>CM064326.1:322384909-332384909 GCA_032595735.1 Pelochelys cantorii | reverse complement strand
CCCCCCAAACCTCCCCCTGACCCCAGCCCCCATGCTTACCTGGTTCTGTAAGGCTGCCAGCACAAAATGGCCGCTGACCAAGGGGAAGCCCCTGGGTCTTAGTGCTCAACTTCTCCCCTGTTCCTGTCCCGGCACTCACTCTTAAAGGAGACATGCTGTTTTATTTAAAATTTTTTTTTTTTTTGCCCAACAACTTTGGTCTCTTCCCCCCCCCCCCCCCCTTTCTTTTTTTCCTTCAACAGAATTTTTTCCCGGTGTGCTTTTTTTGGGGGGGGGGTAGGTAGGTTTGGTATTTTTGTTTCAACCATCTGGCAACCCTGGGCCAGAACCCCAAGTCATGGATGGGCCTGGGTTCCCCCTCCAACCCTCTCCACACCACTACAAGGTCTGCTCCTAGAAAGGAAGGCGAGGATTGCAGTGGGGTGTTCCCCTCAATCCTCTGACTTTGCCAATGATGAGACAGGCTCTGTAAGCAGTGACTCTGGCCTCTAGAAAAAACAGGCAGTGTGGAGGATCACAGTGAACCTCTGAGGCATATGATAACCGTCTAGAAGTGCAGGACACACAGGATACGGCTGGAGCTTTGCCACAATAAGAAATGCTTTAAAATACTTCCCAAACATTCTGAAGGGTTGTTAATGTTACATATAGTCTTTAGGGTTACCAGGTAGACCCCCCCAAAATACTGCACACACTTGATTGTGGGAGGGGATTGAGGGCCGGGGGGGCTGGAGGAAGGGGGGCGGGAAACAGAGCGGGCGGGGCGGGGCGGTGCAGTCACTGGCTGCAGCCGGAGTCCAACAGGCCGCGTCCCCGGCAGGCACTCCCTCTAGTTGCTAGTAGAAGCCAGGCGGGGGGAGTGGCTGGGAGCCACTCCCCCCGCCCGGCTTCTGCATGCAATCAGAGGCTCACAGCTGGGAGGCGAGGCCGCGATTGGCAGTGGGAGCCTTTGGTTGTGTGCAGAAGCCCAGCGGGGGGAGTGGCTGGGAGTCCCAGCCACTGCCCCTGCCCTGCCCGGCTTTTGCACGTGACCACAGGGCTCCCAGCGCCAATTGTGGCCCGCCTCCCAGTTGCTCCCCCGGCCCCCGCCCGGCTTCCGTCTGGCGCCCAGCCGGAAATTCAGAAAATACCGGACATTGCAGATGTCCGGTATTTTCTGAATTTTTCTACTGGACAGAGGGCACAAATACCGGATTGTCCGGTAGAAAACCGGACACCTGGCAACCCTATCTGGACTAACAACACTGTGCCATAGGACCTGATTCTATTCCATTGGTGCCAATGGAATGTCTCCCATTGAGTTGGGCCTTTTCTTCTAGGCCTGTATTCAGGAAAGCAGTTAAGTTAAAGTTTATAGCTATCCCTATTCACATTCATGGCTGCAGTGAGACTTAAGCACAAACTTAAGTACTTTATTGAGTCACTGCCTTAGTGATTATGATGTAATCAAAGGGATAGTTCCAAAATCCCAATGTGGCAGAAAAAATAAAATGAAACAAAAAAAGTCAACATGGCTTCAGAGAATATCCTGGTGGTAAAATCATGTGCACCTGCTGCGGCAAAACTTTTGTTGTTCACAGGGTGGCAGGGTTGGAGCACCTGTGAATGACAGATTTTGTCAAGCAAGTGCAAATGTAAACTCAGCCTAAGAGCATGAATACAACTGCGCTAGTGTAATCTCCCAACGGAGGTGGTGCAAAACTATACTGGATGAAATACTAAATGTGTCATGACAATCCTGTCCTAGCAAGAGGAAATACTAGATGACTTCATAGATCTGTTCCATCTCTATAACTTGATTGATTTTAAGACTTCTTGTGTCTTTCTGCATAAATTGTAAGGAAAAGCCTGTTCAGTTTTCGGTGAGTGGTCTCTGAGATGTTCTTTTTTCCATTGGGAACAAAGGCACAACATATCAATATCTTCCTAAAAAGCAAAGATGAATTTTACTGTCTAATCTAGTGTAAATGACCTCAGGGAACTGCTGATGGAACAGCTCTTGTTTGAATACTTTTACAAACAACATCCACTCAGCAAGGCCAGATATTATTCGAATGTTTTTAACCCCGTTTCCCAGCCTCTTTCATCTGATCTCATCAGAATATTTTTATCTGCCTCCACTCTTTGACTTGAAGGTCAGGTAAAGCATGCAATTGAATTTTACCTTACATCTCGCTGTATTCAGTTGTCATTTCATTATGAAAGGTAGGGATGTAACAATCATGTTTGTTTAATTAATTAATGGTTAAATGTTAAGTTTAACTGGTTATCTAATCAAATGGGGGTGGGCAGGGGGACCATTTCAGCCCACTGGGCTGGATACCGTGCCCATCATGGCTGGCCAACTTCCTGCATGTACCAGCTCCTGCTGCTGCCTCTGTATCAGAGGCAGCAGTGGGGAGGGGGCCAGGCAGGAGGAGCTCGTAAGCACCAGGAAACCGGCTTTTAAGCCAGTGCCCCATGAGCACTGGCTTTCCCCCTGCTCCCTTGCATGTAAATGAGTAACTGCTAAAAAATTCAATGGTTACAAGTTTACGCAAATACATGTTTGTTAACATCCCTAATCTGTGGCTTTAACCAGTTTCCATTATATACAGGGTTTACAGTTTGGTACAGTGGCTCTCACCATCCCCACTATACAAATTGTTCCAGCTCTCCTGTCCCAGTGAGATATGGAAGTGCTGTTATTTCTATGATGTACCACATCTGGATTTGGAAACTGCTGGCTTTTATAAACCAGCTTTGAGTCAAGCCTTTTGACCGTGTAAGAGAGGTGTGTGTGCACGCACACCAGTTGATTATTTTATTTATTTATTTTTTAAGGATCAGGTCTGAAATGGGTCAGTGGAAGAGATCTAATATTTATAAATTTCATGGTGCATTGAGTTCTGCATCTGATTATTTCTTCCCTGGCTCTTTCTATTTTCAAAATGTATCACTGGGTCAGATTCTGCTATTAGTTATGCTAATTGCTAACTCTATTGACTACTGTGGTGCAAATGAAATTGGACTTTGACCCTTTGAATTGTATTGACATTGGTGTGGAATGTTTTCCTGGACAATACATCTACTGGAAAAACCAGAATTGTTGCAAATGTTCAAGGAGGATCACTCAGTAGGAAATGAGTCGCTTTCAATGGAGAAATTAAGAAATACTTTTTATTTTAAACTTTTCATTGTTTACTCACTATGGCGTAGAAGTGGAGATTTCTGAAGCCACTTTGAATTAAAGGACTACAGGGTCAGTTTACAGAACATCTTTGAGATATAAAAATACACTTAGCCATCAACTTAAGACAGGAAAACACATAGCTATGATACATTAAAATGGGCCAAATTCTGCTCTCAGTTACATGGGGTAAATCTGTGATCATTTCATTGGCTTAAACTGAGCCTTTTCTGGATTTATGGTTGTGTAGCAAAGTGCGAGTTGAATCCTTACCATCTAAATGCAGCGGTGGTCCACCATAAAAACCAAGCCACTGCAGCTTTTAAAATAGAAGGAAACAATGATTCCATTTTATTTCAGGAAATAGATTATTTCTTTAGAGAACAATTTTACCAATGTTTCAAGAGTAAAAAGTTACGAGCCTAGAATTATTGAATAACCAATACATTTTCTTTTTATGTAAATTCTGTATTACAATTAAAATAAACAGGAATCTCGAGAAGGGCTGAAATGATCATTTGTGCATGCAATTGTTGTGGCGTTGAAAAATATCACACCAGAGAAAAGCAAGGAAGGAAATAGTTGCTGTAGCAGGAAACTGATAAGAAAGCAAAAGTAAAGGAAAATTAGACTAGGAATTCCTGCAAATTGGTATGTCCTTACTATTCTCAGTGTGCTTCAAAGATACAGTCCTGCAAGGATCTGAATTGACGTTGATTACTACTGAAGCCAATGGGAGTTGAGAACATTCAGTATCTCACAGGAGTGAGCCTCAAGAGATTTCAAAGTTTGTCACAGTATTTTTAGTTTTTTTAAAAATGAAATAAAAGGAAAAAAAAACCCTATTTAAATCCTACTCAAATAAGGAGTGATCTAAAGCCCAGTGAAGTCAATGTGGATTTTTCAACTAGCTTCAATGGCCTTTGGAACAAGCTCATATCCCTTTTCCTTCCTCTTTCTTCTTCATTACACGCATCACCCCTGGCATTTTTGTTACCTTTCTAGCTTATTTCTCATGTTAGACATACTGCAACTTCTCTTCCTAGAGCTTCCTTCACAACACTGTCACAGGGTGCTGTAAAACAAAAAATAACAAAATCACCAGCACCTAGGAAAGTGACAAGCTAGACCAGGAACCGGCAGCCTTTTCAAACCAAGGAGCCAAGCTACATCAAATTTCAGAACAAGTGTTCAACAAAAAGCCGTACAAGAATGCCCATTTGCATGACTGAAAATATACAACTTAATATTCTTGATAATTGACATAATGATTAATAATAATATAAATGAAACCTCATCCTCT
This sequence comes from Pelochelys cantorii, assembly GCA_032595735.1. Classification (NCBI taxonomy): domain Eukaryota; kingdom Metazoa; phylum Chordata; order Testudines; family Trionychidae; genus Pelochelys; species Pelochelys cantorii. Next base: position 332,380,437 of record CM064326.1, on the reverse strand, counting down.
CAGACTTTATTTAATGGGACTTCTGCTGCTGTATCTCTTCACACATTTCTTTGAAGTTTACATCGTAAGGGGTCAAATCCAGCTTCAGGCACTCGTTCAGGCTGTCTTCTGTCAGTCTTCTGGCCTGGGGCTGGGAATGTGGAGTTGAAGGAGTTGGGTTGGGGTTTATGACGGGCTCAGGGCAGGGGTGCAGGAATGTTGATGCTGTGGCCAGATGGGGGCTGGGCCCCACCTGGGGGCTTGCTGGCCAGGCTTCATTTTTAAATAAAGTAAAATATTATTGTCCAACACAAAATGTTACAACATTGTATTTCTTTATAGCAGGGGTGGGGAACCTTTTTTGGGTCAGGAGCCACTGACTCACAGAAAAATCAGTCACAGACCACACAAGTGAGAAGCAAAAAAAAAAAAAAAAACCCCTCCAAAAATCTTCAACACTCCATGATGTGCCCCCAACTGAGAGACCTCACTCCCCTGGTGCTCCAGCCCCATCGGGGGAGGGGCAGGGAGGACTGAGGTTCAAGGCCTCAGGCAAGATTAACTCTTCTGGGGGTCCAGGGTTAGTGGCTTTTGTGCGTCCCTAGGCTCTGGGGTGGGGTAAGAAATGAGGGGCCTAGTATGCGACACAGAGCGGCCAGTGAATGGGATAGGGATGGAGGTGCAGGATCTGGTTTGGAGGTAGGATGCAGGAGAGGGCTAGGGATAGGGTGTCTGGCCAGGGGGGAGGGTGCGTGTCTGGCTGGGGGTGGTGTTTGGCCAAGGAAGAAGGTGAAGGAGAAGGGTGTGGGTGCAGGGTCTGAGCAGCACTTACAGTGAATAAACCCTGTTACAGACACAGGAGGGGAAAAAAAAGTAACAGATGCAAGTCAATCCCACCTGCTCTACACGGGTCACAAATAAGGGCCGAGTGTGGAATGGAGGCTATGCCTCGCCTGGAGCACAGGGAGTCTGGCTGACAGGTCCAGGCGCAGATGGGAACTGGCCCACTCAGCTGCGCTTCTTGTACCTTTCCAGGCTGGCCAGGATCCAGGCCACTAGCAACAGGAAGAAGGTGCTTTAGGCTGATGACGGATTCCAGCGGCCCCATGGGGCTCTCTGGCAGGTGCGAGTGCATGGCGCACACAGACAGCAGAGGTGGGGGTGGAGCAGTGTGCAGAACAGCAGGGACATGGCCATGGCGCAGCAGGTCCTTTGTGGGCAAGATGGCAGCCGGGTCTGCTTTTGTGCCCTGTGCTGCTCTCAGGCTCCCTGTCCCAGACTTGGCTTCCTGCTGATCTGGCCAATGGAACAGCAGGAAAAGCCTCCAGGAAGCGTGTCTGTTCCTCCAGGATGGGGAGTGCATGCACATGGAGCCATTTGTGGCTCCTGCTTCTACCCTGATTACTCAGCAAGGCTCGGGGCTTTCTCCACCCTCCCTGTCCTGCAGGAAGCTGGCGCTTGCTCCCTGGCATGAGGCAGGATCGTGGGGGAGGGGGAGGTGAGGTCAAGCTGTGAGCCATATTTGGCTTCTAAGTGAGCCATAGGTTGCTGACCCCTGAGCTAGACTGAAGCTCTTCTACCCTCTTTTTTCTAAATGAAAAGACAGGCTGTGTATTCCACAGTGATTGGGCAGAACATTCTATAGCAGGTGTATAAACTTCTGGACAATCCTGCTCCCATTAAAATAAATGGAAAAACATCCCATTTGTGTCAGTCATGTATTATCAGGATCCATGGATTCATTTTTTAAGGCTAGAAGGTTTCCTCAGATCTTGTAGTCTGACCTTCTGTGTAACACAGGCCTGAAAACGTCATCCAGTTCTCCCTGTATCAGGCCCCAAAACTTGTGTTTGACGAAAGGGTATCTTCCAGAAAGGTGCCCAGTCTTGATCAGAAGACCTTGAGAGATGGAGAATCAGTGACTTCCTTTTGTAGTTTTGTGCCAATGGTTCATCATTCTCTGTTTTTTTTTAAAAAAAAAAGGGGGGGGGGGAGCTTTATTTCTGAGTAATTTGTCTGGCTTTAATTCCCAGCCATTGGTTTTAGCTAGGTGTTTTACCACTAAATTAAAGAAATGTTCATAGGTACCAGATTGTAAGTCTGAACAAACCAAAGGCCTGGTATTAAGATGCCACATGCACGGAGTTCCTAATGAACTCTGTTTTAATTCAGGGTGTGAACTACTTCTTTGGTTTGACATATCCTCTTCTGAGCATAGTGAACGATGTTCCTTCCCCTCTGATTCCCAGCCCATTCCAAATACTCCCTAACCCACAGCTTGTTCCTAGATATTATTAGAGGCCCCATGTGAGAGCTTCCACTGGGTGTCTTGGAGCATGGTTGCAAGGCTGATGACCTGCAGTGTTCCTCCTCCTAATGAATTCCTTTGGAACGAACTAACCCTTCATTTCTAAGTATGAGTCTCTTTCCCTGTTGCAATTATTTGGATAACATTCCCAGTCCTGTCACTGTTGCACTTTACAGGTGACATGCCTGCTCTCTGTAGATTCACATACCTCACACTGACATATGTACACTGAGAGATTCCTAAGAAATTATAGCTTGACCATATGTGTGTGGGTGCCTGGAGTGCCTGTCACTCTTTGTTAGCCAGATTTCGTAACCTTTGTCTCCATTTAGCATGCTGGGAAAGGGAGCGGCTAACGTGACAGCTATGTGGGAGTACTCGTTACTGATTTTTCTGTTAGCAAATTAGAGCTGCTGCATGCGATACAGTTCACTGCATCTGAGCCTGTGGCACTAATTCTATCCTGGATCCCTGAAATTTTGGGCTTTGTAACTCAGTCATAAACATTGGCTCTGAGCTAAAAGCTGGATTAAATAGTCTCCTCGGCAGTTTCTCCTCTGAAATAAATTCGTGTATTGCATGCAATTAAGGCCTCACATTTTTAGACACTCTCCTCACTTTTTAAGGTTTTCTCTGTCATGTTCACTGTAGGTCAGAAGTTTTCAAATGTTTTGAGCTGCTCCCCTCCCTTGGAATTGCAATTTTTGGTTGTACCCCTTCATCCCAAACAAAAATAAACACATGCAAAAAGTATGCTTCATAGCCTATTCATAAGCCTAACTGAGACTCTGGAGTTGTCCTGCTCTTCTAGTCTTGAATGGTGTTTTTGTCTTTAGCACAGCCAGTGCACAGAATCCCGTTGTGCACAAATAAGATTAAGCAAACAGTAGAAGAGCTTTAACTGCACACTTCAATAAAGCTGGATATTCTGAGCCATATTTCAACCAAAAATCCCCCAAATACTGTTTTTTTAAATTGAATGTCTAGTGTCCTATCGCTCTGACATTCAATCAGCTTCTCCCAAGTGTCAGTTGAGAGATGGGATGAGGCCTCAGCTGCAAAAGATGAGATAATCTATCATTTAAGGGTCCATATTCTTCTGGAAAAGATGGATCCAAACTGGCTCAAGAGAAGTCAAGTGATTCTTGATTTGCTCCACAACACTTACTAGTTCAGATTCTCTTTAATCGATAGCAAGAGTTAACAATGAGAATGGAATGATTAAACTACTTTCAATCTTTGTTTTCCAGTGATCCAGCTTTCTCTTGAATGTCAATACCTTGTTGTACAGGTCACAAATAGTATTTTCCACTCCTTGAATGAGACATTTAGAGATTTCAGTTTGACAAAAATATCAGCAATGTAAGCCCAAGGCACAAGCCAACAGAGTTCAGTGTCTCTGCATTGCTAAAATTCAAATTACCTACAAAAAATGGAACTTTGTTTCTCAGTTTATAAAGGTTGCAACACTTTCCCTCTGGGTAGCCACTTGGCTTCCATGTGAAACAGCAAAGTATCATACTCTGCTCCCATTTCTGCACAAAGCATTGGAAAGAGCCTTGTGGGCTGTCTTTTGATAACATTCACTATTTTAATAGTAGAACTCAGGATGTTAGTAAGTTTTTGATCCATTTTTTGAGTTGCAGTGTATTATACAGTGAGTCCATGATCTATGTGGAGCAATTTCAAACACTTTGGCTTTTAAGCCTGCCCTACTTCCAAAGGTAGGAGAATTTCCATCCATACAGATTGTGACCCAGGCTCCTCGCTTCTACTTGTGAGAAGTTGGAAAGCATTTAAAATGTTACAGAGAGGAAGCCGTGATAGTCTGTAACTGAAAAAAAATTTAAAAACAGTGAATAGTCTTGTAGCACCTTAGAGACTAACCAAAAATGTAGATGGTATCATGAGCTTTTGTGGGCACAACCCACTTCTTCAGATGAATGGAGTTAAGGGGTCTAGGGTGTGAGAGAAAGCTCTGGGCTAGGGTGGGTACAGGTCTCATCTGGGGTAGGATGGAGATGGCGTAGGGCCAGGATGGGGTTAGTGTATGGTATGAGGAGAGGGCTCCATCTACGTATGCAGGCTCTGGGGTGGGGTAGGATGAGGGTTTTGGAGTATAATTGGGGTTTCCAGACTGGGGCTTCCCAGGCTTGGGGTTTACAGCAAATGTAATTTGCTGCTTAGAGAATCAGTTTCCTCCACTTGTGTAAGGCTTTTTATTCTTGTCAGTGTGGTACACAGCTTGATAGGATGCATTTAAAACACTTGCAGGAGTGAACACTGCATGTTTCGTAGTGATTTTTCTGGGTTAATTTCTTGTACCTGTAGCTTTTTTTGAAAAAACAAACAAACAAAAAAAAAACACCAAAAAACAAAAACAACCCCTCTCTTCTTTCCTACAAGATCACCATGCCTTGTTTCTAAAGAGCATCTTAATCTTAATTTTGTCCGCTTCAGGCTATCGCTTGCTAAAGTTGCTGCACACACTACACTGTGAGGTTCAATTTCTCCATTAACTGCAATGGAAGTAAAATCAAAATCCAAATACGCTTCACCATATTCTTGTTTTTGCAGATTTTCCCCCTCTGTATCAATTTCAGTGTCCGCCGTTCATTGCAGATCACTAACACTTTTTTGGCAATAAGTACAAATCCATTTTTTACCAGCAAACTCACCAGCAGTTGTTGCTATAGAAATGATCATGGCTTCCACCACAATGTTGTCAGCCAGGCAGCTGACAGCAGGAGCCCTGCCATGTGCAGGGCAGACAGTGGGAGCCCTGGCCACTAGCCACCTGGAGCTGGCTGGTGGCTGGGGTTCTTGAACGCTCCTCTGCTGTAGGTTATATAAGTCCTATAGCTGGGCTGCCTGTCAGTTCTGTGTGGTTCACTTTGGTTCTATGCTTAAAAGTTGCAAGATGCCAATGTGGCAAACTCCATCATACTGAAAATCAAAATAGGCAGCAGGTTTAAAACAAACAAAAGGCAATTTTTCTTCACTCAGTACACAGTCAACCTGTGGAACTCCTTGCCAGAGGATGTGGTTAAGGCTAGGACTTTAACAGGGTTCAAAAAAGAGCTAGATAGTCATTGATGGACCTAACCTCCATGAATCTATTAGCCAGGATGTATAGGAATGGTGTCCTTAGCCTCTGTTTGTCTGGAAATGAGTGATAGGGAAGGGATCACATAAGGATTACCAGTTGGGTTCCCTCCCTCTGGGGCATCTGGTATTGGCCACTGTCGGCAGACAGGATACTGGGCTAGATAGACCTTTGGTCTGACCCAGTATGGCCGTTCTTATGAAAGTGTAGCATGGATTGCTGTGTGGCAGGCAACAGTAACTTCCCTATGGTGGACTTTTTCTTGCCTGTTAAAGGAGTGCTAAATCTTCACCTGCAGAAAGAACAATGGCCCTGATCCTGGATGTTTTGTTTAGGGCTTGATCCTACTTGCTCCTTGAGACAGCAGAAGTTGAGAGAACTCAAGACCTGCACTGGTGACCACTTAAGTCAATGGAAAAGATACCAGTTGACTTCAGAAGGTTTTGAATAAGGCCCCAATATCGTTACTCTTGCAAAATATCGATTGAAATCCAATGGGAATTGTGCTTGTGTAAGGGCTGAGTAGGAGTGTATGACTGTAAGAGCTGCATTGGAAACAGTTTTCCTGTCCCATGAAAATCTAAGATTTTGAAAATAATTCTCTGTCCTGAAACAAGATGAAAAAAAATCTCGAAAATGTTCATGAATCAAATCCAAAATTTCAGTTCAGGTCCATTGACCCATTTCATTTTACTTTCAACCACTTCTCATTTGTATTTATTCAAATTAGCTTAAATTTCTAAATAAAAAAGACATTTTTAAGTAAGAGACAGGAATTTTTCATTTAACAATGTCAAAATGAACATTCGTTTGAACAACTTTCTGATTTTTTTTAAATAATTGACAAGTTGGTCAAAACTGACCCTTTCCCCTGAAAAGATTTAGTTTTGACACTGACACTTTTTTTGATTGACAAATTCCTGACCTATTGTAATGATTGGGTCTTGTGTGCATTTATTAAAGTTATGAAAGCAGCTCCTTAGCTTTGTCACTGTTGTGGCCAGTATAGCTGAGCGTGGGGTCATAGGCGGCTTCACACTACCTTAACACTCCCTTTAAACCCAGTACAATTTGTACCAATCTCAGGACTACTGTAAGATACATCTGACTGCGAGAGCTTCCCTGGGGTGGTTGAACCAGCAGCCAGAGGTCACCAGAGTACTGCAGCCATGCCACTGGCACTCATGCATAGATGGGTGGAATCTGGCTATAGTCCGGTTAGCATTGTCAAATAGCCAGAACATTGTTGGGGGGTGGGGGGAAGTCTGTAGGGGAATAGTTATCTATAGCAAATATTATTTTAATCTTCTCACCCAAGTATAGAAACAGTCCCCATCCTTCACTTAGCTCCCCCACTGCTCTCTATTCCCAGAATAATGTAATTTTTGGGTGGTTTGTAAGCATTACATTTACTAATGCACTGGTTTTGTGCTGAATATAATCTATTTAACAGAATGTTCACCTAAGGCTACAGAACTCTCCCAAGCATTAGGCAAATCTAATTCAGTGGCAGTGCCTGCTGGCCTGCAAAGACCATTTATTTTCTTCTCCTTGGCTGCATTAATCTTCAGAGAATCTTTAGTTGTGTGTTAAGTCTTGTTTGGCCCTGAGGGGTTAATGTTTCTCAATATCCAGCATGCTCTCTTGTGGGTGTGTGGCACTGTGGATGAAAGCTTGCTTTAAACCCATAACATTCAGCACTCCTGCAACACCACAGCCTTGAGTGAGCATAACCATCTGCAGACAGATTCAAACCTGTGACCTCTGGAGGTTAGTGAAGGAATCTCTATAGCTTGAGCTCTGCAGCCAGCTGGCTCTCAGCCTAGGCTGTAGAGCTCCCTTATTCTTATCTCTCATTGTAAGTAGTCTGTGCTACTACATGGGACAGTGAACCACACCTACCAGGTGTGTGGGTTACATGAGCAGATGATTCCCCGTGTGCTGGTGGGCTTTAGGATTTCACCAGTGTCTTCTAATCTTCCTGACTTGCCTTTCACTTTAGTTAATTTTCCAAAGTGGATTTAGTGCTTTTGAAATATGCCCACTAGTCTGCTGTAGGGGATTTTAGTCCCCTCTGTAAAACAGTTACAAGCCTTGGCATCACACGCTTCCTTGCAGTGCCCCAGCTCATTATGTACCTTAACCCTGCTCTGTAGAGCAGAAAAGGAATTCAGGATAGGTCTACACAGCACAAGCTCACCTAGCCAAGCTAGCTAAATCCAGATACTACTGGGAACAATATCACTGAAAACAACACAGGCTCCAGAGCAGGCTAGAAAGCCAGGGATGTACCCAAGGTCTGTACCAGGCTTGTACTACTGCATTGTCTTCATTACTGTTGTTACCCCTAATAGCTGAGTTCATATTACCGTGGGTAAGCTAGTCCATGCACAGATTTTATTGTGTTGACATACTCTTCGGGTATGTCTACACAGCAAAGTTATTTTGAAATAACATCCGTTATTTCGAAATAACCTTACTAGCATCTACACAGACAAACAGCTATTTCAAAATTAATTTTGAAATAGCGGAGCGCTTATTTCGAATTTGGTAAACCTCATTCCATGAGGAATAACACCAAATTCGAAACAGCTATTTTGAAATAAGTGCTGTGTAGACACTTATATCAAAATAGGGGGCCTCCAGCCTTCCCGGGGTGCCCTGGTGGCTACTCCAGCCTCAACCAAGAACACTCCTCTCCCTCCCCACTTCCTGGAGCCCTTAAAGGGACTGACTCTGGCCACAGTGCCTGTGCCAGCTCCAAGCCTGCCAGCCCAGAGCCAGCAGTCACTGCCCCTGACCCAGTGGCCCCAAAACATGAGCCAGCAAGCCACTGGCAGCCAGCCCTCCAACGCTCCCCAGGAGCAGTCTGCCAGTTCCCAGGAGCCTGCCAGGGCCCGGAGAAGGCGGGCCCCTTCCTGGTCCAGGGTGGAGATCATGGACCTTATTCAGGTTTGGGGGGGATGCCCCCAATGTCTGTGATCTCTGCACTAGACGGAGGAACGCAGCCGTCTATGGCAGGATAGCTGCCAGCCTGGCCACCAAAGGCCACATGTGAACCCAGGAGCAGGTTTGGTCTGGTGAGACCCCCAACCCTGAGCTTCCCCTTCCCCTTCTTCCCTTGTTTCCCCCTTCCAGCTCCCTCCTCCCAGGTTTCCCCCTCCCCTCTCCCACCCTCTCTTCTCTCCTCTCCTGCCTCCTTTCCCCAGTCTCACCAGAGTTTCATCCCCCCCCCGCCCAATTTTGTTACATAAAGAGAGTTTGTGTTCATGAAAATACATGTATTTTATTTGACATCAGGAAGGGGGGTTAGGGAGGGGTAAGTGGAAGGACGTGAGGGAGGAATGAGGCACAAGCCCCCAGTGGGGCAGACCAGGGAGGCTCTTAGTGCTCTTCAGGGTGGAAGCTCTCCCGCAGGGCCTCCTGGATACTGACAGCCCCCCGATGGACCTCCCAGATGGCAGCCTGCAGAAAGTGCAGCCAGGCTCGCAGCAACGCGTCCAAGAGAAGCACCAGAGTGCCCAGGGGCAGCTCTGGCTCCATGTTGCAGACTTCTGTGGTGTCCCAAGTGAGGGCAACCAGAGCACGCAGAGACAAAATGCTTTGCTGTCCCTCATCGAGGTAGGCAAAGAAGCGGGGAAACCTGAGAACCGGCTGTCCGGGGTGGGGTGGGGTTCCTTTAAGCAAGGCTCAGAGAGCCTCAAGCAGCAGCCACACAAAGTAACTCCTGACCTGATGCCCTGCCAGACCTGGTTCTGGCTGGCCTTAAATGCGATTCAGCATCCACTCAGTGTGGATGCGGTATTTCGAAATAGCAAAATGCTATTTCGAAATGCATTTTATGTGTAGATGCGTTATTTCAAAATAAGTTATTTCGAATTAACTATTTCAAAATAAGATATTTCGAAATAATGCTGTAGTGTAGACATACCCTTAGTCTGCATGTAAACTCAACCCTTGGCCTCTCCAGTAAAATTGCTAGTGAAAGTGACTAGAAGAACTTCCTAGTGTAGAATTGCAGTGTTGCCAAAACTAAGAGCTCAATAGTCCTGAGGCGGCCACCCAGAATTGGGAAACTTTGTCATGACTTCAGCTAGGGGGCTGGCGGTTGAGGCTGGGGCCTGGGTGGAAGGGGCTTGAACATGGTCAGGGTTCAGTCCAGAGGGTCAAGGCCAGAAGCTGCAGCATGTACCAGTACCATGCTGTAGGACCAGCACAATGCTGAGTCAGAGGCTATGTCTAGACTACGTGGTTTTTCCGGGATACCTCTGGTATCCCGGAAAAACTCTGCTGCGTCCAGGGAATACGTCAACTCTGCCGCTTTTTTTGTGGAAGAGCAGGTGTGCTCTTTGGGAAGCCCTGTCTTCCCCCTTCCACAAGGAAGGAGGGCTCTTCCAAAAGAGGAGGTTTTTCCAAAATTTGGCCCAGTGTAGCCCCTTCCGACAAAACTATTGGAAAAAGGTATGCAAATTTCAGAGTGAAATTTGCGTACCTTTTTCTGATAAAACCCCATTGTCTAGACCAGTGGTTCCCAACCTTTTCCAGATGGGGACCCATTTTGACAATTCAGGAAGACTTGGTGACCCAGGGCAATTAAAAAAATGTGTGAATGGCTCCTTAAGAGCCACCTGGGGAGGCACCTGGCGACCCTTTTGAAATGTAATGGCGACCCTTCTTTGGGTCCTGACCCATAGGTTGGGAATCCCTGCTCTAGACATAGCCAGAGTCAGGCAACTCAGTGAATGTAGGGTTAGTGGAACAGAGACATGGTGAGGGGTGAGGAGCAGAGCAGGGGACCAGGAGAGAGACTGGATACCAGGCGCCTAGCTGGGACTAGAAACAAGGAGCCAGCCAAGGTAGCAGGAGTGCACAGAAGAGTCTATCTGTAGCACCAAGCCAGGATTTGCCTAGCTGCACAGACAGCTTCCAGGTGTTTCACCTACACCTTAAATACCAAACGTGAGCCACCCAGGGAATGTGGTGGGCTACACTAGTCAGGATCTCTATGGGTGGGGACCACCAGTAGTGCTCAAAGCCATAGGACCCATAGGCTGCTGTTTTCTACTTTGCCAAGTTTAGCAGTGCGGTTATGTCAGCAGCTCAGGAGCCAGAACTGAGTTCGTTACTTGCGGATCCTCACAGACTGGGCCAACAATCTGGAAATTAAAAAAAAAAAAGATTTTAGATTCTTTTTCTTTGCCTTCTGGGTTTTGAGTCTTAGGTGTTTGTATTCTCCAACTTTACTCAGCAACTATGAAATGTGTTTGTTTTTTTTCAAAGAGGAAAGCTGAGATTCTCACATGATTGCAAGAGCTGGGACTTGAAGAAAAAGAGCAGAGTTACAAATGTAGCTCACAGATTTTGGGGAGAGCTATTCTAATGACACTGTTTCCACTCCCCAGCCCTTGTATGGCTTCCCATGCCAAACCTGTAGGTGAGATTTCAGCTGGTTGGGTTCCTGTTAGTGTCAATGAATTCATGCTGGTTTGCAGGTTCATCGGTACTGCAAATGAGACTAGCCTGACATACTAGAACTCTGATCCAGCAGGGAAAACAGAATGTTTGATTTTATAAGAGTGTTATAATCACTCAAACACAATGAGACTGCTCCTAGTAACAACTTGGGAAATTGTAGGCCAGTTGCTGCTAGTTACAGGAACCGATACTACTCCAGACCCAGGGACTAGGAAAAATTTGTGTGTTAAACTGATGTAGGTGGATCAAAGAACTTCTTCTGTCTCAGATACCCAATGAAAATGACATCAGCTGAGCAGAACCTCCTGATCAGACAGGAGAATCTCAACTAGTCAGGGACACAGGAGAAATACTAAAATCCATACGTCCTGAAGACAGATGTGATTTCTAGATAATACTCATGGGATCTTGAGATTAGAAACCTAATATTATAAGTCTAAGAACATAAGCTGCTATCATTTAACCTGTCATGATCTACTCTAGTATAGCATGTAATAGGCGCTTTACCTGTGAGCTCAACAAGTTCTCTTGTGGACACAGACAGTATATTAGTGTGACCTGTGGCTGTTAAAACCCCAGAACAGGGATGTATGCTTGAAAGAAAAAAACAGTACTTGACTTTAAATTAATTTCAGAATTCACACTAATTAAGAAACACAAAATAAAAAACCCTTATATTGGGAGTGAGACTGCAGTGACCTTGCAAAATACTGATTAGCCAATTACTCCTACACTAGCATCAATACACATAGATTTCTGTGGGAGAGTGTGAGAATTGCCTTTAATATTCCAGTTTAGCTTTGTGTGTGTACACTTTGAAGTGATTAGTATAAGCCCAGTCATTCCAGGTGCTGAACTGTTGGCTCGTTGGAGCCAATGGGAGATAAGACTGCCCAGGAGTTTGCAGGATCCAAACCAGTGTCTGTTACAAGCTATTCAGAAGAATAAAATGAGAGAGAGAGAAACTGAGGCTTTGTTGGTGACAATGCCCCTCTGCCGTCCCCTTGATGGGGCAGGTAAACGGTAGCGAAGACCATCTCTGAGTGACAGTGCTTTCTGCAGCTCAGTAATGAAAGAAAACAAAAGGCTCTTCACAGTAACGATGTCTAAATTAAATTGAGCCAAGTTCTGCACAGCCAAAGTTCAATCACCTGTCATTGGCTTCCTGTCTGTCTTCTGTGCCAAGTTAAACTGCTTGCCCTCACCTCTGTCTGCAGTGAGTCGCACTCCTCCCTGGCCTGCTCCATGAAATAGGGGTGAACAGCACCTCCAGCCTTTTGTCTCTCTGTGCTGAGAAAGTGTAGGCTCTGGGAGAAGGACTGTCTCTTACTAGTGTGTACAGCACCTTCCATAATGGGTTCCTGATCAGGATGGAGCCTCTACATGCTCCTGTAACTAATAATAAACAATACCATTTTAACCATTTGCCACATGCTCTCCTAGAGCAATTCTCCCTTGATCTCTGTTACCCCTTTCACTAGCAGCCCAATAGCTTGTTCTGATGGACTAGGACAATATCCCCTTCCTTCATATACCACAATGCACGACTATGGCACTGCATGATCAGCAGTTGACTTAAAACGCTCCCAGTCATTATTTTTTCCTGTCTCCACAGGAAGGATGCAGCTCTTAATGCAGACAAGACCAAACAGAGAGTCTTCCCCAAGTGCATGCTCATCTGATAGTTTCTTTGGGATTCACTGACAAACTCCAGCTGAGCCCAGCCTCATTTCCCTAATGACTGAACTCCCTGGTAATTTCTTCACTGACTGAACAGCTGTGTTTTCTATGCTCAGGGATAACATGTTAACCCTTTCACTGCTGCCCAAAGAATGGGATGGACATATCCCGTCCCACATTCTCTGGCTTTGCCACTACTTATATTAGTTTTGTCATAAGAGCACACTGAAGTGCTAATACCATCTGTCTGCATATGGTATTTTCAGAGCACCTGTCGTGGTAGTATGGGATGATCCAGAGTAGCTCACTTCTCTGAGGCTGTCTCAGTGACTCATAATGTATTTCTATGGTGGAAGGAATCGGAGTTAACACTGCAGCTTACATCGATAATATTGATTTAATCCTTCTGTTTTCATTTTATGCTATTTACATGTCGAATAGGGTCTGCTTTAGGTGGCATATTTCAAATCCTGCTGCACTATCATTAATAAATCGCAAAGTTAATTTGCATTTTGTTTTTAAACCCATCTGCAGTGTTCTATGGTAATTGTTCGCGGCAGCACAGTGTGGAAATGGATAGGTCACTCTTGGGTTTAATTTTGCAATCATTTGCTGTTGCATTATACAGGAAAAAAAAAAAAAAAACCTCCAGGCAGATGGTCTGTGCTCATAATCCTTCATCTTAATGGTGCCTGCTAGTGCTGTAATAGTTCTGCATTGGTCAGTGTTTTCCTTCTGCAAACAATGATTTTTCCAGGGTTTGTTAGCTGAACATATCACTTTGTTTCATACTAGAACATTTCACACAAAGGCCCAGTACAATATGAGGGAATTATTATTTTGTAAAATTAAATATAATGGTGTATGTGGAGTTAATCCCTAAGTAGTTTACTTAGGAGTGGGTGCTTTGTACTCCATTATTTTAAAAAATGCCCTCCCCTTTTAATAAGCAGTGTTTTCAACTCTCCCATCTAGGATGGGGCTGAAGGCCTAATATACAGCAAGCTAAATTCAGCTCAGGGAAAGCTGGGTGTAGACTTTGATAGAGACCAACTGGGGAGGTTGCAGGGAGTAGTCTTGCTCAGAAAGTGGGCAGTGCTGGTTTGTAAGGGGATGTGGCCCAGATTGCTAGTAGATAATTTGATTTAGCATCTCTCCCTTCATCCGTGTTCAACATTTTGACTCCTTTGGCCATAGAGCTGTTTGACACCCCACAGGCAAACAACCGGCATTGCCTTTAGAATCCCTTGCTCCTGCATGATGTGTTTAAGGGGCTGACATGTTACTCCTCACTGCGTTAGGTTCTATGAATCTCTGTGTTTGCATGAGGAGGCATATCTATGTGTATGTTTTATTTATCATGCTTGTGATGGAGCGGTTATATTTTATTACTGTCTGTGTGTCATTTGCATTTTAATTTGCTGGAATGGGGGTGAATAGACTAATTCTAACACTTTGTTATGAACATCAAATCATGTAAAATCCCAGAGCATGGGATGAGTAATTGTTTTATCTTTTACATGTGAAAAATAAGCAGAAAAGAATATTACACCTACACTGTAAACCTATTGGATCCAATTTTCAAATAACAGATGCAATACAGAAAAGGCAGGGCATTTCTGTGACTTGATTCATAGTGCCAAAGCTCTGATTTGCAGCCATCTCCCAGGATGCTACAGAAAATCTTTAAATCTTGTTGAATGGGGTTATGCATCTAATACATATTATGGTGACCAAAATTGTATTGATTATATCTCCATCCTATATGTTAATTCTTTGGCGAGCATCCCCGTCTCCAGCATGGCAGTGGGACCAGAATGACAGCTTGTCGCCAGTCCTTAGTGAAAACCATCTGGACAGATTTTGAGAGAGAAAATAAATTTGAGGCTGGAAGGAACCTGATAATTTATTACTACAGAGGTGGTTGAAATTTTCTGTCAAAAAAAAAAAAGTTTCTGTCAGAAAATGTAGTTGTGACTAAACTGAACATTTTTTTCATGTGAAAATATCAACATTGATTACATTTTCTGATTTTGGAGAAATTAAACAAAACACCTTGCCTTGAATTGACATTTTGACATGAAACAATGTTTTTCATTGTGAAATGAAAATATTTATGCTTTCCTTCTCCTCCTGCCTAAATATCCTGATATTCAGAATTGTGCTAGTGCTAGGAATTCTAGATTGTGTTAAGCACATTGTTAAAGGTCTCCCTTGAACCTGAGTGTTGGAGGAGACTTGACACCACTTAAAAAAAAGTTATTGCTGCCAAAGTCAACTTGAAATATGCTACATCTGAGTCTAATTTTCAGAGCCTATGAGCAAGCACTTCTTGAAGTGAGCACCTCTGAGAGCCAGTGCCTCTGTGGGGACTCAAAAATGAGGTGCCCAATCTTATAAAACACTTGAAAACCTTGGCCTGTTGTATTGCCTAATACTTGCCTGCTACACACAATGCTGGAAGGTTTGTTTAATGTTTGTAAAGTATACTGAGAACTTTGGCTGACAGATGCTGTAAAAGCACATGCTGGTATTACCCTATGAGTGCTGAGTTAAATACTGAGTATGGGAATCTGCTGTTTTGTATGCCCACTAACTTTCTCTGGGGTGTTGTTATTTTTTACACATCTAGACTACATTAACCTTGTGCTGGCTCCAATATGCAGATTTCTACAAGATAGGTGATGATTGTTGCTATGAGTTGGGAATTGTGGTCTGCATTCCATGTGCCACCAGTACTCCCATTGACCTCAGTTGGAGGAATTTTGTTTGCACAATGAATGCCGGGTCAGTAGCAAGGTTGTGTAACTGGCCAGAGAAGTACATAGGCCTGCTTTTATAAAATGAGACTCTCGTAGATGGAAGTTAAGCATGTGCTAACGCAGCCTGGGGAAACTAAAGATACAGGCCCAAATGCTTGTGTGGTGTAAATGTCAAGATCAAACCTGAATTAGGGATGTGACTGGTTAACCAATAAGCCTCACCCATTAAGGTGCTTCCGTACCAGGGGTGATGCTTACTGGTTAACAATTCACATCCCTAATACAGGTGTGATTAAGGGTGAGACTTACCAGTTCTGGTTAACCAGTGGCGGCTGGAGCAGCCCTGTCCACGGCAGACCCGGCCCAGGTGCACCACAGGCAAGGATGCTCCAGCTGGGCCAGAGCAGCCTCTGTCCAGGCCGCCCACCCCTATTTAATTTGGTTAACTGGCTAAATATTACGTTTAACTCGTTAACCCATTAAACAGGATTTTACATCCCTAACGTGTATATAATTTGCTAAGAACCCAACTGAGGTTCCTGGAGCAAGAACTGCACCAGGAAATGGGGGATGGGTGAGGAGTACCAACCAGAGACCAGTGAAAATATTATACTTTAGGGCAGTGATGGGCAACTTAGTGAGTGGGTCACACAAACTGCAAGATTGCTGTAACCAAGATGGTCTCTTGGGATAGGATAGTTTTGCTAATTGTGCTTGAGGACCTAGAATTTGTGGGGTGTGCTGATTGAACCATAGCAGCGCTTTGATTGGATACCAAGGGAGCGCATGGCTCTCACAGTCCTGATTCCCCTCTGCAGAAACAGAGGTCTGGGAGAATGGACCCTGGGACACCAGGGCAGAGGATACTAGGGATGTGAAGGACTAGTCGACTATCCGATAAGCAAATGCTTATCGGATAGTCAACAGGATAGTTGACTAGTCGCTTCCACCCCTTGCTGCCTCTATCAGATAGAGAAAGCAACGGGGGTAGGGGGGAAAGAGGTGGTACTTCAAAGCGGCAGTGCTGCTTGAAGCCTGGGGCCAGACCCCGGGCTCCACATCGCGCTGCTGCTTTGAATAGTGGTGCACAGCCCAGGGTCGCTGGGATGACCCCAGGCTGCATGTGGCATTTCAAAATGGCAGCGGTGCGTGGAGCCCAGGATCAGCTGGGGACTCCTCAGCTGATCCCGGGCTCTGTACAGCACTGCCACTTTGAAACGTTGCAGGGAGCCCGACATCAGGTTCTTTGCGGCATTTCAAAGCGGCAGCGCCACATGGGGCCCGGGATCAGCTGGGGTCCGTGAGGTGCTGCCACTTTGAGATGCCACGGGGAGCCGGGCGTTGGACTGCATGCAGTGTTTCAAAGCGGCAGTGCCATGAGGAGCCCGGGATCAGCTGGGGACTCCCCTGCTGACCCCGGGCTCCGTGCAGCACTGCCACTTTGAAATGCTGTCGTGGCATTTCAAAGCGGCAGCGCCACATGGAGCCCGGGATCAGCGGGGGAGTCCCCAGTTGACTCCAGGCTCTATCCAGCACTTTTGCCTTTGAAGTGTAGCAACCGCCGTAGAGCTGTTGCTACACTTCAAAAGTGGAGGTGCCCCATAGACTAATCGAATAGTTGATGCAAAATGCATCGACTATTTGATTAGTCAGTTACCCGGTACTTAACATCCTTAGAGGATACTAGAAGCTCCCCAGGCAGAGAGGTCTGAGGAAGAAGACCCTGATCAGCAGGGCTCGACAAACAATGTAATCTACTCGCCTGTGGTGAGTAGATTACACCTTGGAAGAGCTGGCGCAGAGCGATCTGCGCATGCGCAGAACCGTGTGGCTGGCGAGCGGGGCTCACAACCACTTGGCGAGCCCTGCTGATCAGAATGGGTGGGATGCAGGTATAGGATGGTGAGCAGTGCCTGCCAAGCTCCATATGGGCTAAGCCCCTTTCCTTGAACTATGTGTGGAGCTCACCCCTGCCCTGCAGTGCAAGGACACCAAAATGAGAGCTGCGCTAACGGTAGAAAAGCGAGTGGCAGTCATTGTGTGGAAGCTGGCAATTGCAGACTGATACAGGTCACCATGAGTGGCAGGAATAATGGGCCCTGAAGGCTAATCTTCCCCTGGCACAGCTACCACTGCTCAGTTGCCAGATGATCCTGCTTCTGCTCCGCCTCTTTCCATTCCTGCTCCTCCCAGCCTACCTTTTACTCCCATGGCTCATGAAGCTTTACACTGGAAACTCTGACAGCAGCAAGGAGCACTTCAACAACAGCCTCAGTGAGGGCCGAATGACTGTAGAAGAGTTGCCTTTCTGGCAGGTGAAACCTCAATGGGGAAAATAGTCCCATGGCCATAGCAGCCTGTTGTGCTCTGCATAACATTTGTGAAGCCAACAGGGAAAAGTTTCCCTAGAGGCTGCGCATTGAGGTGAATTGAGCAGGCAGACACTAGGGCTATTAAAGAGGCTCAACCAAGGTTCCCTCCAAACTGTGTGGCCACACAGTTGCCTAATAAGCCCCATGCAGGGGCTTAGGGCTGCTGTGCATGGAGATCCCGTGACCAGGGGAGAGGCCTGTTGTCGGCAACAGTAAGTCTCAGGTCCGACACTGGGTTCTCAAAGTACAAAGGACGCTACACAGGTATCTGTCAAACACAAGTAGTTTATTTCCTGACAGCTAACAGCTGCACCCTTTAACTAGAAGGGCAACATAACAAAGAAGCGGCATATCTTACATCCCTTCCTGCTAGCTGGGGATCCCTAGTCGGCTGCAGACAAGTGGGAGGTTGTCTGAGCTTCTGAGATGCCAGTACCCAAAGCCCATCGGTGAGGTCCAAATTGCTGTGCTTTGGTACAGCCTTAAATACAGTTCTCTTGCCTTGTTTTGCAGTTTGGAAATTTCCAGGGGTTACTCATTACGTGCTGATGTAGGGCTTAGCTGTTAGTTATTGATCTGGTTCTGATCTAGTTCTACTTATTCTTTGGCCTTGTTTACGTGATCAGTACGTTAGAGTAAACAGCATTGATTATGCATTCTTGCCCTTTACCCTTATCTTATACTTGTTCTTGCTATACTGGCAACAATGCTTATCTTAAATGGCGTATGTTCCCAAAGACTTGCTTCTGGCTCATCAGATATAGGGGAAAGGGAAAGGGGGGAAAGAATGCAGGCCTTACCACCCCTAAACTAGCACGTACAAAGTTCTTCTGCAATTAACCCCTACAAGGCCCCTCTTCCCTGGCCTCTGCAGTTCCTACTGGGACTGGAAGAGTACGCTTTTCCCTGGGCCACAGCAGCTCTCTTCTGGCCTTGCTGTGGTCAGAGGAGTGCATCTGTATCCTGGCCACAGCAGTGCTCTGCTCCTGATCCTGCCTTCTCAATGGCTACCCATTTCTTGTTTCCTTTTACTGTCTCCCTTCATGCTCTGTGCTCACTCTTGGCCTGATATGGTGATTGTAGCAATTCATAAAACATATCTTCCTTATTCCTCCTTGCTTGCCTTCTTATCTGACAGAGGTGCTCCGTGCTATGTAGGAGCTGGTCCTTAAGGGCACATCTGCAAAAACAACAGAAACAGAACACAGAGTTAGTATCACGTGTGCATGTCTAGTCTTGAATCATAAAAGCTATGTGTGCCTTTTTATCACTTTACTATAGCAAGCATGCAACAATGCCAGAGCACTAAACATGGGGAGCTCAGCCCGGAGAGGGAAGGGATGCAAGACAGAACAAAGGGTCTGGATGGTTTCAGAAGTGGATTAATAATGCCTGTGAACACTAGTCCGAAAACAGGCATTGTTTTCCGCTGGTGAGGGTGATCAAAGCTGAAATCACACTACTGAGAGTAACCGAAGATGTAAGGGTGCATGTGTGTGGCGTCAGAATGGGACTATATGCTGCTCACCTGTAAGATGCTTTGGTTCCTTCAGAAGTAATTGCCAGTTGTGCAGCAAAGTTTCCTGCAACAGGGGAAGAAACAAAGCCAGTCTGTGAATCCTTAGGCAGAGGATTGCAGAGCATCTGCAGGAAAGTTTCCTAGAGATCTCTAAAAAGGATTCCGAGGATATCTCAGTGTGCATTAATAACTTTTCTTCAGGGCCCCCACTGCATAACTGAACAGGGGAATGCAAAGCAGATGAAAAAAGTACCCAGTGGTGTTAATTTTGATTCCCCTTCTCCCACACGTAACAAAATAAAGAATGCCTCTGTCGCCTATAACCATGTACTATGAAAGAAAAATGAGTACTTACTGGAGTTCCCCTCTCCAACTTCAAATATGTGAGAGCTAGACTCTGGAGTGAAAAAGGGATCCTGGCTCTCCACACCATTGGACGAGCCTGTCACCTGTGCTCCATTCTCCTCCAGCTCAACCTCTTTGTCCACCACTTCATCCTGGGGGTTGACTCCATTGTCCGCTACCTCCAGTCCCTCCCGAATTATTCCTGGTGTGCTCTGTAGCTGAGTTGGGATTACCACGGAGGATGGTGTGCAGCTCCTTGTAGAAGTGACATGCTTTCAGTACCACACCAGAGTGACAATTGGCCTTCCTTGCCTTCTGGTACACTTGCCTCACCCCCTTGATCTTAGAGTATCTCTGCTCTGTGTCCCTTCTGTGCCCCCTCTCATCCATGCCATGAGCAGTCTGCTGATAGATGTCAAAGTGCTTATGGCTGGATCAGCACTGAGTCTGCTCAGCGTCCTCTCCTCACAGACCTTACAATCCAGCAATCCCAGTGTACTCTGTGCGTGAGCCTCTTTGCCTTGGAAAGCCGGCATGGTCATCTGGGAAGATGTGATGTGAGCTGTCCACATTGAACGGGAAGTGGAATTTCAAAAGTTCTCAGGGCTTTCAAGGAGGTGGGGGGCATGCCTGTGTCCCTGACTGCAAGGGCAACAGAGTAGAAACCGTTCATCAAAGTGGTCATAATATGGATTATGAAGCACCTCCTGAAGGCCGCCTATGGTGACATAAGCAAGTGCAGTGTCTGCACTGACACTGTGTCACTTTAACTTTGTCTCAAAAAATGCTGTGCCACTCTGTGAGGTGGTTTTATTATGTTGGCAAAACAGGAGAGGTAAATCAGTGGGAGGGGCACTGTTATGCATACACCTCTATTGTTTTGTTGGTGAAACCTAACTCTTGTTTGACAGAACTCTGTATGTTGAGAAAGCTTAACTAAAAAAACAAAGACTGTATAGGAGCAGGCTCGGCTTTTGAGCAAGGTGAGCGAGGTGGTTGCCTAGGGCCCCACGGCCATGTGCATTCAGGGCCCCGCACTGCCCAGCTCCCGGCCCCACCCACGTGGCCGCTCACTCGCTGCCCTGACTGGGGGCCGTGCGGCTCAGTCAAACACAGTGTGCTGCCTCGGGCCCCCACAAACTCTTTGGCTTGGCCTGGATAGGAGGGGGATGTTACACTCACTACTCTCCCCACCCCAATCCTTTCTGCAGAGGGAAATATGTGATGGGGGTGTACTGGGCCTTTGTGGACATCTGCTGGAGGCCTTGCATTCCTACCATGCCCCCACCCCAGAAAAGGAGCAGTAAAAGTGGGTCCTCCAAGCCTGCCTAGAGAGGCTGCAGCGAAGAGGCCAATCAGCTCACAGCAGACCCAATGAAATGGTGCTGTAAAGCCTGAGCAGATCAGTTGCGGGTTGGGACCAGAGGAGCAAGGAGAGTGCTCTTTGCTGGCTGCTGGAGCTCAAGTGAGATCTTCAGCCCTGAGGGAAGGGCAAAGCGGAGGAGCTATGTAGGAAGTGGCCCAGGGAATAGCAGCAACAATCATTAAAGGAAGCAGCCTGGATTGCTATTCCTAGGGTTGCTAGTCCAGACCCAGAGTAATGTGTTGGCCTCTGGTCCCCCGCTGGCAGAGGGCCAAAGCGCTAGAAGTAGACTAAAGTGAAGGAGTGACTCAGGTGGAAACACCACAGGATTGTTAAAGGATTCAGTATCTGGGTCATAGACCCTGGTGGCACTGCTTTGTAACAGGGCAGGGACAGATTGGAAGCTAGCCCAGAGACAGGGCTAAAGACCTGACTGAGAGCACATGTCCAGACTGTTGGATCTTTCACCCCAGAAGAGGTTTATTTGTGCACCCAGGCATATAGAGTATGTGTGGCTTAGCCTGATGGCTGAGTCCAAGAAGACCTGCTTGACAAGGTTAACCCCCAGAGGAGAGCGGGAGAGCAAGGCAAGCAAGATGCAGGTCTGCATACACCTGATGGAGGTGAGTGGCCCTATCACAATGAGCCAGCAGGCCAGGCCCAGGAGAATATGAGCAAATCCTTCAAATAGCTGGTTTGGTGTGAAGTAGTCTCTGTGCAGGGAGTCACAAGTAGGGAGTAGGAGCTACTTTTCTGGCTGTATATGCAGCCTGGGAACAACCTTCTGGACAATGCACGATGATCTCTACCACCTCGAAAACTGGAGTAATAGGACTGGGATTAAATTTAATGGTACAGGGTCATGCCCCATCCCAGTCCCTAAGTGCATCTGCCCCACTCTCACCCTACAAGGGTTCAAACCAGTCTAGGGAGGCTAAGTGGTGGGCAACTAATTAGGGCACAGCTGACTGTGATAAAAGGGCAGCTGCAGACCCCTCCTGCACCCAAGCTTTTTTAGATTCTATACCTCCCTCTGCTAATAGAGTAGAAAAGTGCACCCTCTGGCCACTTTCCAAAATTCTTAGAGTGGCCCCCCTGCAAAAATTATTGACCACCACTGTTCTGTGGCCTGCAATGTACAGAAGGTCAGACTAGATGATCACAGTTCCTTCTGACCTTACAGTCTATGCATCTATCTGGGCCTGTGTTTCTTTGCAGCAAGATATTACTCTTCATCTTTCAGCTTTCTTAAAAAAAACCCAACACCACAGGAAGCCAGATCCTTACCTGGTTATATCACTGTAGCTCTGTTGGAGCATCTTCAAATTTCACCAGATGAGGAAGGTCTGGACTCCAAGTTAAACGCTAACAAAAGACATGTAGATTGTGCGACTGAGGTTCTATGGTGGGGGAGGGCAAAATACGGCTGTTTTGGTGGCTTACGTGAATTGGCTTTGGTGCTGCCAGTTCAGTTTCCCAGTGGTTAATGTCCCATTATGAAACCAACATCCCAGTTAACTGGCAATAACTAGCACCGATGTTCAATCTCGGGCAGAAGAGGCAAAAGAGTGAATGAGCTTAGAGAAATTCATGGAGCTTAGGTCCATCAATACTTATTAGGTAGGATGGGTATGAATGGTGTCCCTAGCCTCTGTTTGTCAGAGGCTGGGAATGGGCAACAGAGGAAGGATCCCTTGATGATCACCCGTTCTGTTCACTCCCTCTGGGGCACCTGGTATTGGCCACTGCTGGAAGACAGGATACTGGGCTAGATGGACCTTTGATCTGACCCACTCTGGCCATTCTTATGTTCTTAATGGATATGGAGCGTCAACTGGCAATCTTTAGAGGTGTCTTTCTCTTCCCTTTCCATATGAGGACTGGTGGAGCAGTGTGAGGAGGATCCTGCGCTGCTGCTGGCTAGGTAATGCCCAGTTTGTGGCTAGACAGGGTTGGTTCTCTAGGGTGGTTGGTCCATCATTCTTCAGAAGCAATAAAGCCACTCTTGAAACTCAGAGGAAAAGAGGAAAACTTCCAATAGGGATAAAGTTTGTATTCTAAACTTAATCCCTAAGGGTACGTCTACACAGCAAAGTTATTTCGAAATAACTTTCCTGGCATCTACACAGCCATTAAGTTATTTCAAAATTAATTCGAAATCGCAGAGGGCTTATTTTGAAATTGGTAAACCTCATTCCACTAGGAATAGCACCAATTTCGAAATTGCTATTTTGAAATAAGTGCTGTGTAGACACTTATTTCGAAATAGGGGGCCTCCAGCCCTTCCCAGGGTGCCCTGCTGGCCACCCTGGCCACAAGGTAACTTCTGACCTGATGCCCTGCTGGAACTGGTTCCAACCAGCCTTAAATGCGATTTAACGTTCACTCAGTGTGGACACGTTATTTCGAAATAGAAAAATGCTATTTCGAAATGCATTTTGTGTGTAGATGCGTTATTTCGAAATAAGCTATTTCGAATTAACTATTTTGAAATTAGATATTTCGAAATAACGCTGTAGTGTAGACATACCCATAGAGACCTTTCCTGATACAGATCTAAACCTACTGGCACTGAGAGGGTTATAAAATTCCACACAAGGAAAACAGAAGTTCTGAGCTTTTGAGTAACTGCTATACTGGCAACATCTGAAATATTGTAGAGTTGTATTTCAATATATATCCCTTTCTCTTCACTCGTAAGGGCTGGGGATTAGGAGTCAGGATGCCTGGGTTTTATCTCTCACTTTTCTCATTTTGACTTCAGGTACGTCATAGTCCATGAAGGGACTGTAGAGAGACCATCATGGGGCCTCGTGTTTCTTTCTCCCACCTGTTTCCAGCTCATATATGCTCCAGACAAAGTGAACATTGCCTTTTTTACATAGTCACTCTACTTTTGCATGTCAGGCTTTAACTTCCCAGTGTTATTCCCCCTACCCATGTATAAAGGAGACAACATGTACGTGGTGGAGGCTTTAATCAAGGCTAGACAGAGGGCTTTTCTATACGTACAGCTAAATTGGCACAGCTATAATTGATGCAACGGTGTTGATTTAGCAGGTCTTGTGAAGACAAGTTAAGTTGCTAGCAGAGCACTCTCCCATCCATGTCTGTATTCCACTTCCCCAAGAGGAGGAAAGTAATTTGGCAGTAGAGTGTCTCCTGTTGACATACAGTGGTGTCTACACTGCACTAAGTTGACCTAAGTTATGTCTACTTCAGTTATGTAATTGAAGTAGCATATCTTAGATTGACTTACAGATTTAGTGTAGACCAGCCCTTAGTATAGAAGAGCCATGGTTTGTTCCCTGCTCCTCTCTGCTCTGAGGTGGTTAATCTGTGCCACCTTTTTAAAAAAGGAAGTGATTACTTATCCTACTTTTATTTGTGGAGAAGCATATTTTACGTGCAGCTTCTGCTCTGCCTCCGTGTCTAAGCCAACATGTGGGGAAGCCATCTAGAGGGAGGGATGATCTAATTCCCTCATACTCCCCTGGGCATCCATATCAGGGCTGGGCATTTTGGAATCTAGGGATGGAAGGCACCATGCATGCCTTTATTCATATGATTTTCCTAGCAGTTCATTAGTATAAAAGAGAGTAATATTTTCCATCCATGTGTGGAATAAATTGTATGTGCACCAAAGCATGTGCAGATGTGCACCACCAATAAACATGTGCTATGGGCTGTGGGCGCTCTTCTAATCAGCTAGGTGGCATTTGAATCTCTCCTGGGTGGCAACCTAAGAGCTTAGTTTACAGGGAACACTGAGAAGGATCAATGTCTCTTCAAAGACACAGTTCTAATTGCAAGTTAAATAATTAATTCCCTAATTTTATTTTTATAGCTTGTTTTGAGTTAGCTGCAAAATTGAGTGGTTTCCTTGCTAGGGGCTAGAATATTAAATTGGGAATATTGTTGCCATAATTTGCCAGCTATGGAGATCTGTGCCCTTAGATAGTGCCTGAGTCTCTCTTTTTATTAAGGCCAATAATCTGTGAGGCTGAACAAAGCTGAAAACACAGTATTCCTGTAAATACAAATGTGTGGCTGCTTCCCGTTCCTGGACCAGGGATGACTTCCTTTTCTGGTCTAAGAACGGGATCCCTAACCACGGCTCTGAGCAGAAAAAGGCCAGACACATGGCACAAACAGGCAGGGAGAAAAGTAGGCTCCATGGTAAGCCAGCACCAGACAGCCATTTCCGTCTTGTGCTTGGAGGGATCTCAGCAGAGCTTGTAGCTCAGTGAATCCAGCCTTTGGGGTTCTGTGAAATGACTCTCCCTCTTCCTCCCTTTTCCTACTCCCTTACTTCCTACCTCTACCCCTAACCCACTAAAAATCACCACCCTGCGCTGCCCCAAATCCAGGTAACTAACAAAGCTGCGCCATGCTGCAACACCATTCTCTGCCTCTCATCTGTTTGTGTCTTCAAATGGCAAGCCCTTAGTTCAAGGTTTGTCCCTTGTCTATGTTGGTACCATGCCCAGTGCATTGGGACCCCAACCCTGATTATGGCCCTGGGCACCACGGTACACACCTCTGTACCACTATGCTTATGAATGAGGGGGAAATCCCTAAGTTTACCTGAGTACATCCCAGCACTCATGTAGGGACCAGCCTGGGAAGGTGCTGAGAGATGCCGAGCATCTTCCACTCCATTTGGGAGTCTGAGCTCTCAGAAGTGTTCAGCACCGTGCAGGATCAGGTCCTGAAGGAGAGCAGGGACCTTATGAAGAAACAGCCCCCGGCTTGAAGCAGACATAATCAGGTAGTTCAGGTTGGACATCTCTTATCGGGCACCCTCGGGACCTGACCGGTCCCGAGCCAGGGAATGTGCCGGACTAGAGAAGCTTCCCTGCCAGAACCCCCAGCCCAAGGGGAGAGGCGGGGGAAGTACCTGCTGGGTTGCTGACCCCACTGCTGCTACTTTGGCTGGACTGCCTGCTGGACAGGCTGGCTCTGGCCCTGGTTGGGCTGCCAGGGGCAGCCTGCAGGCTCTGGCCCCGCTTCTGCGGGCTGTCCAGGTCTCCGGCCCCAGCCCTGGTCCCTCTGCCACAGGTTGTTGCCGGCCTGATCCTGTGCTGCTGGGGGCTGCCCCGACCCCATCCCAGTGCCGCAGGCTGTCGGGGACTGCTGGGGGCTGCCACTAGCCCCAGCCCCTGCCTCTTCCTGCTGCTTCAGCCCAGCCCTTCTTGGATTGACCTCCTGTCACTAGGCTACCGGGGTTCTCTGATCCAGGAATATCCATGATCCTGCTGGACCATGGATGTTGGCAGACCAGAGAATTCTAGTTTTAGGAGGTGCAACTTATAGTGGGAATTCTGATACCTCTCAGTGTTCCTGTGCTGCTGCTGCCAAGCACTGAAAAAATGCCGAAAAATGCAGAAAGGGTCACTCATCATGGAGACTCTGACACTTCACTTTTGCCTCTCTAAACTGGGATTAACACCACCAAAGTTCTTGGAGATGTAATGTTACAATACTGATGTAGATGATCCTAGGAACTTCATCCAAAATGTGCTGCTTAGGAAACCATTGGACTTTATAGGAAAAGGTGTATAGAATAGGGAGGAAACCACTGGGCTTCTGAAGAAATGTAAAGAGGTTCTCTAGAAATGACTCTAAAACACACAGAGAATTTAAATAGCAAACGATAAGCTTTTGACAGGATTTTAAACCATCCTACAGAATTCTGTATTGGAGATAAGTATTGAATTTAGTAGGATGGATTTAAAGAACTTAGATAGGATTCTTATATACAAGGATGGCAACACTCACTCTCTGTTGTGTAATATGTACTGCTCTGTTGGGGCCTACTCCATCTTGCATAGCAATCAGAGGTGTCTTTCCATTGACTTCAGTGGGCATTGGAGTAGGCTCTAGAGCAGGGATGAGGAAACTTTTTGAGGTCAGGGGCTGCTGACCCACAGAAAAATCAGTCGGAGCCTGCAAAAAATCCCCCACCCAAAACACCCCTTACTGACATGGCTCCTCACGAAGGAGAAAGACACTCCCCCAAATTTCCCTTGCACATCAGAGCCTTGGTTGGGTGGAGGGGCAGGCTAGTAAGTAGACTTTGTGCGCTCCAGCTCTGAGTGTGATGTCGGGGGGTGGGGGGAATTGGAGCGCCAATGCTAAGGGGGAGCCCTGAGCCTCAGGAGACGGATCCATGCAAGCAGGGGCTGGAGATGGGGGAGGGGGATGCATCCAGTCTCTGGGCGTTAGGTTCCCTGCCCCTGCTGGTCTCTGCTTTACTGACCATTACAGGTTGGACCTCGCTGACTGGTCCCAAACAAGGGGATTTGCTGCCTCTTCTGACCTGGGCTGCCACTGGATTAGGGCTCCAACCTGGCCCTGCTGCTGCCCCAGCCCCCCAGGGCTCTGTAGATGCCGCTCACCTTACTGCTGCTGGGGCTGGAATGCCATGGCTGGAGCTCTGAAGCTGGGGCAGAGTTCCGCAGCTGCCTGACTCCATGGCTGGGGCCGGAGCTCTGCAGCCGGGGCCGGAGCTCCCTGGCTGCCTCTTGGACTGGGGCCAGAGCTCTTTGGCCACTGCTGGGGCCAGAACTCCCCGCTGTGCCGCCCGTCTGCACCCTCTTCCCCCAACACTGGTGCTCTCTGCTGTGTCGCCGGTGCCTCCTATGGTGCTTCTGCCCCGCCACCAGACCTCTCTGTTCCTGGACTACAAAGCCAGGGAACAATCCGTGGTTGGTGCTAGACCATCCCGATTAAGGGAGGTTCGACCTGTACTTGTCTTCCCAGTTTTAATAATACCACTTTCAAAGATGGCTAGTGCCATGTGTAGCTTCTCCGTAATGTTTTGTGGTAAAAGGAAAAGCTTTTGCTGGCTGAAAGGCCCACTGTCTAACCTGAATTTTTTCTACTAAAAATGGCCATGAAGAGAAAAATAAAATAAAACAAACCCAGTAGCAACTTGTGGGCTGCTGCTGAAGAGGATTTGGCAGAGGCTGAAGGTGTGTCTGTGACAAATAGCAGCATCTCTGCCAAGGCAAACTATGTCTGATTATTTGGGAACTGGTCCCATATTCATTGAGTCAATGGGAAAATTCCACTGATTTCAATGGATGTTAGAACTGGTGAAACATAAATGAAGACAGTGTGCAGTGTAGACACACAATGCTTCATACCTGGCTCTGTGATGCCAAGTGATGTGGAGGAGGTGATGCTCTCTAACAAGTAATGGCCAAGGAGCAGAAAAGACTGTTTCCAATGGGGGCATGTCAGGCATTCACTACCAGGCATGCACCCCGAACCTAGTGATTAGGCTGGGTGATCCATGCACATCACTATCATTTCATTGAGGTCAACAAATATTTGAGGATCATTGTTAGGATATATTATTATTGGGATAGCACGCAGGAACCCTAATCAAGATGCAGCACCCTGTTGTGTGAGATGCTGTACAGATATGTAACAAAAGACATTTCCTGCCACAGAAAGCTCACCATCTAAACGACCACCAGGATGTAAAAAGTGAACAAAACAGTCAAATGGGCTGCGGGTGGGTTGGCAGGATGAGGTAATGGTAAAAAGCACAGCGTTGAGCAGGAATCATAGCTTATCATTTGTCTAACCAGTGGATGTAGGCATCCTAGCAGAGGGAGATTTTTAAGGAGAGATAGCATTATGAAGGTAGATTTACTGATTAGGGCACCAGATAAGGACTTGGGAGACTTTTCTCCTGCTCCACTTGACCCTGCTTCACTGCAGACTTTCTTTATGACCTTGGGCAAGTCACTTAGCTTCTTTGTGCCTTAATATCTGATCTGCAAAATGGGGATAACACCACTGCCCTTCCTCCTTTGGGTATTGTGAGGATAAACATATTATAAGCTTATGAGATGCTCAAATACTACAGTGATGAGGGCCGTGTAGGAGTTAAGGGAGAAGTTTCACAGACCGTTTGATCTGTATCCATGTCTCTCAACATTCCCAGACTACTGTATCCCTTTTAGGCATCTCATTTGTCTTGGGTTCCCCGAAGTCATTTAAAACCACTTGTTTGCAAGATCAGACATAGAAATACAAAGGAGTCAGACCACACTACTTCTGAAAAATGTCTGACACTCATTTTCCCCGCATAATTATAAAATAAGTAGATGGACATATAAATATTATACTTGCATTTTAGTATATAGAGCTGTTAAACCAAGTCATTGTGTCTCTGAAATTTTAGTTTGTACTGACTTTGCTTGTATTTTTTGTTGCCCTTTATAATACTAGGCTGATAGCTAGATAAGCTGATGTACCCTCTAGGGGTATGTGTATCTCTGCTTGAGAACCACTGCTCTCTACATGGTAACAAAGTGTATGGGCTGGAGCCACTTTTCAAAGTTAGGGCAGTGTTTTGACCTAGTTTGCATGAGAATGGTCTAATTATAGAGCTCTCACCATTTTATCTGGGTCAAAATATTCCTTCCAATGCTTTCCTGTGAACTAGTTGTTTCTAAATACTGATAAAGACAGTCTATCTCTGTCCTCCTGCCTACTTCTAGAGCAGCTCAAGGCTCCTTGAGTGACCCTTTATCTCTGCAAGGGAAAGCCTAGTGCCCATTAGCCTGTTTGGACTAAACATTTATCAGCATGCATAGGCACAGGAAGTAGGGGAATGACAGCACACCCAGATTTTATTGTAGGGCCTCTGGCCCCGGGCCCTGCTCCCCAGCCAATGGCTCAGCACATAAAAGCTGGGGATGCGTCCCATGCTTATGCCCGGCTCCCGACTCTTCACCCACACTCTGCTCCTCAGCGCCTCATTTTACTTGGGTCTGGGCTCCTTGGTCCCATGCCCTGCCCCATCCCTGTTTGCTGGGCCTGACCCCCTTTTGGCCCTGCTCTGGGGCTCTCCCAGCTGCTGGCCCTGTGCCTGGCCCCATGGCCAGGGCTTTGCTCTTGGACCTGCAATATGGGGTTCCAGCTGCTGGCCTCTGCCCCGTGCCTGCCCCTAGCTGTGGGCTCCCTCCCTTTACCCACTTCCCAGAGTTAGAGCCCTGCTCTCAGCCTTGGTGGGGCGGGGAGAGGGGACCAGGGTGGACAGGGAGCTTTCAGGATCCCCACTATGAAAAATCTTCCAACACCGCTGTGGGCCATGTCAGGGAGAGTGAATACCGGGAAGATCTCAAAGATGCTGCCTGGCACACTTGAAGTAAGGAGAAGTACTAATGTGTTGTACTGAATAGAAGTCCTGAGTTAGCCGAGTGCTTATCCACAGTCTGTCTCATCTTCAAGTCAATGGTACTTAAGTGTGTGCTTAATGTTAACCCATGCTAAAGGGCTCTGCTGATCAGGCTCTCAGTACTTCAGAAGGGTGATGGATGCTGCAGTTCGGTGGGCCTAGGTCACTACATAAAAAGTGGGGCTGTTTTTTTCCCCAGAAGTTCTGAGTAAGAACAGCTACCTCTGGCATTGCCTAGAGTGCTGCATTCAAATCTGGAAGCCAGCTTCAGAGGAGTAGAGCAGAAGGGGATGAAGAGACTTCCATGGGGGGGGGGTGAGGTGAGGGAGAGAGACAAATACCCAAAGATGCAGCTTATTAAGCCTTCCTTCAGCTGAGTAGAACTGATTCATTTAAGTAATCCCATTGACTTCAGTGACTGTTTTTAGGTGCCCAAGAACTACTCCATGCGAGAAACTGCTCCAGGATCAGGCCCTAACTCTGTGTGGACAACTCTGGCTAAGTGTGGACATGCTGCTTGTTCACAGACAATGGCGAGTATAAGCACAAAGAGGGAAGAAGAATATTTACTGTACAAGAGGCTATAATTGGGAGTAATGGGATGAAACTAAGGAGAGAAAAACATAGGCTGAATTCTGGAACCTAAGAGGAGTTGAGCACCTATATCTCCCCTTCCAGGCCTTGAATAGCAGGAAAAAACATAGGAGACCTAAAAGAGCTTGAAGGGCCATCCTTCCCATACATAGAATACACAGTTGCATAGGGCACCCAAAAATTTGGGGCACCACTGGGTCGTAATAGCCACTCATCTGCCTCTTTTTTATCTTCGTTCTGTGGCTTTGCTTCCTCTTAAAAGCGAACAAGCCTTGCTAGACCTATTATCATAACATCGAACCTGTGAAAGAGTCATTCAAGTGGTAATGAAGCCATTCAACTGACATTTGCCAATCCCAGGTATATACTGTCAGTTTCCAAATTTATTGTGTTAGTCTAGGCAGGCTTGCAAACTTAGTGAGGAGGGCTTTAAACTAGGTTCATCGGGGGACAGTAATCTAAGCCCTGAAGTGAGTGGGAAGTGGGATACTGGGAAGAAACACCAGGATGAAGGTGCAACAGAGGAGGACCCCGGATTTGTACGGAGAAGGTAGGGCAATCAGCTAGTTATCGAAGGTGTCTGCACGCGAAACAAGCAGAAAAAAATAGAAGTCCTGGCAGTCAAAAAACTATGATTTGATTGGAATAACGGAGACTTGGAGGGATGACTCGTGATTGGAGCACTGTTATGGGAGGGTATGAACTGTTCAGGAAGGATGGGCAGGGGAGAAAAGGTGGAGGAGTTGCACTGTATGTAAGAGATCAATATGATTGCTCAAAACTCCAGTATAAAGTGGGATAAAAGCTTGTTGAGAGTCTTTGGATTAAGTTTAGAGGCGGGAGCAACAGGGGTGATGTCGTGCTCGGTGTCTGCTATAGACCACTAGATCAGGTGGATGAGGTAGACGAGGCTTTCTTTGTACAACTAACAGAAGCTTCCAGATCACAAGCTCTGGTTCTCACGGGGGACTTCAATCACCCTGACATCTGTTGAGAGACTGTAGTGAAGCAGGGACGGCCGCTCACTGATCCTGAGGAGGGAGAACCTCTCTTTGAGCCCAGATGGGCTGAGCTGGAGCC
The DNA here is from genome assembly GCA_032595735.1 of Pelochelys cantorii. Taxonomy (NCBI): domain Eukaryota; kingdom Metazoa; phylum Chordata; order Testudines; family Trionychidae; genus Pelochelys; species Pelochelys cantorii. The sequence goes on along the minus strand of CM064326.1, from coordinate 332,348,655 downwards.
TGCCCCTTTAAGTCCGCAGCAGCCTGGGGGAGGGGCAGGAACTATAAAAGCCAGGTCCAGAAGCTCGGTAGGGGGTGGGCTGTTGGAGGGAGCGGAGGCCTACCCTGAGAAGGCTGAGGAGGGCAACTGGCCTGGGCCACCAGGCCCTGGCCCAGAGGAGGGAACTCTTTTCTCCCTATCTCTAGACTGGGACCATACAGAGCCTGGGGACCCACCCCAACCAGGGGAACAGGTACACAGAGGGGGAGTCTGGAAGTGGCCCAGGGGAAGCAACAGTTGATCAGGTGGATCTGATCACCCTTTAAGCTGGGTCAGCAGGCTTCAGTGTGGATCCCCTGCTAACCCCAGTGGCTGCAAGGCTGCCGCTACCACTGCCAGCGCCCTGGGCCGGGATGTGGTGGAGTAGGGAGGGCCCACGTCCCCCCTGCCACCCCTGCATTTGAGTGGCAGTCTCCCCCTCTCCACGGGTGCTGCCAAGACTGTTTGTTTGGACTGCTGGGACCATTGGTTTGTCTGCCCTGCGCTGAACCAGGGCCTGGGCCGCCATTAGACTGCCAAGACTGTTTGTTTGCCTATCCCGCCCTGAACTAGGGCCTGGGCCTCCATTTTGACTGTGGGGGAATTGTTTGTCTGTTGGCCTGCCTTCTGGCCCTGGTCTTAAAGGGGCCGCCGGGCTAGGACATACAGGGCCGAACACTGGGCAGGGACTCAGGACTGAATAAGAACTCTTACAGAGACCAATACAGCAGGACACAGACAATCCAGGAAGTTTTTGGAGAATGCTGGGGATAATTTCCTGGTACAAGTGCGGAAGGAACTGACCAGCGTCCATGCGCAGCTTGACCTGCTGCTCACAAACAAGGATGAATTAGTAGGGGAAGTAGATGTGGGTGGCAACCTGGGAAGCAATGATCATGAGATGAAGAAAGGAGAGCAGCAAAATACAGACCCTGGACTTCAGAAAAGCAGACTTTGACTCCCTCAGGGAACTGATGGGCAGGATCCCCTGGGATGCTAACATGAAGGGGAAAGGAGTCCAGGAGAGCTGGCTGTATTTTAAAGAAGCCTTATTCAAGGCACAGGAACAAACTATCCCAATGCGCAGTAGGAAAAGCAAACATGGTAGATGACCAGCTTAGCTTAACAGTGAAATCCTTGGTGAGCTTAAACACAAAAAGAAAGCTTATAAGAAGTGAAAACTCGGACAGATGACTAGGGGGGAGTATAAATATATTGCTCCAGCATGCAGGGGTGTAATCAGGAAGGCGAAAGCACAATTGGAATTGCATCTAGCAAGAGACGTGAAGGGAAACAAGAAAGGTTTCTATAGGCATGTTAGCAATAAGAGAGTGGTCAGGGAAGGTGGGGGACCCTTACTAGATGAGGGAGGTAACCTAGTGACAGATGATGTGGGAAAAGCTGAAGTACTCAATGCTCTTTTTGCTTCTGTCTTCACAGGCTACTGCACTAGGCAACACAGTATGGGAAGGAAGTGGGCCACCCACGGTGGAGAAAGAACAGGTTAAGAACTATTTAGAAAAGCTAGACATACACAAATCCATGGGACCAGTTCTAATGCCCTCGAGGGTGCAGAGGGAGTTGGCTGGTGTGATTGCAGAGCCATTGGCCATTATCTTTGAAAACTCGTGATGATCAGGAGAGGGTCGTGGATGATTGGAAAAAGGCAAATTAGGGCCCATCTTTAAAAAAGGGAAGAAGGACAATCCAGGGAACTACAGACCAGTCAGCCTCACCTTAGTCCCTGAAAAAATCACAGAGGGGATCCTCAAGGAATCCATTCTGAAGCACTTGGAAGAGAGGACAGTGATCAGGAATAGTTAACATGGATTCACCAATGGCAACTCATGCCTGACCAACTTGATTGCCTTCTATGACAAGGTAACTGGCTCTGTGGATATGGGGAAGGCAGTTATACCCTGACTTTAGCAAGGCTTTTGATACCGTCTCCCACAATATTCTTGCCAGCAAGTTAAGGAAGTAAGGATTGGATAAATGGACTGTAAGGTGGATAGACAGCTGGCTAGATTGTCAGGCTCAATAGGTAGTGATCAATGGCTCAATATCTGATTGGCGGTTGGCATCAAGCAGAGCGCCTCAAGGGCCGGTTTTGTTCAATATCTTTATTAATGACCTGGATGAGGGGATGGATTGCACCCTCCGCAAGTTCACAGATTACACTAAGCCGGGGGAGAGGTAGATACTTTGGAGGGTAGGTATAGGGTCTAGAGTAATCTAGACAAAAGAAATCTGATGAGGTTCAACAAGGACAAGTGTAGAGTCCTGCACTTGGAGAGGAAGAATCCCAAGCATTGTTACAGGCTGGGGACCGACTGGCTAAGCAGCAGTTCAGCAGAAAAGGACCTGGGGATTACAGTGGATGAGAAGCTGGATATGAGTCAACAGTGTGCCCTTGTAGCCAAGAAGGCTAATGGCATATTAGGGTGCCTTATGAGGAGCATTGCCAGCAGATCTAGAGAAGTGATTATTCCCCTTTATTCAGCACCGGTGAGGCCATATCTGTAGTATTGCATCCAATTCGGGGCACTCCACTACAGAAAGGATGTGGACACATTTGAGAAAGTCCAATGAAAGGCAACAGAAATGATTAGGGGGCTGAGGCACATGACTTATGAGGAGAGGCTGAGGGATTTGGGCTTGTTTAGTCTACAGAAGAGTGAGGGGGGATTTGATAGCAGCCTTCAACTAACTGAAGAGAGGTTCCAAAGAAGATGGAGAGAGGCTGTTCTCAGTGGTGACCGATGACAGAATGAGGTGCCATGGTCTCAAGTTGCAGTGGGGGAGGTCTAGGTTGGATATTAGGAAAAACTATTTCACTAGGAGGGTGGTGAAGCACTGGAATGGGTTACCTAGGGAGGTGGTGGAATCTCTATCCTGAGAGGGTTTTAAGTCCCGGCTTGCAAAGCCCTGGCTGGGTTGATTTAGTTGGGGTTGGTCCTGCTTTGGAGAGGGGGTTGGGCTCGATGACCTTTTTGGGTCTCTTCCAGCCCTAGGATTCTATAGGACCTTTAACATTTGTTTTTTAAAAAATTATTTCATTGGTGTGTCGCTGAAGAAATCACATCTCTAAAAAATAGTCATCCTCCCCTCCCGTCATCGGGCATAGGGTGACCAATTTAATTGTACAGCATAGTGTCCCATAAATCCTAAGGATGCCCCCAAGGGTTTGTCCATATGGGGAATTAACGCACAGTGACTCTGAATCACACCAGCCTGCTGCACAGGATGGACCCTGTTGCTGTGACCTAAAAATTCTGTAGTTTGAAATGGGAATATGTCACAGCATGATACAGACCTTTCGGTGGGTTCATACAACCAGTTAGTCCATGGCAGGCTTGAGCACTGTAGATTCACATTTGACTTGCTGTTTAGACAAGCCCCACATAACAGGTGAAAGAGTCTCTTGTTGGTAAGTGTTGGAACATCATTCCTGGATGCATTAAAATGGACTACACAGAGCACTACACAGTACATTTCAGCGAACAGTCCTGACCTGGCAGGGAAATGGTGGATGGGATGACTCAATGAATCTTTTCCCCTTCTCTGATTTTTGTGATTCTTTGGGATGTCACATCCCCTTGTGCACAAAAGAAGTGAAAACGTTTTCTCCCTTTTGGTGTGGTTAGTCTGGAGGGATCACTAGAGTGTCTGGGTCAAAGCCTCTACTAATCCTTTCTGACTTTGTTCTTTCCTCCAAGAGGCTTTTTTAGTGCACAGCTAATCCCTGTTTAACATTTAAATATAGATAGTTCATGGGTCTCTAAAGATTATGGATGCCCCTTTTGGCAAACAGTAGCTTTGGATAGCATTGGGGGCACTTACTTTTGCTGAGCTTAGCCCAATTATTTCTGGAATAGGTAACACAAATTCATGCACTCTGTAAAGGGAGAGAAGAAAAAAAACATTCTTGGAGTGCATTGTGTTACGATAACAGTGTGGCAGGTAAGACAGGAGCTCCTTGCCCGATGTGGTCAGAAGGTGACATGGGCAAAGTAGCCTGAGAATAGAGAATTTCTCAGTGTGAGGGTTCTGAACAGTGTTCCCTCCAATTTTTCCTCTGCATGTGTGGAATTAATTTTGTTATGTGCACCAATATGGGAGGTGCATATAACAAAATTCATGTGTGGGGGTAATGCTCTCCCAAAAAATACTGAACACACGGGCTAAAAATTTTTGTCGGGGGGGGGGGGGGAAGAACATGTGTGTTGGGCATACAAAAAAAAACCCCGCACCACCCGGCTTCAGCATGCAACCACAGGAGGCGCCACCAGGCGTCTGTCCAGTGCCCAGCTGGAAAAACAGAAAATACCAAACATTACACATGTCCGGTATTTTCTGAATTTTTTTACCGGACAGAGGGTGCAAAAACCGCAAGTGATCCACCCCCTCTTGCCCATTCCCAGCATCTGGCAAACAGAGACCAGGGACACTTCACTGCTCGACTTTGCAGGATATTGGGGTGACTGTCAAAGCACCCTGGGATGAAGTGGGCAATTGAGGGGGGCTCACGGGGGAAGGTTGTGAGGAGGCACGTGGGGGGGGAGGTCGGGGGCTCGCAGGGGCAGTTGTGAGGTCTCTGAGGGGGGAACCGCCTGCCTAGGGTGAGGACCTGGCGCCCGCACGTGCCACGTGTCCCTGACCTCGCATGTTGCTCCGGGCGTGGCTGCTGGGTCTGTGCGCGGGGCGGGTCCCGAGACCAGCCAAGCTAGAGTGCTCCCACTGCGGGGACCCGAGCGGCAGGTCTGTGTCTTGCGCTGGAGGCAGGGCCCAGTGACGTCGCGGGGCCGGGGCAGCCACTGGCTGCAGCCGGAGTCCAACGGGCCAAGCCCCCAGCAGGTACTCCCTCTAGTTGCTAGCAGAAGCTGGGCAGGGGCAGGGGGAGTGGCTGGGATTCCCAGCCACTCCCCTCACCCGGCTTCTGCATGCAACCAGAGGCTCCCAGCGCCAATTGCGGCCCTGCCTCCCAGTCGCTCCCCTGCCCCCACCAGGCTTCCGTCCAGCACCCAGCCGGAAATTTGGAAAATACCGGACATTGCACATGTCTGGTATTTTCTGAATTTTTTTACCGGGCAGAGACCGCAAATACTGGACTGTCCAGTAGAAAACCGGACACCTGGCAACCCTAGATGGGGGTGGGACTGAGAGGGTACAGAGTGTGGGAGGTGTCTCAGGGCTGGGGCAGAGGATTGGGGTGCTGGAGTATGAGGGCTGTGTCTGGGGATGAGGGGTTAGTGTGCAGGCTATCCCAGGGCTACAGTGGGGAGAGAAGACTCCTCCCAGCTTTCTCTCCCTTCAGCAGCACCTGGGCTGGGGTATTGGCAGGGCAGAGGTGCCTCTCCCTGCTGTGGCAGCTCCGGGCTGGGGCTTCAAGGTAGGTGCCCCTCCCCGGGCCATGCCAGGTTTGGATGGAGGGAGGGAAGAGCTCCCTTCACTCAGACACAGCATGTCCAGGCTAAGGCTGGATTCTGGCTGTGGGAGGGAAGCCCCTGCTGCAGCAGGTCTGGGGCTGGGCTTGTTTTGGGCTGGGGGGTGGGCTATCTCCGAGCCATGGCAATCCATGGGGCTCCTGCTACATTTCAAAGGCAGAAGCGCTGCAGTTCTCTACTGCACCTCTGCCTTTTAAATGTAGTAAGAGCTGCAGGTGGCTCGTACTACATTAAAACGCAGAGATGCAGCTGGGATAGCTAGCACCCCACCTCCTTCTTATCGACTAATCGAGCAATCCATGGAATTTCCATCGACTGCTTAATTAGCTGATTAATCGAAATTTAACATCCCTAGACACAACTGTTGAGAACAAAATAAAATCCAGTATAGAGTGAAATAAATGAACACTGGAGTGAATCAGCCTATTTTTCAGCTGTTCTGCTCCAGTTGCTATTACTCTGTCATTTGAAATGTAATGCTGCTGACCTTGCATGTTGGTGCTTTTCCAAGAAACTAACCAGAACGAGTCTTCCATTTATAGTGGGTTTTCAGTAGATGCTGGGAGAAATGTTCATAATAAAACACAATCTTAATATCTGACAATCAGCCAGTTGTTCCACTTTTTGAGCAATAAAAAGATGGGATGGAAATGACAGCTAAACTGGAGGAGGGACCAGTTCAGGTCCTGGAGGTTAATCCCAGAAAAGTAACAAATTGTCTGACTATGGAGTAAAACAAATAGGCACATGGCCAAATGTAAAGACTATAAACGTGAGAAGCGTTAAAAGCAAACAGGTAAATGTGAGATGCTGCAATATCTAGCTATAAACTGCACAGGAAGGACAGATTAGGTTGGATTCCATAGATTCTACTGCTGAACAGATTGGATCATTGTCGCATCCATCATGGTCACGCACTTGGGTAGGGTGCTGGCTGGGTGGGTGCTCCTGTTGAATTTGGAGCTCAGCTCACTGGGCTCTGGGTGGTCTTTAAACCTCCTGAGCCTGGACTAGGGATGTAAAATCCTGTTTAATGAGTTAACCGTTTTAACTTTAACCAGTTAACTTAACGAAACAGGGGCGGGCTTGGGGGTTGCTTCAGCCCAGCTGGGCTGGATCTGCTTCTCTGCCTGCTGTAGTAGGGCTGGAGTGCCTTTCCCCCCCTGTACCCCTCCCTGCCATGGGTAGGGACTGCTCCAGCCAGGCTGTAATGCACCTGCCTGCAGTGTAAACCTCACTAGTTAAGGGTGAAGATAACCAGTTAACTTTTCACATCCCTAGCCTGCACCACCTGTGATTAGGGCTGGAGGCTCACTCCCTGTTACAAGACCAACATGTGGTGACTGGCACCACACCTGCTCTGTATAATTTTGCTATTGTGAAGCAAAAAATGAGAGCTGACGATGTGAGTGAGACACCATTATAGAGTTGAAACGTTCTCTTCCATTGCTTATTCCAGTCTCAGGTATCTAATATAGACTGGAAATTTTCTGTGTATGATATAAGCTGTGAGATGGTTTCAGTCCACTACCTCTAAGTTATTTATATATTCTGATTGCTGTATGGGAAGATTTCAATAAGGAGGTGATTAAGGACTGGCCCATTTTCTTGAAGATTATATAACGAGAAGGGGAAAACTGAAAATTTAATATATTCATAGTCTAGAGATTGCAATAAAGCTATGTCTCTTGCAGCTCAGGAGATAATAGTGTCTTATTCTCCATTACTGTATCATTTAGAGGACAAACATTTTCATGAATCTATAGTTTCTAATGCATTGTTGTTGTTTTGTTTGAAACCTCAGGTTGAGTCCTAAAGATATTTATGCTAAAGCAAATCTTTCAGCTTTGTGTACAATACTAAGTTTTAATCATGTTAAATGCAATTGGATTATTGTCCAAGATTTCAAGAGATTCAGAAATATTAAACCTCAGTGCTGCTTTTCCCCTCCTGTAAGTAACCAGGAAGGAAAGTTGCAGTTCTTGTGGGTGTGACAATTTGTATATCTGGTGACTGATTTTATGTACCTCGGTGGCAGCACAGATCTGCCCTGAGAACCTGGCAACCACAAGAAGCCACTCCATCCCGTCCCTCTTCTCCTGCACCATGTGAAAAGTCAGTGCCATGAAGAATCATGGAATGCATTGGTGTGGGGGTGATTCCCCACGCCCTGCCAGCGTGCCTGGAGAAATCATCATGAGAACAGCATGGACGAGTGTGGGTTGTTGATGGTTGGTGTGGGCTGGAATTTGTGGGAGCTAAAGTGCCATTCCTCCTACAAGTACGCTTCCTATGCATTCATTAATCTGATTCACTGTCATTGATCATAGCCCACAAGATGTGAGTTATTTTGTTGGTTATTTCATTTTAAATCTGTCACTTACGTCCACTTCAAAACAGAGTGATCCTGTGATCCTATTACTGTTGTCTGGTCTTTCCTGACCCTATTGTATTATTTGTTGGGCCGGGTTTTCAAAGGGCCCAGAGGTCAGATTTTCAAGCGCTCAGCATGCACAGCTGAGGGCTCAGGCCTGATTTTCTAGATCTGCTCCCATTTAGGCACCTATATAAGGGCCAGATTTCCAAAAGTGCTCAGTAGCACTCCCCTTTTGATACTGATGGCCAGATTAAAAAAAAAAAAAAAAAAAAAAGCAGTTAGCAACGCATGGCCACTCATTTAGGTTCCTAGGTAGGAACTAAGCACTTTTGGAAATCTGGCCCTCAGGGTCATGCCTCAGAGTTTAAAGGGAAAATTTTCAAAAGTACCTAAAGGGTTTAGGAGCATGTCACTAACTTTCACTGTGACCTGCACCCATACATCCTTTGTGTGCTTTGAAAAATCTCCTTATAAGTTCTTCAGGGCAAGGAAAATAGGTGTGATTTTTTTTCAGAAGCATTTAAGCAATTTGGGAGCACAATTTCAATGGGAGTTGTGTTCCTAAATCTCTTATGTGCTTTAGAGAATCCCAGCCAGTACCTTTCTGTTTGCGCTGTACACAGCCTACCACACTTGCACATGCAATATGGAATAATAAATGAAAACAGTGTGATGGGAATGATGCATGATATATTTTTGCTTATAACAGAGATGGCTAAATACTGGATTCTTGTTTAATGATCCTGGTGAAATGGAGGAGCAATTGTTATGAGGAAACTGAGACTCTTTGTAATTATTTGCAGACAGATTACCATTATGAATACACAGAATGTGACAGCAGTGGATCCAGGTGGAGAGTGGCTGTCCCCAATCCATCGGTGGAGTGCTCTGGATTACCTGACCCCATGAAAGGAAAAGAATGCAGTACGTTTGTCCTTTCATTTTGCAGATCTTTATTAGTAATGCATATTTGTTCCCTGTTTAATGTTAATGTACTGATAATAACCATTGGCACTGGTTAATTACCAGTGTGGGCTAGTGGAGTGGGATTTGGGAGATGGGTGCTATTTCTCCTAGCTCTGCCCATTGACTTCTTATGCAACCTTGAATAACTCGCTTACCCTCTCATTTGTTTCCCTTCTCACCCTTGTCTTGTTTATTTAGACCAAGGGTGGGGAACCTAAGGCCGGGGGGCTGCATGCGACCCCTTTCCCCTGCTCGCCTGGATCTGTCCCCCGAGGTTCAGGGCTTTCCCCTAGCATTGGGGAGCCCTCACTGGTTCTTCAGCCTCTCACTGCCCCATTGTGGGGCTGGAGCACACACAATCTACTAGCCTGGGCCTTCTAGGCTTTGCATGTGAGGGGAATGGGGGGAGTGTCTTTCTCCTTCTCAGTCAGGGGCCATGTCAGTGAGGGTTTCTTTTTTGTTGTTTTTATTTTTTTGCTTCTCACGTGTGTGTGGCCCCGAATGATTTTTCTGTGGGTCAGCAGCCTCCAGCCCAAAAAAAGGTTCCCCACCCCTGCTTTAGACTGTAGGGTGGGGACTGTCTTTTACTGAGTGTAACACAAATGTGCGTGATCTAGAGATTATATGAATCTGTCACAGCAGCACTTACACAGTCACAGCTCTGTAGCTCATGCTTCTACATGGGCTCCTGTTTAACACATTTAGGAATCTTCCCCAAAGAATTATCTCCCTCCTGGGTCATTGCTGCTAGGATCATATGGCAACTGAACCATGTGGGGAACCAGCTTGATGTGCCACTATTTTTTGCCTTTTTTTCCTCCCTGTCAAGTACTTCAATCAGTTTCAGATTTATAGGATCACAGGATGCTACTCCATTCAGTGAGAACTGCTGGTATTGTCTAATGTGTGTGTTCATTTGGTTGTCTTTGTACTAGGTCTCCTGATTTAACTTTGATAAACTTCTGACTGAATTCTGATGGCCAAAGACTTGTTAGATTTGGCATCTCTGAGACTCACATCCTTTAAGGATAAGGCTAGTTAAGCTCTGGAATAAGCTTCCAAGACAGGTTGTGGAATTTCTGTCAGTGGAAGTCAGGAAAGGTCTAGATTTATTTGGTCCTGTCTGAGCATAAGGGGTGGACTAAATGATGTCTTGAGGTCCCTTGCAGCCCGATGTTTCTATGAGTCTGTAAGTAGAATTTCAACACATAGAAAAATAATAAATGACTTTCAGATGGGGTGAATCTTCTCTCACACAGGTCTAGCCATGTTCTTTCTTCTCCTCATAGAGGGTGAACCTCTAAAATCTGTGACTCTCTGGTCTGGCAAAATCTGTGGTCTGGAAGGACCACGGATATTGCTGGTCCAGTGAGTCCTGACTGGCCAGGTTTAGGGGCTGGGCTCGTGGTGGTGAGGAGTGTGGGGCTGGCTGGGGCTGGCAATGGGGCGCTCGGCCCTGCCCAGCTGGATGCAGTGGGGCTGGCATGGCCAGGAGTGCAACCCTGCCAGCTGGGACCAGGAACATAGCCCCAGCTGGGCCAGAGGCAGTGGGTCAGCACCCAGGAGTGCAGTCATTTGGGACTGCTCAGGTCCCCAGGGTGCCAGACCAGGATGGTCCCACCTGTAGTATTTTTTTGTCCAGGCCTTAGGAAACTCATTATGCTGTGTCTTTTTGGTTATTCTACAAAGTTAGTGCAACCTAAATAAAGGGGGAGGTAAGTCAATTTGCTTACCAGTTCTGTGTCTCGGTACTCCTTTATCTGACTTAAATTGTTCGCACAGACCTGGAATTCAACACGTAGAAGAAATCTATTGCTAGATTTTCTATAAGAACCTTTCACATGCTAGAAGTGGCTATTATAATAGGGTTCACATTCTTTTTCTTCTTAGGAAAACACTACCATATAATGCATTTACACACAAACATTCTCTCTCTCTCAGCCTTTTCAAATGTCTTTTTACTAAATAACATTCCAAAGAAAAAATGTTGCAGTTCAGCAGTTAAAATGCAGCCTAGCTAAACAACATAATTAGCTAGAGATTTTTTTAATTTTCCTTTAAAATGGACTCTGTAATACACAACCTAAGCCCTGGGGATTGGAATTTCTGACAATCAGCTATTCTGTTTTCACATAGGCTCACCATAGGTATTATTTTTAAAACTAGATTCAGAACATTTAGTGGTATCACATAACCAAATATTTCAGCACCCACAATATTGAGATATATACAACTTCGATTAAGAAAGAAAAAAAATGTCAATTACTGTAGCTGTTAGATTGTCATGGTGTCTTTGATTCAGTGATCTCATGCAGTTAACAAAGACATTTGGTCTGCAGTCTGCGATTCCTCCTGGATGGTGTTTTCTCAGTCCCACTGAGTTTTGTACAATTATGGGCAACTGTAATGAGATCCAGCCTACAGATTCAGTCTGGTTATCTTGGCAGCCCTATCTTCTCTCTGAAGGGGAAGGCTGGATCTGACTGGTGCTCAAATGGCTGCCAGTTTTGTATCCTGATGAAAGCTCCTGGTCAGTCAGGAGCAAGTTCAAGGTTCTAACTAAAGGGGTATATGTGTACACACAGGGAGGTCAGCCCTTAATGAACACACAGCTTCAGCACAGCTTTTGAGCATGTGTGACCACTTCCTGCACTCCTGCTAGGGTGCTGAAATAGCAACTACTTGTTTGCAGCCACTCAAGGCTCCGGACTGCCATTTTGTCTGGGAATGTTTCCATTTCAACTCCGAGCAAGTAGAAGCTGAAGCTGTAATTGTAGCAATGAGGTTTTTGGCTCAACAACAGAAAGTAGAAATGAAAATGGGGTAACATTAGCATGATTCCATCTATTATTTTAGATCCTGCCCTGTGCTAGGCCAGCATATTGACATTTGGGCTCCTTTTTTGCAGAGGCCCTTGCATATCCCTTCTACTGTGTCATATTGCAAGGCCTGTGGGACTATGTTACAATTACTGCAGGTGACATTCTGCTTCGGAGAACTCACCTCCCATTGTGTGGAAGTCATGGGCTGTATCTTGAGACCCCAGTAGGTGACTAAGCCAGCTGTATTTTATATTCTTGGAAACAGGTTACTGTTGTGTATCAGTGTTATTGACTTAATTGGTTCTAAGTTCTGCAGCAGTGGTGACACTACTCAGTGTGTGCTCCTGTATCATCCCGGCTCAAATTCAGGACCACGAGGTGTCCATAGCTCAGAATATCCTGGATCAGTGTTCCCTCTAAGCTGCGGGGCAGCACAGCTTCACAGGTGATTAATCAGCCCTGCTCAGTCAGAGGCTCAGGGCTCCGTGCATGGAGCTGACTGACTGGGAGGAGCTGATTAATCACCCGTGAAGGTGTGCTGCTGCACAGCTTAGAAGCAATACTGCCCTGGATTCCCACATATGCAGAGGAGCACTGCATTATTGGATTGACTGGGAAGATTATGGGCCCAAAGAATATTCCTGGGAGCCAGTCCAGCATGTTCATGTCCCTGCAAAACCATGGGCCTTCCACAAGGATTGCGCTGAAAAGCCTGGCCCCAAGGAACTGTCACAGACCACAGGTCTCAAATACAGGCCCAGGAAGGGTTGTAAATCAGGAGCCTTACTGTTTGTGCCACCGGACTGCAGTGCCAGCCAGGGAAACTGCAGATGATACCCTGCAAACAGAGACAACGCCCGCTGCCTCAGAGGGATCAGTTGATTAATAGCTTACTGCCGATTGTACCTCCTAATATTAAGCGTCCGGTTCCTATCACACCACTTGTCTCAGCAAATATTGACTAGGCTTGTTGCTGACCGAACCCCTAAGGCCAACTTCCTATATCTTTGCCTGGTTCATGCTACTTGGTCCTTCTCACCTTGCTCCATGTTCCTGTTCCTTCATGCTAACCCCAGTTATTGACTGTGGCTTTGGTTCCTGGTGTGACTTCTGACTTTGGTTTCACCCTTCATGGGACTCGTGACCTGACTCTCTTCTCTGAGCTTCGACTGTTATGCTAGATTGCCCACAAATGGCCCCTGACCCTCACTGCTAAGAAATGTTCCCCAGACACCTGACCCTCTAGCTTCCTACTACAGCTTTAAAATTGCATAATGGCTGTCCTCCCAGGACTACGCATGTGTAAGGGCTTGCAGGCAAAGCTCTTTCATTAGTAAAAATAGATTAGTTTTCTGCATATTGCTTGAATCATTCTATTTCTCCTTTTTGATAGGAGTGTGTTTATTTTTGGCTCCTGACTTTTAAATGATCATATCATTTCATTATACCTAGATAATATTCTGAATTTGTTAGCACAGAAGGAACTTCACTTGTAAGAATGACTAGCAATCAGGGCAGCATAATTTATTGTTTTTTTATGTAGAATATTTATATCTCCGTGTAAGGGGTTGGACTCCCCATGGCAGCACCTCCTGCTGTTCATTTTGTGAATTAGCTTGGTCCAGTTTGAGTGCACCAACTTTGGCTGGTGTCTCGCCTGTTGTCTACTCTTCCACCATCTGAAGCTGGACCCATGTCCTGGGACAGCAGAGTCTTCTCCCAATCCCATTCTGCCCCTTCTGGGGGAATCAGCAGTCCATCTGCAGTCTCTGCACGTGCCTCTATGGCCCAATACAGCATCAAAATCTAGCCCCTCGCCTCAGGGGCAAATTGCAGTTTGTTTCAGCCATGTTCCTCCATGGCAAGTGTGATGCAAGCGGGGGAGAGGATCCAGACCTACCCACTACTGTGCGTCCCATCTACTGTCCTCCTTCACTCCCTTCTATTGCCAATATTCTCTGGGCCACTTCCTTGTAGCCCTTGCACTTACCTCCTCCCTGTATCAGAGCAACAGTCTGGCAGTTTGCCTAGAGCTGAGCCCACCCGGCACTGCTCTGTCCAAGGTGCTGCTCCTTCTACAGGGAGCTAGTCCTTTGCACTTGCTGGTCAGAGCAAGACAGACCTCCTGTTTGCTCTGCAGCCACCTTATAGAGCCTGGCTTGGCCCTGATTGGCTGTCCACAGGTCCCTTTAGATTGGCTGCCATTCTTGTAGCAACTATGACTGCTTTTAACTCTTTTCACACCGGAGTGGGGCAGCTGCTCTGTCAGCAACTGAAGCAGTTTTCCGTTTGGGCTGGTCTTTTGCATGCACTTCCAGTACTGCTACAAGCTCCAGTTTCTCCTGGGAACCCTTGGTTTTGTCTATGCAGTGCATTATGAGACTCTCAGTGGGCACAGAGGTGAGAGTGGGATTTGTCCCTATGGTCCTGCTCCCGTTGACATTAATGGGAGTAAACTTAAAAAAGAACAAATAGTCTAGCAGCACCATAGAGACGAACAAAAAATGTAGATGGTATCATGAGTGTTTGTGGGCACAGCCCACTTCTTCAGATGAATGGAGTTAAGGGGTCAGGGGACAAATAAATAGAAGAGAAAAAGAGGGGATGGGGAGGAAATTAATGGGGGTGTTGCAGTTTATTTCAGTGGGAGCAGAATCGGGCCGTTGGCCAACTGTAACTTCATGTCATAAGTTTTTATAAAATGAATTAATCCTGAGTGTAGAGCATCTACCCATTAATCCTCATCATGTGAATGCTGGAACTAGACTTTAATTCGTTACTCCCCTGGTGAGTTGTTAGTGACGTGTGTAGTTCCATAGACATACTTGTTGTGTGAATAGCTGCTCCCCAGTGAGGGAAGACAGGGTTCACAATCAGACACTTCATTCACTTTAACATTGAACCTTTCACCCTGTAAAGCAACGAGCCCCTGGTTCTGCTACCCTACGTTGCAGAAGGTTGTTATTTTTTATTGCAGGAGTAGTTCCATTGACCTCAGTGGAGCTGGATGCAGCATTAGGTTCTGTTCAGCCTAAGTAAGCATGGCAAAACGTGACCCCGTCAGAAGCAGAGGATTTCACTTTATTGAGGAAGGCAAAGCATAGTGAAGTCACTTGTCACAGCTAGCATGCAAAGGCCACTTACTGTGAGCTGTTTTTTTCTGTTTTAAAAAAAAATGTGGTGCACAAACAATGTTAATTGTGCAAGTGTCTGTAGTTAGACAATAGTAAAAAATATTGTAGCTCTAATGCCAAAGAAGAATTTGATCAAATGCAGTCCACTGAAATTGTTGACAGGCTCACTGGGCCACATTCTGTGCTCACAACCTCACTAAGGCTGAAATAATTCCACTGAAATCAATGGTATGATTGAGTTCTGAGGCCTGCATTCAGACAGTTATTTGAGCATGTGTCTAGCTCCCTTTAATTCAGTGGGTCTTCACCCCCTCTTTAAAATTAGGCACATGCTTAAGAAACTTATTCAATTGTGACCAGAGGGCAAAATTTGGCCTGATCTGTTGTTGGGGTTTCCAGTTTTCTAATTGCAGAAAACTGAAAACCCTTGCCTTTCCCCCTTCCCCAAAGCTCCGCCCCTGCCCTGCCCCTTCTCCAAGACCCCTTGGGGCTCCAGGAGGGTATTTGGGTTCAGGGAGGGGATTCTGAGATGGGATAGGCATTTAGGGTGTGGGAGAGAGTTCTGGGTGCAGGCTCCAGAGGGTGTTGACCTCAAGTGGCCCCGGCATTTCTTATGGACAGAGGAAGTCCACTCCACTCCTGGGAAATGACAGCATGTACCAAGATGGAAGGGTGGCCAGGGGGCTCAGCACACCAGCCCACAGGTGCTGCTTCTGTAACTCTTATTGGCTGCAGTTCCCAACCAATGAGAGCTGCAGAGCCAGTGCTCGGGGTGACGCCTGTGGATGGGGGGCAGTGAACGGAACTCTGGCCTCTGGCCACCCCTCTACTTAGGATCTGGAGGGTCATCTTGGCCACTTCCTTGGAGCCACGCTGAGCCAGGCATTGAGTCTGCCTGCTTTGCTGTGGCCAGCCAGATTTTTAGTAGGTCAATCAGACTGGAGCTGCTAATGTTTCTCTTTGACATGGAGTTCCAGTCAAAAACCATATGCCAGGCAAACCCTATCTGTTGTGTCTTTGCTCTGTTTTTATTTGAAGAACTTATTCTGATGTATGCAGTCTACACGCAGGCAACCATTGGAGGAGAGATAGAGTGCCCTGGCAATTACAGTGCATTATGGACAATAGTTCAGATAAATGACCATTTTAGTGGTTGGGGATTTTATAACTCTTGAAGGTGAATAAATGGCAGGGACAACTTTGATTTTTAATCAGCTCTGCTTTTGGGGGTAGAAACTTGTTTATAAATTCCAAAGGTGAAGTGACTTTTGTGATCACCTGGTCTGACTTTCTGTAGACTCCCCCAAAATAATTCCTAGAGCAGATCTTTTAGAAAAACACCCAATCTCGATTTTAAAATAGTGAGCAATGGAGAATCCATCACAACCCTGGGCAAATCGTTCTATTGGTTAATTACTCCCTGTTCAAAATGTATGTCTTATTTTCAGTCTGAATATGTCTAGCTTCAGCACCCAGCCATTGGTCATGTTATGCCTTTCACTGATAGACTGACAACCCCATTATTAAATATTTGTTTCCCATGTAGATACTTATAAACTATAATTAATCCATTAACTTTCTCTTTAAGCAAAACAGATTGAGCTCCTTGAGTCTATCACTGTGGCTACGGCTACACTGCCATTTTTTTCCAGAAGAAGATATGCAAATTGCGCTCGCATTTGCATATCTTTTTCTGATTCTTTTTGTGGAAGAGGTTTTGCTGCTATTTGGCCCCGTATAGAGGGGGACAAATGTCGGAAAAAACCACTCTTTTGCAAGACCCTGTAAAACTCGATTTACGAGGAATAAGGGGTCTTGCGAAAGAGGGGTTTTTTCTGACATTTGGCCCCATCTACATGGGGCCAAATAGTGGCAAAACCTCTTCTACAGAAAGAGTCAGAAGAAGCTATGCAAATATGAGCATTCTGCAAAAAAACAGCAGTGTAGCCGTAGCCTATAAGACAATTTTTTTAGTGCACAAATCATATTCTTGGCTCTTCTCTGATGTCTCTCTAATTTATCAACATCCTCCTTGAATTGCAGGCACCAGAATTGGACACAGTATTCTAGGAGTGATCACATCATGCCAGATACAGAGATGAAATAATCTCTCTGCTCCTGTAACCCACACACTTAGGCTATGTTTACACTGCGTCCCCCTTGCACAAAAGCCTATGTAAATGAAGTGCGGATTAGCATATTGCTGCACTTCATTTGCATAATTAATTAGGGGCCATTTTTGCGGAAGAGGGAT
Source organism: Pelochelys cantorii (assembly GCA_032595735.1). Lineage (NCBI taxonomy): Eukaryota > Metazoa > Chordata > Testudines > Trionychidae > Pelochelys > Pelochelys cantorii. Next base: position 332,331,637 of record CM064326.1, on the reverse strand, counting down.
GCAGTGGTTGTCCTAGGGTGGTTCACTGTCCCATGTAGTGGCACTTAGACCACTAATAGTGAGAGATAAGAACAAGGGAGCTCTATAGCTTACACTGGGAGCCACGTGGCTTTATAGCTCAAGCTATTTCAAAATAACTGCTCCCTAGAGCCATTCAGAGTAATTACTCCCCAGTGCTTCCTGGGGCTCTAAGTTGAGGTCGTGCATCCACAATAAAGGACCCTGCCTCGGACTAATTTCAAAGCTCCTCCATAGTGGGGACACACTACTTTGATTTTGTTGTTTCAGGAGTTATTTCAGATTTAGTTTTGTGAAATAATTTCCTAGTATAGATATGCCCAGAGTCTCCAGCTTGTAAAGTATCCGTCAAAATTGCAGTCCGAGTTTCTGTGAGGCTTCCACCATCCTCAGGGGCCTTGGAACCCCAGAGCAGGTGAGAAATGGCCCTCTCTTACAAGTGCAAGGGGTCCTATCTGATTCTGCTCTCATGGAAGTCAGTGGGAGTTTGGGGAATAATGTAAATTCACATCGCATTTGTATGTATATAGAATATAAAAATGTATATTATACAACTCCTTGTATATTTGGCTCATAACATTTTATGACACATGCACTTGAGTTTATGCCATTTCCACTGGAAAAAAATCTTATTTTCATTGGTTTTATATTCCTGTGGACAAATTGTTTGCAATCTGAACATTTGTGTTTCTTCCAGTCTCAGAGATTTATCTGGGGTTTATTCTTAGATTGTGCAAATGTTGGTTGAAAGAATAGTAAATTGCTTTTTGTAATTTTAAGTTTCTCGTATTTTTACCCTCTACTAAGCAAAATTACAAGTTATTAAATAACAAGGTATGGTTCCTTATGTAGCTTAACATAAATTGATATTACATTACCAAATGTTTATTGCCTGGTCATTGTTCACCCACAAGAACTGCTTTTCACAAGTAGTTAAGAGAGTCAGAGTTCAAGTCCTTTGGAGAGAATGTGTGAATCATAAGAAATCAATATGCTTTTTCACCTTTTTTCCTTTTGATGCTTGCTGATTTTGTTTTCTAGTCTCACTACTGCACCTTGAAATAAATAGGATTACTTTTTGGCTATGTTGCTGTGTTGGTTCCAATATATTAGCGAGACAAGGTGGGTGACATAATATCTTTTTTTTTTTTGGTCCAACCTTTGGTGTGAGAGACAAGCTTTCAAGCTACACAGATCTCTTCCTCAGGTCTCTAATGATTACCTTGTTTACTTACATGAATGAACACTAGCAATGAAACTGGCACAGCTCTGAGAAAAGGCCACTTGTCTATTCATGCTTCCTCTCTTGATTCTATAGCATTAGGCTTTGACTTTGCTGGCTTTGTTCCCCTAATATTTTACATCTTGGCTACAAGCAGTGCATCTGCACCATTGGCAATAGCGCTGGGGGCACTTATGTAGCTAAGATGTTACTGACGGCTCACATTTAATTACTGTATCTTCTAGAGATAATGTGTGTGTTCATGTACACTGACATAAACGAATACAAACATGCATGCTTTTTGGTGTCCATATTTTAAAACATGCCACCTGCATTATAGGAAATTGGATATTTTGAGATTATTCACTAAAAATGTACTGCAGAGACAGGCCCTTTAATTCCACCTTTTCTGGAGCTGAGCATTTAACTCACTTACTACTGGTTCCTTTCTCTATTCATTGTTCCATTGACATCAGTGGCACTGCTCATGCAGTAAAGTGCTACTCAGCATGAGTAAAGATATCAGAATCTGGACCTAAGGATGAATGAGGTAGCTCTCATTGAAGTCACTCAATACATAGGTTTGGTCCCTGACTCACCCTTTTAATTGTTGAATGAGGTCAACAGAATTCATTGGCCCAGTCCTCCAAACCTCACTTTCATGGGATTTACTTAATAATCCAAGACATTCTATTTACTCCAAGGAGGCAACTTGTGTATTAACACGGGCTGCAGGACTAGTTCATTGTGTAATCACCACCAGGCAGATTCAACCCTGGGATCTCTGGAGCTTAGTGTAGGAGCCACTACAGCTTGAGCTATAAAGCCAGCTGGCTCCCAGTTTAGCCTGTAGAGCTCTTTTGTTCTTATCTCTTGCTGTAAGGGGTCTAAGTGCCACTACATGGGACAGTGAACTACATTAGGTGTGTCGGTTACAATTGCATGATCTCTGTCTTTACTGTGGGAGGATTTTATCTGCTTTCTATGGAACCTCTGCTGCAGAAGCTAAAAAGAAAGATTTGCTTTTTAAGGCCCTGGTTCAGAAAAGCACAGTAAGCAGATGCCTAATTCCATCTCTGTCTAGGGCACTAATGCATGGTTTTAACTTTAAGCATATACATTTCATGTGGCTAAATGTTACCTTGAATAAGGATGCTTTCTTGAACTGGGGTTCAAAGCTGTGCTTACATACAGGGGAGCAGACAGCCATGCTGGGCCCCTGTGCAAGGTGAGATGGGGCAGGTTCAGACAGAAGAGATGGGCTGCCAGTCCTCAGCGCCAACCAGAGCATGCCACGCTGCCCTTCCCCCCAGCCCTTGGAGCTGACCGGAGAGTGCCATGTGGTGCTCTGGTGGTGATTTAAAGGGCCCTGGATTCTGTAGCAGCAGCGGCATCTAGAAGCCTTGGGCCCTTTGAATCACCGGGCCCCAGAGCAGTTGCCCCATTCCTTCTTCCCTGTTGGCAGGCCTGCCTTTTCACCCTAATATATATTGTTATCTGAAGCATCCCCAGAGGATGCTGTTACATAGAATCTTTAAGTGTTGTATGTAGTGATGCTGTAGCCCTGTTGGTCCCAGGATATGAGAGAGTTGAGGGAGGTAAGGTAATTCTGTCGATGGTCCAGTAAAAAATATTACCTCACCCACATTGTCTCTGCAATAGGCTTTCAGGTTCTTTTAGTAGGTGAGCAAAGTACAGCCTTTGAAGTAATAATGCTGTATTTGTTGTTGTTACAAGGCAGATTCTTTGCAACAGCTTCTCCAAAACCAGCAAGTGAGTTTACACTCTGACTTGCTGGTGAATTTACATCTTCCTAGCTAGAGTTAGTTATCAGGAGTGGTGAAACTCATTCTCAGGGAGGAATTGGCATTGAGACTAAGCTTTCTGAAAGGGTTTTTTTCCCATATGACGTTTGTGACCACTTCTGTGGTCTGACTGGCGTATACAGTGTAAAGAAACGAGTTACGTTAAAAAAAATCCCAAACCTGTCTGAGTCACTAATTTCTCTTTCAGTGTGAAGCCAACCTAAAGACCCTGATATCTGCAAGTACTCAGTGGAGGGGTGACAATATGTAAATATGAGTGAGAGCCAGTCTATAAGAGGAGGCAGAAGGGACTGCTAAATAAGTTGGAGATGTCAATATATTTTATAACTTTTCAGGGTAAGAGTGGTATATCACTTTATTTTCTTAGGAGGAGGAGATGTCTATAATATGAAGGACATTCCCTCCCAGATTACACTACTTTTCAAGGAGATCACAAGCCTGACAGCATTCAGTTTCATCATGGATAACACATCCAGTATTAATTACTAGAAGACTTACCCTGCATTGCTTGGGTCCATCAGGGCAGGGGGCTGGCAGTGTGTGTGTGTGGGAGGAGATGCAGGAGTCAAAGCAAGGAGGTTGGGTGTGGGGAGGAGTCAGGGCAGGGGGCTGGGCTTGTATGGGTAGTGCAGGGTAGGTAGAGTGCAGGATTCAGGGCAGCGGTGGGGGGCTCAGGAAAGGGGTCTAATAGCTCTGGAGGGCTCAGTGTCGCTGCCCATGGCAATGAGGATGGTACCACACCTGCTGGGTGTCCCCCCGCCAGCTCCTCCTGAGGGGCGGGAGTGAGCCTGCGGTGTCTGGCCCCAGCCATCAGCTCTAGGTGGGGGTGGTACTGAAGTGCCTGGCACTGGCCGCTGCCTCCTCCTGGGGTGGGGGGTGGGGTGGGGGTGAGGCTGCGTGGCCTGGCCCCAGTCCCAGCAGCTTCTCCAGGGGTGGGATGAAGCCGGGCCTGCACAGACTGAGCGTCTCTGGTTTCAATCCATGTAGATTTTTTCCCTACCAGTATCACTAAAGTGACATGGATGTAAAGCAAGGACACATGAAGTCAGGTGCCTGCTGATAGTACATATCATTAGTTGTGTCCCCCCTCTGTGTTCAGTCAGAGTGCTGCTATGGTTCATTCGGCACAGCCCACAAATTCTAGACACACAAGTGTAGTTAATAAAACAACAGGTTGGACCTCCTTGGTCCCGCACTGTCGGGACCTAGCTGGTCCCAAAAGAGAGAATTTGCTAGACCAGGGAAGGTCTCCTGCCACCAGCTCCTAAGCCCATGGCCAGCTGCTGGCAGGCTGCCCCAGCAAGCACCCTCCCTCGCCCCTCTCCCCCCACAGCCTGGCTGGGCTGCTTGCCCAGCTGCTGCTGGCTCCCTGGGCAGCCTGGGCTCAGGTCCCAGCCCAGCTTGCCATGGGGCTCCAGCCCTGGCCCCGCACTCCGTGGGGCTGCCGACTCTTTTGCTCTCATCTCCAGCTGGCCCTCCAGCCCATAAGCCCTACAAATCTTTTAATAAGAAGCTAACCTGTGTGCCTAACTCTGTGCTGCCTTTCTCCTGATATAGCCCTTTATACCCATGCAAAGTGAACACAAAATGCTACCAAAGGGAATTGGTGGTGCTTTGCAGCCACATAGCTTAGATGTACATAACTACTTAAATGGCAAATCAGCAGAGGAGGTGGTCCTGGCAGTACAGGTTGTTGGAGTGAGGCAGTGAGAAGTGATATATAATAATACATAACAGTACCTTTTATCCTGAGACTTCTATACTACAAACTACAACAACCTTTGCTTGGTTTGGGAAAGTTGATAGGATTATAACATTGAGCAGTTGGTGCCAGGCCAAACGAGAGACCTAGGAACAAATTCTGCTTATACTGCTGTAAATCTGAAGAAGTTCCAGCAGCATCAGTAGAACTACTCCAGAATTACACCAGTGTAATTGATAGCAGAATATGACCCGTTGTTTTCAGTGGACAGTGAAAGCATTTTCTTAATCTAAAATACTCACGAATAGGCATGGCAGGAAAAACACTCCCTTACATACCTTTGTACCTAGACTTATGTATTAGAAATACCTTCAGTAGATTGATGCAAGTGGTCTCTGGATAATTCTTTGTATCCGCAATCTGTGTTACTGCTGTTGCGTGTGTATATAGGTATATCCCTAGAGTTAATTCTTGAACCATATATAGAAGCTCTGTCTGCTGCCACTGGCATTCCATACCAGGGAGAATTTGTTCTCAAGCAGGTGTGCCCAAACTTTTGTGCAGTGTGAACCCTGGGTAAAATTTTCAAAAGCACCTAAGTGGCTCTGGAGCTGAATTCACATTTTTAAAAGTGACTTCAGTATTTAGGCTAGGTCTAGACTGCAGTTTTTTTGTCGGAAAAAACTACACAAAACGCGCTCTGCATTTTGCATAGCTTTTTCCGATTTTTTTTTTTGGAAGAGGCTTTTCTGAAATTTGGCCCATCTACACTGGGCCAAATTTCGGAAAATCCCCCTCTTTCGAAAGATCCTTTCTTCCTCATGAAATGAGGAAGACAGGGCTTCCAAAAGAGCTCATTTGCACGTCCGCAGAAAAAAGCGGAAGAGCAGACGCGTTCCCTGGACGTGGTGGAGTTTTTCCAGGATTACCTCCGGAAAACCCCCACAGTGTAGACATAGCCTTAGAGCCCAGATTTTGAAAGGAATTGAGGCATCTAAGTCACATTGAAAGTTCACATTTAGGCTACATCTAGCTATTCCACATCTTAAAAAGTTCTCATTATTTCAAAACAAATTTCGAAATCACAGGCGCGCTAATCCGGCATCCCTTAACCCTCATTCCACAAGGGTTAAGGGACATTTTGGAATAGCACTTTATTTTGAAATTAGATTGAAATAAAAAACGCAATTTACATAGCTCAAATTGTATATCTTATTTTGACTTACGGGTGCAGTGTAGATGCACCCTTAGGCTCCTCAATGCCTGTCACTTTTGAAAACTGGAATTCAGCTCCTAAGCCTCTTGGACACTTTTGAAAATTTTACCCCCCAACTTAACAGTGTGATTATCTTGTGGACACTTCACTTATGCTTATGTTACATTGTTGTGGCAATTGCTGCAATTCACGTGAACAAGTAAAAGAAGAAAGCACTGAGTGTACATTTATCTGTATTTTAATGAATTTTTTAGCAGCTGTGAAAAAGAAGAGCCAGCAACTACAACCAATTCATTATCTCTTTGTGGACCGCTAGCAGGTGCCTCGTGGGCCAAGAGTTTGAGGATGTCGTCTCTATAGAATGTTCGGGGTTCTGTCAAACCCCGCCCACCATCAAAATAATCCCATACCCATAACTGCTGTCTGGGAGATGATAGATTTAAAAGAAACTTCTGCATTTGACACATGTGGCTTAGATTCAAATAAGGTGGCTTTTTTTTGGTTCTCCTTTGTTGTTAACGACTGCATGCGATGAGACCGTAGCTCTGCTCATCACACAGATGCTTCTTTAGCAATGTGCTTCTCATCCCAGCCCTCCCACCCCATTGCTACTCGATACTGACTGGAATAAACTCAAGTTATGCAGCTGTTCCAATGTCAGAAGCAGTTCACTTTGCCATTAGCCGCATTCAGCCTCTAATTGAACCTGGCAAGCAGCTGGCCTGCTCAGAGCTAGTTTTGCTTGCAGACATATGTGTTTTGACAGAAAGTGCAGCCTCCTGTGAAGTAATGTACGATATGGCCGATATAAGCTAGCCAATTCGGAAACAAAATTAGAGTGGGTGCAGCAAGGGAGAATAGCCTCCTTGTAGGCCTGACTAAAGGAACCACCATCCACTTCAGAGTGGGTGGGGCCAGGCAAGCCACGCCCACTCTGCTCAAAATAGGGGGAGGTACAGGAAGTATAAAAGGTGGGCCGTAGCCAGCAAAGGAGGCAGCTGCCTCCTGCCCGCTGTTGGGGCTTGCACCTCTACAGCACCAAGGACCTGGAGGGACTGCCAGAGCTGCCAGCCAACAAGGACATCAGAGAACCACTCGGACTGCTACTAGCTGTGTACCCTGGGGAGATGGAGGACCCCTATGAACTAAAGGTACCTAGAAAGGGGATCATAGGAAGCAGCCCAGGGACACAGGACAATACAGTTGTGTGGCCAGAATACTGGGCAGTGAGTTGTGGTGGAATCCTTGCTGGTGGAATCCCAGTGTGGGGGCTCTGGCCTGAGACTTGGTGGAGCAGGATGGGTCCAGGTTCCCCTACCTACTGCTGCCAAACTCACCCCATTGTGACAGCCTCTCCATGAAAGAGCAGCAGAAACAGACCAAGTGGCTGCTGGAGGCCTTTCCCAAGCCTTTGCAGCATTGTTTGGACAGACCACCCTGGGGCAGAGCATCCAGACCAATCCGGGGAAGTGGCTCATGAGGTAACGAGACCTCTCCCATGTCAAATGCAAGATGTGGTAGACATAGGTGTGCGCAGCACATTTCATTAGCGTGTGCACCCAAAGAATTTTTTTAAAATGTACTCTTTGACCCCCCCATTAGCCACACCCCCGGCCCCCATTAGCCACACCCCCTGGCCCCTATTAGCCACGCCTCTGGAGGTAATACTTTCGGGGCAATATGGACACATGACCAGAAATAAAAAGTGTCATGTGACCCCCCCCCCAAGGACTTTTCCCACCATCCTCTTACCAATAGGGATTAGTTTGGCTCTCACCAAACCCCCCTCATGCAACTATCCTGCAATTGCATTAACCCAATGTGTGTGACATTAGCTCTGGGGCAGAGAGGCCTGCCCTCCTCCCCTCAGCACAAGCCCCTTCCTCTCTGACCCTTGCCCCCTATTTTTCCCTCCTCCTCCAGCAGCCGCCAGCTGGTCTGTAACAGAGTTCTAGGGTCACCCTGACTATGACCCTTCTGGTGCTCCCCCTACTCTGTCTTTCTTAGGTTTCTCAGCCTCCTTTTGGGCCACAAACCCCCACCCCACAGTCTCTGGTTCCCAAAGTTCTGGCAGTCTCCCCATCACTTGGTGCCTGCAATGGGTCCAACTCGTAGGATTGCCAGGTGTCCGGTTTTCTACCGGACAGTCCGGTTTTTGGGCCCTCTGTCTGGTAAAAAAAATCCAGAAAATACCCAACACATGCAATGTCTGGTATTTCCTGGTTTTCCGGCTGGGCGCCAGACTGAACCCTGGCAGTGGCGGGGGTAATAACTGGAAGGTGGGGTGCGATCGGCGCTGGGAGCCTCTAGTTGAGTCTGATGTCTTGGGGAGGAGTAGAAGCCCTGTCCCTGAGCATGTTGTGGAGCTGCAGCTGGTAGGGTTACCAGGTAGACCACCCCCAAAAAAACCGGACACACTTGATCACGGACCAGGGGGAGGGACTGGACGGGGGATGGGAGGCGGATGGCCATGAGGAAGGGGGGGGTGGGAAGCAGAGTTGGCGGCGGGTCAGAGTTGCGCTGCAGGGCTGGCCAGGAGGAAGGGGGGCCCGGAGGAAGGAGATGCAGGAAGCAGAGCTGGGGGGGGTCGAGGAACGCCGGGTTGGCCGGGAGAAAGAGGGGGGGAATGGGAAGCAGCTCTGGGGGGGCAGGGGCCAGCTGCGCTGCCCCCAGGCCCCCCCAACCCCAGGCCGGGCAGCCATGCTGCCCCCAACCCCGGGCCCCCCCTCCCCAGGCCAGTCGCGCTGCCCCTGAACCCGGGCCCCCCCGCCCCGGGCCAGCCGCGCTGCCCCCTCCCCCAGGTCCCTCCTCCTCCAGGCCAGCCACGCTGCCCCCAGGCCCCCCCGGCCCCGGTCCAGCCACGCTGCCCCCGGCCCCACCGGCCCTCCCGACCCCGGGCCGGGCCAGCCGCGCTGCCCCCGACCCTGGGCCCCCCCTCCCCGGGCCAGCCGCTCTGCCCCCGGATCCCCCCCGACCCCGGGCCAGCCGCCCTGCCCCCGACCCGAGCCCAGCCGCACTGTTCCTGACCCGACCCCCCCAGCTGCGTTGCTCCTGATCCCCTGCCCGGGGCACACCCCCCACCTTCCCGCCCGGGGTTTAAACTTACCTCGCTTGCCTGGGAGGCGGGGTGACGATGCTGCTCCCTGCCGCCTGTTTCTGTGGGGTCCTAAGACCCGCCCGTTTTGGCCGTGCATGTGTGGCAAACTCGGCGCAGCGTCCATTCCCCAGCGCACCAGGGCGGCCCTTTGAAACATTAGGGTGTGCCTGGGCACACCCCATGCGCACGCCTATGGTGGTAGAGCAGGAAGACTAGGCAATGGCAGAGTTATGGGACACTGAGAAGTCACAGAGTGAGTAGTGCAGTTCCAGAGTGCTGGTTCCCAAATGAGATAGGAACCTCCTATTCTGCAGTCATTTCTGGAGGATCAACACTATCTCTAAATTCAACCCATGTCCAATGCCCTGGATTGATGAGCTACTTGATCGATTCAGAGACCTGTTGCATCACCACCTTGGATTTGACCAGGGGCATACGCTAGTAACCCTTGGAACCTGGGTGAAAGAAAAGATGGCCTTTGCTACACTCAGCAAGCTCTGCCAGTTTACCAGCATGCCCTTCAGCCTATATGGATCCCCTGCAACCTTCTAAGCTAGGCCGTTGGATCATCTGCTGCAGCCCCATATTGAGTATGTTGTGGCCTATTTCTATGACATAGTGATCTACAGTCACCACTGGGAGGACCACCTGAATCAGGTGGCAGCCATCTAAGGGACCCTCTAGGAGCCACGACTGACTGCAAACCCTAAGAAGAGAGCAAGAGACCACCTACATTGATTACACCCTCAGGCAAGATAAGATGCACTCCCCTGGTTGGGAAGATCTAGACCAGGGCTACTCAACTTTGGAAGCCCCGGGAGCCACAATGATACTCAGCACATGCTGAGGGCCGCAACTTAAGTGTGGTTGCATATACGTGCAAATATATATGCAAATAGCTTCTTTCACACTGATGGGCATGAATACAAAGCACTTCCCACAATGCCCTGGCGCTCCCAGCACCTCCTCTTTGGGGCTAAAAACGCCGACACGCTGTACCCGTCTGTTCCAGCCAGCCCATCCACTTGTGTCTTTCAGTGCTCACCCCGCCTGGGAGACGCCTCGCCATTGTGCAGCATGTTCCCAGTGGAGGCCATGTTGAAAGGATCCCACCTGCAGGCCACATGTTGAGCCCCGCGTAAACACTAATTGCATTGTGGGCCGCAAACAAGTAGGCCGCATGCGGCCCATGGGCCACATGTTGAGTAACCCTGATTTAGACTATAGAGAACTACCCAGCCTCAGCCACCACAAACACAGATGAGGTGACTGGTGGGGTATTACAGTTGATTCATTCATGGTTTCGCCATAATTACTGCATCCTTGACCAAGCTATTCACTAAGGGGAGCCTGCAATGGGCATGTTGGTCCTCCAAATGCAAAGAGGCTTTTCAGTGACTGAAGGACCACCTATGCCAAGAACTAGTACTGTACAGTCCTGACTTCACTCATGGCTTCATTGTCCCAATGGACTTGTCAGTGGTAGGACTTGATGCTCTCTTCTCCCAGAACATCTATGGGAGGAATACCCAGACCTCTACATCAGCCAGAAGCTATTCCCACAGAAACACAACTATTCCATCATTGAGAAAGAAGCCCTAGCTGTTAAGTGGGTGGTAGAAGCTTTCCATTATCTTGTGGGCAGGTCTTCCATCATAGTGAGAGACCTCACATCCTTAAACTGGCAACAGGTCATGAAGGACACCAGTGTGGGTACCTTACCCTCTAGCCTTTTGCATTTATGATACAGCATCATGCTGGGAAGGAATATGCAAGGGTGGCCTCTTGTCATGCCTGGAGGATGGGGACCAGGCCAGCCCTCAGGACAGAGCCAGGAAATCATGCCCACCCCATCAGACACAGTAGATCAGGACAGAAAGTATAAAAGGCAGGCAGGCTCTTCAGCTCAGTTGGGCTGGAGTCAGCAAAGGAGACAGCCCCCTCCTGCCCACGGCTGGGGGTTGTGCCCAAGGGGGACCTCTGCAGAGCTGAGGATCTAAAGGGACTGTCAGAGCTGCCAGTCGACAAGGATGCTGAAGAGTTGCTGGGACTGCTGCTAGCTGTGTAACCTGAGGAGACAGAGGACTCTCATGAGCTGAAAGTACCCAGTGAGAGGATCATAGGAAGTACCCCAGGGGCACCAGACAATAATCTGTTTGTGACCAGAATCCTGATCAGCGTGTGGAGCCCTCCAGCACTCTTAGGACCCATAGAGTAGGGTTTGCCCTGGTCCCCAAGCCGTCGTCCTGCTCTCACATACCTTGGGTGGCCACCTCTACCTCCCCATCTTAAGCATCTGCCTGAGGCAAGACGGGCAGTCTGTTGTTGCCTGGACTACTGCTGCACTGCACTGCCCTGTCTGAGCCCCTAGACTGTTTGATGCTTCCCCCTGCCTAGGGGATCAGGGCCTCAGAGGCTGCTAATTCTCTTTTATGTCAGTCTTTAGAGACACAGCAGCAAGGGGGAATGGTCTCCCTCTGGGCCTTGTGGGGTGGGATGCACACAACACTTTCTAGTAGGCTTTGTCTCTCTAGTGCTGAAGGTCAGTGTTTGAACTCGAGCCTCCTGGACAGCAGTCTGCCTTGTCATTGAGGCTGTTCCTCTTTCAAAAGGTTGCAATGATTTTTCCTTTCCCCCTCATTTGAAATTATCAGAGCAGAAGGAATTGAACAAAACTAACTCAATTAGCTCAGTCCTCTCTGGTCCCTTCCATTAGAAGCCAAACAAGAGGCTCTGAGGCCTGCCGTACTGTCAGTTTGGCAGTGACTTTCTCTGGGAAACCAATCCCCTGTCTGAAGTTCACAAATTTGGAATGTGGTGCAGCAGTATTCTCCATTTATTTTTTAACAAAAGCCTGTGTTTTAAATACCATTTCAGTGGGATTTAAACATTTGTTTAAAGTCCAGCCCCCTTCCTGAAGAGGGATTCTTTCCTACTTCGAGACCTAAATAGATTCCTATTCATTATGTGAGTATGGTATGAGGCTGGATACAATGTTTTTTAAAATTCATGGAGGCTGCACCAATGTTACGGAGAGGAGAATTTGTCTTGTCTATTGATCTTTCATCTAGTACCTTCTAGCGGGGCCAGTCAAGGATGATTTACGCAAAGGAATGCTGGTTGTGAGTCATACCTGAGTAGGAACTTGAAATTCAGGCTTAGCTGGATTTGGATATGACCTGCAATTTCTGCTACTATATCACTCTTTTCTCAGAGTGTTTTAAGTCCAACAGATTCTTCTGCTGTTAGATAAACATCAGTACATGTATACAATATCATGTATTACATCCTCGGCTGGTTTGAATTGATTTATGCCAGTTTACATTAGCTGAGGCTCTGGCTCTGGCTCCATGAGTATAAATGGTGCTTTACTAATCACATAGGATGGGGCTTGCAAAATCCATTAGTCCATGAACGAATGAATGGGTTGGAGATTGCAGAAGGCAAAAGTGGATGGTTTGGGGGCCATTGGTGGAATAGCTTGGGAATTCCTCCACTTGGCTATGGTGCCTCATCATATATTTTTAAAGAGTGGAGATATAAATCATAGTAATAATTATTTGTATCTTACTATATATTTTAGAAATGTGCGTCCATCTGTCTATGAGTCCATTTGTTCAAGAACTCCTCCTAAACAGTAAGAGCTAGGAGCACTAAATTTGGTACGCAGCTTTCTCTTATCATAACTTAAAGCAATGTAAGGCTTTGATTGTGCCAAGACAATGGGATGTGCCTAGAATTTCATTGTTTCTGATAAAATGGAAAGGGAGGGGGGTCTGGTAGGAGGGAGTTATATTGTAGAATGACCACAGGGGCAGCAAAGGTACAGTGATGGGGACTGGAACAGCTATATTAAATCATGGAAGGAAATAGCTATATTGGAAGGATGGTCTAGTAGTGGATAGTGCACTGGACTGGTACTCAGGAATTGTGGGTTCAGTTCCTAGCTCAGCCATTTCCATTGTAACCTTGGGTAAGTTACTTGGTTAGGAGTGCTGTGTGTACAATATTAACTAATTATTGAGAGATGTTTGGATACCACAGTGATGATGGCTATATAAATACCTAGATAGTGGGAGAGTAAAGTTGGTGGTTTTGGAATCACGGGTGGGGAAAAAATGGAGACCTTGGCCATTAAATTGTTATTATTTGTTACATATATTGAGATACTGTATTTAGTCTACACATAGGTGAAATTTATGTTTGATAGAATAAAAATAACAGCATTCACAGTAAAGGCCCATCCTATTGTATGTTGTACAGACATCAACAAAAGGCAGGTGCTGTTCCAAAGAGCTTGCAAGCTTAGTCCAACACAAGGTGCAATTGGTGGGTGAAAGGAATTAGGAGGGTGATGAGGCTGACTGTAATAACAGTGACATAAACTTGTTTTTCCATAGGCAAGCTACACATGCAGTCTGTAGGTGTTGATTTTTAAAAAATTCCTCTTTGCTAATGGAGACAATCAGATCAATTGCTGCGACTTGAGATGTGGCTCCAGTGCTGTCGGTTAAGTGGAAAAACAGAAGCTGAGCTTTACAGTGGTTTTCTGAACTGATTCATCGTGTTCCTGATTTTCATGGCTGGGACTTTCATGACTGGTTTCTTTAGTGACAGCTCACTGCTGCTGCTAATTGCCTTTATGGTTAATCAGATGTAAATGATTGTCTTCACAGCTTTTTCTTGTGCTTCCGGTGAATATCTCGAAATGAAGAATCAAGTGTGCAGTAAATGTGCTGAGGGGACATATTCCTTGGGCAGTGGGATCAAATTTGATGAATGGGATGAGCTGCCAGCAGGATTCTCCAATGTAGCCACTTTCATGGACACTGCTGTTGAATCAGCGGAGAATAAAGCAGACAGCTGTAACAAGTAAGAGGCGTATGGGTTGGTCTGTGGCCACACCAGTGAAGGGGCTGGTTTGACGCTCATGGATTTCAATGGGCTATGGAGCAAGCCTATAGTTTGCTATGGGAACCAGCTGCTCCAATAGCATAGTAACCTGGATTTGACACAGTAGGTGGTGATCACTAAAAACAGTGATGGGTAAACCCTGCCCCTCAGCATGGAATGCTGGTTATTTGTTAGTGGAGGCTCTTGGAACTTGGCAATGCCATCAGCTGGATAACACGGGACAATTAAGCATGCTAGGCTGTGTAAGTATAGAAAAGTATATAAAAGCAATCTCTGCACATGGCCAAAAATCACACTTAGGCAATTTTGAATGGTTGAGACTAAAGAATAAATCAAAAGGAACCTATTTGATCCTTCTGGTCCACTTGCACAAAGTCAGCTTCATCATCTACCTGAGCCTTTCTCTGTACTGGGGGACTCCTCAGGTGGCATAGGACGAGCAGAGAGGCATGACTGGACAGGCTAGGTATCCCCCACTGTCAACCAATCCCCTGCTGTCATAATGGCCTATTAGACATCATTAGCAGCCAGAGAAACTTGGATCAGCCCTGAGCTGCTTTCACTTGTGCCTGAGTGGATCCAAGATTACAGAGAAGTAAAGTTAGCTTAAAGCTACTTTTACACCCTGCATGATCCATGCTGATTGCAGAAGGCCTGTTCTTAAAATTATGTCCCTCTGTATCCTAGACATGTGGTATGAAAGCCTTCCCAGTTGGGATGCATTAGAAGTTTCAGGAAACAACATGCTTGTGCCCCATTCAGAATTTTTATGTGCAAGAAGGTAAATTTTGACAGAGCACATAAAGCTTTGTGTGAAAAATACGTGGGAAACCAAAGTTTGCATCCTTTGCTGACGAATATATTTTTTAAATAAGAATGTTATAAATGTATTTCTGTTGTCTGTGATTTAAAATAAGCCTTGGTTTGTTTATCCAGCTCTTCGTGGACTCCTCATGGGAATTACATAGAGTCAAACAGAGATGACTGCACTGTTTCTCTGATCTATGCTGTACATCTGAAGAAGTCTGGTTCTGTCTTCTTTGAATACCAGTATATTGACAACAACATCTTCTTTGAGTTTTTTGTAAGGCTTTTATATTCCAAATTTAACCTCAAAGTAAAGAGATATGTTCCAGATAAAGATGTATTTTGGAATCAATTTTATTTCCTCCTTATCCATGTTATTAATGTCTCTTTGGCTTATTAAATCTATATAAATCTGAACATATTTTAAAAATCTCATTTCTTCTCTACCATTTATGCTTCCTCTTTACTTTTTGCATTTCATTCATCCAGGTTGCCTACAATTTGCCCAGTTCTGTCAGTGGCGTGCCATCTGGCAATGGGGTTTATTGTGTTGCCAACTCTGTCCACACATCTATACAAGTGACACCATCACAGGACCTAAGCACATAAACCACAACATCAGGGGCTCATAAAACTATCCTCTAATGTGATCTATGCCATCAGGTGTCAGCAATACCCCTCTGCCATGTATATTGGCCAAACTGGGCAGTCTCTACGACAAAGAACACAAGTCTGACATCAGAAATGGTAACACATAAACCTGTAGGGGAACATTTTAACCTGCTTGGGCACTCATTAATGGATTTAAAAGTAGCCCTTCTTCTACAAAGAAATTTCAAAGGCCAATTACAGAGAGAGAGAGTGCGGAATTGAGCTTCATATGCAAATTTGACACTCTCTCCCTAGGCTTGAACTGGACTGCACATTATAAAGCCAACCTTCTGTGCATTTAACACCTCATTTACATAAAAAACTAAGTATGGGAGCTTTCCAGCACACTCAATTAGCCTCATTAGCACTGGTCCTCCAATTGACAGGTACCTTCCCCCACTCTTCTTTTTCTATTATAAATTCTTGGGTTCCTGTCATTTCTACTCCAGCTTCCAGCTCTTCTGAGGAAGTGGGTTTTGCCCATGAAAGCTCATGATACTCTATATATTACCCCTCTGAGAATTTTCAAATATATTAATTTCAGTTACAACATAGAACACGTGTTCAGTGCTCACTTTATATTATTTTTTAATTCAAATATTTGCACTATAAAAAGACAAATAAAATAAATAGTATTTTTCAATTTACCTCATCCAAGTACTGTAGTGCAATCTCTTTCTTGGGAAAGTGCACTTTACAAATGTACATTTTTTTGTTACATAACCACACTTGAAAACAATGTAAAACTTTAAAGCCTACAAATCCACACAGTCCTACTTCTTGTTCAGCCAATGCTAAAACAAATGTATTCTAGTTTGGCTTGTTTGTCTAGCATTGTTTATGTTGTGAGTTATGTGAATCTGCATATGTGAATGTCCTTACGACGTTCAGGAAATGAGAATCCCAATCTCATAGGTGGCAGCTTAAGCCAAAAGTTTCAGAAATGGCTAGTGATTATGGAAGCCTTGGTTTTTGGTTGTCTGATTTGAGACACCTATAAGGGGTCTGATTTTCAGAAAGAGCTGAGAACCTGCTTCCTCTGAAAAGTGTTTCAAGCAGGGCACTGAAAATCACTAGTCATCTTTGCAAATCTTGGTGTCCATCTTTGGGAAAGGCTCAGTCTGTGTCACTGCCATGCAGAGAGAAGGATGAAGAGTGAGCTATTTCTGAGGCTTGCGATTGGGATTTTCCAAAGAGCCCAACACAGCTTTCATTGCCCACTTGGCACTTCCTCAGTCATATACCTTTTGTGCTTTCTCCCGTGTGTCCTCTCCTGTTTGGGAGATGCTCCCTGTCAGCAGCCACAAAGCTAACTCCTTATCCACCTTCAGATCCCTCCTTAAAACTCTCCTTTGCTATGACACCCACAAAAAACTTGACAACTTGCAGAGACAGCCTATCATGCTGACCAAGACAATCTCATTGTTTACTTGTACATCTGTCTGTATCCGTCTGTTGTCTCTTACATTCTAAGCTCCTTGTGGGCAGGGATCATCTTTTTGTTCTCTATTTGTACAGCATTTAGCACAGTGCCTGGTCTATGATTGACTCCTAGGAGCTATGGTAATCCAAATAAAAATTAATAATGATAAAAAGATTTAGGAGCACAGATCCCATTGATTTTCAATGGGACTTACAAGTCAGTTAAGTGCTCTGAAAGATTCCACCCTGAGCTATCTTGCTTTGCTTGTCAGTGCTGCATTAGCTGCTGAATGTTGAGAAAGAGGGCAAATGAGGACCTAAAACAGAGAGAGATGGCAGTTCACAATAAGTGTGCTGGAAATTGTCCACCTCCCCCTTTGTGTTCTCTGGCGGGTGAGTCATTGCCGTCTGCAAAGCACTGTCACAGTGGTGCTAGGCCTTAATTAATGTTTGTACGGTATTCTGAGATGCTGGGTTGAGAGCCTCTCTAAGTGCAAAGCACCACTGCCCTTCGTAAGGGATAAGAAAGGAAGACAAAAATAACTTGATTTCAACGCCTGAGGCACTTTATTGCTGCGTCTGCTGCTTCAATAAAATCTACTGCACTTTGATAATAGAAAGTGCATACTGTATTATTAAACCTCTTTCACTTTTTATCATAGGTCCTACCTGGTTCATAAGAAGTAAGCAGCAAAATGTGCTTTTACTGCCAGATGCATGTAGCAGAATATGATTTTCCCTGTGGTTTCTTGACAAATGATTGATTTTTCTCTTGCACAAAAGCAAAAATGTTTGAGCGCTAGGTCTAAAAGCTGCTTCCCACTTCTTATTTGCTCTTATCAACTTAGCACTGATGGTTGTTCACTTCTTTAGATTTGTCATCTCCTCTCTCTATATCAATTAGCAGGCTATCATTTTAAAAGCTGTTAACCAAATAATTGTAACTTGGCAGCTAGATTTTCATCCTGATGCTCTGCTGTTCAAGGATTCCATATGTAATAAGCTTTTAACAATGCACTTTTCCCCAGAATGCAAGGTTAAGTAAATATTATTCATCTTTCATCAGCATCTGCCTAGAATTTAGGAATAAACTCTATCTGTCTTAAAGATTTATATGGCCTCCGGTACCTAAATACCTTATGCTCTTTTCACGTGTTTAAACTCCCCACATCCCTGTGAAGTAGGGCAGTCCCATTAACTTCATTTTAAAGTGGGGAAACCGAGGCACAGAGACACATTGGCCCAGATGCAGAAGAGTACACTATTTAGGTCCTAATCCCAGTTTTAAGTGCCTCCTTTTGGGCTCCACTGTGATGCACAAAGTCCCTGCTTAGCTGCCACCCAACCCTGTTGATACTAAACTCATTCAGCACCTATTGCTTTGCAGTAGAAGTTCTCTTGGTGTCCATGTTGGTGCCTCTGGGCACATGCACTGCTGTCCCACTCTAGGTGTCTGGATTCTCGTCTCTCACCTAATCCTCAGCGTGAGCTGCAAACCGGGGAAAAATAGGCATTCCTTCCCTCAACTCCCCTGTAGATCCTGATCTAAAGGTATGCTCAGAGCACCCCTAACTCTACCCAAAATAGCAGCAGCAGGACATGCTTCAGAAGGCTAAGCTACTCTCTGGGGGAGAGGCAGTAGGAGACCCAAGGTTCAAATCCTGCTCTTACTGAGCAGGGGAAGGGATTGGAACAGGGATGTGCTGCTTCTCTGATGGATGCTTTCACTGCTTGCCTACCCAGGGATTCTTGCACTTTCTCAGTTAATATTTAATTAATCAGTTTAAGTGGAACAACTTCACTGGATGAGCTGGAGAGAGACCCACATCAAAATATCCCCGAGTGAGCCGACTTGTTAAGTAGGCTCAGAGGCCTCTTACGTCTACACAAAGCAGAAGCATGAGGAGGAGAATCTCTTTTGTATTTTCTGCTCAGTGGCTAAGGCACTCAGCTGAGAGGTGGTAGGCACATCCCTGGTCCAATCCCTTCTCCTCAGGCAGAGAGCGGAATTTAGCCCTGTATTTGGAAGCCCTCTCTTAGTTAGCCAGTGATTTGGCATGTGCCTTCTGGACGTCCTTTGCAACAAGTAACACAGCCCCTGTCCTGAGTGTGGTGGTGATAGAAAGCAGAATCACCTTGCCTTTGGTCTATAGACATCCTCCTGCGGTGCATCCTGCGTGTTAGCCTGGTGTCTCATTGTGGCTACTGTTTTTAATTGACAGATTCAAAATGATCAGTGCAAAGAGATGGACTCCACAGCCGACAAATGGGTGAAATTAACAGACAACGGCGAATGGGGTTTTCATTCCGTAAGTGCTCAGTATCGTGCCACGGAGCTTCTCTTATGTTCATTTATAATGATTGATTCCTATATGTGAGCAAGGGAGGGCTGCGTCCTGTGAATTCAATGAGAGGAGCACAGCTTTTCTGAGGAGCAAGTGATACATGCTCTAAACGGATGCTCAAAAGGCCAGATCCAAAGGCTGTCTGTCTATGCAGGCCTTCTCACTGACTTCACTGAATCAGGTCCTTTAAGAAGTCAGGCAGATATATGGGAATTCAAATTCCTCGGGGCGCTCCCATTAATCTTGAGCCTTATCTTCCAAAACACTTGCTCATTCACTTGCATGTAGACTATTTTCTGCCAAGTGAACGAGACTGCAGTCCTCTGGTGTTGTATGTGCACGTTTGAGGATAGGTTCTAGCCTTTTAGTTTCAAGTGCATTTCTAGGGGCTCAGCTGCACTGATTTTTCTCAGCAGTTTGTAAACCAGTTGTGACTGGGGTCCCAGTAGAGATTGTTCAGTTAGGGCAAACTGCAAAGAAGGGGTCAGACAACCCTCAAAACTGATGGTTATTCTGCTAATTAGATTTACCAAGCCAGCAACAAAACAGCTTCTACAATACCTTATTAGTTGCCCAGAAGCTAAAACCACCCTTCTTTTTAAGAATCCAGCTAGGGACTTTCTCCTAGCCAAGTCAAATAGAATGAAAATAGCACTGGAAGTCTTGTTCATCATACAAAAAAGTTCTACCAATCCCAAAGGATCAGACACATTAACCCACCAAGTTAATGAATATTTCAGATCTTATCCAAATACACACAGCCAAGTCTTCTTAATGAAACTACAATTTATTGAGAGAGAGAGCTGGTTAAAAT
This sequence comes from Pelochelys cantorii, assembly GCA_032595735.1. Lineage (NCBI taxonomy): Eukaryota > Metazoa > Chordata > Testudines > Trionychidae > Pelochelys > Pelochelys cantorii. Next base: position 332,311,603 of record CM064326.1, on the reverse strand, counting down.
ATCATTATCCAATTATACATATAGTCATGAATATAGTTCTTAGCAGAGACGGTGAGCTTTAGAGTTGCAAAGTCTTTCAGAGTCAGTCTATAGGTTCAATCCAAGGTTCAATATCAGCGTGTTCCAGAATGAAACTGGAGATTTCAATCCTGTGGCTCAAACTTCCCCTGATGAAGCATGAGAAGAATTGAGATGAAAGGATCAGGTCTCAAGAACCCTTTATGCATTTTCTAGGCAGCCTCTTGACCCAATAGTGTCTTTGAAATAACTTATTTCCTAAATATCACCAGTAATTAGTGACATGGATTCACATAAGGCAGTTGCCTATCTCACCATTTGCTGGTAATCTGCTATATACTTCAAAGAGAAATCAAAACAGTGATATGGCTACATTTACAGTTCATTTAAATATTAATATCTCCTTTTGATCTGTGAATTAAAATTATACAGTGACAGACAGGAACTCTTTGATTATATTGTTAACTTATAACAATATATATAGAAACACACAAAACTACAAACCTTATCTACTAATATGTCTCTACAGGTTGAATTTGGGTCAGTTAGCCTGCTAGTTGTGTAACCCTTTGTGGCCCTGTGTCACAGTTTAGTTGAATTGGTACAAGCGTTGCACGTTCAGCTCCTCTTAAATTGGACCAAAGGTCCCTAATAGGGGGCCACACTCATTGAACCAAATTGGTTTCTTCATAAGTTGTGTTCAGTCAGGGCCCAAAACATGCAAACTAGCCCTGAGTTTTTGTGGTGAACAAATTTCATCTGCCATTAACCCCCAGACTGAGGCTTAGTCTACTCATAAACATTTTTTCTTGAGGGTTGTACTGCTTTCACTACAGTTTAAATGGCTCACATTTTTAGTGCCCTGAAGCACTAGGTAAGCCCATCGATATCAAACATAGCAGAGCTAGGCCAAGGCTGAGTGCTCTTGAAAATCCCAAGTCATAAAATGAGAACTCATGTAAAAGTAGGGCTAGTTCAAATACAGACCCTGTTTTGTTAAAAGGTGAATTGTGTGTCTTTACAAACAATCCCATTGATTATGATCCTAGGTCCAGAACAGAGTCCAGAAGTAGAGTTAAAAATGACTGAGCAGATGCACCAGGGGAATGCTTAGCAACTCCTGGGGTGGTGGGCATGTCCAGCTGTGGTTTGGCTGGATGGGGGATGGGAACATGACTCTTCCTTCCCCACCCCACACACTGCTTCCTGTTGGCTCCGGGGGACTTGCAGTGCATCTCGCCAAGGGAGGTGTCAGAGCCTCCCCGCTTGCAGCACTCCCATAATAGCTGCTTCTGCCCACCATAGAGAGGGCACTGTTGCATCCTTCTTATTGATCTGTGCCTCCTACGGCCCTGGATTTACAGAGCTGTTGCCCAGAAAGTCTGCAAATGCTCCAAAGATGTGAGAAAAATGAGTCACTGAAATGAGTGACACGCATGAGGGGATAAAAGAACAACTGCAGGCAGAGGGTCGATAGAGAGATGATGTGAAGTATCATACTTTTGTTCTTGCAGGTAGCTTTGAAATCCGGTACAAATATATTATATTGGCGAACAACAGGGATTCTCATGGGATCTAAAGTGGTGAAACCTGTTCTGGTGAAAAACATCACAATTGAAGGTATGGAATACCATACTATTAGCTATTAACTAAGTCTGTTGTACATTGCAATAATAATTGATGTTTTGTTCTTTTAAGGACAGATACTTTGTTTTGTGAGAAAACATTTGACATAATTGACACAGTAAACTCTTCTCTTCTTTCGTTCCTTCTTTCCTTCTGTCTGCCTTATTTAAAGTAATTTTTCCATGCATCCTTTTTTTACGCTTCCAAATCTCTAGGACAGTGGTCTCCAACCTTTTTAACCACAAGATCACTTTTTCAATTTAAGTGCAATGTAAGATCTACCTCAAACCCAAATACCTTTGCCCCACTTCCTTCCCGCCCCTTCTTTGAGACCCTGCTCCTCCTCCACCTGTTCTCCGAGGCCTCCCCCTGCTCACTCCATCCCTCTTCCTCCCCCATCCTCACTCACTTGCACCAGGCTGGGGTAGGGGGTTGGAGTGCAGGCTTAGCCCAGGGTGGGAAACTGGGGTCCAGGAGAGGCTTCAGGGTGCAAGTTCTGGGAATGAGTTTGGGTGCAGAGGGACTCACGTCTGAGGCAGGAGGTTGGGTGTAGGAGGAGGTTCAGGGCTGGGATAGGGATACAGGAAGCAGGGTCTGGCTGGGCACCGTTTAACTGAGACAGCTTCCGGGTGGTGGGGTAAGGGCAGGCTTACTCCTGCCCTGGCCATGCACCCCTCCTGAAAGCAGCTGGTATGTTCAGCAGTGGCTCCATGGCGCCATGTGCTGCCCCTCATCTGTAGGCACTGAGCCCACAGCTTCTACTGGCCATGTTTCCCCATTACTGATCAATGGGAGCTGCAGGAGTGGTGTCTGCAGGCAATGACAGCATGTGGAGACCCCCTGCTCTGCCTCTCTCAGGGGCTGCAGGGACATGTCAGCCACTTCCAGGAGCAGCAATTACCATTGGGATAATGACTCCAGCCACGATAGGTTCGGCATTTTAAAACTCACTACTCAAAGAATTAAATTTAAGCGTAAGAGAGAAATGAAAATGATGAAATGCACAGACCAGTCAAAAACAAAAAAAATAGCACACTTGGTAAGCAGTAAAAGGAGTAAAAACAACCCCTCATGTATGTGTTGGGTCAGGAGATGAGAGAGACAGACACACACACACACACACACACACACACACACACACACAGTGTGTGAGAGTGACAGATTTGCATTGCGAAACTCCCTCCATCCCCATCTCTCTGGCTATGTCTAGACTGCAAGCTTCTTTCGGAAGAAGCTTTTCTGAAAGAGAACGTCCACACTGCTGAAGTGCTTCGAAAAAGTTATCTGCTTTTTTGAAAGAGAGCATCCAGACTGAATGGACGCTATCTTGCAAGTAAGCTGTGATTACTATGGACGGAATGGCCACGAGGGCACCTGTGCTTTTTCCTCTTTCTTCTTGCGAAAGAACTCCCTCTTTCCTGTCCACACATGCCTTTTTCCAAATAGCTCTTTCGGAAAAAGGCTTCTTTCTCGTAGAAAGAGGTTTACCAATGTCGGAAAAACCCCTGTGTTCTTTTGATTTTCTTTCAAAAGAACGTGATTGAAGTTTTTTCGGAAAAATGGCTGTTTTTCCAAAAAAACCTCTGCAGTGTAAACATACCCTCTGTGTGGAGATAGGATACAGGAGTGGGGGGAGGAGGGACTGCCTGATATCAGCATCCCCCTTTCTCTCTTCCACACCCTGCACAACAAGCAGGAGGCTCCCAAGGGGGCAACTCCAAGGCAGCAGGACTGTGGATGGAGGGGCAACTGAAGTGCTAGTGCTTGACAGCTTTCTGGCCAAACCAGTCAGGATCACCTGTCAGAGGCTCCAGAATCTACCAGTAAATCCTGATCTACTGGTCGGTGACCACTGCTCTAGGAAACTATCCAGGCCACTGTTGTCCTGAGAAATATGATGCATGGAATTAATTTGTAAATCCTGACACCTGCTGGGGAAGATTGGAAACTGCAAAAAGAAAAAACTCAGGCTGTCTGCAACAGCACAGCATAGCAGACCTTTATTACAACTGGGCTTGTCTACACTTGGAAATGTACCAAAATAGCTCTTCCAGAATCAGAGTGAGGACTAACACTGAATAACTGTTACAGAATCATTATTCTAGAATAGTGCAATACATTATAAAACACTCAGAACTTTGGTACACTTGGGAATTTTACTGTAATATTCCAGAATAGCTATGTTGGTAAATGTCCAGGTATAGGTAGGCCCTTGGTTTCTTATAATGTAATGCTCATCCATTCAAACTTTTGTTGAAGGGAATGGGAGTTTGGCCTGAGTGAGTACTGCAGTGCCAGAGTCTCCGCATACCACAACTGGCTCAGACTAGCGACAATTGTTTGTGGCGATGTCTACACTGCAGGCTTCTTGCACAAGAACAGCTGTTCTTGCACAAAAACTTGCAGAGCATCCACACTAGAAGCCTGTTCTTGCGCAAGAAAGTTTAGAGTAGATCGTCAGAAGAGAGGGCTTTTTGCACAAGAATTATTCCTCTCCCCCATGAGGAATAAGCCTTTTGGTGCAAGAACTCTTGCGCAAAAAGGCTAGTGTGGACGGGAGCAGGGGTTTCTTGCGCAAGAAACCCCTATGGCTAAAATGGCCATCAGAGCTTTCTTGTGCAAGAGAGCGGCCACGCTGCCATGGACACTCTTGCGCAAAAGCACATGGCAGTGTGGATGCGCTTTTGCGCAAGAACTTTTGCACAAGAACTTTTGCGCAAAAAGTTCTTGCACAGGAAACCTGCAGTGTAGACATAACCTGTGACTGTTCAGTGGTGTTATACCATGTCTGTTTCCCCCAAAACAACTGAGTATATGCAGTTGCTCTCTATTTTTGTGCCTAACCTGTGCTTTGCTTTACAGGAGTTGCATATACATCTGAATGTTTTCCATGCAAACCTGGTACATTCAGTGATAAACCTGGGTCTTCCAATTGCCAAGTGTGTCCCAGAAATACCTACTCAGAGAAAGGAGCTAAGGAATGCATCAGCTGCAGTGAAGAAACACATTATGCAGGTACAGGGCATGAGCCAAAAAGAATACATGAATATGAGTCTGCTTCAGTATTATTATCAGCTCCCCATGCCTATGCATACAGAGAAGTTACTTTGTCCGCCATTGAGATGTAGTCATAAGAGATTGGGACACAAAACAAAATTAATCTGGTGCCCATCTGAAACTGCAGAGGGAATTTATGCTGGCAATTTATAATGGCTCCCACTGGAATATGGTCAGGGTAATTTATAATTCCCCTGCTCTAACAGCATGAAATCTACAATGGCCCTGGTTTTAGATGTCTCTAAATGATGGCATCAGTAGTGTGGTAACCACTGGTTCAGTGCTTATTACTGACAGCTCCCCACTGCTTTCTTCCCCACCCAAGATTTTTCTGGACGTCTCTCATCCAACATTCACCTGGTTCACCTCTTTTTGTGCTGGGAGATTTGACAGAATCAGAGCACGTGGTGGATTGGCTGCAGATTGGTCATGGGATAGCCTTCGAAGCTCCTCTGTGTCCCTACCATGGGAGCAACTAGAAACTAACAAGTACAATGGACTAAATTCATCCATGACAGCTTCATTGGCCTTAAGCATAGGCTTAACTGTAGGCATGTGTGTAGTCCCTTTGAGCAGTCCCTATGGGCCTACTCATGTCCTTAGAGTTAAGCATGTGGTAAGTACTTTTCTCACTCAGGGCCTCAGAGTGGTGCACCCACTGATCAGTCTCCTGCATGACCACTTCAGAGTTGGAGAGGGGAGATTATGCAGCTGGGAAAGGGCCAGTTTTCTGGAGAGTTTGAAGGTGAAGAGAGCAGGCAGGCGTTACTTGTGGTGGAATAAAACTGGTTCAGTTATGGATTACTTTTAAGACTGACCCAGCATTGCCTGAGTCCAGACTGGGACTGGGGAAGGGGGATCTGACTTGAGGCAGCGGAGGGGCATTGGACTGGGGCATGGAGGCCTCCCAGTGGTGCTCCCCAAGTCTGGCTTGGGGGCAGAAGGGGCAGGGTGGAGTGAAGGCCTCCCACCCAGGGTGGAGAGCAGGTGGTGTGGAGGCCTCCCAGTGGTGCTCCTCAGGCCTAGGCCCACAGGCGGAGGGGGGGCAGGGTAGGGCGCAGGCTATCCCCAGTGGTGCTCCCTGGGTCTGAGGGAGAGGGGGCCTGTGTGGCCATGCAGGGCGACCTGGTGGTACTGAGGAGGGCTGCCTGTGGGTCCTGCTGGGGGGGAGGGGCTTGGGCTGAGCTTTCTGGCACCAGTGGTGTTCGGGGGGGGGGGGGGCTGCAGCAGTGGGGCTGGCAGGGCTTCCTCCCACTCAGTCTGGTGCTGCGGCTGAGTGCCATGGGGAGAGGTTTGGCCTGGGAGGGCACTTACCTGGGCCAGCAAGATGATGTACCCCACCTCCAGCTGTCCCTCCCTTCCTGGTGTGGCTGCCCCCATTGGCCACTCTGCAGTATAGCTGTCCTTCACCCTCGCTGTCCTCAATGCAGTATCTTCTCCCTTCAATCAACTCCCGCCTTTTCCATGTTATGGAAAACAATCAAATTCCAGGCACAACCAACCCTGGACCTTGCTTTAATATAGGAGTAGAGGAAGCTGCATATCAAATTTGGTCGTCCTAGCTGTTACTGTGTAGGAGCTCTTGAATAAATGGACTCACAGACAGATGGACTCACAGACAGATGCCTCTAAAATATATATATATATTTTCTGTGCCAATTTCTGCCTGGGATTCTATGCTGATTTCTGCCTGGGATTCTGGGGTAGAATCAGGCAAGGGGTTTGTCATGTGTATATATGAAGGAAGGGATGTCAGGAAGTCCCTCATTCCAACCCCTGAGATGAGGTGGGACCAAATATACCAAAGCTCCATGCTTGTGAGGGCCTTGTGGCAGCTCCCACAGCCATCCTATGGATGGGAGGGACTTGGGAGGATTACGGGGTCCTGGTGTGGGACCACAGCAGGGGTCACACCCCTGCTTTCACCGTGCGGGCAGCGGGAGCTGAAGCAGTCTGCAGTCTGTTCCACCCCACCATGCCACCCTCCTGGCCCGCTGTGCTCAGCTTTGCAGCAGCAGGAATCAGAGAGTCCCAGCCCCAGGTGCTCCTCTCACTGCTGCTGCAGAGAAGCAAGGAGCAGTGGGCCAGGAGAGGGCAGTGGAGGAGGCTGCTGGGCTGCTCCAGCTCCTGCCACCTGCATGGTGAGTGGGGATGGGGTGGTGCCTGCTGCTGCCATGCCAGGCCCCCTGTAATCGCCTGGTCTGCATTGCTCAGAGGCAAGGAGGTGGAAGGGAAGCGGAGGAGTGGTGGAGCTTGGAGAAGGGGTAGAACAGGGGCAGGGTGGGGCCTCTGGCAGGTGGGAGCTGTCCCAGGCCTCGCACACTTCTTAGGACGACCCTGCCCTAGACCATCCCTGACAGGTGTTTGTCTAACCTGTTCTTAAAAATCTTCAATGATGGGGTTTCCACAATCTCCCTTGGAAGTATGTTTCAGAGATTAACAACCCTGAGAATTAGACAGTTTCCCCTGATATCTAACCTGAGTCTCCCTTGTTACAGATTAATCCCATTTCTCCTCATTTTACCTTCAGTGGTCTTGGAGAACAGTCAGTCATCCTTCCCTTTATAACAGTCCTTCACTAGCTGAAGATTGGTGTCTGGTTTCCCCCCACCCCAATCCTTTTTTCTCATGATTAAAGATGCCCATTATTTTTAACCTTTCCTCACAGGTCAGGTTGTGCTAAACTTTGTCTCATTTTTGTTGCTCTTCTCTGGATTCTCCAATTTGTCCATATTTTTCCTTACATGTGGCACTCGGAACTGGACACAGAACTCCAGCTGCGGCCTCATCTGTGTGGGCATATGAGAAATGATAGCTAGCGCGGGGATAGCTAGCATGGAAGAGAAGTCAGATTGTTTGTTGAATAGACTGTGATAAGTAGCATATTTGGGGCATGTACACACACAATACTATGATGCTATCCCACATACTGCCCATTTGTGCTGTTGCTCTAGCAGGGAAGTTAGCATCTACAGTTCTTTTTCTTATAGGTAAACATTTTGTATAAAGAACTACCTGCCAGAAAGCTCTGCTGTCAGTTTAACTGCTCATGTTAATACGGACACCGATTAGGGAACTGTGCCTGCTCCCATTGACGTTAAGGGGAATTTTGCAATTGACTTCAACAGGAACGCATTCTGGCCCCCGCACAGTGAAATGTTTCAGAAGGGACAGATAAGTCAGTTTTCATTTCTCGCCAGATAAGGACTCGATTAAAATGCTTGCATGGCCGAAGCAAATTGGGGTTTTACTTTTATCATAGAGAAAAAGGTTTAGGTGCCTGCCTGACTGTACAGATGCCAGTGCAGAGCACCAGACAGTACAATAATGGCTGAGCTTGTCACAAAGGAACACATTAGATTTCAATGGGACTGGAGTGCTTGATTCTTTTAGGCTCCCTTGAAAATTCTAGTTAATGTAGTTTTGTTCCCAAATTAGCATTTGTCCTGTCTCATCTTGCAGTCTGGCTGGATACCTCAATTTTTGGCCCCTCGGAAATCATTTGCCACTCTGTTCCTCCTCTTCTCTTTTCAGATGAAGGATCCAGTCAATGTACAGAGCGTCCTCCTTGTACGAACAAAGACTTTTTCCAGATCCACACGCTGTGTGATAGGGAAGGAAAGGTAAGTCAAGTGATCACTCAATTTCATATTATTCGCTAGTTTGTGGAGCCATTTGAGATCCTAGTGACCTGAGCACAGGAGAGGGAGCCAGGAATTTCTGAATTCTTAGCCTGTGTCAAGCATTGATTCAGTGGCCTGGGGCAAGTCCCTTAACCACACCCTCTATCAATTTATCCATCTGTAAGTGCCTGTCACTCTGGTTTTTCTAAGATCTCTAGCACCATGGTATGGAAGATCCAAATATTGTAAACACTTGCATGTATGATCAGTCTGACTAGGTCATTAGGATGACTCATGTGCATATGTGTTTGCAGCATCAGGGCTTTGATGGAAATAACACATATGTGCCTCACAGGAGCATCTTGAGGATTCATTCACTAGGACTAGACCTGGGATGGCCAACAAGTTAGGGTATGTCTACACTTGCAGCCTATTTCGGAATAGGGCTGCAAATATAGGCATTCGGAATTGCAAATCAAGCCCAGGATTTAAATATCCCGCGCTTGATTTGCATCTTCCCAGCCGGGCGCCATTTTTTGAAATTTACAAGCCCGGAATAACTGCCCGCGTCTACACGCGGCAGTGAAACGGGCGTTCGAAATAAAGCCCTATTTCGAACTACCAGTTATTCCTCCTGCAATGAGGTTTAACAGGTAGTTCGAAATAGGAATTTATTTCGAACGCCCGTTTCCCTGCCGCGTGTAGACGCGGGCAGTTATTCCAGGCTTGTAAATTTCAAAAAAAAAAAAAAAAAAAAAAAAGGCGCCCGGCCGGGAAGATGCAAATCAAGCGCGGGATATTTAAATCCTGGGCTTGATTTGCAATTCCGAATGCCTACATTTGCAGCCCTATTCCGAAATAGGCTGCAAGTGTAGACATACCCTTAGAGACTAAGAGCCAAAATAACTGTGGATAGAGTGCAAAGAGCCACATATTATCTATCTACCTATCTATCTATCACACAAAATGTAGTGATAAAAATAAGTAATAACAATTACAGGACATTTCAGACAAAAACCAATAAAAAAAGTCTCTAGTCATTTAAAAAATTCACAGCCAGTCCATAGATCTTCAGAGAACTTAACAAGGAACAAACATCAAATTAAAAAAAAAAACCCTTTGAAAGTACAGTAATAATCTCACACTAAAAATAAGCATCCCCACCATATGTTTTAAATGTAACACTACTGCCCTATTATGGCCTGCGAGTTTTTTAAAATTAAACTGAACTGAGAAGTAAATTAGCACAATTTGAAGTGCCTGTTTCGCTCCAGCTTGTTGATCTCTGGTATGGTTTCCTCATTTTTTTTACTTATGAAGATTATGGCTTTTTTATAGTTCAAAAAATTCAGGTCTGTCCCAGACTGCAAATATGACAGGTTCAAAAACAATAAAGGAGAGACTCATATCTCAGAATAATTGCTTCAGCCTGGAAAACAATAGCCTTTGAATTTTCTTTAAAGAAACACAGTGTAAATCAGGTAGATGCTGATTCTTTTTTTACCTTGGAATTTAAATAGGACATCTATGTTGGCTGCCTTATTCTGCATCCATGAAGACTTTGAGTTTAAGGTGCTGTAACCCAATGCACACACCCCTCCCCAAGAGCCAGGCACCCCCAGCCACCCCACTCTAACCCAATGCCCCACCCCTCCCCCGGAGCCAAGCATCCCCAGCCCCTTGCTCTAATCCAATCGTCTTCCCCTCCCCCAGAGCCAGGCACCCCCCAGTCTCCCGCTCTAACCCAATGCCTGGGTCTCACCGGAGCTGCTGCAGCCACGCACTTCTCCCTCCAGGCGCTGGGGTGCGTGCGCAGAGCGGCCGTGAGCTGTCCTGGACATGTGGCTCCGAACAAGCAAGAGCAGCATTTCTTTGAGCAAAGAGCTGCATGCAGTTTGAGAGCCGCAGGTTGGCCACCCCTGGACTAGACAGTGTAAACCAAGGGTGGCCAGATCTATTAGAGTAGAATGAGCTGCATTAGGAATGTGCCAGTTTTGTGGCTCTACTCTCATTCCCCTCCCCCATAGTCTCATGGGAACTCCTTGGCCAAAGCTCTGTGGGATTGTAGATTGGATTTAGAAGTTCATTACAGCATTTCCCACCATAGTTCCTGTATGGTCTGGGAGTTGATCCTTCAGAACTCCATTGCCAAACCCTAGATCCTTTGACCCCAAGTGATTGTCTCACCCACCTTTGATCCGAGAAGGGGGGGGGGGGCAAGGGTAGCAAAACATCTGCCTCAGCAAGTCATCAAAATCTATTTAATTGATACCCTGCTGGAGCTACACCTGCTAAAAAGATGGAGTCTTTCAGCTTACGGTTGGCTGCTGATTAGTCCTCTCTTTGTAGTGTCACCTGCTTTAGCAAAAATCCTATTGGAACATTCAGTTTCAGAACCTGGCAGCATGTGTAACCTTGACTCATCACACACACACTTCAAGTCGCATGATACTCTGCAACCTCTTTCTAATGACTCAGCAAATTAATCGCCTTTATCACTACACCCCACGGTAGCAGGCTATAATTGCAGTCTCTGGCAGCTTTTGCTATCATTGATCTGTGAAATTCAAGTCCCTCCTCAAGACTCACTTGCTTTGATTAGCCTACTAATGCTGAGATCCAGTCCACTACTTTTGCCCTCTTGAGCTATGTCTACACAGTGGCACTATTTCAGGATACTGGAAAATAAAATAGTAATTCTGTGTCTTTAAACACCCCCGTTATTTCAAAATATATTTCAGAATGACAGGTGTACTATTCCGGCATCCCTGTAATCCTCGTTCCATGAGGGTTAAGACACTTGTTGGAATAGCACTTTATTTTGAAATTACCTCGAAATAAGCTATGCAATTTGCATAACGCAAATTGCGTAGCTTATTTTGAGATAAGGGTTCTGTGTAGATGCACCTTTTGTGACCTTTTTCTAAAACTACTATCAAATGAACTCATCAAAACTATATTTCAAGGTATAGAGCAATATAAACAAGTCATTATCTGTATGACATTTTATATTGTATTGACTTTGGTATTTCTTTTTATGTAGCCTGTTTTAAAACTTGGCAAATATCTAGATGAGTATATGTACCCCCTGGAAGACTTCTGCATGCCCCCAAGAGTATGCGTACCCTTGGCTGAGAAGCAGTGCCCTAAGGGACTGTTTCAAAGCCTATTGAAGTTAATGGAAGTCTGTCCATGAGTCTGAGGTTTTCAAAGGGTCCTGAGGGATTTAGACACCCAATTCCCATTGGATTTCACTGACTTTCTCCTGTGAAAATCCCAAACTGATTGGCTAAGCTCATATGCACATTGGAGATCAATGGAATTACTTGTGGGTGTAATGTTTACTTAATTGCTTGGAGTCTTTAGAATGTAAGCGCTCAATGGAGTGACCCATCTTCGGAGACAGCCCTGCCTAATGGCTAGAGCCCTGCAGTGGTGCTCTAGAGAGCTGAGTTCTATTCTTGGATCTGTTAGCAGCTTGCTTCATGACCTTGGGCAAATCATTTTGCCTTGGTTTCCCCATTGACAATATGGGGCTAATGATACATTTTGATATCTACAGATGGAAAACACTATATATGAGCTAGTAGTAATAGTAATGTTTTATTTTAATGGCATGCACACCTGCTACAGATAGAACAATATGCTGGCAAGGCCATGTCAACTGCACTGCAGCTTAGAACACTGAAAGGGCTGCATATTTACCTTGGATTTTCCCTATCACTACATGGCAGTTGTCTTCTTTTGTGGCAGTTGTCTCCAGAAAGGCAAAGAGAGACATACATGCTGTCGGTGGCTTACCATTAAAAACATTGTCAAATTGGATCCTGTGTATATTTTTCCACTTTGGAACATAACTGGTTTTCTGAAATTAAGTTATTAAATCATTATGGTTCTAATCCTGTGCCTAATCCATTAATTTTCAAACTGTGGGGCATATACCCTGCCATCTTGGGGTAGCCACAAAAAGGTTAATGGGTTGGGGTAGCAAAGACTTGACTATGTAAGAATTTTTTCTTGTTTCTTTAGTAATGAGGATGCATCTCACTACCTGAGTCTCCTGCTTCAAGTCCAGCCAGGCTGGAAGAACTAAAAGGAAAAAAGCAGCAGAGGAAGAGGAGAGATCAGAAAGAGGGGGAGGGAAAAGAAGTGGTGAGAAGGGGAGTGAGAAAAGAACAATTTAGGAAGAAAGGAAAACTTAAGTAAAAAAAAAAAAAGCCAACAGCAACAACTAATCTAAAATTAGGGCTCTGTTGGCCAAAGGACCCCCAACCCCTAGCCCAGCTCAGAGAGGTGAGTGGGACTTGCTGTCACATCTGTTGGGGTGAGTCTAGGGGTGCTAGCTATCCTTCCTAGCCATCCCAAGGCTGTGCTCTTCTGGTGACCATATGGGAACTTCTGAGAAGAGTCCAAGGGGACCATTGCTCTCATTCTCATAATGAGTAACCATCCAGCTCGGACTCACATCTCTCCACCCTTTTTAGGCTACGACTGCCACGAATTGCAATCAGTAGTCCCGTCTGCTCTCCCATCATGGCTCTGAGAGCACAACTTTGTCTCTTACATTCCCCGGGATCAGCCTAAGCTCTACTATGGTGTTCCTGTAGTAAGACTCTTAACAGCAGATTCATTCCTAGTCTGAATAACAGTCTCCTCCCATGACTACCTTGTATTCACTTAACATGTGAGTCCAAAATGTTCTGATTGGTTCTCATTTTTCATGTCTGTGTCCCACCAAAAACACCCAGCTCTTTCAGGTAAACATTAATTATGAGCTTTGTTTGAATCCTAATGCTGCCTCATGTAACATGTGACTCAAATACTTTTCCATTTCAGACTCAGATAATGTACAAATGGATAGAGCCTAAAATCTGCAGAGAGGATCTTCCTGATGCATTGAAACTGCCTCCTTCTGGAGAGAAGAAGGATTGTCCACCATGCAACCCTGGGTTTTACAACAATGGATCATCTTCCTGTGCTCCTTGCCCTCAGGGCATGTATTCGGATGGAAAACAGGGTATGAGAACATGCCTTTTCAGTAACTCATGGCAGTTAGTCACCCACAGACTTTGCTTGTTTTATGGAAGCTGTCATGTGTTTGTGTGTTGCCTGCATTTTTTTTACATGTCTCTGTAAGTTAGTGTTCTGGTCCATAAAATAAATATTGGTTAAATGAGATTGGAGCGGGATTTGGGAGGGAGAGAGAGATGAAGAACTGAAGTGTCCCAGTTAATCCCCAAAATGCTTTGTTTTAATTATTTGCTTCCGTTATTTAACGTGATGACTCCTGGATATGTCTGTTGGCTGGTATGAACATATTAAAGGTTTTAAAGTGCTGTGTTAGATATTCACTTGCTGCGTGTAATTTTCTTGTCTTGCCTTTCTCTTCCTGTAGAATGTAAGCCCTGCCCTGCTGGGACTGAACCGGCTCTTGGCTTTGAATATAAATGGTGGAATGTTCTGCCTGCCAATATGAAGACTTCTTGTTTCAATGTTGGCAATTCACGGTGTGATGGAATGAATGGTAAGCCAGTCTTTCTATCTCATTACTTGCCTGTCTTTCATGGATGCTGCTCACCACATTTGAATGTCTATCCTAGGGAATATATTTGCTTTATGCAGTTCATTCCAACTTGCAGCTTTTCTTTCTCTCACTGTGCAAGGATTAGATAACTCAACCAGATGTAAAGCTTGAATAACAGAAAAGAAGAAATACGTATCTGCAGCTAGTGTAACCTTTTTGGCTCCATTGACTTCCCTGGAGCTACACCAATTTATACCAGATTAAGATCTGGCTCATAGTACACTGTTAGGCATCTAGAGGTCTATCTTAGAAAAAAAAATCTGTCATGTGAGTTCTCTTTTGGTTCTCTCCATGTGTGCCTTCCCTAATGCCTCATGATCACTATAAAAAACCTACAACATACAATCTAGTAGCATCTTAAAGACTAACAAAACATGTAAATCTACATGTTTTGTTAGTCTTTAAGGTGCTTACCAGACTGTTTGTTGTTTTTTAAATTTTCCTGTTACAGACTAACTTGGCTCCCCCTCTGAAGCTTTTGAACATGATCACTATGACGTTCAAGGACATTTTATTATCATTTTTGAAAACAAACCAAGTTTTCAATCTTTGTGTCAAGCCAGTCTAGTTCCCTACATGTGCACTGAGATGGCAGCAGAGAGATGTCACAGAATACCTGTGAAAATATTCCTATTCAAAAATTTCCCAGTCCATCCTTCTGCTAGTGCTGTGAAGAATTGTTCCTGTTCTGTTCTGTGTAAGACCCTGGTGAACAATTGCTTTCTATTTTACACAGTCAGACTTCTAGGATGATGTAAGTCAGGTCTTGAGTCAGCAAAGCACAGAAAGAAGCACATGTTTAACTTAAAAAGAAGGCCGGGGGGAAAAAGTGTCTGGGGGGGGGGGGAGTTATTGAGGAAAAAAAAGGTCACCTGCCCCTTTAAGGGCTGCCATTTTGAATTCTGTTGTTCTCCGCGGCAGCACACGGGTATGCTGTGGAACACAGTTTAAGAAACACTGATCTAGATAGATCTTTTGTACATTATAGTTCATAGAATTTCATTTGCTTTGCTAAATCATGACTTTAGACTGATACTTACATCGTAAATTGACAATAGCTAACTTCCAGAAATTGCAGGAGGATGATAGACATTAGCTTTCACCACTCAAAAAAAGAGATCTTGGAATCAACATGGATTGTTCTCTGAAAACCTGCTCAATCTGCAGTGGCAGTCAACAAACCAAACTGAACATTAGGAACCCTTAAGAAAGGGATATAGACAGAAAATATCATACTGCTACCCCCTTCCACACCATGAAATTTGCATGCACTTTTGGTTACTCCAGTTCCAAGACAATAGATAGTAGAGCCTCAGAGTTAAAACACCAGAGTTATGAACTGACGGGTCAATCATACACCTCATTTGGAATCGGAAGTATGCAATCAGGTAGCAATCTGGTACTGTGTTAAACATAACCTACTAAAAATCTAAGAGAAAGATAAAAGAAAGAGTTGACAAGATAATGAAACTGCTTCTCTGCTTGTTTAAATTAAGATGGTTAAAAGCGGCAATTTTCTTCTGATAGTAAAGTTTCAAAGCTGTATTAAGTCAATGTTCAGTTAGGAGGCAGTGGGTGAAGTTGCTGCTTGGGGAGTCAAACTGCTCCCCTGCCAGTGGCCCCACCCAAACTCCACACCTCCACCATTCCAGACCTGCCCCACTCTGCCCAGGCCCTGCCCCCTTCCCCACTATCTCCCTCTGTTCTTTCCTTTCCCTCCCTGCTCAGCCCCTTCCAGCCAAATCCTTGAATGCAAATGTAATAAATGGTTTTTGAAAACCCCCCACTCTTCTAAAATTTCTTTCTAAAGAAAATTGTGGGAGCCTTCAGGAAGACTGAATAGGGATAGGAAGAGGTGAGAGGTTGGGCCTTCCCTTGCATCTTATAACTGCCACCATTGATTTAATCCTAACCTTTTGAAAAAACAACACAATGTCCTATTCAGAGTTACAAACATTTTAGAGTTCCTAACAGCCCCCGTTCCTTAGGTGTTTGTAACTCAGAGGCTCTACTGTATTAGTACTGGAAAAGTTACAGAGAAAGACAACACAACTGATTGCAGCTATGAAAGCTGTTCCATCCAAGGACTGATTTAAAAAGTTTGGGACTGGTCAGCTTAGAAAAGAGACAACTAAGAGAGAAATGATAGGGATCTATAGAATCATGAATGGTATGGAGAATATGAATAGGGAATTGTTATTTAACCTTTTATGTAACACAAGAACCCGGGGTTACCCAATGAAGTTAATAGGCTCTGCAGATTTTTTAAAAAAATGTTAGGAAGTACTTCTTCATACAACACACAGTCCACCAGTGGAATATGTTGCCAGGGGATGTTGTAAAGGACAAAAGTACAAGTGATTCAAAAAAAGAATTAGCTAATTTAATGTATAAGAGCTCCATCAAAGGCTATTAGCCAAGATGGTCAGGCATGCATGCCCATACTCTAGGTATCCCTTAACTTCTGACTGTCAAAAGTTGAGACTGGACAACAGGAAATGGATCATTGGATAATTGACCTGTTCTGTTCATTCCCCTGAAGTGTCTGGCACTCGCCACTGCTGGAAGACAGGATATTGGGCTAGATGTACCATTAGACTGACCCAGCATGGCCTGTGTTAAGTTAGGCGGTAGCTGTTCCTTATTTTCTTTCTTTTAAAACAGTTGATTAGGATTTTACAATTTATTCTAAAGATTTGTTGTAAATAATGTATTTAATCAATCATTTTCAAAAGTACTTTATATAGTGAGACTTGAAAATTTAAATGCACCGTTTCTTGTAAAAAAAATGGATCTTTCCCTTTTCAGGTTGGGAGGTGGCAGGTGATCACATCCGGAGTGGGGCAGGGGGCTCTGACAATGATTATCTTATCCTGAACCTGCACATCCCAGGGTTTAAGTAAGAAACCTAGTTTCTTTGTCAGTTTTTCTTCTATTCTCCTCTCTTCTCTGTTTCACATTGGCTGATGCTTGGAATGCAATGGAACGAAAGTTACAGTGGTTGAGTCTACACTAGGAGTGCCGCTGTGCTGCTGTAGTGCATCTGTTGTAGACACTTTACACTGCCAGGAGAGAGCTCTTCCATCAGCGTAATAAATCCACCTCTGCGAAAGGCAGGCATTTGATCAGTGGGCAGAGCTCTTCCGTCAACATAGCGCTGTCCACAGCGGCACTTAGGCTGGTGTAACTTATTCATACCCTTGTGTGATATAAGTTACACAGATGTGAGCAGTAGTGTCGACCAAGCCTGATCTTCCAGTACTAGATCATGCATAAGTAATTCATTATCTAGTATTTTATTGTGGTTGGGACTGTCGGCGACATGATGAATCTGCAATCAGGCTTCTTCTTACAACTGAGAGTGAAGTCATTGCATGTGAAAGCAGGGTCAGGGCCTTGGCCAATGACAAAGGGCCAAATTGTGCTCTCAGTTACACTGGAACAAATCAGGTGCAAGTCCACTGAAGTCAAACCAGTGAGACCTGAATCAGGCTGTAGGCTGTGACCCTGTAGAGCAGGGGTGGGCAATAATTTTTGCCCGGGGGCCACTTCAAAAATTTTTGAAGTAGTCCCGGACCATCCTGGAAGGGGCAGGGCCTAAACAGGAAGGGGCGGGGCTACCCCACCCCCAGACCATGATTGGTCTGGGGGTGGGGGATCCCCTTTGCCCCCCTTCCCACTAGGCACCCATGCCTTGGAAGAGGTTTGGCACACTCCCGCACCCCCAGGCCAATCAGGGCTTGGGGTGGGGGAATGCGGGAAGCCTCCACCCACCCTGAAAGGAGCACGTGGCACTTAGAAGTGCTGCGGGCTCTTCGCAGGGCCAGGGCAGGGCAAAGGAAGCTTCACGCAGCTCCCCTGCCCCTGGGCCCTGATTGGCCTGGGGGCGGGGAGTGCACGAAGCCTCCTCCGCTCTCCCTGCGCCCTGCGAGCAGTGTGCGGTGCTTCAACGAGCCACATGCTCCTGGCGGGGCAGAAGGAGGCTTCGCACACTCCCCTACCCCCCAGGCCTTAATTGGCCTGGGGGCAGGGGAGCAGCAGGGCCTCCACGGGCCGGATCCAGCCCTCGGGGGCCCTTTTGCCCACCCCTGCTGTAAAGCTTACTTATATAAGCAGTCCTGCAGAAGTCAGCGGTGTGGTGTATTCCTTTACACAACAGGCAGCCATATGGCTAACTTTTATTTTAGATTAAGGAAGGACAACTAACAAGTAAGGCAAAAGAAAAGGATTACAGTGTCTCTGAGTGCATGTGTCCCCTCTCTGATGTGCTCTGTCAGCTCTGCTTCACTAGGGTCTGGGCTTCTCAAGAAGAAAGGTGACGGATCTGCAAAGCAGGGGACTACAATTCCCAGCAACCTCCTCTCTACCATACATCCCCTTTCTCCTGGCTATACAGGGATTATGTTTCCCATCAGCCTCCTCCCCATGCACTTTCCCCTTCCCCTTGCCAGGTAAAGGGGAGAGTCCGAAACCCAAAGTTGGAATTGGCCAGTCTGTTTAGAGGTGGGAGTCACATAGCAGCAGGGAGCTGGAGGGAGGCACTGGGAATTGTGGACAGAGCTGCATGTGGGACAGGGTGTGGCTGCCAGAGCTCCCAGCTGGATGCAGGCCTGTATGGGAATTATGGGGTAACAGTAGCTGGGCAGGAAGTCAGTGCAAAGGGGCCCAATGAGAGATGCTAACTGAGCCTGTTTGGAAACCTGCAAATGCTTTTTTTTGCTTGAATAACGACTGAGCTGGAGAGAACATGCCAGGCAATAGGCCTGAAGAGTCCTGACATTTGACTGGACTTCCCAGAGATCCAGACAGGTAAAACTGTATGTTCATTGTGGGAAATAAGTACATAAAAATCACCCTCTGCCTTGAATTAGTGATACCAATACAAAACTCAGTTACATTAGGATAGGTTTCATAGCTGATGGCTAGCTGTCTTTATACAACCTGGCTATATCTACACTACAGAGTTTTTTGGAAAAACTACTGTTTTTCCGGAAAAACTTCACTTATGTCCACACAGCAATTGTGTTCTTTTGAAAAAAAATGGAAAGAACAGAGGGGTTTTTTCCGACACGAGTAAACCTCTTTCTATGAGGAAGAAACCTTTTTGCGAAAGAGCTCTTTTGGAAAAAGGCATGTGTGGACTGGGAAGAGGGAGTTCTTTCAAAAGAGGAGGAAAGAGGAAGAAGCACAGGTGCCCTGGTGGCCACTCCGTCCATAGTAATCACAGCTTAAATGCGAGATAGCATCCATTCAGTGTGGACGCTATCTTTCGAAAAAGCAGATTGCTTTTTCAATGCGCTTTGGCAGTGTGGACACGCTTTTTCAGAAGAAGTTTTTTCGGAAGATCTCTTCTGGAAAAGCTTCTTCCAAAAGAAGCCTGCAGTCTAGACGTAGCCCCTGTGACATATTTCATTTCCTCTCTGTTAAACAGACCTCCAACATCTGTGACAGGGGCAACTGGGTCAGAACTAGGACGGATTACTTTTATTTTTGAGACCATCTGTTCAGCAGATTGCGTGATGTACTTTATGGTGGTAAGTGAGACTTTCCCCCCCCCTGTGACAGAGGGATATGAGCTTGGTATTCCACATACCTCTTTAATAGTTGTATATGGACATGAATTAGCTGTGCTAGGTGTATTACGACTAGGATTAAATGTGGCATTAGTTTATACCTGCAATGCCCTGCAGGGATATTTAATCAATAATCTAGCAGGTCTTCTCCATCACTCATGGTAATGAGCCTGTTCTTTTCCGTTACCAGATTATTTTAAAAGAAAATGAGAAAGGACTAAACTCTGAATCGTTCAAGCCATTGGCAAACTCCCACCGACTTCAATATGATTAAGGGTTTGGCCCCTAAAGTATAATACTATCGTGGTTCAGGGTACAGGGCATGGGATTTGGACTCAGAAAAGTTCGGTTCTATCCCTGATTCTGCCGTTCACTCACTGTGTAACTTGGAGGAGTCACTAAGGCCTTGTAGCTATTCCTGTATTGCACTGACATTTAGTATTATTCCACGATACTGTTTTTAATTTTACTGTGTACATTTTTAGGATATTAATAGGAAAAACACGAATGTGGTGGAATCCTGGGGCAGGACGAAGGAGAAACAGTCTTACACTCACATTATCTCCAAAAATGCTTCCTTCACATTCACATGGGCCTTCCAGAGGACAAACCAGGGCCAAGATGTAAGTATTAAATGCTTGCTTTAAGTACAAAATTTAACAACATAGCCTCCTCTTGACATTTGCTCAAAGTGCCCAGAACTCCCACCCCACTCCAGCCTGTTTCTCTGTTCATAATCTAGAGAAAACTGGTAGATAATAGACCTCCTGCCCGTCTTAACTTCCAGATTCTGCCATCTAGATCTGTGGCTGTGGATATATTGGACTTCCAATAGTGGTCGGATAGGGAGATAGAAAGTATATGGGTCAAAAGGAAGAAATGACATAGAAAAATTGTGTAAATTCCTAAAAGCAAAAGATCTTGGGCTATATCCAAAAAGGCTAATGATCCAATTGATTCCCCCTTATTGGAAAGGATGTCCCTCATTTCAGACCCAAATTTGCTTCCATCTGATACAAATTAGGTGTAGTCTTGCCCTAGTAGTATTAAAGAGTGACATGAAATGTGCTGAATTGGGACCCCGAAGAAAGAGAAAATGTTATAGATATTAAGGGAATGAATCCCACTGCATAAACTTCCTGTGCTTGCACTTCTGTGTTGTCCATCCTGTTATGTCTTTCTCAGCACCCTGCATATAGGCCATGATTCAGCAAGGTACATGCCCAAGTAGTCAAGTATACAATTAACTGATAAGCCAAGGCTTATTGGTTAATCTTCTCGACTACCCACATTCCCCTCCCCTTGCTGTATTAGAGGCAGCAAATGGGGAGGGAAGCAGGAGCCGGCTTAAGAGCCAGTTCCCCCCAGCACCAGCTCTGCGGTGCTGCCTGCCTCCCTCCCTCCTCGCCATGCCCCAGGCTTGCTATGGACAGAAGCTGCTCTGTGGTAGCAGCCCCTGTCCACGAGGGGTCCAAACTCCCCGCGGACAGAGGCTGCTCCCCATCCCACACCCCCTTCCCTCCCACAGCAGCCTCTGTCCATGGGGAGCTCGAACCTCACATAGACAGGGGCTGCTGCCACCCTGCCCTGCTGCCTCAGATACAAAGGCAGCAGCACAGGGTGGCAGGAGTCTCCCCAGGAATGGGGCTGGAGTGCACTGGTTGCTGCCCCTTCCCCAGGGACTATAGAATAATCGAGTAACTGACAGGAAAAAATGCACTCACTCGACTATTCAGTTAACCAACCCCTAACATCCCTAATGCCTAGCTTTGACCTCGGGAGTAGCCCCACTGGAAAATGTGAAAAGATTGTCATTGCAACTTTTCTTGTGTTTGAAATTAGCCAGGTGTTTAAGAACCTTGCTGAACTTGGGTCTTTCATCCTTATTAAGTGTAGAAGTGTTTTGGGGAAGTTCTGACTTGTGTGAGCGGCATCTACATTGCAGTTCACCCAAAGTCTCCTTAAATCTGGCAGCGTTAGGAGGCAGTCTTTATATACAGATGAAGTCTCCTTCTATAGGTTCACCTCTGAAGGTAGCCCAGCGCTTTTCTTCAGCACAGGTTGTGCTAATACCTTCATTGAGGGCACCCTAAGGGAGATCTCACTGTGTATTTATCTCTGAGTTTTTCTGTGTTCTTTTTAGACTCTTCTATATTGTCTTGTAAGACAACTGGTAATGAGACTTCCTCTGTCAGTAGTTCTTTGGGGTTTTCAAGATAGTTTCACTGATTGTGGCCTGGTGCCCATTGTCCCAGGCAGCAATGGGTACAGTGAAGCTTCCAGATTTCTGTGTAGTCTGCACAGAGTCAGTTCTCCCGTAATTTTCATTTTAATGTCCTGGTTCCTACATTTTTGGTTGGATTTTAGTAGAGGTGAGAAGTGAAAATATAACAGTCAGCCATATACATGGGCATGTGCTGTGCTAACCTGCACAAACAACAGTGTTAGTCTATCATTGCAACCCTGAAGCTCTTCTCAGCAGCACCAACTGCCATTGATGTGGGTGTGTCACAACTTCTGTGCCTTCTGGAGCAAGTTGGAAGGCACCAAACATTGCACTGGGAGCTTGAGACAAATCCCAAGGTCTTTGAAAGCAAATGGCTAATGCCTTTATCTATGCCACCATATACCAAGAGAAGCTGTTCCTTTGTTACTGAATTAAATATGAAGGCCTGCTCAGTCCAGTAAATATTGTTAAGGGCAGTTAAATGCCCTTGCTAACCACCTTCTCTCTCCTCTTGTCCTGATTCCTGCATGTAGGCTACCAGCGACTGCTCCGCTATATACCATAATAGCAGCTCTTGCAGTCCTTGTTGACTAGTTAAGGGCCATTTCTATAGCATATATACATTATTTCATTTATAATACAGAATAAACATGCAGGCTGTGTCTAGACTGGCGCGGATCTTGCGCCAGAACTATGCAAATGAGGCTCAGCGTGGAATATCGCCGAGCCTGATTTGCATAACTAATGAGCCGCCATTTTTGCTGAAGAGGCTCTTGCGCAAGACGGAGCTGTCTGCACTGCCCCTTCTTGCGCAAGAAAAACCCTCTTGCGCAAAGCCGTTATGCTGATTATATTCAGGCATAACGGCTTTGTGCAAGAGGGTTTTTCTTGCGCAAGAAGGGGCAGTGCAGACAGCTCCGTCTTGCGCAAGAGCCTCTTCCGCAAAAATGGCGGCTCATTAGTTATGCAAATCAAGCTCGGCGATATTCCACGCTGAGCCTCATTTGCATAGCTCTGGCGCAAGATCGCGCCAGTCTAGACACAGCCGCACTGTTGGAATGAATGGTCTAGAATGGTCTGTATGGTCTAGATGATATTGGGTCCTGCCATGAGGGCAGGGGACTGGACTCGATGACCTCTCGAGGTCCCTTCTAGTTCTAGTGTTCTATGATTCTATGAAGACCAAGTCATCATCATCAAACGACTGCTTGGTTGCTTATGTGACATGAAGTGGTAGAGCACTAAGAAGTCTTAGTAGAGAGATCACAAAGCCACTATTGCTGTCTTGGCACCATGGTTCGTAATCTCAGTAGAGATAGGAGTAACTCAGCATGGAGACTACTTCTCCATCGAGTACCTAGCTGATGTGATTGTGAGCAACCACGCATTGCTGCTGCCTTTTCTGAGGCAAAGGACTTCACTTCCACATTTGTCAACCTAGCACAAAATTCACTTTAAACATTTTTTTAGACAGGCAAAAAAAAGAAGACATTTCCATGCTTGATTTCATTCCCCCTATTTTGCACCTGTCCACACTTGAGTTAGCTAAACAAATGTATATACAGTTCAGGTATGATCTTCTCCTCCCTGAGATACGAATTTAGGAGTTACATTTAGAGCAGTCAGGTGCTGATAATCACGTACTGCTAGAAGCCAAGTTTTGGATTTCAAACGGAAACAGACTTGCACTAGTACAGGCTGTGAACTTTGTAATCTAGAATGAGGTGGAGGTGGAGAATGGCCAGGAGTTGTAGGAATTTGTCTGTCAGTGGAGGGAATGGTCTGAGCGCACAATATCAGCCAGGAACTGCTGAGTTTAAGTAATTGCTCGGAAGTTGTCTCTTTAACTATTTAAAGTGTGACTCAAGAGAAGCTCTGGGATTATTTCTTCCGCTCTTGTTTCAGAGCAGGCAATTCATACATGACGTGGCAAAGATCTACTCGATCACAGTGACCAATGTGTTAGATGGAGTTGCCTCATTTTGCCGGGCCTGTGCACTGGGGTCCGAACAGTCTGGGTCATCCTGCATACCCTGTCCTGCTGGATACTACATTGAGAAGGAAACCAACCAATGCAAGGAGTGCCCAACCAACACGTATCTGTCTATACATCAGGCGTATGGCAGAGAGGCTTGTATCCCATGTGGGCCTGGCAGTAAAAGCAACAAGGTACAGAGACCAAAAGTGGTTCTAACCCTGACTAAGGGCAGAATGGGAGAGTGTAATATAAGCACTCAAAGGGCAGGTCTTACTGCTTCACTGTAAAAAACCCACCAGGGTACTAGTTCTTCAGTGTAATTAAAATCAATGTTTCATAGCTCTAAATTCATCCCTGTGTAACTTCTGTTTGTAAATGTGCCTTGATATGCTACATTTCTATTTTTGTGCATCCCGCGATGTGTAATGAAACCCTATCTAGTCAATCTGCACAGATTGAACCCAGGGATCTACAAGCTTCTACTGGCTGACTCAAAACACCAACTCACTGGTGCAAATGTAGTAATGGACTTTTAACGGCTATATGTTATCTAGCTGCTGTAGAGGACAAGACCGAGACTGATTTAACTGGGATTAAATAAATTTGCCACTGCCTCTGCTGGCCGGAATTCTAGTCTCACTTCAGACTGTGATGTAATAACAATAGTGCATAACAGACAGAAACTGTGGTTCAGGTAGTTTGGAACAGGAGTGGGAGCTGTCATCTGACCAATCTAGGAGGAGGGGATGGGATGAGCCAGAGAGATAGAAGGGACTCTTCTTTTACTTTAACAAAGGAAGGGGAGTTATTGGGGTCAGTACTGTCCAGTAATATTTACCTTCTCTCCTTCCCAAAGGATCACTCCACCTGCTTCAGTGACTGCACGCTCTCTTACCTCAGGGACAACCAGAGCCTGAATTATGACTTTACCAACCTCAGCAGGGTGGGGTCATTAATGAATGGACCCAGTTTTACATCCAAAGGGACAGAGTTCTTTCATTTCTTTAACATCAGCCTGTGTGGGAATGAGGTGAGTGTTGGCTTTTGCAGGCAGGCAGGGCTAGCTGTACACTCAGGGTATGTCTAGACTACATGCCTCTGCTGACAGAGGCATGTAAAATAGGCTACCCGACATAGTCAATGAAGCAGGGATTTAAATATCCTCGGCTTCATTAAAATAAAAATGGCTGCCACGCTGTGCCAGCTCAGCTGATCGTCGGCACAGCGTGCGAGTCAAAATGCAGCTCGGTCGACAAGGGAAGCCTTTGTTGACCGCTCCTGTAAAACTCGTTTCACGAGGCATAAGGGAGCAGTCGACAAAGGCTTCCCTTGTTGACCGATCCGTGTCTTGACTCGCGCGCTGTGCCGACGATCAGCTGAGCCGGCACAGCGCGGCAGCCATTTTTATTTTAATGAAGCCGGGGATATTTAAATCCCCGCTTCACTGACTATGTTGGGTAGCCTATTTTACATGCCTCTGTCGGCAGAGGCATGTAATGTAGACGTACCCTCAGCGTGTGAATTTCCTGACATTGGTACGGGGCAACATCTCACTAGTTCGTTGCGACTTGAACTTAGTTGGAGCTAAGAGTCCTCGGCTCCCTCAGCTCCTTATGCAAAGGGGCCCTGCATAACACAAGCACTTTCTATTGGGCTTTGATTGCAGCCCCGCATGAGGCTGCTGTGTATGGCAGAATGATTTTCTGGTGAGCGCACGGTAGTGCTGATGGCTGAATTGCTGTATAGAAATGGAGCTTGCTAGCTGTACAGCCTCACTGATTTTCCTTTGTTCTTTGGGGGGGGTTCTCCTAAATCCAGTCATAAACTGCTGCTAATGTGGTATGCTGCTGAGCTAGTAGTCAGTCTCTGCCGCTGCTATCTTTCCTCAAGGCTCCCTGGGTTTCTGTCTGTGGTGCCCCGTGATGCCCAGCTGTGTGCCACAGCCTGCACTTCCTGTGGCTTTCTGTTTTCAGGCTTTTGGAGCAGTGGTGAAAAGCATATAACCTATGTAGTTTACCGCATGTGCTCCTGATTCATTTAGAAAACCAGGATTTCCAGCAACCAAGGCTAAATCTGTGTCTTGAAATGCACCAACACAATGCTAGCATGTACCCTGATCTGTCAAGGCACTGAAGGCCATGCTTAAATGAAAGCATGTAAGTAATTCAGTGGGCCTAATTGCATACTTAAAATGCATAGGTGCTTAATTGCTTAGCTGAAAAAGAGCCTCAGGGCTCAGCACCTGGTCTCTTCCTGATCCAGCAAAGCACCTGTGTAATGTTAAGCAGTGGAGAAGTCCCCTCATTTTGGAGTGACACACATCCTTTGAGTTAAGCCTGTTCTTACATGCTTTGTTGGATCAGGAACATGGAGTGCTCATTAGCTTGCAAATTTGGGCCCTTTGTGAGTAAACTGCTTTGTTGTTGTGGCTCTGCAATTTTATCATCAGTCTGTAACAAAATATACGCATTACTCCAGGACATATTAATGCAGGGTTGTAGACTAGAACTTAATATACATTCACTTATGCTTTACATGCATTTATACTCCCTCTTTCAGCTTAAAGTTGGGATTGGTCCTGCCTAGAGCAGGGGGCTGGACTTGATGACCTTCTGAGGTCTTTTCCAGCTCTATGATTCAATGATTCTAAACGCAAGATAAGGTATTTTACAGTGTACCATTATATGGTTACGGGGAATACAGTTTTCTTTTATATGGCATTTTATTTTGCTTTGCAAATAAACACCATGTTGTCAAGATAAATAAAGGTGCTTAGTATCACAAGTAGGAGACTGATGCTTCAGAATTTGTACCAGAATTTAATGGAAAGCTTCATGTTGAAAAAATAATATTGCAGTTTGTCTCTTTCTTGCTGCCAATAGCTACTTGTTTTTAAGCTGGAATGGGGAAAGTACACTGTGTTTGCAACCCCTCCCTCCCAAGGCTGAAAATAAGGCCGAAAGTTAATACCTGCCCTTTATTGTTTAATATCCTTAGGGAAAGAAGATGGCTATTTGCACAGACAATATAACAGATGTCACCGTAAAGGACATGGTGGCTGAATCAGAAGACTATTCAAGCTGGGTGGGATCTTTTGTATGTCAGTCCACGATCATCCCATCCGACAGTAAGGGGTTCAGAACAGCACTGGCTCTGCAGTCCAACAGCCTGGCTGATACATTCTTAGGTACATGCCTTTTACTTTATGTTCCTGAGGAAGACTCGGCAGTCTGATCTGTTCACCTGCAGCTAAGAAAAAGGGTGATATTGCTTTATGGCCTAGTCCTGCAAAGCTGGTGCACATCCGTGGGGATTGCAGCAGCTTAGTCTCTCTGTGGAGAAGGCCCACTATTTATTAGTTTGCAGGTGGTCATTGTTGTGGTCAGGGCCATTCCTAGGAGGTTGTGGGGGCTGGGACAAGCCCTTCTCTGCCCCAGGCCCTGCTTCCACTTTGCTTTTTCCTGCCCCTGCTTCACCCTCACTCCACTCTGCTTCGCCTCTTCCTGCCCTGCTCCACCCCCATTGCACCCTTTCCCCTAAGACCCTGTTCCCGAGTGATGTGGCTGGGAGATTAGCAGGGGGCCTGGCATTGGCAGCAGGGGTTGGGCCTACTTTTGCACTCACTGGTGGTGGTGGGAAGTGGAATGACCTGCCACTCTCCTGGCTCCCAGCTGCATTGCTCAAAGAAGGGGATTTGGAGAAAGGGGTGAACCACCACCCCCACTCACCAGCAATGGGAAGCAGAGGATGCAGAGCTGGTGAAGCAGGCTGTGGCCAGGTTTCTCCCTCCCCACTGCCACCAGTGAGTTTCAGGGACAGGCCTAGTCCCCTGGACTACCCAGTGGACAGGACGGCTCTGGTTCTGGTGGTACAGTTCAGACCAGTAAGGGTTTGTGTTGGCACTTACCCTGCAACCCGGAATGCCTTACGTTGGTTTGCTGTTATGATTTCCAGTCTGGGATGCTCACTGCCAGCCTACAGGCATGCAGGTTACACCCTAAAGGTCTGTCTGCACTTAAACCATTATAGCAGCACAGCTGCTGCTGTGCCATTGTAGTACTTCAGTGTAAACACTACCTATGCTGGTGGGAGGTGTTCTGCCAGTGTAGGTAATTCACCTCCCCAGAGGCAGGATCTAGGTTGATGGAAGAATTCTTCTGTGAACCTACAGCTTCTATACCTGAGATTCGATCAGGATACATTGGCATAGCTATGTCTTTCAGGGGTATGGATTTTTCACACGCCTGAGAGATGTAGCTATGACAATGTAAGTTCACAATGTAGACCATCCCTGAGTGTCAGTGTGCTAAGGCAGCTCTGACCTCAGCAACTTGTCTGCAGCTTCACTCTGACTTCCACCAGCCTTGGTTATAACCAGCAGGGTGACCCCCTACACTCTCCCAGTCCTGAATTTCCTCAGAACCATGGGCCCTGATGTGTCCAGCTCTCATTTGGACTGCTCAGAGAAATAATAAAGTTCATTGCTCCTGTAAAGAGACAAAAGCACACTACAGCTTGTTAACTCAATGGGGGTAAATACACCATTCCCTGAGTGAGTTTATAGAAAAATGAAACCAATTTATTAACAAATATACCCAGAATTCAGTGAGATCACATATAAGAAATGATAGAAACAATTGTAAATGAAACAATAGAAACTATACTTTCCAATAACTATGACTTAACAAGTGACGGTCTTTGTGCAGGATCGATTTCTTACCAAGGTTCACTGAGTTATTAGTTTTCCAATGACATATGATAGGAGATGTTAGTTACAGAGTATGACATATGTGAGTTGGGGTATGCTGACCTGGTCATCAAGTGTATTTTTTTCTTCATCCCTATAAACTCTTATCATTCACTGTGTTTTAACAAAAAAGGGCTATAGTCAATTGGGTTTCCAATAACATTGTCTTTTAGTTTTCAAACCTCATGCACTGATTTAGCTGTGCCAAAAGAGAGCACTAATATGAATTTCTCCATTTTCTCTCTCTCTTTTTTTGTGTGGTAAGGTTAATTGAGAAGCAGTCCTATTGCAGGTCATCCTATTTTTCTGGCTCATCTTGGTTCAGTCTCTTTCAACATTCGCTCAGTTATGTCAGTTTTGAGGACTGTACTTGCTTTGGTGATTCTGTTTTCTGTTTGGTTTTTGAGAGACACAGTCCCATTCTAGGCGCAAACAAACTTTGACATTGCTTTAAGTTATGATAAGAGGAAGCAGTGTACCAAATTTGGTGGTCCTAGTTCTTACCATTTAGGAGATGTTCTTGATTAAACAAACACTCTAAAATATAGTACAGTACACTAGATTAAGAGTGTAGCCCAGAGTAAGGGGCAGTGAAGAGCTGCATCACTCCAAGAGCAAGCCAAAGAGACATTAGAGTCACAATTCAATATCTGGCTCCCCCTTTGCTCCATGGGAGGAGTAAGCAGCTATTGGTCTATACCATGAACTAATTTGTTTTCCCACTGTCGTCTCAGCTGTGCTGGCGAATGGGAGGAGCTTTAGTTCTTTCATTGCTTAGCTTTCTCCTTTTCACTTACTTAGGAGGTGAAGCTACAACATATGTAATTCATTGTTTCTTATACTACCCTAGGTAGACCCCTAACCCTAAGGGTCACAATGCAGGGAGATAAGGGAGTTGCTTAGGAATTTCATTACAGCCTAATGGCAAAACATTTATTGAAAAAGAAAATTTGTGAATTTGACCCTTTACTTTTTACCTGTCTCTAGGGCTGTCTCTTCACTCAGTGGAAGATTGACACTGCTGCAATTGATCTACTGGAGTTTGATTTAGCAGGTCTAATTAAGACCTGCTAAATGTAACTCAGAGGGCTCCCCCATTGGCAGCCTGTACTCCTGCTCCTGTGAGAAGAAAGGAAGCCAACGGGAGCATTTCCTCCTGTCGGCCTCTTGCTGTGGGGACAGTGTGAAAACTCGAATCAAGGTGTGTCAGCTCCAGCTACATAATAGCTCAAATAGCTGGAGTTGCACATCTTGATCTGACCTTCCCTTTTAGTGTAGACCTGGCCTAGTGGACTAGGACCATCCTCCTCATTCGCTGTCTCTGCAGACATAGAATGAGCATGGAGCACAAACTTTTAACCCCTAAGAAGCAGTCCTCCCATGCATTGTGACAGGACAGTATAGGGCAGCACAGGGAAGCTCACCCTGTTAATTATTACACGCTCTCTATCATTTGGTTAGGGATTCCACTCGCTAGGGTTGAAAACATGGAATCCTGCACAAAGTGGCCATTCCCTTTGAAAAATGTAAAACTGTTTTGGACTGTGAAGTTTAGTATTAGCACTTTGTTTTACTGCATATCCTTCAATAATAAAATTGTACCTTATGAGAGGGATAGAAATTCACAGGGTTTATTTTTAAAAAATTGTGCATAATGCAAAATTACTAGACAAATTCTTAATTAGAAATCAAATGCCTTTACTGGAAAGCACACATTATAAAGTACAAAGCATGCACCTTTCAAAAACCACATGCTTAATTTGTCACTATTATTTTTAGGAGCTACGGTTGAAACCACACTGGGAAATATTAACATTGAAACAGAAATGTTTCCATCTCCTCCAAGGACAATACCTGATGTGAATTTCTTTTTCAAGTAGGTGGAAAATTCTCTGTTGGAGGATCATCAATGCTCTTTTAATTGTTTAAAGAGAATGTAGATGTAAGGGTAAGGTCTTTAAGGCACTCATCCAGCATTGGGCTCAGACTGATAGGCATGCTGATGAGTAGGTTCTGAAATCAAGAAATGCAGCGGCTTGCACAAATCTGAATGATTTCTGATTTACAAAAGGAGAGCCTGGATATTTCCAGGTGCCATCTTCAACTTTGTGTTCTGGGTCCTGGCTTCTTCTTAGTTTCCTTTTTGAATGTGTGCTTTACATGTATATGCTTCCTTTGCATTTATTTTTATTTTTACATGTTGTTACAAAATGAAACTTGCTCAGCCTGCAGTGTTCTCTTCCTAGTTTGTTCCTCCAGGTACTATCCTGACCAGCAACCCTACTTTGGATAAGATTATTGTAGTTTTAAGCCATTAGCCTACAGAGGGCAGATCTGTGCAGCATGTGTCATCCAAGGAGTCCTGTTCAACTTCTTCACTTGCAGGGAATTGCAGGCTCTAGCAGCTGCCATGCAGGGAGAGGGCCTGGCAGCATCATGTGACCAAACAGGGCCAGCAAACCCTGGTAGAAATCGAGGTGGGGGGGACATGACCTCATGCCTCCCCCACATGTTGCCTTTGGCTTCTGCCTAGTGGGAAGGAGAGCCTAGGGGTCCCCTCCAATAGCTACAGGTGCGTACATAGGCAGGTACATATAAATTAGAATTATGTGCATACATGGAAATGTACATTTACTGTGCAAGTTGTCATTTTTTAAAGTGAAATCAATGCTCATTGCAAACTTTGCTCTTATTTCATATTAGGTCTTCTACAGTTACAACCTCCTGTGAAAATGGACGTGCAACTGTTGTGGTGATGAGGTGTAATCCCACCAAGCCAGGCCAAGGCGATATTTCAGTTCCCAGGTATTTAATTGAGAGCATTACAGTAGTGCCCGGTCCTCTTAACCCATCCTTGGTAAAACTCTTTTAGTTGCCTTATATTAGCAGGTAGTGAGAAGAGACTGTCCAAAAGATCACACACATTTCTTCCAGATGAGTACCAGGCCACTGTGATCCATGCATACATCATCTCCAGGTGAACTACTGGCAGCATATTCTAGCTGTTGCTGGCTATGAGACCCATGATTGTAGATACCATACCTGCTCTTAGGCAATAAAGCTCGGAAAAAGTGTATGATAGGGGTTTATGTAACCTCCTCTATTTTGCACTCATGCATCCTCTACTACAGTGGTGGGCAACTCATGGTCCATCGAGGTTCTATGCCCATGAGACATTTTGTTTACTATTGCCCTTGCCAGATTCCACTGGTTTCTGTCCACATAGTGACATGCACATGAAGCAAGGGCACATGAAGTGAAGTGCATGCACAGAACATTGAGTGTACAGGCTGTGCACTCCCTCTGCTTCCAACTAAAGAGCTGCTACAGTTCAGTTGGCCCACTCACTACCCTAGGTTGTCCAGGGCTGCTCTACTAGGATACTGTGTCCAGTTCTCGTATGGTGATAAATTGGAGAGGGTTCAGGGAAG
The DNA here is from genome assembly GCA_032595735.1 of Pelochelys cantorii. Classification (NCBI taxonomy): domain Eukaryota; kingdom Metazoa; phylum Chordata; order Testudines; family Trionychidae; genus Pelochelys; species Pelochelys cantorii. Next base: position 332,279,739 of record CM064326.1, on the reverse strand, counting down.
AGCCATGAGAATGATTAAAGGATTGGAAAACCTGCCTTATAATGACAGTATCCTGGAGCTCAGTCTGTTTAATTAACAAAGAGAAGGCCTTATACTCTCTGAATCGGTGCCAATACTTTGTATGTGCCACTGACTCCCAATCATGGACCAGGATCCTGTTGTGCTTGGTGCGGTGCAAAGAACAAAGAAACAGTAGCTGTCCCCAAAGGCTTACAGTCCAAGATAAGACAAGAGGCAACAGATGGGGCAGTACAAGGAAACCGTGAGGCCATACTGGTCAGCATGACAGACAGTCGATTCAGCATGACTGCAGACTAATTGTCAAATGTTTTGTAGGCATCACAGCAAAGGACAGTTTTAAGGAGAGTTTTAAGGCCTGGGGGTGAGGCTTGTGCAATAGCATGGAGGTCAACCCAGGCATGGGGCCACAGGTCAGTCCAACCTGAGTTCCATTCACTTGGGTTATAAACAAGCCCATACAAGGTTTTTTTTTAAATCTAAGTGCCCCCTTTCTTCCAGGGCCTTGTTTATTAATCACAGCCATAAGCATAAATAGGCTCTTACTCAGAGACACTTAGGCCATGCGTCCCCTCCCTTCATGGCAAAACAGCAGTGGGTTCAAAACTACCGCAGATTTAGATTAAATCTCAGGAAAGACTTCCTAATTGTCAGAACAGTAGGACAATGGAGCAAATGCCCAGATAGGTTGTGGTAGCTCCATCATTGGAAGTTTTCAACAGGAGGCTGGATAGCCATTTGTCCTGGATGGTCTAGACACGACAAAGCCTGCCTCTTGGCAGGGGGTTAGCCTTGGTGACCCGAGCAGTTCCTTCTAACCCTGTGATTTTTCCCTGCAGGGGAAATGGTCTCTGTTTCTGAATGATGGCTTTGGATTACTCCTCTTCAGATCTTCCTTAAGCAGGAATCCCTACCTCTCTGGAACGGGGTTGTATTAATTAATCCCTCAGGGTATGTCTACACTACCACCCTAGTTCGAACTAGGGTGGTTAATGTAGGCATTCGAAGTTGCAAATGAAGCCTGGGATTTAAATATCCCGGGCTTCATTTGCATCTTGCCGGGCGGGCGCCATTTTTAAATCCCCTTAGGTCGAACTCCGTGCCCGCGGCTACACGCGGCACGGAGTAGGTAGTTCAAATTAGGATCTCTAATTCGAACTACCGGTACACCTCATTCCATGAGGAGTAATGGTAGTTCGAATTAGAGATCCTAATTCGAACTACCTACTCCGTGCCACATGTAGCCGCGGGCACGGAGTTCGACCTAAGGGGATTTAAAAATGGCGCCCGCCCGGCAAGATGCAAATGAAGCCCGGGATATTTAAATCCCAGGCTTCATTTGCAACTTCGAATGCCTACATTAACCACCCTAGTTCGAACTAGGGTGGTAGTGTAGACATACCCTCACTCTCTCCTTAAACAGTCTCCCACTCTCCTTCTGGAGCTGGGTTCTGTTGGTCAGATCATCTTGTCCTTCTTAAGCAAAGATGCTCAGCTCTCCTTCCTGGAACTGAGTGGTGGGTTAACCCGCTATAAGGCTTTTACAGCTTCTTCCTCAGTGGATCCCTTGGCCTTAGACTGCTCAGCAGGCCAGCTTTTACCTACTGGCAGTTCCTTGCTTCTGCCTGGTCCTGAGAGAGGATGTTGCATTTATGCTGGTCTCTGTCTCCCAGCTCATCCCCAACTGTTTGGGGGAGAGGAGAGCCTTGCCCACCCCCTCTGCCAGTCTCCTGGTCCTGGGCCCATTAAAGAAACAGTAACAGGATTTCTCCCCAAACACTTCTTTCTCCCAGGTCTGCTTCCTCACTCCCCCGGGGCTCCCAGGCCCTTGCATATATAATGATCAGAGATCAAAAGGTTCTGTTCACCTTCAGGCAAAATGCAAAGCCCATATGTAATAAAAACATAAGAAGGGCCAGACTGGGTCAGACCAAAGGACCATCTAGCCCAGTATCCTGTTTTCCAACAGTGGCCAATGCCAGACGCCCCAGAGGGAATAAACAGAACAGGGAATCATCAAGAAATCCATCTCCTGTCACCCATTCCCAGCCTCTGATAGAGGGTAGGGGCACCACTCCTACCCATCCTAGCTAACAGCCATTGATGGACCTAACCTCCATGAATTTATCTAGTTTTTTCTTGAACCCTGTTAATGTCTTGGTCTTCACAACCTCCTTTGGCAAGGAGTTCCACAGGCCAACTGTGTACTGTGTGAAGAAAAACTTCCTTTTGTTTGTTTTGAACCTATAGCAGATTGGACTCACTGCTGCAGTGCCTCCTGCCAGTCAGTCTGGGAATTAGTTCTGTGCAGCTTGAGTGCACAGCCTCGGCTCGTGTCTTGCCCTTTGTTCACTTCCCTACTTCCACCCTCTGGTTCCGGAGCTGCGTCACTCCCTTGGACCACAGTGTCTGCTTCAGGACATAGCCTCCAGCAGTGCCCACCACTCTGTTCTCTCCCCTTCTGGGAGTACCAGCAGCTCAGTCCAGCCCTGCGCTACAGTGGTGAACTGCAGTCTCAAATCTAGCCCCTCCCTCAGGGACAAGCTGCAGTCCTTTGCTTGGTTACTCTCTTCAGCGTCTAGTGGGGAAAAAAGAGGGGTACAGGCCTGCCCACTACACTGGGTGCCAGGACCAGAACCCTTCAGTGGCAGCCTCTTACTGCCCTCCTCTGTGCCCCTCTACTACCTGCCTTCCCTGTGCCACTTCCCTGTAGCCCTGAACTCACTCCACCCTTATGTCAAGGCCCTCTGTCTGGCTCTCTCTGCACTGCTGCCCTGCCCAACACTGCTCTGTTCAGGGTGCTTCCCTCAGCAGCTAGTCCTACTCGTTGCTCAGGGAGAGACTCATCTCTGCTCTGCCGAGCTGCCTTTTATAGCAGGGTTGCCCCAGCAAGCTGCCTTCGGATTGGCTCCTAATAAGCCTATCCCTGATTGGCTGGGTTATGTGCAGGTTCCCTCTGGTCTCCTTTAACCCCTCTCAGCTGGATCATTACATTGTATGTTTGTACAGGCCATCTCCTCAATTTATGGAAGAAAAGAAGATGATGAAGAAGATAGGAAGGATGATGCAGAGCTTAGGGTACTAGCTTGGAATTCAGGAGAACTTAGTTCCATTGCCACTTCCTGGACACTACAGGAGAAATAAATGATCATCACATAAACACCACCCTATACTGGAAACCTACTGACCGTTTTTCTTACCTACATACCTCTAGCTTCCATCCAGGACACATCACACAATCCACTGTATACAGCCAAGCCTTAAGATACAACTGTATGTGCTCCAGTCCCTCAGACAGAGACAAACACCTACAGGGCTTATATCATATATTCTTAAAACTTAAATACCCACTTGAGGAAATGAAGAAACAGATTGATAGAGCTAGACGAGTACCCTGAAGTCACCTGCTTCATGACAGGCCCAACAAGGTAAACAACAGAACACCACTGATTATTACGTACAGCCCCAAGCTAAAACTCATCCAGTGCATCATTGACAATCTACATACAATCCTGGAAAAAGATCCCTAACTCTCACAGACTCTAGGAGACAGGTCGGTTTTAGCCTACAAACAGCCCCCCAACCTAAAACAAATAACTCATCAGCCACACATCATACCTCAAAAACACATACTCAGGAACCTAGCCCTGCGACAAACCCCATTGTCAACTCTGTCCATATACCTGTACAAGTGACACCATCACAGGACCTAACCACAGAAGCCACAACATCAGGGGGTCATACAACTGCACATCCACTAATGTAATCTATGACATCAAGTGCCAGCAATGCCCCTCTGCCATATATGTTGGGCAAACTGGACAGTCTCTATGCCAAAGGATAAAACAAAACAAATCAGATATCAGGAATGGTAACACGCATAAACCTGGGAGGGTATACTTTAACCTCCCTGGGCATTCAGTGATGGATTTTAAAGTAGCCAACCTCCTACAAAAGAATTTTGAAAATTGGTTACAAAGAGAGACATCTGAACTGGAATTCATTTGCAAATTCAACACTATCAATTTAGGATTAAATTAGGATCTCAACTGATTAATGCATTACAAAGGCAATTTCCCCTCTCTGGATATTCACATCTCCACACCAAATGCTGTGAATGAGCACTTCCACCTTGACTTGATTAGCTTCCTTAATACAAGCAACGTTTTCCTTATATCTGCTCCTGCTTCTGTAACTTCCATTCCAATTCATCTGATGAAGTCGGTTTTACTCTCAAAAGTTTAGCCCTAATAAATCTTTTAGTTTCTAAGGTGCCACAGGACTCCTCATTACTTTGTCACGGTCTTCCTGTGTGATTTAGCCTCTGTGTGTCTCAGTTCCTCATCTATACAATGTGGCACTTTTCTAACTCACACGGGTGTTGAGAAGATAAATACATTAAAGGTAGCGAGGTGCTCAGATGTATGATTCCCCTTACCTTGGATTGATTGAAGAAGATCGTAATCCAATAACAGTCCAAGCAGAGCATTTAGTATCAAAGTAGATGTCTGTACCTGTAACAAAATGTCTACATAAGCAATGCCTTCATTGTAGTTTCTTGTTGGGTTAGCCAGGGTGTGAGATGAAAGGAACCTGGGAAACAGGCCTACCAGTGCTCCTGAGAGATGGAGGTGGGGAGAGGCAGAAAAAGTCACATGCTCCTCTCTAGATGCCTAGCAGGGCACATTAACGGCACTGGCAAATGAAGCATGGCAGGTCCTCTGGTGCAGCAGTAGCTCCTCCACGCAGCAGCGTCTCTTGGGGCTTGTGCAGCTCTGCCAGAGGACAGGGCTGGGGGAGGGGGCAGTACACCCATGCGGTGCACCAGCATTGCCGCTGGGGCCAGAGCTGGGAAGGGAAGAGGTGGTGAAGCCAGAGCCTCTCCCCTTCTGGCCATGCAGCCTGCTGCAGCAGTGCAGAGGCTGCCCTCTCCCAAGCAGCCTCTGGTTACACTGCCGGGGAGGGGACACTGCTGGCTGCATGGGACAGAGCCTCCCCCCCCCCCAGGTAATGTGGGATGGGGAAGGGATGGACAGGTAGAATGCAGGGCCCTGGGGTAGGGAGTCACATGGGGAGCTCACATGCCCTGCTTAGCTGATGCCCCCTTTGTTTTCCTCCCACGTGTTGCCCCTCTATGATACAGAGGTTGTGTTCTGAATTAGTTATATCAAGGCAAGTGAGGTTGGTTCTCTAGCTCTCTGGATTTTGTTAACGTTAGGTCAGAAATGTGAGACCAGTTTCAGGGGGACATTACAGATCTCTCTTAAATCAGTTTTACTGTGGCAAGCCTGATCCAGATTTAATGAACCAAATTGCATATTTTTCACTGTTGAATAGACCCATATTTTTCACTGTCAACATTAGACCCAATCTACCTGCCATTAACAACAACTGAGCGAGTGTCATGGAGGTGCAAATAGTGTTCTCTTCCACTAATTGGTCATTAAATAGGGCTATTCAGACTTCTCAGGTTTGTGGAGAAGCTGTTACCTGTTCAGTAGGCTGGTAAACATCCTTCTGCTAATTAGCTATTATATAGCATGTCTGCCACTTACAGAGGAAATCACCCAAAGCAACACAATTGCAGCAGATGTCGGGGTGATTTGTGTGTGTGTGTGTGTGTGTGTGTGTGTGTGTGTGTGTGCGAGAGAGAGAGAGAGAGAGAGAGAGAGAGAGAGAGGGGTGTGGGGGGCCCAAGGGGTCACATGCATCCAAATGCTGAGGGCAGGAGGGGCTAGCCGGCAGGAGTACTAGTGGGGGATGGGAGTTGCATCCAAATACTGTGGGCAGGAGGGGGTAGCCGGCAGGAGGACTAGCAGGGGATGGGAGTTGCATCCAAATGCTGTGGGCAGGAGGGGGTAGCCGGCAGGAGGACTAGTGGGGGATGGGAGTTGGCCTTGCAGGAGGGTCCGGCCCCCTTGCACTTACTGGCAGCAGTGGGAGGAAGCAGAGCAAGGTGGCCGGACAGCCCCTGCACTCCCTGGCAGGAAGTGGAGCCACACGGCCAGAGAAGCAAAACAGCTGGGGCTGCCTGCTCCGTTTCCTCCACCCCAAATGCCAGTGAGTATGTGGGGGTGGCAGACCTGTGCCAGTCCCTGGGGTACCTCGATTGGGGGAAGAGGTGTGGTGGGGGTGGAGCAGGGGGCGGAGCAAGAGTCAGAGCAAGGGCAGGGTGGTGCGGAGCAAGGGCAGGGAGAGGGCAGAGCAGGGATGGAGAGAGGTGAGGCCTCTAGCAAAAGCCCAGAGCTTTCCCTCACCTCTCCCCAACCTGTCCCCTCTGGCAGCAGCAATCAGATTTTAGGCATCCCAAATGGAACAGTCATCTTGGCATGAGAAAGGAGTGACAAAGGGTTTCATAACCAGCTTCCATGCGATATGAGGAAGCTGAGAGGGATGTAACTAATTTGAAGATGGATCTCCACAATACGTTGGAGATGTAGAAATCAACTCTCCTCAATGTGTAACCTATGTAGGGCGGGGGGTAAGTCGATTTACTTACTAATGCTATGCTACAGCATTCCAGTTTGCACAGACCAAGAGTTCCTAGCCTTGTGAGAGACCACAGCTGGATTTTCTATAGGAACTATTCCAAATACTAAAAGTGAAAATTATAATAGGATTCATTTTTTTCTCCTCTTAAGAATCCTGTAGTAATCTGGTAGTGTAGACCTGATCTAAGCATGGTTAACATCCCCCTAGTGTGCTGAAACAGCAACTACTTCCTTGCAGTCACTCAAGGCTCTTGTCCGGGAATGTTTCCCTATCAGTTCAGAGCATGTAGAAACAGCACCTGTAATTACAGCAATAAGAGTTTTTGCCTGAACATCTTGAAATAAGAAAAAGAAATGGGCTTCTGGTTTTGGGATGGCAGCAATGGTGAGGTTACCCACAACATTAATAGAAACCTGGGGTCCTGTTTCTCATTCTCACAAATATCTGTAACTTCAGGGGAAATGCTAGATATTACTAGAAAAATAGATTGGGACAAAATCTCCCCCAGTCGAGGTACCCCAGGGACTAGCACAGGTCTGCCACCCCTTTTTGCTGCCAGTGGGTTTTGCCAGAGATGAACTCTTTCCAAACATATCATATTTTTTTCTAATAATTTATAGCATTCCTCCTATAATTCTAGACATTTGCCAGTGAAATGATTAGTTACATAAAGGATGAATATAGCCTGCTAAATTTTGTTTCTCAGCTTCCCTCACAGAATAAATTTGCAGAATACATTTTATATGTATCTGAGTCACTAGAGCGGATGTCTATATTACCTTTGCACTTAGTGACAGATGTATAAATTATGCAGATGAAATATAGCTGTAATTTTGACAGTTTATGCAAATTCATTTGTCTTTACAGAACAGTGACATCTACATAAATTACGGACAGCTTTCATTTAGGTGAAGCAGGCAGAGAGGCACAAAGTGAAAAATGCTCAAACCACAATTTTCAAAGGTGGATTCTGATTTAGGTTGGCTCAATTTTGGCATGTCCAACTTGAGACACCTCAAGTCATTGGCCACTTTTGAAAAATTGGCCTTGGTGTATTACAGTACATGGCAATATAGCTCAATTCATAAAACATAATTGTTTAATCTCTATAATTCATTGATTGAAGCACATCAGAAAGACACCCTTATGTACAAGGGAGATTTATAAAACACAGTTATGAAATCAGAAATTGATGTAACATCATCTTAGAAAGTGCTTTTTAAGGATACTAGAACATATTTACAGAGCTTAACATGGGCCAGATTCTCCCCTCACACTGGTGCAAATCTGGATTAACTTCAGTGCCTTCATTGCCTGCTTCTAGTCTATAGAAGCTTATATCATCCTCCTTACTATAGTATCAGTGGTACCTGGACTTTTATTGCCAGAAATTTGCAAGACTAACACTTTTTAAATTTGAAGCAAGATATTTCACCGATTGAAAACTCTTTCCCTGAGCTTTTTTGGTTTATTTTGGAAATGTTGAATCAATGATTAAAATCACTGATTGAAAACTCTCTGGGTTTTTTTGGTTTGTTTTGGAAAAGATGAATCAATGGGTTATTTATTAATTATCATAATTATTATTAGCAGTAGGCTGGAGGCTTAGAATCCAGACCAGTTCTCCCTTCTCTGGTATGCAACCTGTGTCCCAAGCACTAACCAAATTTTGCTTTTCTTCTAGCACATGCCCTGCTGGTACCTGTGATGGATGCATCTTCTACTTCTTGTGGGAAAGTGCAGAGGCTTGCCCTTTGTGCACAGAGCATGACTACCATGAGATTGAGGGAGCTTGCAAAAAAGGATTTCAGGTAGAGGGCTGATGCCTTTGAGTCAAATGAGACGAGCTGTGTAGGGTTGGGGGAGCTGTTAAATTGCCTGTATGAGAGCTACAGGGCTAGATGGTGCCTGTACATCATGTAGTTGCACTGCTTCAAGAGCAGATCAGGGAAAGATTCACAATTCATTCCCTACACCCTCTGTACTCCTGGGAGAAGTTATCTGCCACTGGCCTTCTCCATTTGCAGATTACTAATCCTAACCCATTCCAGACCTGCTATGCTGACCCCCATGTCAGAGGCAGGCCGCACCCATTCCCCCCTCTGTTCATCCCAATCTCTGCCAGCCTGTGTGAGGAACACATGTCCTTTCTTCTCTCCCTGTGCCTGCAGCCATGACATGGGGGGAATGCAGTCAGTCTCATCCCAAAATTATTTCTACCTTTAAATCTCAGGTTACCAGGCCAAGACATTTTGGAGACATGGGCTATATTCTGCTCTGCACAAGAACTCAGCTCAGTGCAGGAGCAAGGGGTTGGGGTGTTGGTGAGCCCATTAAAATCCTTAATTATCAGGGCTGTCCCAACCCCCTGTGTAGAGTGAGGTAGCTAGCACACTGCTCTGTGGGTATGTCTACACTGCAATCCGAGGTGTGATTCCAGCTCTTGTAGGTATAGCTGCACTAGCTCTAGTAGCTCGCACATAAGACACCGCAGCATGGACTAGTCAGTTGGACCAGAATCCAGGGTACGAACCCTTCACGGCCATCCCTAGACATGCACGAAATACGCGGCAGCATAGGGCACTTGAAAATGTGGGGCACCATGTGTTCTCGTATGCCTGAGGATATGCCTCTTGCTGGTTCCTCTCTGGCTCCTCTCCACAGATGCTCTGTCCTGTTCACTGTCAGGGCTTCTCCCTGTCCCCTACCCCCTTCCCCACATGGTCCTTTTTCTTGGCCAGCAGCAGCCAGCTAGTGATGCCTCCTTGCTTCCAGGCTGGTGGCAGAGAGGAGCCTCTAGTCTCTGCAGCTCCGCTCTGCTACAGGGAAGCCCACAGGCCTCACTGGAAGTTACATGAGGGTGGAGTGAGAAAAGCAGCACAGAGGGACAGGGTAGTAGGGAAGCCTTGAGCCCCAGGTCCCCAGCAGAAGCCACATGAGTGAGGAGGAGGAAGCCCCAGGTCCCTGGCAGAAGCTGCACGGTGGAGGCGCTCCAGTTGTGTAGTGCCCTGTAATTTGTAAGGATGGCCCCGGTAGTCTTGCTGCAGTGTGGGTTTGCATCGTCTTCACTGCTGTTTTTAGAGAGGAAGCTAGATTAGAACTAGCCTGGATATGCCAAGCTGGGGTGCAATCACACCTCTGATTGCAGTATAGACATATGCTAAGTTGCTTCACAGGGGTAGGGTGCTGAATGTCACAGCCCAATTACACCACGCCCAGTATCTCTTGTTCAATGCTGAATGAGGGGAGTCCACAGGCAGAGACCTGGCAGAGATACCCTTGTGCCAGCAGGGAGTTCTCCCTGGCATTTACACCCAGTATACATCCTCCCAGTGCAGGGAGAAAAGGTGCAAAACCCAGTGGAGATTCTGTCCCTGATAGGTCAAAAATAGATTTTAAAAAAAGTAAATAACACATCACTTCTCTTGTAATTTCACTATCTCAAAATGTCCATGAACATTCCGTACCTTCTCAAAACTTTTCTGTTTTCTCTCTTCTATTTGTTTTTTTAAGGAAACCTTGTATGTCTGGAATGAGCCAAAGCAGTGCATTAAAGGGATTCCCTTGCCTGAGAAAAGAGTCAACACCTGTGAAACTATGGACTTTTGGTTAAAAGTAGGAGCAGGTGTTGGTGCATTCACAGCTGTTCTGCTCGTAGCCTTAACCTGCTACTTCTGGAAGAAAAATCAGAAGTGAGTTTTGGGCATTTGAAGTGACATACCAAAATGAATCAAAAGCCTGATCCAGAGCTCTGTGAAGTCACTGGAAAGTCAAGTTGCAGAGAGGGAGGTCTAGGTTGGATATTAGGAAAAACTATTTCACTAGAAAGGTGATGAAGCACTAGAAAGGGTTACCTAGGGAGGTGGTGGAATCTCCATCCCTAGAGGTTTTAAAGTCCAGCTTGATAAAACCCTGGTTGGGGTTGGTCCTGCTTTGGGCAGGGGGTTGGACTTGATGACCTCCTGAGGTTTCTTCCAACCCTATGATTCTATGAAAGACTCCCAAAGATTCCACTGGGCTTGAATTCAAACCCTAATACAGTGTTGGAAATGCCATACCTGGTTACTTGAGTTGTCAACTTAGCCCAATTTCCTGTCTCCAATGGAGACCATAAAAGATGCTGCAGAGGAACGTGCAAGATATCCCTGAGAAGTTTCCTCCTAACCCCTGACATAGGTTGGCTTAAGGTCAAAAAACAATAGTGTTTTGTTAAAGTCATAGATATCAAAACCAAAATGGACCATTATGACCATGTAGTCTGACCTCTTGTATAATACAAGCCACAGAATTCTGCCCACTGATTCCTGAATCATGCTCATGGTTTCTGCTTTATCTTGAGCATATCATTTAGAAAAAGTCTAAAAAAAAGTCTTTGATTTAAAGACTTTGTGGGACAGAATTTGTTCTGTTCTAGTCTGGGAAACAGGAAATGCTTTTACACTTCTTAAAATACAACTTCTAATTCTCAATGAATGCCTAACAAATAACCCTACAGAATAGCTGCAGATTCTGTTCTGACCACTTTAACTATTGCAGCTAGAGCATGAGGTATTAAAAAATAACTGTCCATGTTTGTACCTTTAGGTTGGAGTATAAATATTCCAAATTAGTGATGACAGCTAATTCAAAGGAGTGTGAGCTTCCAGCTGCTGACAGCTGTGCTATAATGGAAGGAGAAGATAATGAAGAGGAAATAGTATATTCAAATAAACAATCATTGCTAGGAAAGCTCAAGTCCTTGGCCACAAAGGTGAGCATTAATATTATTATTTTTATTGACACTGATGTAGTACTGTTCATTTAATGTGGCTAATTAGCTAATTTTATTATATAATTGTGTTATTGTTGTGGTTATGTTATTTTATATATAATCAATGTGTGATGAATAGATAGAAGTAGAAGAGGCTTATAAGAATATAAATTTGGCTAGTATCTAGGAGTGATACGTGTGTATTAGCAATACCAGTAAGGTAAGGAAGCAATCTAAGGCCTACAGGCTAGAAGATTTCAGCTTAGCCACACTAGGACTCAGTCTTAAAAGGAGACTTGACACAAATGGACGACCTAAGAATGACTTTATGCTAGTAAGGTTACAAGATTACCGTAAAGAATGTGCTAAAAGGTTATGCTCTGGAAAAGCAGACCTCAACATGTCCATCTGGAGCACAAAGTACCTGATCGCAGGTCACTATGGAGACGGATTTACCTACATAAATGCTAATTAGAATAAGGGAACTAAGAGACCAACCTGTGAAAAGCAGGGAACCCCAAAGCTGATGGGGTGTGGAAGAACAGATAAGGAAAAGGAAGTTGGAACCTTCATGCATATGCATAAAGTGTTAGGTTTGGTCAGAACATCAAGATAACAGGGGGTGCCTTGAATGGATTGGGTGGGAAGACCCTGCGGGAAGACCGCTTTGTGACAACCCCAAGAGGAACCACTCCTCTTCTATTGATTACTGCTTGTTAAAAGATCCACCAGACCCTAATCTCTTTGAGTATGTGAGTATGAACACAGCATTAGAGAGTGCACGAGATCCCTTAGAATAGCAGTTCCCAACCGCTGGTCTGCAGCAGTTTCAGCACCCAGCTGACAGGGCTGAGTGGAGGGTGGCTGCGGTGCTTGGCCGAGACCAAGCGCCACGTGGAGAGTGGCTGCAGTGCTCGACCGGGGCCAAGCACCGCGTGGAGAGTGGCCGCCCTGGGTGCCTGGGAACAGCAGTGGGGAAGGGAGGACACTGGCAGCTCCTCCGGTGCCTGTACTGCTCTCAGCTCTATCCCACAATGCAGGGAGCCCGAGCAGATGCAGCTCTGTGCAAGGTCAGGGGGCAGGGCTGAGGATTCTGCTCCTTTTCCTGCTGCAGTTCTCAGGATCCAGGAACCACAGCAGGGAAAGGAGCAGAACGTGGGGACACTGGGTGGTCCCAGGCCTGCAGCTCCTCTGGCATTGCCATACCGCCCCGCAGCCCCACCCCTCCACCCTGTCTCCTGGCGGGGCTGGCTGCTGTACAGACAGAGGCAACCCTATGTGGAAGGGCTGGGTACTGTCAGCATGGGGCCATCCAGCAGCATACATTTGGCTGCCTCTCTTCCTGGTACACTGTGCCAGCTCTAAATATCGTGCTGGTTCAGCATTATGTACTGTACCACCAGCTTTGCCCTGCTGGTTAGGGGGTTATCTTTCTAGTAATAGCCACACACAATTGTAAATTGATATGCAGCAGAACTGAGAAATTGTCTGTTTATCTCACCGGAGGAAATGCTTTTAGCAGAGATAAGCTAAACAGACAGGAAGGTAAGGAAGTATACTACTTAGCCTTAGAAGAATGCGATTTTTATTAATAAATTATAAACATCAAGTTCACTATTCACACACAAATGAACAAAAATATTTCCAATGATTGGACTGGAATGTAGAGATCGGCAAAGTAAGACAAATACTACTTGACAATTTATTAGAGCTGGATTTATGGATATTCACTTTGAATATTTTGCCCCCATGTGATGTTAACAATTTGTATTTTAATGGTTATAAAGCTTTAACTTTTTGAATCTCAGTATCTACCGTCATTAAATTATTGTCCGACTCTTCCCATTGTCTGATCTCCAGATTTCCTGCATCTGTGAACATTTAAATCAATAAGAATAAAAAATGCTTAAAATGATAATTTTTCACAGCCATGGACATTTAAATTAATAAAAATAAAAAGGCCAAACACTGATGTTATCAGTTGAAATTATAAAAAATGCAAATTAAATCATATTAAAGACTTAGTAACTCTATAACAACAGATCACCTAGAAGAGTCATGGTTGTCACTGTGCTGCACACCATGGTGTTCAAGGGACCAGACAGATGTGGTTGAGGGCTACTTGTCCATTCTCTGTTCCCCACTTGCATAATTGCTCAAGGAACAGGAATTCCATTTAGAAATCCATCAGGAACTAGTATCCAGAGTTCCTGGATTTCACCATTTGGATACAAAAGTATGCAATGGTGAAATGGCTCTTTTGAGTCAGTAGCTCATGCTACCTCCTTGTCATTTTCTGTTTTAAAGGACTGTTCTCACGGGGGTCATTCTCTACTTCCTATGTCCTTGGCCCCTGCCTGCACTCCTTCCCACATGTCCTGTTCCTCAAGCTGCTCCTGGGGACCTGCTGGGGAAGTGGTAAGAACTACCACAAACTATCTCTGGCTTGGGAGGGGAGGCTCCAAGCTTCCCCCTCCCCTGGGGGCTGGGAGCAGTACAGGCACCGGAAGAGCTTCCAGTGTCCTCCTTTCCCCACTGCTGCTACCAGGCATGAGGAGCGGCTGCCCCTGCAACCCCATTTTCCTCCTTCCCTGCTTGGCAGCAGCCTCCCCCTGGTCTTCAGCTGTTCCCAGCCAGCGTGCACGTGAATTATTATTATGCATTATTAAGCATAATTAAGTGCATAGAAAAATATGAATGTGCCGAATGTGTCAGCACTGTCAGACCTGTTAACCACTTCCTCTTTAATTCTGGTGCAGTTGAGGCCAAAGATTTGGACTGGAGAATACTCTTCAGCAAGTATTAGCAACTATTTTATTGTTTTTTTAAAATGTGTGTGTGCAGCAGTTTTTCAAATTCTTTTTAACCATCATGTCCCGCCTCCTTTGATTTGCATCATATGCCATGGGCTATGGTTACAATGCAATGCATTGTGTGCCTACAGATGCAATGTAAAATAACACATGGCCTCTTATAATCACCACAATGAATATACAAATATATTAATTACCATAATGAATACGCAAATATTTCAGTGCTGGTCCGCCAACAGTTCGAATGAGTTTGCTTGTCCACGATATAAAAAAGGCTGGGAACCACCACCTGAGAATTTATATCAGGGCTGGTCAAGAGCCTGTCAGTGGGCTGGATCCAGCCTGCCGAGCTTCTTTATCCGGCCCGTGTGGCAGTTCCCATCCCCGCTCCCTAACACGTTGCCTGGGAGCCAGGGATGCGCAAGCCCTTTCAACTGCTTCTATTTAGCAGCTGTGGGGAAGGCACAAGCCCTTTAAATAGAAGCAGTTGAAAGGGCTTGCGCCTCCCCAGCTCCTAGGCAACATGGTAGCGACGGGTCCGGAGCTGCGAGCCCTTTCAACTACTTCTATTTAAAGGGCTTGCGCCTTCCCCACGACTTCAATTAGGGCCTGGGGGTGGGGGGAGCATGCGAAGCTTCTCTGACCCGCGGAGGTGGATCCGACCTGCGGAGGCCCTGCTGCTCCCCCGCCCCCAGGACAGTTAGGGCCTGGGGGTGGGGGAACGTGCGAAGCTTCCTCCCACCCTGCCAGGAGCATGCGGCACTTTCAAGCGCCGTGCACTGCTCTCAGGACAGGGACAGAGCAGAGAAGGCTTCGCGCACTCCCCCGCCCCCAGGCCGTAATAGGCCTGGGGGCGGGGGAGCAGCAGGGCCTCCGTGGGTTGGATCCACCCGCTTGGCAGGCCTGATCCGGCCCACGGAGGCCCTTTTGCCCACTTCTGCTCTATGGACACTAGTTTAACACAGAACTATTCATTCCATTTTAAATAGAGGCTACATTAACGAACTTGCAAACGCATACATCATAGATCCACGGGGCTCCATTAATGCCAATGGGACTGCTCACAACAGAAAATGCTGCAGGATTCTCTCTTCCCCAAAGAACTTATATCACGGATCTTCAGAGTATGGACAACGACTGAAAAGAGTTTGTCTGATGAACACCTCTCCCTTCATGCTCACACAGGTCACCTCTCATCACTGATTGAACATCGTCCCAGGGGCTTCCATAGCAGCTTACATGGAAAATCAACATTATGAAAGTGTCAGCTATCTAGTCAGCTCTCCATAGTTGATCTCCAAGTGCTCTGTGGACCACTGGAGGTCCACAGACCACAGTTTGGGAACCACAGGCTTCCAATCTGTACATGCACATCTAGTGGTTGGAGTTGCATTTATTGCCCTGAGAAAGCCCATCTATATCAAGGGAGAGCACGAAAGTAACCTATAGTGTTTACAGGATAGGGCCCTAAATTAGACAAAGCCGAAAACAAACAACCCCTCCCTCTAAAATCACAAAAACAAAAAACAGAAGCCAAAGATGAGGGAGAGTTGGGAGATTCTAAGGGTCTGAAGTACTGTAAGTACTTCAGTGTTAAGCTATACAGATATCTTCTTCTTCAAAGTGGATCAGGCCCTTTGCTGAAAAATGGCATTTTTAACTGAAAATTTTCATAAAAAGCTTTTGGTTTTTAAAATTTTCCAGTTCTTCACCAAAACCCCAATTTTCAAATTTTCAGATTGATGGGTTTTTTGCCTTTCTTGTTTCAGATTTTCCTTTTGGCCAGTGAATGAGACAGAATGAATGATATGGAGGGACATCTCCTCCTGTCCCGCCCTTTTTTTGTCCATTTTATTTTTTTTTCCTTATGAAACTTTCCCATATCTTGGAAAAATTAGAAGGTCCAGATGAAAAAGTGGAGAAGGGACCCCACATTTGGACCTAATTCATTGTATTGTAGTGGTAAGAACAAAAACGAGGAGGGAAATATAGCATACTGAAAATTCAACAATTTCAAAAATATGATTTTTTTTTAAAAGCAAAATGTCCCTCCTTTCTCTGGCTCTCCCCCAAAAGTCCCCCCGCCCCATTTTGAACCTTTCAAAAAAAGAAAATGACTCAGAAGTGCTGATTTTGTGAAATTGATCAGCTCTCTCCTGCTGAGTGTAGAGAAAAATTTTGATCGCCTCTGTTGCTAAATGTAGTGTTTACTAGCATGAATAATCTTGATGAGTTTAAAGGTGTGGTTGAGGAAGTTTCTGGGCTTGGGCCTGTAATGATTGGAAGAAAAGAGGAATGATTGATGGAAGAAATAGGTTTCATAATTTAAAAATAAGGTTAGTGCTTTATATTGAAAGTAGTGATCACATGCACACCAGTGCAATGTTTTCAGACTATTCTTTCCTCAGGTTCCTATATTCATTTTAATAGTCTTCCTCGTATACTATTACCTTTTCAAATAAGCCTGTCAGATATCTCTGACTTCTTTCTTTCATCTTCTGGATAATTAGAAGTGCCAAACTCAGCCTCGAGGATCTCATTAGCTTGCTCAAATCTGCATCCTATATCCAGATTTGGGGATTTATGATATATTGTCTCAAAACACATTTGGTAGGCAACACACTTCATTAATGCAAAAGATGAGAAGTACAATGTCTTTTAAAAAACAGAGAAAAGAGAGAGAGAGAAAAAATGTGGGGGACAAGGACAATGTAAAGATGTATAAACTAAGAGAGAGAGAAAAAAAATCAGAAATATATTAAAAATAGGATTATCAGACCCTAGGTCATGTCTTTTCAGTGTTCCAAAACTTCTCTTGACATTATTGAGGGGTTTGAATAGCTAAGACATGCACAGCTGGGCCCTGAATGTGAAAAAGGAAAAATATTTATTTGCAGTATTATTGTAATGGCAACACCGAATGTAGGAATTGCTATGCTGGGAAAAGATTAAGTACAGAGGAATGTGCAAGAAACCCTCCAATGTGCAGCTATGGAAAAGTCTGACCCTGCACATGCATCAGGTCGTAATAGTTAAAGATGGGTTTTAAACCCCAAAGTGTGAGTTTAGATTCATCTCTTTCCAAAATATGTTTTAGTATTAACTAGTACAGCTGTAGATGTTCTTGCCTGCCGTATAAATGCTCAGTCTCTTTTAAAATAAGGTTTGTATTGGAGTACACCAAGGCAACTTTGGTATTTGTATGAGCATTATGAAAGCTTAATTTCATCAATGTGTTGAGTCACAAAGCTTTCCGTAGCTGCAGGGATTCTCAGCCTTTACACACCAATAGTCTCAAAACCAGCCAATTTTTTCCTCTGTTCAGTATTCTGGAGTTCTTAGCCTCAGTAGCCTCCGGTGGCAATGAGACGTACAGTCTACACAGAATGAAAACGTATTTCCTCATCTGCTTTGAGTTTGCCACCTTTACATCAGTGATTCACTTCACACCAGCTACAATCATTTACAGTGTTGTCAGTGAAATACTCTGCATGAGACTCAACTTGGGTGTACCCACAATGTTCTGGAGAGGTACATTTTAGGGCAGGCTAGAAAATAACAGTTCCTTTTCAGGAAACATTTTGAGGTTTTGAGATTTGTTTTCATTCTGATGTGGAACATTTGCTGTTCATAAACAAGAGAGACTGACATGTCACAGACAAGCCTGGTGATTAGGAGACACACCCAGAATGTGGGAGATCTTTCTTTTAATGCTTCCTTTGCAAGAGGGACTTGAATTTGTGTTGCCTGCATTTCAGCTAACCACTGGGCTGCAGATTCAGTCTCTTTCTTTGATCCAGTGCACATTTAAATATTTGTACATTGTGGAACAGCGCCCACAGGAGTAATTGTACTCGAAACTGGCTCTGCAGACTGGTGCCTAGTGCTCTCACCTAGATTTGGAGCCGAGATTTGCACCTGGGTTTCTCACAGCCCAGCTGAGTGCCATTGTCTGGCAATGATGAACCATGTCTAAGGATACCTAGATAAACAAAATGTCATGGGCCCACCAGCAGTTTACCTGGGTGGGCCCGAGACATAACTTTGAAAACCACTGACTTAGGGCATGTCTACATGTATGGAGTAGGGATGTAAAAAATGGGGGGAAAATATTAACCATGTAACGGATAGAAATTTCTGTCAGTTGCACCATTAACTTTGGGGCTGCTGCAGCTCCTGTGGGGTGGCCAGTGCTCTCAGCCCCGTTGGGCTGCCAGCAGTCCTATGAGGAGTTTAACCAGCGCTGATCACTGATAAGCGTAAACGTATCATTTAACTGGTTAAACAATTACATCCCTAGTACAAAGCTGCACCAGTGCAGTGCCCATCAGCATAATAAAACCAGCTCCTCAAACAGCTGGGTCTTCCTCAGTGACACAGTGCTGTGCACACCAGTGTTTACATGAGTATAGTGTATGTTGTTCAAGGTTGGCTTATTTACACCCTCGAGCACCATAGGTTAGTACTGAGGTAAACTGGTGTAGACGTAGCCCTCGTGAAGGGGGCAATTCACGTGCAGAAAGGTCAACGCCTGTTAAATATGGTAAGTGTTCTGTTGAACGGAGGCCTAATGGGTCAAGCCTACCGAAGGAATCTGGGTCAGTGTTGGATTAGATTTCAGGAGTTTCTCATTCTCGGTTTTTTGCTCAATCTGCTCTCACTCTTGACTGTTTTGTATTTTTGTGCAGCAATGCATAATGCTTCCTTTGTCATTCGGTCAAAAATCCGTAACCTTGATTTCTCTGTCATTGCCTTGCATTTGTGTATGTACCTATGGGCCTATCAGTATAATCCTATAAAGGAGACACTACGATTTTCTATCCTTTCTACCTCACAATGGAATTTTGAAGTTTATGAAATTTTATATCTAGAGATGTTACAGTTAGTTTAGAATTAAAGGCTATCTTCTGCTCTCATTTACTGTGGCACTATCTCAATAAAGTCTTTAAGAGGAGTTTCACTCAAGCTACTGAGACCAGAAATTTGGTCCCTGACTTTTTATACCGAGTGAAGAGATGTTAGTACACTTCAGAGTGAATCTGAGAAATCATGATTGATGGGAACTTGTCTCTTTACATTGCAGGAAAAACAAGATCGTTTTGAATCCGTGCAGCTGAAATCTTCAAGATCACAAAATATATGAGGATTAAATGCTACCTTCAAAGAAACAAACCTGATTTCTATTTTTACAGGACCACATTTTAAACACATTGCTGCAGATAGCAGAGTGGTGATCCCAGTGAGAAATGCTGAGCCATTTAAGGGGAGGGAGGGAAAAGAGGGTGGAAATCAAAACAAAAGATCGGGTTGCCTTATCTTGTGGTCAAGTACCTTGCCAAAAACAAGAGCAGACGGCTTGGATTCCAAACTAGGAATGAAACTTAACTCAGGAAGAGATATACATACTGCAACTGACTTAAATTTTACATTCACCTGTGCATTTCTCAGGCATGTCATGTGATTTATAGGTATCTTTCAGTTCATAATCACTTTGTCCATATACATCCCAAGAACTGATTTTCTGAGAGGTTCGAATCTTTCTGCAAAGGTTCTGTCCTATCCTTTTTGTAGCATGGCTTCAAGTCTCTCTTAAACCAAAATGGTGAATGGTACTTGAAACAGATCCGGGGCTGAGTTTTGATCCTTGGAGATAATACTGCCTTTGGGGTTAAGGGCTGGATATCCTGCAACAGCCTTTAAAGTGTAGCAGGGCCAATTTACACTCACAGATTGAACCCATGTAGATGCCATTGTACTGACCAGTTGTAATGGGTTGGCTTGAACCTTGCACTCCTGAACCTTAGGCTATACCTCTCCCTACAGCTAAGGGTGTGATTCCCAGCTTGCGTAGACTCGCATTTGCTGTCATCGGCCCAGCACACTAAGAATTGTAATGTAGCCATGGTAGCACAAACAGGCTAGATGTGCTGAGTATGTATCCACAGGCTTCCGGTGGATTTGTACCCAGAGTGGCTAGCCCATGCAACTGCCTGGTACTACCCATGCTACAGTGGCTATACTTTTGTAATGTGCCATTTTGACGAGAGTGAGAATAGATACAGTTGAGAGTCACACCGCCAGCTCCACTGTAGACATAACCCCAAATTTGTGCACTGCCACTGCCTGAGTTGAAAGATCAGATCCATCTGTTGAAAAGCAGCAGCAGACTCATAAATCTTGTTATGAGGCCTAGACACTAGAGGGGAGCAAAGTTCCATACTGTGAATTATGTTTCTCCCTGCCTGGGGAAGCTTGTCCTAAGCATCCAAGGTTGACAGCAGTTCAGTACCCTGTATAAACTGTCATTTGTGTCACAATCCCCTGGGATGAGCATCTGGGGGGATTGAATCCTGGACACTCTGGGCGTGGAGGGAAAGCACAAGTGTCTAGTGCTTAAGCTAACTGAGCCAACTTGCAGTTGGGAGGGAACATCAGTCTCTTGAACCGGCATGTGGGCCCTCCCGAAGGTATTAATATTGGTTACACCATTGTGTATCTTAGCATACAAATGGGTCCTAATAAGAACATAAGAATGGCCATACTGGGTCAGACCAACGGTCCATCTAGCCCAGTATCCTGTCTGCCGACAGTGGCCGGCACCAGGTGCCCCAGAGAGGGTGGACCGAAGACAATGATCAAGCGATTTGTCTCCTGCCATCCCTCTCCAGCCTCTGACAAACAGAGGCCAAGGACACCATTTTATCCCCTGGCTAATAGCCTTTTATGGACCTAGCCTCCATGAAATTATCTAGCTTCTCTTTAAACTCTATTTAAAGAGATTAATGTGGAAGCAAGTAATTGTACATTTAAATGAAGGCAGAAAAAGGTGCTTTAAATCTTGAAGGTGGACCTGAGATCCTTGTTCAGGGCCTAAACATTTCTGATTTATCAATCATGTTAAAAGTATGTGATCTTCCTAATATCCAGTCCATGAAAAACTGTAATTCCAGTGCAAGTTGAACTGAAGATAATCTACTAAAATGTGGATATAAAATCACCCTTGAAAATTATGAAGGAAAGAGTTGTGTAAAGCTAGGAAGAAATCTTGTCCCTCTAATCAGACCTAGATCTTCATCACAATAAAATGTCTGAATTCTGAAGTGTATTTAAAACTTTGGAAAAGACAGGCAAAAAATGGTGTTTTTACTATGAAGAATATATAGATTTGAGCTTTTGTTGCATCAACCAGTTTGAGAAGCGCCCACTTCTAAATTAAATTAAAGCTAAGATGAAAACTATTATTATATTATGAGATGCAGAAGAAGATTTTATGAAGATTAGAGCTTTTTTGTTGTTTAGGCAAATTTATTTCAATTATTTTGTATATGCAGTTACAGAAACTGGGATCTATTCTTCTGAATGGAGTTACTTTGGGGTTACGTTCGGTACATTTCTTTTTGTTCTTGAAACAGCATTTCCTATAAAGAAGGGATTTTTGTGAGGTATGGAACCATTTTTCATTGTTGTTGAATGTATATTAAATACAAGTTTCTTTTTTTGTATATTTGGTACTTTTATTGCAGATTTATTATCTTGCATTGTATTTGTCGTTATCCTCTCGTTTACACGTGGTCAGCAATGGTGATGGGCTCCCTTAGCAAATGCCAATTGACATTTTGGGATTTCAGTTCTTTGCTGATCTTTTATGAAGAGGATTCTTTGGATGTCACTGGATTCTATTCCAATAGGGTGCTGTCACGTCAAAGATTTTCATCCGACCAGCATTTGTACAGTGAAGTGGACATCTATTTGAAACTGTGAATTTGGGATCCTTGGAAGAACCTCAGCCTTCACTCAATTTGGAAGTGTTCTTCAGTGATGGATGGAGGCATGGAACTTCCCGCCTTGCACAGAATTACACCTGTCACCACTGTTTCCATTGTTTGCACTTATCTGCGCCCATTTCCCAAGCCATAGAGATATAATTGGGATTCATTCCCAGGAACATCTTTTTTTCTTCTGCCTCTGGACTCCTATCCCTGACACGTTCAAATGCCTTAAATTTTAACAAACTCTGTTTTATTAATACAAAGGAGGGGTTTTGTTTGTTTGGTTATTTCCTCCCCATCCAATGAATTTTTCAAATTAGATATAAAATAGCATTTTGTCCGCTCCTGCAGGCTGTGGTATATGACGCTTCTTTTATGGGGCTCCCAATGATCTGTCATATTATTAGAAGAAATTCTTTCAGACACCCTGAGGTACATCTGACTGAGCACTATGAGAAGCAGAAACCAACTAAGTCTATAGGACTGATTTAAGTATAGCTTAAAGAATTGTAATGGAATTTTCCAGCCATAAACAAGTTTGTTCTGATACCTTCTAGATGAATTTTTGCTGTTTCTCTTTTTCTTTCCCTACAAATAGAAAGAAAAGGCTGTGTTCATGTTCCCATAAGAGGCACAGTTTTGAAGTCTTGAAACACTTCATTAAGCAAACTGTTGCCTGTGACATCCAGTATTCTGCCAAAATGTACTCAGAGCAACCATCTCATCAGCTAAGTTATGTATGAATCTTTTATTTAAGACCATAAACCAATGCAAAACGCTCTGTTATGTGTTCAGTTGATTAAATGGGATACATTTTTCTCACTGCATTGCCTGCTTTTCTTCTAATTTTGGATCCAAACAGCTGAATCTTTTCAGGGATTAAACACATTTAAGTGGCTTTGCTGTATGAATTATTAGCAAAGTAAGTAGGGATGTGATGGAGTCTGCTGTGATACTGGTTTCCCAGAAAAACAAAAGTGTGCAGAGAATATATCTGCAGTCAGATTTGTTAAGTATACTGGGCCACATCCAAAGCTGGTACAAGTTGGGGTAGCACCACTGAACTCTGTGGGAAGTCTTTGGTTTACACCAGTAGAAGATCTAGCCTCCAAGTTTAAATCAGAATTCAACCTCTCCAACTTGATTCTGCTTACTTTTACTTGGTGTTTGCAGCGTGCCATATGGTTGATATGGAGTCCAAGCCTAGAAAAAAATACATCTTTCAAGGCCATAACTAGAAGCTATAAGGTAGTTGTAGGCAGCTGTTAACCCTTCTAATTAAAAGAAGGGGCTCTATTATTTATTGTTTAAAAGGAAACTCTGAGATTGTCATTTTGTCAAGGTGGGTGTGGGAATTCTTGGCTTTCCTGTCCAAAAGGAGCTGGCAGTAGCCAGAGGGGTGGGGATGGCTGGAAGGATCGCAACAGACATTGTCATACAGTAGCCCTCTCCATCTCTAATAAGTGCCATAAAAAGATGCTTCAGAGTAAGATGTAAAACTCCCAAAATGGATTAAGTTTCTCTTTAACCCCAGAATGTTAGTTTTTGGTTTATGTCCAGTAGCGTGAGGTCAGGGGCGGACTGGCCTGGCGGGATACCGGGAATTTCCTGGTGGGCCGTCATCCGGTGGGCCATCGTGTTCGCACGCCATTGCCCCTCACTCCGAGTGGCTCCGTGTTCGCGCTGTATGTGGCACACAGAGCCTGACCCGCCGCCTGCGCTGTGTGCTGGACATGACGTAGAGGACGGGGCTTGAGGGGCACGCAGGGGTGATGTCATGGGGAGGGCCATTTCAACCCATTTTCTGGGCCTATTTTGATTGCCAGTATGCTCCTGCATGAGGCCTCAATCACTCTTAAACTGTTGGGTCCTAGCTAGTATAACTGAATAGTTTCATGAAATGTCTAATCCTATCAAGCCCTTTGCCACAAGGATATCACAAGGCAGGGGGTATTGCTTAATTCTGGGGGTTTTGCCTCTTGCAGCTTTCTCCTTATCTGTAACCATTGATCAATGTGTCCTCCTTAACGTCTTCCTTCAAAGAACAAGGAAAACATGGTCCTTTCGAGGAGTAAGTATGTAGGAGCAGAAGAAATCAATTTTATTCGGTGGCCCATGTGAATGCTGCAGCTGCTCCAGGAATATGCGGGGTGGGTGATATGGTATGGGGGGGGTATCACCATGGGCGTGGTATTGCTGAAACAGCAGAGAATGGGGAGGAGCTGCAGTGAGTGCCATGGTTTGTACACACTTCCTGGCTCATGAAGTTGCAGCTGACAAAGAAGCAGACTGCAGAAGCCTACCTGTTGCCACAGGAAGACATTTTGATTCAGACTCATGGTCCACTGTAGGGACTGTGAAACCAAAACAAGGAGGGATATGCGTGCGCGCGCTCTGGTTTTCTGAAGAAATAAAAGGTTGTGAAAGAGAATTCCGGGAGCTTTGGTTTTATGTATCGCTCCCTCTCCCCACATATATGCACTAGAGTTCCCCACCAAAAAGACACTTCCTCTCAAAGTTTCTGCAAAAACTCAGCCTGAGTCATTCCCAGGTCATGGGGAATTTGAAACTGCATTTGGAGTCTTTGTTGCAATACGGCAGTGATATGCTGCTGCTGCTGTTTTAGTATGTTTGGAGTTTTGTTTAAGCCCATTTATTTTGACTAAAAAAAGTCTGTCAGATGCATAAAAGTACCAGCTCGAGCTGTGCCAGTCCTTGCACCAAAGTCACCCCACAAAAAGTGTCTTCTCCCCACACCCACTATCCTCAGGTGACATTTACAGAGATAGTGCAGGTCTGGGGAGAGTTGTACTGCAGCAGTAGACGGACGCCTGCAGATAAGAGGATGTTGCTTGCACTGGATTTTCTGTGGTGCTTTTAGCAAGTAGATAGCTTGAGAATTTGAACCATACATGATACACCATTGTGAAATCAGCAGGTCCGGCTGCACCACAGACTGCAATTCATCTTGAAGGCTGCAACAGTGTTTCTCAGCTCATCACATAGTATTAGATTTCTGAAATCTTTACTAGGATTTGACACCTGGAGTTGGGACAACGGAATGGGCTTTATTAATGTTGCTTCCTCAGGAATAGATTTGAAACTGCTGTATACTTGGAAACATTGGCATCCATTGGTTAAAGTCCTGGGGCAAAAATAGCATGCTGTCCTTATGGGCATGTTGCAGAATTCACTGCGGCCAAAGGAAAGAATCCCATCAATGTCAATAAGTTTTGGATCAAAACTATTATCCTGCAGCAGTAAGTGGGGATAGAGAATAACCATCTCTGGCCAATGTTCCCTCTAATCTTTTCTGTCCATGGATGAATTTTTTTCCATCAATGTGTGGAATAAATTTTATATGCACTGAGTCATGGGTGATTGTGCACCACCAGTAGAAAACTAGGTGTGGGTGCTTTGCTAATCATCTGAGGAGCCACACAAGTGCACAGCTTAGTGGGAACACTGCCTCTGATCCTTCATTTTGAAGACAGCCACCATTAGACATTGGATGATGGTGCCATGAAAGTCCATCTATGTTCACATCGGGTAAGAAACCATGAAACTGCTTCTCTTCTCACTTATGCAGCATAATTGCATCGACGCAAACCTGATTTACACAGGGGTAAGAGGATGGAGAATCAAGCCCTGTTATTCTATTGTGTGAGTTCATAATGAATGTTGGTGCATCTATAACACATTGGCAAGGGTGTGTGTTATTGCCCCCTCTAGTGGTTGGTCCATATGAGATGGTAAGAGGCTAGTGCTGCTGTGGCCCTCGGATGGGCTAACTCCCATCTGCTCCTGAGTTCAAACTCAGGCAGGGAATTGTTGCACAGACATAAGGCTTTTTGTCCTGAGGACTCTTGACTTGTACAGAGAGAAATTCACAGCAAAGTGAATGCCTGTGTGTGACGCTGAGAGCTTCACAGTGCTTAGCAATCTGAACAAATCTCACTCCCTGAGGTGCAGCTAACAACCCAAACTCAGTACACCCTTCCTTGCTGCGCAGCTTTCAGTGCTTGTGACACTGTCAATAAGAATGATAACGCCCAGCATTTATCTGAAGCACTTCCCATGTTCAAAGCATTGCATGGACATTTACTAATTAAACATGCCTGGGAGGGAGACGAGTTAATATTTTCATCCTCATATGAAAATATGAAAATATTTTCATATTTTCATCCACATATCTGGCAAATGGAGCCAGATGTGTGAAGCAACAGCCTGAGAGGATTTGAGCACTCCGTCTTTACAATTTAGGAAGTCTAAGGGAGATTATGAACTTGCTGCACGTATCTTTACCAAGCTGCAAACTCCATTTTGAACAGGCAGCTTTTTGTTCTTTCGCCTCCATGTAGGACCTAAATCCATCAGGGTAGTGGTACAGGGCTGACAAGAAATAAATGGTTAAGGCTGGAGTGGGCTCCCATAGACAATAGATGGCTCCCACCAAGTGGAACTGGTTTGTCAGGGGAGAGGTCACCTTGATAATCATCACTTATCAGGAATGGCTGCTCCTCTGAGGAAGGTCACCTGACAGAGAGGGCCAAAAGTTGTACAAGGCAGGCGCTATGTAACTGATGGTCCATTGTCTCTTTGGCGCAAGAGGAGGGAGAAGAAACCCAGCATGTGGGTATCCTTCCTGTCTACCTTCAGGAAGGCAGTTGGTGCTCCAGGGCTCCTAAGAGAACGTTGAGCTACTGAGGACCACTGTGTGGTGTTGTCTAAATGACCTGTGATTTCTTGCTTTATCTCATCTGTAAAAGACCACTTGTGCAAGACTCTGGGCAGATGGGTGTTGTGTGTCATCGGCATTACACTTAACTTTCTCAAGTGGCTTGTGGTAAGTGGTAACTCAGAGGCTCACAATTTTGTGTGGAGTTCTAAGAGAGAGTGTGTTCGGCTCCCAGGAAGTCTGAAAGGTCAGCACTGAGCCCAGAGGCTAGGCAGCACAACAGCAGGTTGCTAGACAGAGGACTTGTGCCATGGCAGTGTGGCTTGACATGCAAGACTGGGTCAGTGGCTGGGCTCTATTCAGTCTCTAGAGACTTAAAACACTCTGGGATCCAGAGGTGTGGATTCCTTCCCAAGCAGTCTAGTCCATGGCCACAACAAGGCACACACTTAGAACTGTGACTTCCTAAATCAGTGGTGGAGGAACGCTGAATTCCTCTGACTTTTGTGAAAATAGGGACCAACTGCTTCATCGCAACCCAGATGCACAACCACCACTCTGTTTTAGGGATGTAATCATGTAGCCGATTAACCGATAATCAAAAGCTTACAGGTTAATAAGAACATAAGAACATAAGAATGGCCGTACTGGGTCAGACCAAAGGTCCATCTAGCCCAGTATCCTGTCTGCCGACAGTGGCCAGCACCAAGTGCCCCAGAGAGGGTGGACCGAAGACAATGATCAAGCGATTTGTCTCCTGCCATCCCTCTCCAGCCTCTGACAAACAGAGGCCAAGGACACCATTTTATCCCCTGGCTAATAGCCTTTTATGGACTATAGACTACATACATTCCTCCTCCCCCCCACCAGTAAATTTTTTAGCAAACTGGCCAGCGGTCTGTCTCAGTCCTGGCTTGCAGCGGGTCTGGGACCTACTCCCGCTGCGGCTCTGCATTTAAAATGTTATTAGAAGGAGGGGGGTAGGCAGCCTGGCTCAGTTCTGGCTCATGCCGGGTCCAGGAGCTCTCCCCCACTACCCCCCGCCCCCCGACGGGCTGCTGCCACCCCTGTATCAGAGTCAGCAGCATGGGGCAACAGGCAGCCGGTCTGTGAGGGGAGCTGGGTTTTAAACCAGTTCCCCTCACCGACCAGCTCCTTCCTGGCACCCAAAGCTGCTGCCTCTGATACAGAGGCAGCAGTGTGGAGTGGCAGGGGGAAGCTCAGGATTGCATTGGCTGCCAGCCCCACCCCCCGGTAATATAGAATAGTCAAGTAATCAGTAAGAATTCACGAGCTCACTCAATTGTTCAATTAACCGATATTTAACATCCCAACTCTGTTTCAGTTCTGGAACTGAAAACAGCCCTGTGGCTCCGAAGGTTCAGCAGCTCAACCTCCTGAGCGAAAGAAGCAGCTGCATTCCTTTCGCAGATGGGGGGTGTGTGTGTGTGTGTGTGTGTGTGAAGGGACACGCCCTCCCACGGGCTGGGAGACTAGCGAGTTCTTCTGGGCCTGTGCTGTGCTAAGGAGGCACACCCGCATGGTTTGTTTCCTGTGGAGGGGGAGGAGATTAAAAGGGGAAGCTGAGCATGGGAAGGGATGAGGACTGTGAGGAAGGGTGCTCCCTACAAAGGCAGGTCAGCTGAGGAGGAGACAGGCATAGAACTCATTGTTCCTGGAGCAGCCCGAGCTGACAGCCAGGCAATACAGCCCAGAGGGAAGAACAGGATGTAAACCCCACAAAGTGTTGAGAGACCTGAGCCATAGGCATGAGAACTAGGAGTGCAGGGGGTGCTGCAGCACCTTCAAGCTCCCAACCTGGAGCCTGGGGTCCTAGCTACTGGCCCTGCTGCCTTGTGTGCCAGAGGCTCTGCTGCCCGCTCCATGTGCTGAGGTCCCAGTTCGAGCCCTGTGTGCTGGGGGCCTCTGCTGCTGGCCCCAGGCCTGGGGTTCGGCTGCTGGGGCTGCTCGTGGCCTCAGATAGGTGTGGGGGTGAACAGGAGAAAGGGGCTTAACATCCCCATTTTTAAAAATGTTCCCACACCACTGGACTGAACCCATAAAGCAGAATCCAGGGGCGTCTGAGAGGCTGGCCCTTGTTCCAGCTGAACTCTTGTCTCTGGCAAGGGGAAGGGAGGAAGAAGAACCAGCCCCTCTGCCAGAGTGCAAGTGCCCCAGAGAACTCGCCCAAGTGTAGCCACTGGGGGAGTTCAGGGGGTAAATGATGGACAGTGGGGAGTAGGGGGGCATGAGGGAGTCCTGACCCCTCCTATAGGGAGCTTAGCCACACGTGAATGGATCAGGTGAAATGATTGTAGCCCTACATTTGCTAACGTGTCTGGTGATTCTGAGAGCACAACTTGAAACCCGTTAAAGAAGCTAATTTTGAAAGCGCTAGTGTTTAGCGCCCTCTGAAAACTGGGTTCCTCGGAGACAGTCCAAGTTAGGTGCCCAAAATCACTGGGCTAGATTCAAATCAATGGAATCGCTTGTGGAGTAAGAGCGTACTTCACACTGAATAGTACACCAGAACCTGACCCGAATCAGTGAAACCCATCAGTGTACAAGGTGCAGAGATTCACTGTTCCAAAGAGAAATGGAGTCTTCCACCTCCTCCCACCCCCCCCATCCCAGGCCCTTTCCATATAAGAGCTGCCAGATCCAGTGCCTCAGCTGATTTCTTTGAAGCCAGTGGAGATATGTCAGTTTACCCCAGTTGAGGATCTCGTTGTCTCCATTAGCTTCATTTTCACTAGGTAAGGAAATGACCCCAAGTGTCTCCTCTAAACATTTGCTCTGGTTAGGCAAAAGGGTTGGAAGCCATTGGTGTTTGCAGCTGGCTCAGTCACATGTAAAGTTGTCCTGGTTGACATTAAAATTGTGCTGCTTTCTGAAACCCATTTTTCTTAGTGTTCATGTATTTTTCCTGGGTGTGTCTTGAGTGCTCTTTGTTGCTTTCCTTTGGATTTCCAGGGAATGCAGATTGTGAAGCTTGCTGGTGTTTGGAATAAGCCAGTGGCCAAAAAAAAAAAAAAAAGGAAAATATCAAAGTGTGTTAGTACCTTTGCAGGCACTGCAGTGGCATAGCATGAGACTCTGTAGAGCATGATTCAAACTAGACTTCAAAATGGGCTTTTGACTCTAGCCTGCTATACGGGTCAATCAATAACTTTTGATATTGCCCTGTTGCAGAACATTCAAGATAGATTTTACTGTTTGGAAAAACTCCTCTCATTCTTGATAGTATACGCGCTATTTTTTTTAAACTTTAAAGTGTCATGCTCAGGGAGAAAGTGCTAATTTTGCTGACTTCAATCAAATGTATTTGGTACATGATACTGGCCAGATTGCTAATTCAGAGAAAGTACCCAGGCAGCTCTAGTGTCAGCTCTGTGCACTGTCAGAATGCCTCCTCTTAACTCTGCTCTAGCAAGTACTATTGATTCCATTACTAAATTGAATCCTGCTTACTTAATGCCATTTCATTTCACTGGAGAGGGGAGAGAAGTAATTACAAGTCACAAGCCAGACACCAGGCTTTCTGAGCTAGTGTGTCCTTCTTATTCATTATTATTAGATGCACATAGCACCAGCAAACGTGCTAGACAATTTAAAGAAGTATGACACAAAGGGGACAATAAGACCTAACCACTCTGGGAATGTGCAAGGGTCAGTGAGAATCAGTCTCAGAAGAAGACTTTACCCAGTCATCTCTGGCAGAAGCCCTTAGCCCCACCTCCCACTGCAGTGTGGAAACTCTGAGTTCCCTCTGCCCCCATCTGGCAGGCAAAAAATGGGTGACGGCTGGGGGGCTTCACAAGCTGAATTTTAACAGGGAAAGAGCTGCCTGAGGATAGCAAGCCACAGTTTGGCCATCCCTGTTATATAAGAACATAAGAACATAAGAATGGCCATACTGGGTCAGACCAAAGGTCCATCGAGCCCAGCATCCCATCTGCCGACGGTGGCCAATGCCAGGTGCCCCAGAGAAGGAGAACAGAAGACAATGATCAAGTGATTTATCTCCTGCCATCCATCTCCTGCCCTTGTTATGAAGGCTAGGGCACCATACTTTATCCCTGGCTAATAGCCATTTATGGACCTAACCTGCAAAAATTTATCAAGCTCTTTTTTAAACCCTAATAGAGTCCTGGCCTTCACAGCCTCCTCGGGCAAGGAGTTCCACAGGTTGACTGTGCGCTGTGTGAAGAAAAATTTCCTTTTATTAGTTTTGAACCTACTACCCATCAATTTCATTTGGTGTCCCCTAGTTCTTGTATTATGGGAAAAGGTAAATAATTTTTCTATAATCACTTTCTCCACACCATTCATGATTTTATATACCTCTATCATATCGCCCCTCAATCGCCTTTTTTCTAAACTGAAAAGTCCCAGTCTCTCTAGCCTCTCCCCATATGGGACCCTTTCCAAGCCCCTAATCATCTTAGTCGCCCTTTTCTGAACCTTTTCTAATGCCAATATATCTTTTTTGAGGTGAGGAGACCACATCTGCACGCAGTACTCGAGATGTGGGCGTACCATAGTTTTATATAGGGGAAGTATGATATCTTTTGTCTTATTATCTATCCCTTTTTAAATAATTCCTAACATCCTATTTGCCTTACTAACTGCCGCTGCACACTGCGTGGATGTCTTCATAGAACTATCCACTATAACTCCAAGATCCCTTTCCTGATCTGTCGTAGCTAAATTTGACCCCATCATGTAGTACGTGTAATTTGGGTTATTTTTTCCAACATGCATTACCTTACACTTACCCACATTAAATTTCATTTGCCATTTTGCTGCCCAATCACTCAGTTTGCTGAGATCTTTTTGTAGTTCTTCACAATCCCTTTTGCTTTTGACTGTCCTGAACAACTTTGTGTCATCTGCAAACTTGGCCACCTCACTGCTTACCTCATTTTCTAGATCATTGATGAACAAGTTGAACAGGATTGGTCCCAGTACTGACCCCTGGGGAACACCACTAGTTACCCTCCTCCATTGTGAAAATTTACAATGTATGTATTTAATATGTATGTATTTAATATTTAAAATTTACAATGTATGTATTTAATATGTAGCCTTGCTTTGTCTTTTATCTTTTTATCTCTTTAATCTGTCCAGATTTTTATACTGCATCAAGGGATCTGGAGTGCCTTATAACAATACATCTCGCTTAAAGAATGATCTGCCAAATAAAATTGTCAATAACCATTTTGTTAACGGCTTCAATATAATTTGTTTAAAAGTTTCATTTAGAAACGTAGCAAACTTTCACAAACATCAAGAATTTTCGCAAACATGTTTTGCTTTTGAAAAACAAGCCATTTTTCAGCAATGCGCTTATCTGAATTTTTTCATTGAGAGGAATTTACTCTCTAATTAAAGTCAGAGCCAAACAGTGCTAGTTTATATCAGCTGAGGATCTAGCCTGTGGTCTCTGAATCTTAGACCCAGTCTACTCTAGGTGATTATTTCAAATTTACTCAGTTTGACTTCTGGGCACCAAATTTGAAGGTCCGTGTCCTCACTATGGGGAAGAATGGAATGTAGTCCAAGGTAGCATGTATACATGAACAAAACCTGACTTGGGCTCAGGGCACTCTGGGAAGCTGTGGGAGTCCAATTAGTTCAAATTAGCAGCACCAGCATGTCTACACTAACATTATTTTGGACTTATAAATTTGGGAATAGCGTCACTCCCCATGAAAAGCAGGATACGCAGTTTGAATTCCACAGCCCCTTATTCCGGAATAATGGACTTGGTAGTGTGGACGCATTGCTTAGATAATCGACCTTGGGGGGCTAATTTTGGACTAAGGTCCTAGTGTAGACCAGGCCATAATTACCATGAAGGGAGGAAGACCATAGTGACAAATGTTTATGGTTTTATTATTGACATCTTTACATTAATACTGCTGTTTTGTGCTGAGAAAACAGTCTGTTACACATAATGTAACTGTTATATATAACATAGAAATGCAGTCTAAGTAAATTACAACAAGGAGCTACAAAAAATTTCATAGGATAGAAAGTCACCCAACATTGCGACTGTGCTTGCAACAGATCATTCCCCCCACTTCTGAGTTAATGCTGCAGAAATATGTGCACTGTAAACCATGGTTATTTACATGTACCTTAGAACAGTTAATAACAGAGGTGCTAAAATCAGTCTAAAAAGTTCTAGAATGTCACTATATACTGTACAGTCCTCAAAAATAATTTATTATACTGTTTCTAAAAAAAAGGTACTAGTCTTGTTTTTTGTTTGTCTGGAATGCACAACATGTGCAATTTTTTTCTAACAGTCTAAAAATTTGAGAACTGAACCGCAGGTCACAATCACAGAGACGAGGTGGTAGAATCTAGGACTTCCCTTCCATTGCAGACTGTCGGAACGTACACACTAGCAGATGCTGGAAGAGAATGGAGAAAAAGCCCTTCATTAGCCACCTAGGAAAAAAAAAACCACTGGGGGACCTGATTCTAATTTACATTCAGGTCACTTTACATCTCTCTGGAAGTGTAAAGGAGCCGTAAAGTGGATATGACTCTAATTTATTCAGCGTGTTATGAAGTAGCCCCAGTGTAAATAAAAATCAAGTCCTTGGATTATTCATGTATCTTATTTTAGGGGCTGATTCAGTGAAGTGTTAAATGCTCTCCAACCTCACTAATTTCAATGGGAGAGAAGGTGCTCTGGACCTTACGGGAGTAATGCATTAGCTTGCATTTCCTTCATCCAGTCCATCTTTGCATCAGGGAATGCATGTCAGCCTGCATTTGAATGTAAGGAAAATGCGTTGTTCTATATGTGGAAAGGAATAGGGATAATCTTTTGTTCTTAACAATTGCATGAGTTTGCCAACACATTTACCACCCCTTGGATAACATTCTGGCCTGGATCCCACTGACTTCCATGAATGCAAGATCAGGATCTCAGTATGTAAAATGTTTCTGAATCTGGCCCTTTGACCTGGACACCTCTACTCACACTAAATAGTACTTCATTTGGCAAGTCGTTCCATTGGCCATAGTGGAGTCACTCTTGGCATAAGGTAAACTCCACGTGAAGATGGGTGTCAGAATTGGCCCTAAATGCTTCTGTGTTTTGGCAATGGGATAGAGGGTTATCTTGTAAAATCCCAAGAGATTTTGCTTTTAGAGCAGTCGTGTCCATCCCAGTTACAATTATCCATTGGATATCAAGAATGTGTTAGCATTTAATTTCTCTGACATCCCAGTTCACAACAAGGCAAAGCTGTGTTTGCCAAGATACATTAGGTTAACAATAACAGTGACCCAGAGAAACCTGATGCCTTGATCAAAGCATTTAAAGGAAAAACACACATCAAGCATTGACTTTAAACTTGATCATTCAGTGTAAAACACAATTAATGTTGCTGACAAAGGCATGTTTAGTCGTCCAGAACTAATGATGGACACGCTTAGTTTCAGACCAATTCAGTAAAGACGGGGCCTTTTTAAATACGGACAAAACAGCACTTCACTAAATCTTTATGAAATCAAATTATATGCTTTAGCAAATGAAAGACAGGAGGGTCCACTGGTTAGGGTGTAGCTTAGGGCTTTGGATACATGGATTTAATTCCTTGCTGTGCTGCGGACTTCCTGCTTTACCCTGAGCACCTCATTTAGTCACTGTTTCTGCCTCAGTAGCACTTCTGTAAAATGGGAGATAAGCGCATTGACCTATCCCACAGAAGTGTTGTGCCAAGAAATGCTTTAAAGATTATGAGATCAGATGCTACAGTAATTGGGGGCCATATAAGTGTCTCTCTGCAAGAGATAGATAAATGTGGAATAGGGCAAGGAACAAGATACCATGCTTCTAAACTCAGCTGTCGTACATTTATAATACGCACATCCCCTTTAGAACTGGGAGCAAAGCTGATCATAAGTGCTGTTAATATCTGCTCCACAGGTCTCTGTGCTGTCACGTTAGATTTTATAGCAGCAACCAACTGGGTTCCTACATTATCGTGAAAGTGTACCTGTATTAAGTACCATGTTTAGAATACCTCATTTTAAAGTGCTCTGGTAGCCTGATTTGTTTCATGGTGCTTGTTTCGCTTCCTTTCTCCTATAGACCACCCGCTCAGCATCCATTCACTTCGACAGTATTTGGAGTTTCTGCCTTCTGTGATAGGACAGTCTGCCTCTTTAAAACCAGTAGCGCCTAGTGGTGAGCCCATCGCTGACACATGGTGTGTCCCTTTAAGATTGTACAAGGGTTGAAGAGATATTGATAATGACAATAATGGGATAGATACCTAAGCACCCCTTTTTCTTAGTAATCCTTCTTCTGTAAGGGCCTGCAACCAGGAACTTGCACAGAAAGCCAGGCAAGACTCACCTCTCCCCCAGCCAACTGGGCAGAAGCTGGGAGAAGGGGTAAATGCTGCCTTGTCCCCCCAGGCAGGACACACACCATCAGAAGAAGTCTGGCCTACTGATCTGCTGAGGGGTAACTGAGGAAAAAGAGGCCAGCGAAGGAGACATGGGGCTAGGGCCCTTCAGCTGACTCAATTACAGCCCAGGGCGAGAGCTGGGGGTTCCTGTTTTGAGGCAGTGACCATCTGAGGAATGGCATGGTAGGAGGACATCGCCTGAAAAGGGCTGAGAGTTGACCAGGACTCATGTGGACCCAGATACGAGTGACTTTGGGTGACTAACAAAGTAAGTCACACTCTGTAGAGCAGGGGTTCCCAACCTGGGGTACGCGTACCCCCAGGGGGTACGAGAAGCTTGTCAAGGGGGCATGGGGAATATTTGGTAAATAACTAGATTATCCTAACTGAAATATTCCAAAAGTAGTAGTGTTAGTGAAAAAGGTTGTGGATTCTAGAGTCTAGAATTTATTTCCTTTCATATTGAATAGGGGGTACGGGAAGGTTTACTAAAAGCCAAGGGGGTACGGGGACCGAAAAAGGTTGGGAACCGCTGCTGTAGAGTGACTTAATAAGCCATCCCTCACAAAAGGGGCACATGCTTTGAAACCACCTACGTCTGAGTAACTGACTGAGAGAACCTGAAGAGCACTGCCTGCAGGGCCAAGAGGGGCTACCCAGGAGAGTGCTGGAGGGCAGCGCCCTATGACATCATGTCCCATCAAACCTCCCTGCATTGTTTTTTGCTTGCTTCCTTCATCTGGTGTATTGTGGGGTCTGTGTTCTCCTCGATTTCCTTTACTTCTACAGCACTATAGATACTCCTGCCTGCTGCTTATGTACAGTGATGTGTGGGTCAGCAAGGAGAAGCTAGTTTGTGTAAGTTTTTTTTGACCCCACTGGGATCTCAAAGCTCCTAACGGACACAGAAATGAGTGTTGTGAAATGAATTTCTGAAGGACGCTCTTTCTCTCCATAGTTGGGGCTCTGTACACATCAAGAGAAAAAAGGAGTGTAGGACTGGCAGCCACGAAAGAACACTGGGAGCTGCTGGGTGCTGAATAGTGAAAAAGCTAGCAGATTTATTTAGGTCTCAAATAAGAGCTGAGTCCTTTTGAACAACTGCCCTGTAGCAATCTTGCCCAATGCTGGAAGAAAGGAGTCTGCAGCAAAGAGTCTCTCAACCTCTGCATCTTGCTTTTCCCATGTATAAAATGAGAATAGGAATACTTGTGTACCTGCTTCATGGCGCTGTTCTGAGGAAGAAAGGCGTAGAACGTTGTGCCAATGATACATATATATATATATATATATATATATATATATATATATACAATTCTAATATTTGTACAAACTCCTTTATTTTTGCTAAATCTATGTCCTTTTTCTCTGGAATCCAAGAACTGGTTGCCAGCAGCTAAGTCAATTTAATATTTGTGAGTGTGAATATCTATATCTACATAGGCATACCTCCTTAGCTTTGATCCCTCTCTCTACATACATAACTAGAAAGGCCACTGATTGTTCTGATGAAGCAATGGCTAAGCACAGAAAGGCCACTGGTTCGCTGCTGAGATCTTCCAGGGTTTGCAAAGTCACATGGAAACGTTAGGAGATATTTGCTCCGTATTGTTTGCAGTATTTCATATTGCAAACTCCATTTGAAATATAGAGGAGATGCAGGCCTGCTGATGGAGGACGAGGGGATAACGGGGGCAATTGCCCTGGGGCCTGGTGATTCAAAAGGGCCTGGGGTTCACAGCCACCACTGCTGCTACCACAGAAGCAGTGGCGCCAGGAGCCTGGACCTGGTCCAGGAGCTCAGCAAGGTTGTTGGCCCCGATTATATTTTTTTCAACTATCTTTCTTTCCCCTTAGATGGACATGCCATTGGAGCAGAGGAATATCATCCCACTAGGGATGAACAGGTGCTTAGGAGCTCTACAACGGAGGCACCTTGGCTGCAGCAGCATGAGAAGGAAATAAAGGGTGGATATGCAGTTCTGGGGGGCACAGGAAGAGGCACTTGCTTTCCATACATATTCCAGACTGCAGGGGAGAAAGGCAGCTGCTGTTTCTTGCTGCTTGGCTTCTACCACAGTCTCATGATAGCCAACCTTTCTGTTCTCCCAAACACAGTGCTTCAACTCTTCTTGTCGCCTTGCCTCTCAGACTATGGCTAGACTGGAGGTGTCCTGGAAAAACTCTGCCGCGTCCAGGGAATGCATCCGCTTTTTTGGAACAGTTTCTGAAAAAGCGGGTGTGTTCTTTTGGCATCCCTGTATTCCCCTCGGTGCGAGGAATAAGGGATGTTCCAAAAGAGGACGTTTTCCTGAAATTTGGCCCCGTGTAGATGGGCCAAATTTTGGAAAAGCGTCTTCTGAAAAAAAGTGGAACTCCCCCTCTCTGCAGACTAGATGTAGCCTCAGAGGAGGCCTGTGATGGTAGGTTGCCCTCGTCCTTTCTGTCCTGAATAATGAAGAGTCTCACTTGGTCCTTTTAAGGGCACCAACCTAAGAATAGCTCACATACAGTCCTCTTTTGGGGGGAAAACACAGCAAACAACTACATAGAGAGAAAGAAGACCAAATGATAGGGTGGATCAGTTGAATAGCTGGCAGAAGAATATGCATTTGGGTGGACTTATGCAGTGCCTGGAGCTCACCAGCCAGGTGTGAGAGGCATGCATGGAATGCAAGCACTTTCCCTTCACTCCCTGATAGTCTGGGGAATGGGATGAAAAGCAAGCTGCAGCCCGGAGCGCACGGCTGCTGCCCCTTAACCTCCCAAAATGGCGCCCTTGTGTCTAAAGCCAGGTCTCCACTTACCCTAAGATCGATGCTCTGGAGAGCAATCTTCCAGGGTTTGATTTAGTGGGTCTAGTAATGACTAGAGATGTTAAAAAATGGTTTAAAAAAGTAACCTTGAGATTGTTAAAAATCCACAGTTACACATGCTGTGGGCTCTACAGTATAAAGCTTATACTGGAGAGTCCACAGTACAGCCAGCTCCCCGGGAGCAGGGCTGGCAGCTGGAGCTCGTGCGCACTGGCAAATAGTTTAACCATAATGGAAAATGATAAGCTGATGCTTATCGGTTAACCCCCATTTAAACAGATAAACTCTTACATCCCGCGTAAAGACCCGCTAAATCGACTGCTGACTGTGCCCCCATCCACCTTGAGGGTTACAAGTAGTAAGGGAAGTTGATACAAGAGTTTCTCCCATCGACCTCCCACAATGGAGCCACCACAGAAATTCAACTATGCTATTCTCATTGCTGGAGTTGTGTTTCTTAAGTCAACTTTCTCCCCCAGTGTAGACCTGGCCTTACACACAAGTTATTAGACTTTGTTTCTAGAGCAGCAAATGGCCTCTTAGAGAGGTTATGTTGCCCATCTATTGTCACCCAGGAAGTGAGTGGCAGAGGTGGGAGTAGAACCCAGCAGTTCCAGTGCCCAGTTTCTTAGACTAGGAGCAGGACAGAGCCCCTGGTTGTGAGCAGGAGTTGCGTCCATCTAAGCTTCCAGATGACTACACTGAAAGCAAAACATGCAGCTGGATGAATAATATTGATCAGACATATGTTAAGCTATTTGGGACTGATGCAAAACGCCATCAAGACTGATAAGAAAACAAGCTGTCAGCCCAGGATGGATGGGGCATTTCTATGGGTCATTTTTTAAAAGATGTCAGAGGCTTATTGAATTTCTCTTGGTGTCCTCATGCTTTAATACAGCTCTGGAGAGAATCATCCCAGTGATGAATTGGATGTGGACTAAAGCAGAATTTGAACAGACACAGAAAAGACCATGACACCGTCTAGGATCAATTTGGATGACAAGTGGCTGGCATTTTATGAACGAGTGTTGTGAAGTTCAAAGAAAAATAAATGTCTACAAATAATCCATTCACCAAAAAATATATTACAGGTGAACTGCAAAATATATTTCTCTTTATGATGTGCAGAAATATCTCAATGCTATTTGGGATGGGGACCCTCACTGTTTTCTATTAGTTTATTTATTTATTTTTATTGGAAATATCAGGTCCTCACTTTTCTCTAAGAAATCCTGCCCAGGATGAGGGATGGAGGACCTGTACTGACGGCATAGAGCATTATAGGCCTGAAGACATGACTACCACTATGACTGGGGCTTTCCTAACTGAGTTGAATAAGCTGTGGCTCAAACCACATGTGACATCACTGTCCAGGTCCTTCCATGGTTTGCCTGCATCAAGGACTTTGGCAAAGGGCACACATGCTATTCCAGTTTTTTCATAAACAGGTAAAGAAAACACCCCTTCTTTGGAGGTCATCTTTCCAACTCAGAAAGGAGCAAGAAAGAAATAAGAGTGACATTTTTGGTTTGATATTGCAGTTGACCTTTGGGACTAAAATATTTTAGAATGTGCGTTCCCTCGTGTGGTTAGAGATGGTTCAGAAAATTCAGAATAATCTTTTCCAGTTGAGCACTGATAGTTCTTTGTGTTATATAAAGGTATAGTAAGCAGATGAGCTTCAGAAGCCCACATGAAAATGCCAGTCCCAAACACTGGCTATCTTTTATTCCACATCCTAAAAATAAATAAGTTGGCCATCACAAAACTGCAGTATCTAAAACCACTAATCACTTCTGAAAACTTAGATCATATTGTAACGCCTAGTGTATGATGTTGTACCCCATAGTCTGTCTGGAAATGTGGTTATGAATATGCGTAAGTGGAAGATGCTTTATGCAAAATGTATCTTGTAACATAGCAGATTTTAACATTTCTAATGATGTATTTATTCCATTTGTGTGCATGTATCATTCCTATATTTGACATTTGAACTATGAAGTATAACTCTGTTTATTAATGTACTCTTGCTAAGAGATGGCCATGAATAGTGCTCAAGGAACTGAATGGCCTGGTACTCAGGTCAATGAGCTGTAAATAACCTTGTTTTTCTTAAATCTGGACTATGGTTGGTTCTGCCAAGACACGAGGCCAGGTCATCTGATGCTGGAATCCATTTTGGATGCTGCACCTTTCCAATGAAAGTGAAAAAAGTTTAAACGGAACATAAATTATTCACGCCTTTGGCAAAAGAGATATAAAAGGGGGAAACCAAATATTAAACGCATCTGCCAGATGCTGGGAGACCCCCCTACTTACTACCTAAGATATCTGCTGCAAACAGCTGGAACTGAACAAGGAGAAGGATGAGGACCACATTGGGAGGTTCCTCAGTTGGTGAGAAAAGATTATTAGAACTGCTGACGGGTATGAAATTACATGTAACGAGTTTCTTAGGGTATTAGGCTTAGCTGGCATGTTTTGTTTTATTTTGCATGGTAACTTACTTTGATCTGTCTGTTGTTATTTGCAACCTCTTAAATCCTACTTAATAAAATCACTTTTGTTTCTTAATAAACCCATTGTAAGTAATTGTTACCAGGGTGGGGAATAACAACAGCTGTGCATATCTCTCATTCATTGATAAAGGAGGTGAACAATTTATGAGCTTGCTCTGTATAAACTTTATGCAGATTAAGATGGGTTTTTTCTGGGGTTCTGGTCCCTGTGGGGTGTTGCATATGGGTGCTGTGTGAAGTCCCTTTGACTGAGCTTTCCCAGAGCTGAGCTCATTTCAGTGTCTGTTTTGCTCTGCTGTGGGCTGTGATTCCAATTCTGTGCCAGTGCTGGAGGAGACCAGGGGTTCTGGCCCAGCATAACAGGGTAATGAGGCACCCCAAAGAGCAGGCAGGCAGGCAGGCTCAGTGGTTTATCAGCACATCAAGGGTGTGTCTACACTGCACTCAGAACTTGAAACAAGCTATGCAATTTAAGCTATGCATGTTGCATAGCTTATTTCTAGTTAATTTCAAAATAGCTTATTTCAAAATTTGGCGCTGTCTACGCAGCACTTATTTCAAAATAAATCACTATTCCGAAATATCCCTTTCATGGAATGAGGTTTACAGGGACATTGGAATAGTGAGTCTGTTATATTTTGAAATAACAGGCGTGTTCAAAAGATGTGGAATAGCTCTTTCAGGATACCTCCAGTATCCTGAAATAGCACTGCAGTGTAGACGTAGCCCATGTGACAGTCTCAAGGGGATCTCTGTGAGTGTCCCCATCACAGAGTGGCCGGTTCCTAGTTAATATCTTTACAAACCTTCCACTTTTTCCTCCACAACCCTCCCTCCCTTCTGAGGTGGTGTGCTCCTTCAGTTAGTTTTCCAGGGCAGACAGTCTGTCTGCATTACTCTGTGAATGAGGTGCCATTTGTTTGCATCCTTGACTAGTTAAGCTTGACAGGGTAAAAACAAAAATAAAACTGACCTATTTTATCTTGCCGAAAACAGCATCAGATAAAATCCCAAATATGTGAATCTGTCTGGGAATAAGACACTGACATGGGAAAAACAGATGAAATGTTCTTGCACCGATGCATCAATTGATATCCCAGGTTATGACACTTGTGAAGGGTAAGACTCAAAGTGGATATACAGAGGCAATTTTTTTCTGCACTACAGCAGGATTAGCTGTAGTGGTTTGATTCAAAGGCTTTACATGACACCCAGGTAATAACATCCATTGAGAATGGACCAAGTCTTGCTGAAACGTCGTTCTGACTCCAGGGCAATCCGCTCTGTCTTTTGTTATGAGAGAGACAGGAACTGTGCAATTATGGGCCTGATCTAATCCCTCCTGTACTCAGTGGGAGTCTTTTCATTGTCTCCCATGGGCTTTGGATCAGGCCAACTATGCAGCTGTCAGCAGAACATAGGTACAGGTTGAAATTCTCTAGTCTGGCACTCTAAGGCCACACCTAGCCGGTGCTGAACCAGAGAATTTGTTGAACCATGGGAGGTCAATATTGTCTAGCAGCATTACCAGTACTTCCACTGCTTACTGGGCTCTCAGAGGACATATAGGGGTAAATTAGAGCTAAATAACAGCACAGAACACGGAGAGCTAGGACTGGTGGCTGTAAACAAACTTTATGGGACTGTGGGAAACTTGGCCACACCCATGATAAGTGGACATCCAGCTAACT
The DNA here is from genome assembly GCA_032595735.1 of Pelochelys cantorii. Classification (NCBI taxonomy): domain Eukaryota; kingdom Metazoa; phylum Chordata; order Testudines; family Trionychidae; genus Pelochelys; species Pelochelys cantorii. The sequence continues at coordinate 332,237,752 of CM064326.1, read as the reverse complement.
AAAATTGTGCCGGACCATGGATGTTGCCGGACCAGAGAGTGCTGGACTAGAAGGGTTCAACCTGTACTGTGTGTAAGAGTTGTTTTGCTCTCACCAGACTTGAGTGATATTTTCGTGGGGGTTCTCAACAGTCAATCTGACATGCAGAGAAAAGCAAAAATGTCCTGCCAGTCTTAACGATTGCAGATTCTATTAAAAGGACAAACTCTATAGCTTTCCTTTCCCATACTTACCACACCTGGTATGCAATGCATAGGCCAGAGATCCTTTACTTACACTGGGAGTAAGTGGTTCCTGTCCCACTGACACTGAACCTGTTGAGATGGAGTCTGTGAGTGACCACGTTCTTCTGTGGCTGGAAGAGGATGATGTGCACTTTGGGCGCGAACAAACAGCCCAGCACAACAAAGCCACTCAGACTGACAGAGATGCACATTGTCGTGGTCTGCACCTAGGAGAGAGTTATGGCAAAGTCAGTGCTGGGAAGAGAGGCAGAACGCATTACAAGACAGATTGTGATCAGGATATTCACGATGGGAGTGACTTGCTATTGGCTGTTTGTTTATCATTTCTATAGAAAGTGACTGCGGCTTGCAGGTACTAAAGAAACCCCTCTTTAAAAGAATCAGCTCTCCCAATGCTTTCTGCAGTTTAGGATAGCAGGTAGCACACCCCATCATTCATCATGGTGCAGTTTGTGACTGCAAACTGTAATGCACCTTGTTTCTGCATTTCAGCATGTTAAATTCTGAGCTGCATAACACGGAAAGTCAGAAATGCAAAATATGACAGAGGCTGTAACACAGCAATGGGAGGAAGCACAGTTCAGTGTTGCATCTCCAGAGACCTGCCCTGCGCAGTCTATTGACCTGTTCCATCTCTGACTCCCATGCCCTGTGATTCCCAATTATTTATCTAAGGCTTAGATCAGGGGTTCTCAACCTTTTTCTTTTTTCACAGACCATTGAAAATTGGTGAGGGCCTCGGTGGACCACCTACTGATTTTTCCAAATGTTATTTATAGCATTAGCTAACTATTGTAAAGTGCTTTGGATAAAAGTGTATATTTTTTAAAACCCTTAATTATAAATGTTTTTCTCTTCTACAGATAAAAGCCCCAACTCCTATTTTACTATCTCTTTCCTGCCACAGCAGCCACTGAGCTGACGATGGGAAGGGAGACTGTCTCTCCTCGGCAGCCACAGCTCTGCAGCTAGGGAAATTCGCCTCTTTCTGCATGTCTACAATCCTGCATGCCCCAAATTCCCCCAGCCCCTCTTCTCACCCTACCTCTTCTTTCCTCCACTTCACCCCACTGTCCCCTCCCACCACTTCACCCCCCCCCAAACCCACCACCTCACCGTACGTCTGATGGTCCAGGAACCTAATTAGTGGAGCTACACCTGTGAGCCACTAATTAGGGGGAAAGCCCTTCATTTTCTCGTGTGCGGCCACCCAGGTGCTCACCTTAGATTAGGAAACTATCTGCGAACCACCTGAAGAGAGCTTGTGGACCAGTGGTGGCCCACAGACCCTGGTTTAAAAATCTCTGGCCTACATGGCACACTGCTGATCTGCATGTAAAGGGCTGCCTGCTTTAATGTACAAGGAAGCTAGTCAGACACGCTACAACACTGCATCCTTGCCACATTCCTGGACAAAGCAGAGCACTTTCATAAAGACTGGGATCTATGTGTGTGTGGGCAAAAGGCTGGTTCTGTGGGACCACACTCGGCTCTGAAAGATGGCTGTGCAATGCAGTGAGTCCACTCGAAGGTTAATTGAGTCGAAGGCCTCAATCCTGCTAAGCAACCCTTGCATTCATGCAGAGGGCCACTGCCTTCAGGGAGATTTTGAGCAAGCATAAGGGCCTACCAGGTCAGTTTGCGAGACAGGGTCTTAAAGCTGTATTAAAATAGGCACAGTTACTCTGTGCTGTGAAATCCCTTTGTGGGTGGACAGAAGCCTCTGGGGGCAGCAGCCACTGTGCCCAAGCTTGTCAGTACACATGGGCATCTGGTATGCTAGGTGGGGGAAAGCACTGCTTTCCCCAACCACCAGACTGGTTCTGCCCACACTTTGTTCCCAGAATGCCTATTGCAGTCCTACTGGGGGTGCAGTGCTACTGCCCCTGAATGTGCACCATCCCCCATGCTCTGGAGTGGCTGGAGCCACATGCCCTTCCTGTGCTCTGGTTGGGGAGGCTGGGGCCACGCTGTCCCGCTTCCCGGTGGTGCAAGGGGGAGGCAGCTTGGCTCCTGTGCGGGGCGGGACCTTGGCAGAAGGGGTGGGACTGAGGGTGGGACTGGAGGCTTGCCTCCCCCAGCCCTACCTTCACCCACTGCCCATGTCAGTGCAGCTTTATTGGAGCCATCATGTACTCCTACCTATCTAATCGCACTCATCATTGTGTTAACAGGCTGCTAGTTCACTGCCCCAGTTTCAGTTTAGACTCTTTCCCTCAGAGCAGAGTCCTCAGTTGAATTACACTTTCTCAAACTCCATTACGGAATCTGGATGATGACACAGGTAGGGTAAGTTTTGCCTTCCATTCCATTCCATTCATGTGAGTCCTAAAAATTAACACTCCTCTGGGGCTCAGTTCTCAGAAATAAGCTTTGTAAGGGAAAAACTAGTGTGGGGAATGGCCTTTGTCGTTATCTGCAGTGTTGTTGTTGCCATGTTAGTTCCCAAGACATTAGGGAGACAATATGGCAGGGGGAGGGAAGGGGGCTAGTATCTTTTATTGGACCAATTTCTCTTGGTGAGAGAATCTAGTTTAGGAGCTCACACATAGCTCTTCGACAGGGCCTGTCTTTGGCTCCTTTTTCTCAATCCTGCTAAGGGACCCTGACCAGCAACCCTTTGTATCCATGCAGAGGATCCTTCTTTCTCTCTTTCCCTTTCCTTGTCGCCTTCTTAGTAATTATAGGTATTCATAGAGCACAGAGCAGATGGTCAATGATCAGTATAATTAATGCAATATAATCCCTTGCAAAAGCAGCTCACTTAGGAGTCTGAATGGACACAGAGAACATGAACTCTGCACCCCATGTCCATGCATTGCTCTTGCCTTGCTTTATGATGCCCTGAGCCAAAACCCACTAAAGTCAATGGCATAACTCCCATTTGAATGCATTTCAGATCAGACCCTAAGTGAGAAATTACCACACACCTCTTTTCATCAGAGCACCGTAAGCTGCATGGTAGGACAATTTAGCATTTGACTGTGTTAGCACCTATATAACCCTCAGACGTTTCCCTTCCTGCACATCTCGCTGACAGTCGCTTCTCCTAAGGCTAGGCTAAAATGAATCTTCAGCTGAAAAACCTAAATACATTAACTGCTGTAAGTGGTGCAAATTTGTGAGTGAGTATTTAATAATATCAGGTCATTCTGTGTCATCGATTCCAAACTGGGCCTACACCCTGAAATCAAAGCGGAACTCTGTAAGAATAATCAGTGGTGTGAAATAGCCTATTTCTCTCTAACATAGGAAAGGACGGTTTGTTCCGTCCCATGATATCTGTATGAATTAACTGGGTGAATGCTACATTTTATTTTATTTCTTTTCCAGGTTTTTAAATGTGCCCAGAATGCTACCTATGTTTCCTAGTAGCTTCCTATTTTTTCATCCTTATTAATACAGCCTAAAACTATTTCAAATATAATATTAATGGATCAGTCCAGTCACCATTCACTTATTCACTGTTATGGCTCCTGGGTTGCTTTTTTTTTTTTTATACGAATCTCCCAAATAACGGTGCCTGATGATAACAGACCCCCACCAGCATTATTTTACACAAGACTAAACAATCCCTTTCTTGCTACCCTGAAGTTATTTATAGACTGTAATCATATCACAGGGTCTTTGGGTCTTCTCTTGTCTATACTAGACACATTAAACGCTCATAAGTTTCACTCTCTGGGACTTACCATGCCACTTTTGTTATCCATCTTTGCATTGTCTCTAGTATTCTCATATCTCTCCTAGGTTAAGGAGGCTGGAACTAAACATAATGTTCTAGGTCTGGGCCCACTAAGGTTGAGTAGACTTGAATATTTTTTTACTACATTTTCTGTTAAAAAATGCTATTTTATCAAAAACAAAATGTTTTGCGGATCCATGTTGATTTTGATGGGTAGGTTATACAGATCCAGGATGGAATGTCCACAGAGAAGGATAAAATATCCAATCCCAAACTAACTAATAGCTTGGGACTTCAGGTACTTGTCTGGCATTATGGAAAACACAGATTTCAGCCTCTGATTTGGAATAGGGCAGGCCCACCAATGGGGGCAGGGAGCAAAGGAGGCAACTGCCCTGAGGCCCAGCAATTCTAAAGGGCATAGAGCTCCTCAGCCACTACTGGGGCAACACCCAGTGCCCTGGGCCCTTTAAATTGCCACTTGAGCACAACGTGGTGCACTCTGGGTGGTGCTGCGGGCTGGCTTTCCTGGTCCTTCTCCTTTTGCTCAAGGCCCTGTCCCTTCTAGGAGCACAGAATGGCCCTTCCCCAATTTGCCCAGAGTCCCACCATGGCTGTCTGCTCCCCTCAAGTAAGGACTTGAACATTCCTGATGAATGGTCTAACCACCAGGCTCTTTTGGGGGTGGTCTTAATTTCTGTCTCTCACATGTGAAAAATGTCAAAAAGTTTCATTTCATTCCGTGTTGGAATGAAACCAAATTTTGAAACAAAACAATTGTTTCTTGTCCAGTTCTAATGTAGGATGATGGTATTAACTCCCTCATTTGCAATGTTATCTCTCTGCCACATGGCCAATTAGATCTAGACTAAAGTTTTTGGTCAAATAGCTTGTTTGCCAAAAGAAATGCAGTTTCCAGGAGACCAAAACTATAAGTGGATGTGCACGGAATCTGTCAAATAGCTTTGGCTGAATAAAAATTAAAAAATTCAAATTAACCCTCGTAACTATTTCTGAAACAATGTTTCAGCATTTCATTTCTAGTGACATTTTGTTTAGAAATTTTACATGACACCCAGGTAATGACATCCATTTTAAAAAAACGTAAAAGGTAACCAATATCTGAAAATGTAACAAAACTTAAAAAAAATGTAGAGTGCAATAAAATATTTTGTTTAACCTGAATTTTCATTTTCTGAATAAAAAAAAAGAACATTTGCTCAATTCTACTGTGAATAACAGTATTGTCTTTTAATTAAAACATAAGAATGGCCATACTGGGACACACAAAAGGTTTATCTAGCCCAGTATCCTGTCTTTTGACACTGGTCAATACCAGGAGCTTCAGAGGGAATGAACAGAATTGGTAACCATCAAGTGATTCATCCCTGCCCATCCTGGCCAATAGCTTTTGAGGGACCTATCCTCCATGAACTTCTCTAGTTCTTTTTTGAACCCTGTTATTGTCTTGGCCTTCATAACATCATGTGGCAAAATTATACTTATAAAATAGATAGAAAGGTGCATGAATACATTGAAACATGATTTAAGGACCATTTACCATAGTGGTCACCCTCATTTTAGTAATCCTGAGGCTTCCTGTAAAATTTGTCTCCGCTTTTAATCAAACTTCACTTCTACTAGATAACTGTTTTCTGAACCGGCTTGAGCTATAGTAACTGTGACTCTCCAGTTACAGTACCAGTGCATGAATAGTTTATCCATGTGCTTCTGCCTCCATCAGCCAGACCTACTGTTTAGCATAAAGACATTCTCTGAACAACCATAGTTCAAAGCAAATCCGTCACATGATTAGAAGTAAAGTAATATTTTCATATAAGGCAATATCTGATGTGTCTCAGTGCTCAGCAAGGGATTACCAATGAAAAGGGAATGTTTGCAAGGGGCATTGGCAAGCACAACAGTGAAAGAGGCTTTTAATAAATGCCTGGTTCCTGCTAAGGTGATGCACACAATTTATAGAAACAAACATCCAAAAGACTTACTCTGTAGTCACTAGATGTCACATAAAATATGGGGAGGAAGGCCAGCCAAATAATGCATGTTGTGTACATTGTGAAGCCGATAAACTTGGCTTCGTTGAAGTTCTCTGGGCACTTCCTTGTTTTGAAGGCATATACAGTGCATAAGACTACAAGGATTACATCGTACGTTAAGGAGATTAACATACTGGAATCCTTGACATTGCATTTCAATATGACAGTCTCCCTTTTCTCAGGAAGAGTATATCGTCTGGTGCCTGGGGACTCCAGTATAAGCCACACAGATACCACCACAATCTGTACCAAGATGAGGCTCAGGCAGATGACGACCTGAGAACTGGGACTTATGAATTTAGGCCGTTGAGCCCCATTCTTCACACCGTTAAATATTCTGGCTATGCAGTTGGTCTTTGTCAGCAGGGCAGCGTAGCAAACTGAAAAGGAACTGCCCAGCCCCAAGCGGCGTAAGGTGCAGATGGCCGGAGAAGGCTTGGCTATGAAGAAGAATGTCATACTATACGACAGGAAGACCCCAAAGAGTAATATGTAACATAGTTCACGGCCGGAAGCTTTGACCAAGGGAGTGTTGTTGTGCTTGATAAAGACTGCCGCGACCATGAAGGTACAAATAAAACCCAGACATGCAATAGTAACGGGGCCTATTGCCCAGGCATCTTCCCACTTGACGTAGTCTTCTGGTAGGTCATAACAGCCAGTCAGGTCAGCAGAGGGCCACTGCCCAGGCCCACAGTCTGCACAGGTAAATTCATCAGCCAGGTATTCAAAGGGCTCACAGGCAATGCAGATCCAACAGCAGACATCTCCTGGCTGCATACTCTTCATTTCATTAGGAGCGCAGGGGTCACTACACTGGGAAGTGGGGATGGAGCTTCTGGACCAATGAATTGAATCTACATCCAGGGACAAGGTTTCTGCCCAGTGACCAACCTTCAGATAGGAGTATTTATCTCCAATGTACTGGAAATTGAACACATTGTATCGGCCTATCCCATCTCCATAGGTGTCAAATTTGACCACGCTGTCCGCAGCATTGGAAGGGTTAAATGGAGCTGTCAAAACAGAAGGAGAAGAAATGAACATTATAACTCTAAGCATTTTTCTTTCCTTTGGCATGCATATTCGTCTAGGAAGACACTGTCCATCTTTTAGACCCTCTCGAGTGAGTGAAGTATTTTGATCCCATAAATCAATTACAAAATGTTCATATTGGTAGAAGCACCTATTCAAGGAACAGCTATATTATGAATGCCCAAATGAACAAAGTTAGCTCTGAGACTTTACTGCAGCTTTAAGGGAAGTAAGCTTTCCAATAACAAAGAACACGCACTAGAAATCTAAATGGCCTAAATATTATTTCTCAAATTAGGTCTTGTTGTGGCAGTCACCTGTGAAAACTGTCTTTCCATGCCAATGCTATGCGCATGGGCTACATTTCACAATTAGACACGTCCGGAAGTATATGAAATGCATGGCAGAACACTTCATATGAGAGAAATCCTTTCCAGGATCTCCTCCTTTTCTAACATCTCAATTTCCTACTGTTTTGGTTTCAGAATGTTTCATTCTACAGATTGTTGAGAATTTCTCTGTAGATCATTAGCAGCACGTGGACCAAGAATCAGGGGACGAGAAGCAGTTCACATCTAACCATTCTTTCAAACGCACGTTCTAAATATACACAGAGTCAGACTTGAACACTCCCTATGCTGGTAAGGACTGAACAATGTAGCATTTATCATTTGAAAGGCCCATCCCCCAGACTTACAAAGACATCTCATATTTGACCTAAGAGCTAGATACTAATGAGCTCGATAAAAGTTATATCCAAATGTGCAATGGCTCAAATCCTCAGCTGGTGTAAAATGGACAAAGCTCTATTGAAGCCAGTGGAGCTATGACAGTTTACACTGGCTCTGGTTTACATCTGGTTCAATACAGGATGAATCTCTAAAATCTGGGACTCTCTGGTCTGGCAACATCTGTGGTCAGGCCAGATCAGAGATATTGCTGGACCAGAGAGCGCCGGCTAGACAGGTTCAGGGGCGGGGCTGGTGGTGGGGAGCACAACCCCAGTGGCAGTGAGGCTGACACAATGGGGAGCACAGCCCTGGCCCTCGGTGAGGAGAGAAGCACTGGTCAGGGCCAGGAACTGGCACCCAGGAGCAGGGCTGACAGCCAGGAGGGGAGCCTTGACCTCCACTGGTCTGGCAAACTCCCAGTTCTGGACTGCTCCTGTCCCCAGGGTGCTGGACCAGGGAGGTCTCACCTGTATTTTTTTGAAGTTTGCTAAGCTCATATTAACTTACAAGAATAAACACAATTGACAAAGCTCATATTTAACTTATTGATACCGAACGTGCCAGTCCTTGGATGAACTAACGATTTACAGTACATGTCTGAGACTGTATATTGCTACTTCCCTGTTTTAAAATACGCATTTCATTGATCTGCATAGTTTCTGAATTTTTCATCTTGGACCCAATTGAATTAAAAATGAATTGACCATGGACAGCAACTGCTTGGACATCACGCGTTCTTCAACGTCCCTGGTGCAACGATCACAGAGGTAGGTCATGCTCATAGATGGGTTTCTAGTGACCTTAGCGTTTTAGGATAATAGCCGCCATTCAGTTGCAGGCCAATCCCTTCCTGCCCACCCAAGGGCATTATCCCACACACGTTGGAGGAAGATGCAAGAGGAGAACTGTCTTGTAGCCTGTGACTGTAAGAAAACAACCACCTAGCATGAGAAATTTAGCAGCTCTGCTGCACCTGAAAAGGAAGTTGCTAGACAAATGCACATTATTTTAAACCCTGTCTATGCCTGGAAAGGTTGTAATGTCAGGAGAGAAGGGGAAGGGAACTTTAACCAAACCATGCAAAACCCTCTGATATCCCCATTGCATGCATAATCCTAAACCTTCCCGTGGTCTCTTGTTGTTTAGGAAAGGGGATCATTTTTGGCAGGAGCTTAATGTTATTCAACCCTGCAGGACATTTTAAGGGTTCTCTCTGTAAGCAGCAGTTTGGGTCTTGGCAGCATAAAATTAAGCCAAAGAGAGGATTTCTTTGGAAAGATTTGATTGAGAGGGTGTGTCATAGTCATGAGGGATGGCCAGCAGCCTGGGGACTAAGGGGTTAACTGTACCTACCCAGATAGCAGTCAACCAATAGAAATGCAGGTAGGAATACATGTCTCTCTCCAAGAAAAAGACTCTTCATAATGTGTAAGTAGGGTAAAGTCTAGATAAATCCGTCAGGTTTTATTGTTTTGTTTTGGGAATTTGGAGCTGATGTTTGTGCCGTTAGAAATGGGTTTCCCTCTCTTTTGTAACTAAGTCCTGAGCCCATGGGGGTCCCCCTTGAGTATATTAATTGGTGACTTTTTCCATCTAGTCATTATGCCTGCAACGGTAGTATTGTTTTAATAATAAACATTCTTTCTTTTTTTTAATTAACCTGGTATTGGTTCATTTCTGTGTCCTGGAAAATCAGTCTGTGGGATCTGCATGCCTCTGACGAGGGGACAGCTACCACAGACTGCAATTTGTATTTTCTCTTCTCTTTTTCAAGCTCTTTGGTGAAAAGAGCTTGGGGTGCCCTGGGGTTGGTTTCAAGTGTCCACCCTGTTTGTGGGTTCAAAAGCACTCGATGGTGGCAGCGGATTTCCCAAAATCCAGGTATTAGGATTTTGGGGGGAGTTTTTGTACCAAAGCCTGTAGAGATCAGGTTTTGGGTTGCTTTTGCGGGCCCCCACTTCTGCATTCTTTGTGCCAGAGTGGGGAATCAGCCTTGACAGGGTGCTATAGAAGTAACGAGACATTCCATAATTTCTGGCCATGCCATTGTATCTTTTTATTGCATCCTAAAAAAATTAGGAATCCATCATACTTTGCTTGACCACATTGATTTTTGTTACAGCTCTTCTTTGTTAAGCTATCTGGCATGTGCTGCTGCGGCCCTCCGACTCACTTGGGGAATGGATAAAAACTCATGAACTGTAACTGTGACCTTCTGTGGGGAATCAATATTGTAGCACTTCAGACTATTAAAGCTCTGGAGGGTTTAGGCTTTTTCCACAAGCTGCAGTTCACAAGGGAATGAAAAATTATTAAAAATGTAAAAGGAAGTGGCAATTATCATGTGATTTATTGTACCTCTTGTGCGGTAGCACAAAAGGTGAACAGCATCATTGGCAGGAAGTGAAAGTGTATTTACTGCTGATGGGCAATAAAAGATTCCTTTGCTAGTGTGTCTGGTTATGAAAGTGGTCTCACTGCTCTTGCTGGGATAAATCTCCCTTTATCTGCCCTCCCTTGTCTCACATTGTGGTTGGTTAATAGCTTTAATTCTGGCAAACTCTTATTTACATAAGCCAAGCCCTTTAGCTATAGATGTAATTTCCCCCTCCAGGTTAAAATCCACCCACCCCAAGACATCCCAAGGAAATGGTTTGTGTCATTTAAAAGCATTCACAGCCAAATTCTGCTCCTCTTACGTGAAAGCTGCTTCTGGGCTGACACAGTGGGAATGGCAGTGGGACCTCCAGGAGCTAAGGCTTTGTGGCTGTGGAGTGGCACTACAGGAGAGGGGGCACTTTAAAACACGCTGATCTATCTAGCTCCTCCCATTGTTTTCACTTCAGCAGGCAGTGACAAGAGGCAAAGCCCTGAGCAAAGAGGTGGTGCGTATACTGCACCTGCCCAAGAGCAGTCCCGTGACACAGGTACCCGCTTCCCTTGTTCCAGGAAGGGGGAGGGGTATTACTGATGAGTTATACCAGCTGCACATTCATTGGCTGTGTGGGGGGTTGGAGCAAAAGCTGCACCCATTGCTGTTTCCCCACTTCTCACCCATATGCCCAGTGGTGGCCTGTCAATACAGGCGAACTAGGCAGCCACCTAGGGCGCCAAGATAAACGGCCATTGAGGGCTTTGGAGGCGGGGGCGCTGATTGAGCACCGATCGCGCATTTCGCCTAGGGCGCCAGTTGCCGGCAGCTCATCTAGGGCTGCTCCTGCATATGCCTCTGCAAGGTAGCAAGCAGGGATAAAGCTCGGCTTTCTCTTGTGAGTTGACTCTCAAGGACTGGGTCGTCTAGGTGTAAGGGAAGCTCTTATTCCCCTGTGAGGATGGCACAATTGAGCCCAATGAGACTCCTGGTGGAACAAAGCATTCCCTTGCATGAGTAAGTGGAGCAGACACGTCCCCAGAACAGCCGGGCCTCCCTGAAATGACATCCCCACGAAACAAGCAGCAAACACACAATACCGGACAACGAGAGGAAAGGTTAAACCAGCTCCTCTCCCTGCGCTCTCACCAGAAGCACCATCAATATAAAATCATAATGCAGCACTTAACAGACCTTCAGTAATGGGCTGTCGTTGCCACGGTCTCATTTCATTATTCATAACGCTTAGGTAGATTGTGGAAGCTGTTAGCACTCACTTAATTTTGACTGTTTAGTCACGGGGCGGCAATAAATCAAATCCTGAGAGGTGCTGAGCAACTGGAGCTAGAGGGCACAACTAGCCTCAGAATCAGGGGCTGGAACTGGCATGTGCTTGAGCTCCCCTTGAAGCATGTGACTTCATGGGCCTGCTCGTCTGCTTACAATTAGGTGGGTGCTTAAGTGCTTGGTTGGTTGAGGGCCAGAGTTCTTACATCTTGCAGTAGTAACCCCAGTATTGCAACATGGTTACCAGAGAGGATTATCAGTACTAAAAAAATACCTTTTCCATATATCTATAAATATTGGCAATCGGGCATGGTCCTAGACAGCCCTGCGCACTGGTGGCAGAAAGCTACAGAAACTCAGGCCCCGTAAGCACAGTTACGTGTGTGCTTAACGTTAAGCATTCAAGTGGTTGACTGCTGTGAAGCAGGCGCAAAAAGGGTTTGTGGGATAAGGGTCTAAGCTTGTAAAGCCAATTTGTCTTGCAGTTCAAGAGATTGACTTGAATTCAATCTATTTAGAGCACGAACGGGCACAATACGTGCCACCAAACATTTGGAGCTGGCCTGCTGCAGCCCAGTGGGACCCTCAGGCAGGCTTCCTGGCTGCTGCGGCTGCACACGCTGCTCAAAGCGACTGGCTGCTGGGGCCGGCGCGTGTGTCTCTGCATCATTTACCCCTTAGGGATGAGGGAGCCATGGGTCTCCTTGTGCTGCACATGCCCACAAGCACTGCCCTTGAAGTTTCCAGCCTATGGGAAGCTGTGAGGGTGACGCTGGGGGTAGGGGCAGGGCACGGGGACCTCCCCTTCCCCCAAGGGGCACAGGCTGTGCAAAGATACTCAGATTAGGCCCAGCCAACAAATGATCTGCTCAGGCCCTGCAACTCCTTTTAACGGAGCCTGCTGGGCTGTGATTGGCTGCTTCCCCACAGCCTTTCACTTTCATTGCTCCTTTCTGAGAGGTGGGGAGGCAGGCTGTGGTAAGATCGCCAGCCGAGGGCCTCAAAGGTACCCAATTACACCTGTGCAAAGATGGTTAACTAAAGCAAAACCAACAAAACAATATATCATTTAAAGAAATTCAAAGGCACTACCTAGCTCTGCCTCGTGCCCAGTTACAAAGCAAATCCCATAGGACTAACAACAGAGGTAGGATCTCAGTAACATAGTTACCAAGGAAGAAGAGCTGCCCATTTTATTGCACAGGTTGTACAAAGTATATAGCCTACCCTTGTGACCAAGGGGTGCATATATGTGCTTGGTGCAAACAGCTCATGGCCTGGAAGCCTAGCATGGGGCCAGAATTGTTGAATTGGTGGAGCTGTAAAAAATGTATTTAGAATCATAGACTCATAGGGCTGGAAGAGACCTCAGGAGGTCATCAAGTTCAACCCCTTGCCCAAAGCAGGACCAACTCCAACTAAATCATCTCAGCCAGGACTTTGTCAAGGTGGGACTTAAAAATCTCTAGGGATGGATATTCCACCACCTCTCTGGGTCACCCATTCTAGTACTTCACCACCCTCCGAGGGAAATAGTTTTTCCTAATATCCCAACCTAGACCTCCCCCTCAGAGACTACCTGTAGGAACAGCATAGAGCCTCCTTTGACCAGACTGCATTGATCATCCGGTTGAGAAAGCCTGGTTTGGGGGGGAAGGGGGGAGGGGACAATGTGGAACTGACAGAAAAACTTCAGATGGAATTCACGTGCCCACATAGGAGTCAAATCAAACACCAAGAAGGTAGCTCCCAGAGATGGAGGTTACAGCTGGGAGACACAGAGAGGCCGTGACAACAGGGAGTCAAACAGCAGAAGTATTGAAAGCTCGGTATGTGGTGACTGTAAGAATCATGTGGTGACTTGCTTTCTGGGTATGAAAGTGCCAGCTCTCACAAAATGTTTAAACAAATGCTGAATGAATGTTGTGGAGGAGCCTGCAGGCATAATACTGATGGTGCATAGATAGCCATAGCGTAGGGAGATGAGTAGTCCTGGTAGTGGAACATAAATAGTTAGGGGAAAAGTTTAAGGTAAAGGGTGATGTGGTAGTTCTCTCTGAAATGCCAGCGGTATCAGTTCCTGTGACACCTGACCTCATGAAGTACCCTGCAGGACACAAAGAGTTAATTTAGCTTTTCATTCTCTTTGACTTAGCCACATAGACTTTGATAAAGCTAAATGGAGAAACTGCAGGACCTCAATGCATATATAAGAGGGGAGCAAACGAGAAAAGGGGGTGGAATCTCCATCCCTAGAGGTTTTTAAGTCCCAGCTTGACAAAGCCCTTGGCTGGGATGATTTAGTTGAGATTGGTCCTGCTTTTAGCAGGGGTTTGGACTCAATGATCTTCTGAGGTCTATTCCAGCCCTATGATTCTATAATTCTAAGAGGTTTAAATATATTCGATACTGGGAAACTCTTACAGAAAAGGTGAATTTAGGTAAAAGAGATGAGCTTCATCTTGACAGTTAGATATGGTTTATGCATGGGCAGGGAGGGACTCTGAAGAATACCCAGCATGTGTTTGGCACAGTACTTAACATATAAATGCCACTTTAGAGAAAATAACACTTGCAACAGCTGAAATAGTGGAAATAGCAGCAGAAATGCCTAAATGTGAGAAGAAACAGTGTCTTAAATAAAATAAACACCTGTTCTGTGCTTGCAGAATGTAATCTTCCAAAACAAGGTGCAGATTAGAGACAGCTCAGTAGCACAGAGACAGCTCATTACTAACACGCCTTGACAAAAGTGTTGCATGTTCTCAGCTCTGGCACTTTCCTAAGCCTTGATTTCACGTGGGTCAGAAACAAATGTAAGAATGCATATTGTGCATACTGAAACTACCTTCCTCACTAGCCTATCGACCCCACAACCAAGTGATAAACGGCACCTTATGAAGTGAATCTGGAAATGAAAAGGTTTCTGATTAGACCTACGAAATGTTGAAGTTGCCTAGAAAGTTATGTAAAACCCCTTTAGTAGCACTAGATGGCGCTAGAAAAACTATCAATAGCTGATGTAAGTGTGGAAAAGAGGACATTTATGCAAGGCGATAATATGTAAACTGTACATTCTATTAATCCCCATTCTTCCATTTCAGGCGCCCATTAATTGTCTTGGCAAAGCTTTATAAGAAAGGTTTTTGATTATTCAACAAGACACACGATGTTTGGGACTCATGAGCGCCTCTTGGCACTTGACCTCACGAAGTATCCAGCAGGACTCAACGAGTTAATTTAACTTTTATTTCTCTTTGATGTAGCTACATAGACATTGGTGGAGTGGAAGTGATTTACTTGCACTGTGATTACATTTCAACCCAAACAGGGCGTTGAATCAGATCTCACTGGCAGCTGTTTCAACATCTGTGTAATCCCAGGGAGTTTAGCAGGGGTTCCTCCTGATTCACACTAATGTAACCAAGACTCAGACCCAGAGTGATCACAACACTGCTGTTCAAATGGCCACACTTTATATTAAGGTCCAATTATAAATTGCTTATAAAGGGTTAGTAAATAAAGAATAGGTTTCTCCTTTTAAACAAACAAGTATTATAGTGTCCAAGAGGTTGCTTGTTAACATCTTCTAACCATCTATAACACCTCCTGATGTGCTTACACTATCAGTATCACGTCCATAATACGCTTATAATATCAAGTTCTCATTTATTATTATTTATAAACTCTTCATATAAGCCACTCCGACTCATCTGATGAAGCTCATGATACTATATATATATGTCAGTCTCTCAGGTGCCACGGGACTACTCATTGTTTTTAAAGTTACAGACTAACACAGCTACCCCTCTGAACCCTCATAAATGTAACCTTCCTATAAACTGTGACAGATCAAATTTTACATTCAGCTCTCTGGCTCATATTTCAGCTCAGCATCTAAACTGACTGATGTTGGGAGCTAGAAGATGCAATTGCCAAGCCTCCCAGGGCTATCAGAGATGTTAGTTTGTATCCACAAAAACAACGAGGAGTCCTATGGCACCTTAAAGACTAACACAGCGTTTCCCAAACTATAGGCCGCAGCCCGATACCGGGCCGCAGGAAAAAAATACCGGACCTCAGTGTGGCTGCTGGGAAGGAGCAGAGCGGGGCGGGCTGGGAGGAGGTGTGTGTGTGGGGGAAACCGGCCGGCAGAAGCAGGGTTGGGGGTAGCGGGGCTGTCCCGCGGAGATTGGGGCAGGTGGGCAGGTGGGCGGCGGAAGCAGGGTTGGGGGCAGCGGGGTTGTCTGGTGGAGATTGGGGAGGGCAGGCAGCAGAACCAGGGCTGGTCGGGGGGCGGGGGGACTGTCCGGAGGAGGAGGAGGGACAGGAGAACCAGCTGCCGGAAGCAGGGCTGGATGGGGGCAGCGGGGCTGGTCGGGGGGGTCGTCGGGGTAACGGGGCTGACCAGGGGAGATTGGTGGGGGGCGGGGGGGAACCGGCCGCCGGAAGCAGGGCTGGATGGGGGCAGCAGGGCTGGACTGGGGAGATCGGGAGGCGGGGGAGGAGTGGGACTGACCCGGGCACATGCAGACCCGGGCACACGAGTGAGTCCAGCCCTGGGGATTCCATTTTGCCCCCCCCCCCCACATACCCTCCCTTGAGTAGTTGTGAACTGCCTGGCAGGTAGACACACTCAGGCAGTATGAGCACATCTACCAGCCAGGCAGTTCACAGCTAAGGACTGATACACCTAATTATAATAAAACTTACCTAATTAGAAAATACCAGACATTTTATATGTCTGGTAATTTCTCAATTTGTTTTCCAGACAAAACCCTCAAATACCAGACTGTCTAGCACAAAACTGGACACCTGGCAACCCTACCCTTCCTTGCACCCTCCCTCCTAGCCAGATACCCTACCCCCAATCTGCTCCTGCTCCCGCCTCCTGGAATGCCCATGCGGCGCCGGGTCCCCCAAGCCCTGGCCCAGGCTGGGTGGAGAATGCAGCCGGGTGAAACACTGAAAATTTATTCATTTTTCATTCTTTTTTTTATATGCATTTATATTTTTGGGCTGCAAAAAACAGTACCAAAAAAAACCAGGTTCCAATTAAAGTAAGAAGTTTGGGAAACCCTGGTCTAACCAGCTTTCTATCCACCTTACAGTCCATTTATCCAATCCATATTCCCTTAACTTGCTGGCAAGAATATTGTGGGTGACTGTATCAAAAGCTTTGCTAACACTAGCACTGGGGGCTTTGGGAGGACCAGAAACAACTTATTTGAATATTCATCATTTGCTTAATGAATATGCAAATATGCAAATGAACGTTACCGGTCCTCCAAAAGCTCGTGAATGGATTTACTCGTCCCCATGTCAAAAAGTTTTGGAACCCCTGGACTAACAGATTTATTTGGGCATAAGATTTTGTGGGCAAAACACCACTTTCTCAGACTCATAGAGTCATCTAGAAAATTAGGTGAGTTTGACGAGGTCTGTGAGGGGTGTGAAAAATCCACCGCGTGAGTGGTATAGCTGAACTGATCTAAATCCCTTTGTAGATAGTGCTTGGAGGAAGGAGGAACTCTTTTTGTTGATCTACTACCACCTCTTGAGGGGGTGGATTAGTACAGACAAACCCAGATAGTCATGCCGTGCCTAGCTTCAATAGAGGACTAGGCTTCAATAGCTGCAGGCCAAAATGGATATGTCTACACTGCAACCAAAAATCCGCAGCTGGCCCATGCCAGCTAATTTGGCTTTGCTGGGCTTGGGCTAAGGGGCTGTTCAGTTCCAGGCTTGGGTGGGAGGGTCCCAGAGCTTGGCTTGCAGCCCAGGCTAGAATATCTGCACCACAATCAAAGAGCCCTGCAGGCCTAGCCCCATGAGCCCAAGAGAGCTGGCATGGACATCTTGTTGCAGTGCAGACAAACCCAATGACAGCAGTTTGTATGAGCTGTCTGAGATATATATAAGCAGCAGTCTCACTCCTGCAAGCAGGCCCTACTTTGCCAGCTGCCGACACTATTGAACAGACAAAAGCAAAAGCAGATAGAATTTTGTAATGTAGACCTTGCCTTAGTAGGGAAAACTCTCTAGCCGTTTCTGCTGGTTGCATGAAAACAGTGTTCTATGTTTTCCTTTCTATCTAGTCCACCTACTTGGGGTCTCTGCTGTTACAGATGGACCTCTGACGTATGAAGAACTAGTCAGATTGAGCAACAGAAAATATGAAACATATAAGCTTTAGCCAAAAGATGACATTTTAAAAAGATTAAAAACCTCATGAATCCTTAAAAATAAAATAGCATTAATATATTTTTTAAAAATCAAGCAAACATCAGCAAGTCTAATTTTTTTAAAGAATAAAGAATTCTTTATTTTTTTAAAAAGAATTCTGTTTAGCTGGTAATTGACAATCCATGTGAACGTATTGTGAGATTTCAATATCAATGCCTACGGACTGATATCAGGCTTTTAAGTAAGATTATTCACTGTCAGAAATGGCTGGCACAAAAGGCAGCAAGCGTGCAAGGTAATTTATACTAGCAATCAACCTGTAATTACAAAGGAAATTAAAGCGTGACTTTAAAGAGTCTAACTCCTCCCTCAGGCCAACTAGTTGTTTTGTAAACATGAGCAAGGGGAACCCAATCGCATTATGAAGAATTATTGATCTTTTTAGGGTGACAGTGTGAAACCTTAGAATAGGAAAAGCTATATACTAGGAAAGTCTTTAAAATCCGTTGTGACTCTTTGAATCAATCTGCAAGCTGATGACCTTGCTTGTACAAATGCTGATGATGATTATAAAGTTGCTTACACAGGCCTAGATTCTGACTTAGACTATGGGCCTCATGCAAGGAGGCAAGAAACTGCTTAATACTTTTCACAAGCTCCTCAGATCGGTAGACCAGGCATGAAGGTCTAAGAAGGGACATGTCCATTTACTCCTTCATTGGAGCAGGTGGGTTGGAATTTGATGGGGAAAGAGATGGGTGGAACTTTGACTCTGCTTCTCTAATGTGCTAGCTAGTATAGCTGAACTGGTGTGGAGCTTACACTCTAATGTGCTGCTGGTATAACCCAGTGGTAATGTACCAACACTCCCTTCTTACCCTTGAGTCTTTAAGTACATTGCCTTTCAGGGCTGTTTATCCACCATCCTTTGTTTCCTCAAAAGCCATCTCACAGATGGCATGTGCATGTACTGGAAGAGGGGTGGTTATGCACTGAACACATTAATTCAGTTCCTCTTAATCTGTGCCTCCTTGAATAAATGTGAAGCGGCTTGGAAAATACTCAGAGATTAAGATATGAAAATGATGATGGTGAAGACATTTTCTCATGTGTGGGGGAACCAAGAGAATTAGAAAGATGTTTCCAGAGAATGCTCAAAATGTTTTTAATTAGCTAGATTCAGACTTTAAAAATAGGAACCAAATGAACCTTGAAATAGATCTTCTGTGTGTTAATGTCTAACTATGAAGCAGCTATGAAATTTGACAGATGTAGATTTTATAATTTGTAGTGCAATACTATTTATTTTTTACAAAACTACCAAATTTTCCCCAGTAGTTACTATCCAACAGGATCATTATGAAGATGTTTGCAAAAGAAAATTGCATTTCCAATAGGAAAACATAGCACGCTCCAAGCAGAGCAATCTCTTTATGATAATCAAGCTTAAATGTAAAATGCCATTGGTATAAAGGGGAACAGAATATGATTCAGTTAGAAGAGAGAGACAATGCTAAGTTAAGGTGGAGAAGAGCACAGCTCAGCAGATCAGTTACAGAGACTGGGACCGTGGGTGTAATATTGGTGGAAGGAAAAGATGCTCTTGGAAAAGGTTCAGCATCCCATAATAATCTCCCATGCAGCATGCAGGGGTTCAACTCCCAGCATTTATTTTTTTTGTACATAGTTGCTTATGGTAAGATGAATTTGCTATGCTTATGAGTGTAATGGAGATGTGAACACATATAGACTCCAAATAGAGACTCAGGTGAGCTCATGCTTTCAATGGGACTCTTCGTCTCCATTCACTGCCTTATTGAATTTGGCCAGGGTGTACAGTTTTATTGGACATCATGAAACACATTTCTTGTCTTAAACCTTGTTGCTGGGTTATTGTGTGCTGTTAAACATGCCTCATATTTCACCTAGAGAAGTGGTTATGTAACCCACACACCTGCCGGGAGTGGGGTACTGTAAGGATGTAGTCGACTACACAATTAACTGATAAACCTGGGCTTACTGATCAATCCTATTGACAACATCTCTCCCACTTTGCTGTCTCTGAATTAGAGGCAGGAAGGGGTGGGGAGAGGTGGGATCTCGTGCCTCTGGGGAGCCAGCTTTTAAGCCGGCTTCGCACAAAAAATGGATCCCACAGAGCTGCCTGCCCTCTCCCCCACTCCTGCGCAGCTGCCTCTGCCAGAGAGGCAGCAGTGTGGAGGTGAGGGGGGCAGGTGGAAGCTAGTACACATAGAAAGATGGCTCTCAGGCTGGCTGCCCACACATGTATCAGCTCTCACAGAGCCGCCTGCCCTTCCCTCCCTCCCACCCCCGCTATAGCCTCTCTATCAGAGGCAGCAGCGTGTGCAGAGGGCAGGGCAGGCAGAAGCTGATATGCATGGGCAGTCAGCTTTCAAGCTGCCTCTCCATGGTGTGGGCTCTGTGGAGCCACCTCCCCCCCCTTTGCTGCCTTTCAAAGCAGTAGCAGGCAGTAGCATGGGGGAGGTGGGGTAGGGGAAGGTTCTCCATGGGATGGTGGAGCAGCCTTTGTCTCCCCCCCATGGACAGAGGCTGCTGTTGCCCTGCACTGCTGCCTCTGTGTCAGAGGCAGCAGTGCAGTGCGGCAGGTGGGAGATGGTCTGCGTGGGGAACTGGTTTTTAAATTATTAGCAATTACTCTAAAGTGGTTTTGGGACCCTTCTGGAGGAAAGGCACTACATAAGTAAAGGCCACTGAGCTAAATTTAGAGGTGACATAATTGTGGTTTAGATTACATATTGGCAAATGGAAGAGTGGTCTTGGAGCCAGAAAAACAACCCACAGGAGGGAGATAAGGATGAGCAAGATCAAGTGGGAGTAGAGCCTTAAATATGTAAATTACACCATTTCCACCCTCATTTGTATCACTTCTGGATTTGGCCCTGTGCCATTACTGCTATGCACTAAGAAATTGGTTATTTATGCCTTAAATGGCATCCTAATGAGCCTACATGTTTCCTCTGCTTTATGCTCCTCACCCTTGAAAACACCAACATTGCAGGAACCATCTTTCTGGCTAGGTAGCAAAGGAGACATTTCCCTTTATGGCCCATCAATGCTGCAGTTTAGTTGACCAGATAGTTTGCTATTGACTTGACCTAAGGCACTCCATCCCTTTCAGGGCTCAGCATGTTCCTGACCATTGCTACTAGTGCAATGTGTGGGAGAGGTCAGGTCAAAGAAACATTCCCATGGCTCCATCATAGCATGAGAAATTGCAACAGAAGGAACCATCCTATAAATGTTTCTTTTGCTCGCTCTCTGCTTCTGATTCCTGAATGCAGCCTTTTCTTGGAGAAGTATAGTATGTTAGCTAGTAAAGTCCTTGTATAAAATATGATTTCATGGCAGGAAGAAGGGAAAATAAGGAAATGATTCACAGGATAAAAAACTATGAAATATTATATTACATTGTTACCAGAATAAAAATGCACAGATGCTAAACTAAACTTTGAAATGCTTTATATATGTTTAAAATGTGCATCAAACAAACAAGCAAGCAAGCAAACAAACAAACAAAAATAGAAAAAGAAAGACACATATTGCTCAGATCCAATTCCCACTGACTATAGCAGGAATTGCATGGGAAGTCAATTTCAGAACAATGATTCCACATAGAAATATTCCTGCCTAACCACATAAGAACATAAGAATGGCCAGACTGGGTCAGACCAAAGGTCCATCTAGCCCAGTGTCCTGTCTGCCAACACTGGCCAATGCCAGATGCCCCAAAGGGAATGAACAGAACAGGGAATCATCAAGTGATACCTCTCCAGTCATCCATTCCCCGCCTGTGACAGAGGCTAGGGACACCATTCCTACCCATCCTGGCTAATAGCCATTGATGGACCTAACCTCCATGAATCTATCTAGTTCTTTCTTGAACCCTGTTAATGTCCCGGTCTTCACAATCTCCTCTGGCAAGGAATTCCACAGGCTGACTGCACTATATGAAGAAAAACTTTCTTTTGTTTGTTTTAAACATGCTATCTTTTAATTTCATTTGGTGACCCCTAGTTCTTACATTGTGGGAATACATAAACAACTTTTCCTTATTCACTTTTTCCACACCAGTCATGATTTTATAGACCTTTAACATATCCTCCCTTAGGCTATGTCTAGACTGCAGGCTTCTTTCGGAAGAACCTTTCTTCAGAAGAGATCTTCTGAAAAAACTTCTTCAGAAAGAGAGCGTCCACACACAAAAGCGCATCGAAAAAGTAATCTGCTTTCTCGAAAGAGAGCATCCAGACTGACTGGATGCTCTCTTGCATTTAAGCTGTGATTACTATGGATGGAGTGGTCACCAGGGCACCTGTGCTTTTTCCTCTTTCTTCTTCTTTTGAAAGAACTCCTCTTCCCCATTCACACATGCCTTTTTCTGAATGAGCTCTTTTGGAAAAAGGCTTCTTCCTTGTAGAAAGAGGATTATTAATGCTGGAAAACCCCCTCTGTTCTTTTGATTTAATTTAGGAAGAACAAGACTGCAGTATGGATGTAACTCAGGTTTTGTCGGAAAAATGGCCGTTCTTCCGACAAAACTCTGTTGTGTAGACAAACCCTTAGTCTCCTCTTTTCAAAAGCTGAAAAGTCAGTCTTTTTAATCTCTTTTCATATGGGACCCATTCCAAACTTGTAATAATTTTTGTTGCCCTTTTCTGAACCTTTTCCAATACCAATATATCTTTTTTGATATCAGGCGACCACATCTGTACGCAGTATTCAAGATGTGGGCATACCATGGTTTTATATAGAAGCAATAAGATATTCTCTATATAATTCTTTATCCTTTTAAAAATTATTCCTAAAATTCTATTTGCTTTTTTGACTGCCGCTGCACACCGAGTGAATATTTTCAGAGAACTATCCACAATGACACCAAGATCTCTCTCTTGAGCGTAGCTAAATTAGTTCCTATCATATTATATGTATAGTTGGGATTATTTTTTCCAATGTGCATGGCTTTACACTTAGCAACATTAAATTTCATTTGCCATTTTGTTGCCCACTCACTTGTTTGGTGAGATCTTTTTGAAGCTCTTCACAGTCTGCTTCGGTCTTAACTATCTTGAGCAGTTGAGTATCATATGCAAATTTTGCCACCTCACTGTTTATCCCTTTCTCCAGATCATTTATAAATAGCTTGAATAGGATTGGTCCCAGTATAGACACTTGGGGGACACCACTAGTTACCTCTCTCCATTCTGAAAACTTACTGTTTATTCCTGCCCTTTGTTTCTTGTCTTTTAACCAGTTATTAATCCTTGAGAGGACCTTCCCTCTTATCCCATGATACGGTGTAGAGCTGGTGGCTTATAGAATTTGCTTTTAATTGATAAAGGTTGTTTCATGGCCGAGCGTGTATGCAAAGTAAAGGATTTTTCAACGAAATGTGTTTTTTCTTTTATTTTAAAATGCTGATTTGTTGAAACTAAAACTTCACAAAACAAGGTTAGGTTTGATGAATTTCCCCACTTGAAAAATGTAGAGAAAAAAGGTTTCAACATTATTAAAATGTTTTGTTTTGACATTTTTTTGGAACAAAAAATTCTGGCTTTCTTGATTAAAACAACATTTTGTTTAGAAATTTTAATTAAAACTGAAGAAAAATACAGAAAGTGAAATTAAATGTTTTGAAATGATTGAAATATCTCAATTGAAAACATTTTTATTTTAAAAATTAGTGAGAATTTGAGATTTTTATCCTAATTCGAACTCTTGAAAATATTAGAGGGATGGGAAAACCATTTCCAGGCAAGCTGTAGTGAACAGTCCAATGGAAGAATTCATTAACATGCACATGATTAATAAAGATGAATTTGTCCTAATAGGACTCCCAAATCCATTTGTTCATTCTCATCCAAGTTCCATACAAGTGACGTTTTATGAACAAGAATGTTTGCAGAAAGTGAAAAATCTTATGACTAGTTGTGCACATGTGTAGTAGTGCTAAAATTTGTGCTGGAAATGTTTGCATGGCCAACTGAGAATTGCCTTGATTTCCCAGCTCCTATTTTTTAAAGTTGTTGTCTTCTAGCTAGGGAATACGGTAGTAACAATGCCATGCAACTTCACTGACTAATCACACACCATGAATAAGGAATATTGAATAACTAAACACACTTGCAAGTAACTATATATAGCCTGCCACAGAGTCAAATAAAATGGTCTGAAAATTTACAAACAACAAACTTCAATAGAGTTACTCTTGATTTATATCAATGTTAGTGAAATCGTAATTGCATACTTGAATATGACTATAAATACTATTTTATGAAGTATGCAAATTAAACATCTAAATATCCATCAACAACACGCAAAAAATTATGTGTGACCACCTCTCAACCTGCCCAGACTCACATACAGAATGCAATATGAGAGCAGACCCAAAATAAGGGTCATAAAAATGATTCTGCAGGAAATTTTAAACGTTTTAGTGTTATTTGTCCCCCTAATCTCAGTTTCATGATTCTGCACATCTGAAGGTGAATAATACCCACCCATACAAGTGAAGGGATATCAAATTTGTGAATGAGTGATGTTCTTCCAAATGAATGGCACAGCTCTGTGTGCGGGCATGGAGTGTAGCTGAATGTGAGCACTTGTCACATTCAAGGGGGATGATCCAAATACATCATCATTAACTCAAACAACCCCATTGTCTCTGGACTGATCCAAAGTCCCTTTGAAATTAATAGAAGTCTTTTGGATTTTCATTAGGTTCTTATGGAATAACTGCCCTTCATCAGTGGTGTATTCTTCCCAATCTCTGTGTATACGTGATACCGCCCATTAACCACTGGAACAACTTAATTACAATCATAGTGGATTATCCAGCACTAACAATTTGTAAATCAAACTTGGATGTTTTCCCTAAAGATCTGGCCTAGGAATTATTTCAGGGAAGTTTTAGGGCCTGTGTTACACAGGGGGTCTGATTAGACCAGGGTGGGCAATAAGCAGTCCATGGACTTGACACGATTCACTGGCGTTAGCCCCTGGCAGGCTGCCAGACACATCATTTATCAGTATGGCAGCTCTCAGTGGCTGTGGTTCACCGTTCCCAGCCAATGGAAACTGTCAGAAGCAGTGACCCGGCCCACAATGCTTCCAACAGCTCCCATTGGCTGGGAATGGCAAACAATGGCCAGCGGGAGCTGTGAGTGGTTGTGCCTTTAGATGCTCAGGTAAATAAAGCATCTGGCAGCCTGACAGGGGCAAACCATGATGAATTGCGTCCGGCCCATGGGCTGCTTATTGCCCTCCCTGGACTAGATGATCACAATGGTTCCTTCTGGCTGTGGAAGGAGTCATTCTTATTTAACCCTACCCATCACTGTCTGCTTATTTGGGGGGTCAGATTCTGCCCCCTAATAACTATCAAATAGTGTCCTATCGTACCTGGAAATCCATTGACTTCATAGTGACTATGTGTAGAATGAAGACTGAGCAAATGTGGCAGCATCTGGACCTTTTCACTGGGTTCATGATGCCAAATTAGATTGGTAACACTAAGGAGCAGAACATGAGATCTGGCTCTTCTCACACCCTGTGTTTATACCATTTAAACTCC
This sequence comes from Pelochelys cantorii, assembly GCA_032595735.1. Taxonomy (NCBI): domain Eukaryota; kingdom Metazoa; phylum Chordata; order Testudines; family Trionychidae; genus Pelochelys; species Pelochelys cantorii. The sequence goes on along the minus strand of CM064326.1, from coordinate 332,212,543 downwards.
ATGGTGTCACTTTGTGTGGATTCAGACCTCCTCCCTTGTTATCTGTGCGTGAATGCAGTGCACATGTATGGCACTGAAGAGATAATAACTAATATAATGTAACTGACATGCTTCTCTCTCCTGCTCTGGAAGCCAAAGAGGTTGCAGATGTGATTTTAGTGAATGGAGGATGAAAAGCGCTAGATGAGTGTAGCTGCTAGTTTGAATGTCTCCTTTTGTGGAGTTTTGACATTTAGAATTCAGGATATTTGCCACTGAAACAAAAGATGAAATAATAATAATAATTATAAAACATGCAGTAGGCAAAACATAGCAAGCCTGCGATTTAGGGAAATTAGGTTACTGAGCATTCTGGCTCTCAGATATGTGATCTGAAAGCTGAAAACATTGTTCAGCTTTTCAGACATATGTGCAGTGCTCAATAAACAGAGTGCCAAATTCTGTCCTCAGTTACACTCCTGAAAGGGCAGTGTATGCCCTAGGGTTGATAACATCTAAAGGTTACTTTATCAATATGGCCAAGGAAACCAAAGTGAAGTCAAGAACCAGGCAGAGAATATTTATATTTATACCCAGTATGTATTTTTGATCAGCTCAGCTGAAACAAGTTGTAGGAAATATAAATATTCAAATGAAGGAAACTGAGATCAAGAGCTGTTTGCTGTATCAGAGACTTCAAAGTTCATTCATCTAACTGTGTTGCTATTACCATTTTGGCTCTGTTGCTGTGTTTTTGGTTTCTGCAGCCTCGTTAGGAATGGATGCTTACTGGGTACTGTCCAACGGCAACATACTCCACAAATCCTTTGAGATCGGAAGCAGTGGGAACAAGTGTTTGTGCAGTTCAGTGTCTGTGTAAGGCTGATCTTGAGTTGCACTGCCGCGCAGAGCCCAGGATCAGCTGGGCAGTCCCCAGCTGACCCCGGGCTCCACGGCAGCTTCACCTTTGAAATGCTGCGGCGGCAATTCAAAAGGGAGGCGCAAGTGATTAATCGTGATTAAATTTTTTAATCACTTGACAGCCCTATTTTAATTTGGAAACTTTCAAAATGAAACATTTTAATTGTTTTTTACATTTTTCTTGTAAGAAACAAAACAATTTGGTGAAGCTGCCTACTGGTCATGATGTTTGATGTCACTGAATCTGCATTTGAAAAAAAAATTCATCCAAAAAATTCCACCCAGATTTTAGTAGAGGGCAATGACACACATAAACCCCAGAGACATTTGTTTTAATATATTTTTAGGGCTTTTTGAAGAAAATGTACTCCACGTTTGCTTTGTTTTTACTGATCATTGTTAATCACCTTTGGCACTTTTTTAAGCAGAAGTCAGCCTGCATATTCTGCTCTGCCTTTAGCTCAATATAATGCATATGTTCGTTTCACAACTCCCCAAAGGACAATAACAGAAGACAGTCCAAGGATATCTTAAATACCAGCTATTGAACTCTTGAGGATAAAGAAATTTGACTTGGACCACAGGAAATATTTATGGATAAATTCCAGAGCTGGGATTATCACACTCAGAAATGCCCTGTGAACTCAAGACTATGAAGAAGGGAAGTAACTGAGTGAACACTCGGTTGGCATCCGTTGGGCAATACTGAACACTAAATATTATATTTCTGTTTTCAGGGAGGGATTATGTGGATTATAAAGATCAGAAGTGGAGTCAGTCTTTGCCTTTGTGAGACCCCCACCAACAACTAAGGGGTGGAGAAGGGTGTGTATCTCTATGTATGGGCTGGGCTTTGTGTTCTCTGACCCAACTAAGGGAGGTGAGCATCTGGATACAAATTACTCTTTCTTCCATTCACACTGAGGGAAGCATGGCATGAGAGATTGAGTAATCCCCTCCCTGTGCTCATGCTGCTGAAAAAGCTAATGTGCAGTGATATTTAAGGCCCAAAGTGATCATCTTGTCTGACCTTCTGCATAACACAGGCCATTCATCTTCCCTGTATTAATTCCTGCTTCATGTCCAACAACTCTGCTTGAACTACAGCATAGCTTCCAGGAAAAACTGCTCAACTTGTTTTACAAATTACCAGTGTTGGAGAATCCAGCACAACCCTTGGTAAACTGTCCTATATTTAATTACCCCACTGTAAAAAAAATCACCTTTTATTTCTAATCTACATTTGTTTAGCTTCAGAATACAGCCATTGGTTCTTTGTATACCTTTGTCTGCTAGAATGAAGAGCTATTATCAGGCTTCTGTTCCCCAAGTAGGTAATTATAAGCTGTGATCAAATCACTCCTTAACTGTCTCTGAGTTAAGATAAATAGATTAAGGTGCTTAAGTACATCACTCTAAGGCAGTGATTCTCAACCACCCTGCTCACCTCAGACCTTTCTGCAGACCACCAGCCAACCACTCGTTACGACAAAATGGGAGCAGGAGGGGAGGGGGTTGTGGGGTCTGGCTGGGAATTTGGGTGCAGGAGGGCTGAGGGTGGAGGATCTGGGTGAGAGGCAGGGTGCAGGAGTGGAATGAAGGTGCAGGGTCTCAGCGGGAGGGGAGTGCATTGAGGGAGATGGGGATGTGGGGTCTGGACATGAGGGGGATGGAGGATGCTTACATAGCTCCGTGCACCCCACCATTCCAAGGCACCACCCTCTGCTGCACCCATTGGCCAAGATTCCAGCCAATGGGAGCAGCAGGGAAAGCCTCCTGGTGAGTGGTTTCCTGTGCTGCCATTCCCTCAGCTAGGGGAAAGGGAGAGATAGCATGCAGGGTCACTTCATTTCACTTAGAGTTGCCAGATGGTTTCAATAAAAATACCGAACACCCCTCTTCCCCCCCCAAAAAAAACACCTGGGAAAAATTCTGTTGAGTGGGGGAAAAAAGGGGGGGGGAGACCAAAGTTGTTGAGCAAAAAAAAAGAAAAGGACCCCAAGAGTTATTAAGCAAAATAAATAAATAAATAAATAAATAAATAAAATAAAACAGCATTAAAACAGCATGGCCCCTTTAATTGCATGCAGAGTCAGACTAGGGATAGAAAGAGAAGCGGTTGAGCACTAAGACCCAGGGAAGGCATTGCTTCCCCTTGCTCAGGTCTTTAGGTTTTTTGCCGGCAGCCATCTTGTTTTCTTAGTCAAGCCAGAAGGGAGCTTCCCTGCAGAACCAGGTAAGGAGGGGGAGTCCAGGGGCAGGTGTCCGAGGATCCCGGGGGGGGAGATGTCTGTGTGTGGCTGGGGGCTGGGTCTAGTTGCTGAGTGTGTCGTAGGGTTGCCAGGTGTCTGATATTTTTGCCTCCTAGCAGGGAAAAAAACAGAAAATATTGGACATTTTAGGTGTCCGGTATTTTCTGAATTTTTTTACCAGACAGGAGGCGAAAATACCAGACTGTCTGGGTCAATACCGGACACCTGGGAACCCTAATTCCACTGCAAGCTGGATCTGGCCTGCAAGGCTCCCCTGCCCCCCACAGTGGGAAGCCAGTGCTGGCGCTCCAACCTCATGGGGGGGGGGGGGGCTCAGGGCTGGTTCCCTGCTGCAGGGGAGAGGGTGTGAGCCCCAAGCCTTTCAGAAACACTGCTGTAAGGCATGTTTTCTAAGCCTTTAATCATTCTCATGGCTCTTCTTGGAACCCTCTCCAATTTTTCAATATCCTTCATGCCATGTGTACGCCAATGCTAGCCACAATATTATAGGAGTGTTTGCATCAGTGCCAAATGCAGAGATAATATGACCTCGTTCTTCTTAGTTAATACTCCTATTTTTATACATCTGAGAATTAGGCTAGCCCTTTCGGCTACAGTGTCGCAATGGGAGCTCATGTTCTGCTGATTATCTGCCATGCCCTCAAAGTCTTTTTCCGTGTCCCTACTTCCCATGATAGAGTCCCCCATCCTGTAAGGATGAAAGGTAAATATTTCTCTTTGGGACAGTATTGCTGTCATAAAAAATATCAGTGTCTCACAGACAAAGTCTCACAAAATCCATCTGAGGTAGGCATATGTGTTATCTAATAGAATCATAGAAACACAGGACTGGAAGGGAATTCACAAGGTCATCCAGTCCAGCACCCTGCCCTCATAGCAGGACCAATCACTTCTAGGCCATCCCTGACAGATGGTCTGTCCAACCTGCTCTTAAATATTGCCAACGATGGAGATTCTACAACCTCCCTAGGCAATTTATTCCAGTGTGTAAGACCCTGACAGTTAGGAAGTTTTTTCTTATGGATAAAGACACATCTCCACTTGCTGGAGGATTGAGGCTCTGGTGATTAATCCTCCAGGGTTCCATTTAGCGGGTCTAGAAAAGACCCACTAAACTGAATGCTGAGGGCGCCCCCATCAGTGCCAATACTTCTTGCTGTCACAAGGAGAAAGGGAAGTCAACTGAAGCATTTATCTTGATGACCTTGTGCTGTGGAGCCACTCAAAAAAATCATTGCAAGGTACGTCAACTCCAGCTATACAATTCACAGAGCTGGAGTGGTGTATCTTGCATTGATTTTTCTCTGCCAGTGTAGACCTGGCCTAAGCAGTGCCTTGGAGAGGTGAAATGATTTATAAGTCTGTGACAGAGTTAGGACTAGAATGTAGGAATCTGGATGCCCAGCCCTCTCCTTGCACCTTTATACCATACACTGTTTCCTTCATACTGTGTTTTCTCTTACATATTCCTCATATGCCTTTATTGTTATGCTATTGCCATGGAGTCTGAACTGCATCCACATATACTAGTGGTATAAGTTACTTATAGTCAAACTGCTATTAGCTGGTATATATGAAGCTTAAACTTACAAATCTGTAAAAAGTGGCAGTGTGTAATAAGGATCAATATTTCGATCTTTACAGGGTGGCGAACCATGAATACCAGCCACCTACTTCTGTGCCTGCAAGCCCTGTCCATTTGTACTGCTGATTTCAGCAGATGGCGAGGAAGTGTTCTCCCTAAAAACTCTAAAGTATTCAATAACTATTTGTGTGAGTATGTGTGAATATGATTATCACCCTTGTTACATGACTTTCCTGATTGTTTTGGAGAGTCACAAACTATTAACAATGCTAAGGAAATGTCAGCACTCACAATCCGATTTGTGTCTGGTATAAGTGCCATGTAAATAAGTCCCACACCATCCTCACTGCAATGCATTCTTGGATGTGTCCTTTGGAAGCGATTTTGGGTTACAAAACAATGTAATCTCAAAAGCTGCTGCAATTGATCTGCATGTGAAATTCCCAGAGCATAAGGTTCCCCTTTGTCAGGGAAGGAAGGGAAAGTGAACAGTTTGCTGCATGCCCCACCTTGCCTGGCGAGTGCAGAGGGCAGATGAACCTAGACCTGTCCCAGACAGGGGACATGCATCCCTCCCCTGGCTGTGCCCACTGAAGCTGCACTTCCCACCTGGTCCCAAGCTAATGGTGAGAGAGGGCTGGGGTTGTCCTCTCTCCCTGAGGCAGCCTGCATCCTGAACCCCTCATCCGCAGCCCCACACCAGAGCAATGATTTAAATGAAGAAAAACAAAACTTATTTGAGTTAAAGACCTGAGCAAGCGGGTAAATCCTCTAGTAATAAACAACTAAAATGTAGTCACAATACATTGGGATTCTGTACATATATTATCCATGTGCTTGTGTGCATGGTATGTATTGATGTGTTCAGGAGGGGACAAAATAACACATTTGACTATATAGTGATATTAGCCAGGGTGGGGCCCCAATACATTATATAAACACTTTTAGGGACAGAATTTTATAAGAACTCAGCCCCCAGCTAACGCCATCGAGAGCACTCATCATTCCTAGGAGAAAGGCTGGCCTCTGCTGACCTTGTTTGGAAAACTGGTTCCAGTGGTAGATGTTGAGCCCTTTGGAAAATCTGGCCCATGAGGTCTAGAGATAAGCCTGAGCCAAAACCCAAGATCAGCCCCAAACCTTGGCGAGATTCAAACCCCAGTCTCAAGTTTGCAGGGGGAGCCCATTTTCATGAAGGTTCCACAAGTGCTGCTTGACTCCAGGGCATATTGAATCACACTTGCAATATCTCTCAGAGCCAGCAGGGTGTTCCCCTTGCATCAAATAGGTCATGCAAGCAACTCACTTTAATAATTCATAGAGATGTGAATGCAATTTGTGTGCCTAGGGAGGGAGGCAGACATATAAAACCCAGGAATTATAATATGGTACTTGGTTTGCTCTGTGGAACGCCTTTGTCTTACAGTGATATGTTAATAAAAAACTAACGAGTGCCAGGGACAATGGTGAGGTAGGTAGTGAGCTTCATTGTGAGCATGGCTAGTTCCCACTAAGACAGAGGTGTGTATCCTCATCACATCATTCACCTTCTGCCACCTCATGCTTTAGTTGCACCCAGCTTTTTGCATTTTGCAAGCACTTTAAATGGTGAGAGCTGTAGAGTCTAAGTTCAGTGAGGTGCTGAACATTGTGCATAGTCAATAGGACTCCTCACAGGCTGTGTTCTGTCTGTCTGTAAGTATCATACTGCATGGGGGACTAATGTAAAGAGCGACTCAGGCCTGCTGGCGAGGGGGTGACAAAGAGAGCAACTGTCCCAGGGTCTGGTGATTCAAAAGAGCTAGGGGCTCCTGGCTGTTGCTACTGCTATTGTGGCAGTGCCCAGAAGCTTAGACCCTTTAAATCACTACTGGAGTGCTATACATTGCACTCTCGGCAGCTCTAAGGGATGGGGGGAGGGGAGAGGTGGTGTGGCGCTCTCTGGGCAGCACTGAGTGCTGTCTGCCCCTAATCCTGCCCCATCCACTCAATGCACTCCCTCCAGGAGCATGGAGCCAGCCTTGCAACCCTTGCCCAGGGGCTCAGCATGTCTCCCCTGGTCTCTTTACTCTAGCACCTACCACAAACGGGCCCCCTGACCCCTATCCTATAAGTGATAAATAATAATAAAGGTATTTCACATTTCCAATAACATGAACCAGCATCACCCACCGCATGCCTCACACCGGAGCTCTCTTTTACCTGTGAAGTTAACTTTCAGTAGGTAATCTTTGTACAGCTTCTTGCCATCCAGCAGCTTCATGGCATCACACAGTTTGGTGGTGTTGGGACACAATGTCCGTTGCATTTTGTGCAAAGCATGGGCCATGGCGTACACAGCATTCACCACAAACATGATCTTGGATTCCTGCTCGTAATTGGAACTGTTAATAGTTAAGTGTTTGTCACAAGCTTTTCTGTGCGCCTTTCTGTTCTGGAGACTGCACTGGAATTTTTGCTCCCAAAAGTCCCTGAACCAGGGATTGCGATTATTATTATAAGGACTGAGGCTTTGGAAGTACCTGTCAAACTCTTTCACTGGATGGGAAGCAAGTTCCAGGGTTATTGCTCCATAAGCGACATGCTCGTTGCCCTTGACAACGCTCTCCTGGGCCCCCCATCCATCACTGGCGACCCACGTAAAGGAAACGTTGAATCGATTGGCAGCCGCAATGAGCTCTCGAGAGTCATCGCTTCGCATGAAGAGCACGACCACTCTGGCGTTGGGTTTCTGGAGCAGCTCTCTGATCACGCTGTCGTAGGACTTCCGAATGTTGGACCTGCCAACCTTCTCTGAGGTGGCAATGCAGATATTCCGGAGGCGGGCCTCCTGCTCAAAGGCTTCGATCCCTGTCTCTCCATAGTCTCCTTCTGAGGCAACTGTCGACACATAGGTCCAGTTGAAGAACCGTAAGATCTCGGCCATTGCTTTTGCTTGATAAAAGTCGGGGGGGACTGTCCTTGCAAAATAATCATAGCGGGACTTGTCACTCAGCTTGGCACTGGTGGAAGCATAGCTGATCTGGGGGATCTGGAATAGCCTCAGCAAATTTGCAACCTGGAGGGAAAAGACACTTTTAAATGTTTTTGAACCAAGCATATATACAAAGCACCAAATAATGGCTGGTCTAGTGTGAGGTGCCCTGGAGGAGACAGGGTGTCTAGCAGAGGCTACCAGTCCATTCCTGTTCCTATCCCAATGCACTGAGGGAACCTGCTGTAGCAAAAGTCCAGCTGCCCCATTCATTTGCACTACATTCTGTATTTTCTGCTGCTGCAAATGGGCCCGGATACATTGGCTCCAGTAGAGCTGCGCTCACATACACCAGCAGAAAATTTGGCCCAGTGCTGCCAGGACCACTGTTTGGTTGGAACATATTCAGTCTTGAGATTTATACTGGTGGGATTCCAGTGTCCTCTCCTGTCCAGTGTGATTTGGCCTTTCAAGGGCCTGATTAGGCACTTGACTGAATATCCCCTTGTACTCAGTGCAACCTCCACATGAATGTGTACAAAGCCTCCTCCTCCAAAGGAACTCCTCAAGCCCCACCTGGCTGGTGACATGCTTCAGCTGTTGTGACCCACGCTCCTCATCCCCTGCCCCCTTCCTTTACTGTACTGCCTCTTTGTTCTGTACTGTTCTAGCCTGTGCTCCCTCCCGGGGCAGTGATGTGTGAGTTGTTTGGCATGGCTCTTCTACTGTATAGTGCCATGTTCTCCTCCAATTCTGTGTAAATAATAAATACAGATAATAATCCCTAATTGCACGAGATGGGAGATTTATGTGGTGCAATGTATAATTTTTTTCACACACCACATTTCCCTTGCTAGTGGGCGGTTATTGCAAATAAATGTGTTCCTATCAATCTATCTGGATCATGCCGATAGCTCTGAGACCGTGCAGCTCTGGGCTGTTTCTGGAAGGAGAAGAGGAAAGATATGTTCTTTCTTGCGGTCATGTCTTGCAGTCAGTTGCAGTGGGCCCATGATTGACTTACATGTGACTAAGAGGGGTAGACCTGTTTCCATTGTATGACAATAATTTTGAAAGAAAAAAACACATTAAAGATTCTAGTGACGACAGTCTTGGAATGTGGCCCAATTAAAAAAATGTAAGAAGAATTTCCCTAATGGCAAATCATACCGATTAAATCAAAATCAAATAATGACCTAAACAAGCCATTTCAGATTTTGGCGCCATGTTGTCTTCTGACCACAGATCTGACGTGAGAGATTTCAAATGCAGAGGATTTTTGAGAAATATTGTGGAAGGCCATTTATAACAAGAATGATGGCTAGTGTTGTGGTTAAGGTTGCCCTGTGAGTCTTTGTAGACTGAGGTTTATTTTATGTGCTGCCACAGAGACAGCCTGTGTTTACTGTCTGGAGTAGATACTGGATGGAGATTCAAAGGTGTAGGTCATGTGGTGATAGTGGTGGTGATGGGCTGAGGTAAAAGACAATACCCTTGGATTGCATAAGAGCAGAAGATTGGCCCAAGTTGTTGTCCATTACAAGAGGAAGCTGCATTAGTGTGTGTGTGTGTGCATGTGCTTGGCTTGTGAACAGTGGGCAAGCTCTGGAAGAACTAATTGTTGGGTAAGAAATACCTTATCTGACAGGGAAGTACCTTGTTAATAAGTACAGGCTACAGATTGTGTTTGATGTTTTTCATTTATCTGTAATCTTTCAATCTTTCTCGATCTTTCAGTGTTTGATTTAGTGGGTCTAGTAAACATCTTCTAAATTGAATGCTGTGGGCATCCCCATCAGCTGCTGTTGCGAGGAGTAAGGGAGTATGCCCTCTCACTCTGTGGCCACCCCAGAAAAATCTATGTAAGTTCCGCCAACTCCAGCTATGCAATTCACATAGTGGGAGTTGCATATCTTGCATCAATTTTCTCTGCCAGTGTAGACCTGGCTTCAGTTCAGTGCTTATGTTGGTGTTACAAGGAATGGAACACCTGAGAAACTCCTGATTTCTTCAGAAGGGTAGCTGAGTTAGTCTGTAACTGGAAAAACTTAAGAAACAATAAACAGTTTTATAGCACCTTAGGGTATGTCTACACTAGCTCATTAATTCGAGCTCAGTAGGCAAATCAGGCAACCGGAGTTGCAAATGAAGCCCGGGATTTAAATATCCCAGGCTTTATTTGCATGTTCCCATCCGGCCGCCGTTTTTAAATCCCCCTTAGTTCGAACGAACTGCCTGCGGCTACACGTGGCAGTTTAAAGTTAATCCGAACTAAGTCTTAGTTCAGATTAACTGTTACTCCTCGTGGAAATAAAGCCCTCTGGGAACAGTAAAGTACCTCCGGGAACAGTACTATAGGTGCTGCTATTGAACATATAATTTTGTTTTCCCACCTATTTCCTTGTCATTTATTAATCTAGATGCTGGACGGTTTATATTTCTGGTTTGCAACGCTTAAGCTTTTCAGAAACCTCAGGTTCAACTCTTCATTTTACACCTGGAGCTAGATTTCCTGAGTCCCAGTGAAATCTGAACATATAATATTTTGTCTGCCTTGTAGGGATATTGAATACACTATGGCACTTTTGTCTAGTGAAGAGGTTTGCTCCAAGTTCTTTGTTCAAAAATTCCTCTTTTTCTTATCACCAACCTGCTGTGCACTGCTCAGTTGTATGTAAATATGTAACCTACAGATCTGACGGGCAGCGTTCCCTCTAAGATTTTCCACCCATGAATGGAGTGAGTTTTGTCTTGTGCACCAGTATTGAGTTCATGTGCGCTTGTTCAGATGTGTGCTGTTGTGGCACCCAAGTTATTAATAAATATCTTATAAACCTCTCCCTTTTCCATCTGCTGCCATGTCTCCCCCCTCCGCCCACCTCATCTGCTCCCCTGGTGCTCAACTGCCCTTCTCTTCCCCCTGTGCCCACTCTTCCTCTAGCCCCACTATGATCATCTGTAGCTACCCCTCCCTATCCCCTCTCCTAACACCTCCCTCTACACACCTGCCTTGCCTTTCTCCTCTGTCCTCTGGTGCCTGTCCCTCCCCTCCACGTGTCTGCCCTTCTGCTTCACCCCCACAATCCCCTGGCACCCGCACCTTCTCTTACCCCTGCACCTTCCTGGTGCCTCACTCTTCCCTCACTGCTCCTGCCCTCCTTGCCCTCTTTCTCCCTGGTATCCACCCCCTCACTACCATCTGCCCCAGTTCCCTTCATGCACCTCTGTGCCCTCACACATGACTTGCTCCATCCCCTGCCTTCCTCATACCCATCCCCCTTTCAACCCCTCTTCTCCTGCCACCCACTCCTCCCCTCTTGTCTTCCTCCCTCTTGCCCCCATTGTCCCGCCCCTTTCCTCTCCCAGCATCATCCTGTACCCTCCCTTCTCACACCCCCATTGACACCTTCCCTCCCATCCCCCCTCCTGCCCTTTTCCTCATTGTCTTCTCTTGGCCCCCTGGCATTTGTCTCTCCTCCACCCTGCCCCTTGGTGCCTGCCCCTTTCTTCTCCTGCCCTGGCCACTCCTCTTCCCTCAGCACAAGCCCCTTCCTTTCCTCTCCCTGCTTCCCCTTAGTTCTTTCCCTTCCCCTTCCCTAACTTTCTATCTTCGACATGGAAAGCAGTTTGTGGGGGATGGAGCCGAGGCTGTGGTGCTATTTTTACTACCACAGTCCTGGGCCTAGAAGCCCCCGCAGCCGCAGCCCCAGCCCCAGCCCCAGCTGGTTCTGGGGCAGAACCACATGCCGGGACTGGAGCAGAGGCCGTCCGCAGTGCTATTTTTAGTACCATGGTCCCAATCTGCGGGACCTTGGTACTAAAAATAGCACTGTGGGTGGCCCCGGCTCCAGCTGGAGTAAAGCAGCAGCTGCACGAGGCCCATTCCAGCTGGGGCAGCCTTACCAGAATGGGCCTTGTGCGGCTGCTGCTTTACTCCAGCTGGAGCCAGGGTGCATGAGGTGTGTGCTTCCACCCTGCGGTAGGTAGTGGGGGTGCTGGAGCACCAGTGCAGGCTTCCCAATGCTGGGGGGCCCTGAGCCTCAGGGCATGTTTAGACTACCCTCGGCTTCCAAAAGAAGATATGCAAATTCAGCGCAAATTTGCATATCTTCTTCTGATCCCTTTTTCGGAAGAGGTTTTTCGGAAAAAAAAGCAGTCTAGATGGGGTTTTTTGCGCAACCCCCTTTTCTGAAAGAACCCTTATTTCTCAAAAAATGAGGTTTACAGGGTTCTTTTGAAAAAGGGGGGCTTTTGCGTGAAAACTCCCATCTAGACTGCTTTTTTTTTTCCAAAAAAAACCTCTTCAGAAAAAGGATCAGAAGAAGATATGCAAATTTGCGCCAAATTTGCATATCTTCTTTTGGAAGCCAAAGGTAGTCTAGACGGGTATGTCTAGACTGCATCCCTCGGTCGGCAGAGGGATGCAGATTAGGCAGGTTGACATTGCAAATGAGGCAGGGATTTAAATATCCTGCGCCTAATTTGCATAAAAATGGCCACCGCATTTTGCTGACCCAGCACTTTGTTGGCAAAAAGTGGCAGTTTAGAGGGGGATCGGTCGAGAAAGAAAGCCTTTTTCGACAGATCCTATAAACCTCCTTTCAGGAGGCATAAGGGATCTGTCGAAAAAGGCGTTCTTTCTCAACCGATCCCCCTCTAGACTGCTGCTTTTTGCTGACAAAGTGCTGAGTCGTCAAAACGCGGCAGCCATTTTTATGTAAATTAGGCACGGGATATTTAAATTCCTGCCTCATTTGCAATGTCGACCTGCCTAATCTGCATCCCTCTGCCGACAGAGGGATGCAGTCTAGACATACCCGATGTGCCCTCAGGGCCAGATCCTGGCAAGCTGAGGTGGCATCCAGCCTCCAGGTCTCAGGTTCTCTTCCTCTGCTCTACAGCCTTAGCTGAGAGCCAGTTGGCTTTATAACTCAAGCTTTATAACACAAACCCACATGATAAGATCAAGAGGTCCCAGTTTGGCATTACAAATACATGATATTTTGGTATGAAAGATGCTGCAATAGTGTTATTAAATAGAACTGCTTTATCATGTGCCACGTGACGTCACATTCAATTAACATACGACACACCTGGTTGGATCACACCACTTTGTTCTTCCACTGAAAATCTCATAGCACTTTGCAAAACTGAATGAACTTAGCCTCACAGTGCTCCTGGAAAGACAGGTAAATATCAGAATTTACATCTTTCAGGAGGGTAAGTACTTTGCCCAAAATCTCACAGGGAGTCAATGGCAGAGTGAGGGACCCACATTTTTCTAAGAAACATGCACAGCTGCCAAAATACTTGCTAAGTAGCTTGTAAATTGTTTTGTTTGCAGTGTTTTCAGGGGAAAATGTAGGTTACACTGTGGTCAGCAAACACATTTATCCCAGTATGCACTGATAACACCTTCAATTACTTTTCTTGCATTACTTCATCAGACTCCATGCATCTGACAAAGTGGTTTTGAGCCATGAAAGTTTATGCCCGAATAAATCTGTTGGTCTTTAAGGTGCCACAGGTGTCCTGGGTTTTTTCTTTTTTGGAATTTTCATGTTATTTTCCTTAATCCAAAAATATTTTTTAAAATAAAAAGTGCATAGAGGGTCATTTTAAGTAGTAAATAATAGGAAAAAATGATTTGCAAAGGACCAATATTCATGAGAAAGTTGAAGCAGCTGTTCCGTATACAAATGCTGCTTTTTCTTCACAACACTTGGGAATAAATGAAGTGCTTGTGAAAGTGAGGGGCTCAGTAACCCTGGTTTGTGACAAATTTAATAATGGGAACACAACTGGTGTAGACCCTGTTAATATACTATAGTTCTAAACTACTCTTTCTTGTGTGCTACTTGTGAGCTGGACCGAGAACACCAATTCCATTCACATAGGCCATGAACAGGGTGTTCCCTGTAAGTTGTGCACTTGTGTGGCCACTCAGGAGAGATTCAAATGCTGCCCAACTGATTAGCTGAGTGCCCACAGTGAGTTTTTTTGTTTCTACTAGTAGTGTACATTTGCACATGCCTTGGTGCACATAAACATTTATTCTGCACTTTGATGGAAAAATCTGCCCCAGATGGAAAAGATTAGAGGGAACACCGGCCATCAAACAACCTTCATCTAATAACCTTCCCCAAGGGCCAAACTAATTCTACAAATAGGGGAGCAGTAAAGGGAAAAGAGGAAGCGCACTAATGTAGGACCTGGAAGACTTCCTTACAACCATCCCCTTCCCCCAAACTTTCTGTGTGAGCTTGTTCAAATTTTGCAGGTTATGGTTAGGTGTGATACTGTACAAAAGAAAGGTGATCATGATTACACTAACACTGCACTATTGTGATAAATCTTGTACAAAGTATGTACAGTATGCAGTTTTGACTTGATTCTCATGGAGGAGAATGAACTTTCATAGACATATGTAGACCCATAGCAAGTTAGCACTTTTCTGGCACATTTCAGTAATGCAGGGTACATGTCTTCCTATACAGAGGTCATCCAAAATGTTTCAGTGTCCTCTTCCTTATGCCTAGCTTTTAGAATACTATTGTTTTGCAGTTCTAACATCTCTTCTTCAAATGTGGCCCTCTCAACACTAAATCTCACTGCTGAAGGTGAGACTGCCTTTACCTCAACTGAAAATGGATTTTCAGTAAATTCAAGAACTGTCTGCAGGGATTTGACATCTGGAAAATGAGAAGAAAATTCGATTTTCAGCTCTGAGATGTACTCCGTAAAAAAATTAGGCAAAAAAGATGCATATTCACTCAGCTGTGTCACTTTCGAGTTGAGGATGGGAAAGCAAGTTAAGTCTATCTCATGAAGTTGATCTGCAAAAAGGGCCAGTTTTGTTTCAAATGCAGAAACATCGCACATTGGAGAAGGCAGGTTTTTTTTCTTTGCCTTGAAATTTTAAATTGAGTGCATTTAAGTGGTGTGTCATATCAGTGAGAAAAGCCACGTTTAGCAAGAATGTCTCTGTCTAAACATGCCAGTAATTCCTGGTGAACCTTTGCCTCCAAAAACACTCGTACAGCAGGCAGTAGATCCATAAACTGACCTAACACTTTGCCTTGACTCAGCCATCTAACTTCTGCAAACATTGCCAAGTCATTATACTGTGTTTCATACTCCTCAACTAAAGCTCAAAATTGTCTCTGTTTCAAGGCATTTGCAACAATGAAGTTGACGATTTTTGTGACCCTATCCATTGTGCTCTTGAGAAATAATCTCTTCAGTTTGCTGCATAAGTGTTCTTGATGTAGAATGCAATGGTCTGAAAAAAAAATCTGGAAACTGTGGATTTTTCTTCAGCAAAAAAATTAGCCCCTTCTCTTTTCCAGCCATGGAGGGAGTGCCATCAGTTGTTATCGAAGTAAGCTTCTTAAAATCAATGCATTTTCTGGTCCTTCAAAAAATGCTATCAGCACAGAATAAATGTCCTCTCCCCTAATTTGACCCGTCAAAGGTAACAGAGTAAGCATTTCTTCAACATACTTTTTGCCATTGAAAAAACACACCCAGATTATGAGCTGAGCTGTGTCTGAATGATCAGTAGATTGGTCTATTGCCAGACTGAAATACTCAGTGCTTTCAATGTCTTTTAGCAATTTAGAAAACAGATCGCCTGAAATGCTTTCAATTCATCTTACTACAGTTGAATCAGACAATTGCAGTTTTGATGTTTAACTATATCCTCTTTGTTTTTAAATTCTGCAAAAAGTGATTTGCTGCAATCCAAGAAGCACTGCTTCATCAATTCACCTTTGGTAAAAGGTATTTTTGATTTAGCTATGTGCCAAGCCATTTTGAAGGAGGCTTCTGTAACGGCATTGCTGTCTTTAACTTGTGAACAGAAAATATCTTGTTGAGTATGGTAACCTTCCAGTAAGGAACATATCTTAGTTTTTCTTAAATTGCTGTCTTGTCTTGGTGACAAGATTCATGGAGCCGTTGAGGTTTGTTTTCTTTAACACAGCAATAGTCTTTTGACAAAGAAGACACATTGGTTTTCTATTTACCTCTGCAAAAAAGCGAATTCCATCTCCCAAACAGGGTTGAAAACCCCGTATTCATCCAACAAGCATCTCTTCTTTCTTGCCTTTTTTAATGCTTCTTATTAAAAATTGTATACCAGTGTTTTGGGTGTTTAGCTTGAAGCTTCAGGTTAACATAAGAACGGCCATACTGGGTCAGACCAAAGGTCCACCTAGCTCAATATCTCGTCTGCTGACAGTGGCCAATACCAGAAGCCTCAGAGGGAGGGAACACAACAGTAAATCATCGCCTGATCCCTCTCCTGTCATCCATCTGCAGACAAACAGAGGCTAGGGACATCATTCCTACCCATCCTGGCTAATAGCCAATGGTGGACCTAACCTCTATGAATCTATCTAGCCCTTTTTTGAACCCTGTTAAAGTCCTAATCTTCATCACTGTGACAGGCCCCCCTCCCCCATGCTTTATGACATGGACTTATGGACATGAATTTACATAACTCAAAGGTGCTTTGAGAGAATTATTTCATGTATCCCATCAGTCTTCATGTCATGATCGACTGGTTCTGTTTATCTTACTCTAATGTATGTATCATTTGTGTGTGTAAAATTAGACAGGTGGAGCGGGGAATACTTTGTGAGTTTCAAATGTGTGAATGGGAGACATGGAAGGTGTTACCCGCAACTTCTTGATGAGCCACTGTTAAACAATCTTTTGTCCTCAAGTCTGAGCAGTGGTTGGTAGGGAGTGGCCTCAACTTCTTAACAAAAGGAATAGGAAAACAGAGGCCTGGCTCTTTTGGCTGGGCTGCACCTGAAGAAAGGAGCCGAAGACCCCAGGGTGGGGAAGAGAGCCCTGGTTTGGAGTGGCAGCTGGAATAGAGGTTTTAGGGTGACTTCAAAGAGTTTGTACAGAGGTTCAGTGTCTGTACTGCTTCTTGGTGGGGGCAGAGACCTCAGCTCGGGGCCTTGGCTGCGGGAGACCAGTGGAGCTGGCCCAGCAGGATCGGTCGGTGAGGAGCCTCAGAGAGTGGGAAGGCAGTGGCCATGTCAGCACCCCGGGAGGCACCCCTGAGGGGTTGTCTGTGACTGCATCCCATCACAATCACATCCTCTGGCAAGGAGTTCCACAGGTTGATTGTGTGCTGAGTGCATAAAAAAGGTTGTGCATTTCTTGGAGTGATTTACTCAGAAAAAGTTTCCAAGCTGGAGTGCTCCAACCTGTGGACACGAGTTCAGAGTGGCTGCCTCAAACGATTTTTGAAAGGGACCCACAGGGCCCAGGGCAGCCTGAGGGATTACCAGGGGGCTGGCAGGGGGAGGGGGGACAACAGGAGTTAGCCCTCTCCACTCACTGTGCTGGCAGAAGCTGGCTCCACTCCGCAGTAACAGTGAAGTAGAGCACAGCAGCCTGGGACAGGCCAGGGGGGCACAATGGAGCAGGCTCCTGCCACTGCATGGTTTTCCCTGGGGTACACCCTGAGTAAAATGGACACTGGGTCCTCGGCCCAGCCCGGCCTGACACTGTGTTCCCCTCCCCCTCCTAACACCTGGCTGGGGAGGGACCCAGCCCTAACAGACCTCAGGACCCTGCTACAGCCCAAGCCCCAGCTCAGACCTTTCTCACCCGGGCCTTGCTGCCCAGCTCCAATGCTGCCTCTTGCCTTGCTGCCTGGCTCCACCGCCACCTCTCCTCTTGCCTTGCTGCCTGGCTCAGCTGGCACCTCTCCTCTTGCTTTGCTGCCTGGCTCAGCTGCCATCTTTTGTCTTGCTGCCTGGCTCCGCTGCAGCCTCTTGCTGCCCCCTTGCTGGCCAACAGCTTTTGCACATGCGCCGATTGGCGGCCCGGCTCAGTGTGGTGCCTCACGGTAAGAGCCAGCCCAGCTCTGCTTGTGGGGAGGTGCTGCTGCTGGAGGCCACAATGACACTATGGGCAAGTGGCCCAGGAAGCATTTCAAGGTACACTGGGAGAGGCCCAGGGGGTGGAGACCTCACCCTGCAGCCCCTCAAGTTCCTTGTAAACGCAAGCCGCACCGTGGGCCGCATGCAAACGGGTCGCGGGCCGCATGCAGCCCACAGGCCGCATGTTGAGTAGCCCTGCTGCAAGTACATGTTGGCAGAAGGTGAGTGTGTGATCGTTTGAGATCAGAAGAATCTAACGTGTGGTGAATTTTGGATTTAATAACCTTTTATCACTAAATCCAGTTGTCTGGGTGGTAACAAGGGGCTGCGGCCTGTTGTGAATCAATCTGTGATCAAGTGCAGTGATACAAGAGCTCATTTTGTTACTGGCTTGGTGAATGTTCCACCAGTTTGGGGTACATGCCCTATTTTTATTCAGTCTTGCCTGAAATCGGTGGTCTTATCTATGTCCCATCCAAGGCAGCAGGACACTAGGCAACAGCTGGGAGATGTAATTTTATTTCCACTCATGTGGACGTATCTGATCAAGCCAGTATGCTAAAGACCAGAAGGGTAGCCACAGTGGCACAAGCAGTGAGAGAAGCTAGCCACCTGAGTATGCACCCAGGGGTTCAGATGGGATCATATGTAAGGCTGCTGTACCTGCACTTCCAGGTGGAGCTGAGTTAGTGTAGACTGTAGATATATCTCCTCAAACTGGAAAACACATACTGACCTATCTGCAGTGCAGTGTGAGGTGTGCGTCAGTTCCCCGTCAATAGCATAGGGGAAATAGGTGCATACATTAAAGACTGTGAAACACTCAGATCCACAGTAATGGGGGCCCTATAAGTACCTATGATAAAAAGGTGGCTTAGGGTTATCTTTTCTCACCCCTTTGGGTCTTGTGCTGAGTGCAGCTCACCTGGTCTAGAGAGTCTGGTCCTCACAGCGTTACTACAATGCACTTGTGTTGCTGTTCCAATTTAAACATTAAATTATAATGTCAGTATCACGCATTCAGAGACTGAAGCTGTTAAGTTGCTTCCAGTCCCAGCCCAGCCATCCTCACGTACAACATATGGACTGCTGGTAGGAATGAAGAAGCAATCAGCTGTAACTAAATCTCGATAACATTGTTTCAGTTGCTTATTGTTTCCCATTAATGTGTGCGATCTAACAACATTCCTGCCAAAAGAGAATAATTAAGAAAAAGCACCCCACAAACAAAGAAAAAATGCCCTTTTTGCGTTTTCTTCTGACAGAAGCCTTAGAAATTAAGCTGTAAAAATCTAGCTGCATAATCACTAGCAGCCATTATAGCCTCTAGATAGGCAATGTCTTAAATATCATTATGATGTCACCTAAGAAATGTACACCAGGAATCAAGGGTCCTTTCAGAACACACATCCTGATTTTGGTCTCATTTTCCCATTTTTTGCTATTGCCTTCAGTGGAGATACAGGTGTCACTGAGAGATGAATCAGGCCCAGAGAATGTGTTTATATACAAATATCCCTATATTTAATACAATGAAATAAAAAGAAGGAGGGAACAGAGAGAAAATTATTTAATGGAGGAGCAGAATTGTCTCTAACCAGAATTTTTTGTCCCCGTGATAAGACAGTGAGTCTTTGCATAAGCACCCTGCAGCTGTTCAACCTCAGCCAATGATGGTGTCAGCTCTTGTAAGCTGTCAGCACATTAAAGAGAGACCTTCAAGGAAAAACCTGGATGTTTGTGTGAGCAATTCAGCAGGGAAGACCCTTCTCCTGGAGTCGGCAGTCTGCCTGTGCATAATTTGCACTACATCTGGGGCATGATGTTCTTCTGTGAGTTGTCGGCAGCCCCAGGAGTGATCCTAGGACTTCTGGATCTGAAAGCATGAGCTAAAAGCATCACTTTTGCTAGGCAGGGGTGAATCAGGCTCATTGACCTCTGTCTGTGGGTCAGGCAGCATTGCAGGGGGCCAGCATCCCAACCTCAGAATGTGAGTTATGCTGGGGTATCCCTACCTTGTTCATATTAGGCTTGGCAGAATTTGATTTTTATTCTTTTATAATGTCAGCAGATAATACTGGTGTTTATTTTAAAATTTTATGTTTCTAAATGTTCACAATTGACCAAATTATGGGTTTTAAGCATTTTTTATCTACTTAAATTTTCCCAGGTGTACGAAATTTGGAGATGGGTCAGAAATTGGGGTGGATGAGATGATAATTAGTCATTGACAGTACCCACTGAGGCTATGTCTACACTATGGCAGTTTTGCGGAAGAGGAAATGCAAATGAAGTGCTCATTTGCAAATCTCACGCTCTCATTTGCATATTCTCTTCTGAGTCTTTTTGTGGAAGAGGTTTTTGCAAAAAAAAACGCAGTGTAAATGGGGCCATTTTTTGGAAAAAAAAAATGCTTTTGTGCAAGATCCTGTAAACCTCATTTTATTCAGGAATAAGGGATCTTGCGCAAAAGGGCTTTTTTTTTTTTCAGAAAAATGGCCCTGTCTACACTGTGGGTTTTTTTCACAAAAAGCCTCTTCTGCAAAAAGGATCGGAAGAGAATATGCAAATGAGAGTGCGAGATTTGCAAATGACTGCTTCATTTGCATTTCCTCTTTCGCAAAACTACCATAGTGTAGACGTAGCCTGAGTTTCAAAAAGTTAAGGCTTTATAACCATTAGCACACAAACTGTCAACATTATCTGTCACAATATGCAAAAACAATAGCCTTACATTCAACTCTAATAATTTATTATGCAGTATGTTTCTTATGGTGCTTATCTGTATGTTTCCATTAGTATTGATGGACATATTTTCCCCTCAGTTTGTGTTTGTATGGTGAAATTGACTTTGATTGACATTTACCAATAAAAATGGAATCTTTTCAAGTCCATTCGAAGTGAAGGACAAATCTTAATAGATTGATTGTCTCTTGATTCCTCTCCTCATTCATGGCACTGTTGATCATCTTTCTGCCTATTCATAACTACATACACTACCTCCTTTCCTATTCACAATCATATAATTCCCCTGTGACAACTGAAGCAAATGGTTCTTTGGAAAAGCACTGCTTAGAAATCTTTTAAGCTCTGATTTGCAGAGGAGCCAAAGGCAGTTAAACAAACCTACTGGGAGCTGGGGGGTCCAACTCCCTTAGGAAATCCTCACATTTTTAGCTTAAAAAAATAATTTAGAAACAAGGAGAAGGAACCAGCACCAGGTGTCTAGTTGAGCTGTGTGTAGGCCACAGTTGGGGAACTGATCCATGCACATTAATGCTCCCATAACCATGATAGCTACACATGAAAGCAGTAGGTTGGCGCAATAGGTACTGTGCTGTCTGTGGTATTCGGGGAATTGCTCACTGTTTTTTTCTGTATCTGATTCCAAGTGGCTGAACATAACAACAATACCTTGATAGCACTCTGCCTAGATCAGTGTTTCTTAAACTGTGTGTCGCGGAGAACAGAGTTCAAAATGTCCACCCTTAAAGGGGCAGGTGACCTTTTTTTTTTCTTCAATAACTCCCTCCCCCCTCGGACCCTTTTTTTTTAATTCAGTCAACAAAAAATCCTCGGTGTTCCTCATTAAAAAAATATTGTTTGGTGTTCCTCGGTCTTAAAAAGTTTAAGAAACACTGGCCTAGCGTCTCTGTCTGGAAAGCTCAGCTCTTAAAGCTACACTCCCCAATACCACACTGTGGAAGGTAGTGATGGGTGATCCACAGAACTGAGATCACATGTGGTCATTAAAGCTTCATGGTGCTTTTTGGTATGTGGTTAATTTCATTATCCTGGCTAAATTGCAGTTCTGTGATACTTATCATCTGTGTATCTCTTCTAATTACATCCTGCTTAGTTTCCAGTGGATAACAATAATCTTCCTTTGCTTCCAGCCTGAACTGCTCACAGTGGCTGTACCCATTGCTGATGTGGGCTGCCATACTCTGCATGAGCTGCAGTCTCTGCAGGCTGCCATCTTTAGAACCATCTAGTTACCCAGCCAGGAGGTCGTGAAAGCTCTAGGTTCAGATCTGGGAAGAACCAAGTGAGCTTCCTAGTGAAGGGGAGGTAAAAAAAGCAATTATTTTTGTCTCTGACCTTTCTAGGCTGAGTGCTAAGTAGAAGAGAACCCTATGGGATTTTTTATGAATGGGTCTTTGTAACTATTGATAATCTGTAATGCATGCTGCGTTGACTGGTTGCACAGGTCATGTATTCTTTATTACTGGATGGCTGTAGGGTTTTGTATGTGTGTGTGTGAAGGAAATAAGTTTTCAAGCTATACAACCACTTTTCCCACTGTCTCTGGGTGGCTGAAGAGATCTGTCAGTCAAGGAGAGAACACGATCTTATCATCTCACTCTGTCTCTGAGTTTCCTGTCTAGAATCATAACAGCCATTTATTCAGCCTGGGAAGACCCCAACCCTAGGTATGAATGTGGGGTCTCTTAACTGGCACAACCTAAAACTTGGTTGCTGCATGTGGCACTTGCACTGGGTCTAGCAAAAAGTTCTGCAGCCTGAGAGGAAGGCAGAATAGAGAGATTGCTCTCACATTGTTCAGCCACTAAAGAAGGGCTTAATTCAGAAATAACTTTCTGGGTTGTAGTCCAGGGAATGTTATGGATCTGCAATGTGGAAACATTTCCTGGCAGGACTGAGCTCTATATCATTATGGAAATAACTACTTTATGACGTGGAAATGCACAGCCGATAGTCCACCTAAATCAATGTCGTTATACTCTGAAAGCCACATCTTCACTTACTGTGCCAAAGATCGTTCTTCTGGCATTTGATTTAGTGGGTCTAGTTAAGACCCACTAAATCAAACACAGAAGGCATCTCTGGTCAGTGTTGGTACTCCTCACAGTTGCGAGGAGTTAAGGGAAGCTGACAGTTGTTTTTGCTCCCATCAGCCTCCCTCTGTGAAAACGGCACCAAGGTCAGCTTAAGGTAAACCAACTCCAGCTACATATTTCATGTAGCTGGAGCTGCGTACCTTAACCTGGCCTTCCAGGTCTAGTATAGATGTGGCCTAAGAAAGAAAACTTGGTGATAAGGTGAATGGCTCTCATTCCTCTGTAAGCAGAATCTGAAGGAATGCTCCTCTGACAGCTAGTTGGAAGGAGGGAGAGACACTGGGTGTGTCTATGTGATTACAGTTTGCTCCTGCTTTGCTTCGATTTGCTAGATATTTAGCAGATGGAGTGATAGTTTGCTCATTGTAATCAACTTTGTGACCCAACACCAACTACATCTCTATTAAATGCAGGGATAGATGAAATATGGTTACCAATGTTTGCAATTATTGTGGGAACACGGAAAAGCAGCACTGTGCTTAATCTCTTCCAAAGGGAAGGGATAACAGTTAGCAAAAGGAACCTAGCTAAGCAGGGGCTTGATTTTCAGAGATGCAGCCTGCTAACCGGGATGGGGGGAAGAGGGCAATTGCCCCGAGGCCCGGTGATTCGAAGGGGCCTATGGCTCTGGCTGCCACTGCCACAGGAGTAGTGGTGGTGGCTGGAGCTCTGGGCCTCTTTGAATTGTTGCCAGAATGCTGGGGTGCTGTTCTGTGAAGCTATGAGGGCTGGAGGGGTGGTGGGTGCTACAGTCCAGGGGACATTGAGGGCTGGCTGACCCTTCCACCAGAGGCCCTTCCTTTTCGGGCCCTGCTGAGGGTAAGAGCAAGTTATTCTGGTTAGGAAGCTACATACCCTCTCCAGGGGTACTGCCTAGACTGGTTTGAGCTGTTCCCTGCACTGTTTAATGAATAATGCTAAAGAAGCTTCATTAGTAGCCTCTTTCGTATGCTAATTGTGGTAGAGCTGTGTTTCTTCTACCCTGCCTGCTAAGAATTCAAATCACTGGGAGCTGAAATCGCTAAAGACAGAAGTTCAAAGGTCACACACAAGAGTTGGATGGCCGTGAATAGTGACTGACCACCAGCAGGGCAGTGGCGGAGAGGTGCGATGAGTGGCCAGCAGGCTGGCAGCGGTCAGGCCAGCAGGGCAGATGGTGAGTGGCCAGTGGAGCAAGTAAGATGCCTCTTTACCTCCCTCCCGACCCAGGATGGGAGGTCAACTCTGCAGATGCACCTCTAAACTCTGGGTCTGCACTGACCAAGGGCTGCTAGCCACAGTGAGTGGGGTACAGAGAAGGATTGGGCATGTAAAGGGGATTTCAGATTACTGGACTTCAGAATCTGTGGGGAAAAGGATATGGACCAAGCTTCTTGGGGTGGGACTTTTACTCATGGTTGATGTTTACGAACCCTGCTTGTGGTGTTTTCCCAAATTAATGCCAAATTACTTCCCTTCATTTATGATTTTTTCCTTTTCTATACTCAGAATCTGTGCTGGCGAGTGGGGAAGTTTTGCCTCTCAGAGGCACCCAGGGGTTGTGTGTGAATTTTCCAGGTTACCGGGTGGGGGCTTGAGCTGGTCCTGCATTGGAGTGACAGAAAGGAACTCCTAGATATTGAACCCAGCCTTGGTTGCTGGTGGCTCC
The DNA here is from genome assembly GCA_032595735.1 of Pelochelys cantorii. Classification (NCBI taxonomy): domain Eukaryota; kingdom Metazoa; phylum Chordata; order Testudines; family Trionychidae; genus Pelochelys; species Pelochelys cantorii. Next base: position 332,188,396 of record CM064326.1, on the reverse strand, counting down.
CCCTGGCAGAAGGGAGCCACCTATATTAAAGACAGCAGATCGGTCCAGTTATGAACAGTGGATGTGAATCTGAATGGACAAATATAGTATTGGGACACACGGATCACCACTTACACATGTAAATTCCTGTAACTGCTGACCTGAGTGTCTAAACATGGCATTTGAACATAGTATTAAAGTGCCCATATATGGAGATTGGATTTTCCATTCCCCACCCCCTTAAAATGGATCTTCACAGATTCTGGAATGATCACTACATTAAAAGTATGTGCAAAAATCCTGCTGTAGATTAGGTGAGATCTGTTTAATTTAAACTAGAGACAGGAACCAACCAAACCCTGATGTGAACGCCCCTGAACTTTGGAAAATCCATCTCCAAATCTAAATGAAACTCTAGGTCTGATCTCAAGCCTTAAATCATGCAAATAGTCTAACTAGCAGTTCCATAGGGATTGGTCTCAAAAGTAATGAAATATTAACCTCCTGGGTAAGGGCTTTCCGGGATCAGGCTGTGTGCGGATTGGGCTGATTGCTAATTTGTACATAGGGTCTGAAGACTAATTACCCTAGTCTTCATTAATGATAATTAAGTTTGACCAAGAAATTAGGCATGTACCTCCTCTTGTAGGGTGTGTCTAGACTACAGGTTTTTTTTAAAAAAGTGGCCTTTTTCGAAAAAACTTCCCCTGCGTCTAGACTGCTGCTGTGTTTTTTTGAAAGTAAATCGAAAGACCGCGGCAGTTTTTTTGACTGTGGAAAACCTCGTTTCACGAGGAATAACGCCATTTTTCGAAATTGCTCTTTCGAAAAAAGGCGCTATGTAATGCAAACTGTGCTTTTTCGAAAGAGAGCATCCAGACTGCCTGGGTGCTCTCTTTCGAAAAAGTGGCTTGCTTTTCCAAAAGTACTGATTGTAGTCTAGACACTCTTTTTCGAAAGAGGCTTTTTTGAAAGCATCTTTTGAAAAAGCCTCTTTCGAAAGAGACTTGCAGTCTAGACGTAGCCGTAGTTTCTACTGTCTGCAAAAAAGTGACTACTGTGTATGTTGGCTCTGTGGGACAGATGCTTATTGCTGACTTACCAAAGAATTCTCTTTCCTGAGTGGAAGGATAATAAAATAAGAGGAAATCTGAAATTTTATCTGGAGTATTACATCCAATTCTGGGCCCCCCATTACAGAAAGGATGTGGACACATTGGAGAGGGTCCAGTGGAGGACAATAAAAATGATTAGGGGGCTAGAGAGCATGACCTATGAGGAGAGGCAGAGGGATTTGGGCTTATTTAATCTGCAGAAGAGAAGTGTGAGGGGAGTATTTGATAGCAACCTTTAACTACCTGAAGGGAGGTTCCAAAGAGGATGGAGAGAGGCTGTTCGCAGTGGTGACAGATGGCAGAACGGGGAGCAATGGTCTCAAGCTGCAATGGGCGGGGGGGGAGGAGGTCTAAGTTGGATATAAGGAAAAACTATTTCCCTAGGAGGGTGATGAAGCACTGGACTGGGTTACCTAGGGAGGTGGTAGAATCTCCATCCCTAGAGGTTTTTAAGTCCCAGCTTGACAAAGCCCTGGCTGGGAATAGTTGGGATTGGTCCTGCCTAAGGCAGGGGGCTGGACTTGATGACCTCCTGAGGTCTCTTCCAGCTCTATGATTCTATGATTTAGTTGGGGTTGGTCCTGCTTTGGGCAGGGGGTTGGACTCGATGACTTCCTGAGGTCTCTTCCAGCCCTAGGATTCTATGACAGTGGAAGAGCCATGAAGTGACTGGGCAGACAGCTGCCAAGAAAGAAATCTAGGGAGGTGGAGGGTTGGGTTCAGAAATACAACAGCAAATTCACAAGACACAGAAATGCTTGTTTGTCTGAAGGGCTCTTCACGGATGATGTTGTGGCTTTCCCAGAGAAACTGTAGTGTATATCTGCAGCTGCTTAATTCTCTGAGGTCAAACGTTGGTGTTTAAAGTCAGGCACATAAATTCATATTTCGGAAGATGGAGTACCTGATTTTCTAGTTCGAACTCCTCAATTTCTGAGTCACGAGACCTGTAAGTGCTTAGCACCTCTGACATGAAGGTCGATACAGTAACTAAAGCAGCCTGATTTTTCCAAGGCACTAAAGCTACGTCTACACTACGAGTTTTCTTGGCAAAAAATATGCTAATGAGGGACTCATTTGCATGAGTCGCAACCTCATTTGCATATTTTCTGCTGATCTGTTTTTGCACTAGGGGTTTTTTGTGCAAAAACAAGCAGTGTGGACATTTTCTTTTTGTGAAAAAAAACCCTTTTTCCACAAGATCCTTACGCCCCAAAAAAGGAGGTATACTGATCTTGTGGAAAAAGGGGGGTTGTGCTCAAAAAGAATACATCCACACTGCTTGGTTTTGCACAAAAACCCCTAGCACAAAAATGGATCAACATAAAATATGCAAATGAGATAGTGACTCATTCAAATGAGTCCCTCATTAGCATATTTTTTGCCGAGAAAACTCGTAGTGTAGATGTAGCCTCAATGTCCACAATTCCCACAGAATAGGGTTGTGAGGTGTCCAGTTTTTATCCAGAAAATCTGATTGAAAGGGGAACCCAGTGATGCCCAGTCAGATCTTCTGACTCAACACTAAGGCTACCTCTAGATAGTGGCGCAATTTCGGGATACTGGAAGTATCCCAAAACAGCTATTCCACCTCTTTAAACGCGCCCAGTGTTGTGAAATATATTTTGAATTAACGGGTGCATTCCACGAGGGTTAAGGGACTTGTCAGAAGAGCACTTTATTTTGAAATTACCTAGAAATAAGGTATGCAAACTACATAGCACAAATTGCATAGCTTAGTTCGAGGTAAGGGTGCAATTTACCCTGTAAGGATGCAGTCCAGTTATTGCAGGCTGGCAGGTTGTTGCCGGGCCCTGACACGGCGGCTTCTGTGGTAGTATTCATGCACCAGCTTGGACCATGGGTGGCTGCCTTGATGAGCAAGGTTTGTGGAACAGTGGCAGAGGATGCAGTGCAGGAGCCCATGGCAAGCAGGGATAAGGGGCTCCCAGCAGGTATGGAACAGTCCTCAGGAGGGAAGGAACACAAGTGCCCTGTCAGCCAGTGCTTCCCTGGCTAAGCTCTCAGGCAGCTTTGGGGAGGGCTCGAGTGGGTAGGGAAGGAGGCTGCCATGTAGGCAGCACAAAGGGAGGCAGAGGGCCATTGAGCAAGAGGGCCATATCCTAGCTTGCCAGATGGGCTGCCTAGCTGCTCCCTTGTGGCTACAGTGCACTCCCAGGTACATAGGCATCGAAGTGCGGGTGCAGTGGGAATCCTGGTCCTGAGTCCCTGCCACCTAGAGCGCTGGCCACCAGGCCTGCTGCTGACCAGGGGCTCTGCTGCCAGACCCACGTTCTGCTTGGCCTAGCCCCAGCTCTAGGGGGCAATGAGGGGCATAGACAGAGGTGCAACTTAGCACCCCAATGCCAAAAACTGTTCCAGCACCACTGCCCATATGGTCTGCTGGAGCTCGGGTTTGAAAGTCTCTTGGAGCCGCTCATGCTGGAGGTGAGAGCAGAGAGCACTGGCGGTGGGGGGGGGGGGGGAGTGGAGGGCAGAGGAGTGATTAGGGGGAGGGACAGGGCTTTTGGGAAAGAGGTGAGACAGAGATGGAGTCTGGAGGAAAAGGCAGAACAGGGGCAGGGCCGTATCGGTCTGGTTTTCAGACATTAGAAAGTTAGTCATCTTATCACAGAAGCCAAGGAGAGCAGCACCTCTGAAGGGACTGTTTGAGGAATCAGTCACTGCTCACTGGGGAATGAAGGGGGCGTGTTTTGGTTCAGCAGAAAAGAACCAAAACTATATCAGCCTCCCTCAAAGATGCAGGAGAATTTTTATAGTCACACGTGTTACATTCTGAGGCAAGTGGTGAACATGTTGGAAGACGATTGGATGTCTCAAAACCCTGATCTTATGTCAATGGGAGTCGTAGAAATATTTATGTAGAGAAAGCAGGCAGAATATCTTCAGAAAATGGAGGGAAACATTTGTTCTTTGCATGCACTTGATATACAAAATGAAAAGTGAGTATATCTTTTCTAATTCAGCTAAAACCTAATTAGCTGTACTAAACTTCTGATAGTGCTAATAGGCACCTCTTCAGATACTTTCTTCATACATACCTAGCCAGGAGGGCTGACAGACTCACCGGGCCCCTGGGCAATGTGTGTGTGTGTGTGTGGGGGGGAACTGGCTTTGCACTCAGAAGTGAGAGGAGCATTAGGCGGAAGGAGCAAGGTGGGACTGGAGCAACCAGCCATCAGTACCCATCCCCTTCCCCCGTCAGTAGTCAGCAACATCCAGAGCATGCTGCATGGAGACTTAAAGGGCCCAGCACTCCAGCCACTGCCACTGTTTTGTGGTAGCAGCAGCAGTGGCTGAAAACCGTGGACCCTTTTGAATTGCTGGGCCCAAGGGCAACTCCCTTCTTTGCCCTCCCACCCCATCAGTGGGCCTGTACACAGCAGAGATTTAAACACATTCTCAAAATGAACAATAAAAAGAAAAAAGGGAACGAGAGCAAATTTAGCACCTATTAAATTTCTGGCTTCATATGTAAGACTTCATCCAATGTGCACTGAAGTCAGTGGAAAAAACTTTTGCTGGCTTCAGTGTTCTTTAGATCAGACCCTTCAAACAAAACTCTAATGTATGGAGGTTCAAGTTCCCTTTGGTTCTGGTGTAATGCAAGTTTTGGGATGTCACGTAATTTTTTTATTCTTTGGTTGGCCTAGACAAAGGGCAAGAATTACTTTAAAAACATCTCTATTGTTTGCATGACAAATGCTTCCATTTACTCAGAAATATATATGGTGGCCTTAAATGTCCATGTGAAAACAAGGGTGTGAACTGAAATTAAAAAATTATGATATTCAAAAAAGTCCTGAGAAATCCAAAGTTCACATCTAATTTTTCAAAACCCAAAATTCCCCCAAGTTCTAAGAAAATGTCCATATTAAAGTTATACCAGCTTTTTTATGTCAATTTTGGGTAAAATTCATCCTTGGCGCTAGGAACAAATTGGACACATTATCTGTACCATATTATGGAGGGGTTTTGGGAGGCTCAGAATGAATGGTTCTCTCTTGAGGGTGTAAGTTTTGAAATGTCTTACCTGTATGGAGACACTGCTATAAGAACCACCTATGACACCAGCTATGAGTAATGGAATATTTTCTTGAATGGCGTAAGATCCATCAGGGCACATGTACTCTGTTTCATCCACTTTCGTCAAAGATGCCCTGACAAATTCCAGAGACTGTTCTAAAGCATATGTATCCCTTGAACATGTGTCCAAAATATGAACTCCGAGCTTAATTCCTGGGAGCAAATAACTGTCTCTGTTGATTTCATCAATGGCAAATAACATAGCTTCCAAGCGCTGGATGCCTCGGTCTTCATTGATTCTCCCACATTCTTCTGTCCCGGTGCCTTTTTCATTAATTGGAAATAAACCCCCTAAGACCAAGTCTCCTTCTATCTTAATTTCCTTTCTGAGAAAGTTATGGTCACTAAGGGAAAGGAAAACTCCTTTGGAGAGCAAAGCTAGGACAAGTATCTGTAGCCTGGTAAGCATCTTTACAGGTCTTGTCTTGGCAGCTTTAGGAAACAGGGGCAGGAGTAGATGTGCCCCTTAGTCCTCTTGACCCATTGCCAAGTGTGAAGTGCTGTCCAACAAGCAAGGGAAGAACAAGCCAACACGACTTTCCATCAAGTCCCTAAAGAGATGAAAGGAATTAGAAAAGGCAAAAGGAGATATCAGTTATTATGTTCTTTTCACCAATAAAAGGTTCAAAGTGGTGTTAAGAGGACATGGTTGGGAAAATGGAAGGCTAGGGCAATGAGAAATAAGCTCAGCTTGCATGTGCACTGACCCTTTCATCCCAAAAGATCCATAATTGTTTCACAAGCTAAACAATTTTTACACAGCAATTACGCATAAAATTCCATGGAAGTTAAAGCTATCTCCACCCACTGAATCCTATTTGTCTCTCTGACAGCTTCAGAAATCTCCCATTGCTGCCACCCGGACCTGTGAGTTTTTGCTCTGCTCAGCCCAAGACGTTTTCTTCCAAAGTGCCAGGTTTAAATCTAGCTTCTTTACCCTTTATGGGATAAGGAAGGTAGACCACTACCACTCTCTGCCTGACTCGAGGGAGGGGACGGAGACATTCTTGAAGCTCTTGTTTCCCTTCCTGGGCTGGGCAAGAAAAGCAAAGGGTGGGAGAGAGGAAATATTATCAACCTAATTTTACAGATAGGGTCCCACTAAGGCTCAGGAAGATTAAATAACTTGCCCAAGGATATTCAGTGAGTCTGTGGCAGATCTGGAAATTGAACCCAGATCTCCTGAATCATGATCCAGTGCCATAAACACCTGATCATTGGTCTTTAAATTTAAAAACCTTGCAGCCAATAACTTAAGGGAAAAAAGTAACAGCAAAGAATACATGCTAGAGCAGAGACGAAACACATATTGAAGTTTGCCCTAGACACAAAAATGCCTGGGGTTGGAGTTATTCTCTTTAATGCTAATCCTAGTTCAGTGCATTGGTCAAGGATAGAAAAGATATCCAAGCATGTATGTATCTGGGCTGATTCTATTCCCATTGAAGTCAACGGACGTTTTGCCATTGCAAAGGGAGTAGACTCAAATCTTTAGGTCTGAACATGTTATGCTATAACAGTCTCATGATGATATATATGTGCCTGTTGACTCCCTGATAGTGTCTCTCTACAGCATGAATTAATGTGGCCACCTTGAACTCCAAGTCCTTAAAAAAATCAAATCTGGTAATATTTAAATAGAACACTTTAATATTTCATGACCATACTTACCTTTTCCTTAAAGCAAAATTTATTATGATTAGGCTTGCAGGGCTATGTATAATTTAGAAACACTTAGCATTATTTAAAACAGAGTGCTAAGAAATTTAAAGAAGAGAATTAAAATGTAACAGTTTAAGATGGATGAATAAGCTTATTCCGATGCAGCTGTTTAACCTGGGGGAGTTTCTATATTGCTCTATCAGATTCTGGCAAAGGACAGAATTTTATTTATATTTACTCCAGCATCTTTATATCATAAGTCTGCAGCAAGCCAGCTACACAATTAAACACACTTCTTTATAGCCACATTGAAGTGTATATAGGCTGAACCGCAGCCTATTTCAGCAGAGTTCTCCATTTGCATGTAAGTGATATGTCAGCTGCAAACAAACAGCCAATGCAGGAAAAGAACCTCTCGGGTTAACATCCACTCTGGGGAAAGCTGGTGGGAATAACAAAATAAATGTAGTCACAAATAATTCAACATCCAATTCAATCGAACAAATTATTCAACCATCTTCAGCGCAGCTCAAAGAATGAAACAATATTTGTTTGCAAATAATCATTTGTTTGCAAATCATCCCAAAGGTCATCAGGTAAATTATTGGCAGCTAATAATTCAATCAGATCAGCTTCCATAGTTCCATAGCAATCTATCCTCCAGAGTGCTTTGAGATTTCCTATACATTATCGACTCCATACATACGTAGGGCCTTTATCACCATGGCATCTTAGGGCCTCAACAAACATTTAATGTATTTATCTCCATGGCAGACCCATGAAGATTGTTGTCTCCATTTTATGGATAGGGAAATTGAGGCATGGAGATTATGGGCTAGGTTTTCAGTTGCTTACTACCTATGCCTGGGGCCAGAGTTTGAAAAGAGCATCTACACAGAAAGCAGATTTGCAAAAGAACTCGTCACTTTGCAATTCCCACAGGAACATTTATGGGCAAGGTTTCAAAAGAGCGCCATAGCCAATGAACTGCTCACCTCTGTAAATCAGGCTACTTATTTAGGTAAATAAATCAGAGCTGAGAGAAGCTACTGAAACCACTGTTTATCATGCAGACCAATTGTTTCCTTGTACGCCTCCATCTGTCTATATCCATATGTTGTCTCTTGTGTTATACTTTGATTGCAAGGGAGTGTCTTTTTGCCCTGTGTTTTTATAGTGCCTAGTGCAATACACAGTATAGTAATAAGTGACTCAACCAAGATCATCTGTGGTACAGCCTACAGTCCAACCTAGGTCTTTTGAGCTCCCTGACACAAGGTCATTTCTTCCTTCTCACAGCTACCTTCTCCTTTTGCTTGAGGGTTTTATGAGATAATACCATAAGCAATTTGTCACAATAGCATTCAAAGGCTGTTAAGAACAAGCAACTTCCCTTCAGAAATGTGTATTAAGAGACAGCCCTGTATTCTAAATCCCACAGATGACCTACACAAGGCCCTATGCATCAAAGCTGTGTGAAGTGGTATATAGAGACATGGGCAGACCTTCTGTCTCAGGATTAATTTAATCTGCAAAGGGAGTCAGCTTTATTCCAGCCTTTCGTCATTCACATTCAGTTCTTTGGCTATCAGCTTTTTCAAGTGAGAAACATGGCAAAGGTTGGCCTCTTCCATGAGCATCAGAAAGTGGGTGTGGAAGGGTGAGGGTATGTCTACACTACAGCGTTAATTCAAGTTATCTTAATTCGAAATAGTTAATACGAATTAAGCTAATTTGAATTAATGCGTCTACACACAAAATGCAGTTTGAATTAGCATTTTTCTAATTCGAAATACTGCATCCACACTTACTGGACACAGAATCAGACTTAAGGCCAGTCAGAACCAGGTCAGGCAGGGCATCAGGTCAGGAGTGTCTGTGTGTGGCTACTGCCTGAGGCTGACACCTGTGCTTAAAGGGACACCCCTCCACCCCCTGGGCAGCTGGTTCTCAGGTGTCCCTGCTTACTTGCCTGCCTCGATGCGGGACAGCAAAGCATTTGTGTCTCTGCGTGCTCTGGCTGCCCTCACTTGGGACACCACAGCACTCTGCAACATGGAGCCAGAGCTGCCCCTGGGCACTCTGGTGCTTCTTGTGGACGTGTTGCTGTGAGCCTGGCTGCACTTTCTGTAGGCTGCGATCCCGGAGGTCCATCAGGGGGCTGTCAGTATCTAGGAGGCCCTGCAGGAGAGCTTCCACCCTGAGGAACACTAAAAGCCTCCCTGGTGTGCCCCACTGGGGGCCTGTGCCTCATTCCTCCCTCCTTCCACTTACCCCTCCCTAACCCCCTTTCCTGATGTCAAATAAAAACACATTTCTTGCCAAAACCAAACTCTCTTTATTGACCGAAACTGGGGTGGGAACGACGGGGAAAGCTGGGAGGAGGGAGCTGGAAGGGGGAGGAAGGGGGAGGAGAAGCTCAGGGTTGGGAGTCTTGCCAGACCAACTTGATTTTCATGCAAACCTGCTCCTGGGTTCGCAGGTGGCCTTTGGTGGCCAAGCTGGCAGCTTTCCTGCCATAGACGGCTGCATTCCTCTGTCTATTGCAGAGATCATGGACGTTGGGAGCAAACCCCCAAACCTGAGTATGGTCAACCCTGATCTCCACCCTGGACCAGGAAGGCACCCGCCTTCCCCAGCCTCTGGCAGTCTCCTGGGAGCTGGCAGATTGCTCCTGGGATGCAGTGGAGGGCTGGCTGCCAGTGGCTTGCTGGCTCATGTTTTGGGGCCACTGGGTCAGGGCAGTGACTGCTGGCTCTGGGCCAGCAGGCTTGGAGCTGGCACAGGCACTGTGGCCAGAGTCTGTCCCTTTAAGGGCTCCAGGGCTGGGGGAAGGGAGAAGAGTTTTCTTGGTTTGGCCCAGAATGGCCACCAGGGGAAACTGGGAAGGCTGGAGGCCAGCTAATTCGGACTAAGAGTCTACACAGCGCTTATTCCGAATTAGCTAATTCGAGTTTGGCGTTACTCCTCGTAGAATGAGGTTTACCAAACTCGAATTAAGCTGTTATTCTGAATTAACTTTGCAGTGTAGACATACCCTGAGAGATGGAGGTAGGCTCACGACTTACTCTCTTCTGTCCAGCCACCTCACTTCTCTGGCACTCTTTGGCTACGTCTACACTGGCAGCTTCTTGCAGAAGAACTGTTTTGCGGAAGAGTTCTTCCACAAAAAGTCTTCCACAAGAGTGCGTCTACACTGGCATGTGCTTTTGCGCAAGAGATGTGCTTTTGTGTAAGAGTGTCTATGGCAGTGTGGATGCTCTCTTACACAAGAAAGCTCTGATGGCCATTTTAACCATAGGGGCTTCTTGTGCAAGAAATTTATGTTGCCTGTCTACACTGCCCTCTTGTGGAAGAGCTCTTGCGCAAGAGGGCTTATTCCTCGTGGGGAGAGGAATAACTCTTCTGGAGGAAGCCCCGTTTTACAACGCTATACTGTACATTTACTTGCACAAGAATGTGCGTGCAGTGTAGACAGCAGGCAAGTTTTGGCGCAAGAACGGCTGTTGTTGCGCAAGAAGCTGCTAGTGTAGACATAGTCTATATGTTGGACAGTCCTGGTCCAATGGACTTCTGTTGAGGGAAGGATGGGGGAGCTCTGTAGGGGTGTGTCTACATAGCAAAGTTATTTCAGAATAATAGCTATTATTCCGAAATAACTATGCGAGTGTCTACACAGCAATTCCGTTATTTCAAAATAATTTCAAAATAACAGGAAAAACTTTTAAAACAATAAGAATACGTCTACACTACAGCGTTAATTTGAGTTAACTTAATTCAAAGTAGTTAATTTGAATTAAGCTAATTTGAATTAACGCATCTACACAAAACCTATTTCAAAGTAGCGTTCTGCTATTTTGAAATAGCACGTCCACACTGAGTGGACCCTGAACCGAAGTTAAGGCTGGCCGGGACGAGTGCTGGCAGGGCATCAGGTTAGGACTTAATGTGTGGGGCTGCTGCCTAAGGCTAACTGAGCTCCATGCTTAAAGGGACCCTACCCCTACCCCGGACAGACAGTTCTCAGGGTTCCCTGCTTGCTTGTCTACCTCGATGAGGGACAGCAAAGCAGTCCTGTCTTGGACTGCCCTGAATGCCCGCACTTGGGACACCACAGCACTCGGCCACAAGGAGCCAGAGCTGCCCCTGGGCACACCGGTGCGTCTCGTGGGGTCATTGCCATCAGCCCGGCTGCACTTGCTGCACACTGCCATCTGGGGGGCCCATCGGGGGGGCTGTCAGGATCCAGGAGGCCCTGTGGGAGAGTGTCCACGCCGAAGAGCCCTCAGAGCCACCCCGGTCCTCCCCACCCAGGGCTTGTGCCCCATTTCTCCCTTACGTCCTTCCACTTACCCCTCCCTAGCCCCCCTTCCTGATGTCACATGAAAGACACGTATGTTCAAAAATAGAAACTGGGTTTACTGAACCAAACTGGGGGGGATGAACATCTGGGGAGACTGGGAAAAGGAGATGGGAGAGGGGAAGAGAGAGGGTGGGAGAGGGGAGGGGGAAACCTGGGAGGAGGGAGTTGGAAGGGGGAAACAAGGGGAAGAAGGGGGAGAGGAAGCTCAGGGTTGGGGGGTCTCGCCGGACCAATTTGATTTTCATGCAAACCTGCTCCTGGGTTCGCATGTGGCCTTTGGTGGCCAGACTGGCAGCTATTCTGCCATAGACGGCCACATTCCTCCATCTGGTGCGGAGATCATGGATGTTGGGGGCCTCCCCCCCAAACCTGAATAAGGTCCGTGATCTCCACCCTGGACCAGGAAGGTGCCTGCCTTCTCCAGCCCCTGTAAGGCTCCTGGGAGCTGGCAGACTGCTCCTGGGGAGCGGTGGAGGGCAGGCTGCCAATGGCTTGCTGGCTCATGTTTTGGGGCCACCGGGTCAGGGGCCCCGGTGACCACTGCTGGCTCTGGGCTGGCAGGCTTGGAGCTGGCACAGGCACTGTGGCCAGGGTCCACCCCTTTAATGGCTCCGGGGCTGGGAGAGAGAAGAGTAAGTTTTCCTGGTTGTGCCCAGAGTGGCCACCAGGGCTCCCTGGGAAGGGCTGGAGGCCCCCTATTTCGAATTAAGTGTCTACACAGCACTTAATTTGAAATAGCTATTTTGAATTTGGCGTTACTCCTCGTAGAATGAGATTTACTAAATTCGAATTAAGCACTCCGCTATTTCGAATTAATTTGGAAATAGCGGTTTTCATGTATAGACGCGATTAAAGTTCATTTGAAATAACGGCTGTTATTTCGAATTAACTTTCATAGGCACTACACATGCAAACCGCTAGTTTGAACTTAATTCGAACTAGCGGAGCCCTTAATTCGAACTAGGTAAACCTCATTCTACGAGGACTAACGCCTAGTTCAAATTAAGTAGTTCGAATTAAGGGCTGTGTAGCCACTTAATTCGAACTAGTGGGAGGCTAGCCCTTCCCAGGTTGCCCTGGTGGCCACTCCGGGCCAAGCCAGGGAAACTCGTCTGCCCCCCTCCCGGCCCCGGAGCCCTTAAAGGGACACGGTCTGGCTACGGTGCCCATGCCAGGTGCAAGCCTGCCAGCACCCAGACAGCAGACCCTGCACCTGGCACAGCACGAGCCAGCCACCCGCTGCCACCCAGCCCTCCCCCTCTTCACAGGACCAGGCTGGCGGCTCCCAGGAGCCTGCCCGGGGCCACAAGAGGCGGACACCCGCCTGGTCTAGTGCGGAGATCGTGGACCTCATCCAGGTTTGGGGGGAAGCCTCCAACGTCCACAATCTCCGCACTAGACACAGGAAAGTGGCCATCTAGGGCAGGATAGCTGCCAGCCTGGCCACCAAAGGCCACATGCAAACCCAGGAGCAGGGTTGCATGAAAATCAAGTTGGTCCAGTGAGACCCCCGACCCTGAGCTTAGAACATAAGAACATAAGAACGGCCGTACTGGGTCAGACCAAAGGTCCATCTCGCCCAGTAGCCTGTCTGCCAACAGCGGCCAACACCAGGTACCCTGGAGGGGATGGACCAAAGACAATGGCCAAGCCATTTGTCTCGTGCCATCCATCTCCTGCCTCCCACAAACAGAGGCCAGGGACGCCATTCCTACCCCCTGGCTAATAGCACTCCATGGACCCAACCTCCATGACTTTATCTAACTTCTCTTTAAACTCTGTTCTAGTTCTCACCTTCACAGCCTCCTGTGGCAAGGAGTTCCACAGGTTGACTATTTGCTTTGTGAAGAAGAACTTTCTTTTATTAGTTTGAAGCCTGCTACCTATTCATTTCATTTGGTGTCCTCTAGTCCTTCTATTATGGGAACTAATGAAGAACTTTCCTTTATGCACGCTCTCCACACCACTCATGATTTTATAGACCTCTATCATATCCCCCCTCAGTCTCCTTTTTTCTCAGCTGAAAAGTCCCAGTCTCTTTAGCCTCTCTTCATATGGGACCAGTTCCAAACCCCTAATCATTTTAGTTGCCCTTTTCTGAACCCTTTCCAAGGCCAAAATATCTTTTTTGAGGTGAGGAGACCCCATCTCTACACAATACTGAAGATATGGTGTACCATAGTTTTAGACTTCCCCTCCTCCTTCTTCCCCTGGCTTCCCCCTTCCAGCTCCCTCCTCCCCTCTCCCACTCTCTCTCTTCCCCTCTCCCACCTCCTTTTCCCAGTCTCCCCAGAGGTTAATCCCCTCCCCCCACCCTCAGTTTTGTTAAATAAAGAGAGTTTCCATTTTTGAACACACGTGTCCTTTATTTTTTACATCAGGAAGGGGGGCTAGGGAAGGGTAAGTGGAAGGAGGTGAGGGAGGAATGGGGCACGAGCCCCTGATGGGGAGGACTGGGGTGGCTCTGCGGGCTCCTCGGGGTGGAAGCTCTCCTGCAGGGCCTCCTGGATCCTGACAGCCCCCCCGAATGACCCCCCCGGATGGCAGCCTGCGGCACGTGCAGCCGGGCTGATGGCCGAGTGCTGTAATGTGCCGAGGGTGGGCACTCAGGGCACTCCAAGACAGGACTGCTTTGCTGTCCCTCATCGAGGTAGACAAGCAAGTGGGGAACCCTGAGAACTGTCTGTCCGGGGTGGGGGTCGGGTCCCTTTAAGCACAGCCCTCGGCTAGCCTGAGGCAGCAGCTCCACGCTCTAAGTCCTAAGCTGATGCCCTGCCGGCACTGGTTCCGGCCAGCCTTAACTTCGGTTCAGGGTCCACTCAATGTGGACATGCTAGTTCGAATTAGCAAAATGCTAATTCGAACTAGTTTTTAAGTCTAGATGCACTAATTCGAATTAGCTTAATTATTAGCTAAGTTAGTTCGAATTAGTGCTGTAGTGTAGACATACCCTAATAGACTAGTAGCACCTTAAAGACTAACAAAACATGTAGATGGTATCATGAGCTTTCATGGGCACCACCCACTTCTTCAGATGACAGTAGTATTAGATGTCCACTCCTGTCATCTGAAGAAGTGGGCTGTGCCCACAAAAGCTTATGATACCATCTACATGTTTTGTTAGTCTTTAAGGTGCTACTAGACTATTGTTTTTAAAGTTTTTCCTGTTACAGATGAACTCAGCTACCCCTCTGAAGCTTCAAAATAACAGATGGCTTATTCCGGCTTCTGTAAACCTCATTCATCCTATTCCAAATAACTAATTGGAAATGAGGTATGTGTAGATGCTCCACTGCTGCTATTGTAAAATAGCCCCTCACCAGGGCCATTCTAAGTTATTCTTCCTGGGGCTCTAAATCAAGATAGCATGTTTACATTAGGGAAGCCTGCCTAGGACTAATTTTGAGGCTTCCCTGCAGTGTGGACGTGCTATTTCAAAATAAGCTATTTCAGAATAACTAATCCAGAATGGTTTATTCCAAAATAACTGTGCAATGTAGACGAAGCCTAGAAGAGCAGGCTGGCAGCACATGACACATTGAAGGGGGTGGGGAGGCTTGGTTCTTGACACTCACAGGCTAGGTAGCCCCACTCACAAGGCCAGCTGCTCACTCAGGTCTCCAAGTTTCACAGGAATCCAAAACCAGGGCAAAACTCTGTACAGTGTAAAATGGATAGGGACACCGGGGCAGATTCCTGGCTCCCAGGAGAACATGATCATAGAATCATAGAATCATAGGGCTGGAAGAGACCTCAGAAGGTCATCAAGTCCAGCCCCCTGCTCTAGGCAGGACCAATCCCAACTAAATCAACCCAGCCAGGGCTTGGTCAAGCCGAGACTTAAACACCTCTAAGGATGGAGACTCCACTACTTCCCTAGGTAACCCATTCCAGTGCTTCACTACCCTCCTAGTGAAATAGTTTTTCCTAATATCCAACCTGGACCTCTCCCACCACAACTTGAGACCATTGCTCCTTGTTCTGCCATCTGTCACTACTGAGAACAGCCTCTCTCCATCCTCTTTGGAACTGATCATTGTCTCTCAGTTGTTCAATCTATTATCTTAGCTTGTAAATATTAACCAGGAACATTTTTTTGAGTGAAAAGATCTACGTTCATTTGCAGGGACAGCTCTTCTCTCCTCTTGCACACTGGCCAACCATGCTTCCAACCCACTGCTTCATCATTGCTCCTGGAGCCCCATGTGGCTTTGGCTCCTTTTCGTGTCACTGCACTGCCAAGAAGAGCAGGTGTGGCAGGCAGATCTGTCTGAGAAGGGGAGAGGGCAGCTTGTCAAAAATTGTTCCCTCTAGGACAGTCAGAGTGGGTGATGCTCACAGGAGCTAATGTTTTCCTGTTGGCTATATGATTAGTAGAAGAACAAGCCGTAAGTAGATTCAGGTGGCAAGATGAACTGTGTCACTATGGGAATTCCTGAACAGAATGCTTTCTGTGAAGACGAAAAGTTAATTTGAAGCCGTAAGAAAAGATGAGCTAGGATTTTAATTTCCCTCCAGCACATCTCCATCTCCACCGACAGTCACCCCTGACATGTTTGGTTTGGGCTGATGAACTCTACAATATGTATTAGTCACTCCTGGCAGTGTTACATGTAAAAGAATGTGGGCCACATTCTTCCCTTCACTGCAGTTGGAATAGCACCCATCTAACCCAGAGCTGAACTCAGCCACTTGCTTCCGGAAGTGAGATCAACGTTCTGCCCAAATCAGTGCTGGCTGACATTAAAACACTTTTTGGGGATGGGATGCATTTGGATATCATTTCAAATCGGAATGACTGTCAGTCAAATGGGAAGTCAGGACCCAGAGTGACAAGCATTGTTCAAACAATCCTTGGCTCAAAGAGATTACCGTCCAAATAGAGAAAGTGAGGGGAAACACACAAAGAGAAATAAAGGAATTTGCCTAAGGTAAAAAAGCAAGTCAGTGTCAAAGCCAGGAAGAGACTTTTGATTTCCCAACTGCCTGTCTATTGCCCCAACTACTAACTAAGTGCTGTCTCCAATACGAGATTACTGATTATGTTCTGATTTTTCTGGAGCATTTTTGGAGCATGTCTAGCAGTAAGGACTTTTTTAGAAAGGGAGATGAATGGTGAAAATTAACTTGATCCGTTAGAACAGGATCAATCCAAATACTGAAAATACTGAAATAAGAAAGCAGACAAAATAGATACGGGCTCCCAATCAATGCCAAGGCCCCATGTTTTCCATCAATCTCAGGGAATTCTTATTTTCATTGAATTAGCTTATGCTCATATCTTCCCATCCGGTTCAGCATCTTGGCCGGTAGTTTTAATTGTTTCAACCATATATATACTCCACAAAAGAGATTAACTGGCTTATTCCGTTTGCTCTGAATGAACGGTAGCTTTAGCACTGTCTGTGACTGCCCTTAGATCAACCATGTTTGCTGGCTGCCTCCAATGTTCTCCAACATAACATTGCCAACACTTGGCTATGACATTCTGCCTACTAACCACACAGTTTCAAATCTTCCATTTTTGGGTGAAGATTGTAAAGAAGGTTTGGGTGAGGACTCTCGCAGCATCTAGGTGCCTCGAATCTCCTTATGCCTTCTCAGTCTGGTCACACAACTGAGTACCAGATTGTAAGCATACTAGTAGCATTAGCAGGTGATCTCCCCCTGGCAATGGATGAAAATCAGGTGCCTTTGCTGAGGGTGTTAGTTCTGTCAGCTGTCTCCAATACCATTAATCATGAGAAAACAACAAGTAGTCCTGTGGCACCTAAGAGACAAACTAAGACATTTATTGGGCCATGAGCTTTTGTGGTTAAAACCCACTTCACCAGATGAGTTGGAGTAGAAATGAAGTGGGTTTTACCCACAAAAGCTCATGACCCAATAAAAGTGTTCATCTCTCAGGTGCCACAGGAGTGCTCGTTTTGGCAGTTGCAGACTAACACAGCTACCCCTCTTTCATTAATCATGAGGTAAGGCATTCTCTATGAGAGTACCTCCACTTTTCAACCTCCCCTCTCCAGATCTGAAGTAGCCTGAATTTGTTGTTCTTCCTGGCACTCTGTTCAACTTGTCTTTTTACGCACACTTTTAGAAAAAGAGCACAAGAAAAGCTGATATCTGCCATGGAGAAGGTTAGTACTCGTGTTTGATTTCACTGTGGTTGATTCCTTTCTGGCGTGGGGTGAAGAACAGCTGCTGACTTTGATGGTATTATTAATTACTGGCAATGGTAACTAGAGGATCATCTGTGCAGCAACTGACTGTGTAGCAAGACAGGGCATTTATCTAGAGTGCATCAGCGTGCCACTGCTACAGTTCAGTGAAACCCAAGTGGAGTCTGGCATATTTCTTAATTCTCTCCCTGGCTTGCCATGCTCTAAATTGCCCTGTAGACAATCCCTAAGACAGGTGCCATTTTCTACTGAAGTATATTTCAAAGCAAAATTCTATTTTTCCTTGAAATGTGTTGTGTCTAAAGATGAACTCACTAGAGGTGAGATGGTTTAATGCTATACTCTACCCTTCTTGAAAATGATGGACTGACTATCAAAACACTAGCACTGCAAATCCAATACTCTCCGCTCATTTATATTGGCTCTGCCAGGACTTGACCTTAATGCTTGATGATAACTCTGCTGTAGGATAAGGTGCCTCACTTCACTGGAATTGAGTAATGGAGAAGCCTGAGACTCCTCACTGGTTATAATTAGAGATCCAGCCACCTTTTGTAAAAGTCTTTTCATGGGAACACATACATTAGAATGACAGATATATTCCAGGTACACAAATTACTCATACTGATCGAGGCTGCCAGAAATCTGATACTCAGACTTGGGTGGAATAGAAAAGGGAAAACTGCAGATAGATGACAAGGTAAAGGGAACAAAATTTCATTTTCTCCATAGTTATGGCTGAAGCTAACTTTCCACGAAAAACCAGACATTGACACATAACTTTTGCTGAAACTAAACCAAACTTCCAGAAATTTCACATACTGGAGCAAATGCCTTAGATTTTTTTTTTGAAAGATGGAGGTAAATGGTATAAGGCATTCATGAGATTCGAGGTGTCAAAATATAAGGTATTTTCACTTGTAGAAAATTTTGCAAACTTATTTGGCCAGTTATTCTGTGGGTACGTCTACACTGCATGCTTATTTCAAAATAAGCTATTCCAGAAGAAATACTCTGTAATAGTTTATTTTGAAATAGCATGTCTTCACTACAGGGAAGCCTCAAAATTAGTCCAAGGCAGGCTTCCCTAATGTGGATGTGCTACCTCAATTTAGAGACCCAGGAGGCATTGGTGAGTAATTATTTTGAATGGCCCTGGAGAGGAGCTATTTCGAAATAGCAGCAGTGGAGTGTCCACAATACTGCTATTCTGAAACAGCTATTTCAGAATAGGTGTTATTCCTCATGGAATGAGGTTTACAGAAGTCGGAATAAGCCGTCCGTTATTTCAAATTTATTTCAAAATAACGGAATTGCTGTGTAGATGCTCGCATTGTTATTTTGGAATAATGGCCGTTATTCCGAAATAATGCTGCTGTGTAGACACACCCAGTATTTCCAAGTGAGTGGAGCTAAAAGTTCTATTTCAGTTCTGTTTGCCTTATTGAGAACTGGTGCCTTTGATGTCCTTGGATACTCATGAGAGGTAATTTATACAGTTATTACAATAAGTCTATCACCAAAATCCAGCAACACACATAAGCATGTGAATAGTCCCATTGATTTTAATAACTACTCGTGTACTTAAAGTTAAGCATGTAAGAGTTTGTTTACACAGGGACTTTCCAGAAAGTTAATCTGAATCTAAAGGTGTGCATTGATAGAGGATTAGGTAAATGGCATTAAACCCGTATGGACAGTCTTATTCAGAATTAAAAGGGACTGAATCAATTTAGCTAAATTCACTTTCAAAGTGAATTAAGGTACACTGAATTACATTCACTCAGGGATTTAATGCAGTTTAACAAATGCTACAACATTCAGGGCTATGAGTAGTCCACACCCTTATGCGACATAGTTAAATTGACCTAATCCCTGATGTAAACAACGTTAGGTTGACAGAGTACTATCTCTTGGGAGGTGACATGTCTGCATTGAGGTGATACACTGCTTCAGCTGTGCTGTTGTACCATTGTAAGTGTAGAAAATCCCTAGTCCACTTCAGAGATTAATTTGAATTAACTATCCTGAGTATCCCTGTATAGGCAAGCCCTTAGTAATTTAGGAACACAAGTTCCATTCTTTTAGTACCAGACTGCCAAAAGAGTACCGCACTCACAATTGGGTCCAGATTTTCAAAGGAATCCACTAAACTGGGTTTCTGCCTTCTGCTGAAAATCTGATTCCAGTTATGGCTGTTGGGAACTTGCAAATATGGGCCTGTGCTCTTTTAAAAATCAGATTCTAAATTGCTCTAAGTGGTTTGCTGGATTGGAACCAATTTGTGTGTATTAGAAATTAGACTTGGTTGGAGGAAAAAGAAAAAGACATTTCCATAAAAACTTTCCACATTTTGAAGTTGTTTTCACTTGGAAAGGGGATTTTTTTTTTTTTGCTAAACATCTTTAAAACATTTTGAAATGTCATTCCATCCCCCCCGCCATTCCTCCTCCTCTCTTCTTCCTTTGTCTTCCCAACAAATGCAATGGAAATGGGATGTCCACAGTTTAGTTGATTTCCTTGCATTTTTCATTTTTCTTTTCTTTTGGCTCTCTACAACATCCAGAATTCAGCCACCTTTGAGGTTTCACGAAGTGGCAGCTTATGAGGAGGGGCAGCAGCAGCAGCACTACCCATCATTCATTAGGAAGTAAGGATTATCATGCTGTAATGAAAGAGGTGGCTGGGCTCAATCAATTAGGTGCCAGTGCTTAAACAATTTTTTTTTAACTTTTATAACTGGACTGGCAAGCCTAGAGGTGCTGGGGTTCAGCTCTGGCAAAAAGTACTGAAGAACTACCATATCCAGTTACAACTTTAAGGGCAGTTGGGGGGGTGTGTGTTGGCAGAACATACTTGAAATCAACCAAGCCACTGTCATTTACACACAGCTAAGAATGCAGCTCATTGTGCTTTATTTTCCTTGCACCATGGCAATATGATTTGTCAGGGTAGCATATTTTTGACTTCTAAAGAACTACAACAATTTACACCCACTGAGGCTCCAGTACACTACGAGTTTTCCTCTCTGGTAGTTAGTTTTCCAGGAGAAAGCTGGTTTAGTTTGGGGGACGCACTCTGGCCTTGAAGACTGACTGCTAGTCTGGAATTCAGGAGATGTAGGATTTCTAGTCCTGGTTCTGATAGTGATCTGCCGCATAAGTTTGGATAATTCACTTTGCACCTCCGTGCCTCTCAGTTTACACATCTGTAAAACAGGGTCATAGAAATTTTATCTCCTTTCTAGAGTCCTCTGACATTATATTACATTGCTATTATCATTGATAATCTAATAATTGATCATCTAATCTACTATATATTTTACAGCAGCGTTTCTTAAACTGTGTTCCGCAGCACAGAGGCAATCAGTGGTGTGTCACGTAGAGAACAGAAAAAATTCTGCTCCCCCGTCCCCTGCAGAGCCCGTAGACAGCTCCACCTGTGGCTGCCCCCCCATTCTGCAGGATGGCCCCGTCCCACGGGCCTCCGCTGCTATGCAGCTTCCTCCTCCTCCACGTGTGCAGGCAGCAGCTTTTACAGAGGCTGCTGCTGCTGCTGGGAGGGGGAGGGGTGGCTGGAGCTGAGGAACCGCTCCCGGACCTTGGTGTTTTAAAACTGCTGCCTGCGGGGAATCTGGCTCAGGCTCTGCCACCCCCCACCCCACCTTGGGTGCGCTCGGGCTCTGCTGCCCCCCCCTTGGGGCGTGCGCCAGCTCTGCTGCCCCCCATGCGCTGCTGCTCTCTCTCCCCTGAGCCCTTCCCCAACCTGCTAGGGAAGTGGCAAAGTTTAATCTGGCGGGGACGGTCAGGATTTCTACCCCCTCCCCCCCCCCCGTGCCAGCGGGAAGTCTGGCCTGGTGCTGCAGCTGCACTGGGTTCCCCACTGCATGGGCTGGGGGGAGGAAGGAAACTGAGCTCTCCACTCCCCCTAGCCCCCCAAGGAACAAGAGCATGCTCCCTGAAGGCTTTCCCTGCTGCAGCAGGGTGCCAAGCCAGGTAAGCGTCCCCCCTCATGGCCAGACCCCGCACCCAACTCCCCCCCTTCACTCCCCTCCCCCTGCCAAAACCCCGCATTCCCAGCTTGCTCTGACACCCTGCCCCAAGTCCCCTCCTGCACCCTCCCTCCTGGCCAGACACCCTGTCCCAAGTCCCCTCCTCTCTCCTCCCTCCTGGCCAGACACTCTGCCCTGACACCCTACTCTACCCTCCCTCCTGGTCTGGTGGTTTTTTTGTTTGTTTTTGTTTGTTTTGCTCGACAAATTTTCCCTGGGGGCTGTTTTTTTTTTTGGTGTTCCCCATTAACAAAATTATTGTTTGGTGTTCTTCAGTCTTAAAAAGTTTAAGAAACACTGTTTTAGAGAGTTTGTGCATCTGTCTGTCCATCCATCTGTGAGTCCGTTTGTTCAAGAACTCCTCCTAAATAGTAAGAGCTAGGATCACCAATACGTAGGCAGCTTCCTCTTAACCTAACTTAAAGCAAAGTAAGGGATTAGCTGTGCCAGGACAATGGGATGTGCATGGAATTCAATTGTTTCTCATAAAATAGAAAGGGAGGGATCTGGAATGAGGAGGAGTTATACTGTAGAATAATCAGACGGGGGCAGCAAAGGGCCAGAGATGGGGATCAGGACAGATAAAACCCCACTGGGCCAGCAGGGGCCAGAGGTGGACAAAGGGACAGCTATCTACTATATATTTCTGAGAGTTTGTCTATTTGTGTGTAGACTTATGTGTCTGTCTGTCTCCCAGCTGGGGGACATGCACCCCTCCTCTGGCTGTGCCTGCTGCAGCTGTAGTGGTCATGGAGAGGTGTTTTTTACCTGGTCCCAAGCTACTGCAGTAAGAGAGGGCTGAAGTTGTCCCCTCTCTTCCAGGGAAAGCCTGCAAACTGAGCCCTCTCCCCCCCCCCATAATGATTTAAATGAAGAAAAACAAAACTTATTTGAGTTAAGGACCTGAGCAATGCTGGGAAAATTTTCTACTATACTATAAATGGAGTGCCTTCCTATACTCAATTGACAACTGATATATTGCAAAAAGGAGATGATTAAATGTGGAAAACCCAGAATGTATTTTTTTACACAATAAATTAAAAAGCTTTCTGTGAACCGTTTGCTGAGTGATAGCCCTCCAAGTAGGTAGAGGTGGATTTCAGTGCCAACTGGAAACAATTTCTGCCCATTCGCAGCATCAGTTTTCTAGTGGGATCCAATTATTAGCAGTTTTGCAAGCTTTGAAATTTGAAACATCAAGTCAAATAACGGAAGTTCGTCACATGGTTGGCATATCATAGAAGAGCAGAAGTAACAGTCAAAACTCAAAGTTTATGAAGGCTTCAAAATAAGGAAAACACGCAAGATGAGGTATTATGTCAAAGAAGGTAGACTTAAGTGTGAGTTATTCTTGTACAGATGCCTGCCTTGAAATATGTTATTGCATTTACAAATGTTACCTTATGTTTTTAGAGAAAACAAATAGTTATGTCAGAATAAAGTCTATTAGCATTAGCATCATAGTAACACTGAGGCCAGATAAGGGATTAGGGACCTTTTGTGTTAGGTATGATGCAAACATATAATGAAAATTCAGTCCTTGCCTCAGAGACTATGCTCCAAGTCTTGCTGATATGTATGTCAAAAGGAGCCTTAGTGGTTTTGCACAGAGTGAAGACATAGAAGTCTTGATGTGACACTGTTGGAGGGAGCCAGCTCCGAGACATTAAGGGACTCTGTTGGTGAGGACTCAACCGATAAATGGGGAGCCAGTGGAGTTTATGCAACTTTGAGGCAATATGGAGGCATTGGCCTGCATCATTCTGTGGAGCAAGGTGCTGCATTCAGTACCAGCTGAGCCCTGGGTGTAGCGGTTATGTTCGGCCCCAGCAGAGTGAGCAACAGGGTGAGTATGTGGCTCACCAATAGCTGTCTGCTGCAGTGTAAGGAGGATGTGCTGTCTCCTGGCCAGCTGAAGATGGAAGATAGTGTTCTTCATTAGTGTAGCAATTGGCCTGTTTTGGGTAGCAGTGGGAAGCCCTGCATAAGTCAGGGCTTTGTGCCATCTGCATCGCTTGTGGTGTCATGACCTTGATGCAAAGTGAAGTCAGAGTCTTTGAAAGTTCCTCAAAGAGTTTCTGCCTTCCCACCATCATCCCTTCTGTCTTTCCTGAATTGAGCTGGGGTCTACTGCTCTTCATCCATCTGCTTATGTCTTCCAGGCATTGATGACAGCTGAGACTGCACCAGTAGAGATAACAACACAAAGCCAAGTGCAGTCTGCATTCTGGTAGCACTTTAAATAGTCTCAGAAAATCAGTGAGGCAGAAGGAGGAGAATATTGAGGACCTATAGGGTTCCATTAGATGAGGAGAAGCAGGTGCCCATCATAACCTTCTTTAACCTCTGGATGCCATTCAATGCTACTACATTTATTTTGGCTAACTGTTGCATATATGTCCTCAGCTCAGCACCACATGATCAGTGGGCCAAATGCTGGTACAAACAGTATGAATACAGAGGTTTATATCCTGGCCAATGCTAGAAGGTGACTTGTCTCTCAATCCTGTTGGGGGTGTATCTCTGTTCTGGTTTGAAATCTCTGGCAAGGAAGAGAGAAGTTGCATAAGGCACAAATAGCCACTGATACAGATACTAGATGATGTGAGTAACACCTGGAATAAAGGAGGTTTCTGGGGGCACTTCTGAGAGGGTCAAATCAAGGTGAAATTGTTCAGAGACAGGGCTATTTACAGCCCAAGACTGGGGGGTTTCCACGATAAGGCACACCAAACCAGTCACAAAGAGCACTTTTGTTTGCCACACTGACTAGCAAAAAGTCACACAAGTAGTTCCCTTAGATACTCCAGCTTTCCTGTGCCACCACCAGTACCACTCCTTACATAATGAGAGGTTATAAAAATCAATCTCACCAAATTAGAACAGCTTTTTCCAATCACAAAAGACCAGCCACATTCCCATGTCAATTTATAACTCAGATCTTACCAAAAACATGTTGTTGTCAATTCTTTAGAATCTAAAATCTAAAGATTTATTATTAGAAGGAAAGGATGAGTTAAAATAGTTAAAGGAATCAAATTACATACACCAATTGCAAAGTTCTTGGTGCAGGCTTATAGCAGAGATGGAATAATCTGCTGTTTTAGATTGTCTCTGGACGACATCCTCTGTTAAGATGAGTCATCAATCTTTCTGGGGTTCAGTTCATAGCAGAGATCCTTCATAGGTGATTAGCCAGTTTGAGAACAAAATGGAGGAATCCCCAGGGCCCTCTTTACACCTTTGGGAATCCCATTGTTCTTCGGGTGTGAAAGTACATCCCAATGTGGAGTTTGTCACATGAGCAAGTCACCTGTCCATGCGTGACTCACTCGTTTTTAGGCAGCAGCCATCACTTACATGCTGGTCTGAAGGTTCACAACAAAGCTCATCAGATGTGGATTGGCACCAGCTGATGTGCATTGTCAGTGAAGTACTGCTGGAGTCATTTGACTAGCAACCCTTTCACAACAGGTCGGCTACACCGCCTGCTGATATCTTCCAGAAGCAAACATAGCCAATACTTGTAACTTCAAATACAATCATGGTCTGGGGGTGGGACAGCCCCGCCCTTACCATTTAGGCCCTGTCCCTTCCTGTTTAGGCCCCACACCTTCCGGGGTGGCCCGAGGCTACTTCAAACATTTTTGAAGTGGCCCCCCCGGGCAAAAATTATTGTCCACCCCTGCCCTAACCTCATCCCTCCTCTTTGCTCATGTTCATTTGGGAGCTCGCTGGAACATCTGCAGAGCTAAGTTCCCTCTAAGGTGCATGCTTGCATGGGTGCTCAGAGGAAATTTCAACCCTGCCCACTGCCTAAGCAGAGCCGCCCAGAAATGTGCTGGTGGAAGGTGAACTGCTGCTGGTAGGGGTGGTGGTGAGTGAGTGAGGGCTCAGCCGGGCAGCTCGTGGAGGGCAGCAGCTGTTTCGGCAGCTAGGGCCAGGGCCAGGGCCAGGGACATAGCTGTGTGACAGGCAGCTGTGCCTGCTCTGGCAGCTGGGGCCAGAGACACAGCTGTGTGGTGGTTGTTGGCTGCGTCCAGAGCCCCGGCATGGTGGCTGCTCCTGGAGCCGGGGCCGGAGACACAGTCACATGGTGGGCATTGGTGCCTGCTCTGGCAGCTGGGGCTGGAGCTGCAGGCTAGTGACTGCTCCTGGAGCCGGGTTCGGGTCCAGAGACACAGCTGCGTGGTGGGCAGTGGCAGCTCCTCCGTTGGCCGGGACCAGAGACATAGCCTCATGGTGGTGTCTACTCCTGGAGATGGGGTTTAGACCATAGTGCATGGGTAGCACCTAATTGTGCCTAAAAAGCTTTCAAGTGATGATTGGAATAGGGCTGTCGTCTATGTGTATTTTACTGGCTTCTTTTTGTCTGAAGTATACTTTATAGTTTTGCTTTTGACCAAAAGCTCTTGAACTTAGTTGCTTGTTATATAATATCTTCTCACACAACTTTAGTCAAGGGAGTATTCCCATGAGAGACACTGGAGGAAAAGGGGTGGCCCACACTCAGGTCTGTGAAAGCAGAAAGAATTATATTGTAAGAGAAAGATGAATTATACTGTAATAATTGAATAAGTTGAAGGAATACTGTTTGTCTCTGAACAGGAAAGAGAAGATTATGTTTGTAGGTATGCAGATCAGAATGAAGCCAGGTGTGCCTGGGATAACAGGAAAAGGAACATTAGGTATTAGGCAGAAAGTAATTGAGGTAACCAGGGAGATATGGACAGGAGATTGCTGTGTGCTTGATATGGAAATGAAAATACTTGACTAGTCTCATACTGTCATGTGAGTTTTGCCTCCTTTTTGGATCATGTTAATTTTGCTTTCTTTTGTCTGTATAAATCAAGGGGTTTGAGCCTTGTATGGCACTCAAACTTTCTGGGTGTATTAGCAGAGCGGCTTTGCTAATAAACAGAGCGGTCTGACAAATCTGTGAGTCCTATATCTGACTTTGACAGGTCCCACTGACTATCTATTTACCATTCAGTGTGACTTCAATATGAGAAGTGTTTGAGCTGATGAGTAAAAAAACCCCCTTGTAGATGGATGATGTGGCTCAACTGACTCTAAGACAGTGTTTCTTAAACTGTGTTCCGCAGCAGTCTGAGGTGTGCCATAGAGAATAACAGAGTTCAAAATGGCCACCCTTAAAGGAGCAGGCGACCTTTTTTTTTTTGCTCAATAACTTTCCCCCTGACCCTTTTTTTTTTCTCAACAACAAATCCTTGGTGTTCCTCATAAAAAAAAATATTGTTTGGTGTTCCTCGGTCTTAAAAAGTTTAAGAAACACTGCTCTAAGACTTCTATTAGCAGCTTTTTTTTCTAATTCAGAATTTTTCTACTATGTTGAAACACATAAACAAAAAACAATTTACCTCAAACTCTACTTCAAAGAGCATTTTAAAGAGGTGAACTGTGGTCCTGTAAACACCTTGCAAGATAAGCCAAGTTCAAGCAAGAAGATCAGGCTATACCAGTTGCAATCTATATTGCTGCCCAGCCCACTGGGTCCTTCAGGATTTCCCTGTGGTGTAGTATTGCTATGCACTACTGCTACAACAGTCCAATGGCTAAATGCTACACGTTAGCCTTTTATAAGTGTCTTTGTAGAGTACAACATTAAAATCATGTTGCCCCTTTTCTCATGTTGCATCAAGGAGTTTTTGGATCACAATGGGGGGATGCTTGTATATTTATTTTATATATCTGTATTATATAAATTGAAAAACACTATTTTAAAGACAAATTTCTAGACCACATTATAGACCCATAAACATTTTTATAGTGACAAAACTTAAAGTAAGCCCTCTCCAGGGGAGAGGAAACTGAGAGTTGTATTTTTTGTGATACATGTGGGGCTAGGACTAAAGTTATTTTTTTTTTGGCCCATTTCACAGTTTAGGAAATCTAACAGCAGCATTCTTCAAATGAACTTAAATGAAAACAGAATTTAAGGAAAATATGTACATGGACTCGGGGAGATAGGGTGAAAGTTGTGAATAGAAACTAATAAAATTTATTTAAAAAGTTACTTTTACAGAAGTAACAAGACTCATGTTTAAATATGAATCTTTGTAGCACCCATCCAAACAAGCACACATGACCTAAATATTGGTGCACAAGACCAAACTCACTCTGCTCATGGATGGAAAAGCTTAGAGGGAACACTGCTACAGAGGTTTTCTTGAGCCCAGTTCTGGCTGTGAGCTTCTATTCACCTGTTAGCACAGCTTCTCTGCAGGCAGAGCCTTAGGACAGCATTTGAATCTGCCCACTTCATTTTCACCACTGCTCTGCCAAGACAATTCCCTTGTGTGCCAGCAAGAGGGGTAAATTATGGTGGCCTCTGCGCATATCAGAGGGCTATAGGGAGTCCCTTTCCTAGAATACTCCTGTGAAGTCAGGAGCTATAATTACATTTGGCTATAGGCGTTCCCTAGTGCAGAGGGGAGGGCTGTCTGTTTCCAGCAGGTTTACTACACCAGGAAAGGCAGTGCATAAGCATGGTCCAGTCCCCTATACATCAGTTAGGGCAGCAGATAGTACAGACACTCTCCTGGAGTAGCAGGATTCTACACTGACCAACAAAAAGGCTTCCAATGACTGTCTCTCACCACTACTTCTCACCCCAACACATCTCAGGAGCAATGAGCTTTGAGCTCAGAATTTTAAATGAGAACCCTGTGTGTAGATGATGAGGAACTACTGCTATCTGTGAAGGCAATGTGGTCTCCAAGTCTCTATTCTGTCTGAGAAGGGAGGACTTGTGGCTAAGTGGTAATCTGGGATAACTGGGCGACTCAGAGTATTATTGAATGACTCCTCTCTTGCCTCCTGCTTAGTGAGTGCAAGTTCCCTCCCACCCTCTTCTGAGCCCTGCACTCTGTTTTGTGGCTGAATAAAGCAGCACATTCCCAACCTGCAGTCTCATAGACTTTCAGGACAGAAGGAACCATCACGATCATCTAGTCTGTCCTCCTTCACAATGTAGAACCTCATCCACCCACGCCTGTGATAGACCCCTCAGCTCTGGCTGGGTTACTGAAGTCCTCAGACGAGACTTAAAACAAACAAAAGGAAGTATTTTTTTCACACAATGTGTGGAACTCTTTGCCAGAGGATGTTGTGAAGGTCAAGATAAAAATAGGGTCCAAAAAAGAACTAGATAAGTTTATGGAGAATAGGGCCATCAATGGCTATTAACCAGGATGGGCAGGGATGGTGTCCCTTGCTTCTGTTTGCCAGAGGCTGTAAATGGACACCAGGGAATGGATCACCTGTTCTGTTCATTCCATCTAGGGTACCTGGCATTGGCCGCTGTCAGAAGACCAGATTCTGGGCTAGATGGCCCTTTGGTCAGACCCAGTGTGGCTATTCTTATGATGTAAAGACTTCAATTTACAGAGAATCCACTGTTTACACTAGTTTAAATCTGCAAGTGACCCATGTTCCATGCTGCAGAGGAAGGCAACCCTCCAAACGGGTCTCTCCCCAATATGACCTGGGGGAAAATTCCTTCTCTGATCCCAAATATAGAGATCAGTTAGCTCCTTAGAATGTGGTCAAGACCCCACCAACCAGACACTTTGGGAAAGAATTCTATGTACTGCCTCAGAGCCCTCCCCATTTAATGTCCCATCTCTGTCCATTGTGGACATTTGGTTACTAGCAGTCACAGATGGGCCATATGCCATTGTAGGCAGTCTCATCATACCATCCCCGCCCTAAACTTATCAAGCTCAGTCTTGAAGACATTTAGGTCATCTGGCCCCACTGCTCCCCTTGGCAGGCTGCTCTGGAACTTTACTCCTCTGATTGTTAGAAAGCTTCATTTAATTTCAAGACTAACCTTGTTGATGGGCAGTTTTTAGTTCAGTCCTTTAAGCAGTGTGTGTTTCCTGTCCACCGAGCAGTTCCTTTACAAAATTGCCAAAGAGGAACAACATAAGGCATAGCCAAGTAGGTATACTAACTACCTACATGTTTGGCCATCTTCTCAGTATGTCATCCAAAGTGGTTGTACGCGGTCTCTGAGTTAAGAGCTAGCTGATTGTCATGGTTATTAAGAACTGTCATAATGGGCCAGATGAACTGTCCGTCTAGCCCAGTATCCTGTCTACAACAATGATTAGTACCAGAGCTTCTGGGGGACTGTACAGACCATGGAAGTTGAAGTGATTCACCCTTCTTCTTCACCCACCTTCTGGCTTACTGCATAATGTTTGTACAGGAAATAATTTTCACTCTGTAACATGGAGGACATTGGGGGTGTGTCTAGACTACAGGGTTTTGTCGACAAAAGTTGGCTTTTGTCAACAAAACTATACCTGCATCTACACTACCGCCGCATTCTGTCGACAGTAAGTCAACAGAACGCGGCAGTTTTGTCAACAGCAGTAAAGCTCATTTTACGAGGAATAACGCCTTTTTTCGAAAGTACTCTTTCGAAAAAAGGCGCTATTGCATGCAAACTGTGCTTTTTCAAAAGAGAGCATCTAGACTCTCTTTCGAAAAAGCGGCTTGCTTTGTCGACAATACTGATCATAGTCTAGACGCTCTTTTTCGACAGAGGCTTTGTCGTCAGTATCTGTCGACAAAACCTCTGTCGAAAAAGGCGTGCAGTCTAGACATAGCGTGGGTGTCTAAACTGTTGAAGGGCAACTGATCATCTGACTCAAAGTGGGTCTCAGGGAAAACGCAACCATCTTTGAGAACTATGAACACCTGTATAGACAACCCCGTGTTTACTGCCTGAATCAGTGGAAGGTATAAGAATTCACAAAGACAAAAGAACCCCAAGAAGAGTCTCTGAATAGGGGCCCACCTGAAGTGAGTTACAATAGTCTGTCAAGCTTTGGCATAAGGATCTTGCGCAAAATGGGGGTTTTGTGCAAAAAAAAAGTCCACACTGTTTGTTTTTGCGCAAAAACTTCTTGCACAAAACCCCGCTTGAATAAATTATGCAAATGAAATGCAGCAATATGCTAATCCATGCTTCATCTGCATAGACACTGCTGGCAAAGCTGGCAGTGTAGACATAGCCTCACTGTATAAAAGAAGAGGCAAGACCACAAGATTGTATCTGTTACAAAGGAGAGGCTCAATCTCTTAAAAGGTGGATCCCAGCTTTCTGAACTGGACAAGTGCTACAAGAATTGACCATGGGTAAGAAATACCTTATTAGAGAGGAAAGTAAGTTGTTAATAAATATAAGCTACAGAATATATTTTATGGTTTTCTTTTACTTGTGTTTCCAAACCTTTATATCTATTTCTTCTTCTTTTTTTGACTCTCCATCTCAAGCTCTGTTAAACAAACTCCAGCATGGTTTTACGAGAAAGGCATGCAAGTGTCTTGTGAGCGTGGTGAACTGGGGTGCACTGCTTCCCAAGAGGCATTGTGGGTGTGCAGAAGATTAGGGGTTGGGCAGTTGAGTATAACAAAGGGAGATGTACGTTCAGAAAGAGTGGGGTAGGTGGAGTCCAAAGTGGAGCACCTGTATTTCTAAGAGCCCATAGCTGGGGAGAGTTTCCCCTGATGGGCACAGACCAAGTGCTCATGTTAAGCAGGTAGAGTGCTTGGGTTACCCTGGAAAGCATCAGAATAAGAATGGTGATTTATGGGGAAATTGAGGAGTTTAATGCAGAAAGCAAGGATTGTCAGCAATACACTGAAAGGCTGGGCTACTAAATGAGAATCTAGGTAAAGAGGAACAGGGACCAGTTTTCCTCAGCGTCTTTGACATGCAGGAGACCTGGATTCAGTTCCTGACTGCCACAGACTCCCTGCAGGGCTGGCCCTTGACCAAATGGCACCCCAGGCAAGGAGCATTTCAGCTCTTCCCACTTCCTCAACTTTTGAGTACTCTGAGCCTGGCATCCCCAAGCACAGCACTCCTGATAGTTGCCTGTCCCTAAATCTGGCCCTGACTCTCTCTGTGACCTTGGGCAAGATCCATAGGCCGGGATGTTCCAAAGTGGCTAGAGAAAGTTGATCCTTTCTGCTCATTGGAAGACATTTGAAAGTCTTGGTCTTAATTTCCTCTGTATCTCCATTCCCCATCTGCAAAATGGGGATAGCAGCTCACTTTAGCTGTGTAGATTCAGAACAGGGATGGTTTCTGTGCTTGCACAGCATTTAGCACAGTGGGACTCTGTTGTAATACATGATTGCACTTGGTAACAATGCTGACTGAGTGAAGAGACCTGAACAGGAGAACATACTTAGTCTATTCAGGTTTGTGGAGAAAGGAAACAATTAAAGTGTTCAGCAACTGATTATGAGGCCTGTCTCTCCTAGATTTGTTTTTAATATTAAAAATTGCAATCAACTACTATAGCCTATCATAAAATAAATAATAATAATTAATAATAATAATACAAATCCTCCCACACCGAGCCACAGACTGGTAACTGTTTCATCATGTGAATATTACCTCTAGGCTTCAGCATTCAGCGGAGTGTGAAATCACAATTAACAGAGCAAGTGTTTTGTAAGTGAGCAGACGCTGGTGCAAATTACATTCTGCTATTAGCTGACTTTAGAACAGCTCTCTTGAACAGCCTCGTGATTGCTGGGCTGAGGTGTGGATTAGAAAAAATATTAATAAAACATAATTGATTGTGAATTGTGCTTTCTGCTTTTATATCTTAATCATGAATGGCACAGAAGTTTCCTGGAGAAAAAAAGCCACCTTCACCTATAAACGGAGTAGTTTTTACTGTACAGATGACAGAGCATATTACTGGGCCAGCTGATGTAAATCTTCTTTGCTCTGTTGAAACTAATGGAGTTATATTGATTTACATCAGCTGGGGATCTGGCCCTTTGGTTTTATTGTTCCCATTTATCTGAGGAAGATGTGAATTATTTTTTCTACTGCACAACAGTGTATCCTGGGAGACTGATTTAAAAACATGACCCTCTATCTTTTATACCTGTCTTGATGCTTTTTTTAATTTACCTGAGAAGTAGGTAATAGGCATTATGTAGCAGAGGTGTCAGTAGCATCTATCTCCTGAGAAACAAGCAACACTGCTGAACTCGACTAGCAAGTAAGAGCACTTCTATGTCATAGCGCTTTAACTAATTAAACCCTTGCAACAGTCCTGTGATGTGTATCAATATGATTTTGCCTGAAGCACAGAAAGATTAAGCTAAAATTGTCAAACTTGGGTGCCTCAGCATGAATTTTAAGTATCTAATTTTAGGCATCCACATTTTAAAATATGGGCCAATGTGACTTTCCAAAAATCACCCAGTGAGTGGTCAACCTAGAAACAGATCCTGGGAGTCTAACCAGAAAATCACTACTGATAGGAGTGTAGAGATATGATGGAAGAAGGCATAAAACCATGTAATAACATTTCCACGCACTGCACTGATTTCTTAACAATGTGAAACAATGTGTTGTTCTATGAAGCCAGTACTGCATTTACAAAGTATACAGGGAATTCTATTCTGTATTCCCAAATGCTGCTGCTTGGTCTGGGACTGCAAAGCAGCTGGCAGTCCTAGGGCAACCCTAAGGGACAGGGAGACAATCTCCAGAGAATGAATGAAGTGCTCTGAGTCTATCCTACTACCATGTTTATCATGGTGGTGTTATTACAGAACATTGTGCTTGTTCTGCTATTTGAGAGGTGACCTGGTTTACATTAAGATATATCTGTGATGTTTGCTGAGGGATATCTGGTGAAGTGTAAATGATAACTAGTGCAGAAACACCTATCAGCTGAATGATGGTCCCGGGATTAGGGTGCTAATTTAAGCTTTGAAAGACCTATCTTCAATTCTCCGCTGTACCAGAGACTTTGAGTGGTGTTGGGCAAGTCCCTCCATGTGTTAGATTCCCATATACAGAATGGGGATCTTAGCAATTCTCTATGTAGCAGAGGTGTTGTGTGGATACATGATTAAAGACTGTGAGGTGTTTAGATCGTAGGGTAATTGGGGCCATGTCAGTACCTTAGATAGCAGTATACACTCTAAATTTCTGATATTATACTGAGGCCTAAAGGGCAATATATCTTCTACTTCCCAGAGTGGCAGAAAAGCCAGACCTGGAGTCATTTGAAAGAAGTCTGGACAAAGCACAAAAGGATAAATTAAAGGGACCATTAGTGCACTGGCATGGGGGTAGGCTATGATCTCTCACAGTTTTTTACCATTTCAAATTTCTGTGATTTCCCCGGAGTTTGAATAGAGCCAGAGCTACTGTGCAGACCACTGATTTCATAAAGGGCAAAGTTTTTCAAAAATGCATAGAGTTAAACCAATGCTAAGTGCTTCTGCAAATCCCAGTGTCCCTTGAAAGAGAGAGAGACTTTGTAACGGCTTTAAGTTCAAGAGGACAGGGAGTAATGAGGAGCATCCAATGCTACAAGAACTCTAAAACTCTGCCTCCTTTATTACTGGGATCTCTCTTTAAACAAGGAACACAAACTAGTAGCAAGATGACCTGGCAAATGAAGAAGATAAGAAAACTACAGTAGCTGTTCAAGCCTTGGAGTGTGATCCTGTTGGATGGGAACCAGAAAGCACCTCAAAAAGGCAGGATCAAAGAATGCTCAAGGGAATTCACTGTCATTGGCCAAAATGTCTGGAGATCCTCTAGGGAAAAGTTACACGAAATTACAGTATCTCAGAAGACCACAGCACATCACTGTGACCTTCAGTATGATGAGGGGATGCTCATGGTTCATTGGCTGAAGAACACTCCAAAGGGAAATCAAGAGAAGAGGAAAGTTATGGGGTGTTATTTGTGCCTGACTCAAGCTTAGACAGGCCAGGAGGGGCCTTATGAGAGAAATATAAAAAGTTTTGATTAGCAGGAAATTAAGATAATTCAGGTGTTCATCTACACTAGATCCTGTTATAGAATCATCATAGAATAGGTCATAGAACATAGGGTTGGAAGAGACCTCAGGAGGTGATTGAGTCCAACCCCCTGTTAAAAGCAGGACCAGTCTCAACTAAATTATCCCAGCCAGCTTTGTCAAGCCAGGATTTAAAAACCTCTAGGGATGGAGATTCCACTACCTCCCTAGGTAACCCATTCCAGTGCTTCACTGTCCTTCTAGTAAAATAGTTTTTCCTAATATCCAACATAGACCTCCCACACTGCAACTTGAGACCATTGCTCCTTGTTCTGTCATCTGTCACCACTGAGAACAGACTCTCCTCACCCTCTTTGGAATCCCCCTTCAGATAGTTGAAGGTCGCTATCAAATCCCCCTCTCCCCTCACTCTTCTCTTCTGTAGACTAAATAAGCCCAAATCCCTCAGCCTCTCCTCATAGGTCATGTGCTCCAGCCCCCTAACCATTTTTGTTGCCTTCTGCTAGACTTTCTCCAATGTGTCCACATCCTTTCTATAATGGGGGCCGCAGAATTGGACACAATACTCCAGATGTGGCCTCACTATTGCCAAATAAAGGGGAATAATCACATTTCTAGATCTGCTGGCAATGCTCCTACTAATGCATCCAAACATGCCATTAGCTTTCTTGGCTACAAGGGCACACTGTTAACTCATATCCAGCTTCTCATCCACTGTAATCCCCAGGTCCTTTTCTGCAGAACTGCTGCTACTTAGCCAGTTGTCCCCAGCCTGGCACAGTGGTTGGGATTCTTCCATCACAAATGCAGGACTCTGCACTTGTCCTTGCTGACACAAGTCTATCCCTGGCAGCTCCATATCCTGGAAGGTCAGTCTTATAGATGAAAGCATGTTGGTTAGTGACTGCCTCTCTACCAAGCATTACAAGCAGTTTGCTGAAAGGTGCTTTGTTCTCTAGAACTAGAGACTTGATTCTTTTTTTTTTTTAAAGGGGTTTTCCTGTTTCTGAACAGGAGTTATTTTCCCACAAATAATCATCCCACATGTATAGTAATCAGAAAGCCATGGGCAAACCAGTGAAGTCAAACAAGCAAAGTTTCTATCTGTATGAAACAACAGACAATTGAATAGCTACCCTGCTTGATTTCCCTTCTCGTCTCGCTTTTAACAAGGCCTACTGCCCCCATCAGAAAGCCTCTCCCTTTTATATCCCCTTGTGCTCAACTGAGTCTCCTAACTTCCCTTCCACCATTCTCCTGGAATGTCCCTCCTCAGACCTGGATTAAGCTGTCTGCTTAGTTCCCACCTCTCGGAACCAATACCTCACACCTTTATGACCCTCACCAGCTTCCCTAGGCTTTCAGTGACCATCACTATGGCAACAACTCATTGTAACTTGAAATTTACACAAAGCCACTTAGTAAAAATTAAATAGAAAAGGACAAAAGCCTTTTACTGAAGGTCACTTTCTTAGAAGGAGCCATCGCCTTAGTCACCAGAGTTTAGCTGTGTCAGATCACTCATTGATTCAACCCCCTGCTCCTTCCTTTCACAGGACCCAGGAAACAGCTGAGGCTCGCTTGAGTTTTCATTTTATTCTTTTCTGTTATGATAGTCAGTGGCAGCTCAGCTGCAGATATAAGTCCCCCAGGTTGACACTCTGATCCTTGATGTCCTCCCTACCAGTATAATTCATGGTCTGTCAGCAACGGTTGTAGGTTTCTTTGCTAATAAAAGTGGGTAAGGGATGGAGAGGCCCTAAATCAGATCCGGCATCTCTTGAATAATAGCATTATGAAACATCACCATGGAGGAAGCAGAGGCAGGGCTTTCAGAAGGAGCAGAGCATGTGTCTGAGACACCTCTTCTAGGAAAGGATGACATCTGGATTGCACAGCAGTGCTGAAGCGGAGGAGTCACTTAATGGAATTCAGTGCAGTTCTAGATTTACACCGGTGGGAGAGAAGAATCAGACTCAGCATGAATAAACTAAAGTGCCTCCAGTATGGAGAAAATGGATAATTCAGTTCTCTGACTACGGCTCCCCACGCCTATCCAAACAGACTCCTTCACAAGATCAGGGACCCCTGTAGTGCCAGCAATTTTTATTACTATCCATTTCTTTAGTTCTTTGTGACAGAAAAGTTGTAACAGCCTTGGTAAGATTTTCAAGGGCAATCACTTTGCCCACAGGATTCTCATGCACATTTTAATTCTTGAAAGCAAGCACTAGGGAAATCACTTCCCAAACCTACCCTTTCAGACAGTGGGTGTACAAGGATGCTGCAGCTACTGGGAAATGCCCGTGCCTATGGACAACACTGTGCCAGAAAGGTAAGCACTTAGGGTATGTCTAGATTACACCTCTCTGTCGACAGAGAGATGTAGATTAAGCATGTCAAAATTGCTAATGAAGCATGGATTTAAATATCCTGTGCCTCATTAGCATAAACATGGCCACCGCTTTTTTTTTAAATGGAGTTTTTTCGAAAAAAAAAAAAAAAAAAAAAAAAAAAAAACCAAACCTGGCAGTCTAGACGCGGATCTGTTGAAAATAAACCCTTTTTCGACAGATCCTGTAAACCTCATTTTTTGAGGAATACAGGATCTGTCGAAAAAGGCTTTATTTTCGACAGATCCGTGTCTAGACTACCATTTGTTTTCGAAAAAATTCCGTTTTGAAAAAAAGCAGCAGCCATGTTTATGCTAATGAGGCACGTGATACTTAAATCCCAGCTTCATTAACAATTTCGATGTGCTTGATTTGCATCCCTCTGTCGACAGAGAGATGCAGTCTAGACGTAGCCTTACTGACCTTACTGCAAAGGGATGAGTTTACGTTTTAAGCAGGAATGGCAGAAACTCCTGAAGAGTGGCGGCGGGGGAGGGGGGGAAGAGGGAGGAGGGTCACTAGTGCCTGAACAGTGGCTCAGTTCCTGTGCTGCCTCTTCTGCCTAGCCCCATGTCACTCCTCCTCCCGAGGCTCCACTCTGTGCCACCTCTTTCCCCCAAGACCCTGCTCACTCCTCTCCGTTCTCTCCCCTCTTTAAAATGGCCCCATGACTCGCCTTGTTCCAGTGTCCTGATTGCAAGGTTTTGGTCAGGTGCTGTACTTTTATTCTGTGTTTGCATAGCAGCTAGCACAATGGGGTTTTGGTCCATGAGCAGTACTCCAAACCACTCCTAGCATTGCTGCACATCTGAAATCCATCTACACTGGCTGAGAAGCTGGTTCTTAATCTGTAATATCCGTTCAGGTGCTTATATTAAAGTTGGGCCAAATCCTAAAGTTTTTGATAACTCCTTACTGTCTCCCCCTGCTTCCCCACATTACTGTAGTTATCAGGAGACTTTTCTCAAAGGGCTGCATGAAAACTGAACAAGGATGTTAGTGTTTGACCTTATGTAGGTAGTAGGTTGTAATTACTCCTTAGAATGGGAAGTCCACAGTGTGCAAAAGGTACTGAATGGCAATGCATCTTGTCTGTTTTACAGTGTGGACTCTGTGTGTGGCCCATGTGTTTTCATTGTTGCTGGGGTTCTAATTCCCTTCAAAGGTTAAGCATCTTTATCTGCAACACTGAATGGGAAAAGTGTCAATCAGCCTGGCATGCACGAGCAATAATTTTATGGAAAATAAGAAGATGGTTGAGGCTGGCCAATTGTGTTAGGGTATGTCTACACTGCAAAGTTAATTTGGATAACAGCCATTATTCCGAATTAACTTCCATAGAGTCTACACAAGCAAACCGCTGTTTTGAATTAAATTTGAAATAGCGGGGCGCTTAATTCGAGTTTGGTAAACCTCATTCTATGAGCAGTAATGCCAAACTCGAATTAGCTAATTCGGAATAAGCGCTGTGTAGATGCGTAGTCCGAATTAGCTGGCCTCCAGCCTTCCCAGTTTCCCCTGGTGGCCATTCTGGGCCAAACCAGGAAAACTCTTCTCCCTCCCCCCAGCCCCAGAGCCCTTAAAGGGGCAGACTCTGGCCACAGTGCCTGTGCCAGCTCCAAGCCTGCTGGCCCAGAGCCAGCAGTCACTGCCCCAGTGGCCCCAAAACATGAACCAGCAAGCCACTGGCAGCCAGTCCTCCACTGCGCCCGAGGAGCAGTCTGCCAGCTCCCAGAGCCTGCCAGGGCCCGGAGAAGGCGGATGCCTTCCTGGTCCAGGGCGGAGATCAGGGTGGACCATACTCAGGTTTGGGGGGATGCCCCCAACGTCCATGATCTCTGCACTAGATAGAGGAATGCAGCCGTCTATGGCAGGAAAGCTGCCAGCCTGGCCACCAAAAGCCACAGGCGAACCCAGGAGCAGGTATGCATGAAAATCAAGTTGGTCTGGCAAGTCCCCCAACCCTGAGCTTCTCCTCCCCCTTCCTCCCCTTGCCTCCCCCTTCCAGCTCCCTCCTCCCAGGTTTCCCCCTCCTCTCTCCCACCCTCATTCCCACCTCAGTTTCAGTCAATGAAGAGAGTTTGTTTTTGGCAAGAAATGTGTTTTTATTTGACATCAGGAAGGGGGGTTAGGAAGGCGTAAGTGGAAGGAGGGAAGAATAAGGCACAAGCTCCCAGTGGGGCACACCAGGGAGGCTCTTAGTGCTCCTCAGGGTGGAAGCTCTCCCGCAGGGCCTCCTGGATACTGACAGCCCCCCGATGGTCCTCTGGGATGGCAGCCTGCAGAAAGTGCAGCCAGGCTTACAGCAACACGTCCACGAGAAGCACCAGAGTGCCCACGGGCAGCTCCAGCTCCGTGTTGCAGAGTGCTGTGGTGTCCTGAGTGAGGGCAACCAGAGCATGCAGAGACACAAATGCTTTGCTGTCCCTCATCGAGGGAGGCAAGCAAGCGGGGACACCTGAGAACCGGCTGCCCTGAGGGCGAAGGGGGAGGGTATCTCTTTGAGCACAGGCATCAGATAGCCTCAGGCAGTAGCCACACACAGACACTCCTGACCTGATGCCCTGCCTGACCTGGTTCTGGTTGGCCTTAAATCCGATTCTGTGTCCAGTCAAGTTGGATGCAGTATTTCGAATTAGCAAAATGCTAATTCGAAATGCATTTTGTATGTAGATGCGTTAATTCGAATGAGCTTAATTCGAATTAACTATTTTGAATTAAGATAACTCGAATTAACGCTGTAGTATAGACATACCCTTAGGGAACAAAACCTGATCCAAAAACAAAGCAACATCTTTGACAACTCTCCCTTGCTTGGATTAGACAGAAGATCTGTGTCTGTCAGTATTTACAAGGAGGAGGAGGTATTTCAGAGGTGAAATCCTGAACTTACTCAAGTCAGCAACAAGTTGACTTCAATCTAGGAATTTCCCTAGATCAATAGTGCTCAACC
Source organism: Pelochelys cantorii (assembly GCA_032595735.1). Classification (NCBI taxonomy): domain Eukaryota; kingdom Metazoa; phylum Chordata; order Testudines; family Trionychidae; genus Pelochelys; species Pelochelys cantorii. The sequence continues at coordinate 332,148,749 of CM064326.1, read as the reverse complement.
AGGGATCCACAGCCCCATTGGGGAGGGGGCTGTGAACAGGTTCCGGGGGCCTGCTAAGCAGGGCTGGCATTAGACTCACTGGAGCCCAGGACATAAAGATGAAGCACCACCATTCAGGGCTGGAGCCTGGGACTCTGAGCATTGCCACGTGGGGCTGAAGCCAAAGCCTGAAGCAACTTAGGTTTGTATGAGGACCCAGGCAATTGCCCTGCTTGCTATCCTTTAACCCTGGTTCTGGCTTTTATATGCAGAAAAAGAGCTGCTAGGACCCAGCTGGGCTGGGCTGTGGAGTTTTTATAGGATGTTGGGGATGAGGGCTCAGAAAGAAAAGGTTGAGAAGCCCTCCCCTAGATTTCCTCATGCCTGATTTGACCTGGAATGACTCTTGATACATCCTAGGGTAATTTTGGGACATTAACCATAAAGGAGGGATGTGGTTCTGCAGGCCTGTCCATACAACTCCTGGCACAAGACGATTCCCCTATCAGAAAAGAGGAGTGTTCTACGGTTACCACACCTGACAATGCAGTATCGCTGTCTTAAATGATTTATAGCTGACGAATCCTGTAGCACATTTTTACAAAGGTGGTGCCTCAGAAGACAATTGCACCTGGACACATGAAGATACACTGATTTTAAGCATTTGAGGATCTGCCCCCTTCTTATGTTATTCTTACAATTACAGCTGCTTCTATTTGTGTCATTAAGATGAAAACAGCTATCCCATCCAGGAGCAGAAGCAATACCGTGCAATTCAATGAGAACTTCCTCCCTGCACCTACTTTCTTGCAATTGATATTTTGCTCAGCTTCATTCTGGGTTTTTGGCTGTTTTCTCTATCAAAACCGAAACAGATGTGCTCTAAGGTTGTGTTTTGTTCTCTACAGTATGTTTTCCTCTCTTATGGCTCATGGCCATACATACCATGACAGATTATTCTCCTTAAAACCTTTCTCAATAGATGCTAACAGGAAAAGGCTCTTTGTGACCAGGTTCTTTGGATAAATTGGTTCCCATAAATTTGTTAAATAGCAGCATCACTTATAGACAATCTGGGTTCCAATGAGCTCTGTGGGAACATGCAAGATTCATTAAAATTATAATGCAATAAATATGGTCTTTAATGTCTCCTGCGTGGTCCAATGACAAGTTCATTATGGAGTCATAGATATCAACTGATCTATCAGTTCATAAGCTTGAAGTCATGAAAGATAAATGCTCTCATATTTTCTGCACACTCCACTTAGTACAGCATGGACCAAGTGGATTAGTTTTTCTCAGCAGTTGAGATGCTCATATTTAAGGATATTTGGTTTCATATGTATGTGTGTATGTGTTTTTCATATGCTAGATGTTTTATTTCTACACTCTATATCTTATCTATCTAAGATTTACCCCTGTGTTGCTCAGGTCCTTAACTCAATTTTTGTTCTTTGGAAAATAAAATGAAAATATACACGCTTCATTTAAATCATTACTCGGGGGGTGGGGCTGGGGATGAGGGTTCAATATGCAGGCTGCCCTGAGGAGAGAGAATTATCTCAACCCTCTGTCACCACAGCAGCTTGGGGCCAGGTGAGAAGCGCCTCTTTCCTTTGTTGTCTCCAGAGCTCATTTGTAGCCTGGGTCCACTGCTTCCTCCTGCTCAGATGATGGAGGGGGGGCGGGGGGAGAGGGGAGGATTAACTAGGATTGGGTCTGGCCCTGCCATTTCTCACCGTTTCCACATTATGCACACACCTTCCAAATTACAGAACAAATAAGGCACCTCAAAGTGGAGTAGAAGAAGTGCACTATGGAGACTTAGGGCGTGGCCTGAGGGCCCATATGGACAGTTAGGCTATGTCTATACAACACTTCTTTTTCTGAAAAAGGTACATAAATTGCGCTCTGCAATTTGCATACCTTTTTCCAATTCTTTTTTCAGAAGAGGCTTTTCCAAAATTTGGCCCATCTATGCTGGGCCAAATTTAAAAAAAAACTCCTCTTTCAGAAGAGCCCTATTTCCTCATGAAATTAGGTTTACAGGGCTTCCGAAAGAGCACATCCGCTCTACCAAAAATTTTTTTGGAAGAGCAGACGCGTTTCCTGGACGTGGCACTACAAAAGTCCGTAGTGTAGACGTAGCCTTAGTGTGCAGCACTCTAAGGTAGGGATGTTAAATTTAGATTAAGTGGCTAATCGAATAGTCGATGCAATTTTACTCAAATAGGCGATAAGGGCGCCTTTGCCTTTGAAGTGCAGCAACAGCTCCAGGGCTGCTGCTACACTTCAAAGGCAAAAGCGCTGCGGGGAGCAAGGGGCCAGCGGGCGACTCAAGCAGTCCCCCACTGGCCCTGTGCTTTCCATGGCGTTTCAAAGTGGTAGCGCTACATGGAGCCTGGGGTCCCGGGCTCCACACTGCACTGCTGCTTTGAAAAGCCGTGGGAGCCCGGCATCAGGCTCTATGCTGTGTTTCAAAGTGGCAGTGTTGCATGGAACCCAGGGTCAGCAGGGGAGTCACCAGCTCACCGTGGGCTCCATGAAGGGCTGTCACTTTGAAACGCTGCGTGCAGCTCAGGCCAGCTTCCCAGGCTGCACACGGCATTTCAAAGCTGCAGCGCCACGTGGAGCCCAGGGTCTGGACCCAGGCTCCACACAGGGCTGCCGCTCTGAAGCATCCCTTCCTCTCCCCCTCCTTGCTGCCTCTTTCTGACAGAGGCAGCAAGGGGAGGGGAAAGCAACTAGTTGTTCACAGTGCTACTCTAAGGCACTATAGATTTACACTCCAGCTTGCTGTGCACTAGTTGTTCATCTAGACAAGCCCTTAGTGATCTTGGGTTTCATTCCAGGGTCTGGAGAGGAGTGTGGTTGTAGTGGGCACAGACTCTTCTATCTATTCACATCAAACTTCATGCTTCCTGCTCCATCCCATCCCCTTTCCCATCTCTGGCTCCTTATCTCAGTCTTTGGTTTAGCTAGTCCTAGTCTCCCTTTCTGGGCTCTCAGTCAGAGTTCTAGTTACCCCCCACTCCAAGACTCCACACCTACTTCCAGTTCCTTGCACAGCCAATCCCAGCTTTCCCCCCTTTGTTCTCAGTAAGTCCCAGTTCACCCCTCCTGGCTCCTCACTTGATCTGTCTCTCTCCTCCCACTGGCTTCTGGTCATCTCCCCTCACCCCATTTCCCCCTCCTCTCACTGCTTCCTACTCTTATTCTCACTCCCCAGGCTCTTTATCCAATCTCAGACTTCTCCAAACCACTCCCACCCTGGCTTCTTATCACAGTCTTCCCTCTTCCTGGCTCCTTGTCCCAGTACTCACAGGGCTGCAAGCTGCAAACTTGCTACTTTCTTCAGCTGCATCACAACAGAGGAAGCAAGTGAGGGGCAGTGTTCCCTGTAAGCCAAATGCTTGGGTTGCTGCCCAGTAGAGATTCAAATACCACCCAACTGATTAGCAGAGTGCCACAGCCTACTAGTTTCTACTAGTAGTGCACATCTGCACATACCTAGGTGCACATAATTTATTCCACACACGGATGGAAAACAATTAGAGGGAACATTGTTGAGGGGTGGTCTGTATCACCATCTCATAATGTATATCCAAATTAACCCAAATCATGTGTATGAGTGTACAAGCCAACTTTACAAGATACATGTAAGTGCACCTGAGGGACTGGGAGGACTCCCTGGTGAATACTTATTGTAAATATTTCGTGCAAGATTCTCAGCCTGTATAAACTGATGTAGCTCCTTTGACTATAATAGAACAACACCAATTTATACCAGTTGCTGATTTGGCCCATGATATTTTTGTCCTGGTAGAAGGTTTTCTCCCCTGTGATGGTATAAATCTGTAATAAGTTTCCTGATGCTAGTGGCATCACTCCAGCTAAGGGCAGAGATTTGGCTCACAGAGTACAAAATACAAACCCATGCCCACCAATGTTTTGTGATGGGATTTCACTCAGCCCGCCATTAACCAGGGGTGGCCAATAAGCAGCCTGCAGGCCAGACACGGTTTGCCAGGTTATATGGGCCTCCAGGTGCTTTATTTACCTGCGCATCTGCAGGTACGGCCACTCACAACTCCTGTTGGCCGTAGATTGTTGTTCCTGGCCAATGGTAACTGGGGGAAAATGGTGTCCTGGTCCACACTGCTTCCTGCAGCTCCCATTGGCCAGGAATGGCAAATCACAGCCAAGCTTCTGGCGGCCCCCCAGGGGCTAACCATGGCAAACCACATCCAGGCCATGGGCTGCTTATTGCCCATGCTACATTAGCCTCATGCTTAAAAAAAAAGATACCCTGCAAGGAATGGGCTTTAAGTTTTTTTCCCCAGGGACAGTATTTTCTTATGATTGTTGTTTGGTTATTTATGGAAAAGTTGTGCTCGTCGCATGGATCTCAGTTGGGCACCACTCCAAGCAGAGCAGCAGGTAGCCTTGTGGTTCAGACTCCCAGGCTTTCTGGTTGCACTTATATAACTCGTGTCTAAAAAGGAGATATCTCTTTAAGAGACTGGAAGGTGGGGGCAGAGAAGGAATGTTTTGTATCTGTGTCCTTGTTATTCTGCATCGGCACATTAGCTTTCCACATTCAGAAGTTTCTGGAATTGGGCGAGGTAGTTCTGGCTATGCTCAATAGATCCTCTTTAATTGGGCTCATGGACTCCCTGGAGGGCAAGTCATGGCAGCTGCTTTGCAAAAGAAGATGTGTCCTCTGTGGGTTGGAAGAAGCTCACACAGAGGAGCACACAGCAGGCTGGTTTCCTCCCAACTCTGCAGCATTTTGCAGCAGATCAATGTTCCTGTGAAATTCCCAACAGAGGGAAGCCCTGACAGTTAGTTTTCCTGCCAAATTTCTCCTTTCTAAAACTAACTTCTCTCATTTTAATGCTGTCTGATTTTAGCTGACTGTGCATAGTTGCATTGTCTTAACCCATCTGGTTTACTGGCTCTTATTTAAGTGTGATAATGGGGAAAGTCATTGATAGTTTGCCGTTCTTGGCTTTGCATTTTTCTTATAATAGGGTTTTTTATTTATACACTTGACATTGGTGGGCTGGCTAGTTTGCTGACTAGCTAGTAGCCTGATCCCACAGCCCAGAAGAGGAGGAGAAACATCTGGGTCCCAACTGAAGACTTCTGCAAGCAAGAGAAAGTTTTGCAGTGATTTTGACTCAGCAGACTATATGGAGTTGATGAATAAGGACTCTGAGGCTCAGGGGAACTTAACCCAAGCTTTGGGATCTCTGAGTTACTTCACACTGTGCCTTTGTGAGGACTGACCTGCATTTCTTTTATTTATATTTATATATAAGTGGGAAGATAATGTATGTGGGTTAGAAAGTAGCCTAGTTACGTAGTAGGAATTAAGCTATTATTACTATGTTATTAAAATCATAATGATAAAAAAGTGGGTACTTAAGAATTCAGTTCATCCCTCTCCCCCGGCTTTTTGACATGATTATTGGGGGGTTGGCCCTGTGTAATCCTTGCTAAAAATCCTCAGTGACAGAATACTGCATCCACATATGCTTTTCTGTAGGTGTGTTTCAACCCTAGCAGTGGGGTGGTGAAGTACACTCTAGCGCACCTGCAAGTTACAAGGCCATTTTGCTGTTAGACATTTGGGACAGAGTGCCTGCTCCCCATCCCATGCTCCCTCTGCTATGTTGCTCAGGTGAGAATTGTTGGGGTGTGTGTGTGTGTGCATCCCTTGAATTGGCATGAGCTCCAGGCCATAATTCCTGGTTTGTCATTACTGAAGCCATAGAGTGTTGTTGAGGAATTCTGACTCCTCTTCACCTCATGGTGCCAAAGAGCCATAGCTTGAGCCATTGCTTGAACTATGCTGGTGTCCTTCCAAACACAGAGTCCCTGCTGCAAACAGTTTGCAGTTAAGGGCCCTTATTTAGGAGGGTGTGGAAGCATAAATTTAAACACATGCTTAAATGTTTTCCTGAGGAGTAATGGCTTCCTGAAGGAGGACTTAATTCCTAGATTCCAAGATCAGAAGGGATCATTGTGATCATCCCGTCTGACCTCTTGTATAACACAGGCCAGAGAACTTCCTTGAATTAATTACTGTTTGAACTGGAGTAGATATTTAGAAACAAAAATTCCAAACCTTGTTTTAAAAATTGCTAATGATGGAGAATCCATCAGAGCCCACTGGTAAATTGTCCCAGAGGTTAGTTAATTAGGCCTTACTTCTAGTCTGGATTTTTCTGGCCTCAGCTTCCAGCCACTGGATCTCATTTTACATTAGTCTTCGAGAAGACTGAAGAGCCAACATCAAATGGCTGTTCCCCATGTAGGTGCTTATAAACTGGGATCAGGTCACTCTTTAACCTTCTGTTTGTTGAATTAAGTATCTTGAGCTCTCTCACTCTGTTGCTGTATCTAACACGCAAGCTTCTTTTTGATAACACAACTGGCAAGTGTTAATTTTAATTATTCATATAATTCACATTTATTTAATGGAAGCATTACAGCAATGCCCAGAGTACTGTGCCCTCCCATAGAAAAAGAGGTCAAAGTATGAATAAATATAATACATCTGCATGCAAATGCACTTGTTTGTTTTCCAATGTTTACTTGCTTGACTGGATCTTTCCATTTGAGCCTTATTCCCTAGTTAGTTAAAGCAGATTGCAATGTGGGATTCATGCCTGGATAAAGTAGTTTGCTTGCTTTACAACACCAAGATAAATGCCAGTCTGAAAAACTTTCTTGAGGTCAATCAGTTCTGAGAATGTAAATGCAGACAGATTTACATATAGATTTTGATAAAACCCCTTGCAATAAGACTCATTTAAAAACTTAAAATATGGGAAACAGTGAAGGAGTCATTAATTTTACGTACACAACAGAATTTACACTTGTAAGGTTTTGACAGTTTCATTAAACCCTTAGGAATTCAAATACCTAGAGCATAGGAGTGTGCACCAGTAATACACCCTTACTATGAGATGGGTTGGCTTTTTTGTAGGGCGGATCACATATTTTCTGCTTGAAGCAGCTGACAATGAGAAGGGTAGGTGGGTTGTTTTACTACCCCATTCACATGATCCTGTTTGATGGCTTTCCTACTATTCTTCATATTCTCTTTGGGTACGTCTACACTAGCTCGTTAGTTCGAGCTAGGTAGGGTAATTAGGGCAACTGGAGTTGCAAATGAAGCCCGGGATTTAAATATCCCGGGCTTCATTTGCATGTTCCCGGGCGCCGCCATTTTTAAATCCCCCTTAGTCCGAACTCCGTGCCCGCGGCTACATGCGGCACGGAGTAGGTAGTTCGAATTAAAGATCCTAATTCGAACTACCGTTACTCTTCATTAGTAATGGTAGTTCGAATTAGGATCTTTAATTCGAACTACCTACTCCGTGCCGCGTGTAGCCGCGGGCACGGAGTTCGGACTAAGGGGGATTTAAAAATGGCGGTGCCCGGGAACATGCAAATGAAGCCCGGGATATTTAAATCCCGGGCTTCATTTGCAACTCCAGTTGCCCTAATTACCCTACCTAGCTTGAACTAACGAGCTAGTGTAGACGTACCCTTTGAGTTTCTGAAATTAAAGAACTGCAGAATTGTAACACGTGCTTTCAATGTTTAATGAGCTGCTCTCCTTGTTGCCATCTTTTGCACCTATCATTTTGGAAAGAGGAAAGATGCACATTACATTTATGTACAGGTTGAACCCTTCTAGTCTGGCACTCTCTGGTACAGTAACATCCATGGTCCAGCATGATTTTAGTTAGTCGGATGTCCACTTAACATGGGTGTGGCCAAGTTTCCCATGGTCCCATAAAGTTTGTTTACAGCTCCCGGTTCTGCCTCTCAGTGTTCTGTGCTGTTATTTAGCCCTAATTTACCCCCAAGTGTCTTCTAAGAGCCCAATAAGCAGTGGAAGTGTTGGTAATACTGCTAGACTATATTGACCCCTCATGGTTCAGCAAATTCTCTGATTCCGCATTGGTCAGGTCCCAAGGGTGCCAGACTAGAGAGGTTCAACCTGTACTTATAAAGTTCAGATCTCAACTGTAGCTGTGTAGAGAGGAGAAGGCCACTTGCAAAAGTTTATTTATACAAAGGGACAGAAACACATTTGGAGCTAACCACTGTGGCGCTGGTCAACCAGGGGTCAATTCTTGCCAAAACTTTAGGCCTGAGTCAAGCACTCACAAATTCATTGTTGGAAACCCATCTTTTCCCCCTGTGTGTTAGGCTACATCTACACTGCAGAGTTTTTGCGCAAACTGGCCGTTTTTGTGCAAATACTCGCGGAGCGTCCACATCTCAAGCATGTTTTTGTGCAAGAAAATTTACAGAGAGTCGACAGAACAGAGGTTTTTTTGCGGTATAGGTATTCCTCTTTCTACGAGGAATAACTCCTTTTTGCTCAAGAGCTTGTGCGCAAAAAGGTGTGTGTGGACGGGAAACAGGGTTTTTTTGCACAAAAACAGCCTATCGAAAGAAGCATAGATGCTCTGGTGGCCATTCTGTTAATGGCCATCAGAGCTTTCTTGAGAGAGAGCGTCCATGCAGTCTGGACGCTCTTGCACAAAAGCGCATTGCTTTTCCCATGTGCTTTTGCAGTGTGGACGTGCTCTTGTGAAAGAAGTTTTTGTGGAAGATCTCTTCTGCAAGAAGCCTGCAGTGTAGATGTAGCCTTAGTATGGTTAAAAAGGGTATTGGACTTGAAACAATCTGTGAAAGGCTTGTAAGTTGCTGCATGCATTAGTCTCATTTCTAATTTCTTTACTGCCTGCTACAAGATAATATTTAATTTTTTGCTTTGTAACTCTAAAAGTGTTTCCTCTGAAACTGAACCCAGTCAAAGCTACATGCAAAAGGGCTCATCCCAACCACTTGAATTCTGGAAGAAGGAAATAAAAATATTTGACCAGATATTTGGACTTTCAAAAGGCCAGAGCAAGGGAATAGAAGCAGAGATCTCCAGGGTCAACCTGGGTTAGTCCTAAAAGACATTCAGAGCTGACATTACTACTACTACTGTGTCATCTTTGAATCAATAGACTATAACTCATATATGTTTGCCTGCTTTAGATAATTTAGTTACAGTTTACTATAGAATTGGCTACAAGCGTTGTCTTTGGTGTGACATCTAGGGTTCAAACTGACACGGGGTAGGTGACTGATTACTTGGGACTGGGAGCAACCTGGCTATTTTGTGTTCTTTGTTGTATGGACTTCTTACTCCAGCTCCTGTAACCCTCATTGTATGAAGAGTAAGGGAAGTGGGAGGAAGAGTGCTCTATTTCGAAATAAGTGCTGTGTAGACACCCCCAATTTCAATTTCAAAATAAGATACGTAATTGACATAGCTCAATTTGCGTAGTTTATTTCGAGTTAAGCCCTGCAGTGTAGACGCTCCCTCAGTGACTCTATGTTAAGACCGTTACTGTGTTTTAGGAATTGATACTTGTTACTGAGCTGGTGAAATCTAATGATAGAACTTACAAAGAGTTTGGGGTCTCTGCACTGCTTCTTTACAGTCTGTCCCTAAGTTGCCACTCACAGTCATGAGCCACTCCACCGAGCCATCAGTGGGGTTTATTTTTATCATTGGCATTACTTTGGATAGAAAATGAGAGCATTGCAATGCATTCATAATAGGCTCATACATTTGCATTGGAGACAGAGGAGACCTGCTACTTCACAACTGAAGACGGATGAAAGCAGACAAGCTGCGGAATAAAACAAGATCAAATGATAACCATTAGCTGATCATTATTCTGCTATCTGTCTGTGTGTAGGTAGTAAATGCTACCATGAATGTAAAAAAAAAGTGATTACTCAGAAACACTTCTGAGTAATGTGAGGACAGAGAATTATTTGGTTACTTTATACTAGAAAGGAATGAAATGTAAAAGCCGTTGGGCATGTTGCTTTGACGATATTCCTTCATCATAAGTATTTTATCTGTGCTGGAACATTTTAGGAGTAATGAAATAAATAAATTGAAAAAATTGAAATCTCATTGTTAGGTCTCCTATGACAACAGATGGCAAATTCTCCTGGGTAAACCAAATGGAACAGCTTTTTATTCAGAATGTAGTGCAATAAACACTTACCGTGTGACTTTGCAGAGTTCAAAAATTCTATGGGCCTGATCCAAAGCTGTGTGAAGTCAACGGGAGTCTTTCCTGTTGACCTCAGCGGGCTTCTGTTCAGGCCTTTGTTTCATTGGAAGGAGGTCTGTGAATTCTTTTAATACTTCCCTTTGGTTCCCACTGTTCATTCTCTATATTTTGGTAGAGAATATAATAATCTCTCTGACAATAACTCCTCCCTTTCAAAGGCTCCAGGACCCCAGTCTAGCTGTGGAAAGCTTGATACAAGCCTGGCTTTAAGTCACTTTTGTACCTCTTGCTGTCTAATCTTGGAGCTGTATGTCCAGTGCTGGTGCCTGCTACAAAGCTAGGCCAGCAGGCAGTGGCTAGCAGGGGGCATTAGCGGCCAGAGATCAAGCAGGGGTACGGAGACTCTAAGCGGGGACCTTTTTCTTGGCCGTTCTGCTTGCATCAGTGGCCAGGAAGGGTGCAGCATGACCACTGCTATGGTGGCTCTACGCAGGGACATCACCGGCTAGTAAAAGCAAGGGCTAGTGGGGAAGGTCAGAGCTGCCCTATTAGCTGCCAGCACATAACTTTTATTGAAAATTGCTCAGGAAATTTAGGTCCAATTCCTAGCTCTGCCACAGACTTTCTATGTGGTGGGCAAGTCACCTAATCTCTCTGGGCCTCATTGTCTTCATTGCTAAATGCGGAGGATAACCCCACGCTCCTGACTGACACTGACGTAAATAAGAGAAGGTGGCCTATCAAATTCAACTATTGCGGCAGTTTCTATCTGTATAAGATTTAATGTATCCTCCATTTTTCTCTGCCTTGTTCTTCTCTTGTTATTTTCAGACACACAATTTAATTTATGGCCCCTTGCTCAGTTGGATTGCCTGGGTTGCTCATCAACAGAATAGTCATATGACAACTTGCCCGTGATGTGTATGAAATGTACCAACAGCAGAAAATAACAGTAGCTCTAGTTACAAAAAAATCAATAGCATTTGGGAGGTAGGCTGGAGGAGCACAGCGTTTCGGTCTGTTATTGGATAAGGGCTCAGATGGTGACCAGCAGTTTTTGCATTTACTGCAATATATATTTCATAATGTTCTCTCACCAATAGTGCTACAGTGATTCAAGAGCGCATTGCATGGGAAAGGAAAGTACAGTCGGAGAGCATCAGAAATGGAGCAAGTGCTAGGGTATCCCAGCTCCTTAGATTAATAAAACACCTAACCATGTATTTAGATTGTAATACGGATGTTGGTATTTTGATTTCAGTGGGAATTAGGCACCGACCCTCAAAGGTATTTAGGCTGCTAAATGATTTGCCCTGGATCACATAGGGAGTCTGTGGCAGAGCGGGAATTGAACCCATACCCAAGACTATAATGTTATTGGCTGGATATCCTTCCTTCCGATGTGCACTATTCTCATTTACCAGTTTCCAAAAGAAAAGCTGAACCACTTGTTAGACACACACTCAATTTAAAGCTAATGTGAAAATGGTTTGGTGTCACCAATCCAGGGCTCGGCTAGTCCAGTGTTTCTCAACCAGTGGTACGAGTACACTCAAGTACTAGAGAGAAGTCGGGGGGGGTATGTCAACACAACTGAAATTTGGAGAAAACTGAATTTTTGTTTTAAGTTTTATAGCGCTTCATTATTTTTGTACTTTTTACACCCAAAAATTTCATTTCCCACCCAGCTACAATTATGTCGTTTAAATAAATGTGCTGCAATGGTAGAAAAAAATTGTGTGTCTGAAAACTGTAGGTACTGGAGGGTACTTAATTTTTTTTTAAAGGGGGTACTTTATAAAAAAAGGTTGAGAAACACTGGGCTAGTCAACAAAATAGGCTTCAGTGACAGAATTTTTTGTGTATTCCCTTTCAAAAATTAATGAAGACAAACTACATATGGAGCCAGATTGTGACTTGAAGTATGCACCTGCATGGGGTATAAAATGAACTAAGATCCCCCCTACCCTGTTACAAATCAACATATTCTACAGGGACCTTAAATCCAGGCATGCAGCACCAGTACAAATGGGCACCCAGTGATGAGGAAAAGACTGAGCCTTGGTTCTGTCCCCTCTGCCCACTGGCCTGCACAGCTGAGCCAGCCCTGAGGGAGAAGGTTGTAATTTACTGCTAGTATCAACCAGCAGCAAAATGACTTTCTCCTGGAGGCAAGTAATTACTTTCCCAAGTCAACCCTTTGTTAGTGCTGTTCATGGCTGCTCCCATGTACTGGGACTTTACGGTAGTTTCAGAAGGGCTGCCTCCCTATTTCTGAGTGCTATTCGTGTCTGCAACATTTGCCTCCCCAGGAATGTTGCGGGGGCAGTTCAGCTTCCTCACACCATTGACTGGAATTTCCAATTTGGGAGGTCAATTATTTTTTATTGCTGATTCTGCCCTGATCAGAATTGAGGCTCCATGGCCCAAGACTCTGTACAGACAGACAGCAAGAGATAATTCCTTCCCCAAAGCACTTCGGCTACGTCTACACTACGAGTTTTCTCGGCAAAAAATATGCTAATGAGGGACTCATTTGCATGAGTCATGATCTCATTTGCATATTTTCTACCGATCCGTTTTATCGCTGGGGTTTTTGCGCAAAAACAAGCAGTGTGGACGTTTTCTTTTTGTGCAAAAACCCCTTTTCCCACAAGATCCTTATGCCCCAAAAAAGGAGGTTTACCGACTCGTAGTGTAGCCATAGCCAATCAGTCTAATTTGAAACAAGGTTCAGAGATCTTAAGGCCAGACAGCAAGCATCTAGCCAGACCTCCTGCACAACCACACATGCTGGAGATGGTCACCCTGTGAGTTCTGCATCAAGCCCAACAACCTGTCGCTGAGCACATCTTGTTATGGACATCCAATCCTCATGCAGTAGAGCAGCGTTTCTCAACCAGTGATATGAGTACCCTGAGGGGTACTTGAGAGAAGTCTGGGGGATACGTCAACACAACTGAAATTTGGAGAAAACTGAATTTTTGTTTTAGGTTTTACAGCCAAACATTTCATCGCCCCACCTGGCTACAATTAAGTTGTTTAAACAAATGTGTTGCAATGGTAGAAAAAAAATTAGTGTGTCTGAAAACTGTAGGTACTGGGGGTACTTATAATTTATTTTATTTAAAAAAAGCAGTACTTTATAAAAAAAAGTTGAGAAACACTGCAGTAGAGAATTCACCGTATCCCTAGGTCACAGGTTGAGCATGCTTCACAGGTTGAGCATGCTGACTGTTAAAATGTACATCTTTGGCCTTTCATTGTTCGGTGCCTCCTTGTTTCTTGGAAGATGGTGCCCTGGTTTAGCTGCTCTGCTGCTTCCAGCAGGTTGAACTTTTCTAAACTTTTTTGCTGAGCAAAATTCCCTTCCTTGGTATTTAGACATGCATGAGCACTGTGACAGTGTAACTCCGACAGGCACAACCAAACTTGGAACCTCAGGAGCTTAGTACATGAGCCGCTACAGCTTGAGCTAAAAGCCAGCTGCCTCTCAGCTAAGCCTGTAGAGGAGACTCATTAGTCTCTCTGTAAGTGGTCTGAGTGCCATTAGACAGGACAGTGCACCACACCCAGGAAGTGGGTGGGTTACAACAGCACTGCAGAAACCACTGCAGTGCCACTGCAAAGAAAGCAAAGGGGTGTCTCTAGGCTATTATTCGCATTAACGCATAGTAGAGATCTGCCCCACCACAGTTCCCTGCCTGATTGCCTCCCTGTCTGCAGGGGAAAGTCATTTTGCTGCTGGTTGATACTAGCAGTAAATTACAACCTTCTCCCTCAGGGCTGGCTCAGCTGTGCAGGCCAGTGGGCAGAGGGGACAGAACCAAAGCACAGTCTTTTCCTCATCACTGGATACCCACTTGTACTGATGCTGTATGCCTGGATTTAAGGTCCTTGTAGAATATGCTGATGTGTAAGGGGTGTGTGTGTGTCTTAGTCCATCCTATACAGCTGTGCAGGTATATACTCCAAGTCACAATTTGGCCCCATATGTAGTTTATGTCTCCAAAGAGACTGACCTCCACCTGCCTATGGGAGGGTCAGAGTGTATAACTGCTTGATAGACTGCAAGAGAAATCATACTTTGTAATCGTCCCTGCCTTCCAGTCAACTGCTGTATTGTCAAGGATCTCCTCTAGCGAGCCCAGCTTAGCTCAGAGCCTTTTTTCCCCACAATTGTATGTGATCCTGAAATCAGCTGGGTTACTACAGCTAATGGAGGCCAAACCCAAACTCTCAGGGGCTAGGGGCTCAGCATCCTCTGTGGAGGGCCCTTGGCTATGAAAGAAGACACTTTTAAAGCACCTAAGAATCACAAATCCCATTGGCTTTCAGTGAATTGCCTGATCAGTGATAAATTAGGCTCAGATCAAGTCTCAAATACCTCCTACACTTAGCCTTGAATTACCTCTTTGAACCAGCCGTTTGCCATTCAAAATGATGGCAAAATAGCCCAGCAATCGCTTCCCCAGTGATAAGCAAGATTACCCAGCTTACTGCAATGGAGCAATGAATATCCTCAAACAGAAGTCTGCTGGTCCTAACTTGAGTGGAACTGCCTAAAGATTTTTTATTAATGGGCACATTAGAAACACAGATAAATAGTCATATAAAAATCAAACAGATCTTCAAACGCAAGAATATTTGACTCAAAGTTGCTAGTCTTTGCCCTTAATTTGCTGTGTGGTGCTCAGTTATTGATGCACATATGGTATGTAAAAATCACCCACTCACTGCTCCAGCGACATTTTCCTTCCTCTGAAATTTCCTCACTTCCATTCATCTTTACAGCTCATTCAACGGGTCTGTCTGAAGCAGCTAAGGGAAACGTGTTTAAATGCGTTAATCCAGCTTGGAGGTGGATTCATTGACTGAAATGCCTTTCTGATCACCAGCCAGCTGCCTATGCCCAGCTGGCAAACCTTGCTAATTTTCTTGTTGCTGTTGTTGTTAATTTTGAGTTTCCAGCCAGCAGGGGTCTTTCTCCATTCTATCAAAGGTCATGTGCCTTCAATTGACATTTTGTATTCTTTGTCCTGCTTTTCCTTGGGTAAAGATCTTTCCTTGGGTAAAGACCTTCTTATGGCTCCTTCTCAGAGGACTTGCAACTGCTTGACAGAAATCTTAATTGCCTTCCATATTGCGCAAACAAGGGGTGGTATAGCTCATGTATGACATGGAAGGGAAAAGAGGGGTAGAATTTGAACACTGGTGAAAGATGACACCACATTTTCTCCACCAGGACTTGTGCATTAGAGCTTCAAAAAAAATGCTATTCTTCAGAAAGCATAAAGTCTTAAGAACCAGAAGACCTGCTGGACAGGAAAAGTTGGTCCAACAGGTCTCGATGTTAGGTCATACACCCCTGGCATTTTGATTGGTTAGCTTGGGTGGCTCCCTGCTCAGCAGGCTGGTGAGTGTGGATCCCTTTTTAGACACCCAAATCTTCCCATGCACTGTACAGAGCAGTGGTGGGCAACCTGTAGCCCGAGGCCATAGGCAGCCCATTGGGGCTCTATGTGCAGCCCACAAGACATTTTGTTTACTATTGCCCACATGCAGGGTTGCCAGATTTTGCTTGTTTCAATCCATGTAGTTTTTTTTCCCCTACCACTATTACTAAAGTGCCACATATAAAGCAAGGGCACATGAAGTGTGGTACATGCTGATGGTACGTAACATTGGCTGTGAGGGCTGTGCGCTCCCTTGGCATCCAATCAAAATGCTACTACAGTTCAATCGACAAACTCTAGGCACGAAAGCACAGTTAGCAAAACTACCGTATCCTGGGAGACTGTTGTGGGTATGACAATCTTGCAGCCCACTGAGATGAAGGAGGGCCACTCATGCAGCCCACTCACTAGCCTGGGTTGCCCATTGCTGGTATAGTCAGTCAGAGCACCTAATTTGGGACTGTCAGTTCCACTAGGTGGCAGCACTTAAACCCTCCTGGTGAATCCCACACTTCTTGCCTGTATGACTATTATTTTTTCATTAAAATGAAAGATTGAGAAGTATTTTTTTCAGGGAAAGATGAAGGGGAGGGAGAGTTTTAAAGAGGTGAAAGCAGGAAGTTAAGCTAGGGTCTGATCAGATGAGCTTCGCTGTGTTCTCTAGGTACCAAATGCTGATCTTATCTATTTACTTGGAGCAAACTGGCAGTAGCGCTGTTACTGTAGTAGAGTTGTTCACAATTTGCACTGCTGTAAATGTGATTAGAATCCTGCATCACTATCAGCTCAGGACTGCCCTGCGTCATACATGAGTCTCATTAATAGAGCTGGGTGACATTTTTCAACTGAATTTTAATAACAATTTTTTAAAAATGCAGATTTGGTGACACTGAAACATTTTGTGGCTTGTTGTGCATATTTTTGTGGAATTGTTTAATTAGAAATCATTCAAAATGAGAAAAACCTATTCTTGCCATTGTAAAAACAATGTTTTGATTCAAAATGACTTCATTTAAAATTTTCCTTTCATTAAAATTAACAGTAAAATGCTCCGTATCAAAATAACATTTTGTTTGACACAAACCAAAATTTATGTTGACCTCTCAATGTATTGAGAATTTTGCATTTGGCTAATTCTGAAAATAATGTATAATGAGACTTGCTCTACCCACCACTAAATTCTTCCGACATCAAGCAAGCACTGTTCTAAGATCTTGTTATAGTGAATGAAAGGCATCAGCCTTTGTTCTGTATTACTTGACATTGTCCAACCCAAGGGAGGAGCTTCTAAAAAAATCAACAAGCTTAGAACACGCAACATCAATATAAATTGATACATTAATCCCCTCTGATTTAATTAGCACTGATGTCACACGGCTATCTCTGTAACCCTTTCCTGTTTTCTTTTCTTTACAGCATCTAAGGAAGTGAATTGTATCTTATGAAAGATTATGCCCTAATAGACTAATACATTTGTTAATCTTTAAAGTGCCACCAGACTCCAATGTACAACACACTGACCTTGCTGCTCCCCTCCGCCAATTCCACAAGAGGAAGGTTTCTATGTGGACCTCCACTAACTGTCGTAACAAGACTCTGAATTTCTACATCGACTGCTTCTGCAAATGTGCTCGAGCTGACAATGACAGCAAACTACAACATATATCCCAAGTCATGCAGAACGCAATGCTATACACAACTTCAAAACCAATCCTAACATCATAATCAAAGAGGCTGATGAAGGAGGCACTGTAGTCATTATGAACAGAACAGATTATGAACTGGAGGCAACCAGACAACTCACCAGTACCAGATTCTACAAGCCTCTCTCCTGTGATCCCACTAAAGAATGCCAAAAAAACCCCTGAAACAGCTGCTCATGAAGCTCCCTGATGCTGCTCAGGATCAAATTTACACTAATACCCCCCCCCCCAATCCCTGACCAGGAGCTTTCTATCTGCTACCCAAGATACACAAAACTGGAAATCCCGGACGACCCATCATCTCAAGCATTGGCACACTCACCACAGGATTATTTGGCTATATCGACTCCCTCCTCAGACCCTATGCTACCAGCACTCCTAGCTACCTCTGCGACACCACTGACTTCCTGAGGAAACTTCAAAACATCAGTAATGTACCTGAAAAGACCATCCTGGCCACTATGGACGTAGAAGCCCTTTACGCCAACATTCCACATGAAGACGGATTATAGGCGATCAAAAACACCATCCCTGATGACAGCACTGCACACCTGATTACAGAGCTCTGCGACTTTATATTTACCCACAACTACTTCCGATTTGGAGACAATTTGTATCTTCAAGTCAGCGGCACAGCCATGGGCACCCGCATGGCACCACAATATGCCAACAGCTTTATGGCTGACCTTGAACAATGTTTCCTCAGCTCTCGCCCCGTAACACCGTTACTTTACTTATGCTACATCAATGACATCTCCATCATATGGATCCACGGGAAAGAGACTCTTGAAGAATTTCACAAGGATTTCAACGTCTTCCACTCTACCTTCAACCTCAGCCTGGATCAGTCCACACAAGCAATCCACTTCCTTGATACCACAGTACAATTATATAATGGACAAATTTCCACCACCCTATATCGGATATCTACCAACTGCTACTCTTACCTTCATGCATCCAGCTTCCATCCCAGACACATTTCTTAATCTATTGTATACAGCCAAGCCCTTAGATACAACCGGATTTGCTCTGATCCCACAGACAGAGCAAACATCTACAGGATCTATATAGAGCATTCCTAAAACTGAAATACCCACCTGGAGAAGTGAAAAAACACATTGACAGAGCCAAAAGAGTACCCAGACATGAACTACTTCAAGACAGACCCAAAAGAGAAAACAACAGAATTCCACTTGTCATTACCTACAGTCCACAACTTAAACCCCTCCAATGCATTATCAACAATCTACAACCTATCTTGGAAAATGACCCCTCACTCTCAGAGGCCTTGGGGGAAAGGCCTATTTTCACTTACAGACAACCCTCCAAACCGAAACAAATTCTTTCTGGTAACCATGCTACACAGCTACATCATAAGCATCTAGGAACCCAGCCCTGCAATCAGCCCCGGTGCCAACTCTGTCCACATATCGTGTCAAGCGAATTCATCACTGTACCCAACCACATCACCCACCAAATCAGAGGCTCATTTAACTGCACATCCAGTAATGTGGTCTATGCCATCAAATGCCAGCAATGCCCCACTGCAATATATATTGGACAAACTGGACAGTCCCTACGGGAAAGAATTAATGGACATAAATCAGATATCCGAAAAGAGAACATACAGAAACCTGTTGGTGAACACTTTAACTGCCCTGGACATTCAATAAGGTGCTAATAGACTATTTGTTGATTTTCAGTTTTTCCTGTTATATACTGGCTCGGCTTTCCCTTTGAAATTTATCTACCCACTGTCTCTTTTTCTTCCTCCCCTCCAATTTTTTCCTTCTCTCCCTTCCCCCCCCCTTCCCTTATTTATTTTTGGTTCTAGATATCCAACACTCTGGTCATCTGAAGAAGTGGGCTGTGCCCACAAAAGCTCATGATACCATCTACATGTTTTGTTAGTCTTTAAAGTGCTACCAGACTATTGGTCATTTTTTAAGTTTTTCCTGTTACAGATTAAATCGGCCATCCCTCAGCCTGGTCTGACAAGGCCAGACTCCTTGTTGTTTTTGCTGAAACAGACTAACATGGCTACCCCTCTGAAATTAATTGTGGCAAAGATCTGGCAGGGCCTCATGGGTCTCGCACTACTGGTGGATGATATTAGCCTCACAGGCTCACTGTGGCCCTTCACACAGCCGCTTTCTCTTTCCAAGAGGTAGGGTTCACACGTTACTGAGCCATATTCATTACCAGCTAGTTTATGGTTTCAGGGTGAAAACCCCTCTAGTGTTGGTCTCCCTTCTCCCATCTCTGTATTGGCATGGGGGAGTTTTAGGGAGAACCTGGTCCAGCCAAGCATGCCCCTGTCCCCTTCTTGTACTTCATGTTCTCCTTCCAGTCCATCCCTTTTTGTCTTCCCCCTCTCCTTACCTGGGAAAACCTTTTAAAGCAGCACCACTGGCTTTAATTGGCTGCAAGTGTTTAATGACTTGCTGGAGGAAGCAAGCTAATTAACTAGCCCTAGGTGTGTTGCCTGCCTTCATTTTGTGGCAGCAGTCTCTAGTTTACTTGGAGAAGAGAAAGCCACTTATCCAGCGCCCTGTATACATGCCTTCCACCAGAGTACGGCAGGCTGCTGATTTGGGTCTGTCACATAATACATTGCTACTTGTTAAGTTTCCAACATGGGGTAAGTAATACCCTTGATTTCAATTTTTTCTGACAAAGGACCTGATTCTCCCTCTCCATTACCCCATTTCACACAGGAAGGGCATAAGAAGTGGGGTTCCTCGAGGTCTGTTTCAGGACCAGTTCTGTTCAATATCTTCATCAATGATTTAGATATTGGCATAGAGCGTATGCTTATTAAGTTTGCAGATGATACCAAGCTGGGAGGGGTTGTAACTGCTTTGGAGGATAGGGTCAGAATTCAAAATGATCTGGAGAAAAGGTCTGAGATAGACAGGATGAAGTTTAATAAGGACAAATACAAAGTACTCCACTTGGGAAGGAACAATCAGTTTCACACATACAGAATGGGAAGCGACTGTCTAGGAAGGAGTACTGCAGAAAGGGATCTAGGGGTTATAGTGGATCACAAGCTAAATAAGAGTCAACAATGTGACACTGTTGCAAAAAAAGCAAACACGATTCTGGGATGCCTTAACAGGAGTATTGTGAGCAAAATATGAGAAGTCACTCCTCTGCTCTACTCTGCGCTGATTAGGTCTCAATTGGAGTATTGTGTCCAGTTCTGGGCACATTTCAAGAAAGATGTGGAGAAACTGGAGAAGGTCCAGAGAAGAGCAAGAGGAATGATTAAAAGTCTAGAGAACATGAGCTATGAGGGAAGACTGAAAGAATTGGGGTTGTTTAGTTTGGAAAGGAGAAGACTGAGAGGGGACATGATAGCGGTTTTCAAGTAACTAAAAGGGTGTCAAAAGGAAGAGGGAGAAAAATTGTTCTCCTTTGCTTCTGATGACAGGACAAGAAGAAATGGGCTTAAACTGAAGCAAGGGAGGTTTAGGTTGGGCATTAAGAAAAACCTCTTAACTGTCAGGGTGGTTAAACACTGGAATAAATTGCCTAGGGGGACTGTGGAATCTCCATCCCTGGAAATATTTAAAAGCAGGTTAGACAGACACCTGTCAGGGATAATCTAGATGGTGCCTGGTCCTGCCGTGAGGGCAGGGGACTGGACTCAGTGACCTCTCAAGGTCCCTACCAGTTCTAGTATTCTATGATTTTAGATGGAAGTGTCTCCACTAACTTTAGTGAAATTGCTCCTGATATTTGCTGGTGCAGGAATGAGGTGAATCAGATGCAAAGCCTGTGCAAATGAATAGAAAAGCATCCTCTGTCAATAGAGGCTTTATGCAGTCTAACCAGCAAACAGGGATCTTTGAAGAAAAGACTTCAAAGAAAACTGAAGGAAAGAAACAATGTCTAATCTTCATACAAATGTGCTCAGGGCTCCTGGAAGCTCAAAGGCATCTAAGATTTAAGAATTAATTATCACTTGCCAGAAGCAAGTTTTAGTCACAGGTAACTGGTACACCAAAGGGAGTATGTTAGGTATAAAATTCATGAAATTAAATTAAACCGATTAAAGCCAAGTAAATCACCATATTTCATTTTAGTGTATTGGTAAATGTTCTACGTATTTGATGTTCTTTGCTTCATTTCAGTGCAAGTGGACATCAAGAGTTCAAAAAATTTCAACTTTTTAAAAACAATAAATTTGAACTATTTAATTAAAAAGGAAGGACTATTTTGCATATTCATATGAACACAAACACACATGCAAGTATACAGGGCCAGATCCTCAGGCACTGTAAATTAACATAGTTCCATTGGCTTCAGTTTATACCAGCAGAGGCTATAACCTTTAATTCTTTCTTAATGCCATGACTGTCTAGTGCATATTTCTGAGGAATCCTGTGAAAGGCAAAAACAGTGCTGCTATTTTAATCTCCGTCAGGGGTAATGTATAAATAAATTATAAAGTGCTTCCTTAGTTCAGTCCTCCCGTGATATTCAGGTAACATCTATCTTAGGTACTCATATGTCCCCTTCTATCTGAGTGTCTCATGGTCTTTAATGTATTTACCCTCACAAGAGCCTCATAGGGGAGGGTAGTGATATTTCCCTTGTTTTACAATGGTGAACTGAGACTCAGATTCTCAGAGGTATTTAGGCACCTAACTTCCATTGAAACAGATTATAATCAATCAATATTTAGGTTCCTAACTTCCACTGAAATCAATTTCAACGGAAGACACCGAAATACCTCTGAGGATCTGGGCCGGAAAGTAAATAACCCAAGGTTCTACAGAAGGAAAATGGAATTGAATTCAAGTTTCCTGCATCCTCTGGTGGCTCTAACTGCTGGACCATCCTGCTTGTCTACCAGATGCTGTTAATTACAAATGATGGGCTGATTTTGCAAGCATTCACCATGGACCCTATAATCAGGTTAAGCATGCCACTGAAGACAGTGAGAGTTTTCAGGCTCAAGGCCAATGCACATACACTGTAATTACATTACTACATACAAAAATTATTTTTAAAAATCCCCATCCTCACCTGTAGTGGAGGATAAAATGGGAGAAAGAAAGAGCACAGAAGGTCCTATGAAGACATAATTGGTAAAGCTGTCAGCCCTGATTCTAATTTCACTCACATTAACTCCTTATCAATATAACTTCATTAGCTAAGTGGGTTGTGTCCACCAAAGCTCATGATACCATCTACATGGTTTGTTAGTCTTTAAGGTACTGCTAGACTAGTTGTTGTTTTTTAAGTTTTTCATTAGCTTAGATGGAGTCATTCCTGATTTGCACCTACTGTGAGAAAGAGAACAACCAGCAACTTTATCTCTGCTCACATCTGAAACCGCTGCAAATTGATAATTAGTACATCCTGCAACGTATCACCACAACTATCAAAAATGCCTAACACAGATTTAGTGCTAGATGAATCTCTGATCAGATGGCAAAGATCTACACAGTACAAAGAACCCAGGGTCTGCACCTCGGTACATCAGCAACAAGGAGGACTTCATTGAAAATGGTAGATTGAGACCACAGTATTATGA
The DNA here is from genome assembly GCA_032595735.1 of Pelochelys cantorii. Classification (NCBI taxonomy): domain Eukaryota; kingdom Metazoa; phylum Chordata; order Testudines; family Trionychidae; genus Pelochelys; species Pelochelys cantorii. The sequence goes on along the minus strand of CM064326.1, from coordinate 332,125,951 downwards.
ATTAGTGAACAATAAGAAAAAAAATCTCAGTCTCTTCTGGCTGACTGCTGAGATTCCCAAGACAGAAAAACCACGAGTAACTGGTACCTCCCCACCATGTAAAGAGAAAAAGTTGATCTATTCAAGTATTTGTTCAACTAAAGATAGCAGACGCAGCTTGTGGGAAAACATTTGGTCAGGAAGTGAAATCTCCCCAGCTCCTCAATCTCACTTTGTGACCTGGCTTTCTCTCTGCTCCTGCTGAGCACCCCTAATGATGCCACTAACAATGTCTCATTAGAAACAAAGGGTCACATTCTGCATCCCCTACTGATGTGAAGGTGCATGGTATGGGAGTAATCCTATTGAAACAGTGGGGTACTCTTGGGATAAAAGATTGCTCAGAAGGCTAGGTCCTCAGTTCATGTAAATAGATGTTGTTCCACTGACATTAAATCTATTCTGATTTACACTGTCTGAGGATCTGGCCCATTGTAAGGAAGGCATATAGAATCTGGTCTCACATTATTGTCTATTACCGATCAGGGGAACTGCTGGTACTAAGTTATTTATGCCTGATAGGAGAAATCTGTGGTATCTACTGTAAGCTGTGCTGTCATTTAAAACATGCCCATTATAATAAATGGCATGCAGCATAATTAAAGTTAAAGGGCACTTACAAACCTAAGGGGAACGCGAAATTTGCTGTCATTCATGTTTTTCATTAAAACACCGGCAGTACAGCTGAGGGGCAGGAAAAGTGACACCAAAACAATAAATACTATTAAAATTATCTATATCTACACACACTTACTTGCCTGGTATTCCCACGCTGTTTTGGAATTAAGCCCAATATTTAAAATAATTTAGACTAGGAAGAGAATCCAAAGAGGTGCTAGGCCTGGCTGTGGAGAACAGTCTAGTGGGTGGGCGTTATGCATGTGTGAGGTTCGTTACTGGAAGGCGGGAATTGCTGTTGCTGAAGGAACCCTTGGGAGTTAAGTAACAAATTAATCCTCACCCCAACCAGAGAGGTAAGTAGTTATTACTAGCCTGCTTCACAGGGGAAGGAAGAATCAGGCACAGTGAAGTTAGGAGATTTGTCTGGGGTCACACAGCTAGTCAGTGGAAGATTTGGGAATGGAACCCAGGAATCTTTGGACAAAATCCTGCCCCTCCTCCCCCTATTGAAGTCAATGGAAATTTTGCCATTGAGTTCAGTGGTGCCAGGATTTCTCCCATTGCATTGAGCTAGTTCTCCTGCTTTAACTAATAGGCATACCTGCTGTTCTCTTCAAGAATGTGTTGAGAATTGACCCAATAAATGCCTGTGATTTCTGGTTCTTAAACATATCTGAAAAATAGCCTTGCTTGGTCAAATGGAAGTACAGCCTGGAAGCCCAGGTCTTCAGATGATAACCTCTAACAGCTATGTGTCATTACAAATGGGGCAGAGTGATGGATAAAGTCATTTACATTTTCCCTAAGTTCAGTGTTTTGCATATAATAAAAGAGACGGTCTCTGCTCCAAATAGTTTATTATTAGGGAAACAGTCTTCAGTTAAAAAACAAAACAAAACCTTACAACCAATCAGTGTCATTCTTGCCCCAACCTGAGCCCTATGTCACTGAACAAACATTTTCTCTCTCTCTTTCCTCCATTTATAACACAAAGGAAACAGCCCATTTTCCTGTGGGGGGGGAGATGTGAGTTCTCAGTCAAAAGCCCTACTTTCATTGTCTATTTTTGTGTCTGTGGTCTAATGACCTGCAATTTGAAAGAGAAAAAGTGTTAAATAACCTGGTGCTAAAATCAGCAAGGTAATTGGAGCACATTTCCTGGCTCCTTTCTATTAGGTGGTCATTTCAAGAATCAGACAAATGAACACCTGAGAGGATGGCGCGTACTTAAAAAATCACCATGGACAATACTCCGTGACTGTAGTAATTAACTGAGCTGTTGCAGCTGTGAAAGTGAGACTTTGATAAGCACATTAAAACCATTGTTGAGCATACAAGTGCTTTAAACAGGGAATTGAAAGGAAAGTAGAGCCAGAATATCAGAAAGTGTGTAATGTGCACTGTCGCGAAGTAGAAGATTCTACTTATTTGCATGTCTTTCTAGAGACATAGATGCAAAAGGCAAGTGCATTTGATAAAGTATTAAGGAACATAGGAGTGGCCAGACTGTATCAGACCCAAAGTCCATCTAGTCAGGTGTCTTCTCTTCATAGGCTATGTCTACACAGCAGCGTTATTTTGGAATAATTGTTATTTTGAAACAATGTAGCGCGTGTCCACACAGCAAGCCATTATTTTGAAATAATGTCAAGATGGAGGACTTCTTATTCCAAATCCTGTAACCCTCTTTTCACGAGGAGTAAGGGAAGCTGAAGGAAGAGTGCTCTCCCTTCAACTTTCTGCTGTGTAGACACCACCAAAAGCCAACTGTTTTGACTTCAGCTACGCAATTGACGTAGCTGAAGTTATGTACCTTAATTCGACTTTTGCCCTGAGGTGTAGACGTGCCCATAGAGGCCAGCACCATAGCCAGCCAAACCATCTCCCCCTTCAAATTCCAGGCTTTCCTCACTCAGCAGCTGGCAAAGGGTTTGAGATGGGTATTGCAGCTTGCCTGAAAGGTCATCAGCAGAGTGAGCTTATTTCAGACCTAAGGGATGAGTCAGTGCTAAAGTTCAGGGCCCTGATTTGAAAGGTCTTACTGGCAGCTCTCAGGCGATTAAATCATGGGTGTGTCTCTGTAGGTGCAGGGAGCTATGCAAGTCTTTCAGGTATGTGAGTCCTCAGCCTTCAAGGCTTGATAGACCAAACCTGGAATCTTAAAGCTTGTCTTTTCTACCAGGACAAATGCCTAATCCAGATGCACTTATACCAGTTTAAATAGTGCGTAACTAGTTTGGCTTAATGCAATATCTATAGGAATTCAAACTTACAACACTGAACAAATACAGTATGATTCTAGCTAGCAATTCTGAACTTCCTAATCCATTGAAATGGCAATTCAACATAAAAACCTTTAGGCTATGAATATGTAACACTGATAGGCAGAACTGAATCTGGGACCTCTGGAGCTTAGAACATGAGCCTCTACAGCTTGAGCTAAAACCCAGCTAGCTCTTAGCTAAGGGTGTAGAGGAAACTCATTCTTTCTCTCTGTTAGTGGGCTAAGTGCCACTATATGGGACAGTACACTGCACCTAGCAGGTGTGTAGGTTACAAATACACTCATAGAGAGGAAGCAGTATTTCCTAATGGATGGCTTGGGATTCAGCTGAATTGGGTTTTATTTCTGTCTCTACCACTGACCTGCTGGGTGACCTTGGTCAAGTCACTTCACTGTTTTCTATTCCTTGGTTTTACTATCTGTGAAATGGGGATGATAATATTTGCCTCCTTTAAAAAGTGATTTGAAGTGTATGGATGCAAAGTGCTATGTAAGATATTATTATTATGGCCATAATCAGATACACCATTGAAACATCACAAAAATCCTTTCCCTCCTTCATATAAAAATATACTGATCTCTCACCCACAGCCACATCTCCCAAGCGCCTTTTCTCTTGCACCCAAAGCGATGCACAAGTCTTTGATTTTTATATCTCTTAGCACCAGGCTTCCCTTTAAATCATTTTTAAGCATTTAAACTTATGGCAGCCAAATTCCTCCCTGCGGAGGCACACTGAAATTAGCCAGGAATTAGCCATTATGCCAGGAATTAATATGGCTCACACATCTCCCTTGTTGTGGGACACTGTGCTTTTATATTCTTTTCCTTTCTTCACTGACTTCATTCTTTCCTATAGCTGCCTGCCTCTTTCCTGCTTCTTTCCCTGTGACAATTTTTGCCATAGACACAAAGGTTTTGATCATGCAGTCAGACTTTAATGGGGCTTTGCACAGACACAAGAGGCTGGATTAGCAGGTCTGATTTCATATCCCCCCTCTCACAATTCTAAGCCACTCCATCCCATCCTTCCCAGTTTTCTCTAACCTTGTTTTTTTTAATCTTCCACCTCACATGTTTCTGTCCCACTCAGTTCCTCCTCCCAGCATGGATGTGCTAGGAATTCAAGAAAGGTATAAGCTTCGGTACAGAGAATGTCTTTCACTGTGTATTACAGGCTGAAATTCTCTAAACTGGGACTCCTTGGTCTGGCTACAGAAGGACCACAGGTATGTTGGACCAGGGAGTTCCGGTGGAGGGCCAGAGGCAGGAGCCCTGCAGAGGCCGGGAGCCCAGCACGGCTGGCTGCAGGGGGACTGGCAGCTGGGAGCCCTGATGTGTGAATCCGGCTGAGCCGGCAGCAGAGCATCCAGAGTGCCAGTTGGGTCTGGTGGGGCAGCGGTCTTCCAGCCCTGGCAACGAGGCAGCAGTCAGCTGTGGTGCACCTGGGAGCCCTGATGGTAGGACTGTGGGCTTCCTTAGCAGGTCTGGTGGGGCCAGGAGAACCTGGGTCAGCCATGGCAGAGCTGGCGGGACTGGGAGCCCCTGTGGCGGGACTTCAGGCTGCCACGGATGGGCTAGCAGGCAAGGAGCCAGGCAGGGCTGCAGGCTAATGGCAGGCTGTGGGATGGTGGTGGAGAGGTGGCTGCCAGGAGGAGCCTGGCCGGGGGGCCAGAAATGACGTCCCATAGTCTGGCAAAATCCCTCATTCAGGACCACTCAGGTTCTGAGGGTGCTGGACCAGGGAGGTCCAACCTGTATTAGTGTCCATGACAATGGTTGGGGGCTGTATATATAAATAGGCTTGAAAGGACTACCTGTTTATTGGTAAAATTTGATATACATTGATTTCACTGTACACACACACACACACAAACCATTGAAAAAAATATTTCCATCGATGATAACTGAAATTTACAGAGAGGTATAGTAAGAAAAATGCTGCCTGAGAATTGATCAGAGTTTGATTTAAGAATGTTTACGTTGTACAGTGGGACATGAGATCTTGGCAATTTGGATTTTAATGATTGTAAAGCTTTACCTTTTGGAATCGCAACTAGGGATGTAAATGACTAGTCGACCAGTGTTGCGACTAGTCACTTCCCCCCCATCTTGCTGCTTCTGTCAGATGGGGGGGGAACAGGATGTGGGGGGAGCCGGCTTAAAAGCCAGTTCCCCCCCAGAACTGTCTCTGTGGGGGGCAGGGGAGGTAGCGATACAGCAGGAAACAGCATGAACGGGGACTGAAGTGATCTCCGCTTGCGCCACTTCTTCTGCGATTCTGCTTTTGAAATGTACAAGAGTCCCTCTGGGGCTCTTGTACATTTCAAAGACTGAGGCACTGCAGGAAGTGCGGGGCCAGCGGGAGTCCCCTGATGGTCCTGAGCTCCCTGTGGGCCTTCTTCTTTTGAACTGTAGCAAGAGCCCAGTAGGGCTCTTGCTACAGTTCAAAGGCAGAGGCACCCTTATGGACTAATTGAATAGTCAATGGAATTCCTAATGACTATTCTATTAATTAATTAAACTAAATTTAACACTCCGAATCGCAACCGCTCTTGTCACTAAACAATTTTTGTCTGACCCCCCATTATTGTTTCTTCCCAGGATTTGCCACAAATGTGAATATTTTAATTGATAAAAATTATACACAACTGTGAATTTATTTAAATAAATAAAAATAGAAAAAAATTATCAATTGAAAGCATTAAAAATTGAAATCTGCCAAGCATAGCTATAAATAGTAATAATGACTATTAGCTCACGCCACACTAACATTCTTTCTGTGCTTTCTCGCTCTCTTATTCTGTTAATTCCAATCTCATTTTTATTGGCCCAAATCTGTCTTTCTCCTTCTGTCCCTCCCCACATTATCCCTCCTCTGAGATCTTCAACCATTTTATCTCTTGTCCTCTGCTGGGGTTTTCATTTTTTTTAAAATCATATTTCCTCATATTTTTTCCAGGCTCCTCAAGCCCCACAAATCCAGCCTCTTCCCCCCTTTCTCATCAAAGCAAGCTGTGTCTGATGAGTTGCGCCAGTCCATCCTCTGCCACAGCAATGCATATACGATGGTGCTGCTAGGATGCCACAGTGAGTTTCTCAGACGCGTGCATGCATTGGGCGTATCTTCTTCTGAATGGGTTAGCATAGCCCACAGGAGAAGGATAAAAGTGATGAATACAGGCTAATAATATGTGCCTTTGAAAACTGCACTAAGATGGGCTAGCAGTAATCAGTATGAAAAACAACTTACGCATAGGGAAGCCCTCGGCATAATAATAATTTCACTGCATATATGTGGTAGCTTATGTTGAAAAAAATCTTGGCCAAGATTTTTACAAGAACTCAGTAATTAACCTCCACAAGCCACTACTGAGAGAGGTCAGCATAATTATTCCCCATTTTACCAATGGGGAAAGTACGATACAAAGAGATGAAAGCAATTTGGCAGCATTCAGGTTAGAATTTAGAAGTTCCAGATATCTAATTTCATGTGCAATTCACTAGAGAATGACTGACTCCTCTACTGAAATCAGAGGCACCTTATGGATTCAACTATGTACATTATGATGTTTATTCCAATTTTTATTATGGTCATGCAACAGACAACAACAAAAATAAGGAGTTGGCATGCTGTTAGCTTTTTCTTTAAAGGATTATTTCAATATCTGTTATTTCAGCACAGCATAAATCATAAGGCTATTTTATTATATAGCTGAATTACTGATCTATGGGATTTAAATCTGTGGAATTTGTCATAAGTGATCTACAACACACGTGTTAAAAATATGAACATATTAAAGGCATAGAGAATGATGATTGATCCGGCTCCCTATGTAGATGAAGCTGCAAAGTACATTTTCTTCTATCTGACTTGTGTTTACTACATGAAACTGTGAACTAAAAATAGTCTCTCCACTATGAACAACAGGCGACATTCTTCTCAGCATTGTCTGTATTCTTCAGTTGCTCTGCGTATTGAACTCCTATTGGTTTCCATTGGATTTCTGTGCTCGGAATTGATGCTGAAATTCCAAAAAAGAATAGGTGGATCGGAGAGCAAAGGGAGCCTATTTTGTTTAATATGTGCTGCCTTCCTCCACTCTCAAAACCAAATAAAATTTAGCTGTGTGTGAGAATGTTAGTGGTTGGACCAAAAATGACAGAATAACTGGATCAGAGTCACAGCTGGATTAAACTGACAGGGATCCACTGATGCTGACAGAGCTACATCAGTTTACACCAGTTGAGATGTAGTCATATGCATTCATTTCATTGATATAATTTTAGCAATGTTTTGCCATTTGTCTTGTGTTTGGGTCCTTGGGACGGTCCTAAATCTCTTAATTTGCTCTACTCTTACCATCCTTTATCAAAACATCCTTAATGTTATTTTAATGTTGGTTTTATCATGTACAACATGTTTATTTGTCTCACTGGCAAGCTTGATCTTCTCAGATAGGCAGTCTGTTCTTTCAGTCATTTGGCTGCTTGCTGACCTTAACCCTTGGTACGTTCTGAATTTCTGTGCATAAGTTCTACACATTTAGTCAGCTGTGGCTAGCTGGGATTTATTTAAAAACTATGTAACTCTGTTTTGAGCAGGTTGGGTATAATTTAGACATTTTGGAACATGAGGACACCTAGCAGGATATGAGTTATTAAAGAAATGGCTTCCGTGTTCCACTTGTACTTTGGTTGATTCAGATAGTGACTGCATTGCCTGATGAGACATGAAAAGCTAATCTGTGAACTGTCAGGCCCTTTGTTCTATTTAGAGTCATGTTTAGGTCTCAGTAACAGCCAGGCAGGCAATGCTGCTGGATTTAAGTAGTAAAAAAACCTGCAAAATGATACCTTGGGACGGATACTCACAATGATATGGCTCTAAAGTCAGTTGAGTTAGTCTAGATCAGGGGTGGCCAACCTCTTCCAGACAAAGAGCCACAATAGCAGTGGAGACAGCATGAAGAGCTGGGCAAAGTTGTTGAGCAAAAAAAAAAAAAGCCATGCTGGGGGAAAATAGGTGCTGGTACACCGTCCCACGGCTGCTTTTTTTTTTAAAATAACTTTTCCCCGGGTCTTCGTGGCCCTGCTATTTTTTTTGTTTGTTTTTTTGTTGGCTCAATAACTTTGCCCCAGCTCTTCATGCTGTCTCCACTGCTATTGTGGCTCACAAAAAAAGCACTGGGAAGGGGTGAGAGGTGCAAGCTCTGGGAGGGAATTTGGGTGCAGGAGGAAGTAGAGAAGAGGTTGCTGGCTCGGGGGGCGGGCTCCAAGCTGGAGAGTGTTGGGGTCAGGTGGAGGGTTGGGGTGCGGAGCAAGCCGCAGGCTTGTAGCTGTGAGGGTGCAGAAGTTTGGGCTGGGGTGCATGAGGGGCTCAGGGCAGGGAGGCTGGGAGTATGATGTGCTCAGGACACAGATTTGCAGTGTGTGGATGGTGCGGGAGTGTTGTGGCAGAAGACTAGGGATGTGGGGGTGCAGGAGTTTGGGGATGTGAGAGGCTCAGGACAGGGGGTTCCAGTGTATGATAGGCTCAGGTTTGGAGTCTGGGGGGTGCAGGAATGTTATGATGCTGCAGCCAGATGCGGGCTTGGCCCCAACTGGGGGCTTGTTGGCCAGGCTTCATTTTTAAATAAAATTTTATGTCAAACACAAAATGTTTCAGCATTGTCTTTATTTATGAGAGGGGAGGGAAACCTGTTTTGAGTCAGGGGTCACTGACCCACAGAAAAGTCAGTGCCACACAAGTGAGATGCAAAAAACCAACCAATCCATATTCCCGACAGTCTAGCCAGCTTTCTATCCATCTTACAGTCCATTTATCCAATCCATATTCCCATATTCTGGCAAGAATATTGTGGGAGACCGTATCAAAAGCTTTGCTAAAGATAAGATATATCACATCCACTGACTTTCCCATATCTACAGAGCCAGTTACCTCATCATAGAAGCTAATCAGATTGGTCAGGCACGACTTGCCCTTCGTGAATCCATGTTGACTATTCCTGATCACTTTCCCCTCTTCCAAGTGCTTCAAAATGGATTCCTTGAGGATCCCCTCCATGATTTTTCCGGGGACTGAGGTAAGGCTGACTGGTCTGTAGTTCCCTGGATTGTCATTTTTCCCTTTTTAAAAGATGGGCACTACATTTGACTTTTTCTAATCATCCGGGATCTTTCCCTATCTCCACAAGTTTTCAAAGATAATGGCCAAAGGCTCCACAATGATACTTGCCAACTCCCTCAGTACCACGGATGCATTAAATTCGGGCCCATGGATTTGTGTATGTTTAGCTTTTCTAAATAGTACCTAACTTGTTCTTTCCCCACCAAGGGCTGTCCACTTCCTTCCCATACTGCATTGCCGAGTGCATTTTGACCTTGTCCATGAAGACAGAGGCAAAGAAAGCATTGTGTACTTCAGCTTTTCCGATGTCATCTGTCACTAGGTTACCCCCCTCATCCAGTAAGGGCCCCACACCCTCTCTGATCACCCTCTTATTGCTAACATGCCTGTAGAAACCTTTTTTGTTATCCTTCACATCCCTTGCTAGCTGCAATTCCAATTGTGCTTTCGCCTTCCTGATAACTCCCCTGCATTCTCGAGCAATATATTTATACTCCTCCCTAGTCATCTGTCCAAGTTTCCACTTCTTGTAAGCTTCCTTTTTGTGTTTAAGCTCACCAAGGATGTCCCCAGTAAGCCAATCTGGCCGCCTACCATATTTGCTTTTCTTGCTGCGCATCGGGATGGTTTCTTCCTGTGCCTTTAATAAGGCTTCTTTAAAATACTGCCAGCTCTCCTGGACTCCTTTCCCCTTCATGTAAGCATCCCAGGGAATCCTGCCCATCAGTTCTCTGAGGGAGTCAAAGTCTGCTCTTCTGAAGTCCAGGGTGTGTATTTTGCTACTCTCCTTTCTTCCTTTGGTCAGGATCCTGAAATCTACCATCTCATAATCACTGCTTCCCAGGTTGTCACCCACCTCTACTTCCCCTACTAGTTCCTCCCTGTTTGTGAGCAGCAGGTCAAGCTGCGCATGGCCCCGGTCAGTTCCTTCAGCACTTGTACCAAGAAGTTAACCCCAACATTCTCCAAAAACTTCCTGGATTGTCTGTGTACTGGTGTATTGGTCTCCCAACGGATGTCAGGGTGATTAAAGTCACCCATGAGAGCCAAGGTCTGACATCTGGAAGCTTCTCTCAGTTGTCCAAAGAAAGCCTTGTCTACCTCATCCACCTGATCCGGTGGTCTATAGTAGACCCCAACCACAACATCACCCCTGTTGCTTCCACCTCTAAACTTAACCCATAGACTCTCAACAGTCTTTTCTCCCTCTAAATACTGGAGCTCCAAGCAATCATACTGCTCTCTTACATACAATGCAACTCCTCCTCCTTTTCTCCAACGCCTGTTCTTCCTGAGCAGTTTATACCCTTCCATGACAGTGCTCCAGTCATGGTCATCCCACCAAGTCTCCATTATTCCAATCAAATTATAGTCCAATCAAAAGTGGGCTTTTGTCAACAAAACTATACCTGCGTCTACACTACTGCTGCATTCTGTTGACAGTAAGTTGACAGAATGTGGCAGTTTTGTTGACAGCGGTAAACCTCATTTTACGAGGAATAACACTTTTTTTTTAAAGTACTCTTTCCAAAAAAGGTGCTATTGCATGGAAACTGTGATTTTTTGAAAGAGAGCATCTAGACTCTCTTTCAAAAAAGCGGCTTGCTTTTTTGACAATACTGATCATAGTCTAGATGCTCTTTTTCAACAGAGGCTTTGTCGACAGTATCTGTCAACAAAGCCTCTGTTGAAAAAGGCGTGCAGTCTAGATGTGTCCTCAGAGTCCAAGTTACAGCCCAATCCCTAACGTCTACACTGCTATTCATAGCCCTGAATCACAGGCCCACAAGCCCCAGTCATTTGACCAAGCCCTGAGACTAACTGATGCAGGGTTTGGGATTTTTTTGGTACTGTACAGAGGTACTTGGAGATCCAGGGAGACAAGGGGAAAATCAATTTGAAGAACTATACTGGAGAAATCATGAGATCACATCACTGGTAAACTGTAAGACTTCAGCTCCCACCATCGAAGGCAGAAAAAAACAAAGGTACAGTCCTTTCATCAGAGAATTGAAGCCACACAACAGGTTGTAACAGAAAAACCTGCAAGGGACTGCTTTTTAAAAAAGTCACTGGCTTTATACTTTATTTGTTTTTCACCCTGAACTTGCCAGAGAATTGGTGGGGAAGCAAGCAAAACACGAAATCAGAAATGCTAGTTCAGGTGCACAGCAGCTAGTTCTTCTGACATGAGGGGAGAAAAACCAGCATTTTCTAGGATAGTCAGAGAGCTGCACATTAATATGGACCTGACTTTATGCCTTGACTTCAGTGAGACTTCATAGTCTATGCCAGTGTTTTTCAACCTTTTTTCATTTGCAGGCCCCTAAAAAATTTTAAAAGGAGGTGCGGATCCATTTGGAAATCTTAGACATAGTCTGTGGACCCCCAGGGGTTCACAGAGGAGATGAACCTGCTCTAGCTCTTAATTCCAGCAGGCAGTCTGTGAACTCCAGCTATAAAGGTTTATGCTTTTAGCTGTGGAGGTCATCGATTCAGCCCCTCATCACAACCAAAGGGAATGTCATCACACATGCATAATATACTTAATTTATTTTCATATCTTAATGTTGCATGGGACTGTTATCAGCATAAGCTTAGCAGCAGGAGAATTTACTGTTTTCTGAGAAGCCCAGAAATCACTATGTATAATTAATAAGTTTGATATGAATAACATGATTCAACTTGAATACTATCTTGCCTACTTTTCTCATCATTTTTGCTTCACCTTACCAATGACTTATTTTGCATCCCTGAAGATTGGGAACAGTTCAATTAATGCAAGTTAATTCATAGAGCTAAGGGCAGAAAGAAGCATGGTGATCATCTCATCTGATCTGCATAACATAGGCCATAGGATGTCTCTGTATTAACTCCTGCTTCAAGTTCAATAGCTTTGGTGAACAAGAACGCAAATTTTAGAAAAATATTTAATCATGATTTAAAAATTTCCTGTGATAGAAAATCTGCCACAACCCTTGGTAAAATGTTCCAAAGATAAATTATCTTCATATATCTAGTCAAAATTTGTTCATCTTCAACTTCCAGACATTAGATCTTGTTACTTTTGCCTGCTAGACTGAAAAATCCTTTATCTGTTCCTCATGTAGGTACTTATAGTCTGTGATCAAGTTATCCTTTACACTTTGCTTTGATAGTCTAAATTAGTTAAATTCCATGCATCTATCACTCTAAGACATGTTTTCTAATCCATTGATCATTCTCATGGCTCTTCTCTGAACTCTCTCTAATTTTTCATCTCCTTTCTTGAGCTAAGGACTTCTAGGGTTAGATCCACAAAGGGGACCCACACTCAGCAATAGTGAATATTTAAAAAACAACAAATGGTCTGGTAGCACTTTATAGACTAACAAAACATGTAGATGGTATCATGGGGTTTCCTGGAGTGGGTCTTTCTCAATCTTTTCTGTTGAAACTCTGTTTATATGTATAAATAATTAAGAGGTCATTGGAACAGGGCCTGGAGTCACCCATATCTTGGCTGAGTTGTGCTGTATTAATCTCAAGGATCAAAAGAATTAAAGGTGTTTACTCCCTCTTTCATTGCCCAATATGAAAGCAACGATATAAAGGTTTGAGAAGAGGGATGGAAGTGTGAAGTGAATTCACCTGTTCCCCTGTTTTAACTAACAGGCACACACATGGTGGAGGAGAGAAAGGATAGAATAGATCAACAGTTTTTGCTGATGCTCTTGGAACACTGAACAACTGATAGGTCACAAAGGGATGTTTTAGGCTGGCAGGTTGGCCATGGCACCTGTTACTTGGACCTGGCTTACATCCTGATCAAGGTTGTCATCTGGTTGGGTCCTTTTGTCCTCAGACAGAGCAGGGCTGAAGAGGCCGTTTCATCTCGCTGTAGTAATGCATGCGGCACTGTTAGTTTCAGCATCCGTAGAAATGCCAAGTGAATGACAGGATAAAAGGAAAAAAGGCAGAACAGGAGACAAACAGAACAGGATCTCATGAATGTTGGCAGTGCTGAAATGAGATATCCTCACTGACAGGCTGAGGAGTGGAAGCCACAGATGTGGATACCCATGGATATAAAGTGGATATCCGCGGATTTGCAGGGCTCTATTTATCAACAGCCCTATCTACGGGTAAAGGGGGCAACTGCCCCAGGACCTGGTGATTCAAAATTGCCACCAGAGCACCATACCAGAGTGCCAGGCTGCATGCTTTAGGCAGCGTTAAGGGTTGGGGGTGGCATGCTGCGATTTGGGCAGTGTTAAGGGCAAGCTGCCATAAGCCCCACCTCTTCCGCCTCTTTAGTCTCTGCTAAATATGGCTAACTGGGAAGTGATCCTAGATCGATGCTGCTTGATGGAAGCGGAGGCTGGTCTGTGGTGGTTCTGGTATGGAAAAGGTTGAGAAGCCATGCCCTATAAGATTTTGGCTGGGCAGACATCATCTCTGACACTTCATTCACCCATTCTCATCCCTGGACAGAGAGCTAGACAAAGACCAACTATCACTTTCTGCTTAATTCCACAATGGGATTTAAATGATAGATGGGCCTTCTGCGTACAGCCTTTAGCATAATGGGGTCTCAGTACATGACTAGAGCTCCTATGCTCTATAGTAATTACAAATTAATAATCATATAATAATAATTCATTATGCTATCCTCTGCACGGGGGTGAAATCTACCCATAGCGAAAAATTTACATAGCACTTCCAAAATTAAAAACACCTTGCAAAATTTCAGCCACATTTCAGAAGCCAGAAAGACAGTGTTGCAGTGGAACAAACAGTCAATAGAACAGCTGAAGCAACTTGTTGCAACACTGCTTGTAACATGGCTCCTGAAAAAACAGAAAACTGTGTGTCTGAACAGGTCAACAATTTAAAGATGGACTGTGTCTCATAGTTTGGGCTTTTGGTTTTCCATTTCCATCAGCAATGGCTTGGGAAAAGTCTGCCACAAATATACCCAGATTTGTCACGGGCAAGATCCTCAGATGGCATAAATTCTGGGGCACCCGGCATTGGATACTATCAGCAGATAAGATACTTGGCTAGCTGGACCTTTGGTCTGACCCAACATGGCTATTCTTATGTTCTTATGCAGTGAAATAATGGAACTCACCTGCTAAAGATCTGACCTTTAAATTTAAATCTGAGGAATACAGAGAAAATATTTAAGCAACTCCCAAAACTTACGTTCTCTTGCCATCAGTTTCACCACTGTATTCATCAATTTTATACCCAGGGCTTATCAAGTTCTTAGAGCAGTGTTAGTACAGTGGGGATACATCTAGACTACACCTCTCTGTCGACAGAGAGATGTAGATTAGGCACGTCGAAATTGCAAATGAAGCGGGGATTTAAATATTTTGCGCTTCATTAGCATAAACATGGCTGACGCTTTTTTTTCTAAACGGAGCTTTTTTGAAAAAAACCCAGCAGTCTAGGCGCGGCTTTTTCGAAAATACAACCCATTTTCGAAAGATCCCTTATCCCTCATAAAATGTGGTTTACAGGATCTTTTGAAAAAGGGTTTTTTTTCAACAGATCCCCGTCTAGACAGCTTTTTTTTCGAAAAAGCTCCGTTTCGAAAAAAAAGTGGCGGCCATGTTTATGCTAATGAAGCATGGGATATTTAAATCCCTGCTTCATTAGCAATTTCGATGTGCCTAATCTGCATCTCTCTGTCGATAGAGAGGTGTAGTCTAGACAGAGTCCGGGTGATTTTTTAAACATGCTTCACAATGATACCATGTTAGAACATAAGAACGGCCATACTGGGTCAGACCAAAAATCCATCTAGCCCAGTAACCTGTCTGCCAACAGAGGCCAATACCAGATGCCCAGAGGGAGGGATCACAATAGGTAATCCTCATGTGATCCCTCTCCTGTCATCCATGTTGCAATGATGGAGATGGCAAAGTGTGTCTCCTTTTCATCATTGGTTTTTATTTGGGATGCAAATAGCTTCTAAAAACTGGAAACTTTTGGTCTGATTCTTCTCTCTTTCTCATGAGTGATCTCTGAGTAAACTCAGAGATTAACAGTACCATGGATCTATCCCATCCGGCCAGATCCTCTCCTGGGGTAAACTAGGGTAACACCCATGGACTTTGTTGGTAATTTAAACTACCTGAAGTTCTGCCCTATTAGTGAGTCCTGAATTTAGGTCAGGTTCATTCCTGAACTATTTTGCGGCATCACAAATGAGCACATTTCTACTGTTTGGCTGAGGGAGGTGAGCTTTGTGGGAGGGTGCAGAGGAATATTACTATATTCTCAAGTAATGAAAGACACAGTGGTTTGTGACCGGAAAAAAAGTTGAATGGCAGAAAAGATTGTGTGTAGGATTTACCATATACATCTTTTTTATCACTCATATGAATAATATATTTTCACAAACTGACAACAAAACATAATGCCTTTTTAGAAAAAGACACATGATTTTTATGTCTTTTTAAAAAAAGTTATTAATTTCTAAAATATTCTCATCCTGAATTCCTTTGCATATCATATGAACCTTAAAACCCCTAAGGAGTTATTTGAATTTTAATATAATCTCAGAGTTTTATTAAAATATACTCCAACCTGCTCCAGTAATTAACATTAACATTAGGCCCTTATTTCTAACTAGTGCAATCTCTCAGTAATTTCAGACTTCACGTTACAATATATTTGTAATCAAACAATCAGTGGGTAACAGTATTAATAAGTGGTGCATGACAGTAAACATATTGCATATGCCTTTCATATATTTCTGCAGCTTATGTTCTAGCCATCAGGCTTTGTAAGTATTTATTACAGCTGAAGGCTTGAGTTAATAATACAAAATACCGACTAGTTTCATAATCATCACTGCAGTGTAGAAGGTATTAGAGTTACTGTCGTTCTGCATGATGACGTCAATAGATATACTGCATTTGTTCCTAATGCAAATTTTATATATGTTATTTTAGAGCCCTAGATCAGTGGTTTTCAACAAGGGGTATCTGTACTTGTGGGGGCATTCAGAGGTCTTCCAGGTGATATATCAACTCATCTAGGCATTTGCCTAGTTTTACAACAGGCTATGTAAAAAGCTCTAGCCAAGTCAGTTCAAACTAGAATTTCATACAGACAATGACTTGTTTAATTGCTCTGTGTATATACACTAAAAGTACAATATTTATTTCCCAACTCATTTTTTCCATAATTATATGATTAAAAAAAGAAAGTAAGCATTTTTTCATTAATAGTGTGCTGTGACACTTGTGTATTTTTAAGGGATGTGAAAGGTTAACCGGTTAACCGATAAGCATCAAATTAAACAGGTGATGTTTACCAGTTCTGGTTAACCAGTATCCAGTGGGGGCTGGAGCAGTGGAATGGTTGAGAGCCACTGCCCTAGATAACGTAAAGCAGGGGCGAGGAGCCTTTTTTGGGTCAGGAGCCACTGACCCACAGAAAAATCAGTCAGGAGCCGCACACAAGTGACAAGCAAGCAAACAAACAAACAAAAAACAACCCCCCCCCCCCCAACAACAACAAAAACCCCTCACTGACATGGCTCCCGACACATACCAGAGTTGGTGTTGGGGGCCCCCTCACACATCAGAGCTTGGAGGGCCCAGGCTAGTAAATTTTGTGTGCTCCAGCTTACACCTCTGGATCTAGGCAAGGCAGGGGCCGCTTCCAGCCCCTGGGTCTTAGGTTACCCACCCCTGAATTAAAGCCTACCCATGAGTCTTGAGATGAATGAGAACACAGCATATAGATTAACATGGATAGAGTAACCTTTGCCGTCGTTCTTCCTTTTCCTCCTTTTAATTGTTAAATTGTTACCTTTACGGCTGTGGGAACTGCTTGCTATCAAGACCAGTCACTTCAAAGCCAATGGGATTGTCTTGACCGCTATAGGTTTGACTGGCTGGCATCTTGTCCTGTGTCCTGAAAAAGGGGTAGTATGTAGCTGTGTAACCCACACACTTACACACACCAAAACCACTTACAGAGAGAATCATGATCCTGCTCTACAGACTTTGCTACTAGGCAGGTGGCTTTTAGCTCAAGCTGTAGAGGCTCATGCACTAAGCTCGAGAGGTCTCAGGTTCGATTCTGCCTGCCAGCGTTACTGCTACACTACACCAAGAGTAGAGCAAGGTCTGGATGAAGAGTCATAATTCAGTCCCTGCTTCCTCCCGTGGAAGTAAGTTGCATCTGCTGTTTTCCTGGCTTAGCTCACTTCTTCCTCTGCACCATCTCATCTACGCTAACTTTTGTGTGGCAGAGCTGGAGACTTGTTCCTATCCATTCTTTGTGCCCGCCTGCCCACTCTGCATGGGAGGGGAAGTGGCAGCTTGTTGATTGCGGCATCCCCTTCCCCAGTACTGCAAACCATGATAAGAGTAGCTGGAACAAGGCCTTTAGGTTGGCTGAAAGTGAGATCTATGCCTGGCAACAAGCTCATGCAATGTCAGGTGTTACCTTGTAAGCTCCGTAATTAAGGGCCTTGTTCTTTGCTTGTCTGTAAAGCATGTAGCTTAGAGCACTTCCAGGCAATGCATAAATAATAAACAATAACAATCCACTTGAGACCTATTCACATGAGTAAGGGTTGTAGGATCAGGTCCTTTTTCATAGAAAGAAACACAGAAAACATATTGCAAAAAAACCTGTGTTAATTTAACATGACTGTGTCGAAGAGCTATCTAGAATCAAGGCACCCGGAGTGTGCATTAATTTTCACAGAGATACAAAAAGACTTACATGTTACTATTTTGTCCAGGGCACAATGCAGAGCAGAGAATGTGGGTCAGATCTTGAAATCCTTATGCCACTGCCATCAGTGGGACTGAGTAAGGACTGCATGAGTTCAGACTTGAGTTGCATGCAAATTCTTTCATTAGCAAACCAATTTGGGTTAAGTAATATATATAACAGAGCACAGGCAGGGGTGACAATGGACTGAATAGATGAGAAATGAAATGAATTAATGCATTTAATCAGTATTAGGCTGTCTAATGAATGATTAGCCTTGCATTTAATGCCCCTTGATCCACTCCTTTCTGTAGTTATTATAAATATGTCTGATTCCAAGTAGGCTTTTGTCTTTCAGGCTACCCCATGTTATGTGAGAGTGTTTGGTGAGATAGCAGCATTAAAATGTGAATTAATAATAAAAAAAATAGAGCAACTCCTAGCTGAGTTTTCAAATGCTAGTGGTGCTTCAAAAATGACAAAACAGCTTGACTGTTTCAGTGTCCTGAAAATAGGACCGAAGCAGCTGAGCTTAAAAACCTACAGATGGTTGATTATGTAGAGGCCAGCAACTAACTCCCAAGAACGTATCATCCTGTTGCTCCATTCTTGTCATTGGTTCCCCACTGAGTTCGAAGCTGAATTTAAGGTCTTTATCATCAAAGACCTCTGTGAGAATGGCCCAAATTCCGTGAAGGGCAATGTGTGGTTGTCACCTCCCATGTCAGCAACATGCCACTGGAGGAATGGAAGTGGCATTCTCCAGAGCATGTATGGCAAGGGGAGCTGTTCAAAATGATTGTCAGTGGAAAATAGCTGTCTACTCAAAATGGAAATTGTTGTGGGAAATGGCTAATTTCCACAGCCTTTTCTATGCTTATGGGGAAAAAATAAAACCCTAACAATTTTCCAGGTTTTTGTCTGAATTCCACCCCCCTTTTTTTGGACAAGATCAAATTAGACAAAACCAAAATCTTTTAAAAATTTGAATTTACTTTTTTTTTTCCTGGGGGAGTGGGGGAGAAATACATGCCTTGCTCAGCTTTGCTCATGAGTGCAGAGGTTGGAGCTTTTGCTGGGAAGAGCTACCTGCAAATCTGGAATGTGCTCCAGCAAGAGATCAGGCTGTCTCTGATGCTCAACACCTTCAGAGTGAAATGCAAAAAATCACCCCCTTGACCACAAGCACCACAGGCAAAAATAAGAGAACTCCCCCTCTCCCAAGCATCACCCAAAGTCCCTACTGCAGGAGCAAAGTCAGATATGTGGAGGAAAAGCAGGTACGTTTCTCTCCATCTGTCAAGCACCCATATGCTACAGTATCAAAACCTTGATAGAAATATTAGGCCAGGTCTACACTACTGGAAAAAGTTGACCTAAAATACGCAATTCTAGCTATGAGAATAGCGTAGCTGGAGTTGATATACCCACGGTCTAATTTCTGCAGCATCCCTACTGTGGGAAGTCGATAGGAGAAGCTCTCCCATTGACTTCCCTTACTCCTCACAACCCGGTGGAGAATAGGGGTTGATGGGGGTGTCATCAGCAGTCGATTTAGTGGGTCCTTACTAAACCAGCTAACTCAAACCCGAGGAGATCGATCTCTGGAGTGTCAATCTTGGGGTAAGTGAAGACAAGCCCTTAGATTAGATGCAAAATAGAGTCAGGGTGCCAGAAAGGGGGAGATCCCTGGGGCCATGGGCCCATGACTTTTTACTGGCTGTATGGGTGACCGACAGGAGATAGAGGGAGAAGCAGGAGTGAGTGAGCGTGAGCTCTTGGGGAGAAGAGGTAGCACCAGAACAGGATCTCAGGGAAAGGGGCAGCACAAAAGCAGAGGCTCAGGTTAAGAGGTGGTATGGGGAGATGGGGCCATGGAGAAAAGGGGCAATGTGGGGCTCAGGACCACAGTTCAGTGGCTCCCCCAATGTGAGACAGTGTCAGCCCTCAGTAGAGTAGTATAAGTTTCTCTCATAAAACTTAAGGCAGCTCCACAGTCAGGGAACATGTAGTGTGGGGGAAATTCTGAACTGGGGGTGTGCATGGATTCGCCACTGAAGTCCAGGAGAGCTGTACCTGTGAAACCTCGAGTGGGACTGAACTCCTCAGTTGCAGTAAGAGCACTGATGCCCAGATGCCTATTTTCCAAATTATAGATAGTCTAAGAAAACCCAGTGCCATTAATTTTGTTTTTTCTCTGGCTAGAGTTGATTTTTGCAGCCCTGGTGATGGCCAGGAACCAAAGAAAAATGGAAGTCACTAATTCAGGGCTCAGTGAAGCTAATAACAAGGTCAAGATCGTGAGGTGGTAAGACGGTATATGGCTCAAGGGAGGCGGATGGGGATGTTTTGCAAGCAGAGAGCAGTAGGAAGTGCGATGGCTTCAGAGACGTGGCAGGAGCATTCTCATTGCTGATTCACCTTTGGAAAAGGTGTAGTGTACACTTTTGTGGAGCCCTCCATCAGCACAGAGCTGTGACTGTGACTCCATCCAAGACAATCTCATGGGTTTCATTGACACTCTCTATCCTTGTGCTCTAGGAATGCAGTGAGGCACATCACGCCTACATGGAAGCAAAAGGGTTAAGGTACTCTCACTGCTGCCTGCAGGCAGACTGGGTGGCTGGTGACAGATTATTCTGGGCTACGGCACCATCTTATTAATGGCTGCAAAGTACTAGCTCACCTGTATAATGAGAGCTCATCTGGAGAAGATCTGGAAGTTAACAGTTTGACTGAATGTATTTTCGTTTGCTGAGATAAATATGTTGATTAGTGAAGAGGCCAGGGGGAGCTTCCCCCCCCCCAACATTATGGGTGCTCTGTGAAGTAATGTGGAGGTTCAAGTGGAGTTTTTACTACTTACGTGTTTCAATTCCTTGACGCTAGAGAGGTGTAAGCTGTGCACAGGGCACAGAGGAGGTATTTGGGAAAGACAGGTGAGAACTCCTCTGGTACCTGCAGAATGTTTTCTTTTCCAGTCCTGAATTGGAAGTGTTCCATGTTAATCAAAAAGGGCTTGTGTCTTAACAGCAGGAGAAGAAATAAACAATGGAGATAAATAACATTTACATTTTGTTTGAAACAGAATTTTGCTGGGGGGTGAGATTCTTGAATCCCACTAAAAGCCACAGCAGCTAGGCTTAAAGCCGATGCACTCTGAGGGGATGTGCAGAGGACACTGTCACTGGGGACTCCTATACACATCCTTTCAAGGCTACTTTTGTAATGGGACTGCGCGGTGGAATAACAATCGGTGTACTCAAAGGACAGCAGGCTGGGAACTTGCTGCTTTATTTAACAATATCACAACAGGGCAGGGGAGAAAACTCCCACTGTTCTTACTAAACTGGAAGTAAGGGAGCACAACTTCAACCCATAATACTCTGAGTAACCCAGTTAACCATTTTATTTACAGTCACTATTCCAGTTTGTAGGCTGCAGTAACAGCTAGTGCCCTTCCATGGCCCAAATACTTCAGTACCAGGCTGCTGGATCAGCATCCCCATCCTTGGCCCAGATCCAATGCTCCCCTTCACATTGGCATACCCGAATCTGGCAGGATGCATCCCCTGCCTCCCAATACATAGAGGGCCCACAGTGCAGAGGCCCTGAATGAATGAGTTCCCCTACTCCACTGCAACTGATTCCATGCTGTTTTGCTGTAGGTTAGGGTGTTTCCAGGGAGCGCGTCTTTGATCTATGGGCAGTCGCACAAGTCATTGAAGATAGGGGCACTTACTGACCTGTACATGCCACTTTGCTGTGTTTCTGTGTCTGCAGTTTCACCTCCCTCTGTTTTATTTTGCCTTCCTTACATCGTGTACCGCTTAGTTCTGTGAGTCCAATGGGGGCCACCTATGATATTTCACAAGAGTCAAGGGGCCACAGTTGATACTTTGGGAAATGTTCTCTGACCTTCACCACTCCATTTGTACCACTGCTGTGCTGCAAAGGAAATGGAAATCAGCCACACCTCGCAGCGAGTGGAGCCCCAGGATATCTGGCTCCTACGCTTCCTTTCACAAAGCCTGCGGTGCAGGAGGTATGTGGGCATGCACAGGGCAAGACAACGTCAGGGAAAGGAGTGGTTGGTGCATGCTACCAAGATGCTGAATAGTCTGTCAGGGACCGTTGGGAGGTCACACAAGTTAGAGCAACCCACTAGGTGCTCTCACCTGCTCTGGGGCAGAGAATTAGGGAGCTGTAACTAGCTTAGTTCTTATCTCCTCCCCTTCCGCCCCACCCCCCGCCCTTTGTGTATGCTTGGGGAAAGGGCATTCCTTTGCTGGGCACAGTTTTAAGCTTGGGCAGAGCTTCTCTCCTGCTCTCCATGTGATTCCCGTAGCCTGGAAAGGATGCTGTCAATGGAACAGTTCTCCTCCCTTTGCTGTGATGCAATAGGCAGCCAGAGGGGGAGCTGATGGAGAACAGTATGTCCTGCTCTTTTCAGAACTGCTGCAGGGGCTTCAGGGGCAAAGGTGGGATGCCTCCTATTGCCTAGTGACAACGCTGATTCAAACACATCAGTTTAAAAATCACAGGGCGCATCTAAGGGAACAAATGCCCATTCAGTTCACAAGCAAACACACATTTTCTTCTTCACACACCGTCGCCCTCGAGGGCTGCAATTCAGAGCCAGTTCCCTGATGAGATAAATGTGTCCCTGTTTCAGGGACATTCCTACAAGTAAATTCATTTGCTGGAATTCTCCTGGGGCACCAATGTGCCTTTGTTTTAAAATTCTCCTGGGGAGAGATGTGCCTTTGTTTTAAAATTCACAAACGTTGGTGGATCATTGTGGGCCTCATGGTTCATTAGGTAGAAGGTACTGCAAGAGCCGTTTCATCTGGAGAGGCCAAATCAAAGAGCAACCTCATTCAGGGCTAGATTCTTGCTCTGGCTGCATGCCTTAGAAGGGAGTCAGAGGAAGTGAGGTCCTTACACCTTGGATTACGGCATGCAGGAACAAGTGGGGCTATCTGCTTACCTAGTTCTCCCTTGGAGCACATGTTGGGGTGGGGAATCAGCAGGCAGGGGCAGCGAATGGGTAATGCCCTGGCTCCAGCTGCCTACTCAATGGCCAGAGCACCAGATCCAGCAAAGATTTACGGAGTAATAGTGCCTGGTAGTAAGGAGGAAAAAGAGTAGAAATTGTGACTTATAAGGGTATCTCTGAGTGGCAATGCTTTTTGAGCGTATTCCAGGGAGGTACAGTTTATGCTCCACCTGTGTGACTCACGGCTATGCCCCTGGAGCTCTTCCAGGGTGGTGCAGTTTATGCTTCACTTGTGGCTCAGGGCTACAGCTAACATCGCAGTCAAGCCTTAGAATCTGGGTGCTGCACTCGGGCCACATTAATACCCCCTTCCTTACACTGAGTAGTGCCAGTGTGTAAAAGAGTATTGGAACCCAGCCCTCAGGGTATGAAAATCACACCCTCAACACCTGCGAAAAGCTCCAGATACCTGCTTCTGGGAGGAAGTTTGAATAAAATGAACTGCACTGCAATGTATAAAAGCTGTTGAGAAATGTTGATAAAAGCAAATAAATAACTAAATACAATAAAAACCAGGCAAATTTTCCCTCCTCTTCCCCCATTTTTGAATAGGTCTAACAATAATCAAGAGCCTGACATTGTAAATATCATTTTAAGTGGCCTTGCAAAGGCAACTGTTAAAAGAAAGAGCTTTTCCCACATTTTCATCATCTGCTTTTCAGGGAGGCTTATTCTTGTCACCATTTTCCCACTTTGTTTGCTTCAAGAATCAAGCCTATTTTTTCCCTTCAGCCTGCTTCTGGAGTGCCACCAATATATTGAGTTTACATTACAAACAAGTTAAAATTCCCAGTCTCTTAGAGCTTTTCTCCTAAGATACTAAGGAAAGCCAAGTACAGCTAAACAGTACAATTAATTCAAGATAACTTCTGAGTGAAACAAGAAGAGGTTCCTTTAAGCTGAGTAGTTCTCTTCCTGGAGATTGTGTCAGTTTCCGGAAGCCAAATTATTATTCTCTAAAAATCATCTCACCTGATTTGTATTCCGGACTGTCCCATTAAATCCTCTTCTCGTTTAACTCATAAACTAATTTTAATAAATCAATCTCAGGATTACCCACATGTAAGCATAGCCTTATTAACAGCATAATAGAGAGACAAATGGATGGAAAAAGGACAATGGTTGCATGTTACTCTTGGTAATACAGTAATTGTGTGTGTTCTACATTGAAGATCTTAAGACTGAATTGGCATGTTGGCTTCAAAAGAGAAGGCAAATGTCTCTTTCAATATCAAGGAGTAGATGTAGATTTTCTTTTATCAGAAATGTGGTTGCTAACAAGATGGCCCAGAAGATGTCTGGGGTTGACCTTAATGTTGATCTTTCATTTCCCTTAAAGAACTTCTCTTCCTAAGCGTTTGGGAATAGGGCAAGTAACAAGGGGAATATCTGTCCAGTTCAAAATATAGTGGAGGACCCACCATAAATTACTGTGGGTTGCAAATTAGTGAGAAAGTGAACAAGTCCAATTTAGAAGAATTTCGACACAAATATGGACATTATCCATATATTTAGCAAGTGTAGTTTAATTCTATTGACTTTTATAATGCTTTAGAAATAACTCAGAATAGTAATTTTATTGTACATTTTGTAAATAGTCCAGTAATATGAAACTTCACTGTTGCTCTTTGATGTCAAAACTTTCTGGGAAGCAAGGAAACAGACACTTATATCTGTGTGTTCAAAGAATGTGGGGTACAAATTAACAATGTATGAAGTCCTCTTGTACTGAATTCTACTAAATGCTGATCGATTACTTTGTGGTCAGATTACTAGACTGATTGTGATCGTATTTTTTTTACAAGATAGAAGTCTAGAACAGTGATAAAACATAATTGCTAAGATCTTGATTTGTTGTGTATACAAAGATCTAGAAAAAATCTTTTAGAGCAGAGACAGAACTCTGATCCATTGTCTACTGAAGTGGATGGCAAAGTTCCCATTGATTGCACAGGATGTTGGACTGACTCCCATTTTAGTGAAGGATCCATTAAAAATTCAGGAGTTTATGGGCTATCTGGTATAAATTGATGTAGCACCATTGACATCAACAGAGCTATGCCAATTTAAACTAGCAGAGACTCCAGCTCAATATCTGAGCAATTGAATTTCCATTGAGCTAAAACTCAGATGAATATATAATCGGATTCATGCTCATTCACCTCCTCCAAAAACTGTCTTTTGCTTGGCAGAGACAATTTTTTATTAGAAGTAAAATACCGATCATAATTTTTACAGTTTAAGAGAGGGACTCTATTCTACAGTGCTTACCCATGACAGTAATGCCAGTCAATAAGACTATGGACTTTTTAAGAGAAAGGATTGCAGGATTGGTCCCTGTGTATCCTAATACTGGGTATCTATCAAACGGTATGAAAAACGAAGCCTGGCTGAATTTTTTCCCCCACCATCTTCCCATGTTATAAGGGCATGGAGACACGTTCCCATATGCCACTCCTTGATTTTCCACAGATGTTTATGTGTGGTTTTGATTGCAGGATGCCAACACTGTACTAAACATCACTGTGTCTTTAACTGTCTCTATGGCTCTAAATGGGTTTCTCTTATAGCTTAACCTGGTCTATTCTGGCTACCATCCTAATTTCTTTATTGGTCAATATGCACACTATTGCAATTACAATTACCGCTAATAAATTAATAATGATAGGTAGTGAACAAATCCCTGGCAGAGATGACAAGGCCCAAACACTGTAGCCAAAGAATGCAGAAATAAAAACTTGTGCCCTCTTTCAGACGCATACACAAATATATGCAACTGCAAATCTGCAACCCTGGGGACTGACCAATGCCCAGTGAAGTCAGTGGCAATGCTCTTTTAGTTTTAATGGGTCCCTAATCATCATTACAATGTACAGTATTGTATAGCATATTGTATTTCAACAGATAACGTTTCATAAGCCATTTCCATTCTATCATACTCTGTGGCACACAGTGCTTTGTCATGAATATGTAAAATGAAGAATATTCTCTTTATTTCATCTGTCTCTGATGATAAACTGTTGAGGACCAGATTTTAAAACTGCACAGAAACCAGCATCTGAAAATCTGGTGGTTTTATTTAGGCACTTGAGCAGAACCGGGCCATTTATTTAGAGACATAAGTGGGGACTGGTGGATGCTGAACTCTTAAAAATCTGTCCATGTCTGTACTCTATGGATCAGTGCAATCCTCTTGTTGGTTTACAAGCACAAAGTCCTTCAGTGTTTGTCGCAGATCAGTGATGTCCCTGAATGCTACATTTGGATCTTTGATTCGGCTGAAAGATGTATAAAAAAGCTCACACGGTGTAGTCAGTCAGCTCTCCGTGGACAACACATCTAAGCTGTTCTTTTATACAACACTTCTTGTATGGAAGGTTCAGCAGAACCCAAACTCAGACTCAGTAAATTACCTGTAAAACCATTCCTTTCAGATGGCAGAGTAACTTTTGGCGTAGCCTAATGCCACATGCCTTTTTGGGGACAGGCCATCACAAATGCACAGAAGTTGATGGTTTTCAGAAATGCACATGATGAAGATTGTCAGATCAACAGTCTGGACATTCAACATCTTAGGGCTTGTCTACCCTAGAAATGCCACAGAAAAAGAGCTGCAGCAATGCTGGAGAACTGTAGTGCAGACACTCCAGCAACAGACGGTGTTCTGCCATTGCTGTAGCAAATTCACCTCCTCAGGCGGTGGTAGCTAAGTCAATGGAACAATTCTGTTGATCCTGCACTGGGCTTTCACGCCTCTGTGTGATGTAGCTGGCCTGACTAAAGTTTCAGGTCTAAATGAAATACTTCATGTAACATATTGGTCCAGGGGTGGGCAATAATTTTTGATGTGGGGGCCACTCCCAGATTTTGGTAAGTGGTCAAGGGCCACACATTTCTATGGAGGAGGAGCAAGGTCTGGGACGGAGGTTGGGTGCAGAAGGGAGCTCGGAGAAGGGGACTGAGGTGCAGGAGAAGGTGTGGAGTCTGAGAGGGAGTTTGGGTTAAGGAGGGGGCTGTGACCTGGGGCAGGAGATTGGGGTGCAGAGTCCGGGAGAGGGTATCAGTGCAGGAGAGGATTATGGCCTGGTGGAGGAGTATGGCGGAGGGGGAGGGGGTGTAGGGTCTGGGAGAAAGTTGTGACCTGGTGTGAGGAAGGGGGAATGCAGAGGGTTTGGATGATGATGTGGGGCAGGATGGTGGCAACCTGGGGAAGGTAGTTGGAGTGCAAGAGAAGCTGGGGTATTAGAGGCAGGCTCTGCCTGGGAGGAGCTTACCTAAGTGGCTCTTGACCAGCAGCCCAGCAGGACCCTCAGGTAGGTTCCTTACCTGCCGCAGCCCCAGATCACTCAAACCAGCTGGCTGCTGGGGTCATGTACCTTTCTGTGCCATGCCAATAGGAGCTGTGAGATTGTGCATGGGACAGAGGCAGCATGCGAAGCCTCTTCCCTCCTCCTGCATGGGGCGCAAAGGCACCTGGAACAGCCAGCCACATTGTGCAGTGTAGGGCTGCTCCATGCCTGAGGGTGCCAGCGTGGCAGGCCGTGGGTCGGATCGAAAGGGTTGGCAGGTTGGATCCAGCCCGTGAACTTTATCTTGCCTGCCCCTGTATTGGTCCATCATTTGAGTGTGAAATTGCTGACAATTGGAGAATCCTATGGAAAAACAGGACCTTATAATATAAAGCTTCTACTATGCTTGTCAGCTAAAGGTGCAACCATTTACTAACATTTCCTGTACTTCCAGGTCTCTCTTTCTTCCCCTGAGGTAGTTATCTCACTGGCAAGGCATTTTTACTCCTCCTTCAGTGAGTCTCAGGTCTCTTATTCCCTTCGCCTCTCTCCTCATGACCTCTAGCCAAGCCCCTGCCTCCTCCCTCTCTGTATCATATGGGCTCTTCAGGAGCACAACATTCATCCAATAGGAGTAGTGGGAGAAAACAAGCTAGATAGATTTTTAAGGTGGAGCGTGGTATGTTTCTGACATATCTGACAGGGTTGCCTGATACAGCAGGGAAATAGCTTCAATGGACCCAAAAGATCCCTTCCAATCCTACATTCCTATAATCTACACCACCCCCAGGAATCATTGCTCCTTGTCTTCCCTTTACTCCTCTCTTTGCTCCCTCTCTCTCTTTCCTTTCCTTCCTTTCAGTCTTTAGTCCTTTCCCAACTTATTTCCTCCTTCATTTCTTGCCCTGAAAATTCCTTCATTGACTTGCTCCTTCTGTCATTCTCTGTCTTTACCCTCTCTTCAGGTACAGTCCATATTCAAGCAAAATAATATGGTTTCTCTTATCCTGAAAAATCTGCCTGCTTCTCCAACTGCTATCCTATCTGACTCCGCAGCTCTGCTTCTGAACTGCTTGAACAGATGCTTTAAACAGGAGATCCATTTTTTCTCCCATTAAATCTTTTCTTTAAGCTTTCTTCCTTTGCAGCACTGCAGTCTGGCTTTCATTGTCTTCATGCCACCAACGCTTTTCTCACCCAAGTTTCTAATGAACAAGTCTACAGGTCACTTCTGTGTGCTTTATCCCCTGGATCTATCAGCTGCCTTTGACATTGGTGGTTATTCTCTTACCTTCCCCAGGATTTGGGTTTGCTTGATTCTTCTTTGACATCTCTGGCTACTTCTTCATTATCTCCTTTAGGGTCTCTATCACATTCCTCTTCCCCTTTGTTTTTTTGTTTCTAGACTCTATCCAAGGCTCTCTCCTTTTCTTCCCCTACACTCCTCCTGAGTAATGGAATTGGCTCACACAGGTTTAGCCAAATCAGCTTTTCTCTGGCTTTTTTGTAAAAATTCCTATGCACCCACAAACTTTCAATTTTTTCCATTTGCATATCTCTGCGTGATCTCCTTTCATGTGGCTCACACCCCTTGAAACTTAGAGAGGTGAAAATCAACCCCCAGAAATTTCTTCCACAAATGTCTCCCTTCCCCCGATTTCTGTCACCGTCATCCTTTCCACCGAATAAGATGGTAACTTTGATGTCATCTTTCCCCCTCCTCTTGTCAAATTCAGCATTTGCTACATTTATACCACCTCCAAAATTCAGGTCTTCTGCGCCAGTGCAATTTTGTGTTTCAATTACTGCACCTTCTCCTCCTCCACTCTTATCTCTCTCCACTTCCATCAATCCAAAACACAGCTGCCAAGACCATCTTCCTTTTCCCGCTGCTCTGACCATGTTTCAGCCATCCTTGCATCTTCTCATTATTCTTATGCTTACTCCATGTCAAGCTTGGCCTTCTCCTCACATCTTACTCCACTGCCTGACACTCTTTGTGTTTCCTCCCAGGCTTTGTCACTCATTACCCCACTGTTCTCTTCATCCATTTCTGACTTTCATGCCTATTCCCTTGCCACCCATTTGTACCTGAAATAACCGCCCCATTTCAAGGATTGTTGGTCATTCAGTCCCCTCCAAGAAACCTTGGTAAAAAACTTATCTGTGAAGTGTTCAAGCTGTGCTGTGCATTCCTTACTCAATGCATATTCCGTCTTGTTTCTCACCGTGTTCACTTGTTCATGGAGCCTACGCTCAGCAGAATAAGTGGCAAAACTCCCACTGACTGTAACGGTAGCAGATCAGATTCATAGACCCCATTCAGCAAGGTACTTAAGCACATGCCAAATTTTAAGCATGAGAGCGGTCCCAATGAAATCAATGGGCTTACTTTTGTGCTTGAAGCTAAGTACAAGTACTTGGTTGAATCAGGGATCTAGATTATAAATTCTTCAGTGTGAATACTTGTTAATGGCATGGCACTAGAATACTACTGGCCATTGCTGTGTACTTTTTATGGTACAATAATGAACATCATAATGATGCTGGGGTCTGCAACTAAGAACCGACTGTAACATAGAATGATCTGTTTAATTATCCTTTCACTGTTGAGCTTTTATACCATTTTACTCTACAGGTTTTGGGGCCAGATCTTCAGCTAGTATAAATTTGTGTATCTCCATTAATTTCCATGGAGTTATGCTGATTTACACCAGTTGATAACATGGTTCTATATCAATACAGTATGAAGGCTACTACTTAAATTTCCATTTAGTGCCATTGTAACTAGGGGGATCAACAGCCTTGCTGGGCCCCTGGGCAAGGTTGAGGGGTTTTTGACTCTGCGCTCCTGGGAAGGGGTGAGGGGGGCCCTCAGGTGGAAGGGGCAGGGATGGGAGGGCAGCAGAGCTGTCCCAAGTGCATCATGCCATGACTCCTCCCCCTTAGCTTTGGCACTTTGGCAGCAATTTAAAGGTCTGGGTGCCCTGAGCCCTTTTGAATAGCCAGGCCGGGGCAGCTGTCCCTTTGACTTCCACATCAGCAGGCATAATTGTAGCTGTGCATAATGGTAAAAGCATGGTTTCAGTTATATTATTTTAGTTTCACAGTGGCCATTATGAAGATAAAAGGAATATTGGGATAGATCAATGATAGGCAACATAGGCTAGTGCATAGGTCATGAGTGGCCCTCCATCTCAGTGGGCCACAAGACTGATGTAACCAAAATGGTCACCTGGGATAGGGTAGTTTTGCTAACTGTACTTGCATATCTCGAATTTGCAGGGTGTGCTGATTGAACTGAAACAGCACTTTGATTGGATGCAGAGGGAGTGTACGGTTCTTACAGTCAATGTGGTGTGCAGTCAGCACGCACCGCACTTCTTGTCCCTTGCTTTACATGTGTGTCACTTTAGTAATACTGGTAGGGAAAAAACTACTCAGATGGATACCAGCAGAATCTGGCAATTCCGAGCATGGGCAACAGTAAACAAAATGTCTCACGGGCTACACATAGAGCCCTGCATGCGGCTCTGTGGGACACAGGTTTCCTACCACTAGGATAGATCCTCAGTTGGTATAAACTGATGTAGCTCCATTGACTTTAGTGCCCTCTGATTTCAGTGGATCTGTACTGAATTATACCGATGGATGATTTGGTCCACTGAGGTCACACACAGCTTGGAACTACAGATTATCTTCCTTGTAGCATTTGTAGAACACTGAAAATTCCTACATTGAAATACTGAAAACCCCTGCAGTAAAATATGCCTGGCAACAGCTTTGTTGATGTTGTCCATTGGATTCTAAGCATACCAAAGGAGGCAGCAGTAGCCTTGCCTCAGAGGTGGCAGAAACACTTCTGTGGGTAATTGCTTTTTTGTCCGTAACAATGGAAATAGCTCATACACACTTGCACTAAAATTGTTCCCAACCTAGAGCTGGGTATTACAGAGCCTGTGAGAAAATCTTGCCTTTTGTCCTGCCAGCTCAACTATTAAAATAAAGAAACGGTATGAAATGAGAAGATGTGTTTTACGCCAGACCTTCAGTTGCTGGGCCCTACTCCTTTCCACCAGTTTAGGGCTACAGCACAGATGGATAACATAGGCTAGTGAGTGGGCTGCATGAGTGGCCCTCCTTCATCTCAGTGGATCGTAAAACTGTGGTAACCAAGATGGACTCCCGGCATAGGGTAGTTTTGCTAATTATGCTTGCGAACCTAGAATTTTTGGGGGGTTCCAATTGAACTGTAGCAGCCTTTGGATGTGAAGGGAGTGCACAGCTCTTACAGTCTATGTTGTGTGCAATCAGCACGCACCTCACTTCGCATGACCTTGCTTCATGTGCATGTCACTTTAGTAGTACCGGTAGGAAAAAAAAATACATGGATGGAAACCAGCAGAATGTGGCATGAGCAATAGTAAACAAAATGTCTCATGGGCCACACACAAAACCCCAATGAACCCATATGTGGCCCGAGGGCTGCAGGTTGTCCATGATTGGGCTAGAGCATCACTCTGCAATCTTCCCTGTATAAGGGGTAGCACTATCCCAGGAGCAGGGCAGGGAAGAGCCTCAGAGTGTCACACAATCTCCCTGGCTCCCAACTTGTTCCAAGGGGGAAATGGGTACAGAGAAGTCATAGATTACTTCCTCCTCTGTACTCTGGATACACTGGTGGGATGAATGGAAACAAAGCCCAGCCCATTCCTTTCCCCTTCATGGAAAAGGAATAGTGGTCACGGAGAGGCTGTATGTGAGCCCATTCAGAGGAGTAAGGGAGCACTTTATGCTTCCATATTTCCCTGCATATGGCAAGGGACAATTTTGCCCTTAATGTCTGAACAAGAACGGGTCTGGATCACTTCATGGTAATGATCTGGCTAAAGCCTTCACTGCTCAGAAAGAGAAACCAGTTAATACTACACTTCTCATTATATATGTTTACACACAAACAGTAGCATTCTATTATCCTGTACAGTGCCATGCAGCATCAATAAATTGCTGTGCAGCTTCTTAAGCTTTTCAATGGATAGGTGCTTTATAAACAAAATGATTAATTATTATTTTACTGTAAGGAGAGACACGGCATTGAAATTCTGTTCTTTAATGAAGATTTCATAGACACTAATACCCTTTCTATGGGTTTTCTGAACCATCCCATAGAATGTAATAGAGAATGATCCTTCCTGCAACAGAATCCAATAAAATATTCAACAAATGTACAGCAACGATCTCCTGCTCTGCTAGAAGCTACAGGCTTGATTCTAAACTCACATAAATAAAGCATGTCCTGAGTTGGTGTAAATTGGTGTGGTTCAACTGAACTCAATTACACCAGGTGAGGCTCTGGCCCACTGATGTCAAACAAGTTATTCCTGATTTACACCAGTGCAAATCAGATCAGAATTAAGATCCATAGGGTCTTAGAATAATTCGTACAGAACATTATTAGTTGCAATGATATTAAATCTATAGACTTTTCCCCTGGGTCTATATTGGTTTTACAGAACATCTGTACAAATTTTCCTTTCAATACCAAGATGTAAGACTTCCCTTCTAAATTAAATTCCACTTAACCAGCACAGACCATTGTATGGTTGAGTATGTTTCTTTTGTTTTGGTATTCCAGCTTACTTTCAAAACTTGCTCCAGCACATATTATCTAAGTATAAAGACTCAAAAAAGGTCCGGAGAGAAACTTGATCCCTGCACCTTGCCACAGATTCACTCTTTGAATGATAGAGTTCTGTTACACTTATGGCAACATTTACTTTAAAAATCATTATTTACAGAGGAGTATAACTAGGCCATCAATAAAAACTACTTAGACAAAACAAAAAGCAATTAAAAACAGTCTCTCCACACAGGAACAAGATTTATATTTTAATGTACTCAATAAAATAGCAATTTTGGTTATTTTTAAGTACACAGCAGGGCAAAAACTGGTGGGTATTATTTACTTAATGTTGATTGTCATTCTTTTACCTCTCAAACAGTTAATCATAGAAACAATTAGGTTTTGTGGATGCTACTAATAGGTATGTTTTGGAGGGAGAGGGAGAATGTGTTATTTCACAGTGGCCCATAACCATTTATATTATTATTCTCAATAATCAATTAATTAAGAGGGATTCACGTGGGTCATTGATCTATCTTGTAAGATAAAAGGCACTATATAAAAGTAAGATTACTGTCCCCAATTTGGAAAAAAATGCTTTAATTTGTATTTTCACAATTGCAACCCTTTTCAGTGTACATTAGCTTTTCAAATGATTGAATGCATCAGAATATATAGTTAATAGACTTGGCTTGGAAGCATAAGGCAAATGTGTCCAGAAGTGTATAGTCATTGATCTAAAATATGTATTTAATCAGGTAGAATATACATGTTTCAAATTGTTTTCATGCAGATTTAATTAACCTGAGACATGTATGGACACAAACTTAAATATTTGCTAGTCTGTATCTTAAGCGATTTGGTTTCACAACCTTCCAAGGGTGATTTTTAAAAATGAACTAATTATTTAGAATACGTTTTACATCATCTTCAGCACAGTGACACAAACTGTGAAGTAGCTTGGAAAAGTTAAAAAACCAGCAGCTTATCTTTAACTCAGACCAAAGGAGTGTCAAGAGTGAATACTGCATTTTTGTATTTTGCTTGAATCAAAACGAAATTTGGAGATTTTTTAAAAAGTAAACAATTTGGAGGTTTTTTTCAAAAAATTATGTAATTAAAGCTTTAGGATAACCTGGAAAAACCTTTCAGACTCATAAAGACATACACTGTCTCTTGCTTTTGCACATATACATATAAATATACATGTATATGCATAAACACATTCCTATTCAGCAAGTTGTAAAAATTCATATATACACACACCCCTGGATAGATATATACATATATACAGATATGGAGAGGCACACATATAGACACAAGCACACGTGGGTGTAGAAACACAAACACCTATGGACACACAGAGCTAAGACACATTTACTCACACACACAGGTCTGTGCACTCATGACTGGATATAGGCACCTCTAGAGAACTGCAAGCTTAGGGTCTTGGGAACAGGCAGATCCCCGCAGACATGGAGCAGTGAAGCCCTGGCAATGCGCTGCGCCGCCCAAATCGCTCCCCCTCCCCGCCGCCGGCTGTGCCCGCCGGAGAGGAGCATGCGGCGAGCTAGGGGCCGGCTAACCGCTCTCAGGCCAGCTTGTCACTGACCTGCCGCGCTTGAGACCCCAAAGGACCCCTTCCCCCGCGCACCTCTGGGCACATCTGGCTGCCGCCGCTTTGCACAAGTGAGCCCAGGAGCCGGTTTCACTTCCCGCCGCCGGGTCCCACAGAGGCACCGTGCGACGCCGCCGCCGCGAGTGGCTATGGGTTTGCAAAGCGGGGAGGGGGGCGAGAAAGCCCCAGCGTGCGGGGGGGGGGGGGTCCCTGCATCCACCGGTCCTTTGCAGCAGAGGGGGCCATTGCAACCCTGCAAAACCCGCCCGCCGGCCCACCCGGGCCTCTCTAAGGCAAATAGACAGCGATCCCTCCTGCCCCCAGTTGCAAACTTGCCGCGGGCGCCTTACCGTGCGGGGTGGGCAGTCCGGCGCGGGGCTGCTCCTGGGCTCCGGCTTTGGATCGCTCCCTCTCATTTGCCCTTTCAGACCCACGAGGGAGTTCGCACCCCCCGCAAGGTCCGAACTTGTGCGGGGAGAGGCGAGTCTGGAGCGAGTCCCGCTGGCAGTGCATCAAGGCCTCTTGTGCGGCGGGGGGAGCTGCGTTCACCAGTTAACTCCCCGCTTCCCTTCCCCTCACTTCTCCTGAGCTCGCTTCCCGTGCACCGGCCCAACTTGGGCTCGCCTTGGCCAGGCAGCGGGCAGCGGGGCATCCCTGCCGCGGAGCCGCATCATCTTCGTCCCCCTCCTTCCAGCCGCTCTGCTGGGGGGGAGTTTGGTGCAGAGCCTTAAATTGCCAGCCGGGCTGGGGCTGTCAAGAGAAGGCAGGCGAGGGGGGCAGATTTTGCAGGCTGCCTGGTCGCAGCACGCGACAGATCCGCTGTCCGTGTGTGTGTGTGTGTGTGTGTGTGTAAGGGGGGGGGGGGAAGGCGGTATTTCTGTAGGGCTAACTTTGAAGCTGGCTCTTGCTGTCGGCACGGCCTGGGGCTGGGACTGGCCAGTCCTCGCCAGCAGGAGCCTCCCGCGCTCCCATGCCGCCGGGTGCCTGCAGGAGCCGCGCGCGGAGCACTGCGATTCGCGGCTGCTTTCCCCACCGCTTTTTACCTGCACTCGCAGCCCGGGCAAGAACAGGAGACGCTGCTATCGCTTAGCAACCCCCATCAATCTTCCTGGGAGGCCCCCTCCTAAAAAGTTCTGATTGGAGGAGGGAGGAGGGGAGCCACGCCCCTTCGAGGATGCGCTGGATGCTGCCTCTGTCTTTGTGCTTTTTTTTTTTTTTGCCTCTTCACCAATTCAGGAGAGATGCAGGTGGAGAGATTCCAAGAAGGGCTGGAATGCAGAGCCAGGTCAGTCTGCTTGGTCGCCTCTCCTCCCTGTCTGCTGCTTTCTCTCTCACAGCTACTTTGAAAAATCTCCTTTTGTGAAGAAAAACACCACCCCAGCCCCGCAACTCTCTCATACAGCAGCAAAGAGGAAAAACAGACACTGGGAAAACAAGCCAGAATGCAGCAAAGGCCTGAAGACAGGAAAGCAAAATAAAGAAATGATTTAGAATTTGTAAAGCTGTATTTTCAAATAATCCAGTTCAAAGCTTTGCAAAATGTGGCTTGATATGATTACCAGCCCCTTCACACCCCCAAACATCAGATGGCAGCTAAAACCAGGCAATGGCTTTAAAGGGAAACAATTAAACATCTTGGGATGAATGAACCATAGGGGTCAACGGGTGCAAATCCATTGACTCCCCTGGGATGAGTTGCAACAAGGCTGCCAAGCAGCTGTATGGGGGACCGCAGTGTGATTTACTGCTCCTGCTTCATTGCCCGGTGCTGTCATTGAATAAAAGCTGGCTGAGATAACAACTCCGGACATCTCCATCATAAGTCTGGCTGAGTTATTTTGTAAGTTTTCCATTTCCTCCTGGTTCACGGCATAGGTGCTACAACTAGGGATGTGGGGGGTACTGAAGCACCCCTCTGGTTTCCATTATACACAAGCTTTCCAGTTTGGTTCATTGGCACTCAGCATCCCACTATAAAAGTGGTTCCTCCAGCACTCCTGGTTAACAGGAAACTTCTAGCCACTAATTCC
This sequence comes from Pelochelys cantorii, assembly GCA_032595735.1. Classification (NCBI taxonomy): domain Eukaryota; kingdom Metazoa; phylum Chordata; order Testudines; family Trionychidae; genus Pelochelys; species Pelochelys cantorii. The sequence continues at coordinate 332,089,531 of CM064326.1, read as the reverse complement.
CTTAACTAAGCTCACAAACACAGCATGCGCTATTTATTCCCTCCTCTAGCTTAAGTCAGGCCTGTCCTCCTATCCTCCCCTCAGCGTGTGTGATGTAGGAGTCTGGAGAAGGTGAAGGAAGACACTGGAGCATCATGGTCATAAGCCTCAAAAAAGGGACTGTGCAGTGAGCCCTCATGTTGCTCAAAGCTGCCATGATTCCCATGACCAGTTAAGTCAATTTAAGAAATAACCCTATTCCTGGTCTTTAATATTTAAGGTTACTGACTATTGGCTTACTTTTGCGATCCAGGCCCTGTGTTTGGGCTGCTTGGCCAGTTTTTACAGGAATTCTGTTCTTGGGCACCAATGGTGTTTGCTGAGCTGTGCCTGCTGAATTGTTTCATTGCAGCCATCAGTGAAGCAAAGAGCAAACCTCTGCTTGTGGTTCCTACTGTTCTCCTCTGGCTTACACTGCTGTACTTTAGGGATAGCTCCGGGGGAGTAAAGGCACTTCCACCAAACTGAAACAGGGGAGAGGAAAATCAGCTCCCCAGTGCTTTAAATCATAACATTGTGAAGTAGAGAACCAAGCCATGTTCCTCTTGCTCGTGCCAGTGAAGTCTGGCTGTGCAGACTCGCACTTTGAGCGGTCAGTGTTCAAAGTGAGTGTGAACATTACCATTTGGATTTGGTAGCATTTTAAACCCACTCTGTGGGATAAGCCAGCACAGGGGTGGAGGGACTAAACAGGGTTTAGAGATACTATAGGGCTTGCCACAGTGGGGAATTGGTGGGGCATAGAGATGTCCTGGCCATACCTCCTGTCCTCTGCTGTAATGGAAAATCCCTGTCATGCCCAATAGAAACAACTGCATCTTTGCAAACTCTGGCTCTGGTGGAAAGGCACCAGTACAGTACCTCATAGGGGCTTCACACCTGATTTACAGCCAACAGGAAACAAGTGTACATGTTCTGAATGGGTGTAAATAATGACACAAGGGTTTCTATCCCATTTTTCACCCACAAGCCCTTTTTGCTGACTCTACTAGCCTAAAGAGGTCACTTATTGATGATAATACTGGCCTCTAGCCACAAGGTAGCAGGTTGGCTCTGTGCCCCACAACAGTGTTGTAAGGTTCTATTAATTTCTCCATAGTGTTTTCAGATCCTTGGGCTCAGTCCCACATTGCTTGCACAGCCAAACTCATTGACATTGCTGGGAGCATCGGTTGCTCCAAACAGGATGGTCTTCTGGAGGGGGCACTGACCAGGGGATTAAGAGACCTTAATGTGTGTCTCTAGCAGAGATTGCTTGTGTGCTGCAGGGCAAAGTATCTAATCTCTCTGTACCGGAGTTCCCTGTCTCAGGAAAGTAGGGATCATGGCTGTGAGGATAAAATAAAAGCTGTGCAGGAATTGGGATTTCTGCCCAAGGATTTTTTATTTTTTTCTCCTTATTCTCAATCAGAAAGAAAAGTCAGAGATGGGAAATGGTGCATACCAGAGACATTTTGAAAAATTCCATCTCAGAAGAACCCAAATGGATTTAAAAAAAAATCTGCTCCCAGGTCTATGGGGTCCTAAGTGGCCTTCTAGCATGCAGACTACCAAGGTGCTAGGAACCTGGAGACCCAGGGAACCATAGCTACAGTCCTTAGGAGCGTGGAGAGGTGAATGAACTGGCAAGTAGGTAAGTCAGCCAATTTGCCTGCCTGGTTTCAGTCAAAAGTTCCAACATCATTGACAAGTTCCTGCTGAATATTTTGATGCCATCAGATCATTTTCCTGTAGAAAACTGTTCTGCCAGAAAAATGCCAACCGTTTCTAGATAAAATCCATTAATAATTGTGAAGGGAGGGTGGAGTCAGATACTCTGGTGATAAGGGTCATGTAAGTACCTTATTAAACAGAACAAGCATGCAGGATGATGCCTCTAAGTCGGGGTGGACAATAATTTTTGATGGGGGGGCACTCCAAGAATTTGGAAGGTGGTTGAGGGCTGCACTCTTCCATGATGTTAATGGAGGAGTGTGGTGTCTGGGATGGAGGTAGGGTGCAGAAGGGAGCTTGAGGTAAGGGAAGGAGTTTGGGTGAAGGAGAAAGTTGTGATCTGGGGCACTGAAATGGGGTGGAGAGGATTGGGACAGGGAATTGGGGTACAGGAGGGGATACAGGGATTTGGATTGTGAGCTAAGGCAGAAGGGGACTGTGATCTGGGGCAGGGGATTGGGGCACTGGATTTGGGAGGGGATATGGGTTCAGAAGAGGGGCAGAGGATTTGGGTATGTGGAGTAGAGAGCAGTTGTGGAGGGCAGAGGTTTGGGAAGAGGAGGGACTGGAGTGCGAGAGGCAGGATCTGGCCAGAAAACTACCAGCCAGCAGCCGTTCCTGAATCAGTCTCCCTGCCTGCCCCACCCCCCGCACAGGCTGCAGCCATGTGCTCTGGAGCCCCTTGTGCTTCGTGGCTGCCTGTTATTAAAACAGGAAGCTCCCATTGGCAAGTTTCTGTCCAGAAACCTGCCAATGGGATTGTGCTGGGGGCGGGAGCAGCTCTTAAAGCTTTCCTCCTCCCCTCCAGACTCTCAGTTTTTAAAGAAAAAATGCCCCACAGCCGCGTTTCTGAGTGGATGCCTGTGGGGCGAGGCAAGTGGGGAGCCTGCCTGGAGCTCCCTGCAGTGTCCGCGGGCCCGATCCGGTAGCTTGGTGAGCTAGATCTGGCCCGTAAGCCATATTTTACCCAGGCCTGCTCTAAGTGCATAATATTATTACTTTAAAAGCCCTCAATGTCTTAATGCTGCATCTGGAGGAAGGAATTTCAATCTGAACATTTATTTTCCTATCTTAGTCAGGAAGGTATAAGTCAAGGGGAAATTAAAAGTGTTTTTTGATGGGAGTGATTTGCCTTCATGAACTACCCACTACTGAAATAATGGCTTTTAGTGCTGTTGATTAAAAGCCAGATTAGTTTCAAATTGTCAGTCGAGCTCCCAGATAACATTTTCATAGTAACCTCTAATGAACAGAGGAAATTGTTTCACAAAAACTCATAAATTTGATTAACAACTTCATGCAGGCCCAGAAATAAAAACAAAGGGACACAGTTTTATTTTAACTGTCTTTTAGGATCAGCTTTCGTACCACATGGGTACATCTACACTTGCAAGCTTCTTTTGGAATAAGCTTTTCCGGAAGATATCTTCTGGAAAAGCTTATTGCAAAATAGAGCGTCCACACTACGGGGAAGCCTCAAAATTAGTCCGAGGCAGATTCCCCTAATGTGGACGCTTTATCTCAACTTAGAGCCCCAGAAGGCACTGAGGAGGAATAACTTTAGAAAGGCTCTGGTGAGGAGCTATTTCAACATAGCAGTAGTGGAGCAGCTATACATACCCTCTTCTGAAACAGCTTTTTGGGAAAAGGGCTTATTCCTTGTGGAATGAGGTTTACTGCCATCAGAAAAAGCCAGCCTTTATTTTGACTTTCTGTCGAAATAACGCAATTGCAGTGTGGATGCTAGTGTTTTTCCAGAATAACGTCCATTATTCCGGAAAAACGGTGCAGTGTAAATGTACCCATAGAGTGGTCACGCTTGAAAATTTGTTAATATGACCTTAAATAACTAGTTCTGGTAACTAGCATATATGCAGTGTTTCCCATACTTGCTATAGGCAAGTGCTTTGCTGAATGGTGACATTGCCTAAGAAAAACAGTTGGTGTACATGTGACCACTATATAGGACAATTATACTAATAATACCTAGCTCTTACCCTGTAGATCTCAAAGAATGTTTTTACATTGCTGCTTAAATCTGCGTGGTGAGTCTCAGAGCCCAGGTCCGCAGCTGGAGCTCACACTATGATGCTCAAGACTGCTGTGTAGATGTGTGGGTGCAGATTGGGGTTGGGGCTGTGCAATTCATCACCTGTTCCAAGTTTGAATGTATACCCAGCTGTTGTTAGTTCTGTAGCATGAGCCCGATGAGCCTGTCCTTAGACCCCAGGCCTGAGACTTGCTGATGCAGGTTTTAAAATGCAGTGTTGACATACCAAAAGGGCTTTACAAAGGAGGTTACTACCATTGCCTCCATTTTACAGAGGCACAGAACAGTGACATGACTTGCCCAAGGTCACTCAGCAGGCCAGAGGGCAAAGCCAGGCATAGAACAAAGGATTCCTGAGTCCCAGACCTATGCTCTAGCCACTAGACAACATTACCTCCTGTATTAATGATAGGATATTAACTCTAGGTAGATCCACATTTTATTTTTAGGGGCAAATCTTTTCCCCAGCCTTGAGCCTGAGTAACATTATTGGGATGGGTGGAAGCAATTCTCCCTCGCAGCCTGTGAATCAGGTGGAGGACAAAGTAATCCAGTTCTGCTAATCTGGGTCTAGATCACAGTTTGTCTTGCAACTGGGCTCAGGACATAAGGTGTTCTTTCACTCCCCTACAGTGGCTGCTAGATCAATTGCAGAGTACAGTTTCCCTTCCCAGACAGGTTGGAGTGAAGCATTCCGGGGGACGTTAGGGGGGGCTGTGATGTACCACACCAGATGTGGATGTACATTGTGCAAAGGTCTGATACAAGGAGTTTGGGCTGGTCTACACTACAAAGTGAGATTGTCTTAGCTACATTGCTCAGGACTGTGAAAAATATCACCCTTGAACAAAGTAATTAGCTGACCTAAGCCCCTATGCAGACCCCACTATGTAGGTGGAAGAATTCTTCTGCTGACCCTAACTACCAAGCCTCATAGAAGTGGAGTTACGACAGTGATGGAAAGGATCTTCTCTTGCCATAGTAAGCATGTACACTACAGTGGTGCAGCTGTAATGTTTCTAGTGTGTAGACATTCCCTTAGGTCATGTTTACAGTACAAAAGCCACTGCAGTAATTACATCGCTTGGGAGTGTCATCCCTTTGCTCCTTGTGTGGGTAGTGCACCTCCTTACCAGGTGTGTGTGTATCAATTGCACTGATGTGTGGAACATTGTGGGAAATCTCCTGAAAGTCAATTACAGTTGAGATAAGCAACACCATGTCTACACTGACACTTTAAAGGCTACGTCTAGACTACATTGTTCTGTCAGCAGAGGGATGTAAATGAAGCACTTCGAAAGTGCAAATGAAGCTGGGATTTAAATATCCCACGCTTCATTTGCATAATCAAGTAATGGTGCTCTTTTGAAAAAGCGCTATTTCGAAATTGAAACCACAGTCTAGACGCAGGTCTTTCGAAAACAGGGCGCTTTTTCGAAAGATCCTGTAAACCTGAGGTTTAAAATGAGGTGTAAAAATGAGGTTTACAGGATCTTTTGAAAAGCATCCCATTTTTGAAAGAACCGCATCTAGACTGCGGTTTCAATTTGAAATAGCGCTTTTTCGAAAGAGTGCCATTACGTGATTATGCAAATGAAGCATGGGATATTTAAATCCCAGCTTCATTTGCACTTTCAAAGTGCTTCATTTACATCCCTCTGCTGACAGAGGGATGTAGTCTAGATGTAGCCTTATTAATCAACCTAACTACATGGAGCTTGACTTTCTCATGGAGATGGAGTCATGAAGTTAGCTTACCTGGACAGGTACATCAGTGGGAGAGAAAATTAAGTGAAAACTAAGCCAAATTCAAGCAAAATTTACACTTCCAAAGTTAGGTCAATGTAGTCTGCCTTGCATCATCCTAACTGTAATGTAAACCAGACCTTTGATTGTGACTCTCTGGGTTTCTTTGTGGGGCAATGCTGGGAAAAGCCAGTTTAGCCCTCAGTGAGGAGGCATGTCAGTGGTATCTATCCTTCTTTGAATAGTTACTGCCACTCATATTATTTTTCATCTCCACTTCTCCCACACTCTAATATTCAGAATCAATGGGTTTTCTAATCAAAACCAGACAATCATATTGTTCTATCTGTCAAGTGAATCACTGGATTCTGGGCACCGATATCATCAAACCCATTTTGCTTTTGACTTAAATCAGCTTTTATTATATCATATTTATTAGTATTCAAGTTGTTATCAATTTCGTTTCCTTTACATGTAATCAGTCTTTTAAAATATTTCCTTTTTCCTCTCCATAGGAGTTACTGCAGTTGCATATTTCTGTAAGGTGCTTGCGAATTATGGACAAGCCGGCTTTGCTCATGGGGTGGGAGCTATATGCAACATTGTCAAGATGTGAGCCACTTAAGCATTGACTGGCTTGATATACAGGATTGTTTGTGACTCTAATATAGCATCTTTGCCAAAGAGTTCAGCACAGTGCTGTCAGGGTCAGTGACACATGGATCCGTTTCCTTTATAATCCTATCATATCTATGACCTACCACCTACAGAGCAAGGCAAAAGATCTACATTTTCCCATTAACTCCAGATAAGGGCTTCCTGTGAAATAAATACACTCACAGCCCATAGGCACCAGCTTTGCAAGGCTGAAAACTCCACTTTAGCCTATTTTTATCATGTCAGTGAGTGTATTTCAGATTCCCCTCACACTGAGAATCCATCTGGCCATATCACTGTCTGAATTTCCTGCTGAGAACTTGCATTGAAAATGAAAAGCTAAATTTATAAGTAGGAAGTTTGTTAAGTTCTTCTGATCAATGATATTAGGACATTTTAAAAATCTCGGGTTAAGATTTTGTCCTGTTATCTTTTTTTTTTTTTTTGGCCATAATAACTGTTCTTTTTCAATATAAGTAGGATGACATAGCTAAAATTCTGGTGCAAATGAACAAAGCTCCACGTAAATAAAATTAGTAAGAGCTAAAGGTCATTATCTGAGGATCTGGCCCATATTTTAACAAAAGTAAAATATTTTTCCAAAAGAAAAGCATTTGTATGACCGTGTTATTGATAAAAACACAGATTAAAACATGACAGGGCAAAAGGCAACTAAAATATTTTTCAACTGTTTTAAAACATCCATAATGTTCTGCAGAATAAAGATGTTTCCTCTAATTTAAAGAAAATAGAAGTAACTCATTGTAACTACAAGAGAATTGAAAGAAGGTTACAGTTTTCTTTCATAAATGATATGTATAATGCACACAAAAAACGATGTTCAAAGAACATGATTAGGATTGTAAAATTAAGCACTCAAAGATTGGGATATGTCAGAATAATGGTTGACTGTATAACCTTAATTAAGCTTCCTTGTGCATATGCATTATGATACAGCTTTGATTACATGAACAGATATTATTATTGTTCATAGGATTCTGCCTCATTCAGTGAGCAGACTGGTTGAAGAGCTATTCATTTTTTTAGCCTCCCTTCTTCTATATGTAGTCCTTATTTACTGCACACTCTTCAAACCCTGCCCTGAAGACAGAATTATTAATTTCCTAATGATCTCCTTTATGGAGCTCATAATTATACTGTGCATGTGCTTCACAGCCCCTCCATGAGATGCAGGCATGGTATCCCCATGTTACAGATAGCAAAGTGAGATTGAGGTCAGAGGTATCCACCAATTTTGAGTTCCTAGTTTGCGACATCAAGGACCTGATTTGTCAGAGCATTTCGCATTAGCACATTATGGCCGCGTCTAGACTAGCAAGATTTTGCGCAAAAGGAGCTGCTTTTGCGCAAAAACTTGCCAGCTGTCTACACTGGCCGCTTGAATTTGCGCAAGAGCACTGACGTTCTAATGTAAGAAATCAGTGCTTCTTGCGCAAATACTTTGACGCTCCCGTTCGGGCAAAAGTCCTTTTGCGCAAAAGCTTTTGCGCAAAAGGGCCAGTGTAGACAGCTCAGATTTGTTTTGTGCAAAAAAGCCCCGATGGCTAAAATGGCAATCGGGGCTTTCTTGTGCAAAACCGCATCTAGATTGGCCAGGGATGCTTTTGCGCAAAAGCGCTTTTGCGCAAAAGCTTCCGTGCCAATCTAGACGCGCTTTTGTGCAAATACTTTTAACGGAAAAACTTTTCCGTTAAAAGTATTTGCGCAAAATCATGCCAGTCTAGACGTAGCCTATGTGTTCAAAGCACAGATCCTATTGACTTCAGCTGCAGCTGTGAGTGCTCAACACTTCTGCAAATCTGATCCCTCTCCCCCCCAAATAATAATACAGAAATATTCAGCCTGAGGCAGACACCTGGTGCAGAAAGCCCACACAAATAATACAGTTTTGGCAAAGCTCTAAGCAGCAGAAAACAGAGATTTATTATGAGAAATGTCAGGCAACCTTAATAATAGGGGATCCTACCAGCCTTGCCAATAGTGAAATCCATGAGCTATTTCTCATGTTTGTCGTTATGAAGCAGTGTTTGTTGGAAAGACCAGTTATCAAATGTCTGCCTGATCACTAAAGTCAGGGGATCTTTCTGTGCAATTCGCTGGGCTTTGGATCAGGACCTTAGACAAAAAGCACTGTGTGGGTCCCTCTAAAGTCAGAGTTAGAGAAGCCCTGGTTTTGAGAAAAATATTCTTTTCCCCCCCTGTACCACCTGATAAGGAATTAGCTGCTTTCAACATTTCATGCGATTTGATGAGATGTTTCCTGAAAATGCTGAGCTTTTCATTTTTTGTAGCTTTCTGTCCGTTACAATTTAATCCTGAACGTTTCAGTGACCATGTGAAAGGCAATAATAATAATACTCAGTGCTTCCAGTTTTCACCATTACAGCCTTAATTAATCCTCAGAACACATGGCTGTGAAATTATTTTATAGATTGAGGAAACTGGGGAAGAGAGATTAATGGCCCTATGATGAAAATTTTACTCCCATTAAACAGTACTCGTGAGAATAGTTCCATTGACTTTGAGTGAGCGCTGCTCAGAACATTGGATTCTCCTTTCATTCTCACTGATGTAAATCAGAAGTAATTTCAATAAAGTTAATGGTTTTAGCCCAGTGTCAGACTGTTGTGACATCACAATCAGGGCCATCATAAATAAGGGTTGCAAAAGGAGGCCCTAAGTGAGCCATTCATGCTGACTGGGGGAATCATTGGCAGGCCAGGGATTAAAACCCAGGAGCTTCTGGGCGTCAATCCTATATTCAAAATGCTCTTATCTCTCTCAAGGCAGATACAATGCAGGATTATGCAGAGTGGGGTTTTCTCAACACTTTCTCGGTAGTTAATAATTAGTTTTTCTCCCTGAGTAGCCCCATGGTTGTGATATTTCAGGTGATGTTTGTGAGAGAGTCTATTCACTGGAAATTGGGGATTGGCAAAATGACTTAGAATGTTAGGCTAGATCCATAAACACACTCTGTCTGCTTTGCCCTACTCTGTAATAGAAAACAGCTGTAGACTAGGATTAAGTGGCCAATTAGGCTGGGATTATGGCCTCATTGTGTTGCTGTAGCAGTACAAAATCACCAACTATGGTGGGTGAATATGGCCCCTAGTACTGAAAAGTATTTAGATTTTCTGATTGGATATTGTAGACTGTGGGAAGTGCATAGAGCTCTGGAAACACATCATGAATATGAACACAGAATTTAGTCAATCCCCCTTTGCCATGCAATGCGCTAAGCACTCTCACCCTGATTTAGCACTAAAGTATATTCTTAACTGTAAGCATGTGCAATAGTCCAAAGTACATGTCAAACACATGTGCTTTGCTGCTGCAGGGCCGGAGAGCTCAGAATCTAGCAGCGTGGAGCTCACAATGACCATACTCTGAGTTGTACAGACTGCACTGTGATGCTGTAAGGTCCTTGGGGAAGGGTCCAGTTAAATTTGAATATCCCATAGACTTCACTGAGCATTCACAGCTGTGTTCACTTACGATCCTGTTGAACAGCAGCACTCCTCCCACAGTCCTCCCCTGCCGTCAGTCTCCCATATGCTCCAGTGACCATTTTGCATGTACAAAGATTGCAGAGTCAGCCCTAATAATAAGCTATTCTGAAGGAGCTCATTTGTGCCCTATCAGACCAGCCTAGTTTTGGGGGCAGATCACCAGGAAGGCCTGGGCTGATGAGATGCAAAGTGCCCCCTAGAACTCTCCAGTGTATAGGGGAAGTGCATCTGACACTACATCCCGTAAGGGGCGCAACGTATTGCTTCCTGCTTGCTGGTCCCATAGATTGGCGCAGAAGAATGGAAAGCCATGATCTGACCCAAGGGACTTTGATGTAATAAGTGCCTGCATTCCCATAAGCACTAGTCACGGCATGCCCCTTCTATCTGGATCTTACATGGGCTGCTGAAGTGGGAAGAGTAGATGTGGAGGGAGAAGGGTGACAGAAGCATCCACCATGCATCCAGAAAGGGCCAGGTAAAATTTGATCCAGAATAATGCTAAAGTAGGATCATCCCAGTGTGTATATACACATGTAAAGGCTTGAGGTAGCCCTGTGTTCACCAAAATACCTTAACTGAGGCATAGTCCCATTGGGTTAGGTGCTGGGTGTACACTCATTTTTTTTATCTTCACTGCAAAGTTAACACAAGTGTTGTCCCTCATTAGAGTCCCATCCACTCATGAACACCCTTGAGTGTTGTACTGCTTTTAACTTGAACTCATTGGCCGGTGAGGGGGGCTAGGCTAAAGCTCGAGTGAGCTCTACTTGGAACACTAACATGACCACTTTGAACTGTGGACACAATTTAGTGCTGGTAGTCTTCCAATGCCTTCCCACAATTCCTCCTTACACACCATGGCTTTGTCTACACTGTAGGGTTTTTGCACAAGAAGCTTTTTGCAGAAGAGATCTTCTGCAAAAACTTCTTGCGCAAAAGTGTGTTCATACCTCAAAAGCACATCGCAAAAGCAATGCGCTTTTGTGCAAGAGAGCGTCCACGCTGCATGGACGCTCTTGCGCAAGAAAGCTCTGATGGCCATTCACAGAATGGCCACCAGAGCACCTGTGCTTTTTCTGATAGGCTCTTTTTGCGCAAGAAACCCCTGCGGAGTGTCCACACATGCCTTTTTGCACAAGAGCTGTAGTGCAAAAAGGAGTTACGCCTCACAGAAGGAGGTATACCTACACCACAAAAAGCCCTCTGTTCTGTCGATTGACTGTAGATTTTCTAGGGCAAAAACGCACTTGAGGTGTGGACACTCCGCAGGTTTTTGCGTAAAAACGGCCATTTTTGCACAAAAACCTTGTAGTGTAGACATAGCCCATGTTCCCAGAAAGGCCAGACACGTTTTCCTACCATTCACTGGGAAAGTATTCATAGAGAAGCTCAGCTAATTGCATGGCTAAGAATCATGGGATGTGCCCACTAACGTCTTAGCACCACACATCAATGAGTACAGAGCCTGCACGGACACAGGATCTCGAGTGTTATTTCACAGTGTGGCTGCTCTCACTGGAGCTAGGCTGACTTGGGAAGAGAAACTTGAGTGTCATGAACTCTGCAGGGAAGGCAAACCTCAATGAGAGACAAGTCCCTGCCCTAAAGAGATAGCAAATCCATTGCCAAGACAGATAAAGAAACATTTTCCATGAGTTTGTGGCAGAGCCAGAAATCTTGTCCTTGTCCATTATCTAAACCACCTGACCCTTCCGATATGCTACTACCACTCTCACTTATTGGAACACAAGAGACGTTAAAAATCCCATTTACTTTCCACTAGTGAGGCTGTTTGTTTATTTTTTTCAGCACAGGACAATGACAATAGACAGGTCAGTCACTTAAGTTTGTATAGAGATTTCCCTAGTCAGTTGCACACGTTCAGGTTTTATTGCAGTGGCATTGCACTAAATTGTCCGGACTGCAAATAATTTGGGGGAATAATTACATTTACAAGGAAAAATTGCAGTGGAGCTTTTAAAAATTAAAAGAAAAAATTCCTGTCCATCTTCAGATTTTAAAACCTCACGCTTACAAGATCAGAACTTGGTATAAATTTGAGTTGGTGGCACCTCTTCAATAAATATGCAGAATAACACAACAGCCACAGAGGAATGAAAAACAACATATGCCCTGGCTTTAGTTTGCATTTCTGTGTTACTTTGGCTTCTGCACAAAACAAAACAAAAATGTTTTTAAAAAGAAGCAGATATCAGTTTTGCTATGAACGTCATACATAAATATTTCAAATGTTACTATAATTATGCTAACAGTTCTTCTTTTGGACAAGACTTAGACTTTGTCTACCCTACCAGCTTACATCCATATAACCCCATTGCTCAGGAGTTGCCGTTATAGTGAATTAATGCCAAATGTAGACAGCATTATGTCAGTGGGAGACCTTATCACATTGACATAACTGCCACATATCAGAGAGATGGAGTAGTTATGCCAATGAGTGACACTCCTGTCATGGGAGATGAGAGCTATGTGGTGAATTACCGAGCCATGATTTATTATGAGCTTCTGACTGTCTTACCTACATACTGCCCACTAGGCCAGCTCTCTGGGGCTATGTCTAGACTGCATGCTTTTTTCAGAAGAAGCTTTTCTGGAAGAGATAATTTAGGGAGGGTTGGGGAGTGGTGAATGATCCTTCCCCCCCAATGATTTTTGCATTTGCTCAAAGTTTCCGAGGCTGTAGAGATGGGTGTGGGAGCTGTGGCCCAGCCATTTTTAAGCACTAGTCCCCCATTAATTAAATCAGTACAGCTGCTGCCAGAGTGAAATTTCACTCAGCTGGCCCCTGCCCAGATGTAGCAGCAGCCAGGTCAAAGTTCAATAAGTGGCCTCAAGACCTGGCAGATGGGGTCACAGCATCACTCAAATTTAGCCAGTCCTCCTATCCATCCAACCAAATGGGTGGGTGCATGGGGAGGGGTCTGTTCCTGTCTGGCAGAGCATAGAGGAATCTGCCAAGAAATGGACTCTTGATGTCAGCTCATGGGTTATGTGGGTAAGAGATAGGGGAGTCTCCCTGGCTGAGGGAGACCAGAGGTCCTTGCTGTGGGAACTGGAGGTAGGTCCTTGCTGAGGAGAGAGATAGGGCAGGGACTGGAATCCTTCCCCCCCACCCTGCAAGAAATATCAGAATTGGTGCCCTGGACCTGAGATATCCAACTTTAATGTCCTGACATTTTCAGTACAGAAAATCTATTTTAGGTCATTTTTTGGAGGTTGTTATTGTTCCCGGTGGGCCCTTCACAGCAGGACTTATGGTAACTAAAGCCAGTCCTGCAGTCTTATGCACAAGTCACTTTATGTATGTAAATGATCCCACAGCACCTAAAAATGAATCAAATGGGGCTACTGACATGTGTAAGGTCACTCATATGCATAAGCGTTAGCAGCATTAGCTGTAGGGTACGTGGCTTTCCAGGCTGTCATTTATTTCAGTGCTTGTTAGTGCAAAGGGTACGAAGGATAAATTGTCTCCACATTCTACAGGCAAACTGCCGTGGCTTTCCCATTGCTAGAAATGATCAGCAATGAATTAATTTTCGGTGATACAGTTTGTTCAATCAGCAGAGAATTTGTGCAGAGAATTTCAAGTCCTGCAGGCTGTGAAATGACTTTATCAAATATATTTGAAAAGGAACTCACTATGTTTTGCCTTGTTCTTCCTTTGCCTTCTCTGTCTCCTTTCCTCAGTCTGTTCTCTCACCTAGACCTGCCTTTCATGTTCTCTGCCAGGTTCCATGTTTTCCCTCCAACTAACTTCTATGATATTCAATGGATTTTTAATTCAGTGGCTCTAGAGGTTCTCCTCCTTTCATCTCTCCCATGCATTTTTATTCTCTCCTGAATCTACCTCTTAGTTTAGCTGATTGGTGTTCTTTCTAGTATGTTCATTTGTTTGCCTTTGCTCCCATTATTAATTGCATTGAATTAGTGTCTAACAGCCCCAGCCTGGATCAGGGACCCATTCTGTGAGACTCTGTATAAACGCATAAGAAAAAGAATGTCCCCATACCATAGAGCTGACAACTTTCACAGTTGCAACGCGAGCTCCTGCTATTGGGATCAGTTTATTATCTGAGAGTTACAGATTTATTTTTTTAAGTGTATTTCTAGTGCTTATGGTTGTACAGCAAACCTTGAGAATGTGAACACTAAATGCTCCAACACTAGAAGGCAAATGAAAAGAATCCAACATTTTGTATTTTATTCTATCATGATTGTAAGACACTCTCACAATTTGGGGGAGGGGTCTGACTTGTGATTTTTGAATGCATGATGTTATAAGCTCCCTTTTACCTTTGCTCAAGATCTCTAGTCCCCATTTAACCTTACTGCAGTCCTTCTTTATTCTTGTCCTCCTTCCTGCTTTGGCTTTCTCGGAGTCTCTTCCTTTACAGGGACTGATTCGGTAGCATTCTCCTCTGGCAAAACTCCCTCTGAGCTCTGCTGTCTTGATCTGGGACACTTCTGTGCCTAGAGATGAAGGGAGCTGGCAGAATCCAAGTCTTTGGAGGATCACAGCAGCACTGTTTTTACTGTGGGATTCAGTTCTGTGCAATTTTTACTGGTGAGAGGGGCTTAGTTCGTGCGCCTCATCGAGGGCCTCATCCTACCTCGTTGCTAGTTTTGGTGCATTAGCTCAATGAGAGGTATGGGATAACAGCTATCAGGAAATCCCACCCCCAGTTCAGAGTGTTGTCCTACCCTTAATGACCTACACAAGTTCACATAGGCAGGCAAGCTGACAGTCTTGCTGGGCACTTGGATAAGAGGTGTGTGTGGGGGGGAGGGGATGCTGCACTCCTGAAAGGGGCGGGGTCTCCAGCAGAAAAGGCAGGTCAGGGCAGCTGGCCCTCAGTGCTGCCCAGACCTTGTCACCTCCTTCTCCGTGCCTTCTGGAGCTCATCATCTGGTGCTCTGCAGCTCGCCATATGGGGCTCTGGTGGCAATGTAAAGGGCCCAGGGCTCTAGCCACCATCGCTGCCACAGTAGTGGTGATGGTGGCCGGAAGCCCCAGCCCCCTTTGAATTGTCAGGCCCTGGGGCAATTGCCCTCTTTGCCCCTCCCCCTCATTGGCAGGTCTGCACACAGGCAGTCTGTGACAGAACGAGGAACTGGACCCAGTCTGTTAAGTTCCAGTCCATGGTTTAAACCACAAAATCATTGTTTCTTGCTATGTAATTTAAGGGTTTGATCCAAAAACTTCCTGCTGAGTTTAGTGCTCACTGTTCTGGTTACTGCCATCTACAGAAATAGGAGTAACTGCTCCCAGCAATAAGCATTATGCTGAGCAGTATGTGTCTGTGGGGTAAGGGCTCTGAGGTAAATATTTACAACAATCGACTTATACAGACTAGTATCAACTTCCCGGGGATGCCTTTGCACTTCCTATCTGAAATGATGCTTACAAAATCCTAAGCAACATCTAGAAAAGATCTGCCATGTCATCTTGTCTCACTGCCAGTGCAGTCTATTTGCCAGTGAGTGTGCGTCTGGTCTGTTACTGAACAGTCCCAGCCGGGATGATGTCAGACAGCTGCTGTTGGAAAGCCTGAAATCTCTAAAAGCAGCCTGAAGTATAAGTGAGACTTCTTTATTCCAGCTATAAGCCAATTCAGGGAATGGGCCATTGGGCACATCCCAGACTTGTGTTCACCTGAGTGGGGTGATCTGGATGCATGGGGTATGCAAGATTGGGACCGTATGATAACGTCAAATATTGCTACATCCCGGGTGGTTCAAGTCTCTGGGCTATTCAATGGACTCATGCCTCCACTACCTTGCACCTTGGCTGTTGTATAGCCCGCCCCCACCCCCCGTTCTGCAGCAGATAATGTGTGGGCAGACTGCTATATCTACATGGAGAACCATTCTTTCAACAGGACTCCTTGTGGGAGCAGCATTATCATTTACAAGGTCAAAGCTCAAATCTGGGTAAAGCAGGTGTCATTCTGATGGGGTGATGTTTCACCAGGCACTCATTTTGCACAGGTATAAATGGCTAATGGAGAATCAGGCCAAGGGCTTTATGGTGCTCCAGTGAAAAAAAGATACTGTCCTGGCTGGAGGATGCGTACTGGATTCGGGCAGCCATAACAGGCCTTTTGAGTTGATAGACTAGACAGAGTAAAGCCTGATCTTCAGCTGGAAGTTTTGCTGATTTACATCAATTGAGGATCTGGCCCAAAGCTCAGACAGGTCATTTAAAAAAAAAATACCACAGGAGTCGCATTTGTACGTCACCTTCCTCCCAATGTCCCCAAATGCTCATTCAGCTCTACAAATGGACAAAACACTCCATGTACGGTTACATATATTATTACTGTGAATGCATGATTTGTATTGTTGTACTACCTCGGAGCCCGAGTCGTGGATGGTGCTGTACAAATATAGAATGAGAACAGTCCCTGCCCCAAAGAGCATACAATCTAAGATACAAAACAGTAGAGGGATACACAGACCAATGGGAAAGGACAAGAAAACAAGGAGACAATCTCAGCCAACATGTTAGGCTGTGGTAGTACACCATTAGCTTAACCTTTGGCAAGTGTGTTATAGGCAGTCTGGCAGCGGGGATTTTGGAGGAGGGATTTGAAGGGGAACTATGAGGTGGTGTTGGGAGTGTTTATGGAGAGGGCTCCTAGGCATGGGGTAGGGGGAGCAGCATGGCAGAAAGCATATCTAAACTACAGCTGCTTCTAGTGAAAAAGGTCTTGGATTTGGGATGGATACGTTCAGAGACATAGCCCCACCTCCCATACCAGAACGGTTGTCAAAACACCAAGCTGTCCCAAAACATATCTGATGCTCCAACAGGTGGCTTTGCATGTATTTGCTCATTATCCTTTGTGGAAATCAATGGGAGATCTCAGTGAGCAGCGGGACTGAGAGACAGGTCCTGCCCACATTGTATGGCCCTGATTCTTCTCAGAGGGTATAACTACACTACAGTGTTATTTCGAAATAGCTTATTTCGAAATAGTTATTTTGAAATAGCTTATTTTGAAATAACGCGTCTACACACAAAATGCATTTCGAAATAGCGTTTTGCTATTTCAAAATAGCACGTCCACACTGAGTGGACTCAATCGCATTTAAGGCCAGCCGGAACCAGTTCTTGCAGAGCACCAGGTCAGGACTTACTATGTGGGGCTGCTGCCTGAGGCTATCAGAGGTCTGTGCTTAAAGGGACCCCCCTGGACAGCCAGTTCTCAGGTTTCCCTGCTTGCTTGTCTACCTCAATGAGGGACAGCAAAGCATTTTGTCTCTGCGTGTTCTGCTTGCCCTCACTCGGGACACCACAGCACTCTGCAACATGGAGCAAGAGCTGCCTCTGAGCACTCTGGTGCTTCTCTTGGACACGTTGCTGTGAGCCTGGCTGCACTTTCTGCAGGCTGCCATCTGGGAGGTCCATCGGGGGGCTGTCACTATCCAGGAGGCCCTGCGGGAGAGCTTCTACCCTGAGGAGCACTAAGAGCCTCCCTGGTCTGCCCCACTGGGGGCTTGTGCCTCATTCCTCCCTCATGTCCTTCCACTTACCCCTCCCTCACGCCCCTTCCTGATGTCAAATAAAATACACATATTTTCATGAACACAAACTCTCTTTATTTAACAAAATTGGAGGGGAGGGAATGAAACTCTGGTGAGACTGGGGAAAGAAGGTGGGAGAGGGGAGAAGAGAGGGTGGGAGAGGGAGGGGGAAACCTGGGAGGAGGGAGCTGGAAGGGTGAAGCAAGGGGAAAAAGGGGGAGGGGAAGCTCAGGGCTCAGGGTTGGGGGTCTCGCCAGACCAATTTGATTGTCATGCGAACCTGCTCCTGGGTTCGCATGTGGCCTTTGGTGGCCAGGCTGGCAGCTATCCTCCGCGTTCCTCCATCTAGTGCGGAGATCATGGATGTTGGGGGCATCCCCCCCAAACCTGAATAAGGTCCATGATCTCCACCCTGGACCAGGAAGGTGCCAGCCTTCTCTGGGCCCTGGCAGGCTCCTGGGAGCTGGCAGACTGCTCTTGGGGAGTGGTGGAGGGCTGGCTGCCAGTGGCTTGCTGGCTCATGTTTTGGGGCCACTGGGTCAGGGGCAGTGACTGCTGGCTCTGGGCTGGCAGGGTTGGAGCTGGCACAGGCACTGTAGCCAGAGTCAACCCCTTTAAGGGCTCCGGGGAGGGGGGAGGGGGGAGGGAGAGAAGTGTTCTTGGTTGCGGCTGAAGTGGCCACCAGGGCACCCTGGGAAGGCTGGAGGCCCCCTATTTCAAAATAAGTGTCTATACAGCACTTATTTCGAAATAGCTATTTCAAATTTGGCGTTATGCCTCGTAGAATGAGATTTACCAAATTCGAAATAAGCGCTCCGCTATTTCGAATATTTTTGAAAATAGCAGTTTGGTTGTGTAGACACTAGGAAAGTTATTTCGAAATAAGGGCTTTATTTCAAAATAACTTTGCTGTGTAGACATACCCTAACTTACACCAGTGTGAATCAGGAGTAATGTTAATGTAGTGAATGGAGTTACACCAATGTAGAATAAGCCCCAGTGGTTTCAAAATGAAACTGACCTGAGTAAAGCTCTGGGCAGAATTTGTTCCTGTTATAAGAAACAATGTACATAATGGGCAAACTCCTCAGCTGGTGCCAATCTGCATAGCTCCATTTAAGTCAATGAAGTTTCACTGATTCACACCAATTGAGGTTTTTGGGCCGATAACTCACACGCAACCTTAATAATGTACTGGCTATTTTTTTTTTTAATTTCCTGGGGGAGAAACATTGACGCTTAATCTATGAAGATTTAAATGTAACAGGTAAAATACCTTTTAAAAAGCTGTTGGATTCAAAGTGTAATTGCTATCAGTCTTTATCATCTCTTATTTGATTACATTTCAGGGTACATAATATATCATCTAATCAAACAATCACTATCGTATTGCCAGTGGGAAATAAATTAGAGAATTATACAAGATAACACCACAGAACATGAAGGAAACAAACAAATCAGGGTTGGGTAATCAATCTCTGTACCATAAAATGCTAATGTTGTCGTAATAAATAAGAATCCTCTTTCTATGTACCCATCCAGTGATTCACTGAGTGCTTGGTATGCCTTGGTGGTTTAGTTTTAAGTGGCACTGCCATTAGTACTTTAGTAAAATAATCATAGTTTTAGTTCATTTTCATAAAAGTAATTAAACTTTATCTTTTCCTGTTGATGTAACAAGCCAAGCAATAAATGGGGAAAAAAGTTTAATTCGTGATATTTTAAAATTAGCATCCTGCGCACCAAGGATTATTCAGATATGGTGCCCCAAATTAATGTTTGTTATTAAAAAATAAGAAATCCAGCGGAAAACCATTCCATTTCCTGTCAGCTACTGAGCTGAAGAAATGTTATTTAAATATAGCATAGCCACTAGCACCTTCTTGCAAACTTACAATTCTACCAGATAAAGCTAATGCAAAGACTTCAAAATGATCCAGAACTGGAACTTCAAATTGTGCTTAACTAACTAACTGACTGACTGACTAATGGTGTGTCTATACTGCACCGGTAGCTCGAAATAAATTGCACAATTTGAGCTACAAAAATTGAATAGCTTATTTCAAGTCAATTTCGAAATAGCCTATCTCATAATTTGGTGCTGTCTACACAGCACCAAATTTTGATATAACCTGCTATTCTGAAATGTCCCTTACTCCTCGTGGAATGAGGTTTACAGGGACACTGGAATAGTGAGCCAGTTATATTTTGAAATAAGGGGTGCGCTGTTAAGACATGGGATAACTATTTCAGGATACCTCTGGTATCCCGAAATATCACTGCAGTGCACACGTAGCCTAACTAACTAACTACCTAACTACCTAACTAACCAATCTGCTGGGCTTTGACTTGCATGTTAGAATGGTCCTGGGCTTTGTGATGTGTGCTGAAGATATGGGCTATGTCTAGACTGCAGGCTTCTTTCAGAAGAACCTTTTTTTTGGAAGAGATCTTCCGAAAAAATTTCTTCCGAAAGAGAATGTCCAAAAGTGCATCAAAAAAGCTATCTGCTTTTTCGAAGGATAGCGTCCAGACTGGATGCTTTCTCGCATTTAAGCTATGATTATTATGGACAAAGTGGCCACCAGGGCACCTGTGCTTTTTCCTCTTTCCTCTTCTTTCGAAAGAACTCCCTCTTCCCCATCCACACACCCCTTTTTCTGAAAGAGCTTTTTCGGAAAAAGGCTTCTTCCTTGTAGAAAGAGGATTACCAATGCCAGAAAAAACCCACTGTTCTTTCAATTTACTTTTGGAAGAATGCGATTGCAGTTTTGTCGGAAATCGGCCATTTTTCCAACAAAACTTTGTAGTGTAGACATACCCACAGAATTAAGTAAAGGGAGAGATGCATTCTGTTGGTGGAATGTAAAATAAATGACTGTGAAAGGAACTGCATCAGGAAATCTGCTCAGAGTTTATACTGGTGGCTTAAGAGAAGCAATGGTGGTCCTGGGAGATTTATAATTTACTTTGTCCGCATTTACTTTGACCCTTCATGTATAAAAAAACCACGGTCATTTACAAAAATTCCGTATGTTCAAAAATAGATCCCAATATCTTATGTGGAGATAGGAGTAAGGGTGTATGTTTGCTCGACAGACTCTTAAGAATGATACAGGGAAAAGATATTACTAGGTCATCTAGGCCATTCCTTCAACCAGTGAATTCCCCAGTCTAATTTATGAAGTCCCATATGATGATGCTCCCTTTGACTTTTAATATGGATTATGAGAGAACCATAATTTAACTGGAACTTTGTGGTGATCTGACAAATATGTGGCGCATACATAGGAACTCATTATTGAAGAAATAACCCTTCACTTATTATGTAACACAAGAAAGGAAAGAAAAATCGGGAAGGGAATAAAAGAAAAGAGAGTCAAGGTGAAAAGGTACTCTTTACATCTTGGTGTGGAATGGGTTATTGTTTTCCCTGCCTATCCCATGCCAGACAATTAGCAGGGCTACAAAAAGGAAACAAGGAAACTGTTGCAAGGGAGGCTATCAAGTGCAAGTCCTCATGCCTTCCAGTTGGCTGAAAGCCAGAAAGCCTCTGGGGCTTGTTGCCATTTCGTCTACACTGCGGCTTTTGCTGCAAGAGCCTATGCAAATGAAGCGCAGATTAGCATATTCCCAAGAATCATTTGCATAATTTATTCAAGCCATTTTTGTGCAAGGGGTTTTTGCCTCTCTGGGAGAGGCATAAGGATCTTGCGCAAAATGGGGTTTTTGCACAAAAAAACCCTGTTCACACTGCTTGTTTTTGCCGGCAGTGTAGACATAGCCCGTGTGTTTTGAATAGCTTTATTCTTCATTGCATCCCTTCCGTGTTAGTAAAGTGAACCCTGAGGAAAGGGTCTTGAATGGACCTATCATGGGAGCTTTACTTTTAGGCTACATCTACATTGCACTCTCTTGCGCAAGAACATATGCAAGTGAGACGTGACGATGAATATCGCCACGCCTCATCTTCATACTTAATGAGCAGCCATTTTTGCGCAAGGGGCTTTTGTGCAAGAGCCGTTCTGCTGCTTATTTTCAGGCAGAACGGCTCTTGTGCAAAAGCCCCTTGTGCAAAAATGGCTGCTCATTAAGTATGCAAATGAGGCATGGCGATATTCATCCTCGTGTCTCATTTGCATATGTTATTGTGAACGAGAGCGCAGTGTAGACGTAGCCTTACCTTTTGTCTATGGTTCTTCTCTAGGCCCCATTACTAAACTATTTGAGCTCCTCACAACTGTTAATCTATAATCTTGTAGTTAAGGCAGATGACTGGGAGTCTGTAGATTTGGGTTCAATTCCTGATTTTGCCCTAGACTCCCTGTGTGACTGTGGACAAGTCGCTTAGGAGCAGGTTTTCAAAGGTGCTTATAGGAGAGTTTTCAAAAGTACCTACCAGGTTAAATGCTTAACTCCCATTGATTTGAATGGGATTTAAGTGTCTAACCAGCTCACATGCACTTGAAAATCTCACTACACACTTGCCTATGTTTTAGTTATCAAATTACCTTTGAACATCTGGCTGTTAATCGGTCAATAACTCAGTTCCCTGTCTGTAAAATGGAGACAATAGCACTTCCTGTTATGCATAGTTCTCTGAAAACATCCACTCAATGCTCAGCAGCAGTCAAAAAAGCCAATAGAATGTGAGGGATAATTAAAAAAGGGATAGAGAATAACACAGAGAATATATTATTGCCTCTATATAAATCCATGGTCCACATCTCGAATTCTGCATGCAGATTTGGTCACCTAATCTCAAAAAAGGTATCTTGGCATTGGAAAAAAATTCAGCAAAGGGCAACTAAATGGTTATGAGTCTGGAACAGCTGCCATATGAGGAGAGATTAAAAAGACTTGGACTTTCCATCTTAGAAAAGAGGAGATTAAGGGGGGATATCATAGAGGTCTATAAAATCATGACTGATTTGGGGAAAGTAAAAAAGGAAAAGTTATTTACTTGTTCCCATAACACAAGAACTAGGAGTCATCAAATGAAATTAATAGGTAGCAGGTTTAAAATAAACAAAAGGAAGTACTTAGTGCAACACTTAGTGGAACTTTTTGCCAGAGGATGTTGTGAAGACCAGGGCTTTAACAGTGTTCAAAAAAGAACTAGATGAATTCATGGAGAATAGGCCCATCAGTGCGTATTAGCCAGGATGGGTAGAAATGGCGTCCCTACCCTCTTTTTGTCAGAAGCTAGGAATGGGTGATGGGATGGATCACTTGATGATTACCTGTTCTGTTCATTCCCCCTGGGGCACCTGGTATTGGCCAGTATCGGAAGACAAGATACTGTGCTAGATGGACCTTTGGTCTAACTCAGTATTGCCGTTCTTATATTATTATGTTGTCATGCCTATTTAGAAGTTAAATGGTTTGGGTAAGGGATTGTGTCTTTCTTTATAAACTACCACACCACCTGCCACAATAACGCCTTACTTTCATAAAATGCTACAGTATGACCAATAATTATAAATTGTTTCTAGTCTGTGTTTGGATGACTGAAAAAATTTAAAACATGAATGTGATTTACAACCAATAATCAACTTTCATCATAAACTTTGGGGCACATTTTCATTTGCCATTCCAATTTTCAGGATTTGCAAACATAGCCAGCTCTGACGTGAACACTTGTGAGCAAGGAATACATTGAACCATAGTGAACCAGTCTCAGATTTTTTCAACTGTCAACCTATTCGTAAATCAGAGCTTTTCTTTTACTACCCAGTTTTGTCATGTACCAGTGTTTTCTTTGTCAGTGTTCATTGGTCTTCTCTTCACTTCTCTCCAGCTATGCAAGAATTCCATCTCAAGCACTTGAAAGTGAAGGAAATCAGGTATTAAGTTAATAGATTGTGAGGCCAGAAGGGATAATTACAACAATCTAGTCTGGCCCTCTGTATAACACAGGAGGTAGAATTTTACCCAGGAAAAGATCCAGGTCTGTTAGCCCCAAATGCTGCAGTCTCATAAGAGATTACTTTTGTTCCCATTTTACAGATGGAAAACTCAGGCACTGAAAGATTAAGTGACTCGTCTGAGGTCACACAGGGAATTTATAGCAGAGACAGGAATAGAATCTAGAGGCTTGTCTACACTGCCCCACAGTTTGTACAGTGGGCATGTAAATAGCACTATGCACCAAAGTGCTGAATTCTAAATCCCCATTGAGCATGTTCCAGGCATGAACTGAAAGGTTCCTAATTTGCATCTGTACAAACTAAGAAGGAACCCTTTAGTTTGCACTTGCAGCATCCATTGGGAGTGGAGTGAAATTACAGTACAGCACTTTCGTGTGCACTGCTATTCAAACACTTGCAGTCCAAAGTCCAGGGCAGTGGAGATAGATCTTTGCAGTTCCAGTTCAGTGCCAATAGAAACTTTTCATTACTGGTACCATAGCCCTGTATGAGATGCTGCAAGAATGTCTTGGGTTCTCTTTACTACCCCCAAGACCTTTCAGAGCATCCAAGAGTAAGGTGGTAGCTGATGCCTTTATGCTAGTCCAGACTGTGATAGAGCAGCTTGTCAAAGCCACGTGTACAAAAGAAACATTTGTACTTTGTGCAGTATTTTATGAGAGCGAACAAATGGCTTTCAACAGCTGACGTGACTTCCTCCCCAAGTTTTAATGCCTCTTTAAGTGATCATCGCTGCTGCCTTATAATATACAAAATAACAAACAGCTGCACTAGCTGATCAAATGCAGAAGCCAAGTTGAAGCACTAACCTATTGCAAAAGCTGTTTATTGCTTCTGGAGTACAAAACGACAGGGGTGATTGTCATTACACAAGCCATAATAGAGAAGAGAAGAGAACAAATGTGGCCTCATCTCCCTCTGTGAAGTCAGAATTTGCTACTCCAGAACTTGGGGGAAGGCTTTAGGGCAACTTGCTACTCCAGTCCTTTCTCAGAGGTCAGTTGTCCTACCCTTAATGACCTACACATGTTCACATAGGCAGGCAAGCTGACAGCCTCCCAGTCAATGGAATTAGACTCATGTAGAACTAGGCTGAGGTCAGAATCAAGTCTCTGTTGGGTAGATCTACACTGCAATCAGAGGGGCAAATGCAGAGTGGATAGGCATTACCAAGCGGCATTGATCTTGGCTAGCTGGAGTAACAATGGCAGTGAGGCTGCAGAAAGCTGCAGCACAAGCTAGCCTTGAGCACCTTCCCTGGGTCCCAGCGGGAGGAGCAGGGGCCTTTACAGCTTGTGCTGCCTTGGCTTTCCTGGTATAGTGAGTTCTGTGACCTAGAACAATGCTAGCTCGGGTATGTCTCCACATGCTGCAGTGTCACCTCTGAGTTCAGTCTCACCTTTGTCTCCACCCCCAAGGAATCTCCTTGACCAGCACTAATATTACTAAGGACTAGATTGGGGTGGGCAGGACAGCATCTGCGGACCAGATCCAGCCTGCCAAGCTAGTTGATCCGGCCTGCGGCCGCCCTGCCACTCTCCCACCCCCAGGCCAAAAGAGACCTGCAGACGGGGGAGTGTGCAAAGTGTCCTCCCCCTGCCCGGAGTGTGTGGTACCTAGAGGGAACTGCCAGATGTTCAAAACAGATGACCATTCTCTCAAGTGCTGTGCACTCCTGGCAGGGTGAGAGCGGGGAACAAAGACTTCACACACTCCCCCACCCCCAGGCCAATCAGGGTCTGTGAGGGGAGAGCATGGGAAGTCTCCTGGCCCCACCCCTCCTGCCAGAGGCCCACCCCTTCCGGGGTGGCCCACAACAACTTCTGAAATTTGTGAAGTGCCCCCCGCTTCAAAAATTATTGTTCACCCCTGGACTAGATTGTGCTCTTGTTTAACTCTGTGCTGATTAGGCCTCAACTGGAGTATTGTGTCCAGTTTTGGGCACCACATTTCAAGAAAGATGTGGAGAAATCGGAGAGGATCCAGAGAAGAGCAACAAAAATGATTAAAGGTCTAGAAAACATGAGCTATGAGGCAAGGCTGAAGGAACTGGGCTTGTTTAGTTTGGAAAAGAGAAGACTGAGAGGTGACATGATAGAGGTTTTCAGGTATTTAAAAGGGTGTCACAGGAAGGAGGGGGGAAATTGTTCTATTTGGCCTCTGAGGATAGGACAAGAAGCAATGGGGTTAAACTGCAGCAAGGGAGGTTTAGGTTGGACATTAGGAAAAACTTCTTAACTGTCAATGTGGTTAAACCCTGGAATAAATTGCCTAGGGAGGTTGTGGAATCTCCATCACTGGAGATATTCAAGAGCAGTTTAGACAGACATCTATCAGGGATGATCTGGAGACAGTACTGGGTCCTGCCATGAGGGCAGGGGACTGGACTTGGTGATCTCTCGAGGTCCCTTCCAGTTCTAGTGCTCTGTGATTCTATGATTCTAACTCAGCTGAACAGGGGCCTCCAGGGAAGTAAAGATCCCTCCCTTTTTTACCTTGTACTTGATGGAATGCAGCCCCTGCTGCCCAGATATTTTCCTGCCGCCCAGTCTAGTCTCTGCCCCTTCCTCTTTAACATGCATCCCTACAAAGAAGCAAGGAGCTGATCTTAAATTTGCCTGAGCATTGAGCTGATTCCTGTGCCAACTAGTTCATCGTGCCCCAGAGTGAAGAAAAGACATGGCACAGGGCAGGCCTCCACCAACTCCTTGCTAGTTTATCACCCCTTGGACCCTGCTGCCCTATCTCAAGCCAGGCCACAGAGTCAGCGAACCACAATAGTCACCTGGATGACTTTACCACTCTCCACCACTGAACAGAATTTGGCTGCAGGAGAGAATTTGTCTTGTGAGTTCCTCACCGTGGGAGTGAAACTGAATTAACTTGGTCTGTGTCCTTTAACTTGTCCATTTAAACTGGCACCCCCTTTCTATACTATCATATCCACACAAAGAAGTTTTGTAATAAACAAATGTGGCTTTTAAATCAGTACAATAGTGTAGATCACTCATATGGATGGATTATCTAATAATATTAAAGCAAAATCACCACTTACAAAGAAACAACCTTAATCTTGAGAACTCTGCCTTAAGGTTTCACACTCATGCCGAATGGTTTCAGGGAGAACTATTAAAACAGTACTAGAAAGGCAGTGAAATAACATGCTGGCTTATTAGAATGTGTGAAATGCTGCTAATGAAAGAGAATAGCCAGGAATGTAAGAAGTCAGGCAGTCCCAGCCCCAGAGCTAGAATGTTGGAAACTTTATCCTTAAGGCCAAATGCAGAAGGACTCAATGTTTACATGACAATGGATTGAAGAGCCACCTAAAAGGGATCACCTGATCGAATAGAATCAAAGCTGAAGCTGGAGACCAGAGAATGATATGCGGGTAGCTGAATGTCGAATCATAACCTGGAACCAATACGAGCGGAAATCCCCCCCAAAAAACAAGGTCATGTCCACTGATGTCTGCTTATTTAAAGTTTTAGGGCCCAAAACTCAGCTGGTGTAAACTGTCTGTGTCCAACAGAGTTCATCTGAGTTATGCCAGCTGAGGATCTGGCCATCAGTCACTGAAATGCTTTTTATTCATGGATGCAAATGAAATCGTTGGGTATGTTAAAGCCAGAGGGAACCTGATTTTCCCTTCACATCATTATTAATCAGAAATAACTCCACTGATCTCCCTGAGCCCACTTCAACTTGCTCTCTGACTTCAGTGTAATTACTCTTGATTTGTCTCTGTGCAAGAGGGTGGGATCAGGTCCAGTGGTGTTACACTGATGCAAAACTGAAGTGAGCAGAGAATCAGACCTAAAGTGTTTGATTAAGCCAGAATGTTCTTCTCAGCCCATGTCAATAATGGCCCATCATTCTAAGACTGCAATATCAACAAAATAATTAGATGCAGGAATTCTAGACTTCCCATGTAGTTAAAATAAAAGAAAACAGATTGGATTAGAGCATTACACACCAGGGGTGCCACATGTTGAGGGTGGGGTTAGAAAATGTTAGTCCCAGGATGAAAAAACAAAGCTAAGCAAAGTCTTCTGGGGAAGAAACTGGTTGTTATGATAGTGAAAAGGAAACACACCAGAAAGTATTTCCTGACCGTTCTGTTTCATGATCACTGTTTTGTATTTACGACCTTTCAACACCTCTGTTACAATAACCTTGACTCACTCATCTAAGAGCCATGAAGTGTTTTATTAGGCTGTTGCTGCTTATGATGATTAAATCTGATCCTAGTTTTAGGAGACGGCATGTGGAAATATCTAGCCATTCAGAAAATAAATATTCGAAGGGTTCTCTTTAAAGGCTCGTTGGTATCAGCTTTTGTTTTATAGCTGTGAAACCGCAAGCATAAGTCTTGAAGTCACAATGACCCCTTCTGGGACTGCTCTGAATCCAAATGATTCCTGCAGGAATAGGTTCACTGACAGTTCACAATTCGGCTGCCAAGATGAGATTCATCACATCTTTTAGAAGAAACTCCATGATATGTCTACTGTGGAGATGGACACTTAATTTCCAGGTTGGGCTGGGCAGACATACGTGCACTAGCTTAGACTGAACTAGCATGCCAAAAATAGCTGTATCTCTGTGGCCTGTGTGGCCAGACGCCCAAGTGTTTATCTAGAGGCACAGAGGGAATTGTGCTTTAGTGGCTAGCCCGTCCTGCGACATGGGCTGCCACAGCTACCTGCTGGTTTTGGCATGCTTGCTCAATCTGAGCTACCAAGTGGTACATCCACTGGAGTGGAAAATCACACTCAGATGCAATTAGATGTTCCCCCAGATTCCCATGTGCCTGAAAGCCACTTTTCCTATGGGACGTTAGGCTCCTACAACACTTCAGTGTGTTGTGAGGGGATGTGGATTGCAACTGCTTTGAACACTAAGGAGAGGGGATCACCACATAGGAGTGCAAAAGGGTTTGTTTATTCAGTTAAAACTGGGAAGGGAGGAGAATCTCACTCATACACTCAACCACACTTACAGTCCCAGGCAGGATGATAAGGCGAGCAGAAGGCAATTCATGGTGTCTGATCTTCCCGTGTAAGCTGGTCCACTGGCCAGGCGATCCAAGCAGAGGGTGTTCTGGGAGGCTCCACTTGATGGTCAATCCACCATGTCTCTGTCCCTCTCTCCTTTAAGGATCAGCCACATGCAGCTTCTGAGTCTCTGGGCCTCTTGGGGCCATGTGCACTCCCTGCAGGGGGCCATGTGCACTGTTGTTTACTCCTGCTGTTTGCCTCAGAGTTTTCCCGCCTCTGGTGTCCACCTCAGACATTCTTCGGCACTCACTCAGGGGGTTAACAGATAACACTTCAACAGTTTAGGGAACCAAATAACATAACTAACAACGTCCATTTTAACTCTTCACTTGCTCCTCCTTTGCCTCCAACACAATGCAGTTCAAAATTTTACTCAATGTTTTTCTACACGCTGGCACAGCATTTAGCACAATGGTAGCGGAAAAGGGCTTAAAAACGTGCACAATAGGATGAGTCTATTATACATACAGAACTACATTTCCCCTTTTTCAACTGCCTGTACAACTATATGCAGGGGTGACATGTGTGGCGGCACAAGGGGCACATGCTCCCCCAAATGCCATGGGGGCAGGGGCCAGGGACCGCTGGGCATTGAGTGGTTTGGGGGGAGCTGCCCTGCTGGGGGGAGAGGGCTTGGAGGAAAGGGTGGGAAGCGGAGCAACGTGGATAGGAGTTAGGGAAGCAGAATGGGCTGGAGCTGGGCTGCTCCACTTCCTGCCATGGCTGATGAGTGGGGGAGGGGCGACACTCTAGGCGGCCTGCTAATACCTTCAGTGGCGGTGCTTGGCGGAAGGGACTGGGGGAAAGGGTGAAATGGAAGCATGGATGGGGTGGAGCAGGTAGAGAAGTGTGGGGTGAGGGCAGGGGTGGAGCAGGATGAGATGAGAAGGGGAGGGGGCGGGGGTTGGGGGAAAGGGATGCAGTGGAGATTGGGTAGGGGCAGGAAGAGGCAGAGTCTGGGAAGGAGGAGGGGGTTGTCCCGGGCTCTGCACTCTCCTAAGGACAGCCCTGCTCTGAGCTAGGGGTGGCGTGGGAAGGAGTCATGTGGGGAATAGTCATATGGCTGGTGCCCCACCTTGTGTCCCTCCTCAGCAGTCGCCTATGACTATCTGTGTGATACATAAAAACCAACAAATAGTCTTGCAGCACCTTAAAGACTAACAAAACATGGAGATGGTATCATGAGCTTTCGTGGGCACAACCTGCTTCTTCAGATGAATGGAGGCATTAAAGGTCCAGTTCCAAAATAAATAGTGGTTACTGGAAAGAATTTGTTTGAGGTTAGGGGGTTGTCTATAGGTGAGGATTGGCCTGTCCCCCAAGGCCTTTGAGAGTGAGGGGTCATTTTCCAGGATAGGTTGTAGATTATTGATAATGTGTTGCAGGGGTTTAAGTTGTGGGCTATAGGTGATGACAAGTGGTGTTCTGTTGTTTTCTCTTCTTGGCCTGTCTTTAAATAGTTCATGTCTGGGTACTCTTCTGGCTCTGTCAATCTGTTTTTTCACTTCTCCACGTGGGTACAGGGGTGGCCTGTGTGTATAGGCTCGGCCGTTGCCTAAGGCACCGCGTTAAATGGGGCTCCCAATGATGACGTCACGCCATTGAGGGCTGTGGAGGCGGGGGCGCTGATTGCGCATTCTGCCTGGGTTGCCAGCTGCCGGCAGCCCGCCTCGGGCCACCCCTGTGTGGGTATTTCAGTTTATAGAATTCTCTATATAGATCCTGTAGTGTTTGTTTCTGTCTGTGGGATTGGAGCAAATCCAGTTGTATCTTAGGGCTTGGCTGTAAACAACAGATTGAGAAATGCATCTTGGATGGAAGCTAGAGGCTTGAAGGTAAGTGTAACAGTTGGTAAGTTTCCAAGATAAGGTGGTGGAAATGTGTCCATCATGTAATTGTACTGTAGTGTCAAGAAGGTGGATTTCTCGTGTGGATCAATCCAGGCTGAGGTTGATAGTGGGGTGGAAGTTGTTGAAATCCCTGTGAAATTCTTCAAGTGTCTCTTTCCCAGGGGTCTATATGATGAAGATGTCATCAATGTAGCGTAAGCAGAATAAGGGTGCTAGAGGGTGAGAGCTGAGGAAATATTGTTCAAGGTCAGCCATAAACAAACCTCAAACAAATTATTTCCAGTAACCACGCAGCACACCTCCCTCATAATAATCCAGAAACCCACTCACCCCTGCAATCAGCCCTGGTGCCAACTCTGTCCACACATCTACACAAACAATTTCATCATTGGACCCAAACAAATCAGCCACCACCTCAGGGGCTCATTTAACTTCACATCCACTAATGTGATCTATGCCATCAAATGCCAGCAATGCCCCTCTGCCATGTATATTGGCCAAACTGGACAGTATCTACAGGAAAGAATTAATGGACACAAATCAGATACCCGAAAAGGCAACTCACAGAAACCTGTTGGAGAACATTTTAACCTGCCGGGGCATTCATTAATAGAACTCACTGTGTTGTTTCAGGCTAATTCCACTAACCAAATACACAGAGAAGCCTTGGAACTTAACTTCATTTACAAGTTTGGGACCCATTACAAAGGTATGAATAAACACATTACCTGGCTAGCACACTATCTTTCACATCCTAATGACTTAAAAAAAGGAACAATAGGTGCTTAAGAACAATTTGTACCTTCTCTATCAGCTTCACATAGCATGAACATTCTAACGGACTTTTCCCTCTTTTTCCTTCTCCCCCCCTCCCCCGCTCCTATTTATTTTGGAACTGGACCTTTAATAACTCCAGTCATCTGAAGAAGTGGGTTGTGCCCACAAAAGCTCATGATACCAACTCCATGTTTTGTTAGTCTTTAAGGTGCTGCTAGACTATTTGTTGTTTTTTAAGATTTTCCAGTTGCAGACTAACTCGGCTACCCCTCTGAAGCTGAATGATACTTAGAGCTAATTAGCAATATTTTGTTCAGCGTTTTCTGAAATGCAAGATGCACTGGAATTGCATTTTCCTGTGGATGTTTTGGTGAGTTGGGTGTTTAAGCCATAATGAGATACCCGATCACACACTGTATGTGTCTCTGAACAACTGTGACATAGTTTGAAGATATAGATATGGTGGTATGTGCACTGAGTTCTCTTTTGCTAACCAAGCTGTAAGGGATTGCTACATGTTTCACTTACAAAGCTATAAGCTCTGTGCTTCACATATTCTACCTCATGTACAACAGACTAAATGGTTCTGCCACACCGAAAAGACCTAGGGACCAGAAAAACACAGGCAGCCCCTAATTTAATGGCATATGTTGGGGGTATATTAGGAATAGCTATTCCAAGAGACATGGGACACAATGGCTATGTCTAGATTGCAGGGTTTTTTCAGAAAAAGATATGCAAATTGCAAATCGCAATTTGCACATCTTTTTCTGCTTCCTCTCCCCCCCCACCCCCAGAAGTGGCTTTTTTGAAATTTGGCCCAAGAGGAATACAGGGATGCCAAATGAATGTGCCCGTTTTTCGGAAACTGTTCCAAAAAAGCAGACGCGTTCCCTGGATGTGGCAGAGTTTTTCTGGGATACCGGAAAAACTCTGCAGTTTGGACATCATCATAATGTCCTGCTTTGTATGTAAACACTGTGACTTTGAGTAATTCAAAAGGAAAAAATATGTAGCACTTTAAAGACTAACAAGATAGTTTATTAGGTGATGAGCTTTTGTGGGCCAGACCCACTTCTTCAGTGAGGGCTTGATTCCCTTTACTCAGGTTGGGCTGGATTTTGATCACTTTTCACCCAGCTGCACAATGTGGAGTTCCCCTGACATCAGCAGATTAGTCCTAATTTACACCGGTAGAACTGAAAGCAGAGTTTGTGCAAGAGCAAAGAGCAACACTATAAAAGGAGCAATAGAAAAAGTGGCAATTCTAAATAAACGTGTTTCCTATCTGATCTTTTTACTTCTTGAATAAATGAGACGGCAGATCATGGCATCACAAACTGCGGCACCTTGCCTGGATCAAAGAACTTTGACTTGTGGTTTCAAGTTCTTTTCCAAAAGGGTGTAATGTTGGAAATGACACAAATTCACTCCCTTTATTGTATGGCATTTACTGATTGTGTTACTTGTTATTTTGGTATTAGTTTACATATTGGATGAAGCTTCGTTCAAATGCAGGATGCAAGCGGATATAAGGAAATGCTATCATATAGTAACATTCAGGATATACACACTATTATTCAGCTGTATCTCTTCAACTAAAAAAACTCCCAACTTGCCAATACATCAAACTCTATGGAAACTTCAAAAAGAACAGCACTACTGATTCCATTTAGATATCTGTTATAGCTCCCACAGTTTTCGTGATGCTTACATGACGCAGATCATCTTTCAGTCCACAAAATTATTTCTTTACTGTATTTCCTCATTGTTTCCACTGTCAGTTGCATATCGGTATGTTTTGTGTTTGCTGCTTAGTCCTCCTAGGGATTGTCATAACAAAGGACCAGTTTTCAATAGGAAATATTGATCTGAAAAGGCAGTGTGCAGACAGAACTTTCAGTAAATGCATCTTAAGTGAAATTCTCGTTTAGAAGGGAAATTGCTGCATGAATCTGTTTTATCCACCAAAATATTAACACTCATTCACATAGTCCTAGATAGATGATGAACCAGAATGGTATAGTGGTTCCCAATGTCTGGAAATAAAGCTAAGCCCAGATTCACTGGTATGCTCCAGCGACTTGGTGTGGCTCTGGTAATGGAAAGTAGCTGTAAACTAGACTAAGGTCTGTGTCTGTAGAACGATGCCAAATTCCTCCAGTGTGTTGATGAATCAAGACTAAGTTGTGGTTATATCTGTGACAGGGTGCTGGGCCAGGACTCCCGAGCCAGCCAGCTGTCATACCAGCTTTGTTTAAAAGAGGGAAATTGGAGCTGGCTAGAGAAACATGCATCTGATTGACAAAGGGGAAACTGTTGCCTGCCCAATTTGGTGGGAGCTATCGACAAACCCAGAGGGAGGAAGCTGGAGGAAGCCAGAGAGTGGAAGAAGAGTGGTAGCTCTTCCTTCTTGGCTGCAGAGACTGAGAAGTCCGAAGGCTGAAGCCCGCAAGGTGTATGTGGTGCGAAGGTGGTGGGATTGCATGCTGTAAGCAAACTGCACTGGTGATTCCCGAGCCAGAAGGTCTCTGAGTGGTTTTTGGAACAGAGCACAGGAAGGACCAAAGAGGGACCTGAAACACCCTGTGACATTTGGAGACTCTTCCAGGAACTAAAGCCAGTGCAAAGGCTGGTGGCCAAAAGATGGCAGAGACCCTGCTATGGCTGGTGAAACAGCAGAAGGAAATGCAGATGGCCATGGAGAACTTGCAGGAATCCCACCAACTGGAGAGTCAGGCCTTCCTTACTTGGCAGGCTGAGCAGCAGAAAGGCCTGCAGGACTTCATATGGGAGCAGGGCAGTGTATATCAGCAGCTCCTGCAGAGGCTGGTGGGTTCTATGGTGAGGGATGCCACCTGGGTGTTGGGCATAGGATTATGTAAGATGGATCCAGCAAATGATCTAGATCCATTTCTCTGCACCTTCAAGTGGGTAGTCGCGGGGGCTGGATGGGATAGGGCAAACTTGGGTCCTGCTGCTGGATCCCTATCTGGCAAGGTGAAGCCCAAATGGCCTATGTGGCCCTAAGCTAAGAGCAGGCTCAGAATTACAGTGCAGTAAAAGAGGCCCTCCAGGATTGTTGTGGGAAGCTATCCTCTGAGAAGTACCACCAGAAGTTCCAGTTGGCAAGGTGGATGGGGTGTTTGTGGTCCTGGGCATTCACACAAAGGTTGATGATCTGGGCCATCCACTTGCTGAGACCTAGCACCTAAACAGTGGGGCAAAATTATGGATATGCTAGACCTAGGAAAGGTTTCACAGGCCCGTCTCAAAATTATCTGAGTATAGGATAGGTGGCATCAACCAAGTACAGTGGAAGGGGGCTGTGAAACTAACCAAGGGGTATACAGAGGCCAACTTCCCCAGGAAAGAGAGCCATAAAGACAAGGAGTCTGGAAGAAAGCCCCAAGAAAGGGCCCAGAGAGGAAGAGGGAAGATTCCCAAAGAGCTCAACCAATTGTTTGCTGGCATTGCGGGTGACCGGGAAGTAAAAAGAGGGACTGCCCATACAGTGTGTATTGGAGAGAGAAGTGGAGTGTGGATTTGCTGAGTTTTGTGGCAGGGGAAGGGACAGGCTGATGATGGGGAGGAAATTCCAGAGAGGCCTGGTATCCAAAGGTGCTGGTAAAGCCACACTGGATGATTCCCGGAGCCAAGTTGGACCTGAAATGTGTCCATGGGGATAAGAGACAGTGTCCTATGGCCAGGTGCCCTTCGAGGTCTGGGGCAAGTTTTGGTGGAAACTGGCTAGCATAGTGGAGGCGCTGCCTTATCCAGTAGTGATGGGCATGCATTGGGGCCCCTTCTGAAGAGGAAAAGGAGGCAGTGGGAAGAAGACTATGGTGGGAAAAAGGGGACATCCCCCAAAGGAGAGGGTGGAACCACCTAAACAATGAAGCCCCAGTAAAGAGGGAGACCAATCCCCTCAAGAAATCCAAGTAAAAGCCCTCAACAACAGCCCGAATCAGGATGGAAGTCAGGCAGGAGGATGGAGGAGACATCTGGCCTGGGGACCATAAGGGCATGTCTACACTAGGAAATTATTTTGAAATATCTTATTTCGAAATAATAACTCCCAAAATAACTATTTCAAAATAGCATGTCCACACTACAGAGAAGCCTCAAAAGTAGTCCGAGGCAGGCTCCCTATATGTGGATGCGTTACGTCAACTTTGAGCCCCAGGAAGCACTGGAGAGTAATTACTTGAATGACTCTAGGGAGTAGTTATTTTGAAATAGCAGCAGTGAAGCATCCACACTACCGTTATTTCAAAATAACTGTTCTGAAATAAGCATCATTCCTCGTGGAAAGCAGGAGTTATTTCAAAATAACCAGCCCCTTGAAATAATGGGCTTGGTAGTGGGGACGCTCCACTTGTTATTTCAAAATAAGGAGAGTTCTTTCAAAATAACTCCCTCATGTAGACCAGGGCACATGGAGGAGAAAGGCCCAAGGGATCTCTCTATAAGGTGACTCCCCATGACACTATCCTTATGAAAAGAGAATGATTTTCTATTGAATGCACCTTCAAAAAAATTGTGGTTACACATACACTCCACACAAAAAACCAAACAAAACAAAAAGTCCCCAAGCCCTTAAGTTAAGAGAACATTATTAAGTTCACAAATTCAAGCACTCAGAAGTTAGGAAATGCCACAATGTGCAAGCTGAGTTTGACTTCGATGTGTGAATTCCCCATATGTTTCTTTAACTGTTTTTTGCACACTGGCACTTAGGCACCATGGAGGAGAAAGCCATCTGCTTCAAAGGCAGAGAGGACAAGACCCAGATCCAGGGCATTACAGGGGAGAGTCAGGGGAGTAGCCCGAGCATAGTGCCTGGGAGTGGGAGCTGGAGACTGGATACTGGCACTGGCTGGAATAGGACACTAGGTCTGAGAATGAAAGGGAAAAGTGGTGGTGGGAAGAGATCGTGAACCTGTGTGTGTGGGGTGGGGGGGACAGAAACTGGGATTGAATGAGGACTACAGTGGACACTGGGACTGGCAGGTTAAGGAGACTGGGCCTGTAACCAGGGGGAAAGATGTGGAGGGAGGAGGAGACAGATGTGACAAGGATCCATGTTATAAGGGAAGAAACTGCACTGGCTGGGCAAAGTGACTGGGACAAGGAGCCAGGGAGGCAAGGGCAAAGCAACTGTATGAGAGGAGGCATGATGGCTGAAGGCAGAGGTATGGGGTGGAGAAGAGATAAATCATGGAGTTGGGAAGGCTGGGCAAGAAGATTGGGCAAACCAGTAATATTTCAAAGGCTTATAACTTGGCCACATTTGGGCAGATTTTCACAGTGATGGCAAAAAGCACATGCTTGGCTCAAAGGACACTGCCCTGTCAAATTTTAAGTCCCTGATCCAAAGCACAAGGGCACAAGACCATCTTTAAGGGTAAGTCTACACTGCACGGTTATTCGGAATACCAGAAGTATCCCGAAATAGCTACCCTGCGTCTTAACAAGCTGCCCATTATTTTGAAATAATTTTCAAAATAACGGGCATGTTATTTCGGCATCCCTGTAACCCTCATTCAGTGAGGTTTAAGGGATGTCTCGAAATAGTGCATTATTTCAAAATTTCAAAACAGATTTGAAATAAGATACAAAATTGGCATAATGCAAATTGCCTATCTTATTTCGAGTTTAGGGTGCTCTATAGGAGCACCCTAAGAAACAGTCACCACAATTTTTTAACATTAAAAAAAGGTATGTTTGTATACCCTTGATTTTAAAAATTGCTGAACTCTCTGAGATGGAAAATTAATAAAAGAAAATGTCTGGAGAAGACACTGGCATGGAAAAATTCTGACTGAATTGTTTAAGTTTTCTTAGGGACAGTAAAAGAGTCTTTTAATGGGGAGTGTTAATCAACCTTAATTTTAGGTTCATACCATGTACATGTATATCTTTGTGGATAGAGATTGACTTCCAGACTGTAAACTTTCATTCATTTAATCAAAGGGACACTTTTGAGTGATAGTTAAATATTTTAATTAAAAATGTTATAAAGAACACGTGAATTTTCTTGACTAACTGGATGAAGCCTAGTGTTTAGCTGGGGTTATGGATAACTGTACATCTTTTTCACTAGGAAGTCTATTTTGCTGTAAATACACTCTTCATATGTTGGAGGCAACCGCTTTTTGACTTTATGATACTTTTGAAAAATAAGGCTAGAGCAATTGTTCAGGGTCATGTTTTATTGTCTGATCACTACCTGAGAGAGCACGTAATCCAACAAATGTTGAATGCATTTTTGGAACAAAAACAATTAATCTTTTTCATCATAAATAACATTGCAGCCACTTTAGGGAATTCTTAGTATTACAGTCCCTGTAAAAATCACTGCTCAATGGGCTTGCTTTATATTTATGGGCATTAAAATCCTTCATAGCATCCTACCAATTACCTAAGATAACTCGTATTGAAAAACAGAATAAAAAGAAATTCACAAAGACTGTAATTTCACATCCAGTCATACACATTTTATCTACAATTTGGTATGCTTATATAGAGACGCAAATCATGAACAAGAATGATTGTAAGAGCTATGATATTTGAATAGTAACTAGTAGAAAAGGCTCTTGTAGGATAACCTTTATTCACATAAAGTTCCTATCTTTTTTTTCCCCATTTTCAGGAGGAGATATAAAACTGCCCCCTCCCTTCCCAGCTAAGCTAATTAAAAATCCCCTCGTACAATGGTGGTTTTCACAGTATCCGATATGGTGACCCCGTGAGAGAGAAAAAAAAAGTGTTGGGAACCTCCTCCCATCTAGCCATAAGTAAAGGGAGTATGCTCTCACACACCTGCTAATCACCCTTAGGCTGAGAACTCATGCTCTCAAACATTTTATAATCATAAGATAGATGTTTACTCTGGTGACCTAGCCAGATTCGAATTCAGGTACTGCTAAATACAAGCCAAAGTGATCACATGTCTATCAGACTGTAGCAAATAAGCTATGCTCCCCATTTCAAGTGCATTTCTTTGGGTCGCGTCTCTGACTACCATTCGTGGTTTTGTACTATAGCCAAGCAATCCCTGCTGTATATGATTATATTGAGGCAGTGATTCAATTCTACGGTGTTTCCACCGCCTATCCATGCCTGCATTTACTAAATAGTTGCAAAGAAATCACATGCCTTGATAATCCTTCCAGTGAGACATAAGTTATCCCAGGCAGGGACTACTCAGATGGCATTGATGGGAGGACTTTGGTTTCCTTAGACATGGGACGTTGTTCTGGGAAAGAGGGCTGCTGGGAAGAGTTGGGGTCCATCTTACCAAGAAGGATAAAAACATCTTTGTGCACTGACTCCACAACCAAATGAGAAGGCTTTTAAATTTGCGCTTTTATCACCTGCCTCCTTTGAACCTAAGGTAAACATAAAAAAGGTGACCTTAATAGTGAGCTAGAGGTTAGAGGGAGGATATGGAAAATTACAATTTGGTCATGGCAGCAGCAAGAGGGAATCAATGGAGAAAGGGAAGAAGGATGACCCAGGGAACTATAGACCGGTCAGTCTTACCTCAGTCCCTGGAAAAATCATGGAGGGGATCCTCAAGGAATCCATTTTGAAGCAGTTGGAGGAGGGGAAGGTGATCAAGAATAGTCAGCATGGATTCATTAAAGGAAAGTCGTGCCTGACCAATCTGATTAGCTTCTATGATGAAGTAACTGGCTCTGTGGATATGGGGAAGTCAGTGGATGTGATATACCTTGACTTTGGCAAGGCTTTTGATACTGTCTCCCAGTATATTCTTGCCAGCAAGTTAAAGGAATGTGGATTGGATAAATGGACGGTAAGATGGATAGAAAGCTGGCTGGAAGGTCGGGCTCAATGTCAGGATGGAGATCGGTTTCTAGCGGAGTGCTCCAAGGCTCGGTTCTGGGACCGGGTTTGTTCAACATCTTTATTAATGACCTGGATGAGGGGATGAATTGCACCCTCAGTAAGTTTGCGGATGATACTAAGCTAGGGGGAGAGGTAGTTACGCTGGAGGGCAGGGATAGAGTCCAGAGTGACTTAGACAAATTGGAGGATTGGGCCACAAAAAATCTGATGAGGTTCAACAAGGACAAGTGCAGAGTCCTGCACTTGGGATGGAAGAATCCCAAGCATTGTTACAGGCTGGGGACCAACTGGCTAAGTAAAAGTTCTGTAGAAAAGGACCTGGGGATTACAGTGGATGAGACGCTGGACATGAGTCAACATTGCCCTTGTAGCCAAGAAGGCTAATGGCATATTAGGTTGCAATAAGAGAAGCATTGCCAGTCGATACAGAGATGTGATTATTCCTTTTACTCGGCTCTCGTGAGGCCACATCTGGAGTATTGTGTCCAGTTCTGGGCCCCCAATTACAGGAAGGATGTGGATGCATTGGAGAGGGTCCAGCAGAGGGCAACCAAAATGATTAGGGGGCTGGAGCATATGATCTACGAGGAGAGGCTGAGAGAGTTGGGTCTATTTAGTCTGCAGAAGAGAAGAGTGAGGGGGGATTTGATAGCAGCCTTCAACTTCCTGAAGGGAGGTTCCAAAGAGGATGGAGAAAGGCTGTTTACAGTAGTGATGGATGGCAGAACAAGGAACAATGGTCTCAAGTTGTGGTGGGAGAGGTCCAGGTTGGATATTAGGAAAAACTATTTCACTAGGAGGGTGGTGAAGCACTGGAATGGGTTACCTAGGGAAGTAGTGGAGTCTCCATCCGTAGAGGTGTTTAAGTCTTGGCTTAACAAAGCCCTGGCTGGGTTGATTTAATTGGGATTGGTCCTGCCTTGGGGAGGTGGCTGGACTTGATGGCCTTCTAAGGTCTCTTCCAGCTCTATGATTCTATGAGAAATCTGCTCAATATCTTATATGTCCGTATACAAATAAGAGAGTGTGGGGAATAAACAGGAAGACCTGGAAGGAGTGTTTAAGCTAAATTATGATGATTTAATTGGCATGGCTGAGACTTGGACACCATAGACATAAATGTCATGACTGGAATATTGGTAAAGAAGGATATGGCTTGTTTAGGAAGGACAGGCAGCGGAAAAAAGGAGGAGGCATTGAATGAAACATCAGTAATATACATACTTCTTTTGAGGTCCAGAAGGAAGTGAGAGTCAGCTAAGAGAGGGGAAAATGAGGATGACATAGTGGTAAGGGTCTTCTTTAGACTACCAAATCAGGAAAAAGGGTGGATTAGGCACTTCTAGAACAAAATACAGAAATATCCCAAATACAAGAAATAATAGAGGGGTAGCCAAGTTAGTCTGTAACAGTAATGGTAATGGGAGAATAATAAATAATAAATAACATTAATAGGAGAATTTCATTGAACAGACATCTGTTGGAAAAATAATATGGCAAAAAAAAAATTCAGTGTGTTCTTGGAATGTATCGGGGATAGTTTTTTTTATTCTTCAGAAAGTGGTGGAAGTAACCAAGGAAACAGCCCTTTTAGACTTGATTCTGACTAACCTGGAGGAATTGATACAAATCTGAGGGTGGCATGCAATTTGGGAGAAAGGGATCATGTAATGGTAGATAGCATGAGTCTAAGGAAAGGAAGGAGTGAAAGCAGCAGAATAAGGACTTCAAAACAAAATCAGATTTCAACAAACTCAGATAACGAGTAAGTAAGGGCCTATGGGAAGAAAATCTGAGAGATAAAGGAGTTCAGGAGAGCTGGCAATTTCTCAAGGAGACAACATTAAAGGCACAACTGCAAATTATCCAGATGAGAAAGGAAAGATAGAAATTAAATTATGAGGCCAATATGGCTCCATGCCAGCAGCAGTTCTATGGTGACCTAAAAATCAAAAAGGAGTCCTACAAAAAGCAGAAACCGGGATGCATTGCTAAGGATGAGTGCACAAGAACAGCACAAGCATGTAGGGACAAAAATCAGAAGGGCTAAGGCACAAAATGAGTTACTCCTAGCAGGGACATAAAAGGCACTAAGAAGATTTTTTAAAATACATTATTAGAGCAAGAGAAAAATGAGGGAAAATATAAGTCCTCTACTAAGATGGGAAGGAGAGCTAATAACGATGATCTCAAGAAGGTCAAAATATTTAATGCCTATTTTACTTCACTCTTCACTAAAAAGTGACCAAATGCACAATACTATTATTAATTATTAACAAAGGGGTAAGAAATATAAGCCAAAATCGGGAAAGCATAAATTAAAGGATATTTAGGTAAATTAGATGTATTCAAGTTGATGTGGCTTGATGAAATTAATTTTAGAATGCTTAAGGAGCAAACTGAAACAATCTTTGAACTATTCACAATTATCTTTGAGAACTCATGGAGGATTTGTGACATCCTAGAAGACTGGAGAACGGTAAACATAGTACATATCTTTAACTAGGGAACAGAAAGGGACTCAGGCAATTGGCCAGCCTAACTTCTATAGTTGGAAAGATGCTGAAAAAATATTAAACAGCCAATTTATAAGCAGCTAGAGGATAAAATGGTTATAAGGAATAGCCAGCATGGATTTGTCAAGAACAAATTCTGCCAAACTAATCTAATTTCAGTCTTTGACAGGTTGCTGGTCTAGCAGATGGGGTGGAGGGAAGCTGTAGATGTGATATATCTAGATTTTAGTAAGGTTTTGACATCCCACATGACATTCTCAGAAGCTCACTAGGGAAATATGTTCTAGATGATGTTAGTATAAGGTATATGGTTGAAAGACCATACTCACAGAGTAGATATCAGTGGTTTGCTGTCAGACTGAGAGGGTGTATCTACAGGGTCCCACAGAGATCAGACCTGTATCTAGTGCTATTCAATATCTTGAATATCTTCAATATCATAAGTTGGATAATGGAGTAAAAAGGATGCTTATAAAATTTGTGGATGACTATTCTGGAAGGTGTTGAAAGCACTAGTAAGGACAGGATTAGAATGACCTTGACAAATTAGAGAACTGATCTAAAATCAACAAGATGAAATTCAGTAATGACAAATGCAAAGTACTTCATTTAGGAAGGAAAAATCTAACGTATCACAACAAAGTGGGGACTACCCAGTGAGATGACAGTACTGTAGAAAAAGATCAGGAGGCTCGAGCAGGTCACAAAATTGAATATGAGTCAGCAGGGCGGTGCAATCGTGAAAAAGGCTAGCATCATTTTGGGGTGTATTCACTGGAGTGTTCCATGCAAGGAATGGGAGGTAACTGTCCGATTCTACTTGGCACTGGTGAGGCCTCAGCTGGAGTATTGTGTCCAGATTTGGGAGCTACACTTTAGGAAAGATGGGGATAAATTTGAGAGAGTCTAGAGAAGAGCAATACAAACAATAAAAGGTTTAGAAAACCTGACCTTTGAGGAAAGGTTAAAAAATGTACAAGTTACTTTTGAGAAAAGAAGATTGAGGGGTGACCCGATAATGTTTAAATATGTTCTATTATAAAGAGGATGGTGATCAATTGTTCCCCATGTCCACTGAAGGTAGGACAAGAAGTAAAGGGCTTCAGCAAGGGAGATTCAAGTAAGAGATTAGGAAAAACTGTCTCACTCTAAGGGGACTTAAGCTCTGGAACAGGCTTCCAAGGAAGGCTTTGGAAACCCATCACCATTTTTTTTTAAAGAACAGGTTGGACAAACATGCCTCGGGGATGCCCTGTTTATCTGGTCCTGTCTCAGCACAGAGGGCTGGACTTGATGACCTTCTGAGGTCCGTTCCAGCCCAACATTTAAATCATTCTGTGAAACTTTTTCTTACTGCATGTGGGCCACAGACAATGGAT
The DNA here is from genome assembly GCA_032595735.1 of Pelochelys cantorii. Lineage (NCBI taxonomy): Eukaryota > Metazoa > Chordata > Testudines > Trionychidae > Pelochelys > Pelochelys cantorii. The sequence continues at coordinate 332,046,852 of CM064326.1, read as the reverse complement.
AATGGGACAAATTCTTGACTGGTGTAGATTAGCCTAGCTCCATTGAAGTTGGCAAAGCTGCATCAGGACACATAAGCAGAGGATCTGGTCCCAGGTGATCTACGACATGAAAACCTATATCCATTGTAAGCAAGGTCTGAATGAGCTCCCTTCTCACAGCGGGTGATGAGCTGCAGGGTGGGAGGAAAAGGCTTCAGGATCAGACTGTATTTACATGAAGATACTGTCTCTGTGTACAGGGCTATGCTGCCAAAGTGATCAATTTTGGCTTGTGCTAGGTTACAAATCACTTTCGTATTGAATGCAAGGGTAATGAGAAGTTGTTATCCTTATCGTGTGAGTAAAGGGTAGCAGAACTGTACTTAGCCTATCCTGACTGACACCCTCAACTGAAATGAACTTACTAAGCAGGAGGGTCGGATGCCTGATACCAGTGGAAAGAAAGAGAGTGGGATCAGGTGTTCTGCTTGGGCAGGGATGGTGCACGGGGGAAGGCACAGGAGGCCAAATGCTCCCCAAACATCATGGGCAGAAGGAGTATCCGGAGGAATTATGCAGAGTAGAGGGTGGAACTAGGGTTGCCAGATGGTTTAACAAAAAATACTGAACACTCCCTCCCTGCCCCCCTCAAAAAAAAAAGCACCGGGAAAAAATTCTGTTGAGGAAAAAAAAAGGGGTAGACCAAAGTTGTTAGTTATTAAGCTGTTAAGCAAAAAAAAAAAAGGGGGGGGGGGAGCCAAAGTTGTTAAGCAAAAGTTGCACCACTCCCTCCAGTTTGGGACCACACACCCACCCTTCCCCCTGAGCCAGGCTCCCCAGTCTCCCCATCCCAGTGCACTCCCCTCTCCCCCGAGGCAGGCATCCCCAGCGTCAGGAGCCCCCACTCCAATCAAATCTTCCCTCTCTCCCCCACAGAGACAGGCACGGAGGAACAATCTGACTTTTAAAGTGGCTGCTCCTTCCACCTGGCCCGGCTGCCTCAGCTCGCATTGTAGAGAGAGGGAGGCATCAGGCGGCCAGCTCCCGGTCTCTGCTGGTCACGTGGGCCAGAGCAGTGTGCGCTCCGCTCCCACCCTAGCCCGGCGCCCCCCTAGTGTGGCACCCGGCAACTTCCCCTTCTTGCCCCTCCTTCACTAGACTCTGCCGTGCTCCTCACTCCCCCGCCCCCGCCAGACGCGGCAGGGGAACATTGTCCCTGCTGGGCTTCCATCCCAGGGAAATAGGAAATACTGGACATTGCACATGTCCAGTATTTCCTGTTTTTTTTAACCGGATGGAGCCTGCAAATACCAGACTGTCCAGGTGAAAACTGGACACCTGGCAACCTTAGGTGGAACCGGCGCTGCCAGCAGGGGTCCGGCCCCACTGCACTCACGGGCAATGGTAGGAGAAGTGGAGCAATGAGGCCCCAGTTCGCTGGGCTCTCCTGGCGCGTTGCTCAGGGAAGGAGGCAGGACTGTCCCTGCACTCTCTGGCAGGAAGAGGCACGACACAGTAGGGGGAGCAGAGTGAGTGGGGCTGCATTGCTTTGCTTCCCCTGCTGCTGCTGCTGATTGGATGGGGGGAGGAGGGGCAGATCCCCCCCCCCACTTGCTGGTGCTTGACCCTCTGACCCTACTAATCACCTGGGCCTCATGGTTCAGGGGAAGGCTTTAGGGGAAGAGGCAGCAGCTATGAGAGATGGTACCAGGGGCTGAAGGGGTTGTCCTGGCCCTTGCCCAGGTTGGAGGGACAGTCATGTGGCTGGTGTCTCTCTCCCCCCGTGTCCCTCCTCACCAGTCACCCCTGTGCTTGTGGTGGGGGCTCTGCCTAAGAGTCGCCATTTGACCTGCCCCTTTGCCCTGTTTACAGACAGAACTGATTAGGCTCCATGGAGAGTCTTTTGTTTTGTTAAGTGACCACTAGAGCTGCATCCACTGATAGCCAGGGCTAAGTGCTTAGATCTGCTGGGGGACAGTGTTTCTGCAGAACAGACTACACCATCTGCGCTCTGAGAGCTGAAATCCCTGAGAGCCGGGTGACCCTGAAGAGACTGTCTTGCAGAGGTCACAGTAGAGAGGAAGGTGGCCGCAGGGGCACTGATGGTGCAATCAGTGATGGAGCGGATGACGGAGGAGCAGTGGCGTGAACAGCAGCCCAACAAAGAACAGCAATGCAGTGACCGATCGTGCAGTGGCAGCAGCAGCCAGACATGCAGAATGAATGGCAGCAACTGTGAGCCAGTTGCAGTGGCAACAGCAGCGAAGTCATTGCTCGATTTTGCCTCTCTCCCCTACCTAAGTGGGAGGTGAATGTATGTGACTGTGCCTCTGAACTCTGGGTCTCCACTGACCAAAGACAGCAGCCGTGAGTGGGGTGCAGTGGAGGGAGAAGGGAGAGGTGTGTTAAAGGGACTTTTTTTTTATTTTTTATTTTCATGCTGCAAGGTGAGAAATGCAGGCACAAGACACTGCCTAACCTTCTGGAGTGGGAGTTTTGCTCATGGTCAGACACATACAAATCACAGTCCTGGTGTTTTCCCAATTAATGCCAGGTTCCCGTCCTCTTTTTATTATCTTTTCTCTGCTACACACACACTCAGTGCTTGTGCGTGGGGAAGAAATGCCTCCCACTCCCAGAGGCACCAAGGCATAATGTTTAAATTTTCCTAGATTACTGGGTGGGAGCTGAAGTCAGTTCAGCTGTATTCTAAGAGAGACCCCTGGCCCCTGTCACTATTATTTCTTTCAATTCACAGTTAATACAAAATCACAACTAGTAGTATATTCATTGTTATTAACAAGCCACTGCTATTTATTTCCATGTCGACAATGCCTTGCTACTCTGAGACATCATTCAGTGTTTCCTTTTACCTGGAAAAAGGAAACATGTGAATTTGAAGACTCAGTTACAACTAAAGTTGATGTGGGGAAAACACACACCAAGGCTATGTCTATTCTGCAAGGCTTTTCTGCAAAAGGAAATGCAAATGGAGCGCTCAATTGCATATGTCACTCTCGCATTTGCATTTCCTCTTGCGGAAAAGCCTTGCAGTATAGACTTAGCCCAAGCAAGGAAGGTCTTAAAAAAATCTCAAAAATTGTGAGCCTTGGGAGAGATTCATTAAAAGTGGCTCAAAACAGTGGGAGCATAAATAGTAAGTCTAGAAAATATCAGAGCTCCCCAACTAGGCTTGAAGCCAAACAAATCTAGGAGAGAAACAATCATTGTTGATGTTCCTTTTGGAGTTTGCATAAACCATAAAGTAGAATGTTTTCAAAATACTGATATTTAATGATCAATGCTGTGTTTTAGTGACCAATGGTGTCTTATTTATCAGCAATGAAATTACACAGCCAGTCTCTCCTAGCTTCTTTATCAATCTGCGATGCTGCTCCCTGCTGAGTCTCTTGGAACAAATAAGAAAATAAAAAAGCACTGAAATGGTTCCTTTTGGTGCTCACAAACATCTCTTATGAGTAAGGGTTTGCTAATGCTTACGATTACTTATGTAGACCCGTTTGTATGTATGGCAGGCACAGTGGACAAGTAGGCAGGCAAGGTTCTTGCCTTGATGATCTTGGGGCATGATTCTCCCCTGGCATAAGTGCCCGTCAGGAGTAATTCTGCTGAAGCTCATGGAATTATGCTGGTTGGTGTAAGAAGGGAATTAAAGATATTCTAAATCCGATGTGAAACCTTGAGTGTCCTCGACTCACAAGGCTGGTTCTCCTCTGCCTTCTACCTCTATCTGTCTGGATCTTTTAAGAGCTTGTATAGTTCCAGAAAAAAACAACAAATGGTCTGGTAGCACTTTATAGACTAACAAAACATGTAGATGATATCATGTGCTTTCATGGGCACAGCCCACTTCTTCAGATGTATAATCCCAGTCATCATTGTGTCTGAGCAGCTCCCAATCATTAACACAATTATCTCCACCCCACTCCTGGGCTGGCACACCGATAGGCGGCAAGGGGGACAAAGGCCCTGGGGCCCGGCAATTCAAAAGTGCCCAGGCTCCTGTCCACCGCTGCTATTGTGGCAGCCAGAGCCCTGGGCCCTTTAAATCACTGATGGAGACCTGAGCGCCACGCTCTGGGCAGCGGAAAGGGGCATGCGGGGTGGGGTGCACTTCAGCCAATGCTGAGGGCAGGTTGCCCTCAGCTCTGCCCCTTCCACTTGAAGTCCCACCCCTTCCAGGAGTGCAGAGACAGTCTTTCCCCCTTGCCCAGGAGTCCAGCAATTCTGTCAGTCTCCTGTGAGGAAGGGTAGTGCTGTTATTCCCTTTATCGATGGGGACCGGAGGTACAGAGAGATAGTAAGTGATTTGCCCAAAGTCACACAGGAAGTCTGTGGTGGAGAAGGAACTGATGCTGGATCGCCTAAGTCTAAGGCTAGACCGCTAACCACTACCCCATAGAATCACAGGGCTGGCAAAGACCTCAGGAGGTCAGTGAGTCCAATCCCTGGCTAAAAGCAGGCCCAATCCCAACTAAATCATCCCAGCCAGGGCTTTGTCATGCCAGGACTTAAAAACTTCTAGGGATGGAGATTCCACCACCTCTCTAGATATCCCATTCCAGTGCTTCACTGCTCTCCTGGTGAAATAATTTTTCCTAATATCGAATCTAGACCACCCCCCGCTGCAACTTGAGACCATTGCTCCTCATCCTGCATTCCATCACGACTGAGAACAGCCTCTCTCCATCCTCTTTGGAACCCCCTTAGGTAGTTGAAGGCTGTTATCAAATCCCCCCTCGCTCTTCTCTTCTGTAGACTAAATAAGCCCCGATCCCTCAACCTCTCCTCATAAGACATGTGCTCTAGCTCTGTCATCATTTTTGCTGCTCATCATTCACTTTGTGCAGGCAATTACATCTCTACACAGGGAATGCCAAGTTAACTGCTATCAAATAAGAATGCTCTGTTCTCCTACTTGCGGGGTAATGTCTTATGCCCACTTTGTGTTATTGATAACACAAGCTGCAAGACTGTGGGAAATTGTGCCCTTTGAGCCACAGAGAGGCACCTACCAAAAAAAATGAATGGGTTAGTTTTTCTGATCTGCTCAAGACGTGCTCACTGAAAGACCAGAGGAACTGAAGCCACCTTTACACGCCCTCAGCTCAAAGGCCAATTCATTTGGCTCATAGAGGAGAGACCCTGAAGTACAGTAAATACACCCCCAGGCCTATTCTAAACTATCTACTGGCTGCTAGAAACCGCAAGAAGCAGTGCTGTTAGCTAGCCACCAGGAACTAGAAATGTCCAGTTGGGGATATCTGGGATGGCTTGCCTACTTCCCCACTTCCACCAGGAGCACCCCTGTAGTGGGTTTTGGGAATGGAGAGCTGTAGGACCAATGGAAGAAGAATCCTACAGTGGCTGACCCCAACTGGTTTACCCCCAGCTGCTGCAGAACATCTTTTCCCCAACATTTTTAGTGTTTTCTCTTCTGGTGGTGCTGTAAGGCTCAGGCCTGGGTTCCTAGCTAACTTCCAACTGTCCCAGAGTTCTGGGAGTGAGGTTGCAGTCAGAATCCAGGATCTGCTTCTGTCCTATCTCTTGTATTTTCAGTTAGTTTGTTCACTCCAGTTCTATCCCTGGGGTAATGCCATTAGTCAGTGGAGTTGCACCAGAGATGAACTAGTTCCAAGTATTTTACATTTTATAAGAAGTCCATGGGGAAGTGGAGTTTCTCTTTTCTTTTCCCGAGCCCTGCAAATCTGCAGCTGTGGATGTGGATGTGTATATTCACAGCTCACTTTTGTGGCTACAGATGTGGATACAAATTTTGTATCTAGAATCTTACAAATTTGCAGAAATCTGCTTTATAATTATGGGTATTAGCATCTGCAGAGATCCACGGACCATTTTGGCAGATTCAGTTACTAATTTTGTATCTGCTCAGAGCTCGGTTCATTTCCTTCATTCTGGTGTTTCTAAAAATCTGAATCGGAGGTTGTGGGGGCTGGCTTCCTATACCCATGCCTAGCTGGCAGTGACTGACAATCACTATCATAGGACTGTTCAATAGCCCATGTACCATGAGCTGGGGGTTTCCATCCAGTTCCCTTCTGAAAAACCAGCAATACAATTCACCCTCAGCAGCACAATGACCGGCACTGTCAGCAGAGAAGTCACTGACCAAATGAGCTGTAGGACTGAATACCCCCTCTCCTTCCCAGACACAGATCCTCCTCTAGGACAACACTGAGGCACAAACATGAGTGGAGAAGTTTGCATTGTCACTGCTTGTCCTGTGTCTAAGTCTTTGTCTCTTGGCCTGCCAAACTCGAAGGCTGTGTCTACATAGCAGTGTTATTTGGGAATAACTGACGTTATTCTGAAATAACAAAGAGTGCGTCTACACTACAAGCCTTTATTTTGAAATAATATTGAGCTGGAGGACTTCTTAGTCCAACTCATGGTAACCCTCATGTCATAGGGTATGTCTACACTACAAAGTTAATTCGAAATAACAGCAGTTATTTTGAATTAACTTTAATAGCGTCTACACAGGCAAACCGCTATTTCGAAATAAATTCGAAATAGCAGAGCCCTTATTTCGAATTTGGTAAACCTCATTCTATGAGGAGTAACAACAAATTCGAAATAGCTATTTTGAATTAAGTGCTGTGTAGACACTTAATTCAAAATAAGGGGCCTCCAGCCCTTCCCAGGGAGCCCTGGTGGCCACTCTGGGCACAACCAGGAAAACTTACTCTCCTCTCCCCCAGCCCCGGAGCCATTAAAGGGGTAGACCCTGGCCACAGTGCCTGTGCCAGCTCCAACCCTGCCAGCCCAGAGCCAGCAGTGGCCACCGGGGCCCCTGACCCAGTGGCCCCAAAACATAAGCCAGCAAGCCACTGGCAGCCAGCCCTCCACCGCTCCCCAGGAGCAGTCTGCCAGCTCCCAGGAGCCTGCCAGGGGCTGGAGAAGGCAGGAGTCTTCCTGGTCCAGGGTGGAGATCATGGACCTTATTCAGGTTTGGGGGAGATGCCCCCAACGTCCACGATCTCTGCGCTGGACAGAGGAATGCGGCCGTCTATGGCAGGATAGCTGCCAGCCTGGCCACCAAAGGCCACATGTGAACCCAGGAGCAGATTAGCATGAAAGTCAAGTTGGTCTGGTGAGACCCCCAACCCTGAGCCCTGAGCTTCCCCTTCCCCTTTTTCCCCTTGCTTCCCCCTTCCAGCTCCCTCCTCCCAGGTTTCCCCCTCCCCTCTTCCACCCTCTCTCTTTCCCTCTCCCACCTCCTTTCCCCAGTCTCTGCAGAGGTTCATTCCCTCTCTCCCAGTTTTGTTCAATAAACCCAGTTTCTATTTTTGAACATACATGTCTTTTATTTGACATCAGGAAGGGGGGCTAGGGAGGGGTAAGTGGAAGGATGTGAGGGATGAATGGGGCATGAGCCCCCGGTGGGGAGGACTGGGGAGGCTCTGAGGGCTCCTTGGATGGACGCTCTCCCTCAGGGCCTCCTGGATTCTGACAGCCACCCGATGGACTCCCCGATGGCAGCCTGCAGCAAGTGCAGCTGGGCTGATGGCAACGACCCCACGAGACGCACCGGTGTGCCCAGGGGCAGCTCTGGCTCCATGTGGCCGAGTGCTGTGGTGTCCCGAGTTTGGGCACTCAGGGCACTCCAAGACAGGACTGCTTGCTGTCCCTCATCGAGGTAGACAAGCAAGCGGGGAACCCTGAGAACTGTGGGGGTAGGGTCCCTTTGAGCACGGAGCTCAGTTAACTTCAGCCCGGCTGCACTTGCTGCAGGCTGCCATCCGGGGGGTCCATTGGGTGGCTGTCAGAATCCAGGAGGCCCTGAGGGAGAGCGTGTGTGGGGCTGCCTAATTTAGTTCGAAATAGCGCTGTAGTGTAGACATACCCATAAGGAGTAAGGGAAGTCAAAGGAAGAGTGTTCTTCCTTTGACTTCCTGCTGTGTAGACAGTGCCAAAAGCTGAGTTAAGCTATTTTGACTTAACCTACGCAATTGACGTAGCTGGAGTTGCAAAGCTTAATTTGACTTTAGCCCAGCTGTGTAGACTGCCCGTAGTGTCCCGGACTACAGAAGTCCAATCGGTAATACATTTCACCTCATTTACAGGCAGTTTTAAAAATAAGTGCTTTCTTTGCTGCTTGGGCAGATGAAGTTAGTGATTGTACCCTGCCCTTAAGAACACATTGTTCAATAATCATATTAAACTAGGCCTTGTAGCCTCAGGAATATACTGATGTTTGAAAAGTCATGGCAGAAAATAGAGGACTCAGGGCAAAACCAAATTCACACAAGACTGAAAAAGAATAAAAATCAGATAGGGTGCAGGGAATCTTAGCTTTACCCAGACTCCTGATTTTTAGATTCTTATCTCACTTCCAGGTAACATTCATCTAAAAGTGAGGAAGATTTTTTTTTTAACAATCAGAAATCCACTGTGAACTCAACAGGGAAAGGGAAATACGGAGACAAACTGGCCCAGAGTGGCTTGCTCTCTACAGCCAACATCTTTTATTTTACAATATGGTTCCAGGATAACATTTTCAAAAGTACTTAGGTGATTTAGGACAGCAGTTCCCAACCGCCAGTCCAAGGACCGGCAGCAGGCCGCAAACCCCTGCCTGCTGGGCTGCAGCACACTACCAGGCCACATCCCCAGGTGCTCATGAGCCCCGCCTGCTGGTTCCCCACGCAGCAGCAGGGTAAGTGGCCCAGTGGGCAACTGGGTGTGCTGCAGCTGGAGCTGGGGCTGCAGTGAGACTGTCCCTACTGGGGTAGCCTCCCCCTGGCCCCGGTTCCAGCTCTGTTGGCTGCTATGCGGCCCGGCTGGGGTGTCACATGATGGGCAGCTGCAGCACTCGGCCAGGGCCAAACACCACATGGAGCCCGGCTGCCACAGCGCTCAACAGGGGCCAAGCGCCCCATGGACCCTGGCTGCCGTGGTACTCAGCAGGGGCCCGGCATGCTGTGGCCTCTGCACAGCCCTCTCGCTGTGCAGGGAAGTGCTCTGTGCTCAGCTGGCGGCTAAGTGAGGGGGGTGGGGAAGGCACAGGGATGTTGGGGTGGGGGCTCTGGGGATAGGGCTAGTAGTGAGGGAGCTAGAGGGGCAGGGCTGGCACTGGGAACAGGGCTAATATTGGTGACTGGGGGCTAGTAAAGGGGACTCTGGGGGGATTGGGTGCAGTGGGGCTCTGGAAATAGGAGGCTGGCACTGAGGTGTTTGGGGCAGGACGTCTGGCACTAGGGAACTCTGAGGGGAAGAGGCTGGCACTGTGGGGGTTGGGTGCAGGGGATTCTGGGGTAAGTGGCTGGTGCTGGGGGGCTAGTGGAGGGATGAGGGGCTCTAGGGATTAAGGCTGGCACTAGGGGATCTGAGAGCTGGGGCTTTTTTTACCACGGACCAGCAAACCCATTCACAAACTTTTGGCAGGCTGGTAACATTTTGTTTGCATATTTGAATATTCATAACTTCTTTAGGTCATCCAAATCTACCCCTGCTCCTTACTGCCTCAACTTTTTGGAGTAGGGCTGATTTAAATTTTTCTATCAACTGGTTTTCTATGGAAAAGGGGAGTTCTAACAAAAGCTATTTTGTATTATTGGAAAAAGTGTCCACTTTACATTGAAATCTTGGATCTATCATCCAAAAATGGAACCCACCAAGCCCAAAGTACTGTGCATGTGAAATGCCTCCACAGTGCCATTTGGGAGTTGATGCCTTTTGCTCCTATTTTCTTCTATGGGTTGGTATTCCCAGCTGGACTCACTTCCCATGACGCAGTGTCACTGTGTTACTGCTATAATGAACACCTCCTCTAAAAGGGGAGACCATGGTACATTATGAAAGATGCAATCTGACTGGGGAACCTGGTCTATAGAGAAGAACTGGAGCATAAGGCACCTGAATAACAATACCTAGGAGGAGCTTCAGGGGGTAGCCGAGTTAGTCTGTTAGGGTATGTCTACACTACAGCGCTATTTCAAATTAACTTATTTAGAATGAGTTAATTTGAAATAAGCTAATTCGAAATAATGCATCTAGACCCCAAAACTAATTCGAAATAGCGTTTTGCTATTTCGAAATAGCGCGTCCACACTGATTGGACGCTGGATCGCATTTAAGGGCAGCTGAAGCCAGTTCTAGCAGGGCATCAGGTCAATAGTTGCTTTGTGTGGCTGCTGTCTGAGGCTATCTGAGGCTCATGCTTAAAGGGACCCCCCTGCACAGCCGGTTCTCAGCTTTCCCGCTTGCTTGCCTACTTCGCCGAGGGACAGCAAAGCGTTTTCCTCTCTGCCTGCTTCGGTCGCTCTCCTTTGGGACACCGCAGCACTCGGCACCATGGAGCCAGAGCCGCCCCTGGGCACTCTGGTGTTCATGCTGAACGTCTTGCTACAAGCCTGGCAGCAATTGCTGGAGGCTGCCTGGCACCTTCTGCTGCAGGCCAGCCCCCTGGCCCTCCCCCTGCCCTCCCTGGGGGTCCTGGAGGAGCGGCGCCCGGATGCCAGCGTGCCCCGCCGCATCTGGCGTCTGGACACCAGCAGCGACTAGTGGGACCACATCATCCTGGAGTGCTGGGGAGACCAACAGTGGACTCAGAACTTCAGGATGAAGAAGGACACCTTCCTGGAGCTCTGTGAGTGGCTCGCCCCTGCTCTGCAGCGACAGGACACACTCATGAGGCCCGCCATTCCCCTCCACAAGCGGGTGGCCATCGCCCTCTGGAAGCTCTCCACGCCGGATAGCTACCATCCGTGGAGAACCAGTTCGGCATGGGGAGATCCATCGTCGGAGCAGTGCTCATGCAGGTACGGCACTCACCGGCCACTGGGCCAGGATGGGGGGCTGCAAGGAGGACGTGGGCTGCCCCAGGGAAAACAGGGGGGAGGTGGTGTAAGTGCCCTCCCTGGGAGGGGTCGGTCCATTCTGGCCACGCTACAGACCTCCCGCGGTGGCCAGGGTTGCAGCGGGGGTTGCTCCTGGGAGTGGAGCACGGGGCAGTGGTGGGGAAAGAACACTCCCAGCCAAACGGGCACCCCAGTGACCCTCGGTTTTGTGTGTTTCTCTGCAGGTGGTGAAGGCCATCAACAGGGTGCTGCTCTGCAGAGTCGTCCACCTCACCGACCTGGACGCAGTCATCCAGGGGTTCGGTTCCCTCGGCTTCCCCAACTGCGGGGGGGCAATCGACGGGACGCACATCCCCATACGTGCCCCAGACCACCAAGCCTCCCTCTACATAAACAGGAAGGGGTACTTCTCCGTGATCCTGCAGGCCGTGTCTGACCACCAGGGCCAGTTCATGGACATCAATGTGGGCTAGTCCGGCAAGGCACATGACGTGCGGGTGTTCCGCAACTCCTCCATGTGCCAGAGGCTGAACGAAGGGACTTTCTTCCCTGACCGCCACATCAGGGTCGGGGACGTGGACATGCCAGTGTGCCTGCTGGGGGATGTGGCCTACCCCCTACAACCCTGGCTCATGAAGCCCTACACAGGACACCTCAGCCTCTCCCGGCAGGCCTTCAATGCCAGGCTCAGCAGGGCCCGCATCGTGGTCGAGAGGGCCTTTGGCCAACTGAAAGCACAGTTTAGGTGCCTCCTCACCCATCTTGACCTCTCCCAGCACAATATTCCACACGTGGTGGCAGCGTGCTGTGTGCTGCACAATTTGTGTGAGAGGAAGGGGAGAGGCTTTCCTGCCAGCCTGGATGGCAGAGGCTGACCACCTGGCTGGCCAGTACGCACAGCCCCGCATGGCTGCCAGCCAGGAAGCCCTTCGGGGGGCTGTCTGCATCCGGGAAGCCCTGCGGGAGAGCTTCCAGGTGGACGAGGACTGAAGTCCCCCTGGTGTGCCCCACTGGGGCCTGACATTCCTCCCTCACCTCCTTCCCCTTTCCCCTCCCTAACCCCCCTTGCTGATCTACAATAAAAACACCTCTGTTGCCACAAAAAAAGTCTTTATTTCACATAACTGGGGTGGGGGGAAGGTAGGAATGAGGGTGGGAGAGGGGAGGGGGGAAACCTGGGAGGAGGGAGCTGGAAGGGGGAGGCAAGGGGAGGAAGCGGGAGGGGAAGTTCAGGGTTGGGGTCTTGCTGGATCTCCCATCTCGCAGCACTGCAGGTGTGGGGGCGTCAGGGGGGAGTGGGTGTGGAGGGTGGGGCAGGAGGGACGGGGGGGTGTGGAAAAAGCGGGAGGGGGAGCAGGGGTGGGAGGAGGAGCGATAGGTGGGGCGGCCACAGGGGCTGGAGCAGCAGGAGGCAGCAATCGGTCTGCCAAGGCCTGCAGGTGCTCGCAGAGGGCACGGCCCTGCTCCTGGAGTTCCCTCAAGCTCTCCCGCTGCAGCTGCAGGTCCTCTTGCACCCACTGCTCCTGGCTGTGGACCTGCCGTCCCTGCAACCACAGCTGCTGCCTCTGGAACTCCTCCAGGTTGCGGGTGCGCCTGCTGGCCCGGGTTCGGGTAGATGGTCCAGGTGGGGTGATGCATCCTGCACTCGCAGGTGCTGCGGCTGTGGTGAAACAAGGGAAGTGGTCAGTTCTTCTTGGGGACACAGTGGGTGAAACCTAGCCCCCCTCTGCAAGGCGAGGACGGCAGGCGTCCGCACCATACGTCCTGCTATCCCCAGGAGTGTGAGCTGGCCAAGGACTGCACCCCCGCCTCTGTGCTGCCTATAGTGTGGTGTGTGGGGGGGAGGGGAGATGTGCCCTGCCTCTGTGTAGAGGGGGCGTCCGGAGGGAGGACAGTGTGCAGTGTCTTTTCCCGGGGTAAGGTCCCTGGGCTTCCCCTCCCCCCCGCCCCGCATATGGGGACCATGATGTCACTCACATGTGGAGGCCTCCCCGGCCTCAGATGAGGCTGCTGATGGGCTCTCTGAGATGGCTCGGGGTTCCTGGGTACAAGGCACGCTCCCTGCAGGCTCCTGGCTGCCGTTGTCCTCCTCCTCCTCTTCCCCTGTGTCAGGGGCAGGGCCCTCTACCTTGGGGTCGATGATGACCAGGGGGGCACGGACCATCTGGCCCCCCAGGATGTGGTCCAGGGCCTCATAGTGCGGGCAGGCCTCCAGGTCAGCCCCTAGTTGGGAGGCCCTGGTATAGGCCTGCCGCAGTTCTTTAATTTTGCTGCACACCTGCTCTTGGCTATGCATGTGGCCTCTGGTGACCAGGCTGGCAGCCATGCGGCTGTAGACGGCCGCATTCCTGTGCCTAGTGCGGAGATCGTGGGCATTGGAGGCCTCCCCCCAAGTCTCAATGAGGCCCACGATCTCCGCACTTGACCAGGAAGGCGCTCACCTTTTGTGGCCCCTGGCAGGCTCCTGGGAGCCGCCAGCCTGGTCCTGGGGAGTGGTAGAGGGCTGGGTGGCAGTGGGTGGCTGGCTCATGGTGTGCCAGGTGCACGGTCTGCTGGCTGTGTGCTGGCAGGCTGGCAACTGGCACAGGCACTGTGGCCAGAGTCTGCCCCTTTAAGGGCTCCGGGGCTAGTGGGGGAGCAGACAAGTTTTCCTGGTTTGGCCCAGAGTGGCCACCAGGGGGAACTGGGAAGGGCTGGAGGCCAGCTAATTCGAAATAGCTGTCTACACAGCACTTATTTCAAATTAGCTATTTCAAATTAGGCATTATTCCTCGTAGAATGAGGTTTACCTAATTCGAAATAAGGGCTCCGCCATTTCAAATTTATTTCGAAATAGTGGTTTGTATGTGTAGACAGCTATTACAGTTAATTCGAAATAACGTCTGTTATTTCGAATTAACTCTGTAGTGTAGACATTCCCTTACAGAAAAAAACAAGAATTCAGTTCAGCTCTCACTACTCCGTTTCCTTTATTTGGCACACAGCAAAGCTATGCTGAGTTAATCAGACTCAAGTGTATGGGGTGGGGCTAGCTTGCACCATACAGTCTAAGTTACACAGCAAGTCTCTTTGTATACATTTATGCCTTACATGGCATTTACTGCACATTGCATCACATGTCTGGGGACTGGTTGGTCACTTTAGAGGAACCAATCCCTGTACAGCGAAGAGCTGTCCATGCATGACTTGCTCTTTAACTCATCATATGTTCAAAGCTTGTCTTATCCATTGTTATCTTGTCCATTGTAAATGGTTTCCTGGGTGTTCCTCCTTATCTTAGCTAGTACAGACTTCTGTTTCCAGCCTGCTGATCCATTTACTCTTTTAATCTTGTCTCCGAAGAAATGAGGCCTCATCGAGGTCCAATTACTCATGTCAAGCCAGGCCTACATTCCAGGGCTGTTTCTCTCTCCCCCCCCCCCACACCTTTTTTATATTAGCATTTATTTCATCTGCATCATATTCCTGTTCTTTTGTGCTTCCCTTTTTAAGTTAACTACTGAGCAACACATGCCGAAGGCCACAGCTGTTGTAATCATTTGAATAATTAATTAACACACAGCTCAAACTATGAATCAGATGGTGCAAATTTAGCTCTTATGGTATAGCCCACTAGAGTGTCATTCCATATGATAACCTTAAAGATTTCTTCTGTAATCTTAACTCTGCTTTTATTTAATTATAAAAACTGGTACAAAATATAATAATTTTTTCCTCATTTATTCCTGCAAGAAATTTAGGTCTGAACCTGAATACAGGCCTATTAAAACAACACAGTTTATTACAGGATTGACAACAAGCGTCTTTGGTGTGAGAGATAAAGTACAATTAACTAACAACTGGGGTAATTGACTAGTCCTTTAGGACTGGGTATAACCAGAATATTGGTGGGATTCTATCACAAATGTAACCTTACTTGTTTGGTGAGACAGATTGGAGGACTCAATGTCGAGGATGTTATAGGTGCCTAAGTTGTTTACACTTGATAATTGGTTGGTAAAATCCAAGTATAGAGCTCCTAATCTATTTGGGGTTTGTGCTTTGTTTCCTTACAGTCAGTCCTGATGTTGGTACTCATGCTGTTGAGTCACTGCAGGACAACTTGTTGCTGGTGTAGAAGGCAGGATTCACATACAACAGGTTAATTAAGTTTGTAAATCATAATTTCAGCACTGTTAAAAGTTTAAACTTGACATTAAGAGTTTTAAAGATCAAAGAATAGACACAATGAGTGATCATGAGTTACACGATGGTCTTGTGAGAACAGATCCTGAACAGTTATGTCTAGAGAGGGGAATATCCTATTAAAAAAAAGCCCCACTTCAGGAGTTGAGAACTTTATTCAAAAGTTTTGAGCAGGAACCTTGGGAAGAAGAAGTGAAGGTGCTTGAGTTTGAGGATTTTAAGGGAGATATAGGAATCTAGGGCATTAAGAATCTATTTTCCTCTTACGCTTTAATAGGTAATATTTTAATTCTTTCTTTCTGCTAACAATCCCTGAGATAGATATGGCAACTTCAAAAAGGTCATTTCCCAAAATAAATGGTGCAAAATTCTCTGGCATAGCAGCAAGAGTTAACTCAATTTGTTTATGCTCTGTCTGAACCTGTACCCTGGCCAAAGGTGGAAGGCCATCTTTATGGCCACCATTCAATTCTAATTCAGTCAAGTTCCCAAGGAAGAGCTCTTGCTCAAGTATGTCCCTCCAGACTACAGAAATTTCTGCCCCAGAATTATCACCTTGTGATAGGTACCAGTAATGGGTACTGGCTTTGTATCTGTAAACTCAAGCTGCTCAGCTGTTATTCAGGTTTCAAGGGGGAGTGATGAGTCTGGACTCCCAGTAGAGGGTGACTTTGCTATTAGCCTTTTGGGATCAGAACCTGGCGGATCAGTGGAAACCCCACTGATTCAAAACACATTAGTGTTAGACACTGTATTAACAGCACCTGACAAAGGTAACATCATCTCTGAGACAAAAAGGTAGAAATCTTGGGAGTGTGTAAGCACCTGTAAGTATGCTGATAGACCACCCGAGGGAAGAAATGGGGAATGCCTCAACATTGGAGACAGGTACCTTTCCATTGGAAGCCCATTCCTTCCCAAAGCCTCAAAGAAGCATTTAATCTGCCTTTACTGATGAAAAAGGAAAAATCTGTAGCTGAACACACACTTTGGTGAACCAAGGTTTTGAAATGGGGAAGAAATACTGCCCAACCCAAATGGTTTGAACAGAGGGCATGGCATGAGAAGCATACATGGAAACACCACTCTATCATTGGTTTGCTGGTAACCTTATGTCTTTTTCTGAATCACTTATGAATCAGCACAAAGGAACTCATATGGATGGTAACCCCCTTGAAAGTGTGTAACATAATTTTTGGAAAAAGCTTTTGTACATGGTGAGGACAGAAGCAAAAGAATCTAATAAGTATGCAGATTCTAAACTAATAAGTGGACACTGGCTTAAAGCTCGGTATAGCAGCAAAGGCATAATAAACCTTCATTGCTGTGTGAAGGGGGAAACTGAGGCACACCACCTCATGGTATTGCTGGCTAAATACCAAACGCTTATACATTAAAAGACATTGCTATCTGCATTCTAGGGGCACTGATATTTTCCAACATATTTTCAGGCAATCAGAGGACAGGAACCCAGAACTCTAAAAAACGTCTATGAATGACAACACAGAGTTTGGTGACACTGGGTGGCTGGGTAACCAAAGCCCAAATGAACTTCAAAACATGCTGTATCCACACTGGACATTGTCCAACCATGTGGCAGAAATCTCAAGGGAGAGTTGTGATGGTTCCCACTCCTGTGCTTTATGAAAATTGGCTAATGAATTTAAATATGCATATCTCAGAGATGCTTTGGACAAAATACATCATGAACCCAGCCCTATCAATTTTAATGTTACAATCCACTGGATCAGTGTATCCTGTTTCGGTGCACGTATCATTCTCGTATGTGAAGTTAAAAATATGAAGTATGAGACTGTTTATAGTTTTAAACATGCTAATGAGAGCCATTACTGGTACCTTTCCACCCTGCTCAAAAAGCCTTAAAAACTCGGTGATCAACTTACCTTGTAAATAGCCTTGTTTGTCCTGTAAATCCAGGAAGTGGTTGCTAATAAGAAAGCATGTGACAATACTACTTAGTACTTGGATACATTTTGAACCTGGTGTTTTTCCATGAAACGGGGGGATGTAGACCAAAAGATTCCCACCCTTGGGACAGTCTATTCAAGCAATGAGAAGCTATCAGCCCTTTGTCTTCAGCTGGCCTGAGAAATGGCTTGGCATGCTTTAAAAGGATATAAAGAAAGCTAGAGACCCAAGTCAGAGTAAAAGAGTGTGGCTCTGACTTGAAGGTTATGTCTGAAATAAGAACAGCTCTTTAGGGTAAGAATCTGCTTTCAATAAGTTTTAGTGGATTAGAACTAGCTATGCATTTTCTATTCATTCTAAATTTAGTAAATTACTTTGATCTGTCTGTTTTCACTTACAACAACCTAAATCCTACTATTTGTACTTAGTAAAAACACTTTGTTTACTATCAGGCCCAGTGTAAATAATTGCTACCTGGGGGCAGCAACCATTGTGCATCTCTCTCTTTCATTGATAAAAAGGGTGAACATCCTTTCTCTTTCATTGATAAAGAGGGTGAACATCCTCATGAGCTTTCCTTGTGTAAAACTTTTACACAGAGAAAGATGGATTTATTTGGGGTTTTGATTTCCTGGGTTTTGATTTCCTGCGCATTTTGGGTGTTGGTTTCCTGGGTTCTGTGCCTAGAACTGCATCCTCCCAGGGTTGAAGTGGTTCAGTGTTTGCATTGCTCTGCAGGGGCGGGGGCAGTTACCCCAACTCTGTGCTTTGTCTGGGGGGAGACCAGAGGATGTGGCCCAGCAGGACAAGGTGCTGGAGAGCCCCAGAGAGCAAGAGGTAAGTGTCAGTGGCATGATCAGCACACCCGGAAACAATCCCAAGGGACTTCTGTGACTGCACCCCCATCACAGTCCTCAAAGGAGCGGCTTGGAGATGAAATTGTTTTGCCAGAGTCTGCTTTTAACTGGAGTGCAACTCAAGAGGAATTTACTGAGGCTCAATAGACTGATCCTTCCCTGGTGAAGAGGAGTGAGGCTCAGAATGATACCCCGGTTGGGGAAGGAAAGGTTTTTTTTTTCTAAAAAGAGGTTTGTTGTACTATAGGGGAAAAAGAAGTGAGGGTGTGTCTACACAGCAAAGTTATTTCGAAATAACAGCCGTTATTTCGAAATAATTTTACTAGCGTCTACACAGCTAAACCGCTATTTCAAAATTAATTCGAAATAGTGGAGCACTTATTTTGAATTTGGTAAACCTCATTCCACGAGAATAACGCCAAATTCAAAATAGCTATTTCAAAATAAGTGCTGTGTAGATACTTATATCGAATAGGGGGCCTCCAGCCTTCCCAGGGTACCCTGGTGGCCACTCCAGCTGCAACCAAGAACACTCCTCTCCCTCCCCCCTCTCCAGAGCCATTAAAGGGGTTGACTCTGGCCACAGTGCCTGTGCCAGCTCCAAGCCTGCCAGCCCAGAGCCAGCAGTCACTGCCCCTGACCCAGTGGCCCCAAAACATGAGCCAGCAAGCCACTGGCAGCCAGCCCTCCACCACTCCCCAAGAGCAGTCTGCCAGCTCCCAGGAGCCTGCCAGGGCCCAGAGAAGGTGGGTGCCTTCCTGGTCCAGGGTGGAGATCATGGACCTTATTCAGGTTTGTGGGGGATCCCCCCAATTTCCATGATCTCTGCACTAGACAGAGGAATGTGGCTGTCTATGGCAGGATAGCTGTCAGCCTGGCCACCAAAGGCCACATGCAAACCCAGGAGCAGGTTTGCATGAAAATCAAGTTGGTCCGGCAAGACCCCCAACCCTGAGCCCTGGGCTTCCCATCCCCCTTCTTCCCCTTGATTCCCCCTTACAGCTCCCTCCTCCCAGGTTTCCCCCTCCCCTCTCCCACCCTCTCCTCTCCCGCCTCCTTTCCCCAGTCTCACCAGAGCTTCATTCCCCCCCTCCCAGTTTTCTTAAATAAAGAGAGTTTGTGTTCATGAAAATACGTGTATTTTATTTTACATCAGGAAGGGGGGTTAGGGAGGGATAAGTGGAAGGACATGAGGGAGGAATGAGGCACAAGCCCCCAGTGGGGCAGATCAGGGAGGGTCTTAGTGCTCCTCAGGGTGGAAGCTCTCCTGCATGGCCTCCTGGATATGGACAGGCCCCCGATGGACCTCCCAGATGACAGCCTGCAGAAAGTGCAGCCAGGCTCGCAGCAACGTGTCCACGAGAAGCACCAGAGTGCCCAGGAGCAGCTCTGGCTCCATGTTGCAGAGTGCTGTGGTGTCCCAAGTGAGGGCAACTAGAGCATGCAGAGACACAAATGCTTTGCTGTCCCTCATCGAGTAGGCAGACATGCAGGGAAACCTGGAAACTGTCTGTCTGGGGGGGTCCCTTTAAGCACAGGCCTCAGATAGCCTCAGGCAGCAGCCACACAAAGTAACTCCTGACCTGATGCCCTGCCAGACCTGGTTCTGGCCGGCCTTAAATGCGATTCAGCATCCACTCAGTGTGGACACGCTATTTTGAAATAGCCAAATACTATTTCAAAATGCATTTTGAGTGCAGACGCGTTATTTTGAAATAACTTACTTTGAATAACTATTTCGAAATAAGATATTTTGAAATAACACTGTACTGTAGACATACCCTAATTGGTAATGTTTGCCATCAGGTATGTGTTCCTGATACGTAAAGGACAGAGTTGCTGCAGGTAGCTCATGACTGCCCCTTTGCTGGACACATAAGAGTAGAGGGAAGCTGTGATAGGCTGAAACAGATTTTCCAATGACTTCACTTGTGTGAGAGTAAAAAATTACTGTGAGTGTTGCCTTATGTCAGTAGCATAAGAGATTAAAGGGACCCTGACTTTGCAGCCATCGCCCATCATTGAGGAAGTATTTCTCAGAGTGTCTAATACTGTAGGGAACCTCTGCAAACATTCCAGGAATGGAAAGAAATATATATTGGTTTTGGAGGATTCTGCCACTGAGTACCCTGAAGACACAGTTCTATCATATAAAAGCTAAGCCTGTGGCTACTGCCCTAATCACCATTTTTATCAGAATAAGTTTTCCCAGGGAAATCTTTTCAGACCTTAGTATAAATTTCATGACTGTAGTTTTCAACATGTTATGAGAGTTGTGTGGATTGAGGCATATATCATCCTGAAACTAACAGTCTGGTAGAGAGATTCAATGGGACTTTGAAATCTATATCGAGGATTATGCTACCCACCAAGAGAATGACTAGGATGTGTTGCTCCTTTGTTTGTACCCTAAGGCTGTGTCTACACAGCAGGGAAAAAGTCGAATTAAGATATGCAACTTCTGCTAGGTCAATTGCGTAGCTGAAGTTGAAATGGCTTATTCTGGCTTTTGGAGCTGTCTACACAGCAGGAAGTTAAAGGAAGAACACTCTTCCTTTGACTTCCCTTACTCCTTGTGATATGAGGGTTAAAAAGTCAGCATAAGAAGTCCTCCAGCTCAACATTTATTTCAAAATCATGGCTTGCTGTGTAGACCTGCACTTTGTTATTTTGAAATAATGTCAATTATTCCAAAATAACACTGCTGTGTAGACATACGGGATTTGCCCCATTTGATCTTTAAAGGTGAAGGGATGCCTACATTTAATTTGAGGCCAGTAGAAGGTAGTAAAAAAGAGCAAAAACAGCCTTGAGGGGACTAAGTCATTTGTTTTAAAGAGAATTCAAAGGCTATGGTGGACTTAATACATCAGAACCTTGAAAGGAGTCAGGTGTCTCAAAAAGCTTGGTATGATAGGCATGCTCAAGAAAGGTCTTTTGATATAGGTGATTTGGTATTATTTTTTATCCCAGAGAGGAAGAACAATATGCAAGTTTTTTGGAAGGGAACTTTCGAGGTGATAGACTGAATGTGGTCCCTTAAGATGGAAGGAAACCCCATGGCAGGGTAGCTATGCAACCAGTACATTGCAATGGATTGAAAGCTTACAGTGAAAGAGAGTCAGTAGTGAATATGATTTGCTGTGCTGACGAGGGAACATTTACTGCCCCCTTAATTGATTTGGTCAAGGAAAGTAAGAAACGGACTCTCTGAAGAGCACTGAGATTTGGGAGGGTTGGGTCCCCCCTTCCACTCCAAACATCAGGTCTGAGCTTCTTGCCCTTGCTTTCAAAGCTGTACACAACCCATCCCATGGCTACAGCTGCAGCCTAGTCTCTTATAGCATCGTACGTTCACCCCTTCATTCTGCTTCATTTATTAAGAAGGGCAAATGCTGATCTTGGCTACACTGTGTGGGCATTCCCTAGGAAGTCACAAATGTTGGTCGGGGTGAAATTGAGAGCAGAAATTGGCCCATCAATCATAAATTACTCCTGTAAGTAGAGTCCTTTAGCTTTGTGCTATGAAGTGAAAATGTGGGTATATCGGGTTGGACTCATCACTGTGGTGCCTCCTGCTGGTCAGTCTGGGAATTGGTTCTGTCCACAGAGAGAGCCACCTTCTGGTTGGTATCTCACCACCTGTCATCACTCCGCTCTCTTGTCCCCACCTTCTGTATCTGGACCCATGTTGCTGCTTTGACTGCAGAGTCTTCTTCAGGCAGTGCCCACCATTCTGTTCTCCCCCTTTCCAGGTATCAGCACTCCTCAGTCCTGGCATCTGCCTCCATGGGTGACTGTAGTAAAGGTCTAGCCATTCACCTGAGGGCCAAGCTGCAATCTATATTGGCCATGCTTCAGTGTGGCAAGTTGTGGTGCAAGGGGGGGGGCAGGATCCAGCCCATTCACTGCTCTGGGCCCCAACTCAGGAACCCTCTGGAGGCAGCCAACTCCTGCTTTCCTTCTCTCCCCTCTACTGCTCATGCTCCCTGGATCACTTTTGAGTGATGCTTGCACCTTCTTTGTCTTTGTATCAAAGCTTACAGCCTGGCCAGTATCAGGCTGGACTTCTCTTCAGCTCCTCTGAGCCTGTCCATCACAGCGTTCTCCAAGGGCTGCTGGTTCCCTCCCCTACTGGGACCCAGAGCCGTCTCCCTTGCTGGTCAGGTCAAGGGAGCTTCCCTCAGTGCTGCAGTCTTTTATAGGGTCCGGCCCTGATTGGCTGACAGCTCCTCACCATGTTTGGCCTGGTTTGCGCACGCTTCCTGTGGTTTGCTTTTTACCCTCTCTCTACTGTAGTGGGTTATAGCCCCACTACAGCAGAGTATGATTCTTCTGCCAGTCATCCCAATGTAAACCAGGAGTAACTCCACTGAAGTCAGTGGGGTGACAATGATGTGACAATGGTAAAAGTGTGAGCAAAATAGGGTCCATAGCTTGGATCTCAGTCCTGGAAGATGAAAGCAGAAACTATGTACTGAGTAATTGTTACCAGTCTTCTATCCTTTAACACCTGTAATGCTGGAAGTTGAGTGGTTCCCAGAAGCATGCTTTTGACCCCTGGGCAGTCACAATGAGGGTTGTGAGGTGCATGCTAACAATCTCCCATTCAGGGTGATTGAGGGAACAATTAAATACCCATTTGGTTAGTGATGGCTTCCATTGTTTCATCCGCTGTCCAAAGAGTAGATTGAATGCACATGTAGGGGCTGGGGATTGATTTGATTGCAGCTGTGTGTAGGTATCAGCAAGAAGCAGCCAGAAAGTAGGCAGAGAGAAACAGAATGTGAGGACACAACAAGAGGAGTACTGGGAGCATGGCTCTGGGAGAAAGCCAAGAAAGAACTTTTTGGTCAGAATGGTGGCTGGAAAGAGGCTTGAAACTGTGCTCAAGGAATCATTTTCTGGTTTGATTCCTACTAGGTTCAGGGAAACAGGACTTTGTACATTCTTTGTACACTCAAAAAATAGGTCCCGACTTTATCATCAATTTCTCCACCTAATGCAAACAACCAAATCTAGAAAGTCCAGTACATATTCAGGCCAAAATTGGGTAATAATATTAGTAATAGCCTCTTTTAAACTTTTAGGTTCCCCACTGGAAATAAGAATCATAGGCTTCTTGTTATCTAGGTCTTGGGAACACATTTGGGGGGAATGTTTGACTCATATTAGCAGCCTAAATCAACCTACAAATGCACATTTTGTAACTGGCTTTAAAAACAAACATGAGATGGAATAAGATTTCTATTCTAAAACCAACTCTTCATGATATCTAGCAAATAACTTTCTCTATCCCGTTGTCAAGGCCATGCAACAGGTCTAAATGCCTTTGTCAAATTGCTTCTTCATGAATTTAACGCCCCTTTTTGCTTCACTATATTTGGATTAACAAATAATAGAAGTTGTGACTTCTGAAGGCAGGAAATGATTTATGGAAATCTTATTTTGTTTTCAATCTTTTCTTTCTACCAGGATCCACAGTTAAAACAAACAATTTTTATTAATGTTTTGTCCAACCCTAAGTTTCCTTTTTTATCTCGGTACAAAATTCTAGTGAAAGAGGATTATTTCAGAAATGTCTGGCTTCTTGACAATAGAGAAACATCCTCATTTCTTCTGAGGGCAATGATTGCCTACATTTCAAGGAAATAAGGGACAGTGGAATGAAAGACAAAAAGTAGCAGTATGAAAAGTGTGTGACAAATCTTAAGGAACCTTACACACAGGCTACGTCTAGACTGCAAGCCTCTTTCGAAAGAGGCTTTTTTGAAAGATACTTCGAAAAAGAGCATCTAGACTACAACCAGTACTTTCGAAAAAGCAAGCCACTTTTTCGAAAGAGAGCACCCAGGCAGTCTGCATACTTTCTTTCAAAAAGAGCACTTTCGAAAAAAAGGCGTTATTCCTCGTAAAATGAGGTTTTCCGCGGTAGAAAAAACTGCCGCGTTCTTTCGATTTACTATCAAAAGAATGCAACTGCAGTCTAGACTCAGGTAAAGATTTTTCGAAAAAGGCCACTTTTTTCAAAAAATCCCTGTAGTCTACACACACCCACACTGTTTTATTTATGGTAGCAAAATCATATGTTTTCATGCAGTACACAATCCTTTCATATGACAATCAGCAATGTAAAACATATTTTATTGTCTAATCATGCTTTTTAGTATCATCTTAGGGGTACATATTGTCTGACAGTAGGCATTATGTTAGAATGACATGAAGATATAGAGTTCAGAGATTCCATGTCCAGGAAGGCCATTGGGACCAACTAGACTGACCTCCGGTGTATCATAGGCCATTAAACTTCCCCAAAATAATCCCTTGAGCGTCTTTTAGAAGATCATCCAATCTTGAGTTAAAAATTATCAGTGATGAAGAATCTACCATGACCCTTGGTCAGTTGTTGCAGTGGTTAATTAACCTCACTGTTAACAATTTATGCCTTACATACTGTCTGAATTTGTCAAGCTTTGTGACCCAGTCTTTGGCTCATGTTACAATATTTCTCTCCTATCATGAAGAGCCCATTGTCAAATATTTGTTTCCATGTAGGTACTTACAGATCATAATCAAGTCACCGTTTAATGTTCTCTTTGTTAAGATATATAGATTGGCCTCCTTCACTCTGTTATTGTAAGATACATTTTCTAATAATTTAATCATTCCCATGGCTCTTCTCTAAACATCTCTAATTTACCAACATCTTTCTTGAATTGTGGGCTACTGTAGCCAGACAGGAATCCCCCCCTTGCAACATCCATCTTGCTTGCCCCTCTGAGGTGCCTGGAGCATACAGGGCATAGAAAGCAATAAAATCAGCATAGTCTTTGATGCCTTGACAGAAGGCCCGGATATGCTGGCTGCTGTGACCCTTGATGGCTGTAAACAGAGATACGCCAATTGCTGACCTCGAGGCTGCGAGAACTGCCTTGGCTGGCACCTAAATTGATACGAACACACAGCCGTCCTCGGGGGGGAATCGCCCACTGAGCAAACAATGTCCAGTACTCCCAATTTAGTTATCTCTCTTACAAGTGTAAATTAAGTTCACAACTCTCTTGTAAGAGCTGGCGTCACAAAGATGAACCAGCACCATTTGGTGCCATAGATAAGGAAGAGAATACGTGACCACACGGGTATAAAGATGGGTCCAGCAGCACACTCACTTTGAGTGTCAATCTGCCATCTGCCTGCTGGTCGGGTTAGGTAATTGCCTCCCGAGGTTCCATGGGGACACCCACCTCGTATTTGTCTTTCCGAGGAATTGAGAGACCGATCCTGGCCTGACACGCTGGAATCGAGAGACACAGAAGGGAGTAAAAATTGTACCCATATGTGTCCTTTTGTTTTAGTGCATGCATAGAATAGAGCTCTTTAAAGATTAAGCTGTCACTTGGTACCATTATTTTCTATCTCCTTTTTCCTCTGTAACCATTTTAAGATCTGAATTTGCTAGCAGTTAAGAAAGTAGAGCAATAGCCATTGTAACCACATGCTTTTTTTATAAGCCCCTTTAATAAACCTGTAACTGTTTAAGCTTTAACCTGACTCCTCCTGTTGCTGTAACAGAACCAAACACAATTAAAAGAACTCCAGCCAGTCATAGGGGCAGACGCAGTACGAGCTGGGCGTTTGGATCATGTCGCCTCTATGGGACAGATCCTTTGGGGCATCCGTCAGCCTTCCCTAGGCCGCCCGCTGTGAAGGGACCCCGGTCCTAGCAGCTAAAGACACAGATGTAAAAGCTCTCCCTGCAAACCCTCGGGGTGCCCGTCAGCCTCCAATAGGCCGCCCGCTGCGAAGGGACCCCGGTCCTAGCAGTTGAAGACTCAGGTGTATAACACACACATACACACCACGCACTGCCCTGACCATCGGCTGACAGCTACAGAACTGGACCAGTATTTCCACAGTGGCCACAAGGCATCAGTGCCAAATACAGAGGTAAAAACAACCTCTCCATTCTTATTTCAGATTCACCTTTTTATGCATCCAAGGTTTACATTGTTGCTTTTAGATACAGCATTTTACTGGGAATTCATGTTCAGCTGATTATGCTCTACGACTTCCAAATCTTTTTCAGAGTCAGGATAGAATAGGTCAAGTGTCAGCAATCTTTGGCTTGTGGTCCATCTGGGTAAACCACTGGTGGGCTGCACGTTTTGCTTACGTTGACCGTCTGAAGGCACAATACTCTGCAGTTCTCAATGGCTGAGGTTCACCATTCCTGACCAATGGGAGCTGTGAGAAGTGGCAGTGAGCATGTCCCTGTGGCCATACCATTTCCTGCAGCTCCGATTGGCCAGGAATAGCCAACTGTGGCCACTGGGATCTGCAGGAGACTGTGCCTGTGGATACTGAAGGCTAACAAAATTTCTTGCAGCCCACTAGTGGCTTACCCTGATGGGCTGCAACCCCTATTTCAGTGATTTCATTTCTACATAAAAGGAAATGGTTGCCTTGTTTACACTGAAAGGAATATATCAAATTTAGCAAGACGGGTATGATGGTCTATTAGGGCACATCTACACTGCAGGGCAAATGTCAAATTAAGATACGTAACTTTAGCCATGTAATTGCATAACTGAAGTCAAAATAGCTTAATTTGATTTTTGGCGCTGTCTACATACCAGGAAGTTGAAGGAACAACACTCTTCCTTCAACTTCCCTTACTCCTCATGAAATGAAGGTTACAGTTGTCAGAGTAAGAAGTCCTCTATTTTGACATTATTTCAGAATAACTGCTTGCTGTATAGATGCACACTGTGTGATTCTGAAATAACATCAGTTATTCTGAAATATCGCTGCTGTGTAGACATAGCCTTATTTTTATTTAAAACTAGAAAGAATATCAATTCATAGCTTTTTACCACAATGAATACCCAACTAACTAATGTTATGATATCAGCTAAATCTCAGGTAATCAGCAAACTACCCACACCTAACAAGCCCAGAATATTAAATACTATAGATTTAATGAACACTTATAACCAAATTTAATTCAAATATTAGTGAAAGGCTTATGTAACAAAGCTATAGTTAGGAAGTTAGTCTGTGTGCGCATAGCTAGGATATTTACCACAATTTCAGAAGCTCTGTAAATAGTTCTCTTAATAAACACTCTAATTAGTCTTAGAAACATGGAGTTCTCTTATGTTATTTTCAGCACATGGTATATGAAACAGCTATTGGCTGGTATGGAAGCAGAGTTAGCTCTTCAGAGCAGAAATTTCTATCTTGTAGAACTAGAGGGGTTCTTTCCCCCATACTTAGAACAGTGACCGGAAAACATAGATTCAGAGAAAACACTTTAAATACCAGTCCAACCTACCTCCAACATCACTAACTTTGATGAAATTGAGCTTGCTCTCACCAGTGGTGAAACTGGCTCATTACATGCTTCTCTGGGGTTTCTTACTTTATTTTTCCACTACTTAGGAAAATAAAGTAAGAATTACTTTCTGAAAAAACACAGCTAAGGATGGAGAATGCACTGGCTGTTTAAATAACTGGCTAGAAGGGTATTCAGTTCTTTCCTGTTGTGTGTCATTATATATCATCACACTTATTGTGCCAGTATAACTATTTTTGTTAAAGATGTGAAAGTACTGAAAGAGTATTGTTGATACAACCTGCCTCTTGTGATGCAGATATACAAGTATAAGTGTCCCTTATATGACAAATTCCCCTTCTAATACAGAAATACACAATATCAGTATAATCACTTTTATACCACTATAATTGCATCTACCTTAAGAAGGTTGTACCACTTCAGCTATACGTATATAGTTAAATCAGGTAAATCACTTACTTCACTTAATGGTGTCTACACAGCACCCTCACCTTGAAATAAGCTATGCAATTTGCGCTATGGGATAAACTATGCAATTTTTCAAAATACAGCCTCTTCCCGACTTACGAACGGGTTATGGACCAAGCAATTGGTTGTAACTCGGTTTGTTCGTAAGTCAGACCCCAAAGAGTTACACGCGACTGCGCTGTTCGTAAGCGTGGATCGCGTTCGTAACTTAAGAACATAAGAACATAAGAATGGCCATACTGGGTCAGACCAAAGGTCCATCGAGCCCAGCATCCCATCTGCTGACGGTGGCCAATGCCAGGTGCCCCAGAGAAGGAGAACAGAAGACAATGATCAAGTGATTTATCTCCTGCCATCCATCTCCTGCCCTTGTTATGAAGGCTAGGGCACCATACTTTATCCCTGGCTAATAGCCATTTATGGACCTAACCTGCAAAAATTTATCAAGCTCTTTTTTAAACCCTAATAGAGTCCTGGCCTTCACAGCCTCCTCGGGCAAGGAGTTCCACAGGTTGACTGTGCGCTGTGTGAAGAAAAATTTCCTTTTATTAGTTTTGAGCCTACTACCCATCAATTTCATTTGGTGTCCCCTAGTTCTTGTATTATGGGAAAAGGTAAATAATTTTTCTATAATCACTTTCTCCACACCATTCATGATTTTATATACCTCTATCATATCGCCCCTCAATCGCCTTTTTTCCAAACTGAAAAGTCCCAGTCTCTCTAGCCTCTCCCCATATGGGACCCTTTCCAAGCCCCTAATCATCTTAGTCGCCCTTTTCTGAACCTTTTCTAATGCCAATATATCTTTTTTGAGGTGAGGAGACCACATCTGCACGCAGTACTCGAGATGTGGGCGTACCATAGTTTTATATAGGGGAAGTATGATATCTTTTGTCTTATTATCTATCCCTTTTTTAATAATTCCTAACATCCTATTTGCCTTACTAACTGCCGCTGCACACTGCGTGGATGTCTTCATAGAACTATCCACTATAACTCCAAGATCCCTTTCCTGATCTGTCGTAGCTAAATTTGACCCCATCATGTAGTACGTGTAAATTGGGTTATTTTTTCCAACATGCATTACCTTACACTTACCCACATTAAATTTCATTTGCCATTTTGCTGCCCAATCACTCAGTTTGCTGAGATCTTTTTGTAGTTCTTCACAATCCCTTTTGCTTTTGACTGTCCTGAACAACTTTGTGTCATCTGCAAACTTGGCCACCTCACTGCTTACCTCATTTTCTAGATCATTGATGAACAAGTTGAACAGGATTGGTCCCAGTACTGACCCCTGGGGAACACCACTAGTTACCCTCCTCCATTGTGAAAATTTACCATTTATTCCCACCCTTTGTTTTCTGTCTTTTAACCAATTCTTGATCCATGAAAGGACCTTTCCTCCTATCCCATGACCACCTAATTTACGTAAAAGCCTTTGGTGTGGGACCGTGTCAAAGGCTTTCTGGAAATCTGGGTATATTATATCCACTGGGTGCCCCTTGTCCGCATGTTTATTAACCCCTTCAAAGAATTCTAACAGATTAGTTAGACACGACTTCCCTCTGCAGAAACCATGCTGACTTTTGCCCAACAATTCGTGCTCTTCTATGTGCCTTGCAATTTTACTCTTTACTAGTGTTTCTACTAATTTGCCTGGTACTGATGTTAAACTTATCGGTCTATAATTGCCAGGATCTCCTCTAGAGCCTTTTTTAAATATTGGTGTTATATTGGCCATCTTCCAGTCATTTGGTACCAAAGTGGATTTAAAGGATAGGTTACAAACCACTGTTAATAACTCCGCAATTTCACATTTGAGTTCTTTCAGAACCCTTGGGTGAATGCCGTCTGGTCCCGGAGACTTGTTACTATTCAGCTTATCAATTAATTCCATAACCTCCTCTAATGTCACTTCAATCTGAGTGAGTTCCTCAGATTTGTCACCTAAAAAGGCTGGCTCAGATTTAGGAACCTCTGTAACATCCTCAGCCGTGAAGACTGAAGCAAAGAAATCATTTAATCGCTCCGCAATGGCACTGTCTTCCTTGATCGCTCCTTTTATATCTTTATCATCCAAGGGCCCCACTGCTTTTTTAGCGGGCTTCCTGCTTCTAATGTATTTAAAAAACATTTTACTATCATTTTTTGAATTTTTGGCTAGCTGTTCCTCAAACTCTTTTTTGGCTTTTCTTACTACATTATGACATTTAATTTGGGAGTGTTTATGTTCCTTTCTATTTTCCTCACTAGGATTTGACTTCCACTTTTTAAAAGCTGCCCTTTTCTCTCTCACTGCCTTTTTAACATGGCTGTTTAGCCATGGTGGTTCTTTGTTAGGTCTCTTACTGTGTTTTTTTATTTGGGGTATACATTTAAGTTGGGCCTCTAGTATGGTGTCTTTAAACAGTTCCCATGCAGCTTCCAGGGATTTTAGTTTAATTACTCTCCCTTTTAGTTTCTGTTTAACTAGCTTCCTCATTTTAGTGTAATTCCCCTTTTTGAAATTAAATGCCAGAGTGTTTGACCGCTGCGGTGTTCTTCCCAACACAGGAATATTAAAAGTTATTATATTGTGGTCACTATTTCCAAGCGGTCCAGTAACAGTTACCTCTTGGACCAGATCCTGCGTTCCAGGATCCACTTGGGGTCCGCTATTTACGACAGCTTCGGATGTAACTGCGAACGGTCGTAAGTCGACTGTTCGCAACTCGGGGACTGGCTGTAAAGTGTTATTCTGAGACAACCCTTAATCCTCATGCAATGAGGTTCACAGGGACATCAGAACAATGAGCCCATTATATTTCAATATAATGGGCTTGCTTTTAAGACCAGAGGTATCCCAAAATAGCTCCGCTATGTAGACGTAGCCTTAGGAAGGAACAATCTGTTTCACACAAACAAAATGGGAAGTGACTGTCTAGGAAGGAGTACTGCAGAAAGGAATCTAGGGGTCATAGTGGACCACAAGCTAAATATGAGTCAACAGTACAACCCTGTTGCAAAAAACAAAACAAAAAAATCATTCTGGGATGCATCAACAGAAGTGTTTTAAGCAACATGTGAGAAGTAATTGTTCTGCTCTTCTCTGAGCTGATTAGGCCTCAGCTGGAGTATTCTGTCCAGTTCTGGGCACCATATTTCAGGAAGGATGTGGAGAAACTGGAGAGGGTCCAGGGAAGAGCAACAAAAATGATTAAAGGTCTAGAAGATATGACCTATGAGGGAAGACTGAAAGAATTGGGTTTGTTTAATTTGGAAAAGAGAAGCCTGAAAGGGGACATAACAACACCTTTCAAGTGCTGAAAAAGGTGTT
This sequence comes from Pelochelys cantorii, assembly GCA_032595735.1. NCBI lineage: Eukaryota > Metazoa > Chordata > Testudines > Trionychidae > Pelochelys > Pelochelys cantorii. The sequence goes on along the minus strand of CM064326.1, from coordinate 332,015,913 downwards.
ACAAGGAGGAAGGAGATAAATTATTCTCCTTTATCTCTCATGATAGGACAAGAAGCAATGGGCTTAACTTGCAGCAAGGGAGGTTTAGGTTGGCAGTAGGAAAAACTTCCTGTCAGGGTGATTAAGCACTGGAATAAATTGCCTAGGGAGGTTGTGAAATCTCCATCCCTGGAGTTATTTAATAGCAGTTTAGATAGACATAAGATGGGTGAACTAGAGTACCTCGTATTAAATGAGTACCTAGCATTAAATGAGGAGATTGACATAATAGGCATCACTGAAACCTGGTGGAATGAGGAAAATCTGTGGGACACAATCATACCGGGATATAAAATATATCGAAAGGATAGAGCAGGCCGGGTGGGTGGTGGAGTGGCACTGTATGTGAAAGATAATGTAGAATCAAATGAAATAAAAATATTAAGTGAATCAACCTGTTCAATAGAATCGCTATGGATAGTAATTCCATGCTCCAATAATAAGAAATTAGCAGTAGGGATATATTACCGACCACCTGACCAGGACAGCGATACTGACATTGAAATGCTGAAAGAACTCTATAATAAAGGGGGATTTTAATTATCCCCATATTGACTGGGTACATGTCACCTCAGGAAGAGAAGCGGAGATAAAATTTCTCAATGGCCTAAATGACTGCTTCTTGGAGCAGCTGGTGCAGGAACCCACAAGGGGAGAGGCAATTCTCGATTTAGTCCTGAGTGGAGTGCAGGATCAGGTCCAGGAAATAACCGTTACAGGACCGCTTGGGAATAGTGACCATAATATAATAACATTCAACATTCCTGTGGTGGGTAGAACACCTCAGCAGTCCAGCACCCTGGCATTTAATTTCAAAAAGGGGAATTACACAAAAATGAGGAGGCTAGTTAAACAGAAATTAAAAGGCACAGTGACTAGAGCCAAATCCCTGCAAGCTGCATGGAAACTTTTTAAAGACACCATAATAGACGCCCAACTTAAATGTATACCCCAAATTAAAAAACATAGCAAGAGACCTAAAAAAGTGTCACCGTGGCTTAACCACCATGTAAAAGAAGCAGTGAGGGACAAAAAGGCATCTTTTAAGAAATGGAAGTCCAATCCTAGTGAGATAAATAGAAAGGAACATAAACACGGTCAAATCAAGTGTAAAAATGTAATAAGAAAAGCAAAAAAAGATTTTGAGGAACACCTAGCCAAAAACTCAAAAAGAAATAACAAAATGTTTTTTAAGTACATTAGAAGCAGGAAGCCTGCTAAAAAACCTGTGGGTCCCCTAGACGATCAAACTATAAAAGACGCAATCAAGGACAATAAAGCCATTGCGGAGAAACTAAATGATTTCTTTGCTTCAGTCTTCACGGCTGAGGACGTTGGGGAGATTCCCAAATCTGCACCATCCTTTGTGGGTAATGAATCTGAGGAACTGTCCCGGATTGAAGTGTCATTAGAGGAGGTTTTGGAACAAATAGAAAAACTTAATGTTAACAAATCCCCGGGACCGGATGGCATTCATCCAAGGGTTCTAAAAGAACTCAAATGGGAAATTGCTGAACTATTATCTGTGGTTTGTAACCTATCCCTTAAATCGGCTTCCGTACCTAATGACTGGAAGGTAGCCAACGTGACACCAATATTTAAAAAGGGCTCTAGAGCCGATCCGGGCAATTGCAGACCGGTAAGTCTAACTTCAGTACCGGGCAAATTAGTCGAAACAATAGTAAAGAATAAAATTGTGAAGCACGTAGAAGAACATAATTTGTTGGACAAAAGTCAACATGGTTTCTGTAAAGGGAAATCCTGTCTTACTAATCTATTAGAGTTCTTTGAAGGGGTTAACAAACATGCGGACAAGGGGGATCCAGTAGATATAGTATACTTAGATTTTCAGAAAGCCTTTGACAAGGTCCCTCACCAAAGGCTCTTGTGTAAATTACATGGCCACGGGATAAAAGGGAAGGTCCTTTCTTGGATTGAGAACTGGTTAAAAGACAGGAAACAAAGGGTAGGAATAAATGGTAAATTTTCAGAATGGAGAGGGGTAACTAGTGGTGTCCCCCAAGGGTTGGTCCTAGGACCAATCCTGTTCAACTTATTCATAAATGATCTGGAGAAAGGGGTAAGCAGTGAGGTGGTAAAGTTTGCAGATGATACCAAACTGTTTAGGATAGTCAAGACAGAAGCAGACTGTGAGGGACGCCAAGAAGATCTCACCAAACTGAGTGATTGGGCAACAAAATGGCAAATGAAATTTAATGTGGATAAGTGTAAAGTAATGCACATCGGGAAAAATAACCCCAACTATACGTACAGTATGATGGGGGCTAATTTGGCTACGACAAATCAGAAAGAGATCTTGGAGTTATCGTGGACAGTTCTCTGAAAACTTCCACACAGTGTGCAGTGGCGGTCAAAAAGGCAAATAGGATGCTCAGAATTATTAAGAAAGGGATAGAAAATAAGACCCAAAATATCTTACTGCCCCTGTATAAAACTATGGTACGCCCACATCTTGAATACTGTGTACAGATGTGGTCTCCTCACTTCAAAAAAGATACTTTGGCCTTGGAAAGGGTTCAGAAAAGGGCAACTAAAATGATTAGGGGTTTGGAACGGGTCCCATATGAGGAGAGGCTAAAGAGACTGGGACTTTTCAGTTTAGAAAAGAGGAGACTGAGGGGGGATATGATAGAGGTATATAAAATCATGAGTGGTGTGGAGAGGGCCGATAAAGAGAAGTTATTTATTAGTTCCCTAAATAGAAGAACTAGAGGACACCAAATGAAATTAATGGGTAGCAGGTTTAAAACTAATAAAAGAAAGTTCTTCTTCACACAGCGCGTAGTCAGCCTGTGGAACTCCTTGCCAGAGGAGGCTCTGAAGGCTAGGACTATAATAGAGTTTAAAGAGAAGCTAGATAATTTCATGGAGGTTAGGTCCATAAAAGGCTATTAGCCAGGGGATAAAATGGTATCCTTGGCCTCTGTTTGTCAGAGGCTGGAGAAGGATGGCAGGAGACAAATCGCTTGATCATTGTCTTCGGTCCACCCTCTCTGGGGCACCTGGTGCTGGCCACTGTCGGCAGACAGGATACTGGGCTAGATGGACCTTTGGTCTGACCCAGTATGGCCATTCTTATGTTCTTATGTTCTTATGACATCTATAAGTGATGAGCTAGACGGTGCTTGGTCCTGCTTTGAGGGCAGGGGACTGGACTTGATGACCTCTTGAGGCCCTTTTAGTTCTAGTATTCTATGATCTTGTGTGTAAAACAAGGTCTTAAAAATGAACACTCCTACTCACTCCTCTTTCAGGGTCATGACTCACAGGATTCATCCCTGGGGTTCTCTAACAAATCCCAATTCTCAAACCAAAGGTGAAAACTTAAACCCCTTACATCTTTCCCAGGCTTGAGTTTTAACCCTTCCATAGTCTTTCCTGATACTTAGGCCAGATCTGCACTACAGCCCTATAGCAGTATTCAGGGGTGTGAAAAATTCACTCCACTGACAGACATAGTTATACCAATTTAACCCCTATGGAGAGAGTGTAATGTCGATGGGAGCAGTTCTCTCGGGGTGTGTCTAGACTACAGGATTTTTTTGAAAAAAGTGGTCTTTTTTCGAAAAAACTTCCTCTGAGTCTATACTGCTGCCACTTTCTTTCAAAAGTAAATCGAACGAATACAGCAGTTTTTTTGACCACGGAAAACCTCATTTTACGAGGAATAACGCCTTTTTTCGAAAGTGCTCTTTCGAAAAAAGGCGCTATGTAATGCGAACTGTGCTTTTTCGAAAGAAAGCATCCAGACTGCCTGGGTGCTCTCTTTCGAAAAGCGGCTTGCTTTTTCGAAAGTACTGGTTGTAGTCTAGCCGCTCTTTTTCGAAAGAGGCTTACAGTCTAGATGTAGCCTCATTGACATAGCTACCACTTCTCGGAGAGGTTGATTGCCAGTAGGAGAAGATGTCCTGTCTCTGTAATATCTTCACTAATATGCTATGGGACACAGCTGCACAAGTGCACTGCTGTAGCACTTTCCATGAAGTCAAGCCCTTAGCATTCAGGAATTTCAGTCTCACTGAATTTCATCTGTTCTTTTAAGGAACCCTGACTACGTATGGCCCTGCTAACTGACCTTCTTAACCCCCTTCCAGGGGCCAACAGATAGGTTAATTGAGTTCTGAAGCTCCCATTAATGCTCTCAGTACCAATGTGGCATACATTCCCCATTATTATCTCCCAAGTTGACAGCTCTCTGGGATGGCCCTACTTCCCAGCAGAGACCTCAGAGTTGTCTGTGGGAGAGGTGGAGTCTCAGACCATGTCTCCAAGGGGAGAGTGGCTTAGCTCAAGGATTCCTTTACTGCAGCTCAGTCAGAGTGCGTAGCTGTGATTAACATTTATGTCCAAGGGACTGGGGATACAGGATTTAGCCCAGAGTGTTCAATATTATTAGAGTTTTATACTGCTGCCCATCACTGCTGTATCTGAGCATCCAGTAGAAGTGAACAGGTTCTTGTCAGAGAATTGTGAAAATAGAAATTCCAGAGAATACAAATACATGAATATCAGGTTCTTTTATCCCCTTCCTTTTCACTCAATCACTTCATTAGTTGATATAATTGGCAAGGCTCAGTCCATTATGGAAGGCTTCACTCTTAGGAGATGTTATAGATTTCCAGCAGTGTACTATTAAGTGTTTCACAATTAGCACAGTGTGAAAGACCCATCATTCCTGTGGATCTGTGAGTTTGCATTTTGCTTTAATGAGGCCCAAGACAAACTGTGCAAGTTTCAGTGCATCAAGTATGAAATTGACCCTGATGTGTAGTCCTGAGCCCAGGAAACTGTCATTTTGAGGAAGCTCATAGTGTGTGCAGAATTGCCAGTCCCAAAGTGTCAAAAATCATGAGCCTACCCTTCCCCAAATTATAAGATTTCAAGATACGTTAAGTTTCAGTTTTTTTGTCTTCTGTTTTTTGAGCCTTTAGCCATTTCTCCATAGCAAACCTTTCAGCTTGTTCCCTCCAGCACACACCACCTCTCCTTACTCCAGGCCCTGTATATTACTTTTTCTAGATGACTACATTATCCTTTGTAAGGGTCTGAACACACATCCACACAGCACCTCCTGCTGGTCTGCCTTGGAATTAGCTCTTCCAGCCCCTGTCAGCTGGTGTCTTGTCTTCAGTTACCTGTCTTCTACTGCACTACTTCCTGAGCCCCTTGTCCCTCCTGACCCACAGTGTCCCTTCCTTCACAGTACTGCCCCACAGCAGTGCCTCCACACTCTGGGTCCTTCCCTCCCAGGGAACCCTGACCCTCTATACCCACTTTGCATCAGTGACTCACTGCCAGTACTTATTTAGCCCCTGACTCAGGGGCAAACTGCAGTCTGAAATGGCCACTCATAATTGGACCTGCTGCCTTCTCCTGCCCTGGCTGCCTTCCTGCAACCCCAGAACCTGTCAGGCCTTGAAAGCAAAACCTCAGCCTGGGAGTTTGCTTGGCCCAAGCTCCCCTGCTCTGCCTGCCCTTTCCCAGCACTATTCTGTCCTAAGTACCCTCTCTAGCTTCCTACCTGCTCCACAGCTGGAGCAAAAGTGTGTATGCTCCTCCTCTTCAGGAGCCCTTCTTATAGGCCCTAGCCAGGCCCTAATTGGCTGTCTCTAGCCCTTTTCTGATTGGCTCACAGTACCAAACCTCTCTCAGGGCTAGGTTTAACCCTTATTTCCCTGGAGTGGTGTGATCGCCCTGCTACATCCTTCAATCATCAGGGCTAGAAACATACTTTGTGTGTGTGCGTGTGTGTGTAAAACTGAGGCATTCTGCACATTATCAACATTTACCTATCTTTTTTGCTCCTCTCTATTAGTGTAGGGATGAGGATTCAGTACATACAAAAATGGACTTTTCAGTGGATTATACAAAGGCATAAAAGCAGAGAAGAATTTTGACTGATTTTGTTCCATATTTTCCTGTCCAATTTATTGCTTACATCCTCACTCCATGTAGGTCAGCAGTTTCCCCAGAGGTGTAATTATGGCAGAATTTGGCCCAGTGTCTGGTCTACAAATACCACTGAATTCCCTTCAGTCTAATTAACAGCAAACATCAGGTCTCCCTGTCCAAGGAAGAAACCTGTAGGCAGGGAGCAGGGAACTCTGCAATTTTCCTTAGTGTGGATAGTTGTGGGCCTTGAGGAATTTGCAGGACGCAAGGCACTGAACCTCTCAGTTCCTGTGTAGAAACTGAGTTTTTGTGAAATGTCAGGGTCTCCTAGTAGTAGCCATGGGAGGAAGCCAAAGTGAACTAATGCTGCAGTTTCAGAGCTTTGATTCCTGCACACACACTAAGAAGGAGGTTGTGGCTGCTAGATCTGTGCAATTGTAAGTTTCTCCAGCAGCTCTCCCTCTTTCCAAGCTTCTCTTCTCTCTGGGCTGTACAGAGTGGCCATGTAGCCCAGCTCAGACCACAGCATTGGGTATGGAATACCTCCGCATGCCAGGGGTGTAGTTTCAGCAGATTGGATGATTGTTCTGCAGCACTGGGATATTAATTACTTGGAGGTCTGCCACATGCCACCGTGCACAGAAAATTTCACAGCAGAGTTATCACAGGTGTTTGCTCATCTCATCAGACAAAATCTGAAGTGAACAAAGCACTGGAAAACCTGCAGAAGAGAACTATCCTGATCTGCCAAGGAATAGACTAGATCATCCAGTAGCTCATTTGGACATTTTATGGATGTGTGTTTGTGCCCATCTGTTGTCTTGTGCTTTATGCTACCGGGCAGGCACTTTCTTTTTGTTTTCTGTTTGTACAGCACCTACCACATTAGATCCTGATCTACGATTAGGGCACTTTGGATCTATGACATTAATCATTAACATACTCCTCAGGCAAGCAAGCATAAAATCTCTGGTTTGCCTGATCACCTGCTGCGCACTTTACACTCTACGATGAGCCACACTGTAGAAATCATTTTATTATGCTTAAGTGAAGTGTCTCGGGGGAGGATTTAATTTAGAAGCTAGCGATTGATTTTTAATGACACATCTATTAATTGTTCAGAAACATTATGGAGCCTGATCCTGCTTTAGTCCTACAGGCAAAACTCTGACCGATCGTGGTGGGAATCCTGCCCGTGTGAGAACTCTAAGAACGGGACCCCAGGGCTATGTCTACATTCGCGGCTTCTTGAGTAAGAAATATGCAAATGAGGCTAAGCGTGGAATATCGCTGAGCCTCATTTGCATACCTAATGAGCTGCCATTTTTGCACAAGAGGCTCTTGCGCCAGAAGGAGCTGTCTACACTGCCCCTTCTTGCACAAGAAAAACCCTCTTGCTCAATGCTGCTACGCTGATTATTTTCAGGAATACTCACATTTACCTTCTGAAATCTCATGGAGCAGAGCCTGGGTCTACCAGCAACAGCCCATGAGACAAGTTGCAGTGAAGCTCAAATCTGGCCTGGCCAACCCTGCACCACGGCAACAGAGTAAGGGGCTTCTCTGCTACACCACCCAGCTCTGGTGACTGCCTCCCCATTGGCGGTTGGCTCTCAGCTCCTAAACAGTCAGCCAATGGAGAGGCAGTAAGTGGAGCTGGATGGTGTGGGATAGAGTGGGAGCCTGTGTGCAGGGTGTGGGAAACGGAGCAGTTGGAGACAGCAGCTGTGTGTGCCTGGTAGCTGCTTGTTACTATTCAGAAAAACTCTCGCTCGCTGGAGATCTCCAAACTGCACTGGTGGCAGGTTGTCTGTTTCGCAGACACTACTGGTAGTGTACTGTAGTGGGTGGCCTGTACCAGGGTCTCTGGCTGTACAGTGGGATAGCTCCCCTCCTGGGGCCGATTTAGGGCATATGTCTCTTTTGGTTCTTGAGGTAGGCAGATCTCCCCTAGCTGATGAATGCAGGGAGACACTGTGGAGTACTTGGGCCAATGCTGGTGTAGAAGAGTGCTCTCACCACTGGCATGCCTCCTTGTGGCTGGGCATGGCATAGTGGGCTTTCCTCATCTACTGAAGTGCATAGGTGGTATGCCTCTTTATGCGATTCAGCCATTCACTCAGACCACTTAATAGTCCTCCCCTAACCATGCCCAACTTCCAGGGTCACGTTGTGTCCAACAACCAAAGACCCTACATCAGGCCTTCAGCTCCCAACTCTGGGTCCCATGGCCCCGATCCTCTCTCTTCAGGAATCTCAAAAGTCCTTACTCCCCCTTATCAGAAGCTATACCCCACCTTCCCTGGTGGATGGTGAGGGAACCTAGGTCCTTCTTTTTCCATGTTGAGCACCCTTGCAGGATGCAAGGGACGACTTAGGGGAGTATGTAGTGCACCCCATTATGCTCCTAGAGGCACTGCTGGATGATGGAGGATGGGTGGTCTCCTTGCAGCAACCACTGTGTTTGTGAGAGGGTGTGCTCAGAGACAGCCAGACAGTATTAACAGACAGAGCTGGCAGTCACGTTCTGGGGCTGGCTGTGAAATTGCTTTTTTGGCATCTTCCTACCAAATGAAACCTATTTCCATCCACTATTATCATGCCACTGGGAACCATTAGCTCATCTACAAAGCATATGCTAATGTGCAATCCAATTTAAGCTTATTGTTCCCATATAGTCACGTTCAAACGTCAGCCAGATTGCTGGTTCTCTGAATGAGTCTGGGCAAAGCCTATTCCCAGCTCAAAGTCTTCCCTTCACCATCTGATGGCCTCCTTCTATTTGAACCATGTTGAGCATGCTCTGCCCCCCTATGGTTCAAGGGGCTAGACAAGCGAACTGTCACCCTTTGTCTGGCTGTTCTGCAACACAAAGGAAGCCAAGTCAGTAGAATTTCTGCTGCAGCATTTTCTGTTTGTCAGAGCTGATCCTGGGGCCATGCAAAGGGAAAGATCATGTTTTTCAGCTTTCCTTCACGACTGTGATGGCTAGAAACATACTTAAAATAAAATAAAAAAGCTGAGATTTTCATAACCGGAAAAGATGGAGCTTTAAGAAAAAAATAACGCAGCACTTGTGCTAAAATAGCAGCAGCTGGTGTTCTGTAATGCACTCAGTAGATAATGGGCCAGCTTTTGCTCTCAGATACACCTGGTCAAATCCATTGACTTCAATAAGGCTGCAAGCCAAGGACTGTATGAATCCTTCCATTAACCTCAAGGGGCTCTGAGTCAGGCTCTAGACTGGCCCAACTATAACATGTTACATATTAATGCAAATGCATCCCCATGGACTGAACACAGTACTTCATTGTATGTTAACAGAGAGTACTAGATAGTGTAGAAAATATTTTTCAACTCTTGTCACTTTCCAGGTCCAGGAACATATAATTCTAATTCGCCTGATACTGGGAATAAGAGATCAGATACAGGAAGGGATCAGAAATACCATACTTCTAATGATGAGGGGTCAAATACAGCCATGACATAATTCCACTGACTTCTCCAGAGTTACACTAGAGATAAATTTGTCCCACCTACTTTCTTGCGGTGTTCTCTGCATCCCTTATACACAGCAATCTCTTGCCACTAATCATTCAGCTTTCCAGAGAAGCCCTTGTGTTCTCACACAAAGCTCTAGTACTGTCCATTCACCCTTTCTCCTCTCTCCATAATTATCTGTTTAGAATAATGGGCAGAGGAAAGTGAATTATATTCTGACCTGACAGGCCTCGATGGGGGTGGCTTAATATGATGCTAATTCAACTCAGTTCTCTGTATGAGTTGTGCAGGTACATTCAGGTTGAAGACAGCGGTGCAGAGGTCTTTTGTTACAGTATTTATGTGCGTTTTCCCTCCTACTGAAAAATAAGCTTTTTCTTTTTTAATGATGGCTTAACCAGAGGCAATACCAGATATTGTCTGCAAAGTGCTAGAAATGTATCTTGGAAGCTATGAATATATTAGTATCCTCGCTGAGAGCCTAAGAAAAAAAAATATATAAAATAACAATAATGAATTTTAAAAAAATGTTCACATGCCACAGGGTTTTCTCTAGACTGATGATAAAATTGAAAAATACTTTGAAGATGGGGAAATTTCAAATGCAGAAACTGTGCTCTGGTATCTCCATCTGTGTCATCATGTGCTTCAAGTGGATGTGACTTGATCAAAGAGTTTCTAGAAAACTGCAACCAAGACTCAGAAAGTGTCTGCTGAATTTTTAAACGGGCAATTCCTCTTTGTGTCATCCAGGCTGGAACTGTGTTTGCGTCTTGCTTATTTATTTATTTTAGGCTTTTGAAGTCATTGTACAGGCACTATGGAGGCAAGATTAACCTTTTTGTGTTTTATCATTCTTGAGCAACTGACTCATAACACGAGTGGTGCGTCTCCTCCCTTTCGATGTCAAAAATTCACATGTGGTCCTTTCTCCATCTCAGCTAAACTTTCTGAAGAGGCAGGGGAGATTTTCTGTTCAACGACTTCCCAGAAAATCTGCACATGCAGGATGGATGTTAATGAGAAACATCTGGCTTAACCAGACAAAAGACACACAATTCAGTGAAAGAATTAGACACAGATTTAGACATGGAGTCTGGCAAAGGTTTTCAAAGTATCTACTGGTTTAGACAAATATTAAAGGCACTTGATTTTCAGAAAACTCTGAGCATCCTTTCCAGAAAAAAAATCCTTTAATATCTAAAGGTACGTCTACACTTGCTCCCTAGTTCGAACTAGGGATGCAAATGTAGGCAACTGAAATTGCTAATGAAGCGGGGATTTAAATATCATGCTTTATTAGCATGATCTCGCCAGCGCATTACTCCACTCAACAGCTGATTCAAACCAGGAAGTGCACGCCGGGACGCGTTAGTTTGAACCAAACCCCTTGGTTCGAACTAACGTTACTCCTCAAAAAATCCCCGCTTCACTAGCAATTTCGGTCACATACGTTTGCATCCCTAGCTCAAACTAGGGAGCAAGTGTAGACGTACCCTAAGGTTGGACACACAAAAGTGGAGTCATCCAATATCGTTAGCCAATTGAAAACATTGGCCATAAACTCCAGCCTGAACTTCTTCCGTCTCCTCTTGTGCCTGTGTCTTAGAGCTCATATTAGGCTGTATCCTATAGACTAGCTAAAAATTCCATTAATTTCAAGAAAAAGCTTAAAAAGCAACAAGTGGTGATGTAGCACCTTAGAAACTAACAAAATTACAGACTAACTCGGCTGCCCCTCTGAGACATTAATTTCAAGATTAGGGCCAAGATGGGTAAGAGGCCATCTTCTCCATGGAGGACAGAGATAGGACAATATAGGAACCATCAATCATAAACTTCATGGCCCCTCAGGCTTGGGGATACAGACCCAAACCTCCTCTGGATTTCTGTTTGGATGAGTGACTGACTTTTAAAAAAACAAAACCAAAGACTTGTCTCTGTTGCTGGACCACGTAATCAGAAAATCCTGCAGTGCAGTCTTAAATTGTCTTTATTTGCCACTAAATCTTTCATGACACATAAATAAAATGCTCATTCTCTTTGAACTAAACCAAGACAGTATTTTTTGTTTGGTTCTATAGCTACATTGGTAGAGCTAAATGCCTTCAAGCTATATTGAGATTGTGCTGCTAAGGCCCCAGTTCAGTCCATTGCTTAAGTATGTGCTTACATCGCCATGACTTCCATAGAAGACAATGGGACTACTCACATGTGTAAATGTAAGCACCTACCTAAGCATTTTCAGATTGGGAGTTAGTCTTAGGAGCCTAAATATCATTTTAAGCCAATGAGACTTAGGCTCCAAAGTGGCTAAGTCTCTGTCGGGGGCAGACTCATCACCATGGTGCCTCTAGCTGGTTGCACTGGGAATTAGCTTGTTGACTTTCTGGCTGCCTCCCTCTAGCTGCTTTCTCCCAGTGTTCTCTTTGACCACGGAATCCTCTTCAGGACACAGACACTGGAGTGGGCACTGCCAGAGGGCAGAGACCCCCCCCCTTCTGGGGGTTGGTGTTTATCCTTATTGCACTCCAGGGTCCTCACCTCCCCGGGGCCAGAGCTGGTCTTAGGGGTGGGCGAGCCAGGCAGTCGCCCAGGGCCGCCATTTGCAAGGGGCCGCTGACAAAAGCTGGCTTGAGACAGGCGGCAATCAAAGGGGCTGTGACTGCATTTTGGCCTGACCCCTGACCTTTTATTATTTTTTTTTGCTCAACAAATTTTCCCCAGCAATTGCCTGGGGCCGCCAGTTGGTTAGAACTGGCCCTGCTTGGAACACCCAGTTCCCCTGTACCCACCTTGCCTCAGTGGCCCACTGTCAGTCTTCATCTAGCCCCTGGCTCAGGGGCAAACTGCAGTCTGTAATGGCCACTCATCACCAGCGGAGGGGTTTGGACCTGCTGCCCCTGCCTACCATGGCTGTCCCTCACAGCCCCGGTAGCTTTAGGCCTTGCTTCAGGCCCTGCAGTCTGGGAGCTGGCTTAGCCAGAGCTTCCCCAGCCCTCCCTTAGCACTGCTCTACCTCCAGGAAGCCTCCTGCTTCCCAGGCATCCAGGTCCCTCCTGCTCTCTAACCAGAGCAAGAGTAAGCTTCCCCCTCTCCCGCCAGGAGTCCCTCTTTATATAGCCCCCAGCTGGGCCCTCATTAGCCAGAACTGCCTCAGCTGTGGCTTCACCCCCAGCCCTCACTCAGGGCTGGAGTTTTGCCCTTAAAGGGCCAGTGCAGGGCAAACGCCCTGTCATGGTCTCTTAAAATGGGACTGAAGGGTTGTCTACATGACTTTCCTGTCTGAACTATGGTGTGTGAATTGTAGAGTATCTATCATGTTGCACTTTAACTCCCCTGGTAGACTCCGCTGGTGTGAACTAAAAGGCTCCTTTTTTTGCCAGGATGTAGTTCTGCGGTTGAGTCACATCGACAGACCTATAGTCTCCTGCATTGCTTAGATGCTTTTCAAAACTTTACCTTACATTTTATTTGCTCTATGAAGTGTCCAGTGGGAATTTTTGCGTGCTCTGTAAACAATAACTATTCTAAATATTCATCTTTTAAAGTTAAATTGAAAGTTTTTTAGTTATGGGATTATAGGTGGTTTTCAATACATTGTTTACACTTGTAGACAAATTCCACTTGAATGTGTGTGTGTGTGTGTGTGTGATGCTCATTTTGCACTAAAGGAAAGTCTAACTATTATCTCTGATGGAGCTAGCACTCTACAAATAGAAGGGTAGCTGCAGTGGCATGGGCAGTGGGAGGGAATGGCCACCCAAATACATTCCTAGCATTTTGATGGGATCATATGCAGAGCAACAAATTCATCCCATAGATTGTGCTGCCAAAGCTACACTTTTATTTTTAGTGTGCTGGTGAAGATAGGTTTCCTCGAGCTAGAAACTACACCTTCCGACTTGAAGTGTAGCTGTACCCTAGGGCCTCTTCACATTGCTCTGGCAATGTAAAGGGACCAGAATTTGGACTTAAATTACTTACACTCATTCTAAGGCCTATTTGCTAGAGTGACATAAAGCAGCCTTACTGTAAGCTAAAATTAGATTCAAAGTGCATAGGTGGGGAGTTGTATGGACCTGTGGTGCCCCGGGCTCCACCAGTGTGAGGAGTCTGGGAGCCTGATGCTGCCTGCCATCCCCCGTACACCTCCCCCTGAGTGTTCCTGCTGGCTGCCTGCCCTCAGAAACCTGACCTATGCCCTGACAGCAAGCTGACTGCTGTGTCTCCCACAGGAAGAGGGGAGGAGGCACATTCATTCCTCCCCTCACTTCCAGGCAGCTCTGAGTGGAGTCCTTCCTGCCTGGAGCTTGGGTGAGTGTGTGGTGACAGAAGTGTGGGGAGGAGAGTCAGGGAAGAGAGTGGGAGGAGAAGAGGAAGGGTGGATACTGGCTCCAGCCCCATCTCCTCCCATTCCTCAAACCCCTCATCCGCAACCTAAAGCCAGCACCCCAACCCTCTGCCCCAAACCTGAGCCTCTCCCACTCCCCAACCCCGTCATCCCCAACCTAGAGCCTTCACCCCAAACCTGTGCCCCAGCTCTGAGCCCGAGCCCTGAGCCCCTCCCACAACTCCAAACCCATCATAAGACGGTAAGAACGGCCATATTGGGTCAGACCAAATGTCCATCTAGCCCAGCATCCTGTCTGCTGACAGTGGAAAATGCCAGATGCCCTAGAGGGAGTGAACACAACAGGTAATCATTGCACGATCCCTCTCCTGTCATCCATTTCCAGACAAACAGAGGCTAAGGACACCATTCCTATACATCCTGGCTAATAGCCATTGATAGACCTAACCTCCATGAATTTATCTAGCTCATTTTTGAACCCTGTTAAAGTCCTAGTCTTCACAACATCCTCTGGCAAGGAGTTCCACAGGTTGAGTGTGCGCTGCATGAAAAAAACTTCCTTTTATTTGTTTTAAACCTGCTGCCCATTAATTTCATTTGGTGACCCCTAGTTCTTATATTATGGGAACAGCACATAACTTTTTCTTATTCACTTTTTCCACATCAGTCATGATTTTATAGATCTCTATCATATCTCCCCATTAGTTTCCTCTTTTCTAAGCTGAAAAGTCCAAGTCTTTTTAATCTGTCTTCATATGGGACTCGTTCCAAACCCCTAATCATTTTGTTGCCCTTCTCTGAACCTTTTCCAATGCCAATTTATCTTTTTTGAGATGAGGCGACCACATCTATATGCAGTATTCAAGATGTGTCATACCATGGTTTTATATAGAGGCTTCTTATTCTCTATCCCTTTTTAACGATTCCTAACATTCTGTTTGCTTTTTGACTGCCGCTGCACACTGAGTGGATGTTTTCAGAGAACTATCCTCAATGATGCCGAGATCTCTCTTTTGAATAGTTGTAGCTAAATTAGTCCCCATCATCTGTACCCTAAAGCCAGCACCCACCTTTCTGCCCCAGCCCTGACCTATTCCCCCACCCCAAATCCCTCATCTGTACCTACAGCTTGTACCCCAACCCTCTGCCCCATCCCTGAGCCCCTCCCATGCCCCAAACCCCTCATCCCCACCCCACCCCAGAGCCAGAGACCCCCCACAATCTTACAAGGCAGGTGAGTGGGGAGAGCAGAACTTTGACCTGCTCTGGGCACCACCAGAAATTATACGAACATGCACAAACATGCCGCCTCTGCTCAAGTCTCCTCAAAGCTTGAAAATCTTGGTAAGAATCTACTTTTCTAAATGTTTTTATATAGTCACTTAGAATTGCCTCGATGCAATAGTGTTAAAGGCAGACCTGCTAATGAATACATTCTGAGGCTTTTGTTACCTATGCTCTTCATCAGTGAAGTTGACTGGTTCCTAAGTGACACTATGAATTTTTATCTTGCTGATCTAGATTACTCCTAGCCATTTTTTCCCTCATAAATAGAGAGGAGATTTAGGCTTTACTAGATAGTGCTAGCCGTCTAGCTAGAATTTCCAGGCACGTGGGTTACCCTCAATATACATCTTTACAAGGGGAGGTCTGGATTGAACATGTCTAGGATGAGTATTTCCTTGGCTTTGATCTTCAAAAATTTTGAACAAGATTATCCTGGTGAACAGGTTTCAGTCTGGGGGATTTATTAGAAACGTGTTGTAATTGAAGGCATGACCTAAACTGAGGAACCATCAGAGATAAGCAAAGACTGAATGATTTCTCAACAGATTGGGAAGAATGTGCAAAAGAGATAATATGAAGCAAGAAGTGGTGACAGTAGTGCATCTCAGGGGAAAAAAATCTAAGACATGTATTCAAGGGATGCAAGAAGTCTGGGAAGCACTTTGATTGAAAGAGACCCATGGACAAGATGGTGTATTGGACATGAGTTTGTGATAGACAAACCCCACTGAATGCAATGTGGGTCAGTGCTATTCTGGCACATGCACTCCTGGAATATTGTATTCTGGACACAACATGACATTAATTTCTGGGTATTGCATAACTAGGCAGATATTGAAAAATTGGCAGTAATTCCGAGAAGAGCAGCGAAAATCACGGGATTGAAATACCTTGACAGAGTAAAACGGAGAAGGCTTTAGAGAAAATGTCATTGTGGGTAAAATTGTGGCTGCGTAGAGTTGCCAGCTTCCTAATGGCATAAAACCAAACACCTTTGTCCCCTTGCCCACCCCTTCCCTGAGGCCTTGCTTGCTCATTCTATTCCCCCCGTCTCACTCCCTCATTTTCCACAGGCTGGCACAGGGGGCTGGGGTGTGGGAGGTAGGGAGGGCTACACCAGGGGGTGCGGACTCTGTAGAGGAACGAGGAATGAGAGGTTTGCAGTGTAGGAGGGGGCTCAGGGCTGGGGCAGGGATTTAGTGTGCAGAAGGGGCTCCAGGGTGCAGGAAGGGGCTCAGAGTTGGGACATGGGAAGGGATTCAGTGCTTACCTAAGGTGGCTCCCAGGAAATGGCAGCAGGTCCTTGCAGCTCCTACATAGAGGCAAGGGGGGCAATGGGAGTTATAGAATGGTGCTTGGGGCAGGGGCAGCAGACACAGCCCCTTTCCCCCCGCTATGCCTAGCTGCTTCCTAGGAGATGCGCGGAGCTAGGGCAGGTAGGGAGCGTCAGCCTGCCTTAACCCCAGACTCTTGCTGTGCTGCTGACCAGACTTTTAATGGCCTGGTCAGTGGTGCTGACTGGAGCTGTCAGGATTCCCTTTGGGCAGAGTGTTCTGGTCAAAAACCAGATCCTTGGCTACCCACCCATCCCCCCATTGGCCTGGCTCTGGCCGCCACCTCATCTGTCCCCCCAACCCTTTTGATCCCTGCTGCCTCACTGGGCTCTCCACCCATCCCCCATTGCCTTTGACCCCTGTTGTCATTGCCATCTCCCTCCATTGTGCCTGGCCTCCCCTGCCACCTCTATACCCCACATTGGCCTCTGCTGCCTTCCAGGGCTCCCCACATTAACTCTGTGTCCTACTGTTTCCTACCCCATTGCCCCAAGCTCCCTTTAATGATCTTGCTCCTTAGGCCTGCTCCACTGCTTGCCTCTTGAACTTAGGGCCCCCTGGACCATGGCACCTTAGGCAGTTTCCCATGCTAAGGCTGGCCCAGGATTGAAAGAGCAAAATATGTACAGTATATAGCTTGGCTCACTGTGTAACCACAGACTTTAAATATCTGAAGGCTGCAAAGGCAGAGACTGGACAGAGTTATTTAGGATGTTACATGAATTATAAGTAGGGGTAAGGGGATGAAATTAGGAAAGGGAATATTTATGTAGAATATTTTTCCCGGAAGGAAGAAGAACCAGACAAAATATTTTAAGGTGAAGTTAAGATTGAGAGAACAGAGCAGGTGCTTTAGGGCAAACACTGTTACAAGAACCTTGTAGTTATATTTTAAAATAGTTACTAAAACCATGAAATTAACTGTTAAGGCTGAATTTGAAGGTATGTAAATAGATAGCTAAAGTACCCAAAATGCTTTTTTCCTCCTCCCACAATGATTCCCTCAGAAATGTAGAAAACCACAGACTATTTTATTCATCCAGAGTAGTTTCATCTCATCAGTGACTACAGCCATTAGAATGAATTAATTGTTCAGCATTCGTGTTGCTGAGTTGGGTCTACTTACTAGTCATATGCAGTCAACAGAAGAATACATATCTGAAAAAAGTCTGACTAGACAAACAGTTTCTCCGTATAAAAGCCTCCCAGAACCGGGTGGTGAAATTGCAGCATCTATATGAAGAGAGCATAGATGGGTGTGGTGACCAGTGATAACACATCACACTCAGACTATATGTACACCACCACTTATGTCTGTTTCACTTATGTCACACAGGGGTGTGAATAAGGCACCCCACTGAGTGACACAAGTTACAGTGACCTAAGAGCCAGTCAGTGGTATGGGAAGATTTTGAAAAGTGGGGATGCTGAGCTTCCTTGCCCTGTCCACCCCCACCCCCAGTTGAGGTGGAGAGCAAAGCCCCAGAATGTGGGATCTGCAGCTAGGACCCTGGGTTCTCAGCGGCCACCCTGCAGCAGAGCCCATGGCGCACAGAGCTGCAGCTGAGAACTCAGTGTATGGGGCTGGCAGCAGGGACCCCAGGTGCCTAGGCCAGGAGTCCTGGCGTGCTGCATCATCCCTTGCTTCTCCCACCAATTTAGTCACTGCCTCTTGCAGAGGCTGGAGTAATTAATCCTACAGGAGAGCGCTGTCTTTGGCTTAGAGCAGCTACATTAGAGAGTGTACAGCGGCAGAGTTGCACTGGTGCAGCTGCTGCATTCTCTAGAGCAGCCATAGCTTTAATGTCAGAGATATATGGTCATGCCAATTTTCTTCCACAAACTGATCTGAGGAAGTGGGTCTGGCCCACGAAAGCTCATCACCTAATAAACCATCTTATTAGTCTTTAAAGTGCTGCATAGTTCCATCTGATGTTTGTCTAAAGGCATTGCATCGCTTCATTTTGTAATGCATTTGTATTGGTGCTCTCTTCACCAGGAAGAGAAGACGAGAGGGCAGATTTAAAAGGGGTTCTGTGTTGCATATTGCACGTGCAAACACATTTTTTTTCTAATTGCCAAGCCCCCGCAGAGTCAAGCTTCATGAAAAGTTGGATCTGGCTGGCATATAGCAAGTGTTTTTCAGAGAAAGTTATTTAAAAATGTGGTGTTTCAAAAATTTCTAAGACAAAGGGATGAGCCTCTTCTCTCTGAAAATCACGCCACTGAAATGTGTCTCCATGTGGGTGTCCAAAAATTGAGGCACTCACAAACTCTGATCACTTTTGAAAATATTGCCCTAAGCTCTAATTATAAAGGAGGCCTCAGCATGGGCCTGCAGAACTATGTTTGCACACCCATTGCACACACAGGGCCAAACTCGGCACTCAGTTACACCAGTGTACAGTTGGAGAAACTCCTCTGATGTCAGTGGTGGAATTAAGTCTTTACACTAGTGTAACTAAGGGCAGACTTTGGCTCAGATACTCTGCCTTTGCACATGGAAATGGCCACTTGTGGAAGAGATTAACTTGAACTTGTCAGCACTCCAGGCATCTTTGTGCTATTGGGAGCAGGGATTGGATGATTTATAAGTATTCTTTCAAGATGTTCCTTCATTACTAAAGTTACCTTCTGAGCCTCCCCTGGAGCATGTTCTCAAACCCTGATTTCATGTTCCATTGGTGCTCATCAAACCTCCAGTGACATTTCTTGGCATAACTGATTAAAGCAGTTATTTAGCACTGTCTGCATATATTGCACAATAAAATTTTATTTGTCAGTTGGCAAACCTGCATAGAAGAATAGCAGCTATGGAAAATAATTTATATTAGATAAAAACACCTGCCCTCATTGCTACACATAGCGACAACACTGGCTGCATGGTTCTTTTTCAGATCCTTCTATCCCTGACGGATACAGCCTGTGGCTTTGCAGGTTGCACAGACTGATGTTTAAGGCATCGGGATGTTGGAAACAATCAGCCGTGACAATCAGCCAGTCAGTGCTCTTGAATTTCGTCCAGTTTTGTTCACTTTGCGATTGTCTGTAAATAAAGCACTGTTCTTAAAGCAGTGTTTTCATTTATTCTTCTGCCAGTTAGTGCCAGGCGGAGTCATGGAATCTCGCCACATTCCCCACTCCCAACACAATTTGAATCAAAGTGGGGATCTTTTTGTTACCCTACTAAAATGGTCATTGCCTTTTTCACATTCCTTTTGCTCTGGAGCAAAACAGATTCATGTCAAATAAGGAAAGGTCATTTCTTTACCTCTTATTTACCTTATTTTGTTTAAAATAAATGAATTTCGAAAAGAGGCAAGGAGACTGAAGTCTTTGATTTATCCTGAAAAAAAAATATAGCAGGAGTTCAAGCTTCCTTCATGCTGCCCAGCCAGCACGTCTCAATCCTGGGCTTGCTCAAGGATTTATTCAAAATCTGAGCATAATCGTGTCCCAAATATTAAATTGCAAGCATTGTGCTGAACTGGGGCCTTAACTCCTCAGGCAATACAGTTAATTGTGAAATAACATAACACAACACAGAAATTGGACAATAGATTTCAAAATACTGTTCAAAATCATGTAAAAAGTCGGATTTTTCAGAATACCCGAGCACACTCAATTTCAACAGCATCAATAGGGGCTGAAAATCAGAACGGTGGCCAGTTATTATCCATTTTAATCCAAGATATGTCAGGCTCATTTTCTTAACCCACTGAATCACTCCATGCTCATTTCATTGCAACTTCAGGTAAGGGCTATACCCATTTGGTGATGCTAGTGAGAAATGATTCTGCTCATAGTGGCTCTGTTGGTGCTCATGCTGTGCTATTGTCATAGATACCAGGTTTGTAAAATGTTTGGTAGGGCCCAAAGATCAGAAGGTATGTAAAGGGCAGAGCCCTCTATACTTGGGTGTCAGGGACAGGGCAGTGAAGCCTCCCCGGTAGGAGAAAAAACTGAAAATATTTTATTTAAAAGCTCGTTTTTAAACATTAATATGTAACATTTTCAATAAACCCAATATCTGTTGGATAAATCCTCTGTCGTGTAAAATTATTATCATTGTGTACTTGCCACATTTTATTTTTGTGTCTACAGTAGATATTACTTTTCTTTGACCCTCTGCAGTTGAGTATACTGGTTGTATGAGAAAACACTTTAGAAATACATCTGCTTCATACCCTGTTGTTATTGTGTCTGCCATAAAGGTGCGGGGTATATCGCTGAACTTCTGCACCACATTAATGAAGCCATTGTGCTAGGAGAAAATAATAATTACAAAATTGGTGTGTAATCAAGCATTTATAATAGTTAATTTATGTTTACACAAAGAGTGCAGTAATTACTGATTAGTGCATAGATGACTTACTTACAGCTTAGTCACGAGCAAATACACTTTGTCACTGCTCAGTCCGCAAAATGAATTGGTAAGGAGATTCTGAATGTCTATGTCATCAGTAACGTTCTGGTGAAGATGCAGAGCAGCCAAATGATTGAAATTTTATTGGCTCCCAGTGGCTCATAAATAATTGTTTAGTCTATGAAGGCAGCTGAATGCTTCTTCAGCAGTGCATGTTGTAGCAGGAATTTCACAAAGAACAACTTCAGCAGAGTCACAGTTTCCAGACAAGGTCTCATACAGGCTCCCATTTTCTTTCAGAAATGTCTTTGCTTTTCTCATTGAATCAAGTCTGCAATATTGCTCAGCTTTGGTAAATGAAGAGCTAGACTGCCGTTAATATCACTCTACTCTGTGCTAAGTAGGCCTCAGATGAAGTATTGGGTCTAGTTCTGGGCCCAACATTTCAGGAAAGATGTGCACAAACTGGAGAAAGTCCAGAGAAGAGCAATAAAAATGATTAAAGTTCTAGAAAACAGGAGGTATTTGGGAAAACTGAAAAAAAAATGGTTTGCTTGGTCTGGAGAAGACTGAAGAAGGACATGATAGCAGTTTTCAAGAGCATAAAAGGTTGTTACAAGGACAAGGGAGAAAAGCTGTTCTCATTAGCTTCTGAAGACAGGACAAGAGACAATGGACTTAAATTTCAGCAAGAGCAGTTTAGGTTGGATGTTAGGAGTTGGGTCAGTATAAGAGACATGTGGGCAGCTGTGAGGAACTGCGGATCCTCCCCCTGTCCTGGGCATGGTGTCTGTGGGAGGGGACATAGGCAGGGTGGTGCAGGGTCTGGGCATGAGGGAGATGTTTACCTGGCTCCATGCCTCCCGCTGCTCTCAGGCACAACCCCCCTCTGCAACTGTTGGCTGTCATTCTGGACAATGAGAGCAGCAGGGAAAGCCTCCAGGTGATCAATTTCCTGTGCTGACATTCCCCCAGCTGGCGGGGGGAGAAGGGGGAATGGAAGTGACAGCACACAGAGCTGCTTTTTTACCTCACAAGCTGGATCCAGCCCATGAGTCTCCCCCATCCCTACAGCTGGAAGCCGGCTCTTGCACTTAATCCTCACGGCGGGAGGAGGGATTGGAGCACCAGCTCAGGTTCGCTGCTGCAAGGGAGAGGGAAGCCCTGAGCCCATGTCCCACCTTCAAAACAGTCGTGAATCATTAGTGGTCCACACACCACACTATGAGAACCACTGGTATAAACCCATAAAATCTTTACGAGTTTCCCAGTCTTCTTGGGACAATAACATTGTCCATCACAGAGGCATAATACGTTCAGGCCTTTACCTTATGCACAATTGTTCATAGCACTGATATTGCCCTCATTTCCGTTATCTCATTAGGAACATGAAATCCAAAAATAAAATCTGCATTGGATCAACTTTAATGTTTAATTTGGATACTAGCTAAACATTTTTTCTGATTTTGCTTTTTTTAGCATAAGTTGACTAAAATGTGAAAGTTTTTTTTAAACCAAAATAAATCTTTTTGTTTAAAAAAATGTTAATCTGAGAATTTCAAAAGTTATTTTCAAAATTGTTTTGAATTTGGGGATTTTTTGTAACTGACCCTCTTTCATCAACTATTTTGATTTTGATGAATCTGCATTTTTGGATGAAAAAATGTTTCACTGGAAAATCCTCAACTTGCTCTAGAATTTCTCACCAGTTTGAAAAAAAAAAGCATTTCATTTCTAATTTCCTTAGAAACTTTTTGAATAATTTTGTTTGGGGGGAATAAAGAATCTCGAATCAAACCAAAGAAAGACAGCTTTTGAAGGAACACTGGATACACCATTAGTATTTGAACCTACATGGAAAAGCACTATATAAAGAAAGACCTGCTCTACAGGCAAAGAAGAACACATGATTTAATACACCTCAGATGATGTCCACAAACCAGATTTTCTGCTGCTTTGGGTTGTATTTCTTCAACAAGCTGCAAAACAGAAGATGTGGTAAGAGGGATCATGGTACATGGACATTGCAACAGTGCAGACAAGAAGGCACGTAGAGGAAGTCACTAAAGGTGGGAGACTTAAGATTCCTTATTAAGGATCAAAGATGGATCAGAATTTCACTCTACAAAAATTCAGCTCAGTCTGACTCTGCTAAGGCTTCTGGAAATATTGAGGTTCTGGTGGGAATGCTCAGTGTTTTACCACATGCATTAGCATCGTGACTCCCATACTATGTTGCATAATTTCAATGGCAAAACAACTCCTATGATAGAATTATCTCTACATAGTTTTTAAACACCCATGTTAAAAATAGCTAATTCATCCTTTCTTTGGTAACCTCTTCTAATGTAATACATCTAATCACACTTCATATTTAATAAATAATTATCCTACAGGCAAAATTAGTTTGGTGTAAAAGTAAAAGGTCAGCCCAATTTTTCTTCTGTAAACATTTCCTGACGGCAGAGCAGAATTAATCCTTCACCATATGGCCACAAATGAAACAGAAAATATGGAGTCTCATGCAGTTCTATTAGCAAACTATTCTAATTGATTTATTTCTTTAGTGACTGGATTGCTAGAGACTGTGTCTATATTTATACTGCCACCAGATGTATTTAACGTCTTCTCTTCTAAAGAGCAGGCAATTCATGTGCAAGGATTTATCATGTTGTCACAGTTGATGAATTAGAACTTGAAATTTCTGATACCAGCTGAAAATGCTAGTTTTAAAAATTTATCTACATTATGAAATAGGATGCACATGTCATGAGAGCTAGTTATTAACCCTTAAGAATAATTTGATAATCTGGAAAGCAAACCTATTTTTTGTCACTGCTTTTTCCTATATTTTTGAGCAGATCCTAACAAGTTTGACATTGTAAATATTCATGACAATTTTCATGTCTAAGTAATGTAAATATTTTATGCAGGCATTTTCCTCCACAAAAAATAAAATAAATTAAAATAACTCCCCCATGTAATTAAGTAAACAAATAAACAAAGAAGTGGTGAAGGTTATGAAGACCACATGTATAAGTTTTTGTGGGGTGTATTATTTGCAGCAAAAAGTGAGCTATGAATTATGTAGCATTTATACTGTAGTTTGTAGTTTTCATGTACTCTCTAGGAGAACAGAGGAACAAATTTGTGCCACCTTTTTACTTCTACTTTCTACTTCTGTGTGGGAAGCAGCCAAGGACATTCCGTTTCTTCTCAAAAATGGCCGTTGGGAAGGAGTAAACAAACAGACAAAACAATATTATTCTTCAGGGTTAGATTGTTGGGCTTACCACTAACTCTGAGGAGTAAGTGGCAGTGTATAGCTGTGCCACTCCAGGAGCACAAAGTAGATGAAATTGCCATTCACAGCTACAGTTCAGTTTCTGGTACCCCCGTTGCCCTAAGGGAAGCAATCTGCCAGTCCTTTATCTGAGCAGATAACTAACTACTGGTTGTGCTGTCTGGTGTATTGGGAGGGAAGAGTTAAGGTCCACCCACTAGTCCCTGTTTTCCCACTCATCACCCATTTGAGGCTTTCACCTGCCAACGCACAGTACTGGCAGCCTACAGGTTTCTAAGGAGAAGTCTTACACCCCTCCAGGCCCACTGATGGGCTAGAGGCAGGTTAAAGGGGGCAATTGCCTCGGTGCCTGGTGACACAAAGGACCCAGAAGCTCTTGGCCACTGCTGCCTCTCTCAGCAGTGGCAGCTGGAGCCACTGGCCCTTTAAATTGCTTCTGGAATGCTGTATGGTGTATTCTGGGCAGCACTGAGGGCTAGGGTTACCAGGTAGTCTTAAAAAAAATACCGGACACATTTCATGGGAGGGGGGAGGGACTGGCCGGGAGGGGAGCGGGGCTGGCCGGGAGGAAGGGGGGCCGGGAAGCAGAGCTGACGGGGGAGGGTTGGGGGCTGGCCGGGAGAGATTGGGGGGGGGGGTGGCCGACAGGAAGCAGAGCTGGTCGGTGGGGGGGAGGGAGGAGGGCAGAGCAGGGCTGACCGGGGGAGATCGGGGGGAAGGGAGGACGGCCAGTGGGAGTGGGGCTGGCCGGGGTAACTCAGGAGGAGAAGGGGAGAACTGGCCGCCAGAAGCAAGGCTGGCAGGGGGTGCAGTGGGGCTGGCCGGGGAAGATCGGGAGGAGGAACCAGCCGGAGGGAGGTAGAGCTGGTGGCAGGGGCAGGGGTTGGGAACAGCAGGGCTGGCCAGGGGAAATCGGGAGAGGAGGGGAGAACTGGCCACCGGAAGCAGGGCTGGTGGCGGGTGCAGCGGGGCTGGCCGGGGAAGATCGGGAGGAGAAGTGTGGGAGAACCAACCGGCCGGCCAGGAGGAGGCGGGGGGGGAGGAGCATATCAGCCGGTGGGGAGTGGGTCTGACCCGGGCAGTGCAAATCCCAGGGCGTTCCTGCCCCCCGCACAGTCCAGGAGAAGCGCGAGTCAGTCCGGTTGCGGCTCCACCACATGCTTGACCAGAATGCAGGAGCACAGACCGGGCTGCCCCTCCTCCTCACATGCAACCAGAGCTCCCAGCGCCGATCACGCCCTGCCTCCCAGCCACTCCCCCCGCCAGGCTTCTGGGCGCCCAGTCGGAAAACCAGGAAATACCGGACATTGGACATGTCCGGTATTTTCTGGATTTTTTTTACCGGACAGAGCCCCAAAAAACCGGACTGTCCGGTAGAAAACCGAATACCTGGCAACCCTACGAGGGCTGGGAGGGTGGAGGGGGAGGATGGCGCTCTGCATTCTAGGTGGTGCTGAGAGCTGGCTGCCTCAGCCCTGCTTCTTCCTCCTGAGGGCCCATCCATTCTGGGGGTGCGGAGCAGGGCCCCCTCAGCTTGCTCACAGGCCTGGCATGGTTGTTGGTCCCACTGCATCTCTCCAAAGATACTCAGGGTGAATCACAATCTTGCCTGGAATTAGAACTCTCAGGAACTGTGTTCACAAATGTAAGCAATGAAAACATCTCCTTTTTTTCTGACTAAGAGCTTGATCCAAAGCCTGTTGAGGTCAATAGGAGGTCCTTTGCTGACTTCAGTGGGCTTTGGATCAGGCCCTGACCTGCCATCCATCCCTGCCTTTGTTGACTGATATCCCTAGACTCGGCCTCCTCTTGTGAGCCTTTCCTGCTTTCAAGAAATGCATGACTTCTGCTAGAAAGGCCTAATCATACGTTCCTATGAGTTTTTTGTTGCTGAAAGGCTATACAGTGCAAACTGCCTCAGCAGACCTGAGCAGCTGGAACATTTCCAGTCCCATCAAGAATTTATCTCCTCCATATAAATTCCCTCTGTGCTGTGCAGTCACCTATGTAACATGTCAACAGCCTCCCGCTGAACAGTCAAATTGTACAGCACACTCTTCAATGCAACCCGTTAAGACAGCTGGAAAAGCAGCTGTTGACAAAGCAGTATAACAAAAAGAGATAACCATGGAAGAACATGTCAGAGCTATCCATGAAAATGAGAATGGAGAGAGTAAAAGGAGAGAAGCAGGAAAAGGTGACAAATTGGTACATAATTGGAGCTTGCTAAAGGACACAAACTGGGTTAAGAGTGTGGTTTCATACATGAATCTAGTCAGTACAAACCTGCATGACTCAAAATTAATGACTACAAATCCCTTGTTAACTGAAAGCCTTTAGTTTTTCAGAGGATTACTCTACACTTCATCCTGTGGGGTTTAGCCTCTAACCATTGGGAATTTTGTCATGGCTTTCAATGATAGTCAAGCCAGAGGGGCTATTGTGGTTAACACACAGGATATGATCTGAGTTCTATTTCCACCTTTGTCATAATCTGTGTGGATGAGCTTAAGCAGGAGCGGCCCTAGACGAGCTGCTGGCAACTGGAGCCCTAGGCGAAAAGTGTGATCGGCACACAATCGGTGCCCCCGCCTCCAAAGCCCTCAACAGCCGTTTATCTTGGTGCCCTAGGCGACTGCTACTTAAGCTTAAGCAAGTCACAATTGGAGCCATCTGAAGGATGGAGATTCCATTTTGCAATGAATTCTCTGTGAGAGTAAATACTAACAAAATGACTGACTGACTGAAATGTTTCAGGTTGATCGAAGCATTTGTTTCACTTTCTCTTTTAATTTTTTTATATTGGAATATATAATGTTACCTCTAGGCATGGATGGTGGGGAATATTCCTGAAATATTACACTGAAGGTTTATCTTCACTTGCCAGTAGATTGGCACTGTTGCAATTGATGTGGTGAGTGTTGATTTAGTAGGTCTGGTGAAGACATGGTAAATTGAAGGGAGAGCACTCATCAAAGACTGAGATTAAACTCACTATTTGCCTAGTCATTAGCTGGGAGGTAACAGCAGGTGGTTTATATTGGCTATAAATGCTTGGAGGGGTAGATTAGAGTATTGTTGTTTTTATCTTTTATTATCCAGATCTCTTTTTCCATTATCTCTTTTCCTGAGTTTTCCATACCTAATAAAATCCCAGCTACTGTTTCACTGCTTTGGGAACTAATATTTTATTTTTGTGTGCTCTGAGTGACACCCCTCTGTATGAGACTGGACAGGGGCTATTTTCCCAATAGACTTGACCTCTATGATCTCTGACTTAGGATAGATTTCCTTGGGTGGTGACATCAGGATGTCCTCATAAGAGAATCAAGGAGCCATACCCCTAAAGACAAAAGGGAGGACACTTGCCATAAAGTAATATATTAGCTTAAATAAACTGGTAAATAGCACTCTAGAAAAGATAGAAGATAGTAAGCTGCTGTTATTCATAGTTGTTGAACTGCTGAGTGCTAACAGGATATCTGGCATTATAAACGATGTGTAATAAGCAATGTCCCATGGGGCCTTTTGTGCAGTGAGGTATTATTCATCCCAGATAAGGATATCAGGATATGCCCCACAGATGGCAATTAAGACATAAAAATCCCCAGATAGTGATTATACAGTCGATATTCACTACAATGCAGCTGAAAGCTTCCTATAGGAAGAATTCTTGTCAATAGCCCTAGAGCTAATGGCAAGTTAAAATTGACCAAACAAAAAGACTTATAATGGTATTCCTGACTTTAACAATGCTTTAAATATTGAGAATTCTCTCACTATATGGTATAATTTGTGAGCTACGTACGCTGCCTAGGGACTAGAAAAAAGGGACTTGAAGTCAGGATTCCCGGTTGCTATTCCCCTCTGTACAAATGACTTGATGTGAGACTTTGAGTAAATTGCTTAGCCAACATTTTCAAACTTGGATTTCTAAAGACTAGCACTATGACTGGGCCCAAAGGGGTGAACCTGACTCACCTGGCTGAGGAAGCTCCGCCCCTACAGCCCTGCTGGGCATGTTCCAGCTGGAGGCCAGCTATAAAGGCATGTGAGATGCTCAGTCAGGGCTGGCTGCTACAGGGGAAGGACATGCCACAGGAGCTCCAGGTGAGGAAGCACTGACTGACCAAGCCATGACAGCCAGTCTGCAGGGAACTGTAGAGGAAGCCCCTGGAGAAGAGCGAAGGGACAGAGAGGGCTACCCGCAGGAGATGGGCAGGAAACAGCCCAGGGAGGGGAACTGTAGCCCCCCGGGAAGTCCCTCCTTACCAACCCCCGTATGGGGTTAGCTACTAGGCTGAACTATCCTGACCATAGGAGGAAGTATACTGGATCTTTGTCACTAGGCTGTACTACCCAGACCACAGGGGGAATTATATTGACTCCCTGACCACAGGGAGACTTGCATTGACTTTGTGGCCGTTAGAGTGAGGGGCATAGCCTTGGACTTCAGCTGTTAAGCCATGTAACCCCGAGAGGTGGGGGTAGCATTGGTCTCTGGTTGTTATGCCACACTACCCTGAGGGGGGGGGCATAGCACTAGACTCTGGGGGTATGTCTATCCTGCATTCCTCTTTTGAGAGAGGAATGCAAATACAGCTGAGTGAAATTGCAAATGAAGCACGGATTTGAATTTCCCGTGCTTCATTTGCATAATTGCGTCTGGGTGCTTTTTTGAAACACCCTATTTCGAAAGAAAAAACGCAGTCTAGATGGGGTTATTTTGAAAAAAAACCCTTCTTTCAAAATAACCCTTAACCCTTAAACCTCATTTTTAAGCCACACTACCCCCAGAATAATGGGTCAAATACAAGGCGCCCCTTGACAGACACAGAGAGGCATATTTAGCCATCCGAAAAATGATCCGATTTTTCAGGAGTTCACTGCATTGAGTCTGAAAATATTGGCTTTTATCTCTTCATGCTAAAATCTACTCATTTGTAAATATCTCTTCTTCTTCAGTTGCAAACAGACTGAAACAACCAATTTTTCACACAGGGTATTCAACAGCCATCAGATGGTAGTAACAATTTTCCATCTTTACTAGCCTGGGCCAAATTCTAAATAGTTACTTGGAAGTGAAAGGCTTCCTAACTCATTGATAATACCCCAAACCATCCTGTCCCTCCTGTTATTAGCAAATGGAAAAAATTACAGGGGAACGATGCAGTGCAAGAAAGGCGAATGTTATAAAAGGCAGTAATTATTAAATGAGAAGTGGCAGCACTCACTTGCTAAGTGTTCATCTGAAAACTCCCAAAGATTAACAAAGGGATGGAAGTGCTTTTTTAAAATGTATTGGTATTTTGCATATTCTAATTGAAACTTGTGAAGCAGAATTATATTGGTGATACAATTATAGAAGCGATTAGAGTGTGTATAAATTATGTAGTTTCTGGATAATGTAAGAAGTTTTGGATAATTATTTCTGTATTAGAGTGACTGGGAAGATGATGAATCACCTTCCTGAATAATCTGCAGATATCCAGGCTATGCAGCAAGGGCAATGTGATTGCACTATTCAAACTACATAAAGGCAAAACCTGCAAAGGGTTACCACCTACTATCCTTATAGTGCTCTGTTTACAAGCTATATGAGCTATATGGTTTCAAGGCACAGGGCCAGAGCCCAACAGGGTTATGGATTTGCTTCAAGACAAGAGTCGATTAGGAATAGATAGTTGCTTTTATTAATCTTAGTACATCACTACTATTACAGGCTTAATACTGCCAGATGGTTACACAGCTACTGCAAAGTAATACAAATAAGCATAGGCAAAGCAATGCATGTAAGAGTAACAGGCACTTAGAAATGCTTACGGCTGTTTAGACTGTGGGAAGTCCCATTCCGGTCACCTCACACCCGGCCGCAGTGGACATGGCTCCAGCTAGGGGGATTCGGGACACCCTTCAAGGTCTAGGTCCCTGATGAGACTCACAGAGGGGTGGGACTCCCAGTGATCTTATACTACAGTTGTTTACTGGGTGTGCACATACCTGGCTCAACGCCATTCTTATCACTCTTATGGGCTGAGACCGAGGTCAAACTTGTTTACCGCTCAGTAGTTTCCCAGCTCAAGGCATGGGCTAGAGCTGATAAAGCCCAGCTGCTGTTTGGGCTTGCAGGGTCCCAGGCTATGCTAAGCTGGGTACAGCAGGGATGGAAACTTCCATCCTAGGCCTGCTAAGCTGCAGGACCCACATATGACTTCCATGTGACATATGGTAATGGAAGGCATAGTACCAACAGTGCAAGGGCAACTGACTTATGACCAAGGCAGTTTTCATCCAGGATCTTCATGCTGTGGCCAAGTTGTAAACCTAACTTGGTACATTTGAAGATGGCTTCAGAATATGCAAGATTACAGAAGTTGTGATTATTGACTTGTCAGCTGCTTAGGACACTGTGAAGTATTGTGCATTTCTAATGAAACTGGTAAGAATTTTTAGAAATAGCAAGATGGACCAGGTATCTCCTCCTTGCTTGAAAATAGTTCTTTGTCGAGATGGTCAGAAAAGTTGATAGCATACTCAATAGAAAGGATTGCCCCAAATTTCAGTGCTATCACCCTTGACGTTTAGTGTTTGTTACACAAATGACCAACCAGAAATTTCCAGACTCCAACGATGTATTTATGCAGGTCTTCTTTGCATCCCCACACAGCTGAAAAGATTTAAAGGGCACTGGCTCATTACGTCTACACTGCAACGCTATTTCGGAATACTGGAATATCCCAATATAGCTATCCTGTATCTCCACAACAAGCCCGTTATTTTGAAATATAACAGACTCGCTATTCCAACATTCCTGTAAACATCAATCCACGAGGAGAAAGGGACATTTCAGAATAGCAGGTTATTTCGAAACAAGATTGAAATAAGATACACAATTTGCAATACACAATTGCGTATCTTATTTCGAGCTACGGTGCAGTGTAAATGCACCCTTAAACTGGTTCCCTGAGTGTACCTGGAAAACACTATCACACATGGTTCCTAAATGTCAACCCTAGTAGGACACAGGCATTCACATTCCACCTGAAACACCATCAGGCCAAGCAGAAACTCCAGACACAACCATTGACGACAATAAACATCCACGAGGAGTAACGGTAGTTCGAATTAGAGAACCTAATTCGAACTACCTACTCCGTGCCGCGTGTAGCCGCGGGCACGGAGTTCGGACTAGGGGACTTTTAAAAATAGCGGCGCCCGGGAAGATGCAAATGAAGCCCCGGATATTTAAATCCCGGGCTTCATTTGCAACTTCGAATGCCTACATTAGCCACCCTAGTTCGAACTAGGGTGGTAGTGTAGACATACCCTAAGATACATGAATCTGTGATCCATATTCACAGTTTGCTTGTTTTTTAATCAGTCTGATATATATAGTTGCAAATTCTTTGCACTATATTGGATTTTTGCGGGTGCTGGGAGAACCGTTTGTTATATAAGCTGCTTTCTTTCAAGCAAAATAATTGATGACCACAAACATGTGGGTTGTTTTGTTATTATAGCTGTTTTATGCTAAGGATCCTGTTAACTTCTTTTATCAGACAAAGAGAGGTTTAATCAGTTATCTGTTGTGAAGGTCTGGGCAAGCATCCAGAAGATCTTCAAGTCACTAGTAATAAATGAGGCTTGGGAGGAAAGGGAGAATTTGTTTTGCACATAACAGATGTGGAAGCTGATATCCAGATTTCTATTTTCACGGTGTTTTCTGCGAGGACTTGTACTATATACAATATTAAAGTTTAAAGGGTTGCACTGATTTAGCTGAAAATTCAAGTACTTCTCAGTTTAAAATAATCTTCCTTATGCTATAGAGTTACAGAAATGAACACAAAATATTATATATAAATTCTGCTCTTGTATTGTTCACAGACATTCCATCAGCATCCTAATTTAATGGCAGAGATTAAGGGTTCATAGATTTTTAACTTTTGGTTCAACTGGAGCATAGTTTTTTACAAAGTCGCCATTCTTCATGTAAAGGGTCCAGATCTTTCCATTTATTTCAGTAGGTTTCAGAACAGGTCCAGTGTTCACAACAGAAACCGACATTACATGAAATCCACCCGATTTGGGGTGTTCTTACAAAGTTAGAGCCGCTCCCTGAGTTACGAACAAGTTACGGACCAACACTTGGTCTGTAACTCGAAGTGTTTGTAACTCGGATCCCATAGAGTTACATGGCAACTGCGCTGTTCGTAAGCACGGATCGCCGTTCGTAACTCAGATCCGCATTTACGACCACTTTGGTTGTAAGTGCGTATGGTCATAAGTGGAGGTGGTCATAATTCGGGGAGTGGCTGTACTTCTTTTCGGGGTTTGTTACAAACTCCAGATGCAAAGTTGGTTTTATTAAGAAAAGGTCTACTAAGGTTCACAAACCTCTTAGTTTCAGAGAGGTAACCGTGTTAGTCTGTTTCAGCGAAAACAATAAGAAAACCTGTGACATCTTAGGGTGCATCTACACAGCACCTTAAACTCGAAATAAGATACGTATTTTGCACTTTGCAAATGGCATTTCTTATTTTGAATCTATTTCAAAATAGCTTATTTTGAAATTTGGCTCATCTACACAGTACCAAATTTCGAAATAACATCCTATTCCGAGACATCCCTTAACCCTCATGGAATGAGGGTTACCGGGATGCCAAAATAACACGCCTGTTATTTTGAACGGGTGGCTTGTGTAGACGCAGGGTAGCTATTTTGGGATACCTGAGATATCCCGAAATAGAAGTGCAGTGTAGATGTACCCTTAAAAACTAACATGTTTATTATGGCATAAGCTTTTGTGGGCAGCAGCTCATATCATCAGACGTATTAATTTGTTGAGCCAACATAGGTCAGTTTGCAGTTTTGCATCAACAAATGCAAATCTCACTGTTTTATACAATATAGATGAAAAACCAGGTAAAACTTTTTTGTTTCTTGTAAGTATCATGGAGGTTTATTGGATTCCTTTGAAACTAAAACTCAAGTAGACTGAAACTAAAGTAAATGTTTGCAAAACAAGAAATACTCCATTAAGTTTTACACATTTGCATGTATAAATTTAGGATTTAAATTCTGCCTCTCACTTGTAAATTTGTCTCTGAGAATGTGCAACCAAACAGGCATGTTTATTTCTTTTTTTTTTGTGGCTATGTCTCCACTGCGAGTTTTTGCGGCAGAAAATATGCTAATGAGGGACTCATTAGCATAAGTCATGACATCGTTTGCATATTTTCTGCCAATCCGTGTTTGCGCTAGGGATTTGTGCGCAAAAACAAGCAGTGTGGACGTTTTCTTTTTGCACAAAAACCCCTTTTTCCACAAGATCGGTATACCTCCTTTTTTGGGGCATAAGGATCTTGCGGAAAAAGGGTTTTTTTGTGCAAAAAGAAAATATCCACACTGCTTGTTTTTGCGCAAAAACAGATCGGCAGAAAATATGCAAATGAGATCACAATTCATGCAAATGAGTCCCTCATTAGCATATTTTTGGCGGAGAAAACTCGTAGTGTAGACGTAGCTGGAGAGGCATAAGGATCTTGCGCAAAACAGGGGTTTTGAGCAAAATGGAAGTGGCGACACTGCTTCTTTTTGTGCAAAAACTGCTTGCACAAAAAGAAACAGCAGAAAATACGATAATGATGTCGCAACTTATTTTACTGAGTTCCTCATTAGCATATTTTCTGCCGAAAAATCTTGTAGTGAAGACAAAGCCTGTGGGATTTTTCATACTCACAGAGACTATATAACCCATGACACTAGCGATCTATTAAAAAAATACAGTTTTAAAGTAACTCTGCTGGGCTGTTCAGAAAGGAGAATCTTCCAGGTATATAGCCAAAAAAAGTCTAGCAGTAAAGTTATTATTGCTGTGGATTGATCGCACATATCAAGTAGTCACTGTCAAACAACAGGCAGGGGAGAAGTTCTTTTTTGTGGCATTTATCCCAGCATAGGGGAAAGCACATACAAATGACATTAATATGAGAGGAGAGGTATGCTGGTTTCAGACACTACGTCTACACTACGAGCTTTTGAGGCAGAAAATATGCTAATGAGGGACTCATTAGCATCAGTTGCAATTTCATTTGCATATTTTCTGCAAATCTGGTTTTTTTGCTAGGGGTTTTTGTGCAAAAACAAGCAGTGTGGACGTTTCCTTTTTGCGCAAAAAACCCTTTTTACGTAAGATTGGTATACCTCCTTTTTTGAGGCGTAAGGATCTTGTGGAAAAAGGTTTTTGCACAAAAAGGAAATGTCCACACTGCTTGTTTTTGCGCAAAAACCCCTAGCAAAAAAACGGATCGGCAGAAAACATGCAAATCAGATCGTGACTCATGCTAATGAGTCCCTTAGTAGCATATTTTCTGCTGCAAAAACTCATAGTCTAGATGTAGCCAAAGGGAAGCAAGATTGACTACTCCAAAATATGGCAAGTATGCCTCTAGTATACACTTCAGTAAAATGCAAATGCACGTGTAGGCTAGGCTAGACTACATTGTATCTTAGATGAGTTTGGACTCTTTGGTGAAAAGATAAATCCTCTTCCAGAGGTTGCAGTGCAGTATTATTGAAGAACCCAGCACCAGGAAATGAGCCTGGACTGAGGACTACACTAGCACTTTAGGGGTAAAACTTTTGTTGATCAAAGGGGTGAAAAAGTACACCTCTGACCAATGAACGTTTCACCAACAAAAGTGCCAATGTGGACAGCACTATGTCAACAGGAGATGCTCTCCCACCAACACTGCTCCCACAGCTCTTGCAGGTGATGGTGGTTTAATGATGCTGACAGGAGAACTCTCTCACATCGGCACAGAGCGGTTGCATGGGAGACCTTACAGCAACAGAGCACAGTGTACTATGCAGCACCAGTAACCTTGAAATCCCCATAGTTGGGTTAGGAGGTAAAGCCGCAGGAGCAGGCCAGCCAGTACTTGCCCTTGGAAGGGGAGACAGGCCTGCTTGAGTGGGCTCTGGGCTCAGGGACCATGCTCCCCACAGCCACCGAACAGAGTGGGGTGGAGCAGACGTGGAATAGAGGGTTTAAAAGACATTTGCCTATTACATGTCCATGCTGGTGGATGGGGGATTGAAGTAAAGAATAGTGACCTAGAGATGGGGACATGGGGAGAAGTATCAGAGGAAATAATGAGAAGTTCTGTGGCATCTTAAAGACTAACAGGTTTATTTGGGCATAAGCTTTCATGGGCATTAAACGCATGGAATGGAAATTACAGAGGCAGCATAAATATACTAGCACATGAAAAGAAGGGAGTTACCTTCTCAAGTATTGGACCAGTGCTAACCAAGCCAAGTCAGTCAGGGTGGATGTGGTCCACTGCCAACAACTGATGAGGAGCTGTGAATACAAAGAGAGGGACCGTTGTTTTTACAGTGAGCCAGCCATTCCCAGTTCATATTCAAACCCAGATTAATAGTGACACGTATGCAAATGAATTGCAGCTCTTCAGTTTCTCTTTGATGTCTGTTTTGGAGGTGTATTTGTGGAAGGATGAACACTTTAAAATCTGTCATTGTACATGGCAGAGGGGCATTGCTGATACATGGTGGCATATATCACATTAATAGATGAGCATGTGAATGAGCCCTGATGATGTGATTGATGTGGTTAAGTCCAATGCAGTGGCATAGCGAGGGGCAGATGGGGGAGCAGTTACCTCCGGGCGCCATGCTAGGGGGGCACCAATTTAGTCCCCCTCCACTCGCCCTGTCATACCTTGGCTCGCCTGCTCCTCTTCCGCCCGTGGCCACCAGCTGGAGCCTCCTTCCTGCCTCTCTGCTCCCAGCCTGACCCTCCTCCATCTCCGCCGGCAGGTGGGGGGCCCAGTCCCAAACTGGAGGGAAGATGTGGTACAAGCGGCTGCCATTATGCAAATGAAGTGAGGGATATTTAAATTCCAGCTTCATTTGCGCTTTCGATATATCTAATTTACATCCCTCTGCCGACAGAGGGGTGAAGTTTAGACGTACCCTCAGGGGCTGCCCCTTAAAG
The DNA here is from genome assembly GCA_032595735.1 of Pelochelys cantorii. Lineage (NCBI taxonomy): Eukaryota > Metazoa > Chordata > Testudines > Trionychidae > Pelochelys > Pelochelys cantorii. The sequence goes on along the minus strand of CM064326.1, from coordinate 331,979,793 downwards.
GTACAAAGGATCCCAAAGAATTTAAAGGAATGTTGGTTGCCCCCTCTCACTTCCCTCCCTCCATTTTGATGGTATACAATTTATCTTGGGGCCTACCACAGCAACATTATTTCTGACACTGAACTGCCTTGATAGGATATTTAGCATCTTCGGCTCTTCAGAGAATCACTGGGGAAAATAATTCTTTGTTACTTCAGTGAAAAGAGATTAATGAAGCAGAAGGGTTATCAGAAAGGTGCAGACGTAAATGATTAACAGTTAATAATGTTTTTTGGAAATTAAAATGTACAACTAGTCAAACAATCAGAAATAGCTTTTCAGGAGCTCACTATCATGCTGAGTGTTCATTCACTAAGGACAGGGGGGAATTATTTTCCATTATTCCGAAGACTAATCTCACAGTGAAAAATAAATTGCCATTTATTATGCTTCATCTTTAGAAAGGAATAGAAAAGACACATGGGATTTGAAAACAAGGGTATTTTTGAATTGAAGAGTAATTTGCTTTGCCTTCTTTCTTAATGTTTTAATGTAATGTTCCACCTGAGTGGTATAAAAGTGGTACAGTCCTTGGATAATTGGACTCAAAACTCTGTAATTCATAATGTGTTTTGAAAAGAATTTTTTACTTTCTTGATGACACTTCCATTGCAAGTTTGCCATTTGATGTCACGTGCTGTGTGGTTGGAATGGAGACTTTTGTACATTGCTGGTAGGGAAGATACAAATGGAGGCCCTGATTCTTCAATCCCATATGTCAATCTCAGCCCCTCAGTGTGGGAAGGGGGATTCAGGGGTCTTTGTGGCACCATTCTTCCTGCCTGCCACTTCTGGGACCTAGCTGAGGGATCTCTATGCAATCCCCAGTCTGCACAAGAGGGAATTTGTGAAGTCAGAGCATGTATGCACTGCCAAGAATGGGACTCGGTGGGAGAATGTACATTCTCCTCCTTCCAACCTGCTGGAAGGGTCTGGAAGAGTGAACTCTCCTCCCCTTCCCAACATCTGTGTGTACCTTCCCTTCCCCGTGACATATATGGTAACATTTTTGTATATCCTCCCCCACAGGTGAATAATCGGAGGGAGATAAAGAAGGCACCAGTTGGGGGGAACAAACCCCCCATGTGACTTGTTTCCACCCCCAGCCTGGGTCCTGCTGCCCTCTCCCCATCCCCTTCCCATAGCATGTTACCTGATGAAGGGGGGGGGGTGCTCTGTCCCTTTGTTGTGCACTCTCCCAGGCAGCCTCTGGCCATGCTGCCTATATAGGGTGCTGCTCAGGGCTACACACAGGTGCCTGGGAGGAAGCAGCCACTGCCATACACCAGGAAGTCTCACAGATGGGCAGCGTGGCCAGAATTGGAGGAGGAAAGGCTCTGGCCCTGCCTCTTTCTGTTGGGCTCTGCCTCTGGCCTTTGGTCCCCTCTGGGCATTTTAGGGAGGGGAAAGCTACCATGTATACCCCTCTTATGTGTTACCCCACACCATCTCCAAATGCTCAGCTTTCATAGCTCTGGGACCTTCATGAGATCACGTGCTCGCTCTCCAGCCTAACTCTAACAGAGTGAGAGAAAATATACCGTGTCCATCTTTTTCTCTCTATCGAAACAAGTATTCCTTGATGAATTCCTGTGCATCGGTTATTGCCGCTTGAATCTCAGCATGACAAATCTAGATTAGGCCCTGATGATGATGTCTTATTTAAATCAGGGTATGAGCAGAGTTAAAACAACATCAAGGGATGCTTTATAGTGTGAATTGAAGTCTCTCCAGTTCTGAATCTCATTGAAGGGAGGATGTTAAAAATGCTGAAGATTATTACTCCAGTGTAATTTACTCTAATTACCAGGGATAGGGGTGGAGGGGAGGAGTGACTGTAGCCTCTTGTTAAAGAGATTTTAATCAGATGGGTTATGATTGTTCTTGGTGCCAAGTTTTTAATATTAAAAGTCACGGAGACAAGTGACTTCAGAGGCAGTCATTCTGAACTGATTTTCCTACACGTATGAAAAAGACAGAGAGCGCTTTCTAAGCAATTTGCAGTGCATAAACCAGAGAGTACTGAATAATTTGTGCTTATAGTGAGCATTCTTCAACATCTTTAGCCTTTGAAAAATGAAAGTGCAGCTGAAGGATGAATATACCTAGTAGTCTACGAGTGGGGGCCCTTTGGCGCTATCACAGTACAAATAATAAATAATATAATAACCCCTGGGACACATTCAGGGGGTCTGAAAGACTTGCTGGGACATTGGGCAAGGTGGAGGGGGGCCCAGCTCTGTCCTCCTGGAAGGGGCGGGTCCACTGGTGGAAGGGGCGTGGCTAATAGCCTGCCCTAAGTGCTGCCCAGAGCATGCCCTGCTGCGCCCAGCTTGAAGCACTCTGCACTGTGGCCCCTACCCAAGTAGCCTTCAGAGCACACTCTGGCAGTGATTTAAAGGGCTCTGGCCACCACTGCTGTCACAGAAGCACTGGTGATAGCCAGGAGCCTTAGTCCCTTTTGAATTGCCAGGTCCAAAGTTGCCTCCTTTGCCCCACTCTGATGGGGGGCCTGGATACATCCCTAAGGGTACGTCTATACTGCCCAGCTATGTCAAAATAAGCTATTCTGGAACAGTTATTCCGAAATAGCTCATTTCAAAATAGCACGTCTACACTGCAGGGACGCCTCAAAATTAGTCCGAGGCAGGCTTCCCTAATGTGGACATCTGGAACCCTAGCAGGCACTGGGGAGGAATAACTTAGAATGGCCCTGATAAGGGGCTATTCTGAAATAGCAGTAGTGGAGCATCTACACACGCCTTATTTCAAAATAGCTCTTTCGGAATTGGTTTTATTCCTTGTGGAATGAGGTTTACAGACGTCGGAATAAGCCATCCGTTATTTGGCATTTATTTTGAAATAACGGAATTGCTGTGTAGATGCTCACATTGTTATTTTGAAAATGCTAGTTATCTCAAAATAACGGTGCAGTGTAGACACACCCCAAGTCACTGGCATAAAAGCAGAGTGAGAGGATTCTCAGTCTCTCTCTATACCTATCTATTTAACACTGTTCTCCACAGGTATTTATGGGTTTATCCCCACAACGCATGTGTGAGATAGGGAAGTATTATCCCCATTTTACAGATGGACAGTTGAGGCCCAGACAGATTAAGGCCCAGATCCTCAAGAGTATTTAGGTACAAATGTCAGTAACACTGCTCCGGACCACTCTAGCTGCAGCCATATCACCCCTTACAAATGGTTGGGCTGTTGCTCCCCAGCTCCTCTGCCAGTACCAAACCTTGGGAGAGACATCCATTTGCTCACCCCAGCACCCCCAGTTGGCACCACTCACATGAGGATCCTTCAGGTTTGGGAGCAAATCCTGCAGCTCTTTCGGCAAGATACCAACCCCCCTTTACTGGTGCCCCCTCCCGTGGCTTTTACTTGGAGAGTATGTCTTCGCTGCAGAGGGAATTTGGGCTATTACTCAGGTGTTGTCCTAACTCTCTTTGGTAGTGGAGGTTAGTGGTGCTTTTAACCCAGGATAGGTGGCCCAGCTGGGGATATAGGTTAGAGCTTGGTGATGCTTTTACTCAAACTGACATCCTACCCATTTTGCAGTGGGGAAGAGGCAAAAGGACTCAAGTGCTGATAGTCCTGCAGTGCCTTCCCACAATTCCCCCATGTGCCTGGAGGGATAGACAAGTTCTCCCACTATTCACTGGGTACCTGTAATCACAGGGTAGTTCAAGGTACTTCTAGACTGTGGGGAACACGTTTGCTCTTCCGCTTTTTTTTGTGGAAGAGCAAATGCGCTCTTTTGGGAAGCCCTGTATATCTTGTTCTATGAGGAAGAAGGGGTCCTCCGAAAGAGGAGGCTTTTCTGCCATTTGGCCCCGTCTAGACCAAAAGCCTCTTCTGGAAAAGAAATCGGTGGAGCGCAATTTGCATAGCTTTTTCCGAAAAAAAGGCTATAGTGTAGACGTAGCCTCAGTATCCTGCAATACAAAGAGCCCAGGTAAATGGTCCTAGAAGCCATAGTGATACACCTGAGTATGGGCACATTAACTTGAATAGGGTATTGGAGCATGGCTGCTCACACCTGGACTAGCCTAGCCCAGGTGCCCAGACCTGGATTCCAGTCACCCAAAGTAACTGCTATAAAGACATGACCCTGAGAGGGGATTATAAGGCCCTGTATTTAAGCATATAGGTTCTGATTCCCTCCTGGGAATACTGAGGCAGAGGATAACTTGGTGGGAAAGGGTGATTACTATAAGATTTGACCTTACAGTGTAACTCCATATACATACCAATAGAAAAAACAAACTAGCAAGCAAATCCACCTTAGACTTAAAAGTAAAAGCTAATCCAGAAGGAAAAAAAATATGTAGGATATTCTGGATGCAGAGCAGAATGGTTAAAGCTGGCATAAAAACAGTTACAATGGCTGGGAATATAGACCAGTCAGTCACACACAAGCTGCTTCATGTGCTTTGGGAATCTGAGCCTGTCACTTCTTGAGAGGTGGAAAGAGACCCATAAAATAAATCTTTGTGTTGATCTGCTTTGAGACCACCAAACCTTCTTCCAAGACATGCACAGATCATATAAGGCCCAATCGTATCTTAATAAATTTCTTTTAATATCTGTGCAGGTTATTTAAAGGTAAATTTTGCAAACATGAAAATCATCTTCATCGGTGGGACGTGCACAACAGGGTAGTGGTTTGGGCAGGCTACCAGGTTCCAAATAAATGACAGAACAGACACTAAGAAAAGCAGTTCATCTGTTACTTTTTGGAGAACTATGATTCAAATAATAGGATGTGGATTTTCACCGTTCTTTGTCTGAGAGCAACTAATTGCTTATGATAAAATTGTTGTAAGATATGTATACACACAATATTATCACTGTTATCAACACTGTCCTAATCAATTGCACTAAGGGTGTGTCTACACTGCATCCGTAGCTTGAAATAAGCTACATGATTTGGGCTACACAAATTGCGTAGCTTTTTTGAGTTAATTTTGAAATAGCTTATTTCAAAATTTGTCACTGTCTACACAGCACTTATTTTGAAATAAATTGCTATCCCAAAACATCCCTTACTCCTTGTGGAATGAGGCATACAAGGACATCAGAATAGCGAGACTGTTATATTTTGAAATGTGGTATCCCGAAATAATGCTGCAGTGTAGACGTAGCCCAATAGTGCAGTCACACCCAAGGATTCTAATCAGAATTAAGGCTGTGTCTACACTACCACTTATATCAGCAAAACTTAGATCGCTCAGGAGTGAGAATATTCCATCTCCCTGAGTAATGTAAGTTAAACCAAGTGCTACATAAGCACTAGTGTGCGCAGCACTGTGTTGGCAGGATAGCTTCTCCTGCTGACATAGCTTATAGTGCTGGAGGGGGTGAGCTTTTTGTGCTGATGGGAGAACTTTCTCCCATTGGCATAGATTGTCCTCCCCACATGCTGCCACAGTGCTGTGTGTGTAGACATAGCCTAAGGCTGCACTAAACCACCAGACATGTAGACACTCACAGAGAGAGAAAATCTTTGTGCCACATAGCCAAATTGCCCAAAATCTAGGATCCTAATGTGTTTTCATTGACTTCAATGAAATGTGCCTCAGATTGGTCCCAAATTAAACAAGATGAAACTGTGCTAGACAATGGCTACTGGATCCCCAAAACCTTGGTAGAATTTAGATTTAGATTGAGGCTGCTAACAGGTAAATAGTTCAATTAACTTGGATCATGTGCCCGCTGCTAAACCTCAGCAAAACACATGCATTGTACATACACAAATGGAATAGCTTTAGTTCCAGACATTTTAGAACTGGGCTACATCTAGACTGGCATGATTTTGCGCAAATACTTTTAACGGAAAAGTTTTTCTGTTAAAAGTATTTGCGCAAAAGCATGTCTAGTTTGGCACGGAGTTATTGTTATAATGATGAGCTTTTGCGCAAAAGCGCGTCTACATTGGCAGCGTGCTTTTGTGCAAAAGCAGAAGCCCGGAACCATTTTGAAGAGGGCAAAAGGGCACCAGCCCTTTCTGGGGGCGGGGTTGGAGCTCCGTTCAGACACGTGCTTAAAGGGGTCTCGCCGGACAGCCGTTTGTCTCCTTCTCCGTGCGTTAGGACCCCTGGCAGGGACTGACAGCCATAGCAGGTTTGGTGGTTGCCCTCTGCCTTTTGGACACCACTGCCTTTTGCCCCCTACTGCTTTTTCCTGGTTTTGGTTTCTTGTGCCTTGCTTTGTCTGCCATGGAACCAGGGGTGGCCATGTGCCTGCTCTGGCCCCTGTCAGCCATTTTCGAGTGCCTGCAGCTGGTGCTCCAGGCTGGTACCCTCGTGTTCCAGGACCAGGAGGCGCAGATCGCCTGGGACTCCCTCACCAGGGAGGCCATGGAGTCCCTGTGGCATCCCCACCCCACCGTGGAGAGGCCACTCTGGAGACTGGACACCAGTACAGACTGGTGGGACTGGCTGGTCCTTGGGCAATGGGACGACCAGCAATGGCTCCGGAATTTCCGCATGCGAAAGCGGACGTTCCTGGAGCTGTGTGCCTGGCTCACCCCCGCGCTCCAGAGAGCCACCACCTGGCTGTGTGCGCCCATCCCTGTGAAGAAGAGGGTCGCCATTGCACTATGAAAGCTGGCCACCCCGGACAGCTACCGATCGGTGGCACACCAATTCGAGGTGGGAAGATCCACTGTCGGTGTGATCGTCATGGAGGTAAGTCCCGGGGGAGTGGGGAGTGGGGTGGGGGGAGGGTGCTGCACTCCATGCCCAGGGGCAGCCAAGACTCCAGGCTAGGTCACCCAGGGGTTTGGGCCGTCCCTCCCTTGCACAGGCCTGCTGGTGGGGGGGGCGGGAGGCGTGGGACGAGGGGGCCCTGGTGTGTGTGCGCGGTGTGTGTGTGTGTGTGTGTGTGTGTGTGTGTGTGCACGTGCATGCGTGAGGACAGAGGGAATCACGAGGGGGGGGGGGCCTAAGGGAGCGCACACTCACCCCTGCCTTATGTGATGTGTTCCCTTGTGTTTCTCTGCACCCTTCTGCAGGTCGTCCACGCCACAATGATGTCCTGCTACCGAGAGTGATTCGCCTGCGTGACGTGGACGCTACGCTGGCCGGCTTCACTGCCCTCGGGTTCCCCAACTGCGGGGGAGCCCTGGATGCTACCCACATCCCCGTCTGGACCCCGGAGCATCGAGCAGCCCATTTCACGAACAGGAAGGGGTACTGCTCTATTGTTCTCCAGGCCCTCGTGGACCACCGGGGCTGCTTCTTGGATGTGTATGCGGGCTGGTCTGGCAGGGCACACGACGCCCGCATCCTCCGCAACTCCAGACTGTTTCACAGGCTGGATGCGGGCACCTACTTCCCCCGGCGGGAGCTGACTGTCGGGGATGTGCCTATGCCCATTCGCGTCATCGGGGACGCGGCCTACCCCCTGCTGCCCTGGCTAATGCGGCCCTACATGGGGCGGCCGGACCAGAACCGGGCCCAGTTCAACGACCGACTTAACCGGGCCCGAAATCAGGTGGAGCTCGCCTTTGGCCACTTAAAAGCCCGCTTCCATTGTTTGCTCACCCGTCTCGAGAAGGGTGAGAGGAATGCAACGGAGGTACTGGCCGCGTACTGCGTGCTCCACAACATTGTGGAGTGGAGTGGGGAGGCCTTCCTCCCTGCATGTATGGCAGCCAAGGCACAGACGTTTGAACAGCCCCACACAGCTGCCATCTGCCAGGCACACCAGGATGGGGTACGCATCAGAGAGGCCCTGACAGACATGTTCGCACAAGCCCCATAGTAGGGTCACCTCGGTCTCCCCATACGACTCCCTCCCATCTCCTACCCTTCCCCCTCCCCTCCCCTTACCTCCCCCTATTGTAAAGCGTCGGTTCCAAGCACATCGGCCGTCATCGTGAATGTTCGTCGGGAGCGTCGGACGTAGCTAGGGTTTTTCTTTTTAGTTTAGGCTAGGGTTTAGGCCACCATCGCCTGTCCGAGCTGTCCCGAAGAACAGGAAGAGGATTCGTGGTTCGTGCGGAAGGCTCGAGTCAGCGGACCCAATTCCAGTCGTCTTTGGCTGTTCCTGGCTGTTCCTCTCCCGAGGCCCGGAAGGACCAAAGGATTGAGGTTGCCAGCTTCGCCGTCGTCTTCCATCGAGGGATCTCCTGGCTGTTCCTCTCCCGAGACCTGGAAGGACCAAAGGATTGAGGTTGCCAGCAACACTACAATCGTCCCCTGCGTCTAGACTATGTGCATATTCTTTTGTGTGCGTCTTTTAACCTTTTTTGCTTGTTTGTTATCTATGTTAATATAGTTGTGGTTTAAATTTTACTTAAAAGTGTCAGTATTTATTTATGCACCACAAACCAATGACCACTTAAAGGAACGACCGGTGATAGATACAGAATTTGGTGTCCGCATTTTGTAATCCTCTTAAATTTAGTTGGCTAATTGGCATCTTAAATCATTTATTACAGTTACCTCGAGTAACACAATAACCAACACAGTTTTGTTTTCAACTGAAAAATGTATGTTTTTATTTACAAGGGGGAGGAGGAGAGGGAGGAGACCTTCAACTGGGAGGGGGAGGAGCTACTCCTGGGAGCGGTGGCCCCTGTGAGCACTCCTGCGGGGGCGGACCTGGACATGCGGGGCAGGCCGCATCGGGGCAGGCTGCACGGGGAGGTGGGCAGGAGGGGCTATTGCAGGGGCGGCAGGAGGGGGCATTGCAGGGGCAGGAGGGGGCATGGGCAGTGCTAGGGGAGGGATGGCAGGGGTATGGGGTAAGGCCATGCCATAGTGAATGGCATGGGCTATGTGGGCAGTGAGGGTGGCGATGGAGTCAGCCATCCGCGTGCACTGGTCCTGGAAGGCGGCCCAGGACTCCTGGCACCACTGCAGTTCCCCCTTGACACGTTGGCGAATCGATGCCTCGATGCGCTCAACAGCCTGCACTTGGCACCGAAGGAGCTGGTCCCAGTGGCGGAGCCTGTGACTGCGTGGTTGGGCAGCTGGGGGTGCCGCTGCTGCCGGACTGGAGGGTCCCTGGCTTGTGCTTGGTCCCGCTGCAGGGAAGAGAAGAAAGGATGGGTCAGTCAGACAGGCCGGCCACTGTCCCCACACCTCATGCCCTCCACCCCTGAGCCCAGGCGACACCGCAGTAGTGTGGCTTGGGCCCACTCGGTTCCCCCCCTGTCCCCCTGTGTTGCATGTTTGCAAGGAGGACCGCCCCTGGAGTAGGGTCCTCTTCCATGTATTATAACCACTGGTCTGTGTCCTGGCCCCATGAAGGGCGGGAGGACGCGTGTGTTGTGTTAACCTGTGGAACTCCCCGCCAGTGGAGGCTGTGAGGCTTTGGGCTAATCACTGGTGTTTGACAGGGAGCAAGATGCATCCCCACACAGTGCCTGGGAGCACATCTGGCAGAGGTGGTCTGGGCTCTCAGATCCCCATCGCATGGGATATCTCCTGGACGGAACCAGGAGAGTGACTGGGGGGGGGTATCCCATCCTTGCAGCAAAACTCAGGCGGCCCTAGGGGCGGCCCAAGCGCTCCCCCCCCTTCTCCCTCCCACTATCCCTAACACACGTAGCCCAGGGACACGTGTGGCCGCAGTGGGGACTTCCCTCGGGGAGCTAGCCAAGGCACCAGGAGCAGGCGAGGGGCTCAGTGGGGGCCACGCTCACAGGGCTGTGATGCTGTGGTTTTCCCAGGAGCAGCTGGCTGTGCCTCACAGCCAGGCATGGGACAGTGTGCCATTCTGTGTGCTGCACCCTTGCGGAGGTGCAGGCTCTGGCCTGAGTCCCTGGGGCCCTGGCTGGTTCCAGCCGGCATCCACCCTTCCCCCTGGTCCCGCTGGATGTGTGTGAGCAGCACGGTCCCAGGCGTGCCCTGGAGCTGCCTGCCGCGGCCACGTGTCACTCGGTCACCAGGCTGCACGTGGTTGCACGTGCTGCTTACTGCCTAATGCTGCACAGCGTACAGCTCACGTGGCCTGAGTGACATGCTCTCCCTGTCCCCCCTCCGGGCGCCTGGCTCCTCCCCCCCGCCCTTGTGAGTGCAAAGTGCAACACTCACCGGTGGATCCTTCCCCGGCCTCCGAAGATGCGTGGGAGACGTCGGGGCTGCCGGAGGGGGCCTGCTGGGTGGCAGTGCTGGCCTCGTCCTCCGACGCACTGCTGTCTCCTTCCCCTGCCTTGGTGGTCCTGGTGACGGGGGGGGGCGCACGCTGCTGTCGATGGGGACCTCCGGGGCTTGCGGGGCTGGCTGGCCCAGGATGGCGTGGAGCCGGTCATAGTGGGGGCAGGTGTCGGCTTCTGCCCCCTGACCCTCGCTGGCCCGCACGTAGCCCAGGCGCAGCTCCTTCACCTTAGCCCGGACTTGCTCGAGGATCCGGGCTGGAAGTCCCTGCTGAGCGAGCACCTGGGCCTTGCGGGTGAAGGTCTCAGCGTTGCGGCGCCGGGAGTGGGTGTCATGGAGGTCCTCCTCCTCCTGCCACAAGTCCAGCAGGCTGTCCAGCTCCCCTGAGGACCAGGATGGGGCCCGTCTTTTTTGGCCCCTGGGGGCCTCCTGCGCTGGGGGTGCTGGTGGCTGATCGCCCAGAGCTGCCATCCTGCTGCGGGGTGGCTGCTGAGCACGGCAGGGGCCATGTGGCAGACCTCTGCCTAGAGGTCCGTGCTGGTCTCCTGCTGCGTGAGCTCAGCAGCCCTGCTTCTGCTTTAAGGAGCTCGGTTGCCAGGAAGTCCAGGGTGGCTACGGGGTCTCTGTGTATCCAAAGGGTTTTTTTTCTGTGTAGCCTGCTTTTGCGCAAAAGTCTTAGCTAGCTGTCTACACTGGCCCTTTTGCGCAAAAGCTTTTGCGCGAAAGGACTTTTGCCCGAACGGGAGTGTCAAAGTATTTGCGCAAGAAGCACTGATTTCTTACATTAGAACGTCAGTGCTCTTGCGCAAATTCAAGCGGCCAGTGTAGACAGCTGGCTAGTTTTTGCGCAAAAGCGACCGCTTTTACGCAAAAACTGGCCAGTCTAGACTGGCATGAATTTGCGCAAATGCTTTTAACGGAAAAGTTTTCCATTACAAGTATTTGCGCAAGACAGCGTCTAGATTGGCACGGACGCTTTTGCGCAAAAGCACTTTTTGCGCAAAAGCGTCCGTGGCCAATCTAGACGCGCTTTTGCGCAAGAAAGCCCCAATCGCCATTTTAGCCATCGGGGCTTTTTTGCGCAAAACAAAACTGAGCTGTCTACACTGGCCCTTTTGCGCAAAAAGTTTTGCGCAAAAGGACTTTTGCCCGAATGGGAGCGTCAAAGTATTTGCGCAAGAAGCACTGATTTCTTACATTAGAACGTCAGTGCTCTTGCGCACATTCAAGCGTCCAGTGTAGACAGCTGGCTAGTTTTTGCACAAAAGCGGCTGCTTTTGCGGAAAAAGTGGCCAGTCTAGACACAGCCCTGGGCTACGTCTAGACTGGCATGATTTTGCGCAAATGCTTTTAATGGAAAAGTTTTCCGTTAAAAGTATTTGCGCAAGAGAGCATCTAGATTGGCACGGACGCTTTTGCGCAAAAGCACTTTTTGCGCAAAAGCGTCCATGGCCAATCTAGATGCGCTTTTGTGCAAGAAAGCCCCGATCGCCATTTTAGCCATCGGGGCTTTTTTGCGCAAAACAAAACTGAGCTGTCTACACTGGCCCTTTTGCACAAAAGGTTTTGCGCAAAAGAACTTTTGCCCGAACGGGAGCGTCAAAGTATTTGCGCAAGAAGCACTGATTTCTTACATTAGAACGTCAGTGCTCTTGCGCAAATTCAAGCGGCCAGTGTAGACAGCTGGCAAGCTTTTGCGCAAAAGCGGCTGCTTTTGCGGAAAAAGTGGTCAGTCAAGACACAGGCCTGGCGTTTAAGACTCTTTAGATCTTAACTTGAATGAATGATGGTGAAACAAATTCTCATTTCTGAATGGCTCAAAGAAGTCATGTCCTTCCACCACAGGCATTCCCTCTTGAATTGCTTTGACACAGATGGGATGATTGCAAACTCAGCGGAGAAAGAAAAGCACAGTCTTTTTCTCCCTTCTGAAATGTTTGTACCTTTATGTATCAAATGCCACTATTTTCCTGTAGGTAATTTAAAGATGAGTTTGCTGGATACATCTTGGCCTGAGAAGAGTTGTCTTTTGAGAGAAGAGACAGTACAGGGGATTTTACTTATTAGTAACGTCTCAGTTACCCACAAAAGATTCCCATTAAACAGATGTTGCCAATAAGCAGAAGGCACCATTGCAGGGCTTCGACCAGAGAAAACAGCACTGGGATGTGCCCTCCATGGCTGCAGGCCAATAAACTTGTTATTAATAAGTGGCATATCTATTGCAATTGTCCAAATCCCATTAACATTAAAATCAATGGGATGGGATTGGCTCCTGGCAGAATGTTGCTATTAGCTAAGGGCCCATCTACAAAGCAGGGTAAAGCCAAAACAAGCTATGTGACTTGAGCTACGTCAATTGCGTAACTTAAGTCAAAATAGCTTATTTTGGCTTTTGGCGCTGTCTGCACAGAAGTAAGTCCGAGAAAGAACACTCTTCAGCTGACTTTCCTTATTCCTTGTAAAATGACGGTTACGGGAGTCAGAACAGAAGTCCTCCAGCTTGACATTATGTCGAAATAACTGCTTGCTGTGTAGATGCGGACTATGTTATTTCGGAATAACATCAGTTATTCCAAAATAATGCTGCTGTGTAGACAAAGACTGAGTTATTGGTATTGGTATTCCTTTTAAGCAACATTCACTGTGTATCCTTTGACACTGAGCTTGGTTGCTATATTTGGTTGCTGGGCACCTACATAATCCATCCGTATTTCAACTTTAAAGTCAAGCTTTCTACTGCCATATAAGAATGAGAGAAAAGAATAATACACCAGGCTGGAGCAAGGTTTGATGCAAACCAGAAATGTGCAGAATACGTCACCAATTGGTCATGCATTGTTGATCTGATGCTGTTTGTAAAACCAAGCAGGACAAGGCATTTATAAATAGAATCCTAGGAAAGTAGGAATGGATGGGAACTTGATAAATCATCTAGTCTGGTACCCCGCACTAAGGCAGGACTAAGAAAATTGATCTGATGCTGTTTGTAAAACCAAGCAGGACAAGGCATTTATAAATAGAATCCTAGGAAAGTAGGAATGGATGGGAACTTGATAAATCATCTAGTCTGGTACCCCGCACTAAGGCAGACTAAGAAATAATGAATTCAACAACTACAAAACAAAATGGGAAATGACAGTGTAGGAAGGAGTACTGCAGAAATTTGGGGGTTATAATCAATCACATATATATAAGTCAACAATGTAATACTGACTAGACCTTTCCTGTCAGGCATATTTTTAAGTTGTACTTAAAATCCCCAAGTGATTGAGATTCCAAAACCTTCCTAGGCAATTTGTTCCAGTGCTTAACTACCCTGAGAGTTAAGAAGTTTTTCCTAATCTCTAAACTTAGATCTCCCTTGCTGCAATATAAACCCATTATTTCATGCCCTCTCCTCAGTGGATGAGGACATCGGTTTATCACCCTCCTCTTTCTAACAACCTTTTATGTACTTGAAAGCTGTTATATCCTCCTCACCCCCAGTCTCCTGTTTTCCAGTTTAAAGAGACACAGTCTTGACAGTCTTTTTTGTAGATGATGTTTGCTAGATCTTCAGTCATTTTTGTTGCTCTCCTATAGATTTTCTCAAGTTAGTCCAAAAATTTCCCTAAGTGCAGTGCCCAGAATTGGACACAGTACTCCAGTTGACACCTTATCAGTGCTGAGTAGAGTGGAGGTGTGACTGGGAACTCTGGCTCCTGCCTCTGCTCTGGACCACAGACTGCTCAGAGATGTCTGTGCCAGACACTTTGTGTAGTTCATTTACAATATGGGTTTCTACCACCTTCTTACAGCTCTGCTCTAAAAGTCCTAAGGAACTCCCAGATCCCGAATCAAGCATGGAAAAGCAATCTCTCTCCCCCTTTCTTTGTAGTAAAGCTGGCTGGTTATAATTCCCTGGTTTTTATTCCCCCTTTCATAGGTACATGCTGTATTTGCTCTTTTTCAGTCCTCCGGGATTCTCTCCTGTCCTCCCCAAGTTTTCAGAGATAACTATTAATGGCCCAGAGAACTCTTCAGACAGTTCCTTAAGTATTAAGTCTGTCACAACTAATGTGTCTAAGAAATTCTTAACATGTCTTTCCCTTGTTTAGCCCCAGATTCTAATCCATTTACATGAATGTTCATTATTTTTGTCATCCAATCACTGCTAATCTTCTTGGTGAAAACTGAAAAAAAAAAGGCATTTAACACTAGGGATGTAAAATCCCATTTATGTTCTATATTTAACTGGTTAACCAAATCAGTATTGGTAGGTAGGGGGGCCCTCTGCCTGGGCTGCAGCACCTCAGCCCACAGTGCACCAGGGCTGGGCCTGCCGTGGACAGGGGTCTGCTCTGGCTGGGCTTGAGCACCCCTGCCTGTGGCACGCCAGGCCAAGACAGACATGGATTGGAGCTGCTTCAGCTGGGATGAAGTATCCCTGCCTGTCCCAGGCCAGACTGGGTCCACTGCAGATGCGGGCTGCTCCAGCTACCACTGGTTAATCAGTTGACTGGTTAACCATTCACATCCCTATTTAACACTTCAGCCATTCACAATGAGGAATCCTTTAGCACCTTACAGACTAACAGATTTATTTGGGCATAAGCGTTCAGGGGTAAAAAACACTTAGTTAGATGCATGAAAACTTATGTCCAAACAAATCCGTTAGGCTGGGTCTGCACGAAAGGGGAAGGTTGAATCAAGATACACTACAGCAGCTATCTTATGGAACTGGAGTCAACATACCTTCATTCGAGTTTCCCCACCATCCTGAGAGCAGGAGGTTGACAGGAGTAAATGCTCCCATTGGCTTCCCCTAGTCTTCAAAGACGCAGGAGTACTGGCTGCCAACAGGGGCACCCTCTGAGATCGATTTAACGAGTCTTAACTAGACTTGCTAAATTGAACTCTGGAAGATCAAATGTGACAGCGTCAATCTTTCCTGGAGTGAAGGTATGGCCTTAGTGCCACAGGACTCTTTGTTGTTTGTGCAGATACAGAGTAACACAGCTTCTTTGAGACACTTCGGCTATTGTTATCTTTTCTGTTATTTCCCCCACCCCCTTCACTGACTATTGGATCTACTCTGTCTATAGTACTCTTTTTGCTTCTAATGTATCTGTAAAATGTTTTCTTGCTACCCTTTGTGTCCTGAGTTAGATTAATTGCATTTTGTGCTTTGTCATTTCTACATTTGCTCCCACATATTATTCATCCTTTGTAATTTTACCTAGTTTCCACTTTTTGTATGACTCTTTTTTTGACATATAGGTCATTGAAGATCTCCTGGTTAAACCAGGTGGGATCTCTTACCACAATTCCTACCTTTCCTATGTCCTGGGACACTTTATTTTTGCGCCCTTCATAATGTCACTTAAAAAAAACCCCTGTCAATTCTCCTGAACTCTTTTTTTCCCCATTAGACTTGCTTCTCACAGGATCTGACCTACCAATTCTCTGAGTTCGCAAAAGCCTGCCTTCTTGGAAGTCTTTGTTCTATTGTTTTCCCTCCTTAGAATCATGAGTTATATCATTTCATGATCACTTTTCCAAAGGTGCCTTCCACCTTCAAATTCTCAACCAACTTCTCTCCATTCCTCAGAATCAAATCTAGAACAACCCTTCCCCTAGTCATTTTCTCCACATTCTGTAGAAACTTCCCCCCCCCCCCGCCCCATGCATTCTAAATGCTTGCTGGATAATCTGTGCCCTGCTGTTTTATTTTTCTGAACAGATGTCTGGGTCATTGAAGTCCCCCAACACCGCTGAATGCTGTCCTTTCAATGATTTTGTTAGTGGTTGGAAAAAAGCCTCATACATCTTCTTTCTGGTTAGCTGGTCTGTAGTGGACTCCTACTATGATATCTACCCCCTTGATCTCTTCCCAGAGACTTTCAACAGCTCTGCCCCAGCTTCCTACTTTCATCTCCACAGCAAGTGAACACATCTGTGATAAAGGCAACACCTTTTTCTCATTTTTCCTTCCTGTCCTTTCTGAGAAAACTGTACTTTTTATACCCATGTTCCAATCATGTAAATGATTCTGTGATACTAGTTATGTCCTAAGTCTGATATTCACTAGAATTTCTAGTTCTTCCTTTTTATCCCCATACTTCTTGCCTTAGTACACAGATACTTAAGATATTCACAAATTTTCCCCTGTATATTCTCTCTTGTCTTTCCTTTATCCCTCCTCTGATTGGCTATGTTCCCCCCCTTCACCTAGGTTTCCATGTTTCGTCCCCTGCCCCCATTGAACCAGGTTTAAAGTCTGCTTCACTCAGTCTGTATCCAAAATGTTCTTCTCCTTCCATGATAGGTGAACCCTATCTCTGTTCAGAAGTTCTTCTTGAAACAGCATCCCATGGCTAAGGATGTCAGACCCCTCCAGGTAATACCAGCCATGCAGTCACTTCTGTGACATGCCTATCTCAGTCTGGGACCAGACCCTTGCCTGAAAGTGTCAATAAGAATACCACCTCACCTCCTTCTCTTTCACTCCTATAATCCTATAGTTACTTCTGATTTGCTGTGGGTCAGACCTCGCAATGCCATTAGTACCCACATGGATGAGCAGCATGGCACGGTAGTCAGAGAGCTGGGTGGTCTTCAGCAGTTCTTCTGTAATGTTTTAGATATGGGCCCCTGGCAGGTACAAAACCTCCCGAGATGCCAGGTCAAACTAGCAGATGTCCCCTTGGAAGGGATACATTGACCACAATCTCCCTCAATTTTCTCTTGAGAGTGGTGACCAAGATCCTTCCAACCTTGGGAACACATGGCTTCTCTTCCTCCACCTGTGGGGAAGATGCCTCATCCTTTCTACCATGACAACACATTGTTTTCTGTTTTCTCTATGGATGGTGGTTTGGGTGCAGGGTGGAGTATTGCCTTCTTTGGGAAGTAGCCAGCTTCTTGCTTCCTCCCTGTGAAGAAGCTGTGAGAAGAACATAGCTAGGATACAAATACTCAGGCTACGTCTAGACTGCAAGCTTCTTTCGAAAGAGGCTTTTTCAAAAGATACTTTCAAAAAAGCCTCTTTCAAAAAAGAACCTCTAGATTACAATCAGTACTTTCGAAAAAGCAAGCCACTTTTTCGAAAAAGAGCACCCATGCAGTCTGGATGCTCTCTTTCGAAAAAGCACAGTTTGCATTACATAGTGCCTTTTTTTTGAAAGAGCACTTTGGAAAAAAGGTGTTATTCCTCGTAAAACGAGGTTTTCCGCAGTCGAAAAAAATGCCATGTTCTTTCGATTTACTTTCAAAAGAATGCGGCAGTAGTCTAGACGCAAGGGAAGTTTTTTCGAAAAAGGCCACTTTTTTTGAAAAAACCCTGTAGTCTAGAGACACCCTCAGAGATATAAACTAATTACCATTTGGGGTTGGAAGTAAATATTTCTGCTCTCACAGGGATGATGTTGCCTAGGTGTGTAGCGGTGATTCATGGGCAAGGAAACGTGTCCATGGACACATTTGATATTGACTTCATTGGAAATGAGATGCCACAATCAGTAAATAAAGAGAGAAAGTAATTGCTTGGTCACAGTGCTTACAGGAAGGGCCCTGGGGTTCTGGGTTAAAAGTAAGGAGTGTCTTTCCTGTCCTAGCTTTACTCCACACTGCCCTGGAAATGCAGCAAGCAAGCCTACTTCACTTACCTGTGAGCCCCTGATTGGCTATTGCTTTTTTAAGTTGCTGGAGCACTAAGTCCTCTTTGAAATGGAACTAGATCAAAACACACTAGTGTACTGCTTCAGTGGGGTCCACATGGACAGTGAATCTTCGGTAGGCTGGTGTAGGATAAGTTCACATGCCAGCTTTCTGCAACTGTCCCAGCCCTTGGTCTCTTGCCACAGCTAAGATTGGGGCTTAATATTTAAATACATCTCCAATGGTGCTGTGCTGTGTGGGAGCTTCTTGCGTCCTGTCACTGAGATGTTCTCTGTGGGTGATGCGCAAGTGGGGTCTGTTGTTCTGATTATACAGAACCCACTGATTATCCTACATATACTTGCAGGAGCTATTGCAGCCTCGAGGCCATTGAGTGGTTTCTCTACTGCTCCATAGCCTGATGGGAAGGGTTTTCTCATGTCAAGCCCTACAAAAAAATTGGCACATTAGAGCTTTATCCAACACTCATTAAGGGTCATGGTGAAATTCCCTTTCATGTCAGAATTAGGCACACACTATGGCTACATCTATACTGCATCCTTTTTCCGCAAAAGCTTATGCAAATGAAGCATGGAGTAGAATATCACTGTGCTTCATTTGCATAATTAATTAGGGTCCGTTTTTGCGCAAGAGGGGTTTTTGCACAAAAAGGAGCCATCTACACGGGGTCCTTTTTGTGCAAAATCCTCTTGTGCAAAAAAATGGCCCCTAATTAATTATGCAAATGAAGCGCAGTGATATTCTACTCCGCACTTCATTTGCATAGGTTTTTGCGGAAAAAGGGTGCAGTATAGATGTAGCCATTATGTGTCAGAGACTCATCTGGTGTCTCCTAACTTATGCCACTTTAGGACACTGCCCTTTACGTATTACCCCCTCCCCCCCCACACACACATACATCCTGCCTTGTATTACAGAACAATCTCAGCCGCTGAGACATTTCACATTGTCTTCTGTACTATTTATGCCCCATTCTGAAAATAATGAGTACTAAATTGTTTCAGTGATTCAGACTTACAAGATTTCATCAATCTATGATAGATAAGTACTGGAGGTTGAACAAATGCTGCTACAGGCTCTCACTTCATCACTAAAATTATGGTAAAATTCTCTATTCAAGCCCATGTATTTTGAACGTAGTCTGTTTTACAAAGGCATCTCAATCCATGTTAATGAGTCATTGAGCTGCACGTACCACTTCATAGACTCAGATGTTGCCAAGTTTTCCCTAATTATTATAGTAGCATGCTTTTTCCATCTTGACTAGTTCACCTCAAGTCTTAGATTGTTTCAGAGATCTTCCCTGGTTCCTATTGTCCACAGAGCAGGGGTGGTTGATATAATTATGCAGAGCTGTTTCTATTCCCTTTATGGTTTTTGCTAACTTCATATTTTATTAATCCCTCTATTCTGAGGCTCAAGATTCATCGTTGCCCTTCCAGTCCATGCCAATCAGCAGCAGGGAGTAGAAGGAAAGAAAAGGGCTTTTTTCTCATCTCTTCCAACCAGAAGCTACTCTGCGATAGTAGCCCACAGACACATCCATTCTCTTATCTTGTGAGAGTGGCAGCAGGACTGATCTCCCACAGAGAATTGACCAAGACTGTTGGGGACACTATTCCCATCTGTCAGTTCCAGCAGGGCACAGAGGAAGTGACCGTGGTGGTCTTAGCTTCCTGACAGCAGCAAACATAAACCATTTTGAACTGCATCAGCCATTGTGCATGTCACTCCCTGTCTTCACTGCCTCCCTCCTTTTGTGTTCTCTGTCTTCACTTTCCTTAACTCACCCTCATATGCCTTTTTCTCTCAGACCACAAACTGCAAGTAAACACTTGTAGTAGCCACATAATCCTATTAATACCCTCCTTTCTTGCCCCAACCTTTCATTGTATATCCTCTCTTGTAATGTGCGGCTTTTGTTAGGGTTATGTAGTCATGTAACCATTCTAGAGCAGGGTTCTGCATGGTGTTTAGTGCATCTAGAACACTTAAGATGCTACATGAAATACTTTAATAAATAGTAACATTTAGCCCACAATCCCCTTTTAATTTTAGGGGGTTCAGAGTGAATTGTCCGATCAGATTGGCTTCCGTGGTTTTGATTCCAACTTGGAATCCTATGAGACTATAGCTATTTGCATGACATTTCTGTTCCAAATCATCTCACAAGGCTTTTGCCATCTTGAATGGTGGCTGTGTCACAAGCTCCCCTGTTCTCCTGAGATTTTAGCACTGTTAGATCTCAGCCTAGGCCCATTTTGGCCTTGAACTCCAGTCAAAACCTGATCTGAACCCAACTCTTTTGCCCATCTCTACTTGCATCTCCTAAGTTTGAAGCACCAGATACTTCACCTCAGTAAAGAGTTAAAAAAAGCACCTGGAGAGGCATATGCATTAGAATCATGTGTTGTCAAGGTAACTGCCTTAAGATTCCTGGCAACAGATTTCATCCATATAAGCAAAGGAAACACCACAGGTATTAGCCAGTCAGTCACCTCCCACTGGGTGCTATTCTGAGAGCTAGTCAATAGCTCAGATGCCCCACTGCAAGCAACTGCAAATCAGTGAGAGGTTTATGTCATATAACCACAATCTCCATGAGTCCAGGTGCCATGTACTGCACATGCAACCGCTTGTGCATTAGAGCTAGGGATGGGTGAGGTGGCCTATTATTGAGCTTGTCCGGCGCTTCCAGTACTTACTCTATAACTTTGTCAAATGTTAACCGTTGAGGCTGAATTTTCCCATGATGCTTCAACCTGGGGACCTTTATGTTGAAAAGCTCTAGTACACCCATGCTTTGGAGCAGGGATGTGAAGTCTGGCAGGGGATGGCCTTTGGGCCAGGGATGTGCCTTTTGCCATTCCCACACAACTCGAACCAACTATGGCCAAGTTATCAGCCTTGAAAAAAAATCAGTTTGGGCATGCTCAGCAGAGACTTCTTAGATCTCAGCAACTAAATTCCCTGAAGATTTTCTCCACACTTGGGCAGGCTTTGGCATGGAATTTCCCTGCTATTGCAGCTCTGGGCTGCTGCAGGCCATGCCGAGTCCAGGTGTAATCGCCACTGGGCGGATTTGAACCTAGGACCTCTAAGGCAAAGAATAGGAGCCTCTACCCTCTGAGCTAAAAGCCAGCTGCTGCCCAGCCCATGATGTAGAGGTCTCTTGATCTTAACTCTTGCTGTGGTCTAGGTACCATTTGCATTGCTCAGTAACCACACTAGAGCTATGTCTACACTGGCGGCTTCTTGCGCAAGAACATCTTGCACAAGGGTTCTTGTGCAAGAAGCCTTGCGCAAGAAAACGTCCACACTGCCATGTGCGAGCTATGCTTTTGCGCAAGAGCTCCCATGGCAGTGTGGACACTCTCTTGCGCAAGAAAGCTCTGATGGCCATTTTAGCCATAGGGCTTTCTTGCGCAAGAAATCCCTGCTGAGCGTCCACACTGCCCTCTTGCACAAGAGCTCCTGTGCAAGAGGGCTTACACCTGATAAAAAAGAGCGTAACTCTTGCGCAAGGAGCCCTCTCTTACCACGCTGTACTGTAAATTTCCTTGCGCAAGAGCGGGCGGGCAGTGTGGACGCTCTGCAGATTCTTGCGCAAGAATGGCCGTACTTGCACAAGAAGCCATGAGTGTAGACATAGCCTAGGTGTGTGGGTTACACAGGCGCCAGAACTGAGAGCAGGGACACTGTCTCTCCTGTGTTCTTAATGACCTTCCCCTGCTGGGTACAGTCATCATGGAGGAGGAAGGTACCTAATTCAGATGCAAAGGAGACAAGAGCCAGAATGGCTTGGGGAGTAGGGGATTAGACTGCGACAAGGAGCCTGGAATGGGGTAGCAAGGGTGGTAAATAGGGAATACAGATTGTCAGGAGTGGGAAGCATAGCAGGTATTTGGAGCTGTAGAGGGATCTGAGACAGGGCTGGCTGGTCACAGATGCTGGGACTTGTTAGAGGTCTTATCCCTTCACCCCTCCCCCCCAGCACTTCCTTGGTCCTTCTCATGTGAACAAAGAATAGCAACACCCGAACTCCAGAGATACAAACAATTCAATGTTTATTGGGGTTAGCGTCCAGCTAGCATGAATCTGGTTTCCTTTCCTTTCTTCCCCATTCCCTTGTTTTTTCCCCACTCACTTCCTGTTTGTCCCTAATATATTTTGTAATAGTTTCAGGTATACCTTAGCCAATTGTTCTACTGAAATTTAATTAACCAATCCTAGCATACTGTAACATGATTATCTAACCAGTTATATCCCACCACCTTAATTGGTTTACACCCAACAAAATTAATTATACAGGAGACCGAAACAATCAAAGGACCAGACAGACCATACAGATACAGAATAGAGATATGGGGAGCATAATGACAAAGCAATGAAGAAATGCAGATTTCACAACTCCAAATATTAATAAGTGGGTCCTTGCCAGACAGAAGGCTACCAACCTAAGTCTAGGCTCTTTCCTTTGTCTGGAGACACAGATTGGATGGCCTTTCTAACAGCCCCAGCTAGTTCGAATGTGCCTTAATAAGTTCAATATGACTGGTCTGGAATGTGCCAAAAGCCTTAGTTTAAAAACAAGGCCTCAGACACACAGACTTTGTTCTTATCTATGTCCTAGCAGGACTGAGGACCAGTGAGGCACGTGGGAAGAAGTAAAGGGGAATGAGAGACAGATCTGATGAGGAACCAGCATGCAGAGGGAGAACTGGGACTTGCTGGGATACAGTGCATAGGTCAGGAGGGCACAGAGATTAATTTGGAGATGGAGACTAGGACTGAAGGCCAGTGTGGGAAAGAATGATTGAGCAGATAAGGAGATGGGAGAGTGGAGACTGGACAGGTGGGGTAAGGAGAATAGGACTGGGAAGGGGGAAGGTGAGGTGGGGATTCTGTAGGGCTGGCTGAC
The DNA here is from genome assembly GCA_032595735.1 of Pelochelys cantorii. NCBI lineage: Eukaryota > Metazoa > Chordata > Testudines > Trionychidae > Pelochelys > Pelochelys cantorii. The sequence continues at coordinate 331,957,050 of CM064326.1, read as the reverse complement.
ACTGGGACATGTAGGCCAAAGAGACTGGGATTGGGATGACATGCCTGAGGAGTGAAGAGCTGGGAAGACTGGAAAAAGGAGCAGGGCAAGCAGTGGTAGTGGAGGAGTCTTAAATTGGATGAAGAACCCAAGGAGGGAGACCGAGACTGGGAGCTCCTTGGAGGGAGGGAAGAGATGGATTGGATGAGGAGAAATGAAGTGGGAGCTAGGGTGGAATCCAGCTAGCAAACTGGGGACAACGGTTGGAGAGGGGGCTGGAACTGACTGAGCAAAGAGGCTGAGACTAGATATAAGGAGTGATAGGGGTAAACTGGGATTCAGATAATGAGCCAGAAGGGGGAAATGAGGACTAACTGGGCAAAGAAACCATTCCCGGGATGAAAACTCTGAGTGGGGCTGGATAGGCAAGGAGAATAGGACTCGATTGGAGACACAGAGGTGGGGAACAGACAGGACAGGGACTGTTTTAAGTGTGGGACAGAAGAGGTCAACCTTGGGGATATGGGAGGAAAAGTCTGTGCCTGTTACAGCATGCTTCCTTCTGGAGCTTGGGCTGTATCCCAAGACCCCGAGTCTCACTATTCCTCTGTCGCCAGCAAATGTCTGTGAAAACCACAGACAAAGTGGGCTTCATCCCCTTCTCGTGCTGGTCCACATAGAGTATGACAACCTCCTGGCTGCTGCCAGTTGCTCTGTTAGATAAAATGGCAGAGGTCTGTGTGGTGGATCTAAAAGTTTCAACCCTCTCCTTTTTGGGGGGGAAAGAGGAGGCTTCTCTTATGTATATGAAATGCTTGGAGTTGGCAGTGCTGGATGGAAGATGATACTGAGAATACCCTGTACTATATTAGCATTAGCACCCTATCTTTAATTGCTTATACTGATTCATACTGAGACCTGGTAACTTTCTGGACTTTTGTCAACCTAAAAAATAGAGCTGGTTAAAAAAATGGAAAGGGGGAAAAACCGAAATATCAGAGTTATCACACGACTGAAATAGAGAATAGAGAGTCTGTTACATTCCCAAGTTGACAAGCATTATACAATATGAAAAGTGGTTAATATGCATGTTACAGAACAAAGACACATAGAGATTGCCATGACAACTCAGATCAATGTTTGCCTATCTTGATTTCTCAGACAGTGGACAGTATCATATACTTCAGAGGAAGGTATAAATAATACAGCTATAACCTGATTACTGGAATGTTTCTTCATAATGCCAGGCAGATGGCAGTTGACTAATGAGAGCTGTTTTCCTTCATGCATTCTTTGTTTCAGATTATATTTTTATTATTCATATAAATATCCAATCCTTTTTCTGAACTTTGTATGTGTTTGATTTCAGTAACATCTTGTGGCAATGCATTCCAAAGGTTAATTACATGCTGTGTAAAAAAAATTTATGTTTACTAGTTGTAAATTTGTTGCTTTGCAGTTTCATGACATGTATCTGATTTACTTCCTCTTTACCATGCATCATCTATCATGCCATCCCTTATGTGTCTCCTCCCTAAATGTAAATATATATAAGTGAATCTCATTTCATATATACATCTTTCCATGTCTATAGGAGTGCCATTTTCCCTTCTCTTTTTTTTTCTATTCCTGGTATATCCTTAAGATGCTACTTATATATGCTAGTAAAGGAGACTAAAGCAACAGACAGAGAGGGAGGAAGAAAGAAAAAAGGCTCATTGAATCAGTGTAGCCATCTCTTCAAAGCCTCGGCAGTCTTGTCCACAGCTTGTACAAGATCCTGTTGCTAAAACAATGCCCTGTAGTTTCTCTCTGATATATATAATTAAATAAATTTTGTTTACAGTTCACTCACTAGTTGAACACCAGCTTTATTTTCACATATGATTTTAAATAAAAAGTTGGGGAGGAGGAAAGAAGAAAACTGTTTTCTTGCAGTTTGGTACTGGAGCAGTTAACATCTGTGTCAGATCTCAAAAGAAGAATAAAAATGGAAAAGAATTTGTGTGTGGCATGCAGCAAATGTTCAGTTAGGTTTATGGCTGTATCTTCTGACACTACCACCATCACAAACATCTAAAGCCCTTCACGGTGTTCTAGCATTGGCCCTTCCCCTCTGACTGCAAATTGAATTAAAGATCCTACAGTGAAAAGGAGCACCATGCCCTCATTCAGGTGAATTGGAGGGTAATAACCAGTGTTCCCTCTAAGTTTTTCCATCCACGTGCGGAATACATTTTGTTGGATGTGCACTACCAATAGGGCATTTGAATCTCTCCTGGGTGGGCCACCCAAGCACAGTTTCCAGGGAACCCAGCATTTACCAGCATTTTGGTAAACACAGGGGCTTGACTCTAGCTCTTCCATAGTTAAAGTGGGAGCAGCTGAAGGACAAAGAGGCTGATCCAAAGCCCCCCCAGAGTCTTCCCTTGATTTCAATTGGCATCAAATCAGGTTCGTAAGTTGTCTAAGTGGTAACTGCACCAGACTGTAGCATCTGTAGAGTAAGATGTGTAATAAACACCAGAGAGTGGATAACTGTAGCACTTATTAAGGAGCATGTGGCTTTTACTCCCAGTTGCCAGGCCAAATTCTAATTCTGCCAATAAAAATTCCATCAGGTTCAAATGGAAAAATACTATTCACTTCCTGTCCCAAACAGCTTTGCAGTGTTGCTGGGTGCTGTTAAACAGCTTCTTTATTTGATTCCATAGGTGGCTGCCCATCAGTGTGATGATATGAAACCCATAAATGGTTTTTTTTACCATTTAAACTCTGCAGCTTTTGAAAGCTGCTGTGTAGCAATGGCTATACCTGCACTGCAAAAATGATCTGGGCCAGTACAGCTCAGAGCCTGGATTGACTGTCTCCAGCTCATGCCATGGGGCTGAAAATAGGTTCCCACTCAGGCTCTGAGACTTACCCCCTTTGCTCGATTTCAGACCTTAGCCTCCAGCCTGATCCTGAACATCTACACTGTGGCTATGTCTACACTGCAGGCTTCTTGCACAAGAACTGTTTTACGCAAGAGTTCTTGTGCAAAAGGTTTTCCACAAGAGTGTGTTCACACTGCCATGTGCTTTTGTGGAAGAAATGTGCTTTTGCGCAAGAGTGTCCATGGCAGTGTGGACGCTCTCTTGCGCAAGAAAGCCATTTTAGCCATAGGGCTTTCTTGCGCAAGAAACCCCTGTTGCCTGTCTACACTGCCTTCTTGTGGAAGAGCTCTTGCGCAAGAGGGCTTATTCCTCATGGGGAGAGGAATAACTCTTGGGCAATAAGCCCTGTTTTCCAACACTTTACTGTAAATTTACTTGCGCAAGAACACGCCTGCAGTGTAGACATAGCCTCCGATTTTTAATGCTATAGCATGAACCCTGGAAGCCCAACTTCATTGATCCAGGCTCTGAGACTTGCTATCACAGCTCTTTTTTGCAGTCTAGACATGCCCAGTATCTTTCATTCTGGGTAAATGAGCCACAGAGAGTTTGTTCTGCTGGGGTGTGCTGGTACATCAAATTTTGTAGATGTGTAATTTCCCTGCAGGTGGTCTGAGATGGCTCTCTGCAGGCAGAGAAGATGCTTTCCATTCTGCTCAGTTTAAATCTCACTGCCGTCAGTTGTTTGTCCAACTTGTCTGTTGAATCTTAATAACAGGCATTCTAGACACAATGGCATTCTAGACACATGGAGCAAGTTGATTCCTATTGCTTTGTGTAGAGTCTGTGGCCTGCCATTGAAATTATTAGAAGTGCATGAATGAATGGCTTTGCAATCTGATACATAGATCTCATTACCAGATGTATAGCCCATTAATACCAATAGATTAGGGAGACAGATAAGTATGTTTGTATATAGGACTGTCAGAGCTGTTCCCCATTCTGGCATTTCGAGTGCAAAAGGTGGGGGCCCACAAAAGACCTTAAATACTTTGCCTCTATAGGCTCTGCTTACCAAAAAACAACAACAACAAAACCACCTACCTGAGCTTAACCCTTTAGTCACCGAGTGCTGGCTAGCATTCTTCCTATCCATCACAAGGACTAAAGATTAACATTTTTCTCCTTCATTTAGGGCCAAATTCTGGTCTAATACTAGTATAAATCAGAATTTCAGTGGAATTACTTGCGCAGAATTTTACAGATTTTGAGGTTAGAAGGGATCGTGCCTTGAAAGGACCAATCCTACATCCTGTGAATATGGGCCTTATAGATTTACTCAGTAATTTCACAGCATATGGTTAAACAGTTTGGCTGCGTCTAGACTGGCATGATTTAGCGCAAATACTTTTAACGGAAAAGTTTTTCCATTAAAAGTATTTGCGCAAAGGCGCATCTAGACTGGCACGGATGCATTTGCACAAAAGACATCTTTTGCGCAAAAGCATCCGTGCCCAGTATAGTCGCGCTTTTGCGCAAGAAAGCTCTGATGGCCATTTTAGCCATCGGGCTTTCTTGCGCAAGAAATTAAGGTGCCTGTCTACACTGGCCCCCTCTTGTGCAAGTATTCTTGCGCAAGAGGGCTTATCCCTGAGTGGGAGCGTCAAAGTATTTGCGCAAGAAGCACTGATTTCTTACAGTAGAACGTCAGTGCTCTTGTGCAAATTCAAGCGGCCAGTGTAGACAGGCAGCAAGTTTTTGCGCAAAATCGGCCGCTTTTGCGCAAAATCTTGCCAGTCTAGATGCACCCTTTTGGTTTATTTGGGTTTAATTGTAAAATGCCCTTATGTGTTAACCCAAAAAATTGCATGATATGAACCGTGTTGCATCTGACTAGACTGAGGGTAAAAATAAAGGTTGAAAAAGCATTCTGTGAGTGGGAATTAAGTGGGCCTTAATGAAGCTTTAAGTGAGTGCAGAGAAATAGGAAGAGCTTCTTCGAAGCTTCAAATGAAAAAGATATGGGAGACAGCTAATATAGTTCAAAAATCTCTTCTAAGTCCAAAGAATTATGCAGCTCCTCTCAGAACATAATTACATATGAAGGTAAAAACAGGTATAAGAAACTTTGCTGAACAAAGCAATCTCAGTCAAGTTTTCTAATTCTCCTTCAGAGTTTACTGGGATGAAGACAAAATCATTATTTTAATACCCCTTTTTCCAATTAGCCTTATTGTCCATGAAAAGTCTCATAAAGAGATGGCACTTCATTAGTTTCAAGATGCATTATCATATAGAGGATGTGGGGGTGACTTGCCCCCAAAGTGTTATATTAATGTGTTCCTAGCAGACTAGTTACACACACACACACACTTATTCTCACTTTAGGTATCTGATGGATTAATAACTCTATTAGTGCCACCTTCTTTCCCCTCAGTGCTTTATTTATATTGAAAAAAAATGTGCTTTTAAGTGAAGGTGCTTGCCTTGAGAACACAGGAGTTTTCTGGATATATGGTAAGCAGGAACAGCCATTCTGCCTCAGAACACACTCACTCATTAACAAAGATCTGGAGGGACCCACCTTTAAAAGCAAATAAAAGTAATACCCCGGTCTTATATCACACTTTTCACCCATAGCTCTCACAGCTCCTTACAAAGGAGGTGTCATTTAAAGAGGGAGAAACTGAGACATAAGGAGGTGAAATGACTTGTCCAAAGTCACCTAACAGTAGTTCTAGGAACAAAGCCTAGTTTCCTAGGGCCCTAATTGAATGCCATTACCAGGTCCGTACTGTCTCTCTCAAGCACAATTTCCTCTTCCAGCCAATTTTATCCTGAGGTGCCTCATAGAGGCTGCTAGTAAATGGGACAATTTTGGAGATTTTAAAAAATTATAGGTCCCTCTGCATTGCTCTGTAAGAGTGAAACTCACGCCTGTGCAGAAGGCCAGTACAAAGACCACATAATCCATAATTAGTTTACCCGTGACCAGCTGACACACAGGTGACCACAGGTATACATTTAGCATTGTGCTGCTAATGCAACATAAACTGGCTTGCAAATGAAGACAAAACCCCAAGAAGGCATAGACTTTGTTACTGTCATATTTAGGCTTCATTTGAGTGCCAGCATTAGGAACTCTTACTGCTGATCATGTTAAAAGAAACAGCCAGATGCTCTGTGCTATAGAAAGAGCTTACAGTCTGACCTCTTAACAGGTTATTATTATACGGTCATGGGCAGTGGGACTGACATGGGGTGGGGGTGGGCTAGCCCCCAACCCTGCCCATTCCACATGAGGCCCCACCCCTTCTGTGCCCACGGGAGGCCAACCCCCACTGTGGCCACAGGCTCCTGCCCCACACTAGTGTGGCCCCAGCTTCCCCACCCTCCCTCTCCCCTGCAGCCCTAGAGTGCCAGACAGCCAGGGTCCAGTGTCTCACAGCCACAGAGAGCCAGGCAGCATGGTTCCACCCTTCCCTGGCTATGCCACCTGTCCGGGTATGGCCCCCACTAGCTTCAGCCCTGGGCAGGTGGCATGACCAGAGCAGCCCCAGCATCAGGGGAACAGACAGCAGGGTGGCACAGCCCTCATCCTGCCTGCCTTAGCTTCTGGCAGGGAACAGCAGGCAGGAGGGAGCCTAGAGATGGAACATGGGTGGAGACTGATCAGGCAGTCTGGGAAGGCAGAACTTGCTGTGCCTATGATATTAGCTGCCCATGTACACTTCACAATACCTGCTCTATTCCAAGATAAACAGATTGTAAATATCTCAATAGTGTAGCTAGCATCTATAAATCAGGGCTATTTATAATACAGTAGTGCCAAGTTCCAGCTGAGATCAGGGTATCATTTGTGCTAGGCACTGTGCATCTATATGTAGTTTCAGAATCTACATTCTTATAAATTAGATCACACAGGAAACCTGTGGCAGAGTGAAGGTGTGAATACAGATTTCCCAAGGCTCAGCTCATGTGTATTATAGGATGGTTTAGATGAAGAAAGAAGTAGAAATTAGGTGTTGGTGTAAGTTAGCCTAAGTGTAGAGGAGTATGGGAAATGGAAGTTGCTAGTGCGAGAAAGTTACAGATAAGTTGAAGACAGAGTGTTATGGGAAAGTAAGAGTTAGCAAGGACATGACCCAGGATTATGTTACCATTATAGTTTGGCTATAGCTAGTTTAAGAAAGGTTTTTAATGAGTGCTTTTGAGAATTGTGAATGTTTTATTAAAATGTTATATATATTGGGAGTACAGGAAGGACACTGGTGCAGATGTTAATTTAAATAATGGGTGATGTAAAATGCCGATAAGAAGGTGGCAGAAATAGGAGTATGGTAAAGGGCAGTTTAATGTTAATTAGTATAATAATGGAGTATAAAGAGTTCAGCTTTGCTAAATTGCAAGAGATCTCCAATTAACAGCCAAAGGATACTATTGGGTTCTAGGACTATGAGGAACACTATTGTCATTGGACTGATCACCCATTTCATCTTGGAGTGGGAGTTTAATAGTAGCGATTATGTAAGTGGTAATTGCAGGCCTGTTTGCTTAACTAATCATTTTTTTAAAATAAATGTTGGTTGTATCAATCCAGGTGTTGCCTAATGTTCCTCTACTAAATACATTTTCTATATCCAACCTAGAGGTTCCAACCTGGGAACTAAATTGGGGGTTATTGCACCCTGGTCTTTAACAGCTTAAAATGAATTGGGAATATTTCAGTATAAAGGTTACAGAAGGCTCCACTCTGGCTGGGTCAGAAGACTATCCTTCCTGTCATAGCCTCCTTGTGAGTCCTTTACTCCCTGTGGTGAGTGGCTACAGTTGAATATACCCACTGGAGCAAATGAGACTGCTCTCATAGAATTAGCTGCTCACTGGAGGGAGGTAAGGGTTCACATTCCCTTCCTAAATAGTTCCTTATATCAAACTGTTAGGCCCTGTCTTCACTACACAGTTGGCTTTCCTCAGCAAAACAGTGGAGGTGTACATTGAAACACCCCTTCTGCTGCTGTGACTCCCCTGCTGTACCAACATAATAAAACCACCTCAATGAGCCGCATTACACTTTTTGTGACATAGAGCAATGCAGCATCAGTATAGACACCCTACTTAGTTATGTCGCCCTAACTGGCCTCCAGGAGGCATCCCACAACGCCTGTCATTGCTCTGGTCGGCAGTTTGAACCTCTGCTCCCCTGAAGGTACACAGGTATATGCCCCTCCCTCAATTAAAGGCCTGGGACATTTTGAAATTCCTCTTCATGTTTGCTTGAGATGCACAGTTCACATAGTATCTTCACAATTGACCATGCCGGCTTTATGCAGCAGGTGCACTGAGCTGTAGGATCAGCTGAGTATATGAAGAGAGGAGGCTGTGCAGTTGTAGCTTCACATCAGCCGCAGGAAATTTGATACCTCTGGGCTTATGGCTAGTGGCATGCAGGAGAAAGGGCAAGAGAGGGACACACAGCAGTGCCATGCTAAAATAAAGCAGCTGAGGCAGGCGTACCAGAAGGCAAAGGAGGCTAACCCTCACGCTGGTGCCGCACTTGAAGCCGTGCATCACTTGCAAGGACATTAGCTTTTAGCACAGGATAGACAATATCTGCCAGCAGAAGTTAAATCCTGATCTCAACAGACCCCAGTTAAAGCTACAAGGTACCCCTGGTATGTGCAAGATCTGTGCTTGAAATTTCACAAATAGAAAATAGCAAACTTGGAAATTGTTCCGGTCCTCTAATGGTATTCAGGCCCGTTTGAATGTCCAGGGGCCAGAACCACAGACATTCAGAACAAAGTCCAGCAGCTCATTGTGCGTCAGCTGTCAGAAAAGAGCAACTCCGGCTAGGTCCACACTACACCTTTTTCTGATTTTTTGTAGAAGAGGCTTTCCCGAAATTTGGCCAATCTACAGTGGGCCAAATTTCAGAAAAATCCCCCCTCTTTCAGAAGATCCCTTCTTCTTCATAGAATGAGAAAGACAGGGCTTCCGAAAGAGCATGTTTGCTCTTCCGCAAAAAAACCCCCCAAAAACGGAGGAGCAAATGTGTTCCCTGGACGCGGCAGAGTTTTTCCTTCTGGTATCCCGGAAAACCCCTGCAGTCTAGACATACCCTCCAGGAATGATGCCTCAGCTATACAAGTCCTAGTACAGAGACTAGGAATGCAAAGGTTGCTGCACACTCAAGCATGTTCAAGGGGAGCAGGGTTGCTCAGAAAAATGGCAAGTATTTTCACCAATTTTTTTCAAACTATAAATATAACTATGAACATTTGCTGTGTTTTGATGATGCACCAAAATAAATAAATAAATAAATAAATATCACCCAGCACATTTTCTGTAAAAAGTAGTCAGTTTGCAGAAAGTCTGACTAAACCTACAAACAAAAATCAATGCCCCTCCTGCCCAGCCTCGCCCCCCACAGGTAAGTGAATAATTTTTTGTAAACAAAAATAAAGAAAGCCATACGCAGAATTTAGCACAAGCCAAAAATGTTTGTTTAGAGGAGAAAAGGCCACTTTATAACAACTTGGATTGTGATGGAAAATATTTTACCAGCTCTACAGAGGAGATTTTACCTGGGCAGAGATACGAAGCACAGTACACAGCCCTGAGCAGTAGCAAACTTCAACGGTGCCTCAGCTCCCTTACTGGTACGTGTGCAGAGTTAAAATTGGGCCAGATGGGGATTGAAAATGGGCGTTTCTGAAGAGATACAAGTTAATCCTTAGTCCTGATAAAACTAACATAGTGCCTGGATGTGCTCTTCCACCTAGCCCCTGTTCCTACTACTGAGCAGTAATTTAGTGGCTGCACAGCGATGCTTATTCATGCTGTGTCTAGTTCTGCTGTCTTCCTTGTCCTCCTTTTTTGCTTTCCAGCTTAATCATGTAGGATCAAACCAGAGTGGCTATGTGCTTTAATTTTTATGCATGGCTCAGTCCATGACCTTTATTCTCATTTTCATCTGTACATTTGAGGAAGTAGAGGAGTCTGTTTCGTTGTTTTTCATTTATTCTCTAATTTCTCCGTGCTTGTAGACGGTTGGCATCACTTTAGAGCTCCTTCTGTGGGAGGAGGATGAGGAGGAGAGCTGGTTGGTTTGTTCAAAGTACCTTTGCTATTTATTCGGAGTGAAACATATCAAGGTGCAGAAAAGCATAGAGCCAAGGTACCACTGAAGACCATTTTCTTACATCAGGTCTTCAGCCCTTGTTCCCAGGATCCATGGTCTTTACACTCTAGTACTGGGGGTTTTCAAAGTCCTTATCTCATTATATCAGGGGGCTTCATGCTAGCCCCCCCTTTCCCTTTGGTTTCAGAGCAGGGATCCAGTAGTGAGCAGGCAAGATCTGCCTACTCAGATCCACACCCTGCTACCTCCCTGGACTTCTTCCTACTTCTGCCTATGTTCAGATATTTTCTGTGGTTCATTCTTGAGCTCACGGTGTATCTGCATTCTTCTGAGGCTCCACAACTGCTCTGTCTTCCCAGGTCCCAGGGCCATTTTAGGTTCTCCCTTCTTTCAGGGAGAGAAAAAACTCAAATAGCTTTCCCCCTTGGTGTTCCTCATCGAGTCCTAAATCAAAATATGAACAAGCCATTTCTGCACGCCTCAGGCTTGTGCTTCCATCCCCCAGACATTTCCCCCTGCTCTGATTCTCACTGGAACATCTCTCAGGGCTGTCTCCCCTGCAGGCTCAGATTTTCAGGCCTCATGTTCTGATGTCCCACTGAACACATCTAAGGACTCTCAGTCTATAGTTCCAGAAGTTCAACCAGAGCTCCCCCAGACTTCTCCATGTCTCTTTCAGTTTCTTACCAAAGCACCCTCTACTCAGAAGACGAACCCAACACCTACTTATCCGCTCTTGCTCTAAGAGTCCTTCTACTACCTAGAGCAGTACTGAAGAGTTCTTTTATATACCTACCCATCCTGGGCTTCCTTTCTTTATTGCAACCAGCTGGGACTCATTTTTAATAGGGCCTGGCCCACCCTCCAGGTGCAGCCAGTCACCCAAATTGAGTTCTCCAGCTCCACTTAACTCTGTTAGAGTCAGTGTAAGGTATACATGCTATCACATACTCTTATCATGTCAGTGATAAAAAAGAATGGAATTGTCTATATGTGAAGTGATTTTGAGGTGACTATTTAACCCAGCATTGAATATGATTCCACATCTTTTACCTAGAATAGAGAATGTACTTGCCTCATTTGCTGGTGGTGACCTTTTCTCCTCCCTACAAATGGAGAATGGAAGACAGTGACAAGGAGTACCCTACCCGTAACACTTCATAGGGCTTATTTCAGTACAAAAGGCTTGTGCGTGGAATAGAGGTTACACCTGGGCTGTGTCTAGACTGGTGCTATCTTGCGCCACAGCTATGCAAATGAGGCTCAGCGTGGAATATCGCCGAGCCTCATTTGTATAACTAATGAGTCGCCATTTTTGCGGAAGAGGCTCTTGCACAAGACGGAGCTGTCTACACTGCCCCGTCTTGCACAAGAAAAACCCTCTTATGCAAAGCCGTTATGCCTGAAAATAATCAGCATAACGGCTTTGCGCAAGAGGGTTTTTCTTGCGCAAGACGGGGCAGTGTAGACAGCTCCATCTTGCGCAAGAGCCTCTTCCGCAAAAATGGCGGCTCATTAGTTATGCAAATGAGGCTCGGCGATATTCCATGCTGAGCCTCATTTGCATAGCTCTGGCGCAAGATCGCGCCAGTCTAGACACAGCCCTGCAGTTTGGCAGTGAGCCACTGGCCAGCTATTACAGGGTTGCTGGTATTCCCTGTTATTTGGATGGTATGCTGATCACAGGAGCTAGGGATGAAGAACCCGAGAACCTCCGAATAGCTCCTGGGATGTGGTCTGAGCATGCTCTTAGTGCAAACAAGGACAAATATGAATTTTTCAAAGATTCAGTTATGAATTGTGGCCACACCAAGTGTGGTGCCTATGACATGTTAACTAGAGAAGGTATAAAACACCTCACAGCCTTGATTTGCTGAATGTTATTTATTTAATGATAGCCAGTTTGGATGCACTGTATTGAATCATAGAATACCAGAACTGGAAGGGACCTCAAGAGGTCATCAAGTCTAGCCCTCTTCCATCACAGCAGGACCAAGCACCATCTAGATCATCCCTGACAGATGCTTATCTAATCTTTTAAATATCACCAGTGATGGGGATTCCACAATTTCCCTAAGCAATTTATTCTAGTGTTTAACCACCCTGATAGTTGGGAGACTTTTTCTAATGTCCAACCTAAACTTCCCTTGCTGCAGTTTAAATCTAGTGCTTCTTGTCCTATCATCAGAAGTCTAGGAGAACAATTTTTCTCCCTCCTTCTTGTAACACCCTTTTAGGTACTTGAAAACTGCTATCCTATACCCTCTCAGTCTTCTCTTTTCCAAACTAAACAAACCCATTTCTTTCAGTCTTCCCTCATAGGTCATGTTTTCTAGACCTTTAATCATTTTTGTTGCTGTTCTCTGGTTCCTCTCCAGTTTCTCCAGATTTCTCTTGAAATGTGGTGCCCAGAGTTGGACATGATATTCCAGTTGAGGCCTATTCAGTGCAGAGTAGAGTGGAAGAATGACTTCTCATGTTTTCTCACAACACTCCTGTTAATGCACCCCATAATCATGTTTGCTTTTTTTTGCAACAGTGTCACACCGTTGACTCATATTTAGCTTGTTGTCTACTATTGTAAACTATTTTGTTTTTTTAGAAGTATGTCATTCTATACGAAAGAGAAAGGATACACTGGTATTGAATAGCATCCTTTTAAATAGTTTGAGAGTCTTTAGGGGCCCTTGCCGTTTTTCGTATTTTGGAAGCCAATGCAAAACTCACCACAGAAGCAGTACATGGGTGTAACTGGGCCTTGCACGCTGTACACAGTTAGCTAATAGGATTACTTGGGTTCAATTTTGCCCACATGGTTATTTCCTGTTATGTTTGTTGTGTAAAGAGCAAAAGACAATGTACACAGTCCTCTCACATCTCTTAATAGCTAAGATTCAGGCCCACTGATGGGCAGGAGTGGGGGAAAGCCTAATGATTCTAAGCAGTGGTGGCACCCGGAGCCCTGATCCTTTTAAATCACTGCCAGGGTGCCACGCCACATGCTCTGAGCAGCTCTAAGGACAGGGCGGGGGTAGCGTGGCACATTCCCAGAGGTGCTGACGGCTAGAAGCCCCTGGCCCTGCCCCTCCTGCCTGATACCCTGCCCCTTCCAGGAGCATGGAGCCCCCCCACCCAGGTGCCAGGAATGGCTGTGGGCTTCTCTGATAAGATTCTGTCCTGCTTACTTACTCTGAGTAGTGCTTAACTTCACAAGTAGTGACTAAGCAGTCAGAGAGTAAGAGGGCAGAATCGAGTCCTGACATAGTCATTCTATTTTAGTCAGGGAGACCTTTCTGTCCTTCAGCTGGGTCGGTGTTAAGCTTTGCTTTCAGTGTTAATCCTTGTGGTACATTTTCTTCATTTGTTTCATCTTCATAAGCATAGCCTTGATCCAGTAAATCTCTTTGTTCTTCCTGTGATGACTCTGGCTCAGAATTGTCATGATTCAATGAATCTCCATTTTAATTATCCCCTTATTATTTCCCTTTCTCTTGACGAAGATGTCCAGACCTCAGGCTATGAGAATTTCTCTACCTCTTGTGTATTCCCCTGAGGCAATGAGAAATGCTTCACCTCAAGTTATCAGCTTATCTCCAAAATTGCAATAAATCAGCATTTTGCAGAATGTGAGGATTCTTTCTATGAGAAAGCCCCAGCTTCAGGGGAAGTAAAATACAAATGCAGGTAAAAATCATCAGGGGAATGGGCTACTTTATCTCAAATGTGAAAAGTCAGAGATTTTCCCATACCAAGACTCACATCCAGGTTCCAAGTGCACTGAACACTGGAGAGAGTTCAAGATTTTAGTCTGTCTCAATGTAGTGATAAAGAACCAGTTGTAAAATGTGGAGCTCTCTTTAAATATATTAGAGGGATAAATACCAGGGAGGGAGAGGAATTATTTAAGCCAATGTGGACACAAGAACAAATGGATATAAACTGGCTATTAGGAAGTTTAGACTCGAAATTAGATGAAGGTTTCTAACCATTAGAGGAGTGAAGTTCTGGAACAGCCTTCCAAGGGAAGTAGTGGGGGCAAAAGACCTATCTGGCTTCAAGATTAAGCTAGATGGGTTTATGAAGGGGATGGTTTGATGGGATAACATGATCTTGGCAACTAATTGACCTTTCACTATCAGTGGTAAATAGGCCAATGGTGGGATGATAGGAGTTACTATAGAGAACTTTTTCCTGGGTGTCTGGCTGGTGAGTCTTGCCCACATGCTCAGGCTTCAGCTGATCACCATATTTGGGGTCGGGAAGGAATTTTCCTCCAGGGTAGATTGGCAGAGGCCCTGGAGGTTTTTTGCCTTCCTCTGTAGCATGGGGCACGGATCACTTGCTGGAGGATTCTCTGCATCTTGGGGTCCTTAAACTTTTTGAGGACTTCAATATCTGAGATATAGGTGAGAGGATTATTCTAGGAGAGGGTTGGTGAGATTCTGTGGCCTGCATTGTGCAGGGGGTCAGACTAGATGATCATAATGGTCCCTTCTGACCTTAAAGTCTATGAATCTATGAGCTGCTTTTGTTTTCTCAGTCCCACTGAAGTTTTCAACTGTTCAGACTTAGGGTGCATTTCTAGGCCAAACCAAAAGCTGCTTTGATGACGGACTACTATAAATGCTTCAAACCAGTACTTGCCGAAAACCATAGTCTTAGGACATGTCTATGCTGCAGGGCAAAAGCTGAATTAAGCTACACAACTTCAGCTATGTCAATTGCATAGATGAAGTTGAAACAGCTTAATTTGGCTTTTGGCACTGTCAACACTCTTTCTTCGACTTCCCTTAGTCCTCGTGAAATGAGGGTTACAGGAATTGGAGTAAGAAGTCCTCCAGTTCAACATTATTTTGAAATAATGGCTTACTGTGTAGACATGCATTTTGTTATTTCAAAATAACGTCAGTTATTCCAAAATAACGTTGCTGTGTAGACATAGCCTTATAGTTTCAGTGGAAGTTCTAAAATCCCTTGGAGGGGGCATTTTCACAATCCTGTAACTAATTTTTCCCATTGCTCCACCCAAAATTGCTCCTATTTCTAAAATCAGGGCTCCATTGTGCTAGGCCCTGTGCATCTGCATCCCCCAGTGCATCCACTGTTTGAAACAGGCACTGCACCAAAGAATCTGCAATCCAGGAAACAAGAATCAAATCATTGCCTTTAAAAAGTGATTTTATTAACAAAACAAAAAGATATACTTGGTCAAGCATACTTGGTTGCTAGGTGTTACAGAGGGGCTCAGAAAAGAACAGATTAAAACACAGAGAAATTGTATCTCTGGGATTCAGCTTAATTACAGTGTATGGGGGGTGCAAATGGACTTAGCATAGGGAACTTTAACCAAACAAAACAAAGAAAATAACCAGATCACATCTAACTACAAAACATTTCTTATCTACTCATGATCCTGCCAGGTGCTTCAAGGTCCAGTCCATTTCCATGCCCAGTATTCTTTGTAGGCATGGTAATTCTGTCTGGTTCAATTCATCTTTGTTCTCTCAACTCCTGGTTTAAAACTCTCACAAAAAAATCAGAAGGCACATATATCTTCCAATTCATATCTCAACACCTTTTCCCATTGGCTCTCTTGGCTCCCTGCCAACACCCCCTAGCTACCTGAGTTTAACCCTTTAGTCAGGTTAATGCTGCCCAGCACTTCTATCCATCACACTAGCCCATTGCATAAATGGCAAAGGTCTCCTTCCTCCCAAGCAGATGCTTGTCTTGCTTTGGTTAATTGTCTGACCCATGGTTCTCTTGCTTTGGTTTATAGCAGTCCCCAGATTTCAGGTTGGTAAGCATCACAGTCTCTGCAAGCTTTTAGGAATTAGCTTCATGCTCTTGCCTATGAGGCAATTGCTGAGATGGGAGCTCAAGTATTAGTGCAGTTGGTTAACAAATGACAAAAGTCTGGATAAAATGCTTGCCTCTCAGGCTCTACACTGTCATTCATCCATTCAAGCTTCAGAAGTTTCTCAGTGTTCTTTGTTAGGCAAGAGGCTTACTGGAACCACCACATACTGTGTCAGACTTTGAGGAAATCCTTTATCTGTACGTCCTTTTGAAACTGTCACTGAACTGTGTGGGCCTAAAGAGTGATAAGCATTAAGAATACCGTGTTCCTTTTTATCCAAGAGTCTCTCAGTTTAGTTTCAGTTTGCTCTATCTTGAACTCTGCTTTAAGACTCAGCCAGTCTTTCAAAAGTGGTGCTTAGCCCATCACATATGGATGACTATTACAGTAATATTGTAACACTCTTCTTATCTAAGTCAAAGGCCAGTAATGACCTTAGTATTCCCAGTGTAAATGCATCAGTTGCCGATATGCAGTGCTACATTTGCTCTCTGTTTATAAAGAAATGTCATGGGCACCATCACTGCATGGAGAGCTTGGTTCTTTTTGTTTCTAATCTCCATATACTTAAGTGAAATGCATACAGCAGAGAGAGGAAGAAAGGTCCTGCAGATAAGGCACTGGGCTGAGTGGCACTTCAGAGACTTCAGTTCATAGATTCAGACGGGACCATTGTCATAAGAGGTGGGTGTAATAGGCAGAGAGGCAAAGGCTCCCCTGGCACAGCTTCCATCAGGGGACACCTGAATGCAGAGTTTGACGGTTTGCATGGGGAATAGTTTTTGCTTATTATTATGCCCCAGGCAGGTTCTAGGGTGGCTGAGGAGGCAGTGTTTGCTATTCAGCTTCCTGGGCTCATCAATAATCTTCCTGGACTCTTGAACCCAGGAACCCAGCAAGCTGAGCAGCAGACATCACCTCCTCACATGTCCTGGATCTTGCATGGTGCATATAAAAAGCTCAAGTTCATCAGAAAAAGACAAGAACTTTCCCCATGGGGTGGGTCAGATGCTTGGGAGGGAAGGTGTGGCATGGCCAGGGTGTGTCAGGCTGGCCCAGGGCTCCTCCAGCCATAGGCAGGTGGAAGAGGGTTTCAAGGCTCTGGCCAGCTTGGGGCTTTTCCAGCCACAGGGGGTCAGGAGAGCTAAGGCTCTGGCTGGCTCAGGGAAAGCAGCAGGTAATGGATTTCAAGATGGCAGACTTTAGCAAACCGAGGCTATGTCTAGACTGCAGGCTTCTTGCACAAGAAGCTTTTATCAGAAGAGATCTTCCGCAAAAACTTCTTGAGCAAGAGCGCATCCACACTGCAAAAGCGCATCGAAAACGTGATGCGCTTTTGCGAGAGAGTGTCCAGACTGCATGGACACTCTCTCGAAAGTAAGCTCTGGTTGTTATGCACAGAATGGCCACCAGGGCACCTGTGCTTTTTGCAAAAGAGCTCTTTCGCAAAAAGGTGTTCTTCCTCGTAGAATGAGGAATACCTACACCGGAAAAACCCCTTTGTTCTTTTGACTTTTTTGTGCAAAAACATGCTTGTGGTGTGGACGCTCTGCGAGTTTTTTCGGAAAAATGGCCATTTTTCTGAAAAAACTCTGTAGTGTACATATAGCCTGAGAGAGTTGGTAGGTAAGACCCCATGGGAATCTAAAGGGAAAAATCTGTTCAAGAGAGTTGGCAATTTTATGAAGAGACATTCAAGAGCAAACCATGCTACTGCATAAGAAAGATAACCATCAAATCAGGTGGATCAGGTAGATGAGGCTTTCTTTAGACAACTAAAAGAAGCTTTCAGATCACAGGCTCTGATTCTCACAGCAGACTTTAATCACCCTGACATCTATTGGGAGACCAGTACAGCAGTACACAAACAATCCAGGAAGTTTTTGAAGAATGTTGAGAACATCTTCCTGGTACAAGTGCTAAAGGAACTAACCAGGAGCCATGCACAACTTAATCTGCTACTCACAAACAGGGAGGAATTAGTAGAGGCATCTGGGAAGCAGTGATCATGAGATGGTCAATTTCAGGATCATGATCAAAGGAAAAAAGGATAGCAGCAAAATACATACCCTGGACTTCAGAAAAGCAGAAATAACTTCCTCAGGCAGGAACCCCTGGGATGCTAACAAGAAGAGGAAAGGAATCCAGGAGAGCTGGCAGTATTTTAAAGAAGCCTTATTCAAGGCACACGAACAAACCATCCCAATGCGCAGTAAGAAAAGCAAACCAGCTTGGCTTAACAGTGAAATCCTTGGCGAGCTTAAACAAAAAAGGAAGCTTACAAGAAGTGGAAACTTAGACAGATGACTCGGGAGGAGTATAAATATATTGCTCGAGCATGCAGGGGTGTAATCAGGAAGGCCAAAGCACAATTAGAATTGCATCTAGCAGGGATGTGAAGGGAAACTAGAAAGGTTTCTATAGGCATGTTAGCAATAAGAGGGTGGTCAGGGAAGGCATGGGACCCTTATTGGATGAGGGAGATAACCTAGTGACAGCTGATGTGGGAGAAACTGGAGTACTCAATGCTTTTTTTGCCTTTGTCTTCACAGACAAGGTCAGCTCCCAAACTACTGCACTAGGCAACACAATATGGGAAGGAGGTGGGCACCCCATGGTAGAGAAAGAACAGGTTAAGAACTATTTAGAAAAGTTGGACATACTTAAATCCATGGGTCTGGATCTAATGCATCCAAAGATGCTGAGAGAGTTGGCTGATGTGGTTGTAGAGCCATTGGCCATTATCTTTGAAAACTTGTGGCAATCGGGGGAGATTCCGGAGGATTGGAAAAAGGCAAATGTAGTGCCCATTTTTAAGAAAAGGAAGAAGGACAATCCACGGAACTACAAACCAGTCAGCCTCACCTCAGTCCCTGGAAAAATCTTGGAGGGAATCCTCAAGGGAATCCATTCTGAAGCACTTGGAAGAGAGGAAAGTGATCAGGAATAGTCAACATGGATTCATCGAGAGCAAATCATATCTGATTAACCTGATTGTCTTCGGTGACAAGGTAACTGGCTCTGTGGCCATGGGGAAGGTGGTAGACATGATATACCTTGACTTTAGCAAGGATTTTGATACAGTCTTCCATAATATTCTTGCCAGCAAGATAAGGATATATGATTGGATAAATGGACTGTAAGGTGGACAGACGGCTAGCTAGATTCTCAGGCTCAATGGGTAGTCATCAATGGCTCAATGTCTGGTTGGCAGTCAGTATCAAGTGGAGTGCCCCAAGGGTCAGTTCTAGGGCTGGTTTTGTTCAACATCTTTATTAATGACCTGGATGAGGGGATGGATTGCACCATCAGCAAGGTTGTAGATGACACTAAACTAGAGGGAGAGGTAGATACATTGGAGGGTAGGGATGAAGTCCAGAGTAATCTCGACAAATTGGAGGTTTGGGCCAAAAGAAATATGCTGAAGTTAAACAAGGATAAGAATACCAATCACTGCTACAGGCTGGGGACAGAGTGGCTAAGCAGCAGTTTGGCAGAAAAGGACCTTGGGATTACAGTAGATGGGAAGCTGGATATGAGTCAACAGTGTGCCCTTGTAGCCAAGAACGTTAATGGTATATTAGGTGCATTAGGAGGAGCGTTGCCAGCAGATCTAGAGAAGTGATTATTCCCCTTTATTTGGCACTGGTGAGGCCACATTTGGAGTACTGCATCCAATTCTTGGACGCCCATTACAGAAAGGATGTGGACGTATGGGCAAAAGTCCAGCAGATGGCAACAAAAATTATTAGGGGGCTAGAGCACAGGCTGAGGGATTTGGAGAGGAGAGACTGAGGGATTTGGACTTATTTAGTCTACAGAAGAAAAGAATGAGGGGGGATTTGATAGCAGCCTTGAATTACCTGAAGATAGGTTCCAAAAAGGAAGGAGAGAGGCTGTTCTCAGTGGTGACAGATGGCAGAATGAGGAGCAATGGTCTCAAGTTGCAGTGGGGGAGGTCTAGCTTGGATATTAGGAAAAACTATTTCACTAAGAGGGTGGTGAAGCACTGGACTGGGTTGCCTGCTTCCATCCTAGAGGTTTTTAAATCTTGATTTGACAAAGCCCTGGATGGGATGATTTAGTTAGGGTTGGCCCTGCTTTGGACAGGGTTGGACTCGATCTTCTAAGGTCTCTTCCAACCCTATGATTCTGTGATTCTATTCTATGATTCTAAGTATGTCAAGAGACCACTCTGGCTTATCCAGGAGATCTTCAATGATATAAAAATAACAGGGAGTCCCATGGAACCTTAAAAACTAATGAATTTATTTGGGTATAATCTTTCTTCAAAAGCATGAAGTGGAAGCTCCAGTTTGGCAGGGATTTATACAAATATACAAGGATGGGAATGTTACATTACTGCCCTCATTGAATCATTGTTTTCCTTCCTGCTGCTCTTTCTCTCTTTGCCCAGTCAGTCTCAGTTCACCCTTTACACCATGGCTCCTCATACGATTTGTCTTCCTTCCTCATACTCATAGATTCTCAGTCTTCTCACCCAAGCTTCTCATCTGATCTGAAGGTCTCCCCTTCCCCCCAGCCCAGTCCTCCTCTGTCATTTCCCTCCATGGATCCCAGCCCCAGTTTTACTACCCAGCCAAAATCCAGTCTCTGTGATCTCAACCCCCAGTCCCAGGTTTCCTTACCCTGCCTTCAATCCCAGTTTCCTCCCCAGACTCCTTTCCCCTTCAAGTCCAGCTCTTTTCTTTTCTGCATGCAAATCAGACAGCTTCCTCCACATGCCTGAGTGCTGGGGGAAGGAGCGGGGGGCGGGGGGGGGGGGGCATTGAAAGCACAGGAATGTGTTTCCCTGCTCTCAGTCCTGATACTTGTGCCTGGTCCAACTCATAGCACCAGCTCAAACCAGCAATTGCAGGGAAAACCCTTCTCAGCTCTAGGTTGTAGCATGCCCATGTCAGATAGAACATTTGAGGAATTTATCTGTGAAGCTTCAGCAAATCTTCACTGAGCACAGGAGAACTGTGATATTTTAAAGGAATTGGCTAAATCTAGCTGTGTTTTTATGGAGATGGCAAAAGTCAAATCTTTGCCAAATTTCAGATCTCTGCTCCAAAGTTGGGAGCTTCTAGACTTTCTCAGATAAAAGGTTGCCTGGATATTTTAACGTGTATGAAGTAATCTAGTTTTAGTTTTCATTAGTCTTATTCTCAGAAACATCTGGACTGTTTTGATCATAATTAGCCTAAGGTGGACATCTAGCATGGAAAATGTCAGCCCAAATGCTTAAAGTTTGACAGTTATAAACTGAAAACAGGGTCTTTTAATGGAATGTGTCAGGCAACCTTAATAACAGGCAATGCTACCAATCTCACCTATAATATATAGAATCATTGGACTGGTAGGGACCTTGAGAGGTCATCTAGTCCAGTCTCCTGTACTCAGGGCAGGACTAAATATTATAAATTTATTAAAACTTTTTGAAGGGAAGGAATTCTAATCTGGTTCACATTCACATTATGGTGGAGGCTGCGGTGCAGGAAGTTCTTGTGTGCTCTTTTGAAGAGGAACTCTTCAGACTTGTAATCATATCATTAGCTTTTTGCTCTTGAGGTAATCCCTAGCCTGTAAAGGCTTTTGTACAGGTTTCACTTTCTGCACATGAGTATTGCTATTGACTGTAATGTGATTACTCAGGACTGTAAAATGTAAGCACATGCATAAGTTTTTGCAGGGTTGGGACTATTTTCTAGAGTACAAAAAGGAAATATTACAATTTCTGGGAGAAGTTCTAGAACATTCACACTAGATGATCACAGTGGTCCCTTCTGGCCTATCAGTGTATGAATAATCTCTGTATTTATTTACTTCTTTTGCAGAGGGCTGTTTCAACAGGGCTGTATCAGTTTGGGTGATCTGTGTTATCACCGTAAGTGAAAGCATTGAGCCTTTGCTGAGATATATAAATAATAAGTAATACATTATTTCTCTCTCTCTCTCTCTCTCACACACACACATACACACACTTTTGAACTGAATAATTCAGTCCAGTTGTTAAAGCCAATTACTCTATATAATTGAATGTTTTATAGAAAGCACAAACCCCTATTACCTTAAAAATTGGCTGAGTAGTGAATAACAATACATTTTCCTGGGCTCAAACTATTATTTTTTTGTTTGATGTCTTTCAACTGGGAAGCCTTTATTCCTTATTTTTCTACCATCCCTTGTCTCTAGTTCTGTCATTTTTCTTCAGCGATGCAAAGCATTAACATGAAAACCAGACTGGACTGTTGTAGTGTACAGACGCCCCTTGGAGACTTTGCTACTTTTGTAGTGCATTTGAATAGCAGTATATGCTATATATAGTCTCCCAGCCTTCAAGTTTCACCTTTTCAGCAGAAAATAGGGTCTTTTGTTACATCTGCATAATAGTATGAAGTGAAAACATATGTATCCACACACTTGCAGGCATACTCAGAAGCACTGTAAAGAGCATGCTAGGAATCCTTATAAAACTCAATGGGGCAGATCCTCTGCTGGTGTAAATCTGCATTTAGAGCCACTGACATCAATAGAGTTATCCATACCCCTTGTGATGGTCTTCACCTGAGGCTAGTGGTTAAAGGTTTAGTCCCTTCAACCTGCAGAGGGGTTTTGGTAGGGGAGCCTAAGCCCACCTACTGCACCAGGCTCCAGCCCAGGGCCATTTGAGGGTAGCAAAAGAGTCTGATACTCAAGAGCACCTTAGGGCTGCCCTCCCTGGGCTGCTTCAGACCACTGTTCTCAGGGAAAGCCATCTCAGCTCTTGATGGCCTGGCATGGCATGGTAACACTCTCCATCTTGGAACAAAAGCTGCTTCCGGTCAGGCGCTGGCTCTCCAGGCAGCTCAGTTCTATGTCTTTCTCCTTCCAGGGTAGTCCATACACAAAACAAGAGAAATTAGCACAAACTGTGTCACTATGCAAGAGGGAGAAACGCCTCCATCTCAGGGTATAACAGAACCAGGTCCTCCCTTCCCTCAGGTAGGGACTTTCAGGCAGTTGTGGATAGGAGGGCTCAGGGCCTGTTCTCAGGTGAGATATTCTGCTCTTTTTTAACTCCTCCTGCTGTCTGTGCCCCTCTTGTAGGTGTGACAGACTAGGACCAGAGCAGCTTCTTAGCCCCTTGTTGCTCAGTGTAAGGTTTGTATACCCTAGCCCTATATGTCTTCCGAGCATCTGATCCAATCAGATCTAGTTATTGCAACAGAAATGTCCCATGCATTCTTTAAGCTGGAAAATACACAGTATCCTTAAACCAACAATCTAAAAATAGTAATGCAAATCTTTTTATGCAGAGAAGCAAAAAAAAAAAAAAAAAAAAGTCCTGATCTCTGCTCATAGAAGCAAAAAGGAAAAACTTGCCTACACGCCAGTGATGCAAGACCCTGCCCAGATATAGATGAAACTATGGGAACAGATTGACACAGATATGTATCAAGAACAATTACCATCTTTCAAATGATACCAGGCAAGTAACAACTTGGTAGAATAAATAAATGCAACCCACATCAATCTGATCAAGTGTAAGATGAGGTGAAAGATGCAATATGAACCAGTTGCTTGCTCAATTAATGTTCATGTTTAGTTAAATTAGTTGAGTGCTATCTTATTTACATAAGAAAATCTCCACTCATGCTTCACTGAGCCCTAGCCAGGCCTTAATTGAGAATTTATGGTTGAGTTCTCAGTGGAAACTGAAGTACTTGCACATTAATTCAAAGTGTAATGGATGGCCTGAATTCAATCTTATTCGTACCACTAGTGAGCAGTGTCTATTCATGCTAAATCTGTACAACAAGCAAAGTCCTGAACTGGAATTAGATGAGGTGCTGCCAAAAATTGGAGCCAAGCTTGGATGCGTCTGGATATGCTGCATGTATAAAACAAAATTACCTTTCTGTAAGCTCACTCCAGCCAAAGTGTTCATGCTCATAATTTGTAGAAGGGAAGTTCACTTCAAATTAAGCATATCCTCCCCTTCTGGAAGCTGCCGTCTCAGATACCCCTTACTAAGGCAAAGATGTTTTTATGACTTTAACACATAGTTTATTTTCTTTAATTTGCTGCCAAATGGATTTTCTTCTAAAAACTTTTTAAACTTTGTTTAGGACTAAAAGGAAGGGCTCAGTATGGAGCAGAGCTATTCAGGCGACAGCAGATTCGTATGCATTCAGATGGTCCAGTAATCGGCTCACTAGGCTAGAAGTTGGGAGGTTCAGTTTCTTGCTCTGCCCTAGATTTCCTGTGTGACCTTGGGCGAGTCAGTTAGGGCCAGATTTTTAAAGATACTTAGGTGCCTAAAGATGCAGATAAGCACCTAGTGGGATTGAAATCATGGGAGTTCCATGCCTAGGTACCTTTGAACATCCCATAAGGCACCTATTTATATCTTTAGGCCCTTAAATACCTCTAAAAACCTGGCCCTTAGTCTCATTGTGCTTCAGTTCCCCAACTGTACAATGGATATAATACCACTTGCCTGCCTTACAGGAGCATTGTGGGGGTTTATGCATTAAAATATATGAGGTGCTCAGATACTAGAGTAATGAGGGCCATATAAGTACCTAAGATAGATTGATATTAACAATAACAATGTATTCATTTGTATTACAGTAGCATTTACAAATGTCCACTGAGATGGGGACTCTTCTGTGCGAGGTCCTGTACACACACACAGTACAGATGTAGGACTTCAGTTTATCTAGTCAAAGAACCCAGAAGCACAGAAACCACACATCTCGTTGTGCGTGGAATTGAGTTCTATCTGCCAACTCCTTTGCTTTTTGATATATTCAATATGTTAATTTAAAAGATCAATTAGAGCTCAAACTGGAGAACTCTTAGTCACGGGCGTCATATCATGTAGTCAGATTGTGCTCACCAAAGTCAGGCTTGCACACTCAGAGCTATTATACATAAAAATGTGCCATATTGATTGTGCTAAGGATTGGACATCAGCAGTGAAAACATCCCCATTTTCCTGCCAACGTGCTTTGTCAGGTGTCATTGCTTACAACCGCCCTAGGCTTGCTTGATGGGGCCTTCAGCTACAGGTTCCTTGAATTTTGAAAGAGAATCATCAAAGAATCATCAGATTGATTTGTCCTGAAATACGAAAGCAGGCACTACAGACTGTGATCATGGTCTTGTGAGAAGGGCAACCTATCCTATCAGCTGTCCCCTAGGATCAGATCTGTGGTCAATTTAATCCAGTGTCTTGTCTCCAGCAGTGGCCATTTCTAGCTGCTTCTGATAAACTTGCAAGCAACCTTGCAGTACAAAGTTATAGAATAACCTGCCACCAGGGAAAATACCTAGACTAAGGCTAGCAACTCACTGCGCATACATAATCACTCTGCATTCATTGTACAATCAAAACTCCCACTGAAGTTAATTAGTGCAGTGAAAGGCTGTGACCACTCTACACTCCTTCGTGGATGGAGCCAGGCAAATCATGTCACTCCACAGAGGTGAAAGTAACTTAAATTTCTTAAAGGTATTGTCATAGCTACTATGGTAGATAGCCAGATATGGCATTGGGAATCAGGAGTACGGGGGCACCATGCTCTTTTGAGTTTGTGTATGGTGGAAAGCCAGGAGGCATAGGTGGATGGAGTCCAACCCACAACATGCCCTGACTTCATTCCAGATTTCATGGAGGTCCAGGGGGTTCTCCTGAGTTGGCGAGGAGGGTGAGACAAGAGGGGCCCAGCAAGGCTCCTACAGGTTCTCTCCCTTTAATACACACTACTGTAAATACCCCACACCGACAGAGGGTGTATACAGCCTGAGGGTACGTCTACACTCCAAATACTGCACTGTTAAAGCATAGATCAGGTCTTGGGCTTTAGTAACTTGCCATCACTTTTCACTTTGTGATATGGAAACAGCACCTGTTGGAGGCATTTGAGGCAGCCAAGTGACAAGGCTTTGTGGTACAGGGGTTATCAGGAACTAGAAAGGGGAAGAAGGCCTGGCCAACACTGTCACTCAGTGTCAGTACTAGGGATTGGGCCTTTGGACTCTTCCAATATTCCAAGATTTTTCTGCCCAGAGATAACATTTTCCATCTGTAACTGCTGCTACAGTTGTTTTCAAATCCTTTTTAAAAACCTTTTTTATTTCCCTCAGAACTTTGTCTAGTTGCCTTTGCATAAGATTTCCACAACAAACCTAGTATATAAATAGTGGCGGTTTTTAACTTTCCTTTTCCAGCTGAGGCTAACAGGCAGATAACACTGAAATTTATGAACTTTTTTGAGGAAGCCTACGGGGGCTTGTTCACTAGAATTTGATTCTGTAGTCAGCAGCTTGTTATAGCTCTAAGAAAAATATGTCCTTTCCCATTCAGTTACCCCATGCAGTGGTCCCTATACCTGTGTCAATTACTTGGGCTGTCTGTTATGAGCATAATATTAGAGATGCCACAGACCCTCAAAGACTTCGGTACTGCCAGAAGGCTAATGGTGCTTGCTGACCATGCGTGTTTTTCTGAGACACCTATTTGCTTAGAATATTGGAGCATGGGAGGAAAAACGGGGGTGAGGAGGTGCACACAACTGATGAAACCCTGGCAATGTTAAGTCAATGGGAGATTGGCCATCGATTTCAATGAGCCAGGATTTCTCCTTATAATGATAGAGGTTGTTGTGCTGATAAATATTGATGGACTACTTAGTAAACACATAGTGACTCAGCCACGAGCTTATTAAGAATTATTATTCTCTGCTCGGTGCTGCCACACCAAGGTTTGCTGTAGTACAGGAAAAAACCCTGTCATCAGGCACACCCATGGGAGGAGGGTGGGCAGGAGGCAGTTGCCCCATGACCTGGCAATTCAAAGGGGTCTAGGCCTACTGGCTGCAGCTGCTGCTACTGCAGCAGCAGCGGTGGCTGAAGTCCTGGGCCCTTTAAATTGGCTCTGAGCGGTGCCGGGTGGCAGTGCCACACTCCAAGCAGTGTGGAGGGTTGGCTGCCCCTAACCCCACCCCTTCAATGTGAGGCCACACCCCTTCTGGGAATGTGAAGCCGGCCTCCCCCTTACCTTGCCCAGGGGCCTGCGGAGGCTGTTGACACCCCCGACTGTCAGTCCTTTTCCAGGTGACTTTATAGATGCTAGAAATAGACCCATGGCTCCTGATCTATTGCCCATTGAAATTAATGGGAAGGGTCCCACTGGCATGAGTGGGAATTGCATCAGGATCATAGATAGAAGGTGAGACACACAGGGGCTGGGCAAGTTGGGAAGAAGCCTTCCCACAAGGCTGTATGGTGATCCAGAATGCCAGAAGCCTCCATGTTGCCACTTGTACAGCCACTTGTACAGGGGGAAGGATTAGAACTCTCTAGCTTTGGCTCCCCTTTGGCAGGGGTTGTAACACCCTTGGAGAGCTCCCCAGATGCTGCCTCCTTGTAGCAGAACTGGACTGTGCTGCATGAGGGCTCTGCACACTCACAAAGTTGAGCAGGATTTGCCTTTTCATGTATGTCTGCCCTTGGAGCTGCCCTTGGAGCTGTGAGTCGCATCTCAAGGAGGTACATGTCTGCTAGCTCTGATTGAGCTAGTGTGGGAAAAAGAAGAGATGCCATACGGGTAAAGGAAGTGGCTAGCCTCTCCCAACACTCACACCATCATGGCAATGCTGTTTAGCACGTAGCTTGATGAGAGTGACTGCAGGTACGAATCCTCATGCCGAGAATCACGCCTTCAGCTCAAAGTGTAGACATGCCCACAGGGACTTGCCTCATGCCACCAAGAGTGTCAGTGTCAGAAATGGGGTTATGGAACTCAGGAATCCCTGGTCCTGTGGGTCATGAAACCCTCATTAATAGCAGCATGTCTTTGTTCCCCTCCAGTGGCTAAACCACGGCCAAAGATTTTTGAATCTGCATGCAGATGGCCCTTGCAGCACAGCGGTGGGAAACCAGTAGCCCGAGGGTCATTGCAGTTCTATATGTGGCCCATGAGACATTTTGTTTGCCCATGGGCAGGGTTGCCAGATTATGCTGGTTTTCATCCATGTAGTTTTTTTCCTGCCGGTATTACTAAAAAGACACACATGTAAAGCAAGGGCACATAAAGTGAGGTGCGTGCTGATTGCACACAACCTTGGCTGTAAGGGTATGTCTACACTAGCCCCCTAGTTCGAACTAGGGAGGCTAATGTAGGCATTCGAAGTTGCAAATCAAGCCCGGGATTTAAATATCCCCGTGCTTGATTTGCATCTTCCCGGCCGGTCGCCATTTTTGAAATTTACAAGTCCGGACTCACTGACCGCGTCTACACGCAGCAGGGACCCAGCAGTTTGAAATAAAGCCCTAGTTCGAACTACCTGTTATTCCTCCTGGAATGAGATTTAACAGGTAGTTCGAACTAGGGCTTTATTTCGAACTACTGGGTCCCTGCCGCATGTAGACGCGGGCAGTTAGTCCGGACTTGTAAATTTCAAAAAATGGCGACCGGCCGGGAAGATGCAAATCAAGCGCGGGATATTTCAATCCCAGGCTTGATTTGCAACTTCGAATGCCTACATTAGCCTCCCTAGTTCGAACTAGGGGGCTAGTGTAGACATAGCCTAAGAGTTGTGCGCTACCGCAGCATTCAACCAAAGTGCTGCTGCGGCTCAATCGGCACACCCTCAGCTACCCACGCAATCAGCAACTGCTAGGTACACAAGCACAGTTAGCAAAACTGCCCTATCACGGTGGAACTGTAGAAGGCAAATGCCAATCTCATGCTGCCCACTCACTAGC
Organism: Pelochelys cantorii; assembly: GCA_032595735.1. Lineage (NCBI taxonomy): Eukaryota > Metazoa > Chordata > Testudines > Trionychidae > Pelochelys > Pelochelys cantorii. Next base: position 331,928,432 of record CM064326.1, on the reverse strand, counting down.
CTAGGTTGTCCATTGCTGTTGTAGCATAAGAAAAGAGGATTATGTGTTTTGCACCAGAAGTTCCAGGCTCAAGCCCCCCACATAAAACAACCACAGATTAAAATCTTGTCATGACACCTGCTGCTGCTCTCTGTGCTGCATGAGGGTCCTGGCTGTAAACATATAGAATTAAAGACTCATATCACCAGCTGGGTGATGATAAGAGCCTGTTGCAGCTAGATGGGATTTTGTTCGTAAGGCATGAAAATATAGATGGCACATATACATGAGAAACCTGTCCCCTCTTTTCCTGCTTTCAGATATGAACTGACTTTGGGTTCAGTCCTGTGAGGTTCAGATCAACTGCTTAGCAGTAAGCACCTATCAAAATGAGGCCCAGTAAGGATTTACCTTACTACAGGAAACTTTCTCTATCTTAACTTGTCAAAGGAGTGAAAAATGCCCCTATTTTATTCCCCATTATTAAAAGTCCTTCCAATATTTTAATACATTAATTCGGTTCAGTGCTTTAAATGGAATATATTGTCTCCAGAGGATATGTTTTATTGAACTATGCAAGAAGAAATATGAGAAATAACCCTGCTCCTGTCAGGAGATTAAAGAAGTATTATTATTCCTTGGAAATTTAAGTTTTAATTTACCACACAAATCCCTACACTGCTCTGTCAAATATTTTTGATAGGAAAATTCAGCGAGGCAGCACAAAATAATGTCAAAGCCCTACACCACAACCCTTCTTTGTTCAGTATGATGGCATTATGGTCTAGCATGCAAACAATGTAGTTTAATATCTGAACCTGAAATATAAGTCATGTGAAGTATTGTTGCTAAAAATTACAGCAAGATTAATTATGTAATAAAGTGTATGATAACACTAGGGAGTTATTTCAAAATAATTCCCCTTATTTCGAAATAACAAGCGGAGCATCCACACTACCAAGCTTTGAAGTAAGCATCTGGTTGTTTCAAAACAACAGCTTTTCACGAGGAATAACCCTTATTTCAAAATAGCTATTTTGATATAGCGGTAGTGTGGACGCTCCACTGCTGCAATTTAAAAACAACTACTCCCCAGAGTCATTCAAGTAATAACTCCCCTGTGCTTCCTGGGGCTCTAAGTTGAGGTATTGTGTCCACTAATTTGAGAGCAGTTATTTCAGGGGACTGTTCCTCTTAAGTTTTGGACTCCTCTGCTACCAGAGGCCTGGGAGAACCCTGTCTCTGTCTTTCATGCTCAGAGGATTGTGGGAGTGAACCTGTGGTTATTGTGACTTTGATTTCAGGATTTCTTTTGTTTTAGCAGGCTTTTGTCTGCCCTCTGGGCTGGTATGGCCATCTCCAGGGGATGGAGACCTGCGTTTGTTGTGGATTCTGAGGATTAAACTCATGGCCATAGGTTGTAGATTTTGCCTCCAAACTCTGTCTCTTTGGAAGAGTGTGTTCTAGCTGTGGGGAAGGTGACTGGGTTTTAAAATGGTCGGTATGCCCTTAGGTGCTGACTTCCATCTCTAGCTGGAGGGTACTCAAGCCCCCTCCACCCTGGGCCCAGCCTCTACTCAACCGCTGTCCCCAAACCCCCACCCCATTCCACCTCTTTCCTATGTCCCTGTTCCATCCCAGCCATGCCCCATTCCACCTCTATCCTCAAGCCCCTGCCTCCACACTGTCTCTTCCCATTCTCCTCCCCTGAGTGCATCCCATCCCTGCTCCTTCCTTTCCCTCCCGGAGTATTCTGAATGCTGTGACACAGCTGTTCACAGTGGGTGAGAGGTCCTGGGAGGGAAGGGGAACTTGGGTGTCATTGGGTGAGGGGTGCCATTGGGTGAGGAGCACCAATGTTCCCTCTAATCTTTGCTACCCATCTATTTTTTCCATCCATGTGCGGAATAAATTTTTTATGTGTGAACGTGCGCCACCAGTAGAAACAATAACAAAACCCCCCCTAGCAGTGGGCACACTACTAATCAGCTTGGGAGCATTTGAATCTCTCCTGAGCGGCTGCACAAGCACACAGCTTATAGGGAACACTGCTGAGCACCCACTAATTTTTCCCCAGGGGTGCTCTAGCCTTAGAGCACCCATGGAGTCAGCACTTATGGGTGTGCCTCCTTTATGAGAAAGACTGTTAACTGGTTGCCATGCTTAGCCTCATTGAGGAGGTGGTTGTAGAGGGAATTGTTGTGCGGATTGGTTTTGACCCTGTAATGCCTCTCTTAACATATGCTGTTAAAGTCATTGTCTTTAAAACTTCCTAACTGTCAGGGTGTTCGGACACTGGAATAAGTTGCCTAGGGAGGTTGTGGAATCTCCATTTCTGGAGATATTTAAGAGCAGGTTAGCTAGACATCTATCAGGGATGGTCTAGACGGTACTGAGTCCTGCCATGAGGGCAGGGGACTGGACTTGATGACCTCTCGAGGTCCCTTCCAGTTCTAGTGTTCTATGCTTCTATGATTTAATGCCCCTTCTTCTTTAGGAAAGAAGCAGCTGGCTAGAGACCTGGTGATCTATGGTAAGATCACTGGCCCTATCAGGAGGATTCCTTTAGCTGTGAAGTCCCAGACAATCATCTGGTCTTGTCCTTTTGTAGGCAGCTTTATATATTAAAATGCTTCCTAAGCATGAAAAGTTTGCCTGTCGTGTAGGATTGGGGAGTGTGTCTGTTGTCACTGAGGACAAGGCCTATTTTCATTGGGGGAGTCTGACCCATTTGCCTTTAGGAATGGAGGCCCTAGCCATGGGAAAGGGGCGGGTTTTGGAGCACAGGATGAGGTGGCCATGACAGAGGTAGGATGCCAACAGGCTTCTGTTGTATCTGGGGATTATGGTTGTGATCAGGCCTGCTGACAGAAGACGACAAAGGGAGTAACTGCTCCAGGGCCTGGCAATTCAAAAGGCCCTGGGGTTCCCGGCCACCACTTCCACTACAGTGGCAGCAGTGGCAGCTAGAATACTGGGCTCTTCAAATCACAAACAGAGTCCTGAGTGCTGAGAGCTGCCTGGGGAGGGCCATGGTAAACTCTGGGTGGCACTTAGGCTACCAGGGGAAAGCTGTGATAAATAGCTTTGCTCCAAGGAAAGCTCCCGGTATTGATGGTTTGCCTATTGAGTTTTTTAAGGTCTTTTGGACCTTTTATGGGCTAGACTTGCTCCTAGTATTTCAGGACAGCATCAGAAAGAAGATAGTCTCTCTGGAAGAATGCTCATCTGGAAGATAACTAATGTGACGCCAATATTTAAAAAGGGCTCTCAAGATGATCCTGGCAATTATAAACCAGTAAGTCTAACATTAGTACCAGAAAAATTAGTTTAACTATAGTTAAGAATAGAATTGCCAGACACATAGAGGAACATAATTAGTTGGTGAAAAGTCAACATGGATTCTGTAAAGGGAAATCATTCCTTACTAATCAACTAGAGTTCTTTAAGAGGGTCAACAAGCATGTGGACAAAGGGGATCTAGTGGATATAATGTACTTAGATTTCCAAAAAGCCTTTTACAAGGTCAATCACCAGGTGCTGACTTCCACCTCTAGCTGGGGAGTGCTCAAGCCCCCCTCCATCCTAGGCTCTACCCCTACTCAACCGCTGCCCCCAACCCTCTACCCCATTCCACCTCTTTCCTATGTTCCTGTTCCATCCCCGCAGTGCTGCAGTGTGCGGGGTGGCTGCTCTCCCTGCTGGTCTATCAGGGCACTTCCTGCTGCGAGGCCAGCTCTTGGCCAGCAGACGCTCCCTTCCCCTTCTCCCCATCCTGTTTCAAGCCAGCTCTGGCTGCTTGCTGAAGTGGCTGGTGTGTGTGGGCAGGTGGTGGCCACTTCTGTGCCCACACCTCAGCCTTTTACATGCTCCCTCCTCTGAGTGTCCTGCCCCTGCTTTACTCCTAAACACCCTCCCCTAGGCCCGCTGTGCCTCCATATTCCCCAGGCAGAGTGCAACTCACTCCCAGTGCTCATCAGAGAGTTTCCTCCCTGTGCGGGAGAGAGGATAGGAATAAACGCTCTGTTTTCAGATTGGAGAGAGGTAATTAGTGGTGTCCCCCAAGGGTCTGTCCTGGTACAAATCCTATTTCACGTCTTTAGAAATGATCTGGAGAAAAGGGTAATCAGTGAGGTGGCAAAATGTGCAGATGATACTAAACTGTTCAAGAAAGTTAAGAGCAAAGAAGACTGAAGAGCTTCAAAAGGATCTCACAAAACTAGGTGATTGGACAACAACATGGCGAATGAATTTTAATATTGATAAGTGCAAAGTGATGCACATTGGAAAAAATCATCCCAAATACATGTACAAATTAGGAGGACTAATTTAGCTACAACCACTCAAGAGAGAGATCTTGGAGTGATTGTGGATAGTTCTCTGAAAACATCCACTCAATTTGCAGCAGCAGTCAAAAAAGCAAACAGAATATTAAGAATCATTTAAAAAGGGATAGAGAATAAGACAGAGAATATCTTATTGCCTCTCTATAAAGCCATGGTAAGCTGACATCTTGAATACTGCATACAGATGAGGTTGCTACGTCTCAAAAAAGATATATTGGCACTGGAAAAAGTTCAGAAAAGGGCAATAAAATGATTAGGGCTTTGGAACGGGTGCCATATGAAGAGAGATTAAAAAGACTGGGACTTTTCAGTTTAGAAAATAGTAGACTAAGGGGGGATATGATAGGAGTCTGTACAATCATGACTGATGTGGAAAAAGTGAGTAAGAAAAGTTATTTACTAGTTACCATAACATAAGAATTAGAGGTCACCAGATGAAATTAGTAGGCATCAGATTTTTTTCCATGTATCACTCAATCAACCTGTGGAAGTCCTTGCCAGAGGATTTTGAGAAGACCAGGACTTTAACAGGGTTCGAGAAAGAACTAGATAAATTCATAGAGTTTAGGTCCGTCAATACTTAGTCGCTAAAATGGGTAGGAATGGTGTCCCTAGACTCTTTTTTTGTCAGGAGCTGGAAATGGATGACAGGAGAGAACATAAGAACAAAAGAATGGCCGTACTGGGTCAGACCAAAGGTCCATCTAGCCCAGTATCCTGTCTGCCGACAGTGGCCAGCACCAGGTGCCCCAGAGAGGGTGGACCGAAGACAATGATCAAGCGATTTGTCTCCTGCCATCCCTCTCCAGCCTCTGACAAACAGAGGCCAAGGACACCATTTTATCCCCTGGCTAATAGCCTTTTATGGACCTAACCTCCATGAAATTATCTAGCTTCTCTTTAAACTCTATTATAGTCCTAGACTTCACAGCCTCCTCTGGCAAGGAGTTCCACAGGCTGACTACATGCTGTGTGAAGAAGAACTTTCTTTTATTAGTTTTAAACCTGCTACCCATTAATTTCATTTGGTGTCCTCTTGTTCTTCTATTTAGGGAACTAATAAATAACTTTTCTCTATCGGCCCTCTCCACACCACTCATGATTTTATATACCTCTATCATATCCCCCCTCAGTCTCCTCTTTTCTAAACTGAAAAGTCCCAGTCGCTCCAACCTCTCCTCATATGGGACCCGTTCCAAACCCCTAATCATTTTAGTTGCCCTTTTCTGAACCCTTTCCAAGGCCAAAATATCTTTTTTGAGGTGAGGAGACCACATCTGTACACAGTATTCTAGATGTGGGCGTACCATAGTTTTATACAGGGGCAGTAAGATATTCTGGGTCTTATTTTCTATCCCTTTCTTAATAATTCCGAGCATCCTATTTGCCTTTTTGACCGCTGCTGCACACTGCGTGGAAGTTTTCAGAGAACTGTCCACGATAACTCCAAGATCTCTTTCTGATTTGTCGTAGCCAAATTAGCCCCCATCATACATATAGTTGGGGTTATTTTTCCCGATGTGCATTACTTCACACTTATCCACATTAAATTTCATTTGCCATTTTGTTGCCCAATCACTCATTTTGGTGAGATCTTCTTGGAGTCCCTCACAGTCTGCTTCTGTCTTGACTATTCTAAACAGTTTGGTATCATCTGCAAACTTTACCACCTCACTGCTTACCCCTTTCTCCAGATCATTTATGAATAAGTTGAACAGGATTGGTCCGAGGACCGACCCTTGGGGGACACCACTAGTTACCCCTCTCCATTCTGAAAATTTACCATTTATTCCTACCCTTTGTTTCCTGTCTTTTAACCAGTTCTCAATCCAAGAAAGGACATTCCCTCTTATCCCATGGCCATGTAATTTACACAAGAGCCTTTGGTGAGGGACCTTGTCAAAGGCTTTCTGAAAATCTAAGTATACTATATCTACTGGATCCCCCTTGTCCGCATGTTTGTTAACCCCTTCAAAGAACTCTAATAGATTAGTAAGCCAGGATTTCCCTTTACAGAAACCATGTTGACTTTTGTCCAACAAATTATGTTCTTCTACATGCTTCACAATTTTATTCTTTACTATTGTTTCGACTAATTTGCCCGGTACTGAAGTTAGACTTACCGGTCTATAATTGCCAGGATCGCCTCTAGAGCCCTTTTTAAATATTGGTGTCACGTTGGCTACCTTCCAGTCATTAGGTACAGAAGCCGATTTAAGGGATAGGTTACAAACCACAGATAATAGTTCAGCAATTTCCCATTTGAGTTCTTTTAGAACCCTTGGATGAATGCCATCCGGTCCCGGAGATTTGTTAACATTAAGTTTTTCTATTTGTTCCAAAACCTCCTCTAATGACACTTCAATCCGGGACAGTTCCTCAGATTCATCACCCACAAAGGACAGTGCAGATTTGGGAATCTCCCCAAAGTCCTCAGCCGTGAAGACTGAAGCAAAGAAATCATTTAGTTTCTCCGCAATGGCTTTATCGTCCTTGATTGCGCCTTTTATAGTTCGATCGTCTAGGGGACCCACAGGTTTTTTAGCAGGCTTCCTGCTTCTAATGTACTTAAAAAACATTTTGTTGTTTCTTTTTGAGTTTTTGGCTAGCTGTTCCTCAAAATCTTTTTTTGCTTTTCTTATTACATTTTTACACTTGATTTGACAGTGTTTATGTTCCTTTCTATTTATCTCACTAGGATTGGACTTCCACTTCTTAAAAGATGCCTTTTTGTACCTCACTGCTTCGTTTACATGGTGGTTAAGCCACGGTGACACTTTTTTAGGTCTCTTGCTATGTTTTTTAATTTGGGGTATACATTTAAGTTGGGCGTCTATTATGGTGTCTTTAAAAAGTTTCCATGCAGCTTGCAGGGATTTGGCTCTAGTCACTGTGCCTTTTAATTTCTGTTTAACTAGCCTCCTCATTTTTGTGTAATTCCCCTTTTTGAAATTAAATGCCAGGGTGCTGGACTGCTGAGGTGTTCTACCCACCACAGGAATGTTGAATGTTATTATATTATGGTCACTATTCCCAAGCGGTCCTGTAACGGTTATTTCCTGGACCTGATCCTGCACTCCACTCAGGACTAAATCGAGAATTGCCTCTCCCCTTGTGGGTTCCTGCACCAGCTGCTCCAAGAAGCAGTCATTTAGGCCATTGAGAAATTTTATCTCTGCTTCTCTTCCTGAGGTGACATGTACCCAGTCAATATGGGGATAATTAAAATCCCCCATCATTATAGAGTTCTTTATTTTGGTAGCCTCTCTAATCTCCCTCCGCATTTCAATGTCAGTATCACTGTCCTGGTCAGGTGGTCGGTAATATATCCCAACTGCTAATTTCTTATTATTGGAGCATGTAATTATTATCCATAGCGATTCTATTGAACAGGTTGATTCACTTAATATTTTTATTTCATTTGATTCTACATTATCTTTCACTTACAGTGCCACTCCACCACCCACCCAGCCTGCTCTATCCTTTCGATATATTTTATATCCCAGTATGATTGTGTCCCACAGATTTTCCTCATTCTACCAGGTTTCAGTGATGCCTATTATGTCAATCTCCTCATTTAATACTAGGTACTCTAGTTCACCCATCTTATTAGTCAGACTCCTAGCATTTGTGTAGAAGCACTTTAAAAATTTGCCACTGCTTATTTGTCTGCCCTTCCCTGGTGCATTGGATTCCTTTGTATGCGGTTGTTTGTCTGCTCTGGTCCATGGTTTGCCCTCTCCACTCCTCTCTTTCTGACTACAGCTTAGAGAATCTCTATCAATGGATTCTCCTCTAAGAGAAGTCTCCCTCCGATTTACGTGCCTCTCCGCACCAATCGGCTTTCCCCCATCTCTTAGTTTAAAAACTGCTCTACAGCCTTTTTAATGTTTAGTGCCAGGAGTCTGGTTCCACCCTGGTTTAGGTGGAGCCCATCCTTCCTGTATAGGCTCCCCCTCTCCCAAAAGTGTCCACAGTTTCTAATAAATCCAAACCCCTCTTCCCTACACCATCGTCTCATCCACGCATTGAGACTCTGAAGCTCTGCCTGCCTACCTGGCCCTGCACGTGGAACTGGAAGCATTTCTGAGAATGCCACCATAGAGGTCCTGGATTTCAGTCTCTTTCCTAGCAGCCTAAATTTGGCCTCCAGGACATCTCTCCTACCCTTCCCTACGTCATTGGTACCTACATGTACCACGACCACCGGCTCCTCCCCAGCACTACGCATAAGTCTATCTAGATGCCTCGAGAGATCTGCAACCTTCGCACCAGGCAGGCAAGTGACCATACAGTTCTCCGGTCATCACAGACCCAACTATCTATGTTTCTAACAATTGAATCACCCACTACTAACACCTGCCTCTTCCTAACTGGCATTCCCTCCCCCTCAGAGGTATCCTCAGTGCGAGAGGATACCGCAACATCCTCTGGGAGGAGGGTCCCAACTACGGGATGGTTTCCCTCTGCTCCCATTGAATGCTCTGTTCTCTTGAGACTTTCATCCTCCTTAAGAGCACTGGGGCTCTCAGACTGGAGGTGGGACAGTACTACAATGTCCCGGAAAGTCTCATCAACATATCTCTCTACCTCCCTTAGCTCCTCCAGTTCAGCCACCCTGGCCTCCAAAGCCCGAACCCGGTCTCTGAGGGTCAGGAGCTCCTTGCAACGGGTGCACACATACGCCACCTGCCCACAGGGCAGGTAATCATACATGTTACACTCGACGCAATAAACAGGATAGCCCCCACTCTGTTGCTGGGCTTCTGTCTCCATTTTTCTAATGAATAAGTTTAAGCAGAAACTGGGATTCTTTTTAAACCTCTGGAATATAGATTATTATAAGAGTTGTTTTTAAGAAGGTCAGAAGTCCTTAGTGCCCTCTAACCTCCCCCTCTAAACTCCCTCTCCAAACTCCCTATTAGCTGTTCCTGTTCACAAGCTCCCTGGTCGCTGAGTCACAGGCTTATATAGCTCTGGTAGCCCCTCCCCCTGACTGAGGCTCAGCCAATTAACAGAGGCTTCTAGATTTCAAACCTTTTAGAAGCTCCTTCAAACAAACCAACCAACCAACCAAACACACAAACACAAGCTCAGCACACAGCAAATAACTCCCCCACACACAAACACACACTCCAGACAGCCACTTACCACAAGGGTCCTGCTTTTACTCCTCTTTTACCTGGAGAACTCCCTCTCCAAACTCCCTGTTAGCTCACTTGATGATTACCTGTTTCTGTTAACTCCCTCTGGGGCACCTGGAATTGGCCACTGTTGGAAGACAGGATACTGGGCTAGATGGACATTTGCTCTGCTCCAGTATGGCCATTCTTGTGTTCTTATATTCTTATATTGCCATTCAGTTTTTGTTGAGCTGTTGCCTAAGAAGAAGCACATTGAAGAGGTGAAGAATTGGAGATCTGCTCCAACTTTTTCAAAGGCTTTGGCAAATTGACTGAAAACCATGGTAGGTTTGCTCATGTCCCCTGATTAAATGTATTGCATTTTTATTTTTGATAACCTTTTCCTATTACAGGATGTAATTTCATTCTCAAAAATATTGGATTTGCACATTGGGTTTATTTCCTTTTATCAAGCGAAGGTTTTTGATTATGAGTAGACCATGGATATTTGTTTCACAGCCTTTGTGCTTTTTGTTTTGAGCCCAGGTTTGTCTCCTGCATGTAGGTACTGTATAAAAGATATATAAAATCTACTTAAGATGAATGCACCCTGTGACGGGGCGCTCCCGCCCCGCACTCGGGGGGACCAAGGTGAGGGCCGGAGGAACCCCTGGGGTGTGGGAAGTCAGCCCGTGGCGGGAACCCGGGAGCTGGCCGCGGACCCGTGGGCCGGCTCCACGGGACGCGGGGAGCACGGCGCACCACCAGAGAATGCCCCGGGAGAAGGGGCTAGCGCGGCGCGGGTGGATGATGTCACGGGGGGTGACCCGGGTCGCAGACGCGCTGATGCCGGGAACGCCGCTGGCACGGAGTTTAAAACAGAGCCTGGTGGCCAGGAAGGGGGGGGGGGAGGATGCTGAGGCGGGGGACGGAGGAGGAGAGGGTGAGGCAAGAGGACACTGAAGGGGACTGGTTCTCGGGAGGGCGGAGTACGAAGTGGTCCAGGGCAGGGCCACGTAACCCGTGAGCGGGTGTGTTTAGGGCACGACACCCATCCGCTAGGCAGGGACCGGCAGTTCCGGCCTTAGGGCCCTAGGTCGGGGTTCGGAGAGAGGGAGGGCCCGAATCCCCTACTCCGCCCAGCGAGTCGTAGTAGAGTGCAGCCGGGAGACAGACCAGCCTAGGTCAAAGGCGAAAGTAGCATGACCCCGGGACCAGGGGGGAGTGCGGCACCGGACTATTTTGGGGCTGTTTAGCCATAAGAGGTACACAATAAAGAGGGTGACGGGAACCCACCAATGGCGTGAGTAGCATGACCCTTTTACACGTGGTGGAGAATGTGGGTATGGGTCCCTGAGCCCCGGGAAGAAGGGGTTCTAGGGAGTAGGGCTTAGAAAAAAAAAAAACCTCGCTCCCCATAACTGTTGGCTTATCCGTAAGGTCGAGTATGGAGGTCAATAAGATATTGGAATGGCTGGTTGATAGCCAGAAGTGGCAACAACAACAGCAGAACCAGGCATTACAACAGATGATGACCCAATTCCAGGAGCAACGACAATTATGGAAGGAGCTCCGTGAAGGGGGTGCATCAGGGGCGATGGTGCAGGGTGGAGGAGCCAGCACCCCGGGAATGGGGGAAGGAGGCGCCACCCCTGGCACCCAATTACCTCTCCATCTGGCCAAATTAGGGCCCCAGGATGACCCAGAGGCATTCCTGGTGACATTTGAGCGGTTAGCAATGGCAGCAAAATGGCCACAGGAGCACTGGGCCACCTTACTGGCACCTTTCCTAACGGGTCCGGCCCAGATGGCCTACCGAGGCATGGCGGACAAAGACGCCTTGTGCTACTACAAGGTTAAAGAAGCAATTCTGGACCAACTGGGTATATCCCCAGAGACCTATCGGCAGCGATTCCGGAAACCCGATACGACCCAAAGGAACAGCCCTGGGTTCTCGCACAACGGGTAAGGGAAGCCGGCATGAGATGGCTGGAACCCGCGAACAAGACGGGGTTACAGGTGGCGGAGCAGGTGATATTAGAACAGTGTATAAGGATCCTGCCCATGGAAGGACAAAAATGGGTATGGCGCCACCTGCACAATTCGCTAGAGGAAGCAACCAGCTTAATGGAACGATTCATAGCGGCCGAAGAGATGGGGGGGAAGTACCCCACATTCACCCCATCAGGGCCCCGGAGAGGGACTCCCCCCGGCGGGGGGACCGAAGCATCCCATCGCATAGGGAGTAGCCGCCGACCACCCTGGGGACCGGCAACCGAGCGGAAGCTGGTGCCGGTCTGGAACCAGTCGGGGGAAGCCAACCAAAGGCGAGTGGAGAAACCGGGGGACCCAATCTCAAAGAGAGCACTGTCTCGAGAGGAGCCTGCTATCAGTGCGGCCAGGAGGGGCACTTTAAAAAGGACTGTCCGATGATGGATTGTATCTTCGGGCAGAGGAGGCACGAGGGAGCACCGGGGGGGGCGGGGGGAACCCCGCATCAGGCGCAGGTAATAAGGTCAATAGGCCTGAATGGGAGACGGGTGAGGGCGGTCATGGATTCGGGGTGCGGGCAAACGATGGTGCGGGAAGACATAATTCCTCCCTCCCTACCCCGTGGGCCCCGGATATGGATGAGGTGCGTGCATGGAGACGTACATCCCTATTACACAACCTGGGTATGGATTAACGAAGGTAAAGTGGCAGCTAACTGTAAGATAGCCATATCCCCCAAACTCCCCTATCCCGCATTATTAGGGAGGAATTGGCCAGGGCTGGCCGCTCTGTTGCGGGAATGGGGGGAGGGAAAAGAGGTCATGGGGGGGAGGCAGAAAGGACTCAGCCCCGCCGGAAACCAAGGGGGAGGCACCGAGGGAACCCACCCCTCCAGTTCGTCTCGACTTGGAGGAAGGAGATTTTCTGACACACCAATGGGAGGACCCGACACTGCAACAAGCATGGGCCCAGGTACAAGAGGCGGTGGGGGAACGCTGACGGCAAGGACCACACTTCGAGGTACGGGGGGAACGACTCTATCGGGTCGTAGTGGAAGAAGGGGGGCAAGAGAGTCTGCAATTGCTGGTTCCCCGGACATATTGATGTAAGATATTAGAATTAGCCCATGACCACCCCTGGGCAGGGCATCTGGGGAGTGAAAAAAACCAACAACATATTCTACAATGCTTTTATTGGCCAGGGGTGTACCAAGAGGTTAAGAACTTCTGCACGTCCTGCCCCCAATGCCAGAGGACATCCAGCAAGAAGGTGGCCCCTGCACCCCTAGTTCCCCTTCCTATAGTGGGGTCCTGTTTGAGCGAATAGCCATGGACTTGGTGGGGCCCTTGGAAAAGTCGGGGAGGGGACATGTCTACATATTGGTCATAGTAGATTATGCAACCCGGTACCCTGAAGCCATTCCCCTGCGGAAAGCCACCGCTAGTGTGATAGCGGAGGAACTAGTCAAGGTGTTTTCAACGGTAGGACTGCCAAAAGAACTGCTAACAGATCAGGGACCGAACCTGACCTCGCGGGTGATAGCTGAGCTGTGCAGGTTCTTACGAATACGGAAGATCCGAACCTCCGTCTACCATCCACAGACCGACGGACTCATGGAATGATTTAATAGGACGCTAAAAGGTATGCTAAGGAAGTTCGTTCAGGAGGAGCCCCGGGGATGGGACCAACTCCTACCCGCCCTCATGTTTGTGGTCTATTTGGAAACATGGGAAGGTGGGCGGGCGAAGCTTGCCCACGTTCTAAAAGCCCCTCCCCAGCCTTATGGGAGGGACAACTGGACCCATGGCCAACTGATTACGGGGGACAAATGATGACGAAAGGATCAAGGAGTGCGGGTCACAGGTTCAAAATAAGGGAACCAAATGGGGACACCGAGCAGAGAACCCCGAACAGCGCCCACTGCTCCTCAAAACTATCAATGGAGCCAGTGGACGCTGCCCAGAGGAACGGTGGGAGGTGTGTGGTGCGGGAGGTACCCCAGGCCTCGGTAGGCTATTCCCCCTTTGAACTACTCTACGGGCGCAGGCCGTGGGGGATCCTAGAACTGGTGAGGGAGGGTTGGGAAGCGCAGGTAACCCCGGCCTTAGGGGCAGTACACTACGTCGCGCAACTCCAGCAGAGGCTGCGCTCCCTCACTGAGTGGGCCCAGGGGAACCTTCAGAAAGCCCAAGAAGGGCAGCGCCGCCAATATAACCAGAAAGCCAAAGTCCGAGAATTTGTACCTGGGGACCAGGTACTCCTTCTGCTACCAGACGCAGAGTCCAAATTCCTGGCCTGGTGGCAGGGACCCTTCAGGGTATTAAGAAAAATGGGGGAGGTGGATTATGAGATCCAGCTGGATGGACCCCAGCGGGGCACCCAGATCTACCATGTCAACCTCTTAAAGCGATGGGCCCCTCGGGAAGCCTTTTTTATAGCGCCGCAAGCGAGGGATGTGGAGTTTGGGCTGTGGGGAGACCCGGAGGTAACGGTCAAGGAAGCTTCTTTCGGAGCCGAACTCACAGAAGAGCAGCAACAGGAACTCCAGAGGCAGTTAGAAGACTACCACCAGGTGCTAACCAACAAACCAGGACAGACGCACTTAATCCAGCACGAGATCAACACTGAGCCAGGGAAGCGGGTGATGGACAATGTAAGACCCCTCCCCCGCAAGATGTGGGATACCGTGAGGAAGGAGTTAAAGGATATGCTGGACTGGGGAGTAATTGAGGAGTCGCACAGTGGGTGGCAAAGCTGATTGTGTTGGTCCCCAAAACGGATGGATCACTACGATTCTGTATTGACTTCCGAAAGGTGAACGCGACCTCCCAATTCGACGCATACCCTATGCCTCGCATTGACGAACTATTGAGCCGGCTGGGGACGGCGCGATACCTGTCCACAATCGACCTGACAAAGGGCTACTGGCAGATCCCCCTTGCACCTGTGGCCTGCGAGAAAACCGCCTTCGCCACCCCCTTCGGCCTTTACCAATTCCGGGCCATGCCGTTCGGCTTGCATGGAGCTGCCGCGACGTTCCAGCGCCTTATGAACACAATCTTGAGGGACCATCAGTCCTACGCTGCCGCCTACATAGACGACATAATAGTTTTTAGTGGAACCTGGGAGCAACACCTGGAACACATCGCGGCGGTCCTGGGAGCCGTAAGGCAAGCAGGCCTAATGGCCAATCCAAAGAAATGCCACTTCGGCAAGACTGAGGTAACCTATCTGGGGTACACAGTAGGAAAGGGGAGGGTGAAGCCACTGGTGGATAAGATCCAAGCCATTTGGGATTACCCCACCCCTACTACGAAAAAGCAAGTAAGGCAGTTCTTAGGGCTCGCAGGGTATTATCGCTGGTTTGTGGCCCACTTCGCGTCCATAGCAGCCCCACTAACGGACCTGACCTGTAAGGGAAAACCCCAAAAGGTCCAATGGACTGAGCAGTGTGCATGGGCCTTTACGGAGTTAAAGGATAAACTCGTCCGGGCCCCAGTCCTAGCCCAACCTGACTTTACAAAACCTTTTGTACTCCAGACGGACGCCTCTGAGACCGGGTTAGGAGCAGTATTAACGCAGGAAATAGAGGGGGCCGAGCACCCCGTCTTGTATTTGAGTCGCAAGCTTTATCCCCGAGAGAAAGGGTACGCCACCATTGAAAAGGAGGCATTAGCGATTAAATGGGCCGTAGATGCGTTACGCTATTTCCTTGCAGGAGACTATTTTACACTGGTGACGGACCACGCCCCCCTCAAATGGCTCAACACCATGAAGGATACAAACCCGTGAATACTCCGGTGGTACCTGAGTCTGCAGCCCTACAAATTCAAGATTGTGCACCGACCAGGAAGAGATCACCAGAATGCAGACTGCCTCTCGAGAACACCCGAAGGAGACACGGGGGAGGGGGGCGAGTATAGGGGACGAAGTGAAGGGGGAGTGGTGTGACGGGGCACTCCCGCCCCACACTCGGGGGGACCGAGGTGAGGGCCGGAGGAGTCCCTGGGGGGCGGGAAGTCAGCCCGTGGCGGGAATCCGGGAGCTGGCCGCGGACCCGTGGGCTGGCTCCACGGGATGCGGGGAGCACGGCGCACCGCCAGAGAATGCCCCGGGAGGAGGGGCTAGCGCGGCGCGAGTGGATGACATCACGGGGGGGGTGTGTGACCCGGGTTGCAGACACGCTGATGCCGGGAACGTCGCCGGCGCGGAGTTTAAAACAGCGCCTGGCGGCCAGGAAGTGGGGGGGAGGATGCCGAGGCGGGGGATGGAGGAGGAGAGGGTGAGGCAAGGGGACGCCGAAGGGGACTGGTTCTCGGGAGGGCGGAGTACGAAGTGGCCCAGGGCAGGGCCGCGTAACCCGTGAGCGGGTGTGTTTAGGGGCACGACCCCCATCTGCTAGGCAGGGACCGGCAGTTCCGGCCTTAGGGCCCTAGGTCGGGGTTCGGAGAGAGGGAGGGCCCGAATCCCCTACTCCGCCCGGCGAGTCGTAGTATAGTGCATCCAGGAGACAGACCGGCCTAGGTCAAAGGCGAAAGTAGCGTGACCCCGGGACCAGGGGGGAGCGCGGCACCGGACTATTTTGGGGCTGTTTAGCCATAAGAGGTACACAATAAAGAGGGTGACGGGAACCCACCAATGGCGTGAGTAGCGTGACCCTTTTACACACCCCCTTTCCAGTCTGTAGGGGAAATCAGCCAGGTTGCTCCCTGTCTGGTCTATTTCATTCTCTTTTTAGCAAACCTCTGTTAAGCCTCTTCTGAAAACATCTTTCTTGCCTTTTTCCCCCCATTCCAGCTTGGACTCCTGCAAAAGTCTTCACATAGGCAGATAATGTATTTATTACACATGACTATGATGTCCATATTTTGACTGATTGTCGGCTCTCATTTCAGCAGGCATCTTCAGTGTTCCTAAATTGCGAGGAAGAGTGATACACGGCTGCTGGGGGCTAGAAAGATATCTTACCCCTGAATTTGTTGGGGTGTTTGTGTGGGGGAGAGGCAACTATGGAGCCGAATTGGCTTTAAGGCACTAGGAATTATGTTAGGCTTGATGATATTTTGGTCAGAATTGAAAGGCAGTTATGGAAAAATTGGAGGAGCGGTTACAAGATGCGAACGTGGTATTAGCATCAAAGCTTCTGAGGGCACATGTAAGTCATGAATAATTTAATTGCCTCTATGCTGTGGCATAAGCATATTGTTTTGGATCCCTTTCCGCTATTTTTTGGGAAATATTTTTCTGGGAAAGCCAGCATTGGCTGAGGCAGCATAGTTTGCATTTACCCATTATAGAAAGGGGTCAAGGTCCCATTGATCTTTCCTGTGGAGTTGCTCATTATTGGTTGCCGTCTATGCTGCAGCTCTTGTCTGTGGATGAATCTGTTCCTTGGAAGCTATTGGTCTTTACTTCATCAATGGGCAGGGGATTGGGTTTTGCTTAGGAATCTTTTTGTTGGACCCCGTGTGCCTCAGTGTTGAGGTGTTATCTGGTTTCTATCAAAGCCTTTTTAAGGCTGGGAGATTTTTTTAAGCTAAGGCCACAGGAGAGGTTGCTGGAGTTCTCATGGCTGCTTGCTGTGAGGATTTCTCATCTTGTGAATTTATTTTATTAATTTTACATGGGTCTCAGTGGATATCTGGCTGTCAAGTTTGGGTTTCAGTTGGTTCATTGGGTTTCTTGGTTTTTATCAGCGATGGAACCAGCCATTCCTAGGGACAGCATTGCCAGGCTATACAGCTACCTCCTAGAGTGAGCTATTCCTGATCATACCCATGTTTCTTTTTCTTTCCTGTGACTCCTGGTGTGGATGAGGATGTTGAGAAACCCAGCAGCTTGCTTGCCTTTGATGGGTCTTCTGAATTTACTCCTTACATCTTCAGTCATAAGTCATTGTATATGCTCATGGTAAAAGATTCATTATGTTTTATTAACTTGTGTCTGCACTTCAGTTTCCCCTCTTCAAAATGAGGCGGCTAATGATATTTATCCACAAATGGAAAGTGGACCATGAGAATGACTTATTATTGGTAAGGAGAACTGGTAAGTATGTGGGCTTTTCAACAAAAACAGAAAAAAATCTCTTTAGTTTTTTTCAAAAATTTAATGGAATAAACTGACATTTGGTGAAAAACTCTAAAACTTCCAGTTTTGCTCAAAAGTGTTAATAAACATTTTTGATTTTCCAAAAGTTCAATCCCCCCCGCAAAAAAATTCCCATGCCAACCAAAGGCAGCAACTCCCTCCTCCTCTGCCATCTCTCCCTCACAGTCTCTCAACACTTTTCATGGAAATTTTCATTTAGTTGAAAACCCAATTTTCTGTCAAAAAACCCACAATTCCCACAGAAAATGTTTGACTGCCCCTCTTAGTAATGGCTGTAACTACTGTAATTTAATATGTGGCATTGTGGAATAATAACTTTATCCATACACCAAATCTATAACACTGGATTAAAATGCTTTTTTGGTTTGGTGTTTGGTTTGAATTTTGAAATACATTTATTAGATTGTTATAAGCTTTTGTCTTATGCTCCACCAAATGATCCTTCTTCTAAATGACAGAGACTAATTGAGGAAGACAAGCTCAGACAAGCAGCTAACAAGGAGGTAGCAAGCTCTTCTACATTAGTATCATTGTGAAAGCTCTCAAAAAATCCCTCCTTCAGATACAAGACTTTGTGAAGTGATTCATTGCCTGTGGCAGAAATCATGCTGTTGAGGCAAGTAATGTTGCCGCATTATGTATTGTTCAAATCCAGTGACACTCACTCACTACTAATGCTGCTATTGTTATCACTGACTGCATTTCCTTTATTTTTTCCCCCTCATGCTTGAGTTAGAAACATTTTCACACTGAACTTGAAACTTGTTCTGCAAAACCTATTCCAGGGTGCTTTTCTGAATACAGATTTGTTTTTTTATTTCTCAGTGTTACAACCTGGTCAATGCTCATTTGTACATGTCTACACTATGGTTACATTGGTGTACAGCTACTGTCTTTTTTATATTGCTTGGGCATGTGCATCCTTGGATGTTTGTGGTGTTGTGCACACTGTGCAAGTGGTTGCAATGTTGTAAAATGTGGTGCGGCAGGGCAGTCTCTCTCACACTGCTGTCTGGCTCAGTGCATTTTGGGATCATTGCACAGGGATTTTTAGGGCATGGGGATCAAGTTCGCACCATACCACTTCCTCCATCCCATAATGCTTTTTCCCATTCCATAATTGTTGTGACTTTTTAAAAACTCCCATAGTCCCATGTGCTGCTTTTCAAACTCCACCATGTCTCTGGAAGAAGCATGAACCGTGTACAGCTCAGCTAGTTCTCATGGGAGTTGCTAATCCAGAGAGTTGATAATCTTTTGAATTTGCAGAACTTGAATGGGCACTGTTACAGTCAGGAATGTAAGGCGAAAGATGTGGGGAAAAATGCCAGTTTGTTGCAGAAATTCATGGAGCAGTTCCATATTGTGAATTGCTATGTCTGGGATGGGATCACTCTGTAATGTGGATTTGGGATGATGAGCTACGGCTGCAGAATTATGAATGGGAAAGACTATATTCCTGACTCACCATTTCATCCCAAACCTCCTGAACAGAGACAGCAAAATGAGAATGGTGGTGATAGTGGAGAAGCTTGGAATGTTAAATTGCTGTTAACCAATGGGCAATCAATTTGGAGCAGGAAAAGTCACAGTGGGGACTGTAAAATATATAACACCATTAAGAATCTTCTGCTACACAGGACAAGGAGTTCAGTAATGTTCAGGAAATGGTGGGTAGATTTGCAGCAATGGGATTCCCAAACTGCAATGGAGGGATGAAAAGCAAGTATGTAAGCAGGATCTGAAGGAATGTGCCTCTTATAGCTAGCTGGAAGTAAGGAGAGACCCTAGGTGTGTCTACATAATTACAGTTTGCTTCCACTTTGCTTAGATTTGTGAGATATCCAGCAGATAGAGTGGTATTTTGCTCATTTTAGTCAACTTAATTTGTGACTCAATACCTGCTATGTTTGTATTAAATACAGGGATAGCTAAAATATGGGTATCAATGTTTGTAATTTTGTGGGAATACAGAAAAGTAGGACTGTGATAAATTGCTCCAGATGAAAGTTAGTAGAAAGAATCTTTCTAACGTAAGGGCTCAACTTTCAGAGTCTATGAGAGGTAAGGGGTGAGGGAAGGCTATTCTGGTCAGGACAGAGCAGAGATATATAGGTATCATTAGGTGCCTCTTTTCTTATGTTAACTATGTTGGATTTTTGTTTCTTTTACCTACTTAGTAAGAGTTGAAATCATCTGAGACTGATGGGCAGAAGTCAGAGCCAAGAAGTGGATGGCAGCAGATGGTGATAGAGAGCCTACAAGGTGGTGGCAGAGAGACGTGATAAGCAGCCAACAGGGCAACAATGAGAGATGCAATGAGTGGCCAGCAGAGCAGCACCAGAGAAGTACGATGAATGGCCAACTGGATGGCGGCAGACAAAAATGAGCAGGGGGATGGCAAGTGACCAGCAGAGTGAGTAAGATGCCTTTTTACCTTCCCTCACTGAGGATGGGAGGTGAACTCTGTGAATGTGCCTCTAGGTGTGCTTTGACCAAGGGCGGCAACTGTGAAGGGATGGCTGGACTGCAAGTTTTTGTCAGAAAAAGGTATGCAAAATGCACTCCACATTTTGCGTATCTTTTTTCAGATTCTTTTGTTGGAAGAGGCTTTTCCAACATTTGTCCCATCTAGACTGGGCCAAATGTCGGAAAACCCACTTCTTTCGAAAGCCCCCTCCTTCCTTGTAGAACAAGGAATACAGGGGCTTCCAGAAGTGCGCATTTGCTCTTCTGCAAAAAAAGAAAAAGAAAAAAAAGGAAGAGCAAACGCATTCCCTGGACGTGATGCAGTTTTTTTGGGATACCTCCGGTATCCCGAAACCCGCCTGCAGTCTAGCCGTATCCTGAATGGTTAAAAATGCAAAGGGGGTATTAAGATTGCAGGAATTAATGCCCTAAGAGGAGAAGGATGCTGTTCAACCTACTTAGGGTGGGACTGTTACTCATGGATTTTGTTTATGAACTCTGTTTGTGGTTGTTTTCCCAAGTTAATGCCACATTACGTCTCTCCCTTCTATTAAAAGTTTCTTTTCCACACTCAGACTGTGCCTGCGAGTGGGGAAGCATTGCTTCCCAGAGATGCCCAGGGGTGGTGTGTGAATTTCCCAGGTTACTGCATGGAGGCTGAAGCCTGTTCTGTGTTGGATGGATGGAGAGGAACCCCTAGATATTGAACCTGGTTGTGGCTGCTGCTGGCTCCATCTGACAGAAGGATTACATGTTCTGGCACCAGCCCATGTTGCCAGTGAATGCCTCAACAGAAAGGGATTCTTTCCATGTTTATACAAGCACTAGTGCAGTGATACTCAACTAGACCTACCTGTAGGCTGATTTCAGAATTTTATGGCAGAAGGCAGGCTATTTACACAGAAGGCTGACAAAATAAAAAACAAAACAAAACCCTTCAGTTGCTAATAAATAAAGACCTTGACTGCAACATAAATATTAGTGTTGCTATCTTTTCACA
Organism: Pelochelys cantorii; assembly: GCA_032595735.1. Taxonomy (NCBI): domain Eukaryota; kingdom Metazoa; phylum Chordata; order Testudines; family Trionychidae; genus Pelochelys; species Pelochelys cantorii. Next base: position 331,907,415 of record CM064326.1, on the reverse strand, counting down.
AAGTTTATAGATCACCATTACTGTCTGTGACTGTGGCAATCTGTAATGGGGGAGTTAACATCTATGATCTCTGGCAAGCTTTGTGAAGCATGAATTGGAGGAATTCAGACGAAGGCACTGGTGAAGATGCTCATCTATCAGGTAATTGTGGAGATTTTTTTTGTAACGTTGATTGTAGAAAACCCAGATTTGCAGAGATATGTTGATCTGAGCATCATTAAAAGATAGATGACTAGATGCTGGCTATTCTGGAACAGGGCAGTATATTGAGGCCAGAAATCCTAAAGTCTCACTTATTTGAATTTTGCTTTCAAGACATCGGAGCTCAGGAGCCTTGGAATTTCTAATTGAAAGGCACCTTCATCAATTGAATCAATAATGTTCTTCGCTTCAGAAAAGTAAGATCTGTTGGCAGAGGCAACAAATGGATCACAAACAAATAAAAGCAACTCCTTTAGAATTTTAAAATTCTCAAATTGTACTTTAAAAAAAATCTGATCACATCGGTTAGGAATTCTTGTACTGTTTTCATCAAGGTCTCATTTGTATCAACTACACACAGTATGGGAGAGTGCAACATCCTTCAGGCTACCTGAAGGATTTCATAATTCCTCTAAAAAGCACACACTTTCAAACAGTGCTTGCATGCCTTGAGTACTAATATCACACAGAAAAGTGTCCTGTGACATAGAGGTGACACTATTCATAAATTCCAGAAACTCACAAACCTTGTTGGTCTTGTGGTTCGAAAGAACTTTTCTTTCTTTCTGAAGCACATAAAACCTCTCTATCACGTGCCCTCTACTTACTGAGTGAATGTTGTGCTGGAACATTGGATTTGGCTGAAAAGTCTTGTAAAAGCTTTAAAAAGATGACACTGCAAGCTAGAATCTGAGCATAGGTCATTAACTAATCTCAATATCCATTGGTTGTTTTTTTCTCAAGTCCCCAGACAACTTACTTCACAGGACATTCTGGTGAAGCAGTGAAGTGTATTTAATGAAGAGTGTAGAATAGTGATAGAGATGCAGCCGTGTTAGTCTGGTCTAGCTGAAACAAAAGACAGAACTATATAGCACTTTAAAGACTAACAAGATGGTATATTAGGTGATGAGCTTTCGTGGGCCAGACCCACTTCCTCAGATCAATATGTGGAAGAAAATTGGCACAATCATGTATACCAAAGTGATCACTTTTTTTTTTATTGTATCACTTTGGTATATATGGTTGTGCCAATTTTCTTCCACATATTGATCTGAGGAAGTGGGTCTGGCCCACGAAAGCTCATCACCTAATATACCATCTTGTTAGTCTTTAAAGTAATGAAGAGTGTATCACTGCCAAATGTGAAGCAAAGCCCTTCTCTTTCCCTGTCATGGAGGGACTTCATAATCTCTCCTGTGGTATAGATTTAAATGGTATTAAGCCCAAAACTTCTTCCTTGAAAATGTCACCATCATCATAAAACAAACAGCAATACCTGTGCCGTGTCACTTAAATTGCTTGATATAGCCTCTGTAAGAGACACATATTTGATATTTTTTTAAAACTGGAAAGCAATGGTGACAAACAATCCTCATAAATTACCTCCAATCTTTGCACTGCAAGGGTATGTCTATGCTACAGCGTTATTTCAAAATAAGCTATTTTGAAATAGTTAATTCGAAATAAGTTATTTTGAAATAACGCGTCTACACACAAAATGCATTTCGAAATAGCGCTTTGCTATTTTGAAATAGTGCATCCACACTGAGTGGACGCTGAATCGCATTTAAGGCTGGCCCGAACCAGGTCTGGCAGGCAGCAGGTCAGGATTTACTTTGTGTGGCTGCTGCCTGAGGCTATCTGAGGCCTGTGTTTAAAGGGACCCCCCTGGACAGCTGGTTCTCAGGTTTCCCTGCTTGCTTGCCTACCTCGATGAGGGACAGCAAAGCATTTTGTCTCTGCGTGCTCTGCTTGCCCTCACTCGGGACACCACAGCACTCTGCAACATGGAGCCGGAGCTGCCTCTAGGCACTCTGGTGCTGCTCTTGGATGCATTGCTGCGAACCTGGCCGCACTTTCTGCAGGCTGCCATTCAGGAGGTCCATTGGGGGGCTGTCACTATCCAGGAGGCCCTGCGGGAGAGCTTCCACCCTGAGGAGCACTAAGAGCCTCCCTGGTCTGCCCCACTAGGGGCTTGTGCCTCATTCCTCCCTCACGTCCTTCCACTTACTCCTCTGCCCAGCTCCCCTTCCTGATGTAAAATAAAATACACGTTTTTTCATGAATACAAACTGTCTTTATTTAACAATACTGGGGCAGGGGGAATGAAACTCTGGTGAGACTGGGGAAAGGAGGCAGGAGAGGGGAAGAGAGAGGGTGGGAGAGGGGAGGGGGAAACCTGGGAGGAGGGAGCTGGAAGGGGGAAGCAAAGGTAAGATGGGGGAGGGGAAGCTCAGGCTCAGGGTTGGGGGTCTTGCCGGACTAACTTGATTTTCATGCAAACCTGCTCCTGGGTTCGCATGTGGCTTTTGGTGGCCAGGCTGGCAGCTATCCTGAGACGGACGGCCGCGTTCCTCCATCTAGTGTGGAGATCATGGATGTTGGGGGCATCCCCCCCAAACCTGAATAAGGTCCATGATCTCTGCCCTGGACCAGGAAGGTGCCCACCTTCTTTGGGCTCTGGCAGGCTCCTGGGAGCTGGCAGACGGCTCCTGGGGAGTGGTGGAGGGCTGACTGCCAGTGGCTTGCTGGCTCATGTTTTGGGGCCACTGGGTCAGGGGCAGCAACTGCTGGCTCTGGGCTGGCAGGCTTGGAGCTAGCACAAGCACTGTGGCCAGAGTCTACCCCTTTAAGGGCTCGGGGAGGGGGGAAGGGAGAGGAGTGTTCTTGGTTGAGGCTGGAGTGGCCACCAGGGCACCCTGGAAAGGCTGGAGGCCCCCTATTTCAAAATAAGTGTCCAAACAGCACTTATTTCGAAATAGCTATTTCGAATTTGGTGTTATTCCTCATAGAATGAGGCTTATCAAATTTGAAATAAGCGCTCCACTATTTCAAATTTATTTCAAAATAGCGGTTTGGCTGTGTAGACACTAGGAAAGTTATTTCAAAATAAGGGCTGTTATTTCAAAATAACTTTGCTGTGTAGACATACCCCTATGGAATGAGACAGGGAAACTTGCTTCACACAGTTCACAATGTCTCTGTTTTTATCTCTGTTAAAAAACTCTTCCAGCATTTCCAACATGGACTCTTTCTCAAACCTAGCATACAGGAAAGGCTTTTTAGATAGTACCAACAATATTATCCGAAGAGAAGCAGCTGTTGCTTTTTCCCCCCCCTGTACAATCACTGATGTGATGCAAATGATATTTGAAATGTGATACTAAGACTTCAGATTTTCAATTTTGTCAGGTCTTGAAATACTGCCAGAAGCATAGGTCACATTCAAGTTACCGTGCTTTGATTCATAGTGGCACTTCATGTTTATGACCTTACAGATGTATGCAACGGTTTGGTACACTAAACACAAAGGCTTTATGTTTAAATGAAGCGTCATTTAAAAAAAAACACACAATCTGCTGTATAGTTTGGGTTAAAACTCAGTTTTTGCTATTGAATTTACAACATTTTCTTTCAATCGCATTCAATTTTGGCTCCATTTCTATCACTAGTGGAAAAATGGGTGGTGACCTAGTTCAGTTGTAGTGATGCTATCATGAGAGATTAAGATCCAGGAAGCAGTTCTTGACTTGTGCAAGGGCTTCCTGAGGCCGGGCCCTAGCGCCTCTAGGCTTTGTGGTTCATAGACGTGGCACCTCTTGTCTCCCAACCAACAGCTGCAGTTTTCCAGCTGTCCAACTCTGAAACTAACTGTGACAGGTTCAGTTGCAGAGACCTGCTTGGGACTGTTACTTAATGGCTGAAATACCACTGAGCCTGCCTTTCTGCCCTCATGGCTGCCCCTGATCTCTGACCTAGAGGTGGGAATCCTTTGTGTTCAGTTTAAACTTTGTCAATTTTAGTGGGAAAATATGGCATCCAAGATGGGTCCCAGCATCAGGAGACATGGCAACCATATCCCCTGCTCCCAGGCTTTCAGGAAAAAAACCCAAGCCTATGCACAGATCATTATTCTGGGTATTGGCCCATTAAGTTCCTTGAGTATTATTAATAGCCCTCACTTAGCATGACTACATGAGTAACATTTCACCATAACTTGAAATAAGATACGCAATTTGAGCTACAGAAAAGGTATGTCTAGACTACATGGCTCCGTTGATGGAGCCATGTAAAGTAGTTTACCTGACATAGTCAATGAAGCAGAGATTTAAATAATCCCCCCTTCATTAAAATAAAAATGGCCGCCACGCTGTGCCGACAATCAGCTGATCCGGCACAACGCTGCGGTCTAGACGCGGATCTGTCGGCTGGGGCAGCCTTTGTTGACCAATCCTGTAAACCTAGTTTCACGAGGCATAACAGAGTGGTCGACAAAGGCTTCCCTTGTCAACCGATCCACGTCTAGACTGCCACGCTGTCCCAGATCAGCTGATTGTTGGCACAGCGCAGCGGCCATTTTTATTTTAATGAAGCAGGGATTATTTAAATCCCCACTTCATTGACTATGTCGGATAAACTACTTTACATGGCTCCGTCGACAGAGCTGTGTAGTCTAGACACACCCAAATTGTGTGTCTTATTTTGATCTTATTTTGAAATAGCTTATTTCGTACTTTGGTGCTGTCTACACAGCACAAAATTTTGAAATAACATGCTATTCCAAAATGTCCCTTACTCCTTGTGGAATGAGATTTACAGGGATGTCGGAATAGCGAGCCCATTATATTTCAAAATAACCGGTGCACTCAAAAGACACAGAATAGCTATTTCAGGATACCTTTGTATCCCGAAATAGTGCTGCAGTGTAGACGCAGCCTAAGGAAATAATAGGCAAGGGATAGGCAGTGCATCACTGTTCATGAATTTAATGATAAACATGGTTTTAAGGTGAGCTGGTGGGCCACACAGGAAGTCTTGTTGTATCACATCTGGGGTGTGTCTAGACTACAGGGCTTTGTTGACAAAAGTGGACTTTTGTCGACAAAACTATACCTGCATCTCCACTGCCACTGAGTTCTGTCGACATAACGTCAGCAGAACTCAGCAGTTTTGTTGATGGCTGTAAACCTCGTTCTATGAGGAATAACGCCTTTTGTCGACAGAATTCTGTCGACAGAACGCATTATTGCATCTACACTGTCCTTTGAATCTACACTGTCATGTCGACAAAGCGGCTTGCTTTGTTGACAGACCTGGATGTAGTCTAGACTCTGTTTGTTGACAGAAGCTTTGTCAACAGTATCTGTCGACAAAACTTCTGTTGACAAAAGCCTGTAGTCTAGACGTCCCCCTGGGCTGCAGGTTCCTGATATTATTGCACTAGTGGGTTATGGGGAATACTTCATTAATATCAATGTGGGAAGGTGCGTAATGCTCACAGCTTTCAGAAACAGTTGCATGCAGGAACATTCTTCTCTGACTCTTGCATTATAATTGACAATGTTGCAATTTAATTAGTGATTTTTTTGGGAAACCTAGTCTACCCCAATCTCTCCTGATTCATGAAGCTGTACTGGCCACCTCAAGAGCTGCCACTCCCAGCTCAGCAGAGGCTGAATTGCTGTTCAATTTGCTTTTGGAAGTTTGAAGGGTTGCTAGAGCAGTTTCCTCCCTGGTCTCAGGAAGGCAAACATCCTCATCATTATTATAGCTGCGTGCTGTGCACTGCATAGTATCTATGAGGTGAAGGGGGCAAAGCTACTGCCAATGTTAAGGAGCAAGGCTGACCAGTCTGTTATATTTGTGCAGTCAGACACAAGGGCTATGAGAAGAGCCAACTATGGAGCTATAGTTAAATCACCTTAAATCACCATTTTAACAGTCAGACACAGTAGTGTTTTCTGATGCTGTTATGAAGTAGTGTGTCTCATGTGTATGGAGATTAAATGTCATAGATTATTGCCTTCTGCTGTGAATTCTCTGATAGCCAAAATAATGTGCCTCATGCAAATGGGACTTAAATATAGGTTGTTTTTGCCTTCCATTCTGAATTCGGTAATTTTAGGTGTAATCTAATAAAAATACTCCATGTTTTCAAAAATAGAACTTCACTGAATGCAAATACATGGGCAACAAAAGTCAGTAAAAATGGAAGAACAGTGGAAATAAATAGTTAGCATTTATATTTATGTATGTATGTCAAATTTACTGCAGTGTAGTAAGTTTTGTCTGATCCTGTATTTTTCAAAGATTGGTGGCATGTAGCTTTGGTTCTCCTGATTATTCCACATGGAGTAATAGAGCTAAGGTTGTACCATGCTTCTACCTGTTATGTTGTGGGGAGTAGGGAGCACCAACCAGGAAGTTCTCCCAGGATTGGAAAGGCTGTTGAGTCTGGGATCCTTGGGTATGTAGGTCAGTAATGCTCTGCAACATGCCCTGATATGAAATCCAGGATAATGTGCCTCTCAGTCCTTTTCCCTGGAGAGAAACTGCTCTCTCCATTTTTAGTCCATCTCTAAGCTGGCAGTCATACAGCCTCTCCAAGTCCAGGGCCATGGAGAATTGGAGGATCTTGCAGAACATATCCTCCCTAGTTTAGTCCTCTTTTTTCTTCTCCTTATCAGGGTCAGACATTCAGCAGGTGTGGAAGAAGCACCTCTGATGGCCACTATGCTGGAGGCTGCTGATTAAAACAGAATGCCACCTTGGCTGGGGGCTCTCTGGGCTTCTAGTTAAACTACTTCAGGAACAAACTGGTCACAAAGCAAGGAATACACACAAGGGATTTCTTAACCACAGTGACTTTACTCTTAAAGCACTTAAGAGTCACAGCTCTTTGAAAACAACAAATATCTCTGATCCAATAGTATCTTCTCAAGTTTTCTGATTTAAAATACATTATTCTGATTAGGGATGTAATAGTATAGTCAATTAACCGATCAGCAAAAGCTTATAGGTAAGTGCTATAGAATACACGCATTCTCCCCCTCCCTCACCCCCCAACCATCACCAGTAAATTTCTACCCCCACTGCGACTCGGCACTTAAAGTGGATTAGGAGACATGCAAGCAGGCAGCCCAGCTCAGTTGTGGCTCATGCCAGGTCCAGGAGCTCAGCCCCAACCCCGGTCAGGGGCTACCTGCCACCCTGTGCTGCTGCCTCTGTATCAGAGACAGCAGCGCGGGGCAACAAGCGGCAGGTCTGTGAAGGGAGCTGGTTTTTAAACTGGCTCCCCTTGCAGACCAGCTCCCGCCTGGCACCACACACCTGATACAGAGGCAGCAGTGCAGAGTGACAGGAGGCTCCCTGGGAGTGGGGCCGGAGTGCACTGCCTGCTAGCCCCACACCCAGGGACTACAGAATAGTCGAGTAGCCAATAAGAATTCACAAGGTTAATCGAATATTCAATTAACAGATATTTAATATTCCTACTTCTGATTCCTATTGTTTAACAACAAGATTGTTTTCCTGCAATTATTATGGGTCATATTTAAGCAATAAAAAGACCCAGGCATAGGGTAGGTAAGTTGTCATGGTTCAGGACTCTGTCCCCTTTGTGATTTCTTTGTGTACTCTGTTCATGCATTAAGCCTTTTGCCTTTTACCTCTCAAGATGGAATCACACAACTCTCCCACTCAGAATCTAAGCTACAGCACCCTATGTACCAATCATTTTTAACCTCACAGAACTGACTAGTTTCATATATCTGCAGTTCTTTTTACCCTCCAAGAGCTTGTGATCAGCGGATTGCCATGACCAACAAACAAATCTTTTTAAAACTAGCATATTGTTTGCAGAAGAACAAAGTATTTCAGAGAAAAAGAATTAACACAACCAAAAGTCCTACAGGCTGGTCTAATTTGACATGTCCTACTAATGTAGATAACCTAGGCAGACTGTAGTTCTTCAGAAACTACAGAGAATTCTGGACTCTAAACCTCCATTTCCATTCTCTTCAGCTTTCTTTCCTTCCTGAGAGGCCACAACAAAACCTGTCTACCTCTTGCTTCGAGACCTGTCTTCTTAAAACAATAGGGCTACATCTACACTGCAGGCTTCTTGTGCAATAACTATTGCACAAGAGTTCTTGTGCAAAAGGTCTTCCACAAGAGCGCATCCACACTGCCATGTACTTTTGCGCAAGAAATGTGCTTTTGCACAAGAGCGTCCATGACAGTGTGGACACTCTCTTGCGCAAGAAAGCTCTGATGGCCATTTTAGCCATAGGGGTTTCTTGCGCAAGAAATTCATGTTGCCTGTTGCCTGTCTACACTGCCCTCTTGTGGAAGAGCTCTTGCGCAAGAGGGCTTATTCCTTGTGTGAAGAGGAATACCTCTTCTGCAAGAAGCCCTGTTTTCCAATGCTGTACTATAAATTTACTTGCGCAAGAACGCGCGTGCAGTGTAGACACTCTGCAAGTTTTTGCGCAAGAGCATCTGTTCTTGCACAAAAAGCTTGCAATGTAGACGTAGCCTAGAAGTGTTTTGCCCTCAGTATCCACACACTTGGGCCTCCTTACTTGCCAAACCAAGGCGCCAAGCCATCATATCTATTGAGTGCTGGTAGATGCCAGCTATCTAGCTCTATCCTCCCCCTTCTAAGGGCATATTCCCTTACAGTGCTATACTGAATTAACTCAACAACTATAGTCAGTAAACACCTTTACAATGTGCAGACAGATGTATATTAGATGAAGCATTCATAAGCAGTGACTGTCAACTCCAAATCCATCACACAAGAACATAGAAATATTTTTGTATTGCCTTTGGATTATTGCTTTTGGCTTGATTGAAGAGAGCCAGTGCAGCCGGGGGAGCAGTGCTGCCTGTTGTGTGTCTGGTGTAGGAAACATTCTGCTGTGGCAGTGTAGACTGTTGTGATACATTGCCACTTCTTTGAGCAAAATAATGTGAGTCTGATCTTCTGCCAAGCAGCACTGGCAGCTAATGGCAGCATATGCTCAAAGCCAACATGATAACAGTGTGACATACTGGAGTGCTGGGAAAACACAACTGAACACAGGATCCTGGCCAAGATCACCTGACTGGGCTCAGAGTTCAAAGGTCTAATGACTCTACTGATTACTGCTACAGCCATTCTGACACAGGATATTGACACATATTTGACAATAGATGGGACTTACTCATCTATCAATAATTTTAATTCCAACAAAAATATCAGTCATGTTTGGTATAGTGGGATCTTTACAATTCCAGACTTTGCTGCATATGGTTACTCTCTTGGGCCCTGATCTAAAACATATTGCAGCAATGGAAAAACTCCTGTTGACTTCAGTGAACTTTGGATCAGGCCTTCACCCTGGTAATTAGGATTACCAGATGTTTTAATCAAAAATACCAAACCCTCCCCCCGCAAAAAAACACCGGGGAATAAATTCTGTTGAGAAAAAAGGGGGAAGACCAAAGTTGATCTTAAAAAAAAAAAAAAAAAAAAAGGGACCCCAAGAGTTGTTATGCAAAATTAAAAAATTTTAAAAAACAGCGTAGCCCCTTTAAGAAATGCTTCTGAGGCTTTTTGGCCCTAACAGGCTGCCGGCAGCCGTCTCCATCCCTGCTCCGGGCCGGACAGTTCCCCTGCGGAACCATGTAAGTACCTGGGATTTTCGCCTCCTGGCCAGGAAAAAAATCAGAAAATACTGGACATTTTAGATGTCTGGTATTTTCTGATTTTTTTTTACCAGACAGGAGGCGAAAATACCGGACTGCCCGGGTCAATACCGGATACCTGGCAACCCTACTGGTAATCAGTTTACTATCAGAGCTAATAAAAGATATTTTTAAAATGTCAACAATATTTCAATTTTTTCCAGAAGTGTAGCTGTCTGTCTGTTTATTGGACCAGCTTATAGACTGGTCAACATTTAAAAAAAATTCAAAATGTTGATGAACAATTTCCCACTCTTTCTATGTGCAATGTATAGGAAAGATAGGAAGAATGGCAAGAAACCACCCTAGCTTAACCAAGAAATCTTCAATGATCTTAAAATAATAATAAAAATAAAAAAAAAGTCCTACAAAATTGGAAACTGGGTTAAATTACAAAGGATAAATACAAAAAAATAGCACAAGCATGTAGGGACAAATACAAAAAAATAGCACAAGCATGTAGGGACAAAATAAGGAAGGCCAAACCAGAAAATGAGCTCAAACTAGCTAGAAACATAAAGAGTAACAAGAAAACATTCCACAAATACACGAGAAGCAAGATGAAGACCAAGGACAGGGTAGGCCCACTACTGAATGAGGGAAGGCAATAATAGAAAGTGTGAAAATAGCAGAAGTGCTTAATGACGTCTTTGTTTCAGTTTTTATCAAGAAGGTTGGTTGTGATTGGACATCCAACACGGGGAATGCCAGTGAAAACAGTGTAGGACCAGAGCATAAAGTAAAGAAAGACCAAGTTAAAAATTACTTAGACCAATTAGATGTCTTCTAGTCACCAGGGCCTATTGAAATGCATTGTAGGGTACTCAAAGAGCTGACTGAGGAGATATCTGAGCCATTAGCGATTTTCTCTGAAAAGTCATGGGAGACGAAAGATATTCCAGAAGACTGGAAACAGGCAAATATAGAGCAATCAATAAAATAAGGAAGTTTAACTTGCAGAATTACAGACAAATCATCTTAACTCCTATAACCTGGAAACATAATAGAGCAAACAAGCAATTAATTTGCAAACATCTAAACAATAACAAGGCGATAAGAAATAGTCAGCATGGATTTGTCAAGAACAAATCATGTCAAACCAGCCTGGTAGCTTTCTTTGACAGGATAACAAGCCTTGTGGATGGGGGGTGGGGAGGGAGAGAGGGGAGCAGTAGACATGGTATATGCTGACTTTAGTCAGGGTTGCTGGCAGAATTTGTGGGCCTCTGAGCAAGGTGGGAGGGCAGTTCTGTGTTCCCAGAAGGTGCGAGGCCTCAGGCAGAAGGGGCAAGGCAAGGGTGCCAGCCTTCCATACCACCAGGAGCATGCCCAACCCCTGCCCTCAGTGATGCCCAAAGTATGCGGTGCAGTACTGTGGCAGTGATTTAAACGGCTTGGGGCTTCAGCTGCCACATTAGCAAGAGTGGTGGCTGGGAGCCCCAGGGCCCTTTGAATTGCTGGGCCCCGGGCCCCTTTGAATTGCTTCCCTGTTGGCACACCTGACTTTAGTAAAGCTTTTGATACTGTCTTGCATAACCTAAACATACAAGAGAAATGCAACCTAGATGAAGCTACTAATAATGGATGCAAAACTGGTTGGACAACCATTCCATGAGAGGAGATATGGGTGGTTCACAGCCATGTTGGAAGGCCATAATGAGTGTGGTCCCACAGCAATCAGTTCTGGGTTTGGTTCGCTTCAATATCTTCATCAATTATTCAGGTAATGACAAAGCAGATGTCAGCAACCTACACACTGCACCCCACCAGAGTAATCTGCTCCTAGGCTGCAAGGCACTGTTTATATTGACTGCCAGCAGGCATGCCCTCACCAAGCTCCCAATGTCTGCAGTTCTGTGTTCCCAGCCAATGGAAGCTGTGGAAAGTGGTGTGGGCTGGTTGCTACTTCCCACAGCTTCCATTGGCCAGGAATGGTGAACTGTGCTTATGAATATGATCCCCTCTGTTTAACTTGGATGCAAATTCATCTGCAGCAACTTGAACACATCCTGAGACATGCAGAATTTTGTTAGCTTGCCTCTACAATGAGAGTACCAGATCCAAAGCTGTCAAGTGTCAGACAATGATTGTCAGAGAACTTCACATGGCATGCCATAAGGGACAGAAGAACAGTGCTCCTATTGGATTTTTGGTGTTGGTCTCAGTTAATAGGACTTGCCTTGTGCCCAGACAGGGGAGAATGCTCAAGTCTTAAAAAAATAAGTCCTGGAAGTCACAATTTCAACCACAATGATAGTTGTAACAAACTTTTTTTATTGCATACATGAAAGATGCTAAATACACCACATGCTCATTCAAAATTTGATGGGACAAATCAAATGATATGTAACATCCTCCAGAGCTACTTTTGTATCCCCCCTTTAAGGCTTCATAACTACACCTAAGTAGATTGACTTCACTCTATGATACATATTGAATGCCATGTAATATGGCTTCTGCCCCTGGAAACACTTTGAAAATTCTCCCCATTTCAAGTCTCTGGAGTTTTTCTATGTGCCCTTTCCCCACTCTTTTGCAAATTTTTTTGAACCTAATGTTGTATACAGCTTTGACATAAAATAAAACAGTAAATACCGGTACCCAACCAAAAATCAAAAGGATGGTTTCCAAGTAGTCATGGAAAAAACCATCTAAAATACCAAATTTATCTTTGAATATCAAGTTTGGGTTTCTTGCAAGCAACAGAAAAAAAGGACAAAATCCCTGTGTACTTTGTCACTTATAGCTGCTTCACCCACGGAAACAAATATCAATTATTCATTCATGTCCAGTCAAACTGGCTAGCTCTACAAGCCATTGGCCAGAGCTTCCATGGAGTGACCAGTTATGCGTCCTGTAAGGCAGCGGCACCATCTCCTCACACAGCCTCCTCTACCTCTTCTGCTCCTAGACCCAGCCCAGGTTACTAAGTCACTCTGTGTCCTTCTGGAATAGTTCTTCCCCCCTGTGCACCTGCTTTTGTTGTACTCCTGTCATGAGGAAAGACAAAGGCAAGCTGGGACACCACACCACACCACACCAGACTATTCTGGCTCCTTCCCTCTCCCCAAAAAAGTTCCAGAATGCAATTTCAGAATGTTCCTGTAGAACGGTGGCATTCGATATGTAGGAGGTCAGGTTAGAAGATCATGATGGTTCCTTCTGGCTTTAAAGTCCATGTTTTCATGAGATTGGAGTTCTGGCAGGAGATCAACACAAATTTCTTAGGCTAATTTTATAAGAAACTGGCATTGTCAAAAAACAATGAGCCAACCACCCAACAGTGCTTTCCCTTGGTTAAAGAGGAGGAGATATTAGAAAGGAAAGGAATAATAAAGTTAAGCATGCTTGCTGACAAACCTTATCAGAGCAAAGAGAAACATTATGATTGCGCTTGTCTTGGTCTAGTGCCTGTATATTGTATATAAGTGTTCCTATCTGGTAGGCACAGTTGGCACCCGGAGCATATTTTTTTTTCTTGTTGAGATAGTTTTCCAACCTAATTTGTATTATAGGATGTTTTTTCTCCAGTTCTTTCCCTCTGTATTACAAGTTCCCTTTGTTTTGAGATAAAGGGTTTAATAAATCATATGCCAGCAGCCTTTGTTGAAGCGTTTAATTTGAGAGACCCCCATCCCCTACCACTAAAGCTACTTTTAGATGAATGAATAGTGAGCTGTGAACACAATGTATATTGTTTATGACAGTACTGAATGCTTGTGCAAAATTATCTGAAAGTTTTAGCCTATCTTCTGTCTAACATTTTATGTTTGGTTAAAGCTGTCAGAGCAACATTCAGGCTAAATGCTGTGGATGGTCATTCAGCAATTGAATAGATGGAGCAGTCAGCATGCCCCATTGCAATGGAAGGTTAGAGCACTGAGCATTTTAGTCCAGTGAAGATTAGCAAAACCTATGGTTGTTCAGCAGAGCAGTGTCAGTCTTCAGAGTCCCTTTTATAAAGAAAAGTATGAGATATTGGCTAACTTTTCTATATTGAAATTTGTTTTTAGCTGCCTTCATGCACACTCACTTTTATCAGGTTTTGATTAAAATAAAGAGTTGAACAGTTACTTTTGAAAATCTGACATGTTTTTTCAACTTATAAAATATTTTCCACAATGTTGAAGAGAGTCAAGAAGAATTTGGGGTGCAGTGTTGGAGGCATCATGGTGACGAGAGGCAGAGATGTATTGCTTGGCTCTCTGTGTTGAAGATAGCATGAAATCTTCTTAGAGGACTTTGCTAGGTTGCCAGTTTTTGAGGCTTTTCTGACAAGAGGTCTGCAGGCTGAGTCTCAATTCTGAGAATGAGGGATCTGAAAGCATCTGAGAAATCTTGGCTTCTTTGCCCTTTTAAAAATTATAATTCAATCTGCAGAGGGGCTGCACTGTGACAGAGCCACCTCATGTTTTACAAAATGGATTTAAGGACACAAATATGCATAACTCAAAGATGCTTGGGACAAATTGCCTCATATAACCTATTGATCTTAATGTCATAATCTGCTTGGTTTGTATATCTTATTTTGGCATACGTATCATTCCTGTGTATAAAATTAGACATATTGGGTACGTCTAAACTACATGGCTCCGTCAACGGAGCCATGTAGATTAGTTTACTCGGCAAAGGGAAATGAAGTGGCAATTTAAATAATCGCCACTTCATTTAAATCAAAATGGTCACTGCGCTGTGCCGATCAGCTGATTGTTGGCACAGCGCAGCAGTCTAGACGGGGATCTGCCGACCCCAGAACCCTTCGTCGGCAGATCCTGTAAGCCTCGTTTCTGGGGTCGGCAGATCCCCGTCTAGACTGCCGTGCTGTGCCGACAATCAGCTGATAGGCACAGCGCGGTGACCATTTTGATTTAAATGAAGTGGCGATTATTTAAATCGCCACTTCATTTCCTTTTGCCGTCCTGCCTAATCTACGTGGCTCTGTTGATGGAGCCATGTAGTTTAGGTACACCCATTGAGTATGGAATGCTTTATGGTTTCAAATGAAAGCCATCAAGGTTGTTTCCAATGCTGGGACACCTCAATATCTGGGTAATCACCTGTAAACAGTTTGACTTTTAAGTCTTAGCAGTGGTTGGTTTAAGGAAGTCACATGTCCACCACAACTGTGGTGGACCAAGTAATTGTCCATGGAAAGGTGGTATGTATAAAACAGTAGGAAGCTAGGAGTTTGTCTTTAGCTGGTGTGGTACGCCCAGGAGGATAACTAAAGACCCCAGGGAAAAGGAGACTTCCCTGGTTTTGGAGGCTTAGGTGGAATAAAATCAATTTTAGGGTGAGTTTGTAATAAGTTTGTACTGAGGTTTTACTTTTAGAATTAGCTAAGCTTTTTCTGCTTTAAATATGTAACCTACTTTGCTCTGCCTGTTCTTACTTATAACCACTTAAATCCTACTGCTTGTACGTAATAAAATCACTTTTATTTACTATCAAGCCCAGTGTAAGTATTGTTATCTGGGAGAACAATCAGTGTGTACATTCACCTTTCATTGTTAAAGGGGGCTTACCTAAATAATTCATTTGGGGTTCTGATCCCATCTGGGGAGTGGTATCCCAGGAAGCTGGGCCCAAAACTGCATTTTCCTTGGACATGAAGAGTTTCAGTGACTGTACTTTTCCTTGGGAGAGGGAGGAGGAGAGATAGTGATCTCAGCTCTGTGCCTTGGCTGGGGGAGACCAGGGAGCTGGCCCATCAGGACAGGGTAGTGAGAAACCCCAGAGAGCAGGAAGGTGAGTGGCAGTGGCCTTGTCAGCACTCCAGGAAGCATGCCCAAAGGGTCTTCTGTGACTGCACCCTGTCATAGCACTTTTAGGCTATGTCTACACTGCAACACTATTTCGGGATCCTGGAGTATCCAAAAATAGCTATTCCGCGTAGGTATTACATGCAATTTCTTACCTTAATAGTAGTTCTACTCATCTTTTTTCCACAAGGTAGGCAGCCTCTTAGCTTGGGTTCAATCTTTCCCCCTGTTCAATCTTTCCCCCTGTTCAGTCTTAGATGTTTCCAGCAGTCACCTTAGGTGGTAACTAGGGGTGTCCAGGCATCTGGCAGTAACCCCCATTGTTTGGTTTCATGCCTTTATGTAGATTTTGTTCAAGGTGGGAATCATTGTTTTCAGTTCAAACTTTTCTCGCCTTGCCCTGGTTTACCCTTATTTCGAAATAATAAGTGGAGTGTCCACACTACCAAGACTGTTATTTCAAAATAAGGGACGGGTTATTTCAAAATCTGTACTCCTAATTTCCACGAGGAAAAAGGCTTGTTTTGAAATAGTTGTTTCAAAATAGCAGCAGTGTGGTCACTCCTCTGCTGCTATTTTGAAATAACTACTTCCCAGAGTCATTCGAAGTAATTACTCCCCAGCACTTCCTGGGGCTCTATGTCAAAGTAGCATATCCACATTCTGTCAACATCTACACTGCAGCGCTATTTCAGGATACCAGGGGTATCCCGAAATAGCTAATCCAAGCAGGAATGTACAATGCAGAAGAGAAAATAATGCAAAGACCATTGGTTTTGTGGTTTGGTGAAGCAGCATAACTGCCTTAAAATGCATATTCCAGCTGACAATAATTATGGAAAGAGGAACACATGCAAGTACTGTTTATATTTGGTAGTTCCGTAGTATCAGGATCGATTCTTCCAATTAAGAGTCTAAGATAGGTCTGAAGATAATGTTGTTGGTGCTATGTCCCAAGTGTTCCACACATGGAAAGGCTGAAAATTTGAAAGCGACCCAAGGGATTTGATTATCTAATTCCTATTAAAATTAGTATAAACCAGGCATCTAAACTTCCTTAGTGACTTTGAATCTCTAAACCAAAATGTTCACCTCTTGTCTATTCTCAAGTAAAGTCAAGATGGGATAGTAAGGCCTAGTGCAGGGCTACTTACCACATGGCCCGCAGGCAGCCCACGGCCTGTTTTTTTGCAGCACGTGGTGCAGTTTGGGTTTATGCAGGGCTCAACATGCTCCGCAATGAAGAGGTGTCTCCCAGGTGAGGTGAGCACTGAAAGACACAAGCAGACTGGGTAGCTGGAACAGATGGGTACAGTGTGTCGGCATTTCTAGCCCCCAGAGAGGAGATGCCGGGAGTGCCAGGGCATTGTGGAAATTGCTGGCTGCTTAGCCTTGTGGGCAGAGCCTGAGAGGTGCTGACTGGCTACGTTTGGGTCTGGAGCTGTGGCTTAAGGCTTAATCTTTGTATTCATGCCAGTCAGTGTGAAAGAAGCTATTTGCATATATATTTGCATGTATATGCAACCATACTGAAGTTGCAGCCCTCGGCATGCGCTGTGAGTATCATTGTGGCCCCCAGGGCTTCCAAAGTTGAGTAGCCCTTGCCTAGTACATAGAGACTGGGAATGGCACTTAGGATGCCTACCTTTTATTCCTGTCTCAGACACTGGCCTGCTGAATGACCTTGAACAAGTATCAACCCCTCCTGATGCCTCAGCTCTCCACCTGTAAAATGGGGATAAAGATGCTTCCCTCCCTTATAAAGCACTTTGAGATATCTTTTCATCAGTATGAGGGCTCATTTTTATGATGATTTACCCTTCTTCAGTGACAGAATGCTACAGCCAAGTGTCTTGAACGTGAATTGTGTAACGTCTATCAGAGGGCTAGCTGTCTTAGTCTGTATCTGAAAAATGAGGAGTCCTCTGGCACCATAAAAATTAACGGATTTATTTGGGCATAAGGTTTTGTGGGATGCATCTGATGAAGTGATTTTTTTCCCCATGAAAGCTTATGCCCAAATAAATGTGTTAATCTTTAAGGTGCCACAGGACTCCTCGTTGTTTTAGCGTAACTTCTGCATCTTGTAAAAACAATGCTTTATGGATAGCTCAAAGTAGAGGGACTTCATTGGTAAAAAGTTATTACAGCACATACTGCAAATACCATGGGAATAACTGACCTTGAGAGGAGAATAGCAGGTACATGTGGCATTTGGGTAGGGTGGTATAAGTGCCAATTGTGAACCTTAAAGCAGGCACTATAGAAGCACCACTCACAGATTCCAAGGCCAGAAGAGACCACTGTGATTATGTAGTCTGACCTTGTATCTAACATGGGCCTTACAATTTCCCCCAAATAATTCCAAGAACAAAGTTGGCTATATTTGTTAAATGTAATGGGAAACACATTAGTTTGTTCCTTTGTAGCAACTTGAATTTATTGGATAGTGGGAAAACACTATCAAATATCTTAGTATTTGTATTTAGACTTATGTTTTGACTGGGCAATACTGGCTCATAACTCTATTTCTGGGACAGAAGTAACACACAATCTGGTTTTCTCGGCATGTTCTACTATCCAAAACTTCAGAGTCTGTAAAAAGTCTGTGGAAATTGCAACTAATAATACAGCAGTACCACTTAAAGAATTTGCACACTCCCCTAAAGATTAATTATTGCTCCAACAAGCACGTACCATTTCTACTGAGAAGAGGAAGAGTTAAATATATACATGAAAAGGAACCAGGTTTGTGAATGATTAAAATGAATCAGGCTCAAAGAACTATTCCTACTTACATTTGTGAATGTGACATGTCTACTGTAGAACAATGAAGAAAAGAAAAGAGGTGAATGATTAAATGAAACAGGTTCATTTTAACGGTTGTAAATAGGAGAAGACTCCTGCATCTTCCTTTTGTATTTTTCTACTCAACAAAGTGTTTTTATGTAAAACTCATATTACAATGATTTCTATCCAGCCAAAGACACGCTTTGTACAGTACAAGAGGAACTATTATAAAACCATTAAGGCAGCAGTTGATGTTTCATATAATAAGGACTGATGAAGTGTGACAGAAGCATATTATGATAATATGCAAGTTAATTTTTAGACATATTGGCTAACTGTGTAGTTATAAGGTTGCAGTTCTTAGTGATGAAACTTTAAAAAGAAGCAATGTGTCATTTTCAGAAGACAATGTAAGGACATTTAAACAATTTGAAACAATGCTTTGGCCAGGATGCCAAAGAATATGGATCCAGAGCCTCAGGGAGGTCAGTGGAGCAGTGCCAGTTTACACCAGCAACTAGTCCCTGCTGTTTCTCTCTCTGTATTACAGCCTTATTTCAGCAAACTACATCTTAAAGTTAAGCATATGGTTCAGTGACTTGCTGAACATGCATAGACTTAATTTGATGAGTATGTGCTTAAGTGATTTGCTGGCTCTGGGTATAAAGCAATAATACTTGGGGCAGGAAAAGAAAGAAAGTGCGACTTGGATGTTTTATAAAATGTCCTTTTCTCCCTCTTTTATTCTTTTGTTATTACTGCATTGTCATCAACACTAAACTTACAAAGCTTTTCTTACATAGATCTCAAAGCAGTTTGGACAGGTTAATGCACATCATTATTTACCTTTTACTATATTAATACTCTTTGCTAAGGTATGAAAAGTAGTGAATTATCCATTCAGGGTACATCTATACAGCAGGGCTAAAGTCTACTTAAGCTATGCAATTGATGTAGCTGAAATTGTGTAGTTTAAGTCAAAATAGCTTAACTCAGCTTTTGGAGCTGTCTACACAGCAGGAAGGCAAAGGAAGAACACTCTTCCTTCGACTTCCCTTGTTCGTCATGAAATGAGGGTTACCATGAGTCAGAGTAAGAAGTCCTCCAGCTCATCATTATTTCGAAATAAAGGCTTGTAGTGTAGACGTGCACTACGTTATTTCAAAATAACATCAGTTATTCTGAAATAAGGCTGCTATGTAGACATACACCCATATTCTCAGAAGCTTATGCTTATAGCTGTCCAGGCAAATTCTATATCATCAAGGAGGGTGCTAAGTGTATTAGGTATGTTTTTCTACCATGACAGAGTACTTACTAGAAAGTGCTGAATTTTCACTGATGCATTGTGCCTTCTGCATTATAACAGGCATACTCTGATTCTGAACTTCAAGCTGCTGTTTCTCCTGCAAGGCTTGTGGATTGACTGAATCCTACTACAACAATGATTCAACACCACATGTGGCTTATTCAAGTTCTAGTTCAGGAAT
Organism: Pelochelys cantorii; assembly: GCA_032595735.1. Taxonomy (NCBI): domain Eukaryota; kingdom Metazoa; phylum Chordata; order Testudines; family Trionychidae; genus Pelochelys; species Pelochelys cantorii. The sequence goes on along the minus strand of CM064326.1, from coordinate 331,887,659 downwards.
GACTGCTCACTTTACACTGTATTTATAATGACCCAAATCATCCCCTGCTATATGGGGGGAAAACCCCCAGAAAAAATATTCCTGAAGATCCAGTCCTGGAGTTCTTACCACAAAGTTCTAGTGGTGTGTGATGTAAGAAGACCTTGGAGCCAAATGGCAAGGGAGTTACTTGAATATCCTGATCCTGCTATGTACATTCTTGTTCACCAAAAAAGGCCAGTCACCTGGGTCATTCCTATCATTGTGAAATGTATGTACAGATTATATGTAAGGAGTTATATATTGTATACTGAAAATATGTTTTAAAGTCTGCAGAAAGTAGAGTTGACAAAAAGGGAATTCTTCCAGAGGATGTTTATTTACCTGTCTGTCAATGTACATTATGCATGGTCATCAACACAATTTTCGCACATCTTTGTACAAAGTCAGACTCGTGAATCCAATAGGGAAGAGCACAAAGGGGAAAAAAAACCGAGGAGATGAGGGTGATACTGCCCCTGAGTAGAGACTATGAACTTGGTGGGATATAAGGAAAAAGCAAAAAGGACACACCCATATCATGCACCGGAGTAGTAGAAATGCAGTGCAGTTACAATGATGAAAAGAGAGTCAAAACCATCCTGGGTTGAAGCTCAGCACAGGACATTTGGGGTGAGATAAAACTGCCCCCTCACTCTGCAACTCTGTGACAGCCATGGGGCACCCTCTGTAGAGTCAAGGGGAAGGGACAGTACCATGAAAGTGGGCTGGAGGCAGGGAGATCACACAAAGCCTCCCCTTGCCTGCAGAGCAGAGAGCCACACGGACTGCTCTTTAAACTGCGGCAGCTGCATTCCTGAGGGTCCCGGCAGGGTAATCTGCAGGCCACATCCGGTGGCTTGGCGGGGCGGATTCAGCCCCCAGGCCGTATTTTGCCCAGCCTTGTTCTACATAGAGATGGGATCAAGCCACAACATTCAGGTCTGGATTCTGAACACTCTCCAGCCTTAAGGTGATCAGGTCAGTGGTGACAACACATCCTCCCATTGGCCTGCATCCTCCTCCCATCACCACATATGGAGAGGTCCCTTCATTCACAGTCACCCCATGCTCAGATGCACCTGCTGAGCCTGTTGAAATGCTCCTTGCTGGGGTCCAGGCTGCCCATGTAGGATTACAAAGGGCATGTCCACCTCCAACTCTGTTGGTGCAATTGGGCAAAAAAGTGCATCTGGCGAGCATCTTTCAGAACAGGCATGAGTTCCAGAAGATGCAGATGTCGTGTGCCTTCCCCAAGCAGCTGATGTTAGTGAAGCGTCCTTTGTGATCTACAAGTGCCTGCAGCACCATGAAGAAATACCCCTTTCTGTTTATGTAGTCTGAGGCACAGTGGTCGGGGACCAGGAAGGAGAGGTGTGTGCTGTCTATGCCCCCCTGCAATTAGGGAAGCCCATGGCAGCAAAGCCATCGACGATGGTGTCCACGTTGCCCAGAGTGATGACCCTCTGTAGCAGCACCTGGTTGATGGCCTTGGCTACATGCAGGAGTACGGTCCCCACTGTGGATTCCTCTGCACTGAACTAGTTCCTGATGGAGTAGTGGCTGTCCAGCATGGCAAGCTTCACAGGGCAATGGTGACCTGCTTCTGCAAGGGGGCGGCAGGTCCCATGCGGGTGTCCTGTCACCTGAGGGCAGGGGCGAGCCACTCGTAAAGCTTGAGGAAGGTGGTCTTCCACATGTTCCTGGCCCCACTCTATTCTGACTCAATCAGGGCCCAATACTGCACTTTTCTGGGGGACGTACAATGGCTGCATTGGCCAGGGACCAATCTGAGTTACCCTGGTAGTAAATGAAACTACATTGGTATAGACTTAATAATGCAATGTGACCCATCGCTGATGACAAGATATCAAGTTAGCCCCTCCCACTGCATTTAGTGATGGCGGTACTTCTTTCTTTACAGATTGCTCATGCAGAAATGACCAAAGGGGCCAGCTATTGCTTGCTAGATTTATTCTGTTTTTATTGTGCCTGTAAATCTTGAGCTGAGTTCCGCCCTCCAGGGATCCCCGGGAATCTGAACCAGGGCAGAATTTTGCTCTTTTGTTTTAAGGGTCCAGTGAAGCACCTGCTCTGGGGGTTCAAAGGTAACCAAGCTAACTAGAGAGAGGAGTGCAGCCGCCAGGGCAAGAAGGAGCATTGTATGCAGCACAATGCTTTATTTTCATGAGTTCCTGTGACGGCTATTCACGAGTGGCCTCATCAGCAGTAACCTTGTCTCTTTGCATGATGGAGAGAAAGCAAAAAGTAGGACTGGATTCATCCACTGCAGAAAATCTCCAAGTGGTTTTCTGTGAGAGGTAAGAGAAGGAGCTGCAAATCGAGCACTTAATAAACATGCTGGTTCATGAAGTGGCAAAGCAGCAAATATTGAAACTAGATGTGCAGTCTCTCCTCATTTAATAAATGTGACTCCTGAATCTAAGAGCAGAACCATTTCCATCCCGGGGAAGACATTTACATTCAACTAACAAGTTGAGAAGCCCCAAACTTGCAGAGCAGTCCCATTAAAGAAAACATGACTAAGGGTGGCATAAGGTACTACATGTGAGTATGAATTTGGCCCACAGCATGTGCTGGGGACAAGGAAGGGGAGCAGATTGTAATGGCTGACAGTAAAATATTTGCATCGTGTTTTTATTTTAAACTAATTTTGAGCATGGAGGGTTGAGTACCACTTGAGAGGGGTGAGTCAGCTTCCTATCATCTCTGGATAATTTATATCCATGGTGGGCAACCTCTGGCCCGAGAGCCACATGCAGCCCCTCGGGGTTCTATGGATGGCCCACAAGACATTTGATTTACCATTGCTCACCTTCAGGATTGCCGGATTTCACTGGCTTCCATCCATGTCATTTTTTTCCAACGGGGATTGCAAAAATGACATGCGTGTAAAGCAAGGGCACGTGAAGTGAGGTGCACGCTGATTGCACACACTGATGGTGACATCCAAGTGCTCCCTCTGCATCCAATCAAAGTGCTGTTAGAGTTCAGTTGGAAATTCTAGGTACACAAGTGCAGTTAGCAAAACTACCCTATTCCGGGAGACTGTCTTGGTTACAACAATCTTGTAGCTCACTGAGATGAAGGAGGGCCAGTCATGTGGCCCACACACTTGCCTAAGTTGCCCATTGATGATTTATACCTTGCTCTCACTCTTCCCTCTATACCATTAGGCATGAGACAGCCAGACATTTGTTACCCATGCAGAGCTTCCGTGTGCTATGCTAGAGACTGAGCTAGAAAGCATTGTTTTATCCTCAGCATACAATGCTTCCTGCAGGGATGGCATGTAATATCTGGTGTTCTCACATGCCCCTTCCTCTGCCACCTCATCAATCATTAGCATACTGTATCTTAGTTTAAAGGAATAAAAAGGGACCCAACACCTGCGAGTGACATCCTTCAAAGCAAGGTGACAATGGCTGCAGGTTGGCTACAAAATTACAATCTATGAGGTCTTGGAACAGCTTTATAGCTCTTTGTCCTACAGCCTCTCTGGATAATATCCTAGGCAGAAACACTTGCAAGGATATCATACAATGATACACCTTTGCTTGTGAAGGTCTGTTAATTGCATCTGGCTGATTGTTTCTCATCCAATATTGGAATTCAGCTGCCAATACTTGGAAGGGGAGGAAGCCTGACATTCAAGTATGAGGGCAAAATTCTATTATCTGTGTGCTTGCCTTCCAACCCCTTTGAATGAGGCCAAGCAGATACATGAGGAAATCAGCACCGATGAAGCATTTTTTCCAGGAAAATTCTCTGCACTTTTTTTTTTTAAACCTTGAAAGTTTTTACTGAACAAAGGAAAGTAAAAACATTGTGGCCTGAACTCAGAGCAAAAGCCATTCTTCTGCTGAAGCGGCACTTTGTGCAAAATACCTTATTAAAAGCATCTGCTCCAAGGATATGCCATATGCATGTTCTTTCAATAGTATGGGAGAAAAGGAAAATCAGCTTGAAACCTTAAGGAACCATTTGGTAAAGTGTAACTAGTTTAAAGTTAATATGTTCCATGCGACTACAGCTCTTTATTCATTGTATAAAGAAACCACCTGGGCACAATTGGGTCACAAACAGTTTACAAACTGTAGACACCCACATCAAACTTAGCTGTATGCATAATGCCACTAAATGGTTTTGGTTGTTTCTAAGTCTGAGAATGCAGTGACAGCCACTAGAGGGCTCACAAATTATTTAAAGGAATATTATTCTATTCCTCCGTACTACAATGTTCTTGTCTATTATCTTCCTAAAGTCAGCACAGAGGTAGAGAGCTAACCATACTAAGCTGAATTCCAAAAATCATTTTAAACCAGAGAACTCGATAATTTCTAGAATTTATTTTCACATCCATTAAGGCAGAGGTTTTCACCCCATTCAATACCAAGAACAATGAGAAAAGGAGAGAGGTCACACTCCCCTGACACTTGTCTGAACAAAGCAGACAAATTTGCAGTTTGTTTATGGATAATTTCTGAAGAAGAAAAAAGGGCTTACATTCTCACATAATTATTGATTCTGAATTACAACCCCCATCTGTAGATGGTTGATGGTTTCATTGCCTTGTTATAAAGTTCAAAGCAATAGTTTTGTTTAAATAAAATAAATTGTTCAAATGAATTAAGATAGCTTACGGTAGTGGTAACTCCAAATGTTTCAACATCGTGAATCAGGACCCGCACAATCTGACACTGGTTTAAAAAGTAAGTTCTTTTTTGTGGTTTCTGCCTTTGGAGTCAAGTTTACAAGCTTCTCTCTCAAACAAGGAGGAATAGACATTTATTTTATAGAAAGAATAAAATCTGAATTTCTCACTTAATCACATGACTCTAGGAGCTGAAGCTTTTAAAAAAATTGTGAGAAAATTGTGATAGTTGGTGTAAGCCAGCCACTTGGGTCCTGGGTCCCTGACTTATGCTCAGGCCTGGAACTAAATGTCCAGTGGCTCCCTTTAACCCCTGGGACCTGGAGTAAAGGGCGGGCAGCAACACAAGCACAGCCCCGCAGTTAGTACAGCTCAGGCCCTGGTTCAGGGAGCAGCAACAACACAAATATAGTTCCATAGTCAGTAAGGCCCAGGTTCAGGGCAGGGCAGGGCAGGGCAGGGCAGCAACACAAACATAATCTCACAGTCAGTAAGGCTTAGACCCTGGTTCAAAGCGGGGCAGCAACACAAATGCAGTTCCACAGGCAAGAGGGGGTGGGGGGGAGGAGACTGTCACCCCAGTATGTAGGGCAGCAGGAAGAACACAGGCCCTCCCTACTCCACCACATCCCAGCCCAGGGCCCTATCAGCAGCAGCCCTGGCTGCTACTGGAGTCAGCGGGGATCCAACCTGCAACACACTGACCTGCTCTGACATGTTATAAGATCAGCCTGACAGTCACCAGCTTCCCCTAGGCTACTGCTTAACTCCCCTTTGGCATCTGCCTGACTCCTCACTGGTTGCCAGTTCTTGGGGTCATCATAGTCTGAACCCTTGGGCAAGATCTCCTCTTTGGAGCAGGGGCCCGGCAGTCCAGGCCAGTCCTCAGCCTGTGTAAGGTCCACAGGGCCCTCCTAGCTTGGGAGCTCAGGGCAGGCCTCTATTTCTTCCAGCAGCTGGGGCCCTACTGAGCTCCTGGGCTGGGCTTTTATCCTACCTGCCCCACCCCTAGGCTCCTGGGGAGTTAAAGGTGCAGGACTGGGCTTTAAGGCCCACCCAGGCTTAAAGAGGGGTTCTTCCCCCTCAGGATCCGTGAGCGGCCATCCCTGCTGAATTGGCAACACTACTTAATGCTTACAGAGCACTTTACCTCTGAAAATACCTGGGCAAACATTAACTATGTTTCACAAGCAAGAGGTTAAATGGCTTGCGCAAGGGCATGCATTAAGTCAATTCAGAGACATTAGTCTTTGATTCATACTTCTCTCCTAAGAAAGCATTTAAAAGGTGACTTTATCACAGTCTATAAGCATCTACAGAGGGAACAAATATTTAATAATGGGCTCTTCAGTCTAGCAGAAGATATAATACGATCCAATGCCTGGAAGTTGAAGCTAAGCAAATTCAGACTGGAAGTAAAGAGTACATACTGTACTTAACCATTGAAACGCTGTATCAAAGATTATGGTGGATTTTCCATCACTGCCCATTTTAAAATCAAAATAGGATCTGATCTAAGAATCATTCTGGGCAGGGCCAGCCCACAACATTTTGGCACCTGAGGCAGGGAGCTCAAATGACGCCCCCCATGACTCCTTTTCTCCTGCCTGCCTGTTATGTGTCTTGTGCCCTCTTCCCTCCAGCACAGCACTCCACCATCTTTGTGCATCTACAGCAGAGAGAATACATATGCACCAGCAGCAGACATAATTTTCTACACTCTGGGTCTTAGTGGCGCCCCCCTACAGTCTGGCACTTGAGGTGACTGCTTCAGTTTGCTTCATGGTAAGTCCAGCCCTGATTCTGGGGCAGTTCTCTGGCCTGTGTTATACAGGAGGTCAGCCTACATCTGTGGTCACCAACCCGTCGATCGCAATCGACTGGTCGATTGCGAGACCTCGACCAGTCGATCACGAGGCGTTCGGGCACACCACCCTCCATTTCCCCCCACCCCCGAGAAGCCCCACTACCTACCTCTAGTGTAGTGCCGGCTTCCCGCGGGGTGGACGGAAGTCCTGTCTGAAGCCCGCGTCACTTCCAGGGGTTCCGGAAGTGCATGGGCTGCTCCCCTCCCACAGCTCTGTTGCGTGCTGGGGGAGGGGGCGTCGGCCCTGGAGGAGGAGTTCAGCGGCTTCCCTGTGCCGCTGGTGCCGGAGGGGTGAGTCGAGCGCAGGGGTTTCCCTGCATCGCGGGAGCGGGGGTTGGCCCCGGGGTTTGGCCTGCGGCTTGGTCTGGGGTAGGCACCCGCGGGGGGTTGGCCGTGCTGCGGGTTGGCTGCGCCGCACCGCGCCGTGGGAGAGGGGCTTTGGCCCTGGGGCAGGCACCTGCGGGGGGTTGGCCGTGCTGAGGGTTGGCCGCGCCGCACCGCGCCGTGGGAGAGGGGCTTTGGCCCTGGGGCAGGCACCCGTGGGGGGTTGGCCATGCTGCGGGTTGGCCACGCCGCGCCACAGGAGAGGGGGTTTGGCCCCGGGGCAGGCGCCCGCAGGGCTTTGGCTGCGCTGCGGGAGGCACGCACTGACTTCCCTCGGGGGAGGGGGTGTGGGGGGGGGAGAATCATGGGAGGAGGCGATAGCAGGGGACTCTCTGCCCCCATTACCCCCTGTCCCCTCCCCCCTCTCCCCAGCCCCCTGTTCCCTCTCCCCACTCCCCAGCCTCAGAAACCTGTCCCCACTGGCACCCTGTCCCCTGCCCTCCTGGCACCCTGTCCCCTCTCCCGTCCCCAGCCGCAGAAACCTGTCCCCGCTGGCACCCTGTCCAAACGGGTTCCCTGCCCTTCTCAGAAATAAAGACAATGCAGAAACTTTTTGTGTTTGACATAGTATTTTATTTGAAAACGAAGCCTATAAAACAAACCCCCAGTTGGGGCCAAGCCCCCATCTGGCCACAGCATCATGACACTCCTGCACTCCCCTTTCCCCCAGACCCTACATCTCAGCCTATCATATACTGGAACCCCCTGCCCTGAGCCCCTCACATACCCCAACCCAAATTCCTGAACCCTCACATCCAGAAGTCTGTGGCTTACTTAGTACCCTAACCCTACATCTGACCCCAACACTGCCCGGCCTGGAACTCCCTCCCCAAGCCAGCGTTCCCTTATCCACTTCCTCCTCCTCTCACCCCTTCCCGCACCCAAATCCCTCATTCCCGCCCCGGAGCCTACACATCCTGTCTCAACCCAGCGAGCGTACGTCTAGACTGCAGGAGTTTTTCAGGATTCCGGAGATACCCCAGAAAAACTCTTCTGCATCCAGGGATGCGTTTGTTCTTCCACTTCTTTTAGTGGAAGAGCAAACATGATCTTTCGGTCACCCCTATATTCCTCTTTCCACGAGGAATAAGGGGGCTTCCAAAAGAAGGGGTTTTTCTGACATTTGGTCAAGTCTAGACAGGCCAAATGTTTGAAAAACTTCTTCCTACAGAAGAATTGGGGGGAAAAAGCACAGTGTAACGGTTGGGGATAGCAAGTGATGGAGAGGAGGAGAATAGAGAGGGCGTGGCTTCAAGGAAGGGGTGGGGCTTCAAGGAAGGGGCAGGGCGGTAGATCTTGGCTTGTTCAGTCATTTAAAAAGTGATCTTGGGTGTAAAAAGGTTGGAGACCACTGGCCTACATGATCACAATGGCCCCTTCTACCCTTGGAATCTATGCATCCTGATTCCTTGTCTCCTACTCTAACCCTTAGAACAGTGTTTCTCAAAGTGGTCTGCGGGCCAGCTTTGGGAAAGCAGCTAGCGAGCCCGTGCTGCTTTGTTTACCTAAAAGGTCCATAGCCTTGGAGCCTCACAGCTCCCATTGACTGGAAATGGTGAACTAGAGCCAATGGGAGCCATGAGGCTCCTTGGCGATGGAGCCTTTAGATAAACAAAGCAGTGCGGACCCACTAGCAGCTTTCCCAAAGCTGGCCTGCAGCCCACTTTGAGGAACGCTGCCTTAGAAAACATTCCCTCCCATGTATTTTTTCTCACTTGTCCTTCTGCTTATACCCTCTTTGTTTTCAGACAGAATAAAAATACTTCTCTCTCCTAGGGAAAAGCAGAGCTTTCCCTTTTCACCATGACTACCTGCCTGCTGTCAGGATTACTGCACCTATTCCCTTCCTGGAGCTGTAATATTCTAATATTCTATTTAAAATGAAGTCTCCCGGGAAGATAAAGACATGGACAGACAACAAGTGCCTGTGTGTGTGTGTGTAAGGAGGTTTAACTTCCTCGGCTATCATTCTGCTCTCTGCTGTCTGCTTTATCCTGTATCAGGTTGACATTGTTTCTCTCAAGCAAAGCAAGTGACGTCTTTCTTGACAGCACCATCTACTGAAAAGCTGTCAACAGAGTAAGATAAGGAAAAAGAGGACACGTGTCATATTCAAAAGGACTAATGTAGTGGCCACGCCACAGCTTTTGACTCTCAGCTTGGATGCAGTGTATATATTGCCAGTCAATCTACTGTCTTCCATTTGACAGACAGTAGATTGAAAGCTCTGGATAAAGACAACCTCTGTTTATACAAAGAAGAGCAAAGCTGGCAATGACCAAGCAAGCTCTCCCCCACACGGCAGTTCATAACGTGCCTCAACCCTGATCTGAAGGAACTACCTCAAACCCTTATAGAAATGTCCTAGCGAATGAAATGGAGATGAAAGCAACAGGGTTCTACAGGAATATAACAGGTTTTTATTGCGGTTCCATAAAATATAGGTTGGACCTACCTGGTCCTTGGGACCTGATGGGTTCCCGAACAAGGGAGTTTGCTAGACAAGGGGAGGTTAGGGCTCTCCCAGGAGTGCTGCTCTCTCCCGCGCCCCCCCCGGCTGGCTCCCCTCCTGGCTGCCACCCTGCTCCTGGCCCCCCAGTGGCTGGCCAGGCTCTACTCCCAGTCCCTGGAGCCTGCCTGGCTGGCCTTCCAGTCCCTAGCAGCTGGGCTCCACTGCTGGCCCCTTGCCAGATTCCCAGCCAACAGCAGCTGGGGCTCTCTGGTTCAGAGTTCTTGCATCCAGCAACATCCGTGTTCCTGGTCCCACTCCCCAGCAACCACAGATGTTGCCAGAGCAGAGAGTCCCAGACCAGAGAGGTTCAACCTGTACAATGGCCTATATGTTTGGAGAATGCCTATATATTGAGGACTCTATCATAATATACATTATGAATAAAAAAGCTACTTTAGAGTAATATTAGTAAGACTGCGAAGTCAAGGCCTCACAATTTACAAAATGACAGACCCTTAATTCAGCCCCCTTTGTGTATGCATTATGATACAAGCTTTAGTTTCAATACCATGTTTTGTTTTTTTCACAGGACCCCTGTCACATTTAGTGGTCAGAATGGATGGTGCTCAATTAATAAGCAGCTATTCAATAGCTTGTTTTCTCATCATGGCTCAGTGTGTGGCCCCAGGCCTTATTAACTGCTCACTATTCAAATCCTGCTCTGAAGACAGAATTCTTAATGTCCTCAATAGCTAGTCTGTGGATCTCAAAACTACAGCTTCTGAGTGCTGCACAAACATTAATTAATTTATTTTCACAACCCCCCTGTAAAGCTAGGGGGTGAGATTATCCCCATTTTACAGATGGGGAGCTGAGGCACAAAAAGAGTAAAGGTACGTTTACACAGCAAGATTCTTTCGGAATAAGCTTTTATTCCAATTGCAGGGGGGCTATTGATGGAACCCACATCCCCATCCGTGCCCCAACCACCGGGCAGCACAGTTATATTAATTGAAAGGAATTCTTTTCTATGGTCATGCAGGCCCTGGTCGACCACCACGGACAGTTCCCAGATATTTTCGTTGGCTGGTCAGGGAAGGTGCACAACGTCTGTGTATTCCGCAACTCCAGCCTATACCAGAAGCTGGAGGCTGACATATTCTTCCCAGAGCGCAATATCAGGGTTGGGGATGTTGAGTTGCCACTGTGCATCGTGGGGGTCTCAGCTTACCCCCTCATGCCAGGGCTGATGAAACCATACACCGGCCACCTGGACCAGACCAAGGACTGCTTCAGTGGCCACCTGGGAAGGGCCCTTATTCAGGCCGAATGTGCCTTCGGGCACTTGAAGGTGCAGTTCACGTGCCTCCTGACCCGGCTCGATGTGGGGGAGCAGAGCATCCCTCAGGTGATATCTGCTTGTTGTGTTCTCCACAACATTGTGGAGAGATGGGGGTGGCCTTCCTTCCGGGGTGGGGAGCAGAGGCCAGCCAGGAGAGACAGGCCTTTGAGCATCCGTGCACAGCTGCCATTCGCCACGCCCATCAGGTGGTGGTGCGCATCTGGAAGGCCCTGGGGGAGAGTTTCTCTGAGGGACCCCGCTAACTCTCCCCAGGGCCTCTGCATTATGGGCCTGTGCCTTGCCCCTCTCTGCCTTTCCCACAACAGCCGCTCCCTGCCCCCCCTAGACTCCTCTTCACTACAGACACAATAAAAACAACTGTTTTATTTGGAAAAAAAACTGTTTTTTTATTTGGGATTGAAGTAACCAGGGAGGAGGCGGGCTGAGAACCTTGGACGGGGGAGGAGAGGCTCAGAGCTGGGGTTGAGACTGCTGCATGATTTCAGGTGCTTCTTCTGCCTCATGTCCATGGACCTTGGTGACGTTGGGGGTGGAGGGGTCCTGGGAGGATAGCGGGATATGCAGGAGGGGGGGCCTAGAGCAGGGTCAGGCATGGGAGGGGGGACAGGGGTTGGCATGGGAGAGGGAGTGGGGGCTGGATCAGGGACTGGTGTCATGTATGTCATCATCTTCTGGATAGTTACACACATGTTGTGTCCCTGCTGCAGCAGCTCAGTCCACATCTGTGCCTGCCACTGTGCATTGTCCCAGACCTTCTGGGCCAGTGTCTGCTGCATGTCCCAGAGGACAAACATGGTCCCTCATAAGGCCCTTCTGCTCCCTCATAAGGTCCTCCTGGACCCTCGGACGCCTGCGGCTCTCCTGGGGTCGGGCAGCTGGTTCGACTATAGACAGTTGCCCCACAGTGGCTGGTCTGGCCAGGGAGAATAAAGAGAGGTGCTCAGTCATCCCTGGAGACACCGTCCCTGAGGCCTTGCCCTCATCAGTGAGCTGAGAGTAACAGTTCTCTGGTCAGAGGAAGGTGATGTCCCTGGACAGCAGGCCCTGTACTACAGGGGCCCAGAGATCCCCAGGGAACCGTGCTCCCCTTCTCCCCCCCTCCCCGTCCCACAGACAAGCAGGCAAGGGAAGTGTCTGGCCACACAGGGATCCAATGGGCAGGAGAGGGGCCTTGAGTTGCCAGGGCTTCCATTGGTGCTGCACACACACCTGCACTTGGCAGCGATGTCCCCAGGAGCGGGTGCTGCCTCAAGCGTGGAGGCATGCCCATGTTCCCTGTGTGGCACTCCAGAGTCTGCGTGTGGGCAGGCATGTGCCCGTGTCCCCAGACTCCTTCCAGCAGTGGCTGGTGGTGGGAGGGCATTACTCCGGGCAGGAGTGGCCCAAGGCGGGCTGCAGCAGCTGGCGCCCCAAGCGGAACTCGTGATCAGCGCCCCCACCTGCAGGGCTGTCAATGGACTGACATCATCATCGGGTGCCCCGGGCACCCTGTGATGTTATTATTGGGCACCCCGGGTGCCCTGTTGAAGGTGATGCCCTAGGCGGCAGCTGAGTCCGCCTATAGTCACGGGCCGCCCCTGACTCCGGGGGTCAGACGTGTGGGCGGCATCCCGAGAGCCTGTGAGCTGGAGCCCAGGGGCCGAGTGATGATTGCACCACAGCCCCTCAGCACCCGCCACCCCTGCCCTGTGTATGTGAAAAACTAAGAGCATTCATGGATGATCCCTCTCCGGCTTCAGAGGATGCCTGGGAGACATCCAGGCCATTGGGTACTGGCTCCAGGATGATGGTGGCCGCAGTGCTCGCAGTTTCCTCCTCCTCCTTGTCCTCCTTCTCTTTGGCTGGGACCCCCAAGCAGGCGACAACGGACGTTTCCAGCCCCGAGTCCACCACAAGGGATGGGGAAGGGGCTGCACCTCTGTGACGGACCAGGCCAGGTCTGGGCACAGCTGAGGGCGTCCGCTCAGGGCGAATTGCTCAAATTCGGGGCTCCTCACAGCCCCCAGACTGGTGACTTTTCCAAACAGGCCACAAACCAGTCACACAGAGCGCTTCAGCTGCCTGCCTGAAGCCTCACGAGCCAAACCGCTCCGACACCCCAGCAATATCCGTGCCCCTGATGGCCCCGGGCTTCATACACAGGTGAGGGGTCTTAGAACCCAATCCCACCTACCCCGAACAAGTTCTGTCCGGTTCCAAGAAACCAGCCACAGACCCCTGGTCAATTTACCCTCTGGACCTTACCCACAAATCACACTGAGACAATCCTTCAGAATCTACCATCTAAAGGTTTATTATTACAAGAAAGAAAAGCATGAGAGTGAGGTTGCTAAAGTATCATACGTTACATGCATCGAATCTCCCAGTTCTCGATGCAGGCTCTAGCAGAGATGTTACAGCTGCTGGCTTAAAAGTTCTTGTTGTGCATCCTAGGTCAGGATGGGTCCACAGATCTTTCCGGCTCTTCGATCCCTGCACTGCTGCCTCTGGGATGAAGCGCTGAGCTGAGTCCAAAATGGAGACGGCCACATGGCAAATTTATATCTCCTTCCTGGTCTCTTCTTGGCTGCAGCAGGTCACCTGGCCTGCGGCCTATCCCTGTGTCCCCTGCTGGTAGCTCTTAGGAGTCATTCCTCATTCCCGAGGTGTGTCCTTGGCCCATTGAGTGCTATTGTCCCACATAGCCTCGCTAATTAGCATGTCCATAGGCCAGGCTCTGCCCATTGCTCAACCAGACACAGAGAAACATTTAATACTCATACAAAGTACAATTTTATACTTTCACACACAGATATTAAACAATCACGAGTAGTATATATAGAATCAGCAGACAGTAAGCTTCTATTCGACATCTCACATGGCCCCCTTTAGACCACTTTTGAGGCAAACACCCCCCCGTGGGTGCAGCAGTGATCTGGCTGCTCCCCTCAAAATCCAGTAACATGACAACCCCCACCTTGGCGTAGGCCTTCTGCAGCTCCTTAACTTTACTGCGGACCTGCTGCAGGGTCCTGGTATGGCCGTTTGTAGCCATATATGTCCCCATTCCTGCATCTGGAGAGGAGATCCTGTAGGTTCTCCTTGTTGCCCCATACCTCCAGACCAGACCAGGATGGCGCACGCCTCTTTTGGCTCCTGGCAGGCTCCTGGGAGCTCTGTGCATGCTCCCTGGGAAGGTCAGCGGGTTCTTGGGGGTCTGTGGTTGGGACATAGTGCTCAAATGTCAGCTGCGCAGTGTCTGGAAGCTCTCAAGGCCTGCTTCCTGCCACAAGCCCTGTCCCTGTGTCTGCAGCTCTAAGAGCTGCCAGGAAAAAGGAACTATAGAGTTGTGATGAGTGTGGATGGAGTGGCCAGCAGAGCACCTGTGTTATTTCCCGGAGGCCTCTTTTTTCGTCAAAACTCCTTAGTCCACGTCCACACACGCCTTTTTCTGAAAAAGGCTTATGCCTTGTGGAAGGAGGTTTACTGCCATCAGAAGAAACCCTCCATTATTTCAACTTTCTATCGAAATAACGCAATTGCAGCGTGGACACTAGTTTTTTTTCTGGAATAACGGCTATTACTCCAGAAAAAACGGTGCAGTGTAGACATATCCTCCGGTTCAAAATCTTTACTAACTTTGGTAGCCAAACATATGAGGACCTGATTTGAAAAAAAAAAAAAACTACCTAGCATGGTGTAGCACTTAGCATTATATATGGGTACATTTACTCAGCAGAAAGGGATGTGCTCCTTGCTTGGATTTGCTAATCCACATTAGCTAACTCATGTTAAAATGGCAGTTGAGATGCAACAATTCAGCTTTTAACTCAAGTTAACAGTCCAAGTGTAACTCCAACCTGATTTATAATCTGACCCTTGTGCTGGCTAATCTGTGTTCTTCCCTGCAGCTCGCTCCCAGACCCATTTCCCTCAGATTGTCTCCTTACCCAGCAAGTCCTCACCTCTTCTTCAACTCCCACTGGACCCAGTTTCACTCTTTACCCTTCTCACCCTAATCTCACCAGGCTCTATGCCTTCATCTAGTGGTTCCCAACCTTTTTTATACTGTGGACCAGCAAACCCAGTCACAAAATTTTGGTGGACTGGTAACATTTTATTTGCATATTTATGATGGCAATTAATTTTAAGAGGCGATGTGTTATTTCACATCGCATCTGTACACACACAATACATGTCTACAACAGTAAAAAAAATTCACAGAAAGAATTCCCCTCTGGCTGCTGGGTGGGGCAGCCCCTCCCCACGGGTGACTGGTGCCTGCAGAGAGAGGGGCGCCAGGAGGGGCACCCACAGGGGCAGGAGGCATGTGGGGCACCCTATTTAGCAACTGAAATTTTGTCAGGGGCATAAGAGCTGGTGCCCCCAAGTGTTACCACCAGTCACCTCTGCCCTCCCTCCATCCTGCCCCATGGGGTTGCGGAGCTGCCATTGTATCTCCCCTATCTCCTTCTGTACAACTCCAACCCTGTGTCTCTCCCTTCCCCAGTCAGGCTGCTTTTGCTCCCACAGTCTCCCCCCAGCCTCCCCTCCCCTCCTCCTCTGTTTCCCTCCCTGTATCCCTCCCTTCATTGCACTCCTACTCCCATCCACCCCATAAATCTCCCCTGAATCCCCCAACCTCCCTTCAGTGCCTCCTGCACACCCCTGCCTCACACATCCCTGTTCCCTCTCACCCCACCTTTCTTCAGCCCTCTCCCAACCCCCGCAGGGCTGGCTCCCCCTGCCCTGGACATGCTGTTGGGAGCTTCCTTGGGCCCCAGGCAGGGATCACAGCCAACTCCACTGGGAGCAGCCCAAGACCAAAGCCTCCCCCTACATCCCCAGGGCACCAGGGGTACTGCTTCCTGGGGGAAGGAGGGTCTCTTTTACCTGCCCCCCAGGTGCTGCCCACCTTGGGGTAGGGGCTGGGCTGGACAGGGGCTGGCCAGGCTGGGGCACTGTCTTGGGAGAGACTCCTGGGGAGTAGTAGGACTGGACCTGCTGGAGATTCCCCCTCCTAGCTGCAGCCAGGCTCTTGGGGCCCCGCAGCAGCCTACCTATGAGGGCCTGGGGATCCGGCCCGGAGCCTAGCCCCAGAGTCCCCACAAGCAGCTGCTGCAAGTCACTTCCTGCGGTGGGGGCTGAGCCCTGCGACCACTCCCCCCAGTGCCTGCTGCTGGTAGGTCCTAGCGCAACACCTGCCATGCTGCAGCCCTTGCCTGGCCCAAGCTCCCAGAGCCTCTGCCCGTTGTGCCTGGGTCCTAGCGAGCAACCTGCCACGCTGCAGTGTGTCGCGGCCCGGCAGCCAGAGGTTCGTGACCTGGCACTGGTCTGTGGCCTGGCAGTTGGGAACCACTGTCTTAATCTACTTCTTAACCTCCCCTCCATCTCCTCTGCATTCAACTCAGGTGGCTTCTTCTGAGTGTCTGAATACCCTCACTGGGGGTCACAGAGAGCATGGAAGAGACAAGCTCCCTAATCTCAGTTCTGGTGCCTTGTCCCATCCTCTCTGGGATTCCAGAGTAAGTCTGCTGTCACCTTGGCAGCCCTGGGGTGGAGTATGCTCATATACTCTGTGGGGAAGACATATGCACAGTCTGGTTAACATGTGAAAGGCTCTTGAACGCCCAGTGAAGATGGGCTTTTCAGAGATTTTAGCAGCTAAACTCTAAGGGTACGTCTACACTAGCCCCCTAGTTCGAACTAGGGAGGCTAATGTAGGCATTCGAAGTTGCAAATGAAACCCGGGATTTAAATATCCCAGGCTTTATTTGCATTTTCCTGTCCGGGTGCCATTTTAAATCCCCCTAGTCCGAACTAACTGCCCGCGGCTACATGCGGCAGTCAAACATTAATGCAAACTAAGTCCTTAGTTTGAGTTAACTGTTACACCTCATTCCATGAGTTAGTTAGTTCGGACTAGGGGGATTTAAAAATGGTGCCCGGACGCCATATTTAAATCCCGGGCTTCATTTGCAACTTAGAATGCCTACATTAGCCTCCCTAGTTCGAACTAGGGGGCTAGTGTAGACATACTCTAAGTCTTTAGTGAGCATGAGCAAACTGAAATTTTCCCCAGGTTTACAATGTAGCCAAATATGAACAGATTTTCACAGGAATAGCAAAAGACAACTTCCTGGCACAAAGTTCACTCTATTCCAAATTTAAGTCCCTGCTCCAAAGGGAAAACTATGATTATCTCAAAAAAGGGTCCTAAGATTTTTGTTTAATAATGCATTTCCCCGAGCATCATTATCACAAATGGATGTGCCAGTTTAACTGAAATCAACCATTTCTTCTTCTCTCTCTCTCTTTCTCGCCCTCCCCCCCATTTTTTTAATATAAACCGAAGGTAGAAACGAAGCATACAACATTTCAGTCCAAATCATTAAAGTCTGCCAAAGTTATCAGTACTTGAAAACAGACTCCTGTAATAGGTTATATCAGGTAAACTTAATGATAGCTGGGACTACTAGCTCCACCTATAATAATACATTAACCTCTATAAGACATAGGGGAAAAGTGAAAAACTGGGAGCTCTCATGGCCTTTCCTTCATTGCCCTTGCTGTGGAGGAAGTTAGCAGTGTGCCAGTTAGTACAGGGATTCTCAAACTGGGGCTTGGGGCCCCCCAGGGGGTCACAAGGTTAATACATGGGGGGTTCGGAATTGTAAGTCTTCACCCCAAACCTTGCTTTGCCTCCAGCTGTTATAATGGTGTTAAATATATTAAAAAGTGTGTTTAATGTATAAGGGGTTTGCAGTGAGACACTTGCTGTGTGAAAGGGGTTGCCAGTACCAATATTTGAGAACCACTGAAGTAGTGTCACTTGTAGTGGTGGTTATGAGGTAAATGGCCTGTCGATGGGGACCAGAAGCTAAATCACCAAACTCACACGACATCACAACCATTGACCGGCTGTCACATGGCCAGCTTTTGGTGTGAGACTCTGCCTTCAGTAAAGGGGCTTTAAGATAACGCACTGTCCACCCGTTCCTTGTGGCTGGCTGTGTATGGGGAGAGGGATGGAATACCTGCCTTTCTGCCCATCAGCTTTGGGGTGATTTCAGTTCCCCAAGGAACATGCAGGGAGCAGATCGTGTACTCCCATGAATAGAAGTGTGGCTCCTTCTACTATTTTTTTTATAATCCCACTTCTGCTCATACACAAGGGTGAAGGCCACTTCACTAACAACCCAGGCTGGTTTTGAATGGAAAATAAAAGTGGAAGTCTCTGTAATATCTCAGCTCTCTGAGGCAGTCAGTTTCCTTAGTAAGCTTTTCTGGAAACAAACAAATTAAAGGAGTGGGAAATATGTAGCAATGAAGTTTGAAATGCTTGGCTCTGCTTCGATGGGGTATGTCTTGGAATGTGTTTTATAGCATTTGAAACAGAGAATGGGTGTATGTGCAGAAGTCATGGCTTTTCAGGGCAAATTCGGAAGCACTTCTGAAGATTCTATGAGTAGTATACAAAGGCTAAATGTTTAGCTACTCACTATCTGACTCGGTACTCCATAGCATCGAGAAAATATGTAGCTATGAATTAGCAGTAAAACAAGTAAATGCTTCACTCTAATTGGGGACAGATTGTTGTGAGAACAGGAAGCTATAAAAAAGATACAAAAGACAATTCTCATCTCATTTATCCCAGTGTAAATGCAGAATAATGGAGTTACACTGAATTTTCACTGAAGCATCTGAGATCAGCAAGTAGACTAAGAGACCCGTTTTGGCAAAATTCCCTAAGCATTTAATGGGGAGGTACCCAATAGGGATCCATATAAATTTAATAAGACTCTAAAGAAATTGCGCTAAAGAAGTAATTATCCTCATTCTACAGGTGGGAAAACTGAGGCACAGAGCATTGACAAAAATTGCCCACAGACACCTGGCTGGCCAATGGCAGAGCCACTTCTTCTCCTCCCTACTTCCTACAAACACTTCTGTCTGAATGCAAAAACCATGTCTGTTTTAAAACAACCTGGGGGTTATCAATTAGCTGTTCATTACTTGACAAAGAAGCTTGGCTGGCCTTCTGTTTCTCAAAGGAAATCTCCCGTCCTAATTTCCTGAATGGGTTGTCTGGTGGGTTATAGCAAGGAACTGAATTTACTGTGATGGAAATAAGAGTGCGCTTCTGGCTACAGTAATCCTGTTGGCACTTTTGACTATGTTGGGTAGTCTAATTTACATGCCTCTGGCGACAGAGGCATGTAGTCTAGACATACTCTTAGTGAAGAGGAAGAAAGAGAAGTGTGGTCTCATTGATAAGGCAATGGACTGGCACTTAGAAGATCAAGCTTAAGTTCCCATCTCTCCCCTGGACTTCCTGGGTAACACAAGGCAAGTCACTTAGAGCCAGATTTGTAAAAGTACTGATGTGCCTAAATCTATGGGACCTAGAGGCCTAAGTGCCAAAAAATTGTGGTCTTTAATGTTTCTGTGGTTCAGTTTCTTATCTGCAAAATGAGGATAATAATATTTCCTTTGCCTATTTAAATTATCAAATCTTAAGGGCACGCATGTCTTCATGTGTTTGTCTAGCTCCTACCACAGTGAGGTCACTTATCTTGGACCGTCCAGTGAAACAATTAATAAATTAGGTCATTTCCAATTACTTATGGATCCAAACCACAAATATTTCCCAATAAAATAAATCCAATTAAAAAAAGTATCATCTTCCTTTTCTTCCAAGAGATATTTCTAACAGGGCTTTCACTGCTATCAGATGTGTGAAACAACTTTGCTGCATATTTTTACATGTAGTTGATTACTTAACCATCTGTTCTTTCTGACAAACCAAGTGGTGGTGGTTGGGAGAGGGCAGAGAAGGGGAGTAAATGGAAATATTATTGTGTTCAGTTTCTAACCCATCCCTTAATTTTGGATAGGAGCCATAAAACCTGGAGTAATTTTCATTATAGAAATACGTGCACTGAACAAAATCTGCAGAAGCTAAAATCCCCTTGCAGAACACACTTTTTTTTTTTTTTTGCTATCAGAAACATGGAAATGTATCACCTCACTCTGTCAGTGCTGTCTAAATGGCAAAATATTTTTTTGGGGGGGGCAACGGAGTAGGGTTTGGGGTAGGGAGGAGAATTTTCTGGGTAGAACATTACGTTCTGTAGATAAAAATCAGTTATTTAGTAGCTTGTATTTAAAAATATTCACACTTAATTTAACTCTGTTCAGCCTCCAGGATGATAATGAGTGTGCTGGTATGGGATGATAAATTCATTCATCTGAATGGGCAGGTTTGTCACTGTTCAGCTTGTGGGAATTTATTTTTGAAAAAGGGACATCAGAAAAAGTCGCTCAAAATTTATTATTAGCTTGGTTTGGAAATTTCCTTTGTGGCTCAAATTTATTTTCAAAGTAGATTTTTGAAGGAATTTAATTAAGCAATGCAGTCAAAATATCAATCGTAAAGTGATAGATTTTCAATGATTATTCAAACCTTGAAAATTTTTCTTTAACATTTAGCAGCCTACTCACAAAAACTGCTTTCCTTTTACCTTGAAGAGTAATGCCCAGGAGCAAGTTATTTTATAACCTGCTGCTGTTTTACACACCAAGGAAAAAAATAAGGTCAGATACTCTTGTCAACGGAGGAAATAGGATTTTGTAAATTCCAGGCAAATGCATAAAGTGGCTCCAAATTGGCACAAATATACAATCAGCTAAGCCATGTAAATATCAGCAGACACTAGCGTGCACATCTGATACAGAGGGACATGCGTTTGAAATAGACTTTTTAAAAATGCACATAAATGACAATCACCATCTTTTCTAACAGTAGGGATTGTACCAAGAACCTCCAGAGCTGAAGACTAGAGCTACTATAGCACAAACTAAAGAGACAGTTGTCACAGTTCAGGGCAACTACACGTGTATTTCTCACTCGTGGTCCAGCAAGGGCACCCAACCTTGGGTCTTGGCTACTAAGCTGTCTCCTCTCTTGAGGTGAGACCTGTGTTTCTCTCCCTCCTGGCTGGGGGTTTTCCAGGACGCACACTTCCCTGACTGCAGTGTGAGTTACTGGTAAATCAGCTTGCCTGAGCTGGACTGCTTTACTTGTCCTAAGAGAGGACTCGAAAGAACATAATTGCCCATAAGTAACCACATAGTCTTTCCTAAGCAAGCACATTTATTTTTAAGGTGAAAGCATTACAGATAAAACATATTAAAAACAATAAAATAATATCCACTCATGCTAGTAAACTTACTGGAGATAGGGCTGTGACATCTGTATATGAAATGAATGCATTGAATGCCCCAGGACTGGTTGTGGATGATTCTGTCCAGCATTCAAATGCACATGGGGACTCCATATTGTGGCTACCAAATGCCATCCTCTGAAGAGCATGGCCTTGCACATACTGCGAGGTCATATCTTGCATATGTGGGAATCAGTAGACAATGGGTTTTTCCTCAGTGCATAGCTTCAAATGGTTGAGTTCAAAAGTGGGCATTTGCATTCACATCCTCCCAAGTATTTTTTAGGAAATCCACTCAGCTTTGTCCGAAAAGTTCCTTCTTGTCTGGCACATTATTTAAAATAGTCCAATGAAGCTCTTAAAGTATTCCAGGGTCTACATTGGTACATACAATCCCACCATAAAACACACATTTTGCATTTATAACACAATGGACTATAAAGTTACTTAAAGTTAACTAATCAAGATCTCCAAAGGTAGTATAGGAAATTCCTGTATCTGTCCTACCAGCCTCTGCAACTGGTAAAATTTTATCATCTGTGGATGGGACTCAGAGGGTGCATACAACACATACATGGACCAAATTATGTACCGTTTATTATCTAAATACAGTCTGTTGCAGCTACACATAACCCAGCAGTAGTTCTTACAGATCAGATTATGTGGCTTTCTTTGCTGCCCCTGGCACTGAGTGGTAATGGTACTCATGCACCCCATGAATCCACATAGGCCAGGTCTATACGACTGGTTTCTGCCAGCATAGCTACATCAGTCAGGAGAGTGAAGAGATGTGATCCCTAACCAACACATTTGTGCTGTTAAAAGACCATAATATAGATACAGCTAACCCGGTGCTTTGGTTCATTTGGATGGGGCTACAATAAGCTATGCTGGCCAAAGCCAAGGTTTGCCATTATATGAGCGTTGTACCTCAGCTATCCATGCAGACATCAGCTTTTCCACTTGGCATGACTGATGTCATGCAGGACACAATAGGCACCTTTAACCAGCAGGACATTTTTTAGGTGAGGTCCAGTTTCAGTGAGAAAAGCAGTCATGAGGCCAGGCTAATGATCTTCTCATGGGCAGTTAAACAAAGGGTAGGGATAAATGGTCAGTTCTCACAATGGACAGAAGTAAATAGCAGAGACCTAGGATTTGTACTAGGACCAGTGCTGTTTCACATATTCAGAAATGATCTGAAAAAGGGGATGAACAGTGAGGTAACAAAACTGGCAGACAATACAAAATTAAGATAGGTAAGTCCAAAGTGGATTGTGAAGAGTTATAAAGGGATCTCATAAAAGTCAGTGAGTGGACAACAAAATGGCAGATTAAATATAATAAATGCAAAGCAAAGCACATTGGAAAAAAATCCCAATTATTCATTTAAAAGAATTCAAGGGATCCTCCCAAGATTGGATAGATTGGATAGAAAGCTGGCTAGATCGTTAGGCTCAACAGGTAGCACTCAATGGCTCAATGTCTAGTTGACAGCTGGTATCAAGCAGAGTTCTGCAGGGGTTGGTCCTGTGGCCTGTTTTGTTCAACATCTTCATTAATGATCTGCATGATGGGATGGATTGAATGCTCAGCAAGTTCATGGATGACACCAAGATGGGGGAAGAGGTAGATATGCTGGAGGGTAGGGATAAGGTCCAGAGTAACCTAGACAAATTGGAGGATTGGGCCAAAAGAAATCTGATGAGTTTCAACAAGGACAAGTGCAAACAAGGACAGTTAGGATGGAAGAATCCCAAGCACTGATAAAGGCTGGGACCAACTCACTAAATGGCAGTCCTGCAGAAAAGGACCTGGGGATTATGGTAGATGAGAAGCTGGATATTGGTCAACAGTGTGCCCTTGTAGCCAAGAAGGCTAATGGCATATTGGGCTGCATTAGTAGGAGCATTACCAGCAGACTGAGGTGAGTGATTATTTCCCTCTATGTGGGTGAGCCCACATCTGGAGTATTGCATCCAGTTTTGGTCCCCCCACTGTGGAAAGGGTGTGGAAAAATTGAAGAAAGTCCAGTGTAGGGCAATGAAAATGATAAAGGGGCTGGAGCATACAGCATATGAGAAGAAGCTGAGGGAACTGGGCTTGTTTCGTCTGAAGGAGAGAATAGTGTGTGTGTGGGGGGGAGGGAAGTTAATAGCAGCCTTCAACTACCTGAAGGGGGGCTCCAAAGAGGCTGGAGAAAGGCTGTTCTCAGTAGTGATGGATGGCAGAACAAGGAGCAATGGGCTCAAGTTACAGTGGGGGAGGTCTAGGTTGGATATTAGGAAAAACTATTTCACCAGAAAGGCGGTAAAGTACTGGAATGGGTTACTTTGGGAGGTGGTAGAATCTCCATTCCCAGATGTTTTTAAGTCCCAGCTTGACAAAGCCCTAGCTGGGATGATTTAGTTGGGGTTGGTCCTGCTTTGAGCAGAGGGCTGGATTTGATGACCTCCTGAGATCTCTTCCGACCCTAATCTGCTATGACTCTATGATTAGAGCATTTACTCTTTTAGCCCACAATGAATTTTCTGCCTATTTACAAGCGAGTGTGTTAATAAGTTCATAACTTAAAATTGAAAAACAAGTCCTTTAGTACCAGGGGTTCAGACCTTCTTTAGTCATGAATGATCTCGACTGTGGCATAGACTATAGAGACTCTACATTTCTTGGATTGATTTTAACCCTAAATCACTGATGTATCCTCTTAACTGCAAACAGCTTTTGGTCTGCCAATAGTGTTTTGGTATTTCTGAGATAAGTGGGAATCGTGTGAAGTGGGAATCCTGCACACAAAGTGTGCAAAATCTGTTGAACAATTATAGGAGGTTCCATGACAGTTGGGTGAAACCAGGGATTAACGAGAGGTTGTGGCTAAGCTGGCCGTGGACAGGCCTGCTGATAGAGGGGGCAAAGAAGACAATTGCCCCCGGCTCAGCAATTCAAAGGGGCCTCGTGCTCCTGGCTGCTGCTGTCCTTAAAATCACTGCTGGAGCCCCATGCAGTGTACTCAGGGCAGCTCTGAGGGGAGTCTGGGGGCAGGGGGCTCAGCGCAGCATGCTCTGGGAGGTGTTGATGCCCCAGCCCCACACCTTGCGCCCAAGGCCCTGCCCTTTTCAGAAGCATGGAGCTCCCCCCACCCCACATTGCCCAGGGACTCAGTAATCCTGTTGGCACTTCTGGCTGTGGACAGTGTTAGCTCTACTTAGTTTCTTTTTGTAAGTATGTGTGACTGACAGAGCCCTCTAGCCAGGCCGGCCAATGGGGGCGGGGGCAAAGGCAACAGTTGCTCTGTGGTCCTGTGATTCAAAAGAACCCAGGACTCCTGGCCCTTTAAATTGCCACCGATTTTGCCCAGGGACCCGGCAATTCTATTGGCCTTGCTGCCTCTAGAAGATGGCTCACAGTTCAGCTAAAGGGTACACTGTTAGGGCTAGGTCTGAGCATTTTCCATTGGTTCATGTGGTAAATATCTGTTTGTTTGTTTGTTTTTAAAAAGAAGGATTAGTGTTGTAGTCTCAGCTCCCTTCTGTGGGTATTTTACTTAGTACTTGAGTGTTTGTCCGCAGCAAAAGGCATAGCCGTGCTATGCTTCCCATTCTGCACACACTGCTTCTGCCTAAGCAATAAAGCTCCCAAGAGCATTCATGAACAGTTTTATCCCCAAGGCTGTGGGTTAAAGCCCCAATTTAGCCCTAGTTTTTACCATCTGTTGGATCAATATACTGCATAGAGATTGCATGGCTCATGCCTAAATTCAGATTGCATTTCCTTGGGAGATCCATGCCATTTCACAAGAAAATTATATAAGATGGAAATGTTAAAAATAAGGTATAAATCACTAATGGAAAAACACTGCTGTCCTTCTGCTTATTAAAGGGCAACAAACTCCGTCACAAAATAAATGCTCCCTGCTAATAAGCTAATATTTAATCAGCAGCAAAAGGTAAATGTGATGCCTCCGTTCTTCCTTTGTGGTTTGGTTTGTTGGTGCTGTTAAAAAGACAAAGTGCAGAGCCAGAGGTTTTTAAAGTGTTCTTTCCTCCCAACCTGTGAAGCGGGACTGCGGTGCGACTGCTGGGTTGCAAAGCTTACCTCTGTATTCTTTGTGACCCTCCGCCCTCAGTCTCCAAGAGACGGAAGGAGAATGTGTGGGCGGTAATCATATTGCTCTTCTTTTTAAATGCTATAATGTAATTATACACAATTCATACAGATGTACAGTGGAAAATGGGGCATTTGGGCCTAGTCCTAACTGCATAATAAACCTATAAAAGAGACATTTGCATGGGGATTTTCCTATATCACAGATAGGATCACCATTGCATTGAGTTTATCTAGATCGGGGTAAAATGCGGTTATAGGGTACAACTTATGCCATGACGTTACATATTTGAGTCTGAAACATACATGTGCAACTCTGAGTTACATCGTCTTCTTTTCTCCAATTTAATTTCTTTTTTCTTTAATTTTGATATAATTATCCATCCATAGTAATTATAGGAAGTCAGTCACAATAGTCAACCAGTATGTATCAATGGGGGTACACAGAGGTCTTCTAGGAGGTTCATCAGCTCATCTGGATATTAGCCCAGTTTTACAACAGTCTACATAAAAAGCATAAAGGAAATCAGCACAAATTAAAATTTCATACAATGACTTGCTTATACTCTCTATATGCTAAGATACTATACACTGATATGTAAGTTCAATATTTTTATTCCAATTGATTTATTTTATAACTATATGGTAAAAATGAGAAAATAAACAATTTTTCAGTATTAGTTTGCTGCAACACTTTTGTATTTTTATGCCTGATTTCATAAGCAAGTAATTTTTAAGTGAGCTGAAACATGGGGGTACACAAGACAAATTAGACTCCTGAAAGGGATACAGTAGTCTGGAAAGGTTGTGAGCCACTGGTATATAGTGAGACTCATGTAAAAACAACTGGCTAGAGTAAACCACATTAGTCTAAACGATAAGCAGTACCTGAATGAGCTCTCCCATGACAGCTTTTGGGGAGGGGCAAACTGTATTGATGAACATGCATACTCTAGTAGATAGAGCGGTGTTGTTCAAAGTGATCAGCTTTGGCTTGTGTTGGGTTACAAATCACTTTAGTACTGAATACTGGGGTAGTGAAATATAGTTATCAATGTTGTTATCTTTATTGTATGAATAAACGGGAGCAGATCTGTGCTTAGCCTGTCCCAAATAAGAGGCTCACCATCATCTTAAAGGAAGTCCCTAAACCAGGGGCTTAAATAGCAGAGCCTTGTGACTATAAGAGAGATGTCCCTGTCAGGAGTTGTGGGCTCTCCCTAAGGGTCACAGGTCTGGTTTAACTTGTTCCTCCCCAGTGTTCAAAGGTAGAGCTAAATAGGCTCTTTTAGGAGTCCTCTGTTATGTTAAGTGCTTATTAGAGCTGAAAATACTTGTGGGGAGACAGTGTTTCTGCCCATCCTGTAACACTAACAGCTGACAATCAGGAGCTAACCCTGTGAACTGCCACTATATTTATCTGAGCCTCCACAGCTACAGGAGATTACAGCTCCCACTGGCTGTAACTGCGATCCACGGCCAACAGTAGCTGTGATTCCCCATACCTGCAGAGGCGCAGGTAAATACAGCTAGAGGCTAACCCTGGAAGACCAGATATGGCCTTCAGGCTGGTATTTGCCCACCCCTGCTCAAGAAAGCAACCTGCAGAAGTCATAGCAGAGAAACAGGTGACAGAAGGTGACTGGCAAGCAGGCAGCTGGCGAGCAGAATGAATAGCTGGTGAAGAAGCCAGTGGAGAGAAACAGCAGCTGGCAGGGCCAGTGGAGAGGAACGAGTGACTGGCAGGGCAGCCAACCAGAGCAAGTACTCAGCTGGCAGCATAATGCAAAGTGTCTTTTTCTGAACTCACACAGATGTGCCTCTGAACCCTAGATTCTCACTGACCAAGGACAAACCCTGTGAGTGTGGGGTGGTAAAGGAGCGGAGAGGGACACAGTAAAAAAACTTTTGGTGGTAGAGCTCAAGAACATGAGGCAGAAGCACTCTGGGGTGGGTGTTCTGCTCACAGTTTTATGATTATGAATCCTGCTTGTGGCATTTTCCCTAATTAATAGCTTCAGAGGGGTAGCTGAGTTAGTCTGTAACTTAAAAAACAACAAATAGACTAGTAGCACCTTAAAGACTAACAAAACATGCAGATGGTATGATGAGCTTTCGTGGGCACAACTCACCTCTTCAGATGAATGTAGTATTAAAAGTCCATATCCAAGAATAAATAAGTGAAGGGGGGGCAGAAAAAAAATAGTAAATTGGATTGTTCAAGTTACAAGAGGCTGATAAGAACAATTTGCACCTCTATAAGTACCCATTGGTTGGTTGGTTGGTTAAGTCATTAGGATGTGGAAGGTGGTGAAGGCTGGCTTGCTTTAAAGTACTAAAGTCCTCTTTGCCTTGCTTTAAAGTACTAAAGTGAAGGAGCTTCCATCCCTTCTTTCAGAGGCTGCACTGCAGAGAATAACACTCATCTCTAAGTGTCCTTTTAATCACCGTCCTAGTAGTTTATAGCCAGTTGAGTTGACCTAAACAATTCTTCCAAGTGACCCTGAGAGGGCTGGGCATCGTGAAAATACATCACATTAGGGCTCAATTTTTTACCTTGCTTATTGGATCTCCTTCAGACAAAGATAAAGGCGTTCTCACTGTTGAAACCTTCAAATGAGCTGAGACATCGTTAGCTGTCAATCAGGGTTGATGGATTCGCTTCACTGGTTTGTTTGAGATTTGCTGTGTCACTCTGGATGTTGGTTCCTGGAGTTTACAGTTATGTAGCTAATTGATGTTAATTTTGCCATGTTAGCCATAAAGAATCTTCTACCCCAGGAAGTAGATACTCCTGACAAATGATGGGAGCTGAGGGTGGGTGTACCTGTGGACGCAAGGTAAACAATCTGTCTGGCGGCCCACCAGCGGCTTACCCTGACGAGCCATGTGCACACCACTGAGTTAAACTACTGTTCCTTTAACCAAGTCACCTCTCGAGGAATGTTTAAAAAAACAAAGAAATTGCTGTGGACAGTTGTCTTATAAATCAAACAAACAAATGAAGCTGTAATAAGACATCCAAATCACACGTGGTCCCTTGTAGATGCAGAACCTTGCCTCAGTTTCTCTGTCTTCAGGGATCCTTAAGCTACACACACACACACATACATACATACACACAAACCCACCCACCCACACACACACACGTTTCTTACTGTTCAAACATCCCTCTTTAAGGCCTGAGTTTATTGACTTAAAAATTCAAAACAAAACTCAGAGTCTCCAAATCCAATCTACAAAGGCCAGCTCAATTCCCTGCTTTTAGCAGGCCCAGAATGTCCTTTTCAGGACTAGACACTTCTGGGCAAAGATCTCCTGGAGGACCTTCTGCTCACTGCAGCTCTTCTACTGTCTGCCACAGCTTCTTCTCCCCCTGACTTTTTTGAGACTGGGTTTTTATAGCTAACTGTCATGGCTCCTTCCCCACTCTGGCACAATAAATGCAGAAATGGGGACCAGCAAACGTACCCCAAAACCTTATCTACCAGGCTTTGGTATAAAACTTTCCTCTAAAATCTTAAAACCCTAGGTTGTGTCTAGACTGGCCAGTTTTTCCGGAAAATCAGCCGCTTTTCCGGAAAAACTGGCCAGCTGTCTACACTGGCCGCTTGAATTTGCGCAAGAACACCGACGATCTAATGTATGATCGTCAGTGTTCTTGCACAAATACTATGATGCTCCCACTTGGGCAAAAGCCCTCTTGCGCAAATGCTTTTGCGCAAGAGGGCCAGTGTAGACAACGTGGTATTGTTTTGCGCAAAAAAGCCCTGATGGCTAAAATGGTGATCGGGGCTTTCTTGCGCAAAAGCGCGTCTAGATTGGTCAGGGACGCTTTTCCGCAAAAAGTGCTTTTGCGGAAAAGTGTCCGTGCCAATCTAGACACTCTGTTCCAAAAATGCTTTTAACGGAAAACTCTTCTGTTAAAAGCATTTCCGGAAAATCATGCCAATCTAGACACAGCCCTAGATTTTGGGGGATAAAATCTCTGCTGCCACCACCCAAGTATTGATGTGAAAAATCAGGGGAGAGATCACTTGGGAAATCTCAGCCCTAAAGTACAAACCGGGACACACCCATTAACCAATATCAGGTTAATAAAAAGAAAAGAGAAAACTTTTATTATCACCACAATATTCCTGTTGCAAGCATAATGACTAGATGAAAAAGTAACAAAATAATATACTCATGGGCTACGTCTAGACTGGCATGATTTTCCACAAATGCTTTTAACGGAAAAGTTTTTCCGTTAAAAGCATTTGTGGAAAAGAGCGTCTAGATTGGCACGGATGCTTTTCCGCAAAAGCACTTTTTGCGGAAAAGCGTCCGTGCCAATCTAGATGTGCTTTTGTGCAAGAAAGCCCCGATCGCCATTTTAGCCATCGGAGCTTTTTTGCGCAAAACAATTCTGGGTTGTCTACACTGGCCCTCTTGCGCAAAAGCATTTGCGCAAGAGGGCTTTTGCCCGAACGGGAGCGTCATAGTATTTGCGCAAGAACACTGATGATCATACATTAGATCGTCAGTGTTCTTGTGCAAATTCAAGTGGCCAGTCTAGACAGCTGGCAAGTTTTTCCGCAAAAGCAGCCACTTCTGCAGAAAAACTTGCCAGTCTAGACACAGCCATGGAGAAACTCCATGGGCCTAGAACTTAGTTACAAAAGAAAGCCAACACATCAGATCCCATTTCCCAAACCATAAAATAATAAAACCTAATGGATTTATCTAAACTTTACCCTACTTACAGAAAGTGAAGAATTGTTTCTTGGAGAGAGAGAGAGAGACATGTCCGTCTCCCTCAGTAGCTGGAGGGAACTCCCAGAAAAAAGGGAAAAACCAAAAATTCCTTTGTCCCAGTTTGAAATTCCTACCTACATTCCATTGGCCACTCCACCTGGCTAGGTGTAGTTAACCCCTTAGTCTCCAGGCTGCCGGCCATCTCTCATGATCATGACAATACCAGTTGCTTTCTATCAGGCCCCACCAGAAGACTGTTAATGAGGCCCAGTTCCTGTTTTAAGGGCCTGGTTCACCCTGTGACACAGCATATATAGTTCTTATAATGTTCATTACAAATCAATGCCTCTGTGCCCAGAAATCATGTTTGTTACCTAGACACCAGGGGATGTCAGGGGCAGCTGAATGCGGGAGGAAGGGAGCAATGGGCTTGGCCCCATCCTTCCTCTTCCCCCCCAAGATTCCACTAACTGGGCTGGCAGGATGCTGGAGCCTGGCCCAAGTAAGAGCATCTTGGGGAAACCAGCACCCCACAGCTGCCCATGTGACTCTTAGTATGGTCTAGCTCTGGATCTTCAGCCCCTGAGGCTCCACCTCCAGGCCAGGCCGGAAGCCGGAGGCAGGTTGGGGTGAGAGTGGTGCAAGGTCCTGTGGAAAGCCATAGACCCTCCATTGTCCTGGGTGGAGGGCCCAGGGCTGAGGACATGGAATGGGGATTGCTATCAGGCTCCCTTGTCCTGGGCAGGTAAGTCCCAGGCTCCCCAGCCAGGCTCCAGCTTCCTGAGGGGTGGGGTGGGAGGGGGCTACCTCAGGGGCAAGAAGAGGGGTAAGAGTGGTATCATGTAGGGAGTGGCATCTTGTGCCCACCCATCCCCCTCACTCTTACTTCTGGGCTAGGCGTCACATTATCCAAAAGCCAGGGGTGAAATCTTGGCTCCGTTAAACTCAATAGCAAAATGACCAGAGCTTCACTCTACCACAGCTCCATTGGTGAATACCCAAGTACAATACAAAATCATCTAGTGAGGTGATTACTGTACAATCCACCAGAAAACAGTCCTCTGGTAGCTAATTATCTCTGAATGGCAGGATAAATAGGAACATCAAGCACTCCTTAAAATGTTATCCACTTTGGAGTTGAGATTTCTGCAGAGCACAATCAAACATCCTGCGGGACAGCTCAAATACTCATTCTTGTCTAATATAATTCTCAAATTGGGGTTGACTTGAAATTTGATTTCATTCAGGGAATGTTTTGAACAGCTCTCCAAAGAAGATTTCTTTTTACACAGGCCCAAGACATATATAAATACTGAGGCGCTTTCCATACAAGACTATCTTAACACTGCTTTTAAACCTCACAGCACACACTCACTTGGGTCTGGATTTCCAGGGAAATGAGAAGTCCGCAGATCCAATATAATCACAGTGACTCAATGGCCCTGATCCAAAGTTTGCTGAGCCTAAGGCTACTGAACTGAACTCAAACAAAACTTTTCAAGCCCAGGTTCAGCTGTAAGAAATCAAAACCGGAACAGAAGAGCCAGACATGGCAGAAGGGCATTCCTTATGACAGTGTAACGTAAAGGAGGTGACGGGTGTGTGTGTGTGTGTGTAAAACAATAAGGAAGGGCTCGGAATCAGACCAAGCTCAAAGGATCTCTAGAGCTCTTCTGGTCATGTGCAGCATCTTGCACAGTGATGGACAACGTAGGCTAGTGAGTAGGCTGCATGAGTGGCCCTCCTTCACCTCAGTGGGCCTCCAGACTGTTGTAACCAAACTCCCAAGATAGGGTAGTTTTGCTCACTGAGCTTACATACTTAGAATCTGTATGGTGTGCCGACTGAACCGTAGCAACTCTGATAGGGTACAGAGGGAGCACACAGCTCTCATAGGGTGTGTCTAGACTCCCGACTTTTTTAAAAAAAAGGCTACTTTTTTCGAAAAAAAGTCACCTGCATTTAGACTGCCATCATGTTCTTTCAAAATTAAATTGAAATAATGTGGCAGTTTTTTCGAAATCGGTAAACCTACTTTTACCAGGAAGAATGCCTTTTTTCGAAAGAGCTCTTTCTTGAATGCAAACAGGGTTTTTTCGAAAGAGAGCATCCAGATTGCTTGGGTGCTCTCTTTCAAAAAAGCGGATCACTTTTTCGAAAGTCTTGTGGCTGTCTGACGATCTCTTTCAAAATAAACTTTTTCGAAAGAGCTCTTTTGAAAAATCCTCGTTTGAAAGAGGCTTGTAGTCTAGACGTACCCATAATCTGTGTTGTGTGCAACCAGCACTCACCTAATGTCACATCCCTGTGTTTTATGTACATGTCACTTTTGTAATCCAGGTAGGAAAAAACTGACATGGACAGAAACCTCATATCTGGCAACCCCGTGCATGAGCAACAGTAAATAAAATGTCTCATGGGTCACACACAGACCCCTGATGGGCCACATGTGGCCTTTGGGCCTCAGGTTGCCCACCACTGATGTAGCACAATGGGGCCTTAAATTTGCCTTGGAACTCAGGTACTTATTTGAATGCAAGTAATACATTAATCAGGGAATTTTGGCAAGTAATTTCTGTTATCATTAGTGGGGAAACTAATTTATTACATTTTCTAAGCATGTTACTATGACAAAAAGTTGGCAGAACTACTCTTTAGACTTCAGAGTAATTGACAATGATAATTCTTACAGAACTACTTCACAGGACCTAATTTTTTAAACAAATTAGCAATGCAGCTGCACAATATACATGCAACTGCATGAGTGATGTTCACATTCAGCTATTCAGTTGCATATGTACATTGGATAACTGCACACCCAATAGACCACAGTCAGTCATCTGTCATGATTTGTGGTCAAAATTGTGATATATGTGTATACAAATTAGCAGCCTGATTTTAATACCACTAAAGAAAATGGGAGTTTTTCTGTGTAGTTCAATCATTTTGGGATAAGGCCCCCTAAATACATAATTGTGTCTAACTGGTTTAAAAATCAAGTTTCATGTATAAGTGATGAACCTTGCAATTAGTAGAAACTGAATACAGCTAGCAAGAATAGGCCTTTGTAATATGGGTTCTCCAAATTCCTTGTCATGCTCAGAGAGGATTTCTAATATTGTTGAAAGTTTGGAGATTTAGATATTCATTTGCAGTGACCTCCCATTGGCAGTCATAGTTTGTGACTCCAGTTTTTTTCATTTGCAGTTAAATTGTAGGCACTGATCTCAGGTGTTGGGCTCTAATTGCCTGACTGAGGCTATGTGTACACCACCACTTATGAAGGTATAACTTATGTCATTCTCCCCCCACCCCAGAAACAAAGTTTCACCGATCTGAGTGCCAGTGTAGACAGAGCTATGTCAGTGGGAGAGCTTCCCACTAGCATAGCACTAATTGGGCGTGGATTAATTAAGTGAATAGAAGAGCTCTCTCCTGTTGGCTTAACGTGGCTATACCGGAAAGTTTAAATCGGTGGTCATAGTCTAAGGGCACAAGTCAGCTAGTTAGAGGCACAAGTGCTCAGAATTTCTCTTATAATTCATTATAGGGGTGGGATCTCTGGGCACACCTGGCAGGTGTGAGTTGTTCTGTCTAGTGGATATGGTGGTATTCAGCCTTTCTGCAAGCCTACCCCATAATAACTGACACAGTATCTTAACTGGCCCCTAAAACATGACTTCATAATAGTAACTCAAAAATGGTTATAATGTTCCCTTGAAAGAGAGACTCATGGGCCAGAGGAGAGTGACTTTACTGATGCCTGTGAGCACAATAACAAATGCATCACAAAAACAGTGATATATTGATGGTAATTTCATCTCTGGACAGTCAGCTTAAAATTCTTCATAGCTTTCCACCACAACTTCAACAACTGTCCATCCATTAAACTCTTTGGAACACTCCTCCACTAGAGCCAACTTCCTGCACAGCCCACAATCAGGTACAGTAATGGAACCCTACAGACAATTATCTACGAGAAACCCATGGATGACTACACCCGCCTTCATAGATCCAGTAACAGCCCTAAACACATCAAGAAGTCTGTTATCTACAGCTAACCAATCAGATACCACAGAATATACTCTGTGCCTTGGTTGGGGGAGCCCAGGAGATCTGGCCCAGAAGGACAGGGTGGTGAGAAGCCCCAGAGAGCAAGAAGGTGAGTGTCAGTGGCTTTATCATCATACCGGGAAGCAGCCGCATAGGGTCTTCCGTGACTGTACCTCATCACAGATGTGAAAGGAAGTTAAGAAATAGCTACCTTATCATAGCCCTCTCTTTTCCTGGCAAAAGCCTTGAGTTTAATGTGATGGCTCCAACTATCAGGGAGCAGGAGACAGGTTTGCCAACCAACTAGCATATCTAAGCCTCTTTCTCTTGAGTGTAGTGAGTTGAAATGAAGGATAGAATAGGAAAGAGAAGAATAGGCAAACAGGGTAATAGGTTGCCTATTGCAAGTGATTCTCCCTGAAAGCTTGAGGGATGTAGGATGGAGAAAGAGTAGTGGGTGCTGAGCTGAGTGTATGCCAGGAGTCACCTAGACATTGTGCCTGGACAGACCCTCAGATTGCAACTGGATAGAACATGATATTTCTATCCCCTCACACATACTGGGTCAGATTCTCAGTTACAGTAAGCCCCCCCCCCCCCACACTTTACTATGTATAAGGAACTTGGTATAAATGAAAATTAGGCCCAATGAGTATTCCACATTTACTTCACATTAGCACTATTGTATCAACCCCCAGTTCATCACTGGGAGGACAGTCTGTGAATTCACAGTTCCACATGTGGATAGTATTGTGGGATGTTAGCAGTGGAAGGGAAATACAAACAGCTGTTGAGTTAGTTGAAGTTACTGGGTGTTTTTGTACTGTGTACATTTCCCCACTAGGCATTGGTTTGAAAGCAGCAAGCTCATTTCACATAGCAACTTGGATATCCAGAACACAGTAAAATCTTTCAGGGGAAAAATGCTCTAACTGAATATGTTTAATTGCATGCATTAAAATTATTGCCGTTTGCACAACTGTGCATGGGCAATTATGGAAAATTAGTCCTCAGACACTATCAGCTCGGTCTGGCTGAGAAATGGTGACATAAGGCACAGTGGAAAAGCACTTGGGCCGCAACTCCATATGCCAGTCAATCTCTACAACATTCCATGAAGTAGTAAATGAAACTTGCAGAAGAGTCTGTGAAGGGAAACTTAGTTAAAATGTTTGAGGTAAATATTCAAATTGGTGTGAGGGAGTTGCAGACACAAATCCTGTTATAAGCTAATATGATTTATGCGCATAACTCCCAAGCACCATTTGCAAAGTTAACTCCTGTGAATCTATAATGCCTAAAACAAAATTCAAAGGTACATTATTTATACATTCAAACTATTTTACATATAACATATATACCCAAATACATTTAACATTTAAATTCAGTCTTGCTTCCTAGTTGCATTTTTTTGGTTACAGGTTTGGTCTTTTGTTAGAACAATTTCCAGCACTCTCAGGGGTATTCTGTAGCACTTGATCATTCTGGAACTTATCACCTGTCTTACCTCAAACTGTCATTTCACTGAGGAGCATGACTTCCAATTTAGGCTTTCAGATGACTTGTGTAGTGAGCATTATGCTAATTAGTAATTGTTTGCAGGACCAGGCCAATAGCGTGATGGCGACTCTCAGTATGGCCTTGAACCTGGAATAAACGCCCCGTGGGCAGACCCCTGTTCAACAGGGTTCTGCAGGAGTTTGAACTGTTGTCAACCTGAAACTCATTGCAAGATTAGGAAAAACAATTACTATGGGGCATACTGCATATTGTCATGACAAGTTCCATTTATTTGGGACCCAAATACCCACTGGAGCAAGGAGGCTGACAGACACGTTGGGCCTTTGGGCAAGGTGTGTGTGTGTGGGGGGGGGGATGACTCCATGTTCCCAGAAGGGGCAGGACCTCAGCAGAATGGGCGGGGGGTGAGGGTAGCTACCCCTCAGTGCCACCCCAACAGCTGTGCTCACCTCCCTAATGCTGCCTGCTGCCTGTAGCATGTGGTGCGGTGCTCCTGCCTCCCCAGGTAGTTCTAAGAGCAGCCCAGAACATGCCATGCAGTGCTCTGGCAGTGATTTAAAGGTCCCAGGGCACTGGGCCCCTTTGAATCACCAGGTCCTGGGGCAGTTGTCCCCTTGCCCTACCTGGTGGTGGACCTGCACTGGAGTGTGAAGAGTTTGCAGGCTCAGTCTGTAATATTAGAAAATTGGAAAAGACTTAGGCGATTTGAATTTTAATGATTGTCCATATGTTGTAAGCAAAATCTGCCCAGGACATATGAAAGGACTAAATATTTGAGGATTGGTCTCCAGCCTATTCTGGATGCATATTATTATTGTTGCTTATGGAGACTGGGCATACTTATGGCCCCACCCCCATACTGTTTATAAGATGCCCAGAAGGCATGACGATTATTAGCCACTTCTCTTGCTAATTTCCTCATTTTTTTATCATTCTACTTTTCAGTGCTAATGAAGCCCAGCTATATAGATGAATAAAAAGAAAAAAAATACAGCAACTCTTAGGAGTAATGCATTCATTGTGCATGACATTCTATGTGATATGGCCATTTCTCTTTGTCATCGCTACCCAGGGTCAGATTTAAGCTCAGTGACCTTCAACAGACTTCCTGCCGCTGTGGAATGATTTATTCTTTTAAATTTAACATCTGTGTTCTTGACTTCCAAACAGGAATCCGATTTGTAAATGGAACTTGATATCTTGATATTAATTCATATTCAGGTAACATTCAGGTGCAAGCTAACTGAAGTGCCAAAATCTCCTGTTTCTTATATGCAAGTCAGAGTAGGATTAGCTTCAAATTCCTGTAGTGCTTTGATTTTATTTCATATAGTTTTTTTTATTGTACAGTAATGTAAAAGGGAGAAAGGAGTAACCAGTGAGGTGGCAAATTTGCAGATGATACAAAATTGTTCAAGATAGTAAAGTTCACAGCAGACTGAGCTTCAAAAGGATCTCATGAAACTAGATCAGTGGGCAACAAAATGGCAGATGAAATTCAATGCTGATAAATGCAAATTAATGCATTTTGGAAAACATAATCCCAACTATACATATAAAATCATGGGGTTAAATTAGCTATTACTATTCAAGAGAGAGATCTTGGAATAATTGTGCATTGTTCTCTGAAAAACATCCACTCAATGTGCTGTGCTGTGGCAGTCATAAAAGCACACAAAATTTTGGAAATCAAGAAATGGATACATAATAAGCAGAAAATACTGTTTTGCCTTTATATAAATCCATGGTATGCCCACATCTTGAATACTGTGAGAAGATGTGTCTGCCTCATCTCAAAAAACATATATTAGAATTGGGAAAGGTTCCGAAAAGGGCAACAAAAATGATCAGGGTGTGGAACAGCTGTCATATGAGGAGAGATTAATAAGAGTGGGACTTTTCAGCTTGGAGAAGAGATAAGATAGAGGTGTATAAAATCATGACTGGTGTGGAAAAAGTTAAATAAGGAAAATTTTTACTCCTTCGCATAACACAAGAACTGGGTCAGCAGGTTTAAAACAAACGAAAGGAAGTATTTCTTCAAAAAATGCACAGTCAAACTGTGGACCTCCCTGCCAGAGGATGTTGCGAAGGCCAAGACTTTAACAGGTTTAAAAAAAGAACTAGATAATTCATGGAGGATAGGTCTATCAATGACTATTAGTCAGGATGAACAGGGATGGCGGTGCTTATATGATGCAGATATTTATCCACTGTGAACAGGACTAAGAACTATCAAACTCATTTTACCAAATGAATCACCATATCCCATCATTTGGTAAGAGCTTTCAGCCAAATCTGACAAGAGGTTCAACTTATGGTGAAACACTTCAGTAGAGGTAAAAGGCTCCATATCTCATTTTCATTCCCCTCAGTTATAAAATTCTCCATCACTGAGTTCTTTTTTTGGTGTTTTTCACACCTATGCTGTGAAAGACTTACCCCATATTTAGCCTCCAGGCCTTTATTCCTTAAAAAAAAATGGTAAAAGAACAAATTTCACTCAAGCTGCCATCAATGCTAGCACTAGACAGAACTTCCATTTCCCAAGTATAACATGCAATTTGTTATTTTGGACTGCGTAGTTACTTTATGTTGTATATAATTACTCATGCTTAGCAATTTCATATAATAGGTGTGCATTGTGGAGAAGGTATTAATTAAAGAGGCACAGAGAAAACCAGAGATAGTGGCACCTGAAACAACAATTTATACTGGGAGCGAGTCACAAATTTTGGAGCACAGATTTCTGTTGTGTTATCACACACTGTGACTATAGGAAGGAGAAGAATAAAAAAGTGATAAGAACAGTAGTAATCCACTTGTACTAATAAAGTACAAGAGAGAAGTGAAATAAAAGGTCCTTACTGCCGAATCACAGAGGAGACAAACTGCTGATGAAAATGAAATTATCATTATAAAAGTTATTAAAGGCTGCCATACAGTGTGTTACATTGGGGGAGAATCATAGAGCCAGAGCCCAAGCAGAATGATCCTTTGAATCAAATGCACAGAACTTTAACCAACAATGTTGTATTCTCTTAAAGGGCGCCAAGTCCATTCCCAGTGAACAGAATAGGATCAATTGGACAAGCAGCGTTTCCATTGGACAAGCAGTTTCCATTGGACAAGCAGCGTTTAAAGTTTTAAAGTATGACAGAATGCTGATCATCACGTGTACCTAATCCTTCCCTGGATGTTAGCTATAGCATTCACATAGCCAGCAGAGGGCAGAATTTGTGTGCACAACCATCATGGAGGGAACAGAGCTAAAAGGACCAACTACAGGTGGTTCTGACTTTCACTAATGTGTAGTTATTTCTTTAGCAGTGCAGCAGAATACAGAAATGATGAGGCTTTAGGGTGAGAGTTGTAGCTGCACTGAGAGTAATAAATGAGTCAAGATGAAAAAATCTGTAATGTTGAGGACATTTTGTCATCAAAATTTTGACAATAAGAGGAAAATGGTGAAACATTCACACCCATGTCCCTTGTGATTTTTGACCAGCTATGGAACTGATAGAATTTTTTAATCAAAAGTTTGAATTTTAATGAGAAAAGGAAACATTTTTGAATTTTTGTTTTTGATCAAAATTCCTGTAACCCAACTATAATAATAAGAGGATTTAGAGCACCATTGACTTGGAATACAGCAGGGTGCCAATCTTCCCATTGTTTCACAATTGAAATAGACTATTCTATTCAAGTTCTTACATCAGTCCCATCACTATGGTATCAATTTCTGAGCAATGCAAAGAAACACCTAGATTCCAAAAGCCAGAATGACCCACTGTGCTGGTAAGAATTTGATTGCCAAAGAAGAACATTAGTAAAACCTCATTAGTAACAGCAGCATAAGCTGCTCCCCCCAAAGGTAGTTTTAATTTTAAGATGATAAACATTGGGCCAGATGCTTGAGTATGTTAAGTTTTATTTGCTTCAGTATAGCAAACTTGAGGCTGATTTAAATGTCCATTGTACATTGCTTTTGAGTAGAGGGATCTTGCAGTGATGAAGGAATAAAAAGTATGTAATTATTTATTGTTTGCACTGGAATAGTGCTTACGAATCCAAGTCATGCACCAGGACCACACTGTGTTAGGTGTGTGTCGAAACACAGAACAAAAGGTGGGTTCCTGTACCCCTACAGCTTATAACTGAGAAAAATCTTACGGGATCCAAAAGGGTTAAGCACCACCTAACAAAGCATGTGTCTCTGGGCTCATCTAGACTACGGGGAACGGTCAAAAGAAGATATGCAAATTCTGCGTGAATTTGCATCTCTTCTTCCGATCGGACTTTCGAAAGCGGAAAGTAGTTAAGACGTGGCTTTTTTGGTGACCCCCCCTTTGCTGAAAAGCTGCATAAACCTCCTTTTTGAGGAAGAGAGGCTTTTCGACAAAGGGGGGGGTCGCTGAAAAAGCTGCATCTTAACTACTTTAGAAAGCTCTGCTTTCGAAAGTGCAATCAGAAGAAGACATGCAAATTCCCGCGGAATTTGCATATCTTCTTTCGACCGTTCCCCGTAGTCTAGATGAGCCCATTGTTCTCCCTGTAACACCCAACAGTTCCTTTCAATTCAACATTTTGAGAGTGTATTTTCTGGGAAGTTTTTCATTGCATCATAGAAGTTAAATGAATCATCTAAAGGGGAATACCAAGAAATGGAGCAGAGAAAGCAGCTGAAACACCTTGAAGGCAAGCAACAAGTTTTAAAATTTTTAACACACCCATCTCCTTAGTGCCTCTCAGATGATGCTAGAAGTGAGTCTATCCCATTGTCTCAATACTAAATGAATTAGTAATGAGAGACATCTCACTCTATTTACCTTTGGTTTCACACTCCTGCCACCAGTGTTCCCTGTAAGCTGTGCACTTGTGCAGCCCTTCATGAGTGATACAAATGCCAGCCAGCTGATTAGCAGAGCACGCACAGCTAGGTTTTTGTTTCTGCTTGTGATATACATTTGCACATGGATAGAAACAATCTGCATATGGATGGAAAAGATAAGCGGGAACATTGCCTGTCACTGCTTCCTGTTCAATGCTGTCCATAACACCTGAATTATAGATATATGTTGGGAAAATAACACAGCGGGGCACAGACTATCCAATAAGTTCTTGGACTGCATTGGAGACAACTTTTTATTTCAGAAGGTTGAAAAAGCTGTTCTAGATTTGATCCTAACAAATAGGGATGAACTGGTTGAGAATTTGAAAGTGGATGGCAGCTTGGGTGAAAGTGATCATGAAATCATAGAGTTCACAATTCTAAGGAAGGGTAGAAGGGAGAACAGCAAAATAGAGACAATGGATTTCAGGAAGGCAGATTTCGGTAAGCTCAGAGAGCTGATAGGTAAGGTTCCATGGGAATCAAGACTGAGGGGAAAAACAGCTGAGGAGAGTTGGCAGTTTTTCAAAGGGACATTGTTAAGGGCCCAAAAGGAAGCTATTCCGCTGTGTCGGAAAGATAGAAAATATGGCAAAAGACCACCTTGGCTTAACCACGAGATCTTGCATGATCTAAAAATAAAAAAGGAGTCCTATAAAAAACGGAAACTAGGACAAATTACAAAGGAAGAATATAGGCAAACAACACAGGAATGCAGGGGCAAGATTAGAAAGGCAAAGGCACAAAATGAGCTCAAACTAACTACAGGAATAAAGGGAAACAAGAAGACTTTTTATAAATACATTAGAAGCAAGAGGAAGACCAAGGACAGGGTAGGCCCACTGGTCAGTGAGGAGGGAGAAACAGTAACAGGAAACTTGGAAATGGCAGAGATGCTTAATGACTTCTTTGTTTCGGTCTTCACCAAGAAGTCTGAAGGAATGCCTAACATAGGGAATGCTAGTGGGAAGGGGGTAGGTTTAGAAGATAAAATAAAAAAAGAACAAGTTAAAAATCACCTAGAAAAGTTAGATGCCTGCAAGTCACCAGGGCCTGACAAAATGCATCCTAGAATACTCAAGGAGCTGATAGAGGAGGTATCTGAGCCTCTAGCTATCATCTTTGGAAAATCATGGGAGACAGGAGAGATTCCAGAAGACTGGAAAAGGGCAAATATAGTGCCCATTTATAAAAAGGGAAATAAGAACAACCCAGGAAACTACAGACCAGTTAGTTTAACTTCTGTGCCAGGGAAGATAATGGAGCAGGTAATTAAGGAAATCATCTGTAAACACCTGGAAGGTGGCAAGGTGATAGGGAACAGCCAGCATGGATTTGTAAAGAACAAATCGTGTCAAACCAATCTGATAGCTTTCTTTGATAGGATAACGAGTCTTGTGGATAAGGGAGAAGCGGTGGATGTGGTATACCTAGACTTTAGTAATGCATTTGATACGGTCTCGCATGATATTCTTATCAATAAACTAGGCAAATACAACTTAGATGGGGCTACTATAAGGTGGGTGCATAACTGGCTGGATAACCGTACTCAGAGAGTAGTTATTAATGGTTCACAATCCTGCTGGAAAGGTATAACAAGTGGGGTTCCGCGGGGGTCTGTTTTGGGACTGGCTCTCTTCAATATCTTCATCAACGATTTAGATATTGGCATAGAAAGTACGCTTATTACGTTTGCAGACGATACCAAGCTGGGAGGGGTTGCGACTAATCTGGAGGATAGGGTCATAATTCAAAATGATCTGGACAAATTGGAGAAATGGTTTGAGGTAAACAGGATGAAGTTTAATAGAGACAAATGCAAAGTGCTCCACTTAGGAAGGAACAATCAGTTTCAGACATACAGAATGGGAAGCGACTGTCTAGGAAGGAGTACGGCAGAAAGGGATCTAGGGGTTATAGTGGACCACAAGCTAAA
The DNA here is from genome assembly GCA_032595735.1 of Pelochelys cantorii. Classification (NCBI taxonomy): domain Eukaryota; kingdom Metazoa; phylum Chordata; order Testudines; family Trionychidae; genus Pelochelys; species Pelochelys cantorii. The sequence goes on along the minus strand of CM064326.1, from coordinate 331,845,453 downwards.
TATGAGTCAGCAGTGTGATGCTGTTGCAAAAAAAGCAAACATGATTCTGGGATGAATTAACAGGTGTGTTGTGAGCAAGACACGAGAAGTCATTCTTCTGCTCTACTCTGCGTTAGTTAGGCCTCAGTTGGAGTATTGTGTCCAGTTCTGGGCACCGCATTTCAAGAAGGATGTGGAGAAATTGGAGAGGGTCCAGAGAAGAGCAACAAGAATGATTAAAGGTCTAGAGAACATGACCTATGAAGGAATGCTGAAAGAATTGGGTTTGTTTAGTTTAGAAACGAGAAGTTTGAGGGGGGACATGATAGCAGTTTTCAGGTATCTAAAAGGGTGTCATAAGGAGGAGGGAGAAAACTTGTTCATCTTGGCCTCTGAGGATAGAACAAGAAGCAATGGGCTTAAACTGCAACAAGGGAGGTTTAGGTTGGACATTAGGAAAAAGTTCCTAACTGTCAGGGTGGTTAAACACTGGAATAAATTGCCCAGGGAGGTTGTGGAATCTCCATCTCTGGAGATATTTAAGAGTAGGTTAGATAAATGTCTATCAGGGATGGTCTAGACAGTATTTGGTCCTGCCATGAGGGCAGGGGACTGGACTCGATCACCTCTCGAGGTCCCTTCCAGTCCTAGTATTCTATGATTCTATGATTCTATAGACTGAGGTGCAGGTGAGTAGAGCTGGTTGGTAACTTTTCAACAATACATTTTTGGTTGGAAAACTCAAAATTCACTGAGAAGGTTTCTCAGCTGTTCATTGTAATTTCTGGAAAGAAAGAGCAAGATTCTGGAGTAACAGTTAACCCGGTGATTAGGACACTGTGATGTTGGAGGCCCAGTAGCAGGAGGTGTCATGAAAAGGGAAGACGTTTGCTTACAATACAGAGATCAAGTCATACTGTTGTTTTATAAATATAGGCCTGGATTCTCAGTTATATGAAGAGCAGTTTAGTAAAAATACCCAGGCCTTCATCTGTAGATCTCAAAGCCCTTTACAAAGGACAGTCAGTACCATAATTCCGATTTTACAGATGGGGCAAAGGAGATATAGGGAGCAGAAGTGAATTGCCCAAGGTCACCCAGCAGACCAATGGAAAGGTAGGCATAGAGCCCATCCAGACACATGCCTGAGTACTACCCCATTACATTCCCCCTGTAATCATATGAAAGGATCTTGAAATGGGAATAACTTACATTTATATTCACTTTAAGATCCCTTGACATGGCCAGAGTGGTGCAAAGTGGTCTTAGTGTAAATCAGAATCAAGCCCATCGGGTCTAAAGAGTGATTTAATGCCAGCAAAAGGGATGTTGCTAGGCTATTCAACCTTCAGCCAACATGCCTATAGTCCTTCTCTGCCACCAAGCAGGCTTATTACTGTTACTGTTGTTCTTTGAAAACTGTAGCTGCCAGCACAAAGCATGTGTTTCCATTTTCAGGATGCATGCTGGGTTGTAGCACAGACTTAGTCTTCACAGGGCAGAAGTGATCTATCTACAAATAAAAGAGGCATTGTATTTGTTTAATTCAGTCACTTGAGAGCCAGCACATAAAACAGGACATCTTTACCATGTAGCTTTGGGTGTATGACAAATGGACACATAATTAGGGCCTGCTTCACAATTACCCTAACGGTGCGTCTATAGTGCACGCATAGCTCAAAATAAGCTACGCTATTTGACCTACGCAAATTGCGTAGCTTATTTCGAGTGTATTTTGAAATAACTTATTTTATAATTTGGTGCTGTCTACACAGCACCAAATTTCAAAATAAACCGCTGTTCCAAAACGTCCCTTAATCTTCGTGGAATGAGGTTTACAGGGATGTTGGAATAGCGAACCCGTTATTTTGAATGCTATCTTGAAAGAACGGGCGTGCTGTCAAGATGCAGAATAGCTCTTTTGGGATACAAGTATCATCCCAAAATAGCATCTCAGTGTAGGGATGTTAAGGACTTGCAAATGCTTATCGGATAGTCAGTTGACTAGTCCATTCCCGTCCTCGCTGTCTCTATCAGATAGAGGCAGCAAAGGAGGGTGGGGGGGAAGAGGGGATACTTCAAAGTGGCAGAGCTGCATAGCTGAGCCCTGGCTCAGCTGTGTGGTGCTGTCCCTTTCAAACGCTGAGGCAGCATTTCAAAGGGGCAGTGGCGCAGAGCTGAGCCCAGGATCAGCTGTGCAGCGCTACTGCGTATGGAGCCTGGCTCTGCGTGGCATTTCAAATCAGCATTGCAGCATGGAGGCCCAGGATCAGGGGGGCACTCAGAGTCCCCCGCTGACCCCGGGCTCCATTCTGCACTGCCACTTTGAAATTCAGAAAAGCCCCTGCTGGGGACTCCTGTGCATTTCAAAGCCGGCATGCCATGTGCAGCCCAGAGTCCACGGGACTTCCTTTACACTGCGCTTATAATATAAAGAGCAGGGTATAGTGTGGGTATAATGTAAATAGATGTCCATTTACAAATGTAAATGTATTGCTCCCTCTTTAAGGCTCTATACAATGCCAGCATAGTATAAAGGTTCCTTAGTGTAAAGGAGAACTACCCACCTAATATTTTTATAAGTGCCTAAATGACTCAGAAGCCTACTCCTGGTCTAGTTGATAGCTCATTGGACTGGGACTTACAAGACCTGTCTTCTGTTCTTAGATCTGCCATTGTTCTCAAGCAAGTCACTTCATTTCTTTTTGCCTCAGTTTCTTCATCTGTGAAATGGAAACAAAGATACTTATCTCCTTTCTAAAGTGCTTTGAAATCTGCTGATGAAAAGAGCTAGAAATCTTTATTAGTACCTTGGTCTCATTTATTTTCAGTAAGCTGTAGATGCCTAAGTCACATATAAAATTATATTTTGGGCTCATCTGCATGATGAGTTGTTGTATAGGAAGGCAGGGTGTGAATCTAAGCATGCCAGTTTATTGAGCACAACTTGCCATGTGGATACTGCTATGACACAGCAAAAATCCCTTATGATCCTAAATCACATAGGAGCTTAGGATAAAGTTACCCCATATCTTTAATTCTGAACACACAACACTCTTAAATAAGCAATGCAGGCATATTCTCAGTGATATGCAAATTTCCACTATTGGATCTTAAAAGATTTTATAGGGGCAATTTTACTTTAGATCCTATGAGTGAAAGATAGACTTAATCCTTTTGAATTCATTTAAGAAAAACAAAACAAAAGCTGATAAAATTTGGGGTGCCTTGGCCTAATTATTTTAGACTCCTTCAACTCAAAGTAAATTCAAAAAAAAAAAAATTAAATGTACGATGTAGCTTGATAGTGCGCCTAAAGTGCACAAGTATTATATAATGTAATTTATAAGATTTACTGCTTTTAATTGCTATGCACTTTTCATACCTCTTAAAACTGCGAGGCATAAAGATTTATTAAGCGTGCTGAATTTTAAATATGTGTCGGGACTAAAACCGCAAAAGCTGGCAGTTAGCCGGCACAGGGATTCACACAAACATTTTGGCTTTTCTTCTGCTTGGATTCAGATCTGAATTTTGCTTAGAGTTTCAGGTTCAAATGAAGCCCAAATCTCATATCAAAACTCACTAAAAACCAACCTGGGTGAAATACTAGCCCCAGTGAAATCAATAGCAAAACTCCCCTTCACGACTAAGGAGCCAGGATTTCCTCTGCAGGCTCTTCTATTTTCACTTCAGATGCACAAGAAATATCAAATTATGCTTCTGTGGTAAGTACTCTCCACCAACGTTCCCTCTAATTTTTTTCATGCTTATTGTTAAGAAGTTAAGAACATAAGAATGGCCATACTGGATCAGAACAAAGGACCACCTAGCCCAGTATCTTGTCTTCCAACAGTGGCCAATGACAGGAGCCCCAAAGGGAATGACCAGAACAGGTAAGCATCAAATGATCTCTCCCCTGTCACCCATTCCTAGCCTCTGACAAGCAGAGGCTAGGAACACCATTCCTACCATCCTGACTAGCAGCCATTGATGGACCTATTCTCCATGAATTTATCTAGCTCTTTTTTGAAGCCTGTTAAAGTCCCGGTCTTCATAACATCCTCTGGCAAGGAGTTCCACATCTGTACGCAGTGTTCAAGATGTGGGAGTACCCTGGATTTATGCAGCGGCAATAAGATATTTTCTGTCTTATTCTCTATCCCCTTTTTAATTTCCTAACATTGTGCCACTGTTATGTGCACCAAGGCATGTACAGATGTGCACCACCAATAGAAACACATGCTGCTGGCTGTAGGTGCTCTGCTAATTAGCTGGGCGGCATTTGACTCTCTCCTGGGTGGCCACCCAAGTGCTCAGCTTGCAGGGAACACTGCTCTGAACATCCCTTGATTTCAGTGGGAATTCAGGCTACTCCACACCTTACAGAATGCAGCCCTGTGTGAGGAAGGCCAAGTAGAGCAGGCGCAGTAATATTCCCAGCTTGTCCTTCTCACAGGGAAGATACATAGCTTTTCACAGGATTCCCCACAGACCTTGTAATCTTTACTTCACACAGCCTTTCTGATGTTCAGCACAGGGGATATAACTTTAATTTCTTCACACTTGAGAGCTACGGCCCTGACAGTCTCTCTGGATTTGTGTCTCTGATCTCTCCAGGCTGTGGGTACTTGACTGACTACTTGTCTCTCCAGTAGCTTCTCCATAGGGATGCCCTTCAGCTCACGGTAGAACTGACTGCCCCAGGCTGCTTATGAGAAAGTTCTGACTTAATGAGTTGACTGAGTCTCGGGGTGAAACTTGCCACTCAAATTGGTTAGAGAAGGGAGAACTTGGGCCAGATCCTCAGTCAGCGTAATTCAGTGTAGCTACACTGACTTCAGTAGTAAATGGTTAAATGTTAATGCTAATCCGGAAGCACATTTCAAATGGTAAAGTTCTGCTGAAGCGAGCCCTATATACTTTCCATCTAAGGCCAGGTCCACACTATGGGGGATGATGGGCTTAAGGTACTCAGTTCAAACTATGTAAAAAATATAGCTGGAGTGAACATACCTTAAGCCACGTTTTGGTGCCTTCTTCACAGTGGGATGTCAATGGGAGAAATGCTCCCATCGACTTCTCTTATTCTTTGCAAGGAGTAGGAGTACTGGTGTTGATGGGGGCACCCTCAGCATTCAATTTAGCAGGTCTTTATTAGACCCGCTAAGTGGAATGCTGGAAGATTGATTGCTAAAGCATTGATCTTCCTACATGTGGAGACATGGCCTCAGATTTTAGCAAATCTCTTTCAGGCTTCTTTTCTTATTCCTTTTTTTGTAAAATGGAATTTGTACTGGCTCCTGGGACAGCATCTGGGTACCAAAGCTAAATCCTGACACAGCAATATTTGATAAATTGATTACTATCCATTCAGTAGGTTATCTAAAAGACATAAGAAACTACTGGATCTATGTTGACTACTGGTATCTCACAAAACACTGCAACCAATGGAACAGGAAAACTAACCATTCCTGTTTCCTGCCCAGAAAAGTATATCTCAGAAGGTGACAACCAGCAGTAAGGGTAACACATAACATGAATAGACAGTACTGAGTAGTAATTAATTACAAGACAATTCTATATCAAGGCTTCATTTGTAATGTCACTACTATACATTTTTTTACTTATATACAGAATCTTGTGGGACACACTGTAACAATTCCTACCCCAATATGTCAAAACACTCAGCCCACTACCAGTAATGATACAGGTAATAACTCTAATTGCCTTAATTGAAGTGTGTTGCCATCTGCTGCACCACAAGAGCCAAATTACAATACCAAGTTAGAAAATAAATTGTTATAAGGTTGTGTCATATGTACACATACATACTATATGCCCATATACATTACAAATATGTACACCATTTCCATTCATAGATATTATTTGGGAGTACGCCTAAGGCTCAGTCATAAAAATATATTCCTCAGTCATGGTCCCAGCCTAACAAGTCCAGGCTCACTATTAGGGACTAAACACAATTGGCAAATAAAAACTGTCCATCAGTTGTCTGAGGGAATGTACAGACTAAGGGACAGATGGGGCATGAATGTGTGACTGGTAAAGTGAGGTGTCCACATAGTAGTGTTTAGCCCACTGGGTCACCTTCAGTCCATGCATTATGATTTTCAGGGACAATGGGTAAAAATCCTCCCCAGAAACAAAAATGGGGGGAATGTAGTAAGATGAGGGCCTGAAACAAAAGTCCATGTAGCACAGGTCTGGTTTGAGGCCTGAGGCCTACCTAACAATGGACAAAACTTGGCTAGTATAAAGCAAAGCTAAGATGTGAGCAAGAGGAAGGCCCAGCTCACAGAATTTGGCACAAACAGGGCTGAGAGTACAAAACACTAACTGGTAATAGGTCTCGGTGTAGAATTGTAATTGGTATTAGTCATAAGTTGAAAGCACATTCCTAAAGGATGGTCCCACCAGCTCGTTAAAAAAGACCTTGGTACCAGCACTCTCCACAGATACCAAACCAGGTTCAGGAAAGGGTCTAAAATAACACATGATGGATAGAGATGTTCTAATCAAACCATGAGGTGCAGGGTGATGGATGGCATCTAAGTAGTGTCAGAGGGTAGTAACCTGACATCAGAGGATGGCAACCCACCATGTCAGGAGTGATGTGTAACTTGTTTGTACCTGTATATAAAGTAGTATCTTGGAGGGTGTAACAGGTTCAGTCCTGTCAGTGAGCTCCCCTTAGAGGCTACAAGGGGGCTCACAACAATGGCCTCGCCCACTCAGGGTGAGATGCAGCCCAATTGGCAGTCAAAGTCCAGGGTCCCCCCCCTTTTCCCAGGGTTCTTCCATGCCACCACAGGCTAGCCTCCTGTTGCAGGATCTAGCCTTGGTTCATTGAAAAGGTCCAGCTCCCACTTGGAGCTGGCCCAGATGCTGATGCTCCCAGACAGCCCAGAGTTCTGGCCAGGTTGAGCTCCAGGAGGAACTAACTGACCATCACCCAGCAGCTCCTTATATATCAGGCTGCTAAACCCTGATTGGCTGCAGGGCCAGCTGCCCTTCTGCCCTGCTTGGAGGCCCTCTCCACTGTCCCTGCTGCTGGCCAGGGTGCTGAATGGCCTCCAGTGGAAGATGGGGCTCTGTCTGTCCCATCACAGAGAGGCAGTCTTTTCCAGCTCAAGGAACAGTGAGACACCCCACTGACTCAACTGAGTCCATTGTTTCGGGTACATATGCATAGTGGTTCGGTAGAGTCTACTGACAACTATTACTGTATTTCACTTAACAATAAACCTGGCCGTGTGTCTTCAATCCTTATCTGATTTGTGGTCTTTGGGGGCTCTCTCAGAGTCTGCTGTGTTGACTAATTGTGCACATCAACACGGCCCACATGATTGAGCTCACACGCATGCAGCCTTCTGGTTATCATCACTGATGGAGCAGGAGACCTGTCAGGATGCCACGACAGTAAATCCTGACTTACTACAAGCCCTTTCTGAAAAGGAGTGACCCATGTGCTCTCTTCCTGTGCAAAAATATATGCAGGGGAACAAATATACACACAAACTCTGAGGCTCTAGATGCAGGGCACCCCAGGGATGTTCTCCACAGGTTGTGTCATTAGCACACATGGCATGGAGCTGAGCCCCAGTACAGCCATGTCAGCTCTCACTGAGCAGGTGCTTGTGTGTGGAAATGGATGCTCTTGCAAAATTGTCTTGGGGATATGTGAATAGAGATTCTGATTCATGGAGATACAGATGCACATACCTCACTTTAAGCACACGGATGTCGCTGGGACCATGCAGTTGCTTAAAATTCAGCATATCATGAAGCACCAGGCTTCCACTGAACTTTTCACTGCACAATGAAGTTTTCTCCTAGATTTAAAACATTATGCATGATACAAACACCCTTACTCCAAAGGAGGCTTTTGTATTCGGAATGAGGCCACTCTCTTTTCTGTGTATGCAGTGTTGTTGTAGCCGGCTCAGCCCCAGGATATTAAAGAGAAAAGGTGGGTGAGGTAATATCTTTTATTGGACCTACTTCTGTTGGTAGAACTTCCTGTCTGCCCTGGGCTCCATGCTTCAGGGGGTTAAGGGCCTGGGCAGCGTGGGGGCCAGCCCCACTCTACTCTACCCTGCCTCACCAGCTCCTGGCATCACTGAGGAGAGGAGGGGTTGGTGGTTTTGGGGAATGGCAGAGCGGGGGCGGGGCATGGGGAAAGGGATGGAGTGGGAGTGGAATGGAGATAGGAAGAGGCAGGGCAGGGCTCAGGGCAGAAGAAGGGGTTGTCCTTGGCCCCCACACTCCTTGAAGAGCAGCCCTGTCTGTTGTTGAGAGAGAAGCTATCAAGCTGACAGAGTTCTTTAGCTTGTCTTTCTCACCAACAAAAATGGGTCAAATAAAAGATACTACATCACCCACCTTGTCTTTCTAAGTGAGGGGTTTTCATTAGTAGGTTCAAGGATTGCTGATGCGGGGGGGGGGGGGGGAGGAGGTTAAAAGGGGCAACTGCCCTGTGGCCTGGTGATATAAAAGGGCCCAGGGCTCCTGGCTGCCACTGCTGCAGCAGAGGAAGGCCCTTTAAATTGCTAGCAGAGCCCCAAGCAGTGCAGGCCAAACATCACGGAAACAGTGGCTGGGACTAGCCCTGCCCCTTTCCCCTGAGGTTCCCCCCCTTCCAGAACAGGGGTCCCTGCCTTGCCCAAGGTCCCAGTTATTCTGTGAGCAGCCCTGGTAGGTCCCTAAGTACTAAATGAAGGTGAGTAACATCAGGGCCAGTCCTAACCAATTGGTAGCCCCGGGCGACCACCGGGGAAAATTTGTCAAGCAAAAAACAAACAAACAAAAAAAAAAACCTGGAGAAAACTGGTTGAGCAAAAAAAAAAAGGGGGGGGGAGCAAAATGCAGTCGTGGCCCCTTTAATTGCCATCTGTCCCGAGCAGGCTTCCAGCTCACCTGTCCTTAAGACCGGCTTTGAGTAACATTAGCCCCATTTAACAGATGGAGAAATGAAGGCACAGAAAGGGAGCATAACTTGCCCTAGTTTCAGAAGCAGGTTAGTGGTATAGCTGACACCAAAACCTGATCCTCCCAAGTCCCACCTCAGTGCACTAGTCATTAGGCCACAGTTCCTGTCAGAACCAAGACTGTTATGCTGTGAGGTGCTAAGCGCTCTCCTCGCACACTGATTTCAACTGCAGTTCAGTTTGTTTATCTCTTTTCATGATGCATACGTACAGTGCCTAGTGCAACAGGGCTCTGCTCCTTGACTAGGGCTTGTAGGCATGACAGCAACACAAATCATATCAATAAAGGGTGTTCAAACTTTTTTAGAATATATTATCTCCATCTATTGTATCCACCATGTAATGTTCTGAAGTCGAAAATTCATTAGGCACCACGCTAAATGTTGGAAATGCCTAATGGGATTAACCTTCAAAAACTAATTACTGAAAAGATCAGCCAACAGCAGCCAGCATCACTACTGTATAACAACATGCCAGAGTTCTGACATCAGGAGATGGTGCCAGTAATGAAAGATTTCAATGCATATGGTTATGTGTATAAATCATATTACACAGCCATAGAACTGTTTATTCTAATTTATACCATTTTTGTGTAGATGTGTATTTAATTTTTAGGACTTTATTCCTTACCATAAATGTCTTGTCCGCTGTATATAACCCCCAATGTGATAAAAATATGAAAACCAATGTACTGAAATAGGCTGTAGATGAGTTGACCCCATCTCTTCAGAGGAACACACTCATGAGACACATTCCTCACTGGCATAAAAAGGCGAATGTCTGTTGGTTTCAATAACATTGCACTTGTTTCACCAACACCTGAGTGAAGGTTGTGGACAATTCCTTTAAAATGTAATAGGTGAAAGTGCCTTGCTATGGAGAAAATCTATGATGGAGCTCTGAGCTGATCACATGCCTCAAGATGGGATCTTATCAATAAGTCTCTCCTGTTCCATACTGCTGTTACACTGTTCATTATTAAAATACTTCTGAGTCACGAAAGTGTAAAGACCTTGTTTGAATCCAAAAAGGCAACACACAAAAACCTGTTGGAGAACACTTTAGCCTGCCTGGGCACTCATTAATGGATCTCAAAGTCACTGCGTTGTTTCAGGCAAATTCCACAAGCCAAATATACAGGGAAGCCTTGGAACTTAACTTAATTTACAAGTTTGGGAGCCATCAAAAAGGTATGAATAAAGACATTACCTGGCTAGCACGCTACCTTCCACATCCTAATACCTTAACCAACTAAACAATGGGTACTTAAGAACAATTTGCACCTTCTCTATCAGCTTCTTTGTAACTTGAGGACTCTAATTCACTATTCCCTCCCCCCCTTTCTTTTCTCCCCCCCCATCTCTTATTTATTTTTTAAACTGAATTTTAATTCTCCATTCACCTGAAAAAGTGGGTTTTACCCATGAAAGCTCATGATGCCATCTACATGTTTTGTTAGTCTTTAAGGTGCTGCTAGACGATTTGTTGTTTTTAAAGTTTTTTCTCCCTCTTACAGACTACAAAATCCTCACCAAGATTTAATCACTAAGTACTGTTATGATTTTTTACTTTGTTATTTTTACAATTGTATCTGGAAGACCCATTCATTGCATTAGGCATAGTGCATTTCAGGTGCATCTACACTGCACCCTTACCTCAAAATAAGTAACGCAATTTGCACTATGCAAATTGCATAGCTTATTTTGAGGTCATTTTGAAATAGCTTATTTCAAAATTTGGCGCGGTCTACATAGCACCAAATCTTGAAATAAAGCACTATTCTTAAGTGTCCCTTAAACCTCGAAGAACCAGGGTTACAGAGATGCCAGAATAGTGCACCTGTTATTTCAAAATCTATTTCAAAATAATGACCTGCTTTAAAGACTTAGAATAACTATTTCGGGATACTTCTGGTATCCTGAAATAGCTCCAAAGTGTAGACGTAGCCATAGAAAATAAGGACCAGACACCAAAGACCTACAGATAGATAAGGCAGACAAACAAAGAAAAGAAGTACTATTATCCCTGTTTTACAGTGAGGAAACTGAGGCACACAGAGACTAAATCTCATTCTTGTTACATCTCTTAATCTCTCTTCAGGAGTTCTGCATCAGCTTGAGTAAGTCTGACATCAGTCAAGATGGAGAAGGGCCACTCAGGAGTCAGTCTCTTCCTGTTCCTTATTTTCTTACCCAATATGTACCCCTAATACATCACAACAAACATCTTCCAATGTCCTGACAAAGGTATGTCCAGGCTCATTTTAGGAAAGAACAAAAAAGTTCATCAGGTTAGCAAGGAAATCTAAAATTTCCCATACAGGCTGTCTGCATAAAACATCTAACTGACTTCATATTAGCCGGCAGACATTACGGGAAAGCACAAACATTGTAATAAATAGGACTAAAATATTATAGGACTAGAAATGCAGATAGCTCTGTCACAAGCTACAGCTCAGTTTGACTGTTATGGATACAGCTGGCAGTCTTAAACGATCAAATTTAAAAAATGCACATTTTTTAATAATGAGAACACATGTATTTTTGCAAAATAGAAGTACAATTAAATAAACTTGAATTTCCTTCAGGTATAGTATATATCAGGCCTTGAGTTCAGTACATCTTCACTGGGGACCCAATAGAAATCAGAGCATTTAATTACCTTTCAGATGTTCCCAAATACAATAAATTGCTATTGAATTTCACCTTCAGTTTAAGGTCCCCCCAAATGCCATTAAATTTTAATTAAATGAACTTGCTTTTTCCATTTAGGAGTGATTATTTTAGCTCAATTTTTTTCATTATTTTTAGAACTGAATAAAGATGCTAATTGAGCATTAGTTTGTAATAACAGCTGACAGGCCCTGAGGGCCCATTCTGCAAACTAATTGCGTATGGATGCAGCACAAACCATACGCCAGCTTGGGGAAACAAAGCTCTGCCACCAGAAGCGACCAGCTTTATTCATTATAGCTAGATTGCACACAACCAGGAGATTTCTGCTGTGATATTCCTATTATTCAGGCACTGCACACTAACATTTTTCAGATTCCTATTGTTCAGTTTGGCCCAATGACGTCAATGGGAATTTTGCCACTGACTTCACCGTAAGTAAGACCAGGCTCACTGCTGGCAGTCTACGCTACTTTATCCTGTCTTAGAATCTAAAGGACAATGTGTCTGCTAGCTGCCTGCTCTTTGCAGGTTATCTCTGACTCTTGACTGTATTAGAGCCTAAGGACTATAGAGGTCCTTGAAGTCTGAATAAGAGTCAGTGTTTTCCTTAGGGGATATACACATAAAAAACCTTTAATCAGGTCTTTTCCCACTTTCCTAACTAATGCTAAGGAAGGGATTCTGGGTATCTTTATCTACCTTTTAATGCAGATTTGCAGCTGAGAATGAGGGGAAGACAGCATCTGGTGAGTAGGCAGCTTCTCCATGGTCCACCAGTGTATGGTCTGTAGACTACAGTCTAGGATGCTCTGACTCAGCAGCTGCTTCTCAACCTATGACTACACTACAGCAGAAAGTTGACGTAAGGTACATTTCCAGCTGCAAAAATGACATAGTTTTAGGCAGTGTAGTTAGCAGTTGAGCTACTGCATGGTCTATACCACAGGGGGTCGACGGGATAAACTTTCCTATTGACTTACTCTTCCTATTGATGGCAGAGTATAGGCTGTGTCTACACTGGTGCGATCTCGCGCAAAAGTGGCCGCTCTTGCTCAAAAACTTGCTGCCTGTCTACACTGGCCGCGTGTTCTTGCGCAAGTAAACTGACGTTCTAATGTATAAAATCAGGGCTTCTTGTGCGAGAACTCTGAAGCTCCCGCTCAGGAATAAGCCCTCTTGTGCAAGAGCTCTTCCAGAAGAGGCCAGTGTAGACAGGTAACATGAATTTTTTGCGCAAGAAAGCCCTATGGTTAAAATGGCCATCAGAGCTTTCTTGCGCAAGAGAGCGTCTACAATGGAATGGATGCTCTTGCGCAAAAGCACATCTCTGCGCAAAAGCACATGCCAGTGTAGACGCTCTCTTCTGGAAGAGTTTTTGCAGAAGAGCTCTTCCGCAAAAGAGTTCTTGCTCAAGAAGCTGCCAGTGTAGACATAGCCTAGGGGTTGACTGCAGAGTGCTCTATGATCAATTTAGTGGGACTTCACTAGATCCACTAAACCAATCCTTGCTGTAGTGTAGATGTAGCATCAGACTAAAAACTTTGCCTCTTGTGACTGTCAAAATAGGCGATTCATTGTCACTATACCATGCTCTGAAGCAGGGAAGATTCTCCATGCCCTCTTCTGAACCATGCCCTAAGCCCAGCATCTAGTGTGGATTGGGCTGAGGTAGAAATTGCCACGTTGATTCCATACCTCTCACTTGCGGTGATCCTGCCGCTGCCTAAGATAGCTTTAGACTGGTAGAATAATGCAAAGTAGCCCCTATACACCTGAAGATCAGGGCCATTATTTCTCATTAATAATTTGACTAACTCAATTCATGTCTCTGTCCCCAATCCTGCAACCACTTAAGCACATGCATAACTTTATTTATTCGTATGAGCAAAGTTATGCACATAGTGTTTGCAAGATCAGGGCCCAATCCTGCTCACACAGAAACCACTGGCAAAATTATCATTAAATGGGAGCAGGGTTGGCTCCTTTAGTTTATTCTCTCTTCCATATCATCTTCTCACGTATCCTAATAACAAGAAATAAACATATAAGACCAGTTGTCAGAAGCTCTAAAGAGAAGGAAGATCACTATAGACACCTGTTGGTGAACAGGGAGAAGAGCAGGCCAAAGCACCTTGAGAACTCCTGATAGACAGTGGCTTCCTAGGGTAGGAAGCTCTCTGCTGGATCTTCTTGGTGAGCAAGGAAATATGACTGAATGGGTCAGGTCTTATTTACATGCCAGTAATATGACAAAAAAACATGACAGTTCTTTAGTAGCTAGAGGATGGCTTTCTAGGATTCTCCACCACCTCTGGACAGCAAATTGTGACTGGAGAGCTTGAGAGAAAAGAAGACTGAAGTTGGGATTAATGCTCAAAATCTGAGCAGTGACGTTTATTTGCTGGCTTTCCCAGATTGCTGGCTTTCTACATTTACTTTGTTGTCCTGTCCACCTTTCATCTCTCACATCCACCCACCCACCCACCATACATGTGTCTCTTTGTTTTAATCCACTGGACTTAACGCTTGCAAGTGGGAAAGTGTTGTTCAGCAAAGGTACCCAGAGTAGGAAATATATTTTCCTAGGCTTCTGGTTGGGGCTTGAGATGAAGTCACATATATTTTCAGAAGAAACTTCTAGAAAATGGAATCCAGCTCTTTTTACTAGTGGCAGCACCTGACAGAAAGGTTACAAACAGCTTGAAGTGTAAATGTTATCTCTCAGTTAGTGATACTTATACTAAAAGTCAAAGAACACAAGAGAAAACTAAAGTAGACTATCCATGCTATTACAATCTTTGGGTTTTTACTCATTTTTTCCCTCTTCCCACAATGAGGAAGAGATGTATTTCAGTGGCAGTATATAACTGGGTTAATTTGTGTTTTATTCAATTGGTAAGGAAACATTTGCTATGCTAAACTGAGGGTTAGTTTTGTTTTCCATAATACAATGTAATGAGTTAATAGAATTCTTACCCCTGGGGATCTGAAGACAAATCCTGTAAGATATTCTGAAAAATAAGGTGGTTTGCAGAAATGTAGGTTGATTCTGTTTACAGAAAAAATATGGTTACACACAGTGGTTTATGGGCTAAATTATATGATACCCTCACTCGTGCCCAATAGTACCTGACTCTTTGAATAGTAATCTCTTTGATTTAATGGGGCTGCCAGAGGAGTTAAGGTACTACTCAGTGGGTACGTCTAGACAGCGGAGCTATTTTGGGATACCAGAGGTATCTGGAAATAGCTATTCCATGTCTTTTACATGCACCCGTTATTTCAAAATAGATTTTGAAATAATTGGCTCACTATTCTGGCATCCCTATAACCCTTGTTCCAGGAGAGTTAAGGGATGTCTCAAAATAACTTGTTAATTCAAAATTTGTTGCTGTATAGACATTGCCAAATTTCAAAATAAGCTATTTTGAAATACATTCAAAATAAGCAACGCAATTTGCATAGTGCAAATTGTATAGCTTATTCCGAGATAAGGGTGCTGTCTAGACACACCAAGTGTGAGTAAGGGTGTCATATTTTAGATCTTTGTGTTGACAAACCTCTGAGGAGAGTTGTATTGATGGATTGATAACCGGTCCCATTTTCAGAAGTAATTGAATTTCCTGTTCCAAATGGAAACGTTTCATTAGAAAATCCTCCTGTCAAGAAGCAGGCCTCTACCTTTTCTCTGTGTCATGTAACAATTAGCTTCATTTGACCCCTTCATGTTTTCTCTACAGATTTGCATTGCTGAGACTTATGAAGTGAAACAGAGTGTGTCCTGCATTTTTATTTTAATCATTAAAAAAATCAATTTAAATGTTTACAGGTGTATAAAATTATGGGTTTTAACACTTTTTTATTCAAATTTTATTGGTTTAAATTTGCACACTTTCAGGAAATAATGTGGGGGTCAGACAATAAGTATTTAATGACAATAGACCTTAAGATATGAAAAGAGAAAGCTTTCTAAATGTTAACACTCACTGTCAACATCACATGCCAAGAGTTCTCAAGCAACAATTTTCTTCCTTTGTCTAGGTTAAAACAAGATCTAAAGGCTGCAAGTAGAAGTGAGACAAATTCAGATTAGAGATTAGGTACCACTTTTTAACAGTGTGGGTAATTAACAATTGGAATAATATCGAAGGGTATGGTGGATTCTCCATCACTGGAGCACTTTAAATTGAGAAGGCATATTTTTCTAAAAGATATGCTCTCATTCAAACACTAATTAATCTAAGGAATCCTGTGGCCTGTATTATGCAGGGAGTGAGACTACATGACAAAAAAGGTCCCTTCTAAGCTTTATAGGCTATTTCTACACTGCAATTAGGCACCATGGCTGGCCTTGCTAGGACCTTGTGAGGTGGGAGAGTCCCAGAGCTTGGCCTGTACCCCAAGCCAGACTGTGTACACTGGGGATGAACAATAATTTTTGTTGAGGGGGGTCACTCCAAGAATTTGGTAAGTGCTCAAGGACCGCACTCTTCCATGCTATTAATGGAGTATGTGTGGGCTCTGGAATGGAGGTTGGGTGAAGGAGGGGACTGGTGTGCAGAAGGGGGTGCAGGTCAGGGAAGGGGTATGGGTGCAAGAGAGGATTCTGACCTGGAGGAGGGGGGTGCAGGTTCTGAAAGGGGTGTGTGACTTGTGGCAGGGGTGCAGGGCTTAATCAGGGGCGGCCCTAGACTAGCTGCCAGCAACTGGCACCCTAGGCAAATCATGCAATCGGCGCCCCCACCTCCAAATCCCTCAATGATATTGCGCCACCATTTGGCGCCCCATTTATCTTGGTGCCCTAGGCGACCGCCTCGTTTGCCTATATGGAGGGGCCACCCCTGAGCGCTTTGGGTTGTCATCTGGGGCACTGTGTTTGGGGTTCAGAGTCTGGGAGGGGGTATGGGTGTAGGAGCAGGGGTGCAGAAGGTTTGGGTTATGAGGGGTAGCAGTGAAGGATGAGGGGCAGAGGTTTTGGGGGAAGGAGGGTCTGGGGTGCTAGGTGTAGGCTGTGGCTGGGAGGTGCTTATCTAGATGGCTCTGGATCAGCAGCTCCCTCAGGCGTGTTCCCTGACTTCCATGCCCTGCAAGTTGCTCAGAGCGATTGGCTGCCGAGGCCACATGCTGCTCTATGAGCTGTGAGCACTAGGGGGTGGTACTTTGCGTGTGGATTCATGCACCCGCCATATTTTGCTAGATTCAGCATGCCAGCCATATTTTGCCCACCCCTGCTCAACACTACAGTTAAACATCCCATTATCCCTGCGAGCTCAAGACAGCTGATGTGTGCCAGCCACGAGTGCCTAACTGCAGTATAAATGTACCCAGACTCTATCAATCTGTAACACTGTGGAGTTCACTACCATCTGACTCTTGCCATTGAAGACACCTTGAACAAAACAGAAAAGCTAATTCATGTTGGTGTTTATAAGGGTTTTGTGAGTCATTTTAATAATGATGATACTTACCTGCTTTGTAAAGATCCACTGATGAAAGTGCAACGTAAGAGCTAAGAATCAGTCTAGGTTAGCTCCTCTCTGTAATGACTTCTTTCTTGATTAAATCACATTTCTTTAAATCCCATCATTATCATACTTAATTGCCACATTGAATTTTTTATTATTTCAAAATTTCCATAAGAGAAACTCCAGAGAGACTTCAATGCCTGCATTCTTGATATGCATGCTGCTACTACAGGTAAGTTTAAAAGTACTAGCCTGCTACTTCTGTTTAAATAGTTAAAAAATCGAATATTCACACACACAAAATAAATTAAGCAAATTATGCAATGAAATATTAGGAGAACTCATTCTCTGTTGGAAATGCCAAACACTGCAACCCAGGTTAACATGAGTAAATCTTTGCTTATGTGATTAGTCCCAGAAACTGCACATATCTAAGGGCTGGCAAGATCGGGACCTGCAAGTGCTGCTGGAATTGAGATCTAATTGATACATATTTTGCAACTCTAGAACGGATATTGAAATACAGATTTATGTATCTCTAGAATCAAACAGGAAGCCAAAAGATAAAAAATTGTATATGCTATGCAGTGCCCAGAGGAAAACAGTTCATCATTTAAATCAGATTTCATTTGCCTCTGGCATGAATTGGGACATATATCATTGCAAAATGACAAGTCTATTCCTTTATGCATACCCATTCTTCTTACATGCTATTTTTGTTTAAGGCATACAGGTTGTCTAAAAACCTTGCTGTATGTGGCTCAAAACAATGAGAAACTGGTAGGATGGTTTTGTCCACTACGGGATTACCTGCAGGTTGTGGGGAATTAGAACTCATGAGTTCCTATGACCCATGAATCCCTCAATACCATCTGGCAAGGGGTTGGTTACAATAATATCCTGATCTTGTTGCATACAGTCTGATTCACAAAAGAATATCACACAGGGTCTGAATTGAAAGTCAGGGTCATGCTGGTCATCCAGCTCATTATGGCATATGTACAGGTACTATAGTGTATGGGTAGAGAAAATACGTTACTGACGTCTGAGTGAAGGCAGAGCTCTCACAATGGTTTTCTGCCAGACAAAAGATGGTTATTCACTTATCTCTCCATCAGCATGTAAATTAAGGATTGTGAACAGAGTGGATGCCCCATTTACATACAAAGTCAATGGGGAAATATGAAATCAATAGGGAAACAGAACATTGGAGAATGAATCACAGGGGATTATCTTGACTGTGGGGGCAGACAATGAATGTTGGGGCTATAAGAGACGTCACCTAGACAGTAGATGGACCACATGTTTATATTTATGAAAACAAGGTATCTTGGATGAAAATGCTGCAGATGTTTGGGTGAGATAAATTTATTTGGATTGGAAGTTAGCCTATTAACTTTAATCTCTAGAAAGTATTATAATTTTGTTTTATATGTACCCACCTTTTCCATTTTCCTTACTGTCTCCTGAACCTTTGATAATAAACATTTCACTATATATAGCTCCATGCTGTAGTAGGAAGGGCTGATTCTATGTTGAATCAGACAAGCTGGTGTGCACACTGCTCCATCTTAGACAGCAGAGCTGGTATTTCAGTGAGTGTTCAATGGAGAAAATGAGACACTCCGGGGAACCTGTCATTAATCTGCAAGGCAAGGTGAGGGCTGACATAGTCCAGAGAAACAAAAGACAGAACTATGTAGCACAATTTTCTTCCACAAATTGATCTGAGGAAGTTGGTCTGGCCCACGAAAGCTCATCACCTAATAAACCATCTTGTTAGTCTTTAAAGTGCTATATAGTTCTGTCTTTTGTTTTAGCTAGACCAGACTAACACGGCTGCATCTCTATCACTATAGTCCAGAGAGGATTGTTTGAGTGACAAACAGGCTGTTCAACTCAGGGAACTGTCACTCAGTAAATTACAAGCAGGTCTCTCTCTTTTGCTGGGGGTTGGGTGGGTAACAAAGCGGCTCAGAACCCCAGGCACCCCCAGTACCATCACGGTGCTAGTCATAGTTCTGTCGCTGGTTTGCTGCTTGGCTTTATGCAAGCAATGTAGGGCCCTGGGTGGATGCCCAAAGGCAGCATAGGTTGCAGAGAGCCTTGTGGCTTTATGTGGAGACTAGGAGTGATTTTAGTCCCTGAACTCCTTGGCTCTAGGCTCAGCGGAAGAGATGAGGCATAACGGGGAGGTCGAGAAGGGCTTCCCTTGTTGACCGCGGAGCGTCCAGACTACTGCACTGTGCCGCCAAACAGCTGATGGGCACAGCGCGGCAGCCATTTTGATGTAAATGAAGTGGCGATTATTTAAATCGCTGCTTCATTTCCCTATATCTAGAAACCTCATCTACATGGCCCTGTCGACGGAGCCATGTAGTCTAGACATACCCTTAGAGACCAACAATTTTTTTTTAAGTTTATTCAGTGTGGGTGCATCTATATAGCACCCGAAACTCGAAATAGGACACACAATTTGCGCTACACATATTATGTACCTTATTTCGAGTCTATTTTGAAATAACTTATTTCATCATTTGGCGCTGTCTACATGGCACCGAATTTTGAAATAAAGCGCTATTTTGAGCCATCCCTTACTCCCCATAGAATGAGGTTTACAGGGATGGTGAAATAGCACATCCATTGTATTTCGAAATAGAGGAAGTGTTCCAAAGATGTGGGGTAGCTATTTTGGGATACCTATGGTATCCTGAAAAAATGTTGCTGTGTAGATGTACTCTTACAGACTAACACGGCTTCCCCTCTGAATCTTCTGAAGCTAGTTTAGCTACCATCAGACACCTAGTGAAATAGTAGAATCATTGGAGATTGGGGTCAGAAGAGACTGCAGGAGGTCATTTAGTCCAATCCCCTGCTGCAAGCAAGACCAACCTCAACTAAATCATTACAGCCAGGGCTTTGTCAATCTTGGCCTTAAAAAATTGTCAGGATAGAGATTCCACCACCTTGCTAAGTAACTGTAGCCAGACATGAACCCCATCTTGTTCCCCCCCCCCCCCCCCAGAGAGCAAGAGAAAGGCAGTCAGCCTTTGATGCCCTGGGAACGCAGGTGTGCTGCCTGTCCCTGACTCTACCATAAACAGAAACCAGACAGTAAATGGGCTAGCTGACGACCCGGGGGCCTCCCGTCGCCCTGATGGCTAGTACCAGTAATTGACACGCCTGCACTGTCCCAGGAGAGGAATCTTTGCCCATCACATACTAGAAGTGCCCATTGTCTGCATTTTCCCAGGTGTGAATTATGCTTTGCACCCTTCGTGGGAAACTTGGCATTCAAAGCCATTTTTCCTAATTGGCCACTTGAGACCAGGAAGGAGCCTACGTGACCCAAGGGGTATAAAGAGGGGTTTAGTAGCCCACCCCATTTGAGCTCCAATCATCTACACCTGCTGGCAGGTATTGGTGGTTTCCCCGAGGTCTGTGGGACGCCCAACCTCGCCCTACTTCTTCCCGAGGGATTGAGAGAAAGATGCTGGCCACGCCAAGTCTGGAACGCAGGGGTGAGAATATATACCTGCTAGGTGTCTATTTTGCATGCATTTAATAAGAGCTCAGAGAACCAAAAAGGCTTCATGGTACCTGTAAGTGACTTCTTAGTGTAATTTCTGTCCTGTCCTTTGTAGTGGCTGTGTTATCTGTGACACAGTAGTAGCATTTAACAGCTAAGTTTACCCTGTAACAATAAAATAGTAACTGTTTAAGCTGTGACCTGACTCCTTCAGTTGCTGTAACAGAACCAAGCACAATTTTAAAAAGAACTCCAGCCGGTCATAAGGGACAGATATAGGGAGAGCTTGAGCGTTGGATCATGTCGCTTCCAGGGGACAGATCTGTTGGGGCATCTCTCAGCCTCCCCAGGCTGCCCGCTGCGAAGGGATCGTGTATCCTAGCAGTCAAAATCTGAGGTGTAATAAGCTCTCCCTGTAAACTTCTTGGGGCACCCGTCAACCTCCTCAAGGTTGCCCGCTGCTAAGGGACCCCAGTCCTAGCAGTTGAAGTCTCGGGTGTATAATACACACACACCACTCACTGCCCTGACCATCGGGTGACAGTAACCCATTCCAGTGCTTCACCATCCTCTAGTGAAATAGGTTTTTTTCCTAATATCCAACCTAGACCTCCCCCATGCAACTTGAAACCATAGCTTCTTATTCTGTCATTTGCCACCACTGAAAACAGCCTAGCTCCCCCTCTTTGGACCCCCCTTCAGGTAGCTGAAGGCTGCTATCAAATTCCCCCTCACTCTCCTCTTCTGCAGACTAAATAACTCCAGTTTCCTCAGCCTTTCCTCATATGTCATGTGCTCCGCTTAATCATTTTTGGTTGCCTCTACTGGATGCTATCAGATTTTTCCACATCTTTTCTGTTGTGGAGGCCCCTGGACTCCTGATGTGGCCTCACAAGTGCCAAATAGAGGGGAATAATCACTTCTCTTGATCTGCTTCTACTAATGCAGCCCTATACGCCTTTAGCCTTCATGGCAACAAAGACTCACTATTGACTCATATTTAGCTAGCAAGAAAAGTCAACCTTGAAAGTCTCCTAGAAAAAAGACATGTCCCAATTGCATCATAGCCCAGAGATGTTTTGCTAGGAAGTAACCTGTAGAGTATGGATCTTCTCATCTCATTGGAAAGGGGAAATCAAAACACTTCCGCTGCATTGATACCTTCCCCAGCTCTCGCTTTTTCCCAGAGACCAAGTAGGGCCCTGCCTCACTTTGGGGGGAAGAGAAGGTGAACCAAATGCGAGACCTGGGAACACACACACACACACACACACACACACACACACATCTTCCCCAAAGTCTCTTCACAGCTCAGGACAGAGAGATAATGCAGACCTAGATGCACATTTTCATATGAACGTAATTTTGGAATGGGAAAAATGACAATTTCTCTACAGCTTGTGATTTGCTTATACCCTGGAGCAAGGAGATTTTTTAAGATTGTGGGGGTGGGAAGAAATGAGTTTTCATTCTTTTCACATTTTTCATTATAAAACTATAGGAAAATGTTCATCTTGTCTTGGTTTCTATTCGCTCACCTTTTCCCACTAGAAATATGTATTGGATTGAGAGGAGTAAAGAAAACTTAAGTGAGGAAAAGTAACACTTGCACTTTTAGGTGTTAGAGGTAAAAAGTGAGAGGGAATATTGCCATTACATTTAACACTCTCTCGCTCTCTCCCTCTGAGAGAAAATAACATTGCCTATGTGTCTATTTTCCTCTTTTGAAATAAAGTGAAGTTTTTCTCCCTCCATTTTACCTCACATTTTTAATCCCTCAATTCTCTTTTTCCAGTAAGGAAAATAAAGGAGAAAGGGATGAGAAACTAAATGGTAAGAGTACTATTTTTTATTCCTAAGTGTTTTATTTTTTAAGTTTCACTGAGAAATGTTTTCAGCACAAAATGGAAATTTTCAGAATGAATAAATATGAACAAAAGTGAAATATCTTTTTAAATTAAAAAAACAGAAACAACCAGTTTTGGCCAGCATTATTCATGACAACTACAAAGAGTTACTTAGGCCAAAGATGACCACACTTTTCTCTTCTTCCAAAAGTTAATTATCCCAGTGGTTTAATTAATCTGTGATTAGTAAAGTCTTCTAAGCCTTTGTAGACACTCCTAGGGGTTGTCTTCTCATATGGTACAGTAGCTGTGCTACCATAGAGCTTTAGTGAAGATGCCTCAAACCAATGGGAGAGATTCTTCCACCAGTATAGGTAATCTAGCTCTGCGAAAAGCGGTAGTTACATCAGTGGGAAAAGCTGTCCCGTTGACATAGCTTTGTCTGCATGAGGGATTGGGTTAATATGACTACATCACTCAGGCTTCTTTCGGAAGAAGCTTTTTTCAGAAGAGATCTTCTGAAAAAACGTCTTCAGAAAGAGAGCGTCCACACTGCAAAAGTGCATTGAAAAAGCAATCTGCTTTTTCGAAAGAGAGAGTCCAGACTGAATGGACATTCTTTTGCATGTAAGCTTTGGTTGCTATGGTCAGAATGGCCACCAGGGCACCTGTGCTTTTTCCTCTTTCCTCTTCTTCTGAAAGAACTCCCTATTCCCTGTCCACACACGCCTTTTTGTGAAAGAGCTCTTTTGCAAAAAGGCTTCTTCCTCGTAGAATGAGCATTACTGAAGCCAGAAAAACCCCTCTGTTCTTTCAATTTTCTTGTGGAAGAATGCAATTGCAGTGTGGACATTCCTCAATTTTTTCAGAAAAATGGATGTTTTTCCGACAAAACTCTGTTGCGTAGACATACTCTCAGTGGGATGGATTTTTCACACTGCTGAGCGATGTAGTTATACCAATCTAAATCTGTAGCGTAGACATGGCCTCTTTCGCATTTAATAGTGGCTTATTTTGTATTAGCTTAACCCTGTTCCTAATCAACTTCACCCAACCCAAAACAAACCTGGTTTAAAATGAAATAAAAGTGTCCAGAGCTTTTTGCACCAGTTCCAGAGAATCTGTTTAAAATAGATTAGCTAAACAAATACAACTCTGCATAGACACAAGTCCTTAAATAATTTAAAAAATGGTTCTGTGAAAACAGTACAAAAACATGCTCTATTTAAATTTGTGAATGGCTTATTGCTTCAGATAGACCTTTGATGAGTGCTCATAAACAGTTTTGCACCATTTGATATTTAGTTACACTGGTGCAAATACACTGGTGTATATAGTCAGACCTGTTTGTTAGGAACTCAAAGTTACTATACAATTTTCTTTCAATAAGGGCCAAGAAAGACAACAGCAGCCACCGAGAACAAAATATACCACACTGGAGAAATCAGCATTGGTCAGATTAGACCAGGGGTTTTCAAAGTTGGGTCGCAGGCCTTCCTGGGTAAGCTGCTGGCGGGCCACAAGACGCTTTGTTTATCAAGCGTCTATAGGTAGAGAGGCTTGCCACTTCCATTGGCTTCAGTTTGCCATTTCCAGTCAAGGAGAACTGAGGGAAGTGGCTGCAGGGCCCACACTGTCTGGGGTTTTGATACCAACTAAGTACTGCTGTGAAAGTTTCTGTGTTGATAAAGGTGCCTGAAGAGATTGGAATGTTGCTGTGATTTGCATCTTGATAGTGCCTAGATCCTTCTGTTTCACTCTGGTAGGCATGGTACAAACAAAAGCCAGTCCTTGCCCTGAAGACCTTACAGTTTAAGCCCACAGACAACAGGTTGAAACAACAAACTGATGGGAAGAGCACAGGGAATCAAAGAACCTAAAAAAATATTGTACAAAGACACAAGTAACAAATTTTCAACCTCTACTGAGCACCTAAAATTGGTCTCTTTAATATACCTTTTCTTACACTACAAGGTCTTTGAGTCAGGGACTATCTTTTGGTTCTGTGTTTGTAAAGGCTCTAGGACAGTGTTCCTTAAACTTTTAAGACCAAGGAACAGTAAATTTTTTTTGATGAGGAACACCAAGGATTCTTTAAGGGCGGCCATTTTGAACTCTGTTGTTCTCTGCGGCACACCTCCGACTGCCTCACGGCACACCAGTGTGCCACAGAACACAGTTTAAGAAACACTGCTCTAGCACAACGAGGTCCTAGTTCATGCATGGGGCTCAAAAACAATATTATACTACAAAAAATAAATAACATTTAAACACAACAATAAAAATGGTCTTATTTTCAAAGATGCTAAGCATCCACAACTTTCATTAAAGTCCATGGAAGCTATTTATGCTTTAGTACCTCTGAAGATCAGGACACTTACTCTGATGCCCCAAAGTGGATTTAGGTGCCTCATTTTAGACATCTATATTTGAAATATTTCATCCACCAGGATTTGGCTAGGCTGCTTTGCCATGGATGAAAAGCAGATGTAAATCTGGTTTAAGAGTCCAATTATGCAGAGATAAGTAGCTTGTCATAACAGATTAAGCAAATGATTGTGCAAACCACAGGAAAACATGGAGTCCTGAGCTACAGAGAATAAGTCACCCTGCAGTTCAACTAAGTCTTTATGCACATACTCTGTTGCTAATCCTTGTGATTTGGTTGAGAGTCTTGTTATATTTTTCTATTCTACTTAAAGCTCTAACTGCTGAATCCTGTCATCACAGAATCACAGGATTGGAAGGGCCCTCCAAAGGTATCTAGTTCAGTTCCCTGAACTCATGGGAGGACTAAGTATTACTTAGACCACCCCTGATAGATGTTTGTCTTACCTATTCCTAAAAATCTCCAATGATGGAGATTCCACAACCTCCCTACACAGTTTATTCCTGTGTTTTACCACCCTGACAGGAAGCTTTTCCTAATGTCCATCCTAAACAACCCTTGCCAATTGCTTCTTGTTTTATCCTCAGCGGTTGAGATGAACATTTTTTCTTTTCCCCCCATGTAACCTCATTATATGTACTTGAAAACCACTACTGTGTTCCCTCTCAGTTTTCTCTTCACTAAACAAACCCTATTTTTTCTATTGTCCATCATAGATCATGTTTTCTAGGTGTTTAATTGTTTTTGTTGTTTTCTCAACTTTCTCCAATTTGTCCACAGCTTTCCTGAAATGTGGTGCCCAGAACTGGACACAATATCTAAATGGGGGCCTAATCAGCGCAGAGTAGGGCAGAAAAATTACTTCTCATGTCTTGCTTACAACACACCTGCTAATACATCCTAGAATGTTTAGCTTGTGATCCCCTATAACCCCTACCTCCATTTGTGTAGTACACTTTCCCAGGCAGTTATTTCCCATTTTGTAGGTGCGCAACTGATTGTTCCCTCCTAAGTGAAGTACTTTGCACTTTCCTCATTGAATGTCATCCTGTTTACTTCAGACCATTTTTCCAGTTCATCCAGATCATTTTGAATTTTAGTCCTATCCTCCAAAGCAGTTTCAAGCCCTGCACCTCCAACCCCAGCTTGGTATCATTCACAAACTTTGTAGCTGTACTCTCTGTGACATTATCTTAAATCATTGATGAAAATATTGAACTGAACCAGACCCAGGACTGCTGCCCATAGGAGTATGCAATATGCCCCTCCAGAATGACTGTGAATCATTGATAACTACTCTCTGGGAATGGCTTTCCAAACAATTATATACCCACCTTATAGTAACTCCATCTAGGTTGTATTTCCCTAGTTTGTTTATGAGAAGGTCATGTGAGACAGTAGCAAAAGCCTTACTAAAGTCAAGATATACCACATCTACTGCATCCCCCCTACCAACAAGGCTTGTTACCTTGACAAAGAAAGCTATTAGGTTGATTTGACATAATTTGCTCTTGTTGAAAGAAATCCATGCTGACTGGTACTTATCACTTTATTATCTTCTAGCCTTTGCAAATTGATTGCTTAATTATTTGTTCCATTAACTTTCTGTCTACAGATGTTAAGCTGACTGGACTGTAATTCCCCGGGTTGTTCTTATTGCCTTTTTAATAGATAGGCATTTTGTCCTTTCTCAGTCTTCTGGAATCTCTCCCTTCTTCCATGACTTTTCAAAGATAATCTCTATTGAATCTCAGCCTTCATTTTTGTAAATAATGCAAGATTCCAGTCATTGTGAGTGCAAAGAGAAAAGCTTGAATATATTCCCCTACTGTACTCCAAAGCCCCAAGAACTAGAAAACAAATAAAACTGACATATAATATAGCATTTTTTTTAATTCTCATGATTTTTTGAGCTCTGACTCATGACTTCTGAATGCTTAGGATGGCTGATACTGCTAAGAGCTTTGCTGAATAGGAATGGACCATTGAATTGGAAAACAAGGCCTAGATTTTCAGTCAACAGGGGGTATAGAAACTCAACTGCCACACTCTTAGGCAGCATTGAAAAATTTCATTCCAGAAATGCATTCCTTGAATGGAAAGCTGCTGAATATCATGAACTGGGGAATGGTTTGTTTAAAGAAGGATTGTATGCCTATATGACCGAAAGAAATTCTCCTGGCTTCTCTCTCTTGGATATGAAACACTAGCTACCGAGGAACTGTCACATCTAACTTCAGCATAGCGCAACAAGATTCTGTTCATGGTATTATGAGACTTTTGTACACATTGGCCAACCTTGGGTGGCAGTGAAGCCCTCTTCCTTTAGGGAGGCTAGCCTGCCAGCCTTTCCCCTTCCATGGGAGACCCCACCCCCACCTGGCAGAGTCCCAAGTATCTCCCACATGGCTAGAGATGCCCTGAGCCCCACCCTGGCCGGAGGACTGCTGGCTCCACTACTCCAGCCGAGCTGGTTGCTGGCCCCAGTGCTGGTCTGGTCTCAACACTGTCCCAGGCTACTGGCCCCAGCATTGGGCTGGCCCAAGCACTGTCCTGAGACACCCTGAGCAGTCCTAGGTTACCCCTGGCCACCAGATAGAGCTGAGCCCTTGCTGGCTTCAGGAGAGAGAAAAGGGAAAGCAGGGGATAGAGACAGGACATGGGTGAATCCATGGCTGGGCTTAGGGGTGGCTTAACCTGCCTGGGCCTATGATACCCACTGTTCATGCTCCTAATATAATATCTGCTTTTCCTATTGACTTCTGGAGAAGCAGTTTCCCTCAAGGAGAGCAGCTTTTGATTGGGTCTTCTTGCTTTTCCCTGCAACATCCATATTTAGTGCTAATTCCTGTTCTCTAAACATAATAATGGAGTGACATCCTAAGTTCAAGAAGAGTGTGAATTTGTTCACTGGGAAACATTAAATCCTACCATAAATGCTATAATTCAGTTTCTTTCTGTGATGCAGTTTTAGTTGGAGTCACTAACACGGAAGTTTGTTATTTTCTTTCAGGATTAGGTCTGGGAGCACAGTGGGAATTGTATCATGGAAGTATTATATTCAGCAGCCTCAGGGTATATCAAAAAACAGGTGTGTAGACAAGGCTCAGGCTAGAACTCAGGCTCTGAAGCCAATCCCCATCACAAGGCTTTGGAGCCCACTGTGTATACAGCTATTTTTCGTGCTGAAACATGAGCCCAAATCTGTCACTCCAGGGTCTGACACTTGCTGCTGTGGGCTGTGTAGATGTATCCCTAAAGGTTTGCTTTCACTGAGGATGAAAGTGCCATTTGACGGTAGCCCATAGGAAAAAGGATGCATCCTCAATACAATGAGTCCAACTATCCCTTAACAGGAGTTACTTAGGTGCCTGCACTGGGAGTTTTTAGTACTATCTGGCACTTGAACAGTTCCAGAAATGACGGCCTGAAGTCTATGCAGGGCAAAAGTGCTTATCTCTGCATCATCTGAATCTGCTCAAATGTAGGGACCTCAGTAAAAATTGCTCTGAATTGGTCATGACGAGATTATGGCAAACGTGTGCTTCGGGCCTACACATAGTTCCTACCATAGCTACCTCAAGAAGAGCTGCACTGGAGTTAGATCAATAGTGGGAAAAGCGCTAGTGTGCATGAGGCAAATTCAGGTATAAGTCATGTGACTGCTCAGCGGCTGTGGAAAGGAGGAAAGGCAAGGCAATTCCCATTGCTGGCACATTGCTGATGTCACAGCCATGGTAAAAGTACAGATTTAAATTAGAGCTACATAGAACATGGAATTACTTCTAAATGGGCAATTATGACAGTTTGAAATTTGTTTTCATTCTAAATTGGAACAAGAGATTGAAATTTTGAAATTTCTTGCATAATGGAAATTCTGAAAAACATCATGATTTGGAAACATCAAAATGTTTCACTTTGCCAAGGTAAATGTTCTGTTTCAATAAAGTCACATTTATATTTATTATAGTCTATTTAATTATCTAATGAGATACAAATCAAAACATATTGCAGTGATAAAGTTGAAATAAAATGTTTTGTGATCGTATTGAAACAAAATGAGAAAGTTAAAGTGATTTGCTTTGACACTTTCCCATCAAAAACTGCATCAAAATCAGCATGTTCCTTAAAATCAATTTAATATCAATGAATCTTCATTTTCTAACAGAAAATCGTTCAGTCAAAAAGGTCTCTACTAGCTCTAATTTACAGCCAAGGAAATGTTTTCAGTTTAGGCATGTGCTTTAAGATCCCTGAGAAACCAAGACAAGCATAGCACTCTGGCTTGAGAGGCTAGATTGTTGCTTGGTGTGATATAGCAGAGTTAATTTACATCTGAGATAGGCTATTCCATGAGGATTCAGGCTCCCCCTTTTCACTCATTGAAGTATGCTACAAAACAAGCAGCTTGGGAGTACAGAAGGGTCAATTTACTCTCAAAATTACTCAAGCATCATGGATTAAAAAAGTTCAATTTGAACATGAATGCTTCTAATACTATTAATTTGACTTAGGAGAAACTGAAAAAAAGTGGGGAAAGAGAAGACAAAAAATAAATGATCATGAATGAAAACTATGAAGGTAATACAGGATGCCCACTAGATACAGTAATGTTTAGGAGTGGGAATTCTCTCATCCCCACTACATAGCTTCACAGATGTTAAAGACAGAAGGGTTCATCTAGTGTGATCTTCTTTGTAACTCGGGAAGAAGAATGTCACCCAGCCCTGGTCTACACCAGGGAGTTATTTCGAGATAACCCCCCTTATTTGAAATAATAAGCGGAGCATCCACACTACCAAGCTTGTTATTTCGAAATAACGGGCTGGTTATTTCTAAATCTGTAATCTTGCTTTCCTCTGGGAATAACATTCATTTCCGATTTGTTATTCTGAAAGGGTGCATCTACACTTGCTCCCTGGTTCGGACTAGGGATGCAAATGTAGCTGACCGAAATTGCTAATGAAGTGGGGATTTAAATATCCCGTGCTTCATTAGCATAAACTTGCCCGCACGTTATTCCACTCAACAGCTGATTCGAACCAGAAAGTTCACTCAGGGATGCGTTAGTTCGAATCAAACCCCTTGGTTTGCGCTAACGTTACTCCTCATTTTTTGAGGAGTAACATTAGTTTGAACCAAGGGGCTTGATTCGAACTAATGCGTTCTGGAGCACACTTTCCGGTTCGAATCAGCTGTTGAGTGGAATGACTCGTGGGTGAGATTATGCTAATGAAGCATGGGATATTTAAATCCCCGCTTCATTAGCAATTTCGGTCGGCTACATTTGCATCCCTAGGTTGAACTAGGGAGCAAGTGTAGACGTACCCAAATAGTGTTAGTGTGGATGATCCAGCGCTGCTAATTCAAAATAATTGGTCTCCGGAGGCCTCTCACAGCTGCACTTCTGGCTGCTCTGGCCACACCTGGCATCTCCACTGCTCCCCTTCTCCTGCAGAGCTTACAACTCCAGGCTGCAGAGAAGGATTTGTGCCATGTGGTGACCTTTGCAAGCCCCATGCCACACAGGAGCATCCCAGGTAGCCAGGAGTGCCCCCAACACTCCCTCAGAGCCCCCCACAGCTGCCAGCACTCCTGCTCCCTTGGCTGCCATTGACCAGGGATGCAGGAGAGCTCCAGCCTGGACTGGTGCAGAGATCCTGGACCACATCAAGGCCTGGGGGGGGAGGAGACAAACCTCCAGGATCCCACCAATCCAAACTGGTCTTCTGCTGCCAGAAACAGCATTCCACGGTGTCCAGGGGATTGAGAGGCATGTGCAGCAGCAGGAGCACCAGGCCCTGGTCTGCAAGCAGTCTGCAAGCATGAGGCCCATGAACCGCTCACTGCTTTGCAGCAGCTCCAGCTCCGTGTTGTGAGTGTGTCCGCAAGGACAACAAGCACACACTGCATCTGTTTTGTGCCCCGCAAGTGGAGAGGCAGGGGAGGACTGGCAGGTAAGATGCGGCAGTAGAGAGGAGCACCCCTTGACCAAGCAGCCACAGGAAGTGCCCGCCCTCCTGGTGCCCTCCCCAGAGTGCTTCTGGGGGCTCTAAGTCCAAGACAGACTCCAGTTAGTGTGGACGTGCTATTTCAAAATAATTCTGACTAATTTCAATGCTTCCACAAGAGTGGGGACACGCTCTTTCAATTCTGTTATTTTGGGAGTTATTATTTGAATGTAGTTATTTCCCAGTGTAGACATGCCCGCAGTGATTCCTGAAGATAGTGCTGAGCTGCCATTTGAAAAAATCAGACTCTGTTAGGGCCTCTCAAGATGAGCACCCAAAACCTGAAGCTTCCAAAGTACCAGTCATTTTGAAAAGCTTTGCCTCTGTCCACACATAATAAATATTTTCTCCCTATTAAATTAATTTTATAATAAGGTATCAGATTCTTGAATGAATAAGGTGATTTATTGACTACATGTTTCTTAAAATAATTTGTTTTAATTTGGTTATTTTCTATGCGCTGTCTCTCCCCTTTATCAACATGTTGTCACAGTAATGTACATTATGGATTTCTTTTTCATTGCATTATATTTGTATCTCATTTCATGAAATATTTAGTAGTTTAGCTATTCAGTACATTGGAATCAATTTTTGGATTTCTAACTAGTGATACTAGAAGGTAGTGTAATATTACAGTGTCAGGATAACCCATACATTTGTTAATAAGCCAGATGGGCAATTGGATTAAGCTCATAGGGTGTGCAACTCAATACATTATCTTACAGCAGTCATTTCAAAAGATTGGGCGATTTTGCACTGAGAACAATTGCTACCAACAAACAGTAAGACAATTTGTAGAGTGTCAAATACTATTCTCTCCCTGACATCTGTGTAAATCTGGATTAGATGAAGATGAAGTACAGTGGTTGCCTTTTTCAATGGAAAGTTTTAAACCAGCTCTACTTTATACTCTTATTGACAAAGTTAACATTTTCATAGTCTACTTTTCTCAACAATTTTCAATTTTTATTGGAAAACCCAAAACTGATAATTGTGCTTATTTTTAAATTTCTCAATAAATGTCAAAATATTCTGTTAAAACTCTCATCTTTTTTGTCCATTTTAGTAAAAATTTTCTGTGGAGGACAGGATGATTCTGACCAGTTCCAGTAAAAAGTCAGTTAATTTACAATCTTAAAATACAGAAGTTTAACATTTAATCTATACATACAAGGTTATTACACTACACCAGACAGCCCCTCACTCCAATTGCTAGTAAAATATCACTTTAATGGTTAACATTCCTATGGAGAATACATTCCCTTGATTATAAAAGAGGAGCTTTTAACACAAATATGTTACCTATAGAGGGGGCAAAATTTTTCACCCAATTTTTTTTTTCTGAAAAATCTCTGTGGCACTCAGGATTAAAGCAAACTCTGTGCCAGGATTCCTCGAAGTGATCCACAGACCCAGTCTGAGAAAGCTGCTAACTTGCTGTTCCCATCTGTTTATTTACTGGCTCTGCAGCCACAGAGCCTCGTGGGTCCCATTGGCTGCGGTTTGCCATTTGCAGCCAAGGGGAGCTGTGGGAAGCAGTATGATCTGGGCTGATGCTTCCCCCGGCTCCTGTTGGCTGCAAACGGTAAACCATAGGCAATGGGAGCCGTGAGGCCCCGGTAAATAAACAAATGGGAGCAGCCAATTGGGAGCTTTCTCAGAGAGGGCTTTCCACAGACCACTATGAGAAGCGCTGCTCTATGCCTATCTGTCAACTAAAAGTTTGTCAGTCTTAATGATGGTAGAACATTATTCAAACTAAGTTTAAAAATTGCACTAAAAGATTTAGTGTTTAGACTTTTCTAAATACTGATGGATGGTAATATTCATGTGCTAATCTCTGTATTTCTTATCTAAATAGTAATATCTGTTGTGAGCCAGAGCTAGAAATGGTTACACAGCTATCAGGCTAACTGAGGTAGATTAGAATGATAGAATCATAGGGCTGGAAGAGACTTCAAGAGGTCAACAAGTCCAGCCCTCTGCCCAAAGCAGAACCAACCCCAAGCTCAGACTTAAAAACCTCTTGGGATGGCGAATCCACCATGTCTCTAGGTAACCCATTCCAGTACTTCACCACCCTCCTAGTGAAATAGTTTTTTCTAATATGCAACCTAGAGCTCCTCCACTGTAACTTGAGACCATTGCTCCTTGTTCTGCCATCTGTCACGACTGAGTACAGCCTCTCTCCATCCTCTTTGGAAACTCCCTTAAGATAGTTAAAGGTTGCTATCAAATCCCCCCTCACTCTTTTCTCCTGCAGACTAAACAAGCCCCAATCCCTCAGCCTCTACTCGTAGATCATGTGCTCTAGTCCCCTAAACATTTTTGTTGCCCTCTGCAGGACCCTCTGCAATGTGTCCAAGTCCTTTCTGTAGTGGGGGCCCCAGAATTGGATGCAGTAGTCCAGATGTGGCGTTACCAGTGCCAAATAAAGAGGAATAATCACTTCTCTAGATAAGAACATAAGAATGGCCATACTGGGTCAGACCAAAGGTCCATCTAGCCCAGTAGCCTGTCTGCTGACAGTGGCCAGCGCCAGGTGCCCTGGAGCGGGTGGACTGAAGACAATGATCAAGCGATTTGTCTCGTGCCATCCATCTCCAGCCTCTGACAAACAGAGGCCAGGGACACCATTCCTACCTCCTGGCTAATAGCTGGAAATGCTCCTCCAAATGCACCCCATTATACCATTAGCCTTCTTGGCTACAAGGGCACACTGTTGACTCATATCCAGCTTCTCATCCACTGTAATCCCCAGTTCCTTTTCTTCTGAACTGCTGCTTAGTCAGTCGGTCCCCAGCCTATAACAATGCTTGGGATTCTTCCATCCCACGTGCAGGACTCTGCACTTGTCCTGTTGAACCTCATCAGATTTCTTTTGGACCAATCCTCCAATTTGTCTAGGTCACTCTGGAACCTATCCCTATTCTCCATCCCTAGAGGTTTTTAAGTCCAAGCTTGGGGTTGGTCCTGCTTTGGGCAGGGGGCTGGACTTCATGACCTCTTGAAGTCTCTTCCAGCCCTATGACTCCATCATTCTAATGACCTCAGTTAGCCTGCTAGCTGTGTAACCCTCCAATGCATCTACCTCTCCCCCTAGCTTAGTGTCATCCACAAACTTGCTAAGGGTATGTCTAGATTGACGTGTTTTTCTGGGATACTGGAGGTATCCCGGAAAAACTCCACCACATCCAGAGAACATGTTTGCTCTTCCACTTTCTTTTGGGGAAGAGCAAACACGCTCTTTTGGGGAGCCCTATATACCTCATTCTATGAGGAATAAGGACTCCTCCAAAAGAGGAAGCTTTTCCACCATTTAGCCCCATCTAGATGGGCCCAAATGGTGGACAAGCCTCTTCCAGAAAAGTGATTGGAAAAAGCTATGAAAATTGAGGAGTGCAATCTGCATAGCTTTTTCTGACAAAGGACTGTAGTCTAGATCTAGCCTAAGGGTGCAATCCATCC
This sequence comes from Pelochelys cantorii, assembly GCA_032595735.1. Classification (NCBI taxonomy): domain Eukaryota; kingdom Metazoa; phylum Chordata; order Testudines; family Trionychidae; genus Pelochelys; species Pelochelys cantorii. Next base: position 331,811,082 of record CM064326.1, on the reverse strand, counting down.
GCTCATCCAGGTCATTAATAAAGATGTTGAACCAAACCAGCCCTGGAATCAATTCTTGGGACACTCCGCTTGAAACTGACTGCCAACCAGACACAAGCTGTTGATCACTACTCATTGAGACCTACAGTCTAGCCAGCTTTCTGACCACCTTATAGGACATTTATCCAATCCATACTCCCTTAACTTGCTGGAAAGAATTATGTGGGAGACCGTATCAAAAGCTTTGCTAATATCAAGGTATATCACATTCTTCGACTTACCCATATCCACAGAGCCAGTTACCATGTCATAGGAGGCAATCAGGTTGTTCAGGCTTGACTTGCCCTTGGTTAATCCATGTTGACTATTCCTGATCACTTTAGTCTCTTCCAAGTGCTTCAAAATGGATTCCTTGAGGATTCCCTCCATGATTTTTCCAGGGACTGAGGTGAGGCTGACGGGTCTGTAGATTCAACCTTTAGAGACATATTACATGTATATTGTGAGATGTTGATAATGCAACTACATAGTTCCTGTGTGTGTTGCTATATTCTGTTAATTCAGAGATCAAAGGGAGATATTAATATTTGAATGAACTGTGAATGTAGTGAAATCACTGTAGTGGAAAATCACCTGCAAATGGTAGGAGATAGGCAACTGACTTATGTTGATCAATGCTGATAATTAACAATGATGTTTAGGAAAGAGAAGGTTACTTCAAAGACACTATTGTTCATCTAAAGACGGCATGTAGTCATGAAGCTGTCAAAAATGAGCAAATTATTATGAACTATTATCTGTGGTTTGTAACCTATCCCTTAAATCGGCTTCCGTACCTAATGACTGGAAGGTAGCCAACGTGACACCAATATTTAAAAAGGGCTCTAGAGGCTATCCAGGCAATTACAGACCGGTAAGTCTAACTTCAGTACTGGGCAAATTAGTCGAAACAATAGTAAAGAATAAAATTGTGACGCATGTAGAAGAACATAATATGTTGGACAAAAGTCAACATGGTTTCTGTAAAGGGAAATCCTGTCTTACTAATCTATTAGAGTTCTTTGAAGGGGTTAACAAACATGCGGACAAGGGGGATCCAGTAGATATAGTATACTTAGATTTTCAGAAAGCCTTTGACAAGGTCTCTCACCAAAGGCTCTTGTGTAAATTACATGGCCATGGGATAAGAGGGAAGGTCCTTTCATGGATTGAGAACTGGTTAAAAGACAGGAAACAAAGGGTAGGAATAAATGGTAAATTTTCAGAATGGAGAGGGGTAACTAGTGGTGTCCCCCAAGGGTCGGTCCTCAGACCAATCCTGTTCAACTTATTCATAAATGATCTGGAGAAAGGGGTAAGCAGTGAGGTGGTAAAGTTTGCAGATGATACCAAACTGTTTAGGATAGTCAAGACAGAAGCAGACTGTGAGGGACTCCAAGAAGATCTCACCAAACTGAGTGATTGGGCAACAAAATGGCAAATGAAATTTAATGTGGATAAGTGTAAAGTAATGCACGTCGGGAAAAATAACCCCAACTATACGTACAGTATGATGGGGGCTAATTTGGCTACGACAAATCAGGAAAGAGATCTTGGAGTTATCGTGGACAGTTCTCTGAAAACTTCCACACAGCGTGCAGCGGCGGTCAAAAAGGCAGATAGGATGCTCGGAATTATTAAGAAAGGGATAGAAAATAAGACACAGAATATCTTACTGCCCCTGTATAAAACTATGGTACGCCCACATCTTGAATACTGTGTACAGATGTGGTCTCCTCACCTCAAAAAAGATATTTTGGCCTTGGAAAGCGTTCAGAAAAGGGCAACTAAGATGATTAGGGGTTTGGAACGGGTCCCATATGAGGAGAGGTTAAAGCGACTGGGACTTTTCAGTTTAGAAAAGCGGAGACTGAGGGGGGATAGGATAGAGGTATATAAAATCATGAGTGGTGTGGAGAGGGCCGATAAAGAGAAGTTATGTATTAGTTCCCTAAATAGAAGAACTAGAGGACGCCAAATGAAATTATTGGGTAGCAGGTTTAAAACTAATAAAAGAAAGTTCTTCTTCACACAGCGTGTAGTCAGCCTGTGGAACTCCTTGCCAGAAGAGGCTGTGAAGGCTAGGACTATAATAGAGTTTAAAGAGAAGCTAGATAATTTCATGGAGGTTAGGTCCATAAAAGGCTATTAGCCAGGGGATAAAATGGTGTCCTTGGCCTCTATTTGTCAGAGGCTGCAGAGGGATGGCAGGAGACAAATCGCTTGATCATTGTCTTCGGTCCACCCTCTCTGGGGCACCTGGTGCTGGCCACTGTCGGCAGACAGGATACTGGGCTAGATGGACCTTTGGTCTGACCCAGTACGGCCATTCTTATGTTCTTATGTAAAGGTCTTTTGGGACCTGATACTTTCATCTCAAGTGTGCTTATGGAATAGCTTAAGTGACATGACTGAAGTCTCCAATTTCATTTTGGATTGCCCTAATCTTGAATAGCGGCATGAACCTCTGGACTAATTCTGAAAGAACTCTTTGCAACTCTAGAAGTATGAAAGTGGCCTAAGAACTATATTCCTGTCTGTGTGTATAATTATCTTTTAACCAATACTCACTCTTTTCTTTTTTTTCCTACATTTTAGTTTAGTTACTAAGAATTGGCTATAAGCATGCATTTGGTAAGATCTGAAAAATTAATTAACTTGGATAATGTGTCTGATCTTTTGGGATTAGTAAAAGTTTTTATGGGATGAACAAGATTTCCACTAATCCTTATCATATTTAATTTCACTGTCTGGAAGGTTGCCCAAGGCTGAGTTGCTTTAAGAGAACTGTGGTTTTGGCTTCTGGGTAACCAATTAGATTTTATAGAAGCTTTTTTTGTGCTACTTTGTGGCTAGCTAAGTATCAGAATGACCCCCGGTTTTGGGGATTATTGTCGGACCCATTCTTTGCAATTTGCCTAATTAAACAACTCGGTATGGCACCTCTGGAATCCCGGTCATATACAATTCTCACATACCTGGGACAGACCCCAGAGAACAAGAGCCATTAATTATTGCTGGGTCTCACCCACAGAGACAGCTGGTCAGTTAATATCCTTTAAAAAGCAACATGTCCAGAGAAAACTCCTTGATTCTCAATATAGTAGGTAGAAGCCACTTTACAGGACTATGGAGAACTGGAAATTTCCACCTAGTTATGCAGAACGATTTAGGAACCCTTCCCACACTACATATATTTGCGTCTGTGAGCCTTGGGGTCAGAATAGTCACAAGGCAGGATTGTTGTATAAAAGTTGCCCAGTGAAAAGAAGCAGGGGCTTCTCTCTCTCTCTTTCTCTCTCTCAACCAGATAGAATCCTAGGAGGTAAGGATGTAGTCTGCCAACTAAAGGTTCCCTAGCTGTCTCAGCTGCAATATGCCTCAGAAGCTGAATCCAAAGTTTTAAGATAATAACCTACAATTATGTCTTTGTCTGGGTCTTTAGTATAATTAGCATTGTGCAACTATCGCTTTATTCATTTTTAGCTAATTATTAAAGTGTATGCAACTCTTCTGCCAGGTGGAGTCAGCAGCAACAAGGACCAGGCTCATTATTCAAGGATCACTCTTAATAATATAGCTGTGAACCGGCTTGAGCCTGGTGGCATTTTGTACTTCAAAACAGCATCCTGCAGCACAAAATAGCACCCTAGAAATCCCACCTTTTGTACAAAGTATGGCTGGTGAAATATCATTTGAAAAGTCTTGATCCGTTGAACATAATTATCCTGCATGACTGTATGTACTGTTACTGTACGTGAACTTAACTGTATGTTTGTTACCACACCTAGCCTGGGACCAGGCCTGCTGATGGGGGAGGGGAAAGGGAAAGGGGGCAAAGGAAACAACAGCTCTGATACAAAAGGACCCAGAGCTCTCAGCTACCACTGCAACTACCGCAACAGTGGTGGTGACCAGAGAGCTGCAGCCTTTAAATCACTGCCAGAGCCTCGCACAGTGTGTAGCACTGAGGACTATCTGGGGGAGGCATGACATTCTCTGTGTGATGCTAAGGGCAGCCTAGCCTCAGCCCTACCCCTTCTGACCAAGGCCCCACCCCTTCCTGGGGTTCAAAGGACCCCCCACCCACCCCGCCCAGAGACCTGGTGAGGCTGTAAGCCCTGCTGCCGGTGACAACAAAGGAGCAACTAACACTGACAAGCAGTGTTGTCTTCAAGTCGTCATTGTCAAATCCAAGTCGAGTCTCAAGTCACTACAGTTCAAGTCTCAAGTCGAGTCTTGAGTCCCTAAAGTCACTTTCGAATCAAGTCCCAAGTCGAGTCTTAAATCTTTATTTAAAAAATGTCAAGTCACTTTTGTACAAGCCATCAATATTGGCATTTTAGGACAATTTTTTCACCAAGTTGATTTAACAAAATTAGCAAGTCTCAAGTCGAGTCTCAAGTCACAAACAATGAACCCGAGTTGAGTCTCAAGTCAAGTCACCTAGGCGACTTAAGTCGGACTCGAGTTCAAGTTGTGGGACTTGAGTCAACAACTCTGCTGACAAGACAGATTTACATTAAGATTATCCAGATAGTTAATGGCCTATTGAGGTGAATCCACTTGATGATGGTCCTTTCAGAGACTTCTGTGACACAGCAGGGATCTTTCTAGAAGATGGGCAAAAGTATAATAGGAACAGCATGACGAGGCCTCTCTCCTTCTGCACCAACATTGAAGGCAAGACGAATGTTTTGGAAAAAAAGACATTGAACTAGGGAAATTGATCTCAGGCTGAGCCAAGAATTCAACCTGTGTATTAGGAACTGTAATCTACTGGCAACATCCAGTGGGGTGAGAAAAGCTGCTTGATTCAAATTTTGCTTAGTCTGAATTTAAACTGCAATTTTATTTTTATTTCTTATGTAACCAACTTTGACCTTTATGTCCAGCACTTCTAATCACTTAAAACCTATCTTTCTGTAGTTAATATACGTATTCTGATGTTTCATCCTGAACAGTGAGTTTGTCTAAAGTGCTTGAGGAATCTGCTCAGATTACAAAGGATAGTGCATGTCTACTATTCTTTGACAAAAGTGACACACTAATTAATGATCTGCTTTGTTCAGGAGAAGATCTTGAGTGGTATAAGGCTGTACATTTCAAGGATGCGAGACTTCAGAGTTGGGGGTGTTTGCTGGTGTCTTACCCTGCATAGTTTGTGAGTGGCTTAAGGTATGTCTACACTGCAGGGCTTAATGCAAAATAAGCTACACAAATTCAGCTATGTCAATTGTATATCTTATTTCAAAATAGGGAGTGTCTACACAGCACTTATTTCAAAATAAAGCACTCTTCCTCCGACTTCCCTTATTCCTCTTACAACGAGGTTTACAGGAATCGGGGTAAGAAGTCCTCCAACTTGACAGTATTTTGACACTGTTTCGAAATAACTTCCTGCTGTGTAGATGTGAACGAAGTTATTTTGGAATAGTGCTAGTTATTTCGAAATAGTGTTGCAATGTTGATGTACCCTTAGAGAGAATTCGAACAACTTGATTGGGTGTTTCTTTGCATTTTGATGGCTTAGTGGCCATAGCATCCAGAAAGTTTTCTACTTGTCACCGGCATGGCATTGTAAGAGATGGTCCATGGTGGAGAGTTAAGGGAGTGTAGCAATTCCACTGTCCCAGGCTGTATCCCAGAGGTATGTCACAAACCTTCATCCAGTATTCTGAAAAATAAACACTACCCTTGGATGCCTCTAAGAAACAAGCACTGAGTCTGGGTCTCGAAAAGATACTTAATAAAACAACAGGAAACTTAATTAAAAAACAGGAATGAATTTGGGAAAATGCCACAGGCAGGATTCATAATCGTAACACCATTTTGATAAAAATTTCCCACCCACATCGAGTGAGTAACCCTCCAGGCCTGCTGTTTCTTTAGTAGGCACCATTTTGGCTCCCCATAGCTGACTGGAATCCATGTAGCACAAATGTAGAGTAAAGCTACCTTTGCCCTGCAACTATCCAGGGCTGTGCTTTCTGTGCTGTGTGTGTCAGGAGAATCCGGCCCTGAGCTTCTTACTATCAAGACAGATGGGTGACAAGCTAGTTTTACAGCTTCATGTTCCAGTGAGATCAACGAGAACCCTGTTGTGTATGAATCAGAAACTGGGATTTAGCTTCATGGTGCATGTACCGGAAAGGCGTTTTAAAGACAAATGCTATCGTTTCCTTTGAAAGAATTCTTTCTCCTGAACAAAGCACAGGAAGAATGTAAAAACCACACAGGGTATCCACAGCAACTTGTTATGTTACAAAAGACTCTTGGGGAAGTCTTTTATTTTTAATCTTTTTTGTCCCCACTTCCAACCCGGTTTAAATTAGAAGGTGGTGTCCTTTATGTCACTCTTTTTACAGACACCATCAATAACACTCCCTCCTCCCCACCCCAGCTCTTAAATGCAAATTCTGTTACAGCAAGATCTTGATTCAAAGGTCTTTCAAAGGGGTTTTAGAGTAGACCTGTTAGTTGCCAAAAGGCGATTACTGTGATGCTCATGAAAGAAATAGTTTATTTATTTATATATTGTGATTTAGAGCAACGCAAGAAAAAGGCTAGCTAATTTGGAGTCTTTCAATTATTTTTTAAACAATACCCGCGGAACAAAAACCAGCAGCAAAACTTGATCACGGTTCCAGCCCAACACTCCATAGCTATGTGAGGGCTTGTCTTTCTTCTCCACTTCCAGTTCCCACAAATATTCACTACTGCATCAATCCTACCTCTCTTCAGCTACTGGGGCAAAAGATGGACTTTGGAACCTGTTCTGTGGTCCTGTGGATAAGGCCAGGATCCATTTTTGTTCCAATATTCATTTTTTTAATTGCAAAAATGATTAAAAACCAAAGCACCCTCATTTACTGGAAAAGCCAACCACAACAACAAAAGAAAGCATGGCCAGGCATCTGGGTCAACTGTGGATGGGTATTGGTAGCACAAACACACCAGGTACCAGGAGATGGGCTATGCCTGTTTACATCAGCAGAGGATTTGACACATTGGCTGCGTCTAGACTGGCATGATTTTGCGCAAATGCTTTTAACTGAAAAGTTTTCCGTTAAAAGTATTTGCGCAAGACAGCGTCTAGATTGGCACGGACGCTTTTGCGCAAAAGCACTTTTTGCGCAAAAGCGTCCATGGCCAATCTAGACGCGCTTTTGTGCAAGAAAGCCCCGATCGCCATTTTAGCCATCGGGGCTTTTTTGCGCAAAACAAAACTGAGCTGTCTACACTGACCCTTTTGCCCGAACAGGAGCGTCAAAGTATTTGCACAAGAAGCACTGATTTCTTACATTAGAATGTCAGTGCTCTTGCGCAAATTCAAGCGGCCAGTGTAGACAGCTGGCAAGTTTTTGCGCAAAAGCTACTGCTTTTGCAGAAAAACTGGCCAGTCTAGACACAGCCATTGTGTTTAGTAATATGCAGTATACAGAGAAGCTCCCCAATTCCTCCTTCAAAAACATCAGCAGAGTTATGCCAGTTTACACCAACTTGCGAACAGGAATTGCTAACAGGGAGTTTGGAGAGGGAGTTCTCCAGGTGAAAGAGGAGTAAAAACGGGACCCTTGTGGTAAGTGGCTGTCTGGAGTGTGTGTTTGTGTGTGGGGGAGTTATTTGCTGTGTGCAGAGCTTGTGTTTATCTGTTTGGTTGGTTGGTGTGATTGTTTGATTGCTTGAAGGAGCTTCTAAAAGGTTTGAAATCTAAAAGCCTCTGTTAATTGGCTAAGCCTCAGTCAGGGGGAGGGGCTACCAGAGCTATATAAGCCTGTGACTCAGCGACCAGGGAGCTTGCGAACAGGAATTGCTAACAGGGAGTTTGGAGAGGGAGTTCTCCAGGTGAAAGAGGAGTAAAAACGGGACCCTTGTGGTAAGTGGCTGTCTGGAGTGTGTGTTTGTGTGTGGGGGAGTTATTTGCTGTGTGCAGAGCTTGTGTTTATCTGTTTGGTTGGTTGGTGTGATTGTTTGATTGCTTGAAGGAGCTTCTAAAAGGTTTGAAATCTAGAAGCCTCTGTTAATTGGCTAAGCCTCAGTCAGGGGGAGGGGCTACCAGAGCTATATAAGCCTGTGACTCAGCGACCAGGGAGCTTGCGAACAGGAATTGCTAACAGGGAGTTTGGAGAGGGAGTTCAGAGGGGGAGGTTAGAGGGCACTAGTGACTTCTGGCCTTCTTTAAAACATAACTCTTATCGTAATCTATATTCCAGAGGTTTAAAAAGAATCCCAGTTTATACTTAAACTTGTTCATTAGAAAAATGGAGACAGAAGCCCAGCAGCAGAGTGGGGGCTATCCTGTTTATTGCGTCGAGTGTAACATGTATGATTACCTGCCCTGTGGGCGGGTGGCGTATGTGTGCACCCGTTGCAAGGAGCTCCTGACCCTCAGAGACCGAGTTCGGGCTTTGGAGGCCAGGGTGGCTGAACTGGAGGAGCTAAGGGAGGTAGAGAGATTTGTGGATGAGACTTTCTGGGACACTGTAGTACTGTCCCACCTCCAGTCTGAGAGCCCCAGTGCTCTTAAGGAGGATGAAAGTCTCAAGGGAACAGAGCATTCAATGGGAGCAGAGGGAAACCATCCCGTAGTTGGGACCCTCCTCCCAGAGGATGTTGCGGTATCCTCTCGCACTGAGGATACCTCTGAGGGGGAGGGAAAGCCAGTTCGGAAGAGGCAGGTGTTAGTAGTGGGTGATTCGATCGTTAGAAACATAGATAGTTGGGTTTGTGATGACCGGGAGAACCGTATGGTCACTTGCCTGCCTGGTGCGAAGGTTGCGGATCTCTCGAGGCATCTAGATAGACTTATGTGTAGTGCTGGGGAGGAGCCGGTGGTCGTGGTACATGTAGGTACCAATGACGTAGGGAAGGGTAGGAGAGATGTCCTGGAGGCCAAATTTAGGCTGCTAGGAAAGAGACTGAAATCCAGGACCTCTATGGTGGCGTTCTCGGAAATGCTTCCGGTTCCACGCGCAGGGCCGGGTAGGCAGGCAGAGATTCAGAATCTCAATGCGTGGATGAGACGATGGTGTAGGGAAGAGGGGTTTGGATTTATTAGGAACTGGGGACACTTTTGGGAGAGGGGGAGCCTATACAGGAAGGATGGGCTCCACCTAAACCAGGGTGGAACCAGACTGCTGGCACTAAACATTAAAAAGGCCGTAGAGCAGTTTTTAAACTGAGAGATGGGGGAAAGCCGATTGGTGTGGAGATGCACGTAAATCGGAGGGAGACTACTCTTAGAGGAGAATCCATTGATAGAGATTCTCTAAGCTGTAGTCAGAAAGAGAGGAGGGGAGAGGGCAAACCATGGGCCAGAGCAGACAAACAACCGTGTACAAAGGAATCCAATGCATCAGGGAAGGGCAGACAAATAAGCAGTGGCAAATTTTTAAAGTGCTTCTACACAAATGCTAGGAGTCTGACTAATAAGATGGGTGAACTAGAGTACCTAGTATTAAATGAGGAGGTTGACATAATAGGCATCACTGAAACCTGGTGGAATGAGGAAAATCTGTGGGACACAATCATACCGGGATATAAAATATATCGAAAGGATAGAGCAGGCCGGGTGGGTGGCGGAGTGGCACTGTATGTGAAAGATAATGTAGAATCAAATGAAATAAAAATATTAAATGAATCAACATGTTCAATAGAATCGCTATGGATAGTAATTCCATGCTCCAAAAATAAGAAATTAGCAGTAGGGATATATTACCGACCACCTGACCAGGACAGGGATACTGACATTGAAATGCTGAGGGAGATTAGAGAGGCTACCAAAACAAAGAACTCTATAATAATGGGGGATTTTAATTACCCCCATATTGACTGGATACATGTCACCTCAGGAAGAGAAGCGGAGATAAAATTTCTCAATGGCTTAAATGACTGCTTCTTGGAGCAGCTAGTGCAGGAACCCACAAGGGGAGAGGCAATTCTCGATTTAGTCCTGAGTGGAGCGCAGGAACAGGTCCAGGAAATAACCGTTACAGGACCGCTTGGGAATAGTGACCATAATATAATAACATTCAACATTCCTGTGGTGGGAAGAACACCTCAGCAGACCAGCACCCTGGCATTTAATTTCAAAAAGGGGAATTACACAAAAATGAGGAGGTTAGTTAAACAGAAATTAAAAGGCACAGTGACTAGAGCCAAATCCCTGCAAGCTGCATGGAAACTTCTTAAAGACACCATAATAGAGGCCCAACTTAAATGTATACCCCAAATTAAAAAACATAGCAAGAGACCTAAAAAAGAGTCACCGTGGCTTAACCACCATGTAAAAAGCAGTGAGGGACAAAAAGGCATCTTTTAAGAAGTGGAAGTCCAATCCTAGTGAGATAAATAGAAAGGAACATAAACACTGTCAAATCAAGTGTAAAAATGTAATAAGAAAAGCAAAAAAAGATTTTGAGGAACAGCTAGCCAAAAACTCAAAAAGAAACAACAAAATGTTTTTTAAGTACATTAGAAGCAGGAAGCCTGCTAAAAAACCTGTGGGTCCCCTAGACGATCGAACTATAAAAGGCGCAATCAAGGACGATAAAGCCATTGCGGAGAAACTAAATGATTTCTTTGCTTCAGTCTTCACGGCTGAGGACGTTGGGGAGATTCCCAAATCTGCACCGTCCTTTGTGGGTAATGAATCTGAGGAACTGTCCCGGATTGAAGTGTCATTAGAGGAGGTTTTGGAACAAATAGAAAAACTTAATGTTAACAAATCTCCGGGACTGGATGGCATTCATCCAAGGGTTCTAAAAGAACTCAAATGGGAAATTGCTGAACTATTATCTGTGGTTTGTAACCTATCCCTTAAATCGGCTTCCGTACCTAATGACTGGAAGGTAGCCAACGTGACACCAATATTTAAAAAGGGCTCTAGAGGCGATCCGGGCAATTACAGACCGGTAAGTCTAACTTCAGTACCGGGCAAATTAGTCGAAACAATAGTAAAGAATAAAATTGTGAAGCATGTAGAAGAACATAATTTGTTGGACAAAAGTCAACATGGGTTTTGTAAAGGGAAATCCTGTCTTACTAATCTATTAGAGTTCTTTGAAGGGGTTAACAAACATGCGGACAAGGGGGATCCAGTAGATATAGTATACTTAGATTTCCAGAAAGCCTTTGACAAGGTCCCTCACCAAAGGCTCTTGTGTAAATTACATGGCCATGGGATAAGAGGGAAGGTCCTTTCTTGGATTGAGAACTGGTTAAAAGACAGGAAACAAAGGGTAGGAATAAATGGTAAATTTTCAGAGTGGAGAGGGGTAACTAGTGGTGTCCCCCAAGGGTCAGTCCTAGGACCAATCCTGTTCAACTTATTCATAAATGATCTGGAGAAAGGGGTAAGCAGTGAGGTGGTAAAGTTTGCGGATGATACCAAACTGTTTAGGATAGTCAAGACAGAAGCAGACTGTAAGGGACTCCAAGAAGATCTCACCAAACTGAGTGATTGGGCAACAAAATGGCAAATGAAATTTAATGTGGATAAGTGTAAAGTAATGCACATTGGGAAAAATAACCCCAACTATACGTACAGTATGATGGGGGCTAATTTGGCTACGACAAATCAGGAAAGAGATCTTGGAGTTATCGTGGACAGTTCTCTGAAAACTTCCACACAGTGTGCAGCGGCGGTCAAAAAGGCAAATAGGATGCTAGGTATTATTAAGAAAGGGATAGAAAATAAGACCCGGAATATCTTACTGCCCCTGTATAAAACTATGGTACGCCCACATCTTGAATACTGTGTACAGATGTGGTCTCCTCACCTCAAAAAAGATATTTTGGCCTTGGAAAGGGTTCAGAAAAGGGCAACTAAATTGATTAGGGGTTTGGAACGGGTCCCATATGAGGAGAGGTTAAAGCGACTGGGACTTTTCAGTTTAGAAAAGAGGAGACTGAGGGGGGATATGATAGAGGTGTATAAAATCATGAGTGGTATGGAGAGGGCTGATAAAGAAAAGTTATTTATTAGTTCCCTAACTAGAAGAACTAGAGGACACCAAATGAAATTAATGGGTAGCAGGTTTAAAACTAATAAAAGAAAGTTCTTCTTCACACAGCGTGTAGTCAGCATGTGGAACTCCTTGCCAGAGGAGGCTGTGAAGGCTAGGACTATAACAGAGTTTAAAGAGAAGCTAGATAATTTCATGGAGGTTAGGTCCATAAAAGGCTATTAGCCAGGGGATAAAATGGTGTCCTTGGCCTCTGTTTGACAGAGGCTGGAGAGGGATGGCAGGAGACAAAGCGCTTGATCATTGTCTTCGGTCCACCCCCTCTGGGGCACCTGGTGCTGGCCACTGTCGGCAGACAGGATACTGGGCTAGATGGACCTTTGGTCTGACCCGGTACGGCCGTTCTTATGTTCTTATGTTCTAACTGATACTGGTCCAATGGAAAAAAAATATTCCCAGATGTAGCAAGAATTGATCTCAAAGAAATTTACCCGCATACTTTTCCTCACATTGAAATAAGAATAATATCTACCCAAATGGGTTTTCTTTGTGAGAGATCAGCATTTGAAAGGATTCCTCCAGTCCCCAAGGACCTCAGTGAATGATAGCCCATCACAACTTGTCTCTTGCTTGCTACCCTACTTAATTAGAGTGTGCTGCTCACTTTGATGAAAACATGTTTCTAGCTTGATTAAAATGCTTCTAGGATTAAATCATTTTGCCTAGACAAGTTGCCAGTAATAATAAATAATAATAATAAAAATAAAAATAAACTGGAATAATTTTAGAGCATGTTTCTCATGGGCTAACAAGCTGTTCATTGAGTTCTTCACAGGAACTCAGGGTGGGAAACCTCCAGCATGCTGGCCAGATGTGGGCCACTAGATACTTTGTTTATGTGAGCATCCGTGGACCAGGCCGCTCACAGCCCCCAGTGGTCGCAGTTTGCCATTCCCACCCAATGGGAGCTACAGGAAATCACACAGCTTCCTGCAGCTCCTATTGGCCTGGAACAGCAACCTGCAGCCAATGGGAGCTGTGAGTGGCCATGCCTGGGGACAGTCCGGAAAACAAAGCACCTGATGATCCACCAAAGGTTAATTCTGGTGAATTGTGTCTGGCTGGTGGGCCAGAGTTTCCCCACCCCTGCAGTAACCCATTATTTCCTCCAAATGTAACTATGCTTTCAAGTTCTATAACATCTTCCATCTATTATAATAGGCTACACAACTTTGGAAGCCCCGGGGGGCCACAATGATACTCACAGCAAATGCCGAGGACTGCAACTTAAGTGTGGTTGTATATACATGCAAATATATATGCAAGTAGCTTCTTTCACACTGACAGCATGAATACAAAGATTAAAGCAAGACCATGCAACACACAGGCCCCATTTAAGTCAGTTCTCCTGATATTAATAAAATGCAATACTTACCTGATTTCCACCCATATGACAGCACTTTTCATGAGCAATGACAGTCCAGGAATTTAATTACAAAAATGCATATCATCAGAAGACCATTATATGGACTAATTTTGTTTTGGCTCCCACCCGCGGGCTACGTGTTGAGCCCCATGTAAACCCAAACCGCACTGCGGGTCGCAAACAAACAAGAAGAGAAAACAACAGCATTCCACAAACAAATTCTTTCCAGTAACCACGCAGCACACCTCCATCATAATAATCCAGGAACCCACCTCTGCAATCAGCCCCGGTGCCAACTCTGTCCACACATCTACACAAATGATTTCATCACAGGGCCCAGCAACATCTGCCACTACATCAGGGTCTCATTTAACTGCACATCCACTATTGTAATCTATGCCATCAAATAATAACATAAGAACATATGCCAGCAATGCCCCACTGACATGTATGTTGGCCAAACTGAACAGTCTCTACAGGAAAGAATGAATGGACACAAATCAAATATCCAAAAAGGCAACACACAGAAACCTGTTGTAGAACACTTTAACCTGCCTGGGCATTCATTAATGGATCTCCAAATCACTGTCTTGTTTCAGGCCAATTCCACAAACCGAATACACAGAGAATGGTTGGAACTTAACTTCATTTACAAGTTTGATTCCTTTCAGAATGGAATGAACAGGGATATCAGCTGGTTCGCACACTACCTTCCACATCCTAATGACTTAACCAGCCAACCAAACAATGGAGGTGCTAATTGTTCTTATCAGCCTCTTGTAACTTGAACAATCTATTCACTGACTTTTTTCTCGTTTTTCCCCCTCCTTTTCCCCCCTCCCTTACCTTATTTATTCTTGGATCTGGACTTTTAATACTCCAGTCATCTGAAGAAGTGGGTTGTGCCCACAAAAGCTCATGATGCCATCTACATGTTTTGTTGGAGGTGCTTTAAGGTGCTACTAGACTATTCGTTGGTTTTTAAGTTGATATAATCAGTAGTGTGGTTAGTTTCATAATACCTTTTATTGACAGATCAATATAAATCTCATTTTATGGAGGAGGAAACTGAGGAATGGAAAGTTGAGTGGCTCATTCAATGACACACACACTATGGTTGTAGCGGTACTGTGAAAAGTATGTTGGTCTCATCAGTCCCAGACTGACGCTTTACCCGCTAGACTGTTTCTCTTCCTAGTTATTAAGGGAACCACCTTAACCTTTGGGAAATATTTATGTACACAGTGATAGTCACTCCAGACCCTGACACTGCAGTGTTGGGCTGATTGGGACTATGATGGTCCTTAGAGAAGGAAGAGGGGTAGTTTCTAACTGTTGGAAGTCAGGGTTTGGTGAGGTTTGCAGGCAAGGTGGTGATTTTGCTTTGGCTAATTGGAGTTTTGAGGATGTAATTTATGTACCACGTTATGACCTTTGGCAGAAAAATGATTTAGAACTCAAACAACATGGACTAGTTTTATACTACATCCTGTTTTCTAAAGCTTTATATAAATAGACATTGCTGTTTCTGGATACACAAACTTTGTTTATTGACTGGATAAAGAGACTGGGCAGGAACTCATTTGTTATATTAAATGTTAGATCTTGGGTTAAAATACTTCAGCTCATGGAGAGACTAACTCCTTCCTTAAGCTTGTTTGACCCTGGGGTTTTTGGAGCAAAGGCCACAATATGTATGAGTGATTGTCTTTTACCCCCTGGAGGCTGAGCTAAAGTCACCAGTCTGTGACCTGTGTCAGAGACGAATCAGATCTTTTAGAGGTATCAGATAATAAACTGCTAGACCAGGGGTTTTCAACATTTTTCACTCTGTGCCTCCCCTTCCCCTCTGCTATAACAACTCCACAACTCACCAGTCACACATGCTTTTTTGCATATAAAAGCCAGGGCCAGTTTTAGAGAGTAGCAAGCAGGTCAATTGGCTGGGGCTTCACGCCACAGAGGGCCCAACAAATCTAAAGGTATATCTACACTACCAAGTTTCATTGACAAAATCTATGTTGACTTTAAAAGTCAACAAAACAAAAATCACCAGAAGGTGTTTACACTGGCTCCCTCTGTTGACAGATCATGTCCACATTGGGAGCACCATCATCGACAGTGTGAGTAATGCACTGTGGGTATGTATCCCACAGTCCAGTGTTGTGGGAAGGCAGAGATGTGGGAAGGCAGAGAATGTTAAAGCAGCTCAGCATCTGGCGCTCTCCTGCTGCAGCAGCAGTCTGTCTGCTACTGCGTTCCTAGTGCAAGGCAGAACAGAAGCATTCCAATGATTAGTTCTTTGTTTGTTCCCCAAATGGAGCAGCTCACTCAGCTGTCAGACATCTCCCATAGCTTTGAAAGAGGAAGGGGTGTATACCTGCAGGACAGCAGAGATCAAAACACTGAGCAGAGCCATCAGGGCAGGCATTGTGGGATACTGGCCAAAGCCAGTTCTGTCCATCAAACAAACAGCAGAGTCTATACTGACAAGAAAGGAAGGAGAAAAGAAAAAGTCTCTCATAGGGGTGGAAATTTTTTGTTGCTGAAATGAGATGTTTCTTCCAACAAAAGTCACATTGCAGTATGAATGCTGACACTGTTTTGGCAATGAAACTTTGAAGTGTAGACATATCCTACGTTGTTCAGGCTTCAGCTTCAGCCCCAAGTGGCAGGGCTCAGGGTTTCTGCCCTGGGCCCCAGTGAGTCTAACATTGGTCCTGGTGGGTGGCCCCCTAAAACCTGTTTGTGCCCTGGGGCTCCCAGAACTCTGGTTGAGAACCGCTGTGCTAGACCACTGTGCCTATCAACTCTCAGGGGGTATGTCCACACTAGCCACCCTAGTTCGAACTAGGGTGGCTAGTGTAGACATACCCAGGCTTATTACTACCAGCTACCTGCCAGATATAGAATCAGGTGGCATGGGGGGGAGTAAAAAAACCACACTATTGACTCTTGACCACTGACTACCTTAAAGTAAAGCACAGTCTATGTTAGGTCCATTGCACTAGGTAGCAGAGGAGCTGTTTTGGTGGGGGCAAGTATCTATCTAGTGTAAATTGTGGTAATTAATATTTTTACTTGCTACCTAAGATTATCAGCAGAACTCTATAGTGGCTGTTTATTGTTATGCTATTTCTCAACATAATTTCAGTGGGGTTATTATATGACAAAATGTATGCTCGCTGAAAGCCTGTGTGTAAAAGCTCTCTTGGGCACTAGCAATGTTGACGTCCAGAAATAGCTAAGGTTCCAAGAAGGCCTTCAGATTGCAAAATGCAAGAAGACTCCATCACTCATGCAGGTAAATATTCCCTCCATAATTTATTTTGGTTGTGTATCTTCCAGACTTACAGCATTTCCTCTCTTGTTTCAGAGGTTTTGGTCACAACTCCTCAATTAATAATACTGAGCCTAGACTTCCAAGCTGTGTTTCACTTCTCTATTTTGTGTTGAGTTCACTTGTTTCAACCAGTACATAGAACACAGGCACTGAGCTCACCCCTGAACACTTCACATTTGTTCTTTTTTGTTTCCCTACATTAAAATGAATTAATTTGTAATTAATTTCAAGTCTAGTAAAACTTAATGGTAAGCCCCAAAACTTATGATGTATGTTTTTAAAATAGCTAATGGTGCATTTTTATAGCACAAGATATTCAATATAGGAATCATGCAAAATTTGTATATGCTGCAGAATGTCCTGTCCATGCTCCATTTTGTCACATATTACCATGGTTAAAATGTACACTGCCAAAGAGGCATGGCTTCTCTTTTGTTTCTCTTCAGACACTTCATTAATCTACTGCTCATCACATTTTCTCTCTTCCCTTCCTACTGAGAAAGCACTGCTTTATCACTAGCTTAAGTAATTGCATTTGTTGGGAAGTGCATTGACTTTAATATGCAGGAATCCCATCTCCAGTCTTTTCTTTAAGTCTGTGCTCATATGAGAGAGTTCTATGGTTAGGATACTATCTTGCGTGCCTAACCCCCCAAGTTCAATTCCCTGATGTAACAGAGAGTTTCTGTGTGAGCTTGGGCAAGTCTGTGCCTCAGTTTCCCATATGTACTTCTTATGGATATTGTGAGGATAAATGCATTAAAGATGGTGAGATGCTCAGACAGGAGCTACATAAGTACCTATGATAGATAAGCCTTTTGAGCTTTCTCCTAGACACTCAGTAAAGAGCTGTGACACAGCTAAGAACTCAAGGAATATCAATTCCAAATGCAGAGAATATGTTGCTTCCTTGAGAATTTCTTAAGCTCAGAGATCTTCTTTTCCCTAAAGATACAATGCATTACACAAGCAAACTCTGTTTTCTGTATTTATAACTACCCAGAATTTACCCCACTGAGAAATAATGCCTATAAGACATTTGATTACTACTTTTTCGTGTTTTCCTGTCCCTTTCATTGGAGTCCTTATTCTTTTCATCATCAGTGCTTATAACAGGATAAATTCATTAATCAATCCCAACAATTCCCCGAGACAGGAATCACCATGCTTGTTACAATAGGGATATTATAGTATAATTGTGTTTAGGGTAAAATCTAGTAATTTAATTTGGGGAACTCTGCTTTCAGGAATTGCTTGATGAGAGACATTTGTATATGTAGAGAAAGGAATAAAGCCTGACTATGGCACAGTCTTGACTCTTTCTCTGTTTGAACCCTGAACAATTCCCATTTTACAGATATGTAAACTGAATCTCCTCTCTGGGTCACAGAGAAAGACCATATTAGAGATGGTATTAGAATTCATTGGACCACACCTCTTCGGAATGATAGCTAGAAATCTTAACAGACTTGTAACATTTGAAGACACTGAACTATTACTTATTTCAAGTTTCCTGGTCTCTCATCTTTTGAAGTTTCTGATAGAGATTGATAAGTGTAGAACTAGTAAACATTTGAATCTACCTCACTGTTGCATGGAGTGGGCGTCACAACATAATTGTTCACAAGAATTTGAACTACCATTTTATCCAAGAAAGTATTTGCAAATTCTGATGCTTTCCCAAACCTTGTAGTACAATGAGTGGAAATGAAGAAAGAGAGTCAAGTTTTAGGAAGGATGCCATTTGGCAAAGCACCAGAGGCTCAAGAATGCAAACTGGGCCTGGGATACTTGCATATAAACTCTGCTAAGTATGCTGAGTGACTATGGTGAGGCATTAAAGATTGCTTTCCTGCAACACTGCTTGGTTATTGTATCCCTCATTGCTAAAGAAACATGTCGTGGCAAGGTAGATTTTGTAGAAAATTCAGACTGAAATTCCATTACACACTAATACTCTATTGTTATTCTCATCTTTAAAATGTTCCAGTCATCTAGTCAGGGTGCAGCTTTGTAGGGAAGTCAAAGCCAAGCCCAAGTGTAAACTGCTGGGTTCTGAATTTACTGTGTTATTTTACAGGATCTTAGTTTAAAATCAGCTTTAAAATATTTGATTTGTGTGGTCCTGAAGATTATAAAATCACATCTCTAAAAATTGTCATCCCCCTCTCTGCCTTTTGGACATGGGAGCACCAGGTTAATAATACTGCATAGCTACACACACACACACCCAAATCCTAAGGATGGCCTTGCCTGCTACTACAATAAATGGGGAGAGACAAGTATGTTAGAATGAGATCCACAAAAGCCAGCATTCTAAGGCAGGGAGTGATCTAAGCTAGCAAATGGGGGGTGCCAATGAGAGGAGTGTGTGCTAAGTTTATCATGGAGATGGGAGTCTAAGTCCAGGCCACAGGGAGGCATCTATGGGTATGTCTACACTAGCCACCCTAGTTCGAACTAGGGTGGCTAATGCAGGTGTTCGAACTTGCAAATGAAGCTTCATTTGCACGTTCCCAGGCGCCGCCATTTTAAAATGCCCCGTAGTTCGAACTCCCTGCCCGCGGCTACACACGGCACGGACTAGGAAGTTCGAACTAAAGCCCCTAATTCCTCCTGCAATGAGGAGTAACGGTAGTCCGAATTAGGGGCTTTAGTTCGAACTACCTAGTCCGTGCCGCGTGTAGCCGCGGGCAGGGAGTTCGAACTACGGGGCATTTAAAAATGGTGGCACCCGGGAACATGCAAATGAAGCCTGGGATATTTAGATCCCGGGCTTCATTTGCAAGTTCGAACGTCTGCATTAGCCACCCTAGTTCGAACTAGGGTGGCTAGTGTAGACATACCCTAGGTGTGGTCTGGTCTATGCTATAGACTTACATTGGTGTAACTAAATCATTCAAGAGAGTGGATTTTTCACTCCACCTGAGCAACATAGTTACAACAACCTAACCTCTCGCAAAGACAGTGCTGTGTTGGAGGGAGAGTTTAACCTCTTGACAAAGCTGCCGCTCTCAGGGAGTTGGATAACACTGACAGAACTTTCCCCTGTTGGTGTAAACTAAAGTGTCTTCATTAAAATGCTGCCATGGCTCTGCTGCACTGGTGCAGCCTTTTCAGTGTAAACTTGCCCTCTGCTTATGATCCCTGAATGGGAACCCCCCACATGGAATCAGACATATAAGCTGCTTCTTGCAGGAATGTGTGAGGCACCTACTTTCATCTACATAAAATTATTGGAAGAGGATGCCTTCTGATAATGTTTAGCCCAGCTGTTAGAGCACTTGCCTGGGATATAAAAGATGCAGGTTTGATTTCTCCCCTACCCCCCCCGCCCCCCCCGATAGAGGATGAGGAAATGATTTAAACTAGAGGTGGCTTACTCTCAGGAGAGTTGTGTAACCCCTGGTGTATGAAAGATTCTGATGTAGATAAGGGACTCCGTCACTCTAAGACTTTGTCTACACTGCCAGTTTTTGCGGCAGGAAATATGCTAATGAGGGACTCATTAGCATGAGTCGCTACATCATTAGCACATTTTCTGCCGATTCTTTTTGAACAAGGGGTTTTGCGCAAAACCCCCCTCTGGGAGAAGCATAAGGATCTTGCGCAAAAGGGTTTTTTGCGCAAAACGGAAGCAGCTACACTGCTTCTTTTTGCACAAAAACCCCTTGCGCAAAAAGAATCAGCAGAAAATATGCTAATGATGTCGCGATTCATGATAATGAGTCCCTCATTAGCATATTTTCTGCCGCAAAAACTGGCCGTGTAGACAAAGCCTAATGGAACAGTTTGAGCAGAGGGAAAGAATGAGCATTGGGAGCAAGGGGAATAGCTCTAGAGTCTCTCACCTTCCAGGTAATTGCTCCAGTCCCTGGACAAGAGAATCATTCTCCCCACTGGCCCAATGACTGTGACAGTAATCTATCCACAGTGGAAAAATCATTGGGTCAGAGAGAAAGAATAAAATAACCGTAGGCTAAGGATTAGGACAGCCCATGTCCTGGGAGGTGAGAGATCTTGGTCCCAGTCCCCCTGCACCAATTACTCTTTCATTATTTATCCACAGTGAAACACAGAGGAGATACATAGCTGTGGATGATAGGAGGGCACAAATGAAAGTTTCTATGGGGGCATGTGACTGCTCCATATGTTGCCTCTGCTTCCATCCCCAAAGCTTGATATGTACATAGACCACATACGCTAGCAACTATCTCCTCCTCCTGCTCTGTCCTGTGGCTGCCCATTCCTGCCTCTTGTAGAGCTTGCCGGCATCCCTCCCTGTGTGAAGTGTCCTCAATCCATTTAGCAAGAGTTCAGAACAAGAGCAACAAAAGGCAGAGGGAAGCACTGGAACTCCAGCAGTGGGGAAAGAGAAGCAGCCCCAGATCGTGGGGTGGAGGGAATTCATCTCAGAGCCGGCCACCCTGCTGCTTCCTCCCTCCCCACGCTGCACAGACACACGGTGACCACTGTAGCCAAGAGGGGCTGATGCTTCCTTGGTGCTGGGTGTCCTAATGAGATTCAGCCTGAGAAATCAGGTAGGGCCCATAATCCTAAGTGACCTCCTTCTCCCCACATGTCACCTCTGGTGGAACAGCTAGAAGAGGAGAGACTGAGGGTGCCCCACAGCAGAATCACCTATAGCTCAGAAGTTAAAGAACAATCATTAAAAACAGAAGACCACCCGTTCAATTCCTTTCCCCCTCTGGCAGAGGAGAAATTGGATCTGGTTCTGCCACACCCCAGACAAGCACTCTTGCCACTGGGCTAAAAGTTATTAGGTGGGCAGAGGCACCATCTCGTTCTCTGGCCAGTGTTGAGACCTGATCTGGTAGGTATCTGATGCTGTCTACCAGGTCAGGCCCTGCATGTGACTGAAGTGGCTAAATCCCTACCTTGTGAGTTGCTCTGGGACTCGGTGTGGAGATAGACATCCAGACACCTGGAGTGGGGCAGCTGGGGAATCCTACAGAGTCTAAAACTTTGAGGCCTATGGTATGTTTACAGTGGGAAATTAGGCAATGAGTGAGTTTCGGCAATTAGGCAACAGTCAAGTGGCTGTTGTGTGGATTGTAGTGGCGCTGTGCACAAAGACTTAGCTGTCTGAGTTGCTTTATACATCGCACTCAATGTGCCTACAAATTCTTCTACAATCCGTACATTGCCAGTCTAATCCATCATATGAATCAGGGCTCAGTTTAACTAGAATTGTGTCAGTTATTAAAGTGACTCTTGTAACCAGGCAAGATATTCAGAACAGCATTGGCTGTATAAACATTGGAGTTCTCCGGCTAGTGCCACCCGCAAATAACAAGCGTTCCTTTAAAAAGCCTGCTTTTGACATGCCTGCAGGCTAAGCACTGGATGGGCTCTGCATGGAACCTGTGGTGTTACAAATAGCAAGTCCCTGCCTGAAGCACATGTCAGCAGGTGAGAATAGAAATTAACTGGTTTATTATTTAGCTGACTGGTGGAACGGGGTAAGGGCAGGGCTGAAAATATATACGATACTTAAAGATGATGACTACTTATAAGTTTTCCCATCTTAGAGGAGTTGTTAAATTCAAGTGCAATTAGATGTATCTGTTTCCTTTTTCTTTCTGAATTTCATTGGCATGTATCTGAGAAGACCTTGACATAAAATTACATTTTCATGTACTTTCATTTCCTTTTGCTAAACTGGTGGGCTTCCAGTACTATACATCAGGCACATTTGCTTGATACCCCTCATTTGCTTTGCCCTTCTTTTTGTTTCAGCTGAGCTTCTCAGTCACTCCTTTTAGTCATATAATGAGTGCTTTTTATCTTTCACTGTAATATTTAAGCAAGAACAATTCTCTGAGGTGTGACAATTATTTTCAGAAGAGAGCTGTTTCTAGTGTCTTATAAAGGTCCAACGTATATTATGTTTTCTGGATTTGACCAAAAATTACTATTATTATTTGTAATAAAGGCAGGCCCACCAACGGAGAGGCAAAGGGAGCAATCGGCCTGGGGTCCATGATTCAAAGGGGCCTGGAGTTCCCAGCTGCTGCCACTGCTATTGTGGCAGCAGCAGTGGCAGACCCTTTGAATTTCTGCTGGTGTTGGAACACCATGCCAGGTGCTCCATGCAGTTCTGAGCGTTGTGGGGGGAGGCGGGGCACAGAGATCTGGCTGACTACCTGAGGCCCCACCCCTTTCAAGGCACAGAGTCAGCCCCTGACACACCTCACCTCAGGGCCCCTGATGACTGTCAGCTCCACTGGTTACAGGAACACTTAGAGGACCACCAAATCAAGGTCAGGCCCTATATTACAAGGCATTGTACAGAGCTAAGCAAGACAAGACCCATCCCAAAGAATTTATAATCCACATAGAGTCCATTCCTGAGAACTCAGCCTTACTGTGGAGGAACCAGGAACACGAGCACTTCTGCGAATTAGAGGAAGAGAGGCACACACATCCCTTTGAGCAATTTATTCCTAGTTCTCCTCATGCCAGTAATTGTGATTAGCTTCTCAACAGAACTCTGGGACACGATACCAGCATGGCTATGTGCATGATTGTGAAGTCATAGAACTGCAGGTTTTTTTCCATCACCCAGCAAGGTGCTCTCAGGGTTTCTGGATTTAAAGATCTGCTGCAGGGAAGTCTATTCTGATCATAAACTTCCTCCCATACAAACAGTGATAAAAATGTTCCATAGATTCAACCACAGCTAGGAGTTGCTTTTGGGTGATAAAGTAATTTTTCTCAGGAAAATTTAGACTTTTGCTATAATAAGCTACCACCTTATCTAGTCCTTTGCATTCTTGTGTCAACACTGCCCCCAAAACATAAGTACTAGCATCTGTGTCTGATAAAAGGGGTTTTGAAACATAGATAGACCAAGACAGGATCAGAGACTTTTTCAACTCTGAAAATGCTACATCACATTCTGCTGAGCTAGGGAGGTCATTAATTGGTTTTCAACCAGACAGTCCACTTTTGGGGTGGTCTGTTTGCCAGCAGGTACTGGGATAAAACTGGACATGAGTTTTTTTCCTGTTTGGGACAGGTAATGCCATCTTTAAGAGTATACCGCTCTGCCCCCTCTGGTGTGACCTCAAACATTGTGTGTGTGAGGTCATGCTAGCAGGGGTGGTGTATCAGGACAGCTTGTTCCATTGACATAGCTCATGCTGCTCATTGGGTGTGGGTTTTTTTTTACACTTACAGGCAAGCTCTCTCCTATCTGCACACAGCATGTTCACTGGACACGTTGCAGTGGCACAGCTGTCTTAGAATCACAGAGCTGGAAGAGACCTCAGGAGGTTATCAAGTCCAGCCCCCTGCCCAAGGCAGGATCAAGCCCAACTTGGTCTTGGTAAATAAAGCTGTGCTGCTACTTCATTCTATGTGTAGACATGGCGCAAGACAGAAGGTTCAAGAAAGAGTTGTTAGTGTGGTTCTTGGTAGATTCTTGCAATGCAGAGAGAATATTATATAGGTTGGACTTCCCTGGTCTGGCACCATTGAAAGAATTTGCCAGACCAAGGAGGTCTCCTGCCACCAACTCCCAGCAGGCACCCTCACTCACCCTTCCCCATCCCTAACCTGGCTGCACTGCTTGCCCAGCTGCTGCTGGCTTCCTGAGCAGCAGAGGCTCTGGTTCCTGCAGTGGGGCTTCAGCCCTGTGCATCTGGGGGCAGCCACGGGGCTCTGGCTCTGGCCCTGTGCTCCAGTGGGCTGCTGCGTGGCTCTGGCCCCCACTGCCATAGGGCTCAACTCCAGCCCCATGGTCCTGGGGGCTGCGATGGTGGCCTGCCCCCGTGCTCCAGGAAGCTGCCGGGGGACTCCAGCCCAGCCCCATGCTGCTGTGGGCTGCCAAAGGCTTAAGCTCCTGTCCTTAGGCTCCTCGCTTTCTGGTCCAGGAGCATCCATTGTCCTGTCAGATGACAGATGTTGCCACACCAGAGAATGACAGTTTTTGGAGGTACAACCTGTACCATGTTATGATAGGTCATTTGTCTCTTGTCAGTGCCTCCTGTCAGAGCGGTGTGTTGCTGCAATCTCTCTTTATTCTGGCACCCCCTATAAGTTGTTTCCCTCATTGGGTGGGTGTTCAGTGGCCCTACCCTCTGGTTAAGTCACACCATCAGAACTGATGATAAATTCCTTCTGGAGTAACAAACATTCAACACACACAGCTGGCTTTACTAGGTCTTCAGCTCTGTCTCTGGGCCCCTTGGTCTTGGTCTTCCCAACAGAACTTTGTTTCCTCCTTAGGGCTTAGGACATTTCGCTAGTGGCCAGTGGAGGACCAGAGACTGCCCACTACTCCAGATCTCAGCTCCGGGGCCCTACACGCAGCAGCCACACATCACCTCCTTCAGTTTGCAGCTGCTGTTCCCTGGGCCTTTTCCCACATAACCGCTTTCTCTTCACCTTGACCTCAGGGCTGAAGTTTTCAAATCCTCTTCCTCTTGGCTAAATGCAAGTAGCACCAGCACCCTCCTTCTGATCTTCTTCATCACAGATTCCATGTCCTTTGGGTCGTCATGTGAATGGGGTCTGGCATTTTTTGTGTAACCACATACATCGGAAGGCAAGAGAGGCAAGATTAGCATGAGAGGAAAAGATAACATAAAAAGTTTAAAACCTGATTCAAGGAGGGACAAACTATTTGGAGATGTCATTTACAGTACAAAGGACTGCAACCTTGAAGTATGCTCATATTCCATCATTCCCTGTTTGCAGCCTTTCCTCAGTTTAAATTGAGTGTATTAATTTAAGTGATACTATCTCTAGATTGTTTTTCTGCAGATAGCTTTGTTTGAGATTGCTGAACTGAACTTTGCTTTCTCTGCTCAGACAGAAATGAGTGCCGATTCAGAATCAGGAGGACAACTTTCTTCAAACTCTTTTGCCCATTAGGCTTAAATTGCAAAGCATATCTTGCACATCTCCAAAACAAAAAACCACACACACCACAAAAAGAAAGCAGGCAAGCAAAACAAACATATTTCAAAATATTGTGCAGCAGTTAGTGTCACTATACGTGGAATACAAGTTCTTAAAAAGAAGCCAGTTATTATACACAATAATAAATGTAGACATAAATAGTTTTCTACACAGCTTGAGTTCCAGCTGATGTGGCTTTATTTACCAAGGACTGCATGCAGTCTGAAACCCAATAAAATGCACAGCAATGGCTAATGGCTGAACAACATATTGCAAGCACATATTGCAGAAGGAGACTGTTGAAACTATGGATTTTGGAAAGGAGCAGCATTGCTTATTGACTTTCAATTTTTTGTGAAACATTCTAGTGATTAATATTACTACTGTATTTTAATAACAAAAATGGAGAGATGGGTTTGAATTGCAGCCACATAATTCAAACATCCCGGGACATTAAGGGGAGCTTCGACCAACACTGTGATCTACAGCTGAACTTTGCAGGAGGCTCTATTGTGATAATGGTTCAAATTAAGACCCAGCACCAAACACTCCCAACTTCTGAGTCTGAATATGGACCTGAATTTTGCACACAATAACCTTCATTATTGACTTGGACTTCTTACTGTGTGTAATATGCCATTTTCACTGAAAGATCAGTAGTTATAGCTGGAATTATTCTCTCAGAATTGAACTGTGTCAAATGAGGAAAAAGAATGTTGGGAACTAGAGTTGGTCCAAGTCCCCTATCCTCCCTGCTGGAAATTTTGCAGTTTTCAGTGAAAACTTAAATCCTGGATTTTGGATGAAAAATAGCTTTCCAGCTGAAATATTTGGATGAAAAAACAATTTTTTCCATAGAAAGCAAATTTTTGTGTGTGAAAAACTCAGTTTAGAGTAAAACATAATTTTCCTCTGTAAACCATTTTTTATGGAAATTTTTGACCATCCCTACCAGCAACACAATTAAAAATACATCCCTGCTGTCACTCTGATACCTCGAATGGTCCCATTTGTACACACTGAAGGGCTCTTTGTTCAATAAGATGACAGGACATCATGAAGAATTTGGTGGAATGTGTACGGATTACAGGACAGTTGATTAAATGCTTTATGATAGTGTAGAAGGATGGGTTTATCAAGTCTATTAGGGTATGTCTACACTGCAAAGTTAATTCGAAATAACAGCTGTTATTTCGAATTAACTTCAATAGCATCTATACATGCAAACTGCTATTTCGAATTTAATTCGAAATAGCGGAGCGCTTAATTCGAATTTGGTAAACCTCATTCTACGAGGAGTAACGCCAAATTCGAAATAGCTATTTTGAATTAAGTGCTGTGTAGACACTTAATGAGAAATAGGGGGCCTCCAGCCCTTCCCAGGGAGCCCTGGTGGCCACTCTGGGCACAACCAGGAAAACTTACTCTCCTCTCGCCCAGCCCCGGAGCCATTAAAAGGGTAGACCCTGGCCACAGTGCCTGTGCCAGCTCCAAGCCTGCCAGCCCAGAGCCAGCAGTGGCCACCGGGGCCCCTGACCCAGTGGCCCCAAAACATGAGCCAGCAAGCCACTGGCAGCCAGCCTTCCACTGCTCCCCAGGAGAAGTCTGCCAGCTCCCAGGAGCCTGACAGGGGCTGGAGAAGGCGGGCACCTTCCTGGTCCAGGGTGGAGATCACGGACCTTATTCAGGTTTGGGGGGGATGCCCCAAACATCCATGATCTCTGAACTAGATGGAGGAATGCGGCCATCTATGACAGGATAGCTGCCAGCCTGGCCACTAAAGGCCACATGCGAACCCAGGAGCAGGTTTGCATGAAAATCAAGTTGGTCTGGCGAGATCCCCAACTCTGGGCCCTGAGCTTCCCCTTCCCCTTCTTCCCCTTGCTTACCCCTTCCAGCTCCCTCCTCCCAGGTTTCTCCCTCCCTTCTCTCACCGTCTCTCTTCCTGTGTCCCACCTCCTTTCCCCAGTCTCCCCAGAGGTTCATCCCCTCCCCCCCGCCATTTTGTTAAATAAACAGAGTTTCTATTTTTGAAAAAAAGTGTATTTTATTTGACATCAGGAAGGGGGGACTAGGGAGGGGTAAGTGGAAGGACGTGAGGGAGGAATGGGGCACAAGCCTCCAGTGGGGCAGACCAGGGAGACTGTTAGTGTTCCTCGGGGCGGAAGCTCTCCCGCAGGGCTCCCTAGATACTGACAGCCTCCCTATGGACCTCCCGGATGGCAGCCTGCAGCAAGTGCAGCCAGGCTGATGGCAACGCGTCCACAAGGTGCACCAGAGGGCCCAGGGGCAGCTCTGGCTCCCTGTGGCAGAGTGCTGTGGTGTCCTGAGTGAGGGCAAGCAGAGCACGCACAGACACAAATGCTTTGCTGTCCCTCATTGAAGTAGACAAGCAAGCAGGGAAACCTGAGAACTGTCTGTCTGGGGTGGGGGTAGGGTTCCTTTAAGCACAGACCTCAGATAGCCTCAGGCAACAGCCCCACACATTAAGTCCTGACCTGGTGCCCTGCCAGAACTGGTTCCGGCCAGCCTTAACTCTGATTCAGAGTCCACTCAGTGTGGACATGCTATTTCGAAATAGCAAAACACTATTTTGAAATAGGTTTTGTGTGTAGATGCGTTAATTCTAATTAGCTTAATTCGAATTAGCTATTTCGAATTAAGTTTACTCGAATTAACGCTGTAGTATAGACATACCCTTATTGGATAGATCCAGTGTGTCACTCTATCATCTTCCAAGTCAGAAATTACATAATAAACAGTTTCAGATCAACCTTCCTAGATCTGATGTATTATGGCTTCATACCTCTCAGGCTCACACTGTAAACCAGAGAATTTAAATTCAATCTCATTATGGCTTTGACTCTGGGCACTCAACGTGGTGGTAAATGTGATAGATGCACCTATATAAAATAGCATGTCGGATGTTTTTCACACACAGCCTGGCTGAAGCACCATGCTTGGGGGGGTTCATAGCTATTCCTTTAAAGCTTTTCCTCACAGCCTTTTAGCCCTGTTCCTGCTGGGGCTGTCCTAAGTTTCTCACCTCAAGGTATGTCTACACTACAGAATTTTGTTCAAAAAATGGCCATTTTTCTGAAAAAACTTGAGGAACATCCACACTGCAATTGCGTTCTTCCTCAAGAAAATCGAAAGAACAGAGGGGTTTTTCCGGCATTGGTAATCCTCATTCTATGAGGAAGAAGCCTTTTTGTGAAAGAGCTCTTTTGCAAAAAGGCATGTGTGGACAGGAAAGAGGGAGTTCTTTTGGAAGAAGAGGAAAGAGGAAAACGCTCAGGTGCCCTGGTAGCCATTCCATCCATAGAAATCACAGCTTACATGTGAGAGAGCGTCCATTCAGTCTGGATGCTCTCTTTCGAAAAAGCAGATTGTTTTTTCGATGCACTTTTGCAGTGTGGACGCTCACCTTCGGAAGAAGTTTTTTTGGTCTTTCGAAAAAAGCTTCTTCCAAAAGAAGCCTGTAGTAGATGTAGCCTCAGACACATAACTGGCTGGGGAAGTGCATAATTAACTTATCAGGTAGAGGATGGGCAGATGTGTCACTGTGGGGAGGGGAAGGACACAAAATTAACTGGTGGGTATTTTGCGGTGAGTGGATGCTCTACACTAGCAGGCAGAACATTATATACATTTGGTTTTAATTGATTTCAGCTGGGACCTCTGGCAGCATCTACCATAACGAGGACCAAAACTGCCTTATGCCCAGGCCTACTGACAGAAGGGAGCAAAGGGGGCAGTCACTCTGCGGTTCAGTGATTCAAAGAGGCCTGGGGCTAAGGCAGCTGCTGGTGCTGGTACTGGGTCACAAAGCCCCAAGCCCTTTAAATTGCCAACAGAGCACACATGGCACACTCCAGGTGGCTCTTAGGATTGCCTGGCGAGGTGGAGACACCACGCTGTGCACTTCAGGCAGTGCTGAGGAGGGAAGGTACCACAGTCTGGGTGGTGTTGAGAGCTGGCTGGCCTCAGCCCCGCCCCTTCTGCCTGAGAGCCTGCCCCTTATGGGAGTGCAGAGCCAACCTCCCCATCTTGCCCAGGGGCCCAGTGTGACTATTGGCTCCCCTGTTTATGTCCTATACAGATGTGAATGCAGGCCCCACTTTAATCATCACAGACACACTATAGGTGTATAGGCAGAATGCCACACACAGAGAATATATATTTAGAAAGATCTAATGATTTTTGGGCCAACCTTGTGATTCTTTAAGTATCTAACTCAATGTCCAGAAAAAACTTTAAAAAACAACAAATGGTCTTGCAGCATCTCGGAGACTAACAAAAATTGTAGGTGCTATCATGAGCTTTCATGGGCACAACCCACTTCTTGTAACTCTAGTCTTAGATGAAACCAAAGGATGGGAGTGGAATGCGCTCGGTTTTACCCTACTCTGCCAATACACCTTCCTATACGTAGACCTATAGTACCCATAGGCAATAATCTCTGGGCCCCATGCTTCCCCCACACCCCAGTAAACTTAATGTGTTTAATACAGGGCCATTTCAGAATGGTGTTGTGACTCAGTGGGACCAACTGAAGACCAGAAGACCATTGAATAGGAGGCCGTACGTGCACTTATGAGAAGACAGTCTGTGTTGTTGGTGGCAAATGACCACACAGGCCCTTGGGGCCTGGCTGATTTGGGGCTCCCTCTGAAGCTTGAGTGGAAATGGGTGACCACCTGTGCTGGAACAATAGACCCGTCCCTGACCCTCCTCTTCCCCTAAACTGAATTCCCACCCTCTGGGGCTCACTACCACCAGGGCAAGTCGAGGGTCCTGAGCTCCCCAGAGTGGCCCAGGGTCCCTGCGTGGCTCTTATCATGGGCTGGCTTCAGCTTCTGGCCAGGCCAGGGGATGGGATTTCGGGGAAGATAATCCAGGTGGATGGCACTCTGGCAAGCAGAATGTGGGGGCCCCAAAATTTTTTTGTGACCAAAATCCTAAATATTAATCCACTTCTGGTGTCATTCCCTGTCCCTGTGCCCTTGGACCCAAATCCTAAAAGTATGTAGGTACCTCATTCTCTAAGCACCTGAATATCTTGAAAGATTTGGGCCTCCATCTTCCTCTGCAGAGCTGTTGACCTTCAGTGCCCACAAGGACATATGAGTGGAAGAAGGCTTGTGGTTCTAGTCCATCAATTCTTGGCACTGAGAGACTTTTCCCTCAGAAGGGACTGTACGTTTTTTCAAGCCTCTCCTGTAAAAACCATCAGTTGGCATCTCTGCCTTGCCTAGAGCCAAGGAACAGCTAAATCCTGAGTAGGCTTCCTACTTTCAAAGCAGCTGAGCCGCCGAAAGCCTGTATTTATCAATTATCATCGCTGAGGGAATTATTCCCTATGGAGAGCATTAGAACCTGTCCATCCTGTGCTTACTGGCCTGTGGCTAAGGGCGCATGCCAGCATGGACACAGTCCTAAAACAGATTAACTTTCACAGTTTTTCCATGGCAATAGCTTGGGTTTGCTTGAACTTGGAGTGTTGTGAGGGGTCAGACACTTAAAGGTAACCTTTAGAATGAAGCCCTTTGCTGCATGCCCCATGGAATGGCCTCAAATCTCTGTTAGGGGGGTCTCACACAGCTTTAGCAGCCTTTCACCTGCAAATGGGGTGCATACAACAGAATGTGCTTGGGCTTAGGACAAGACGTTGAAGTTGGGAAAGCATGTGAGAGAGACACTGTGCTGCCACTTTAGTGAATCCAGATTAAGATCACATCCTGCAAGGTGATTAATACTCAGAACTTCCGTTAAAATCAAATGGGCATTTTGGATACTCAGCATCCTGCAGGAATGATATAATCATGTGTGTTATTCAATTTACATCTTATCTATATAAACAAAATATAAGGGCAGATCTTTAGCTGGAGTAAATCAGGATGCTTAAGTTGAAGTTAATGGAGCCCTGCCAATATACACCAGCTCTAGCTGTATTTTTTTTTGTTATGAGTGATAACTGGTTTGGATGCAAAACTCTTGCTGTTTCTGCAGCAGTGCATTATACAAGTTAGGCGTACCAATTTTCCACTCTCTCTAGAATAAAGATTTCCTCAAAACTCTGCATCAGCAATCTGCTCCCCTATTTCCAATTAATGTCTTGCCCAGTGGGTACAGCATGTTAATTGTTATGTTGCACTCATTTAAACATGCTATTCTCAAAGAAAATGAAACACACACAAAACCTGACACCTTTACCTTGAAAAATAAACATCATGTGGAAAAATCAATGGGAATGTCTTGAGGGGTGTGAGAAAGTGGAAAGACTTAAGGACTAAGTTCCCAGGGACTTGGAAGCTGCTAAGAGAGCAGTTTTACAATACAGCCCCACAGCAAGCACTGTAAATTTCCATTTGATTTTTTTTTCTTTCACAGGAAGCCTAAACACTGCCACATGCTGATAATAATAAATCCAAAGAGGCACAACCTTTGCAAAGCAATTTTTATCAATAGTAAGAGGGTGCTGCCTCAGCAGCCTGAAAAGCTAGAAAATGCTCAGCTTCTTGTCACAGATATGGTAATTTTTGCTAAATTTTTAAGTGGTGTGTTTAGTGCTTGGCTGTAGATTTCCAATGCCGCTTCTCTATTGCTTTTAATTAAGGAATCCCTTAAAACAAGAAACCAAACCAAAGCAAGATGAAACATATTAGCTCTTTGGCAGGGTGTTCTATCCTTGAACTGCTGTGCAAAGGTTAACCACTCCACACAGTGCAGTGTGTGCAATGCTATTTAAAAGAACTTGTATTAACTAAATGAGTAGATGGTTAATGATGATATGACTTGAGTTTTTGGAAAAGCATCAAGGCCGGTGTTTTAACCCTTAAGACTTAGATAGGCACCAGGTCCATTGTTAGGCACCTAATTTTTTTTCAGTGATACAGAACTACCATAACTCTCATTAAAGTCAGAGGGAGTAGTGACTGTGACATTGCAAACCATATTCTTTATAGTAATATGCTTATAAATAGGAATATCTATAACACAACTCAAATATGCTTTATACGAAACACGTCTGGTAACATATCATTGGAAAGTCTGTAACAGCCGAATGTGTATATTCTATTTGTGTGCAAGTATCATTCCTGTATTTGAAATGAAAAATGTGAAGTATAAACCTATTTACTAATCTAGACATGTTAAGGGAGAACCTTTAGTACTTTTCAAGGAACTTAATAACCCATTACTCAAGACAAGGATCTATAAATAGTCTTGCTTTTCCTAGACAATGCTTGATCCTGTGCAGAGGTGAAAGTAAGGCAGTGTACCCTGGTGCAATGCAATGGCAAGAAGAAGCTGGCAGGACGGGGCAATCAGCTGCAGCTACTCCCAGCCAAACTCCCAGCCTCTACTGCAGGTTTCCTTGCAAAGAAGGAATTCTGGGAAGGAATGCACTCTGGCTGTGAACTTTCCCCTCATTCCCTGATAGTCAGGAGAAGAGGAAGAGCAGAAGTGAACCGGTATGTACAGCTGCAGCCCTCCTGCCCTTCCAAAATGGTGCCATTTCCTCCTACACTCATCCCTACACTCCCAACCCACTGCCTTGAGCCCCCCCATCCTTAGCCCCCTGCTCTGACTCCTGCACCCCCACAATCTTCCTGCTCTGAGTCCCCCATACCCATGCCCTCTCCTCATCTCCCAACCAACTCCTGCACCTTCCATACCCCCGACCCCTTCCCTGAGTCCCTCCTCACTCCCAACCTGGACTCTTGCACCTTCCACACAACAGCCCCATGGCCGCAGACCCTCCTCACCCCTAAGTTCCTGCTCTGACTCCTGAACCTCCCATATCCTCATCCCTGCCCTGACACCCCCTCTCATTCTAACCCTCTGCCCTGAGCCCTCCCACTTTGCCCTACACTTAAATTTCTTATAGGTACTGTTTTGAGCCCTCCCGGAGGGGCATGATATGACAGTACCTGTAAGAAACTTAAGTTACTTTCATCCTTGGTTCTGTGAAGACATGTGGCCCGATCACCTGCTGCGGGAACCCATTGTGGATGCTGCACTTTTCCACTGAAAATGTGAAAAGTTTAAACTGGACACAAAGGTCTCACACTTTTGGCAAAAGAGATATAAAGATGAAAAACCAAACAATGAGGGCTGCTGCCAGATGCCAAGAGACCCCTGATTACCACCTAAGATGACTGCTGAAAACATCTAAAAACTGAACAGGGTGAAGGATCAGGCCCAAGTTGAAAGGCTGCCTAGCTTGCGAGAAAAGTTTATTAGAACTACTGTTTGGATAAGAAATCCATGTAACAAGTTTCTTAAGAGTATTAAGCTTAGCTGACATGGTTTTTTTTTCTTAGTAACTTAATTTGATCTGTTTGCTATTATTTGCAATCACTTAAATCCTACTTTTTATACTTAAAAAAATCACTTTTGTTTATTAATAAACCCAGTGTAAATAATTGTTATTAGCAGGGGGAGGGAACAACAGCTGTGCATAGCTCTCTTTCATTGCTAAAGAGGGTGAACAAGTTATGAGTTTGCTCTGTTTAAACTTTATGCAGACAAATTTATCTGGGGTTCTGTCACATCGGGGCTGTGCAGCTGGCTGCTGTGTCAAATCCCTTTGATTGATCCCTCCCACAGCTGGTTTGATCTCAGTGTCTGTGTGGCTCTGCTGAGGGCTGTGACCCCAGCTCTGCGCCTTTGCTGGGGAAGATGAGAGCATGTAGCTCAGTGGGAGAGGCTGGCAGAGTGCCCCCAGAGGGCAGATAGGCAGGCTTAGTGGTATTTTAGCACATCACATGCCAGCCTCGAGGGGATCTCTGTGACTGAACTCATCACAGTGACTACTCAGGAACACTGAAAATCAGGCTGTTTTTGTTATTCTAGAATTTGACATTCCTGAATGCACCCCAGAACTTGATAGCACTGCAGTGATGAATGGGAGGGCTACTACCCTTTTGTGAACATCACAGCCATTCAGTTAACTAAACTGACCGTAAGCGTTAAACCCAGACACAATGTATCACTGAGAATCTCCAGGAAGTGTTGGCAGGGAACCAGAAGAGCCAATGGGAAGAAAGTGTGAGATTTGAATTGAAGCAGTAATCTGCTTGCTGCAGTATTTGTGTGAGCAGAGAAAAGCTGGGAGAGATGGACTGAGCCAGGAACAAGGCTAGGAAGGACTAAATATTGAAACTACAGATATGTAAGTGAACAGGGAATATTTAGTTAGACAGATTAGGTTATTTTCTTTATTTTTAGGGTGTTAAACTACTCTGTGATGAGCCACATATCCCCCCCTCCCCCGCCCCCGCTGCCATATACTGTAATTTTTAAGTTGAATCCCAGGGAAATAACTCTGTGTTTTTTAAACTGCCTTTTTTCATTGCTCTATGGCACCTAGCAACTAAGTATGCTTTATCAGGTATATCTTCTTTGTTTTGTTAATAAAATCACCTTTTTAAGACTATGATTTGATTGCTGTGTTCTTGAAGGCAGGGGGTTCTATGTGTGCACATGCCTGAGACTGAAAGGTCTCTCAAACTGCAGTTTGTTTCCAAGCTCTTTCTTGAGGGAGGGTTCCCCACAGAAAAAAATTGCCAAGTGCATCTTCCTGGGTTCTCAAAGGAGATTTTTTGGATTTGGGTGGTGGCAGTGTACCATCCAAGGTCAGGGAATCTGTAACCTTGGGGAGTTTTTAAGCAGAAGCCTTTAATGACAGGATATTTTAAAGTCTCTTGCAGGACCCCATCTTATTCACTCCAAGTGCCGGAGTAGGGAACAGCCTTGACAACTGCAATTGGCCATTTTGTATGTTCCATCACTGACAGCTGAAAATCAAATAGCCCATAGTTAGGAATAATCTTCTTTGGATTACAAGATCAGAAAGCTGCATACTAGCATATTGTTAATGAGAATGGGAAGATGGGACAAAGTTATGGAAGAGAGTGTATGAAGAGTGCATTTAGGTGCCTCTGATATATTGTTGTTTTGGCTAGAAATACTAGAAATGTTTTGAAATAATGAGTACTTTATTGAAATGAGGAGAATTGGTGACTCAGTAGAGCTTATGATGTTGACCTGCTAGGCTATGAGCATTGTCAGAGTTAGCTATAAAAGATTAGGTAAAAATAAATATCTTGGAGCATTCTGAGGGACTTTTTCTTTGGGAAAGGTGCTGATAACTAAACTCCCCTCAGCTGAATGGAAAAAGGAACCCTGGAAGCCCAGCTAATGACCACTCAAAACCATTTCAGACTGTGAGTAACTATATCTGGGATGTTTTTAACATACTGCATACGTCTGTGTGTGCTGAATATCTAATACATCATTTTAAATAATAGCACACATACTTATGCCAATCATTTATCAGACAGGAGTGCTGTGTTTCCATTGATTAATTTCTGACACTGCCTGTAGAGAAACAGTTAAGTTACCACTATTTTGGGTTCTGAAAATCCTGGGTAACATGGGTACACAGAAAGTTAACTTGTTTAGTCTTTAGGACACATGTTATGATTTTGTTTTGTGTGCAATTATTTGTTTACATGACCCTTGCTCACCATCACTTATTCCTGAGTCTTTGAAATTAAACTTATTTTTGTTTTCATTGTAAATATATTTCATTGGTGTGATATCAAGAAAAGCTGCTGCTCTTGAGTTAAATCACACAGCCTGGTTTATGTACTCTTCCTTTGGGAGGGTGGTCACAGACCTGATATTTCTATAAGGGCATGTCTACACAGAAGTGTTATTTTGGAATAACTGACATTATTCTGAAATAACATAGCGCATGTCTACACTACAAGCAGTTATTTCCACATAATGTCAAAATAATGTCAGGCTGGAGAACATCTTATTCTGATTCCTGTAACTCTCATTTTACAAGGCGTAAGGGAAGTTGGAGGAAGAGTCCTCTTTCTTGGACTTCCTGCTGTGGAGACAGCGCCAAATGCCAAAATAAGCTATTTCGACTTAAGCTACACAATTGACGTAGCTCAAGTTGTGTAGCTTATTTTGGCATTAGTCCTGCTGTGTAAATGTACCCTGAGTGTTCACTGGACTATGGGGCAGGATCCTACACAGGGATATTTCAAAGGAGGTTGGAGACCAGGATACATTTATTGTTAGCCCAGCATAGAACAGAGGAGAGCATTTGATTGGGATCCACAAGAGTCAGCACGTTTAGAAGGGAGCTGCTTAAGCTAGCCAAACAGAACTGACGGGGGGGGGGGGAGGGAGGGGAGGAGGGAAATCTCACCTCTGCTCCAAAAAGGTATTTAGGAACCTAAATCTAGGTAAGAGGGAAGTACTTATCCCAACTTGAGATTTCCAGATGTGAACCCGCTCGTGGAGATAGGTGCATAAACAACCAAGAGGATGTTGTGCTTTCTCCACCACCCCAACCATCATGTTATATGTTTTCAGTTCACTGGTTACAGCACTCTCCTGGTGCCAATTCCACCTCTGCTTGATTTGGGTTTGAACCCAACTCTCCCACCTCTGTCTCAGGAAGTTTTCATCCAGTCTCCAAGTCATATTGTTCTGGTGGGGTTTTTTGAGCCTTTTTAAACCAGCATGGGCAGCAGAGCAGGAAGCAGGGTGGCCACATTCAAGTTAATATTCTTCATGTTCTTCTGAAAGTCTGTTCAGAGTTCTTGTGCTTTGTCATGACCATGAGGGATGGCCAGCAGCCTGGGGACTAAGGGGTTAACTATGTCCCTGACTTAACCAGGTAGCAGGCAGCCAATAGAAATGTAGGTAGGAATTTCAAACTGGGACAAAGGAATTTTTGTTTTTTTCCCTCCTTTGTCCCTGGGAGTTTTCTCTCCAGATACTGAGGGAGACAGACATGTCTCTCTCTCTCCAAGACAAGACTCTTCACTATCTGTAAGTAGGGTAAAGTTTAGATAAATCCGTTAGGTTTTATTGTTTTATGGTTTGGGAATGGGAATCTGATGTCTATGCATTTAAAAATGGGTTTTCCTCTCCTTTGTAACTAAGCTTTTGGCCCATGGGGATCCCCCATGAGTATATTAATTGGTGACATTTCCATCTAGTCATTATGCTTGTAACAGGAGTATTGTGGTGATAATAAAAGTTCTTTCTTTTTTTTTTATTAACCTGATATTGGTTAATTTTTATGTCCTGGTTTTACTTTAGGGCTGAGATTTCCCAAGTGATCTCTTCCCTGGTTTTCTTACCATTACTTGCGTGGTGGCAGCGGATTTTTATCCCCAAAATCTAGGTTTTGAAGATTTTGGGGGGAAGCTTTATACCAAAGCCTGGAAAGATAAGGTTTTGGGGTACTTTTGCGGGCCCCCACTTCCGCATTCATTGTGCCAGAGTGGGGATTTGGCCTTGACATGCTTCTTCCCAACAATCCCGCTATTGAATTAACTCAATCTAGGCACACAGCAAGCCTTCCGACCTAGGTCACATAGTGCGTTCATAAATTAAAGAGTGACTCCATGTCTAGCATACCTTCTTCATGCTGAGCATGCTCAGAGCAATCACGTAAGTATTACCATACCCGCCTCCTCTGCTACCAATCCATCATCTCATTACCACAGTCATTCCCACACATGCAATGATGATACCTAAGAGGAGAGCAGTGCTCTGCTGCAGACTCAACCTGTTAATGAGGTTAAATACCTCTAGGGATGTTCACTCTGACAGATGGTGAATCAGTTCTGTTGATAGCTGTGGCATGTGTAACTCATTAAACTCTGCTTTGGCTACATATTGTTGGGGTGGCTCTTTGGAGAGAAGAGTGGTTGGGGGCAGCACTAGGAGCAGCAGCCCCGTATGAGGAGAAATAACAGGTTAAATCTGAGTCACTTCTTAATATACTGAAATGACAGAAGGGGAGGGGGGAGCATATTTTGACCCCATGCAGCATATGTAGATTGTGTCTTGGTGCAAGTTGGGGAAAAACATATTCTCAAGAGGATATTCACTTGTATCAAGGGGAAGAAGCAATAAAATGTGCAAAAGTTAATTCCTATTGCACTAGCATATGACAGTAAGCTGCAGTCTTGGCAAGATGATGTTTACAGTGAAGTCAGCATTAAAATGTTGGCAGTCATTGTAAACTGTTATCTGCAGTTCTGGTTTCCATATAGAGAAACTGGGGCAGGAGTTAAATATTTTGCTTAAACCACCAAGGAAATCAATGTCAGAGCTGGGATTTTACTGAGGAATTCCTGGTTCCCAGTCCTCTACCATAGGACATCTTTCTCTCCCTAATATTAACAAAGTTTTAGTATCATAGAATCATAGAACCATAGAGCTGAAAGAGACCTCAGGAGGTCATCAAGTCCAGCCCCCTGCTCTAGGCAGGACCAATCCCTATTAGATCAACCCAGTCAGGGCTTTGTCAAGCCAAGACTTAAATACCTCTAGGGATGGAGACTCCACTACTTCCCTAGGTAACCCATTCTGGTGTTTTACCACTCTCCTAGTGAAATAGTTTTTCCTAATATCCAACCTGGACCTCTCCCACCACAACTTAAGACCATTGCTCCTTGTTCTGCCATCCGTCACTACTGAGAACAGCCTTTCTCCATCCTCTTTGGAACCTCCCTTCAGGAAGTTGAAGGCTGCTATCAAATCCCCCCTCACTCTTTGCTTCTGCAGACTAAACAGACCCAACTCCCTCAGCCTCTCCTCATAGGTCGTATGCTCCAGCCCCCTAATCATTTTGGTTGCCCTTCGCTGGACCCTCTCCAATGCGTCCACATCCTTTTTGTAGTGGGGGGCCCAGAACTGGACACAATACTCCAGATGTGGCCTCACCAGAGCCGAATAAAGGGGAATAATCACATCTCTGGATCTGCTGGCAATGCTCCTCTTAATGCAACCTAATATGCCATTAGCCTTCAGTCTATACTGGGGCTGCCAATCACAGCTACCTCATTTAATTAACTCAAAACTTAATTGTGATTCATTGCAGTCTGGGACCTGACCTTGTCTGTGAAGACTGAGGGAAAAAAAGTATTGAGACCAGCGTTCCCTCTAAGCTGCCTGGCTGCACAGCTTCACAGGTGATTAATCAGCACCGGCCAGTCAGAAGCTCAGGGCTTTGTGAAAGGAGCTGCCTGACTGGGCGGGGCTGATTAATCACCTGTGAAGTTGTGCTGCCCCACAGCTTAGAGGGAACACTGATTGAGACCTTCACCTTTTTCCACTTCTTCTGTCACTAGGTTGCCTTCCTCATTAAGTAAGGATTCCTCAAGTTCCCTGACCTTCTTGTTGCTAACATACCTTTTCATTGTAGGGTTTTGAAGTTTTGTTTAGTGTTGCTGGTTTCTTGGTTGCCTCAACAGTGTCACACCAGATGGAATGTCAACTTTTGTGACAGAGCTGTTGGCTGCTGACTTTCTAACAGTGACAAACGAACTACTGGCAAGTAGCAAACATTGGACTTAATAAAGAGGAAAAGGCCTTTAATGTGTGGTTCAAGAAGGAAAAGAACCTTATAAATACAATTAGATGTGGAAGATATTCTGAATAGCTACCAATAATAGCAGCAGGGCTTCTTATAAAGATCTTAAAAGATCTGTTAAAAAATGATTTTTTTAGTGCTCCAAAGAACATTAACATCAGCGCAAACCTCTTGTTCTCTTGACTCTTGTCTACCTAGAATAATGAAATCCACTTCAGATTCCCGGGGTTCTGTGGCTGACATAGCTGATCCTAAAACTGTTTCTCTGTCACCACTTTTTTCTGTACTTTTTGTAATAAGTCAAATGAATTTAACAGTGCAATTTACCAAATCCTGAGCAATGAGATTTGACTACTATGCTACGTACTGTGCTTTGTACTTTACTACGCTCAGGTCAGCATCCCATGAACCATAAGATGTAAAAAGATTAATGTGCTGCAGTCCACACAGAATTCCACAAAGAGTATGGTACTGCTTGGAATGATTAAAGGTGCATGTATTTCAAGGGGATGAGGTACAGAACCTTGATTCAGGGTACAAACATCCTAGAATGACTTATTGTCTCAAGGACTATTTATTATCCATTGTATACTAATACACAGAAATATTAGAAATGCCAGGGGGCAGGATCCTATCTGGTCACCAGTGCAAGGGAGTTAAACACACCTGCTGCTATTAGTTGTGTAAGGTCCAGGTTAACACACAGATGTGATTTTTAATTTCAAATAATTGAACTGGGTGCTCAGTTTTTTAAGTATAGCCATTCATATTACCACATTGTCAATCTTCATCATTCAATCATGCCATTTTGCACGTGGACGGTGGTGGTGAAAGGGTTGAGCTAGTAGAGGGAGCATTTATTATCTGCCCAACTCAAGAGCCTGTGGGGTATGCTGTTGTTGGGGAGCACTGTTTACTTTAGATTGGGAAAGGAGGGGACCTGCCCTCTGGTTTTAGCTGAGATCATCCTCCACCATCACTTCCCCTCCACACACTGCCCCTTAGTTTTACTCTGTTGTGACTATTATTACTTTAGGTATGGTTGTGGGGTCTCTATGAGTCAAATTTCGCAGGCAGTCTATGTGAGGTGCTATGAAACTCTTATTGTTATGCACACAGACAGCTGGAAACAAGTGTGGTAAGGAGTGAGTGATCATTCAACACCACATTAGATAAGATGGCCCGTGACATCGGCTCCTAGCCATCCATCATACTTCTACTGTCAAAACACAGCTTCCTTTAAAGGATTCTGGGGAATATAGTATAGAAAAAGCCTCCTGGACTATTCAGTACAATCACAACTCTTATCAGAGGGCATCCATTGTGGCTGAAATCCTGGAGCCACTGAAGTCAATTGCAAAGCTCTCACTGACTTTAGTGGGGCCAAGATCTCACTATGTGCTCACCTCCCCTTTACATGAGCTGGGTAAATACTGAATTCTACTTCACATTATTTAATGGCTGTGATCTGCTTATGCTTGTGAGCTTTTTTTGCATTGACATCCAGCAAATGTCCACATGATTGAATTTTAGTGGCCCAAATATACACAGGAAATGAACGGCAAAGTCGCAATCACCAGTAATCATGGAAACCAAATTTTAAAGGGCCCCTCTGCTGGTGTAACTTGCCATAGCACCGTTGTCTCTACAGGTGCTATGCTGACTTTCCACCAGCTGAGGATCGGGTGCACATTTTCTCATGCAAGCGTTTGTGCACAAGCACAGGCATACACACACAAACTAAAACAAGCAACAACAACAAAAAAACCCCCTAGGAGTGCTGGAAGAGATATACATTCTTCTGCAAGGTATAAGCCAACCCTTATAGGCCTGTGTGATGGGATGTATTTGCTCCACACTGAAGAGGGAGGAGTTAAGGCAGCACTCTTGACAGTGGAAGCCATGCCCCCACATTCCTGCTGGGCATGCTCCAACTGCTGCTACGGCATAAAAGGCAACAGCCTAGTTTGGTAAGAGCCGACTATCAAGGAGGGAGGATGCACTTTGCTGGCTCCAGCCAAGGAGAAGCCAGAATCCCAGACCATAGGAACCAGAGATGCCGAGACTCTGATAGGTTCCCAGGTACCTGCAGATGCCCTAATTAATGGGAGCTGACACCCATGGTGGCATCCTGGGCAAGGTGGGGGAAGGGGCCCAGTTCTCCGCTCCTAGAAGAAGTGGGGCCTCACATGGAAGGGGTGAGACCTGGGCACCCCCTCAGCCTCCTTAGCACCACCCAGCACACAGCACATCCCCCCCATCTCTTAGAGCTGTCCAGAATGGTTGTGCAGCACCCCAGGGGTGATTTAAAGGGTACAGGGCTCCAGCCACTGGCACCACAGATATTGCCCTCTTTGCCCCCCTCCACCCGGTCGACAGGCCTGTCCCAAGGAGATTGCCATTGCTGGGAACACTGCCACCTGAGGAGCCCGGGGACTCTGAAGATGCCCAGGAGGGACTAGCCATTGTCCTGCAATGGCTGCATATTTTGTATGGGGATGAACCCATTCACCAGCACCAGGGCCCTGGGGCTAGGTGCATCAGGAAGGACTTGGATTCCCCTCCCTTACTGATTCTGGCCATTGGGAAATGGGATAAAGGCAGCCATACCAATGTAACTGTGGGGCTGACAGCTCTTTGCCCCAACCCCTAGGGTGAGGGGGTGTACTTGCTTCACAATAACCATTTATTCTAAAACACCCTAGTACAAGGTTTGTTGCACTTGGTTTATTTTCTCCATAGTTCCTTGTAGCGTGCCCTTCAAAGTTTTTATATTTGGCTGACTCAAAAATGTAGCATAAAGGGGAATCTGATTCACTTCAAGCCATCAACCTCCTCTGATGCAATGCAATATTTTCATTTCCTTCCCCCCCACTCCTCCCTTCAGGTCTGGCTGTATTTAGTGACCTTTCCATCTCCATGTGTTTCATCTTAGCTGATGGGAGCAGAATGCTTATGAATCCAGGGAATAGTATTGTCAGCAATGTGCTCTCAAATGTGAACGATGGGTCTCCAGGCACAACTCGCAAGACACAAGCCTCCCACACAAGTCCCACACTAGTGTGTGTGTGTGTGTGGGGGGGGGAAGCAGTGCGGTGGCAGATGCCTGTCATCGTACTGTTGAATCCCTGGGAGCTGTCTGACAACACTGGCTCTACATCTTACTCTACAACTGTTCCTATTGATTTTAGCTGCTCAGTAGGGCCTGATTCTCATTTACACTATAGGTCCTTTACATTGGTACCCAAGGCTAGCAAAATTGGTTCCGATAGGAATTTATCCCCAGTTTGTGGCACTGTCCGAGAACAAAAAACACAAAGCAAGTGGGCTCCCAGAGGAAATCATCTGATAAGGGTATTAATTTTTTTACTACTAAAAGCTCTGCTAGCATCCTCAGCGATTTATGAGCCTGACATGAACTGTGGACAGCTGCCTGTCTCATTTTATTATTAAATAGAATTTTATGAGAGCCCAGACTTAATACCAACACCAAGGCAGGTTCCTGCATTTTATTTACTTGCTCGCTTCTTATTTATGAGGGCTTGTCCACACAGCTAAGTCTTGGAGGTGAGATAAAGCATCATTAGCATTAGGAA
Organism: Pelochelys cantorii; assembly: GCA_032595735.1. NCBI lineage: Eukaryota > Metazoa > Chordata > Testudines > Trionychidae > Pelochelys > Pelochelys cantorii. The sequence goes on along the minus strand of CM064326.1, from coordinate 331,767,383 downwards.
GGAAGCAGAGTGAGATAGACAGGTCTGGCTGATGTCTGTTTGTTTATTTACATTGATCACCCCCACACTGGTTAAAATCAGCTACCAAAATAAGAAAAGGAGAAAGAAAGGAAAAATGAGAGTGTGAAAACACTTTTTAAAGAGGTTTTTAAGATCATGTAATCAACAGTTGATGCAAGATCTGAGTGTGTTCCCATTGATGGTTTGCCAGGGATTTCAGTGGGGGAAAAGGAGGGTAAGGTTGGACCAATAAAGCAAAAGTTGGTAGTTTTAGTAACAGCATTGCCAGATCTTGCAGTTTTATCACAAATTTCGGTTCTTAAAGTCAGAGGTCCCAAAGTCCTAGGACTGTGAAAATCTTCGCTTTCATTTAAAAAACCCCTCAAAGTTTCAACCCTTGTGATTGCAGAGAAAAAATTGCAAATGTGAACCGTAGAGGCTTAAAAAAGAGAAAGCAAATTTTAAACCCCCAAATGTATTATTTTTAAGCCAACTTCATAATTTTGGGGTTGACAATAGTGTATAAGCTGTGACCTCTTTTTGCATGCCAGGTTTCAAATTTAAGCAGGTGAAGGTCAGCCTGGCTTTTCTGCCAGAAGGACTTCCACTGAGCTCGGCCAATTTACAGCAGCTGAAGATTTAGCCCAATATTATTAAACTTCCCTTGTGTCTTTCCTTCCATTTGTGCCTTTCCTTTTGCTGCACTCCAGATTTCCTTTGTTTTCCACAAAACTTCTCTTCACTTAAAAATTGTCTCTCTTCATTTCAGGACAATTTTCCAAATGGTTCCTGCTTTTTAAATGTTTCTTTCTCTAAAACCCTTCAGTGCTCTTTCTAGAAGACAAAGATTATTTCCCTGTGTTTAGCTTTTCTCCCCCTTCGTATTTTCACCTTACCGCAAACCTTACCTTTAGGGACTCAGCCTCTTGGGGGCAGCAGGGATATTTCAAGGCAGGTCTACACTTAAGACACTGAATCAAATATATGTTTTATAGCCTGAATCAAAGCAGTGTTGTCAAGTGGTCTTAGACGGGCAAGGGGATGTATATTCACCTGTCTGCCTTGGTTCATATGTAAAATAAGCATTGTACGCCAGCCAACACAATGGAAGTCTTTTTACATATGACATCAGCATGAGGATGTGAAGGCAAAATGAACACTAGAATCCCAGTTAACAACCAACTCTGAGGACAAGACAGAAAACTTTAGTGATGTCAGAAGACGGAAAAAGGACAGCACTTTTTCACAAAAGGAGGACACCATCCATGTTGGTTGGAAATGCTGGGAGATTGTTCTGGGTGAGATGAGCTATTTTAGACAAGAGGTTAGTGTGTTAATGTAAAGTTTAGGTTCCAAGGTCCATGTTATACTTTTGGTTTTATATATGGCCATTTGTGTTTTCAGTTGTTATCCTTCCAATCTCTCAAATCTTAACTTTTGCTAATCAACTTATGTCTATTTTCTCTATATAATATCTCAGTCTGTGATGTTATATTCGAGCTGATCCTCAGTTGAATCAAACAAACTACAGATTCTCCAAGAGCCCTCTTAGGATAGGAAAAAAGAATGTATCTCTTGCCCCACTCCTGTGTGTGGGGCTCTTTCCTCTGCCTTTCGCTATGCAGCTCCTCTGCACAGTGTAATACAGCATGTGGCCTGTATGTTTTTACTTGCAGCTGAAGAGAACTATGGGTGGGGAAGAAAAGATGTTCCTTGGGAAATGGAACTTGTTCAAACTGTACTGCTAAGGGTGCAACATGAGGAGTTTGATTTTCAGGAAACAGGACCCGGAGGTATATAGAGTTACAGAGATCCTCTGGAGTCACCAAAAGGGGCCATGAAAGCCTGTGTCTTGCTGGTCATAATAGTCATTGCAAGGACATGTGTAGATAATGTGCACGGAGTTATGTATACTGAAAATTCTGTTTTGTAGGCCTTGTAGTAAGAGCAGGACATTCAGAAGCAGATTTCATTGAGACAAACTTCTGCAGACAGGAAGTGGGAGACACAGAGCTCCCAGGTTGACCTTTGTGTGTCTTATGGATAGCGATTTGTTTATGGAATGAAATGCTCATGAACAGATTGTGAAGGCTGCAGGAAAAAACAAAAACAGACACAAGTGTCCCTTTCATGCACAACGACATACCTTTTTTAGAAGATGCAGAGCTACACCCCAGATCCCTCAATCAGTGAAGACAAGCTCTAATGAAAGGAGGATCTTAGCCATCCTGGTAGAAAATGCCAAGGAAAGGACTTTGGGTAAGCTATCCTGTAGGGGGCAGGGAAATGTCTTGTGATCCAAGGATCTAACAAGTGTGTTATGATGTTGTTTTATATATAACCATTGGTTTTCTAGATTCTTACTACCATTTGAATCACTGTTCTTTGATGGTAACCTCATTCTCATCCAAGTGCTGTGTGTTAAGCACAGCGGTGAGCCTGAGGATAAACTAGTAAGCAGGTGCATATTATCCCTTTGGGAATTATCTGTGAGTGATCAGTACACCCAGGGCTGGACCCTGGAGGGAGCGCCGTGCACTCGTGAACTGGTGGGTGCCTATTATTAACCTTTACAGAGAGAGGGAGGCCTGCAGAGGCCGGGAAGGCAGTGGTTGTGTTGTCAGAGGGTGGTAGAGTCAGAGATCCGATCCACAGCAGGTAGAGACAAGATTTCCCCATACTAAGGGCAGGTGATTGCAAGTTGCCTCACAGTGCTGGGAACCCCTGGGAAGCATTCATATATAGTCCCTATTCTGCTTTGGGGTTCCGCTGGCTCCGAATTAGAACACTGGAATTCCCATTGCTAAAACCCAATCTTTGACAGTTTAAAGAACTCCTCTAGCAACAGGAAAACTAATAACTCTGTTTTCCTTGGAAACCCTAGGAGAGGTAGTTAGGTAGTGCCAAATACTTGAAAAATATCACACTGACCCAGAGAAGCTGATGCAAATTGATTTCAATTCAGTTATTTCAGTAGCACTACAATGATTTACACTGCCTAAGAATTTTGCCTCTGCTCTTTTCACAGTATTTTAAGAGGTGAGTTTAAACCTCTGGCCTAAGAATGACAGTGCTGATGTTTATTTGTTTCTGCCAGATTCTTCTCATTAATATAATAAATATACACACAAGAAAGACTACTGCAGTCATGGAGACTGAGAAAGTGACAAACAAAACTGCCTTCACTGAAGAGCAGATTGTCAGCCAGAAGTGAGTGACGACACCAATTACCATTTGTAAATGAGCTAGTGTTCATACTATCAATTTTTTTTTCAAACCCATCGTTGTCAAAATTGCTGCCATTCAGCATTGATTCTGCAGTTGGATGAACCCTGTGGAGCTCTAGGTTTTATGAACCTCTGTAAATCTTTTTTTTTTTTTATTTGCAAAACTTATTCATGTTTGCATTCCCAGATGGTTCTTTTTCCCAAAGGAAAATGCTCAGTACCTTTAAAAAGCAGACAACTTATTTAAGTTTCATAAGTAGAGACACAAGGATTGAATTTTGGATCTAGTCCAATAACAGACACTTCAAAAGAAGATGCAAGAAACCTGGCAGTAGACAGCTATGGGGTAATCTGTCCCCAGGGAAATTTCCACCAAGGCCCAAAATTGATACATAACGAGATGCTAGGGCTGTGTGAAATTTTTTAGCTGAAACTTATTTTTTGACAAAAAATGAAGATTTGTCAACATGGAAGCATTTTATGGCTTTGTGATGGTTTTGCCAAACTGTTTGTGTGAAACCTTCCCATGATTAGATGTTCAGCTGCATGTATGTGAGTTTTTTGTGTGTGTTTGCTCTGTGTTCAGCCCCAGTTCTGTATAGACAGCGCAGCAGACCTTGAGCGAGCTGACGAATGACCACAAGCAGATTCTACCAGACTACAAATATATGTATGCCTGTAACAATGGACCAAATCAGTGAGCAGAGTGACTTTCTGTTCCTCCCTAGGCCAGACAGAGACACTTCCTCTGAGATATAGTTTTATACCCCAATACAATATACTGCTCCTTTGACATAGTTAGGGCTTGTCTTCACAACGTTGGGGATCAACATTCCAGAGATCAGTCTGCCAGCTATCGATTTATCATGACTTCTTAGACACGATGAAGTGATCTCTGAGCACTTTCCAGTCGATGCCAGTACTCCACCAGGATGAGAAAAGTAACTGGCATCAAAGGGAGAGCAGCTCCCACCAACATTACCACACACAGTTGCTATTTGCCTAGCTGAATTAACATAGATTAGATTAAGGGCAGAGGCTAGTGTAGAATACATCTTAGTTACTCCCCTGTGATGTGGTTAATTATCATGCATTACTTTGTACATGTTGGTTCAATTAAAACATTTTTATTATATACTGTCATTGTGACCTTATCTTTCAGGAGGGGTAAATGTGTTCCTGTTATTCTTGAGGGAATATTTTTGTATCATCTTTGATACTGTGATGTTCTGGTACCACTTGATATTGGGATGTGTTTGTGTAAGGACTTTGTGCCTACCACATCTTAGGAATGTGTATTTTTCCAGCATTAGCTCTGTTCTTGCCAGATTCTGTGAGCAGGCTCTGCCTCTTGCTTACAGATTGTATTTGCTTTACAATAGTAAAGCTTTGACTAATATTTTAACTCAGGCCTTAGGCCTCATAACAGGATTCTGATATAAGGATTTATGTCCGAAGCTCTCTCCTATTATGGTTCCCTCCCCACCAAAAAAAAAAAAAAAAAAAAAAAAAAAATCCAAAAAGTCAAATGTTTCATTTTGACATTTTGAAATAATTTTTCTTTTTTCAATTAAAAATGACTTTGTTTTTAAATTTCCTAAAAAATTATTTTAAAAATGTAAAGGATAACAGAGGCTTATAATCTAGAAACATTTCATCCAACCCAAAATAATTTTTATTTTTTTACTTTTCAATTCACTGGATATTTTGAAAAAAAAATCACTTGCAGTTTGACACCAAACCAAATTGTTGTACCAAAAAAAAAAAAAAAAAAAAAAAAAATCCATTTGACCCCTCTAGTAATATCCAGCATGAAATCTTGTGCCTATTGGAGTCAATACCTGAATATCCTTTGACTTCAATGGGGTTGTGATTCCATCTCCACTAACCCCAGACTTTAAAATGGCAAAATGTCATGCATGCCTTGTAGCAGATTACCACTAGGAGAATATGACATCCCTTGGAATTTCATTCAGCTCATTCACTTCAACTTCATTCATACTTGTTTATTCATTATTTCTTCACATTTGCACAAATATTTGTCCACATAAACATTTGGCAAGTGGCTGTTCTTGACACAAATATGAATATTCACATGCAACTAAACATATTCTTGCATGAATAATAATATTCATTGTTTCTTAGATGTTTCATTTATAAAATAGAGCAACAGAAATAATATGATGCATATGTCTTTACTGCAAAGCTAACTAAAGTTATCTATGTGAGAGTTTCTTCCCAAGTTATCTATGTCTGAGTTAATCTTCTTCAGTTTAGCCAGGTTTGAGTGAGAACATTGGGAAATAGCACTTGAGTGGCTATGTCCATAAAGGCTAAATCTGTTGGGTAATTTATTTCAATCATGCATTCTGCCAGCTCATTGTACAATAAAATGTCTGTTAAAGTAAGTGCCTACCCTGAATAAAGGAAGTTGACAAGAGAAACAATAAGCTAATGGCACTGAGCATATCTGCACAACCTTCCCAGAGACTTGCTAGCCATGTGATTGATGATACTGCTGGTTTCATTAACAAATGACATAAGCATACATTTTCCTGTTAGTTACATTTATTCAACCCCATGAACTTCAGAGAGGTTACACTGGAGTCAGTATTAGGAGAATTTGACCTTCAGGGTCTAGGACTCCCTAGGGACAGTAAATAGGGTTGGTGGCAAAAGTCTGAACCTGTGACTAATTATTATTTATCATTTATGTGGAGCAGATGCTAAGACACACCAATCAAGGCTTTGCGGTGCTAAGCTCTATACAAACCTATAGCAACAAGCTGATCGTGGCCCCAGAGAGCTGACACTCTATGTAACAGCTAAAATGGACTTTTCCCCTATGGGGTAAAGAAAGAGAAAAGATTCTAAGAATCAAAGCTGTTTCTTTCCTATTGGGCAGGGTGCTACTATACTCCCCTTGCCAGCTTTCCTCAATGTTTTCTACTGTGAGAAAGGAAGACTTTAGAATTGTGGAGCAGAACTGCAAAAGCTGTAACTCCTCATTTACCAAGTTACTGTTGGCCATTCACAAGCAACATTACAGCTGGGCATATTTCACTGTATGCCGCAATGGCTGTTTTTAGTCATGCAATCATTCAGACAATCCGAGTGATGGAAACCCTAATCTCTGTGTGCCATGCACTATGCATCATCGTAAGGGGAATCTCTAGGGACTCATTATTAATGAGAGGAAAGCAGCATTGTTATTATTATTATTTATGACTTATATTGCACCACAGATGTGCACGGCCCTTTACGAAACAAATAAATGTGTAGTCTCTGCTATAACGAGTGTGAAATTCCACAGGTCAGTTTGTGCTTTGCAACTCTGGCGGGGTACAAGGGGCGGGGGGAAGGAGAAAGGACATAAGAAGCCTACCAGGGGGACCATTTAAGGAGGGCAAGGGGCATTTGCCTCCCCTACATAGAGAGAAATTGGGGGGAATGAAGCGTGGTGCCCCCCAAACTGGATATGTTGCAGAGGTGATGTGGGGGGCACCCGGAGTTTTGCCTTCCATTTGGCTCTGCTGTAGCACTGTGCTCCCCTTGGGGGCTTGGGACAGCCAGAGCCCCCTGAGGGGCACAGAGGAATTTTTTTGGGGGTGGGGTGAGTGGCAACACCAGGCTCTCTGTGAGTCCTGATTAGTTTCCCTATGTGGGCTGGGAAATGGCTGCAGCTCCCTCCAGGCTCAGGTAGGCGTAGTCCTCAGTGCCTGTGAACCACGGGGTGTCAGTGGCCACAGTGACCATGTTGGATGCCACGGCCTGCTCTGGCCTGGCCCAGCCTGACCCAAACACACACACAGTCACAAGGAGTGGTGCTGCCCCACTATGCCAATTAGCCATGAGGGCAGCACTAGGCCAGCAATGGCAGCACTGCCTCAGACATAGCTAGTCCTAGCATTGCCAACCCACATACTCAGAAATCATGAGCTTAGCTTAAAAATCATGAGCTTATGTAAAATAGCAGTTTTGGAGAGGTTTTTTTTAAATTTTCTCTCTGCTCTTTATGCCTTTGGATGCTCTGGGCTCATATTTTGAAGCTTTTTTCCCACAGCCACAAGAGCTAGAAACTTACCATTTCTTTAAAAATGAAGGTTGACATCATCAAATATTCACTTGACTCCAGGAGCTGGGGCTTTAAGGAAAACAATAATTATCCTGAGACTCATGGCAAAATCATGGGGTTTGTTGTCACTTATTTCTGTAGCAGTAGCATGTGGGGCCCTAATCCTGGATCAGGGCCCCATTGTACAAGGTGTTCTACAAATAGCATGGAGAGTATTAAACAAATAGCAGGCAACACAGGCTCCCTGAAGACAGGGGGACCCAAAGAGGAATTTCATATGTGCATCTATGAGAATTCTTTCCACGCTACAAATATACATGTGCACACATGTATATAAAACTTTGTTTCATTTCACTCTATGTTTTTGACCAAGCATGTTCTTGCATTTGAAGGACACAAAATGTTAACCAGAATAGCCAGCAAAAGAATAAAAGAAATATGCACTGATGTTTAATCTATAGAGATATTATAATAAACTGTCCAAAGAGAGAGAGAGAGAGAGAACTTCTCACTCTTCTAAAATGGCACATATGTGACTCCACATACACAGTGCTTTCCTACTGTATATTTTATAACACTAAAATAAATATCTTGTCTCCCCACAGGATATAAAATAGATTGCTATGGCTGTGTCTTCACATCATTGCCTTTTATTTGATGTTGCCAAACAGCTTGCAAAATATCTGGCAATAAAATGGTTTCTATTTTGGGGCATGAGGAACTTTCACTGAAGTCAAAGGGATTTTTGTCTAAAAAAATCAGCATGTGCCTATGGACGGCGGACAGTAGAGGCAAGAGAAGGCCATGCCTTCCCAAACCACCCAGCTAACCCTATCCACACTCTGCCTGCCAGCCCCCTCCATTCAGCATGGCTCTCTGGTCTCCTGGGGGTCCTGGGATTCAGCCTTGCTGAGGCTGGGGCCATGCTGCAAGCTTCCCTTACCCCAGGAGGGCTGGGCACCACCCACACTCTGGACACCACCAACTGCTGTGTGTCACTCAGACTCCTCATGCTCCAGAGAAGGTGGGACTGCACACCTCCTGGTGAGGGGTGGCCTGCCCTTCAGTGGCAGCAGGGAGCTGGGACAGGGCTTCAGGTGACAAGGGCAGGGCTGGAGGCTTTCTCCCTCAGCCCTAGGTTCACCCACCACTCACATGCCTCTTGGGGTACATCTAGACTACAGGCTTTTGTTGACAGAGGCTTTGTCAACAGATACTGTCGACAAAGCTTCTGTCGACAAAGAGCATCTAGACTACATCCAGTTCTGTCAACAAAGCAAGCTGCTTTGTTGACATGAGAGTGTAGATGCAAAGGACAGTGTAGATGCAATAAAGCCTTTTGTCGACAGAACTATGTCGACAAAAGGCGTTATTCCTTGTAGAATGAGGTTTACTGCCATCAGCAAAACTGCCGAGTTCTGTAGACGTTATGTTGACAGAACTCAGCAGTAGTGTAGACGCAGGTATAGTTTTGTTGACAAAAGTCCACTTTTGTTGACAAAACCCTGTAGTCTAGACACACCCTTTGTGTGCTGGTAAAACAGGAGAAATGCTGTATATTAGAACAATGGCAAAAGTGTCACGCTAACACAAATTCTTTAAATTAAGCTTTTTTTTTTTCCTTTTGGAAAATATAAATGATGGGTGTGATAGAAAGAGTTCATGTTCATTTCACCATGGTTATGTCTTTCCATGAAGTTCCCATTGCTTCATAGGTGCAGAAGAATTATATTTTTCGGTACCATGTCCACCTGTGGCACTACAGCTGGAGGGCCAAAGAGGTCCTGTCAGAGGCTGTACATTGGGTCATGTCTGCAACAAAGCAAGATTCCAAGAATGTGGAATACATGGAACACCTGGAAACAAGAACCACAAGTGTAGCTTAGGTAGCTATGGAATCACTTGGGTTTAACTACATTGCTCAGGGATGTGAAAAATCCACCCCTCCTAAGCAGTGTAGTTATATTGACCTAAGCTCTGGTATAGACAGCACTATATGAGTTAGGGATGTTAGACATAGTGTAATTGAATAGTTGTGTAACCTCATCAAATTTAAGCAGTTACATGACTATTCAACAGTCCCCGGCGGCGGGACTGGCAGCCAGTGCGCTTCTGGCCCCACTCCTGGGGAGACCCTTGACACCCCATACTGCTGCCTCTCTAGCAGGGGCAGCACCACGGGGTGGCAGGAGGGAGCTGGTCTGCGAGGGGAGCTGATTTAAAAACCGGCTTCCCGTGCAGACCAGCTCCTGCCTGCAGCCCTGCACTGCTGCTTCTGATACAGCATCGGTTGGCAGCAGCCTGAGCTTCCTAAGGATGGGTCTGCTGCCATGGAGCAGCCTCTGGGCCTGCTGAGGACAGAGGATGCTTCACGGTAGCCTCCCCTGCTCTCCTCCCCCCACGCTGCTGCCTTTGAAAGAGGCAGCTGCGCAGGGGTAGGTGGCGCTGTGGAGCTGGTGCTAGGAGAAGCCGGCTTTTAAGGTGGCTCTCCCCAAGCACCAGCTCTTGCCTACCCCCACACTGCCTCTGTAGGAGGCAGCAAGGGAGGGCAGGCAGGTCTGAAGAGCAGGCACGTGCATAAGAGGCAGCAGCACAGAGGTAGAGGGGGCAGGCGGATCTGATGCTCGTGGGGAGCCTAAGCTCTCTCCCCATGGGCACCAGCTCCCTCCTCCCCCCCTTGCTGCCTCTAACACACACAGAGGCAGCAAGGGTGGGGGAATGAGTGTAGTCAACAAGATTAACTGATAAACCCAGGCTTATCGGTTAATCGTGTAGTCGTCTACACATTGACATCCCAAATATGAATGGAAGAGCTTCTCCCACTGACATAGCTACCATCTCTCATGGTGATGCAGTTGTGCCAATGCAGTGTTTTCAATGTACTCAGAGTTGAAGGTCAGGAGGTGGGATTAATCTCTCATGTCTGGGTGATTCTCATTATTGTATTCACTTAAGGTCTGATCCAAAGTCCCTTTAAAGTCACTGGCAGACTCCCTGTGGCTTCAGATGGCTTCTGCTCAGGCCTTAAAACACTAACGATATGGATCGAAGGAAAAACAAAACCAAATCTTTGCAGGATCTGAAGGGCTTTCAGGCCCCTTTATGCTCCTGGTAATTAATTAGGAATTAGACCAAGTGGGGGCTGCTGAGTACCTCCCAGAGGGCACCCCAGAAGATAAGGAGATTTCTGTTTCCTTTATGCCTGGAACTGTCTCATTACACCAGGGCTACTCAACATGCAACCCGCGGCCAGCTTGTTTACAGCCTGTGATGCAACTTGGGTTTACACGGGGCTCAACATGCAGCCCGCAGGTGGGATCCTTTGAACATGGCCTCCACTGGGAATACATTCCACAATGGCGAGGCATCTCCCAGGCAGGGTGAGCATTGAAAGATGCAAGAGGATAAGCTGGCTGGAACAGACGGGTACAGGGTGTTTCTAGCCCTTCGGGAGGAGGTGCAGGGAGTGCCAGGGCTCTTTGCATATATATTGGCATGTATATACAACCACATATAAGTTGCGGCCCTCGGCATGTACTGTGAGTATCATTTTGGCCCCCGAGGCTTCCAAAGTTGAGTAGCCCTGCATTACACAATTGAATTCCATTGTTGCAGAAGTGGATTGTCTCACTGACAGTGTTAGTTCTACATTTCCTACACACAAAAGGCCAAATTCTGACCTCATCTGCCTCCATGCCACCCCACTGTCACCACCTAGGTCTCTCCCAATAAAACAGAGTAGAATCTGTCCCATTGTGCTTAGATCGCACTCCCCTTTGAAATGTCCCAGTTTTAACCCTCTCTCTTTCTATCTTTGTTCATTCCACAACTCTGCTGCTTCAAAGAAGACTAAAGAGCAAACTCACCTCTAGGGGAGCCCCCTTAGAGTTGTGCCAGGGATGAATTTGATCCTATCTTTTTGCCCAGACTTTGCTTTAGTCTTTGACTGTGATTTTATTTATTTGTGGAGAAGGGGGAAGACAGAGGCTAGGATATTACTGAGATCTGTGAAATCAAGATTTTGAAAATATATGAAAGAAGGCAGGGAAGCGGCTTATGTAGCCTGAGAACAAAATGAGAAGATTCAATTTTTAAGCATGGTTCTTTGACCCTCCCTTTGTTCTCATTTTACCAAGCCTTAATTGGTTGACTAATGTATTTTTAGACAGGGTTGGTTGCACTTCTGAGTCAGAGAGAGTTAGAAAGTAGATTGGGAACCTTCTTTCTGTTATTCTCTCTGGTTGGAAAGGCTTGAACAAATGGAGGTTTAATTGAGTACTTAAAAAATCAGTCTGGCTTCCTGGCCATTCAATAGGAGGGCAAGTCATTTACACATCTGATTACTCAATCAGGCCATTTAAGATTTGCTGCTAATGGTAATCCCTTATGGGCCTGAAAAGCTATGACAATAGAAATAGATCTGGCTTCTCTGCTGAAGCCCATGCAGACTCCCTGCATAGCTGAGGAGACTATGAAGGGTAAAAGAGCTACCTTCGTACTGCCCAAATCCTGAGCCTCTCCAGGGGCTTTGGCAGCTCTATATTGGCTGCCGGTGGGCAAGGTCATATCTTGTACTGGACTGATGGCTGCGGTGAGAGAGAAAAGCTTTTGGGTTTTGTCTACACTGGCAGATGTGAAGCTCTGGCAGTGCAGCGCTGCTCGCAGAGTGCTGCAGGGAAACCACCTTCTATGTCCAAACTCTCAGCTGCCAGCGCAGTAGCGTGACCACACATGAGGCACTTGCAGCCCCATTTGGAGCAGTGCACTCTGGGCAGCCTCTTCTGCTGAGGCTTATGGGAAGGCAGAGGGAGAGTCACAGGTCACCCTGTGTCCCCTCCCAATGCCCCGGTGTATCGCTTCGCATCCCAGCAACCCCTGTGCTTCCTTCTGCTTTTGGCACCGTCTTTCATCCTCCTCAGTCTGCAGGAATGGATCCCAAACAGTTGAAGAAAATGCTGATAAGTCTCACGAGACACACCATGAACTAACCCTTTGTATTCCAAAGGCGTAACAGGGGAAGGGTGAAAGCTTTGCTCCGGGCTGGACAACTGAGGCTCAGCGCCTTGAGGCTGAGTTTGAACTGCTTGAGACCAGGGCTATTAGAGGAGGACAGTACAGGCCAGGAGGATCAGGAATGCCTTGAAGCATCCATTTGATGTGGAAAGCCAGTAATATTTGTTGCCATACACGGCAGTGGCTGTAATGCTAGTTGGGGGTGGGGGGGGAGGAGAGAGGAGGGGCTGTGTTTGGTCCATATGGTGCACTTACTAGAAAAGTGCCTGTTGCTTTTGCTGGGGTGTGCTTGCTTTCCTTCATGTCATGGAATAAAGATCGCTTTCCAACCCAGGAAATTAATGTATTTAAAACAACAAATGAAGGACATACACACAGGCTGCGTCTAGACTGGCATGATTTTGCGCAAAAGCAGCCGCTTTTGCGCAAAAATTTGCCAGCTGTCTACACTGGCCGCTTGAATTTGCGCAAGAACACTGATGTTCTAATGTAAGAAATCAGTGCTTCTTGCGCAAATACTTTGACGCTCCCGTTCGGGCAAAAGTCCTTTTGCGCAAAAGGGCCAGTGTAGACGGCTCAGATTTGTTTTGCACAAAAAAGCCCCGATCGCGAAAATGGCAATCGGGGCTTTCTTGCGCAAAACCGCGTCTAGATTGGCACGGACACTTTTCCGCAAAAAGTGCTTTTGCGCAAAAGCATCCATGCCAATCTAGACGCTCTTTTCTGCAAATGCTTTTAATAGAAAAACTTTTCCGTTAAAAGCATTTGCGCAAAATCATGCCAGTCTAGACGTAGCCACAGTGTGACGCAGCTGCACTCTTTGGGAGGGAGGGGGGCACATTTACAGATTGGTATATGTCCAGGTATCATGTGCAGCCCTGCTGTCTGATGTGCTGTGCAATGGGCATTGCAGTTCAGCGGGGCTAAACTGCAGAGGTGCAGGGACTGAGTGCATTAGGTACCGGTGGGAGTCTGCAGGGCTGGCTGGTGAAGGGGCTGGTGTGGAGTGTAGCCGCTGCTGGCTGGGGACAGGATGGTGGCCAAAATGTGTTGGCAGTGACAGGGAGCGCGTGGAAACCAGTTCTGAGACACTGGCTGAGGGGTGAGGGTGGCTGCGTAGCTGCTCTGTCTCCAGTGCTAGCAATGCCAGGAGCATATCAGCTTGGTATTCCATAATGGTTAAGAGCCGCTCCATGGCTTTGTTCTGGTGCCCAGCATTCTCCTTCCATTCCCTCTGCTGATTGTCCTTCCAGTCTGTCAATTATCCCTTTTCAGGGGAGGCATTTCCATACAACAAGTCCTCTTTGGTCTTTCAAGGCCATTCCTTGCCCTGAGCAGCCATTCAGCAGGTGATAACAAGGCAGGGCCCTCAAGGCTAAAGAGGTGATGCAAAATACAACATTTTACAGGGGAACCAGTGTTAACACTAGACAGAGAACTGACATAACCAATTTTACACTCAAGCACTCTTCACATATCTATCCCCAACTGGCTAGTGCACATAAAGCACAAGCCCCCACAAATGGTGAGTTAACCACTAGGGCAGGAGAATTCATTGTTGCAAGGCCTTACTATAGTCTGGGTAGCTGTATCTTGGGGCGAGACAACACTGTAGGGGGGCCCTATAAATGTCCACACATTTTCCACAGGCTGTGGTCTTCATGGAAGATATTTCACTGCTGAGGGTAAGCAGGGAAGCAAGGGGAGGGTCTTCTGTGAGACTGCGGCTTCTTCCCTGGAAATTACGTGGCTTGCTTCTATGCAGCAGTGGTCCTCCCCAATTACATCACAGTGGCATGGGAATGTTACCCTTAATGGGGCAATTCATACAGCAGCTCTGCTAGGAACCTATGGAGGTGCATTGCCCAGCATCTGCATGAGACTTTTGATGAGCCCTGTAAGATGAGACTTTTGATAGGCTCGACTATAGTGAAGAGAGAGAGACCATCAACACCCTGCTCTGCATCTGACTAGCCCTGTATAGGTACCAGCATCACACAGATCCAAGCCTGCTTTCTGCGGCCCTCCTGCCCCCAGCAACTCATTTTCGTGCTTCCAAAAATCAAAGCCACTTACCAAGGGCATCCTCTGCTGTTTGTGCTCCTCCAACCTCCAGCTGCTGTGACTGGCTAGCCTCTGGGTAGAAAATAGCTTCTGACTGCATGCATCTGTAGATGCTGAGTCATCCTCTGGACCTGGGTCCTCCTCCCTCTCAGCAGCCTCATCCAGAATATCCCCTTTCTGTCTCAGTCCACTCTGGGATGGTCTCTGAGGCCCTGAAATATCCATGGGCATCTTTGGAGTGGAGGTGGGGTCACCCCCCCAACTCTGTCATCTAGCTCTTTGTAGTGCTAGCAGAGTGTGGGTGCAGCACTGGAGTGATGATTTGCATCCCATGCCTATGGTAGGCATTTCACAGAGCCTTCACTTTGACCCTGCACTGCAGTGCATCCTGGTCATGGGCTTTTTTGGTCATGCATTTCAATATCTGCTCAAAGGAATCATAATTCCAACAGCTGGGACTGGACAGTCTCCTCTCCCCAAACGCTGATGGGATCCAGCACCTTGACATGGCTCCAAGTAGATGATTGCGTGATGCATGGAGCAGGCATGGACACCTGGAAAGATGCACTGAGAGCATACCATGTGTCCCTGAGCAGACAGGACAAGGACTTTCAATATCCCTAAGGAATTTAATGCATAGGTCTGAGGGCTCCTCACCTGAGGGCAGAGGAGCAGAGTTCAAACCAATGACCAGAGAGGCGAGAAGAGGCATTGTGGGACAGGACCCAGAGGCCAGTCACAGCGCAGTAGTACACCGGGGCATCCATATTGGCACCCCAATGCTGTAGCCAGAGTGCTACAAGCTCTGTGTCTTCTGCCGAGGTGATATATCTGGAGAGCAGCAACTGCAGAGCTAGTGTGCACGAACTGTCTTGCCAGTGTGGACTAAGGATGTTAAGAGGCGGGTAACTGGCTTAACATGTAGTTGATACAATTTGTATCAATACATGATCAGTCGATAAGGGAAAGAGTTCAGTCCCAGCTTGCACCGGGTCCAGGAACTACCTCTGCTGTGGCTCTGCAGTTTAAATGTAGCAGGAGCTGGGCACACAGGCAGCCCGGCTCCTACTACATTTAAAATGCAGAGCCGCAGTGAGAGTAGCTCCTGGACCCGGTGCAAGCTGGGACTGAGCTGAGTTTGCTCAGTCCCAGCTTACACCGGGCCCAGCAGCCCCTGTCCACAGGAGGTATCAGTGGGGAGCTGGGACCCACCATGGACAGGGGCTGTTGCCATGAAGCAGCCCCTGTCCGCGGCAGCTGATTCCCCCCAGCACCAACTCCAGGCCCTCCTCACTTTGCTGCCTCTGATACAGAGGCAGCAAAGGGGGGGGACGTGATTAGTCAAGTAGTCAACTTGACTATTTGCTTACATCCCTAGTGTGGACACCTTGGCAGGTACAGCGCTGGGAGCTGATTTACTGCACTGTAACTTGCCAGTGTATGCAAGGCCTTTTACACAGAGCTCTTTCAGCTAGCTCAGTGGGATCCCAATGCTGATTCAGGATCAGCAAATTGCCATGTGTTCTGCCCCTCCTTTGTGCCCTGGACACACTACTACCCATTTCTGCCCCTAAAATGCCCTCAACAGCTCTCTGCTACTCCAGAAAGGGGGAAAGCTTGGTTTTACCTTCAGGGCGACTCTCTGACTGGCAGGACAAGTAGCCACAAGAATCATAGAATCACTGGGTTAGAAGGGTCACCCAACCTGCTGCCGAGAGGCAGGCTTTGTTGTGTCTAGATCATCCAGGACAGGTGGCTCTCCAGCCTCCTTTTGAAAACTTCCATGGATGGAGTTTCCATAGCCTCCCTAGGCATCTGCTCCATTGTCCTACTGTTCTACCAGGAAGTTTTTTTCTCCTGGGATTTGAGCTAAATGTGTTTTTTGGTAGTTTGAACCCACAGTCCTTTGTCCTGCCCTCTGAGGTGAGAGAGAACAACTTTTCTCCATCTTTTTTATGGCAGCCATTGAAGTATTTGAAGACAGCTGTCCTGTCTCTCCACCACGACCCATTAAATGCCTCTTTTCCAAAATAAACATGACTAGTTCCTTCAGCCTTGGCTCATGTGGCTTGCATTCTATCCTTTTGATCACCTTTGTCACTCATCTCTGGATCTTTCCCAGTTTCTCTACATCCTTTCTAACAAATTGGCAGGCCAAACTTGGACACAGCACTCCAGCTGAAGCATGGTCAGAGTGGAGTAGAGCTATATTGTTACTTCCTGTGACTTGCGTGCTTTGCCTCCGTTAATGCAACCCAACATTGCATTTGCTTTTGTTTGCAACAGCATCACATTCTTGACTCAGGACCAAGAACCTGGTCCATAACATTGAAATATAACTGTAAAAGTTCCTGCGGTAACTTTTGCCTGTGTTATCACCCTAACTCTTTGATTTTTCATGTTCAGCAATCATTTCCATAAGCATCCTTCAGCCACTCAATTATCTTTTTAAACAATCTTAAATGAAGCATCCACTTTACAAAAGTCGTGACACACCTGCCGTGCTTGTATCTGCATCCCAGTACATCTAACAATGCTAATGGAGTGTTTTCCCATGGGGATGGCTGCTTAATGCCCATGCTAACCAAAAGTGGAAATTAAAAGATTTTTGTATAGTTATTTAAAGACCCACTTTGTATAAATTTAAATAATATCTTTGCCATGGACCAAGATTTTTTTTTTTTTTTTTTTTTTTACAAAAAGAAACACAGGAATTTAAAGATCAATGGTCTACCCAGTCCACAATCCTGTCTTTTAGATTGGTCTCAGAAGAAGGTGCAAAAACCCATTGGGAGACCACTACGAATAATTTACCAAAAGTTGTGCTGAGTTGTAAAGCCCTGTAGAGATACAAAATTTTGTAACTGCATCTGCATCTATATCAGCAAAGATGAGCTGCGATATCTGCAATCACATCCATTGATGCAGATACCCATGGATATAAAGCAGATATTTGCAAATTTTCAAGGTTCTGGATACAATATTTGTACCCTCATTTGCATCCATATCTGCAAAAATAAGCTGCAGATATCTGTGGATTTGCAGGGCTCTTATAGAATCATAGGGTTGGAAGAGACCTCAGAAGGTCATTGAGTTCAACCCCCTGCCCAAAGCAGGACTAACTACAACTAAATCATCCCAACCAGGGCTTTAGCAAGCCGGGGCTTAAAAACCTCTGGGGATAGAGATTCCAGCACTTCCCTAGGTCATCCTTTCCAGTGCTTCACCATCCTCCTAGTGAAATGTTTTTTCCTAATTTCCAACCTAGACCTCCCCCTCTGCAACTAGAGACCATTGTGCCTCAGATTATGTCTACAGAACAGAGTTTTTGTGGAAAAACAGCCATTTTCCCACAAAAACTCACGGAGCATCCACACCTCAAGTGCATTTTTGTGCAAGAGAATAGAAAGAACAGAGGGGTTTTGCTCAATTGGTATTCCTCTTTTTACAAGGAAGAACACCTTTTTGAAAAAGAGTTCTTTCGCAAAAAGGCATGTGTGGACGGGAAAGAGGCTTTTTTTGAGCAAAAAGACAACAGAGGAAAAAACACAGGTGCCCTGGTGGCCATTCTGTGCATACCAATCAGTGCTTACTTTTGAGAGAGCGTCCATTCAGTCTGGATGCTCTCTTTCGCAAAAGCACGTTGCAGTGTGGATGCGTTTTTGTGCAAGAAGTCTTCGTGGAAGATCTCTTCTGGCAAAAGCTTCTTGTGCAAAAAGCCTGCAGTCTAGACGTAGCCCCATTCTGTCATCTGTCACTACTGATACCTCTCTCCATCCTCTTTGGAACCTCCCTTCAGGTAGTTAAAGGCTGCTATCAAATCCCCCCTCACTCTTCTCTTCTGTAGACTAAATAAGCCCAAATCCCTCAGCCTCTCCTCATAGGTCATTTTTGTTGCCCTCTTTTGGACTTTAACTAATGCATCCACATCCTTTCTGTAATGGGGGCCCCAGAATTAGATGCAATATTATAGATGTGCCAAATAAAGGGGAATCATCACTCACCAATGCCAAATAAAGGGAAACAATCACTTCTCTAGACTTGCTGGCAATGCTCCTCATAAGGTAACCTAATATGCCATTAGCCTTCCTGGCAACAAGGGCACACTGTTGACTCATATCCAGCTTCTCATCCACTGTAACCCTCACATCTTTTTTCTGCCAAACTGCAGCTTAGTCAGTCGGTCCCCAGACTGTAACAGTGCTTGGGATTCTTCCATCTAAAGTGCAAGACTCTGCACTTGTCCTTGTTGAACCTCATCAGATTTCTTTTGGCCCAATCCTCCAATTTGTCTAGGTCACTCTGAACCCTATCCCTACCCACCAAAGTATTTCCCTCTCTCCCTATCTTAGAGTAATCTGTGAACTTGCTGAGGATGCAATCCATTCCCTCATCCAGGTCATTAATAAAGATGTTGAACAAACTAGCCCTAGAACCGATCCTTGGGGCATTCTGCTTGATACCGACCACCAACCAGACAGTGAGCTATTGATCACTACCCATTGAGCCTGACAATCTAGCCAGCTTTCTATCCACCTTACAGTCCATTTATCCAATCCATACTACTTTTACTTTCTGGCAAGAATACTGTGGGAGACCGTATCAAAAGCTTTGCTAAAATCAAGGTATATCACATCCACCACCTTCCCCATACCCACAGAGCCAGTCACCTTGTCATAGAAGGCAATCAGGTTCGTCAGGCATGACTTGCCCTTGGTGAATCCATGTTAACTGTTCTTGATCACTTTCCTCTCTTCCAAGTGCTTCAAAATGGATTTCTTGAGGATTCCCTCCATGATTTTTCCAGGGACTAAAGTGAGGCTGACCAGTCTATAGTTCCCTGGATTGTCCTTCTTCCCTTTTTTAAAGATGGGCACTACATTTGCCTTTTTCCAATCATCCAGGACCTCCCCTGGTCATCACAAGTTTTCAAAGAGAATGGCCAATGGCTCTGCAGTCATATCAGCCAACTCCCTCAGCACCCTCGGCTGCATTAGAGCCATCCCCATGGAGCTACGTATGTCCAGCTTTTCCAAATAGTTCTTTACCTGTTTTTTCTCCACCATGGGCTGCCCACCTCTTTCCCATACTGTGTTGCTTAGTGAAGTAGCCTGGGAGTTGACCTTGTCTGTGAAGACACAGGCAAAAAAAGCATTAAATACTTCAACTTTTCCCACATCATCTGTCACTAGGTTACCTCCCTCATCCAGTAAGAGTCCCACACCTTCCCTGACCACTCTCTGATTGCTAATGTGCCCGTAGAAACCTTTCTTGTTACCCTCTGCTGAATTGCCCATTATTGGCAATTTTGAAGCCATGTTTGGGTGTTTTTCTAAGATGCATGCTGTAGTTCAATCAGAAATTAGTTCTGGGAAGTCCAATATATAATACAGGTCTGATCAGATGAGGTCTAGTGAAGACATGCTAATTCAGAATAAGAAGGACACTCCAGCCAATGCCAGTAGTTCTGCTTCCATGAGGAGTAAGGGAAGTCGAAGTGAGAGTGTTCTCCCTTCAACTTCCTGCAGTGTGGACAGCACCAAAAGTCGAGGGAAGGTACTTTGACTTGAACTATGCAATTAACATAGCTGAACTTGTATCTTAATTCAACCTTATCCTGTAGTGTAGACATACCCTATGAAATTCAGAACTCCCAGCTCCTCCTCTTTGTTGTTGCTGCTTATACATACCATTATCCATTGATGGTCATTCACACAATGTATACTTGGAGTCAAGAACTACTTTGGTAGCATTCGATGGCAACTCACTGGATTTGTATTCACATGTCCAGCTGCAAATGTTATATAGTATGCAAAGCAGTAGAGAATCTGGCCCACTAGCTTTGAAAAAATATCTGCGTGGCCATAGGCCATGGTAAGGAAGTCAAATTGAATATATTTTTTGTTATAGTCAGCTGCCATGGAAGAAGTCCAGTGAAGAGCAAATGCAAATAGGAGACCAAGCACTGTGATACTCAGTGGATATAAATTGGAGCAGTTCCACTGAAATCAATGAAGCTACAGTGATTTATACCAGCCAACTACATATGTGCCCTTTTCATAGACTCTTAGGAGCCCTGGATGGGAAACACCTGTAAGATCAATTGGCTCATCTCCCTGCCAATGCAGGATTATTTCCTATAGACCATTTGTTAGGACTGTGTAATGAAAGCTAAATACTGTATAGATATGGCATGCAGTATAATAAAGCAGACAACTGAGCAAGGCAATGTTAGATTGTTAATGTTAGATTACTTTGCATAATGTTATTGTATAATGTTATTGTATAATAATTGTATAATGTTAGTTTATTTTGTCTGTCTTTTAGTTTAGTCCCTATTCCTCTTTTCCTTTTTTTCAGTTTTGTTTTAAAATATGCAAAATGAGACACAGTCTTCAAAAAGAAATAAAAGAAAACAAGAAAAGAAAGAGAATCCCTGAAGCTCCATGACATTTTTTAAAAAGTGCTTCTTCTCTTCTCTCCCCCACCTCCGTTCTTGTGACCAGCCTGCGGCTGGGACTTTGATCTATATTTCAGTCACCGAGGTCCCTTATCAGAGAAAACACAAGAAAGGAAAAGTGAGAGCTACAGACAGAATGACAAATAGACCCACACTGAGTCTCCATGGAAAGACTTCTGAGCACTTCAGTCTCATGTAAGCACAAATTCAATCTGAAAAAAAAAATAGAGAAAATATATCTGCAATGGGAAAGTACCTGAGAGGCAAACAGAGCTATGCCCTAAGGGCCCAGCCCAACTTACCAGATTTCAAAGAGCCTCTTTTTGATGCGAAGAAGGTTGGATAGTGTAAGTACCATAGGGTAAAACAATCATATGTATTTTATTGCAATGCTTTGTATGTACACCTCTTCTTTGCTCTCTATCACCATGCACAGCCTCCTGTCACTCCAGGGGTGTGTCTAGACTACAGGGTTTTGTCGACAAAAGTGGACTTTTGTTGACAAAACTATACCTGCGTCTACACTGTCGCTGAGTTCTGTCAACAGAACTCAGCAGTTTTGTTGACGGCGGTAAACCTCATTCTACGAGGAATAACGCCTTTTGTCGACAGAGTTCTGTCGACATAAGGCGTTATTGCATCTACACTGTCCTTTGCGTCTACACTGCCATGTCGACAAAGTGGCTTGCTTTGTCAACAGAACTGGCTGTAGTCTAGACGCTCTTTGTCGACAGAAGCTTTGTCGACGGTATCTGTCGACAAAACTTCTGTTGACAAAAGCCTGTAGTCTAGACATACCCCAGGAGAGAATGCTTAGGCACTTGCCTACTGTGCCTAATTGGAAATCAGGCCATGGGGTGAGCCCAGTACACAGATCCAGGAATGTGGTTTTATGAATCCAAAAGTTCCACTGTCACTGCTCATCATCCCAAACCTGCATAACAATGTGATCCTACCAGTTAGTGCTTGTTTCTTGGGCCTGGAAGCAGTGATTTGCTGTCTGCAGCTGCTCTGTGAATGCTACCAACAATCTTGATATTGTTTTGTGCCAAGTCCCACAGCAAACTGGCCTCCAAGAATCATGCTGTTCCCTGCCTGTGGTACTTCTTGTGGCTCTGCAAATACTGGAGGATCAAGTTCCCGGGGATTACAATGCTCAGGAGCTGTGTGGGGTCCATGCTTCTGATCAGCAGATGGTGACAAGTCCAGTGTGGGTTTGTGAGAACTTGAAAATAGGCCCTAAAATTATTAGATAGAGTTACTGGTATGGGATGGAGAACATTGCATTATGGGAAATTGACCTCTTCATCCCCATCTCTTCTGAGTCGCTTGCTTTTTCCCCACTTGGCATTGGTAACACTACCCAAAATAAAGAGAACAGAAAAGTGGTGGGTTGTTCACTGGGATTCCTACCCATGGTGCATCACATTGTATATCAACATAAATACTCCCAGTGAGTACACACAGCACCAACACAAGGAGACAACTATGCATGTGCACAAGAGATACACTAACGATGGTGTCTGTATGCCAACGCCATAGAAATGGCAAAACTTTGGTTCGGCTCCAGGCAGGTCCTGAGGGTTCCAGACTAGAGAGCTTCAACCTGTACAGAGTATTTGCTGAATCACGGAAAATCAATATTGTCTAGCAGCATTACCGACACTTCTGCTTACTGGGCTTTTACAAGACATTTAGGGGTAAATTAGAGCTAAATAACAGCACAGAATACTGAGAGCCATGACTGGTGCTTGTAAACAAACTTTATGGGATCATGGGAAACTTGGTCATACCAATGATAAGTGGACATCTCACCAACTAAAATCATGCTGGACCACGGATGTTGCTGGACCAGAGAGTACTGGATTAGAGAAGTTCAACCTATAGGGTAAACATTGCTCAGTTGCCACAGTTTTTAGATCTTTCTGGAGTTCCTTATAGTCCTTCTGATCTTAACTAACCTCAGCATTTTTGTGCCATTAGCACATTTAGCCACTGTACTATTCACTTCCTCTTCCAGATCATCAGAGGGCCAAATCCTTCAATCATTATTTAAGGCTTTCTGAGACACATACTCTCATTGATTTTTCAACGTGAGCTATTCATGAGTATGGCCCCTAGGATTTGGCACCAGTTACAGGACTGATCCCCAAGCCACCATACTATTAACCTCTTTCCATTATCCCGCCTCTTTATTTCCTATCTCTTAAACAGATTTTAATCCAGGACAAGCCTTTACCTCCCGTGGTTACCAAGGTTGCCTAACAGCTTCTTGCAAAGGTCTTTTCTGAAAGTCTTTTGAGAGCCTGAATAAATTTTATCCATCCATTTGCCTTCATTCAGTGTTTTGTTAATGCTGAATGAATCCTAGTAGCTCACAGAGGCACAATTCACCCTTGTAAAAGCACTGCTTTTTTGTCCCTTCAGATTATATATAAATCGTCTTAATTTATAACTCTATATTTAATTATTATTCTCAACTATTTTTACTGAAGTAAGGTGTCCTGGACCATATATCTATAACACAGACCATCACCTGCAGCTCTTTTAGAAAGACTGATAATGCTGTGTCAATTACCTCCCAGTTGTCCAGAGAAGCGGCTTTTAAAAAAAATGATAGATTTTGTCTCTTTGATAGTAGTTCTGCTGTTTCACTGTTTCATTTCTTAGCGCCTCCAGATAAAGAAGCGGTGATTAATTGCAATGGTATATCTTGAGTTATTCCAATGCCTCTTGTTTGTGATAGTGCACTCTCAGAAATGGTTCTGACTTCACCTGTGAAGAGTAACCTCATGTTAAGTCTTTTGGCAACAATGGCAATCACTTCATAATTTGTTTCAGCATTTCTATTTTTTAGCCCGATTCTTTAACACATACTCGAAACCTCGTTATCTGCCCAGGCAATTGAAACACGAGGTGACCTGCAGATGAGCTAATGTGCTTAGCTCCATAAACTACAGATACTGCCTTGTGCTATGATTATTAGATGGGACTGGAAGGCACAAGTTTCTGAATTTTAATTCTATTTCTGCCACTGCTTTGCAGTGATCCTTGGGTAAACCATTAAATCTCTTCAATTCAGATCCCCCATGTGTAATATATGGAAAATAAAATGTACTGTCTCCCCAGCTTGTTGTGGTTGTGAGGATTAATTAGTTAATACTTTCAAAGAGTTTTGAATGTAAGCGCTGAGTAAATTATCATTTCTCCTCCAAAAGGAGTAAGGGAAAAGGAAAGGGAAAGAAAATATTAACTGAATGTTGACCAGGGAGGACACTTTCTTTTCTTTGTATAGACATTGGGCCAAATATCCATTGGTTACCCCCAAAACAAACTTCAATTACCCAGGGCCAGATCATTATATGAAGTAACTTGGCAAAGTTTCACTGAATTCAGTGGAGCTACATTGATTTACACCAGATGAGGCCCTTGTCCATTTACTTCAGATGAGTTAATTTGAATTTACCCTGATGTAAATGAAGACTGTGTTTGGCTTGTTGTCAGTATGTTGCCCTCTTCATTTCTTTTAATGACTATGATCTCCTGCCAAATGCATTCTGTCGGATTCCAACGTTTATAGCTGAGAAATCTCTTATGAAGAACAAATTATTTATTACCACAGAGGCACTGAGAACGGGAAGCAGTAACCAAAATCAAGACATCCCCATTGTACCAGGTGTTATACTCAGATGGTCCTCACCTCCAGGGGTGAAAATAACTGAAAATTTCTTACAGGTACTGTCCTGTTACAACCGGGTCCCTGCCAGCTCTTTAAATAGCTGCTGCTGGCTTTTGCTTTAGCTCAGCCAACTCTTGCCAGAGCTACGCACCAGGGCTTACCCACTTACTTTCACCTAGTCGCCTCAAAGAGTTTACAGTCTAAATACACAAGAGAGACAAAGGTCGTTAGGGGAAACAGAGGCGAAGTGATGTGCTATATATCACAAGACAGGTTAGTAGCAGCATTGGAAGAAAACCCAGGTATCTTGTGTCCCAGTCTAGGACACCAGCTACTGGGCCGTATACTGCAGACAAAAATATAGTGCTAAAAATACTTTCTTGTTCTCTGCTGGTAGGTATTTTAGAGTACTGGTGCCCAACGCTCAATTACAGACTTTGCAGGTGCTTGGTGTTATCCCTCTATTAGAGCTGTCCAATTTTTTTCTGCTTCTGAAATACGCGGTTGGGTTTAGTTGCAGCTCCTTGAGGGTGTGAGAGTTGCGTGGAGGTAAAGAGGAAGAATTGGCACTGTATGTTTAGAAAAGGCTTATCATTGATACTCCTAACAGCAAAGGCAGGACTGTCACAGGCAAAAGCTCGAGAGGATTAGCCAGGATTCTGAAGTGTACAGTAAACCGTCCTTATCTCTCTCAGAATGGCAGGGTGTTTTCTACAGCATGGTTGGTTCAAATGCTTTTTTTTAAAATGCCAGTTTTCAGAGGCTTGTAAATGCTGAAATTTGGGCTTTACCATTTTGAAGCTTAAAATTAGATTAAGATTCAGTTGGTACATTGTCCATGAAACTAGCAAGAATGGCTGCTTTTGAAAAGAACCAAGAGAAGCTCTGTAGTTACATTTCAATTTTATCTGAACTTTAGAGCTTTCTATAACTTGCCCACATGTACACCGAGAGTAAATCCAGAGCATTTTATAGAGCTACACAAGTGGACAGCCAGTGTGAGTGCGATCAGTCCAATGCAACATAGGGTCAAGTTATTCAGAGCACGTAAGCACATGCTTAAAGTTAAACACATGTTATGTGTTGTCACAAATCAGAGTCATAAACAGCATGGTCCAAAGCTGGCAATCCAAACTTATGAAAGTGCAGGTATTACACATACACACACATATTTCCTTCTTTGTAAGACTGAAATTCAACACAACTGAACTTTTAAAAAAAGAAAAAGAAAGAAGAGAAACTTTAAAGAAGGAGAAAATTAAAAAATCCACACAAGTTTTCCCTCTGGGGAGAGGAAGAAAGAACAAAGGAAAGGGCTGTATGTGACAGATGCCACTCATGTCACTTAATGCACTAGTGGAGGGTGCTTAGATACCTTAGCGATGAGCATATTATGAGACACTAAACAGAACAGAAAGTTCCAATCCTGCAACTGGCTGTGGGCAGACAGTCATCTGAGCTCATGTGGAACCAATTTCAGGATCAGATCCCCAGGGCCAGATTCTGCACCAGCTTTCATCCTACCACTTTAGCAAGTCTGTGACAGAGCTAAAAGTAGAACCATTGCTACTGTGGCAGAAAAGAGGTGACAGACTCCAAATTAATATTCCTAAAATGCCCTTTACCCCTTTTTTTATATACCTTCATCATTGAAATGTGAGGTTATGGCATGACCAGAGAAAATTCAGGAATAATATGCAGGAGTTCTGACTCCAGGATCTTGCCTCTGCCCTTTACAGTTCTCTAGTTACAAATGAAGGGAACACCCACCCAGACACATGAATCCTGCATTTGTTCTGGTTCCCAAGATCAATGCAAACTTCTGCTTTGTGAACAGATAACTTTAGGAAAGTGATGGTATTGGAGAATAATTATGGTAATTGAAAGTTGGAGTAGAATTATGGTAATTGAAAACTTCTTCTGTGACAGGTATTTCTAAAGCTCCGGGATTCTGGGGCTGCTCAGTATCACCATGTATGGTAATTAGTGTTTTTTTTCCCAAAAATTACTGAAATTTCATGCAAATGTAACTTTAACTGTTATTTGTACAGTCAGCTTGTTACACATATAGACATAGAATTTAATTTTTAAATGTGTGTTTTGCAGTCTGGTGAGAGCTGCTGCCTCGGCAGTCATAAAGAGTGAAATTGCCTATTCAGTGTACAGCATGGACACTGTAATATTGACCCATGCATCTGTGTGTTCCAACCTAAACATGGAAGGAAAACCTCAAGGAAGAACTGGGTAGTCCAGTCGTCAAGCTTGTTTCGATTGTTGCTTCTTAGCTGAGACTACCAACAAAGCATCAGTTAGTGTCAATTATAGAAGTCTCTGGGATGAGGATGCTTGTCTAACAGAAAAAAAGACTATTGTCTGGTCTACACTTGAAAATGTATTGCTTTAATTGTAGTTAAAGCAGCATATGATTGAGTGCACAAACCCCGCACTGGAAAGGAAAGGGTTAAAGAGCTGCTCTGGGCCCAGTCAGCTTCTCCCTGCCACATCAGCAATCCACACAGAGACTGAAGGCAAAGCTTAACAGAGGTGCAGAATGGAAGCAGCCAGCCAGTGGAGGTGAGCAGATCCAGAAGGCTCTGCAAACGAAGTGCTGTGGGAGGCCCAGATACCAGACCCCCTGACTATTAATGGTCTACCTGCCCTGCTGGAGAAAGAGGACTCTGCACATTGGCAAGGTTGGAGACTTCTTCTTTCATGTATTTTGTTGATAAGACTTTGCTTTTGCCTTTTGCATAGGGAGGCTGGGAGGAAGCCACATAGCTATGGACCTTTGGACAGAACCCAGAGAAGGGGGTGAGCTGGAATTCTCCTACGCACCATCAGGCAAAAAACATATCCTTGATACAAGAGACTAACCACTAGGAAGACCCCCATCCTAGAGAGTCCAGAATCCGAGACTTTGGCTACATGAATCCTGTAGCCCTTGCTGGGTGGTGCAACTAGCCCTTTGTTAGACTCTTTATATACCCTGCAAATGGTTAACACAATTTGTGGCCCAGCCAGAGGCTTGAATCACAGAAGGGGACAAACCACCACAGGGTCAGAGTGACGATCAACAGGGGATGCCAAGACAGAAAAACACCTGTCATACCGTCGCATGACCACTAGGTAGCACCTGTGCGGACTAGACCTCTTAACACAGTACCACCCTTCCACAATTACGTTGAGGTATACAAGGGTAAATAACGACCTGGGTAACTGTAGTAAAAGGAGAGGGTGGCACAGGCAGGCACTATTCCTTTTTTCTTGATAGACCTTTTCTACCCTTCCTCTTTTTTCCTGCGTGCTAAGGATAGGTAAGAGTGCTGCAGCTGCACAAGGACCGTGGCTATCTCATGGATACCCTGTGTGTGAAAGTAGTTATCTCCCCTCTGCCTTCTTTTTCTCAGCTATGTAAATATGCTCAGGGTCATGGTTCCTTCCTCCCCCCCTATAAATTGCTGATTAAACAAATTTGTGCTTACAATTGCTGTAAAATTGCCTGCATGAGATGCTTAATACTGTAAACAGTAAAAATGGACGGGCATAAGTATATTCATTATGCGGCTATTGCTACTCATTATATGGGCATTCATACCACTAAATAAGGGCTTGGGGGGTATAGCAGATATGTGTATTTGCATACTAACTTAGATAAAAGAGTGTGATGTAGTTAATTTGGTGCTCGCTGGCGTGGTTGATGTTGAGGGTAATGAGTATGCAATAAAGAAGCCTGTCCACTCAATCCACCTCTAGGTTCCCCTGCTCTTCTGCTTTCCTTTCCTTTCCAACAGGTTACACACAGCAATTTCAGTATTAATTATGTCAGCATTGCTATTTTCATATAGAAATGATAATAATATATATCAATATAAACCACCTTTGTTGCACTATAATTGCTTCCACACTAGTGTGCTTCCAGTGTAGTGTGGCAGGGCACCTCCTTTGCCTCACGTTTCTCCTGGTGGCGGTGGAGTCCTTTGGTAAGTTGTTCCCATTTCTGGAGAGTTTTTATCCCTCACTTGTGTGTTTATTACAAGATGAGCTGCAGGGTCTACCCAAGAGAAAAGTACATATCACAGAAAAGGAATTGCCTCCCCACCTTCTTTGGGAGGTTGACCTGTTATGCTGGCCTCTGGGTAGTTCCCCAAACTATACATTAGTGTGGCTGCTTCCCCCATAAGAAGGAAAGCCACCTTCCACACAAGAACATAAGAAGGGCCATACTGGGTCAGACCAAATGTCCATGTAGCCCAGTATCCTGTCTTCTGACAGTGGCCAATGCCAGATGCCTCAGAGGGAGTGAACAGAAACAGGTAATCATCAAGTGCTCCCTCTCCTGTCACCCATTTCCAGCCTCTGACAAACAGAGGGTAGGGGTCACCATTCCTACCCATCCTGGATAATAAGTATTGATGTGTACTGTTATAGTCTTGGACCTCACAACATCTTCTGGCAAGGAGTTCCACAAGTTGACTGTGTGCTGCATGAGAATATACTTCCTTTTGTTTGTTTTAAAACCGCTATCTATTAATTTCATTTGGTGACGCCTTGTTCTTATGTTATGGGAAACCTTTCCCCCTGCTACAACTTGGCAGCTTATGCTCCATCTCTTGTCTCCTCTCTCTTAACTGAAGAGGAGTTCTTAATGTTCACTGGCAGCCCTTAACTGGTCTCAGGTTTCTCTAGTTAACCGGAGGTAACCAATTTTTTCAGCTCCTAGGGAACACCATTCTAGGGGTGATATATCTGTTCTCCCCTTCTCTCTTATACCTGTCAGGACTAACTTTGTCACAGTAGCTATACTGGTAAAAAATAATAGGCCTAACTGACATAGTTGTAATGGTACAAAACCTGTGTGTGGACCAGGTGTGATGCTGTATGATTAAAATGTGACCATTTATATGTAACCCTTCTGCCAGGCCGAGTTAATAGCAGCAAGGGCCGGGTTCAGTATCTAGGGGTCTCCTCCCAACAAGGTAATACAACACCGGCTCGAGCCCCCACTCAGTGACCTGGGAAATCTTACATACACCTCTGGGTGCCTCAAAGAGGCAATTCTTCCCCTCTCGCAAGCACAGAGCCTCAGTATAGCAGCAAACCTTTAATAACATGAGGTAACCGACATCAGCATTAAATTGGGAAAACACCACAACTTGGATTCATAGACCAAACATGAGCAAAGACCCACCCCCCAGCCACGAATCACCCAAAGTCCCAAAAGTCCAACACCCCAAGGCTATGTCTACATTGGTGCGATCTTGCACCAGAAATATGAAAATGAGGCTAAGCGTGGAATATCGCAGAGCCTCATTTGCATATCTAATGAGCCGCCATTTTTTTCAGAAGAGGCTCTTGTGGAAGAAGGAGCGTCTACACTGCCCCTTCTTGTGCAAGAAAAACCCTCTTGTGCAATACCATTACACCTATTACTTTTCAGGAAGAACGATATTGTGCAAGAGGGTTTTTCTTGCGCAAGAAGGGGCAGTGTAGACGCTCCTTCTTGCACAAAAGCCTCTTCTGAAAAAAATGGTGGCTCATTAGATATGCGAATGAGGCTCGGCGATATTCCACACTTAGCTTCATTTGCATATTTCTGGCACAAGATCGCGCCAGTGTAAACATAGCCCAAGAGTCTCCTGAGTTCAGCAACCCAAAAAAATCACCTAAAGTCCCAAAGTCCAACACCCCAAATGTCTCTGCCCCAGGTCAGTGCCACCCCAGGGTTCAAAAGTTCACCCGGCAGGGTTTTACCCTCCCAACCTGGAGGGGGCGGGGATTGATACACCTTAAGTGGTCCGCCGATGGCTCTGCCTCTCCGTAGGGTTCTGCTGCCGCTGTCAACGCGAGTCACTCCGCCACACTCCACCTGTTGTCCAGTGAGCCGCCTCAGCTGTCCCCTGAACTGTCCGGCTCCGCCAGCCGTCTCGGTCCACGCCCCTGGCCACCAGCTGGTTGCTCCTGCAGCTGCTCCACTGGCTGTCTGCTGCTGCTCCTACCAGCTGCCGGTTGTCCCCACAAACCGCTCTGCTGTCCGCCTGCACCCGCCGGTCGTCCCTGCAAACCGCTTTGCTGTCCACCACCTGTGCTTGCTGGTTGTCCCTGCAAGCTGCTCTGCTAGTAGCTCAGCAGCATAGCACCAGGCTCCCCACAGCAATAGTGATTTCAGCTCTTCCACAGCATAGCGCCAGGCTCCCCTCAGCAACAGTGATTTCAGCTCTTCTGTAGTATAGCACCAGGGTCCCCACTGTGATTTCAGCTCATAGTAGAGGAGCCTCAGTGCTAGTACTCCACAGGCCCACAGCAAAGCCAACTCAGCAGCTCACAACTGCACTCCTAATGGAATCCAAATTAGTTCTGATATTCCACAGTAGAGAAAGGAAGGGGTACAATTGGTGTTGTTTAAGCCCTCAGACAGGGGTGTCTTTCCCCCCTACATACAAGACCTATCCCCAGCATCTCTCAATTTGACTGGTTTGGAACCCATGCCCCTTGTCTAGCAAGTGCTACTTAGTTTATGGCGAATCCCTCTGTCATAAACAGTTCCACCATTCCGTTGTCCTTGATTCACATAATCAGGGTAACAACACTTTTATCCCCCCTGCCTCAATAACAGAGAGACTGGGGATCCCACAGTGGCCAAAGTGACCATTTGGGCCTAGCACATACTAGGCGGGGTGGGTGTATCTATGCAAATTGGGTGTATCTATGCAAATGAGATCAGCCCCTGAAGTCTCTTTGCACCACTCACCCCAGTTCACCACCAGATGTCAGGGTAGAGCTTATCCTGACCCTGCTTACATCTATAATTAATATTGCCATTGTTAGACAATGTCAACAAACCTTGTACAAAGAATGTCATGTAAAGTTTCAATGGAAATGTTATAATCTATCAAATATGAGTATTGTGCTTGTATGAATGTATATGATCTTTGTATCTAAAGGTAGGAATATTCACTATGTACTGGTATTTCAAATATGTTTGCTCCTGGGGGCTCCAGCAGCTTGGGGCATACCTCAGCTCCAGAGGGCACTGTGGCAATCTACCAGTTCAGGAGCAGGCCAGAGATGTCTGGCTCCTTCAGCGGCTGCTATCTTACTGAGCTGCAAGCCTTGCCTTTTATACTTCCTGTGCCACCCCCTGACTTCCAGGAGGAGGGGTGAACACTGCTGGCTCTGGCCCCCAGTGTTCACAGAGTGGTCCCTCCTGCTCTGGGTCAGTGGGAGGTCACACCACCTCACTGCAGGAGTGAAATGTTTTGCAACAATGGAATTATGGTGAAATGCTTGCTGATTTCCAGAAGTGAATGAGTGTGTCGCTCTATAGCCTCATGGTTAGGACACTGACTTATGGCACTGGAGATTCAGAGAAGAGTTTTTCATCCCAGATCACTCTGAATCGCCCAGAGCAGAGTGATGCGCCACATCCCAAGCCAGATCCCTAACCAAAAGGCTACAGAGTGTCAGTGAATGTTTCTCTCTCTTCCATACCAGATGAAAATGTTATTGAAACCTACACATCTAGATGGAATGTTGCAGCTTTGATGAAAATGTTTTCTCAAAATATTCTGACGAGCCCTAGCAATAACACAGAACTAACTGCTTTAAAGAATGTATTTTCAGTCAATACCTAAGCCATCATATGTCATCAGGGTTGAAGTCCATGACATGCTTGATTTCAATGTGCTTGCTTTGTAACTTTCAGGGTGATCGGATCAGATTTGGTATCAAATAGGCTATTTTGGCAGTCTCCCGCTAACAGGCAGTGATACATTTTTTAAGTGGTACCAACATATATTCAAACTAACAATAGTAGAACTCCACCTTTATTGAGCTTAGGTGATCTGCTTCTCTTTGGACCCTGACACACTTATCCATGTCTTCCTGGCTACTTAGATGCAGTAGTTTTAAAGGGTCTGGCTGTTACTGCAGTGTCCTTGATATGCACTTCTAAGCATTGTTTGACACTCTTTAATGCTCCTGAATATATAATTTCTTTGGTAGTTTTTCTTTTGCTTGAAACAGTGTTGACAATAGAAGAACATATCTAACAGAAGTTCTTAGATATGTAACTACCATTGTTTCCCAGTCTATTGGCAGCATCTGCTTGCCAATTGACAAACACAACCGAGGTCAAATAAGTTTGGATGTGCTTGATGAAAAGAAACAATTTTTTTTCTTTCTCATAATGTTGTAGTTGTCATCACTGTAGAATGCAACAGTGTCATTCCAAAGCATAGTTTTGTCTTTTCAAGGGTAGGTATTTGCCTATAACATGTTAGAATGCCTAAAATCTAGTTAATGTTTGGCCTATATCTTTCATTAGAATTACAAATTCATTAGAATTACAAATTTCCTCTCATGTCCTTGATCACTGCTCTCCTCTGTCATTAGATAGAATGACCCATCATTTCTGATGTTCTTCTGGACTAACAAAGCATTCTCACTGATTATCATTGTTTTCACGCATCCATATTTGAATTCTTTAAGAGCACAGCCAGGGAGTATGTCTTCAGTGTTTAAGTTTTTATATAACACCTGTCACCATGGAACCTAAGATTAGCATCTTACACAGTTTTGTGAAATGATCAACGGCTGCAGATGGTGAGTTATGTTTGGCAACACAATTTGAAGACAGTGCTTCTGTTCTTATTTCATTTCCAGCACTGACATGTTTATCAAATACAAAGACCTTGATTATCTCAACCAATAAATCAAGCATTGATTAGTCATAACAAAGAAGGGAAGTGTGGTCCCATATTTAGAATAGGTGGCTGTAAGTAATTCTCTGACTTGCTGAGTATATTGGGCAAACCATTTAACCATTCCATGCTTACTTTGCACATCCATACATGTCTTTTATTTGAGTCTTTATTTGAGAAATTTTATTTGTACTATATTAGCACCTAGAGTCTCCAATCAAGGATTGGGGTCACATTGTGCTAGGCACCATACGTACCCATACCATGTGCCAGGAGGGTTACAATCTAGGCAGCAGTTTAGCTTCATTACTGTAATGTGATCTGAGAAACTGCTATAAAAAGTGGTATGTAAATTTAAAAAAATATTACCAAATTTTGGCTTGTTCTGGTTCATAACTTGCATGGTAATTTTTATCATGAGAGTCAGGCTGATGTGCATATTCAGAACTAAAAATAGCCACATGATTTGCCATGTCAACTTTTGCTATCCCACAGGAATAGACGTTTCCACTAATTTTGTACTGTTGTTGTATTATAGCAGCCGCAACTGGACCTAACCAGCACTGGGCCTCACTTTGCTGGTTGCTGTTCAAGGAAATTAGAAGACAGGGCTCTTGCACCAAAAAGTTTGAAATCTAATTTAGAGAATGTTTTTATTTCCTTTTTCTTCTACCTTTTACAGCAAAACTTGTGTATCTGTCATATCCATTTGTCAAACCATTTATACCACATCAGAGAAGGAACTTGAGATTGCTTTGTGGCTTGTTCGAGAGATTGCTACTGTCTTCTGGATTCTTCATTTCCAGGTCGTTTGTTCAAATGCAATCTGGGTTAGCTTAGGGGAGATAAGTTAGTGATCTCAATCCATTTCCTAGTGCACAACTGTACACTTCCTAAACGCATCAGTGAACTGGTACCCTAGACCGAATGACCCTCTCATTAGTACAGGCAATGCTTTCTAAACAAAGCTGAGGTACAATGCCTGGGAAGAATGATAAAGCTTGCATTTTCACTGGCCATGATGTACTTGGGCTATGGCTGAACAGAAGACTGGTGTCTGGGAGGGTGTCATGCTGGTACTATTCACAAGCACGGATTCTCCCAGTGCCATGCATTTTGCATCATCATTTAAACCTGGGCATTATAAGTGTACAGCACTACCATTCACGTTTAGCTATATACCCACTTGACAGTGAGATGCCAAACTAGCAAAGCACTGCAGCATGTACTGATTTTTTTACTTCAGTGGAACCGCTTGCCTGTTTAAAGTTAAGCACATGTTTCAAGGCTTTGTTAAGTGAGGTGAAACTTGAGGCAAGCAAAACAAATCAGACTCCTAAAAGGGGTACAATATTCTGGAAAGGTTGAGCATCACTGGTTTACCCCTGCACTGCTGCACTACTTAGGAATCCAATCTAGTTCTCCAACTCCTTTTCAAAGGTTCCTTTCACAGACCCTTGCCAGGTTCCTTGCCCACAGGGGTGTTTTCCCAAATAGCTGCATACAACTGCAGAGTGTTTCCAATGCTCATGCTACCCCATTTTTAGATTGTGGTAGTTCATTCCAGCTGATCCCCCCAGGGTATGTCTAGACTACATGGCTCCATTAATGGAGCCATGTAGAATAGTTTATTCGTCATAGTCAAAGAAGTGGGGATTTAAATAATCCCCGTTTCATTAAAATAAAAATGGCTGCCGCGCTATGCTGACGATCAGCTGATCTGGCACAGCGCGGTAGTCTAGATGTGGTGCAGTCGACAAGGGAAGCCTTTGTTGACCGCTCCGGTAAACCTCGTTTCATGAGGCATACCAGAAAGGTCGACAAAGGCTTCCCTTGTTGACCGCACCGCGTCTAAACTGCCGCGCTGTGCCGGATCAGCTGATCATCGGCACAGCGCGGCGGCCATTTTTATTTTAATGACGCAGGGATTATTTAAATCCCTGCTTCTTTGACTATGCCGAATAAACTATTTTACATGGTTCCGTCGATGGAGCCATGTAGTCTAGACGTCCCCCCACTGTCTGGCTATGGCCAGTCTGCAGGGACACAAAGCATTTTTTTAAAAAAGGAAACAATGTATTCCTCCTCCTCTGTTTACTCCTGTTTACATCTCTACATGCTGAAATGCAAGCACATGGGTTGCAGTAGCACTTCCTCAAGTGGAAATTTCCAAATTGTTGAACTGTTATTTCATGCATAGGAACAATATTTGTTTTCTAATTCCTTTTGTCTTACAGCAGTTTAGCTTAGTAAAATGGAATAGTCCACAGAATGCAGAAAGTCTCTTGTGATTAAATATAACCAGTTTTTAATGAAGTGGAATTTTAAAACATCTCTCTAATTTTCTCTTTATTTAGTTAAATAAAGAGACATTATTATTTCATATATATTTACATTAGAGCTTGGAGAAAAAAGAAGTGAAAAAGTTCATGGAGGTACAGTGTAACCTGCAGCCAAAGCCCCAAGCACTGTTCAAGTAAGTCCTGAAATAAGACTTAAGTGAGGCATAGAATTTATGTTGGCTATCCGCACAAGGGTGAATTTCACCCTTTGTTAATAATGAAACAGATTTACTGTGTGAAGATAGAGTGAGCGGGTATTTTGGGGCCTATCCTAAGGATGTAGCTCCTTCCAGATGGGAGGGATCCCTGTCTTAGGATACGTCTACATAGCAGCATTATTTCGGAATAACATCTGTTATTCTGAAATAACTATGCAAGCATCTAGACAACTAGCCCATAATAATTTCAAAATAATGGGTGGGCTTATTTCGGCATTTGTAAACCTCATTCCATGAGGAATGACGTCTCTTCCGAAATATCTATTTTGGAATAGCAGTAGTGTGGACGCTCCACTGCTGCTATTTTGAAATAGCTCCTCCCCCAAGCCATTCAAAGTAATTACTCCCCAGCGCTTCCCGGGGCTCTAAATCAAGGTAGCACATCCACATTTGAGAACCCTGCCTCAGACTAATTTCCAGACTTCCCTGTAGAGTAGACGCACTATTTCAAAATAAGCTATTTCAGAGTAGTTCTTCCAGAATAGCTTATTCCAAAATAATCATGCAGTGTAGATGTAGCTTTAGGGAGGATCTGAGATTAAGTTTAGGGTGTGCATGTGCTCCCTATTTTGGGGAGAAAGCAAAACTGGTTTTGGTCTGCAGCACCAGCTGCAGGAGAGGAGGTGCCTTTGTACTGCCTTCCAGTAACAAGTGAAGGTGCTTCTGATGTGGCATCAGGGCCGGCTTGAGCCATTCCTGCACCCTGGGCAGCGGGTGCACGACGCATGCGTGGCTCCGCCCCTGGGTGCACGATGCATGCGCGGCCCCACCCCCCCAGCGCTGCGCACCTTACAGATGCAATCAGGCACACAGTGCCTGATGGCATATCTAAGGGGTGCCGCGCGGCCCCTGGCCCTGGGCGCGTGGTGCCCCTTAGAGCTGCCATCAGGCGCCCCAGGCAGCTGCCCAGCTAGCCCCCCCTTAATCCGGCCCTGTGTGCCATTGCCATTCTGGAGACTCTGTATAACTATTCTAGCCCACAAATAAAATGACTGCAAGGTTATGTACTGATACTACAGTCTGAGGGGATGGACCATAAATATACGTGCAAGGGCAGTTGTAGAGCTGGTCAGAAAACAGAATTTCCACCCAGCACGAATTAGAACAAAAGAAAATCAAGATGTTGAAGCTTTTCATGGAAATTCTGAAAAAAAAAATTGATTTGGAAACATTGACAGGCTTTGTTTAATAATATTGCATTGTTTTGTTTGACTAACCCCACTCACTTTGTGGTGATGTATTCCTCTGGGTGGAGCTTTCCTTCTCCTTTCCTAAGTGCAAGTCTGCCAGGCTGATGCAGGACTGCACATTGGCTGGGAGGGGGTCAACAGGGGACTACTTTGTGCTCTCCCCATTTTGCTCACAGGCCTGTTGCAATCTGGTCTTATATTAGCAGTGTGAGGATGTGTGCTATAGATGTTACTCTCTCACCCAGGCAGGACTGCAAGCCTCTTATAGGAGACCAGAAAGGTCTCTAGTGAGGCAGGGAAGAGACTGGAACAAGTAAAAAGGAAAGGGGGGGAAAATTGGCTTGATTTAAAAGTCCCAAACATCCCAACTCTAATTAAATCTTCAAATGAAGAGGAAGGGGAGAAAAACAAACTGTGAGATCTGAAGTGACCGTAGAACCTCCCCCTGAAAAAAACAAGCAGCCCAGGGGGCCCATTCATCTTTAGGCAGGCATTCATCCTTCACCCATTACAAAGCTAGTCCAGTTTGGCACCAGTCTTTACAAGCCCTTGCTGCTCATTAAATCTGCTGAATGAACTTGTGAGCTGTGATTGAAGGTACTTTGGCATAGCTGCATGTGGAAGCTCACGCTGCTCCTGGCTGCACTGTAATTGATGATAGTGAGTATTACTGGTGCCTGATTTTCCAGAAATTGCTTCTCAGATATATTTTGAGGTCCCTGTCCTGAGGATGTCATTAACTCCCTACTCTGGGATAATGCCACTGAAATCACTGGGTAGGTGAAGGCCAGATCCTGCTATCTGTGTGGCGTGTATACTCTATGAAGCCACATAACTGGTTATAGACAATCCAAGCTGATCCTGAGGAAGGGTGGCTCAGTACACAAAGGGAAGAAGCTGCCTGCCTGTCTAAATGGTCTCTGGAAGAAGAATCCCTCAGCAGAGGGGGAACGCATGTAAAGGAGCCACAGGATGTGTTGTTTGTAGCCTGTAGCACTAACCGATAAGCATCCACTTATCGGTTAATTGTTTAGCGCAGGGCTACTCAACTTTGGAAGCCCTAGGGGCCACAATGATACTTACTGCACATGCTGAGGACCACAACTTAAGTGTGGTAGCATATACATGTAAATATATATGCAAATAGATTCATACTAACGGGCATGAATACAAAGATTAGGGCAAGACTACACAACACACAAGCCTCATTTAAGTCAGTTCTGCTGATATTAATAAAATGCAATATTTACCCAATTTCCACCCAAATGACAGAACTTTTAATGAGCAATGACAGTCCAGGAATTTAATTACTGAAACGCATATCAACCGAAGACCATTATATTGACTACTTTTTTGTTTTGGCTCCCACCCGCAGGTCACATGTTGAGCACCGTGTAAACCCAAACAGCACTGCGGGTCATGTGTCGAATAGCCCTGGTTTAGTGTAATACAATATTACATTCCTAATTAGAGCAGGGGCTCCAACCCCAATGTATATTAGTGTCTTGTGGTTAGAGCTGGGTGACATTTTTTAGCCAAACCTTGGTTGAAAAATATAATTCAGCTTGACCAAAATGAAGAGAATTTGTATGGAATTCACCAAATTGCTTTGGTTATAAAAAACTAGAAGACTTACTCAGTATTGCCCATGTCCATGAGGACAGGGAGGGTGTGGCAGTCAGGATGGGGGACCAAGTCGGGGCTCAGGGTAAGGGGCTAGGTAGGGGTGCGAAAGTGAGAGTTGGGGAGTGAGGAGGGATTCAGGGTGGGGGGGAGGAGTGCCATCTGGTGAGGCCTTTCCCCTCTTCCCCTGTCTGGTGCTGCGGCCATGTGCTGGGGGAGGGCAGGTTTGAGGCAGGGGGACTATATATCCCATCCGGTGGCAGGCAGTAAGGTGCGCTCTAGCCCTGTTAGCCACTCTCTTCGTGGTGCGGCTGCCCCCAGTGGCCACTCTGCAATGTAGCTCTCCCCTGCACTCACTGCCCCCAGTGTCCACTCCCAATATCACGTCTCTCCTCTCTGGGTCTTCTCCCTTTCCATGTTATGGAAATCAAACGTATTCCCAGCACTTCCCATTTTATTGCACAACCAAACCCTGTCCTTGCTTAAGTTAGGGAAAGAGGAAGTTATATAACAAATTTGATGGCTCTAGCTCTTCCCCTTTAGGAGGAGTTCTTGAACAAATGAACTTACAGACGAAGAGGCTCACAGACGGACACACACTCTAAAATTTATAAAGAGATAATCAGAACATTACAGTTTTTTTTAATTTGAAGTGACCTATTTGCTTTGAAATATACTTTAAATTAAAAAAAAGAAGAAGAAAGAAACCCTAAGCAATACAAAGCATTTCTTTCTGGGATGAATAAAACAGTCTGTGAAAGGCACATTTCAAATGGCCTCATGTTCTGTGTTGTTAATTTTTACCTTGAGCCAATCTGGGCTTTTAAAAACAAAACAAAACAAAACAAAACAAAACAAAACAAAACAAAACAAAAAAATCTTGTCAGTTGCATCATTTTTCACAGGCATTTGAAGGTAACACTGGGGTAGCACCATTAATTCCAGGGGAGCTACTCCTGAATCACATTGCTGAAAGGGAGGTCGTCATCAGGCTCATAGACTGTAGAATATTTGGGACAGGGGCTGTCTTTATTTGTGTCTTAAGTGCCTAATAGAACTGGCTGAAAATCTTTGGATGGAAGAGTTTTCCTTCGGGAAATGCAGCTACAACAGAATCGCAGGTTTATTGGGAACATGTTGAGTCTATTGAAAGTTTTGATAGAAACCAGGCAGGCAGGTGGTCAGTATCCTGCCGACTTACTTGCCTGCTTCCCTGGCAGTCCCCCAGCTGTGGGGTGGGGAGTGTCTTTGAAACCCGGCAGGTAAGCTGCTACAGAGCCAGGAAGACCCAGAATGCTTTGAAAAAATTGTAATTGTGTTGTTACTATATAGGCCTGTTTGTTAGCCTCAGATAAAATTTTGGGTTTGATTTCTGATACTTGTGAAATAGGGAATGGGAACTCAGATTAAGGTTCTGTGGCATCAAAGCTATGGATATGCTGTCTTAAAACTAACTCCAAGAAACATTTCATTGCCTTCACTTTGGACTTCTGGTCTTCTGCTTTCTGTCTGCATGACAAGAACTAGGGGAAGGGTGAAAAGAAAGTCTTCATGGAACTTTTGAAAATGTTCCTCCACTGGAAATCTGACTTCCCATTTCAATTTGGAATAGCATTTGTTTTGAAGAGAAATGTTCCAAGGTAGAGAAATTATCTTTCCCACATGGCTCTAGTACAGGGGCAGGCAAACTATGTGGCCTGAGGACCACATCAGGGCATGGAAATTGTAGGAAAGCCATGAATGCTCATGAATTTGGAGTTGGGATGTGGGAGGGGGGTGAGGGATCCAGCTGGGGGTTCAGGCTCTGTGGTGGGGCTAGGGATGAGAGGCTTGGGGTGCAAGAGGGGTGCTCTGGGCTGGGATTGAGAGGTTTGGAGGGCAGGAGTGGGATTAGGGTGGGGCAAGGGTTTGAGGTGTATCTTGTGGGAGCCTCAGTGGTGCAGGCTCTAGGCTGTGCTTACCTCCTCAAGCAACTCCCAGAAGCAGCAGCATGTTCCCCTTCCGGCTGGCTCCTACACATAGGTGCAGCCAGGTGGCTCTGTTCACTTCCCCTTCTTCCACAGGCACTGCACCTGCAGCTCCTATTGGCTATGTCTCCCAGCCAATGGTAGCTGGAGGGGGGTTCTGCTTGGGACGACGGCAGTGCACAAAGACCTCTGGCTGCCCCATGTGTAGAAGCCAGAGGGGGAGGGCGGGGCATACTGCTGCTTCCAAGAGCCACATGAAGCCATGGCATGCAAGGAGCAGGGCAAGCTTCAGACCCCTCTCCCCAAAAGGAGCTCACAGGCTGGATTAACATGGCTGACAGGCCAGATGTGGCTCACAGGCCTTAGTCTGCCCACTCCTTCTCTTGTGCCTAACTCACTACGGACACAAGATGATACCTGGTGTGTGGAAGAGAATTATAAAATATAATAGTTTTTCCACTATGTGCAAAATTGCAAGGTACCAACACCTGGAAATGACTCTGACTCAGGCTTTGTCATGATTCTCTTCACACTGTTTCTATGCATTCTGGAATTATCCAGCTTTTTAACAGTCTTTCAATTCTTCCACAACCTGATTACTCCATCCCACCCTTCATTAGAGCTAGAGCTCAGCATAAGTGCTTGAGAGGATGAGACAGCTGTTTATGGGCTAGTCAGTTGGTGATGTTAACAAGCTCCTTGTTGCTAGAAAGAAATGGGCCATGTTGTGAACATGATTCTCTTCACACTGTTTCTATGCATTCTGGAATTATCCAGCTTTTTAACAGTCTTTCAATTCTTCCACAACCTGATTACTCCATCCCACCCTTCATTAGAGCTAGAGCTCAGCATAAGTGCTTGAGAGGATGAGACAGCTGTTTACGGGCTAGTCAGTTGGTGATGTTAACAAGCTCCTTGTTGCTAGAAAGAAATGGGCCATGTTGTGAACATTACCATTAATTCTCACCAAAGGCTATGGAAAGATGTAGGTCACCTGACGAGGTGTTTATACAAAATATGCTACACCAGTAATAACACCTGCTAACAAGGATAATACCCATTTTTCACAAATAATTTTATTACCCTGCACGCCTCTGAAAGTTACTTAAGAAGAATGAAAGCTAGCAAGCCGGGCTAGAAAGCTTTGCAGGGGACTGACAATATAGTAATATTTTTGTTCAGTTTCTTTTTCAAAAGTCATCTCCTTTCATAAAAGCCAAAGACTGAAATTCCCCAATGATATTTGCTGTTGACGTGCCTTTTAAGTTATATGTCAGCCTCCCTGCAATTATTAAATCTAGTGGCACTGGTCTAGTGCTAGCAAAGGTACAGTGTCACTTTACCTACAGTATTTTATTTTCAAGCCAGTATTTTCTGATAAGCAAAGGATCCAGGAATACAAAGATTTATAGCTTATACAAACAGGACTGTGCTCTGATTGTATCTTCCAGTGGAAACTTTCAAAGAGCTTTACAACTATTATTCATTCTTGCCAACCATTCTGAGATAGGTAGGTATTTGAACTCCCATTTTACAGACACAAAAAGAAGTGAATCGTCCAGTGAATCTGTGGAAGATTTTGGAGCAGAACCCAGACTGACTCTTAGGGGACGTCTACACATCAGGGGAAGATCGAAGCTGCTGCTGTCGATCTTCCAGGGTTTGAATTAGCGGTCGAGCTAACTCAAACCGTCGATGTTGGTAACCCTCATTTTATGAGGAGTAAGGCAAGTTGGAGGAAGAGTGTTCTTCCTTCGACTTCCCGTAGTGTAGACAGTGCCAAAAGCTGAGATAAGCTACTTTGACTTCAGCTATGCAATTAACACAGCTGAAGTTGTATATCTTAATTCGACTATGTCCTGTAGTGTAGACATACCCTTAATCTTGTGTTTTAGCTATAAAATTAACCTCTCTTTCCTAGAAGTGTCTCCATCTACAGTAATCAAATCCATAGTGACAGTGACTCACTCAGCTGTGGATAGGATTATTTGCATGTAATTATATTTGTTACAAACAAACAGCCATATAAATGCAAACTATTATATACTATTTATGTAGCCTTCTATTTGAGTAATCTACAAAGGGTGTGCATCTGCTTATCCTTTCAGCCACAGAGCTATAGGCTCACGTTTTGAGCTCAATACCCAGGGGTAACCAAGATGGCCGTATGTTACATTCCTCCTCGAACATTCATGAGTAAAAATAAAACCTCAGTTGTATAGCTCTGTGTGAAAATTAATTGAGAAAGGTTTGAACATGACTGGATTGATATCACACCTGCAAATAAATTGTTTCCACTATTGATACAGTTCCAATAGCTTCATTCTGCTCAGTGTATTTATAATCCAATAGAAATACTGATTAAGGATATGCTTCTGATAGGTATTAGGCATCCATCTCAAAGGGTGTTGCAGATGTTCTGCCACTGTCAGGAGCAGACCCTATAAATCAGGCCTAGAAATGCAGATGGTGTAAGAGATTGTCTTGCTTGTCTTTAAATCACATCTTAAGAAGAATGTAGCTAGTATGTTTTATAGTATCTGATGACAGCAACGATTTTTCCTCCCCCCCCCTTTTGTCTTTTTATGGAAAACAAACACCAAATGGAAGCCTTCAAATCAACAGATGTGCAGTTCTGACCTAGATGATCGGGAGGGAGGGGGAACTGTCCGAAGGCAAAATTGGCTGGTAGAGCCTAATTTTTCGAAAGCACCCTCTGACATTGCAGATGCAATTTCACTTCACATCATTATTAGAACCCACACGGGTACCATTCAGACATGTAACTACCTGGCTGCAGGTGCAATCAGGTATCTAAATTGGTACAGTTGATAAATTACTGTGCCAATAAAACTGAATCTGTGGTCAAGGCTGTGCTAAAAATAAAGCTCTAAAAGACTTTTGAATGTCCCCATCCCTTGCAACCTCTTAAAACACCAAGGCCCAGACCAGGAGTGACCCCTGTGTGGGGATAGAGGATTAATCAGGATTCTCCATGCATTTCCTGGAATGGCTGTGCAGGAGCTTTTCCCAGTTGCAGTCCCTGTGCCCTGCGGAGAAAGGGGGTGGCTTGTTCCAGGTGTGGAATGTTGAAGAGGGGACGGGAGGGAAATGAGCTCTGGCCTAGGATCCCTCGCCACAATCAGGCTGCACAATGGAACTGACACAACAATAGAAGCATTCCGTGCCAGCCTCGT
Source organism: Pelochelys cantorii (assembly GCA_032595735.1). Classification (NCBI taxonomy): domain Eukaryota; kingdom Metazoa; phylum Chordata; order Testudines; family Trionychidae; genus Pelochelys; species Pelochelys cantorii. The sequence continues at coordinate 331,723,629 of CM064326.1, read as the reverse complement.
GGCTTGTTGTAGGGAGCAGCGCTGTGGGAATTGTACTCAGTGCGGGTAGTGCAGCTCCATGCTACCCTCTGCTCAAGGCTTGTGGGGCGATGGCTGAAATTCATAGTGCAGGGAGGTAGTTCACAAGCGCCATGTTTTGCTCATCATCCACCCAGCTGCACAGCTGCATCTTCAAACGTGGTTACTACTGTCAGCATGATGAGTCCATAGACTCAGCTTATCTAAATTACTTTTGTTTGTATGTACAAAGCATAGAGCATGAGCAATATTTTCTTCTGCTTCATCAAATAGTTAGCTCAGAACTGTGACCTGGACTGTCCTTTCCTCTCCCATTCCTAGTCTCCCCATAACATGCTCCTACCCACTGCCTCTCCCCAGGTTATTTCCTTCCATTCTCACAGCTCCCCTATTGTCTTGGGGCAACATATTATGTGTTTCAAGGGCCTGCAGGTTGGAGGCTATTTCACACTAGGGTAGCAGAACTGCTGCCTGAGGCCAACTCAGCTACCCCTGACAACAACCTCAGCACAATGCTGTCTCCAACCAATGTCTCCTCTTACTTCACTGTTCAAATTTGTTTCCCTCAGGCACCTGCCATAGCAGGCTGCACCACTGACCCTACATTAGTGTGTTCCTTAGATGCACAAAATCGCCATATTCCTTCTCCTAACATCACTACAAACTGGGAAGTCACAGACTGCCTGCCTCATCAAGTCAAGGACAAAGACAGCCTGGAAATCAGGTTAATCCCAATTTTTCCTTGCAAGCTCTTAGCAGAGTTATGGCATAATACTCTAGATCAGTGGTTCTTAACCTGGGGTGCACGCATCCCCTGGGGGTGCGAGATGCCCTTTCTGGGGGTGTGAAAGGTGCCAGATTTTTATGATATATCTTAGGTTTAAAACTGACCTACTTCAACGATTTTTAACAAGGGGTGTGAGAACATATTTTGAGAACCAAAGGGGTGCAGGCTGCAGTAAGGTTAAGAACCACTGCTCTAGATGCTAAGGATTTGCTAGTATAAAAGGACAAAAAAAGGGAGAAACATTAAAGCCTGTTCTCATCCCACTCTGAGGTCATGTCTCCACTTACTGAAGGATCAAACGTCTGGTGATCAATCTTTTGGGACCCACTAAATCAAACTCTGAGGATGTTCCCATCAGCACCAGTTCTCCTCACTACCTCAAGGAATCAAGGAAGTTGATGGGAGTGTTTGTCCCATCAAATCCCCTCTGTAGAAATGGTGCCAAGCTTGGCTTAAGATACGTCAACTCTGGCTACATTATTTACATAGCTGGAATTGCATATCTTAACCCGACCTTCCCCCCTTCTGATCCTAGCCTGAGCTTGTCAGAAGAGGAGGCCTCTAGCACAATTCTTGGGTCCTCTGGCCAGTAAAGGATGGACAGAGGGAAAAATAGCAGGGTTGTATGCTGAAGAAATGGCCTATGCTTTTCTGGTACCATCCCAGAGCTAAAAGTTACACCCAGTGAGGTCCTGTTTGTTACTACACCTATTGATTCAGAGATCAAAGGGGAATATTAACATTTAGATGACACTTGGGTGTAATAATGCCATTTTTATATTTCTCTCTGAAGTTAGTGGTAAAATCTCTATGAATTGCATCCAGCCTCTGTCTTTAGGCACCCCCCCCCCCCGACTTTCATTAACTGTGGTTCCTGGCCAATGGGAGCAGCAGAGCCAGCACTTGCTGTAGGGTGGGGGCAATGCAGAGCTTCCTGGTTACAGATTTGTCAGGAGTAATGGGTACAGGTCACCACTTGCAGGGAGCCACTCAAGGGGAGTGCCCGCTGGAGCTGGCACCCTGAAATCTGCCTCATGCCCTCAACCTCTTCCCCAAGCCCCCTCCCGCAGTCTAAATCCCTTGTAGCTATTCCTCCACCTGCACGTAGCAGGGCTATGTCGCTGCTTCTTGTGAGTCATGCAGAGCCGGATAGGGAGCCTGTCAGCTTTGCACCAACTGGGCTATAAACTGGAAAATTAGAAATGCTGGTTTATAGAGCTTTCCTGTTGTTTCAGGGCTGGATAACACCACTTTTCCTGTATAGAATCATAGAATCATAGAGCTGGAAAAGACCTCGGAAGGTCATCAAGTCCAGCCCCCTGCTCTAGGCAGGACCAATCCGAACTAGATCAACCCAGCCAGGGCTTTGTCAAGCCGAGACTTAAACACCTCTAGGGATGGAGACTCCACTACTTTCCTAGGTAACCCATCCCAGTGCTTCACCACCCTCCTAGTGAAATAGTTTTTCCGAATATCCAACCTGGTCCTCTTCCACCGCAACTTGAGACCATTGCTCCTTGTTCTGCCATCTGTCACCACTGAGAACAGCTTTCTCCATCCTCTTTGGAAGCTCCCTTCAGGAAGTTAAAGGCTGCTATCAAATACTCCCTCACTCTTCGCTTCTGCAGACTAAACAGACCCAACTCCCTCCGCCGCTCCTCATAGGTCATATGCTCCAACCCCCTGTACATTCAATAATATTGGAATTGTGTTCAGCTTGATTAGGCTGGTATCAATTATGTTCCTCTAAGGAGTATTAGCAATTAAGAGACTGTTTTCAAATATAGGAATCCTGAGAAAAGATCAAAAAGATTGTCTAGGACATTCCATGAGAGAAGGCTGACAAATGACCACAAAAGCTATCGGCTCTGTGAGTGTTTGAGATAGGAGGCTTAAAAATAATGAGGAAAAATTCATTTTATAATATCTCATCTCTTTGCATATAAATATTGAGGAACCAAACAGGGAAATGCCTGGGAAGTTTTTATTCAGACCTTGAAGATGGAAACCCAGATACAGCATGGGGATAGCAGCAATGTCCCATTAATGTTCTTTATCCTAGTTCTGTAGTTTATTTCAGCCTCTCTGCTCTTTACATTCTTTGCCTCTCTACTGAGGCTGCCAAGAAATAAAGTCCTGGATCAGTGCTTTTTTTGATGTGGGCATTTATCCATTGAAAACCAGAAAGGCATCACTCAATCATTCCCTATGTGCCACAGCTTGCCCAGGTTATGATAATGGTATCAGAACTGTAAGACTGAGGTTAGATTTGAAGCATTAGCTCTACCTAAGGCTGTGGTTCTTAACTGGTGGTCCATGGACCACTGGTGGTCTATGGTGACTTTTTCGGTGGTCCACAGGAACATTGTCCAAAGTCACACGGTGTGAGCAGGCACCGCCGTTAGGCTGTTTTACGCCATGTTGACAAGCACGCGGTGCGTCATCCATAGCGTCATCCATAGCGTTACCTAGGACGCAACTGCATTGTGTTGCCAGTAACTTCTGTCTGAGGCTCTGAGTGTCAGTGTAGCTGCCGCCATCATGCTGAGTGGTTGCTGTGTCATTCATCCTGTGCTACATGTGCTGGAGGTGGTCCACGAAAATTTTTTGATGGCCTGGTGGTCCGTGGACTGAAACGAGTTGAGAACCACTGACCTAAGGGATGTATATTCACTTTGATGCATAGGGATTTGCATATCTTTAGTCCCTACTCAGAGCTGGAGAATAGATAGAGTGTATTCTATAACAAATAAACTTCCCAGATGTTAGCAGTTCCAACAAGCAAAATTACTTTCAGGAAAATAATAATAAAAAACCCCTTTCCATTGCCTCAGATGGGTAGCTATGTTAGTCTGTAACTTTAAAAACAATGAGTAGTCCTGTGGTACCTTAGGACATGACTATACTAGGAAACTATTTCAAAATTAGTAAATTAGACTTAATAACTCTTGATTTAACAAATTCGAACTAGCATATCCACTCTCCATGGAAGCCTTGAAATTAGTCCCAGGCATGCTCTGTTAGCGTGGATTCACTCCCTCTGCCCCGGGAAGTACTGGTGAGTAATTAGTTCGAATTACTCTGGGGACTAATTATTTTGAAATGGCGGCATTGGAACATCCACACTACCATTATTTCAAAATAACTATTTTGGAATTAGCGTTACTCCTGATGAAAAGTAGGAGTACTGATTCTGAATTCCGTGGCTCATTATTTTGAAATGGGCTTGGTAGTGTGGATGTCCCACTTATAAATTTGACCTTGGGGGGATTATTTCAGAATAAAGTCCTAGTGTAGCCAGGGCTTAGAGACTAACATAAATATGTATATATATAGTATCATAAGCTTTCGTGGGCAAAATCCTCTTTTTGCATTTGACTTTGCTATATAGTTTACATTAACAAAACAAATCTACTTTGACTTCTACTGGCTCTTTGAATTTGGTCCCCTGTGGTATACCAAATCGAGATTTCTTCTTCATTTCCTAGTGTGCCCTCTAAAAGGGCAGCCATCACATGCATATCACAACTATCCATGCCAAGTCAACTGCAAAAACATTTCAAAGTGCCATTGTAAACAAGTAAAAAAATCCCCAAACCCCAAAACAGAAAGATAAATCTTAAATAATAAAAATACAAAGGATTCTCATTAAAAAGAGCAGAGGTGCTATATTTAAAGCAATAACTCTTTAAGTTCAAATTTCCTGTTAGGGATATCAGAATTTGTATATGCAGTTTTACACACAGAGTCCTGGTTTTGGTAGGTCCAACCTGTACTAAAATTATAGTGAATATAATTTAATCTTTTATGATTCAGAAGGCACTTCAGGATCTTTCAGTGCTTCCGTATCATCATTATCAACATCAGTTATCATTGTGGATGTAGTTGGAGTAGAAGATTGTGCTGGATTTGTAAAGATCCCATGACATGCCCTGAAAATAACTTTTTTGAATAATTCCCAGTCTTCTACATATTTTGCATAAAAGTAGAGTGTAGAATGTGCTATTGCTTAGTATGCTGGGCAGTATACTAGTCCCGGTTACTAGACTGAAGATTTGTATTTTGAGATTTCAAAAATGCCAGTTAATTGAGCTTTCTGGCTAATTAAGTGCTGGAGATCAGAGCTTTTACTGTACCATAATATTGGCCACATAAAATGAGATCTTCAAGAATGCTAAGCACATGAGAGATTATAGTATCTCAGTGCACAACAGTTGGGGTGAACACAAAAATGACTTTGTTTCCTGTTTATTTCCTACTCTTGCCTTCTTGCCCTTTGCTTGCTTGTGGCAGCTCTAAACATTCACAATTAGCAGCACCTCCCCTTTCTGAAAAGGGAAGGATGATAAAAACTTTATCCAGAGTTTACATTAAATGAGCAGGAATAAAATAACAATACAACAGAAGAATAAATATGAAAAATACGGGGAGACTGCCTGATTCTTCAGTCTTCTGTCAGAGATTCCTTCTGTTCTCTTAAGACATTCAGTTACTAGTCCTCTGATTGTCTTGAAATCTCAAGATGTGATGTTATCCCCGGGGATTCAGAAGGCTTTCTCTTGTTGGCTACTTCTTTGCAGGGAGAGGATATAGATTCTGTGTGGGCAGCTGGGATACTGCTGGGTTGAGTCTCAAGGTAGAGATCCGGGTTCATTGCAGGTCCATCAGGTGCTGCAACAAGATGAACCAAGTCCAGTGGATGATCCCTGCTGGCACCCACACAAATGGGATTCAGAAGTCCTGACATGTCCCTCCTGTAGTCCCTTTTTTAGACATTGCCTGAACGTTGTGTTCCTTGCTGGACCAGCCATTTGTTGTGAGGTGATATTCCACATCATGGGCATTTGTTCATGCTTTTGTTGTGTTCCTTTCTCTCTCACTGTGTTAATATAGCTGTCTCTATATTCCCTGTGGGCTTGTACTGCTCTGGAGGATATATATTTCTGCATATCCTGAGCATGAGCACCCCTTGTCCAGTTCTGGGTGCTACATGGAAACATGTGGACAAACTGGAAAAGGTCCAGAGAAAAGCAATAAAAATGATTCAAAGTCTAAAAAACAGGACCTGTGAAAGATGGCTTAAAAATATTGGGTTTGTTTAGGCTGGAGGAGAGAAGGCTGAGAGGGGACAGGATGACAGTTTTCAAATACATAAAAGTTTGTTACAAAGTGAAGGAAAGAAAAAGCAATGGGCTTAAATTGCAGCATGGAAGGTTTAGGTTGGACATTATGAAAAAAACTTCCTGTTAGTGTGGAAAAGCACTGAAATAAATTGCACAAGGAGGTTTTGGAATCTCCATCACTGAAGACTTTTAAGACCAGGCTAGATACATATTAGCTTACCCATTATGTCTCTCTAGTATTGCTCTCTGGCAGGAAAGTGATATGCTATTATGTTGCTATTGCATTGATTAAAACCTAAGTGACCTTAAAATCTTTTACTGAAAAGTGATGTCCATACATGAAGGACATGGGGATTTTTCACTTTTCACTCATGCTAAGTAATACTTTACATTGATTTCAATGGTACAACTTCTAGAGTAATGTTTAATGGGTAAACCCGTGGCACATTGAAATTAATGGCAAAACTCCTGTTGACCTCACTGCGGCTAGACTGTCACCAAAGTGATTAAAGGAGGCAGACTGGACCTGCAATACATTTTATTACTTACTCTGGACCTAGTTTGGTGAGGAACCAGTAGCTCTGAAATAAAAACTGAGGAGAAACTGCTGAGAGACAAACATCAGAGCCTCATGGTATAACCTTGATCTCTCAGCCTGTTGAGTAAATCTCTGTTTCTTGCAACACTGCCTGACTGCTTCATTGTATGTTGCCAATGTAACCAGATGTCACAAGGAATGTGGGAACTAGGACCAGAGAGAAGAAAAAAACAATACCTTTCAAAATGGAAGACGAGGAATACTTGGCATTTGTTTTTCTTTAAGGATTTCCCAAGACACATATGTTCACACTAATATAGATCTAAGTTCATCATCCTAATTATATTCTCCTCCAGCAACTAATTATGTATGCTGTTCCAGATGAAAAAATAATATAAACCCTCCGGATCACAGACCAGGTCTAGAGAGACATTTCTGAATACTACAACATGAGAGTAAAGCCGGGGCAGTGTAGGACTGTATCTTACAGATAGAAATTCTCATTTAAGTACATTGGCATGATTTGTTTTTGACAGGATGGGTAAAATAAGACAGAGTATGTGTGGGCTGTATTAGTGAGATATCCAAAACAGACATATTTCATCATTTTTTCCCCTTTCAATAATTCCACGGTCATTTTTATATCCCATAAAATAATGTGCAGTAGTGATAGGAAATGACTTTCATACATATTCTGGCTGCTGAGTTGTTCTGTTTCATTACACTGCAGTGCAGATGACTGACAGCTCTGTAATCAACTCCAGGCTGGATTTAGTGGTTCCACAAACTTCTTTCTTATTAATTATTAAAAGCATTTTTCTCTGCTCAGAATGTCTAACACCATAAGGGCCACCAGTATTCCATGTGGCCCTATTTACATTCTACATCTATGTTGGAGCACAGGAACTAAGAGTAATAAATAATAATAATAATAATAAATAAAAGTGGGTTTGCAAATATATTCATGAATGAATGAGCCAACTTTGCTCCACTGCCATTCGGGAGATCATATTATTTATTATTTGCAAGTGTTACATTGACAGCCAACTAGCTGCAAAAATCTTCTCATTGTCTGAAAGTTTCACGCATTTTATCATAGTTATTCACCTGGAAATCAGAAATGCATCATTTACCCCTATCATTGGATACTTACCTGTTTTAGTTAGCCATTCAATAAGGAGGCAGAAATAACTCTCTGTGACTTAGGGGACCAGTCACAGCCCACACAAGTAACATAGAACCGTAGTGTCATGGAAATTTAGACCTGGAAGGAACCTCCAGAAGTCATTAAGACTAGCCCCCTGAGCTTAGGCAGAGCCAAATAAACCAAGACCAAGACCTGACAGGTGTTTGTCCAATCAGTTCTTGAAAACTCCAATGGGAATTCTGCAATGTTCCTTGGAAGTCTATTCCACTGTGTACCTGCCCTTATTGTTAGACTATTTTTTCTTAATATCTTCTTGCCCTACCTTCAGTGAACATGGAGAACAAATGATCACGGTCTTCTTTGACATCTTTGAAGGCTGTTAAAGGTTCTCTTGAGTCTTCTTTTCTCAAAACTCAACATGTCCATTTTTAAAAACCTTTCCTCACAGGTCATTTTTTCTAAAATGTTATCATTTTTGTTGCACTCCTCTGGAATCTTTCCAAGGTGTTTACATCTTTGTTAAGGTGTTATGCCCAAAACTGGATACAGTACTACAGCTGAGGCCTCACCAGTAGTAAGCAGTGTCGGAGATTTTATTCCCCCTTCTCTTACTGCCAGAATGATATCAGGCTTTTTTTTTTTTTACAATGGTATCACCATGTTATTCAGATTCAATTTGTGATACACTATCATCCCCCAGATCATTTTCAGCAGCGCTACCACTGAGCCAGTCATTCCCTGTTTTGGTGTTGAACATTTCATTTTTCTTTGTAATAAAATAAAATAAAATAAAATAAAATAATAATTTATTGTTGTTATTATTATTATTAGATTTCATCTTGTTGAATTCAGTCTAATTCTCTAATTTGTTAAAGTTGTTTTGAAGCAAACCTGTCTTCCAGTGTGCTTGCTTGCTGCCTCTCTCAACCTGGTATCATGTGCAAGTGTTATAAGCATACTTTCCACTCCATGATCTAAGTCATTAATGACAATATTGAATAGTACAAGATCCATGATCCATGTGGGAGCCCACTAAATACGCTCTCACAGCTGGAGAGCAAATAATTGATATGTCTTTGACTATGCCTTTCAACTATTAGTGTGCCCACCTTATAATCAGTGCACTACATATAATCAAAGTGAGTAGCTTGCAAGCACCACATATTCTGAAGATGAGTTTTCCGAACTATTCAGTGAATACAGTGTATAGGAGTAATATGTAACTGGAATCTGAGACACTGAGGATCAAGTCACTGACACGGTACATCTACACTGCATGGCTATTTCAGGATACTGGAGATGACCTGAAATAGCTACCTCACATCTACACAAGCCACCCATTATTTCAAAATATTTTTCAAAATAACAGGCATGCTATTTTGCAATCCTGGTAAACCTTGTTGTACAGGGGATAAGGGATGGTTCGAAATAGTGCGTTATTTTGAAATTTGATGCTGTGTAGACACTTCAAATTTCAAAATAAGCTATTTTGAAATAGATTTGAAATAAGATACGCAGTTTGCATAGAAAAAATTGCGTATCTTATTTCGAGTTTAGGGTGCTGTGTAGACGCATCCATAGAGTGGCTATCTAGAACAGGGAAATATCCAATGATGGAGGTGAATGATTCTTTCTGATAGGAACTTTCTGATGAAAATTTCAAGCAATGAGATGTTTGCAGCTAGTTGGCTCTCATCCAAACACTTGCAAATAATGAATACTATGACCTCCAGAATGGCAGTGGAGTGAAGCTGGCTCACTCATTCATGAATATATTTGCAAGTATATTATTTCTTCTTCTTCTTCTAATAATAATAATAATTAATAATAAATTAATAATCTATTGCAAGCACAATACCATTGCTACTACATGAAAGTAGAATGCAAAGAGGACCACATAGAAAAATGCCTTTAATAATTAATAAGGAAGAATGTTGTGGAACCACTAAATTCACCTAGAGTTAATTACAGAGTGGTCAGTCATCCACAGGGCAAAATAATGAAACAGCAACTCAGCAGCCAGAATATGTATGGATGTAATTTCCTATTGCTTTCTCTTTGTCTCAGTGACCCATCTGTAAAAGGTGGATACTCTACCCAAAGGATGTCATGAGAATAAATCGTCATCTAGGATGGAGAATTAAAATTCCATTGTGCAGAGGATTTTGAAATTTCAAAATCTGTTCATTCAAACCCCCCAAATTTTGAAATTTTGAAATTTTCACCAAAGAAAAATTTTTTTAAAAAAGGTTTTGGCTCAATGGAGCCTTTTATTTTGAAAAAATGAAAACTTTTCTTTTTAAATTTTTATATTATATGTAATATCATTACAAAATTTTAAAATGAAAAGTCATTGTAAAAAGAATAAGGAAATAGGTAATGAAAATGTTCAAATGGTACATTTTAATAGTCAGAATTTTTTTTCTATTTTTTCTTTGAAACTGTTCCATCAAAGTTCTATCAGCTCTAAAAAGTACATTAAAGATTTTGAGCTGCTTAGTCATTATAGTAATGGAGCCACATAACAAGTTTAGATAATTCAAGATGCATATGTCAGATCAGGTGTGAAACATGATCATGAAAAATTTGCATTAAAAATTATTTGAAAAGAAAAATCCAACCAGTTCAGAATTTTGTCTGCCCAACAGCTATGGCTTTAAATTCATATTTTGGACTTATTTTCCTTGTAACTTGAATGTTCAAAAGATTTAGAGGGGTAGCCATGTTAGTTTGTAACTGAAAAAACTTGAAATAAGATACGCAATTTGTGCTACGCAAATTACCCATCTTATTTTGATTGTATTTCAGAATAGTTCATTCTGAAATTTGGCGCATCTACACGGTGTCAGATTTTGAAATAACACATTATTTTGACATTTCCCTTAACACTAATAGAACAAGGGTTTCAGTGATGCCTTAAGAGCTCACCCATTATTTCGAAAAATATTTCAAAATTTTGGGCACATTTAAAAGATACGGGGTAGCTATTTTGGGATACTGGAAATAGCCATGCAGTGTAGATGTACATTTGTTGTGAGACTTAATTTGTTGTTAGTCTCTAAGGCTATGTCTACACTGGCGCGATCTTGCGCCAGAAATATGCAAATGAGGCTAAGCGTGGAATATCACCGAGCCTCATTTGCATATCTAACGAGTCGCCATTTTTTTCAGAAGAGGCTCTTGCACAAGAAGGATCGTCTACACTGCCCTGTCTTGCGCAAGAAAAACCCTCTTGAGCAAAGCCGTTATGCCTGAAAATAATCAGCATAACGGCTTTGCACAAGAGGGTTTTTCTTGCACAAGATGGGGCAGTGTAGACAGCTCCGTCTTGCGCAAGAGCCTCATCCACAAAATGGAGGCTCATTAGTTATGCAAATGAGGCTTGGCGATATTCCACGCTGAGTCTCATTTGCATAGCTCTGGCGCAAGATCGCTCCAGTATAGACACAGCCTAAGGGTATGTCTACACAGCAAAGTTATTTCGAAATAACAACTGTTATTTCAAAATAACTTTCCTAGCATCTACACAGCCAAACTGCTATTTTGAAATTAATTCGAAATAGTGGAGCACTTATTTTGAATTTGGTAAACCTCATTCCACGAGGAATAACACCAAATTCAAAATAGCTAAATTGAAATAAGCGCTGTGGAGACTCTAATTTCCAAATAGGGGGCCTCCAGGGTGTCCTGGTGGCTACTCTGGGCACAACCAGGAATACTCCTCTCCCTCCCCCCCTCCCCAGAGCCCTTAAAGGGGTAGACTCTGGCCACAGTGCCTGTGCCAGCTCCAGGCCTGCGAGCCCAGAACCAGCAGTCACTGCCCTTGACTCAGTGGCCCCAACATGAGCCAGCAAGCCACTGGCAGCCAGCCCTCCACTGCTCCCCAGGACCAGTCCCCCAGCTCCCAGGAGCCTGCCAGGGGCCGCAAAAGGTGGGCGCCTTCCTGGTCTAGTGCGGAGATTGTGGACCTGATTGAGGTTTGGGAGGAGGCCTCCAAGGTCCATGATCTCCACACTAGACGCAGGAACGCAGCCATCTACAGCTGGATGGCTGCCAGCCTGGCCACCAAGGGCAACATCCACACCTAGGAGCAGGTGTGGATGAAAATCAAGGAGCTGCGGCAGGCCTATGCCAGGGCCATGGGGGGCAGCTCCCAACCAGGGGCTGACCCAGACACCTGCCCCTATTTCAATGCCCTGGACCGCATCCTGGGAGGCGGGATGGGCTGTGCCCCCCAGGTGATCATCAACCCTGCAGCAGAGGGCCCTCACCAGGGCATCGGGGAGGAGGAGGAGGAAAGCCAGGAGCTGCAGCAGACCAGGCAGAGGGGGCTGAGTAGCCAGGGCTCCCAAGCCACCCCAGTGGGCCTGTCGGTGGGCCTGTCGCCAGTGTCATCCGAGGCCAGGGAGACAACAACAGGTGAGTGCCATCACTGTCCCCTTATGTGGGGGGAGGAAGGGGACAGAAACCAGGGACTGCGCATGTGGGCCTTGCTGTCCTCGGATCACGCAGCAACCCATGCATGTGCGAGCATGTGTCGTGCCACCCCTGGGCATGTGGCCCCAACTGGCTGCCACACAGGGCCCTTACCCTGTTAGCCACACACATGTGTGAAGACACATGACATTCTCCTGACTCCGAGGTGGGACACAGCAGGACACTCTCCCTCCACAAGGCCACTCTACACAGAGGCAGGAGACATCTCCCCCCCCACACACACTATATATATAGCACAGGGGCATGGGTGTGGTCTCGAGGTAGCTCCCACTCCTGGGGATAGCAGGACATTCCAAACATGGCCTCTGTGCAAGCACGTCGGCTCTGATGGTGCAGGGCATGGTCATCCTCACCTCTCAGAGGCGGGCTGGGCTTCACCCATTGTGTCCCCTGGGAGAATTGACCAGTTCTCTTGTTTCTCCACCAGCTGCATGTGCAGGGCACACCACCCTGCCTGGGACATGCTCCAGCACCCGAGGGCTCCGCAGGACCACTGGTGCAGTGGAGGGGTTCAAGCAGCAGCACTTGGAGGCACTGCAAGCCCTGCACTGCACCCTCCAGCACTGGGTGCAAGAAGACCTGCAGCTCCGGCGGGAGCAGCTTGCCCAGGGCCGTGCCATCTGCCAGCACCTGCAGACCCTGGTGCAGAGCATGCTGCCTCCTGCCACTCCAGCGCCTGCTGCCTCCCCAGCTACCGCTCCTCCTCCCACTCCTTCTCCCCCTCCCACTTCTCCCTCCACCTCCTCCACTGCCTCCCCATCTTCCATCTCCTCTCCATCGCTCCGGGGATGCCAAAGCCCCTGCACCTGCGGTGCTGGGAGACAGTTGGCCCGGCGAGACCCCCCAACCCTGAGCCCTGAACTTCCCCTCCCCCTTCTTCCCCTTGCTTCCCCCTTCCAGTTCCCTCCTCCCAGGTTTCCCCCTCCCCTCTCCTACCCTCTCTCCTTCCTTCTCCCGCCTCCTTTCCCCAGTCTCACCAGAGTTTCATTCCCTCCCCCGCCCCCGTATTGTTAAATAAGGAGAGTTTGTATTTATGAAAATATGTGTATTTTATTTTACACCAGGAAGGGGGTTAGGGAGGGGTAAGTGGAAGGACTTGAGGGAGGAATGAGGCACAAGCCCCCAGTGGGGCAGACCAGGGAGACTGTTAGTGCTCCTCAGGGTGGCAGCTCTCCCGCAGGGTCTCCTGGATACTGACAGCCCCCCGATGGACCTCCCGGATGGCAGCCTGCAGCAGGTGCAGCCAGGCTTGCAGCAATGCATCCAAGAGCAGCACCAGAGTGCCTAAGGGCAGCTCCAGCTCCATGTTGCAGGGTGCTGTGGTGTCCTGAGCAAGGGCAATCAGAGCACGCAGAGACAAAATGCTTTGCTGTCCCTCATCGAGGTAGGTAAGCAAGCAGGGAAACCTCAGAACTGGCTGTCCGGGGGCAGGGAGCCCCTTTAAGCACAGACCTCAGTTAGCCTCAGGCAGCAGCCCCGAACAGTAAGTCCTGACCTGGTGCCCTGCCGGAACTGGTTCCAGCCAGCCTTAAATGCAGTTCAACATCCACTCAGCAAAATGCTATTTCGAAATGCATTTTGTGTCTAGATGCGTTATTTCTAAATAAGCTATTTCGAAATAACGCTGTAGTGTAGACATACCCCAAGGTGCTGCAGGACTGTTCATTGTTTTTTTAAGTTTTTCCTTATATATTGTGAAAGTTGACTGAACTTAGTGTAAGTGTAAATTAATGTGTTGTAAAGTTAGTGCTGAATTTGGCCCACATGTAACAATTTATTAATGTTAAACCACACTATTTATACATGTAACAATTTATTAATGTTAATCCACACTAAAGTACTAAAATCAGCAATGTAACAGGGAGATAGAATTATAGGTGTGCACTCAAATACAGGTGCCATTTTTATACTAGCCAGTAAGAAATTAATATTATTCCTGCAAATATTCATATTTGTAATGAAGACCAATTATTACAGGAGTATTTACATAAGGGAGGTTAGTTTATTATATTTAAAATCCTATCGTGTTTTCTTTAATTTCCTTAATATGTCTTTAAAAATAAAGAACACTGTGTAGCTGGTTCTTTACCTTAGATAGAGGAGATAGCAGACTGGCAAATACAACTCTGCATAATACCTATTCAAAGCTGTATCTTCGGCAGTTATGGAGACCATACAGTTAGCACAAGAAGTGTATGGGCTATATTCACATCTCAGGCTACGTCTAGACTATGGGGTTTTTCCGGGAGGTATCCTGGAAAAACTCCTCCGTGTCCAGGGAACACGTCTGCTCTTCCACTTTTTTTTGTGGAAGAGCAGACACGCTTTTTCAGAAGCCCTATCTTCCTCCTTCCACGAGGAAGAAGGGCTCTTCCAAAAGAGGAGATTTTTCCGAAATTTGGCCCAGTGTAGATGGGCCAAATTTCGGAAAAGCCTCTTCTGACAAAACTATCGGAAAAAGGTATGCAAATTGCGGAGTACAATTTGCGCATCTTTTTCTGACAAAACATTATAGCCTAGAGATAGCCTCAGAAACAGAAATACTAAAGTCACTGTCAGAACAAAATATAGCATTTCTTATTTACTCAGTACTTTAGCATTTGTTTGGAATGAGGATGTGAGCCCATAAAACATCCACTTCCCTTTGCTATAAAAAGAGGAAAAGTCCTATTCTCACTACAGTGCAGTGTTGGAAATCGCATTCTGCATAAGTTTGTTCATCTCTTAACTTGCAATTGTTTAAAAAATGAATTCAAATATAATTACACAACAGTAGAAAAGTCATAATAAATGGGAAAACTTGCCTAATCTTATTTTGATCTCTCTCTATTGCTAGCGTCATATTAAAAAACAATTTACACCTCTTTGACCTCAGGATAATTAGCACATGTGAGATCTTCATGGCAAAATCATTACTAGCTCTCTGAGAATCATTACTAATGGTTTTCTTAATGGATTTTGCACACAATGAAGAATAGTCTCTGGGCCTTAAAGAAAGGAAAGCAGATTCTTCTAGAATGAGTCCAGATAAGAGGTGTGCCGTGGGAATGTAACTAACGTTTTGGAGAAGAATGGTTGTTGGGCTTAGATAATGCATAGCTTGTTTATGAATGTTTGATTCCATGTTTCAGAGCAATTCTTTGCATACATCGGTATTTTCCACTGTACTATGTGCTCCCTGACTAGATAAAAGCATAAGGGCTGGATTCTTCACTCTGTAACACAAAGTGGCCAGTGATCTGCACTGAAGAATCCCCTGAGTGTATAAGAGAGCCTGCGCCGAATGAAGCCACATTCTGGCTGTACCTATGTCAGTTCATCTGCTTGGCCCACCTGTCTTCCATGATACCTCTCTCACCTCACCAGCTTTAGAAGGAGTAAGGAGCATGGTTTGCTGGGATACTGGCAGGGGCAGGGCAAGGTGTGTGGTGGATCAAGGCTTTCTTTCCTCCAGTTTGCGTCCACCTGTGTAAGGATGCTGAGGTATCTCTTACATCATCAGGGCACATTAAAGTTGCCTGCTGGAGTCTTAACTTATGCTTGTGCCTGAGAGGCTGAGAATGAGGGAGCTGCAATCAGGGGTGCCAACAGCTTTGCTAGGCCCTGGGGAAGGTGTGTGTGAGCCTGGCACCATGCTCGTGGGAGGGATGGAGCCTCAGCTGGAAGGGGCGGGAAAGCGGCGGCAGGAGCTGGGAGCCCCAGGCCCTTTTGAATTGCTGGGCCCCAAAGCAATTGCCTCCTTTGCCCCTCCCCGTTGGCAGGCCAGGCTGCAATCAACTCCCTGGCAGTGTCCCCCAGATGACACCCGAGCTGTTTGGGTTGAGTACAGTATCACAGTACTGCTAACTCTCCCAGTTTTCTCAGGGTATTTCTAATATTTGGTGTCTGAAGACTCAAAAACCTGTAGGAAAATCAAGATAACACCAAATGCGTTCTTCAAAAAAATCATGAACTTTAAACCAATTTCATGGTTTCTTGAAGCCTGACTCATGATTTTTGAAAGTCTGGATGTCAGGATTATTGTCATCAAGCCATGAGTGACTAATTCTCATATCCAGGGGTTATACCCCACTGCAGGGTTTGAGCCAAAAGAAATCTGATGAGGTTCAACAAGGACAAGTGCAGAGTCCTGAACTTGGGATGGAAGAATCCTAAGCATTGTTACAGTCTGGGAACCGACTGGATAAGCAGCAGTTACGCAGAAAAGGACCTGGGATTACAGTGGATGAGAAGCTGGATATGAGTCAACAGTGTGCGCTTGCAGCCAAGAAGGCGAATGGAATATTAGGTTGCATTAGTAGGAGCATTGCCGGCAGATCTAGAGAAGTGATTATTCCCCTTTATTCATGATTGGTGAGGCCAAATCTGGAGTATTGCATCCAGTTCTGGGCCCCCCACTACAGAAAGGATATGGACGCATTTGAGAAGGTTCAGCAGAGGGCAACCAAAATGATTAGGTGGCTGGAGCACATGACCTATGAGGAGAGGCTGAGGGATTTGGGCTAATTTAGTCTGCAGAAGAGAAGAGTGAAGGGGGATTTGATAGCAGCCTTCAAATTCCTGAAGGGAGGTTCCAAAGAAGATAGAGAGAGGCTGTTCTCAGTAGTGACAGATGGCAGAACAAGGAGCAATGGTCTCAAGTTACAGTGGGGGAGGTCTAGGTTGGATATTAGGAAAAACTATTTCACTAGGAGGGTGGTGAAGTACTGGAATGGGTTACGTAGGGAGGTGGTGGAATCTCGAGGTTTTTAAGTCTTGGCTTGACAAAGCCCTGACTGGGATGATTTAGTTGGGATTGGTCTTGCTTTGGGAAAGGGGCTGAACTTGGTGACCTCCTGAGGTCTCTTCCAGCCCTATGATTCTATGATAACATAGCTACCTCCTCCTGGCTTGTCTTCATCAAAGTGCTATAGCAGTGCAGGTGTTTGAGTGCACCTTTGCCAATGCGATATTTGTAGTATAGATCTGCCTCAGCTTCTGAGGTGAGATTTTGCCTTCTGCTCAGCACTGTTGAGTAATAGAAATCACAGACATTAATCATTATTAAAAAGGGACCAGGGCCATCATCTTCGTATATAGGCCAGAACCAGATCTACACTTTCCTCAGCTTTAGAGATGTCAGATACTGGGGCTTTGGCTCAGACCAGGACAGACATAGGGAACAATTGCAAAATTCAGACCTTGGTACAGATAATTTGACTATTGGCAAACACTGTCAGTGAGAAATTTCAGATGATGCCAGCTCTTTTAGAAAGGGCATGATTAAGAGTCCTCGACATTGGCCCTGAGTGAAGGGTTCTGAGGACCCAGTTTTTCTGACCAGTGTTCATCTCTAACCATTGCAGTCTATGTAAGCAACAGTCATTATTCCTTATGACTTGAGAAGAAATGACTAATCATGGAATAGTAATAGAGATGTAGCCGTGTTAGTCCTGTCTTGCTGAAACAAAAGACAGGACTATGCAGCACTTTAAAGACTAACAAGATGGTTTATTAGGTGATGAGCTTTTGTGGGCCAGACCCACTTCCTCAGATCAAATTGTGGAAGAAAATTGGCATGACCATATATATCAAAGGGATACTATCAAAAAAAACTGAACACATAAAATTGACAAGATTCTGTTTTAAAATCCAATTTGTCTATTTTATATGTGTTCACTTTTTTTATTGTATCTCTTTGGTATATATGGTCATGCCAATTTTCTTCCACAATTTGATCTGAGGAAGTGGGTCTGGCCCACGAAAGCTCATCACCTAATAAACCATCTTGTTAGTCTTTAAAGTGCTGCATAGGCCTGTCTTTTAATCATGGAATAAGTTCCCCCTGAAGAACCACTTTGCTGAGTTCCTGTGGAGATCAGGTAACCCAAGCTGAACGAATCTAAATTCAGTCATTGTTGAGATGTGATTTTATTTCCTTGTCTAAGCTGGCTTGCAGAAGTACTCATGGATACATGGTTGTTCTCACAGGACATCCATTCCTCTTAGGGTTTAGTTGTGCAATACAAAAGAAGACTGTTACTGAATGCTGGCAAAATATCTGCTATAACTAGAATCTTTGATGGAAACCCCTTCACAGCACTTTTGATAGCTTTAATTGTACCTGGTGGAAAAAGCATGCATTTGGCATGGAAACAAGATTGTCTTGTTTTATGTCCTTCTGTGTCTGAAATGGCCACAATTATACAAGGTATTGGTGAAATATACTCCTTTTTTCAGGGAATACGAGAGAACATACACCATGGTTGTTAAAACAAAATGCATTCTTTGTTATCCACCAGGGTTCATTAAAACTGGAAAAAATTGCACACTGTAATCAAATTAATTTTATAACTACTGTACATCAAAGATAAGCAATTACACATAAAAACAAACCACAGCCAAATTATAATAGACATTAGATGAACAGGGTCCCAAGACTACACTATCTGCACTAACTTGAATCTTGGCCAATAGACAGTAAAATCCATTTAACTTCAAGGTCACAAACCTTTCAATGTGTCCTAGGGGAAATATGTGCTTTGAAGACTTTCATAATCTAAATAATAAATCTTCTTGTGTTCTAAAGCCAACTTCATATGAGAAATTGTATTCTTCTTCTTTGTGCTGAGGATACACCTCTTCTAGGCTTGCTGTCTGCCTGCTTTAGCTAATCCATTATATTTTCATTATGATGGGGGAATCTGGAGATTTCATTTAAAAATATTGTTCTTTAAGTCTTAGCAGTGGTTGGTCCTAGGAAGTCATGTGACCTCCCTAACTGGTAGGGACTGGCCAGGAACTTCCCATGCAAAAGTGGAATCTATAAAACAATGGGAAGCTTAGAAGTTTCTTTGTCTTTGGCTGGCATGGCACACCCAGGAGGATAACTAAAGACCCCAGGGAAAAGGAGACTTCCCTAGTTTTGGAGGCTTAGCTGGCACAAGAACAGTTTTAGGGTGAATTTATAATAAGTTTGTACTGAGGTTTTAGTTTCAAAATTAGCTATGTGTTTTCTGTTATTTTAAATTTGTAATCTGCTTTGTTCTGCCTGTTTTCACTTATAATCTCTTAAATCCTACTGCTTGTACTTAATAAAATCACTTTTATTTACTATCAAGCCCAGTGTAAATAATTGTTACCTGGGGGAGCAATCCTCCTTTCATTGTTAAAGGGGGCTTACCTAAATAATTCATTTGGGGTTCTGATCCCATTTGGGGAGTGGCATCCCAGGAAGCTGGGCCCAAAACTGCCTTTTCCTTGGAGCTGAAGAGTTTCACTGTCTGTACTGCTCCTCCAGGGTGGGGCCAGTGATCTCAGCTCTGTTCCTTCGCTTGAGGAGACTAGGGAGCTGGCCCAGCAGGACAGGGTACTGTACTGAGAAACCCCAGAGATACGGTGACCATACATCCCTTTTTTTCCAGGATAGTGCCGGATTTAAGGGTTCTGTCCTGGTGTCCCGATAAAGGCGGCAAATGTCCCAGAAAACCTGTTGGGATCCAGCTACAAACAGCACCACCATTTCCGCCCCCCTCCGGGACACCCTTGCAGACACCCAGTGCTAGCGCAGTGCAACAGCAATGCTCCGCCTCCACCCAGAATGTAAGAGGCTCCCTTGCTGCTTTGCGCGGGCACCCAGGGCTGCTGCTGATGGTGCACAGTGTACGGCACACCCTCCCTCCCCCCCACCCCATGGCCCTTTCCTCCCACTGTGGGACTGCCTCCACCGTGCGCAGCCCTTAAAAGTAATAAGATTCCCCTTTTAGAATCCTAGGGTTGGAAGAGACCTCAGGAGGCCATTGAGTCCAACCCCCTGCCCAAAGCAGGATGAACCCCAACTAAATCATCCCAGCCAGGGCTTTGTCAAGCCGCGAATTAAAAACCTCTAAGGGTGGAGATTCCACCACCTCCCTAGGTAACCCATTCCATGCTTCACCACCTTCCTGGTGAAATAATTTTTCCTACTATCCAGCCTAGGCCTCCCCCGCTGCAACTTGAGACCATTGCTCCTCATTCTGCTATCTGTCACTACTGAGAACAGCCTCTCTCCATCCTCTTTGGAACCCACCCCCTCCTCAGGTAGTTAAAGGCTGCTATCAAGTCCCTCCTCAGGGTATGTCTACACTACAGAATTTTTTTCAGAAAAACAATTGTTTTTCCGAAAAAAATTCAATTACATCCACACTGCAGTAGCATTCTTTTGAAAAAAAAAATCAAAAGAACTGAGGGTTTTTTCCGACATTGGTAAACCTCTTTCTATGAGGAAGAAGCCTTTTTCCGAAAGAGCTCTTTTGGAAAAAGGTGTGTGTGGATGGGGAAGAGGGAATTCTTTTGCAAGAAGAGGAAAGAGGAAAAGCACAGGTGCCTTGGTGGCCATTCCACCCATAGTAATCACAGCTTACCTGCGAGATAGTATCAAATCAGTCTGAACGCTCTCTTTCGATAAAGCAGATCACTTTTTCGATGCGCTTTCGCAGTGTGACGCTCTCTTTTAGAAGAAGTTTTTTTGGAAGATCTTTTCTGGAAAATCTTCTTCCGAAAGAAGCCTACAGTTTAAACATAGCCTCACTCTTCTCTTCTGTAATCTAAATAATCCCAAACCCCTCAGCTTCTCCTCATAAGTCATGTGCTCCAACCCCTTAATCATTTTTGTTGCCCTCAGCTGGACTTTCTCAAATGTGTCCACATTCTTTCTGTAATGGGGGCCCCAGAATTGGATGCAGTACTCCAGATGTGGCCTCACCAGGGCCAAGTAAAGGGGAATAATCACTTCCTTGGATCTGGTGACAATGCTTCTATTAATACACCCCAATATGCCACTAACCTTCCTGGCTACAAGGGCACACTGTTGACTCATATCCGGCTTCTCAAGCCCTCCCTTAATTCACATGCTAATCCTAAATTTTTGTACCTTAAATATAGGCTTAGGGGCCTCACTCTAGGCTGCCATTTTTTGACAATTTTGGCCTGTCTGTACAACAAGGTTTGTCAAGATATTGAAAGTCTAAACAATTTTACATTGATAATACTGAAGCAGTATTGTTTTGAAGCTGCAATGGGGTATACACACACACACAGCCTGGACAATGTGGGGTTAATGAGCTCATTTGGGCTCAGATGGCTCTGCCCCATCACACCTGGAGGGAGCATAAGAGGGGGAGCATCAGCTCAGTTGATTACAGGTGATGGAGGACAGGAGACTTCAGTGCTTAGCTCCAGAAGAGAGGGCTGACAGAAGCAGAAGCTTTCCAGACCCTACTGAAGGAAAGGGAAGGGTAGGTGTTCACACATCTTGAGACGGAACCATTCCCCTCCATTACACGTGAACTCAGTTTATTTTCATTCATTTCCTTTGTTTTTGTTCACTGACTGTCCTGAAAGGGAAGAGACATTAAACTGGCCTGGCTGAAGGGGTGAGTCCCAGGAAGAAGCAGATGACTAAACTCCCAGAGTCACTTCAGCAGGCAGTTACTGATGTGGAGAGAGCTGCTATGACATATCCAGCCATAGGGAGGTGTTAAGAGTGAGTCAACTCTTCTGAAAGGGATAAAGATTTTATGCCATTAAGAGAAATGTTGGTAATGACAATACAATTTTAGCTATTTGTGTTAACAATGCTTATGCACATGCTTATCTTTACTTCACTGGGATTACTCACACGCTTATCTTTAAGCATATGAGTAGTCCCAATGACATAAATTTGACTATTCATGAGCATAAAGTTGCATATCTGTTTAAGTGTTGGCTGGATCAGGGTTTTAATTTTCAATATTGTGTTTTTTTTCTTCTAGAACTTGTGGAAAAATCAAATCAAATACTCTACGACTGCGTCTAGACTGGCATGATTTTGCGCAAATACTTTTAACCGAAAAGTTTTCCGTTAAAAGTATTTGCGCAAGAGAGTGTCTAGATTGGCACGGATGCTTTTGCGAAAAGCACTTTTTGCGCAAAAGTGTCCGTGGCCAATCTAGACGCGCTTTTGCGCAAGAAAGCCCCGATCGCCATTTTAGCCATCGGGGCTTTTTTGTGCAAAACAAAACTGAGCTGTCTACACTGGCCCTTTTGCACAAAAGCTTTTGTGCAAAAGGACTTTTGCCTGAATGGGAGTGTCAAAGTATTTGTGCAAGAAGCACTGATTTCTTACATTAGAACATCAGTGCTCTTGCGCAAATTCAAGCGGCCAGTGTAGACAGCTGGCTAGTTTTTGCACAAAAGCGGCTGCTTTTGCGCAAAAACTGGCCAGTCTAGACACAGCCTACCAGTAGAGGCACAATAAAAAGTGTTAATAATTTAGCTCATTATACATTTTAATCTAAAATTGCAAAAGCAGAGAGTTTGAAATTAGTTTTTACAAAAACCTCACTCTGATTTAAATCAATGGTTTCAAACTAATTCCAATCATTTAAATCATGATTTAATACAGTTAAGTTATTTAATTCACCTTGGTTTAAATGATCCTCTCTCATCACCTAGACACGAAAATCTCTCCTTGGATGGATCAATGGCTGTAGAGTAAGAGCATGAAGAGCGGAGCTGGAGCCATTTTAATGCATTTCCACTTATAACTGTTGGTTATAAGTTTTCAGTATCAAATGCTCAGAGAGATACAGTAATATGAATGAGTACATGTAACCAAGGAAACTTTCTGTACCTAAAAAGATAATGGAGCAAACAATTAAGTAATCCATTTGCACACACCTAGAAGATAATGTGATAAATAACAATCAGCATGGATTTGTCAAGAACAAATTGTGTCAAACCAACCTGATAGCTTTCTTTGAGAGGGTAATAAGCCTTGTCAAAGGGGTGAAGCAGTAGATGTGGTATATCTCAACTTTAGCAAAGTATTTGATATAGTCTTGCATGAACTTCTCATTAACAGACTAGGGAATAGTGGATCCATAACTGATTGAATAACCATTCACAATTATGGTTCACACTTATATTGGAAGGACATACTGTGTGGGTTTCTGCAGGGATCAATTTTGGCTCTGGTTCTGTTCAATATCTTCATTAATTATTTAGATAATAGCATAGAGAGGACACTAATAAGTCTGCAGATGACACCAAACTGGGAGGAGTTGCAAGCAGTTTGGAGGATAGGATAGGATTGGAATTCAAAATGATCAAGACAAACGCGATAAATGGTCTGGGAACAGAGGGTCCCTCAAAAAATTTCCCTGACTGTCCCACTAAAAATGGTTCATACACAACTTTATGAATGATCTGCAGCTCAAAGATGGATCTGGACTCCATAGCCAGGTGGCTGAGAGTTGAAACTAGCAGGGATCGTCTTTGTGCAAGAGTCAGGATGCTTCTGATCCCAGGGTTTCCCTTCATGACAAAAGGATGCAGGGATCAGGTGCAGATACAGTAACTCTACTAAAATCTTAACTCCCAGTCTCCTCCCAGAGCTCAGAGACACGCACAGCAGGTGGTCCTGAGCTAGCAGCCAGAGTAGATCTTTCCACGTGGTATCTGATTTACCTGGAGAGTTGGAGGGCTAATTCAGCCAGACTGGGTGTGGAGGTTTCTCAGCAAAACTTTACAAACTAGGACTCACCCTGACATGGGCGAAAAAAAGAAGATGAGGGCCATTGCTTCAAAGTCCCCAGAGGCCAGTTCTCAGTTGGGTTCCTGCATTCCCCCAGGCACTCAAAGCTCACTCATAGCAAGTCCTTCTCTTTCAGTGGCCTGCTTCAGACCTCTCCAAAATGGCTTCTCCCCTCTCACATCACTCCCAGGGGTTGGCATCTCACCTTGATCTTCCTTGTTGGTCAGGCTAGCTCTTCCTCCCATGTTTTTGCCTTTCAGTCATTTGACTCTACCCCTTCCTTTCTCTCAGATCCTGCTTCTCCTCCGATCAGGAGCTCTGGTGGCCATCTGCATACACTTGCCATTCCTCACTCCAGGCTGGCAGGGCTCCTATTGCTTGAAAGAGTGTCTCTCCTCACTTCCTCTTCATTACCTAGCAGATTCTCAGGGTGCATCTACACAGCACGCAAAACTCAAAATAAAATACGCAATTTGCACTACACAAATAATTTCAAGTCTATTTCAAAATAGCTTATTTCATCATTTGGTGCTGTCTACACAGAACCAAATTCCGAAATAAAGCCCTATTTTGAGCCATCCCTTACTCCTCATAGAATGAGGTTTACAGGGATGGTGATATAGCGCATCCGCTATATTTCAAAACAGCGGACGCGTTCAAAAGACGCGGGGTAGCTATTTTAGGATACCTCTAGTATCCTGAAATAACTTTGCTGTGTAGACATACCCTGGGTGTTCCTTTGGCCAGCCTTCCTCCCAGGGACAGTGTTTCTCTCCTAAGCTTTTAGAGCACAGCAACCCAGGAACCTAAGTAAGCTCCTTGGGGGTTACACTTCCCAATGGGCTCTTCAGTCTGGCAGAGTGAGGTATATAACATGACCCCATGGCTGGAAGCTCAGAGACAAATTCAGATGGGAAGTAAGGTATACATTTGTAATGGCAAATATAATTGACCATTAGAACAATTTGCCAATTAACATGGGAGATTCTGCATCACCAACAACTTCTAAAGCAATATTGGATCTTTGTAAAAGTTATGCTCTAGGCATTATTTGGGGGGAGTTCTGTTGCATGTGTTACTCAGGATGTCACACTAGATGATTCCAGTGGTTCCCCAAGCTTTGGAATCTATGAATGGGTCAAATTCTTGGATGAAGAGTTCTGTACCGTAGGTCCTACACCCATCAGTGCCTGGTACCTGCTGGGGGAGGAGGTGCAGAGAGGGCCACCCAGAGGAAGAGAGAGGGGGCATGAGGAGGCACACAATTTAACAATTAAAATTTTGGTGGGTTATCTGGGGGGAGGGTGCACACCTCCCAAGTGTTACCACGAGTCACCTATGTTTGTACCCAGCTTGTTCCCACTGTCTGGAGATAGAGATCATCCTGCATGCACTTACCTGGATACATAATTGTCTTATTTTTCTGATCAGAAAATGCAGACCCAGATAGACTAAGTGATTTGTCAATGGTAGGACTGGAAGCAGAATCAAGGTCTCCTGACTTTCACTTCCCAACCACTGCTGCTTCCTAAAAAGCAATGTGTATGGAACTGTTTGCTACAGTGTATCCTCTCACAATTGCCACTGTGAATTATAGTTGTCCATGAAAGGGAGTGATTGGTATTGATCAAATGAGGTCTTTGTGCCAAACAGGCCTTCCGCTGTAAAGCATCTTGATAATATCTTACTTAATACTCAGTGTGAGTCAGACTTTTCAGATCCTTTAAACAAAGAATCACTTAACCTATATAAGCAAACTATCAACCATGAGCCTATAAATCACCTAACTGTAAAGATTTAATCTGTAGGCTCCTTCAGTCCTCATTATGAACTGTTAAATTCTTTGTTCAGCCTTCCTCTGGCTGTAATACTCAGCTGCCTATAACTGCTTTAACACATCCACCACTTTTCTCCTCCTGGCCAAGAAATCTGGTGAGACATGCACCCCTGGAGATGACTGTGTTACTGCAGGGTAAACACTTTTGAATTTTATTTCACACAACGTAACTTTAGAAGCAAAGTGCTTTAAGACATGTGAACAAATTTCCATGTTTTCTTAGACATTAACTTACCTATTTCCCCAAAGCATGATCAGTTTGAATAATTGACAATGAACAGAAACAATAGAATAGCCAAAACCCCATTGTTAGAGATCCAGACTTTTCCTCTGTGTCACTCAGAGGTGTGATGGCCCCATTGCAGAAGTGCTGGATCCTCACTTTGTTTCACAGCCTCACTGCAGGATTTAGGAGAATGTCCATGCAATCTCCATCTACATTGGGGTGATTTCCCCCTTAATAATTGATCCAAAGGACTGCAGCAAACAATTCAATAAACTTTGAAAAAGTTCTTTCTGTTCAGCCAGGGCTTGTGTGATAAAGTAAATCTGCGTTAACAGTAGATGTTCATTCTGCAGAAGGAGTTTACATTCACCACCCAAATCTATCTTTAACCTCTTTTTACTGGAGATCTCATTATTACAAATCAACAATGCTCAAAATTTTGCTTGTAGGTCTGAAAGGAACAAGATGTTTGACCATGTTAAAAAAACCCAGCAGCCACACCCTGTATACAAAAGTGGATCTATTTTGGTTCATGCTAGTTCATCAAACACTGGGCTAGATGTGTTTTCAGACCTGCTGGTATAAATTCAGATTGACTCTTCTGAGGTCAATTTCAGTAGTGTCAATGGGCTTGCTTCTGCAGTTGAGAGACTCCAGGTTTACTCTAGTGTAACTGTTGCCAGAATCGAGCAAATTGGTTTTGATTTGTGTGGAATAGTAAACTTTGTGTGAACTTGTGACCCCAGATTCCAAATCTACTCAGCTTCATTGAAAGTTTCACTCTGGGGCAGTGTAAATGTGAAGTGCCCATGAACCCGTTCTAGTCCTGAGCTGAAAAGCTACAGACCTACATATATTGTGCTTTGTTGTATCTGAGAAAATTTTGCCTCCTCTTACTTTAGATTGCACAGATGAAGTTTCTTTATAGTTTAGACTTGAGCAAATGAAAGAAAGTGGAAAACAGCAATTAATTTAATTGGCATCCTCTCCTCAAATAGAAGTGGAATAATTTATAATTGGCCTAGCACTTTAGGCAGAGAATTCATTTTTTGGCCATGCAATTCTGCTGAAGAATAGCAGTTACCCCCAAGAGCCACAGCTTTCTTCGTTGCAATCATTATATTCAGCACAGATTCCTTTAGACAATTTGAATGTAGCAGAATATTACCTGCACATTATACACAAACACCTGATTGTTGTTAACCTGGCCAGAATGCTCTGGATGTTTGACATCTATATCTTTTTCAAGATGAGAGGTGTTTCCTTCTGTAGGCATGTGTAGAATTCATTACACCAGCCCAGCTTTAGGAAATATTAGTCCCCCTTCCTCTAATTTATAAAAATCATTCAACCATAAAACTGGAAGGTACCTCAAGAGGTCTAGTGCAGGCCCCTGTACTCATGGCAGGACTAGGTATTCTCTAGATTAGGGGTGGGGAACTTTTTGGGGGTTGGGGGCTGCTGACCCACAGAAAAACCAGTTGGGGGCCGTACACAAGTGAGAAGCAAAGTGAGAAGCCCCTGACTGAGAAGGGAAAGGACATTCCTCACAATCCCCTCACACACCAGAGCCTGGGAGGGCTGGTTAGTAGATTTTGTATGCTCCAACTGGGTGGGTGGGAGGCAGGCTGGAGCAACAGCATGGGCTCCCCAACATGGGGGGATCCCTGAGCCTCAGGGGCTGGATCTAAGCAAGCTGTGGGCCACATCCAGCTCCAGGGCCTGAGGTTCCCCACCCCTGATCTAGATTATCCTTGACAAGTGTTTGTCTAACCTGCTCTTAAAAATCTCCAATAATGGAGATTCCACAACCTCCCAAGGCAATTTATTTCAGTGCTTAACTATTCTGATAGTTAGGAAGTTTTTTCTAATGTGCAACCCTCTCCTTCCTGCAATTTAAGCCCATTGCATTTTTTTGCTTCTCCTTCTATGAATTTGAAAAGTTTTATTATGTCCCCTCTCAGTCTTCTTTTCCTCAGACTGAACAAATGCAGGGTTCCCCTCCTCCCCAGTCTTCTTTTATAGGTCATGTTTTCTAGACCTTTAGTGATTTTGTTGCTATTCACATGACTTTTTCCAGTTTGTCCATATCTTTCCCGATATATGTCACCCAGAACTAGACACAATACTCTAGCTGAGGCATAATCAGCCCAGAGAAGAGCAGAGTTTCTTTTCATGTGTTGCTTGCAACAATGCTGCTAATACATTCCAGAATTATGTTTGCTTTTCTTTACTAAACTGTTACACTGTTGACTCCATATGGTACACCATGATTCCTAGATCCTTTTCCACAGTACTCCTTTCTAAGTAGTCAATTCCCACTTTGTATGTGTGCAAATGATTGTTTCTTCCAAAGTGGAGTACTTTGCTTTTGCCTTTGTAGAATTTCATCCTATTTACTTTAGGCCATTTCTCCAGTTACTCCCAATCATTTTGAATTTTAATCCTCACTGCCAATGAACAGTTTGGCATCATCCACAAACTTCATAAGTATACTTTCTATGCCATTATATAAATATTTGATGAAAGTATTGAACACTACTTGACCCAGAACAGATCCCGGCAGGATCCAACTAATTATGCCCTTCTTGCTTGACTGTGAACCACTGATAACTACTCTCTGGGACCAGTTTTCCACATCTTGTCGAAGCTGCAGCTAGACTGTATTTCCTTAGTTTGTTTATGAGAAGGACATGTGAGACAGTATCAAAAGGCTTACTAAAGTCAAGATACACCACATCTACTACTTTACACCTTCTGCAAGGTTTGTTACCCTGTCAAAAAAAGCTATTAGGTTGGATTTACATGATGTGTTTTTGACAAGTCCATGCTGAGTATTACTTATCACCTTATCTTCTATGTGTTTGCAAATTGATTGCTTAATTATTTTCTGCATTACTTTTCCAAGTACTGAAGTTAAGCTGACTGGCTTTAGTTCCCCTGGTTGTCCTTATTTGCCTTTTCATAGACTGAGTCTACTACATACAGTATGCCGTTTTCCAGTCCTATTATGCGCGGATCATGACCTCTACATGAGTAAATGAAACAAAACAATTATTATTAGATGTGCATTAATAACTCCTTCACTACAAGCTCCCAAACTTCTCCATCAGAAAAATCCTGAGTACACAGACCTTACCATGTGACCAATTGTCAACAGCATTAAGCTCTGTCAAACTAGGGGAAAAGTATATTTTGTGGTTGACAGCCTTCCCCAGAGAATGCCGAACTTCAGCATTCTGATAGTCAAATCTAAGGATCTGATTAGAGACGGAAGCTTTCTCTAAAACATACACAACCCCAACCATATATACCCAGCAGAAATCAATGAGAAACTAGTGCAGCATGGTGTAATATACACCCAAATGTGAAACAGCAACAAGCAAGCCACATTGTGCATGAGCTAAACTTTCCATGTGATCTTCAAAGGAAAGGAACAAGGGGCATTGCAACAATCCAGTCTGGAAGTAAAGGAATCCAGAAAATCCTAAACATATCAGTACTCAAAGGTTATCAAATAGCCCAAAGCTTCAAATCAAATAAAAGAGAATTTAGAAATTAAGGCAGAGTGAGACTTGCCAAAATTCACATAAGGAACCTGCAGCAGATCCAAATATTGACCATATCTCCTGGGTCCCAATCTAATACCTTAACCACAAGATCATCCTTCCTACAGCTCTAGTCTTTGCTCCTGTTTGTGCTCTGTAATTCAAGAATTAGGAAACTTTCAATTATATTGAAAGGCAGAAGAAAGACTTTTATCACAATGTGCAATTGACCTGTGAAACTCATTGCCACAAGATATCATAAGAGCTTAGCAGGATTCAACAAAGACTAGACATTCATGTGGATAACAAGAGCATCCACATTAACACAAGTTGGGGGACTATCAACCAATCTCTAGCAGAGAGTGTTAGGTAGAAACTGTCCTATGGGCAGATGAACCTTCTTTTGAAGCACATGATACTGCTCTCCTGACTGAGACATGGCATGGAGTCATCCAGCATGGGTTGTCCTATGATTCTAACAACAATCACAAAGCAGCAATGCTTACATTTTACCAGAGTTTATTGACCAAATGTGTAGCTTGCCTTCCAAGGCTTTCCCCTGCTTTTGTCATCTCTGGCTCGGCAGTTAACGTTTAAAAGCAGGGCGAGAGATTTCAAATTCACACATACGGCATGTTCTTCACACTCTTTCAACTTGATAGTTCAGGTTTTTCTTAAGAATGTGAGTTGTGAGCATCTTTAGGCAGCTGCTTTCAGAATATGCCCTGATTTCAGTCACTCAGCAAGGGACATAAAAAATCCACATATTTGGAGGGCAACAATTCTACAGGAATTATTAGATCCATGGATATTAAACCCTTGGCCTCCTTATCTCACTTGTGTGCTTCCCGACACTATCTGTCCCATTAGCTCCATATCTCTCTTTTCCCACCACCTTTGTCCTAGTCCAATAGGACTTTGTACCACTTGGGGGGTTTATACTCACTGGGACTTCAGATTTTTCAGGTTCACCCACAACTTTCCATTCATGGTATAAATTTCATTTCATTTTGTTAAGTGGAAGGTGTTGGGGTGACAGGACATGCCACAGCTGTACCACCTTCTCCACGCCATCTTCCCCATGCATCTCACATTTCTTCTGCCTGTGGGGCCCGTTTCCACAAGATGGGTTAGTTCAGTTTCCATGTTAATTCTGCCCTTGGCCTTTCAGCTGTGACTTCTCTTCATTAGATTAAATATGTCCCTGCTACAATGATTAATTGTGTGTCAAATATATATACATATTTCTTCCTACTCTAGTTTTTCTTACCTTTATTCTCTGTTAGATTTAATTAAGCTTGTTCTTGGCCAGCAAACTTGAATTTGAAAAGGAAAGAGCTTGCTGCTGGGGGCAGATCCCTCCACACTCTCGTGGTTCTAATGTATAGTCTAGTCTTTTACCAGTATGGTTAGGGTGCAGGCCTGGGTAGTAGGAGTCTTGGATTTAATTCCCAGCTTTGCCACAGACTTGTTGTATGGGCAATCACTTCATCTCTCTTTGCCACTCTCCTTGCCACTCCCTACCATTTGTCATGACAATGTAGCAGGTTAAGCTCTTCAGTGCATGGTTTGTTTTCCACTATGTGTAGTAAAGTGTCTAGCACAAAGGGACCCAGATCTTAGTTGGGGCTAGAAATGCTACAAGTATAACAATTCTCTGGTTTCATAAAGTAAGAGACTTCAGTTCTTTGTTTCTTGCCAACCTGAGTGGGAAAGAACTACCTAGAAAGATGACCAATTTCTGAACCCACAGCCTTGAGTGAGCTTATGACACCAAGCTAGGGAGAGAGGTAGATTCGTTGGAGGGTAGGGATAGGGTCCAGAGTGAACTAGATAAATTGGAGGATTGGGCCAAAAGAAATCTGATGAGGTTCAACAAGGACAAGTGCAGAGTCTTGCACTTTAGATGGAAGAATCCCAAGCATTGTTACAGGCTGGGGACCAACTGGCTAAGCAGCAGTTCAAAAGAAAAGGACCTGGGGAATACAGTGGATGAGAAGCTGGATATGAGTCAACAATATGCTGTTGTAGCCAAGAAGGTTAAAGGCATATTGGGGTACATTAGTAGAGTATTGTCAGCATGTCTAGGGAAGTGATTATTCTCCTTTATTCATCACTGGTGAGGCCACATCTGGAGTCTTGTGTCCAATTCTGGGCCCCCATTTCAGAAATAATGTGGATGCATGGAAGAAAGTCCAGTGGAGGGCCCCAAAAATGATTAGCGGGGTGCAGCACTTGACTTATGAGAAGAGGCTGAGAGAGTTGGGCTTATGTAGTCTACAGGAGAGAAGAGGGAGAGGGGATTTGATAGCAACCTTCAGCTACTTGAAGGGGGGTTCCAAAGAGGATGGAGAGAGGCTGTTCCTAGTGATGAAAGAATGAGGAGCTGTGGTCTCAAGTTGCAATGGGGGAGGTCTAGGTTGAGTATTAGGAAAAACTATTTCACTAGCTGGGTGGTGGAATGGATTACCAAGGGAGGTGGTAGAATCTCCATCTCTGGAGATTTTTAAGCCCTGGCATGACAAAGCCCTAGCTGGAATGATTTAGTTGGGATTAGTCCTGCTTTTAGCAGCGGGTTGCTCTTCATGACCTCCTGAGGTCTATTCCAACCCCATGGTTCTATGATTCTATGACCCACAGTTTCTTTTATTTTAGCAAATTGAACCTATCGACACCTGGCAGAAGGGTTATGTGGCTCAGTTTCTCTCAACCAGTGGTACAAGTACCCTTAGGGGTACTCAAGAGAAGTCTGGGGGGGTACGTCAACACAACTGAAATTTGGAGAAAACTGAATATTTGTTTTAAGTTTTACAGCGCTTTATTATTTTTGTACTTTTTACACCCCAAAATTTTATCACTCGCCCAGCTACTATTAAGTTGTTTAAACAAATGTGTTGCAATGGTAGAAAAAAAAATTGTGTGTCTGAAAACTGTAGGTACTAGGGGTACTTCTAATTTTTTTTTTTTTGAAAAAGAGGTACTTTATAAAAAAAAGGTTGAGAAAACACTGATGTAGCTTATTTCCGCAGAGTGAGAATGAAAACATAAAGAACTATGGGTGTGCACTGATATGTCAATTTCAAGGACTAGATTTTAAATGGTGTAAATCTGTGTAGCTTCACTGATACCAATGCTACTAGAAAAGTAATTGCTAAAAACAATTAATAAATAATTATTAATATCTATTCCCCGTGCAGTCAGAGTTCGCATTGATTTCCATAGAAGTTATCCAGAGACTACAAGGTCAAGCCCAGGGGAAAGTATGAATATGTTTTATTGACCACGATTCACTCAAATTTAAAGATGGAACTCTAAAGAAATGCAAATGAGCAATAAAGTTTTCTCATCCTTTCCTTTAACTTTCTAATCCTGTTGATTTGTTTCTGAATCCCCATATTAAGTCCCCCTTTGTGGAGGGCTGTAACTGATCCCCTTTCTGATACATATTCAGATTTTAAAAAATAAACAGAAAAAATTCAAGAACTTTTCTGCTCTTTCAAAAGATCATATAGCAAGTAAAAGTTGTAGCCCTCTAGTAATTGAGAAAAAAATGACCAAAATTATGATATTTTATTAAGGTTTATTTTATTGAGGTTTGCGAGGAGGTAGGGGAATATTTGGGTTATTAATGAGCATAAAAATAAAGGACAATTATTTGCATACCATGGGCAGGATTGTTAGTAGCCTGCACACCCATGCAAAGGAATAAAGGAGAACAAGACCCCTTGCACTTTGATCTCCTACCAGGGCTACCCAATCTTGGGACTAGATAAGTGGTGGGCAATAACCGGGCCAGATGCAGTTCACCAGGGTTAGCCCCTGGTGGGCTGCTGGCACTTTATTTCCCTGCGCCTCCACAGGTATGGCTGCGTCGAGCTCCCATTTTCTGAGAATCACTGTTCCCAGCCAATGGGGGCTGTGGGAAATGGTGCGGACTGGGACACCGCTTCCCCCAGCTGCCATTGGTCAGGAACAAAGCGATCTGCAGCCAATGGGAGCTTCCTGCTGCTCTACCTGCAGACGCACAAGTAAATAAAGTGTCAGTGGCTCAGCAGAGGCTAGCCCAGGTGAACCAGCTCTGGCTTATTGTCCACCCCTGGGCTAGCAGCATTTGAAGAAACACATGGTGCATGCTTGCTCAGAACAGGTCACAGGTTCCACAGCCAAAAGGGACCCCTAGATCATCTAGTCTGAATTCCTGCACATCACAGACCACAAACACCACCCAGCACCTGCACACTAAGCTCAATATTCTGACTTTGACCAAAGTATTAAAATCCCCAGGAGACTCAGTTATGTCTGTGATGGTTCTCGGGATTGCGAGTCACCTTGTTACCCTCTGCCTCCACCAAAACACTGACTTGCCCATTATAGGGGGGGTCAACTTCCTGACATCCCCAGCTGATTAGCCACTCAAGCACTCTCCTCGGGGCTATGCCAGCCCTGTCTGTGCCTTACTAATTAATAGGTGCTTGCCAGCCCCTGAGTCCCTTTGAAGAATCCCCCTGAGATATCCACCCTTTGACACTGGCTACTTACAGGGACCCTAGATCCTCTGATTTCCACGGAGAAGTGTGCCCCAGTTAACCTGCTTTACCTTAAACCTTTGCTCCTGTATAACACACCTCCACTTGTGAGCACTGCAGGGGACAAAAGGAGACTTATTTTAGGAAGAACAGAGACTCAGCTAGGAACAAAAGCAAGTGACAGAAACAAATGGTTACAATACAAAACAAACCCATAAAAGGCAAACTAGCATCTACATTTGGGAGAGTAACTGTTAATATCTAATTCGTATCTAATTTGAATATCTAATAATGTAGGTTCCTTGCCCCAAAGTGCAATATGTTGCAAAGTGGGCTGGCTTCATAGGATCCAGGATCAAAACCTACATGAAAACACCCTGCCCCACACAATGACCTCTCAGTGAGTTGGATGCAGTGTGCCTTTCCCCACTCCGCATGATGTTGAATTAGCCTTTTGTCTTTTTAGGCAGGGCTATCCCTTGTGTGCTGTAAAGCTCTTTTTTTTAACCTACACATGGTTATGATTGTTTGCAGTTGTCTTTGATGGTTTTACAGTGACAGTTCTGTAATGGGGCAATGGCATTACATCAACAAATAACCAGGGAGGGTTTTTTTTTTAATATAAAAGTAAAATGTATGTGCTTTATTAAAATGATTGTATTTTTCAAAAATACAGTGTTATTTCTATGAAATTTATTTTTATTTCAGATTTCTTAAAAATAGGAATCGTTAAAATGTTTCCATTGTATTTATAATAGGTTTTTTTGAATTGGAAGCACCAAGTGTATTTTTTCTTCATTCCTCTAAACTCTTATCATTCACTGTGTTTTAACAAAAAGGAATGATAGTCAATTTGGTTTCCAATATCATTGTCTCCTAATTTTCAAATTTTAAGCATTGATTTAGCAATGCCAAAACAGAGCACTACTCCAAATTTCTCTGTTTTATCTATTTTCTGTAAGGTTTATTGAAAAAGCAATCCTATTCCAGGTTCATCCTATTTTTCTGGCTCATCTTGGTTCGGTCTCTTTCAGCATTTACTCAGTTATGCCAATTTTGAGGACTGTACTTGATCTGGTGATTCTGCCTGTTTTCTGTTTGGTTTTATGAGACACGATCCCGCTCCAGGCACATCTTGTTTTCCTGGCACCTCCAAACCCTTATGATGGTTTAAGTTATGACAAGAGAAAGCTGTATACCAAATCTGGTGGTCCTAGCTTCCCCCCACCAACAACATCCAGTTTGACTTGGGGGGAAGAATTCCTTCCTGACCCCGTGCAAGTTGGATGAGGAGGAGTGGGGACTGCATGCAGCCCAGACTACTTGCTGGCCAGCACAACTGAGCTTGTGCTGGGGTCATAGATGACAAGTTATATGGGCCTGTGGTACCAAGAACCAGAAATATTCCTGGCCTGGGGCCAGGCTCCAACACAACTTGTTGCTTCCCTGTGCTCCCTGCCCCCTGTGTCTCGTGGCACTGCCTGCCACCCCCGGGTGATTTAAAAAACCTCAGGGTCCACACCACCACCACTGGCAGAAAAGCTGGGTTAGAGCGACTTTTGGTTGCTTGCTCTCCGCAGCTGCTGACATGTGTCTCTCTGCGGCCCAGGTGAGGGAGGGTTGTGTTTCCAAGCCATGCGCTACTCTAGCTGCTGAAGTAGTGCATGGAGACACACACATGGACTGCAGGGACTGCAGGCAGCCATGGGGAACAAGCAGCCAGAAGCCATTCTAATCCTGCTGCACTGCCATTGGGGGGCAGTGGGAGTGGCAGGTGAGGTCAGGGGAATGTGTGATGCTGGCAGGAGTCCAGGGGAGCACAGGGCAGGCAGGGTGGCAGCTGCATCCAAAGACCCCTGAGCCCCAGAAGTCCTGGGAGGGTGCCCTCAGGTAAGCATGGCACCCCAATCCACTACCTTCACACTCCCTTGTGCACCCAATTTCCTCCAGTGCCTGCACCCTCTCCCCCCATCTCCCAATATGCCCCCAAATTCCCTCCCAGAGCCTGCAAAAAGGAACCCCATCTCCTGGCCCAGGCCAGAGCTAGCACCCAGACTCCATCCCAGAATCTGCACCCCACTTGAACCCATATTCCCTCCCAAATCCTGCAACCCAGATCCCATCTGCTCCCAAGTCCCCCACAGTCCCAGCCATCACCCCTCCTGCACCAGCCTGTATCCAGCACCCAAACTCCCTCCCAGACCCCACAGCCCTCCATCACCCAAACTCTCTCTCAGAGCCTTGGGCAATGTGTATGTGTGTGTGTAGGGGGAAAGTTTGAGTGGGGGAAAAGTGCAAGCTCTGTGCATTCTGGCCACCACCAAAATTTCTGCAGACCAGCTGCCCTGGGCTGTGGTATGTCATAATTTGCTGTTTTAGGTCAGTAACCATTTCTAACACCAATCTGTCTCCCCAGACCAAGGAAGAAGCAGGGGGTAAACTATAGACTATGAGTTACAGTGCCTTCAGGGGCTACTCCTGATCTGATGCAGGTTATGTGAATCCCCTTGATCGAGTCTCTGCCTGAAGTCACAATTTGTCTCTACATTTTTTTCTCATTATTAGAGCAAACAGGATAGTTGGGGGAGGGGCCAAAAAATCTGAAATAATACAGGTTGGCACCACCTGCATTTGCTTTCACATTTCAAGGGACCATGTCTGCAGAGCTCTCATTCTTTTGAGATTACTACTTTTTTTTTTCAGCTTGTAGGTAATTGATTTCATTTCCTAAGCAATGTTTTATTTGTTCATATTTCCAAGTGCAAGCCTATCTTAATGGCCTGTAATGCTACCCATTTTGTTTCTTTGCATTTCTTGAAACACAAGATAATTGATCCCATAAACAATCCTGGCTGCTCCTAAGGGCTAAAAATAAGTATTCTATTGTGTCCTTGGATAATAGCTACATTTAACAAATATGCAGACTCTGATATTTGTTATTTGACAGACAGTTTTAGGAAACCAAGGGTGTGAAAATGGTGTTGAACTCCTTTTTAAAGCATTGATTTTTTTAAAATCACAGATTTCTTTTTGTAGCCTCTGGGTCTTTTTGTGTTTGTTTTATGATTATTATCTTTTTTCAAAATTTTCTCATAAATATTTGAAAAAGCAAGATGCCTTCCTCAAAGCTATGTTCATAGAGTTCCTTGTTGGAAGGCAATTCAATAAGACTGTATTTTGCTTAGTAAGCCCATTGGGAAACTTCATTTTCCAGAGAGTCACCACCAACGCATTTCATGTTGATGTAGCTTTAAAACAATAAACTCCATACCATGCCCATGTTAGTGGGAAAGAAGGGAAATATAAAAGCAATTCAGCATTTAGAACCAAGGGTAAAATCCATCGCTGCTGTACCTGCACTTTGCTGATATACTTCTTCAGCAACGTGGTACTGATGTGAAAATCTGATTCTTTTCTGTCGAAGGTGGTGGATTTTTTGGGGGAGGGGGTACTAAATTTATCCCTAGTATAAATGGTTCACTTATTGTAACGTGTGGCCTACTAAATTCCTAGATGAAAAAAATTCTTAAACTTTCTGGAATTTTGAACAAACTAGTTTAGGGAAAGCTGCTCCTTAGAGCAGACAAGAACAGGCTGAGCATGCAGTGTTGGAAAATTGTTTCCTTTATGGCTTTCACAATGCTTAGTGTCATAAATGAGACACTTCCCATTTGTTACATTTACAGCAAAAGTTAATGGCCCAGAACTCAGCTAACGTAATTTAGAAATTAGGCTAACAGATATAAAGAGATCAGTGGGTTTTAAGGAAGACTTGCCCATACCCGGTTTTCCCTTAGCCAGACTCTTTGCACCAGAAGCAGTGAGCAGGGTGGCATAGGCATTCCACCAGATTTACAGGTCATAAAACCACCCTTGCTCTCATTCACACTGCTGAGAATCCACTTTCAGAGAACTTAGTTACAATGGGCCAAGCAGGGACTCCAAGTTGATACATCTCTGCACTTGGTGGAGTGGGGCTTAATATTGGGACTGAACTCAGACCCAGCTGTGCCAGAGAGCATGCTAAGCATAGTAGTTTTGCTTGGAGAACCTTGGTTTATTTGACACCGCACATAAGGCAGGCTACGGCAAATTGAGGAGAATAAAGATTAGGAAAACGGTGTGTGGGAAAAGTACAAGCCCATATAATTTCACACATCTTCACTCTGCAGAGCTCTGCGTGTAGCAGCCTTCTCAGGGAGGCACAAAAGAACATCTAAATGCCAGAGAGGGGTGCTGTGATTTTGCATTGCTGCACGAGGTAGTGTCCTACTGTAGGGGTAGGGAACCTCCAGCTCGCTGGCCAGCTGTGGTCCAACAGGGGTAACCATTGGCAGGCCGCTCTCTGATTTGTTCACTTGAGCATCCACAAGCATGGCCAGTTGCAGTTCCCAGGGGCCGCAGTTCACTGTTCCCAGTCAATAAGAGCTGGAAGAAGTGGTGGCTTGGACTGCGCCACTTCCTGCAGCTTCTATGAGGTGGGAACGGCAGATTGCAGCCACTGGTAACTGCAAGTGGCTGTGCCTATGGATACTCAGGAAAAGAAAGTATCTGGCAGCCCACCAGTGGTTACCCCTGACAAAGCTCGTCTGGCCTCTGGGACAGAGGCTCCTCACCCCACTCCTACTGTGTCAGAAGTGAGGTGAGGGGAGAGGCTGCTTGCTAGGAGAGTTGTTTGTCATCACCTTGGACCTTAAGCCTAGATGCGATAATGAGAAAACTAGGAGAGACAGGTCTGAATTTTAGGTGAGGTCTACACTGCAGGGAGAAGGTTGGCTTACGGTACATATCTCCTGCTATGTAAATAACATAGCTGGAGTTGATGTATCTTAAGCCTAGCTTGGCACCTTCTCCACAGTGGGAGGTCAATGGGAGTAATGTCAACTTCCCTTATCTCTTGTGACAGTGAGGAATACCAGCACTGAGAGGGGCACCCTCAGCTTTCGATTTAGCAGTTCTTTTCTAGACCTGCTAAATGGAACCCCAAAGATCGATTGACAGAGCATCGATCCTCTGGTAAGTAGAGCCATGGCCTTAGAAGGCTGAGCTCAGCATTGAGAGGCTGCTCAAATCTCTCATATAAACCCTATCCTGTTAAAAGTTAATTTAAATTCTTCCCCAACTCAAGTGATAGAAGCCTGAACTTTTGGAGCAGGAGGATCTGAGAGCTCTCCTTGTTGTTTCCACAAAGTTCTGGGAGCCATGATGTACAGTGTTGTGACAGTATGGGTATGTCTAGACTACATGGCTCCCTCAACGGAGCCATGTAGATGAGTTTACTAGACATAGGAAAATGAAGCAGCGATTTAAATAACCTCCGCTTCATTTACATCAAAATGGCCACTGAGCTGTGCCGATCAGCTGTTTGGTGGCACAGCGGGGCAGTCTGGACGCACCGCGGTCAACAAGGGAAGCCTTTGTCAACCGCTCCGTTATGCCTCGTGAAATGAGGTTTACCGGAGCGGTTGACAAAGGCTTCCCTTGTTGACCGCAGCACGTCCAGACTGCCCCGCTGTGCTGCCAAACAGCTGATCAGCACAGCGCAGCAGCCATTTTGATGTAAATCGCCGCTTCATTTTCCTATGTCTAGTAAACTCATCTACATGGCTCCGTAAATGGAGCCATGTAGTCTAGACATGCCCTATGACATTCCTAAGTAGTGGTGGATTTGTTACAGTGGAAACATATGTATGTATAATTACATATAATAACAGTTTGCATTTTCTTATATATGTCTGCAAAATAACAATTAACTTTGTTAGTATTGTTTGGCTGCATTCACTTGAAAATCCTTTAAGCCTGGGCACGAGTGTATACTTAAAAAGCCAGGTTTGTGCAATGCATTTTTCTTACAGATAAAATAATGATTCACATTGTTTACCTGGGCCCTTGCAATGGCATCTGAGCCTTTCAAACAGACACTGTAGATTTAGAGCCAGATTCCACCTCAGCAAAATTAATGGGAGTTTGCCTTGCCTTAAGAGGGATCATGATTTGGAGCATACATCCTGACCCAAAGC
Organism: Pelochelys cantorii; assembly: GCA_032595735.1. Classification (NCBI taxonomy): domain Eukaryota; kingdom Metazoa; phylum Chordata; order Testudines; family Trionychidae; genus Pelochelys; species Pelochelys cantorii. The sequence continues at coordinate 331,683,829 of CM064326.1, read as the reverse complement.
CCATGGGAGTCAATGGAAAGACTCACATTGAGTTCTGTAGCTTTGGATCAGACCCATAGAATGTTCATATACACATGAGCAGGCTTCAGTAATTGGTTTGATTATGGGCACATTACTGGGTGAACCTGAAAGGAAATTCTTTCTAAGAAAAGACATTTTAATAATCTCCTTGCCTCTATATGCTTAGGAATTTCTATAGAAAAAAAATCAACTTCTTTCTTTTGATACAATGGAAGCAGACCTTGGAGTAGAATAAAATTCAATTCCTGAAATTGGTGAGATTTTTATAAAGCTCATTGTAATTGAGAAATGCTTATAATACATCTGCTTTTTTAATTGTATAATTTTTAATTGGATCCAACCTACATACCTTGGAGAAATGTCCTGGGGACTGATAAGAATACCAATTTCTAAAGAAAAATGAAAGGATAAGAAAAAATGCAGTTCATATCACATGGCATTTTGAATAGAATGTAATTAATTGGCTAAGAAGAGAACCACATCATCCACACTCTTAAGTTAAAGGCAGAAAACCATATCTACTGTTGTATTAAAAGCAATGAGTAGTCCTGTGGCACCTTAGCCCTGGTCTACTCCCTTATTTCAAAGTAACAAACAGAGGCTGTTTCTATACTGGCGCGATCTTGCACCAGAGCTATGCAAATGAGGCCTCAGCGTGGAGTATTGCCGAGCCTCATTTGCATAACTAATGAACCGCCATTTTTGCAGAGGAGGCTCTTGCGCAAGACGGAGCTGTCTACACTGCCCCTTCTTGCGCAAGAAAAACCCTCTTGCGCAAAGTTGTTATGCCTGAAAATAATCAGCATAATGGCTTTGCGCAAGAGGGTTTTTCTTGCGCAAGAAGGGGCAGTGTAGACAGCTCAGTCTTGCGCAAGAGCCTCTTCCGCAAAAATGGCAGCTCGTTAGTTATGCAAATGAGGCTCGGCGATATTCCACGCTGAGCCTCATTTGCATAGCTCTGGCGCATGATCGCGCCAGTATAGACACAGCCAGAGTGTCTACACTATCAAGCCTGTTATTTCAAAATAAAGGGCTGGTTATTTCAAACAACTCCGGCTTTCCTTGGGGAATAAGCTTATTTCAAAATAGTTATTTCAGGAGTTCTCTCAAAATAAGTTATTTTGAAATAATTTCCTAGTGTAGACATACCCAGAGACTAAAAAAAAAATATATATATATATATATATATATAGAATCATGAGCTTTGGTGGGTAAGACTCACTTCATCAGATGAGATCTGTTGTGTTAGTTCTGCTCCTAAGCCACCTGTATCCTTACTAAAACCCACAACTGCTCCAATATACACAGATATTTTTCCTCATCACTTTTAATGCCTGGTTTTCCTCCTAGCTTTGATTCCCTGTGCTTGATGTCAATGATGGGGCAACATTTCTGTCATGGTTTTGTTAATGAAATGCTCAAGCTGCTTGGAAAAATCTGCTGCTCTTTGCAGGCTGTTGCCTATATTTCCAGTTCCAGCTTTAGTAGGAGCTTTTGTCACCTTCTATCTTGCAGGTTGTCATGTTCCATAACTAACATATCTTGCAAATCATAGTGGTCTCCCTGGTCATACTGAAATTGTTTCCCATGCTCTCCTCTGCTTTTTTTCCTCAGGACCTTTTGTAGTTTAGCATCAACCCATCTTCGTACACCAATGTTAGCTTTCATCTATATTCTGTTTCATAGTACTAGATAAATATAGATTCCGGTTTCTATTTATTTGTAACCAAATGTCTCTGTTCTCACCTCTTCTGTATCTTGTTTGGCTGTACAGAGTGTTGTATTTCATATTTCAATCAGTTCTTCATCCCCTGGTTATCTGCCAGAATCTATTCCACTAACATTTGTAAGTTAACCTCAGATTTGTCAAGAAAAAGAAAAAAAAAACCCACACCCTGTAAATTGCTCACTTGTTTCACAACTGGCTGTATCATACTGTACCAGGGCAGGGCTCACTGCCACAGCATCTCCTTCTGGTCACTTGGGAATTCACTCATTTCGGCCCTGGAGTGCACCCTTGCAGCTGGTGCCATGCTTGCTCCTATCTTTTATCCTCCACCATTTTATGTTGGGACCCACGTACCTCCTAGACTGTGGCATCCTCTCCTTTGGGTACTGCCCTGCCGCAGCGCCCCTACATTTTGGGGTCCTCCTTCCCAGGGAACCACCTCCAATCCCCTATACCCACCTTGCCTCTGTGACCCACTGCTAGTTGTCATCTCACCCCTTACATCAGGGGCAAACTGCGGTCTGAAATGGCCACTCATCATTGGCAAGGGAATGTGGGCCTTCTGCCTTCTATCTTGCCTGCCTCCCTGCAGCCCTACTACCCCAAGGTCTTGCTTCAGGCCCTGCAGCCTGGCAGCTTGCCTGGCCAGAGCTTCCCCAGCCCTGCCTGCCTTTTCTCATCCCTGTATCAGGAAGCTTCTAGCTTTTCTGGCAACTACGTTCCTCCTGCTCCACAACTGGAGCAACAGTGAGTAAGACTTTCCTCGGCCCTAACTGGCTAGTATCTTCCACAGCTGCTGGTGCCATAGCTCCAGCCTTCTCCCAGAGCTGGGTTTTAACCCTTAAAGGGCCAGCATGGGGAAGATGCCCCATCACACATATATATTCATATATTTTCTGGCTCATCACTAATAGTTTGCACCAGGGGCAGAACCAATACTTGAGTGGGGGTGGGAGACATATCCTCCTGGCAGCCTTCAAGAGTATTGTTGCACCTTTTCAAGCACCTTATGGAATTGACAAAAGGACATGTACAACACAAGCCTTCACATGGGCCTGAAGAGTGAGCCCACACTGCACTTACACCCAGCAGGTCTTGTCCCAAGGGGCTGATCCTGTTTCTCCAATCTGGGGCAGCTGAGAATCAGAGAGGAGCTACAGGTGCCCTAACACTTCTTCAGTGCATTGGAACTTTATCCAACTATGTAATCTACACACCTTCTGTGCTGTCCCAGCTAGAGGCACCCAGACCACTTATAGAGAGCTTAATGATTCTGCTTTACAGCCTTAGCTGAGCATCAGCTGGCTTTTAGCTCATGTAACAGAGGCTCATGCTCAGAGGTCCCAGGTTCAATTCCACCTGTAGATGACTGGTGTCTGCTGCTGTTACAGCAGCAGCAATGAATCAGGATTCCATGAGTATAAATAAGACAGAGAGGTTTAGAGCAGTGTTTCTCAACCTTTTTTTATAAGGTACCCCTTTTTCAAAACAAAATTATAAGTCCCCCCACTACCTACAGTTTTCCGACATGCAAATTCTTTTTCTACCATTGCAACACATTTGTTTAAACAACTTAATCGTAGCCGGGGGGGGGGAGGGCAATGACATTTTTGGATGTAAAAAGTACAAAAATAATAAAGCGCTGTAAAACTTAAAACAAAAATTCAGTTTTCTCCAAATTTCAGTTGTGTTGATGTACCCCCCCAGACTTCTCTCAAGTACCCCTAAGGGTACTCATACCACTGGTTGAGAAATGCTGGTTTAGAGCATGGACAAGGTTTCCTGGAGAGAAAGAGCATTCATCATCTGATACCAACACTTTCCTGAGTTTCCCACCCTCTCTTTAGAGACCTCCCTCTCCCATTGCCATATCCCAGGCAGGTTGCCACTGGGAATCAGTTATGAAGCAACAGGCTGCTTTAATACATCAAAATAGCGATGTTTCAGCAACAACACAGAATCTTTCGCTAACCCCTAGCAGTACCTTGCCACTCAACAGCTATTGCAAAAGGGTGTGAAAAGCCAAGCAGTTTCAATTTTCCTCACAGAATTTCTGACTAAAGGGCTCTGTCACATCCCATTATCATTTTGCTCTGTTACATTTACTTTGAATAGATAATAGGAAGAATGTGTTGGAGTTTCAGTTTAAGATTTACCCACATTCACAATTCATTTCAAATGACATTTCAGGGACTATCATGAAATGTCTTGAATGCTTGGAGGCTTGGAACTTCAGAGGTAAGAGTATGGCTAGACTACAAGTTTTTGTTGGAAAAAGATACGCAAAATACGCTCCACGTTTTGCGTACCTTTTTCTGATTCTTTTGTTGGAAGAGGCTTTTCCAACATTTGGCCTGTCTAGACTGGGCCAAATGTCAGAAAAAAACCCTCTTTCGAAAGCCTCCTTCTTCCTCGTAGAATGAGGAAAACAGGGGCTTCCGAAAGAGCGTGTTTGCTCTTCCACAAAAATGAGTTCCCTGGACGTGGCGGAGTTTTTTCTCAAATTTTCCAGACTACTGTGCTCCTTTCTAAAGTCTGAATCTCACGCCCCACTGCCCAGGGCTGAAACATGCAATTTAGCTTTGTGACGCTCCCTGTGGCATGCATCCTTTAACAGTGTCCCTGCAATTGTGACTCCCTTTACATCTTCCCCATGACCCCATCCCTTGTGTTTGTGATGCTCAGGTTCAGAAACAGTAATCTAGCTGAGTTGACATCCCATGGAAGATCTCTGCGTATCTCCAGGCTTACATGTACCCCTGACTGAGAATACTGCTTTATGGTGTTTCACCTAGAAGTGAAGAATGATTTAAACAAGTGGCATTGGAATAAATTCTGCTCTCTCTTACCTTGCTGTAAATCTAGAGTCAATGGAGAATAGAGTCCTCTTTCACCCAAGGCTATTGGACACCAGAGTTTTCTTTCAAATTCATTTTGCATCTGGAAGCCAAGAAATTCTGATCATACTAGTTTAATAAGGAGCACATGGGAAATAATCCTTTATCCTCACAATAAAACAATTCGATAGGAACTGTTTGAAATTGATAGCTAGAGTGGGATAGATTAAGTATTGGAATAAAGGTCAGATGACAGCAAAACTAAAATCATTTCATCCTCAATTAAGTTCAATTGCCAGAAAATTACAAAATATAGTTACGTTTTGGCCCTGCTTGAAGAAACAGTGTTGGCTATACTGTACATGGCCATATGAAGTTGATATGGAATTGACTGATCTTTTCTGTGTAGTCTCTGGTGCATGAAAGTCATTGTAAAGTTTAATTGAAGCTGGGAGAAGCTAACGTCTGACAAAAGATATTTGTTTTAACTATTGTATTTGAGATGAATGAAATCTTTCATTTTCAGCATACAAAAGATTCAGGCATTTGTAGATAAAGATGGGATTATTGAAATTATATCTTTTCCCAGAGGCTAGAAATGCAACCATTCACTGAACATTTCATTATAAAAGCAGGAAGCTAGCAATGTGTTTTCTTACAAATGTAATTGAAGAAGGAAATTCTAAGGTTTTTTCTCCGTTGTAATGCTTAAAAGCATTCAACAATGGTTTGATAGTTGGTGTGCCCTGACTACTGCTTAGATTACCAATAATAGTTTCAGAGTTACTTTGTGCTCTTCTCAAATTCTGTTACTTAGATCGCTACCTGCACAAAATTCTCTGCCACTCCCACACTTTAGGGGTACACACCTTTACCCAATTCCTAGGACTCAAGTGTGACCCTGTTAATTTACATACCCACCCTTACACAATTCCTGTGGGTTTGCAGGATCTTTTACCAGTGAAAGAGCCTTACACAGTAATGTCCTTACTCTCTATTTATTAGCAGTTACCACACAAATAGAAAATACACATGCTAAGCACACAATGCCATGCTCACCAATCCTGATCAAGGCACGCAAACTTCCCCTGTTGGTTGGCAAAGGTCAGTCTGGATTCTGGTTGCTGCTCCTCATGGTTGTGCAGAGGATTCTTGGCAGCTCTGATCTTAGACTATGTCTTGGAGGTGAGTTCTTCCAGGTCTTTCCTTCTTATTATTCTTTATGTTCCTCCCCCCCCTTTCTTCCTTTCAAGCTGGTCTCCTTCTTGGACCCCATTTTGTAGAGTGAAATTTGAGTCCTGCTTAGCTATACCTTAACCAATTATTTTACTAAAATTTTACTAACCAATCATGACATACTGTAACTGAACTATCTTAACAATCGTACTCCACCCCCTTAGCTGATTTACACCTAGCAAAATTAATATACAGCAGATAGAAACAATTAAAAACCAGACAGTGACCAAACAAACAAGCAACAGGAAAGTGAGGACCACACTCATAGAATGCGGATCCCACAACCCCAACTATTGATAAGTAGAAAAACTTAAAAAACAATAAATAGTCTTGCAGCACCTTAGAGATTAACAAAACATGTAGATGGTATCATGAGCTTTCACGGGCATAACCCACTTCTTCATAACTCCATTCATCTGAAGAAGTGAGTTGTGCCCACAAAAGCTCATGATACCGTCTACTTGTTTTTTAGTCTCTAAGGTGCTGCTAAACTATTTGTTGTTTTTTAAGTTTTTCTAATTACAGACTAACTCGGCTACCCCCTGAGGCTTTTGATCAGTAGTTTCTTGACAGAAAGAATGCTGTCAGACTAAGTTTTCTGTAACCATCTTGAGAGATGTTTCTTTATCAGGTGATATTGGGTGCCATTAGGACAGGTTCTCCTTCGTAACAGCTTGGTATTACATTATTGTAATGCAATTTAGATGGAATGTGAGAATGTGACTCCCTGCTTTACAGCTAATGGCTGCTGCTCCTTCAGTCTGGCTGCAGATGAAGGCCCTAGACTTTAGGCTTCCTATATGCTACAGGCCTTCTAATATGGCTACAGAAATAGGCCATATTTTTACAAGATTTTAAGAGCTTTATCTTGTTTTATTGATGTATGTTTGTTTGTTTTGTACTGATGACTGTAAAAGGAAATAACCAGTTCCCTGCTATCAATGACTTATTCGTCATTGACATTAGCCTCATCCCATTCATACTCTCAGTCTACGGACCCAACCTCAACTTTGTCCTCTTCGTTTGTTCTGTAATGAAAATATGCTGTGGAATGGATACTGTGATTTTGTTTATAGTTTACTGAAGGCCTAATTAAAAACTCACTGAAGTCAATCGATTCTTTTCCCTTTTTTCCAGAGGCTTTATGGATTTGATATAGAAGTTAGTCACAAGGAGATACCATGTCTCTGTGATGTTCAGTTCAAGCAGGACACAGTTATCATAACGCCTTGGTTAGCTGGTGATATAATGCAAGGCTCAATTATCCACCTTTGCTCCATCCCAAGATTTTCAATGGAAAAGCATCGGAGACAATGACAAACAATCAAAACCACTTGGAGGTAAAAAAGGAACATTACAATAGATCGGAAATTGCTCAGCCAATGAATAAAGACAAAAGTCTGTTTCATAATACAGGGTAAGGAAAGACACTCCCGACCCGTTCACTGAGCAAACAACTTGAGGTGTGGAGATATTCTCATGAAAAAAATGGATCCTAGCTCCTGGTAAGACAGCCAGCTCTGGAAAGACTGAATTTGCATGACAAACCCTACTTTATTAGATAGGGGAGTGGATTATGAAGAATAGGCTGAGGTTTGCTGTTTATGATTTGCTTTGTATTGTAACCATTGGCTTCCATCATTCGCCCTTGTTCCAAGTTGAATCTCCTTCTGAAATAAACCTTTTTTTGTTAGATTACAAATGCTTATACAAGAGCGGTGGTTTAAATAAAACTGATAAAATGGGATATGTTGCTCCCTTGGAGGCAGAGGATCTCGATGCCACAGGGGAATAGAACAGGGATTTGGGCACTGGGGTGCACACTGATATTATTAACCTGCAAGGCAAAGACACAGATGGCACAGTGTTGAGGAGAGGACATGAGTGGCCAAAAGGCAGATGGTGTCAGGCAAGATTCCTTTAGCCTGGAGGCCAGAGTACCAAGGTGACTCATAGATCTGGGTGCACACACACATATAACAATGTCTATTTCTTTTCCCATCTACCCCACAGCATAGTTGCAGGACTATATGGACAAATTGCTGTGCACAGGGTATCTTATTCTTGTAATACTAATCTCAGTAATTTTGTTTTCCCCTGGTGCTCGGATCTTTGTATACTGTGTCTGGAGAAGCTCACAAAAGGAGTAAGCACAGGCCATTTGCCTTTTCCGTTCTCATTATAATCTTTGTCAGGAAAATGGATTACCCCGTTGCCATTTTCTTTTCTTATTACAACGTCTGTGGAGAATGTGAGCTCTCTCATCTCTAACGTCTCACATTGCATCAATTAAAGGCAAGGAGAGCTCTGCTTCTTTGACCTTTTCAATATTCTGCATTTTGATTGGATGGCATTTCCACTCCTTGCACTCCTCAACCTGCGCGGACGAGGTTGAGGAGTGCAAGGAGTGGAATGGCAGCCAATCAAATGCCAATTACGAATGCAAAAAGTCTGTTACTGTTGCTGTCAGACTATCCCTAACCTAATACTTTTTGGCTTTGCTGGCTCTCTCCCATTGCAGCTCGGGTGGGGGACTGAGCTTCAAGTCCAAACAACCCTGGTGCAGTGACTGTGAGTGGAACCCCACGCAGAATCATAGAAACACAGAACTGGAAGGGACCTCAAGAGATCATCAAGTCCAGGCCTTCGCACGCATCGAAGGACTTGACAAGTGTTGCTCTTAAAAATCTCCAATGATGGAGATTCCAGAACTCCCCTACGCAATTTATTCCAGTGCTTAATCACCCTGACAGGAAGTTTATTCCTAATATCCAACTTAAACCTCCCTTACTGCAATTTAAGTTCATTGCTTCCTGTCCTATCATCATAAGTTAAGGAGAATAATTTTTCTCCCTCCTTCTAGTAACACCCTTTTAGATTTGCTGTAGTGCATTATAAAGGAACTTTCCATTTATTTAGTTTAGAGATTGCTCTGTTGGCTGGAGCACAGGATTCAGGAGTGCGCTTGGCTGTGTGACTGATCTTACCAGTTAAATGTCATGTAAACCCTTTGAGACAGCTTTCCTATAGGGACGATGCTTTTAAAAGCACCAGAAATGTATGGGGTTGAATTAGTTAATTCGTATCGGTGATGCTCTCAGAGCTGTTTAGGTGAAAGGCATTATATAAGCACTTTAGCACTCAGTGTCTGCTGTGGCATTTTGTGTATCAGACAATGCTCATTATACAAAGAAAGGCTGATGCTTCTCCCATGGCCGATGCTGCCTTCCACGGCCAGGCTCTCTCTTGCAGGCAGCTGCCGCACTTTCTGAGTGGCTTGGCTCTGATGCCAACACAGAGTGGAGCAACAGGCAGGAGAAGTAAGAGGTCCCACCTCTTTCACTCCCTATCTGAGCCTGGCTAGCAGATTCAGAGGTAGAGTAAGCTGGAAATGTGCCAGGGTCTAGCGTGGTGGCTGGACTGTCTGAGGGACAGCCTGGCTGTGGAAAGGTGGTGGTAGCAGGCTGCACAACCTTCCTTCCCCATCCTGGCCTGGCTGCCAGGGATAGGAGCTGAATGTGCTGGAGCCAGGTGCAGTGGAGGAAGAGAGATCCCCCCACCAATAACTGATGGGTTGGGAGTGTGTGGTGGTTCTGAGGCTGGATGCATGGAAGCGGGCAGAGGACAGGATGTTGAGGGAGGCGTTGGAGCAGGGGCCAGTGTAGGTGTGGGACTTCAGTGGGAGGGGAGGATCCTCAGGGGGATGGAGCAGACCAGGTGTGTTCAATTTCCAGAAATTGCAAAGTTGGCAACCTTAGTCTTTCCAAAGACCTCCTACACCAAGGTGACTTCCTAATCTTTATGTGCATGGGTTAACGTGGCACTGAGATTCTGCAATGATTGGGTATGTTTGCATTTGTTTTTGTAATTGTCTGAAAAGCCAACAGATTTTTAAAACCCTTTTCTGATAGAGCACAAATTCACTGAAACTCTTTGCCTCTTTCAAAATATATAAACAGTCAGTTCATGATGATGAGTAACAAAACATACAATAAAAATTTTCACAATGAAGACAAACACTACAATTTATAACTGTAATTCTATGGCTGTTGAAACAAATTTAATAATCATGAATACATAATGTGATATTCCATTTAGCCAAGTAACAGTCATATTTGAAGCCTTTCTGGGTAGTTTCTCTTTGTATGAGAAATCAGTGACATTCATTCAGAGTATTTTCTTAGTGTAAATGGTTTATTTGCTAAAATGTATAGTTGTCCTGTTTCCTTCAACAGCAGCAGGAATAAACCACATAGGCAGAAATCCCCTTTGCTTCTCTCCAGGGACCAACAGAGTCCTCTTTTATGCTCGCTCCAAGTGTTTAACACATAGGCTTTGTCTACACTTAAAAGTTTCAAGTGCAGCCAAAGCAGAAAGTTTGGCCTCAGCCCAGACTCTGGGAGAAAGATTTCCCAACTCTCTATGGGTGTGTCCAGACAGCAGTGCTATTTCGGGATACTTCTGGTATCCTGAAATAGTGTTTTCCATGTCTTGACAGTGTGCCCGTTATTTCAAAATAGCTTTTGAAAAAACGGGTTTGCTATTCCAACATCCCTGTAAATCTCGTTCCATGAGGATTAAGGGATGTTTCGGAATAGTGCTTTATTTTGAAATTTGGCGTTGTGTAGACAGCACCAGATTTTGAAATAAGCTATTTTGAAATACACTCAAAATAAGCTATGCAATTTACATAGTTCAAATTGTGTCGCTTGTTTCGAGCTATGGGGGTGGTATAACACTATGACTAAGTTTACACTAGCACTTTACAGCGCTGTAACTTGCTGCGCTCAGGGGAGTGACTGAGCCAGAAAGTTACAGCACTGTAAAAGCACCAGTGTAGATTTAGCCATAGTTTTATTCCAACTCCTATCTTTAGAACCTGAAAAATACTGTTAGCTCCATGCACTTCTGATGGGGCACACGTCTAGAGATGAGCCTTGTCCTTTAACCTCACAATACTGATTCTAACATCCCCCTGGCTTGTTATATGTATTGCATCTATTCTTTTTGTAATAGTTTCTTCCTGGGTGACTATCTCAATGGGATTTTTTTGTCTTTTTATTTATAACAAATAATCAATAGATCCAAACCCCAGTTCCCCAAAAAATACAATGGATCCTTTGAGATGTAAGACATTTTGTGGTTTTCATCTCATAGCGTTTTGAAATCATTATGTATAATTTATAATAATTTTTTTTTAAATGAGGCTCTTTTATTTCCAAGCAAACACAATAAATAAATGACATGATTGAAATCACACTTGGAAAGCTGCATGCTGGGCACATTAATGAGCTCTGATGAGCTAAGTATGCAAACTGTGTGGGCGCCGTTTACATTTTTGAATAAACCCAGAAAAAATATTTGAAGGATGTCAAAAATAAAGGGACTGAGTGCCCCCAGGAGGGATATGGCTAGTTTCTCATTATCTGCTATTTCCAGAGGAGGACTAGCTGGGGAAGATTTGAAAAGCAATCAGAGAAAGAAAGCAGGTGATACTCCTCTTAAAAAGCACACACTTCAGTTTAAGGTAGGGCCTCTTCTGTCAGGGACACAATAGAAGAATTTAAAATTGTGAGCATTTGATTGAGAATAGATTGTTAGCGGGAGAAAGATTGCAGGACTTACTTCTTTGTTAGCAGAGAGCTGATAATGTCAGCAGATTGCATAGCTATTATATATTGTTCTCCTCCTTTTTATGGAGGCAGAAAACTGCCTGAAATGCTGGTGATTAGAGAATATGTAAATATCTCTTATTTATGCCTATCTATGTCAAAATTTCTTTTCAAATTGACATAAATCTAAATCTTCAAGTCCAGTGTTCAATATATGACTGACAAGAGTTAATATATATTGAGAGAAAGTTGATCCTCGGCATAATTAAATCAGAATACAATTTTTTTTGAGAAGCACAACTTAGAAATTATATGAAATTTTCCATATGGTCCCATTTCAAAGAAGGTATTTAAGAATAAGATATGCCTGCACTACACAATTAAGTCAAGCTAATTTACATAGGCATGCAGCCACTGCAGTAATTACATTGTTCATGCATGTCTACCCTTTGCTTCTTATGTTGGCAGTATGTGTTCTCACCAGGGGTGTATCTAGACTAAATGCCTCTGCTGACAGAGGCATGTAAATTAGACATACCAACATAGTCAATGAAGCGGGGATTTAAATATCCCCCGCTTCATTAGAATAAAAATGTCCGCCGCGTTGTGCTGGCTCAGCTGTTTGTTGGCACAAACCGGCAGTCAAGACAGGGGTCGGTCGACAAGGAAAGTCTTTGCCGACCGATCCCTTATGCCTCATGAAAAACCCACAAGATTTCCACTTCCAAGGCAGGGGAAATCAAACTGACTCAGTAAACAAAATGCAAAGCAAGCCGAAAAGGACGTAAGTTCCCAAGAGGTGTTTTTTGGTGTGGAAAAACTGTTTTTGTATCATTCGGAACATTTAAAATGGACCAGTATCATAAATGCCTCAAGATTATGGCCCACAAAAGCTCATCACCTATTAAACCATCTTGTTAGTCTTTAAAGTGCTACATAGGTTTTCCTTTTGTTTTAGCAAGATCAGACTACCACAGGGCTACCTCTCTATTACTATTCAAGATTAGATAATTAGTGAGAAACCACATGGGTGACTATCAAACAGCATCTCAAGTCCTGGAGGGTAGATTCCAAAAAGAGTAGAGCAAATGGAAGAAAACAGAAGGCTTTTAACCAGAAGGGGAGGAAGACTAGAGGAAGAGGTGGTTACTATATACCGCCTCAAGAGAAGAAAATGGGACAACAAGAAGTAGTGGCAGAGTTAAACAATCAGTCAGTACAAACAGAAATAGATGCAGGGGCTTCCTCTACTGCAGTAATTAATATACATATCAAAGCAGAAGTCAGCCCACCAGTGAACACAGGAGTGAGTGATACTGCATACCTAAGTTGGAGAACCCATCCAGGCATTAGGTCCTTTGCTTGTCCCTGTAAAATACAAAAGCCAAAAGAAAAAGTTTCCAGTCCTCGTGATCCAGGGACCAGGGCAAAATCTGCTAGATAGAGGTTGTCTGCAAGAATGAAATCTGAATTGGGAAGCAATTAGCAATATATCAAAACTCCAGGAAGTCCCAGCCATTTTTAAAGCAGGGTTAGGGAGCTTGGATGGTGTAACAGCCAGGATTTATAATATACGGGCCGGGATCCAGCCAAATAATTTAAAGCAAGACTAGTGCCTTATACTGTCAGAGAAAAGATTGAGACTGTGTTTGACTGGCTGGAAAAAGAGGGCATCACTTCATTAATGCAGTTTTCTGAATTGGCCACACCTACAGTGGTTGAGATTAAACCAGATAAAACCATTCACATCTGTAGGGATTACAGAGTCCCAGCGAATCAGGTCTCCAAATGAGAAAATTACCTCTGTCCATGAATGGAGGTTGAAGGAGGTGAAAAACTTAGTACCCTAAAAATGTCACAGGTGTAAAACTAGATGGGCCTGGAGGAGGATTGTAAGAATCTTACACACAATAAATATTCACCTTGTGAATATTCCTTATTCCCATTGGCATAAGGAATATCACCCAGTACGTAGACATTTGTTGAAAGATATTCCATTTGCTATGAGGACTGATAGTATGCTCCTCATGGGCAGAAGTGATGCTGAATATCTGTCAACACTGGACAATGTATGTTAACAACTGGAGGTCAAGGGACTTTGCTTAAGACAAAGCAAATGCATTTTCGTGAGACCAGAAGTGGTCTGTTACAGCAAGCAAGGGAAAGGTAGAGCTTTGCTCCAGCCCATAACACTAAGTAACACAGTTAACCTCTTTATTACACATATGTACTGAGGCTCTCAGGACTGGAGCCAGTGTCAGTAACCCCTCCTGTTTGCTTGCTAGTTGTCCCTGCTGAACACAGAGTCGCTGTTGCTAGAACATCCAGGCATTAGGAAGTTGGAGGTTCTGAATATGTATTTGAGCAGGGGGTTGGACTAAATGGCCTCCTAAGGCCTCTTCCAACCCTAATCTTCTATGATTCTATGATTAATCGTATCATTTGTGCCCAGCACTGCTGTTAAAAATGAGGTCCTTTTACTGCAGAGAGAAACCCAAACAGATAAAGTGGCTGTGTGACTATATTAATTTTTTTGGCAGTCTACTTGTTGCACCTGATGCACTACTGTTACTCTAGAGATGATTATATAGCTATTGATGAAGTAAAATGTGCCATCAGTGAAAGGGTGAATACACTTCCTCCCTGGCAAGTATAACATATATAGGTTTATTGGGAGTAGCAAATAATGGAGACGTCACATCAGAAATCATCATTTCTCCCTAGGGAAAATGCTATGATTGTTTTCATCCATATGGGGGAAATATTCCAGTCTCAAACAACTCACTTCTTATTGAACACTATATTTTCTCAGTGTTAAAATTCAATAAGTAACGATAGAGCTAAGAAATGAGAGAACAGATAAAATCCAATGAAGTTCTGTTTGAAGATCCATTTCCAAATGTAGCCCTGCTGTATCTCTGTACTTTCACCTTATTAACAGCCCTATTAAAATGTCTCCAATTAATTGTTTCAGTTCAGAGTTCCCCACTACTCATGCCATCTTCAGACATGGCTAAATTAAACATAAATGCCCACCAACTTAACCCGTATTTAGTGTTAATTAGAGAACATGTCTCTGTTTCAGTAGGCTTCAAGGGTGGAAGGAAACAATATGATGGTCTACTCTGATGTCCTGAATGATGCAGGCCATGGAACTTAACCCCTGCAAAATGGTAGAAGAAGCAGAGAGGGACAGAAATTTGCCCAAGACACAGGAGAGATAACAATTGAGCCCTGGTCTCCTCTGGGTCCAGTGTCCTATTGACTACACCATGTATTCTGCCCTGCCACCCAACCTCAAGCTGACTTCAGTCTATCTGCCAGCTTCATAACTTCTTCCTCTGGGATAGTCTGGATCTTGTCACTGATATTGGATTCCCCTCTTATAAGTGCACCATTGATGGGTACCTCGGGGCAATGTTTCCGCTAATTCTTTCCAGCCGTATGCAGACTGTGCAGCAGAAGACACACATGCTTCTGGCTGTGGGCACTCCAGCAACCAGCTAGGTGGCACCTGAATCTCTCCTGGGTGGCCACTCAAGCACTCAGAGAAGTCAGTCCATGTCAATAATCATTCAAGACCCATGGCCTCTAATTTCTTTTTGCTTTGAACATTTTTAACATGTTCAAGTCTTTTGATTCTTATTCTCACTCTAAGTTCACACCATTCTGGTGATGTGATCTTTTCAGACTCTTCTTCCATCCTCCATCAGCATGGTCGATGGCCCTGCTGCTAGTAACCACTCTCGTAAAATGAGACTTTAGCCTCACCAGCCCCCATAAGCCTTATGTTAAATGGATTACAACTGGATACTATGGTATGGTCATCTGAGTACCTGCGTTTGCAAGGTGCTGAGCACCTCTTGAGAAGCAGAGAGGGAAAGAAAGAGCTGTGGGCCCTCAACTCCAATTTTTATTGTTCTTTCTAAAGCAGTAGAACCTAAGGATCCCAAATGACACATACAAAGTGGAAGATTCTACCCCAAAGAGCTGCCCGTCTAAATTGTCAAGACAAAGTGTAGCAGAGGAAATAGAGGTGACGTGACTTACCAAAGGTCACACAACTGGCCAGTGGCAGAGCCAGATGCAGAATGCTAGTTCAGCACTCTCACAACTAGATCATGAAGCTTCCTACAAGTCCTATTGACCTTAGTGGGAGCTGCAGAGACTTAGAAAATAACAAGAGGTGATCAGCGTCATTCAGAATTAGGACTGTACCATCTGGCTAGCATCCATCTTGGGGCAACTCTGCTGAGTATGATGCTTCTGCCAACTCAAAGTGCAACAGGCAATGTTAATCCTTCAAAGTCAAGGAAGTTTTAGAGAACATCATTGCAGCATCTGTCACAATTTCTTCCAAGAAAAAAATGACAGAATGCAAAGTGACTTTCCTCCTCCCCTCAGACAGCCTGAGATTTGCCTATCCCTTCCCTTATACCACTCTTACCTAGTCCCCTGTCATAGATGCAGTACTTTCTTTTCTTCTCCCTTCACTTCTCCCATCCCTTTTACTGATTTTCCTCACACTCATTCTCTCTCTGGCTCTTCTTCTTGCTCATTTCTTTTCTCTGGCTTCCCCCCCACGCCCCAATACACAAAAATGCTTTAGTCTCTTCCACCTTCCAAAGAATTCAATCTTGACCCCACTTATCTGTCCAACCACCAGCCCATCTCCCACCTTCCTTTCATCTCAAAATTCATTGTGTGTGCTGCCTACAATTGCTGTCTATGGAGGTCCTTCCCACCAATTCTGTGCTCTTGCCAAAGAGTCTGATTATCTTTTCCTAGCTGAAACTCAGAACCAGTACTTCATCCTCATTCTACTTGACCTCTCAGCTGCCTTTGACACAGTCAGCCATGTTCTTCTTCTTGAAATCTTGTCCCCATTTGTCTCCCATGATTGTCCTCTCCTGGTTCTCCTTCTACATCTGTCAGGCTACGTCTAGACTGCAGGCTTCTTTTGGAAGAAGCTTTTCTGGAAGAGATCTTCTGAAAAAACTTCTTCCAAAAGAAAGTGTCCACACTGCCAAAGCGCATCGAAAAAGCAATCTGCTTTTTCGAAAGATACCGTCCACACTGAATGGACGCTATCCTGCATTTAAGCTGTGATTAGTATGGTTAGAGTGGCCACCAGGGCACCTGTGCTTTTTCCTCTTCTTTCAAAAGAACTCCCTCTTCCCCGTCCACACACACAACTTTTTCCGAAAGAGCTCTTTCGGAAAAAGGCTTCTTCCTCGTAGAAAGAGGTTTACCAATGTTGGAAAAACCTCTCTGTTCTTTCAATTTTTTTCCTGAAAGAACACAATTGCAGTGTGGACGTAAGGGATTTTTTTTCCGGAAAAACAGCTGTTTTTCTGAAAAAATTCTGTAGGGGTATGTCTACACTAGCCCCGTAGTTCAAACTAGGGTGGCTAATGTAGGCATTCGAACTGCAAATGAAGCCCGGGATTTAAATATCCTGGGCTTCATTTGCATGTTCCCGGGCGGGCGCCATTTTTAAATCCCCTTAGTTCGAACTGACTGCCCACGGCTACATGCGGCAGTCAGAAGTTAATCCGAACTAAGTCCTTAGTTCAGATTAACAGTTACACCTCATTGCAGGAGGAGTAACAGTTAATCCGAAATAAGGACTTGGTTTGGATTAACTTCTGACTGCCGTGTGTAGCCGCGGGCAGTCAGTTCGACCTAAGGGGATTTAAAAATGGCGCCCGCCCGGGAACGTGCAAATGAAGCCCGGGATATTTAAATCCTGGGCTTCATTTGCAAGTTCGAATGCCTACATTAGCCACCCTAGTTCGAACTAGGGGGCTAGTGTAGACATACCCTAGTGTAGACATAACCTTCAACATGTCCTTTGGAAGATCCTTCTCATGTGCCCTCCAACTTTCTGTGAGGGTTTTACAGGGCTCTCTCTTTGGTCCTTTTCTCTTGATTATCTCAAGATAACCATGTCCACCAACACTAATTCCATCTCTGTGCCTACAGCTAACAAAGGTACCTGTCTACTCCAGGCTTGTCAGCATCTGTGCATACCAAAATCTCAGTCTATCTCTGACATCCAGGGCTGCCAGTGGGATTGGTGGGGGGGGAGAAGAGGCAGCTACCCTGGAGCCCAATAATTTAAAAGGGCCTGGGGCTTCCAGTCGCCAGAGCTCTGGGCCCTTCAAATTGTTGTCAGAGTCCTGATCAGTGCAGACTGAGCAGTACTGAACAGCTGTCTGGGAAAGGCTAGCCCACAGCTGTGCCCCTTCTTCCCCAGGCTCCACTCCTTCTGGGGGCCCAGAGTCACCCTCCACCTTGCCCAGGGGCCTGGCAATTCTGTTGGCAGCCCTGCTGACATTTGCTTATGGCTGCTTAGACACCTGCCTAAACAGCCCCAAGAATAAAATAGAGCTAATAATCTTCCCGGTGAAGTCCTTTTTGCTACTATCTCCATCATGGTAGGCAACATGACCATCATGCCTGTCACTCAGGCTTGTAATGTGGGCATGATCTTCAACATGGACCTGTCTCTTGGTCCTCACATCTAGGCTATACCTAAATTTTCCCAATTCTCTCTCTCTCTCTCTTTTTTTTTTCATAACAGCTCTAAAATATGGCCTTTCTTATTTATTCACCCAGCTAAATCTCTCACTGAAGTTCTTAACATCTCTCCTCTCAGTTATGGCAATGACCCTCTTTCTAGTCTTGACAAATGCAATCTTTTCCCTCTTATATTTATTCAGAATACTGCTGCAAAGATCACTTTCCTAACCTATAATGTTGACCATATCACCCCTCACTTTTTGTCTCTTCATTGACTCCCCCATCTCTACCACTTCTATATTCACTTTCAAAACCCTTTGCAATCAATCCCCATCCGATCTATTATCTCTCATTATTATTGAGAAAATGGTGTTTGACTGGCCCTTGATACTAGTCTCCTTGTGCCTGCTGGCTTCCATGTGTTGTGTTTTGTACTTAGAGTGTACAAGAGATCAACTTTTTGTTCTGTATTTGTAGACTACCTAGCGTAGTGAGGTGCTGGAGTAAGTATGTAATTAAAAATAATGTCAGTATGGATATACCAAGTTATTGTACGGAGCAAGTAAAATCCATCATGGTTATTTCATATCAATCAAACTGATGGTGCGTGGTGATTATCATTTTGACATGTACAACAAAATTAATTAAAATAAGGATGTAGATAGGAAAGACATTGTAAGAATATGATCAAAATTGGCATAGTTCACAAACTGCTTTATGTAATATCCCTTCTCTCTCACACACACACATCTAAGCTTGCATAATAATCTAAAATCATCATCTATTTTTCCAATTTGATCCTTCCTAAAAGGGCACAAGAACATTAGAATGCATTTCGAAATCCAATAGGTTTATGATTGCAAGATGAAAGTTGCAAATTGCAAGCAAATATTAGATTCCCTGCATGCTCCAGAATGTTCGCTGTGATTCAGTGACTGGCTGCTGGGGAATGATAAGCTGGAGAGCCTATGTAAGTATTAATAATCCTGCCCTTGTGCCTGATTGCTACCAGCCATTCCAAACCATTTCAGGGCAAACAGCTGTCTATAAATGACTGGTTCAGTTACACAGCAACTTAACTGTAAATTGCCTACAAATCACAGGCCAACCTGTGCTTATCAGAGCAAGTCATTTTAGCTAGTTCCCTTCATTTATCTTTCAGGAGGGATGTGTCATGTGCAATGTAGGATCTTCTGTGCTATCTGTGATGAGAGAGATCTCAGCCAGCCCACAGGCAGACATAGTATTGGCCTCTCAGTGATGTACTTTAATAGCTATATGTGCTCTGTGTTATGGTACACTGCAAATGCTCTATGATAGAATTGACCTAGTATTCCGTGTCTCACCCAGACATACTTAAAATCCAGTCCTATGCACTGGAAGTGCTCAGTATCCCATAACAGTCATTGAACATCTTGTATGGTCCAGGAAATAAGTTATTGTCACAATTTATGTTGCCTTTCTTTCCTTGTTTTGTGAGCTGCTACTACCAGCACATAACATGTGTGAAGTCGTGACGTTTCCTACTGTTTAGCCGATAACAAACATCCCTATTTAGAACCCATGTCCTTATATATTATCAGTAGCCAATCCAATGGGATGTGAATGAAAAGGACACAATCAAGAGTATATCCAGAACTTCCCCTACACATAAAGCAAGTAACAAGAAAAGGCTAGAACATCATTTTGGGATTTAGGAAGGATACCTTCTTCCATGAAATCTGGGATTTATAACCACGGTCACACACATAGGGTGCCATGCCATTAAAGCTGGGATCTCAGATACCATAGTGACAAGCATGGTATTAATGGCTTTGCAGACAGATTAGAAAAGTGCTATAGATAGTGCTTGAATTGTATCATTTTCTTGGAGAGGAGAGAGAGAAAAACTGAAGGGAATGAAGAGAGGATTTTGTGTGACTGGGAATCCTGGTCTATATAAGAATCTTCTCCACTTTTTCTCATCTGTCAGTCATCATTTTATACATATCTCTCCTCTCCTACCATTTTCTCTCTCCACTCCCTCCACCATCCATGTGCCATTTCTTCCTCTCTTTTTCCCTTGCCATAGAGGACACTACCTCTGTTATGATGCTTGGAGCAGTCCTGAAAGAGATCAGAAATACTCAATCTCTGAAGCGTTCTTGGTAACAAATCTCTGACTAATTCTAGAAATGCAGGCAAGATTAAGACCTTTTCTTTGCTCTCATTCAGCTACTGCCTGGATGAATAATGTGACACCAAAAAGCCCAACTGCCTGGATGAATAATGTGACAGTAAAAAGCCCAACATAAGATGGAGAGTATGAGAAGACCAATCAGAGGACAGCACAAAATCATAGAAGAGGAGTGAGGGTGTTAAATTAGTGATCTGATGATATCCCTCGTGGGGCAAAAGAGCCATTCAAATCTATTTAGAAATATTGCTCATAAATAAACTCTCTCTCTCTCAATCTCTCTCTCTCTCTCTCTTCTCTCTCTTTTTTTCTCATATTTCAATAGCACAGGTCACTGTGGTATTTATCTGATGATAATGTTTCCAGTGCTATAAGACCATCAAATAGAAAATATAAATTACCCAGAATTATAAGAAATTCAGTGTAGCTCAGTCTACATGTGTACAATAATATTTTGCTGATGCTTTGTCTTGCTGTCCCAGTGTTCTGAAGCCCGAGTGATAGCACAGAGGACTCAAATGCAGTAGAGCATGTTGTAATTTGTATACAATAAAACCATGTTTCATATGGTGGGTTCAATAAATTAGGGTTTGTCTACATGGAAAATTACTGTGCAGCAAGCCCAGTGTCTGACTTAGTATATGCAAGTTCAGAGGGAACTAAAATGTTATTTTAAAAAACATCGTTGGAAAGCATAGCAGCAAGAGAGACAGCCATAGCTACACTGGCACCTCTCCGGTTCTTTCTTCCTTTCATCCCATGTCTGTTCTGCATAGAAGAATAATAGCTGAGACACTTGAGCTGAATTTTAAAATGTCCGGTTTGTGCCTTCTGTCCTATAGGCAATGTTGGTTGGCAGAGCAGAGTTTGCACAAAGGTAAATAATTCAAACGAAGAGTTGGTTTGGGTTATCGGTGACGCATGACCACTTTTTCACTACCAGTGGTAATGGACAGTTGCAATTTTGGCAATTGAAAAACGTGTTCGTTGTTTTCACACTAAATCTGCTTGTGTAAATCATTCATTTTGGAAGTGCAAAACCTGCACATGCTTAACTTTACCAGCATGAGCAGTTCTGTTGCATATGGAGTTGTTTGCAGGGTTGGGTCTGACATTTTGGGGAGCTGAATATTCATCACAGTATTTCCACTCTGCTATTAAAACCATTTATGCCTGTCTCACAAGGTTTAGTCCATGGGTTTGTTTATGTACAAAATCACCAAGTATAGGTCCTGATTCTCTTCCATGTAAATCAGTTGACTTGCCTGAAATTACTCCTAAATTATAGCAGGGTAAAAGAGTGGAAAATCAAGCCTATAGTTTCACTCATGGCTGGGCAGAATTTGAATGCAGGTGTCCTGAGGTGAAATCCTAGCACTTGATTCTGCCACTTTTGCTTATGTTAAGCAGTGCCTCACTCTTCAAGTAGGTCCATTGGGCCAGATTCTGAAACCATTACCCACACTGAGTAATAGCTATAGAAGTAGCGCAACTGAAATAATAAAATACAACTCAGCAGAAGCAACGGTAGCAGAATCTGGTCCAGTGGCCCTATTTGAAGAACAAGATGCTGCTTGACATGAGGCAGAATAGCAGAATCATACCTAATTCTCTGGTTTGTTGGAAGTCAGAAGCAACATGAGGGGCACCCAGATGATGCACTGGTCAGCACTATCTCTTTATTGCATCTTATTGATCTCTAAAAGAAGGGTCACATTCAATTAATGAAGCCCGCAAGCAAATTGTGCTTGCAATTGAAGAATCCTTCACTGTTATTTCTTGTTTGTACCAATTGATTCTTTAAGAATCTCTTTGTTGTAAGGTTACCTTTTAATAATGGCTAGCATCTTGGTCAGCACTCAGAATCATTACTAGAATCCTCTTCACACCTTCCCGAGGCATGATAGTTTCTTGGGTCGGCATGTCTGAAAGATCATGTTGGTTCTATATGAACTACATGAAACCATGCTGCCTAATGAGACAGAATTCCTCTCACGGGTGATAAAACATCTACTATTTTGGGGGAAGATAATGTAGTATGATCTGCTTCATGGGAGAGTGCTACCAGAGGAATAGATCCAGTGAGGAGATTAGATACGGGAGCCATCTAATTTGCAATTCACTTGGGCCTGTACTGAAAAATGCCACCAAGGTTGTTCAAAAATGCAGTAATGTGCAAGGTTTATTATAGCCTATAAAGGAGGCCTATAAGATGTTTGATATTCACAGGATGCTTCCCTTTTTCTGCCCACAATCCAGCAGTGTTGGCTTCATGCCTTCCAGAGGCTCCCTCTAAGTAGCTTGTGCTGGTGTCTTGTATCACTGCTTCCTTCATACATGGGCAAGCAGACACCCCACAGCTACTGCATGCTCTGTCTTGTGCAGAAGGGGGCAGGGAGCAGACAGAGCAAAAGGGGAGCAGAACTGATACTCTATGTCAAAAATGTCATTGCCTGATTCTGAATCACTCATAACTCAAAAAAAAATGCTTATGGATCAATCTCATAACAGATAAACTTAAAAAACAACAAATGGTCTGGTAGCACTTTGTAGACTAACAAAACATGTAGATGGTATCATGAGCTTTGGTGGGCACGGAAAGCTCCATTCATCTGAAGAAGTGGGCCATGCCCACAATGGTTCCTTCTGAGAGTTGGGAAAAACAGAGAAAAAGGCCCAGATAGGGTGGTACATTTTTGTCATTTTCCACACCTCAAAAAATCTGCTCCATAACATCTTGTAGGATTCATTATAGAGATAGTCATGTTCAATAAACTCAGCCATTATGATCAGGCTCAGATACACCTTTAGGGATGATTTAAATAAAAGCTCGGAAATTGTCTTCCCTCAGCAGGGCAGTGTTAATTATGCAGGAATTCATCCTCCTTGGTAACTTTAAGCTCTCTTGAAGAGAAGATTTAGAATGAGATGTTCATAAAAAGGGCCCATTTTATTACCAGCAAACAGGAAGAACACCATGCAAGAACATCCAGTAACTTTAGCTATAGAAATGCCATTGGGTGTCTTTCATTACATATTGCAATATCCTACATTTCAAGCGCTGTCCTTCTCTGAAACTAAGACTTCCAGTTCTACCAAACTTTGTGATGACAGATCAGAAGAACCTGTCTTCAACAGAGTATGCCAAGGAATCACAATGCAAGGAGAGCCCACGTTGAATATCAGATGGTCAAAGACTATTCTGCGAGCAAAGCATTTTTGTGATATTGTAGAAACTTTTGTCTCTATTATCTTGAAATATTTTTCTAATGGCATTGCAAGCATTATATTTTTATTTTGTTTTAGGTTTAAAAACTCCTTTGAAAATCACTCGGTGGCAAGCACAAGAGGTAAGAAATACATTCATAGCAAATAATTAACACAGTATTATTACTGTATTTGTATTGCAGCAGTGTGTAGGAGTGCCAGGGCTGCCAAGGGAGGAGGGGGCAAAGAGGGCATTTACCTTGGCTGCGGTGGCAGCCAGAGCTCCAGGACCTTTAAATTGCTGCCAGACCTCCTCACAGAATGTTCTGAGGGCTGGCTAGGGGGAGGTGTATTGCGGTTTGGGCTATGCTGAAGGCTGGCTGCCGCAGGCCATGCCCCTTCTCCCTGAGGCCCCACCCCTTCCAAAGTTGAGCTCCCCCCATATTGCAAAGGGTCTAGCAAAGTCTGTTACAAGCCCTGGGGTGCACCCATCGTGTACCAATACACCATTGTGCTAAGTGCTGCAGAAACAGAACAAAATGTTGTTTGGCACTCCAAAGGGCTCACCGTTTGAATATAAGAGAAAAGTGGTTAATAGAAACAGACAGAGTGGGGAATACACTGTAAAAGGAAACCATTACACATTACTGATCAGCATTACACATTAATGGCCAGGCGATGCTCACAGCACACCAGAGGTCTATCCATTGCAACTGTCATGGCTCCTTCCCCACTCTGGCACAATAAATGCAGGAGTGGGGGCCAGCAAAAGTACCCCAAAACATTATCTACCAGACTTTGGTATAAAACTTCCCCCCAAAATCTTAACCTAGATTTTGGGAATAAAATCTCCGCTGCCACCATCCAAATATTAATAAAGAAAATCAGGAGAGAGACTACTTGGGAAATCTCACCCCTAAAGTACTAACCAGGACACAACCATTAACCAATACCAGGTTAATAAAAAGAAAAGAGAAAACTTTTATCACCACACTATTCCTGTTGCAAGCATAATGATTAGATGGAAAAGTAACAAAATAATATACGCATGGAGAAACTCCATGGGCCTAGAACTTAGTTACAAAGGAAAGCCAACACATCAGATCCCATCTTCCAAACCATAAACAATAAAACCTAACGGCTCTATCTGAACTTTATCCTACTTATAGACTGTGAGTATGTCTAGACTACATGCCTCTGGCGACAGAGGCATGTAGATTAGGCTACCTGGCATAGGAAAATGAAGCGGCGATTTAAATAATCGCTGCTTCATTTACATTTAAATGGCTGCTGCGCTGTGCCGATCAGCTGTTTGTCGGCTCAGTGCGGTAGTCTGGATGCTCCGCGGTCGACATCAAAGGTATTTGTTGACCTCCGAGGTATGCCTCCTGGAATGAGGTTTACCTGGGAGGTCGACAAATGCCTTTGATGTTGACCGTGGAGCGTCCAGACCGTGGGCAGCCATTTAAATTTAAATGAAGCGGCAATTATTTAAATCACCGCTTCATTTTCCTATGCCGGGTAGCCTAATCTACATGCTTTTGTTGCCAGAGGCATGTAGTCTAGACGTACCCTTAGAGGGAGACATCCTGTCCCCTTCAAAAGCTGGAGAGAAAAAAACTAACCAGAGACAAAGGAGGGAAACCCAAAAATTCCTTTATCCTAGTTTGAGATTCCTACCTACATTCCTATTGGCTAACTCTACCTGAGTAAGGTATAGTTAACCCCTTAGTCCCCAGGCTGCTGGCTAACCCTCATGATCATGACAGCAACTTTTTTTTTTGTAGTAAGTTGCTTTTGAATCTTTAGTGGGCATACCTACCATTGAGGCACTTATGGGCTCAGTGTTTGGAGAGACAGACCCCTAAAAAATAGGGCTGGGTTTTCAGAAGCACTGAGCATTGAACTAACTCTAATAGGAGTAGAACTTGCCGGAGGGCAACAATTCTGTTTCACAACTTCTGAGGTTTCAAAATAAGTTTTCATTTTGCATTGGAATGGAAATGAAACCTTTCAGATGTTGTTACCATCATGTTGCAGTGGCTGTTTGCAGATTGAAAAGCCCAACTATTCAGTTCCAATCTGTTTCTCTCTCATTAGAAGTGACCAGAGAAATGATCTTAAAAGACTTTTTCATACAAATGTTGCTGAAATGGATATGTCCATGTGAAACATTTTGGCATTGACAAAACAGCATACTTTGATGAAATTTCATTTGACAAAAATGTTCCAATCAGCTCTAAATAGGAATTGACTTTGATGGGAGCAGATCTAGGCCAATGCTGAGTGCTTTTGAAAATCCTAGCCTATCTGCCCCTTCATCTCTTTTTTTAGATATCCCCTGGACTCTTAATTTTCCTTTGCTTGGGTGACTAGATACTATTTTAGTGGCCCACATACCTTTAGATATCCTGCCCAAATTGTTATGCTAGGCCCTTTCTATTTTTTTGGCCTCTTCTTGACTGATTAAGAATAACCACTAGAAACACCTGCATTTTGATTCCTACAGACTAAAAACCTGACGCTCAAAAAAGAGGGACCCTTTCATTGATGAATCCAATAGCAAGTGAAGCAGCTGCCTCATCTTCTCTGAGATACCTTATTTAGCAAGTCTATGACCCTACACCATGGTTTTTGAGCTGCCGGCTTTGCTATCTCATTTCAAGGTAATCTTTGCAAAATCTATTGAGAAAATGCTCTGGACAGTGCAATATGGAATTAGGATGATTTACTCTCATTGTTTCAAGCTAGTAGACTCAGTGCTGAAAATAAAATCCATTTTGCTGTCACTCTACCTCTTTTATTGAAACCCTAAATTAGGGCATGTTGTACAGAAGCTGTTTGACATGCTTGACAGAATGGATTGTACTTGCATTCCAGTCAATCCCTTAATAATGCCATCTGAGATCTTAATACAACCTACCTTTCCCAATAGCAGACTTCAGTAGCTGATCCTTTCCCTCCCTAGTTAAATAAACATGACACTTTACAGCCATTAGAGTCTCAATTAAGTAATAGCCTAATATTCCAAAGGAACATAATCAAAGTTGCTTTATCTTAAATTCATTTTATTGACCAACGAGACAGTCATCTGATCAGCTGGCTTCTGATAAGTGTCTTGCAGAAGGCAGTGCTAAATCAAATGAAGGAGAAATGACTGCCTTGGAAAGAAGTTTAAAAGAGCCCTCAGTCTGGCTTTTTGCTACTTTAAATCTGTCAGAATTTCATTTGGATGAGCTGCACTAGTGTATTAAGAGTCCCTGATTAATTTTCATCATGAAACTTCTGTCAGATTGCTTCACTAGAATCATGTGCTGCCTTGACTTATGAGCACGTGTATCAATTAGAATCCGGTTTGTAGATACCAACTGGAAGAAATACATCCAATTAGGAACTGTCTGTTTTTATCATAACTGTTTCCCTAGACAGATTTGTTTAGCAGAAACATTTGCAAAATTTAACAAAGCTGTAGTGCCGAGTGGGATCATGAAAATGTATTGCTGGAATTCAGTTATGCATGTGGTCCATCACTCCACACTTTATGAATGTAACCCTTCTGCCAAGTGACAAGGTCAGGGTTCAATATCTAGGGGCTCCTTTTTAATAATAAAATTAGAATTGGCTGAAGTCCCTCCCCACTAACCTGAGAAAAATAAACACCACCCTAGGATGCCTCTAAAAGGCGATACTTCCCTGCTCACACTAAGTCTGTGTAGATAAGAATTTTTTAATAAAAAGGGACATGCAATTCATCATTTGAGAAAATACCACACATATGATTCAGAAGCATGTGCCCATGCTCAAACACCTGCACCAGAATTCTTTGCTCAGTGTCCTCCACCTCAGGTTCTCAGTTAGCAGTGAGAAAGTCCAACCAACAAAAGTTGCTTCCATGTGCCACTCACAGTTGTTGTCCTTGGTCAATGAAGACCCAGAGTTAAGAGGTGCATTTGTGTGAATTCACCACCCCCCTGGGTTGGAAGGCAGCTTGGACTCACTCTTCCTTTGTCTTGCTCAATCTCTTGCCCACTTGTCCGCTTGCTTGCTCCACCATTGGCTGTTCTATCACTGCTCATTCATTCACTTTACTGCCATTTGGTCCACTGCTGCTCACTCGCTCTGCCATCACTCACTCAGTCTGCCACTGCTCTCTCTATTACAATTACAGGGGAAAGGGCAGAGAGAGGGATGTCATGAGAGCCTGCTACTTAATTCAGCTCTCAATGATTTCATCTGTTAGTGAGGGAACCTCACTACTAGTGCAGGACGGGCAGTTTCTTTCATCAGAGAAACCATCTTATCTTAGGTCTAATGCTTAGGCATGGGTATCAGTGATTTCAGCTCTAGTGATCTCCAACAAAAGACTGTCAATGAAGTCTTAGTCAGCTCTATTATTACACAGTTGAGGCAGAAGGGTCAGATGGTGTCTAGGACCCATAGGCAAGGCTCACATCACCAGGTACAAACAGCTCTCCTCATGTCCAGTAGGCTTTGGCACCCCACTCTCTGCTTAGTGAGTGCCGTTCAGTTGAGGGTGAACCATCAATCAGGGCCTGTCACACACAGTTCTGCTCCCCTTGATTCTCACAACAATGCAGGCCCATCAATGGGGGTGGGAGGGTTAAAGAGTGCAATTGCCCCAGGGTCTGGCAGTTCAAACAGGCCTGGGGCTCCTGGCTGCCTCTGCTGGTACTGCAGCTCCTCACCAGAGAGCCGTACAGATCGCTCTGGGTGGCTGGGAGGGCTGGAGTAGGGCATGTCGTGGTCTGGGCAGCACTGAGGGCTGACTGCATGGACGGTGGGTGAATGGCTGGCTTGGGGGATGCTAGCCCCTCCAGCCATTCCCTTTGCACCTGAGGCCTTGCCTCTCCAACCCATTCTGGCTGCTGGGCCTGGCCCCAGGCTAATGCTCCCCTTTTTCCCCCAACACTGGGTGGCAGGGCCACACACACCCTGGAGCACCAGACAGCATGGTCCCAGCCTCCCCAGTTCTGGAGCATAATGCAGAGGGTGGGTGGCACCCAGTCCCAGCCTCCCCAGCTCCAGAGCACCACAGGGAGAGCAGGCAGCATGCAGCTCCAGCCTCCCTGGCCCTGGAGGATGTGGAGGGCACACTGCCCCAGTGTCCCCAGCCACAGCATGGCTGACGGCCAGAGGCAGCAACACTGCACCCTCAGAAGCAGTAGGTGTTCTGGGGGCAGAGCGTGGGTGGAGCCATGCCTGGCTGTTCGAAAAGGCAATGCCTTCCCAGCCTATTATACCTGCTGCCCATGGCTAGATGCTCCAGTCTTCCCGAGGCCCTGCCATTAGGCTTCCAGGGCAGTAGTAATGGCTCTTATTAACACATTTAAAACTATAAAAAGACTCACACTTCATATTTCTAACTTCGCAGACAAGAATGATACATGCATAAAAATAGGATATACCGATTCAGCAGATTATAACTGTAAAATTATGACCTGCTTTGCATAAAGCATCTTCGAGTTATGCATATTCATATCCACAAGCCAATTCTCATAAGTCATGAGAGGAAGACATCACAATCTTAACAATCTCTCTCCACACCCCTGAGCAGTGTCCTTTGGCCAGCCTAAGCCCCTCGCATTGACAGAGCTAGATCAAGGTAAGAATTCTTCCATCAACATGGCAACCACCTCTTGGGGAGGTGATTTACCTACGATGATGGAGAAAACCCTCCTGTCGACATAGGCAATATCTATTCTAAAGCACTACAGCGGGTAGCTACAGCATTGCAGCTGCTCTGCTGTAGCATTTTAAGGGCACATCTACACTAGGAAATTATTTCAAAATAATTTATTTCAAAATAATAATTCCCAAAATAATTATTTCAAAACAGGGTGTTCACACTACAGGGAAGCCTTGAAATTAGTCCGAGGTAGAGTCCCTTGGACATGCTACCTTGACTTAGAGCTCCAGGAAGTACTGGGGAGTAATTACTTGGAATAGCTCTGAGGAGTAGTTATTTCAAAATAGCAGCAGTGAAGCATCCACACTGCTGCTCTTTTGAAATAACTTAGAAATAAGTGTTATTCCTCATGATAAGCAAGAGTTATTATTTCAAAACAACCAGCCCCTTATTTCAAAATAACGGGCTTGGTAGTGTGGAAGCGCCAGTTGTTATTTCAAAATAGGGGGAGTTACTTCGAAATAACTCCCTAGTGTAGACCAGGGCTAAGTGTAAACATGCCCTTAAGACTCTTTAAATGTATTGCAAAATGCATGGCCTCCCTGACTAAGTTCTTCGTTAGCACTTCACAAAGGCCCAATAGCCTCCATTTAGCTAATCTGTATCTCTGGTAGACTTATTCTTCTGTGAGGCATGGTCAAATAAGCCTGCCTGATTAATGGTGGTAAAAGGATAGCCATAGTTCCCTCCTCTCTTTATTATTCCACTATGTCTTAAAATCAATAGCTTTTCAAAACAAAGGGCATAGAGCACTCTTTTTCAAGAAGCACTAGTTTTAGAATACAGTGGTACAAACTAAAAAACACAAGTGGTCAAAGTGTTTTCCCACAAATAATATTGACCGTGAATTTCATCTCCTTTTTTTTCCTGATCACAACTCATTTGAAAACCAGTCTAGATGTTTGTGAATGCATTTGTAAGTGTAAGAGATTCCTAAGTAGTATTCATGAGCAACATTCAGCCCATGGCTGGTTTGCTTTGCTCTGGAGTTCCTTGCCTCCACGAGCTTTGACAGTATTAAAACAGGTCACCGATATCATGGTCCTTCAAAGTACTTATGTATGTGTTTAAAGTCAAGCAGGTGGAAAGACCAATTGACTTCAACAGAATTTTTCATGTGCCTAAGGTTAAGCACAGGCATAAGAGCTTTGTTGGGCCTGGGTCCAAATGAGTAACTGTGGGAGTGAGTCATATAGTCTGCGCTGAGATGTGCCTCCTCACCAAAGTCACATGATATTCTCCCTGGCTGAATGATGCCCAGCTGAATAATGAATTGCTGATACAAACAGCTGGATGAATGTTTATATGTGTCAGTGTAACCCATACACCTAGTGGGTGTCGTTCACTGTCCCATGTAGTGGCATTTAGACCACTTACAGCAAGAGAAAAGAACAAGTGAGCTCTACAGCCTAAGTTGAGAAGCAGCTGGCTTTTAGCTCAAGTGGTAGAGGCTCCTATGCTGAGCTCCCAGGTTCAAAACCACCTGTTGGTGGTTACACTAATATCTGGTCCTTAAAGTTTCCCTCCTATGTTGATGTATCTGATGGCAACCTACTCAACCTCAGCATAAGCTTCAGCTCTTCTGACCAGAACATTAGGAAGGGGATGAATCAAAACTCCATTAATTCATCCCATCCTGTCTACTCTCCTCACGCCTACTGCAGGTAGTGAGTAGCAGATGGGTATTATTCATTTATCCTTGCATACCAACTCCCAAGGTAGTCCAGGGATGTAAGAAAGATCTTTCTCTAATCCCTCTGTGGAAAGCATAATTGCTGCTATCTCGGCTGACTCCCTGGGGATCTCCATAACTAAAAGCATGAGCTGTTGCAGCTTGAGCTAAAAGAAAGCCTTATTTTGTTAGCTGGAGCTGTAACAGACTCATCCTTTGGAGCAGGGGTCTCAAACTCCCAGCCTGTGGGCCGTCCCCCACCAGACTGACTGCACAATCTGTCCCGGGATTCCCTGCAGGCCGAGAAGGCTTGTCTGTTACTGGCCCCTGAGCTACACTCCTTCCAGCTATGGCTTTGGGAAGCTGGGGGAGCTGGTGCTGCATGGGGGCAGGAGCTGTGGGGAAGCGGAGTGCAATGGAGGAAATTGCCTGTGAGTGTGCTCCACTTCCCCCGTGGCTCCTGCTACCTCGAGGAGTGCAGGGGGAGGCGCAACTGCTGCTTCCACACGGTGTCAGGCCCCCACAGTGATCCCCGAAGCTACGTCCCTGGGAATGGGGTGCCATGGGGGAGAGGGTGGGGCAATGACAAGAAGGGGTGGGGCTTGGGGGCCAGTAACAGACAGGTCCCTCCTGCCCACTGGGAGTCCCAGGCCATATTGTGTTATCGCTTTGTCTGGGGCTGGCCTGCGGGCCAGGAGTTTGGGACCCTTGATTTGGAGGCTGGACCTATAGAGACTTTATAACACACCCACTGGTTGGTTAAACATACATGCACACCAATTCACAATTTAACTCTAACCATTTTGAGAAGGCAGAAAAAGAAGTGAGGCCAAAAAAACCAAAGAAACAAATAAAACACCTGAAAATTGTAGTTTGATAGGCAACTATTCAAATTAAATGCCCAGTGTGTAACTCAAACTATCTCAAAACATTACCTGCATTGGCTGTTATGGAGAATTTCACACTAGAATCCAGTGTTGCTCGGTATGTAAAGCCCTCTGGTAGTGATAATAAATTCTGCTACTTATTCCAATGCCTGCATAGGTTTTGCATATAAATGCAGATGTCAGAACTTGGGAAAACCCACCAGGGAGGTAAACACTCACTTTTTTGTGTGTTAAAGTACATTAGCAAAGCTCATGAACTGATAGAGACAGCATGTTACTCTACTGCAGCGGTTCCCAACCTTTTCCAGATGGGGACCCATTTTGACAATTCAGGAAGACTTGGTGACCCAAGGCAATTCAAAAATGGGAATAACAGAATTCCCAAGGAGATGATCTGTTGAGAATTTAAGAAAAAAATAATAAAGCACAAGGCCATGAAAAAGTAAAAAGCAACAGCTCAACCCTAGTTGCAAGGGGAGATGGAGAAGCAGAAAGAAATAGTTGGCTAGATAAGAAATCTGTCCATTCTCTGAAAAAGCTCTTCAGGGCCCAGATGCTGCAATGAGCTACATGCAGGTAGGTCTCTGACTCATCGCTGGAGACAATGAGCATCTCTCAGGCAAAGAAACCTATAGCTAAGGGGAGACATGATGGGGGACTGACCTCCCCCTGGTAATTTCTATGACTGCTTGTAGAAATAAGACCTGCTCCACATTTTTATCCCCATATGAGTGATTTAGGTTTAAGACAACACAGTAGTAGTCACATTTCTGGCAGCCTGCAGGGGCTGGAGTGTTTATTACTGACCGTTATTTTCAGCTAAGCAAGTGTAGACACCACATTATGTAGCTGGTATAATAAAAGACAAGTAACTCTGGTAAGAAAATGACTGTAAAGAGAGCCTCTGCAGGAAGGCATGCTACAAAGTTTGCAGAGTAGCAAAATTGGGGTACCATGTTCCATACTGGAGTTTCTGCACCCAGATCCTAGCTACATGTTTGGCGGGAAAAGAAGGAGAGAGGAGAGGAGAGAGTTTATTTCACACTGAGAGCATGTCTCAGGAACAGACGTGCAGCTGTAGCATTCAGTGGATAACACCTATGCTGTGACCTTCCTGAGAGACAATAGCAATGTCTATGGGAAAGCTCTCCAGTTGACATAGTGCTGTTTACACTGTGAGTTCAGTTGGTATAACTGAATAATATTATTATACAGATTGAACCTCTCTAGTTTGGCACTCTCTGATCCCACAACATCCATGGTCCGGCGTGATTTTAGTTAGCTGGATGTCCACTTATCATGGACGTGGCCAAGTCTCCTGCGGTCCCATAAAATAGGTTTACAGCCAGGTTCAACCTGTACCAACATGCTGGCTTTTTTTGCAACAGTGTTACACTGTTGACTCACATTGAGCTTGTGGGCCACTATGACCCCTAGATGTCTTTTCACATTGCGCATTTGCAGATAATCATTTCCCATTTTATAGGTGTGCAACTGTTCCTATGCCCTTACTTGAATTTCATCCCATTTCCCTCAAACCATTTCTCCAGTTTTTTTCAGATAAATTTGAATTATAATTCTATCCTCCAAACTGCTTGCAACCCCTCCCATCTTGGTGTCATCAGATTTGTGAGTGACCTCTCTATGCCATTATCTAAATCAAGGGTGGGGGGCCTCTTTTGGGCTGGGGGCTACTGACCCACAGCAAAATCAGTCAGGCAGGGGGCAACAGAAGTTAGAGTGCCAGTATGGGCTAACCAATGCTGGGGCGAAGGAACCCTGAGCTCCGGAGGCCAGATCCAGTCAAACTGGGGACTGCATCTGGCCCCTGGGCGTTAGGTTCCCCGATCTAAATCATAAGGAAGATATTGAACAGAACCAGATCCAGTACTGATCCCTGAGGAACCCCATTTTTATAGATGGGCATGACATTTGCCCTTTTCCAGGCTTCTGGAATCTCTCCCATCCTCCATGACTTTTCAAAGATGATAGCTAATGGCACAGATACTGCCTCACTCAGAAGAGGATGAAAAGGTCAAATATCTCCTCAATCAGCTCCTTGAGTACTCTAGGATGCATTTCATCAGGCCCTGGTGACTTGCAGACATCTAACTTATCTAGGTAATTTTAACTTGTTCTTTCTTTATTTTAACTTCTTTACCTAATGCATTTTCACTGGAATTCTCTGTTACACATCCAATCACCACCAACCTTCTTGGTGAAAACTGAAACAAAGTCATTAAGCATCTCTGTCGTTTCCACATTTTCTGTTATTGTTTCTCCCTCTTTATTGAGTAATGGCTGTACCCTGTCCTTGGTCTTCCTCTTTCTTCTAATGTATTGGTAGAATGTCTTCTTGTGACCCTTTATGTCTCTAGCTAGTTTGAGCTCATTTTGAGCCGTGGCCTTTCTAATTTTCCCCCTACAAATGTATGTTGTTTACATTCATCCTTTGTAATTTGACCTATTTTCCACTTTTTGTAGGACTCTCTTGTTTTTTAGATCATTGAAGATCTCCTGGTTAAGCCAGGATGATCTCTTGACATACTTTCTATCTTTCTTACGCAGTGGAATAATTTGCACTTGTGCCCTTAATAATGTCTTTTTGAAAAACTGCCAACTGTCTTCAGTTACTTTTTCTCTTAGACTTGCTTCCCATGAGATCTTACCTACCAACATCCTGAATTTTCTAAAGCAGTGACTGGCATGGCACAGGCCTTTCCCAGTGTTCCTCTCCCTCTGCCCCTCTGAGTGTTAGATCTCCATTCCATCACTGAAATACATGTGAGTTCTTCAACCACAAGGAACATATAGTCTGGGCCTTTTGACTGTAAGCTCTTTTTTTCAGGGAGTCCACTATTGTTAAGCATCATACATGTGAATGGCATCATTCTGGAATGAGACTATTCATATGCTAACAGTTAAGCATACTATCTTGGATCAGGTCCTTGGAGAGAAAAGTATTCTTTCAATGGTGGTCACCAGATGGCATTGTTATACATACTCCTACGGATTCTTTTTCTTAGCATGTGAGCATGTTTTCAGTCTTTGAAGGAGATGCTTCATCGTGGGTTTTTTCCTTCAGAGAAGATGTGGTCTGCAGAGAGAGCGTTTGCTATCAGCTTCAATCTCTCTAACTAGAGACAGTTCTTGGGACAGATATGTCATGATATTGAATGTAGTAAGCAATGTCTTATTTATTTATTTATTAGGTAAATTCAGCTAGTTAATACAGATAATTACCCAAATACCCCAGCAGCAAATAATTAAACTCAAAACCTTTTAGACTGATTAGAATTCTACATGCTTATTATTTACAGTTGTGTAAAAAATTCTTCTGCTCTTCTATTTTGTGCTCAAGAAATTATGATTCCATGGTCTCTTTGTTTACAACTTCACAATATGTTCTGGCAAAAATATGATAAATGTGGTTTCATTAAGATCACAGATACAGATTTTTTGTTTTGACCCTAAATGAATATGAGCACTAATTTCAATTATAACTCCATGCTCTTTCTTTCTTTCTTTCTTTCTTTCTTTCTTTCTTTCTCACTGCTCTAGAGTGAGGCTTGAGAAAGTGATTTAGATGGAATAAATGATGCATAATAAATTAGATAATTAATACAAATGGAATTCCTTAGAACATAAAGCAATACTCATTTCAGAGGCAAAAAAACCTAGCTGTAACATCTCAGGGCACATAAAGCAGCCATGTGTCTAAGGCCAGGTCTACACTACAGTCAAAGTTCCTCTTAAGGTATGCAATTCCAGCTAAATAAAAAACATAGCTGGAGCTGACACACCTTAGGCCAGTGGTCTCCAACCTTTTTAACCATGAGATCACTTTTTCAATTTAAGTTCAATGTAAAATCTACCTCAAACACAAATATCCTTGCCCCACTTCCTTCCCACCCTTTCTTTGAGGCCCCTGCTCCACTCCTCCTCCAAGGCCTCACCCTGCTCACTCCATTCTCTTTCACTTTCACTAGGCTGGGGTTGGGGGTTGGGATGCAGGCTCTAGTCTCGGGCCAAGGGGTTTGGAGTGTGGGAGGAGCTCCAAGCTTAGCTCAGGATGGGGAATTTGGGTCCAGGAGGGGTTTCAGAGAGAAAGCCCTAGGAAGGAGTTTGGGTGCAGGGGGACTCACGTCTGAGGCAGGAGGTTGGGTGTAGGAGGAGGGTCAGGGCTGGGATAGGGATATAGGAAGCAGGGTCTGGCTGGGCACCGTTTAACTGAGACAGCTTCTGAGTGGTGGAGCAGTGGGTTAGGGCAGGCTTACTCCTGCCCTGGCCCTGCACCCCTCCTGAAAGCAGCTGGCATGTTCAGCAGTGGCTCCATGGTGCCATGTGCTGCCCCTCATCTGCAGGCACTAAGCCCACAGCTTCTACTGGCCACGATTCCTTGTTATTGATCAATAGGAGCTACAGGAGTGGTGTCTGCAGGCAAGGGCAGCATGTGCAGACCCCCTGCTCTGCCTCTCTCAGGGGCTGTAGGAATATGTCAGACACTTCCAGGAGCAGCAATTACCATCGGGATAATGACTCCAGCCATGACAGGTTACTCAAAGAATTAAATTTAAGCATAAGAGAGAAATGAAAATTGTGAAATGCCCAGACCAGTCCAAAACCAAAAGTAACACACTTTGCAAGCAGTAAAAGTAGTGACAACAACCTCCCAAGTATGTGTTGGGTTGGGAAATGCGAGTGAAGGACAGTGTGTGTTTGTGAGCTTGAAAGGGGCACACACAGAGTGTGTGAGAGTGACAGAGATTTGCATTGCCAAGCTCTCTCCAACACCTTTTGTGTGGCAATAGGCTACAGAAGTGGAGGGAGGAGGGACACCCTGACATCAGCACACCCTCTACTCCCTCCCACACTCTGCACAGCAAGCAGGAGGCTTCCAGAGGGGGCAGCTCCAAGGCAAAGGGCATGAACAGCATGACAGTGGGTGGAGGGGCAACTGAAGTGCTGGCACTCGATAGCTTCCTGGCCAAACCAATCAGGATCACCTGTCAGAGGCTCCAAGATCTACTGTTTGGTGACCACTGCCTTAGGCTGAACTTTGGCGCCATTCACACAGCATTTCTCCCGTCAACTTCCCTTACTCCTAGTGAGCAGTAAGAGTTCTGGCATCGACAGGGACACCCTCAACGTTCAATTTAGCAGGTCTTTACTAGCCCTGCTAAATCGAACACCAGAAGATTGTCCACCACAGTGTTGATCTTCTCCAAAGTCTAGATGTCGCTAAGGCATTTTATCTGGGCACTATCCATGCATTTCCTCCAGATTCCATTCCAGGTGTTGTCATTTATTGTAAGATTTCACTTGTATGACCTAGCATTATACCAGATGCATTCAGCTCTTAATGCCAAGAATGGAATACAAAGATTTAAAAGTGCCAAACTTCTTGGGAATAGACAGAGTAAAAAGAACAAGTATGAAATATATGAGCTGCTAATTGAAGGGTAAAGGCTTGTCCCCCAAGGAAAGCCACAGGGAGAGGTTTTAAATAGATTCATATGACAAGTATTTGGCCCTATGCTGTTTCAATTGAAGCATGTGCTTCTTACCCAGGACTGCCAATGAGGGGTGGGAGGGTAGTTACTCTGGGACCCCATGATTTAAAAGGGCTGGAGGCTCCAGGCTGTTGCTATCACCCTTTAAATTGCAGCAGGAGCCCCACATGGCATGGTCTGGGTGGAGCGCTTGGGTGGCTGCCACTACTCTCACCCCTTCAGCCCCGGACTCCACCCTTTCCAGCAGGGATCTTGGAGCCAAGCCCCACCACATATTGCCCAGGGCCTGGTGGAGTCTGTCACCAGCCTGCTCTTGAAGTCCTTTTGGTTAGTAGAACTACAAACCCCTAGGACCACAGAGGTTAAATATTATGCTTAGAAACAATGTTACCCAGCAGTGAACTGCTATTAAACAATGAAAGAAAATCACTTGCATGACATTGACTACCGCAGACTGCCAAGTGCCAGATTAATTGAATGAAACTAGAAATATTGCATTAAAGCAATTGAGAAATAAACTAGTTTTAAACTGAGGGCACTCAAATGTATTAGATCAAACGGATTCTATGGTCCTAGCAATTCAGATGCTCCTCAGATGAATGCAAATGATGTACATTAATATATAACACTTTTCCACCAGGAGAGATGCCAGGAGCTTTAGAAAACTAACAGTCTGTTTTATGAACTATACACAAAGGGTAATTTCACGGACCACTGGTATGCAGCAACCTCTGAACAGCCCACAACAGCACTGCTCGAACAAGTTGAAAGTACCTTTTTTTATTTTTGGAGAGTAGGAAAAGCATTCTGGTTACATTCAGATTTTAAATAAATAAATTATTCTTTAATCCATATCCTAAATAAATAAATAAATAAATCAAAAACCTGTTGTACAGTGCAGCTGCCAATTCCCACCCAAGAGGTGGCTGCATTTCACTCGTGGGTAAGTGGCAACTATATAAGCAGTAAATGTCCTCTGCATGAGTAGCCCTATATAAATGTGAAGCTATTACTATATTTATTCTTACTGGACTTTCTTTAGCTTAAATCACATCATGGCATTTTCCCTCCGTTTACTTCTTTTTTTTCACCAAAAACACCCCTGTGAAAAGAACCAAGTCAATGGAGCAGAAACAATGATAACTCTGGCTCTCTGAAAATCTTCTGAAGTGCCAGCACAGGCAATGCTATTGTAAGTTTGTGAAACATGCCTGCACCCAAAAAGCTGAAAAGATTGAGTGTTTATAGATGACTGAAGTTATGCAGGCTTCCAAGGCAAAAACTGGCAATTAGACCTTATGGTTCCAAGAAATATCAAGTTTGTCTTTCTTCATCACTTCAAGGTTAGGAAATGTAAACCTGTCAGTAAAAAGACCAATGCTACAGACTCACCTTGTTTCTCAATGACACCTTCAAACTGCAGTTTTGTAGTTTGTTAGGTATACGACTAGAATGTAATAAGACTGTATGTGCAATAAAACAGTAGCCTGCCAAATATCTAACTTAGACATTTTTTCTTTAGAAATAAATATGATTTTGTATTTAATTGGAGCTAAATACATACATGTTGAATATAATAATCATGTTTATTATGGTAACACTTAGGGTATCTCTACACTACAAGGATATTTAGAAATAACTTATTTTC
Organism: Pelochelys cantorii; assembly: GCA_032595735.1. Taxonomy (NCBI): domain Eukaryota; kingdom Metazoa; phylum Chordata; order Testudines; family Trionychidae; genus Pelochelys; species Pelochelys cantorii. The sequence goes on along the minus strand of CM064326.1, from coordinate 331,645,059 downwards.
AAATAATAACTCCTGAAATAACTATTTTGAAATAGCACGTCCACACTACAAGGAAGTCTCAAAATTAGCCTGATTCAGGCTCCTCTAATGTGGATGCACTACCTTGATTTAGAGCCCCAGGAAGCACTGGGGAGTAATTACTTTGAATGAGTGAGTTATTTCAAAATAACGCTGTAGTGTAGCCATGCGCATAGGGATCAATCAAGATCAGTGCTAGAGTCCTGTTTTTGCAACAAAGATGGCTTTATTATTTGTTCTGCAGGGGAGGGGAGAAAGGTGGGAAGGGAGGGGTGGGAGATGAAAGCACACAGAGGGAATGCAGGGGACCCTTGTGGAGAGTCTCACAACTGGCCTTGCACAAAACTCTCCCTCAAGGCCTCCCTGATGGGCACAGCCCCTTGATGTGGTGATGGACCGGGCCGGGTCTGGTCACTGCTGAGGGCATCCACTCAGGGCGAATTGCTCAAACTCAGGGCTCCTTATAGCCCCAGACTAGAGACCTTCCCAAATAGGCCACAAACCAGTCACAGTGAGCACCCCAGCTGCCTATCTGGCCAGCCTGAAGCCTCACGAGCAAAACCCCTCTGACACTCCAGCTCCTTCCGTGCCACAATCAGCCCTGGACCTAACACACAGGTGAGGGGTTATAGAACCCAATCTCACCTACCCCGAACGGGTTTTTCTGGTCCCAAGAAACCAGCCACAGTTCCCAGTCAATTTACATTCTGGATCTTACCCACAAAATCACGCTGGGCCAATCCTTTAGAATCTAAAATCTAAAGGTTTATTACTAAAAGAAAGAAAAGCATGAGAGTAAGGTTGTTAAAGAATATACATTACATACATCAAATCACCCAGTTCTCGATACAGGCTCTTAGCAGAGATGTTATAAACTGCTATCTTAAAAGTCTCTGGTGTACATCCTATGTCAGGATGGGTCCACATTTCCTTCCGATTCGCTGTTCCTCGCAAGGCTGCATCTGGAATCAGTAGCTGAACTGAAGACAAGATGGAGATTGCCACATGGCACTTATATACCTCTCCTGGCATCTCCCTGTCCAGAGCAGGTCACATGGTCGAGTGACCTATCTGTTTCACATGCTGGCACCATTATGCCCTGGCTGGTCTGCAGGTATCCAGATTTCCAGATGTACTCCTCAGATGTGTATTGGCACCTAGAGATCCATTGTCCCTGGAGCCTTGCTAATTAGCATAGACACTGAACGAACATCCCTGGCACATTGCTCTGCCTCAGACAGAGAATTTTCCAGCATCAACACAGAGTACATATTTATAAGTCCACATACAGATATTATACAAGTACATGAATAGCATATACAGAATCAGCAGAACATAAGCTTTCATTTGAAACCTCACATGGCCCCCTTTGTATAGACTTTTGGGGCAAACACCCCCCCATGGGTGCAACAGTGATTTTTAGAATCCAATAATGTGATAGATGTGCTCTCCGAATGTCACTGGTGTCTGGCTGCTCAAATTCCCTAGCCAGACATTCAGCTTCAGCCCCCCAGCTTGGCAGAAATGTATCCCCCTTGCTTTCGCAGAGGTTGTGGAGCACACAGCAGGCCGCCATCACGAAGGGGACACTGTGCTCGCTGAGGTCCAGATGGGTGAGGAGACTCCTGAACCTCCCCTTTAAATGACCAAATGCGCATTCGACAACCATGCAGCACCAGCTCACCCTGGCATCAAAGTGCTCCTTGGTGGGGTCCAGGCTGCCTGTGTAGGGCTTCATGAGCTAGAGGAGCCAGGTGTGGGCTGCATCGCCCTGGAAGATGATGAGCATGTCCACCTCCCTGACTCTGATGGTGAAGTCAGGGAAAAAAGTGCCAGCGTGCCTCTTTTGGAACAGGCAGGAGTTCCAGAAGATGCAGGCATCATACGCCTTTTCTGACCACTCGACATTGATGTCGGTGAAGCATCCCTTGTGATCCATGAGGGCCTGCAACACCATGGAGAGGTAACCCTTTCTGTTGATAAAGTCTGAGGCACTGTGGTCAGGGGCCAGGATGGGGGGGGGGAAGTATGCCATCTATGCCCCCTTCCCCTCCAGTTGAGGAAGCCCATGGTGACAAAGTTGTCCACGATGGTGTCCACGTTTCCCATAGCGACGACCCTCCACAGCAGCCCGTGCTTGATGGCTTTCACTACTTGTAAGAGTATGGCCCCAACTGTGGATTTCCCCATGCCAAACTGGTTCCCAACAGAATGGTAGCTATCTGGCATGGCGAGCTTCCAGAGGGCAATGGCCACACATTTCTGCAAGGGGATGGCGGGTCTCAGATGTGTGTCCTGTTGCCTGAGGGCAGGGGTGAGCCACTTGCAGAGCTCCAGGAAGGTGGCCTTCACATACAGAAGCATGGCATGCAAGCATGGCATCCACAATGGCAACCAGAGCACAAGAAGGCATCTGCCCACAGCATCCCTTTTCTGTCCCTTTTCTGTAGTGAAAGCCATCAAGCACGGGCTGCTGTGGAGGGTCGTCGCTATGGGAAACGTGGACACCATCGTGGACAACTTTGTCACCATGGGCTTCCTCAACTGGAGGGGAAGGGGGCATAGATGGGGGGAGGTAGTGGAGGATTGGCTTGTGAGACGTGGCCATAGAGAGGAGCCCTTGAAAGCACATATCACAGCTTGCCAGACCAAGCAGCCACTGGAAGTATCTGCCTTCCTGGTGTCCTCCCCAGAGTGCTTCTGGGGGCTCTAAGTGCAAGGCAGGCTCCAATCAATGTGGACGTGCTATTTCGGACTATTTCTAACTAATTTCAATGCTTCCCCATAGTGGGGACACTCTATTTCAATTCTCTTAAATTGGGAGTTATTGAGTTGATTTTAGTAATTTTGAAAGAATTTCCTAGTGTAGACATGGTCTTAAAGACTAACATTTATTTGGGTATAAGCTTTTGTGGGCAAAGGCCCACTTTGTCAGATGCAGCAGGTGTTTGCCCACAAAAGCATATGCCCAAATAAATCTGTTAGTTTTTAAGGTGCCAAAGGACTCCTTGTTATTTGCAGATGCAGACTAATTTGTTTATCCTTCTGATGAAAGCCTATGAATATTTTGCTGGCTTAAATAGATGTTTATTAAAATTACTTTGAAATGGATGGTCAAAATACCCAAAGAACTGCTAAAACTAATGTTCACCCCTCTATTTCTATGTGCATAAGTCTAAGCTAATGTTTAAGTTTTTGCAAGATTGAGGCTTAATATTCTTGCTTTTAATTGTTCTTGGACAGTAAACAAATAAGGCCAAAATTTTTAGGCAGCTTTAAAACTAGACTACAAAATTGTGTCTTCAGTTTTCAATGTGCAAGTCATTGAATGCACAAAACCCATGCAGGCTTTCCACTTTCTGCACACTGAAGACATATGACCCCTGAGGAGGTCATTGCTTTGCACCTGGGAAGTTTGACTGCTCATTCCAGCTCTGCCATTGAGCTGCCGTGTAACATTGGAAAAGTCACTTCATTTTGCCTGTCTGTAAAATGAGGCTAATAATACTTACCTCCTTTGGAGAAAACTTTGAGATCTATGGCTGAAAAGTGTGCAAATTCAGCGTGTGATGTAGGAACCATGGTACACGTTATAGAAGCAACCGAAAGCAAATGTGTTGTTCTTGCCCCAAGGTTGTGTTTGTTTGTGAAAGAGCAATAATTTCTTCTTAAATATATTTTACATAAGACTGCCTCCATCTTCCATTCCTGGAGATATTCTGTGCCATTGCACATTTGCAAAATTCATGTCTCCTGCACATTTCCCCCCACTCCCTGGAGTAAATAGATTCTGCCAGAGCGGTGCTGCGATTACATCTTTCACCCACCAGGAGGTACTGTGGCATCAGACGAGAGAGCAGCTGGCCCATGGACTGGTAGAGCCAGCTGCAGAGAGGGAGGGGGAAAAGGCCAATGGGGAAGAAGAGGATGTGGGATGGACAGAGCTGGGAGCATGGGTTTGCTGGGGGTCCCGGAACCTGGGGTTGAGAAGGGCTAATGGGCATGGGACAGACTGGAGCAGGGACACAAGACCAAGTGAGGTGACATAATTGAGCCAGAAGCTAAATAGAAAGGATGTGCAGGACCACAGGTGGATGGGGGAGGGGATGGCTAAGTGCGGGAGTGCAGGGTCACACAGGGATAGCTAGGGGAGCTGAATGGGGATACAGGACCACATGGGGAGGGGGATGCCGAGACACGTGAAGATGTGGTGAGGGGTGGCTGAGTGGGAGTGCAGAGACACATGGGGATGTGGGTTGGCTGAGGGGTGGTGCAGAGATACACAGAGTTAGGTGTGTGGAATGCAGGTTCACATGGGTATGGGGTGAAGGGGTGACTGTGTGTGGTGGAGGTGTACAGGGAGGTCTAGGTGGATCAGTAGATTTCCTAGGCCACTTCTGGTAGGTGGAATATTGACTATCATGCTTATTGCCAAAAACAGCCGAGTCAGGAATCCTTTTGTGTGCCTGTGCAGCAGCCCAGGCAGAAATCAATCAGGTGAGGAGGGGGTTTGAGCAAATGCATGAAGCGAGACTTTCTTGTGTTCCTCCTTATCAGATCTCTGTTGGAGTTGCTCAGGGATGTGCTTTTAGAAAACAGAAAGCTTGTCTATATTTGCCCTCTGGTGTGTGTTTGCCATGGCAGACTTTGCTAAAACACGTCTGTCGAATGAACAGTCTGAGGAAACCTCTTGCTTAACCTTTGAAATTGCATGCTTACCAAGATGTTTTTTTGACTGACTTTTATTGTCATACCAATAATAAGGTAATAATAAATAAGGGGAAGAGGACTCGTTGGGCTAATTTGATTGCTCCATGGACACATCTTGGGGTCCCCACGAACAGACAGAAGATTGGCCATCAGAAGATTCCACTGGACCACATGAGAACCACAACAGAGCTTGGTAATTATTGAGGATTGGGGGCATTTCACTAATCTGTTGCAGATGTAAGTGTGCCATGCTCCAGGGTAAATTGTTTCTATGGCTAATCACTCTCATCATTAAAAATGTACACCTTGTTTCCCATTTGCCCTTAGTTCATGCTATTCTTTTCTCTGCTAGATGGAAGACGTCGTTGTTAAGTATTTGTTCCCATGTAGGCACATAAAGACTGCCATCTGCAAACTTTATCAGTGATGATCTCACTTGGGCTGAGAAAGGCAGGTGCTCATGCCTGAAGAGGAAACAGCTTGCTTCTTTGCCTAGTGGGATGTATCCGATTCTTTCTCTCTCCATCCTGGATAGATATCAGTGATGAGCTGCTACCAGAACTAAGATGTGGCAGGAGCTTCAAGGTTCTCTACACTCATGGCAGCGGACTATATTGCTGAGCTGAGACTTGTAGCTAATGCGGTAGTTTGTTAATCCTTTAACTGTCCTCAGCTGAAGAAATTTGTGCAAGGTCTGGAGTGAAGGCTAGGTGTAGGCCAGCCAGACTGCAGTGCAAGCAAAGAAGCCCTGCTGCAAGAGGCAAAAGATGATCGGCAGTCCCCAAGGAGAAGGCCCCTGGAAAATCCCTGTGACTAAGAGAAAGATAACTATCTGCAGAACACTTGCAACTTTGAAGAGAAAGTTTAACTCATGATGGTTTCCATTTGGACCTTTGCTTAACCCAAAAGGCTAAATGCTGCCAAGAGGATTGAACAGTACTTCCATTAAGGGGGAGAAACTGAGGCATGGCTGGGGAGATAAGAGAATCCTTGTGTTTTTTGTGAACCATCTGGCATTCTAGGAGTGATTCTGTGTGTTATACCACGTGCAGGGCTAGGACTGGGGACCCACAGGTGTCCAGGTATGCATGTTTGATTGGGCTGGCAAATACAATTGAAAGGTGCTGTAGAATAAACCAATCCCTTGCCAAAGTAGCCCACGTAACAGACATTTGCTGTAAGACTGCAGTGTATTTGGTAAGAAAACATGCTAATATGAGCATGGTGAACAGCTGAAAGCACTCCAGGGGGTCTGCATTTGGCAATCAGGTAATGCTGCTCCTGACAAACCCAATGTCTGAGTTTCATGATGGGCACTAATAACTAAAAACAACACTGCTCCCAGATAAATCTTGATTTATCACAAGCACAATCACACCTCTAGTTTTATAAGATCAAAATTTTCCATGGTATGAAGTGGAAGAAAGGCCTAGACCACAGTAGAAAATTCTATTTATACCAGCATAAAGTGGTATAACCATCCCCAAACGTGTGGATGCAGTTATACCTGCATAGCTTATTCTCCTTCCCAAACTGGTATACAGCATTGTCATGCTGGTACAATTGTGACTACACTAGGGCTTATTCCATCAAAGCTATTTCAGTAAAAAATCACAACCCAACCTGAAACAGTTATACCCAAATATTTTCTAATATAGACAAGACCTAAGAATGAAGTGGATCACTTAGTAATTAAAACTTTGATTTTAAAGCAAATAATTTTCACTTGCACACAAACCAGGGCTCTTAAGGAAAAGAGAGACACTTGTCTCTGATTAATAAGTGGACTTGAGTTCAAGAATTCATTTGCATAAAAACACTACAGCAATCTTGTCTAAAATCCCATCTCATTAGCACATGCCAGAGACATAGTCAGGTCTCACTTCACACACTCATACAGTAGGTTTGATAGCACTTAAAGTTGCTGAAATCGATGGGGCCTCTATTTCACAGCAGCACTCTTCAGCTTAAAACAAAAAAACCAAATACGACCACTTTTAGCAATCTAGGCACTCTTGCATTTTTCAACCCTTTATCTCTTTGTTTCCTTTCAGTATATTCCTAGTTGCACCTGATCCCAAGTTTCTGAGAATCTGCTGCACATCACAAGCTTTTTATATATTCAGACTCTTGAAGTGTGTTAAGTACTTTATAAATGTGTAAGAAAGCACAACTCTTCCCCCAAAAGCTTACAATCAAAGTAGAAAAAAATGAGGAACATACAAGCACAGTTGCTGAGATGGCTTTTGTCGAGCATCTTGTAGGAAAATCACTGGCAGGGAAACCAAGGGAGAAGATGCATCTCCATGCCAGAGAGATAGGATGTCTGTTATATATAGGACCAGTCCAAGACCATCCTTAGGACTGATGGAGCCCTATGTAGTACTATTAAACTGATGCTCCCATGCCCAATGGCAGCCAAGGGAGGGGGCAAATTTTTAGAGATATGATTTTATAATCTTCAGCAACACACTAATGAAATATTTTAAAGCAAATTTTAAACTAAGATCCCATAAGCTAACATGGTAAAATAGGAAACTGAGAGTATATATCTGGGGTTGGCAAATGTCTGTTGAATGTCTTCATTATCACTTGAATGGCTCTTTCACAGTTCCATGTTCTGCTATTAGGTCTGGAAGGCTTGTTATCTTTTAAGTTAACTAGCTTCTCCCCTGAGGAAGCAAACTCATAAAACAAGGGATAGGAAGAGGCAGGTGAGTGGACATTAAGACCTAGTGGTGCCCCAAATTTTCAGGTGCCTATGCAGCTGCATATTCCATGTATGGGTAAAGATGGCCCTAGATCAGTCCTTTGTGCCTTTGGTCCAACTGAATCTACAATAAATTTTGTTTTCAGTGACACCTTTCTAATATTCTTTACCCCAAAAAGGAGCACTGAGGTGAGTAGCTGCCTCTTTACTTATTACGTTTATGGAGTGCCACTTGGGGTTCAACATACAACACTGTCCGCGGGTCTATTCACCCGATGCTGGGCTAGCAGTGAAAAGGTTAAGAAGCAACTGCCAAACTGCTCGGTCAGAGCTGATTGATAGCCCCACAGCTACTCTGAGGATAGAAGGCTTGCAAGGAAAGAGAATGGGGTGCTGCCAGGGAAGCAGAGGTATAGAAGACAAAGGATCCTTCCCGCGGACTGATGAGACGCTGCCAGACAAACCAACAACCTCAACAGGGCAAAGCAGGACAAGGAGCTGTGGAAGCTCACAGATAGGAGAGGTAGGAAGTAGCTCAGGGAGCAGGAAGGGATGGAGAAGGTCCTGGCTGTCCCTGACAAGAATCCTGCACTGGCACCCAGTGGAGTGGGTATGCTGGGTTCCCCAGAAGCCTTTGAAAAGGACTGGGTCTGGAACTGTCTCGCGGGCCGATCCGGCCCACTGAGAGGCTTTTGCCGACCACTGCTGTAGGTTATGAATCCAAAGCCATAAGCAAGATGTGATCGTACCCACTAACTCCAGTGGCTGCTAAACTAAAACAAATCTTGTATATCTTTTGAAAGTTGCTTACCCTTGGCATTAGCAGGTACAACTTAATTTTTCCTTATATATGCTTGGGTCTGAGGTTTAGTCACAGTTTTAGTTTTCTCTGTGAAATTCTAACTGACTATGTTGGAGAATGTAAAGTTGGGCGGTATGGGAGTGATGGATAGCATAGGAGTAGTAGACATAAAATGCAGAGAATAAGTCTCAAGCATAGATCTTGTAGACAGGAGTAGAAAATTGTTTGTCAGCATTAATAGGTAATAAATAGCTTACACATGGCACATCTAGAGTTGTAGGTAATTATATGCTTATGTAATGCTAATAGATGAGATGCTATGCAAAACAGAGGATAAGAATAGTGAATGACTTTTGTTAATTAGCATTAGGATTTTAACAAGATTTCAGAGTTCCATTGGGATAACACTATACTTGGAAATGTTAAGTAGTAAAAGAATATTGTCAAAGATCAAAGTCATTAACATTTTAATTGAGAAACCACTATGATATATTAGAAAATCCATTGTCTGAACTGTGCTACAAGTTTCTGCTTCTATGAAATTGCATCCAGTTACAGTATAACTTCCTCATAATAACCATTACTTGGAAAATTTAAATAGCTAGCATATTTTAATATGCAGTACTGAAGATGGCCTAATAACTCCTGGTAGCATGGTAACAGACTCATGACCACTGACAACAGAAAGCTACATAGAAGAACACTTAAATTTCCTCTCAACGCTTTATTTTTATATGTATACTTTCTCTTATCATTTAGTTGCCATATTTACAGAATAAGGCCCATTTCTGTAAATTGTACATGTAAATAGTCACTACTCACTAGTCAACTGGCCACATTCTGGGTGTGTCTAAACTACACCCCTCTGCCGACAGAGGGATGTAGATTAGGCACATCGCTATTGCAAATGAGGCGGGGATTTAAATATCCCGCGCTTCATTTGAATAGAAATGGCCAATGCTTTTTGCCAACGTGGCACATTGCCAGCAAAAAGCGGCAGTCTAGATGGGGATCAGTCGACAAGGAAAGCCTTTTCCGACCGATTCTGTAAACCTCGTTGCACGAGGTGTAAGGGATTGATCGGAAAAGGCTTTCCTTGTCGACTGATCCCCGTCTAGACTGCCGCTTTTTGCTGGCAAAGTGCCATGGTGGCAAAAAGCGGCGGCCATTTCTATTCAAAAGAAGCGCGTGATATTTAAATCCCCGCTTCATTTGCAGTAGTGATGTGCCTAATCTACATCCATCTGTCGGCAGAGGGGTGTAGTTTAGACACACCCTCAAAGGAGTCCAGGACTATAACTTGGTGTACATAAAACTTGCAGCTATTCATGTTTCTTATTCTAGTGTAGACTTAGATTTTTGCATCATTTATGAACATGTTACTTACACACCACTTCTGAATTTGCTCCACTAAGCCCTGGTCTACACTAGGGAGTTATTTTGAAATAATTCCCCTTACATCAAATTTATAAGCAGAATGTCCATACTACCAAGCCCATTATTTCAAATGATGGGCTGCTTATTTTGAAAGCTGTACTCCTGCGTTGCTCAGGGAATAACACTAATTTCAAAATAGTTGTTTCAAAATGGCGTTAGTGTGGATGCTCCGGTGCTGCTATTTTGAAATAACTACTCCCCAAAGCAATTCAAATGAATTACCAATCACTCCCCTGTGCTTCCTGGGGCTCAAGTCGAGGTAGTGCATCCACATTAATGGAGCCTGCCTCAGACTAATTTCGAGGCTTCCCCATAGTGAAGTTCCTGGTGGAGAAGGAAGACTAGGTGACTTGAATGGGAGACTGGGACTGAGATGAGGTGTCTGAGGGAGCAGAAATGAACCTGGAGTGGCTGGAGGGAGTGTCTGCCCATGAGAACATGCATGCATCCTAGAACGGCACCCAAGAATGCAGAGGCCTACCACTCCTCTGCTGTCATGAAAAATCTGTGAAACCCACTGGCAAAATATCACATCCGCCTAACATGCTGGACCATACTGCTGCTATATCACGTCCATTTGCTTAAGAGGAAGAGGTTGGTGTTTTGGATCTCAAGGTTCCAAACCTGCTAAGAAACCATATAGGTGTCAATATAGTGAGATTTTCTCTTTGGTTTCTCAAGCCTGGAAAGTTACACACATGAATAAAACTACACTAAAAGAGCTTGTCCATTGCAAAGCCAAGCACGCAGGTTAGGAAATGCTAGAATTAAGGCTGCCTGTTCATCATTAAAAGTCTCAGAGGGGTAGTCATGTTAGTCTGTAACTAAAAAAACTTAAAAAACAATGAATAGTCCTGAAGCACCTTAGAGACTAACAAAAAATGTAGATGGTATCATGAGTTTTTGTGGGCACAACCCACTTCTTTAGATGAAATTGAAATCTGTCCCAGTGTACAAGTTGGAATACTGGAATGGATACTGGTTATTATGGAATACTGGATGGGAATTAGACTGTAGGTCCTTGCCTCATTTGTTGTAGTAGTTTGCAAAGTTTGCTAGACTTTGCAATAATATGTTCTTTTAATGTAGTATGTAGGTTGCCTTGTACCATATTGCCCATGCATCTCTTAGGATGCAATACTGCAAACTTTTATTCTCTAGTGGTTTCTTTTCTGTTCCATGCTATCCTCCCTGAAGGGTAAATATTGTAACAGACAAGTTATTTAATATTCCCACAACAGTAATTCTCAACACATTTTGACTGAGGCTGCTTACAAGATAGGTCAAGCCTTATGGGAACACTTATTTAAAATTTGCAACAGTTTTTTTTATTGCAGATGTCATTAAAGTTTTGCTCATTGAAACTGGTTTTAGAAAGCATAATGTTGATGAGTTTCAATAGATTTTCAAGGCACTTTGATAATTTCCAAATGTAAAAAAAAAAAAAGTCCATCTTAAATCCTAGGATATCACAGCTCCAACATTTGAAAAAAAAATCAATCATGATTATGTTACATTGCTCTACAAGAAGAATGGTTGATAGAGAGGCTGTGTTAAGAGCCTAGATAAAGGCATTTTGGCCTCAAATCAGACAGCTGTCAATCACAGTACATTAGCTGTAATGTTCCTGGCTAATATTGTGGCAGTGCTTCCTCAGAAACAGATCCCTTATGATAGAAAGCTTGTTTGGTCCAATAAAAGGTGTAAACTTACCCACAATGTCTCTCTTATATCCTGGGACCAACATGGCTCTGACTCTGTAAAGAGTAGTTCTCATTGGTGCTTATGCAAATACTGGCTCTCTTTGATGTTACCAGGGGTTGTGCTCTTTGAAACTACAGCCACTTCTAATACTTAAATGGGAGCTGAGCTCTGGCCCACACTGTACTGCTGAAGGGAATGGGGAAAATCATTGTGCTCAAGGATACTGTTACTTCCTAGAGCTCTAGATCAACCCACTGCTTTCAACGGAGCCTTGCCACCTTTGCATTGCCTACGCTATTTGTCTTCTTGCTGAATCACTTTCAGAAAAGTACAGTTACACAGCCATGCTGATCTTCTGAGATGCTTTTCTTAGCCTTTCCCTAGATGACTGTCATTCAGTGTCATGTGGTTCAATTTATTTTAGATCCGAGGGAAACCAGGACACTCCAGAGAGACTTAACCACTTTCTTATTTATTGCAAGATTTAAGCAGTTAATATAGTTGTTTAAATTTTACAAACCTTAACAACAGTTACTATACAATTTAAACCTTAGATACTAAAGCAATTAGTACAGCACAAGACAACGCAAAAGCAATTAATAAAAGATTTATTACATTACAATAATGAAGCCTTCACCTGTATGACACCTAGAGTACCAGAAAGGAGGGTGTGATCCCTTTGATTACCACGAGTCAGGATGCCATGTACTGCTGTAGGTGGTGTGAAGGGTCTGTTACTTCTGTGTACAATGAGCAGGACCTGTGGGTCAATCCTGCTCACCTCCTCCCATCGAGTCTTCTTACTAAACCCATTTTATAGCAAAGCAAGACGTGGATGTTCTAATAATATTTACCAATTGATTACATATTATGTAAGATACCTAAAATGCCCAGTGCCCTTACTTGGGGTACATCCTGCTACTCAGGATTTTGTAAAAACTATGTGCATAGTTAACAGTTTTATGGCTGTATCTGGAATTTTTGCTTATCAGAAATAGAAGTATCAGTACAAGGTTTCTTGTCATGTGTTCTTGAAGTGGTCTCACTGTACCACTGAATCTGCATGATTGTGCAAAACATTCCTGACTCTCAAAGCTCCCCCCCACTCCCCAGCCTTGCCTGAGTGCTTATGTGCACTAGACTTGAGACAGGCCTGGGTTTGCTTTATTAGAGAGCCGCACTGTGATCAAGGCAGACATTATTATATGTCAAGGCAGGGCTGTCTAGGTTCCCCTACATTCAGTAACTGATCTTCTGTCAGTATATTACTGTCTTTTCTACAGACTGTCTAATAAGAAATAGTTCTGGAACCATGCACTCCAATTTATAGGATTGCTGCATTTGTGTAGTGCAGGCAATATCCAGTCTTCCTCTGCATGTTTTTTGCCATCCTCATTTCAGTTGAATGGTACATACTGTATGTTCAGCCCACTCTTTCAAATGGAGCTACTTGAAGAATCAGGTACAAGATAACATAGGCAATAATAGCAACATCTGGGCATAACCAGTACAGATATTCTAAACTTTTCAGTATGTAGTTAATGCCCAATAGACTTATCCTTTGTTGTATTACCTGGATCTAATGGCATGTCGTAAACCTTGCTGCAAGGCTTATGATATTCCTATTTGGTATGGCTGCTCATGTAAGTAATCTATCTGTCTATCTATGTATATTTTAGTGTGTGTGTGTGTGTGTCTGTCTGTCTGTGAGTGCATCTGTCTGTGCATTTGTGAGTCTGTTTGTTCAAGAACTCTCCTAAATTGTAAGGGCTACGACCACCAAATTTGGTAGGCAGCTTCCTCCTACCCTAACTTAAACCAAGATCAGGGTTTTGTAGTGCCTGGAAAATGGGAAGTGCTGGGAATGGGACTGTTTTCAATAACATGGAAAGGGAGTGGACAGAGAGAGGAGGGACGTGATACTGAGAGTGGCCACTGGGGGGCAGTTGCAGCACAAAGGGAATGGCCAGCAGGGCTGGCGCTCTGCCATCTTGCCTGTTTCTAGACCAGATAAGGAGTCCCCCTGCCCCAAACCTGGAGCCTGCCTCCCCCCAGAGAGCCTGCAGGCTGTGAAGGCGTACTGGAGGGGGGGCAGGCTCCAAAGCCTGCCTCTCCCCTCCCCATAAAGAGCCTGCAGGCCGCAGATCTGATCTTTGAGGCGTGGGCCTATCTTTAGTAAAAACCAATGGCCTGTGGCAGTCTTCTCCCCTTCGTATCTATAAACTTTAAATTGTCAGTGTGGAGTATGGATTTTAAAATCTCACACATTTTCCAATGGAAATGTTAAGGAGCTCTTTTGGAGAGAAAACAAGAAATATGTGCTCTAAGACAGCGAAACTTGGGAGGTAAAGGTGTAGAGGAGCATTTGAACTTTTAAATTCAGCCCTTGTATAGATCTGTTAGTCCAAGACCAAAGTTTTGTTTCTGCATTTACTGCTGTCTGAATTGAAATAGCTTCTACGGTGTTCAATAAAGATGAAAAGTTACATCATTCAAGATTTGAGGAATTATGTCCTTTATTCTTACGGTAAATATTAGTGATATTATGTTGTTAATAAATTTCTAAATGAAATATCCTTTCTTCCTTTGCTCCCACCCATTTTGACTTGCTGGGCATTTGTGGCACTAGAATCTTGAATTCAGTTTAACCTGTTGAATAGAGAATTTTAACTTCTAACTGTACTTTTACTCTAAGAGTTGCACATTCTGAAAGAGAGATACCTGTTAAGATAGAATGAACATAATCTAACCCTAATCCTGTACTCCAAATTTACTTGGGAGATCTAATTTGTCAAGGCAAGATACTGTTTTTCAACTGCACCAGCTTGAAAAAGTTAATGACCAATGATCACTGTCTTGTAAAGCCTACTGATATTTATATGATTTTAAAAAAAAACCCAAATCATAATCTTCTCTGAATTCAAAATTGTCTTAACCTGAATGATACAGCTATTTTTGAAATCACATAACTGCTTTAATGGAATAAGGGTGTGACCCAGTGTGTCTAGGAGATCCTCACTGGAACACCCAATTAAAGGCAGCTGCCAAAGGGAAAGGAGATCCTACACTCACTTACTTCATAACCAGTCACATATTGTGCTTTTGGTTATCAAGAAACCAGAAATCCTATAGTCCCTTTTATTGAATTCCAGTTCTCTGGCTCCCTGTCAGCAAGTAGGTCTAGGGTTGCCAGATGGTTGAAACAAAAATACCGAACACCCCCCCCCCCATGGGAAAAAATTCTGTTGAAGAAGGGGGGGAGACCAAAGTTTTTGAGCAAAAAAAAAGAAAAGGACTCCAAGACTTATTAAATTTAAAAAAATTAAAATAAAACAGCATTAAAACAGCATGTCCCCTTTAAGATTGAGTGCAGGGACAGGAACAGGGGAGAGGTTGAGCACTAAGACCCAGGGGAGTCATTGCTTCCCCTTGGTCTTTTTGCCGGCAGCCATTTTGTGCTGGCAGCCTTGCGGAACCAGGTAAGCATGGGGTCTGCGGTCCCTCTGGATTAACACATCCATAGCTTGGATGGGTCATTCAGAGCTTCATTTCGTAGAAAAGTCACTACAGAGGTAAAAAGCAGAATTAAAGACAAGTGGAGAAGATGCAGCTGCCTTTTATAATTTTTTCACCATGCAGTTTGCATTTCCTTTGTTCCAAACACAAGCTGTCCAGCACATGGCATGGAAACCTTACACTACTGGCAATAGGCCTGCCCCTTCATATCTTGCTGAGTCATAAGGTACAGTCTTGCTCCTTTCAATGGCTTCATTTATAGAGTAGACGTCATTTGATGGGCCATCAAGCAGGCCTAGCACTGATGCCAATCCGTTTGGGGTGTGTTACCCAAAAATCCAGAACAAGTTTGGAAACACAGATATATCATAAATATTTATAAATCATAATACAAAGTTGATACAAACATATAAACAAGATCCTTATATTGTAAATCATAGCAGTTCCTCCGATATCTTAAATGGCATGTCTGGTCAGATTCCTTGCCATTTTACCATATTAGTACTCATGATATCCTGAAGTGTCCTCCAGGTTCCATACAACATCACAATGTGATCCTAAAATTCCATATAAAACTAAATCTCCACTCTCTGTTTTCCTATTTACTTTAGCTCCATTTATTATTGTACCTAGTACATGGGAGAGCATACCATAAACAAGGGAGTTGTTTCTTAACTTTTAAGAAATTCAAAATCAGGATGACATCAATAAATAACCCCTCATGTGTTTCTAAAATCATATTATTTTATAAATGCATTATTCGGTATCAGCATTTTTTATTACCACATAATGCTGACTAAGTAATGGTAACAGTTGTTAAATGTCAGCTTTCCAGCAGTGGAGGTGAATAAAATGTATAAATTGATTAAAATGCTAAGCTTTCAAAAGCAAGCACTCAGAAGTTAAGAAATGCCACCCTTAACATTGACTGAACAACATTAATTCTGCCTTTTTGCCCATCGGCAAATAAGAGAGTTGCATACTACTTCCTTATAGGATGTTAAAGAAAATACAGTATATGTAGAAAGGATTTTTTAGCCTTACTAAGATGGCCGCAATACTAACATAAAACAAACACTATAGAATTATTGCTCATGCTTCTGATTTAAAGAGAACCTGAGGCAAAAGTGAAGTGAACTGTCCAAGGCCACAGCAAGTTAGTGTCAGACCCAGGAACAAGTCAAACACAGATTTTTTTGTCCTAGTTCTATATTCTAATCAATTTATTCTGTCACTTCAAGATACTCCACATACGGTAGGATTGTGATACTGGTCCTTGTATTATCATTCTGCTTAGGAAAGCTTCTTCGAAGGAAAACTATGTCCATTTCGAACATGAAAAACCATTCTATAGTAAATGGCTTGAAAATATTTTAATTTTCACATTGCTGAATGGTTGGTAATGAGGGAATTCTCCCATGGAATATTTATATTGCATGGGGCAGATCATGCCATGAAGATTTTAATATCAGTTATCCTGGGAGGGAAAGATACATATTTCCTCCTGGGAATTGGAGCTGGCCTAGATTTTAACTTTTCCTTTAGTGCCTTGAAAAGAACTCCTGCTGGCGTGCCTTGAAAAGAACTCCTGACATAAACGGCTTAAGATTTAGATACTTGTAGAATGGGTTTGCTTCCCATATTGCGGCACTGCAGATGCAATCAAAGTACTAGCCTGCCTAAACACAAAAAAGGATGAATACAAACTCAGGGCTGGCTTCTGCTTTTATGTGTGAGTGAGTGGAATTGCATAGCTTTGTAGCCCCATGTTCAAACCAAATGTTTGTGGTGGGCCTGCCCCTCCCACTTTTAGAATGGCCCCTGTATTTGGGTTTGAAATGTCCCCATGGCTGAGCTCTCAGAAAATGTAAGCTGTCTTGCACAAAGCCTGAGCCAGAGCTAATTCTCCTTGGCAGATTAAAGGGTTATAATTGCCCTTTTACCTATGGCAGAAAGGCAAATCCCTCCTGAGAGAATAAAGTCAGCAAAACATCAATGCCTCTTCAACTCTTGTTTCCTAGTGCCCCTCCTCTACTTATGCTGCATTGATGACATCACCATCACATGGATCCATGGGAAGGAGGCCCTTGAGGAATTCCGCCAAGCTCTTAACAATTTCCACCCCACCATTAACCTCAGCCTGGACCAGTCCACACAAAAGATCAATTTCCTGGACATTACTGTACAAATAAAGGATGTTCATATAAACACCACCCTATACCAGAAACCTACTGACTGCTATGCTTACCTACATGCCTCTAGCTTCCATCCAGGACACATCACTTGTGTGTAGAGCCAAGTCCTAAGATACAACTGGATCTGCTCCCATCCCTCAGACAAACACCTACAAGATTCTTATCAAGGATTCTTAAAACTAAAATATCCCCCCGGAGAAGACTTGGACACAGATTGCACATCAAGAAAGGTAACATACAAAACTAACATGTTTTGTTAGTCTATAAAGTGCTACCAGACCATTTGTTGTTTTTTATACATAAACTAGTAGGAGAACACTTTAGCTTCCCTGGACACTCAGTAATGGATTTAAAAGTAGCTATTCTTCTACCAAAACAAACAAACAAACAAACAAACAAACAAAAACCACCTTCAAAACCAGACTACAAACAGCAAAGCTGCAATTCATTTTCAAATTTAACATGGTCAGTTAAATAAGGATTTAGAGTGGTTATCTCACTGCAAAGGCAATTTTCCCTCTCTTGGTGTTCATACCTCCCCATCAATTGCTGGGAAGGAGCCACATCCACCCTGATTGAATTAGCCTTATTAGCATTGGTCCTATACTTGATAAGTAACTCCCTTCTTTTGATATACTAGTGCATATACATATCCCTGCCTCTGTAATTTCTACACCAATCCATCTGATGAAGTGGATTTTAACCCCTGAAAATTTACACCCAAATAAATCTGTTTGGGTATGTCTACACTGCATTCCTCTTTTGAGAGAGGAATGCAAATGCAGCCGAGCGAAATTGCAAATAAAGTGCGGATTTGAATTTCCCGTGCTTCATTTGCATAATGAGGTTTAAGGGTTATTTTGAAAGAAGGGTTTTTTCTTGAATAATTCTATCTAGACTGCATTTTTTCAAAATAGGGTATTTCGAAAAAGCGCCGGGACGCCATTATGCAAATGAAGCATGGGAAATTCAAATCCGCGCTTCATTTGCAATTTTGCTCGGCTGCATTTGCATTCCTCTCTCGAAAGAGGAATGCAGTGTAGACATGCCCTTTGTCTTCAAGGTGCCACAAGACTCCTCATTGCTTCAAGGGTTGTTCTGGGTTTATGTCAGTGTAACTGAGAATAGAACGGGGTCCTAATTTTTTTAATTATCTGCTTTGTATAGTAAATTAAACAAACAATGTTTGTGTCTTCCCATGTTAACCAAGTAAATTATTTCTCTTAGCCAAAAATTAGCTAAATTAGCTAAATTATAGCATATGATTGGTTTTTAAATTGGGCTTGCAGAGTGTTTTTTAATACATGGGTCCTATTGAATCTAATGGTGATTGCATCCAAGGATAGAATTTGGCCTTTGCCCTACTGTGAAATCAAGTTACAAAAAGTCTGGTGTCATTTCTGCTAGTTCTGTTTAAATAAACATTGCTATTACAGGAATTCCTAAAATCCAGTGCCTCAGTTATCCAGTATAGACTTGGGACAGATTTGTTAGAGAGTAGAAGAAATTTTCTTTTGTTCTAACTTTTATACCAAGATGATCACACTACATAATTCTGTAAGTTCATATTTTCTGAATGCATGTGCTATTCATCTAATCAGTCCTGATTTACTCTGTTCAGAGCACTGCATTTTTCCTGAATGGAATGAAAGAAAATGACTCAGAAAATCTGTCTTTGGACCGCGGAGAGTGAACTGTAGCATCTCAAGGACTTGTCATGTCACTCCTTCCTCCATCTAATGGTTCCATTTTGACCAGGCCTGAAACATGTGTGATTCATTTATTTAATTTTAAGAAATGTGCCTCTTTGCAAGCACTGAGTCTCCCGCTAGTATCTGTTAGAAGATGCTTAACTTGAAGTCTGTGCCTTGCTTCCTTGATTGTCCTCACTTTCTCAGTCTTGGTAGAAATATCCCAAGCAAAATGTAGCATTTTCCTGGGAAATATCCCAGGCATGTCAGCAAAAGCTACAGGGAGTTTGGAGAGGGAGGTGAGAGGGGGAGGTTAAAGGGCACTAGGGACTTCTGACCTTCTTAAAAACAACTCTTATAATAATCTATATTCCAGAGGTTTAAACAGAATCCCAGTGTCTGCTTAAACTTATTCATTAGAAAAATGGAGACAGAAGCCCAGCAGCAGAGTGGGGGCTATCCTGTTTATTGCGTCGAGTGTAACATGTATGATTACCTGCCCTGTGGGCGGGTGGCGTATGTGTGCACCCGTTGCAAGGAGCTCCTGACCCTCAGAGACCGGGTTCGGGCTTTGGAGGCCAGGGTGGCTGAACTGGAGGAGCTAAGGGAGGTAGAGAGATATGTTGATGAGACTTTCCAGGACATTGTAGTACTGTCCCACCTCCAGTCTGAGAGCCCCAGTGCTCTTAAGGAGGATGAAAGTCTCAAGCGAACAGAGCATTCAATGGGAGCAGAGAGAAATCATCCCATAGTTGGGACCCTCCTCCCAGAGGATGTTGCGGTATCCTCTCGCACTGAGGATACCTCTGAGGGGGAGGGAATGCCAGTTAGGAAGAGGCAGGTGTTAGTAGTGGGTGATTCGATTGTTAGAAACATAGATAGTTGGGTTTGTGATGACCGGGAGAACCGTATGGTCACTTGCCTGCCTGGTGCGAAGGTTGCGGATCTCTCGAGGCATCTAGATAGACTTATGCGTAGTGCTGGGGAGGAGCCGGTGGTCGTGGTACATGTAGGTACCAATGACGTAGGGAAGGGTAGGAGAGATGTCCTGGAGGCCAAATTTAGGCTGCTAGGAAAGAGACTGAAATCCAGGACCTCTATGGTGGCATTCTCGGAAATGCTTCCAGTTCCACGCGCCGGGTCAGGTAGGCAGGCAGAGCTTCAGAGTCTCAATGCGTGGATGAGACGATGGTGTAGGGAAGAGGGGTTTGGATTTATTAGGAACTGGGGACACTTTTGGGAGAGGGGGAGCCTATACAGGAAGGATGGGCTCCACCTAAACCAGGGTGGAACCAGACTGCTGGCACTAAACATTAAAAAGGCTGTAGAGCAGTTTTTAAACTAAGAGATGGGGGAAAGCCGATTGGTGCGGAGATGCACGTAAATCGGAGGGAGACTTCTCTTAGAGGAGAATCCATTGATAGAGATTCTCTAAGCTGTAGTCAGAAAGAGAGGAGGGGAGAGGGCAAACCATGGGCCAGAGCAGACAAACAACTGCATACAAAGGAATCCAATGCACCAGGGAAGGGCAGACAAATAAGCAGTGGCAAATTTTTAAAGTGCTTCTACACAAATGCTAGGAGTCTGACTAATAAGATGGGTGAACTAGAGTACCTAGTATTAAATGAGGAGATTGACATAATAGGCGTCACTGAAACCTGGTGGAATGAGGAAAATCTGTGGGACACTATCATACCGGGATATAAAATATATCGAAAGGATAGAGCAGGCCGGGTGGGTGGTGGAGTGGCACTGTATGTGAAAGATAACGTAGAATCAAATGAAATAAAAATATTAAGTGAATCAACATGTTCAATAGAATCGCTATGGATAGTAATTCCATGCTCCAATAATAACAAATTAGCAGTAGGGATATATTACCGACCACCTGACCGGGACAGCGATACTGACATTGAAATGCTGAGGGAGATTAGAGAGGCTACCAAAATAAAGAACTCTATAATAATGGGGGATTTTAATTATCCCCATATTGACTGGGTACATGTCACCTCAGGAAAAGAAGCAGAGATAAAATTTCTCAATGGCCTAAATGACTGCTTCTTGGAGCAGCTGGTGCAGGAACCCACAAGGGGAGAGGCAATTCTTGATTTAGTCCTGAGTAGAGCGCAGGATCAGGTCCAGGAAATAACCGTTACAGGACCACTTGGGAATAGTGACCATAATATAATAACATTCAACATTCCTGTGGTGGGTAGAACACCTCAGCAGTCCAGCACCCTGGCATTTAATTTCAAAAAGGGGAATTACACAAAAATGAGGAGGCTAGTTAAACAGAAATTAAAAGGCACAGTGACTAGAGCCAAATCCCTGCAAGGTGCATGGAAACTTTTTAAAGACACCATAATAGAGGCCCAACTTAAATCTATACCCCAAATTAAAAAACATAGCAAGAGACCTAAAAAAGTGTCACCGTGGCTTAACCACCATGTAAAAGAAGCAGTGAGGGACAAAAAGGCATCTTTTAAGAAGTGGAAGTCCAATCCTAGTGAGATAAATAGAAAGGAACATAAAAACTGTCAAATCAAGTGTAAAAATGTAATAAGAAAAGCAAAAAAAGATTTTGAGGAACAGCTAGCTAAAAACTCAAAAAGAAATAACAAAATGTTTTTTAAGTACATTAGAAGCAGGAAGCCTGTTAAAAAGCCTGTGGGTCCCCCAGACGATCGAACTATAAAAGGCGCAATCAAGGACGATAAAGCCATTGCGGAGAAACTAAATGATTTCTTTGCTTCAGTCTTCACGGCTGAAGACGTTGGGGAGATTCCCAAATCTGCACCGACCTTTGTGGGTGATGAATCGGAGGAACTGTCCCGGATTGAAGTGTCATTAGAGGAGGTTTTGGAACAAATAGAAAAACTTAATGTTAACAAATCCCCGGGACCGGATGGCATTCATCCAAGGGTTCTAAAAGAACTCAAATGGGAAATTGCTGAACTATTATCTGTGGTTTGTAACCTATCCCTTAAATCGGCTTCTGTACCTAATGACTGGAAGGTAGCCAACGTGACACCAATATTTAAAAAGGGCTTGAGAGGCGATCCGGGCAATTACAGACCGGTAAGTCTAACTTCAGTACCGGGCAAATTAGTCGAAACAATAGGAAAGAATAAAATTGTGAAGCATGTAGAAGAACATAATTTGTTGGACAAAAGTCAACATGGTTTCTGTAAAGGGAAATCCTGTCTTACTAATCTATTAGAGTTCTTTGAAAGGGTTAACAAACATGCGGACAAGGGGGATCCAGTAGATATAGTATACTTAGATTTTCAGAAAGCCTTTGACAAGGTCCCTCACCAAAGGCTCCTGTGTAAATTACATGGCCATGGGATAAGAGGGAAGGTCCTTTCTTGGATTGAGAACTGGTTAAAAGACAGGAAACAAAGGGTAGGAATAAATGGTAAATTTTCAGAATGGAGAGAGGTAACTAGTGGTGTCCCCCAAGGGTCGGTCCTAGGACCAATCCTGTTCAACTTATTCATAAATGATCTGGAGAAAGGGGTAAGCAGTGAGGTGGTAAAGTTTGCAGATGATACCAAACTGTTTAGGATAGTCAAGACAGAAGCAGACTGTGAGGGACTCCAAGAAGATCTCACCAAACTGAGTGATTGGGCAACAAAATGGCAAATGAAATTTAATGTGGATAAGTGTAAAGTAATGCACGTCGGGAAAAATAACCCCAACTATACGTACAGTATGATGGGGGCTAATTTGGCTACGACAAATCAGGAAAGAGATCTTGGAGTTATCGTCGACAGTTCTCTGAAAACTTCCACGCAGTGTGCAGCAGCAGTCAAAAAGGCAAATAGGATGCTCGGAATTATTAAGAAAGGGATAGAAAATAAGACCCAGAATATCTTACTGCCCCTGTATAAAACTATGGTACGCCCACATCTTGAATATTGTGTACAGATGTGGTCTCCTCACCTCAAAAAAGATATTTTGGCCTTGGAAAGGGTTCAGAAAAGGGCAACTAAAATGATGAGGGGTTTGGAACGGGTCCCATATGAGGAGAGGTTAAAGCGACTGGGACTTTTCAGTTTAGAAAAGAGGAGACTGAGGGGGGATATGATAGAGGTATATAAAATCATGAGTGGTGTGGAGAGGGCCGATAAAGAGAAGTTATTTATTAGTTCCCTAAATAGAAGAACTAGAGGACACCAAATGAAATTAATGGGTAGCAGGTTTAAAACTAATAAAAGAAAGTTCTTCTTCACACAGCGTGTAGTCAGCCTGTGGAACTCCTTGCCAGAGGAGGCTGTGGAGGCTAGGACTATAATAGAGTTTAAAGAGAAGCTAGATAATTTCATGGAGGTTAGGTCCATAAAAGGCTATTAGCCAGGGGATAAAATGGTGTCCTTGGCCTCTGTTTGTCAGAGGCTGGAGAGGGATGGCAGGAGACAAATCGCTTGATCATTGTCTTCGGTCCACCCTCTCTGGGGCACCTGGTGCTGGCCACTGTCAGCAGACAGGATACTGGGCTAGATGGACCTTTGGTCTGACCCAGTACGGCCATTCTTATGTTCTTATGTTCTTATGTACAAGCATGCTCATCTCTGGAACCAAATTCTTTCGTTTGTCGCTTAGGAGATACCTCATGCTAGAAGCATCATTTTGTAGTATGTTGACTTTCAGCATTAGGCAATCAGATTAAAAGTGACTATGGGGAAAATAGTAATTCTTAATTGCAACATCCATGGCCAGCATGGATTCCATCGTAAGTTTACTTTCATGACAAAGATAAGACTAAACTCCTGTTAGCAGTCGGACAGGCCTATGGGAGAATGAGCTGAATTCTGGGCTCTGAATTATCAATACATTTGGAACTAGACTGGCTTACATGTGCAAGTAAAAAGCCTCCCACTTATGCCTATTTAGGCTACATGGCCCTTATGTCCAGGAGTTCTAGGATCTATTCTCACTCTGCAGAGCAATGGTAGGGCAACAAGTGATGGATTGGGCAGAGCCTTGCTGAGCTAGCATGAAGTAAGGGTGGCTGGAGACTGCTGCTGGCCTATAGTGGCAGCAGGATTGAGAAGGAAGCAGGGGAGAGATTCTGACTCTAAGAGGAGGGTCCAAGGCATGATATCTCCCAGGGTACTCTTGAGGTCACCCCTGGCTCAGGACCACACTTACTTTAAGTGCTAGACTGTAATATTCAGGACCACACTTACTTTAAGTGCTAGACTGTAATATTTAGAACAGAATAGGCAGCCACATTCTGACTCCCTTGATCTAGTTGAATAGTACCATATCGGTGAAACCAGCTGAAATCAGTGGGACTATGTAAGGGCAATATTCGAGAATGTGAGTATGAAGTTATTTCTCCATACAAGTAAGGGTGCCAAAATCTGGCCCTACTGCTCCTGTCACTCCTATGCGAGAGCCAAATTTTGGGGCCCTTACTAACTCTGAGATGTACTTTGCCCTGTAAACTGTCCTATTGAAACCAGTTGGACAATTTGTGGAGTAAATGACATCTTCTGTTTCAGTATGGGGATCCTAGCATAGTCCAGCTCTCCTGTAGGACTAATCATTTGGTGAGTCGTAAATCACATGAAGTAAAGAGTTACCAGCCTGGCTTGGTCTGGGCTTTCCTAATTCCCAAATACAGCCTATCGAGTAATAAACACAATTAGTACTGCAAGAACTATACGTACATATTAATGAAGACTGTCAGTTCAAAAAAGCACAGTGTTGTTTATCTAACATGCCAATGCAGCATGTCCCAAGCAAGTTCCAGTTAAGTTTCTTGTTAAGACACCAACTTTTGGGAAGGGAGAACAAGTGCTAGCAAACAGCAAAGGTTCACCTTCTGTGTCTTCCAAATTTCAAACTTGGATAAATAACCTGAAGTGTTGGGTTTTGGGGGAAGGTTTCCAAGTTCCCACAGCACTAGTCAGTCACACCTCATTGTTCCTAACCTTATTTTCTCTCTGTATATATTTTATCAACCCTCCTCCTTATTTCACAGCCCACATGCTGTGCCAGCTGTCCTTTCATAATGTGAAATGCAGTGCAGTTACCAATTCAAATCCAAAACAGTCTGTATAGCCCTTCTCGCCCCACTACCCCAACCCAGATTCTAAGGTGATCTGAAATATCACCAATGCAGATAGATCATAAGAAGTTAATTTTTAAAAAATCAGCCAATCAAAGCAAACAAAATCTATGCATATAGATTTGATTGCAAGACACCTTCTGTCAACAGCATGTTTCAAATGGAAGGAATTTTTGACACTCTTCATGCTTCGGTTACCTAATAGTCTCTTCTGTCAGAAGTAAATTGGGTTCCTAGTAAAACATTTGCTCTAAAACTGCATAAAAATTAATGACTGTGTCAAGCTATGTACATTGCCAGAAGCTATAGTATGCTGGGAGAATTGCTTTGTATTTGGAGTTTTGATATCATGCTGTCAAGGGCTTCAGATTGGCTGTTGGCAGACAGGGCAATGAGTTCAATGTGCATTTTATGGAAGGAAACTGCAACACCAGCATGTGGCATGGTCCCCTGTGACTGCTGATAATTTTAAGGGATGAGTCTCCTGAAACTTTCAAACCTAAACTTTCTTTCATGAAGTTGCCAAATGCCTTGAACTCATGGAATAACAGTTTGGTACAGTGATGTCAGAAACCAAGTGGCTAGATGCTGTGGCTACTACAGCTAAAAAAACCCACAGTGATGGGCAATATAAGAAAACTTAAAATGCAGAGTAGTGAAATGTGTCTTTCATGTAACAAAGATGGACGTTGAATCTCACAATGGAGCTGTGAAAGCTACCAGAAAAGAGAAGAATTTGGAACTGAAGTCTTTAGCCCAGTTGTCATACCTATTAACTCCAAAGAAGTCAGCATTGTTTATGAAAGGATCAGATGGTGGCACTACACACGTGTGTTTACATTAAAAAATGCCTGTATTCTGGCACTAATACTGGAGCTAGTGACAGCAAAAGCAGTAGTGGAGGCTTTAAGCGTGTCGTAAATCTTTGTCAAGCAGTCTGCAGTACTTCATGAATGTGGGTGTCAACCTTGGGAGAGACTGTGATAAACCAGGGCACAACCCTCAAATTGCGTGTGTGTTCTATAATTAGATTTCCCCAATCCAGCATGAACTACTTAAGCATTGTAGCAGCCTTAATATGGATCCAGAGAGTTCCCTTAGGCAATCCGGTTTAACTTGCTCACCAGGCAAGTCTTCCTTTGTGATAGATGGTCCCTAACACCAAAAACCACAACTATATTCAGGTTATTTCTAGTGCACAAGGATCAGTCACTTACTCCAGACCAAGTGCACCTCAGATCACACACTAAAGACAACACTTGTAGCCAATCCTGTAATAAAATAACTAAAGAATTATTAAATAAAAAAAAGAAACCAGAACTATTTACAAGGTTAAAACAGGTAAACGCAAACACAAATGATTTAAAATCTTAGTTTTCAAAAAGTAAAAGAATTTGCAAAAATATAGAAGCTCTTTATGGCCTAACCCAACCTGAGCACTTTGGGGATCCCTTGCCTAAGGTTAGAAAAGTTGTCTTCTCCATATTCCAAACAGCATAATGATGACAATTTCTTATTGACAGGGATTTTTATTCACTTTTCCCAGAGTTCAAGCTATGATGGGACACATGTTTGTGCCTCACCCCTCTTCACAGAGGTTTGGAAAACAATCAACAATATCTTTTTTGTCCACTGTGTTCCACACTAGTTTATCTGATGTCCATAGACCTTCTTTTTTGGGGCAGGAATTGACTTCTGTTTTGGTAAACTAGTATTTCCAATTGGTAGTGCTTCTCTCCTGACTTCCGAGTTTCCAATCGCACAGCAAACACTTCTATAAGGTACAGAGCAAACAGTAAAATATTACCTTATAATAAGTGAGATTAATGCATGCAGCAACTACAAACATTTCATAAAGTTCAAACACTAAAACACCTCGATAAATCTAGTACCTACTTTAACAATAGTAACATACGGTGGATTAGTCTGGTTTTCAGCTATGCATTTGTCAGTGCTTAATTAGATCTAGGGGCTTTGTCATTGACTGGCACCTGGTCTGCCTTCATCACAACTTTAGTATCAATTACTGGTAAGGAGCTAATAGCCTCAGTGTTACCACTTGTAAAATAGGAACATTAACAGAGGAATATGGAGGTTGACTTGCTTGAGTTTAGGGGGAGTCTGTCACAGCAGGAGACAGAATTTTAGATTCCCTGTCTGTCTTATATTTAAACCATTCTCTTCTCTCACCAAGGTTTGAATCTCTAGCTCAGGGCTACGGTGAGTGCTAGGGGCCACGATGATTCTCAGTACATGCCAAGGGCTGCAACTTAAGTGTGGTTGAATATACATGCAAATTTATATGCAAATAGCTTATTTCACACTGACAGGCATGAATACAAAGATTAAGGCAAGACTACACAACACACAGGCCCCATTTAAGTCAGTTCTGCTGATATTAATAAAATGCAATATTTACCCAATTTCCACCCATATTGACAGCACTTTTAATGAGCAATGACAGTTCAGGAATTTAACTACTAAAACGCATACCAACAGAAGACCATTATATTGACTACTTTTTTGTTTTGGCTCCCACCCGCGGGCCACGTGTTGAGTAGCCCTGCTCTAGCTCATAGCCATGTGACTTGTAATTAATCTAGATTGGAACTTGTCCTTGTTTAGGGGTAAAGAGGACAAGGGTCTTCTAAGCAACCACTCCCCCCATAGCTTAGGCACAACGGCAGCTCTTCCCACGAAATCAGGCTACAGAACAAGGTAGGAGATGGTGGGGCCACAAACTTAAATGTGCTGCATGCAAAAATTGTGTCAACCCCTGGCATAAGCATTCCCATAGTTGCTCTGGCAGAAATGCATTGCCCTATTCTCCCTTCAAAAGCTGGCTCTTAGGTGATGTGTTTATTTTAAAGAAGAGGAAAATTACAGCTTGCCTCACTTAATTGGTTTTCCTAGCTGGAGGCAACCACCAACCTATACAGGTTTTCCGACCCTGTCTGCATGACATCAACTCCCTTTCTATTTTTGAGTGGCCAGAGTACATGCCCAGGTAAATGTGGCTTTGGGGATAAAGCACAGGTGTAAATTTCCTGCTGGCTTTGATAGTAAAACATTTGGAATAGAGGTCTCTTGGAGAAACCCAGCTGGTAAGCTACTTCAATTTAAAGAACTCATCTAACAGGATCCTTCTGGCAAACCTAATTAACACCGGTGAAGAAAACAGTGCCCGTGGGATACTCTGAGCCAGAGAAAAATTAGAGAAAAAACAAGAGTTTCTGTTCTGTATGGATATTTTGTCTTCTGAAGGCTTAGAATGGGACTTTCAAATTCCTGAAATAACTTCAAAAATCTCACTCTTCACTGCATCATTCTTTTTGTTCCAGTTGCCTTTTTTCCCCCCAATAAAGGCTTGCAGAACTGTTCGGTTCTCTTTTTACATCTTCTCTGAAAAGTTGTCCTCTTGATGCATGCCTATAACTCGTATCTCAGTAAGAAACTGAAAGGCATCTTTAGATTCTACAGAGAGTGGCAGGCTGAAAATGACAGACTGGAAAGAAGCAATCTTTTAGTCATCCATGTTTCACGTTGCATCATGCTTGCCAAAGGGCAAGTCGTGCCTGACCAATCTGATTAGCTTCTATGATGGGGTAACTGGCTCTGTGGACATGGGAAAGTCAGTGGATGTGATATACCTTGACTTTAGCAAGGCTTTTGATACGGTCTCCCATAATATTCTTGCCAGCAAGTTAAGGGAATGTGGATTGGATAAATGGATGGTAAGATGGATAGAAAGCTGGCTAGAAGGCCGGGCCCAGCGGGTAGTGATCAACGGCTCGATGTCAGGATGGCGGTCGGTTTCTAGCAGAGTGCCCCAAGGTTCGGTTCTGGGACCGGTTTTGTTCAATATCTTTATTAATGACCTGGATGAGGAGATGGATTGCACCCTCAGCAAGTTTGCAGATGACACTTAGCTAGGGGGAGAGGTAGATACGCTGGAGGGCAGGGATAGAGTCCAGAGTGACTTAGACAAATTGGAGGATTGGGCCACAAGAAATCTGATGAGGTTCAACAAAGACAAGTGCAGAGTCCTGCACTTGGGACGGAAGAATCCCAAGCATTGTTACAGGCTGGGGACCAACCAGCTAAGTAGTAGTTCTGCAGAAAAGGACCTGGGGGTTACAGCGGATGAGAAGCTGGATATGAGTCAACAGTGTGCCCTTGTAGCCAAGAAGGCTAATGGCATATTAGGTTGCATTAAGAGGAGCATTGCCAGCAGATCCAGAGATGTGATTATTCCCCTTTATTCGGCTCTGGTGAGGTCACATCTGGAGTATTGTGTCCAGTTCTGAGCCCCCCACTACAAAAAGGATGTGGACGCATTGGAGAGGGTCCAGCGGAGGGCAACCAAAATGATTAGGGGGCTGGAGCATATGACCTATGAGGAGAGGCTGAGGGAGATGGGTCTGTTTAGTCTGCAGAAGCGAAGAGTGAGGGGGGATTTGATAGCAGCCTTCAACTTCCTGAAGGGAGGTTCCAAAGAGGACGGAGAAAGGCTGTTCTCAGTAGTGACGGATGGCAGAACAAGGAGCAATGGCCTTAAGTTGTGGTGGGAGAAGTCCAGGTTGGATATTAGGAAAAACTATTTCACTAGGAGAGTGGTGAAGCACTGGAATGGGTTACCTAGGGAAGTAGTGGAGTCTCCATCCCTAGAGGTATTTAAGTCTCGGCTTGACAAAGCCCTGACTGGGTTGATCTAGTTGGGATTGGTCCTGCCTAGAGCCGGGGGATGGACTTAATGACCTCCTGAGGTCTCTTTCAGCTCTATGGTTCTATGATTCTACGTTTCTTTGCCACTCGAGATGGAGTTTGACATATCGGAAAGACTTCCAATCTGGACACAAGATCATCTGTGGAGAGTTGAAGGAGAAAGTCAAGTATGCAAACTTTGCCAATGGTGGACCAAAAATAGGAGTGATTTCTCGAGAAAGGTTTTTCAGCTAAAAAAACTCTGTCCACCAACCTTTGAATTTAAATTTTAAGCTGCCATCAAAAGCAAGTTATCTGATCTCAAATTACAAAGGCAAAGATGGTACCTTGGGCTTTGATACTTAACGTTAAAATTTTGAATTGTACTGGAAAGCCACTGCAGCATGGGTGTAAGTTTAAAGCATCAATGTAAGTTTGCTCAAAGTTAGCACTGGTAAAGAAATAGGTTGTCATATTCTGTGACATCTGAAGATCTCAGGTTGTGTACAAGGACAGCCTGAAAACATCTCTCTCATTCCAAGGTGAAAAAAAGCACAGATAGCTGTGCTAAGGTCTGCAACAGAAAATAATTAGAATTGGTATGGGTGCTTTTATGTCCAGAAAATATTTTCTTCCTCATGTACAGTGTTGAAGAATGACAGGTTGTAGTTTCAATAGCCTAGTAGCAAGGGCACTGGCTTTGAATGCAAAAGAACCACCTACATCCTGAATCTGATAAATCAGAGTATTCTGGAATGGAAACCTCTACTCTGAAAAAGAAGGAAGAGGGATTTGAATGTGGGTCTCCCACATTCTTGCTCAGTGTCTTAATCAGCAAATTATGAAGACTCAGGTATCTTAGCCATGACCTTTTCAAATGTTTTGTGAAATGCAGCACATTTGCCTGCAGAATAAAACCCAGTATTAGATGCCTTGACATGTTTTCAGAAAATTGGTTTGTTTACCTGACAGTCCTTAAAATATTACATTCTTCTAAACTATCCCAGAGGAGAGAGAAACACGCTTGGTTAACAATGCTACTTGGGCCTCCAGGGGCAAATAGCAACCAAAGGAACAACTAGGTAAGGAGAAGGGATTTCACTCTTTTAACAGATGATGTAGATGTACGGTTTCCTTAAAAGCTTCCAGCTACCCATTTGCATTGTGTCATTTGTCTTGAATGAAGTTCACATAACTTGCCTTTTCCAGACCTGCGTACAGACTGAGTATGCAGCATCTACGGGGGTGATGCTTGTTAAAGGCATTGCCTCTTTGAGCCACTCTCAATCTTCTGCCCCTATCCCACATCACAGTCTATACATTGGGCAGAAAAAGCACCAGACTGGAGTGAAACACAAAGGCTTTAGGGAGGGTGAGTATTCATCTGGCTTCATCTTCTTGAACATCTTGGAGGAAACATTGAGCCTCAACAGTTCCTGTCAGAGCCAACCTCACCCCACAATATCAAGGCAGCCAATAGACACGATAAAAAATTTTGTGGTCAGCTGCTCTTTGACCATCAATAGGAGTGAAATTCTGGCCCTTATGAATTTCACCCTAGAAATCTTATTGACCAAGCATACTACTCCCAACCTAGATCAATGGAACATGAAGAATTAAATTAACCCCAGATTTGAGCTGCTTCATTCACCACAACCTTCTCATTTGCTTTCTTGGTGTAAGTCCATTTGGCAACCCTCATGTACTGATGGCAACATGTGGTCACACTCTTTCAAAAGTGGAGAGTGATTCTGTTGTTCTGTCTAGCTAGGTGGCTTAGCCTGAATCCAAACGTGTCACAGTCAGACCCCAGTAAAACCTTCCATGTGCTGGTTGGGGATGGATTTGTAAAGGAGATTCTGAGGAGAATTTATGGCACAAGGAGGCTGAAGATATGATAATAATACGATCAAGTGACCAATTCCACATAGATACTCCAACCAAACCTGCATCTTCTTTAATGACATTCCTTAACTTTCTGCAAGCAGGAGTTGCATAAATAACCACTTGTTGAAGATTCCCCTGACCTGGATTTAGATTACTCTGGTGTGTAGTGTTGCATGAATAAAGTGAATAGAGAATGTTTATTGACACCTACCTTGTTCATGACTTTGAATTCTTCAGTGACTTTAGTTAAGATCCAAAGAACGTGAGACAACAATTTCTTGAAATAATGTCTGATTCCTGGGTAAGTTTCCCAGAGTCTATCTAGCTGCATGGTGATGAAGAGGCAAAACAATAAAAACATTTTGTGCTGTTGTGATTCAGCTTCATTAGCTTGAACACAAAAGATTAATCACCAGAGCATCATATTCCATATGTGGTGCAGTTGTAAAAACTGAAAACAAGCATCATGCCCCTATCAGCTTGAAATGATGTGTCTGTCATCGCCTTAAGCACTCTATTACTCACCACTATATTTCACCTTAGAAACATATCCCTGTGTATGTCATGCAAAAAATGTCAGAAAAATGAAAAGCACTCTCCATGAAGCCTTAGGGCAAGTTTATACGACAAAATTAAGTTGACCTAAATTACACTGGTGTAAAGCTACCACAGTAATTTAATTGCTTTTGCATGTGCACACTATACTCCTTGTGTCGGTGGTATGCGCCCTTACCATGAGGGCTTGCATCAATTTAACTGCACGGTGCAGCATTGTGGGACAACTTCTGAAAGGCAGCAACAGTCTATGCCAGCGATGCAGTGTCCACACTGACACTGTGTTTACTAACTATATAGACCTAATCACTATGCATCTTGCAGAGGAGGAGTTATTAAGTCGGTGTAGTGCACAAGTTACATCTGTGGGAACTATATTTTAATCTAGACACTTACAGAGCTGCCTTATGTCTTCTATCTCTGTAGAGTAAAGATTAGACTCATAGACTTTAAACCCTTCAGGGACATATTATGATCCTCTAGTCTGACCTCCTGCACATCACAGGCCACTGAACTCACCAATCCATTCCTGTAATAAGCTCATAACATCTGAATGACTGAAATAATCAAATCATGATTTAAAGACAAGTTACAGAGGATTAATTATTTTCTCTAGTTCAAAACCACAAGTGAGGCATGCCCTATGCTGCAGAGGAACGTAAAAAGTCTCCGGTATCTCTGCCAATGTGACCTGGGAAAGAATCCTTCCTGACCACCAAAATGGCACACTCTTAGACCTTCAGTGGGTGAGTGGGAACCAATGGTAAGAGACTTAAGGAAGAGTTCTCTGGAGTAACCCTCCCACTGCTAGCCATTGGAGATACTTGATAATTGCTGTGTTAAATATTAACACTGTGAAAAGAGGCTGATAAATATCATTTACTTTTATGGAGATAGAATTAGAAATGGGAAAAAAAGAAAATGAAGTGGGATACATTTGGGGTATGAAATTAGAAGTGAAATCTCCTGTCTTCAGAAAATGTGGCACTAGAAACTAGCATTCTAAAATCTGATTGTTTCTAATTAGGGATGTAAAAAGTCATTTAATGATGTAAATATGTAACTGCTAAAAATCCTAGCGATTTCATGGCTACATACATTGCAGGCCTGCGTATGTCATGTGTGTGTCAGGCAAAAAATGTCAGAAAAATGAAAAGCACTCTCCATAAAGCCTTAGGAGGGGAGGGATAGCTCAGTGGTTTGAGCATTGGCCTGCTAAACCTAGGATTGTGAGTTCAGCCCTCAAGGGAGCCATTTAGGGATCTGGGGCAAATTTGGCAGGGATGGTACTTAGTCCTGCTGTGAGGAGAGGGGACTGGACACAACTTGACTTGATGACCTTTCAAAGTCCCTTCCAGCTCTATGAGATGGTATATCTCCATATATAAAAGCTATGACGGTGATTAAAGACTCTGGAGATCTGCCTTATAGTAGGATAAGGAGCTCAATGTATTTAGCTGAACAATGAGGAGGTTAAGGGGTGGCTTGATTAGTCTGTAAGTACCTGCATGGAGAACAAGTATTTAATAATAGGCTGTTCAGTGTAGTAGAGAAAGATATGATAACCCAATGGCTGGAAGTTGAAGCTAGACAAATTCAGGCTGGCAATAAGGGGTAAAAATTTAACAGTGAGAGTAATTAAACAACTTACTTGTTGTGGATTCTCCATCATGGAGAATTCTTAAATCAAGGCTGGACATTTTTCTAAAGATCTGCTCTAGGAATTATTTTGGGGAAGTGTGCAAGACAAAGAGTGAAAAGGGATGATCCCAGTGATCCCTTCTGGCCTTGGAATCTCTAATTCTATTCAGTGTAAAACGCCCTCAACCAGGCCTGAGGGGGCGGGTGTGTGCAAAAGGGGCAGATGCAATTCAAAGAGGTCTGGGGCTTCTGGCCACCGCAGCTACTACTGCAGCAGTGGAGGCAGCAGAAGACAGAGCCCCAGGCCTTTAAAACTGGTGCTGGAGTGTTGAACCACATGCTCTGTGTGGCTCTGATGGCTGGGGGGAGGAGGAAACACACCATGCTCTGGGCCATGCGGAGGACTGGCTGCCCACAGCCTCACTCCTTTGGGCAGAGGCCTCACCCCACCCAGGAGTGCAGAGCCAGCTCCTCCTCACCTTGTCAGCTCCTCTGCCCTCAACTCACATAGAAATGAATGGAACTATAGGACAAGTGCTTCGACATTGTTTATGGACACAAAATCAGGTGCCTACATTTATTGAATCTTAAATTATTATCTCTGAAAATATGGTAGTGCCATAAGTACATTTTATTTTGTGTCTTTAGAACAATGTTGAAGTTGTTTGTATGGTCTGAATTGCCTTGGTAATAGTTTTTTCCCCCTCCAGCTTGCAATTGCAGCAGAGGGACAGAAAATGACTCCACCTGGTTCTTTTTATTTTCCTTTTGTGTGAAATGAGATTTAAAGCAAGCAGATCCGTCTTAAACTGTGACACTAAATAGTCGCAGGATCTGACCCCAGTGATGTTTTTCTGGGAGAGTGTGATGCGACCACCCCCTCCCGCCTGGAAGGGGGGTTCAGCGGACCCACCGCCGTACTTGGGTCTGGTTCTTAGGTCCTCTGCCCTTCGGGACAGGTCCTCGGATGCGATCTCCTTCTCCCAGACCGGGAGGAGGGTTCAGCGAACCTGTGAGTCCCCCTAGGAAGGGGTTGAGTAGGGTCTACCGCCCTGACATCTAGCCCGTACCCTGGGCGGGGCCCAGAAAAAGTATGTTGTAGCTGGGTTGGGTTTCTGGCTTACTGGCGTGGCCATGCAGCCTAGAGATAGGAGTGGGTGGGGGAAGGGGGACCCGGGCCTGCCCTCTCCACCGGGTCCCAGCCCGGGGCCCTAAGTGCAGGGGCGACGTTACCCTTGCACAACGGACGGGGGTTAATCCCGGAACTCGTCCGTCCACAGATGCCAGAGGCGCGCTGCCCCGGGCTGCTTCCTATCCCCCTCCCGGGTGGCCTGGCCCAGAAACCCGCCGCGGGGCCTTACCCCTGCTTGATCCGCCTCCGGTCCTCCTTGGTGCTCCGGTGGCCCGTGGGTCCTGCTTCCGTCCCTCCAGCACGGGGGCAGGTCTTCCCTCCTTCGGCCAGGCCGGGGCCGCCTCCTGTGTGCATCCCCCAGCCGCCTCTGGCCTGGACGTTTTTCAAACGGCCCCGGGGGCGGACGCTGACCACCAGCGCCCCGCCCTCTCTGAGCTGTCCCGTTTCGGGATGTCAGGCGGGGCGTCGGGAACCCTGCCCCCTGAGCCTCCCGGTGCTCGCCTGCCTGTGCTCTGTCCCAGCGTCCCGCCAGGGAGCGTCGACGTGGCTCGGCCCCGCCTCCTGGGTGGCGGGGCCACGCCGCTTCTCCACTCGGCCCCGGCCTCGCTGAGCCGGAGGCCGATACTGCCCCGACCGGCCGCGGCGGCGGCCCGGTTACCCCACCGCGGGAGGGGTGGGGCCACTCCCTTGGCAGTGCGGACCCCCGCGGGTCCGTCACAGAGAGGAAGAGAGGGACTGTAAAGCTCAATTCCAGAGTCTCCACCAGTGACCTTTTCTGTACAGTGCGTACAAAGACTCACTCTGTGGAGGATCCAGTTGGAAGCTCTGAGCAGGATGGAACAGCTGACTCCCCATGGTCCAGCTCTGGCTTACAAGGAGCCTCTTGCTGCCTTGCAGCTGGCTACGATTGCACGAGTTGCACGTCCTTAATGCTGCCACTGCCTGCAACCCTTACTTGCATGGGCAGCCTTACCGCTTCATCTGAAGCCTAATCCAAAGTCCAGTAAGTTAATGGGAGTCTTTCTGTTGATTTCAGTGGATTTGGGAGCTGACCCCTGCTAGCTAGCTAGCTTTGCATCTTAGAGGGGGCTCTCTAAACACATTTTATCAGCTACTTCAGATATTTTCTCATTTGGCATCTGGTTTAGTTCTCATTTTCTAGAAGTTTGGCAGTGAAAAATAAAACCCCTTCCATTACTGCTTGTCAAAATTGAAATCTCTGCCAAGAGAATTCAAACCCTGACTGGAACAGCAGTATTAGCTGAAGTGAACACACGCTTACCTCAGCCACTGATCTACAATAAAGATATTTTGGATTCTCTTGATATTTAACGAATAGAGAATCTGGTGGTATATATGAACACTAACATATGTATATAACTCAGATCTTCAAATATATGGAAAGGAGAATATCCAGACTAACACAGCTGAAAAATATTTCCTCCGGAACATAGCATTTGAGATGTAGCAAGTTGTTATACAAGCTTTTCCACATTACAGCAGTTAAAATCTCATATTTCTATAGTATGCTTCATCTCAGTGTTTCAAAGTGGTCCATATATTTTCATAAATTAAGGTCAATGCCCCCTGTGAAGATCTGTAGCTATAGCAATACACAGGGCTCGCCAAGCCGCGGCAAGCCCTGCTCGCCAGCCGCGCGGTTCAGCACGCTGCGCATGTGCTGATCGTGCTGCGGCGCCGTGCTGGGCTATAATCTACTCGCCCGTGGCGAGTAGATTACCTAAATTGTCGAGCCCTGGAAATACAAAACCCTGACTTTTGGGCTTATTGGCATTCATAGAAATGGCTTGAACCAAAGCCAATATCTTTTTGAATGTTTTGATTAATTAAGATGTTGGGAGTTTCATTTTAGATCAAACGTTAGTTTGGCCAAAACCTTTTGCCTTGATTTGAGGCACATTTGGGGGGCGGGGGCAGAGGATAGGTAAGGGATGTGTATCTACACATGAAACAGGGGTTTGCTGGCTATTTGCTCAGTATGTTCAGTATCTGTGAATCAAGGAAAGAGCTGATTTTAATTCTGCCCACATGTCTGGTATTTTCAATAGGCAAAGCCTGGGTAGGTGCATAAAAGGCATTTATAATCAATCTTGTCCATCTTTTTCAATGGTCAACTTGGCATTTTAATCTCACTTTCAATGCACCCTATTTCAGCTTACAGTAGCGATGGGCTGAAGCTGTAGAACTGTGAGCAGGAGAACTGTGATCTAGATACAGATTTCAGACAGGCTAAAGTCAATAGCTATCAGGTATGAATGAAACTCTCACATGTAGTCATTAGATAGCAAACAAATCAATGTTTCTTACTAAGTCTTGAGGCAGTATTTTTACATAAAACACATACACTGTAGAGCTCATAGGTCTATTTCATTGTCTTCACTGGGTTCCTTATACATTACAGAGATGAGATGGTCCTTTTGCTTTCCACAATGCCAGATTTTCAACCAATTTTTATTATATCTCAAACTAAATGTCATACTAAGATGAATAGTCTGAATGCAAATCTTTTCTCCACAGAAAATCTGGAATTACATCTTGCAGTTAGCCTGTGTACAGGCTCCTCCTGGAGGAGATAGTAATTATTGCACTGCAGAATCCGGATGCATTTCATAAAACAGTATTATGAACTTTAAATAGCAATGCTAAAACAAACTTGTATTAAGAAAATGTTACTTTTATCAAGGGAGAACTCTAAATTATGTCCTCTTAGCTAGGTCCTCCAAACAAGACAGAAACTAACTTTCATTATCTGTTTTTGCTCTTATACCTAAGGCCCAGAGTATCTCCTGTAAAATGCTGAATGTCCATCTTCTGTGGAAATTGGTGTAACTTGGCACCTTGCAAGAGGTTCTTAACTCCTTGCAGGATGAGGCTCTGATTCCTCCCTGTGAAATTCATCCTAGATCTACCATTCCGTCTCCTTAGAGATAAAAGGTTCATTCAAAAGGCCAAAGTCTTCCTCAGGTCCTCTTCTGTAGATGCTCCAGTATAGATAAATCAAGCAAGTAGAGAGCAGGTAGAACTTCCTTTATTCCTCTATCTCTGAAGCTTCCTGTGCTGGGTATATGATGACAAAGGGTGAGGATATTACAGCATCTACTTATTTTTGTTTCAATATCGAATAACGTGCTCATATAAACACTCTGAGAAACCTGCCAACAAATTAACAAGATCTGTGCAAATGTTCTCAATAAGGGCCTCATGACTCTGAAATCCCCTTCCCACCACCACTTTCCACACACATTTCTGGTAGAATGGAGCTCAGATTTCAGAGCTTATTTTCCAAAATATACTTTTGAAGAGAGGTAAGGGGATCATTGTATGGCAGTGGTGGGCACCTGTGACATTTTGTTCATGGTTGCTCATAGAATCATAGCGCTGGAAGAGACCTCAGGAGGTCATCAAGTCCAGCCCCCTGGCCAAGGCAGGACCAATCCCAATTAAATCAACCCAGCCAGGGCTTTGTCAAGCCGAGACTTAAAAACCTCTAGGGATGGAGAGTCTACTACCTCCCTAGGTAACCCATTCCAGTGTTTCACCACCCTCCTAGTGAAATAGTTTTTCCTAATATCCAACCTAGACCTCTCCCACTGTTACTTGAGACCATTGTTCCTTGTTCTGCCTTCCGTCACTGCTATGAACAGCCTCTCTCCATCCTCTTTGGAACCTCCCTAACTCTTCTCTTCTGCAGACTAAACAAATCCCCCCTAACTCTTCTCTTCTGCAGATTAAACAAACCCAAACCCTTCAGTCTCTCCTCATAGGTCATGTGCTCCAGCCCCCTAATCATTCTGGTCACCCTCCACTTGACCCTCTCCAATGTGTCCAAATCCTTTCTATAGTGGGGGCCCAGAATTGGACACAATATTCTAGCTGTGGCCTCACCAGAGCCGAATAAAGGGAAATAATCACTTCTCTGGATCTGCTGGCAATGCTTTTCCTAATGCACCCCAATATGCCATTAGCCTACTTGGCTACAAGGGCACACTGTTGACTCATATCCAGCTTCTCATCCACTGTAACCCCCAGGTCCTTTTCTTCAGAACTGCTACTTAGTCATTCAGTCCCCAGCCTGTAACAATGCTTGGGATTCTTCCGTCCCAAGTGCAGGACTCTACAGTTGTCCTTGTTGAACCTCATCAGATTTCTTTTGGCCCAATCCTCTAATCTGTCCAGGTCACTCTGGATCCTATCCCTGCCCTCCAGTGTATCTACCTCTCCCCCTAGCTTAGTGTCATCTGCAAACTTGCTGAGGGTGCAATCCAACCCCTCATCCAGGTCATTAATAAAGATGTTGAACAAAACCAGTCCAAGAACAAATCCATGGGGCACTTCACTAGAAATCGACCGCCAACCTGACATTGAGCCGTTGATCACTACCCATTGGGTCCGACAGTCTAGCCAGCTTTCTATCCATCTTACAGTCCATTTATCCAATCCATATTCCCTTAACTTGCTGGCAAGAATATTGTGGGAGACCATATTAACAGCTTTGCTAAAGTCAAGGTATATCACATCCACTAACTTTCCCATATCTACAGAGTCAGTTACCTCATCATAGAAGCTAATCAGATTGGTCCGGCATGAATCCTTACCCTTCATGAATCCATGTTGACTATTCCTGATCACTTTCCTCTCTTCCAAGTGCTTCAAAATGGATTCCTTGAGGATCCCCTCCATGATTTTTCCAGCGACTGAGGTAAGGCTGACTGGTCTGTAGTTCCCTGGATTGTCCTTCTTCCCTTTTTTAAAGATGGGCACTACATTTGCCTTTTTCCAATCATCCGGGATCTCTCCCAATCTCCACGAGTTTTCAAAGATAATGGCCAAAGACTCTGCAATGACACTTGCCAACTCCCTCAGTACTCTCGGATGCATTAAATCCGGGTCCATTGATTAGTGTATGTTTAGATTTTCTAAATAGTTCCTAACTTGTTCTTTCTCCACCAATGGCTCCACCACCTCCTTCCCATACTGCGTTGACTAGTGCATTTGTTTGGGAGCTGACCTTGTCCGTGAAGGCAGAGGCAAAGAAAGCATTGAGTAGTTCAGCTTTTCCCACTTCATCTGTCACTAGGTTACCTCTCTCATCCAGTAAGGGCCCCACACCTTCTCTGATCACCCTCTTATTGCTAACATGCCTGTAGAAAACTTTCTTGTTATCTTTCACATCCCTTGCTAGATGCAATTCCAATTGCACTTTTGCCTTCCTGATAACTCCCCTGCATTCTCGAGCAATATATTTATACTCCTCCCTAGACATCTCTCCAAGTTTCCACTTTTTATAAGCTTCCTTTTGTGTTTAAGCTCACCAAGGATGTCCCTGATAAGCCAATCTGGTCGCCTACCATATTTGCTTTTCTTGCACAGGAAGATGGTTTCTTCCTGTGCCTTGAAGAAGGCTTCTTTAAAATACTGTCAGCTTTCCTGGACTCCTTTCCCCTTCATATAAGCATCCCAGGGAATCCTGCCCATAAGTTCTCTGAGGGAGTCAAAGTCTGCTCTTCCAAAGTCCAGGATGTGTATTTTGCTACTCTCCTTTCTTCCTTTGGTCAGGGTTGCCAGATTCCTCTGGTTTCCATCCACATAGGGGGGCTTTTCTACCGGTGTTATTAAAGTGACATTCACATAAAGCAAAGGCACATGAAGTAAGGTGCATGCTGATTGCACACAACACTGATAGTGAAAGCCATGCACTCCCTCTGCAGTCAATCAATGCACTGCTTTGGTTCATTTGGCACACCCTCAAATTCCAGGTATTCAAGCTCAGCTAGAAAAATTACCCTATCTTGGGAGACCATCTTCAGGCCTATGAGGGGAAGGAGGGCCACTCATGGGGCCCACTAAATAGTCTAGGATGCCCATCCCTGATGTATAGGGTGTTTATGCCTGGCAGCTTGGTAAAAAGAAGAAGTTAGGCTTGGAGCCCTTATGAAGAAAGCCCTGCCAGCTACCAATCACTCTGTTATATCAAAGATGTCAGCACCTTTGCTGATATATTATCATACTACATAACCGTTATTTATGTAACATGTGAGAAGAAACTGAGAGATGAGCAGCTGGTAGAAAACAAATGGTCCTAGAATCATAGATGAGTGAAGCCAGTATGGGTATCATTTTGCAATGCCAAAATCAAAACCATGGGCTCCTTATATACTACTCAATAAGATTTTCTATAAAGGGTCACTTTCTTTAAAAAAAAAAAAAAAAAAAGGAGCTGTGAATCATCTGCTGGAATTTAATAGAAAATACCAATGCTATAAAATTTTACAGAACTTCCTAAGAAAGAGAGCTTTTTTCTATTAAGTTTTATATAGAACCCTATTAAATGTCAGTCCAATCCTTTTAGATTCATTCTTATTCAATTCTGTAGAATTTTTCCAAATGGGTGGTTTGGGTTTTTATTATCCAAATTGAGTCTGATAAAT
Source organism: Pelochelys cantorii (assembly GCA_032595735.1). Classification (NCBI taxonomy): domain Eukaryota; kingdom Metazoa; phylum Chordata; order Testudines; family Trionychidae; genus Pelochelys; species Pelochelys cantorii. Next base: position 331,603,829 of record CM064326.1, on the reverse strand, counting down.
TTTTGCCCATGGCTAACTATTACATTAAATACAAAAAGAGGTTTTCCATTGATCCATATCATTAGAAAAAACCCCTATGTTTATAGCTAGGAGAGCTGGACATTGCTGGAAGAGATTTTCAAATATTCATTAGTATTATGAGACCAATTTACAGGGCTGACCCACAACATTTTGGCACCTGAGGTGGGGAGCTCAAATGATGCCCACATACCTCCTCGCTGCAGCAGACACAATTTTCTACACTCTGGGTCCTAGTGGTGCCCCCCCCCCCACACACACACAGTCTGGCACCTGAGGCGGCCGCCTCACTTCGCCTCATAGTAAGGCCAGCCCTGACAATTCACTTAAGCTGTCTTTCCATCTTCTTACTGCTTACTTTCCTTCAATACTCCAAACAAGTTTCCTTGCAGAAATAGTCACTGAAACAGCAAATTTTAGGTGACTATTACAGAATATATGTAGCAAGTTAATGTCAAATTTCAAATCAACTGCATTCATGCCAGAAACGTAATTCAAAATATACAACCAGTCAAAATAAGACCCATGTGACTGTCTAATCAAATGTCATACAACATAAAAAAACACTTTAACAAGCTGCAGAACAATAATTTACAACACTTTTTTTACTTCCCGGTAATCAAGAAAATGGTGGATCGGTTTGCAGATTACAAAACAAGCTGAAATTAGTCAAATATACTGATTACTGATTTTTATTCAGCTTTAAATCAGTCAGTTCAATTGTCAGTGTTTGCTTTATACATAATATTTGAAAAACAAAGATTCTCTGTGGTTTATTAGGATACTTTTTGTAGCTTCTAATGTGTTTTAGTAAAACAGAAGCCTAGAAGATGAAGCTATAAGACTGACTTGTACATCTAACTTAGTGATGAACAAAGACTCCAGATAACCCTGGATCCAAAATATACTTAAGTCATTGGAAGGACTGCCATTGATTACAATAAGCATTGGTTCAGGGTTCAGAAGAGCATTTATTTTTTAAGTTATCATGAATAGCTGAAGGATAATCTGGCAAGGAAGATAGATCGGTCATTGACCCGTGGCCAGTGCTCATGAAGTTAGTGGGGGAGAGGGGAGGTATAAAACTACTAAAACGTCAAATTTTGTAGTGCTTCTTATCAAAGGGGAGATACAGTGATGAGTCATTTATATTGATAGCTTTTACGGACCTGAAATACATTGCCATACTACTTGATATGGGAGGATAAAAATAGAAATCTAACATCCCAGAAAAAAAATAGAAAAAAATATCAAGTCACTGTTAAAATAGCCCAAGAGACAAAATTCTAAGGTACCGGATTCTTTAAATAGGGAAATCAAGCAGAGGTCTTTGTTTGATAATTATATGTTGCAGGGTACTGCCAGAGCAGGATAAGTCAGGTGGCTCTATAATATAGTCATTCTGAATTTCCTGACATTTCTAAACTTTTTTTTCCGAGCATTCCAAGGAAGAGGGTGAGAGAAGGTCGTCATTTCCCCCTGGCTCATGAAACAATAGTGATATGCAGAATGCTTCATTTCCATTATTGTAGCACCCAACAGTCCCAGTCACAGACTAGAACCCGCTCATGCTAGGTACGGTAGAAACATAAAACAGAAAGTCATTCCCTGATTCAAGGAATTTACAATCTAGGAATAAGACTCAAAGAAATGGATACAGACTGACCTGGAGAGTACAAGGAAAAAAGGAGACAATATTTGTCAGCATGACAGGCTATTGTCTCAATACCTGAGCAGCCTAACAAAGAAATGCTATGGATCCTAAAAGCATTTTATTTAAGTCCTGGTCCTGCTTCTAAGCAGATTCCAGCGCCTCACTGACCTTAACACTACGACTGTACTGAAATGTGCAGAGTTCATACTGACAGTATAGTCATTTTAAGTTAAAGATGAGGCTTTCTGGAGGATAATGGCAGGTTGGAGTATACAGGGTACTGACGGATGATAGAGGATGTTTAGATGACAAGATAATCTGACTCCACTGTCACCTGAGAACCTGTTGTTACCAATGTGGAGAAAATGGCACATGCCATTATGGATTGAGGATAAAAATGGTGCCTATAATTATATGGGAAGAGGAAGATGTAACAGAGTGGGTTAATAGCTGCGAGTCAGTGGCCTGTAGTTTAAGAAAATGCATCTTGCTGCTGTAACAGAGGAACATAAAATAGTTGTCACAAAGAGTGTTTCAATGTGACTATAGCAAAGGATTACAGTGGATAAGAAGCTGGATATGAGTCAACAGTGTGCCCTTGTAGCCAAGAAGGCTAATGGCATATAGGGTGCATTAGGAGGAACGTTGCCAGCAGATCTTGAGACGTGATGATTCTCATTTATTCAGCACGGGTGAGGCTACATCTGGAATACTGTATCCAATTCTGTGCCCTCCATTACAGAAAGGATGTGGCCATATTGGAGAAAGACCAGTGGAGGGCAACAAAAATGATGAAGTGTCTGGAGCACATAACTTATGAGGAAAGGCTGAGGGATTTGAGCTTATTTTGCCTTTAACTACCTGAAGGGAGGTTCCAAAGAAGTTGGAGAGAGGGTGTTCTCAGTAGTGACAGATGGCAGAATGAGGAGCAATGGTCTCAAGTTGCAGTGGGGGAGGTCTAGGTTGAATATTAGGAAAAACTATTTTACTCAGAGGGTGGTGAAGCACTGGAATGGGTTACCTAGGTAGGTGGTGGAATCCCTAGAGGTTTTTAAGTTGCGGGTTGACAAACCCCTGGCTGGGTTGATTTAATTGGGGTTAGTCCTGCTTTGGGTAGGGTGTTGGACTCGATGACCTCCTAAGGCTTCCTACAGCCCTGTAATTCCATTATTCTATGACATGAATAACCTACCAGCTCTGAAACCCAAAACAAAGATGAATGACTGTGCTCCAGCCTCCATACTGCATTTTGTAGTCTAAAGGCAATCTGAGAATAGGAGAGCTGGAAAAGGGAGATGTTATCAGTACCCCAAGTAAAACATTGCCATTGTTGCTAAATTAAATTTCCAGTCTTGTCCAACATTAAACTCAGCTACATTACTTACAGCACTCAAAGAGTTTCCCCTCAGCACTAACTCTCTACCACTTTATAAAGAGATAGGGACAAGTAAATCCAGAAATCTCTCACATTTCCTGCACGGTAAATGTAATATGTTTTATGATCAACTTTCCATTACTCATTGGGACATTCAACCAGGGTATAGTGGGGAAGTTGCCCCACACTGAGAAAAAAGAGGGGTTAAAATAGGCCAGAGGCAGCCTGTGCAGAACCTTCCAATTAAAAAAGGGTTTATTTCATGATCCAGTTAGGCAGGGGCTTGTTGCAGCAGCCAATCAGTGCAAGCAGGGGTCATATATAAAGGGCTCCGTGGCCTGATAGTGAGAAGGACTGGCTGCTTAGGAGCACCATGGTTAGAGCAGTGCTGGGCAGGGTAGCAGAGCAGAAGCTTCTGGCTGCCTGCTGTTAGACTGAGGCCCTGGAGGATGGGCAGATGAGGTGCTAGGGCTGTGGGATAAATGGCCCAGAGAAAAGAAGCAGTAGAGGATTGAAGGAGGCTCAGTTACTGTCTCACATGAAGGTCCCTGGGTCAGGGCCCAGAGTAGCAGGCACGCCTGGGTGACCTGCCTCCCACACACACACTTTGCTCTCACTCTGGGGAAAGTGGCCAGTTCAGACTGCAGTTTGTCCCAGGAGCAAGGGACTAGATTGGTGACTGCAGCAGGCAACTGAGGTGAGTGGCTGGATTATAAAATGCTGGTTCATCCAGAAGTGGAGAGGTAACCGAGTGGGCCAGAGCAGAAAAGCCATGCCCAGAAATGAATGCCATGGTGGTCCAGGATGTGGCATGAATCCCAGTGTTGTGGTGACCACAGAAGTGATGATGGCAAGGCACCAGCAGAGAAGGGCGCACTGGACCAAGACAGCTTATTCCCAGACAGCCAGCAGGAGGTGCTGCAGTGGTTCCCTTCCTGTTACATGGGGAAAATTAGGAATGTTAAATATTGGAATCTGCTCCTGTATTTATGGTGATCAGATGAAACCACCACAAGAAGCTATCATGGAACTTTGAAACAATTTTCAGCTGGGTCTAGAGCCTAACTTTGTGACTCAGTTCTAGAGGAAGGAATAATTTTTTCTGCTCTACCTATAAATAATGGAGTCGGGCCTGTAGAGAATTAAGTCTTACAGTATCTGCATGAATTCAATCATCTCTATTCAAAGCATAGCACCAAAACTATATAACCATATAAGAAAACATATTAGGTTAGATTGTCATCTTGTGTAAATGAACATAGCACTTTTCATTAATAGATGGGGCTGCACTGTTTTCCCCCCCATTCACTGAGGATGTAGCCAATTTCTATAAGATTATTTCAATGACCATCGTTTCCTAAGAGGCTAAGCAACTAACTCTAAGCATTTTGGGGACTGAATGGCAGCCTTCGATGGTGGTTTTGATTTTCCAAGTTACAACATGTTCTGTCTTAGTGAACTGTATGTGCTTTGTTGTGTCTAAATTTTTAAATACTGCCCAGGAAATCTCCCTTAAACAGAATAAGCAAATATCCCAATATGACAAGGGAATCTTCTTTTCTAGTCTTTAGGCTATACTCAACCATTTTTCAAATGCTTTCACAATTGCTTAGCTGCATGATGACTTCCTGAAGAGCACTGTGTTCCTTCCAACTTGTGAGAAAGTAGTTAGATGCAATGGAAATACCAGAAAGTATAGACTGAGACCCACAAGATTGATATGAATAGTGGTACTTCACCTTCCATAATATTATGCTTCTGTATTAAACTATCAGTGTGAATCAATCACTGCAGAAGAATATCTAACCCAGGAACTAAAGTGCCTGAGTCTTAGTCTAGAGGCTGGATTATGATCTCATTTATATTGTTGTCTTCAGTGGAATTATTCCAGACTGATACTGTTGCAGGTGAGATCAGAATGTTGGCGTCTTGTTCCACAGACTGAGGCTACGTCTAGACTGCAGGCTTTCTGCACAAGAAGCTTTTGTTGGAAGAGATCGTCTGAAAAACTTCTTGTGCAAGAGAGCGTCCACACTGCAAAAGCGCATCGAAAAAGCGATGTGCTTTTGCAAAAGAGAGCATCCAGATTGCCTGGATGCTCTCTTGCAAGTAAGCAGTGATTGCTATGGACAGAATGGCCACCAGGGCACTTGTGCTTTTTCCTCTTCCCTCTTCTTGTGCAAAAAACCCCTCTTCCCCATACACACATCCCTTTTTGTGCAAGAGATCTTGCGCAAAAAGGCATTCTTCACCATAGAATAAGGATTACCAATTGCGCAAAAACCCCTCTGATCTTTCGATTTATTTGCACAAAAATGCGCTTGAGGTGTGGATGCTTCACGAGTTTTTGTGGAAAAATGGCCGTTTTTCCACAAAAACTCTGTATTGTAGACATAGCCTGACTTTCTGTGTCACCTTGGGCAAATCAGTTAATGGATTTTACTCCATAGCTGCAAAAGCCTACTTATTTACCTAAAAGGGTAGCTGTAAGATGAGTTTTAAAAATACCTTAGAAGTGTGAAAGACTAACATCTGAAGAAATGGGTTGTACCCATGAAAGCTCATGATACCATCTACATGTTTTGTTGGTCTTTAAGGTGCTACTAGACTATTTGTTGGTTTTTAAGTTTTTCCTGTTACAAACTAACTCAGTTACCCCCTGAAGCTTAGAAGTGTGGTTATCTGAGTAACAGTAACAGTGCTGATATGTACCCTATTTTGCAGTGGGTTACTGAAACACTTGAAAAACAGTAATATTCTCAACGCTGCCCCTGCCATTTGAGGCAGATAAATAATGTGTCATCTGTTTTCTAGATGCACAAAAGTTGCAACTTGCCCACAGTAGAACAGAGATTAGGTGTCAAAGGAATGAAAAGGATCCAGTAATCTTGGGCTCCCATTCTGGAAATGCTGAGGTACACTGAATAGGAAGGGTTGAACAGTGTTGTCTGCTATTCTAATTAACAGTTTTGTCAAACACAATTTTCTACCAAAAATCATTTCAATAAAAACATTTTGATTTTCATTATTTTTGAAAAAATGGTTTTGGCAACAAAACTCCATAATTTTTCATCTCATTTTTGACAAAACCTACATTTTGCAAGAATTTCAAAGTGAATATTTTAATTTCCCAAGCTATTCAAAGTGTTAATTTTGCTATGTGAATTTGGTCTCCCTGATTTTAATATCAAAGCTATGGGGCAGATTCTCATTTGGTGTAGATCAGTATAATTCTGAGTTCAGTGTGAGTATGCCACCTTCTGACCAGCCAAAGATACGATCCTCAAACCACAAGGCTGTGCAATGGCATTATACATCTAACACTTCAGTAGACCAATTTTTGCTTCTCTTTAAATTCTGTGCCTCCCATAGATGGACATGAAATAGCCCTATGCTGAAAAACAGAAACAGATGCTAATATCTTTCATTTTTAATGGGAGTTATAGCAAATCAAGACAGGTGGCTCAAACTAGTACCATGGACAGCTACTCTTATACTTATAAGCAGCTTTGTATACACCCTGGCAGAATGTCTTCGGACTGGCCATACACATGACCTCTGTATCTTGGCTGGAAGGAGAGGGAAGTTTAACAATTGTTAAAGTGAGATTCCAATACTGGATCAATAGTATGAGCCAAGTAAAACTGTAAGCAAACATACTACAAAGTGCCTCTTGTCACTTGGTCCAATGTACAGTGATCCTCTCTGGAACAGAACAATTCTGCTTTCTTAATCATGCCATCTGTGCAATGGTTCAGTGAACTCTTAGTATTTAGGCTAAAAGAATCTATTACTTTAAGAACATAAGAAACATAAGAATGGCCATCCTGGGTCAGACCAAAGATCGATCTATCCCAGTCTCCTGTCTTCCAGCTGTGGCCAATGCCAGGTGCCCCGGAGGGAAGGAGCAGAACAAGTAATCATCAAGTGATTTCCCTTCCATCACCCATTCTCAGCCTCTGACAAAAAGGCTAGGGACACCATTCTTACCCATTCTGGCTAATAAGCATTGATGGACCTATCCTCCATGAATGTATCCAGTCCTTTTATGAACCCTGATCTTTAATTTATGAATTAGGGTTGATTGGAACCCAAATCTCTGCTGGTGAAAAGTTACTGTGAGCTACGGGGACTTTATTTTTCTGTGACCATGTGAATTAATGGCTGGTCAGAAAGCTAGCCAGTGGATCCACAAAAGCTTATGTTAGGGAATTTCTAGTGGCAGAATGCCAGAGCAAGGGGTGTAAAGCACTCTTTCATTTACCTCCTTTTATTTTCAGGACCCTAACTATCTAACCGGGGAAACAGTCAAATTTATGTAATATTTTGGATGAATCCAAAATCATCCAGGTGCAAACTCCCCCTCACCTGCACCAGTCAGCTGTGATCGGAAATATCAGGGTATATCTAGACTACATGGCTTCGTCGACGGAGCCATGTAGATTAGGTTTCTAGACATAGGGAAATGAAGCGGCGATTTAAATAATTGCCACTTCATTTACATCAAAATGGCTGCCGCGCTGTGCCGATCAGCTGTTTGGCGGCACAGCGTGGTAGTCTGGATGCTCCGCGGTTGACAAGGGAAGCCCTTGTCGACCGCCCCGTTATGCCTCGTGGAATGAGGAAATCGCTGCTTCATTTCCCTTTTTCGAGCACACTAATCTACATAGCTCCGTCGATGGAGCCATGTAGTTTAGATGTACCCCCAGTGTGGGTGGCGTGTGCTAAGGTAGAGGTCCACACACGCTGAGCTCATGAACCATGCTTTCAGGGAAGCTGTCTTTAAACTACAGAGAATGGTGCCAAATGCGCATGCCCCTTGGAGGGCAAAATCCAAAAATTCATGGATTGCTTAGAGGAGACATGGCTTTCACTCCTTGCTAAAGGTATGTTCCTTTTCCCATTCAACCATGCTTGCTATAGTGGACAAGTGGAAACACTGAGATTTTAATCTTGGCTGCTTCCAGGACCCCATGGCCATAGCATTTCTCTTCTTGAATTAAGGGGGAAAGGTATTATTCTAAAAAGGAAAATACAATAATACAAATGGCTGAATAATGATTGTCCTCAATAAAGAACCCTCAACTTTGCAGTTTGCCTGGACAGGAATCACGGTTCTCTTCCTCCGCTGCTACATTCAATGTTGATTTCACAGATAAAACACCAATGTTCCTGAGATAATGGAAGCAGGACTGCGGACTTAGGAAATCCCACACGAGCTGGAATCACAAGCTAAGAATGAAGTTAACCTTTCCCTAGCTTCTATATTATAGAGAAGTTTCTCTTGAATGCCCAACACTGAGATATTTGTCTTCTTCCATACTCTCCAGAGTATGTATTTTCGGGAAATTAGTTTGTCTGAATAAATACCGACATGTACAATAGTGCAGGGATTATGATAGTCTTATGGCTTCAGGCTAGCGAATGGTTTGGTCTAAGGCTTAAGGTGCTAGCGTGGCATATAAGAGACACAGCTTTAATTCCCAGCTGTACCACAGACTCTGTGTGCCACCTCAGACAGGTCACTTAGGGTATGTCTAGACTACCCTTGGCTTCCGAAAGAAGATATGCAAATTGAGCACGAATTTGCATATCTTCTTCCAATTCCTTTTTCGGAAGAGGTTTTTTGAAAAAAAAAGAAAAAAAAAGCAGTCTAGATGAGTTTTTTCCATGCAACGCCCCCTTTTTCGAAAGAACCCTTATTCCTCAAAATATGAGGTTTACAGGGTTCTTTCAAAAAAGGGGGAGGTTTGCGCGAAAACCCCCATCTAGACTGCTTTTTTTAAAAAAACATCTTCCGAAAAAGGGATTGGAAGAAGGTATGCAAATTTGTGCTGAATTTGCATATCTTCTTTCAGAAGCCGAGGGTAGTCTAGACGTGCCTTTAGTTTTACTGTCTCATTTTACCCACCTGTAAAATGGGATAATAGTTCTTCACTACCTCACAGGAGTACTTTGAAGGTAAGAACATTAAAAATACTGCAGGGATTGAGGGGAGGAGGCGGATAAGTATTATAGATAGAAAACTCCTGAATTTCTGGGTCAGGTACTGATCCTATGTTTGGACATGGGTGAGTCATGTGCCTCAGTTTCCTGATGTGTAACCTGAAAAGCATGCAGTGAGCCTTGAGTGATTAAAGCCAGCAGACTGACTTGACCATCCTTAGTTGGGAGTTTAAAATAAGTGGAAAGTGTTAGTAACAGTCGAGAGAACCTGAATTTCTCTTCACCCTGCAATCATCATATTATTGCAGTGACACATCTATTGTACAAATCCTGCTTTGTTTCCTTTTCCAGCCCCATAATTTAAGCACTGCTTCTCTAAGGAAATATCTCCAGCAAAGCAAGAGACAAGCTGTCAAGCAAATAGACAAACAACTCTGTCACTTCAGTACATTTCTGTGCAGGTAGCGGAACAATGCTATGCTGCTATAATTAAAAATGAATTACAACAGGGGATTAATAAAAGAAATGCCGAATGTCGCCATTTCATTCAAAGACACTAAATTGGAACAATTTTAAAGAAAGGAGAAAAATGTGGTGAAGAGGCAGCACAAAAGGTGCCTAGAACAAGCTCAACTGCATTGGTTGGGGGTAGGGAGAAGAGGTCACAAAGGCAGATGCAGCAAGATATGTTGTCTGCCCCCTAGCACCCGTACTCTATTTATGATACATTTACAACATCTTCATCCTATGGACCCAAGGGAAGGAGACCCTTGAAGAATTCCATAGGGAATTCAACAACTTCCACCCCATCAGCAACCTTAGCCTGGATCAGTCCACACCAGAGATCTACATCCTTAACACTGCAGTACAATTAAATGATGGCCACATTTCCACCACCTTATACCGGAAACCTACTGACCGTTATACTTACATACATGCCTCTAGCTTTCATCCAGGACACATTACCTGATCAATTATCTATAGCCAGGCCCTAAGATACAACCAGATTTGCTCCAGTCCCACAGACAGAGACAAATACCTACAGGATCTCTATCAGGCATTCTTAAAATGTAAATACACACCCAGGGAAGTGACAAAACAGATTGACAGAGGCAGACAAGTACCCAGGCATCAGCTTTAAGACAGGCCCAACAAACAAAATAACAGAGCACCACTAGTCATCTCCTACAGCCCCTGACTTAAACCGCTCCAGTTCCTCATAAACAACCCACAGCCTATCCTGGAAAATGATCCCTCATTCTCACATGCCTTGGGGGACAGGCCAGTGCTCCCCTACAGACAATCCCATCACCTGAAACAAATCCTTTTCCGCAACCACACAGCACACCTCCATCATACTCACCCAGGAACGCACCCCTGCAATAAACTCTGTTGACACATCTATACAAGTGACATCATCACAGGACCTAATCACATAAGCCACCACATCAGAGGCTAATACAACTGCACATCCACTAATGTGATCTATGCCATCAGGTGCTGGCAATGCCCCTCTGCCATGTCTATTGGCCAGACTGGACAGTCTCTATGAGAAAGGATTAATGGACTGTGACAAAGTTCCTTTGAAAACCTGATAGGTCCTGCACTTCCTTGTGGATTTTGCTTGCCTCAGAGGCTTACAGCAGCCCACAGTTTTAGGCACCATGCCTAGGGCTTTAGTTTGCTGTTTGTTGAGTTCTTTTTATCATTGGCCAGTGTACAGTACAATGGAGAATAAACTCCATACTCCTTTTCCCCAAATGCTGGGGGGACCCGGGCCCATACTTTACTCTGGGTTCCAGTCCAGGGCCCTATAGTTGTAGCTGCCTGTGAATCCCTAACACCTGTTATAAGACAGCTCCAAGACCCCTGGGCTACTTCCCCACACCTTCCCCAGCACCTTCCTTCTCTCCAGTTCATCCTCCTTGTGTTCAGTTGTTGTCTCCTTTCCTCCTAATCCCAGTGGCACCCTCCTCCGTCCTCTCAGATACATGCAAGCCCCAACTGTAGGCAAAGCTTCTTTTATAGCCAGTCTGAACTGGTTTTCTTAATAACCCCCCACGTGTCCTAATTAACCTAGGCTGGCCTGACTCTGCAGGCCTGGACAATTAGCCCCAGGTATTCCACTGTCATGACTGCTGCTCTTGGTTCTAAACTAACCCCTCCCTGTTACTCTGGGAACAAAGGTCTCCTCAGTCTGAGGCTTATATATCCCCACTCCACTACCTTTTTATAGTCTTCTGTTCTGACCCTGTCACAGGACATAAATCAAATATTCAAAATGGTAACTCACAGAAACTGGTTGGTGGACATTTTAACTTGTCTGGGCACTCATTAATGGATTTAAAGGAGGCTATTATCTTACAAAGTAATTTCAGGAATCAACTAGTGAGAGAGTATGTGGAACTGGCCTTCATATGCAAATTTGACACTATCTATCATGGCTTGATCAAAGACATGAATTGGATGGGTCGCTATATTCAATACCGAAATGACATCACAAGCTAAGTATCTGGCACTTACAGCCCACTCTATTAGCTTTATTTAGCATGGACACTTTAATTGACAGGTTTTTCTCCCTCCCCTTTTCCCCTCTTTTTCTGCTTTATATTTAAACCTCTTGCTCCATATTTATTATCTGAAGAAGTGGGTTGTGCCCATGAAAGCTCACGTTACGATCGCTATATATTTTTGGTTAAGTCTCTAAGGGTATGTCCACACTGCCACCCTAGTTCGAACTAGGGTGGCTAATGTAGGCATTCGAACTTGCAAATGAAGCCCGGGATTTAAATATCCCGGGGTTTATTCGCATGTTCCCGGGCGCTGCCATTTTTAAATGCCCCGTAGTTCGAACTCCCTGCCCGCGGCTACACGCGGCACGGACTAGGTAGTTTGAATTAAAGCTCCTAATTTGAACTACCGTTACTCCTCGGAGCTCCAAGTTCACGTGATTATGAAGTTTGCAGAACCTTGCCGTAATCAGTTGGTTTCTTGTCAGTAGAAGTGAAATATGGGGAAAGCTTCTAACTGGAACAGAGAACTCTAATGCAGAATCTAGACTAAATCTGGGGTGTATGTGTGTAGAACTGAAGCTCTATTTTATATATATATATATATATATTGAGGCAGATCCTCAACTAGTATAAACTGGCCTAACTCCACTGACTTCAATTTATACCAGCTAAGGATCTAGAGAGTGGGAAGGTCTGAATTCTATACACTCAGATGAACATGGACTTACCAGCTGACTTACCAGCTTCTCTCTCTCTTGTATATACTTTTGATAACACAATGAATGAAATTTATCTTCAAGGTTATTGAGGTATAATTCTGATTCTGGAAGTCAACGCTGCTGTGTATATTTATATCAGCAGTGGATCTACACCAAGATGATCTGCTGTCTCTGGAAACAGAGAAACTAGAGATCCAGTACTGCCTATATTTTTAGAGTTTGTTACTTTTAAATGGGAAAGACTCTTGTTTGGGTTGAGATGTTGTACGGAAGTGCTAGTCTAGAACAAACGCATCACTCTAGATGTAGTATTAGTTTAGCATCTTGGCATGTCCCAGTCAACCTTCATTATACAAGATGTAAGTTCTGCTAAGCTGTTGTTATTTCATCTTCCTACCTTGCCCCCACCTTGTTTCTCTCATCACACTACTGTATTCTGCTGGCTGTAGGTGGTACGCTCTTCAGGGCAAAGAAAGTCATTATTTGTCTAACACGATGAGGCGCTGAGCCTTGAGAAAGGTCTGATGCTCCACCTGAAATATAAAGAGTGGCTTTTGGAGATTATTGCCCCTCTAAAGAGAATGGAATGCTATTGGAAGCTGCTAGGATCTACAATCCTCCAAGCAGGTTCTCTTTAACCACAGACAGTCCTGCCCATGGGAAAGGAGGGAGGAGAGAGGAGGCAAAGGGGGCAACTGCCTCAGAGCCCGGCGATTCAAAAGGGTCCTGGCCATTGCCACCACTACTACAGCAGCAGGGGTGGCTGGAACCCCAGGCCCTTAAATCACCACAGGATCCCTGGCCACATAGTCCAGGGGGCGCTGGCTGGGGAGAGACTAGCCTTCACAGCCCCACCCCTTCCACCCGAGGCCCTGCCCCTTCTGGAGTGTGGAGCCTCCCCCCCCAACACACACACCTTGGCCAGGGGCCAGGGAATTCTGTCCATCCCCCTTACCGCAGAGCAGGCACTAGTCAGCGGGCTGCAATTCCAACCTGCCCACGGTGGGCTGCCCAGGTTTCCTGACCTATTTGTTGGGGGAAAGATCATGCCAGACAGTAAATCATCCTTCATTTAGCACCTGAAATACTAATGGGCCTGAAATACCATATAGAACTGGAGTGACAGTGATGTATCATGCCCTATAGGCTCAACGTGCTTTGTCACACTTAAGTAAATATCATCCCCAGTGTCTACATAAGAATTCAAAAATTTCAGCTAGGATTGACTCAGGGCAAGCACCTAAATCAGCAGCCTGAGTGTGTGTAGCTAAGCACCTGCAGCTCAGGTGGCATTTATGTTCATTGTTTTCATTTTCTCAGGAGTTTCAGATACAACTGGTCTTGCTTCTGTTTACAGATTAGAATTCTTTGCTGTTCATTCTGATTTCCTCAGATTCTTCTGATCTTGAATAAAATGATCCACATTTAAACTTGGGAGGAGTTGCAACTTAATTCCTTGGCTACTTTCCTGCCTACTTCTGGGTCCCATCTTTGTCTGTGCTCTGCTGCATTTGCTGTCTCTGCATCCATTAGGTGACACTTATTACTGGCTCTGTTTCCTTTATGGTAATTATCTCAACTTAGCTACTCAAACTTCCTTCTGTCTAGGCTCCTAGATACTATAACTCAGATGTAATAGGAACTTCTCCTTAGTATTTGGGAAGAGATAGCAACAGCTTAAGGAACCAGAAATGTGTAAAAGGCAAGAGCACCGAGGGCTGGGGTTGTCAGAGGAGCGTAAGGGAATTAAAGCACTTCTTTGGGGAAATAGAAAAGAGAGAGAGTAGGGATGGTTTTAAAGGTAGAACATAGTCTTAAGACCAAGGAGATCTAGGTTCAATTTCTGTTTCTATCATGACTTTCTCTGGGACATTAGGGAATCCATCTATTCTCACTTTACCTTTATCTCCCTGCCTGTAAAGTAGGGGTAGGATGATACTTTTCTCCAACCCTTTGTCTGCCAAATAGTCCTTCCCTGAAAGAGCTGCCAGTCTTTTACATCATGCACATAGAGTGCCCAGCAGAATGAGGCCCTGATCTTGGTGATGGCTTTGAGAGGCTATTGTAATACTGATAATATGGTCTTGGAAAGTGTTACCATGTTTCTCTTTGCTGTTGAATAGAGGTGCCAGAGATGCATAATCTCCTGCCAAGATGAGGAATAATAACAGGCTTAAAAGAAATCATGGATAGAGGACCAGCCCCAAGAGAAAGTGAAAGGAGACCCGGATGCTCTTCAGAAAGTAGAGAGAGAAAACTTCAGGCCCTTTGGGGGTTATGAAATGTTTGACTAAATTTACTGTTTACACCAAGTTCTGAAGATGGGTTCTAATTAGTACTATAGAAAAGCCATTCTAACGCTATTTCTGTTCACCAGCAGATAATAGTGAATTGGGGGAAAAAGTAGAGCCACTTGTCTATCTTCTGAAGTGAAGAATCTGTGGGCCATACCTTGAAGTAGAGGCGAGAAAGTATGCTAGGCCAACCCAATACGAGACTGAAGGGAAATACCAATATCTGGGCAACTTGTTGCAGTGACCACTCTTTCTTGTGCTGTTCTTCTGCTTCCCTTTCTTTATATTTAAAAAAATCAATCTGTTGTCTCTAGTCCTTTATACTTTGTGAGAAGGACTATCTGGTGTTACAATAAAGTAAATGAGAAATAGCCTGATGTGGACCTCTTTAAAGATTAGAAAGTGGGGAAGAGTATGTCCACTGGGCTGTTCTCTGAAGGTTAGAAGGATATGACCAGGCTGTCATTACTTATCAGAAAAAGATTAAAAAGGAGCAACACATTATTTTGTACAGTTTATCTTTAAAGTCAAGCTTGTTCTCCTAGCCACTTAAAAGATTCTCCCAGTTCTCTACTCTTGATATTGTCATATAATTCTGTTACATGTTGTATGTATTTATTGGTTCTCTGATGTGATTAATTCATACTAGTTTTCTGATGTGAATGAGTCACTGAGACATCGTAGAATATGCAAAGAGGCTTATGTCCTTATCTAGAAATATTGGAGAAAAGATGCAAAAATTCCTTTTAGCCACTAGGTGGTGGTAACATATTGCATATCTGTACAGTGAATCTGTACATATAACGTCTTTGACCAAAATAACTAGTAGTAATTTGGTGGCAGGTGCTTGTCAGTTTTTAATTCAGCCTTGAAACTAGTTCTTACTAGTTTAGTTTTTACCCTCTAAATAAAAACAGCCTCTGTTCTGAGTCAGTTTCATCAAAATGTATGCTTTGTGAGCATCATCAGACTCTGAATTCTGATACTTTTTATACTATATTTAATTAGGTAATATAAACAGGCTTACAAATCTTTGCTATGCAAATAGCAGAAAGAAAATCATTACTACACTAGTAATTTTTTGTGTAAAGAGACACTGCACAGACATAGTTATCAGATCTTTCTGTTGAACAAGGTGTTACCATATTAGATAAGAACATCATTAGCACACCTACAATATGTCATTTCAAGTGATTTTATTAAACTCAGAGAAATCTTGGGTTACACATTCACAAACCAAACATGTCTTGAATGGCTCTTTCACAGGTTCAATGTTCTAATAGGCCAGGCCTGCACAACATATGGCCCGAGGGCCGCATGCGGCCCACAGGGGCTCACTGTGCAACCCATGCCGACTACGGGCAGTGTGGCCCCATCCGATCCGCTGGCTGGGCAGAGGAGCGGAGCACCACCGGGGAGGGGGAAGTGAGGCAATTCTTGCTTCCGGGCTGCCTGCATGCAGCTCCGGCGCGAGGAGGTGGGGCGCGAGCCAGAGAGCGGGACGCCGGCAGACGCCAGGACGCTGGCATGACGTGGCATCATGACATCATGGCTGGTGACCGCCGGATTCAAAAAGACTCCGGCAGCCCCGCAACCTGGAAGGCAGAAGCCAAGTAGGGGAGGGAAAGGGGCTTGTGCTGAGGGGAGGGGGGCAGGTCAGGAGAAAGGGGAAAGCACCAAGGGGCAGGGAGCTGGAGAGACAAATGCCAGGGGGCCAAGTGGAGACATGCATGGTGCTTTTTTTTTTGTTCAACAAAAATTTTTAGCCCGCATGTTCAGTATTTTTTGGGAGAGCATCCCTACTTGTGGCCCACAGCCGTTTTCTTTGAAGTAATATGGCCCTCGCCGCTTTCCGAGTTGTGCAGGCTTGAGCTGTAATAGGCCTGGCAGGCTTTTTCACTTATAAGTAAACTAGATGCTTTCTGGAGGAAGCAGAGCCACAGAACAAGGATAGGAAGAAGCAGGTAGGTAGAGATTAAGACCCAGTGATGTACAAAATCTTTGGGTGCCCTACTCAATTGCGTATCATGCATATTGGTAAGGACGGCTCTAGAGAGGCATATAGAGAGAGGTGGAAGCAAGCTAACCAAAGCACAGTATTTGATAAGCTAACCAAAGCACGGTATTTGATAAATAAATATTATTAAACTTCTGCTGCTTTTTCTGTCACTTTTTAGTTACCGTTCCCCACCCCCCCCTTCCATCCCCCATTGATAAAGGTAGCAGGATATGACTGTTCTTTTAACTCATGAGGTTTTCGTATAATCAGTATGGTGGTGACCATGCTCCATGTTTATATGAGGTTCCCTCTGGTAATGAGTAGCTTGCGGAGAAAGGTACTATGCAAGGTGAGCAAGGGTGGCTTTTAACAAACTCATTCCATGGGCTAAAATATCCAGTCTTTTCTGAGCTGCAGTTGGGTGAAGAACTGGGTACGTCTACACAGTAATCGGGCAGAATGATTGTTCCTGATGTAAGCATACCTGTTCTAGCTGACTCCGATAAGAGCAATGAATCTATGGCAGCATAGATTAACCATCTAAGTATGTATTCATGGTTCCAGGTTGGCTTGCATGTAGACTTTGTGATCAAAGTTAATTCAAGTATGTTTCCAGTTGATGAAGTCTTACCTCTGTTTGCAGCATAGACATACCCTGTGTTTCTCCATTCAGAGTCCCAGCACGATCACCATTGAAGCATAAATAAATTAATGTGGCTCCAAGATGCAGGGGCAGGCAGAATGGGTAGAGCTCTTTCAGCTGTTCTGTCTAACACAGGGCTCTGATACAAAGGGCTCCTAGCATGCAGGAGAGTTTCGAGTTGAGGTCAGTTTGGGGACTAGTGGACTAGTAACTACATGCAGCATCTGTTCTGGGGCGTGAATGGTTAGCAGCACTGTTATTAAAAGGGACTGGACTATAAAACATAATAAAACACATCCTGAGGTCTCATCAAGCCTGCACATCCTTCCAACTTCTTGCTGATTAACCATGTATTGCCTTTTTACTGCTTTTAGGGGCTGCCCTGGCACTTTTCCAGCAGGCCTGACCTTTGAAAGCTCTTCATACCACTGGTTAAACTTTACATCTCTAATTTAGAAACCTACTGTCCTCCCTCCACCCCCCTCCCCCCACAATTTCAGCCTAGATACTTTTAGGTGTGTGGGCCGCAGATGTTGCAGGATTGGGCCAATAGTACAGAAGCAGACTTCTGTAAGAAGCTGCAGCAGACAAAAGGCTAGGTTTCCAGAGACCTTTAGGCAACTAAAGAAGCAAATAGGTGTCTAGTGAGGCTTTCAGAAGTCCCTAGGCACCTAACTCCCATCAGAATGCTGGGAAATCAAAATCTTTGTTAATCTGGCCATAGGTGCCTATAATGCCAGTAACATATACAGGAAACCTTCACCATTTGCAGTGAATGTGATCCTGGCAACACCGCGAATGGCAAAATTCATGAATACTGGGAGCCATGGTTCCCGGCCCCCATGGTGAAGGAGCTGGGCAGCTGTGGGGAACGCACCGCAGGAGCCGAGCAGCTGCAGTGAGTTCCTTGTGGCTCCCAGCCTGAGACAGGAGACCCATGCAAATACGCAGAACCATGAATAGTAATTGTGCAAATTGCAAGGGTCTTCTGTATTGATAATAGAAAGTACTGTAGCTAGTCAAGCCATTCAACAGATAACATGTCTCTGAAAAAAATCCAGTACTTGTACCTTAAAGCCAAGAAGTAGTAAAAGCCCCTTTTCTTCCTTGCAAAGATCTGTTCCCAATTACATGTATAGTCGGAGTCCCTGTCAGGGACCTTCTGGATCTCATCCTTCCAACTCCCATCATACTTTAACTGAGTAATGGTGATTCTATCCATTAATCGTATGGGTCAATGGCCAAAGGATGAGACAGCCTGGATACTGCTGAAAAGAACAACCACAGGCAACAGGGAGAGAATATGGGTGAGGGATAAAGCCAACTATGTTAAGAGTTCAGATATTCAGAATGTAGTGGTAAGGGGGAAACTGTTGGCACGACAAAGGCATGTTGTTATTTAGTAGTGACCTGTGAAAGGCAATTCCTAAAAGTGGCCTTCTGTGCTAATGAAGAATATTTTTGTTTGAGGAAAGGAAGAACATGGCTGCCGGATATGTTTTTCCCCAAAAAAGCTTTCATTGCTCCAGTGTCTGATTTAATGAGAACCAAACAGCTCTCAGAGGGTATGTCTACACTACAAAGTTAATTCGAAATAACAGCAGTTATTTCAAATTAACTTTAATAGCGTCTACACAGGCGAACTGCTATTTCGAAATAAATTTGAAATAGTGGAGCCCTTATTTCGAATTTGGTAAACCTCATTCTACGAGGAATAACACCAAATTTGAAATAGCTATTTCGAATTAAGCGCTGTGTAGACACTTAATTCGAAATAAGGGGCCTCCAGCCATTCCCAGGGAGCCCTGGTGGACACTCTGGGCACAACCAGGAAAGCTTACTTTCCTCTCCCCCAGCCCCAGAGACATTAAAGGGGTAGACCCTGGCCACAGCACCTGTGCCAGCTCCAAGCCTGCCAGCCCAGAGCCAGCAGTGGCCACCAGGACCCCTGACCCAGTGGCCCCAAAACATGAGCCAGCAAGCCACTGGCAGCCAGCCCTCAACCACTCCCCAGGAGCAGTCTGCCAGCTCCCAGGAGCCTGCCAGGGGCTGGAGAAGGCGGGCACCTTCCTGGTCCAGGGTGGAGATCATGGACCTTATTCAGGTTTGGGGGGGATGCCCCCAACGTCCATGATCTCTGCAGTAGACGGAGGAATGCGGCCGTCCATGGCAGGATAGCTGCCAGCCTGGCCACCAAAGGCCACATGCGAACCCAGGAGCAGGTTAGCATGAAAGTCAGGTTGGTCTGGCGAGACCCCCAAACCTGAGCCCTGAGCTTCCCCTCCCCCTTCTTCCCCTTGCTTCCCCCTTCCAGCTCCCTCCTCCCAGGTTTTTCCCTCCCTTCTCCCACCGTCTCTCTTCCTGTCTCCTACCTCCTTTCCCCAGTCTCCCCAGAGGTTCATCCCCTCCCCCCCGCCGTTTTGTTAAATAAACAGAGTTTCTATTTTTGAAAAAAAGTGTATTTTATTTGACATCAGGAAGGGGGGACTAGGGAGGGGTAAGTGCAAGGACGTGAGGGAGGAATGGGGCATGAGCCCCCGGTGGGGAGGACCAGGGAGGCTCTGAGGGCTTCTCGGGGTGGACTCTCTCCCTCAGGGCCTCCTGGATCCTGACAGCCCCCCGATGGACCCCCCAGATGGCAGCCTGCAGCAAGTGCAGCCGGGCTGATGGCAACAACCCCACGAGACACACTGGCTTGCCCAGGGCAGCTCTGGTTCCATGTGGCTGAGTGCTGTGGTGTCCCGAGTGCGGGCACTCAGGGCACTCCAAGACAGGACTGCTTGCTGTCCCTCATCGAGGTAGACAAGCAAGTGGGGAACCCTGAGAACTGTCTGTCCGGGGTGGGGGTAGGGTACCTTTAAGCCTGGAGCTCAGTTAGCCTCAGGCAGCAGCCCCACACACTAAGTCCTAACCTGATGCCCTGCCGACACTGGTTCCAGCCAGCCTTAACTTTGGTTCAGGGTCCACTCAGTGTGGACATGCTATTTCGAAATAGCATTATGCTATTTCAAAAATTTTTTTGTGTATAGATGTGTTATTTCGAATTAGCTTAATTCGAATTAACTATTTCGAATTAAGTTAATTCGAAATAGTGCTGTAGTGTAGACATACCCAGATATAATTATTTTATAAGGGCTGGTTAACAGACATTAGAACTTCCACCTGCTGTAATCTTATCTTAACCACTGCTTGAAATGAAAGAGGAGAATATAAAGTCCTAGTGCCTTCTGGAATAAAACCTTTCCATTTATATGTAGTAAATCACTTAATACTGAAACCACATGCAAGTAATATCCTGTTGAGCTGTTTTGGAAACATTTTCTCTCCATCTCCTATGTGTACAAATAGACTTGAATACAAAATAATTTCTTTTTGTGGGTGGGGAGACTCTAAAAAGGCATGGTAGCATAACAATAGAACGTGCCTTTAGAAAAAATGGTGCTGATAGTCTTTAAGATAATTACCCTCCTTCAGATAATGGAGAGCAGAGGCTGAGAGAGGCAAGAGGGCACAGAATTTGCAAAGCAGTTAGACCCCTGCTAGGACTTAGCAAGTGACACATGCGAAGTCCGAGGCTTCTGTAACAGCCCATGTTATTAAACAAATAATAACCCAGAAAATACTTGCCTCTACATCACTGATTTCTGATCCAAACTGACCTGCAAAGTTCTGAATTCTGCTATTGTTCAGCAAAAAGGCAACACTGCAAATATACCCCCTATGTTCTCCAAAAACTGTGAGATAACAATAGATGTTCCTTAACCAGATTTCCTTCTGCTGTAAGTCTATTAGCACCAGTGATGTCTCATTGGTGAGGGTGAAAGGATAAAGGTCCCTGGGAAAAGGACACTCACTTGGATATCTAGATGAGTATGATCACATTTAAGATTTAAGAAGTATGTTACTTATTTAGGAGATTAAAAAAAACTAAGCTTGTTAATCTTCCATAACCAAACACAAGGGAATCTCTTACATGACCAAGACCCTTAGGAAATGAAACTGAAAACCAGCGAGCCACACTCCAGCACCAGAAAGCCGTGGGAAGAGGTGCATAGCAAGAGGTTGTCAGAATACTTTGTTTAAAGTTTCTAGGAAGCTGAGAAATGAAACCTGCAGTAAAGAAGAATCCAGATTCCTTTTCTCTGTCAACTTTCAAGATGCCTGGTGGCACATCTAACAAAACACTAAGGCTATGTACACTGGTGGCTTCTTGCGCAAGAACATCTTGCGCAAGGGTTCTTGTGCAAGAAGTCTTGCGCAAGAAAAAGTCCACACTGCCATGTGCACGCTGTGCTTTTGCGCAAGAGCTCCCACGGCAGTGCGGACACTCTCTTGCGCAAGAAAGCTCTGATGGCCATTTTAGCCATAGGGCTTTCTTGCGCAAGAGACCCCTGCTGAGCGTACACACTGCCCTCTTGCGCAAGAGCTCCTGCGCAAGAGGGCTTACACCTGTTAAAAAAGAGCGTAGCTCTTGTGCAAGGAGTCCTCTCTTACCATGCTGTACTGTAAATTTCCTTGCGCAAGAGCGGGCAGGCAGTGTGGACGCTCTGCAGATTCTTGCACAAGAATGGCCATACTTGCACAAGAAACCGCGAGTGTAGACATAGCCTCTGGGTGCGTCTACACAGCAGCGTGATTTTGAAATAACTGTGAGCGTCTACACAGCAATTCTGTTACTTCAAAACAAATTTGAAATAATGGATGGCTTATTCTGACTTCTGTAAACCTCATTCTATGAGGAATAATGCCTATCCAAAATAGCTATTTCGGAATGGCAGTAGCATGGATGCTCCACTGCTGCTATTTCAAAATAGCTCCTCCCCAGGGCCATTCAAAGTAATTACTTTGCAGTGCTTCCTGGGGCTCTAAATTGAGTTAGCATGTCCACATTAGGGAAGCCTGCCTTGGACTAATTTTGACGCTTCCCTGTAGTGTAGATGTGCTATTTCGAAATGAGCTATTGTGGAGTATTTCTTCTGGAATAGCTGATTTCAAAATAAGTGTATAGTGTAGACATACCCTAAATGAAGTTCAGTTAAACACAACTGCATCTTGGAATCTTAGCTGCAGCAAAGTGTCTTGTTTATTCCCTTGCCCCTCTAGCCTGTAGGAAGACAGCAGAGACCTACCTGCCATTTTGAGAGAGAGAGAGAAAAAAGAAATTAACCTTGTAGTTCTTGGATTAACTCATTGTGCAAACAATCACTAGAGCTGTTTCCTTTGTTCACAAATACAGCATTATTAGAAATGTGTGCTTTACACAAACTATGAAATTCTTTGGCATGAATTGCTTAAAAAATCTCAAAGGCAAATGTCAGACAAGGTAATTCTTCTTGTGTATGCAGGAGGTTGTGGGTTTGTGGGTTTTGCTCTAAAGGTTCCCCAAAAATATTGCTATCACATAGCCCACAAAATCCTGTAGGAACCCACAAAAATTTACAAAAACATCAATCCTACCAAGGGAAATACAAAGGAATCAATAATAAACATATGGGGTGGTTTCAGTGGTTTCCTAACAAGGGAAAGGGTGATATACCTCTCTCAGAGGTTCTCTCTGACATTCTGATGTTTTTCTTAAAGCCTCTGCTCTAAGATTCATGCAATTAGGTGAAAAATCTCAAAGGTCATTTTGAAAAGAATAAATTTCTAAGCCACATGATCATGCAATTTGAAAATGTGATCCATGTGTATAAGGCTCAGAAAAACAGAAGGCAAATAAAAAGAATCTCAAGCTTACTATAAATCTCAAGATTTTTTTGGTTCCAATTTATGAATTTTTATTACTGTGAGTTGGCAGTATGGCACTGGATCTAGACTCCAGCCATGTGCCAAAATATTAATTAACTATTCATTACCCTGACCTATCTCATGTGACAGGGATAAGGAAATAAAAGACTAGACTCTTCTTCAATGAGCAGGAAATAATCTGTGCAGTATATACCTATGGGCAGTAAAGGGGAGGAAAAGAAGCTATGAAAGATTTCCTATGCAGAAGAGACAGGAAGATTGCACAGACTTATCTGTCTTTGAGAAAAGACTGTGTAGTCTCCATGAATATTTTACTCAAAGCATATGTGGACTCTTTGAGTCCTAAAGAAGGAAAGAAGTCATTCAAAGACCCATATCTTACGACATCCTGAAATGAACCAGTATGTTATACACTGCAGTAGCATTTACCAGTTTGTCATGGAAATCTTTGCCTTATTGGAACAGGTATATGCACTGCCCTTTGTTTTCCAATCAGTTTTTTCTACTATCCTTAATCGTAATGCTAAAATCGATTCCCTTGTGGAAGATAACTTCCAAGAGTGCTTTTATTTTCTGATCAATACTTTCTCCTTTTTAACAGGCCATGCACTTGAGAATTTGAAAAGAGCAAGTGGAGTGTTTTGGGGAATTAAGACTCAGATCTGCCCAGGGATGTGAGTGCCTACCTCCAGGCAGCTAGGTTCCGCAATACCATTGAGACAATTTCCTGCTTGATTTTCTTCCGCTCTGATAGGTGGGCTTCCCAGGCTGCCCACCTTGGTTGTCCATGAGGGTGCAGCCAGGGAGCCAGCTTGCCTTCCCAGATTTTTTTGAAAATCTTAAAACCAGATTTTTTTTTCACAATTTCCATTCGGTGGAAAAATTCTAATTTCCAAGTCTTTGCTCAGATTTGGAATGAAAAAAAAAAACCAAACCCCAAAACCTTGGATATGCAAAACTTTCCATGGGACAGAAATCCCAGTTCCCACGCTGCTCCAGTGTTTAATATATTTGCAAAGAGAAGTCTGAATATCCTCTGAATATTTGATCCAGATGAGTGGTCTTTGTAGCTTCACCCACCGATCAGTTCTAAACAACTTGAGAATTTTCATTTAAAACAAACAAAAGAGTCTAGTGTGAAAAGAAGCCATGGAACCCAGATCTTCAAAGGTACGGAGCCTCATAATGTCCATTGATTTTAGTGGACTTTAGGTCAGTGTCTAAATACTTTTGAGGGTCTGGACCTTATTTCCTATACTACTTCCATTGAGAATGTCTTGGGTAAAGGAGTCCTTGACTTGGAATTCACCTTCAGGGTCTGGCCTGACTTTCCTACTTCACAATAGATGGTGAAGGGGGGTGCCCTCGTCTCACAAAACGGACTTAAGGGAGACCAGGGAAGGACATTTTTCCATCAGAATATTTAGATGGGAGAGCAGACAGAGCTCTTCTTCCCAGAGAACACATAAATGGGAAATCAGATAGAAACATTTTCTCTGCTGGAGAGCTGGATGAGTTCTAGACCAATAATTCTCAACCAAGGCTGCCGGTATGCAGTAGTCTTCCAAGGGGCACATCAACTCATCTGGATATTTTTACAACAGGCTACATAAAAAGCACAAGCAAAGCCAGCACAAACTAGAATGTCAATGACTTGAATTTCAATACAACAGACAATGACTTGTTTATACAGCTCTGTATATGATACACTGAAATGTAAGTACAATATTTATATTCCAATTGATTTATTTGTACTTATATGGTAAAAATGAGAAAGTACACATTTTTTTTTTTTTTTTTTGCTAACTGAGTGCTGTGGCACTTTTGTATTTTTATGTCTGATTTTGTAATCAAGTAGTTTTTAAATGAGGTGGAACTGGTGGGTTCAGAAGACAAACCAGATTTCTGAAAGGAGTACAGTAGTCTGGAAACGTTAAGAGCCACTGGTCTAAGACATCGGCAATGAGTGTCAGGGGAAAAGGTGTAGTTGAGCACTTTACCCCACACCTTTTCCCTTTATGGAGACAGAGAATGATGGCACATGGCCCCTAGCACGACAATGATTCACAGACGATGATGATGATGATGATGATGTCAGCAGTTTCAGCCTATGACCAGTTTGATGGGGTTGGGAGATTACTGTTAGATGAGGGAAGTGGGTAATAAAAGAAAAAGGGCTCACTAGAAGGCTGCTGGATCAATGATTCTCACACATGTTTGGTGACCACAGAATGTAACCACCTACTCTTGCTGGTGGATGCTCTAATACATTTTTCTAAAATAATTACTTAACTTTAGGAAAAAACAAATATATGCACATATACATGTTCAAAATGTAACTTTTAATTGTGTAGGGTATTTTTGCAGATTCAAGAATAAAAATAATGTAGAGTTGTATTTTGCCCCAGCCCCTGCTACCTGTCCCCGGCCTCCTACATTCAACTCTTCATCAACACCAGCCCCTGTTTCCTCCCCCCACATTATCCCAAGCTGCCTTCTGCAGCCTTGCACCCCAGACTCATCCCGTTCTTTGCCTCTTGACCACAGTGTCCAGTAAAGCTGTTCCTGGCTGAAGCCCAGAGAGGGAGTCCCATGGTTGGCACTAGAATGAGAGGAGAGACTATTCCCAGAGGGTTGCCAACTTTCTAACTGCACAGCACTGAACACCATTGCCCCAACCCCTGACTGTGCCTTCTCTGAGGACCTGCCCCTGCCCTACCCCATCTCTGAGGCCCTTTCCCCATTCGCTCCCTCTCCCTGCTCCATCATCCACTCTCTGCCACTCTCACTTGTGTTTACTGGGGTGGTGCAAGGGGTTAGATGTGGGGTGCAATGAGGGCTCTGGCTGGGGGTGTGGGTGCTGTGGGGGAGCCAGAAATGAGGGATTCAGAGTGCAGGACTGTAGACAACAGTGTTTTATAATGTTTTATGTAATGTGCTTAATTGGTAGTGTGAGAATAAATGTTAAGCAACTGTAACTCAGCCAGCTGCCCTTCTTTGGCTAGCAGTGAGGAACAGTCTTCTAGGGCCTTAATAAAGTTCCATCAGGCAGATTGCTTGTGTTTGTATCTGATGTTAACACAGAAAGCGATCAGAAGGATCCTTGTGATTAAGCATGATCACACCGTTTCTCTTCGGAGTAATTAGAATACAGGTTGTGTTACAAAGAAAATATGATGAATGATTAAAAGTTTGTAATAACAGAAGCTTTGTGCTGGAAATAGATTGATACCTTTTGTATGGACAATTGTATCTCTCTTCCCATGTGTGAATAAAGAATTCTGTAGTTCCTGGGGAGGGAGAGTGAATGAGTTGGGAACCTGAGTGTTTGGAAAGAGATAACAATTTGTAGGCCCAGCAGGTTCCAAGTGCTTAGGACAGGGACCTGCCCATGTGCCTAGGGACTTCAGATAGTTGGGGCATGCTGGCTGCTTCCAGGAGCTGTGAAGAGCCAGGGCAGAGAGCTTGCCTTAGCCATTCTGTGCCGCCAACTAGACTTCAGTGGCCCAGTCAGCAGTGTTTACTGGAGCGACTAGGCTCCGTCTTTGACTGGGCATTCTGGTCAAAAACTGGATTCCTGTAAACCCTAGATGAACTGGGAAGAGGAGGGAGAGCTGAAGCTCTCTCCTGGACCATTTGTGTGCTGCAGGGAGGGGTTGCTATTTTGCCTACTCCCCTATGTCTGCCCAGGAGGCTGTTGTGGCTGTAGGTAATGCCCCTAGCGACCACATGAGAGTACAGTGGCTGCATTTGAAAAATACTGTGCTAAACCAGTGGTTCTCAGCAGGGGTATGTGCAGCCCTGGGGAATATTCACAGCTCATCAACTCATCTAGATATTTGCCTGGTTTTACAACAGACTACACAAAAAGCACTAGCCAAGTCACTACAACTAAAATTTCATACAGACAATGACTTGCTTAGACCATTCTGTATACTGTACAAAGAAATGTAAATACAATATGTAAATTCCAATTGATTTATTTTATAATTATGTGGCAAATATAAGAACTTAGGCTATTTTTCAATAATAGCGTGCTGGGACACCTTTGTATTTTTATGTCTGACTTTGCAAGTGTTGAAGGTGAGACTTGGGGGTACACAAGACAAAACAGACTCTTGAAAGACGTACAGTAGTCTGGAAAGCTTGAGAGCCACTGTATAGACAGCGTACGGGCCCTGGTAAAGGTCTGGATTGAAGGAAAGACAGAGCATAGGCTTTCTAACTGATCAGTGGGTGTTCTACTCCTTTCCACCTGACACCTGCAAGAACTCATCCATGCTATCTGCTTTAGAGCCCTCTGAGCAGTGCAGACTCTCTTTTGACCCTAAACTCCTCTTGGAGTACTACACCTAGTACAGCTACACTGTGGGGTTTTTTCGAAGAATAAGGGGGCTGATGAAAGATGGGCCAAATATCAGAAAATCCTCTTCCAGAAAAAAACCCAGAAGATTTGCAAATGTGAGCACAATTTGCATACCTTCTTTTAAAAAACCCCCAGGGTGTAGCCTTATAGACCACAGAACAAGAGTGACAGAATAAGGTCCTAAAATAACAGGATGAGGTTGCACAGCACAGCAATATTTATTTCACCTCAGATAGTTTTACAATTCGATCATGCCTCAGAAAAATTGTTGATACATACATGCAAGTAAAAATAGAAATTGTAAAAATTCTTAGCTGGCATGATCCACAGTACACTGAAGTAAATGGAATTTTCTTTGCTTACACCAGGCCTGAATATGCTTCCTTCTATTGGAGTCTGTGGTTTTTAAACTCTGAACTAGGATTTGCCCAAGGATGATGCTAAGTGACTATTTGGTCAACAAACACCTGTGCTGTGTTTTTAATCACATTTGCCACAAGATGGCAAACTATGCCTACCATTTGGAGTTCAAACCAGGATCATCTTGGTGTTAAAATATCCTGAAAACTGGTTTATTTCCTGAATAAAAATAGTATCATGTTAGCATCCAATGGTTCTCTGTAATTTTTTCACAGTGAGTTAGGAAGGAAAAGGAAGACTATTGAAATATGGCCCTTGTCTCCTTTCCGTACCCTATGCAAAATAGTCAAAGGAAACATCTTCAGAATACTCATTATAACAGACAACTTTTGGTACTTTACAGAGATACACTCTTAAAGGGCACAGCAGAAAATCACCAATAAAATAAGTGATAGTCATTATGAATAATATTAATTAATTAATTAATATAGGTCTTGATCCAGAACCACTGGATTCAGTGGAAGTGGGATTGGGGCTGGACCAAACCCCATCAAAGCCATTCATATTCTTTCCCTTGACTTCTGTGGGGATTTGGATGATGTACAAAAGTGCAGCTGGTGTCTTACAAATGGATAACAAGTCAGGTCCCTGCTTGGAAGATGATGACATGTACAGACTGTGGAAATCAATGACATGTAAAGGGTTCCTGAGCTATCTTCTGTGGATCCCTGACAGGATTTGAGAAGAGATTTAAGGCAGCCTCATGGGGGCTATAATTCAAGTGGAACCTGAAGTCTTCAGCAAAGTCCTCATGGGGTAATTGTTAGTACACAATAAGTGCTGTACAAAAGCCTGTAAATAAATTCCAGTTCAACCATATATTGTGGCTGCCAGCAACCTGTATTAACGATCATTGCAGGGTACTTCTTTGCTTGTTTGTCACTCCACAGGAGATGAGATTAGTGAGCCTGCCTAGACAAGAGTTTCTGGATGTGTCGTAAATTGCCATTTATTTAGAGTTAACTAATATGACTCTAAAAGCTAATGTAGCCACTTCTCAGGTTGAGCTCTAGGGCAAAACTCCACTAAGACCCAATGTGAGTGGAGGATCTATGACCAGGTCTACACTTTGGGAGAAAGTTGAACTAAGATATGCGACTCCAGCTATGTGAATAGCGTAGCTGGAGTTGATGTACTTTAGCTTGACTTACTGTGGCGTCCCCACTAGGGATGTAATAGTTCAATTAACCTATTAACCGATAAGCAAAAGCTTATAGGTTAATGCTATAGACTACATGCATTTCTCCCCCTGACCCCTGCCAGGAAATTTTTTACTAGGCTGGCCAGCAGTCTGGCTCAGTCCCAGCTTGCATCGGGTCCAGGACCTACTCCTGCTGTGGCTCTGCATTTAAAGTGTATTAGCAGCCAGTTGAGCAGGCAGCCCAGATCAGTTCCAGCTTGCGCCGGGTCTAGGAACTCAGACCCACCCCAGACAGGGCCTTCTGCCACCCCATGCTGCTGCCTCTGTATCAGAGGCAGCAGCATGGGGCGAAAGGCAGCCAGTTCATGAGGGAAGCTGGTTTTTAAACTGGCTGCCCTTGCGGACCAGCTCCTGCTTGGCACCCCAAGCAGAAGGCTCCTCGGGAGTGGGGTTGGAGTGCACTGACCACCGGCCCCACTCCCAGAGACTATACAATAGTCAAGAAACCGATAAAAATTCATGAGGTTAATCGACTATTTAATTAACTGATATTAACATCTCTAGTCCCCACTGTGGGAGGTTGATTGGAGAAACTCTCCCATTGACTTACCTTACTTCTCATGGCCTCATACTCCTTCTCAAGGAGTACCAGAGTAGATGGGGGTGTGATCAGAAGTAGATTTAGTGGGTCTTTACTAGACCTGCTAAATTGAACTCTGGGAGATTGATCGCCACAACATTGATCTCCTGCTAAGTGGAGACAAGCCCTGTGTTACAAAATAGGCTATGTCTTCACTTGCAGAAAGCCTTGTGTTTTTACTATGGGATAACGGGAATGCACTTGCTATCCCACCATAAAACCAGGTGGATTGAAAGCACTTCTAAGGTAAACTAGGCAAAGTCAGCACAGGTGGGGATATGATGCTGACCTTGCCTCTCTACCAATAACTACAGTGAAGTAACAGATGCAAGAGTTCTCCCACTATAAAATAGCACCTTGAGGTCAAATGAAAACAAAACTCTGGTCTGAAATCTGCAGCATTCTGATCTCAGGAGAGCAAGAGAACGGAGTTCAAAAATCCAGTGAAGGTTTCTTATGTGGTGATGTAAGAGGCCTAAACATAGACCATACCATTAGCTGACCTGGCAGGCCATTTACTCAGGCTCCAGAAAGCAGTAAAGTTTTTCAACAGTTATTCCTTTGTGTCCACAGCACTACCCCTTGTTCCCTAGCAAACCAGGGAGTCCATTTTGTGACTGTTCTCCTGGAAGTGGTTATATAGTAGGGTGGCAAAGGATCCTGAGTTACTGTCCCCTGAAGATTCACCAGATCTTTGTCCTCTCTATGGCTGCTGCTAAACAACTTTAGGGAGACCTTCCCATTGGTGGCAAGGCTTCTAGAGGAGGTATGAAGGAGGAAACGGGCCATTGGCCAGTAGTACTGTGTAGGCTATGTCTTCATGGCCAAGTAACTTGAGTTATGTACACTGGAGTTAATTGTTCAGTCTGTCCTGCTGAAGCGGTTCCATTTCACATTTGAAAAGTCATTGAGCAGGAGAGTAACAGTGAGACTAGACCTGGTTGTCAAGGCTATCACCTGAGAGTGGAGAGACATTCTGCAGAGCTGAAAGCTCTAATCACAAGGCTAAAAACTATGTGGTGGGCAGTACCGCCTCCATCCACTTTGCAAGTCAAGCTTGAAACTATTCAGAGAATTCATGTTAATTCAAAAATACTTTCCAGTCAACTAAAAGTATGGTTTTTGGGCAGGAGATATAGAGTCTTTCTTTTCAAAGAAACTCCAGGGTCATCTGACCTCCTCCCTTTTAAGTCCCCCTCCTCCTCTCCACACACACATACCCACTCTTGTACAATATAGGGATTTTCTGGAGAGGGTTCTGCCTTTCTGCCCAGGACAACCTGCGTTTGGAAATCAGTTTAACATTCGTTGTAAGACTGTCCCTCCTGCAGCAGTGTTCCTAATGCCGTGCTGAGGCACTAACTCAGCAATGAATCCGATGCTGCCAGCTACTGAATTACAAACACCATTTGTAACCCACTATTGCTTCCTCCACATGGTCCAGGTCACCCATTCACACACCAGGCCCAATCAGATGTGATCCCAGTTAGAGCTGGTGCAGTGGAGTTTGATACTTAAGATATCTCAAAGGAATGGCAAGAATTCATAGATTGGTCTCTTCTGGCTAATGAGAGCCATAGGAGCTGATGAGGCCGGTTGACTTCCATAATTGTTCACATATTAAGAGTCCTTCCCAGGCTGTGATACACAGACTAGGGAGTTATTATGCCAATGATAGTTTTATTAGAGAGACCCTGAGTAGGTAACTGAATGATAAACTCTCTGTAATAGTTCTGCCAATGATCCGTGTATAAGGAGTCTATAATAGTCATTGCTGTTTAGTGCATCTTTCACTCTCCTTACTGACTCACTCAAACATTGATGGAAAAAACAGCACGGAAAAAGAGACTTATCTACTCCACAGAGATCTCTCATTTTACTTCTGTGATTTACATAGCATGTCAAACTTTAGCAACATTAGAGACCTTCTATGGTACTCAAGAGGTAACATCTTGAGTGAAACCCAGTTTTTAATTTTATTCTTTTGTAAGCAGGGGCTGAACTGCTACTTGCTATCAGACAGCTAAAAGGAGGGGTGGGTGTGCCCGCTACAATTGTTTAGCTCTGCAAGGTAAATAACTGTTAACTGTTGATATGTAAATACAGCTCAGGAGAGAATATGAGGTGTGGCTATGTAAATCCCATTCAGCCAGGGCTGATGGAGGGTCAGTGTTGGAATGGAATGTGGAGAATTGTAAATAATTTGGGACTGTTATGGGGGTCACTAATCATGCTACCCCTAAATGTGGGAACTGTAAAACATGCCACCAGTGCTTGTAGGAGAGACACCGCCATCATGGTAAGAGGTCTCGGAGGAACAAGCCTCCCCCCTTCCAGAGTTGAGTGAACTGAGCTGGGGGGAAGGGTTAAAGGACTTGAGTCAGCCTGCGTCACACCTGCCAGGTGTGAGTTGTAAGACAAGCCCAACCTGCCCCTTTTCCCCCTTTGTTTTAAGGACAGACCTAAAGCAGACTCCCTGAGAAGTCTTTTCTTTTGCTAGTCCTAGTGGAAGCTGGATTCCTTTGCCAGTCCAGCTGGTGGCTAAAGAGTTGAAATCACTGGTTTGGCTGAGAGCCAGACCTATTGCAGACAGTGAAGCGGCGGTGACCAGCAGAGTGGGAATCACTGGCTGGTAGTGTAACGTGGCCGGTAGGAGTGGCGGCAGGCGAGGAGCGGCGACCAGCGGCATGGTGTGGAACGGCGGCGGCACCAGGTGAGGAGCGGCGGCAGGCGACCAGCAGAGTGTCCAGTGGTGTGGGACGAGACAGCTGGTGGAGCGTGGCGGAGTGTTGTAAGGTGCCCCCTATCTATCCCCCCACCCCCATTTCTACCCAGGTTGGGAGGTGAAACACTGCGGGTGAACTTTGGGATTCTGGGTGGCACGGACCAGGGACAGAGACTTTTAGGGTGTCGGACTCTTTGGACTTCAGGTGATTCTTGGCTGGGGGGGGCTTAGCTCATGTTTGGGTTATGAACTCTGTTTGTGGTGTTTTCCACAAGTTAATGCCATATGACTTCTCTCTCTGTTTCATTAAATGTTTCTTTCCTACACTCAGACTCAGTGGCTGTGTCTAGACTGGCAAGTTTTTCCGCAAAAGCGGGCGCTTTTGTGCAAAAACTTCACAGCTGTCTACACTGGCCGCTTGATTTTGCGCAAAAGCACTGACGTTCTAATGTAAGAAATCAGTGCTTCTTGCGCAAATACTTTGACGCTCCCATTCGGGCAAAAATCCAGTGTAGACAGCTCAGATTTGTTTTGTGCAAAAAAGCCCCGATGGCTAAAATGGCAATCGGGGCTTTCTTGCGCAAAACCGCGTCTAGATTGGCACGGACGCTTTTCCGCAAAAAGTGCTTTTGCAGAAAAGCGTCCATGCCAATCTTGACGCTCTTTTCCGCAAATGCTTTTTACGGAAAAACTTTTCCGTTAAAATCATTTGTGGAAAATCATGCCAGTCTAGATGTAGCCAGTGTGTGGGGATGATTATGATTCACAGTCATCTGTGGTAAGAAAAGATAAGTTTTCTCAGACAAAGGTGTAATTTTATTTGGAAGATTATTTATTATATAATTACTTAAGATAATTTTTTCAGATTTTGATGCCTAATGCTTAGCATTTGACTCTACATTGAGGCACTGTAGTGAGGTGGTGTGGCCTCCCTCTAAGCAAGAGGTGGAGGAAACTTCCTTCATGTCTAAGTGGGAGAAGCAAGGACTGTAAAGCACTGGAAGTACAAAGGGCAGGGCTTCCTGATTAGTTGGAGGGGAGACACTGAAGAAAGAAGACAGATCCCGCTCGCTCCTGGCCGCTGCCCCTGCTATTGAGCCCAGAGACTCCTGGTCCACTGGGGAATTTGCTGCTGCACTGGACCTGCCCAAACTGCTGTGGGGTACCCACCTGGAAGAGACAGACTATGCTCGGCTGATCCAGATATACCCCAAAGGGAGGGAATGAAGAGGCCCAGGGCAGCCAATCATAGTCCGACTGCAACTCCACCTGAGATGTGGCTGGAATCCTTGCTGGAATGGTGGTCCACGTCACCATTGTTAGGGCCCTGGTTTGGGATCTGGTGGAGCAGGGTGGGCCTTGACTGTGTGTATCAGCCATCCATTAGAGTTAGGACACTCAACCCTTGGGGGTTTCTCTGGTCTTTACAACAAGAACCCAGAGCTAAATGACTACTCAGTTTGCCTGGACTCTTAGGGTATGTCTACACTACCACCCTAGTTTGAACTAGGGTGGTTAATGTAGGCATTCGAAGTTGCAAATGAAGCCCGGGATTTAAATATCCCGGGCTTCATTTGCAACTTGCCGGGCGGGCGCCATTTTTAAATCCCCTTAGGTCGAACTCCGTGCCCGCGGCTACACGCGGCACGGAGTAGGTAGTTCGAATTAGGATCTCTAATTCGAACTACCGTTACTCCTTGTGGAATGAGGTGTACCAGGAGTTCGAATTAGAGATCCTAATTCGAACTACCTACTCCGTGCCGCGTGTAGCCGCGGGCACGGAGTTCGACCTAAGGGGATTTAAAAATGGCGCCCGCCCGGCAAGATGCAAATGAAGCCCGGGATATTTAAATCCCGGGCTTCATTTGCAACTTTGAATGCCTACATTAACCACCCTAGTTTGAACTAGGGTGGTAGTGTAGACATACCCTTAGTCACGAGCCTCTGGCTCTGCTTCAAAAGCCCAGGACTTATTGACTGTAGGCTTGAACTGGCTCCACTGCCAGAGCCCAGAGCTAAGTGACCTTTGAGTGTACTCAGTCTCTGTGGCAAAAGACTAGTCCCAGCTGGCAACAGCATTTGCTCCAAGAGTGCTAGGTCTATAGCCCATTGACTGTCCAGTCCCACATTGAAGCAAAGCATATGGACTCCTGGGAGAAGGTGGTGCCACATAACAAGCCAAAGGGAGCTGTCTATTTGGAAACTCAACTCTGTTAGGCCTGTTGGGGCTGTGAATTCCACAACAAGTAGGGTGAGATCCCGATGATGCAGTGAGGTGATGTGGCCTCCCTCTGACCCAGCGGGGTAGAAACATTCAGCACTTGACTATAGGTATAGAAACTGATTTTCGGAAGTGCTGAGCAATCAGATTAAGAGGTGCTCATGTTAATGCTATCTGTGAATGTTCAGTCTCTTTGAAAACTAGGCTAGGCTAAGGCTAGTTGCTGTGAAACATCTGTCTCACGAATCATTAGTCTCTTATTGTTGGTCAACAGAGTAACGGTTCCAGTGAACTGTGGTTGCTGTGATAGGTCATGGGCACAGAAGCATAGAATATTTCTCAGGTACCTATGGTGAAGCCCATCCTTAGATTTGACCCTCAGGACAGTAGCCTTGCAATGGATCTATTCTACAAGGAGCTGGAGCAGATGGTAAAGCATGAGGACATGCTTATTGTGATTTCTGTTGCTAAGTAGACAAATACCTTGTAACAGTTGGAGCTTTCTTTGGGCATGTAGCTTTATCCTGAGCTAGTAATAATCAAATGTGGAGGCAGGCCCACGGGCAGGGAGAGGCAAAGAGAACAACTGCCCAAGAGCCCAGCAATTCAAAAGGGCCCGGAGCTCCCAGCCACTGCTACTATGGTAATGATAGTGGACGGAACCCCAGGCCTGTTAAACTGCTGCCAGAGCTCCACACACTGCACTGCAGAGCTCTGGGTGACAGGCTCTGGACAGCACTGAGGAGGGACAGCACGGTCCAGGTAGCACTGAGGGTCATCTGCCCCGGTCCTGCCCCTTCCAGGAGAGCAGAAACAGTCACACCCACCTTTTCCAGTGTCGTCAGTTCCCCTGCTTGGAGGTCGTAAAAGCCTGCATCAGAGTGGCTGGGTCTGTGTATGATTGATTGAAACATAACAATCCGGTCAATTGAAGATAGAAGTGGATTTTTTTTGTCACATGACTCTTTGGTTCTCCAGGACCACTAAGAGCATAAAAAAAGTCTCCAAAGTATGGATTGATTTGACCAAGCCTCCACCAGTGGGGGATGTTACAGATAAGGTGAATTCTTCGAAGCACTTTTTCCTACTTACCAGTATCCTCTCAATCTTGCTGTAATTCTGTTCCAGCTGCTCTTCACTCAGAGACCTGCTTGAATTTTGTGTATTTTTTTGGTGGACATTTTTTTCATTTAATTTTTGAGCCAGCTTATGGTATCTTGGGTGGGTTTTTTGGAGTTTATCCAATTTCTTATACATAGCCCTATGGGTTTCAAACTTTCCTTCATTTGTGGGCCCCTAACTGGAGGTGTGGGCCCTTTGGAAATCTCAGACATGGTCTGAAGAACTCTAGGGATCTGCAGATCACAGGCTGAAAACCATGAATGTAACCTAATGAAATGGTTTTGTGAAAATACTGGATGATTGGTTGACCATATAGTGAATAATTTTAGTACGCTAACCCAAAGCTACCTGGAAAAGGAGTGTTATAGCAAGGAGTTGTGCCCAATGGTCTTGACTCTCATTCAAGAGTCTCTGTCTACTTGAACACAAAAATTACCTCTGCCAAATCTTCTATTTCTTGAATTTGTTCCTCTTGGGCAATGCCAATCTGCGTATAAAACAGTGGTGGGGAACTTCAGGCCTGGGGATCCTGGCCCCGAGACTCAGCACGGGGGAGCTCAGCATTGGGGAGCCCATGCTGGCCCTCCAGCCCACCCACCATCCTTCCACAGAGCTGAAGCACTCAAAATCTACTAGCCTGGCCCCTCTAGGCTCCTTGGTGTGCAAGAGGAATGTGGGGAGTGTCTTTCTCCTTCTCAGGGTGTGTCTTGACTACAGGTTTTTTTTGGAAAAATGGCTGTTTTTCCAAAAAAAGTCACTTCCGTCCACACCGCTATTGCGTTCTTTTGAAAGAAAATCAAAAGAATGCAGAGGTTTTTCCAACATCGGTAAACCTCCTTCTACAAGGAAGAATGCCTTTTCCGAAAGAGCTCTTTTGGAAAAAGAAGTGTGTGGACGTGGAAGAGGGAGTTTTTTCGAAAGACGAGGAAAGAGGAAAAAGCACAGGTGCCCTGGTGGCCACTCCGTCCATACTAATCACAGCTGAAATGCGAGATAGCATCCATTCAGTGTGGATGCTATCTTTCAAAAAAGCACATTGTTTTTTCGATGCGCTTTTGCAGTATGGATGCTCTCTTTCGGAAGAAGTTTTTTTTCGGAAGATCTCTTCCGAAAAAGCTTCTTTCGAAAGAAGTCTGCAGTCCAGATGTGCCCTCAGTCAGGAGCCATGTCACTGAGGGATTTTTGTTTGTTTTTTGCTTCTCACTTGTGGGCAGCACCCCCAATTGATATTTCTGTGGGTCAGCTGCCCTGCCCCCAAAAAAGTTCCCATCCCTGGTATAGAGCATAACATCATGTGGCTAATATGCTCATATTGTATTTGCAGTCCCTCTTTAAAGCTTTGTTTTTTTTACCTCGTTGCAACTGGGTCTATTATCTTCAGGTCTTAAAAATGTCACCTAATGTATAAAATTGTGGCTTTTGGAATTTTACAAGATATTCTTTCATTTCAAGTGTGTCATCCTTGCCAGCACTTAACAGTGAAAGAGGAGACAATGTGCAAGGACAAATATATGCCTGATGTTCAGTTCATTATGGGCGCTGACCCACCCATCAGATGCAACACCAGACACGATCTGCCTTCAGAAGACAACACCAATTAGCACACAATGGATTTCTGTAGAGTAATTCTTAACAACTATGAAAAATCTTGGCATCTATGAAACAAGGCAGCTAGATCTCAGAGTTAAAACAAACAATGAGAGAGGAAGTGTGGTATAATTAATTCATTAAGAAAAGCTATTCTGACCCTATGGGGAATATTGACTTATTGCTCAGAAATGGAATTTGCATAGGATGTGGCCGCTTTTAAAGTTAAGGTTCCAACAACAATGTTAATTCATTTACACTGTACGTATGATCAGAGTGGGTTTTTTTTCTAGCTAAATGTGCAACTTAATATAGTACTATATATGTCAGGAAACATATACTATAAAACATCCATTATGTCCACTGCAGCTGAGTTAATATTGCTATTGGAACATGCATTCTTCTAACCCAGCCTTTATACTCTCCAAGTGACTTTCACTGAACAGCCTTACCATGGATGCTTAATATTTAGTATTACAAAAAGCTCACAAGAATTGCTTAGAATTTATACATAGATAAATGAGCTCCTTTGCACGCATTCTCTTCCAACAATATTAAAGAAAAACTCTTGGCTCTTCCAGTAAATTGATCAACCCTATTCCATTGTGTGGCAGGTTGGTCTGCCCACTTGCAGCTGTGATCTGCTTTCCCCGTCTTGAATCTTAAAATGCCATTATCTGCAACAAAATATGGTCATCTCTGCTCCAGGCAACTGTTGTCTGTAATGAGCAAGACTTTATTTGAATTTTGAAGATTTTTTAGATAAACGCAAGGAATAGAAATATGAACCTCTGGTATGTACTACATATTGCTATGCCTGAGATCTTGGGCCAAAGACAAAAATTGTTAAGAGCATCTAAGTTACGATTTCAAAAGTGACTTAGGCGCATAATCTAAGATCTTTAAAGGCACTTAGATTTCTAATGTCCACTGATTTCAAATGCAAGTTAGGAGCTAAAGACCTGTCAGCATTTGGCCCTTAGAAGCTTAGGTAATGTTAAATGTCAATGAGCTGAAGGTGCCTAAGTCACTTCTGAAAACAGAACTTTGGATCATTATCCATTTAAAAGCCTTTGAAAATTGTACCCATAGGCTTTGTCTACACTGCGAGTTTTTGTGGCAGAAAACTTGCAGTGTAGACAAAGGGGTTTTTGCGCAAAAAGAAGCAGTGTAGCTGCTTCCATTTTGTGCAAAAACCCCCTTTTGCACAAGAGCCTTATGCATCTCCCCAGGGAGATCTTGCACAAAAGGGTTTTTTTGCACAAAACAGAAGCAGCTACACTGCTTCTTTTTGCACAAAAACCCGCTGCACAAAAAGAATCGGTAGAAAATATGCTAATGATCTTATGACTCATGCCAATGAGTCCCTCATTAGCATATTTTCTGCTGCAAAAACTTGCAGTGTAGACATAGTCATGGTGTATATATTCCATACTCTACTAAAGTAAACAGAATTGTTTCCTCTTACCCAAGGATGGAACCTTCAACTCTAACCAACTTGAAAATTCTTCCATAGGGGCGATAGTTAATTCATTAGTCATTTGGCCAAATACTCATGAGTACCCCAACTTCTTAGGAAGGCCTTGCTGCTGTACTTCATATTCAGATCCTTCAAGTGTTCCACTTCAGGGTCTCTGCAGTATCTGTGTTTAAATTATACTGGACTTTTATTGCCCTTAGAGAGCAATGAATATCTTTTTGATACAACACAGTCCCTAATTTTGCATACAAAAGGAATTTTGACCTAAAAATGTGAAATACAGTTGGATCATTTGTTAGAAAAACAGAAGATCATAAAGCTTTATTTATTTTATTTTTTTTACCAAGATTCTTTTTTGAGGCTAATGCCAAACCAAAGAATATCTGCTGAGCAAAATAGAGAGAAGAACCACATTCTCCAGATGGGGGGATAAACAAGAGGTATGACTAAATCACTAAGATAACTTTGGAACTTAGGTTGAAGCCACAGAATGATAGATTTGGTGTAAGCTGTTAAAACATGGGAAACGTTATTCTTCCCCCCCTTGAATTGAGAAGCTGAGCATCTGAATGTTGAGGCCAGCAGGAAATGGATGAGAGAAGAAGAGTCCACTTGGAAATGATAACAGTCTGTAGTACTAAAAACATCTATGACAATATGAAAGGATAAACGATGTAGTGCATTGTATTAAAAGCAGATACAGTGGTTTCATTTTAAAAAGTCAGGTCTTTTCACAATGTGGTGATAATCTTAGTACTTGTTTATGACAATGCACAGGGCCCAAGAGTGAGATCAGGGCTCTGTTATGCTAGGTATTGTTCAAACACTTGGGTAACCAGGCTGATTCCCTGAAGCATTTACACTTGGAATTGGGAATATGGTGAGTAGCCATGAACTATAGTATGGTGACTTTAAATATGCCTGATGGGAGTCCACTCTGGTGATTTTTCGGGGCATATCCCTTATGTAATCTATGTGTCAACCCAAGCCAGGCTGTGAGAACTCACTATTTAGAGCTGAACTCACTGTTTAGAGGCTTGGGTTAATCCAGTTGCTGGGAGATTTTCATGTTGGCTGAGTGAAATAAGTACAAGAAAAGGGATTACCCAGCATGCGAGTGAAGGAGCATTGTTTCCCACTCCAGCTGCTGAAGAAAAGGGGAAGCTAACAGTTCAGCAGAAGCAGAGCAGGGGAAGCTTCAGAGAGGAGCAAGGCCAACTTCTAGCTCCTTCAGGTAGAATGGGAGTTGTCACCTGAACCTTCTCCCAGATGTCCCAAAGTTGATGACTTGGAATGGAAGCATATTTGGATGGTAAAAAAGCAGTGATCAGATGCCCTATCAGATTAATATGGTGATAAGTGCCCAGATATATAGCTAGACAGAGAGAAAAATAGGAGGGAGAAATATGACCCTGAACTGAACTCATCGAAAGTCTGGCCTCCCCCTCTTTTGGAGAAAATTTGCATTAAGTGCAAGGGAAAAGTAGAAGTATTCCAGGATTACTACCCACTGTATTATTTCCATGAAAGCAGTGGTTCACATCTGTCAGGGCTCACCCACCCCTGCAGCAGGGAGTCTGCACTGGTGCTCCAGCCCCCCACCACTCCATGAGGTTGGAGTGCTCCAGCCCCCCACCTGCCCATGAGGTTGGAGTGCCAGCACTGGCTTCCTGCTGGGGAGAAGGGGAACACACTTTGTGGCACGATCTGGCTTGTGGGGGAAGGAAGCGGATCTACATGCTGGGGGACTGTAGAACAGGAAACCACTTGCATGGAGGCTTTCCCCTCTGCTTCCATTGGCTGGAATCACAGCCAATAGGAACCACAGTGGGTGGTGCCTGGGAGCAATGGAAGGCATGAAACCATAAGCACTTCACACCTCCTTCCCCTTAATTCACCCCCTTCCTGCTGGGACCCCCCACATCACTACCCCCTCCCCACTGAACCCTCCTCCCAGACCCTCCACTCTCAGCCCACTCCTGCACCCTAGCTCCCGGCCAGTTCCCGCATCCCTACCCCCTCCTAGGCCCATATGCAGTGGGGGTGTGAAGGGTGCAAATGCATCTCCCATGGTCCCGATTCCGGCCAGCCAGGGGAAGGCAGAAGCGGTGCATTGCCCCAGACTCCCTCCCCCATGCTCCGGCCAGCAAGGGGAAGGCTGGGGCTGATTTCTCTCCCTCCCCCAGGAGTGAGGTAGGGGAGGGAGTACTGCAGTGAGGGAGCGAGTTGTGCCCGGCAGGCCGATGTGCATTCAGTGCTAGGCGGGCCATGCATGGGCCTGCAGGTGGGTGCGGAGCACTGCACCCAGGGGTTGAGGGGAAGAGCTGAGAGCACAGAGAGGACATGCAGTGCTGCTGCTCCACACTAGGGCGTGGGGACTGGTCCCTGCCCACATGGACAGTTTAATATGGCCAGTCATCCCAGTGCTTGTTCTGCACAGGAGCATGGCATTTTTGTGCAGGCACCCCTGGGGCCCGATCCTGCAGCCCTCAGGGGCCTCACTTCCTGGTGACTTCCACAGGAGTTTGCCCCGGAGTGAGGGTTCCCAGGCTCAGGCCTGCCACGGCCAGCCGGTTTGAGTAAAGCATGCTGCCAATCAGCCACTGTGCCGGGGGACATTGAGTGCATCCCGAGAGTACGGGTAGCCCATGGCTGCTGCAATGTGTGAGGACAGCACTGCCACTGCTGCTGCAGGGATCTTTCCTACCGCTCTCTGCTGGAATCTTTGCAGCATTTGCATGGGTGTGTTAGAGCGCTGGGCAAAGGGCAGCGGTGAAAGTAACTTAACATTTCTTACAGGGACTGTCCTATCGCAACCCGGCTCCCTGGCAGCTCTTTAAATAGCTCCCTGCTGGCTTTTGCCACAGCTCAGCCAGCTCTTGCCGGAGCTGCACACCAGGGTGCACCCACTTACTTTCACCTCTGGCCAGGAGCAAAGTTTGCAGCTGAGGCTGCTGCCCCAGGTAAAAATAGGGCTCTATGTGTTAGAGAGACAAGATGGGTGTGAGGCATTATCTTTCCTTGGATCAAGTTCTGTGGGTGTGAGACAAGCTTTGGAGCCACACAGAGCTGTTCTTGAGATCTGCTGCTGGTGTTAGGCAGTAAATTCTCCCCTTCATCTGAAGAATCAGACACAGTGTGTAAGGTCATTGGTATATAATGTCTCAAGTCCGAGGTGCAAAGCTTAGTGGGGCAGAAAAGGAGGGAAAACAATTTTTTTAGTGGTACAACAATGTACCTGAGCTCCTCTGAGTTTGTTTCAGGGGGGTAGCCATGTTAGTCTGTATCTGCAAAAACAACAAGGAGTCCTGTGGTTCCTTAAAGACTAACAAATTTATTTGGGGCTAAGCTTTCACGGGCAGGAGCCCACTGCATCATGCATCTGATGAAGTGGGCTCCATAGGCCCGTATGCAAGGGGTGTGTGAAGGGTGAGAACGTACCCTCCCATGGTCTTCCAAGTAAGCATGAAAGGGCTCTGCTGAGGGGGCGGGAAAGTGCTGTGTTGTGGGAGGATGGGTGAGCGGGGCTGGTGGCAGCATGGCAGGGTGAGGAGAATGGTGCCCCCCACCGATGAGGAGCAGCCCGGGCCTGGCCATGATCCCAGAAGGTAATTTCCATAAAACTTTTATTACTGTATACATTTTTAGTATAACAAAATCACTTTACCAATCACTGTTTCCACTCAAATGTTTCATTAACCTCTCTTATGCACATTCATTGCATGCACTCTATTTTGAACTCCTTTATATTTTAAAAAATTGCAGTCCGCATTTACAAAAAAAGCACCACCCCAAAATTCCTGCGTACCGACCTGCCTCCTGCACTCATTTTGTTGTCACGAGTGGCTGGCTGGTGGTCTGCGGAAAAGTCTGCCTTCAGCACGGTGGGCCATTGGCCAAAAAGTTTGAAAACCACTAAAGGGAGCAAGGAGTAATGGGCATATATACAGAGATAATTGTGATTCTGCTTTCTGAAATTTTCCTGCATGCAACAGTGTCCTGCACAGCACAAGTCTAGAAAAACATGCTTAGTTCAACATGCACCTTTATTTGTTTTAAATAACACAACTGTTAG
The DNA here is from genome assembly GCA_032595735.1 of Pelochelys cantorii. Lineage (NCBI taxonomy): Eukaryota > Metazoa > Chordata > Testudines > Trionychidae > Pelochelys > Pelochelys cantorii. The sequence continues at coordinate 331,561,143 of CM064326.1, read as the reverse complement.
AGCAGATACCTTGCACCTTTCTCCACTTAAAATAAAGTAGACAATTATTTTTCAGAACATTTATAGTCACACAACTTTCCTTTGACTCCAGTCTACAAATATTATGTTTCCATGGATGCCAGTCCTTTAACTTCAGGAGTTTGTCCATCCCAGTCTAAATAAAAGCATAAAGAAAAAGTGCTTTCTGCACATCACATTATTCTGTTGCCAGTAAACTCTCTCCTGATTATGCAGCTCCATTCTCATTAGGAATCAGGAGCAGTGGTTGAGAGTGAAGATGAGGTGCAAATCCCTCAGATGTTGTCTGGGGATGACAAACACACAGACCCATAACGGAAAGCAAATAAGCTATGCTGAACCCCCATCTCAAGGAGTTAGACTATTGCTAGAACCACAAAGAAGATGGAAAGAAAAACAGCAAGCTGGCTGGCTGTATACCTCCTGCAGCTGGACTGTTTGCAGTCATCTTAAAAGTTACTGAACTTGGACACAGAGCAGATGTGCTAAGGCAAATGGGTTTTCAGAAATGCATGTGTATGTTTCAAAGATCAGAGAAAAGAAAGGGCCAAATCTGATGTCCATTGAAGGCAGTCCCAATGACTTCAGTAGGACTGGGTTCTTCATAAGGACTCTTGGCTGCTCAGATCACAAGAAGCAGGGTGGACAGTGACTGTGATTTGTGTGGCTCAGACTTGAAGGTTGCTATGGAACATGTGCTGGTGGCTGTCCTGAGAGACTGATGTTTTGGTGTGTCTGAAAGAATAGTGAGCGTGGTAAGAGGCAGGACCAACAAATTTGGTGGAGAGCTTCCTCTTATCCTAACTTAAAGCAAAATAAGAGTTTGGTTGGGCCAGGAAAATGGGATGTATCTGGAATGGGATTGCTTCTTATAAAACCATGCAGAAAAGAGAGAGAATCACCAAGCAGGTGAAAGCCCCCCATCCTCTGGGACTGACCAAGCTCAAAGTCTTCCCCTCCCCCCAGCACACTATAGATATTTAAAAACACTTTAGAGAGGGGGAGAGGCTGAAGCTCCCCTCTCTGATTCATATGGGAACCTTGATGGCTGTTCCCTCAGGGGAAGGTGCTTCTCTCTCATTCTCCCTGGGGCTACATCTACACTGCAGCCTTTGTCGGCAGAGACAATGCAAATAAAGCGCTCATTAGCATTTCTCGCACTCTTATTTGCATAGTCTTTTCTGATCTGTTTTGCAGAAGAGGTTTTTGCGCAAAAAACCTGCAGTGTAGATGGAGCAAAAAACCCTTTTGCGCAAGATCCTGTATACCTGCTTTTTTGAGGAATAAGGGTTCTTGTGCAAAAGGGTTTTTTTGTGCAAAATGGACCCGTCTACACTGCATTTTTTTGTGCAAAAACCTTTTCTACAAAAAGGATCAGAAGAGACTATGCAAATGAAAGTGCGAGAAATGCTAATGAGCACTTCAATTGCATTGTCTGTGCCGACAAAGGCTGCAGTGTTAGACGTAGCCTGGGAGTGCAGGGGGCAGATGAACCTGGACCTGCCCCCACTCAGAGGACATGCACTTCTCCCCCAGCTGTGCTTGCTGGAGCTGCAGCAGCCATGGAGAAGCGTTTCTCACGTGGTCCCAGCTGCCCTGCTAAGAGAAGGCTGGGGTAGTCCTTTCCCCTGGAACAGCCTGCATACTGAACCCCTCATCCCAGCCCCATCATTTAATTTTCCAAAAAAACAAAAATTAATTGAGATAAGGACCTGAGCAATGCCAGGTAAATCTTCTTACAAAGAAACAATAATTTGGGGCCAGTATGAACCTTGGCTCTTGGTACATTGCAGCTATTACTCTTAGACATTAAAAAGATCAGTCTTTTTAACAATGTACATTATTTGGAAAATAAAGGAGTAATGCACGCACAGCAGGAAACCATCAGGAATCAGACTGCTCCTCCATTACATTAGTATTTATGCATAGGTCTTGGTGTCTGCACCCTGACTCACAAATAAATAGGAACAAAAGTATGTGAAAGACACTCCACCCATAGCTATCAATTATGAATGCCTTAAGGTTCTGACAGTGGATGTTCATAAGGGAGCATAAGTGTTTGTACACTTCATGGAAATGATGACTTGAATGGAAGGACAAACTAACTGTCTCACCATTTGGTTTGGCATACATTTGCCAGACTATCATGGGCCAGGTCATATCCCAGGAGCACTTGGCCACCTCCACCCCACTCTATGGAGCTGGGACTGGGTCTTCCTTTGTTTTGCACAGCACCTAGCATAATGGAAGTGTGGCCGGTGCTTCTGAGAGTGGGGGAGATATACAAGTTAAATACACGTTGGACCTCTTTGGTCCGGCACACTTGGGACCTGACCAGTCATGAACAAGGGAATTTGCTGGACCAGGGGAGGTCCCCTGCCACCAGTCTCCCAGCCCACTGCCCCTCCCTGCTGCCTGCTCCTTCTGGCGGGTCACTACCCTGCTGCTACTAGGTTCAGGTTCAGGCTTCAGCCTAGCCCCAGCCTGGCTACTACTGGGTTTTGGCTGCTGCTGCCAAGCTCAGGCTCCAGCTACGGCCTCCAGGGTGCCCTACGGCCAGAACTCCTTGGCTGCTGTTGGTCCTAGTGCCATTGGCCCTGCAGTATTCCTGGCTGTGTCGTGGGGCTCCCGACTGTGCCGCTGGTCTACCTGCCATGGAACTCCCGGCTGCACTACAGGGCTCCAGGCTATGCAACTGTTCCCCCAACTCCCGCTGTGGGATTCTTAGCCATGCTACCAGCCCCCCTGCCATGGGGCTTCTGGCTGGATTGCTGGCCTCCCTGCCAGGCTCCTGCTGCAATGCCAGATTTCCCTGCCCCTGGGCTCTCTGGTTCAGGAACATCCATCTTCCTGCCAGTCTACACATGTTTGCTGGACCACAAAGTTCTGGTTTAGGGAGGCACAACCTGTAATAAAGTAATAATGTTAAAGATGGGCTCAGACTTTCTATGTAAATTTGGCAATTGGTACAAGGAATAAAGAAAAAATAATAGCTCCACCCAGCATCAAAAGGACCTGGGGATTACAGTGGATGAGAAGCTGGATATGAGTCAACAGTGTGCCCTTGTAGCCAAGAAGGCTAATGGCATATTAGGGTGCATAAGGAAGAGCACTGACAGCAGGTCTAGAGAAGTGATTATTCCCCTTTATTCGTCACTAGTTCATCACCTGGAACATTGTGTCCAATTCTGGACTTACCACTATAGAAAGGATGTGGATGCATTGGAGAGGGTCCAGCGGAGGCCAACCAAAATGATTAGGGAGCTGGAGTACTTGACCTACAAGGAGAGGCTGAGGGATCTGGGCTTATTTAGTCTGTTGAAGAGAAGAGTGAGGGGGGATTTGATAGTAGCCTTCAGTTTCCTGAAGGGAGGTTCCCAAGAGGATGGAGAGAGACTGTTCTCGGTAGTGACAGATGGCAGAACAAGGAGCAATGGTCTCAAGTTACAGTGAGGGAGGTCTAGGTTGGATATTAGGAAAAACTATTTCACTAGGAGGGTGGTAAAGTACTGGAATGGGTTACCTAGGGAGGTGGTGGAATCTCCATCCCTAGAGGTTTTTAAGTCTCAGCTTGACAAAGCCCTGGCTGCAGGGACGGACTGGCCCGGCAGGATACCGGGAATTTCCCAGTGGGCCATCCTCCGAAGGGCCGGCTGGTGGCTGCTGGAGGAGGAGGGGGATTGTGATGGGGTGCGACAGTCCCTCACTTTAAATTCCCTGGCACTGGCCAGGTATGGGGCACGGTAGGGCTGAGGGTATGCATGCGCGGCATACTCAAACACCGTGCAACAGCTGAGAGGGGAGATGCCCAGGTGTGGCGTGACGTCACAGCCCAGGACTTTAAAACCGCCCGGCCCAGAGTTGCACCGTGACACCAAGCTCCAGGCCCAGCAAGTGGTCTGGAGCCCCGGAAGCAGCTGGGGCCTGATCACAGACTCCAATGCTGCAAACTGGAAGGCAGAAGGAGGGGCTTGTGCTGAGGGGAGGGGGGCAGGTCAGGAGAAGAAAGGGGAAGGCACAAAGGGACAGGGTGGAGGAGAGACAAATGCCAGTGGGCCAAGTGGAGACAATGAGGAAAAGGGCAGGAGGGGAGGTGTCAGTGGGAGGGGGGACAGGGTTATGCTGGGAGAGGAAAGGGTAAGGGCATTGGGAGCTAGAGGGGAGAGGGAGGTTCTGGGAGAAGGCTTGAAAGAAGGAATGGGCATGAGGAAGGTGGGGATGGAGCAAGTCATGTGTGAGGGCACAGGGGCATGAGGGGAACAGGGGCAGAGGGTGATGAGGGGGTGGGCATCAGGGAAAAAGAGGGCAAAGGAGGCAGGGGCAGTGAGGGAAGGGGGGCCACCCAGAGGGTGCAGGGGTAAGGGAAGGTGCAGGTGCCAGGGAATTCTGAGGGTAAAGCAGAAGGGCAGACACCTGTAGGGGAGGGACCAGCACCAGAGGAGAGAGGCAGGGCAAATGTGTAGAGGGAGGTGTTAGGAGAGGGGATGAGGAGGGGTAGCTCACATGATCAGAGTGGGGCTACTGGAGGAGTGGGCACAGGGGGGAGAGAAGGTCTGGTGGAGGGGAGCAGGTCGCAGGAGGGCTGAGGACAGTGAGAAGGGCAGGAGTTAGGACAGCAAAGGAGGGTGAGGGGCAGCAGGCACCAGGGGAGTTGATGGAGTAAGGGGAGGAGACATGGCAGCAGAGGGAAAAAGTAGAAGTTTATAAGACATTTATTAATAACTTGGGTGCCACAGTGGCACATCCAAACAAGCCACATGAACTCAGTACTGGTGCACAACACAAAATTCATTCTGCTCATGGGAGGAAACTCTTAGCCTCTCCGCCCCTGAGTTAATGTCACATATATTGGGTTAATGCAATTGCAGGATAGTTGCATGAGGGGGGTTTGGTGGGGGCCAGACTAATCCCTATTGGTAGGAGGATGGTGGGAAAAGTCCTTAGTTAGGGGTCACATGACACCTTTTACTGCTGGTCATGTGTCCATCTTGCCCCAAGAGTGTTACCTCCAGAGGCCTGGCTAATGGGAGTCAGGGGGTGTGGCTAATGGGGGTCAGGGCATCGTTAACAGGGGTCAGTGGTGTGGCTAATGGGGGTCAAAGAGTAAATTGAAAAAAAATTCTTTGATGTGAAAAAGTGGGCTGTTCTCAACCCATTTCCCGGGCCTATTTTGATTGCCAGTCCACCCCTGCCTGGCTGGGATGATTTAGTTGGGGTTGGTCCTGCTTTGGGCAGGGAACTGGACTCGATGACCTCCTGAGGTCTCTTCCAGCCCTATGAGTCTATGATTCTATTCTATGATCAACAGTGCAGCTTCCTTGATTGAGAGGTAATTCATGTCACTCACTAGCCATCTATTTCAGCTGGAAGATGTCATGCAAAGTAAAGCGCTTCTCTCTTGTTTATGGCTATATCCTTTCCAAAGAGAGTCCCTTTTAGGATAATAGGATGGTTCTGTTTCTAACATAAACCACTAGATGATTAGAAAGGCTTCATTTTGGACTAATTGAAAGGAATGCATAGAGCCTAGGGAAAGGAAAGTCTGGAAGGATAGTCCTATGAGGATGAGCAAGAAGCTCTCTGTGAGAGTGAAGAAGGAAGGTCTAATGACTTAATGTCTAATAAAAAGGGGAGGGAAAGCCTAAGAGGATATGCGAGAGCTGACAGGTTGTCTGGGGTAGAATGAAAAGAGTTCTGTGTTCTAAGCCAAAAGAAGAACATTTGGAATTACCTTCAAAGACTGATTCCAATAGTTCCATTTTCTTTTTAATATCAATTCATGGAGAAGAAGAAATATGAACCTTTTAGTTGAGAAATACAAATTAGATAGCCCAGTAAAGTTTGTAATAGGATGGATGTAATATTATACTGTTGGAGGCAAATTTAAGGCAGATTTTCTTAAGCCTACAGATCAGTTAATTTAGTGTGTGTGTGTGAGACAGAGAGGGAGAGAGAATCCATTTACTTTTGTGTGTGTGTGTGTGTCTATGTTAGATGTTCTGTTGGGGTGCGCCTACAGAGCAGCGTTATTTTGGAATAATGACCATTATTCTGAAATAACAATGCGAGCATCTACACAGCAATTCCATTATTTCGAAACTGTTGGAGGCAAATTTAAGGCAGATTTTCTTAAGCCTACAGATCAGTTAATTTAGTGTGTGTGTGTGAGACAGAGAGGGAGAGAGAATCCATTTACTTTTGTGTGTGTGTGTGTGTCTATGTTAGATGTTCTGTTGGGGTGCGCCTACAGAGCAGCGTTATTTTGGAATAATGACCATTATTCTGAAATAACAATGCGAGCATCTACACAGCAATTCCATTATTTCGAAACTGTTGGAGGCAAATTTAAGGCAGATTTTCTTAAGCCTACAGATCAGTTAATTTAGTGTGTGTGTGTGAGACAGAGAGGGAGAGAGAATCCATTTACTTTTGTGTGTGTGTGTGTGTCTATGTTAGATGTTCTGTTGGGGTGCGCCTACAGAGCAGCGTTATTTTGGAATAATGACCATTATTCTGAAATAACAATGCGAGCATCTACACAGCAATTCCATTATTTCGAAATAAATTAGAAATAATGGACAACTTATTCCAACACCTGTAAACCTCATTCCACAAGGAATAACGCCTATTCCAAAATAGCTATTTTGGAATAGCAGTAGTTTGGACGCTCCACTGCTGCTATTTTGAAATAGCTCCTCCCCAGGGCCATTCAAAGTAATTACTCACCAATGCCTCCTGGGGTTCTAAATCAAGATAATGCGTCCACATTAGGGAAGCCTGCCTCGGACTAATTTTGAGGCTTCCCTGTAGTGCAGACATGCTATTTTGAAATAAGCTATTTTGGAGTATTTCTTCTGGAATAGCTTATTTTGAAATAAACATGCAGTGTAGACGTACCCTTGATGTTTTGAGGCTGACTTCAATGCACTTCCAGAGAAAATAGTTGAAAAATCCATCTTGGTTTTTTCCTGGATGCCAAAATGCTTCAGCTCTTTCAACATTTTTGTAGAACAGGGAATAAATGACAGTTGGAGACTGTTTCATATCATTGTTAATGATTTGATTTTATTTCTCAGGGTCTTTTGCTTTTACTCAAGACTTGACTTTTATATAGCTACCGCTCTCTCACACAGAGACACTTTATATACATATGTAGTATAACAGAAGTGGATTCCAAAATTTAGAATTTAGAATCTACATTGACAAGTCACGCACAAGAGTAATAGGTATGACTTAATTTGCTGCAGGCCTGCTTCCATGTGATTTTGTAAAATTCCAATATATATATATATATTTAAAAGCAAAGGTCTGATTTTTGTGTATGATAAATAAGTAGATGAACTGCTTCTAAGAAATTATTGGGCAGAAACAAAACAGATGCAATCTCTTTGCATTTAGCATTGTTTCAAGGAGACTGATTCATTACATGGAAACTTATCTGGGATACTATAAAGTCCACTTCAAGAACATGCTAACTGCATTTGTACACCAAACAGTAACATTTATATACATAAACAACCACATAGCATCTATTCAAACCTCACAGCCTGTTTATACTGTCTTTGTTCTGACATAGCTAGAACAGGCTATTCTCTCAATAGAGATGGGTAAAAAATGGAAAAATAAAATTTGGCCTAATTTTGCAAATTTTGCAAAATTCAAAAGGAATAAAATATGTTTTTTAATAAGAAATATTTTTGAGACTTTTTGAAGTTTTGTTTTTCCCCTTATCATTTTTCCCCACTGGCCACTGGTTTCAACAGAATGAAAGTCTATGATTGTCTGATTTTTTTTTTCAATTTTTCCCTTTTTTCACACACTGATTTTTCCACAATCCGAGTTAGATTGGAGAAATGAAAAACAACACACTAAACCTAGATACGATTGATTCTTTGCATTCAGTGGCAAATATGGGGAAAAAAGAGGGAGATATGGAAAACTAACAATCCAAAATTTCAGAAACATTGCCTTTTGAAAACTCAAACAGCATTAAAATTACAGGTCAATACAAAATTATGATTTTTTTCTGTAATTTTTGTTCAATAATTTCCCATTGATCATATTTTTAAAAAATCATCCAAAGCTTAGCCCTTTTTTTCCCTGTGAAACCTCAATTTTCATTATGAAAACTATCTCCTAGCTCAAGCTTTATCTTAGTTTGGCATGTGTAGGAGGGAGATACTCTGATCTGTTCCACAATGTACGTGAGTCAGTTCCTTACACTAATTTCTCCCTGAATAAATATTCTTCAAAGGGTCACAACCAGTGTTCCCTGTAAGCTGAACACTTGTGCAGCTGTTCAGGAGAGATTCCAGTGCTGCCCTAATGATTAGCAGAGCCCCCCCAGCTAGATTTTGTTTCTTCTGATGGTGCACATTTTCACATGCCTCGGTGCACATAAAACATTTATTCTGCACTTGGATGGAAAAAATACACACATGGATGGAAAGATTAGAGGGCACATTGGTCACAACTGCATAATGTTACTATTTTAGTTCTGATGCCTGAGTAATTCTGGTGCCATTGGCCAAGGAGTGAGGGTGTCTTATAAAGTATAGGATGTCAATAGCAAGCCTGACACTCACATTTCCCCTCCATCTCATTCACGTTTATGCCTGTGTGCCATTCAGTGCTGCAGCTGCACAAGAGGACCCGCAGTCGTGTCATGAATGTGGAGGTGCAGCTCTGCCTGAAAAGCGTCCACAGATTTTGGAACATCATTGTGAATATGCAGATATGTTGCCTGATCATATCAATTCTGTTTCATTCCTATGGAAACTCTCATGGGGGGATCATGAAGCCATTTCCAAATATATCAGCCTCATAGTACCCATGTAGTCATATCACCCATATTGCAGATGAGTCAACTGAAGCATAGAAATGACCAGGTGACCTACAGTTCGCATGGCCTGGAGGAAAAATAGGGCATGAGAACCAAGCTCTGAGGATCTGGGCCCTAGCACTGTCATTTCCCAGCCCACACTCCAGGACCTTTTCCTGTACAGTTTGAATTGACTTAAGTCATTGGTCTTCCAACACTTTCCTTGGGAGGCTGTTATGCTGGCAAGCTAGATTGTTACTGGCTCTGAATAGATTTCGCAGTTAGGAATGTTTTCCTTTGCCATATATATTTCTCAGTTCTACATATATTCTAGTTAAGATACACTAGCAGTGCACTCTTACTTAGTTTATCTGTGAGGATGGGGTGGTGTATTAAAGGTCCATTTCATTTTTTATTGCTAGAACTGTGTGAAGCCTCTCCCATCACAATCCCCACTCCATTAAAATGATTTCCCATCTACCTCTCGGCAGTGGAGATAAAACAACATCGAATGCTGAATTACCCTGCAGCTATGAAGCTCAAGACTTATCAAATTAATTCAACATGTTATGAAAGAACCACAGGGATTTACCAAGCATTGGAAGGCTTTGGCAAAACTTAACCATTCATACTAGAACTTGAATGCATAAGGGATTTAAACTCATAAATGCTTGAATGCTAACATGTATCTAGCTGATGTTACTGGAATAGCTCTGCTTCAAATGACACACTCTTGTAATTAATTAAAACTGTGTTAGGGATAAATATTCTCCTCTATATTGAAATAATCGTAATTATTATTGTACACCACAGTTGGCCAAACAAGTGTGATCCACAATGTTAAGCATTGAACCCAGGGGAGTGCTAAGCAGAAATGTTGGCTGGCTAGGTTTGGTCTTGTCTGTGGGGAAATATCTATCTTTGCAACATCCCAAAGCATATCTGTGCTGCCCCAAGAGCAGACCCTCGTCACAATGTGGTTCTTGGCTCCCCACCTTCCTCCGAAGGGGTGTAACCTGGTAGCAGTCTATAGCAGATGCAGATTACTTCCCTCTTCTTCCAGCAAGGAGAGCTGAGCTGACATGTTGTGGGGATGGACGAAAGCCAAGGTTCCACCCACTCTCCATCCCTGCCTAAATACCACCCCCCCCGACCACCTGTGTAAGAGGGAAAATAGTGGTACACTGGGTGTGTCCTCATTTTATTGTAAACTCAGATTCAGGCTCACACTTGAGCCCTAATCCCCCTTCTGTCTACACACAAATCTCTTGGTCTTGCACCCAAGGTCTTAGGATCCTCTGGGGTGGGGAGGTGAGTGGTTTGAGGCTGAATCCTAGGCCTCAAGTTCTATCGCTTTGCGGTGTAGATGCAGCCCCCTATACTCAGTCTGCCAAAAGTATCTCACAATCCCATGGGCCAACTTCTCCTGTCCTCTCCCAAGAATCTCCAGAAGACTCCAGAGAAATGGAAGCAACAACCCCTTATTGTAGTACAGTAGCTGGTGACTCAATGTTTTATCCTTCCATTTTATTCTGAGCACCATGCTGTAACCTTCTGAGATATTCCTGTATTTGCAACAGATCTTGTCCTGAAGAAATTTTTGGCAAAGCACACCCTGTTACGGCTGCAGGAGCACAGCCACATTCTGGTTAATCTCTGGTGCAAGGCCAGCAACAGAGTAAATTTTAATAAGAGTACCAGAAATGATCATGCATGCCATCATACAGTAAAGACGCTGGCAGTGTTGGAAATGTACCAGTTCTGTCGGGAGCAGCCTAAGCAGCTCACAAGGGAACTGAGCCAACAGCCATGCCAGGCCCCTGGGCAAACCAGTCTCTATACTGTAGTGTAGACAGTGGAGTCCTGGATTTGGCCTGGGCTACAAAAAATTCTTAACCTAGGTTTGACAATCAGGGCAGACATTCAAACCAAGGATCCACTGATTCTTGTCCAAATAAACCTGGACTTATACTGCAGTGCAGACATGCCCCTGGGGGGCAGAGGAAGATCTACACTGCAAAATAAATCAGGGGCTGTCCCAGGTGAGCCAACTCAGCCTTGCATGGCTCTGGCTCTGGGCTTTAAAAATGACTGGCTCAGTATGGAGTGTGGATTCTAGGACCTCCCTCTACTCGTGGGGGGCCTCAGTGTCCAGCCGCTAGCCCAAACATGCACATCTATTCTTCAGTACAGGTAGCTCATACAAAGGGATAAAGAGGGAAATTAGATACTCTCCCTCCCCCTTACTTCTCCCCTTGCCTCATAAATCCAGTTACAAATTAAATGAGGTAAATGTTGCTCCTGGTTAAAATGACCCAACTCAGGAGTCACTCCTTTGAAGACATCGCACATTTACACAATTAAACTGCAACTGTGGCAGCAAAATAGGAAGTGTTGGTTTTAGCCATTGAGGAATAGATTTGTGTGTTTACACACACCTGCAGAGAGTTGCAGTACAGAAGACAAATTAGGAAATTGTTCTTTCAAACACTGTTACTGGGCCATGTAGCAAGACAGAATCAGGAAGCAAATTATCCCCTTTTGTCCAACATCTTTCTGCTTCTCTGAATTTTGGCTTAGCCTAGCATAAAAGGATACAGGCCAATAGCAATGTTCAGCTTTGTAGCCAACTTGTTTCAAAGTTCAGGGTTAGTAAAGCTGGGTGAAAATGTTCAGGCAGTTTTGGTTCACTGAAACATTTGACAAATTTGTGTCAACTTCAGCAAATTGTGTTGGTTAAAACAAGCAAAAAAGAGAATATCAGAAATGTGAAAGTGATTATTTTGGAATCATCAAAACAAAATATTTTGGTTTTTCAGGCTGGATTAACAAGGGGGTTAGAGGCCATTTGGGGGCATCCTTCTCTTGTAATCTTTAGTCCAGTCATTAGAGCAATCATTGCTTTTGGCAGAAGAGATTGAGAAAGGCTCATCTTAGGCTATGTCTGCATAGCAGCGTTATTTCGGAATAACTAACATTATTCCAAAATAACAAAGAGCATGTCTACACTGCAAGCCAATATTTTGAAATAATGGTGAGCTGTAGGACTTCTTACTCCGACTCCTGTAACCATCATTGTACAAGGAGTAAGAGAAGTCAGAGGAAGAGTGCTCTAACTCAGACTTCCTGCTGTGTAGACAGCACCAAAAGCCAATGTAAGCTATTTCGACTTAAGCTACACAATGACGGAGCTCAAGTTGTGTACCTTAATTCGACTTTTGTCCTGCTGTGTAGACGTGCCCTTAGAAGAGCCAATAACCCAATGGTTAGGGCACTCATTTGGATTCAAATTCTTGCCCTGGAATGAGAATTTGTACCTAGCTCTCTTACAGCTCAGGTGAAAGTGAAACATTTTGTTTTGGGTCTAAGAAAACATTTTGGTTGACGCAAAACAAAATTTTACTGATTCCTTCAATGTCCTCAAATTTCCTGTCTTCCTCTCCCTCCCCTTCTCCCCCAAACTTCCAATTAATTGAAAAAATCACTTATTCACTGAGTTCTATCCAGAGTGCTTTAATCCTGGAGTTTTGGATAGATTGCTCTTCACATGCAGCTGAGGAATAATTATCCTCGGTAGGTAGATGTGGATGAACTTTTTTCAGCAAACAGCAAATTCTCCAGAAAAATGCATTTTTAAAATGCATGGAAGCTATCCTTGAATTTGCTTAGAATTTGGTGAATGGTTCAGGCTGAAGTAGAAGACATTCTTTTTAAGAAGTAAAAAATGTTTCATTTCAAAATAAAGATACATGTATTTTTGAAAATCCAAAGTGGTCAAAAACAGCCCAAAATAAAACAAAATGAAAAACTTGGGGCATCAATTTTTCTAAACAGAACAATTTTTTTGGGGGGGGGAGGGGAGAAGGAAGATTTTTTCACTTTGGCTCTTGAGCTGAAAAATCAATTATTTGTCCCTCTCTAATTGCTAGTCATTAACAAGCCCATGCACAGTGTATACAAACACACTGTAAAACTCTTAGTTGCAAAACCACATGGACAAAACAGAAGGTTTTCCAAGAGGTGAAATTTTGGGAACATCTCAACATTTGATTGCAATCTAGTGAATATAATGTAGACAATGTGTATCTGAAAAAGATATTTGTTTCACTGATATTTGTTTCTTCCTATTTTTAATCATCATCGTTAATATCAGAATGTGTGCTAGTGATTTAAAGAGATGAAAATCTAAGGGCCAAACCCACCTGTCTTTACACAGGCAAGATTTCATTCTTCTTCCACTTCACTGAGACCTCACTGCAAGTTATGACTAAGTACATACTGCAGGATTTGGCCTCACACAGTGAGAAGCTGCCTGAAAGAAGTAAAACTAATCAACAAGGACGGCTTGTTTTCCTTTTATTTTAAAAGTATAGATTAGGTCCAGGCCCACCATCAGAGGTGGGGCAAAGGAGGCAATTGCCCCAGGGCTCAGTAATTCATGAAGGCCTGGGACTCCTGGCCGCTGTTGTTGTTACCATAGCAGGGGCTGGAGCCAGCCTGGTCCCTTTAAATCACCTCCAGAATACCACATAGAGTGCTCTGGGAGGCTCTGAGAGCTGGCAGACGGCTGGTGCATGCGTGTGTTTGGGGGGGTGCAGCATGCTCCATGAAGTATGGGAACTGGCTGCTACCTGCACATCCTTTCTGCCCAAGGCCCTACCCCTTCTGGGAGCTCCCCCCCTTGCCCAGGGAGCCAGCAATTCTGTCAGTTCCCTCCTACCCCCACTCCTTGGATTGGGTCAGATCCCAAGCTGGTGTAAATTATGTATTTGAAGTCCTCTTGAGTTACATTGGCTGAGGATCAAGCCCTTTATGTTATATAGCAGTCTGTTGTTGGTCAGGATAAGAGATCAGGTACACAGAAAATGAGAACTGACACAGATATTTGCCCTAAACTCAAATTACTGCTCAGCAGTGTTTTGGCTACACATTTTTCCATTGGCAAATGCTGATTCATCAAAACAAAAACATTGTGTGGAAAAATATCAGTGTCAGCAAAAATTGTGTCAGGTTCAGGGTGAACTTTTGGGGAGAGGAGGGAGGGAGGAAGAAAGAGCCCCAGATTAGACAATAGCTCAGTGGTTAGGGCACTCTGTGTCTAGCCATTGGGCATGATAGCCCACGTTCTGGTCATGACATCCCCTGCTGCTCTCAAGATTGAGGAAAACTTAAGGTGTTTTTCTCAAAGAATCACATTGAATCTAAACCTTAGCCCATTACAAACTGTTAGCAATTTGCGGTGTGCAGTGTTGTACCAACATATATAACAAATGGGAAGTGACTCCAGTATGATATGTGAACCTTCCTCATAAAACATTACACAACAGAATCCAGCTCTCTCGTACCTTTCAGCAGAGAAATGTGTCTCTCCTGATTAAATCAGTTTTAGCCAAGCCCATGGGAACCTTCTATAGAAAGTCAGAAAGAGGTGAGGAAGACTGATGCCTCCCTACAAAACCTTTTTAACCACCCTCACCAGCCACATGGAATAGGTTAAAATCATCATGGGAAAGAGCCTAGAAGTCACTATTAGCAGATCCCCTTTAATAGAAAGCCTGTGTGTTTCTCCTTAAAAAAATATCAGCTGGAGGGTTATTTTTATCAGTCATCCTTCAAGATAATCCTCCATATGTGCATGCCAGTGTTCCCTATTCTCCCAGCACGTGTTCAGTTTGGCCATTCCCTTTGTATGTTATCTTTTTTGGGCTATATTCTAGGCATGAGATAGCTGCATTTTTATTAGTCAGTGGTGCAAATAAAAGTCCAACTCCTCACTCTGTCAGTGACGTCAAGAAATAGTTTTTCTTCTAAATCATGCTTAATTTCTACTCTTCTCAATATGAAGAGTATCACGGTATCAATGGTGGAAGTTTTTCCAACATCTTCATTTCATTCATTTTCTAATTAAAGCAGTTTGGGGCCCTTTTTAAATTTTTGATGAAAATTGTATTTTTCTCACCCATTCAAAAAGACAAATATTCAGTTTAGGAAATAATCCCACGATGACACAAAACTGACCAGTCACAATTGGCTAAAACCAACCAAAGAACAAAAAACAAAACAAAACAAAAAAGCTGAAACAGTTATTAAACCAGGCAATAAAATTAAGAGAATTATTTGATGAAATTACAGTGGCCTCACCAAAGAAAAAAAAATCCAGTTGCAGAAATAGGCCTTCCTCTGTCTTCAAAAAAATTTTAATTAAAAATTTAATTTGTCAGATTTGGAAGGATCTAAATGAAAGCATTGTGGAAGAGATGTTTATCTGAATAAGACCCAAGCAAAGTGACACATGCTTCATCCCAGTCTGAGGAAATCGGGTATCTTTATAGGAAATATGAAAAGTAAAGCTCAGCTCATTTTAGAACTGATTCAGAACTGATTCAGAACTGATTATGAAATTAGTTTTCCACTTGGCACTCACAAAATACAGGTTGTGGGCCTGTGCACAGTGTCTACGTTATGCCCTGGGAATCCTGGATGAAGAGGAAAGGTTGTTTTCAAACTGGAATGAAAAACAGACATTCAGTTCATGTAAAAAATATTTTGCAAAACTTGAAAGATTTTCAAAATCTTTGGATAAAGCCAAAGAGGTTTTGCAAAACCCAGTTCCCCTGGGATTTCCCATTGCCAACGGGCAGCCACACGTTCTCATCCTCTTCCAGAATGTTGCTAAGCATTTCCTGCCATGTGCTAAGCACTCTTAGCTCTCACAAGCCTCAATTGGCTATGAAGATGGGAAACACCTTGCTCATTTACATACATAGCCCCTATTATTTAATACTAGAAGACTTAGCCAGCATTGCCTGAGTCCAAGGCTGGGCCAGAGCATCATGGTGGGTAACTTCTCCCTGGGGCCAGCTGAGGCAGCAGGGACCGTGCTGTTGGTGGGTAGCTGCTCCCCAGGACTGGGATACTTGCTGCCCCCCGAGGTCATTTGTGAATATAACTGTCCCTGTGCTTGCTGCCCCCTATGGTCATTTGTGAGTATAACTGTCCACACTATTACACTCCTCCCTTTCTATTTGATGTGAAACAATCACATTCTATACACATCCCATTATCTTGGCACAACGAAACCCTGTCCTTGCTTTAAATTAGGATAAGAGGAAGCTTCATACTGAATTTGGTGGTCCTAGCTCTTACCATTTAGGAGTTCTTGAGCAAACAAATGGACTCAAAGATGGATGGGTGAACACACAGAGACAGAAACATGCACTTTCTAAAATATATAGTAGATGTGCAAAGGGATCCTCTCAGACAGTGGCAAATCCCATTTCTCAGGGATACATGAGTTCATGGATCATAATTAAGAAAAGGCACATGCTTGAGCAGTAGGGAAATAAGGATACTCTCCTAAATCAGAGACAGAGAGAAATGTAGAGGGATCTCAGAAAATTCTTTGCTTTACTGTTAAACGAAAAAGCTCTCTGACAACCACAATCAAGGAGGTAATCAACACAACAGGGCACACAAAGTGGACTTGATGGAAATGTTTATAGTGCCGTGGAAAAATATACTAAGTACACTGGTGGGATAGCACAGTGCTCATCTTAGGTAGTCTGTGGGTGGAGATGGGATAGGAAGCTTTGGATATCTCTACCATGATGGGTTTTTATTACTGAGAGTAGCTGAAATCTAGTCTATTCCAGAGGCAAAGTGTTAGCTCAGCAAAGCCTCCAGGATAAATCCTCTGTGAGAGGGATAACTAAGCAGTGAAAAAGCCACTAGAGGATGAGAAATGATCCCAATAATCTTTTCACTTTGGTAGCCATAATTTCAAACACGGGACTTCAGGAATTTTGAGCCTTCTCCCCTCAAGCACATCTGTGTGAATTATTTATTTTTATTTTTATTTTTTTGCTGCCACGGATTACTTGCAAAGAATTCCCTGCCACTTTTACCATAAAATACTGTATAATTCAAAGCTTTCAAGAACCCAGTACAGTGACAATGAATGCTACAACACGAATACCGCTACAAAGCATCAGTTTCTTAATAAAATTTCAGTATCATCTGGAAATTGCCAACTCAGGATTTACATGGGTAGAAATTCCTGGTTTGAAATTCACCTG
Organism: Pelochelys cantorii; assembly: GCA_032595735.1. Taxonomy (NCBI): domain Eukaryota; kingdom Metazoa; phylum Chordata; order Testudines; family Trionychidae; genus Pelochelys; species Pelochelys cantorii. The sequence continues at coordinate 331,544,229 of CM064326.1, read as the reverse complement.
TGGTATCTTTCATTAAACCATGGAAAGTTATTTACTGCAATGCAGGGCAATATCAGCACACTTCTAGACTGGGAATTTCTAAGAAATGTAAGGAAGGTAGGAATCCAAATTCCTTTAGAATTCAATGGAATTTAGGTGCCTAATTCCCTTAGGTGACTCTGAAAATCTCTTCCGTCAAGAGCCAATTTGCCTAAGCTCAGAATTTCGGCTATTTTTTTCACACATCCCTGCTAGAAAGAGCATTTGTTGCAGCCAGATAAGAAATAATCCTTTGGCTCTGGTTCAGATGGATTTGAAAAGTATGATTTTCTTGGAAGAAAAACAAAACCCTTAACTGTTTTCTCCTGCCACCACAGCACAACTACTGATTTACGGCAGCATGAGGTCTAGTTTTCCATCTGCAGAGTATTTGGGGAAAGCTTATGACAACGTAATGTGTAAATGAGTAAAAGCAGAATTTGTTTGCTTGCCTGCTTGCTTATGTATACAACCACATCTCCTGCAGTATCATTTCTATGCCAGACACCAAGCCAAGGATTCTTTTTATAGTGGTGTTTATATTGTGGGTAATCTTTATTCATCTTTTAGGAGTAAGAGGTGCTGTTCGAACCCTCATGAACCCATGGAGGCAGCTTCACCAGAAGAGGCACTCATTCCCAGGAAACAACAAGCGGCATAATTGCCTCCAGCTCCCCCAGGGATGTTTACCAGGGAACGGCTGCTTTAAGTCCTTGACAAAGTTCAAGTGTATTAAAGTCCTGAGCTTTATAATTACAGCATCCTGAAGTCTGCCCTTGATGTTTTCCTTGATCTCTTGTGCTGCTCTGGTGCATAGGTGACTATGAAGACTTATTGGCCCCAGAATCATTATAAAGGCCTCTCTGAGGAGCAGAAGAGACAAAAACAATGATTTACAATAAATATTCTGGGACTCAAAATGGGAAACTACTCAATAAACTGACCTGAAGAAATAGAAAAGTTTTTGTATGAAATATCCCAGTCATTATTTGGAATGATGATTTTTTCATTGTAGTTTAGCTTTTCTAAATGTTATATTGGAAGCTGTTAAATCACCTCATACGTTCCATCCAGATGAAGTACATTAGCTAAGACACTATGATAACTCCTTAAGCTTCACAAAAGCTTGCAAACCTTCACGTTTTCGCAATGACATCAATTTGACTTTTAAAGAAAACAGGTCCGAAAATGACATCACTGGTAAAATTGAAACAATGATAGAACATTTCACATGAAAGGTTCTCATTCAAAAAATATTTGCACGGTCTTTAGTGATGAACTTGCTCAGTGGTGGTTATGTTTTAAAGTAATCTACTAAAACCCACATCTGATTCATGCTATTTGAAATGCCAATAATTCTACCATCACCTCCTTTCTCGCCAATCTCTTCTTGATGATTCAGTTCTGACCTCTTTGTGAAAGAAGTTAGTAACTGGGATAAATGTTCATATCTTTGTACACTGAAATAACATTTCTGGGTTTGCTCACTACAGGGAGGAAGTGTTCTTTGGTAATTATGGATCTAATACAACTCCCGTGGAAGTTTTGGGGTGCCCTATGTGAAGCACTGGGATGCAGAATGCCTGGAGTCTATTTCTAAATTCACTGCTGTGACTGATTGTGATTGTATGCAAGCAATTTATGTTCTTTATAGTTCACTTTGCTTATCTGTAAAATGGATGCAACAGCTCATAGCAGTGCAAAATATTTTCTCCCTTTAAAAAAAAAACAATAGCAGTTGACGGTCCAGTGTGCTGAAGGCAGAAGAGATATTGAGGAGAATGATTACAGATTAGAAGCCTACATAAGATTACTGGTGACTTTGGTGAACATTATTTCAGGAGATAGGAAGGGGCAAAAAGCCAGAATTAAATATACACAGTGGAGAGCTGGTGAATGGAAAGCCAGGGCCTCAGTCAAAGAGTTTAGAGGAGGGAAATTACAGCAGTAACTGGAGAGGCAAGTGGGGTAGGGAGAGTTTATTTAGGATTATGGAATGAACACATGCTTGAATGCTGAGTGAAATGTGCCAGAGGGAACATGGCAGTTTGATTATTTGAGTATACTTGAATCAAAATGGATTATGTTTCCCTATTATTTGCATGATAAAGATGCAGTAACTAAAGAAGAGGGATTACAAAATAAGGCATCTTCTATTAAAAGCTGCACAGTCATTTTATTGTCTCAGAAATCTTCTCCTTGTCAGTTCACAAGGCTTAGAGGAGCTCCCAATCCTAGTTTCCCCTCCAGAGGCTCCAACTTTCCTTGAAATTTGGAGGGGTAGGTGGATTAATTCACCAAGGCAATATAATGTCTTCATTATTACAATGTGAACACTGGGGCTGTGTTTAGGAATTAAGTTTCACCACATTAAAATATGCATATTTTCAATTCACTTCGGGATGCCTACTTTCAAAGTGCTTCAAAGCAGCTCAGGGGTAGGGGTGGTTGTATTTTTTATTTGAGAGGTCTAAAGAAGCACAGAATTCTGATGAAATCATCACTTTGTGGACCTGATGCCTTGTAATTCTGTCTCTCAGTTAAGCTCTCTCACTCATCAGATTGTCTCAAGCTCCAAAGGTTATTTTCAGTAAAACCAGGAGCCCAGCTTTCAAGACGGTATCAAAGGCAGGAAGTCTGCTCTGGAAGCAGCATCAAAGCAGTGGCCTGTTCAATGTAACTTAAAGCCCAGGTAAAATGAGCTGGGCTAGACCCTAGCAGGTGAACGAAGGGTTGAACCCGCCTTTACTTTATCAGACCATGGGGCATGTTCCCTAGAGTTGGAACTGCTAGTTGACTGGGGGATTTTGTTAAAACAAAACCATTTTTAGATGCCTTCAGACTCATGGTGTAATTCTACAGAGCCTCACTGAAGTCATTGGGGTGATGCCAATTGACACAAGTTGAGAACCTGACCCTCAGGGCTGAGTGGGTGCAAGGATCACGGGGAAGTGGTCCAGGAAGTGCAAGCAGTCAAGGGGAGAGGGGAGGTCATGGCTGCTGCCAAGGAGGTCCTGGGTTAGGACCCAGAGTAGTAGGCAGGCCTGGGTCCTGCATTCCCCTGTGCTCCACACCTAGCCACTGCAGTGTGTGGGCTTTATAGAGTGTGTCTTGCCCCTGAGGTGAGGGATTACACCTTGGTTGCAGTCAGCCATGGAGGCAGGTGCCATGACCGAGGACTGCTGATACCCCTAGAAGGGGGAGAGACCGGGAGTAGTGGGACCTGAAAAGGACACTGCAATACAGGGAGCAATGTGGGTCCAGCTACAGATGGTGGTGATAGAGGGAAGCAGACAATGGGCAAGTCACCAGCAGAGGGTGGCACACTCCCCTGACTGAGCTAATTCCTAGAGTGACCAGAAGAGGGAGGTACCACAACAGTGAGTCTGATGTGTTACAGGGACCTTGTCAAAGGCCTTCCGAAAGGTCACAAACACTGTATCCACTGGATCCCCCTTATCCGCATACTTGTTGACACCCTCAAAGAATTCTAACAGACTGCTGAGGCATGATTTCCCTGTTCAAAAGTTAGGCTGAGTCTTACCCAAACTATCATATTCCTCTATTAGTCTGGTCATTTTGTTGTTTATTAAAATTTCAACCAATTTGTCTGATACTGAGATTAGTTTTACCAGCCCATAATTTCTAGGATTACATCCAGAGCCTTAAAAAAAACAAACCCTCCAGTGATTTGGTAAGGAGGTGGATTTAAGCTATAGGTTACATATCACAGTTATCAATTCTGCAATTTCATATTTGAAGTCCTCCAGATCTCTTGGGTGAAAAGAATTCAGTTCTGGTCACTTATTCTTGTGTAATTTATCAATATATTCCAAAACCTCCTCTAGCTATGCCTTAGTCTGGGAAAGTTTCTAAAGTTTGTCAAAAGAATGGCTGAAGCATGGGAATCTCCTTCACATTCTCTGCAGTGAAGACTCATGCAAAGAATTCATTTAGCTACTCTTCTAAGCTTTGGCAGAACCCTGATTTCCAATGGCCCCACTTATTGTTTGTCCCCACTTATTGTTTGGCATGTTTCCTGCTTCTGATATATTTTTTAAAAAAATTCTGTTAGTTTTTCTGTCTTTTACTAGCTGTTTTTCAAATTCTTTTTCAGGCATTTTTAATTACAGCCGGTCCCCCAGGTGCGAACGGTTGACTTACGACCGTTCGCAGTTACAACCAAAGCTGTCGTAAATGGCGGACCCCAAGTTACGAACGCGATCCGCGCTTACGAACATGGGGTCCGACTTAACGAACAAACTGAGTTACAACCAATTACTTGGTCCATAACCAGTTCATAAGTCGGGAAGAGGCTGTATACCTTTGTACTTGACTTACCAGAGTTGAAGTTCCTTTCCATCGTATGCTGAAGGATTCAACTTCCTTTTTTTTTTAAAGGACTTGTTTTTGTCTCTAACCTTTTACTCTATTGTTTAACTATGGTGGCATTTTTTTATGTCTTATTGGTTTTTCATGGGGGCAGAGAGTATATATTTCGTTTGAGCTTCTATTATAGAGTTTTAAAATAGTTTCTATGAAACTTGCAGACAGTTTACTTTTCTGACTGATAAGTATTATGGTATCTCAAAACTACAGCTACACTGCGGCCTTTTGTCATCAGGGACAATGCAAATAAAGCGTTCATTAGCATTTGTTGTGTTGTCATTTGCATATTCTCTGCCAATGCTTTTTGCGGAAGTGGTTTTTGCGTAAAACCAAGCAATGTAGATGGGGCCATTTTGTGCAAAAAACCCCTTTTGCACAAGATCCATTATGCCTCAAAAAAGTAGGTATACAGGATCTTGCAAAAAAGGGGTTTTTTTACGCAAAATGGCCCTGTCTACACTGCTTGTTTTTGCGCAAAAACCTCTTCCACAAAAAGCATCGGCAGAGAATATGCAAATGACAGCAAGACAAATGCTAATGAGCGCTTCATTTGCATTGTCTCTGCTGACAAAAGGCTGCAGTGTAGACATAGCCTTTTTGCACATGCTTACCTTTGCACATACTTCCTTTTATAATGCTGTATATATTAAATGTTTCATCTAAATATAATTTGACAGATACAATTCCATATTCTCTTTTGCTCATACAAGTATTCCTATAGTGTTTCCCAATAACAAAACTCAAATGGCTCTTTGTAACAGACCTGAAATAAATGATTGAAACAGAGCACCATGCTTATTGCCTTCATAGACGAGGCAGTTTGAACCAATGTATGTGGCAGAAGAATTGGCATTAGGGGACTTGAGTTCTTGTCTGGGGTCTGCTACATGGGCAAGTTAGCGTGATTCAACTTCTGGCATTGACCCTATTGTGCAATCCACTTTGAGAACCATAAATAAAACAGTCAGTACTATTATTTGCACTTAATATAAGAAGTACTGTATGTAAATGCTATGAATGTAGAAACCCAATTCCACATGTTAGCTCCAGTTATCCTATTTAAAGAGGCATGCCAAGTCATTCAAGAAACCCCTAACTCAAGATTTTCCTACCAAGGAAGAACCACTATGGTAACAGTTAATCAGAGCCATAGTGAATATCTTGTTGATCTTCAAAGATCTACACAGATGATATAATGCCATTTCCACTGATTTATAATTAAAAACATTGGAGCAATCACCTCTAAATGGTCTGTGGGTAATGTGAGAGGTCCTCATTTGCTGAACCATGGCATTTTATGTTTCCTTGGTCACCAATCTCTGCAATAATTTATTATTGTATATACACTGATTTTATTGTGGTGACACAAGTCATTGTTGGTTTAGCAATCTTTAACTTCTAGTTCATATTACCTGGCATAGGTAGCAGGGTATTTTTCCAACTTTCCAGAGGAAAACATGTTACAAGGATGTGGAAACTTACCCCTCAGTTCATCTGAAAGGGAAATTTTATATCTGGTAGCCCTTAGCCTGTCATACTAAACTCTTGATATAATCCCAAACCCAGTCCAACAGTACATCTAAATTGAAACAATTAACTTGTGACAGCATGCAGGAATGCTTTGTTTGTAAGAGTTTGATCAAATGCGCTCCTACAATTAATTTCAGAAACTAAAATTTGGGCTTTTTGTGTCCTTATGAATACCATATACTATAGATTTGAAATGATATGAGAATAAGCTTTACATCACCTTCTTTATAATCTGTGAAGAAATGCTAATGTCTTTTTTAAGAGATAGTTTCTTGAGCAGGAGCCTAACAACTGCTTCTCTGAAAGAAATAATCATCTGGCTAGCCAAGAGAGAGGATTAATTATGTCCTCCATCAACAGCTTTAGGAGCCCCGTGTTTAATTTGATAAGTTACTAGAAGATTTACCCAGTGATGCCCAGGTCTGGCCCAGGGCCGGAGTGGAGCCAAGCTCTTTGGCTGATGGTTTTTTCCTGGGTTGGCCCAGAGTATAGGCCAACCCCGAGGTGGGGGGGGGGGGGCGGGACGGGCCTGAGGGTGGGGGGACCATACCCCCTGGCCACTGGCTTCACCCTGGGGCTGGCCCGAGGTCAGGAGGAAGGCTGGGGTACAGGCCTGAGACGGGGGTGAGACCATGCACACCTTGGCTGCTGGCTTCTCTCCAGGTCAGCCCAGAGTAAGGGATGGGGCTTGTGCACCCCAGTCACCGGCCTCTGCCTGGTACATGCTGTGGGGAGGGGGAGGATGAGTACTCCAGCTGTCAGCTTTGCCCAGAAACTGGCCCAGGGCCAGTGGGGAGGCCTGGGGCTGGAGATGCTGGCCTGGGGTTGGGAGCCACGCGCTCCAGCTGCCGGCTTCACCCTAGAGTCAGTCCAGGTGTGGGGTGGGGTCACGTAGACCTCCTGCTGGCACCCCCTGGGCCTGGCCTGGGAGCAGGGAGGGAAATGCAGGCTGCCTGCTGGCTCTTCCCAGGTCTAGGCTCGGGATAATGGTGTTGGTGCTCCCTGGAGCTGGCCTGGGACTGGTGGGGGACTCTCAGTGGTTAGCAGCTGCTCCCTGTGGCAGGCCAGGGTGTGGGTTGCTGCCAGCCACTGGTTTCCCACTGGAGTGCTTGCTGCCACTCTGTGATTATGTCACAGTAAAACTCCCTCTTACCAGACCCTTACTTTCCATTTTATGAGAAATAATAGAATTCTGGGCACATTTCATTGTTCTGGCATAACCAAACCCTAACCTTGTTTTAAGTTAGGATAAGAGGAAGCTACATACCAAAGTTGATGGACCTAGTTCTTATTGTTTAGGAGGAGTTCTTGAACAAATGGACTCACAGATGAGCAAACAGCCACACACACACACACACACACACACACTTCTAAATTATATAGCTAAATATGTCCAATTTACAGATATCCCAATGTAGATTCCCTTTTGCTTCTAACCGTAGATACCAAAGCTGCTTGAAATTCAGACAGAAAACACACTTTTTATTTACCCTTCTGTAGATGTTAAACTATTTGTATGAAGACATCCAATCCAATCCAAATTCAATCAGTCTTGACCACGATGTAGATGGAAAATTCTTCACAGTGCCAAAAATCTGGCATTGTCAGCAGACACAGCAAAACTTCACATATATAGCAATAGGGGTGGAAGCACAAATTATTTTCTTTGTATTCACTATAACCACAGATGGAGTGCAAAAATGCTGCCTAGGCTGCAGACATTTTATCAAAAGTTTGTCTGCTGGCATAAATCAAGTTAACTCTTAGTGAGGTTAATGGTTGTCTGGTTATCAGGTGAGAATCTGGTCCATTATGTCGTAACAAATGATAAATAAAATGGCCACCCAGCGGCAGAGTATTCTTTCTCAGAGAAATCTCATGCTCAGTTGGGCCCCTCAGGCCCTTTGGGTGAAGCAATAAAATAAGTCCTCAGCCTCAACAGTAGCAGAGGTGAACCCTGACCAGAAATTGTAGGAGTTAATAGTCTGATCATGATAAAACGTCCTCTACTTCCCCCATATATTCACCAAACCCTGCCCAAAATAAAAATCCACAGTGTTCCCTCCTCAGTATGTAGGGCCTGAAGTCATCTGAATGGTAGCCATGAGGCATTAAGTCTCTCTGGGGAGGGGACAGGGGACGGGGAGACAAAAAACAATGTCCCATCTATACAAGTATTGAATTCATCCACAAATGTAAGGTAAGCCTAAAACAAAATGTGAGTACCTCATTTAGGAGCTTATGGGTAGCCTATCCAACATTGTCGTTTCCTTCTCAGCCTCTCCTCAGCCTCTCAGACAAACACATCATTTTTTCCCTCCAGAATTTTCAAAGATGTTCATGTCTGGACTGGGGCTCAGAATGGCTGTTATTTTTGCCAGACTGATTTTTCCATCCTGATCTCATTCATAAATGTATATCACCACATAGTTTGTAATGTCAGACTCTGTGGAAGTGTATATTTAGGGATACATATCCAGTGATCTAATCTAGCAAAGGACAGTCTTTAGCACTCCCCACTGAAGTAAGAGTCCAAGATCAGAAATGGGCTCTTAATGTAAGAATGTTATTTTGCCTTTGCCTTTTTGCTGCTTGCAAACTTAAATCTGACCTACACATAATTATTGTTCCAAACTACAAACAGGTCCTCTCAGAGGTACAAAGAGGCCCAGGGCACTTTCAGCTTTTGAGGCCTCTGGACATATTAAAAATGATAAATAAAACAAAACATAATGACACATGAAGCAAAAATAAGGCACCAAAAAAGAGACATCATTTGAATATTTTTTTATTTAAGAAATGCTTTTCTGGTCTTTTTCCTGTCTCTTATTTGCTTAAATTTGTAGCTCTAAAGTAAGAGATTGTGTCACATTTTAGTCCACTAGAGATACGCATTAAAAAAGTTGCAAAACTTATCAAATACCAAAACATTAACAAGTGGCTAAATTTGAGGCCCACTTTGAGCTTGAGGCCCAAGCCAAATAGCCTTCCTGGACCCCCCTCTGACTGGCCTTGACTGCAAATTAGTAGTTCAGCACTTCTAGAGTGTACACGTAGTCTTGAATAGCAGAAAATTTAAGTGAGGAAATGCTACTTAATTGGAGGGTGATGGATCTGATTAGAGAAATCCCAAAGGGGAATGGAAAAGGCAGCAGCTAAACTGCAGCAGTGCCCTTATATCATCCCCGTCTGAGCAAAAGTAATTGTTGAGATGTTGGGTTACTAGAATATGTAAGTAAAGGCCCTGAAAAAATGTTAAGCCACTGAGTCCTAGAAAAATATGAAGGTTACTTATTTCTATGTGAACGCTGAAAAACTGAGCATTAGTGTCTGCAGGTTTCTGTCTCACTTATTGAGGGCACGCAGGGGTTGAGTGTGTAGCAAAGATACTATGCTTGACCTTCAGGATGACCTAGTCCTTTGCATCACAGGAAATCCCTTGACAGGCTATTTGCCTTGGCCAAAGGGAGTGGAGCTATATAAAGGTGATATAAGGAGCAAACTGCAGCTATCATTAAAGGGTCACTGAAAACATAATGTGCTTTATATCATGGAGTCAAAATTGTCCTCCCATGGGATGGAGGTCTCCTGGCATACGGACATTACTATTGCCATTGCGGGGACCAGTCAGCCCTAAATCTTCAAATGGGGGAGTTTGAAATAAAATATATTATGCCCAAGATACAGTTTGACTTCCTGTCCCAAGGGCAGCTTAGAATCTGTTTGGAAGGAACTGAACCTTTACATAATTTCTTTTCCATGTTATGTTCTTCTCTGTCCTGCATGCTTCACTTCTGTGGCTTGCTCCGAGCAACGACTTGCCTGGTTTTCCTTTGATATGGTTTTGTTATATGTGTCTTCTCACTGCAAGTTTCTTGAAGCTGAATGGCCATTTGCACTGTATCAGATCTCTGGTAGCACAAAATTGGTTCCACTTGTTTGCAGTCTTTGAAGTCTGACTCAGCACAGAGCATGCACTTCCAGTGGCAGCCTCAGGCTCATCTCCCCTATTCAGTTCTGATGTGCACAGATTGCATGCAGGAACTTGGAGATCCACCAAACGTTTCTGGTCCTTTATGAAGGACGCAGACTACACAAAATAAAAACAAAACAAGGCAGACCTTTTAATGCATGTTTCTCGTCTTGCACTTTCTCATATTTTATATATTACTTAAGTATCAATGATTCTGAGACAATGAAGCCACATCATTTATGTTAATTTGATTCTAGTTAGTAACATTAAACTCCTGAAGTTTTTTCAGGGTATTATGTGCATTGTAATGATCTAACACAAAACATAATTTCTATGAGATTACTGAGTGTGTGTTAGAAGTTGATTCTTTCGGAGGAGAAAGAAGAAGAGGAGTAGAGGAAAGGAAGTCAAAAGGAGAGTTTCTCCCATCAACTCTCCCCTTGACTTAAGGTATATCGAGTTGTGTAGCTTAAGTCGACTTTCTTCTGTAGTGTAGATGTGGCCCTAGACTAGCCCATCCCTGCAAAGCAGCCACAGCTGCCTACTCATCTTTTTTTAAGCAATCATCTCACTGTGGTTAGAATTTTAGGTTCATCACATGTGATAGTGTGAATTTTGTCCTACTCTCCTCCTTTGTGTGACTGTGCTAGTGTTTTAACAGTAAGAATAGTAGGTTTTACCTCATTGTTAACAGTTACGGCTATCTAATAATGACAGCTGACTTTGGGACAGACCCTCAATTGATGTGAAATGGCTTGGCTCCATTGAAATCATTAGAGTTAGGGCAGTTTACAGCAACTAAGCATCTAGCCCCCATATCCGTGTCAATTATTTGAACATGAAGCAGGAATGAGCTAAGAGGGTCACAAAGAACTCTTTTAAAGTGATGTTTAGAATAAAATGTGTGATTGGTCAAAAGCAGGACTTGGCCAACATATTGCCTCCTTTCTGGTTCGTGTTTATGAACAAACTCCTTTGATGTTCAAATTTGCTTTGATTTCATATTGATGTGAGTGAAGGAAGTCTCTTTTCAGGACCTGTTAGTATATATTCACAAAGTCTGATTCCCATGACGTGGCCACATCAACAGCTCTTTGCCAGGACATTTTAAAGCATATGCCCTCCTCTTCACTCTAATCCTGTTTATTCTTTGACATTATTAGCCTTTCACGTTTTGGATACTTTGTGCCTGTTTTTATGACTTGTTTATAAGGTTCTTATTAGTTACATATATTCTATTGCAAGTTTATTAGAGTGAACTTTTAATAGAATTATGGAGAGCCAGAGTCTGCCACACCTATTCCTGCTGCACAGTGCCTTCCTATAAAGTTGGTGCTAGATCAAATTGCCATATTTGATTTACTCCACTGAGGATCTAGCCATTATTGTCCAAAAGTAATTATTTCAATGACACTTCTTGTGATACAAGTTACCTGTTCAGCATACATGGCAATCAGATCCTTAAGGTCAACAGGAGCAGCACAGCTCAGTCATCACTCACCACTTTGAAAATGTATCATGAGCTTTCGTGGGCACAACCCCCTTCTTCAGATGTCAAAATATCATCTGAAGAAACGGGTTGTGCCTGTGAAAGCTCATGATACTATTTACATATATTTGTGTTAGTCTCTAAGGTGCTACAGGACCACTATTGTTGGGTATTTTAAAGTTTTTTTAGTTACAAACTAACACAGCTACCCCTCTGACACTTTGAAAATGGATCTTTTTCTCTCAGCCTACCACTAAATGCAACAAAGCTATTGCAGCAAGGGTTTTGCATCTTCCACTGAAAGATTTAAAAAGTATCCCCCCTCTGCTACCCTGCCTCATGGAGCACAATTTGCACTCAAAAATGCAAAAGTTTTCCTCAAAAATGAAGAAGGTAAAATTGATTCATTTTAGTGGTGTGAGTTTTAGTTTGTCCCTTTTGGTCCTAAGCTATACATAAGAACAGCCATATTGGGTCAGACTAAAGGTCCATCGTGCCCAGTATCCTGTCCACTGACAAGTATCAGAGGGGTAGCCGTGTTAGTCTGAATCTGCAAAAGCGACGAGGAGTCCAGTGGCACCTTATAGACTAACAGATTTATAGGAGCATAAGCTTTCCTGGGCAAAGACCCACTTCGTCAAATGCATGTAGTGGAAATTCCAGAGGCAGGTATAATTATACAGGCATAAGAAAAGAGTACCAATCAAGGGTAAGGCTAGAGATACTGAGGTCAATTCAGTCAGGGAGGATGAGGCCCACTTCTAGCAGCAGCTAATGTGGAGGTGTGAACACCAAGAGAGGAGAAACTGCTTTTGTAGTTGGCTAGCCATTCACAGTCTTTGTTTAATCCTAAACTGTTGGGCTATGTCTACACTCGCGGCTTCTTGCACAAGTATGGCCGTTCTTGCGCAAGAATCCCCAGAGCGTCCACACTGCCCGCCTGCTCTTGCGCAAGGAAATTTACAGTACGGCATGGTAAAAGAGGGTTCCTTGCGCAAGAGCTACGCTCTTTTTTAACAGGTGTAAGCCCTCTTGTGCAGGAGCTCTTGCACAAGAGGGCAGTGTGGATGCTCGGCAGGGATTTCTTGCGCAAGAAAGCCCTATGGCTAAAATGGCCATCAGAGCTTTCTTGCTCAAGAGCGTGTCCACACTGCAATGGGCACTCTTGCGCAAAAGCACAGCGCGCACATGGCAGCGTGGACGTTTTCTTGCGCAAGACTTCTTGCACAAGAACCCTTGCGCAAGATGTTCTTGCGCAAGAAGCTGCCAGTGTAGACAAAGCCCCTGTGTCAAATTTGCAGATGAACTGTAGCTCAGCAGTTTCTCTTTGAAGTTTGTTCTTGACGTTTTTTTGTTGCAGGATGGCTACCTTTAAATCTGCTACTGTGTGTCCAGGGAGATTGAAGTGTTCTCCTACAGGTTTTTGAATATTACTATTCCTGATATCTGTTTTGTGTCAGTTTATTCTTTTACATAGGGATACCATTCCTGATATCTGATTTGTGTTCATTTATTCTTTTACGTAGGGATACGTAAAAGAAGAAACGGACACAAATCAGATATCAGAAATGTAATATACATCCCCATCCTCACTCACTTTTATCAGGAAGCAGGCAGAGGACTGGGCTGCAGGGGAGGGGGGATGCAGACTCTGGTCATGAACTAAAGGATTTGGAGTGTGGGAGGGGTTCTGAGATGAGCTTGGGGCAGGGAGTTGAGGTGCAGGAGTGGTGCAGGGTGCAAACTCTGGGAGGGAGTTTGGGTGCAGGGAGACTTAAGTCTAAGGCAGGGGTTTGGGGTGCAGGAGGGGACAGGGTTTGGAATGCAGGCTCCAGCTGGGCACCATTTACCACAGGTGGCTGCTGGGTGGTGGTTCAGAGGACTAAGGTAGGCTTATCCCTACTCTGGCCCTGCACCACTCCCAAAAGCAGCCAGCAAATTCTCTCCATCCCTGCCCTCCCTCTGCTCTGTGGAGATGGAGTACAGCAGCCATGGCCAACCCATGGCTCGCGAGTCACTTGCAGCTCCTGCCCCCCAAAAGTGTGGCTCGTGAAGCCGCTCCTGTGCCCCCCAAATGGCCCCTGCCCCCCCCGCCGGCTGGGTGCCCCCATCCCCGGCCCCTGGCTTCCCTGTGCTTACTGGCACCCAAGATGGCGGCCATCTTAAAGGGGTAGCCTCCTTTTTTATTTTAATTTTTTAAATTTTTTTGTTTTTGCTCAACAATTCTGTTCTGGGGAGCTTTTTTTGTGTGCTCGACAGTTCTGATGCGGCTCTTTGCATTTTTTCCACTGCTGTTTTGGCTCTCTTTGTTAAATGGGTTGACCACCCCTGGAGTACAGGGTGGAAGGAGGGGCACCCTGACATCAGCAACCTCTCCTCTTCTTCCTGTGCCCTGCACAGCAAGCAAGAGGCTTCCAGGGCTGGGGGCAGCTCCAATGCAGAGGTCAGGAGCAGCACGGTAGTGGTGAGGGGGCAGATGAAGTGCCAGCACTTGACAGTCTCCCAGCCAAACCAGTCAGGATCACCTGTCAAAAGCTCCAAGATCTACCAGTAGATCCTGATCTACTGGTTGGTAACCACTAAATATTAAATTATAATTGTGCTTTGGGAGTCAATTAAAAGGTTAGAATACTTACACTGATATCTCAATAAGAAGGCAGGTTTGCGGGTAGCTTCGAGGTCTAGGCTGGATATTAGGAAAAACTATTTCACTAGGAGGGTGGTGAAGCACTGCAATAGGTTACCTAGGGAGGTGGTGTAATCTCCATCCTTATAGATTTGTCCTGGCTTGACAAAGCCCTGGCTAGGATGATTAATTGGGGTTGCCCCTGTTTTGAGTAGCAGCTTGGATTAGATGACCTTCTAAGGTCTCTTCCACCCTACTCTTCTATGATACTATGATTCTAATGTCTTTGCTCTACTCCAGGGATGTAAAGTAGCTGGTTGACCAATCAAACCATTTTTCCAGGTATTCAGTGAAGCTAAAGTATGCCAGCGAATGTTGCTGTGTGAGAGAGATGCTCATTGACACAAACAAGATAACAGAGACTAATGAAGACAACAAGGGAAACAATGAAAAAAATAAAGAGCCATGGGCTCTTTGAAAAACTTTCTGTCAATCTTTCTCTGCCAATAGGCCTCTTTATCATCAACACTAAAGCCTAATAAATATTATTCAGTCTTGAAAATCAAAACCATCCAAACCTGAGTAGTGATGTGGTCCTGTTGGAGAACACTTTAACCTGCCGGGACACTCATTAAGGGATCTCAAAATCACCATGTTGTTTCAGGCCAATTCCAGAAGCCAAATACACAGGGAAGCATTGGAATTTAACTTCATTTACAAGTTTGGGACCTATCACAAAGGTATGAATAAAAACATTACCTGACCAGCACACTACCTTCCACATCCTAATGCCTGAACCAACCAAACAATGGGTAAGTAAGAATAATTTGCACCTTCTCTATCAGCTTCATGTAACATGAACACTCTAATTCACTATTTTTCCCCTTCCTTCTCCCCCCCCCCACATTTATTTTGAAACTGGACTTTTAATACTCCATTCATCTGAAGAAGTGGGTTGTACCCACGAAAGCTCATGATACCATCCACATGTTTTGTTAGTCTTTAAGGTGCTGCTAGACTATTCGTTGTTTTTTAAAAGGAGACAGTCATTATTAGCAACTCTCTCACACCTTTGTCTAGCCATTGTGAAAAGAATAACAAATAGAATTATAGGAAGTAGAATTTAAATGTGGTAAGCTGTACTGTCAAAGCCCTTAGCTCAAAATTTGACTGACATTTTTGTTTTTAAAACCTGTTTGCAACATCCAACAATTTTTAAAGGTTTATTTCTCTTTCCCTTTACCCCCAAGGAATACAAGCAGTTGCTGCCAGCAGACCAGCTGTCAAATTATAAGTCTGTGTATGTGTTACAAAGAGATGAATGGAATGAATTCAGAAGGAAACATTTTAATTTCAAGGTTTCCAAGTGGTTCTTATTAATAATAAAGTAAAGGGTAAAAGTCATTTGAAATTATCAATACCTGGTTAGTGTCACTTGCAAAATTCAGGATGATTAAATAGAATTTATGGAGTGTCACGTTTTTAATGACTTTGAGTTAAGAGAGACTGCTATCTGCCACAGATTACAGGATAGCAGAATAAAATTAAAAAGTGCATACATTTTTGCACTGTCCATGTAAAAAAATAGAAGACCACGTGAGACTTTGCATTGGTATCAGCATAGGGAGATCTCATTAACCTCAAGTAAAATAGGTATATGAGGCATGTGCATGCCAATGACTCATTGGAGAATAAGGGATTTAAATGAGATGGAAAAAAGCTGAACAATAATCTGAGAACATCTGCTAACTCAGCAGTCTATTAAAATAAAGTTATGATAATGCTCACATGTGCTTTAAGATCTGCCAGATTCCAGTTATTTATTAAGAATGGTTGATGATGTGGGATAATTTATTTATAAGGTCTGGGTCACTTTCCAAATAGACACTTAATTGAAGTAAACAAACTGCCATTAAAAATAGGCCTCCCTATTCATCATAAAATTATTTTCATTAAACTATAGACATTTGGCAGTTGGGGCTAGGCAATGATATCTCTAATTGCACAACATCAGTCCTTAATCTCCCTAAAATCTCATTGTTTTCCCACCCACTAAAGAGGAGTCATCATCTATAAACCTACTTCTTCTACAAGCCACAATGATTTCATGGTATCATATAACCCTATCAAGACATGTTGTCTTAGGACACAAGACTCATGATTATGGCCCCTCCTTCCAGGCTTCTGGACCATCATCACCCCATTAAAGAGGAGATTCATGAGTTCACACAGCATGAACAAGATTTTCAAAACCTGATACCGTACCAACATTTGGACACTGACATCCATATGCAAGCAGTTAAGTAAGTGGCTTGATTCTCAGAAAAGCTGGGCATCCACCACGTCTCCTTGAAGTACAGCACTTTTAAAAATCATATGATTTAATAGGTTCATAGGTTCCAAGGAAAGAAGGGACCACTGGATCATCTAGCCTGACCTCTGGCATAAAACATGCTGTAGAACTCCCCCAAAACAAGTCCTAAAGTAAATCTTTTAGAAAAACACCCAATCTTGATTTAACAACTGTCAGGGATGGAGAATCCACCCCCACTTTTGTTCCAGTGCTTAATTACACTCTCCATTAGCTTCAGTTTCCAGACATTGAATCATCTTGCACTGGTCTCTGCTGGATTACAGAAGTCATTATTAAATATTTGTTCCCTTGTAACTGCTTATAGACCCAGAGTGAGAACCACTGGCACGCCAGCTGAACACTGTTCATCAGGGTTAGTTGCTAGCAGGCTGCCCGATGCATTGTTTACCTGAGTGTCTACCTGAGTGTCCACAGACATGGAGACCTGCAGCTGCCAGTGGCTGCAGTTTGCCATTTCTGGCCAATGGAAGCTGCTCCTATTGGTTGGGCCACCACTTTCCGCAGCTCCTATTGGCCGGGAATGGTGAAGCATGTCTGCTAGGAACTGCAAGCAGCCATGCCTGTGGACGCTTAGGTAAACAAAACATCTAGAGAACCTGCCCTATTTTAGACTGTAATCAAGTCACTCAGGCTACGTCTACACTGCAGCACTGTTTTGGGATACTGGAGGAACTAGGTACTCCTTCATTTTGATATGCTCTGCACCCTTGATTTGCTGTGTATTCTTATGAAACTCATCATGGGGGAGGAATAGCTTAGGGCTTTGAGCATTGGCCTGCTTAACCCAGCGTTATGAATTCAATCCCTGAGGGGGGCCATTTAGGGATCTGGGGCAAATCAGTCAGAAAGCAGAAGACTGGACTTCATGACCTCTCAAGGTGCCTTCCAGTTCTATGATAGGTATATTGCCATACGTTATTTATTTAATCTCATTAATCCTGATTCACTGTTGCTTGGCATCTTACCCAACCCCAACTGGGTATAAATCTCCATTGTTCTGATTTTTGCAGCATTTTGTATTAACTTTGCAGTTGATAGAGCAAATGTGAATCAGACCCTATGTCTGTGTTCCCATCAGTAAGATGGGGCTAATTCTTATGTGTTTTGAATATGTTCACACAGCACCTTGCAAAACATTAAGTGGCAATTTGTGGCAAAAGTTGTGTTAATTCCAAGATAAAGCCAATGCTTGTTATTAAAATGGATGCATAGCATAAAATGAATCACACCCAGGCAGAGCTAACTCTAGCTATAACAACATTTGCAGCTGTAACGCATCTTGGTGGTAAAGATCAATAGGCTGAAGAAGGTTGTGTGTGCACTGTAGCTTTACCAAACATCTGATTCCTTCTCCAGGTTTGAGGCAGCAATCTCAGGAGGGCAAAGTAGTCAAGAGAATGACAATAAAATAGTTTAACAGTAAACATGCAGCAAAAGATTCCTGAGTTATATATCATGGCTTTTCTGTTGCTGAAGTCATTAAGCGTAGTCACGAAAGCTACTTGGAAGCAGTCAGAAAGTCTCCCAAATTGTGTTGGAATCCAGTAACTGAAGATTGACTTTTGCATTTCACAGTTTTGGATCAATGAAGAAGTAGAAGAAAGTGAATGTAAAACAGATCGGAGAGAGAATCTCAAGTACAATCAGAAATATAGGTGCAGTACAAACTGCAGTTCAAGTACTCTGGCAGCCATTGTTCTGCTATCTCATTGCCCAGCCAAAATATACTCATCCAAGACATGTGAAGATTATGGATCATCCTTGATATATTACAGTTGAAGCACAATGTAAGGTAGCTATTCTAAAATGGGCTAGATCCTCAGCTGATTTAAACTGGTTTGACCCATGGAAGTCAGAGATAGAATGACTTATTTTAGCTAAGGATCTGCCTTAAGTGTTAACTTCTGAGCTGTGCCCAGTTTGGACTCATTGTAACTGAGTGAGGGGCGAAGATGTCTCTATGCAACCTTTCTAATTGCCTTTTCCTGGATAGTCTGAGAGCCAAAATGTCCCCCAACCTAACGAAGGGCAGTTCATAGGTTGCAGAAGCTTTGCCAGTCCCACAGAACTCAAATCAATAACAGAGAGAGGAGCTGGGAGTAATGCAGTTGTTCAATGGTTCAGCTACAAAGTAAAGTTGGAAACAGAGATTGGGAGGGAGCGTCATGTGATGAAGACAGAGAAGTAGCTTTCAGCAAACTTGAGTGCTATGCACTTTTCTTGTTGCAGTGGACAAATGCTATCAGAATCTATTAGTCCAAACTTTTTCAAGATATCCAGCTATCTTTGGGAGTCTGGTTGGGGTTCCCATTTGAATTACTAAGGGCATTATTTATACTGGCAGCAGAGGAAAAAGAGGGCAAAACATCAATCCATTTTCCTGCCCCATTACATCTTGACTTCATCATATGATGTAAAGTCCCACTGGGCCTCTGTGAAGGGGAACATGTAATGCCAGTGTAGCCGAGGTTCAGGCAAGGCCATGACAGGCTTCTTTCCTGTTACGCACTCCCATTTTTACAGCCACTCTGGCCCTGCAAAGATTTGTGCCATCAGTGATTCAGCCCTCCAGTTGGGTCATATGTTCAAGACCACACGTCACAAGGTATGTGAAAAGAGTCTTTTGGGTTAGGCAGGGGACCCCAGAATTCTCCTCGGGTCAGAATCTCAGGAGTGGATGGGTAAGGTCAGGCTAGATGATCAGGGTGGACTCTTCTGGCCTTAATGTTTGAGAGTCTAGAACAGGTCTTCCTTCTGCTAGATTCTCCACACCAGAGATAACTCACATTCAGTAATCAGCTCCCCCTTTCAAACTGATAAGGGAGACCAGACCCCACCCTCTCCACCAAAGCCCAGTATAGAGCAGCAAAGTCCTACACCTCACACTGCTCTGCAGCTGCTTCTCTAGGAACTGGACACAAAGATAAAGCCTCTGAACTTCAGAGATCACAGGTCGGTTCTTTGTTCACTTGGCAAGGTCATTGTACCAGGCTTCAGGCAGCAAGAGCTCCTGCTGTTCTCTTTCTCAGGAGCTCAGAGCATAGGTCAGCTCATCTTCAACACCTCTCTGCTACTGATCTACTCTGCTCCCAGGCCTGCTGATAGAGGAGGGAGGAGCAAACGGGACAATTGCTCCCAAAGTCCTGGGCCCTTTAAATCACCTCTGGAACACCATGTGGTGTGCTCCTGGAGGCTCTAAGGGGTAGGGGTGAGTGTGCCATGGTCTGGGTGGTGCTGAGGGCTGCCCCTTCTGCCTGAAGCCCCTCCCCTTCTGGGAGTGCAGAGCTGGGGCACCCACCTTACCATGAGGTCCAAAGATGCTGTTAGCTCCCGTGCCTGCTACCGTTTAAAGCACCTTCACCAACCTACACAAGCTTTGCAGATGTGGCAAGGTGGAACCATCTCATCCCAGAGCAACCCTTTAACCCCTTCCTTTCCAGTGTTGGGTTTATGCTCCCCATCTGACTCTCTCAGCTCTATTACCTCTTCTTCCATGACTGGAAATCCAATTCAGCTTAATCAAACTTTTGGACTCCTCTCTCTTCATTGATGTTTCGACTTTTAACAGTTTTCACCTGCAGTTGATATCAAAATAATCTGCTAGGCTTTTGTTTTTGTTTGTTTGTTTACTTTCCACTATGTTTCCCCGGCATCTTTTCCCTTGCTGTAGGTAGTTCCTAAGGTCGTAGGACAACTTTATTGCTCTAATTCATATTTACCTAGGAAGAAGTTCCATGTTCTGGGTGAGTTGTTGATGTTACAGATTTCTCATTTTCATAGCTGTCAATATTGATGCAATTTGTCAGATTCTGCTCTATCATCTCCAGTCTTATTTCACAGAACAAATAACCTGCAACAAATGGACTCACAAACAATTGGGGGAAAATAATGTGTATTTCACCTGTTGGAGTTCATATCTTCATATGGCATTCATATCATATTCTTTCCTGCAGTATATGATCAACAGAACAGAGTCCTTTTCTAAAGCCCATCAAAATCAGTAAGCGTTTTCCCATTGGCTTCAGTGGGCTTTGGATGATCCCCAGCTGGGAAACGTGACTGCATGTGTACCATAAATATGTCTCAACAATCAATCTGAAGGCAAAACAGTCTATTTTTCATCCTTCAATCATGGTTAGTAATCAAATGGGTTCAGCATGATTTCCCTAAGGATTTTATGAGCACAATGTGAGGTTTTACACTAGAGATAAGCTACTTAATTATGTCCATATGTAAGTTCCTGGCCATAAAATGCAAGTGTCTGTGTGCTTTGGGTAGTTGCATTTGTGCTGCATAACTTGATAGTAAGTTGCCATCTCCTTGTGTTATGTCTTTCTGGACAGTATTGTCCTAGCCAGATCAATCTGCCTGTCACATTACCCAGAGGCACTTGAAATAAGAAGAGCATCTGATGGGAAGTGGGGGAAGAGGCGACTGTTTGCAAACCTTACATCAAGCACCCATCTCCAGTTTGACCTTTGGATATGTGGGATTTCAAAGAGAATGTGTAGAACTCCTAATAAAATAGATGGTAGCTATTTCACTGGGAAGTGCATATATTAATCAGACAGCAGAATTTAACTCAATATATTCTATAAGGCACACAGCATCTTACCAAATAGGGCAGAAAATTTGCATGTCCTCTAACCGCTATAGACATGTTGCCTTCAACAGTTTCAGAGATGGGACAGATCTCAGTGTTGCTCTATTGACATCAGCAGAATTATACCAGCTTACACAAGCCAAGCATTTGGCCTTCAGTGTGGTTTCAGGTCATTCTTACCTACTGTCAAGTCTGCAAAACTGGCCAGGAAAACCCGACAATCAACCTTCTTGTTTCCAGTTAGGATGTAATTGCTACAAGAGCAACATCTTTCACTATTTTGGTGTCTCTGCTTCTGATCCTACCTGAGGGGGAAAAAGAAAAAAAAAGAATGGGGGTGAAAATTTAGCTCAACTTCTTCAAGCTGAAAAGTTTGAATTTGATTTTTACTCTGCTAACTTGTTCCCTGGTCAGTAGCAAAGTCAAAACTAGGACATAGGTCTGGGACACCCTGAGTGAAAGCCTAGCCTCTTTGAGGTCAATGGGAGTTTTGCCACTGACTTCAACAGATCCAGATTTTACCCTTTGCTTGTGCATTGTCCTTCTTGAACATGTTCTCTTCTTTAGAACAAAGCTCACAGGGGATGGAAAGAGATATTTTCTCTCAGATGTATCTTGCCTTTAGTATTCTGAAATGTTGTGGGCCAAATCATGCTTTCAATCCATATAACCCTGCTGAAATCATTGGAATTGTACAATTGTAAATGACAGCAGAAGCTGGCTCTCCAAATATGGTTTGGACAAAAACTGCCATCTTAAAAAGTGCAGCAAAGAAGGAGGCACTTAGTGCCTATAATGTGAAAACACTTCTACAAGCATTTCTTCCAGTATCTACACATTAGAGGTCTAAAATATGCTGAGTTGTTGTAATGATATGTTCTTAGATGCAGTGCACTGTTAGTCTGAGGAAACAGAAAAAGTAATAGGAAATATGTGCCAAACATATGCAGAAATAAAAAAAAAACATTTCCAGACTGGAGCTTCCTTAATTTTTTAGCATCAGTCCTAGAAAAATATATATTTTGGCCAGCAGTCTTTGCTTGAACCCACATCTAGGGTAGACTTTATTGCAGTAATGTAGGGCCAAATGTAAGCTGCTGTAATACCATTGATTGCATTGGTTTATGCCTGTTACGAATATGGCCAATAATAAATGTGACACTGCACATTTAATGGCAGGATAAATTAAACAATAAACTGCACTCAGTTGACCTGTAAGTGCCATGTGAGTGGAAGTCTTACAAAAAGTTGAATGTGAGGCTGATGTGCAAAACCAGCCACAGATTTCCATTTGTACAGCAGCTTAAAACAGAATGTATTTCTCACTCCTAGGTAACATAGCAGTTTAAAAAAAATGTTTAAAAGCTACACCATCCATTGGCCATGCTAGGTACACTTAAACTTAATATATATAACAGCATGCAGGTCTGGATTCTATATAAAACTGTAGTGCTCTGTTATGGAGAAATAACACATGACCTAACATGAGTTAACAGGCACTACAATAACTGTCCTGCCTGATTTTTTTAAAATGTTATTTTTAACTATGCAAACAAAACGTTGTTTTCTGTAGAATTTCTGACTTGCATGCAGACATTTGCGAATAATTAAACTCACATTTTAAATGTGTCAACTTTCACTTACAAGAATGTGTAATCATTAAGGGAAAATTGTATTATCTAGAAGAGAGACATGTCAGCACTTACCTGAAAAATAAACTGTTGGGAAGAAATGCAAACATTTTTTAAAATGGGCATAATGCCTTCTGCCCTGAAGGCATGCCCTAGTATCAGGGGCACCATTGTGTAGTGTGTGACACCAGCTACTGTGCATGTCTGTATGTATCTTGACATCATATCTGAGATCAAAATTAGATCCTGACTGTTAAACTGTGTTTTCAGTAACACCTGATAGTCTACAATCTCTATCAGGCTATTGTTGAGAATCTGTGATTATATATTTTTCCAGTAATCCAGATGGTACATATTAAAATTTGGCCTGTTGTGGCAATATGAAAACATGACCTTCTTTTTTACTGAAAGTATTCTGCTATTTTAACTCTTTGCACTGTGAATTTTACATTTTTTTTCTGATTTTGTTTTTATTTCAAGTGAGTTTGTGTTGAGAAAAGTATGGTCCAGTGCTGTTTTAGAGGTAGAATCATGAGATCCAAACTATAGCATTGGTTTTGACAGTGACTTTCTCTGTGACCTCAGATGAATTCTTAATCACTCACTGTTCTTCCATACATCTATATATGGGATTTACAAGTCTGTGCCTCACTTCACTATTTTGTAAAATAGGGATCAAAACATCTGCTTCATAAAATTGACTTCTTCAGATGTTTTTAGCACAGAAAGCATTATTTTAATGCTGGTTTTCCTTAGGTATAAACTGAGCAACAAACGTAAATGTACATCTTTGCACATTGGAGAGACTCCCACAAAGGGTTAAGTAAATAGCACACCCCATATAAGAAAGGGAGTTGCTCCCTTTCACACACGCAAGCATATCAAGTTTCTGTAACCCCCTTTCTTTTTTCTTATTTCACAGTGTTCAGCCAAAAACGCTTTGCTGCTGTAATTATAGCTGCTGATTCTTCTTTCTCAGTGTAGATATGGAGACATTCCCGACCAAGGTGGAAGTGTAGAGCCTTGTGTCACCACAAAAAAGCAGTTGCTATTTCAGCACACTAGAGGGAGTGCAGGAAGTTGTTGATCATGCTCACTAGCTATTTTGAAACTAGTAAGGAAGGCTTCATTAAGAGCAAACATTCCTGCATGTACACAAATACACTCCCCACCCCATACCATCAGTTAGAAGCTAGATGCTCCTGGTAAATCCATAGTGATCTCTGCACCAGTCAGACCCAGCCCAGTCCTGATGGAGAAAATAGTACTGCTTAGAGTAACCCAGACTGAATCTGTAAGTTGAATCTCAATATAGTTTCCTCGAATTTTAAACAGAAGTCAGTGAGATAGAGACTGAGAAAACACCGTAAAGGAAGAATCACAGATTGGAGCCCAGATGTCTTCGTGAACTCAGTTGAACATCAATGAATCAAAGGCAGTGTGTGAGACAAACAAACAAAAGGAAATTTTTCTTCACTCAGCACACAGTCAACCTGTGGAACTCCTTGTCAGAGGATGCGGTGAAGGCTAGAACTTTAACAGGGTTAAAAAAGGGCTAGATTGATTCATGGAGATTAGGTCCATCAATGGCTATTAACCAGGATGGGTAGGAATGGTGTCCCTAGCCTCTGTTTCTCTGCAGATGGGTGACAGGGGAGGGATCACGTGAGGATTACCTGTTGTGATCCCTCCCTCTGGGGCATCCGGTATTGGCACTGTTGGCAGACAGGATACTGGGCTAGATGGACCTTTGGTCTAACCCAATATGGCCATTCTTATGTTCTTAACAACTACAATAACTGTCAAGATTTTTTTTTCTGTCTTATTGGAAGTTGAATAGGTGCTCAATAGTATGGATGTTGAAATTACTGGGTATGTGTTAAAGCTAAGTATTTTATTTACTTGTCAAGTTAATACCCAGGGTAGGCCTACGTAATAGCAGAAGATCTCTGTCATATGTCCTAATTATATTGGGGCTACACATTTACTGTGTAGCCCTGTTTTATATTCTTCATATTAAATGAAACTAACAAATCTCTAGTTTCTGCTATTAATCTAGCCAATGTACACTGTAAATGCTGCACTGAAAAGTATACCTTTGAAGTGCTATTCCTTTGCTGGGCCCATGAACAAGGTGGGGACCCCAGCTCCATGCTCTCAGAAGGCGGGGGAAGGGGGAGGGGGAGGGGAGAAGAGGGTCAGTTGGAAGTTTTCAGCACTGCCTGGATCATGGCACAACCACTCCCGCTCTTTACAACCTTTTGGAATGCTCCAGCAGTGATATAAAGGGCCCATGTATTAAGTGTGTGTGTGCATGTGTGTGTGTGTGTGTGTGTGTGTAACTGTCTTATTATAAAAATAGGTATTGGATTCCTAAGAACAGAAAGAAAGTGAATGCTATTATAATTTCCACTATTAGTATCTAGAGGGTTTCTATAAAAAATCCAGCTGTAGTCTCTTGCAAGGATAGGAATTCATGATCTATGTGAATACTTTAAGTTAGATAGACGAATTCCATAGTAAGTAAACCAACCATTCTTCCCTCTGGGTAGGTTTCATTTGCTCCAGGAGCTATCACGAACTCTCCTAAGTAAGAATTAAGATGAGCTATTGACATGCTAATGATTCCACTGTGCTGTCCAAAATTCCAGACTTATAGTAAAGAACTAAGAATGGTGAAAGCTGTAAGTAGACAAGAAATCTAAGTTATTCCAAGAAAGAAAAAAAATCAGCTTTACTATTATTAAAAAAGATATGTGGCATGGAGTTATTTAGCCCCAAATAATAAGATCCTCAGCTAGAGTAAATCATTATAGTTCCATTGACTTCAATACAGCTTAGCAGCTAAGCCAATTAATACCTGTTAAGGAACTTGTATGCCACACTGGATGAATGAAGAAAATGATTGTGAGATAAAGAATTCTTTGGTGACTTATTCAGTTGAAGGCCACACAAGTGGTAATTAAGGGCCAGCTTATCGTGAAATGACTTGATGGTCTCAACTTCCTAATCCTTAATGAAAAGTACTCATATCACTAGCCAGATGGGAATTTCTGATGAATATTATTTTTGCCAAAAGTTAGCAGTTCATTGAAACCAAAACTGTTTTTGAAGCAACATCAGTTTCAATGAGTCTCCTGACACAATGAATTTTTGCAAAAAAAGAAAGTTTGAAATTGAGAAAAATTCTGTTCAACATTTTCAAACCCCAAAATTTCAAATTTGTGAATCAAAATTTTTTAAAATTATAGTAAATTTAGACTAAAAATTTTTAAGTTAAAAGTAATACAAAACATTTGAAATCATCAAAACATTTTGACAGACTCAAACCCAGAATTTTCTGTGTGAAAAAAATTTTCTTGATTCAAAAAGAGAAAATATTGCGATATCTCAAATTGCTTGTTGAGAAAATAATTTCCCTCCTACCTGTACTCAATACAAAAATCATGATTACAAGTGACTCTGTTGGGGTATGTCTACACTACCACCCTAGTTCAAACTAGGGTGGTTAATGTAGGCATTCGAAGTTGCAAATGAAGCCCGGGATTTAAATATCCCGGGCTTCATTTGCATCTTGCCGGGCAGGCGCCATTTTTAAATCCCCTTAGGTCGAACTCCGTGCCCGCGGCTACACGCGGCACGGAGTAGGTAGTTCTAATTAGGATCTCTAATTCGAACTACCGTTACTCCTTGTGGAACGAGATCCTAATTCGAACTACCTACTCCGTGCCGCGTGTAGCCGCGGGCACGGAGTTCGACCTAAGGGGATTTAAAAATGGCGCCTGCCCGGCAAGATGCAAATGAAGCCCGGGATATTTAAATCCCAGGCTTCATTTGCAACTTCGAATGCCTACATTAACCACCCTAGTTTGAACTAGGGTGGTAGTGTAGACATACCCTTGGTGTCAGTAGTGGGAGTGAGAACTGAATGTGTATGGTAACTGCTCAACTCCAGATCAGATGAAGACACAATTTTATGGCAGTACTAAGATGCACTGATGCTGCCTATGCTAATGATCAGTGTTTCTCAACTGGTGGGTTTCATCTCCCATAATGAGCCACCTAAGGCTGCGCAAATATAATTGCAATCTACAGGAAAGGAAATATCACTCCTGTACACTATTACTCTTTAAGGTCAAGTGTTCTTTCTCACCCACTTGAAACACAAACAAATTCTAAAAGCTTAGCATTGTTATCATTGATACACTTTTTACTCGTCCACAGTAAATGTGTAGCCTGCCAAGGCTTCAAATGTAAGGGTTTTTTTTTTCTTATTTTGACTAGGGGGTTGCCTATAGATAACTAGAACATCAGTCTCAGGGTAGCAACTTGATGCAGTTTATGAGCACTGTTTTCATAAATGAACTTTGCTAAGGAAACCTTTAATTATAGCAAACAAACCTTCTGTCTCTTTGGGAGTTTATTATGCATGTTCTCACAGTTTACTATGTGGATTTACTTTAACATACTTGTTTACACTGCTGTAAATCTGAAGAAACTCAAGTTATACCTCAATAACCAAAAATCAACACATGGGCCTTAATAAGGAATTTAAGGCATTGCCCCAGAAATGATCATCATAGTGAAGATATAGTGAGTTCTAATCCTGGTGCTGACAATGACTTCCTATTTTGTGCTTAAATAATAATCATTTTAAACCATAAACCATCCATTGGAACAGCTTAACAAGGGCTGTGGTAAATTCCCATCAAGGGGAGTTTATAAATCAAGATCAGATATCTTTCTAAAGACGTTAGTCCAAGAAATGGTATTACCTCACTCACCTTGGGTCTCTGAAGGATATGCTGTAGATTAACCACAAGGTTTTTATATTTTTGGGAGAAATTCTATGCCCATTTTATGGATAGTCTAGATTAATATATTAATCCATTTGAATCATAAAATCTATCAGAGAGCTTCACCTTCTCTCCAGCTCCAATATGCAGAGTTAAAGGGGTGGAATGGTGTATAGGGGCTTTAAATGCCTGTTTTGGATGGAGAAGTATTACTTTAGTGCAGGCACTTTGGAAAACTGCCATAAAGTTGCAAACTGAAGACCCTTGGCATATGAAGTATGTAGATATGTGGAGCTGAAGAAGGTAGACATACATCAGGGTTGTGGAGGTGTCAGGCAGTGCCATGGCCCATAGAAAAGCTGAGGGAGGCTGCTATAATTTAGACACTCTTCCAGACATGTCTAAATTGGACTGTGGGATTCTGCACCCCTTTGGTGCAGGATCAGGAGAGGCAAAGGTAAGTTACTGTTTCTGTACTGTGCCTCCTAAGGGCACAGCACTGACTCCATGTGAACATATAAGACATTTAGTCATGCCTGTAAATTCAAACACATTTCCAAATAAGATCCAACTAAGTGCTTTAATTTTTTTGGAACCATCCTGCTAGTTAAATGCATACTTACAAATTGTTTTTAAAATGTATATTGTGTTGTGATCCTGCTCCATGGAAACAGTACATATTTAGGTAATTTATGTTGTGGCTATATATATTTCTAGGGAGCCTTTCTTATTTAAATTACGCAAACACATGTCCAAAATACAAAACATGTAAGACACTGGAACCACTCCAGAAAAGCCATATCTGAGCTATCTGGTAAACAGAGTATATGCACTGTATATATTTGTTAAATGTATATTATTTACTTAGAGAAGTCTTCTCATCTGCCTAGTAAATCAGTGTTTATAGAGACATTTTAAATGTGCATTTACCCACGTGCCAGCAAAAAAAAATTATCTGTCATGCGGCTACCACACATGTAGGCACACGAGAAAAATTCATGTGAGATGTCTTTGAAGTACAGTTGCTGGGCATATGCCAGGGTCACTTTTCAAAGTGAGAACTACAAAATATCAACATTTCTTTTCAAAGAGCAACAGTGATCATATAGGGCCTATACCAAAGTGATCTCTAACTTGACTCACGCTATTAAAATCAAAGTCATTTTGAAGTAATACAAACCAGGAAAGGACACAAAGAAAATAAATGTCTATTTTATTTGTGCCTCTAAGCTGAATTTTTGTTGCTGGAAGAGCACATTTTGCCCTGGGTTTCAGAGCTTGCTCGTGTCCCATTTAAGCTTCTAACAAAATGTGAGATGCGGTCTTAGTTAGCGAGCTGCTTCTCTAGCACTTGTCTCTGTAGGATCTGAGCTCTTCACAAAGATTTATCCTGATGACACTGGAGTGAGCTTGGGAGAAGCTTTGTCCCCACATTACAGAGAAGAATCTAAGGCATAGAGATATTAATCCAGATCCCTTAAAGTGGTTAGGCAAGAAACTCCCATTGTAATTAACAGGAGTTAGCAGCCTTTATGCTTTGGGGCTAAGTGACTTTCCAATGTCAAAAAGGAACATCTATGGCCGAGCCAGATCTCCTGAGTCCCAATCCGATGCCTCAACTATGAGACTACCCTTCTTCTCTCAGTGGCGTAAAGCTTGGAAGTCAAAGGAATTTTCCGTGTATAAAACTGACATAAAGGTTTGGAAAAATCAGGTCCTGGAGACTTACAATTCCCACTGTCCTTCAGGTGTTGTTTTGCCCTGCAAGGTTAGCTCCATTAAAGAACAGTGAGTTCCTGTGTAAATAGAATTCCTCTTTCTGAATAACATGTGGAATTTTAAGGCTGTGGAGCCTGGTGTATCAAATTGTGGGGATGTGTGAAATTTAAACCCAGATCCAAATTTTGCAAATGCCTCTCTCTATATAATGGGGTAAGTCAATTCCCTGTTTCCAAACATCTATAAATGCTGGGATATTTCAAATCCAGTAATAAATCTTTCAGTTGAGCCATGCTCTAAAATAAACAAATGTTTGTCAGAATAGGGGTTATAAAGAAATGTGGGTACTCAACAATATTGCTGCAAGGGCACGTGGAACGTAAGGTCATTTCTCTGAGTCTGACAAATGGGGTTTCCTCTTTGAAACAATCATTAAAAACCAGTATGTACAGATTATGTATCAGATGCAGAAAAAATGAATTATAGGAGCCAAGAGATAAAATGGAAAATAAATTGTGCCTTGACTGCTGGACTAGATGCAGTCATTGCCATGGTATGTTATATCACTTAAGTTTTAATATTGTATTAGCATGTATCACAGCAATCATGTAGATATGGCTGGGGGAGGGAAGGAATGCATATGAAGAAAAACAGAGATAAATATGTACTGTGTTGTCCTGGACTAGAAAACCCCATGGACCTTGTGGAATAAATAGTTTTGGAGAAAGTTGACTCTGTGTAACCAGGAGAATCAGAAAAATTAGAGATGAGAGAATCTATTGATTTGTGTTGTTCACTCTTTCTTCCTGTCAACTCCAGTGCTGGGTCCTACTTATACTTAAAGGCCTTGAGCAACAAAGTTTCCAAGTTGGAGAATATTCTGTAGCCAATGTTGGGAATATTTTCTTGTTCATCTTAAATCTCTCTTGTTAATTACACCACATTATTCCAAGTTATTACCTTCTGGGATCACAGTAAACAATTTCCCTTCTTCCATTAGTATCCCTGCCCTTCAACTACTTAAACAAGGTTTTAACTCCCTCTGCAATAATTTATGCAAGCTGTACATATTTAAGTAAGCCACTCAATCCCCATAAATCAGACACTAGTCCCTTAACTATTTTATTTTGCTTTTCTTTGATTTTCTTCCAGTTTGATGTAGCTTCCTGGTTCTTGGTAATGAAGTGCCAAAAAACTGTATGTTGTATTAAAGCTATAAACTTATCTGGGTTCCCAGAGCATACTGGAATATCAGAGAATGAATTGGTAGAGAAAACAGCTAAAAAAACTGCAAGAAATGGGAAGCTTGACATAGAAATACTCCTGAGTAAACAGTAATTCCAAAGCCTCAGACAGAAAAGAATTAAGTAAGGAATGGCAAAACACAAGGCTACGTCTACACTGGCAGCTTCTTGCGCAAAAACTCTTTTGCGGAAGAGTTCTTCTGCAAAAACTCTTCCAGAAGAGGGCGTCTACACTGTCATGTGCTTTTGTGCAAGAGCATCCATGCCAGTGTAGACGCTTTCTTGTGCAAGAAAGCTCTGATGGCCATTTTAACCATAGGGCTTTCTTGAGCAAGAAATTCATGTTGCCTGTCTACACTGGCCTCTTGCGTAAGAACAGTTGCACAAAAGGGCTTATTCCTGAGCAGGAGCATCAGAGTTCTGGCACAAGAAGCCCTGATTTCATACATTGGAACATCAGTTTACTTGCGCAAGAACACACGGCCAGTGTAGACAGGCAGCACGTTTTTGCGCAAGAGCGGCCGCTTCTGCACAAGATCGCAACAGTGTAGACACAGCCTTGGATTACTGGAAAAAAAAAAGAGGAAGATGATTTTTAAAAAGTGCCCTAGAGGTAAAGATTGCCACTCAGTGTGGATTTATCAAAATAAATCATGTCAAACTAACCTAATAGCTTTGTTTGACAGGGTAACAAGCTTTGTGAATAGGAGGGTAATGGTATATCTTGACTTTCGTAAAGCTTTTGATACTGTCTTGCGTGACTGTCTATTAAACAAACTAGGGAAATGCAACCTAGATGGAGCTACTAAAAGGTGGATGCAGAAATGGTTGGAAAATGATTCCCAGAGAGTAGTTATCAATGGTTAACGGTCATGCTTGAAAGGGCATAACAAGTAGTGTTCTGCAGAGCTCAGTTCTGGGTCCAGGTCTGTTTTATATCGTCATCAGTGATTTAGATAATGGCACAAAGAGTACACTTATGAAGTTCACGCATGATTCCAAACTGGGAGGAGTTACAAGTGCTTTGGAAGATTATAATTCAAAATGATCTGGACAAACTGGAGAAATGGGCTGAGGTAAACAGGATAGAATTCAATAAGGAGAAATTCAAAGTACTCTACTTAAGAAGGACCAATTAGTTGCACACATACAAAATGGGAAATGATTGCCTAGGAAGAAGTACTGCCGAAAGAGCTCCAGGGGTCATAGTGGATCAAAAGCTAATTTATGAGTCGACAGTGTAACACAGTTGAAAAAAAAAAAGAGAACATCATTCTGGGAGGTATTAGCAAGGGTTTTGAAAGTAATAAAGGAGATGCAATTCTTCCGCTCTACTCTGTGCTGATTAGGCCTCAAATGCAGTATTGTGTCCTGTTCTGGGCACCACATTTCAGGAAAGATGTGGACAAATTGGAGAATGCCCAGAAAGAGCAACAAAAATTATTAAAGGTCTAGAGAAAATGGCCTATGGGAAAGGTTGAAAAAATTGGGTTTGTTTGTTCTTGAAAAGAGAAGACTGAGAGGTGACGTGATAACCATTTTTTGGTATATGAAAGGTTGTTACAAGGAGGAGGGAGAAAAATTGTTCTCTTAGTCTCTGAGGAAAGGACAAGAAGCAATGGGCTTAAATTGCAGCAAGGGAATTTTAGGTTGGACATTAGGAAAAACTTCCTAACTGTTTAAGCACTGGAATAAATTGCCTAAAGAGATTGTGGAATCTCCATTATTGGAGTTTTTTGAGAGCAGGTTAGACAAACACCTGTCAAGAATGGTCTAGATCAGGGCTACTCAACACGCGGCCCGTGGACTACATGCATCCTGAGTCCCATTTGTTTGCAGACCACATTGCAGTTTGGGTTTACATGGGGCTCAACACGTGGCCCGTGGGTGGGATTCTTTGCACATGGCCTCCACTGGGAACACGCTCCACAATGGCGAGTCATCTCCTAGGTGGTGTGAGCATTGAAAGATGCAAGTGGGCGAGCTGGCTGGAACAGATGGGTACAGGATGTCAGCGTTTCTAGCCCCCTGGGAGGAGGTCCTAGGAGCACTGGGGCATTGTGTGAAAAAAGCTATTTGCATATATATTTGCATATATATGCAACCACACTTAAGTTGCGGCCCTCGGCATGTGCTGTGAGCATCACTGTGGCCCCCAGGGCTTCCAAAGTTGAGTAGCTCTGATCTAGAAAATACTTAGTCCTGCCTCAGTGCTGAGGACTTAACTAGATTATCTTTTGTGATCCCTTCCAGTCCTATGATTTCTATGATTTTATATAACATATTTCAGGGCCTGGATAGGACTAATGAAGTGCCTTTGTTGAGAATTCTAACTAGATATTGTGGCTCAAACAAAAATCCTTTTTTGAACAGATACAAGGATGGACTATGTGTACTCCTTAAGGTGGAAGAAATAATTTATCATCTTTTATGAGTATGTAAGGGCTTTGATAAAGAAAGGGGAAACCTATGTAAGTAATTCAAACAACTTAAGGTAAATCATGCATTATGTTGTTTGGTAAAAATATCAGGGAAATCTATTATTAAAAAGATGTTATATTATCTGAAAGACACAGGGCAAAGCGAGAGAATTTAAATCACAAAGTATTGAGGAATTGGGGTGGCTGTAGAATACTCAGGCAAATCTGCTTCATCGAAGAAAAGAAAAGAAAAGAAAAGAAAAGAAAAGAAAAGAAAAGAAAAGAAAAAAGAGTTCAGAAAGTGAGCTGGTGAAGGAAAAGAAAGCTTTGTGAAAAGCTCTGCGGCTGTACCAGTGCAATTCTCTGCAATGTTTAAAAACTGAGGATGAAAGGGATACGTGGTATAAAAGAAAGAGTATGTATGCTTGTGACTTGATCAAATATGAAATCAGGCCAGGAAGCATGGCTCAGGACTTGCTGAAGAAGAACCCAGTGATAGGGACATGATAAAATAATGTGGATCAAAGCTGCTGATGTTGATGGGGCAGGAATATGACTCATGGACCAAAGCTGAAGTCTAAGCTCATGCCACAAATACATTGAAGGTATGTCTACACAGCAGCGTTATTTTGGAATGACTGATGTTATTTCGAAATAACGTTGAGCTGGAGGACTTTACTCCAACTCCTGTAACCCTCATTTCACAAGGAGTAAGGGAAGTCGAAGGAAGAGTATTCTTCCTTCCACTTCCTGCTGCGTAGACAGTGCCAAAAGCCGAAGTCAGATATTTTGACTTCAGCTACGCAATTGACATCGCTGAAGTTATGTATCTTAATTTGGCTTTTGCCCTGCAGTGTAGATGTGCCCCAGGATGCCAGAAAAAAGTGTGTCAGAAGCAGTGTTCCCTCTAAGCTACACGGCAGCACAGCTTCACAAGTGATTAATCAGCCCGCACAATCAGTCAGCTCTGTGCACTGAGCCCTGAGCCTCTGACTGTGCAGGGCTGATTAATCACCTGTGAAGTTGTGCTGCCACCCAGCTTAGAGGAAACACTGGTCAGAAGCAGGTATGAAGGTCTAGCACACTGATGTATGTGGCACCCATTTACCCTCACTCTTGCCTGCTCCTGTGTGCAAGGAGGTCTAAAGGACTCTGGTCAAGAGCTTGCACCATTATGAACATAACCTCTCAGTATAGCTCTCCCCATTGCAGCTCAGATGGTCTCTCCATACAGTCGTCATTCCTTAAATGTCTCACCACTATGATGTTTGTCCTTCATTAAGTGCTCTTCCCACCTGGGCGGAAAAATGCAGAGAAAAGGGCTCTTCAAGAGTGATTTCCATTCTGGCTCTGGTTCCATGGGCTTTGAGGAGATTTTGTTTCCACATAATTGTGAAACATTTTTTCCTCTAGTAACATATGAACTGCTGGACTGGATCAGAACTATGGTCCATCTAGTCCTGTAATCTGTCTCTGAGAGTGGCCAGTACTAGGTGTTTCAGATGAAGGTGTAAGGCAGGGAGGGAGGGATAATCTCTCCTATATAGAAGGCAGGGAGGGATAATCTCTCTCCTATATAGGTCTCATTCTGATTGGGGAGCCAACAGTCACGCCGGGCCCTTGGGCAAAGTGGGGGGGTTCATGCTTCTGGAAGGAGTGGGGCCTTAAGCAGAAGAGGAGAGGCCAATGTAGACAGCTCTCAGAGCCTCCTGGACAGCAGTGCACTCCTCCCGCTGCCCTCAATGATGCCCAGACCATGGCATGGCTTCCCCCAGCCCTCAGAACTGCCTGTACCATGCTGTGTGGTGTTCCAGTGGTGATTTAAAGGCCCTGGGGCTCCAGGTGCCGCCATTTCTGCAGCAGGAGAAGCAGCAGCCAGGAACTAAAGGCCCTTTTGGAATCACGGGCTTCTAGCAGCTGCCCACTTTGCCCCCACCCCTGATTGGTGGGCCTACCTCTGCTCTCTAAGGGTATGTCTAGACTACATGGCTCCATCGACGGAGCCATGTAGATTAGGTTTCGAGACATAGGGAAATGAAGCAGCGATTTAAATAATCGCCTCTTTATTTACATCAAAATGGCTGCCGTGCTGTGCCGATCAGCTGTTTGGCAGCACAGCGCAGTAGTCTGGCCGCTCCGCGGTCGACAAGGGAAACCCTTGTTGACCACCCCGTTATGCCTCGTGGAATGAGGTTTACCGGGCGGTTGACAAGGGCTTCCCTTGCCGACCGCAGAGCATCCAGACTACCATGCTGTGCTGCCAAACAGCTGATCGGCACAGCGCGACAGCCATTTTGATGTAAATGAAGCGGCGATTATTTAAATCGCCGCTTCATTTCCCTATGTCTAGAAACCTAATCTACATGGCTCCGTTGACGGAGCCATGTAGTCTAGACATACCCTAACAGTGGGAGACTGGTTTATTCCCTGAAGCACAAGGGAACCTGAAGCAGCAGTTCTCTTTGCAACATGAAGCAGCATTGCTGTTCCGTTTATTTGCTGCATAAAAACCTGTCCTTTGAGTGCCACACATTGTCAGCTTGAAATTGTGATGCTGTGTTTTAATGCTGGCTGCTAGGTTTAATGCGGCATGCACAACTGTTTGTCTTTCTTAAATGGTTAATTTATCATAATATGGAATAACATAACTCAGAATGATGTCAGTAGGTGGATTCCTGGTTTTTGTTCAAGTCTTCAGCATTAATAAATTATGAATATAACCACTAATTGCTGTGAAGTATGCATGGAAGCAATCTTCATGGAATTATAAATAATTGCCATCTTCTTTGTTACAAAAAGTGGAATCTGAGCTTGCTAATTGATCACAGAATCTTAATTAACTGTTCTATGAATGATTCTCAGTAAGCCAAACGGCTATAAGCTATTCGAGCAAATCAAAATGCTGGGGATAGTGGGGCAGTCTGTATCTTGATGTAGCTTTATTTTTGCCACTGATCTTGATGCCATCACACCCAGCATTGGCATTTTGGAGTGCTGCATTTCTGTGCTTCCCACATGTGGCACCTGGAATAAACACAGAGCCTGGGCACGCAAACCAACACTCCGGTGTAACTCCAGTGGCGTCAGTGGAACTTCTCACCATTCTTGTGAGCTACAGGATCACCTCTGCAATTTTGGAATTAATGCTTAATCATCATCGTTGCTTTGTGTTATTGAGGCAGAGCAGGGGGGTGACTGGAAATAGCATACTACTGTAGTGTGCTAGGGCAAGGCTGTATCATTATGTAGCTATTTAGAGGTCTGAGAGGGCATAAAACTTCCTCTTCATTCCTGAAAGACCTTCCTATATACAGAAGGATGGGAGTGGACAGGCCTTGGCTCCACCCATTCTCAGTGCAGTAGCCAGAACAATTGAGCCAGCATGACCAGTAATCATCTGATCTTGACAGAAGCCGTTAGCACTTACTACCACTCTTACCAGAATGGGCAGGATATATACCTGCAGTCTAGCCCCTGGTGAATAACTGTTTTGAAGTAAGCGCCAGATTTTGCTAGTCTTACTTACAACCAGAAGCAACTCACTGTGTGGCTGTCCCATTGGGTGTAGAGAACCTCTTAGCAGTACAGGGGTGGAACAATCTGGCCCTATACTAAAAAAGTTGTCAGGAAACATCTGTGGTTCTCTACTGAGTGTGATCAGCTGCAGGCATGCCCCAGTGTTACATCTAGACTGTGATTTGCACTGCGTGAATGTGAAAACTACTGACAGTCATATGTAACCAGTCATTGAAATCAGCTTCTGTATCAAATGATTGCAAGATAACTAATGTGATGCCAACTGTTGAAAAGGGCTCCAGAGGTGACCCTAACAATTACAGACTGATACGCCTGACTTCAGTACCAGGCAAACTAGTGGACACTGTGGAAACTATAGCAAAGAACACAAATGTGAGACACACAGATTAACATAATTTGTTGGGAAAGATCAACATGGTTTTTGTAAAGGGAAATCATGTCTCGCCAATCTATACGAATTCTTCAGTGGAGTCAACAAGCATGTGGACTAGGAGGATCCAGTGGACATAGTGCACTTAGATTTTCAGAAAGCCTTTGACAAGCTCCCTCAGTAAAGGCTCGTAAGCAAAATAAACTGTCATAGGATGAAAAGCAAGGTCCTCTTGAGCATTTGTAACTGGTTTAAAGGTAGGAAATAAACAGTAAGTATTTGGTCAGTTGTCAGAATGGAGCAAGGTAAATAATGGTGTTCCTCTGGGATACCTACTGGGTCCAGTCCTGTTCAACATAGAAATAATCTAAAAAAGGGGTAAACAGGTGGCAAAGTTTGCAGCTGACAAAGCAGACTGCAAAGAGCTACAAAAGTATCTCATAAAACTGGGTAACTGGGTAATAAAATATTAGATTAAAGTTAATGTTGATAAATGCAAAGTAATACACATTGGAAAACGTAATACCAACTATACATATAGGCTACGTCTAGACTACATCCCTTTTTCGGAAAAGGGATGTAAATTAGACGTATCGCAATTGCTAATGAAGCGGGGATTTAAATCTCCCCCGCTTCATTAGCATAAAAATGGCTGCCGCTTTTTTTCCGCACGGAGCTTTGCCGGAAAAAAGCGCCAGTCTAGACACTGATCTTGCGGAAAATAAAGCCTTTTCCAAAAGATCCCTTATCCCTCTATGAAATAAGATATGATAGATAATAAGAAAATATCATATTGCCTGTATAAATCCATGTTACACCCACATCTTGAATATTGCATGCGGGTGCGGTTGCCTCATCTCAGAAAAGATATATTGGAATTGGAAAAGGTTCAGAAAAGGACAACAAAATGATGAGAAGCATGGAATGGCTTCCATATGAGGAACAATTAATAAAACCGGGATTTTTCAACTTGGAAAAGAGGCAACTAAGAGGCGACATTATCAAGGCCTATAAAATCATGACTGGTGTGGAGAAAATACATAGACAATTGTTATATGGTCCTTCTCAGGAGGCCTTAATGCCCTGTGGGTAGAGGAAGTCCCGCTCACCAGCTGCACTACCCCAAGGGATGGGGTAGTATAAAAGGAAGCATCTTAGCTCAGTGTAGGCTGGATGCTGAAAGGGAACAACCTGCTAGAGCAGCTCCAGAGGTGGACCAGCCAGAAACCCAGAGGACGGGAACCAGAGACTGTATCAAGACTCCAGAGCCACCAGAGGAGACTGATGGTACAAAGCCTGAGAACCCTGAAACTATGTGGATAACCCCAACACCAGAGCTTGTAGAAAGTGACCCAGGGAAGGTGCATGAGGGGTATCTCTGACATGAGTGAGTTCAGTGTGCTGCAGTGAGATTTCCCACTGAGCAAGTGGCAAACCACTTCCCCACTGGCAAGGTCCTAGGCCTGGACCTGGTGGAATAGGGTGCCAGGCTCCCCTAGCGGGGCTTCTCCCCCAACTCCTTTGACTCTAGCTATTAGGCTATATTGCCCTGTGTCCAAGGGTGGCATTATAGATTTTGGCTATTGGGCCGTGCTGCCTTGTGACTCAAGGGCTACTTTGTAGACTTTGGCCATTAGGCTGTATTACTCAATGATTCAAGGACTAATTTACAAACTGTGGGCATTGAGCCATGCTGCCTTGGGCCAGGGCATGCTTACAATGTGACAAGCAGGTTTAAAAAAACAAAAGGAAGTAGTTCTTCACACAATGCACAATCAACTTGCGGAACTTCTTGCCAGAGGATGTTGTGACCCAATATTGCCATTCCTATGTCCTTAATAGTGGGGAGTAAATAGCACCCTTACCATTCCCACTGGAATCCTGGGTATAGCTATTCTGAAGTAAGCTGAAGAACTAGACAGATTCATGGAGGATAGGTCCATCAATGGCTATTAGCCAGGATGGATAGGAATGGTGTTCCTAGCCTCTGTTTCTCTGGAAATGGGTGACAGTGGAGGGATCATGCGAGGATTACCTGTTGTGATCCCTTCTTCTGGGGCATCTGGTATTGGCCACTGTCAGCAGACAGGATACTGGGCTAGATGGACCTTTGGTCTGACCCGGTATGACCATTCTTATGTTCTTAAGATGGTTTCTTCCTACCCAATCACTTTCTCCAAGAGCAGCTGTGCACAAAATGTAACTCTGGTCTTCTTCCTGTAGTCTGGTGGTTTCAGTGTTCCTGGCAATCTTCTCCTTTCAGGTCTCCCAGGCATTCCCACAGGGCATAAATGTATATTATTTTCAGTAGCAGAGTAGCTAATATGTGCCACTAAGATATTCCTGCTGAAAGAGTTTCTCCCATCAGAAGGTCTTTGGAGCCTGAGATGTTAAACAAACCTGCAGTTCTATTTTTGTCATTAAGGTGGGTAGATTACAGTGTGGGTCTACAGTTCTCTCTCTGAAAGTCTTTTTAAAAACATATGGAAATAGTTATGTGTAATTACACAAAAGTACATTTACAAAGTTATTAAAAATAAAGGAAAAAAACCATTCCTCTCCTGCACTGTCTCCCCAGTATGTTTTGATAAACATCCCATAATAGCATGGAATGCATTTGAAGCATACCTTAAGCATTTGTATTTGAAATCTTAACTCTGTTGCTGGGTGTAGCCTATCAGAGAAAGGCTTGGAAACAGTACAAAAAAATAAGGGGGAAGCTGGGAGGTTGGAATTACTGTGACAGATCATATTTTCTGATCTGCCTTGCAGGATATTTGGTGATTTGTTTCCTCTCTAATAGTGGCTACATAATGAAAATACAAAGTTGCTTTGATCTAAAAAATCACTATGGGATTTAAAAATTTATAGCTGAATTTAACAGCACAGTGGAAACCTTTTTATACAGTGAATTTATTTTGTTTCCCCTTGACAGATCAACTGCTCTTGAAACGGAGGCCTGCTGTAAATCAAATTGTACTAGGCATATTTCAAAGCACTGAAATTAGGGGGGGGGAGCATTCATTCTAGTATGTTCCCAATATAAACAGGTTTTGTTCTCTAGAGCCCTAACTCTACAAACATCTTAAGCATGTGCTTAAACCCTTTAAGTTTAATACAACTGAAGCACACGTTTAAGTGCTTTTCTGAATCAGGGCTGATATATGAGTTCCTTTTTATAAGGCATTCAAAGAAGTAAATCATACAGGCCAGGTAATGCCATCTTTACTCCCCTTGAGTAGCATCTTCCTCCACAAGCAATTGTGTTGATTTCAATGTGGAATAAGATGCAAACACAAAGGAGTAAATTTGGCAGACTCTAGCCAATAAATCTAAGGGCCAGTTTTTGCCATTCTCATTCACATGAATAGTTGTAGTAATTTCTATGGCACTGCTCATGAGAGTAAGGTTTGCAGGATTAGAGCTGTGTAAACAGAAATCAACAATGACAGAGGAACTAGTCTTCACTGTTGTGAAATCCTCACACTAATATAATCCAGTATACAGGAACGGCTGAGTTTTTGTGGTCTAAATGATTTGGCTTTTGTCAATATATTTCACATACAATTTATTCACAACCCTATTTAAGCTATTGCAAAAGTATTCAGAAAAAATAACTAAATTTCTTCCATCTCCATCTTTAAATGTGTAAGGTGCGTCTACACTGCACAGTTATTCCAAAATAACTGACGTTAGTTCAAAATAACAATGAGAGCATCTACACAGCAATTCAATTATTTTTAAATAATTTCGAAATAATGGACAGCTTATTCTGACTTCTGTAAACCTCATTCCTCAAGGAATAATGTCTCTTCCGAAATTGCTATTTTGAAATTGCTTTAATGTGGACGCTCCACTGGTGCTATTTTGAAATAACTCCTCCCCAGGGCCATTGAAAGTAATTACTCCCTAGTGCTTCCTGGGGCTCTAAATTGAGGTAGCGCATCCACATTAGGGTGGCCTGCCTTGGACTAATTTCGAGGCTTCCCTGTAGTGTAAACGTGCTATTTTGAAATAAGCTATTTCAGAGTATTACTTCCGGAATAGCTGATTTCGAAATAAGCGTATAGTGTAGATGTACCTTAACACTTAAATTTGGAGGTTAGGGCCTGAGGACTGAGGAAACAGGAAATGGTGTCCTTCACCAGTGTGTTAATATAGTGCAGACCATCTGTTTTTTGGCAGGGACTTAATCTTCATTGCTACTGCAGGATGATTGTATGGTGGCTCATGAAAAATGATTTGGTGGGCTCAGTCCAATTTCTTGTGGGAAAAGTCATTAACAGGCAATCTTAGTAGGAAAGCAAAGGACTGAATAAATATGAATGCACGTCATATTCTTCGAGACAGTTCCTCTGAGCCAGAGTTGAGACTTCAGCATGAGATTGCAAGGCTTGCTCACTGAATTTGTTAGTATTACTCTACCATCTGAAAGCCCCAACCCACATTGGAGTTCAGTTGTGCCTGGCACTACACAAACACATAAGAGACAGTCCTAGCCCCAAAGAACATAAGAATGGCCATACTGGGTCAGATCAAAGGTCCATCCAGCCCAGTATCTTCTCTGCCGAAAGTGTCCAATGACAGATGCCCTAGTGGGAGTGAACCGAACAGGTAGTGATCAAGCAATTTCTCTCCTGCCATCCATCTCTACCCTCTGACAAACGGAGTCGAGGGACACCATTCCTTACTCCCTCCTGGATAATAGCCATTAATGGACTTAACCTCCATGAATTTATATAGCTCTTTTTAAAACCCTGTTATAGTCCCAGACTTCAAACCTCCTCAGGCAAGGAGTTCCACAGGTTGACTGTGCGCTGTGCGAAGAAGAACTTCCTTTTATTTGTTTTAAACCTGCTGCCCATTAATTTCATTTGGTGGCCCCTAGTTCTTATATTATGGGAACAAGTAAATAACTTTTCCTTATTCACTTTCTCCTCACTACTCATGATTTTATATACCTCTATTATATCCCCCCTTGATCTCCTCTTTTCTAAGCTGAAAAGTCCTAGTCTCTTTAATCTCTCTTCATATGGGACCCGTTCCAAATGCCTAATCATTTTAGTTGCCCTTTTCTGAACTTTTTCTAATGCCAATATATCTTTGGAGTATCAATTGACAACACCAGCCAACAAAGAATGCAAGGGAAACAGACTGTGATTTGCCAAGGATGACCCACTAAAGGCAATGGTAGAATCCAGAGGTGTGTCTAGACTACAGGGTTTTGTCAACAAAAGTGGACTTTTGTCGACAAAACTATACCTGTGTCTACACTACTGCCAAGTTCTGTCGATATAACGTCAACAGAAGTCGGCAGTTTTGTCGACGGCGGTAAACCTCATTCTATGAGGAATAATGCCTTTTGTCGACAGAGTTCTGTCGACAGAAGGCATTATTGCATCTACACTGTCCTTTATGTCTACACTCTCATGTCAACAAAGCGGCTTGCTTTGTTGACAGAACTGGATGTAGTCTAGATGCTCTTTGTTGACAGAAGCTTTGTCGACAGTATCTGTCGACAAAGCCTCTGTCGACAAAAGCCTGTAGTCTAGACGTACCCCAGAAAAGCACCCATGTCTCCAGCATCCAAATACAGTGCCTTCATCATGGGAACAAGCTACCTTTTGTTCAGTACCAAGTGTTTGGGGTCAGTGTCTCAGTTTCCAACATATTTTATAAACACTTAATTTAATAAAATGCTCTAAGGAAATACATTTGATATTTAGCTAATTCAATACATTTTGCTGTAAATTCCAAGAAATTAAACCTAATTGAATAAGTGTGCAGTAGTGCTGGAAGATGTTGTTGTGCGTTTTGCTTATAAATCTACAGAATAAGATAACACCTCAGGCATACATGCCCCACCTCCAATGATAACTTGGGGGTTATAGTGAAATCAGACTTCAGTGGAGCTCTTTGGAGAGTGAAACCAAAAGGATTGATACCTAGCAGCACTTGAAGGGGGAATTCTGTTAGGGAGGGCAGTGGAGCTGTGTCAGGTATTAGGGCTTGCAGCTGAGCCTGGGACCAGCTAGCTCCATCTTCCTATGGGGGAACAGAAGGAAATCATGGCTGTCTTGCAGCTGAATCACATGATTGGCCAGACCGCCTGATTGGCTGGCGGAACCTGCAGATGTGCTCTCCAGCCCAGCAGCTGCATTTAGTCAACAGCCACTCAACACTTATAAATGCACCTATGGTTGCTTCAGTGTCTGCTTTGTTCCCAGTCTCGTTCCTGGCCCACTCTCCTGACTGCCACCGACTGCCACTGCTCCAACCACTAGCCTGACTGCCCATGCCCTGGGCTGTGATACCATCCATATCATTTTACCTCCCACCCATGGTGTTGTGACTCGGTGCAATCTAACTTGATGCTGCTCCAAAAATGTGCACTAGGATGCACTTTTAATGCCTTTGCTTAGTTTTTGCCAAGTGAGTTTAGTCCTCAGGAAAAGTGCACCAAGACCAGGTCCTTAGAACAGGTGTAACACAAACAATAATGGTTCAGACTTCCCTGGGTTGTTCAGCCAAAGGGCTAAATTCATCCCTTATGTAACTATGGATTTTGACCTCTGTTCCTTGAAGCTCTTCTGGATCTGCCACCTGTGAAGAAAAGAAGGTTGTGCAACTCATTAGAAGTTTGGTCTTTCTCTTGAGACAGTAGGGTGACTGCCATAGAAACTTCACTAGTGGTCGGTTTCTAGCAGAGTGCCCCAAGGATTGGTTCTAGGACCAGTTTTGTTCAACATCTTTATTAATGACCTGGATGAGGGGATGGATTGCACCCTCAGCAAGTTTGTGGATGACACTAAGCTAGGGGGAGAGGTAAATACTTTGGAGGGCAGGAATAGGGTCCAGAGTGACCCAGACAGATTAGAGGATTGGGCCAAAAGAGGTTCAGAAAGGACAAGTGTGGAGTCCTGAACTTGGGACGGAAGAATCCCAAGCACTGTTACAGGCTGGGGACCAAATGGCTAAGTAGCAGTTCTGCAGAAAAGGACCTGTGGATTACAGTGGATGAGAAGCTGGGTATGAGTCAACTGTATGCCCTTGTAGCCAAGAAGGCAAATTGAATATTAGGTTGCATTACGAGGAGCATTGCCAGCAGATCTAGAGAAGTGATTATTTCCCTTTATTCGGCTCTGGTGAGGCTACATCTGGAATATTGCATCCAGTTTGGGGGTCCCCACTATAGAAAGGTTGTGGATGCATTGGAGAGGGTCCAGTGGAGGGCAACCAAAATGATTAGGGGGCTGGAGCACATGACCTATGAGAAGAGACTGTGGGATTCGGGTTTGTTTAGTCTGCAGAAGAGAAGAGTGAGGGGGGATTTGATAGCAGCCTTCAACTTCCTGAAGGGAGGTTCCAAAGAGGATGGAGAGAGGCTGTTCTCAGTAGTGATGGATGACAGAACAAGGAGCAATGGTCTCAAATTACAG
The DNA here is from genome assembly GCA_032595735.1 of Pelochelys cantorii. NCBI lineage: Eukaryota > Metazoa > Chordata > Testudines > Trionychidae > Pelochelys > Pelochelys cantorii. The sequence goes on along the minus strand of CM064326.1, from coordinate 331,500,071 downwards.
TGGGGGAGGTCTAGGTTGGATATTAGGAAAAACTATTTCACTAGGAGGGTAGTGAAGCACTGGAATGGGTTACCTAGGGAGGTGGTGGAATCTCCATCCCTGAGGTTTTAAGTTCCAGCTTAACAAAGCCCTGTCTGGGATGATTTAGTTGGGGTTGGTCCTGCTTTGGGCAGGGGGCTGGACTTTATGACCTCCTGAGGTCTATTCCAGCCCTATGATTCTATGATTCTAGAAATGGGACTGTAGACAGCTACTCTGCTCAGGCCAGTAACACTAACACCTGCTAACAATGGTAACAAATTACAGCCCTTCTCAGCTGGCCTGGACTCAGATATGTGAGTGCCCTAGTAAGTTTATTTGTAGCTCCACCAGTGGTAGCAATGATGCTCCACCAGCACAGGTAGCACCATGTCAGAGTCAGGCATTCCAGAAATAAATTATACTAAATTGAATGGCCAAACTGGTCAAATGTGCCTGCCTAAATTGAAGCATCTTCACTTACATCATTTGGTGATGATAGGTGCTGGGTACTCACAACACTTAGGTGAAATCAGGTTCCTAATGGCCAGATTGCAATACCCTTTACTTACACAGACTAGTACCTCACTCCAGGAGTAACTCCCATTGATTTCATTGGGACTACTTGTGGCATCAGGTGCTGCTAATCTTCGGTAAGTGTAGCAGAGTCTGCATTTAGGCCTCTACTATTGGTCATCTACATTAGACTATTGTTGCTTGTATGGGCAACATTTTGGCTGTGTGAGGATGGTAACCACTTCAAGACACAAGGTGCAGCATCACCCCCCCCCCCGGTTCTAGCATCTGTGCTAGCAGAGTGGGGCTTGAACCAGGGATCCCTAGAACTAAGTGCACAAACCACTGCAGGTTGAGTTAAAGAGCCAAAGCGCAACAAAGGGAGCTGTAACAACTCCACTATGTAAACTAGCAGAAAGGGCTGCCATATACTCTCACCAATGGGCTATGCTTCCATTATGTTTGCTTGCATCTTTTGAGTGTTTTATAGATGTGCAGTAAAATCAGACTGCACATTTTAAATACAGTACTGTACGTGAGATAGTAGTACATTAAATGAGCATGGTGTCATGAGAAGAATCTAGAAAAATCTCCCTGGGCTTTCTTTTTGCAATATTGCTTCTGTTTGGCTTTCCGTCCCTGAGGGCTATGGCTTATCAGATGCAGACAAAGTGAAAAGAAACAGTAGAAATGAAAACTGTTATTGATCCATACAGAGTGTGATGCCATGAGGATTGAGACTTAAACATATTCTTTAATAATGAGTAGAAAAGTCAACACTAGTAATGGTAACAGGAGATATTGAGTTTTCCTTTCATCTGAGGGTCAAGAGTTAACGTCAGATCTCAGCTCAGCAGCTTAGACATACAGCGTTCCATTTATTACCATTGGAGTACGTCAGAGGCCAACAGAAAAGCTACTGCCTGGTGGAATTTTATGAAGGACAGTAGCTTGAAATTACCCAGTTATTTCTCAAGTTAGCCACAATTATTTCTTCAGTAGAGTAAACCATTAAATCTGTTTGCTACCCTCTCCCAGCTCTTGATCTTGATGATCATGCTTTCTTCCTTCCCTTCAATTGCACATCTCATCTATTTAAATTGTACAAAAATACAATCAGGGGCTCATTGAGTCTCTTTCTTTGTGTATGTGCAGCTGATAACACAATGGGCCTCTGATCTTGATTATGGAGCTATTATAAAAGTAATCAATAATGATAATAGACCCAATTCATATTTTGCTGGTGAAAACCCATGCAAAGTTTAAGCAGCTCTTTGTGGACTGCAAATTCACAGCCTGAGCGCTAGTTGGGTAAATCCATGGAGTGCTATCTGTGGAACATCTGTCTTATAGATAAACATGGTATTTGTGACTGCCTTCTCTTTCTCTGTTTTCAGCACCATCTGTGGATCACCAGTGTTTTCAAGCAGCAAGAAGAGAAAGAACAATTTTGTCCAGACCATATCTGATCAGCTAATATAGTCTTTAATTCTAAGTTGGCTAAATCATTCTTTATAAGGTCAAATATGATTTATGCTCAGTGGGGCAAATTCTGCTTCGATTTTATGCACCCACCACATGTGCAGAGGTCTTGGTTTCAGCAGAATTGGAATGATGCCAGTGCATAATGGGTAGGATCCCATGGGCCTGCAAAAGTGTTGGCAACCCTTGAACATGGATGCTTTTCATTTTAAACTACAAATGAACATTAAGCATATGGCAAGCTAATATATTTCTCCTCACAGCACTTCTGTGATTTAGAGAACTGCTGTTATCCTGTAACACAAATGGGGAACTGAGAGACTAAATGACTTGCTTGAGGTCACACAGGAAATCTGATGGAACAAGAACTTGAACCTAGGTCCCAGGATAGCATCATAGCCACACCCATGCAGTGGCAGATTCAGAGTTAGTGGGGCCCTATGCTCAGCTTCATTTTTGGGGTCCCTGGGTACCCAGACAAGAAAAAGAACATTCACCCTTCCTGCCCCTCCCATTTTTCATTCTTTTTTCTTCACCCTCCTTCTATAAAAGTAATAAATAAATGAAAATAAAGTGAGGTACTTGTTATTGTAGTCTAACTTTTTTTCACAGACCACTTGAAAATTTCTGAGGGTCTCAGTGGACCACTTAATGATCTTTCCAAGTATTGTTTGCACCATTAGCTAACTATTGTAAAGTACTTTGGATAAGAGCAATTTACAAAAAAACAACAACAAACATAATAATCTTTCCTCAGTCCACCAGAACGGAGTTCTTGGAGCATACTTTGGCTACGTCTACACAGCTTCTCTCTTCCACAAAAGCCTATGCAAATGAAGCACGGATTAGCATATTGCCATGCTTCATTTGCCTAATTAATTAGGAGTCGTTTTTGCACAAGAAGTTTTTGCGCAAAAAGGCGCCAGCTACACAGCACATTTTTGTGCAAAAACCCCCTCTTGTGCAAGAGCCGTTCTTCCTGAAAAAATGAGGAAGAACAGCTTTTGTGCATGAGGGGCTTTTTGCGCAAAAAGGGGCCATCTACACAGCTCCTTTTTGTGCAAAAGCCTCTTGCGCAAAAATGGCCCCTAATTAATTATGCAAATGAAGCGTGTCAATATGCTAATCCATGCTTCATTTGCATAGGCCTTTGCAGAAGAGGGAAACTGTGTAGATGTAGCCTTTGAGAACTTCTGGTCCAGATGAAAGCTTGTGTTTGCATTAAGCTAATGTGGAAAATGTGCAAAAATAAAATGTTTAGATGACACATGAATAGAAAAATAAAAGTTAACTTCCACTGAAGAAACTTATTCAATTTATCTACTTGAAGGTGGAGGGGAGTACAGTTCCATCAGCCACATGACCGCCCTCCCGACCCAGGCTCTCCATCCCCCAGCCACTCTCCCGCTCACGCGCGGGTAGCAGCCACTCACCAGGTAGCAGCCAAAGCAATGCAACATTACCAGGGCTGGAGGACTCAGTAGGAGGGTGCAGTGCAGACATGTAGCCAACGGCTGGAGAGAAGCAGGTGCATTCACACTTCAAAGTATGTTTTTTTCCTGCTGGCTGTGCAGCTTGTTGGCTTTCCATCCCCTGGCCGCACCCATCCCTGTTGCAGGCAACCACGGCCAGCTGCCCTCCCCATCCTGTGGCCAGCTGCCACTCGCCAGTTGGTGACCAGCAGCACAAACACAGGCTGGAAGGCTTCAGAGGAGCACTGAGCAGCTGCACAGCCTATGGCCAGAGAGAAGTGGCGCTTTCCTGCTTCAAAGTGCTGCTTTTCTCTGGCTAGCTGTGTGTCTGTCCTGGGTTCCTCGGAACCCTTCCAGCCCATGTTCACGCTGCTTGCTAGCTCTTGATGGCTATCCTGAGGCTACAGCTTGCAGGTGAGCCTACCTGCTCTCCTCTCCCTTCCCCCCCCCCAGCCTTCTCTTCAGAGGGACTGCCCTCGCCCTGCAGAGCGGCTGCCCCATGCATGGAGGGGGGCGCCAGACCTGGTGCTGGACTGCCCAGTCCTGTGTGCTCCAGGCGTTTTAGAGGGGCCGTTCCAGGGCACAGTATGTTTAATTGTAAATCTGCCCCTGAACCAATGTGAATCAGTTGCCTCATGTAGCAGCTTTGCAGACCCCCAGGCTACAGCAACTTAATAACTCTGCCATCCTTCCAGGGCTGTGGGGATGAAGACACCATCCCCGTTGTCATCAGAATGCCTTTTCTCACAGAATGCCTCAGGCCCAGGGTTGGCCCCATCATGCCTGCTTGCAAGAAGTCTGCAATAACCAGCATAGCCAGGAACAGTAATACATTTCTCTGGACTTAATTTCAACATTTGGATGGAGATGGATGGCCACTCTTTGAAGTCCCTTAGATGAAGTTATTAAATAGAATGGGAGTGGAATGCAGCCAAAGTTCTCACTGAGCTCCCTACTGTTTGGTTGTGTCATTTTGTCCTCAGTTGCTGTAGCCTTTTTATATTACTTAGTAAGTGCATTTCTTACATTCCCCCCACAGTGACCAAGTGCAGTGACATGCAATAAATCAAACACGGTCTGTGAAGAAAGCGAGAAACCCCATGAATATGCTTCAATAGAATCTGTTGGATTGATATAAAAAAATGACAGAAAATAGACATTTTGATTTGTACATTTCATTCCTATCACAACTTTGATAGAACCCTTACCTAACACACCCTTACTGTTGCAACCTAGAAGTAGGTTAAGAGGGATATATAATGTACCATGGGACAGAGGTTCAGCTGCTCTAAACCTGCATGGCTGATAGGAATATAAGATTTACAACAGCGGATGAGACCAATGGTCCATCTAGTTTAGTGTCCTGGTCAGGAATTATCCATGAAAACAGTTTTCCAATTGCAATTTGTCCTGTAACTCTTTTTTATTTGCTTATGACAAAAATCAATACAATATTTTGTTCTGAGTGTTGACCCAAACTGGAGTGTTTCATTTAACCAAACTGTACTGAAATGTTTCATTTCTGGTCAGTGCAACATTAGTCTGTGCTAGGCTCACTGATGGGGATGGAGGGAGGAAAATGGAGGCAATTGTCCCAGGGTCTTGCGATTCTAAAGGCCAACGGCTCTGGATGCTGCCATTGCTTCTGCAGTAGCAATGGCACCTGGCATTCCAGGCCCTTTAAATCACTGCCAGAGCACCACACAACCACTCAGGCAGTTCAAAGGATTGAGGGGGGTGGGAATAATGTGGTGCACTTGCTGCTCTGGTCCTACACCTTCTGCCAGAGGCATGGCTGTTGGGTCTCCTGGTCTGTGCTCACCAGATCTGCTGTGGTACCTTTTTCTAAACTAGATTTTGAGTGACTCATTCCCCCATTCTCCTCTATGGGTTGGGTTTCCTGGCTGGGCTATATTTTCTATGATGCATGGCAGTCTGCCCAACTGAACTGATGCAGTACATCATGGGAGTCACATGCCTGAAAGGGTCTTAAGTCCTGAAGTATGAGGTTAATATCCCTTTATAATTTGTTTTGATAGTTTTAGTTATTATAACTTTGGGTAGTCTCATTATTCTATTTCTCCATTGTATCTTGCAATCTTCTTGACTTCCACAACTTGGTGTAGGTTTGAGTTCCATATTCTATGTAGGCATTGTCTGAAATGACTTTAGTGGAACAGTACTGGTTTGAAAGTCTAGCCTTGTATTTTGTGGCAATATCACAGATACATGTTTCTGTTACGCTGATACCTCTTAACAAGTTAACCATGTGATACAATGTGTGAAAATATTTCCCTGGTGGGATCTATCAGGTCTGGCATCCCATTTCTAGATGTTTCAAAGGACAGGTCTCAGAAATCCCTTAATGTACAACTATAGAATAACCTTCCCTACTCCTCTCAGTGGGTGGTTTTGTTTCTGAAGGTTGAGGTTTTATGGAAGATAGAAACATGGGTGGGAAGACCACATGGGAGGAAGTGGCCCTTTAACCTGTTTCAATAACTTTAATACATGGCACTGGTGGAAAGGGACAACAAAAATGAACTTCAAAACTAATGTCAAGTATTGCTAGACATGGGCACATGTAGAAGAAGAGGTTGTAGAAATGTGAGTCTGTCTAGTCTTTTACAAAATAATGTAGCTTGAGCTAATGTAAAATGGCATGACTCCCTTGGTGTTAGGGGAACTATGCCAGTTTATGCTAGATGAGGATTTGGTTCCTAATATGTATTTTCAGCAACCAATACTCTTATACTAAACATGACTCTGTCTGAATGATCCAGGTAGAATTGTGCTTCTGACTTTACCAAGTATATCCAGATATACTATTGAGTTCAGCAACATCAGACACAGGGGAATGACTAGAAGTGAATGCATTAAAACCAGTGGTTCTCAACCCAAACCTGTGAGCTACTTCTGGCTGAATCAGCCATAACTGTGACATCCTCAGAACCATACAAGTAATATTGGATGTGACCCATATAACACATTGAGGGTGAGATATGTAGCCAGAACAGTAAATAAAGTTGAAAACTACTGTGTTAAAGTAATTCTGTGGATCTAATTTGGATTCATAAAAGCAAGGGAACACCAGAAATGTAAAGACACAGGAAAGGGCCTCCTGAATCGATATGCCTCTCCCAGTTTGGTTTACGATAATCATAACATCATAGAAGAATCATAGAAGATTAGGATTAGAAAGGAGGCTTGAAAGAGACAATGCAACAAGCTGGATGGGTGGAATCTCTATCATTACAGGTTTTTAGGAGGTCATATCATCCAGCCCCCTGCTCAAGGCAGGACCCAACTAAATCATGCCAGCCAGGGCCTTAAAAACCTATTAGGATGGAAATTCTACCCATCCAGCTTGTTGCATGGTCTCTTTCAAGCCTCCTTTCTAGAAACAGATCTAGGTGTCTGTAGCTCATTTAGACTTGTGTCTCCTGTAACTTATTCCATATGTCTGTGTTTCTAGAGTGAAATAAGCCTGTTTGCTCATTGTTACCTAAATATTTAAATTATATCCCCTATTTTTCCATTTAAAGTAATTATCACAAAGCTCCATCTCCCTTTCTACTATATTATTTTCCTTTTTATCTCCCTTTCCTTCACTGAAAATCTCTCTCCTGCCACTTCAAAGATTCTCCTATTCAAGGAGAATGAGATCAGCTTTCACGGCCTTCCCTTGACTTATATGAAAAAGAAACTGTAATTAAGACTAAAAAATTCACAAGGGAAAATGCAGACTTTTCCTTTATCCCATTGTAAGAACCTCATCCTGCAAACTCAATCTTTAATTGGGTGACTAGCCCCATTGTCATAATAGAAATACCACTGGTGTAGGTGCTGTCCCTGACATTGGTTTGCAGCACTGGGGAAACAGGACACATTCACATCATGGGGAGTCAATGGCCGACAAAAGCCTCAATGTGCCATGCTTCCAGTGATGAGGGGAGGGGTGGAGACTTAAAAGGCACAGAGAAACAAACCATTCTTGCAAATGCTCCTGGATTTGTGGGGCTGGTGCCTAGTTCCTGACTGATCCAGTTTCAAATTAATTTAAGAATGATGTAACCAACCCCCTGAAAGATGCCTGATGTTAAATTCCTCAGTGTAGAATTTCTTGAGCCCCCTTGCTGTCCTGCAGTTTGCCCCTTGGAAAGGGAACACTCTCTTTCTCCTTCCACCATACTGTAGTGCAAATGGCACAATTTCAACAGTTTTTATATTTAACTATTGAATTACAGTGAAACCCTAAAACGGATAATCCCTAAAACTAATGGTTTAGATGGGGACATGGCATTTGATGGGATTAGCACCAGAGGGACTGGAAATTGTATAAGGTGTACAAAAAGTAAAAATAAATAAAATAAAACTTTTACAACCTGACTCTCCTATCTCAGGGGTTCCCAAACTTTTTGACATGGGGACCAGTAAATTCATTCTCAAGCTTTTGGAGGACCAGTAACGTTCATTTGCATATTTGCATATTCATTGCAAATATGCAAGCAAATGATGAATATTCAAATAAGTTGTTTCTGGTCCTCCCAAAGCCCCCAGTGCCAGAGTTAGCAAAGCTTATGATACAGTCACCCACAATATTCTTGCCAGCAAGTTAAGGAAATATGGATTGGACTGTAAGATGGATAGAAAGCTGGTTAGACCAGGGTTTCCCAAACTTCTTACTTTAATTAGAACCTGTTTTTTTTCAGTACTGTTTTTTGCAGCCCAAAAATATAAATGCATATTAAAAAAAGAATGAAAAGTGAATAAATTTTCAGTGTTTCACTGGGCTACATCCTCCGCCCAGCCTGAGCTAGGGCTTGGGGGACCCGGCGCCTCATGGGCACTCCAGGAGGAGGGAGCAGGAGCAGATTGGAGGTAGGGTATCTGGCTAAGAGGGAGGGTGCAAGGAAGGGTAGGGTTGCCAGGTGTCCGGTTTTGTACTGGACAGTCTGGTATTTGAGGGTTTTGTCCGGGAAACAAATAGAGAAATTACCAGACATATAAAATGTCTGGTATTTTCTAATTAGGTAAGTTTTATTATAATTAGGTGTATCAGTTCTTAGCTGCGAACTGCCTGGCTGGTAGATGTGCTCACGCTGCCTGAGTGTGTCTACCTGCCAGGCAGTTCGCAACTACTCGAGGGAGGGTATGTGAGGGGGGAGAGGAGGGGGGCAAAATGGAATCCCCGGGGCCGGACTCACTCGTGTGCCCGGGTCTGCATGTGCCCGGGTCAGTCCTGCTCCCCCCCTCCTCCCGATCTCCCCAGTCCAGCCCTGCTGCCCCTGTCCAGCCCTGCTTCCAGTGGCCGGTTCTCCCCCACCCCCACCAATCTGCCCCCGGTCAGCCCCATTACCCCTACGACCTCCCCGACCAGCCCCGCTGCCCCCATCCAGCCCTGCTTCCGGCAGCTGGTTCTCCCGTCCCTCCTCCTCCTCTGGCCAGTCCCCCCGCCCCCCCCCCCCCAGCCAGCCCTGCTTCCGCCACCTGCCCTCCCCGATCTCCGCCGGACAGCCCCACTGCCCCCAACCCTGCTTCTGCCACCCACCCGCCCACCTGCCCCGATCTCCACAGGACAGCCCCGCTACCCCCAACCCTGCTTCTCGGAGGCCGGTTTCCCCCCCATACACACCTCCTCCCAGCCTGTCCAGCTCTGTTCCCTTCCTGAGGCCCGGTATTTTTTTCCTGCGGCCCAGTAGCGGGCCGCAGCCCGTAGTTTGGGAAACACTGTCCTATCATATGACATTCACACTGGAGTAGCACCATTGTGTTACAGACAATTTACATCATTGCAAGTAAGCTGGAGTTGTGAGAGGATGATTGGTGATGTAGTTAAGGCATTGGCTAAAAAATCAGGAGATCTGCATTCAGTTCCAACTCTGCCATAAACTTCCTAGATGCTATGGCTAAAATTGTCATCAGTGACAATTATCCTTACTCGTATTTTCCTAAGTGATTTGAGCATTTTGTGCCCTTGACTTTCATTGAGACTTAGGCTTCTAAGTCATTTTTGAATATGGGACTTAGATGGTTGCTGCCAATGCCAGCAGGAACAAGATGTGGGACAATGTTTCCTCCAAGTTACCACTTTCTAGAGGCCAAAGAAATAGAATAGAAAGAAATAATGAATGATACCCAATGTCCAATTAAATCTCATTTTGACTTCAGTGAGAATTACTTAAGGCCCTAAGATGGCATTGCTCATTATGGAAATTCTATTGATATGGTTTTTAAGATAGCTGTTATTTAAAGTATAATTATGGAATCATTCTAGCTGTCTTACTAAGCATCTCTTTTCTGCCTGATATTTGACATGTTGTCTCTGGCCAGAGGATAATTTTTTTTTATTGCAAATATAGGATTAAGCAGACAAGAGGTATTTGGGATATGGGACTAGGAAAAAAGTCTGTTCAGTGTTTAAATATCATTCTAACTCTTCTTGTCCACTCATAACTCAGAAATTTCATGAAGCAATATATTATTGTGTGCGGTATTGCTGTAGCTGTGTGGGTCCCAGGATACATGGTGGGTGAGGTAATATTTTTTATTGCATCCATTTTCGCTTGTAAAAGATACAAGCTATCAAACTACATAGAGCTTAAAAGCTTGTCCCTTTCAACAACAGAAATGGGCCTATACAAGATAATATTTCACCCATCTTGTCTCCGTGATGCATTAATCACCAATGAAAATTAGTCACTAATGAAAATTAAGAAATTAATGGAAGGCACTATTTTTATTAAGATTGAGTAAAAAAGTTGGAGTTATACCTGGTCAGAATTTGACTCTCTAAGCAGCTGCCACTGAAGGTCTCTGGAGACGGTAGAACTTCTGTGATTGGCTGTGCAGAAGTAGTTAACATGGAGTGAATCTAAAAAAAAGAAGTTCTATAAGACATCCTATAAAACATGCTTAGGCAACTGGTAGAACTCTATGGGCCAAATCTTCAGCTGGTACAAATCTGCATAGCTCTACTGACTGAAGTGAAGATGGGCCAATTTATGACAGTGTAAGTTCTGGCCCTATGAAACCTCCATAGGAAAACTTGTTAGGGTTCATAAAACTTACAAGCCACACCAGCAGAGTATATAAGATCTAGGTAGGGCTCCATAAATGCAGCCTGTAGTAGCACAGCCAAGGGGGGAGAGTAAATTCCCTGCAGCACAGTTGGAGAAGTTAGGATTCACTTATTTTCTAGGGTAGCACAAAGGACTTATCAGCTGCTGGTATAAAATACATGGTTTCCAAGTTGAGTCATATCCCTTTAAAAGTTTAAATTTGATGTGTTTCTATTAATCCCAGTCAATTTCATCCTTTCCTCTCTGTGCCTTGATCACCCATGGCTTTTTGCTTTCTAGCAGTCAGACTTACCCTAAGCACAGATGCAAAGGATCCTGAGAGTTTCCCCTACATGCTTTATTCCTTAGCAGTAAGCTTTTTGCTTTCCCAACACGACCCTTATGCTTAGACCTCTATGCCGTCAGCTATGTTGTTAAGCAGACTGCCTTTAATCTTAAACCATGCTGAATGTGCTCTTGGAGGGCATGTACTAGCCCATGCTGAAGTCTTTCAAACTTTTAGAAAATGGTTCCTCTGCAGAAAATGTATCACTCAGAGAATGTTTCTTCTCTGGAGCTAAAGGGGAAGAGATTTAACTGTGGGCTGGATAAGAAGGTAGTGATCCCTGGTACTTTATTTGGGGATTCCTGAGGTGGGCCAGACTCAACATGCAGGAAAATGAAGTCTCCCTGGTGTCCTGCTTTTCCTACTGAGGGCCACACATATTAACAAAGGTCAGGTGGCCACCGTGAATGCAGTGGGAAAGACTGCCTGCCCTATGCACCTTCTATTCTGCAGCCCAGTTGGTGCGAAGGGAGCGGAAGCCACTCACAATTCCTCTTGTGGGGCAGTTCCCAGCAATTTTGTAACTGGCATAGTCAATTCCTACACCTGCCTCCCTAGTGCTCCTGGTACACCTGGCATATTGTGGATAAGGAGAGGGAGCAGCTGGGCTGCCCTGCCACCTGCTTATCCTCTGGTGTCCTGTGCGCTCTTGGGGACCGTGGCCAGCTGGCACAAGTTAGAGCAGCCTGTAGGGATCATTACTAGGTGCTGTTTCATGACTTTCCTCTTTTTCCCATTCTAGGTTGCCATGGGTCGCATGGGGCTTCACTGCAATCCCAGACTCTGGGGCCTTGTCTATACTACAAAACGAAGCCAACTTTACTTACATTGACTTACAACCACCACAGTAATTACATTACTTGTGGTGTAATACACATACACCTTGCTTCTAGTGTCAGCTGTGCGTGTCCTCACCAGGAATATGTGCATCAATTCCTCTGTCAGTGTGGGCCATTGCAGGACGGCTCCTGAAAGCCAGTAACAGTAGACATAAACAACACAGTACCTACCCTAACTCTGCGTCGACCTCACTACATCGACCTTGACTCTACACTGCTCATGGAGGTGGAGGTATGAAGTTGGCATAGTGGGCAGTTACATTGGCAACAGCAAAATTTAAGAGTAGACACTTCCATAATGAAATCAATGGACGCTGCCTTGCATTGACCTAACTGTGTAGACCAGGCCTAAGAGACACTGAGGAATATCAGGGCAAGCTTCTCATGCCACTCCCCATCAGCAACTTGTGTAACCTCCCATGGCAGAACTGTCCCCCACAAAAAGGACAGCAGGGTCCATGTCGGTGGCCTTTTCAACCTTTTACCTCTGTTGGAGCAGTCCAGTCACCTCGTGCCTTCATCCCACCAGGAACCAGAGCAAGACCCTCTCATTTCAGAAAGCCAAGCAGACACCCATTAGGATTGGAGGAGGGGAGGATTGCAGCTTCCTGGCTGGTGCTGTGGACAACAAAAGGAAGCCCCCCCACTCTCTGAGGAGAACTTTTCTTGTCAGGCTGTCCCAGGTCAAGACAAAGCCAGCCAAGCTCCCACCTTTCTCTCCCTGGGGCTTCTGAAGCCTGGCAGTGTGGAAGTCACTAGAAAAAAAATCTTTCTGACTTTCCATACACGCAGCTGACCAGTGGGACAGCTGCAGAAAGGAAGGACAGCAGCAGTTACTCTGAACACTCCTAGCTCCTACCACAGCAGCTGCTGAAGCTGCAGGGAAGTGTTGGGAGAAAAACCGGAAGGTCCTGGATCTCAGCCCCCCTGCCTGTAGTGACAAAGTTTCTGTTTCAAAGTCACAACTCAAGGAACAAACACATTCAGCTCAGATCAAATTCACATTTTCCTCTTAACATAGTTGTCCTCAAGGGCCAAAGTTTAGCCGGCCTCCCCAGGTCACTGGTTAAACATCCCTGAGCTTCAGCATGGAGAGGGCAAGTTTACTCACCCTATTTCAACATTCAGAAAGCTTGAACCTGAGTTGCATGGGCAGCACCGCAGTTCCCAGTAAATTCTCATGTGACCGGCACAGTGAGACCCCTGTATCCATATAGAGCCCTTGTGAACTCTATGGAGTTCTGCCCATGGTCAGTAGATGTCAGCCGATGGTCAGGGCAGTGCATGTGTGTATGTTACACCCGACTCTTCAACTGCTGAGACACAAGGCCCCGTCGCAGTGGGCAGTCTAGGTGAGACTGACGGGTGCCCCGAGGAGTTTAACGTCCGTGTCTTTACCGCTAGGATCGGGATCCTTTCGCGGCGGGCAGCCAACAGGCCGACAGACGCCCCAGAGTTTACAGGGAGAGCTTATTACACCTCAGATTTTGACTGCTAGGATACACGATCCCTTCGCAGCGGGCAGCCTGGGGAGGCTGAGAGATGCCCCAACGGATCTGTCCCCTGGAAGTGACACGATCCAATGCTCAAGCTCTCCCTATATCTGTCCCTTATGACCGGCTGGAGTTCTTTTTAAAATTGTGCTTGGTTCTGTTACAGCAACTGAAGGAGTCAGGTCACAGCTTAAACAGTTACTATTTTATTGTTACAGGGTAAACTTAGCTGTTAAATGCTACTACTGTGTCACAGATAACACAGCCACTACAAAGGACAGGACAGAAATTACACTAATAAGTCGCTTACAGGTACCATGAAACCCTTTTGGTTCTCTGAGCTCTTATTAAATGCATGCAAAATAGACACCTAGCAGGTATATAGTCTCACCCCTGTGTTCCAGACTTGGCATGGCCAGCGTCTTTCTCTCAATCCCTCGGGAAGAAGTAGGGCGAGGTTGGGCGTCCCACAGATCTCGGGAGACAACCAATACCTGCCAGCAGGTGTAGATGATTGGAGCTCAAATGGGGTGGGCTACTAAACCCCTCTTTATACCCCTTGGGTCACGTAGGCTTCTTCCTGGTCTCAAGTGGCGAATTAGGAAAAATGGCTTTGAATGCCAAGTTTCCCACAAAGGGTGCAAAGCATAATTCACACCTGGGAAAATGCAGACAATGGGCACCTCTGGTATGTGATGGGCGAAGATTCCTCTCCTGGGACAGTGTAGGTGTGTCAATTACTGGTGCTAGCCATCAGGGCGACGGGAGGCTCCTGGGTCGTCAGCTAGCCCATTTACTGTCTGGTTTCTGTTTATGGTAGAGTCAGGGACAGGCAGCACACCTGCGTTCCCAGGGCATCAAAGGCTGACTGCCTTTCTCTTGCTCTCTGGGCGGGGGGAAAACAAGATGGGGTTCATGTCTGGCTACAGTAGGCTGTAAGATAAAGGTATTAATCAGCTACACTCTTCTGATTCACCGGTACTTTTAACCCCCAAAATGCAAGAGTGGGTAATGGGATGAAACAAGCAGCCAGACTTGTAGCCATAAATTGGCCTGCAGGGTAAGGATGAAACTGGTGCATTGAGATCCACCCACAATAAAAACTCTTCATGACAGTTTGCAAAATAAATCAGCCAATTGCACTTTGAGTTATTGCTGTTTTGGGGTATGTTCAACTACTGACAAAAGCCAGCATTTTCAACCGTGACTAGTACCCTTGGATGTCCAGCTCGCAGTGACTCAGTGCTACCCACGTTAAAATCATTGGCAAAGTCCCATTAACTACATTGCTGTTGGACTGTCCCACCTTTCTATATTGCTAGGCACCGCAGGACAAGAATTCTGCACTTTGCAGGAACAAGTGCCATCCTCAGTTCTGCCAGTCTTCATGATTCAAATCCTATTAGTCAGGCCCCAAAAACTCATGCTCTTGAATTACAAATCGTGAGTTCCATAGAAGAGTACATTTGGGGCTATTTTTATTTGTATCATGTTTGAACTTTCAAGGTTCATAGGTTCCAGCTTCTCTCTGCAACCATGAAAGCTAGAAACAAACCAAAAGTCTTATATATTCATCCGACTCCAGGATCTGGGCTTTAAGGAATAACATGAGACTCATGATAAACTCCATAGAGTGTGCAAGACTGCTCAGTTATTGGTAACATTCCTTCATTTTCAATGGGTTTCATGGTCATTAGTGTGGCTTACCAAAGCTCTGCAATGCTCATGTTCCAGGCATTTAGCTTGATGTGCATTTGTTGACCCATTGAACATTCCCACATATTTTCCAACCTATAATGGTAAAAGCCTGAAATACATTCAGCAATATCATATTACAGAAAATACCTAGATAAGCATTGATGGTATGTGATTTGAGCTCTCCAAAAATATATGGCGTCACTGTCTTTCAGACCCTCTAAATCTGAGCTAGTTCATCAGCTGGTGTAAATCAGGGATGAGGATTTGACTCTATGTCTTTATTCCGTAAAGGATAAGATTTGAAAGTGTAAGGCTTGCAGGCAAAATAATTTACAATCATTGGTATGATTCATTCATACCTCTTTCCCACATTTCTGAAAGCGTTGTTTTGGTTAATGACATGCAACACATATTTTATGAAATACAGAATATTTGTGTGGCTTTTATAGAAGGTCATTCAGCAATTCCTGATGGACTTACCCGGATTCTCTTTAATGAATGAGAAGGATTGATCACACATCTGATATGTGTGATTCTAAATCTTTCAGTAGTAATACAACACCTTTTATGAAACACCTGTTTTTAACAATGCTTGCAAAAAACAAAAACAAAGCAAGCTTTGAAATACTTTCCATTCCAAAACACAGGTAAAAGTGCATTGGTGCCCATATTTTATGACGAGCAATGGTATTGGAAAAATCAGTGATGAGAGAGAAATTTATTTGAGAATTTGAAACAAACAAACAAACAAAAAAGGAAAAGCCAGGTATAAATGAAAGTATTGAGTTCATCATTCCTTTCTTATTTAAAGGGCTCCTTTAAGAATTGTCACTTGAGATACAAAGGGGCACTAGATTTGCTACAGCACAATGCCAGATTTGGTTCCCTTTACACTGAGTAATACTATACTTTTCTAACAGCCCTGCTAATTTCATTAAGACTATGTATGTGTACAGCCAGAAACTACCCAGTATGGATAATGGTGTCCAAATCTGGGCCTTAGAATATATTTATCAAAGGTATTAAATCATAACATACTACAGCCAGGGTTGTTTCACTGCTCCATATGCAATCCACTGCTGTTGACAAGCCTCATCCCACAGGTCAACAGTGTGAACGGGCCGCTACTCCACCCTAAAAACCCTGGCTGGGTAGGAAACTGGCAGAAAATCATACCCTGACTCCCTGCAACCAGATCTCCTCTGATTGTGTGGGCTCTTGCACAGGATACCTGCAACATCTACAGGGTTGCAGCAGGCTTAAAGTTGTGCCTGGCTAGTATGAGCTTGCACTGTATAGCATGAGAGTAAGCTGGAGCTCAAAGGAGAGTGAGCCCCTTATCAGTGACCATGGGTCTGATGCTGAAGGGCACTGTAGCTGTTTGTTGATGATAGCGACTCTTGCTGATAAAGGCATTGGAGCAATGCAGGGGTGAATTCCTGCCTCCCAAAGGCTGTTGGAGGGGTCTCCATGCCAAACTAAAGGTTTGGAGTTTGGCACTTACTAACAGAGAGGAAGCCTCCATCCAAGTGCTGAAATCAAGGGAGTTACACCACCATACAACAACTCCTTCTCGATCTATGTCTGTAAAAAGTGAACTGAGTGCATGTGTTTGGGAAACAGTATTCTGTTTACAAATCTAGCCCATGTCAGCAAGAGATAATTCATGCAGGGATGGAGTAAAGTAGCAGATTTCAGACTTTTGCTGGCAGCAATACTAGGATAAGCCATGTGTGGGCCAACACAGCATCCTTATTCCATCATGCATTAGGGCCCAATCCTGGCTGATGTTATCTGCAATCTTTTCCAGGGAACTCCAAAGACTTGGTCACAGTCAGGCCCTGGAGACAAAGCAGTTTGCCTTTGGGCCCAGTGATTCAAAGTGGTGCGGAGTCCTGGCCACCACCAATGCTACTGTGGCAGCAGGAGTGGGCAGAGCCCCAGGCCTTTAAATCGCTGCCAGAGAACCTCTCCACATACTCCAGGTGACTCTGAGGGCCAGGGCTGAGGGGCTGGCTGTCCCTGACCCCTCTCTTTCTGGCCCCTCTATAGAGCTGACTAGTCCAGTCCACTCACAAATATGCTGTTCGGTCACCATTCGTTTGAATATTTCTGCTGCATCCATTATAGGTTTCCCTCCAGCCCCTTGGAACGACAGCTCTTTCTGCCAGTGGGGCACCACAAGAACTGTTATGTCTTCCAAGATAGGAAAGGCCTGACAGGCAAGGTTACCATGTCCCTCCCTTCACCTGGCAATTTGTTAGGAAATGTTATGAAGCAGAAAAATAAGTTTTCATTTTAAACTTACCATTGAATCTGCACTTCTGTAACCAGGAGTAACAAGGCTATTTCAAGAGACAGTGTGACAGCTGAAGCATTCCCTTCACAGTTCTCCTTGAGGACTGTTATATCCTTGAGATTCCAGAGTCATTAATTCTTTGCTCCTCCAGAGAGTTACTTTAAGCAATAACCTTCTGTTTCTTGTCCAGTATCAGGATCCTCAACCTATTCTGCCTGCCACTCTTCAGGCACTTGATCCCTGGCCCAACGTACCCTCCTGGACCATTCCAAAGCAAAGTGTTTCAATGATGAAGTTATGGCCAATGTTTTTGAAAGGACAGACCAGCCAGTCCATTACCAGGAGAAGAAGGACAAAAGACTGGAACAGTGGCCTGCTGACAGGCAGGCACAGAGGCTGAGTCTGACCATGCAGATGGAGGAGAAGGTTTCAGTGTGGGAGCTGGCACTTGTAAAGCAGTTCCTGGAACAGGAACGGCAAGTAAGGCAGGAGAATACAGCTTAACAGAGAGAACTGTTTCGGCAACACGTCTGTTGGCTTCCAGAGCATAGGCTCTTGCTCTCTCCCATACACCAGGATGCCCCAACAATATGCCTTTAGATCAACAGCTGCTTGGACAGCTCCATGTTGGGCGGCCCATGCATTCAGAACTCATGAGTGGCTTGGCATGGCAGCTTTCTTTCCTCCACACCAGTCTGGCGGAAACCTTCACCCCACCTGCTGGGCCAAGTGAGTCCTAACTGTCTACAAAAGGGAAAGGGGAACTTGGAGCCAGGGGAAATTCTGCAATAGGGGGATTGTGTTGGGTATTAACTATTTCTTACTTGGCCTCAGAACACTTCTTGCAGTGACAAATTATTTTAAACCTATTTAAAGCTCACATGAGTGAGATTTTTTGTATAAAGCGACCAAAATTCAAAGTACACTTACCGCTGTTACTGTAAGAAGGTAGTTCTACAGCTTTTATGGCCTGGCCCAAGGCAGGAAATACTGGAAATCTCTCCAAAAATCTTTACTTTACAACATTTCTTAGTGATCTCAACATCTAAGTTTCAGACAATCATCCAAACTTTCAAACCGAGGGCCAGATCCTTCACTGGTGTAAACTGGCACATTGCCATTACTTCGTTTAAGATGAAGATATACAAATTTACACCAATAGAGCATTTTGCCTTAAATTTCCAAACCCTTTTGCATTATACCTGTTCTGGACCAATCTTGTTCATTTTTTTAGTAGTCCAGCACTGTCCCACGTTATTCATAAGTGTTAACCAAGACAGAATTTGCCACTTCAGGGCAAAACCTATGTAAACATACCAATAGTTCTATAAAATAATAATAAATAATCAACTTTTAACCATCATTCACTTTTAATATTGAAAAAGCTGATAGAAGATGCTAGTATTTGGAATTTATTAAGGACCAGATGCTCACCTGCTATAGTTTACAGCCTTTCATACCTCAGTGACATAAAAACCATCAGGTCTTGCCATAGATTTTATTTCTAGCTTGTTGTAGAGTACAGAGACCTTGAATCACAGTGATAATAAGCTATGGAGAAACCCGTTTGCGCTTCTATGCTCTCAATAAACATTGGCACAATTTACTGTATGTTGGGCTGATAAAATATTTTCTACTTAAAAATTTTTTTCAATGGGAAATTGGATTTTTGATTAAACTTTTTGCAGACAGCATCTGCATCAAAAAAAGTTGAAATTTATTATTGAAAAAAAAGTCCAACTGTCACTTCTGCTTGGTTGACATAAGCATTCCTTCAGGGTGCAGCACAGCCTCCTTCTCACCGACTGTAAAGAGAAACATTCAGCTTGTTACTCTTTAGTACACGCTTGGATCTCAGCAACATCATGGAACGGCTGCAAAATTTTAGATCTCATTTAGTTAAATCACATGATTGTTGATTTTGGTCTTAGTTTCCATCATCATGTAACGTTTTGTGGCCTCGGTTTGGTTCATGTGACACAGACAAGAGCAGGCTCCTGTTAGAACAGCTTTGTAGCCTCAATGGACTACATCATAAAGGCCTTGCAGCCAGAGTAACCATATATGGATGGTTTGCTGCCTTGTGGATTAGCAAAATATATACAGTAACAAGCAATAGTCAGTGGGTTAGGTTGTCATAATGAGTGTACAGGTCCACTGATGGGGGCAGCAAAGGGGGGAGTTGTCCCGGGGCTCAACGATTCAAAGGAGTCTGGGGCTCCCAGTCGCTGCTGCTACAGTGGCAGCGATGGTATCCAGAGCCCTGGGCTCTTTAATTCATCACCAGAGTGGCATGCCATTCTCTCCAGGTGGCTCTGAGGGCCGGGTGCAGGGGACCATGCTGTGGGCTCTGCCTCTTTCTCCTGAGACCCTGCCCCTTCTGGCAGTACAGAGCTGCCCCCCCCCATTGCACAGGACCTATGGAGGCTGTCAGTGCCCCCAAGTGTACAATCATCTCATGCATTTCGTTCTGCATAAAATAAAGGGAAATATGAGAGGGGACTGACAAATCCCGGCCAATCACTGAAATAAACATCTTGTGTGCAAGTTTAAACTGGGCGTGGCCTAGTTAAAAAAAATAGGTGGGGTTCCAGTGGCTTCAAATGAAAACTGCTGTGACTGTAACAGAAGGCAATGCCATAAGTCAGTCCTCTGCTCAATCCGAAAATCTGTTTCAGGTTAGTATATTTGTATATCAATAAGAATCTGGGGGGAAGGTTACATACCTCAAGCTTCAGCTCTCTTGTTTAACACATGTACAACATGTTTTTGCTCATCATTGAGTGAGCTGCCACAGGAGTTCAGTGGTGGGTCACAACAGAAATTGGCCTTTTTTCTTTGTATGATGTTTTTAATAATTTTCTCCATCAAAACTTTAATGCTTTACTGTCACGCAGATAATTTTTTTCCCTAAAGAAGTTCAAAAGAAGCTGTAAAGCTTATTCCAATTAAGAGATGGTGAACAATTTGGTTTGAATGCTGGGGAGCAGCACAAAAACAACATGTGAAGAATGCCCGTGTGATATTTTATTACATGCAACATCACTGAGGGAATATATATATATATATATATATATATATATATATATATACACACATTGTAGTACAAGCTGGGGATTCAAGTCAGATGATCCATATTCAGGAACACTGGGCTTGAACATCCACAATAAATTTTTACCCTAATTAAGAATTTTGTAACCCATGCTCAACCTAGGGCTCTAACATGCACACTGCAGTGCACAGACCTGAGTCAAAGTAACCATATCCCAGAGCTGCTAGCAACCCCACCCACCCCACAATTAAAAAACTAAGGCTGGGATTTTCCAAGAGCTGAAGGCTGTAAGGTGCCCAAATCTCAACTGACATTCAGTGGTCATTGCCAATGAATTTCCTTCGGCCTTCTGTGTTTGTGCATGATGTCAAAGGATGAACTAGAGAGGTGTGAATTCTATAGCACCTGTCAAGGCTGTTTGCCACTCTGGCACTTCAACTGAACAAGGTGGGGGCCTGCAAGAGACTTTAAAATGGAGTATGGAATGGTTGTCTTATGAGGAGGTACTAATAAGACTGGGGCTTTTCAACTTGGAAAAGAGATGACTAAAGAAGGGAGATGTGATGTCTGTAAAATCATGACTGGTATGGAGAAAGTGAATAAAGAAGAGTTATTTGCTCCTTCCCATAACACAAGAACTCGGGGGTCACTGAATGAAATTAATAGGTAGCAGGTTTACAAACAAAAGGAAGCATTTTTTCACATAATGTACAGTCAGCCTGTGGAATTCCTAACCAGAGGACGTCGTGAAGGCCAGGACTTTTACAACAGGGTTCAATAAAGAGCTAGATAAATTCATGGAGGATAGGTCCAACAATAGCTATTAGTCAGGATGGGCAGGGATAGTGTCTCTAGTCTCTGTTTCTTAGAAGCTGGAAATGGGTGACATGGGATGTATCACTTGATGATTACCAGTTCTGTTCATTCCCTCTGGGGCACCTGGCATTGACCATTGTTAGAAATCAGAATACTAGGCATAGGCGTGCGCAGCACATTTCATTAGGGTGTGCACCCAGGGATTTTTTTTTAAAGGCGAACATTTATTGAATACTCAATCATAAAGGACATTATTTTTATTCATCAAACAAACTAAAGAAACTAAAACTTAACTAAACTTATTTTTTTTAAATTAACAACTAAACTGTACTTAAAAAATACAAACTTAAGTATGGGACATTGTATTTAGTTTGTTTTTTACATATGCAGTTCGGCGTTTATTGCATAATACAGCAATCCATACTTTAAAACAAAAGAGCGTATCATGCGTTTAAATTAAAACGCAAAGCCACTTTTTTTTTGAGACATTATAGGGTTACCAGTTAGCCTTAAAAAAAATACCGGACACACTTCATGGGGAGAGGGGGGGAGGGGAGGGACCGGCCAGGAGGGGAGCAGGGCTGGCCGGGAGGAAGGGGGGGGCAGGAAGCAGAGCTGGTGGGGGGGGTCAGGGGCAGGCTGAGGGAGATCGGGGGGGGCGGCCGATGGGAAGCAGAGCAGGTCGGTGGGGGTCGGAGGTCGGGCGGAGCGGGGCTGGCTGTGGGAGATCGGGGGGGAAAGGGGAACGGCCAGCGGGAGCGGGGCTGGCCGGGGGAGCTCAGGAGGAGGAGGGGAGAACTGGCTGCCAGAAGCAGCGCTGGCAGGGGGTGCAGCGGGGCTGGCCGGGGAAGATCGGGAGGAGGAACCAGCTGGTGGGAGGTAGAGCTGGCGGTGGGGGCAGGGGTTGGGTACAGCAGGGCTGGCCGGGGGAGATCGGGAGAGGAGGGGAGAACTGGCCGCCAGAAGCAGGGCTGGTGGCGGGTGCAGCAGGGCTGGCT
Organism: Pelochelys cantorii; assembly: GCA_032595735.1. NCBI lineage: Eukaryota > Metazoa > Chordata > Testudines > Trionychidae > Pelochelys > Pelochelys cantorii. Next base: position 331,477,981 of record CM064326.1, on the reverse strand, counting down.
GGGGAAGACTGGGAGGAGAAGTGGGGGAGAACAAACCGGCCGGCCAGGAGGGGGGCGGAGGAGGGGAGAAGCATATCAGCTGGTGGGGAGCGGGACTTATCCGGGCAGTGCAGATCCCAGGGCGCTCCCGTCCCCCGCATGGTCCAGGTGAAGCGTGAGTCAGTCTGTCTGCGGCTCCACCATGCGCTTGACCAGCACACAGGAGCACGGACCGGGCTGCCCCTCCTTCTCACACACAACCAGGGCTCCCAGCGCCGATCGCACCCCGCCTCCCAGACACTTCCCCCACCAGGCTTCCGGGCGCTCAGTCAGAAAACCAGAAAATACCGGGCATTAAAAACTATATAAGGCTACCAATTCCCTGGCCTTGGATTGGTATCACTTCCACCACCCAAATGCAAAACCCATTTGAGAACTCAGGAAGACACACTTCGGAATTCCTTCCTGTGAGGTACCCTCAAGCTCCTTTAACCCCTCCTCTGGAGAGATCTTGATATCCATTTTCTGAGACCAGCTAAAAAATGGAAATTTAGTTTCTCTTAGTAATTTGGCTGTGCAGTTATAAGCAGAACTTCCTGCCTTCTAGGACACAGAAATCAGATCATGTTCTTAAAAGGGTGATTTTTATTTAAAACAAAAAACTCATTTGGTGAAAAATTGCTTGGTTGCTCATTGTTACAGAGCAACTAAAACATGGATTAAAATTAGAGAGAATTACTTCCCTAGGATTCAGTTTGGAAAGTTGCAGTGTAAGGGGTAATTAAATGTGCTGAGCACTGAGAAGTCCAGCAAACCCAAAAATAAAGAAAATAACCTGATCATGTGTGACTAAATATTCCCTGTTCTACTCACATATCTGTAGTTTCAAGACTCAGTCCTTTTCTAGGCAAGGATGTCACTGGATTCTCCATGCCTATCTCTCTAATTCTTTACGGAACCTCTGCCCTGGGCACACAGGAACAGGAAAGTCTACTACTTTCTGTAGGGGAAACAACTAGTCAAGTAGTGACTCGACTACCCAATAAACCTGGTTTGTTGACTAGTCGCTTACATCCCTAATCCCCACTGCCACCTCATGGGATGAATTTTATGGCTCGTTTAGCGCCCACGTTCCCAGATGCATCTTGTAAAACCTTGAGCCAATTTTGTTACAGCCTTCAGTCCTTAATGCCCTTGTTCTTGTCAGAGAAGCATTAAGACACAGTCTATTTCCATTAAGACACAGTCTATATCCAAAGCCCATACACAGTCTATTTCCATTGGCTCTCCTGGCATCCTGCCAACTCACTTCCTGTTTCTCTAAACATACCTGAGACTCTCTAGGACTTACTGTCTATGGTTTTAACCCTTCCAGACAAGTCAGTTAGGGTTAGGTCAAAAGAGTTAACACTACTGAATAAAGACTTGAACTTAAATGGATGGCTGGAACGTCCAGAAAATGGAATTATTCCTTCCCCTCTCATTTACCACAGCACCCTGCTCTAAGTGCCCTCTGTAAATCCTGCTGGTGTGCTCTAAAAGGTACCTGGTTCACACTGATGTTGTTGTATTTCAAACAGGATTTGGTTGACAAGCATTAGGTAACTTTTAGAGGGTGCCAGCAGGATCTACACAAGGCAGAGTAAAATATGTTAGCACATTCTAGAAATTACATCTCTCTAGTTTGCACTGTGATGCCATGAAGAAAAGCTGTTAGTTTCCCTTTGAATAGTCCAGCCTTCTGTTTTAGATTTCAATAGTTATGAAAATGACATTTCCTGCCCTCTTCATCATAAATAGTTCTAAAGGTGTTAGTATGTCTTCCGCTGCACCCTGTCCTCATTTCCTAAATTTTCTGATTTCATCCACATGGCTTTCACAAGCATATGAAGCTAAAACAAAGAGTGGAATAGTGATCCAAGGGTCATAGACTATACAGTCTTTCAGGCATGGAATCCAGAACTCTAGATTAGATCCCACATGGAATATGTACTTACATCACTTGTTTATTTCCCAGATTCAATGACCAGAGAGAGATGAGATTGCAGTAGGTGAAAGACTCAGCAATTTTTCTTTCTCTTTGTAATTTCTGTTTCTATTTGCAAATGCTTGCAGAATTCTTTTCTGTAGGAAATGTTGGCTTTTCATTTCGTCTCAGCACAAAAAAACCAAACAAACCTCAGTTGTCTCTACACATCATATCTTAGATGTTTACTTGTCTTATCACTGTACTGCATAATATATCAAGAGCTAAACCTTACGCTGGCTCTGAGTCAGCAAGATACCCCAACATCAGTGTAACTTTAAGCAGGTTAAGAATCTTGTTGACTTCAGCTGAAATACTCGCATGGTTAATTTTCTACAATATGCACTTTGGTACCTTGCTGCATGAGAGTCATAGTATGAAAAGGCAAAGTGGCCTAATTGACTAAGGGCAGGACAGTCTTGTCCATCCTAATCCTAGCTCTGCTAAGGTGTCTACTGAAGGTTTGGAGAAAGGCACCTGGCACCTTCCTGTCAAGTTTTTGGGAAACACTATGGCTTGTATTATACTGGAGATCAAACTAGAGGATTGCAATAATTCTTTCTGGTCTTGAAATCTATTAATCTATTAAGTATATACAAAATATTCCCATTAAGTGAAGATATTGAGATATTAATTGGTCCAATAGCAGATATTACCCCACCCTCCTTGCATCTCTAATATGCTGCGACCAACATGGCTACAACACTTCATGCATACTCGTTTGCATCCGTTAATTAAATGAGTAAGGATTTTTTAAGGGGGTGGCAGGGTAAGTAGTGGTTTAATGATAACATACTTTGCAGGTCTGGCAAAAATGATAAACACATTTCCACATTCTTGTTGATAATTTATTTCTGGTTGCATTAATTTGTACTGAAATTAGGATTATGTGTGGAATCTTTAAAAGGCCATAGAAGCACTCAAAATGTTGCATTCAATTTTACTAGTGGTCTTATTATTTTTATATATTGATTGGAAATTAAATAACCAACCTACCAACAAACCTTCAACAAGCAACCAGGAAACCTACTCCTTTGTTTCAGCCATCATTCTTCAAAAAAGAATTCACAATTTCTTTTCTCATCCACATTGCCAAACAGCAAAATAATATATATGTATGTGTATATGCTTCCCATTGTAATCCATTAATCTATGGCTCTCTTGTGTATTATATCATAAGAGCATTGTTCAGGGATGACTTAATTTTGTTTTAGTATGTTTTTTGGCTGAGTGGCACATGGCTGTTAAAAAATACATGGCATGCTCAGGGCAGGTCATTAAGCAGGGGTTATTACATAAAAAATATTATTTACTTCCAGATCTGTATTACTAACAACATCTGCCTAACTGGACTAAAAGTACACGTGTGATATTGTTTATACTGATCTGAGGATCATAGTGACCAACTGTCCAAGGTTCTGCTGAGTAGTCAAATTGTGAATGGTTCATTTTGATATTCTGTATATTTTTTTTGACAAAGAACCTTAGTGATGATGACTTGAAATTGTATCAAATATTTAATAAGGGACAGGATTTCCTTATATCATATTTTTACAAGTTTAAAAAAGTGAGCAGCATTCCTGACATATTTCCCATTCAAGCAGTTAATCAGAGAGGGAGGCTTTTCTTAACAACATTCCTGGTTTTTTTTAAAAAGGCCCAGCACACTTCTAGGAGTACACTCAAACCTTTAAAAGTAGAGGAATAAATTTAGTGAGGTGACAAGTACAATGTAAATAATTACTTGGTAGGAAAATGAATAGGTTACATTGGATCAGTGTCAAAATAGAGATAGATTCAACCCTCAAAATATAGACAGCATAACAGGTAAATATGACCAATAGAACTGCCCATAATATGGTTTTGTATTATTCCTGCAGAAAATTTCAATGAAAATGAAAATGTACATGTTTTTCTCAAAAATTTCAATGGAAAATTTCAACTTTTTATCAAAAACCAAAAATGTTTTGATTTTCCAATAAAAATTGAAACTTTTTAAGCAAAGCAAATATATTTCCCATACCAATTTTTATTTGCTCAAAAAATCCCACAATATTTGACCATCTCTGAAATATATTTCTTCCTCACACACTCATATCTTATTATACACCTGAGTAACCAGATGTGGGCAGATTGGTTCCACACCAATCGCCAACCAGCCAGCCAGCCTGCCTGCCTGCCTTCCTTCCTTCCTTCCACTTGTCACTCTTCTTTTTGCCACTTTCCCCATAATGGATTGTAAATTCATCCAGGCAGAGACAGTTTCTTTGTGTATGTGTATACAGCACCAAGAACAATGGTGCTTAACCTGGTAGGAGCTCTGAGCATTGCAACTAAAAATAATCAATAATTAAATAATCAAAGATAAATTTTCAGGATGGGAAATAATCAAATTTTCAGGATGGATAAATAATCAAATAATCAAGGATAAATTTTAAGGATGGGATTTTCAAAAGCAGTCAAGTGATGCAGAAGTACAAGCAAATGAAAATTCAACCCACAGTTCATATTTCTACTATACTGCAGTAGATAGAGAGCAGCTTAGATGGCATGGGGTAAAAAGAGCTCCTAGAACTGCTTGTGAATGTTTAAAGGGATTAACCTTCCTTGCCTAGGGCGGTTGTGGAATCTCCAACATTTGAAATTTTTAAGAGCAGGTTGGATAGACATCTACCAGGCATGATCTAGACAGGGGCGGCCCATGAACCTAGGCAAACTAGGCAGTTGCCTAGGGCGCCATTGGCCCGGGCACCCGATGATGACGTCACGGGGCGCCAGGGCACCCCATGATTACATCATGGCCATTGATGGCCGTGCAGGCGGGGGCGCCGATCGCACCTTCCGCCTGGGGCGCCAGCTGCCGCAGCCGGCCTCAGGCCGCTCCTGGATCTAGACAGTGCTTGCTCCTGCCGTGGGGGCAGGGGACTGGACTTGATGACCTCTCAAGAGCCCTTCCAGTTCTAGTATTCTGTGATTCTATGATTCTATACCAGTTGTGCAAGGCGTTATGTGCTGTGTCTGTTTCTGTTGCCTTTTGTGAAATAAATAAATGGACGAATAAAAGATGGCAGTCTAACAAAATTAGCTTTCCTCACAGAGCCAATCCTAGCCCAAATGATCATCTGCTGTGGTTGTTGATAATCCTCTCTGAGGTTGAGAGGAAATGGGACAATCCATTATTTCCTCTTTCTGGGATTATTTTAACTCACTAGCACAAAAGGGATCGTGCTGTAAAGCTCCCTCCGTTTCTGTCAGACTCAGCGAAGGTAGTGCCTTGTGTTCCAGGCTTGGTGCTTGTTCGGCCCAAAATGCTTGACAGTGGAAAATGTTGGCTGCACTAACATGACAGGCAAATACAGTCAAGACTGTTCAGAAAATCTAAAATCAAATACTGTGGTGTGAGCCCTGCAAATGCTTACACAAATGTTTAGCTTTACTCCCATGAATGATCCCATTGACTTGTCATGTACCAGGCCTGATGTGGTCAAAGGCAAGGGTATAGTATGTGGTTGTTGATTAGATTAGCAGGATATCTAGCAGATTAGCTGTGAGGGGCTCCTCAGAGGTAGAGGACTGGTGCTTTGGACTGTTGGACTGTGGTTTAGATGGGGAGGAACTGACAGAAGATTCCTGCATTTTGGTTCAATCTACTATAGTGATAGGGCCTGGTTCCTCTAGCTTTCCAAAACTTGTATCTATTTGAATCCATAGATTTTGGTTTAGGGTCATCTTTATATTGGAGTTTGTAATACAGGAAATGGATCTTTGCTCTGAGGATTATCCATTATTGTTGAAGGTCAAAGTCCTAGGAGATAATGCATAGAGGAATTAATCTGCATTCATTAATTAGTTATTGTGTATAATTAGTTAGTGTGTGGCACTTAGTATCTTACATTTGAGTAGCTATGCATTATTTCCAAGCTTAGATCTAGAGCTTACCATAATTAAGTAGTCTGTAGTTAGTTAAAAGAAAAATTTCACGAGTACCTGGGGAAATAAATCAAGGAATTGCAAAGATAAGAGTGAAAAATTAAATAAAAAGAAGCTGAACTATGCCAACAAAGTGAAACTATTTTTCCTCCCCCACAAAAATGTAAGTGCAGTTTGATTTTGAGTCTTCTGAAGCTCACACATCCCTCCTTTTCTGATAAACCTTTTCAAACCTTAAAATTGTTCTAATATTTTTTCAGCCTGTGTGAACTCTACCCAGTTTTGGCATTTGGTTGACTAGCAAGGTAGATAGATGAACAGACAAAATCATTAGCTTGTTATCTTATTTCTACAGCTAAAAAGTCTTAAACAATGTCAACCAACAATAAAAATCAATTTCTACTTCTCGCTGTGGTTTTTCACTGCAAACTCAATTTCACTTTGAGCTCCAGTGCTTCATGTCTTTTGCTGACAAGGAAATAAACTCCAGACATTGTGCTGAATTGAAGAATTCTGGAGAAGAGAAAGATCTTATTAATGAGATGTATAATTCATATGAAAGAGAAGACGGTGGTGCCTATAGTGATAACTGTCTCTTGTGATTACATTCTTAGGATCCAATTCTGCTTGAACAGAAAGAGTTCTGTTGAATTCAACAGAGTGATTCACTGAAGTCAATGGGGCTACTCACATGAGTAAACCTAAGCAACTAAGTAGTTATTTCCAGGGTTAAGGCCTCAAATTCCTTTTTTCCCCTCATTAGCAGCATATTAGAAAAATAATGTCCATTATAAAAACAAATACAATATTAAAAAAAAAAGAAAAAGATGAATATTTAATTTTCCTATGTAGCTCTGGCTAAATAATTTCACTGAATTATTTTCATTGTGAAAGATGTCAAGATTTTAATCATTATTCATGTTCACAGTTTAAATTATGGACCAACTGAGAATTCAAACCTGTGTCATGAAAATGGCACTGAATATTCAGACCCAGTTTAAGGGCCCCAGTTCTGCCATTTTGCATGTGCTTAACTTTATGGAACTAGAAATAGCCCATTTACACTGCACTAAGTAATTTGGAAGCAAAAGGATTATTCACATGACTACATCAACCCTCAGCCCAACTCTTTGAAGAATCAGAGACTGCAGGATAGTGTTTTCAGTATTGTTCCCATTTTTGTATGAAACAGGAACAGTTTTACAGAAGTTTTGTAAACTCAGAAAGGGGGAACATTGCAAGTATTGACAATTTTGCAGGGAGCAGTAGACTGCAGTAGCTCTGATTGCTTCAGACAAGGAGTACTTCAGATAAGGTGAAACAACCTGTATCTATGTCATCAGAAGCAAAGAAAAACTGCTGCTTGCATACCTGAGAGCTGCAGTTTATATCGCTGTTTTTCATACCTTTAATCTGCATTGGACAGAGAGAAGGAGTTTCTGTATTTTTTATCCTGTGTGGGTTGGTGGGGAGTGATGGTAAAAACATTCTCTCTTCTATGCCCCTGACAACTATAATAAAGGCATAAAATTGGGGTTTGCCATTTTTGGCTTATATCCATCTTTCTTCCAGTATTTTTTTCAACATTTTACTTAAATGTAAACTGTCTGCTGGTATCTAAACAGGAAGGAGACATTTACAGGGGAGAAGAACCTGTGTGCCAAGCTAAATAACATTTATTTTACTGGGCAAAAAAAGTCAGAGAGAGATCTGTTTTTACATTTAGACAATATTATAAACGTTTGAAAGGAAGCACGAGTAACCTCCTGCAGTTTTCTCTGAACAGTGTGCGCTGTGTCACACTAATGCAGTAGTCGCAGGTCTCCCCCTCAGCCCTCTCCCTACTATTTGTCTTACTGGAGATGATTCACAGACAAACACTAGCGGCTATAAATCAATCAGTCTGCTCATACCCAAAACCACAAAGTGCTGAATGCCCTCCTGCCGGGTGCTGAGAGCTGAATACTGCTGAAAATCTAATTGCTTCTTCTGGTGCTTCAGTGGGAGCTGGACTCTTTCAAAAATCTGACCCTAAATGCATGCTTACAATGAAACTTGCACCAACAAACCAAGTTTTATGATTGTTCGATCAGCAAAATTATCCTATAACTTCAGTTCTCTGCTTTCTCTTTGCTGGCTGAACTCTTTTGAACCAGAATATCCTCCTGAATTTGTAAGAACCTGATCTCTGAGTAGGTTTCCTGTTTAAATGGTTTTTTTTCTCTGAAATTAAAAACAAACCAAACCAAAACAAGGAACATTCCATTTTGGAAGAGTTGGTCTTGTTATCTGAAATGGATCATTTATTTTAAGTGCCTTGACCCTGCTATGCATTTTTAGGCAAGCATCCCAAAAAAAACCATTGACACAATTATTTTTTAAATATTGTGTCTGCTAGGAACTGATATTTCATGATGGAGACATTAAAGCACCCGTTAATTTTACATTTGGTTTTAACATGTGGCTGCACTCACATCTGCATATCGTTTGGGTGTGTGTCTCTGTGTGATGAATACACCATTTTTTCCCTAAAGTGTTGGGGGAGTTCAGTTATGCACGGAACTGATGGCACCTGACAGCTTTTCCTTACTTCTAGCTCATAAATCGCCTGTCTTTAGGCATAATGATAGGATTCTTGCCAGCTGAATATTTATTTAAAATAAATACAGTATAATTCTTGGCACTTTACCGTATAAGAATTTTATATAAATTGCACTCTTTCTCTCTCATTATTACTTTGTTGCTTGCAGTTTGTCCTCCATTTGTTTTCTTGACTATCCCCCTGCCCCTGAGTATTCAACAATGAAAGAAATAATCATTGAAAGTAATGAATATGGAAGACTGCTGGCCCACTGACAGGGGAGGGCAAATGGAGTAGATGCCCCAGGGCCCAGTGATTGAAAGGGGCATAGGGATCCCAGCTGCTGCTGCTGCTACTGCAGCAGAAACAGCAGTTGAAGCTCCAGGCCCTTTAAATTGCCACCGGAGTGCTGTGTGCTCCGTGCAGCTCTGAGGACTGAGAAGGACACACTCCACTCCATGAGGTGTGGAGGGCTGGCAGCCCCGGTCCTGCCCCTTCCACCCGAGGCTCTAGCCCTTCTGAGTGTCCCTCCACCTTGCCCAGGGGCCTACGGGGGCTGTCGGTTCCTCTGTGTTGGATAGCAAGGACTCTCAAAAAGCGGGTATTTCACAGAATGTTTTTTCCTGAAATCCAGATGTGCTGACCAACCTCAACACCTCAGAAAATTAAAAACAATGCAGTTCTAGAAAAAAAACATTTCAAGAAGGAATACTTTTCCTGACTACTATTATCAGCCATTCTTGTTCTGTTCACATGTCCCCATCTAAATGGCATGCCCAGTCTGACACCAGGGAGCCATGTCAAACATGTCTAGGATTTGTTGCCTCCTCAAGTATCTTACATACCTTGGGTTAAACCTCAGAGGAAAAACTTTCTGAAAATCTTTTTACAACGCCTTTCCTCCTAAAGGATCCCCAAAACACAAAACATTGTCAACTGATAAACTGCAATTCACTTCACCCAGCATTGAAAAATAGCCAATACTAAAGTGGAACATAGCAGCTGTTTAATGGCACATGGCAGTACCACACAATAGATTAGGATAGAAAGTGAGGAAACCTACTAGCAGTTTAGGAGCACACTCAGACATGTGCTTAAATGTTTTCTTGGATCAGGGCCATAGGCCTTAGTTTTTCAAAGGGGAATGAACTTTGCACCTGCAGTTGGGTAACCGATACAAATCTGATTAGCTGCATCTCTATGTGACGGTGAGTGCCTGTCAGGTAATTAAAAGACGAATCCAGATTTACATTGCCATTCAATTTCTTAAGCTATTTTTTGAAAATACACTCCAGAATGTCTCCCCTTGAAACTGTAGGGGGAATATTAAGTATGGCCTTGATACTGTACTCTTAACGTGCATTATAATTTAGCCTGGATATTGGCGTCAACAACTTGGTGTTGAAAAAAACGTAGCATGGAATCATTAATAGATACAAATGCTCCAGTCTTGGTTGTCTGAAAAATGGTCGCACAGCTCTATGCACTGGCACTGTGTGAGGATATTAGTGCTCTAATTCCTCAGAAGGAAGAATGCTACCCACTGAACTGTGGACATGCAATACTGAAGTGTTCTTGAAAACTTCCAAAAACACTGAGAGCAATGCAACAAACCCATGCATTCTGGTGATTAGATGCTGACATTTTCTTTCACCCAGAATATTTATTTTTGTAAAGCTTATATTAAACCAGCAAATGCATTTCAAACAATAAAGTGTTACATGAAAGTGAAAAGCGAGAGATTAAAAAAGCAGGACAAGCAACCAGCTTACCAGTCAAAATAAGGGCACTGAGAAACAAAACAAGTTAATCGGTAAAATACCAAAGAGAACCCAGTCATGCATGACCAAATCTTGTTCTCAAAGACATGGGTGCACTTTGGTGAGATTCTTGTAAAACCAATCAGTGCCCATGTCAGAGTAAGTGCTTTGACCCCAAAGTCAAATTTCACATACTTAAGCCTCTGAGCCCGTGCACGGTCAGCATGAGGCCTCTGCTCCACTTAGATATCCATTAACCCCTCTTTTGAAACGGAAAGTTAAGCATAAGCCATTTGCTGGTCCACGAAGATGTATGTCACACTACAGGGTAGCCTTTTTTCGAAAAAACTTCCCCTGCATCTAGACTGCTGCCGCATTCTTTCGAAAGTAAATCAAAAGAACGTGGCAGTTTTTTCGACCACTGAAAACCTTGTTTTACGAGGAATAATGCCTTTTTTCAAAAGTGCTCTTTCGAAAAAAGGCGCTATGTAATGCAAATTGTGCTTTTTCAAAAGAGAGCATCCATACTGCCTGGGTGCTCTCTTTCGAAAAAGCGGCTTGCCTTTTCGAAAGTACTGGTTGTAGTCTAGATGCTCTTTTTCAAAAGAGGCTTTTTCGAAAGTATCTTTCGAAAAAGCCTCTTTCGAAAGAGGCTTGTAGTCTAGACGTAGCCTAACAGTGTAAATCTTGTTGTCATATTTATCTGCCTATGGGTTTGATTCAAGGATGGTTAAAATTAAAGAGAAAGACTGTTGAGTTCAGATCCATGAACTTTTATACTAAAAATATAAGACAAAAGAGAGACAAATAGTATAAACGTCACTTACAGTCCAATTCAACAAGGTGTTTAAGGACATGTTTAACTCATAAGTACATGAGTCATTACAGTTAGTGGGGGCTACTTATGTGCTTAAAGTTAGGCAGCTGCCTTATGCACCTTGCTGAATCAATGCTAATTTTTTAAAAAAGATATAGGTCAAATTATGACCTATAGACATCAGTTGACTAAACCATTATCCATATGAGTGGACATTCAGACCTTTAACATACCAGCAGCTCAGCCAATTAAAAGGTTTTTTTAGTTTCTTGCTTTTGGTTCATGTTCTAAGCTCAATCATTGCTTTCTAGGGTAAAAAAACCCCCCACTCTTTCATGAGCTGTTTCACAACCCCTACATTATTGTTCCAAATGCATCATTTCCTTCATTTTGCCCATTTACACTGATTTAAATCTACAACTGGGTTTTGAGGGAATGGTTCTGCCATCTAGCCTCATATTTTATCTTATCTTTTACATATTTAATTTAAGCTTATTGTTTCCTGATAAAACAGTTTGAAAATGAAATCAACGTGGCCTAAAACAGCACACATTAAAATGTCATTTGACCCAGCTCTCAATTCAGGTGCTTATAAAAACAAATTTGAGGAGGAACACTATGCTATTTACAGCAATTTAAAATTATAGAAATACATTCAACTTTATAGCCAATTTGGAGTGAAAGTGATCAGTCTGTGCATATGCTCCATATAGAGGGATTTTTCCAAACAGAAGTTCTTTTACAACTAAACTCCATGTGCTCCCATTTATTTGGTTCTGTACATGTTCCAAATGAAATCTGCACATTTATATCTTAAACTTCAAAATACTGCCTTTATTTAAACGTGTACCTCATAAAAAGAACATCTATACCGTAATTATATTCTGTCTGTTCAGTTTATATAAATTTATGTATTGTATAATAGATCTCAATATTTATTATCCTTTCCATTTCATAGTACACATATCACAATCTTTTTTGGGGGGAAGGTGTTTAAGTCATAATGTAATATAAGTACCACATAGGCACACAAAAGTTCTCTGCTTAGGTCAATATAATTTTAAACTGTAAAAGTACAAAAGTGTGATCTGTAACAGGGCTTACCTGACCTTTGCAGCCGTACAACCCTCTCTCTCCTCCCCACCCTGCCATGCTGCATTCTCCCCAAGCTGAGAGAAAAAGAGTAGAAAATGTGGGTCCTTCAAACTTGCTTAAAGAGGACTCCCTGGAACAACCATTCTGGAACCCATAGAGATATGATCCTTCAGGGGCTAGCAATAGACAATCAGTGCCCTGCTGGCCCAATTAAAAGTTGCTGTAGATCTTTAGCAGTCCAATTCCTGGCTGGGACTGGAGGAGGGAGAAGATCGTTGCTTCTCTCTGGCCAAAGGAGTCTGATAATTAGACAGATTATTACTAGTTTTTAGAGGGAGAAGGACTTAAAGATTCTGGTCCTGAGACAGGGCTGTAGATAAAGGGTCCAACAGGAAGAGGCCTAGAGAAATAGCAGCAAAAGATTGGAGTAAGCAGTATGTGGCTGCTGTGTGTGGGTTCCCTGAAATGGAACCTAAGTAGTTGGTAGGCCTAGCTTCCTGTACTAGCTGCAAGTTAAGTGGTATAAGGAGGACGGGTGTTATTTAGGAGACTGAACAAAGCATTTAAAAGGTCCAGAGCCAGGGTTAAAGATTTTAGTGAGGATAAATAGGCTGTTTATTTATGGGAGTTTGTATTACCCTGGAAGGGGTTTGTTATGGGTTCGATCGCAGAGGTCCACTTGGGGATGTCACCCAGTGTGCTGATCATACCACTCAACCCACCTACCTGCCCTCTGAAGTGCCTCAGCACCCTGTCCCACTGGGCAAGAGGCTCTGGTCTTCCCCAGCAAAGGCACAGAGTTGGGGTTACAGCCACCCTGCTAAGTAACACAGATGCTGCAACAGCTCAGCTCTGGGAGGGCTCAGTTAGAGGGACTTTCTAGCACCTAGGAATACAACCTTCAAAAGGGACCAAACCCCCAAATAAATCTGTCTTAGCCTGTACAACAATTTTACACAGAGAAAGTTCATAAGTTCTCTCTCTTTGTCAATGAAAGATTTATTTGCAGACTTTGCTTCTCTCCCCATCTCCCGGTAACAATTATTGACACTGGTTTTGATACTAAGCAAAAGTGATTTTAATGAGTATAAGAAGTAGGATTTAAGTGATTTCAGGAGAAAACAAACAGATCAAAGTAAGTTATTAAACCAAAATAAATAAAACTTGCTAATTAAGTCTAATGCACTAAAAGAAGTTGTTACAAAACATATTCCTCACCCTAGTTCTTATCTCAAATGCAATTCTTCACAAAATAGAGCTGATCTTTTCTCTGGTCTGGGTCAAACAGCTTCTCCTGAATTTTCTTTGGGTGGGAAGGCAGTTTCAAAGGCCAGCTGAAGAGGACGTTGATTGCTTCCCTTTCCTTAAATAGAATTTCCCCAGAGCAGGAAGCCTTTTATAACTCTCCTCTCCCCATAGAAAAATACCAGATTCAGGATGGATTCCAGCATAAGTTGGCATGATCAGATGTCTTTGTAGGACCAACTACAGAAAAAACAAAGCCATTCACAGATCATGAGCACCAGGCCATTAGGCCCTTAAGAACTACTAAAGGCTCTCACTAAAATACCTATATTAATAAAACAGGTTTTCCCATACAAGAACGATACATGCACACAAATGGAATATATACATTCAGGGGGATCACAGGCTTTTGAATGATAGGTTAATTGCCCTGTTTTGCATAAAGTATAGAGTTATGCATATTCATATTCAAAGCATATTTCCATTAAAATATGACAGTGCAGAGTCACAGAGTTCCTTTGTTCTTTTGACATGGATCGAGAGACATGCTCTGAAGAGCTATCATGGTGGGCTAGCAACCTACAAAGGATATTGGGGGAGAAAAATGATGATAGTACTACACCCAGACACTTACAAGTGTTCAGAAGGTAAGTGTTCCTTTACACATATGCCCTCATTGCACATGTATCCAGTTGTTCATTCTACATACACATGAAACCAATCATGGGCCCATCATGATGGCTGAGAACTTTCCCACTGATTTATATGGTAGAAGGATCAAGTTCAACATAGAAGATAGTTTTCACAGCTTAATTCTAAATTTTAAGGAGTGATTTTTTGTTCTTTAATTCTATAATTTTTCTCCCTTTTCCCCATTCAACTCTAGTGGTTGTACTTACAAAATTCTGTCTCAGAATGGAGCAGTTCATTGGCTTGAGTGATCATAATTATGTCATGCCTGCCTTACATTCTTGATGCTGCCGATAGAGTCTGATTCAGAGCCCCATTAACTTCAGCAGGCATTTTTGGACTGACTCAGTGAGCTTTCACTGGTCCCATAGAAAGCCATTGACGTTGGCCACATTCAAGGCCTGCTACTTGTACCTTGTCTCACACAGTATCCACATTTTAATTTTCCATCATGGCAATAGGTGAAAGCACACATTTACTGGGGTGTGGAACACACTCTGTACAAAGGACCTGCTGGGAAGAGCTGAGTGCCTTCACATCCTAATGAAGACAATGTAATGGATTCTGTAATCAATTTATACCAGAGTATATTGGTGCAGCTTCAGTGAAGACAATGAAGTTATGTTAACAGTGAAGACTACTATCATATTCCCACTCCTTTTCCAGGAAGAAAAGTCCCAGTCATATTAATCTTGTCTCACATGGCAGCTGTGAGACAAGGAACAGAACCTGTTAGGCTGAGGGTATGTCTACACTACAGAGTTTTTTTGGAAAAACGACCGTTTTTCCCAAAAAACTTCATTTATGTCCACACTGCAATCACATTCTTCAAAAAAAAAATTGAAAGAACAGAGGGGGTTTTCCGACACTGGTAAACCTCTTTCTAGGAGGAAGAAGACTTTTTCCAAAAAAGGCTTGTGTGGACAGGGAAAAGGGAGTTCTTCTGAAAGAAGAGGAAAGAAGAAAAAGCACAGGTGTCCCGGTGGCCACTCCATCCATAGTAATCACAGCTTAAATGCGAGATAGCGTCCATTCAGTGTGGACGCTATCTTTTGAAAAAACAGATTGCTTTTTCTATGCGCTTTGGCAGTGTGGACGCTCTCTTTTGGAAGTTTTTTCAGAAGATCTCTTCCGGAAAAGCTTCTTCTGAAAGAAGCCTACAGTCTAGACATAGCTTGAGAGTAGAAGGCAATCATCCCCTTCTGGAGGAGCTTGGTATTTTGTAGAATTGACCCACGAGCTGGAGCATGAGGGAGAGGGAGAGGGAGAGTGGGTAGCAATGGCCCCAGCCTCTCTCAGCCCCCGCTGGAGCATAGGAAGCTATGTCTACACTCCAGAGAAAAGTCGGAAAAAGATACACAAACTGTGAACCACAATTTGGATATCTTTTCCCACTTTTTTTCCAAAAGAGGCTTTTCCAAAATTTGGCCCATCTACACAGGGCCAAATTTTGGAAAAACCTCCTCTTTTGGAACATCCCTTATTCCTCTCACCGAAAGGAATACAAGGATGCCAAAAGAACTCGTCCGCTTTTTTGGAAACTGTTCCGAAAAAGCGGACATGTTCCTTGGATGTGGCAGAGCTTTTCCGGGATATCTCTGGTATCCTGGGAAAGCTCTGCAGTCTAGACATAGCCAGAGAGAGGGAAGGAAGGCAGCACTGGCCCCAACCTTCCCCAGAGCATGGACCCCCAGCCCTAAAGGGCATGTGTTGGGTAACCCCCATGACCCCAGAGTTCAGGTGGTGCCCGGCCCCCAGTCTTCCCAGCCCAAAGAATGCTTCTGGCACAGCTCCAAGCCTCAGAGTGGCTAAAACCCAGACAGTCCTGCATGACTGGAGGAGATGGTTCGAAGGAAGGGGAGCTGGGGGCAGAGTGTGGATGGGGTCAAGATGGCAGTTTGAGAAGGCATTGCCTTCCCTTGCCTCTTATACCCACTGCTTATGATTCTATTAGTGCAAGAAGTCTTGGTATCGCTTGACCACATTGGCCTGACTTTGTTCTGTGTCCATATGGTTAACATTTAAATGGTACAGACAGAACCATTTCACAGAGTCCCCCCATTAAGGTCTCACTAGGCACTGGATGTATTTCTAAATCTCCCTAAACTCACTGCTTCTGGGATCTATACTGAGAGCTATTGCTCAGGTACTGCAATGAATACACTGTAGAACAGCCAGAGGGTGGCTGCAGTAGTTCAGAACACAAATCAATAGGGCTACTGTAGATGACTGGTTCTCAGTCTTTCCATGCTACTGACCCCCATTCAGGAGTCTGATTTATCTTGCCTACCTTAAGTTTTACCTTGTTTAAAAACTCCTTGCTTACAAAATCAGACAGAAAAATACAAAAGTGTCCCAGCACACTAGTGCTGAGAACTTGTTTACTTTCTCATTTTACCTTGCAATTATAACATAAATGAATTGGAATATAAATAGTGTACTTATATTTCAGTGTACAGTATACACAGCAGTATAAACAAGCTATTGCCTGTATGAAATTTTAGTTTGTACTGACTTCACCAGTGTTTTTTATGCAGCCTGCTTTAAAACTAGGCAAATATCAGGATGAGTTGATGTACGTCCTGGAAGACTTGTGCATACCCCCAGGGGTATGTGTAGTCCTGGTTGAGAATGACTAGTGTAGATGCACTGAGGTTCAGCAAGATTCCTAATCATGTGCCTATTGTTGCATAAGTAGTCAATGGACCTGATTCTCATTTATCCTCTTACTCTGTTCTGCCTCTAATCTAAGCCCATGTATACTTGCAAGCATACATTGTGGCCCCTTCACGTTGCTCTTGCAGACAGGAGAATCAAGTGCATTATGTTTACAATTAGTGAATTAATTATGAATGTGCCCTCTTGGACTGGGATCTGAACCATTTGTGCATAAACCTGTGCAATGAGACCTGTTCAACTGACAGAGGCTCAAACACTGCCATGGTCTGTTTTGAGCAGAAGCAAAACTTTGATACCAAATTGTAGCCAGACATGAACCCCATCTTGTTTCCCTCCCCACCCCCCCAGAGAGCAAGAGAAAGGCAGTCAGCCTTTGATGCCCTGGGAACGCAGGTGTGCTGCCTGTCCCTGACTCTAATAAACAGAAACCAGACAGTAAATGGGCTAGCTGACGACCCGGGGCCTCCCGCCGCCCTGATGGCTAGTACCAGTAATTGACACTCCTGCACTGTCCCAGGAGAGGAATCTTCGCCCATCACATACTAGAAGTGCCCATTGTGCCCTTGTGTCTCAGCAGTTGAAGACTTGGGTGTAACATACACACATGCACTGCCCTGACCATCGGCTGACAGAATTGGCATAGTCGGCAGGATTGTGTTATAGGTTTAAATACAGCAACATGAAGCTAGTCATGGTAAATACTGATTTCAGTAAAGTAGAAAAGAATTTTTGCCCAGGAAGGTTGGGGCAACCCAAATGGGATAGAGAAATGTTAGAAAAGGATTGGGGAAATCCTGAGGAGTTGTGGGTGCAGTTCTGTAAGTATAGAACTACCTGCAAGTTAAAGAATGGGACAAAGCCTGAGTCTGTGGAAAGGAGCCACTTTCCATTTCGCAACAAAAACAGGATCAGGCCCAGACAAGCAGGCAGGTAACAGATAGATTGAAGGCCTTGTGGTAGAACTGAGAAAAAGGCAGTAAGTACATGTACTGGAAATCTAAATCCTTAAAACAATACTTACAAGAGTAATATCTGAAACAAAGCCAGTTTTTTTTTTTTTTTTTAGAGATAAGAAAGTGTTTTAAGAAAAGAAAAACCCACAGAGAATTTAACTCTACAGAGAATGGAGAGAATTGAGCAGTTGTGCAAATGCTAAAATGGTGTAGATAGAAAATTGTGGTTTCTTTGCAGCCATTCTGAAGGAAAAATGGGCCCTTTTTCCAAAGGAATGTCTGTAAATAATCCAGGCAAATTTGACTCAAATCCGTACATTTGATTATAGATACTGCTAAAAGAACTTTAAAAGGGGGTTTCTATTGGAACTTAACTACCCCAATGAATAAAAGGGAATGTAATTGTTGTACAGCTATGTAGAAATAGTGTAAGAAAGGTTCAGAGAGAATGTATGTGTATCTGTGTGTAAATATACATATATATATATAGTGTAAATAAATGAGGTTTTCAAGGTCCAGTAATCTTGTTTGTAGGTTTAAAACAAATTGGTTTGGTTTACTTTCAGTAAGACCATTTCAGTCCAAGTTGTTTAATGAAAGTACAGGAAAACTGTAAGCATAAAGAAAGAGTTACACCCTATGCAAAGTTTAATGTGGCTAAGTAGTGTTGTAAACAAAGATTGCACATTTTCCTGTGACATGCCATGTATATTGTAGAAGGGGTAAAAACTGCAAACAAATTAAAATCCTGTGGAGGCTCCAGGAGCCACAACAGGTTGTAATTTCCTTTGTGATGCAAATGCCCTAGCTGGCAGCACAAAGAAGCTTTGCAGGTAATGGCTAAGTTTGATCAGCAAACTACCTGAGATCAGAAAGTTCAAATTGTAGCCCTCCAGAAAGAAAGATGGGAAAAAGAAGTCAAACATAAAAGTGAGAATCTAAAAGGATTTATGTTTGCACAATGCTAAATGTGAGAACAGATACAAAAGGGGGAGCAACCTTTGGTAACAACAAGACAGAGTGTGCTTGTGGGTGCTTGAGAGTAGATGAGTGTAATGTATCATATGCATGTGATAAGTATTGATTGATCTATGTATGTTCAATAAATGTGGCATGTTGCCTTATCCCCTGAAAGAAAGAAAAAAAAAAGGAGGTATTGGTATTGCTATTTTAGTCCCAATAGGGGGTTGGGTATACTAGAAAATGTTTAAATGTAAGCAGTCTTTTAAGAAGGCTCCCAGAGAGAAGACTGAGAAATTGGCATTTGTAAAAGATGTTACCCCTTTTGAACAAAATCTTGTAAAGGTTCGGGCATAGCCCTTGGTCTGATCAAGTGTTAGCTGCTGTCCATACAATTTCAGACCTAGAAGACAAATTGGCTAACTACTTGTGGATATGTAAACCCTTGGCCCCGATGAAGGGGGAAGCAGCTGCGGCTTGACTTCTATGGAAAACCTGTAATGAGGTGTTCTTCAAATTGACTGAATATAAGAATGTAAATATGAAACTGCAAAAATGTAAAGGCCTCTGCTGCAGAAGTGGAGAGGTAGAAATGCATGTCCCTCAGTACCCAGACAGAGCTAGATTCCCTTAAGGATGGGTACTGAGAGTTAAAGCAACTCTCAGATTATTTTTTTTTCTCCAGGAATATGCTTAAGAAAAGGACCAGGAGGTGTGGGGCTTAGTGAAAAAGGCCACCCTCCTTGCTAAAACTGGTAATGGGCAAACTGGCGAATTGATTACATTGGCCCATTACCCTCCACCAGACAGAGAAGGAAATATGTTTTGACTGGAGTAGAGATTGTCTCGGGAATTGGCTTTGCCTACCCGACCCGATTAGCAACGGGGTTGTCAACCATCACGGGACTAAACCGCTCAACAGCATTCGTCCCAACACCCCAAGTAATACAATCAGATAAGGACTCCAAATATGCCCCTGGGGATACTGTTGTAGTCAAACACCCCAGCCTGGGCACACATACCTGTGTACTTCAGTCTTATAAAGACAAGGGCGTTTGGATTATTGCAAACCCTGACAAGATGCCAATAACTATAACTAAGGCTTGGATTGTATCCAAGACCGGTTGACTTTGTGCTTTCTTTTAGAATCAAACTTGGTTGTGTGGCAGACCCCGATCCGAGCGACAGCATGATGTCTGGACTCGTTGTAATGTTCCTTGTGGCCACAGCAGCCTCCGCTGTTCCCAGACACCCTTTCCAGAATGCCATCCAGACTGGCGCCACGGACTGTTGGACGTGTACACTGCTGAACTTTTCCACAGGACTAGGGATTGAATTTATTCCTTTAAACTTAAATGACTGGTGGAACAAGAGCAACGTTTTCAAGTGGGGACCAGCCTGGTTTGATGACAGCAGCTACAAACTTTTAAAAAGACTCTGGGAAAGGAACTTGGGGGGTGGCATGGACAATGGCAACCTACACTATGGGGTCAATGTCTGGAGTATATAACAGGAAGCTCCAGGGAAGTGTACCTCATCTGCTTTGAGAACAAAAATGGTACTGGACCCCACCTCGGGTGGTTAGGGGACCAGCAGTGTACCCACATTGTAAGTTTAATGAGAAATTAAAAGTCTGGGATGTCTATCCCAGTGCAACCCTTAACCCTTAACCAAAAACCCTTAAGGTGCTGGGGATATAACATCTCCCAAGGTGGCACACCACTATCTAGCAATGTTACCATTATTCCCCTAAACTTCAGCCAATACCCGGAAGGAAAAGCCTGGTACAATCAGTCATTATTCATTATTCCTAACACTGGTCAAATAGACAACCCCACACTGGTAACCAGTAACACCCTACTCCCAAACCAGTGTGCTAGGGCAGAGCTTTTTGCAGCAGATCAGGTCCTACAGGACTTGCTGCTTGCCTTGCATTGCACAGCCGCTAATGATAGTTACTGTGCTACCCACCATACCCAAAGAAAGGACCCACTGGAACAGGGTGGTGTATGGGACCCTACTCCCCTATTCTAAAGGAAGAGCCAGGACTCTTTTTTATTTGCAGGCAGAAAGCCAACAAGTATCTGCCACTGAATTAAATAGGGCGCTGCTCACTGGGGCACGCTGCCCCTGGGGGGGCTCACTGTACACCCCCACATTATGGCTCCTGGTCTCATTAACCTTGGAAGTTTCCTGCACCGGATGCCAAGAAGATTCACCCTGAACCCCCTTATAGAACACTCTACAGATTTTTCACCAGTTCACCCGTGCATTCCTGCCCAGGCTTGGAGTAGCTGAGCTGGAGAAGGCATTAGTAAATGTATCTGGGCAAATAGAACAGGCACTCAACCACACTACAGACACCCTAGGCTTGCTTAACGAGCAAATCCAATCAGTAGCCCATTTTGCCCTACAGAACAGAATAGCCTTAGATGCAGTTTTAGCCCAGCAGGGGGAAGTATGTGCGATAATTAACCATTCTTGCTGCTTACAAATTAAACAAGATGCATTCGCTATAAAGGGCACTGTTAAGGTGCTACACGCTGTAACTGAGGACGGAAAAGCCTCATGGCTAGATTGGCTAGCCCAAAACCTAGGATTTTCGTTAACTCCATTCCTTCACTCTATTGTAAATACTATATTAACCATTTTACTTGTTGTAATTGCTTGCTGCATGCTTCTATGTATTGTTAGGCGTTTTGTGTACTCTGCTACCTCCTCTGTGCAAGTCCGGTATATGGCATTGGGAAGCGATCCTAATCAATCCCTTGATCCAAAATTATCTGATCAGACCCTGCCGATAGGGCGATTTTAGCTTCCTCCAAGGAGGGCAAAAGGTGCTGGCATTACCGCCCTCTTGCGTTCTGGGACATAGTGAGGCATGTCAAGGGGGTGGAATGTACCCAGACATGAACCCCATCTTGTTTCCCTCCCCCCCCCAGAGAGCAAGAGAAAGGCAGTCAGCCTTTGATGCCCTGGGAACACAGGTGTGCTGCCTGTCCCTGACTCTAATAAACAGAAACCAGACAGTAAATGGGCTAGCTGATGACCCGGGGCTTTCTGCCGCCCTGATGGCTAGTACCAGTAATTGACACGCCTGCACTGTCCCAGGAGAGGAATCTTCGCCCATCACATACTAGAAGTGCCCATTGTCTGCATTTTCCCAGGTGTGAATTATGCTTTGCACCCTTCGTGGGAAACTTGGCATTCAAAGCCATTTTTCCTAATTGGCCACTTGAGACCAGGAAGAAGCCTACGTGACCCAAGGGGTATGAAGAGGGGTTTAGTAGCCCACCCCATTTGAGCTCCAATCATCTACACCTGCTGGCAGGTATTGGTTGTCTCCCGAGGTCTGTGGGACACCCAACCTCGCCCTACTTCTTCCCGAGGGATTGAGAGAAAGACGCTGGCCACGCCAAGTCTGGAATGCAGGGGTGAGACTATATACCTGCTAGGTGTCTATTTTGCATGCATTTAATAAGAGCTCAGAGAACCAAAAGGGTTTCATGGTACCTGTAAGCGACTTATTAGTGTAATTTCTGTCCTGTCCTTTGTAGTGGCTGTGTTATCTGTGACACAGTAGTAGCATTTAACAGCTAAGTTTACCCTGTAACAATAAAATAGTAACTGTTTAAGCTGTGACCTGACTCCTTCAGTTGCTGTAACAGAACCAAGCACAATTTTAAAAAGAACTCCAGCCGGTCATAAGGGACAGATATAGGGAGAGCTTGAGTGTTGGATCGTGTCGCTCCCAGGGGACAGATCCGTTGGGGCATCTCTCAGCCTCCCCAGGCTGCCCGCTGTGAAGGGATCATGT
This sequence comes from Pelochelys cantorii, assembly GCA_032595735.1. Classification (NCBI taxonomy): domain Eukaryota; kingdom Metazoa; phylum Chordata; order Testudines; family Trionychidae; genus Pelochelys; species Pelochelys cantorii. The sequence goes on along the minus strand of CM064326.1, from coordinate 331,455,449 downwards.
ATCCTAGCAGTCAAAATCTGAGGTGTAATAAACTCTCCCTGTAAACTCTGGGGCGTCTGTCGGCCTGTTGGTTGCCCGCCGTGAAAGGATCCCGATCCTAGCGGTAAAGACACGGACGTTAAACTCCTCGGGGCACCCGTCAGTCTCACGTAGACTGCCCACTGAGACGGGGCCTTGTGTCTCAGCAGTTGAAGACTCGGGTGTAACATACACACATGCACTGCCCTGACCATCGGCTGACACAAATACACACATCCTTTGAAGACTTGGCTTCATACACCTGCAAAGTCCTTTGCATTTTATTTCCTATATTTGTTATGGTTTTCGTCTATTTGTTTGGATTGCATGGAATTTGTTTTTATTCAGTTGCACAGTGCCCTAAGTGTTTTAGAAACGGGTGCAATATATACACAAATGTTTCATTATTATTGTATCAGAGTCTGTAGGATCAGGAAGTGGTCTGTGGAACTTTTCCAGATGTTAAACACAGCTCTGTATCAGAAAAGGATGGAGCAGGGGAATTCTTACAGAATCAGAGTGACAAAAGGAGCAGCTATAGAAAATGAGAAGCGAGTTAGAACTATCCAAGGAATAGATTTGCCACCTTCTGAATGCAGAGCAGAACAGCACTAACAGGAGGGAGTATAACATGGTGACAGACAGTTTAATTTAGCTGCTGATTATAGTCCTGAATTTTAACTGTTGGCAGCCAATCCAAGATTCATTAATGTTATCAGGGAAGTGGGGGAGTAAAGGACACATGTGTAAGAGTCATTTCTGTGCCTGACAGCCTCCACACATGATTCCCATTCTGGTGAAATATCATTTCCTATGAACATGTTCAAAACAGCTGCTCTGCTTGGAAGATGGGGTGCTTTTACAGCACTGGGAAGATTGGAAAAGACATGGAAAATATTAAATCAACTTGAAAGGAAGATTGAATCATTTGTTGATATGAAAAAAGGCCTCCAGAAAATGAGTGTGTATCTACTGTGGGACAAGACAAGAAAACAGGAAAGGATTATTTGATGACCTGAATACAAATCTATTTATTCCAAATCAATTTTGGGGCCTCCATTGTAAAAGATAATAGAGGTAAAATTTGGTGCATACTTAATAGTTCACTGTCACAACCATTTTAACAATAAGATCTGAAATTCTACTGTGTGTTACCGTGACAGAGTCAGTCTCTTAGGCATTTCTTCTGCAAGTCCTGGGTGGACAATTCATAACAAACTATTTTCTGAAATTAACCCTTTTCCCCTTTTCATGACTTGTTCACAAGCAGTCTGTTTTCATGGCTGCCATCGAACACATTCAAAGAGTGAATTTAGTTAATTGGGTTTAGTCAAAATAGTTAGTCAAAGCAGACTGTGAAGAACTTTGAAAGGATCTCACAAACTAGGGCAACAAAATGGCAGATCAATTTTAATATTGGTAAAAGCAAAGTAATGAATATTAGAAAACATAATCTCAGCTATATGCATAATAGAATAGTGACTAAATTACCACTCAAGACGGAGATCTTGGAGTCATTGTGGATAGTTCTCTGAACTATCCATTCAATATGCAGCAGTGGTCAAAAAAGCAAGCAGTATTAGGAATCATTAAAAAAGGGATAGAAAATAAAACAGAGACTTTCATTGCCTCTACATAAATCCAGGTTATGCCCACATCTTGAATGCTGCATGCAGATGTGGTCACCTCATCTCAAAAAGATATCTTAGTCTTGGAAAAAGTTCAGAAAATGGTAACAAAAATGATTAGGGGTATGAAACAGCTGCCATGTGAGACAAGATTAATATGATTGGGACTTTTCTTCCTGGAAAAGGAGTGGGGATATGATAGTAGTCTACAAAATCATGACTGGTGTGGAAAAACTTAATAAAGAAGATTAATTTACTTGCTCCCATAACACAAGAACTAGGGGTCACCAAATGAAATTAATAGGTAGCAGGTTTAAAAAACAAAAAAGGAGGCATTTCTTCATACAACATACAGTCAACCTGAGGAACTCCCTGCCAGAGGATGTTGTGAAGTCCAAGACTATAATAGGGTTCAAAAAAGGCTACTGGGCTATATGAACCTTTGGTCTGACCCAGTATGGCTGTTCTTATGATGAATCTTTTGAAAAAAATTTTGAGCAGCCCTCTTATTATTTGATATCAGTGCCATGTGATTGGTTAACTTAACCATATGGTATTGTTTCTCTTTGTGATTAGATGGCCTAATATTTTCTAAACTCTTCCAGCCATAAATGAATATTATTAATTCTCTAAGGGTACTTCTACACAGTAACATTATTTCTAAATAACTAGTGTTATTCTGAAATAACAGTCCACATCTACACAGCAGGCAGTTATTTCGAAATAATGTCAAAATACTGTCAAGTTGGAGGCTCCTACTCTGACTCCTGTAACCCTCATTATACGAGGAGTAAGGAAAGTCGGAGGAAGAGTGCTCTATTTTGAAATAAGTGCTGTGAAATAAATAGATGCTCCCAATTTTGAAATAATCTATTTCGAAATAAGATACGCAATTGACGTAGCTCAATTTGCATAGCTTATTTCGAGTTACACCCTGCTGTGTAGACGCACTTTAAATGAATATTGCTTTGTGATTAAATAAATCCTGGTTTAATGAATCCCAGATTTGCTCTCCATAATGTTTGCATAAAAGCAAATAAAAGGTCCAAAAACTTCTGTTCAGCTTCTCTTTCTTCTGTCTATGTATTCTCCAAAACTAGAAATCAACTGTAGTGAAAAACTGAAGTGTGAATTGTTTTTATGTAATGAAATAGTCAAAGAAAGAAAGAAAGAAAAGATGAATTCAGTCAGATTTCTCCAAATCTTTTTTAATCAACATATATTCATATTTGGGAAACCACTTCCCTTTAGAATGCTTTCCAAATATTAAGGCCAGAAACTTTGATCAAAATTGTATAAGCATGACTGAAACCAAGTAGAATCATATTTACTGGTTATATTCAATCCCAATGTATGGAAGAGAAGATAGATTTGATGCAGCTAAAATTGAAAGGCAAAATCTTAACGAATGATGAACTGTGTGTATGTTTTGTACAGAGATGGGCTTGAAATGCTACATTGTCAGGTGTTTTTGTATCCAAATGTTTCTAAAGTTAAGGGTGGGATTTGAGAAGTGCTCAGCATTGTCCTAACCTTACCCATTTGAAGTTAATGGGAGTATGCTATTGACTTTCCTAGGAGCTGAGTTAGGACACTGCTGAGCAAATCCCTCATTAAGTATGGGCATGGAGTTTTGTTCCACTCATTATACACATAGGCAACAACCATGAACTTTGGATCCCAACCCCAGTGTCTCACATCTAGGGTTTTAGCTGAGGCAATCCCTAGTTCTGTGTGATTAAGTATACACAGATGAGTGGGTTAAGTTGGGTAAAATAAGACGTAAATGGCCTTCACTGAAAACTTGAACCACATATGAAGGGGTTTTGTTTTTGCAACTGGATTTCATGGCCACCTCCACGCACATTTGTATACTTGAACATTTTTGCTCTTTTAGGTTCAAGCCAAAGATGAAGCACTGAGACACCTCAAAGAAATGCCACTGCCATAATATCTCCTGAGTGAAAGCACAACTGCAATCTCATGAAAAAAACTGTTCTCATAATTTGTGGTTCTTTTCTGTAGAAAGAGATTCAGATAACACGTATTAAAGAATTTTTTCCATTAGCAAAATGTGTTCTCATTCTCAAAGTACCTTTTATTTCAGATTAACTAAAGCAAGAAGAAATAGCACAAGTAAAGATGGTCACACTTTATTGTACCATTCCCTTTATAAAGGGCATATAAAGAGTTAATAAATGACTAATTGGTATTAAAGTATATTACACACAAGGGTAGCATGTATTAGATAGCTATAAGCATATCAATAGAAGTATTAACAACCCATTAATCTGTTAAGCTCAATAACAATTGATTAACCATCCATTGAACTCTGTTTGTTTTAAAGTGTTTTAAACTATGAATAAATGTACCTTTACTATAAAATTTGACCATAATGCCTCCTTGAGAGAGTACAGTATGTTTATGTCTCCGCTATAACTATCAATGGCAACTCTGACAGCATAATGTCTGAGGTACCTGCACAAACATTGGGTTCTCCCTCATTCAAAGGTGAGGTACACAGGAAAGAGTTTCATTGCCACTAAGAAATACATAGCAGTCTGAATAACCTTTGAACAAGCCTCTCAGCCTTTGAGCACTTATGCAAATCTGTGAAACCTTTTCAGTTTAGATTTCACCCTTTCTTGCTATTACACTGTTATAATCAAAAGTCAGCTATTTCAGGAGAAATGGATAGGATTCCATTTATTGGGCCCAGTCTTTTCGGCCCTGATGGGAGCTTGGTGGTATGAGAATTGCAAGGTCATTCCCACAATCTAAAGCACTTCACAATGTGACAATGAACAGCGAAATACCAGATTTTGTAGTCTTGGTTGTCACTTAGTTTTCTTTTCATATATTAGCAGTCTGCTCTGTTTGTTGTGGAAAGCTTGTATAATTAAAAAGTGCAATTATTGTAATCTTTTAATATGTTTGAAATTACTGCTCCATGGCTGTTCAAAACTATATAGGCCCTGAGGCTCACATAGCATATTGCCATCGAGTCAGCAAATGTATAACATATGAGCCACAAATGTAGAATGCTAAAATAAATTTGAAAGAAGACCTTCCAGCCCTGGGTACCCTGGAGACGAGGGTGTGGCGAGTGACAGCTGTCTTCAACAGAAGAAAATAAATTCAAATATTGTTTTTCAAGGAATTCCTCCAAATAAAAGAGATTTATTTTATTATGCACATGCCAGAAATGCCGTGATGTTAGAGCAAATATTAGTTACTTGAGACGCAAGCTTCCCAATACCACAAGTCAGCTATTGGAAAACAAACAAATACTTCATTCTCCAGACCAGGGTGGGAGGGGGAGAAAAAAGCCGATCTGAGTTGACAGGACTGTCTCCCCTGATTTTATGCTTTTTCTGACTTAGTGCCAAATTAAATAGGACCATATTATGATATCTTTTCTCTCCCTGAAAGGCAGTTTACACCATTGTTAGTCCTATGGAAGTCAGTGGTACTATTTGTGAATTAAAGTACTATTCGATGTGAATAAAATACTGTAATTTTGCCTGTAATAATTAAAAAAAATTATTGTAGTAGGCATGATGGCTGTTTATAGAATGCAGGCAGCCTGAATTTTAATTCTGCATTCATTTAATATATGGAATATCATTTAAGGTATTGAACTGTGGGACTATCTGATTCCTAAAACCCTTTCCCTAATGTCAAGTTTTCTAAGACTTGAACCTAATCTCTAACTATTTTACTCAGACTATTTCCAAGTACAGATCTCTCTCTCGCTCTCATATATATATACACACTAGAAAATTTACCCAGCGTAACTCAGGTCTTTAACTCAATTAATTTTAGGGTTTTTTTAAAAATAAATTGAAAATGTATATGCTTCATGTAAACCATTGCTCTGGGGTGGGGGTGGGGATGAGAGGTCCAGGATGCAGATTGCTCTGTGGAAAAAGGATTAGCCAGCTCCCTCTCATCAGAGTAGGTTGGAGCAGGTGAGAAGTGCCTCTCCATGGCTGCAGCAGTTCCACTGGGCACAGCTGGGGGAGGGGTGCATTTCCCCCAGCTGGGGAGCTTCAGGTTCATCTGCCCCCTGTGCTTCCCAGCTAGAGCGAGGAACTCAGCAAACTGCACTTCCCCCTCACTCCCTGACAAAGGGGAACAATCAGCAATGTTCCCATCGGAATCAGAGGTGGGGAAGCTTAATTCCCCCCACCCTACCTAAAGGGTGCCTCAGGAGTGGGAGGCTTGGGGTTGGGGCAGTCATGGAGGGGGGAGCATGCCCCCAGCCATCCCCTTTCACCTTCCTGATGATTCTGTCTCTTTTCAGTATGGTTTTATGAGACACAATCCCATTTTCCTGACACAGCCATGGTGTCGCTCAGGTCCTTAATTCAATTAATTTTTTGTGTTTTAAAAAAATATAAAATGAAACTGTACGTTACTCATTTGATTCATTGCTCTGGGGTGAGGCTGGGGTGAGGGGATCAGAATGCAGGCTGCCCTGGTGAGAAATGACTACCCCAGCCCTCTCTTACCACAGAGGTGGCACCAAGTGAGAAGTGCCTCCCCATGGGCACTGCAGCTCCATGGGATACAGCTGGGGGAGGGGGTGCATGTCCCCCGGCTGGAGCAGGTCCAGGTTCATCTGCCCCCTGTGCTCCCAGCCAGAGTGAGGAGTGCAGCAATCTGTGAACTCTCCTCTTGATCTCACTCCCCGAAGGACAACAGCCAGCAATGTTCCCATATGAATTAGGAGGGAGGGAGCTTCAGTCTCTCCCTTCCTTAACAGGCAGCTTCAGATTGGGAAGCTCAGAGCTGGAGCAGTCCTGGACAGGGCAAGTCCCTTTCATCTCCCTGGTGAGTCTCTCTCTTTTCTGAATGTGTTTATGAGAAGCAGTCCCATTCCAGGCACATCCCATTTTCCTGGCACAACCAAACCCTGACCTTGCTTTAAGTTATGACACGAGGAAGCTCGAAACTGAATGTGGCAATCCTAGGTCTTATTATTTAGGAGGACTCCTTGAATGAACGGACACACAGACAGACAATCTCTCTCTCTCTAATATATACAGCTGATGTCTTCCTGAGTCTACAGACAGCTTAAAACAATACCTGTTGGTGTATAAAAATGCCACATACATTCATTTAAATGTAGTGTTTAAATTCAAAGAATGACTATGATAATGCAAATCTGATACATCCTTTGATCATCAGTGAGATTTCAACTGTCATAATTATTTTTTTATAATTAATACTAAGATCTATTCTGTGTGTGGCATCTCAAGCGGGTGGAGCTTGGTTTGTGAACATTCCGGTACATTGTTCCCTCCTCCCCATTCAAATACAGAGAAATGGTGTTGATTTGTAAATGGGTGACAGGGGAGGGATCATGGGAGGATTACCTGGTGTGTTCCCTCCCTCTGGGACATCTGGCATTGGCCACTGTCAGAAGACAGGACACTTGGCTAGATGGACCTTTGGTCTGACCCAGCATGGCCCTTCTTATGTTCTCATGGTTATCTTACAATGCATGTGACTTGGCTCCTGGGGGAAGAGTTGACTGTGTTACAGGTGTTCCATGGTCATTCTGTACACAATTAAAGCCTGTCTGCAAAGCTGTGTCATGTCAAAATTGATGGTGTTAATTCTGTTCGGTCCATGACAAAAGGTTAATACTAAAGTGTGAGCAAGACTGTAAGTGTCTTAGACAGTTGTTTTTCTCCTGCCCTCTCTGCCTGGGAGCCACTGTCCAGCAGGTCCTTGGACCCTCCTGAGGGCTGTGCAGAACTGAAGGGGGTGGGAAAGGAGGGAGGTGATGATGTCAAGGTGACCCCCTTCCCCATCTCCACCCTGCACAGGTACCCATATCTGCCAAAGGGGGGAATGTCACAGGGCTGAGTAGTAAGAAAGCTCAGCTGCTAAGGTGTGAGCCTTCTGGTGGGAGTGCCTTAAACAGGGCCGTCCTTAGGATTTAGGGGCCCTACGCAGTACTATTAAACTGGTGCCCAGTGCCCAATGGCAGGTGGGGAGAGGGAGGGGTTTAAAGCTGTGATTTTATAATCTTCAGCAACACACTGATATTTTTTTAAACTAAGATCTTGTAGACTAACACAGTAAATTCAGAAACTGACAATAGATATCTGGGGTTAACAAATCCCTTTTAAATGGCTTCATTGTCACTTGAATGGCTCTTTCATGGGTTCAATGTCTGCCAAAGTCTTTTTCAATTGTAAATTAACTAGATCTTCTCGAGATGAAGCAGAACCACAGAACAGGGCAGGTGGGTGGACAGTAAGACTCAGTGGTGCCCCACTGTGACAGGTTATCGGGCGCGAGCACCCACCCTGACCCGGGCAGGGCCCTGCGAGCCCCCTGTCTGTTCAAGTTTTCCCTTTGTGCGCGGTTCTATGGGTGCGAGCCCTCATCCCCCCCTTGTCTGGGGCGAGGCCCTGCGAGCCCATCGCGTGTCCACTCAGCGGGACAAAAGTACCTCGAGGGGACCTTGGCCCTCCCTTCCGGGTCCTGGGGCAGGTCCCAGAAGGTCAAGAACGGCCAGAGTGGCCGACGTAGGAGCGGCCGCTGTGACCACACAAAGCGAACGCTGAGAGGAGGAGGGGGTTTTAGGGGGACCCGGGTCCTCCCTCTCCAGTAGGTCCCAACCCAGGCCCTAAGGGTGGGGGTTCTGTCTGCCCCTACCCGGCTGACGGGGATCCATCCCGCAGCTCGTCAGCCCACGGGCGCCAAAAGTGCTCTGCCCCGGGCTGCTTCCTAACCCCCTCCATCTGCCCACGTTCGCGGGGAAGTTCCCTGCACCTTACCCCGCTCTGGCTACTGGGTCCGGGCCGGCGGGGTCACTGCCTCCCGGGCTCCCCGAAAGCCTCTGCGGTCGGGCCATGGAGGAGTCTCCCTGCCCGCCCCAGTGTGGGTTGGGCTCCGCTCTCCTCCCCTGGTCTTCACCTGCGCCAGGTTTAAATGGCCCGCCGCTGGATGCCACGGGGCGTCGCTCCACCCCTGCCATGCTCCCCTGTCCAGGTGCACACCAGCCATGCGGCGGGCCACCGCTTCCACGGGTTACAGCCACCTGCTGGAGGCGCGGTCCTAGCGCCCGCCGGCTGTGCCTCCGCGGGTTTGCCTGCTGCCGGCCACTCCAGCTGTCCCAGGCCTTAGTGTGGGCCTTGGCGGGTCCTTCACACCCACATTTTTGGGTCTTTGCAACTGCGTATTCTGCATATGGGTAAGGATGGCCCTGGACTTAAAGAGACAGTGCACAATCGCTCAAAGAGTCATAGAATCCTAGATCTGGAAGGGACGTCAGGAGGTCATCCAGTCCAGTCCCCTGCCCTTACGGCAGGACCAAGCAATGTCTAGATCATCCCTGTTAGATGTCTATCTAAACTGCTCTTAAATATCGCCAGTAGATTCTACAACCTCTCTTGGCAATTTATTCCAGTGTTTAACCACCCTGACAGTAAGAAAGTTTTTTCTAATGTCCAGCTTAAACCTCCCTTGCTGCAATTTAAGCCCATTGCTTCTTTTCCTGTCATCAGAGATTAAGAAGAATAATTTGTCTCCTAACTCCTTGTAACAGCCTTTTAGGTGCTTGAAAACTGCTTTCATATCCCCTCTCAATATTCTTTTCTAGAATAAACAATCTTCCTTCATAGGTCATTTTAATCATTTTGTTGCGCTACTCTGGACCTTGTTGGTCTGCTCTGGACCTTCACCAATTAGTCCACATCTTTCCTGAAATATGGCACCCAGAACTGGACATAACACCCCTAATCAGTGCAGAGTAGAGCAGAAGAATTACTTCTCATGTCTTGCTTATAACACTCCTGTTAATACATCCCAGAATGATATTTGCCCTTTTTGCAAAAGTGTCACATTATTGATTCATATTAGGCTTGTGGTCCACTATGACCCCTGTGGTAACTTCTAAAAAATATACATTATATCTAGGGGTTTTGTTTGTTTGTTTGTTTGTTTGTACTGAAGGTACACATCACACACATTACCTCAATACTGGTGCACAAAACAAAATTCATTCCATATAGGGATGGGAAAAACTGAGGGAACGTTGCTCTCAATTATTCACTATTTAATATTCATTATTCAGATTTAAGTTAGCTGTCTATAGCAGGGGTGGCCAAACTTACTGACTCTACAGAATTCTTAAGAAATTTAAAAGCCAGGGCTTGCCTACAGAGTTAAGGGCTTCAGCCACGTGGAAAGATTGTGGAGCTTGAATCTTCAGCCATGTGGCAGGTTGATGAAACTAGGGGCTTCAGCCACACAGTGAGGTGGCAGGGCTAAGGCAGGGCTGGGCAATAAGTGGCCCGTGGGCCAGATGCAGTTTGCCAGGGATAGCCCCAGGCAGGCTGCCAGATGCTTTATTTCCTTGAGCATATGCAGGTATGGCTGCTTGCAGCTCCCACTGGCCGTGGTTCACTATTCTCAGACAATAGGAGCTGCACGAAGCAGCAGCCTGGCCCATGCTACTTCCTGTAGCTCCCATTGGTCGGGAATGGTGAACCGCAGCCAGGAGAAGCTGCGAGTGGCCCTATCTGTGGATGCTCAGGTAAAAAAAGTGTCTGGCAGCCCACCAGGAGCAAAGCCTGATGAACTGTATCCAGCCCGCAAGTCTCTTATTGCCACCCCTGGTCTAGGGGCTTGAGCCAAGGATAAAGAGGCATGACTCAAGGCATTGGAGGATAACCTTTAAATTGTGCCGCCCTCTATTCTCAGAAGGCCTCAGTCATCTCTGGCAGAAGCCCTCACCCTACTGCCCTGCTGAAGGGCCAAAGCTCTCAGCTCCCACCCCCAGTTTAGTAAACAGAGAATGGGGTGGGGGAGAGTGGTTCCATGAGCCACACTTTAACAGTAAAAGAACTGCATGCAGCTCCATGATTTGACCATCCCTGATCTATGGTATTATAATGTCACCCATCACCTTAACATCGAAGCAGCTTCCATTTAAAATCAATATCAAACTCCTGTTTCATGGACTTTCTAGCATTTTGTTGGGAATGTGAAACATTCCTGTACATGGGGTGGGAGGAGGTATAAGAGGGAAAATATGTGCACTCATAGAAAAAGATCTATAAGATCACATAGCAGTTTAGGATCATACTCATCAGTTTTAAGCTCAGAAGGTACCATTGTGATCATCTAGTCTGATTTCCCATACATTTCAGGCCAAGGATCCTCACCTACCCACTCCTGAAAAAGACCCATAAACTCTGACTGAGTTGCTGAAGTACTCAAATCATGGTTTAGAGACTTCAAACTATAGAGAATTCACCATTTACACTAATATAAACCTGCAAGTGCTCCATAACCCGTGTGGCACCAGAAAGTGGAAAAATCCTCAGGGTCTCTGCCAACCTGACCCAGGGGAAAATTCCTTCTTGACCCCAAATATGGCCATTACACATTGAGCAGGTATGCAAGACTCACCAGGGAGATACCTGGGAAAGAATTGTCTGTAGAATTCTCGAGAGAACCTGATTTTATGCCAGCTCCAGTGTTCTATCAGAAACATACAGAAAAGGACAATCATTTTATGTTAAATTCTGAATGGCTTTGGAGAGATTTCTGTAGACGCTCCTTACATTTCTACAGCAAGTTAGTGGTTTAACAATCCTATAGGTTTCTATAGCATTTTCTCATAAAGCAGGGGTGGGGAAACTCTGGCACACCAGCTGGATGCAGTTCCCCAAAGTTAGTTGCTGGATGTACGTCAGACACTTTTTAAAAAAAATCTGGGCATCTGCAGGCATAGCAAGTCACAGCTCCAGTCTATTCTGTTTTGCTCACCCACAGCAATTTCACCCTGGTACATGAGTCCTGAGCCTTTGTTCAGCACGGAGTATTCAATATGGTATGGAAGATACATGGTTAACCAGTAGAAGCTATGATGAGCCCAACAGCTTCATTTTCAACCTAAAGGGTTTGAAAATGAGTATGGGTTTTAAGAATTCACTCATTTGAAAAGTAAAGAAGATGGTTTGATAGGGAAGGGCGTCTGGGTTTGCACTTGGGGGCTGAGAGAGGTTGGAAACAGAAGGTTCATGAGGAGCCAAAAAGAAAAGAAAGACCTACAAAGGTTTGGTGGTTTGCGTAAGCCTCAGAGGATTATTCGAAAGCTCCTTGAAGTCAATGGAAAGACTCCCCTTGGTTCCAATGGTCCACAGATGTATATCTGAACGTGAGGATGCAATGCTGAATTAAACTGACACTCTTGAGACTGGGTTGTTGCTCGTTCTGGCAAGAGGTGTGACTAAATCCATTCAGCAACTAAAATGAAGTGTTGCTAACATTTATTCAGCATGTAACTGCTACCTCACAGTCACTTTCTGAAACAATCAGCAACTGCATTTCATCCCACTCTGTTCCTGAAGACGTGCACTGAGGCATGGAGAAAGACAAAATTGAGTCTGAGAGGATATTTGGCAAGGTCCTTTCCAGTTGGAGAGAATGGAAAAAAGAAATGTTGGTAGTTCAAGGGTTTTTTTAAATATACATGCCCAGCCCAAAAATTATAAGATTACTTTTCTTCAATTGTAATAAGTTTCTTTTCTCTGAAAACAAACCATTAAACACGCTGTAAGTTTGCCAAATGCTGCTTTAAATAAAAAGAAGAAATGGCATTGCTTCCCAGCCCACCAAAATAAACTCATCCTGGAGGCTGACATGTCGACCAATGGGGTGCATGTGTGTGATAACCCTTTTCCACAACAACTACAGCCACAATATAAAGGCGTAATCTGAGTAATGAGAAATTTTCATTAACCATAAATCAAAACACATTTTATGCTTGGAAGGGAATTTTAGTTTTTCTCTTAGTTACAATATAGTCAACTAGAAGATTTACCCAGCATTGCCTGGGTCTTTAACTCAATTAATTTTTGTTTTCTGGAAAATAAAATGGTAGGGTTGGGGATGAGGGGTTCAGTATGCAGCTGCCCCCAGGAGAGAGGACTACTTCAGCTTCCATGTCAGCTGCAGGACCAGGGGGCACAGCCAGAAGAAGGCTGCGTGACCCTTGGCTGGGGCAGGTCCACATTTGTCTGGCCCCTGCGCTCCCACGCCAGAGTGAGAAGCGCAGCAAACTGCAATTTCTTTTCATGGAACAGAGGTGGGAGCTTCAGCCTCCTCCTACCCTCCCTAAAGGGCACTTGTGGGGTGGGAGGCTCAGGGTTGGGGCAGTCCCAGAGTGGGGGTCATGCCCCCAGCCAGCCCCTTTCACCTGCCTGGTGATTCTGTTTCTTTTTGGTATGGTTTTATGCTTCTCCATATGAATGGGGTGGGAGCTGCAGTTCCCCTCACCCCCAACCTCCCTAAAGGGCACCTGCGGGTGGGAGGCTCAGTCACGGATAGAAAAGGGAGTGCACCCTTAGCCAGCGCCTTTCTCCTCCCTGGTGATTCTATCTATTTGCAGTATGGTTTTATGAGAAACAGCCCCATTCTGGGCACATCCCATTTCCCTGGCACAACCAAACCTTTACCTTGCTTTAAGTTATAAGAGAATAATCTAACTAAAGCTCACTAGTGTTTATATTCTATTTATTTGTGGTACTTATACCCCTCTTTCAATACCATAGTATCTGAGCACCTTACTATATTTAATGTGGTGATCCTAACACTGCACCTGTGAGGCAGGGACATGCAATTTTCCCTGTTGATTAGAGAGGGAACAGAGGAACAAGGGCACACAGGAAATTGAGGCTAGCTCACCGAAGATGAAAGTAGTGCCCTAACCACTGGGCTGCCCTTCCTCTCCGTTTATATTCAGCCACGAGTTTACAGGCATGCTGAAAACATATAGTGGAGTCTTATTTCCACTAGGGAGAAAGACTGACTACTAGAGATAAAATAAGATTTGGCTCAGACCTATGCCCAAACCTCAAATCTCCTTTGAGGTTTGAAAAAGATTAGTGTGCTCTTTTCATTTTCTCTTATTTATTTCCCCTCAATGGCAATGCTTCATTTTGGCTGGGACAAAAAACAGAAAAGCCATGTGAGAACAAGTTTGGCCTACGGTATAAACTATACATTGGATTTAAAAAAAAAAAAGTATTTTTTCAAGTTTGTGTCTATAAACAAAAAGGAACACAATCAGAATTTAATAAAGATCAGTCATAAAATAATGTTGCAGTCATTAAAATAGACACGTAGAGCCTGATTCAATGGGATATGGGTCAGGCCCATGGGCCTTTGATTAAGTATTCCAAGCCCTATGGGTGGACTCTGGCATCTGCTCATAATCCACTGACTTCAGTGGGACCCTAAGAAGCTCACCTGTCTGGGGGAAATGGCAGGATTAGGATCTTACATGTTACGTTTTCACAGATGTGCTGTGTGCAGAAATGGAGTGTGCAGACAGAGAAATGGAGAAGAAAAGAGATAGGGAAGGAAAACAATACCCAACAGAATCTCCACTTTTTAGATACTCTTCTGTCACAAATTACTACGTAACAGAACCGAACCTGGGACCTCTGGAGCTTAGTGCATTAGCCTCTATAGTTTGCGCTAAAAGCCAGCGAGCTCTCGGTAAGTGATCGAAGTGCCACTATATGGGATAGTGAGCCACACCCAGCAGGTGTGTGAGTTACATACTTCCCTTAGCAGAAAAAGTGCATCCAACGTTTTAGAGACATCCTGGTTAAAATCCTAAACAAGCCCCCACTTGTAGTGCCAATGGACAGAACAAAATCTGGGACCTCTGGCACTTATTGCATGAGCCTCTACAGCTTTAGCTCTCACCTAAGGCTACAGAGCAAACTCATTCTTTTCTCTGTAAGCACATGTCTACACTAGGAAATTATTTTGAAATAACTATTTCGAACTAGCGTGTCCACACTACAGGGAAGCCTCCGAATTAGCCCAAGGCAGGCTCCCTTAATGTGGACATGCTACCTTGACTTAGAGCCCAGGAAGCACTGGGGAGTAATTACTTTGAATGACTCTGGGGAATAGTTATTTCGAAATAGCACCAGTGAAGTGTCCACACAGCCGCTATTTCTAAATAACTATTTCAAAATAAGCGTTATTCCTTGTGGAAAGCAGGAGTTATTATTTTGAAATAACGAGCTTGTTATTTTGACATAACGGGCTTGGTAGTGTGGACACTCTGCATGTCATTTCAAAAGAAGGAGAAATATTTTGAAATAACTCCCTAGTTTAGATCGGAGCTAAGTGGTTTCCATGCCACCACATGGGACAGTGCACCACATTCAGCAGGATTACAACTACATTTACACACATATCAGAGATGTTATCTGACCTTTGGGGATGTCTGGATTTGGAGCTGGCTGCATTTGCTCTCAAGAAGAGCTCAATAAAGCACATGCGCATGCACACACACACACGCACACACTCACACACATGCGCATCTGCACACACACGCGCGCGCGCCACACACACACACACACACACACACATTATTAAAGACGTTTACTTTGAATATTCCAAGACAGGCTCCCTTAATGTGGACACGCTACCTCGACTTAGAGCCCCAGGAAGCACTGGGGAGTAATTACTTTGAATGACTCTGGGGAAGAGTCATCTCACCCACAGTATTACAAGTGAAGCCTGGATGCAATGACACAAGCATACGCACTGAAAAACGACAGCATGGAGGATCCTGGAGTCCTTGTGAATATCTTAAATTGGGTGCTTGTCATGAGTGTTTAGTTTTTGAAAACAGCATTCATGTGTGAGACCTTTTAATAGGGCAATGCTGGGAGCACAGCAACTTAGAGTATTGGCTATTTCTCTGTTTAGGTCACCAGTTCTGATTCAACTCAGGTTAGTAGGGCATGAAAGCTATTAGGTGTTTGTGGCCCTGGGTAAGAAAGTTGTTAGTATCTGCCCACCAGCTAGCAGACAGGTAGCAACATCAGAAATTATATTAGATCTAGTTGAAACCCTGGCATATATTCTGAGTAGTGAGGCGAAAGAATGAATGACCATCAAGATGGAACTATTATCTGATCCCCAGAGTATGGATGAATATCAGGAAAGATTTTTTGACAGAGAAATCTTTGTTATATTGATTATACAAAAATGTAGCGTAAGGCCCATAGTATGAACTATATCAAACAAGACTGGGGAAAGTATTAGATTACTTCCCAGGAAGAACAACTCTTATGGGTAGGAAGGTGAACTACATGCCCAGTGAGTCTTTTTAATGCCTTTGTCTGGGAGGTGTCAGTTTCTGTTATAAGAAGGGGTACATTTGTAGGGCACTGTGGGGGAAGAGTAAACTCTTGGGCTTGGTCTATATTAGACCAGGCAAGTCAGCTTAAGGTATGCCAACCAGCTACGCACAAAGCACAGCTGGATTCGGCTTACTTTAAGCTGAGCCACTGCAGCGTCTACCAGGAGGCCAATGGGAGCACATGCTCCCACCAGCTTCCCTTACTTCTCACAGAATGAGGAGTTCCAGACACTGGCAGGACTTGCCCTCAGCATTCGATTTACGGGTCTACATTAGACCCACTAAATCAAACTCTAGCTGATCGATCTGGAGGACCAATCTTCCCCATAGTGTAGACATGCCCTTGCTGACTGGCATATAGATAAAGAAAATATATTAATATCTGGGACCTTCGCTATAAGGGAGGAAGTGAGGACATAGGAGATTGGGGTTCTATGTAACAGAATGTCCCAGCTGTGCCACAGATCTGCTCAACAACCTTGAGCTATCACTTTGCCCCTTTCTCTGCATCAGTGGTGTGGACAAACTACAGGCCATGTACAGCACAGCAGACCTTTTTATCTGGCTCTCAAGTTCCCTTTGGGGAGTGGGGTTGGGGGCTTGCCCTAGCTCCTGCCCTTGAATCACAATTCTACCATCTTCTGGCACACACAGAGCCATCCTGCACAGGAATGACTTCATTGTGCTGTTTCTGGGATGGAACCCTACAGTGCTTTTTTTTGTAAGAAAAAAGATGCCGATACTCCAGGTTCAAACTTGTTCAGCAAAAAAAAAACCCCAAAAAAACCCTACCCCTACTGGGGGCCGAAATGCAATCGCGGTCCCTTTAAGAGCCAAAATACCGTGCTGGGAGCGAGAAAAAAAACACCTTGCATCCCGAGCTGTACCATCACAAAAAAAGCACTGGAACCCTACCCCTATGCGGCAGCATGCCCAATCCCCTTCCACTCTTCTATGGCCCTACCCTCAAGAGTCATACCTAGATGTGACCCTCAAGCCAAATATTTCCCTCCCCAATCTACAGGCAGGTGGGACTCTTCAGTTGGGGCAGGCTGTCCTCCTAGAAGTCAGAAAACTCTGCTTTCAAATTCAGAACATCGGGCCTGACCAGCCCAGTTAGGAATGGTTGTGCCAATTACACATGCTTTATGGGTCTGTGCTGCCAAGCCAGGATAATCAGACATGATGAAGTAATTAATTTCCAGGCCTGTTGATCCAGCTCCATTCACCAGTTTTAAATTTAAGAAAAGGATGAACATAAAACCCGGCTCAGTGAGCATTTATTTTAGTGATTTAAACCACCTTACTCTACATGATTATTCAGGAAGCTAAATGAAATTACTTGCTGAACATCTGTCTGTGATGTGCAAAACCATGAGGCAATTACCTACCTCAAGATGTCTCTTAGCAAAGGAAGTTTTGTATACTTTGCACACTCGCGTCAATGAGAGACATGCCAGAAAAAGGACAGTGAGGAATGGCTCTTAAGTGTTTCAGATCAGATCAAAAGGAAGCTTTGTGTTTGGGTGGATGTCTTTTTTGATCTCTCTGTTCATTTTGGAAGAGTCCCAATCCAAATCATATGCAAGTGCATATGGGTGTTGCACCAGATAGTAAAGAAAATATGTTTGAATAAAGGACTGTTCAACAAAGGCCATTAAAACCACACGCTGGCTGAAGCCCGTATATCTGAACTAACACTAGTAGGCATATTGCAAAAGTTTACACATCTTCAAACAAAAATATTTATGTGGGCCAAATCCTAGAATCCTTGACTCAGTCCTTACTCTGTAGTATTAGCAGGATGTCAGACTGCCATGGCAATGAAATACTAAGGGTTTGATCCAATGCCCACCGGAGTCAATAGAAAACTTCCCATTGGCTTCAGTGGGAATTAAATCAGCTCGTAATCCACTGAGATGGTAAAAGGTGTTATCCATCATGCGAGACTGCAGTAGAAATAGGCTCTGTTACTCAGGCTTAGCGAGTTGAGAATATTTAGACCAGCTAAGGATCTGACCCTTTCTCTAGAAATACATATATTAAAAGGAATCCACTTACACAATAAACACAATGACACATTTTGATATGCTCACAGCATCAGGTGTGACTATATATTGTCTGCTCTAGAGGATGCTAAAACTCTAACTTTTAAAGAAACCTTTTGAGGCCATGGTACAACAAAGCATTTAGAATGAATGGGTGTTAGGTACCTAACTACCTTTGAGGATCTAATCCCAAGTTCCCATGTGCCTTTACAAGCATGTCAGTAGTTCTACTAATGTCAAATGGACTATTCACGCACTTAAAATTAGGTATGAGTTTAAGCGTTTTGCTGCATCAAGGCCTAAGTCTAGCTCTTCAGTAATCTAGCTGATGGTAATGCCCAGCAGTATATCAAATTTATACAGCAGGATGGAAATTGTTAAATTCCACAGCATCCTGTGTCTTTTTATCATTTAATTTATTTTATTCATAAGGAGGACGACCATCAGAGCAGTTCAGATATAATCAAAGTGTTATAATAATCCTACCTTCAAGGCTTGGCAAAGACTGATTTCATGAAGCTGCCAAAGAATAAACATATTTTGCAATAGACAGGAACCATGATGTTGCAATAGTAAAACAATTGTCTACATGTGTACGTGGCGGGAGAAAACGAAGGGCGTGCACTGTATGGGTAAACATGCAGATAAATATATGCGTATTTTAAAATATTAAATGCCTCTTATAATATGTAATAGTAATGAGTATTTTAAAATATTAAATACCTCTTATAATATGTAATAGTTTGTCTAAAATCCTTTCTAAATCCTTCCAATGCATCGAAAGCATGACTGGGATTTTAATGAGATGGAGAAATATGTTATAATTGAGTCCAATTTCAGTGAGTACAAATAGTCAACAAAAGTACGAAGTCACAATTTTTTTTTTCAAGTGTGTTAGTATTCTGTAATGTAGTGGCAACTTTAAGTTTATTTTTAGAATTTACCTTCAGGTGGAGCTGACTTAAGATGCTTCAGCATCAGTCCTTCTAAATAAAATAATTTTGTTTTTTCATATAATCTTTTCTCAAGAATCTAAAACAAATAGTAACTATGGTGAATGGCTACATTAGAAATAGAAATCAGAAAACAAAATAATGATTTGTATGTAGCTCGCTGTGAATTCTTCTGTAATGTTTTTGTATGAACAAATCCTTACAAAAATAAATTGCATTGCAATGTATGTTTATATAGTTTCTTGTCTGGAGATAGCTTGGGGACTATGTCATTTTTCTGAATGGTAATGAAAGAACCAGAAACTATGGTAGGGTATGTCTACACTACCACCCTAGTTTGAACTAGGGTGGCTAATGTAGGCATTCGAAGTTGCAAATGAATATCCCGGGCTTCATTTGCATCTGCCGGGCGGGCGCCATTTTTAAATCCCGTTAGGTCGAACTCCGTGCCCGCGGCTACACCTCGTGGTGTACCGGGAGTTCAACCTAAGGGGATTTAAAAATGGCACCCGCCCGGCAAGATGCAAATGAAGCCCGGGATATTTAAATCCCGGACTTCATTTGCAACTTCGAATGCCTACATTAGCCACCCTAGTTCGAACTAGGGTGGTAGAGTAGACATACCCATACAGAGTCCAAACTCACATCTACTATCAGGAGACCCAGCAGCATTGACACCTCCAATGGTCCTTGCCCACAGCTAAATTAGTACCATTGGGTCTGATTCTTCATACTGCTTTACTCCACATTTACCCCACTGTAACTCCATTGCTTTCATTAAATGGAGTGTATAATTTTCTTAATAAGTACCTGAGCCTGAAAAGACAACCAGGCGCCACATTCACTACTGTGAGTTGTGTCTCTGATCTCAATGGAGCTATTCATGGTAGTAAACAGTTTAGTAGTAAATATGTTAAGAACTGCGCACTAATGAACCAAACCTAGTTCCAATCATGTTAAAGGTAAAAATATCACTGGATACAATTCTGTTCTTAACACTTAAGCTGATGTAACTACATTGACTTCTGTAGCACAAGGACTTAGATTTTTAAAGCAATACTTTAAGGAAGAAAATTACCACATAAAACTGCAAGATCAAGTTTGTTCCTATGTATACAGTAACATGGTTAATTCTCTGTAGAGCTAGCTAGATGTTTTCTTTCACAGAACACTCTTGAAAAAGAATTTTGGACTGAAATATTTTTCCTTATTTTGCTGTGTATTCAGTTCTATCAAAAGGCATCTTTAACTCTCGTTACAGTTAGAGTGCATCTACACAGCAGGGCTTAACTCAAAATAAGATACGCAAACTGAGCTACATCAATTGTGTAGCTTATTTCAAAACTGGGAGTGTCTACACAACACTTATTTTAAAACAAAGAACTCTTCTTCCAGCTTCCTTTACTCCTCAATAAGTACAATAGTACAATAGTACAATAAGTGTTACAGGAGTTGGAGTAAGAAATCCTCCAGCTTGACAGTATTTTGACATTGTTTCAAAATAACGAGCATTATTTCGAAATAGCTAAGTCCACATCTACACAGCAGGCAGTTATTCTGAAATAATGTTGCTGTGTAGATGTAAGAACATAAGAACATAAGAACATAAGAATGGCCATACTGGGTCAGACCAAAGGTCCATCGAGCCCAGCATCCCATCTGCCGACGGTGGCCAATGCCAGGTGCCCCAGAGAAGGAGAACAGAAGACAATGATCAAGTGATTTATCTCCTGCCATCCATCTCCTGCCCTTGTTATGAAGGCTAGGGCACCATACTTTATCCCTGGCTAATAGCCATTTATGGACCTAACCTGCAAAAATTTATCAAGCTCTTTTTTAAACCCTAATAGAGTCCTGGCCTTCACAGCCTCCTCGGGCAAGGAGTTCCACAGGTTGACTGTGCGCTGTGTGAAGAAAAATTTCCTTTTATTAGTTTTGAACCTACTACCCATCAATTTCATTTGGTGTCCCTTAGTTCTTGTATTATGGGAAAAGGTAAATAATTTTTCTATAATCACTTTCTCCACACCATTCATGATTTTATATACCTCTATCATATCGCCCCTCAATCGCCTTTTTTCCAAACTGAAAAGTCCCAGTCTCTCTAGCCTCTCCCCATATGGGACCCTTTCCAAGCCCCTAATCATCTTAGTCGCCCTTTTCTGAACCTTTTCTAATGCCAATATATCTTTTTTGAGGTGAGGAGACCACATCTGCACGCAGTACTCGAGATGTGGGCGTACCATAGTTTTATATAGGGGAAGTATGATATCTTTTGTCTTATTATCTATCCCTTTTTTAATAATTCCTAACATCCTATTTGCCTTACTAACTGCCGCTGCACACTGCCTGGATGTCTTCATAGAACTATCCACTATAACTCCAAGATCCCTTTCCTGATCTGTCGTAGCTAAATTTGACCCCATCATGTAGTACGTGTAATTTGGGTTATTTTTTCCAACATGCATTACCTTACACTTACCCACATTAAATTTCATTTGCCATTTTGCTGCCCAATCACTCAGTTTGCTGAGATCTTTTTGTAGTTCTTCACAATCCCTTTTGCTTTTGACTAAATGAGTGTTTCATTATGTGAACAGACCTCTTTATTTGCATATCTCACCATATATTGAACTAATAGTAAATATTTAATTCTGTACCTCGGTCAAATGAATGTAATCTAAAGCAGCAAAAATTGCTAGTAGAGACATTGGGCCTCATCTTGGTCTCATACCACTTTTAGATTTACTCCTAATTTACACCATGTTTAAGGAAATCAGGCTCAGGCTTGTGGAAAATTAGTGCATGTTGAAAACTTTTGCATTTGTATTGTGAATCAGAGAGAAAGAAATGGTAAGATTTTCAGGTCAATCCATACCCTCCTGAACTATTCTTAGCAATATGTATCATAATAGTATTCTTTAAAATAAGGGACAGAAAAGTAATTTTAAGTTAACATTCACAGGATTTAAATAGCTTTCATTTCTGGATCTAGTCCATTGGTTTCCATGACACCAAACTGTTTCACTCATTGGCTATCTCTTGTCTCCCCTGCAAGCCCTGGGGGATATTTTAAAGTCTGCATGTCTCCTCCCTTGTACAATGCAGTTTCATTAAGCTCAAAACCATCTGTATCAGATATGGGGAAGAGGGTGGAATTCTTTCCAAGATGAGATTGAGAAGGGATGAGTGCTGAACAAATCTCTGAATGGGAACTGTTCCCAGTTGTGATCTGCCGCACAATGAATTCTTCCAAAAAGTGTTACTTTCTTAACAACCTGGGGATCCACCCTTGTAAGGAATTTAATGGACCTGTTCCTGAAGTCAGTGGGGATCATTCTATTGACTTGATTTGGAGTTTTATCAGGGCCTACATCACAGGTAATATCACCTCTGACATGCTGATAGAGCTGGCTGAAACCTCTGGTTTCTGGTTGGCAAAGAGCTTTGACCTTTTGCAATTTGCTTTCATTTTCAAAATTTCAGAAATTCTGAAAAAAAATTGTTTAGGAAATGCCGAAGCATTACTTCTCAGGACCAATAGCTGCTGAGTGAAGTTGACATCCTTGTCAGTTTCAGTACTCTTATTGCAATGTCGTTTTCAGCTGCTGAGGGATGCCAGGATCTGTAGCTCTGGGACAGCTACCCAGAATTTCCAGGCTCCCTGATTGAGCTAGGAGCCAAGGCTTGGTTAGAGTCTGAACTCCTAGCCCTTCCAAACCCCTGATGAGGTTGGTCTGAAGCTGTTAGCCATAGAAGTCTGGAATTTCTGGGCTCAAGGCAGAGAGTATGACAGTGCTTCCAAGAATTACTGATGGGATTCTGCTGGAAATGGGCAAACATGGTTCCAGTGGATTCCTGCCTGAGATTCAGGAAAAGTTTGTCAAACCCAGCTTGCTTTCATAAGAATTCAAGAGCACAGGACTGGAAGGGACCTCAATAGGTCATCTAATCCAGGCCCTTGAACACAAGATAGGACTAATGCTGAGCCAGAGTTTTTTGACATTTGTTTCAAAGGAAAATTTCCAACCAGCTCTAATTGCAGGATATAGAAACAATGAAAGAAGCACTGATGGTCCCAAACCAAAACCTCAGATTTAAATCATGTAAACTTAGCAAAAGTTCAGACCCTGCTGCAAACATTGCAGCTTAACCCCCTCTCTGTTTAGAAGCCATTGCAATGTTTGCATCACAGATAAACAAGACAAGAATGCAAACATTTAACAAAATATCTTGAGGATTAAGTCAGCTTTATGGGGGAGGGAGAAGATAGCCAATAATAATCCAGAAAATGAAACAGGAGAAAGAGAGAAATCCATCCAGGGAAGGATACATTTCAGAAAATATACCAAGGTCTCAAGGATTTGTGTTTAAATCTGTTGTGAAGATGTGTTTAAATGAAGATGTGAAAACAAAAACAAACAACACCCCGCCCCCCCGATACAAGTGACAGTATCCATCTCCCTCCCTCTTCTCTCTGGCTACATCTAGACTGCTGCTTTTTTTCAGAAAAAGGAGACCAATTTGCATACCTTTTTCCGATTGTTTTTTCGGAAGAGGCTTTTCTGAAATTTGGCCCATCTATACTCGGCCAAATTTTGGAAAAGCCTCCTCTTTCAGAAGAGCCCTTCTTTCTCATGAAATGAGGAAGACAGGGCCTCCAAAAGAGCGCATCTGCTCTTCCACAAAAAATGTCGGACGCAGCGGAGTTTTTCTGGGATACCTCTGGTATCCCGGAAAAACGCCATAGTGTAGACATAGCCGTGCCTCCAGCCCAGCAGCAGCATAGCTTCTAGATGTACCATCTTTCTCTCTCTCTTTCTTTCTTGGAGTATCTACCTCTTCAGCAAATTAATACAACCACACTGCCAATACAGCAAGATATATTACCTAATTCAACTTGTATGAATGATGTGCAGTAATGTGAGTCTTAGAATCATAGAAGTGTAAGACTGGAAGGGACTTCAATACATCATCTAATCCAGTCCCTTGCACACAAGACGAGACTAAGTAATAACTAGACCATACTTGAGAGCTGTTTGTCTAACTTGTTTTTTAAAATCTCCAGTGACAAGGATTCCAGAACCTCCCTATGCAATTTGTTCCAATGATTAACTAACCTGAGAGTTAGGAAGTTTTACCCAATGTTGAACCAGACGGATGGCACCAATGGCGTGATCAGCACACTGGGGAACAATCCCTAGGGGATTTCTATGACCACATCCCATTACACTCTCTTCTGGACTCTCTCCAGTTTGTTCACATCTTTCCCAACAGAACTGGTCACACTACTCCAGTTGAGACCTAGTCAATGTGGAGCAGAGAGGAAGAATTACTTTTTGTGTCTTGCTTGCAACACTCATGCTCACAGGTGCTGGTTTCCAATTTTCCCCAGGGATGCTCCCCACAGGCTCCATCACAATTGCATCCCATCCTCCACGCTCCCAGCCCCACCTGCCTCTTTCTGGCCCTGCTCCATCCATGCCTCTGTCCCCACTCCACTCCTTCCTCCAAGCTCCCTCCCCACCTCTGCCCTGCATCTTTCCACCCCTCCCCTAAGCATGCCCCATCCCCGCTCTTCCCCAGTACCTCTTACACACCACTGAACAGCTGTTCCACAGTGTGCAGGAGATTCTCATAGGGAGGGGAAGAAGCTGATTGGTAGGATCGCTGTTGGGGAGGAGAAAGAGGAGCTTGGCTGCCAGTGGGTGCTAAGCCCCTGCTAATATTTTTCTGTGGGTGCTGCCTCCCTGCAGCACCTATGGAGTCAGTACCAATGCTTCTGCAAATACCTCAAGAATGCTGTTTGCTTTTTTTTTTGGAACAGTGTTACACTGTTGACTCATATTTATCTTGTTTTGAAGAAATGGACAGATGTTTCTCCTGAAATCCTGCCAAGCACCTTTCTTTCCCAATCAGAGACCCCCAAAATGACCAGTTTTGGTGAGGGAACATATGGTGAGGGTCACTGG
Source organism: Pelochelys cantorii (assembly GCA_032595735.1). Taxonomy (NCBI): domain Eukaryota; kingdom Metazoa; phylum Chordata; order Testudines; family Trionychidae; genus Pelochelys; species Pelochelys cantorii. The sequence continues at coordinate 331,430,630 of CM064326.1, read as the reverse complement.
AAGCTCCCTTTTCCTTCCCACCCCAGACAACTGTTGGAAGGGTGCCGAGACCACCTCCTCCCCCCCCACCCATCCAGCCACTCAGCCATGGATTCCCTGGCTCCTAATTCCATGAAAGAATGTTGGAAATTCTAGCAATATTTCTTAATGATTCCACTGACAGGGGTATCGTAGCCATTGCAAGATAGAGGGATGAGTGTGTGTGTAGGTGTGAAGAGCTGGTAGAAGAAACCATCTGCTCCAATGAGAAAGTTTGTTGGTCCTAAACAACCCAGCAATTATATGCTACAAATTCTTGAGTGCCATTTACTTTCGCCTTATCTATTACTGAACTCTTTACATAGCTATCGACAGTTCAGTTTCAAACATTCCTCTGATCTTGGGGAGTAGAGGGCACAGAATCACAGACTGTTCCTCTTAGGAAGAGAGCAGGACTAGGTGGCCATAGATTCTGACTGAGAGCTGAAACAATTCAGCAGGAGATCCAGGAAACTGGCTTTACACAATTAATCTGTGGAACTCACTGCTGTAAGATATTAGTAGGGAAAGTAGCATAGAAAAATTTTAAAAAATGTGATTTTCCTGTGAATGGGAATAGAAATGCCAATTTCAAACTCAAATGATTAAAAGAGACACCCAGTCCAACATTTAGGGGCTTTAATCCATTTTCCCTTAATTGATGTTGGTTTTAACAAGATCTGACAGTCTATCCATACTGTACCTATTGTTTTTATACAATTTGTTCCAGATTCTGACTTTTGTTTTCCTGGTGGAGAGCTGCATATAGATGAATAATATAGAAAGGTGGCAGTAGCTATAACTGGTCTGCTATGTGACAGTAAAATAATAATAATGAAGGCAAAAGTGGTATTTACAGTGTTTATGGCTACAAAGAGCTGAATCTCTGCAGTTTCACTTATGGGACTGTGAACTCTAGCAGTTGAGAGTTTTAGAGAAAACAGTGCTGCAGAATGCAGGCTGTTAATTTTATAGCCTTATAAATATGCGTGAATGAATCTCCTTCTGTCTTAAAGGGACATTTACTATGGCCATGTTTAATCAGTTTGGAAAACTAACGGAAGGATGTTCCTGTGTCTATTTTCTGCCTCCAATCTTCTATTTGCTAATGACAAGTAAGTTTCCACAAAAGTTTTCTGTGATTAAAGGTACAGCAATTACTGCCTTCACTGGAAAAGAGCATTATCCAAAAATATTAAGTTTCTAGTTAATTAAGGTTAGGTAATTTTGTCATTCACTGACAATGATCAACATGCATATTTCCACATAATAGTAATTCAACCACAGATTCATAAGTGTATGGGTTCATGTGCATTTGCCATTCAAAATGTATGTTCTCCCATGTGTAATGTGTCATTTTAATGAAATACTTCTACTCTTAAAAATATGAAACATAAAGTAACTCCAGACAGGGGGAGGCTTCACAGCTTTGGGAAATTTGAGTTTATGGAAATTTTGCTCTTTTCTGAATTGATTTCAGACCATGAAAACTTATAATGTTTGACTAAGAGATGTACTATCAATGTCAAGATACAAAAGACTTTATAAGTAACTGGCAAAACTCTCCTCTTAAGTGTGTGGGTGAAAATTGTAAGTTTTATGGAGTCACTCAGGATTCACACTGAGCACTCATCTAAACTTTTACTAAAGATGGTAATCCACAAAAGAAGTACTAGCAAAAGAGGAAAATAATGTTTAGCCCCTATTTCTTCATTAATAGCACCAGGCTGAATGAGTCAGAGCCTTTTAAATGAAATCCATCTTAGAACCATGCTGGAGTAGATTTACTGTGGCTGGGCTCCAGATGAGCATATATAAACTACTGAGCGTCAAAGCCAGATGGAAGCATTTCCTAATCAAATAAGGGTCTTCAAATCTGGATTGGTAGCATAGCCAGTAAAAATATGGGGTAAATTTTTCACAAACAGTTTTGATCTTTTTATCAAAAAGTTGAATTTCTGAAATGTTGACCAGCTCTTGACACACACTAAGGCAAACTTCAATGAATGACCATAATTATTTCAAAATCATCTGAGTAAGCACCATTGTGTTGCTCCCATGTGTTAATGTGATCTCAGATTTTTTAACTCTTTTTTTCCCCCAATAATCATCAGTGGAGACCAACTCCCACTGTGTACTCTCAACTGACATGCCACACGGGGGTGAACTATTTTGGCTGTATCTAGGTTAGATTAGAATCTCTTTGAGATGAGGATAACATCCAGTTATGTTTGTGAATTGCCCCTGATTACTGGGAACCCTTTAAATCAAGGCGCTAAGACATGATAGCAAAATGCAAAGCATCTGTGCACTGCATGATAATTCCAATAGCGCAGGCTCAGTTTGCAGGCTGAGAAATTAAAATGTGCTGATGGGATTTTGACACCTAATTTCCATTAGCAGTTTCAAGGCATCCATATTCCCTACGCGACTTTGAAAATATTAGCCCCAGGGTCCTGCCTGACCATGGGCAGGACTCACTGTGAGACCTGGGAAGGATTCTTTGGGGGCAGTCTCTTTGTGTTTTCCAAAATCCTGTTTGGAAACCTGAAGACAATTAATGCTCAGAAAATAATAAATAATCCTAATAAAATAATGTGTCAAACATCAGCAAGACAATTTTTACTTATTTTATGCCAACAATACAGAGAGAACACAATTTAGTTACCAAGTTGGCCCTGCTTTCCAATAAAAAGCATTCTATCCTGGGCATGCTCAGGAATTATTTGAATAGAAAGGTCTTTTCCATTGTATTTCAAAGCATCCTAAAAATGTGAAATACAATCATTCCAGAAGAAATTTGCTGTCCAGTGCAAGATTTCCAACATCCCATGGGGGATACATTGAAATAAACATTTGTTTTCAGTTGGCTGTATAAACCCATTGGCTGTAATTTTTTCCTTAATGGCAAGACTAAATTGAAGGGCAAAACCCAACAGAAAACATACTTTAGTGTCTGCGTGTGTTTTAATAGGTGCAAAAGGGATTCGTTTCTAATTACATTGTCTTTCTAAAGAATCATTGCAATACAGTACTCTGGGGATTCCTGCAAGCCCTTTGACTCAATGTAAATATATTTGATAGGAGTTACAAAAATAAGCATGTGATTAGGTGGCTATTTTGAACAGTAACCAGTGAATATTGCACACCATTTAAAATTTGCACATGTCAAGTTATCGGCTTCATAATATTTTCTTTTTACATGGAATGAAAGTAATGAGACTGGATTCAGTTAGAGATGGAAGTCAGTCACCGGATACAGGAACTCTTATGGTAGGCAAGCTGGGGTGTAAACCTACAACTCTTCATCATGGTATGTGCATATTGGTTGTGTGGACCCTGCTGTGCACTCTGAATGGTCCCTAGTGCACACTGGTGTACTGTAATTTGAAACCACACACTGGGGAGCTTGCAATGCACAACAGAGTACCGCATGGCATGGTGGAATGCTATTAGTTTACTCCCGAGCTTGCTGTGCAGGAAATCTTCATGTAGAGCTGCCCATAGTGAGTGGACAGATAATTGCTACCTGTATGGCTAAGAGATCTACCAACATAATTGTTTGCCCCAATAATGGGCCAGACAAGGTAGCTGTCAGTGAACTGTGTTCAGCCTTGACAATAATATATATAGAATAATCTGCCATTGGTATAAAACTTTACTTTAAAATAGTTTTCAGAAGACAGAAGACACAGGAAGAAATTTGAATGGATTTGCACGTGCATCTTACTTATGTTAGAAGACCTGAGCTTTGTGAGTTTAAATCATCAAGTGTCTAAAATAGAAGTCTGAATTCCCTTTTATTAATGTAATCTCAATTTGTAGAAGTGTTTGCCTAAATTATGCATTGCAGTCCCACTTTGGGCCATGCATATGAGCATATGCATATTCAAAACAGGACCATCTAAGTGCCAGTTTTCATGAGCATCCAAGGGATTTGCAGTCAGATGTGCAGTGGACTCTTTTGAAATGTAGGTTCTGTACTGGCCCCCATCATGAAAAAGGTAATGCACGTGGTTCACTTTAAGCAGGTGAGCAACCTCACCTAAGTCAGAGATAAGTTAATCACATGCTTAAATGCTTGGAGCATTCGCAGCTTTGGCTTGAAGCATTTGCAGACTCATGCCTATTGTAGGTCAGTCTTGTCACCCCAGAGATGGATGTCAGGGGCAGTGTCAGAAATGCTACCGAGGTTCTGGCCTCCTTGACTCCTGCTCCCACCATTGAACATTCTATCTCCATAACATTCCTTCATAACATTTACCAACAGAGGTGTGTAAAAACATCATTAGTGTAAAAACATTTGCTCACAAAGAGGAATTGAGACTGCAGAATGTATTATCATTCTCTGAGAGGTCCCTCCAGTAGGGAGAGTCTTTTAGGAAGTTCAAGCATCACTGAGGAGCTGAGGACATTGTAAGACATCACCCAGCACTCTCCTTTAAGCTTATTGTAGTCCATTAATTGAAATTCCATCTTCAAAATGGACGAGACCTCCCTGTTTGCAATGAAACATCTACCTCTGTTCCTCTCCGGTTTCATAACATTTACCAAAAGCACAGAAACAATTGAACAAATTACAAGAGTAATTTATCTGCCTGTCAGACAAAAGGACAAAACAGAATGAGTATTAACGTCTCTTTCAAATGAGAAACAGATTGCATGTTATTATAGATTTTTCATTATTTAATATATTGAGTTATAGGAACACATCTTTCAAAACTTGAGCATGTCTGCTAGCTGGCTGGCTCTTTTCTCATCCTTTTACCTGACCCTTTCTTATTAATGCAGAGCTGCTCTCCTACATGAGGAACATTTTCCCAGCATGTCTTTCTTTGGAAGACTGGCCCTTTAAATTTGGTAGCACTCAGAACCTGTAACTTTGAAATAATTATTTTGTGACTGATTTGCTTGTAGCAGGTCTTTCTCTGTTTAGCTGGCGAATATTTTTAAATTTGTGTTCTCTTTTATCCTAGTTTTCTCTTTCTTATTCCTGATTCCATGGTGTAGTCTCAGATCCCTGAAACTAGGAAGCATGTATAACGGACTGTAATAATATCATCTATATCTATATCTATTTGTTTTCTCTGATTAACACGGCTGCCCCTATGAGATTTGTAGACTTTGAGAAGATCCTAAAGCAAATTAAAAAATGAAATCTGAGAGGGATGAACATGTGTATTTTTCTAAAACGGATTCTCTTTTATTGGAAGGTCTAAGTGGCCATTTTAATGCACAGTACTTGTTTTCCTACAATCTGTAAGGAAGTAATCAACATATCCAAAAAGATGAATGAAATTTTACTTCATTTGTTATGGACCAAAACTTTTGCAGAGGGCTACAAAGGGTAACTGGTGGTCTTTGAAATGCTAAATTGATCAGTTGGTAGGTACAATGATTCAAAATCAGTTTTTAAAAAGATTGCAGCAGGTTGGATTACTGCTGATGGATCATTTAACTAGACGGATAGCTCTCAAAACAATAAGACAAAGGAAGGGTGAGGACAAAATTTAGTTTTATATAAAGGAAAAATTCAAGAAAATATTCATGCAGTGGAAGAAGAATAAAAGAGCCACCAACAGTACTATTCTAGCAGGAAAAGATGTTTTCCCTGACTTTCTTTATATACTTTTTGCTGAGGGGGGCAGGAGAATTGAGAGAGCTGTTAATTTTCCCTTTGCAGCTTTTTTTTGAAGAAGAGTTGGAAGGAAACAAACTATAGTGGCGTTGGGCAATGCTACCAGATGTTTCTACTGTATCAAGAATTTAGGAATGTCAGTGGCCCTCCATATTCCATGCACACTGTAATCCATCTTGGCTTGCATTTGTCTCCTAAGATTATAAAGAAATCACTTTTAGTTTAGTTTCAGAGCTAGTATCATGGTGCTACCTTGCTATCTGCTTAGTTCTCTAATTTGGCTGTATTGGCTCCAATAGAGAGAGTCACAGTTTTAGGATAAGGGCACCTACATTCCCCCTCTGTAGTCCATCAAGGGCACTTGCCGAAAGATTTCCTAGCAGTCATCTCTCTAAGGCAAAGGCCAGTGCCTCACTCTCTGCTGATTGATTTTTTTGGCCCTGCATAGTTCCCTGCCCATTCTGTGATACCCCTACCAAGGCAGACTGATTAAACAGACCTACATCTGCACTTTGCTTTCTCTCCACAGGCTATGAACTGTATACTTGTCAGCAGTTACGAGTCACCACATAGCCCTTTATAAATGAGCACATTTATTCTTAAGGTGAAAGAAGTACAGAGAAAATGCATGAACAACTATAGGAAACATTCTAAAAACATTCTAAAAAGTTGACCAGAAATCACTCCCTGCACCAGCCTCAGGCTCTAGTACAGTGGTTCCCAAACTTTTTGGCATCATGCCCCCCCCTTTTTGATTTTTGAAAAACCCTCACTCCCCTCCCCAAAAATAGCAGCAAAACTTGTTGAGCAAAAAAAAAAAAAAGGAACTGAGCGGGGCAGCAAAACTTGATGGGGAGGAGGCTGGGTTTCCTCGCGCCCCCCCTGAAATTTCTTCACACCCCCCCAGTTTGGGAACCCATGCTCTAGTAGGTGTTACTCCTTCAAAACCAACATGTAGGTTTTCCCCATGATTACAAGTTCATAGTGGTCTCATATTCAGAACAAGAAAGCAGGCCAGGCAGTTCAGCCATTTCTTTATACACTAGGGCTGTGTCTACACTGGTGCGATCTTGCGCAAAAGCGGCCGCTCTTGAGCAAAAACTTGCTGCCTGTCTACACTGGCCACGTGTTCTTGTGCAAGTAAACTGACGTTCTAATGTATGAAATCAGGGCTTCTTGCGCAAGAACTCTGACACTCCCGCTCAGGAATAAGCCCTTTTGCGCAACTGTTCTTGCGCAAGAGGCCAGTGTAGACAGGCAACATGAATTTCTTGTGCAAGTAAGCCTTATGGTTAAAATGGCCATCAGAGCTTTCTTGCGTAAGAGAGCATCTACACTGGCATGGATGCTCTTGTGCAAAAGCACATCTCTTGCGCAAAAACACATGCCAGTGTAGACGCTCTCTTCTGGAAGAGTTTTTGCAGAACTCTTCCGCAAAAGAGTTTTTGCGTGAGAATGCGCCAATGTAGACGTAGTAGAGCTACGTCTACATTTTGAGCTTTCTCTGCAAGAAATATGCTAATGAGGGACTCATTTGCATGAGTCACCATCTCATTTGCCTATTTTCTGCCTATCCTTTTTTGTGCTGGGGTTTTTGAGCAAAAGCAAGCAGTGTGGACGTTTCCTTTTTGCGCAAAAACGGATTGGCAGAAATATGCAAATGAGATAGCGACTCATGCAAATGAGTCCCTCATTTGCATATTTTTGGCTGAGAACACTCGTAGTGTAGACATAGCCAATGGCTACGTCTATACTGCGCTGTTTTGTGCAAGATATATGCAAATGAGGCAAAGTGTGGACTATCACTGCGCCTCATTTGCCTAATTAATGAGTGGCCACTTTTTGCGCAAAAGGCTTTTGAGCAAAAAGGAGCCATCTACATGGCGCCTTTTTGCACAAAACCCCCCTCTTGCGCAAGAGATGTTTTTCCTGAAAAAAAGTGGAAGAACAGCTCTTGCGCAAGAGGGGGGTTTTGCAAAAGCCTCTTGTGCAAAAAGCGGCTGCTCATTAATTATGCAAATGAGGCACAGCGATAGTCCACGCGTCACCTCATTTGCATATTTCTTGTGCAAAACAGCACGGTATAGATGTAGCCTTTGGGTCTTAGATCTCTGGTTTCCAGGAACAGAAATCATTATACAAAGATCATCTCCTCAGTGTGTAGTTTCACTGGTAGGGTTTTTGCACTCGAAAGATGAGGTATTTGCATAAATCTTCCCATAGGTGTTGTCCAGGAAATTCACTTACGCTTACTGTTCTAAAAGTCCATTCTTGTCTGGTAAACATTTCCCTCTGCTGAAACAGCTAATATTGGCAATGCAAGCAAAGGGAAACTCTAATTACAGAATTAGTAGAGCTTTTTGGTGGTTACACTGTAAGATTAGGAGAAGACACAATAAGTGTTCTCCTGCCATGAAGAAGAAGGCCTTAGATATACTGTTACCATCTAATTTGCAGTTTCTCCTTTGATAGATGTGCTTCAATAAATGCATTTTCCCATTTTGTTTCCTCCTTTATCTGTTAAATCACCCCTGTTTACATGTTTAAACCTGTGTTGAGCACTGACCATGTTTGCCCTGAATCTGCTCTCTGGCTGGCAAGTCATGACACCTACTTAAAATGTGAATGAGTGAACAAATACAGTATATAAATCATAACTACAGGGAGAAAAGCACAGATCCCTTGAAGTTTCCATGAAATCAGTGGAAATTAGAAGTTAAAATATTTCTGTCCACAAAGATTTATGTGCATTCATTGGAGGGGAAAATGGTTAATCAAGCCCTGTGCTAAAAAGTGGCCTAGAAAAGCTTCTACTTTTGGTGTCTTGGATTTGATTTGATTGGCTACAATGTGTTCTTGTAAGCACTGAAAGATCTGTTCTGAATTACAGCTCTCCCAGGTGTCCTGTGTAAATCCAAAACCTCTTAAAAAGTTCATGTCAGAAACAGCCCACTAAGCGTGTAACTCCTTTCAAGCTTTTCCTGGGCAATTCACTAAAGAGAGAAAGTGATGCAATGGGTTAGTGCACGGAGTTAAAATTTTCCTTTCTGTGTTTGATATTTGCCTTTGATGGACAAGGGCCAAGGACTGGAAGCATTGGGGTTATACAAGACAAGTTGAGGAGGAATGGTGGGGGTAGAGGTGAGTGTATGTCTGGTAGTGTGTGAATGTGCATGCACATGCTTGGCATGGCTCCAGCCCCTGTATTGCCACTTAGGAATGTTTTACAGGTCCCTCTCTATCCCTGATCTGCAAAGGCTGATTTCATGCAGGTCCAGCTAGAGAACCTGGGGAGGGGGTGGGGTTGGATTAGCTCAAGAAGTAGCAGCTAATACTGTTAGCTTCGGAAGTCGTGGATTCTGTCTCTGATGTGTCAGCCAATATGGCAGCCTTCACACTATGAGTTCCTCATTTTCACTATACTGGCCCATATAATCAGAACTGTTGAGGTCTGGGCAGTCAGTATCTCTCAGGACTTGTCTACACTGTCACTGCTGTGTGGCAAGCCAGGTGTAAATCTACACCATTTTGGTTTCAGATAGCAGTATGTCAAAACTCCATGCCAAACTTTTACTGTGTGAGAGAAGGACCCACCCAGTAAATTAGTTCACAGTAAGCAAAAGTGCTCTGCATTCACAGTCTGGCTTGCTGTGCACTGAATATCTGTGGGAACAAGCCCTTCTTTAAAATAAAACAATCCTCTTTATGTCAGTACCATGTATGTCCTTACATGCATCCTGGTCCATTTGGATGGTCTAGATAAAACAACTTGTAGAAAAAAATAAATCTTTCAATCGCATATTCCAATGTATTTGTTTTTGAGGGTTGTGTCTTTTTATCCACCTACCTCCTATCTGACTGGACAAGGGGTTAATTAATTCATTTCAATCTTCATAAGCAGCAAACCATTTGTCAAACATCATGTAATATGTCACTTTATATATACCTTGTCGGTTACCACAGGATTTCTCAGTTCTCAAAAATTAACATGACACATTTCTCTGACAATGACCTAAGCAATAATGACTGTAGGATCTCTCTCAATATGACACTTTTAGAAGTAATCACAAGACTAGACTGTAATTATGAAGGTGGAATATTTACTGCAAAAACCAGCGTGAAGTATCAAGATTTAATGTGTCAGTACCCCGAGCTAGGTTTACATTCTTTTGGAGCACAGTATCAGATTGGCTCTGGATCTGACTCTGTTCCAAGCTCAATCCAGAACATTTTGTATAATATTTATTGCAACATTCATCTACTCAGCCACATAAAAACATAAGAATGATCATACTGGGTCAGACCAGTGATCCATCTAGCTCAGTATCCAGCAGCTGCCAATGCCAGTGCTTCAAAGGGAAGGAATAGAATGGGACAACCATCTAATGAATCATCCCCTTTAGTCCATTCCCAGCATCTTGCAGTCAGAGACTCAGAGAACATCTACACAGCAGCGTTATTTCGGAATAACGAATGTTATTCTGAAATAACATAGGGTATGTCTACACATCAAAGTTAATTCAAAATAACAGCCGTTATTTTGAATTAACTTTCCTAGCGTCTACACAGCCAAACTGCTATTCTGAAATAAATTCGAAATAGCAGAGAGCTTATTTCGAATTTGGTAAACCTCATTCTACAAGGAATAACACCAAATTCGAAATAGCTAATTTGAAATAAGCACTGTGTAGATGCTTATTTCGAAATAGGGGGCCTCCAGCCCTTCCCACTGTGCTCTAGTGGCCACTCTGGGCCAAACCAGGAAAACTCAACTCTCCCCCAGTCCTGGAGCCCTTAAAGGGGTAGACTCTGGCCACAGTGCACGTGCCAGCTCCAGGCCTGCCAGCAGTTGCTGCCGCTGACCCAGTGGCCCCACAATGAGCCGGGCAGCCAGTGCCAGCCAGTCGTCCACCGCCCAGTCCCCCAGCTCCCAGGAGCCAGCCAGGGGATGGAGAAGGCGGGCGCCTTCCTGGACAAGTGCAGAGATCATGGACCTCATTGTGGTTTGTGGGGAGGCCTCCAATGTCCATGATCTCTTCACTAGACAGAGGAACGTGGCCGTCTACGGCTGGATAGCTGCCAGCATGGCCACAACCGGTCCGTGCCACCCTGGGGGGCAGCCATCTGGGAGCAGAGGGCCCTGACCAGGGCATGGAGGAGGAGCTCCAGGAGCTGCAGGAGCCGAGACGGAGCACGCCTCCAGGATCCCCGAGCCATCCCAGCAGCCGAGTCACCAGGGTCATCCGGGGAGGCAACAACATGTGAGTGCCATCACTGTCCCCTTACTGGGGGGAGGGCAGGGAAGGAGACCAGGGACCATGTGCATGGGCCTTGCTTACCACGGATCACGCAGCAACCTGTTCACGTGTGAGCACGTGCCGTGCCACCCCTGGGCAGGTGGCTCCAGCTGGCTGCCACACAGGGGCGTTGGCCTGTTAACCACACGTGTGTGTGAAGAGACATGACATGCTCCTGACCCCAGGCTGGGACACAGCAGGACGCCCTCCCTCCACAAGGCCATTCTACACAGAGGCAGGGGACATCTCCCCCCCCCACCTCAGCCGCACTATACACAGCACAGGGGCATGGGTGCGGTCACAGGGCAGCTCCCACTCCCGGGGACAGCCGGACTTCCGATCATGGCCTCTGTGCAAGTACATCGGCTCTGATGGTGCAGGGAACGGTCATCATCGCCTTGCAGAGGGGGGCTGGGCTTCACCCACTGTGTCCCCAGGGATAACTGACCACTTCTCTTGTTTCTCCACAGCCGCACCAGCTGCGTGTGCAGGGCACACCGCCCTGCCCGGGACATGCTCCCGCACCCGAGGGCTCTGCAGGACCACCCGAACAGTGCAGGGGTACCGACTGCACCGCAGCCTCCAGAACTGGGTACAAGAAGATCTGGAGCTCCGGCAGGAGCAGCTTGCCCAGGGCCATACCATCTGCCAACACCTGCAGACCCTGGTGCAGAGTGTGCTGCCTCCTGCTGCTCCAGCGCCTGCTGCCCCCCCAGCTACCGCTCCTCCTCCCACTCCTTCTCCCCCTCCCACTTCTCCCTCCACCCCCTCCTCAACCTCCACACCCTCCTCCCCATCCCCCCGGGGACGCCAAAGCCCCTGCATCCGTTGTGCTGGGAGACAGTTGGCCCAGCGAGACCCCCACCACTGAGCTTCCCCTTCCCCTTCTTCCCCTTGCTTCCCCCTTCGAGCTCCCTCCTCCCAGGTTTCCCCCTCCCCTCTCCCCTCCCCTCTCCCACCTCCTTTCCCCAGTCTTAACAGAGTTTCATCCCCCCCCACCAGTTTTGTTAAATAAAGAGAGTTTGTATTTATGAAAAAAACGTGTTTTTTATTTTACATTAGGATGGGGGGTTAGGGAGGGGTAAGTGGAAGGCGTGAGGGAGAAATGAGGCACAAGCCCCCAGTGGGGCAGACCAGGGAGACTGTTAGTGCTCCTCAGGGCGGAAGCTCTACTGTAGGGCCTCCTGGATACTGACAGCCCCCTGATGGACCTCCTGGATGGCAGCCTGCAGCAAATGCAGCCAGGCTCGCAGCAACGCATCCAAGAGAAGCACCAGAGCGCCCAGGGGCAGCTCTGGCTCCATGTTGCTGTGATGTCCAGAGTGAGGGCAACCAGAGCTTGCCGAGACAAAAATGCTTTGCTGTCCCTCATCGAGGTAGACAAGCAAGCAGGGAAACCTGAGAACCAGCTGCCCGGGGCGGGGGAGCAGGGAAGGGCCCTTTAAGCACAGACCTCAGATAGCCTCAGGCAGCAGCCCCACACAGTAAGTACTGACCTGGTGCCCTGCCGGAACTGGTTTCAGCCAGCCTTAAACGCGATTCAGAGTCCATTCAGTGTGGACGCGCTATTTTGAAATAGCAAAATGCTATTTCGAAATGCATTTTGTGTGTGACGCGTTATTTTGAAATATCTTAACTATTTCGAAATAAGATATTTCGAAATAACACTATAGTGTAGACATACCCTTAATGCACATCTACACTACAAGCCTTTATTTTGAAATAATGTCAAGCTGGAGGATTTCTTACTTCGACTCCTGTAACCTTCCTCTCATGAGGAGTAAGGGAAGTCGAAGGAAGAGTGTTCTTCCTTCCACTTCCTTCTGTGGAGATAGCACCAAAAGCTGAATTAAGCTATTTCAACTTCAGCTATGCCATTGGCGTAGCTGAAGTTGTGTAGCTTAGTTTGACTTTTGCCCTGCTGAGTAGACGTACCCTCAGAGACATTCAGAAAATGGGGTTGCATCCCTGACCATCTTGACTAATAGCCATTGATGGACATATCCTCCTTGAAGTTATCTAATTCTTTTTTTTTAATTCACTTATAGTTTTGGTTTCGTAACATCCCCTGGAAATTAGTTGCATAGGTTGACTGGGTATAGGGTGAAGAAGTACTTTCTTTTGGTCGATTTTATCTGCTGCCTATTATTTTCATAGGCTGACCCTCTTGTTCATGTACTATGTGAAAGGATAGTCACTTTAACCACACCGTTTATGATCTTAGAGACCTCTATCATAGCCCTCCTTGTTCATTGCTTATCCAAACTGAACAGACCCAGTATTTTTAATCTTTCATCACAGGGAAGTTGTTTTGTACCCCAAATAATTTTGGTTGCCCTTCTCTGTACCTTTTCCGATTCTAAAATGTCTTTTGAATCTGTTGCTAACTTCTCTTTATTCTATTTTTTGGCCTGCTTACTTACATTGTTACATGCAAAATTTTTGCCAGAGATTATGCTGCTATCTATTTTCCTCAATAGAATTTGACTTCCATTTTTAATGGATGCCTTTTCACCTCTAACCACTTCTCTCTCTCTTTTACTTAGACTCAGAGCACAGAGAGGTTTCTTGGATGAGACTTGTAACTGAGAAGTAGTAATGGGACAGATGTTTTGTCTAACAGGGTGATTCTCACCCTGGGTGTGTCTACACACCAAAGTTATTTCGGAATATCAGCTGTTATAATAATTTTGAAATAACGGATGGCTTATTCCAACTTCTGTAAACCTCATTCTACAAAGAATAATGCTTATTTCGAAATAGCCATTTTGAAATAAGGCGTATGTAGATGCGCCACTTCTGCTATTTTGAAATAGCCCCTCACCAGGGCCATTCTAAGTTATTCCTCCTGAGCCTCTAAATTGAGATAGCATGGATACATTAGGGAAGCCTGCCTCGGATTAAGGCTTCCCTGCAGTGTAGACATGCTATTTTGAAATAAACTATTTCGGAATAACTATTCTGGAATAACTATTCCAGGATAGCTTATTCCAAAATAACTGTGTAGTGTAGCCGTAGCCCCTGTTTTGAGGAGTTGGATTGTTACAATTTGAATTAGCAGAGCCATGCAAAAAATTTACAAGAATTTAATTTCCTGCTATCAAGCTATGGGTACCTCTCTACCTTTAAAACCCCTGGCTTCTTTGTAAAGCACTTGCCTATATAGGACCAAATGTTAAGAGAAATCTTCTGTGTATCATCATCTCCCTATTCCAGCTCTGAATACCAGCCTTTCATCATCAATAATAAGTAAAACCTGCAGAGGACTAAGTAAGCAAGCTGAAAATAAGCTCTTTTTCAGTGTGTTTGTATTAGTTGTGTGGTCATACCCCAATTTTTATTTTGAATCTATGCTGTTAATTTTCTTTCCCTGGATATAAGCGTTGATATCTATTAGTACCAAATACCCTCTTACTACTTACAGCTCCTGCTCTTCTAATCTCACCAGGTCACTTCATGGTTCCATTCAGACTGTATGGCCTGGTCTACACCAGACCCAGCAGCTCAGCTTATGGTACACATCTCCAGCTATGGAGACTACATAGCTGGAATCAGCTTACTTTACGCCGAGCTTTATGGGGACTCCACAGTGGGAGGCTGATGGGAGCAAACACTCCCATTGACTTCCTTTTCTCCAGACAAGAGCAGGAGTACCGGATGTCAGCAGGGATGCCCTCTGAATTCAATTTAGCAAGTCTTAACTAGACTCACTAAATCAAACTCTGGAAGATCAATTGCGGCAGCGGTGATCTTCTGTGGAGTGAAGATGTTTCCTAAGTCTGTGTGTCAGCTCTCCCACTGATTTTGGTGCCATCTGTGAATCTGCTGGTTATATTAGTAACAAATAAAATCATTGTTTGGCTTTGTTTCTTAAATAGTAACACACACACAGGCACAAGGCATTCAAAGAATCTCTGGAAGGTGTACAGGGGATTCCTGTTCAGAGGTGCCAGAACTGGGAAGGGGGAGACAAGGCCTTACCACTTTTTCAAAGTGGATGGTCTTGGCCTGTCGACTTTTCATCTGGGTGGCCCTGCCTTGTTCCCTTCCACTTCCCCCAGAGGCCAGTGTGAAGCTTGGTAGGGTATCCTGGGCAGCTGTAAGGAGCACCAGCAGAACTTCCATCATCCTGGAGTGTGGGACTGGGATGGGGGCTGAGAGTAGGCTCCCCATATGACCCAGGGGGAGCCTGAAATTCTGTGCCAGCTCCCCACTGCTACCCTCCCAGCTCTTCTCATGGCTAGATGATGGATCTGAGGGCCATCCACCCTGGCCAGAGCCCAGTCAGGGAGAGCCACCTGGACAACTGTGGGGAGACTGGGTCCCTCCGTCTGCCTCTGAAGGGGTCAGAAACACTATCATAGGGATGTTTTCACCCTTCCACATGTCCTGGGTGGGAGGAGTGAGCTCCCTGGCCCCGATCTGGCTTGCAGCTAGGCCAGGGATGTGGCCTCAGAGGCTACGTCTAGACTGCATCCCTCTGTCAACAGAGGGATGCAAATCAATCATGTCAAAATTGCTAATGAAGCCAGGATTTAAATATCCCGTGCCACATTAGCATAAACATGGCCACCGCTTTTTTCTAAGCGGAGTTTTTTCAAAAAAAAAAAAAGGCAGTCTAGACGTGGATCTGTCAAAAATAAAGCCTTTTTCAACAGATCCTGTATTCCTCAAAAAATGAGGTTTACAGTATCTGTCAAAAAAGGCTTTATTTTCGACAGATCCGCATCTAGACTGACTTTTTTTTTCGAAAAAACTCCGTTTCGAAAGAAAGCAGCGGCCATGTTTATGCTAATGAGGTACGGGATATTTAAATCCTGGCTTCATTAGCAATTTCAAAGTGCCTAATCTGCATCTCTCTGTCGACAGAGAGGTGTAGTCTAGACGTAGCCAGAGGGTGGTGTCCCAGCCCCACACCCACACTTTTGGAGGGCTCCTACACCCTTGGCTCTGTTTCAAGAGAAAAGGGCTTAATTAAACTTTGTAGGGTAGCAGGAGTGCATATTCATTCAGCTGTATGTGTCATCACTGTGACGAAAGTTGTTGCATGTTACTGGTCCACAAACACCATTTTGAGAATAATAATACATAGCTTGTGAACAGTGCTTTTCATCCATAGATCTCAGACTACCTTACCAAGTACTTCAGTGTCATTTTCTCCTTTTTACAGTTGGGAAACTGAAACGCAGAAAGGGAAAGTGACTTGCCCAAGGTTATCTAACAGCAGTGTCAGAGTTAGGAAATGAAACCCAGAGAGTGCTCTCCCAAGTAAGCCAACCTACCTCAGTGAATTGGACCCTAGAGGTTAACAAGTATGTGGGTGCCA
This sequence comes from Pelochelys cantorii, assembly GCA_032595735.1. Classification (NCBI taxonomy): domain Eukaryota; kingdom Metazoa; phylum Chordata; order Testudines; family Trionychidae; genus Pelochelys; species Pelochelys cantorii. The sequence continues at coordinate 331,414,351 of CM064326.1, read as the reverse complement.
TGTAGCTCTCACAAACAGTAGAACCTGATTTTACTGAGGAAAAGGAATGGGAGTCTAGATATCATGGTTATCTCCTACTTTTTTTCCAACAACATGTCATGAGATCTGAAACTCAGGTTGAAGAAGCCATGCATGAGAATAGCATCTGGTTGAATGAACTATCTGAAATAAATTTCTTCTATTTCCAGTCAGCAAGGTAGCTGGCAGACAGTGAATGAAGGATCACATAAACATGAAGTTTCTTTTAAAAAAAAAAAAAGCATATATTGAATTTATAGCTTTGGATGCTTTAAACTTATACAAAGAGGCAACCAGTGGGGAGGGACACATGCCAAAGGGGGGCACATGACCTCCCCATGTGATACCCCCACATGACTCCTCCCTGCCCAGCCCCAGACTGAGGCCTCCTTGCTCTCCTTAGTCTATCCCTTCCCAATCCTATATTACCTGGTGTGTGTGCACATGTGCTGCTCTCTCCTGCTGTGATGCAAGAAGCAGCAACTTAATCCGTGTCCCAGGAAGCATGGTCATAGGCTGCCTGGCAGAAAGCAGCCACCCTGCTCCCTTTTCTCCCCATTCCAGATTACCTGGCATGGGGAAATTTCTGGTACACTGCTCTTCACAGAGCCAGGCAGTGCCCTTTCCCAGGCAGCATGGCTGAAGACTGCCTGGGATTGTGCAGCAGCTGCAAGAGAGGCTCTGGCCCTGCCTCTTCCCTTCTGTCTCTTGCCGCTTGTCCCCACCCACCCCAGTTGCCTTTCCCAAGACACAGAATTACTCTGTTCAGAGCCTGACTGAATTAGGTATTCCGTATTAAGGATTTGCAGAACTTTAACTTTCAGGCCAAGTCTACGTTGCCACTTTACTGGGCTGCAACTTTCTGGCTCAGAAGTGTGAAAACACACCCCACTGGGCACAGCAAGTTATAGCCCTGTAAAGTGCCAACGTAAATGGGCTCTCAGCACTATTAGCTACTTCCCTCCTGGAGGTGGCTTACGCAGAGTGCTGGGAGACCTCCCTGCTGTGGCCACACTTTCATTTAAAATGCCATTGCAGCTGTGCTTTAATTTTAGAAGAGTAGACAAAGGCTCAGTGTTGTCTCTTGTTACCCCGGCTTGTTTCTGTTCAGCATAGGTTCTTGTACCATTGAGAATGCAATGCTTAATTCAGCTTTCATATTTATTTCATAAAAGGAGTTAATGACTTAGATCAGCAGGTGTTATCCTAGCCTATTAATACTTCATGGGTTACTAAATCCATGCTACGTGTGGAATTTTAATTCATGAAGCCTGTTGGACCTTACATAGCAGTAGTCTTCTCTCCTGGGTTTGGAGTTGGTGAATCTGTTCATGGACAAGAGACTGTGGTTTGTCTCTAAGAATTGTGGTGTTTTGTTTTCCAGCGTGTTAATATAATAAAATTCATTTGGGCAACCAGTGAACAAATGCTTCTGGGAACTGTACATTCAAGAATATTAGGATAATTACACACTTTCTAGCATGTTTGACTGGAATTCTTTGGAACATATGTTTGAATTGTTTTAATTAGAAATAGGCCTAAACCATGATGGCTGAACAGATTTCCAACGCTCCCAAACTGTTTGGGTGGGTTTATCCTGTAAAGGAGGCAAACTGCCTACAGGTAGAGAGGGACCAGTGGCGAAATTGAGATCCAAGTGAGAGTTCTAATTCAGAAAACCCCCAAATAGAGTGTAAACTCGAATGAGCTCCATTGGGCAGAAAAGGGGGTAGAAGGTAGAGAAAGGAAAGGATACCAAAGAGAACCAGCTTTTCTGAAAACGGTAATCAACTGAATAGTCCATTAGCCAGATGGGAGTTCGTGGGCTTGCTCCTCATCTATTGTAAATTCTGATTTATACCAGCTGAGGAACTGGCCTGTTACTGTCAAGGAGCCAGGCATATGTTTAGAACTCTACAAGACACAAATTAAATTTTCCTACACTGAAAAGATGGTCACTGATAAGACACATTGAGTAATCCAGAGCATTCATTATATGGTTGGTTTAGTCTCCCTGCTCCTAAACAAATAAGGTGGCGAGGACACTATGCTGATGAGGGTTAGTTTCTGTGAGCCTCACCAGGGTGACTCAGGCAGCCTTTGAATAAAGAAAGGATGCAGACATTTAACAAGCAGCAGGGAGGAGGAGTGAGTGAAGAGACAACACTACAGCTCTACCCCACTCCAGCATGTTCCTGTATTATGATGATGGTAATATCAGAGGACTCAGTCAGGATCAGGGAGGGACCCCTTGTGCTAGATTCCCTACAAACACAGAATAACAGTCCCTGCCCCAAAGAGGTTACCACTGAGAAATCCTCCAGAGACCAAACTGGCTGGGATTTCTGCTGCTTTGCATTAATGGTGCAAAGCAGATGGACAACAAATAAACCCAAATAAGTGAAGATAGGAGTTATATCAGAATTCAGAACTAAATGAACTCTCTCTTACTCCTTATCTCAGGCTGGGTGTATTTCATTTGCTACTGTGAGCAAGTGTGCTGATGGCTTTATTTTAAAGTGCTCTTTTGAATGTCAGTTTATTTTTTCAGTACTAAAGGATATAAAGTTCTCCCTTCTGTCTACTTCATTGGAAACCTGAATAAATCTTGCTCCCTAAGATAATCCTTTACGGGAATTGTGGTCTAATAGATATTGACTTTGGCTTTATTAGCCTTTATAAGAAGAGTCCAAATCACTTTCATCTTAGACAGGTTTCCTTATTTATGATGGATATATAAGTAGCAACCATGCTCTGTTTGGGGGAAGAGATTAAGTTATTCATGGAGCTATGTAAGTATAGGTGTAGGAATATGTATGTGTGTGTATGTGTGTTTGTGTGCAGTAGTACATTGACAAGTGATATGGAACACGCTTTAAAAAGCTAATCTCAATGATCCATGACACATGGAGAGATGAAAACATCTAAGAGAGAGCCTTTTCAATCTGTAATTTCTATGGTTCTATGATCAGATCAGATCTATTTTTGGAGCAGATTTTAACAATGTTTGCCTCTCCGGTGTGTTTTGTGGCGTTTGTTCAATGAACGTGTACATACTGCTTTGATCTTCAGATAAAAAGCCCTATTGATGAGTAAGCACTATCGTTAATAATCCCAAAGCTTTAGAGAGGTAGCAGAGTTAGTCTGTAACTGGATAAACTTAAAAAACAATGAATAGTCTAGCTGCACCTTAAAGAGTAACAAAACATGTTGATGGTATCATGAGCTTTCTTGGGTACATCCCACTTCTTCCAGTTACCACTAATTCTGTCAAACAGATTTAAGTGAAATACTTTTTTTTGTTTATTATTGAATTATAGGGGGGTTATTTTTACTTCAAGATCAGGCCTGAAATTCCAACATCAGCAAAATTTAAGTCTATATAATATATACCATGTTATTATACTTCAATAAAGGAGGGCCTTAAAACTTCCCTTGAGAACAGTTACCATGGCCTACCATGGTATATTACATTGTCTCACAGTTGCCCTGTTCTTCCCTCCTTTCTGCAACCTCTTTCTGTCTCTTGTCTTTTACTTAGGGCAGATTTACATCCCTAAGAACAGTAGTTACATTGACCATAATCCCCCATGTAGACAGTGCTAAGTCAACATGAGAGCTTCTCCGGTCAATGTAGCTACTGCCTCTCTGAGAGGCAAATTAATTGGTGAGGGGAGAGTTCTCTCCCATGGGCCTAGGAGCATCTTTCTGTAAGTGCAACAGCTTTGGTGCAGCACTGCCAATGGCACATGTTAAGGGTAGACCTGCACTTAGACTGTAAGGTCAATGAGGAAGGGACCATCTCTTTGGTTATGTTTTATGCTAGCACCAGGGGTCCCTGGCCCATGACTGGAACTCCTAGGTGCCCTTGCAGTGCAGCTGATGAAGGAATGGGGTACCCTAGTGATTTATGCTACAGCTGTTACACTTTAACTTGTAGCTCTCTGGGAATTTGCAGATCACGTCTAAGAGGGCTATGAAGCTGTTTGTTGCATGAGTGTCACATCACAGCACACACTGAGTGGTATGCTAGCCCAGTCCAGGTTTTTCTTAGGATTTCCAGGAGCCTATTGAAACAACTAAGAAATATATTGAAGAAAAATCTGTGGACCAATGTTGTATTTTTCATTCCAGTGTTTTACTGGTGTCAATTAAATGGTGATCTGATTTCTGGACAAAGCTACAGCTAGAAGTATGGGCTACACAAGAGGACATAAGTAAAATTGCACAGTCGCCAAGAAAGATGAGCACAGTGCTCTGAGGGAAAGACACAGAATTAAAGCTAGTCACATGTATTCTGTTTAAATCCATAAACTGTGCCCATTATCATGGTAGTAAGGACCTTGGCATATGCCATTTAATTTTTCAAGCAAAATAATTTCATGGATTTTTCCGCATTACAAATCAGCTGCATTCAATAATAAGAATGAAGTCCTATGATAATAGAGCTGCACCAAACAGCAAAGATGCACCCCAATGGGAAGGTGTAATCAAGAAACCTCACACATTGTAGTAGAGTGCATTTAAAGAAACATAGGTATTGCCATGCTATATTACACCAGTGAGACCTCTGGTCCAACATCCTCTAACAATGGCAAATGCCAGATTCTTCATCAACAGGTGCTTGATCCTAAAGTAGGCAAGTAAGGAATGCCCTACCCAGAAGCAGAGTTTGTTCTTAACTCCCAGTCAGTGAAAGGAGTGTGTAAGGGGGAGAGGAGGAGGGAGAGAGAGGAGTTACCCAGAAGCATGAAGGTATGTAGCTTTACATACCATTTAAAAAGATGGAGGGTTGCTAGTTTTAACTTCCTCTTTTCTACTCACCTATTATTACTTTCTCAAAAGCAAATGCTGTATATAAGTTGCTGCAAATGAATAGTGTGCCATTAGAATAGGAGCTGGCACATGAGAGAACCATGACAGTCCTATATGAAAAAGCCTGAGGGTCATTTAAGGTGCACCATAAATACATCTATCTTCTACCACAAGCTTCACATTATTTCAGATGAAGTAATTTCCTCCCTCTGCTTTATACATAGATAATACAGCAGTTTGGTTTTAGCCTCTTTTCTCAGCATACGTTTCTATCAATACCACTTACTTGGCTTTTTTTTTTTTTTTTTTTTGAATGTGAAGAGGGCAGAGACCCTTTCTAGTAGCCTTCACCTTTACAGAACCGGAGCCATGCAAATAATAACCCCATAAACATTTGCACTCTACAGGCTGCTGCTACTGCTGCTTTGTGACTTGACCTTGGGTTTCTCTCTTTCTTTGTGGGAAGAGACTTTCCAAAGCTGATTCAGGCAGTTTTCTCATTCAGTGCCTCATAGTGCCACTCCCTCAGTGGCTGACAAGGGAAACAGGCACGCCCTATACTAGCCAGCAGTCAAGGTTTGTTCCCTCTTAGAACTTAGTGCTTTCCTGGCCTAGTTTCCCCCGACCTGCTAGTCCAAATGCACCTTCCCCTTCTCCCAGGGAGTGACTATGGAATTTCCCAGCAATCCCTTTCTGCTACCAATTTCCTGCCTTTCTAAATTCCAGCCCAGCTCCCTCTTCCTCAGCTGCACTTCCTTATTCAGTCAGGGGATAACTTAGTCACCTGATACGTCTCAGCTGTGGCCTGTTGGGCTCACTAGCCCCATTCTTTGTCTTCGTTAACACTTTCAGAGCAAGCATGTGGTGGACACTATGGGAAACAAATAGAGTCCCTTTGTTTCGTATCTTTCAGAAGTCCTGGACTTTCTTTCAATCTCACTTGTGCCACTAAGAAAAGTGTTTTTGCTGATCTGTATTTAGATATATGACTTTTGTCTTCAAAGGAATGGCCAGAAGTCAATAAATACATACATAAAAATACAAAGTTCCTGTTAAAATAAATGTTCACTAATTCATTCTGATGAAGTGAATGGGCTGATTTTTGGTAGACGGACTGGTACATTTTCATATGGATTAATCAAGGCTTCTCTAGTGCATTCTTCAAATAGTGAGTTACAGCTGTAAGTGCACATGGGATCAAACTTTTCACATAGAAGTCCTTGTAGATATGTTCATTACATAATATATGTGCACAAAACTAGCTCTGGTTGGGAATTTTTCTATGACTCTTTTGGCTTCTGTCAAATATGCTAATTCTTTGGAACTAACTTTTCAGAGAAACAATCAGTTTCCACACATTTCTCAACTCCAAAAAAATTGGTAAGTTTCAAAACTGTCAATGTTTGTTTCAATTTTTTCACATAAAAAAATGCCAGTTTTCCAGTATGAAATGACAATTGTATTTAGAAATGTAAACCCATTAAAGTAAAAAGTTTGTGAAAATAATACAAGTGAAAACAAAACACTTCAATTGCCCCAAACTGGAATGCTTTTGGATTTTTTATTTGAAAAGTCTTGATTTTGACTTTTCTCCTTCCCCACTTCAGTTTTAGATGGGGGAAAACTTTCAACATCTTGAAAATATTTCCAGGATGGGAAAACTTTCTACCAGGCTCTGCACACCACATCCACACATCATTGGGAAGCTTACTCATGATTGCTATATTACCATTGTCAAGGTGCTTGTTTATTTATTTAAACTACTTTATGCAGCTCTGACTTCTTCTCATAGTACCTTGTGCATTTCATAGCGAAGATGGTTGCTTCTGCTCTTCTCACATTGTGGCACATTACTTTTTAATGTTTATGGCAATAATGCCTACAGTACCAAGGTGGGGAGTTACAGGGTTTGAAGCAGAGAAGTCCTTGGTATATTCAGTAAAAATGTTGCTAGCTTGGAGAACAGGATAATGTGTTAATAAGCTGTGGGGCTAGATGGCAGAAAGGACATTCCAAACAGAGAATAGCACCCTTCTCAAAAGGCCCTATCCTGCAAGGTACTGAGCATTCTCAACTCCTATTGACATCATTAAGACTCAAGCCACACAACACATCACAGGAGTTGCATAAATTAAGGTCACAAGAGACAGCTATGATCTAGTCTGATGTCCTGTCTAGCACAGGCCAAAGAGCCTCACCCAGTAATTTCTGAATCCAAACTGTAACCTCAGTTCCAGCTGTAGTCTATTTTTAAGGAAGACATCAGTTTTGATTTAAAGATTTCCAGTCACAGAGAATCCACCATGACCATAGGTAATGCTGGTCCGATGGTTAATTGCACTGAGAGTTAAAAATGTATACCTTATTTTTTTGTCTCAATGTGTCTACCTTCAGCATCCAACCCCCTTGGATTTTATGTATGCCTTTTTCTGCTTGATTAAAGACCTGTCTACTATCAGATATCTTTCCAAATGGGACCTCACACTGGTGGAGTTCTAGACCACTACATCCCTGGACAATGAAGTTATTTAACCTCGAAATATGTATTCTTTTGTTTCCCTACTTTTGGCAAGACTAAAGGTTGACAGTTACTTGTATTCTAGGTTGCTCATCTAGTGAGTGCACTAGCTCAGAAATCCTGAAACCCTCTCTTCTAATGGTTGGTTGTGCTATTTCAAAGTACCAATATTGTATTTAGAAGGCCTGAGGGTGATTTGCCTTTTTGCTGGAATATAACTGAATGATCTCTGCACAATTCTGCCATTGGTACAGTCCATCTGGCTTTTAAATCACATCTCTCTTCAAACACATGCAGAAGCCACAACTGTTTTCTTCAGCTGAACAGTGGTTGTCACTGATTGAATTGTTGGCGTGCGATGACTAACCAGCAACCACTGGGGGATGTGCACCCACGTACAGATGGCTTAATGGAGGGACATAAAAGAGGCATTGGCATGGCTAGGCTGAAGGCCCAGATGTGCGCCTACATGCATTGTCAAGCCTAAGAAAGGAACGGAAGGAAGGGGACCCGACTCAAGCCACAAAGCCAGGCGGTGACATCATTGGGTTTTCAGAGGAAACTTTATCTGTGGGAAAAACAAGGCTACCTTTTTATTACAAGCCCAGACAGCAATGCTATACATGAGGGCATGCTGGCAACGAAGCCTTGTGTCTACAGCTGAAGGACCTATCAATGGTATTTTAGAGGAGACCTGGTACTTGATAATTTTGCTCAGACAATATTGATGTGTCTGTGCATAGCTCTTACTGCCTCTCTGCTAGAAGAGATCAAGCAATGATCAAAATTCTCCTTCCTGCTAAAATTCAAAGGCTCACATATCACTGCATGCCTGCGAGTGACCAGAGAGGTACAGGGTGCTGTTCAGAACCTCATGAGAGGCAAAAGGGGGGTTTCTGGCTGAGTGGGTGCCAAATCTTAGCAGTAGGAAGCCAGAAGCTTTGACTGATCCAGGCCCTGGTTGCCCTGAACCTGTTTGTTCTCACACCCTATTGCTAAACTGAATAAATTTGCAGCACACAACCTCCTGTCCCTAACCTACCCTTTTGTTCACCATTTCCCACTAAAACTGAAGCAATAGGCAGAGGACATGCTATGACTGCTGCTTGCTGAATCTAGAGTATCTTGTTCTCTGTTTTTCCCCTCCACCTGTTTTCTCTTGTTGTATATTTAGAAAGGGAACACTCTTTACTGTGCAGGTACTGTGCTTGGAGCAGTGGGGTCCTTACTGGAGTCCACTGGTGCTACCACAATGATGGAACAAAACCAAAAAACCTCAAAAGATTAAAACAAGTCAAATCCCCAAAAGGAACAAAACAAAATAAACCAGTACCCCACCCCTGGGAATGCTGGCTAGGATCTGGAACTGAGAGACTTGGACCATTAACAATGTCCAATTGGCATGATGATCTAACGCACTGTGCAGTGTGAGAGGCTACAGCATTGAGCATGATACAAATAGCTATAGACTGGAAAATCTGCCAGCCATGATGTGATCAGCACAGGGGATGGGAGCTGGCATGTCATATGGGACCTTGAAAATCATGTCTTGCATCACACCATGGATAGCACACCTGAAAGCACAGCCCTCTAAATGTTTAGAAGCTTTGTTGTGTCTTTAAAAGCAGAATCAATCCACAACAAATTCTGCTCTTGGTGAAGTTCTACTTAGGCCACATCTTCACTTGCTGTGCTGAAGATCAATAGCATTTGATTTAGTGGGTCTTGTTAAGACCCACTTAATCAAATGCTGAGGGCAGCTCTGGTCAGCACCAATATTCCTCAGAGTTGTGTGGGGTAAGGGAAGCTAATGGGAACATTGGCTCCTGTCAGCCTCCCTCTGTGAACGTGGTGTCAAGCTCGGCTTAAGGTAAACTGACTCCAGGTACGTATTTTACATAGCTGCAGTTACTTACCTTAACCTGATCTTCCAGGTCTAGTGTAGGCCTGGCCTTATTGTCATAGTGGAGATCAGCAAGTTGGAAACCCAGTAGGTGTCATAGCAGGATCTTCATCACTGCATGAATCATCTAGATGCTCACACAAATGCGGTCTCCAGCATAGAGTGCTGAGTGAGAGCAATCACAGGACAGGCAGCTTCTAATGTGGCTTGTCTGATTGCACAGACATATACCAATTCATATTGCCGAGTCTAAGAAAAGCACAGAAGACCCAGCACGAGCCAAAGAACTTCCCTGGTAAATGTAAACTCCCTGCATGACTTATATTAAATTGTATTAAATAAGTACAAGGAATTATAGTGCAAATGGGTTTGTTTACTTTACAAAAGGCTCTTATTGTGGAAGAAAATGTGTGCTTAGAGAGTAGTAAATGAAAAAATTCAAAGTGGTTATTGGTTTGCTTTGTAACAGTGACCGTATGTTTATGTTTGTAGATTAATTTTACAAATTGAAAAGACTCTAAGGTGCAATGATTTCATAAACTAACTGTTCTGCATAACATCTATATTGAGTATGGTGAATGGATTTGTAAGTTCACAGCCTAAAAATTGGCACAAACCACAAGCAGGCATGAGAAAACTCTACTAAATTGTGACTGTTACAGGCCTTCTCTTGTGTCAGAAAAACACAAGCAGGCAGTTCACAGTCCAGGTTTTCATTCACAACAATACTTTGGTTTTATGTATTGGTTTGACTGATTGCACCTATAAAGCCTATTCTTAGATCTCAAGCAATTTGAATTAAGATTTGTTTTTGAAGATTGTCTGCTGTATTAACACAGGCATTTTGCTTTTTGGGGTTTTGGTATTCACAACCCCCTTGCACCTTATTATGTGGAAATAAAATTCTCAAAAGCTGCTAAGCTAGAGTATGCTTTATACAAACTATTTCTGTCCTGCACAGAAGCATAGAGAAATGATTAATCCATATTTCCTTGGCACTATTGTAACTAAACCCAACAGAACTTTCATTTTAATAAAAAAATCTATTTCATTATTTTAGCCCCTCTGTATTCCAGAATTGAACTTGCAAGGCTATGTCTAGTGAGTCCTGTTGTCCCAGTTTATTTTAGTGTTTCAATATAACTGCCACTAAAACAGTGAGGGAACATTCACTTCCTGCTACATCTGCTGGGTGTGCGAGTGATTCTCTGGCTAGGCCCAGTATGGAAGCTAGCAGTCACACAGCTATAATATTAAACAAGACATCTTATTACTGTCAGCTCCAGGAAGGAATGTGAGGAATAGTCAAAGGGACTCACAAAGAGCAAACATATACTTTTGTTTACCTGTGGTAAAATTATGTTGCCATTAAAAACATAAGAATACAAAATATTCTTTCCTAAAGTAATTGCATCCATTCTACAAAGCACTCGGTTTAATACACATCTGCATCTTGAATTGTATTTACCTTCCATAATTACTTCAGTGCTACAGAGGCACCATTCATGCAGCCATATTCAAGGTATGACAGTGCTTCCAAAATAAACTTCACTTCTCAAAATATGTATGACTCAGCTGTACAAGTTGGTGAGGAGTCAAAAGACACATGAAATCCCAGCCCTGGTGGGATGCCTAAATAATTCCCTTGCAAAGCAACCACAGATTGGGTTGTTTTACAGCTAGATGGATCTGATTTTGCTATCTCCTGACTTATAAACATCATAGACATTTCTAGGTTTTTTAAATTAACATAAGAATGGCCATACTGGGTCAGACCAATGGTCCATCTAGCCCAGTATCCTGTCTGCTGACAGTGGCCAATACCAGATGCCCCAGAGGGAGGGAACACAACAGGTAAACCTCACATGATCTCCCCCCCCCCACCCCCGTCACTCATTTCCAGACAAACAGAGGCTAGGGACACCATTCCTACCCATCCTGGCTAATAGCCATTGATGGGCCTAACCTCTATGAATCTATCGAGCTCTTTTTTGAATCCTGTTGAAGTCCTAGCCTTCACCACATCCTCTGGCAAGGAGTTCCACATGTTGACTGTGCACTGAGTGAAGAAAAGCTTCCTTTTGTTTGTTTTAAACCTGCTGCCTATTAATTTAATTTGGTGATCCCTAGTTCTTATACTGTGGAAATAAGTAAATAACTTTTCCTTATTCACTTTTTCTACACCAGTCAAATGGCAGTTCACTAGTTAAATGTGAGTATGTGGATACCTTTTGGGGGGCTGTGCATTTACAAATCCATCCACATAATCAATCTAGTTGCAAAAGTGCTTTACATATGAACCTGCACAATGTGTCTAGATAGTGACCAAATTAAGCAATTTAAAAAATTAATTACAATTGATTGTATGATTAATCATGCTGTTAAACAATAATATAATACTATTTATTTAAATATTTGTGGATGCTTTCTATATTTTCAAATATATTGATTTCAGTTACAACACAGAATATAAAGTGTATGGTGCTGAACTTATATTTCTTTCTGATTACATATATTTGCACTGCAAAAAACCCCCTCAAAATAAACAGTATTTTTAAAATTCTCTTAATATAAGTAATGCATATCATGAAGGTTGAATTAACAAATATTGAGCTATATATAAAAATAACTGCATTCAAAAATAAAACAATGTAAAATGATAGCACCTACAGGTCCACTCAGTCCTACTTCTTGTTCCTCCAATCGCTCAAAGAAATGTGTTCACATTTGCGGAAGACAATGCTGCCTGCTTCTTGTTTACAATGTCACCTGAAGTGTGCTTGCTCATGCTTCAGTCATGATTCCATAGGACATGTGTCCATGTTGATGATGGCTTTTGCTTGATAATGAGCCGTTAACAGCATAGATCGATACTTGCTCATTTTCATCATCAAAATTAGATGCACCCATCAGAAGGTTAATTTTTTTGATGGTTCATTTTCTAGTTTCTAGATCAGAGTGTTGCTCTTTTAAGACTTCTGACAGGATGCTCCACACTTTGTCACACTCAGATTTTGGAAGGCAGTTCAGATTTTTAAACCTTGGCTCAAGAGCTGTAGCTATTTATAGAAATCTCATTTTGGTACCTTTGGGTTTTGTCAAATTTGCAATGAAAGTGTCCTTAAAATGAACAACATGTGCTGGGTCATCAGCTGAGACTTCTGTAACAGGAAATATATGACAAAATGCAGGTAAAACAGAACAGAAGATATACAATTCTCCGCTAAGGAGTTCACTCATGAATTTAATTAAAGCATTATTTTTTTAAGATGCATTATCAGCATGGAAGCTTTCTGGACTGGTGCCAAAACATGAAGGAACACATGAATATTTAGCATATCTGGCACATAAATGCCTTGCTTTCAGGTGACATTGTAAATATGAAGTCGGAAGCCATAAATGTAAAAAAACTTCTTTGTTTTAGCGATTGGCTGATCATGAAGTAGGACACAGTGGACTTATAGATTCTAAAGCTTTATATTGTTTTGGTTTTGAGTGTAGTAATGTAACAAAAAGTCTACATTTGTAAATTACACTTTTACAATAAAGAGATTGCATTCCAATATTATATGAGGCAAACTGAAAAATGTAATTTATTCTATATTTTTATAGTGAAAATATTTGTATTAAAATAATAAGTGAAAGCTATATACTTTGTATTTTGTCCAGTAATTAAAATCATGATATTTGAATATATATAAAAATACCTAGAAACATTTAATAAATTTCTATTTGTATTCTACTGATTAATGGTGCATTCAAACTGCAATTAATTGTAATTAATTTTTAAATTGCAATTAATTTTGAGTTAATCTTGTGAGTTAACAGCAATTAATCAACAGGCCTAGTTTTTACTAATTTTTACTTCTATTAGTTCAGATAAAAGAACAAGCTGGATTGTATTCTCTGGTACCAGTGAAATCCTCTATCAACTTTAATTGGGTTCCTTGAGCATAAATTAGAAGAATTTTGCCATTAACATTGAAATAGTTTTGTTTACTTTCATAATAAAATATAATATATCCACCCTTCCAGTTTAGTTAAAAAATTACAGGTAAAGTGATGGTGAAATAATGGCATTAATCCTGATAGAGAAGACAAGAAAATGATTTAAAGGGCAAGATACAATATTTTGTAGTGAAATGAGTTGCATTGTGCAAACTGCTGTGTGATAAATGTGAAAACAATAAAAAAAGTTGTGATTACATTCAAGTTCTGACAGCACTTTCCTAGATAGAAAGGAAATATAAAGCAAGTTCTGCATTCTGGATTTATGAGGTGATAGTTGAATACTTAAGGAAATATTAGCTGAAGCACTAGTATCTGGCAAAATATATACAGAATATTGCTTTGGATGATACAGTGTAAAGTATGATACATATGTATTTATTTATGATTGATTGATTTATTTAAAATATTTTTACCCTGTCCCTCTATTTAAAATATTTGAGGCAGCTTACCAAAGGGGGGACATAAAACCTGCTAAAACACCTCAAGAGGAGGGACACACACACACAACTAAACACCAATAAAACCACAGGTAAAAAGGGTGGCTTTGGCCTACCACCAAAACAGTGCCAGCATTGATACCAGGTGAATGTTCCAGGGGAGAGAATTCCATAGGCTAAGGGCAAAGACTGAGAAGGGCCTGTTCCATGTAGATGTCAACTTTATCTCCATAAGTGAAGGAACATGGCACAGAGCCTCCCCAGCCAACCTCAATGTCTGGACGATATGGGAGAAGATGGTCCTTCAAATGCCCTGGTCCCAACCCATTTAGGGCTTTACAAGTCATAATCAAGACTTTGAATTGTGCCCAGAAACATACCAGAAGCCAGTGCAGCTACTGGAGCACCAGCCTGATGTGCTCTGTATAACGAGTATTAGTTAAAACTCAAGCAGCCACATTCTGGACCAGTTGAAGCTTCTGAAGACTCTTCCAATGTGCCCCACGTAGAGCACATTACAATAATCCAATTGGGATGTGACAAGAGCATGAATCATTGCTCCCAAGTCGCTCTTATTCTGGAAGGGTCGCAGCTGGCGAATCAGCCGAAGCTGCCCAAAAGCACTCTGGCCACCGAGGAAATCTGATTTTAAATGTTAAAAAAGAGTCCAGGAGGACTCCCAAGTTGCATACCTGTTCTTTCAGGGGGAGTGTGACCCCGTCCAGAACAGGTAACACACCACATTCCCAGACACATAGCTTCCTGATCCACAGGACCACAGTCTTAACTGGATTCAGCTTCAGCCTATTCAACCTCATCCAGTTCATCACTGCCTCCAGACACTGGTTCAGATTGATCGCCGCCATACCTGGATCTGATGTCACAGAGAAATATAGTTGGGTGTCATCTGCATATTGATGGCATCGCTCTCAAAATCATCTTACAACCTCTCTCAGCAGCTTTATGTAGATGTTAAACAGCATAGGGGGCAAGATGGAATCTTGCGGGACCCTGTAGCACAATCACCACAGGGTCAAGGAGTAGCCCCCCTAGCTTCATCTTCTGAAAGCATCCCAACAGATAGGACCAGAACTACCACAAAACAGTGCCTCCAATACCCAACTCCGCCAGGCACTCCAGGCACGATCATGATTGATGGGATTGAAAGCCACCGAGAGGTTCAAGAAAATCAACAGGGATGCACTCCCCTGTCTATCTCCTGAAGTAGGTCATTTATCAGGGTGACTAAGGTGGTTTCTGTTCTAAAACCAGGCCTGAAGCCAGACCGAAATGAATCTAGATCATCCATATCTTCCAAGAAAGCTTGTAGTTGCAACGCCACTGCCCGCTCAAATACCTTGCCCAAGAAAGGAATATTAGCAACTGGGCAATAGTTATTCATATTGGGTATGTCTACACTTGCACCCTAGTTTGAACTAGGGATGCAAATGCAGGCATTCAAAATAGTCAATGAGGAGTAGTCATTTGAGGAGTAATGAAATAGTCATTTGAGGAGTAACGTTAGTTTGAACCAAGGGGTTTGGTTCGAACTAATGCGTCCCGGCGCGCACTTTCATTTTCGAAACAGCTGGCATTCGGAGTAACGCGCTGGCGAGATCATGCTAATGAAGCATGGGATATTTAAATCCCCGCTTCATTGACTATTTCGAATGCCTGCATTTGCATCCCTAGTTTGAACTAGGGTGCAAGTGTAGACATACCCATTGTGTGGGTCCAGGGAAGGCTTCTTAAGGAACAATTTTATCACTGCCTCTTTCAAAGTGGTGGGAACCCTGCTGGATCTAAAAGATGCATTAATAATCCCCTAGATCCAGCCAGTCATCCCTTTTCTGCTCGATTTAATAATGTAAGCACCTAGAGGATAATAGGTTTATGAGGAATAGCCAGCATGGACTTGTGAGTTTATGGTAACTCATAACCTTTCCAAATCAACAAACCTGCTTCTTTTACAGGATTACTGGCCTGGAGGATTGGAGAAGCAGTAGATGTGATATTTGTTGATTTGCAGTAAGGCTTCTGACACAGACCCTTCTGACATTTTCCAAGGCAAACTAGCAAAATATGGTTTAAAGAAAGTTACTATAAAGTAAGTGCATAACTGGCTGAATAATTATGAAAGTTTAATTGTCAAAAACAGAGTGTGTATAGTGGGGTTCCACAGGGTCTGTCTTGTGTCTTACTTTTTGATATTTTAATTAATGACTTGATAATGGAGTAGAGCGTGTGCTTATAAAACTTACAGATGACACTAAATTTGGAGGAATTGCCAGTTCTTGGGAGGTTAGGATTACATTGGATCATAAATTAAATGAGTCAGCAAAGTGAAACAGTTATAAAACAGGCTGATATTATTCTGGGGTGCATTTACAAGAATGGTTTATGCATGACATGGGAGGTAATTGTCCTGCTCTATTTGGCATCGATGAGACCTCAGATACAGTACTATGCCCAGGTCTAGACACCATACTTTAGGAAAGATAGGGATGAATTAAAGAGAGTCCAGAGGAGAACAATGATATATGGTTTAGAAAAACTGACCTCTCAGGAAAGGTTAAAAATACTGTGCATGTTTAGTCTTGAGAGAAGAAGACTGCAGGAGGATGGGGGAACCTGACAACAGTCTTCAGACATGTTAAGTGCTGCTATAAAGAAGACAGTGATCAATTGTTCTCCATGTGCAGATAGGACAGGGTGTATTTTGCAGCAAAGGAAATGTAAGATGGATATTATGTACTAAATTTTCAACTATAAGGACTGTTAAGCATTGGAATAGGCTTCTGAAGGAGGCAGTGGAATTCCCATCATAGAGGCATAGATTCCAACTTCCACGGCAAGAAAGGACCGCTGTGATCTCAGTAAGACTTCCTCTATCAGGCAGGCCAGAGAACTTCCCCAAAAGAATTCCTAGAGCAGGACTGTTAGCAAAATGACCAACTTTGATTTAAAAATAGTCTGGTATGGTGAATCCACCACAGTCTTTGGTAAATTTGTTCCAATAGGTAATTAGTCTTACTGTTAAAAATGTAAATTGTATTTGTTGTCTGAATTTGTCTAGCTCCAACTTCCATCCATTGGCTTGTATTACGGCTTTCTCTGCTAGATTGAAGGACTCATTCCTGGGGAGCTCGACCCCTAGCTTTGTTGTGGTTACTTAGGGTGCTCTCTCCACACTGAATGCTTCCCTGACCCACTGATCATTACATACAGTTCAACGCAAATACCATTTATTAAACGGCAATATTTTTAAAAGAATAAGGAAAAATGGGAAAACACGTAACCCTGCTCTGTGGCACGGGGACATCCCGAACAGCATCTCTGCAATGGAAGTTCACAGTCTGTCTCTTGTAGGTCCCAGGCCTCCTGCCCAGGTCCTGGCTGTGCTGCAGGGATGCTGTGGGCTGCACACTTGCTCTAATAGTGACCACACGCTTTCAGGCTCTAGGTGGCAGAACCTT
This sequence comes from Pelochelys cantorii, assembly GCA_032595735.1. Lineage (NCBI taxonomy): Eukaryota > Metazoa > Chordata > Testudines > Trionychidae > Pelochelys > Pelochelys cantorii. The sequence goes on along the minus strand of CM064326.1, from coordinate 331,397,173 downwards.
TCTCCCCAGTGTCAGCCCCTCAGTTGAGGGTCATGATCCCCCTCCAAGTCTGGCCTGCAGTGTCCTTATTCTGGGCCTCAGCCCAAAGCCTCCCTTGCTTTCCCCAGCTGCTCACCACACCCATCTCCTGACTGCTCCTGCCCCAGCTCCCGCTCCACTCTCTGCTGCTCTGTCTCCAGTTCCTTCAGCTGCTTCTCCAGTCCCTCTGGCTCTGTGGCTGCAGCTCTGCTCCCAGCATGGGATCTGCTCTCTGGGCTGTGTCTCTGGCTCTCTCTGGCTGGCCTGGCTCTGCTCCCCAGCTCAGTTCAGGCCCCTGCTCTCTCCTTAGCACCTCCCAGGCAAATCCAGCTCACACTAAGGACAGGAACCCCTGGCCTCCTGACTCCCTCGTTAACCTGCCCACCCCATCAATCAGCCAGACCTGGAGCATTGGCATCTCTCTATTGCTCCTGGGGACTGTCAGTCTCAGGGTCCTGATTTCCCATTGATCCTACCCCTTCCTTTTGGTACTGGGAGCTAGCTAATCAAAAACCCCACAGAGCTTTCATAAGGGGCCAGCAGCCCCCTTACATTGTCAATGGGACTTTTTATCTTGACTTCAGTTGAGAAGACATCCAGTTGCACTAGAAACCATACTGGCTTTGTTTTACAGATCCATTGTGCAGTATACCCATTCAAAGTCAATCAGATGCCAGCATGTGTTTCCATATGTGATTGTGTAGTTGTTGGGTTTTTATTTTTATTTAGCATGGCTTGCTGGATGACTGTCTACACTGCTGCACTCTTTTTGTCTCAGCTTGCCTGCTGCTGCCTCCAGGCCCGGCCAAAGAGTTTGCGGGACCTAAGGCAGCATGCTGTGTTTGGCTGAGCCGCACGGGCGTGCAGCTCCCAGTCAGGGCAGCAAGTGAGTGGGTGGGTCTGGGAGCTGGGCAGCATGGGGCCCTGAATGTGCAGGGCCCAAGGCAACCACCTCGCTCACCTGGCCCAACGGCCAGGCCTGGGTGCACCAGGCAAACAGATCCATAGGCCCAGAGATCATCTGGGAAAGCAATGAGATGGTAGTGCCAGTCTTTAAATAATTGAAACAGGAGCAGTTAGCTTGCTTTAATATTATACCATAGTGCAATTGGTACAGCAGTACATTTCCCCTCTGTCTATGGCAAGTTTTCCTTATTCTTTCTCTTCTCTTCCTTCTCTGCCTAACTCTTTCCCACTGTCATAGTTTCTTCCTCTCTTGTTGGGTTAAACATTCTTGTGTAGAGCTGCGGCATTGCTCCCTCCCACAGCAGACTTCTATGAAGCAGCAGATATTGTTTATTATACCCATAGATTCCAAAGTCAGACGGGAACTTTCTGATTATCTAGTTCAAATATGCTCCCCTGCATTACCTAGGCCAGAGAATGTCCCCAAAGTAATTCTGAATCTTTTAGAACAACATCCAATCTTGTCTGTGGTAGGAAGCCACTACGACCCTTGGTAAGTTGTTCTAATAGCTACTTACTTTCGTTGTTAAAAAGATACATCTTATTTCCAGTCTGAATTAGTCTGGCTTTGACTTCCAGTCATTGGAGCATGTTGTGCCTTTCTCTGCTCGATAGAAGAGCCCATCACTAAATATTTCCTCCCTGTGTAGGTTCCTACAAACCGTGATCAAGACACGCCTCAGTCTTCTCAGTGTTAAACTAATTAGATTGAGCTTCTTCAGTTTATCACTATAAGGCATATTTTCCAATCCTTTAATCTTTTAAAATGCATTTCCCAACCCCTAGGTATATACTGTCAGTTTCTGAATTTACTGCATTTGTCTAGAGGATCTTAGTTTAAAATTTGCTTTATAAATATTTCATTAGTGTGTTGCTGAAGACTATAAAATCACATTTCCAAAAATTCATCTGTCCCCCCAGGCTGCCATTGGGTGAGGGGGACATATTTAATAGGGCGCCATAAATTCTAAGAACGGCCCTGCCTACCCGTCTAGCTTTCTAAAGCTTCCCAGTCATCCCAGCTGCACTTTTACCCTTCATGTAATGATTTGCCACAACATGTAATGGCTGCTCCTATCTCTTCAGATTCTAGAAGTGTAATCCACAAAGATCCTGCGACGGGCACTACGGGTACCTGGGAAATCATTGCAGATAGTGCCATTGTGCACAGTTCTGGACTGCTAGTCATAAACTGGACCCTTGGGGGGAATTTGCAATGGGAATGAATCGATCTCACCACACTACCAAAAAGGAAACTGAAGTTGTAGTAGTTATGAGTGTTTCTCACTTGTCCTATTGCACTGTTGTCTTGACAGACTGGAGAGGAAGCACAATCTAGTGGCTTGGGTGCTAGACTTGGGCTTTATTCCTGGCTCTCACTAACCTACCATCTAACCTTGGGCAAATAATTTTACTGCTCTGTCACTGTTTCCCCCCCATTGGTCTATTTAGACTGTAAGCTCTACAGGAAAGCTCTTCTACTACGGGTTTGTACAGCACGGAGCACTACAGTGCTACCAGAATATTAATAAAACTAAAAGCAAATGTGGAAAAAGATCCAGGAAACTTGCCTGACCTGGAAGTATCATCAAAACAATAGCAAGGGTCTGAAAAAGGGCTGCTTTGACAGATACAGAATCTTACACAAGCACGGCATTTAGCTTGTTTGTTTGGATTTTTTCTCCTTCTTTTCCTGATTTTGCCACTTTCTTTAGGAGATGCATAATTTCTTTTTATCTTTAAACTCTGGAAAGTTTCTTGTGGACTACATTTGTGGAAGGCAGAATATTGAGTGATGTAATTATGGCTTTCTCTCTCTCTTTTTTGTTTTTTATCAGCATGTATTGCTCATGAAAGGAAGGGACTTGCTGTGTGCACCAGCTGTACTGGAAAGGAGGTCTCTGGGATGCTGAGGAAAGAGAAGCAGGCAACAGCCAGACACAGGTATTGATCTGAAAGGTGTTAGTTATGTGAAGTATGGGTACGACCTTTTATTTTTATTTTTTTACTACAAGCCTTTGGCTTTTAGTGTGGAGAACCCCACCCTAGCCTGCAGGAGTTATGAAGGCTTTTCCACATTGCTCTGCTACTACACCACAAGTGAGTGTCACTTGCAATTGCACCTGTGGTGCAATCTTGCACTTTCCCGGAGAAGAGCTTCAGTCCTGCCAATTGTACAGTGCGATGTGATTTAAAAGTGACTTTTAACCAATTTAGTGCTTATGAAAGTTTAGGCCTCCTAGCCCTAGAATGAGAGGAAAACCAAATGATAGAATACTTTAAGTTCTCCACCCACCTATGAGCTTCAGTCAGAATCCAGAAGGACCATGTTGGGGTGTTGGAGAGTCATTTGGTCTCTTCCCTACTTTCTTGGGGTTTTTTTTTTACTACTGATGGCTTTATGAAGAGGACACAGCAGTCTGGGCACATCTAGACTACCCTCGGCTTCCAAAAGAAGATATGCAGATTCAGCACTAATTTGCATATCTTCTTCCAATCCTTTTCGGAAGAGGTTTTTTCGGAAAAAAAAGCAGTCTAGACGGGGTTTTTCATGCAACCCTTCCCCTTTTTCGAAAGAACCCGTATTCCTCAAAAAATGAGGTTTACAGGGTTCTTTTGAAAAAGAGGGGGGTTTGTGCAAAACCCCACATCAAGACTGCTTTTTTTTTTTTTTTTTTTTCCCCCGAAAAAACCTCTTCCAAAAAAGGGATCGGAAGAAGATATGCAAAATCACGCTGAATTTGCATATCTTCTTTCGGAAGCCGAGGGTAGTCTAGACGTGCCCAGAGATTTGGCCTGGTGTTTCACTATCACTTATCTTTCATCGATGCATCACCTGTGGCCAATGGACTTGAACTGATGTTACGGAGGGTATGATGCAAGACACAAATTCCTGGAGTGAAAGGACCAGGACCAAATCTTTGTCTTCTCAAAGTCTGAGAATTTTTCCATTGACTTCAAAGATCCCTGGTGGTTTTGTCCCTTACACCAAAGGATCCAAGTTGAACACCAAAAGATAAGCACCTAAACCTGATTGTCAAAGGTGTTAAGCACCATTAACGCCCATGGAACTTAATACATGCAAACTCTGGCAGTGGCACAGGAACATTTTTAAAAGTGGGTACTGAGCTCCCTTACTCCCAGCTAAGTCCGGCAGCAAATCCCCAGCATACGGGGCTGGCAGCCAGGATCTTGGACATGTGCCCGACAGCAGAAGCCTTGGCATGCAGGGTGACACCAGGAACCTGGTCCAGAAGGCTGGCAGCAGAGCCCCCTGGCACATGGGGTTGGCAGTTGGGACCCTGAGCACTAGGCTGGGAGCCCAGAGGTGCTGCACACCCTCCGTCCTGTGCTACTAGTTCCCACACCTTTGAACACTAAACAAGAAGCAATAGTTGTGGCTCTGATAGCTCACATGAGGACAGGACAGCAGATAGTCTTAAATCAGTTTCTTGATGTTCCTAACTGCACACAATTCAGCAGCCTAACACAATAAAGCAGGTGAACAGAAAACTGGAAGTAGGGAAAATAAGTATAGAGCCACAATGGTGTTAACTGATTTACACCAGCTGTGGATCTGGCCCACAAGCGTGGAAGAAGTCAGATTTTTGTAAGTTGTTTTGCTTAGCAGGTATGCCTAAAAGAATAGACCAGGTGCTGATGGAAGCAAGTCTGGAGGTATTTCAATGTTGTCTCTGCTCTGGAGGCCCTTGGGGCACCACTTAAAGTAAAAGATCAAGTTTCCTTTTAATAAAGAAAAGTATGGCTGTGCCTGGGGGTGAGTGCCACACATATTTGAAAGACAGGTTCCTGGGCTATGGAACTTGTAAATCCTTGTTCTTATAGAGGAAGGCACAAAGGTATCAGAACTAGCAGAATATTGCCAGATAATGAATAACAATTCTTTGCACTTGAATACTACCTTTTCACAAGAGGATGCCAAAGCACATTATCATATAAAGCCATCATTTTTCAGCCTGGGTACCTACACTTAGACAGCTAGTGCCAAGATATAGGATCTTCTAAATAGATGTTCAGAACTGCTGAGCAACCACAATTGTCATCGAAAACAATGGGAGCTGCAGGTGGTCAGCACCTCTGTACAACCCACTTTTACAGAGGTGTCTAAAATGTGGATATAGTTGCTTAATATTAGGTATTTGAGTTGGGATTATTCTGGCCTGACTAATTAACACCCCGGCAACACAGGTCATTATCCTTCTTTTATAGGTGGTTAAACTGAGATGCACCAGGGATGTTCACATTACTTGCACAAGGCCATATGAAAGTCAGTGAATAAGCAGTAAAAGAGGATTAGCACCCAAAGACACTTCTCATTATTTATATTACTGTAGAACCTGGGGACTTGCCCCATGAACACTGCTAGTGTCCTACTAGATGCTAGACATATTCACAGAGTAAAAGACAGATCCTGCTCCAAAAAGCTTGCAATCTAAGCATAAGACAAAAAGATTTAGCTATGAGCAGATGGAGAGCACAAGGATGCCATAAGACAGAATTGAATGATGATATTCAGAGTCCCGACCCTGAGTAATTACTGCTTCAAGGAGGCCAGGCTTAGTTCTGCTTTGAAGAACTGCGGGATATAGAAATACAGTAGAAGACTGCGGGCCCCAGCAATGCCCACCATTCACACTTCCCTAGTCACTGGAACTGGCTCATATGGGATGTGCCTAGATGATCCCAATGGAATCTAAATGCTACAGCTGAGAGTGCTAAATCCTGGAGGTGGTCAGGCTAGATAGTGTCTTCTAGCCTTTTAAATCTTGATTGTGGCTCTCCCGCCCTGATACCAGTGGAAATATGGAATGTATTTATAAAATACTTTCAGATGAGGAGGAGCTGACTTGTCAGGATCAATCCATCTCATTTCAGAGGGACACCCCCTGCTTTCAGTATACTGGCAGGCCTAACTGACACGGGTGCAGTATAATTATTGGTTTCACCCCTGACTCTCACAGGACATGGAGAGGGAATTTACTTTCATGCAGATATTATATCATACAATAAACTGTGATGAGTCCAAAGCAGAACTTCATATACAGAACCCTTTCCCCTATTTTGAAAGGCAATAACTCCCTCCTGGTTGTATGTTGCTAGGCTCCCATCTTCCTAAAGACAACATGGACATGATTATCGAATGGCTGAGGATGCTATTTGAATTCACAGCAGTCTTCCCTATCCCATTTCCATGGAATTTCTTCAGTCTCACTTTCCTCGGTACCATGGAAGTTAATATAGTTAATAGAGAGTAACCCTGCTCACTGTGAGGGATATTCACCCCACATCAGAATGAAAAGAGTTAAAAAGGAGCCTAGAAAGGCTGCACAGGGAGCAGCCAATTAGAGAGAGGCTGCACAGCAAGGCAAATCTAGGCTCAGTGGACTTACCTAAAAGGAGCTGCAGTGCCAGAGGCAGTCAGTTGCTGCAGGGAGCCCAAGGGAAGAGGACTGTATTCCTAGTAGGCTACAGGAAGGTCACACCTTGGACAGAGCGGTTGCCAGCAGGGCCTGAGGTGTGAGCTCCTGGCTGGCTGCCAGGTCATGCTGGTTGGCGGCCCTTAGAAGAGGGTGAAGAAGATGCTGGGAATGCAAGAATGTGGCCCAGGGAATGGAAGCAGAATGGGTAGAGAATTTAAAGAGATGTGACAGGAGGCTGCTAACTGGATTGGGATCTGGAGTAGTGGATAGGCCTAGACCCCCCTTTCACTACTGGGGAGTTGGCTGGACTATAGAACTGGGAAAGGGGAAATATTTCCATGGAAAACATGGATGGTGGTATGACTGGAGGGCCAAGTCATGAAAAGGATGCTGCTGTTCCTGGGCTGAGACAGGTCAATAGGCAAAGAAAGAGGTGGGCACAATACCAACATTAAAGGAAGAACTGGCTGAGAGAACTAATCCTGAGGTGGACAGCAGGGGTTGCCTCTTTTGTGAGTAGTCCCATCACACTCACCTAAGTCTATTCTTCTGTGACTGGAGAACTGCTTCCAAAGCTGTAAACACCACTGAATACATCTAGTCAAGTTTTAATTAAGTAATATAAGTAATATATATTTTAACCATAACCAAGTGACAAAATGTATAAGCCATTTAAATATTAATTTTTCCTTCCTTCCCTCTAAACCATTTAAATGGTTCTCTTGGTCAATCCAGAGTATGTTTCACAGAAGTATAAATAGTTAAAAACCCCCAGTCAAGCTGTCTTCTGTTTAGTGCTTCCTTACCATAATCCAACTGGTTGTTATAGCCCAAAAACAGCAGGACAAGAACAGGTTGTTTGATCACAGTGCTACAAATACAGAGATAGAATAGAGGTGAAATGTGTTTTTCTGGTAAATGCCGATTCATCAAAACCAACTATGCTTGTGGAAAAGTGATTTTTGAAGAATTTCCTATTTTTTAAAAAAAGTGAAAAATTGAAATGGGTAAAATGTGATGTTTCAGTATTTTAGAAAGAAATTCAATTGCGAGAGTCAAAACAACTTTTTCATTCAAGGTGTAAGGTTTTCTTAATAAAAAAAATTAAACATTTTAATTAAACCCTTCTGAAACTTCTTTGGATTTTTTATTTAATTTTTTTTTTTGCAGGGGAAACATTTTTACTTTTCATCCCAATTTGTGATGACTGACTGACTGACTGACTAAACTAGCACTTGGGAAAACCCAGCTCTAATGCTCAGACTTTGAAAGTCTGTCAGATCGCTCTCTGACGCTCCGATTTACCATAGCTTTGCAAAAGGTGGACAGCACAATTCTGCTTGCTTGACTGATTTAAAAGGGTGTTCACAGAGAGACTCTATGCAATACAGGATGTTATCACATTCCTCCCTCACCCATGGAATCTGACACTTTCTGCTTTGTTCATGTTTTCTTCTCCCTAACCCCTGGCTGTGGCTAAGTGATTGTTTATGGCACAAACTTTAAGCCATTGTCACCTCCAGGGCCTGTGAGTCATGCCACATGCTCTGCTTTTGCATCAGAGAAGCAGCTCTAATAACACAGATGAAGTCTAAATGTTTATCTGGTGAGAGAGATGATAGTCAAATGTCTCTTTAGTATTTAAAAACAAACAGCAGCAGCTCATTTCTCATTCATGAATTTTTTTCTATTGTCTCATTTTTATCAGAAAAAAATAGAGACAAAGCAGTGATATTTGAGACTCTTTCCTATATGGTGTATTCCATGATACTTGCATACTATTTATTTATAACACACCATAAAGATGCATGGAACTTTAAAGAGAGACCGTAAAATGAAATGTATGGACACATAATAAATCAATATTTTATTTGTAATCCAAGACCATAAGAGCAGCTATACTGTGTCACACCAAAGCTCCTTTTAGCCTAGTATCCTGTCTTCCAACTGTGGCCAATGCCAGGTGCTGCAGAAGGAATGAACAGAATAGAAAATCATCAAATGATACTGCATTTCCTTTATATAAAAAATCAGTTATCTTCTCAAAAAAAGAGATACAAGTTGACCTGGTAAAATCTGTCTTTTGTAAAACCATTTTGTATTTTATCCCAATTGCCATTTACAACTCTTTTAAGATACAATGGAGGTGAAGCTAAGATAACATGTCCATAGTTTCCGGAATAACTGTTCCCCCTTTCTTAAAAATAGATGCCATATTAGCAATTTTCCAGTCACAGGGTATGACTCTTAAGTTTACAGATTCATTGCAAATCTTTGTTATTGGGCTTACAATTTCATGTTCCATTTCTTTTAATATTTTTGGATGGAGATTATCTGGGATCGCTGATTTAGTCCCATTAAAATGCTTGAATTAGGCTTCAACTTTGGATGTCATTTCTACTTCCATTTTCTGATTTCCATTTGTCATCCTGCCATTACCTATAAGCTCCTCAACCTTAGTAAAATCTGAGGTAAAGTATTCATTTAGGTGTTGGGCCATGCCTAGATTAACTTTAATCTCCACCTCATTCTTAGTGGTTACTGGTCCCACTTCCTTCTTTGTTTTCTTTTTTATTTATATGGTTATAGAACCTTTTACTATTGGTTTTAATTTCCTTTGTAAGATCCAACTCTGCTTGGCTTTCGGCAGTTATTGCTTTTTCCCTTCACTTTCAGATTTCCAAGAGGTAGCTTTCCTTCCTGATCCATTCCATCTTCCATTCCTTGTAAGTTTTCTACTTCCTGTTAATAAACTCTGTGAGATGCTTGCTCATCCAGCTTGGTCTGCTACACTTCCCAATGAATCTTCCCCTGAAGAAGTGGGCTGTGCCCACAAAAGCTCATGATACCATCTACATGTTTTGTTAATCTTTAAAGTGCTACCAGACTTTTTGTTGTTTTTTAAGTTTTTCCCCTGCTTGGGATGCTGGCTTCAGATATGTTAAGTCAAATTTGCAGATACAAATTCCAAGCTTCCTCCACATTCAGATCCTTGAGTTCTTCAATCCAGTCCTCTTCTTTGTCTAATTCCCTTAATTTTTGAAAGTTGGCCCTTTTGAAATGAAGGACGCTGAATGCAAATCTATGTTTATCTTGCCATTTAGTTTAAGCGGAATTAGTTCATGATCACTCAAAACTGAGGTTGTCCTCTACAACCAGTTCCTCGTTTACTAAATCTAAAACAGCATCACCTGTTGTAGGTTTGGCAGTTATCTGGGTAAGAAATCTGTCAGCTATCATATCCCAGAAAATCTGAGCCTACTAGTATTAGTAGTACTTGTCCAATCTATATCTGGGAAGTTAGTCTGCCATAATCACACATTTCCCAGTAGTATTTATTTCATTAAAATTTTAAAGAGGTCTCTATCCATATCCAAATGAAATCCTCAGGATCTGTAGGATATCTCAAGCACTATCCCAAGTAAGCCCATGGTAGCTTTTTTCCTCAAATTGATTTTGATCCAAACACACTACAGTCTACATATCCCATGGATTACATCCAGAGATTATGCCACACTCTCACAAAAAAACTAAGGAGCCACCTTATCAGCGTGCTATACAACAAACAGAAAAAAATCAAGGAGGAGGTCTCAACATTAGAAACTATCATAAAAAAACAAGCCTCCACACATTCTTCATCTTTTCCAGCCTTTACTACAATTCAACAAACCACCTACAAGGACCACTTCATCTCCCTTCAGAAGAAAAAGGACAATAAACTATCTAAACTGCTACATGCCTCAGGATCTCTCATTCCAGATACTTGCGATTCACCCAACATCATCATCAACCTATCTACTCTCTCTCTCTTATTGCTATCCTATGTGATTATTCCTCTTTACTCTGCTCTGGTGAGGCCACATCTGGAGTATTGTGTCCAATTCTGGGCCCCCAATTACAGGAAGGATGTGGATGCATTGGAGAGGGTCCAGCGGAGGGCAACCAAAATGATTAGGGGGCTGGAGCATATGACCTAGGGGGAGAGGCTGAGGGAGTTGGGTTTATTTAGTCTGCAGAAGAGAAGAGTGAGGGGGGATTTGATAGCAGCCTTCAACTTCCTGAAGGGAGGTTCCAAAGAGGATGGAGAGAGGCTGTTCTCAGTAGTGACAGATGGCAGAACAAGGAACAGTGGTCTCAAGTTGTGGTGGGAGAGGTCCAGGTTGGATATTAGGAAAAACTATTTCACTAGGAGGGTGGTGAAGCACTGGAATGTGTTACCTAGGAAAGTAGTGGAGTCTCCATCCCTAGAGGTGTTTAAGTCTCAGCTTGACAAAGCCCTGGCTGGGTTGATTTAATTGGGATTGGTCCTGCCTTGGGCAGGGGGCTGGATTTGATGGCCTTCTAAGGTCTCTTCCAGCTCTATGATTCTATGATCCTTATCTGCTTCTTTTAACTATCCAATTTTTAGGTGCTTATAGATTACCAGTTTTGCCTGTTTGCTTTTCCCTTTGATATTTACATACCTTCTACTTCTTGTTTCCTGCCCCCTTCCATTTTTTCCCTTCCCCTCTGTCCCTTCTCTCCTATTTATTTTGGGTCTGGACATCCTAAACTCAAAACTCCGGTCATCTGAAGAAGTGGGCTGTGCCCACGAAAGCTCATGATACCATCTACATGTTTTGTTAGTCTATAAAGTGATACCAGAATATTTGTTGTTTTTTTAAAGTATATTCTATTCCATCCCTTCTAATATCTTTAGTCTCCCTCATCATTAATATACAGTGCTACCCCACCACTTTTATTTCTGTGTTTCCTGCACAGCACATGGCCATCAATATCTGTAGTCCAGTCATGACTACTATTCCACCATGTTCCCTGTTATTCCTATAATATCTGGTTTCATTTCCTGCACCAGAAGTTACAGTTCCTCCATTTTGTTACTTGGGTTCCTTGCATTGGTGAATTAACCTCATAGGGTTTATCTACACCAGCACATTTGTCATTAAAACTTTTATTGTTCAGAGATGTGAAGAAACAGCACTATGTTGGTGGGAGACACTTTCCAACCAACATAGCTGCTGCTGCTCGTTAGGGGTGGTTTAATTATGTTGGCAGGAGAGCTCTCTCCAGCCAACATTGAGTGGCTACATAGGAGACCTTACAGCAGCACAGCTGCAGTTGTGCTGCTAGAAGGTCAGTAGTGTAGACACAGTCTTAGTTGTTTCTGCTTGGCTTTGCCCAGATTTCTGACACAATTAGGTACAGTCATCACCTACTGGCTTATTAGCTTCATTCATACTGGAACTCTCTTTTCTCTTAGGCTATGTCTACACTGCGGGGGTTTTCCGGGATACCAGAGGTATCTCAGAAAAACTCCACTGCATCCAAGGAATGTGTTTGCTCTTCCACTTTTTTTTGCAGAAGAGCAAATGCACTCTTTCAAGGTGCCCTGTATACTTCGTTCTACGAGAGATAAGGGCTCCACCGAAAGAGGAGGATTTTCTGCCATTTGGCCGTGTCTAGACGGGGCCAAGTGGCAGAAAAGCCTCTTCCGGAAAAGCTGTCCTTTTTCTGACAAAGGACTGTAGTCTAGACCTAGCCTTAATGTCCATTCTCCTAACCACTGCTGTTCCTTCTTCCATTGCTAGAGTCTCTCTTTTTTGATTTTCCTCCTGGTAAATATTAGAATCAGGAAAGGAGATAACCCGAACATCTCCCCAGCCGTCTCCCCTGAGTTCCGTCTGAGTCATAAGGCTATTTTAATCAGTTGTGCCAACTTCCATCCCAGAAGTCTCTTTCCCGTTCCTGCTCAGGTGGAGTCCATCCCAAAAGAACAATCCTCTGTCCATGCGTGCTTCACAGTGGTTGAACATTCCGAAGCTCTCCATATAGCACCACTGCTTAAGCTATCTGTTGATCATCATCATCATCTTGTTTCACCTGTGTTCTCCTCCTCTGGGGACAGGTAGAATCCCAGTGCAGATCACCTGAGCCCCCATTTTTAAGTATTTCCCCCAGCCTGGCATAGTCTCCCTTGAGAGTTCCCACCTGAATGATAATCAGTGGATTCTTTCCTGATCTCATTAGGATTTATTTATTTATTTATTTATTTATTGGCTTAAGAGCCATATCCTGCATCTTAGCTTCTGGCAGACAGCACATTCTTCTCAGATCAGCTGCAGTAATAGACCCATCTGTTACTCTTAGTAGGAAGTCATCAATCACATAGACCTGCTTCTTCCTGCGGTTGATGTGATTTTGTGGACTTCCTCCTGTTCTTTCTAGCTGCCTTTTGTTCTCTTACAATCTTCCATGAATCATCCTATAACCTTCTGCAGCAATAAGCTCTAGCTATCTCCACTGACACTTCCCCTCTTCTTGTGGGATTAACTGTGCTTCTATTCTTCCTTGCCATCCCACCTTCTGCTACTGCCTGTTGTGCCCTTCCTTCAATTCCAGCTCAACAAATCTGCTCTATTTCTTCTTCATTAGCTGGTATTTTCCCTTGCCTGGTTCTCATAGATACACTATTCCACTGGCTACTTTCCTCATCCAGTAGTCTACCCTCAAAGTTCTTCAGTCCAGCTTGCATCTGCAAGTCTGGACGTTTCCCTTTATATTGGTCTTGCCTTCCCTCCATCATTGCTTGAATCACCTTCAAAACTGAACCATCTGCAGCTCCAAAGCTTGAATCTTTTTTTCCATTAGCTCTCTCTGGTGACACTTCATACAAACAAAGCTCTTTACAGGTACAAATGTACATCCCACAGGTTCCACATCTGATCATCTTCATTGTCTCTTCCATTCCTTGGGTCACTACCCTGATTCCTCTGACTCTGTCAGAGCTTTCCCACCTAAGCTCCACTTAAGGAAAACAAAAAGGAAAAACCCAAACAGGCACCAAAACAAAAGCTAAGCGCCACACACTTCTTCCCTGAAACACCCTTTACAAACTGCCACTCCAAACTCCCCTGCTTTCAGCTCTGTTTGCTTGCTCCTGTGCTGCTGGCTGACTGCTTTGCTGCCTTTATAGCAATAGTGGGGAATCATTTTTGAGTGGGGGCCGCTTCAAAAATTTTTGAAGTGGTCATGGGCCACCCCGGAATGGGCGAGGCCTTGGACAGAGTGGGTGGGGCCCTGGATAGAAGGGGTTGGGCCTTTAAATAGCAGGAGTTGAAAGGGCTCGGACCTCCCCTGTGGCTCCCAGGCACCATGTTAGCTGGAGACGGGAGCTGCAAGCCCTTTCAATTCCTGCTATTTAAAGGGCTCGCTGATCCCGGCCTCACTGCTAGTGAATTGCCTGGGAGCTGGGGCCATGCCAGCCCTCTCAGTTGCTTCTGTTTAAAGGGCTTGCACCTTCCCTGGGGCTGTTGCCTGCCAGCCATAGGGAAGGCATGAGCCCCTTATCTAGAAACAGTTAAAAGGGCTCGCAGCTCTGGCACTGCTAGCACGTTGCCAGGGAGCTAGAGCTGCATGAGCCCTTTCACCTGCTTCTTTTTAAAGGGCTTACACCTTCCCCGCAGCTGCCAGGCAATGTGTTTATAGGCACCCTGCTTTATAGGCACCCTAATCATGGCTCTTTTGTGATCAAAGACTTTTCTTCTTGCACAGCACCCTGTCCCCTACCACAGGGATTTTCAAACTTTTTTTCTCATGACCCAGTTGAAGAAAATTGTTGATGCCCACAACCCAACATAATTTAACTAGAGTGTGGGCTCTGGGGTGGGGCTGAGGATGAGAGTTTTGGGGTGTTGGAGGGGGCTCTGGGTTTGGGAGAGGGTCAGGGATGGGGCAGGAGGAGCTTACCTTGAGTGGCTCCCGGTCAGTGGTGCAATCGGGGTGCTAAGGAGGCTTCCTGCCTCTTCTGGCTCTGCAGACCATGCTGTGCCCTAAAAGCAGCCAGCAGCAGATTCCCAGCCAATGGGAGTGTGGAGCTAGTGCTCAGGGCAGAGCAGTATGTGGAGCCTTGTGCGCTCTCCCCACCCCACTAATACCTAGGATCCAGGTCTGCAGTCACTTGTTTATGGGGCTCAGCGCAGCCTGTGGAATCAGGACAGGCAGATGCCCTGCCTTAGCACCCCCACTGGTCACCTGATCCCCTGCAGCTGCAAGACCCACTGCCTGACATTCCACCACCCAGTCCGGGTCACAACCCATCAGTGCTTTTTTTGTGATGACACTGCCCAGTACATAGTACTGGCGCCTCCAGACGCAGTACCAGCACCTCCAGTCAGAGCTCAACACCTTTTCCCCTGGAGTACCGACACCTTTTTTTTTTTTTTTAAACAAAAAAAGCACTGCAACCCATAATTTGAAAACCACTGGTCTACCAGCCTCTACAAAATGGAAAAAAACCCCACAAAGAAAGCTTAAAATTAAAGTGCTTAAAAACTAAAAGACCCATGAATACAGAATTCTGAATGGGAGTTGAATGCCCTCACTGGGACAAATGTTGAGGTCCTCAGGAATTAACCCTTCTTTATGTGTGCTGATCACTGAAAAATGTCATTCGGGAAAATCTGGAGCTGGGAGGCCTGAGGCCTACACGAGACTTCAGGTTTGAAGTGGTTATTTCAATGCAAGTTGGGGTGACTAAGGACTGAAATTAGACATATACACCGAAGGTGAACAACTGGCTCCATTGACTCTTATGGCAGTTTTCCTACGGATGTCAGTGAAGCCAGGATTCCACCTACTGTTTTAGACCTGAGTCTTTTGCTAACAAAGTGGATGCTAGTAACGTCTGTACTACTTGGAAAAGAAAAAAAACTAGTTTCATGGATAACCAAATTCTTTGAAGGGATGTTTTACCTTCCAAAAGCTTCACCATCCACAGAATGTTAATGGGTTTACATTTCTGGTTAGCCATGCAACTCAACCACTACCTCACTGCACTGTTAAATACGTTACAGGTTTAGTGCATGAAGTGCTGCTGACCTCTAAACCAAACCAAAACACTGGTAGCAGGAGTAAACAACTCTAAATAAAGAAATCCTGGATTGTGGCTTTTAAATGCTCCTGCTGTTGGTACTGCCTTGAAAATATCCAGGCTTGTTAGCACAACCAGCCTAAAGCTGAGTCCTTCGCTGTGAGAGGAATTGCAGATAGTCGCCAATAACCACAGCCAGGACAATTGTTTCTTGCCCATCATACTATTCTACCACCTACTGTAATTGCCAAGCAGAAAGCTGTACAAATGGAACCACGGATGTTGCTGGACCAGGGAGTCATGGACCAGATTGCCCTGGGAGGCCAGTGGCAGGACACCTGGTGACTGGAGCTAGGAGCCTGGTGGACCCTCGGGACAGCAGAGCCTGGGCCTGGCCTCGGAGCCTGGCAACAGCTCAGGGGCTAGCCACAGAGCCACATGCCTGAGGCTGGTGCCCCATGGTGCCCCAAAGCAGCCACGCCTGGCAGAAGCAGCAGCCCCAGAGCAGCTGAGCCCAGCATTCCAGTGCTGGCTGTGGAGCCACATGCTCTTCTCACTTTCCTCTCACCTCTATGGTTTCAATGACTATTTCCTCAAATGGTATGTAATCTGCCCATCTATCTCTGACTACTCCCATTTGCTCCACTCAGAGCTCAAGGGGTTTTTTTCTGCTCTCTCATCTTGGACGTCCCACCGTCACTTCAAACTGAATCCTTTCTATCCTTTCCTCTTCGTGCCTCTCCTGTCTCTTTTCTCCATATCTATAGATAAAACCACCCTTCAGTTTCCCTGAACTGGCAGTCTGAAAATAATCATTGACCCAGATCTCTTCCTCTTTTCCACATTTTCAGGCTTTCACTAAAACCTATAATCTCCATCTTCTGTATTATCAAATTCACATTTTCTTCACTAATCAGTTATTAAAATCATCGCCACACCTGAGGTTTTTTTTGTTTTTTTAATGAATAAATCCTTCACTTTTCCAGGGTTCACTTCAGAGGTAGCTTTTATTCAGTGTGCCTTATGTGGCCAAATTAATCTCCCTCCTGGTATGTCAGTCCCAGGATTATAGTAAGACTTCAGGATGAAAAGATATGTTTCCTATGACCCAAAAAATGGGTCTTTGATACAGAAGAAAGACCATGTGGAGCAAACAGATACAAATATTCAGGGAAATTATTTGGAGTACCTTGTTGCCAGCCCTAACTTATGCAAACAGTTGGGTTGAGGAACTTTTACCAGGAAGACTCAATTTGGTTTTGGGATATCACTAAATATACACCGCATCATACTAATCTGTGTAAGAACATAAGAACATAAGAACATAAGAACGGCCGTACTGGGTCAGACCAAAGGTCCATCTAGCCCAGTAGCCTGTCTGCCGACAGTGGCCAGCACCAGGTGCCCTAGAGGGGGTGGACTGAAGACAATGGTCAAGCGATTTGTCTCATGCCATCCATCTCCAGCTTCTGACAAACAGAGGCCAGGGACACCATTTCTATCCCCTGGCTAATAGCCTTTTATGGACCTAACCTGCTTCTGTCTTGACTATCTTAAACAGTTTAGTATCATCTGCAAACTTTATCACCTCACTGCTTTCCCCTCTCTCCAGATCATTTATGAATAAGTTGAACAGGATTGGTCTTAGGACTGATCCTTGGAGGACACTACTAGTTATCCCTCTCCATTCTGAAAATTTACCATTTATTCCTATCCTTTGTTTCCTGTCTTTTAACCAGTAATCAGTCCATGAAAGGACCTTCCCTCTTATCTCTTGACAATGTAATTTACACAAGAGCCTTTGGTGAGGGATCTTGTCAAAGGCTTTCTGAAAATCGAAGTATACTATATCTACTGGATCCCCCTTGTCCGCATGTTTGTTAACCCCTTCAAAGAACTCTAATAGATTAGTAAGACAGGATTTCCCTTTACAGAAACCATGTTGACTTTTGTCCAACAAATTATGTTCTTCTACATGCTTCACAATTTTATTCTTTACTATTGTTTCGACTAATTTGCCCGGTACTGAAGTTAGACTTACTGGTCTGTACTTGCCAGGATCGCCTCTAGACGATCTAACAATATGTAAGTCTAATAATATGTGGGGGAGGATATATAATGCAAGTACTAGTCGATTTAATGTGTTCACTGGTTTTTCTTCTGGACTAATATTTATCCCTTCAGCGAAACAATTGTCTATTTATGGAACTTAGCAAACACAAGAGAAACTTGCCAAAATTACCAGTCCTGAATTGAAATTCTCCTTCCAATGTGACAAAAATATACATTAAGCCTGAAGCCTTCTCCCTAATTGGCAGGACGTAAAAAACTCACTTAGAGATCATTGTTTCAGGAGTTTCATACCTCAGCCTCCTTCTGTTAAGATCTTTGGCTTCTCTCACAATCATTCCTTGTGAGCTTTCACTGCCCTAAGCAGGACTTCAGCTTTAATTAAAGCTTTATTTATGAAGTATTAGTTGTGACAAGTATATGTGTGTATGTGTGTGTGTGGGGGGGGACTATCCTTTCAATTCTACCTTCAAGCTTGATGAGCAAATATTTTCCACTCAATTCCGTTACACAGCTTTTTATTAAAAGAGACTGCAAGGCGCTAAATAATATAATGCATAGTGCATCTCTGGAGAGTAGCATTCAACCAGTTTTAGGTCATAAACCTAAATCACATCAGAGTATTCATTTGTTCACATCCAAAAACTACCATGTGGCATGGCACAGCATATATTCTCTGTCAGAGAGCTAAGGATACAATGGGCATAGCAGGTCAGAGCTGAAGTGCAGGCAGGGAAGAGAGCATGCTTCCAAGTGTTATTTGTATGAATATGAAGGGAATTCATAACTGGATAGGATAAAGAACAGTTTAATGCAGGGGAAGGTTTCTACCATTAGTTTGATTTCTCCTGCTCCTCTTGTTGCATTCATTATGCCCCCTTTCATTCACTATTATCTTTTATAAATATAGCTTTATCAATGGGTTTCTTACTTTGTGCCAGTGTTGTGGAAACAGTCTAGCTGCAGTACCTCTGAGTCTGCTTGCTTTGCTATTTGCAGTTTACTAATAAACACAGCTGATACTGGCTTAGCCAGACAGCCAAAATTTAAGATTGATCTCCTAGCAAACAAACCTGACCTACTGATAATGATGCCCTGATCTATTGCATGGCCTCTCGTTATTTTCTGAAATGAATGTTAAAGGCTGAGTTTTAGCTTTTGTCCATATGTAACGAGATCCTAATGCAGATCTGTTGCACGCTAATTAACCTTTGGCCACTGGAAGCCAACGCACAATTACATTTTCTGTGTCAAAGGTTCAACTTCTGAGGGGGAAGTGTTCAATTAATATTGTCAAGCTAATTGTAGACTTCCACCATAGAGAAGAAAACCTTTGTTGACTCAGAGCAAAATAGTGTCTGCAGCATAGCAGGAAATTGTCATTAGCTGATCTGGACTTTCTCAACTTTCAGCTCCTCACAAGCCAATAGCTATGGAATGTGGAAGGGTAATTTAGATAGCAAGTCAATCACATCCATTACTGTCTGTCAAGCTACCTATGACATATGACCAGAAACGAGAGTATTGCTTACCCATTCCAACTCCTAGGCTTTTTGCTTGACTCTTCCCCTTCTCAGATATGCTAAAGAACAATGGCAGACCATTTTAATTGTGGAGGGAGAGGAGATCTCTAATGATCCAATTATGAAATCTATAGATTATCTATCTATTTTGGACAATACTTGTACATATTCATGTCCATGTTCTGGTATTTAAAGCCATTCCCATGTGCAGAATGAGCTTGTCTACACTACAGAGAAAATCAACCCTCCAGAGGTCGATCTTCTAGCGTGCAAATTAGCAGGTCCAGTGAAGACCTAATTCAAACTGAGCGGGTGCCCCCACTGGTGCTGGTAGTCCTGCTCATCATGAGGAGTAAGAGAAGTCGACAGGAGTGTTTGCTCCCATCAACCACACATTCTGTGGACAGTCTGAAAACACGATTCAAGAAATGCAACACCAGCTACATTAATAGCATAGCTGCAGTCGACTTTCCCTTTTAGTGTGGACAGGCCAATATGCAGAGGGATGGTAACTACAGTCTTCTAAGGCTCTGTCCACACAGAAAACAGGCGGGCAGAAAGTGGGCTGAGAAGTGGCTCCTATGACTCCTTCTTTGAAGGTGCTATATGCTTTCCACCCTCCCCTGCCTTTCCCTGCCAAGGAAAGGGTTGGTTTGTGCACTGGCTACATTCAGAAATTATGAGAACTGCATGTGGCCCACTGGGATTTTATACATGGTCTGCACAATCCCCCTCTGTTTCCACCCCTCTCACTTGCTGGGGGCCCTGCACTTACCTGCTCCTCCCTCTTCCTCTCAGAACTCACAGAACACTGTAAATCAGTTGATTCCTGCCCCACCCCTGCTCCTCTCCCCTCCCTCCCAGAGCCTGACTGTCATGAATCAGTTGATTTGTGCGTTCAAGCTCTGGAAGTGAGAGGAAGACGTGGGGATGGGATGTGAATCAGCCCAGTCATAGCTCTGTGCAATGCTGGGAAGGAGGGTGAATAGAAGGGACGGGGCGCGCTCTGGGGAGAGGGCAGGCAGTGGCCAGGTGGGGGTTTGAGGGAAGGAGTGAAGGGAGGGTGGGGCCTGCAGCAGAGAGGAGGGTGGAGCACCCTTGGCAAAATGAGAAGTGACAGGCATTTAGAGCAAGGGCACATGTGAGGTGCATGCTGACTGCACACAAGGTTGTAAGAGCCATACACTCTCTCTGCTTCTTTATGTTATTTTTTCTGGCAATTTAATTTTGCCCTAATAATGTATCACTTTGGCTATGTCTAGACTATGTTCTATTTTTGAAAGAGGATGTGCAAATTCCATGGGAATTTGCATATCATCTTCCAATCTCACTTTCAAAAGAGGATCTTTTGAAAGTGAAAGTAGTCTGGACGTGGGTTTTTTTTTTTCAGAAAAAAAAACCCTTTTTTGAAAAAAATGCTCTTCCTTAAAAAAGGAGGTTTACATGGTTTTCTGGGGAATTTGCATATCCTCTTTCGAAAAAAATGTCGTTTAGATGTGCCCTTTGTGTTGAAAAGGCATGATACAGAAGGAGAATCAAGCGCCATGTATTTAGTCTTATTCTTATAATCTTATTCTTGGAATCATGGTTAGTCCACAGTCTTGTGGCTCCCTGAGATGAAGGAGGTCCACTCGTGAGCTCCCCTCATTAGTCTTGATCACCCATTGCTGACCTAGATTTTGGCTCCATATTCTGTAGCAGATTCTAAAGGGCTGGGGTGAAGGTGTACCTAGTCTTTGCCTCCTTTATTCAACCATTTGGGAATCTAATTTTCATATATATCCTGTAGAATTTAATAGGCAATAATTTTCTTTCTTTAATCACCTTATGGTATTTAATATAGAATTATAGCCCTTCTATATGCAATCTATGGCTATTTTTACACCTAAGTGGGTCAAACCAAATCATCAGGCTTATAACAAGGCAGAATTAATGTTGATTTAGTCCTTCTCCAAAGCTGGGAAGAGCTATCAAGTTAGCTTGGACTGTGTCTCATGGACCTATTCCAGCTAACCATGTCTAGATATAACATATTAATATGCCTCCCCCATATTTTAATTTGCCTTCCTTCATTTGTTCAGTTCACATATCATTTCTCTAATTTTGTCAAATTATGAAATGTAATCACCTAATACTGGAAATCATACAAAAAAGTGCATTAACATTTTGAGTAAAAGCTATAATCTTAAGAGATTCCTTATTTAAGATGTGCTGATGGATATAACCACCAGTAAACGTCAAGGGAAAATGTAAAGGCCCTCTTAAAACATACCGTTTTGTCAACAGTCTTTCATCCTTTGATGTTAATTTCCTCAGTACCTTTCCTCAGTATGTTGTTTAGTCAATTGTGCATTCTTTCCCATTATAGAAACCTAGTATTTTTATAGTATATCAGTAGGATGTCTACAACAGTTGTACCATCTTGAACACTGAATCAAATTTTCTTAGTATTGGATCTTTAAGTATGTTGTCAATAACTGGTGAATGCTAACAGTTAGTGTTCTCAAATATTTGTTAATTGTTTTTCAGTTAAATGAATGATGAACAGTACTCTTCTCTCACATAAACAGCATATTTTGGATATTGAGACGTTACTGGTGAATTTTAGATTAAGTGTGACTCTGTTAATTGCAATGACAAAATGTTGTAACTAGAGTCTTGCATGGATACAAAATTTATATCTGCATCTGTATCTGCAAAAATGAGTCATGGATATCCACATTGAACTCTGTGGATGCGGATATCTGCAGCTGTATAGTGGATATTTGCAAATGTGCAGGGTTCTAGATCAGTGTGGCCTCTAAGCTGCATGACAACACAGCTTCACAGGTGATTAATCAGCCCCGCCCAGTCAGTCAGCTCCATGGGTGGAGCCCTGAGCTTCTGACTGGATGGGGCTGATTAATGCTGCGCAGCTTAGAGGGAACACTATTCTAGTTAAAAATGTGTATCCACACCCATATCTGCAAAAATGAGCTTCAGATTTTCACATCCACTTCCGCAGGTGTGGATACCCACAGATATAAAGCAGATATCTTCAGATTTGCAGGGCTCTAGTTGTAACTTCTTGAATAGTATAGCAATCCACTAGCACTGCATGCCATCTATGAAATAGTGTAACACTAATTTTTCTTTCAATCATATCAAGTGCTATTCCATGATTAATTCACTACTGGTAATCCAAAATCCCCCTTCACAGAGTTATCACAGACACTTCATCTTAAAAGGTCTGATCCAAATAAAACTAACGTCAGCAGAATGACTCATTCATTTCAGTGGGAGATGAAAGAACTCAAAGCATGCAAAGCAGAAACAATATTTCCCCACCCCTCATTCTATCCTATGCAGTTGTTGGCTATAATATTAAAAAATCAGCCGTTTTATCCTTCAATCACGTCAAATGCATGGAAATTCTTTTTCAGAATTGTAGTTGTATTTGCAGTACACATAGAAGGTGGACAATTCTGTTATTCCAGCTGGAAAAGATTTCCGCATATATTAACTATGCCCTGTCCATCATTATTGAACATTTCTGTAGGTGAGTCAGATACATTCCATATGACAAATCGTTTTTCAAAGGCTTCTCCTTTTTTCTGTCTCTGTGGTCATTGGTTCCTCCCTGTCTGAGTGGAAAACACTGTAATTAAAGAGCTGGATCTCAAGGCTAGTTTCAGTTTGTTGACAAAAATAAATAAATAAAAATGAATTGACTTCAGCATTACACACACAGCATATATTTAAACAACCAGAGGAAGGAAGTGACCCCACTGATAACTACAGTATGTGGCCTGCTGAGAAGTTCTTACAGTCTGGGATTTAAGAACCGGAATGTAAACCAATCTTTCATCTTAAAATAAATGTACAGTTGTTTATACCATCAATCTTTCTTAGATGCACATACAAATAAAAATGGGTATTTGCAGTTTGTTTTCATCATCACACTGGCCATGTGCACACACATCTGGCAGAAGCTCTGTTCGGTCTCGCTATAGATTAGTGCCAATATAAGACTGTTTGGTTGCAGCTCTGTGTGGATTAGGATAGCATTTTTATATGTGCAGCAATTTTGCCATCTGTGTCTGGTTGTTGGTGGATGAAATGTCTACACAATATCAGTACGCCCATTGCAGGTAGTGTTAATTGGAAACTTTGTGTCAAAGTAAATGTCTGAAATTAGCTGCTCTCTGAGCCAGTTCGACACCAAATAGTTCATTTTTCTGCAATTACCTAAACAATTAAAACTTCCCTGTATCCCATCAGATGGCATAGCATAGTGGTTCAGGGTAGATAATGGAGCAGATTTGGAGAGAAAATGATGCATTAGACACAGGAAGCTGAAGTTAGAGGATCTAATATATAGCTTTGTTGGGAACAGTCTGGGGGAGGGAGATTTGCTCAGGCCAGCCCAGAGTGGTGTTACATGAGAAATAAGCAATCTTTAGCTGAAACTTCAGATTCCAAACTTAGTAAAGGAAATGCCATATACATTATAACTTTAGCCCCAATTTTCCTGGTCCCGTTTGTGTCTTTTGCCATCACAAATTACAATCCTGAGCAATCTTTTTTCAATTAAGGCTGACACATTTTATAACATGTGACCTTCTAGCCAGTGAAGCAAAAAAATCACACCACAAGCTTGCTCTTTGGCTATGATAGGCCTCAGCTGAAAAACTAGAGTTCTGTGCATTGACAGTGCTGCCACATGCCATGAAACAAATCCCGTTTATGAGTTTTATCAGTGTCATATGGAGCAATATAACTTTATCTATACCAGATCCAGAAATATTTTCCCTAGTGAGTATCTCTGTTAACTTCAGGAAGGGCTATAGGATCTGCTTTATAACTCTAATGGCTTCAATAGTGTCTCGAATCCACGTGGTGTCCCCTGGGAGCCAGGTTCTTCATTTTAATCTCTGAATTAGCTAAAGTTTAAAATGACAGCTCCCTATTGGCTGTGCCTTGGGTGAGGCTTGTGGCTGCTTCTATCACAAATGGAATGGAGTCTGTTCTGTTTATCTACTCCTGTCAGAAGCTCATTTGTGCAACTCCCACTTCTAGGGGTGTGTGTGTGTGTGTGTGTGTGTGTGTGTGTGAAATTCACCTGCATGTGGAATGCTCCCAAAAGGCCCTTCACACTGTATACTAGAATGTTGGGGGATCTTAACTAATCCCTTAGAAGTCCTTAGCAAAACCCAAGTTAAAACAGTCCATCTCAGGCACTTGTGCCTTGTCTTTGGAAACATCTATAGCAGAGATGAGGCACCTCTGGTGCTCTGAACACACGTGTTTGTCAGGGTAGCCACTGAGACTGTTTGTTTACCTGGACATCCACTGGCATGGAGTCCCATAGCTCCAGGTTGCCGTGGTTTGCTGTTCCCAGCGAATGGGAGCTGCAGGAAGTGGACCAGGCCTTTGCTTCCCATGCCTCTCATTGGCTGGGAATGGTGAACTTCAGCCACTGTCAGCTATGAGACTGTGTGCCTATGGACACTCAAGTAAAGAAACTGTCTTGAGGCCCACCGGTGGCTAGCCCTAATGAACTGTGTGGGGCCCCCAGTCCAGAGATTCCTCACCCCCACCTACAGGGCTAGATTTTCAAGTGTCCTGCACCTACAACCAGGCCTAGATTTTCAAAAAAGCTTGGTACATTGGAAATCTGCCCCCTCAGGAGCTGAATCTGCCAGGGGCTTACCTTCTTACCTAATGCTGATGTCAGTGGTTATAAAGGATCCACTACCTCTTTGCACCAGGCTCTAACAGTTTATGAATACTCACTTTTAAAAATTGCTTCATTTTTGAGTGGATAGCCTGAAAACTATTCCCAAATCAGTAAGATTCAATGATATTTCATGTCTTTGTTAAAAAAAAAAACTAAAGCACTGGGAACATGTAACTCTCTCTAATGCTTTCCCAAGCTAAAATGGATCAGAGTCTACAACTGACTCTTAACGGCAGGGTTATAAACACCTGAAAAGCAGATTTATAAAGGACAAGCTTCCAGACACAGGCTTACAAGAATGATAACAGGCACCATTATGTTGGACAAGCTGCTGATGCAGATAAGAGACTGGTTATGTATTTTCTAATCTGGGTGCATGTAGGTATTTTAAAACCAGCTTCTGTATTTTTTTGGTTGACAGTAAGTGAAATATCATATGGATTTGCTCCCATCTGACCATATAAAAACCCGCATGTAAACATTTTCTCCCCTGATGCCTTTTCACTTAGTCACAGCCATCATTATCTACAAACTTGTTTTGCATTTCCTGAAGCTTTAGGATAGTCCTAATAATGTCTCTGCTGAAGATAACTCAAAAGCACAGTCAGCTCCTGCCATCCACATGATTTCAGAAATTGAACTCAGCTGACAAATACCTACATTCGTCTGGCTGGTCAGTATAATAATACCTCTTCATGCTGGGTCTGCCAAAAAAACCCACCCGTACACAATTACAGTGAAGGAACCTTTAATCTTTCAGTTAACGTGTACACAAGCACATGATGTTACTACTGTTTAATTGGTAGGGATCTTGAGTGGTGAACAGCTTTGCAATGAAAAATCATATTCTTCTCATTTTCCCTCACAACGATCTTTAATACATTAGGTCTGGAGGTGAAGCTAATCATCAGTCTCACAAGTGTGAGCATCATCAGTCCCATAGCAGATACTGTAAACTGCCTTCTTTCTCTTTTAGTTATTCCACTACTAAGGTCAGGCTGCTCTGCGGCTGCATTCCGGAAATTCAAAGCTTTCTTCTGTGGTCCCTGAGTAACTTAAAATATTCTCCAGCTCTTCATTTTTAGGGAAGCAAACTTGCATCATAATAAGCACTTACAATTCCATGGAAATCATTGTGCATCACTCCTCCTGTGCTATGAAAGACCCCGATCCTTTCATCTAATTCATGCAGCTGTAACCTTGTACAGATCAGCCTGTGCAGACCTGATTGCAGGATCAGGGCCTTTGATTTCCAGTTCTGCACCAATGTTGGTCTAGACCTAAGGGTCATAATGAAGAGTCCTGATGGCGTGAAATGGAGTAGACTTTTGAGAATCAGCATTAATATGTCTTGTCTCTCTCTTTACACTATGGAACCCCTCCTCATAAGGGAAGGCAGCAGGAAAATTAGGCTGTGTCTAGACTACAAAGTTCTATTGGGAAAAGATACGCAAATTGCAAACTGCAATTTGCGTATCTTTTTCTGCTTTTCTTCCAAAAGAGGCTTTTCCAACAATTGGCCCATCTACATTGGGCAAAATGTCGGGAAAAAAGCCTCTTTTGGAACATCCCTTCTTCCTCGTAGAACGAGGTTTACAGGGATGCTGAAAAAATATGTCTTGTTTTCCGAAAAAAAAAAATTCGGAAAAGCAGACATGTTCCTTGGACGTGGCAGAGCGTTTCCGGGATACCTCTAGTATCCCAGAAAAACTCTGCAGTCTAGACGTACCCTTACTGACAGACTGGCTACTACAGCAACAGTATTGTTAAAGGGACAAGGGCAGTTAGGGCATGTGTACACTCGGAAATTGTTTCAAAATAACATATTTTGAAATAATAACTCCCAAAATAACTTTCAAAATAGTGTGTCCACACTACAGGGAAGCCTCGAAATTAGTTGGAGGCAGACTCCCTTATGTGGACCTGCAACCTCAACTTAGAGCCCCAGGAAGCACTGAGGAGTAATTACTTTGAATGACTCTGGGGAGTAGTTATTTCAAAATAGCAGCAGTAGAGCATCCACACTACCACACTAACTAAGTGTTATTCCTTGTGGAAAACAGGAGTACAAATTTTAAAATAACCAGCCCCTTATTTCAAAATAACAGACTTGGTAGTGTGGATGCTCCACTTGTTTTTTCAAAAGAAGGGGAGTTACTTCGAAATAACTCCCTAGTGTAGACCAGGCCTTAGTGCGGGAACACAGGCCTAGCACCTTTTGTCCTTTCAGTTTACATGGATCTCAGGAGTTCCTCAGGTCCTAGGTGCTGAGTCTCCCTCCCTGTTTCTGGGTGGAATAAAATGATGGAAACTCCAAAAAGGAAAACTCAGCACTTGACCTTGTAGGATCATCTCTGACAAAGCCTTGGATATTTTCATTGCTTATTATAACTCTTTTGTTGCATCACCCTTTCCTATTGCAAAATCTTAGTTGCAGTGCTGAACACTTTTAATTCCATATTATGGTTGTCCCAGTCTCTGTCAGCCCGCATAGTGGTTTCTTCTGCTTGTTTGTTTGCTTTTCTGTGGTTGTGACTCTGACGTAAATGTTTACAGATCTCAGTTTTTGAAACCTATTATTTGAAAGTAATTTCTAGTGAATGCAGTGCTCCTGGAAATGGGTGCATGGATGGACCTGGACATCATTTCTCCCCAGACAAGATGCGTCATGGGAGCGGTAGTGTAAGATTTCCCTTACAAATAGCTGTCCTTTATAACTTAGATTGACCACCTGCCAGGGGGAAGAGGGTATCTTTGTGTCAACTCAGTATGACCTTTTTGCTAAGGCTGATAAGGTTCGAACTAGAGTGGGGCTGTTTTTTTATGTAGACCCCCATTTATACAATGTCAGGCTATGTCTAAACTACACCCCTCTGTCAGCAGAAGGATGCAAATTAGACGTATCGAAAGTGCAAATGAAGCCAGGATTTAAATATCCCGCGTTTCATTTGCATAATGTCATCTGCTGCTTTTTTTGAAATGGGGCTTTTTGAAAAACAATGGCAGTTTAGACAGGGCATTTTCAACAGAAATGCCCTGTTTTGAAAGATCCTGTACTCCTCATTTTTTGGGCTCCTGTACTCCTCATCCTGGACTCCCTTATGCAAATGCAGCATGGGATATTTAAATCCCAGCTTCATTTGCACTTTCAATACATCTAATTTACATCCCTCTGCCAACAGAGGGGTGTAGTTTAGATGTAGCCTTAGTGTTCAGCACTTGGAACTGAGGTGAATCCATCATCTCATTTTGCACTGGCCACATTTATTATGAATCCTGATCACTGAAGATCAGAGTTGGATTTGAACAGGTGACCTGCGGTACACCCAGCCTTTCAGTACTGAGTGCAGTTCTAGTCACCCTATCTCAAAAAAGAAGCTAGGGTCAGAGGAGTCCTGTGCCCCTGACAGTTACTGGGTGGGTGGTGTCCCTGCTTGCCCCCACATTGTGTCTGTGCCTGCTTTCACATAACCAAGAACCAGGGGTCACCCAATGAAGTTAATAGGCTACAGGTTTAAAACAAACATAAGTCCTTCTTCACACAGCACACAGCCTGTGAAACTCATTGCCAAGAGACATTGTCAAGGTCAAAAGTATAAATGGTTCAAAAAAGAGGAAAATTCATGGAGGATAGGTCCATTGGTGGCTATAAGCCAAGAATGTCAAGCACACAACTCTATGCTCTGTCTCTAAACCTCTGATTATCACAGCCAGAAGTTGGGACTGGACCACAGATGATGGGCAGGGGCACCAATAGTGGGCCCCTGAGCAAGATATGAGGTGGGGCTAGCTCTGAGTTCCCTGAAGAGACAGGGCCTCGGGCAGAAGGGGCGGGGCAGACAACCCAGAGTGTTATACAGAGCACAGCCCCCCTCCTTCCCCTTGGGCCTTAGTGCTGCCCAAAGCATGCAGCAATTTAAAGGAGCCGAGGTTCTGGCCACTGACACTGCCGCAGTAGCAGCGGCAGCAGCCAGGAGCCCTGGGCCCCTTGGATTACCAGACCCCAGGGAAACTGCCTCTTTTGACCACACCCCCATGCTGGAAGGTCTGGGGATGGATCACATGACAATTATTCCCTTTAAAGCATCAGCCCAGCCACTGTTGGAATACAGGACACTGGGCTAGATGGCCCATTGGTCTTACCCAGTATGGCCTTTCCTGACTGGCTACATATCCCATGACTCATTCCCTCAATCATCTCATCCCCCAAATTTGTTCTTTTCTCTGAAATAATGTTCTTTATGTTTACTAAAGACATCTTAGTCATGGACCTCAGTGATCTGTTTATAAACCTTTTAGGGCTGCAACACCAATTTCCAGCATGTTTCATCTTTCATGACAGCACATTACTTTCCAGTGCTTTCATGTTCATTGACTTGAAGATAGAACTGCTCTTGCAGATTTCCTCTGTGATTTTAGCATGTATTCGTTATCTTTTACTTGGCTGTCTTAAGCGTACATATCAGGTGAATATTGTAGCCCCAGTTGCTGACTGCTGCTTCAATCAAGATACTCTTACAAAGTACATAACTGTGGGTTTTATTGAACCACATCCTCTGCATTGCGTGCGAGTTCTCACATAACTGACTCCATTGGTCAGGATCTGCAGGGGATGTTCCCATGGATACCTCCTACCTCTTACATTACCCTCTATTCCAAACTGCCCTTATAGGAAGGTCTTTGAGTCCAGCCTATATATAAACTTCTTATTGTAGATGAATCTGTGTCATAATCCAATATAAACATATTAACATCTTAAATATTGCTATGGAACAGGGTTATGGCTTTGTTGAAGCTATTGTTTTCTATGGCTAATTTGCAATTTTACCACTTTCCATTTGCACAGATTGCCTTCGACAGGTGAAGTCTTCCTACTATAGAAAATGGTGGTATTGTACTAGATGACAGTCTGTAGTAAGATAATGTGTCCCCACCTCTACTGGATAACTAGTCTTTTTCACTCTGCCATGTAACTCTCACTCGTGGTAATGCATAAGGCACCCCTTTGGAGGGGAAAATATAGACGCTGTACTTCACATCGTAAAGTACACACAATGTGTTTTGGACACATCTGAGATAAGTAGCATGGCACAAGTACATATATGTAATGAGGTAGCAATATATGCAAAACTGTCATTGCTTGTCTCTCCCCACTAAACAGAAACTACTCATATTTGTATTGATTTTGGATTTGGGGACACTATTTAGACTTGAATTCAAATATGAACATAACCTGGCTCTCCCTGGCCCCTCCTCCCCAAGCCCTCGCCTTCAAATGACATGGCCTGGGGGTGCTAACGGGGAATGGATGAGGGAGGGGCTAGCACTGGCAGCAGAGACTGAGCCCTCTCCGTCGCCTGCACTCATCAGTGGTGGCAGAATGTGGAGTGACCCAGCCCCAGCCCCTCCCCTGGCTCCCAGCCACTTGTTCCGCTTCCCGACGCCAGTGAGTGCAGGGTTGGCTCCCCCCTTCCCACAAACCCCCTCCCCAGAGTGATGTGGCTGGGAGCTGGGGGAGCAGAGTGAGCTTGGGTCACCGCCAGTGACTGCAGGGGCCTACCCGACCCCTGCTGTTGGTGCCAGGTCCCCCGCTAGTCACTCCGACTCTGAAAGAACTGCTCCAGCCTACCAAGCTAACAGCCTGGATGGGGCCTACTGGAAGACAGTCGAAGCTCAGAAACCTGCAGGGAGTAAGACTTTCCTAAAGGGGAAACCCTGAAACTGGGGCACTTCAGTGATCAGACCCAGCAGGCTGAATGCCAGCCAGCTGAAGCCGGGAAGTGATAGGACCTAACTCCGGGAAAAAGGGTTGGGAACACCCTACCGAAGGGGAGCAAGATAGTGAATGAGAATTGGGGCCCAGGGACTAGTTACATTAAACCCCTAAGGGAAGAGATTCAATTACCTTTTGGACTGAGTGTTCATAAGGGTCCAGAAGTGTGGCAAAACTGAAGCTATGTCTAGACTGCAGGCTTCT
The DNA here is from genome assembly GCA_032595735.1 of Pelochelys cantorii. Taxonomy (NCBI): domain Eukaryota; kingdom Metazoa; phylum Chordata; order Testudines; family Trionychidae; genus Pelochelys; species Pelochelys cantorii. Next base: position 331,366,590 of record CM064326.1, on the reverse strand, counting down.
TTCAGAAGAAGCTTTTTTGAAAGAGATCTTCCGGAAAAACTTCTTCTGGGGTACATCTACACTAGCCCGCTAGATCCATGGTCACCAGCCCGTCGATCGCGAGGCCTTGACCAGTCAATCGCGAGGCGTTCGGGCAACCCCGTCCCCCATTTTCCCCCCACCCCTGAGAAGCCCCACTACCTACCTCTAGTGTAGTGCCGGCTTCCCGCGGGGTGGACGGAAGTCATCTCTGAAGCCCACGTCACTTCCGGGGGTTCTGGAAGTGCGCGGGCTGCTCCCCCTCCCACAGCTCTGTTGCGTGGTGGGGGAGGGGGCGTTGGCCCTAGAGGAGGAGTGCAGAGGCTTCCCTGCGCCGCCGGCGCCGGAGGGGTGAGTTGGGCGCAGGGGTTACCCTGCGCCGCAGGAGCGGGAGTCAGCCCCTGGATTTGGCCACGCTGCGGGAGGGGAGGGAGTTGGCCTGGCCAGGCCGGGCCGGGCCGAGCCGAGCCGTGGGAGGGGGGTTTGACCCCGGGGCAGGCGCCCGCGGGGGTTGGCCATGCTGCAGGAGGGGGTTGGCCATGCTGCGCCATGGGAGAGGGGTTTGGCCCCAGGGCAGGTGCCCGCGGGGGTTGGCCGCGCTGCGGGAGGGGAGGGGGCAGGGCAGGGCAGGGCAGGGCAGGGCCGCGGAAGGGGGGTTTGGCCCCGCCACGGGAGGGGTGGGAGTTGCCCCTGGTGCAGGCTCCCGCGGGGGTTTGGCCCCGCTGCGGAATGGGGGGGTTGCCCCCGAGGCAGGCTCCCGCGGGGGTTAGCCCCGGGGCAGGCACGCTCAGGGTTTCCCTGCGCCACGGGGGGCCCAGAGGAGGCATGTGCTGGCTTCCCGCGGGGGGGGGGGAGGAAGGGAGAGAGAATCCTGGGAGGAGGCAGATGCAGGTGACTCTGCTGCCACTGGCACCCTGTCCCCGCTCCCCAGACTCCACTCTCCTGTCCCCAGCTACAGAACTCTGTCCCCACTCCCCGAACTCTGTCCCCATTCCCCTGTCCCCTTTCCCATCCCCACTCCCCGAACTCTGTCCCCACTGGCACCCTGTCCCCTGCTGCAGAACCCTGTCCTCTGCCCTCCCAGCACCCTGCTCCCTCTCCCCTGCCCCCAGCTGCAGAACTCTGTCCCCACAAAATGTATAATTATAAATGCTTCATTTTAGATTTAAATAGCATGAATAAAAAAGAGACCATTTATTTCATAACTATAAACACATGATTTTAATTTTATATATCGCATAATTTAAAAATAAAGTGTTTATCAGAGTGTGTAAGTAAGGGCTGGGGATAGCAAGTGATGGACAGGAGGAGAATAGAAAGGGGGCGGGGCTTCAAGGAAGGGGCGGGGCGGGGCGGTAGATCTTCGCCTGTTCTGAGATTTAAAAAGTGATCTTCGGTGTAAAAAGGTTGGAGACCACTGCCCTAGATCGAATGAGGGCGACCGAAATTGCAAATCAAGCCTGGGATTTAAATATCCCGTGCTTGATTTGCATATTCCTGGCCGGTCGCCATTTAGAAATTAACTAGCCCGAAGTAACTGCCCCTGTCTACACGCGGCAGTGAAATGGGTTTCTGATTTAAAGCGCTAACTTGAAGTAGCTGGTATTCCTCCTGCAATGAGGTTTACCAGCTAATTCGATTTAGGGGCTTTAAATTGGAATCCCGTTTCACTGCCGCATGTAGACTCAGGCAGTTACTTCGGGCTAGTCAATTTCTAAAACGGCGACCGGCCGGGAACATGCAAATCAAGCGCGGGATATTTAAATCCTGGGCTTGATTTGCAATTCCGGTCGCTCTCATTAGCCTCCCTAGATCGATCTAGTGGGCTAGTGTAGATGTGCCCTATGAGAGTGTCCACACTGCCAAAACACATCTAAAAAGCCATCTGCTTTTTTGAAAGATAGCATCCTCACTGAACAGACACTATCTCACATTTAAGCTGTGATTACTATGGACAGAGTGCCACCAGGGCATGTGTGCTTTTTCCTCTTTCCTCTTCTTTCAAAAGAACTTCCCCTTCCCCGTCCACACATGCCTTTTTTCGAAAGAGCTCTTTCGGAAAAAGGCTTCTTCCTCATAGAATGAGAATTACCAATGTCGGAAAATCCTTCTGCTCTTTCAATTTTCTTTCAAAAGAATGTGATTGTAATGTGGATGTAAGTGAAGTTTTTTTTGAAAAACGGCCGTTTTTCCGAAGAAACCCTATAGTGTAGACAGAGGCTTCCTGCAGTATTACTTTCGGCCACAAGGGGGCAGCTGCACTGCAGAGAGAAGTGGGCACCTGTGTGTTGAAGGATTGCATCTAGATGCCATAAAGGACAGGATTTGCCATCGTGCCAGCATTAACTTGTGCTCATTTTGAGGGTTCAGGTCTGCTGTTCCATTGCATCTTACACTATTCAGTGGCAGTGTTCAGGCTCCATGTCCTTTTTCAGATACCACCTATGGCACCTGCTCACAACTTGCAGAGATGGATACCCACTCTTTGTGAGAGTGAGGTGGGGCATATCACACAACCACAGAGGCTACATTTGAAACGGAAGCTTCCATCAGCTCTGTAAGTGCCTATATAGTGTCACTCTGAAGTAACACCCTAATTGTGTGCAGATGAGATAAGATAATATTTAAACTTTCTTTTTCAAACCATTTGAACAAAGTGCCTATAACTAATTTGGAACAACCAATGTCAGAGAATGTGGAGGCTTGAGAACTATCCATCTTAATACGGTAGAATATCACATACGTATGAAGATCAAGTTTACTCATGCTATGTCATTCTGTACCAACCTATATGCAGCATGTGTGTTAAAAGATGCCTGCAAATCCATCCCTTGTACCTAATCATGTGTTTATATTAAAGCAATGAACATGGATCTCATCTCTACTATTATTTGTTCTTACAGACTATGATTGTTCCTGTATCGATATAGTTTTAAATTCTCACCCATGGGTTAAACATTTTGTGCTACATCTCCAGTTTAGTATGTTTTTGTAGCCTGGAGAAAGAAGGCAACAGGAGCAAAGGTTAGGGGAAAATGAACAGACTGTCTTGTTACCATTACATAACCCTTTTACACATGTTGTGTGATATTTTACTCAGTGATCTCATTTTCTGCAATTCTCCCTCCCCTGGTCCTTCCATATACAGGATGAATAGTGCACAGTGAGTGAGTCAGCCATTGAATTTCTTTCTATTTTAATGCTCCAGTGCATCATTATACCTTACTAACTACACACAAGTCCAGCTCTACACTAGGAAAACTATTATTTATTTATTTTATTATTTATCTATCCATCCATCCATCGCTGTTCATGACAATACTTTCATAGTATATCTCAGGTGGTGAACTAATCCTCAATACCTTTTTTAGGTACTGAGGCATTATCCACATCTTTCCAAACTAAGAGATTAAATAACTTGTCATAGAAGAAGTCTGTGACAAAGAGAGGAAAAAAAACCCAGTTCCCCTGAGTCACAGTCCAGTGCCATAATCACTAGAGCATTATATTTTAATGTGTACCCGCACCTAAATCTCTCTACACCATACACCTACAATGAAGGTGAAAGTTCTCAATACAACATTCCCTGTCCTCCAAGGAAGCTGAGTGAAGCAGGGTCCCTGTGGAAAGGACAGAATGAGATCATATAAGAAGACACTAGTGTCAGAGTTAATGTTTTTCTGGGAGCCTTAATTGCTTGTGCTGAACATACTACTAGCCTTTAATATATTTTGATGCCATTTCCTATGTTTTAAAAAATAAAAATGAAGAAACAAAGTAATCCTGCAAATCTGTTTTAAGCAGTTACAAGTGTAGGACCATGCAGTCAACAGGACAGATCTTTTGCTTCACTATTTTCACACTTCTTTATCATATGAAGAAAGGCAGGTTTTCTTTAGAGTCTTGTCTCCTTCCATACACATGCAAAACCTATTGCAGGGCAAAAGGGAGGACTTCTTTGAAACTGTGCTTTCTTCCTTTTGTAATTATTAGAAAAATGCACAAAAGTGCCCAAAAAGTTTCCTGTGCTATGCATGTATGCATAAAACAAACAGCAACTCTCCTGACAGTCTTTGAGCTTCTATCAACCACCATTTGCATCCCAGGGATATTTGAAATAAAGTAGCAAAAATATTTTAGTGCAACATGTAATTTTTCTTTATTCTTGTTTCTCGAAAAATGTTGACTCAAGTTAGGCTTAAACTTTCTAGGATAATTCATATTTCACTTGAGAACAAACTTCTAAGTTGCTCGTGATAAGGTGAAACAGAGGCTATGTCTACACAGCAGTGCTATTTCGGAATAACTGACGTTATTCTAAAATAGCATAGTCCACATCTACATAGCAAGCAGTTATTTAGACATAATGTCAAAATGATGTCGAGATGAAGGATTGCTTACTCCGACTCCTGTAACACTCATTTCATGAGGAGGAAAGGAAGTCGGAGGAAGCATGCTCTAACTCATACTTCCTGCTGTGTAGACAGTTCCAAAAGCTGAAATAACCTATTTCGACTTAAGCTACGCAAGTGACATAGCTCACATTGCTTAGCTTATTTCGGCTTTAGCCCTGCTGGGTAGACATGCCTAGAGTTACAAGCTATTGCAATAACCCCAGAGAAGCATTCATCCAACTTTTATTTCAGGTGTTGCTATGTATTGTCTGTTGCAGACACTATAACTTGATATATACTGAATGAATTATTTATTTATATGCACTGACACCACGATCTTCATTGGAGACTAGATCTCAATGGGGAAATCCAGGTCCCATTGAAGTGAATGGCAATATTCCCACTGACGACAATGTAATGGCAGGATTTTCCCTCCAGGCCTTCAGAACCGCAAAGCCAATCCCATCCTATTTAAAGGAATTAGCTGTTGAGCTGGTAGGTTGTTGAAGTTGCTTGAGTCACTCTCCAGTGACTGAGCTAATCACGTCAGCCAAGTGTGGGCTGTAAATGTAAATAGATTTGTGCTACTATATCACCCTCCTCTGAACAGGATTCAGGGTTAGGGCTTTGAATCTGAAGGAATTTTTTACTTTTTTTTTTTTGTCAGAAGGTATTGAAACAAACTATGGACAAAAGGGTGCAGTAAAACCCTTTTATTCAGCATTTCACCAGTCAACAAGCTCCTTAAGCCAGCATTGCTGATCTGCACCAAAAGTCTAGTTTATAGTGTGGTGGTGAGGAGCCAGCAGGGGACTGGACCGTGGGAGGGGCTGCAGGGTGTGCTCTGGGAGGGAGTTGGGATCTGAAAGGGACTTGGGGCAGGGCTTGGGTTGTGGGAAGGCTCAAGCTGCCAGATGAGGGAGGTCACGCAGGTCCAGTGGCCCCCACAAGTGGCTTCCCATGCCTGCTGTTGCTGACGGAGGCATGGCCAGGTGTCGCTCCAGTCATGCTACCTCCATCTCCCCTCCCCAAGTGCAGACTTTGTGGTTCTCAGACCATTGGCTAGGAACCAGGGCCAATGACAGCTGCAGGGGTGGTGCCTGCAGATGGAGGCAGCATGTCTGCTAGCAGCAGAGCTATCTGGCCACACTTCTACAAGGAGCAGCAGGAACAGGGAGCTGCTTGCAGGGGCTGCTGCAGGTTAGCACCTGCCCCTCGTATAGCACCTCGTGCCCCTCCCACACCCCAATCCCCTTCCTGACCCCAGCCCCCTCTCAGTGCCTGTGCCCATGCCCTGCAACCTCTCCCACATCCTGTCCTCCATACTCTTTCCTCTTAGTTAACCAGCATTTCTAATTTACTGGCATCCGCCCCTCCCCCATTCCTGCAGTATGCTTTTACTGTATCTCTTTTTACTAAACTTTCCTCAGGAAGGTTTCGTGGGTTCCCAATGTAATTCAGGGAGAGCCACACCAAAATAGCATAGCAGGAGACCCGGTTTCAAGTCCTGGCTGAAAATTAGGCAGGATGTGAAGCAGGTGAGTGTCCTAACCATTGGGCTAGAGAGTCAGTCTCTCTGTTTCTAGTCCAGGATGATTTATACAAAATAGAACCACTCAAACAGGAGAAAATTGAGACTCACTCTCTGAATCAGAGCAAGGATTTGAACCAGGATCGCCTCCATCCCTGCTGAGAGCCCTCATCACTAGCGTATTTTCCTTTTTCACAAACATTTTTGAAAAATCTGTGTTCATTCTACATCAGGGCAAAAATAAACTTTGAAACCCCGGGGTTTTTTTTTTTACAAAATAGAATTCTTGTTTTCTAGCCAACCCTACTTCAGAGAGTATTAGCATGGTGATCACAGGATAGTGGTTGTTGCATCAGCAGCCAAGATCTGGTGTGTGTGTGTGCACGCGGGGGGTGGTGGTTGGTGAACAGGCTCAGCGACAAACCTCAGATTAAAAAGAGTTTTTAATTAAAAACAAAAATGTGTTAACTTCTGGAAGCAATAGCCAGAAGTGAAAAATCTGTTTGCTCATGTTCTGTCTCTATTCTGTTTCCTGTAAACTCATCTTGCAGCAATTGCTTGTTTTAAAAAAATGTATTTCTGCTTTCTTGTTGCCAAAGATGCTGTTTTGCAGCAAATATCTGATCTCTTTTTCCTGATACAAAGATCTTGCGGCTACGTCTGGTATCCTGCAAAAACCCTGACACGTCCAAGGAATGCCTTTGCTCTTCCGCTTTTTTCGCAGATGAGCAAACGTGCTCTTTTGGGGAGCCCTGTATACCTTGTTTCACAAGGCATAAGTGCTCCTCCAAAAGAGAAGGCTTTTCCACCATTTGGCCCCATCTAAATGGAGCCAAATGGTGGAAAAGCCTCTTCCAAAAAAAAAAAAAAACCCAGAAAAAGTTACAGAGCACATTTTGCATAGCTTTTTCTGCAAAAACACTGCAGTCTAGACCTAGCCACTCGAGACTCTAGATTTATTTCTTAGGTTCTGTTGCCTGGCTAACAACACATCACCCATCTCCTGCCTAGTCTTCTCCAGCAGCTTCTATATTAGTGAAAGGATGTGTTTGAATGGAAGAGGAATAGCATTTCATACATTGTTGAATGGTTACCATTTCAGATCTCACAAGCTAATCAGGGATGATTTGGCTCATAACTTGGAAGACCTCCAGGAACACCTAGTTCCTGCAGGAAATGTTTAGCTGGTGAGTGTTGAAAAACATCGTGCAGAGCCCTGGGCAAAATCAGAAATGGGCATCCCAATTTAGTCCTGTGCCATGACTGTTAGATGGCAGTATCCCCTCAGTTCGCTTGATACCACACTTCCCTGCCAGTGAATTCTCACATTCACATTGTCTCTGACTCCTCAGTGCTTAGGCTTTGTCTACCCGGCTGAGTTCAATGCGGCACTGTGGTCCTGGCACCAGTGCTAGGAGAAAGCTCTCTCTCCCAGTGCTCTGTGTAAACTACCTCCATGAAGGGAGTAGCTCCCAGTGCTGAGAGCCCATTTACAAGGGTGCTTTAATTGCTGCATTCCTGGGGGTGATTTTTAACACCCCTGACCCTGAGAGTTACAGAGCAGTAAAGTGGCTGAGTAGACAAATCTTTTCCCGGCTTCCTCTTTTCTTGTACCTATAATCACCTTCTTCTGCTTTCTGGCCGCATCACAGCTCCCCACAGCATTAGCTCCATGCCGCATGAGAAGCCAATATTACAACAACATAGACTGGCTAGCCGATCTCTGTCATTTCTGCCCCTTCCCAGCTCCCTGAAACCATACAACAACCAGTTTAGGAACCTCTGACTCTACTTGTGATTGTCTGAGAGCTAACAGTGTGCAGTCCTGTGCAGCTCTTTAAGGACATGCAGTCCTTGGCCTCAGGACCCCTAGTTCATGCAGACTGGGGACATAGTGCATCACTGGACCACATAAGATCTAATCTCAGTCTAACATTTTCCTCTGCTAACGTGCCCACGCTCTACCTCTTCCCACTGAATTAGCTTCATGTAAATAGCACAGCGGGGGACCCAGGACATAAGAACATAAGAATGGCCATACTGGATCAGACCAATGGTTCATCGAGCCCAGTATCCTGTCTTCTGACAGTGGCCAATACCTGATGTCCCAGAGAGAGGGAACACAACAGGTAATCCTTATGTGATCCCTCCCCTGTCACCCATTCCCAGCCTCTGACAAACAGAGACTAGGGAAACCATTCCTACCCATTCTGACTAATAGCCATTGATGGACCTAACCTCCATGAATTTATCTAGTTCTTTTTTGAACTCTGTTAAAGTCCTGGTCTTTTGAAGGTGCTCTCTCTCCCTGAAAACCAAGGCCTGATTTCAAGTGGTCATTAGCCACCAGCATCTTTCACTACAACGGAATTTGGTCCGTAATTCCAAATGAAACTTTACAGCCTATTTAGCTAAAATGAAACCTTATTGTCTGAGTTGGACTTTGACAGGATTGACCAGGGCTTCTGAATTCTCCCTTGTGCTGTACAATGCATAACATATTCTCCACTTCCTGTCTTAACCTGCTGTCTTAAGTTGCAGTGCGGGAGGTCTAAGTTGGATACTAGGAAAAACTATTTCACTAGGAGGGTGGTGAAGCACTGGAATGGGTTACCTAGGGAGGTGGTGGAATCTCCATCCCTGGAGGTGTTTAAGTCCCGGCTTGACAAAGCCCTGGCTGGGATGATTTAGTTGGGGTTGGTCCCGCTTTGGGCAGGGGGTTGGTCTCGATGACCTCCTGAAGTCTCTTCCAACCCTAGGATTCTATTATTCTATTGCTGTGAAGAAATGACTACATTTTGGGGATGCAGGATATGATTCCTGTGTGAAAATGTTTAGGATGAAAAGGTTCCGTATGATAGAAGAGAAAGATAATATTCTACTAAGGAGCAAAAGCGTTATCACAATGAGAGTCCCAAATCCAGGCTCCTTGAATTTCAGGGACTAGGATCTAAAATCTAGATCTGAACCTGCTCCTTGCCAAATCTTGCTGCCCAGACCTTCTCTAATCTTTCTAAACAAACTATTGTTGTGTTTAGCCAGGGCATGACATTTGTTTCAAAACAACTGAAAAGAACAAAGCAGTTTGGTTCTTTTTTCCCTTGAGCCTGAGGAAATATACAGTATTCTGTTACATACAGTAACTCTTATGGAATTTCTCAGGGTAATAAGAATTGCTGTCTTCAGTTCATGCTTTGCCTCATGTCTTGATTTTATCTACTGAGTATTTTTAGGATGTCCACTGGGCGAAGTACATTTGCAAAAACATATTTTATATAGTTGTGTTGGAAGCCTGGATAAAATGGTTGTTTCCTTAATAGAAATAATTATCAAAGCTATCCCTACCTGGTCAGACTTCTGCTTTAATAAAACCCTAACTTCCTTCTAGCATTGGTCTTTCTGCCACCTTGTGTATAGAAACAATGAAAAACACTCTGTCGGGAATAGTATCTGGGTATGGGGGTGAATGCAGAGGACTGGAAGTCATTCTTCATGAATGATGAATGACAGCAAATCCTTAGCATATGTAGGGGACAACTTTCTGATTTAGACAGTTGAAGAAACGAATAGGGAGTCATCTCTTTTTGGATCTAGTTTTGACCAATGGGGATGGGATTAGTTATGAACATGAAGGACCAGGAATTTGGAAGGAAATGATCATGATGTGATAGAATTCAAGGTCCTATAAAAATGAGGACATGAGGACAGCAAACCCAGGACACTGAAATTCCACTGATTCAGAGAACTAGTAGGCCAAGCTCCATGGAAAGACCAGCTAGGAAGAAAACAAGTTGGAAGGGGCTGGCAGTTCTTAAAAGATGCAATACTACAGGCATAACATCAGGCTATTCCAATGCACAGGAAACATAAGACGAGTTACAGGAGGCCCAAAAGGAGCTTTTTAAGTTATCTAAAAATCGAAAGGGATACACACAGGAAATGGAGGGAGCAGACATCATCAAAAGAGTATACCTGGGGACAGCATGAGTGTATAGAGACAAAACCAGGCAAGCCACGGCAAAGAATGAGTTAGAGTTGGCATGGAATGTTACAGACAAGAAGGGATTCTTCAGATATATCAGACAAAAAAGAAAGATGAAAGACTGTGAGATAGGAAGGCTGAGCTGCTCAATACCTACTTTGCTTCAGTCTTCTCACAAAAAATAACATGACCAGACAACTACAGGTTAGGTCTCCCTGGTCCCACACCCACAGCATCTGACCAGACTGAAGGAGGGAGTTTGCCTGACTAGAGGAAGTCAATTCCAGCCTCTGTACTGCCAAGCTCCAAGCACTCCTGGGGGTCCACCAGCTCCCTGGCTGGGATTTCCCTTTGACTGCTTCTCTGCTGGACCTGGCTGGGATTCCTGCCCCTCAACCATTGGCCCAGCTTTGCTCCTGGCCCCAGCCAGGCTCCAGCCACTGCCCCCTGCTCCCAGCCCAGTTCCGCTCCCAACCCTGGCCAGACTCCCAGCCTCGACTGCTGGATTGGCTCCGCTCCTGGCTGCTTCTGGTCTCGGCCAAGCTCCCGGCCCCTCTACCACTGGACTCCCACCTGGCTTCTGCTCCCAGCCACTGGGCTGTCTGGTCCAGGAACATCCATAGTCCAAGTACCTTGAATGAAACAGCTTATGTGCAAGCCAAATCCAACCATTCTCTAATAATCCACCGTGCTTTATCTGTTTCTCCAGTGTTCATTTTTACACGTCTGTTTCCAGGGTGCTGTGGTTCTAAAAGGGGCTCTGTCTCTCTCTCTTGTTTAGCCTCCAGGCTATACCCAAACTCCTCCTCCTGGAGTACACATTTTGGCTAAGTGAATCAAACAACTGTGCTAAAGCAAATCCAGCTGACATCCCTGATGAAGCTGGTATCATAAATATTGTTACAAATTGGCTCCAAAAAAGTCCCCATTAATCACGTTTACTGAACTATCCCTGAGGACACCTTTAAGATTTCTCCCTGCTGAGTGATAAAGCAAACTACAGAGATTTTGACTGAGTATTTGTATCTCCCTGTGTGTTTTTGTTTCCAGATTCCAAGTTTAATTTTCAACAATGCTGTCATTGCCAATAAAACTGGGCACCCTTAATAGTGCAAAGTAAAAAAGCCAATACATTGTTTTTTAACTATGTTCATGGTAAATATGTTATTGCCAGGGTTTATCAGTTATTAAATCTCCACTCATTGTAGATACCATCTGTTTGCCCCAGAGTTACAACAAGAAGGAACGTGTACTCCTCCTCTCCGTAATCAAAAAAAGCCTTCACTTATTCTGGCAGGATCATCAGCTAAAGTGACCCACTTAAGGACAGCGAATCAGATGGAAAATGAACAGGGGGGAAGGAGGGACCATCCTGATAATAGGGGCTTTGTGTTTTGTAGGTAAATGTACCCCACACAAAGAGTATCCCAATTTTTTCACAGTTGCTATCTGGTCCCCCTAAGCTGGGGTTCCCTAATGGGAGGGGCCAATGCAGTTTCAGGATAAAAGGGGGGGAGGGGATAAAGTAGCAGGCAGGCTGAAAGGGGCAGTGGAAGTGGGGCAGTGGCAGGGAAAAATGGGGGCAGTGGCAGAATTGGTTAAGGGAGAGCTGGAGCAGCCCCCCTGAGTGGCTAAACAAGGTGTCAGTCCAGAGAGTTGCAGAGAGTCAGGACTCAGACACCAGTGACAGGTGCCTCTAGAAGAAATTTAGAGAGCAGAAATAAGAGATAACCCCAAGTCTTTTAAAGGTGAGTGGAGGCTTCAGGTGGGCCAGCACAGAGCCTATGCTGTATACGCTGACACCACTGTTAAATCTGCCCCCCCACCTGGACTAACTTCTTCCTGAGCCCTCTCCCCTACTAGTCTTGCCAGGTGGCACAGGCTGGGCTGATTCTTTTTCAAGAGTTCACAGGTAAATTTCCTGGGGTGGGGGCAGGCGTTATAATCCCAGTTTATTTCGCACGAGGATTCTGGGTCTGGTGCTCAGCTGATGCCAATTGGCATAGCTACCTTTACGTCAGTGACTCCATGCAACTTCTCACCAGCTGAGAGTCTGCTCCAGAGAATTTCCATGCAGTTAGAAAAGAAATATTTCCATTCTCTTCAGGGCTTGAACTGGGATCACTGTTGTTTTATCCCTCCAGACCCTCATTCTCTCTTCCCTCCCCTTCTTGTTGCTGCCTTAGCCTCGGAAAGTTCTCAGTCAGCCTTTATGACAATTCTGATTGTATTGCTTTTGATCAAAACGCAAGAACAAATGTTTTCTGGTAAAACCGTTATGAGTAAAAAGCAAAAAATGGCTTGAGTTCGCATACAAGGCATAGCAAGACCAGTCAGAATAATGTCTCAGCTATTAATTACTGGAATGTACTGCTGCATTGGCAGGGATCATTCCTCATCTGGTGCCTGGAACTGACGTTGATTTGTAAGCTTCTCTTATAATACCTCCCTTCTTACACATGCTAGAAGCCAGCATCCTGTGCGGTGAATGAGTCACATGTTCATTAGGCCATCAATGACACATTTTGTTCATGTTGATATTCTACAGGAAGATACATAGGATCAAACTCAGCCCTCTACTGAGGGCAAGACCTATTTCATAAGCTTACATGATGTGTGTGACATACCAGGATATAGTCCAGACCAGTGTGTGTGTATATTGGGCGGCTGTGTCAACCCTGCTCTGCAACCTTCATATCAAACAATGCCTTGCAAAAATAGGTCCTACCTGGGCCAGTCACAAACAAGCTTCCAGGATTCAAACTGTGCCTGTGTGTAATTGTAGCCTGCCAACCACACTTGAGTTGCACTCTGGCTCTCACCAGCTTTCATTACACTGCACATCCCCAGTTTCAGACTTCCCCTAGAAGTGTATGCCCTGTACTTCCAAGCCCTGTCCTAGACAGCACAACAATTTTAAATCTGTTATTCCTCAAGGGAATAATATGCCAGTTTATCATCTCAAATAGTTATTCAGGCAATTTAACTTCAAGATACTGGTTTAGATAAAATAGTAAATCAAATGCATTGACAACAAAATGAGAGATTTTGAGTATAACAGTGAAGCAGAAAAGTCAGAAATGGTTACAAGAAAATAAAGACAAGATATTTACAGATGCCTAATTTAACAAATGATACTGGATTAAAACAGTGAGTAGTCCTGTGGCACCTTAAAGACTCACAAAAACATATAGAATCCCGAGATTTCATGGGTAAAACCCACTTCATCAGAATTCATTGTTTTTAAAGTTACAGACTAACATGAATAGATTCAAGCAAAGTTTCTCACCACATGCTCTAGCAGATCACTGACCCTATGCTCAGGTCAGGACCCCTTTTCCAGCATCCAAGGGAAAAGCTTCCAGTCTTAGGTACAAGGATCATAGAATCATAGAATCCCAGGGCTGGAAGAAATATCAGGAGGTCATCGAGTCTAGGCCCCGGCTCAAAGCAGGACCAACCCCAACTAAATCAACCCAGCCAGGGCTTTGTCAAGCTGGGACTTAAACACCTCCAGGGATGGAGATTCCACCACCTCCCTAAGGAACCCATTCCAGTGCTTCACCACCCTCCTAGTGAAATAGTTTTTCCCAGTATCCAACTTAGACCTCCCCCACTGTAACTTGAGACCATTGCTCCTTGTTCTGCCATTTGTCACTACTGAGAACAGCCACTCTCCATCTTCTCTGGAACCTCCCTTCAGAAGGTTGAAGACTGCTATCAAATTCCCCCTCACTCTTCTCTTTTGCAGACTAAATAAGTCCAAATCCCACAGCCACTTCTCGTAGGTTATGTGCTCCAGCCCCCTAATAATTTTGGTTGCCCTCTGCTGGACCCTTTACAATGTGTCCACATCCTTTCTATAGTGGGGGTCCCAGAACTGGACACAATACTCCACATGTGGCCTCACCAATGCCAGATACAGGACAAGGCACCGCCAGGCCCACCAAGGCCACATCCCTTGGAGGAAGGGAAAGGCAAGAGAGAATGGTGCCCTGGGACACTTACTTTAGCTATACATTGTAAGGCACCCACGACTGCAGTGAGCCACCCTCACACACTGGCAGGTTGCCATTACACATTTTATTATTTCTAGCCCTCTCTTGAAAAATGTTTCCAGATGGGCAGTAGGAGACAGAGTCTATGTGAAAAGAAGTTCCTCACTGGCTTTTCTCACCTGTTTAAGCTTTCTTTGTTTCCCTTCCCAAGTGATGACTCTGTTTACTGCTTAAATGCAAAACATAGAATCATAGAATCATAGAGTTAGAAGAGACCTCAGGAGATCATTGAGTCCAACCCCCTGCTAAAAGCAAGACCAATCCCTGAATATGGACAGGCCTGTTTGCTAACACCAGTTTGGGCAGGGCTTTGGGATTTGGCACCATGTGTTAGTAACATAATACAGGGAAATCTTCTAACGTCACATACAATGCCCCAACACATATTTTACGAGGATGAAACTGCCCAGCAAATTATGAGTTTCTAAATGATACTTTACAAGGTATGCTTTGTATAAAAATTATTACAAAAGTGTTTAAACTCTGTGTGTCACCCATAAGATCTAGAAACTAGCTTTTTTCATGGGCAGTCTATAAAACTTTGGCCTCTTATGCTTCAAAGGAGACACTTGTCTGATATCAGATTATTTTGCACTTTCTGTAGGTGATTGTAGGGACAGCCCATAAAAGCAAACCTCTGGCAGACAGGCAGTAGCCATTTCTTTTGATCTAGGGTTGTTCTTTGTCTTGCTACAGGTTTACAGGAGGAACACACACAAAAATCCAGTCCTTTGCCAGGAGGACCTATCTACCTGAACTGAAGATATTAGGAAATCCAATAAAACCCAGATCTTTGTCTAGACTCATCATTGCTTTTCCTCTTTCAGTTCAGGAGACAGTGATGGAAACTGCTGCATTCTGCTCAAAATCCATGAGTCCTGACGATCTTGTCTTGGGGCTTGTCTATATGGTGGATCAATGTGCCCTGTAGGGACATGATTTCTAAAGCTCAGTAACATCGTGCACATTATGTGGTCCATGCAGACCTAACTAAAGGTTGCTTAGTAATGCAGTTAAATTTTGTGCAACACTATGTTAAAGCACATTAAGGAACCTTTGTTGTGTACCAATGTAACACCAACAGTCAGAACCAAACCTGGGACCTCTGTGCATGAACCTAGTAGCTAAGGGTGCATCTACTCAGCAGGGCTTAGTTCAAAATTAGCTACACAAATTGAGCTATGTCAATTGCGTAGCTTATTTTGAAATTGGGAGCATCTACACAGCACTTATTTTGAAATAGAGCACTCTTCCTCCAACTTCCCTTACTCCTCGTACAATGAAGGTTACAGGAGTTAGCGTAAGAAGTCCTCCAGCTTGACAGTATTTTGACATTATTTCAAAATAACTGCCTGCTGTGTAGCTGCGGATGAAGTTATTTCGAAATATTGCTAGTTATTTTTAAATAATGTTGCTGTGTACACGTATCCTAAGTGTATAAAGCATTTTGGGCCTTTTAGTCTTTGTTCTCTGCAGAAAACTGACATGGATTCTGACACAGAAGGGTCTTTCCTTTTATGCATGTTGTATCTTTGTAAAATGTTTATAGTTTCAAATAAATCTTGGATTGCCTCCACTGGCAAAAGACTTTTCTTATCATTCTAGCCTCTTCAGCTAGTGCTTTATTTGTATGATTTCAAGCTGTCACTTTTATAATCTGCTCTGCTCAAGAAAGACTGATAAAGGAATGGAATCCAGCTGCTTCAGGTGAGGCTGCGCAATGGAGCAAAGCTCAGTGGATTACAATAACAGTTTTGAAGATCTGATCAGAGCTCCACAGAACAGCTCTGAGCATAACCACTAGTAAAAAGTAATTTACAATTTATCTCTTTACCACTTCACTTCCATCTCTATCATCTTGCTGATAAATGGAATTTGTCCAGCCAATTTAGTATAGCTTTCATATGGCCATATACTAGGTTTTTATTGCTTCCTTATTTTGCTTTTTAAATAAGGTAATGGGCTACTATAAAATCCCTGGCTTACTTGAGAATTGTTCTTTGTTCTTAAATCACTGATGGACACTCAAGATAGAGTATTCTATATTCAATCCAGGAGCAAATGTTAAAATCGTGGACCAAAAACCTGCTACCCATTCCAGCTGTTGGTTATCAAGCAGTAAAAGATTTCTATTTATTCTGTAGCTATCAATAGTGGGTAGTAAGAAGAGAACATCTTAACTTGGGGTTCATCTTTGGATTCAATCTTTATATTCTAACAGGATTTTGGATCCCCTTCTAAACCTCCATTTCAGTCTCTCCTACTCCATTACCATGACCTTCAGATCTCTGATATAACCCTCTGTCCTTTGGTCATGTTCTACTTTCCTCAGTGCACTCTTAAAGTGACTGAGATACAAAAATCCCAGAAGAGAAATTCAGATTTAGGCTTTTGAAAATGTGTGTTAAAAACAAAAATTACTTCAAAGCTATCCTTAAATGAAATAACGATATTAAGTTATGGTTAGCTAAGCTATTTAAATACCTTGTAAAAGAATTTTTGTGGCAGACAGAACTTACACCTGAAGAGCTATCTGAAACTGGCTGAAAAGTTGACTTTTCATGGAAACAAAACTAGAACAAAGTAATGTTGAAAATGTTTTCATGGAAACTTGGATTTTTATCCAAGGCTTAAATTTTCTCACTAAAAATTATCTCAGTGTTTACCTTAAAGCAAAATGTTTTGTGAAAGCTGTTTGGAATTTGACAAACATCATTTTTTAGAAGTAAAATTTTGGTTGAAAATTGTTCAGTATCTCAAGACCTGAGCGCTTGATTGTCTATACCTGATCCCAAACACTGCCCCTTCTCTTCTGTAATCTACACTGTGAACTAAACAAGTCTCAGGCAGGACCTAAAATCTGGTAAATGAAAAGAATGGCTTAAAGCTACCTTTGTTCTCTCCACTCACTGGCCTCCACCAGGAACCAAATATCAGCCAGACAATCAGGGTCATTGTCAATAAATCATTTCATCAAAGGACCTGTAGCTTTCCGGATACAGGTCACATGAAGTTCTACTGCCCAGTTGAGTTGAGCTACAGGATAAAACACTGTTGGCTTCCTGACTGAGTTTTGACTAAGATGGTGGATACACTTGGCCTTTGTGCAGGCCAAGATATTGGCTTAACCCCCAGCAAACACACAAGAAGTTCATTCATATTTCTTTTAGTTGCAGAAAGGGACATTGTCTCTTAGAAACTTAATAAAACATCAGCTTCAAAGCCCAGTCTGTTAATGTGAGCATTTTGGCTCCAAGAACTATGCTTCTTACTACAAGGCGTGGCTTTAGAATCCTTCGGGGGGGTGGAGTCCTCTTCGGTTCTACTGTGAACAAAAAGAAAGGGATAATATTAGAACGGAAACAGTCGTCTCTTTATCCTATAGGCGTGGCTTTGTTGTGCACTTTGAATGGCATTCACTCAGTGCAGAGTCCCTGTACAAAGCCTTATAGATCATTTAACCCCAGGTTAAGGAGAATAAGGATGGACAGGCTATCTGTAATGGGATGACTCTGACACTGTGAAGAATGATTAAAGTCAGTCTATGCCATCCACATTATAAAGATACTAAGGTTCCTATTTAAGAGTGAAAGGAACCTCAATGAATACACTGGCTTAAGGTGCTCCTGCATTATTTTAGTGCCACATAAGGGCTGTGAGTGCGTGGGTGGGTGTGTGCTTATGCAATGTGGGAAGCATCTCAGTCCTTAAATAGGCTGGCATATTAGCAGCAGTTTGGGGATGGGCAAAAGGAGTAGCTGCAGATCTGGTGGATTAGGTTGCCTGTTCAACTGGCATGGAGGGGCTATGGCAGCAATTTCAGCATCTTGCCCTGGCCCTAGGCTGATGGGGATAACTTCACCTCCCCATCCACCCTGCACCACACTGCCTTGGAATCAATCATTTACCCTTTACGCAAGTAGCGTGATTCTAGCGCTAACTGAAATCCTGTTGCTCATTAAATGAGGACAGAAGAATTCTACATAGAAATTGACAGACTGGATCAACCAGTGGTCCATTTAGTCTAGTATCCTGCTGTGGACAGCGACCAGCACAAAATGCTTGAAGACAGGGCAAGATGTGGTATGGGAGGTAATCTGTCCTCTAAATAAGACTTCCCCACCCCCAAAAAAAGATTCTTTGCAAATAATGGTTTTTTGTTTAACAAGGTCATACACTGTGTTGCTTCTCTAGGCTGCCCTTTGACCCAATGAGAGAGAGCAGCTTATGTAGCTACTGTACCCCATACCTCTGGGTTTCTATTTTTCACCACAATCAACAGAGTTCTGATCCAATAGTGCTCAGCACAGCCCCAGAAATCTTGGGTTTAATCAATGAAATATTCCAAAGTTATCTCACTACATATAGATGGAGAAGTGCCATCCATTTGAATGCAGGTTTCTCTTCATTTAGCTACTATAACTCCCCCCCCCCCAAAATAATGCCTCCCTGCTTGAAGTCACACACATGCAAAGCATATTGTTATTCTGGGATACATTAAACTTCACAAGCTACCAATTTCTCATTGACACTGAGACAAAAGAAATCCTTCAACATATGATAAATGGATCTTGATATAAATGTTTTGTTAAACAATCATATTTTCTTGGATGGGTATATAATCAGGGTAGTGTATCTGTATACATATTGCACACGGTTGCACTGGACAATCGGCAAATAAACAATGACTCCGAAAAATACCTTCTATTCTCTTGCTCTTGTAATAGGCTCTCCAGATGAACTTTACAGATGTTGTGCAGAAGAAAGCCTGAAGCTGTTTAAAAGACATGACAAACTGCTAAGAAGCAGATGCAGCTTTTGTTTATAAATCTTCTAGCCTTTTCCAGTAATTAAGAGTTGACAGGGTTTAGTGAGAAACCAAAAATCATTCCCACAATATAAAATGATGGTTTCATTTTGAAGAAATTATCACTTAAACTGGCCTTTTACTTTTAAGGAAATTACATGCTGGCAGAGCACCATGGAATGTCTGGCTTTAGATGGAAATAATAAAAAGGTGTAAAACACAGGAGTTCTCAAAAACTCCTTACTTCAGAGTTTATTTTTACTCTGTCTTGACAGATGCATGCTAAGAGCAAGAAAAATGATAGTTAAGCTTGGCACATATTAAGAACCCCACCTATGGCTTATACAAAGTCAGTAGAATCACTTTCTTAAACGAATACTCTTTTTATGCCTTAATCTGTACCACCTAATGTATAGAACTTGAACAATTCTATAAACAATTAATCAAAAATTCAATTCACTCCAGTAGCTGATTAAATATAATCAGGATGTATAAGAAACTGAATGGGAGGTAAGCAGGAAAAGCTATCATACCTGGGAGGAAAATAAGTATAATTGAAAAGATTAAGGGAAAAAACATTACCTCTCACTAATGTAAGCTTTAATGTATTTCCCATCATCTAGCCACAAATAAAGCAGTCTTCTCACACTCTGTAGATTAATCAGTAATGGAACATCTGAAACTATGTATATCTACAAAACTAGATTTCAGCTTGGTTTGGACATAATAGCAGGCCATTTAACCCACATTTGGGGAGGGATTGCTGATCAGTCTTGCACAGAGAAGACCATAAGAACATAAAACAGTCATACTGGGTCAGACCAAAGGCCTAATCTAGCCCAGTATCCTGTCATCCAACAGTGGCCAGTGTCAGGTACCCCAGAGGGAATGAACTGAACAAGTAATTATCAAGTGATCCATTCCCTGTCACCCAT
Source organism: Pelochelys cantorii (assembly GCA_032595735.1). Classification (NCBI taxonomy): domain Eukaryota; kingdom Metazoa; phylum Chordata; order Testudines; family Trionychidae; genus Pelochelys; species Pelochelys cantorii. Next base: position 331,346,865 of record CM064326.1, on the reverse strand, counting down.
TCCCAGCTTCCGGCAAACAGAAGCTATGGACACCATCCTTGCCTATTCCAGCTAAGAACCACTGATGGACCTTTTCTTCATGAATTTATCTAATTCTTTTTTGAACCCTGTTATGGTCTTGGCCCTCATAACATCTTCCAGCAAGGAATCCCACAGGCTGACTGCATTGTATGAAAAAAAATACTTCCTTTTTTTTTGTTTTAAACCTGATGCCTATTAATTTCATTTGGTGACCCCTAATTCTTGTATTATGAGAAGGAGTAAATAACTCTTGTGTAGACACTCATATTCCTGTTTAGTAATCTCTTTTCCAAACTGAAAAGCCCCAGTTTTATTAATCTCACCTAATATGGATGTAGTTCCATATGCCTAATCACTTTTGTTACCATTTCTGAACCTTTCCCAATTCAAATACAAAAAAATGCCCAGGCATTAGGATGTAGTTCCATATGCCTAATCACTTTTGTTACCATTTCTGAACCTTTCCCAATTCAAATACAAAAAAATGCCCAGGCATTAGCCAACTGTTGACAGTTATCCATAGTGCTTGTTATGGAATCGATGACTTCTGATGCCCCATTTTTTAATGAAAGATTCTCACTGAGTTCAGAGACGGTAAAAGGGTAGGGGAAATGGTTTCCTTTTTAATGGGGACTGGGGTGGAATTAGCTGGGTCAAAACGTTAAATCTGCCTGCCTAACATTAGGCATCTAGCCCCATATTGGGATACCCAAATAACGTGCTGGTCACATGCATCTCCTATTGGTGGGGAGCCTCACCACCTTCTATTCCCAACCTCCTTGAAACATGTTCAGTGTGAACCTTGCCATGAATGGGAAATTCCATTCAGTTTAATCATATATGCATCCCCTAGTATCAAGAGAGCTAAGTTCGTTATTTCTGACGTTATAACAAAACTGGCACCAGTGTGTGAGAGGTATTTAAACCCTTGTTGTCAAATCAAAAATGGATTTTGCTAGACCACTGAAAGGCATAACTACATTTCAAGTTTCTATGAAATGGTTACACCATTTGTGCCATTCCAAAAACTGTAAATAAAAAACTTTCCTTCAAGATAAATATATTTTACATTTTCTTTGTACTAAAACAGCTGAAACATTTCTGATTAAACTTTCACCCTCACACTATACCCCTCCCCAAGAAACCCTCTCCAATGGCTAGATCTCATATGTGGTAAATTTTAACATGAAATACTAAGATTTGAGAAAGCTATAAATGGCTTTTTAAAAAGCTCTTTATAATGGAAAAACCCTTGGCCAATTTTAACTGAGTGTAAGCATGTGCTCCACCCATTATATTTGTTCAAGTGCCCAGTGCTGCATTTGCTCACTACCAAGCATTATACTTATTGCTGTGAATAGTCCTGTGGATTTGAATTTGTTGACTCACAGGAGCAAAATTAAACTTTGCTTCCACTAGAAAAGTCGCATTTCTTTAACTAAATAGTTTTAAAAATCTATCCAGTTAAACCAGAGAAAATACCTAATGTAGACTTACTTAAACCAGTTTAACTCTTTGGTTTAGCTTGCATTTGTAAATAACAGAGTTCAATGAAGATGATTTTTACACCTACTTTCAACCTTTGCATTGGTTTAATTAGATCAGCTTTAAAATCTATTTAAATCAACACACTCTTTTAATGTAAAACAAGAGTCAATTATGTTCAGAAGTGTTGGCAGAATGGGTTTACGATGCAATCAGTGGTGTGTAGACAAAGCTGAGTGACAAGGTGGGTGAAGCAGTATCTTTTATTGTTATTATACCAACTTCTGTTGGTGAGAGAGACCAGCTGACATACCTGAGTTATGTTTGATTTAGCCCCCTTGAAAAACAAAAGCAGTGAAATTTCAGCAAACTGGTTGGCAGCAGTTTAACAAGCCCACCTGGCATCCTTGGTATCGACTTAAGCAGATAGTCCATGGTTTTACTGCTGTTCCAAACTGTCAAATCTAAATGAGCTTGGGCACATCTGTGCACACTGCAGTCTCATCTTTGATTGCAGGATAGACATACCCTAAGGCAGTGATTCTCAGAACTCACTGGTTCAGGAGCCAGATTAACAGCCAGCATTATCCAGAAGAGCCATGGGTGCGTGAATTCACTGTTTCATTTACTATTCATATTTAAACAGTATGATGGGAGAAATTTTATATATATATATATAACTCTCACAGCAAATAAGTTAATAACTTAGTGAATGCTGATAACTTAATTGGTTAATAACATAGTACAAACATCCTGACTGGTTAATAAATTAGTTGATTAATAACTAAATCACAACAGTGTTTCAATATTACATGCTGCAAGTAGAAAAAGCCACCTGCAACGTGCAAGCTGCAATCAAAGGCTACATCTACACTAGAGCTGGATTGATGCTCTGGGGATCAATGCATGGGGGGGCTCAATTTAGCGGGTGGAGTGAAGACTCACCAGATTGACCACAGACCTCTCTCTAGTTGACCCCAGTATGTCAATCCAAGTGAGACGAGTAAGGCCATTTCTTTATTCAGCAGAAGAGCGACGCTGCTGCAATTGATCTTCCGGAGTTTGATTTAGTTAAGACCCGCTAAATCAAACTCAGAGGAAGCCCCAGTCCTGCTCCTGTGAGGAGCAAGGGAATCTGACGGGAGTATTTGCATAATTAACATAGCTGGGGTTGCATATCTTGATTTGAGCTTTTCCTTTAGTGTGGACCTGGCCTAAGTTAGTCAACAGAAGAATGTTTCCTATAGACCCAGCATGGCATAGACACAGCAGTAAGTCAACCTAAGGTACATCAACTCCAGCTACGTTATTCAAGTAGCTGGAGTTGGGTAATTTAGGTCAATTTACAGTGGGAATGTAGACATTGCCTAAGAACACTGCCCTAAGGTATGTCTGAACTGCAATTAAACCCCCAAAGTTTGCCTGTGCCAGCTGACTCAGTTCCCAGGGCTGAGGATAAGGGACAGTTTAATTACAGTGTGAATGTTTAGACTCAGGCTAGAGCTAGGTTGGGAGGATTCAAATGTACGGTCTACAGCCCAATCCCAAATGGCTACACTGCCATTAAACAGCTCCTTAGCCTGAGCTCCACCAAGCTGGATCAAATGGCATGGGCCATCTGCAGGTTTTTAATTGCAGTGTAGACATATTCTGTGCCTGTAAAGAACATGCTCCATAGATGAGCTAAAAGTTTTGCTAGAGGAAATGGAGCACTTAAACTCCCATTCATTAAAGCAAAAAGACAAATGTGTCTGAAAAGAACATGACTATCCTGGAAGTCTAATTAATTGTGAGACATTTGCCAACAGACTTTTGACAAAGTGAGAATTTGCTGGCTCTCTAAAGTATTATGACCTGAGGTTAAAGAGCCATGGAATTCATTAGATCCCATCTAGCACATTTGGGTTTATTTTAAATGAAACTCTACAAATATAATGTTTTTTTAAACTTGGTAAAATAAATAAAAGGATGGGTTTTGCATGGATGGAGGTAAACAGTCCTGAAATAATGTAAGTTATTGTGAAAAATGTCAATGTGCAATCAAAAGGGAAAAAAATCAAAAAAAGCAGCTCTTCTCTTGCAGTCATCCGTTTTGTATTACTGCTTGAACTCTGGGACACAGGCATTAAACATCAGTCTGCTTTCCATATAATCTCCCACACTATCTCTGGTTTGATTTCTCAAACCTAATAGATGGTGTTTGTGTGCACCCAGCCTGCCAAATAGCTGTAAAGTCTTGGATTTCTATACACATTTGTTCCAAGCATTGTGAATCCCACTTGCCCACAGACAGCAAGGAACTTTCCCTGGCAAGTGAGTGTGGGGAGTATTTAGTTAACCCATCCATTTTTGCAGTCAATCACATAATGTACAATATTCTAGCTAATATAGTTTGGAAGGAAACCTTCCACCTGGAAATAGAGAATGGAGGATGTGATGGGGAGAGAAAAGTTTTCTCTCTTCGAACAGGTGGAAGAAGACTCCAGGTTCCTCAGACACTAGCTGAAGGATGGTGCATTGGATCATCTGAACAAGATCCAGGGACAGCACTCACGTAGAAAACTCACAATCCTTCCCCACTAACTAGGGTTGATAGTCTGAGATGTTTAGCCCAAAACACTGGACTCTTGGCCTATCTGGTGATTCTGTCTTCATTTTACCTACTTTTTATTAATTGTACATATATATATCCAGTAATTTGTTTATGATGAGACCTGTTTGCCCTTGAACTTATGTGTCCTAGAAAACTAGCATGAACAAAAAAACAGGAGTAGTGCTGGATTCACAAAGTTGTGTGTCTGAATGCAATGTGCGTATGTATTTAAACACAGTGGATTTGAAATTGGCATGGGTACTGATAAAAGTGTGCTTTAATATCACTGCCAGGTGTGACTGACTACTTGAACATGGAGCTAGCATGATCCAGGAAGCATTCCTCAGGTCTCTACCCTAGAATCTGCCCAATTAAGAGTGAGGAGGTCCATAGCTGTATTTATTTATTTCATATCTATAGATGTAACCCCCTCCCCCCCACTCCATCACAATGAATAGGGAGGGACTCCTTGTGGAGTATGGTAAGAGTAAGAATACGATACTCTAGTTCTGTGGTAGAAAAATAGGGTGTTGCTAAGGCCCATATACTTGATCTTCACAGAGAACGTTGTATGGTGAGAGTTCTGCATGCAGACAGCAAGTAGAATATGACTCTAATCTTTCTAGGATGGACTAAATACAGGAAAATATATTACCTATTTTTATTGTAGTGGACCTATGTGCTACCACATGATAACTTAAGACTTCCCTGTGCTAGGGTCTATAAATACTCCATCCTGGTCCAAAGGAGATTACAGGCTAAACAGGAGACAAGAAACAATAGATGGATTCCACAATCAGGAGGAGGGCAAAGAGATGGGGCAGAGGGGAGGCGGGAGGGGTGGCGAGTCGGAGGTGGGAACGTTCAGCAAGATACAGTGTTCAGAGCACATCCACTAACCAAAACGTAGAGATTTTGCACTATCATTGCAAAGGAGAGATTTAAGGAAGCAATGAGATGGCTCTGTAGATACTTAGGACAGTCTCCACCCATTCATTCAGGGAGGGGTCTAGGAGAAAGCATGATTATTGTTTGAAAGCCTAACAAGTGAGTGATGAAGGCTGGCATCAGTGGCAAAGCAGAGGCAGGAACTGACAGCCTGATACAATAAGGAAGATAGTAGTTAGGGTGTGGGAAGGCCAGGAAAGACCTGTAGAGAAAGCCATTGGCTTGCCTCAAGAAAAGCAATACATTTTCAAAGTGACAACCAATCAATTCTTTGTACAGTGGGGGAGGAAGAGAGTGTATTCTGACTTATTTCAGGATGTAACAGTAAAACCAGGTGTTTTAGAAAGCATGAGCCTTATACCTCATAATAACTTCAATATATACATACTTAGGCCCAAAGGTCTCCGTAGGCCTTAACAAAAAAGAAGCAAACAAAAATACTGAAAACATGTAGTTAACCAAAACCAAGGCCAGCGTTCTGCTGAGGTGCAGTAGAGTTGTGTTAGGAAGATAATGTGAGTCAAGTCCAGTTTCAGCTGATGACAACCTGAACTTTGGCATTGACTTCAATGAGAGTCAGTTCACACCCGTACCTATTGATATGTCTACACTGCTAACAAGGATGGGGTTGTAGCATGGGTCAGCACACCTGTGCTTTAATAACAATACTGATGAAACTTAAAAAAACAACGAATGGTCTTTCAGCACCTTAGATACTAACAAAACATGTAGATGGTGGTATGAGCTTTTGTGGGCACAACTCACTTCTTCAGATGTGTACAAAGGCCTTGAGGGGTCCTAGGTATATATCTTGGTTCTCAGCATGTGCTGCAACACTTTCATAATTGTTAGCTGTGCTAGCTAGATTAAAGTGAGCACAGATGATCTAGCTAGGATATCCAACAGCTCCCATTGTCCTCAGCGGGGACTATTGAGTGCTGATTTTTTCAATTATGTGACTACATGGGGATTATGATTTCTTGTGAATCTGGTACCTTTTGAAAGTTGGGACTTCAATAGTTAAAAGCTTCCCTACACTGCAATAACCAGTGTTAGAATATTTTTTTCCATAAACTTTGCTTTTTAAATGTAAACCTGGAATAGTTTGGAAGCTTGGAAGCTTATTAACAGAATGAAAGTGAATAGACACAACATGGGACAACTGTCATAATACAGAAGAATTATTTCACAACACTAGACAGTGAAGGGATAAAATCCATATCTAAGCTCACATTTAAGTGGCAGCTGAAGTCTTGGGTACTCTTTTTTCTCCACAATGATTGAAAATATGTATGAAAAATTCAACGCTGTGGCTATAGGTCAGAGATTTAATAACTGAATCAAACTGTATACTCAGTACAGATTAGTACACTTTGTTACATTGATTGTAGGAATTCTTTGTGTCTCTTAACTTTAACAGTGTTCAGTGAAATGTCTGGACAACAACAGCTTCCAGAAGAACTTTATTTTTTAAAAATCAGATGCAAAAACTGATAAAGAGCACTTAGTGATATGCTATCTCATATGTGCTTGTCATCAATAAAAAACCAAAATTCATACACCCACAAACTGCCGAAGTATTCCTCTCAAAAATGCAACTTCTTAGTGAAGGTCAGAAACAAACACTTATTGCTCAATGTTTGGCACCTTCAAATATGAATCAAAGGGCTGTCCCACTAAATCAACTCTATGGGTCATATAGGTGGATTCACCCCATAAAACTCAGTCATGATTTTTTTTCTGGCACTACTTTAAAACTTATGTCAGGATTTGGCCTTGCATGTCTTTGGAGGGAATAAGTATCCCCATTCACTTAATACTCCAACCTTAGGAGATACTCCTCTGTGTGTGTTGGGAGCCTAGAAGGCATTTTTGAAATTCCAATATAATCACCACTCTGTTATACCAGAAATTGCATGAAATAGAGCTGACTGGAATGTGTTTGTTGAAGAAAGCTGTATGCACTGCCTAGTGGGGCTGACAGACAACCATGAACTTAGCCATTCTGAAGCATCCTCCCCCATCCAACCTGTCATAGTATCAGAATCCTCAAATAAGTTCCAGAGATGTGCTCTGATCATCTATTGCATTTAGATTTCCTAAGCTTCTATCTCAGACTTTTCTCTTTTCTTCCACTTGTTCAGTGCTTAATGGATTAGCAGCTACAAGTCTCATTATCAGAAACAGAAACTCTATTAATCCCACTGCTTTCATATGGATTTCCTTTAACCATCGCTACAACTTGAAGGACCTCTGCAAGATACCCATGAAAGACATAATGAAGGAAAAGCAGCAATATCTCAGATCCCCATTGGCTAAGTGGGGATAATAGCACATCCTTATCCCCAGGAGCATGTGAGGAGAAAAGACTTTGAGATACTATCGTAACGGTGGCCATGTAATGATCTTGGATGGATAGGCTAGAAGGATCATTGATATCTTGCTTTAGAAATGTTTACTTTGCTACTGCTCTGAACTATAGCTTTGCAAATACTTGTTTACTATCCGAGACATGATCCTTCGGATAATCAAGTCTTTTGTGTGCCTGCAGCTTGGTAGTGCAAATATATATGCAGGTTCTACACTGTTATTTCTACCGGTAGTTTCATTTGGATGTTTGAACTCTGGGTATAATCAGGCACTTAGAGTAGATTCCCAAATGTCATACTTTGTGAAGTCTATCCTGAAAAGTTTGGCTGTAAACTACCACCGATCCTTTGCATTCATTCGAAAAAAATCTATCCAACCTGATCCCATCTACTACTCAATGAATTTGGACCAGGATCTGCTAGTATTAACAAATAGGCTAGCTGTGATTGCATCTGCTGTACATTCCTTCTGCCTTTCACTGGGGACCCAATCTTCTGCAGTGCTGAGAATCCCTTGTTCCTATTGCCTTCTCTGGAGATTGAAGCATCTCTGCAATATGCAGGCTCTAGCTACTTTTCTACCACAAAATACACATATTTATAATTTGCTCCTCAAGGTTATTAATGTCCTTAATAGGCATGAGATGTAATGTTACCTGGGAAGCTCAGCGCCTGGCAGGAGCTGGAAATCAGAGTTATAAAAATGCAGCTTATACTTCAGGACACAAAATACAGGGGATGTTCTCTCTTTTCCCCCACTCTGGCTTGAATTGTTCTTTTGAGTATGGAAAAGTACCTATGCTGAGAGAAAATGAAATTTTATGAAATTATTTTGAACTAACCAGTGGTTAAACTTGTGCTGATTTAATAATTGCTCTATTAAAACACATTTGCTACAGAAATGTAGTTTAAATTGAGGTTAGTCAATGTTTGTCTTCCAAGGCTCTGCAAGTCAATAATTTCCAGTGCTGGAAAATATTATGAAGATATCTGAAACTTGCTATTTTTTCCAAAGGCATTAGAAATTACAAACTGCATCTGAAACTAGACCCAACGTCCCATTTAGCCTGGAAATTAAGTAAGAACCACCTATATCTCTTACAGATATTTCAGATTAATTTTGGCTTCTCCAGAGACATGTTACTAATTGCCCTTTCATTTCTAAGTTCCTGTAAGATGCCTGATAAAATTGTAGAACTATCTAAATGTGGGATGCTGTGCATTAGTGACAGGGAAAATATAAATAAGCTGCAGCCATATGAGATCAGACTGTAATCCTGTCAGTTCTCACCAACTAAACTGGATTACTAATTGGAAAGGAGCCTGTTAATTGGATATCTAGGTCCGCAGAAGTGTTTTTGGTGGTTCAGTCTGTGTTCTAAGCCAATATTCAGTCTATCTATGGAGCCAATGTGACTGCATACTGTCAAAGTGGCATTGCTCTTTAAGGCACAGATCTAAAAAAAAGAACAAGACTATGGATTTTGTTACCTGTGATTGCTAAAGATCTCATGCCATTTTCCCCAAATGTTAGGTGTTTTCAACTTTGTCAGGCCACATTCGGGGCTAACAACAAAATCCAGAAGCTTCACCTTGGTATACAGTGGCATTTCTTCACTGCTGCTGCATGTATTTAAATAGCTGTACAGTAGAGTCTCGATTATTCGACCTAAACAGGACTGGAGGATGGTCAGATAGCAGAAATGTCAGATAATAGGAAATGCTAATAAAAAACCTGGGTACAAATATGTATAAACGCAATTTATTACTAATTCTAACAAAAAATAAAACAGAATATTTCAACAAACAAAAATAGAATTTACAAAACTTTTGTGAATATAAAATGATCTAGCCAGCCTGTTCTAGCTGTGAAGTCGGTTTCTCCTTCATTAAATTTGTTATGAAATGCCAACGCTTTTTCTTGTACAATAGGTCCAGTTATTGGCATGCTGTTTTGTCTTTGCTGTGTGAACCACAAAAATAAAGTGTCACTCACTTTTTTGTACTCACGTTTTTTCATCATCTCTTTTTTTCAGTCCTTCATTTGAAGCTCTCTCGGAGCATCATTTTTCAATTTCATTTCTTTTTCTCTTCTAATCGCCAACAGTAAAACGCCCCACCTCATATTCTGTCACCACTTTTTGCATAGTTTCACCTTTATCTGGTCTTTGTAAGGCTTCAAGTTTTTGTTTCATTGAAACAATTACTTTCTTTCTCTTTTTACTTGCCATGCTGATAAAGAAATTTCAATTTAGTTTGGTATCATCAAACAAAAGCACAACTGCACTCGTGCATGGTGTGGGTGCGTGGCGCTGATTGTGATTGGTTGTTGTACATGCTGCAGTCTTATTCATCAATTTGTCATGTCGGCGGGCAGCACGTGATGGTGGGCAGCACGTCGGATAAAACAGAATGTCTGATAAGCGAAAGTCGGAAAATCGAGACTCTTCTGTATTCCACCCTAGATGTATTCCCATGATAGCTGAGCTCATTACACCTGACATATCTTATTACCTCACAGGCTTGTTGTGAGGTTTAATATTGGTAAAGTGTTTTGAGATCCTCAAATACAACACTTATATATTAATATAATATGTGGTAGATAGATACAGACAGACAGACAGACAAATCCAAAACATTTTACTGAAAAGGGACTTTATTATTTTGATGTTGTACTATGTGCACATAACACTATTTTATCTCCAAGGAAAATAGCCAGCCTACCAAATAGTTCATTTTAGTTCATTAAGTTCTTTTTCATAGATTTGGTGTTTACTACATCTGGGTGTGATATCTCCATTCTGGACAGCATTAAGGTATTTGCTTAATTCCCACTTACATCAATGGGACTTAACCATGTGCTTAACTCAAATCATACGCTTAAATGGTCTCCTGATTTGGGCCCAAGTCCAAAGACAATGCCCTATAAAGTAGGAGCACTCATCCCTCACTAGAGTTGAGGGTCAAGACAGGAGCTGATAGCAGAGAGGTGGAAAAATGAGCACACTTATTGTCATGTACATGTGGAGGAAACAGAATGTAAATTCTAGAATTTAAATTTCTATGGACATGTGCTGGAACTGACAGAGAGAAATTCTTGCTAAACCTGACTAGGTGGAGCGGGAAAGTGAAGGAGCTCTGGGAAGTATCTGACAGCTGAGTGAGCTGCTCCATTTGGGAAAGAAAAAGAGCAAATCATTGGAATGCTTCTGTTCTGTCCTGCTATGAGCACAGCACCAGGCAGACTGCTGCTGCTGGGGATGGGGAGGCTGGAGAGATTGCTGTGCTGCTTTGAAATCCCTTAGCACAGAGAGCTCACAGAGCTACAAGGGAATCCGAAGAAGTGCAGGGATCAGTTCTGCCTTCCCACAACATTGTACTGTGGGATGCTTACCCATATTACTTTGCTCTATCTATTGACAAGGTGCTAGCAATGTGGCCATGAAATGTTGACAATGGGAGGCAGAAAAACTGGTTTGACCGTTTTTCACTTTTAGAGATTTTTTCACATCAACAGCACTTTTGTCCCCAAATCTTCCCAGTGTAGATTTAGCCTAAGTCATTATCTCCTATCCACACAGATATACTAAACATATTGCAAACTCACTGCGTGCAAGAAGCAAGCCTGACTCTTAAACTACATAATTAGGCGGTGGGCTAGATTCCCCAGAAAGAGCAAAGTCCTGGAGAACAGTGCCCCTCCATCACTAATGTGCTCAGGGGGAACCAGAAGAAATTTAATGAGGAACTTCTAAATTGGAAGAATGCTAAAGGATGATGCAATGATCAGGATCACCTTTGAAATGGTGGGAAAGTTCAGTGCAGAGCAAAAGAATCTCAGATGCTAAAAGAATCAATTGATTTCTGAATGGGACTTGGTGAATCAGAGCCAGGGAAATCCCCAAGGAAGAAAATTTAACCGGGAACTGAATAAACTACCAGAAAGCAAAAACCTAATAAGCAGCAAACTGTCACATTAAAATCTTACTTGATTTACTTACATCTCTGTCCTGACTGCTAAGTATACTATTTTGCTCTTAAGGACATTCAGAATTTTAAAAGTGCTCATTTTATTGCTATGGTAAAATTCATATGCAAGGACACCATAGACTATACAATAGAAAAAATAATCAATTTTTAAACTATAAAATAGCGCTAAATGTACTGACTTCCCTTTGATGAAAAATGATATTTGCATACATCATGAATAAATGTCACAAGAGCTGAATTTTACTAGATTTCCTAAAGTCATCTGGCTCTGGGAACAGTTATAGGATCGCTTCCCATATCTCAGCCATGAATAATCAATCAATACTCTGAATGCATGACATATTACTGCTATCTAAGAGGCTTCAGCATACATTAATTTGGTTTTTTAAAACAGATGATTCAAATTATGCGTTTTAGTGGAAATTACCTCTGTCACTGATTTAAAAAAAAAACAGGTCTAGAAGCTCAGCGGTGTAAACTGGTCTAGCTTCATAGGCTTTAATGGAACTATCCTGATTACACCAGCTGAGAATCTCTGCCACATTCCTATTACTTTATCCTGCCCAGCTTTGTGGCTTTGCTGGGTTTTCCGTAAGAAGGTATATGCAGGGGATGACTACCACAAATTCCAGGGCTGGTACAGGTTTTAGATCACCATCCACCCTTTTTATTTATTACCCACAAATGGAAACACAGAATTCCATACATACATTACATAATATCAAGGTATTAAAATATTTCCCACAAAAGACATCTGGACTAGAACTTGATCAGATTTGTCCAGATCCATGGTTAAGTTTTCTGTCTCATCACAAGACCCCATAAGAGAATATTAAATCATACTTTTAGAAATAGTTTATTATATAAAACAATAAAGGAAACTAAATTATACAAGCTCTTACATCTAGCTATAGACTCTTTGGGGCTTAAAGGGACAACCCTGTCTTAAATATGAATAGCCTTCAGTAGAAATATTCTATATTTACACTGGTGAGGTGGAGGACAGAATTTGGAGTAGTGAACCTAATAACTTTGATTCAGAGATACAGATTGCTGCAGATGTTTACAATTCCTGGTATTTAATGAACATTTCTAAATATAACCTAAAGAATTAAGGGTCAGGAGTGGCCTTACACAAGTGCAAATGTAAACCATACTAATGAGCTCATAGTGATTTCCTGTGACTCTGGACCAACCTACTCCTATTGACATTGATAAGAATTTTGCATCTGATTCATAGGGATGTGGTTTATTTCCTCTAGTGGACCATTATTATCTAGTAAGCGACTACGTAAAAATGCTCTAAATGCATCTGTAGCCTCCTTCCTCCCAAAATATTAAGATGAATAGCATTAGCTGCAAAAGGAGAAAAAGGATATTTTGCTGTGGTAAATACTCAAATTGTGAATATACAGACACTGTATGATATTTCAAAATTCTTGCCAACTGTTTTTGTTCTTTCTGTGCCAAGAAAATATTCATATTTCTGAATATCTGCTAGAAACAAAGCTACTTCAGAATAAAGTAGCAGGCATGCAGTGCCTTTGTGATTAGAACAAGGACTTTAACTTGGGAGACAGGGGTTCTGCCCAGAAACCAACTATCATGCTCTGTTAGTTTATGTAAGTTTAACATGGTGGCACAGAGGGATTTTGGTTCAGTCAAATGCCATCACTTCTACCTTGTCAAGTGCAAAAAGAGCCTGAATACCAAAAGCCAGGGGACAGAAATGGGACTTAGAGCATTTCACTATCAGTTTCTTGGTGTGGCTCCAGCTCTGGCAAGTAGGGCTGAAAGTGAACATCCAATGATGACTTTTTGGTGACCTATAGTATATGAAAGTAGTGCCAGGCCTTGTGCCCAGGTGTCTTAATCACAAGCCAGCCTTACCCTGTGTGAACTTTATTGACAGCATGTGAATACATACCAAGGCTTGAAAGAGTGTGCATTTGCAATTTCTTCCCTGTAGAAGTAGACTCTCCAGGTCAGAATTGTGGTGTACTGGTAGGGAAGTTTGAAGTGCTGCTATATGTACTGTGTTCTGCTATACCCCTTGCATTTTGAAGGAGCTCCCTATAATGATCCACAAAGCCACCTCACTGTCCTCCTTCAAATCTCTCCTTTGTCCTAATGCCTACAAAAAACTTGTCAACTATTAGGCTGCTGGAATATTTGGAACACAGCCTCCTGTGCTGATCAGTTAGTTCCCCTGCACTCCCTTGTCTGTCTGTATTCATCTGTAGTCTATCTTAGGTCTTCTCTACACTTAAAGTTCCGTAGCACTTCAATGTAAACACTACCATGCTGATGAGAGAGATTCTCCTGCTGGCATAGAAAGTCCATTGCCACAAGAGGTGGTAGCTAGATCAACAGAAGAATTCTTCTGTCAACCTTTTGTAACCCGTACCCCTGTTGGGTGTGGTGTGCTGTCCCATACAGTGGCACCAAGACCACTTACAGAGAGACCAATGAAGCTGCTCTTTAGCCTTAGCTAGTAGGCAGCTGGTTTTCGGTTCATGCTGTAGAGGCTCCCATTCTAAGCTCTAGAGGGCCTAGGTTTGGTTCTGCCCATAGACAGCTGGGGTCTGTTGGCATTACACTACCTACACAGAGACTTTGGTCAACTTAACAACACTGTCAGGACAGTGGATTTTTGCATCCCTGACCTATGTAATTAAACTGAACTAATGTTCTAGTATAAATCTGGCTTTCGATTGTAAGCTCTTGGGTCAGGGCGAGTCTATCTTTTGTTTGAACAGTGCCTAGCATAATGGGCCATGACTAAGGCTTGTAGGGACAAGGCTTAACACAAATTATTAATAACAGGGCTTCAGTCTCTTGGAATATAAAATTGATACTCCTTCAAGAATGCAAAATTCAGACTTTATGGAAAAACTCAGTGTTCTGAAACAATGAAAGAGTAAAGGAAAAAGGAAATTATGCACAACACAATAACAATAATTTTAAACCCCTGGCTTATAGACATCTTTTCATCCATTGATTTTAGTGCTTTACAAACAGGTCTGCATTATTATATCCAAGTTCACTGGTTGATCAGTAGGTCAAAGTGCCTCTAAAGCCTTAGCCTTAAAAACTGTATTCTAATTGATCTATTTTAAATGTGGCCTTTTTGTTCATGGGCAGTTGGGGAAATATATAACTTTGCCATTGCTATGTACAAATCCGATGATGAATGCATGAGCCCCCCAAAAAAACAGATCCATGCACATTATAATTGGAACATGGGAGTACATAAGAACATAAGAACAGCCTTACTGGGTCAGACCATAGGTCCATCTAGCCCAGTAGCCTGTCTGCCAACAGTGGCCAGCGCCAAGTGCCCCGGAGCGGGTGGACTGAAGACAATGATCAAGCAATTTGTCTTGTGCCATCCATCTCCAGCCTCCGACAAACAGAGGCCAGGGACACCATTCCTACCCCCTGGCTAATAACCTTTTATGGACTTAACCTCCATGAATTTATCTAGCTTCTCTTTAAACTCTGTTATAGTTCTAGCCTTCACAGCCTCCTCTGGCAAGGAGTTCCACAGGTTGACTATGCGCTGTGTGAAGAAGAACTTTTGCTTATTAGTTTTAAACCTGATACCCATTAATTTCATTTGGTGTCCTCTAGTCCTTGTATTATGGGAACTAATGAATAACTTTTCTTTATTCACCCTCACCACACCACTCATGATTTTATATACCTCTATCATATCCCCCCTCAGTCGCCTTTTTTCCAAAGTGAAAAGTCCCAGTCGCTTTAGCCTCTCCTCACATAGGACCTGTTCCAAACCCCTAATCATTTTAGTTGCCCTTTTCTGAACCCCTTCCAAGACCAAAATATCTTTTTTTTTTCTTGAGGTGAGGAGACCACATCTGTACACAGTACTCAAGATGTGGGCGTACCATAGTTTTATACAGGGGCAGTAAGATATTCTGTGTCTTATTTTCTATCCCTTTCTTAATAATTCCTAACATTCTATTTGCCTTTTTGACTGCTGCAGCACACTGTGTGGACGTTTTCAGAGAACTATCCACGATAACTCCAAGATCTCTTTCCTGATTTGTCATAGCCAAATTAGCCTCCATCATACTATATGTATAGTTGGGGTTATTTTTTCCAACGTGCATTACTTTACACGTATCTACATTAAACTTCATTTGCCATTTTGTTGCCCAATCACTTAGTTTTGTGAGATCTTTTTTGAAATTCTTCACAGTCTGCTTCTGTCTTGACTATCTTGAACAGTTTAGTATCATCCGCAAACTTTACTACCTCACTGCTTGCCCTTTCCTCTAGATCATTTATGAATAAGTTGAATAGGATTGGTCCTAGGACTGACCCTTAGGGGACACCACTAGTTACCGCTCTCCATTCTGAAAATTTACCATTTATTCCTATCCTTTGTTTCCTGTCTTTTAACCAGTTCTCAATCCATGAAAGGACCTTCCCTCTTATCCCATGACAATGTAATTTACACAAGAGCCTTTGGTGAGGGACTTTGTCAAAGGCTTTCTGAAAATCGAAGTATACTATATCTACTGGATCCCCCTTGTCCGCATGTTTGTTAACCCCTTCAAAGAACTCTAATAGATTAGTAAGACATGATTTCCCTTTACAGAAACCATGTTGACTTTTGCCCAACAAATTATGTTCTTCTACATGCCCAACAATTTTGTTCTTAACTATTGTTTCGACTAATTTGCCTGGTACCGACGTTAGACTTACCGGTCTGTAATTGCCGGGATCACCTCTAGAGCCCTTTTAAAATATTGGTGTCACGTTAGCTATCTTCCAGTCAGTAGGTATGGAAGCTGATTTAAAGGAAAGATTACAAACCACAGTTAACAGTTCTGCAATTTCCCAGTTGAGTTCTTTTAGAACCCTTGGATGAATGCCATCCAGTCCCGGTGATTTGTTAACGTTAAGTTTTTCTATTTGTTCCAAAACCTCCTCTAATGACACTTCAGTCCAGGACAGTTCCTCAGATTCATACCGAGCAGATTGATATCGAGTGGTGAGCTAAGAAGTGACCCATTGTCAATCTTAATTAAATGTTTGGGATAAAAATGGTAATGTCTTTTTACATTCTGGTACGTAGTAGCTATACTACTATGTTGCAGAAGGAAACATTACCTAAATTAGTGAGGGTAGTATGCCTATAATAGAAACCCTGCTGTGGCCACGACATGAGGGCCCATCTATTAAAATCCGTGTGTCAGCCATTTAATAAGATTATATTTCTTTACTACAATTAGAATACATCAAACTGTAAAGACTTTACATGACAGGCTTATTGTGATTTTATTTTTAACAGCAAGACAGGAGAACCATTTACTGTGCATCATGACAATGAACCTCTCTTGAGAAGTTTCTAAAGTCTGGGACCGTACACTGTTGAAATCAGTTATAAACAGCACCTACAAGTTAAAGCAAACGTGGTCCAGCTAGGCCACACTCTGTTTTGGTAACTGGCCTGTGTCTGGATATTAAAGCATTAATGTGAATAACAGCATAGCTTGTGCTTTGACATGTGATATGTGAGAACGGATCCCTGCATCCTTGCAGTCCCATGGGCACACAAGTCTAGCCAGGAGAATCAGGCTGCAGGGTTGACAGGGCTGCTGATGGGGGGCGGGATGGGGCAAAGCAGATGCCCTGGGGACCAGCAATTTAAAAGGGCTGGGGGCTCTGGGCCATAACCACTGCAACAGAGACAGCAGTAGCAACTATGTAAATCATCACTGAAGCCCATGTGGTGTGGCTCAGGAGGCGCTGAGGGATGAGTGAGGGAGGCTAGCCCCCAGTCCTGCCCCTTCTGCCCAAGGACCTGCCCCTTTCGGGTGGCCCAGAGCTGGCACCCTCCCCCACCTTAACCAGGGTCTGGTGAAGTCTGTCACCAGCCCTGGGCCTTGATGTTCTACAACAAAAGCAAACAATTTAGATGTTTGTCCATACTGACATTTTCCCCCTTCGACTATATGTTAGAGAGCTTGAACTGGGGAGAGTACCTCATTTGACGTGTTGCAGATATTACATTATTTTTCTGTTGGTTTCATTTGATTTCATAGTGTTGACATGGTCAGAAAAAAATATTATCCCTTAGATTTGTGTTTACTTTAAAAACCACATCTATGTATTGATTGCCTGCATAGTGTGTTTATAGATTACACTGCAGAAGCACCTGTTGGGTAGGTGCTTTCCAAATACAGTTCTTGCGCAACAAAGCATCCCATAGAAATGGATCTAGAAACCCTTCAATTTAATCGTTGCAAAGGACTCTCAATTCCTAGTGAAGTCAATGGGCACTGGGTGTTCTAAGCACTTCCAAGGACTGGATCTTTAGGCAAATTAAGTGGGAATGTACAATGGCTCAAATAACCACACTGCTTATTATTAATAGGATACCCTCTAAATCCCAGGTACCTTTCACTGCTGTGAACTGTGGTATTGAGAACAGTGCATTCTAAGTGGCTTAGTTTCCTGGCAAGGAAGTTTGGGGGAAGGGAGCCTGCAAAAACCTCTTTCTGCTGCACAGAGTCACTTGCTAACTGCACTGCTGAATAGAGAGGCTCTCTTTCAAGCAACTTGGGCCCAGTGGCATGGGTTCAAGTCCCTACTCTATGGTAGGGATTTAAACATCAGTCTCCCACATTGCTGTGGAGTGCCATTGTAACTCACACACCTACTGGGTGTGGGTCACTGTCCTGTGTAGTAGCACTTAGACTATGTACAGTGAGCGATAAGAACAAGTGAGCTCTACAGTCCAAGCTGAGAGACAGCTGGCTGTATAGCTCAAGCTATAGAGGCTCCTCTACTGAGCTTTGGAAGTCTCAGGTTCAAATCCACCCAACAGCAGTTATACTATAACCACTCAGTGATTGGTGGGGTGTGTGTCTTGCTGCCCCACTTCTATGACTTTAGCTCTTCATTTTATTTTCAAATGCCCCAAATTGGAATGAAACATTCCATTTGGGGATCAATATTTTATTTGACCCAATTTGCTGAGAAAAAAAATCAGGTTTGGGTCGACACACCTTGAATCTTTTAAAAAGCGTTGAATTGCCAACACACCAAAAATCAGTTCCATTTCCAGCTCCATTTCTCCTGTTTATCTGGCAGCAGTGTCTGAGGCCCCTGTTTAAAGCCAAGAGCTAAGAATTGAAGTATAAGATGAGAAAGAACAGGCAAATGCAAAAAACAGAAGGGGAAGACACTATTATTAACATCCTGAGAGGCAGTGGTCACAGTGAATCAGCTGCCTAGCCACTGCCAATATATTTTGCAGGCATCACAGCAGACAAGAGTGCAGGCCTGCACAACTCAGAAAATGGCAAGGGCCATATTACTCCAAAGAAAACAGCTGCGGGCCGCAAAAAATACACAGGCTAAAAATTTTTAACGAGCAAAAAAACAAAAAAACCACATGGCGTGTCGGGCATACAAAAAACCCCCCGCACCACCTGGCTTCAGCACTCAACCACGGGAGGCGCCACCAGGCTTCTGTCCAGTGCCCAGCCGGAAATTCAGAAAATACCGGACATTGCACATGTCCGATATATTCTGAATTTTTTTAACGGGCAGAGAGCACAAATACTGGACTGTCCGGTAGAAAGTTGGACACCTGGCAACCCTAGCCGCAAGGGTAAGTTGGGGGGGGTGTGATACTTTATTAAGAATTTTTCAATTAAATCAGGCCTGCACAACATACGGCTCCCAATGCCCTTATCCTCTCCTCTCCCAGCATCACCCTGTCCCCCCTCCCACTGACACCTCCCGTCCTGCCCTTTTCCTCATTGTCTCCACTTGGCCCCTTGGCATTTGTCTCTCCTGCACCCTGTCCCTTGGTGCCTGCCCCTTTCTCCAGACCTGCCCCCCTCACCTCAGCACAAGCCCCTTCCCCTCCCCTGCCTGGCTTCTGCCTTCCAGTTTGCGGGACTGCCGGAGCCTTTTTTAATCCAGCGGTAGCTGGCCGTGACATCACGACGCCATGTCACACCAGCATCCTGGCGTCTGCCGGCATCCCGCCCTCTGGCTCGCGCCCTGCCTCCTCGCACCGGAGCTGCACACAGGCAGCCCAGCAGCAAAAATCGGCTCACTTCCCCCTCCCTGGTGGCGCTCTGCTCCTCCACCCGGCCAGCAGATCGGATGGGGCCACGCCACCCATAGTCATCATGGGCCGCACAGTGAGCCCCTGCGGGCCGCATGAGGCCCGCAGGCCATATGTTGTGTAGGTCTGTGCTAAGGAGAAACTTAAAGGAGGACATTGAGATGGCTTTCTGGAAGGTCTTCCTGTGTTTAGGAGGTGGTGTAGGAGAGACAGGAAAGATGTTTGCTTCTAAATGTAGCAAATAGGCAGTCAAATCTGGCATCACTTTCAAAGTGAGCAAAACCACAATCAGCCATGCTATAGGACCATGTCTGTACTATGTAAAGGGGTAGAAGTGATTACTTAATAAGTCTTTACTATTCACCTTTATTTGTGTTGATCCCCTGATGACTATAAATGGGCCTAGAGAGGGAGAAGCTTTCCAAATGACTCTGCTCATGTTCATCACATCACAAAGTGGAGCTGAAAGAGAGCTACAAAAGTCATCCCTTACAGGAAATAGGCACTGGCCAGCTAAGAGTTAGCACCTGAGCATTACTCTGTAGCCTATAGTACTCTATATGAACAGCAAGAGACCAGATGACTCTTGTATTTAACTCCCTGCTCCACAGCCCCAAACACAAAGTTTACTCAGTTCCAAGGAGAGTTTTATATGAGTGCCTAGTGACTCCTCCTGCTTGATCAGGCAGTCATGTTGATGAGTGTCAAATGGAGATCTGTCCTGGCCAGGCAAGGCCTGGTCTCTGTGGAATCAATATTGAATGAGCAAGAGCCCTCATGGCAATCAAATGGTCAATGAGCAGTTATCCTAACAGAACATCTGGTGCACTTTTATTTACCTAACACTTTTTCCATACTAATTGGTCAGCTTAAGGACTGGTAGGCTACGTCTAGACTGGCATGATTTTCCTCAAATGCTTTTAACGGAAAAGTTTTCCTGTTAAAAGCATTTGCGGAAAAGAGCGTCTAGATTGGCACGGACGCTTTTGCGCAAAAGCGCTTTTGCGCAAAAGCATCCCTAGCCGATCTAGACGCGGTTTTGCGCAAGAAAGCCCCGATCGCCATTTTAGCCATCGGGGCTTTTTTGCGCAAAACAAATCTGAGCTGTCTACACTGGCCCTTTTGCGCAAAAGGACTTTTGCCCGAACGGGAGCATCAAAGTATTTGCGCAAGAAGCACTGATTTCTTACATTAGAACGTCAGTGTTCTTGCACAAATTCAAGTGGCCAGTGTAGACAGGCAGCAAGTTTTTGCGCAAGAGCGGCCGCTTTTGCGCAAGATCGCACCAGTGTAGACACAGCCGTAGTGTTATACTCACACACCCAGTGGAGTCTTTGGGAGGTAAACTGCTTGCCTTTAGGCCAAATTCTGCTCTCTGTCACCCCAGTGACCAATGAGGCTTACAAAGCTGTAACAGAACAGGGTTTGCCTATTAGCATCTGATCTGACAGCTCCACTAGATGCTTATTAAGGGCAAGATTCTTTTTCCCCCCCGCCCCCCCACACACCAAAAAAAGCTCAGCTTTCATACCACAAGACCATAGAAGCCCTGGAAAAACTGACTGACTTTGGCCCACAGTTTGGTCTCATTGCTCAGTTTATTGCACCTATGTAGCCAAGCTGGTATGTGAGCAGCACAGATGTGCTGTGTTTGCTTTTTGCCTCACGCTTGGTTCTGTGGAGATCTCTTTAATCTGAATTGGTGGAGGACATATTTCCCTCTACATTTTCACAGGGGTGAACACGGTTGCTTTTCATGTGCATGCTCTTAATATTGACTATTTCACAAGATATTTATTTCTCCTTCTGAGAATTTTACCTTATCCCTCATGACCTTTAAATGTACAAATTCTAGGAGAATGGAAAGACACAACCAGATGTGAAACTTAAGAACTCCGGAAGGGCCAGATCCTTAGATAATACAGAGCTCCATTACATGCAAATCAAACCGCAGTTTATACAAGCTGAGGATCTGGCTAAGTGCCTTAGCTTCCATAAATACAATATTTATATGGGTATCTAGAACACTGTATTGTTCATTTTGGGGTACAAAATCCACCAGTAGGGCTGCCATTTCAGTTTGCAGTTGCGCATCCATGTCTCCAATTGCTGTTTTATATTCTGCATTCTTTACAGTCAATGATTAATGACTTACCTAACCTGGCAAGATAAAAATGGGGAGGGGGAAACACCCTCCCAGCTGGAAAATCACTGTTCACTGTCACTGGATATATTTTAAAATGTCCCAACCAACTCATAAAAGCTTGCTTTAATTAAATGTTCAGCTACTACTACACAGTAGCATAAGACCAGAAATTGGCCAATATATCCTTTATATTTGTAATATTCTGCCAACTGTAGCCTGTTTTTGCAGCAATGCTTGAGTATTTAACTCTTCTGCTGTTTAGATTATTTATAAAATTAAAAAAGAAGTTAAACGGAGGACAACCCCAGAAATGGGAGTTCCCTCCTTCCACCTATTAATAATTCCTCTGCCCCCAGAATGCTAGGTAATAGACTGTAGAGAAGAATTCTGTGTTGGCAAAAGGAGACACTAGAACTAAGAGACGTCTTCCACTCCCAGCACCTCCAATTCACTGAGCACACACTAGGTCTTACAGTTGTTCTGAAATTTAGGTGAAGTTACTGTATTTCAGTTGTGCTCTAGTAGGCTTTTTAACTTTAAACACAAAACTTTGCCAACCTTTAATTAAAAAGAGAAATTGCATTAGAGGACAGATCTATTGGTAAAGAGTCAGGCCTGGAAGCCTCCATGCTTTCTCCACACAGTGTGTGCCATTTTCTATTTTTGTCTGGATTTCTTGCACATGTGAATGCTATTTTTTGCAAGTGTAGGGAAATATTGCTCAGCTTATTAAATACAGATTTTAGTGGCATACTCTATTAACAGCATCTCCATTTCAGGCAAACCCTGCTTGTGCTTTGGGATGCATTGAGGTACACCAGAAGCTGGAACATATTAATGGATTCATTAAGGCACTTTATAGTATCTTCAAAGTGCCAGTGCATGTATTCAAAAAGTAACCAGGAAAATGATCTCTCTGATGAAAACCCCAGCCAAAGCCTGACTGTTGTGGTGCAGACAGTACAACCATGCTACAGTAATGTATCTGAAAAACTGGAGAAGTAAACAAAATGCAAACAGATTTTGACAAAAGATTCTTTTACAATTGTTTCCATTGGGGTGGATTGGAGCCCTGCACTCAAGGCTGGTAAAGAGCAGCACAAAGCTGTGCTATTCTAGAAGGAGGACAGAAATCAGAATGGTTCCCCCTAGCCCAGAGATGGGGAAGTAATTTGCACCAGTCCTGGTGCTGGCATCAATTTATTTCTCCCTCGGCTCCAATAGATGATGGGCACAACCCTTTGCCCACACCTTCCTTCCCCATCTGTTCAGGAGAGAGTGATAGCTGCAATTCCCCTCCTCCCCACCACCATCCCCATTGAAAAGGGGGCTGCAGTGCTGGTAACCCACTCAGAGACACAAGGGACCCTAACACCCTCCCAATTTCCTTCATGAGTATGCAGAAGAGATGGTGCATATTTGTATGTGTGTGTAAAAGGCCTTGATTCTGTAACGACAATCACATCAATAGTCTCACTGAAGATATTCACATGTTTGTTACTATAGGTACGTCAACACAGCAACGTTATTTCAAAATAATTTACTCTGCATCTACTCAGCAGACAGTTATTTCGAAATCATGTTGAAATACTATCAAGCTGGAGAGCTACTTACTCCAACTCCTGTAACAGTCATTGTACAAGGAGTAAGGGAAGTCAGAGGAAGAGTGCTCTATTTCGAAATAAGTACTTTGTAGACGCTCCCAATTTCAAAATAAGCCTCGCAATTGAAGTACAGTAATTACTTGTTTAACACATGCCCACGTAACACGTTTTCGCAATAGCATGACTTTTTTTTTAGGGAACATTTTTCAAATAACACAACCGTCCTCAAAATAACACGAAAATAATCAAGTGGTGGACTATTTCACGCGGCGGTATAAGTTCGTGAAACGCAGGAGCAGATGAATACACGTGGTCACAGCGCTCCTCCACTCACTCACATTTATCTTTGTGTTTTAACAAACCGCAGAGATTTGTGTTTATAAGGGATGTAATAAACATTTTTTATGAGAATGATCCTGATCATGAATGGAGCTCAAAAGTAGCGAAAAACTTAGAAAGCTCCATATCTTGCTACAAGCAACTTTACAACGAAAAACAAAAAGCAGCTCTCTATCAAAAGGTTTTTTTGTGTTCAACCTAAAAAAAAATCAGCTGATGAACAAGATAGCCTTGTTCCATCTACATCATCTAATGTTGAGGTTGATGACCCAGCACTAACAAAAAATTGACTTCACCACCACCACCTGAAACGCAACCCCCACCTTTTCTATTATTTTTAATGGGAAAATTGACCCCACATAGCATGTTTTCGCTTAGCATGAACATTTTCAGAAATGCATCTAGCGTGTTAAATGAAGAATTACTGTAGTTCAATTTGAGTAGCTTATTTCGAGTTAAGCCCTGCTGTGTAGATGCACCCTAAATGAGTAAGTTTCTGGAGGAGCAGAATCTATATTTGCATGAAAAACTACAACCTGTGGTTCAAGAAACTGTGGTTCTGCCACTGATCTGCTGGGTAATTTTAAGCAATCTATTTTAGCATCTGTGTGCCTCACTTTCCCAGTCTGTAAAATAAGGATATTAATTCTTACTGCCTAAGTAAAATATTTTGAGACCTATAAATGGAGTGATATATACGAGCCTTATGGTTATTTTATTTTATTTTATTTTATAGCTGTCTCCCACTCTGATCTTCTGAAATTCTTGCCAGCCTAGAAGCTCCTGATTAATGCATGAAGTTTGTCATGAATTACTGTAGGGGTTAGTTTGAATGTAGCTCTTGACACAATAAGATATTGACCTCTCTGAGACACATGAGTAATACAACAAAAGCTCAAACAAACCCCAGAAACTTAGATCTGCCCAGGACAGCTGTGCAGTCTGTGACTATTTATTTTAGTGGTCTACTACAATATTTGTCTAATTAAAGAACATTACATTATGTTTATAATGTGCACGTGCCAAGGTTAAACCTACAGACTCATATCATAACCTATCATTACTTTCTGGAAAGGATTTCCAAAATTTTAAAATAACGTGAAGAACTTAATTCAGCTTTCCAAGGCATTCAAATACATGATGCCTCAGGAAATATTTTCAGTAATATTTTCTGTTGTTTTTTTGTATAAAACCAGATTGTTTCTCAGTCCTACCAAATTATAAATGAATTAGGGCATAATTTCAACCAGCTTCCTGTTGCCACTGTTGTAACCATCCCATTTCAAATTTTCTAATTTTTTCCCAGTAGCAAAAGTAATTTCTTCATGCACAATAAATTCTCTCCTGACCAGAACCTACAGATCAAGGAGAAAAAAAAATAGTAACCATAATTTTATTGGACCACCCAAAAACTTCTGCATAAGCACTTTTATGCTTGATTTGCCCATAGCATTTCCCTACAAAGAAAGTCCTCAGAGTTGTGTTCACTTCCATGCTGTCCTGAATCTGTTGTCTTCTTTTTCAACAGAGCCCAGGAGATGCCACTAACGTACCATTTCAGGACACAGCCTTAAGAACCTTTACTCACCTGAATATTCTCAATGACATTTGTATTGTGTGATGTCTTAAAAAGTTCATCTCAGAGTGCTTGTCCAAGTCACGTAATAGAAATGGACATAAAGAGCAAAGGGATATTAGAAATAACCATTCACCTTAAAGAGATTAACAAATGTGTTTGGAAATATCCTACAAAAGATCTTTCATTTTGGTTCCTATCCTTGGCATTAACAGGGTTTTTCCACTGAATCCTCTTCAAGTTGCATATTCTGAGAGAAGTCACTTGATTGTTCTTTTATCTGCCCTATTGTTCCCTTTGGAACTATTGTCATTTCATAGGGTATAAAACAGGAATAACTCAGTTGAAATCAGTGGAGCTTTTTATTTATTTATATTTAAGTAATGAAGAAGACATCTACTTTTGGCTTTAGAGGCCCTAACACACAATTATTTTAGTGCTTCTTGGAATTTTTTTGCATTCCATATCTTTGAAACAGAAACTTAGCTACCTACATCTTTTCTACCCAGTCATTGTTCTGGAACCATAAAACCAACCCTCTCTAGAAACACAGTTAAATAGAGTTATTTGGTGCAAGACTGATATAAGTGTGAGGAGCATCAGACCCTCAACTTTCTCTTCCAAGGTTTGTTACCCTACCTTTGAGCAATGTGCTTTTTGCTATAAATATTTAAAAATAAATGTGTATTGGTATTTGGCTATTTGCTCTCCACTTGGGTGATAAAAACAGACTGGCCCGAATCATTGTATTTCTAGTTACTACATTAATTTTGCCTTCAGTTTACATAGGACTGGAACATAACCCTGGCTATCTATTCCAGTACTCTCTAATTTTCCCCACCCCTGAGTGGAATGAATTTTCTTATGTGCACCAGTGTGGAGGATGTGCAAAACAGAGAGGATGTGCAACACATCACCTTCATGTTGGTGCATGTAATAAAATACATGAGGTGAGAGTGGGGCCAAGGGTTTCTGAGTATGGGAGGAGCTTAGGGCTAGGCAGAGGGTTGGGGTGCAGGAGTGAGGGCTCCGGCTGGGAGTGCAGGCTCTAGAGTGGGGCTGGGGTGGAGGGACTCAGGGTTGGGGTGCAAGGGCTCTGGCAGGGGTGCAGGTGCTGCAGTGGGGCTGGTGATGGGGGAATTTGGGAGCAAGACAGGGTTTCAGATTTGGGGAGGGGCTCTTGAATGGGAGTTGGGATGCAGGAGGCGGCACAGACTTTGGGCTGGGGGTGTGGATTTTGGGGTCTGGCTGGGGATGAGGGATTTTGGGGTTCAGAGAGGCTCTAATGGTTAAGGGGAGCTCAAGGTGGGGCAAGGGGCTAGGGCTTACCTGGATGGCTCCCTGATGAGGACAAAGAGGAGAGGCTCCTTTTCCCTGGATGCAACAGCTCTGAGCTTTGAGGGGTGGGGAGGGACTCATATTTACCAGTGATGGGCTTGGGGAGAAATCTCTCCCCACTGAATCTCTGAGCCCCTGGGTATGTCTACACATCAAAGTTAATTCGAAATAACAGTTGTTATTTTGAATTAAATTTACTAGTGTCTACACAGCCAAACTGCTATTTTGAAATAAATTTGAAATAGTAGAGCACTTATTTCGAATTTGGTAAACCTCATTCTATGAGGAATAACACCAAATTCGAAATAGCTAATTCGAAATATGTGCTGTGTAGACACTTATTTCAAAATAGGGAGCCTCCAGCCTTCCCAGGGTGCCCTGGTGGCCACTCCAGCCTCAAACAA
This sequence comes from Pelochelys cantorii, assembly GCA_032595735.1. Lineage (NCBI taxonomy): Eukaryota > Metazoa > Chordata > Testudines > Trionychidae > Pelochelys > Pelochelys cantorii. The sequence goes on along the minus strand of CM064326.1, from coordinate 331,319,939 downwards.
GAACACTCCTCTCCCTCCCCAGAGCCCTTAAAGGGGTTGACTCTGGCCATAGTGCCTGTGCCTGTGCCAGCTCCAAGCCTGCCGGCCCAGAGCCAGCCGTCACTGCCCCTGACCCAGTGGCCCCAAAACATGAGCCAGCAAGCCACTGGCAGCCAGCCCTCCACCGTTCCCAAGGAGAGGTGGAGATTAGGGTGGACCTTATTTAGGTTTGGGGGGGATGCCCCCAATGTCCACGATCTCCGCACTAGACAGAGGAATGTGGCCATCTATGGCAGGAAAGCTGCCAGCCTGGCCACCAAAAGCCACATGTGAACCCAGGAGCAGGTTCGCATGAAAATCAAGTTGGTCCGGCAAGACCCCCAACCCTGAGCTTCCCCTCCCCCTTCTTCCCCTTGCTTCCCCCTTCCAGCTCCCTCCTCCCAGGTTTCCCCCTCCACTTTCCCACCCTTTTTCCTCCCCCTCCCACCTCCTTTCTCCAGTCTCACCAGTTTCATCCCCCCTCCCCCAGTTTTGTTAAATAAAGAGAGTTTGTGTTCATGAAAATACGTGTATTTTATTTGACATCAGGAAGGGGGGCTGGGAGGGTAAGTGGAACGATGTGGGGGAGGAATGAAGCACAAGCCCCCAGTGGTGCAGACCAGGGAGGCTCTTAGTGCTCCTCAGGGTGGAAGCTCTCCCGCAGGGTGTCCTGGATACTGACAGCCCCCTGATGGACCTCCTGGATGGCAGCCTGCAGAAAGTGTAGCCTGGCTCAAATCAACGCATTCATGAGAAGCACCAGAGTGCCCAGGGGCAACTCCGGCTCCATGTTGCAGAGTGCTGTGGTGTCCTAAGTGAGAGCAACCAGAGCACACAGAGACACAAATGCTTTGCTGTCCCTCATCGAGGTAGGCAAGCAAGCAGGGAAAGCTGAGAACCGGCTGCCTGGGGTGGGGGTCCCTTTAAGCATAAGCCTCGGATAGCCTCAGGCAGCAGCCACACGAATAAAAGCCTGACCTGATGCCCTGCTGGACCTGGTTCCGGCCAGCCTTCAATGCAATTCAGTGTCCACTCAGTGTGGATGCGCTATTTTGAAATAGCAAAATGCTATTTCGAAATGCATTTTGTGTGTAGATGTGTTATTTCAAAATAAGCTATTTTGAATTAATTATTTCAAAATAACACTGTAGTGTAGACATACCCTCTGTGTGGGGCTTAATAGCTCTTGTGTGGGACTTAATGGGAAGCTGCACAGGTGCACAGAACCTAGCACAGGGCTACTCAACTTTGGAAGCCCTGGGGGCCACAATGATACCTCACAGCACATGCCGAGGGCCGCAACTTAAGTGTGGTTGCATATACGTGCAACTATATATGCAAATATATGCAAATAACTTCTTTCACACTGATGGGCATGAATACAAAGATTAAGGCAAGACTAAACAACACACAGGCCCCATTTAAGTGAGTTCTGCTGATACTGATAAAATGCAATATTTATTCGATTTCAACCCATATGACAGCACTTTTAATGAGCAACGACAGGCCAAGAATTTAACTACTAAAATGTATATCAAAAGAAGACCATTATATTGACTCCTTTTTTGTTTTGGCTCCCACCCGTGGGCTGTATGTTCAGCCCTGCATAAACCCAAACCACATCGCAGGCAGCAAACAAACGGGCTGTGGGTAGCATGCAGCCCACGGGCCACGTGTTGACTAGCTTTGACCTACCAGAACCTCGCTCCAGGCCACTGCTCTCAGAGGCAACCCTGTCATATAAGCCTTGTCATAATTTTGTCAAGCTCCATCTTAAAGCTATTTAAGTTATTTGCCTCCCACTGCTCCTATTGAAAGGCTGTTCCAGAACGTCTCTCTTCTATCTATTAGCAACATAAGTTCCAGCCTGAATATATTCAGGGAAAGTTCATGTTTTAAAGTTGTCCATCTGCTCAATTAAACATTAAATACCCGAATGTTTGCCCCGAGATGTAATTACAAGAAGCAAGTGTAAACCCTTTCGGCCTTCATTTTGGTGGATTCAGCAAGCCAACCTCATTTAGCCTCCTCTTGTAAAACAGGCTCTCCATTTCCTTGATTATCTCATTAGCCTTTCTCTACTCCTCTTGTTATGCTTATACAAAACACACGAGATCTTTTGTAGGGGAAAAGGCAATACACCGAATTAATTGAGAATACAACAGTTAGCATATGCTTTTCAGTCACTTACACACACACACACACACCATGCACACAGTCCTGCCAGACAATGTTATAGTTACCAGTCCAGAGTCTGGATCAATCTAGTGGCCAGCCAGATTGGTCGCAGAGGGGATCCGGGTTGTGTCGGTCGTGATCCGATGCTCCTGGAGTTGGTGGCAAGACAAACCCACAGTTCCATGGCAAAGCACCCTGCTTTTATAATCCTCTTTCCCTGTTGAAGTCTCTGGATTCTGCTGTGTCAGTCTGTGACCGGTCTGTTATCTTTTGATGTTAATATTCCAAAACACCTCCAAGTGGTCATCCTGTCCTGGATTTTAATCGATTGTCTTTAGTGGTGCCAGCTTTTACCTTTAGAGCTGTCAATCTGCCCTTCCTTAAACATGGATGTGCGCTGATGGTTCCCTGACATCGGTAAGTCTGTCTTCACCCTGCATTCTTCCCCTTCTCTCTTGACCATCTGGCTTTAACAATGGCCTTCACACCTTATCTTTTTCTGGTGCATTCATTCCTCATTCACACAAACAGCCTTTCACGGAGACCTTGAAAGGTATGCAAACAACAGTGTTTTATATTGAGGAAAAGCAAAAAGCACTGTAAATTAAACCTTACTAAATCTTGTAATAAAAACAGTTCACATTGTGGCTCAGACCTTCAACATTCCTCTAGACACAATACAAAATTCTATTTCTTACTTACTAAACCTTAAAACAGAGAAATATATATTTAACTAAGGGGCCTAAGGGTCTATCCCTGCCTTAACATAAATTCTACATTACTACATTATTAAACCTAAAATACAAATATAAAAATCTCACCCCTACACTCTTCTAGTTTGGACACTTCTTTCTTGAACATGCTTAACCAGTTTCTCATTCACAAGCATATTGTTACAATACCTGGCTTTTAAACACCACAGGCTACATCTAGACTACATCCCTTTTTCGGAAAAGGGATGTAAATTAGACGTATCGCAATTGCTAATGAAGCGGGGATTTAAATCTCCCCCGCTTCGTTCGCATAAAAATGGCTGCCGCCTTTTTTCCGCACGGAGCTTTGCCGGAAAAAAGCGCCAGTCTAGACGCTGATCTTGCGGAAAATAAAGCCTTTTCCGAAAGATCCCTTATCCCTTATTCCCTCTATGAAATAAGGGATAAGGGATCTTTCGGAAAAGGCTTTATTTTCCGCAAGATCAGCGTCTAGACTGGCGCTTTTTTCCGGCAAAGCTCCGTGCGGAAAAAAGGCGGCAGCCATTTTTATGCGAACGAAGCGGGGGAGATTTAAATCCCCGCTTCATTAGCAATTGCGATACGTCTAATTTACATCCCTTTTCCGAAAAAGGGATGTAGTCTAGATGTAGCCACAGGGAATACTGGCTTTTAAAAAAAAATCAGTGGATCTTCTAAACAACAATGGAAACATGTTTGTCATTAGAAAAAGCTCTATTTGGCACTCTTAGGCCCCAGTGCAGGAACATTCTTAAGTGGTCCCACTGACTCAGACTTAAAATACATGATTACCACCTGAATTGGGGCTTTAAACGTTAAATTATATTGACCTGGTAACTGCTCTAAATATGACTCTTAGGAATGCTCCCTGACACGCACCCCACTTAGAGCTGTATGGAAGCTCGCCACCCCAGACAGTTACCAGTCCAGAGAAGAGCAACAAGAATGATTAAAGGTCTGGAGAACATGAGCTATGAAGGAAGACTGAAAGAATTGGGCCTGTTTAGTTTAGAAAAGAGAAGACTGAAAGGGGACATGATAGCGATTTTCAAGTATCTAAAAGGGTGTTACAAGGAGGGAGGAAAAATTGTTCTCCTTGGCCTCTGAGCATAGGACAAGAAGCAATGGGCTTAAATTGCAGCAAGGGAGGTTTAGGTTGGATATTAGGAAAAAATTCCTGCATGTCGGGGTGGTTAAACACTGGAATAAATTGCTAGGGAGATTGTGGCATCTCCATCACTGGACATATTTAAGTGCAGATTAGATAGACATCTATCAGGGATGAGCTAGACAGTTTTTGGTCCTGCCGTGAGGGCAGGGGACTGACTGGACTCGATGACCTCTCGAGGTCCCTTCCAGTTCTAGGGTTCTATGGTTCTCTACTGATTTTACTCTATGAAGAAGCAACGAGGATATTTAGCTTCATTACATTAAATGTAAATTCCATTAATTTGGGGTGTAAAAGTGACCCTAGTTCTCCTCATACTAGTCGCTCCCGTGATATCTCTGTCCATATCTACAGATTGGTGTTTTTATATAGCTAGTCTCATGGACATCAAAGGAACTATTTCTGCCAGTAAGCATTACTGAAATCAAGGACTGATGTCTGATATTCAAGAAAAATGCCTGTGAATTGGAAAGAGTTCAGAGAAGAGCAACAAGGTTGATTAAAGATTTAGAAAACATGGATGATAATGCTAGCATCAAGGAGCTCAGTCTATGTAGTTTAAAAACCCAAACGTTATGAGGTGACTTGATAATTTCTTCAAGTATCTGCATGAGGAACAAATATTTGATGATTGGCTCTACCAAATAAAGATGTAACACAATTTGAAGTCCAGAGGCTGCAGCTCGATAAATTCAAATGGAAAAATAAGCTTAAATGTTTTACCATGAAGGTAATTAATTGTTGGGGCAATTTAACAGTGGTTATAGGGGTATCTCTAACACTGATCACTTTTAAATGAAGACTGGATGTTTTTTTCCAAAAGATATGTTCTAAAAATTATTTTGGAGATATTCTGTGGCCAGTGTTATACAGAAGGTCAGAGAAGATGATCACAATGGTCCTTTCTATAACTGCAGAATCTGTCATTAAATCAGAATGTCAACATTTCAGATATCAGTCCGGATGTGGAACAGGCCTTTGTTTCTAATTTAGTCTAACCCCTTTGTTCCTATTTAAAAACACAAACCCTTCATGCCTTCAGCAGCACATTAACCAGGTCATTTTCTTTTAGGGAAAAACATTAATTCTGTTACAATATTACCAACAACTACATCTACGATGCATTCATCCTCCAAAGCGGAACTATTCTAAATAGAAATCTACCCTTTGGCTTAGTCAGTATCAAGGTATACATTTACTGGGTTTTTCCTGGTTTCTTGCAATCCACTCCTGTGGAAAGGAAGCTTATCCTGATATAATATCTCTTTTGGCATATTCTAAGTGTAAGCACATTTGAATAATCTGTAAAATCTCTAGAGTTCTTCAATTAGTTCGCATACCAGCAGATAATCTTAAATTGAAGGAAGAAATTGTGGTAATGATATGCAGGCAAATGTGACTTATGCAAAAAGTAACACCAATGTATGTGTATTGATACTATAGAAATCTCTGAAGATACTGAGAGAGGGAATCAGGACAGGAGAATATCTCTCTTATGTCTCTAAAACAATGTCATGGGATCTTTAACTTCCACTTGAACAAGCACTAAAGGAAGAGAGATGGAAACTTGGATTAAATTCTTATCCAAGTGACACCACTTGCAATGTTTTTGACCCTGTTTTAAAGCTGTCACGGAGTACCTCAATTTATGGAAACACAATCCCTCTAACTCCAACTCTCTCTCTTATCTCTGCAGACAGTTTCCTGATTTGCTTTGTTCTCTTTTAGAGCATACGTAGTGTTCGTTGACAGAGGCTGTGTGGACAGCTACACTTTTGGATGTGTTCAAAAAGATAAACGCTGTTCTGTTATAACTCAGGAGATGAGTCAAGTGGTTTGTGAGGATATGCACCCTAAATCTCTCTCTAAGAATGAAACCCAAAGCAAAATTCACTAAAAAACTGAGTAGTGTGATTTTGATGCCAAACTATAAATTAACCCAGATGTGATTAAAAGATTTGAATCACCCAATTATATTATTATTGTATTACCATAGCCCATGGGAACCCCAGTCATGAAGCAGGCCCCTACTGTGCTAAGTATTATATAAGCACAGAATTAAAAAGATGGGCCGTTTTCCAAATTGCTTACAAACTAAGAACAACAGCTGGATCCAGACTGACTGATTGAAATAATGAGCCCGTGTTAGTCAGCATGACAAGGAATGGTCTAGGTATACCAGTGGCTTAGCTGGCATGACGGCATAGGTCATTTTTTAATGGAGGGCCATGAAAGTGGGTAATGGGGCAGCTTTATGGATGTTAACAGGAGCCTCCTCCCAAGTGTGAAGGTCAAGGTGGACAAAAGCATGAAGATGCTTGTTGGAAAATGCAAATGACCCATGGAGTCTGGAATCATGGGCTTATCGGAAGCAGGAGTCCACCTCTCTGAAAGAGAAATGATGGCTAGAGTAGGGATAGATCCTCAAGAGTCTTGAAAATGGAGAAGCAACTTATGTCTGATGTAACAGGTGTTACCCGGAGAGCTGAGGTAAACAATTGCTGTGCTGCGGGCTATGCAATTTAATTAAGCCTAAGGTGCCCTCCCACAGAAGCCAGATTCGGCCTGGTATCCTGTATCTAATCACCAGGGAAACAACTTAGAAATCACCAATCAACAAAGATTTAGGGCCAAACCATATATTTTAAGGTATAGAGTAAACATCAGCAAATAACGTGCAATACAACAACAGTCCCACCCTAACCCTAGAAGGAAAGAAGATAGAAGAGTCCCATACACATAAGGTCATACATTACATTCATGATCGGTGATTGATGTTAGATGTCCGTGACCTACAACCTTGCAGCTAGTGTAAAGCCTTAAGGGAGGACTAATGGAGCAATCCCTCGAGGGATGTTTCTCGCCTCCTGCGAGCTGACGCTTGCTGGGGTACTGGATCCTGTCCAAGTATCTTGTAAGCGAGACGATAGTATGAGTTCCAAAGTCTTAGTGATAATGGAGAAGGCTTCCCTCACTCCAAGAACTGTCGCTGGACAAGGGTAGTCTTGTCAGACTGCAGGCCAGAACCTTGGTCTCCTCAGGGTAGACAATGACTGAAGGGAATGGCGAACCACAGACATACACGTAGGACACGAGGAGAGCCAAAGAACACGAATGTTCCTTGACAAGGGCTTATAAACATTTCAAGGCGGGAAAACCATGAAGGAAAGGGGTGCAAAAACCTAGAGCTGGGTGCATAAGAAATTGAGTGCCCTGTGCAAAAGATGAATGCGCACGCAGGCAATGGGGCCGTGTGCACAGTCTTTGGTGCTGAGTGCACAGGTTTAAGTACTGGGTGCATAGGTGTAGTGCCGAGTGCACAACCTTTCTCCACCCGATTTTGGCGGGAAAGTTACACTGAAGAAAAGAGAACCCTTCAGACTCCATTTTGTATTTTTCATATTATGCCCAGGCAACGCAGGAGATCCTGTGGAGGGATGAAGAGAGGGGTGATGTGATAAAAGCTACTGATGCAAGTTTGATTAGCACACTCCTAATCTATGTTGCACCTATAAAGTTCAATTTTTTAGTTTGTATTTAGAGTAGACGCCCACTTAAATGAACCAGTGTGTATAACTGGAAATATTATTTATTCATTCTCTAAAAGATAAGTATGTAAAGTTCTGGAATCCCCACTGTTTCCTCCCAAATGCATGTTTATCTCCTGGTGCCATCAACTTTGCTAATATTGCAGGCTAAGGACATGAGCCTTCAAGGCAAGTTGTCCTCAACTGCTACAGACCTTGTAGAATCAGGTTTGAGGTCATACCAGTTAATCTCCTGTAACATTGCTCAAGATGCAATCTGGACTGTTGACCAGCAATGTCCCCTTAACTCATTACCCTAGAGTGCTTTTTATACTACCAGAACAGCCACATCTGGCCAGCTCACACAGCCTTCAGATTGCAAAATCACTCCCAGATCAATACATGAGCACTGTGACCAGTCACTCATGAATTACATACAGGACAACATTTGCAAACTTTAGTCCCAGACTTTGCCTCAGAAATGTGCACCTTGTACTGTTCAGCACACTGGTGAGCAATGCATGCTCACAAAGTCCATAATTTCATCAAAGAAAAATTATATATGCACCAGCCTCTTTTCCCAAATTGAGTTTCTCATGCACTCTAATCCAAACACACTGGTTAATACAAAACAATAAGATAACTACAGAAAGCTAGATTTTAAGTAATTACAAGTGATGATGTATGAAAGTTAGGAATGGTTACAAAGAAAATAAATGTAATATGTAAGCTAATAGCTAACTTAACAAACTATGTGAACCTACACGCAAAGGCTTTGTCTCACCATATACTGTTTTAAATTTCCCAGGGTGGGTCTCTTTTCAGCCTGAGACCATTCCCCTTTTGTTCAATTTTTTGAGAGTTATCAATTATATGAGCAGAGAGATGGGAGGAGAGAGGCAAAATCAAGTTTTCCTTCTCCTTTATAATTCAATTTCTTCTGCTAGAAACATCATTGCTGAATCATGGTGATACACAGCCTGTTGTGGATGTGAGAATTAAATCATCCCTGTGATTAAATGTAAATTTCTTGTTCACACCTTCCCATTGCTGGAGGATGGTTGCTTAAGTTAGTGATAACTCTTCAAGACCAGCTAGGTGTAGCTGAAGTTGAAATAGCTTAATTCGGTTTTGGGTGCTGTCTACACAGCAGGAAGTCGAAGGAAGAATATTCTTCCTTCGACTTCCCTTACTCCTCATGAAATGAGGGTTACAGGAGTCAGAGTAAGAAGTCCTCCAGCTTGACATTATTTTGAAATAATGGTTTTCTGTGTAGAAGAGCATTTTGTTATTTCGAAATAACGTCAATTATTCAAAAAATAATGCTGCTCTGTAGATGTATCCTAAAAAACTGGTTTGGGATTGCTTGTCAACCTTGGAATATGTTATTACACTGATAGATAGTAGTATATTGTAATTTCACATACTTGAATACACACATTTTACCAGGACAGTAATAGATGATAATGACTTTTTAAATGTTACCTCACATGGCATACTTGTATAAGATTTATCATAGACTTGTAAAAGTGATGGCCATGATAGTGTAGACCATCACAGCTCCCATACACAATCTTTCCAAGAAGGAAAAAATGATACAAGGACATTTTTAACCATCCAGTGACTTCTGTGGTGCAGGACAAAAAATGCAGCATTATTCTCCACCTCTGATGTACAAGTAAAGTGTATGATAAGGGCTGATTTTCTAGATGTAAATGTGTAAATATAATTTTCAGATGCTCCAAAGAAATACCGTGCCCAGCACTGCCATTTACCCTGTGGGGTTTAAGACTTAACCAAGGTTGCAGTTATAACTAGCAGCGACCTGTACTTGATATACTACCTCTTGTTTTTCAAATAATTTAAAATATGTAAAGTTGAATTCTTTCCCCAAAGTCAATGATCACTTTGTTCTGGGAGAAAAATAATTATTTTCACCATGTAACCCAAAGCCTAAGACTTTAAGCACGTTCTTGGGGATGGAAAATCTGCAATGCTTTTAACCATCCCCTAGGGTGGGTTTAGACCATTGTAATTTAAGAGTGGATTAGCATCAGCCACAGTCTTCTCAATATATTCCTAAAGAAAGTAATCACTGCATGGATTACTTCAGACTGAGTAAAGGGGTTTAAGTGTATGCCTTTGTCCAAATATCTTAGCCATGTTCTTATCGGTCATGAAGCTCACTATGTTTCTTCAGCCAGAACCCTGCATCAGCCTTTGGAAGTTAAGAAAAATCTGTCCTGAGTCAAGATTCCTTATTGTCCCCGAATCTCTTAGCTCTGATGCTGTAGCCATTTCACAGTTCAGATGCCTGACTGGGGGAAGTACTGCAAGAAAAAATTTAAAACAGAAACCCAAAGCAGTGTCTTAGCATCACACACCAGTAGTCATCATTTTAGCACCTTCTGACCATTATGATGTCTAGTCCTAATCCATATTTGTTGTCTTTGGTGTGGACAAAATGTGCCACTTCCTAATGAAACCACAATGTATAAACTGATCTTTCCTAGATGTTTTGGCTATGCTCATTACAGAATTCCTGTGCCTATAGCTATGACAAAGATGCTCCTTATTACTTGTGAAATATTGGCCAACTTTCAAATACAAATTATTCTTGTGTTTGGAGAGGGGGAAAATGCCTGTGAGTTTTATATTAAAATGAGAATGGGATGTGAGTTATAGGAGTATATGAAAGCATTACAAACTATAAAAAGTGTGTACATCATACTTGCAGAGTTGAACTCTGGATATATCTGTGGAGCACATTTTTTCCAGCTGTGATAGACAAGGAAATTGTGCCTCCTGATCAGAGAAACGGTGTGGTGACCAGCAAGTCTTAGGTGCCTCTGAGTTAACCTCTTACCTAGGAAAAGTGACAAGGAGTCCTGTGGCAGCTTATAGACTAACAGATTTATTGGAGCATAAGCTTTTGTGGGCAAAGACCCACTTTGTCAGATGCATGTAGTGGAAATTCCAGAGGCAGGTATAAATATACAGGCATAAGAAAAGAGTACCAATGAAGAGTAAGGCTAGAGATAACTAGGTCAATTCAGTCAGGGAGGATGAGGCCCACTTCTAGGACCTGCTTAATTGGTACTCTTTTCTTATGCCTGTATATTTATACCTGCCTCTGGAATTTCTACTACATGCATCTGACAAAGTGGGTCTTTGCCCACGAAAGCTTATGCTCCAATAAATCTGTTAGTCTATAAGGTGCCAAAGGACGCCTCATCACTTTTGCAGATTCAGACTAACACGGCTACCCCTCTGACACTTGCCTCCTACCTGGGGTTACTTTCTTTGACCCTATTATCTATGGGCACCTCTAGACTACATGGCTCCGTCGACGGAGCCATGTAGATTAGGGTTGTAGGCAAAGGGAAATGAAGCGGTGATTTAAATAATCGCCGCTTCATTTAAATTAAAATGGCTGCCGTGCTGTGCCGATCAGCTGTTTGTCGGCACAGTGCTATAGTCTGGACGCTCCACGGTTGACATCAAAGGCATTTGTCGACCTCCCCGGTATGCCTTGTGGGTCATTTCCCTTTGCTGAGTAAACAAATCTACATGGCTCCGTCGACAGAGCCATGTAGTCTAGACGTGCCCTATGTGCTTTTCTTCATGCATAGGAGATCTGTAAAACTCAGCAAAGCCTCTGCTGTCCTTCTTAAAATCTCTCCTTTACTGTGACACATAGAAAATGCTTGATAATGGCTAGCTAGCTGTCATATCGTGACCCCCTGTTTATGACCTTAGCTGAAAATGTTTCCCTTTTACCTTGTGTGCCCCTACAGCCGAAGTCTCTGTGTGTGTACTTGTTGTCTCTTGTCATATATGTAAATGGCCTGCTATCTTGGGTGGGGATATTTTTTAATACTTTTTAATATTGCATATGTGCCTATGAGGGTGGAACCTTGATCTCTGGGTGAAGCATCTGGTTACCACTGGGGTGTAAATAATGATAACCAGCAAAGCAAGAAGTGGGTAGTACCCTGGAGAGGGACAGTCTCAGATGGACAGGGCAGGGCATTGACTTGGGCAGGGCATTATAGTTTATTCTCTGATTCTCACATGCTTTATTGTCTCCTATTATCAGTCAGCACTCCTCCTCCCCTCCTCTCCCCAATTCTATAGCTATTCCGAAGGAAAACAATTGCCCCAGCACAGTGCTATTGGCATCCCTTGTAGGCAGACTTGGAGCACACATTCAGAGGGAAGATTTGCATCTACTCTATCAGAACTACAGCTAGGGATCCAAAGACAAGGTAGTCGCACTGCTACCGGAAGAGATAATGGCAACACATCCCGAAACAGTATTGTTATGCAGGTAAAGTCACCAAAAAAAATCTTCCCTGGCGGGGGCCATACATATAACCTAGGGATTATAAAATGCAGGGTGCATTCTTCAGTCATGTGTGTAGTGGGTTAGATCATTCTTTGAGATTAAAAACCTCTGGGTCCCCAGTGAGAGCTGGCAAAGTGGTGTCTCTCTGAAGTGCCCTTAGGTCTGAGGAACCTGAGGAAAGTTCTTGTAACCCTTTTTTCCAACTCCTTTATGAAGAAAGAAGGCCCTAGGCATTACAGAGGTAGCAGAGTGTTAGGGGGGAGGGTATGGAGCTAAATTATGATTGTGAATAATTCTGTTGTGCTGTGGTTTTATTGTGTTTGGCACTGAATGGCTGAGTTGGCATGGACAGAAATTCCCATGACATGTCTAAAGGGGAAAAGTCCAAATTGCTTTATTTTTTAAGAGACACAAATGTGCATAAGCATCTGTGAAGAGAAGGACCTCTTTCAGTCAAACCTGCTTTCATTCTGGGCAGTAGCAAGATCTTATTGCCAGTTACACTGGACAAAATTCTGCGCTGGCTCTCTGAGGCAGCTCCTTTAAAAGCATACAGTGTGATTGAGGAAGAAAGTGGGTGGCTGTAGTTAACAAAGCTCCCTCAGTAATTGAAGCAATTAACAATGCTGTTTCACAGAAGCTACTGGTAACTCTGAGAATCACCTAAAAAATTAATGATCCTTGCCAGAATTTATCCAAAGCTTCCCTGAGAAATACAAGTGGGGGAGCATGTGTGTGTAGAGGGCCTTCATACACAGGCTTGGAGAGTTAGTCAAGTGGAACCAATGTCTTTGGAGTCTCATGTGAGAAAATAAAGGATCCCACCCCAGGCTACTGTTGGTACTGTATTTTCTTTTTTCCATTCTTGTCTCAGGGGAGAATCTCTCACAGCGTCCATGCATTTTTCCATAAGTTTCTAGGATACTTTAATTTTGAGTGACAGCAAACTTGCATTAATAAGAGCTGCAGTTATGTTGGGGTTGGGTTGATTTAGTGTATGTGTATTCGCCCTCTCAGATGCTTGTATGCCCATGGTAACTTTCTCTTCAGGATGTCCACTTTGTCCTGTTTTTCTTGGATGGCTAGACTGGAGAATGCTTTTATAGCTATTTGCTTCACTTGAGTGAAGATGAAATGGTTCCAGTTGTGTAAATAGCTTCGGGTGCTCGCCTTGCTTGTCTTCTCCCTACCCCATGGAGATGCATTTGCTTAAGCAGGGCACATTGTGGGAAGGCGATTCCCAGCCCTTCTGGGTCTAAGAGGAGTCACTAAAATCTCACATGACTCAAACTAGGACTTGAACTTGGGTCTCTGACAAATGGTTAATGCACTAGCTAATCTCATACTTGCCTATTCTTATAACAGCCCCTTAGGTAACAATGGTCCAACAAGTAATAATAACCCAATTCACACATGGGCTTGGATTTTGCTCTAGCCTGGAATCTCTCAATTGAAGCAGAATTTGCATGTTTGCAGGATTTATGAAGATTACATGAGGTGCTTTTTTCTATACCCACACTGAGTACGAGTTTCACCCAGAAATGTGCTTGCTTTAGCCTTGTGAAAGAAGAGTTAAGCCCACGCCTGCAACCAGAATTCAGTAAAAAGCACAGTAGAAAGTTGTACAGATATTAATATAGAAAGTGTGTGTTCTCCTGACACATGATTATATTTCTTAGTTTTTAGAAGTTACAGTGAGGCTAAAGAATAGCTGCTATTTTGAATAAACCTTGTGTGTTTGATAACTGGAAACCATTGAGATTATAAACAATGCTCTGGTTCTACTACAGGTCTGAGCAATAATACTTGACACTTCTTGTTTATCTCAGAGGCTTTCCTCCCTCAAACTGCACAGCGGCAATCCGAGCCAGGATAAGTACTTGGGAGTTCCTGTTTCCCAGCACCACGTTGAGATGACGAGATTCTGACTCGAATAACTGAAACGGAATGCCATGGACAAGGTCCTGAGTGGCTGTGAGCTGCTACGGTTCCACTGTCAATAGAGTTCTGCTGATTTACACCCGCTGAGGGTCTGGCATACATCCTGATGGAGGAAAGGGGCTTGTAGCATGGTGTTTCCATTCAGTGGATGTTTCCATGCTAGTCTCAGAGACCCTTCCTGTATGTGCATGTACAGCACTGTAGAGTGGTGAACATGAGAACCCAGTAGATAAGGGGGATAAAGAGTGTTGATGGGGGAGGCACACTACTCTCCAGGGTTCAGAGCAAAAGTGGAACATACATCCCTCATGTCATCATTCCCCTAACTGTAAAAATGAACTTTCTCTTGGCCCCCTCTGTATTGTAAAATCTTCTCCCCCTCTCCCCCCATATGGGAGAAGATTATAGAGGAAATAGCTCTTGCAGCAGGGAAGGGTATGGCTTTTTCAGGAACTAAGTTCCCAAAGTGTCATATTTTCAAAAGTATCAGAGGGGTAGCCATGTTAGTCTTAATCTGCATAAACAACAAGAAGTCTTGTGGCACCTTACAGACTAACAGCTTTATTGGAGCATAAGCTGTTATGTTCCAGACCCACTTCTTTGCCCACGAAAGCTTATGCTCCAATAAAGCTGTTAGTCTATAAGGTGCCACAGGACTTCTCCTTGTTTATATTTTCAAAAGTAATCTGTAGGCTCCCCAAAGATGTTCCTGACCTCTATGTCCCCTGGGATCTGTGCAGATCTCAAGGCATCTGTTAGCTATGGTGGCTGAGTCACGTGCATCTTCCATGGGGGAGCAAACCAAACTACCCAATGAAATCCTGATAAAAGAATCCAAAGGAAATATAAGGAGCTTCCTGACCCCAATGTGAGAATAGTCTGTCATGGTGATGTGGGAAAAAGAGAGGCTTCAAAGACTGAGATTGGACTTGAAAGTGACTAGTGACTGTGGGTAACACCTTAAACAGGACCTAGTTGTAAGAGAGTACTCAGCACCGTCCCTTGGAAAATTGGGTGCCTTTGGGGGTTCTCAAATTGGACACAAAATTAATACATCACCTTTGGAAAACTTAGCCTTGGGAGTTGTAATTATGTGACTAAGCAGCTGCTGGAGAGAGTCCTGAGGGATTCACTTTGGTCCAGCATATGCTGGAATACACACTGGCAGGAAAGTTTTTCTCCTATCATTGCTTCTAAACAAAGCACAATAAAACAGAGATTATTTTGTGCTGAAAACGTTCATATTAAGTGTCCTTGTGGTTCATTCAATCCAGCTGTAAAACTGGGCTGATAGGGAGCTCTTCAGTCAACTTGTATTTGTGTTTCTGAATCAGAGTTTTAGGTACAAAAACATCTTGCAAAATAAAAATTGTTTTTGCAATTGAAAAAAGACCAGGGCATGCAGGGTCTTGCCTTGTTAAAATAAATTTGCTGAATATTAAAGTGTTTTCTATCTAAACACTGAAACTAATGTTTGAAAGCAATTACACTTGCCCTCTATCTCCCCCCACACCATCCTTGTTCACTTGTTTCATCACGCCTTAAATTGGACTCCAATTCGGCAATGATTAATGCACGTGCTTAATTTTTAAGTATGTGCAAAGTCTCATTAAAGTTAATGGGACAATATGTGTGCTCAAGGTTAAACACATGCATAAATTTATTGCAGGACTGGGACTTCATATAGTAAGATCTTTTGGGCATGTCTTTTATTGTGTTGATAAGATATAGCACTGTAATGCAAACAATTAAAAAAAAAACACCCTGAAAGTGAAATTGACTAGCCTATTTCTAATGTCTAAACTGAGAGAAATGTAAAAAATAAGAGACATAGTGAAATGAGCTGTGCAGAGAAGTGGTGCAATAGGGCCCCTTGCCTGCAAACTCAAGTAGCTAAATGAGATACTTATATATGTTGTGAGGTCAGGGCTTAGATTTAAAAATGCAGGTTTCGAGACTCTGATGCATTATTTGAAGAGATGGCGATTCAGGTTTTATTTTAAAAACCTATTTAAAATCTTTCCATTGAATATTGCAAATATTTGAGTCATATGCCTAACAGAGCATAAAGTTGTCACTTTATGCTAGTTGAGGATCTGATCCCCTATTTCAATAAAATAAGGATTTTTAAGCACGTGATTCCAGAGTGCAAGCCAGACCAGTGAGGGGTTATGTCACCCCTGCCCTGAAACCCTGGGTGCCTCACAATGCTTTGCTGCAGTAGCTCCCACCTGGGCCACTGACGGCCAGCCAAACAGCATGCAGGTCACTCCTTCAGGGTACGTCTACACAGCAGGGCTAAAGTTGAATTAAGCTACACAACTTCAGCTACGTCAACTGCGTAGCTGAAGTCAAAATAGCTTAATTCGGCTTTTGGCGCTGTCTACACAGCAGGAAGTTGAAGGAAGAACACTCATCCTCCTACTTCCCTTAGTCCTTGTGAAATGAGGGTTACCGTGAGTGGGAGTAAGAAATCCTCCAGCTTGACATTATTTTGAAATAATGGCTTGCTTTATTTTGGCTTATTTGGAATGTTAGTTATTCTGAAATAACGCTGCTGTGTACACATACCCTAAGTGTCTGTGTAAAGCCACACATCTGCTCCAGCTACTCTGAACCCAGCAGTCTGTAAGCAATACACTGGCTAGACTCTAGTTTCCATGAGCCTTCATTACCATTTTCTGGGGGAACTGGATTCTTCCCCTCCCGCAAATGAATATTATTTACTATTCAACCCTCTCCTGGACAATCTGGAAATATTATGTCTGTTGTCCCTCTAAGGGAAAAATGCCCAACCACTTGCCACCTGTGGTGGAATTACTTGGACAATTTACCTGGACGCCCTGGATTGGCTTAAACAATAAAACAGGTTTATTAACATTAAAAAAAGACAGGGTTGTAAATGAGTACAAGTAACAGGGCATAAAAGTCAGAAATGGTTATGAGAAAATATCACATTCTTGCTAGTGCCTAACTTAACAAACTTGATTAAAAGTAAAGCTCTTACCACAACCTTCCGACATTATTACTGCCCAAAATCTTCAAGTCAGGACCCTCCTCCAATGTCCAGGGGCTGTTTCTTTTGTCGTATTAAGTGCAAAAAAAGGGAGATGAATAGGGAGAGAGATTACTTGTGATATTTGCCTCTCACTTTTATAGTTCAGTCCCCCATACAATTATTTTCAGCTGAGAGCAAGGGGACAACGAATCTGGTGAGGAAAGATGCTTCATGCTATTTTGTGTGTGTGTGTGTGTGTGTGTGATCTGTGGATGCTGAGATGCAGATTTTCTTTGTCTTGTTTTTTTCTCTGTGCTTATGTGTCTGAGGAATCTGTTTACAAATTCTATGCAAGTTGAGATAATCATTCATAGCTTTGTTTAAAATTTGCTTGGCCAGTTGTGCCTTTAACATTGTACAGGTGGAATTTCATAAATTCACGTGCAATGTTACTGCATACATCGTAGCACGATATTATTGACCACTGAGGTTTGAATTGTCAGATACGTCACACATTATATTTTGTACAAAGATTATTATAACTGTGTCAAATTTAAGACAGGGGTGCATCCAGCCATTTCTGTTGTTCTGAGAAATTTCAATAAGCTAATTACAAATTGAATTAAATTGAGCAAGAATGTTCTGTTGAGCAACAAGGCAGCTTAGCTTCACAGTGGAATCAAAACATTATTTGATTTATTTATTATTGCCAGGAAGCTAGTGAGGTGGATGGGAAGGAGACAGGAAAGTTCGGCAATCCATTCAGTTTTATACCATGTAAACATACAGAAAATTAATGCTCCATTTTGATATTATGTACTAGAGGTGGGGGTTCTGATTTCATGACTGCTTTTTAGCCTAGTTTTCTGACATGTTCTGCTCTCACTAGATAATCTTTCTTTCGTTTAAAATGTAACAGATACAAACTCCATTGCCAAATCTGGGGTGCAGATAATACTAATGGGATAATGTTATTTATGCATGTTTGTGTATGTGTGTGTATTGTATTCAGCTAAAAAAAAGCAAAGGCAAGGAAGTTTATAATAAAGGGCTGACTATCTGATCTAAATTCATACAGCTGTAAATTCTTCCCCCTCCCCTCTTCCCCCATACAAACAAAACGTTACAAAAGGCTCGTGTCAGCCTTGATTATTAACTCTAACTCTGAAATGACATATTTTTTAGATTAAATTGGAGTTTTTCCTTATTGGATTTGTTGGGTTACATCTTACTCTGGACATGCAGTTCAAACAGCAGCTAAAACTTGACAACTGAACATGTTTTTTTGAACGCGAAGCTAAGAACTTATTCAGAAAGACACACAAGGTACATACAGATAAGGTGCCAAAACAACCTGTAGGCAAAAGTGGTCTTTCAGGCCAATCTTCTGCAGGCTGATCTGCATCTCCATTTGTCAGTAATTAGAATGTTTGAATTTGCACTAGTCTGTTTTTTATTCCCGGCAATGCATTGCTAATTTTTCAGTTTGAATTTTACAGACAAATTTTGCACAGTACAGGTTGTTTAAAAGAAGAGGTCTTTTTTTTTCTGAGGGGTTTATCTGTTTTCTAAATCTTTAGGATTCATGTGTAGGGTTCATGTGTCTCCTTGCCCAGCCTTAAGGAATAGAAACTTTTTTTTAAAATGGAAGCTAAGTTTCTCATGTAATCCAAACTATTAGATTCATGTGCTTTAAGAAAAAATTCCACATATTATTAGACTCATGATAAATGGCAACACTGATTATGTACAGAATCCGATAGCGCACTTCTTAGCTTCCTTTATGCTATAGGGTTAATGTATATTGCACAGAGGAATGCAAAATTCAGTGAGACTACATGAAATAATTGTAACAAATTATAGAGCTTTGAAGTTGTGTGCAGTGGTGTTTGGGGATCTCGCCTCTTTTGGGTGTGATTCAGCATGGTGCTAAGCACGCTCTACTCCCATTGGACACACCAAGTCCTCTTAAAATTTCCTGTGCAACTTCATGACTGCCCAGGAAGGGAAATCTTTCTCAGCAGTAGTATTACCTGTGTCTATTGGGGTATGTCTAGACTACATGGCTCCGTCGACAGAGCCATGTAAACTAGTTTACCCGGCATAGGCAAAGAAGCGGGGATTTAAATAATCCCTGCTTCATTAAAATAAACATGGCCGCCGCGCTGTGCCGACGATCAGCTGATTCGGCACAGCGCGTTAGTTTAGATGTGGATCGGTCGGCTGGGGAAGCCTTTGCCTACCGATCCTGTAAACCTCGTTTCACGAGGCATAAGGGATCGGTCAGCAAAGGCTTCCCCAGCTGACTGATCCGCATCTAGACTACCGCGCTGTGCCAGATCAGCTGATCGTCGGCACAGCGTGGTGGCCATGTTTATTTTAACGAAGCGGGGATTATTTAAATCCCCACTTCTTTGCCTATGCCGGGTAAATTAGTTTACATGGCTCCGTCGACGGAGCCATGTAGTCTAGACATACCCTTGGATCCCTGACCATCTGGGGATAGGGTGTTGCTTGAAAGCCTACCTCTCTGACTAGCAGCCATTCTGATGGCTTCAGGAAAGAAAGGAGGAAGCATTCACACTACACCAAGGCTATGTCTAGACTGCAAGCTTCTTTCGGAAGAAGCTTTTTCGGAAGAGATCTTCCGGAAAAACTTCATCTGAAAGAGAGCATCCACACTGCCAAAGTGCGTCAAAAAAGTGATCTGCTTTTTCGAAAGATAGCATCCACACTGAATGGACACTAATTCGCATTTAAGCTGTGATTATTATGGACGGAGTGTCCACCAGGGCACCCGTGCTTTTTCCTCTTCTTTCGAAATAACTCCCTCTTCCGCGTCCACACATGCCTTTTTTCCAAAAGAACTCTTTCAGAAAAAGGCTTCTTCCTCATAGAAAGATGTTTACCGATGTCAGAAAAACCCCTCTGTTCTTTTGTTTTTTCCCAAAAGAACTCTTTCAGAAAAAGGCTTCTTCCTCATAGAAAGATGTTTACCGATGTCAGAAAAACCCCTCTGTTCTTTTGTTTTTTTTCAAAAGAAGGCTATTGCAATACAGATGTAAGTGAAATTTTTTCTGAAAAACGGCTGTTTTTCCGAAAAAACTCTGCAGTGTAGACATACCCTATGTGCAAGAGCTTACTGGTGAATAGCTTGCTTCCACTTCTGCTCAAGCCATAACCCTCTTAGGGCAGAGGGATATAATGGCTGAGTTTTTCTTTGGGGGCGTCTACTGTTGAATTCCTCTGTAGAGCTGCTGCCAGTCTCTGTTGAATGCAGACAGCTGTGCCAGGGAAAGAATAGGAGCTATTTTCTCCAGCAGCCCTCCATGCAAGGAGGCTGTCAGTGTGGGGAGAGGGATCACTTGCTGAAGTTGTATGAAAAGAAGGAATAGTAAACAGAGTGTGCTGAAGTGATAGAGAAGGAGAAACTACACTTGCCTGTTGATGTTTTCCCAAGTGTGTTTTCCCCACATCTGCAAAAGTGTG
Source organism: Pelochelys cantorii (assembly GCA_032595735.1). Lineage (NCBI taxonomy): Eukaryota > Metazoa > Chordata > Testudines > Trionychidae > Pelochelys > Pelochelys cantorii. The sequence goes on along the minus strand of CM064326.1, from coordinate 331,299,541 downwards.
ACTCCTTTCTTGGTCATTCACATGGGCCTCTGAGCCCCTCTCCTTGCTGTTTATCCTTGCAACACCACTCTCAAGTAAGGATGGGCCCAGATCCCCATTCTACAGACGGTGGAACTGAGGTGCAGAGACCCTAGGTGACTAGAACTGGGTAAAATTTTTCTGATGAAACTGTTTTTTCATGAAAAATGCACATTGGGGTCAACCAAGTCGTCAGGGATTGCAGATTTAATATGCTGAGTTGTTTGGGCTGGAAAAATATGCCAAATCCAAACATTTTCTTTTGCCTTGACTTGTTGTTTCACATGGTACTTCCAATCTCATTTTTAAAAAAAGAGTAAAGATCTTTGGAATAAAATAGAAAGATTTATATGTTTCCATTTTTGTAGGTTCAGTCACCAGAGTGAACTGATTATTCACACAACTGAGTAAGTGACTTGCCAGGGCTCATGGAAGGAGCTGAATAGGGGTCTTCTGAGCTAACCAAGCTACTTGCTGTTCTAACCAGAGGACTGTAGAGTTCATACTGCACTTCATACTGGTGAGGAACAATCTAATGGGGAGGACAAGTGACCCCTTTCTCCCTTTGTGCTGGCCCCAGGCTGGGTTACCATGTTCTTCTTACCTCATGAGGAGAAGAGTGAGAATGGAGGATTCTCTGTCCTCTCTCACTGCCTCCCTTCTCTCCCCCCCCCCATATTGCCTCTGCACAGGACCATGCTTCCTCCCTCATGCTGAAGAAGTCACAATATTTTACTGCACCCTTTAGAATTCCTACCCCTCTTACCCACCAGACACACACACACACAAACACACATATGCACACAAAAAACCACAAAGGCGTCGTCGTGCATTTCTTCTTCCCCATATTTCTGTCAGAAAAATCATCTCCCTTTTCAAACTGACCTGCTGTGATTTCTGAGTTTGAGACGAACACAAAATGAACTTATTAAAATCCATCACTCTGTAGTACATCTCACTTAACTTTGTTACAACACCCCCATTTGGCAAATTGCTTCATATAAATATATATAAGATATGGTTTGTTTTATCCCTTAAAAAATAGCTTGGTGGAAAAGAACCTTACAACTGACTATTTTACAGCAGTGCCCTTAACTTTTTTTTTTTTTGTAATAAGAGTGTTTACAACATGTATATATTTCTTGGCTTATTCTGTCTAAGGGCTGTAAGAGTAGAGAGCATGAGACTGTCTTTTCTAATCCACGTGGGGTTTTTGCACTAGTTTATTAGACACTGGGCTGCTCAATGCCAGATAACGAAGGCTTATGAACAATGTTACTTAATTTCAAAGTTCACAGGCAGGTTATAGAAACAGTGGCAGTGTGGGCAGCATTTCTCTTCTTCTCCACCCTGGAAAACCTACTTCTGACTACTAGTTAACTTAAATTGGGGGTCTGTGCCAAAGGCAGTAGAGAACCTTGACCTGATAAAAAGCAGAATACCTGTATTTCCACTTCCTATGCTTGGAATGACAAAATGGGCCTAACAGCAGGTCCTGTGGCAAGCCTGAACTCACTGCCTAATTCCTGTTGAGGCCACAGATATAACGCTGGTTTATGGCAATACCCATAAAGAATCTGCTTCAGGTGTGCAGCCTACATTTTCCAAAGTGACTAATGACTCTAGTGCTTCCAATTAAAGGAGTGTGACTTTCAAAGGATGGGTGCGCAACACGTTCTGAATAGTAATGCCCTTTCAAAGTTGTGCACTGGTCTCAGGCACCCTGAGTTTCTAGTCATTTTGGAAAATTTAAGTGGTGCTAGGTTCTCTATGATGACCTAGGAGAGACCTCTAACAGCTATCTGTGAACTCCTATACATAAAGTACATTTCAGTAATACAGTTTAGCAGCACATCGTGGTCTAAGCTGGCTAGGGATTTGTATGTTTTGGTATGTAGAAGAACATAAGAAACAGCCATATTTTAATGTGCTGGCTCACTCGTTTTCCCTGGACATTTGGGTTTCCTATTACCACCTCAATTACAACTTAAAGGACTAAATTAGATGTTTCCTTGGTTTCTGCTTTGGTTTCCTTGTTTGACCCAGGGGCTGGAGTTTGCATAGGCTAAGCAGACGGTGCCCTAGCTATTGTAAATTAGAATTCCTCACCTTCTTCTCTTCAGGAGAGAAGTTCATTGGGACTGGAGAAGCCCCCTTGGTCCTAGTAACTAAAATTGGTAAGAAGTCACCCAAAGGGCTGGGAGGGAGGGAGGCTGGGGGAATGGGCAGAATGCCCAGATTTTTAAAATTAAACTAGGATGCCTTTCACATGGGCAGAGTGTGATACTTGATGCATGTGTTGTACAGACATTGCAACCCTAGGCAGTATCTCTGGGGAACACAAGATTATACTTACAAACAGTTTCTGTATAATTGTGTTATGCTCCAAGGGAGAAGGTTATCACAGCCTCCCCGGAGAACTAAAAAAACAGTGGGAGGGGATTAAGGAGAGTCACTGAGAGTAAATTACTAGAGATTTTCTACCCCCTACATGTTCCACCCCCAGGATGCTTTCTGTGATAGACTCATTCAGGTTGGGTTTTCCAGGGACAAGGCAACAAAGAAAGGGCTATAAGAATAAAGTTGTTTCTTTTGGTTGGCCAGATTAACTCATACATAATGGAAACCCATAGGAAACATAATATGGGAGTCCCAAAGAACCTGCATAGTAGATTGTACAGCATGTCACGTCTGGAAATCTTTGAGAGTAACACAAAACTCTCTTTGAGGCCCTCTGACACTGAACATTATTCTGCTCCACACAGGAGCTCCAAATAAACGCACATAATGGCAGGACTACCCTAGTCTCCCAGTGCTATTGCACCTGCTCTTATGTACCTGTGGACTCTCGCATGTGGTGACTAAAGAAAGAGGATGGCAACAATCACAGTAGCTCATAGCAAAGGAGAAAAAGAGTGACTAGTTATAGCAGAAAACAGAGAAAACAGGTGTTGCACTAACGTTGATAAATAAGCTTAACATTTCAATGAATTCCAACTTAGAGTATTGCTTTGCCATCTGCAGGCAGAGTCAATTCTTGGAGGAGCATCAATCCAGAGAAAGCAGCACAGGTATGGGTGTTTGAGCTGAGAGTTCTGAAAGAAGCATTTATCTCTGACCACCTCTTTTCCAGACTGATGTTTTTAGAGTGTAAACAAAATAAAAACTGAGAATATACCCAGACTTGGTAGGTCTATGAATTTGATCTTCAAGACCTTCAGTTCTGCTACTGCTTGTCAGAGAGGTAATATTATAAAATGTTGGACTAACTTATGTGTTATACAACAAGCACTGATAAAATAAACCTACATCCAAAGCTTAATGTAAACCAAACTCTCACAGAGACAATGTTAATTTTTATTTTATTTATCAGTTTGTCAATCTCTGCACTTCCAATTTTCATTTGGAATCATTAGTATCCAGATAATGTGCTTTCAGCTTCACAAAAACAAAACAAAACAAAAACATTGCACAGTCTGTGAGCCTGAACTTGAAAGATTTCCAGAGTTAGAAAGTTGGAACTGGTGTACATGGTTGTAACTCTATGGGCTCTAGGTCAGCCAGAAGAGTGACGCAAGTGACGATGTGGATTCAATGTGTTTTTGTGACTAAATCATAGAAGGAAAAAGTATTTTATATGAGGATAAGGCCTGTTTCTGATCCTGCTCAAGTTTGGTTTTTACACTGGGTGAGGCTCCATTGATTTAATTGGACTTATTCTTGATTAGAAATGAAGTTTTTCCAAAAGGTACGGTTTCATCAAACCAAAATGCTCACAGGGAAATGTCACTTTTGATAAGTTTTTGCTTGGAAAATTGAAAGTGAAAGAAATGTTTTGATTCATATTGTGACTTTTGCTTTCAAAGGTATACGGGGGGAGGTAAACTGGGGCATAGCCCCCCCCAGCAGTCAACTCCACCAGTGTCCACACCTTCTGTCCTAGTCCTCACCCTAGGGATTCACTCCCCAATCCCCCTCCTAACCCCCCCCTTTTTTTTTTGCCAGGGTGAGAAGAGGGCCTGAGAGCACCTGAAGAAACATGCCTGGGAAAAGCACTGGAGCTAGTGCTCCTACTGAACCCCATTAGATGGCGCACAGAACAGGGAAGCTGGGCTGACAGCAAGAAGGGGCCCAGGAAGCCTGCTGAGGCCTGTCCCTTCCATTGGGGAAAAGCAATTTGCAAACTTCCATGGAAGTGGCCTTATACATGCAAAAGCTTTGCTGCCACTGCTGATCATCCCGCAGCTGCATAATTATGTGTTCCCACCAATCAGCGCTAATCTCATGGCACCAGAAACCATGTTCCACTGTGTCAAGAGGATCAATGCCACCAGCATCTCTCAATCACACAACTCAAATTCTTCACAGAAGAAGCTGTTCATAGCCTCCTCAGATTCTTCCTCATTCCGGCAGACCCTGGCTAGGCTCTGGATATATTGCAGCATCAGATGTTTGCTATGATTGCCCTACCATTTTGCTGCTGAATGGGTTCCCTGCTTACCCTGCCATGGTGTCTGCATTGATAAATAGGGAAAAAGGGCATAAAAAGATTATTTGCCATTGCTTTCAAGCAGGGGGGAAGGAGGAGATGAATGCATTAGGGAATGCTGATGACATGTACCCCAAACCACTCTGTTTTGGTCCCATTGGGCTCTGGGAGCATAACCCAGAATGCAAAGGAGTGGCAGGAGCTATGGGATAGCTACCCAGAGTACACTGCTGTCAAAGTCAATGGTAGCCAATTTACTGGGGTTGCACTATGTCGAACTTATGTGCAATGGGAACATGTACTTTCGACTTTACAAAATCAGGTGCTAAAAAATTGACCTTAAGAATTTGACCTTAGCTCGTAGTATAGACAAGGCCATAGTAACATTCAAAGTGGGACGCCCAAAGCAAGGGTAGGCTGTTCTGCAAGAAAAATTCTGCAGTGAGACTATCCACAGAGAAGAATGGTAATGAGAAAATACCTGGGGTAAACAGCTGATTAAATTATCTAAATTAATTAGTTTAGACAGTTGCTGTATTGGTCTCACATTCCTGTTTTTTGTTTTTGTTTTTTCTCCACTAGCAAATACCACTTCTAAATTCATTTGAGCTGGAGTATATGCTTGTTCATATGAGTGGTTTCATTGACTTCAGTAAAATTACTCCATCATCAAAGGACTTTTCAGGGAGCCAGTCCTTTGTGACTAGTAAAAATTGTGGTACCCTCACTGAAGTTGGAATAAAGTAGTAAAATCTATAAGAAATATGCATTTCATGAAAAGGCATTGGATACTTTTTGGAAATACCACCTAAGGGAGTTAGGCACATAATCCTGTTCCTCCACTAAAAGCTCTTACAACAGCAAAGCAAGCTCTCTAGCTGGTATAAATCTGCTTAGTTCATTGACTTCAGTTTAACTAGGCTGATTTACACAAGCTGATACTTTGGCTCACAAAATTACTTTTGGTTTTCTCTCCTCTTCTCCCCATCCTACCAGCACAACTTACTTTTCCTAGCAATTAGACCTGTGGAAACTTATTTTTGAGACAGAAACCACACAAGTCAGAGATTGTTTTGGGCAGAAGTTGTTATTTTTCTTGTTTCTTTTTCCACTCTTACTGAATCTCCCCTTGGCCAAGTAAGCATCTCTCTCCTTTCTTGTGAGTAGGGTAGATAGTCACTGTATTGGTCTCACATCTCTGTTTTATTTCCACCAACAAATACCACTTCTAAATGTGTTTAAGCTAAAACCTGCCAACACTCGTTCATGTGAGTGGTTCCATTGACTTCAGTAAAATTACTCCATCTTCAAAGGAGTTTTCAGGGAACCAGTCCTTTGTGACTAGTGAAAAACGCCTACAGGTGCCAGTATAATCCTTGCCATTAGTCTCAGTTTCCAGATGACTCTACTGGAAATCTAACATAAGCTCCAAGATTTCTGCATTTAGCTTGGTAATTTTAACCGACATTCCCTACAATGAGTTCTAGAGAACAGGCTTGCGAATTCAAATCCTCTTTGTAGACCACCAATGTAGAAATGTTTATTCACTGTCTAGCCCCTATTCAAGAAAAAAAATCTGACTCAAGATTTCTAATTTCTCTATTAATTCCCACCCCCATATGTTTCTAGTTTTTTTTATATTAGTTTGTGCCATTAGAAATACTGTGGTGGGAGTGTGGGGGGAAAGCAATCAGAGGTGATGAAAATCTTAACTATAATGTAGCCAATGAATGTCTATGAAGCTGTCAGAAATACCCAGACGAATGCAGAATTTTAATATGAATATTGTGTGCTTAACTAAATAATTCAATAGTTTCACTATGACCTAAACCCCTTCTATGTTTATCTTAGATTTACATAGCCATCAAACACTGAGGGACCTTGTAAAATCATGTATTATGAGCTGCAATGTATAATTATCAGCATTTCACATACACTTGCCTAATATATATCTGAAAAGGGTGAGTATTGGCTCCTCAGCAGTTGAGATTAGTAAGAATATGCTGTCAAATATAGCACACAGTATTAAAATTGACAAGTAACACTTTTTTGAATATAAAGTCTCCAGATGTGTTTCTAGAGTGACGTGCTTTAATCACCCCTACCACACTAGATCTTTGGTTACTTAATGTGATTTTCATTTGTAGTAGCACAACAGCAAAACTTGGTGTTGCACTGTCACTTTTGGGAAATGGAAAGTGAAAAATGTAAGTAAGTTTACTGGATGTGTTGCAGATGTACCTGGAAAGAGACAGCTAAGACTATTTTAAGCCTATCATAGACAGGGTAAACTCCAAAATGTTCATAGGTTTGGATTTGGCACTGGACCTGCCTAAATGGCAAAAGCCCTTGGGTGGAAACACTGATTTACATTTTACATATGTCAATTTTATTTATATTATAAAGCCTTAGACAGATTCCACTCATCTGTCATATCCCCCATATACATGCATCAGTTGTCCTTGTGGTGCACTAATTTTTCTTCCTTCCAGTGGACCACAGGATAAATCAATGCAGTGCCACAGCTACATCAGATATATTGACTTACACTGTAAAGAAGATTAAACCAATCTGTGAACTTTTTCAGGATTTAGGACGAGATAGCCAAGATGGGTAGGAATGGTGTCCCTAGCCTGTTTGTCAGAGGCTGGAAATAGATGACAGGAGGGGGATCATTTGATGATTACCTGTTCTGTTCACTCCCTCTGGGGCATCTGGTATTGGCCACTGTTGGAAGACAGGATACTGGGTTAGATGGACCTTGGGTCTGACTCAGTATGGCCCTTCTTATGTTCTTAGGACACACCAAAGTGTGCCTGAATCTGTCCTGGAGTATGTCCCAAATGTGCTGCCTTTAGTAATAGAGGCAATGGAACTGCAGCCATCTCTCACACACATACAGTTTGGCTTTCTCTTGAGGACTTCAGCTTTCCCAGGAACATGGGCAGTTCAGGTACAAACAGCATCCCAGGAAGCATGCATGTCCAATGGGCCTCATCATGTTGCTGTCCTGGTGTTTCATGACTCAGATTGGGCCAATATTTTTATCAGCCTCAGTTTGGTGATAATCTTCTCACATGTGGCTTTCCTCCATGCAGGTTTCTCTCCTCAGCTTGGATCATAGTCTTCAGGCCAAGCAGCTCCTCGGAGGATACAGCCCCTCTGCCGCATCCAAGGACACCCTCTGGCTTCAGAAGTGGCTGCCTCAGGACAGCTGGCAGGAACTGGCAAGCAGTGTGAACATGCACTGGAAGGCTTCAGATGAACACGGGGCCAGCCGGAGAAAAGCAGCACTTTGAAACAGGAAAGCGCCACTTTTCTCTGGCCGTAGGCTGTGCAGCTGCCCAGTGCTCCTCTGAAGCCTTCCAGCCTGTGTTCATGCTGCTGGTCACCACCTGGTGAGTGGTGGCTGCCCATGGCGGGGGTGGGTGTGGCTGGGGGATGGAGAGCCCACAAGTTGCAGTGTCAGCAGGAAAAAAAAACATACTTTGAAGGGGAATCCACTGCTTCTCTCCAGCAGCTGGCTGCATGGCTGCACTGCACCCTCCTACTGAGTCCTCCAGCCCCAGTAATGTTGTGCTGCTGTTGGCTGCCACCTGGTGAGAGGCTGCTGCCCATGGGCAAGCAGGAGAGTAGCTGGGCGATGAAGAGTTTGGGGCGGAGGGGGGGAGGTCCAGGTGGCTGATGTCTGTACTCCCCCTCCACCTTCAAGTAGATAAGTTGAATAAGTTTCTTCAGAGGAAGTTCACTTTTATTTTTCCATTCATGTGTCATCTAAACATTTTATTTTTACACATTTTCCACATTAGCTTAATGCAAATACAAGCTTTCATCTGGACCAGCAGTTCTCAAAGTGCGCTCCAAGAACCCCATTCTGGTGGACCGAGGAAAGGGTATTATGTCTTGGTTTTGTGTGTATGTGTGTGTTGTGCGGGTTTTTTGTTTGGTTGGTTTTTTTATAAATCACTCTTATCCAAAGCATTTTACAATAGTTAGCTAATGGTACAAACAATACTTGGAAAGGTCATTAAGTGGTCCACTGAAACCTTCAGCAATTTTCAAGTGGTCAGTGGAAAAAAAAGTTAAACTACAAAAACAATCAAGGTACCTTACTTTATTCTCATTTACTTCTTATTACTTATAGGAGGAGCATGAAGAAAAAGGAATGAAAAATGGGAGGGGCAGGAAGAGTGAACACTCTTTCTTGTCTGGGTCCCCAGAGGGGCCCCAAAAATGAAGCTGAGCACAGGGCTCCGCTAACACTAAATTCGCCACCGAGCATAACACTTGCTTCCCTTTTCATTCTCAGCGCAGAGGACCACATACAAGGATGCTGTCTCTAGAGTTACGAAGTGAACATCTCAGAAGCTGGTAATGTCTCTGCCTTTCCTTAGCTTTCTTGTCTTGTAGGTAATCTACAACATAGCATGTTGGCCCTCTACTAGGATCACATCTCTGCTGCTTTCCATGCAGCGTATTGTGGAATGTGTGTGAGAGCATTCCATTTGTTGGGAAGGTATTCAATGAATCCCCACTAATTTGATCATTTCCTCTTCTCTTCCCACATCCAAGCCCTTAGCAACTCCCTCGGCCAAGGCATTTTGGCATTGGCCTATGTTTCCAGAGCAGCAGACGACCACATTGTGCAGAACTGAGAATATGTCAGTTTGGCAGTGGGACGTGGTTACACAATGATCTGGGTGAAGAAGTCTATAAACCAGCCATTTGCACTACTAATTTAACAGGAAGGCATCCTTTCCTTATGACATAGCATTCAGTATCAATAAACTCTATGCTAATCATCCTGGTACAAACATGCCTATTTCGAACCTTCTACACCAAGGGAGGTGTGGATCAAGATGCTCATTTATGTGCCTAAATATAGGTGCCTGTCTTTAGGAACCCAAGTTGGAAGATTTTGGACAAAGTAACTTGCCCAAAATTAAGATTGTAGGGGTTAGATGCCTGATGAAAATTTATTCAAGTGAAGCATTAAAAAGTATTATTCTATTCATAAAACATCCAGTTTCTCTTGTGAGGGTTAAGGGTGCTGGTAAATACTTATCACTATTTGAGATATTTGAAAAGTTGGACTTATACGGAATGGTATTTGTGGTCAGAAACAAGTGCCAGGCAATCACAACCAGCCTCAGTTTCTTTATGACAAGATGTGAGGAGAGGGTTCTGAAAGTATTTTGTTATTAAAAAGTTATTGTATGGAAAAGAAAATCACTGGTCTAATATAACTTCTCCTGTAAAGGTGGCTCAGATACGGGAAGTACAAGGAAACCTAGCCTAAAATTGTTAATTATGAAGCAAGGTTGAGGGTATTCATTAACAATTGATAAATTATCTCCCATTGTTCTACTGCTTCTAAGGCTTTATCTATGGTACAGTTTTGTCGTCAAAACCTGCCTTTTGGCAACAAAACAGTGAGAACATTCACACTACAATGGGACTTGTGCCGGGAAAAACACTCAGGCTGTGTCTACACTTCAAAGAACTGTTGGAAAAAGATACGCAAATTGCAAACTGCAAATTGCGTATCTTTTTCCACTTTCCTTTTGGAAGAGGCTTTGCCAAAATTTGGCCTGTCTACATGGGGCCAAATTTTGGAAAAACTTCCTCTTTGGGCACATCCTTTCTTCCTCATACAATGAGGTTCACAGGGATGGTGAAAGAACGCATCCATTTTTCTGAAATTTTTTTCGGAAAAGCAAATGCGTTCCTTGGACGTGGCATAGCTTTTCCGGGATACCTCAGTTTCAGGAACAAAACTTCCCCCCTCTGACTTTTTTCCTTCTTCCCTAACTATATTGTCTACAAAGAGCCATTGTAAACTCTGTTTTGTTGACAGAACTGGCTTCCTCCAGTATCCCACAATTCCTACCCTGATGGCTCTGCTCAGTTTGGATCTCTGCTGCCCCACAGGCATGCACCCCTTCCCTTTCAAAGCTCTGGGAAGTATCTGATAGCTGAGTGTGCTGCTCCACTGGGGGAACAAAAAGAACAAATCATTGGACTGCTCCTGCTCTTCCCTACACTAGGAACACAGAAGCAGGCAGACTGCTGCTTCAGGGGGAGGGAGACAGGCTGCAGTGCTGCTTTGATATTCCTCAGCATCCTGAGCCCATAAAGCTACTTATGATGCTGCTCCAGGCAGCTGAGAAGACTGTGAGAGAACTGAGGGGGAATCCCAAGATGTGTAGGGATCAGCTCTGCCTTCCCACAACATTGCACTGTGGGATACATACTCACAATGCATTGCTCACATTGTCAATGATAGTGCCCCCAGCATGGGCATGATCTGTTGACACAGGGAGCAAATGTAAACCCTCTCGGTCAATTTTTGTTTTGCTAACTTTTGTGTGTAGACATAAGTTTTGTTGACAAAACTTGGTCCTATAGACAGAGAAGTCAGAATTACTTCTGTGCTTGGGACTAAAGGTGCTCCTTTTGGAGACATTTGCCCCAGTAGAAATGTGGGGCAAGTTTTGTGTAAATTCATATTTAGAATATGGCACCTAGTAAATAATTCTCACATTGTGACTATGTCTAGACTGCAGGCTTCTTTAGGAAGAAGCTTTTCCGGAAGAGATCTTCTGGAAACACTTCTTCTGAAAGAGAGTGTCCACACTTCAAAAGTGCATAGAAAAAGCCATCTGCTTTTTCAAAAGATAGTGTCCACACTGAATGGATGCTATCTTACATTTAAGCTGTGATTATTCTGGATGGAGTGGCCACCAGGACACCTGTGTTTTTTCCTCATTCCTCTTTTTCCGAAAGAACTCCCTCTTCCCCATCCACACATGCCTTTTTCCAAAAGAGCTCTTTTGGAAAAAAGCCTCTTCCTTGTAGAATGAGGATTACTAATGTCAGAAAAACCCCTCTGTTCTTTCAATTTTCTTTTGAAAGAATGTGATTGCAGTGTGGACATAACTCAAGTGGTTTAGGAAAAATGGCCGTTTAAAAAGAAAACCAACCTCTGTAGTGTAGACATATCCTGTGTCTATACTTCTCCCCTGCTGATGTTTTCTGAATTCCCTCACATATATCTAACGGTTCAGAAAAAAAAATCGTCTCATACAATAACAGGCTTCTGTTTTGACATGACCAAAACTGTAATTCTCTAACACCTGAGGCTAAAGCAGAACTGGAATGGAGTCTGTTTACATGTAAACATAGATAAGAAAATGTATGGTAAGCAAAGTTATAAATAAGAAGCACGAGAGAAATGAAAGATATTTTCTTTTTTGCTTCCCCTGAGTGCTATATATTCCAACTACAAGGGAAAAGGAAGCATGTGTTTTATAAGAAGGGTATTTAAGCACTGTTCACATAAAGAACACTCACCTTTTCTCAAACTGGATTGCAATCCTACCTGCTTTATTTTCACAAACCCAAATATACCTTGGTAGTGAGAAAGCATATAAGGGTGTTGTCTTTAAAGTTGGCCAAAACTCAGAACTTCTGGGAAACTGACATTTTAAAATTTCCTATGAAGTGACAACATTCCATGGTGTTTTCAAATTGGAGTGTTCTCCTTGGAATGCCAGCAGCTGCATGACATGAACATGACTTTGGTTAGTTTAAAGGCTGCCCATCATTAAACAGTAACAATTAAACTGACAAGAATACATGTATAAGTCAACAGCTATCAGAACTTTAAAAATCCTTAGTTATCCCCGGACTAGAGGAACTTTGGGCTTCCAAACTCCCTAGCCAGATAGCTCCACAGTCTGCCTATATCCCACATGGGCAAAATCTAATAAATGATTTGCAGACAAGTTAGCCAATGGAAAATGTTCTCACCTTTCTCTTTTTCAAATTCATACCCTGTAATATGCCGATTTATAACTGTCTTGGTTTTTTATGTTGTTGTTCTCTTTTATCAAGTTACCCAAAGCTTGCTACATAAAATGCAACATTGCATAGCCAATTGGCTTTAATAGAGTTTGAATTAGGCCCTGTGATGGTCCTCACTCAGGGTGGTTGGGTGGGATGCACGACTTGGTGGTGAGAGTTTAGGTCCATGATGTTTAGGGTTTAGGGAAGTTCAGGCCCTCCCACTCCAGCAGGCTCTGACCCACCTCTATTTGAAGGAGGTCAGTAACCTGACAGCTAGAGACGCTTCCGGCTGCCCTACCTGGCCTGCTTCTTATTTCCATCTGCAGTTGTCCCAAGGTTGCCATCTGGGCTGTTATGCATAGCTGCTAGAAGGTTCCTTGTGGTGAACAGTCACTTTCTCTCTCAGGTGGCTGCTCCTGCAGTGTGTCCGGACCTCCTGGGCCAGCTCAGTCCTAGGTCTTTCCCCTGCTGAGGTAGTCCAAACAAAATAAAGGGATTTCATATGATTGGGAGAGGGGAAAGTTTCCCTCTCAGGCTGTCTCTGCAGCAGATTCTCCCTTTCCTTAGGGAGGGACCTTTGGGCAGTTGTTAAGGGAGAGATTCTGCCTTCCCTCAGCTCTGCAGGTAGCAGATCTGCTCTCTTCCCTGGACTGCCACCAGATGAGCTGCTCCCTGGCCTTTTAACTCCTCCTCCAATTGGTGCATTTGCTCTAGATGTGGTGGGGCAAAGCTGGCTGGGCCCAGAATAGTTCCTTAACCTCTTTGTTACCCAGAGTAAGGTTTGCATACCCCATCACAGGCCCTCGATAACGAAAACATTCCAGAGCTAATAATCTCTGAACAAAGGCAGAAAAGAGGTTTCTGATATGGATGAACTTTTGTTTTAGCTTTTGAACAACAATTTACCTCCTTGAGCAATCTCCTCCATCCTACCTTCCATGTGCCTGTCCAGGCATGTTTTGTCTTGCCTGAATTCAGCCATAAGGCTCATGTTTAAGATGTTCTTAAGAACCCACTCTTGCTGCACTGACTGTGGGGAATCTAGCTGATTTGTACAAAAGCCGAATTAGTGGTTGTTTCCCTTCTGCAACCTATGCTTTTCTGTCATTAGTCCGTGAGCTCTTCCAGGCAGGGATAGTCTGTTCCAGAATGTCTGGAAAATGGCTTGCATATTTCAGATGCTACCACAATCAAATAATGAAAGAGAAAGCCTAGTTTCACTCTCAAGTTTCACCTTTTCTACTCAATGTCCAACCTCCTCCCAGAGCAAATGTTCTATCCTTGGAGATAATGCTCATTCATTTACTTATTTTAAACATGTATGAGCAACATTTTCCTTTAAGACTTCTGAGTTTAGAGTTGGCTTGCAAGGCAGTAAGCCTTCAAGAGATCGTCCCATCAGATAAGACAGGAGGAATCTAATGAGGTTAGGAAAAAAAGTCAACGGTGGTCTCCATTTATGCTTGTATTTTCTGGAGCCCTAAGATGATATTTGATAGCTTAACCTAAGCTGTGAGTTTAGCAAAATAAAGCCAGCCTGGACATGGGCTGTTTGGGAAGAGCAGACATATTTGGGAACCAGTCTTAACTGATTGCTGCTGTGTTTCTGTTCCAATGGAGGAAGAAGGCCATTTGGAGATATTTCTTCCTGACTTCCTTCCCAAATCTGCTGTCACTGGGTTTTGATTCCAAGAGGAGTGGGGCCATTTGAGCAGTCCAGTTTTGGCATTCCTACCTAAACAGCCCACTCTGACCACTTCATTGCAATATCTTATGTTACTCCTTTGGCTCTGTGATGCAACATGAGCCACCTGTCTAGTCTGGTGCTTTAATCTGAATGCTGGGATGGCCTAGTTGTCTCAAAGGACGAGTACAAAGGAAGCATGTTGGTAATGTGGCACAAAGCAGTAACCACATGCAACATTCCTGGAGTTGAATACATTTATTTCAAAGTGATTTTTTAAAAAAAGGAATTGTGTTCATTTACAGATAAAATTCCCTTGCCTTTTCAGTTACATGTAATTATCCCATTCCTGACCTTAGGAGTCTGCACAGTGTTTCATTCATAAATTCTGAAGTGGAATACTATTTAAATTGAACAAGTGAAACTTTATGAAACTCTATGGACTATTCTGTCCATATATCTGAGTAACTACCAGCCTACCTCCCCACATTACCTGTTCCACTGTTGTTAATACTGTTTATCCTTTGAATCTTCAAAACTTTATGCTGAAGTTTTAATAGTGCATCCTTTTTATGATCAATTGTAGTCGTAGAATGAAGTCAGTAGCTAGTTTCAAACTAGGTGCCAAAAATACTTGCATTGGTTTAAATGAAAAGAGAATTTGTCCCACTGTATATTCAGGTCCCCAGAAGTGCTCAGTGTCTTAAGAAGGATGTAGAGGCATATAAATTTCTATCAGCTGTAGAACTTTGTAAGAAGAGACATCTCTAGGGAAACACAGATAGACCTAATCATCAAAATGTGGTCATTGTTCTGTCTAGGCCTAAATTTATTAATCTTTTCAACAGATCAGATCCAGAGAGGGACCTGAGATATAATATGCCAGTCTGCAGCTGAACTCCCACAAAGGTTGGGATATTTGGGTTCAGAAGGGTTAATTTCTATACAGAACTATAGGGAAGTTTTCTCATGGCATAACTAGCTTAAAACTTCTGTTTTGGTTTGACATCTCCAGTTGTTTTTTGTAAGCCCCATTATACCCTTCTGGGTTTGATATGTTTCATCCTCATCTGCTATCTGGTCACTTATCTTCAATTCTTCTTCTCCTCTTCATTCCTCCCATCCCTCTCGTGCCTTCCCCCTTTGTTCTTTCCCAGTCCAGTTGGAATGCTGCATATTTGATTTTCTCATATTTCAAGGGTGTGCACAGGAATTTAAATTTCACTGCTTTTGGAGGGGCTCTCAGCTGCCATTGTGGCCCTGTGGCCCAAGAAGCTCTCTTCTCATCCTATCCCCACCTCCCCCACCAATTCCCAGGTTGGGAGAAGGTCTGTGCCTCCCCCTGCCAATTACTGGGGAACTTCCCCTACTTAACCCTCTCTTGCATGTCATCACAGTATGAGTGCTTCCCTCATAGCCAGCTGCTAAATTCATGATGGCTTACCAACGAAGAAAGTATCAATCAGATAAATACTCCCTGTTCTAATATATTGAACCTGTCCTTTTTTCCTTCATGATATACTTTAGGGAGTGCAAGAAACTGGCTCCAAAGGCAATGCAAGTGTGGGGGCTCCCATCTATAGTCTGTAGAATCAGAAGGACTGATCTGGCAATGGAACACACAAAGCCTTTTGAGGCTGGACCTTGAAATGGCATCCAGGATGGCTCTATTCAGTTCAAGTTCCCAGAGCTCCATTAAGTGGTACATACTTTAATGCTATTTCTGACATGTAACATGCAGCTAAGGCATAACTTGTTCTTAGAGAACACAGAAATATCTTGACCATACAAGTAAAGCCAATCTGTACAGGAGCCAGAGCTTTCTCAGGGACTAGTCCAAGACTGGAATGAATTCCCACATGAACCAAGGACTATAAGAGATCTTACCATCTCCTACACTTCATGCACAGTTCACTTCTTTTACCTCTCATCTCTAACATAAACACAGAGCCGGGGACATTTTAAAAACCAAAGCATCACTGCTCACCTCATTTGCCCCCCTTCAGAGTGGATTGGAGAAAGAATGAATCATGGGTTACTAAAGCTGAGCGAGAACTTTTCAAGTTTGACATTCCAACACCTCTCTCCCCTGACCCACATATTCTGGGTATGTCTACACTGCAGTTATTTTTCAGAAAAAGGTGCGTAAATTGCAAAGAGCAATTTGCGTACCTTTTTCCGATTCTTTTTTTGGAAGACGCTTTTCCGACATTTGGCCCATCTACATGGGCCAAATGTCAGAAAAACCTCCTCTTTTGGAAGAGCCCTTATTCCTCATAAAATGAGGAATACAAAGCTTCTGAAAGAGAGTGCCCACTTTTTCAGAAACTGATCCAAAAAAGTGGATGCTTTCCCTGGACGCGGCAGAGTTTTTCCGGGATACCCCCAGTATTATATTCACAATTCAGTTTCATATTCGCAGACCTAAAAAAAAGGTTTTGGTTTCAGATCAATTCAAACATTTTGTTTAGATCTTTAAATAAATTCTTTTTAAATCTTTTTCTTTTTAATTTCTACTAGCTTAAATTTCAAAACCATTTGAAATTTTTTTTCAAAGTTAATGAAACTCACACTGGATGGCAAACAGTTTCATTTTTGATTAAATAAAAAATGTGGGAAAATTTCCTACTAACTCTACACATGACAGATATTAGTCACTCCAGTACACTTCTGGAAGGTGTTCCTTTAGGGTATGTCTACACTGCATTCCTCTTTCAAGAAAGGAATGCAAACGCAGCTGAGCAAAATTGCAAATGAAGTGCAGATATGAATTTCCCGTGCTTCATTTGCATAATCACGTCTGGCCGCTTTTTCGTAATACCCTATTTCAAAAAAAGAAAGGCTGTCTAGACACGGTTATTTCAAAAGAAAACCCTTCTTTTGAAATTACCCTTACTCCTTATAAAATGAGGTTTAAGGATAATTTCAAAAGAAGGGTTTTCTTTTGAAATAACCATGTCTAGACTGTTTCTTTTTTTGAAATGGGGTCTTTTGAAAAAGTGGATGGATGCGATTATGCAAATGAAGCACGGGAAATTCAAATCCACACTTCACTTGCAATTTCACTCAGCTGCATTTGCATTCCTCTCTCGAAAGAGGAATGCAGTGTAGACATATCCTTACTATAGTGATGATAGCAATATAAAAACCTTTAAAGAACATATCTTGTATCATTACTGTTTCTTCTTTTCTATCTCATTTCTGTATAAACAGTATGAACACAGCTAAAAATGATAGGGACCAAAAGCCAGGCTATGAGAGAGCTTGTAGAACAAAAACCCAACCTTTGCAGCTTAATAGGAATAAATGCATTTTTTTCAAGGCTCCTCTTTATAACAGGCTAATATGTGAAATACAGAAACAACAAGGAGTCCTGTGGCAACTTAAAGACTAACAGATTTATTTGGGCATAAGCTTCACAGAGGTAGGGATATATATGCTAGTGTCTCTCTCTCTCTCTCGCTCTCTCTCAATACATATACACACACACTAGCATATCAAAAAAAGAGAATTACCTATCAAGTGTAGGACCACTGACCAATATTAATGAGGCCAATTCAGGTTGGCTGTGGCTCATTCCCAGCAGATGATGGGGAGGTGTGAGTACCAAGAGAGGGAAAATTGCCTTTGTAGTGAGAGAACCATTCTAAATCCTTATTCTGTCCTAATTCTCGCTGCATCCCCGACAGCGCAAGCGGCTGTTTGGGGTCCACGCTCCCCATGCAGCACCGGGGTGCTGCATGGGGAGTGCAGGGCCCAAACGGCTGCTTGCACCGCTTGCTCCCGCACGGCGGCCCGGCTGAGCGGCGCAGAAGTCAGCCAAGCGCCACGGCGGGAGGCAACAGTGCAGCCCAGAGGGAACAGCCAGGGGGCGGGGCCTGGATGAGCGTGCGTCTCTGACATCAGGAAAGGGCGCTGGATTCAAAAGGAGGAAAGCGGAGCGAACGCGGAGGAGACAGAGAGGAGAACAGAGGAGGCGGAGGACAGAGAGAGAGAGTGAGGGAGACGCAGCAGGAGGAGGAGAAGAGAAACACAGAGTGAGAGGCGGGAGGGGGAGAAGAGAAAAAGAGAGAGAAGGAGAGAGAGGCAGGAGGCGGACGAGAGCTGAGAGAGAGAGAGGGCGAGGCAGTAGGAGGAGAAGAGAGAGAGAGGCCGTTTGTGCCGCTTGCTCCTGCGCGACAACCCGGCTGAGCGGCGCAGAAGTCAGCCAAGCGCCACGGCGGGAGGCGAAGGGGAGTGGGGTGGTGACATACACGCCCAGGGGGCAGGGCCTGGATGAGTGTGCATCCCCGACGGAGACAGAGGAGAGAGAGTGAGAGGCAGGAGGGGGAGAAGAGAAAGAGAGAGACGAAGAGAGAGGCAGAAGGCAGAGGAGAGCTGAGAGAGAGAGGGGGAGTCAGTAGGAGGAGGAGGAGAGAGAGAGAGAGACGGAGCAAGAGACTGGAGGCTCAGGAGAGAAGACCGACGTGGAGGAGAGACCTGAAAATCCTATCTTATAACGGGCTAATTGGCTAGTAAATAAATAAATATTTAAACCCCCAAAAATCTGTTAGTCTTTATGATGCCACTGGACTCCTTGTTGTTTTTGCAGATACCGACTGTCATAGTTACCCCTCTGAGACTTATGTACTATATAGTCATTTTTACTATTCTGAGGTATGCAATAAATGTTATCTTTTTTTAAATAGCAAGCCAAAACATTGTCTTGTTCCCATTGTTCTGGCACTTAATGATTTTTTTAGAGCTTTCAATCCTAATCTCAATGAAAGAAGGCAAGGAATTAGTGAAGTGAATAAGAGACTGGGTATGGGTCACTTAAAGGGTAAAACAACCTTAAATTTAGTGAGGTGCTGGAGAAGTCTTTTTAAAACTTTTGAAAAAATTATATGTTAAGAGAGTGCGCAAAGTAAACTAATCTCTTGATATCAAGTGAAACTCTCCCACTGGCTGAAAAATGGCAAATTTCCCTCGTATAGTACAATTTACTTTGTGTAATCTTACCTCTTACTTTGTTTGGAATAAAATGGAAATGTTTGCTGGGACACTAACCAAGTCTGCCCTTTTTTACTTTATATTTTGAAGTTAAATTTTGTAACCTGCAGAAGGATAAATGTGAGCAGTTTTGTTTTAACTTCAATTGGGGACTGAAGAGGCATTTAAAAAGCATCAAGTGCAACTAGAATTTAACTTGTTTTGTAGCTGACATGCTTAATTCCAATCTTTACACACACACACACACACACACACACACCTCCAAAATAAAATTCTAGGGTTCAAATCTGCACTATTCAATCTCATCTAGAACAAGTCAGTGGAGTCGTACTGGTGTAACTGATGGTGTTTGACTCTCCTTTTCAAAGATATTATTTTGATAATCTAACATACTCAGACTTTTTTCCCTCTAATGGCAGAGCTGCTGGAGGAGCACAACCTACTACTGTTAACAGCTAATGGAAGAATTCCTCAAGAGTCCAGTGTAGAGGTCTGTTGATGTCCTGTGTTAAACCCTACTGGAGGTTTGTTCCATGAAACAGAAAAATTGAGAGATCGCCACAATAAACTAAAACAGTCTATTTAAATGTGTCTTATTTGGAATGATTTCTACCTTTTTATTTATTTTTTATATATGCTATGTGTTAGCTATGATGTCAGTCATGCAAGAGTCAACAAACCACCCAGAGGAGAAATATTTCTGCAGTGATACACACTGACCTTTATTCTGTCTTCTTGGCATGTCTGATACTCCTGATATACAATGGGATTTTATAGTATGATAGAGTAAATAAGATTGGACCCATAATGTCCGGAAATAATAACATGCAAAATTAACAGTGAAATGTATCCTACTTATTTGTTTCAGAAATGGATACAAAATACAAACATGACATTACCAAACTTCCGTACAAGTATAAGGTATTGTGGACAAATGTACTGAAGAAATGCCTTTACATTGAAAAGTAATAAGATCATTGCAAACACAGATAATCAATCATTCTTTTGGCATGAATTAGGTGGAAGATGGTTCAAATTGCAATTCATTAATGATGCTACAAAGCCAAAGGCTAAAATAATTTAATGTAAGTTAAAACCAAGGTAAACACTCTTCTGGAGTTCATGTTACTTTTAAACACATTGTTTTGAAAAAAAAAAAGTTAATCCTTCTGAAGAATGTTAGTGCTTTTAAGGCATTTTATTGCATTCACTTGATTATGGTATTTGGAGCATGAATGCGGCCAGTAAATATTAACCATTTTTGCATTGAAATCTGACTGTCCAAACATATGTAAGTAGCATAGAAGTGCAAAATAGTCAAAATATTGGAAGGCTTATGGAGCAGCCTTCATCCATAATTAAAAATGATTAATTTTATATTATTTTTTGTTAATAAACATTTTACTATCTGATAGCTTAGAAAAAATAAAGCATATTAGTTGGCATACGGGGTGGCAGAATATCCTACAATACATAAGAACTGTTTGCAATCAAATTGTTAGATTGTCACCTGAATTTAGATCAGTGGGAGCTAGTTAATTACCACTGCTGAGGATGTGGCCATACTATTTTGAGCATACCCAAATTTTCTCTGTGTGATGCATAGAGAAAACTATCCTACAAAGGAGGACGATGTGAGGACCTTAGGATTTGTTTCATAGTTAACAATTTTCTAATCTCACATTCACTGAAGCCTTAACGTTAGTTAACTTCAAGGAGTACAAGATTCAGTATTCAACACACTTCTCTGGAGAGTTTTGCTCCTGATTCCCCATGACGAAATAGTGGTTCACGAACCTGTAGCTCAGTTAGTTTCTGTAAGGGGCAACATTTTATAAATACTCTATACAAAAGGAACATTCTGCAAAGCTACCTGAAAAGTGTAGCTAAAATACCCATCTCTATTATTTACTCAGGATTTTTACAAGACTTTAGCTCCTTAGTGTAAGGGGTAATCCTAGATTTCTCCTATATCTCAATTTCCCCCCAACTACATATTCCATCTACGGTTGACAGAAGGTATCTTTTTGTGAGTAGAAGGAGTTGTCATAAGAAATCAAAGTTGGAGATAAAGAAACAATGTTTTCTCTCTCTGTTTCCCTTAAAACAAAAGTCATTGCTTTAATGAAATCTAAGCACTCAGGGTAACATAACTAAATCCATCTTTTGACCATAGAAATGACACTACCATACCTTAACAAGGTCATCTATTCAGCAGCCTGATTCCAAGGGTACATCTACACAGCGGCACTATTTCGAGATACCGTCCAGAATCCTGAAACAGCGTTCTGTGTGTCCTAACAGCACGCCCATTATTTCAAAATACATATGAAATAACTGGCTTCTTATTCCGGCTTCCTGTAAACCTTGTTGCACGAGGATTAAGGAAGATGCCAGAATAGCAATTTATTTCGAAATTAGCGCTGTGTAAACAGAGCCAAATTTCAAAATAAGCTATTTTGAAATAAGTTCACAATTTGCGTAGCTCAAATTGCGTAGCTTATTTTGAGGTATGCGCTACTGTGCAGACGTACCGCAACAGTGGTTAGCATGAGGTGCTTCGGAGTGCAAGAAACTTTCTCAAAAGGCAATTATAGAATAACCTGTCACAAAGGAAATTGCTTGTGCATTCAGAACTCCCATTAAGGCATGGGACTCTATTCCCATTGCCACATGTGGAAGGATGGTAGGATTGGACCGTAATTTACTTTATTGCATGCCTCTTCCAAGGCACCTATCAAACTGCCAATGAAAAATGGTAACACTGCTGTGTTGTTTCAGTTAAGAAAAATGTGACAGGTTCTTATATTACATCTTGTTTTACATATTGGTGAGGTTATGTCCCCCTGAAGAGTATCTGTTCTGTAGTTTAGAACATTTTGTCTAATTGTTGTAAATTTGATTGCATCTTTCTTCTTGAGTGTTTGTGGAAAGCATACTGTGCTTAGAGGAACAGTGACAGACAGAAAATAAGGGGTCAGTGAATTTGAATGGGGGACAACTCTTAGTTGAGTTTTTATATTTAATTCTGGAACAATCAAGACTAATGAGCAGCTGTGTCAATTCTGCCATGAAATTGGAGTCACTTATGATGCCTTGCTGAGGACGTTCCCCCTTGGTCCACTCATAAACAAGCTTCTAGCATGCAAGCCACAGCCTGTGTCTGTGTAGCTGCAGCCTGTCAGCCACACAAGGCTCTTGCCAACCTTGCTTATACTGCCTGGTGACCCCAATACTCTGCCAGTCTTAGATTTCTCCCCAGAAATGTATGTCTTGTACAGCCCAGCTCTCTCCTGGACAGCATAAATTATATTAAAGCTGTTATTTCTTGAAGAGAAGAGTACACTCAGAACTTATTACAACAAATGCAGCTTCCCAAACACTTCAGTTTAAATGCACTGGGCTAAATAAAACAAGTATATCAACTACAAAGAGGTAGATTTTCAGTAGGTACAAGTATTGAGACATGAACATCAGAAATGGTTATAAGGAAAATAAAGAGAAGTTCACTATTAACCTAACAGTCTATATCAGATTCAAGCATAGTTTTGCACTACATGCTTTCAGCAGTCTTGTTGACCAAACTCTGTAGGTTAGGATTTTTATTCCCAGAGTCCAACAAATCCTGTCTTTGTTATTTCAGGTAGGAAGAGAAAGAACTTACGATGGTACCCCTTGCTGTACCCCCTGCTCTGTCTCTCTAATGACAAACAGCAAACCCTTTAGGCCTTGTTATCACTCAGCACAACAGCATGTGGAGCCCCACAGCCAGCTAGATTGCATGAATGCTCCTAGAGCCATGCAAGAATCACACAGACAAAAGGTCCCAGTCAAATCAC
Organism: Pelochelys cantorii; assembly: GCA_032595735.1. Taxonomy (NCBI): domain Eukaryota; kingdom Metazoa; phylum Chordata; order Testudines; family Trionychidae; genus Pelochelys; species Pelochelys cantorii. Next base: position 331,276,671 of record CM064326.1, on the reverse strand, counting down.
ACACACACACACATACTCCTCAACTTCCAGCACTGTACCTCAGGAGTATGCTGCCTTGCACTGCTCAACATGAATAGTGCACATTTATTAATTGGCTCACCACTTCATCAAGGGAAAGTGGATTGTACACCAGCCCTTTGCAAACCTGAGTAAGTGCCCTTGCCAAACACTTCAAGTAAACTCACTGGTAAAGATATTCATTTAAACAAAATTGACTACAGAAGAAGAGATTAAGTAACTATAAGTGAGATGCAAAAAGTAAGAGTGAGTTACCAAAAGAAGTAAAATACAAGCATACAGTCAAAACTCTCAACTCTGTTAGACTGGGCAACAGCTAGCTTAAGAAGTTTTTTTCACCCCACTGGTCCCACTGAATATTTCATTTCATAGGTACAGATTTCACCTTTGAAATCTTAGTCAGTCCCCTCTGTTGGAGTTTTCAGTCTTCTCAGTGTTCTTGTTACTTGTAGCATAGATGGGGCAGTAGAAAGGTGAAGTGTGGGCATGCTATGCTTGGATCCCCACCCCTAAGTCAGGTGGGGAACCTTTTTTGGGTTGGGGGCCACTGATTGACCCACAGAAAAATCAGTCGGGTGGGAGATAGCAGGGGCTGGAGTGCCAGTATGGACTCTCCAATGCTGGGCAGTTGGGAGGAACCCTGAGCCCCAGGGGCCGGATCTAGGAAAACCAGGGACCACATCTGGCCCCTGAGCCTCAGATTCTCCACTCCTTCCCTAAGTCCATGTGCTTGGAGAACACAAATCCAGGTATGTCTGGCAGCCATTGCTGAGTCCATGGACAAGGCTGAGAAATTCCACTGGCATGGCCTCATGCAGGTGAGCCATTGAATTGAAGCTCACTTGCTGAACAATGGTTATTGATGGTTGTTTTGACACTCTTACTAAAAGTGGAAAAATTCAAAGAAATGTATTTTCTATCTTGAAAATACATTAATTATAATAATTGCATATAGCATTATTATAATGGGGCAGCACTCACCTCCCATGAGTGCCCCCATGTGACCAAGTGCATGTGCCTGCATTCCCTCATTTTAAAAGTATTTCAGCTGCTCAAACCCCATCTGGAGTACACATTTAACAAGGGCCTCTCTCAGTGTCCTCTCTTAGAGCTGCAGCCACAGGGGAAATAGTTTGTGGCATGACACAAGCCCTGCTAGCACCATGACACACAGCAGCACCCTGCTCTGCCTTCCCTGCTGCCATGGCAGACCCCAGCATGGCACCTGAACCCCCACAGCTGCAAGCACAGCTGCAGGCAGCTCCCAAGCTTCTGCTCGGGGGTGGAAGAGGCAAGCCCCATCCTGGACAGGTGTAGAGATCCTGAATCTCATTGAGGTCTGGGGAGAGGAAGCAAACCTCCAGGATCTACACACCAGATGCAGGAACGCTGACATCTGCAGCTGGATGGCCAACAGCCTGGGCCAGAGGGGCCACACACGCATCCAGGAGCAGGTGAGCATGAAAGTGAAAGAACTCAGGCAGGCCTACTTCAAGGCCAGGGAGTGCAGATCTCGCTCAAGGGTGGCACCGCAGAACTGCCCTTACTTTTGACTAGCTCCACTGCATCCTGGGAGGAGAGTCAGTCCCTTCCCCCCTCACCCTTGTTGTGGACAGTGGGCAGGAGACACCCACTGTCACCCTCTCAGAGGGCAAGTCTGTGGCCAAGGAGGAGGAGGAGGAGGACCAGGCCACTGAAACCATGGTACCCAGCAGCCAGGAACTCAGCCTGTCCCTGAAGCCAGTAGCCCCCTCCCAGGATGTCACCCAGGAGTCAGAGGAGGCTGGGGAAGGCCCATCAGGTGAGTTCCATTACTTTCCCTAGACACAGATAGGGGGAGGTGGTGGGCGGCAAGGGGCTGCATACTCCTCACTCGGCCTTCTCTGCATGGGGATCGCACCGCAGCCTCTGCATGTGGGTGCACACGGAGCACCAGTCCAGAGCCCACAGCCCCAGAAGGCTGCCATGAGAACCTTTGTGCTCCTGCTTACAGGGGTTCTGCGCAGGACTGCCTTACTCCCAACACTGTGGTGGGACACTTTCCCACCACAAGTCACCACTAAGGAGGATGGGATCATGGACACATACACACAGCAGTGCTGTGCACGGCATATGGTCAGGCCTGCACTCTTGGGGCAGCAGCCACTCCCGGGCAAGTGCGGCGAGGTGGAGAACACTAAGCTCTTGCTAGGGGAGACTGATGGGAGGGGAAGGAAGTGGAGGGGACCCCAGTAGCACCCTCTCAGCAAGCAGCATCTGCTGCTCACATACATCGCCCCCACCACCCTACCCCACTCTCCTCCAGCAGGCAGAGATAGAAGTCTTCTCCCTGTGGGAAGCTGCCACTGCCAGACCCAGCATGTGCAGGGCATGGAGAGAAGTTGAGCCACCCTGTCGCTCCCCTCCTGTCTGCAGGATCCCTGCCTGGCAGGCACCTTCTCATGCCTGCTTGTCCCTGGGATATGGGGATAGCAAGGCTCCTCCCTGGACATCCGTGCCTGCGCAGGAAAGGGCCCATTGTGTAGGACCCAGATGGCCTTGCTCCGAGCACAGTGCCTTTGAGCCAACACTGAAAGGTCTCATGTCAGACAGAGATGAAAGCTAGGCTCTTGGGATGACTGCCCTTCTCTTTGTTCTTCACAGCTGGACCAGCTGTGAGTAAGGCACCCATAACACCTCCCGTGCCAGCCTCCCAGCCCCGCAAGAGCCACTGCCACAGATGAGCCCATGAGGACCTGGAGTGGGAATATGTTGCCTGTCTGTGTGACCTCCAGCAGTCGCTGGAGCAGCAGGACCAGAGGTGGGAAGCGGACCAGGAACTGTGCCGCACCACCTGGCAGGAGTTGGCACAAGAGGCCCACAGCATGTGCGAGACATACACAGCCACCACTGACTGCCTGGTTGCTGCCAGCAGCCACCCACTGGCTCCCACTCACTCCTGCCCCCGCTCCTACTCCTGCCGCTCCAGCTTCTTCCCTTAGCCCCACCTTTCCCCGTGGCTGCTGAGGGCCCCACACACGAGGCAGTGGGACCACATGAGGCAGGCACCACCCACAGCCCTATTCCTGAGCCCCATCTTTCCCATTTGTCCCCCTTCCACCTTTGTCCTCCCGCCCAGGTCCTTTCCCCAGTCCCTCTCCAGTTTTATTTACACCAAATAAAAAAAAAGAGAGTTCATTGTTTCAAACCAAAAAGTCTGCTTTATTGTATCTGCAGGGGAGGGGAGGAGGGGAAAGAAGGGAGGGATGGGGGAGGAAAGGCCCAGAGGGGCACTGCAGAGGCCCCTTGTGGAAAGGCCCAGAGGAGAGTCTCACAGGCATCCTTGTCTGAAACTCTCCCTCGGGGTCTCCCGGATGTGCACAGCCCTCTGATGGGCCTGCCAGGTGACAGCTGTGAGCAGCTGATCAAAAGCCCTGGCAAGCCGCTCGGCCTCTGCTCTCCACCCTAGCAGGAATGTCTCCCCCTTGTTCTTGCACAGGCTGTGCAGGACACAGCATGCTGCCACTACCTGTGAGACGTTCCGGTCACCGAGGTCCAGCAAGGTGAGGAGACAGCAGAACCTCCCTTTCAAATGGCCGAAGGCAGAGGGCATACCTTCATGAGCATGGTCCCGTCACTTCATCTCCCCATGCCAAAACTGTTCTTGTAAGGTCCTGCTGCTCTGTAAGGACAGGACCTTACAAGAACAAGAACTGTTCTTGTAAGGTCCTGGCGTGGTGAGCTTCCACACTGCGATAGTGACTCACTCCTAAACGGGGATGGCGGGTTGCATGTGGGTGTCCTGTCTCCTGACGACAGGGGCGAGCCACTCACACAACTCCAGGAAGGTGGGTTGTCCTGTTACATGACGATGTGGTCCCACCCGTCGGAACTGGTATCCAGTTGCCAGAAGAGGTGGTGCACGGTGTTCAGGGAAGGGCGGGAATAGCTATGCTGCATGAGCAGCATGTGGAGAGAAGTGAAGAGGTGCCCCGCAGGGAGCGGTGGGTCCTGGTTCTGCAATGCCACGAGAGCAGCCTGCAAAAACTGCACCAGGAGGTGCAACATGAGGTCCAGGAGCTGAAGATTGCTTTGCAGCAGGCCCAGCTCCGTGGCTGGAGGGCTGTGGTGTCCACAAGGGCAACCAGAGCATGCAGTGGAATGGGTTTGCTGTCCCTCGAGTAGGTAGGCAAAGGAGAGGAACCTGAGACAGGACTGTACACGAGGGTCCCTCTACGCACGAACCTCAGATAGCCTTAGTCAGCAGCTCTAGGAAGTGATTGCTCTCCTGATGCCTGGCCCAAAGTGCTTCGGTGGGGGGGGGCTTACATGAGATTAAGGCTCCAATCAGTGTGGATGCTCTATTTTGAAATAGTTCCGAACTATTTCAATGGTTATTTGCAGTGTAGAGGCACTATTTTGAAATAAGCTATTTCTGAGTTTTTATTCCAAAATAGCTTATTTTGAAATAACGCTGCTATGTAGACATACCCTTATTGCCCTTCTTAGTCTGTTTCCTACTCGGAAAGGGTGTGTCTAGACTACATGGCTCCATCGATGGAGCCAGGTAAATTAGTTTATTTGGCACAGTCAAAGAAGCGGGGATTTAAATAATCCCCGCTTCATTAAAATAAACATGGCCGCCGCGCTGTGCCGACGATCAGCTGATCCGATACAGCGCGGCAGTCTAGACACAGATCTGTCAGCTGGGGAAGCCTTTGCCGACCGATCCCTTATGCCTCGTGAGACGAGGTTTACAGGATCAGTTGGCAAAGGCTTCCCCAGCCGACATATACGCGTCTAAACTGCCACGCTGCGTCGGATCAGCTGATCGTCAGCACAGCGCGGCGGCCATGTTTATTTTAATGAAGCGGGGATTATTTAAATCTTCACTTCTTTGACTATGCCGAATAAACTAATTTACATGGCTCCGTCGACGGAGCCATATAGTCTGAACACACCCAGAGAGTGGTGTCTCCAGGGTTGGCTCCTCCCCAGCTGCTCTAGCTTGCCTGGAGAACTTCTCTATGGCTTTCTGCTGGGGCAGGGTGGGGCAAGACCACAAGTCTCCAGCAGGGGGCTTTGGGGCCTGGTCAACCCCATCACAATTACATTACATTTCAATAGACCTTAGGTGATGTCTAAACAGTTTCTATCTGGATTTTATATACTACCAACATGCTACAGTGCGTAGGTTTCAAATGCTGGAGTTACGGGCTAGATGCAATAATTACGGCTTTTCTAGCCTATGTTATGCAGAAGGCCAAGCTGGGTGATCAAGATAGTCTCATTTTGGCCATAACATCTATCAATCTCATTCCAAAATAACTCCAGCTATTTAATTTCTAATACTAGATTTTGCAAAACCTTTCTCCCTTCATCCCTCCAAATGACTTTTCCACACCTTACCTGAACTCTGATTGATGCATTGGATTTGATTCTCATTGCCATGTGTGGAAAGCAAGGGATCAAACCTTTCACCATAAATTTAGGCTGAAACTACTAGTCATTACTTTTAGAAAAAAACCCACAAACTTAACAAACTCTGTTGTGATGCATGGTTTGAATTTGTGAATTCTGTGAAGCATCAGAGTCAGACTTAGATATTCCTGTGATCTCTAGACTTCCAGTTCTGAAAAATGAAGAACAGGCCTCTCTGCACGTGTCCAATGATATTCCATAGACCCAAACCACGAGCAATGAACCCATTTCTACCACAATTGCCACAAAACCTGGAAGTATGTTGCTTAGATCCCTCCAGAAACCACCCAGATGCCTGCCAAGTCTGCTTTCCTTTATAGTTTTATTTTAAATTTAAGAAACAAAAAGAAATGATCTTCAAGTGGATGGAGCTATGTAATTTACAATTTGAATATGTAACTGGATGTAGTTACATCTTTCTTTGGGATGAAGTTAAAGAACCACAAGTTTTGACAACTTGCACCTGCAATATAAATTTGCTGGAGTTTGAAACATAAGATGCTATGTTATATGTAAACTAAAGCATGTTACTCTAAACTAGAGCCCCGTTTTGAACATTAATTCCTGAATAAAGTTGCCAAAAGAAACTGCTTTTTTGCTTCGCAAACAGCCAATGTTGCATAAAACCAAACTAATGAATGATGATGAATAAAAATATCAAAGAGCTGAAACTCCATCCAGGCTCTGTAGACCAAGAAAAGTGCATTTAAAAGACTATTTTTAAAAAAGATAAATAAAATGCAAAGAACCTAAATGTTTTCATGCTTCCAGAACTGAAGATTTCCAAGTGATCCTGTGTCAGGGTCTCCCTCATTTTCAGTCAGACTGGTCACAATTTAAAGAATGTTGTTACACTGAAGTGATTATTAGCAACAAACCCAGATTCTATGATTCTGTAAAAGCTTTGTTAAGTAGCTTTCTTGCTATCTGAGAGTTGGGCCAAATTTATAGTCATAGGGTTGAATCCTGACACTGTTGAAGTCAGGGGGAGTTTTGCCATTGACTTCATGGAGACCAGGATTTCTCCAGAGATATTAAGGCCTGAAGTTAACAGGACTCTCTACTTTTTTAAGCTTAGGTCCAATTTGTACCCCCTTATGGCCTGTTAAGACTCAAAGAACTCTCTTGTCCAGAAAAATGCTCCGAGTCCAATGTCAACACTAGGGATGGAATAATGCAGTCGATTAACCGATTAACCAATAAGCAAAAGCTTATAGGCTAATGCTATAGACTACACACATTCCTCCTCTCCCCGCCAGTAACTTTAGCAGGCTGACTAGCAGCCCAGCTCTGTCCTGGCTTGTGCTGGGTCTGGGACCTATCTCCCTGCAGCTCTGCATTAAAAGTGTATTAGGAGCCAGGCAGGCAGGCAGTCTGGTTCAGTTCCGGCTCGTGCTAGGTCCGAGAGCTCAGACCCTCCCCTGGACAGGAGCTGTTGCCATCCCGTATCAGAGGCAGCGGCTCAGGGTGACAGGGATCCAGCTTGTGAGGGGAGCTGGTTTTTAAGTGGTTCCCCTTGCGGACCAGCTCCTGCCTGGCACCCCACGATGGTGCCTCTGACATGGAGGCAGAAGCATGGAGTGGCGGGGGCTTCTCGGGTGTGGGGCCAGAGCACACTGGCTTTCGGCCCCACCCCTGGGGACTATAGAATAGTCAACTAATCAATAAGTATACATGAGGTTAATCGACTATTCACTTAACCAACATTTAACATCCCTAGTCAACACCCTGTCCCAGCAATGAGTGGGGGGGAGTCCAGGCTAAGATTCTAGATGCTCTAGGCATATGTGAACAGTGGGGAATCCCTCCAACCAGCAACTGGGGGGAAGGGTAGCAAGAAAAAGACATTGTCCCCAAACACACAGCCCCCTCCATGGCCCACAAAGGGCAGAAGTCAGGGGGTGGGAGGATTTGGGGTACTGGAGCTAAAATAAGGGGGGGGAATTAGGGTGCTTGGGGATATAGTGAGGAAGGAGTTGGTGGTAGCTGGAGAAGGAATCGGGGGGGGGGGGGTTAGAAGGGTATGGCGGGCAGTCAAAATACAGATTTTTGGAGTCCTAAGAGTCAAGTGATGGGATTGGGGAAAGAGCAGGAGCAGAAGTGACATGGGGTGGAGTGGAGGTAGATCTCTAGGCCGGAATGGATGGTATAACAGAGTGGGAGTCTCCTAACTGTGGGGAGGCATATATCAGGTGGTTGGTACTTACCAGAGAACATGACATACACTTTGTGACATCAGCTGCTTCCTCCCAGCTCTTGTGCCACCCGAGCTGGCTGGCCTCAGGTCCTTGGTCTGGGTGGTGCAACAATGAGGGACGCAAGTGCTGCTCAGGTTTTGCCCGGCTCTTCTGTTATGGGCCAAACTTGCATGAGTATCTTTTATTACTTAGGGCAGAGGGTCACAACACGCCTCACTCTAATTTGGCTCAGTTAACTGCCCGTCGTCAAACATTGGCGTGGCTGGGCAAAATCAGAGTGACACTGAAACCCCATATACCACATTGCAATGACCAGAGTGGGGAACTGAGCCCAGTCAACCCTGCATTCCTTTGACACATTCTCTCAACCCAAATTTGGGTCACAACCCTTGAGGTAAGGAGTCTCAATATAGTTTGGTCTCCTGTACAGCACACTCCATAGAATTTTCTTCGGTAATTCCTGTGTCGAACCCACACTTTCTGCTTGAGCTAGAGCATAATGATTCAGTTAAACCCCTGGAACTTCTGTGAGCACAACAGGCATATGCTGGTATAAAATTGGCAGAAGAGAAAGAATCAGGGTCAGTGTTACTGAAGAAAGCAATGAACTAATCATAAATGCAGAAAGATTCACACAAGTCAAAAACACAGGGCAAATTTTCCCTCTCCTTTCTGCAAAGTGGATCCCAACTCTGTTCTCTTTAATATTTGTATTTACTATTTCTATTGTTGTAGAGCCCAAAGGCTCCACTTAGACTGAGGACCTATTCGATTATGAATTATTATGGTGGGGCAGCTGCTTCGCCCAGGCAGAAAAAAAGTTAAGGCAGCATGGGAGAGACTGTTCAGAAACCAGCCAATAAAGAAAGAGCTTATTGAGAGAACCAATCAAGGGAAGGCTTGCTGAAGTAGCCAATCAAGGCCAGTGAGGGCCATATATTAAGAGCTGCTCAGCACAGCAGATGATAGTCTTTCCCTGGAGGACAGGCACCACAGACACAGTGGTGCTGGACAAGGGAGCAGGATGGTGTTCCAATCTGATGATTGCCAGATTCAGGCCCCTGATACAAAGAGCCAGGAAGGGACTGGAGCTATGGGGAAGTAGCCAATGGAAATGGATGGACACAGTGCATGGCTCCCACCTAGAGAGTCCTGGGTTGGGACCTGGAGTAGTAGGTGGACCTGGGTCTCACCCTGCCCCATGAACCTATTTGCCAAAAGGAGAGTAAATGATATCCAGACTGCAAATTGGCTGCTGAGACAAATGATGAAACTGAATACGGTTGGTCCCGTAGAAAGGGAAAGGACTGAATGGGGCACAGCAAGGAGGCCATGACTAGAAGAGAATGCTGCGGTCCAGGGACTTTCAGTCCCAGAGTTGTGGAGACAGCAGAAGTGATGAAGGCAAGATGCCATTAGAGGAAGGTGCATTGTTGGAGAACTAATTCCCAAGATAGCCAACAGAAGTCACTGCAGTTGTGAGTCCCACCCTCTTACAATTACATATAATTCCAGTTAGCCACATTCATGGTGTTCCCCTGCAGCTTTGTTAGTTAATTAACAGCTAATAATTTTTCATTTAGCCTCTTAGTGCTTGTTAGAGCTAATCAATGACTTCACATTTTATAGTGCTTCTAAACAATTATGGGGACATACCGTGACGAATCAATTTTAAAATAAATGAATCAGAATTAAATTATGTTCAGTCATTTTAATATATTTTTGCTTCTTTTAATGAACTCCATAAAGTTGTTTTTACTTTTTAATAAAGTACATAGGTTTAAATAAACATCAGTATTACTCTCTTTGTTCCCAGTACCTGAATATCAATTCTAGCTCAAAATACCACTTGCTTTTAACTGAACATCCAGTTATCTAAAAGTTTCAGGTATCCCCCAGGTCATTCAGATAAACAGCCTTGTAGTGAACCCAAAAAACATAGCAAAATGGGCTCTGCCCTGCAGAAATTATAATCTAAATTGAATCTGGATTTAATGAGCAAAGGTAAATAAGATGAGACATTTGCCTTTACAGAGAATTTTTTTACAAATAGCAAGATGCCAACCATCCAACTTCTAATTAAAAGTAAAATAAATACATATTAAAGAGATTAGGTTGGAAGATCAAGTAGAGAAGACATTCCATCAGCTCTGAGATAGGTATGGAACCAACTGTGTACTAAATATAGCAGTCTGTGTAATAAAGACTGCTATTAAGAAAGGTTTGCATGGAGCCTTGTATGTTCTGTACCTGATATTTTATGCAACAAACAAAGATGTAATCTGGTTCCTGAATCCTGAGGACATCAGGCCAGATCATCGGATGGTATAAATAAGTGTTGTTCCATTGACTTCAACAGCATGAGGCCTGTTTTCACCAGCTGAGGAATGGACCCTTTAATTAGTTTATAAGATGTTCTACAGAAGCTCACGCAAAATGATAAATGTTGTGTCCTACAGAGATAATTGTTTGAAGGGTAGGGAGAGTAGGGTTGCTAGGTGTCCGGTTTAGAACTTTCTGTTTGGGGAAACAAATTGAGAAAATATAAATGAGAAAATATAAATGTCTGGTATTTTCTAAATAAGATGTAATATAGATTGTGATGTAATGTGAAGTGTGTCCGGTATTTTTGTTGAAACCATCTGGCAACCTTAAAGGAGAGGCAGAAGGGAAGATGTGAATTAGAATGTGAGGGAAGGAAGGATAACTGGGAAGAACAGGAAGTTGACGATTTTATCAGTCTTTTAAAAACTAAAAACAAATATTTAATTATTTTTTTCCTGGTTTTGGCATAATCTAGACATAGGAATCCTTTCATAGAATAAGAATTTGGCAGCTAATCTATATTGTTCAGTGTACATTCTGTGTAGAATCTTTCAGGTTACAGGAAGTTGGCTCACTCTTTGTTTCCTAGCCTGGTGTGGTAGATTCTCCATCATTCAAATTACTTAAATTAAGATAGGATGTCTAAAGTCTTAGTTCTTACTCATTCAGAAGTTATGGGCTTAATTCAGGAATCACTGGGTGAAATTCTCTGGCCTGTATTATGCAGAAAGTCAGATTAGAAGATCATAATGGTCCTTTCTGGCCTTCATGTCTATGATTTCATCACATAAATAAACCCAATGCCATAAAGGGACTTAGACACCCATCTCCTATTGAAATCAATGAGAATTAGGCGCCTAAACATGTCTGTGAATTTCAACCCTGTTTGCCCAGTGAAATCCACACACTCTGAGTTAGGGACCCAGGCTCCCTATACTAGGGATGGGGACCTAAGGCTTGCCTGGATCTGGCCCTTGAGGCTCGGGGCTCTCCCTCAGCATTGGGGAGCCCACACTGGTGCTTCAGCCCTCCACTGTTCCCCACGTGGGGCTGGAGCATACAAAATCTATTAGCCTGGGCCTGAGTGATTTTTCTGTGGGTCAGCAGCCCCTGGCCCAAAAAAGGTTCCCCACTGCTGCCTTATCAGAGACTGTAGTTTTCTCTTTCTTTTCTCCAAGCTCTCTTGTGGTAAAAGGGCTTGGGGGTACCCCTCTGAAGGAAGTCCAAGTGCTTTCTTCCTGGGTTCAGGAAGAAGGGGGTTTTTGTTTCACTTGGTGGTGGCAGGGAATCTGTGACCGTGGAAGCTTTTAAGCTGAAGCCTACAGAGGCAAGGCATTTTTAAGGTCCCTTGCGGGTCCCTATCTTCTGCACTTGGAGTGCCAGTGGGGAACAGCCTTGACACACATACAAATGGGATTTACAACAGCCAGTAAACTAGGTGGAGAGCTGCACCAAACGTATAGCCGATGTCAAGGAGAAGGGTGAATCCTAATCCCTGCCCTTCCTAGGGATCTAGGCAAGTCCCTTCAGCCCATATTTTGGTGTCTGATCTACTTGGGATCAGAGCATATCTCTAGGCCATGCTGAGGTAGGCAAGTCAATGTTTCATTTCTTCAGTTTTGAGGATTCTGTTGGTGCTTAGACATAAGTCATTTGCTGGATATCAGGATTGAGGTAACAGTAAACATATCCAAAGGCAAAAACATCGGTGGCCATGAGGACTTCAGTGGAAGAAACATAGACAGTTCCAAACTGGACAGCAGCTCAGCAAAGGTTTTGAGGATTTTACTGCAGCCTAAGGTTTTAGGCCCAGATCCACAAAAGACTTATTTTGATGTATTTAAATAAAAAAATTGAAAATTCAAGTCTTTGACTTTATCACATAAATAAATCCAACTCCACAAAGAGGCTTAGGCACCCAACTTCCAGCTAGGGGCAAATAGGGTAAGGGGACTGGCTTTCTGCACACTCACTATTGGAAAAATGTTCCCACACCTTAGATTTGGAGGAAAGAAAAACCTGAAATTGAAATCTACCAAAAGCTATTAGTATGCGAAGCAAGCTGAATGTCAGGGTTTTCCCCCCCCTGTGATGAATAAAGTGAAAAAATTATATTAAAATATTGAAAAATAAAGTTGATACATAAAATGATTTTCTTGTTGTTGTTTTAAACACTGTTGTTTACAGCACTGGCTTTCTTTCTACATGTGCTTCTTTTAGCATTTACAAAGCACTAACAGCTACATGCAGTGTTAAGAGTCAACATCTCTCTGCACAGATGATAGGGTGTTTTAATCTGAATGCTCTTTTTATACGTATTAAGATTCTACTTCCACTGCAGTCAGTTGCACAAGTTGCACTGACTTTACTAGGAACAGAATCTATCCGAAAAAGAGAATGCAAAGGCTGACTAACCAAAACATGCATAATACATATCACTTCGTAACTGCAGTTTGATAGGGTGAGACTGTACCTACCCAAACCACAATATCAAGTTCCATATCCAGAGAGATTTTTTATATAAAGCAACATTCCAGATAGTCCAGATTTGAGTTCAAATTACTGCAGTCACATTTAATACAGCCACTGAATAATTGGACACTTTGATGTAGATGCACATGGTTTCAATGATGCTAAATTTATGAATTTGTCATTTTTTTAAACCATAGGCCATAAGACTGAAAGGCAGCCAGAGAGAGCCACATCAAGAAATGTTGCTGATGTAAACTGAATTAAGCTGAGTGTAAAAACTGCACCAGACATTTGTATGAAAAGAGCAGTAAACAAAAATAATTAGAAGTATATTATTTTTGCTTGAATCAGGTATGGTTGTTTTAGATTCAGAAGGCAAATTGCTGAAGTAAAAAATGTGTGGAGAAAGACTGTTGCTAAGGAGACACCTGACACAGAGCATGCTCCAATTCAGTGCTAGAGAGAGCAAATCTCCCCCCCACCCCCAATTACAAACAGTGAGAGCAAACTTGGGGGAAAGATTATTGCTACACTTCCAAGCTCAGCCCACAACATAAACCCTGCAAATCTAAGATGTAGTTCACATTGGATTGTTCAGATACTCAAAATACTATGTATGCTGGGTGGCCTCTGCTAGGCCTCCCTGGATTTTCAGTCCATTCATGAGGGCATAGGCTAGGTTCCATATTCATGTAAATAAAAAAAGTATTTGAATTTTAGTCCAGGAGCCCCCCAACAAACTGACAAAAAATCAGCATGAAACTCAGTTTCTCTATAATAGAAGAGATTACTTGAGCCTGCTATTTGAGGGAGTCCAATCAAACCTGACTCTTCGATCACTACACCATTGCCTAATGGTTAGGTTTGTTAATTTTTTTTTTTCAAACATAAGCTTGCACTGTAAACTGACTTTCGGCATATGTACTCAAAGAAAAATCTAGCCCTTTCAAAAACCCAGCTTGGGGTGAATTTCAATGAAATACTAATGAGAAGGAAATGGATGGAATAAAGGGAACTTGTAAAATTATACCACAAAGACTCCATTTTTTTCCTTCTTAACTACTGTGAGGATGACCCACAGCTTCCAAATTGCATTTGGCCCAGCTTGGCCAGGAGAAAATGGGCTCAAGCAATTTTAAACAGTATGTTCTTGTAAAGAAGCTATAATTAATTTAACATTTATTAGGAAAGGACAATCTTACAATGCACTCAACGTTGGCATTTCCCAGAGACAATCTTTCAGCTAAGACTATGAGTCTGCCCAATTCACCATATAAATCATTCAGACATGTGGTTTCTTTTAACAGATATTTTTCTTGAAAAGTGATCACTCATACTGAGTCTTGCTCTGAATCAGGTGAAAAACAAAAATATAGAAAATAAACAATAAATTGGGGACACTTTAGGCAAAAACTGTATCTTGAAGCAACAAGGAGTTTTTTCTGTTTGTGGTACCTTTGCTGGAATGTTTTTCTTCAATTAACCACAAGGATGTATTTTGGGTATTAAAAGTGACATTCAGGAGAACACACAGCCTTGTTCATGCTAAAGATAAATAGAACTGGAGAGCCTGTGTTTGGAGATAAGAAACTACATGAAATCATTTCTTGGGAAGCACAAAGAGATAATTTGGGTTCAGCTCCCTTAAAAGGGGACTTATATCCATTGAAGCATGAGCTGAATTTATCCTCATGTTACAGTGCTGTTCTTATTTAAGCGCTTGATGTTAATGAGTCAGTTTTTTCACACAGATTGGATTCAGCAAGGGCAGGCTCAAATAGTGAGGGCAGGTCTACACTTACTGGGAGATTGGAGCTGTGGTGATTGATCCACTGAAGGTTGATTTAAGCAGGTCTGCTGAAGCCCCTCTAAATCGACTGATGGTCATGCTCTCGTCAACTCTGGTACTCCACTGGAACGAGAAGTATAAGGGGAATCAGTGGAAGAGTTTCTCCTGTCAACCACATACAAAGGAGACACCTCAGCAACTCGATCAACGTACATCAACTCCAGTTACCCTAGTCAAGTAGCTGGAGTTAAGAACATAAGAACATAAGAATGGCCGTACTGGTCAGACCAAAGGTCCATCTAGCCCAGTATCCTGTCTGCCGACAGTGGCCAGCACTAGGTGCCCCAGAGAGGGTGGACCAAAGACAATGATCAAGCGATTTGTCTCCTGCCATCCCTCTCCAGCCTCTGACAAACAGAGGCCAAGGACACCATTTTAGCCCCTTGCTAATAGCCTTTTATGGACCTAACCTCCATGAAATTATCTAGCTTCTCTTTAAACTCTATTATAGTCCTAGCCTTCACAGCCTCCTCTGGCAAGGAGTTCCACAGGCTGACTACACGCTGTGTGAAGAAGAACTTTCTTTTATTAGTTTTAAACCTGCTACCCATTAATTTCATTTGGTGTCCTCTAGTTCTTCTATTTAGGGAACTAATAAATAACTTTTCTTTATTCGCCCTCTCCACACCACTCATGATTTTATATACCTCTATCCTATCCCCCCTCAGTCTCCTCTTTTCTAAACTGAAAAGTCCCAGTCGCTTTAACCTCTCCTCATATGGGACCCGTTCCAAACCCCTAATCATTTTAGTTGCCCTTTTTTAAACCCTTTCCAAGGCCAAAATATCTTTTTTGAGGTGAGGAGACCACATCCGTACACAGTATTCAAGATGTGGGCGTACCATAGTTTTATACAGGGACAGTAAGATATTCTGGGTCTTATTTTCTATCCCTTTCTTAATAATTCCTAGCATCCTATTTGCCTTTTTGACTGCCGCTGCACACTGTGTGGAAGTTTTCAGAGAACTGTCCACGATAACTCCAAGATCTCTTTCCTGATTTGTCGTAGCCAAATTAGCCCCCATCATACTGTACGTATAGTTGAGGTTATTTTTCCCGATGTGCATTACTTTACACTTATCCACATTAAATTTCATTTGCCATTTTATTGACCAATCACTCAGTTTGGTGAGATCTTCTTGGAGTCCCTCACAGTCTGCTTCTGCCTTGACTATCCTAAACAGTTTGGTATCATCTGCAAACTTTACCACCTCACTGCTTACCCCTTTCTCCAGCTCATTTATGAATAAGTTGAACAGGATTGGTCCTAGGACCGACCCTTGGGGGACACCACTAGTTACCCCTCTCCATTCCGAAAATTTACCATTTATTCCTACCCTTTGTTTCCTGTCTTTTAACCAGTTCTCAATCCAAGAAAGGACCTTCCCTCTTATCCCATGGCCATGTAATTTACACAAGAGCCTTTGGTGAGGGACCTTGTCAAAGACTTTCTGAAAATCGAAGTATACTATATCTACTGGATCCCCCTTGTCCGCATGTTTGTTAACCCCTTCAAAGAACTCTAATAGATTAGTAAGACAGGTTTTCCCTTTGCAGAAACCATGTTGACTTTTGTCCAACAAATTATGTTCTTCTACATGCTTCACAATTTTATTCTTTCCTATTGTTTCGACTAATTTGCCCGGTACTGAAGTTAGACTTACCGGTCTGTAATTGCCAGGATCGCCTCTAGAGCCCTTTTTAAATATTGGTGTCACATTGGCTACCTTCCAGTCCTTAGGTACGGAAGCCGATTTAAGGGATAGGTTACAAACCACAGATAATAGTTCAGCAATTTCCCATTTGAGTTCTTTTAGAACCCTTGGATGAATGCCATCCGGTCCCGGAGATCTGTTAACATTAAGTTTTTCTATTTGTTCCAAAACCTCCTCTAATGACACTTCAATCCGGGACAGTTCCTCAGATTCATCACCCACAAAGGACGGTGCAGATTTGGGAATCTCCCCAACGTCCTCAGCCGTGAAGAATGAAGCAAAGAAATCATTTAGTTTCTCCGCAATGGCTTTATCGTCCTTGATTGCGTCTTTTATAGTTCAATCGTCTAGGGGACCCACAGGTTTTTTAGCAGGCTTCCTGCTTCTAATGTACTTAAAAAACATTTTGTTATTTCTTTTTGAGTTTTTGGCTAGCTGTTCCTCAAAATCTTTTTTTGCTTTTCTTATTACTTTTTTACACTTGATTTGACAGTGTTTGTGTTCCTTTCTATTTATCTCACTAGGATTGGACTTCCACTTTTAAAAAGATGCCTTTTTGTCCCTCACTGCTTCTTTTACATGGTGGTTAAGCCACGGTGACTCTTTTTTAGGTCTCTTGCTATGTTTTTAATTTGGGGTATTTAAAAAGTTTCCATGCAGCTTGCAGGGATTTGGCTCTAGTCACTGTGCCTTTTAATTTGTGTTTGACTAGCCTCCTCATTTTTGTGTAATTCCCCTTTTTGAAATTAAATGCCAGGGTGCTGGACTGCTGAGGTGTTCTACCCACCACAGGAATGCTGAATGTTATTATAACTTAGTTGTGTAACTTAGATTCATATTGCCCCCCTAGTGTAGACACAGCAAGGGGATAAGACCCCAGAGCCCAGGCTCAGGTCTGAACCTGGCCATTTATGCCACAGTTATACAATCCTGAAGACAAAGCCCCATGAGCCTGAGTCAGCTGACTAAGGCCAAATATAGGTGTTTAATGGTTGTGTAGTCTTTTATCCAGAGAGTTTTCCCTCAGACACCAGTGGGAATAAAAATGAGCTATAGGTCATACAACTTCCAAATAAGGTTGGCAGCATGGTCTACATAATCTGGAAGATAGCATTTTAGTGAATTTTTATGCAGATAAATTTCTGATCCATGTTACTATACACATAGGCTGTGTCTAGACTGGTGCGATCTTACGCCAGAGCTATGCAAATGAGGCTCAGCGTGGAATATCGCCAAGCCTCATTTGCATAACTAATGAGCCGCCATTTTTGCGGAAGAGGCTCTTGCGCAAGACGGAGCTGTCTACACTGCCCCTTCTTGCGCAAGAGCCTCTTCCGCCAAAATGGCGGCTCATTAGTTATGCAAATGAGGCTTGGCGATATTCCACGCTGAGCCTCATTTGCATAGCTCTGGCGCAAGATCGCGCCAGTATGGACACAGCCATAGACTGCATGTTTGCTCCTTTTTCTAGTTAGGACATGCATAGACATTTAACAGGTTTTTTGTATAAGCATTTATTTTACGTAAATTAATATTTGAGTTCAGATTCTGCCTTTGATCATTGCCCAGAATGCCTGCTCTTGTGGCCATGGTTCTAAGGCAGTTTTGGTCCTGAATCTGAAATGTGCTGAGCACCTGTAACTCTCACTGAAGGCAATGTTAATTGCAGGTGCTTACTTCACAAAATCACAATCCTGCACAGAGCTGGGCCCAAAGAAAGGCAGAAATGCACATAGAAACTGGTTAAACTTTCACATGCCTTAACTTCATTTGGGCTCAGTTCCGTGAGATGCTGAACACCATTAAATACCATTGACCACAGTAGAATTTGAATGGAGTCCCTTTTAGAATCAGATCTATTATGACTAAAAATTGGTGTCTTGCCATGGATTAAGCAATGCAGCAGAACTCTCCATGTCCCTTCCATTTTTATCTTATGGATATGTTTCCATTTAGGTAAGTCCACACTGCATTGGAAGGTATAATTTCCAACCCGAATACACATACTCATGCCAACTCTGATTGAGCAAGTGTACTACATTTAGAAGGGTAGCCATGTTGGCAGGAGGGACTGGCTGCCCTGAGTATGGATCCAAAACTGTCAGTACCTACTTGGGGTGGATAGTTGCTCTCATCATTCATGCTGCTGCAGCTGCATCTCTATTTTAGTGCCCTAGCTAGGTCAGAGTTAGCACAGTTATGTGTCCTCAATCTGGAAATTATATCTTTCAGTTTCTGGGTAAATGTACCCTGAATGTCAAATGTCAGCCTTGAATTCTCTCTCTCTCTCTCTCTCTCTCTCTCTTCTCTCTGTGTGTGTGTGTGTGTGTGTGTGTGTGTGTGTGTATATATATTGCGCCCTGTCCCTTTTCTAGAGAATGAAGAATAGGTCAAGGACTATGTTCTATTTGGCAGATGTATAGCACCTAGTATCCAGTTGGGTGCTAATATAATAAAATAGTGAATGTAAAGCACACAGCTTCAGAAGTTCTGATATTCAATCATTTTTCACCCTAGTATTACAGCCAACAATTTACTGCTGAATTCTTCACTCATTTGGTATGCCTGGAGAATTCTTACGTACCATCTCCCAGCTCTGCTGTTACATGTTGATCAGATTTTTTTGGACTCTGTAAAACCTGAAATACAGGGTTACGGAGCAAGAAAGGTGCAAACTTCTCCTCCCCCCCTCCCCCCAAAGTAACTCACCTCTCAGCCTCCTAAAAACAGAATATATTTGTAAGTTCTCTATCTTCTGTGTGTCTCCCTAGTAGATCTGCATTCCGAGGGACAGGAGAATGGAATTCAGTTGTCCATGTCACTGCATTTACCTACTCATGTTTAGTCTAAATTTAAATAAATAAATAAATAAATAAATGTATTTAAAATCACTGAGAAATCCATTCTTGATATCAAGGTCTTCTGACAACCACTGCCTAAAAGCAATGGGGTGGAGGTTCGACTGAAGCTACATGTAGGGAAAACAAAGGGCCAGATCATGATCAGGGGCATCCTTACAGAAAAATTCTAAAGAGGGTGCAAAGTTACGTCAGCATATAGAACACTGTGTATGATTATATTATATCCAGCAAAGTTGGGAGGGGAGAATGCTGGATATAGCTCTATAAAAGTGTGTGTGGGAGTTCTGGGAGTATGACTGCTCCCCTTACCCCATAACAAATGACATCCCTGCCCTCATCATGATGGAGGCTATGAACTGTTGCAGGGGCATAGAGACTTTGCATTCTGTTGGGTGAGTGTCTGTATCATGGTTAATAGTACTGGGATAAAACAGCCTCTAGTCCCCATCCTACATGTGGGGGAGAGTGGGCTTTCTGTCCCTCAACTCTCTGGCCAGCACAGTTGAGATGGTGTAAAGGGAGAATTAGGTGGTACCCAGAAAAGAGCTGTTTTAGTTTTCTTCTCCCACCTCCCCTGGATAAAGGCAAGCAGGACTGAACTGTGACTCTCAGAGCTGTAAACTGCCCTTACTCTAGGAAAGACTGAAAAAAATGACAATCCAATTTGCTTCCCCTCTTTCATACCTCCTTCTGCTTTAACTTTTGTTCCATGAGACTCCCTAATCTGTACCCTCTTTAAAACCATGACTTTCAGGAGGTCTTTTTATACTGATTCCTTCATGTGGCATGACTCCCTAATCTGTACCCTCCTCCAAAGTCCAGCTATAATGTCTGTGTGCCACTTTGCTCTATGTTGTACGTTACCCTAGAGGGCCAGATCCAGTACCCCCTGAACTAAACAGAAAGACTCCAACTGACATTGGTAGGTATTGGATTAGACCCTTAGGGCATGTCTACACTAGGAAATTATTTTGAAATAACGAAATTTGAAATAACTCCCAAAATGTCTATTTCAAAATGAGCTTATTCCCCAAGGAAAGCAGAAGTACAGATTTTGAAATAACCAGCCCATTATTTCGGGTTATTTTCAAATAACTCCCTAGAATAGACCAGGGCTTAGACGGCAAGATATTCATTCCAGATAATTTCTTTGGATTGTTTGATGCATTGCACAGTGCTCTACACATTTATGGTATAGAAGAAATAATAGTACTGTAAATGGAGGTCTGCATAAGTATAAATGTTAACATCATAGTGGTACCCAAGGGTGATGCTGTAGTTAAATTTTTCCATCATTAGAACCTTTTGTAAGAGGTTGTCTATACTATGGCAATTTACTTGGGAAGAAAATATTTTTGTTTGTAAAATGCCCATTGCATCTCTTAGATGGTATTAAATAGCTGGGCAGCATTTATTTCATGACTTAACTTTTACTCTATTTTTTACTTTTTAAAGACCTTTTTGATCATCTAACTCATACTTCCTTCTGCTTTAACTTTTGTTACATGAGAAAAGAAAAAGAAAATAATAAAAATTATCTGGTGTCCCAACTTTTGCCCAGGTAAACACAGCACTGGCGTGTATAAAGTTTCATGGGTTCTCCAGGTGAATCAGACTGTGGAATTTGACCCAGATGGTCTCATGGAAACTAACACACATTTTTCTCATATGTACAGGAACCCGTGAAGCTCACCTTTCCCCCACTAGTTTTCCTTCAAATAACACCTTACCACTGCAAAATTTCCACCTATAGAAACTTCAGCCATTTGCAGTGCATTTCGAGAAATCTGTCATACTGGGTAGGATACTTACGGGCCTGCTGTGGTATTTCGTTAACAGCAATGATTTAAAATACCATGCTGACTATGGCTGCACATTTTGTACTATCTGATCCTAAAACAGATACTCTGTGAATATTAAATATGTCTTTTCATTCTGCTACTAAGGAATGACCTTCAGCAACCTTGCCATTGGTTTTAAAGCTATGCCTAACTTGAAGACCAAAAAGGAATGTTCCCTTTATACAGAAAGGACAGTTATTATTAGATATTCAGTTTTTACACATTGTCAAATTGCCACAAGAGGGCATCTTAGCTTCATCAGCTTCAATAAATATATGGACTAATTATTTTAATCACATATTTTAGCATATTTTTGGACACATTAAACTTATGGATTCTGTTGGATTTTAGAACTCTTAATTCTAATAAACCACAAGAGGAAAGAGGACATTGAAAGAAAACCACTTCCAAGAGGTTTTATTTGAAAGAAAACCACTTCCAAGAGGTTTTATTTGATGTTACACTGACAATGCAAGCTGTGTTACGAAATGAGAAAAGAAGACTCATTCAAGTTACTTTATGTTTTCAGCCTCTCCTCTGAAATAGGTCTAATATATGAGCCAGGTCTTAGGACGTTCTGAGGGACTTCAGTTTCAATTGATTATAACACATGTTGGGAGTGCCTGGCATTTCTCAGGGGTATTGGACCGGTTGTAGGATCAGACATTTTGAGAGCAATCTGGAGTCCAGTCCTATGGTTTTGAGGGAGGCAAATCACTCATTAAAGTACATGGGAATTTTGCCTTTGTCAGTCCTGTAGTATCCCTATTTCTTCTTCACTTAATTTTGTCTGTTGGAAGAGGACAGGTACTTGTGATTCACCTGCATTAATTCAGAATCTGGTTGTGAACTGGGAGGAGAAGTTAATCTCCATGAACTAAAAACACTTCTGACTTGCTCTGTATAAAACACTATCATATTCTAACTTGCAGTTTTAAGGTGTCTGCTCCCCCACTGCTCCCCTTCGATAGTGCAGGCATGTAGTGCTACCGGATGACTGACAGATCCAGGCTACCCAGCAGCAGCTCTAACCAACTTGTGCTCCATTTGCCATGACCCGCTGTGGATATCGATCATGGGAAGTTCCACCTCAAGGGTTTGATAGACAGCTGCCCCAATGCATCTGATTGACTTCCTGCCCTGTATAAACTAAAGGGCATTCCAGGAAGTTTCTGGGCAATAGTGTGGATCTTCTGTAGCTTCTATGACCATGTGTACTCCTTGCTCTTGAATTCTTCACTTGACTTTGACTTGATTTGCACTTTACCTCCTTACTTGAACCCTGAAATCTGACTCAGACCCTGACTCTTGGTGTGGACCCTGAGCTGCACCTGACTAAGAAGTTCTCTGCTACTCCCAGCCTTAGGTTTGCCCCTGTTCTGAGCTTTGGCTTTGACTGCCCTTTTTGGGATTCTGACACCAGGAGCTGGCAAGAGGTTAAAAGCAATGCTGATCAGTGTGAAAACTATTTTTGCAATGAGATCATCTGTATTTTCTATACAATTTAAAAGGGGAAACAAGGTATGAAATCCATTTTTGCAGCCCTTAAAGCAGGAAAAAAAAATCAAAGCTGTCCCTTATTGCTTTGCATTCTTTATGCTCCCTGGTTTTACTGAACAACCATCCTGCCTTCCTTCAAATCATTTCTTAAAACGTGCTACATTGTGATGCATTTAACACAAGCTCTATGAAGCAGGGACTGTTTATCTCTGTTTAAGGTCAAGTGTCCAGCCAGCTTACTATAAATGCTAATGTAATTCATTTATTCATATTGTGCTAGCAGCTCAGCAAGCCAGCCATGGACCAAGGTGTCACTGTGCTGTACATAAACACAGCAAAAATATGCTCCTTTTCCTAAAGTGCTTAAAATAAAATTAACATCACATCAGAGACTATGATGAGAAACTTGGTATTTTAACCATGATAGATAGGTATCAAAGTTACCTTTCAGCAATAAGAGGACCATTTCAAATGTGGATATAAGTCCAATTTCTGCCCTCTTTTCCTCACATACAGCTCAAACTAATTTGAAGTGGAACTGGTGAATTTTGTTGGGGAGTTTAGTCTTAGTGGAAATTCCCTGTGTATTGCATTGGACTTTTTGACTAGTCTCCAGTTTTCTTACTGAAGGAGCCTTTGATTTGTTCTAAAAACCAATTGCTGACTAGAAATTTTCAATGTGTTTCCAGTAGGATGAATAAAGCCAATTTGGGGAAGGAACCCAGGACACCCTGCCTGGGAAATGTTTTGATCCTATCGATGAAGTCTGTACAGGTGTTCTCAACCTGTGGTCTGTGAGGCTCTCACAAAATATAGTGTGTTTGTTGGGGAAGGGACAGATTTACTCCGTTTACGACTGTTTAGCTGAAACCAGCTACCATTTGGCTTTGACTGCCCTTTTTGGCGGTTATAGTTGACTCTGAGCAACTATAGTTCTGGACAATGGGCCTTACTCTTTTGCCCAAGTCAGACAACATGAAGAGCTAGGCCCTGGGACTGCGTCCATGGTTAATGGCTCTGGTGTCTGCTGAGTAATGCTCTTTCCTGAGGCTGAGGTTGCCCGATACTCTGTCCCTGTGGCTCAAGGTACATCTAAGTTACAGCAACATAGCTATAGTGCTGCAGTTATACAGCTGTAGCATAGATGCTACCAAGTCCCTACACTGTTGGAAGGAGGTTTCCCACTGAAGAGAATCCATCATCTCTAGGTGGGTGGAACAATCCCTTTTGCTCTAATGTTAGGCAGACCTAAGGCTGGATGCAGAAGTTACTAAAACTTTTTACAGCCTTGAGTGATGCAGCTAGGTTCCACCTAAGCTTTAGTGCCCAAGGCCTCCATCTAAGGATGGTGATGGCAGTGTGTGCAATACCTATCTCTGCATCCGGGGCTGGGGCCTGGCCAATAACAATGTGAGTGTAAACTGCATACCTCCTGGTGGCGCCGAGACCACTTAAAGGTCTGCTACAGCCCTTGGGCCCACGCACAGAGCTCCCGAGATGGGATCCAAGAACCGTGTCCGTCCGATGTGACATGATCACAGTACCTTACCGGTGCAGGGAGGCCGCGAGAACTCCGGCTGGGCGGCACCTGCTAAGCGGTGCTGCCCAGAGCCCATTTGCGATGCCCTGTTCCATAACCAAAGCTGCCTCCTGCCGGCCAGGAGGGAGGGGACCCCCGGGGACCGGCGGCGGCATGTGTGTGCGCACTGGCTGACACGTGGGGAAAGGCGTGTGCGCGGACTCCAGCCAGCTTGCCGGAGGGTGGGTGTGTGTCACAGCGGGCGGGCTGGCGGGGGGGGGGGGGGGGGATGCATGAAGGATACTCCGCCGCTCCGGACGGCCCGTGAAGCGCCGCTGCCGCCGCTTGCCTCAGAGCCCCCAGCCGCGGCGGGACACCGGGGCCGTGCCACGCGCAAGCGGAGGCGCCTCTGCCTGGCGGGGAGAGGCGGCCAGCAGCGCCCGCTGCTCCCTGGCTGCGGAGAGCCGCCGCCGCCCGCTCAGGGGCGTGCGGAAGCCACAGGCAGCGGCCCGGAGCTGAGCAGCCGCGGCCGGAACAGCTCCCTGGTGGCAGCGGGGCCCAGCAGGTACAGCGCCTCGCCGCCGGCCGGGCAGGGGCCCAGCGCGGAGTCCAGAGCTGGGAGCCCGCCAGGGGGGCGGGTGGGCGGGCTCGGGCTCGGACACGGGCACGCGTGGCGGGCGGAGCAGCGACCGGAGCCGGGGTCCCCCTTCTCTCCCCTCAGCCGCGCTCGGGAGCCGGTGGTGTCACCCGGAGCCGCGGCGTGACAGCTTGAGCGCGGGCGGAGCCGGGGATGTGCTGCCCGCGCCGGGGTAGGGCAGGGCGCGATGGGCAGGAAGGGAAGTGAGTCTCCCCGGGCTCGCCCCCGGCGCAGCTCGGAGACGAGCAGAAGGTGGAGGCTGCACTTCACGTGTAAAATCCGCCCCGGTGTCTCCCTCCCCGAGGGGTTTGCGCTGCTCGGGGTCATGGCTCCGCAGCGCGCAGTGTGCACTGGCTGAGATGTCCCGGGTGCGCCCCCCCCCACCCCCCCAGCTGCGGGCTTTACTCCGAGAAAAGATGCCTGGACGCGCTCCTCGAGAAGCCTGGGCTCCCTGCCCTGATGCTTTGGCAGGCTGCAGGCGAGCAGCGGGACAGGGCGGCAGCCGCAGACCGGGTATCTAGCCCTGTTCCTGGGCAGCAGCCTGCCCACGCCGCCTTGCAGGAGCTGAACCGGGACGGGGTTGCAGCGGGGAGCGGAGGGGGGGTCTGAGATGTCAATATGCAGCTCTCTCGGGCAGCCTCGAACCAAACCTCGCACATTTGCGAGGCTCTCTGCAGAGCAGCGCCTAAAACCCTGCCGAGGCTGGCTGGCGTGCTCGCTTCTGCCTGTCCGGGAAGTAGGGAGCGTTTGCTGGGGTGCTCTGGGCGCCTCTGCCCCGCAAATGCCGGCTCTGTTCCGCTAGCTACCAGACTTCTCGTGGCAGCGCCGCAGCAGGTGCCAGACGCTAGTTAGCGCCGCTGGGGCTGCAGATGCCTTCACGCCCACACTGGGGGATACCCAAGCACGCTCAGTGCCAGCGATATCACCACTCAGGTGTCTTGGCTTTGCGCTTAATGAATACCTTGCAAATCGCTAATGCCCAGCTAGGCAGCAATTCGCGTTAACCTCCCCTGTGGGTAATACACCGTTGTAATCGTGTTTGGAGTGGGCAATGGGGAATCAGGCTGTGTCACTCTTTTGCTATGTGACCGTGGGCGAATCCCTTGAGCCCACTGTGCCTCAGCCTACCCTTCCCTGGCACGAGGATAATTGTCTTTACTCACCGTTGTACACGCTCTGAGATCACTGGGAGGAAAGTGCTGTGTCAGTGCTCAGTATAATTTGGGAGCGGAACGTTGTTCAGCACTTTTTTATTGGCCTGGATTTCATGAGAGAGAGAGAGAGAGAAAGAGAGACACTGTGGGGCGGATTCTCCCCGGGCTGCAGAAAGAGGGAGCAATATGCCCATTGACTGCAAGTCCTCCAAGGACAAGCAATACGTTTGAACCTCAGCAGTGCACCAAATTATCATTACATTGCCATCTCTTCCCCAGAAGTGGGAAAGGTATTGCTTTAGATCAGAATTAAGCAGACATAGGAAGCCTGCCAGAGCTTAAGCATTCAGACGGTGGTTATGGAGGCCATACCGGTTGCCAGATTTGTTCCTCCATATACTTATGTGGACTCCCTTGGTGGTTTTTGAACCCGTTATTATCGAAGTATTTCTTTAGACAACAGAGGATAAGGAATGGCACAGGTGGATAGATATATGCAGTCCCTGTGCATGTTCATTCAACTCTGTTAAACTCTGGAGTTGCAATTGCTGAGAGTAAGGCTGAATTTTTCTTTCCCAGTGCTCATCTACTACAGTGAGAATCTTGATCTAACTAACGACTTATTTTCCTCAAATGCATCCATCTTTGTAGTAACCAAGTGCCAGCTTGGTCTGTGGTGTTCACTGGAATGATATTGCTAACTTTCTCAAATTTACAGCAAGCTGTATGTTGGTTTTGTACAAGCAGAGATGGTGCTCAGGTGTAGCTGCCAAAGCACAGGGTTTCGTTACAAATATTGAAAATGGCTTTGGTTGTTTCTTGAGCAGAAACATTCAGCAGCATGGGATGCAGTTAGTCTTTGTTGGGTGTTGAAGAATCACAAAGCAGCCGCTTATATTTCCATAAAATAAAATAAGACAAAATGAAACAAAAAGAATTTGTCCAAGAACAATAGGGATGATTTGGAAACAGTCAAATCACATACCAAACAGTTCATTCTTGTCTGGTCAGAAAGCTCATATGCATAGCTCTGTCCTCAGACACATTACTTACACAAGTGCAGACAGGAACATTAGTTGCAACAATATGCTCCATCACCTTTAACTATTTTTGCATTTCTACTCAATAGGAAAAGATTCGTGGGTTCCATTTTATTCTTTAGTGAGTGGGTTAACACTGCAAAGTAGTTATGTAATAATCCACTAATTTGGATTATTACATCTGTGAAATATGATTCATTTAATCTTTGTCTTCATTTCTCTTCTGAAGAAAAAATGATGTAATTTCTGGGTACAGGTTTGTGTGTTTCAAAAATTGTGGTAGAAAGTAAATATAAATAATGTATTTTATAAAGTGTTCCTTCCCAAAACCATTGGGATGCTGCATATTCAGTATGCAGCCATTATAATACCAATAATTTACTAAAATACAAAATTACTATATGATTATGAAAGCATTAAGAAACAAACTAAGAACAAACAAATCACAAAAAAATCCTCAACTCCAAGTTACAAAATAGACTCCAAACAGACCACATGCACCATCCACAGTATAATACAAGTGAGGATAAGTAACATGGCAAGAACTTTAGGTATATTACAGCCTCTATGAGTATGCAAAAATGCCATATTCATTTAGGGTATGTCTACACAACAACATTATTTTGAAATAACTAGCATTATTTCAAAATAACTTAGTCACATCTACACAGCAGGCAGTTATTTCAAAATGATGTTGAAATACTGTCAAGCTGGCGGACTTCTTACTCCAATTTCTGTAACCCTCATTGTATGAGGAATAAGAGAAGTTGGAGGAAAGGTGCTCTATTTTGAAATAAGTTCTGTGTAGATGCTCTCAATCTCAAAATAAGCTACGCAATTGACATAGCTCCATTTGCGTAGCTTAATTCGAGTTAAACTATACTGTGCAGACACACCCACAATTAGATGCTCTATGTCTAGGCTTTCTTACTGTGATACTCAAAGTAAGCTGATTTCAGTGTAAATTAGAAGCCTGTATACAGCTGAGGATTCGGGCATTTGTGCTTACAATGTTCAGAATTTTGGAATCATTCTGCTTTTTGCTTCCAAAACCCTGCTGAAGTCAGGGGGAATTCAGAAGTGAAAAGAATATAGCAATGTGTTGTCAGACTCTTGGGTTTTTTTGTTTTTTGTTCCAGTGCATTTGTGTTTTAGGTCTGAAAGACTCCTTTTCATCTTTTACCCAAGTGCTGTCCAGCTGACAGCCAAGTAGCTGGAACTAGGAGAGAGGATACATCTAGACTGCAAGGCTATTTCGGAATACCAGACGTATCCCAAAATAGCTACCCCGCATCCAAGGAACGCGTCCGCTATTTCGAAATAATTTTCAAAATAATGGACGTGCTATTTCAGCATCCCTGTAAACCTCATTTCGCGAGGAATAAGGGATGTCTTGAAATAGTGCTTTAATTCAAAATTTGGTGCCATGTAGATGCGCCAAATTTCAAAATAGCCTATTATGAAATAAAATGGAAACAAGATATGCAATTTGTGTAGCGCAAATTGTGTATCTTATTTCAATTTTAGAGTGCAGTCTAGATGTACCCAGAGTGAGGGAGGTCAAAGGAATACTTTCCACTAAGGACTAGCTACATAAAAACTTCAGGGTACCTAAAGGCATGTAAAGATGCAGATAAAATGTCTATTGACATTTTTAGAAACACTTTGGTACTCAACTCCCACTGGCTTCAGTAGAAGTTAGGCTGTATTTTCATCTTAGGTGCCGAAAATACCCACTCCAGGACAATCTCATTGATCCCAGCTCACTCCCAGGGACCTTTCTGAACCCAGTTACAGTTCACTTGCCTCTAATCCCTGGGGGTATGTCTACACTACCACCTTAGTTCAAACTAGGGTGGTTAATGTAGGCATTCGAAGTTGCAAATGCATCTTCATTTGCATCTTGCCGGGCGGGCGCCATTTTTAAATGCCCTTAGTTCGAACTCCGTGCCCGCGGCTACACGTGGCACGGAGTAGGTAGTTCGAATTAGGATCTCTAATTCGAACTACCGTTACTCCTCGTGTGTAACGGTAGTTTGAATTAGAGATCCTAATTCGAACTACTGTTACTCCTCGTGTGTAACGGTAGTTTGAATTAGAGATCCTAATTCGAACTACCTACTCTGTGCCGCGTGTAGCCGCGGGCACGGAGTTCGAACTAAGGGCATTTAAAAAAGGCGCCCGCCCGGCAAGATGCAAATGAAGCCCGGGATATTTAAATCCCGGGCTTCATCTGCAACTTCGAATGCCTACATTAACCACCCTAGTTCGAACTAGGGTGGTAGTGTAGACATACCCTGGCAGCTTTCCCCAGATTCTGTGATGCAAGGGAACTCCCCCTGTGTGGCCAGTCTCAACCTTTTAGGTTCCACTTCTCTGGGTGAAACATGTTCTGCAGATGGCAACATATTCAGACAATACAAAATTATTCAAAATAGTTGGTTCCCAAGCTGATGGCAGAGAATTAATTACAAAGGGATCTCACAAACCGACTAGATGACAAAATGGTCAATGAAATTCAATATTAATAAAGCTGGAGTAATGCACATTGGAAAAATAATTACAAGTATAGATAGGAAATGATGGGGTCTAAATTGACTGTTACCACTCAAGAAAGAGTTATGGCATCATTGTGGATAGTTCTCTGGAAACATCTGCTCAATGTGCAGTAGTTGTCAAAAAACAAAACAAAACAAAAACCACACCCTAATAGAATGTTAGGAACTATTAGGAAAGGGATTGATAATAAAATAGTAAATACCATAATGTCTCTGTGTTAATCTATGGTATCCCACACCTTGAATACTGAATACAGATCTGGTCAGCTCATTTCAAAGATATATTAAAACTGGAAAAGTTATAAAGAAGGGCAACAAAAATGATTAGGTATGTGGCACAGCTTCCATATAAGGAGAAGTTAAAAAAGACTGGGACTTGTTCATGTCAGAAAGGAGATTACCACAGGAGGAAATATAATAGAAGTCTATGCAATTATTAAAGGTATGGAAAAAGTGAATAACCAAGTATTATTTACCCCTTCACATAACAGAAGTACTAGGGATCAACAGATGAAATGAATAGGCAGCAGCTTCAAAAACAAACATAAGAAAGGATTTCTTCATACAACACATAGTTAACCTGTGGAACTCATTACCAAGGGATGTTGTCAAGGACAAAAATATAATATAACTGGATTTAAAAAAACCCATTATGTTCATGGAAGATAGGTCCATCTATGGCAATTAGCCAAGATGGTCAGGGACACAACCCCATTACTACAGTTGGTTCTAAACCTCCAAATGATGGAAGCTTATCATGTTGGCCACTGGGCAAGACAAGATGCAAGCCTAGATGAACCACTCGTCTAACCTAATATGACCTTGTTTTTTGTTCTTATGCTGTTGGTCTCCAAGGATTCAGTTCATAAGGTACTGGAAAATGACTGGCATCATTCTTTGCAGCCCAAACAGTTTTAAAATGGGGCCAACGGGAGTAGAGAATATGGACAAGAGAAACTGCTAATAGCCCTTTGTAAGGTCAATTGTACTGAGATGCTTCACTGGGCCCAAAAGTTCTAACAGCTTGTCCACCCTCAGCACTGAGCTGGTGTCAGACTTCATGATGGCATTGACCTTGTGTATCCCAGAGGCATTGAGACTATTGACAAGGGAGAGTGACGTATGTTCTACAGCCTTAGCTAAGGGCCAGTTGGCTGGCTCAATCCCACCTGGTGATGACCAGGGTCCGTTGGCTTTACACTTACAAAAGTCTATACAAAATCGGACTGTGCCATATGTGTTGTAGACCAAGGACAGGGCTCTTCCAGTCATTCTTTGACTCCTATTGTCAGCTTTGCATGCACCTCTTCTCTTACCATTTCCCATGTCCTTTTTGGTAAGGGTGGTGGGTACTCTCTACCAAATTGCTTCATTCGTGTGCCCAGATGATGCTGTATCCCATGTGTTCTTTCCAGACTTGTGGAGAATATCAGAGCAAGGGGTCTGATTGTTTGCACCAACTTGACCTTCTGACCTGAGGAAAAGGCCTCATTTAGCAGTATGAGAGTTCATATTCCAGGCAAGTGGCTACCTCAGGACCTAGTCCAGTACTCACTAGCCAAGGGTCTATCAAGAGAGTTTCCTGGGATGGCTTACAAAAGCTTATATGGTAAATCTTACTCTTCAAAGCTACTCAGTAGGAGGAAAATCTCATAACCTAACACTCATATGGGCCCGGGTAGGCTATCACTTTTGAGAATGGTAATGGCAATGGAAACCTGTCTCCTGAGTGGAAAGTTCATAGGTGTGCCCTTTGATTATACCCCTACCTTACCTCTGTTGAGCTCGGATGAGTTTTTTTATTTTAAAGACCTTAGTGTCTTAAGGGGCTCCCTTAAATATATAATATACTAGAAGACTTACCTGGCATTTCCTGGAACCGGGGACAGGGGGGTGGAGGGCTACACAGGCCTCTTGCTGGCATTCCTTGGGCCTGGCCCTGGCCCAGGGTCAGGGGGAGGGGGCAACCTGGGGCTGGAGGGGGACCAAGATTGGGGACAGAATGAGTGGCCCGGGGGGGGGAGGGGTGTGCACAGATCTCCCACTGGCACTCCCTGGTCCTAGCTCAGGACTAACAGGGGGGCCACTCAAGCCTCCCAGTGGCACTCCCCAGGCTCAGCCTGGGATCGGGGGGGAGTGCACAGGCCTGTAACAGATGCTCCTGGGCCCTCCCAGGAGCGTCTGCTGCTGCCGCTCCCCTAGCCCAGACTCAGGGCAAGGTGGGGCCATGCAGGCCTCCCATCAGCGCTCCCCAGGCCTGACTTGGAAGGGAAGGGGGAACTGCATAGGTCAGCCATCTGCGGCTGCACTGGGTGGCCTCATGGTGCTAGTTGGAGCAGGCGGTGGCTCCTGGGATGGGGGCCATGGCTGCACTGCCCAGCCCTGATAGTGCTCCTCAGGGCGGTGGTGGTGGGGAGGGGGGGCTGGTAGGGCTTTCCCACCCCCCTGTCAGTCCAGCACTAGGGCTGAAGATAGGGATTGCAGTTAGGGGGGCACTTTCCTGGGCTGGTGGCAGGCAGGATGCCGAGCCCTGTCCCCAGCTGGCCTCTCCCTTGGTGCAGCTGTTCCCAGTGGTCACTACAGTTTAGCTGTTCCCTGCACTCACTGTCTTCAGTAGTGACTGAGTATAGCGTCCCTCCACTCAGCTCCTACACTTTCCATGTTATGGAAAATAATCACATTTCAGGCACATCCTGTTTTCCTTGCACGACCAACCCTGACCTTGCTTATCCTACAAGTTAGGATAAGAGGAAGTTGCATACCAAATTGTTGGTCCTAGCTTTTACCATTTAGGAGGAGTTCTCGAACAGACAGACTCATAGACAGATGGACTCACAGGCAGACTTAGGATATGTCTACATTAGCCACCCTAGTTCGAACTAGGGTGGCTAATGTAGTCATTCGAACTTGCAAATGAAGCCCGGGATTAAAATATCCCGGGCTTTATTTGCATGTTCCCGGGTGCCGCCATTTTTAAATGCCCGGTAGTTTGAACTCCCTGCCCGCGGCTACACGCGGCACGGGCTAGGTCGTTTGAACTAAAGCCCCTAATTCAGACTACCATTACTCCTCCTGCAATGAGGAGTAACGGTAGTCCGAATTAGGGGCTTTAGTTCGAACCACCTAGCCCGTGCCGCGTGTAGCCGCGGGCAGGGAGTTCAAACTACCGGTCATTTAAAAATGGCGGCACCCGGAAACATGCAAATAAAGCCCGGGATATTTTAATCCCGGGCTTCATTTGCAAGTTCGAATGACTACATTAGCCACCCTAGTTCGAACTAGGGTGGCTAGTGTAGACATACCCTAAACCATTGGATTTTTCGTACATGAGGCAATCCTTAGGAAGCTGGTTAAACAGACTTTCTGATGCTTTGGCTTGTCAAAGAAGCCTATTTGAGCCAGAGCTAAATTTTGTTTCATTGTGTTTTTAATCCTGGTAAAGCATTAAGGTACACAGTAGTTATGAAACCTAAATAGCTAAATACATATAGTAAAAGTGTTACATATTTGCTTTCTTGCCTGGTGGAATTTCTTCAGGTACCACTAAGCAATAGAAAAGCTCAGAAGAAAGGTTCCCTAAGACATCTGAAACATAAAGACCAGTGACTCCATTTAATTTATGTGCAAACTAAACTTTTATTTGCTGTGTGAGCTATTTTAATCTTTTTATAGTGCTGAAGCTCAGTCATGCTGCTTAAAAAATCCTTAACATTATCTGGGTTTCATGTATTAGAAATTTAGTAATGGCAATGAGTCAATGTGTAAATTAGCCTCATATACAACCTTCATGTTCTTCTTTCTCCCCTCCATTCTACTGAATTTAATCTAAAAGCACCTGTCTTCTGTTTTTACTTTTCACATACCCGATGGCATACAGCATAATCATTCCCATGCTAGCTGACTGCGAGCGATAAAACCCCGTAAAATTCTGTTCTCACTTGGATAAAAGGATCTAGCATAACATGGAATGGATCCATAATGAGTCAGCTCTTTGGAAGCAACACACCCCTCCAAAAGTCCAATTTGGTGTTGTGACCAGGATAATGTGAATTTTTACAGAAAATGCCAAATGTTTTATGGAGGCCACCTGACCTAATGATCAGAGCAAAGAACGGAAATCCAAGAGGAACCTGGGTTCCCATCTGGGTTGAATCACTGACTGAATTCAACTCTTCTGGTGATGGGTGTGGTATTAAAAACTAGACAGTGATATATGACCTTAGCGAAGTCACTGCACCACTCTGTAACACTGCCAACTGGAAAATATGATTAAAATATAGAGCCCTGCTGATACTGTTACCTAGTAACATAAACATTCTACAGTTCTGATGGGACTTTCTCTGTCTTATTGCCTCTTTCCACCTATCCTCTTCCTCTCCTTCCCTCAGTCTCTTCGCCTCAGCCTCACTCCATACCTGTCCCCCACTCCTATTTCTTTTTTGTTCTCTCCCCCTGAACCTCTTTCCCTTTGCTGTCTCCTTTCCCTTCTCTTTTCTTTCCATCTAGTTTGTTGCCTCCTATCTAAACCAACCTCAGGAATGTTGGTGGAATGAACATGATATTTACTACCATTGCATTTAGTCACTCTAGTGTGTTCTACCCTTCCCCTCACCCAGGGTCTGTCTTAGCTATTTAGATTCCATGCTTTTTGGGGCAGTGGCTGTTTAATACTCTGTGTTGATACAGGAAATAGCACAATGGCACCTCATTCTTGGTTGATGCTTGGGCATTACCACACTAAATAAATAAACAAAAATAATAATTAGTAATATTTATTAAATATTTATTAAATCACCGACTGGATTAAAATCTTCTGGTGATGAGTGTGGTATTAAAGTCTAGAGAGTTAGTTTTCTTATTATTATTATGATTAATAACAATAGTAAATTAATGGACTTTCTTAGTCAAATCATTTCTCAGGAGTAGCATAGTAAATTTGTTAAGGGGTAAAGACTCCATGATACTGTTTCCCTGCTGGCTCAGAGATTATGAAGGGATTTGATTTCTCTCACCCAGTGGAATTTAAATGTGTATCACAGCTTAAATGTTGAGAACCGTCTAAATTTGTGTGTGTGTGAATTTCACTCCTGGATTGCTGTACATATTACTCTGCTCTTTGGTAATATTTGTCCCCTGGCCCTTTGCTAAAAAGTGCTTTTTAGCATTCTCACTTTGTTCATGTCCGTGTGTGTGTGTGTATAGATAGAGGGGGGAGCAGTGTGAATTTTCTCTCTTGCTGTGGTCACTTATATAAAAAAGAAACTGCAGAATTAAATGTTTTCCAATAGGTCAGTGAATTGGATTCCTGCAGGAAGCAGATGTTGTGGGGAAAAAAAACTTTATAAAAAATCTACATATAATGATTCAATCTAGTGGGATGGTGGGTGAGGGTTTTTTGGAGAGATAACGAGGAAATTGCTTGTCTTCCTGGAATATCCTATTCCAAAAATGTAAATATTGCAGACTTGATTCTGATGTCATTTGATACCAGTGTGACTATAATAGGACATAAGTACAGACTTTAAATATGTGCTAAAGTTCTGCCCTTAATGAGGATGCTTTCCTGAATTGAGGCCTCAAAATAATGTAAGATCAGGTCCTTAAAATGTTAAGTGTGATTTTGATACCAGATGTGTTAAAATTTTCCAACCTGATGGCTGTCTAGGAGTTTAGTATTCTGTACAGCTATATCTAATGGGATGTACAAACCTAGTTTATATTATCCTCCGGATGTTGTCAGTGACATACTCTGTATAGTTGTGGTTGCACCTCATTCTTTCGTGGTGCAATAAAAAGAAAGAAAATGCAAAGAATTATTTCTCTGCCCAAAGGAAAAAATTTACTTTCTCCCCTGCCGACCCCAAAAGAATACTGTTATGATCTCAAAACTCTTTGAGATTGGGTGTGAACTGCATGAACACACACTGTAGTTAACATAGTCAGGATAAGTTAATTACAAGCTCCCCCTTCCCCATGCCCACCTAAGACTAATGGGGGAGAGGTGAAGCCACTCAGGATTTTTGGATTGAGTGGATGGAGAATATTTTATGGTATGTGAGGGGGATGGAAGAGACTCACAGGCAGGAAGAAGCCCATAAGCATGGATGTGACCCTGGAGAAGCATATAGAATAGTTCTGCATCTGGTGCTAGCTAAAGAGGCTTGAGGCTGTAAGCAAAGAAACTATGCCCTGTTTGGTTCCTTCTATGTTTGGAGAAGCAGAACTTTGTACATTCCTTGAAAATAAGCAAGATGGCATCACAATAAATACTCAAGTCCATCAATTTCTGCTCCTACTTGGAACAACCCATAGATGAGTGAGGGGCAACCTAGGCTAGTTAGTGGGCTACGTGAATGGCCCTCCATCTCAGTGGGCTGCAAGATGGTCATAACCAAGTCAGTCTCCTAGGATAGGGAGATTTGCTAACAGCACGTGCTTACTTAGAATCTGTAGGCTTGAATTGTAACAGCACTTAGTATGCAGAGGGGAGACACAGCTTTCACAATGTTGTGTGCAGTCAGCACGCACCTCACTTCATGTGCCTTTGCTTTACCAGCAGAATCTGACAATCCTGTGCAAGGCAACGGTGAACAAAATGTCTTGTGAGCTACAGATAGAACCCCAATTGGCTGCATGCAGCCTGCAAGAGTCAAAAAGGGTGTATTTTACTTTTAAAGTAAATGCCAATGTATCTGCTAAAAATAAATAAATAAATAATATGTGTTCATGTCGATCTTTGTCTTTGTGTTGCTACAATGTTTGTAACTTTATGGTTGCTGATGTTGCATTATAATACTGGAAAGCTTTGATTAGAGTGTCTCAGAAGGTAGCCGTGTTAGTCTGTGTAACGTCGTAAGCACAGGGGTAATCAATCTGTGCCTTTATTCATATCCCACCACCATCGTCCCACCCTTGCGGACTCCCGAGTCTGGCCCGCCTTCAAGTCACGCCTTTACACTGTGGCCGCCCCGTTGGTTGCTCCGAGCTGGCCCCAGGTATAGGGGAGAGGGGGGTCCGGGCCCGCCCTCTCTCACGGACCCCAGCCCAGGGCCCTAAGGACGCAGACCCATTGTGGTCTGGTCCGGCTGGCGGGGCTTCCCGCCGTAACACGCCAGCCCACGGGCCGCTAGAGAGCCCTGCCCTGGGCTGCTTCCTCGCCCGTTACCTAAACCTGTCTTCCCCCAGTGTCTAGGCTGCTCGCCGCGCCTCTGCATGAGCCTGCCGGGCGGCTGACTCCCTGCGCTGTTTTTCTTCCCCCTGCAGAGACGCCACGGTTCTTTTTAAACTTTGGCGCTGGGGTGTTACGTTACACCCGGGCACCATTCCTCTGCACCCCCCCCCCCTTCCTCCCTTATGGCCTGGGAGCATGCCGCGCATGCCCTCTCGCGGTCCCCTTGCGCCCTGCCCCCGGCCCACGCCGGGAGGTAGGAGGGGCGCAGGCGCTGAGTTCTGCCCCATGTGGGCTGGAGCCGTGCTGCACCGGCCTCTTCCCTGCCGCACTGCGCCCCATAAAGGGTGCGGCCGGTGGCTCCCGGGTGCGGGGCAGCTATGCCCCGTCACAGTCTGTAACTGAAAAAAATTTAAAAACAACGAATAGTTCTGCAGCACTTTAGAGACTAACAAAAATGTAGATGGTATCATGAGCTTTCATGGGCACAACCCACTTCTTCAGATGAAACATTAGAAAGATATGCTTTGATCCCAAAGTTGCCACACCTAAAAAGCCAAATAAGAAAGTGGGCTGGCAATGACAGGTAGTGGAGTGTTATTGCAGATGTGCTTCTTTTTCTCTGGGCAGAACAGAAGGAACATGGACCACTGACCTCTAAGGTTGTGCCTACTCTGCAGTTAAACACCTGCAGGTGGCCTGTGTCAGCTGATCGGACTCGCTTAGGCTGCAGGGCTGTACAGTTGCATGGTAGATGTTTGGGCTTAGTCTGGAACCCAAGCTCTGGTTCTCTGTGAGGGGGATGGCCTCAGATTCTGGGCTTCTGCCTGATCCTGAATATCTACCATGCAATTTTAGAGCCTCACATCTCGAGCCCTGTAAGCCCGAGTCAGCTGACATGGGCCTGCCATGTGGTTGTTTAATTGCAGGGTAAATAAACCCTAAGGGTTTTCCAATTTGAGCCTGTATTCTTGACTACTGATATGTCTGCCGTCTGTGCTGAAGCATTACAGTATCTTAAATTTCACCGTCTTTCACACTAAATTGACCCTTTAATCAATTTTTGTGACCTTTCATGTTTCTATAACAAGTGCCTGGAAACCTTTATTGAGAACATAAATATTCCTTTAAAGTGACTCTAGGGCTTTGAATCTAACGATTCATTTTATGCATCTTGATTTAAAAATCCTTTGATGTTTAATGGAAAATATTTGAAAAAAAAGATGCTTATCTGTTTGTATTCATTTTCTATATTTCTCAAGCCATCTTATTACAGAGATGTTTGTGCAATATAGAGATCTTTGGACTTCTTCATTTCTGTTTGTAAATTCAGTTAGTTGCAAAAAAGGGGACACTTTCCAAACAAAATGATTATTGTTGTTAATGTATTTGCATTGTAGTAGCACCAGGAGGCCCCAGTCAGGGCTCAATTGCATTAAGCACTGGACATGCATCTAATAGAGATTTTAAAGTCTTAGTATATAATAAAAGAACAGTTGAGCAAGGATAGTCCAGTGGTTAGTGCCCTCACCAAGGATTTGGGAGACTTGGTTGCAGTCTTCCAGTGGGATCCTGGACAAGTCACTTAGTCTCTCTGTGCTGCAGTTCCCCACCTGCAAAATAGGGATAACAGCACTGTTTGACCTCACAGGGTGTTGTGAGGATATACATTAATAGTTGTGCAGTGCTTTGATACTATGGCTATGGAGAAGTGGGCAATAAGCAGTCAATGGGCTGGACGTGGTTCACCAAGGTTAGCACCTGGCAGGCTGCCAAATACTTTATTTACCTGAATGCTCACAGGTGTGGTTTCTTGCAGTTCCTATTGGCCATGGTTGGCATGAACCACTACTTCCAGCAGCTCCCATTGGCTGAGAATGGCAAACAGCAGCTGCGAGTGGCTGTATCTGCATATGTGCCAGTAAATAAAGTGTCTGCTGGCTCCTGGTGAACCACGTCCAGCCCACAGGGCGCTTAAACCATATCTCAGAAGTGGGCAGTAAGTACCTTAGATGGTCTGAACACATTGGGAAGACCAAGAAACAGGTTTGGTGGAAGACAAGTCATAATGAAAAGATATTTAACAGGATATACAATCATCTTAGCACACCAACTGTCTTGTCCTTGTGGTGTATAAGCATCCTGGCAGGGATTTGATGTGGGATAACATAAGGGTTTTTACAGAGGCCTTCCTAAGAGGCCACATGGAAAAAAACATGAAGATGTTTGAGGAAATAATTGGAGTATTGATGACATCACTGGCAGAGAGGAGGTAGGCTCTGTTGTCTTAATAGAAGTGAAGTGAAACAAGAGTGGATCATTCCATAATTGCCATGTTCTGTACACTCCTCCTGAAGCTCAGGTATGGATCATTGTTCGAGACAGGACACTGGGGCTACGGCTACACTACGTGCTTTGCCAGAAGAGGCAATGCAAATGAAGCGCTGATTAGAATTTTGTCACACTTCATTTACATAATCTATTCCAAGCTGTTTTTGTGCAAGGGGTTTTTGCACAAAATGTAGTGCAAAAGCCTGGGAAAGATGGACTCTGGCCTGATCTGGTAGGAAAGCTCTTACGTGCTGATGTTCTGATGCATTAGGCAGATAAGGTAGAGTTAACCCATAAAAGATCATAAAGCTAAAACAAAACAAAACATCCAAACCATAGTTTGTAGAGAAGGGAGCGCCAATGAAAGGATGTGAAGAATAAAAGTGGAGTAGACTTTAGAGTAATGAGCTTGGAAGATGGTACTAGCAGCAGTGTTTCGAATGATTTGGGGCAATCTAGAGTGACCATACTTTGGTCTGGACAGTTCCCTTCCTGGACGTCATTACTTTTTTGCTGAAGTTTGTCCCATTCATTTCTGTCAACAGATGATTGCGGTAATTAAGATGCACGCTGAACACTTATCAGCTGGAATTTAAAAAAAAAATCAAATGAGAGCTAGTATCTAAAATAAATAATACTAAATTAGTTTGCTAGTGCATGGAGCCTTTGGGGACTATCAGCTGAACTTTCTGGGCTATGTAACTTCAGAGACTATATTTTATTATGAGGAGGAGTATTACAGTATTACACAGAATCTCCATGTAGATGATTGTGGAACCCATGGAGCCAAAGAAAAACAAATGATTTTGTGGTGGTACAGTATTTGTAGAAGCTAATCCCTACCACTTCCACCGAGGCCAAACCCAAATTCCATGAACACAAACTTGTGTTTCCTGGGTAGGGGAAAACCATGTCTTTTTGTGCCTCAGTTTCTTCATCTAAAATGGACATAACAATATTTACTGTTTCAGAGGGGTAGCCGAGTTAGTCTGTAACAGGAAAAACTTAAAAAACAACAAATAGTCTGGTAGCACTTTAAAGACTAACAAAACATGTAGATGGTATCATGCTCTTTTGTGGGCACAGCCTACTTCTGAAGATGGTACTAGCAGCAGTGTTTCGAATGATTAGGGGCAATCTAGAGTGACCATACTCAGGGCCGGCTTTAGGAAGTGCAGGGCCCAATTCGAACAGTTTTGGAGGGCCCCGCCACCCAGGATTTTTTGTTGAGCAAAAAAAAACCACCTACACAACAAACCACAACCACACACAAATATCCCATCAGAAGTAGATCTGATCAAAAAATGTATATCAATATAGTTGAACATTTTCAAAAAATCCTTATTATGCAAAATTTTACACAAAATTAAATCAGTTGCCTTAAGTGTAGGTCAAATATTTTCAATTGCAAACTATCCAATCTTTTCAATAAAGTTTAAAGTTTGATTTTTACAAAACTACCAGAGAGCGTTGCAGTTTTCTATTACATTGATTTACTTTTTAAATAGCAAAAATGGAGTCTTTGTTAAGAAAGTGTCAGTTCTGTGGTCAAATTCTGGTCCTTACTGATTTCAGCACCAATGATTTCACTAGGTAATATGGTACCTCACCACCATTGCCTCCTTTGCACTGCCCTTCAACACATTGCCTGCATGTTGAGTCCAAGGTCAGTCTACACAAGATTTTATCAATTATTTTTGCTCAAGCAATCACTGAGACAATACAAGGACTCTCAATTGATTCTAGTCAGCTCTGCCTTTAAATACTGGGGCTACATCTAGACTGGCATGATTTTGCGCAAATGCTTTTAACGGAAAAGTTTTTCCGTTAAAAGCATTTGCAGAAAAGAGCATCTAGCTTGGCACGGATGCTTTTGCGCAAAAGCACTTTTTGCGGAAAAGCGTCCATGCCAATCTAGACACGGTTTTGCACAAGAAAGCCCCGATCGCCATTTTCGCAATCGGAGCTTTTTTGCGCAAAACAAATCTGAGCTGTCTACACTGGCCCTTTTGCGCAAAAGCTTTTGTGCAAAAGGACTTTTGCCCGAACGGGAGCGTCAAAGTATTTGCGCAAAAAGCACTGATTTCTTACATTAGAATGTCAGTGTTCTTGCGCAAATTCAAGTGGCCAGTGTAGACAGCTGGCAAGGTTTTGCACAAAAGCGGCTGCTTTTGCGCAAAATCATGCCAGTCTAGACGCAGCCTGGATGTAAAGTGTCAGATATAATTGAGGACTCCCAGATAGACTCTACACCACCAGAAATAAAACCTGTTTCCATCTTCTGTGACTTTCAGTTAGATGTGACTCACTATCCTCTGCTTAGTGTTCAAGTTATGGTAGACTCTAAGCCAGGTCATATTAAGTTCAGGTCTTTTACCTTTTAATCATACAATATGGATAACAACATTTCAGTCTCCCAGCTCCAAGTCTTAAGTGAATTTCAACCCAAAAGAGCCAAAATTGATCACCTTGACACAGCAAGTGTGTCTACTGATCTCTGTGGCAAAGTACGTATGTCTGTATAAATAAGGTCTGCTCGTGAAGCCTTTTCCTACAGTTGATTAACAGATGGCAGTAGATAGCTCATTCAGACCACTGGCTGATAATAGTTAGTCACCCTGACCAGTCATTAACCATAGTCATGGACTCACCCTACTCTCCATTGTCTCTATGATTCTCTGATGACCTGTGACAAAAAAGGAGGGTGGAAAGGGAAACTGAAGGGAGAGACCTCTCTAAATTCATCAATCAAAGAGCAGTATTGCCAACCCAAAAATCACAAGGAACGCCTACACAAAGTTATGAGAATGGTCTACAAATCATAAGAGTTTTTAAAAATAAAACATGTTGGATTTTTATTGGCCTTTTGTTTCTTGAGTACTTAGGGTTCATGTTTTAAAGCTTTCCTCCTTAGCGGTAAGGCCCAGAAGTATAGAGCACTTTTTTAAAATGAAAGCTGAGATTCCTACATAATCAGTTGACTCCAGGCCTTTAGAAAAACACCAAGGCTGAGTCTAGACTGGCGCAATCTTGCGCCAGAGCTATGCAAATGAGGCTCAGCGTGGAATATCGCCGAGCCTCATTTGCATAACTAATGAGCCGCCATTTTTGCGGAAGAGGCTCTTGTGCAAGATGGAGCAGTCTACACTGCCCCTTCTTGCGCAAGAAAAACCCTCTTGCGCAAAGCCGTTATGCCTGAAAATAATCAGCATAACGGCTTTGCGCAAGAGGGTTTTTCTTGCGCAAGAAGGGGCAGTGTAGACAGCTCCGTCTTGCGCAAGAGCCTCTTCCGCAAAAATGGCGGCTCATTAGTTATGCAAATGAGGCTCGGCGATATTCCACGCTGAGCCTCATTTGCATAGCTCTGGCGCAAGATTACACCAGTCTAGACACAGCCCAAATGTTTTGAGACTCATGGTAAAACAATGGAGGAATTCTTGTGAGCCCATGCTTTGCCCACAGTATAAATAAAAAAAACCCATATCTTCTCCACTAAACATCCTAATGAGATACTGCAAATGGTGAACTGAATTCAACAACTCCTGATATGAACAGGTATTAGCCTAGTTTTTCATATTTGAGATGGGTTACCAGGAATCATACATGACAATATGAAATCTTTCCATTCTCAAGTCAGCATATTCACAAAGCACCTATAATTTTGATCCATGCATTTATTGGATAGTGAAAGAGAAAGGAGGGGAATTAGTGTAGATAAATGTTTAAATTAAAAAAAAAAAAAGCCTGAAGGAATTAGGACTGGGCTCCTACATCTCACGTTCAGAACTGACTAGGACACTTATGACCAGATTTTCAAAGGTGTGTAAAGATCAGATAGATATCTTTGAAGATCCGAGTTGGCAGCTGTCTCTTTAGGAGCTTAATTACCTTTGAAAATCTGAGCTTAGATTTCCAAGTCCAATTTTCAAAAATGACTTTAGTCACTCAAGTGCTTTTGAAAATTTTAACTGGGGGCCTAAAGAGACAAAAATAGACAAAAGGCAGGAGATATGGTATTCCTTTCAAAAACGTGTGACATCTATTTTTAACTAAATTTTATATTATTTTTCTCCCAGGGGCAACTGACCCCTTCAGCCCCCTCACTATGCCCCCCCCCCCGCAGATCTATCATCTTATGCATGCGCAAGATCTGTGAGAGCCGTCCCATGAATCTGCAGTTAGTGTCTGTGGCGCCTGCTTCTGGGTGGTGTCTCAATGCTGCCACATTCACCTCCAAAGAGGGGACTTCCCAAAGCAGGCCCTTGCTGCTGACCCCCAAGGCATCCACAGGTCCAGTCTCCTTTCAATGGGCCCACTTCCCAGGGCTCATTGATCTTGGATCTGGCTTCCATCCCCTCTCCAACCTTTGCAACTGCCCAGAGGTGCTCACCTTCTGCCTTATACATTCCCACCTCATTCACCCCACAGGGACAGTCTGCCTCACTTGTCCTAGGGACTATTCTACTAAGACGTAATACAAAGTTTCCATGTAAAAGGAC
This sequence comes from Pelochelys cantorii, assembly GCA_032595735.1. Classification (NCBI taxonomy): domain Eukaryota; kingdom Metazoa; phylum Chordata; order Testudines; family Trionychidae; genus Pelochelys; species Pelochelys cantorii. Next base: position 331,233,526 of record CM064326.1, on the reverse strand, counting down.
TCACTACAAAGCTAAAAACTTCAATGAGAGAATGATTAATACAGAGACGTGTCTACATCTGCTGCAGGGAGACACCTCTGCCTGCCTCCACCCCTCTCCCCCAGAGTCTACAGCCCCATTGCAAAGTGGGGGAATGGAAGGAAAGAGGCTGAGGCCCATCAACGGGACTCAAGCAGTCATGAGGAAGCCATGCCCGGGAGCCATTCTCCTGTCCGTTGCTGGTGCAGTGTTGCTTCAGGCACGCTGAAATGCAGTCACCTCTAGGGTGGGCTGGACAGCTGTTTAACACTTGCACAAGGTTTCAGGCAGGGGGCAGTATGGGCTGCCTTCCTGCAGAGCCCCCATCAGAACTACTGTGCCCTCCTGGCTTAGGAAAAGAATAAACAGGAGGATTGGAAATTAACCTGCCCAGTCTCACGTCCCCTAGGCAGGGAATGAGCCATCTACATTAGGCCCCAGCTGGAGTATCATGTCCAGTTCTGGGCGCCACATTTCAGGAAATGTGGAGAAACTCCAGAGAAGATCAACACAAATGATGAAAGGTCTAGAGAACATGAGATATGAGGCAAGGCTGAAGAAATTGGCCTTGTTTACCTTGGAAAAGTGAAGGCCGAAAAGGGACATGAGAGCAGCTTTCAAGTATCTATGGGTACGTCTACAATAGCTCATTAGTTCGAGCTAGGTAGGGTAATGAGGGCAAGCGGCGTTGCAAATGAAGCCCGGGATTTAAATATCCTGGGCTTCATTTGCATGTTCCTGGGCGCCGCCATTTTTAAATCCCCCTTAGTCCGAACTCCGTGCCCGTGGCTACACGTGGCACGGAGTAGGTGGTTTGAATTAAAGATCCTAATTCGAACTACCGTTACTCCTTGTGGAGTATCATAAGGAGGAGGAGGAAAAATTGTTCTGCTTGGCCTCTGAGGTTAGGATGAGAAGCAATGGGCTTAAATTGCAGCAAGTGAGGTTTAGGTTGGACATTAGGAAAAACTTCCTGCCTGTCAGGGTGGTTAAACACTGGAATAGATTGCCTAGTGAGATTGTGGAATCTCCATCACTGGAGATATTTAAGACCAGGTTAGACAGACACCTGTCAGGGATGAGCTAGGGCAACTCAACTTTGGAAGCCCCAGGGGCCAACTGATAATTACAGAACATGCTGAGGACCTCAACTTAAGTGTGGTTGCATATGCAAGCAAATATATATAAATAGCTTCTCTCACACTGACAGGCATGAATACAAAGTTTAAGGCAAGACTACACAACACACAGGCCCCATTTAAGTCAGTTCTGCTGATATTAATAAAATGCAATATTTATCCGATTTCTATCCATGTGACAGCACTTTTCATGACCAATGACAGTCCAAGAATTTAACTACTAAAACACATATCAACACAAGATCATTACACTGACTACTTTTTTGTTTTGGCTCCCACTCGCCAGCCACGTGTTGATCCTCACATACAAACAAACTGGCCGTGGGCAGCATACCAAGTTATTAATAAATATTTTATAAACCTTTACCTTTTCTCTCTGCTGCCATGTCTCCTCTCCTTGCTTCATCATCTCCCCTGGTGCCTGCTGCCCCCCAACTCCTCACCCTCCTCTGCTGTCCTGACTCCTGCCCTTCTCACTGCTCTCAGCCCTCCTGCGACCTGCCCCCCTCCACCAGCCCTTCTCTCCCCCCTGTGCCCACTCTTCCAGTAGCCCCACTCTGATCATGTGAGCTACCCCTCTTCTAACATCTCCCTCTACACACCTGCCCTGCCTCTCTCCTCTGGTGCTGGTCCCTCCCCTGCAGGTGTCTGCCCTTCTGCTTCACCCCAGAATCCCCTGGCACCTGCACCTTCCCTTAGCCCTGCACCCTCCTGGTGCCTCCCCCCTCCCTTACTGCCCCTGCCCCCTTTGCCCTCTTTTTCCCTGATGCCCACCCCCTCACCACTCTCTGCCCCGTTCCCCTTCTGCCCCTCTGTGCCCTCACACATGACTTGCTCCATCCCCACCTTTCTCATGCCCACCCCTTCTTTCAAGCCTTCTCCCAGCACCTCCCCATTCCCCTCTAGCCCCCAATGCCCTTTCCCTCTCCTGTCCTCTCCCAGTATCACCCTGTCCCCCCTCCCACTGACACCTCCCTTCCTGCCCTTTCCCTCATTGTCTGCACTTGGCCCCCTGCCATTTGTCTCTCCTCCACCCTGTCTCTTGGTGCCTTCCCCTTTCTTCCTCCTCCCCCTCCGCCCAAGCCCCTTCCCTTCTGCTCTCCCTGCCACACAAGCCCCTTCCCTACCTTCTGCCTTCCACTTTGCAGGGCTGGAGTCTGCACTCAGGCCCTGGAGTCCGAACCTGGAGCCAGGCCACACCCCGCAACCTGGCTCCGACAAGTTTTAAAATCCTGGGCCGTGACATCACATCACGCCCGGGCGTCCTCCCCGCCCACCTGCAACGCTGTGCATGGCAGCAGCAGCTGGCGAGAGGGAGCCGTGCTGAGAGCCGCACATAGCAGGGATGGTCCGGGGCCAAGGGGGACGCTCTGGGGGCAGGGTGAGAGGACGCACGGGGGAGCCGGCAGGGGGGGTCCGGGGCCCGCTCCAGGCAGAGCCGGGGGAGAGACCCAGCTCCACATATTGCTGGAGCAGGGCCCCGGCTCTGAATAGTAACTCGCCAGCACTTCCGGGTTCAGGGGTGCGGGGCCCCCTTAGGTGTGGGCCCTGATTCGGCCGAATCGGCCTAAGGCCGGCCCTGACCATACTTTGGTTTGGACAGTTCCCTTCCCGGACATCATTACTTTTTTTTTGAAACTGGACATTTGTCCCATTCATTTCTGTCAACAGATGGTTGCAGTAATTAGGATGCATGCTGAAGAAGTAGGCTGTGCCCACAAAAGCTCATACAACCATCTACATGTTTTGTTAGTCTTTAAAGTGCAACCAAACTATTTGTTGTTTTTTAAGTTTTTCCTCTTACAGACTAACTTGGCTACCCCTCTGAAACTTTTGAACATGCAAGGCACTGCATTCAGCCATATGGAGTGGAAATCTATCAACTACACAAAGAAACTCTCATAGATCCAAACAGACATCATCTTCCTTTCCAAGTGCAAACAGATGAACATCATACCTAAAGGACTAAGGGTGAAAAACCCACTACAATCTACATATCCTACAGACTACAGCCAGAGATTATGCCACACTCTTGCAAAGAAACTCAGGAACCACCTTATCAGCATTCTGTACAACAAACAGAAAAAAATCAAGGAGGAACTCTCAACAGGCTCATCTGAAGAAGCAGGCTGTGCCCACGAAAGCTCATGATACCATCTACATGTTTTGTTAGTCTTTAAAGTGCTACCACATTATTTGTTGTTTTTAAATATTCACTATATTTTCTCAGACAGTGTACAAGGCTTAAGTCATTTATACTGGGGAATAAAATTGTGTTATCTTCATTTTGAAGGAGCTTTTTCAGTACAAAGTATCATTAGGCAAGTAACTGCAGGAAAAGCTTGATTCATCATCATCATCATCATCATCATCAACAACAATCAGGGGCTCAACACCTATTGGTGTCTGATGCCTCCCTCACTATTTCCCTCCATCTTTTCCTGTCCAGTGCTGAGTGGCTTAGTTTCTGTAGACTAGCTCCACACCAATCTACTATATCATCTACCTATTCTCTGTGGGGTCTGCCTCTCCTATTCGGACCATACATTATGCCGAAAACTGGGGTCTTAACTTTTCACTCGTCGTTCATTCTGCAGATATGCCCGAATAGCTGTAACTTCAGTTGTATAACCTTCTGTAGTAGGTTCTCTTTCGGCTGTATCTTCCTATATAATTCCTCATTGGTGACCTTCTGCATCCATTCTATTCTCAGTATCTTTCTATAACAACTCCTCTCGAACGCCAAAATCCTTCTCTTCGAATCTTTCGTTATCACCCATGTCTCACATCTGTACAACATGCTGCTAAATACACACGTTTTCAAGACGTTCAGCTTTGTTCCTAAGGTAATCGCTTTACTTTTCCAGATCTTACCATTGCCTTCAAACTCACTCTTGCTTTCACGATTCTAGTCGCTATTTCCTTCTTACAGTCTAGATCATACGTCATGTTGCTCCCCAAATATGTGAACTTCTCTACGTTCTCTAGTTCAATCCCATCTACATTGATCTTCCTTCCTATTTGCTTATCGATTGCTCAGGAATAAATATTCAAATGCAAAAATCTTTAGTGATAAAACAAAATCCCTGAAGAATTCCCACCAGCTCCCCACCCACACATCCCTCTGAAAATAAGATGTAATAGCATTTGATTGCAAAATGAGTATTCTCAAAGTTTCCCTATCGGTATCAGCATGTCTTGAAATTCTGCAATTTATCTCACAGTAATATCTTAACAAAAGAAACCTGTGTGGTGCTCTGTTACAGTTGTGGGAGGTATTTAAATAATGACCAAGGTAATAATTTAAAAAAAGAAAACCTCCACCAACATACACGTGTGGGGGAAGTTCAGTTTTGTAAGAGATCAGGCATATTCATGTTAGGAAAACACAATCCCCATTTGAGGACATGCCAGAGGTTGTAGGTAGGGAATAGGTAAGGTTGTTGCAATTATAGAGTAATCTCAAGACCACATTTGTAAAGAATTCATGATGTCACAAGCTGGATTCTCAGCTGGCATATATCAGAAGAGTGTCATTGATGTTAATGGAGTTACACAGATTTATACCAGCTGAGTATTTGGCCTTGTATCCGGAGAAGTGTCCAGGAACATCAACTACTTTAATTAAAGGGCTCATGAGGAATTTCAGAGTTTCAACTTCAGTGTAGAGTGTGAATACACTTTGGGTAAAAGATTCTGAAATAGGCATGGTTGCCACTGAAAGAATCAGCACGGCCTATTTTTTTTAGGGTCTTAGATTATATATGGGTATCAGATATGAAGGATGTTCAATCCTGATAAAATTACAGTTGTTTCTTTTAAACTTTAGGTAGTCTTATTTTTTCCAATATAATCACAAAAAGTGTTAACAGGTCACCAGGGCAGAGCTGATTGTGGGAAGCATTTGGAATTTTAGTCCCAAACCACTGGGGAAGGGGAAGGCGGTTTACAGCACCTGTTCTTTTAAATCAGGAAGTACCATTGTTTGGGTTAAAGGATTTTTGGTTCTTTCTTAGAAGTCTTTTCACTGTAAAAAGACTTGTAATTTTGACTGCTCAGTTTTATCTGCCTCTTGAGTGTCCTGGATTCTCTTTATGCTATACTGATTTATGCTGGAGTTATGGCTATGGTTACTATTCTATATTTACAGCAACAGTAAGAAGATGTATATCTCATAAAGCTGTCCCAGTGAAAAAAAAATAAAATCCATACTAAAGAAAAGTAAGGCCCAATATAATAGCCAGAACATGATCTCAAACTGGAGTTCTACATTTTGGAAGGATTGTATCACTAGGCCAGCACCACAATCGGCAATTGTTTCATAGTTGAGAGACTGCTTAAGCCTACAAAATCAAGAATATGTAGGGGGGAAAAAAAGATAAACCTCTATTTTAAAATCAACCCACTTTTAAAGTCTCCAAATATTTTCTAGAATGCATGTGTCCAAAGATAGATAACCTTCCAAAAGTGAACCAGTGTGGTGTTGCATTCTTCAGTCCGCAAACCCACTGCTCTGTGTCTCTGCTATAGCTCATAGCATTCCTAAGCAGCAGCAAGAACGGTGACAAAATTAAATTGACATGGCACTGGTCAATTTTCTTAGTGCTATTCACAAGTCTGTGGGCCATCAGTGAAAATGGCAAGAATAATGGGAGTGTTATTCAGCTGTTGCTTGGGAAGGTTGTGAGCAGCATCCTAGGCATTAGAACCTTGACCCTGGACCATGATGGGGCCTCTCTCCATCTTTCATGACCTCATGGCTGGTCAATGTCTCAAGCCCTACTCTGTCCAGTAGCTCTACTATGGTGATCACTTATAACAAATGCTTCCTTGAGAGAAGAAATAAAGCTTCTCCACTATTACAAAATATTTGGTACAAATGGCATTTAAAGCAAGTGAAAAATCATACTAATCAAAATTGTTTTAATTTGCTTTGACACCACTGGTGAACTTGCATTTGGCATATGCTCTCTTTTGTCCTCCGTTCCCGGTTTCATCATCTCTTAGCTACTGTGCTATGAGGATCTGATCTTTCCCTCTGCTTTGCCCAGAACAGACCATTTGCACCTCTTTGCTGAACCAATTTTCTAGCTCATTTTAAGCCACTCAGTAAAAGATAGAACTTTTCCCCTTGCGAACCCTTCTCAGTTTCCATCTCCTTCTGTGCTTACAATTTAGCTCTCCTTTGAGATTAAAAGTAAATCAGCAGCCACATTTTTGCTGTATCCAGCTAACACCAAATAATGGTCCAGATGAAAACTGAAAACACCAGCTGCATCCCTAAGGGTGCATCCAAATTAGTCCCTGTATTTCAACAGTCTTGCAACATGAGTGCTATGCTGCTAACACTGAGAGGGCTGAAGTGCAGACAAGTCTCAGCTCTAGGCAGACTTTCCTGATGGGTAAAACTGCCTGAGTCCTGTCTGTCTGCATTAGCACTTACAACATTGCTGTCTCTGGTGCAGATGCACTCGTTGCTGGTGGTCACCGCTGAAATATTGGTAGTAATTCTTCTAGCATAGACACGTCCTAGGTGGCCGAATCATTGTCTTTACCCAAGTGTATCATACTTTCTTTTTTACTGCTAAGCAGAAGAAAATACACAGTATCTGTAATAAAAACAGATTTTTTGAAAAGTAAAAGCACTAAGATAAATCCTACTAAAGAGATTTGAAAAGAGCATTTTGGAAATGAAGTTCATTTCATTACAATGATTTGTCTCCTATTCTAGAATGATACAAGGGAGAGTGTGTGCCTGGACACCTGCAAGATAAATGCATCAGTCTCCAAGTAAAGGAGTGTATTCCTCTTTATTGAATAGCACAGAGAACCAGCCTGTGAAGCTAGCATAACTGGGGCATAGTGACACTAAGTGTGAATAGTACTGTTATCCTCAATATAAATGCCAGCAGGAAGTACCATGGCCTATTGTAATATCTACTGAGGGATTCCACAAGGTCTTGCAGCGAAAGCAGTGTGTTATCGTCATTGTTTATTTTGTTCATTGGCAGATCTGATGCATGGAAGAAGGGACCCTTTTACTCTGAGCTCTCTCTTTTTATGTTCATCTTTCATGCTGTGCATGTGTGTCTAAATGTGAGAGAGCTTCTGCATGTGGAGGCAAAGGGGACTGGAAAAGAGTATTAAGGGACAGAGGATTTAATATAGGTCAGCTACACAGACAGTTTATCTGTAGAGGCATTTAGGCTTGATCCTGCAATGAGACTTATGGTCATACCAATACCTTATTCTGATACTGAATCAGATGAACCATTTGTCTGCTCACTAGGGTTATGTCTAGACTACATTCCTCTTTCAAAAGAGGAATGTAAATTAGGCAAATCGAAAGTGCAAATGAAGCGTGGATTTAAATATCCTGCGCTTCATTTGCATATTCGCGTCTGAGTGCTTTTTCGAAAAAGGGTTTTTCGAAAGCAAAAGTGCAGTCTAGATGCGGTTCTTTCACCTCCCCCCTTTTTGAAAGAACACATAGTCCTGAAAAAATGAGGAGTATGGGTTCTTTCGAAAAAGGGTGGGTTTTTTTCGAAAGAACCACGTCTAGACTGCGCTTTTGCTTTTGAAAAACCCTTTTTCGAAAAAGCACTCAGACGTGAATATGCAAATATTTAAATCCGTGCTTCATTTTCACTTTCGATTTGCCTAATTTATATTCCTCTTTTGAAAGAGGAATGTAGTTTAGAGGTGCCCTAGGTCAGCTCCTATGTTCTTTGCATTGCCTTCAATTAGTGATGCTCTCTGCCTTTGAAGACTGCTCATTCAGCAAAATTATCTCATTTTTTGATATAGGTTTTTTTTTAATTTAAAAAATGGTGGCAGGCAGTATGAGCTAATGGACAGGTGATTGGACTGGAACTTGGAGAACATTAATCTGCTGCAGCTCCTTGGAAAAGTCACTTTTTTCAAGGAAGATGGTGGATTCTTCATTTCTTGGTGTTTTGAAACCAAGGGTGGATACCTGTCTGGAAAAAATGCTTCACTCAGCACAAGTTACTGGGATACAGGGAAAACTGGGTGAAACTGAAATTTTATGGCCTAGTGCATAAAGGAGGTCAGAGCATGTGATCTATTGGACCTTTCTGGCTTAGAACTCTATGAATCTAAAATATGCAAAACCTTTTACAGTAATTTAAACAAAAACTGTGCTTACAAATGCACTTTGTTTCACTGAAAAAAAATTAGTTGAAATAGTGTGTGTAGTTTTTGAGAAACAAAAGATAGATTGACTTTGGTAATGATTCCAGGAAGGGATGAAATTGGTTTTGGTTAAAATCAAGGTTTCAGGCTCAATAAAGGAAAATAGCAAATGTGTAGTGCAAAAGGCACAATGCTTGTTCGTATTTCTCACAGAGGTTGATAGAGCGAGCCTGTTATTGTTTCATATATGTGATAATTCTGTCTCAAGGACAGCTCAGTTCTTTGCTTTTCCTGCCCCACTGTATGTAAATTGTTCAGACCGAGCCCTGTAATAGAAATTGAGTTGGGACTAATACAGTCTAATTTATAAAATGTTTCCAGCTTATCAGTCATTACTTGCATCAAATTCTGCCCTTGGATGCTCATATATGGCTCCTACTGAAGTCATGGGGAGCCTTGGAGGCACACATCTGAGGACAGTCCAAGGAAATTACTGATAAGACCGAGTACAGGAGCTTGCTGTTTACCAATAGGTATCAAATCAGTCCCTCTCATTAATTGGTATTAGAAAAGTACCTAAATGCTCCCACTGACACTAGGGTTTCCTTGTATTAAGATAATACTTTGAGGCATCTTATTACCTGAAAATAAAACACGCCTTTCTCACAGAATTGTCTGGGCTGTTCAATCTACAGCCAGGAACCTCTCTTTTGGCAATAGGTGCGTAAGCTGCTTTTATGAGATTGGCTTAGGCATCTGCCAAGCTCCACACAGACCAGCAAGGAAGGAGAGGAAGACTCCCTTGTGACCTTTAGTCACCCTCTGCCTGATGAGAAAGGATATGGACAGGTGTTATCCACCTCTCAGGGGAGTAAGGATATTAAGAGGCGGGTAACTAACTAATCATGTAGTGGATATAATTTGTATCGACTACATGATTAGTCAATTAGGGAAGGTGCTTTGTCCCAGCTGGCATCGGTCCAGGACCTACCCCCACTGCGGCTCTGCACTTTAAATGAGGTAGGTAAATATAGGCTCCTACTATATTTAAACTGCTTGAGCTGCAGCGGGGGGTTAGGTCCCGGACTGGCAGGAGCCAGGACAGAGCCGGGACTGCTGCGTCTCTGCATTTTAAATGTAGTAGAAGCTGCCTTGCTCTTACTACATTTAAAATGCAGAGCCACAGCAGTCCCAGACTGGCATGAGCCAGGACTACTCGGTCCCAGCTCATGCCAGGTCCAGCAGTCCCTATCTGTGGCAGCCCGGGCTGGCTGTGAACAGGGGCTGCTGCCAGAGCAGCCTTTGCCTGCAGCTAGCCTGGACTGCTGTATACAGGGGTTGCTTTGTGGCATTAGCCTCTGTCTGGGGGAGGGGGACTCATTTCTTGCTGGGACTCACCGCGGACAGGGTCTGCTTCATGGCAGCCTGTCTTACCCCTCTCCCCCCCGCTGCTGCCTCTAGTAGAGGTAGCAGCGGGGGATGGAGCAGGCAGCACCAGAGAGAAAGTGCTGTTTCTATGCCCTCCCCTTGCTGCCTCTCATACAGATGCATCAGTGGTGGGGAACGAGTAGTTGAGTTCTTTGACTACCTGAAAAGCTTAGGCTTACTGGGTTGCCAGTACTCGACTACTCACATACATCCCTACAAGGGAGCAGTGTTCCTTCTAAGCTGCAGGGGCAGCACAGATTCACACGTGCTTCATCGGTCTTGGCCAGTCAGTCAGCTCCTTGCATGGAGCCCTGAGCCTCTGACTGGGCGGGGCTGATTAATGACCTGTGAAGCTGTGCTACCCTGCAGCTTAGAGGGAACACTGCAGGGGAGTGCCCTCACCACTGTATTATAGATCCATCTTTACACTCACTGGGCCAATTATTGAATACAAAATAGAACAATTTCAATCTGTCCCACTGACGGGAGGATAAAGGGGGCAGTTGCCCAGTGATTCAAAAGGGCTCAAGGTTCCTGGCCATTGCTGCTGCTACCACCACAGGAGTGGTGGTGGCTGGAGCCCTGGGCCCTTTAAATTGCTGTCGGAGTGTTGCATGGCACATTCTGGGTAGCTGTGACGTCCGGTGGGTCCACGGTGCAATGTGCTCTGGGTGGAGCTGAGGGCTGGATGCCTGCAGCCCCTCCCCTTCTCCCCAAAGCCCTGTCCCTTCCAGGAGCATACAGCTGGCCCCCCTCCCTCCTTGCTCAGGGGCCCAGCAAATTTGTTGCCCTCCCCTGGTTTCAGTGTAAGACTGGGAATGACCATATCAGAATAGTCCAGAAGTCAGGGCACTCAGCTGTGAGGTGAGTTACCCCTGTTCATATCCCTTCTCTTGAGCCACAGGGTGGCATTAAACTTGGGTCTGCTGTATCCCGGTGGTTTCCTCATCCATGTGGTGGGAGTTGAGTGTGCTCAGAGCACACCTGTGAGATAGGGCTGCACTGGCAAGATAAGCAAGGGAATGTCTACTTTCTCCTGGTTTGAGGATCCTGCTGGGGAGAAGGCATAAGATAGGCATTCAGGTATGTATCTGAGCTACACCATATATGGTCATAGGCAGAGGTGTAGGAGCATAAAGAGTTTTTGCAGTGAAAATGTATGGCCCTAAATTCATTTGGCCTCAGTTCCCCATCTGCAAAATGGGCAGACGTGCACTTAACCTACCATACAAAAACACTGTGAGGATAGATACAGGGAAATATTGTGAGATTCCCCAGATATTATAGTAAGGGAAGATATATAATTATTTTAAACAAATAAAAGGCAGAGTAACTAAGAATAATGGAAAGAAATAAAGGAAGGCATGATTTAGAATGTTGTAAGATAAAATCTGCCTGACAAATTCGTTATTTGGTGGACTATTCTCCTAAGGGAAATGGTAGAAACCTTATCACTTCGAACTTTTGAAATTCAGCTGGACAAGAGCAGCAGTTATATTTAGGGAACATCTTGCACTGGTAGGAAGGCTTAATTAGATGATAGATTATTTCCATTGCTAGCTTCTCTGATCAAGTCATTACATACTTAAATATTGTAAGAATCTTTTCCTGTGGGAAGTGTCAGAAACAATTGTTGTAACCATTAAGGTCCAGATCCTCATACATATTTAGGCACCTTAGTCTCTCTGGCTATGTCTACACTGCAACATGATTTCGAAATAACTAGCACTATTCTGAAATAACTTAGTCCGTGTCTACACAGTAGGCATTTATTTTGAAATAGTGTCAAAATACTATCTAGCTGGAGGACTTCTTACTTCGACTTCTGTAATCCTCATTGCATGAGGAATAAGGGAAGTCAGAGGAAGCGTGCTCTATTTCGAAATAAGTGCTGTGTAGATGCTCCCTGTTTCGAAATAAGCTACGCTATTGACATGGCTCAATTTGAGTAGCTTATTTCTAATTAAGCCCTGCAGTGTAGACGCACCCTCTGATTTCTGTGGAAATTAGGAGCCAACAACCCTTGAGGGTTGGGGCCTAAGGTCTTCTGAAAACGTGGTCCTAATTGCTTTGATAAGCTTGATAATTGTTACATAAATTTATCTGATGGTCAAATTGGTAACTCATAGGTGGCAGCTCCCTACTTAGCATTTGATAGGCCTCAAACACTGTGGGAAACACACATTAAAAAACAAAAACAAAGTAAAACAAACAAACAAACAGAAAAGCCAACCTTAAAAACTGAGCTGTTCAGAAGATAACTTAAAAAATGTTTAGAGCTTTCTGTGTGGCTGCTGGGAGGTCCATGTGCACAGCATCTGTAGGGTGGAGCCCTTTGAAGCAGGGTTTAACAATTATGATACAGGAGGCAGCATGTAGTAACCCACCAGAGGTCCCTTGTATATCACGAGTCCAGGATTTCAAAGGAAGATGGGTTTAATTAGTCCATCTTGCTAAAGACGCAGGCGTGACTCAATCAGTGATTCCTCACTGTTTTTAGACTGTACACTGATGGACAACATCCTCTCTATGGTTACATCTACACTGCACGATTATTTCGGAATAAGCTATTCCAGAAGAAATACTCCAAAATAGCTTATTTCAAAATAGCGCATTTACACTCCAGGGAAGCCTGAAAATTAATCTCAGGCAGGCTCCTCTATTGTGCATGTGCTACCTGGATTTAGAGCCTCAGGAAGCAATGGGGAGTAATTACTTTGAATGGCCTGGGGGAGGGCTATTTCAAAATTGCAGCAGTGGAGCATCCACACTACTGCTATTCCAAAATAGCTAGTTTGGAAGAGGCGTTACTCTTCATTGAATAAAGTTTACAAATACTGAAATAAGCTGCCCGTTATTTTGAAATTATTTCGAAATAATGGGCTAGCTGTTTAGATGCTCACATAGTTATTTCAGAATAACAGACATTATTCCGAAATAATGCTGCTGTATAGACATACCCTACCTGTCCCATTGCTGTCTTGGTCTGTAGCCTTTGAAGTATTGGCCGTCTTTAATGTTCTGTCACTACTATTATGGTAGTTACCTCCCTTACTTCTATGGAGCTCATCCTCACACAGCTGACTCTGCATCCCTTCCCAACTGAGTTCACTCATTTCACTGGCTCTGCACATGTAGAGGGAATCCCTCCACTGCTTGGTCCTGTCCCCCTTTTCTCTCTATTGGCCGTGCTCCTAGCCAAGAGGCAGGGGAGAACTGGGACTCCATCAATAAACCTAAGGGTTTAATTTCTGAGTTCAGAGAAATCGAGGAAACACTGTTTTTTCCCAAAAAATGTTTATCTTTTTTGAAAGGGCAGATCACATTCCTCATCTTTCTACCTCAACTGCCATGGAACTAAGTAGCCATTATGCAGCCCGTTTTCCTTTTACTCATAGACAGCACAGAAGACAAACAAAAGCAAGTGTAGATATGTGGTAACTCTCATTCAGCATTGCTGCCAACGGAGAAGGGAAGCCACATGTAGACACACCCTCATTCTAGGCTACCTTTGAGTTGAGATGTTTTTTCGGCAGTGTTCCCTGTAAGCTGTGTGCTTGTGTGGACACTCAGGAGAAATTCAGATGCTGCCTAGTTGATTAGAAGAGCACCCACAGCTAGATTTTTTTTGTTTCTATTGGTGGTGCACATTCATACATGCCTTGGTCCACATAAAATTATGCTGCACATGGATGGAAAAAATCCACATGTGGCTGGAAAAGATTAGAGGGAATACTGCCTGTTGGTGCCATCCATTTAGACATTTCCTTAATGGTCTGCCTGAATGGAGCTTGATGTCAATGAGCTAAATGGGTGACACACATTCAGTGCTTTATAAAATATTTCCCTGGACTATAATTTTTCTGTGGTTCAGCTGCCACTGCTGCAAGAAGACATTTACCAGTCCCTCCTCTTGACTATAAGGCAAGTGATAGTCCATTAAAATAAGGGACTTTTTTGCCTCCATTTGCGTTCTTCTCTTCCCACTATATTCTCTCACTAGTTTTGCTTCTGTCCTGAGGGGTTGCCCAGAGCTGGTGAAGCTGGTGTTCAAACTTCAGGTAGGGTTAACGTTTCCCAGCTAGCACATTTTTAAATGTTTTATTGTCTTTGTGCATACCAGGTGTGAAGTAATGTTTAAAAACCTGTTAATTAAAACATATTCAAACACCACTCATTTTTCCAGTGCAGCCAAAGCTGACTGAAGACTCAGGAAGTCAACACTGCCCCTGGTTTGCTCACAATGCAGTCATTTTGAAGGTCACCATCATAACTATAAAGGCTCAGAACATAATTTGGTTTTTTTTAAGCTTAGCCACCAGTCTGAAAATTGCTCCATGTTGGCTTATCCCTTCATTCTCATGAAGCCCCATTGATCTTGGTGCCCTTTTCTGGCTTAGAGGCACTGTCACATGGTACAGCTTGCAGCATCAGTGTCTATATTTCTGCAAAAAGTTCTAGGATCGGTCATGTAAATATATCAAGTGGGCTGGATCTGGAGATGGCTGTCTAGCATCGCTGTTGTAAAGCAAATCTAGTGTGTCCCAGTGCATTGCAGAAAACATTGAAAACCACAATGTATACCCAGCATTCTGTGAATATTTGCACCATGTGTTTTTAATACTGCTTTATTCCAAAGTATTGTGCTGTTATTATTGACTGTTACTGTGAGACATTAAGCATTCACCATCAGATTAGTTTTAAGCTCTGAAGTGTCGGAAGACAAAGATACTATACTGCATTGAATTCAGATGTGGAAAATATATTTTCAAGAGTTCTGGTTAGGAAGAGAATCGTAAATAAAATATTCTGAGTGGCCATGTAAAAGTAATTTGAATACTGCTTTACTATTTAAAGTGTCCTGAAGAACAAACTAGGACCAAGACCCCATTGAGCTTGGAGCTGTATAAATGTAGAGGGCAGCCCTACCTTTGAGAGTTCACAAGCCAAGAGCCAGTTAAGTAAGCACTTTTTAAAAAACAATTGGGTCTTGATTAATGACTACGTCTCGTAGGTGGCTACCGAAACAAATAAATACATTAGTGCATAGCTATGCATGTGCCAAAGTACTGGCAGGATGAGGCCCTGTGCATGGACAAAACATGCCAGGTGGAGAGGGCAGATGGAAGACAAAAATTAAAGTAATAGGAATGTAAGATTGCATATAGTTAGGCAACTGGTATGCTGTGTGTGCTGATTAATACACTGTACATAACACAATCTATAACCATTCACCTTTGCTCCACCGACTATTTGTTTTTCTACCTCGAGTCTTTGGTCATATTTAAACTCTTGGGGGCACAGGCTGTCTTGTTACATTTGCGTACAGCACCTAGCACAATGGGGCCCTGATATGTGTTTGGGACTTCGAGGCACTGCCCCAATACAAATAATGACCAGTTTAACAATTTATAGTTCTTGAGATTCTAGCTCTGTTTTAACAGTAAAGTACATTGGTGTCAGATATCTGGTTTGTACAATTAACAGTTCCAAATGTCTTAGAGCTGGAAACCTAAGACCACCAAATAATGCTAGGTGTGTGACACTGGTAAGTACAGCACAGATGAGGGAGAAGTGTGGGGAGAAAGAGTCTTATGTGATGATGACCAGGATTTATCAGGTTTGGTTTGGAGGTTTTCCAAAGAGCAAAAAAATCATAAATAAATTGAAGTAATACCTATGAGCAACAGCAGAGTGTTTTCCATGTCTGGGCAGCTATTACACTGGAGATTCGCTGCAGCTTCCTCTCTTTCCACACAACATTGATTGTTCATGTAGCTCGAGTATGGTGAGATTAAATAATACATTTTATCTCTGTGACACATACCCACACACAAGCACAAAGCAGCAGTAGCGCCTAGAGACCCCGTCCAACATCAGGGTTGCATTGCACATAGGGCACAACACACAGAGAGAATCTGTTCTGAAAAGTTTACATGCTAAATAGACAACAGGCATAGGCAGAAGCAAGAAAGCAATTTTATCCCCATGTTACAGATAGGGAACACAGGCACAGAGATTAGGTGTCTTGCCCTCATACAATTCTTTCATTTTTGTAGATGATTGTTGCTTATATTTCAGCAGATGGATATGATTTGGGGAAATGGGGACAGTGTTTTGTATTAACACTGAAGTATTCTTGGCAAATTCATATAATTTTGTGGACATTCTTAGTTTAACAGCGACATGCTTGTATCACTTTGAACCTAGAGCTTTTGCGGAGCTGGAGCCCTCATGTGTCACTCACATTTCTTTGATTCGTTCCACCTCCATTTCCCCAGGGAGCAAGCTTATTGGAACTCTCCAGTGGAATTCCAGAAGGTGAACGGAAAGCAGTAGCTGAAACATTATCCTGCACATAGACTAATTCCAACGCTTGCCACTGTTATAAGCCGCTGAACTTAGGGGACTCTCTTAACTGTCAGTGCATTAAATTTCCATGCTTCCCAGGAAGGCTACTCAGTCAAATAGCTTTACCATGTTTATAGGTTATCTGCAGCATTTCTCTCTCTCTGTCTCTATACTGTGTAAAGAAAAAATGCAGGTATTGCCCATTCTAGCTCAGGTAGTAGCCTTGTTTGATCCTAAGTGGGAGACCTAGAGTTGGGAGTGACTTCTGCACTGCAGCTTGCAGGCACGAACTGTTGGGTTGCAGAGATGATATTCCCAGCCACTCTACTGGGAGCGCTACCGAACACAAATCTTACAGTGCTCTAATGTAAGAACAGCAGTTGATGTCTCTAGCAGATTGTTTACCTCCAGCACACAAAGTGGACTTTAGGTTGCACTAGTCACCACTGAGGATAACTAGCCTCTGGGAGTTGCCTACTAAAATGAAATGTAATACCCTCTGGGGTGCTTTTTTATTTCACATCACAAATTATGTGAATAAAAAAGAATGCTTGAATACAGCCAGAGTCTCTCCATTGACTTTACCGGGAGCTGTATCATGTCTGTTAGGTTAAAATTAGGATTTCAAACACAAAATGTGCATCCAGGAAACACAATCTTTTATTTTGGCTCTGTA
The DNA here is from genome assembly GCA_032595735.1 of Pelochelys cantorii. Classification (NCBI taxonomy): domain Eukaryota; kingdom Metazoa; phylum Chordata; order Testudines; family Trionychidae; genus Pelochelys; species Pelochelys cantorii. Next base: position 331,216,759 of record CM064326.1, on the reverse strand, counting down.
TTGCTCCATCTGTGTGATCCTCTTTAGTCTAGCACCAGCCAGGTCCTGGCAGCTGTTTCAGGAAGTGTCTAGATTGGGGATGAGTGATTGATCTCATCTCACCTGGACTGAGATGGGGAGAGAAAAACTTTTCTGAGACCCCGTAACCCTCCTCCTGCCTTTGCTCTGGCTTGTCCTTGTCCCTTGTTCTGGATGGAGTTAATAAAAAAACAAAACTAGGGTTTTAGTATGCAAGAAGATACTAGTCTCCTCTCTGGATGTCAGCTGTGCTTGTCTTAACTCTATTGTCCTAGGATTTGATTTGTAGAGCTCCTGAGACTCTGGAACTCCCATTGACTTCAGCTGCAGGTGTATCATAGAATCACAGGGCTGGAAGAGACTTCAGAATGTCATCGAGTCCAACCTCCTGCCCAAAGCAGGACCAACACCAACTAAATCATCCCAGCCAGGGCTTTGTCAAGCCGGGACTTAAAAACCTCTATGGATAGAGATTGCACCACCTCCCTAGGTAACCCATTCCAGTGTTTCACCACCCTTCGAGTGAAATAGTTTTTCCTAATATCCAACCTAGATTTCCCCCACTGCAACTTGAGACTGCTGCTCCTGGTTCTGTCATTTGTCACTGCTGAGAACAGCTTCTCTCCATCCTCTTTGGAACCTCCCTTCAGGTAATTAAAGGCTGCTATCAAATCCCCCCTCACTCTTGTCTTCTGCAGATTAAACAAGCCCAAATCCCTCAGCCTCTCTTTGTAGGTCATGTGCTCCAGCCCCCTAATCATTTTGATTGCCCTCCACTGGATCCTTTCCAATGCATCCACATCCTTTCTGTAATGGGGGACCCCAGAGTTGGAGCGTACTACAGATGTGGCCTCACCAGTGTCGGGTAAAGGGGAATAATAACTTCTGTAGATCTGCTATAAATTCTCCTCCTAATGCACCCTTCTTGGCTACAAGGGCACACTGTTGACTCATATCCAGCTTCTCATCCACTGTAATCCCCAAGTCCTTTTCTGCTAAACTGCTGGTTAGCCAGTTGGTCTCCAAACTGTAACAGTGCTTGGGATTCTTCCATGGCAGGTGCAGGACTCTGCACTTGTCCTTGTTGAACCTCAGCAGATTTCTTTTGGCCTAATTCTCCAATTTGTTTAGGTCACTCTGGACCCTATCCCCACTCTCCAATGTGTCTACCTATCCCTCTAGCTTAGTGTCATTTGAAAACTTGCTGAGGGTGCATTCCATCCCCTTATCCAAGTCATTAATAAAGATGTTGAACAAAACTGACCCCAGAATCAATCCTTGGGGCACTCCACTTAATACTGACCTCCAACCAGACATCGAGCTGTTGATCACCACCCACTGAGCCCGACAATCTAGCCAACTTTCTATCCACCTTACAGTCCATTTATCTAATCCTTACTTCCTTAACTTGCTGGCAAGAATACTGTGGGAGACCGTATCAAAAACTTTGCTAAAGATAAGGTATATCACATCCACTGATTTCCCCATGTCCACAGAGCCTGTTAACTCATCATGGAAGGCAGTCAGGTTGGTCAGGCATGACTTGCCTTTGGTGAATCCATGTCGACTGTTCCTGATCGGTTTCCTCTCTTCCAAGTGCTTCAAAATGGATTCCTTGAGGATTCCCCGCCAGGATTTTTCTGGGGAATGAGGTGAGGCTGAGCGGTCTAGTTCTCTGGATTGTCCTTCTTCCCTTTTTAAAAGATGGGCACTACATTTGCCTTTTCCCAATCGTCTTGGACCTCCCCCAATCACCACGATTTTTCAAATATAATGGCCAATGGCTCTGCAATGACATCTGCCAACTCCCTCAGTACCCTCGGTGGCATTAGATCTGGCCCCATGGGTTTGTGTATGCCTAGCTTTTTTAAATAGTTCTTAACCTGTTCTTTCTCCATTGAGAGCTGCCCACCACCTTCCCATACTGTGTTATCTCATGCAGTAGTCTGGGAGCTGACCTTGTCTGTGAAGACAGAGGCAAAAAAAGGATTGAGTACTTCAGCTTTTCCCACATCATCTCTCACTAGGGCTACGTCTAGACTGCATCCCTCTGTCAACAGAGGGATGCAAATCAAGCACGTCGAAATTGCTAATGAAGCAGGGATTTAAATATCCCGTGCTTCATTAGCATAAATATGGCCGCCGCTTTTTTTCGAAAGGGAGCTTTTTCGAAAGTCTAGATGCGGATCTGTCAAAAATAAACCCTTTTTTAACAGATCCTGTATTCCTCAAAAAATGAGGTTTACAGGATCTGTCGAAAAAGGGTTTATTTTCGACAGTTCCGCGTCTAGACTGCCGTTTTTTTCGAAAAAGCTCCATTTCGAAAAAAAGCGGCGGCCATATTTATGCTAATGAAGCATGGGATATTTAAATCCCTGCTTCATTAGCAATTTCGATGTGCTTGATTTGCATCCCTCTGTCGACAGAGAGGTGTAGTCTAGACATAGCCTAGGTTACCTCCCTTATCCAGTAAGGATCCCACACCTTACCTGACCACCTTCTTATTGCTAACATGCCTGTGGAAACTTTTCTTGTTTCCTTTCACATCCCTTGCTAGCTGCAATTCCAACTGCACTTTTGCCTTCCTGATTGCTCCCCTACATTCTTGAGCAAGATATTTATACTCCTCCCTAGTCATGTTAGCTTAGCCCTGCTAAAGTCATGCCGCATGTCTTGCCATGGATTTTCTGTTTTCCTAATCCTCAATAAGCAGGGAACTAGACAAATTGCCTCAGTTTTACAATAAGCTGAAGCACTTGTGCAGTAGGGTCCTTAGTGGGATGGGTGTCCTAGTGGTTAGATTCCACTCAACTGGGAGGGTGGTAGTAACAACCACTCCACCAGGGTGCAACCCCAGACCTAGGAGGGTCAGCAGCACAGATCCTTGGGGAGGGTTGTGGAACTTCTGTGTTACCTTTCCTGGGTTGCTTCTTACCACTGCTCTCCCTGCTTCCAGTCCCAGAGAAGAAGAAAGAAAATAGAAAAGGGAAACTAACATGTCAGTCCCAAAGGGGCTCAGTACACACAGTACTTAGTGTCTTAGGGAGGTGTCCCTGACTCATTTTCCAAGTCTGTACTCCTCCCCAGCCTCCCCCTTCTGAGCTGAGTCACTCCAATTTCAAGCCTGTCTCCATTTGGTGCATGGCATGCAGAGTTGGAGGTGTGAGGCTAGCTGGATCCAGTATAGTTTTTTAACTCCTTCCATACCCGTGTGGGATTTATATGCCCCATCACAGCTTGTAACTGGACCTAGGGAGACAGACATCTCAGTTTCTCCAGAGCCAAACAAACCCCTTTATAATAAGGGAAAGAAAAAGACGTTTCATTCCTTTCTCTGAGGAAAAGTTGGAACAACAGAATATACCAGAAAGGGCAGAATGAGGCAGACTATAAAGCTTGCCCTCCTTATAGATCGCTCACTGTCACACACACCAGGAAGAAGGTTTCCCAGTGAAGGAGCAAAACCATGAAATTAAAGACAAACATCCGCAGAGTCTGTGGTGCAGGGGTAGAAAAATTAAGTTACAGAAGCTTCAGTCTCATGGTTTGTTAAAATAAAACAAACATAGGGATAGCAAAAAGCCTGTTCTCTGACATCAAAGATTCCATGAGACCCTTTCCTTCATGAGCCATGGCAAATTACAAACAATAAAGTACTGCCTTCCCAGAGGTTGGCTTAATGAAAGAATTAGATCACCCTGTTTCAGGCATCGTGTGTCACTTTGGACCTTAAAGAGGTGGGCTAAGGTGGGCTAAGCTTTGCCATTAAATAAATGGGAGCAGGAATGGGTCATAAGGCTGAGGATGCAGTAAGAGCGGCCAAGCAGCGATACATCCTATAAGAATGTTGTCTTCTCCAGTCTATCACATGGAGTTATTTTTAAAATGAGACTCAGAACAAAGATAAAGTAGTAAGAAGAACTCTAGTTTACAAGCACTGTTTGATTAAGGGTCTGCAAAGCAGTATTTGTTTTCATTGTGGCACCTGACTGCTTTGTTTTGTTAAAAGATCAACACTTCCTTGAAAATAAATGGAGTACATGGTGGTAAAAAGCAGCTGGGGTTTCAGCCTCAGATGTGAATCCTGCCCAGATTTGCATGTCCTGTCTTTCTTTTCCAGTTTTCGCTTTCACTTTCATGTGAGCCTGACTCCTCCAGCCTTATGCAGGATGTAGTGTAACTTCTTCACAAGCAGTCCCATTGTTTTTCCATTGCAGCTACTCTGTGAGAGGCAGTGTGCTTCATTAGATATAACACCAGCCTGCACCTCAGGAGACCTAATTTCTGTTCCTGAGTCTGCCACTGGCCTGTGCATACCACTTTGTGTGTCTGTTTCTCTCTCGCATTTTGCTTGGGTTTTAAGTTTTGGGGGACTCTTATTACCTGTTTGTACAATACCACAATAGGGCCCCGATCTCAGTAGCACTCAGTGTGAATAAAGGTGTCTAAATCTGGTCCTTATTATTTGAGTGGCACTTGGTGTGTCCCTTTGTTATTATTCCACCACTGGAAGGGAAAAAGGGCATTTATTTAAACAACATGGAATAATACTTTTGAAATAACCTTAAGAATTTAACACCATTACTAGTTATCATTTTATGTTGTAGTCCTGTTGCAAGCCTTTAAGATTATAAATATTTCATTTCTTGTTTGGATTGAATATTAAAGGGAACATTTAAGAGACAAAAATTCCACATAAAATAGCCTAGTATGATGCAGAACTGCCTGTTTTCCTTGATTTGACACACTCTGCTAGTTGGAGCAAAATAGGCCTGTCAGTGTTAGTTTCCATCCTATTTTGGACTCTGCCCATAAGGAGGTCTCGGAAACAGCCATTTCCTGCTCTGCAGTGAGGAGTATATGCTGAACCTTTTTAGTTTAGTGTGTGCATGTTTGTTTTTTGTGGACTTCATCCATCCCCAGCAACGTTTGAACAATCCCAGAGTAAATAACTTTGTCTGGTAATGAATAGAGCTCTGTGATGAGAAGTGATGAATAATAACCTCTTTGGGTCTTAAATGGTGCAGACTTGAACTCTGCTGGATGGGCCTTATCTGGCAAGGTCAGAATTGTGACAAAATGTTTATCTGAAAGAGGAATCTGATGCTGATGCTATAATCCACTGACTGACAAGCTGCTGACAGCCTTGCACACTGCTGTTCAAAGTGCTTACTCATGTAGCAAAAACATGCCTCTGATCCCCTTGTGTGATAGCTTCAGTTAGTCTCTTTTGAAAGCTTTCTCTTAGGTGACACTCAGACTCAAATAAGAGGACCCTTGTTAAATAAACTTAACAGCACCTCGAATTTGGGGCCAAAGTTAAAGCAGTTAAATTGATGTGTGTTGTAAGGATTCCATGTTTACTTTATGTTTAAGTTTACTTTAACATTTAAACCATTCAGTATATCTGAGGTTTAGAGAACTAGTTCATGGAGAATGAAAGCATGAAGCTCCTATTTGAAAAGGATGATGAAATAATACCAACAGGAAAGTTTGGTGTTTCACTAGTGTTTTAACCATTTGGGAACATTGTTCACTATGTTCCTGAAGCCTCTCTCAAAATGTCTATTCCTATTTCCTTTCTGTTGTCTTAGCTAGTGGGTGCTGCATGCAGCACTCCATAGGGAGAGAGTGCCCTGAATAATGACAGTAAGGCAGGGTACCTTAGACTGACCATCAGGAAAAATGTCACTGCACCCTATAGTTGTGAACTGATCTGGGGTCTTCCCAAAAGTCAGTGGCTAAGGGTTTTTTTTTGTTTTAATTAGGAACCTGAAGGCTAGTTCTGTGGTTGTGAGGGTTCTTTGAATAACCTGTGATCTTAGAAAAAAAAATAGTAATAGGCTTTTAGCCCGAAAGGGTGTTTTTGCTTTGGTGTCATTTCCAGGGTATCTTTGAAAAGGAAATAGCTAGAAACTTACATTTTAGAAAGAAAAAGAAAAGCTGACAGTTCTCCCTTAGATTACGGCTACACTACGCGCTTTGCTGGAAGAGGCAATGCAAATGAAGCGTGGATTAGCATTTTCTCGCACTTCATTTGCATAATCTCTTCTGGTCCGTTTTTGCGCAAAACCAAGCAATGTGGACATTTCCTTTTTGTGCAAAAACTCCTTTTTGTGCAAGATCCTTATGTTTCCCAGGGAGAGGTATAAGGATCTTGCGCAAAAAGGGGTTTTTGCACAAAAAGGAAATGTACACACTGTGGACCGGAAAAGATCATGCAAATGAAGCACAAGAAAATACTAATCTGCGCTTCATTTGCATTGCCTCTTCTGGCAAAGCCCATAGTGTAGCCTTAGCCTTAGAGTGTCTGTGGATGGGGGAGCATAAGAAGTTTCCTGGCCACGCCCCTTCTGAAGTTTCTGAAGTGGCCCCCTTTTTAAAATTATTGCCCACCCGTGCCTTAGGGTTTATTTATTATTAAAAGGAATTTTGCTTCCATTCACCTGGATTGGATCAACAAGATCATGAATTATTATTTCTGTTCAGTGTGAGGTAGCCAGCCATATTAAGATAACTCCGTATTCCAGGAAAGGAAAGTAATTCTGTATTTCTAATATTTGTGGTCTTAATAAATACAGAAGTGCTTTTAGATCCAGATCCTCTTTCAGCTTCAGTTCGTGTAACACCATAGAATGGACCTAATATGATTTTATACCAGTTGAGTTTCTGGTCCACAGAGCTTATTTGGTTACAACAGGGGTTCCAGAATGGGTCACAACTCCATTTTAAAGGGGTCATCAGAGCCAGTGTTAGATTTGTTGGAGCCAAAACTTGAACCCCACTGCCCATGGCCAAAGCCAAAGTCTGACCCCCACTGCCCAGGACCAAAGCTGAAGCCTGAGCCCTACAACTTTGGTAGAAAGTGAAACTCAAAGACTTCAGCCATGGGTCGGGCTTAGGTTACAAGCAACCTACATGGGGCTGAAGCCCTTGGTTTTCTGCTTTGGCCTCCCCTCCTGAGTTAGCGGGGCTTGAGTTTTGGCTCTGGCCCCCTTGCCCTGTGTGGCGGATTTGGGTGGGCTTCAGTCCTGCTTCCTGAGGTCATGTAGTAATGTTTGTTGTGAGATGGGGTGTGGTGCAACGAAGTCTGAGAACCACAGAGTTAGAACACCGGCAACAAAAATACTTTCTGACCCCATACTGCTTATAGTCTTGCCATTGAGGAATATATGTCTATGTTGCAGACAGTTGAAAATCTGTTAATTTTGGGTAGAAAGGTGTGTGTGGGGGGGTGTGGGGCAGGGAGATGGGAGTTCAGGATGAGACACAGAAACTATCCACTGGAGAATGAACAAAGGGAGAAAATCAGAATTAATAGGTAGGAATGTATTGCACTGGGGTGGAAGAACAGTGACAAATCTGACTGTACACATTTCTATATCTCACCCACACTGTGGGTAAGACATAACATTATACAATGGCTTAGTAACTATAGGCCAACCGAGAAGTATTGTATTACACAGGCCTCTTACTTGTATTCCTATAGATGGGGCTTCACCTGGCTGACATTGCCAGTGAGAAAACTCATTGAAGCATGATTGGTCTCTAAGGTATAGCATCCTTAAGCAGTCTCAATCTAGCATGTGGTAACTGATACTTCTTTTAGCCTTTTGTTTTTTAAACAAGCACATTTTTCTGCCAATTAATGCACCATCTGATACAGAATGGTGTTTTAAGGTGAAGGTTTTTCTACTTAAAAAACAAGGAATAGTCTAGTAGCACCTTAAAGACTAATAAAATGTGTAGATGGTATCATGAGCTTTCATGGGCACAACTCACTTCTTCAGATGAGTGGAGTATTGAAATTGAAATACTCCAGTTATCTGAAGAAGTGGGCTGTGCCCACGAAAGCTCATGATACCATCTATATGTTTTGTTAGTCTGTAAGGTGCTACTAAACTATTCCTTGATTTTTAAGTTTTTCTAGTTGCAGACTAACTCGGCTACCCCTCTGAGGTGTTTATACTGTTACTTTTAACCCTATTGTTTGTATTGTCATCGTGCCATGGGCCAGTATCTCAAAACAAAGCAATGGTTCCTACCAAAAGGGTTTATAATGGCTATGGGAAATCAATAATAGTGAGTGGGCCACATGAGTGACCCCCCTTCATCTCAGTGGGCCCCATGACTAGTGTGGGAGGGGTGTGAGCTGCAACCCTGGATCCCCTGGCTATCCCTCTTCCCCACATGCCTCGTGTATACTGGAGCACTGTAATCTCATACTTCCTACTTCTTGCCCTGCCTCCCAACACTTTCAGAGTATCATAAATTGCCTGATTTGTGCTTTTGTCCCTGCCCCTTCCCCTCTCTTCCTCCCAGAGCTTGAACAGCCATTAACAGCTGATTTGCAGCATTTCAACTCTGGGAGGGGGGAACAGGAAGGGAGTGCAAATCAGAGGATTCATGGTGCTCTGAAATTGCTAGGAGGGAGGGGGAAGAGTAGAAAGTGCATAGCTCCAGTATGTGAAAGGTGGATGGGGGAAGAGGACAGACAGGGTGGCTTGCAGGTGGCCCACCGCTGGTTTATACTATAAGACAAAAAATACAGATAGATACAGAAAGACTGACAGGATGTGACAATCCAGAATGACAGGCAAAGGTCTCAGCATGTGTAGGCATAATGGTAAAGGGGAGTTTTAAGGAGGGATTTGAAGGAGAATACTGTGTTAGTTTTGTGAATATTTATGGGGAGCTCCTGCCATGCAAGGGAGTCTGCATGGGAGAAAGCATGAAGGTGCTTATTTTAAATTTCACTTGTTGGTTAAAAGGATATTTTCATTTAACCTGCCAAGATGACGCCACCAAAACGGTGTATATGTCCTATTTTGTAAGTTAATTGACATCTCCAGTGAACAAGATATTATAATGCCATTATGTACTTTATCCCTTACATAATGCTTTGCATGTTGCCTTAGTATGTACAAGACATACCAAAGGTTCAGCCTTACAAACCCACAAAATTGAGATCATAGGGACTACTTATGAGTACATTTTACTGATGTGTGTGACTGGGATCTATGATTATATTGTACACATTATTTAGGATCAGATTCTCTGCCTGTGTAATGGATAACAGTTTCACTGCCTTCAGCTGAGTTGTGGTCATTTGCACCAAGAATGAATTTGACTCTGTACAACAAAAATGCATTTATGATTTTATTGGCTTATGATGGTGCATACATATCCATGTGTAAATCCCCATCCCATGACTATCTTGTTTTGCATTGATAGTTTTTAATTATGCTTCTTTGCTCTTTGGAAATTCCCTGCTCTGGCTTTCCAGGAGAGAAAAGACAATGCAATAGCTATGTTGTCTGTTTTTTCACCTCAGAGGGATGTAACCAATTAACAGATTTCCTCAAATTACTGCCAACATGAAATCTTTTTAAGAAAATAAAAAAGTTACTTTTTTATTTCAAGGAATTCTGCCAGGTTTTGGAAACAGTGCAGATGCAACTGTAATTTTCATTAATGATTTTCAAGGTATTTCTGTTATATTTATTTCCTTGTTAGTTTTATGCTGAGCTGTTGTCACAATATTACGATATTTGACACAACAGATAAATATGTGGCTGCCGTCCCGAGGCCCTCTTGAAAACATGCTTGCCAGAGTCTGTACGTCCAAACTGGCTCTGTTCTAGCTTATGTATCAACTTAATATGGCTTTTGTTTTTTAGGACAGACTGTGTACATAAGTGCACATAGTATGAGGGACTTGTGTTTAGACACCTCTTCCATCTCTAACTAATCTAAACCATCTTTGAAGGAATCATCCCCTTTTCTGCCACGTTCTTAAGCTAATTTTCATTGAGTTGCTCCATAGAGTCTGATGATATTTTACGAAATCCAAACCAGCTGGACTGTTCTGAGTTGTCGGCAGACTGATAAATCAAGATTCTTTTAACTTGGTTAACTGAGTGGAATGCTTCTCTTCTGGAGGAACTATCAATTTAGCTAGCAGATATATTCAGTCAGATCTGGGCCAGTCTGATTATTTCTGCGGGAAGTGTGTTTGAAAAGAAGGGAAGGAATGTGCCTTCTCTTCTTGGTATGTTTTATCTACTTTCAGTTCCAGTAGTTTTGGATGTGCTTAGAGAATTGTGATCAACATCCAATGAGGTGGCCCATGGTTGGCTAAGGTAAGGAGAAAATTTGGGGGCTCATTTTGATTGAGTTGTTTTGAATATGGCAAGCTGCCAGCAATAAGCAAGCTCTACTTAAACTCTTACTATTTGGATGGCAATATCTCATCATTCATTTTATAGCGCTGAATCTCCCTTTTTGAAGAAAAGTTATTGAGAAGGTAGGACTGGAGCAACACCTCATTTCACAGATTTCTTTAATCTTTCTCGGTCTGGACTGAATTGTTTGTGACAATATTTGACAAAGAAGGAAGTGATGGTTATTAGATAGGGGAAGCATTTAGGAATGGATAGAGGAGATACCTGCACCAAATACTGAGGGTATATGCCCTCCAAAATAATTCTAAGTCTTCTAATCCAATGCAATCCATCACTGTTCTTTGATTTTGCAGTAGTGTGGGTGTCGATGAAAAATCCAAAATTTGCCAACATTTCCTTGCAGTGCTACCTGAAATATCAACTTTTTCACATACTCAAGACAAGAAATTACTGTATGGTATCAGTGGGCAAATGTTAACTTTTTTTAATGGTCAGGTTCACTGCAACCATGGTTTGCAGTGCCTTTCAATAGCAGGTTGTGTCTCTTTATCTCTAACATAGACCTTATACCTATCATGCCTTTCTCGCCAGGCCTAATGTGTTTTATCAAAGATATCCTTGAAGTCTTTCTGTCAACTTTAACTAGTATAGAGCCATAGTTGCCTACCGGATAAACAGGAAATACTGCTGAGAGTCAACACACTTATAGAATCATAGAAACATAGGGCTAGAAGCGATAATGAGAAGCCATGAAGTCCAGTCCTCATCCCACCCCACCCCCCCCGTGGTGAGGCAGAAGCGAATACACCTAGACAATCCCTGATAGGCAGGCCTGCCAACTGGGGGGAAAAAGAGGATACTTGCTCCGGGGCCTGGCTATTCAGAGAGGCCCAGGTCTGTTTATTTCCAGATATCTTTATCTCTGTGCCATGCATTCCAGGTGTTATGATAGATGGGGGGGTAGGGGGGCGGAGGAGGCACACACCACAGCCTCGGTAGCTGTGAGGACTGATTGCCCCCATCCCCATCCCTTCCACTTAAGACCCTGCCTTTTCCGGGAGTAGGGAGGCTGTTGGCTTCCCTGCTGATACGTGTTTGTCCAACCTGTTCTTAAATGGCAGGGATGCCACAGCCTCGCTTGGAACCCTATTACAGTACTAAACTATCCTTATAATATGAATGTTTTCATAATATCCAATATAAATCTTCCTGGCTGCAAATTAAGACAATTACTTCTTGTCCTATCTTCAATGGTTACAAGAGAACAGTTGGTCACCCTCCTTTTTATAATAGCTGTTGACACGAATGAAGAGTGTTATCACATCACTACTCAGTCTTTTTTCCTCAAGTCTAAATATGGCGAGCTTTTATAACATTTTGTCATAGGTCATATTTTCTTACTTCTTTTATAATATTTATTGCTCTTCTTCTTTGTCCACATCTTTCTTAAAGCCCAGAACTCAACATAGTACTACAGGTGAGGGCTCACCAGAGCTGTATAGAATGGGAGAATTACCTTCAGTGTCTGATATATGACATTCCTGTTAATACACAGAATTATACTAGATTTTTTTGCAACTATGTCATGTCATTGACTCTGATTTAATTTGTAATCCACTATAGTCCCAGATCATTGAGAACAGCGCTAGATCATTAAGAACAGTCCCAGATCATTAAGAAAACCATTTTATAGTTTTATATTTGAATTTTCCCCTTCTAAGTATAGTACTTTGCACAATTTTCATCTTGTTGATTTTAGACCAATTCTTCAGTTTTTCAAGGTTGTTTTGAATTTTAACCCTATATTCCAAAGTGCCAGCAACCCCTACGAGTTTGCCACAGATTTGATAAGCATATTTTTCACTATTATCTAAGTCATTAATGATAATATTGAATAGTAATGGATCCAGGATTGACACGTTCAAAGCTTCATTAGATATATCCTCATAGTTTGACATTGAACCATTGATATCTAGTTATCTAGTCTTGGAATGCAGATTTTTGTACATCCATCTTATAACAGCTTCTTCTAGACCACATTTCCTGGTCTGCTGATGAGAATATCATGTGGGACTTCGTCAAAAGCCTTTTTGAAACCAAGATATATCATGTATACAGCTTTCCCATTAGGCCACTAATCTATTATTCACTAGCCCACTAATCCTGTCAAAGAAGGAAATTAGATTTGTTTGGCAGTATGTATTCTTGACAAATCCATGCTGTCTATTTGTTATAAATCTGTCATCCTTTAGGTGCTTACAAACCGTTTGTTTAATAATTAGTTTCAGTATCTTCCCAGGTACCAAAGTTAGGCTTACTGGCCTATAATTCCCCCTGTCCTTTGTGTTCTCCTTTGTAAAGATGGGTACTATGTTTGCCTTTCTCTAGTCCTCTAGAACTTCACCATTTATTCATGAATTGTCAAAGATAATTGCCAACAGTTCCGAGAATGGTTTAGTTATTTCTTTAACCATGCTAGGGTGAATTTCATAAAAATATAAGAATAGCCTTACTGAGTCAGACCAATCATCCAACTAATCCAATATCCTGTCTTCTAATAGTGGCTAGTGCCAAATGCTTTGGGGGAACGAACAGAACAGGGCAATTATCAAGTGATCAATTCCTTGTTGTCTATTCCCAGCTTCTGACAGTCAGAGGCTTAAAGACATCCAAAGTTATGGGGTTGCATTTCTAACCATTCTGTCAAATAGCCATTAATGGACCTATCTTCCACGAACTTATCTAATTCTTTTTGAATCCAGTTATTCTTTTGGCCCTCATGACATTCCATGGCAAATGCCATGTGTTGACTATGTGCTGTGTGAAGAACTACTTTATTATGTTTGTTTTAATCCTACTCTCTATACATTTCATTGGGTGACCCTTGGTTTTTAATTTTATACTTTTATCATCTCCATCCTCTTTTGTAAACTCATTAATCTCTCTCTCTCTTTTTAATATCTTCTCACATGGAAGCTGTTTTATTCTCCTAATCATGTGTGTTGACCTTCTCTATACTTTTTCTAATTCTCATATAACTTTTTTTAGATGGGGTGACCAGAACTGCTTGCAGTATTCAAGGTGCGGGTGTATAATGGATTTAAATATTACATATGCCTTTTCTAATAGTTCCTGGCATTGTTTACTTTTTTGACTGCTAGTGCACATTGAGCAGATGTTTCCAGAAAACTTTTTACAATGACTCCAAGATCTTTCTTGAGTGGTAACAGCTTATTTAAACCTGACCATATTGTATGGATAGTTAGGATTGTGTTTTTCATTACACTCTACTTTGCATTTATCAGCACTAACTTTCATCTGCCACTTTGTTGCTCAGTCACCCTCTTGGTGTGATCTTTTTGTAACTCCCTATCGTCCGCTTTAAAATTAACTACCATGACTAATTCTATATTGTCTGCAACATTGTTAACCTCTTTTTCCAGAACATTTATGAATATATGGATCACTGGTCCCAGCACAGTTCCTGGGAGGATTCTGCTATTTACCTTTCCTCACTGTAAAAATTGACCATTTATTCCTATAGTTTAATCAGTTATTGATCCATGAGAGCATCTTCCTTTTTATCCCATGATGGCTTACTTTGCTTAAGAACTTTTGGTAAATGACCTTGTCAAAGTCTTTCTGAAAATCCAAGCGCGTTCTGTTCTCCGGATCACTCTTTTCCACGTAGGTGGTTGGAGTAGGCAGGGCTGAGGGAGGCAATCCCCCAGCCCCACCTTCAGTCCTTCCCCTTCTCCTGAGGCCCCACCCCTTTCCCCATGCCCCTCATGGGGAGGTGGGGTGGCACGCCACATGCATGCTCCCCCTTTCCAACCACAGGAAGGGGAGCAGGCGGGCATGTGCTTGTCCCAGCTTCCCCAGCCCAGAGGAAGGCTCACTACCCAGCCCAGCCTCTCCAGCCCTGGAGCACCGGGGAAGGGAGGAGGGTGTGGCCCGGCACAGCATCTCCAGCACCAGGAGGGCAGGCGCTGGAGGCAGCAATACTCTGCCCCCCAGAATGCCTACAGTAGGTATTCTGGGGGTGGAGGGTGGGTGGGGCCAGGCTGGCAGTTTGGGAAGGAAGAACCTTTCCCCACCTTACACACCAGACTTTTCCATTTATTTAACTACCGTAAAGAATTATAATAGATTGTGAGACATTTCCCTTTACATAAGCTACGTTGACTCTTCCCCAATGTATTTTGTTCATCTATGTGTCTGGTAATTCTGTAGTTTTACCAGTAATTACTTGGTAATTACTATATTTTCAAACAATTTGGCTCCCCCCCACCCCTTCCCTTATTTATTCTTGGTTCTGGACTTCCAACACTCTGGTCATCTGAAGAAGTGGGCTGTGTCCACAAAAGCTACATGTCTTTAAAGTGCTACCAGACTATTTGTTGTTTTTTACGTTTTTCCTGTTACAGACTAACTTGGCTACCCCTCTGAAACTCTTGATAATGAAGTTAGTCTTTCAGACTTGTAATTGCCAGGATTGCTTGTTGAGCCATTTAAAAAATTGATGTACCTAACTATCTGCCAGTCATCTGGTACAGAGTCTGATTTAAGTGGTAAGCTATATGCCACAGTTAATAGTTCTGCAGTTTCATATCTGAGTTCCTTCAGAACTCTTGTGTGAATACCATCTGCTCCTGATGACGTATTCATGTGAAGCCACTTGTGTGGGCTTCCAAACAACCCATGTCATCTTCTCAGGGTTTATATCACTTTACTGGCTGGTGAGGGAACCCTGATTCACCTGCTACTTATTGGTTCCAACCTAGGGACTTGTAAATAGCAGCCACTATATACCACTCCCTTCATTTCATTGCTGCTACTTCCCTAAGCCCATTCTCACCTATCCCCTTACCTCAGGCTTTAAGCTCTCAGGTCCTATCTCTCTCTGCTGATGCATCCACTCCTCTACTGACACCTCAGTCTGATACAGTCCCTCACGTTTGTCACCTAAAAAGAATAGCTCAGATGTGGAAATCTCCCTCACATCTTCTGCAGTTAGGATTGAGGCAAATAATTCATATAGTTTCTCCACAATGACCTGGTCTTCCTTGAATGCTCTTTGATTATCTGGATTGTCCCGTGGCCCCACTGATTGTTTGGCAGGCTTTCTGCTTCTGTTGTTAAAAAACAAAAGCAAATAAAAAAAAAACCCTGTTGTTTTTTGCCTTTTGCTAGCTGCTCTTCAAAATTCTTTCATTGGTCTGACTAATTATACCTTTACACTCGACTTGCCCTTGTTTATACTTCTTTCTATTTTCCTCATAAGGCCCTGATGACTTGGATATATATAAGTTATCTAAAAATTATTTAACCTGTTCTTTTCCTATTTTGGATGGTACTATTTATGTTTTGGTGAAGGCTGAGGCAAAATAAGCATTAAACACCCCAGCCTTTTTGATGTTGCCTATGCTTAGCTCTCCTTTCCCTCTAAGAGGACTCATACTTTTCTTCATCTTTCTCTTGCTCCTAATGTAGTTCTAGAATGTCTTACTCAACTTATGTCCCTTGCTAAGCATAACTCATTTTATGCCTTAGTCTTCTCATCATGCTCATATCAGTCCATTGGCTTCCTGTTTGCTTTCTCATGATGTTTAAGGATCAGCCATGAAATGAAAGTGTTGAATGGCCTAGGTTTCTGAGATTTCTCACTGTATTTTCCACTGCAACATTTAAGATTGTAGTCATCCCTTGAGCTGAACTCTCTATGACTAGTGTCAGGGATTTCTCAATCCAGTTATCCTTGGAGTTATGACAGTACTCAAGACTAATGACAAACTACAATTAAGAACACATGTCCATGTGCTTTGTTTTTTGTTGTGTTTTAATCATTTAAGTTTATTTTTTAATTTCTGACAAGATAATTATGATTAATATTTCTGTAAGGAAGAATAATGCTTTTTTGTGCTGTTATTATGGGTGGCTTTGTTAGTGAGGTTTTCAATTTTTAAAATATGCACCAATCTGCTAATAGACATTTTGTAGACCAGTATTATCACAATCATGCCCATGGCTACATCTACACTGGCAGCTTCTTGCGCAAGAACTCTTTTGCAGAAGAGCTCTTGTGCAAAAACTCTTCCAGAAGAGAGCGTCTACACTGGCATGTGCTTTTGCACAAGAGATGTGCTTTTGCGCAAGAGCATCCATGCCAGTGTGGATGCTCTCTTGTGCAAGAAAGCTCTGAGGGCCATTTTAACCATAGGGCTTTCTTGCGCAAGAAATTCATGTTGCCTGTCTACACTGGCCTCTTGTGCAAGAACAGTTGCGCAAAAGGGCTTATTCCTGAGCGGGAGCATCAGAGTTCTGGCACAAGAAGCCCTGATTTCATACATTAGAACGTCAGTTTACTTGCGCAAGAACACGTGGCCAGTGTAGACAGGCAGCAAGTTTTTGCACAAGAGCAGCCACTTTTGCACAAGATCACGCCAGTGTAGACACAGCCATGAAGTTTAACAGATTAAATTAAACAAATAGGGCCACTAGATCTTAAAACAATAGAGCATTACAGTTTTCATTTCTCATTTTGATTTTTTTAAGACACTGTGGTAAGGGTCCTTCTTTCCCTTGCCAGCCTCTGCACTCTTTTCCCTGTGCAAGATAGGCCTTGGGTAAAGCACCCCCTATCTTCTGCATTCAGGTTGTTAGCTTCACCCTCAGCAGAGGTTTAGGCTTGTGGTCTTCCCCTAGGCTAAAGAACCCAGCCTCTCCTCCTGAAGCTGCTCATGCCCTTGCTAGCTCTGACTTAGCAACTATTTGACTTTCTGTCCCTCTTCTCCCTCCACTCAACAGGGCAGACTTTAAAAGGTCCCAAGCAGGCCTGAAGTGGAATCAGCTGACCCTAACTGGGCCAAGGTAGCCCTGTCTCCGCTGATCCTACTCTGCTTGAGACAATCTGTTGTCAGCTGATCCTGATTGACCTGCAGTAACTTACTTCTGTTTAATAGGTGAGTGGCTCTTTTACCCTTCTAAGGCTGTCTTTTCCCACAGGCTGTGTGTAGACTGGCAAGTTTTTCCACAAAAGTGACTGCTTTTGCGGAAAAACTTGCCAGCTGTCTAGACTGGCCGCTTGAATTTGCTCAAGAACACTGACAATCTAATGTATGATCGTCAGTGTTCTTGTGCAAATACAATGACTCTCCCGTTTGGGAAAAAGCCCTCTTGCGCAAATGCTTTTGCGCAAGAGGGCCAGTGTAGACAGCTGAGAACAGTTTTGCGCAAGAAAGCCCTGAGGGCGAAAATGGCGATCGGGGCTTTCTTGCGCAAAACCGCGTCTAGAGTGGCACGGATGCTTTTCCGCAAAATGTGCTTTTGCGCAAAAGCGTCCATGCCAATCTAGACGCTCTTTCCCTCAAATGCTTTTAATGGAAAAACTTTTCCGTTAAAAGCATTTGTGGAAAATCATGCCAGTCTAGACGCAGCCACACTGTTGCAGTCCTCTGGCCTGGCTTTGTCACAATATACAAATAAGAGGGTGTCTTGGCTGAAATAGGTTACAGCTTTGAAATGTAATATCAATACTTCTTGATTGTTCATTTTTATAATGCAGGTGGATTTTAAAATGAAACCTTTCAAAATAAAATCTTAGTGTGAATATTTAACAACTAAAGTGCAAGAACACCTGTGAAAGGGCACATCAGGCTTTCATGACCCCTGTTGGAGCCTCCTGATTCTACCACATGCCAGCACAGGAAAGGAGCAGCAAAGATGAGTCCTCCAGATTAGCCTAGAGAGGCTTCATGGAAGCAGCCAATCAAAGCAAAGCAGGGATCGGATAAAAGGAGCTGCAGGGGCTTAGCTACTCAGTTCCTGGTTGGCAATAGAATGTCAAGGAAGGGGTTTCTTTTTGGCTAATGAAGCTTGAGGGATAACTAGAGTTTGATTCTGGCTGTGTTTCTTTAAGGTGGGAGAGAAAGGACTGGAGACTTTACCTCTGAGGTAAGGGGTCAGGGTAAATGGGCCAGGAAAGTAGTAGTAATGCATTTAAGGAAGTGGTATATGGCTGCTGTTTAAAAGTCCCTATGCTGGAACCCAGAGTAGTGAGGTAAACCCTCAAAAAGAGAACAAGGGTTGTTTAGAAGCCCAAACAAATAGTTAAATGTAAAGAGTCCAGAATTCACTGAAAACCTTAGTGAGGGCAAATAATGTTGTTAAACTTTTTTCCAGCCCTGTGTGACACAGTTGGAGGGCTGAGCCAAAGTAGACCTGCCAAGCAAGCTGATACTCAGTAAGACAGAGGGTAGGACTGCAGGAGCAGTGTCTCTGCATTGTTGGACACATTTGACTTCACTTATGCTGCATCTGTAATGCCATTTTTATAAATAAACAGGTGCTGGTGGCATGGGGGAGAGTGGCAGGAGTACCTGCACTTATAAAGCATGACTACCTTTGCCAATCTCCCATAAAGGGTACTAGTGTAACACATACCACCTCAGTGTGAAGTACTGTCCCATCTAGTGGTGCCAAGACTACTTATGGAGAGCATGATTTGCTCTGCAGCCTTGGCTAATAGGTAGTTGGCTTTTTAGCTCATGCAATAGAGGGCCATACACTAAGCTCCAGAGGTCCCAGGTTCAATTCTGCCTGCAAACTACTTGGCTATGTCTTCACTGGCAGCTTCTTGCGCAAGAACTCTTCTGCGAAAACACTTCCACAAGAGAGCGTCCACACTGCCATGTGCTTTTGCGCAAGAGCATCCATGGCAGTGTGGATGCTCTCTTGCACAAGAAAGCTCTGAATTGGCCATTTTAACCATAGGGGCTTCTTGCACAAGAAATTCATGTTGCCTGTCTACACTGCCCTTTTGTGGAAGAGCTCTTGAGCAAAAGGGCTTATTCCTCGTGGGGAGAGGAATAACTCTTCTGGAAGAAGTTCTGTTTTAAAATGCTATACTGTAAACTTACTTGCGGAAGAACGTGTGTGCAATGTAGACAGCTGGCAAGTTTTTGCACAAGAACAGCGGTTCTTGTGCAAGAAGCTGCCAGTGTAGCTGTAGCCCTTGGATCTGTGGACGTTACTGCAAGCCTTATTCTGCTTCTAGTCTATTACTTGTAGCGGCAGGCGGTGCTCAGACTGAGTATCCTTTGTTACACCACTACATATATTAGCTTGTCTACAGCTTGCAATTTCATTTCTTTATTCCAAAAAGACACCAACCAGTTTCAATAATCTCTTCTGGAGGATGATTTTCTTAATATTCCAGTGTTTAGAAGTAAATTGTCTACATGGAAGATATTCATTGGCTAGAAGTAGCATGGAAATACAGTACTTGATTCTGAGTTCATCAGCTTTCTCACTTTGGTTTTATTTTGGTCTATTTTTAAATTAATAGTCCAAGAAGCAATGAAATTCCCAGAGTACAAGGAACAGAAAATTATGTATAACATTTGCAAATTATCATTCAGCATCAAAAGAATTAATTTGTTTGCCATTGGAAAATCATCTCTCTTCTAGCAACACAGAGATTTATAGTCCTGTGGGAATGGAAGTGAGACCAAGGGCAGCAGCTTTTGAATACAGCTGCAGATAATAGTAGTGGAGATAAGTAGAGGAAGGAATTTTGATATTTCAGTTTTGCTGTGATATCAAAAGATCTTGTCCAAGAAACCTAGCATTATGCCAGTGAAAATACAGATGACTACTGATTGGTGATTATTGTTGTTTGAGCACACTGCCTTATAGCCATGTTCTAGTGCTATTTATAGTGAGTTGTATCTTGTATGAGCATAATTAGTCAGGACTCAGCTGTGGAAAATCCCCATAGCTTCATCTAGCTCAAATGGACTATTGTGAATCAAAATATGTGACCTCCTTAACAGTTGTAGAAGTCCTTATCTATTGTCAGCCACATTGTTATGGGGAAGGGAACCAGACAGACACAGAAAAGGAGATAGCTCTGAGATTCAAGGACAAATCACAATACTGCTTAACGAGCAGCACGGCTTAAAAACTTAATTGTTTGAAAGCTACTGTAAAATTACTATAATTGAGCTCTTACTAGAATCAATGGCAAAACTCCCTTTGTCATCATTAGATATGCAAAACATACAAGCTTTTCTATGTGTATATTTAATGTTCATTTCTGTTTATATTTCTAAGTTTATTCTTGTGTGTATGTATATAGTACACACACAATTATAAGTTAGTATGCTATGCTAGTTGTGTAGCCCCAGAGTTTGGAAATCTCACTGAGAGATGATTAAGCAAGGTGCTAAGCACCTGTTGTAATCCACCCACCACCTTCTGCTTTCATAGATTTCATTAGGAGCTGATAGCCATCAGTAACACACTGATGTCAGTAAAACTAACTCTATATAGCACATGGCTATTGCTGCTATATAAAATTGAAATGTAAATGTGATTGTACCCTCAAAACTGACTCTAATGGTGACCTTCTGTGTTTGCATTTTCACTGTAACTCACTGATTTCTAAACTGAATTTATTTGGTTTATAACTTCAAAAGGTACTTTATCTCCCAATCCATAGGCCCACCCTGGGTTCTGATATGAAGATGAATTATTTCTATCTCACATAATAAGAATTCTGCAGATCAAATTACACTTCTCTGATTTACACTTTTTTTCCCATCCTCACTGTGTTCAGATTAGGACTTGACTGATACCTTTACAAACCCCTGGTGTAGGGCTCACAGGGAGCTAGACTCCAGTTCCAAGTTACTATAAAGCATCACTGTAAAACAGGGGAGGGGACCCTCTTTTGGGTTGAGGGCCACTGACCCACAGAGGAAAAAAATCAGTAAAAAAACCTCAGACATACCCCTGACTGAGAAGGAAAAAGACACTCCCCATGTTCCCCTTGCACACAGAGCATCAGAGGGCCCAGGCTAGTAGATTTTGTATGCTCCAGCCCCACAGTGGGGGAGGGCTGAGCACCAGTGTGGGCTCCCCGGTGCTGGGGGATACCCCTGAGCTGTGGCGGTCAGATCCAGTCAAGCTGGGGGCTGCATCTGAGTCTGAGGTTCCCCACCCCTGCTGTGAAATATCACTGGTGTGGGTTTATGTAACTGCATTTTCAAAGAGATCTCATATTTACATAGTAATAGAGATGTAGCCGTGTTAGTCTGGTCTAGCTGAAACAAAAGACAGGACTATGCAGCACTTTAAAGACTACATATGGTCATGCCAATTTTCTTCCACAATTTGATCTGAGGAAGTGGGTCTGGCCCATGAAAGCTCATCACCTAATAAACCATCTTCTTAGTCTCATATTTACATGTGACATTAGGTAAGAGTGGAAGAAGGGGTCCTGCTTCTTTGGATTGTTTGTGTATCTCCTGAATAATTGTGTCTGAAATAACATCATGTGCCCTTGTGCAGAGTTTCTTAGACTGAAAACAACCCCTAAAATTTTAAGGGTACATTTACACAGCAGCATTATTCTGGACATCTACACTGTAAGCCTTTATTTCAAGATAATGTTGAGCTGGAGGATTTTCTACTCAGACTTGTGGCAACCCTCATTTCACGAGGAGTACGGAAAGTCAAAGGAAGAGTGTTCTTCCTTCGTCTTGCTGTGTAGAAAGCTCCAAAAATCGAATTAAGCTATTTCGACTTCAGTTACGTCAATTGCATAGCTTAAGCTGCGTAGCTTAATTTGACTTTAGCCCTGCTCTGCAGCCGCACCCTAAGTTACCTTCCTCTGGGATTTGAATATATTTTAAAAAATATTAGTTGAACCTAATTAAGACTTAAATCGGTCATTATGCCAATGTTTGATACCTTTAAACAAATCTACATGAATAATTCTGCTATTCAAGCATTGGAGTCCCAGGAAACAATACAATGGCAATTGTTTGTGTTACAAAATCTTGTCAGTTTTGCAAATGCAGTGGATGGTATAGAATCAGATTCAGGTCCCATTTTGTAAGAAACTCAAAAGTTTGAGAAGACTGATAAATGTTGCCAATTTTGACCAGTATATGTAATGAACTATAAGGTGTTGTCTTTAATAATTTCAAATGTAACTTTGATTTCTAAATATCCATTATTGGCATGTAAAAAGCATATGCACACTGAATAAAATATGAAGACTATCCCTTCAGTTAAGTATTAATGGTTTCTGGGAAGCCTCTGCAGTCCTTAATTCACTGTCTACTTTAATGTAAAACATATATGTATTAAAAAATCTGAGAGATGAAGATCATAGTATTTGAAGTGGTATGGGTTTGTGTAGCTGCATTTGCAATGCTTTTAGTCTGAAAAATGACCTTAAAAGCAGCTGAAAAACTGCTTTGTGGAATCATCTGGGAATTGAATCAAAATTCCAAATGTGGCTAATGGCAATTTACATGTTATCTAGGGCAATGATCATAAAAAATGGTTCTCAAACCAAGATACTTACATTTGGCAGAGGGTAAAAATGGTGCCCGCTATCTCAACTCCCTTCCATCATCTCTGAACTCTAATCCAATATGAGTTGAGCCAGTACAAACAAGCAAACTGTGGTGGATGGTGTATAATTGATCATGTGGCTAACTATAGTGATTTTAAGACCTAAATCATACATTACCGTTTCCAGCTTCCTCCACCATTATCATTTAGCCCTTAGAATGGTGTCATTAGTGCTTGAGCCGTGCTCACCCTTTACTAATGTCCTTGGATACATGCCTTCTTGCTGAGATATGGATGCTTGTCTCAGAATAAGCTGTGCGTGGAGCTTGAAAGGAACATGCACACGTTTATCAATAATTACATGTAATGAACTGCAGTTGAAATGGCACCCATCTCTAATACCTTCCTGGAAAAAGGTAAGGGAAAAGAAACCACTGTTTTGTGTTCCTCCACTGGGGATATTAGATAGCAGGTAATGGAATAGTTGAGTAACTGCATGAATTCTTAGTGGTTAGATGATTATATAGTCCCCAAGGGCAGGGCCAGCAGCCAGTGCGCTCCGGCCCCATTCCCAGGGAGCCCCTGCCACTCTGCAGTGCTGCCTCTGTATCAGGTGGCCAGGTGGGAGCCAGCCTGTGAGGGGAGCCAGTTTAAAAACCAGCTGTCCATTGCAGATCAGCTGCCTGCTGCCCCACGCTGCTGCCTCTGATACAGAGGTAGCAGCACGGGGTGGTAGCTGCCCCTGTCCTGGGGAGGGGGAGGGGGGAAGAGGGGGACTGCTGAGCTCCCTGTGGACAGAGGCTCGTCCAATGGGATATGGAGCAGCCTCTGCCCGCTGGGAGCTCAGACCCCCTGCAGGCAGAAGGTGCTTTGTGGCAGCCTCCTCTTCATCCTACCCCAAATGCTGCTGCCTCTGATACAGGCAGAAGCATGGGGAGGAGAGGGGGGAACAGGCACCACTGTGGAGATGGTGCTGGGGGAACTGGCTTTTAAGAGGCAGCAGGGGTAGGGGGAGGACGGGGAACAAAAGCAGTCAACTAGATTAAATAAGCCTAGCTCAAGCCAAGTATAGTCAACTATTTGTTTACATCCCTATCTTCCACACTAGGCTCAATCCATGAAATTAATATTAAAGAAAGCCCTTTGAGGTGGTATTCAAACCCATGCTGGCCTGTAGGGGAATTAAGGTGCTAAATTGTGCTTAAATCACTAGGGAGGAGAGCAGACCTTAAACCCTCTGTTCCTGGGGACAAAGCTGGCTGAAGAAAGGAGCTCTTTCAGTGAATACTGTCTGAGGGCAGGGTCCTGCCTAGGGCAGGGGGCTGGACATCATGACCTTCTGAGGTCTCTTCCAGCTCTGTGGTTCTAGGATTCTATGAGGGCCCTGTCCCTGAAAATGGGACTTGTTAACTCTTTTCAGGGTCCCCTGGAGGAGGATTCTTAGCCCATCTGTGTAGAGATTCCTTTGTGTTAATTCCTATTTGTTTCTGCTTACTGTCACTCCAGAAGAGGTTTGGCCAAAGGACAGTGCCTTCTGAGACTGGACTGCCAGGCAGACACCCAAACATTAAGTATAGACCAGGATGAGAACTGGGGCATAGCCTAGGATTCATCCTGGCATAGAATCCAAGTAACAAGCCCATATTCTCTCACTGTTCCAACTATTTGAATGGAGGTTGTCAGTGTTTTTTCCCTTTCACTTTAGATTAATGTTCAGTTGGTCTGGCTCTTGGAACTTTTTCCTAACTATTAGTTTCCGTATCACTCTGAAAAAGCAATGACTGATCCATATAGAAACCTGCTTTTGAGACACCTTGTAAAGTTGTATCTGGTCTCAAGGAAATGGTGTGAATTATGCTACTGACCAGCAGAAGCAAATCACTTACAACTCTTATTTTGGCCCAAAAATATTCAATCTGCATGGTTTTTAGACAGGCATTCACTAACAAGTCAATTAAAGGGACAGATCAATTTATAGCTCATGACTCTTAATATTGCAATATTTAATCTAACTTTTAGAAGGCACATAAGGCATTTATTTTAATATTTCCCTATTTTTCTTTTATTCTTTGGCTATTCCTTACATTGTGGATGTTTATCTTCAATTTTGTACATGTAAATATTTTATATAAGCACTTCTAAAAAAATAAGGCACTCACTTGAGCTACATCTACACTGTGGAGCTATTTTGGAATACTGGAAGTATCCTGAAATAGCTATTCTGTGTCTTTTGAGCGTGCCTGTTATTTTGAAATATAACGAGCTTGCTATTCTGACATCCCTGTAAACCTTGTTCCACAAGGGTTAAGGAACATTTTGGAATAGTGTTTTGTTTTTTTGAAATTTGGTACCATGTATACAGTTACAAATTTCAAAATAAGCTATTTTGAAACTTCATCGAAATAATTTGCACTATTCAATTTGTATAGTGCAAATGGTGTATCTTATATCGAGGTAAGGGTGCATTGTAAATGCATCCTTAGATGTCTATATTTGAATATGCTCATTAAAGTGATTTGTCCTAGGTTTGCTTTTTAGAGTGATTTGTCTCAGTGGTTTGCTGTAATCCCCAGAACTTGTGGTTAAAAATTGGTAGAAGCAGTCCACTCTTCTATAATACCTAACAATCACATTGGACTCTCTGGATCTAATTGAAAACAGTTCATACTGCAAGTATCACTATCCTAATATGTGCAGACTCTGTTGGATGACATGAGATGGTACAATTTTTTTTACTGTGTTCATCTTACTGTGTTCATCTTTGTGTATGTTAAAACTGACTGCCAGTGCATTGACCTCAAATTTCTTTATCAGTAATAAGGCAGCCCTCAAGCTTTCAAATACGGCAGTTCTGTTAAAAGTTGTGGTTTAGTGTGTGTGTTTAAAACCTAGAAGGGTGGGGTAGGGGTGGGGGTGAAGGAGAGGGGGCAGAAGGAATTGAGCCAAAAGGTGATTTATTCCCATGATTGGTAACATACAAAATCAAACCTGGGCCTATGCTAAAAATCACCTTTCCTATTGAACAAAAAATATATTGTCACCCCAAATTCAATCTTCTGCTCCTCCATGAATGAATTCAGAGTCTTTCTCCACCATGTGATGTACTGAATCCGACTTTTGCCTTTATTGACAGGGCCATCTCCCCTGCTGTCATTTTGTTCCTATCACTTCCAAATGGCTTCAGTGTTCACACTGAAGGTTTTTTGTCTTCCAGGGTTTTCCGTTGACTTTTCTGATGTGTTGCAATGGTAGGCAATTGGGCAGACGATTACATCATTAGCTAGTTGGAAGGTGACAAATCCCTGCCACTTGAATGGGCCGTCACTGAAACAGGATTCCTTGGTGACTCACTTTCACTACAAGGGCATAAGTTTCAGTATAGTTAACAATCCTTAACTAGTACCCATACACACATCATAGTGATTATCATTAAGTCATAAGCTTTCATTAGAGACCTCACACTGCTTTCATGGTACTTATCCATGAAGGGCAGCATATATCAGGTGTACTGAGCTTGTTTGGTTTGGAATAGGAGTTGCTTGGAATGGAACCATTTGCTGTTAAACTCCAGTGGGCCTCTGACAGAATGCCACTGCAGATCTGACTCATTGTGGCATGTTGGTGACTCTTCTTGGCCTTCGATAAATTATCTTAACTTCCCTGGATGACATTTCATGGAAACAGAATACTAGAACTAGAAGGGACCTCAATCAAGCCCTCACAGCAGGACTAAGCACAGTCTATATCCGTGTTTCTCAACTTTTTTTTATAAAGTACCCCCTTTTTGGAAAAAAAAACCCCATAAGTACCTCCAGTACCTGCAGTTTTCCCCACACACACTTTTTTTTCCTACCATTGCAACACACTTATTTAAACAACTTAATCATAGCCAAGCGGGTGATGAAATTTTTGGGTGTAAAAAGTACAAAAATAATAGTGCTGTAAAACAAATGCAGTTTTCTTCAAATTTCAGTTGTTGATGTACTCCTCCCCTCCCCCCCGACTTCTCTTGAGTACCCCTAAGGGTGGGTACTCATACCACTAGTTGAGAAACACTGGTCTATATCATCCCTGATAGTCATCTGTCTATCTTGCTCTTAAATATCTCTAGTGATGGAGATTCCACAGCCTCCCTAGGCAATTTATTCCAGTGTTTAAACACCCTGACAGGCAGGAAGTTTTTCCTAATGTCCAACCTAAACCTCCCCTGTTGCAGTTTAAGCCCATTTCTTCTTGTCCTATCATCAGAGGCCAAGAAGAACAATTTTCCGCCCTCGTCCCTTTTTAGATACCTGGAAACCGCTATCCAGTCCCCTCCCAGTCTTCTCTTTGCCACACTAAACAAGCCCAATTCCTTCAGCCTTCTTTCAGCTCATGTTTTCTAGACCTTTAATTTTTGTTGCTC
This sequence comes from Pelochelys cantorii, assembly GCA_032595735.1. NCBI lineage: Eukaryota > Metazoa > Chordata > Testudines > Trionychidae > Pelochelys > Pelochelys cantorii. The sequence continues at coordinate 331,189,786 of CM064326.1, read as the reverse complement.
TTCTCTGGATCTTCTCCAATTTCTCCACATCTTTCTTGAAATATGGTGCCCAGAACTGGACACAACACTCCAATTGAGGCCTAATCAGTGCAGAAGAATGACTTCTCAGGCCTTGCTCACAATACTCCTGTCTTCCTGAAATGAACTGTGTATGTGGCACTGTACATATTAACCTATAGGGAGGTCTTCAGTAAAAACACAATTTTGAAATGTCCATCTCAGGGTCATTTTCATGGCCCTGTTTTATATTGTCTTAGTTCAAGTATTGTATGGTCCAACCATTTCTATGTCAGGGCAACTTACGACTTCAGTCGTCTTTTGCTACGCTACTTTTGGCTTCCACATGTTTTTTCTAATGTTCATTGTTTGATGTTAAGGATGATACATTTGTGTTTGGACTCTGGAGGCCATGCAGGATGGCCCTCTTTGATTTGACATGTATGGGCAAGGCACCTTGAAAGACATACATTTGGCACCTTGCGCACTGTGTGTAATTTAGGATGGGGGTTGCAAGAAAGCAAATTCTACAAGGTAGCCAGCTCTTCCTGAAAGGTGTCAAGTGTCCTCAAGTCGCTTGAAAGTCAAAATGACCACCAAGATACTGTGGCAATCTGGCCTTCTGGCATGTAGGGATATCCTGGCTATGGCCATACTCTTCCCATAATTTCTCCTGCAAAAGGGACCAAGGAGGTTGTCTGTTACAGCCACTCCAAGACTCCTTACCCACATACTAAAGTGGCCTTTCAGCCACCTAGAGTGGTATAAAGCAGTTGCAGCAGAGCCAAAGATCAAGACCAGTGAGAACTAGAAGTAGTAAGCATCTCAGAGGAAATGTTCACTAGTTTGTATAACTGGGTCCTTAGGATGCCTTTTCTCTTAGGCTAAGTCTGCACTACACAAACCTGAGTGGTGCAGTTATACAGTATGTCTACACTTGCACCCTCTTTCGAGAGAGGGATGCAAATGCAGACATTCAAAATTGTAAATGAAGCCGGGATTTAAATATCCTTCACTTGATTTGCATAATTGCAGACAGGCACTATTTTGAAATACTTTATTTCTAAATAAAAAACACTGTTTAGATGCAGTTATTTCGAGAGAAAACACTTCTTCCGAAATAACCCTTATTCCTCATACAATGAGGTGTACTGGTTATTTCGGAAGAAAGGTTTTCTTTTGAAATAACCGCATCTACACAACATTTTTTTTATTTCGAAATAAAGTATTTCAAAATAGCGCCCATCCACGAACATACAAATGAAGCACGGGATATTTAAATCCCAGCTTCATTTGCAGTTTCAAATGTCTACATTTTCATCCCTCTCTCGAAAGAGGGTGCAAGTACAGACATACCTATACAGACCTAACCCCTTCTCCTAGTGGCATAGCTACTGTCTCTTGTAGAAGTGGACTAATGGCACCAACAGGAGAAATTCTCACTTGTCCTAAACTGCACCATTTCTAGTGTCCTTGAAAACATGACATCCAGCCTTGGTCAATTGGCAAAGCTGCTCAAAAGATTTCTTGCCTTTACAATTCGTTTGAATATCTTGGACTCTCCTGAGTTGGAATCTCCCTGGGCATACATTAACAGATCTTCAAGTAGCTGTTTTTGTTACAAACCACATCCACAAGCCAAATACACAGGGAAGGACTGGAATTACAACTCATTCACAAGTTCCATTCTGACACCCATGGACTGAATAAAGATACTGGATGGCTGGGTTATCATCAACCTACCAAACAATGAAGGCAACAATGGTTCTTTGTGTAGAACAGTCGTCTCCAACCTTTTTACACCCAAGATCACTTTTTAAATGACAGAACAAGCCAAGATCTACAGCCCCACCCCTTCCTTGAAGCCCTGCCCTCTCTGTTCTCCTCCTCTCCATCTCTTGCTATCTCCAACCCTTACACTGCTGCTTTTTCCCCCCCCCCAATTCTTCTGTAGGAAGAAGTTTTTCCAACATTTGGCCTGTCTAGACTTGACCAAATGTCAGAAACCCCTTCTTTTGGAAGCCCCCTTATTCCTGGTGGAAAGAGGAATATAGGCGTGACCGAAAGATCATGTTTTGTTCTTCCACTAAAAGAAGTAGAAGAACAAACACATCCCTGGATGCAGAAGAGATTTTCTGGAGTATCTCCGGAATCCTGAAAAACTCCTGCAGTCTAGACGTATGCTCGCTGGGTTGAGACAGAATGTGTAGGCTCTGGGGTGGGAATGAGGGACTTGGGTGCAGGAAGGGGTGAGAGGTATAAGCTCTGGGAGGAAATCTGGATGCAGGAGGAAGTGGATAAGGGAACACTGGCTTGGGGAGGGAGTTCCAGGCCGGGCAGTGTTGGGGTCAGATGTAGGGTTAGGGTACTAAGTAAGCCACAGACTTCTGGATGTGAGGATTCAGGAATTTGGGTTGGGGTCTGTGAGGGGCTCAGGGCAGGGGGTTCCAGTATATGATAGGCTGAGATCTAGGGTCTGAGGGAAAGGGGAGTGCAAGAGTGTCATGATGCTGTGGCCAGATGGGGGCTTGGCCCCAGCTGGGGGTTTGTTGGCCAGGCTTCATTTTCAAATAAAATATTATGTCAAACACAAAAAGTTTCTGCATTGTCTTTATTTCTGAGAAGGGCAGGGAACCCGTTTGGACAGGGTGCCAGTGGGGACAGGTTTCTGCGGCTGGGAACGGGAGAGGGGACAGGGTGCCGGGAGGGCAGGGGACCGGGTGACATTGGGGACAGGTTTCTGAGGCTGGGGAGTGGGGGGAGGGAACAGGGGGCTGGGGGGAGTGGGGGCAGAGAGTCCCCTGCTATCGCCTCCTCCCAGGATTCTCCCCCCTGGGAAGTCAGCGTGTGCCTCCTGCAGTGTAGCCAAAGCCCTGCGGGCGCCTGCCCTGGGGCCAAACCCCCTCTCCCGCGGTGCGGCCAACCCGCGGTGGGGCCAGACCCTTGCAGGCGCCTGCCCTGGGCCAAGCCCCAGGCCAAACCCCAGGGCCGAACCCCGCTCCTGTGGCGCAGGGAAACCCCTGCGCTCAACTCACCCCTCCAGCTCCAGTGGCGCAGGGAAGCCGCTGCACTCCTCCTCCAGGGCCGACGCCCCCTCCCCCAGCACGCAACAGGGCTGCTCCCCTCCCACAGCTCGCGCACTTCCGGAACCCCCAGAAGTGACGCAGGCTTCAGACAGGACTTCCGTCCACCCCCTGGGAAGCCGGCACTACACTACAGGTAGGTAGTGGGGCTTCTTGGGGGTGGGGGAGAAAATGGAGGGTGGGGGTGCCCGAACACCTCACGATCGACTGGTCGAGGCTTTGCGATCGACCAGTCAATCGCGATCAACGGGTTGGTGACCACGAGTGTAGAATCTCATTCTACCATCTACATGTTTTGTCAGTCTTTAAGTACTACCTGACCATTTGTTGTTTGCTAATTAATGGTTCTTATCTGCCTCTTTTGACTATCCAGCCTTTAGGTATTTAGAAACTATTTGTTTTTCCTATTACATTCCTGCTTGGCTTTGCCCTTGTTATATTTTTTGCGGACTGCCTCTTGTCCCCACCCCTCCCACTTTTTCCTTTTTCACCCCGCACCCCCCTTGTTCTGCCCTATTTATTTTGGTCCTGGACATCCAACACTCTGGTCCATCTGAACAAGTGGACTGTACCCACAAAAGCTCATGATACCATCTACATATTTTGTTAGTCTTTAAAGTGCTACCAGACTTTTTTTTTAAAGTTTATCCTGTACAGACTAACTCAGCTACCCCCTGAAGCGTCTGAACTTTTCAGTGGATACCCAATTCCTTTTTCAGTCTGATGCATAACATCTTTCATCAGGGAACCTTTCCTTCATAGCCGGAATGTGGCACTTGTAATCACAAATTCTGGGATCTATTTCTCCTTATCAGGGCTCTTAACCATTCTGATTCAGGGTTTCCCAACTGTAATATCAAGATAATTACCTTCAGTGCCCTGAGGGATGGCTCAAGGATGTATACATCATTTATTAGGCATGCAAAGTTGAAGGAAGGCACTGTATAAGTACAAAATATTGTGGTTTTTTTATTATTTGATCTAACTTGCTCATAATGGAGTTTTTTGTTCTGTTGTCTTATAAGGAAGTATCCTTAAGGTCAATCCCTGTAAGGTTGTTGTATAATAAACGCTAATTTAGTTGGTGGTTGTATTTGTAAGCTCCAGCTCTATCTGTTGCCCTTTTTGAATGTCTCATTGAAATATATATAATATATATATTGCTCAATTCTGTCTGGGAGGAATTTAGAGATCTTTTTAAAAATAAAATGAAACCAAAGTTGAGCTGCAGCTGTGAAGAGAAAACTATACTTCTTTAATCCAGAGGGTTTGGAGTTTAAAAGCACTAAAGCATCATGGAATATCTTGTAGTCTGGTTAATCATGGGGATCTCTAAGTGCCTTGTAAGGGGTCCTCATGGCTGAGAGTGTCAACAGTTTTGTGAGGAGGCTTATGGGTTCTGTACAGCTTCAATTGTCCAAAGGACCTGGGGATGCAAGCTTTTCTTACAATAATAAGAGGTACTAGCAGTGCAACATACCAAACTGAAGGGCTGGATGGTGCAAGTGTAACACCAACAGGCAGAATCGAGCCTTGGACCTCTAGAGCTTCATGCACGACTTTTAACAGGGTTCAAAAAAAGAGCTAGATTCATGGAGTTTAGGTCCATCAATGGCTATTAGCCAGGATGAGTAGGAATGGTGTCCCTAGCCCCTGTTTCTCTGGAGGTGGGTGACAGGGGAGGGATCACATGAGGATTACTTGTTGTGTTACCTCCCTGTGGTGCATCTGATATTGGCCACTGTCGTCGGACAGGATACTAGGCTGGATGGACCATTGGTCTAACCCAGTATGGCCGTTCTTATGAGACTCTACCACTTGAGCTAATGCCTGCTGACTCCCAGCTCAGGCCATGGAACAAACTCATGCTTTTTCTCTAAGGGTGTCTCTAGACTACAGGGTTTTTTCCCAAAAAGTGGCCTTTTTTCAAAAAAACTTCCCCTGCATCTAGACTGCCATGTTCTTTCGAAAGTAAATCTAAAGAACGCAGCAGTTTTTTTGATCACGGAAAACCTCATTTTATGAGGAATAATGCCTTTTTTCAAAAGTGCTCTTTCAAAAAAAAGCACTATGTAATGCAAACTGTGCTTTTTCAAAAGAGCATCCAGACTGCCTGGGTACTCTTCCGAAAAAGCAGCTCGCTTTTTCAAAAGTACTGGCTATAGTCTAGACGCTCTTTTGAAAGAGGCTTTTTCAAAAGTATCTTTCAAAAGCCTCTTACAAAAGAGGCTTGTAGTCTAGTCATACCCTAAGTGGCCAAAGTGTCACTACATGGGACAGTGCACCACACTCAGTAGGTGTGTGTTACACAAACTCTTACTCATATGAGTAGTCCTTATTGTCACAGGCATTTCCAATGAATTTGGTGTGACTACTTATTATTCATGCCTGCAAAGGCTTGCAAGGTTCAGCCACTCTTATTCTTAACTTGCCTTTTTTAAAAAAAATCCAACTACTATGAAGTCCTAATGTTGTTCCAAAGACCACAAAACTCTAAGTCTTTAGATTGCCTTTGGACTGGTGTCTTGTTGCTCTTTGATAATCAGATTCTTCTGGCACGTTCCATTTCTGACTTTGGCTCTCACATTAAGAGAGCAGAATAGACTCATGGTATTTTTCTTAAGGCTCTGGCACTTGAACTCCTGTGATTAAATGAATCCTAGAATACTAGGACTGGAAGGGACCTCGAGAGCTCATCAAGGCCAGTCCCCTGCCCTCATGGCAGGACCAAATACTGTCTAGACCATCCCTGATAGACATTTATCTAACCTACTCTTAAATATCTCCAGAGATGGAGATTCCACAACCTCCCTGGGCAATTTATTCCAGAGTTTGACTACCCTGACAGTTAGGAACTTGTTCCTAATGTCCAACCTAAACCTCCCTTGCTGCAGTTTAAGCCCATTGCTTCTTGTTCTAGCCTCAGAGGCCAAAGAGGACAAGTTTTCTCCCTCCTCCTCATGACACCCTTTTAGATACCTGAAAACTGCTATCATGTCCCCCCCTCAATCTTCTCTTTTCTAAACTAAACAAACCCAGTTCTTTCAGCCTTCCTTCACAGGTCATGTTCTCTAGACCTTTAATCATTCTTGTTGCTCTTCTCTGGACCCTCTCCAATTTCTCCACATCTTTCTTGAAGTATGGTGCCCAGAACTGGACACACTACTCCAACTGAGGCCTAACCAGCGCAGAGTAGAGCAGAAGAATGACTACTTGTGTCTTGCTCACAACACCCATGTTAATGCATCCCAGAATCATGTTTGCTTGTTTTGCCACAGCATCACACTACTGACTCATATTCAGCTTGTGGTCCACTATAACCCCTAGATCCCTTTCTGCCGTACTCCTTCCTAGACAGTCGCTTCCCATTCTGTATGTGTGAAACTGATTGTTCCTTCCTAAGTGGAGCACTTTGCATTTGTCTTTAATAAACTTCATCCTGTTTACCTCAGACCATTTCTCCAATTTGTCCAGATCATTTTGAATTATGACCCTATCCTCCAGAGCAGTCGCAACCCCTCCCAGCTTGGTATCATCCGCAAACTTAATAAGCGTACTTTCTATGCCAATATCTAAATCATTGATGAAGGTATTGAACAGAACCGGTCCCAAAACAAACTCCTGCGGAACCCCACTTGTTATACCTTTCCAGCAGGATTGTGAACCATTAATAACTACTCTCTGAGTACAGTTATCCAGCCAGTTATGTACCCACCTTATAGTAGCCCCATCTAAGTTGTATTTGCCTAGTTTATTGATAAGAATATCATGCGAGACGGTATCAAATGCCTTACTAAAGTCTAGGTATACCACATCCACCACTTCTCCCTTATCCACAAGACTAGTTATCCTATCAAAGAAAGCCATCAGATTGGTTTGACATGATTTGTTCTTTACAGATCCATGCTGGCTGTTCCCTATCACCTTGACACCTTCCAAGTGTTCACAGATTTCCTTAATTACTTGCTCCATTATCTTCCCTGGCTCAGAAGTTAAACTAACTGGTCTGTAGTTTGCTGGGTTGTTCCCATTTCCCTTTTTATAAATGGGCACTATATTTGCCCCTTTTCCAGTCTTCTGGAATCTCTCCTGTCTCCCATGATTTTCCAAAGATGATAGCTAGAGGCTCAGATACCTCCTCTATCAGCTCCTTGAGTATTCTAGGATGCATTTCATCAGGCCCCGGTGACTTGCAGGCATCTAACTTTTCTAAGTGATTTTTAACTTTTTTAAAATTTTTATCTTCTAAACCTACCCCCTTCCCACTCGCATTCACTATGAAGGAATGCCTAACAGACTTCTCAGTGAAAACCGAAACACAAGTCATTAAGCATCTCTGCCATTTCCAAGTTTCCTGTTACTGTTTCTGCCTCCTCACTGACCAGTGGCCCTACCCTGTCCTTGGTCTTCCTCTTGCTTCTAATGTATTTATAAAAAGTCTTCTTGTTTCCCTTTATTCCTGTAGCTAGTTTGAGCTCATTTTGTGCCTTTGCCTTTCTAATCTTGCACCTGCATTCCTGTGGTGGTTGCCTATATTCATCCTTTGTAACTTGTCCTATTTTCCATTTTTTTATGACTCCTTTTTTTATTTGTAGATCTTGCCAAGATATCATGGTTAAGCCAAGGTGGTCTTTTGCCATATTTTCTATCTTTCCGACACAGCGGAATAGCTTCCTTTTGGGCCCTTAACAATGTCCCTTTGGAAGAACTGCCAACTCTCCTCAGCTGTTTTTCCCCTCAGTCTTGATTCCACTGGGACCTTACCTATCAGCTCTCTGAGCTTACCAAAATCCGCCTTCCTGAAATCCATTGTCTCTATTTTGCTGTTCTCCCTTCTATCCTTCCTTAGAATTGTGAACTCTATGATTTCATGATTACTTTCACCCAAGCTGCCTTCCACTTTCAAATTCTCAACCAATTTCAAAAAACTCTTGGATTCTTTTTAAAATATGTTCCAGGCCACGTATTTATAGGTAAAAGTGTTTTTAAGTTTACTCTTTCATTTTTAATCCAAAAGCATATCATAATATTCCATTTTTTAAGTCTCATTCGTTTTAAGTCAATCCCATGACTTTTCTACCATCTCATGACTTTTGAATGTGTAGGGTTGAAAAAAAACTACCTTTACAGTTAACCCAGTATAAAAAGGAATAATGTAGTTTGTCAGGCATGTCCTTAACTTCTCTAATTGCTGCCTTTACTCCTAATAATGCAAAGCAGATTCACCTCTTGCAGGCTTCTAACTTCTGATATACTTACAGTTTTATAAAGTATTCATCTCAGTGTCTAGATTGGAGAGCAAGGACAATACATACATGCACAATCAGCGATTTGGCTTTATATGATATGTGAGTTTTGTTAGCTACATCATAACTGCTTCTGACATACAGAAGTATGAGACCATTGCCAATTTCTATTGCTCTAGTTATGCGCTGATGTTTAAATTCCCCTGATATCTGAACACTGAAGAAAGGAGGTTCTGATGTATATTTAATGTTGAAATTCTTGGGTGAGAAATCCTTGCAGGGTGACCTACACTCAAGATGAAATCAGAATGTATGTAAGTTATTTTAAAGATCCATGATTCTGGAAGATACCACCTCATTCACACTGACTGTACAACAAAGGTACAAAGCACTCCTCTATCCAGCAAATCTGAAAAGATTTGAAAAGTTCTATGTCCCCATACGGAACTGATTCATTTTTGCACTTATGATGTTCTCACTTTGTACTCAAAGTCTATTGATCTAAACCAAACCAGAAAATAATTGTTTAATGGAGGCACTGATCCCTGATTTTTCCTCCCCTCCCCCCCTTCAGAATCACTCTTTTAGACCCAGAGGATACAGACACTGCAGCCCTGTCAAAACAGCTTTTGCTTTTTATGTGTCGCACTACAGCTACTTTGAATCCTGATGTAATACAGGCCAAGAAACTCTATTAGGTCATAGTAGCAACAAGTTCTCAGTCCTTTGAAATGGTATAGTTAGTAAAAATTAACATTTTAAAATAATAATCTGATACCCTTACTCATCCCAAGCAATCTGTTACTTCATAAGGAGTCCCACTGACTTAATTGTAAATATTTATAATGAATAAAAACCATGAACACTTAACACTCTGAAGTTTGCACACAGGCTTCAACTCAAGAATAAAACACTAGGGATATGTCTACACATCAATGTTATTTCAAAATAACTGCCCGCTGTGTAGATGCGGACTAAGTTATTTCAAAAATACTGTCAAGCTGGAGGACTTAGTCCGATTCCTGTAACCCTCATTGTACAAAGACTAAGGGAAGTTGGAGGGAAAAGTGTTTTATTTAAAAAAAAAAAAAAAGTGCTGTGTAGACTAGGGGTGGGCAGAAAGGCCTATATGGGCCAGATCCAGCTTGCCAAGTGGGTTGATCCCATGCAGGGCCTCTGCGGGATGAAAGTTTCCTCTACTGCCAGGGGCAGGGGTGCCTGGGTGGGGCAAAGGGGCGCCCTCACTTCCAGACCAATTAGGGCCTGTGGGTGGGGAAGCCCAGAAGTATCCTGGCCCTGCCACTTGAAACATTTTTGAAGTGGCCCCCAGCAAAAAATTATTGCCCACCCCTGGTGTAGATGCTCCCAATTTTGAAAAAAGCTATGCAGTTGACGTAGCTCAATTTGCTTACCTGAAAATAAGCTAAGCCCTGCTGTATAGACACCCTACAAAATGTTCCACCTTTTTTATTTAGTTTAAACTCCATGCAGTGTGAGACATCAGTTTATGGCCACAAGGCACAATGCAAAGAGTGCATGGTATTAGAATGAGGAGAGGAAGATAGTTTTGTGACTGAGAACGTAAATAGGCACTCAGGGGATGTGGGTTTGGATTCTGGCTCTGCAAGAGACTTCTTGTGTGACCTTTCACAAGTCCTTTCATCTTTCTGTGTTTCTGTTTCTAGTAGGCAAACTGGAATAACAGTACTTACCTACCTTAGAATGGAGTTATGAAAATAAATGCTTTAATGTTTGTGAATGGCTTGGATACTATGGTGATAAGCACTACAGAAGAACCTATAGGAACTCTGTGCTGCTAGGCTATGATTTAAAAGGATTTAATTACTCCGGAATGTTGTAAACTAGAAATATATTATAATGCTTCTGCATACTTCCACAGTCTCTCCTTGGAGGGAAATACAAACATGAATTAAAAAAACAAAACATTCATCCCAGCAGGGCCGTTACTTGGTTGATTGCAGTATATCCTTTCTTAAACATCCCTGAATATCTCTGAGATTCACAGATTGCACAAAATATTGATCCAAAAATTAGTTGGGGAGTGTTATAAAGAATTCAAAGCTATGAAAAGAAACCGCAATCTATGCCCCTCCATCTCTGAATTCTCAACTTTACATGCTAAATCCAAGCAAGTGTCATATAGGTCAATGGTACAGGTAGTCCATGGCATAAGGCCATAAAACTCCTTCTAGGAATCAAAAGGAATAAATCAGTATAGAACAAACATTTGATCAGTCTTCTACTATGAAACCTACATTTCTCTAGTCAGCAGAAACTAAAGCACACTTGCTTGAGTTGAACTTGGTCTCCACCTAAAAAATTAGATTGACCTATGTACATCACTCAGGGCTGTGGGGAAAAACTGTGCCTGTGTGACTTAATGAGGTTGACCTAAGCCCCACTGTAGACAGTGTGGTCAATGGAATAATTCTTCCATCAACCTACTTACCACCTCTTAGAGAGGTGGATTAACTGTAGTGGTGGGAAACTCCTTCCATCCAACTGCAGTAGAGAGCATCTGAATTATGGTGCTATAGGAGCACAGCTAAAACTGAGCTGCTGCAGTGAACACATGACTTTAGACATAAGTTCAGCTTTTTTATGATCAAATCTTTCAAAACCAGGAATAGGCTGATAATGGCCAAAAAGTGATATTTAATGGAGCTTTGTATCAGTTGTACAGTAGTGGTAATAACTGAATTGCCTTTGGTATCTCATTTAAAACCTGCAAATACCTTGTATACTAGAGGTTAGTTATCTCACAAGAAGCACAAGAATACCAGAGTAACCTTTTTCTGTTAAACTTGCCAGCTTTTTGGTACTTAATCAGTACCAAAACAGTAACCGATACTTATACAAATTTCCAGCACAAAAAGCAAATTCAATTACACTTTTGTATCAGATCAATAAACTGAGTTTGCTGTGAGTTATGGTAACTAGAATCCCCTGATCAGTTATTTATCACATCCACCATTCCATGTCCTGTGTGTTATATGGAAAATGCTCTGGGGCAGGGACTGTCACTTACTAAATTACTCTAGTGACTACCAGAAGGACCCCTGTCCAAGACTTTATATGTTATGGCACTATAAAAGTTTAGCAGTAATAACCTACATATATTCATTATGTTCAAGTAACAGCTTCCCAAATTCTTTTCAGTCTTCTTCTACCAAGTGGTATGCAAAAGATAACCAATTCCATAGGGGGAGGGGGAATGTTGCTCTCATGGAAACAGACTATAATGGAGCAAGAAACATGACAGATGGACAAAGATGTAAAGAATACATCCCCATATGGGTCATGAAGCATGAGAACATCAATAACAAATTCCCAAGTGCAAGTGTCTCAACATGTGAGTGAGAACAATACTTGGTTTGCCGGCTGGTGACAACTGTCCATCGCAGATCATTGCCTTGCTAGAATCTGATTCCTTCACATTCAGAAACACAAGTGTCTTCTGCTTGAGGTGCCCCTCTAGCTCCTTTATCTGGTAATAGTTGTAGAGTCTTATCCTGTTTTAGAATCCATAAGTGAAATGGTTCATCATGCATTTAGCCACAGTATTACACAATCTCACTGTCAAAAGAGGCTTATCATGTGAAGAGCCTGGAAGTCCAAATCTGTACTTGTCACCAGTATGGAAAGGGTCTTGGTCTTGGTCCAGGAGCATGAAAGCTCACACCTCCACTACTAGAGGTCTCCAGTTCCTCCACAGGTCGTCCTCACCAGGAATAGGACCGCATAAAGTAAACTAAGTAGCGAGGTATGCATAGCTTCCTCGGTGACCCATCAGCAGAACCTTTTGGGGAGGGCAGAAGGGGAAAATTCTAGAGCCTCAAACTGTCTACAGCAGGTGTCTCTCTGAATATGGCAATAGTAGTTGCAGGGTCAGTTGATTAACAGCTTGTGTGTGTGTGTGGCTTTTTTTTCCACTGCCTTGCGTTATTCATATATTATCATGTGCCAATAAAATTAGAGAACATTTGATTGGTTAGATGGGTAGCACCAAAAAAAGCTCCTGCATCTCTTGCTGTCATGACACTTTTTTTTTCTTGTTGTTTCTTTTCTCAATAGCAGGCAAAGGTGCTTCTTGCATATTTTCTATGCCCACTTGCTTTATAGCTGTGTCAAACCATCCAGCTGCAGCAGGTGGAGTCTAACTCTCTCTGCAGAAAAAACTGTTTCTTCTGGGAAATGGTGTTCTGCTAGCATCTGTTGGATGTTAACTTCACACGTCCATGTAGTGCCTCTAGAGATTTTCTATTGCCATAGATGCTGAGATAATGAGATCTAGAACATATTTTAATGTAGACAGACACACATTCTTCTTTTAGCGCTGATCAGGTATATACTGTAATTAAAATATAATGGCAGGGTTTGACCTATGAATTCTGTTTGAGTATTTTATAAGCTCTTAAGCTGTACGCTCCTCTGGCTTTCTCATTTGTTGTTTCAAATGAGTAAAACTGCAATGTGGTTTTTAGGTGATTTCAACACTGTCCCAGGGAGTTAGTATGAAAGCAGAGGTGCCTGAATGCTTCAGACATCAAAGTGGGTAGATAAGGCATGCTGTTTCATAGATGTATAATTATAGATGTATAATTGTGAATAGCAATTGCATGTACATTCAACACAATAGTGTGACATCCTGACAGGCCAAATGTCGGAAAAGCCTCTTTCAGAAGAAAATCAGAAAAAGAGATGCAAATTACGGTTTGCAATTTGCATATCTTTTTCCGACTTTTCTTTGTAGTGTAGACATAGCCCTAGTCTCCCCTCACTTCTGTATCGTAGGGCACATCTACACAGCAGGGCTAAAGCCAAAATTCGCTACGCAACTTGAGCTACGCTATTGACGTAGCTCAAGTTGAAATGGCTTATTTCAGCTTTTGGTGCTGTCTACTCAGTAGGAAGTCCAAGAGCACTCTTCCTCCAGCTTCTTACTCCTTGTAAAATAAGAGTTACAGGAATCAGGTAAGAAGTCCTCCTTATGTTGAAATAGCCCGTGTCTATGCTAGAAATAGTTATGTGGAATAACATTAGTTATTCTGAAATAACACTGCTGTGTGGATGCAGTGCTTAATTACACAGCAGGGTTTAGCTTAATTTGTGTAGCTTATTTTGAGTTATGTCAATTGCGTAGCTTATTTTGAAATTGGGAGTATCTACACAGCACTTACTTTGAAATAGAGCACTCTTACTCCAACTCCTGTAACCCTCATTGTACAAGTAAGGGAAGTCAGAGGAAGAAATCCTCCAGCTTGACAGTGTTTCAACATTATTTCGAAATGACTGCTTCCTGTGTAGATGCGGACTAAGTTGTTTCGAAATAATGTTGCTGTGTAGACGTTTCTCTAGTGTCCTTTCTACAGTGACTTTTTTTTTTAATTTCATTCCTTTTATTGTTAGTTTACGATACTCTCTACATCTCTTTCTTTTCTCCAGTTAAAGTAATCAATCTTTCCCCCTCTTTTGTGTCTCCATTCCCTTCTTTTTTTTGTTCTACTTGTTTCTCTTGGATTGAAATCCAGAGACAAGGTCTAGTTTGTATTCCAAATGCAGACGTTTTGGAGGCTGAATAGATGATGACAGCCCCTGACTCTGCAATGAGCACAGAATGGGTGGATTCCTGCGCTGTCATGAAACCCATTTTAGGATGGAGGCCTGAATGTGTAGATAATGCCCACCGGAGGTTTAGGGTATTGAAATTGAAGTAAATGCACTGCACATTAACTTGAATATTAATATTGTACCAAAGTACTCTCATTTTGTTAATGTTAGTTTTGTTTTTGGAGCGGGGATCCAGGTGGAGTGATACTGATTTACTCTTTTCCACAAAATGTCAGAGTCTATGCAGAAGACAATTTGCTGTACTGTAAACATTACTAAGGCTGCTTTATAAAGCGAATGTTGGAGAATAGCTATGAAGGATACTGTTAGCTCTCAGATGGAGTTAACTTTACAATTAGATTTCCTACTGAGGAGAAAAGGTTTCTCTGTCTGCCAAACTGTCTATCAACAGAATATCCTGTCTATTAGAGGGGAAAGAACATAGTTACACTGTGCCTTGGATCAATGTCGTCTTTGTTGTTTAAAAACAGAGCCTGGATGCTAAGTGATCCCGGATACTACATTTTACTCTGCTTTTGTTTTATTTGAATTATTCTTCTGACTGTCATATATGTTTCCAGTTTCTCTTCTGACTAAGGCTAGATTTTTAAAAACACAGTTCATGATTATGATGCATTTATGAGTATAAACTAGCCAACTATAGACATTCTTTTTGGAAATGTCTTGCTGTTTTACTGTAATTAGTCATCTGAAAGACAGTTGGTTTGGAATAAATTTAGAACTTCTGTGGCTGTTTTTGTCTGAATATAATATATTTGGAAGCTTGCTATTTCTCTGCATATTTCAACTTTAAATGTAGGTGTGAGTTCCACTCTTTTTGCAACTACCGTCAGTATTTAACCCTTGTATAGTGTGCTCATGTCTCGTGCTAAACATAGTTCTGATCAACAGTATGCCTGTTGTGTGCATGGTCCCGAATCAGGCAGACAAAATGGACTTCTTTCCAGGACAACTGTTTCCCTGCTTCCTCCCCCCCCCCCGAAAAAACAAAAACCAACCCACAAATAAACCCCTTCTGGTTAATATTTTGCATGCTGAAACTATAAGGAGTCAAGTAACTTACACAACATACTTGAGTAGAAAGTGTCTCAATTTTTCCTACACTATTCTTAATTATCACAATGGGCCATCAAATACTTTATTTATTTTTAAGCACTTTTCATTGTGTTCTTTTGCATAATACAAAACTCCTCATTTTTAAAACTTAACTTGAAGAACAGTATCTGACTTTTAAAAGTTATACTCCAATTAAATAAAAACCAGTGTTTAAATGAATGCTATATCAGCCATGTTTGAAAAATCTGTATTTATGGGTGAGTTGTTATCCTCTGTTTCTGGAATCCAAGATGCCAGGGAAAGTTGGGAATCCACACAACATCCCTATTAGGGATGTGAAAGTGTAACCATTCAAATGGTTAACCGATAAGCTAGGTTTCCATTATGGTTACACACTGGCTCCCTGGGAGCCAGCTGTGCTGTAGGCTCTACAATATAACTTTTTGTACAGAAGAGTGTTCAGTGAAAACTTCCCAGGAGAAGGCCAACAGAAGCTTCAGTGCACTCTCTGCGATATAAAGCTTATATGCCCCAGAGCCCTCAGTGTGTGCAACCACTAGGATTTTTAGAGATTACTCAGTTACATTTCTAAACAACTTCTTATCCCTAATCCCAATGTGCTAGATTTTTCTAAGTAGATACTCGATTTAGCTGAACAATGTGTTAACTCAGTTACACAGCCAATAGGGGACTGTCTATCTGAGCTCTGTTTGTTCCAACAAAGGGCCTGGAATAAATTATGCTAAATAAATTGGCTCCAGGTTTGCCTGTTTCAGACACTAGTCTCAGAGTAATCTATCCTACAGGTTCTTACTGAAAGTGGTCAGATTTAGTAGATGTCACCTCTTTTCAGGGACATAATGTTACAAGTGCACTGGTCATGTGTATCTGGATATCCCTGGCTATGGCAAGATGGCAGAATACCAGCATGTCTGTGCCTTGACTGCTGGCAGCTCTGCTAGTGCATAACCCATGTCAGATTTAATTTCCACAGGGAAAATCTAGCTGCACACAAGCATGGGTGGTTGGTGAACCTTCTGCTTGGGGAGGCAGTTGCTTCCCAGCCCAGGACCTGCCTTCTTCTCCTCTGTGTTCCTGCTCACTGCATGCTTGCCCCCGTTCCAGTCAAATCCTGAACCCAAGCAAATTATTTTTCCAAAAATCCTTTCTCACAAAATGGAGCTTGTTTTGTCCCATGTGCTAGATGTGCAGAAGGTACCTAATTAAAAGCACTAAATTTTAGGAATAAGAAATGTCTGTCATAAGTTGATTATATACCCTCCTAGCTGACATGCAGGCAGCTTGCAAATGCCCCAAATCCCTCTCATTGATCCTGAGGAACACAGAAGGGCAAGCACCAGTTAAAGCTAATTGAGAAATTGCTGTCATTTCTTCACACAATCAAGCAAGGTGCCAGGCCTCACCCTCAGCTGACATTTGCCCCCTGACAGGAAGAAAATTACTAGAATTAGGCTACAAAATTTGCCACCTCATTTTCACTTCTTAACACAAACAAGTTGAGGGCTTCCTATGTTGAGCAGTAAGCACCTCTGACCATGAATAAGAATAAAAATTTTCAGGCTGGCTGCTGCTTGAACAGCACCTGTTCAGCTCACAGAACCAAGAAGACAAAATGGCCCACTGAGGCAGCATGATGGTGCCAGTTTTATGTATCAGACTGGCAGATTCAATATCCCCAGGGGTGAAGGAATCAAATCCTGAACCCTGTTCTCACCAGGCAAACACCATCACCTGAACACTGAAGAGAGTTGAGACCTATCCTACTAATCTTCTTTTCCTTGCCACCACTTCCCTCTTCCTCTGTCCCCAGGCTCCCACCACTCAAGATCACTACCCTCCCCAAACAAGCACTTCCCCCTGCCCTGACGGTCACAGAATTTGAACCAGTTTAAAAAAAAAAACCCACCAACACTTACCACAAATTGGTCCTGCCCAGTCCACTGCTTACCTGTGGGGAAAACTTGGAAGGGCTCCTCTGGCCCAGGTGGGGGGGGTCCATTCTTCCTGGCTATTTATTTTGCCCAGTCCTACTTAGCTGGCCCTGAGGACAGGCCAGCACAGGGTACCTGCTGCCACAAATGATCTAGCCCTCTCTATAGCACACAGGCACAGGTAGGCCAGTCAGCCTTATGCTATATTTGCCTAGCCCTTTGAAAAGTGGTGTTGGGGGAGGCCTGGTGGGGCCCTGTGCTCATTCCCCCTGCCTCTTCTAACTGCTCCAGCATCATATAATGGGAGGCAGAATCATCCCATAAAGTCCCAAATTGAAATTCTCCTGTAATCCAGGAGCACTGGCTACTGCATGAATAAAGCAGAGAGATT
This sequence comes from Pelochelys cantorii, assembly GCA_032595735.1. Lineage (NCBI taxonomy): Eukaryota > Metazoa > Chordata > Testudines > Trionychidae > Pelochelys > Pelochelys cantorii. The sequence continues at coordinate 331,172,409 of CM064326.1, read as the reverse complement.
TTGAAACTGTAAAATCTGGAACGGAAAAATGCCAGGAGCAGGGCTTCTCAGGGTGAGGGTTAGATGGACCTGCTTCACCAGGGAGCCCAAGCTGCTGCTGAGGGGACACTGCATGCTAGACTCCTGCTCTCTTCTCCCCCTCCCCTGATTGTTCATCTCCTCCCTCTTTTTCTTCTCCATTCCCCTCCCTCATCCAACTCCACTGTAGGGCACAGAAAATGGGAAGCATGTGGGGAGAGGACAAGAAGAGGGGACAGGGCAGTTATCTATGCAAGGTTCATTGGGCTAGGGCTGGCAACCCACCACCCACCCCACACACACTAGCAAGGGGGACTATGTAATAAGTATGTGGGGGAAATGGCAAGGGGAGAAGAGCCAGGGCTCACTAGCAACTGGACTGGGAAAATGAAAACAAACCCACCACCATGCCACATAGGAGGAAGGAGCCACCCAAACAGGGAAAGGGCGAAGGAGAAAGAGGGAAGCAAGGAGGAAGCCCACTTTGTCCCCCCGGGCCAAAGTGAAAGGAGGCATGAGGGGCCTGAAGAGGAGAAGAAACCAGGCAGCAGCAGCAGCAACACACCAAGCTGAGTGAGGGGGGATTGGATAGCAGCCTTCAACTTCCTGAAGGGAGGTTCCAAAGAGGATGGAGAAAGGCTGTTCACAGTAGTGACAGATGGCAGAACAAGGAGCTGTGGTCTCAAGTTACAGTGGGGGAGGTCTAGGTTGGGTATTAGGAAAAACTATTTCAGTGGGAGGGTGGTGAAGCACTGGAGTGGGTTACCTAGGGAGGGGGTGGAATCTCCATCCCTAGAGGTGTTTAAGTCTCGGCTTGACAAAGTCCTGGCTGGGTGGATTGAGTTGGGATTGGTCCTGCCTTGGGCAGGGGGCTGGACTTGATGACCTCCTGAGGTCTCTTCCAGCCCTGTGGTTCTAGGTGGTCTCTGCAGAGCTGGGCTGGAACTCCTGTTGGAGCTGGCGGCTGGAGAGAGCTGCAGGCTGAGAGCCTACACACTTGTGATTTGAGCCTTGTGTGCGTGCCAGGCAGGTTCAGGAGTGAGCTGCTGAGGATGCTCCTTGCTACTTTGCCTTCACAGCCACTTTAGAGCCTGAGGTTTGTGCTTAAGGCCCTTGGCAGCAATATATTTAGGGATGATCATAATAAAAACTTAAAGTACTGAATACAGATAGTTCGTACGTTAAATATTTGCTCTTTTCAGATATTTTGTCCACTATTTTGGTTCAGTACATCTCTCAGGAATATCTTCAGATTTGATGTTTTTGATAAGCCTCTAACATGATCAGACTGGGATGGTGTAGTTTTGCTAATTGCGCTTGTATACCTAGAATTTGCAGGCGTTGACTGAATTGTAGCAGTGGTTAGATTGGATGCAGAGAGCGCACATGATGCTCAGTTAGCGCTGTGTGCAGTCAGCATGCATTCCACTTCACATGCCCTTCCTTTATGTGGGGAGGAATTAGCCAGAAGAGGCAGGGGGAATGAGAACAGGGCTCCACCAGACCTCCCCCATCATCACTTCAGTAATACTGGTGTGTTTGGGGCGGGGCTTTGCACACTGGAACCAATGGAATTTAGCAACCCTGCAGTGTGGGCAACAGTAAACAAAATACGTTGTGGGCTGTGCAGAACCCTGATGGATCGCATGTGGCCCACAGGCCTCAAATTGCTCACCACTGTTGTAACCAATTTGCAATGTAAGGATCTAAAATATCTATACTGAGATTACCAAATTACCACACATTAGTACCTTGGCTAACACTATCATTTGAATAGTGACTATTTTATGAGTATTTTATATTTATTTTATACTTAAATGTTAGCTAGGCTAGATATTGTCCAACACCTTCCACGTTTTTCCAGCCTCAGCCTACTAGTTTTGTAGAAAAGAGTCTACAGCGTTTTGGTGTATACTGGAGCAAAATGCCTCTATGGAAAATGAAGTGATTTCTGCTTAAGCTACTTTCTAACTATAGGTCTGGCTTCTCTTCATAAACTGTGTGCGACAGTACAGAGGACACACAGATGTTTTCTTTTTGCTTTCAGATAACGTTTGGGCTTGCTGAAAACCAGAGGCTTTTTTCATCATGAAGGCAACAAAAGACTCTCGAGAGAACAGCAGTATGAAATCTTTCAAAGTGCCACGTGTCTGCACAGCGTTATCCTTAGTAATTCTGTTCCTGCCAGTCACTGGAACTTCAAAACAAAATATCCCAAGACTTAAGCTCTCTCATAAAGGTAAACCCACCAGAAGATTTTCTATTTTGTTTTTTTTTCCCTTTTCTGTGAGGTGCTGCTGGCACTAATTTCTGTTACTAACAGGAAAATAAACAGTTGTCACAACTGTTTCTAGAAATAGACCACAATAGCGTGAAAGACATATGTTCTTCTAGGGGACAGAAGTATTAAATTACCTTTTTGGGGTGAGGAATTATAATAGAAATGGTAAAGTTTCCCAGATACATTTAAAAACTCCAAAAATTTGCTAAATTTACACTTCCTTGAAGCTGAAAATCACTTGGGAAGAACATTAGTTCTGAAATGACAAAAGGCTGCATGGCCATCATAAATAAACAGAACGTGACTATTAGCAAATACAGCATATGCAAGGACTTACTTAATCAGTGTGTGCGCTATATCTGGTGAAATGCTACTTATTTACAAGTTACAGCTCTGCATCCACTGGATTTGTGTGCAAATATGTAGGTCTGACTTTTATGTGCATGTCTTCACTGTTTTTGCATAGCTTCAGGAAATAGCTATGCAAGCCAATGAATACAGAAGCGGAAAGATCTGACAGTTATAGATATTAGTAGGAAAAAACTGCAGCTTGCATTCAAATTTCTACTTCTAGTTATAGCTTCTAAAAAATTCCCCAGTGTTAATTAATCTATGTGGTGATGACACTTACTGTGGGACTGATGACCAAAATTACTGTATTCTGTACTTCAAAGATAGTTTGCCACCTGCAAAATCCTGATGGACTTAGTTGGCTGACAGAGGAGGGGAAGACAAAACACTTTGAGTTCAGTGTAGAAAAATTGTTCAAAATATTTTAAAATACTGACAGAAACCTGCTGGGAGTGGCGTGGGAAAATGCTTAGCGTAATTAATAATGGCAACGAGGGCATGACTGACATTGAGGTCCTGACCCAAACTTTTATTACAACCTTCATAAAGCTCTGAATCTGGTCAGAGGGATGGGGTTATTATATCTCAACTCAGTGACCTAGCCCTGCAGGGGAAAAAATGCAGAGGGGAATACAAATTAACACACGCATTCCAATTCAGAGAGCTATACTGCCATGGATGAGGCCAATGGACAAATAAGGAAATATGAGGAATATTGAATTACTGTTTTGCTTGTTCTTTCTTCTGTCTCTCTCCTCCAACTGGAAGAAGTAGAAAACAGTAAAAGAAAATGTACTATTATCAAGCTTTTAAATGTTGTTAAAATGATGCCCAGGAGGTGAAAATGTGTAGACAAAAAACTTGCTAGCATTGCACTGCTAAGCTCTCTGAGCATTCTATGGATGAAAAGGTTTGTTAAACAGAAATAAAAAAGAAAAATGTACACCCTGAACATATGCTAATGCAAACCTGGACTCTGCTTACCATCAAAGAGGATTCAATGGTTTGAACTAATTTTTAAGGCTTTATGGGTCTCATGGATTCTAAGTGTGCTCTAGAGAAAGTGTCAAACTGCCATCACCTGTTCATGTGCAAGAATAACCAGGTTGGTGGCTAAAGTTCAGAAAGTAACTGTCAACCTATGATCATCATGCAGAGGTTTGTGATATTGGTCAGGTAACTGCTGTGCATCCAAATGTCTCCATTTCCAAAACAGCATTTTGATGTACCTGTGCCATGCTGATTTCTCACCGAGTGATAACTTGCATTACAGGCAGTGCAGATAGTGATGTTTAAAACTTGCCAGTGCTTCCCATTATTAGACCATCTTTTCAATTGCTTAAAACTTAGCCAATTTTAGCCCTCCTGCTCTGTAGCATCAACACTGTTGATCACGAGCTGCTGGTTTCTCCCCTGAGAGAAACAACGGGGCAGGGTAATGCACTAAAGAGTTTGAGTTCTTCCTTGAGGGACACAGCTAATGACTAATAATGGAAAAACAACATCTCCACTACTAGATCCTTCACTTGTGGGATTCCACAAGGACTGGAGAAAGAAATGGTCCTTTCTTTCAACATTCACATGCAACCATGAAGTGGTGAAATGGTCAAATGACATAAATTCAAAGTGCTGGCAGTATGGGTATGACAGTCTACCTGTCTTGCACCACCTATGACCTCACCACTACTATCCTATAAGATGAGCACAGTTGCTTGATCGTGAACCCAAGAAAGACAGAGGTAGGCAGAGGACAACATTTTGAAGGTTTGCACTCACAATAGGTCAGTTCAGTCCATAGTTTAGGAATGCTCTTGGATTTCTTCCTGACACTGAATTCTCCCATCACATCAGCCTTGAGTAACACTTTCTGTCATCTTTAGTTGGCTAAGACTTTATTGCATCCTGGAAGATGATGGCCTGACCTCCATGTTATAAATGTCATCTTCACCTCTTGGTAGGGCTGCAGCAATGAGATGTATCAGGAAAAATCTTCAGCACTTGGACTCTAACTAGTACAGAATGCTAAAGCTCATCTCCCTAGAAATGCTGGATACCATGGACACATTAAACCTCTCCACCGCTCTCTGCACTGGCTTTGCAAGGAATATCAAATCAAATTCAAGGGTTCGGCCCTTATCTTCAAGATGCTTCATGGCATGAGCCCAGGATATCAATACAATATAAAGCTCCAGTACAAAAGGTTTCACACTCTGGCACAATGGAATTCACAACAATAAGAATAAAGCTCAGGAGACAGAACTTTCTCAGGCTGGGAATTTTGCAAGGTCACTTCCTGGTGCTAGGGGTGTGCCTTTCGCAATGAACTGGACTCAGCTCCCCATTCTACTTCACATCCACCCAGCTGGGCCAATTTAATAGATTGTGGGGAAAACCTGAGTAGGTTGTAAAACATGAGTCACAAGTGAGACAGGAGAAGGACCAGTCAGGAGAGCTGCCAGATGGAATAACTGGTTCCTGGGAGAAGGCAGCTGGCATGGAGAACAACTCATGATGTTTGCCGGGTGGCATCTCCAAGCCAAGGAGGCTGGGCTGAAGCCAGAAACAGGAGACGCCTGCTGGGTCTAAATTGGAGAGCCAAGGAAAGGGGAAGCTGAGAAAAGGCTTCCTTGGGGTTCCTGCTTTTCAGCAAGGGGATGCCAGGCAGTAGCTATGAGAAGCCCAAGGGGAATGAGTGGTGCTTCCCTGGAAAAGAGGCACCCAGTACCCAGGCTATGGGAGCTCTCACAGTGAAGAGCAGGGTTGCATCCTGGAAGGAAGGTCTTGGGTGATTGTCTTGGCCGAAGGATCTAGAAGACATTTTATGGTGAGAAGGAAGCTGGGTTTTGATGACTAAATGCACTAGGGATACATGGATTATGTTTGAGGCCTTTTGATTATTCAGTGTTTGCACTATGACAAATGACAAAACAGTGTCACCTTGGGCTTCTGTGATGCTCTCCCTATGGTATCCAGGTGTTTCACAAGCATTAATGTTTGTGATCTTCTCAACACTCCGGTGATATTAGGTGACATTACCATTCTTTGGATTACAAATGGGGAACAAAGGCACACAGGGCACGTCTACATGGGAGTGTTATTTTGAAATAACAAGGCAAGCGTCTAAACAGCAAGCCTGTTGTTTCATAATTTTGAAATAACAGGCTTCTTATTTGGGAATAATAAACCCACATTTCATGAGGAATAATGCCTGTTTTGAAATGGAGGGTGTAGATGGTGCAGCTGTGGTTATTTCAAAATAAGTGGCCTCCAGCGCTTCTCACAGCTGCCTTTGTGGCCACTCTATCCACACCCATCAGGGCTCTCTAGTTCCCCTTCCCATACAGGTTTTAAAGCTACAGCCCCAGGGGAAACAGTTTGTAGTAAAAGGAAGGCCCTGCAAGCCCTGTGCCCTGCAGCAGGATCCATTTGTGCTGCTATGGCAGACTCCTGCGCTTCCAGCGAGCCTTCCACGGCTGCAACTGAGCCAGTAGCCAGCTCCCAGGCCCCTGGCCAGGAGCGGAAGAGTAGGGCAACATCCTGGGCTGGAGCGGAGAGCCTGGCATACACCACTTCCGTCGATCACTGGGTGGCTGCCATTAAGCAGTCCAGCAGCCGCCTCCCCCTCCCCCACTACTGTTGCCTCTCCTGCATCTTCCCAGTTATTTACCCCCAATTAAAAAAAACCAACAGTTTATTCTTTCAAAACAAAAAGTGTGGTTTATTGCATCTCCAAGGGAAGAAAGGGCTGGGAACGGAAAGGCACAGAGGGGCAATTGTGGGGAGGCCCAGGGTAGAGTGTCATAGCTTGTCTGCACATCTGGAAGGCCCTGAGGGAAAGTTTCAAAGCCCTTTGATGGGTCTGCCATTGAAACATTCCTTGGCAGGGTCCAGGTGTCCTGGGTAGGGTTTCATCAGCCATGGGAGCAAAGGGTCAGCTGCGTCCCCCAGGATGCACAGCAGCATGTCCACATCCCTGACCCTGATGAAGTGGTCGGGGGGAAAAAGTACCAGTGTGCATCTTCTGAAACAGGTTAGAGTTTCTGAAGACACGGACATCATGCGCCTTCCCCGACCACCCATCGTAATGTTGGTGAAATGTCCTCATTGTCCCACAAGGGCCTGCCGGACTATTGAAAAGCACCCCTTCCTGTTGATATAATCAGTGGCTTGGTGGTCAGGGCCCCAGCTGGGGATATGGGTACTGTCAGTGCCCCTGCCCCCGGCAGTTGGGAAAGCCCATGCAGCAAAGACAGTGACGATGGGGTCCACGTTACCCAGGATGACGACCCTACGCAGCAGGATGGTGTTGATGGCCTTCGCCACCTGCAGAAGCATTTTCTGTTTGTATCACAGGGTTGCTAGAGCCCTCAGGAATTTGTCAAGTCCAAGCCTCTTCCCAGATAAGGAGCAGCCCCAACTTACTCCATCCCAGGCAGAGATTTGTGAAGGTGGGACTGAAAAACTCTAGGGAAAGAGTCCACCCCCCTTTCCCACAGAACTCCATTTCAGCAGTTCACCACCCTCCAGGGACAGTCATAAGAGTCATACCTGCATAAGCACGGCCCCATTGGGAACCAGTTCAATGTTGGGAGATTGACTGACTGGAGTGGTAGTTGTCTGGTGTAGCAAGCTTCCAATGCAGTGGTGAGCCATTGCCAGAGGGCAGGACCGAGCCACTTACATAGCCCCAGGAAGGTATCCTTCCACATGCAGATGTTCTGGAGCCACTGCTGGTCATAGCACCACTCCATGATGATGCGGCCCCACTAGTCGGTACTGGTGTCCCGTCACCAGAAGCAATGGTGTGCAGGAAAGGGTGGGAGGGGTTGTGCTGCATGAACAGCACGTGGAGAGAGGTGAGGAGGTGCCCTGCAGTGAGCTGCAGGTCCTGTTCCTGCAGGTCCACATGGGCAGCCTGCAGTAAGTGCACTGGGAGGTGCAACAGGAGCTCCAAGAGCCAGCGAGTACTTTGCAGCAGGTCTGGCTCCATGGCTGGAGTGCTGTGGTGTCTGCAAGGGCAACCAGAGCACACAGTGAGATGAGATTGTTGACTCTCAAGGAGCTAGGCAAAGGTGAAGAGTCTGAGACATGTCTGTAGAGGGGAGCCCCTTTAAGCACAAGCCTCAATCTCCGGCAGCAGCTACAGGAAGTGACTGTTGTCCTGATGCTCTGCCCGAAGTGCTTCCGGGGAGCTTTCAATGCAATTCAGGCTCCAATCAGGGTGGACGCGCTATTTCAAAATAACTATTTCAGGAATTATTATTCTGAAATAATTATTTAGACATAAGCGTGTAGTGTAGACGTACCCACAGAGATTAAGGAGAAAAATGTCAAAAGTGTTGGCTAATTTTAGGTTCCCAACTTGGTATGCCTAGGATGAGATTTTACAGAATCTAGTATTTAAATATGTAAAAAGCACCATTTTAATCCAATTCAGTTGCTTGACTATTCTTCTATCAGGCTTTTCAGCATCATGGAAAAATTCTGTGGCAGAAGCAAGAATTGAACTCAGTTCTCTAAGGTTGCAGTTAGCTTCCTTTGCACAACATGCATTAGAACTCTCACAAATGTGACAGGAGTCATGGTGCAACAGTGTAACTCACTGCTCAGTCCTGATTCCCAGATCAATGTCCATCCTGTACACTGAATGAGGCAGGGGTCAGGCAGGAGAATACATAGTATGTTATCCTTTACCATCATGCATATGAACAAGGGGGGCACATTAATGTTGCCCCTGCGAGCTTTAATTCTGGTTCTTTCCTAACTTTTGAGTGCTTGATTTAGCTTTGTTTTTTAATTATAACTTAGTCAAGACCATGTTAGGGTAAATAACAGCACTAGTGACTGGCTCTTCCAAGTAATACTTTCAGCGTTAGCATTTTCATAAGCCGTTTTCTTCTATAGGTTGCCCTAATATTCAGGCTGCATTTACTCAACCCTCAGAAGGACTGTTGTGGTGATATCTTAATGCTTAGTTAAAAAAATTGCTTCCACCTGACTTCTTCCTACTTACACCACTTGAATTAATTCAGATACTCTGTGAAATTGAAATCCATTAGCACTGAAGCTAGTGGGAGTCTTGCCACCTGGCATCAGCTGGAGCAGGATCAAGTCCCCAGTTCACATCATTATTCAACTTCATCTGAAAGAACATTCACTGTAAGGTCCTTTTCCGTATGTTGTAGGATAAGGTAAGTCATGAGTACTGAATAGAAATTAACCTTGTCTTAAGCTTTTTAGCTTTGTATAGATGCTTTGTATAGATGTATGTGTAGGTTTCCTCATTTTACAGTGTGAGTGATCCATTTGTATGTATACAGATAACAGAATAAAATGTTGGTGCCTTAAGCAATTTTGATTTTTTTTTTTACCCAGAATCAGTAACTTCCCTTAACAAAAATAATGCACTAAAATTAAAATATTCTGTAAAAATGGCATTACAAAATTCCAGACTTACTGTCTCTGGATGATTAAACATATTCTGTTTGCAAGTGAAAAGATAATTAACCATTATCCCTGTGTACTCAGCCTGTGCTATAATAATAAAGTTGGTATCTTTCTATCGTTCACTTATATCTGCACAACTGAGTTATAGCAGTGTAGCTTCATGAGCTTCATTTAAGCCAACAGCCATCCTATTACACAGGTTTGCAGAAATGTAACTGATGGGAACTTGGTGTTCTAATTATGCACAAGAAGTAACAGAATTAAGCTGACATGTTCAGCTGTGTTGGCTGTGCAGGAATAAGAGGACAAAAGTGTAATAAACATTTACAGCTGTGACAAAAGTCAGCGGCTATAATTCTAAACACCACATAAGGAGCAAGCAGATCTGTTGAGTGAGTGCCATTTTACATAGTTGCCTCTCCACACCTTAGTCATCTTTGCAAAGTACTTTGAGACCCATAAATGAGAAGTGTTTTGTAGGTACAGCAACATGTGTTCTCATTTCATCTGATGAGGGATCAACACAAATAGAAACAGCTGCTTGAAAAATAAGGTTGCATGCTTTGTTACAAGTTCTTGGTTGAGGGTGCTGTTTAGCTGTCATTTTTTTTTTCTTCCTATTGCCTTTGAAAGATACTTTCTGAAAGCGATTAATGATGAAACTTAAATCAATTCTAAGAGAATATGGGTAGGCAGTGCTATCCTGCTTGAAAAATTTCTAGGAAATCACACGCATAGAATCAATTTGATTTTTAAGGGGTGTGTTTTTTGCAGATTTAAAATCAGATCTCACCAAGATCTCTCTCTCCTGCTTGCTTTAACTAGATAACTTGGAGCTGAGAGATGCTGTATTCTGTTTTATTATTATTGCATATATTATGTCCTGAAGGGCAACCTCCACTCAATGACATCAACAGTTTACACAGCAGTTGAACTAAGAATAACCTTAAAGAGCTGACCCATATCAACCTCATAACATTGTAAACAGCTTGTAGCTCTCAACAATTTTCTCTTTGCATAATTGCAAAAGGGCCTTACCTGCATGAGAAAAAAATGTTGTGCGCAAGACACTGTACCATAATTCTTTGAGTTCACTTGATTGAATCTCCAAAGATGAGAGAGAGAAAATAGACTGGACTTTGGAGAAAGTGTTTAGACCAGTTAAAAAGAAAGAAGAAAAAGTACCAATGAATGGCTTCTCTAGAAGAACAAGGTTTGAGTAGAGCATTATTGGCAGCATTTTAGGCATTGTCTACACCAGCATGTTTTGGCGACAAAACAGTGAAAGCATTTACACTGTAATGCAACTCTTTTGTCACTGAAACTGGGTGTTTTTTCCCAATAAAACTTCCAGCCCTACAAGAAACTTGTCTTTTCCCCTCCCTTTATTGTCGACAGGGTCAGTGTGGACTTTGCTGTTTGTTTTACTGAGAGAAACTGGCTTCTGCCAATATCCCACAGTGCCTGCCTTAATGGCTGTGCTCAGTGTTTTGTGATGTCTGCTGCCCGACAGGCACACGCCCCACCACTTTCAAAGTTCCAGGAAGTATCTGGTAGCTAAGTGAGCTGCTCCATTTGGGGAAAAACCAGAGAAGAAATCATTGGAATACTCCTGTTCTGCCCTGCAAGGAACAGAGCAGCAAGCAAACTGCTGCTGAAGGGGGAGGGCTGGAAAGATTGCTGTGCTGCTTTGACTTTCCTTCGTACGGACAGCTCACAGAGCTACTAGGGAATCCAAAGAAGATCAGGGATCAGCTCTGCATTCTCACAACACTTGCACTGTGGAATGCTTACCCACATTGCTTTGCTCTGTCAATGGGGTGCTAGCAATGTGGCCATGAAATGTCAACAGTGGGAGGCAAAAAAAAACAGTTTGACCGGCTTTCACATTTGGTGACGCTTGCATGTCAACAGCACTCTTGTCGCCAAGCCTTCCCAGTGTAGACATAGCCTTAGGGTAGGATTTTTAGTAGTGCTTTCCTAACTCTTCTCCCAGTGAAATTAATAGTAAAAAAAATTCTGTTGGCTTCAGTGGAAAAAGAATTTGGCCTATATCAAGCGTTTTTGAAAACCTTACCCTAGTCTTTCACTGTGAACTAATTTTAGACTTGTCCTGATCCTGTTTTCATTGATGTCAGTGGGAATAGGATTGGGCCTTACATTGCATTTTACATCCTATACCATCCCCTGGGTCTCTGGTAGCTTATACATGGAATAGTTGTCTATTCGGGTTGATAATTTTGTATGGATATATTGCTGGAGGTTTTATCATATCACATACCATTTAATTAAAAACTAATCTTTAATGCTTGGAGACTCCAGAGCAACACAGGAGGGCTGGTAACACTATTCTCTCTACACAGGACCAGACAGAAAGGGAAGGGAATACTGTGAAATATATTGGTGGGACTTTGCGAACATTTGTTCTGCTGCTAGCTTACATGCTCAGAGTAACTCGCCTAGATCAAGTCTCTGTGCTATGTACATATCTTTAAAATGGCGCAAGGAGATGGTAAGGTATCCTAGTCGCAGTTCATGGTACTTTGTAGTGTCCTATAATGTCGAAGTGTGAAACCCAGGCTTAAACAGGGACTTGTGTTACACTGTCCTGTTTGAAACTGGATTTTGTGAGGATTATCCAGGAGCAAGGAGATAAGATTTTGTAGTGCGGTAGAGAAGATCAGCTGAGGAACATACTTTAAACAGGACAGGAGTTCTGTGCTGTGGCATGGGTCCCAGCTGTCCTGGAGAAGTATGTATTGCTGCCTGTGCTGAGCTGTGACTAGAAAAAGGATTTCAATTTCCAGGGCAATCAGTTCAGCTTAGTACAGTGGAAGGCAGCATTGTCTAGTGCATGGGTTCCCAAACTGGGGGGCGTGCGTGAAGAAATTTCAGGGGGGCATGAGGCAACTCAGCCCCCTCTCTCCCGTCAATCCCCCCCAAGTTTTGCTGCTATTTTTGTTTTTTGGCCCTGGTCAGTTCCTTTTTTTCCCCTCAAGTTTTGTTGCTATTTTTTTGGGAGGGAGGCGTGAGGGTTTCTCAAAAATCAAAAAGGGGGCATGATGCCGAGAAGTTTGGGAACCACTGGTCTAGTGGGTCGAGTACTAGCCTGCGACTCAGGTGTTTCTGGGTTTTAGTTTGAGTTCTGCCACTGGATTTTGGGTTTGTCTCCATGTCTCCCTCTACCTCAGTTTCCCCAGATGTACAGTGTGGATTATAATGATGACATCCTTTGTAGAATGCTTTGAGATCATCAGATGGAAAAAATATGGGTTTCTACATGAGTATTATTCTGACAGCAAAGGTTTATATGTAGATAATGAGGCAGGAGCATTTGAAGCAGTACTTGATTTGTAATATTAGCCCATAGCTGATACTTAGTTTGTCTCTATTTATATGAACTTTAAACAATCCAAACAAATCAAATCTCGCAGTGCACAAAACTGGCCTATATAAACACATGTCCTTATTATTGTTTCATTTATCTTCCCTGCCCCATTCCTTCTGATTAGTTGTGTCTTGTGCTCAACTGGATTGTAAGACCACAAAATTGTTGAGGACAGGAAGTAAAGAATGTCACACATAGCATATTTAGTACATTTCCCCTGTTTTTAGACAAATAATGGCTTAGTTTTGGAGTAAAAATTGATTAGCACTGTTTTGAAATATTGTGTTCTCTTAACTATATAAAATAAATATTGCCCCTCTCAATCTCAGGGGCCTGTTTTGGGACCGGCTCTGTCCAATCTCTTCATCAATGATTTAGATATTGGCATAGAAAGTACGCTTATTAAGTTTGCAGATGATACCAAGCTGGGAGGGGTAACGACTAATCTGGAGGATAGGGTCATAATTCAAAATGATCTGGACAAATTGGAGAAATGGTCTGAGGTAAACAGGATGAAGTTTAATAGAGACAAATGCAAAGTGCTCCATTTAGGAAGGAACAATCAGTTTCACACACAGAACGGGAAGCGACTATCTAGGAAGGAGTACGGCAGAAAGGGATCTAGGGGTTATAGTGGACCACAAGCTGAATATGAGTCAGCAGTATGATTGTGGCAAAAAAAGCAAACATGATTCTGGGATGCATTAACAGGGGTGTTGTGAGCAAGACACGAGAAGTTATTCTTCCGCTCTACTCTTCGCTGGTTAGGCCTCAGTTGGAGTATTGTGTCCAGTTCTGGGCACCCCATTTCAAGAAAGATGTGGAGAAATTGGAGAGGGTCCAGAGAAGAGCAACAAGAATGATTAAAGGTCTAGAGAACATGACCTATGAAGGAATGCTGAAAGAATTGGGTTTGTTTAGTTTAGAAAACAGAAGATTGGGGGTGGAGGGGGGACATGATAGCAGTTTTCAGGTATCTAAAAGGGTATCATAAGGAGGAGGGACAAAACTTGTTCATTTTGGCCTCTGAGGATAGAACAAGAAGCAATGGGCATAAACTGCAGCAAGGGTGGCTTAGGTTGGACATTAGGAAAAGGTTCCTAACTGTCAGGGTAGTCAAACACTGGAATAAATTGCCCAGGGAGGTTGTGGAATCTCATGGCATGGGTGTAAAATTAACACCTTTTATACTTTAATTTTCTAATGATCTGTGAGTCCGTACCTACAGTACATCATCTGATAGAGCCTTGATGGTTATTACTTTCTTCTTATTCCAGTTTAAAAAAAAAACACACATTTTTTTTTTCATTGTCATATGAATCCTAAGCCACTTGTTTGGATTCTTTTTTCCATGAAACATTTTGTTAAAGCTTCAAGTACTTAAAAGTCAACTAAGCAAATACATCTCTCTGTGTGTTAACTCTCCTAACTCTGGTAACTTCCCTATTTCAGGAAATGTTTGTGCTGTTATATACTATTTTCTTTAGCCTATTAGATCTCATTTTAATGTTATATCATTTTACAGTCCATAGTCACTTAACATTTTTATCATAGCAGAGTTCATGATGTTGTTTTATTTATAAATCCCTGTCTCCTTGGTTATAAAAATTGCTCTTATCAGAAATTTGGCAAATAAGTTTTAAACTGGGGAAAAACTTTTCAAGGTGGGTATAATATTTTTTAAAAAGATACTTTTATAAATTGGCACCTTTTAGATTCATCAGATCTATTCCCCGTAGACCAAATTTTGGCACCAAACATGTGGTCCAAGCAGTGGGTCAGACAATCATGAATCAGACTAAGAAACGTGTCAGCACCTCCCCATAGTATCAGGCATTGTGTCAGAGCCAGACAGTGAATACCTTACACAATTTTTTTGTCCAACTCTTTTTAAGCAAATTCCTATGCAAGACAAAGGTTGACTCATGAACCTCATTAAACTCAATGTCAAAATGTCCAGTGGGGAGTGGGTGTAAGGAGCAAAAAGTGGGTGAAGATTTCAGAATTTGCCCTCTCATGAACAGGCTGAAGAAGGAGTAGAAGATTCTTACTACAGCTTCCCCACCATATGAAAGTTTAGGAGATTGGATCTCGTCTGTGCATAGAATCCCTGGCCATTCCCCCACCTTGTAATCAACTCTGTGTGTCCCAACTCTGTGGGTCCACGTCATACAGAATGAGCAGTCTCTTGAGTGGCATCGCCACTTTGTCTTCCTTCGTACGCATTGTTTGCTCATTTCTCAAATGATCTGAAAAGGAACAGGGCAGTTTTTTTCACCCTATTAGAGCCAAGCATGTGGTTTCCAAGGCAAAACCAATTGTTTACTTGTGTTGAATCTTCAGAGTCAGTACAGCTAGGGAAAAATGAACTGAGGTCCAGTCTGCCTTGTGTATCTTCAGCTATGTCCAGATTGAAGGATCCTTTATTGATGATGATGTTCTAAATGACAGAACATGCGTAGCTTGAGCCTGAAGACCTAGCAGTTAGAAAAATCTGCATTCAATTTGAAAACAGAGCAAACTGTGCTATAAAAATCACGGCAGAAGAATAAATAGTAACGGTTATTAAGCCATTTTTAGTCACAATTGTGAATTAAATTTTGCTCGTTTGCAGTGCATTTTGTCTTAGATAATAGGATTTACTTTTGGAAAACAATCCAGCCCTTTCTGAGTAACTCAAAAATAAAATAAGTTTTAAAGTAAAAAAACTGGTGCTATTTTGGAGACAACTGTAATGACAGTTATTTTGTTTTAAAATGAGGCACAGTACCACAGATAATGGTATGTGTGCCACTCTGGGAAAGTAAAGCACTATTTGCTGTAAGTTCTAAATATAATTGTTACATTTTTAACACCTGGATTTGCCTAAAGCATGCAACATGAACTGTAAAGGGCTACTTCCCTGCTGAACCATGGACTATGACAGTGGTCAAATGCTGCATTTGTTTCATATCGGGCTGTGTTAATGTGTCCCCCAGAATGGCTGAGCTCATGTTAATTGACACCTTTCTGCTGGGTCCATAGTGTGAAAATTTTGTACATCCTGGCTGGTCCTAGTGTTTTTAGGACAGTCCTTACCTTTTACTCAGTGTGATAGCTACATGCTTTGTAGCATTCCCCTCAGAGAATGTAGACTGGTTTGAACTTGAGATCTTTTGATCATGCACTCAAATATGGTAAGGACATTTTATAAGAAGAGGGATAGTTGGTGAGGATGATGGGGACAGTCATGTGGGGGAGATAAGGGAGGGGATTTGTGGCTGAATAGTTAAAGAATTTGTCTCCTTCACAATTTTAAAAAAGATTCTTTAGATTAAATCCTGCTAATGAGTACAGAAGATAGCTGAAGTTGTTCCACAGCGCTCTCTTCAGTTCTCCCTGTCCCAGTCATGCAAATTGTAATCCAGATCTTAGAAACAACTTTTCGGATTCAATGAAATCCCTAGTAATCCCTGATGTCTCAATATAGGGGATGTATTCTTCTTTAGATCCCTGGCCCTCAATTTCTGAGGGGACACTTTAAAAGACAGGGCAGACGGCTACATTGATTGGGCTCTCCCAGGCTGGTAGTTGCATTTTGTGAGGAGTCAGGAGAGGAAGAGAAGAGCCCATCAGAGTTAAGGTTCAGTCCTTCCCACCCCCCACTACCTCCTTACACAAGATACAAGAGAGTAGGACTTCTCAGCTACTCCCTTATGACTAGGGGGCACACAAAATGGCAATTGAGGGAAGAGGTCAAATGGACTCCATTGAAAGAGTGCACATTCTCAACCTGAGACTTATGGGCAAATTACCGTAGGAGGCTGAGAGAGGTAAATGGGGAGAGGCAGGATGTGTAGTGCTGAAATTTGGGAATTGTGTAAAAATGTAATGAGAAGCTCATTTCCATGAGCTCTCCCAGGCAGATTTTTTTTTTTTAAATCGCTAGGCTAATATCTCATATGAGTAGGTTGGGGGTTTGGCTTGTCCCCATCCATGATGGTCTGGGTCTGGCCTGAATGGAACTAATTTTTGCTGGGTTAAACTTTCAGTGTGTAACCTTTAATGGCCATAGTTTCCTTTTAAAAATCAGTGAATTAAGCTGCCTTGGTAACAAAGATGACTTTGCTTTATTTGGCAGTCACGCAAGAGAGATAAGCTGCTCTACGAAAAAGAGAACCTGTGCAAATCCACAGCCTGAGGTCTTCTTCATAATAATAAATGTTTCAATCAGATACATTTTCATTTCTGCTGTCTAAAGAGTACTATTTAGTTTGGCTACATGGAGTTTGTGAACCAGGCCTTTTGCATTTTTCACCAATAACATGAAGTCACAAACCAGCATTTAATCATCTCTGGAATAATAATACTTTAACTGTTATTTGTGCAGCTGTTTTTCTAGTCAAAATTTGTTTGGAAATGGAATGCAACTCAATCAGACTGCCATAAATGTCAGGGAATTGTTTTGTCCTTACTGGAAAATAGTGAATACTCTGTGCACCACACCTAGCTATTTCATTCTGCATCTCTGGACACTGTTGGAAATATAAAATAGCAGCTTAGTCAGGATGCCAGGAGCTAACATCACTGTTACTGAGAAAAATGCCATAGTCAAATGTGTACAGAAGCACACATGTAATCCCGCCAGAAGATTTTCTACTTTTTTTTTTTCCTTTTTCTGTGAGGTGCTGCTGGCACTAATTTCTGTTACTAACAGGAAAATAAACAGTTGTTACAACTGTTTCTAGAAATAGACCACAATAGCGTGAAAGACATATGTTCGTCTAGGGGAAAGAAGTATTAAATTACCTTTTGGGGTGAGGAATTATAATAGAAATGGTAAAATTTCTCAGATACATTTAAACGTGTACACAAGCACACATATAAATGGGCACAGTTTTTAGAAATGAGTAGGGCTTTATCCATTTATACCAGCTGAGGACTTGGCCCATAATATAGAAACTTGGCTTCATTCAGTCACTGAATTGAGAGTGGCTCCAGCTAGCAGGAATAAGGGCCCAACCCTGCATGAAGTAAGTCAATGCAACTATCAATACAACTGCAAATGGGTATAGGGTTACAGATTAAAATTCAGGTAAGCAGAGCAAAGAGTAATTTTTCATTAAAAGCATTGTGTATTGTAGGGTACTAATGGTACTGGTGTGGCCACTCAGGTCTACTGAGATGCTTTTCTCCATTAATAAAAATGATGGCCTGCCTTCAGTTTCCACCACTTAATAGGCGAACATTAACGTAGATAAGGAACTAGCTACATGCTTATTTAATGACCCAACTGGAGCCTCTGAGGAAATGATAAAGACTTTAAGAGAGATGCTTTCTGTTTTATTAAAGATTAAAGTGAATGTTCACTATACATTAATAAATGACCATATGTATAATTAACTCTGTTCCTGTGCAATATGAGAACAACATTTAATGGTTAGAATCAGCCAGCCACTAACTGATTAAGGTGCAGTGCTGCAAATCTACACATTTCTCAAAGGAGCAATAAATTCTCCTGGAGGGCAGTGGACAGGGCTGTTTTTCATGATAACTTTGATCATCTTAATATCCTTGATAATCTTTAATAGATTTACTCAAAAGGGGGTGGAGGGAACCCATAAGATTGGCTTCTTTAGTTGTAATGATTAATTTGGCGGTAACTTAATCAGCTCTCTGCTAATGTTGCTTTGCCAAATTTTAATGAGTCACATCTCAGTTTTAATCCTGTCAGTGGCAATAGGCAGAGTCTAACTTCCAAGCTCTTTTTTGAGTAATAAATTAAAAATAAAGTTATAAACTGTGTTTAAAAAAAAAAATCACTGCCTTACACCTTGTGTTGTCATTTACACCTGTGTAAAGTCAGTGTGAAATGTGGCCATTCTTTATTTGATAACATTTTGTACCCTCTGTGCAGGATAAATTACTGCACAAGATCTTGGACAATCTATCCAAGTTCCCCAGGCTTGTTCCAATCAAGTGTTTCAGTCATGAGACAATCCTTTCACTTTCCCTTAATAGCTGCCTTAGATGGTTACTTAAATTTTCTTGACAATATTTGCTCATGAAGAAGGAATGATGTATTATCCTTTTGGGATGCTCATTGCAGAAATATTTCCTTCCAATTAATTAAAGAAAAAAGCCAGTGCCTCATTCCTCCCCTTTCAAATATGTTGGATCCCATTGCTGTATATCTTAGTATGTTGACTGATTTTTATGAGCTATGGCAATTAGAGACAAGTGGGAGAGGGCAGTAGCTGTCTATCTTTGACTACCCAGATTCAAATCCTCTTTTAGTAGGGTGCAAATGCAAATGAAGTCAGTGGTCTCATTTAGAGACATCACATGATCTATCATTTTGATTTTGTGCTGATGAAACTTAGGGCTAAAAAAGGAGGGTGTGTCTATTAAAAAGCACTAAATAGAGTGGGTCATTAAAATCTCCTGTTTCTTTAAAATGACTCCCAGCAATTTATCCAAGGCTGAGCTATGTAGCAGTGTGGTCTTACTGCTGTTGCTTTCCTCCTCAAGCCCATCCAGTCCCTGCTACAGACAGCTGTTATTGCATTGTTTTAATCTAAATTGTAAAGTCATTAGGGCAGAGATGGCCCAGATGCCCTGGTCTCCATTGTCCTGTTTGTTCTAGGTGGGCGAAGAGCTCATGGATAGGGAAGGGCAGGAGGGAGCAGTGGCTGGAGCAAGATGCTCTCCAGCAATCCTAAGCTGGTGAATAGGGCCTTAAGGACAACTGCTACTAACAGAGTAGCCTGAGGGAGGATGAAGTGGCTGTAACCCATTACTCTGCTGTGCTTAGCCACAGAGAATCTTCTATATATTTTTACAAACTCCGATAGAATGGACTCTATTCTTGAGTGAGCTCTCTGGGCACTACAGTAATACACATAATATACATAACTTTGGAAGGAATATCAAATGACTTCATTCCCAGTGGACAGATGCCCACATCTCTCACATTTAAAAAAAAATGAAGAAAGCACGATAAGTGGCACTGATTGGCTCCCTCCACAGAGAGGCCAACAAATGAATGAAACTTGGAGGATAAATCTCCCCTCAGCCTTCATTGGCAAAGCAGTATGGGTAAGCAGCTATGCATGCTGTACCTGTTTAGTGTATAAATGGTATAGTCAGGCTGCATAGATTTGTTTCTACTAGTACCCATTTTCCAGAAACTGCATTTTGGCCTGCAGTAGTGTGAGGTACAGTGTGGACAGATCTCAGGCGTTCTTTACCCTATGTTATGAAATCCTGTACAATCCTAGCTTCCTCCTTATGCTCTAGGTTTAAGTAATGGACATCTATTTTAGAATCTTGTTTATTTGCTAAATGCCAACAACATCCTTGGCTCTAAAAGACACACAAAAAGACAGCTCTTGCCTTAAACAGCTTAGAATATAAATAACACCAGACAAATCTTACCTAAGGGAACAGAAGCTGCAGTACAGGACAATTTGTCTGCAATTTGTGCTATAATAACATTCAGTAATGAGGCAGACAATAGTACTTGGACTTTATACAGAAAGGCAACAAAGCCAGCTTATAGTGAGTAACAATATGCTCAGTAACTGATGAATAGTGATAAAATATTTATTTTTCTTCCCTAGTACTGTTCCCTCCTCTCCAAAACCCCCCACAATGACTTAATCCTTAGTAGTCTACAGTGTCTGCCATATTTCCAGCCCTTTGGGTATTCCCTTTGTGTTGCTGAATGGAGAGTTCCTGTTTGTGAAAGCTCACTAATATTTTTATCATGAGCAGGGTAAATAAATCATGTGGTGAGATAAATGGGAGGGAGTAAGTCTACCCACCTTGAGAAGGAAGGAACCTTAATATTGTTCTTTTGATCCCTGTATTTGGCGGTGTCTCCCAAAAGAGAGGTGTGACTCAATTTAGGGCACCCGGCTGTGGAATAATGTAGGCATATGTTTAAGCATGTTCTCCCCAAATTAGGGCTCTCTTCCACAGCATGAAGAGAAAATTGATCTAGTACTGCCACTTGCTGGACATTTAGAAAAAGAAGTCAAAGCTGAACTTTTCTTTATGCCAGGTTGAAGAAGAGGAACTGTCTTAATCTGCTTTAGAGGTGTTTATGGGGACCAACAAGCAGAAGAATATCAGTAGACCAATTCATCAGTCTTCGTTCTGTTTTATTCTACTTCCCTGGAGAGAATTCTAGGTAGAAAGACTCTCCCCTTCACCCCCTTAGAGAGGTCATAAATCTTATTGAGCTGATTTCAGGCATAGCCTTTGGCCTGGTCAATACTAGATCAGGAAGAGGTCCGCTTAAGGTATGCCATACAGCTATACAAAATGGTTATCTGGATTCAGCTTACCTTTAAGCTGGATTCAGCTTACCTTTAAGCTGAGCCAACACAGTGTCCACACTGCTGCTGGTTTCTCTTACTTCTCACAGGCGGAGGAGTACTAGACACTGGCGGGGCTGCCCTCAGCGTTTGATTTAGCGCGTCTATATTAGACCCACTAAATTCAGCACTAGAAGATTGACTTTCAGAGAGTCGTGATCTTCTGTGTGCAAGTATAATCCACTGATTGACATGCATTTACATGTCCTCTTCTGTCCCAGAACCACAGAGTCAGATAAAGCCTTCATTACAGACTGTTTCTCTGGAGCCCAAGTAGTGGACACTCATGAAGTTTTGGAGGTTCCCTTGCTCAGTACCTAGTGCTGGCCATGGCGGATGTCACACAAGGACAACCGCTCTATTCTAGTTACGGCACTAGATTGCCCAGGTTGTACAAAGTGAGTGGAGGGACGTAGCAATGGCCTCGCTTTCCCAAGTGATAGGCCAGTAGTGCTGAGGCAAGCACACTCTGGCTCCTTTTTACGGGGGGGGACACTGGCTGTAATCCTGCGACACTCCTAAAGGTTAGTAGCTATTTACCTTTGAGGATCTGAGTGCTTGTGCATGGCTCAGACATCATGCAAGCTTCCTTGACCATTGGCTGGGCTGTTGTGGACAGTATATAGAGGTACTAAGGCAAGACTGTGCTTCAGTTCCATATTGAGTTTCATATATATTGCTTAGATTGTTTGAAATGTTAAAACAGGTTGAACCTCTCTAATCCAGTACTCTGTGGTCCAGCAACATCCGTGATCTGGCACGATTTTAATTAGCCAGATGTCCACTTAACATAGGTGTGGCCAAGTTTCCTGCAGTCCCGTAAAGTTTGTTTACAGTCCTGGCTCTGTGTTCTGTGCTGTGATTTAGCTCTAATTTACTCGTAAAAGTCTTCTAAGAGCCCCGTAAGTAGTGGAAGTGCTTGTATGGTTCAACAAATGCTCTGGATGAGCACCAGTCAGGTCCCGAGAATGCTGGACTAGAGAGGTTCAATCTGTACCGTAATCCCTTGCATCTTCAACTACATGGTATCGTAGAGGCAAGTGGCAAACTCTGACTCTTTATGCTATGCAGTGTTGTCCTAGCCATGTCAGTCCCAAAGACATTAGAGACAAGATGGGTGAGCTAATGTTATTTATTGGACCAACTTCTGTTAATGAGAGAGAGGGAGAGAGCACTTTCAAGATATACAGAGCTCTTCCTCAGGTCTGGGAAAAGTCCCTAGGCACTGTCTACACTAGGGATGTTAGCGTGTATTTGTGTAAACGATTAACCAATAATCCTGGGCCACTTCTGCCTTTGTATCAGAGGTTCTCTGGGTGAGCCACCTGCCCCCTCCCCGCGTGTAAACGTGTAACTGCTAAAATTTCAAGCAGTTACACATTTACTCAAAAGAGTTAACTTCCCTAGTCGACACTTACAATGCAGTTGCACTGCTGCAACAAGCTGAAGAAGATGCTGTGCGATGATGGGAGACAGCTCTCCAATCAGTATAATAAAACCTTCTCCAGGAGCAGCAGGAACCATGTTGGTGAGAGAAGCTCTCCCATTGACACAGCACTGTGCATGTGAGTGCCTATATAACTTGTATCACTCAGCAGGTGGAATATTCAAACCCCTGCATGAGAGAAATTTTGCCCACATAGATGGCAGTGGAGATGTAGCCTAAGGCTGTCCCAGCTAAATACAAGATGGGACAGATTGAACATGTGCTAATTGTATGCCAAACTAAGGGTGCGTCTACACTGCACTGTCGTTTTGAGATAACTAGCGTTATTTCAAAATAACAATGCGAGCATCTCTACAGTCATTCCATTATTTCAAAATAACAGATGGCTTATTCCAAAATCTGTAAACCTCATTCTACGAGGAATAACACCTATTTCAAAATAAGGCTGTGTAGACGCTTCACTGCTGCTATTTCAAAACAGGCCCTCACCAGGGCCATTCTAGGTTATTCTTCCCTAGTGCCTCTTGGGGTTCTAAATTGAGATATCACGTCTACATTAGGGAAGCCTGCCTCAGACTAATTTTGAGGCTTCTCTACTGTGTAGATGTGCTATTTTGAAATAAGCTGTTTTGGAATAACTGTTCCAGAATAGCTTATTTTGAAATTAGCGTACAATGTAGAGGTACCCTAAGGAATCATTCATAGTGAAATGGCCCATTAGCACTCCTGCAGTGATAGGCCAAGATGGGGCTTAATGACGTTGTGTCTACTAAGGATGTAAAAATGCGTTTAAAGAGGTAACTGAAAAACCATAGTGGTTACATGCAAATTTACAATTTGCTTTATACTTCAGAGCCCGCATCAAAGCCTCTCTGGGAGCAAGGCTGGAAGGGGTTGCTGCCGTCCCTAAGCAATGTTCCCGCTAAGGTGCGCGTGCCTGCGTGGCCGCGCACAAAAAATTCTTCCCCCGCCCATCTCCTCTGGAGAGCTGCGCAGCAACACTTGCACTGCAGGCAGCTGCTCCGGTGGGCAGGGCTGGCTGAGCCAGCGTGGTGAGGGAGCTGCTGAGGTGGGGAGCCAGGACCTGCTGCGGCCCCGTGGCGGGGGGAGGAGGCCTGCTCCAATGGCTGGGGCTGCTATGTAGAAGGGGGACCGGGGCCAATTCTGTCAGCTGGGGCCGGGAATGGGACCTGCCACATGGCGGGGTGTGGGGTGGGGTCTGCTCTGGCAGCCAGGAATGTACGTGTGTGTGTGTGTGTGTGTGTGTGTTAATGAATTGGGTGCCACGGTGGCACACATCCAAACCAGTGCACGTGACCTCAATATTGGTGCAACAAGCCAAAACTCACTCCGCTCATGGTTGGAAAGTCTGAGAGGGAACAGTGGCCCCAAGGTGGCTTTGCTCAGGAGAGAGACTGGAAGGGGCTGCTGCTGCTGGCTTTCTCCAAGAAAGGCTTCACTGCAGGCTCTGAAGCCAGATCCCTGTGAGTGGGGCAGGTGCTCTTAGGGAGCTAGTGTATAACCTGCGGTTGTGGGGGGGGATGGGGGGAGAGGAAAAGGGGAGTAGCTGGCCTGACATAGACAGGGGCTGCTCCAGTGGGTCCCGTAGGGCTGAAGCAGCCTGTGCCCCGAGGCGGGTGGGGAGCTGCTCCAGCCCCTACCAATTAACCAGAGCGGGGATGCCTCACACATTAAAGGTGAGACTTACCAGTTAACCTTTTACATCCCTAAAGTCTATACTAGAGCTTGCGTTGGCAAAACATATCTCACTCAGGGGTGTGAATATGCTAAGTTATGCTGACATAAATGCACTCAAATGCAGGGCTATGTCAGTGGCAGAGCTTCACTTGGCAACATAACTTCTGCCATTTGTGGAGGTGGTTTCGTTATGCTAACGGTAGGGCTCTGCAGACATGTTGCAGTGGCACAGCTGTGTCAGTATAGCTGCCCCACTGCTGTGCTGTACATACAGTCATGGCCAGAGTTACAGATTGTTGTAATAAACCATAAATCCAGTGTTTTTATTAAGACCATGATTTTTAGTGTGTACTTATGAATTTAAGCTGTCGGTATCAAAGCAAAGCTGCACAACACTTCAAAGGACAAGCCTGGGAGATTCATAAGTTTGCTAGAGACAAAAAAAAAAAAAATCATGGTCTCAATAAAGACACTGGATTTATAGCTTATTACAACAATCTGTAACCCATGTACCTTCTTTTTGTCCTAGACTACAGGGATTTAATGGCTAACTTCATCCTGAAAGGGAGCAGCCAGGAGCCGGCACGTAACTGTTCACAGTAACTGATAAGCCCAGGCTTATCGGTTAACTGTGTATGGTTATCCTGTTACATCCCTAATGATAACTACTTACAGTAACCCATCTGTTTGAGCTTGAATCTTGCTGTGCCCCTCCCTTTTCCCAGACTTGAGGAAGAGTTCTGTGTGACTCAAATGTTTGTTTTTCTCACCAACCGAAGTGGGTCCAGAAAAGAGATTACCTCACTCAGGTTGTCTCACTTGTTGTTCTAAACTTTGTTAACTTTATTTTTACCTCGGACTCTCAAATCCCTCCATTCCTGTTTTATCTCTTTGGCCCACCTGTTACATTACGTCTAGCAGCTCCCTGGGTCAGTGATTGTCTGTTGTCTTGTTCCATTGTTTCTATAGTGCCTAGCACAATGAGCTCCTGATCCTTGAATAATAATAATAATAATAATAAATAATAATAAACAATGCAGAATAATAGTATGGCCAGATGTTATAACAGCAAGGAAAAAGATGTAGCAAATTTCCTCAAGTTTTTTGCCTCTTGCATGTTTCCAATTTCTTCCAAAGCTCTGACTCTTTATTAACAAAGTTTTACCAAAACAAAACAAAACAAAAAATCAGTTGTGAAAGTGAATATACCCCAACATAAAGCCCAAATAAAATAATGTTTGAGGATAACAAAAACTGTATTGTGACTCAAAGTTATTCTGTCTGCTGCAGTTATCTCAAGCAACCTCCATGGTGGTGCATATATTTATAACAGACATCAGTGAGTCATATGTAAACATTTTGATTATAAAGTTTTTCTTCGTTTTCCCACAGACTTGCTGCTTTCAAACAGCTGTATCCCATTCCTGGGCTCAGCGGAGGGGTTTGATTTTCGGACCCTGCTGCTAGATGAGGAGAGGGGCCTGCTGCTGATTGGTGCTAAAGATCATATCTTTCTGCTCAGCCTGGTTGATTTAAACAAAAATGTAAAAAAGGTCAGTTTGTTTTCTACACAGTTCATCTGATAAGTGTGTTTTCAGCCCCTTCACTTTCTTGTGTTTTTGTTTTTATTTTTTTCTGACTTCACTGTCTAAATGCATTGTAACAAGATTTAAATCCTCCTCCCATTGTCACATAGCTTGCTTTTAATCAACTGCGGTTGTCAGTATGTGTGACACCTTATAGCAATAAATGAATATAATAGGTCAGATACCTATAGGGGCTGTGCATTTCATGAAAAGAAAATATAAACAAACGGGCAAGGGTGCGTCTCAAAGTATTTGTTTCTTCTTTCCTCTGGACCTAATGGAGACATTTTCAAGGAAACAAAACAACAACAAAAATTCAATAAGAAAGAAAACAAAACAGTGAGGTCAGTTTTCTCCATGCTTGATGACTTCATTATGGTTATGGATCCAAATGAGTATAGAATATAACCCAATAGAATGTTCGTCTGCTCTTTTCTAAATGGCATTCCAAATTTTGAAGGTAATTTAAATATTCTTAACTGTATTAATAATCAGAATTATATGAGTTTCACAGAACCTCTGTAGGGTGCTAGTATATGTAACCCATTCTTCTACCCTGGAGTAAAATTATTTTTGTTACCATAGACCATATCTAAGAGAAGGATGGCAGAATATTTCCAGTGGCGATGACGATTTGATGGCTTTTTACGGCTTCTTAGTGTCTAGAATATAAAAAACAGTTGCTAGCATAAAAACTCTAGCTAAAACTGCTTTTTGATTGTCTCATATATGTTTCTGACTGAAGAAAATTACATCCTGTGCTGTGTTTTATGTTTTCTTTAAAAATAACAGGAGGTTTAAAAAGGTGGATTCTGCAATGGGCTGTATTAGTATAACCCTATCTGGAGTAACTTGATGGAAGCCGGTGGAGTTAACAGGTGTAAAAGAGGGGTATTTGGGCCCATCACTCTGAATGGAAAACTTGAGATCGTTGTAGAAAAGAATTTCTGATACCAATATTCACAAACTGAATAGCTAATTGTTATTCTTGTATCCTTATTTTCTTGTGTTTTTAATTTTTAATCTTGAACCTCAGTAGTATAATCAGACCTGTGGGAATGTGAAAATGACACCCATCTCTTAGGGATATTTTGGGATACCAGAATTATTCCTACTGCATGCTTTCTTATCCCAGGTTGAGTTCCTGTCATTGGCAGTTGGACAGGGGAAGAGGGAAAATCATATGTAAAAACAGAAATCTGCCTCTTACAAGTTCTTTCTTTAGCTAAATCCCTGTTTATTTCAGTGGAAGTTCTACTGTATCACAGAGCAGTCAGGCTGTTACTGAGACAATTAATTACCACGGTGCTTTCCTGAGTGTAAACTCAATTACAGTAGAACTGACATATACTTGTGATAAGGGAAAGTCATTAAAAGAATTCCAGACTGATACTGGGATAATTTGCAATATGTAACTAAATAGAATTTGCAGGTTTTAAAAGGTCCTTACTGTACAGGATTTTATCTGTGCAGAAGTATGGAAGATCAAACCACTTTGATTCACAATTTTGTGTTTCCTTTAACTGTCTTGAGTTTTATCACAAGACAGCAACACAGGGTATATTTCAGCTGCAAAGTAAGTGACCAGAGGTGTTGAGAATCTATTTATCCCATTATTTCCAACGAGAAAGCAGCCTAAGTGTGGATTTCTATGCCCAGTTTTGACAACATTGGTATCTAATTAGGGATATTAGTGAATAGTCAGCATAAGCTTCTCAGGTAGGCGACTGGAGTATCAACTACTCGTTCCCCCTCCCTTCCTTGCTGCCTGTATGGCTACGTCTACACAACAAAGTTTTTGCACAAAAATAGCCGTTTTAGTGCAAAAGCCCGCGGAGCATCCACACCTCAAGCGTGTTTTTGCACAAGAAAATCTACAGTCAATCGACAGAACAGAGGACTTTTTGTAGTGTAGGTATACCTCCTTCTATGAGGCATAACTCCTTTTTGTGCTACAGCTCCTGCACAAAAAGGCATGTGTGGACGCTCCACATGGGGTTTCTTGCACAAAAAGAGCCTATCTGAAAAAGCATAGGAGCTTTCTTGCACAAGAGTGTCCATGCAGTGTGGGTGCGCTTTTGCGCAAGAACTAAGACTTCTTGCACAAAAACCCTGCAGTGTAAATGTAGCCAAAGAGAACAGCAAGGTGGGGGGAACAGGAGCCGGTGCTGGGGGGAGCTGGCTTAAAAGTGGGTACTTCCCCGCACCATCTTTGGTGCTGCCTGATAGGGGAGGCTGCTGAGAAGCAGCCTCTGTTCGTGGCGGGCCAAGGCTTGCTGTGGGCAGAGACTGCACTGGCAGCAGCCCCTGTCTACAGGGGTCCCAGTGGGGAGCTGGGACCCCCCGCAGACAGAGGCTGCTGCCACCAAGCAGTCCCTGTTCATGGCAGCCCAGGCTGGCCATGTGATGGGGCTGCTCTGGCACCAGCCCCTGTTTGCGGTGGACAGGGCTGGTCGCCATGAACAGGGGCTGCTGGACTCAGTGTAAACCAGGACTGAGTAGTCCCAGCTCATGCTGGTCCGGGACAGTGCATCTCTGCATTTTAAATGTAGTAAGAACCCGATGACTCTTACTACATTTAAAATGCCGAGCTGTAGTACAGGTGGCTCCCGGAGCTGGCAGGAGCCGGGACTGCTCAGTCCCAGCACGAGCCGGCTTCTGGAGTTACCCCTACTGAAGCTCTGCAGAGCGGTCCTATCGACTAATCCTGTAGTCGATACTATTAGTTAGATAACCACAATTTAACATCCTTAGTATCTATATATCAGTGACTGTCTTACCTGTTTTGTGCTGGCAGCCATGAACATAATATATTTCCACAGTGTTAGGGGGATAGAGAGCTTTCATGTACGTCATAACCTATTAAAATATGTCAATGCTAAAGGGTGCTCTCCAGTAGCAAATAAGTGTCAGAATGTAGTGTTTGTCTGTGCTGTGTTTAGACTGACCATGGTTTTGATTGGCTCTGTGCCACTCGGCTCAGCTCCAGCCTTACCCTGTGTGAGGAAACCGCACAAGTTGGGAATACAAGGGTCTGAAGTGTGTGCTTTGTACTCTTTGGACTAAGAGTTTTCTGAAAAATGGTATTGTGCTCTAGGTGTCCATTAGGGATCGAAGCAGCACATTAGGATATTACATTTCTTCCTGCAAATGGCACAATTACAAATTATTCTACGGAAAGATGATGCAAGAACACTGTGCATAGAGGTTTGAGATGGGCACAAGAGGTTTGCAGTCAGAATGAAAGTTTGTGTAACTAATGTATAGGTATTCATACTTCAAGCAAAAAAATAGCATGAACAGTATTTGAATTTTAAAAACCTAGTGAGTCTAGAAATATACTCTTAGAACGCCACTTGTATATATTTACTTACGAAAATTGCATTGTAGAATCTGGTCAGATAAGTTACAGTATTTCTGGAATAGTATTTTAGGAAGCCTCCCTCCCTTTAAAAAAAAATTAACTTTTTTACAACTTTCTGTTACAGCCTAGTTAGTTACATATGTTGGAAAGTGACAGAGCAGCTAATCACTATGAAATTCTTGAACAGGAATTCAAGGCATTATTTGAATACTTTAAATATAAATTTATAGCTTCTGTATTCTGTCATATTACAGTTTCTTCACCAATTAATATAGTTTTTTTTCCCTTTTCTTTCAGTCCACAGTTTCTTTAATTGTTGTTGCTTTTTAATCAGCTTATTCTAGGCAATTGTGTAAAATTCCCATCTATTATTATGTCAGTTGTGGTATGGTAGAAAACCCACCCTCTTTTCAGCACAGTACATGCAGTTATGAGCACCCTCTAGAATTTAAAAGGCATGAATACCATTACAATTATATATCAATTAAGTAGGATTTTGTTAATATTACTGTAGAAATCTTTAGCACTTAAGAGAGTAAGATCATTCTAAAGCAGAGAGATAATTTTCTATGACAGCACATAGGACTTACACAACCCCCTAAAGAGTTTTCTGTTAAATGCTATAGTGCTTTTTCTTGAGAGCTTATAATGTTTTCATCCTAAGAGCTTAAGACACTTGGCAGATATTGCAAGCTGCTTATAAAGAAGAGACTCTGTGACTCTTTTCAAAGAAATAACAATTGGAAAATCAGCATGTAAGTAGACAGAGAGATCATGAGTGGATGTTTGTTACAGCCTGTCACTCTTAGATTGTGTACTTGAAAATAATCAGTTGTAACCAATAGAAGGTGTACTTTAAAAGGAGGGAATTAGAAAGAATTTTCAAGAAGGCTTGCTCCTCACAAATATGAAGAGGTGAAAAGAAGTTTTGATAGGTATGCCACTGGCTGAGTTCTGCTGAAATGAGAACTTGAATACTGATAGGGTTCATTTCATTTTCTGTATTTTCAGGGCACTTAG
The DNA here is from genome assembly GCA_032595735.1 of Pelochelys cantorii. Taxonomy (NCBI): domain Eukaryota; kingdom Metazoa; phylum Chordata; order Testudines; family Trionychidae; genus Pelochelys; species Pelochelys cantorii. Next base: position 331,142,449 of record CM064326.1, on the reverse strand, counting down.
AGCCTTGGCATATCATTTTAGACATTTACTTTATTTATTCATTTATTTATAACTTCAATCAATTGCACAAATCTTGTTGAAAAGGCAGCATAGGAATTCCCACTTTCTTCTGCGTCTCATGTACTTACAGCCCTCAGCAGTGTAAGCAGGGTTACATCACGTTAGCGTGATTATCACTGTGCGATCTGTAGTGAGACCCACCCATTTCGGTGGCAATAAGAACGCTATCAAGGGTTGACAAACTCTTGGAAACCTGCCAACCTGCTGGATGTGTCAGTGCTAGAAAACACATCCACATATGGACCAAACAGATAAATATGTCACATCTCCACTAGCTTCTTTGGAGTGAGTTAATTTGACCTGCACAGCGTGCACTGACATGAGATCACAAACTGTTGTTGTTTAAGGCATCCTTTGCTTGCAGCTTGTTTTGTGGCAAAACCCATGTGAATTTTTTAAGTGTAGCATGTGGATTAACAATCTTGTGATTTCTCTCTCTTTCACTTTTGGATACCACATCCTCATACAGTAAAACAAACACTTGATAAGGACCCCATTTTGCTACCTGTTCTCAGGCAAAACTTCTATGTAAATCATTGAGAATTTTCTGGACTGAATTAGTGGGAATTTTAGCATAGCAATAATATGGGATTGGGTGTGTGTTAGGGCACTGATCCTCGGGATTCATGCACACATGCAAGTGAGGTCCTTAGCCCCATAAGACTGGGAAATGTGATTGCAGGTCATGTGTCCTACAGGGAATTGAATATGGGGCTTCCTAGTACTTATGCAAAGGAATAGACAGTGGAGACCCAATGTGCAGGAAAGGGCACTCTGTACCAGTTAGGAGGGAAGACCTGAAAAGGAGCCACCTGCAAAGAGCCTCCTTTGGGTTGGCCTGTGAGGTGGTGGAGGAAGGCCTGTAATAGCTATAATGCTAAAACAAGTTCCTTAGGGCAGTGGGGCTGTTCTCACTCATGTTTGATTTTGGTCTGAATATCTGTTTGTAAAGAAAGCCCTGAGAAGAGAACTGGAGTCAAGCCATTGTTTGGAGCCTGCTTGCATCTTTCCCAGCTGCTGGATCGGCCCATCAGTTTACATGGCCCTATATGCAGACCGTTAGTCACCTGCTTGCTGGGGTTCAACAAGATGACTGTTCTCATGGAACTCGCTTCCCTATGTGTTGGAACCCTTTCCTTACTCCCAAAGAACATAAAAACATACAGCCCAATGAACTGGGTAAAGAATCACTTCACTTTTCATTCGAAATTAGCCACATCTGTGGTGAAAGCCCAGCAGCCTTTAAACATCACATAACAGACCAGGACATCATGCAAGTAATATCTTATCTGACTGGAATAACACAGGAATTTTAGTTAGATGAGAACGTATCTTTCTTTTCCTTTTGTAATACTGCCATAAATTACAGTGCAAACAGCCACCACCCTATTTATGTGTCACTCCTTGACTTTTGGCATAATGAATAGTTGGTATGCTTCCATCTGAAAGATCCTGGTCATCTTGGGCTTTGCTCAAGTTATGTGAGGGTGGGATTTGTATTAAAAACAGAGGTGAGAACCATGTGAAAAGAGGTAGCACCTTTCCTAGCCATCATGGTGAGAATAGTTTTTTCCCTCCGGACAAATGAACTGTGGGATAATTTCTTCTCTCATTTAAGAGTGGGAGAAAAGCAGAGTAACTCCACAGAAGTGAAGTTAAGTCTGTCCAGTTTTGCACTGTTACCACTGAAATCAGTATCTTGTGCTGCTTGTTGTTCTAATTTTCATGTGTGTCTTCAGTGGATCCTTACCATTCATTTTACAAAAACAGAAATGCTAGGAAAAGATTTTCTTTTAATATAATAGTTTAAATGCATCGAATTCTAAGGTAAAAATAGTTATATACTGAGACTGCACTATGATGAGAGAGGGGGAAAATGGGGGTCCTGGTGGATAATCAACTGAACGTGAGCTCTGAGTGTGATACTGTGGCCAGAAGTATTAAGGACCTTAGATGCCTAGACAGGAGAATCCCGAGAAGGAGATTATTGGAGAGATTATTTTATCTCTGGTTTTGGCACCGGTGTGACCACTGCTAGAATACTGTGTTCAATTAAAAAAGGGTGTTGATACATTGGAGAGAATTCAGAGAAGAGTCATGGAAATGATTAAAGGATTAGAAAATCTGCCTTACAGTGATGGGCTTAAGACAAATTCAGACTGGAAATAAGTTTACTTTTACCCTTTTTTGTTTGGTAATGGTCTAAAAATGTGTCCAGTTTGTGTGGTGTGTGCTGATTGGCTCGTGCCCACCACTTGAGATGAGACTAAACTGCCAAGGTGTTGCGTGAACCATTTATAACGTACTTTGGGATTCTGCCAAATGAGTGGCATGGTTGTCCCCATTCAGCACAGTACCTGAGCATGTACATAACTTTAAGCATGTGAATAGTATGATTTAAGTCAGAGGGACTACTCAGTCAATGAAGTAGGGGCTGTTTGAATGATTAATGTTAGACATGAGACAGCGTAAGTATGCCATTGAAGTCTTTGTACTATGGTATCATTTAGGAGACAGTCATAGATCAGAGCCCCATTGTGCTGGGTGCTGTGAAACACAGAATAATAATACCCTCATGGAGTGCTTTTCATCAGCAAATCAGTACAGTTATTTTATAGATGAGGCTACTAAATCAGTAGGAGGTAAAGGACTATGCCCAAGATCAACCAGCAAGCCAGTGGCAGAGCTGAAATTAGAACCCTTATTACCTGAATCTCAATCTAGCACTCTTGCCACCAGGCCACAGTACATCTCTAAGCACCTTACAATTTAAGTTTAAGGAACAATACCACATGTATCTTCAGAGAAACAGGTTGACAAGCACAATGAGACAATAATGATCATCAGGACAGCCAGTTGTCTTAGCACAACAGCTGCTGCATTGAATTTTTTGCAGAATTGGGGCCATTAGGGTTGTAAAATAGGATGCAATTATTGTTTGTGCGCGCACACTATAAATAGATAGATACTCTGAGTTTGTTTTAATTTTTACAATTCCTTTCCTAGAAGTAAAAATAGGTGTTTAGAAAAAGAGGATTCTGATTTTTCGGAAAGCGAATTGCTCCTAAACTGAAAGAGACACGTGTGGCATCTAATATTTTGTTGTAATCAGAAATCAATGTACAGCTACGCTTTAAAATGATACCCAATGTATTATACATGTATTTATTTTTAATTTTGTACTCTTGAAGGATTTTCTTACATCCTTCCAGCAGAGAACATATTATCCTGCATTTATTACGTGTTTTTAATTTCTTTCCTGCTAGTAAATTTAAGAAAATATTCATAAAATCACGTAAGTAATAATAGGGTACGTTTTAGATCAGAGCTACAGAAGATAAAATCATGAAACTATAAAGTCAGCTTTGACCTTTGGATCTTCCTTATATATACTTTCCAAGAAAAATAAAAGCTTAAAAGGAAAAAAAATGCTTTTCAGAGGATGGTTTACGTCTTTAAACATAAGAACATAAGAATGGCCATACTGGGTCAGACCAAAGGTCCGCTCAGCCCAGTATCCTGTCTGCCAACCGTGGCCAATGCAAGGTGCCCCAGAAGGAGTGAACTGAACAGGTAGTGATCAAGCAATCTCTCTCCTGCCATCCATCTCCACCCTCTGACAAACAGAGACTAGGAATATGATTCCTTACCCATCCTGGCTAATAGCCATTAATGGACTTAACCTCCATGAATGTATCTAGCTCTTTTTTAAATCATGGTTATAGTCCTACCCTTCACAACCTCCTCAGGCAAGGAGTTCCACAGGTTGACTGTGCATTAGCACATATGAATTGGAGTAGATATCTTTGTATCTGTTATTTCCACTCCAATTCATCTGATAAAGTGGGTTTTGTCAACAAAATCTCATGACTTTACATATTTTGGTTAGCCTCTAAGGTGCCATCGGACCACATGTTTTTAAAGTTACAGACACATCTACCCTCTGAGAGTCTGTATACAGTTACATTCGTCACTCTCCCTCCCCCCACGTCCACTATTTATTTAGAAACTGGACCTTTAATAATTCCATTCATCTGAAGAAGTGGGTTGTGTCCATGAAAGCTCTTGATACCACCTACATGTTTTGTTAGTCTCTAAGATGCTGCTAGACTATTAGTTGTTTAAGTTTTTTCAGTTACAGACTAACATGGCTACCCCTCTGAAGCATTTGATTCTTCGCTTAAGTTAGATAATCTATAATTTGCACAGACATTTAAGATACAGATGCTCTTCATGCAGTTTATATTTAGTGGGATTTGTGTGAAAAATATTCTAAATTTAGAAATAATGGTCTAGATTTGAAAAATAATTCTGTAATATTTTTAGTGCAGCTTCATAAAAGATTTTGGCAGGGCATACATGGTAGCATTTGTCCCTCTTTATTTATCATGGAAATGTTTTTACTAATGAGCTTCCCTTTTGAGAAAACAGTTTAGTGGGCAAGAGGTTAAATTTATATTTTGCATTGAATGCAGAAGCTGAAATACATCTTGCAGAACAAAGTAAGTTTTGCACTGACTTTGTCAATCCAAGCCATCCATAGATAGATTTGTACATTATGAGGTCAAAGGAGACAACTAAATTGGCTAGTCTAGCTTTCTGTATAAGATAGGTCATACAATTTTGTCCATTTACTACTTTATTAAACCCAATAATATTTGTGGATTAAAGCATATTTTCCAGGTAAATAGCTTAATGCACATGAGAAGGCAGTGGGACAATTGACGTAAGTAAAGTTATTTCAGAGGGCTAATGTTAGCAGAAACAAGTCTGGGGAATTAGTGTTTGATCTGATCACATTTAGAACCATGCGTGCTTCAGCTCTGTGATCATACTTTATGATTTATTATGTAATTGTAATCTGTTAACATTTTTAGAACTGGCATTTTTAGGGAACCTCTCATTTCTCACCTGAAAAGTATACAAACTTTCTATTAAATCCTTTGTGCATAATTGTAAATGGATTGTTAAGCTGCAGTACATAAGCCACCCTTCAGTGATTGATTTATATCTTTAAAAGACTGAACTCTGAGGCTGTCAAGTAACCAGGATGTAAACCAAGTGGCTCTCTTTTGTAGTCAGGATTGACTGTTTCCTCCATTAGCATGGCAAGGAGCATTCATGTCCCAACCTGATCTGTCCATTTTGAACAACAAATGCTACTATGCCTTAGGCTTCAGTCCTGCAAAAAGACTCCGAACAGGAATTAGGGTCCATCCACCTGAATATCTTACCTTGTGTATGTCATAATCCATTGAAACCTATAGCATCTTCCCCCTGCAATCTGCCCAACAGCTCACCCTGATGACCCTGTATCTTTCCCAGTATTTTCTTCCAACTTTTCTGGTACCATACATCCTGGAACCAGCTGTGTTGGCATGCCTGAAATTTAAAACCCTCGCACTTAGGTGCTTTCATGTCGTCATCGTGAACTATATTCTGGAAAAGCTCATTAGAGCATCAGTTTCTCAGATGACTTTATAAGGCCTAATATTTAAAGCAAATATTGTTGCAAGGGGTTAACGATTATGTAACTTGACTTTCCTTTACTTATAGTTTCTTATCACAAAGCTAGTTCAAAATGAATTACTGTATTTTTACAATAAGGGGAATACATATGGTCTGATTGTACATCCCTTCTTCATGGGGGAGTGGAATTAATTTCCTTGCGGAAGAGCAGCATATCCCATTTCTGGCTAAAAGGAGAACAAGAAGGGCTGGAATGCAAAAAAGAGATTATTTCAGTCTCGGCTCACTTTTGCAGACTTGAGCTGTTGGGATGATTCAGAGAAGCATTGCACATAAACATCTGCAGCAAGATCTTGGCTCGTGTTAAGGCACAGCTTTGGCACCTTCAAGCTGCCCCAGTGGTATGGAATTGAGCTGGTGTAGGGGACGTTGCCTTGGCAGAGGACAAGGATGGAATGTGTTGCACTCCAGCTATCCTCTTCTGAAATAATGGTCCCCAGGGGGCTATTATAAGATAACATGATTAGAGAAGCCCTGAGGAGTAAAAGTGGTGCCAATTAGCTACTTGGGTCTCCAAGCTTTTTGATCTTGCTCTAAACCAGCTTATCTACACCCCAGTGTCCAGAACCCTACAATTTCAGGTGTTTGTTTGAACTGAACTCTAATTCTGAACCTTCTGATACCCCATTATTGGGTATAAGTCATATTGCCATGTCTTCTGCCTGAAATCATACAGAGGAATGTCTTTTGGTTCAGTTACCATGAATTGAATCCCTTAAATTTCCTTTTTTTTTTTTTTTTTTTTTTTTTTTTTTTGTGCGGGCACATCTGTATTGGAAAACAAGCCTTACATAATGTCTGCTCTTTAATATTATAACAAATATAGACTCTTAGCAACTGTAATGTTAAGATTTGATAAAAATGCAATCCACAATGAACATTATGCTATCAGAACATTGGCTACTGATAAATCACTTTGGGACTCATAAGTCATTAGATGTCTCCAGACTTGCATTTGATTAAGACCTTGCCATATTAAATTCTTTCTGCCCCCTTAGCTGTCAATCAGAAAAAAAATCCTAACTCTTAGGATGTCTTAAAATAATAAAAAACAGGAATAAAGATCCCTGATCACCACAGGGTGAAGAAATCATGTTGGTTTTGGAAGTCTACTTTTTTCCTTTTCTTCCCTCTTTTTTTACTTATTGAAAGTGTGTATTTCCTACACTGATGGATTCATACATGTATTTGACAGTGCTCTGTTTTGATTGCTTCATTGAAATAAATGGGCCAGCTCCCCAGGAGGTATACATCAAAGTAACCCTATTGCCATAAATGGAGTTCTGCCAATTAATGTTCTGGACAAATATTTTCAAAAATACAAATTTCTATATGTCAGGATTCTAAGTGTACATGAAAGAAAAGAGACCATTTAAGTATGGCATGTAATTCTGCTCTATGCATATATGTAATTGTCTAAATCTATATGCTTTACTATAGTTGAGTTCCTGCTGATCAGTCAGATTATTAAACTGTGTGCAGTACATTTCTGACAAATGCCCTTTTTATTCTAAAGATTTCCATAAAGCTATGCTTAGCTTTTTGAACAAAACCTCTTTTCATTTTAGAATTGGCAGATACTGATAATATATATATATGTTTTTCTAACCATTTTGCCAAATCTCTAGTCCCTGGGTCTTTAGTTTAATTCTATAGATTTTAGTTGTCTGACTCTCAAACTGAATTTGGTCCATTGTATTCCAGTGATCCAGGCACAACTCATTGCATTAAACGCACATATGAATTATGAAAACAAGTAAAGGGTCTTAAAAATTTACCTTAAAAATGGGCAAATGAAATGAAAAAATGACTGAATGATGAGCCACATTGTATTTAAAATCTGTATAGGTATTATGATTGTCTACAAAATTATAGTTCTCTAAAGAATATATAAGGCTATATAAGCTGCTCTCTGCAATGAAATACCTCTAATGAAATCATAAGAAATAATAAAGTGCTGCAAAATCTCTGGTCCTAACACACCTTTAAATGCATTACAGATTTACTGGCCTGCAGCAAAAGAGAAGGTGGAAGTCTGCAAACTAGCTGGGAAAGATGCCCAGGTAAGCAAAGATTTTTTTTTTCTTTATTGGTGCTGGTAAAACTGTATAGCTATATATTTATTTCTAAATATATTATGGTTGATTATTAAGCAGCTGTTGAAAAAGGTCTGGCAAATATATAGATTGTTGTATTTTAATTGAATGCACAAAAGACACACCATTGATAGTTTAGTCCAGGGCTACTCAACTTTGGAATCCTTGGGGGTCATAATAATACTCACAGCACATGCCGAGGGCCACAGCGTAAGTCATGGTCTCCTTTTCTATAATAACATACATCATTCTGTATAATAAAAAACCTCCCCCCATCTTCTGCGTGGTGACAACAATCCTAATTCCCTCATGAGTGATAAGAAGCATAAAGAATGTAAAGCCTGCCCCATTTATACCTATGAAATGTCCTCTGCTGGGGATAGGGTACATCTACACAGCGGCGCTATTTTGGGATAACATGCGTTTTCCTGAAATAGTGTTCTGCATGTCTTAACTATAAACCCGTTATTTCAAAATGAATTTGAAATAATGGGCTTGTTATTCCGACGTCCCATACACCTCATTGCATGAGGATTAAGGGATGCAGCGGGATACCGCTCCATTTCAAAATTAACACTGTTTAGACAGTGCCAAATTTCAAAAAAGGCTGTCTCAAAACAAGCCACGCAATTTGTGTAGCTAGCTCAAATCGCGTAGCTTATTTCGAGCTACCCGCTATTGTGTAGACATACTCATAGTGGTTTAAGGGATGGGCCCGTTCTAAAATCCTGAATTGAAATACACTTTATGTCTGAGAGAGTTCCATTTGGGATCCTCATGTAATGGCTGACCCCTCTCTCTCTAATACATCAGATCTGAACAACACCTCCCCTACACTCTGGGAACTTGCTGATCCTAGTCTGAATACAAACTTTGGAGATGGACCCATCTTTGTGCTCTTGCAAAAGAGAGGCTGCTTGAGGGAAGAATATTTGTTTCCTGTCACTTCGTAGTTGTCACCTGCTATATTCTCTCTTCAGTTTTCTTCCTGCCTCAAGGGTTAGACAGCAGATATTATATTAATTTGGAATTAAGTAGCTGAACAGCTATGCTATTTGCTTCTTTTTCTCAGTTAAGGCAGGGTTGTTGCTCATCCTTACTCCACTCCATGCCATAACCTTGTAATGGACAGTCACAATCGAAGTCATGGCACTGCTGAATTGCAAGGACCAGGACTGTTCAGGGACAACATTGGTGCTAACTACCCTAAAAGGGTCATGGACCTTGGGATGACTGGTGTGTGTGTGTGTGTGTGTTGCACATAATGCTGGATGTGTGCAGTTACTTAGGGAAAACTGCTACATATCTGCCATTTGGACTGTTATAATGTTTTGTTCAGACTGTTGCTGACTTAACTGTTTCATGGTTGTTACATATTGTGATTGACCATCTACCTGCCTATCTTGCTTCGATTTCCTTGTGTTTTGGGACTGCTGTTTAAGGTGCACCAGAGCATAACACACTTTCCCCCATTTCTTGCTGGCCAGTAGAGCCAATGGAAGGGGAGAGCGTGTGCATGTGTGTGTATAAATATAAAATGCACTCTTTAACAGTGTATTGTGGCTCTGAGGACTGTCACACAAGTGGAGGGCCCTCACATCCTTTCCCACAATTAATCTTTGGCTGTTAATGCTTGCAGTGAGTCCTTAATTGGAAGAAATGACAGGGAACCAAAGGACCAGCAAAATGTGTGGGGCCCATCACATTTTGGAATCAGTTGCCAAACGTTCCCATTTCCAGACAATTGTTAAGGCTGGAGCTTTGTTACAACAAAGACTGGTACACAGAGAACTCCTCAAAACTACTTTCACCATATACTCTCATTCTTCATGGCTTTATACCAGTACAACTAGAATGCAATCAGTATAACATTCAAGTCATTGCCAAGTTGGATGACCTATACAGGAGCTGGCCAGTGCTAAGGCTTTAGCCGTTACAAATTTTAAAAAATAATGTTAGCGTAGCTATTGCTTAGTCAAACATAGCTGTGAGTGCAAAAATAAATAAGTCACTAAATATGAGTATTGTGTGCCTGCTTGGAAAGAATTAATGTTCTCCCCATTTTTCATAACAGACGGAATGTGCAAACTTTATCCGGGTTCTTCAGCCCTACAACCGGACCCATGTTTATGTCTGTGGCACAGGAGCCTTCCACCCTATCTGTGGATACATTGAACTTAGAGTACACAAAGAGGTAATTTAATCCTCCCTCCAGTGGTGCATGGCAAGATGTGGCTCTAACCTCGCTTAGCATCCTTCATTTATTTTAAAACACCGAGTGAGTGATATAAAAAACGAACTGCCAGCAGTTTGTATAAATAGCAGGGTTATGGTGGGTTTTACAGGTCATATAAGAACTCATGTTCTCACATTTGATGTGTGCATATTACACTTGAACAAAGTTCTTCATCCAATAAGAATTAATACACAAAGGCCCTTAGCATGACACTTCCAAATGATTAATTATGTGAAGAGCACATATAAACCAGATGTCTTGTTTTCTAGCAAATCTTCTTCCCCACTTATTTATTCCTATTTCTCCTTCCCTGCTTTTTGGTCAGCATTGCAACACATTTCTTCTACCAGTGAAAGTAGCAAGTCTAAATCCACTGCCACTATCACTCCATTGGCCAGCTACCCGTGGGAATGAAAAAGCCCTTTTTTCTTTGAGACCATCCCACCCACTGTGTTTTACTTAGTCTATACACCAGTTAGGGTGGAATCTTGCAGTTTTCAGGCCTGGCCTTAGACCCATCCATTCCCAGTGGAAATAACACATTTTCCATTGCATGGTAGGGCAGTGAAGTGAAAAGGAAGCTGAAGGGGGACTGTATGGTGACTCTTTGCTCATGATGTTTGGAAAGTTATGGGGATGACGATGACAGATCTGATTGTCCGCCACTCATGATCAAAATGACAGGTGGGAAGAGCAACAGGCTGCATCTCCGATTCCTCCTTCAAATCTGTTAGTAATCAGCACAGAGCAGCTGCCTAGCCTTGCCACAGGAGTCCGTCCTTCAGCCTCCCTGTGCCTTTAGAACACACAGCAGTCCTTTTGCATGTGTATTACTCCTGCCCATGACTTTGTCCTGAAAGACGTCAGCTGAGCCAGTGATTCCCAAAAGCAAACATAGCATTGGCTTGCTCTGTCAAATATAATGTAAGCAATAGCATGCCAAAGTATGCGGCAACAGCAGATGCCTGCAATTCTTTTGAGGCACAGTGCCAAAGGTGGAACTAAGCCACCGTTGCAAGCCCCGCCCTGATTCTGGCATGTTCTGGAGGCTGGAGAGGCTAGTCCTGGGGCCTGCACTGGGGGGAACTGAAATGGGTCTTATAGGACCATTTATGTTATTCCCAGCCCTTTTACTTGATGTAATGGCATCAGAGCAGTATCTGCTTAGGATGGGGCAGGAAGAGATTCCCTGCCCCCACATTCCTGCACAGGGCACAGACAAAACTCTACCTCCAGCTTCACCAGCCTGCAAAACTGTTCCAATCATGTTTCTATCCAAGCTTCCCCTTGTAAAATAATATAATAGGCCCATGGTCTCCCAGTGACAACAGAAGCAATGTGCCAAACTCACACTACAAGGTATAATCTAACTACTAACTGATGGGGCTGGAAGAATCTTCCCCTATGGACAGAGTATTCCATAATTGTTCATGACAGGGATTCGTTTTCCCCTTCCCCTAAAGCAGCTGGTATTAGGCAATGTTGGAAAAAGGGCAGACTGTTTGACTGGACCAACTGCCAGCCTGATCCATTAGGACAAGTCCAATGTTCCTGTGTGTTTGAGGGTGGAAGGAGCTTATATTTTTCATAGGTTGAAAGAATTCACTTTTTTCAAAGCCCACTTATCTAAGATTTAAAAGAGAAATTGGCTCATATTCGTGCCTCTGACACAAAAGAAAGCAGTGCTATAATAAACCATGCTTCTTGGGTCACAGCAGTGGAAACAGTTCTTACACTGGCTAGATGCAAACTTTTCTCCCGCATGTTCCCCTCTTCCCACGCACGCACACTTGCCCTCCATATCCCTGAGGAGTGCTCATTTCTCTCACTACCACCCAAAGCCTCACATGATAATACGGATACAGGTATCTCTCACCTGTGGCCTTGTTTAATCAAGTGCAGTGTAGCGGTGGATGGCATGAGGCATCATTCCTTTTCCTCCTGCAGCACTTATCTAACAGGCTAAATCCACTGCCTCCGCAGAGCCTCACTTACCTCCTGAGAAGTGAGAGGTCAGGAGCCTGATTCGTCTAGCCCAGGGCTACTCAACTTTGGAAGCCCCGGGGGCCACAGTGATACTCACAGCACATGCCGAGGGCTGCAGCTTAAGTGTGGTTGCATATACATGCAAATATATATGCAAATAGCTTCTTTCACACTGCCAGGCATGAATACAAAGAACTTTTCACAGTGCCCCAGCTACACTTCTGGCATCTCCTCCTTGGGGTCTAGAAACGCCGACAGCCTGTACCCATCACTTCCGCTTGCGTCTTTCAGTGCTCACCACACCTGGGAGATGCCACACCATTGTGGAGCATGTTCCCAGTAGAGGCCATGTTCAAAGGATCCCACCCACGGGCCGCGTGTTGAGCCCTGCATAAACCCAAACTGCACCTGCGGGCCATGTGTTTAGTAGCCCTGGTCTAGCCCTTACTCTCCCTGAAAACCCATTGATTTGACAGCGGTTGCATGGGTCTTGTACTGAAGGTGGAATGTTGTCCCTTGAGACTTGGAACTGAATTCAGGTTTCTTGCCTGGTAACTCGGAGCCTTGCCACTGACCCAGATCCTTTCTTGGTTTTTTTAAGTCTAGATTATAATCATGTGTGTTTTGTAATGAACAAACTCAGTCCGACCCTGTTGGCCGCTAGGCACTAATCTGCTGTTGGGAAAGCAAAGGCTCAAGATAGTTTTCCTTTCTCTAATGAGTCTCTGAGAGCTGCCAACATACTAACAACCTCTGAAACCTGTCAGCGTGTCTGCCAGCTTTCTGCTGTCTGATGCCAGTGATCTGAAAACAGATGAGTCAGAATGCATCAGGTGACTTAAGGTCTCCGTACATATTGTTTTTGAAACCGTATAAAGTCTCCTAAGGCCTCACACAATTAAATTGAAGGAGATTAAAATCCCACTCTTGCTCCCATTGAAGTCAAAGCCAAAATGTTTTTTCACTGTAAGGTGAATGGGACTAGGTCCAATTTTTGCCTTTTGCCATAGCCTTCAAAACAGTGTTAAAAGCTTTGGCCAGGCTGTATGTTAATCACCTGTGCTCTGAATTGAGTACCTGTTGATTTCTGGTTACAATTTCAACAATTTGGTTTTGATGTATAACACCATACGGCCGTGTCTCCACTATGCAGAAGATTGACGCTGCCGTGGTTGATCTTCCATGTTCAATTTAGTGAAGACCTGCTAAATTGAACTCAGAGGGTGCCCCCCCCCATCAACACTGGTACACCTGCTCCCCGCAAAGAGTAAGGGAAGCCGACGGGAGTGTTTGCTCTCATCAACCTCCCACTGTGTGGACAGTGATTTAAGATATGTCAACTCCAGCTACACAATTAATGTTACATCCCTAGAAAAAACACTCTATTTCACATACAGAGAACCAACTGTGGTTCTCACAAATCAGTGCATATGAAGCTGTGACTTTCTTTAATGTCCTCCTAGATAAAATGATATTGAGTCCCAATATTGAATTCTCCATCACCTGCACAGAGGCGCCATTGCAGGATTATTGAACTTGCTTTTGCTGTCTTAGAAGCTCTGATGTTTCCTGCTGCATGCCCTAGCCTTTTTCTGTGCCGCTCTCTTCTCCGCTGTGTCTTTCTGCATGCTGTCTGCAAGGGTCATCCTCTAGCCTCTGATCTCATTCTCAGATGCAGCACTGGCTTACAAGATCTCTTGGAGCATGTCGTCCTGAGTCCTCTTCTTTCTATCTGTGTCAGGCATTCCACGGGTGTGGAGGGGGAGACCCTGAAATCACAGGCCAGACATGGGTGGTGGTGTTTTTTTTTTTTTTTTTTTTTTTTGCTGTATAGCTATACCTTGGGTTGGCCTAACTACATTGACCATGATTCTACATTGCTCGAGGAGGTACTGATAGTTATTAAGGTGACATCGTGGGGCACTTATATCAGCGGGAGCCAAATTTAAGTGAAGACAGAACCACAGCTAGGTCAAAATAAGATGCCTTGTATTGACCTAAACATATAGCATAGATTATTGATGGATTTAACTTGTTAAGTTGTATTGTTCATGGCTTTCTGTGGGTGTGTAAGTAGCCACCCCAACACACTCCAAAAGAGCATGGAGTTATTGAAAAGAAGTTGAATTGAACATTTAAACCATTCATTGATGGGACTTGGTTTTTATTTTTTTTTTTAATAATTGATTTAAATAAGGTTAAAACTTTCTGAAATTAATTAGAACATTTGTGATATTGCAGTTTTGGTTTAAAAGATATGCTTAACTAATATATAAATGCAGGAGGGTTTTTTAAGTGCCACTCCTAGTACATTCTGGGGGAATACATGTACCCCACTGCAATTACACAAACACGCACCAGGGTGAAAAACAAAATATCGAAAACTAAAAGACTTACCCAGCATTCCTTGGGTCCTTCCAGGCAGGAGTCAGGGCAAGGGCTTGGAGATGTAGGGACTCAGGACAGGGGGCTTGGGCTGTAAGGGCTGCAGGAGTCAGGGTTTAAGGGTGAGGAGGCTCAGGGCAGGAAGTGGGGGAGTGCAGGAGTCAGGACAGTGGGTTGGGAGGTGTGGGGAGGGCTCAGCAAAGGGGATGGGACCCTTACCAAAGGGGGTAGGCGTGGCCAGCAGATGCTTTCCAGGGCTGGCCCAGAGCAGCAGGGGCCATGCTGACCAGCTGGTGCCTGCCCTCCGGGGGCCACCCTGGGTGATGTGGGCCACGCTGACCAGCCAATGGCTGCTTCCCAGGGCAGGCCAGTGTGGCAGGGACCATGCTGCTGGCCAGTGGCTGCTCCCAGAAGCACTTGCTGCTCCCCTGTGGTCATTCTGGGGGAATACATGTACCCCAAGCTTGCTGCTCCCTGTGGTCATTCATGAGTATAACTGTCCCTGCTATCACACTCCTTCCTTTCTATTTAATGAGAACCAACCACATTCCACGTACTGTACATACCATTGTCCTGCCACAACCAGTCTTTGCCCTTGTTTTAAGTTTTTCATAAGAGGAAGCTGCAAAATTTGGTGGTCTTAGTTCTTACCATTTAGGAGGAGTTCTTGAACAAATGGATTCATGGATGGACGGACAGACAGACACATACACCATTTCTAAATTATATGGTAAGATTAAGGTTCTGGTACAACAGATACTTTAGCAGTTACGTAATTTTACTCACACTAATAGTCAATTGACTTCAATGGGAGTACTCTCACGCATAAAGTTAAGCATATATGTGAACATTTGCAGAATCACTGGCTAAAATTGGTATTTTTATTGAAATGTTACCCTTAGTAGATAACACTGACGTGACAAAGATGTTAAAGTGATTTTGTTTTAACAATTAAAAACTATTTAGTCCTTCATTACCTTAACAAAAGGTTGGGTTTTTTTCTCATACATTCTGTTCAAAATAGGAGCCTAAAGTTAGGCATTAAACCCATATTTAGGTAGATAAGGGTAGGATTTTCAAAGGTATCTATGTGATTAAAAAGCTCAGGATTCCACTGACTTCAGATTGCAAACTATGTTGGAAGAGTATTATGAGATTGAACCATTTCAGCTTGCTTGACTTCTGGTAGTTCACTTTAGTGGAATATAGTGATGGTTGCAAACACAGCCCAAATTACTTGCTTATCAGTTTTGTGTTTGAGCTTGTGCTGTCTGCACAATAAAGCTATTAGGACCTTTCTCCACAGGAAAGTTCTATCAGTAGAAGCTAATATGTCAATTTAAACCACTCCAATTATAGCAGTATAAATCTCTAGGTGGAAACTCTTCTTACAGTGTGGGTGCATTTTTTTTTTCATTTAGCATATGTTGCTTTGGAAGAGGTTTTAAACTAACCCAGAAAACCCACTTTACTCCAGAATAAGGGTATGTCTACACTACCACCCTAGTTCGAACTAGGGTGGCTAATGTAGGCATTCGAAGTTGCAAATGAAGCCCGGGATTTAAATATCCCGGGCTTCATTTGCATCTTGCCGGGCGGGCGCCATTTTTAAATCCCCTTAGGTCGAACTCCGTGCCCGCGGCTACACACGGCACGGAGTAGGTAGTTCGAATTAGGCTCTCTAGAGAGCCTACTCCGTGCCGCGTGTAGCCGCGGGCACGGAGTACGACCTAAGGGGATTTAAAAATGGCGCCCGTCCGGCAAGATGCAAATGAAGCCCGGGATATTTAAATCCCGGGCTTCATTTGCAACTTCGAATGCCTACATTAGCCACCCTAGTTCGAACTAGGGTGGTAGTGTAGACATACCCTAAGAGTGTCCACCCTGCAAGTCATAATAGTATTATAAGAGTGGTTAAATGATACAGGCTTAATTACACTGTTATAATTTGTAAGACATTCCAAGGTTAGACAAACCCATAGGGAGGCCCTGGGCTTGTAATATTGTAGTGTTTCTACCAGCACAAAAATATTAAATGTGAAATTTCTTGGTGGAAAAATAATCTCTGTAAAACTGAAATAGTATTAACAAATGGGAAGTGAATGAAGGAAGCAAGTACCATATATCTATTTAAGACTATACAATGGGTTGGAAGTACAGGACTAGCAACACGTGAATATATAAAAAGATTTAAATCATTATTGATTTAAAAACATTTATTTTTAATTCTTGTTTTTTCTCCATTTTATGCCTTGTGCAATTGACTAGTACCTAGCAGCTATGTATAGAGCCCTGCACGGATACAGAAGGTGAATCCATATATGCATCCATAGCCACAAAAATTAGCTGCGGATATGCACATTGATGCATGTGGATACCCATGGATATAAAGTGGATATCTGCAGATTTGCAGGGCTCTAGCTGTATAGGCACTGCTTGGAGCCAGTGAGCCATGCTGTCACCCCCAGCCTCAGTGGCTTCCTAAAGATGGTATTGGGAGGGCATATGCTGCACTTGTTGAAGGAGTGGCTGAGCTATGTCAGCAATGACCACACTTTAGGAGCCCCAAGAGAAATCCACATAGAGGCAGTCAGAATTCTTCCCATTTGTACCTCCTCCCCCCAAAGGCTTCTGCCTTTAATGTACAATTTAGCCTTTAATCTGGATGGATGGAATTGAAAATGCATCTTTTTTTAAATCAGTTTATTTGTATTAGATTAATTTCTGTTAAATGACTGTGATGCATTAAAATGATGCATGTGAATGTCTGGTTCAAAGCAGGTCTATAAAACTATAGACATAAAGGCCAGACACATGAGTGATACACAGTGTAATATGCTGTTACTTAATAGATGAGCAGAGCAATACCTGTGAGCCTGAGTTGCTCTCTGCAGTGACACCTGGCTAATGAATTTGCATTTATTCTCAGGAAATGGTATTCAGACTTGACACACAGAACCTGGAGTCTGGCAGGCTGAAATGTCCTTTTGATCCTCAACAGCCATTTGCTTCAGTAATGACAGGTAAGATGTCAATCTCACCAATGTTTCTGCCTTGCGTGTTCATCAAAATCTTATTTAACAACAGACAATAGGATCAGATCATCCGCCAGTGTGAATCTGCCAAGCTCCATTGACTTTGAGGATGCTATGACAGGTTTTACTTGCTGTGGACTTGGCCCCATAATGTTCTTCACTTTGTATATGATAAAAATATGACTTCAATAAAGCTAAAGGGAAAATAGGAGAGACAATAAATAGAAGAGCTGCCCATTTAGAAACAAGGTGGTGTCATCTTTACCTAGTTGTTTATGCTTAAAAGACATCTGTATACAGTATTTCAGATGATTCATGGGATCTGTGGCAAATTTCAATGTTGTCAGCCCTTTGAAGTCTGTTGACATACATGAAGTCCTCTGCCAAAATTATACATTATTTGAGTAGCCACTTCAGAGGCACAGAGTCTAACAACTTCTAGTT
Organism: Pelochelys cantorii; assembly: GCA_032595735.1. NCBI lineage: Eukaryota > Metazoa > Chordata > Testudines > Trionychidae > Pelochelys > Pelochelys cantorii. Next base: position 331,124,678 of record CM064326.1, on the reverse strand, counting down.
TGTATGTCAGTGCTGTGTGGTCTGACGTTTGGTGCCATGGAATGTTAGCCTGACCTCTGTATTTCAAACCACAGCAAGAATACTTTTGTCATGGTTTGGTTCAGAACTTTGGACAATTTTCATTTAACTTGTCTGTCAAGTGTATGAATACGTGATAAGAGTGAAGCACCATGACCTTTTCATTTACAGCAAAAGAGGAGTGGTGATAGTGCTTTGAAGTGTCAGACACTTGGAGTTATAAAAAGAATATGACTAATGTTCAGCCTTTATTCTACAATAATAAGGGAGCTGATTTGTGATCTTGACCCAGCTGAAGGGCCAGCACTTCCTTTATTAAAAACAATAGTTTAAAGCCAGGGGGTTACCATTCTCAGGAACCCTTAGGACTTTTTAAGTGGCCATGAAGTCTTTTTCTAAAAAGCAATTCTGAAAACTTCTATGGTTCTTTTTCCTAATGTGACAGATCACTTTGATGTATTGTAGCACTGGTTGTTAATTTCACTAACACTAAAATACTCTGGAGTTTTGTGTTAAGTCGAGTGCCGTGAAGAAGTGGCTATGTTTCAATTTATTAAACCGTAACATTTAGAACATAAGTTCTGGAGCAAAACAATGACCTCTCTAGTTCAGTATCCAATCTGTGACAGGGACTAACACCAAATGCTTCAGGAGAAGGTACAATAAATACTCAATGATCAATTGTGAGTCACCTACCCCTAGGGGAAATTTCTTCCTAATGCTTCATTTAGTTCATGCCCTGAAACATAAGAGAGACAGTTAGCCCTGCCTGGGCACTGAACAAAGACTGAGCACTGGAATGGGACTCAACACTGCCAAGTCCCTTGTGGCTGAAATTGCAGCTATGCAAAATCAGACAGGAAATGAGGTGTGCATTTTAAATTAGTGATGGATGATTAACCACTGGCATGCTTTACCAAGTGTTGTGGGACTTCTCTATCAATGGCAATTTTTAAATAAAAATATTTTTCTAAGAGAGATGCTCTAAGTCAAACCAAAATTATTTGGGGAAATTCTATGGCTGATGTTATGCAGGAGTTCAGATAAAACACTTCTGGTTTTAGAATTTATAAAAGGAGCCCTCCATTCAATTGCAGTCTCTGCCCCAGGCATGCTGGGTGATGTTGGACAGTCTTGAGCCTACTCTGTGCCTCATTTCTCACATATTTAAATGGGGACCATGATACTGATCATCTTTGTAAAGTGTTTTGAGATCTAAAGATGGGGAACATTCTACAAGAGCTCAGAATTCTGTTCTTTATAAATAGTTTTATATTATAATGTAACTGGGAATGTTCTAATTCTCCTTATAAATGCCTATTTTTTAAAAAAATCTTGCAAAGCATTTGTCCTCAATATCTAGTGGCGCTAAATTCTACGGATTAGCTATACATTATGTTAAAAAAACCCAAATTCCTCTGGCTAAAATATACGGGGACAGATTGAATGCATCTGTTGGTGTCTATTTTAGTACTTCATTTTAAGAAGCTTTGGGCCCAATTCTACAAATACCTCTTTGCATGACTAATCACAGGGCTGTTACCAAAAGCCTTACCCTACACAGACATTTTTATTTATACTATTATTCAGTTGCACAAAGCTTTTTGATATATTCATTATTAATAGCATTGTTCAGCATATATCTCTTCAAACATTCTTGTCTATCAAAGCCTTTATAGGAAACAACAGGAACTTGGAATGCAGGATACCAGAGAATAAGTTAAGAGCTAAAAGATCCTTGTCAACAGAGGTTAAGTGAGGATGTGCATTTTCTTTGAGCCTTTCAGATTTATCAATCATTGAATGCCTGTCAGCTGGCAAACACTAATTATATCATCCATTCCGCATTTTGACATTTACCTTTCAGTGTGTGCTCTCGTCACTGCACAAAGGAGACATGCAGTCTGAAAGATGTATTTTAAAATATTGTTATGAAACAGCTACTTAGGTAATAGTAATACTTATAAAAATAAGTTTATTCATCATGAGATACGTCTTATTTTTTTGTACGTGTTTTTCTCTTTACAGAAGAAAATTCACAACATGAATATTGCATAAAATGAAAAATGCATTTACTTTCAGCATTGGATTTATTTGCACAGAGATCATATAACATGTTTTCACCACTGTAAGGGTTTGAACAAAGGGGCTTTTTACATGTGACATAAGATTGCTGTGAAATCTGAAGTTCTGCCATTTATATCTGGATTACATACATGATAGTTGGGTTGTTTACAGTTACACCAGAAATATGTCATTATCTATGATTTTTTAATCAATTTTTTAATCATTATTAAATATAGCTTCTTATTTTGCGAGAGTTAAAGGAATATTATGGAATGCATTGTGCAATAGTCAATTTGTTCAACAAACATTATTCATGTCTTTTGTGCTCCTTTAATTCTGGGCAGTGCTGAGATGCAATGAAGGTAGCCACATATGCTCTAGGAATTATTTTGGGGTCATTCTGTGGCCTGTGTTATACAGAAGGTTGGATTAGATGATCTTAATGATCACTTCTGGCCTTGAAATCTGAGAATCATACGGAAACGTAAGCAGAGAAATCTACTGTAACTTCAGTTGCAGCTGGCACAATACAATGCATGGAAGCATGTGACTTCCATTATGCTTGATTATGAATGGAGTGTCATTGTGGGACAAACCATCCCCTCACCCAGGCAAAGAGGCTCATTTACATTCAAATAATCAAAATCTGGGCCCTGTATCACAATTAATTGTTACACGTTTGCAGTGTATGAAACAATAATCTGCATGAAATGATTTAGCACTTAGGGACTTAGGGGCCTTTGGAAATTCTTCCTAAGACTCCTTGGAAGTGAATAGGCTCCACAGCACCTAAGTTATGTTTGATAATGGGCTCTGAAGTTGCCAAGGCATATTTGAAAATGTTATCTTTCATGTAGCATTACAGAATCAGAGACTTGGATTTAAAAGAAAAGAGTGGAGTAAAATATGTATACTTTGTTTGTGCAACAATACAGGAGTAATTTAAACTATATATACACCACCATCTTGAAGAAAGCCTCCCTACGTCTTTCTCATTTACAGATGAGTATCTCTATGCTGGGACAGCTTCTGATTTCCTTGGCAAAGATACAGCTTTAACACGTTCTCTGGGCTCTTCTCACGACCACCATTACATTAGAACTGACATTTCCGAACATTACTGGCTTAACGGTAAGACATTAAACATATGTTGCTGTTGACTGCATTGTCTCTGCATTTTGAAAGATCAGAGGCCCATTCGCATTTAAACATATGTATTTAACAAGCATAAATAAAGTTGCCTTCTTGGTTATTTCAAACTATAGTCTTTTAAAAGTAGAACGGAGAAAGTGCTGGAGAAATGTACCAGAGGGGAAAATACTGCAACGGAAGCAAGTTGAAGTATAAGACCTAAGAGTGCTTTCCATCTCTAATCTATCAGTCTATATATAGCACGGTAGTTGGAAATAATTTCACGTCATAAGTGCTTCTAGTTTTCCGTGTTGTTGAAATAATATGTTTTTTTTAACCAAACAGTTGCAATCACTTGGTAAAAACTGCTTCCTACAGCGCTTTGAAATGTCAGGCTAGAAATTCCTTCCTTTTTAGGTAAGATGTCTTCTTTTTTCCCCCCAGAGGGGGAAAAATACATTGTGCTGCTTCACTTCAAGGAACAGTTTAAAACCACTAAGGATGCTTTAAAGTTGCTTCCTAAGAAACCAGCTGCTTTTTCTTGCCCATTTACAGCCATTTTAAAAGTAATAAAATGTATAAAATGGCCATATATATGCCCAGCCAACTTCCAACCACACAGAGAGTGGCATAGCAAACTTCACCCACAATGATAATGCCTTTCAGTCAGGAGATGTGAAAGTGTCCCCTTTCAACCATCAATTATCTTTAAAAATGTGCCAACACTGTCCCCTGATGCAGCATGACCGTGTGGCTATTATGAATGAGTTGTAAAGCTAGAGCCTCCTGACAACAGGGGTAAGTTGATTTATCCCCAGCTAGCCTCTGAAAAGGATCATTGTGCCTGTTAACCCTTTGACAAGAGTATTTTCATTAATTCCTCTCTTGCCTTCCATGAAATTGTCACCTGTCCTGGTATCTCTCCTGTGTTAAAAAGCCTCACGTCTAGGGCTTGTTTACATGACAGACACTAGGATGAGGAAAAAATAGAACCCTAAAATATCTTTAGACCTCCCCATGCTCTAAAGGTGAGACCCTGCCAAACAAGTGGAGAATCCCCTCTTCCTTAGCCCTTGTTGACTTCCCTCTGTTGTCTCCTGTTTTCTTCCCTTGACTGCCTTTGTACTTGTTCTGTCCCACCTCTCTTACTGCTTGCCATCCCACCGGCTGCTACACTTCCAGAGGCAGAGGGCAGTCCTGGCAGTGAAGGAAGGCAGGGCATGTTTCTTTTGTGTTTCAAAGTGGCGGGGGAGGAAGGGTGTCCTGGAAAGTGAGGCGGGCCAGATCAGGCCAGGACTGGGTCCTTACAGGAGTTTCGATGCAGCCTGCTCTTTCTCCAGCCAGTTTAGAACTCTGCACATTGACCAGTACTTATGCTATAAAAGTTGTTAGGTTTAGCCAGTTCCCTGAGGTGTAAAGTATTATCATAGAAAACATTTAATGTAGTTGTGGGAGGATGAATTAGGTTGCTACAGTTCTAACACCACTGTCGGTAGGCAAGCCAACAGACTCGCTGGGCTCCTGGGCAAGGTGGGAGCGAAGGGGGAGTGTGGAAGGGGGAGCCTTGACGGGAAAAGGCAGGACCAGGGCAGTCAGCCCTGTATGCTGCCTGGATTGCCCCCCCCCCCCCATGCTGTCAGGAATGCACCGCCCGGGGCTCTGCAGTGTGATGCTCCAGAAGTGATGTAGAATACCCAGGGTTTGCAGAAGCAGCAGTGGCTGGGAGCTCTGGGCCCATTTGAATCACCTGGCTCTGGGGCAACTACCCCCTCTTTCATCCCCTCCCTTCTGTTGTCAGGCTTGACTGTTGGGTTATGAAAGGATTCAGTTTCCTACCCAAAATTACGAAGACCCAGATCTCCAAAGGTATTTAGGCACCAATTACTGGGAATTAGACACCGAAATACTTTTACCTAACAGTCAAATCCTACACACATATACCTACACCATTAATTTTCACTTGAGCGGTTGTTAGGATTGGGCACTAAATGGGCAAGGGAACAGTAAATGGGTGCACAATAAAATAAAGAAACTGAGAGAGGTGTATGTGTTTTATTTCTGTGGGTTTAGCTTTTTAGACTTTTTAAATTGTATTTTGTTTTCCCTAAGAGTTAATGTATTTGTGAGAACTTTGTAAGGATAATCTGCATTATATGAAGATAACAGAATTTTAAAAGCAACTTGGTATGTTAGTTTCCTCACCACAGCCGTGTAAATAATGGAGCCTCCACGTCTTTGTCAGATTTTTGCTTTCTTTCCAGATATATTTAACAACTACAATTATAGTGTGTCTGAAACTTGACATAGACAATCCCTGCATTGTTCTACACCGAAATAAAAATAGAAGTTAGGTGTTTTATGTTTTAAATTATTCTCTTAAGGCTGAGGAAATTCTAAATATTGTGTTAAATTTTGTATTAAATACTGAGACATTATATTCAGTGTACCACTAGTTTATTAAATTATATTAACATTCACATATATTTTGTGCTTTCGGCAGATTTTGGTGCGAAGCAAATATTTACTTGATTCTAGGATTAAAATCACTCCAAAACTAAATTCACTATCCATTTTCCAGGAATATGTAAGACTTCCAGAAATGGTTGTACATATTTAAGTAATTGTATAATTAGCAATAAATTACTTGCAAGGGGTGACTCATGTTTTACTGAGGATAAGTGAAAAATGTATGGCTTGGGGTTTTTTTTTGTTTGGTTGTTTTTTATGAGTGCAGAGGGGATTGTGCTTTTATGCCTGTTAGCATTTTAAGTGTTAAATTTTATTAAAATGTTTCTGGAAGCAGTATTTTTCCTTCCTGTGGAGGCAAAAAACAATTCAGAAGGAAAAGATTTCTGAGACACTATTAGTCTTTCAAGAAGAGATGTGGATTCTTTCTCAGGATTGGGCCTTAGATTGAAGCACTGTGGATCTGTCTTGCCCTAGCCAACCAGAGGCTTGACTAAAATGACAATGAAAAGGATTGTGTAAGAATTGAAAGGTCAGTGGCAATGTGCCTTGCTCCTCATCCAGGCTATCTTTGATCTGTCCCCACACACATGCATCAAGCAACTGCACATTCCTTTCCCTTGCCCAGGGAGCTAATGCCATTATCAGAGTTAATGTCTCCCTGGATATTATTAACCTCTGTGGATTTGTTCCACAATGTAGGACACATGAGAAGCATACATCACGGTGTGGCTGTCCCTCTTCTATATGCTGCACAAAGTATGACTGGTCATGTCCTCTAAAGGCCCAAAGTCATAGGCCTTGTCTACACTATGCAGTGATCGATTCCCTAACTTGATTTATTTTGTCTGCTTAGACCTGATAAATCAATCTCTGAGCATGCTCCCGTTGACCCTGGTACTCCACCAAGATAAGAAGAGTACCTGGTGTCAGCGGGAGAGTAGCCCCCGCCAATCTTACCACATGAAAGATGCCATGGTGAGTATGTTGACTTCAGCTATGCTATTTGAGTAGCTGACATCGATTGATGGTGCCAATTAGTGTAGTCTAGGCCATAAGGTGGGTGCAGGGTATCTTCCACTAGCTCATGCTGCTTCAGCTCTGATTCTTCACTTCCCTACTTTGTGGGCCTTTTCCACTCCTTTGCTTTCCTCTGCCGAGCCTCATGAGTCCTAGTTTGCTGAGTCTTAATATGACTTATTCTGTTGAATAAACTTTATTGAGCCTCTTGACCAAGCAATCCTATAATAATGGATTGGAGCACATTTTAAAGTAGGTAATCAGATACAACAGTGGGGATATAGACTGAATTAGTGAACCTTCTATAATTTTATTGCTGTTCCCAGATGGTCATTGGAGAAAATTATAAAAAGTTTATGTGGTACTAGGATATACCGTATCATCTGTTCCCAGGTCTTGCTCTCTATTTACGATCTCAATGACTTACTGTTTGCTTATAAACACCCCAACAAATGACATCTTTGGGATGTTTCTATAGAAATCAGTAAGATTTTTGAATGAAGATGTGTTATATGATTGAGAATGTAAACAATGATACAAAATGTCCAATAATGCCATTCATTCTCTACAAAACGTACAAAAACCCATTTCATAGCAAATTATAATTGGTTTTTCTTTATAGCGTGAACAGGATACTAAAGATGTGAGGATGATCTCACTTGTGGAAAAAATATGTTTGGGGGGGTATTTTGTATCATGGTGTGTTAATTACATTGATTTCTCTCTTACAGCTGTTCATGATTACTTTTTCCAGTTTGTTTGTTTGGGTATAACTTTCAACTTTAATGTTTTCAGTTGTGAATTTATGTCCTTAAGTATCGTATTACTTACATATCCCCTGTTCCTTTATTTAATTTGTTTGGGACCATTTAAAATCTGTTCCAGGAACTGATATTTGTGCATTTGTTTTTGGAGTCCATTTGCCAAGTAACCCAGAAAAATTGTAATGTAAAAGAATTGGAGTTCAGACTTTAAAACAATCTGAAAGCAATAAGGGCTTGTCAAGGATTTTTTTTCAGAGTTTTTGCTTTGTTTATTTTTCATTAGCTGTATATACTGATAGCCACATTGGAAGCTTATTACTGCACCTATTAATGGCTAGGGCTGGAATTTTCAGAAGAGCCTGAAAGGGCCTGAGTGGAAAATGAGTGACTCATTTCCTTAGGCTCATTTGAATATCCTGCCGTAAATGATCTACTGCATCATTCCAATTTCACACTGACAGAACTCCATGGAACCATATCATTGTGAAGCTGGAGTAATACAAGGGTTATTCTGACTCACACATTTCACTCTCTGGTATCAAGGTGCATACCAAGAATTTAACAAATATTTAAATATAAATCAATTAACTTATTTACAGAGGCCAAAAAACCACCAGTTCACTCCTCACTTACCCAACATCTTCTAGTCCTCATTCTCCCTTCTTTATTACCGCCTAGCAAAACCACAGGGAGAAAAGATGATCCTTGCACTGCATTCTGTGAGGGCCGGAGATACTATGCTCTGTCTGACCTGCCTGGGACATGAATTCCACATGGGCTACTCCTACTGAGTTTGTCTGGACACTAGCCCTGCCTCTTGTTCAGTGCAAAGGAGTTATCTTGAGTACTCCCAGAGAATCTCAGCAGTTGTGGCAGATTACAACGATATTTTCAAGCAATTTCCTTAAATATTTCCCTCTCTGCTTGTGTATTTGACTTTTGTTGCCTGTTGCTGCTTTACTAGATAAGGTGTCTGGCATTTTGTTACTTTCTGAGTGAAGTGCACAAGTAAAATGAAAATGCCAAGTTTTTAAATTTTTGAAAATGACATTGTAGGGCAGAACAGGTCACATGAACCAATTGTCTTAGCAAGGCCACTCCAATGCTATTGAATTAGTAAGGCCATCCTAGCACAGGTGCACAGGAAACTGTTGGCTTAGTACAGCTGTTGTTAATATTTGAGCACGAGTCATGCAAACAAATCAAGATTATGTTGCTCCCTTGCATACTGTCTCTCTCATAAACATTTGTTGTTCCCTATACCCCTGGATTATTACTAAGTGCTGCCATTTTAAAATTAAATAATTGTGTAACATAATGTAGGTTTTTTTGGGAAAACTATTTAACAGGAAACGGTAACACAAGCAGCAAATTAGCTGTGTCATAGATATGTTTTCTGGATCTAAAAATTTTGGCATTAATGCTGTAAATTCCCAATGGCAATCAATTTTGCCAGTCCAGGGTTCTGCAAAAGAATATAGCCTGAAGAATGAAAGCTACCCTATTAGACAGACATAAATACTTTTGGAGCTAATACAATCTTATGGCCAGACTTCCCTCAAAAGGCGCCTATGATGATTCATTGATTTTTTTTGCCATGAGCTGCTTCATGAACACAGACAGAGTCTTGGCCTCAAGTATTAGGGACTTTTAAAAATTCTTAAATAATTTGTTTTTGTTTGGGGGTTTCTTTTAGGAGCAAAATTTATTGGAACCTACCCCATTCCAGACACATATAATCCAGATGACGACAAAATCTATTTCTTTTTCCGAGAAATATCACAAGATAGCAGCACATCTGACAAAGCAATCCTTTCCCGAGTTGGAAGAATTTGTAAGGTAAAAACGTATATTCATGCTCTGCCCCCTTCCCCCCCTTTTTTAAAAAGGAAACTTTAATTTGTTTCTTTAAGAAATATCAGTTTTGTCCTGGAAGGAAATCTCACTCATAATACTGTCAGAGTTATGTGCAATAATATGGATTACTAATGATGTATACAATTCACTTGCCTTAACTGCTAAATAGATTTGATGCTTAGTAAGTCAGCATTTTTTTGGAAACATAATAATTTCATAGTTTATAATGATGCATCTAAATAACAATTGATTAATCCTCAGCTGCTCTATAGTGAGAACCTTTGTTTGGTTCTGAGTTAGGGCTAAATCCTAAATATCTGTGCAAAGTCAGAGTACATGCGGCTTTTGCATGGGATGCCCACTAACTTGAGGGGCAAACAGAATTGGCTTGAGGTGGGAAACATCAGTGTATCACCCTCATAATTATTACTAAAAATGTCTTTTTTGTTTTGTGTATGCACCATGCTTGGCCTATGATCAGGGCCTGAAGGTGCTACAGTAACAGAAATCTACTATATATTTGAGAGAGTTTGTCTGCGTGTCCATCTGTCTGTTCAATAACTCCTCCTGAACAGTAAGAGCTACGACCACCAAATTTGGTATACTGCTTCCTCTTATATCTTAAAGCAAGGTCAGGGTTTGGTTAGGAATGTTAAATTTAGATTAATTGGCTAATCAAATAGTTGATGCAATTTGCATTGACTATTCGATTAGTTGATAAGGGTGCCTTCAACTTTCAAGTGTAACAAGAGCCCAGGGCTGTTGCTACACTTCAAAGGTGAAAGTGCTGCAGGGAGCACAGGGCCAGGGGGACTCAAGCAATCCCTTTCTGGCCCCATGCTCCCTGTGACATTTCAAATCAGCAGCGCTGCATGGAGCCAGGGGTCAGCTGGGGACTCTGAGTCAGGCATCAGGCTCCATGCGGCATTTATAAGTGGCAGTGCCGCATGGAGCCCAGGGTCTGGCCCTGGGCTCCATACAGCACTGCTGCTTTGAAGCACCCCATCATCTTCTTGCTGCTTTGAAGCACCCCCACCCCTCCTTGCTGCTCTTTCTGATAGATTTGCTTATCAGATAGTTGACTAGTCGTTCACATCCTTAGGCTTGGTTGCACCAGGAAAATGGGATGTGCCCGGAATGGGAAACAATCATCAGGCAGGTGAAAGTGGGCTAGCTGGAGGTGCCCCCTCCAGGACAGCCCCAGTCCCAAGCCTCCTGTTTTGTAGTGTGCCTTTTCGGGAGGGTGGAGAAGGCTGAAACTCTTCCCCTCCCCAGTTAATATGTGAAGATTGCTGGCTGATCCCCCTCAGCAGAGAGCAAGGGGAAAATACACAGTTTGCTGCATTCCTCACTCTGGTTGGAGAATGCAGAGGGCAGATGAACCTGGACCTGCCACAGCCAGTGACATGTACTCCTCCCCCGGCTGTGCCTGCTGGAGCTGCAGCACCAATGGAGAAATGCTTCTTCCCTGACTACGAGCTGCTGCAGTGATAGAGGGTTGGGGTATTCCTCTCTCCCTGGGGCAGCTTGCATATTGAACCCCTCATCCCTAGCCCCACTCCAGAGCAATGATTTAATGAAGCTTTTTATTTTCCCAAACCCCCAAAATTAATTGAGTTAAGGGCCTAAACAGTGCTGGGTAAATCTAGTAATAATTAAGCTATACTATTATCACACCGTCTGACACAAAGAACACTTAAGAAGTTTCTAGGGGAGGCAGGTCCTACCCACACCTACAGCCACACCACCTCTGCTGAGGCCCTGTCCCCAAGGATGGGGGGAGGAGGAGGAGGAGGTGCAGTGCACTGAGTGCGCATGCGCCCATCCCACCACAGGGATGGGAAAGAGCGGATGCCCATGCATCCCAGTATCCCTGGAACAGTGGGGAGGGAAGAGGCTGCACAGCCCAAACCTCACTCCCCACTGCTCCCAGGGGTGGGGAGGGAGCCACGTGCGTGCGCCCCCCACCACGACAGGGAGTGGAAGAGTTTGTGTGCACCCCAGCATCCCTGGAGCTGTGAGGTGGGAAGAGGATGCTGGTCCCAACCCTCTCCCATGCCCCTGGGAGGAGGCCCCACAACCCAAGCCTCTCCACCCCAGGGAACGTCGGGGAGGGAGGAGGCCACGTGTATGTCTACTGTCACAACGGGACGGATAATGCTAGTAGTAATAATGACTAATACGCTGCTTTAGCAGATGTGTTCTTTGAACCCAGTCGGCTTCTCCTTTCCCTAACCATTACTCCATAACACTGTTCCAACGTGTGTTGTTACTGCAGTTGCTTTATGCTTCAAACAGTTTGTTTGTGATCGGTTGCAGAGATTTATGAAGGTTTGGCAAAGATTAGAAAAGCTGGCGGGGGGGGGGGGAAGGTTTAAAAAAATATGGGTCAGGTCATTAGAAATTGTGGTTTTGATTAAGTTTCAATGAAGTGGCCAATGTCCTGTTGGAAACATGAAGAGCGTTAATGTCATAGTGGAAATGTTTAGTTACTTTTTTGTATTTTGGAATAGTCTCAATGTCTGTGTATTATTACACTTTGAAAACATTAAGTTTTGATTACGACATGGCCTCAGCAAAAACCTTGTATGAAGTAATTACAGAGGAAAATCTGCTGCATTTCTGTGGTACCATTATGCATATTTCTTCATTTGCTGGTATTCGGTAGAGTGGTGCCTAATGTAACAGTTAGCACTACGACAGTGGACATTAGGTTCCTAAGAAGGACCCTTGAGGAAAAAAGCAATTAAAGTCATCTTGATTCAAAAAAGAGAAATGAAAGGGGGGAAAAAATGAACTAGAACAGTGTTTCTCATACTGTGCTCCGCGGAGCCCCAGGGCTCCGAGAGACATCTCCAGGGGCTTCGCGAGGTTGACAAACTGGAAACATTGATAGGTACAACACATACAATCAGTGGACCGCTGGGGCGCTGCATAAATTTTTACGCATGTAAAGGGCTCCAGAGCCCAAAAAGTTTGAGAACTGCTGAACTAGAACAACAAAACTTGCACAGGAGAACAAAGAACAACTGGACACACGTGTGGAGGCCATACAGGTTTATGCATCTATCCACAATGTCACAAATGAGATTTCAGTGACCACTGAGTGCACAAATTTCCAATTCTGGTTCAACAAATGTTTCCAACAAGCTGAGTAACCAGATCTCTGTAGTAGTTTGTATTTAAGAGAATTAACAAGCTTCAGTTGGGTTTTCTACAGAAGTATGATTAATGAAACACTGACATGACCAAAAAACCCATAATTTACTACTAGATGTGGCTTTAGCTGATTATGAGCAAGTACTTAATGCATTAGAGGAAAAAGTGGTTAGGTGAAATCTGCTAAGCCAAAGCACAGAGAGATTATATTAAACTAGGATGCATTAACCGTAGACCCTCAGCTTCTACTCACAAAGGGGACAGATAAGATATCATAATAAAAGCAAAAGTACTGTAAAGAGATCCCAATGACCAAGTATAATTGAGCCTCAAATTAGACCAAGTTTCTAACATAGTAATGTTGTAGGAAATAATGTTTTGAGTCTTACATTTTCATTTTGCAAGTCAAATGAACATTGTAGGGAAATTTCGAAATAGCTGGTTCCATTTTATTATATACCAGATATTCCAAAAAGTGCTCAGCAGCCACAGTTGCCATCCTGTTCTCAAAACATCCCAGCATCCAACAGCTCCTGTTAAACACACTCAGTGGGTGCTAATGGGTGAGGGATGTTGTGAAAAATCTGGGTGCTTCATTTAGGAAGTGCTGGTGCAGAACTCTTTTGAAAAATCTGATCTTCACTGTTTGTGCATGTGTCTTGATTATACTTATTGTGGTATAAGCATAGCAGGAATGGGTAAAACATGAACTCGTAGATCTGATTCAGATGTGTCTTCCCTGGATGCCTTGATCTGCTGTGCCAAATCTGGTTGGTTTAAATCTCTATAACTACAGGCATAGGTGTGCATAGCTATGGTTATAATCAACTATATGTCATTTTGTGTGGTTGAAAGTTCTACTTGACCTATAGCATTACTTGATAGTTAATCAAAGTTTCAACTAATTTAGACAATTTTCCTTAAATTCAAGCTTTTGTCTTCTTGGCCATGTCCACAGCAATGCAACATATTGCTCTGTCAGGAAACCAGGAATTATTTAAATGATCTGATTGGTATATATAATTTCAGTTCATTCTCCTGGAGCTTTACTGCTTTGCTTCACTGTTCCCTAAGTCTCTTCCTATACTGTAGTGTTAGAGGTACCTGCTGAAATTGGAATAGGCAGTAAACCACAAAGATGTGTGTCTTTAATATAGCAAGTTAATCAATAGAGCCTACTCTAGCTAGTATTCATGGGCTGAACAATATAGTCTCACAGTAAGCCTCTCCCTTAGTGAAGACTTCTCTGTAGAGCATTCCCCTTTCCCAACTATTTCAAGACCTAAAAGATTATTGTAATCTCATTTACAGTTCCTTACCCAGAGTCAAACAGCTGTCACTTGTCCCGATCAGAAGACTATTCTTGTATTTATTATCTTAAAGCATGCTTTGCAATAACTCGGCCACCAAAGCACTAAAAAGCACTCATTTAAGTTTACGTCACTTGCATTCTGTATATCACCAGGGGTTATAATTATAAGCTGGGAGAGTGCTTTCAACAGTCACTTCCAGACCAAAATGTATAGTTTATCATGACAAATGGCATTTCCTATTTTTGTTTTTGTTTTGTTTTTTTAAAGGTATGGCCAGCTTATCTGCAGTACCTGGAATTTCTTGTTTTGCTTATGGAAAATAGAATGTTCCTACTAATATCAAGTTTAATGTGACTAATTGTTTCCTTTCAAAGTAGGACTATTTGTGAAAAAGCAACAATCAGACTAAAGATAAATCCTATTTGGATTTTTATGTCTCTTTTTAAATATAGAAAATGTATTCTACTTTGTAGGAATCTTTCCCCATTAATATTACAAGACTGTATCCTCAGCCAGTATAAATTATTATACATCAATTGACCTCAAATCCATTTTCACCATTTACACAAGCAACAAGTATGGCCCATATGCTAGACCAATGGTTCCCAAACTTTTCAGCATCACGCCCCTTTTTTGATTTTTGAGAAACCCTCACGCCCCCCTCCCCCCCCCATAGCAGCAAAACTTGTTGAGGAAAAAAAAGGAACTGACTGGGGCAGCAAAACTTGATGGGGGGGGGGTTGGGTCACCTCGCGCCCCCCCTGGAATTTCTTCATGCCCCCCAGTTTGGGAACCCATGTGTTAGACATTCAAGGTTCAATTTTGAAAACTTGTGTGGTTTCTGTAAACTCTCACCTTTGCACACAAATGATACACTTAACCATGCACACAGAGTTTTTGCTTGCATATGTATTGCCAACTGATGGCAGGCAAACAAACAAAACAAACAGACAAACACAAGCTCAGCACACAGCAAGTAACCCCCAAACACACACTACAGACAGCCACTTACCTCAGGGGTCCCATATTTGCTCCTCCTCTACCTGGAGAAAACTCTCTCAAAACTCCCTGTTTGCTGCTCCTGTTCGCAAAGCTCCTGTCATTGGCGCTCCTGATTTTCTGCCAACGCTTCCTGTTTCCCTCACATTTCTGGAGACTCTCTAGGACCCACTCTCTGTGGGTTTAACCTTTATAGGCAATTTAATTAACTGAATGGCTGGGATGTTCTGAAAAGGGTAGTACCCCTCCCATTCATCACACAACATAAGTTGCTGGTGTGAACCACAGTCAGAGAGAAAGGTAGTCATTAATAGATATTGACAAGTCTTGTTTGCATGAATCATCAGTGAGCTGAAGGAAGGAATATGGGAAAAGATACACAAATGAGTTAGAAGTGACACCCATCTGTGACAACTAGCTACAAGGTTTAGGAGGACAGGATACAGTGTTTCTGCTAGAGACTGCCTCAGTCTGGTTTTTACCTCACTTCACCCCATGTCATCCACTTCATATGAGACTATCCTTCTCAAAGGAAATGACATTGTAATGCATAACAACTAATAAGTTTGGAAGAGGCTTCGAGGTACAGTCAGTGACTTCCTTGAACTGGTCAGGTGTGCTGGAGGGAGTGTCACAAAGTAGAAATGTTTGTAATATTTTTTATGGTTCCTCATCTTTTCCTGTACTTTGCATGGTTACCTAGTAGGGAGGAGGAAAGGAAGAATTAAGTTTGCTCCCATAGCAAGCTAAGAGACATGGATGGGTGTGTGTGTGTGTTACCTACTTGTCTGGGTAGAAGGAACAGAGTCATTAAGGGAATGGCTGAAACTAACTCAGATCAGCAAGGGATTTTAGAGAGACAATGCAAGCTTCAATGACTTATGGATCAGCGCGCTCAGCGAGGAAGCAGAGCAAAGATCCCAGCTTGAGATCCCAACAAAGGACTAGAAGATTTGAGGTGGGGGATAAATTTTGGCTTCTGGAGGAAGCTAAGAGTTCTCTCACCTGGGTGCTGACTCAGGAGGTGAGACTGAGGTTATGTCTACACTGCTGAAGTAAGTTGACCTATGGTACACAACTCCAGATATGTTATTTAGGTAGCTGGAATTGATGTACTTTAGGTTTACTACGAGGTCTGCACCATATGGGGTTGATGGGACAAATTCTCCTGTTGACTTATCTTACTCGATTCCTCAGGGGTAGAGTCCAGAGGGTTAAGTGGAGAGTGATCTGTGGTCAATTTGACAAGTCTTCCCTAGATCCACTAAATCGATTGCTGGTGAATCAATCTCAGAGTGTCAATTCTAGCTGTAGTGTAGATGTGATCTGAGAGAGAGAAAGAGAGAAAGATAGAGCCCGAAAGTTGAGTTCTCTATGGCTTCTGTGGGCTGACCAGAATGGTCTAGGCTTTAATCTTCATTTCTCTGTGCTAGCTGAGGACTTCTTTATGCTGTGTTCTGGTTGACGAACAAACACTGATGTTTTGAAAACATTGCTTAAGTGTCATTGTGAATGCTTGGTGAGATGCCTTGATCCCTGAAGAGTGGAGAAATCTCTACTAGGGGTCTGTCTCAGATAGATTTGCTGAACAGAATGCATAGTATGAAGCAGGAGTAAGGAAGCAATAGGGGGGTAAAATCAAGGCAGAACTGGGGGGCAAAATTAAATCAGTATCTTAGATACCGGTATACAAATGCAAGAAGTATGGGGAATGAACAGGAAGAACTTGAAGAGCTAATAAATAAACTCAACTATGACATAGTTGGTATCACAGAAATGTGGAGACAGACTTGTTGAGAGTCTCTGGGTTAGGTTAAAAGGGATAAAAAACAAGGGTGATGTCATGCTAGGGGTCTACTACAGAACACCTACCCAGGCAGAAGAGATGGATGAGGCTTTTTTTTAAACAACTAACAAAATCATCCAAAGCACAGGATTTGGTGATGAGAGATTTCAACTATACAGACATATATTAGGAAACTAACACAGCAGGGCACAGATTATCCAATAAGTTCTTGGACTGCATTGGAGACTTTTTTTTTTTAATTTCAGAACTTTGAGAAAGCTACTGGGGAGAAGCTGTTCTAGATTTGATTTTAACAAATATGGAGGAACTGGTTGAAAATTTGACACTAGAAGGTAGCTCGGGTGAAAGTGATAATGAGATCACAGAGTTCATTATTCTAGGGAATGGTAGAAGGGGAATACTAAGGAATGGTAGAAGGGAGAACAACAAAATAGAGACAATGGATTTCAGGAAGGCAGATTTTAGTAAACTCAGAGAGCTGGTAGGTAAGGTCCCATGGGAAGCAAGACTAAGAGGAAAAACAACTGAAGAGAGTTGGCAGTTTTTTAAAGGGACATTATTAAGGGTCCAAAATCAAACTATTCTACTGTGTAGGAAAGCTAGAAAGTATGGCAGGAGACCACCTTTGATTAGCCAAGAGATCTTATATGAGCTAAAAAGTCGAAAGTAGGTAAAATTACGAAGAATGAATATAAGCAAACACCACAGGTATGCAGGGGCAAGATTAGAAAGACAAAGGCACAAAATGAGCTAAATCTAGCTAGAGACATAAAGGGTAATAAGAAGATGATCTACAAGTATATTAGAAGCTAAGGATAGGGTAGGCCCATTGCCTGTTGAATAGAGAGAAACAATAATAGGAAACTTGGAAATGGCAGAGATGCTTAATGACTTCTTTGTTCCAGTTTTTGTCAAGAAGATGGGTGATGACAGGATGCCTAATATAGTGAATGTTAGTGGAAGGTGGGGGAGATTTAGAAGTTAAAATAAAAAAAAAGTTTAAAAATTACTTAGAAAAGTTAGATGTCTGCAAGTCATCAGGGCCTGATGGATTGCATCCTAAAATAGTCAAGGAGCTAACAGAAGAGGTATCTGAGCCTTTAGCTATCATCTTTGAAAAAGCATGGAAGTCGGAAGAGATTCCAGAAGACTGGGAAAGGGCAAATATGGTGTCCATCTCTAAAAAGAGAAATAAGAACAACCCAGGACACTATTGCCCAGTCAGTTTAACTTCTGTGCCAGGGAAGATAATGGAACCCCCATCTAGAAGATAATAAGGTGATAGGTAACAGCAAGCATGCATTTCTAAAGAACAAATCATGTCAAACCAATCTGATGGCTTGATATCCTATCAAAGAAAGCTTTGTGGATAAAAGGGAGAAGCAGTGGATGTAGTATACCCAAGACTTTAGTAAGGCATTTGACACGTTCTCGCATGACCTTCTTATCAATAAACTAGGTGGGGCTACTATAAGGAGGGTGCATAACTGATGGGATAACCATTCTCAGAGAGTAGTTATTAACAGTTCACTATCATGCTGGAAGGGCATAACAAGTGGGGCTCCACAGAGATCTGTTTTGGGACTGGTTCTGTTCAAATCTTCAACGATTTAGCTGATGGCATAGAGAGTACACTGATTACATTTGCAGATGATACAAAGCTGGGAGCGGTTGCAACTGCTTTGGAGGATAGGGTCAAAATTCAAAATGATCTGGACAAACTAGAGAAATGGTCTGAGGTAAACAGAATGAAGTTTAATAAGGACAAATGCAAAGTACTCCACTTAGGAAGGAACAATCAGTTGCACACATACAGAATGGGAAGTGATTGTCTAGGAAGGAGTATTGCTGAAAGGGATTTAGGGATCATAGGGGACCACAAGTTAAAACATGAGTCAACAGTGTGACATTGTTGCAAAAAAAGCAAACATGATTCTGGGATGCATTAATAGGAGTGTTGTGAACAAGGCGTGAGAAGACATTCTTCTGCTCTACTCTGTGTTGATTAGGGCCCAATAGGAGTATTGTGTCCAGTTCTGGGCACCACATTTCAAGAAAGATGTGGGGAAATTGAAGAAGGTCCGGAGAACAACAAAAATAATTAAAGGTCTAGAACAGCAGTTTCCAACTGCCGGTCCATGGACCAGTGGTGGGTCTCGAACCCCTGCCTGCTGGGCTATGGCACACTGCCAGGCCACGCCTCCAGCTGCTAAAGAGCCCTGCTCACTGGGATTCTGAGTGGCTGCTTCTGTGTTGGCCAGCTACGTTAGCTGCTACACAGCCTGGCTGGCAGAGCCACATGATGGGCAAGCTGCAGTGCCTGGCCATGGCCAAGCACCACATGGAACCCAGTTGCTGCGGTGCTCAGCAGGGGCTCAGCTGCCACCGCAGCTGGGCTGCATGTGGCACTTGGCCCCAGCTGAGAGCCACAGCAACCAGGCCCTCAACAGTGCTTGGCCCTGGCCAAGTACTGCAGCTGCGATCAGCAGGGACCCGGTTGCCGCAGCACTCAGCTGGAGCCAAGCACCATGTGGAGTCCAGCTGCCGTGGTGCTTAGCGGGGGCCCGGTATGCTGCGGCCTCCATGCAGCCCTCCCGCCACGCAGGGAAGTGCTCTGACTCAGCTGGTGGTTGGGAGGCAGCGGCAGCACTAGGTGGGGGGAGCAGGGCAGGCACGGGGCTCTGGGGGCAGGGCTAGTGCTGGGGGACTGTGAGGATGGGAGGCTCTAAGAGGTGGGGGGCTGACACTGAGGGGCACTGTGACTTGCAGGATGGGGAGCTAGCACTGGGGATGGGGCTAGTAGTGAAGGGGTTGGGGGGCAGGACTGGCAATGGGGACAGAGCTAATATTAGGAACTGGGGGCTGGCACAGGAGACCTATGGGGATTGGGTGTAGTGGGGTTCTGGAAATGGGGCTGGCATGGAGGTATATGGGGTTGGGGGGGCTGGCACTAGGGAACTCTGAGGGCGAGAGGCTGTCACTGGGTGGGTTGGGTGCAGGGGATTCTGGGTCAATGGCACGTGCTGGAGGGTATTAGAGGGGTGAGGGGCTCCAGGGGTTAGGGCTGGCAATGGGGGCTCTGGGGGCTGGGGCTTTTTATACAGCAAACCAGCAAACCGATTCACAAACTTTTGGCATACTGGTAATGTTTATTTGCATAGTTGAACATTCATTTACATAATGAATATGCAGATAAAGTGTTACCGGTCCGCCAAAAGTTTGTGAATAGGTTTGCTGGTGCCCTGTATAAAAAAGGTTGGGAACCTCTAGTCTAGAAAACATGACTATGACTATGAGGGAAGACTGAAAGAATTGGACTTGTTTAGTTTAGAAAAGAGAAGACTGAGAGGGGACATGTGATAGCAGTTTTCAAGTACCTGAAAGGGTGTTATAAGGAGGAGGGAGAAAAATTGTTCTCCTTGGTCTCTGATAATAGGACAAGAAACAATGGGCTTAAATTGTAGTAAGTGAGGTTTAGATTGCACATTAGAAAAAACTTCCTAATAGTCAGGGTGGTTAAATACTGAAATAAATTGCCTAGGGAAGTTGTGGAATCTCCATTGCTGGAGATCTTTAAGAGCAAGTTGGATAGACATCTATCAGGGATGATCTAGACAGTGTTTGGTCCTGCTATGAGGGCAGGGGACTGGACTCAATGACCTCTCGAAGTCACTTCCAATTCTATGATTCTGTGAAGCCCCATAGTTCAGTCATGGGGGAGGGTGGTCGCCTACCCTGAATAAAGAATGAGACCCCTCGGTGTCTGACATATCGAAGGAGTTCCTCCAAGAGACTGTTTGAAAGCTGGGAAAGTAGCATCTGTCTTCTGGGTCCAGGACAGGGAGTATAGTGAATTTTGTGTCTCATTATATTGAATAGTTTGAGAGTAGGAAAAGTGCTCTTTAAAAGAGGTAATATGGTAGTGGGGTGCAGTCCCACTCCCAGCCATTGTTGGGGCCCATTGTACTAAGTACAGTTCAAACACATAAGTGAGAAACAAACACTACTTCAAGGAGTCATCTAAACATACAAGTCAGAATTATACCTGTGGGAGAATAAGGTAGAGAGAGAAAATTTACTTGCCCAAAGTCACACAAAGGGGCCATGAACTGACCCAGAACTCTCAAGGCCTAGCCCAGTGTTCAGCCACATAACCATCCTTCCTTTTGTTTATGCTTGTGCACATATGTTTTTATTCTCCCTCTTGCTCTGTCTCCCATCCATTTTGTGTTGCTTATCTTCTTAGGGCCTGATGCAGAGACCCCTGATATCATGGAATTCTTCCCTTTGACTTCAGTGTGCTTTGGAGCAGGTCCTAAAGATAAAAGCTTTTTGGAGGAAGGGACTGTATCTTTCTGTGTTTGGCCAGTATCTAGCACAGCTGGACAGTGACAGAATAGTACTATTAGATGGTGATACTTACACAGTTCTTTTTGTGGCACTCTTATTTGGAGGCATAAATTCATGGACATTCGAATGCTGGCAGTTTCTCAATAGAATTTTATTGGTCTGCTGGAAACTTTTCCATACTGTTGCTTAGGATTTTATTTATTTTTGGTGGATCTATCACTTAGCTAGAGCTCCAGGGTCTTTCCCTGTTCCAGCTCTTTTCTCTTTGTTTGCTGGTATTTCCTTTTGTTCATGTCAGGAATTCACTTTGGATGGTCCTTTTGCATCTTGCCACAGGCACTAATAGCCTCCTTCTTTGAATTCCACTCATTGTCTGATTTGATATATGCAGCTGTTCAGGATAATTACTATCTTTAAAGTTTTATGCATTACATTTTCTGAGGTCTTCAGTGTTTACTTATCCCCTCACCCTCGCGCACGCCCATTCTAAAGTTGCATTTTCTGTTCTTGCATTGCGGTGTTACCCTTATAACACAAATGAAAGGTTAATAATCAACTAGGTCCAGGTGCTTTTTTGCTGTACTGCCATCTGTTTTCCTGTCTAGCAGATTGCAAGTTAAACATTTGTGAATTTTGATTCAGCTACATTAATGTCATCTACATACTTCTATAAAGTGATTGAAGTGATTTAAAATTTTAATCCATACATTCCTAGATCAATAGTGGCATGATAGATCTCACTTGCAGAAAAGGTTAAGGCTCAGATAACTTATAAACCACATGGCTTAGTAAACATATTTTGATCTGGTATTTACAAATCTGATAGACCACTCTTTATATTTAATCAGAATAAGAGATCTTAATTTGGTAGATGTAATACCAGGGCTCCAAATGCATCTACATTTACATTTTGATGTTGACATGAATGAGGAAGATCAGTTGTAGTTTCTAATATGAACCGAGAACGCCAAAAGTTTTAATTGTCAATTATGATTAAGGTTTTTGAGCCTGATCCATCTCCCTTTTAACGTCAGAACCTTTCTATTAACTTTAATGGGAGCTGAATCAGACTTCAGTTTGTTGAGATATGATGTGCACAGAAGTAGAGCTAGTCACGTAAAGTCTACAGGATTCAGCTTTAAGCTCTTATATGAATTTTATAGTCTGGCGTTTGAATAGCATGCCTTCTTGATTTCAAAAAGGCATTATATTTCCTGGTATAATTTTATTAATTTCAGTAGTGTCTCAAATATTTGAATAGTCACTAGAGATGGATAAAAATTGGAATTTCCATTCCTCAGAAAATTCTGATGTTTTAAAATTTTGTTTTCTCCTAAATCCTAACAAAATGCTGAAATTTCCCATGCCATTTTTAAACTAGTTTTCCATTGAAACATTTAATTTAGATAATGTTGAAACATTTATTATACATAGTGTAAAGATCACTTTGATAATATCAAAACCATATATTTATAACATATTAAAATTTATATTTTGAGTCAGAATTAATCAAAACAAAGCGAAGCATTTCAACATTATCTAAACACAAAGAGAAGATTAACAGAACAATGATGAGTCCTGTGGTACCTTAGGGTATGTCTACACTACAGCACTAATTCGAACTAACTTAATTCAAATTAGTTAATTCGAACTAAGCTAATTTGAACTAGTGCATCTAGACCTAAAAACTAATTCGAATTAGTGTTTTGCTAATTTGAACTAGCATGTCCACATTGAGTGGACCCTGAACCGAAGTTAAGGCAGGCCAGAACCAGGACTTAGAGTGTGGAGCTGCTGCCTCAGGCTAGCCGAGGGCTGTGCTTAAAGGGACCCGAGCCCCCACCCTGGACAGACAGTTCTCAGGGTTCCCCGCTTGCTTGTCTACCTCGATGAGGGACAGCAAAGCAGTCCTGTCTTGGAGTGCCCTGAGTGCCCACACTCGGCACATCAGAACACTCGGCCATCAGCCCGGCTGCACTTGCTGCAGGCTGCCATCTGGGGGGGGTCAATCGGGGGGCTGTCAGGATCCAGGAGGCCCTGCAGGAGAGCTTCCACCCTGAGGAGCCCGCAGAGCCACCCCAGTCCTCCCCATCGGGGGCTCGTGCCCCATTCTTCCCTCACCTCCTCCCACTTACCCCTCCCTAGCCCCCCTTCCTGATGTAAAAAATAAAGGACACGTGTTCAAAAATAGAAACTTTCTTTAACAAAACTGGGGGTGGGATGATTAACCTCTGGGGAGACTGGGAAAAGGAGGTGGGAGAGGGGAAGAGAGAAGGTGGGAGAGGGGAGGTGGAAACCTGGGAGGAGGGAGCTGGAAGGGGGAAGCCAGGGGAAGGAGGAGGAGGGGAAGTATAAAACTATGGTACACCATATCTTCAGTATTGTGTAGAGATGTGGTCTCCTCACCCCAAAAAAGATATTTTGGCCTTGGAAAGGGTTCAGAAAAGGGCAACTACAATGATTAGGGGTTTGGAACAGGTCCCATGTGAAGAGAGGCTAAAGAGACTGGGACTTTTCAGTTTAGAAAAGAGGAGACTGAGGGGGGATATGATAGAGGTCTATAAAATCATGAGTGGTGTGGAGAGGGTGCATAAAGAAAAGTTCTTCATTAGTTCCCATAATATGAGGACTAGAGGACACCAAATGAAATGAATGGGTAGCAGGCTTCAAACTAATAAAAGAAAGTTCTTTTTCACAAAGCAAATAGTCAACCTGTGGAACTCCTTGACACAGGAGGCTGTGAAGGCTAGAACTATAACAGAGTTTAAAGAGAAATTAGATAAAGTCATGGAGGTTGGGTCCATGGAGTGCTATTAGCCAGGGGGTACGAATGGTGTCCCTGGCCTCTGTTTGTGGAAGGCTGGAGATGGATGGCACGAGACAAATCGCTTGGTCATTGTCTTCGGTCCATCCCCTCCGGGGTACCTGGTGTTGGCCGCTGTCGGCAGACAGGCTACTGGGCTAGATGGACCTTTGGTCTGACCCAGTACAGCCGTTCTTATGTTCTTATGTTCTAAGCTCAGGGCTCAGGGTTGGGGGTCTCACTGGACTAACTTGATTTTCATGCAAACCTGCTCCTGGGTTCGCATGTGGTCTTTGGTAGCCAGGCTGGTAGCTATCCTGCCCTAGACGGCCTCATTCCTGTGCCTAGTGCGGAGGTCGTGGATGTTGGAGGTCTCCCCCCAAACCTCGATGAGGTCCACGATCTCCACACTAGACCAGGCGGACGCCCGCCTCTTGCGGCCCCGGGCAGGCTCCTGGGAGCCGCCAGCCTGGTCCTGAGAAGAGGCGGAGGGCTGGGTGGCAGCGGGTGGCTGGCTTATGCCGTGCCAGGTGCAGGGTCTGCAGGCTGGGTGCTGGCAGGCTTGCACCTGACACGGGCACCGTAGCCAGACCGTGCCCCTTTAAGGGCTCCGGGGCCAGGAGGGGGGCAGAAGAGTTTCCCTGGCTTGGCCCAGAGTGGCCACCAGGGCAAGCTGGGAAGGGCTAGCCTCCAACTAGATCGAATTAAGTGGCTACACAGCCCTTAATTTGAACTACTTAATTCGAACTAGGCATTAGTCCTCGTAGAATGAGGTTTACCTAGTTCGAATTAAGCACTCCGCTAGTTTGAATTAAGTTCGAACTAGCGGTTTGCATGTGTAGCACCTATGAAAGTTAATTCCAACTAACAGCTGTTAGTTCAAATTAACTTTGTAGTGTAGACATACCTTTACTGACTAATAGATTTATTTGGGTATAAGCTTTCATAGGTAAAACCCCACTCTATCAGATGCATCTAATGTGGCACAGGACTTCTCTTTGTTTTTGCGGTTACAGACTAACACAGCTACCCTCCTGAAGATTGAAAGAGTTAGGTATGACTTCATCCTGTTGCAAATTTTGCTGACATTCACACATTCCAGCAAAGCACCTTGATTAACATGAAACTGCATGTTAATGACAGAAAAAAAATTCCATCATTTTTTATCATCTCTAATATTGACCATATTTTTTAATGTACTGTATCAAGCTGAAGCAAGTCAAATTGAAACTGGAAATAAGGCTTACATTAACTATTTGAGCAACTTCCCAAAGGTGGTGAAGGATTCTCCATCATTGGCAATTTTGAGATTCAGATTGGATCTCTTCTTCTAAAGAATATGCTCTATTTTGGGGATGTTCACATGAAGTCAGTCTGGATGATTGCGCTTATCCTTTCTGGCCTTGGAATATATAAAGTTTTATTTTTTTTAAATCTTAATGAACAGACTTCCCTTTTTGCTTGTTCATTTGTGTGTCCTGTATTGTTTGTAGTCTTATTAAAACAGACTAACCACTCGAAATACACTGCCAGCTGGAAAGCAGATAATTTATCTAAAGCTGCCTCTAACTCTCAGCTACACAAGTAGCAGAGTTTACAGGCACTTCTTTTATATTCTAGAAGAAGGCATTTCAGGTAGAAGCATTGCTATCTGTTACAACTTGTGAGAATACAAAGCAGTAAGTGCTAATTAAATCCTTATTTATATAGAGAAAGAAATATGCAGCTTTAAGTGCCTCCTTCTGTAATGCAACAAAGTTTATTGTAAACACTACTAAACCAGTGTGCTCAGGAGCTATTGACAGTGATACTGAAAGATAAGATTTCAGATACCTTTGGGCTGCTCATGTGGCATGACTAGTCTGGGCAAATTGTAGAATGAAAAACCAGAGTATTCTGCCTGCCCCTCCTCCTCTCAACACACATCCTTAGGGTTTGTCTATACTTAAATATGGAAAGCACAGGAGTACTGGGAAGCCACATCTATACTATGCAGAAGATCAGTGCTGCTGCAGGTTAGATTTAGCAGGTCTATTTGAACTAAGAGGGCTCCCCTGTCAGCACCGCTAATCCTGCTCCTCACAAGGAGTAAGGGAAGCCTACAGGAGTGTTTGCTTCCGTTGACCTCCTACTGGGTGGACGGTGCAAAAACGTGATTTAAGATACATCAATTCCAGCTACATAATTCACGTAGCTAGAGTTGCGTATTTTAAGTCAACCTTCCCCTTTAGCGTAGATCTGACTGGAGCAAGCTCTTCCAGCTCTCTAAGTAAACCACCTGCACAAGGGGAGTAGTGAACGGCTCCCAGTGCTGTCTCCTGGTTTACACTGGCTCTTTACAGTTCTGTAACTTGCTGCGCTTAGGGGAGGGGTGTGTTTTTCAGACCCCCTGAGCCAGAAAGTTGCAACACAGTAAAGTGCCAGTGTAGATTTAGCTTTTAAATTCATCTTCCTGTGCCATCCTTTCCTGTGCCATCCTTTCCTGCCATTGTCTCATCTCACTGCAGTATCTCTTCTTCCACATCCCACCCTACTGATTATTCTTGGTGAAAGCCCCTTTATTATGTCCACTACCTTCCTCCAACAGCCCACAATTTTTGTAGGAATGATGGGCCACATCATCAGCTGATGTGACTCTATGTCGTTCCATTGGAAACAGTGAAACAGGTGGGCATAATTTGGAGGGAGCATGGGGGCAGCCTTTCTTTTGCAAGGCCTGATGCCTTGGCAGCTGGACACCACCTCCTGAGTCCTAGTGTTTGCCTCTTTCCTATACAGTGATGAGTGGGATAGAGAAAGGGGAAGAGAAAGGGTTGGAGGATGGGGCAGGGGAGGGTGAGGAGAGAAAGGGAGAGGAATAGGGAAGGGAAGGGGATACAGGAATGGGAGGGGTGAGGTACGAGCCCAGCATATGTTGCTCCCCTCAGCAGGGAGGAGGCTACAGGAGCACCAAAGCAGTGACATCACTGCAGCAGCTGGTGCCAGAGTGGCTGCCAATAGCAGCTGGGACTCCCTATGATTTCTCATTTCTCTCCTTGCTACATAGTCTCCTCCTCTCCAAGGTCCCCCCCCCCCCGCCTGTACTCTGAATTTCATTTTCTTCATTTTCTCTCTCTCTTCCCTCCCCCCTTTCCCTTTTCTTTTCACAGCCTTTCCAATCTATTGCACACCTGGCCTCTGAAGGTTTTGCTGCATTAAGTTAGTGATCTGCTACCCACTGACACAGCATTTGAGCATTTGACCGTGATTAAGCGCAATGAGAGATGAAATCAAACCATCCATGAAAGAAAAACAGAATAAAATGCCCCCACTCCCATGGGTCACTGAAGCTTCAGACAGAGGTTTGCCCAAGATAAGCTTTTGGCAGAACTCTATAGACCTGTAAAGATGTTGTGATGTACTGATCCGATATGAAAAGCTCTCTACCTTCAGTCGTCACTCAGGAGCAAGGGCAGCAGTTTGTATAATTTCTGGTGGTGCCAAGAATAGATCCAAGTCCATACCCCTTTTCCCCTGCATTTCCTCCCCCCTCCCCCCGCCCCACACACACACTTGCCTTGTAAGCCAATGTATATATTTTAAATTAATGTAAAAATGGATCGGAAACCATAAGCATTTAACAGTTTCCCTGTTTTGCATAATGTAAAGGTGTGGGAGGGGGCTCAGGGATAGGGCAGGGCTGGAGTTGGGGGCGGTGGTGAGGGCTCTAGCAGGGAATGTGGGCCCTGGAGTGGGGCTAGGGATGAAGGGTTTGGCGTGTGGGAGGTGCTGAGGCAGAGAACAGGGGTGAGGGATGCAGGGTGAGGCCAGTGATGAGGGGTTCACATTACAGGGATGGGGCAGAGGTCTGGGGTTCAGGCAGTCCTGTCAATGGGGGGGAGGGTAAAGGGGACAGTTGCCCTGGAGCCTGGTGATTCAAAGGGGCACGGGACTCCCAACCATTGCCACTGCTACTGTGGCAGCAGCAGCGGCAGTGTCTGGAACCCTGGGCTCTTTAAATCACCTCTAGAGCACCATTCTGTATGCTCTGTGTGACTCAGAGGGCTGCTGGGGGAGGAGTGCAAGGTGGAGGGCTAGCCACCTGGTCCCACCCCTTGCACTCAAAGCTCCACCTCTTCCAGGAGCATGGAGCTGCTCCCTTCACACCTTGCTAGAAGCCCACAGAGGCTGTTGGCTTCTCTTGGTTCAGGGGAGTGAGGGCTCTGACTGAGGGTGCAGACACTGGGCTGGGGCAGGGCCAGGCCCAGGGATGAGGCATTTGGGCAGGCTACCCTGTGGTTGGGGCCAGAGAGGAGGACTCCCCATCCAGCAGCAGCAAGTGCTGGGGGACAAAACCCTTTCTCCCACCTCCCCAGCAGCACTCACGCTGCCCCACCATCACTATATGTGCCCCTCGCAGGTGGCAAGGGGATACACTTCCTCTGAATGAAAAATTTTCATTCAAAAAACAAGGGCAGCAAGAGTTCAGAGGGAAAACTGAGAATCAACAAACTCTTCCCCACACTCAATTCTGGAGAAAGACTATGGGTGAGGGTGGGGGAGGAGCCCTGAAAGCAGACTTCATGCTCACCTCAGAAGGAGACCTGAAAAGAGCTGCTCATGTGTGGGAGATGCAGCAAGAAATCTTGCTGGCCATTGGAAAGCAGGAGGCTATCTTGCACACAGGGACTGGTGGAAAGAATCTGGCTTGGGGGGAGAGGGAGGTTGAAGCCCAAGTGGTGAAGTTATTTTCAGCAAGGAGATAGGAAAACAGCCTGAGTTTCTCCTTTCCCCAAAGTGGAGATGGAGAGGAGGAAGCATGGGGAGGAGGATCCAGGAGTGGCCTGGCGAGAGCCACAAGAAAGTGAACCTTGAAAAAGAAAAGCGGAGGCAGGGGAAGGGAAAGAAAAAAGTGAAAAGGAGGCTGAGCCACCACCGAGGGCTCTTTGAGCCGTAGCTGCAGTCACTTCAGACTGCTGTTGGCACTAGCGCTGCCCCTTTTTGTAGCCGGTAGTGGCAGACGAGGGAACACAGCAGAGCGGCAGAGTAGCCACACACTGCCCAGGGTGCAGGTGCTATATGGGATAGGAAGCACAGCAGGTGAGGCCAGGGGAGAGACCCAGACTCAAACATTGATGGAGCCAAATCCTAGGCCAGGAATATTCTTAGAGTCCCTGCTAAGAAACATCTAGGGACTGTCGGCAAAAGGGTCCCAGATGTTCTTTCACCCACAACCATTTCCAGTTCAGGGACAATCTATACTTTCAAGTCAGCAGCACTGCTATGGGTACCCGCTTGGCTCCATGATATGCCAACATTTTATGGCTGACCAAGAACAATGTTTCCTCAGCTCTCATCCCCTAGCATCCCTCTTCTACTTACGCTACACTAATGACACCATCATATGGACCCATGGGAAGGAGACCCTTGAAGAAATCTACAGGGATTTCAACAATTTCTGTCCCACTATGGACCAGTCCACACAAAAGATCCACTTCCTGGACACTACAGTACAAATAAATGATAGCCACATAAATGCCACCCTATACCAGAAATCTACTGACCTCTAGTCTTACCTACATGCCTCTAGCTTGCATCCAAGTGATGTCATATAATCCATTGTCTACAGCCAAACCCTAAGATACAACTGTGTCTGCTCCAATCCCTCAGACAGAAACAAACATTGTTAAGATCTTTATCAAACATTCTTAAAACTTAAATACCCACTTTGGGGAAGTGAAGAAACAGATTAACAAAGCCAAAGGAGTACCCAGAAGTCACCTACTTCAAGACAGGCCCAACAAGGAAAATAACAGAACACCACTGGTCATCACCTACAGCCCCCAACTAAAACCCTTCCAGTGCATCATTGCCAATCTATCCTGGAAAATGATCCCTCATTCTCCCAGACCCTGGGAAACCGGCCAGTCCTCACCTACAAACAAATACTCCAACCTGAAGCAAATACCAGCAGCCACATACCACACCTCAGAAACACTTACCCTGGAACCTATCCCTACAACAAACCCTGTTGCTAACTCTGTCCACATATCTATACTAGCGACACCATCACAGGACCTAACCACATAAGCCATAACATCAAGGGCTCATCCACCTGTACATCCACTAATGTGATATATGTCATTAAGTGCCAGCAATGCCCCTCTGCCATGTATATGGGCCAAACTGGATAGTCTCTGTTCCAAAGGATAAATGGATACCAATCAGACAGCAAGAAAGGTAAAACACACAAATCCGTGGAGGAACACTTTAACTTCCCTGGACATTCAGTAATGTTTTAAAAAGTAGTCATGCTTCTACAAAAGAATTTTAAAATCCAATTACAAAGGGAGACAGCAGAACTGGAGTTCATTTGCAAATTCAATACAATCATGTTAGGATTGAATAAGAATTTTAACTGGTTAACACACTCCAAAGGCAGTTTCCTCTCTTGATGTTCACATCTCCACATCAAGTGCTGTGAATGAGACACATCCACCCTAATATGATTAACCTCATTAACATCGGCCCTACGCTCGATAAATAACTTTTGTTGTTGTTCTTATATACACCCCTGCCTTGGTAATTTCCACTCCAACTCATCTGATGTAGTGGGTTCTACCCATGAAAACTTATGCCCTAATAAATCTGTTAGTCTCTAAGGTGTCACAGGACTCCTCATTGTTTTTGCAGATAAAGACTAACACAGCTACCTCTCTGAGACTCAGATGTTTTAAGGATTGAATAGGAGGAGAGGTGTTTTCTAAGGTAATGCATTACCAGATTAGGCCCAGGTTATAGGGCAGAATCATTGCAGTTTTGAAATGGGACACTTTTGTAGTTCACAGGACACTATTGTGCTTCTTTAACAGGCAGATAAGCAAGTTCCATCATAGGTGAAATTGCTGAGCAAATTTCAAGTCCTGAGGTTGTTAGAGGTGCTGTGGTGAAGTGTGCATCCCAGAGGAAAGGTAGTCCTTACTCCACTAAGCACAGATATCAAAAGCAGTAGTAGCTATTGTAGCTACCTGGAAATCCAAGAGCAGGTGATGTCCGAAACAACTCCTAGTCTGTGACTATTTATTGGTATGGGCTGGGTTCTTTCCACCAGTTCATAGAGCAGTTACAACTTTTGTCAGCTCCTGCCCCCTTTCAATCCACACTTGTATATTTTTTCCAGCTCCATCTTCTTTAGAAAGCTATCAGAGTAGGCATTAAAAAGCAAAGAAACAGTATCATGCAGATATGATGGAAAAGAGATGTAGAGCTGAGCATTAGCTAGATACCGAAGTTTTCAAAAAGAGCAATTCTCCCATGTTTCCCCTGTGCCCAGCTTTGTCTCTCACTGCCTCTTTCAGCCAGAGGCTCCTGGAGGGTTAGGAGCTCCTGCTGGAGGACAGAGGATGCTATGAGTGGAACTGCTTTTGCATTTCTAATTTCTGTAGCAGATGGTTACTTTATAGTGTACTTGATGATCATCCATGTAGAGATGGCAGGTCAGAAGAGGCTGACTTTCCTCTTTGTTTCGGTATGTGAAATTAAATAGTATTTGGCAATATGTAGCACAGGCCCAGCTGCTTGCTGAGGCCCTGATAAAAGTTCTTAAGCATTTGCTTACCTTAAGGAACTGAATGGGACTACTAATGTGTTTAATGTTAAGTTGGTGCCTAAGGAGCGCTGTTTGATCAGGACTGAGGATTGTGAGCCAGTCTGTCATAGCAGTGGAATGTCTAGAATCTACTCTCATCTTCTTATGCATTTTCCTTGATATTGTGTTTTTTTCAGTCCACTCCCAACATTCATTGCTTCCCCAGCATCACTCCAAGTACCAGACAAACATTTACTACTCAGAGTCCTTGGAAAATGTGCAGCACCCACTATTGAGCTCAGAAGGGAACTCTGGTGGAAGAGAGAGATTTAATTTAGTTAACAGACCTGCCAGATGCATGAAAAGCTCAGAGCTATTTACTGTTTATGTATGTGTGGGTTGCTTGTGTAAGAGGGTTCAGCTGTGCCTTCCAACAGAACACACATATACAGAACATGCTTTACTACTCACTTAAGGCTGCTAATTTTGACACCTGTGTAATACATCTCTTGGCTAGATGCAAACCTGTGGGCTGGGAAGAATTTTAGAAAATTAAGCAGAGAGGTGACAGTTCTTGTAAGAATTTTGATTCAAAAGGCAATATATTAAAAAAGAAACTGAGCTAAAATATTTAAAAGGAACAAATACAGAAAAAAGAGAGGTTAGCAGTTAGTCAACTGAGAATGCGTTATGGGAGGAAAAAACAATCCCTTGCAACTCCTGACATGTAAGACCATGCTTTTGGATGTCTATAATAATTATCATCTAGTCACTAAGTATTTTCATTTGACTCCTTAAAAATTTAAAATTTTATGCCAGAATTAACCGCCTTTTTTTTTAAACAATCAGTGAGTGCATTGTCATACAAACTGATATTTCAGAAGCAGTTTTGGTCACATTATCCTATTCGTTTTATATGTGATACTTTAGAAGATTCCCAAACCTTTGACCATTATTTCTTAGTGCCATAAATGTGGCCTTAGGGAAATTATCTATAATGGAATATGGAGGGATACTTCACCAAGAATGTAAGTTGTAATAATATGACCACAAACCTCCCACAAACCTCCCTATGAATTGTTTACAAATAACAAACAGTGTATATCAGCTTGTGCAACCACTGGTAGGTATAATCATTTGCATTTGGGGCCAACTCCCAAAAAATGATCTTCACCATTTTTCTGCATGTAAAAAAATTCCTAGAGACCCATTAATTCCATAATGACTTCCTCTTAATGACAAGAGACCACATGTCTGGGAGTGGTGTGGCTTTGGGCATTTCTGCTATGGAGTTGTTTAAAGAAACTTTGCAAATAGATTTTTCTATAACGGGGGGAATGTATTAGTGCTGAAAAATGGTTAGTTTGTAAAAAGGGGTTTTCAAAGCATTAGTATGTTTGAACTTTGAAAAACTTTTATTTTCTCAAACTAGGTGTTTTTTAGCACAAGGAGTAAAAGAATAAAATCCCATATGCGATAATACCAAAACCATTCAAATTTCAGCCTATGATCATATGCATTTCTTGTGAAATACATGTTTGTGTTAAACATTTCCCATTAATCCCATTAATCCCTTTTCTACTTTAAATATAGAAAGGATGGACTAGAAATATGGCCTGAAAACACTGCTCAGAAGAGGATCAGCAGAAATTTTAGATGCTTATATAAAAGTGCCTTATTTAGTTATTAAGCAAATCTTTTTATTTTTAATTAGAATGATATGGGAGGTCAACGGAGCTTAATAAACAAGTGGACAACTTTCCTGAAAGCAAAACTAGTGTGCTCAATACCTGGCCCTGAGGGAGCAGACACATACTTTGATGAACTACGTAAGTTGAACTGATCTTTACTAATTTGTTATATAATCAGTTCTGGGCTTTAATTTAGAGAAACTTGGGGCAGTGTTCTGATTCTCACTTGCACCAGTTTTATACTGTGGCAAGTCTCCTATGTATACCTGGTGCAAGTGCAGTTAGAATTATGCCCTGATATTTTTACTTGGTGTTTCCCATTTGGGGAGAAGTTCAGTTGATTCCAGTTAGAAAAAAAAAAAAATAACCCAGATGCTGGGAATTGGAACTTCAGGACAATTCACAGGACAAAAAACTTCAAAATCAAACTAGTGTAAGGATTAATTTTATGTATATCCAAATGATAGGGTGGCAAATATGAAACTGTTAATAGTCTGTTTAATAAAAAGAAACTTTTCCCATTACAGAAGATATATTCTTACTTTCCACAAGAGATGAGAGAAACCCACTAGTGTATGGAGTCTTCACGACTACAAGGTATGTGTAGGGTCACGCTTGCCCTCTGAATCCAATCCTAAAGGCCTCACTCAGGCACAAACCTCTGAAAGTCAAAGGGAATTTGCCAAAATAACACCTGCATAATAAGACCTCTGATCACATAGGCCAATGTTTTTAAAAATGGGTGCCTAGAGTTATGCTTCATGTAGCCATCTAAATAAGTGCCTGGTTTTAAAAGATTCTGTTAAGAAACAGAGTGAATTTTTCACAAAAATCTTTAAGATGTTGAATTTCAAAATTAAAAAAAGATGAACTTTACAGAATACCCAGAAGCATCTACTTGAAATAAATGCGTTCTCCTCTGCTGGCAGAACCTGATTATCTTGTGAGCTCAAACAATATGACATCTCAAGTGAAATGGCTGTAGGTCACTTTTGGCAATAAAGCACTTTACAGTGACTGTGACAGGTTCCTCCTAGGGTGGCCCTTGGAACTGGGATGCCACAGAGCCTGCCTGACCTACCAGCCTGGGTTCCCTTTACACTGTAATACTGTGACCAGCCTTCCAAGTCCTCTTTCAGGCTCCAGCCTGCACTTTTACTAGCGCACACACAGGTAGGGAAACAGCTAGCTACAGCACATGCAGATGCTGTGATCAGCTCTTCATGGAAAGGCTCCAGCTAAGGCACTTCCAAGCTCCTTGGGCATGCACCCTCCCCCCGACCCTGAGATAGTAAACCCAAGATTATACCGCTTTGTACTGCACAGAGAACTTTAGGGTGTAAGCTAATGAAATTCACCTCCTCCCTTAATATGGAGAGAAATATACAGCACGTTTCTACCCCCTATTTTGACTCCCACATGCCGGTTTAAAAAAAGCATAAATAAGTTTATGAACTACAAAAGATAGATTGTAATTGATGTATTGAGTTACCAAACACATCACAGCAGATTACCTAGCAAATAAATAAAATCTCAATCTAAGATTAACATACTAAAGAAATTGGATGTGAATAGCAAATGCTCACCCTAAATGATGATTCTGGAAGGCTGCAGATTCTTAAGGGGTAAGCTGAACCGCTGACAGCATAGAAACCCAGGGTGTTCCATTCACAGGCTAAAAGTCCCTTCAGTCTGGGTCCAGCACTTCCCCCCAGTTCAGTTTTTGTTGCTCAGGCCTTTCCAGGAGTCTTCTTGGGGAGGGGGCCAGTGAAGAACCACTGTGATGTCATTCCCCTGCCTTAAATAGTTTTTGCAAATGGCAGGAACCTTTTATCCAGTGTCTTCCTCAAGAATTAAAATTCCAGTGGTGGGGGGGAATTGGATTTATAGGGAGGGAGTCAGAGCCAATGAAGTGTGAGACTGAGGGTGAAGTTGAGGTGTATGCTAAATGCAAAGTAGTGCATATTGAAAAACACAATCTCAACAATACGTACAAAAGGTCAGGGTCCAAATTAGGTTTACTACTCAAAGTGTCTCTGAAAATATCCACTCAATGTGCAGCAACTGTCAAAAAAGCTAATGGGGATGCAAAGAACCATTAGGAAAGGGATAGATAAGACAGAAAATATCAAAAAACTACTATATAAATCCATGATACTCTCAGATCTTGATTATAGTGTGAAGTATGATCATCCCACCCTTCAAAATATATTGGGATTGGAAGAGGTACGGAGAAGGGCTACTAAAATTATTAGGGGTATGAAACAGGAGAAGAGGTTAAAATGACTGGGAGTTTCCAGCTTGGAAAAGAGACAGCTAAGTGGAGACATTGATAGAGGTCTATAAAATCATGATTGATGTGAAGAAAGTAAGAAAATGTTATTCAGTCCTTCACACAACACAAGAACTAGGAGTCCCTCAATGAAATTAATAAGCAGCAGGTTTTAAAAAACAAAAGGGAGTATTTCTTCACACAACATGCAGTCAACCCATGGAACTCTTTGCCATACTGTGAAGGCAAAGCTGTAAGAGTTAGGGAGAGAACTAGATAATTTCCTGGAAGATAGGTCCATCAACGGCTATTAGCCGGGGTAAGCAGGGCTGCAACATCATGCTCTGCATGTTCCTAGCCTCCCATGACTTATCTTGCATAAAATACATCATAATGTGCCATAATCATATCATAATAGTTTTTAATGAAGAATGTGGGGTGTGCTGTCACATTGACACATTGGCAGTATAGGTGGGGATGGTAATAGCTAATATCCTCTCCCCTTACATTAGGGGAGTGGGGCTGGAAGAATAACTAATGTTTGTGAAGCACTCAGATATTATAGCGATGAGCATCATAGAAAATCTGAGGAAAATTAATAATTCTGTTTTCAGATTTGAAGGGGGCCCACACATTGAACAGTAAGGTTACAACAAGATATTGAATAGCTACTGATTAAGTGAGCACCCTGCATCCTGTGAAGTAAATGAAGCAGAAGTCCTGTAGATAAAATAGCATGTGGTCGTATTGTTAGAGACGGTAGCATAATGCATACGCACAAGGGGGTGAGTTAAGTTTGCACTGGCAGCCTTCCTTCTGGTCTTTCCTAACTTTTGAGTGTTTGACTGCCCAATATTAATAATGTCTAATCTTGTTTTTGCGTGTCATGCAATCTACCTGCTGTGGATAGAATGGAATGCAGTCAGTCTAGACACAGTTTCTATATCAGTTTGTAGTAGTGTTTATTATTGATTTGTATTACATAAAGGCCCAGACCAAGATCTGGGTGCCACGGTGCTGGATGCAGAGCACGAACATAGGGAGTTCTCATCCTTGGGAGTTTATAATCTAAACAGACTAATCAAAGGGGACGAGGTAGAGGCAGGAGAGTGACACAGATAAGGGACTTGACTTGTCCAAGGTCACATAACTGGTTAGTGGCACAGCCAGAAGTAGAACTCATGTTCCTGGGGTCTCAGTCCAGTGTCCACAGAATGAAAGATACTATAAATATCAACTGTAAGAATACTGTGATTTAATACATTATCGATAGGATCAATGCCATATGCAACAAACTTTCTAGGGACCTTCATACAATCCAGTAAACAAATTGACAAAATTGAACCTAATTCCATAGCCACGGAAGCTGTACAGAAATGAATGGATGTCCGTTTTGTCACCTGAAGTGAAAGATGAACAGACTTGCCTATGGTTTGGTTTTAATTAGATAATTCAATGTCTTTTTTTTTAGAAAATACACGTAACATTTTATTTATTTTTTGCTTACAAGTCTCTCTAATACTCTAGTTCCCTGTACAAGAATTAAAATACATCATGTCAAATACAAACTGAATGTAAAGGGCTGTTCTTAAATCTCTTAACATTCACACCCCACAGTCTTAGTCAGAATAAGGAACAATAGGTCCCTGGATCCTTCACCCACCAGACTAAAATATGTTTTTCTTCAGAGTGGCCAAAAAGTTAACAAACCTAGGCTCTAGCAGTCCAAAGCTTTAATCAACAAATCACAGTTAAATTATATATTAGCATTTATCAGGCCAAAGCTGTAATGTATACCATACATAATTAGCACCACTGTCCATTACAATAATGATCAGGTATGGGACTTGATCCAATGTCCATCAAAATCAGTGTAAATATTTTAACTGTCTTTAGTGCACTTTGAATCAGGCCTATACTGAAAATTTTAAAATGTACTTCTAAAGATACTTCATTTCTTTCAGCTCTGTATTCAAGGGCTCTGCAGTTTGTGTTTACAGCATGGCTGATATCAGAGCTGTTTTCAATGGTCCTTATGCCCATAAAGAAAGTGTGGATCATCGATGGGTACAATATGAAGGACGTATTCCATACCCCCGGCCTGGTACTGTAAGTGTCTCTTTAAATGTGTATGTCTATTTTTACTCAATGACCATTATCCTTTTTTTAATATATGGGTGACTTGTATTTCCCTTTCAGGATGTTTTAAATTATCCTCTCAACCCACCCTCATGTTAACAGCTCAGACTTCTACCTACCCCTCTATATAACTCTTTCGTTTCTCTGAGATAACATTGTGCCTAGACTGTCTATTTCCCAATTCTCTTCCATTCTAGGCTACTCCTGGTGATATATCCATGTGTAGTGGAGATCCTCTCTGAGACATCAATACTTCACAAAGAGCCAAGTACTTTTCCGTGAAGACAATAAAATGATGATGATATGTTTTGTTTAAATCTCAAATTTGTGTCGTGCTATATCTGACAGTGTTTAGTATTGATAAAATTCTGTTGCCATAGATGTGATCAGTGATTTCAACTCTATCATTAATACAAGTTGTTTTAAAGTAACATAAGTAATTAATTATCATAATGTTTAAGCTGTCCTGGTGGGGAAAAAAAAATTAATGGGAAGAAAAAGTACAGCTTAAATCAGGAAATACTCTGAGGCAAAGCAGGGAAAAAATGTAAAAAAAACACAGCTTCCTTTTATTTCAAAATGTATAATTTAATGAACATTTCAAATAGTAGGAAAAAAGGTTGAGTTATTCTTTAGTTGGTCAGAAAATGATAATTTTGTTAGGAATTTTTTAAAAAATATTGAATTGGAAAAATTTGGTCCAGCTTAGCCATGTGTAGAGAAGAGGGCAAGTTCCATGCTGGGGCTGAGAGGAGAACAACAGACGTCCTCTGTAGATCGAGACATAAATATAGACTGGACAGAAGTTCTCAAACCTCTCTGAAGAGTAGTCTGCATCTTAACAGAGATCGTCCCATAGGCCTTTCCCCTTCCTATCCAAGAACCTACACAATCACACCTTGTTGTGAGAAACTGATTGTATGACAGATAAAAGCAAGGACATATTTTATGGCCTGAGCTTGCCTTGGTCTCTGACAGTAATTCACTATCTAATTTTTGCTCTTCTTTTCAGTTAATTTCTCACTCATATGTATTCTGTTCATCCCCCTCTCAGTGGACATTGTCATGCTCACAGTCTTTCAGCCCAAACCTGAGGGCAGTTTATTAACTGTAACACACAACAGTTCTATTCTTCTGACCAACACCGGCTGTAAGGGTCCCAAGACCTTTCCCTTTGCTCTTCTATCTCCTATTCCAGGCCTGGCCACAGAAACCTACTTCCTTTCTACAGCTCCTTTTCCAATTGAGCTCTCACAGTCCTACCCCCCTTCGCAGCTGATCTGACATAACTGAACAGGGTTGGCTGACCTCAGGCTCCCTATTCATCAGGGGGGCAGACCACCATGTTATGCACATGTATATAGGTAAGAATTTTGATCCAACTATTAAATAGCGAACTCTAATTTAGGATTCTACAGCTAGTGGTTGCCCAACCTGAAATACCTAGGGCCTGAGTTGAACACTTTTGTCTGTCAGTGGGAAATGAGATGTACAACTCAGGCACAACATGTCTCTAACTGGCCTCCAGCATTTGAGGTACTCAAAAGTAGAAGTCACCTTTGACAATTTGGGCTAGGACTAACATTTACACTCAAGCTCATTACTAAAAAAAACAGGTGCAGTTACTCATAGGTATAAAATAGGGCTCACAAAACCAGAAACTGTCACAGGCCTAGCATGCTGTCTATAGATAAAATTTCTTGATACCTTAAATGACTGCTTCTTGGAGCAGCTGGTTCTGGAACCCACAAGGGGAGAGGCTATTCTTGATTTAGTCCTAAGTGGAGCGCAGGATCTGATTCAAGAGGTAAATATATCTGGACCGCTTAGAAATAGTGACCATAATATAATAAAATTTAACATCCCTGTGGTGGGAAAAACACCTCAGCAGCCCAGCACTGTTAATTTCAGAAAGGGCAGCTACACCAAAATGAGGAAGTTAGTTAAAGAGAAAGTAAAAGGTGCAGTGACTAAAGTAAAATCTCTGCAAGCTGCATGGAAACTTTTCAAAGACACCATAATAGAGGCCCAACTTAAATGTATGCCCCAAATTTAAAAAACACAGTAAAAGAACAAAAAAAGTGCCACCGTCGCTTAACACCAGGTAAAAGAAGCAGTGACCGATAAAAAAGATATATTTTAAAAAGTGGAAGTCAAATCCTAGTGAGGAAAATAGAAAGGGCCATAAAATTTGTGTAATTACATGTAAAAATATAATAAGAAAAGCCAAAAAGGAGTTTGAAGAACAGCTAGCCAAAAACTCAAAAATCAATAGTAAAATGTTTTAAAGTACATCAGAAGCAGGGAGCTGGCTAAACAAACAGTGGGGCCCTTGGATGACCGAGATGCTAAAGGAGCAGTCGATGATAGTCTTAGCGGAGAAGCTAAATAAATTCTTTGCTTCAGTCTCCACAGCTGAGGATATTGGAGAGATTCCCAAACCTGAGCCATTCTTTTTAGGCGGCAAATCTGAGGAATTGTCCCAAATTGATGTGTCATTAGAGAAGGTTTTGGAACAAATTGATAAACTTAACAGTAACAAGTCATGGGATCAGATGGCATTCACCCAGGAGTTCTGAAAAACCTTTGGTCTGACCCAGTATGGCCATTCTTATGTTCTTAATTGGAATTACTCTTCTGACACTGCAAGGCCCAAGAAAGAGGAATATACTAACACTTTTGCAGTGATGGAGGAATCATAAGATCATTAATTTGTGTGTGTGTATTAGCCATCACGTGACTGAACTGAGATTCATAAGGAAGTGTGTGTGTGTCGGTGACCCTGTCAGCACTGATCTGTATCACTGATGTGGATGGCCCTATCTGAAACAATTTTAAACTTTCCAAGATTGAAAGATAAACGGATACATTCCATAACCCTTCCCTTAAGTCGACAGTTACTTCCTTTAAACACCTGATATCAGCTATGGGAGAATGGTTCCATAAAAATTTAGGGTCAAATAGTAAGGGCTTTCTTACTCAATCTTTTGTCAGTAGATGTCAGTCATAGTTTTCCTGAACAAGGATTGAGCAGGGGATTTGGCTGATAGGGAAGAAAGTATTCTGCAAGTGGATATATGTAATATTTAATTATACAATAGTACATGCTTAGTTTCTATTTAGCATTTTTAATACAGGAATCTTTTGTGTTTAGTGAGATGGAATACTCCTAGATCTTTTAAACTTTGAGATTTAGGTTTTATTACCCCAGTCAGGATAAATTGC
The DNA here is from genome assembly GCA_032595735.1 of Pelochelys cantorii. Classification (NCBI taxonomy): domain Eukaryota; kingdom Metazoa; phylum Chordata; order Testudines; family Trionychidae; genus Pelochelys; species Pelochelys cantorii. The sequence continues at coordinate 331,084,030 of CM064326.1, read as the reverse complement.
TCATTAATTATCTACCACAGCTGCAAGTCCTGTTCCAGCATTAGTTGAAAGTACAGTAGTCACTCTGCTCAAGCAACCCCGAGGGCAGCATGAGAACAAAAATGTGCAGTCCTCAAATTTTTTTTTCCTATTGGCTCGGGGCAGCGTGCTTCAGATAAGGCACAGGTATCACTTTTCAGGCTTTTGAACAGCTTGATGAGGAGGAAGACTTAGGTGTTTTGGACAAAGTTTGGACATTCCAGGCACCCATTTTGCATTTGCCGCCAACACTCAGGATATGGGAATGCCCCTTTCACAAGTTTTCACTGGGCATTTTTCCCTCTGAGACAAAGAAATTCTTGGCCCCTTCTGCTCCATATTAAATTGTAGGACATAGACAGCAAGGAGAATATTTGTAGTTATACCCAGCAATGGATCTCCATCAATACTGGTTCAAGTTTTCAAGTTCATCTTCTTTTTTGGTGTGGACATACGAGGAGGAAGACCTATGAATTACAAAGCCTGTGTACCAAGGAATGCTGCTGCTCAGCTTGAGATCATGTCACCAAAAGATTCAGTGGTGCAGTGAGATGGCCAATAAGGACATAGACTGACTAGCCAGCCAGCCTGTCTTAAGGCCTTAGCTGGAGACTGATCCTGATTTGTATGACAGTGATGACCTGAATTAGGTTCCAAATTCAAATTAAGAGGTGGAGCTCCCATCTTGTGACAGGCTAAACCAAAACCCTGACTAAGAGAACCTCATTTTACGATGAATAACGCCTTTTTTCGAAAGTACTCTTTCGAAAAAAGGCGCTATTGAATGCAAACAGGGCTTTTTCGAAAGTGAGCATCCAGACTGCCTGAATGCTCTCTTTCGAAAAAGCGGCTCGCTTTTTCGAAATAAGTGGTTGCAGTCTAGACGCTCTCTTTAGGAAGAGGCTTGTAATCTAGACATCCCCTAAGGTGCCACAGGACTATTTGTTGCTCTTAATACTTTAGATTTGGAAAATAGAAAGATCTGCCTAATTACTAAGACACAATCAGGGTGTCCAGAGCTCTTCTCGGATTCATTCTATTTCTTTTTGTTATATGTTATTGAGTGCTTAAAAATGAATACAGAGTGAAATGTATTCCCTGTGGGCTTCCAGAAATGCATTAGCTTCCTTTAAGCACTTATACAGAAGCTGGCGACTGTTACCTTAATTTAACATTCTGCTCAACTGACGTTATTATCATCTAAGTAAATAAAGCTGTTCACTATATATAGTGAGACCATGCTGATACATAAATTTTGACAGAATGCTTCCTGTGGCAGTTTGACTCCATGATAAACTTCCAGCATGAGCATGATATCGTGACTTCACAATACTATATAGTATAGAAGTAACAGGATCCCTTTTTTGCTTCAACAAAAGACAGGACTATGCAGCACTTTAAAGACTAACAAGATGGTTTATTAGGTGATGAATAAACCATCTTGTTAGTCTTTAAAGTGCTGCATAGTCCTGTCTTTTGTTTCAGCAAGACCAGACTAACACGGCTACATCTCTATTACTTTTTTGCTTCAGTTTCTTTCTTGCATTGTTTGCCTGCCCTCTGGTGTTAGTTTAGGGTCCACTGATACACCGCACGCCTAGGCTTGGTCAGTGTATGATGTGCATGCCTCTTTAATCCATGCCTATACCAGTGGTGTTCATTGGACTCGCCAGGAAATAACAGACATTAAACAAGGAGAAAATAACTGAAATATGCTGGAATTTGGGAGGTGAAGAAAGGGACAAATCAAAAATAGCAGCAGGTAGATCTGAAACAAAGGTCCATTTGAAAAGCAAGCATACCTGTTTCTGGTTTTCTTTTGCCTCTTTAAAATAGAGATTGCATGTCCTCAGTTGTCACTAGAAAACACTAGGGGTATGTCTGCACTACAGGACAAAGTTGAATTAAGATACACAACTTCAGCTACATTAATTATGTAGCTGAAGTCAAAGTAGCTTAACTTGGCTTTTGGCGCTGTCCCTTACTCCTCGAAAAAGCAGGGTTGCCAGCATCAATGGGAGTGTCCCTCTCACTTCAAATTATCTGTCTTAACTAGATCGCTAATTCAAACCCTGGAAGATCGACAGCAATAGCTTCTTCTTCTGTAGTATAGACATACCTTAACTGACGATCTAGCTAGGAAATTACCATTAATGTTAGAAAAAGAGCAGGACAAAATCTCTAAAATTTCTGCTTAAAATTTATTCTGAAGATTTCAACTTTTATAATTAGGGATTTATAAAGTTCTGTCCAGCAGAAAGCAAAATAGAAGGATTTTGATTAATTTAAGGGGAAAAAAGTCTTTTAATCTGGCTGCTCTTATGGCTATAATCATAAATATCTAAGTACCTCATCAACCCTGGATTTCTGGGCTCTTTGTTTTTCAAAGCATTGCATTTTCTAAAAAACGTAAAATAATTAAAACTTAAATGAGATTCTCAGATGTGATCTCTTTCTTCTTCTCTTTCACTTTTCTGTAGAGTTCCTTCTCATAATACATAACAACTGATTTATATGTTAACTCTCGTGTCACCTCTATTGTTTCAGTGTAGATAAGATGCAGGTAGTGGGGTTTCTGTACATCTCATTCTAACAGGACAGAGCCCTATAGGAAGCATCCTTCAAAGCCAACACTCTGCCAAAAACTCCCACTAGCCCACTTGCTGGTTGGCTTTGCTGCTGTAATAAGCATGTTTCTAAAACAATGAGGTTACACAGTTTAAATTATTATTTGTAGACTAACCTCCCTGTTGCTCCTGATCTCTCTGGGCTGGAATGCTTTCCTCACTTCTCCAGTTCATCTCTCCTTTGATCTCCGCACTATAATTGGGAGGCCCGATTAAGTGAAGCATTTCATTTTATGTTGTTTTCCTGAGGAAACCTCCTTACTAATATGCTTTGCCTGATATGAATCATCTTTCAATTAGGAGCAGATTTTCTGAACTCAGTGAATATTTGTCATCTTTTGGACTTGCAAAGCTTTATGGAGAGGTGTACAGTGTCACCTGCAAAGTCAAGGTCACTTAGAGGATTCTTTTTATTCCAGGCAACCTAAAAGCAATTCTCTCCATTAATTTGGTCAGGAGCAGTGATACAGCACATTTAAGGCAGTTAGTAGAACTCGGTACAGCAGACTTTGAACAGAGGAGCAGCTGATTCCAAACTCCACCTGAACTAACATTTTTTTTTTCATTTGGTTCAATCCAGGATCAGGCATCAGCCAAGGGAATTTGAGTCTTTTAAAAAATATTTCTCTTTCTTAAAAAAAAAAAAAAAAAAAAAAAGTTGGTCCTTGACCACCTTTGCTGTTTTGCTGCTCCCTGTGTGTGCCTAGCCAGTGGGCCTGCATGACACATCAACAAAGTTAGTGCCAAATTGTGCTTTCTGAGCCTCCCTGTGGATCCTTCCTGAATATTATTTACTGTCTCTATCCAAAGAGACACACGGATGGTGCTGGAAGGCAGATTTGAAAACAAAATGCAGAATAAACACTGGAACTTCACACACTGCAAATCAGAAAACACAGAATTTTGGGTAACATTTTTAAAGAGCCCAAGTGACTTAATTTAATTCTAATTTTTCAAAAGTGACATAAGAGCTTAGGAGCTCAAATCTCATTAACTTTCAATGTGATATAGGCATCTAAGTTCTGATGTCATTTTGGAAAAAGACATCTAAGTACTTTTTGGAGCTGTTACCTTTGTCCTTATGTTGAAATATATGTACAGCTACATTTTATTTTTAAAAAAGATGCAAAAGGTAAACATCAATGCACTGTTTAAGGTGCTCTCTTAAAGTCAAGAGATGTCAGGAAATGCAAAGACTAGAGGTCTGAATTTTAAAAAACTAACTAACTACAATGTTAGGCTCCCACACGCTTTCCTGACTTTGAGTGCTAAGCATCTAGCAGCTTTTATTGACCTCAACAAAAGCTACAACATGTTCAGGATTTTGATAAATCATATTTTAGGGGCCTAAATTTGGCATCCACTTTTGAGACTATTAGCATATATTGGCACATAATATTGACTCAGCAGTGCAGCACATGTCTGTATTTTGTGTGACATACTCACACACACTATATTACACTACAAATTTAATCTCAACCTTACAACCTTACTTGTGTGCACTGAAACCAAATTAACCTGCATTAACATACAGTTGAAAAAAATTAGCCTTCATTTATCATCTCCTGATTTTAGATTTTATTAGTGCAAATGTGCTTTGGCATAGCCAATAGGAAAGAATTTAAAAAAAGCATCTCTAGATTATCAGTTATGGCGTCTTTTCTCCAGAATTTCTGTGGAGCTTCTGTGGTTTCATTTCCTCCCATAATAAAGGGGGCAATTTGAGCTAGAATTGTGTATATCAATAATATATCTAAGGGTTATACAAAAGAGGTAAATATCAGTGTCCCTTTTCACAGATCCAGAAACTGAGGTTAAAAGAGATTTGCCTGAAGTCATCCAGCAGGCCAGCATTAGAACTGGGAGTAGAACCTTGTAATCCTGAGTCTAGTGCGCCAAAAACCTCCCTAATCAGTGGACAACTCCTAACTCTCAGATATGGTTGTGTAAAGTTAAGAGTAACTCTAACAGTATTGCTGGCACTATTACAGAGTATATGTCAGTGTAATTGAGATCATCGCTGGACCCAAAGCAAATAGGGTCTAATTAAACTCCTGCTGAAGTCAGTGGAAAGAATCCCATTTACTTTAATGGGTATTGAATCTGTGTCTTAACGTTTTGTGAATCAGATTTTACACAGCAGCTGAACATGTATGAACAGTATGTGTGGGGTTTTAAAACCATTTAATTTATATTCATAAATTTAATTTAATTCATAAAAGCAAAGAACTAACAAATGTTGGTAGAGTGATTTAGCCGAGGTCTACACTACAGGAGGAAGGTTGGCTTAAGGTATGTAGCTGGAGTTGACATACCTTAAGCCGAGTTTCGGCACCATCCCCACTGAAGAAGGTCAATGAGAGAAACTCCCCAGTAGACTTCCCTTACTCCTTGTGACTTGAGGACTGCTGTGGTCAATGGGGGATGTCCTCAGTAGTTGATTTAGTGAGTCTTTACTAGGTCCACTAATTCGAACCCAGAAGATCAATTGCTGGAGTGTCGGTCCTCCGGTAAGTGGCCTCATACTGTGGGTAAGTGTATTGTAGGCTTCCATCCACAGCTAAACTAATCCTCCCCTAACAGACATTAGTTACATCACTTAATGCACTACTGGAAAGTGCTCGGATACTATGGTGATTAGGGCATTATAAGCACCTATATAGAGTAGAATTCCTCTAATGTGAATGTAGAACTGCTACTGAATTCAGAGTGAGATACATTTCCATATCTAGTACTTCCACATGTGCACTAATGCCCTCTATAGAATGGGTGGAGATCACCCCTCTCATTTTCACTTATGACAAATGCCAGGATGTGATCTCGGGTTCCAAAAGGTGAAAAGCCACTTTGCTGCCTGGGCCTAACATCATGTTGGTGGCTGAGAATAATTTTTCATTCCCTTCTTCAGTATCCTATGCCACTGCCTATCGACACAGCCAGCTTTGCCAAGTACAACAAGGTCGCACCTGGCCAGCTGTTTTTGATGGTCAGGCTGTTATAGCACATGATCCAAAGTCCACTGAAGTCATTGGAAAAACTCCATTATTTCAGTGGGCTTTGTATCAGGCCTTTAGACCCTACTCCAGCCAGTTACCCTGTGTAAGTGTCCATGGTGGCCCACTGAAGTCAATGGGCAGGGAATGCTGGCACTACACACTGGAGGATGCGTGCCTTTGGGAGTTTCCATATTGGTAGACATTTTGCTCTTCATCTCACAGATTTTACAGGTGATGCCACCTCTCCTCTTTCTAGAAATGTCTGAAAGGAAGAACAAGGTGTCTAAATGTCTCACATGCTAGCCCTTGGAGCATCCATCACAACTTCTATTGTCTCATACTAATTTAGATTTTCAAAGTGGTATTCAGAAAAAAAAAATACCCAGAGTGGCTGGGATTCATTTCTGAATGGAGGAGACACAGACAAAGCCCTTGAATATGTGGATTGTGCCATACAAAGTGTAACATATTTAGCAACTGGTCATGCAAATCACAGAAAAATATACAAAGGAGCAAAAAATAAATTCCATCAGTGGGGAGCTCTTAAACATCTAGAACCAGGAAAAAATCAGCCTCATTCTACTTTCACTTATGCTGATCCAAACTGAAGAAAATGAAGTGGAGAACTACACCATTGTAATCAGTTAATGAGGTCTCAAAACAGTTTAAGTTGGATGAGGATTAAATCTGGATACGTCAAAGAGAAGGGAATAAAGACAAAATTCCATGCCCCCTGCCCTGAACATGTACTGTTTAGCTATGGCGTGATTTATTTACGGCTATTGTTTTATCTGATTTTTTTTCTGCTGTCACTATAGATCCATTTGAATTTCCCAAAAATATCTGAAGGGCTTTGACTAGCCTTTGAATTGATTTTTAGATTTGTCTCACACACACTTTATTTCTCCTTCTTACATAATATCAAAGCAAATTATTCAGTCAGAAATTCACTGTGTTAAAATACCATTGTTTTCTTCACAATTGAATCTGACTATAGCCAATCTCTAGGGAATAACCTTGTAATGTCTTTTGTTTATGAAAGCACATCAGACAAAAGAATGTACGCGACCATGCTCAGACAACCAGGGATAAAGACTTTATGCAAATGCTGGCAGAATGCCACTTGGAATAACCCGCAGCAAAAGAAAATATATTTCCAAAGGAGACTTTTATAGTATCCTATTGACATAGCTCCTCATCTTTCTTTACTTGTACCAAACTCTGTTTTCCAGAGATACCCACTGAATAACTATCACAGGGCAGTTAATGCCAAAGCAACTGTATTTTCCAGTTGAGTCTTTCATTTTTAGCCACAGCAGGACACCAAATTGAAGGTTGACTCTAAATGATAGGACACAGAGTACTTGGTGATGTAGAGTGAAGGTCTGCCTTTCAGTGATGTAACACCTCAATAATCTAGTGTAGAACTTTCAAAACCTCATAAGTAATTTAGGCACAGTCAAAAGTGTTTTAAGGATAGTGGGAGTTAGGTGACTAAATATCTTAAAATCTGGGCCTAGTGGGCCCATGGAATTCAAAACTGCATTAACTCTGAGTGAGACTTAGGCTTCTAACTGCCTACAAGCCAGATTTAAAAGTATTTAGGGCACCAAAAATTGCAGTTATGCCTAATTCACATTGAGTTCTAATATCTCATTCTTTAGGCATATGAAGACCTTTAAAATTAATTTTAGAAAAACACAATTTTGGCTGGCAGGTCACTTAGGTGCTTTTGAAAATGGTACCCTTAGTCAAAAGCCACCTTTCCCCTAACTAGTTTCTTTCTTAGAAGTCTTGTGCTGTTTTATATGCAAATAAAACTCATTTGACTTAAAGAGAATAGTTACCAAACTTCAAGCTAATTTGTCTTTTTGGCTGGGCTAGACTGTACAGATGGAATTTAGATATGAATATGGGATCCAAGGTCTCCGCACCAATGTACATGCGCAAAACTGTTACTGATATCAATACAGGTTCAATACATGTATAGAGAGCACTGTCTCAGAGTGTGAATCTAGTATTGATCTGTCAGAAGAATGTCGTTCCTTGTAGCTATTATCAAAAAAAGGGGCCTCAATCATTTGTCAACAAATCTCTATCTACAGACCAAGTCTCATGGTTACCTGAGTGCTAGTAATGCACATAAACGATGAAGGGGGAGGCAGGCTCAGTCCTTCTTATAGTATGTACAATATATGTTATGAATGTTTTAAATGTTGTCAAACCATATGTAATGTAGCAATTCCTAACCAGTGAGTCTTTCATTGGCACGCAAGATAGGCTATCAGTCACATTGCACATTTGGTATTTGAAAAATGTGTGTTAGAACATGAGTTCTATTCCATTTGCTTAAATCAGCTGCAGAGGATGGGATGCAAATGATCTCATCCCAAGCCTTAATTTTGCCCTTGCACACGAAGCACAGATTCCTTTGTCAGACTTCCCTTCTTCTCACAAAGAATGTTGCGGCTCCCTGTGGCGGGAAGCACAGGGATTGTTTTATCATTTTCTCACATATATAGAAAGCTGCAATATTCACTTAAAAGGCCTTCATCAGAATGGTGTGTGCAGTAGCAGTGTCCATGTTCTAAAAAAAGATGCTGAATATCTGGAGAAAGCTCATAGAAGAGCTACAGGAATAATTTGGGGTCTGGAAAACCTGATGAAGAGAGACACAAGGATCTTAACCTGTCTAGGTTATACAAGAGAGAGCCTAAATAAAGGTGGCTTGATCATAGTCTGTAAATCCCTACACAGGAAGAAAATAGGAGACAGGACAAGCATAACAAGTGGAGTGTGATTAAGCAGTTCTGCTTTAGTAATACAGAGGGTGGTGTTTTAACAGCAGTAACTTTAGAGTGGACCAGGACAGGCCACTAATGAGTGATTTCTCCCCTGGTCAACCCCACTGCACCAGAACTGCAGAACCACAACCTTGGAGTTATTGGATGGGTTTCTGTAGTGTCTTCATACAATCTTTGGAGATGCTTCTGTTTACACTTCTCCCACTTGAGCTGGGAATGTTTTCTGCCTCATTTTACTCCTCTCTGTGGTGTATAGATCAGGGCAGCCTGTGGCTCTAAGGGTTTGTCTACACTTGCACCCTATTTCGAACTAGGGATGCAAATGTAGGCATTCGAAATAGTCCATGAAGCAGGGATTTAAATATCTCACGCTTCATTAGCATGATCTCGCCAGCACATTACTCCGATCAACAGCTGTTTCGAAAGTGAAAGTGCGCGCCGGGACGCGTTAGTTTGAACCAAACCCCTTCGTTCGAACTAACGTTACTCCTCAAAAAATGAGGGGTAATGTTAGTTTGAACCAAAGCCCTTGGTTGGAACTAACGTTACTCCTCTAAAAATGAGGAGTAACGTTAGTTTGAACCAAGGGGTTTGGTTCAAACTAATGCGTCCCAGCGCGCACTTTCACTTTCGAAACAGCTGTTGATCGGAATAACGTGCTGGTGAGATCATGCTAACGAAGCACGAGATATTTAAATCCCCACTTCATTGACTATTTCGAATGCCTACATTTGCATCCCTAGTTCGAAATAGGGTGCAAGTATAGACATACTCTCACACAACAGTGATGAAAAGAAGCATGTCTTGGTTTTGTATCCAGGCAATTCGGAGATTTTCTGTTGAGAACCACCAGAGGGTACTATAGTCTAACTGTTGAAAAACACATGCCAATCCTAGTAAAATAGGTGGACAATGTAATAGGTCTTCCCTTTCTCCCTTATTTCATACCCAGTTCAATTGCCTGGCTCCTTGTTAAGCTATCTGAAGTAATGGGCCTCTAGCTCTTCTATAACTGAGTGCACCTTCCTGTCTGGAAGTTCTACTGATATTCAGCTGGCACTTTCCCTGACTGGTCAAATAGCAAACAAAGTCTTACTTTCATATTAATAGTGTGAGGTGCTAGGCTGGGTGTTTTGAACTCCCACGGATGCTCAGAACTGAGGCCTGATTAAGAAGAGAGACCTGGGACCTCTACTTTTACACTAGAAATAGTTACAAAAATTGTGAACATCAGGCATTTGTAGGTGTTTTTTCCTATGTTACTTGTCATTTGTGGCTGAAAACTGTTTGCTCTTTATTATCCAATGTCTATTGAAAAGCCCTTGAAAATGTGCCACATACAACCCTAATCCCACTGCTGACATGGACCAGATCGATGATAGTAATAATAAATGATACCATGATTAGCGCTAGTGGTGCAAACATATGAATAGGTGTCATAGTTGTACAGACTGTTTGACTGTGGTCTTCATACCCATTTACTGATATATCTCAAGTCCCAAAGGTAACTATTTTGAATAAGTTTCATTAACTGACATTTTTACTTGAATGGGGGAAAATAGAGTCTGGGGGCTTGTTTTCCCTTACCCCACATCAATGCTCTGGAGAGTAATCTTCCAGGTTTCGATTTAGAGGGTCTAGTAAGACTCTACTAAATCGACTCATGATGGTGCCTCCATCATTCTCAGTACTCCACCAGATTCTGAGGATTAAGGGAAGTCAAGGGAGAGTTTCTTCCATTGACCTTCTGCATTGCTGCAGAAATTCTACATTTGGTATGTCGACTCCAGGTACACTATTCTTGAAGCTGGAGTAGCATATCTTAGGTCAACTTTCTCTGGTACTATAGACCTGGCCTGGATACTTGAATCTCTGTTGCCCTTTTTCATCATCATATAGTGTCTGCTAGACAAAGCCTTCCTACTAGCACTGCCTGCCAATCCTTACTATCCCAACCTAGCAACTGACCTGTGCTTCCACTTACTTTGCTGGAAGTTCTGCCTGAGAAAGGATTGCTAGATTGGCCAGGTGAAAAAGTGATATCAGAAAATGCATCTCCTTTGTGAAAGAGTGTGTTACTGCAAGAGATTGAAATTTATATTACTCAGAAGAAGTGGCAATGGCCTGGGTGAAACAAATAATACGTGTTCATATAGTTTTAGAAGCAAGAGGAAAATTGGATGGGAGTGGAGGAAAACAGAAATGCAGTTTAAAGAGAGGGGCTCTTAAAGACATGAAAAATTAAAAGATGAGGAGAAGGGAAAGGATCAAGCTGAAGAAACCAATGTACAGAGAGTTCTTGGATGCATTTCTGAACAGCCCAATGTGCTTCCATGTCGTGGTGACTAGAAAACTTGACACACACTTAAGGTATTACAATTCTAGGCCAAATTTTGTTCTTTCTAGATAAAATCTTGGGTGTATCTCTGTCAATCAGACAGTTACAATATACACACAAAAGCGAAGGTTGAAAAAACAATGGATGTCAAAAGTTACATGCCTAATTCTGTAGTTAGGCAGCTAAACAAATGTGGTGTGTTGGTTTTTTTTCAATAGGTCTTGGCACCTAGCAACTTTCACTGATTTCTGAGGGTTCTGCATAGGACCCTGCATATTATGCCTTTTTTTCATTTATAGTAAACATTCATTTATCTCCATGCTTTGTTTGTGAATATGTTTTTCTAATGCAAAATGAACCCTTCAAAATAATCAGTATTTTTAAAAAATGTCCTTTTTATCTTCTTTTTTCCTCTCTTGTGTTCAGTGCCCAAGCAAAACCTATGACCCACTGATTAAATCTACCAGAGACTTTCCAGATGATGTCATTAGCTTTATAAAACGCCATCCACTGATGTACAAGTCAGTTTACCCAGTGACTGGGGGACCTGTATTTACCAGAATCAATGTGGAATATAGGCTGATGCAAATTGTGGTGGATCATGTCCTGGCAGAAGATGGGCAGTATGATGTTATATTCCTAGGCACAGGTAAATTAAAGAGCTCTCGTATTTCTTCCAGGGTAGTATAATCAAAAAGCTAAATAGATTGAAGAAGATAATTTGGAGTCCATTTGCAACAGAGGTAACATTATTCCCATTTTATTGATGGGGAAACAGAGGCACAAAGTGGTGGCGTGACCAAGATCACCCAGCAGGCCAGTGGCAGAGCAAGTAATAGAACCTTGATAGCCTGAGTCACACTCCAGTGGACTACACTGCCTCCCCTTTATCACATAGATTCTGCAGCATGCTCTGATGTTCAACAAATTTGGACTATTTGGGACATAACTGGGGACTCGAGTGAATTTCAGAGACAACCGTCTCACAGGACTTATGTCTTCAGGGCTTTTTATTCAGTCTTTCTAACAAGTACTAATTTCACTAGCAAACAAGGTGTCATGAATTCTCTTCCAGCATCCATACACTTTAGGCCAATAAGTGAAGAGTGAGATGGACTGAGATTTTAGCATGAGAAATAACTTTTTGATGGCTTTTGCACTCATAGCACAATTGTCTCTGCAAGAACAAGCAGTGCCCCAATATTGGAGAACTTTTATTGTTTTGTTTCTCTGAATGAAGTCTTTCCGACAACTATGAAAGGAGGAAAGTAACCATGCTCTTCCACATATCATGAAACCCCTACTATACAAGTATAAAAGATACATCTGAAGCATGCACACAATACACACGCACACGCACACACACAAAATCATTCATAAATGACACATGCCAAGAAGTTATGAAAAAAATTAAACATAGATATAGAAAAGGCAGATTTGCTTCCTAACACATGGCATATTGTTTTGGAGTATTCTAGAATGTACATGGTTTTGTGCTAGCCTCTACTGAAGTAGGTTTTCATGCAAAATGATCTTATGTTAGATCAATAGCTAACCTCCTGTCAGGTTAGCTATTGATAGATAACACTGACATCTAATTTTTCATTATAATTCTTCTTTAGTGTAGAGATTTAGAGGTGGCTAGGTGCCATGTAGTCACTAGGTGGTGCTCTGTAATTTGAATAGAGAGAAAATCAATAGCTCCAGCAGATTGTCAGTTAAAAAGTGAGCTCTTTTTTCATCAGAACTATGTGTTTTTATTTCATTTTATATTTTAAATCTCTTCTGTGGAAATTCAAGCCTAAAGATAATATTTCAAAGGTGATATAATGCATGCATAAAAATACACAAAATAACTCGGGAGGTTTTGGGCATCAGACAATCAGGAGTTTAAAATATGTTTCAGTGGGTTCAACCAAAGGTACTGGAGCATTTAGAAAGGCTGCCTGTTATGCAGATGTTCCCGCTGCTGCCCTGGGCAAGCCTAGATAAGGATGGTGACATTACAAACACAGAAGGCAGATACAGGTTGAACCTCTCTAATCCAGCACCCTTAGAACCTGACCAGTTCTGAATGAGAGAACTTTCCGGACAAGGGTAGATCAATATTATCTAGCAGCATTACCAACGCTTCCACTGCTTACTGGGCTGTTAGAGGACATTTAGGGGTAAATTAGGGCTAAATAACAGCACAGAACACTGTGAGGTAGGACTGGTGGTTGTAAACAAACCTTATGGGACTGGGGAAAACTTGGCCACACCTCTGAAAAGTGGACATCCAGCTAACTAAAATAATTCTGGATGACAGATATTTCTGGACCAGACAGTTTTGGACTAGAGCAGTTCAACCTGTAGTGATATTTTCTGTCTATCGCTTGACAGCCTAGTGATGTTGTTTCATCAGCTGTAGTCTCTTACTTTGCTTTAAGATGTATTTCTTTGTTGTTTTAATATTATACATAATATTTTGTACTGAATGGGCTTGATTCAGTTCTGGCTTGCATCTTTCAGACATCCAAGCCATGCCTCTTCAACAACCTGTCTGTTTGGGGTGCAGAGTTAGCTAGGTCTCTTGCAAATCTAGGAATCCATCAACCAGAATTTACACTATTGGGGAGTCCCAGGAGATGATCAAACCTGCTATTCTTAAAGGGTTTTGCAAATGTCAATGAATTTCATCTTCCCTTTGAGGTAGGGAAGTGTTGTGATTGCTGCTGAGGTTGGAAAATTGAGGCACAGGGTTTCTGAAAGGCATGCAGTGTGCCAGTGACAGAGCTGGGGTTAGAATTCCAGCATGCTTAACACTCCAATACTCAGCTCATTAAACATACAACCCCCATCTCTATGTGTGCTGTATTCTGTCAGGAAGATGCATAACCTTTGCACAAAGATTTACGGAGCTCCTAAGTCCCCTGCTAGGAATAAGTGGGATGTGAGTGTTGCAAAGGACCTTTTTCTGGCATATCTCTCCACTGGGCTTTGTTGTTATGGGTGTCACTCACTGCTATCACCAAATTATTTAAATTCCACACAGTTGTGGTGTCCCTTCGCTATTATGGCTAGAATTTATTTCCAACAGAAATGCAGATATGAGATGACCCAAAGAGTCATTTACATTAAAATGAAGGATCCCACTTCATTTTAAATCTCTTGCATGAGTGAAATTTCTATGACTTTGGGTCATTGTCTCATGAGTCATCCCACGTTTGGGCCTTAGCAGATGTGAGCCCCTTCCTCCCCCCCGTCCAGGGGCCCATGGAGGCTGTCAGCTCCCCTGAGAATGATCCAGTAGCTAAGGCACTAAAGTGGGACTCAGTACACACTTGTTCAATTCCGTGTTTGCCTCACAAATTTCTGGTGAGACATTGATCAACTCTTTGCTGTGCTTCCGTTCCCCATCTGTAAAATGTGGGTAATTAACATCTCCTCTCAGGGTATTCTGAGGTTGAATTCATTTTAAACTTTGAGTTGCTAAGGTATGACAGTGTTGGGGCCATACATGTACCTAGGATGGATGAATGTTTTTAGAAAGCAAATTCCGGAATATGTTAAATCACAACATCTCTCTCTTAATTTTCTTTATAACTGAGGTTTAGTATATTAGAAAAAGAATGGGAAGGGGAGTTAATATGAAATAGTCAGAAACACAACAGCAACTAATACTGAAATACAGCCACTACTTTTATACTATATGCCTTTATTTCAGACATAGGAACAGTACTGAAAGTTGTGAGTATTACAAAGGAGAAGTGGACTATGGAGGAAGTAGTACTGGAAGAGCTGCAGATTTTCAAGGTAAGTGTTAACAGCCACTTTAAACAACATCAGAGAATAGTTTAGAGGAGTTTTAAGCCTTATGGAGTTCAACCTCTGAAGTAATTCTTTTCTCAGAACTAGTGCAAGTTCCCAAACTTATTTGATGTTTAATATTGAGATCCTTGGGTTTTCCAAACGTGATTGAATCAAAAAGTATATGAATTTCCACACTTCTGCTGCTAACTCTTGCAGTTTTATCATACATCTCACCAATACTGCTTGACTTTTAGTTTTTTTCCTAAAGAAGTAGCTTCTGGAGTCTTGTGAGAAGTGGTAGAGAAAGGAGGAGTGGTGGAGTGGTGAGGAGTAGTGGAGAAAACTTTGAAAATACAAAATATCAGGGTTAAAAACAAAACAAACATAAACCACAAGGCAAATGAAATGAAAAAACACCTACTATTTTTAAAGTCTAATGCTTTTTAAATCAATTGCTTGATTTAGTTTGCATTCTTTGAAGCCTAATTCTAGATTTTGTGTGCTTGGGGTTGGCAATCTGATGAGGTTCAACGAGGACAAGTGTTAAGTCCTGTACTTGGGATGGAAGAATCCAAAGCACTGGTACAGGCTGGGGACCAACTGGCTAGGTAGCAGTTCACCAGAAAAGGACCTGGGGATTACAGTGGATGAGAAGCTGGATATGAGTCCACAGTGGGCCCTTGTAGCCAAGAAGGTTAATGGCGTATTAGACTGCATTAGGAGGAGCATTGCCAGCAAATCTGGAGAAGTGATTAGTCCCCTTTATTTGGCACTAGTGATGCCACATCTGGAATATTACGTCCAATTTTGGGTCCCCACTACAGAAAGGATGTGGACGCATTGAAGAGGGTCCAATGGAGGGCAACCAAAATGATTAGGGGACTGGAACACTTGACCTATGAGGAGAGACTGAGGGATTTGGGCTTATTTAGTCTGCAGAAGAGAAGAGTGAGGGGGGATTTGATAGCAGCCTTCAACTTCCTGAAGGGAGGCTCCAAAGAGGATGGAGAGAGGCTGTTCTCAGTAGTGATGAATGGCAGAACAAGGAGCAATGGTCTCAAGTTACAGTGGGGGATGTCTACGTTGGATATTAGGAAAAACTATTTCAATAGGAGGATGGTGAAGTACTGGAATGGGTTACCTAAGGAGGTGGTGGAATCTCCATCCCAGAGGTTTTTAAGTCTCGGCTTGACAAAGCCCTGGCTGGGATGATTTAGTTGGGATTGGTCCTGCTTTGGGCAGGGGGCTGGACTCGATTACCTCCTGAGGTCTCTTCCAGCCCTATGATTCTATGATTCTAATGCAATTTCAGTAGAATTTCAGAAAAAGAAGAATTCCACTAAGTAAAGCCAGCTCGAGAGAATTGCCTATAAATTGTATAATATACTGGGCCAAATTCTGCTCTCTGTTACAGTGACATAAATCCCGGTGAACTCTATGGCAGTGGAATTGATTTAGATTTACATCAGTGTAATGGAGAGAATATTGGTTGTTTTTTATTACAATGTTCCTCTCTTTTCCTTTTGGGCAGTCTCTCGCTGTTCCCTTTTCATTATCCAACTCTACTTTATTTTTCGCCTTACTGTTTCGTTAGTGTTTTCCTTTCTTTCCACCATCTGCTCTTTTTTCATAGAGCACTTTTCTCCTAAGTGCAATGCAAGCCCAAGAACAGTGGGGTCATAGTCGAACTTTCTAACTTACAGTTGTCAAGTGAGTTTAAAATCAGGCACAGTGAATTCATCCAGCACTAGTATAGACTCTGTAAAACTGATATTACTGAGTTAATCTCTCCATGTGCCTTTTGATACATCATCTATAGGATTAGAATCCTCTTGATTTAAAGGCTCTCAATATCCTTTTTCCACTGCCATGAACACCAATTTTAAATATGACTTTGAAAATACCAAGATTGCTCGAGAGTCTGCCAAGTAATCAGGAGTTTCAGTACACACACCAATTTGCTGCATTCTTATACCATAACGTCAAGGGCAAACATGCCATATCATATTTAACACTAAAAGAGTTGGGGTTTCCTCAGCGGACATTCCTCCACTTTGCAAATTTTATCTCTATATTTTTAATACAGAAAATGGAAAAGAGAGAGCAGCTGCAAACCATTCATTATTCCTAGGGCCACATCAAACTTAGGCAGTAGACTTAGATGTTGCATTCTGTGATAAAGCATAAATAATATACAGGGGGCGTCTTGTTCTTACCACAGTCATTGGCACAACAACCATTAACTTCACTAGAGGTATCATTCATGCTTGGTGCAGAGGAGCAACCTGCACATACCTTAAGACACATTCAGCCTTCGGGATACTCCTGAAATGGAGTTTTTAGACCTGGTTCTGGTCCTCTGTGCAGGGTGAATTTCCATCTTTCTGGATTAATCATCTACTGGCAAGTAGCAGAGAATTTGTGGCATGAATTTCTGGAAGCAAGTATTTTGTTATTTCTGATCTTTTTACACATCTGCATAAATCAATCAAATTGATCAGTAGTTTTCTTTATTTTGTTGTTAGACAGGTCTTAAGATACTTCATCTTTTCTATTAAAGTCGGGAGCAAATGTAAATGAAGAATTACACTGACATTCATACATTAATTTTGCAGCATCCAACATTTATCACAGCTATGGAGTTATCCCTGAAGCAGGTAATTCTCACACTTGTTTAATTCACATTAATAGTTTGATATTTTGAGCATTCTGATTGTTGCTTTATTGGTGACATCTGTTGCTTATAAGCAAGACTTTCAAAGGTAACCCGCCTCTGAAAGTATGTGTCTGAACAAGTTTGCCTGGAAAATTGACATTTGCTCGCAAATAGTAGTTTGTTTGTACAAACTCATAATGAGTCATGGATACATATCCTTTGTCATATGGACATGGGATTTGTGAATGAAGTTGATACACATCTTCCTGATACTAGAAAAATTTGACACTGTATAATCTATCAATTCAACAAGACATTATTATTATTATTATTGTATGATTGATCATAGTAGCATTATTACAAGTGGCAACTCTAGGGATGCTAAATAGGGATCGAGGGTTGTGGTGCCAGGCAGTCGTATACCTAGCAA
Organism: Pelochelys cantorii; assembly: GCA_032595735.1. Lineage (NCBI taxonomy): Eukaryota > Metazoa > Chordata > Testudines > Trionychidae > Pelochelys > Pelochelys cantorii. The sequence goes on along the minus strand of CM064326.1, from coordinate 331,066,369 downwards.
GAGGCAGTTCCCATTCTATGAGCTTACAGTCTAAATGCACAAATCATACAAGGTGGGAGAAAGGAAGTGATGTTGTACACCATTTTAAATATGGAACTGAGGCACAGAGCAGGAAAGTTATGTACCTGGGGTCATCCAGATATCCCAAATTCCAGGTCAGTGTCATAATTTAAAGCCAGAAGTGACCACCAAACCATCTAATCTGACTTCCTGTATGCCACAGGCCACCAACACCCCAGCACCTGCACACTAAACCCAACAGCTGAAATTGGAGCAAAGCATTACAGCCCACTGTAAACTGAACTCTTATGTGCTACAGAAAGAGAATAGGAGCTAGATTGAGGTGTATGGTATCTGAGGTCCCTGCAATGCTCAGTGCCAACTTAGTGCCCTGGCCCACTCTATGCAATACCCCTTCTCCAGCCATGGCCAACCCTGATGCTTCAGAGGACGATGATAAAAAAATACATTGGAGAGGGGGAAGTGCCATCCTGACCTGTGCAGGTGACTTTCGGAAACCCTGAATCATGAGCTTTTAGACATAGGTGCTGGATTGGGGAAGGGGGGGGGAGGTGCAGTAGCAATCCCTGGCTTGAAGTAGTTATACAGGGTTTAAAGTATTGTTCAGTGGATCTTAGCAACCCCACAGATTGTTTCAGCAGCCCTGTTTTAGGGTCATGAGACATAAAACAGAAGTGAGCCCTAGGCTGTTGAGCTTAATATCAAGACTTGTCTTCCTTTTTATCAAATTATTAGTAAAGTTACCTTTGCTGCAGGGGATTGCTACTGATTTTTGCTACTCTAAATTCATCCCAGCAACCTAGCAATGTAATAGATCCTAGTCCCTCCAGTTCCATAGCCCTTTTCCACCATCATGTCATATCTGCAATGGATGGGACTGGCCAGTGCACATAGTGCCCTGAGAAACATTTTAAAGTGATTGTGAAATTCTCTCCCATTCAGGAATATATGGGCCAAGAGATAGATTGTGAGGGTGGTGCTGAGAAGAACATTTAAAAGAATTGCCTGGAGATTGCTTCTAATTCATTTGTCTTGCCTGATTTGCAGCAACAATTGTACATTGGTGCCAGAGATGGATTGGTTCAGCTCTCTCTGCACAGATGTCACACTTATGGGAAGTATTGTGCAGACTGCTGCCTTGCCAGAGACCCATATTGCGCTTGGGATGGAAACTCATGTTCCAGATATGCACCAACTTCTAAAAGGTAAAAGCATGTATATTTCCCATGGAAAACCCACCCACTCATGTACTCTACACTGAGGGCTTCAAAGGTTCCCATTGAGTTTCTAGGCCAGAGAAAACAAATTGTGCTTTTTCAGCATGTTGTTTAGATAAATTGTAGACAATACTTTGTCCATGTTGTGGGAGTGCTGTGAAAACAGTGCAGTGCTTTAATTTGAATAGTGATAACTATGCCAGTGCATTTAACGTAACAAGGTCGCCATGCTTATTGCTATGCTACGTATTTTAAGATACCGAGTTATGAGGCTAAGGGCTAGATTGTAGCTGGCTCTACATGAGTGTTCAAAGGAGGGAAGTGATTCATGGAGCCTTCCCACACTTGTGCCCCTACATAGGAGCCAGGCAGTATCACAATAGGGAGTGTGATTCTCACATGATACCCCTGGGTTGGTCCTTGACAGCAGGGACTAAAAAAGATGGTCTGCTGCTGTCTGAGCTAAAAGACACGAGTTGCATGGCTCAGGTGTTTTAGAGCTTATAAAGCTCTGCACATGGTCTAGCCAAGAAACACAGCTATAGAGTGTTGGTATAGGTTACACAAGCGCTGTGCTGGGTTAATGCCAATTGCAGCACCAGCCTCCCAAAAGGGAAAGGACCCTGGGAGATATGGGAGTCATGTTTAAACCTCCCTGAGCCGGAGAGAGGGAGTGCATGCTGCACTCTAAAAGGCTAATAGAGTTACTAAGTTGGCATTAGCTCCCGCTACTGCTATTGTGACTGTCTGTCAGAATTTCTCAGGTCACTCCACTGTTCCAAGCCTTCTCCTCAGCCTCCCCTTTCCCCTTTTGAAGAAAGTGCCTTGTGGTTACAATGAGAGCCAATAGCCAATTGTTTCGTTTGCTGGCAGTTCCAAAACAGAAAAACACAATTTGATTTGAATCAGAAAATTACAAAAAGTTTTCCCTACTCACCCACACAAACTCTGTTTTGGCTGAAACCATTTTTTTGGGCATGTAAACAATGCATCTGAAAAATGTTGACCAGCTCAGTTGTGGGTTATTGTGTTGTGTTGTGGAACTATGTACATTTCCCCCTAAGCTAAAGAATAAATTCAGAGAAATGTAAATTAGAAGATAAATATAAAAGCTCAGACTCAATGACCATGTTATGCACCCAAGGGGTTGCTGAAGTCTGTAGTGCTTTCCTTCCTTGGCATGGGGAGACAGAGAATTAAGGCTCATTTATTTATTGAGACCCTGGTTTGGTGGCTAAGTCAAAGCATTGTAGGAGCGAGGCACCAGAAAAAGGGATTGATATTTCGTCTTGTGCATCCTCTATAGGCCAGTTATTTGGGTATTTCCCTTTATCTCAGACTACTTGCCTGGCACACTCTGGTTCCAGCATATTTAACTCTCTTCCCCAAATAGACACATAAGCATGAGGAGTCAACTGTTCCACTAAGACATTGTTGGGCTTTGCTCTTGTAAGGTCCTGTTGCAACCTCTGACACTGGCTCACAGTCTGCCCTTGAGGAAGTCACTTGGCCACTCTTAGCCTCAGTTGCTCCATTTGAAGAATGGAAATAATTAGATTTATCCTGTTGTGATCTATGGCTGAATGTTTGTAAGAACTATTATTTTAATGAAACCTAAAAACAGTCACAGAGAGATTAAATAATTCACTCAAAGATCACTACATTAAGTAGCTGAGCTGGGACAAGAATTCAGGAATCTTGACTCCCAGTCCCCCTGCTGTGTTCACCTCTATATAAAGTTCCCCAAACCATACTCTCTTGCTGCTGTTCTCAAAACTGTTCTTTCTGAACCAGCACCCTCTCTTCCAGCATTGCTTGTTTTAGAAATTCAGTCATTGACATTACATTATGTTGGCTTTGAATGGGGTCAGGATTGTGCTCCATTGAGCCTTGATTTTTGTCATAGAATGTGGAGGGTTCTGATGGTTTCCAAGATGATGTGGCTCCACCAGATCACAATATCTCTTCTGCCTTGGATCTGGCAGAGCTCCTGTAACTGATTCAGAGCTATCTCTGCCACAAGTTTATATTTGTCCTCTTCTAGGCAGATCTCTGTCCCCACAGTGTTTTTCATGAAGCATGGGCCTGTCTCTGTGCCATTTATACAAATCTCCCTGTGCCACATGCCGTGTTGAGAGAGAGGCTGGATTTGCTTAAGGCTGTAATAGCCAATGATAGGGCGGGAGTGCTGCAGTCCCACATCTGCCAAGCTCCTTTGCCTTTTGCTATGGAATTCCTGCAATTATGCCTGAAGTGTTACCAATTTTAATGCTCTTGCCTTAGGCGAGCCAGGAGGCAAGACGTCCGATATGGAGACCCAGTCGCTCAGTGCTGGGATGTGGAAGAAAGTGAGTATTTGCACCTCTTTCTCCAACAAGATGGGTATGGCCAGTGAGTCTGTTTATTTACTATGGTCTTTGGAGCTAAGCCTCTGCTCTGGAGATATCTGGGCAACTAATGCCCATGCACTCAGAATCCCTGGATATTCTTACTCTCCGTTTAGCCCTCATTCAGCAGTTAGATTCTCTGAATCATGGGAACTTTAAAAAAAGTAAATGGAGAAAACTACTCCCCCTCCACATTCCATGGGGGAGCAACACCAGCAGAAAACTGGATGAGGGGAGAAATAAGGCCATTGACACACATACTTCAAGCCCTACCATGAGTGAGATGCTTCTTGAAGCTGCAGCTGCCAAACCCTCCAGTTCACCTTCCCTGTAGCTACTTAAATACTCCTTTTATTAACAAGAGCCTTCCCCTTCCCTCTCTCCCAGCTACCAAACAATCTGGCTCACTCCCTTGGCAATTGCTGCAGTTCACTCACTGTGTATTGTCAATGCTAAATCCTGCGGTTACGCTGCAATTTCTGTGGCAGCGTCAAATAAATGAAAAGCATTCAAAAGCATTGAGTCAGTCTGGGGTTTCTACATTCCATTCTTAAAATGAACCACCCAGTCACAACAGTACAGATCTTATTGCTGAGTTTAATTTTCGATCTAGTAGAAGCTGCTCACTTTCATCGATCTCCAATTATTTGCATGCCACTGTGGTGCTGAAAGCCTGCTGTTGCACTCAGCGTGAGTGACGGAAAAAAGTAGGGCTGCTTGCCACGAGATCATACCCCAGTCTGTGACATGCTATACTGGGCTTTCACTGTGCATAGGTACTGTAGGCATCATTTAAAAAGTCAGGATGAAATCCTGGTTCCATTGAAGTTAATGGCCAAACTCCCATTGATTTCAATAGGGCTGGGATTGCACATTCACAGTTACTACATAGAGATATCTGAGAGATGCCACAAAGCTTAGGGGTACTGCCGGTTTGCCAGCCTGACGGATGGCATCAGGCATCTCTTGGTGGAGCAATTGTCTTTGTTCAACCAATAGAAAATCACTTAAATGTTGCACTAATATGAATTAAATCCTGAGCCCCAATATAGCTAGCTTTATTAGTTAGTTGGGTAATTCCCCTGGTGCTGTAAACCAGATTCAGATGGCCTTGTGCCACTCTAATTCCAACCTCTGACAGATTAATAATAACTATTAATAATAGCTGCTGTCATCATATAATTATTATCTACAAGCTGCAGTTGTGTCTAGGCCCCTGTTGTGCTTGATGCTGTACCACCAGAGTGCAAGAGGCAATCCCTGCTCTGAAGAGCTTGCAATTTAAACCAACAAGACAGACAAAGGTTGGGAGAGGAAGCAAAGTCACCGAGAGGTGGAGTGACTCTTTCAGGGTCACAGAGAAGGTCATTGGCAGAGCCTAGAGGAGAAACCAAGTCTCTTTACTTCTAGTTCAGTGCTCTATATGGAACAGCAGTCACTGGCTTGTAGATGGCCACTAAAAGGACTGATTTAAGTGGTCTTGAGGCTGCTCTAAATTATGCAGCATGCTACAGCAGTCCCTGGTGGCTCTCAGAACTAATGAAACTACAGCCAGCTTTTATGGCTTCCCCACCTCTACACTGCTTATTGTCCACTGGGAGCCTAGAAGCAAAATGTGGATAAAATACTGAGTTTCATCAGCAGTGAGTGTATCTCTTACAGCAAGTCAGTGGACAGGTTTTATTAACATTTCTAGAAAACAGTTGAACTGGAGGAAAGTTAGCAGCCGCCTCTAAATCCTGGCAGCTAGATTTTAAAAAATGTTTCCTTTTGCTTTTATTTTTTTTTAAGAATTCACTTGCTCCTATAACATCTGTTCTGAATCAGTCTATTTTTCCATTGCTTTAAGAATCAGGTAAGGTTTAATCATCTGTACCATGTTTGCTTTCTAGGCATTAGTCATGAAACTGCTGATGAAAAGGTGATTTTTGGCATTGAATTTAATTCAACTTTTCTGGAATGCATTCCTAAATCCCAGCAAGCCTCTATTAGGTGGTATATTCAACGCTCTGGAGAAGAACATCGAGAAGAGGTGAGTTATAGACACCAAGGCAAGCTTCCTCTGCGGACAATTCAGTGGATTATTCAAAGACAGGAGTTACTGGGATTAGTAGATGTTTTCCTTTTCCTTGCTTCACCTTAGGTATCACACAGCATTCTGGTATCACCATTTGGGCCATAGAGAGGGTGGGAGAGAAGCCATTTGTGCTATATCACCAGCAGATTTATTTTATTTATTCTGATTTATAAACTTATTCCAAAAAAACCCATAACCTTTGCCCTAAGCACTCCTGGGTGCATTTTAAAAAGACAGACTACTCCAGTAACACTTTTTCCTCCAATAATTAACACATGGAATAACTCAGCAGTCAAAAAATATTCAGAATTTTCTACTCTCTGTAAAATTCCATTCCACCCTCATCGTGCTGGTACCTGAGAATCTTCCAGTTACGTGTTTTGATGAATATCTCTCATGCAAAATTTGCTCTTTCTCTCAATGAACAGCTGGGTGTTTTTTATTTAGATTGGGCTTGGGTTTGTTTTTTTTAATGTTTGTGCTCCTCTATGTTTAAGTTAGAGAAGGCAGGTTGAAGATGTGCCTGTTGCACTTGAAGGTGGGGTGTCTTCCAATGCTCCTTAGTCCCCAGAAGATTTAATTCTGTAGTCTGGGACCAGCACCTGAGATGTCTCCTGCCTCACAATCTTTATAATTTCCCATGGAGTCCTCTCACAGCTAGTAAAAAAACAATGGGCATGAAAGCATGTCTGGAAAGTCAACAGGTCGGGACTGAATTTCAAACCTAAGGACCTTGTACAGAGATTGCTTTTTGCTCTCATACAAGCCATTTTCCACCTCAGGCCACTTCCTACCACCTGCGTAGTCATCACAATTGTGGTGGGAATAAAAAGGAACAGATAAGTTGGTCCAAGGCTTTAGATGTGCTATACTGTTCAATGATCAACCTAGTCTTTAGATAGCTATGCCTAATCTGGATCGGAACCAGATTGAATGTTTTTTTTCAAACTCTAGCAGAATTTAAATATCAGAATCCTACAAAAACTATTAAATATGCATCATCATTTATGGCCAAGCCTTCCATCGATTGTGATCCCTGGCAACTCTCCTGTTGATTATGATGGCAAAATTAATCTCTCTCTCTGTCTGAGGGCTAAGAAAGTCTAGCTATGGCTGATTCTTGTGAGGTTATAACCCTGTCTGGGGTTACAGTGTATACTGCAGAGGACCATGAGCACTATCTGGACACTGAGAAAAGTGGCCATGAGGGCTATGATATCAGTAGTGCACCATGGAAAGTAGCCTTGGGAATCAGATAACTTATTTTATGTGCAAATGGCTTGGGCTGCAGCTGCTTTTCTACCACATGCTGTGGAAGAACAGGACTGTCTGCAAACCTGGCTTTGGGGTACCTTTTTTTGCACCAACCTCTACATAGTCAAGGTTGGCAAAGTTAGCTTAACTACTGAGCATGAGCACAAAACTAATGTATTTATGTATGTAGCACGTCTCATGCCCCAGGCTTACTATGTTAGTGTTTTAACCATTATAACTTTACCTATCTTTGACATTCATCAGCAGCACATACTTAAAAAATTATATTGTATTCTCGTCAGCAGGTCTGCTGATTTGTCTGAAGAATGTTCATAGAACACGAATAAACACAGGTGGCTAAACTGAAAACTGTGCTACGGAAGACCTATATTTATCACTCCAGAAATATTGTAATTCTTGCCCTAATTGTTTTACCTCTGACTCTCTTCTGCAAAAAGTTGTATTCCTTTCCTCACTAATGGCCCACTTGAGAAACACACTTAAGTATATGATCACAGTCAACCCAATTTATGAAAGAAATTAAATAATTATTTACATCCCTTTCTTTTCAATGGGAATTTAAGCACATGCTTAAAGTTATGCACATGCTTAATTCTGTTCCAAAACAAGGAACTGGGGGTTTAGGCTGTTTTTTATAGTGACTGCGGCTCAACTTTCTCCTCTGTAATATGTAACCAAGGTTCTCAAAAGGATTTGTAAATATTATTTAACCAAATTTCACATCTGAAGAGGGTATATTTAATCATGATAATGTGTAACACCTCTTAGATCTGAAAGTGCTTTGCAAAGTTGGCTAATCATTATCATCTTCATTTTTCATGTTGGAAAATGGAGATACAAACAGTTGATGGATTCCTAGTGTCCATGCCTGTATCTAAACTGAGAACTGGAAACTCCTGGTTTTCTGATGCTTTAACAAGATTAGTCTTCCTCCATATATTTTGTTCAACCCAGTTTGGAGAAACTAAGATTTTGTTACAAATCAAAGACATGGATGGTGCATCTGATGGTGGCAAAACCAAGGTGCCTTTAAACTGCCTTTCCATCTGACATGTTCTTGGTGCTGGCTTAAAGCTAAAATGGCCTTTGGTTATCTAAGAACAGGCCAAGGGCTGAGCAAACTTTTGCCAACTCGCAGTAGCCCCACGGAGCCAATAAACCAGCATGCTCTGGTCCCAATCCCTAAGCCGGGCCATGAGAACATGTAGTTTAGAGTCAGCTAAACTAAGCTTTGGGGGAAAGCCGATTGGTGTGGAGATGCACGTAAATCGGAGGGAGACTACTCTTAGAGGAGAATCCATTGATAGAGATTCTCTAAGCTGTAGTCAGAAAGAGAGGAGGGGAGAGGGCAAACCATGGGCCAGAGCAGACAAACAACCGTGTACAAAGGAATCCAATGCATCAGGGAAGGGCAGACAAATAAGCAGTGGCAAATTTTTAAAGTGCTTCTACACAAATGCTAGGAGTCTGACTAATAAGATGGGTGAACTAGAGTACCTAGTATTAAATGAGGAGGTTGACATAATAGGCATCACTGAAACCTGGTGGAATGAGGAAAATCTGTGGGACACAATCATACCGGGATATAAAATATATCGAAAGGATAGAGCAGGCCGGGTGGGTGGCGGAGTGGCACTGTATGTGAAAGATAATGTAGAATCAAATGAAATAAAAATATTAAATGAATCAACATGTTCAATAGAATCGCTATGGATAGTAATTCCATGCTCCAAAAATAAGAAATTAGCAGTAGGGATATATTACCGACCACCTGACCAGGACAGGGATACTGACATTGAAATGCTGAGGGAGATTAGAGAGGCTACCAAAACAAAGAACTCTATAATAATGGGGGATTTTAATTACCCCATATTGACTGGATACATGTCACCTCAGGAAGAGAAGCGGAGATAAAATTTCTCAATGGCTTAAATGACTGCTTCTTGGAGCAGCTAGTGCAGGAACCCACAAGGGGAGAGGCAATTCTCGATTTAGTCCTGAGTGGAGCGCAGGATCAGGTCCAGGAAATAACCGTTACAGGACCGCTTGGGAATAGTGACCATAATATAATAACATTCAACATTCCTGTGGTGGGAAGAACACCTCAGCAGACCAGCACCCTGGCATTTAATTTCAAAAAGGGGAATTACACAAAAATGAGGAGGTTAGTTAAACAGAAATTAAAAGGCACAGTGACTAGAGCCAAATCCCTGCAAGCTGCATGGAAACTTCTTAAAGACACCATAATAGAGGCCCAACTTAAATGTATACCCCAAATTAAAAAACATAGCAAGAGACCTAAAAAAGAGTCACCGTGGCTTAACCACCATGTAAAAGAAGCAGTGAGGGACAAAAAGGCATCTTTTAAGAAGTGGAAGTCCAATCCTAGTGAGATAAATAGAAAGGAACATAAACACTGTCAAATCAAGTGTAAAAATGTAATAAGAAAAGCAAAAAAAGATTTTGAGGAACAGCTAGCCAAAAACTCAAAAAGAAATAACAAAATGTTTTTTAAGTACATTAGAAGCAGGAAGCCTGCTAAAAAACCTGTGGGTCCCCTAGACGATCGAACTATAAAAGGCGCAATCAAGGACGATAAAGCCATTGCGGAGAAACTAAATGATTTCTTTGCTTCAGTCTTCACGGCTGAGGACGTTGGGGAGATTCCCAAATCTGCACCGTCCTTTGTGGGTAATGAATCTGAGGAACTGTCCCGGATTGAAGTGTCATTAGAGGAGGTTTTGGAACAAATAGAAAAACTTAATGTTAACAAATCTCCGGGACCGGATGGCATTCATCCAAGGGTTCTAAAAGAACTCAAATGGGAAATTGCTGAACTATTATCTGTGGTTTGTAACCTATCCCTTAAATCGGCTTCCGTACCTAAATCCTGGCAGCTAGATTTTAAAAAATGTTTCCTTTTGCTTTTATTTTTTTTTAAGAATTCACTTGCTCCTATAACATCTGTTCTGAATCAGTCTATTTTTCCATTGCTTTAAGAATCAGGTAAGGTTTAATCATCTGTACCATGTTTGCTTTCTAGGCATTAGTCATGAAACTGCTGATGAAAAGGTGATTTTTGGCATTGAATTTAATTCAACTTTTCTGGAATGCATTCCTAAATCCCAGCAAGCCTCTATTAGGTGGTATATTCAACGCTCTGGAGAAGAACATCGAGAAGAGGTGAGTTATAGACACCAAGGCAAGCTTCCTCTGCGGACAATTCAGTGGATTTTTCAAAGACAGGAGTTACTGGGATTAGTAGATGTTTTCCTTTTCCTTGCTTCACCTTAGGTATCACACAGCATTCTGGTATCACCATTTGGGCCATAGAGAGGGTGGGAGAGAAGCCATTTGTGCTATATCACCAGCAGATTTATTTTATTTATTCTGATTTATAAACTTATTCCAAAAAAACCCATAACCTTTGCCCTAAGCACTCCTGGGTGCATTTTAAAAAGACAGACTACTCCAGTAACACTTTTTCCTCCAATAATTAACACATGGAATAACTCAGCAGTCAAAAAATATTCAGAATTTTCTACTCTCTGTAAAATTCCATTCCACCCTCATCATGCTGGTACCTGAGAATCTTCCAGTTACGTGTTTTGATGAATATCTCTCATGCAAAATTTGCTCTTTCTCTCAATGAACAGCTGGGTGTTTTTTATTTAGATTGGGCTTGGGTTTGTTTTTTTTAATGTTTGTGCTCCTCTATGTTTAAGTTAGAGAAGGCAGGTTGAAGATGTGCCTGTTGCACTTGAAGGTGGGGTGTCTTCCAATGCTCCTTAGTCCCCAGAAGATTTAATTCTGTAGTCTGGGACCAGCACCTGAGATGTCTCCTGCCTCACAATCTTTATAATTTCCCATGGAGTCCTCTCACAGCTAGTAAAAAAACAATGGGCATGAAAGCATGTCTGGAAAGTCAACAGGTCGGGACTGAATTTCAAACCTAAGGACCTTGTACAGAGATTGCTTTTTGCTCTCATACAAGTCATTTTCCACCTCAGGCCACTTCCTACCACCTGCGTAGTCATCACAATTGTGGTGGGAATAAAAAGGAACAGATAAGTTGGTCCAAGGCTTTAGATGTGCTATACTGTTCAATGATCAACCTAGTCTTTAGATAGCTATGCCTTATCTGGATCGGAACCAGATTGAATGTTTTTTTTCAAACTCTAGCAGAATTTAAATATCAGAATCCTACAAAAACTATTAAATATGCATCATCATTTATGGCCAAGCCTTCCATCGATTGTGATCCCTGGCAACTCTCCTGTTGATTATGATGGCAAAATTAATCTCTCTCTCTGTCTGAGGGCTAAGAAAGTCTAGCTATGGCTGATTCTTGTGAGGTTATAACCCTGTCTGGGGTTACAGTGTATACTGCAGAGGACCATGAGCACTATCTGGACACTGAGAAAAGTGGCCATGAGGGCTATGATATCAGTAGTGCACCATGGAAAGTAGCCTTGGGAATCAGATAACTTATTTTATGTGCAAATGGCTTGGGCTGCAGCTGCTTTTCTACCACATGCTGTGGAAGAACAGGACTGTCTGCAAACCTGGCTTTGGGGTACCTTTTTTTGCACCAACCTCTACATAGTCAAGGTTGGCAAAGTTAGCTTAACTACTGAGCATGAGCACAAAACTAATGTATTTATGTATGTAGCACGTCTCATGCCCCAGGCTTACTATGTTAGTGTTTTAACCATTATAACTTTACCTATCTTTGACATTCATCAGCAGCACATACTTAAAAAATTATATTGTATTCTCGTCAGCAGGTCTGCTGATTTGTCTGAAGAATGTTCATAGAACACGAATAAACACAGGTGGCTAAACTGAAAACTGTGCTACGGAAGACCTATATTTATCACTCCAGAAATATTGTAATTCTTGCCCTAATTGTTTTACCTCTGACTCTCTTCTGCAAAAAGTTGTATTCCTTTCCTCACTAATGGCCCACTTGAGAAACACACTTAAGTATATGATCACAGTCAACCCAATTTATGAAAGAAATTAAATAATTATTTACATCCCTTTCTTTTCAATGGGAATTTAAGCACATGCTTAAAGTTATGCACATGCTTAATTCTGTTCCAAAACAAGGAACTGGGGGTTTAGGCTGTTTTTTATAGTGACTGCGGCTCAACTTTCTCCTCTGTAATATGTAACCAAGGTTCTCAAAAGGATTTGTAAATATTATTTAACCAAATTTCACATCTGAAGAGGGTATATTTAATCATGATAATGTGTAACACCTCTTAGATCTGAAAGTGCTTTGCAAAGTTGGCTAATCATTATCATCTTCATTTTTCATGTTGGAAAATGGAGATACAAACAGTTGATGGATTCCTAGTGTCCATGCCTGTATCTAAACTGAGAACTGGAAACTCCTGGTTTTCTGATGCTTTAACAAGATTAGTCTTCCTCCATATATTTTGTTCAACCCAGTTTGGAGAAACTAAGATTTTGTTACAAATCAAAGACATGGATGGTGCATCTGATGGTGGCAAAACCAAGGTGCCTTTAAACTGCCTTTCCATCTGACATGTTCTTGGTGCTGGCTTAAAGCTAAAATGGCCTTTGGTTATCTAAGAACAGGCCAAGGGCTGAGCAAACTTTTGCCAACTCGCAGTAGCCCCACGGAGCCAATAAACCAGCATGCTCTGGTCCCAATCCCTAAGCCGGGCCATGAGAACATGTAGTTTAGAGTCAGCTAAACTAAGCTTTGGGGGAAAGCCGATTGGTGTGGAGATGCACGTAAATCGGAGGGAGACTACTCTTAGAGGAGAATCCATTGATAGAGATTCTCTAAGCTGTAGTCAGAAAGAGAGGAGGGGAGAGGGCAAACCATGGGCCAGAGCAGACAAACAACCGTGTACAAAGGAATCCAATGCATCAGGGAAGGGCAGACAAATAAGCAGTGGCAAATTTTTAAAGTGCTTCTACACAAATGCTAGGAGTCTGACTAATAAGATGGGTGAACTAGAGTACCTAGTATTAAATGAGGAGGTTGACATAATAGGCATCACTGAAACCTGGTGGAATGAGGAAAATCTGTGGGACACAATCATACCGGGATATAAAATATATCGAAAGGATAGAGCAGGCCGGGTGGGTGGCGGAGTGGCACTGTATGTGAAAGATAATGTAGAATCAAATGAAATAAAAATATTAAATGAATCAACATGTTCAATAGAATCGCTATGGATAGTAATTCCATGCTCCAAAAATAAGAAATTAGCAGTAGGGATATATTACCGACCACCTGACCAGGACAGGGATACTGACATTGAAATGCTGAGGGAGATTAGAGAGGCTACCAAAACAAAGAACTCTATAATAATGGGGGATTTTAATTACCCCCATATTGACTGGATACATGTCACCTCAGGAAGAGAAGCGGAGATAAAATTTCTCAATGGCTTAAATGACTGCTTCTTGGAGCAGCTAGTGCAGGAACCCACAAGGGGAGAGGCAATTCTCGATTTAGTCCTGAGTGGAGCGCAGGATCAGGTCCAGGAAATAACCGTTACAGGACCGCTTGGGAATAGTGACCATAATATAATAACATTCAACATTCCTGTGGTGGGAAGAACACCTCAGCAGACCAGCACCCTGGCATTTAATTTCAAAAAGGGGAATTACACAAAAATGAGGAGGTTAGTTAAACAGAAATTAAAAGGCACAGTGACTAGAGCCAAATCCCTGCAAGCTGCATGGAAACTTCTTAAAGACACCATAATAGAGGCCCAACTTAAATGTATACCCCAAATTAAAAAACATAGCAAGAGACCTAAAAAAGAGTCACCGTGGCTTAACCACCATGTAAAAGAAGCAGTGAGGGACAAAAAGGCATCTTTTAAGAAGTGGAAGTCCAATCCTAGTGAGATAAATAGAAAGGAACATAAACACTGTCAAATCAAGTGTAAAAATGTAATAAGAAAAGCAAAAAAAGATTTTGAGGAACAGCTAGCCAAAAACTCAAAAAGAAATAACAAAATGTTTTTTAAGTACATTAGAAGCAGGAAGCCTGCTAAAAAACCTGTGGGTCCCCTAGACGATCGAACTATAAAAGGCGCAATCAAGGACGATAAAGCCATTGCGGAGAAACTAAATGATTTCTTTGCTTCAGTCTTCACGGCTGAGGACGTTGGGGAGATTCCCAAATCTGCACCGTCCTTTGTGGGTAATGAATCTGAGGAACTGTCCCGGATTGAAGTGTCATTAGAGGAGGTTTTGGAACAAATAGAAAAACTTAATGTTAACAAATCTCCGGGACCGGATGGCATTCATCCAAGGGTTCTAAAAGAACTCAAATGGGAAATTGCTGAACTATTATCTGTGGTTTGTAACCTATCCCTTAAATCGGCTTCCGTACCTAATGACTGGAAGGTAGCCAACGTGACACCAATATTTAAAAAGGGCTCTAGAGGCGATCCGGGCAATTACAGACCGGTAAGTCTAACTTCAGTACCGGGCAAATTAGTCGAAACAATAGTAAAGAATAAAATTGTGAAGCATGTAGAAGAACATAATTTGTTGGACAAAAGTCAACATGGGTTTTGTAAAGGGAAATCCTGTCTTACTAATCTATTAGAGTTCTTTGAAGGGGTTAACAAACATGCGGACAAGGGGGATCCAGTAGATATAGTATACTTAGATTTCCAGAAAGCCTTTGACAAGGTCCCTCACCAAAGGCTCTTATGTAAATTACATGGCCATGGGATAAGAGGGAAGGTCCTTTCTTGGATTGAGAACTGGTTAAAAGACAGGAAACAAAGGGTAGGAATAAATGGTAAATTTTCAGAGTGGAGAGGGGTAACTAGTGGTGTCCCCCAAGGGTCAGTCCTAGGACCAATCCTGTTCAACTTATTCATAAATGATCTGGAGAAAGGGGTAAGCAGTGAGGTGGTAAAGTTTGCGGATGATACCAAACTGTTTAGGATAGTCAAGACAGAAGCAGACTGTAAGGGACTCCAAGAAGATCTCACCAAACTGAGTGATTGGGCAACAAAATGGCAAATGAAATTTAATGTGGATAAGTGTAAAGTAATGCACATTGGGAAAAATAACCCCAACTATACATACAGTATGATGGGGGCTAATTTGGCTACGACAAATCAGGAAAGAGATCTTGGAGTTATCGTGGACAGTTCTCTGAAAACTTCCACACAGTGTGCAGCGGCGGTCAAAAAGGCAAATAGGATGCTAGGTATTATTAAGAAAGGGATAGAAAATAAGACCCGGAATATCTTACTGCCCCTGTATAAAACTATGGTACGCCCACATCTTGAATACTGTGTACAGATGTGGTCTCCTCACCTCAAAAAAGATATTTTGGCCTTGGAAAGGGTTCAGAAAAGGGCAACTAAATTGATTAGGGGTTTGGAACGGGTCCCATATGAGGAGAGGTTAAAGCGACTGGGACTTTTCAGTTTAGAAAAGAGGAGACTGAGGGGGGATATGATAGAGGTGTATAAAATCATGAGTGGTATGGAGAGGGCCGATAAAGAAAAGTTATTTATTAGTTCCCTAAATAGAAGAACTAGAGGACACCAAATGAAATTAATGGGTAGCAGGTTTAAAACTAATAAGCGAAAGTTCTTCTTCACACAGCGTGTAGTCAGCATGTGGAACTCCTTGCCAGAGGAGGCTGTGAAGGCTAGGACTATAACAGAGTTTAAAGAGAAGCTAGATAATTTCATGGAGGTTAGGTCCATAAAAGGCTATTAGCCAGGGGATAAAATGGTGTCCTTGGCCTCTGTTTGACAGAGGCTGGAGAGGGATGGCAGGAGACAAAGCGCTTGATCATTGTCTTCGGTCCACCCCCTCTGGGGCACCTGGTGCTGGCCACTGTCGGCAGACAGGATACTGGGCTAGATGGACCTTTGGTCTGACCCGGTACGGCCGTTCTTATGTTCTTATGTTCTTATGTCAGCCATATACGTTTTATGCATTCCAGGACTCCCCTCCTACACCACAGGATTCCACAGCTACAGGATTAAACTCCCTAAACTGAGACTCTCTGGTCCGGCAACATCTGTGGTCCGGCATGGATGTTGCAGGATCAGAGAGTCCCGGTAGAGGGCCAGCAGTAGGGAACCCTGTGAGCTGGCAGGGCAGTAGACTGCCTGCAGCAAGTTGCTGGAGGGACTGCCCAGCACACAGCAGCAGGGCTGCCCAGCAGGCCTGGGAGACCGAGCATCTGGCTGCCTGGTGGAGTTGGGAGCCGCAGTAGTGGCAGCAACAGCCCAGTGGTGCTTTTGGCTGCAGCTGTAGCAGCGACCAACAGGGGCCCAGAGCAGCAGCATGTGGCTGCCTGGGAGAGCCAAGAGCAGTGGCATGCGGCTGCCGAGGTGGGCCCAGAATGGCGGCACGCAGCTTCCAGGGAAGGGGGGAAGTGGAAGAGCCCTGGTGCGCAGCTGCCGGGGGACTGTGAGAGTCCTGGCACACGGCTGCCTGGGGGAGCCAAGAGCCATGATGTGCGGCTGCCTGGGCGGGGTTGGCAGGGCAGCAGAGCCTGCAGCAGGTGGGGAGCCAGCTGGGAGGACAGTGGGCCGGGCCAGAGCTAGGGGGGCTAGTGGCAGGGGGCCAGAAATGACCTCCTGACAAAATCCCTCATCTCGGACCTGTCGGGTCCCAAGGGTGCCGGACCAGGAAGGTCCAACTTGTAGAATAGGAAGCTGAGCCATGGATCTGGCATGAAGAGCATAAGGGGGTGTGTGCACATGTTTTATGGCATTTGCACCTCTAATGTGCACCCAGAATACATTTGCAACCTTTTAACATGGTGTTTACTAGGCTTGCATTATATAAAAAAATCTGACATGAGAAAAAACAAAGTTTCACTAAAATCTATATTAACCATCAGTCACATAGAATCATGGAATCACAGAAGGTTAGAGTTGGAAGAGACCTCAGGATGCCACCTAGTCCTCCATCCTGCTCAAAGCAAGACTAACTGAGACTAAATCATCCTAACCAGGACTTTGTCAAGCCTCGCCTTAAAAATCTCTAAGGATAGAGATTCCATCACCTCCATTCTAGTGCTTCACTACCCTCCTAGTGAAATAGTTTTTCCTGATAGCCAGCCTAGTCCTCCCCCACTGCAACTTGAGACCATTGCTCCTCCTTCTGTCATCTGCCACCACTGAAACACCATCCCCTTTGGAACTTCCCTTCAGGAAGTTGAAGGCTGCTATCAAATCCTGCCTCATTCTTTTCTTCTGAAGACTAAACAAGTCCAGTTCCCTCAGTCTCTGCTCGTAATTCATGTACCCCAACATTCTAATCATTTTCATAGCATTTGTTGGACTCTCTCAATTTGTCCACAGTTTCTTCTGTAGTGGGGGCCCCAAAACTGGACTCAAAAACTCCAGATGTGGCCTCATCAGTAATAAATAGAGGGCAATAATCACTTCTCTTGGTCTCCTACTAATGCAGTCCAATATGTCATTAGCCTTCTTGGAAACAAGGGTACACTGTTGACTCATGTCCAGCTTCTAGGTCTACTGTAATCCACACATTCTTTTTCCGCAAAACTATTGCTTAGCCAGTCAGTCCCCAGCCTGTAGCAGTGCATGGGATTCTTCCTTTCTATTTCCTTTCTATGTGTAGGGCTCTGCACTTGATCTTTGGAAGAAAACTCTCCAGATTGATTTTCTGTGTTATGAATTCTGTGTTATGAATACTTCAGCCAGATAGTTTCTTATCACATTCTGCCTCTTATTTCCGTGCAAGTATCCACATTATGTTTGATATTTGATAAAATGAACATTGGAGTCCATGTTCCCAATTTTTTTTCTTATGCTTTTTCTTTCCCATCACAGTCCCCAGCCAAAATCCTTTTGCACTTACAAGATCATAGCAATTAGAGATGAGATGGATACTTTAGTTCATCTCCATGCTTGCCAATGAATGCTTGTTCCTATGTCCCATCTGTATTTTCACCAAGTCTAGTTTTTTTCTTGTTGGAACCAATGGGTCCTCCTTTGTTTCCCTTTTCAGAGACCTACTGATGGTGCATTTCAAAGCAAAAATAAAAGGAACATTCTTTCTTTTAAAGAACCAAGGTGGGTGAGGAAATATTTCTTACTGAACCAACTTCTATTGGTGAAAACTCTGTATAAGCTTGAAACTGGTCTTTTATCAATCATTGTTGGTCGAGTAAAAGATAATACCTCATCCACCTTGTGTCTCTAATACTCTGAGGCCAATACAACTACAATAATGCTGTTCTTTATTGCTGCTACTGTTGTTTTCTTGAAAGAGACAATAAATTCATATGTAGCTATCTAAATAAATAAGCCTGATTTTTAAGAGATGCTGAGCATTTACTACTCCCATTAGCATCAATCATAGAATCATAGAATACTAAGATTGGAAGGGACCTCGAGAGGTCACTGAGTCCAATCCCCTGGTCTCGTGGCAGAACAAAATACTGTCTAGACCATCCCTGATAGACGTTTATCTAACCTACTCTTAAATATCTCCAGAGATGGAGATTCCATAACCTCCCTGGGCAATTTATTCCAGGGTTTGACTACCCTGACAGTAAGGAACTTTTTCCTTATTGTCTAACCTAAACCTCCCTTGCTGTAGTTTAAGCCCATTGCTTCTTGTTCTATCCTCAGAGGCCAAGATGAACAAGTTTTCTCCCTCCTCCTCATGACACCCTTTTAGATACCTGAAAACTGCTATCATGTCCCCCCTCAATCTTCTCTTTTCTAAACTAAACAAACCCAATTCTTTCAGCCTTCCTTCATAGGTCATGTTCTCTAGAACTTTCATCATTCTCGTTGCTCTTCTCTGGACCCTCTCCAGTTTCTCCACATCTTTCTTGAAATGCGGTGCCCAGAATTGGACACACTACTCCAACTGAGGCCTAACCAGTGCAGAGTAGAGCGAAAGAATGACCTCTTGTGTCTTGCTCACAACACCCCTGTTAATGCATCCCAGAATCATGTTTGCTTTTTTGCCACAGCATCACACTGCTGACTCATATTCAGCTTGTGGTGCACTATAACCCCTAGATCCCTTCCTAGACAGTCGCTTCCCATTCTGTATGTATGAAACTTATTGTTCCTTCCTAAGTGGAGCACTTTGCATTTGTCTTTATTAAACTTCATCCTGTTTACCTCAGACCATTTCTCCAATTTGTCCAGATCATTTTGAATTATATCCCTATCCTCCAGAGCAGTCGCAACCCCTCCCAGCTTGGTATCATCTGCAAACTTAATAAGTGTACTTTCTTTGCCAATATCTAAATCGTTGATGAAGGTATTGAACAGAGCCGGTCCCAAAACAGACCCCTGCAGAACCCCACTTGTTATACCTTTCCAGCAGGATTGAGAACCATTAATAACTACTCTCTGAGTATGGTTATCCAGCCAGTTATGGACCCACCTTATAGTAGCCCCATCTAAGTTGTATTTGCCTAGTTTATAGATAAGAATATCATGCGAGACCGTATCAATGATTTGAATGTTTGGCATGTCTGAACCACAAGCTCTTTTTATTGAGATGGTCTACCTCTAGGCACCTCTGTGTTGGATATCATACAGATGTCCTCTATAGATAATCCTAAAATAGAGATATTAGGTTGAGGTTTTTCTATGCACTTTATATTGACCAAAACACCATATGTACCAAAAATACAGTAGTTGTATTCAGGACCGGCCAAAGAGTTTGTGGGGCCCAAGGCAGCAAGCTGTGTTTAGCTGAGCCACACAGCTGTGCGGCTCCCATTCCGGGCAGTGAGTGAGTGGCTGGGTGGGCAGGGCTGGGAGCTGGGCAGCGCGGGGCCTTGAATGTGCAGGGCTGTGGGGCCATGAATGCATGTGGCCCATGGCAGCTGCCTCACTTGCCTTGCTCAAAGGCTAGGCCTAGTTGTATTTAACAGTACCCGTATCTTTGCTCAGTCAATACTTTACTATAGGTTTTCCCAATACAATTCTGTATTCTGCTCTCTGCCTGCATTATATTTCCTAATAGCACTGAATGTTATTTCAGAGCATGTCTTAAAGGTATAACTTATTGTGATGACAATACCATGTTTTGCGAATGACTCGGTGCAGCTGGAACTGAATTTACAGACTTTTAGTTATCATGGTGTAGCTGGAACTTTTCAGCAGCTCTTTAAACCTCACTTTACAAATAGATGGTTACGCTCTGTCCATGACATGCAATACAGCTTCCTGAGCGGAGAGAAAGGGAAAAATCCAGACTAGATTGGGAGCCTTTGGCCCAGGGGGATGTCTCCTGCATTTCACCTCTCAGGTCATGGCTTGGAATCCTACTTCCAGTCAGAATGGCCTATGGGAGGGGGCCGGTACGGGAGCTGTCATCAGGTCACTCTGCTGCCAGGGGGAGGGCATTTCCCTGCGGTGTGGTGGGTCACATGTCAATTATCTGGTGCTTTTGTATCTAGTGCTGCTCACGCAATTTATCATGTTTGTTCCCATATTTGGAAGGTTAGTCACCGACTTTTGGGAGCACATTTTTGTGACTTGGATTAATAAAAAAGCCTGTCCATCATTTGTTTGTAAAGCTTTTATGGGCCGAATTTCCTGCAGCTTAAGCTCAGCTGTTTGTTTATTCCTTTTTAAATTCCTATGTGCTGTGTTATGTACATAATAGGTGTCAGGACCATGAAAAGCAAACCCAGGGTTCCCTGCAAAGCTGTTAATATTGGCCTCCTGTCATTTTAAAAAATCTTAGGCTGGCCTTGACCCAGAGTTTCCGGTGGCTACAGATTTGTCAGGCTGTCATGCCCCCTTCCAGGGGACAGAGCAAGCCATATATTTTTGAAACAATGGCCCATGAATTGATATGGTTTAACTCCTTGAATAGTGTCAGGCCTGTCCTTTGGGCAAGGCAAGCAAGGTGGTTGCCTTGGGCCCTGCACCTTTAGGGCCCCACACTGCCCTGCCTGGGCCATGCAGCTCAACCAACCACAGCATGCTGCCTTGGGACCTGCAAACTCTTTGGCCAGGTCTGCATAGTGTGGGGGATTGAAGATAACCCCCTGGGAAGCCACAGCATATTTCAGTTTCTTCACCAGCAGCTCACTCTTTTCCACAGTCCTACCTCATGTTTACTGGCTGATGTTGGCCATGGGTTGAGCTGTCTAGCCTGGTTGGTAAAGCTGTTCATAGAATCACAGAATACTAGAACAGGAAGGGACCTAGACAAATCATCAAGTCCAGTCCCCTGCCCTGTTGCAAGGTTTGTGTTTGGTAGGACATTGAGCTCTATTGTCATGTAACTTAAAAAAACTTAAAAAACAAGTGGTCCTGTAACACCTTAGAGACTAACAATATAGGTATATACATATAGTATCATGAGCTTTCGTGGGCACAACCCACTTCTTCAGATGAGTCATTGTCACGAAAATGGAGGCAGGGAGGCAGGGAGACATTTTTTTTCCCATGGTGTGTTTTGTCCTAGTTTGAGCAAGGCTTCAATTGCATCTGGCAGCTACCTCTGTCTTGTAGTGTTAATATTTTTGCTGGTGAATTGGCGACAGACGCATTGGTCTCTGTTGGTTTAGTCAGTGGGCTGATTTTTTTTTCTGTGGTTACAGCCTATTGTCTTTGGCCTGACTTCATGGGCATGTGTTTCTAGTGGTGACTCTTTCACTTTCCTTTAACCATCTGGGTGGTGTTGGTGGGTGGTTTGTTTTCTAATTTCATGAAGTCCATAAATCAGGCCATTATTTGTTTCCACAATTTCCAAGAAAAAAATTATATCCTGAGCTGAGATTCGCCACATGGAATTTCAGAGAGATTGGGTTAATTTTAGTAAACAGGGTGAGAGTTTTAAAATTATCCTTCTAATGGGAGGTTAGCTTCAACCTTAACTATAGTGAGGCTGATGTCTGTCCGTCCATTATGTCCCCAAAACTGAAGAGCTCTGTGTGTAAAGCTTGTCTCTCTCACTCACCGAAGTTGACCTAATAAGATATTTTACCCACCTTGCATCCCTGTTATGTTCCCAACACATTCTTCATTTTTCCTTTAGATTTGTATTAAGTATGTAAGAAACAGCTCTCTCCAGAGCAGTGCTTGAATTTAGTTATTATTTTTCCCAGTATAACAGTAACAACATGGCACATAATAAAAAAGATCTATTTTCTCAATGGATATAGGCCACTGAGAGTGAAGACCAAGGAGAATTCTCAGTACACACTTCTTATTTTTTTCTTCCACTTTGCCTTTGTTCAGAAATTGCACTTAACCCCTGATTAGCTCAGCTTTACCTCTGGAGCTTTTCACTTGTTGATTAATGAGGGAAGGCAGATGTTGAAGCCACTATCTTCTCACAGACAGGTGCCATGTTTTAAATGTGGAAGAGCTGACATGTGATTTGTAATGAGGGAGCCATCTAAACACACCATCAACAAAAGACAAAGACATTGACCTAACCTGATACCATGCCACTTTTGAATCTTTTCCATCTGTTTCAAGATTTGCCATCCATATGGCAATGCATGTTTCCCCCATTGCTAAATTCATGCTGTGAAAATGAAGCAATTATTATAAATGAAACTCTTATTTCTTTGTCAAGTGTCTTCTGTATCTCTGCTCTGCACACTTTAATATTTTATATCAGTAATTAAAATCTATTTAAAAATTGCTGAAATAAAATACAGAATAATTTAAGACTCTGCTTCCATGTCATTGACATGATATAGCATGTGCACTGCAATCTGCCTGCAAACTGAATCAAAGCAACTACATGACACCAGAAAAGTTAAGTGGGAAAATGTTCATAATCAACTGCTTAATTTCTGTGGCTCACAATTTTCCCACTGATTCAGCAAAACACTTACTCGTATATTGAGCTTTAAATACCTCTTAAAGTTAATCACATTATTAAATTGGGATCTGTGTTCTTCTGAATTACTAAAAAAACAATTATAGCGCCAGCAGAGAGATTGGTTATGATATGCAGAAAAATAATGAAGCCATGTTTGATAGAAATAAAATGATCTTGCCAACATAACCAGGCTTTCCACTATACTCAGCATTAGTAAAACATGTTTTATGTCTACCTGTCAGGAACTAAATAACAAATTAAGTATTCAAGTGAAAGGTTAAAGATCTACTACCAAGTAATGAAATGCCAGGTGTTTATGAAACTCCAGAGTCCTGTGGGGGAAAACGTAGAGAGGAAAGACAGGAAGAGCTCTGAACCTATGGGTAAAACAACATCAACAGGATACCAAAAATAGAAAAGTGGGAGGAAAAACAATAACGAAGTGTGGCTCAATATGTATGAAATCAGAGAATAAGAAAGGAATGAACAATGAAGCCACAGAAAAGGATGAGGTGACAGTCACCATTAATCGATAACCAAAATTTAAATGGGAGGTTGCATAAGAATCTTATTTATTAGAAATAGAGGTAGAGATGGATTAGGATTAAGGGAACCTTTAGTCTCTGTTAGCCTGTGGTGTCCAAGGAAAGTGGTGGGAACCTCAAAGTTTAGCACATTTATAACTTTACTGTGTCAAACTGCAGATGAAGACTATAGTTTTGCAAATAATGCATAGTAGCAATTAATATGGAGAGGGACAAAGTGGCCCAACAGCACTTGTCCAATTCTAGATTCTTCAAGACACTCCATAGCCCTGTCCTTCCTTTTACCTGAAAACTAGCTGAACCCCACTGTGATCTCTTGGTGCAGTGTACAGCTAGCTTAAAAAGCTGGCTGGAGAGTCCTTTACTATAGGAAATATGATATGTAGCTAATGGAGAGTGCCCAGATAGCAAATGTGAAAAATTGGGAACTTTTTTTTTTCCCAGGGGGAGGTATAGTTGCATATATAAGAGAAAGTCCCTAGTATTGGAATGATCCTGATGATATCAGGATATCTAGTCATCCTACACCTATGTAGCAGATCCTCTGCCTTCTGAATCAGGATGTGGCCAGAGCAAGCTGTGCTCTGGTGAACCTCACCTGACAAACAGCTCTTTGGAGGGTGTTGCAGCCCGCAGTCTGCTCCAAATTCTGCTACCAGCGACACATAGAAGATCTTAGTCTTCAGGGTCAAGTGTTGTCTCTCCACAGGGCAAATACACACACAAATAAATTATATAGCTGTATCTTTGGCTACATCTAGACTGCAAGCTTCTTTCGGAAGAAGCTTTGCCAGAAGATATCTTCCGGTAAAACTTTTTTCAAAAGAGAGCGTCAATATAGCAAAAGCTCAACGAAAAAGTGATGTGCTTTTTCAAAAGATAGCGTCCACATTGACGCTATCTTGCATTTCAGTTGTGATTACTGTGGACAGAGTGGCCACCAGGGCACTGTGTGCTTTCGAAAAAAACACTCTCTTCCGCGTCCGCACAAACCTTTTTCCAAAAAAAGCTTTTTCAGAAAAAGGCTTCTTCCTCATAGAAAGTGGCTTACCGCTGTCGGAAAAAACCCTCCATTCTTTCAACTTTCTGTCGAAAAAACACAATAGCAGTGTGGACATTAAGTATAGCTTTCCAGACAAACATCAGTTTTTCCAGAAAAACTACAGTGTAGACATACCCTTTGGTATTGATGCATTTTTATTGTTACTTTACAGTAAGGGAAGGGGTTTACAAATAAGAGGATGCTAGCCTAAAAAGGTTGGGGCATGGGTACATCTAAATGGCAAGACTATTTCTGGATACCAGAGGTATCCTGAAATAGCTACCCCGCGTCCAAGGAATGCATCCGCTATTTCAAAATAATTTTTAAAACAACAGGTGCACTATTTCAGCATCCCTGTAAACCTCGTTCCACGAGGATGTCTTGAAATAGTGCTTTATTTCGAAATTTGGCGCCATGTAGAAGTGCCAGTTTTTGAAATAAAATCAAAATAAGATACGCAATTTGCATAGCACAAATTGCGTATCCTATTTTGGTTTTTGAGTGAAGTCTAGATGTAACCATACTGTCCTGCATCATAGAATCGGGTGAAGGAAATGGCTTATTAAATTACCTGCCTAGTCCATTTTCCTGCTATTGCACAATTGTTAGCTGCTGTAAATTTACTTGTATTTTGAGCATGACAATCTAGTTCAACTCAGACAAACTTTGGGGTTGTGTAGTGTCTGGTGTCACAAGATCACAAAGCGCTTGCCACTTTATTAAATAAGCCCAACTTCACCTTTGTGATGCAGTTAAGTATTATTTTCACCAATTTATGAATGAAGAAACTGCAGCCCAGAGCTGACTTGGCCCAGGTCGTGTTATGCATCAGTGTCAGAACTAAACAGAACACACCAGTAAGCCCCAAATCTTGGGGCTGGATTCGGTTTAGCAGACTACTCCACCCCTCCAGTACTGACATGCACTCTCTGATGTAAGTGGGTCGTAAGTGGCACACAGGCAGCTGCTCCTATCTGGATGATGAGTGGTCCAGCTCGTATTCAGGAACAGGATATATATGTAATACATATTAATTAGGGGGTGGGAGATTGCATACAGATTTTTCACATAAAAACAAGTGTGTAGTCTACCCAATGTGAATAGTTAATTTAGACATCTTCATACTTCTCTGATCTTCATCCTCTGAAATATCCTGGAAGGGCAGATTTATAGTCTGGGACATTTTCCAGATTTCTTTCTTTCTTTTTTTCCCCCTAGTGAGGCACTTAGCATGATAGTGAATTGAACAGGGTCCTTGTGAATACTAATGATGATTCATAAGAGAATTGTACTAGGTTTAACTCTCTGAATCTGACTGGCATTGTTCTGATCTCATTTAGAGTGGTGTAAATAAAGAGTAACTACACAAGTTAATAGAGTTTGTGCTGTTGTAAACCCAATGTCAGATCTAAATAAGACTCATTGGCCTAATTGATATTACTGTTGATTTATTATTTTTATTCGGGTAGTGGCTGGGCACTCCAGTCATGGACAAGGACCTCACTGTGGGACAGAGTCTATTCTATTGTACAACATGTAGCAAACAGCTTGCAGTCTACTAGGGGGAGTTGCAATCTACTCAACTCTTGCTTTCAGAAAGTAGTCTATCTTAATATTGTTTTGGTCTGTTTAATTTCATTATTCCTTGATGACTCCAAGACTTGATGTCTGAGAGGCCTGGCCGTATCTTTTAATAATGCATGCCAATGAGACTCTAATTATCAGTTGACTAGTAGAACTTTGAAATTCAAACAGTTGCATACACAGCTATTTATCAAAGGTACTTCTGTGCCCATGACCTAGACATAAAAAGCTGCCAAACATCCCCTCTGACTCCACTGCTCCCCCCTTAACACATACGCAGCCATTTTATTTTTCTGGTCCTTTTAATACATTGTTTTCTGCTTTGTCCAACATCACAGCTGAAGGCTGACGAGAGGATCATCAAAACGGAATACGGACTGCTGATCCGCAGCCTGCAGAAAAGAGACACAGGGGCTTATTACTGCAAAGCGCAAGAGCACACGTTCATTCACACCATTGTGAAGTTAAATTTGAACGTCATAGAAAACGGGCAAATGGAAAGCACTCAAAAAACGGAGGATGAAGAGGGACAGGTGAGAGATTTGCTTACTGAGTCGCGTCTGAGGTACAAGGATTACATCCAACTTGTCAGCAGCCCCAGCTTCAGCCTGGATGAGTACTGTGAACAGATGTGGCATCGGGAGAAGCGGCGGCAGAGGAATAAAGGTGGGGCAAAATGGAAGCACATGCAGGAAATGAAGAAAAAGCGAAATCGAAGGCACCATGAACTTACCAGCATTCCACATGCTGCATAGCTTTTATATTGTATTTAAAGAAAGGACATTTAACATGCAAAAATACTGTGTTCTGTTTTGTGCATTCTTCCTATTAATTAATATTGCTTCTCACTGAGATTAGATAACGCACAGCCATTATTGCTCTGTACAGGGCTGCACTATAATACTGGAATATTATAGCAAATGAAAAATTCCTTATTTGAGTATCTCACTCAAGGCTATAATTCCAAGTCTGTTTTATTTCCAGAAATTCAGACTTTGTAGCTAACGCTTAGTGAAAAGCTAATTCAAGAAATATGTCAGGATGATGTTCTATGGCTTCCTTGGCATAATTTTTATATGAGATGTAAAGTCTGTTATAGTGCATTATTAATAGACTGCTCCATTCCACCCCAATTCTGGCTGCAATTCAGGGGTAGGTGGATGTATTTGTAAAACTGCTTTGGGACTTGAAAGGTTGACAGGTGCCATATAAATAGAGGTCTTTTGATGATAGATCTACAAAACTATACCAAATTACCCATTGGGCATCTATTTAGGGTCATGGGTGGCATTTCCTAACATGGAGAAGCAAAGCAAAAAATCAAATATCAGCTTAACAGTAAAGCTTGTTTTCTCCATAAAAAATGTAATCACGTTTTAAGAAGAGGAAATGTAGAGCTTTTTCATTGGGGCATAAGCAGCCACCAGTTTGCAGTCCTTGTGCTGAAATGAAATGTTGACTCAAATTGAAACTGCCAGCAAGATACTTGAGAGTAAATTTGCTAAGCAGCACGAGGGAGGTATGTGCACAACCCCTATTAACTAATAATGGGATTTCTGCTTTCATCTCTGTTGTGTCTCTGAAAATTTTACCCCGACTGTCTCCACTCACATCTATAACTCTAACATGCATCTGGCTTCATTTTCTGGAAAACAGTTAATTTGTTGTGGGAAAAAAAAAAAGAGAACACGCATGCGCACAAAAAGCCTCCCGAACTTGATGACAAAAGACAATGAGGAAAACATATTTAGTGACAGGCAGAAACTGACAATGCTCTTACACCAGAGATAAAAATAGGGAAAGAGCAGAAATTCTTCAGTCTTGTGTATTCTTTGTTTTTTTTAAAGGTCTTGTGTATTTCAGACAAAATATTTGTGTTGTTGAAATTAATACTATTTTATTAGAATACAACAAAAACAAAAAACCCACTTGTAAATAAACAGAAGTAGAAGTTAGAGATGAGCAGCTTTGCAATTTACAATAACGTCATTTGTAAAGTGTTCCTTGTTTTATTTTCTGCTCTTTAATAAGATAAATCTTATATGAGCAAGAGATACTGTGCTTCCTTCAGATCTGATTTACACCAGTGTAACTCCATTGGCTACATTAGACTTTTTCTCAGTTTATGCTTGTGTAAGCAAGATCAAAATCAGGCCTACTGCCTTTTCTCATGCTTCACAGCCCCTCTCCCCCCCCTGTACCAAACTTCCCCCATTTTGCCTTTCACGCCTCTTTGAGTGTGAAATGACAAATTAGCCACTTCCTCACATGGATGGAGGCTTTGATGGATACTAAAACGACAGACGTTACTCGTTTCTCATGAATTCTACATGTCTTGAGAACAAAGTCTGTGGGAAACTCATGTAAATAGTGTGCAATTCATTAAGGAACCAAGAACTTTGTCTCAGAATGCTGAAAATTAGCCCTGTCTGCTACCCCGATGTGTGTGTGCATTCAATCTGTGATCAATAATTGTGTCCATACAATCTGTGCCATTATACATTTCTTTTTTGGTAAACGATACAACTATGGTGATGCATTTATCAGATTGTAGAAAGGAATCGCAGCTGACTCAAGTTTATTGTAAAAAAAAAAATGAAATTGAATGCATGTACACAGCCAGGGATACCATGTGTCATTAATTTTAGATTTTTTTTTTGTTCTTTCATTAAGAGATACATTAGTTAATTAGAAAGTATTAGCTAATTTGTGTACAGTACTTTGATAGTGTGCTCTGAAAGTGTTAAATATTATAAAAGGTGAGTGGGGAGTTTCATTGTACAGAACATTTAATCAAAGAGACTGATGTTTAGTAAGCTTAGTTCTTACTATTCTGAGTAGCCTATTAATGTCTATAGAACTTTTCACAGTAGTAAGCATTATGCTCAGATGTAAGTGTGTACAGCAATAGGACCTTAAGGCCAACATTTACAAAAGTGGCTAGTGTTTTTGGCTACTCCTAAGTTTGTTACCCCATTTGAGACTGTGTACGGGGTATTCTCCTGTATATATGAGGCCCCTTTAAGAAATCTGAAGTTGGGCACCCAAAAAATGAGACAATCAAAATCTTGAACCACTTTTGAAACTGTTTGCCTAAGGATGACTCCAGTCACCATACAGAACCCACCGATGTACTCCTTGTTGTATTTTATCAATCCAGAGAGTACCATCTCTGAGACTCAGTCCTTCTGGGAATGAGTGACACCATATCATGACTAAGCTAAGGTGCTCGCATCAAAGATTCCATGTGTGGCCCATTCTTACCAGTACTGACAAATGGCCTGCTTCCACTGCCATCAATTTCAGTAGGACCAAATGCAATATATTTAATTTTTTATTACAGTATAAACCCTATTTATCTTCTTCATGATAAATAGGGTTTATACTGTAATAACCATTGGACTTCAGTGGTGCAACTCAGTGAGATAAAGTGAGCAGGGTTTGGCACTAAATAAGTTGTTTGTTGTTGGTTCAGTATTTTTTTCATCTTTCTTGTTAGCTGAATAGGATTTATTTCCTTTAGCTTTAAATAACTTTGCAGGGCTTACTGCTAAAATCCTTGCACAAAACTCCCCATCAACTCCCCTTGTGGGGCTAAAGGCTGCACCATCAGGACTGTAAGCTTTAGAAGATGAATTAAAATGTTATTACACTTAAATTCAAGAGTTGTTGTTGTTTTCTTTTAAACATTCTTGCAATAGGAATCCTTTCGGGGGACTGGCCTCATGATGGAGTAGCAGAGTGAAGCCCCAAACTAGGAATGAAGCCACTTTCATCCCAAGAAAATAAATTCAATATTGTCCAAGTTGTTAAGCCTTATTGGATTCCTACCACCCCAGGGATGGGTATTTAATATGTTGTGCAGATAAAAATCTGAGGTTCAATACACTTCATAAGTGATATACATTGAGGTAGCACACTGCTTCTCATACACAGTGGATGATAACATGGGTAATGATTCCAAAGGGCACTGGAGACCAATAAATTAGCTAGACACTCTAGGGAATAGCAAGGAAGGATAAAAGGGGATTTATTTAGAAAGTTGTTTGTTATTTAGTCAATAACCAAAGCCTGAGGTAAGAGCAGTGGATTCTTCTAAAATGTACAATCCCAAAGAATGAGCTAACCCGAGAAGGATAGCAACAAGAACCAGACAGTAAAGGATTCCCTTCCTTTAAAATATTCAATTAAGTATATTCGGTTATATCCTTATAATTTAAAGGCCCAAAGCTGGGTCTACTTAATTTTCAAAATGTGGACTTGAGAGTCCATTGTGTTGCTGAGCTGTACAATGATCCACATGCTTCCTGTTAAATTGAAACTGAACCCAGCCTCTTCAAAAGACTCAATAAAAGGAATACAAACCAAAGTCCGGGTTAAGCATGGAAAAAGTTCCCTCCCTATTAATATCTGAAAGTTTTCAACAGATCCCCAAGTGCAGACTTAAACAAATTCATTGGTCCAATCAGAAATAAATACCATTCTTCCACCTCAGGAAAAAAAAAACATAAAAAAACAAAACAAAAAAATGAAAATCTTCTCTTGCATCTCACTTCAGAACACACCAGGGCTATGTCTACACTGGCGGGTTATTGCGCAAGCATATCTCGCGCAAGATCTCTTGCGCAAGAGACCATCCACACTGGCCAGAACGCAGTGCAAGAATGCTGAGCTCTTGCGCAAGAAAGCGTGCATACTGGCGGGATGCCGTTACGCAATAACTTGGCCCCGGAACCACTTTGGCCATGTCAAAAGATCACCAGCGTCGTCTGTGGGCACACGCCGGACCTCTGCTGGGTAACGCACTTAAAGGGACCCCTGGACAGCCCTTTTCCTGTGACTGCGTGCAGAGGCACCTCACTGAGGCATCCAGACACACAGCCGTGTCCTCCAACTCAGCCTCTGAGCAAGTGCCCCTGGGCACCATCGCTGCCTTGCTCACAGACATGGAGCCGGAGGAGGACCCCACTCAGCAGTGTCCCATCACATCCATAATTGAGGCTGTGGAGGTCCTTCTGCAAGGACCCACACTGCTCCAGCAGGAACTGGAGACCGGGCAACACATTCTTGATCAGATGCATGCAACAGCTGCACTCAGGCACCCCCACCTCACCACCGACAGGCACCTGTGGAGCCATGACACCAGTGGGGACTGGTGGGAGCGCCTGGTGCTGGGACAATGGGGCGACCAGCACTCGGTGCAGAAATTTACGATGCACAAATTTACGATGCACAGGGGGACATTTCATGAGCTCTGCACCTGGCTTGCCCCCGTGCGCCGGTGGCAGGACACCCGCCTGCACCCCGCCATCCTCGTGGAGAAGAGTGTTGCGATTGCCCTGTGGAAACTGGCCACCCCAGACAGCTACCGCTCCACGGGCTCGTCCTGGGGGAGGGAAGGGGCCAGACTGGGCGGGGGGAGGCTGTAGGGGCAGGGGGAAGCCCCGCACCGAGGGGGTCATGCTGTCCCTCCTGCACACAGCCCCGCTGGTGGGGGGCAAGGGGGAATCCCGGGGGGCAGAGGGCCCTGGCCTGTGTGGGGGGAGGGGCCATCAAAGGGAGGGTGAGCACACCCCAGGGGCCCATGTACGCACTGTGTCTCATTCCATGCATCCGCTGTGCTCCCATGTGTCCCTCTGCAGGTCATCCACGCCATCAATGACGTGCTGCTCCAGAGGGTGATCCACCCCCGTGATGTGGACACCACCATTGCCAGCTTCGCCAGCTTCGGGTTCCCGAATTGTGGGGGAGCCGTAGACAGGACCCACATCCCCATCCAGGTGCCAGAGCACCGAATGGCCCGGTTCATAAACCGGAAGGGCTACTGCTCAGTGGTGCTCCAGGTGCTAGTGGACCACCAGGGCCAGTTCTAGGACATTTATGTGGGGTGGTCCGGCCGGGCCCATGATGCTCGCATCTTCAGGCACTCAGGCCTGTGCCACAGGCTGGAGGCAGGCACCTACTTTCCCCCGCGGGAATTCACCACTGGGGATGTCAGGATGCTGGTCTGCATCTTGGGGGATGCGGCCTACCCCCTGATGGCTTGGCTGATGCGGCCATACACTGGCCAACTGGGCCACAGCCAGGCCACCTTCAACGCCCACCTGGACCAGGCCCACAATCCCGTGGCGTGCGCCTTTGGGCGTCTGAAGGCACGGTTCAGGTGCCTCCTGACCCTCTTGGACATGGGGGTGCAGCACATCCCGGAGGTCATCTCGGCATGCTGCGTGCTGCATAATATTATTGAGGGGAAGGGGGAGGCCTTCCTCCCGGGGGTGGATGGCAGGTGAGGGCCAGGCCTACCAGCAGCCCCAAACAGCTGCCACCCAGCAGACCAATCACCACGGGGTGCAGGTCCAAGAAGCCCTCCGGGTGATGCTGGACCAGGCCCCACAATAGGCCGCCCCTACACCTCTTGCTGCAGGGATGCCCCCGTGCCCCCACTTCCCACTCCCATCACCACCCCTTCCCGCCAGCCTTCCCTCACCTCCCAATAAATAAAATGCACTTGCTTTATATAAGGCACTTTTATTTACACGGGGAAGGGGGTGCACTGTGGGGAGGGGGGAGGAGGGGGCCCTGAACTGGGAGGAGGGGGGAGAAGGGAGGGCCTCATGGATGTGAAGGGAGGCCTCTCCCACCCCCACGGGTGCGGGGGCGCCTCTGCCCCTCGTGCCGGGTCGGGGCAGGCTGCACCAGGAGGTGCCGATGTTGGGGGGCCACAGGACAGGGCACGGGCATGTCAGGGGGTGAAGTGTGGGGAGGACAGAGCACGTCAGGAGGGGAAGCGGGGAGCGGGCTGGGCAAGGCAGGGGGGCAACAGGAGGGGGCTTGGCCACGCTGTGCTGCGGCGCAGGGCCCATGCGCTCCTCAATGGTTCCCAGGAGGGCGTACATGCGGTCACAGCGCTCAATGTACTGGCCCCATACCCGCTCCTGCCACTCCTCGTCGGCACAGATTTTGTTCCTGAGTGAGCATTCCATGCGCTCGATGGCACAGACGTGGCGGCGGAGAAAGTGGTGGCGGTCTCGGATGTGCTGCGATGGGCCCTGGCTCCTCGGTGCCGGCAGGATGGGACTGGAAGGTCCCTCACTGGCAGGGGGTCCCACTGCAGAGGAAGCAGATGAGAGCGAGACTATCAGTGACCCCTGCCCCATGGTGTTCCGGGCGCCCCGTGCCCTCCTCATGCCACCGCACATGCCACAATGCCTGGGGATAGGTAAGACTGGCGTGGGGGGATTCCACTAGGAGCAGCAGGGGGGCCGAGGTGGGCTGGGGGATCCTGGAAGGGCCACATGTGGTGGTGTGGGGTTTGTTGTGCCTTCCCTTGGGGCAGCTACTGTGTCCCATAGGTGGCCATGGATTAGTGCTGTGTGCAGTACCCTTGGGTTGCGTGGTATCCGCCCTGTGTCCTTGCAGTTGGGCTGCTCCTGGTTGGACTTCCCTCCCACCCCCCTGGGCTAGTTGTGCATGACCCCTGGGGTCCCAGGAATGTGCTGGGGCTGGCAGCCGTGTTCGTGTGCCACTTGGTCTGGCTGCACAAGGTTGCACATGCTGCGTGCTGCTGTGCAGCATCCGGCCAGGCTGTGCCATGTGCTGCGCCCTCTCCCCCACCCCATGACAGCTGTGACACTCACCAGATGATCCCTCACCAATCTCTGAGGAGGCCCGGGACACATGGTGGCTGCTGTGCTGGGCTGGTGGGCTCTGGCTGCCATCGTCCTCCTCCTCCTCCTCGGTGGACTGGTTGCCCTCCTCCTTCTCCTCTGCGTCTGTTGGCTGGACCACTGGGGTGGCCAGGGCTGAGTCCACCATGGCCTCCAGGGTCTCAGCCACCTTGTCGGCCAGGATACTGTGCAGGCGGTGGTAGTGGGGGTAAGCAGTGGCTCCGCCGCCCCCACTCTCGCTGGCCCGCATGTAGCTGAGCTGCAGGTCTTTCACCTTGGCCTGGACCTGTTCCAGGGTCCGGGCTGGGTGTCCCTGTGTTGCCAGTGCCTGGGCCATGCGGGCAAATATGTCCGCATTTTGCCTCCTGGATTTGGGATTACGGAGGGCCTCCTCCTCCTCCCAGAGGTCCAGGAGGGCCTGGACCTCAGCATTGCCCCAGCATGGAGCCTGCCACTTTGTGCCCCTGTGGGCCTGCTGGGTGCTCTGGGGTGGCTCCTGGGTGGGGCCTGAGGGACCTGGCTGTTGCTCAGCAGCGGCCATCACTCCCTCTGGCAGCTCCAAGGGCTGCACGTCACACACAGCTCCGCTGGCTGCCTGTGCCTTTAAGGGGAGGCTGGCTACAGGGAACCAGTGAGTGGTGATTGGGCATATGGAGCGTCGGAGAGGCCACCTGTGTTGTTTTCCTGGAGGCCAATTCTTGTGCAAGAAACCCCTGCTGCGCGTCCACACTGCCCTCTTGCACAAGAGCGCCTGCGCAAAAGAGCTTACACCTGATAGAAAACAGCGTAGCTCTTGCGCAGGGAGCTGTCTCTTATCACGCCGTACTGTATATTTACTTGCGCAAGAGCGGGCGGGCAGTGTAGACACTCTGCGGGTTCTTGCGCAAGAACGGCCATACTTGCGCAATGACCCGCCAGTGTAGACATAGCCCTGGTGTTTACCTGAGTGGCATAAGTTTCAAATAGGCTCTCAGAACAGCCAGAGCAGTTTTGATAGTAGTTAGAATGTTGAAAAATGATACAAGCTTTAAGATACAATAGGTTCCCAAATACTGTAATAGCTCTGAAGTCAGTTAAAATAAAACAGTGGGATTAGGAGAAAAAGGAATAAAAAGTTTCACTCTTATCCTGATAAACAGGTTCCATTGCTGGAAAACTTTCTAAATACATGTTTGAATGTGTATTCATACCATAGGCAAATAGTTTTTCTGTGCAGGCCATTAAACTTTCACAAAGGCTGAGGATCCAAAATCCTTGATTTTTTTCTAGTCCTCAGCTAGATGTCAGTGATCAAAGTCCCATTGGCTTCAGAGGAATATAGCTCTTAACTAATAAAAGTAATTATAAAAACTTATTCCAAGACACAGCTTCAGGTATAGTCAACTGTGTAAAAATCCATTATACAGAGGAGAATCTGGAGTCAATTGAATGG
Source organism: Pelochelys cantorii (assembly GCA_032595735.1). Lineage (NCBI taxonomy): Eukaryota > Metazoa > Chordata > Testudines > Trionychidae > Pelochelys > Pelochelys cantorii. Next base: position 331,031,294 of record CM064326.1, on the reverse strand, counting down.
AAGTCAATGGAATTACACCTGTGTGACAAGAAAATCAAGCTCACATGTTCTTCCAATATATTCTGTTACAACTTATAAAAATGTAAGTGGTCCCTTATTATATTTTACCTTAGTGTTGCAAATATTACTCAGATAAAGGCTTCTGTGATTAGCTAATGCTATTGAACCAAATCTTTCCTTGGTTTTCCACTCAGTTCTCATGTAGGTAAATTCTTGTTGGCATTAAGAAAAAGAAACTAGAAAAATCAGGGATGATATATGGTTCATTGCTTGGTGTATAAGGTTAAACACACTACATGGTCCCTTAATATGTTTTCATCTCTGACTGTTTTTTCTTTGGTACTTGTGTTTGTATAGTTTCGTGTTAACCACTAACTTTCCTAATGTTTTGACACAAATATATTCAGTGACTGACTGATCTAAACCAGATCTGGAAAAACAAATCACAGATTGGAAGTTGAAATTTGCCTCAATAGTGAGATTTTTAAATTTTTGTTTGAAGTTGACCACCTTCTTCATGTATTGTCATTTTGTGCAGCTCCCCCGTTTAAATCAATGCTTTAAAACAAAAAACATTTTGGGTGATGTAAGAACAAGAAAAACTTTCCCAGGTGACTTTTATTATGCCTACGAACTGCTAGTTAATGGTTTCAATTAGTTTGTGCTAAGAAAGTCATCTGTCCACACATAGGCAGCCATCATATTTTTAATGGACTCAGACATGTCTCGATTTTGGTGGTGTTTCATATTCTGCTCCATTATTCTCATTCCGTGTAAGTGCCTTTGGTTGGTTTTTGTGCTCCATCATTTTGTTCTTGCTACTCATTCTGTTAAATGGAACCATGTCCAAGACTAGTAGTTTTCAGAAGATTCAACATATATGGTAATTGTGAATGGAAAAGAAGACTTAATTGGATAACTTATCTGCTAAGGTTTGTGGGTTTCATATCTTTAATGATTTTTGAAAGCACTCAGCTCCTCATGGGCATATATCTGCTTATGGGCTGAAAGCCAGGGTGAGCTTATAAAAATTGCATTTACTATACTTCAAAGCACTACCTAAATTTATAAAATCTATTATGAAAAGTTCAAAAAATCTGATGACTAGACACGGTCCAATTTTAAAAGGAAAAATATCAAAGTTTGGCTATTTTCCAGAAATGATTTTTTTAAAAGAAAGTTCCCCTCCAAAAATCAATGGAAAATTGCAAAGAAAAGATTTGCCTATTTGTTGCTTTTCAAAATAAATATTTTGGAGGGTTGGGGGGTGCATTTTAACTTCACACTGTAGGTTATGTAGTCCATACTAACTTCCCCACACAGACAAGCCCTTAGTCATAAGGGATCTATTAACATTTTTGAAAAATTCAGCTTGAAAATGAATTTTGTACAAGAAAATTCAGGAAAATGGAAATATCACAAATGATGGCAGGATGAAAATTACTCTCAAATTTTCCAAAACTCAACCAACTTAAAAAAAAATCAACCAGCTTTTAAAGATTCTCTGAGTTCTGTTATCTATGATGTCTTATGTGATACATATTGAAGAGATTTCTATGTAAAGTAATCATTTCAATCATTTCTGCAAAGATGCATTTTTCTCCCAGTTAATGACAACAAATTTTAAATATATTAGGATAGCTGGGAAGAAAGGAAACTCCTCAAAAGCTCTTTACGGACATGTCTACACTAGGGGTATGTCTAAACTACATGGCTCCATCGACGGAGCCATGTAGATGAGTTTACTAGACATAGGAAAATGAAGCGGCGATTTAAATAATCGCCGCTTCATTTACATCAAAATGGCCAATGCGCTGTGCCAATCAGCTGTTTGGTGGCACAGCGGGGCAGTCTGGATGTGCCACGGTCGACAAGGGAAGCCTTTGTCGACCGCTCCATTATGCCTCGTGAAATGAGGTTTACCGGAGTGGTTGACAAAGGCTTCCCTTGTCGACTGCGGCGTGTCCAGACTGCCCCGCTGTGCCGCCAAACAGCTGCTTGGCACAGTGCGGTGGCCATTTTGATGTAAATGAAGTGGCGATTATTTAAATCGCCACTTCATTTTCCTATGTCTAGTAAACTCATCTACATGGCTCCGTCAACAGAGCCATGTAGTCTAGACATACCCGAGGAAACTATTTTGAAATAACTGATTTTTAGGCTTCCCCAAAGTGGGACATGCTATTTTGATTTGTAAAATCGTGAGTTATTGAGTCAAATTTAATCTGAGGCAGGCTCCATTAATGAGGATGCACTACCTTGACTTAAAGCCCCATCATGATGCAGTGGGGATTAATTAGTTCAAATTACCCCCGGGGAGTAGTTATTGCAAAATAGCAGCACCAAGCATCCACTGAAATGCTATTTCAAAATAACTATTCTGAAATTAATGTTATTCCCTGAGAAAAGCTGGAGTACAGATTTTGAAATAAGTGGCCCATTATTTCGAAATAATGATCTTGTTAGTGTGGACACTGTTTATAAATTCAACTTAAGTGCTCTCAAGTGGATAGTCATGGCCACACAAACTGACCAAAAGGAATATGATTAATGTCTCACTTCCTGTCAGTAAGGCTATTCTTTTTATTTAGGGCAAAAGTCACACTGTTTTAGAAGAAGAAGAACTATGCATCCCTTAAGCCTTATAAGCCCCTGAACGGGCCTTATACAGCTTAAGTGGTTCATTGTCTGACTCTGTGGGAGTCAATTTCATCTTTATAGTATCATTATTCATAGAGTAATATGGAAAAATATTGATGGAAAGGGTTCATTAGCAGATCACCATAGCTAATTACAGAGGATTGGTGAGTGAGGCATTATCTTTTATTAGACCAACTTCAGTTGGTGAAAGAGACAAGCTTTCGAGCTTACACAGAGCTCTTCAGTCTGGGTAAACTGAAAGCATATCTTTTTCACCAAAAGAAGTTGGTCCAGTAAAAGATGTTACCTCATATGTTGTTACCTGATATCCTGGGACAGATGTGGCTGCAACAATGCTAGAAACAACATAGCTAACTACATACCACAATAACTAAAGCATTGTTCATGGTCAGTAACTAGCTTAGAGTTTGGCAGTCCTGCTGTTTTAAGAGGAATTTCAATCTTGTAATCCAAAGGTATCTGAAATTGTTAAATGTATGTTTTGTTTTTATTTTAATAAATAGCAAATACTGACAGAACTTTTGCTGTCTTTGTCCCTAATCAGACCAAACAGCAAAATATTTGCATCCAAAGAAAAAAATTGTCACATGAAACAGAAATGGCAAGACATTGGCCACGGTTGCTGTAGAAGTGTTTTAGTGGTATAGGAATACATTTATACTATACTAGCAAAACAATTCAAGTTGCCTGTTGAGAAAAACAAGCCATACCAGTAACAGGACAGATTTGCAAAGTGCTTTTACACTAGGGACTTCTGCCGGCACAGCTAGGTCAGTCAGGGATCACATCTCTTCTCACTGCTAACCAATATAGCTATGCTGGCAGACTTCTGTAGGTCCTGGTCTATGGAACTAATACAAGGTCAACTGGGCAAATCTTACTCATGTAAATAGCTTGTCGACTTCAAGTGAAGTTCACCTGAATAAGGACTGTAGCTACTGTGTTCTCTCCCCTCCCCACAGGTGGCTGCACTTCAGGATTGTGATCCTTGGGTCTTGGTTCCACTGAAGTCACTTAGCACTGATTTCAGTATCACCAGGCTTTGGCCTCGTGTGCTGCTGGTAAAGCAGTCTGAACTCTGGCAGGATGAAATGGTCTGTTATTTATCCACTGCAATGTGCAGGCTGCTCAACAAAGCAGAGAGAAAAAGGGGGAAAAATAACACCTCGCCTTGCTTTCTGCAGCCACGTGTTTAGTTGGTAGAGTCTAAAGCACAGCACTAGTTCAGGGGTACCCATATTCAGAAAAGCTCGTTAAGCTGAAATATTTCATTCTATCTGAAAAGGTTTAACAAGGTCAGACTTGGAGACAATTAGTGATGTCTCTGGTTTGCCACGTCCTTTTACCGATGAGCTCCTTGAACAAGTAAGGAGCTCTTTGAAGCTCACCCAACAGCATTTATGAAATTGATTAGCTTTTTAAATTTTCGGCATGCCACAGCTCACCCCGAGTAGTACGTTACTCCGCATCTAGTCTCTGTGAAATCACGGGGCTGCTGACTAAATAAGGCACTGCTCCAAGAGAGAAAAGGAAAGGAGGGGTGAAATCTGGCCGTTTGAAAGATGTCTGGGGCCTATTCACACACAACAACATTTATGTTAATGGGCAGAGATTCAAACTTGATTTGACCCTGGTACTAATTTAGGTTTCTATCAAGTGATATATTTGATCCAGTTCTGGAATGAGGGAAAGAACAGCCTGTTGCTCACAAGGCCTCCCACATCACCACATTTTCTCTGTGTTGTTATTGCTGGCAGCTATAATGCACCGGCGTTCCTAATCCAGGTATGGTTGCCCACTGAGAGTGTGTGTTTCAGGCCCTTTTAAGTGCTTGTGCACAGAGAGTAAGATATTACTTTGTCTTGGCTATCACATCAAGGACTGAATGGGATCTCTGGCTTTCCTGAGGTGCCAGCCCAGCCACCTGCAGTGTGGGGAAGGAAGGAACCTGATGGGCAGGCTTTGGGTGAGCTGAGGGCTTCAACCAGAGGCTGGTTTTCCACACAGCACTGGGAATGGGATATAACCCACTGGGGAGCATATGGAGGATCAGCAAGGAGGTGGAGGGGCAAAGTAGGGAGAGGACCACAAGAGGGAGAGGACATAAATGGCCAAAGGGTGGGCAGCAGAGGCAACATAAGCGTTGGAGTATGTAAAAATTAATAGGTCTGAAATTGCTCTACATTAGTGGTTCAGAGGTCTAGCCAGCATAGACATCACCATTGCCCTTTAAACATGTTTTTTCCCCTTGTCCTGGCAGCCTTGGAAAATAGATAAGCGTGCAGCTTTACTTTGTTGTGTCTTTTGCTTATCCTCATTGGCACTATATAAAATATCATCAGGGTTACATTTCTTGTAATCGCTGTAACCTGCTGGTTTAGACAGTTGCAGCGTAGAAAGTGTTGATCCAATTAGAAATTCTGTAAATAGTAATTAGAGGTGGGTATAATTGTATTAATTATTTGTTTATTAATATTCATTTTATGGGAGTTTACTTTTCCTGAAACCTTATTTAGTAATGTTGTCATAGACGTGTGAATTGACATACTAAAATAGATAAAAGTGTCTGACTAATGCCAATCTGTTGCCACTCGGACAGTGTGTTGAATGTCCAAGGTAAACGTGCGTGGGCAATAAAGCTGTTCCTTTTACCCCATCCACTCCTGGGTCGCCTGTTTCTTCTCTAACAATAATCAGCTGCTTACTGGTGCCTGCTTGCGCACACATCCACTTGCAGCACGCAGCTAGTGCAGGCCAGAAATGGGACGTGGGCAGAGCATTGCTAACCAAGACCCAGCATGCAGCAAGTGCTCCACTAATCAATCAGCAGGGAAGCGGCCGGCCCTGTGCATTGCATCTTTGCCCTGCCACAAGCCTTGCACTCCTGGATCCCACAATCCCTGATGGTAGCAGATGGTTGGTGAGCAGGGATCCAGCTAGCAGCTGGACCCGCCGCTACTGATGTAGGGGGAGACAGGAAATACGATACACGTTGCTCATTTTTTAAGAAACGGGGGCTTAAATATGGAACCAGCCCTTTAAAAATGGGTTATTGGGTCATGCTCTCTACAACCTTAACACTCTGTACAGTAAAAACTTCAATGAGATGATTACATACTGTTATATCTGCAGATCCATGCCTAATTCAGCACACAGCAGGGACAGTGCACAGTAAATGAGCCAACTGTTCCCTATTTGCTTTCCCCCCTGTAGTATTCAATGTGTGGTCTCTTCCATTATTCTCTGCACACCAGCCAGCCCCTGCTCTGGGGGCCCAATTTTACAACCATCTCCCTGGGTTTTGGAAGAAAAATGACCACAAACACCTCCTCTGTCAGGGAATAGAGCTGCCAGTGCAATTTCTATGGCTTTCCTTCCCCACACCTCCTCTCCATAACCCCTTTCTTCCTCTCTCACGCATTCCCAGATTAATGGCGTGCTGAGATTTTACTAGAGGTAACAATCATTGGCCCTGATCATGAAAACACTTATGCACCCAACTTTACTGCCAGGAATAAACCCATTTACTTCAGCAAAGCATGAGTAGAGACAAGAGTTTGTCATGGTGGCCACCAGTGTCAAGGAACCTGTGAATTTTGACTTTTCTTGCCTCTCAACCATGAAACCAGTGAGCCCATTTTGTGGAAGCAGGAAGTGAGCACAACTCTTTGGCTGTGTTAGCAGCTTTAGAATGTTAAAGAGGCAGTAATAAAAAAAAAAAAAAAAAAAAAAGAGTCAAGGGACTAACAGAAGCACAGTCAGACCCTGCAAACATTTCATGACAATGGAGGTAAGTCATTGTGTACTATGTGGAACATGCATGTTGATTTTACTGGACAGGCTGGCTGAGACAAGCATCTGGAAAGTGCAACACATAAGCTCCAATGAGGGGCAGCACAGATGGAGAAAAACAGAAATCTGAAACTTCGGAAAATGCTTCCACAGATGTTTAATACTAACACGGAGAGCAGCTTTGCAGAAGTTGTGACATTTTTTAATTTCGGGGGTACAAACATACCCTTGATGGTCTAAATTTGAGAGGGTTTTAGAATGTGATCTGGAACATTGTTTTTGTGTGGAACACCAACAACAAAGGCCAACAACTAAGGTATGGAGAAGGAGTTTGAAGAATCAGTCAGGCTCATGGGAATCGTCATCAATAACATTTAGTTCATGAGGATAGACAGCATGGAACCAAATCACCACCTTGACTGGAGCCAATGCACAAAGAGGAGCATCACGAATAACAAAATCTTACCTTTAACAGTAAACCCCATGAACTCAGCATCAGAGTGAAAATTTTGCTGTATGCCTCAAAGCACAATATAAGAATGGAGTTTTGAGTGATTGAGGTTTGAAGATGGGTGATCGGAGCTGAGGAGCACACTGATTTTTAAGATTGGAAAAATGGCAGTGTGCTTAAGGCCTTATTTATATAAAGTACTTAAACAGATCCCATGATCAGAATACTGAAGCAAGTCAGAATTTGTGATATGTTTATCCTTACACCAATCCTATGAGTGAACAAATCATATTAGTCCCAGTTTAGTGATGGCACAAAGAGAAAGACTGAGTAGCCATAAACTTGATCAATATTTCAATTTATTCAAAACACTACAGAGAAGGTTTTCTGATCATAGAATCATTGAATCATAGAGCTGGAAGAGAGCTCAGGCAGTCATCAAGTCCAGCCCCCTACCCAAGGCAGGACCAATCCCAATACTGATCATTGGTATTAATATATTACTTGTTCAATCAGGAGGAAATGACTGCAAGATTTGTTCTTATTATTTAATTTCCAACTGGAAAAATACTGATACATATAATTCAGAGGTTTTGTAGCTACAGGTGGTTTTTGTTAGCGAAAGACCATTTTGAACCGAAGATTCTATATCATGGACTTGTTAGTATAGATCACTGTTGGCTGTTTTTTGACAAAGTCCTGTATGAAAGTAATTTGTGCCATGTCTTCACTAGAGACTTCTTGCAAACACACAACCTACACCTTCAAGGTGAAGAATCTGGCATGATGACTTTCAGAGAAAAGATACTAGTCTAAATGGGCCATTAATCTGCACTAGTTTTGAGATTCTTACAGACCTTTCTGGAGTTAAACTTATAACTGTTTAAAAATTGAAAAAATTAGTTTAAATTCAATTATTTTGACCGGCTTCTGTAGGATGAAGGGGAAAAATATGGAAACAGAAAAGGAGAAAAAAGAGAACTTTTTTTCCCCAAAAAAACCTTCTTAACTGTGGGAATTCTCAGGTGGCTAGATCCATTGGGTGTATGGTCCCTTGAATTCACAGAGTGATGCAAGGGGGCTGGAAGGCTATGTCTACACAGCAACATTATTTCAAAATAACACAGTCTGCATCTACACAGCCAGCAGTTATTTCGACATAATGTCGAAATACTGTCACGATGGAGGACTTCTTAGTCTGACTTCTGTAACCCATATTGTATGAAGAGTAAGGGAAGTCAGAGAAAGAGTGCTCTATTTCAAAGTAAGTGCTGTGTAGGCAGCACCAAAATTCAAAATAAGCTATTTTGAAATAAGCTATGCAATTGGCATTGCTCAATTTGCATAGCTTCTTTTGAGTTAAACCCTGCTGCGTAGATGTACCCTAACAGACTGAGCCTTGGGGATGTTTGTAGTCAAGAAAACAGCATGTAAAAGGAAAAATAAAAATAGTCTTTACTTCCTAAAAAGAGGTTTATAAAAACTTGTTTATAATTGGATACTGTGTTTTTGAAAGGCAAAAATCACTCCTTTTGGACATTATATTGTGGATTTCTTGTAGAGATTTTTATACTCAAGTAAAAATCACCTTTGTTCAATTTAACTAACATTCAGCAAATGATAATTCAAAATCTTTCTATTGTCTGGGTTTTTTTTGTACTCCAAAGTATTGGTATTGATTTTGGTTTTTCTACCTTGAACTTACCTTATATTGAGTATTTTTTCAGATAATTGGCAGAGACAATAACTTCCGGTATTGGCTGGAGGTTGCATGATTCAACAAAACTACGGGCTTAAAAGAGAAGCAAAACCACAGCAAGTTTCAAAAGCCAAACTAGGTCTGCAATCCCACACTGCCTGAGAGTCATATGGCAATTCCAACACCTCTAGTAACTTTGTTTACTACTAAATGGGTAATCGCAAACCTGATTATTTATAGAACCTGAGTGTGTTATTTGTGGGATCCACTAGGAGCATAAATAGTGGACATGGATAAAATACTTCTCCACATCTTGCCCAGATTTTAGAACAGAGAACGCTAATGCAAATAATAGTTTCCTTTACTTAAATCAACATATTTTCTGGCAAACCAAATGGGCTACAAAATAGGCTAAATTCATGCCTGATGTACCTTCATCATCATGGTTGCCAGTCAATCATGACATTTTCATGAGTCTCACAAAATCTGGTGTTTTCTTAAATTCTCCACTCCCCAAGTCATGGGGTTAAGTATGAATTTCAGCTTTTATTTATTGAATACATGTATTTTCTAGGTCCTGTGGTTGTGGAGCAAAGGCTGAAATTGTGGACTGAGTGTCTGCTGAAAGGCCTGGAAACAAGAGGGCAAATAAAATCCACTCTCTTTATTTTAGTTCTATTATTTGTTAGTCACACCGCAGGACACGGGAGCTGCAAGTGGCCCAACCTGTGGACGCTCAGGTAGTTCAAGTGTCTGGTGGCCCAACAGTGGCTAACTCTGGAGAATTGTGTCTTGCCCGTGGGCCACTCAGACTCATAGACTTTAAGGTCAGAAGGGACCATTTTGATCATCTAGTCTGACCCACTGCACAATGCAGGCCACAGAATCTCACCCACCCACTGCTAGAATAATCCTCTCACCTATATCTCAGATATTGAAGTCCTTGAAATGATGGTTCAAAGACCCCAAGATGCAGAGAATCCTCCTGCTAGTGACCCATGCCCCATGCTACAGAGGAAGGCGAAAAACCTCCAGGGCCTCTGCCAATCTACCCTGGAGGAAAATTCCTTCCTGACCCCAAATATGGCAATCAGCTGAACCCTGAGCATGTGGGCAAGTCTCACGAACCAGACACCCAGAAAAAAGTTCTCTATAGCAACTCCTATCTTCCTACCATTGGCCTATATACCACTGATAGTGAAAGGTCAATTAATTGCCAACATCATGTTACCTCATCAAACCATCCCCTTCATAAACCCATCTAGCTTTATCTTGAAGCCAGATAGGTCTTTTGCCCCCACTACTTCCCTTGGAAGGCTGTTCCAGAACTTCACTCCTCTGATGGTTAGAAACCTTTGCCTAATTTCGAGTCTAAACTTCCTAATAGCCAGCTTATATCCATTTGTTCTTGTGTCCACATTGGTATTGAGCTTAAATAATTCTTCTCCCTCCTTGGCATTTATCCCTCCAATATATTTAAAGAGAGCAATCATATCTCCCCTCAGCCTTCTTTTGGTTAAGGTAAACAAGCCAAGTTCCTTGAGTCTCCCTTCATAAGACAGGTTTTCCATTCCTCGGATCATCCTAGTGGCCCTTCTTTGTACCTGTTCCAGTTTGAATTCATCCTTCTTAAACATGGGAGACCAGAACTGCACACAGTATTCCAAATGAGGTCTCACCAATGCCTTGTATAACGGTACTAACACCTCCTTATCCCTACTGGAAATACCTCGCCTAATGCATCCCAAGACCGTATTAGCTGAATTGGCCCATAATGTTTCATAAAGGCCATTTAGAAGACAACCCCCCCCCCCAAAAGGGCAGATCAAGGAGACAATGATAATTCTGGAGGCAAATTCAATTTTGAACGTAAAAATCAATTCAGAAATGACTCATCAGCCTAGTAAAAAAGACAAACACACAAGACAGATTCTTAGCTGCTGTAAATAGGAACAGCTGCATTGACTGCAAGCTGACAATCTGGCCCTCAGTTTGTAGAAGGCAGAAAAGCTGGTGATACTTGCACGTCACCAAACCAGGTAACCAGTGAAATGGTCACATACTTCAGATCAAAAAAATGAAACTGAATTAGAATTTTATATCTGTGACCTCTCTCTACACTTACCTATTTAAATGAGCTAGGAGACTGTCTTAATGGATCAGCTTGAAAATGCAACACTGTAAATACAACTCACCTTGGTCCTGGTCATTATTAGTAACATGCTAATCATTAGATTTTTGACTTTGTGTGTATATATGGCGCACAATTAGTTAGCTCAGCAGCTCTGATGCATTCTTGGTATCAGTGTACCATTGAGATCCCATATGCCTTTAATCTGGGTCTATAGCCTCGTTGTTGGGTTGGACCAGAGTTTTACATATATAGAAAGTGCGTTCATCACTGTTCTGTGTTAATGAAGTGATTAGTAATGGTTCTGAATGCCTTTTCAACATTCATTGTAATGCGTGATGGGCAATGTTAGAACCATGGCCTATGTTTGCTCAACAGAAGATGCCAAGTATATTTTGCACCTAGAGCATTGAGCCTTGTGAGTGGACATGTACTATCTGGTTTGTTATTCATTTATTCATCTGTGAAAAAATAGGCAGTTGTGTTTGGCGGGGAATGTGGGGAGCTAAGAGCAGTTCATATTGTGATTCCTTCTCCATAGCTGTTGGACTATTACATCAGTCTTTACAAATCTGAAGTACAGAAACATGACAAGCATGAACAACAAGGGCAGCAAGCAAAGCTGGAGGAGCTGAGGGTTAACAAATTGCTCGCTGATGTCAAACTAAGAATCGCAGAAATAACCGCTTTGGCATCAGACAAGAAAAGTCAAAGGGCAGGATTAGTGCCATCGCTACCAGATTCTTCAAATAAGCCAAGCAGGTACTTAACAAAACATGAGTATTTGTTGTGTTTAGGGATTCACAGCAAAGCATGATGTAAAGCAGGAAGTGGAAATGCAAAAGTCCCAGGGACAACCACACCAGGGCAGAAGGGGGCTGGGGCAGTGACTTCTTCACTACCGCTTATTTCTTCTTCATAAAAAAAGCAGTGTGGTATTCCTCTACTGCCTACTAGAAGCAGGTGCATTAGCTGGACTCCTGCCGTAGCACATGCAAGAGTATTAACTGTCTTGGTTGTGAAGGCCTCCTTCACATTGGTGAGCACATATTCCTGGGAACAGCTGATCCATTGATTCCAGAACTTTTTCAGTCATAGAATGTATAGGCCCATGTTTAGAACGTCAGCTCATTGAGACACATGATAGGATCACAGTGCCTCTTCCCATTAAAAAGCTTGAGAACCTGACCTGAGTGTAACCAATTCCTGTGAGTCTTCAAAACAGCCGGAGACAGCAGCTCCAAGAGGTATGAACTGCCCCATTCATTTCAACTCTGAAATCTGCTTTTTAGCCCATAGTGGGGGTGGTGTCATGGCCCGGAACAGGACCACAGAATAGAAGCTGCTGGGGTAATAGGCACGGTATGTAACTTAATTTAGGCCTGGCTAGGAAAAGGTCACAACTATGTACCACAGCCTGTGGGCTAGTGATGAGAAAGTGGACTCAAAAATTTTAAAAGTTCAGAATAAGTAAAGATAAATTAATATTTGACACTGTTGTGCTGTCACTTTGACTTCCAGTGAAATCCTACTCTGTGAACACAATGAATAGCAAGGGTGAAATCTTCTTGTATTGCACAGATTGGTGGGGTGGAATCAAAACAAATAATAGACCTTTTTTCTCCCTAGCTATTTGTGGTCCCATGCCCCATGGTCTAGTGCTTCTATGCTGGTAAAATGCATGTTATCAGATGAATGTCTTTCCTGTTTCAGAACCAAATTGAAGTTCAAAAGCTGCTTTTTGGAGTGTGATTATTCCAGCCAGTTCAAACAGCAAACAGCCAGTGCACCCTCTTGAGACTGGAGTCATTCATCCATTTCCATGTATTTACGTACCAGGGACAGAAACATGTAAAATGCCACTGTCTGGCAGTGGATAGACGTCCAGACTGTGCCCTGAAAAGTGGGAGGAGCAGTGCAGTATTCCCCAAATGGATGCTCCTGCTCATGCCTTGAAAGATGGCAGTGCCATGAAAGCGTTCACTATTATCACGAGAAAAAAGTCGAATATGTTGAGTTTAGAAGAGCATACATAACAATTCAGTCTCCAGAAATTTTGGGAGTAAGCATAAACGTAGTCAGTTTATTCATATGGCGAACTTTAAGTTAGCCTCAATGGTAAAGGGCACAATCTGTCTCTAAACCAAGGGTAAGGAACATTTTTTGGGGGCCGGGACTGCTGACCCACAGAAAAATCAGTCAGGGGCTTCACAAAAGTGAGAAGCAAAACAACAACAAAATCCCCTCACTGCTGTGGCCCCTGACTGAGAAAGAAACTCCCCACATTACTCTTGCATACCAGAGCCCTTGGGGCGCAGGCTAGTAGATTTTGGGGGCCAGATCCAGGCAAGCTGAGGGTGGCATGTAGCCCCCAGGCCTTAGGTTCCTCAGGCCTGCTGACTAACTGCTTGTAGAAGGGACTGGGTGACAGGGTGTGGATCTCTCAATGAAGTGCTTGGTTCTGTTCACTTTTTCTAAAGCATCTGGCACCAGTCGCTGTCAGAAGATAGAAGGCTGGGCAGGATGGACCATTCGACTGCCCCAGTATGGCTGTTCTTGCACTCTTATGAGTATATTGCTTTTGAGCGAACACGGACCATTACTCTGCAATGGCACAAAATGAGAATTACTTAACTCTGAGAGTGCACGTGTGTGTGTGTGTGTGTGTGTGTGTGTGTGTGTGTGTGTCAAAGTCACTAATCTGGTAACAGCATTTACCCTAGAGTTCAGGCAGTCTGTGTTTCTGGAGCTGCAGAAAACTTTTTATAGCCCTCTGTCACTACGAAGGTCTGAATTAAATCTGATAACAATGGCTTTTTTGCAATCTTTATGGCTTGACCACATGCACATGTGTTACCATATACAGTATACAGAATATGGTGAAGGGAGAAAAAAAGCAGAATTGTAGTATATTGGAAGAGAGAACTGGCAAAGAATAAATGGCTAATTTGTGATGTTTATTTTTTCTGACATTTTGGTATTAAATTTTAAACAAATTTGGCTCAATTTGTAGTTTTAAAAATATTTACGTTTATAGATCTTGTTTCACTAGGATTATATAGAATATTGGCCATTTATTAAGCTCCCACCCTAAAGGGAATGAAGTCCCAGAAGGATGGGTGGTTTTCTGCATCTGGAAGTGATACTCATAACTGAAAAATTGAGATATTTTGTTGCATGCTTTTAAAAAATAACCAAAGACCCACTTGATGAGTTTTTAATCATATCTAACTTGAAACTGCAAACCCTTCGATTGATACTGAATTTGAAATACCTTCCAGAGGACCAGAAGACCTGTAGAGTATAGTATAGCAACTCCTAGCAGGGAACTGCTGAGCTTGCACTTAAAAGAAACTGTAACAATGAAACAATAAAGTGGAAACAGAAGAGATGGGCAAAAAAAACCTGATGAAAACTATTAGCTTAAAATTTGATTTTACTGTTTTTTCATGGCTAGTTTTCAGCCATTTTTTATGAAAATCCCTTTTAAAATTTCTCATTTAATCAAAATCCCGTTTTTCATAAACAAAAAATTGTGACTGTCACAAAATGGATCCCATCTTAAATCCAATGAAGTGGAAGCAACTTTAGAACATTTTGCAATGTTTTAAAATTAATTTTTGACCAGCATTTAGGAAGCAATATTACAGACTGGGTTCAGGCACACAATAATTTGGGGATTCGCATATCAGGTTAGCACTGCAGGGATGGTTAGAATGAGTGAATGCTCCTCAGGAGCTGACCCCAGCTCCTCAGATGACCTTAGACGGAAGAGACCCAGGAAAATAAGAGCAAGGGGAATTCCCTCTCTAGCATGGGCATGGTGAAGTCAGGTGGGAAAGACCTGCAGGGAGGAGCTGTGTGTAAGGTGGGACCTATAAGAAACAGGGAGATCCCTCAGGGAAGCTGCAGAGGGGAAGCAGTGGGGGAAACCTGCTGGGAAAGAGCAGCATAGGAAAACCTTTGTAGGACCAAGGAGTAGGGGCAAAAGCAGAGAACTTCAGTGTAGCCCAAGAGGGCCAGAAGAGTTGCTAGTATACTCTAACTAACAGTTGGATTGTGTTACCCCAGAAAGCAGCTGAATTGAAAGTGGCCTGCTAGGGGCATGGAAGACCCAAAAATATACTGGCCATTACAGGGCTGAGGAGATGGTTAATAAGGCACTAGGAAAAAATCCTCTGCAATACCGCTATGGGTGTGTCTAGACTACAGGGTTGGTTTTTTTTTTTAAAGTGGCCTTTTTTCGAAAATACTTCACCTGCGTCTAGACTGCTGCCGCGTTCTTTCTAAATTAAATCGAAAGAAAGTAGCAGTTTTTTCGACCGTGGAAAACCTCATTTTACGAGGAATAATGCCTTTTTTCGAAAGTGCTTTTTCGAAAAAAGGTGTTATTGAACTCAAACAGTGCTTTTTTGAAAGAGACAGTCCAAACTAGCTGGGTGTTTTCTTTTGAAAAAGTGGTTCTCTTTTTCGAAAATACTGGATGCTATCTAGATGATATCTTTCAAAAAAGGATTGTAGTCTAGACGTAGCTTATGTGACCTCCAGGGATGCTGTGGTGGTCGGTGTAACTGATCATACCAACAGAGGGTCACAGATAGACTCTGTCTTAAGCTCTATTGAGCCAGATTCAGTCCTGGTGGAAGCAGGAACAACTGTCAACTCCCAGTTGAAATCAGGCACATCCAGGAAAGAGACACAACCCATTCTACTCAGATGCTCACACACTGCCTATAAACATAGTAGCTTAAGGATTATTTTCACCGAAGAAGTTCCCACAAAGAGGACTTCATTGTACTTTACTCCACATTTATTTTACATGTGTCACTCCCAGATCTAGCAATTCTACTTCCTTGTGTGGTCCACTATCAGGTCTTTTAAGGGCACAGTCCAATACCTAACTGGGGTGGTGGTTGCTTATGTTTGCCTTCTATTGCCTTCTGTTGCCCAAACTAATGTCCCTAGCATTGTTTTCATGAATCGGGCCTTCCAAAATAATGAAACTGGCTTAAAAATTAAGAGAAAAAAAGGTTTGTGGGACGTTTTATACTGCTTCTGATTTCTGAGCCTTTACAGTTAAGTGGCTTCATGCTTTCAATCACTGGAGCTAAAAATTACTGGGGCAAAATGTGTGATTCTCATGCAATCTCTCTGAAAGGTCAAATGTACAGTTTAATATTCTAAAACAATCATAATAAATGTTGTATTTATGCAGTTAGAACTCTCTTCTGGAACCACAGACTCCCAAGGGAAAATTTGAGATATCTGAGGAATCAGAACAGAGGCTTGAAGAATGGTCTTCTACATCACAAGCAAATATTCTAACCACTGATCCAATGGTTATTATGGAGGGTAGTGTTTACAGTCTCTCTGGAGATGTGCCATTTTGTATAACTAATTGTTCATTGGACCAGAGAAAGAAAGGAAGAAGAACAGTGACATGACAATGATAGGTATAGTGGATTTGAAACCAAATCACTTGGAAGACAGATGAAGTGATAATACACAATGACTTTGTCTTGAATGTCATCACAATGAGATTCCAGGACAACATTTTTAACTAGTACGACAAACTAGTATTTTTAACTAGTATTCAACATTTATTCTGTCCCACGCGCTTGTAAAGTTCCACTCACTCTCTCATCCAAACTAAAGGATTCATTCTGGTAGGTGAATAAAATATTGTTATTGTCATAGCAATATCATATTATCATATTATATCGTTGTTATCATTTTAAGGATGGGAAAGTTGGTTTTGCATTTTCATGACAGTTTTATACGCTTACCTTCCATTTCAGAATATATTTCCTCTTACAAATTTTGTTTAAACTATCTCTAAGTGCATAAAGAATCACCCCAGCAAATGAGGAAAAATTCAGATCCCATTTTAAGTGAAATTATCAAAAGATTTGATAATTAAATCAACATTGAATCATAGAATACTAGAATTGGAAGGGACCTCGAGAGATCATCAAATTTAGTCCCCTGCCTTCAGGGCAGGACCAAACAGAATCTATATCATCCCTTATAGATGTCTGTCTAATGTGCTCTTAAATATCTCCAGTGATGCAGATTCCACAACCTCCACAGGCAATTTATTCCAGTGTTTCACCACTCTGACAGTTAGGGTATGTCTACACTACAGTGTTAATTCGAGTTGTCTTAATTCAAAATAGTTAATTTGAATTAAGATAATTTGAATTAACGCATCTACACACAAAATGCAGTTCGAATTAGCGTTTTGCTAATTCAAAATACCGCGTCCACACTGAGTGGACACTGATTTGGATTTAAGTCTGGCTGGAACCAGGTCAGGGTAGGGCATCAGGTCAGGAGTGTCTTTGTGTGGCTGTTGCCTGAGGCTATCTGGGGCTTGTGCTTAAAGGGACACCCCCTGTCGCCCCCGGGCAGCTGGTTCCCAGGTATCTCTGCTTGCTTGCCTGCCTCACTGAGGGACAGCAAAGCATTTGTGTGTCGGAGGGCTCGGGTTGCCCTCACTCGGGACACTACAGCACTCTGCAACATGGAGCCAGAGTGCTGTGGTGTCCCAAGTGAGGGCAACCAGAGCACTCCGAGACATAGCCAGAGTGCTGTGGTGTCCTGAGTGAGGTGTCCCGAGTGCTGTGGTGTCCCTCACTCGGGACACCACAGCACTCTGCAACATGGAGCCCTCACTCGGGACACCACAGCACTCTGCAACATGGAGCTGCCCCTGGGCACTCTGGTGCTTCTCGTGAACAAGTTGCTGGCTGCACTTTCTACAGGCTGCCATCCGGGAGGTCCATCGGGGGGGCTGTCAGTATCCAGGAGGCTCTGCAGGATAGCTTCCACCCTGAGGAGCACTCAGCCTCCCTGGTCTGCCCCACTGGAGGCTTGTGCCTCATTCCTCCCTCACGTCCTTCCACTTACTCCTTCCCCCAACCCTGCTTCCTGATGTCAAATAAAATACATGTATTTTCATGAACACAAACTCTCTTTATTTAACAAAACTGGCGGGGGGGGGATGAAACTCTGGTGAGACTGGGGAAAGGAGGTGAGGGGGGGGGAGGGAGCTGGAAGGGGGAAGCAAGGGAAAGAAGGGGGAGGGGAAGCTCAGGGCTCAGGGTTGGGGGTCTCGCCGGACCACCTTGATTTTCCTGGGATCGCATGTGGCCTTTGGTGGCCAGGCTGGCAGCTATCCTGCCATAGATGGCCGCGTTCCTCCATCTAGTATGGAGATCATGGACATTGGGGGCATACCTCCTCCCCAAACCTGAGTAAGGTCCACCCTGATCTCCCCCATGGACCAGGAAAGTGCCCGCCTTCTCCGGGCCCTGGCAGGCTCCTGGGAGCTGGCAGACTGCTCCTGGGGAGCAGTGGAGGGCTAGCTGCCAGTGGCTTGCTGGCTCCTGTTTTGGGGCCACTGGGTCAGGGGCAGTGACTGAGGGCTCTGGGCCAGCAGGCTTGGAGCTGGCACAGGCACTGTGGCCATAGTCTACCCCTTTAAGGGCTCCGGGGAGGGTGGGGGAGGGAGAGGAGTGTTCTTGCTTGAGGCTGGAGTGGCCACCAGGGCACCCTGGGAGGCTGGAGGCCCCCTATTTCGAAATAAGTGTCTACACAGCACTTATTTCGAATTAGCTAATTCAAGTTTGGTGTTACTCCTCATAGAATGAGGTTTACCAAATCTGAATTAAGCACCCTGCTATTTCGAATTTAATTTGAAATAGCGGTTTGCCTGTGTAGACACTATTAAAGTTAATTCGAAATAACAGCCATTATTTCGAATTAACTTTGATGTGTAGGTATACCCTTAGGAAGTTTTTCCTAATGTCCAACCTAAACCTTCCTTGCTGCAATTTAAGCCCATTGCGTCTTGTCCTGTCCTCAGAGGCCAAGAGAACAAATTGTCCCCCCTCCACCTTGTAACACCCTTTTAGATACCTGAACGCCACTATCATGCCCCCTCTCAATCTTCTCTTTTCCAAACTAACACCCAATTTCTTCAGCCTTTCCTCAGAGCTCATGTTTTCTAGACCTTTAATCATTTTTGTTGCTCTTCTCTGGACCTTCTCCAATTTCTCTACATCTCTCTTGAAATGCCCAGAACTGGACACAGTACTCCAGTTGAGGCCTAATCAGTGCAGAGTAGAGCAGAAGAATGACTTGCTCACAACACTCCTGTTAATGCATCCCAGAATTGTTTGCTTTTTTTTGCCACCGTGTCACACTGTTGACTCATATTTAGCTTGTTGTCCACTACAACCCCTAGATCCCTTTCTGCAATACTCCTTCCTAGACAGTCACTTCCCATTCTGCATGTGTGAAACGGATTGTTCCTTCCTAAGTGGAGTACTTTGCATATGTCCTTATTAAACTTCATCCTATTTACCTCAGACCATTTCTGTAGTTTGTCTAGATCATTTTGAATTATGACCCTCTCCTCCAAAGCATGTGCAGCTCCTCCCAGATTATTATCATCTGCAAACATAATAATTGTACTCTCTATGCTGTCATCTAAATCGTTGTTGAAGATATTGAACAGAACCGGTCCCAAAACAGACCCCTGCAGAACCCCACTTGTTATGCCCTTACACCGTGAATTTGAACTTCTAATAACTACTCTCTGAAAAGCACTCTCAGCCAGTTATGCACCAACTTTATAGTAGCCTTATAGTAGTAACATATCATGGTTGGGTTAGCTTTGTCTGTAATGCTAGCATTCAGATACATCATTTATAAGTACAATCATCAGAAATGTATACACTTCAAGTGACTCAATAGAGCCCAATGAGCTGCATTCAATACAGATTTATTTATGTTACTTTCCAGAGTTGAAGGGTACTCTTTGCTTTCTCCTTATTTGTGGTTTAAATTAAAAGGTCAGACAATCCAAGTTTAAAAAAAATCTGTATTCTTGGCTGTGGTAGCCTATTGTTCATCCTCCTTTGAAACTGCATTTTGGAATGATTCATTCCCTTGAGGTATAATGGTCATTTTTCCATTACAAACACTATTCATTCATTTTTTTTCTGGAGACTCCTTGGTTCACTTTCGGTCTATCAAGGTCACTTGTAAGATCCACTTTCAAAGAGGCATGTATCAATCAAATTCTTCTGCTGGCTTTTCACCTACTAATTGCAAACAGAGAGTAAATTCTCATTTTCCAAACGAAGACACGATTTAAAAAATCTTCCCTTAGTTTAGCTGAGGTTATAGAACCATATAGCGCATAAATTGTGATCATGCTAATGTGAAGCTTTCATCTCCGTTTGAAATTGTGTCTGTCCACTATAATGTCTTTGAAATCTTGATTAATAAAGGATCTAGACCGCTTCTTAATTACTGCATAATGTACTTGGCAAAAGGCTAATATTTTGCATTGGAAAAAAGATCCAGATATAATTCCTATGGCTAAAGCAGAGAAGGGTGCCCGATTCAGATTTGTTTTTGCCTACACTTTTCAGCATTACTGAAAACAGATTTTAGAAACTGAGAGATTTATTATTTTTGTGAGAAATACAGAAGGGTTTTACTACTTGTTTTGTATATAAATAGAAAGCTTGTTGGCTCTTTGTATTTGGGACTAAAAGGAATTCACATGCATTCATATATTTTAAAAATTCCCACATCCTAAAAAAAAAATAATTTTTCCAAGGTGGTCATTATAATCTGATTCATATTTTTATACTAAGTGGACCAAATTCATTGTTGAATGATTTCCACTAAAGACAGTGGAATTACACCATTTGTTACTTCAGCCACATTTCTCTGACAAAGTGAATTTTAAAATGTGGTTCAGCTTGCACATTTCATTGAGAACAAAGATGTCTACAAATTCTGGTTTTGGTATCTGGTCTCCAGCCACTCAAATAAATCATGCATGATATCAATGGCCTTGAGTAATGCTGAACATGTCCTGAGAAATGTCATCACAAGCTAGATATGGTGGTTCTTCCTTCTTTCAGCATGTTTTAAATACTGTCATGACTTTTTTTTTCTGGATGTCCATGTAATCAAATAGTATTTTACACATTTACTTAGTGTAATGTGCAAGCTCTTAATTACTGAAATGTGTACAGAAGTGTCATAATGTGATAAAGTTTTGCATTTAATGTGCTAGGTAAGATTTAAAAGTTGAGTATTATCAGGATTACAAGGATAATGTTTGCTCAGGAGTGCTGTAGTGTGGTTTTAAAATATCTCTAAAGATTAGCAGGATGGTTCTGAGAGTTAGTAATGAGAGAGTTATTTTTAATTCTTAGGTTTCTGTTTAATATCTACCCCATGTCTCTAAATTCTAAAAATCATCATCTGACAGCTTTTCATTGCTCAAAGCCCTATTCCAAATGTCCAAAAAAAAAAAAAAGTCCCACCTTGAAAGGAGGCATCCAGTCTCAGAAGTGAGGACAGGTATTGAATTGATATGGAGATTAAGCGATTCTTTGCTCACAAGAGGTGGTTTCTTCTCTTCTGGTTGGAGTTGAGGTATATAGATCACTGGTCTAGTTGGTATTATTATTCTGTTTTTATGTAGTGTGGGGGGGATGAGATATTAACTGCCGTGTTTATTGAATAGCATAATGCCTTCAATTAAAATTGTCATGAAAAATACCATTTTTACAGGAATACTTTGAGAAATGTTTGTGATCATCCGATCTGTTTGGTAAAAGGTTTTGAGTTAGTATGTCAGTTTTACTGTAAAACTTAAAAAAACCTCTCAGGTTCAGAGGAACCAATTTCAACAACCATACTTATCTCGTTTCTTTAGACATCTTTAATGAGGCCTGATTTTGAGGAAGGGTTGGACATGTGAAGCAAGTTCATGCACACTGAACCTCAAGTCATCTTTAGTGTCATAAATTGGGCAGCCAAAAACTATTATTTCATACATTTGGAGGGTTGTAGTCATTTGGCTTCTGATTTTACTTCTCCTCATGTGTCCAAGACACATAAAACATTTCTAGAATAGTTTATTTATTGAAAACATGTGTTGGGTAGTAACAGTAGGTATCATTTAGGAGAGATTGTCTGTCAATACATTGAAAACTTTGGAAACTATTATATTAATAGCCGGATATGGTTACAAACTACAGCAAAATTCCATTCCCTATTTTTCCCCGTTATTTTAGGCATTTAATAAAAACAGTATTGTAAGCTAGATTTTAAGTATTTTTTCTCCACATGTACTCTTAGTCCAAGATGTCTTTAGGAAGGCAATGAATATGGATGAACTTAGCCCATAATCCTATGTCCATAGTAACCAGTTGTCTTTTCAGGACCTATTTAGTGCCCTGCAAAGGAAATTAATTGGATGGTCTAGATGCTTGTTTCAATTGAGGCTTTAAAGGACAGTACCACGGATGTACTCAGTGGCATGTTGCAAATCATATTGGAGTACCCAGTCCATAAGGCACTGGAAGGTAGATGCAGATACATGAACACCAAAACAGTATGGTCTTAAATTGATATTGGCTGAATGGGGTCAGTGATAAGGTCTTTTCTTGTGACTTAGGTGTCAAAAGAACTTGCCAGTGCAAACTCTTGACCTGACAAAGGGGAGATGTATTTGATGTCTCCTAATTTATCCAGGAACTCATCCACCATAGACATAGCATACCTATCAAATGTCAACAATGCATTTATTTTCTAGAAGTCAATGGGTCTAGTTTTGGTAAAAATACAATGGGACTCCTCCACATACTGGGATACAGGCAAATATCACACTGTAGGCACTGCAGATAGCTAGATGGTATCTCCAAGCCCTGCTAGCTGTTTCCATACCAATATATGACTGCAGTCCTGGAACATTTATCCCATTAACCTGCACTGGAACAAATGTCTTAGTCAAGCCTCTTTTCAGCCTGGTGGTGTAGGGGTTAATTGCAGAAGAACTGTGTACATACCAAGTATAGGGGTGGTGAGGCATGCATTCCCCCTCTTCCCGTATATCTGATGAGCCAGAAGCAAGCCTCTAGGAACATACGCCATTTAAGATAAGCAATTGTGCCAGTGTAGCAAAAAACAAGTTATAGATAAGGGCCGGAATACACAAAAATCTTGTTTACCCAGATGTACTGATCTTGTAAACAAGGTCAAAGGACAAGTAGTACCAAATTGATAGTTAACAGCTAAGCCATACATCAGCAAGTAATGAGTGACCCCTGGAAATTTCCAAACTGCAAAACAAGGTAAAGACACTGTATTTAAAGCTGCACCACAGCATAGCAATTTGGACATCACTGATGGACTCTGGTACCGGTGCCTCAGAAGCCTAGATGACCTCCTGCTCATCCGCAGCTGAAACGGGGTTCCCAGCTTGCAGAATGGATATAAGATGCCACTTTTCCTATCATGTTATTCTTTTAGTTAAGGGGTACAGCTGAAAACTGTCAAGAAATGAACTGCTTGTGTTTGACAGATACTTGTGCAGCGTGTTTTGTACTTAGAGAACCCTTCTATATGGTCAGCCCTGAGTGAGGTAAGCTGCTCCTTTTATATTTGGGCTCCAGTTGGAGTATGCCCAACTGGGATGAGGGGGTGTAGCTTGCTTGGCCCACAGTGCAGGGTTAACAGTTCCCTGTTCAGGGGGGAGCAAGTACACCCTGTCACTGAGGCTATGGCTACACTACACTGATGCATCGGAGAAAGGTACACAAATTTTGCTCCTCAGCTCAGCACCCCTATTCCAAAAACTTGTGGAATGCCCATGTGAAGTCACTGCCACACCCACCCTGTCTTGCAAGGCTAAGGGCCTACTTCTGGCCAGTCCCTTTGGATGTTTGAGTTGTTCACCCTGTATCACCCCACTCACTCACTAGGTCTGGAAATAATGCAGGCCACATATGAAAAAATGCTGCTCAGTGTGCTACACTCAGTTTTTCATTGATTTGTGGACTTTAAGGCCAGAAGAGACCATTAGATCATCTAATCTTATCCACTGCATCAAACAGGCTGCCTGTATTGAACAGTGTTTTTGACCAAAGCACACTTCAATAAAGCATTTAGTCTTCATTAGAAAATATCAAGAGATGTAGAAACCACTTCCCTTGGTAGTTTGGAGAAAGCAGATGCAATGAGGGGAAGGTAATTGACCTCAAGGTCATACTTGTGAGTGTTTGTCATATTACTTATGCACAATGGTACTGCACTAAATTGTTCAAGCAACCTTAATGTTAGTGTTTCCTAGCATTTAAAGTCCTTGTTTATACCCAGTTCTCTGTACTCACATAACTACTTTGGAAGCTTAGGAGAAAAGCCTATTCTCGCCTACAGACAACCCCCCAACCTGAAGCGAATTCTTTCCGGTAACCATGCCACACAACCACGTCATAAGCAGCCAGGAGCACAGCCCTGCAACCAAACATGATGCCAACTCTGCCCACATATCTATACTAGCAAATTCATCACTGGAGCCAACAACATAAGCTACCAAATCAAAAGGTCATTAGACTGCACATCCAGTAATTTGATCTATGCCATCAAATGCCAGCAATGCCCCCCTGCTGTATATATTGGACAAACTGGACAATCTCTGCAGGAAAGAATCAATGGACACAAAACAGATATACGTAAAGGTAACATACAGAAACCTGTTGGGGAACATTTCAATCTTCCTAATCACGGTTTAAAAGATCTTCAAGAGGCTGTCTTGTCACAAATTAATTCTACTAGCCAGATATACAGAGAAACAGTGGAATTAGAGTTCATCCGCAAATTCAATTCACATGCTAATGGACTCAATCATGATGAAGGCTGGTTGGGGCACTATCTACTTAACTTTCAATAGCAGTGCAAACAGGTCTTTGTGTAAATTCCTGTGTCAGGGAGGATACTATCAATTGACTTTGATTCTTATCTGCTCTGTTTTAACTACCCAATTTTCAGATACTCACTGATTCTCTTAACCCCCCTATTTTCTATACCCTCTGCTCCCTGTCTCCTCCCCTCTCTCCTATTTATTTTGGGTCTGCACTTCCTAAACTCAGAACTCTGGTCATCTGAAGAAGTGGGCTGTGCCCACAAAAGCTCATGATACCATCTACATGTTTTGTTAGTCTATAAAGTGCTATCAGACCAATTGTTGTTTTTATAACTACTTTGGTTAGGGTTGCACATATGTATTCATTTTTACTTAAATAGTTGTCCCAACAAAACTTCTAGTGTGTATACAGTTATAGTTTTCTAAAAGTGCCTTTCATCGACATAGCTTATTTGTTTTTACCAAAATATTTTGCGATCTTCTTGATAAAAATACATCTTTATAAAGATTTATAAAGATTTCATTTGATTTTTTTCCAATGAAAAATCTTTTTTCCCCAAGTTTTGAAAACAATCTCATGATAATTTCATTCCCTCCCCTGAATAGCCTGAGATTGATGGATATTTTCAAGGCATCGGTTTGAACCGATGGGTTCTGTGGTGAGTACTTTAAACACAGCCTGTTTGACTCACTCCTTCTGATCTTTTTCTACCATAACACAAACACATTTAGGAGTCCAAATCTTAGTTGATGATACTTTTATTTTTATGGTTTAATTCTAACCTCTTGAACCAAAAAAATGAAATTGCTTCCAATAAAATATAATTGGAGCTGTATTTTAGTTAGTGACAATCATATGCTGAAAAAATTAGAACAATTATAAAACTTTTTGAGCACATTAAGGATGTGAAGATCTTTCCACAAAAGATTTTTATTTTTGCTGCAACATTTCTGGTAAGCTTTACTCCCCCTCACTCTCCAAATCTTGTTTCAATACCTCATTTGTTTGATATACATTTTTTAAAAATAGTTTGATACTAACTGTGTGCAGCACAATGGGCACAAAATATATAAGTGCAGTAGTTATTAGAACAATATAGTTAGAATTTGTATGGTTTTTAAGTATCAGATACTGTAATTCTGAGGCACTTGCACTCCAGGCATTTAAAGCAGAGTGTAAATCAGGACTAGTATCACTGAAGTCATTTGATTTACAAATGTCAAGCTAGTGCAAGTCAGGGGGAGATTCAAGTTGCTTAAATTTATAAAACCCTTGCATCCTGTGTACTTGATTTTGTTGAGTAAAAATTAGAAATTTGTGAGTGATAAAGTATTTCTGGTTTTGAATTTTTCTGTGGGGGTATTCGTATGATGTGGTTTGAGTGCCTGCCCAATCCACTAAAACTCTGCCAGAAATATAGACAATTATTCTGACTGATCTAGTTATCTAAGCTGAAAATAGTGCGGGTAAACATGTTTACTTTTAGGAGCATCAAAACATGAGTGAAATCATCTTGTTTCATGTTAATGTTGCTGAGTTGGTGACAGTGTTGTTTCAGGGCTTAAGAGGTCAGAGGTTTTGATTTACAGAGGTTTGTGCAACTCTTTTTGGGGGGTTTGGGTAAGCTTGCACCCCAAGCATAACTTTTTAAACAGGGACTCCAAAAGCAAACCTCAGGTGAAAGTCTAGCGAATGCTACATTGTAATAGGAATCTTGCTTCAAATATGCCCTTAAACTGAGGCCCCTTCTATCTGTATCCAGGTGGAATTAAAAATCATGTTTAAAAAAGAGAACTTCAAAGTATTCCCATTGTCTCCTCCCTCAGTCAACAGGATTTTCATTTCCAGGCATGTGAAGCACATAATGGCTGCTGTATTTGTCTACATATTGGCCTTGTCCTAAAAATGCTCAGTATATGGAGCAGCCATTTATTTGTGCTCATTCTGATTTTATAACAGATTAACAGACACAATTAATATAAGGAAATAACATTTAAAATAATGGCATCCTTTACAATATTTTTCACAGGAGGAGAGGTAGTCTTTCAAATTGCTCAGATTGAAATCATTTGGGTCTGGATACCAAAAGCCACACCTTAAACTTAACCTGGAAATTAGCTGGTACCCAGTGCAATAGATTAAATATGCTCTCTAGCCTCCATGAAATAATTCTTGCAAAACTGCACTGGCAACATTTTATGAATGGTTTGAAATCCCAGTCCTATGCATAATGCTCTGCAATAATCCAATTTCAAGATGATGAAGGCATGGCTATCTTTTGTAAGATCTGAATACAAACAAACAATTCAGCATCTTGCTAAATGATAGGAAGTGCTTTCTTGCATTTTGGATATAGCAAAGCAGTATGGGTACGTCTACACTTGCCCCCTAGATTGATCTAGGGAAGCTAATGAGGGCGACCAGAATTGCAAATCAAGCCCGGGATTTAAATATCCCGCGCTTGATTTGCATGTTCCCAGCTGGTCGCCATTTTAGAAATTGACTAGCCCAAAGTAACTGCCCGCGTCTACACATGGCAGTGAAATGGGATTCCGATTTAAAGCCCCTAATTCAAATTAGCTGGTAAACATGCAAATCAAGCGCGGGATATTTAAATCCCGGGCTTGATTTGCAATTCCGGTCACCCTCATTAGGTTCCCTAGATCAATCTAGGGGGCTAATGTAGACGTACCTTTGAGGAGATGGTAAGATGAACGAGAAAAAATTCTTATGTATTTGTACCCTTCAGGATTTGTTGATAATTTTCATATACTAGATATGTCCTTTTAGGAGATTCAGTGTTACTTAGAATGTGTGTGTTTTACAATCTTGACAGAAGTAGGAGAAAAACTTTTTTTTCAATTTAGAAAGAACAGAAAATGTAGGAATGAGAAAATGCAAAGCAACCTTTAATTTGTTACCCTAGGCCAATGGTTCTCAAACTTTTTGGCCCATGGCCCACCTGGCTCAATGCAAACCTTTCCGCAGAACACCAATTGCTAATGGAAACTTGCTGTTAATTATATAATTATGTCCAACCCATTTCCCTCAGCCTGCTCCTGTGCCCTCCCTCCTGGCCAGACACCCTACCCCTAGCCCACTCCTGCATCCTCCCTTGCTCCTACACCCTCCCCCATGGCCAGACACCCTACACCCAGCCCACTCCTGCCCACTCCTGCCTGGCCAGACACCTACACGAGCCCACTCCTGCATCCTCTCAACTAGTCAGACACCCTACTCCCAGCCTACTCCTGCACCCTAGCTCCCATCCAGACTTCACTCCCTCACCCCTGCTGTACCCCACC
The DNA here is from genome assembly GCA_032595735.1 of Pelochelys cantorii. Lineage (NCBI taxonomy): Eukaryota > Metazoa > Chordata > Testudines > Trionychidae > Pelochelys > Pelochelys cantorii. Next base: position 331,003,516 of record CM064326.1, on the reverse strand, counting down.
TCCTGCCCAGATCCTGCACCCTGATCCCTATCCCACTCACTGGCAGCTCTGTCTAGCGCACTGTACCCCTCATTTTTGCTTCCACCCCAGAGCCTAGGGAGTCCACAAAATCCACTTAGCCTGAATCCCCAGAAGAGTAAATTTGGCCTATGGGAAGCCCCAAACCTCAGTCCTCCCTGTCCCTTCCTATCCCTTCATGGGGCTGGAGTACCACAGATGTGGGGTGTCTCAGTTGGGGGCCACATCAGTGAGGTTTGGGGGGTTTTGGAGGGTTTTTTTGCTTCTCACTTGTGTGGTCTCTTACTGATTTTTCTGGTGGGTCAGTGGCCCCAATCCAAAAAAGGTTCTCCACCCCTGCCATAAATAAAGAAAACATTGAAAAAGTTTTGTGTTGGACATTAATTGATATTTTACTTTATTTAAAATGAAGTGTGATAAAATAAAATAAGAAAATTAAAGCACTTAATCTCTTTAATAATTACTGGTTAAATTAAACCGTTCTCCCTAGCTGTAGCACTAGCAAAATGGGTCAGGCATAATTATGTAACTAACGGTGAATTTCCATTAGCAACTGGTGGTCTACAGAAAGGTTTGCATTGAGTCAGGTGGGCTATGGGCCAAAGAGTTTGAGAACCACTGCCCTAGGCTAGCATCTTCTTGGATGAACTTTAACAACTCTGGCTAAAAATCTCTCCACAAATATTCAGTAACAATGCAGATAAATCAGAACCATTTGTTTTCTGGGAACCAAAGAACCAGGACGCCAGCATTCAGAGGGGACATTATGAAAGGCAATATGGATGGTTAAAAGAAAATGGAAGTCTGTGCTACATCTTGAACTGGCAATACTGTGAATGACATTTCTGGATGGTGCTAACCATCTAAACGATATACATTCCCTACTGCATCACAGACAGTTCCTATACAAACCTGAAAAGCATCATGCTGATTAGTTGAAATGGTTTCTAAGGTCCAGGATGGAATTTCTGGTAAGGCAAGGAGACCTCCTTTCCCCCAAAGTAGCACGGAGGCTATCAGGGACTTACCTGTCAGATGGCAAACTCACATTCTGGGTCTTCCGTAGCCCAAGTGAGCATCATAACTATTGGCTATTCTGATCTCTTTCTCTCTTTTCACATCTTTGGAAAGATCTAGTTTTCATAGCAATATGAAATGAAAACAAACCTTTAAAACCTTAAGAAATGTCATGACAGAGATATCTAGTTCCTTTGGCAGCCCCAGTCTTTAACTCATCAACAGTGCATTGTTTTGTTTGGTGGTTTTGTGTCTGTGCATGTTTCAATGGCCTAACCTCTGCACGCTCAGTACGGTGTCTGGATGGAATATGATCTAGTGATGAAAACACAGCAGAGCATCCAGACCTATTTCCAGCTCTCTGATCTTGGCTCAATTACTTCTTTAAATTTTCAATGTGTCAGTTCCCTCAACCTTTCCTTATCTTGTTTTGGCTACTCCCCTAAATGTCTTCTTTTTTTTTTTCATGCTTTTCTTTCCATCTCGTCTTTTTTTCACAAGAGGCCCTTTCTCACCACACCCAAAATGTCTTTATCCCCCTCCTCCTTCTTCTTTTCTTCGTTATTTGTAAATGAATGTGCTAAGCTAGGTGGGGAAGGAGTTTCATTATCACTAAGGGCACGTCTACGCTGGGAAATTATTTTGAAAGAAGTTATTTCAAAATAATAACTCCCGAGATAACAATTTTGAAACAGCGCTTTTCCTCATGACAAACAGGAGTTATTATTTCAAAATAACAAGCCCGTTATTTCAAAATAACGGGCTTGGTAGTGTGGATGCTCTGCTTGTTATTTCAAAATAAGGGGAGTTATTTTGAAATAACTCCCTAATGTAGACTAGGGCTTAGTAACCAAGCAAATAACATGAAGAAATACTGTAGGATAAACGGGAGGGGAAATAATGGAACCCAAATCAAAATCCTTCAGTTGCCTTGTCACATCTTTCAGTTGTCTAGATAAAGCTTTGCTCCTGCCAATAAATTTCTTGTAAAGAGCCCAAAGTGAAACACAGATGTCCCACCTCATCAAAGAGATCGGGGCTGCCACTAAGCCATACTGGGGGCTCATTCAGAAATGTTTGGACCCTTCAAAAAGCCCGGCCTCACAGTTGGGAAATTCAGCTGTGGGAGTTGGAATGGCAATATGTGTGATTGGAAGTTAATACACATTTTTATATTAAATATACACATGGAGCCAACCCTAGCCTCAGAATATAGTTAATGCCCTATGCAAAATTCATAGTGCTTTGGTGAAATTCCTTTTTATTGTGAAAGCTGAGTCCACAGAACTTACTTTAACATTAATAGGCAGAAATAATGATTAGTTTGCACTGGCTCAGCAGAGGAATATTTGAGAGACATTGTTCTCTCTCAGCATTTGAATAGGCAGAGCCTCCTTTATGCATCTGGCTCACTGACACCTATTGTTTATCTCCAAATGTCTTATAACAAGAACTCATCCAGGAGCAGAAAGTTGTTCTTTTTTCCTTCTGCGGTGAGATGATTATTGGGGCAAACTTTTGTAGCTCAGATCATGCTTTTGTTGGGACTGGAAATGCCCCAATAAGATTTTCTAATCCTTCTTGAGAGAGACATTCTGGGGTAGTCAACTCATTTGTACGTTCTCTGTTTGTTTGGGGGGTTTTCCCTTTTTTTATGTTGAAGTGGTGAGCTATCTTTTTAAAAAAAATGTTGGATACCCACCACCCATGCTTGTGTACGGTGCTAAGCACGGACACTATCAGCCCATGTTCTATATGTGTGCAAGAGGAGAGCGGAGGCTACACAGGGGTGAAGGTGTGTGTAGTCAAAAACACATGAATTCACCCAAAATTCGAGCAGGACTTGACTGAAAGTTTATGGGCTCCACAAAATACAGTTCAAATTTAAATTACACTGGATAAATAGATGTGCTTAGTGATCTCCAGTCATCCAGGATATTGTTCCAACCAGCAAACAATTGTTTTTACTAAAGCGCACTGGTTTCCATTGAATATAGAATTCTCATAAGTCTGAGACTTTAATATCAATTAGGACATTTAAATGTTCCATATGCAATATACAGTAGTGAGGACCTTGATACAAATTATTAAATGCTGGCCTATTGGAAGTTGCCAAGAACCAAAGATGAGAGGTCTCATTTTAAGCAATGGTCTACCACACAATCTGGAAAGTGTCACTCTTCAGCCTTGAATCTCACTCTTTCAGGATGCAAATCTCACTCTTAAGACCAGCTGTTGGTATGCTCTTAGCATCTATTGGTATGTTTGCTAGAAAAGCATGGGGACTGTGACTGTAAATGGCCCCTACATGGGGAGGACACAGAGATAAAGGTATTCATACCCACATGGCCCATATGATTTTTAAAACAAAATTAATCTGTGTTTTCTCTTTCAAAATGCAGACTCAACTAGCTTTACTACTCATGGTATGCAATCCGTATTTTTGTGCAATTTTGGTCAGAAACAATAATTTATTTATTTCATTTCCTGGGGAAAAGTCCTAGAGTAATACATATGCACTCTTTCTTTTAAAAAAAAGTACATTTTAGCAACTTATTCTTTTTTACTGAGGATAAAAGGAGCTAGGTCTCTTTTATCCAACTAGCAGTAAATTGAGTGTAACAACATCCTTGTAAATGATCTTGCATCTATTATGTTTCATTTCTTATTGTTTGCTCTACAGAAAAGGATAATTCATCAGGCTAGTTCTGCAAATAATCTCACAGTGACATGAATTCTTCTGCAGAGTGAATGGCCGTAATAAATGATCCATGGAAAACACACAGGCCTCTCTTGTCATGCCAACTTGGAGCTTTAATCCACTTCCTGTAGCATAAAAATGACCAAAATCAACATTTAAAAAAAAATTCCTTAACAATGGCACTGATCAGCAGAATTGCTGCATCCAGCAGATACAATGCCCTCAAATTAATAAATTAACTCAGGAGATAGAAGAATTTTTAAAGGGTTAGGGAGAAAAAAAATCCCATTGGAAAATTTTAAGCAATGAAAGCAATGTTAATGGAATGCTTAATTTTAAGATATTCTTAGTGTAAGCGTTTAAGTTTTTACTTAGAATAAAAACCACTTGCAGGTTTTCAAATACATACTTCTGTTTGAAGCTCAGAAAGGCATACAAGACTGGATTTTTACCTGCATGTAGGTGTAGAAAACTGTTGTATTGTGTTGGGGCCAGATTGTGATGCTTTTATATTGACTTTAGTGGCACTTTTTAGAGGATTAAGTATTCACTGCTCTGAATAAGGGAGCCATAATTTAGCCTTTAGCTTCTACTGTCCTAAAATATCTGTCAGTCTTTGTCTTCTGGAAAACTTTAAAACAAAACAGATGGAAATACTAAACTGCTGGGACAATACACTAGTTTAGGAAAGGTTAATTTACTATAATTACTTGAATGTTTGAGGATTCTGCATGACTTGGAAAACGTGTGTGTGTTGTTTGTGTTGGTCTGTACAATTTTCCTTAACACTTAATAGACATTGGGATCTTCCTGCAGTCTTCCTTCGGCCTTTGTGATAAAACAAAACAAAACAAACAAAAACTTCATGAGTTTCACTCAATTATAGTAAGAAAAAAACCCCGCATAATAACACCAGTGTGTCCAAGCAATTCCAAAGTTATGGACATATTACATTCATCAAAATCCTTTGGAAAATCTCCCATATTATTTATAAGCACCCCGTTGAATCTATACATGTCTTGATCTGACTGTTGAAGTGAGCTTTACTGGGAATTTCTTTTACAAGGAGAAGGTAAAGGACCTTTTGCTAACAAGGCTTGAAAAGCTTCCATGGTAAAGTTATGTTGATGGAAGACTCCTTTACTTGGCCACTGGTAGCAAGTCACATAGGATTACAAGATGGTCAGGCAATATTACAAGATGTGGGTGCCAATATTCAAGGTTCAATTTTTGCTGAGGTTTTGTTAGTCAAATAAATCAAATCCCTAACTGGCTATAAACTAGCTTGTGCCTTTGGAAATTAATTTATGCAAGCTTTCACCAGCTCGGTAGAGGTTTCTCTCCCCTCCTCTAATCTCTGCCTAGATGTTTTTTGCATGTGTAGTGTGACAGCAGGGGAAGGGGAGTGGGTTGTGCTTTTCTGTTCTCCCATTGTCAGGCAGTGTAAGAGAGTGTTGGGAAAAACCTGTCTGCGGGATCCTGTATCATCTCTCCCTGCATGTGTACAGGAAAAGTCAGTGCTGCTCGCTGTGCCTCTCTGTTTCCCTTTCATTCTTGCTTGCTCTGAAGCGGGGAGCAGGATTAGCTTGTGGCACTGGCTATCACAGGAGCATGGATAAAAGGCACAGCTCCTTAAACGGCACTGCTGAAGCCCTTGTTATTTTTCCCCCTCCTTCCATACAACAGTTGTGCCTCATTATCCACTGTCTGGCTCAATTTGTATGTGCCTGTGTGTGTGTGTGTTGGAAGGAACTTAAAGTTTTCCCTGATGCACCCACTGGGGCAGAAGAAGGAGAGATGTTCTATAGAGTGGCCATGAGGTCTTGATTGTTTTGCATTTATGAATGAAACTGACCTAAATCACCTGTTACCTCCATTTTCTAGATTGTATGAAGGTCTGTGGCTGGACTCTACAGGACTGAAGGCAACGGGGCTCCAATATACAAGGACCCTACAGTATCGTCTGCAGCATGAGGTACCTGAACTGAGAGCATTACTAGCAGAAAGAGTGAACTGCCAGCATGTGAAAAATAACTTGCCAAGACTCAGGTGAGTCTGTTATCTTTAATTTCCTCTCTCTCAGATCTGTCCCTATTTCTCCAGCTTTTCCTTATAATTAAAAAAAATGGAAATCTGTTTTATAGAGAATATTTTTAAACACCTAAAAAACATTTTATACTCAATACCACATAATTGAAATGCAGAAACTTTGTTACTTTTGCATACAAAAATTCTAGAATATGCTGAATTTTGAAAGAATATTGTATTATTTCATAGGACTTTACTGTTTAAAAATTATTACATGTCTTTGACCACCAGTTAAATGTTGTGCTTCTCTGGGAATGCTGTATAGTGACAATAGAGTATCTATCTGTCTAGTTCCAATAGAATGGAATAGAGGGAGGTTTGTTATTTTTTATTAATGCATGAAGTGGTTTAATATCAGTTATGAACATTGAGTTTGTACAAATCTGACAGTCGGATGTCTCACATAGGCAGTAGATTATAGGGAAAGAAACTATAAACTTAAAAGAACAGATCAGCTCCAGAAAAAGAATAATGTACAAGGAATATTGTATGTGCATCTTTAATGAAATTCAATTTTTTTCTTAAAACAAAGTTGTGTTATACATACTTTGACTATAGTTCAATAATCCTTACAGAGAACACGTTACTACGGGCATTACACTAGGAAATACACTAGGAAATAATTTGAAAATGAGTAAATTTGAAATAATAACTCCCAAAATAAAAAAAATTGATGTAGTGCAGTTTCACTACAAGGCAGCATCAAAATAGCTCAGAATTATTTCGAAATAGCACGTCCACGCTGATTGACGCCTGCCTCTGATTTAGAGCCCTGGAAACTCCCCAGGGAGGGCACCAGAAGGGCAGATACTTCCTGTGGCTGCTTGCTGAGGCCAGCTGCGACATGTGCTTTCAGAGGCTCCTCTCTACAGCCACATCTCACACACCACTCCTCCGCTGCCTCCCCCCTCTCAGGACACCACACCAATGCAGTGTGCTTTGGTTGTCCTTGCGAATGCCACAACACCGACACCATGGAGCCAGAGCTGCTACAAATCACTGCCAGGCTCATGGGGCTTGTGCTGTGCCTCATGGGACAGTTTATCTAGACTGCCCACATGCTGCTTCAGGAGGACAATGACCAGCCCAGACTGGAGGACCCCTTCACCCAGGTCCTGGTGCTCCTGCTGCTGCAAATGCCCCAACCCCCCTGGACACCATGGAACACTGCTTCTGGCCGAGGGAGACTAGTTCTGACTGGTGGGACTGCATCATCCTGCAGTGATGGGATGACCAGAAGAGGCTCCAGAACTTGCATTTGGAAGACCACCTTCCTGGAGCTTTGCGAGCGGCTCGCCCCTGCCCTCAGGCAACAGGACACCTGACAGTGACCTGCCATCCCCCTGCAGAAATGAATCGCCTTTACACTCTGGAAGCTTGCCCAGGTGAGGGAGGAACACATGACCTCGTACTGGCTCACCAGCTGGTCCCAGGTGGCCTTCCACTGCTCCTGGTCAGCCGGTGCTCCTCTCGGTCAGCGGCCTGCTCCTAGTGTTCCCTGTCGAGCCCCTGGATGAGAGACTGGTGGCAGGCCATCTGCTCACGCAGCAGGTCCTTGTGGGTTCTCTTTCTCCAGGGGACCCCATGGAGCCAGGAGGGTGGCCTGGGAGGTGGTGGATGCACCACACTCATAGCTGGTCCAGCTGTGAAGAAAAGTTACAAGGAAAGTTACCCCAGGAGACACTGTGTATGAAGCTTAGCCCTAATCTCTGACCTGACATGGAAGGTCTTGGTTCAGATGATGGCGATGTGCCTCGAGCTAGTCCATATGTTGCTTAGACAGTGGGCACTTTCCTGCAGGGGCATGGACTTCCCAGTGGAGCATCGCTACACCCATAACCATGCAGGCCAGGAGCCTGCGGGAGGGACTGGGGGAGGGGCGGCTCAGCCTCCTTCTGTCTCACACACGCCGGGTACAGCAATGGTGGCATCCCACAGAAAAAGAACTTCTATCTTTGCTGGCTCGAGAAGGGGGAAGAGGTGTTGGGGTGTGTGTGTGTGTGCGCACGCGCGGCAGAGGCTGCTTTCCAGAGAAAGTGCTACTGCGTTTCCCTCCTCTACTTCCCCCTGGCCGGCTGCCATGCAGGGGATCGGTCTCCTCTGCATCGCTTCACTTGACAGAGCAGATGCTGCCCGAATGCATGCATGACCTTGTGCTGTGTGGTTCCATGACCTCAGCCTCCTTGGTGGTGACTTGTCATGGGAAGGTGTCCCACCACAGAGGCCAGAGTAAGGCAGGCCTCTCCAGGAGCCTTGTGAGAAGGACCAAGAGGTTCCTGTATGAGAGTGCCATTGGCTTGAGTGCTCTGGACTGGCAGTCCATGTGCCTCAGGCTGTTGTGTGGCACCCAAGTCGAGTAGGGAAAGTTATAGAACACACGTGAAGTGCCTTTCCCGGGTTTGTCCGATGCCTGTGAGACATCCTGGGGGGTGGGACCGGGTCCAAGGTAAGGAGCAGCTCCCAGCTTGCAGGCTTGGTTGCCTGGCTGGCCTGCTCCTCTTCTTCTTCCTCCTCTGTGTCCTCCACAACCCTGACCTTGTGGAGTCTGATGCCGGGCGTGTCCTGGCCAGACTTGTTGATGGGGTGGGGGTGACCGGCCTCCCTTCCAGGATGTCATCAAGCTGGTCATAGTACCAGCATGTGTGAGGTGCCACCCCAGAGCATCCACTCTGTATCCTGGTCTTATTATAGGCCTGTCACAGCTCCTTGATTTTCATCTGGACTTGGCGGAGGGTTTGTGTGTCCTTTTCCAGCCAGGCTGGCAGCCATCTGGCCATAGACATTGGCATTCCTTTTTCTGCTGTGGAGATCCTAGAGGTTGGTCTCAGCCCAGACCTTGTTGAGGTCCAGGATCTTCACCCCAGTCCAGGCCAGTGGTCTCTTGCATCCCTGGCCAGAGGCAGCCAAGGGTGCTGTGGGAGTGCTGGCAGTTGTGGGGGGCACAGAGGGAGCACTGGGGTCTGTCATAGCTCTTTGGATGGTGCGGTGTGGCACGGTGCTGGCAAAAGTCTGCACGTGCCACAAGCCCTTTTCCTGCAGCCTGCTGCTTTAAAAACTCCACAGGAGACTGGGAGCAGTGAAGTTGGCAGGTGTGGCTAGAGCAGTCACAAGTGCAGCTGTGAGAGGCCTCTGGAGGCCAATTGTTTTGAATTAGCAGTGCCGGAGCAACCACACTAACACTATTTTGAAATAACAATTTTGAAATAAGCATTATTCCCCAAGGAAAGCAGGAGTGCAGATTTCGAAATAACCAGCCTGTTATATTGAAATAATGGGCTCTGTAGTGTGGACGCTCCGCTTGGTACTTTAAAATAACGGGGCTATTCTAAAATAACTCCATAGTGTAGAGAGGGCTAAGAGAATATATTCATGTGAGTACATTTACCTCTGGAAATTATATAGTATTAGACACTCTGCCATTGCTAGTAATTAACTTTAGTAAAATGCACTATTATTAAAAATCAGGACTGGGAAGGACCAGACATACCCTCTCTTTTATCACTGAAGGACTTTTAATTATAAATTCTGTATATGTACATTGTAGGGAGAAACAGAAAAGCTGGACAGTATACAAATAGGATAGAAAATTAAACATTAAGAGTTAGGTGGTATTATTACAGGTTGCACCTCCTAAAACCAGGACTCTCATCTGGCAACACAGATGTTCCTGAACGAGAGTGCCCCAGGGCAGGAGAGCCAGCAGCAGAGAGCCTCACGCACAGCGAGGCTGGTGGAAGTAGAGCCAGGGCCTCAGTAGCCCGGCGTCGGTAGCGGGACCATGGTAATGGGGCAGAAGCAGCCTGGCAATCCCGCTGGGGCTGGGGCAGCTTGTGTGTCCTGGTCCAGCAGCGGGGCTGTGCTGCAGCAGCCCAATCGGGGCTGCGTGCTGGCCCTGCAGCAGGGGCAGAGCCATGGCAGCCTGGCTGGTAGTAAGGCCCGGCCATGGTAGCCCAGCAGGGAAAACACGTCAGGGGCCGTGGCAGTGGAACCGGGGCTGTGGCAACCCAGCTGGGGCAGTGGCAGGCTGGCAGCCCGACTGGGACTTCCTGCCAGCTGGCAGCAGGGCTTGGACCAGGGCAGCTCAGCTAGAGCCACATGCCGCCCAGCAGTCGGACTGGTGCCATGGCAACGGGGACAGGTCTGTGTGTTGCCATACTAGCACTGGGGCTGGGGCAGCAGCTCTGATAGTGGGATCTGGACAGCTGTAATACCCAGCTGGCAGCAGGGCCGAGAGGCAGGCTGAGGGGGCCAGTGGCAGGGGACCTTCCCTGGTCCAGCAAATTCCCTCATCAGGGACCGCTCAGGTCCTGAGGGTGCTGGACCAGGGAGGTCCAACCTGTATTACTAAAAAAGATTCCCTCCTTCCTCCTAAAAGTTTATTTCTTATCATTCCAGATTATTTATGGCAGGGAGATGGGGAAAGTAGCTTCAGTTCAATATGTGCTCTGCTGAAGCAAGGCCAAACTGTTCAGCACCTTGCTGGATGGACCCAAAAGTGTCTAGTTATTATAAAATAGAGAAAAGTGAGATTTATCACCTGATGTTTCTCAGATGGCTATCTTTCTGCTACAATGTAATATGGATAAACAGGCACAATGCTTTGTGAGTATGCTGCTTTAAGAGCTATTCATATTGAAAATATACTTTGAGGTCAATGAATGACTATATTGCATATCAATATGGAGCTCATGTGAAGATACTATAGGCCATTTTTTAACAATGGGGATCACTGCTTGCAATTAGGAACCATGACACCTTACTCCTCCGATTACCTAGCAGTTCTAGTTCTGCGCAGAGAGCCTCCCAGTTTAATAAAATAAACTGAGAAATGAACGAAGGCAAGAAGGGTAACAAAGAACGTGTCAAACAATTATTCCGGTTTTACTCGCCGTCATTGTGGTTTTGTTTTTGAATGTACACTTGATTTTTGCTTACCCGTTTAAAGATTCCTGTAATTTAATTATATTATGTACATTTCTTCCTTTCAGAAACCCTCTGTTTTTACATTCATCCTGAAGAAGCGAAGGGAAGGGAGCCAAGAGCTTGGAAAGAGGAGTAGGGAGGTGGAAAAACAAGTGTTAACGGATATAGGGAAAGGTTTGTAAGATTCTCCAGTACTCATTCTCTTAAATTGCAAAAGATCTACAGTCCAGGCTCCTTTTGTGTTGCGATCCTTTTGGCGCAGGAGTTGGATATGCAGGACTTAGATGCAGCTACAAGATTTTCAGGCAGCCTTGGTCCTGATCCTGAAGTATGTTACAACAGTTTATGAGCTGATCTCACTAACATTAGCTGGCTATGATCCCCCAAGCAGGTCAGATACTAGTTGAGAACTGTGAGAACAGAGGCCTACTCTGACACAACCTTCCTGGCCCCAGGCTATGCCCTGCACTGGAGAGAAGGGAAGCTGCTATAGGGTCTGGTTAAAATGCTTTACAGCAGCTGAGATCTGGCCAATTAGGACAAAAGATGCAAAGTGACCAGGACAAGGAGGAAGAGACACAGGCCCTACAATTTTACTTCTCAATTTTCCCACTAAATGCTAGTAGAGCAAGTATGGTTTCTGCATTACAAAACTCTCCCTCAGAGGGCCGACTATTTCTGTGTAACGGGGGATGATGTGCACGTTATTTTATGTGACCAAATTGTTCACACAAAGTGCTATGGAAACTGTGCTCTTCTCTTGTCCGGGATGCAGCTTACTCTGTCAGCTTGTTACATTATAGTTAAAGCTCTGGTCCAGGAAAGAATTTAATCATATTTATAGTCCCATTGAACTCTTAACTGAGACCACACATAAAGTCTAGAAGGCTTTTCGATACTTTGCTGGATTGGAATGTAGTTGCATCTCTGAGTGCTTGGGACATATTGAGGTACATGTTAGTACCACAACCCTAATAAAATTTAAAATAGAGAATGCAGCATATGCAGGTTATTCCATGGTTTGCTAATGCCTATCCATTATTACATGTGCGTACACAGTACACATACATGGAATTATATCAGACAGGACATCAGTAAGTGACTCCTGTCAAGTCTTTTGAGTCGTAGGGGATGATTCACTGCCCAGCTTTTGCACATGTGTCTTCTAGATGAGATTTATTTTAATTTAACTGTTGAGTTTGTGCTTCCTTTTGTGAATTGCATGATTCTCATAATAAGGCTATTGAGAATAAAGATCAGTAGTGTAAAAATACCAAAGGACACACATGGGTGCACAAGGTTTTTATACATTTGCACAGACTTTTTTTAAATGTTGAGTTAAGTTCTCCTATATAATGGTTAGGGTGCCCAAAGGACAGGTGAAACTCTGGGCCAAATTCTCACTGGTGCAAATGAGCACAGAAGCTACATCCATTTAATGTAGCAGTGAATTTTGTTGTATATGCATGAGAGCTCGCAATTTGCTTGTGCTGCAAAATTCTGGGAAAAGATTCATCACATCTCCAGCACAACCATTCGAGTTCCAGCTGAATTGTAACACCTACATAATATTTCCAATATAGAAAGTATTTCAAGTGGAAAATCTCACATGGATTCATGTATTTATTGGTAGTCAAACTAATATTTTGGAGGCATTTCCCATAGAAAGATAATATTACAAACAGAAGCAGATTCTTATGAAAAGGTAACTCTCACAAAATTCAGGGCAATGAAGACAAATTTCAACTTGTTTTTAATGATTTATTTTGTCACATTTATTTTCTTGCTGTACATTTGCATTATTATTTGCATTACAGAAGCACCTAGAAGTCCTTATTCCAATTGTAGCCCATTGTTCTGGTCCTATACAAACACATAGCCCCACCTTGAAATTCTTCAGATGGACCATGATACTGCCAAGCACATGCTTAACTTTTAACTATGTGCTTAAATCCTATTGAGTTGAATGAATAATAAGTATGTGCTTACAGTTAAGCATATATTTCAGTGCCAGGCTGAATCAAGGTCTTTCATTCCTGAAGAGACATGGCATGAATATATGCAACAGGGCTGAAGTAGCAAGGAACTCCAGGCCCCTTTGAAACATCAGGCTCCTGTGCAATTGCCCCTTTGCTTCACCCCCATCCATGGACCTGCTTGTACTGCAAAACAGATGCTCTCATGAACATACAACCAAATTCACGGCTCCATTAAATGGGTGCAGCTTCTGTGTTCAGTTGCACCAGTGAGAATTTTTCAGTTTATACAAGAATCATTTTGGGGCGTAAAAATAGTAGCTTTATGAGCTACTTCAGTGGTTACATCTGGTAACAGTAAAGAAAGTGTCAAATATTTTTGGTCAATGTTGTGAAATCAATTTGCTTATTGTTTAAAAAAGGAGCTGGTTGAAAAGAATTCTGGTTTTCTGCGTGAAGAAGAACATCAGCACTTTGTATTTTACAAAGCAGAAGTGAGAGTGGATGTGACTGAAAGCAGACAATTGAAACTGTGGAAGAAAACAAAGTCCTCACTCTGCGTTTGGTAAGCAACAGGTCAGAGACAGTTTATTTTTCAAGCAATTGCAAGGGAAGATTGCGGCCAGACAGGGGGGGTCCCCCTTCCCAAGCAGATCTTCAAAAACAAGCAGTAAAAAGGGCAATATATATACCTTCCCGTTACATACAACAACGGCTAGAAATTATCTGTCTGCCCACAAAATTCCCTTGAGATGGTGCCTTATCTCAAGGTTCCCGCTCGAATCAGCATTCCATCCTAATCTTTGAGAGCGAGGCAGAGAAAGCGTTTCTTGCAATTCTCGCTCTCGTGTTGCTAGGCCTCCGGGTTAGCCTGAGTCTTGCTTTATTGTTAACAAATCAGAGATGGCTGTACACAAATTCCCTTTTTCCTTCTTCCACAAAACTCTGCCATAGTGCTCTGTGGGTTGTCAGAAATCTAGCAGCAGTGGAGGCGTGTTTCTAGGTATTGTTACAGAAGAGTCTGAGTATTGGGGTGTCACAGACTCCAGCAGTTTGTTCCCAGGAGGTGGTGGGGCTAGAGGGTGCAGCAACTCTCAGTGCAGTAGACCCTAGGTCTCTCCTACATCCAGGTGAGCTCTGGCTGCTCTTTCTCCAGTCCAGAAGCCTCTTCCTTCCAGCCAACCCTCCTATACCACCATCCTCAAAAGTTCCTTCTCCCTCTCTGTCTCTGGTAAAGAGGTCACTGGGGCAGGCCCTCTCTCTTATGTTCTTTGTTCCCTTTCTAGCTGGAACCTGTTGGTTAGATTTCTAGGATCCTCTCTCCTCAGCCCATTGTCCTCCTATTAGCCAGAACCAACTGACTTCCAAGTTGGGCTGGGCCTCTCACTCACTATGTCACCAGTTGCTATGGTACTTCTATCTCCAGTCCATTGTCCAGGATCCTAGTTGCTAGGCAGTTACATATGGTCTTCTGCAACAACAAACTCTCTTCTTATCTTATTATTCAAGCAGCACACAGGGAAACTGAGGCACACATGCACTCTTCATGTAAACCACCATGAAAATCTACAACTTCATCACAGAGGGTGCTACAAAATACTTAAGCCCCAGCTGTGCAGATTGTAGTGGGTAGTCAGAACAGTTCCAGGTCTGCTGGGAAGTATACAAGAGAGCAGTGATAGATACACCCTGTGATATAGAATGAAGCGTACATTCTCCCTACCCCTGTGCAAACTGGTCTGAAAGCTGCAATGAAATTAGGGTAGGATTTGTTTGGCTCTATAGTTCTGTCACATTTCTCATTGGACTTCTTATTTTCCTCCGTCCCACCACTCCTGTTTTTTTAATGGTTTCTCTTAAGCAGAACTAGGATGAAGTAATAATTGACTTTGGAACCTGTGATTAATCAATACCAAATGATCCCTGCGTTTTATCTAACCAGTCTAATCTAGTTTCTGGTATTTATGAGGCATCTCTGAATTTGGTGGCTGATTTTTCAGATGATTAGAAGGTGTCCAACAGCCGCTCAAATCAATGGAAACTCTGGATGTTTAGCACTCTTGAAAATCATGTCCTTTATATCTAAGTTTTGATGCCAAGTCAAAACTAGTTGGCTTGTCCCTGCTGTTGATATTTAGTGGTCTACCCATCCTGGTTACATTCTATATATTGTTTTGAAATCATACTGGGCTCAGGAGATCACATTCAGCCAAGTTTAGAGATATTATGATATAAGGCAAATTAGAGCCAAAATTAAAGATGTTCTGAGCAGAAATATCTTCTGGAGACAGAGAGATGAAGTGGCTTGGATAACAGAGAAAAAAAACTTGAAACTTTGCCAGAACTTTATGCCAAATTCCTAAGTGTTGAAAATATTCCGACTGGCATTCCCATTAAATTATGTTTCACTTTTGTGCCCCTCTATTTTTTTCAGAGACTAGAGATAAAACTGCAAAAATGTTCATCATTTGAAGTCCTTCTCCAGATAAACACCAAATAAGAGAAAGAATTGTAAGGTGGAGATTTTGATATTAACCATGTTTGGGCAAGTGCTTTGAGATTGAAGAAAGAAAAGTATGCAGTCATATTTTATTAATAATAAATTATAACATGGATTACAACATGCGTGGTGTTCTTTAACAAATCATTAAGTAAACATTCTATTAAAGCACTTTCATTCAAATAAACTATGCACCTTGTTTACTATGCGATGTTTTGGTTTCAGGGAACATTAAACCATGGACAGTTGTTTTTAATGAAAAAATAAGCCTTAATGCCCTATGTAAAACAATCTAACATATTTCATAAAACACTAGTTCTTGGTATCTAAGTGCACCCTTCTCCCTTGTATAATTCCAAATCACATTTTAAAAATATGGTATCCATAATGGAGGATCAAACTGAGATCTGGAGGAAGAGGGTGACTAGAATTGTAGTCACACCAAAACTGAGTACTCTGGCCCTGCCCTTTATTTATTTGCTACAATCCAACATGTGGAATTAAAATCTGTTCTGCAGCATCTGTCTTCGTTAGCATCTTCTTTTGCATTTCTTGCAGAAATGGACTGGGGTTTATTAAATTTATTACAAGTTCTTCAGGTTACAGACAAGGAATAATATAAAAACCTTTATAAAAATTTAAATTCATGTTTTTTATAACCTAGCTCTCTTCTTTACAATATACCTGGGCTCTGTAGTGATGAAGCTATCAGTTAAGAAATATGGAGAGGTTTTGGTGGGGTTTTTTAAAACATGACAAAACCTTTTGCCATTTGATGAGACCATTGCATGATGCATCCATTTCATGCCCTGCAAATTGTCTTGGATTAGCATTCTGATTTCAGTTGGGGAATAAAATTAAATGCAAAATTTCCATTGACTGGAAAATAAGCCATTTATTGTGAGCCTCTGAAAGAATCATCTAAGGGCTTGCATAATAAAAGCTTCTTGTATTGCATGTAAATGCAAATTTAAAGGGATTGGAAATCATTATTCTTTATAGTTCTGTGATATACCATATTCCATCACCGGCAGCTTAATGTATTTCTTTTAGCATCTGTTCTTTTTCTTTCTCTCTGCCAAAAAACAATAGTATTCAATGAGCAAAACTGAGCTATTCCGTTAATTTAATTGTGGTGACTTTCTGTTGTTGTTGTTCAGAATATATTGATCTGGTCCCTACATTGGTTTAATTTACTTAACAAGCCTTTTGGCTAATACAATTGTACAGAAGAAACTGTAAATACCAAGTGTATTGTAACCTTCACATGCTACCATAAGTGCAATTAAGTCTTTATGAGCCATAATTCAGGCCATGATCAGCTCCTAGTTACTGACAATAGCAAAAGCCTAGCAATATGGGTCTGCCTATTGGTCAAAGATCCACACAAACTGTCACTGCCAAGGGTAGCAAGAACAGCCTGCGCAAATATTGAGAAGCAGGGTCAAGGACTGTCCTCTCTCACATATATTGCCTGTGACTCCGACCATATCCTGTAATATCTCCTCCATGCCTACGCAATACTTTTGCAGTTTTAGTGAACCATAGATCACATAGTCCCAAAGTCTGACAGTACCCAGATGTGGAGAGCTTGCATAATAGCCCTTATGCTGTAAATTGTTCATCTAAGGACAGATGAAGGGTCTGATAGTCCCAAACAAAATTAAGTGTAAATAGGCCCTGCTAGCGGCAGACCAGGAGGGGACTTACTGTGTTTGCATATATATATATATATATATATATATATGGAAACTAGAACCTAGAATTCTTGCACAGAAGAGCTTCAATCGTTGTTTTGAAACATAGGCTGGAATAAGCGGGAATGGGATATAGCTCTATGGCCTTTCTCTGAGTTAGAAGTGGTGGATTGCAACCTTCCAATGTCCCCCACAAACACCTATAGGTGTTTTGTGGTGTTTGTCTGAATGCCATCCAAAGGCCCTGGTTCCACTCCGAGGCTATGTCTACACTACAGGCTTCTTGCGCGAGAAGCTTCTAGTGGAAGAGATCTTCCGCAAAAACTTCTCACGCAAGAGAGCATCCATACTGCAAAAGCGCATTGAAAAAGACTGCATGGACGCTCTCTCGAAAGGCAACTCTGATTGCTATTTACAGAATGGCCACCAGGGCACTTGTGCTTTTCTCAATTGCTTCTTTTTGCGCAAAACCCCCCTGTTCCCCATTCACACACACCTTTTTGCGCAAGAACTCTTGTGCAAAAAGGAGTTATTCCTCGCAGAATGAAGAATACCTACACCAGAAGAACCCCTCTCTTCTTTCATTTTACTTGCACAAAAACATGCTTGGGGTGTCAATGCGCTGCAAGATTTGCACAGAAACGGCTGGTTTTGCGCAAAAACTCTGTAGTGTAGACGTAGCTTCATTCAAATTTAATACAAACTTAAATATATTCAAGTCGGCAGGACCTGATGAAGTTCATTCTAAGGTACTTAAGGAACTAGCTGAAGCAATCTCAGAGACATTAGTAATTATCTTTGCCCTGGTCTACATTAAGGAGTCATTTTGAAATAACTCCCCTTATTTTGAAATAACAAGCGGAGCATCCACACTATCAAGCCTGTTATTTCAAAATAAGGGGCTGGTTATTTCAAAATAATAATTCCTGCTTTCCATGAGGCATAATGCTTATTTCAAAATAGTTACTTTGAAATAGCAGTAGTGTGGACACTCCCAGAGTCATTCAAAGTAATTATTCCTCAATGTTTCCTGGGGCTCTAAATCAAGATAGCATGTCAACGTTCAGGGTATGTCTACATAGCAGGGCTAAAGTTGAATTAAACTACACAACTTGAGCTACATCAATTGTGTAGTTTACATTGAAATAGCTTAACTCGGCTTTTGGCGCTGTCTACACAGCAGGAAGTCGAAGAAAGAACACTCTGCCTTGACTTCCCTTACTCCTCATGAAATGAGGGTTACCAGGAGTCAGAATAAGAAGTCCTCCAGTTTGCCATTATTTTGAAATAATGACTTGTAGTGTACCGAAATAACACTGCTGTATAGATATAGCCTGATTTGGACTAATTTTGAGGCTTCCCTGTAGTGTGAACATGCTATTTCAAAATAGTTATTTCAGGATTTATTATTTCCAAATAAGTTATTTTGAAATAATATCTTAGTGTAGACATGTCCTTTGACTTCTTCTGGAGGACAAGACCAGTCCTGGAAGGCTGCAGAAAGGCAAAGAATATCTTTTAAGAATAGAACAAGGAGGAACTTCAATACCTGAAAAGTTTCTAGGCAAATTATTAAACAATTGGTTTGTAAGCAGCTGGAGGATAATAGTGTTAAGGAATAGTCAGCATGGATTTGTCAAGAACATTGTCAAGTTATTAATGGTTCACAGTCCTTCTGGAAAGGTATAACAAGTGGGGTTCCGCAGGGGTCTGTTTTGGGACCGGCTCTGTTCAATATCTTCATCAACGATTTAGATATTGGCATAGAAAGTACGCTTATTAAGTTTGCAGATGATACCAAATTGGGAGGGGTTGTGACTAATCTGGAGGATAGGGTCATAATTCAAAATGATCTGGACAAATTGGAGAAATGGTCTGAGGTAAACAGGATGAAGTTTATTAAAGACAAATGCAAAGTGCTCCACTTAGGAAGGAACAATCAGTTTCACGCATACAGAATGGGAAGCGACTGTCTAGGAAGGAGTACGGCAGAAAGGGATCTAGGGGTTATAGTGGACCACAAGCTGAATATGAGTCAGCAATGTGATACTGTGGCAAAAAAAGCAAACATGACTCTGGGATGCATTAACGGGTGTGTTGTGAGCAAGACACGAGAAGTCATTCTTCTGCTCTACTCTGCGCTGGTTAGGCCTCAGTTGGAGTATTGTGTCCAGTTCTGGGCACCGCATTTCAAGAAAAATGTGGAGAAATTGGAGAGGGTCCAGAGAAGAGCAACAAGAATGATGAAAGTTCTAGAGAACATGACCTATGAAGGAAGGCTGAAAGAATTGGGTTTGTTTAGTTTAGAAAAGAGAAGATTGAGGGGGGACATGATAGCAGTTTTCAGGTATCTAAAAGGGTGTCATAAGGAGGAGGGAGAAAACTTCTTCATCTTGGCCTCTGAGGATAGAACAAGAAGCAATGGGCTCAAACTGCAGCAAGGGAAGTTTAGATTGGACATTAGGAAAAAGTTCCTAACTGTCAGGGTAGTGAAACACTGGAATAAATTGCCCAGGGAGGTTGTAGGATCTCCATCTCTGGAGATATTTAAGAGTAGGTTAGATAAATGTCTATCAGGGATGGTCTAGACAGTATTTGGTCCTGCCATGAGGGCAGGGGACTGGATTCGATGACCTCTCAAGGTCCCTTCCAGTCCTAGTATTCTATGATTCTATGATAATATAATTTCCTTCTTTGATACGATTAATGGCCTAATCAGCACTTAATTTGTGCTTGGACTGGCCAGAGTTGAGCCCTAGCACTTCTAGGCTTGGCCATTCATAGCTCCAACTTCTCTGAGCTTGTCATGTCAGGTATGAAATATCTAGATTAGATCCACCCATTGAAATTAGACACCCTCCAGTAAGGGCTCAGGAAGTTTCTGCAGCTTCTCTGAGAGGCATCCCTACCTCAGAAATGTGTAGGTCAGCAACACAAAGATCAGTTTGCATTTTAACCCAACTTTATTTCTTTCTTCAGCCCTCAAGTTCTAGTCTAATACCTGCTTTGATAGAGCTGTCAAGTAGTCATCTTTGAGAAGATTTAGTTTCTTAACATAGGTAAGTAAATAAATAGAAGACCGTCTCCACTCTCTCTTGCTTTCAGATTTTAGAGCTGCCCCTCCCAGATTCTCTGGCATTTTGGCACTGTCCAGTTCTAATCAGCTCCACTTCTTTCTGGAACAGTACCCCCAGGACTGCTTCCCTGAGCTCCTGGCCCCTGGCTTTAGGGACCCTCAGTGCCCACAGACAGTAGCTCCACAGCTTGTCCCAGTCACTCCCATCTGCCTCTTATTTCCTGACTTCTGACACCCTGGGTATGTCTAGACTACATGCTTCTGCCGGCAGAGGCATGTAAATTAGACTACCCAACATAGTCAATGAAGTGGGGATTTAAATATCCCCCGCTTCATTAAAATAAAAATGGCCAACGCACTGTGCCGGCACAGCTGATCGTCGGCACAACGCGACAGTCAAGACGCGGATCGGTCGGCAAGGAAAGTCTTTGCCGACCGATCCAGTAAACCTCGTTTCACAAGGCATAAGTGACTGGTTGGCAAAGGCTTTCCTCATCGACCGATCCCTGTCTTGACTGCCACGTTGTGCCAACGATCAGCTGAGTCGCCACAGTGCGGCGGCCACTTTTATTTTAATGAAGCTGGGGATATTTAAATCCCCATTTCATTGACTATGTCGGTATGTCTAATTGACATGCCTCTGCTGGCAGAGGCATGTAGTCTAGACATACCCCTTATATAGGCCCAGATATTGCCCAGCTCTCTTTCACTGTGTGGTTGGGCTCACCTTCCCTGACAAAAAGGAGCAATAGGAGATGAGATGCTGTGTCAGCCTGTGGGCTGCCAATAGAACAAAAGAGTTTCCTTAAAATCAGTATATTCTGAAAACAAAGTTAGTGGCTATGCTTCAGTTATGCAATAACAATCTATAGGTGGAAAGCTGGTTAATCAGCAATGGTTAAAGGTCCTTTTTTCTTTCCTCTCAACAGCATCTTGTTTCCGAATCTTGCTATAGTTTATTTTTGTATTAGCATAAAACATTATTGTATTGGATTCCAGACTCACCCTGTAAGCTCAGTTTTTGCACAAGCACCTTCATACTTTTTCCCATGCTATACCTACACATGAGTTAATAAAGCTGGGTTTCCAGTGGTTAGAGAAGGAGGCAACATGAGAAGTCCTTCTGTCTATATTCAGCTCTGTCAACATTTATTCATTGTGTAACCTTGGGGCAACTCAGGTCCCCCATTTGTGCTTCAAATTACCCACTGTAAACTGGATGTTGTAGCTCATGCCTGCCTTACTGAGATGGTAGAACAAACAATAAATTATATTGGGCCTCATTCCCATCAGTAAAATTGCCCATGACACCACTATGGCAGTGTAACGGGGGCCTTAGCATGGGTGGCAGGTATGCTAGGCAGGGGAAAGCATTGCCTTCCCAAACTGCTGGCCTGGCCCCACGCATACTCTGTCCCCAGAATGCCTACTGGGAGTAGAGAGGATGGGGCCACACAACCTCCTCCATCACCAAGCTCTGGGGCTAGGGAAGCTGGGGACACGCACCACCCGCCCTCCCCATCCTCCAAGGTAGGTGGAGGCTGGGCCTGTGCACACTCCTTTCTCCCTGTGATGATGGGAGGTGTGGCCTGGGCTGAAAGAGTGGGGTTGAGGGTGGAGTTGGGGGCTTGCCTCCCCCAGCCCAACCTTCACCTACTGCCCATGGGCCTTAGAGTGAGTGTCCAAGCAACTTGCACTCACTTTAAGAAACAAAAATTACATATAAATGAGTGTAAATGAGACTCACGTACTGCTGGTTTTTAAAAGTCCTCTTAGATCTTTTCATGGAAGGGGCAAGTACAATTTTTTTATTAGCAGGACTATTGGTGGTATTTAGTGTATTAGGATCCATTGTGCACAAAAAGTAAAGTATGCTTACTTTGCTCCAAATGAAGGGTTTGCTTCCATGATTATACTCACTGGGAAATAGTCAAACAAATCAGCATTTTAGTGAACTGAGCCCTGTAGGGAAGGGTGTGACACAATGAGAATACTATCACTCCACAGCAACTGCTGGTTATACTGAAATTGATCTATCAGATTACACCAGGTTCTAGCACAGGGGAAGGAATTGCTCTCCTGTTATTTTCAGTGAATACTTAGCTATATCCATTATGTAAACATCCTACTCACAGCAATCCAGTAAGGACATAGATACAGACTGTTTATTTTGAGAACGAAACCACTCAGAATTAGGTGGGAATTAGGACGCAGAGGCAAGTATTCTTGGCAGTTATGCAGTTTTCTGGTGTGTGGAAACTCCAGATTGTCCATTTCATTTTACACCATGAAAGAGAAGTTAGATATTTTACCTAGGAAATTGTTTGTGGCTCTTGAAAGCACTTTAAGCACATATAAAGCATTAGACACGTGCCCAAATCCCATTGACTTAAATGGGCGTTAAGCACATATTCCTGAACTGTGACATAGACCAAGCAAACGTGAAACGTATCCAGTCACATTTGTGATGTTATTTTTTTATAATAGGAAGTATGATATTATTTACTTGGTGCTAAAGGTATAATAGTTTTATTGGAGGTGAGACCAGTCGTGCTACCTATTATCAAAGGTGGCAACATTTCCCTTATAAGACTCCGGTTTTGGTTGCTTATAACATTGTCAGATTAACTGTTTAGGCTGAAATTTTACATGTTGGATGTTCTACCCCCAGGCTGACTCTTTTTTGTGTGTGTGAATTTCAGCCAAAACATTTAGGCAGTTTCCAAGGATGAGGCCAGAGAAAATAAATTGGTCTGCCTATTTAAAAAAAAAATCTTCAACATTTAGGGCAAGGTTGGGGTACCACCCCTGGCTTGCCTGGATCCAGCGCCCAACGCTCTGGGCTCCCCTTCCCTCCTCCCCCAGGGCTGGATTAAGGGGGGGGCTAGCCGGGCAGCTGCCCAGGGCGCCAACCTCTGGGGGGCACCGGATTGAAGTGGTAAGGGGCGCCCCGTGCTCGGGGGTGGGGTCACGCATGCGCCACGCGCCTGGGGCCGGGCCACGCATGCGCCGTGCGCCTGCTGCCCATGGCGCAACTATGGCTCGGTCCGGCACTGCTCCCCCCTAGCACTGGGGTGCCTGTGCTGGTGCTCCAGCCTCCCCGTCATCCTGACATGGAGCTGGAGCACACAAAATCTACTAGCTCCCTGCCCCACCCCCCCAGGCATTGGTATGCAAGGGGAATGTGGGGAGTGGCTTTCTCCTTCTCAGTCAGAGGCCACGGTCAGAGAGAGTTTGGGGATTTTTGCATCTCACTTGTGTGTGGCCCTTTACTGATTTTTCTGTGGGTCAGTGCCCCCCCCCAACCCAAAAAAGGTTCCTCACTCTTGTTTTAGGGTCAAGAATCAGTGTTGTGTAATGACGGAGACTATTGTCTGTAGGACCCTTGCCTCATTTGTTTCAGAAGTTGGAAGATGTGCACTGTATGAGGAAGGGGATTGCAGGGAGAGCACAAACGTCTCGTGGTTGAAGGTAGCTGAAAGCTGCACCGGAGAATTTGATTCTGTCCCTGCCTTTACCACAATATCCCTCTGTGTGATCCTAGGCATGTCATTTAAATCAGACTTTGCATTGGTGGTCACAAATTTTGTGTTTCCCCATTTTCTGGGGGTCCAACTTTGATACCTTGGGTTCTGATTTGCAGATATGCTGAGTTCTTTGCTGCAGTGAAGCCCAACAGGAATATCACATTGAACATTTAAAATGTTATGGGATGCTGAAAAAAATCAGATCTTAGGTATCTCACATTGAGTAGCTAGAATTTTTTACATTTATCCCCTGCCTCATTTCCCCATCTCTAAAATGGGTATAATAGCACTGTCTCATCCCAAAGGGATGTTATGAAAAATCTAGTTTTCAGAATGGATTTAGTTAGTGCTCAGGAGCAGTGTGTGGAGCTCTGTGCACTCTTCTGCCCCGCTCCTCACCTAAGAGCCAGGCCTGCTGCTGACTGGTTCTGGGGTGCAGCCCAGTCTGCGGTCCCAGGACAGGCAGGTACCCTGCCTTAGTACCCCCCTCCACTGGTCACCTGATCACCCTGCAGCAATGAGACCCAGTCCCTGACATTCTGCGACCTAATACTGGGTTGCAACCCCTCATTTAAAAACCACTGATCTAGTTTGTGTGCCTGTAAACACATTCACTGCATACATGTTCCAAACATGACTATGGAGACTCCCTTGTGTTCATTAAACCAAACTGTGAATGATAATGTCAGATGTTGAAAGCCTGTATATGCCTCGGTTGCATGCAGGAATGGCTTGAGGCCGGCTGCGGCAGCTGGCGTCCCAGGCGGAAGGCGCAATTGGCGCCCCCGCCTGCATGGCTGTCAATGGCCGTGATATAATCATCGGGCGCCCGGACGCCCCGTGACGTCATCATCCAGCGCCCCGGGCCGGCGGCACCCTAAGCGACTGCCTAGGCTCACAGGCCGCCCTTGGTTGCATGACATGTAATGAGACTGACATGGCACTGGTTATAGATCATGTGATCTGCCCAGTAGATGTTGCCTGCACTTTCATTTCTTGTTAACTTCTACCTTTCCCCCTTACTGAAGACTGACTTTCACAGCTCTATCACATCAGGGCCTTGAGCAATAATAAAGTTCCCTTACAAGACTTGATAAACTACCTTCCCTGATGAGTAGGTTTAACTGCATTATTTGGAGGAGATTTTTCAGAAGACAGAGTTATTTGTTTTGGAGGGTTCTTTTTAATAGATCTCAATTTCTTAAATAATTTCTGATAGGTTTATTGAGGAAACAAATTGCCAGAGTCTGGAAATAATAAATCCAGAACTAAGATTTAAGCTGATGTATATAGGAAGAGACAAAACATTTATCTCCAATTGGTTCACAGGTTCTACTAGCATTTCAACAACTTCCATTTCTTTAATAAGGCCCAGTGGGAAAAGGCCCGATTTCTCTGCTGTGCTAACAAGCATTTAGCATATTGGAGTGGAGGCTGGGTCAGACAGCTGAGTCTCTGACCATAACTTTGTATGTAGTCTGACTATTGCTCCTTTGGGAACATTGAATAGTCCTTAATCTCCATTTTACATACAGAGCTTGAGGGCTGGTAGTGAAATGCATGTTCTTAGATGCTGTTCAATCATCAAAAATACAGAGTATAAAGAATTTCCATTCTCTGAGTTTCTGTATCTGGACTTATCCCCCTTGGGAATGCTGGGCCTTCCTACCAGACCCCCCACTGGTCCCCATAGGGGATTCTAGTTGAATGTTTAAGTCCAGCCAGGGGGAATCCACAGCATATCTAGGGGTTCCTTTTCAACAATACAGCATGGAAACGGCTCGAACCCCCACCCCCAGTAATGAAGGAAAATTACACAACAGCTATGACCTCTATGGGTAGGTCTCTTGAGATTCCACCCAGTACTCAATAATTTTCAGCTCTTAGGCTTTGGCCCGGGTGGAGCCGCCGCAGGTGCAGATCTTGGTGGTAGTAGCAAATATTCAAACAAGAACTCTGAAGGCCGAAGTGGAGAAGGGTTCCATGTGAACAGCAGTTGAACATGGGTCAGTCTACCCTGGCAAGTTATCGTGCTGTAAATCAGCCCCTAGTGCTGCACCTCCTGAGATGTCCACACTGGCAAGGCACTTACTGCACACTAGCTCTACAGTTGCTGAGTTCTAGGTATAGCCCGGGGGTGAAGAATGATATCATTTATGTGGGTAAGGCTCACCAAGCTAACTAAAAGGTTTCAGGTTTGTCCTCCTTCCCCACACGTCACAAAGGTTGAGGGCTATAAAACTCTATTTCTGAAGGAAGATCCAGGGGACCACAACAGGAGCCATGCTCAAAATGAGGATAGTACCAAATTAAAACAATTTTTATTATGACTGGCATTAAAATGGCAAGCAAAACAAAGCACACAGCACTGATCGTACAGATTGATTCAATCACCCCTAAAGGTAGCATTAATAAAGTTTGGTTATATAATTGCACTTGTCTAAGTATACAGAGCTAGTTATGTAGTAGAATACCATACTCACCTACACTCTTCCAGGAGTTGGAAGAACCAGTCTCCCTCCACTGCTGAGACTTGGATTTTCAGTGAAAGGTGAAGTATGGAAAACTTAGAAGCAGAGACACTTAGAAACAATAAGTAAAGTGAAGTGAAGAGTTTTGATGAGAAGGAAAGAGATACTTGATGAGGAAGAAGATTTTTCCCATCTGCCAACTTCTGCATAGCATTTTCTGGGTTTTTTTGCGTCATTAATACTTAACTTCTTGTGGCCATAAACAGATTTCCATACCCTGAGATTTTCTGGGTGCACATACTTGATTGGGTGGTGATATTGGGATACCTTTTGAATATGAATAGATAAGATCACTTAATGCCCCTCTTGGACCCATTCTCTGACGTGGAAAAAGCGGGAACCTGCGATCAGGAACAAAGCCTTCTGTTTCCTTGATCAGGATGTCAGTTTGGCTGGGTCGTGCAGTTTTGGAGCTATTTTAGATCTTACCCTCTCTGTGTTCTGACCCAGTTGAGAATTTCACCATAATGCCTTTCACAATTTCTAAAGAGAGGTTAAGGATATTTAGTTTAATTTCTAAAAAATATATTAACCCTTGCTTATGACACTGCACTGCTGCTAAACCAACGTGTACAGGATAAGTCCCGCAGGCCTTGTATTATTGGCATTACTAAAATATAGTAAAAGGGATAAGATAGAAAAGTATATAGATTTGCAGGCTACATCGGTAAACTTACTCAAGGAGAAGCATAGAGCTTGCTGAGCTCTGGATACAATGCTGGGATGCCAGTATGGACACTGTGGTATAGTACTGAATATTGACTGGCCTCTGGCACCTTTCCCACAATACCTGTTCTTGCCTCTCTGGCAGGGGCGGCCCGAGGTGGCTGCCGGCAGCTGGCATCCCAGGCGGAATGCACCATCGGCGCCCCTGCTTCCACAGCCCTCAATGGCGTGACATCATCATTGGGCGCCCCGTTTAACGCGGCGCCCTAGGCGATGGCCGAGTTGGCCTATACACACGGTCCGCCCCTGCTCGCTGGTCATCTGTTTGAACTCTTCTGCCATCCCTTCAGGTGACCAAACCTCAGGCTTGCTCTTTGCATTCCCTGGGGATTTTGAAATTCCTTTTCCTGTTTGCTCAGGGCTGCGTGGTGTGCTCTCAGCTCACCTTTCCAGGTGACCGTGCCTGCTCCACGCATCGGGAAATCATCTGCTTGGCAGGAGCGGTCCGAGGTGGGCTGCCAGCAGCTGGCGCCCCAGGCAGAACCTGCGATTGGCGCCCTCGCCTCCACAGCCCTCAATGGCGTGACGTCATCATTGGGCGCCCTGTTTAACGCGGGGCCGAGGCGACGGCCGAGCTGGCCTATACGCACGGGCCGCCTCTGATGCTTGGAGCCATGTCAAGGTGCTGGACCTCATCAGCATCTGGAGACAGGAGGCTGTCCAGTCCCAGCTGCACGCCAGCTGCAGGAATGATGATACCTATGGACAGATATCAAGATGCATGACCAAAAGGGGCCATGACTGGGATGCACTGCAGTGCAGAGTCAAAGTGAAAACTCTGCAAAATGCCTACCACAAGGCACAGGAGGCAAATTGCCACTCCAGTGCTGCACCCATGACCTGCCAGCTCTATAAAGAGCTGGATGAAATACTTGGAGGTGACCCCCACCTCTGCTCTGGCCAGTGGGACCTCCCTCTTTGCAGGACAGAGGGCATATGAAGTACCCCTCCCCCTCATCTCGGGCTCACAGCAATCAAAGCAACACAAGGCCCCTGCCAGCTGCTCTGAGTGGCCTGCAGGGGCATGAAAGTCAGGGATCCGGGTTGAAGAACCTGCTGGGTTGCTAACCAGTAGCCATCCAGGTAAGTGTCTCCCAGACAGAGCCTGCCTCTGGCACTCCAGCCCCTACCTCCCCCCAACCATCTGCCCCTCATCCTGCACTCCTACCCCACATAACCCAAACCCTCTGCACCCCTGTTCCTACATCCATACCCCCTCCTGGACCCTGCACACCCTCCTACACACCTGTTCAGGTCACAACCCCCCCTCCCCCGATCTTACAGCCCCATTCCCACCCCTGGTCACAACCCAAATCTCTACACCCACTCCTGCATTCCTGCCCTAGGTCACCACACCCTCCCAGACCCTGCACCTCCTCCCACACTTCTCATCCAGGTCAGAATCCTCTCCATCAGCCATACCCTCTCCTGGCCCCTCTACCCCAGCCTCCTCCCCCAAGTCATAACCCCCTCCTTCACCCAAACTGCTGCCCAGCTCCCACACTCCCTTCTGCACCCAACCTCCATCTCAGACCTTGTACCTCCTCCATTAATATCATGGAAGACTGGCCTTTGACCACTTAGCAAATTCTTGGAGTGGCCACCATCAAAAATTATTTCCCATCCTCTGATTTGGGGGTCCTGTGTTTTATGTGTGCTCTCCCTGGGACAGCCAGTCAATGAATGATAGGTATGTGAACAATGCTTGTGTTTAAACTGGATCTATGCTCTTTCTAGTGTTAACAATGGTCCCCCTGTAAAATGTTGCATTTTGGCTTCACAGATTTAACCTTGGGATCCCAGTTTTCTTTGTTATCATCTGCTGAATGCCTGTGCATGGCAAGGAAGTGTCCTCCGAAACAATGCCATTCCTAAGGGGGTGCAGGGCCCAGGACAACACCCCTCCACCCCTTCCATCTCATGTCACACTCCCACACCATCCTGTTACAGGTTTCTTTGAAATGAATACGCTGTAAAATATATTCCCTTTGATGCTGGCCTTCCAGAGGTCCACTGTCTTCCTTTAATCATTTATACAGAAGCTGGAGACTGTTTCCCTAATTTAATAATCTACTCAACTGACGTTATCTCCTAAGTAAATAAAGCTTGTAAATGTATATGCTGTGACCATGGTAATACTGAAATTGACAAAATGCTTTGTGTGGCAATTTGTGTTAGCAATAAACTTCAAGCATGGCCATGGTATCAAGACTCCACAACACTAAACAGTTTAGAAGCAGCAGGATCCTGAGTCTGCTTCAGATTCTTTCTTTTATTGTTTGCCTGCCCTCTGCTGTTTGTTATGGAACCACTAATACAGCTGGTTCATGAAAGCACACACTCCTAGACATGGTCAGCGTGTGATGTAAGCCATCCCTGTCCCATTGGTGTTAACTGGAAGCTCCAGGAAACAATGGAAATTAAATATTGGTTAAATAATTGAAATATGCTGGCATTTGGGAGCTGAAGAAAGGGACAACTCAAAAATAACAGCAGGCAAATCTGAAAGGAAGGTCCCTATGAAAAGCAAACCTACTTAAGTTTGATTTTTCTTTGATGCTTCAAAATTGAGATTGCATATCTTCTGTTGTCTCTAGAAAGCACTACATAAGTATTCAGCCAGAAAACTACCATTAACATTGCAAGAGGTCCAGGATAAAATTTCCAATGCTTACAATGTATTCTGAAAGTTTACACATGTATACTCACATACATATGTATTTTCTATACTCTGCTTACAATGTATTCTGAAAGTTTACATATGTATACTCAGGGCTTTATAAAATTGCAGTCAGGTAGAAGGAACTATAGCAGGATTTTGGTTAAAATTAGCATAAATGTCTTTTAATCTGTCTACTCCTATGGTTATACTCATGAATATCTAAGCACCCCACAAACCAGGGTTGCCGGGCTTTTTTGTTTGTCAAAGCATTGCATTTTTTAAAAAAAGCTAAAATGGATACAACTGAAATGAGATTCTCAGGTCTGATCTTTCTCTCCATCTCTCGCACTTTTTAGTAGAGCTCCTCCCCATAACATGTAACCCTGATCATATTTCACATCTTACGTCCCCTCTGTCATTTCAATGTAGATGCAGGTTGCGGGGATTCTGTATATCTCATTCTAACTGGACGGAGTCCCATGGGAAGCATCTTTCAAAGCCAACACTCTCTGCCAAAACCTCCCACTAGCCCGCTCCCTGGTTGGCTTTGTTGCTGTAATAAGCATGTTTATAAAACAGCAAGGTTGCACAGTTTCACTTTATTATTTGTAGACTAACCTCCCTGTTGCTCCTGATCTCTCTGGGCTGGAATGCTTTCCTCACTTCTCCAGTTCATCTCTCCTTTGATCTCCGCAGTGTAAATGGGAGGCTGGATTAAGTGAAACATTTCATTTTATGTAGTTTTCCTGAGGAAAACTCCTCCACAGCCTTACTAACATGCTTTGCCAGATATGAATCTTTTTTTTAGTTAAGAGCACATTTTCAGAACTCAGCAAATCTTAGTGGCCTTTTGCACTTGCCAAGCTTTATGGGGAGCCATCATATTGCCACCTGCAAAGGCAATTCTCTAATTTATTCCTTAATATCAACAATACCAAAACATTTACGGGAAAAGTGATACCGCACATTTAAGGCAAGCTGCAGAACTTTGTGGAGCAGACTTTGATCAGCAGAGCAGCTGATTCAAAACGCCACCTGAACTAACATTTTTTTTTCATTTGGTTCAATCTAGGATCAGGCATCAGCCAGGGGAATTTGAGTCTTTTCAAAAATATTTCTCTTTCTTTTAAACAAAAAAAAGTTGGTCCTTGACCACCTTTGCTGTTTTGCTGCTCCCTGTGTGTGCCTAGCTAGTGGACCTGCATGACATGTCAACAAAGTTAGTGCAAAATTGTGCTTTCTGAGCCTCCCTACAGATCCCTCCTGAATATTTTGTGCTGTCTCTATACACAGAGATACACGGATGGTGCTGGAAGGCAAGTTTGAAAACCAAAGGCAGAATAAACACTGGAACTTCACACACTGCAAATCAGGTGCAGAATTTTGGGTAACATGGGTTTTTTTAAGAGCCTAAGTGACTTAGAAGCCCAAGGTCCGCTTTTCAAAAGAGACTTAGACACATTAGATATCAAATACCATTGACTGTCAATGTGATGTAGGCTTCTAAGTTCTGATGTCACTTTGGAATATTAGATACATGCACTTTTGGAACTGTTACCCTTTGTTTATATGTTAAAACATGTACACAGCCATATTTTATTTATTTTTTTTAAAAGTCAACATTAATTCAATGTTAAAGGTGCACTCTTAAAGCCGCTTACAGCCAAGAGATGTCAGGAATGGAAACATGAAGGGTCAGTACTTATAAAGAACCCTGCTCATAATGTTAGGTTCCCAAAAGTTTGCCTTGATTTTCAAAGGACTGAGCCTCCAACAGCTTTTCTTGACCTCAGTAAGGCTATGTCTATACTATAGGCTTTTGTCGACAGAAGCTTTGTCGACAGATACTGTCGACAAAGCTTCTGTCGACAAAGAGTGTCTAGACTACATCCAGTTCTGTCGACAAAGAAAGCCGCTTTGGCGACATGACAGTGTATTATTTGTAAAGGACAGTATAGATGCAATAACACCTTCTGTCGACAGAACTCTGTCGACAAAAAGCATTATTCCTCATAGAATGAGGTTTACAGCCGTCGACAAAACTGCTGAGTTCTGTCGACGTTATGTCGACAGAACTCAGCGGCAGTGTAGACGCAGGTATAGTTTTGTCGACAAAAGTCTACTTTTGTCGACAAAACCCTGTAGTCTAGACACACCCTAAAAGTTACAAAGTGCTCACAATTTTGATAAATTACATATTGAGGAGGCTATGTTTTGAAAATATTTCCACATCTTTGCATTTGGTGGGATGTGTACACACACACACACACACACACCATTATATTATACATTTAACCAGACAAGCATAAAAGAACATCTTACATCTATGCACTGCAACCAATTTAACCTGCATTAATATACAGTTGAAAAAAATAGATTTAATTTACCATATCCTGATTTTCTTTGCATTTTATCAGTGCACATAGGCTTTAGCATAGCCCATAGGAGGAAAGGGGAAAAATCTTTGCAGATCATCTGTTGTGGTGTCTTTCTGCCCTGTATGGGAATGAGGCTTTATCTCATTCTCAGAATGGGCAGTTTGAGATAGAATTGTACATCATCATCATCATATATCTAAGCATTCTAAAAAAGAGGTAAATATCATTGTCCTCATTTTACAGTGCAGAAACTGGGGTGCACTGAGGAAAGTGATTTACCTGAAGTTATTCAGCAGTAGAGCAGGGAGTAGAAATTTGGGCACCTAATCCAATGCACTGCACTGCCTCCCTAACCAGTGGGCAACACCTAACTCTCAGCTATGGATGTGTAAGCTGGGAGTAACACCTACCAGTTTGGTGGCACTACTAGGATTACAATTGGACCCAATGCAAATAGGGTCTAATCAAACTCCCAGTGAAGTCAGTAGAAAGATTCCCATTGACTTTAATGGGTGTTGAATCAATCCCTTAATGCAGGGGTTCTCAAACTTTGTGATACCATGACCCCCCTCTAAGTTGCTCACAACCCCCCCTCTAAGTTGCTCGTGACCCCCCCCCGGGGGGGGGGGGGTCGTGACCCACAGTTTGAGAAACTGGCCTTAATGGTTTATGAATCAGTTTGTACACAGTAGTCAAACATGCACGCCCAATACGTGTGGGGTTTTAAAAACATTTATGTAGTGTTTGTGAAGCTATCGTCCATAAAAACAAAGAACCAACAAATCTTGCAAGAGTGAGTTACACGATGGATTTGTGCTTTGTAGACTTCCACCCATAGCTGAAGCAATCCTCCCCGATACATGTTACTCGCATTACTTAATACAATACTGCAGGGGTGGCCAATCTGAGCCTGAGACGGAGCCAGAATTTCCCAATGTACATTGCCAAAGAGCCACAGTAATACAGCCGCAAGCCACAGTAATACCACCCTTCCCACTGCCAGCACCTTCCACCCTCTGGCAGCCCCCTGATCAACACCCATCAGCAGCCCCCATCAACCCCCCTCCCAGGGCCATCCCACAACATTTTGGCACCTGAGGCAGGGAGCTCAAATGATGCCTCCATGCCTCCCTCGCTTGGGCCAAAACTTTGAAAGGTCTCAATTCTGCCTTCTTCCTGTTCTACTCCTCTCATGGTACTGCTCTGCTACCTACACATGCACCAGCAGCAGACACAATTTTCTACACTCTGGGTCCTAGTGGCGCCGCCCCCCCACACAGTCTGGCACCTGAGGCGGCTGCCTCAGTTTGCCTCATGGTAAGGCCAGCCCTGCCCCCTCCTCCCTCCTTGCAACTCTGGCTCACCATGATTAACTGTTTTGCAGGGTGCAGGAGACTCTGGGGGAAGGAGAAAGAGTCCAGCAGGACTGGGGCAAGGGGGAAAAAGGTGGAGTAGCAGCAGGGCCTGGGACAAAACTGGGGTTTGAGCAGTGACCACCCACAGGAACAATGGAAAATTTGTACCTGTAGTTCCAGCCCTGAAGTTAGCATCCATGCAAGGAACCACATATTAACGTCTGAAGAGTTGGATGTAGCTCAGGAACCACCAGTTGGCTATGCCTCCACAACTGAAAGGCATTCAGCTACTATGGTGATGTGGGTATTATAAGAACCTGTACTGAATAGAATTCTGGTCCTCCCATGCAGAATCCTTGATGTTCCAGTCCTGGGCCTCTGATGTGAATGTAGAACTGCCACTGAATTCAGAGCAAGATGTGTGTCCCTATCTGATGCACAATCTAATCCTTCCCGATGTATACTCATGTCCCCTAGGGAACGGGTGGAGATCACACCTCTTATTTTCACTTGTGACATGTGCCAGGATGTGACCTCAGGTTCCAAATTTTGAAAAAACCACTATACCCGCCCACTTTACTGCCTAGCGCCTAACATCATGTATCATGCTAATTATTATAAAAGGAAACCCAAGCCCACTGAGATTGGTCTGTAATGATGGGTGGAGAATGCTTTAAACAGCTGTTTGATGACTTGCCAGAGGACAAAGTCCTTTTGGTGGCTGAGAATCATTTTTCATTCCCTTCTCCAGCACTCTGTGCCACTGTCAAAGTTGCCTAGGGGCACAGCCAGCTTTGCCAGGCACAACAGGGTTGCACCTGGCGAGCTGTTCTCAAAGGACCTGATTCAAACCGACTGATGGCATTGGAGAGTGTTTAGACCTCACTCCAGCCACCTACTCTGTGCAACCTTCCATGGAGACCCATTGAAGACAGTGGGCAGCATGTGCTGCTGGCCTCTTTGCCTGCAGGGACCATTTCCCAGAGCTCCCAGTGTTCAGGAATGGAGAATTGCATCCACTGGGAGCTGTGGGGACAGTGTTGCAGACAGTCCACATCAGCTAAATGTCTCATGGACTGCAATCCTATTACCCTGATGGGCTACATGAGGCCCACCACTACAGTGGAGGATCCAATGTTAACAAATCTCCGGGACCGGATGGCATTCATCCAAGGGTTCTAAAAGAACTCAAATGGGAAATTGCTGAACTATTATCTGTGGTTTCTAACCTATCCCTTAAATCGGCTTCCGTACCTAATGACTGGAAGGTAGCCAACGTGACACCAATATTTATATTTAAAAAGGGCTCTAGAGGCGATCCGGGCAATTACAGACTGGAAAGTCTAACTTCAGTACCGGGCAAATTAGTCGAAACAATAGTAAAGAATAAAATTGTGAAGCATGTAGAAGAACATAATTTGTTGGACAAAAGTCAACATGGTTTCTGTAAAGGGAAATCCTGTCTTACTAATCTATTAGAGTTCTTTGAAGGGGTTAACAAACATGCCGACAAGGGGGATCCAGTAGATTTTAGATTTTCAGAAAGCCTTTGACAAGGTCCCTCACCAAAGGCTCTTGTGTAAATTACATGGCCATGGGATAAGAGGGAAGGTCCTTTCTTGGATTGAGAACTGGTTAAAAGACAGGAAACAAAGGGTAGGAATAAATGGTAAATTTTCAGAATGGAGAGGGGTAACTAGTGGTGTCCCCCAAGGGTCAGTCCTAGGACCAGTCCTGTTCAACTTATTCATAAATGATCTGGAGAAAGGGGTAAGCAGTGAGGCGGTAAAGTTTGCAGATGATACCAAACTGTTTAGAATAGTCAAGACAGAAGCAGACTGTGAGGGACTCCAAGAAGATCTCACCAAACTGAGTGATTGGGCAACAAAATGGCAAATGAAATTTAATGTGGATAAGTGTAAAGTAATGCACATCGGGAAAAATAACCCCAACTATACGTACAGTATGATGGGGGCTAATTTGGCTACGACAAATCAGGAAAGAGATCTTGGAGTTATCGTGGACAGTTCTCTGAAAACTTCTACACAGTGTGCAGCGGCAGTCAAAAAGGCAAATAGGATGCTAGGAATTATTAAGAAAGGGATAGAAAATAAGATCCAGAATATCTTACTGCCCCTGTATAAAACTATGGTATGCCCACATCTTGAATACTGTGTACAGATGTGGTCTCCTCACCTCAAAAAAGATATTTTGGTCTTGGAAAGGGTTCAGAAAAGGGCAACTAAAATGATCAGTTTAGAAAAGAGGAGACTGAGGGGGGATAGGATAGAGGTATATAAAATCATGAGTGGTGTGGAGAGGGCGAATAAAGAAAAGTTATTTATTAGTTCCCTAAATAGAAGAGCTAGAGGACACCAAATGAAATTAATGGGTAGCAGGTTTAAAACTAATAAAAGAAGGTTCTTCTTCACACAGCATGTAGTCAGCCTGTGGAACTCCTTGCCAGAGGAGGCTGTGAAGGCTAGGACTATAATAGAGTTTAAAGAGAAGCTAGATAATTTCATGGAGGTTAGGTCCATAAAAGGCTATTAGCCAGAGGATAAAATGGTGTCCTTGGCCTCTGTTTGTCAGAGGCTGGAGAGGGATGGCAGGAGACAAATCGCTTGATCATTGTCTTTGGTCCACCCTCTCTGGGGCACCTGGTGCTGGCCACTGTCGGCAGACAGGATACTGGGCTAGATGGACCTTTGGTCTGACCCAGTACGGCCATTCTTATGTTCTTATGTAAGCCTTTGGAAGAAATACAACTATATCAGTTCCAGATTGATAGACATTTTGTTTTCGAACCTACAGATTTTAGCTCTCAGAACATCTATCACATCTGCCAGACTCTCATGCTCAGATAGATTTTCAACATGGTATTCAGAATAAAATGGAGTGGCTGGGATTCATTTGTGAATGAAGGAGACACACACAAAGCCCTCAGATATGTGGATTGTGCCACATAATATGTAAGGGTATGTCTACATTAGCCCCCTAGTTCGAACTAGGGAGGCTAATGTAGGCATTCGAAGTTGCAAATCAAGGCCTGGATTTAAATATCCCGCGCTTGATTTGCATCTTCCCGGCCGGTTGACTTTTTTTTTTTTTTTTTTTTTTTTTGAAACTTACAAGTCCGGACTAACTGCCCGCGTCTACACGTGGCAGGGACCCGGTAGTTCAAAATAAAGCCCTAGTTCAAACTACCTGTTAAACCTCATTCCAGGAGGAATAACAGGTAGTTCGAACTAGGGCTTTATTTCGAACTACCGGGTCCCTGCCGCATGTAAACGCAGGCAGTTAGTCCGGACTTGTAAATTTCAAAAAATGGCGACCGGCTGGGAAGATGCAAATCAAGCGCGGGATAGTTAAATCCTGGCCTTGATTTGCAACTTCGAATGCCTACATTAGCCTCCCTAGTTCAAACTAGGGGGCTAGTGTAGACATACCCTAACATATTTAGCAATTGACCATGCAAATCATAAAAAAATACACAAATGAGTGAAAAATAAAGTCTATCAATGTGGGGGTGGGGGCTAATGAACATCTGGAACCAGGGAAAAATTGACCTGATCATAATAAAATATCTATCATCAGCCTGATTCTACTCTCGTTATGCTGATCCAAATTCCAGTGATGAAAATGATTTTTTTTCTTTTGCTTCAAAGCCTCAGACTCTAAATGGAAACCTATAACAATGTAATCATAGAATCATAGAACACTAGACCTGGAAGGGACCTTGAGAGGTCATTGAGTCCAGTCCTCTGCTCTCATGGCAGGACCCAATACTATCTAGACCTGCTTTTAAATATTTCCAGAGATGGAGATTCCACAACTTCCCTAGGCAATTTATTCCAGTGTTTAACCACCCTGACAGTTAGGAACTTTTTCCTAATGTCAAGCCTAAACCTTCCTTGCTGCAGTTTTAGCCCACTGCTTCTTGTCCTATCATCAGAGGCCAAGGAGAACAATTTTTCTCCCTCCTTCTTGTGACACACTTTTAGATACCTGAAAACCAATATCACGTCCCCTCTCAGTCTTCTCCTTCCCAAACTAAATCAGCCCAATTCTTTCAGTCTTCCTTTATAGGTCATGTTCTCTAGACCTTTGATCATTCTTGTTGCTCTTCTCTGGACCTTCTCCAATTTCTCTACATCTTTCTTGAAATGTGGTGCCGAGTACTGGACACAATACTCCAACTGAGGCCTGATCAGCGCAGAGTAGAGGAAGAATGACTTCTTGTGTCTTGGTCACAATACTCCCATTAATGCATCCCAGTTACTGAGGTCCCAGAACATTGTAAATTGGAAGATTAAAACTTCAGAGGGATGGGGATAAAGAAAACTTGCTAGGCCTGCTGTTCTGAAAATGTACTGTTTAGCTATGGTTAGTGTGTTATCTGAATTTTTTTCTGCTGCCACTGTAGATCCCTTTGAATTTCTCTAAAAATCTAAAGCTTTTTGACTAGCCTTTGAATAGATTTTTTAGATCTGTCACACACACACTGTATTTCTCTTTGTTACATAATAGCCAAGCAAATTATTCTGTCAGAAATTCCCTATATTAAAAATAACATATGTACATTTGTGAAATACATTTTTCACAAATGTATCTGACTACAGCCAACCTCCGGGGAATAACCTTGTAATGGCTTTTGTTTGTGAAAGCACATCAGACTGTGGACAATCCTTCTCAGACAAAGGGGATAAAGAACTTATGCAAATGCGGGAAGAATGACACTAGGAATAGCCCACAGCAAAAGAAAGTATATTTCCAAAGGAGACTTTTAGGCTACATCTACACTGCAGGCTTGCGCAAGAATTGTTTTGCGCAAGAGTTCTTCTGCAAAAGGTCTTCCACAAGAGCACATCCACACTGCCATGTGCTTTTGTGCAAGAGATGTGCTTTTGCGCAAGAGCATCCATGGCAGTGTGGACGCTCTCTTGCGCAAGAAAATTCTGATGGCCATTTTAACCATAGGGGTTTCTTGTGCAAGAAATTCATGTTGCCT
Organism: Pelochelys cantorii; assembly: GCA_032595735.1. NCBI lineage: Eukaryota > Metazoa > Chordata > Testudines > Trionychidae > Pelochelys > Pelochelys cantorii. The sequence goes on along the minus strand of CM064326.1, from coordinate 330,965,330 downwards.
GTCTACGCTGCCCTCTTGTGGAAGAGCTCTTGCGCAAGAGGGCTTATGCCTCGTTGGGAGAGGAATAACTCTTCTGGAAGAAGCCCTGTTTTCCAGCGCTGTATTGTAAATTTACTTGCACAAGAATGCGCGTGCAGTGTAGACGCTCTGCAAGTTTTTGCGCAAAAACAGGCATTCTTGCACAAAAAGCCTGCAGTGTAGACACAGCCTTAGAGTATCCTAGGGTATGTCTACACTAGCCCCCTAGTTCGAACTAGGGAGGCTAATGTAGGCATTTGAACTTGCAAATGAAGCCCAGGATTTAAATATCCCGGGCTTTATTTGCATCTTCCCGTCCGGGCGACATTTTTAAATCCCCCTAATCCGAACTGACTGCCCGCGGCTACACATGGCAGTCAAACGTTAACTCGAACTAAGTCCTTAGTTAGAGTTAACTGTTACACCTCATGGAATGAGCTACTAAATTCCAGTGTTCTTTCTGCCTTTGGCCTGCATCCAACAAGACTGAATATTTGGAATGAGGTGTAATATGGAATGAGGTGTAACAGTTAACTCGAACTAAGGACTTAGTTCGAGTTAACGTTTGACTGCCGCGGGCAGTCAGTTAGGACTAGGGGGATTTCAAAATGGCGCCCGCCCGGGAAGATGCAAATAAAGCCCGGGATATTTAAATCCTGGGCTTCATTTGCAAGTTCGAATGCCTACATTAGCCACCCTAGTTCGAACTAGGGGGCTAGTGTAGACATACCCCTATTGACATAGTGTAACTGCTCCCACCTGGATTTGAACCTGGGCCTTCTGGAGTTTAGAGTAGGTCTACACTGCATGGCTATTTCGGGATACCAGAGGTATCTTACTGGAGGTAACAAGCCACCCGTTACTTCGAAATATTTTTCGAACTAATGGGTGCACTCTTTTGCCATCCTGGTAAACCTTGTTGCACAAGGGATAAGGGATGGCTCAAAATAGTGCATTATTTTGAAATTTGGTGCTGTGTAAACATGCCAAATTTCAAATTTAAAAATAAGATATGCAATTTGCGTCATGCAAATTGTGTCTCTTAGTTCAAGTTTAGGGTGCTGTGTAGATGCACCCTTAGGCTACATCTACACAGCTTCCTTCTTCGGCAAAAGCCCATGCAAATGAAGTACAGATTAGCATATTGCCACACTCATTTGCATAATTAATTAGGAGCTGTTTTTGCATAAGAGGTTTTTGTGCAAGAGCCATTCTTCCTCATTTTTTCAGGAAGAATGGCTCTTGCGCAAGAGGGTTTTTTTTGTGCAAAAAGGAGCTGTGTACACAGCACCTTTTTGTGCAAAAATCTCTTGTGCAAAACAGCTCCTAATTAATTATGCAAATGAAGCATGGCAATATGCTAATCCATACTTCATTTGCATAGGCTTTTGCAGAAGAAGGAAGCTGTGTAGACATAGTCTTATGTAAGAGCCTCTACAGCTTGAGCTATAAAGCCATCTGGTTCTCAGCTTATGCTGCTGAGCTCACTCATTCATCTCTCTCGCTGTAAGTGGGCTAAGTGCCACTACATGGGACAGTGAACCACATCCAGTAGGTGTGTGGGTTACAATTGCTTCTCATCTCTCTTTGCTTGTTTTCCAGAGTTGCCCAATGACTAACTCTCACAGCGCAGATAATGCCAGAGCAACTTTATTTTCCAGTGGAGTCTTTCATTTTTAGCCACAGCGGGACATCAGATTGTAGGTTGACACTAAATGATAGAACACAGAGTACATGGTGATGGAGAGTGAAGTTCTGCCTTTCACTGATGTAACACCTCAAAAATCGGGTGTAGAACTGTCAAACCCTCAGAAGTAATTTAGGAGTAGTCAGAAGGACAGTGGAAATTAGGTGACTAAATATCTTAAAATCTGGGCACATGGAATTCAAAGCTGCATTGATTCAATAAGACTTAAGCTCCTAACTGCTTAGAACTTTTACAAGTATTTCGGCACCTAAAAATGCAGTTATACCTAGGGTCGTCTTTAGGATTTATGGGGGGGCCCTACACAATACTATTGAACTCATGACCCTATGCCCAATGGCAGCCCGGGGAGTGGGGGAATGATGATTTTTTAAAGATGTTACTTTATAATCTTCAGGAACACACAAATGAAATATTCTTAAAACAAATTTGGAACTAATATCCAGTATACAGCTCGGGGTTGGCAAATGCCTGTTAAATGGTTTCATTACCACTTGAATGGCTCTTTAACAGGTTTGATGTTCTGCTAATAGGTTTGGTAGGCTTTTTCACTTTTATTATCCTTGATCCTCTTGATCCTCTTTGGAGGAAGCAGAGCCACAGAACTGGAATAGGAAGAGGCAGGTGGGTGGATATTAAGAGCCAGAGGTGCCCCAAATTTTTGGGTGCCCTATACAACTGCATATTCTGCATATGGGAAAGGATAGCTTTGGCTACACCTAACTCCCATTGAGTTGAATGGGAGTTAACACCTAGGTGCTTTTGAGATCCTAATATCTGTTTCTTAAGACACTTGAATACCTTTAAAAATCTGGCCCTAATTCACTTTGAAAAATTGGATTTCGGCTGCTAAGTTAATCCTAGTCAAAAGTCATCTTTTTGCTAACTCTTTTCTCCCTTAGGAGATGTGCAATTTTACATGCCGATAAAACTTCCCTTACTTGAAGCTGTGTTTACCACAAGCCAAACTTCAAGCTGATCTATGTTTTTGGCTGGACTAGACAGTACAGATGGAAGAGTTTTCCTCTGTCGCCTTCCTGCAGTGTAGGCAGCTCCAAAAGGCAAGTTCAGCTACTTTGACTTCAGCTATGCAATTAATGTGGCTGAAGTTGTGTATCTTAATTCAACTTTGTTCCATAATGTAGACATACCCAGAGTGATCTTACAGAAGAGCTTTGTTCCTTATAGTTTAGTTATTAAAAGAGGAGCCTTGATAATCATTTGACAGCAATTAATTACTTTATCTGGAAAATAAGAGATTGCCTACAACAGGGCTGGGCAAAATACAGCTCAGGGGCTAGATCTGGCCCGCCAAGCCACCAGACCTGGCCCTCAGACCACCCTGCCGGGACCCTCAGGCATGGAGCTGCTGCGGTTTAAAGTGTAGTCTGTACGGCTCTGTGCTCCGCAAGGAGGGGAAGGCTTTATGTGAGCTCCCTGCCCCCAGCCCAATCCTCAGCTCCTATTGGCTGGAAACAACTGGCCAATAGGAATTGATCCCAGCCAATCTCTCAGCTCCTATTATTGGCTGGAAGTAATCAGCCAATAGGAGCTGAGAGAATGGCCTAGGGAGGGGGAGAGAACAACCCTTTTTCCCTTCCTGCAGTTGAGAGCCACATGGAGGTAAAAGCCTAAAGTTTAAAGTGATCTGGGGCTGCAGCAGGCAAGGGGCCCAGGCTGCCTTAGGGGGGGGCTCTGCAGGACTGCTGGCTTAGGTAAGCGCCTCCCAGTCAGAACCTGCCTTTTGCACCCCTGCACCTCACATTCCCCCAGGTCACCATCCAAACCCTCTGCACCCCCTGCCCCAGGTCACAACTCCCTCCCAGACCCTGTACCCCCTTCTACATTCCTCCCCCAGGCCAGAATCCTCTCCTGCATCCCTATACCCTCCCAGACACTGTACCCCAATCACCTGCACCAGGTCACCACCCAAACCTTCTGCAGTCACTCTGCACCCCCTTTTCCCCTTCTCCCACGTCATAATTCTCTTCCAGACTTTGCAACCCATCCTAGAGCCCCTCCCCCAGGCCAGAATTCTCTCCTGCACTCATACCCCCTCCCTGACCCTACATCCTAATCCCCTTACCCTGGTCACAACCCCCTCTTTCACCCAAACGCCTTCTCAGACCTCACACCGTCTGCTGCACCCAGTCCCTTACCCTGTTGCCCTTCTGAACCCAACCGCCACACTAGACCCCGCATCTTCTCCACAGAAAAGTGCAGCCCTTGACCACTTTCTAAATCTCTGAGTGGCCCTCCCACCAAAAATTATTGCTCACCCCTAATCTACACTGACAAGTCACTGTGCTGTAACTTACTGGTTCAGAGGTGTGAAAAGATACTCTCCCCCTGTAAACACCAGTGTAAACAGGCTCACAGTACTATTAGCTATGCCCCTTGTGGAGGCGGTTTACCCGAAGTGCTGGGAGAGCTTTCTCCCAGTATAGATGCCATGACCACACCGTCACATTAAAGTGCTGCCAAAGCAGCATTGTAAACTTGGAAATGTAAACAAAGTTTAAGTCTGACTGTTACCTAATTGTAAGTAATTTACACAAACAATGAAGGAGGGGTAGGCTGAGGCTTTTGGCATAGTATTTACTATACACAGTAGGAATATTTTCAGTGTTGCCAAACCTTATGTAATATAGCAAGTTCTAATGCTTAATCTTTAATTGGCACCCAAGATAGGCTGTCAAATTGCACATTTGGTATTTGAAAAATGTGTGTTGTGAGACAAGTTCTATTCTATTGGCTTAAATCAGCTGCAGAGGATAATTGCAAATGATCTCATCCTTAATTTTACCCTTGTGCACTAAGCACAGACTCCTTTGTCAGATTTCCCTTCTTCTCAGGAAGAGTATTGTGGCTCCAGCTGGCAGGAAGCACAGGGATCATTTTATCTTTTTTATTACATACATAGAAATCAGCAGTGCTTACTCAAAAAGGCCTTCATCGGTCAGAATGCTGTGCCCAGTTCTGGCGTCCATGCTATAAAAAAGGATGATGAAAAACTAGAGAAGTTTCAGAGAAGAACTACAGGAATGATTTGGGGTCTTTCAAACCTGATTTACGATGAGAGACACAAGGATCGCAACCTGTTTCAACAGGGGTGGACTGGCCGGGCGGGATACTGGGAATTTCCCGGCGGGCTGTCGAATCCACCCATGACAGGCCGTCGTTGCCCCACACTCCGAGCAGCTCTGCGTCCACACTGTATGTGGTGCATGGAGCCTGTCATGCCACTCAGGGCCGGTCCGAGCCCTTTTGGCGCCCTGGGCCCCGGCACGCAACGCCAACCCCGGGCGCATGGTGCATGCGCGGGCCCACCCATGGGGCACGGCCCCCCCCCAGGGTGCTCGGGCCTGCCCCCAGGGCACACGGCGCATGTGTGGGCCGGCCACGGCCGCTGGCGCGCAGCCTGGGGCCCTCCCCCGGGGCGCATGGGGCATGCACTGTGCAGCTCGGCCCGGTCAGTGCTGCTGGCGCGCACGCCGGGCTTTGCAGGGCCCCGCAGCCGTGGGGGGAAGGGCGCTGTTGGCTGGCGCCGCAGGGCTGGCGCTGTGGGAGCCGGGCGTGCTGCGCCTGATGGCAGCTGTAAGGGACGCCGCGCACCCCTTACAGCTGCCCTCGGGCGCCCCCCATCGGTTGGCGCCCTGGGCAGCTGCCCAGCTCGCCCATGCCTCCGTCCGGTCCTGACGCCACTTGTGCTGCGTGCCAGACGTGATGCAGGGAAAGGGGGCGGGGCTTGAGGGGCATGCAGGGGTAATGTCATAGGGAGGGCCATTCCCAGGCCTATTTTGATTGCCGGTCTGCTCCTGTGTTTCAATTACACGAGGTGGTGCGATCTCAATCTGCAAATACCTACAAATGAAAAAAAAAATAGTAGACGAGAGCAGTGTAATAGACAAAGTCATAATAAGGGAAGTATATTTAAGCACAGGCAGTTATGAAAAACAACGTCTTCATATCCAAGCAATTCAGAGGATTAACAAGATGAGGACTTTCTGATGAGAACCACTGGAGGGCACTGTAGACTAACTGTTGTTAGTCTTTAAAGTGCTGCCAGACTATTTGTTGTTTTTTTTAAGTTTTTCTTGTTGAAAAACACACACCCATCAAAGTAAAATGGGTAGACAATATAATAGGGCTTTCCTGTCTCTCTCTGTTCAATATCCAATTCGCTTGCCTGGCTCCTTGTTAAATATCTGAAGTTATGGGCCTCTAGCTTTTCCATAATTGAGTGTATCTCCCTGTCAGGAAGTTCTGCACTGGTGACTAGAAAACTTGAAACACTATTGAGCTGTTCCAATTCTAGGCCAAATTACTTTCCTTCTGGATGAAATCTTGAGTTTACTACCATCAGTCATGCTTTGTAAATAGTTTCAGTACACACAACATAGCCAAGATTTAAAAATAATGGTTGTTTAAAAGTATACTCTTAATTCCATAGATAGGCACCTCCATAAGTGGCTCATTTTTCAAAAGAGATTAGCAGCCATTACCTCCCACTAACTTTAGTGGGATCCAGGGAATACCCTGTATGTTAAACATTGCTGCTAAGTCAGCATGACTTTTTTTTCATTTTTACTAAGCATTCATTTGGTTAACCAATATTGGCCAGGATCTGGCTGGCCGGTACCGGGACTGAGGTGAATGCTATCTAGGGTTGCCAAATGCTTTCATTTTCAAAAAAATCCCGAACATGGCAGGAAAAAAAATTCGTTGAGAAAAAAAAAGGGGGGCGGGGGGATCAACCAAAGTTGTTGAGCAAAACAAAATAAAAGCGTTGCTGAACTCCTCGCTCCCTCCTCCCCCTCCAGACATGACAGGGGAAGAAGAACATAAGAACATAAGAATGGCCATACTGGGTCAGACCAAAGGTCCATCGAGCCCAGCATCCCATCTGCCGACGGTGGCCAATGCCAGGTGCCCCAGAGAAGGAGAACAGAAGACAATGATCAAGTGATTTATCTCCTGCCATCCATCTCCTGCCCTTGTTATGAAGGCTAGGGCACCATACTTTATCCCTGGCTAATAGCCATTTATGGACCTAACCTGCAAAAATTTATCAAGCTCTTTTTTAAACCCTAATAGAGTCCTGGCCTTCACAGCCTCCTCGGGCAAGGAGTTCCACAGGTTGACTGTGCGCTGTGTGAAGAAAAATTTCCTTTTATTAGTTTTGAACCTACTACCCATCAATTTCATTTGGTGTCCCCTAGTTCTTGTATTATGGGAAAAGGTAAATAATTTTTCTATAATCACTTTCTCCACACCATTCATGATTTTATATACCTCTATCATATCGCCCCTCAATCGCCTTTTTTCCAAACTGAAAAGTCCCAGTCTCTCTAGCCTCTCCCCATATGGGACCCTTTCCAAGCCCCTAATCATCTTAGTCGCCCTTTTCTGAACCTTTTCTAATGCCAATATATCTTTTTTGAGGTGAGGAGACCACATCTGCACGCAGTACTCGAGGTGTGGGCGTACCATAGTTTTATATAGGGGAAGTATGATATCTTTTGTCTTATTATCTATCCCTTTTTTAATAATTCCTAACATCCTATTTGCCTTACTAACTGCCGCTGCACACTGCGTGGATGTCTTCATAGAACTATCCACTATAACTCCAAGATCCCTTTCCTGATCTGTCGTAGCTAAATTTGACCCCATCATGTAGTACGTGTAATTTGGGTTATTTTTTCCAACATGCATTACCTTACACTTACCCACATTAAATTTCATTTGCCATTTTGCTGCCCAATCACTCAGTTTGCTGAGATCTTTTTGTAGTTCTTCACAATCCCTTTTGCTTTTGACTGTCCTGAACAACTTTGTGTCATCTGCAAACTTGGCCACCTCACTGCTTACCTCATTTTCTAGATCATTGATGAACAAGTTGAACAGGATTGGTCCCAGTACTGACCCCTGGGGAACACCACTAGTTACCCTCCTCCATTGTGAAAATTTACCATTTATTCCCACCCTTTGTTTTCTGTCTTTTAACCAATTCTTGATCCATGAAAGGACCTTTCCTCCTATCCCATGACCACCTAATTTACGTAAAAGCCTTTGGTGTGGGACCGTGTCAAAGGCTTTCTGGAAATCTAGGTATATTATATCCACTGGGTGCCCCTTGTCCGCATGTTTATTAACCCCTTCAAAGAATTCTAACAGATTAGTTAGACATGACTTCCCTCTGCAGAAACCATGCTGACTTTTGCCCAACAATTCGTGCTCTTCTATGTGCCTTGCAATTTTACTCTTTACTAGTGTTTCTACTAATTTGCCTGGTACTGATGTTAAACTTATCGGTCTATAATTGCCAGGATCTCCTCTAGAGCCTTTTTTAAACACAAAAAGAATGTCCGGTATTTTCTGCCACGAATATTGGACTGTCCAGGCACCTGGCAATCCTTATGCTATCTTCAGACATCCAAAAGCTTCATGGAGCTCTAGGTACCAATAACATTTTGCAGGTTTATGGGGGATGTGAGTTTTGAAAGTTGAGAATAAATATCCTGTAAAGTTGGCAAAGCCCATGAATATCAAAGGTAAAAAATAGGCTAGTCCCAAACTAGCAACCTTCTGAGGATCTATCACCTACTGATAGGATGAAACTCCCCCAACTTAATCAATGGCTGATCAAATGTGTATTTCTCCATTTTGTGTATAATACTCAAGCTGATCATACTTGATCCCAAATCATTGGAATTAATGGCAGTGAACACATCATGCACCTTTACTTGGGCTACATCTACACTACAGTAGACAGTAGACTTAAGCTATGCAACTTCCTCTATGTGAATAACATAGCCAGAGTGGACATACATTAAGTCGAGTTACTGCAAGATCTACACCACAGGGCGTTGACTGGAGATACTCTCCCATTGACTTTCCTTACTCTACTTGCCTGGGGTAGAGTAACAGGAAATCTGCAATCAATTTGGCAGGTCTTCACTAGACCTGCTAAATGAAACATTGGTGGATCAATCTCAGAGCGTCGATCCAGGCAGTAGTGTACATGTAGTCTTAGTTATGTAAAGTCTCTGAGAACCTTTTTCTTTTGAACAGTATACCATGACACCTGCAGGGAAGAGAAGAAGCTGCTCTTTTTCTAGATTTTCCTCAATACATTCTCAAAGGGCTGCAAACTCCAGCTCAGACACAGATTTATATGCATCCAGATGGAATTTTATATCTGGATTGAAGAACATAAGAGCAGCCATTCTGGGTCAGACCAAAGGTCCATTGACCCCAGTATCCTGTCTTCCAAAAGTGGCCAATAACAGGTGCTTCAGGGGGCTGAACAGAACAGGTAATCACAAAGTGATCCATCCCCATTCCCAGCTTCAGGCAAAGACGAGCTAGGGACACCATCCCCGCCCATCTTTGCTAACAGCTATTGCTGAACCTATCTTCCATTATTTATCTAGTTCTTTTTTTTAACCTGTTATAGTCTTGGACTTCACAATATCCTCTGGTGAGCAGTTTCACAGGTTGACTGTGCCGTGTGCAAAGAAATATTCAATTATTTTTTATTTAAAATCTCCTGCCTATTAATGTCATTTGGTGACCCTTTGTTTTTGTGTTATGGAGGATTTACCTTCACCACACCAATCATGATTTTATATGCTTCTGTGATGTCCTCCTTGAGTTTCCTATTTGCCAAATGTAAATGCCCCAGTCTTATTAATCGCTCCTCATATGGAAGCTATTCCATACCCTAATATTTTAGTTGCCTTTTCCATTTTTGTGCCTTTTCCATTTCCAATATGTATATATTTTTTTGAGCTGGGATAACCATATCTGTATGGAAAAACTTAAAAAACAACAAATAGTCTGGTAGCACTTTGAAGACTAACAAAACATGTAGATGGTATCATGAGTTTTCATGGGCACAGCCCACTTCTTCAGATGACCTCTTCAGATAACTCAGCTACCCCTCTGAAACATATCTGTATGCGCTATCCAAGATGTGAGTAACCCATGCCCTCTTTATCTAGAGGTGCTATAATATTTTCTGTCATTATCTAATCCTTTCCTAATGGTTTCTAACATTGTGGGTTTTGTTTTCTTGTTGGTTTTTTTTTGACTACCACTTCACATTGACTGGTTGTTTACCAAGAACTGTTCACAACGATGCAAACCACTCTTTCTTAAGTAGTAATGGCTAATTTTCCTTCATCAGTTTGTATTCACAGTTGGGATTACTTTTTACAATGTGCATTACTTTGCATTTATCAACATTGAATTTCATCTGCTGTTTTGAACAGTTAGTCCTCCCTTGTTTCTTATCTCCTATCCAGTTTCTCATCCATGAGAAGACCTTCCCTCTTATCCCATGATTGCTTAGTTTGCTTAAAAGCCTTTCAGATGCTTGTGAAAGGCTTTATGAAAGTCTAAGTATTCTGTATGCATGGAAACAGACTTGCACACATTTGTTGATCCCATCAAAGAAGTCTAAGTGTATGTCTACACTTGCACCCTAGTTCGAACTAAGGATGCAAATGCGGGCACTCGAAATAGTCTATGAAGCAGGGATTTAAATATCCTGCACTTCATTAGCATGATCTCGCTGGCGCGTTACTCCAAAGGCCAGCTGTTTCGAAAGTGAAAGTGCGCACCGGGACGCGTTAGTTCGAACCAAGGGGTTTGGTTCGAACTAATGCATCCCGGCGTGCACTTTCACTTTCGAAACAGCTGGCATTTGGAGTAACGCACCAGTAAGATCGTGCTAATGAAGCTCTGGATATTTAAATCCCCACTTCATTGACTATTTCGAATGCCTGCATTTGCATCCCTAGTTTGAACTAGGGTGCAAGTGTAGACATACCCTAATAGATTGGTGAAGCTTGATTTTGCTTTACTAAAGTCATGTTGAGTCTTTCCCCCAATATTATGTTCACCTACATGTCTGATAATGCTGTTATTTACTATAGTTTCAACAAGTTGGCCAGGCACTAAAAACCCCAGAAATGTACATAGTTGGCCCACAGGTTCAGCAAAGAGCTCTGGAAACAACCAAGCATGGCCTGAATAAACAGTCAGGGCCTATGATGTGCCTGTATGGTTTGAGCATGCAGTAGAGTCTGGGTATGTGTACACAGCAGCACTATTTCGGGATAATAGCCGTTATCCCGAAATAGTGTTGTGCACGTCTTAACAGCACGCTCGTTATTTTGAAATAGATTTGAAATAACGGGCGTCTTATACAGTTAGGTTTACAGGTAGCCAGAATGAGGAATAAAGATTATGCCAGCGTAGCGCTCTATTTTGAAATTTGGTACAGTGTAGACAGTACCAAATTTCAAAATAGGCTATCTCAAAATAAGCTATGTAATTTGCATAGCTTATTTCAAGCTATGCATGACTGTGTAGACATATCCTCAGTGTGGCAGTTAGGCAGTTAGGCATCACAACAAGTGTCACGGCTGAAACCAGAGTCTGAGGCCACATCAACCACTGGAGTCAGAGTCATATCAACAGTCAAGCTACAGTCAATAACCGGAGTTTGAAGCAGGAAGCAGGAACAACAAATCAGGTAAAGTGACAAGAATAAGGAGGGGGAACCAGGCAAGGAGCAGCAGCTTTGTCTTAGAGGCTATGTCTAGACTACATCCCTCTTTTGAAAGAGGGATGTAAATTAGACAGATCGAAATTGCAAATGAAGCTGGGATTTTAATTTCCCGTGCTTCATTTGCATAATGGCGGCCATGCATTCTTTCGAAAATGGGTATTTCAAAAGTGAAACCGCCATTTAGACGCGGTTCTTTTAAAAAAAAAAAACCCTTTTTTGAAAGATCCTGAATGAGGCTCACAGGATCTTTTGAAAAAGGTTTTTTTTTTTTAGAAGAACTGCATCTAGATGGTGGTTTCACTTTCAAAATACCCATTTTTCGAAAGAATGCGTAGCTGCCATTATGCAAATGAAGCATGGGAAATTCAAATCCCGGCCTCATTTGCAATTTCGACTGGTCTAATTTACATCCCTCTTTTGAAAGAGGGATGTAGTCTAGACATGCCCATAGTCTGGTCAGAAGCTGGCTTAGTTTTGCTCAGAAAAGGTTATAGCAGGAACAGGAAACTATGCTAAAAGGGGTCCAATCAGCAGTCTGTGGCAAATCAGCTGATCCCTCTGAGTCAGTGGGCGTAGCTCCAGTTTCTGGGATGTCAGCTGCAACTTCCTTGTCAGGCCAGCCAGCACACTGGCACAGAGTATAAGGCTCGTACTCAAGACCCTCAGCTCCTGACACTCTGAAGAGCTCCCATGGTTCTTGGTTTGAAGTCTCTAAACTTGGAAAACCGGTTGGCTGGCGTACAACTTGCAGGGCCTTTTGACTGCTGTTATTGAGCATGACGCCTCAATGAGAGATTCACTATCAGGCGCCGTGTTTGATGCTCTCTCCCTGACAATTTTAAAATCAGGAATGGAGGTGTTTCTAAAAGATTTGCTCTAGGAATTATTTTGGGGGAGGTCTGTGGCCTGTTTTGGACAGGAAGTCAGACTAGACGATCACAGTGTGAATTTGGGGAGAAATAACCTTTCTAGTTTCTGATCTGCAGCAAGCTCTGATTAATTATTTGGGATCCTACACTCCATGCAGGAACTTGATGGGAAGTTCCATGAATCCCACCTGGAAGGAAATAGCCAAGCCTGTTTCAATCTTCATAAAGGATGCACAGCTAAAGCCCTCAAACATGTGTTCTTCAGAGGTGCATTGGAATGATGCAATGTTTGGCAATACATCACCCTGCTAATCCTGGAAATAGGACATTTCATCACCATGGAAACTGTGTGCTTCAATCTTGTAAAGAATTTTACTAATAAGCATTAAATCCAAACCCCACTCCTATCTTGAAGGGAATGGAAGGCATCTCTAAGTGCTGCATGGGATAAGGCCAGGAGACTGTATAGGAAGTCTGAGTCCTCTGTGTGTTACAGAATAAAATTCCATGACGGTACCCAATGCAGGGTTGCACAGTTGCTCTGCTTGAGGAAGGCAAACAGGTGACAGCAGATACACAGATCCTCCATCCTGTAGTGGCATGGCACACACACTGAAGATTCTCCTTAGACTGGAGAAAGGGCTGCAAAGTGGATATGCTGTAGCTCTGCTGTCGCCTCTTCTTCCATTGTGTCAACACAGATTGACGGCTCCTGGCTGAGTTTTTTTGATGTGGGATGGAAGGTGGGGTGAGCAGTGGAGCTCATTTGGGATTTCAGCTGCAAAAACCTTTAGTGACATTAAACCATCTTCAGCACCCCTGTGTTGTGTGTGACTGATACTCTGCCTACTTTACTGATTGTAAAACAGAAGCAGTGTCCTGTAGCAAGCAAGGATGGGAACGAGGAGCTCCAGGTTCAATCCATGATTCCGCTATAGACTCTCTGTTTGATCTTGGGCAAGTTTCTTATCCTCTCTGTAACTCAGTTGACAACCCATAAAATGGGGATAATGATACTTCCTTTTCCTCGTCTTTTTTCTTGTCTGATTAGGGTTTGTTTGCACTTAAAATGCTACAGCCCTACAAGCTGCACTGCTGCTGCTGCTGCACCAATGTAGCAGTTCAGTGCAGACATAACCTGTAAGCTCTGGGGGACAGACCCATAGTCTCCTAGGGTGCGTCTAGACTACATGGCTCCGTCAACGGAGCCATGTAAAGTAGTTTACTTGGCATAGTCAAAGAAGTGGGGATTTAAATAATCCCCGCTTCATTAAAATAAAAATGGCCGCTGTGCTGTGCCGACAATTAGCTGATCCGGCACAGCGTGGTAGTCTAGACATGGTGCAGCCGACAAAGGCTTTCCTTGTCAACCGAGCCGTGTCTAGACTGCCGCGGTGTGTCAGATCAGCTGATTGTTGGCACAGCGCAGTGGCCATTTTTATTTTAATGAAGCGGGGATTATTTAAATCCCCACTTCTTTGACTATGCCAAGTAAACTACTTTACATGGCTTCGTTGACGGAGCCATGTAGTCTAGACGCAACCCTATAGACAACCACCTAACCTCAGGAAGACTCTTACCAACAACCATGGGACATACCACATTAATACCAACCCTGGAACTTTCCCTTGCAACAAACCCCGTTGCCAACTTTGTCCACATATTTACTCTGGTGACACCATCACTGGACCTAATCATGTCAGTTATATGATCAACACATGTTCCTGTTCATCCAGAAATATAATTTATGCTATCATGTGCCAACAGTGTCCTTCAGCTAAGTATATTGGATAGACTTCTTAGACACTTCGCCAAAGAATTAATGCCCACAAATCAGACATCTTCACAAGGAAAAACCAGTTTCTTTTCATTTCAACCTACCTGGACATAGTCTTAACGATCTTACTACATGTATCTTACTTCAAAGAGACTTTTACACCAGATTACAGAGGGAAACTTTCATTCATGCTTAAATTTGACACTTTACAAATGGGCCTTAACAAAGATGCTAATTACCTTACCCATTACAAAGATAGCTTCCCCACTTATCACTCCTGATTAGCCATTCATTGACTCATAAATAGCTATTCCTTCCCTCCCTCTCCCTCACCCCCCTTCTGTACTGAATTTGATTTGTCAGTTTAATAATGTGTTCACTTTTTTCATTGTATTCCTTTGGTATATATGGTCATACCAATTCTCTTCCAGAATATGATCTGAGGAAGTGGGTCTGGCCCACGAAAGCTCATCACCTATTAAACTATCTTGTCAGTCTTTAAAGTGCTACACAGTTTTTCCTTTTGTTTTAGCAAGATCAGACTAACACGGCTACTTCTCTATTACTGTAGAACCTACTGTAAAACTTCTCTAAGCCAGCAGAGAGAGTCAGAGTGAGGCTAAGAGTTCTGGTCTCTTGGTTCATCATCACTAGGGCTTTTCTACACAGAAAAGTTTAAAGTGCAGCCGCAGAACCCTTAAAACTGAAAGCGTGGCCATGGGACGAGCCCTGAGAGAGACCTCTCCCAGTGCCCTGTGGAAATTACCACCACGAGGGGAGTTGCTAATAGTACTGGGTGCTTAGCTCCCAGTGCTGTAGTCTGGTTCACACCAATGCTTTATAGCACTGTAAATTGCTGTGCTGTGGGGGAGAGGTGTTTTTTTACATCCCTGAGCCAGAAAGTTGCAGCGCTGTAAAGTGCCAGTGTAGACTTCGCCGAAATCTCTATGCAGAATCAACATACATTTTAAAACCAAATAGTGCTTTTGGCCTAGAAAGCAGAGTTAATATAAAATTATATCATTCTACTGGCAATAATTCACTCCATACCTCCATGAAGTTTACAAGGAACCTAGCATGTAAACATAGAGACAGCCAATGTCAACTCTTTTGAAGAAATGTTTATTTAACAATTGAATACATGCTAAAAGAAATAATTTACAGCAGCAGTTTCATTACATTTTTCTCTCCAGTTTTCTATTTCCCATCTGAATTGCAGTGATAAATACGGAAGTAGAATTATTTACTACCCAGTGAGGAATGTGCTTACAAAATGGCACATAACTTTGGCACCGAAATAGCAAATAAACCACCATATAAACTGTGTGACAAAACCTTGCATTTTAGTCTCGTGTTGAACACACTGAAATGGAGTACCTCTAGATAGCAGTACTTTATACTGTACCTCCTTACCCTAGTCAAAAATATTTACATCCCTTTTGGCTAATGTGTAGGTAGCAAAAAACTGAACTATTAAACACATACCATTGATATTCACTAAATAATACATAAAAAAAGGATCCGTAAATGCGCATTCACATGCATTTTAATTTTTTTTACATAGTGACTTCATTTGGGCCATCAAAAGTTAACTCTGTTCTGCAAAGATGCAGTTTCTTAGCTTGATACTGTAGTTTAACATAACCATACAGTCGTTATGAGCTATTGACCAACTCCCATCTTCATCAGTCTATGCAAACGCCAAGGGTAGTGTAGTAGGAAGATATCAACATTTTTTCTTGCAAATTTATATCTTTAAATAAATTTCTATATTGTTTCCTGGTTATAAACAAAATCATTTATTTCTCTTTACCTTAAATATAACCTTCTACTTGGTTCATCTAAAACTTGGAACTAGAGGCTTAGAGGTTTTTGATGGTGAATTAAAGTGACGGTTTCCTTTTATTTGCAACATTGTGACATATTAAGAAAAAATACAAACAGGATGTGTGAACTATACCAAAATTCTATGTCACCCTTCCATGCACAAATTTATCACAGTCTATGGTCTTTGAAATCAGTTCATTTCAAACAATATCAGATGCTGTTGTAACTCAGACAGATTCTTGTCTGAGTGCACTCTGGTTAAAATCAACCTGAAAATCAACTGTTTCCTCTTTCAGTCTGATCCTTTCAGCCTTTCTTTATGTGAGTAGATGCACAGACCTCAGCGGGAGGTGTAAATTGTACACCCATCTGCAGGGGCTGCTGCTTTCATTTAAACATTTATCATATGGCAAAATCTCCTGGCTGCTATAATTTTGCTCTTACAGAATGAATAAAGTTTTACAGAGAATTCCTTTTTCTGTGAAGGAATGCCAGTTTTCAAATGTAATCTCTAATTAATCTGCTTTTCAATGGGTCTCTATAAAAGGGAAGATACCCAAGGGGAAATTAATGGAGGACAGTCACTATTAAATCTACAAAGCAGGAAATTAGATAATTGGGGGCCCAATAAAATCAGAGTATTTCCTCTGGGTTCAATAGGCTTTGGAAGTCCTCTTTGCTAAAGGGGGAAACTTTTAAAATATTTTAGTGGCTTTGGGATACAAAGTAGCCTTAATAGACTAACAATGATCCATAAGTACAACAAAGTACTTCTTCAGCTGATAGGCAGCAATGAATTTCAAACACATGAGCTGAGAAATTAATTCTCATGTAGGGTGCTGATACAAGAGAGTTTGTTAACACTTGCTTAAACATGTGCTTAAATTCATCATGCATAGGTGCTGGAACTAGCAGTGGGGGCTGATGGCACTGCAGCATCCCCTGGCTTGAAGCAGTTTCCATTATATAGAAAGTTTGCAGTTTGGTTCAATGACACTCAGTTCCCCAGTGTACAAATTCTCCCAGCACCCATCATTATATTGAGCAAAGCTTTTACATATATTGCTTAACTTTAAGCAGCTTAAGTCCCAGAGAAGTCAAGTTAAGCATATTCTTCAGTGCTATGCTGAAAACACAAGGACTTAAGTGCATGCTTTCAGGTTAAATGTTTCAGTTCTTAGCTGAATCAGGGACTTACAACCTGTTCATGCATCATTTAATGGACTTTTGCCACTGAATTAAATGATAGCAAGATTGAATACTTTAGTGCAGTGATTTTCAAACTTTTTGGGCTCCGGAGCCCTTCACATGTGTAAAAATTTATGCGGAGCCCCAGTGGTCCACTGATTGTATGTGTTGTACCTATCGATGTTTCCAGTTTGTCAACCTTGCGGAGCCCCTGAAGATGTCTCACGGAGCCCTGGGGCTCTGCAGAGCACAGTTTGAGAAACACTGCTTTAGTGCATTTAAATTCTGTGAGCCATATTCACAAATATCTGAAACTGATACAAGTTCCACACAGAGGCCTGGTAGAACTAAAAACTCATTGCTATAGAAACTATACTTCAGTAATTAGGAAGAAGAGTTGTGGTTTTTTTTAATCGAGTAGTAAAGGGATTTGGATCATACGGTGAGAGAGACTGTGTGACAGCAGGTTGTGTTGCACTGTATGTGTGAATGTAAATAATTATTGTGAATCCCGAATGCAACAAGTTGCAGTGAATAATAGTAAAAGAGGCCATTAAGCTCCGAACAAGAAACATCCTTTTAGCAAACCAAGGATATCACCTGGGCTCCAGTAATCTCCTCCTCACGGATGTTCATAAAAGCCATGCATTTGCCAAGAGGAGTTTACAGACCACAGTGACATGAGATATGGGAGATAGGACAACTGGGAATGGATTTCAACAAAACTGGGACCAAAGACATACCTATACTGGGGTGGACCAAAACTATCATCCATAGATTTTTAAAACAAAGGTTCTTATAACACAATTCCACTGTACTTGACTTTTCCTGCAGCCCCATTGCACAGACTATCCATGAAATTCAAAGAACATTACATATACTGTTCCAAATTCTCCATTGTTGCAACCGCATATATTTCAATATGCCAATTTACAAGAGCATAGGTGAAACTGACCCCTATTGCTGATGCCATATAAGGGCCTATTTGTCATTTAATTGACTCTGTGATGATTCTCTGCATTTGGCTCATCATAGCACACAGCAAGAATGGAACACAGAGAACCAATTTTGGACAATATCCTACCACTGAGTTGTGAATGAAGCTCCTTCTGAACTGAATAGGGGTTTTGCTCATAGATTAATGATTGTGTATTACTTATGGAATTTAGATGACTTTCTTTTCATTGGTTCAATCTATTCATATCAAGATATTATACACGCTGAATTTTTTCATAAACAGTGTTGATGGTGGAGGGGGTGAAAAACCAAAAAAATTCCATGCTACATACAGACTTTCATGTTAAAATAGCACAGAAGTTATTTGTACTACAGAATGTCAGAGTACAGGCAAGGGGCTTAGCTGTAGTGTTACTGCCCTGAAAGAATATCCAAACAAGAGAATAAAGCAGCTCATAATTATAATTTGTTTTTTTCTTTTGCCAATAATTAGGAAGTACAATATTTCCAAAAGAAAAATACTATTCTATTTTAGAAAAGAACTAATGTTTACTGCATATTTGTCATGGTACATTTAAATTATAGTTTTAATAAAATACACCTTTAAATCAAAGATGAAAGAAGTCAGTAGTAGGCCAGTGTACTCCACTCTTTTTTTCTTTTTTCCCCCTCTGCATGCTGGCTTGTTCATGGTGTTCAGATTTCCACAGACCATCCCGTTCTGTATTGTTTTTACCTTTCCAATACACACAAGCAAGTGCCCCTTTAGACCATAAAAAAATCCTTCCATCCATACAAACGTTGGGATGTTGATCAGCTTAGCTAGTCCATGCAGGTTTTTTTAGTTAAGTTCAGGAAAGGTAGCACAACTGATGACAGGTGAGTTTTGCTTTCCTTTCCTTCTAAATGGCAGCATGAAACATGACACTTGGGCAAAGGAGAAAGCAAAAACTTTCTGATGAACTCTTTGCAGAACTTGTTGAGCAATAAGGAAGCTCTAGGGTGAGTTTTCATCCTTGCAACTCGGTCTGGGAACTGGTAGGGGAAGGTCTGTCAGGAAAGTTAGAAATGGACTTTATTTAAACCTGGTGGAAATCATTTGAACTTCCCACCCTTGTAAACATCCACATAATGCCATGAAAAAGTTCATGTATATTGCATTTTTTTCCAGTTATCTGTCTATACAAGTTTTTACTTGGATGAGGCTCCTAGAGGTAATGCAGCTCAGACACTCCGTGGTGCCCTCTCAAATTCGTGGGTCCTCCTGTTCCTACCTTTCTTATTTTCTTGTAGGTGCTTCCACTTATTCATATTCACCTGGGCATTGGCGGGTTTTTGCCGACGTTGTTTGCGGTCCCTTTTCCAAACCTGTTCACAGAACTCATCCATTGTATTGAGGTTGGGGTGATTGATTAACTGCATGAAGTCTCTATACCAGACTTTCTGACTAGGGGTCATACTGTTGGAAATCTCTTTGGGCTTGGAACCATCACCATCATCTTCTTTATGAAGCAGCTCTTCCAGGTGTTCAGTATCAATTATCTCCAAAGTCACTTTGAGCAGAGTTTGCATAAAGCCATGCTCCACGGCATGACAAAAATAAATGCCAGAGTTTTTTCTCTGAAGGGTCCGTAGCAGAAGCCCCTGCTCTGTCCTGATGAAATGATCATCCACTTTTATCTGTTTTGGAGAAAAGGAAACAGTTCAGCAATTAACTTTTATAAATGTTCAGTAGTATTCCCTAACCATGGGAATACTTTGGCACGTTACAGGCAAACTTGGCATAAATAAGTGAGTGTTAGGACTCTGCAATATCTTGAAAGTTTCTGTTGCCTTCAAGAGGGGTTCCAGAGTGGAATCAAAGAGACAAAATTCATCTCCTGATCTCTTACAAAGCGCAAGAGGGTTCAGAGCCAAGATATCAGTTCAGACCCATCTTTGCCTACAAATGTCTGCACTGAGAACTGCAAAGGGAGGGCTCTGAGAGGGTGCTCTGGTCAATTTAGAGCAAGCTGTGTGGAAGGAGAGCTGGTGAAGGTTTCCTGTTGAGAAGCTTTTTGAGGCTTCATGGAATGGGGACAGGCTAGTGTAATGGAAGAGATGAAATATCTCGTATAGGAGGGTCAGAGGGTATGTCTACACTGCAAAGTTTTTCTGGAAAAATGGCTGTTTTTCTGGAAACATTACACTTACATCCACACTGCAATTGCATTCTTTTGACAGAAAGTCGAAAGAATGTGGGGCTTTTTCTAACAGCGGTAAACCTCTTTCTACTAGGAAGAAGCCTTTTTCTGAAAGAGCTCTTTCAGAAAAAGGTGTGTGTGGATGGGGAAGAAGGGGTTTTTTTTGAAAGAAGAGGCCTCCAGGAAAAAGCACAGGTGCCCTGGTGGCCACTCCGTCCATAGTAATCACAACTTAAATGCGAGATAGCGTCCAAACAATGTGGACACTATCTTTCGAAAAAGCAGATCACTTTTTCGATGCATTTTTTGCCCTGGGGGACGCTCTCTTCCAGAAAAGCTTCTTCTGAAAGAAGCCTGCAGACTAGACATAACCTGAATGACAGAGGAAGAGGCAAGGCTCCATTTGCAAAAACAAAGATTGCTCTTGTTTAGGTGAAGGGCCGGAGTTCAGGTGGATTTTTATGAAAGATGGTTGAACTGAAACAATTTCAGTTAATATCTTCAAGAACCCATGGAGAACAGGTGAGGTTTAAGAGGACGGGACCTAATACTGGTCAATATTTCCTTTAACGATGGGGATAGAGGAATGGAGAGTATGATTATGTATTTTGCAAATGACACCAACTTGGGAGAGGATGCAAGCAATTTGGAGGACAGAATTAGAATTCAAAACAACTTCGAAAAGTTGGGCAATTGATCTAAAATGAGCCAGATGGAATGCAATAATGACAAGTGCAATGTTCTGCACTTAGCAAGAAAAAAAATCCATGGACTGGTGCCGGGCCACAAACCGCTGGCTGCTGGGCCATGGCACACTGCTAGGCCACACCCCCCATGGCTTGATGATTGGCTCGGCAGGGCTCCCTGTTGGTTGCATGGCAGCGTGGCTGTGGAGCTGCTAATTGAGCCCAGCCCGCAGAGAACTTGCTGGCTGGGGAGGGGCACTCCCTCAGCAGTAGAAGCTCCCTGCTGCGATTCCAGGCAAGAGTGTGCTGGTAGGGAAGGGGACATAAGGAGGAAGGAGGGAGGGAGGGAGGGAAGGAGTAAGGATGTGGCCGGGATGGGAGGGGGCCAGAGCACCCCTTCCCTCGCTGCAGTGACAGCCCCACGTTTTGTTGGGCCTCTTTAAAAAAAAGCCTTAGTGGCTGGCAGCCCTCCGTTCCCTGCTTCCTTCCTCTTCCCTCTCTCCAGCGGCAGCCTCATGTTTTGTTGGGCTGCTTTAATAAACTACTTTGGGTAGCTAGTGATGTGTTACAGCAAATACTGTCGGGGAGGAATAATAATAAAAAAATCCATTACAATGACATGTATTGTGTGTGTACAGGTGCAATGGAAAATAACACATGACTGCTTAAAAGCAATCACCACAATGAATATGCAACTATGCAAATACATTAATTACCATAATGAATATGGAAATGTTTCTATGCCGCTCCACCGAAAGTTTTTGAATGCGTTTGCCGATCTGCGGTATAAAAAAGGTTGGGAACCACTGCCTTAAGGGCTATTATAAAGTGGTTGGTGTTTAATTGCTCTCAATGTCCTCTGAAGGTACTGCAAGAAGTAATCAGCTTAAATTGCAGCAGGGGAGATTCCGGTTAGATATCTCCCCCCAAAACAAAACAAAACAAAACCAAAACACCTCTTTCTAACTATAAGGATAGCTAAGCATTGGTATAAGCTTTTAATGGAAATTGTGGAGTCCCTATCACCAGAGATCTTTTAAGATCCAGTCAGCCATCTGTCAGGGTTGGTCTCAGTATACTTGATCCTGCCTCTGTGAAGGCAGCTAGACTGGATGACCGCTTAAGATTCCTTCCAGTGCTATATTTTGATGCTTCTATATTGCATGTTGTGATGCTGTATGATTGAAATATGACCATTTATATAATTAATATTGCCACTGTAAGACAACTGCAACAAATCTTCCACAAGGTATGCCATGTAAAGTATAAATGGAAAAGTTACAATCTATCACATATGATTATCCTGTTCAAATTCATGTAGCATCACTGTATCTGAAGTTATGAATATTTACTATATGCCTCTATTTCACATATGTTTGTTCCTGGGGAAATACCCACAAGGTGACATCCAGTTTAGCCAGCACATTGTGAATGGGCCATTAAAGTTGATGGTCCACTAAGTAACACTTAACTCTGACAGTGAACCATAGAAGAAGCTTGTCCCCACCCCATGAGCCTTCCTGTAGATGCTTCAGCCAGAATATGAGTAATTAATAGTTGTATGACTCATCAAGCTATATAAGGGCAAATGACTTGCTCATGCATACCTAGATTCCATTCTGGCCCTGTCATTTTCCAGAAACCAAGACAGAGAGCACTACCTTCACCTCAGAGAAGGTATAAAAGACCCTGGAAGCATCTCTATTTTGCTTCTTTCCTGCTCTGATCTCTGGACTATGGACTTACACTAAAAAGGAACATATTGATTACAAACTGAGAATTTCCCAATCTTTTGGAAGTTACCAGAGACTATACAAGCCTATCTGATCCAAGCACTCTGTAATGAGTCTGTGTATATGATTTTGTTGGCCATTTTAATGCTCTTCTCTTTCATTTCGCTTATAAATAAACCTTTAGATATTAGATAATAGAGGACTGGCAATAGCATAATTATTGGGTAAGATCTGAGTTATTGGCCTGGCTCTATGGCTGATCTCTATTGTGATGACATTGGTTTTCAGAAATCACTCATCATATAAACCAGTGTCTGGGTAGTAACTTCTTGTTAACCAGCACAGTGAGAAAAAAGTTTACCTCTGTTACTGGCTTCATCTATCTTATGATAGAATAATCATGAGTTTGGGGATGAGTCTGCCTTATTTCTCAGCAGTTTGTCCTGAATCTGGTATTCTCAGCTGTGACACACTGGGGAACATGTATTTGAATTCATTCTACCATACCTCTTCTTTTCGGTCCTCATTTTGCTTCTGGAATTGCCAGTAAACTAGAGCACGTTGAGATTTTGGACTGCACTCCAAGAAAGTGCTGCTGTTCTCTACTCCGTAGATAATCTTTTCTTCAAGGCTCTGCCCACTTGGGTTATCTGTAAGGCAAGAAAAGAAGGAATAAAAGTCAATGCTAATGAAAATTATCAGCAAAGAAAATCCTAGTAGTTATATATATTTGCTCTTTTGGTAAATAGTTTCATTGCTCCATCCTGGAAAGATATTCCAGACTAGTTTTATTGGCATACGCCACAACAATTAACGTGATTCTCCACAGCTGAGCACCTTTTCAAAATACATTTAGACTCATGTCTAGAATGAGAAAGTTTATGTTTTCTATGGTGTATAAGGGTGCCAACATTTTGTGCCCACTTTGCCTGGGTGTAAATGACTATGAAAGTTCCCCAAACAGTGGAAAATCAGACGGAATTAGAACTGGCAGAAAAACTTACAACAAATAGCACTCCCACTCTAAAAATCAGGTCCCCTTATGGTGTCGCAAATGTCCACCCTAAAATGGAGACACCCTAAATCAATAGTCTTGACCAAAGTTCCTATCTTCTCAAATATCACTATGATTTTTTTTTTTTGGAGAACCAAATGTAAAAACCTAAACTTCTGAAGTTAAGAAATTTCACTGTGAATAGTTTGCGCAACCCTGTTAGCTTTCAAGAAATAAATATCTAGGGCACATCAAGCACTTTTTATGGTCAAACTTATGCCATGAGAACTTTTGGGGGGTAGCTTCACAATGTCTGTAATGATGCCTCCTGGGCTTCGTGAACACAATTCTTTGGAGCAAAGTAATAAAACATGAAACTTTTAAAAAGTACTAATAATGTGTTTAGATTATATAGCATTGCAGTTTGTTGAAGCTGTTAATGACCAGGAATAATGTTTTTGAGGAAACAATCTTCAGTTAATCATTTCCTCTTGTGATATAATTTATGGAAATGTAATGAGACTAATAAAACAGACATTATGGGAGGAGGGAAAAGAAAGAGAAAAGTTAAATAAATTACTTCCTTTTGTAACAAGAATGCTGGAAATATCACATTGCTATAGGACTTATATAGCATTTGATTCTCCTCCAATGCCACAGAGGCAGTAAGGCATCGTATTTCGATGCTCCACCTTAGCTCTTTAAATTATTATGGATTTACGTGGTACAATAATACTGGAGACTATATGGGGAGAAAGGGATTGGTAAGCTATTTAACACTGTTGCTCTCAGGGGGTTTCCTGTCTTTTTTGCCATTATTTGTGGTGGTTTCCATATTACCCTTTTGATCTTTAGTATAGGAAATCTTTAAAGAATCTGATATTTTTAAAGCAGGGAAAAAATGTATAATTAAAAACCTCTGCAGAGTAATCCTATGTCAAGGGTTGTTTGATTCCACAATATCTTTATACCGTATTGGCTTTTTTATTCAGCAAACACAGTCTTGTTTCTGAACTGCTGAGCCAGAGGGAAGAAAGAAAACCATGGTAGTGGCATATGTTGACACAATAATCATATGTTTTTCCTTAATTGACATTCAGCCTTCAAAGTCCAAGTGGGATTGGAGAGAAATTGGTATCTACAAACATACAGAAAATGTATTGTTTTGCTTTTTCTCTGCTGGATTGTGAGCCTTCAGATCAAGCAAGTAGGATAATATGGAAATAAACTGAGTGAGTGATGTAAATTTTTGGCTTCATCAGCAATCTGTAGCATTATGTAAATGAGTTATGAGTGGGAGTGGTGGCATATCATCAGGGGAGACATGATGTGAGAAAGCAAAGAAAGGGGAAGAGCAGGAGAAGCAAAGGTATTGAAGGCAGCCCAAAACTTCATTTCAGAGGACTGGGTAGAACCTGGGAGAAGTAGGGAAGTGACATACATGTCAAGAAAGCAGAGGAATCGGAAGTGGGTGAAGCAACCATGTTTGTATAAGTGGAAAAGATGTGATGAAATTTAGCAGAGGAAAACTTAGGCTGACTACTACGTAAAAAGACTAAGGGTGAGAGCTGTTCTAGAGTGCAGCAAACCTTCAGTGATGGAAGCTCAATCACTGAGGTCATTTAAATTAGGACATAGCCCAAGGAAATGTATTAAAGACAGTAAACTTGCATTCGTGTGTTGCTGATCAAACAGGACTTTGAACTCTAATTTCTATGATTCAGGGTGCTGAAGGCAGAAGGGGTTGTCAGAGTCAAATAGTATTGGGATAATCTGAATAAGAAGGTGGTGAAATGATGGATTAGCCAAGAGAGCAGGAAGCAGGCCTAAAAGTGATGGAAAGATTGGAGAAAAGCGGGGAAAGAAAATGAAAGGAAGAAAAATTCAGAGGAGTAGTTAAGAGAATCAGGAGGCTGTGTAAGTCATGAAGCTGGCTGTGAAATTCAAACCCAAATTCTGCCAGAATGACAAAATTCCCAGTTAATCAAATGACAGGATCAAATGACCATCTTGATTAATACATTACTCCTGACACAACAGAAGTGCTTAGAATGGGAAACTACGATATAGAAATGATGTGTCTCTGCATAAGCCCAAATTCCTTGAGGTCTAAGTCCCTGTTGATGGAACTAGTATGAAGACAACATGGATCTTTTCCACATTTAATGGTAATTAAAAAAAAAAAAGATTAATGAATACACTACAGTTGCTATTGGGGGACTTGTCCTTTAGTGGAAGTAGAAGAATTCATGGGTTTATGACTGCAATTCCTGGATTCTAAACTTAATATTTGATCAAATGTGAATGGTTGCCTTAAGCATTAATGACGTCTTCTAATGAAATTTGTGGGTGTTTTGCATTTTTCAATATCTGGTTCCCAGTGCTCATGTTCTTCTGTGGTACTGAAGTTAATTTCTTTACACATCCAAGTAATAGGTCTGGTACCTAATCTCTCGGTATCCCACTCTAAGGACATTCAGCTGGTTCAGTCAGAGGCCTTTTGGTGAAATTTGCTCTGTACTGTCTTTGAAAAGGGGGTTACTACATGTAAGAAATCATCCTTTACTTAGTGTATGTCTACACCACAGAGGGTTTTTTTAGAAAAACATCTGTTTTTCTGGAAAAAAGTTCACTTATGTCCACATTCCAATCACATTTGTTAAAAAAAAATTGAAAGAACTGAGAGATTTTTCTGACATTGGTAAATCTCTTTCTGCGAGGAAGAAGCCTTTTTCCAAAAGAGCTCTTTCAGAAAAAGGCATGTGAACAGGGAAGAGGGAGTTCTTTCAAAAGAAGAGGAAAGAGAAAAAAGCACAGGTGCCCTAGTGGCCACTTCGTCCATAGTAATCACAGCTTACATGTGAGATAGCATCCATTCAGTGTGGGCGCTATCTTTAAAAAAAGCAGATCGCTTTTTCGATGTGCTTTTGCTGTATAGATGCTCTCTTTTGGAAGAAGTTTTTTCAGAAGATCTCTTCCGGAAAAGCTTCTTTCGAAAGAAGCCTGCAGTCTAGACATAGCCTCGCATATGAAAGATATTATCTCTTCATGCAGTTCTCTGGCACAAGGAGAGAGAATCAATCAGTAGTGAATGCACAGGAATGCTAAGAAGTGTGAGTAGATGGAAGGACCACCAGAGCATATAATTGTAATGCAGAAGAACTTCATTCTGCATCTAATACCTAATGGAGTGCCAGGGTCAACACAAAAAACAATATAGAACAGGGGTAGCCCATAGGTGGACTGCAGGCCATGTCTGGACAAACAGATGCTTTTGAACAGACCCCCAAATAATCAATCAATCATCATCATCTCTTCCGTCTCTTCCTCTTCCTCAACTGGAACTGGACTATGACCTGGCCAAGAAATTTGGAGCCTGACCAAAAATAACTAACTACTCCTTACTTAAAGGGATTTTCCATAGAACCAAGTAGCTCAATTGTACAATATGTGACTTATATTTCTAGCTGCAATACTGTGTATGTAACCCACACACCTAGGCTATGTCTACACTCGCGGCTTCTTGCACAAGTACGGCAGTTCTTGCGCAAAAATCTGCAGAGCATCCACACGGCCCGCCCGCCCTTGCTCAAGGAAATTTACAGTATGGTGTGGTAAGAGAGGGCTTCTTGTGCAAGAGCTACACTCTTTTTTAACAGGTGTAAGCCCTCTTGCGCAGGAGCTCTTGCACAAGAGGGCAGTGTGGACACTCAGCGGGGATTTCTTGCTCAAGAAAGCCCTATGGCTAAAAATGGCCATCAGAGCTTTCTTGCGCAAGAGAGCATCGACACTGCCATGGGCGCTCTTGCGCAAAAGCACAGCTGGCACATGGCAGTGTGGATGTTTTCTTGCACAAGACTTCTTGCACAAGAACCCTTGCTCAAGATGTTCTTGTGCAAGAAGTCGCCAGTGAAGACATAGCCCTAGTGTGGTTACTGAGCAATGCAAGTGGTACCTAGACCACAGCAACAGTTAAGATCAAGAAACCTCTACAGAATGGGCTGTGAGCCTGCGGGCTTTTAGCTCAGCGGGTAGAGGCTCCTATAGTCAGCTCCCAAGGTCCCAGGTTCAAATCTGGCCAGGGGTGGTTACACATGCACCTAATAACATTACCTAGTTTTAAACTGTTGCAATTTTTGTAACATGACAACTGGAGAAAAGACAGAATTGAGGTGGGAAAAATTTCAATTTAGATCAAGCAACTGAAGCTGTCGAGTATGTGCATTATTCTGAACTGATTGTCCTTTAGCAATAATGTCTTATGGAACTAAAGCCAGAGGGCACTGTGAAAACATTTTAACTATTTTTCTCTAAGTTAATGTTGTTTCCAATAACTTCCAACTTTATACTTTCACTGAATTTTACTTCACCCAGGGTATATT
Source organism: Pelochelys cantorii (assembly GCA_032595735.1). Classification (NCBI taxonomy): domain Eukaryota; kingdom Metazoa; phylum Chordata; order Testudines; family Trionychidae; genus Pelochelys; species Pelochelys cantorii. The sequence goes on along the minus strand of CM064326.1, from coordinate 330,937,431 downwards.
GCCTTCACAGGTCTCCTGCTGAGGTATTTGAAAAAGTGTAGAAGGTACACTTATAAAATCTGCGGAGGCTACCAAGCTGGGAGTTGTTGCAAGAAAGCCTGGACCAGTCTGGAATTGAGTGTTGGTAAATATTTTCAACTCCCCTGCCGAGGTGGCTTTCATAGCATGCTCTGTGGAGAAGTAGGGTGAAGAAGGCTCTGGGAAGCACTCTATGAAAATTTAAGTTTTGGTTGGAAGTACCTTGGATGATAGGCTAAAAATTCTAAATTATCTGGATAAACAGTCTGAAGTAAACAGGATGAAATTCAATATGGACAAATGGAAAGTGCTTCACTTAGGAAGATGAATCAATTGCACACATACAAAATGGGAAATTACTGCCTAGAAGAAAGCTAAATATTCATCAACAGTGTAACACTTGGAAAAAAAGCAAACATCATTCTTGGATGTATTATCAGGAGTGTTTTACACCATGTGTTTTGCTTAATTCTTCTACTCTACTCTGCACTGATACAGCCTCAAATGGAGTAGGGTTGCAGGACTAGAGAGTGCCAGCAGCAGAAATTGCCAGCAGCTCATATGGGAGCAGACTGTCGGGACCGGCGAGGCAGCACAGCACGCGAAGCACCAGAACCCACAGCCAGTGGGCAGGGAAGTCAGTGGGGGAGCCAGATCTCATGGGACTGTGGAGTTCACAGCCAGCGGGGCCACCAGAAGCTCCAGTGAAGCATCAAAACTGTCATGAGGCTGCCGGGAGCTCTGGTGGGACTCCTGAGAGGTTGGTGGAACCGGTAGGAGCTCTGGCAGGGCTGCTGCAAGGCTGGCATGGCCACCAGGAACTCCAATGGGGCTGCTGCAGCTGTAGGCCAGGAGACTGTGGAGAGGAGCCCTGGTGGTTGTGAAGAGGAGCCCAGCAGAAAGGCTGGGCCTCCCAGCCCGAACCTCTCCTGGTCCTGAAAACTCCCTTGTCCAGGACCAATCAGGTCCCGAGGGTGCCAGACCATGAAGGTCCAACATGTATTTCTATTGTTTATCTTTTTTTATTTTTATTAAAAGTAATATAAAGTGAGCACTGTACATACTGTATTCTGTGTTGTAATGGAAAACATCCACAATTATTTAAACAAATGGTATTCTATTATTGTTTAACATGCAATTAAAACTGCAATTAATCATGATTTTTTCAATCTTAAAATTAATCGTGATTTTTTTAAATCATTTGACAGCCCTAAAAATAAGCACTGTTACTGTAGTGTAATCTGCCATGTGAGCATGGATTAGTTGCTGTTTTGATAAGGAGTTGAAGAGACATGGGATCCAGGTATTGCCAAGTTCAGGTAGCTGTACTTCATTTATCTCTCAAGTCTATTAATTGGTTTAACCAACACTAGTATCACTTATGTCAACCAACAGTGGTCAATTTTCCCCAGCAGAGGGAACTGTCGTCAAAGTGTTCTTTTTCATGTAGAGCAAAAGGTAAAGTCCTTATTGTCTGAATAAGGATGCTGTGAAGTGTGTGGCAGAAAATGGGGCACCTGGAGGAAGACGTTTCAAAAACAAAGATCTGATGAACTAACTATATGAAAATACATTCAGCTAGGCAGGGTAACCACTTAAGGTCTCAAACAAGATATAGATTTGTAGGGTGAAATCTAAAAACTTTACTGAATGTTTCTCAAAATGTCCAGGAGTTTCCAGGGATAGCTGGATTAGTCTGTTACAGAAAAAAACAACAAATGGTCTGGTAGCACTTTATAGATTAACAAAACATGTAGATGGTATCATGAGCTTTCGTGGGCACAGCCCACTTCTTCAGATGACCGGAGTTATGAGTAGAGGATATGAAAACTCGAAATAAATAGGAGAGGGGAAGGAGAGGGGGGAGAAAAAAGAAAAGAAGAAATAAGGAAGGGGGTGTGAGACAGAGCATCATTAAATATCTGGAGAATGGGTACTTAAACCTAAGTAGATCAAAGTAAATAGATAGATGCTAAGACAGGAAGGATACCACTCACAGAGCTGTTAGCACCTTCAGTGGTTATGAAGTAGGTAGTGTCCTAGCCAGCCCATATCACAACTGAGTCCATTAGCATGTGAATTGAATTTCACATGGAGATGAGCCATAAAATTGACTTGCTAGGTGAGTTTGGGGCTTTTCTGCACCTCTCCCCTTCCACTATACTCTAGCACCCCTGGTGGCAGGGCTGGGGCCTTTGCTCCTAGGATGGAGCCAGTCCAGCCCTGTCCTACACAGTTACAAACTGAAGGTGGCACATTCAAGATGCTCAGTGGGGACTACACAGGCTATACAATGAAAAAGTCCTGGAAGTGGCAACACATTTCTCCAAGGCACTAGGGTTCCCTCCCCAGCTCCAACACGCATGGCATCCCCCACCCTGAGCCAGAGCTCCTCGGCATCTCATCCCCCATAGGCAGCATGCAGAGAGCCCTGGAGAGGCAGCATCACCCCTCGTTCTGGCAGGGATGCGTCTACACTGCACTGTTATTTCGAGATAACTAGCGAACAGGAGCAGCTAACAGGGAGTTTGGAGAGGGAGTTCTCCAGGACCACTTGGGAATAGTAACCAAAATATAATAACATTTAACATTCCTGTGGTGGGAAGAACACCTCAGCAGTCCAGAACTCTGGCATTTAATTTCAAAAAGGGGAATTACACAAAAAGGAGGAGGTTAGTTAAACAGAAATTAAAAGGCACAGTGACTAGAGCCAAATCCCTGCAAGCTGCATGGAAACTTTTTAAAGACACCATAATAGAGGCCCAACTTAAATGTATACCCCAAATTAAAAAAAACATAGCAAGAGACCTAAAAAAGAGTCACCGTGGCTTAACCACCATGTAAAAAAAGCAGTGAGGGACAAAAAGGCATCTTTTAAGAAGTGGCAGTCCAATCCTAGTGTGATAAATAAAAAGGAACATAAACACTGTCAAATCAAGTGTAAAAATGTAATAAGAGAAGCAAAAAAAGATTTTGAGGAACAGCTAGCCAAAAACTCAAAAAGAAATAACAAAATGTTTGTTAAGTACATTAGAAGCAGGAAGCCTGCTAAAAAACCTGTGGGTCCCCTAGATGATCGAGATATAAAAGGAGCAATCAAGGACGATAAAGCCATTGTGGAGAAACTAAACGATTTCTTTGCTTCAGTCTTCACGGCTGAGGACATTAGGGAGATTCCCAAATCTGCACCATCCTTTGTGGGTGATGAATCTGAGGAACTGTCCCGGATTGAAGTGTCATTAGAGGAGGTTTTGGAACAAATAGAAAAACTTAATGTCAACAAATCTCCAGGACCAGATGGCATTCATCCAAGGATTCTAAAAGAACTCAAATGGGAAATTGCTGAACTATTATCTGTGGTTTGTAACCTATCCTTTAAATCGGCTTCCGTATCTAATGACTGGAAGGTAGCTAACGTGACACCAATATTTAAAAAAGGCTCTAGAGGCGATCCTGGCCATTACAGACCGGTAAGTCTAACTTCAGTACTGGGCAAATTAGTCAAAACAATAGTAAAGAATAAAATTGTGAGGCACGTAGAAGAACATAATTTGTTGGGCAAAAGTCAACATGGTTTCTGTAAAGGGAAATCATGTCTTACTAATCTATTAGAGTTCTTTGAAGGGGTTAACAAACATGCAGACAAGGGGGATCCAGTAGATATAGTATACTTAGATTTTCAGAAAGCCTTTGACAAGGTCCCTCACCAAAGGCTCTTGTGTAAATTACATGGCCATGGGATAAGAGGGAAGGTCCTTTCTTGGACTGAGAACTGGTTAAAAGACAGGAAACAAAGGGTAAGAATAAATGGTAAATTTTCAGAATGGAGAGGGGTAACTAGTGGTGTCCCCCAGGGGTCAGTCCTGGGACCAATCCTGTTCAACTTATTCATAAATGATCTGGAGAAAGGGGTAAGCAGTGAGGCGGTAAAGTTTGCTGATGATACCAAACTGTTTAGGATAGTCAAGACAGAAGCAGACTGTGAGGGACTCCAAAAAGATCTCACCAAACTGAGTGATTGGGCAACAAAATGGCAAATGAAACTTAATGTGGATAAGTGTAAAGTAATGCACATTGAGAAAAATAACTCCAACTATATGTACAGTATGATGGGGGCTAATTTGGCTACGACAAATCAGGAAAGAGATCTTGGAGTTATTGTGGATAGTTCCCTGAAAACTTCCACACAGTGTGCAGCGGCAGTCAAAAAGGCAAATAGGATGCTAGGAATTATTAAGAAAGGGATAGAAAATAAGACCCAGAATATCTTACTGCCCCTGTATAAAACTATAGTACGCCCACATCTTGAATACTGTGTACAGATGTGGTCCCCTCACCTCAAAAAAGATATTTTGGCCTTGGAAAGGGTTCAGAAAAGGGCAACTAAAATGATTAGGGGTTTGGAACGGGTCCCATATAAAGAGAGGTTAAAGCGACTGGGACTTTTCAGTTTAGAAAAGAGGAGACTGAGGGGGGATAGGATAGAGGTATATAAAATCATGAGTGGTGTGGAGAGGGCGAATAAAGAAAAGTTATTTATTAGTTCCCATAATAGAAGAACTAGAGGACACCAAATGAAGTTAATGGGTAGCAGGTTTAAAACTAATAAAAGAAAGTTCTTCTTTACACAGTGTGTAGTCAACCTGTGGAACTCCTTGCCAGAGGAGGCTGTGAAGGCTAGGACTATAATAGAGTTTAAAGAGAAGCTAGATAATTTCAAGGAGGTTAGGTCCATAAAAAGCTATTAGCCAGGGGATAGAAATGGTGTCCCTGGCCTCTGTTTGTCAGAGGCTGGAGAAGGATGGCCGGAGACAAATCACTTGATCATTGTCTTCGGTCCACCCTCTCTGGGGCACCTGGTGCTGGCCACTGTCGGCAGACAGGCTACTGGGCTAGATGGACCTTTGGTCTGACCCAGTACGGCCGTTCTTATGTTCTTATGTAAAATAACAATGCGAGCGTCTACACAGCCATTCTGTTATTTTGAAATAATTTCAAAATATCGGATGGCTTATTCCAAAATCTGTAAATCTCATTCTACGAGGAATAACACCTATTCCAAAATAGCTATTTCAAAATAGGGTGTGTGTAGATGCTCTACTGCTGCTATTTCAAAATAGTCCCTCACCAGGCCATTCTAAGTTATTCCTCCCCAGTGCCCCCTGGGGCTCTAAATAGAGATGGCACATCCACATGAGGGAAGCCTGCCTCCGACTAATTTTGAGTCTTCCCTGCAGTATAGATGTGCTATTTCGAAATAAGCTATTTTGGAATAACTATTCCGGAATAGCTTATTTCGAAATAAGCGTGCAGTGTAGACATACCCAGCAGTATCATCCTGAGTTCTTTCCCTGTTGCCATTGTCCATGGGCAGGGAGAGGAGATCTCACTGCACTACCTCTGAGACTACAGCAGCAGCAGCTCTTTCAGAGAAGGGACACATTTTTACCAAATGCATTAGGCCAGAGTGCTCTGCCCGTCTCTGTCACCCCCTTGTGGTGCCCCTACAATCAGCAACAAAAAGAGGGATAAAACAAGTGTAGAAATCTTATCCTATTTAAAATTAGCCCAGTCTGACTATATTACAGGGAACAACCCTGGTCCCAGGAATGTACTAGATTAGTGTTTCTCAAACTGTGATCTGCGGAGCCCCAGGGCTCTGCAAGACATCTCCAGGGGCTCTGCGAGGTTGACAGAGTGGAAACATCGAAAGGTACAACACATACAATCAGTGGACCACTGGGGCTCCGCATAAGTACAACACATACAATCAGTGAACCGCTGGGGCGCCGCATAAATTTTTACACACGTAAAGGGCTCCGGAGCCCAAAAAGTTTGAGAACCGCTGTATTAGATGTTGCAACCATTTTTTTTTCACTACAAGCACAGACAATTCTGTGTCAGTATGTTACATCCTCAGTTATAGCACTATGTCATGTGGTCACCCCTGGATATAGCAACCTGCACATTGATAATGATGGTGATGATGATGGGGATGGCCACTATGATCATTTCCCATATGATATGTGAAGCTTCTTCCTATGTTACATCAGGTGCATCAGAAACTTCAAAAAAGTTTCAATATGTTATTAGCTTGCAAAGAAGAGTGTCCTGAATCCTGGATCTGATTATTACAGGCAATCAAAATTAGGTTAACTATCAAAAGCAAGTTAAATTTTCAGGAATAGTGAACATCGTTTCACTCCTGTTTCATAATTTTGCTTCCCATGGCAATCATGCACAGTTTGAACATTATGTGCTGCTGGTTGTTCTTAAACAAAACATCTATAACTTACCATGATGCTGCAGGTCAGAACAGTGAGTGAGTGGATCTCCATTTCGGATATCTTGTCGTCTAGTACGCCTAAAAAAAAAATCACATTAGAAAATGTTATTCACTTTCTCAAGATGAAAATAAGTATTTGTGTTACATAATCCAAAAAAGAAGGGCAGAGTTATTTACACTTCAATGAGCATGCAACATTACATTGAACATAGTATGTAAGGGAACTCATAGTTTATTGTATTCTATAACATAGTAGATAAACTCTCAAATTAAGGATCCAGTCTTGATAAATGCATGTGAATGTATAGTAACCCACCTTAAAAATACTGATTATGAGTAAATTCATTGGTCTGTTGAAATGTAGCTCAATAAGAGTCCATCATGTACAAAATGCAGCCTGTTAAACATTTATTGAAAATACAAGTAATTTAAAATGGCACCATCTTGTCTACAAACTGAGATTATGTTAAATAGCCTACATTTATCCTTAGATTCTCCTAAATCAGGGCTACTCAACACGTGGCCCATGGGCCTCATGAAGCCCCTGGTGCAGTTTGGATTTACATGGGGCTCAACACTGTGGTCCATGGGTGGGAGCCAAAACAAAGAAGTAATCAATATAAAAGTCTTCTGTTGATATACGTTTTAGTAATTAAATTCCTGGACTGTCATTGGCCATTAACAGAGCTGTCAGAGAGGTGGAAATCAGGTAAATATTGCATTTTATTAACATCAGCAGAACTGACTTAAATGGGACCTGCGTGTTGTGTAGTTTTGCCTTAATCTTTGTATTCATACCCATCAGTGTGAAAGCAGCTATTTGCATATATTTGCATACACATTTGCATGTATATGTAACCACACTTAATTTGCGGCCCTCGGCATGTGCTGTGAGTATCATTGTGGCCCCGAGGGCTTCCAAAGTTGAGTAGCCCTGTTCTAGATTATAAGCAAGTGTCTTAGTTGGCAAACTGCAATGTTACTGTAAGGACATAATGTATTTATAAATGGATAGAATAATATGTAACTCAACTTTTGTCTGGTTTAACCAAAATCTTGGATCTAAATGCATTTGCAAGTTTTTGCAAGTGGCTTTCACCTTTAGTATAAAAGGAATTAAAATTCTGACTTGGAATGTCCTTGAAAAATAGTGTATCCAAAGTCCAGATTTACATATTTGCAGCTTGAGGCCCCCTCTAGTTCTTATCACAGTCTCATTTAATGTAACTTTATATTCTACCTCCAATTTGCTCTCCATCTGTTCTCTTTGATAAAGTGTTGATCTGTTTGAAAAATGTTATATTTAAAGAAAAACAATACAGTTCTCTTTTATTTGCATTTGTTGTGCTTGCTTTGTCCGTGTCTTTTCTACCTAAACAGCTGTGGTACAAAACCCAATTCAGCCCATGGAAAGGAGTTTCATTTAAAAAAGAAGAAAAGAACAGGACAAACAAAGATGTGTTTTGAGAACAAGCACTTTACTTGGAGAATAGGAGAAAAACAGAAGGATTGCAAAGTCAGGAGAGAGCAAAGAGGATTAGGTGGCTGAACAATGTTGAGATGTCAGATTAGGACATCCAGTGACACATGTGAAAAAGTGAAGTATCCTTGTAAGAGCCACACTTGATCTCACCCTCTAGTCACAATGGTCCAAATGAAGCAAATATAATGGTTTCTGCAATGCACAGATCTGTACTTACCCCTCCTGTCTTTCGAGTGAAAATCAGCTAAAGCACACTCATTAACAACCCCAAAACTGAAGGCAGGGGATTCTCTGTAGGGGATTAACAGCAGTGGAATTTGATTCTGGATCTGGGTGGGAATTTTTTGACACTCTCAGTGAAAAAATGCTGATTTGTTGAAATCAAAATTGTTTGTGAGCAGAGAATTATTTCCACAACATTCCCTTTTCTGAAATAAAAACAACCTAAATTTCATTTTCAAAAGCAATTTAAGCAGAGAGGAGCATAAATTTCAATGGAATTTATGCATTATTGAACTTTTAATCCAGTACTTATATATTTAACCCAGAACTTCTTCATCCACAGATTTCATGGTGCATCTCCTTAGTTCTCCCTGGTAGGCTACATGGAATTTCACAATGCCATGAATGAATAGACAGGCTATTGCATATTGTGCATGTCTGAACAAACTTTGGGTGAAGGGATAAATGTGCTGGAAAATGGTTGTCACACCCCATAAAAATGCTCATATTTCAGAAAGGGATTTTTTTTGGAAATCACTCTCTTCTCAAACAATTTTGATTTCAAACAGATCAGCACTGTTTCATGTAGGAGTTGTTTATACTAAATCAGAAGGTCGAAGTAAGAGTTGACACATCTTACATAGCATTTCCACGCCATCCCTACAGTGGGAGGCCAACTGGAGCAAACAGTCCCATCAACTTCCCTTACTCCTCGTGAGGAGCAGGAGTACTGGTGCCAACTGACTTAAATGTAGTGTGTTCACATTTGGCCCATTAAATCGGACCCTGGAAGATTGATCGCAGCAGCGTTGATCTTCCATGTAGTGTAGATGTGTGCATAGAGAGTGTCAAAAAATTCCCACACAGATCCAGAATCAAGTCCCACAACTGATACCCCCAAGTCTTATTTTCTAAGGTACGTCTATACTTGCTCCCTAGTTCGAGCTAGGGATGCAAATGTAGTGGACCGAAATTGCTAATGAAGCGGGGATTTAAATATCCCACGCTTCATTAGCATAATCTCGCCTGTGCGTTAGTCTGTTCAACAGCTGATTTGAACCAGGAAGCGTGCTCCTGGATGCGTTGGTTCGAATCAAACCCCTTGGTTCGAACTAACGTTACTCCTCATTTTTTGGTCCGCTACATTTGCATCCCTAGCTCGAACTAGGGAGCAAGTGTAGACGTACCCACCGTGATTTAGGGATTAAGGAGACTAAGTTTTAATTTATTACTGAAAATGCTACTTAAGCAGTTTTGAGCGCTTCACCTTGGGTGTAAAATCCCACTGAAATGCACTGTAAACAGATGGTCAGTGGGACTTAGACACGTCTGATAATGTTATTCAATATTATTATTATGTTTTCCAAAGTAATAACCCAAAAAGGTCATGAAAATATTTTAATTGAGGGAACATGACTGTGCTTAGGGGCACATTCTCAAGATATACATCATCTCTCTCATACACTCGTTCCAGTGCTGGATGTTTTCCCTGTATTTTTTTTCCATGGAAAGCTAGCTGCAATATGGGTGACTCAGAACTACAACCAGGTCCAAATGAGCTGCAAATGCAATTTTGACACCTCCTTCATAAATTCCACAGGGCAACTTTATTATAGAATTCTAGTGTAGGAATTAGGCCTCATACAAATCACATTAATATTAATGGTTTTGAATCAAGTTTTCAGTTAGCATACTAAGCAAATATCACACATTTCAGCATTAGGAAACAGGAGCTCCAAAACATCTGCACAAGATTCAGCCAAACGGTCACACTGTAGACTTTCATAACAGTCACGTAGGCTCCCTAAAGATACACTGAATGGGAAATATATATGAGACAGAAAGATAAATAAAACAGCTATAAGCAAACCATGCATCAAGACACAACATTCCCAAAACTTGTGGAGTCTGGAATTATAGGAATGCATTGGCTATTGCATTTGAATTCTTCCCAGTAATGGTCATTCTGCAGCAGGTGTATTTAGTTTCTCTTCTTTACCTCCTCATGGAGCATTATTTTTCTTCAAATTATCTCAATAAACTGATGCAAAAACAAGAATGCATGTTTCATAAGCAGTGTTTTTTAAGTGTTTGCTTGGGATACATTGAGATACAAAGATTGACATTTCAGTTCTCACCAGCTGAAGCATCTATTCTATCGTGGAAATTCTCCCTACTGTTCGTTACATTATCCCTTCTCCAGCAGCCAACCAATCATTCCCTGAAATTAAATACATTTTGGGATGTGACATTTCTAGCTGAAGTAATTGTAAACTTTAGCTTCAAGATGAAGTTTGGCTCATCTGTACGTATGTCTCCTTTGGTTTAAGACACATATGGGACATTTCCTTTTACATTATCAACATCTGAGATTTTTTCTTCTTCAATAATTTACCTAATATATTGAAAGTTAGGTGATAATATGCTGATCATGGGCCAAATTCTGATCCTTTTTGCAACTTTTTTTATCAATTAATTTCTTCAGATTTACACCCTAGTAACTCACAGAAGATAATAAACCTTTGCCCTAAGTTAATTCTCAATAGGAATAGATCTAAAGTTTTGTTGGAGGCTAAAAACTTGAAACCAACCAGCTACTCCACAGTACATAGAAACAATTTGGACATTGTTTTTCACTTACGGGTCTTCATGTTTCTTCACGGTGCACGTCATGTAATCATTTACATCAGGGCAAAGAGAGTGTAAAATGGAATCAGATCAGAATAGCCAGTCTTTGCACAAGTTTTAGAATAATGGAAAATCAGGTGCTAGCTGTCCATTTTCATTGACCCCAAATGCTTTACCATTCAGTTAGCATCACAACAACTTTTGAAAGTGGAGGACAATGATGTTACAGTTGTTAAGTACCTGTATTCTTCAGTGTGCAGGACCAAGTCCCCAGTGTATTTTTTCTCCCATTTTAGGGAGAATGTACTTTTTATTGTTGACATTTCTCAGAACAGTATGTTTGTATTTCAAAGATGGCACTTTTCTGAATGTTTTTTTTTTATCACAAACTTTCCAATAATCCCAAGAAGTGGCAATGTTCACTTACCAAGACTTGATATTGCTTGTAACTTTCACAAATATATTGCCTTTGAAGTAGAAAGGGCCCCAGTTAACCATCCTATGAAAAGTCTCTAAAGCCATGGATTACATGTGAGATCAGCAAGTAAGCAGACATCTGCAATTGACCCTACCTCTTAGCAGTGGGGAAGTAACGCGAGCACGAAGAGCCATCCCAAGCACAGTAAGGGTCTCTAGCAAGGCAGCATTCAGCACATGCTTTTCCATACACGTCGCAGCGGTGCAAAGGAAGCTGTGAAACTCCAACAGCCGAGCCAATGTAGAGTTGTTGCTGTGAAATAGGTGCAAGGTTGCAAATAGTCAGGTTTCACTGGAAAGACATGCAACTTACATCACAAAATATATGTACTGGGTGCTGCTTCTGATCTCATTTACATTGGTATTACACCATTGTGCTCCTACTGATTTCAGTGATATTACTCCTAATTTACACTCAGATAAGCAAGAGGGAAATCAGCCCCAACATTTAAAAAATTACAAGTAAGAAAATTATTTCTGGTTTCTATTGGATAAATTCTGGTGCTGATTCCTATGTGAAACCTCAGTGCAGTCAATGGAATTGCCATGGGTGAATTGAGATAGACTATGACTCTACATTCCTATCCTTCAGTAACCAAAAAAACGGTCATATTGAGTCATACCAATGGTTCATCTAGCCCAGTATTCTGCTTTTGCCAGTGGCTGGTACCAGATGTTTCAGTGGCATGAACAGTGACCCATCCCCTGTCTTCCAGTCCCAGCTTCTGTTTAGGGATACCCAGAGCATGGGATTGCATCACTGACCATCTTGGCTAATATCCATTGATGGATCCTTTATGACCTTTTCTAATTATTTTTTAATCCCACTTTTACTTCTGTCCATCACCTAATAATTAGTTCCACAGGTTGACTGTGTGAAGAAGTAGTTCCTTATGGGGTTGTAATCCTGCAGCCTATTCATTTAATCGGGTGATCCAAGGTTCTTGTATTATGTGATGGGGTAAATAACACTTCCCACATCACTTTCTGCACACCATCCATGAGTTCATAAACCTCTATCATATACCACTTAACTTTCTTTTTTGTAAGATCAACAGCCCCAGTGGTTTAAAAATGTTCTCATATGGAAGCAATTCCATTCCTCTAATCATGTTTGTTGCCTTTCTCTGTACCTTTCTCAATTCTAATGTCTCTTTTTTTCTGAGATGGGCAACAGGAACTGCATGTAGTGTTTGATGTATGGGTATGCCATAGATTTAAATAGTTGCATTATACTTTCTATCTTATTATCTATTCCTTTCATAATGGTTCCTAACATGGTTAGCTTTTCTGACTGCTGTTGCACATTAAGCAGATGTTTTCAGAGAACTATGCAGAATGACTCCAAGATCTTCCTTGAGTGGTAACAGCTAAATGAGCCCACATCATTATGTGTGTGTAGTTAGGATTATGTTTTCCAGTGTGCATTACTTTACACTTATCAACATTTTTCATTTCTGATTTTGTTTCCCAGTCAACGAGTTTTATGAGATCTTTTTGCAGGCAGCTTTGGACCTACCTACTTTAATTTAATATAATCTGCAAACTTTGCTACCTTTTTTGAATATGTTGAAAAGCACAGCTCCAATACAGATGCCTGGAGGAGTCTGCTATTTATCACTTTCCACTGAGAAACCCGACCATTTATTCCTATCCTTTGTTTCCTATATTCTAACCAGTTACTGATCCATGAAATGACCTTCCCTCTTATCTCATGACGGCTTATTTTGCTGAAGAGCCTTAGTGAGGGACCTTACAAAAGGCTTTCTGAAAGTCCAAGTATAGTGTACCCAGTGGATCACCTTTGTCCACATGCTTGTTGACACCTTCAAAGAATTCCAACAGATTGACAAGGCACGCTTTCACTTTACAAAAGCTGTGTTGACTCTTCTCTAACATAGTATTCAACTGTGTGTCTGATCATTCTGTTCTTTAACAAAATTTCAACCAGTTTGCCTGGAACTGAAGTTAACTTTCCTGACCTATAACTTCCAAGATTAGCTCTAGACTAAAGCCTTTTTTTAAAAGGTATGATATTAGCTATCTTCCAGTCATTTGGTACAGAGCCTGTTTTAAAGGATAGGGTAAACAACACAGAAACTCTGCAATTTCATATTTGAGTGCCTTTAGAACTCTTGGGCAAATACCACGTGGTCCTGGTCACTTATTCCTGTTCAATTTATCAATGTATTCCAAAACCAGCTCTACTGACATCTCATTCTGGGACAGTTCCTCAGATTTGTCCCCTAAAAATAATGGCACAAGTATGGGAATCTCCCACACATCCTCTGCAATGACGACTGATTGAAAACCCAAGGAAGACAAGACAGTTGCAAAGCAACTAAATTATTTTTTACTTAGTACCTTGATTGCCCAGTGGCCCCACTGGTTGTTTGGCAAGCTTCCTGCTTCTGAAGTACTTACAAATATTGCTATGAGGTTTGGTATCTTTTGCTACTAGCTTTTCCGAATATTTTTTGGCCTGCTTAATTATACTTTTACACTTGACTTGCCAGAGTTTATGTTCCTTTCTATTTTCTTCAACAGTCATTCACTTCCAATTTTAAAAGATGCCTTTTTGCCTCTGTCACAGAGTCACAGGGTCTGATCTCAGCCTGACATGAGTCTCGTGGGAGTGACTCTGTTAATGTGCTAGGCCCTTATGGACACACACACACACACACACACACACACACACACACAGAGTCCCACAGGGGCAGACTTATGGCCTTCAATCAAGAGTGGACCATCAGCACTGGTGTTCCCTTGTCTCGATGGGAACCCTGTAGGGGAGGCTTGTACTGTGATCCTTCAGGGTGTAATGCTCTCAGTAAGGATTTACGGCGATACAAGCAACGTTTTTGTCCAAACAAGATAAACATGTATTAGTCACCTGGGTAACAGAATCTTAAGGTCGTCAGGCTAATACAGAAAGGCAGAAATACAGTCATAGTCTCTCTTGGTTAAGCCAGTATCCTGATGGACCAGTCAAGCGATAAGGGACTCTCTCTCACTCCCTATACCCTCTTTTGCCCTCCTGTTCCAGGTTCCTGAGCATCTCCAAAACAACACCTTTCTTTCAGTCACCTGACCCCTTGTTTTCAAGCTGCACCCCCAGGGTTCTAGCAATTAAGAGTTCATTCTTCAGTCACTGGGGCATCTTTTTGTCTCTCTGGACATGCTGTTGATTTGGGCTGGGTTCAGCAATTCTTTAATGTTCCATTACCCCTAGGAGGCAAGGTCACACAGGGTATGTCTACATTTGCTCCCTAGTTCGGACTAAGGATGCCAATGTAGACGTTTGAATTAGCTGTGATTCGGACTAGCGCACCGGGCGAGATCTTGCTATGAAGCGTGGGATATTTAAATCCCCGCTTCATTAGCAATTTCGGTCGCCTACATTTGCATCCCTAGTCTGAAGTAGGGAGCAAATGTAGACGTACCCACAGAAACACAAACGCCATCCTACTTCTTATTCTGTTCCAGAAGCAGACTTAACAGGTATTTTTAATAAATAAACTGGCTAGCAATGCCACATAGGGAGGGAAACTGAGGCACATATAGGATTTATACAAATATTACAGAAAAGACCCACTTTGTCACCACTACTTTTACTTAGTTGTATAGCCATATTGGCATTCTCTGTTGTGGTCTTACTGTATTGGTTTGTGAGGTTTTTTTTTAATTTGGGGCATATATTTAATTTCATCCTCTGCTATGGTGTTTTAGAGTTTCCATACATCTTGCAGACATTTCACTCTTGTGACTGTTTCTTTTAATTGCCATTTAACTAGTTTCCTCATTTTTGTGTAGTTTCCCATCTTGAGGTTAAATGCTACTGTGGTGGATTACTTTGCTATTTTCCCCCTGACAGTTCACTCATTTACACTCCCACATTGGCAGGCCCATGCAAGTGAGTTCACCCATGTTAGAATTTAAAATTCTATCATTTTTATAAAATCACTTATAATATTTGTTAATACTTAAGTCATGTGCCTTTTTGTGATGTAACTGAACAGGACTCTTTTTCATGTGATTGCTTCTCTTCAATTCCTACTTGTACTTTATGATTAACTTCTCTTCTTTTTTACTAGGATATATTGTATCCCTTTAATAAATCCTTCCCAAATGAATGTGTCTTTTTCCAAATCACATGCTCCACCACACCCACTGTATTTCTCTCACCCCTTCATTTAAAAACAGTCAGATTCATGTGGTAAGGTCCCTGCACTCATGCAGAGCCTGAGTGAGCTCAGTGCTAGAACTGATTGGAAAATGTGCTTTTTTTTAGGTTGAAATTTTAAAAGAAAAGAACAATGAAATTTAATATTTGTCAAATGTTTTCACAGGAATGTTAGACTTTTAGGTGGAATATCACCTCATATGTATCCTTCACCTATGCATATAGATAAATGAGGGAGTAATGAATGGAACTAGTGACTAGCAGCAGTCATGACTGACATTTAGTGATGAATCAGAAGCATAATGTATTACTATACAGTAGTAGTATTGTGTATAAGTGGGGCACTCGTATATATAAACAATTTGGCATGTTCCTTACTGAATATAGCATACAACAATGAATTCAAAGGTGTATATTGAAAAATCAATGTCCAAACTATAAAAGGGCACATGTACACCAATGTACCCATTTCTGATTAGTCATACAATGATTTCTAATAACTCTTCCTATAATGAGAGGCTGCAAACCCAACAGAAACACAGAGTGGCATAGGAAATCTAAAATAAATTACCGAGACCCAAAAGAGAGCTGCTTAAAGATTTTACTCCCTGTGGAACAGTTCAGAATATTCAATCGGTTAAGTATAATATGTGGTTTAGGAATCCTATAATCAAGAGATTATCCAAATCACTCTACTTGCCTCTCTTAAAAGCAATGTATTTAGGATCCAGCTGTTGACCATTATGCTGTACACTAATAATAAAGAATTCCAGGCAATATGAAATTCAAAAAAATGGTACTGAAGGCATCTGCATCAAATGCCTGACATTGCACAAGACAATTTGTGTTTAATACAACCTCTGATTATTAGATCAAATTACAGTAAGAGAAGCTGTCCATTGAAGAAATTGTTTCAAACCGCTGCAACAACAGCACTCTAGAAAAATGTACGGGTCAGGGAAGGGACAAAATATGTGGCAGTGGTCACCGTTTGCCCTCACCACATATTGATGTCTGTGATACAACTGTTTTTCCTATGGCTTGGAGTAACAGATGTAAAATACATCCCTGTACACTTTGGGGACTCATGGTTGTGCTCGGGAAATGCACCACCCCCCTCTGCCTCCATCAAAATTTTAATTGATAACTGGAGTTATCATGCCCCCTCCCTGTTCCTCTGCATGGCCTCCCTACACCCCCTCCCACAGGCATCAGTCACCCATGTCTGTACGAGCCCTGAAAGCAGGGAATAGGTTTCGTATGGCTCCTCAACACAAGGCTGAAAGTATGAAGAGGTGCAGAAGAAGCATAAATGAGCACTGAATAAGCTATAGTACATGTATGCAAACAGATTGTAAGGTTTTTTGGAAGACTTAAGAGACTCTCTCCTCCCCCCCCCCCCACCTTGAATGGAAATGTGAGTGGTGAGAACACAGTAATTCTCTGTTCCAGACAAAACATTTGTGATCTCCTTGCCCCATCCCACCACGGCTCCTGTGAGCATAGGGGTTCATAAAGCCCATGTGTATGAGCCCAAGAGGAAGAAGAGGTGAGGTGAGCACCACTGCTGCTACTGCGGCTGGTGCCTCAGGCCCTTTAAATTGCTGCCACAGCCCTGTGTGGTGCATTCCGAGCAGCATAAGGACTGCTTGGTGTAAGTGCAATGCTATCTGGGCAGTGCTAAGGCTGCCTCAGGGAACATAGCCCCAGACCCACCCCTTCCACCTGAGGCCCTGTCCCTTCGAGGGGTGCGGAGCAAGCCCTGCCCTCTCCTCCCCCACTTTGACCAGCAGCCCAGCCAGTCTGTCATCCCCGCTGGGTATGCAAGAGTAAGCAGAAAGCTCTGTACACAAGGCTGTCTGAATCAGATCAGCACACTCCTAGTTTATTTTTTTTAAAAGTGATGGTGCTGAAACTATTGAATAATGCCTGCTGATTTTATTATTTACATTTGCATGTTTGCACTGTGCAATATTATTTATGTGCCCCCTCCTCACTTACACACAATGAACAATGTACTTGAGCTGTAATATCAAAAGCATCTTTTAATCATAAATATAATGTTGAAACACGTTGCCAAATACTTCTTTGATACAAAGTCTCAGTGCCAAAAGCTTGTCATGCTGTATCATGATTCTGTCATTTTTAATACAAGGTTGGCTGATAGTTCAAGAGCTTAATTTTGGCTGAATAACTCATACTGTGCTTTCTAGTGTTATACAATTTTAATGTTGTAAATTTATTTTCAAGAGACTTGAGAGGAAAATTGTAATCCCTCCTAAGTAAATAAAGATGCTTTGAAGAAGTTATACTAAAATGCACAGCTCTTTATACAATACAATCAGCTGTCTTAAAAGAATGTACTTGTAAAAATAATCCAAAGCAGAACATTTTGGTATGATGTGAACATATACATTACTTGACAGGTTTGTTTGTAAATGGTACATTCTTTTTAAGCCACCGTTTTTGTTGGTTTGGGTGAGATGTCAGGGAAGTGGCCCCAAACAAAATGTTTTGTGTCAAAAACTTCCATGTTTTCAGGAAGGTTTCCAATATACAATGGATTAGTAGCTGTAAGTTTTCAGCATTTGAAATGGAGAGTTGAGCATTTTTTATTAAAGGATACAGTTTCACCCTTTAAAGGGCTCCCTCAGAGGCCAATGCACCATTTAAGACAAGACATAGCTCTCTTTCTCACTCTTCACTGAGGGTATGTCTAGACTGCATCCCTATGTCGGCAGAGGGATGCAGATTAGGCAGGTCGACATTGCAAATGAGGCAGGGATTTAAATATCCCATGCCTAATTTGCATATAAATGGCCGCTGTGTTTTGCCGACTCAGCACTTTGTCAGCAAAAAGTGGCAGTCTAGAGGGGGATCTGTCGAGAAAGAAAGCCTTTTTCGACAGATCCCTTATGCCTTCTGCAAGGAGGTTTACAGGATCTGTTGAAAAAGGCTTTCTTTCTTGACAGATCCCCCTCTACACTGCCACTTTTTGCTTACAAAGTGCTGAGTCGGCAAAATGCGGTGGCCATTTTTATGCAAATTAGGCACGGGATATTTAAATCCCTGCCTCATTTGCAATGTCGACCTGCCTAATCTGCATCCCTGTGTCGACACAGGGATGCAGTCTAGACATACCCTGAGAGGGGCCGTACATCATTATTTATGGAACCATCCTGCACTAACCACCAGATATTACTACCAGAGCTTCAATGAGAATACTCATGGTAAGAATTAAGACACTCAGTATTTTCAGAATCAGATTTGTCATCAGCAAAACTGGGGAAAAAAAGAGTTTACAACACCTCATCTCTCCCCTTTTATATATTTTATATATTTTAAGCTTATCTTAAAGGCATACAGGATGTGCCTGTGCTTCCACTTAAGTCAATGGAGGGCTTTGACATTAATTTTGCAGGGAACAGCACTGGGCCCATCTGTGTGAGGGACAAATTCAGACATGTTGTGAGTGAGTGAAATGCCTCTAAATACAATAGCTTCTCAGACGCTGGAGCATTGGGTAATGTGGCATTTTTCTACAAGCAGTTGGTTGGTAAGTGCTTAGTTTCTACCTTGCCAGTAAAGCACAAAACGAACATTTTTTCTTCTTCACGGCTTGACACATCTTCCATGAGAAACTACTGATGTTTATGTAAAGAGATGGGATGTTGATGGTATA
Source organism: Pelochelys cantorii (assembly GCA_032595735.1). Taxonomy (NCBI): domain Eukaryota; kingdom Metazoa; phylum Chordata; order Testudines; family Trionychidae; genus Pelochelys; species Pelochelys cantorii. The sequence continues at coordinate 330,918,452 of CM064326.1, read as the reverse complement.
ATTAATATGCCTCTACTAAGTGCCAAATAACTGTCTCTGAAATATACAGGCCAATAAATATTTTAAAAAGTGGTTTAAAGCTGATGCATACAAGTACCTGCTTTGTGGAAATCTTCATTGCTGAAATAACAGTGGGTTCCTAGGGAAAAAAAAGCAAAAAGTGTTAAAATGTAAAATTTGTTTTTTATAAACATGAAGCTCGTAATAGAGATCATCTACCAGCTAAGAAACTCTTGCTTTTTTTGAACGAAGAAAATGTTTTTATTGTCAGAGATGAACTAAAATGCATGTGCATTTATGTCTGTGCACGTCTAAATTTATCACCACAATTTATCAATCATTTCCCATATTTTATTATTCTAGAGTTATTGGTTTTATTATTTGTTTCAATTTTTGAGATACATTTCTGCTCCTACTGTTAAATTGAAATGTACAGGAATTTATGCACATGGCACATATAGAGGAAAGCCTAAGAATAAATATTAATATGATAAAGATCTGGTGATGGGAACCTAAATAAACCAATCCTTTCTGCAATACCTAGACGAAAACCCGAGTTCTGCAAATACTCACGTGACTAGCTTTCCTCACATGGGTAGTCTTAACTATTAACTGCACTGGGATTGCTCACACACACAGTTGCTCATGTTTATGGATTGTGGAGCTCAAAGAGGAAACAAATTTTATACAGTAGCATATTTAATCAACATAATGGGAAATTCTGCTCACCTTACTCAGGCACTAACTTCAACTGAACACCATGTATGAGTACAGTAAGCAGAATTTGGACCAATACATAGATTCCCATATAAATTATTTATAAGCAATGTTAATAAAATACTGGATTTAGTCTTGATCCTAAAATTTGGGGGTTTTCTTGTTTGTTTTTTGTTGTTTTTTTTTACATTGGCAGGCTGAGTGACTTCAGCGATATGTGATGAAAAATTATAGGTCTAAGATCTTAATGAGTAACTCTAACAAAATTTAAGTTTCAGTGCAGTGCAAAACCTTACTATGTATAGTGCAAAAGAGTACTACTTACTGACCCTATGCATCTTGTTTTTAGCAAGATCTATTAATATAGTTCACATTTAAGCTTTCAACCTGCTGATCCTGGGAGAATTTGATATGGCTGAGTGGATGCTAAGCATGTGGCTTCCTTTACAAATCGGTTAATAGACCTGGTATTAGAAAGCATCAATTATGTGTTACATTTGAATGAAAATTGAACTCATTGGCTTGTTTGCTCAGCTGTTCAGGGGAATATTCCACATTTCGGGTTAAAAAAAGGCATTTGTTATCAATGTAACAGATCTGGAAGGTTTTCAGTTTGGTGGATTTATAAATGAAAACAATTGTATTCATCATACTGCAGCTCAAACAGTGAAACACATTCTTCATGACACACAGACAGCCTCCTCTGTAGCTAATAAAAACTCAGATCTGGTGGGTTACATTTAAAATTTATTGCCAAATTTCCATTAAAAGATCTAATTTTTATTTATTTCAAGGTCTCCTTGTACTACTAAACTAAAGACGCTTTAATGTAAATGAGAATCAGGCCCAAACTACATAATATAAACACAAAAGATGCACAAGTAAACTTAAAACCCAAATTCTAATTTTCCATTGAGTATAGTGGTACTGCAAATCCAGTTTAGAAAATAACATTGATTCAGTTTTTCTTAATTTACTGTCCCATTTCTTGGATCTCTTAGTACCTCTGCTTTATTTAAGGAAGACACTACTATGCTATCAAAGTTGCCAGATTACCCTGTGGAGTACATAATAACTTTGCTTCATGTTAAAGAGAGAAAAGCCAGAAGCTACAAATTACTCTTCTCATTTTTTCCCTCATAGCTTCTAATTTACATTTGGGTTAAAAAACCCCAAAACAACAAAAGAAATAAAAACCCAAACCCACAGAAAAATGTAACACAGGCTGACAGGGACTGATCTCTGGGCGGTGATTCTTCTGCAGACTTTGCCTGCGAAGCATAGAATGCTGAAAGTAACCGTTTCTATAAGATGTTCCCAAATATGCTGTGTCTTCTGTCAAGCCAAAGATATATTGATGCCAACATAGCATGGACAGAGATAATTCAGGAAACTCAACGGTTTTATTGTAGCACAGAAAACATGAAAACATGAAATATCCCCTCAATTTTCAGAAGAGACTGCTGAATGCTTCTGTTGGGGTAAGATGGGGGAGCAGCTCGCAGTACCTTAAAGGGACTTGATTTTCATAAAATGCTGAGCTCCCATCTTCTGAACATCAGGCCTTTTTAAGCTATTCAGGCACCTAACAATGGAGACAGGGCTGCCTTTAGGCATATGCAGAATGTGGCATATGCAGCCGTGTCGGGCACCACTCAATTTGTGGCACCAGCGTGTCCCAACCCCAGCCCAATACCCCAGCCACTGCTCTGCCTCCCAGCCCTGATGGCCCAATCCCTTAGCCCCGCCCCCCACTACACCCCACCTCTGCCTCACCTACCGGCCCTGGCAGCCCAATCCCTCAGCCCTACAGCCACTGCTCTGCCTCTCAGCCCCAATTCCCAAGTCTCCTGCTCTGCCTCCCAGCCCCAGAGACCAAATTCCTTAGCCGCAACCCTCTGGTCTGGTTCGCTGGGGCCAGAACTCCCCACCATGCTGCCCGTTCCCCTCCACACTCCACACTCGGCTCCCAGCTGAGTTGCTGGCTTTCCCTATGGCACTCCTGCCCCACCATCAGACTTTCCTGTTCCTGGGCTCAGTGGTCCAGGAACATCCGTGGTCCATGCCAGACCACAGATGTTGCCAGAGCAGGGAGTCCCAGTTATGGGAGGTACAACCTGTAAAGTGTATATTTCATGTATATTTCTTATACTCTCACTATTATGTCAGAGAAGCTGAAGGTATAAGATTGAAGAGTCTCCTACTACCCCGGTAATATGAATTGTTTCTAATAGCCACAGATGTAGTTCTTACTTTCTATAACCCTGTGAGACACAATGGGTGGGGCGATTCCAGAAAATGCACATTGTTTAACTGTAACTGACAATCACTCAAATATTCAGTGGTTCTAATTTATCATTGAAATAGCACAACAAAAGTCAGGAATGTGATTTCTTTTATCATTAACCTCCAACTAGCACTGGGAGCATCAAGGTTTATTTTGACTAGTGTCTGGGCTGTAATTGACAAGCTAATTAGAAGAGTATGCCAGGCTACTCCTTGGCTATCCTGCTACAAGTTCAGATTGCAGCTGTCCACCGAAAAATCTACAACCAGACACTTGAAATTTAGCAGCACTTACCTGAAAGACTGTCATTTCTTCCAACAAGACTTCTTCTAAATCATGCCAAGTCTCCTTAGGAATGGAAACCACTTTAAGAACTGTCCCAATATCTTTAAAAGAAAAATAAAAATGTTTTCAGGTGTTTAATAAGTAGACTTAAATTTAAGGGCAACTAGAATTTCTTGGTCCCTTGTAATATGCAATTATTTCCACACAAAGGTCCTGACGCTACATATTGCTGAAAACTGACTCCACACAATACCCACTGACATTTGAAATGAACTAGCTGGGTTTTGAATTTCCATAAGGCATTGTTCTGAAATTTCTTAATTGTGGAAACTCAACAGAAAAATGATTCATTATTCTGCTTCAGCTGTTAAAGAATGAACAGGACAGCACAATATTATTAGATTGGTGCTATGAAATGTCAGCTGCCTCGGAGGTATTATTATAGATGGGAATGTGCTAAATTTACTCAGCCACATTTTATTAGCCATTCTGAAGGAGGAAGTTTTTCATACTTGTTTTAAAATACACGTGCAGATGTTATTAGAAGGCTCATTGTGGATGCAAGGACAGCTGGAAGAATGTTGTCAAACTGATGAAGTGTCAGGTCTTTTAAGTACATGCTGATCTTCCTGATGTCAAGCAAAAGCATCTAAGACTTATATGTCCCTAAACACATCTGTATTTCTATTATGTGATGAATGGCATTAGACTTGTTTCAGGGTAAAACAATAACAGTCCTGTACAACTTGTATTGTTTCATTACAGATAAGTTTGCACCAAGGACTCGATTCTACATTCATTTAAGTTATTGAGAGTTTTTCCACTGACGTTAATGTGTAAAGGTCCAGGTCTCAAAATCCCAGAGCTAAACACCCTCTAAACGTGTGGAAGTCTGGATTTGGAAGTGAACTTTCTAACTTAAGACCATCTTTCTATTTAACCTTTGAAACATATATCTGTGCTTCATTTTGAATAAACCAAATTTTTAGAAACAATTGCAACTTTTTCCAGCTTAATCCAAAACCTAGTATTTCTGGCTTGTTGAAGGTTAGCAAAGAATGTTAGCGGTAACAAGAAACATGTGTTCTTATTTAATGTTTTAGGTCTGTTAAGCATGATGTAATATAATCATTTTGTACAAAGCAATAAGCATTCAGTCTCTGATAATCCACTCCCCTTTAAGGTGTCTCAGAATCAGCACCCCCCAATCATTAGTCACTCTGGAAAATTTAGGTTGTTTTTAAAGCCAGGAGGTAAATATAGAAAGTCAACAATCTTCCTCATGGAAGAATTCTCCTAGAATCACTATTAGAGATGGTAAAAAATGTTCTGCTGAAAAATTCTCCATTTTTCTATAAGAAAAAAGCTGATTCAATGTTTACCAGGCAAGTATCTATTTGGATAAAAAAATCAACAGAAAAATGTTTATATTTGGTAAGGATTAACTGTTTAATTTAATCTTTATCCTTTAGAAATTATCATTTGGAAAGTTATACTTTACAGCATATAAAGTTTACATCATATGAAAGTTGAAACAATAAAAGTCAAAGTGAAACTAAATATGTTGACCTTTATAGAAATGAAATGTTCTGATGAAGTAAAAACACTTTTACAATATTTCATTCTGTGAAAAAATCAGTTATTAACTTTGTATCTTGAATTTAAACAAAATTTCAACATCTCAGATATTCCCATGAAACAGAAATTTTGCTTTTTAACCCACTCTAACTCTCTTATGCAAAAGCCGTAATCTAAATATCTATGGATAGCAGGTTTTTTAAAACAAAACAAAACAAAACAAACCATACATCTTTGTTTAATTTTTCAACAAAAACTAAATTTTAATCTAATCTTGTTCATAAGCTCCAAATTTGCATGTGCAATTTTAAAAATGAAAGAAAAAATATTTTAAAAGGAAGTTTTACCTTTCATTTAAAATATTGCATGTGTGACTTTGACTCATGAAAAATACTAGAGGGACCGTTATGAAATTTTTGGCTATGCACTATTATTACTATTATTTTAAAATATTTATTTTGAGCCAAATACTTATAATTTGCTTTACAGAACATCATAGATCAAACAGAACATAAACTTTAAAATAAAACAAAAACTCTTAAATGTTCTGCAACTAAGCAATCCAGAAAAAAAAAATTCAAAGTTATTAGCACTATGAGAATAGGAAACTGCCCTAATTACCCTGGCTCCAATTTGGTAATTGTGGTTTGGAAAAAAACCTACTGCAAACATCAGAGAAAGGATTTTAAGCTAACAAACATAACGAGGTTTCACAGTGTGTAGGGCTTGACATGGTATTAGTAGAAGACTGTCATGAGCACTACATTTATACTCTATTGAATGCTACTTTTTGGGACAGCATGAAATTTTAATAAAGTGAAGCAAGGGGAGTTATGGAATCTGAGCAGGGCAGGTAGATACTGTAGCTTTAGCATCACATTTTTTAAATAAATGCTTTTCTTTTAAGAAGATCCTGCAATGATTATGGTTGCTTGATGCTACAGAAAGCCCTTGAGGTCAAAGGTACAATATGTTAATCGCTATGGCGACTCTGATCAGGCCTCAGGTACCAAAGTGGTGTTTTATCTGAGTTCTAGATCAAGTTTTGCAGAGTAGTATTTCAAACAATTTCACACAAATTGAATTGAGTTTCTCTTTTCGGATCAATAGGCTCTAGTAAGTCACTCAGTTTAGAAGATAAGATTACTGTTATTAATTCACTTTACTGACAGATATACCTAGACTGTGCCAAATGATCCCCCACATCAGGCATTCAGGATATGCTTTAAATGGATACAATGGAACCTGGTTTTTCAGACATTTTTTCGAGCATTCCAATATAATTTTGTTTCCACTGGGGAGTAGCTAGGGGATAGTCAACAATAAGTGACAGTGAGAAAGAAACTGTGTGGATGAAGATTTCACCAATAGGAAAGGAAAATAGAACCATTCTGGATACCCTGCTAATTATCTAGGGTTAATTACCACCATTTATGTCAATACCAAAAAAAAGTGTCACCATTTTATTGAAGTCCTGCAGCCTAATAGCTACAATGCTCACAGCTATAGGGCTCAGAACTGCAGGCAATTCCAGTCACACCACACAAGGCTAAATCATAGCTTTGTGTCATAGGCTGCAGTGCGGGGGAGAGGGACACAGGGCTCCGCAGGAGACAGTGCTCACAGCGAGTTGGTTTTTAAGCCAGCTCCCTGCGAGCACCCAGTCCTCCCTCCCCCGCTGCCTCTGAGGTGGGAGCCAGGGCACATGGGGAGTCAGTTTTTAAGCCGGCTCCCCACAAGCACCAGATCCTGCTCCCTGTGCTGTTGCCTCTGTTGAAGGCAGTGGTGGGGGTGGAGAGGAGAGAGATGGCTTCACAGGAGCCAGCATGTGTGGGCAGCTGGCTTAAAAGCTGGCTCCCCAAGCATACTGGCTCCCACCTCAGAGGCACTGAGGGGAGGGGGGACTGAGTGTAATCAAGAGGGTTAACTGATGAGCCCAGGGCCCATCGGTTAACTGTGTACTTAGCTACATATTCACATCCCAACTGAAAACATCTACTCAGTGTACAGCAGCAGTCAAAAAAGTGAACAGAATGTTGGGAATCATTAAGAAAGGGATAGATAATAAGATAAAACTATCATATTGCCCCAATATAAATCCATGGTACATCCACATATTAAATACTGTATGAAGATTTGGTTGTGCCATCTCAAAAAAGGAAAGATATAGGAATTGGAAAAGGGTCCGAAAAGGGCCACAGAAATGATTGGGGCATGGAAAGGTTCCTCATGAGAAGAAATTAATAATACGGGTTGGACCTCTCTGGTCCAGCATCCTCGAGACCTGACCAGTCCCGTAATTTGCTGGAACAGAGAAGGCCCCCTGCTACTGGCTTCCCAGACCAAATTCTCTACCTGCTGCTGGCCCCAGCCCATATCCCAGGGCTACCATGCTGCTGCAGCCCCAGCAGCCCGGAATGCCCCAGTCCCAAGCTGCTGCAACCCTGTCCCCTGCCTTTCTACTGGGGCTGCCAGGGCCCCTCTGCACTACTGGGACTCCGGTGCTGGTCCCAGCCCCACTGGGCTCTGAACTGCCAGCCCTCTAGCCACTGGAGCTCCCAAACAGGACGCCCTGGTCCAGAAACACCCATGGTTCTACCAGTCCATGGATGCTGCTGGATGAGGGAGTCCTGGTTTTGGGAGGTTCAATCTGTACTAAGACATTTCAGCTTAGAAAAGTGACGATTAAGGGGGGATTTAACTGAGGTTTAGAAATTCATGATTAGTGTGGAGAAAGTAGATAAGGAAATTCTATTTACTCCTTACTTCTTTTCATAACATAGGGGTCACCAAATAAAATTAATAGGCAGCAGTTTTTAAACAAACAAAAAGAAGTATTTCTCCACACAACACACAGTCTACCTATGGAATGTTTGCCAGAGGATATTGTGAAGGCCAGGACTGTAACAGGGGACAAAAAAAGACGACTAGACAAATTTATGGAGGATAGCTCCATCAATGGCTGTTAGCCAGGATGGGTAAGGATGGTGTTCTTAGCCTCTGTTTCCCAGAAGCTGGGAATGGGTGACAGGTTCATTCCCTCTGAGGCACCTGGCACTGGCCATGGTCAGAAGATAAGACACTGGGCTAGATGGACCTTTGGTCTGACCAGTATGGCATTCTTATGGAAAGCCTTGCTCATGCACCACCAAATTCAATGAGAGTTTTACTATTCACCAATGAGACTTTTACCATTTACATCAGAGAGAGCAGGATCAGTCCATAAATGACTGAATGAAAGTGTTATAACAGAGCAGCTTACTGGGCAGAACAGATAATGGGGACTCAAAAGACTTGGGTTATATTCCTGGTTTGACCTCTGACCTGCTAGGTGATTTGGTTTTCCCATCTGTAAAATAGGGACAATGATATTTCCTGCCTTTGTATGCCTTTGAGAGCTATGGACAAAAAGTTGGATAAAAGAGCCATCTTCTTACTGTTATTGCAAGATGGGCAGATATTATTCAATTTTCCTTATGTAAAGGAAAATATTTGTGCAGATAAAAGTAGGTTAAAATATTGTTAAGAGTTCTATACAATAATCCACTATAGCACACACGTCATAGTTCAGTTCACAATTTTAAAGAGCTGGAGTACTTTCTCTACTGATACATTTTCTGTAGTGCATGTTTGTACACATGTGATACGTTCTGTGTACTAAGCTTCAGCACAGGTCTCAGTTTACTCATGATTTATGTTAGGCATTAAGAAAAGGAGAGTCTTGAGATTTATTGCTGTGGAATCTGACCCCCAGCTATGGAGCTGTAGATTTGTAACTGGTGCCATTCAGAAATGGTATGCTTATAAGAAAGAAAGAGAAACAGAAAGAGAACTTGTTCATTGTTAGAGTTGGGAAAGTTCTTTGGTTTCTTTGGTTTAAATTCATGAGGCTGGTAATAAAGTCACTATATTCAATGCAAGTTTGAAACATTAGCCAATTGAGCGGAAAATCATGATAGAGGTATGACCATCTCCTCAGATGGTGCTAATCAATAGGAAAACAGGGCTGAGTGACTGGCCCCTGGTGCTTTCATGCAGAACTTTTAGCAGTAGTAAAAAGTGCTTTATTTAGAAAAAAAATCTTCTCTTTTGCCTGCTGGAAGAATGATATGAAACCTACCCATAAGGGAGGGTCAATACCAGAGGGACCAGGGTTCAGTGTAACTTTTTGTCCTTCCTAGGACTTCTTATAGATATCAGAAAACCTGTTGTGTTGAAGTTAATGCCACATTCTTTTGTCTGGTGGCCAGTTTAGATTAGTATAGTGCAGAATATGTTTAAAGAGGACACAAGAAACAGCTTACAATTTGGACAACTCACTTTACTCATGTGACTAGTTTCTACGGAATGAACATGTACCCCCAGATATTTAGTTAAAAACAAATTTATAATGACCAGGGGGAAGATGCCTCTAAATCCAATTCCCCACCCCCCAGCAATAATGGTCTTTTCCTTCTCCGACTAGAATCAAAAGCAAAACACCCACTGATGTCAATGGTGCAGCTGCACATTCCAATGAAACAACATGTAACCCTGAAGTAACAAAAAGAAAAAGAAAAAATGTGTTGAGCCATCCCCACAGAGAACTCTATAGTACACAAAAATAAGCTTGCTTTCTACTAGTAAAGAAAAACCCTAGTCTACTCTACTTCTCCATACTCATGTAAGAACATCAGATGTAGTGTGAAATATTCTTACCTGTTCCAATGAACATGACATCATACTGGCCATCTTCTGCATCAACCCGATCTACTACTATCTGTGTGAACTGGTAATCCACATCTGTTTTGATCATGATTGGACGATTATTGATAGGGAATACAGGGTTGTACATTGCTGGATGACTTCTTGCAAATGTGATGACTTCATCAGGAAGGTCCTTGGTAGAGTCAAAGCCTCCAAATGTTTTACTGGGACACTGAGAACAAGAAAGAGAATGTTTTGCATCTTATAACAGAGTAATAAGACATATCAGCTTCTTTGACATCTGTATGAGTCTTCAATCTATAATAAAGTGCTACCCAGGATATAATTATTCCAGTATGGATAACTGTGCAGGGGAGTTAATACTGGCACCGAAAGTCTTTGGAGAAATATTTTACTTCATTGAAATCAATATTTCATACTGCAGAATATTACCATTGGTGCACATTATCTTTCTTATCACTGTGCTGTGTGAATAATTGATTGTCAGGAATTTACTGACTAGTATTATCTTCCTAATTGGCAGTACAAGACTTTTGGGATGCTGAATATGCTGAAAATTACTGCACAAAAGACACAGATTAAAGCATTTAGTTATCTATACAGTAGAAAACTAATTATCCGTAACAATCACTCCACTATCTAAGCATCTTCTTCTGGGACACAAGTCAAAGCTCATTCACTTCAAAGGACTGTGGATTAGCCTCTAATGAACTGCCAGTATGATTCTCTGTTCTGTTTACTCTGATTATCTAAACTGCTGATTATCTGGACATATCTGGCATCATAAAAGTGGTTCTGATGATGAGGCTCCTGATGTGTTGAATCCTTCATATAAATTTTCTAGCTAGAGTGGTGAATAAAGTACTTGTGGTGAGTTTGTTGCCTCAATATCTTCTTGTAGTGATCAATACAATGTCAAAGAGGGGAAATATGTTCCATATGGGACTAGACCTTCCCTAATCCACGCACAACCATACAGAGGGGTAAAGATTCCATGTGCCACCTCATGTGATCATTTTAGGACTAACCAATCCTGGCTCTGGGTCCTATGCACATACAGGTGGCTTTGCAGACACTCCTCTCTCCACCCATGAGCAAGTGGGTGAGGATGAGGGAAAAAGTGGAGAGGACAGCGGGAAAAGCCATAACTCTGTCCTCACACAAGCATTCCCTTCTGCCTTCCCCAGCCATGATTGCTCAAGGGGAGGTGTGCATTATGCATTAGGGTTGTGGTTAAATGCTAAAGACTAGCCCTTACCTACTGCGTTCTCTTCAAAACTCAAAATACTATATGAACATCAGAGAATTTGACCTAACAACACCTCTCTGGAAAGTGGGGAATTATTATTAGCCCCATTTTACAGACGAGGAGACTGAGGCACAAGAAACTTAAATTACTTTTCCAAGGACAACCAAGAATTTTGAGAAGACATCTTCAGGTTCCTAATCCTAACCCCTTAAAACACAAGACATCCATCTCAGACATACAAAGCTACAAGGCATGTGCTTATGCTTTTGTTTACCAGATTTGATCTTGAATTACAAACAGCTCGGTAATACAAAGCCACGAATAATGCATCTTTTATTCACATTGATAGAATATCCACCACTGAGGGTAAAAACTTTGAACCCAAAAAAGTAATTGATCAGAAATCCAGATCTTGCTGGATTCTCGGTAGAAGAAATCAATTGTCTTTGCATCACCTTGATCCAGATTATTAATAATTCATCAGAAATGGCATAAAGAAATCAATATGGCCAAAAGGAGAAGTTGTTATTTGCAGCCAAGGAACACTTCAATGCAGTGGGAAGCATGGGGGAGGAGTGTGAGATAGGTTTTCACTTTTTTTGCATGTTTTCAAGGAAGCAAATTCCAATATTCTCTTTTGTTATATGTTAGAGAAAGAATGAATTACTGATTAAACACAAGCAGCCAAATAAACAAAATAATCATAAATATGGCAAGTTAGTTACCTATTTAATTATCTCTGCATTCTAACCCTATTATTTCATATCTATCTTTTCTTTTATTTCCAATTAGAAAAATACAATATACTTCTAGTTTTAAGCCTTTGACTCCAGCAATGCTAAAGATCATAAATCTGAAATTTTGTGTTTCTACAGGGCACTCTCAAAGTTTTCTTTATGCTTGGATTAATATTCCAACTAGAGTGTGATACTGATTACTTACATTAATTAAAGCTTAATTAGATAATGTATGTAAAGTGCTTTGAACAGGAAAATCACTATAGAAATACTAAGCATTAATTGCAGCTGGGCAAATACTACAAATATAAAATGAGATCTATGTATATTCATTTCAATTTCTAAATGAATATATTCTACTGTATTTCAGTCCTGTTTGCTAAAATATTGGTAGAAAGTAAATACAAAGGAGCTTGCTGGCAGCAGTGTTCATCAAGACAACATTTTAGGCATAATATTTACAGAAAGCCTATTTTAGATTTGTAATCATGAGCATTTGTTAGAGAAACCTAATTCCAAGGGCTAGATTGTGAGTTGGACTCCATACTTGCATAGAGCAATTCAAACAATTCTTCTGATGAAGTCTGTTTTACCTATGGAAGTTCATGATTCTATATATTTTTGTTAATCTCTAAGGTGCCACAGGACTATTCATTTTTAAAATTACAGATTAACACAGCTACCCCTGTGAGAGAAATAAAAGGAAGTAAGAATCTCTCCTTTGCACCTCTGTGTGAGTTACCTGAACCTAGTGCTTGGCTCTGCAAGAATAAATGGGGATACATTCCTTCTTACTCCTTCCCTGGTATAGGTGGGCAGAAAATGGGTGGAACCATGAATCCATCTTTCCTGCTCATTGGCCAGAGCAGCTGAGCCAGCACAGCATGAAAGTATAGCAATTTGCTGCTGCTTTATATCCACAGTAAATCTCAAACCCTCCTGAGCAAGGGGGAAGAAATGTTGCAATGTTGTTTCCCAAAGGGATATCTGCTGTACTGTTCATCCCAGAGCTACTCCTGATGCGGTGTTGCTTCTGCCTCACCACATGTTCAGTGCTCTGCTCAAAGTCAAAATCTATCCCTAAGAGTTGCTAGAAAGGATACAGAGCACTGGATACTGTGCAACCTCTGTGGACAATCAACACATCCTGAATTTCAAATACTAAATTCTCACAATGATCGCTTCCTTATTAGATTACAGACCAGCAATTATTCACAGACATAACAGAATAAATACATCTGAATCACACAAAAAATACAAACAGTTCACATTCTGAAAAAAAGAAGCAAAACTTGTGGAACGAATTATTGACCCAAGTCTATTGATCTTTTTTTTACAATAGTTTTAGGGGGAAGGATTTAGAGGAAAAAAATTCTGATTCAAAGTTTCTTTAAAATATTGTAGCCAGAGGATAAGTCTTGTCACTTTCCCGTGTGTAGATATGATGGATTTTTTTTTTTGCAGAGATTTCAGACATCACAATGGCTGTATATGTAACAAAGCATTGACCTGACACTGCTCAGATGTTAATGACAAGACTCCCTCTGACTTCATAGGCCCCAATTCAATCTAACAAAACATTTGTGCAAGCATCTGAATAGTCCACAATGGGATTACTCAAATGCTTAAAGTTAAGTGCATGTTAAGGTGATCAGAAGTCCTAATTTCATAGGGAAAGTCCAGATATTCAGTGTTTTGTCTTGTATAGGCACCCATTACCCCCCATTTCCCATTCCAATTTCTCACGCTTGCTATCTGGTATCCCTAATTCATGTCTATGTGATTTGCTGGTTGAGAGCCATACTTTAATATAGCTGGTCAGAGTTTCTTAATTGGTGAAGAAAGTATGCTAGGTGTCATCCAAGAAATACCTGATGCTAGAGAATCGAGCAATATCTAGTACCTCCCTATCCAGCAATGTACTAACACCTCAATTCCCTTTTACTTCACCAGAAGTTTAAAATATTCAGTCTTGTTGGATGCAGGCCAAAGGCAGAAAGAACACTGGGATTTAGTAGCTCATTCCATGAGGAGTAACAGTTAATCCGAACTAAGGACTTAGTTCAGATTAACTTCTGACTGCTGCATGTAGCCGCGGGCAGTCAGTTCGAACTATGGGGATTTAAAAATGGCGCCCGCCCGGGAACATGCAAATGAAGCCCAGGATATTTAAATCCCGGGCTTCATTTGCAAGTTCGAATGCCTACATTAGCCACCCTAGTTCGAACTAGGGGGCTAGTGTAGACATACCCTCAGTTATTCAAGGGTGAGTTGTGAATCAATTAGGAGGAAAAGGTGTATAAATGTCAAAATAAAATAAAATCTTTGCTTTTGTTGAGGAATCTGAATTTAGCCATGCTCATATATCGTATCTCATATCTCATACCACTATCTATTCTATTAATATAATCTTTTATTCCTCCTGGGATTTTTTAATTGATTTCAACAACATCCCATTTCAATTTCAATAAAATTCCCCTAAACTCTGGAGCACTTGAGACATTTTGGAGAAGAAATCTGCTTATCTCTTTAGCAATGATGTGCATGGAGTGAGGAGAATTATACAATCCTGTTGCTGAGGAATCATTCCTTTCTTTAATGTAGCAATCAATTTTTGTAAGGTCAGACATCTATATCATTTAATCCTTTCACCACTTATCATGGAAGCTAGTTTTGAGAACAAGCTTGATGAAAGAACTAGTTTAAAGGTTACTGACAATTAAAGGGCAATTTATATTATCACAGAATCATAGAAATGTCCACTTATGAATAATGCCTATGTGCTATCCTTGTTTTTTTAATGGCACTGTACTTACTTGAAATTTAGGCTATGTCTACGCTGCACGCCTATTTCGAAATAGCTATTTCGGAATAGGTGTTATTCTTCTTAGAATGAGGTTTACAGATTTTGGAATAAGCCATCTGTTATTTCAAAATTATTTCAAAATAACGGAATGGCTGTGTAGGCGCTCACATTGTTATTTTGAAATAAAGCTAGTTATCTCAAAATAACGGTGCAGGATAGATGCATCCTTAGAGATTATTTCAGGCATAGATATATCTGAATGGGCTTGATCCTTAGCCTACTGTACACTGGAATGTCAATGGAGTGAAGCTGATTTACAACAGCTGAAAATCTACCCTGATATGTACAACCCAATCCTTTAACACATTCTACTGGAGAAAAGATGTGTATAGGGAAAGCTCAGCAGCATTTCTGGGATCTGACAGTGACTGGGTTGAATGGGAAGTCACAAATAGTGGTTCCATGGTCACCACAGTATCCAAGGCATTAGAAAGAGACAGGAAAGTAGAATGATAGTTTTAAAAAATTCCTCTTGGAATTGGAAACTATTCCAATGGCTTTCCCATCCACTGCAGAATGGTTACCTTAATGCTCTATAGAGACGCAATTTAGGAGAGGAAAGCTGCATTATTCCTTAACTACTCTAAAAATACTCCGCAAAATCCTGTAACCCTGCTTCAGTCAAACTTCTGCTGAAATCAATATGGTTTTTGCCTGACTTGAGGTTTACAGGGTTAGGCTCAATGACAAAGCAGCTGCATACTGCAAGTAGAGGCAGCAAATTCTGGATTTGCAGCACCAGCAAGTTTGCTTTTCTTTCAGCTTCCTCAGTGATGTAAAGTTCACATACAATGTAATGAGTGAAACCACTATCAGATTTCCCAGTGCACTTACAGTTCCTGGCCGTGGATATGGCACACGTCCTTGGTAAGGCACCCACTGGTAGTTGGGGCCATCTCTGTGAGAATATGGCCCAAGGAATACCCTCCTTACATCTGTCATGCTGTACATGCACACCGCTGATCCTTTGAAGATGTTGCTAAAAATGGGATCGAAGGGGGGGAGAAAAAGAAATCAGTTTCTTTAAATTATTTGTCAATTTAATCACAGGAGAATGGTGGGATCGAAGGCTCTTTAATTTATTGTGTGCATTGATTTTTCCAAATTCTGAAATGCTGTCTCAGCAAACCTAAACACATTCCTTTGAAAGTTATGACTACAAATCTCTCAGAGGTTTTTTCTAAGCAGAATTGAAGCTGGCTGCTACTTGAAACATATTGTTATAAGGTCTGAATCCGATTTCAAGGGACTTTGCTCAGCATTGGGGCTATTTTATATGGGTAAGGCTGAGAATGGTGGAATCTGGATCTTAATAGATAATAGGTGTTTTCTGCTTTCCATCTCTCATTTTGAAACAGAACTGCTTCATAAAGAAGGTGGGAGCAATCTACTTGTAACAGCTGATATTCCACAAATCTAACTTATTGGTGTAAATATGAAATAAAGAGATCTCATGTGTTTTTCATAATGGTGAACTTCATACAAATAGATCTGTTGATCCATTACTCACCCTATAGTTAAGCAATAACTTTATATGCCCTGGTTAATATTGGGCATATTTGTTTTAGTTTTGCCCTTGCTCTCTCTCCCCCACATCCCCTTTGTGAGAACACACACACTGAAGCTGCACCGCTGTACATTACCTTGGGGATTTTATAACGAGAGCGGATAAGCCTCATACTTGTGCATTATCTGATCACTAGAAACTTGTATTTAAAAACAAATATGTCTGCCTCCATGGTTATAGGTAGTTTTCCCCTCAGAGGCAAATTCAATGGTCCTTAATGAGACAAAAGCCCTAGGGACAATTCCATCCTTAGTGTAAGCTCAGTTGAAGAAAGTTCTGCGGACTGCATGAGATCAGAGTAGTTGACCACAAAGTGATCCATTCTAACCTTAGAATCTATGAGCCTCTGAAGTGAAAATATTTATACCATGCATGTGCTAGACTCAGTAGTTGTAGAGTGGTTGAAAAATTAAATTTTCAAAATATAAATATTTTTGTAAATTATTTGATTTTTTTCTTAAAAAGTCAATTGATTGGCCAGAAGTTTTCCAAAATTTTAAATTTTGAGGATATTTATTAAAAAAATGTTGAAAAAATGTTCCTGACATTATTTTTCCAGCTCTATTTGGCAAGAGGCTTTGACATTTCACCCTCCATCTTTAAAGCCAGTGCTTCAGCAGCACTGAGAAACTAACACATTCGCTCCAACTGCATGGCTACTTGCATCAGGGTGATGATGTACATTGCTTAGGAGAAAAGAAATGTAATTCACTAACTTGGACTGCCTTCTGACAGTTCAAAGGTTAAGAAAATGCTGTGATTTTAAGAACATTGTAACAAAGAGAGCTCTTTAAAGCAACCAGCCACACAAGTTTCCATACAAGTAAAATGATACACTCTGTACCTGGAAGTTGTAAACACTCCGTAGACTATTGGATTTTTAGGGTCTTTTGAGTTCATTAGAAATACGTCCTCTGTAAAAAAAAACAAAAAGAAAAAAACCAAGAAAACACATGGTAATTTCGATAATTAAAGTACCAGAAAATACTTCCACAATCAAAGCCATTTTGGCTACTTACGTAGTTCATCAAAATGAGTATCAATGCCATTGGGTCCTGGCACAGAACAAATCAGACGTGCTTTAAGGAAAGTTGTCCATTTATTAACAAGGCTTCTGTGTCCACCAAAGTCATTCTAACAGGAGAAATACTGCATGTTAACACATGAAAATATTCATGTTTGAAATAGGAAATTATATGAAAAAATGACACTCAAAACTATGTGTTAAATATAACATAATCAACAGTTTTATATAGTCTCCTCATTACTGTTTAGGAAATTATAAAATTCCCCTCAGTTTTACAAATATTCCAATAATGTATCAATTTCAATGTGTCTTGAGCTACAAAGAAAAGTTGGAAAAAGATACGCAAATTGCAAACCGCAATTTGTGTATCTTTTTCCACTTCGCTTTCGAAAGGGGCTTTTCCAAAATTTCAAAATATTTCCAAATATTTTGCTTCTGTGCAAGTTTACATGTTGCCAAGTGTTAATAAAGTTTAAACAGCTCATTATTCTTTACTAAATATCAACAAAGTAGCCCCACAATTTGTATAGATTCAAAGTATAAAAGGTTGTAAGATGGGAAAATCAGACACTTAACAGCAGGGCTGGAAGTGGTAGCAGATCAAGGTCTCCATAAGGATGGGGCTCTAATTTTTCAAGGTGCTATCTAGTTTTTAAGAGATGGAGACGTGGAGTCTTGCCCACAGACATAATCTGATATTCTACTCAAAGCATTATATTTACCAAAGCTATCAAAATTCATGTGATTACTTAATTCACAGCTATTTTCTTAAGGTACCTCAGGAAAAAAATATGTGGATATTTGCTGGGAGGGATGTGCCAGTCTGAGACTTCTGACACTTTGTTGAGTAATAAAACTTAGCCTCAACAATTATTTACATTTTCACATGCCTCTGCCTTTAGGAGCTCTATCCAGAATGGGAACCCTGAGGTGTGAAAAATAACTCAAGAAAATTTCTACAGACTATCTGCTCCACCTGGAAGCAGGAAGTACCATATTTCTTGCATGAGACTCTTTCTCTCATCCACATTTTGAAAACTCAGAAGGTTCTTATTGTAAATGTGGGGTGCTACATTAAATAGAAGATAACTGAATAGCGTTCCTCTTTAATGCTTTTCTTGACTTTTGGTCATTCTGCAAAACCCATTTGCCCCCAATTAAGTCACCATATTACCTTACAGATCTGCCCTATTCTGGCATGGGTGGCTTTTCCAGAGTGTTCTCCATCAATTGCATTTTCACGGAAGAAGAAATAGATTTTGTCATCTTCTGGGTTGTCACTCTCTGGTATTAGGTGGGCACTAACAAATCTAGGATCTGAGAAGAAAATGCCAGTGTACATGTTACTACCCAGCAAGTGAAATCTTTGGCTCATTTATATGAAAGCACTCTTCCATTCTCTTTCATCAAACAAGGAATTTTCCAGCTTTTCTTCCCACACAAAGAAAAACCCTATCACAACTTCTTTCTATTCTTTGAATCTACTAGTAGGACAAAATATACAGCACATTCCCAACACTGTACACCAGAACAGGTCTACAGTTTATTTATTCGGTGTTTAACAGTGCTTGCTATTTATCCTCTGTAGTGATTTAGGAAAACATATGGAATAATATAACACATATAAAACTGCTCTATGAATGGTAGTGTAACATTACAGCATAACTTCCTAATTCCATGCATGGAGTGTAGAGTTTCTTTCATCTTCAGTCTTACCTAGTTCTTATTTCCTTGTTTATTTTGACTTTCTCTATGGCAGAAATATCAAATTGAAATGAAAACTCAACAGAAAAACTGCACTACAGAAAGAAGATGGTTTGTCCAATGGTTAAAGGTGCTAGGCTGAGAATTGGGGGAACTATGTTCAAATTCATGAACTGCCATGTACCTCCTCTGTTACCTTTATCAAGTCACCTAGTCTGTCTTGTCTTAGTCCTCCATGAATAAAATGTAATGGCACTATAAGTATAAATACACTAAACAGTGGGATGTCCTCAGCTTCTGTAGTAATTGGAAATATAGAGAAAACACTCAAGAATAGCCTAACATTTACCAAACATTTTAAATACAGAACGGCCAATGTGTTTGATATTGTCCATTTTTTTCAGCTAACAAAAACAAACATTTTGATTTTTTGTGTGTGGAAAAACAAAACCATTCTGGTGAGAACATTTTTAAAATATGTTTTTCATTTTTTAAATAAAAGATTAATGGACTATCCACTTTTCTGACCAGCTCTACTGACATCTTTATTCAGAATACATATTACCTTTTGACACATAGACCATGATATTATTGTTGACACATAAAGCCTCAAGAGAGATTGATGAATAGAAAACAGTAGTTAAAGATACTAGAACACATACTCAATTGGTATAAATCACTATAGCGCCATTGATTTTAATGGAGCTATCAATTTACACCAAGGGAATATCTGGCCCAATACTGCATTTTCATTCAAGTATTTGAGTCGGCCTCTTTGATCATCCTCAGGGAAAAGAAGGTAAATCAAACAGAATTACCAAGCCTTTGTTCTTCCTACAGCATTTTACCTCCTGCTGGGATAATTCAGTGAGAACTATATTTAACTACTCAAAGAGTCTTGTTCCTATGTCAAATTATAAGCTGTTCTAGTATCATATATTAAAGTGTCTTCTTAATACATATCACACATAGTTAGGAAGATAATGAGCCTGACTGTGCTATGCTGATTTTCATAAACTGAGGAGCTAACTTATTGAACCACTACTTTATTTATTAAGGATGCTCCATAGTTTGTACGCTAATTAAACGTATACACTATGTGTGAGGAGAACTGCATCATCAGTTAATAATACTTCTCATATTGACAGATGTTTGACCTTGCCTTTTGCTTGTAGAGATGAAATGTTGAAGTGTTTCCTATTTGATCTTGTACTGAGATGTACACCACGGGTGGTAAATTAAAAAGCATGATGATTCAGTGATGAGGAGAATACACCGAGGAGTGTTGGTGCCAAAACACATCTCTGTCTGACATCGCTGTGGATTTGGAAGCTTTCAGATTGATCATACGATCATACTGGACCCCATTATGGAAGGACTGAATCAGACTGTGGAGGATTGGGAGGCAATCAGTTCTCCCAAGCAATTGAAAAATATCCTCTCTGTGAACCAGCTCAAAAGCTTTTGTAAGATCTATAAAGGCCATGTACAAAGGATATTCTTGTTCTTGACACTTTTCAGACAATTACCTTTGTGTGAAGATCATGGTGATAGTACATTAGCTACCGTGGCTCTCTGGACATGCATATTCAGCAAGAACTTACAGTCTTTTAAAAATGACCTATGTAAGTGCTTTGCCAGCAACACTCGGGAGAGGGATTCCTTTGTAGTTTAAAATCATTCTGTCTTCTTTGTTTCTATATAGCATTATGAAGTTGGCATCTGTCAGGTCTTATGGCAGACAAACAGACAAGCAAGACACTGTGCAGATATTAGGCACAATCTGTCCTCCTCGTTTCTCTACTTCAGTTGGAATTCTATCTTTTTCTGAAGCCTTTCCTGGTGCTAGGAAGGGATTTGATTTTTTAGGTTCATTTATAAATGATTGTAAACCAAGCTCTTTAATGGATGATTGTAAGCCAAGCTCATGAATAGAGTTTGTGATAGTGTTCCAATCAGTTTTGCATTTGTTTGCTTCTCTCAATGTTGACGATCATTAAGATATTTGAGTTGGACAATCTTCTTAGATGAAGAATCTATTGCTTTCTTAATTGCATTAATCATACATCTGAGATCTCCGTTCTGAAAGGTCATTTATATCTTTAGCACAGATGAAGCCTGTGTAATTGGCCACTCTTGGCCACACTGAGAGTATATCTACACAGCAGGGCAAAAGTCAAATTAAGCTATGCAACTTCAGCTATGTCAATTGCGTACCTGAAGTCAAAATAGTTTAATTTGGCTTTTGGTGCTATATACACAGCAGGAAGCCGAAGGAAGATCACTCTTCCTTTAACTTCCCTTACTCCTCAAAAAATGGGGCTTACAGGAGTTGGAGTAACGAGTCCTTGACATTATTTCGAAATAATGGCTTGCTGTGTAGACACGCTGTTTGTTATTTTAGAATAACATCTGCTATATTGACATAGCCTAAGTTGGCATATGTCCCAGGAGAGGTATGAAGGTTGTGGTGGAAATATGAGGTGCATTTTGCTTCAGTAACTGGATATTCCTTCAGGTCATGCTACAAATCAGTTTTTATAGTCTGTTCACTAAAAGTGAATGTTTCAGCTATACGGATATTCTGAAAGTCTTCTAGGCTGCACCAGCATTGAGGGGAGATGCAATTGCTTCTGGAAGAGGGGTACAAAATTGGAAACACTTTCCCTGCTCTTTTTTTATGTTAATGCTTGGGCAAGATTTCTGTTTGGTATGACGGAATTTCCATGAAGCATACAAGTGCATGGTCTACATCACAATCTATCCTGTGATAATAGCAAGCATGGAGAGCATCCTGTAGGTGTTTTCTACAGGTGACAATTAAAGGTAGTTGGTCCCAGTGTATAGATCTGGGATGTCTTCATGAAACCTGCATGTGTTGGCAATACACAGTCATTGGTGAATGCAAAGCTCCAGTTGTCTTTGACCATTGTGATTAAGTTTTTCCACTCTATGGTGGCCAGTGATTAGCAACCACATCTTGTGATGTGAGCTGAATTTAGCTTTGAAGTCTCTCCAGGGACAGACTTGCTTGCCTGGTGATAGATTGCTGATGACAGTTGAGTTGCTGATAGAATAAGTCCATCTCTACTGATGTGCAGGAAAAGCGTTGGCACTTAGGTACTAATGATGTCAGTAAATCCACCTGTGCTAATATGATACCTTCTGATGTTGTAATGGGACATTCAATTAGACATATGAATGAACTGTCTCCCTCAGTCTTTGCTCAACCAAGAGCGAGCTGCAAGGCAGGGGTGTCCCCTGGAGTTACTCTTTTGTGGTTAGTTTTTCATTCCAATGGATATCCGGCACATCCTTCCCACTACTTGGTGGTGAGATTCCCAGTTTAGTTACTGAGCGCCCAACCTGTGGTGGCATGTTATACAGAGTGACAGCCATTCACGCTTGATCTGATCTGAATAGCTTCAGCAATTTTGCAGTAGCCTGGCCCTCGCTTATGAGGAATATCTTGCTTGATGTCTGCAGTCTATATCTCAACAACTCTTGGGGAGATGACTTTGCCCAAACCTAGTCCATTGGAGCCATGGTGATCCAGCCAGCTGGTTGCCAATCACCCAACTTAGTGCTCTCTGCAGCCCTGGGTTGCAATACTGTCTCTCTCTTCTTTCAGAGAAGGAGTGGAGATGATGCCTAAAAGTGAGGCAAAAGTGCTTGTATCCTCTTTTCCTATTACCGTACTCATTTAGCAGAAGGAAGTATACCCAGCATATCTGTTCAGCTACTGACACTAGAGATATAGCTAGGGCCCTACCAAATCCATGGTCCATTTTGATCAATTTCATGGGCATAGGGTTTTAAAAAATAATACATTTAATTATTTCAGCTATTTAAATTTGAAATTTCACAGTATTGTACAGGGATGTCAACATTTAAACAACTACATGATTAACCTTAAACCTGGGCTTATTGGTTAATCCTGTATACTACATGCATTCCCCGCTTCTTGCTGCCTTTGTATTATAGGCAGCAAGGTGGATGGGGGGAGATGGGAGCCGGTGCCCATGGGGAGCCAGTTTAAAAGTGTGGGGTGGCAGGCAGGAGCTCGTCTGTGTGAGCAGCTAGTTTTAAAACCAGCTACCTTTGCAGGCTGGCTCACACCTACCACCCTGCACTACTACCTCTGATAAAGAGGCAGCAGCATGGGGGCTCCCCCATAGTGGAGCTGGGAGCACATTGGCTGCTGATCCTGCCTCAGGGGACTATCAAATAGTCATGTAACTGCTAAAATTTCATGTGGTTACATGACTATTTGATTACTTGCTATCCAACATCCCTAGTGTTGTAATTGTGGGGGTCCTGACTCAAAAAGAAGTGTGCATGTGTGTGTGTGGGGGGAGGGGTAGCAGTACTGCTACCCTTACTTCTGCACTACTGCTGGTGGCACTGCCTGCAGAGAGTTATGGCTGCTGAGAGCCCAGCTCTGTGGGCAGGGGTGCAGAAGAAAGAGTGGCAATACCATACCCTGCCTGCCAGAAGCTTTGCCTTTTGAGCTGGGCACCCAGCCTGCAGCTGCGGCTGTCCAGCAGCTCAGCTCTGAAGGCAGAAGGACAGATATAATGTTGGCAATACTGCACCACCACCCCCAACTTCCTTTTGGACCCAGTGCCCCCACTTAGAAAACACTGGTCTCTCCTGTGAAATCTGTAGAGTATAGGATAAAAGCACAGGAAAGACCAGATTTCATGGTCCATGATGAGTTTTTCGTGGCCATAAATTTGGTAGGGCCCTACATATAGCCTCACCCTGCAAAACTGTAGCTACTTCAGTAATTTACCTCACTATCAAGATCTCCCCAGGAAGAGTTCAGAATAATTCAGGCACTATTGATCTACTTTATTTGTTCAGCACAGACACACACGGAAATCCATAACATATATCAGACAGGCTTTGCTGGAATGACCTTAAAGAACTTCTCTTGAATGGGAAGAGGAAGCAGGAGCTGAAAGCAGTAGTACGCATAATAGTGCTCTGCGGGCAATTATATGACTACCTCAGATCACCATATGCAAATTACTGGGTTCTATGTGATCCCAAAGGGTGTGTCTAGACTACAGGGTTTTGTCGACAAAAGTGGACTTTTGTCGACAAAACTATACCTGCGTCTACAGTGCCGCTGAGTTCTGTCGACATAATGTCGACAGAACTCAGCAGTTTTGTCGATGGCTGTAAACCTCATTCTACGAGGAATAACGCCTTTTGTCGACAGAGTTCTGTCGACAGAAGGCGTTATTACATCTACACTGTCCTTTGTGTCTACACTGTCATGTCGACAAAGCAGCTTGCCTTGTCGACAGAACCAGCTGTAGTCTAGACGCTCTTTGTCGACAGAAGCTTTGTCGACAGATACTGTCGACAAAGCTTCTGTCGACAAAAGCCTGTAGTCTAGACGTACCCAAAATGTCCCTACAGCTATTAAGAAACACATGGTTCGTTTAACAGAATAAGCAGTCACAACACCCTGTGTACTGTATTCTTTTTCCATGTTCTAGGCCCAGAAAACACTCTTAGTGAAAAGGGTTCAAGAAACACTTTGAGTTTAAACAGTTTGTAAGGATTCTTTATGTTTAGAAATCTAACAATCAATGTCAAAACGTGGTTTAACAAAACATCAACTATCAAAAGAATATGTCACAAGTATATTTAAACATGATCAAAGGGGGAATGAGACCAAAATGTAAACATGATGATAAACATTAATGGCAGAAACATTTCTCTGATCTCATAGCCAATGTAAGCAGGCTAAAAATAGAAATGCTGATTTAAAACAATTAGTGTCAAGAATCAAATAATTAAGAAATGCAGTTTACCTTTTTAAAATATCCTTTGCTCAAGTCTCTTGACACTGAGCTACTTCTCATACCACAAATGATACCTTCTGCTAGCTCTGATTTTTCTGTGGCTCTGTGGGATTCTTTAACAATTTCTTCGGCAGTGTCCCATTAAACTGTCCTTTATGAGAAATCTACCACTTTATGAAAAAGACACCTTGGTCCAGCTGCCTTTATGATTTATATGCCATTGTTTGCTTAGTTAAGTAATGGAAACATGTTTTGCTTGTCTCAGCACTTCACGTGTAGATAAAGCTAAAGAAAAATCAATCTTCATTTGCTCCCTCACCAGCATTATTCTTTAGCAATCACAAAATAACAACAGCAAAAACAATAAAAGAAAGCAGATTAGGTTCCTGAACGAATCATATTAGCATTTTAATGATGATCCATAAAGTAAATGACACCGAAATTGCCTTTAGTTGTCAAGCTACACTAACTAAGCTGAGCAAACAGAAGTCGGGGGTCGTCCCTTCATCATTTCAAAGGGCAGTTCTCACAGGAGGCATTCTGTAAGGAGGTTGAATCAGATGCCCCTGTTACAGGAGATTTGTGGTCAGTATGACAAATTTCCCCAGTTCACAGCTAGGAAATTTGAGGAAACTATGGGGAAATTTTATGCTCAGTAAAGTTACAGTTGCTATAATTTAAAGAAAATTACTGGAGGGTGATGAGAAGCCTGTGGCAATGTAACAAGTCTAGGGAATCTTAAATTAAAAATTTAACAATAACAAAAATAGACAGCTACTCAGACTTCATAAACACACAATGCCTATCTACAGAGACCCAGCAAGATAGAGAAAAGCGGGAACTGTCCTCATAAAAACTGAACGTGAAAAGCATAGCTAGATCTATTGCCTTCACAGAGGAAGACTTATAGCCCCAACCACAACTGTGCACTGCAAAGCTGCAAGTTCTCACTGCTTTCTGTAAGGTCACCAGGGGACAAAGCTTTTAATATGTGATGACAAGAGAACTAACTTGTCGGAGGCTTTTACACAATTTACCATACTTTACAAATCTCCTAATCTTTTAATAGTGTGATTCTAAATCTCTCTCATTTCATCCCTCACCTGACAAATGCTCTCTTTTGCCATGGAGTCAGTCAAACTTTGCACCTGCTTGTCACTTACAGGTAAGCCCCTTTGTTATCCTGGCAGCCCCTCAGTGCCAACTGGCAAAGGGTCCTCCAGTCTGTAACTCATGCCTGACACAAGCATTGCTCTAATGCATTATTGTCATACCAGGTATCTCAGAGATATCATCCTCAGTAAGCTGAAAACACACTGATCCCAAAAATCATTGTGTGAGGTAAGTACCAGTTGTGTACCAAGTATAGATGTGTGCTGAAAATATGTTATTTAAATGTGCTAGGGAAACAGTGCACAGACCTAGCCTTTCCTAGAAAAAAGAATTTGTATTTAGTTGTCTGAATTCCAAGCAGTGGACACGTAAAAACACCATAAAGCTAAACAAGCAGGGGAGAAAACTGTTTAACAATCAGATCCAGGGACACAATCTGCACTCCAGGAAGCCTTGCTGGCTCTTGAGGCAGAGACAATGGACTTTGAATAATATAAGGGGAGCAAAAAGGCCTTTTAGGGCCTGTCTTCACAGCAGGGCTAAAGCTGAAATCAGCTACCCAACCTCAGCTACGTCAATTCCGTAGCTTAAGTTGAAATAGCTTATTTCAGCTTTTGGCACTGTCTATACAGTAGGAAGTCCAAGTTAGAGCACTCTTCCTCCAACTTCCCTTACTTCTCATACCATGAGGGTTACAGGAATCAGAATAACAAGTCCTCCAGCTCAATATTATTTCGACATTATGTCGAAACGTCAGTTATTCTGAAATAACACTGCTGTGTAGACATACCTGTAGTTATCCAACACTGAGGGGACACAGTGAGAGCCTTTGAAAGTTGGATTCCCATTCTGGTGGGCTAGAGATGCTAGGAACTTGCAGTAAGTAAGAAAATTGCTTAGGCAAACATCATAACTAGCTAAAATTCAATTTTAGTCACCAGAAAGTTTGTTTTATTTTATTGTTTGTAACTGTACCTGTCTCTTTTCTCTTTGCTTAGTATCATGTACTTTTTGTTAATACACTTATTCCTGTTTTAGTACAAAACCATCTGAATGCTGTGTATTTAAGGCTATGTCTAGACTGCAGGCTTCTTTCGGAAGAAGCTTT
Source organism: Pelochelys cantorii (assembly GCA_032595735.1). Classification (NCBI taxonomy): domain Eukaryota; kingdom Metazoa; phylum Chordata; order Testudines; family Trionychidae; genus Pelochelys; species Pelochelys cantorii. The sequence continues at coordinate 330,891,688 of CM064326.1, read as the reverse complement.
TCTGGAACAGATCTTCCGAAAAAGCTTCTTCTGAAAGAGAGCATCTACACACCAAAAGCACAACGAAAAAGTGATCTGCTTTTTTGAAAGATAGTGTCCACACTGAATGGACACTATCTCACATTTAAGCTGTGATTACTATGGACAGAGTGGCCACCAGGGCACCTGAGCTTTTTCCTCTTTCCTCTTCTTTCGAAAGAACTCCTTCTTCCCTGTCCACACACACCTTTTTCCCTTTCGGAAAAAGGCTTCTTTCTCATAGAAAGAGCTTTACCAATGTAGGAAAAGCCTCTCTGTTCTTTCAATTTTTTTTCTAAAGAACGTGATTGCAGTGTGGACGTAAGAGAAGTTCTTTTGGAAAAACAACTGTTTTTCCGACAAAACTCTGCAGTGTAGACATACCCTAAGTGACATAAGAGTCTCCAGCTAAACCCACAGGCTATGTGGTGTGCTCTGCCTCTTTGGAGGCAGTGAAATAATTTCTGATAGCATCCCATGAGAAACATCTCCGGGGAGATGTTTCTGTAGAACCTGGGAACTGGGGTTCACTAGTTATTATCTGCAAGGAAAGTTTTAGATTGGCAGAGGCCTGAAGAGCTTGCTAGAAGGGCAAACAAGCTAGTGTGCCAGGAAACAGACATAGTTTAGCTACAGCAAAGCCCTCACTTTTGCTAAGGCACAAGCTAACACAGTAGCTGGGCATCCTAAGCATTACCTCACACCTTTTACAGTATTCTACTGGCATAAAGATTCCTTTAAAATTGTGAAAATGGCTCTCTAGGCACATCCCTTCCACAAGGGACCTTCTTGGTTGTTAAGAGATGGCGTAAGGGTGTTATACCTGTCCTGTTCCCAGCCCTTAGCACAGAGGCTGTGTCAGAGCAGGGCCATGGACAAAGAAAGAATGTGATTGAAGTGCAGTGCATTCTGGCTATTTGTTTCTCAAGGCTCATAGAGGACCTTTAGAAGCTTAGATATAAGTAAAAGCAGTTGTGAGGCATCCATACTATTTCTGTATTTATACCATATCTGATCACAATATTAACTGCTCTTGCAAGATAAGTAGAACTGGTTATGGTCATTCATACTTTAATGGGAATTCTGCTACTGGGGAAAAATCAAGAATGCTCAAGGCAATGGTATTTATGATTTGGTCGATGGCACTTTTGTCTCTAAATCACTAACTAAATTAATACTGCAGAATGATGTTATGGGGCTGTGGTTTTAGAGGTAGTAGTGTTAGATGTCAAGTTAAACTAGGTCTGATAAGAGATGAGACGTTTCATCAGATTTTTTCAAAGACTAGTCATACTGGCCTTAGTGTCATACCCAAATTACAATGTATATTTTAGTTTATCTCAATTCCCCCTACAATTTAAATTACATAATTTCACTCTTTGGATTAAAATTTGTGTAGTATTTCCCAGTGCAGTTAAATAGCCACTCTGTTTTCACTGCACGTGTCTACATTTTGCTGATGTGTGAAGCAAAGCTGCTTTGGGACATTTATGCCATAAACGATATTACAGTAGCACTTTTTCAACATTCCCATACAAGAAAATAACACAGAAAGAATTAAAAACTGTAGCAGAGAATATGCATAAACTCACAATGCTCTTTTACATCCAGCTTCTGTCCAGACCTCAATAATGCTGTCACACAATTGAAAATAGAGATTGAATCCCACTGGGTAAGGATTTGCATTATTTGGTTATTATTCATCATCTAAAAGTGATTCTTATTATAAGAAACTTTAAAACAAAGCTGTGTTCTTTATGCAAGCTCTTTAGATTTCTTTTAGGCATGGACCAACCTTCCCCCCCAACCCATTAAAGGCTCTTAAGTAAAGTAAGTTGTCATGGGATAAGAGGGAAGTTCCTTTCATGGATTGATAACTGGTTAAAAGACAGGAAACAAAAGGTAGGAATAAATGGTAAGTTTTCAGAGTGAAGAGAGGTAACTAGTGGGGTCCCCCAAGGGTCTGTCCTGGGACCAATCCTGTTCAACTTATTTATAAATGCTTTAGAGAAAGGGGTAAACAGTGAGGTGGCAAAATTTGCTGATGATACCAAACTGCTCAAGATAGTTAAGAACAAAGCAGACTGTGAAGAGCTTCAAAGAGATGTCACCAAACTAAGTGACTGGGCAACAAAATGGCAAATGAAATTTAATGTTGATAAATGTAAAGTAATGCACATTGGAAAAAATTATCCCAATTATACATACAATATGATGGGGACTAATTTGGCTACAACTATTCAAGAGAGAGATCTTAGAGTCATTATGGATAGTACTGAAAACATCCACTCAGTGTGCAGTGGCAGTCAAAAAAGCCAAGAGAACGTTAGGAATAATTAAAAAGGTGATAGAGAATAAGACTGAGAATATCTTATTGCCCTGATATAAATCCATGGTACGCCCAAATCTTGAATACTGCATACAGATGTGGTCGCCTCATCTCAAAAAAGATATTGGCATTGGAAAAGGTTCAGAAAAGGGCAACAAAAATGATTAGGGGTAAAATGACTTGTTTTTCATCTTAGAAAAGAGGAGACTAATGGGGGATACGATAGAGGTCTTTAAAATCATGACTGTTGTGGAAAAAGTGAATAAGGAAAAATTATTTACTTGTTCCCATAATATATAAACTAGGGGTTACCAAATCAAATTAATAGGTAGCAGGTTTAAAACAAACAAAAGGAAGTTTTTCTTCATGCAGCACACAACTAAGCACTGGAACTCCTTGCCAGAGGATGTTGTGAAGACTAGGACTTTAACAGGGTTCAAAAAAGAGCTAGATACATTTATAGAGGTTAGGTCAGGATGGGTAGGAATGGTATCCCTAGCCTCTGTTTGCCTGGAAATTGGTGATAGAGGAGGGATCACGTGAGGATTACCTGTTGTGTTCCTTCCCTCTGGGACATGTGGTATTGGCCACTGTTGGCAGACAGGATACTGGGCTAGATGGACCATTGGTCTGACCCAGTATGGCCATTTTTATGTGCTTATGTTCTTATGATTCTGATAACTAACCTGACCCTTAGACTTCTCCTAAAATAAAAGCATGTCTGTACTTCAAGGTTTAAACAGAGTTGTGGGTTATATAATCACGTTTACTGTTGCAAAATCTAGTTTGCTTCCTGATTATAACTGTTCTCCGGATAAAAAAGGGAAACACCAATTTTTCTCACTCTCCATTTATGAAAACTCTAAATTCTTTATGAACTAAAAGGGATGTTGTGAGCTCTAGTCCCTGTGGACAGAATCTTTTGGTTGAGTTATGTAAAATTTTTACAGACTGAAACCAAACTCTGAGGAGGTCAGTGGCACTGGAACAATTCTTAGAGTGGGGGTCCTGAGCTACCATTAGTCCTGTCCTTACCCCTCACTGCTGCCTACAGGTAGGGCCAACCCCTGGGACACTGCATGCAGGGCTGATGGCTGGGACCCCAGGGAAAAGGGCTGGCAGCTAAGTGGAGACCCAGAACACCCCTTGCAGGCCCACAGTAGAGCAACTGGGACCCCCACATGTGTGGTAGGCGAACAGGACCCTGCGGACAGCAGTAGATTCCCTAGAACTGGCAGTCCAGCATGACCTGGGGCCAGCAGCAAAATCTCCAGGCAGCATAGGCCTGGTTGGCCAGGACACCAGATGCAAGACCTGGGGGTGATGCAGTAGCCCCTGCACCTATGGAGGGGTCACATCTTGGCACAGAAATGACTCAACATCAGTTCAGGTTAAATGAACAGCACCATTCATATTCCAAGAATAGCATTCAACATAGGAAATCAGAAAATTAAAACAGAAAAAAAAAAGAACCCCCCCCCAAACAACTACAGGTATAGTTTTAGGGAATGATATTTAGATTAAGTTGTTATTTGGCCCACAACAAATGCGAAGTGTTGTAAAGGGAGCTAAGGGTAAGTCGGAGTCAGGTCTTAAACCTAAGGGTATGCCTTCTTTGCCATCATGGGGTGAGATTACCGTTTGTGTAGCTTTAATATAGTTAGCTGAGGCCCTGGAGCAGTGAAGTTGCACACTTCACTAGGGGATACCCCCCCACCCCGAGTAACTATCAAGGTTCTGTGCATGCTTGCATATCCCATGTGGAAGTGCACATAATTACAGCTTCACTGTTCTGGTATTTGAGTTAGCTAGATTAAAACCAGCTCACATATCTATGTCTACACAGCAGCGTTATTTCGGAATAACTGACATTATTCTGAAATAACAAAGAGCGTGTCTACACAGTGAGCCTATTATTTTGAAATAACGGGCTTTTTACTCCGACTCCTGTAACCCTCATTTCATGAGGAGTAAGGAAAGTCGAAGGAAGAGCGTTATTTCTGTTACTTCCTGCTGTTTAGACAGTGCCAAAAGCCAAATTAAGCTATTTTGACTTAAGATACACCATTGACATAGCTCAAGTTGCATAGCTTAATTCAACGTTGCCCTGCTGTGTACACATCCCCTACATGACCTGCAATCACACCCTGTATTGCAATGCAGATATGTCCTTAGGCTTAGTTCCTGTCTCTCATTTACCCTAACGTCCCTTAACACCACTTCTCCAGGTCTTAAAGACATCAGATTAAAGGTATGTCGTCTTTAAGGCAACTTTACAATACCAGAGTGATGAAAGGGGGTTTTACTATCATTAAGAATCAGATCCAAGTTGTCTGTACAGTTGCTATGGGGGAACATGAGGAAAGATAGTCCTGGTTACTCCTTTAACATTAAGCACTCCCCTTTTTTGCATATGTGTGTGAAATGGTGCTCTCAAGTATCTGAGCAACAGAGAGGATGTGAGACCTCCTGATTCCGTGAATACCTACAGTTTTCAGGCACTAACATTGGGGTGGAGCCCCCAATTTACCTCCCACATAATTTAGTCCTGAGTCTAAACATTTCTAAGGAGTAATATTGCAGGCAGCATGGAAAGAGAAAGAAAAAATGTTGAGCTGAGAAATAATTATCGGTTTCTGAGTCCTTTGTTCTTAAAGAGACAACAGTCATTTTGATCCTCTATAATTAATTATACGGTGAAGAAAAGTGAACACAAAAGTTCAGTCAAATTATAGCATAATTCACAAAGTAAATTAGATTTCCCAAAAAACAGACCTTCTGATCTACCCGTTCTATTTAATCTAAAAGAGGTGATTATTATCTCTTTAAAGAACAAGCACCAAAATATAGTGGGATGTCATTAGCACCTCTTTTCTGTGGATGCTTGAGGTGTCATATTTCTATCACCAGTGTGTTAATTTTAAGATGATCAGGTTATTCCTGAGAGCCTCGTAGCCAGAAGACTGATGCATAAAACACCTATCTTATCATATAGTTTGTAACCCATGTATGATGGGGATTTGGAGGGGGGAAGTGACATGAATCAGGCATTAACTGCATTGATTGATGAAGGACATGTTCTACCAAAGGAAGCTGAGGGATCTCCACCATTGGAGGGTTTTAAGAACCGGTTATATAAACGTCTGACAGGGATAGGCTAGATAATACTTAGACCAGGGTTGGGAAATCTACAGCTTATGAGCTGGATACAGCCTGATGCTTAATTTCATCTGGCCCATGGCTAGGGAAAGCTGTGTCTCTCCAAACAGGCATGGACCCATCCCCATCCATGCTGTGCCCTGCTCACCCCACCCACCATTTGCCACCATGCAGTGTTTGGCTCCTCCATTCCCCTGTGCTCCAGCTGGGCTAGGGGTTATGCAGCAGTGCCACTTGTGTGCCCAATGGCCCGTTGTAGACAAAAGGTTCCCCACCCCTGGCTTACAGATACCTCACTGTAGGGGTCTGGATTAGATGACCTACAAGGTCCCTTCCAGTCCTACATTTCTCTGAGAGCTGAGAAGCAGTGCAGAGAGCTCTGCAATGATATTTTCAGCCTCCACGTATCTCCTGAGATCTAGGCATTTAGGATCTCGGAGCCAATTTTACAGGGAACACAAACTCCTTATTGGCAGAATAAATCTGCTGTTTCCTGTTGCCTGTGCGTATTTTTTCCTTTATAGTGTCCCTTAAACCTCTGGGGTCTCAGCTCATTCATTTTCAAAATAGGAAGAATAATATTTATCTACTTTACCTCATAGGGGTGCTGTCAGACTCAATGCATTAACGTCCGTGAAATGGCTAGACAATACTACACATATGTATCAAAAGAACTAGACTGAGCCTATCAACTCACTTCTAAGGGAACACTCATCAGAGGATGGCCAGCACACCAGTCCCATTTCAAATCAGTGAACCAGAAGACAAACGGTCCTGTATAGCGTTTCTAACCTTTCTAGTCCTTGCACCACGATTTAATTCCTTTATCAAGTCCTGTTGATGTAGTCACAAAGCTGAGGTCATTTTGTCAGACTATGAAAAATAGTTTTGTTATTATAATTAACTTTTACTGCCAGTTGACAACAACTTGACACAAAATCCATTAAGGCAAGCTTAATAAATGAGGGCAGTAAAGACTGAAATAGGGACTGAGCTAATCTCCATTTTTAACTAATCTCTCAATTTACTGAAATCATAAAAAATCCCACAAGGCATTTCCACAACCTTTGAGAGGTGAAAGCAAAAATCCTCCTTGCTACTTTTGATATTCAGTGTGATAACATCAATTATGTTGACCTTATTTGGTAGTCACATGGATACAATATGTGTTTCCAGCTTATTTTAGCATCAGTCAACACAAAAAAAGAATTATCAGGCATTATAGCTCAACAGAAATAACTGATAAGAGTTATCATTGGTTTTGTATATTAACACTGTTGATACAAAAAAAGATGGAGGAGGAGGAATAATATGGTCATATGCTGTGATTGTAACCATGAATCCACTAGAGATGGAAAAGACTACTATGTTACTTTGTCCATCTCCCCGCTAATACAGGATTCTACATCCTCAGTTATATTTTAAGGGTCAAATCTTGTTCATTGCAGTCACATAAAACATCTACTTCTCTATCTGGATTAGGTATGTCAACATGTAGTCAACTATACAATTGGCTTATCGGTTAATCTTCTTGACTACATGCATCCCCCCTGCCCGCGCTGCCTCTAACAAGAGGCAGCAAGTGGGGGAGGAAGTGGGATCCCCTGAGGAGCTGTACATCTCTCTTATGCATATTCTATACTCATTCTATGTTCAGAGTCCTTGTTGACCCCAATGGGAATTCTGTGCACAGAAATAGGGCAAAATATATACATGAGACCTGAAATGCAGCTGAGTGAAGAGAATTTTGCCTACAGCAGTGCTGATATCTGCTATCGTACCATTCAGGAAAAAGACATTGTCAATGAAAATGACTTTTAAATTTTTGCTTTTGGAAGCTACAGAAATGTTTTATATTATTACATTATAAGAACAAAAGAGTGACTGCTTTCCCTTTGTAACGGATCCACCTCTCTCCTATATAGGTATCATAAGGAAGCAAGTAATGCATAATTCTGGCAAAAGGGATATCACTCCCTTTCCTTCCGGGGTTTTGTTCTTTAGTTTTTCTTCTTGTGTGCATACGAAATGGAATACAGATGACAGCCTATCCAACAAATTATGAAAGATTCATAGTGACTGGGAGTCAGCTGTCATCAGGCTTTCTATTTACAGTTCATTTATCTCACTGTTCAGTAACTGAAGATTAAGAAGAAAAACTGCACATAAGGAAATCACATATAATTCTCACAAAGCTTCTTCTAGATAATTTTTGGCCTCTATAGCAAACCTGTAAGGCTCATTGTAAGTACTTGCCTTCATATGCTGCTAGCATTTGGTGACTCCTTCTTTTCTCCACGCTTGTAGATCTAATTTCAACCATTTAAACCCACTTTAAGAGATCTTTATTTGCCAGCTTTACAACACACTCTGCCTATTCCATAACTCCTCTTTTTACAATTCCAGTTTTTACAGTTATCTTTTAAAGTTTACTATTTCCTGTCTTGTAGTCTATAAAATCAAACCTTTCTTTCATCTCTTTTATTCCCCAGATTTTGCTTTCTTGCTTAAAACTTTTATGGGAAACTTCCACTCTCCCACCCCATCAAATAACATTCTTTAAATATTCACAATGCATGTTAGCTCCTGTAAATGTCTCTACCACTTCTAGTGCCCACTATTCCCCAGCTACTTTGCTACAACTTCCTGGAAGTTCTGTGGTTTCAGTAGCTTGGTCTGAACTGCCCTATAATTTTTCTTTGTCTTAGCAATTCACTACTTATGAATATTGAACACATTCATGTTTATAAAGACCCAAAGCACGATCCTATTGAAATCAATGGGAATTTTGCAATTCATTACAATAGAACACAGATTTTACTCAAAGATAATTTATGAATCAGTAGACACCAGGGTTAATATATATTTGCTTTCACATTGAGGACTCTGATTTCAGTGTTGGCACAAAGCTTCCACAGATTTGCCAGGTTAGAAGAAAAGCCAATCAAGTCCAAATCATGGCTTTGTCTCTGTTTATTGAAACCAAAATGTTATTAAACTACTGATGGTATATTCAACATTTATTTGTGTGGCATTTTTTTTTATGAAAAGCACCTTCTCCATATCTCAGAAAGTGCCACCAATTTAATATATACAAATCTGTCTCTTTAACAAAAAAGGAAAATGAAACTTTTCACTTTCTCTCCCTCTATATATATATAAAAGTTTTTTCCTGATGGGTGACAGAATGACATCATCACTCTGTCATGCTCTCTGGCCATGAAAGCCACTAAAGAGAGGGGTGGTGGTGAGCGTAGCAAGCAACAGGGGCAGCTCCCTAGTATTATTTAATTATTATAAGTTTTGCGGCAGCTCCTAGGAGCCTGAATCACATTATAAGAAGAGACCAACCAACTGCAAACCACTCTGGGATACTGACAGTGAAATGGGACTCCAAATTAGGTTTGGATAAAGCTGGCAGTTCAGTTTTTTGTGGCTTGTCCACACCTTTCAAACACTCAAAAGGTAATAATGTTCCTGCAGGAAAACTTCCTAAAAGCCATTTTGTTACCAGCTTTCCTGTAATATTGTGGTTACTGAACTATATAATATCTCAATTCATAATGCAAAAATTATTGTTTTTTCTGATTACCAGTTGTTGGCATAGGAAGTCATTACACCTTGATGTTTCTTAAATTGTACCATAATATTGTAATTATGTGATAGATTCTTTGTTTAATGTATAACAACAATGGCTCTCTGGGCATACATCCAAATATGTATATTAAGATCTATTCCAACATATAGATGTACAAATATGTTAAGTATCTAATCTAAACTAGTGTAAACTGATATAACTCCACTGAAGCCTATAGACCTATGCTGAAATACACCAGTTAAGGATCTGGACTTGTGTCCATACACACATTATATTCTGCTAGTGTTAGTGGCAGTGTAAATCTGTATTTCCAGGGTCTTGTTACTTAGCGTGCAAGATCTGAGACCAAACCAGCCAAAATGTAATTTCTGTTACATTAAAATATTTTGGCTTTTTATAAGATTCCAAAGCTCAAACACAATAACATACAGGCCAGCAGCTTTGGATTTTAGTGAGCTTCTGTTTAATTGAAAAGGCAGCTCTGATTATTAAATAAAATATCACATTTTAGAAAGACACGAGTGAGGTATTTTTTTCCTCTTGGATCAACTTCAGATGGTGAAAGAGACAAGTTTTCAAGCTACATAGAGCTCTTCTTTAGGTCTGGAAAACGTACTCAGATTTTAGTTCATAATATGCTAATGAACTTTTTTTAAAAAATACATAGAGTTGAGGAATACTGGATTGAAATACACTGTACAAGAATATTTTTTGCTGAATGTAATAATGTTTATATGGACAACTGCATTCCTTCCATCTCCTCTGAAAAATCCACCATGTGTTTGTATATCCTAGTTTCACTCAGCAGCCAAGAAAAAAAAAAAACCCGACAGTGCCTTAGCTACAGATTATCATGGAATATGTTTGAGGTTTGTTATAATATTTTGACAAACACTGAAAGAAGTTAGTCAGTATCCATAGTTATATGCCTAGCTTGGGCCATTTAAAAAGCTGTTTATTACAGCATTGATAGAAATGGCAGTTCTGCAGCAAAGTAGGATGCATGCAGGACTCCAAGGAATCACACTGGGGATCCAACTACTAGGTTTTGTTGAACCTCCCAAATCCGGGACTCTCTGGTCTGGCAACATCCATGGTCTGCCAAGGCCAGGGATGTTGCTGGGCCAAAGAGCCCCTGGAGAATGGGGTCTGCAGAGTCCCGGCTGGGCCAGCATTGGCTAAGCAGGGGAACCCTGGTATCAGATGAGCAAGAGGGTGTCTGGGAGCCTCCGTTCTGGCCAGGGAATCCCCAGCATCAGTGGGGGCAGGCAGCCGGAGTGGCCCCAGCTGGGGAACCCTGGGAACTTCTGGTGGCTATAGGGCCATACAGCTGCCCAGGAGCCCCAGCCAGGGAACCCAGAGAGTGGGGCCAAGCAGCAGCTGGGAGTTCCAGCTCCAGCAGGGGAATCCCTAGTGGCAGCTGGGCCAGCCGGGAAACCGTGAGAACCCGCTGGTGGCAGTTGGTTTGGCGGTGGCCAGGTGGCTCTAGCTGGGAAACCCCCAAGGTCAGTGGAGCTGGGTCACAGCAGCAGGGCAGATGGCCTTGGGGCCTCCCTGAGGAACCCCTGGAGATACCAAGGCGTGCAATCGCTGAACGGGGGTGGCAGTGGCCGCGTAGCCCTGGCTTGGGAACCCCCAGCAGCAGCAGGCGGGGAGCCTTGGCCGGGCCAGCATTAGCAGGGCAGTGGCAGGTTGGGGAACCCCAGTCTTGAGAGCTCCAGAGAGAGGAGCTGGCAGCAGGGCAGCAAGCAGTGAAGCATTGACCTCCTCTGGTCCAGCAAACTCCCTGGAGTGCTGGACCAGGGAGGTCCAACCTGTACTCTTTTACTGTGTCTTCCCCATAGTACATGACAATCATGACTGGGGACTGGACTTGATAAGGGGACTGGACTCGATGACCTCTCGAGGTCCCTTACAGTCCTAGTATTCTATGATTCTATGGGGGGGGGGACGACAACAAAAGACAAACATTGTGTGGTTTCATTCTTAGTGATTTTCAGCCAAATGTACTAAGTAAGCTTACAAGTAAAAAAGAAGGTTCCCACCACCTCCTGCAACTTCCACAGCTGCTAACTCAACTTAGTATTTGATTAAGAATCGAGCTGGCTTCTCTCCACTTGTGCATCATTGTCAGTGATAAAGTTGGGCAGGTCAGATTAGGCCCTCAAAGACAGTCACACAATGCCCTTTGCTTTCAGGGTTTGCTGCATATTGGGAAGTAGATAAAAATCAGTTGAAGATGTTTAAGAAGGAACAGATAGGACCTCTGATGACTGCACAGGCTTTAAAGAATTAACGGGAATGAAAACTACTAAATTCTTATTTTTGCCACTAAAATGGATAGCTACAGTTAAGAATACAGATGGAGATTTGTCGAAGAATAAGGTACCACAACAGACTGACTGTTCAAATTCTCATTGGGTCCCTTTTAGGTATTCTTCCTCAAGTTTTTAGAGGAACTGCAGTGATGGTACTGAAAGATTTCCAATATATATTATCTGAAACAGTTTAGTATTTAAAAATAATTAAGCCACAAAATTCTACAAAGGATTAACTTCCTATTGTGTAAAGGAAAAAGGAAAAAAGGAAATCTATCCTGTACTACTTCTTGATCTTACATACCTGTTGTGTTGCAATACTTAGGCACAATGTGATGAGTTGGGACCCAATCCTGTTCCTCTGAAATCAAGTCATGAAAGAGGAGCAGTCCTTTAACAATGGAGCTTAGTATTGCCTTTACAGTTCCTTCTTGTTACGGCTTTTAAATCAAGCTCTTTAAATCAGCTGAAAGTATTTTCCATGGTTTTAATACACAGATATTTCTACTGCATTGTAAAAATAGGCTTTTAATACAAGAGAGTGTTTAAACAACTTACTACCAGCCATCAGTTTGATATCACCCATGACATTATTTAATTTTGAGAATCACAGAGGTTAAAGCTCACTGAACTATAAACAGTTGGAAACATGCAGTGTAATCCCAAGGCGCAGCTCTGCACAAGCTGTAATTTAAATCACATTGCATGTTAAGCTGAAAAGGCAGCGTGGGTCCCAAAGGGCATGAATAAATCTGCAGTCACTGATTTACCACACAAATTCGTGTTGGGATTCTATAACTTTGCAACTGTAATGTCTACCATTAGTGTGAGGACCTATCATTTATTGAGATTTGTGTATACATATTAAATAAACCAAAGTACAAAAGCAATTACTTAGCCTTACAACTTTTCAGACCAGAATTTTTAGAAATTCATGAACAGAGAATGGGGGAATGATAGACACAAGCAGAGAGTGGAAGATCTTAAGTTTACAGGGCATTTCACCTATGTTTAAAACTAATTAGGATTTTAATGTATATACCAGGTATTCTGTCTAACTCAAATTCAATGGCTTACTTTGTATGCATAATTGCACCAATTTGGAGCTGTTATTTGCACATGTAAAGGCCAATTAGGGCATTTTACCTGATCAGGTACCTCATTTGAGCACTCATTTGTGGTAATGGTACGAAATGGTGAATGTTTTTTTCAAGTTTCAGTAGTGTTCATATATGATGTTTTTGTTCCGCTCATTATATATGAGAAACCAGCCACAAAAATTGGATCAAGAAACAAATTTCCCCAAAGTCAGTGACTATTTAGATGCAGGCTCATGGGGCTCTCACGTAAAATATTTCAGGACACTGGTTCAAGACCATTTAATATCCCCATATGGTACAGTTCTCAATTAGCTGTGTTTTTTTCTCCACTTGAACTTACTGTTATACAATGTAATTCACTTCAGTAACACTTGTTTAAACACAGCCAAAAGGATTGCCTAGGCATTATTTGACCTAAATGCAAGATTTTAAGGGAATTCAATAGGCATAGAACGGGGCAAGAGAAATAATATGAATCCCATAAAAAGGTAGCTAAAGTGAAGATTCTTATTTAAGAAAACCAGCTATTATTTTTGCTATTAAATAAATTAATTACACTGATAATGCATTTATAGTAAAGTATGTCATTATCAATATGACCCCAACCTCCTCAGGTAAGGTAAACCAGTACATCTACCTTGATTTCAAGGCAGCTTTGCTGTTTAACCCCAGCTAACGATCCTGTCCATGAAGTCTTTTAGGAACAACAGATATATAGATCGGTTGTCTTTCTGATAGCTAGTTTATCTATTTAATCTGTGTATCTTCCAGTGTGTTTGCCTTATGAGTTATCTTTAGTGCTGTTTAAGAGAAGTCACATTTGTATCCAAATCCCAATTTCAGGGGTTGAATCTAAGTTTTGGATTGCACTACTATAGAGATAAGGGACCATTCAGAAAGTATGGCTCCTAATATAAATGTACACAACATTTGGGGATGATTGAATCCAGGAGTAGTTCTGGGCCCATCTGTAACATCCTCCATAGCCAGAGTCACTAGCATTTTCTACGATTACATTAAAAATTATCATAAAATAGCCATCCTATTCTCCCTTTAACCGAGATTAAAACACACCCAATATGACTGTGTCTCATGCTGTGAATGCCATTAAATTCAATGAAACTTGCTTAGTAACATCCTGCTTTGTGTGGCTGAAACCCACTAATTCTCCATCCCCCCCACGGCCAGCATGCCTAGTCACATCACACTTAACCTTTGGCTTGGTTTCTCAAAAAAGAATTTGTTTCACTCCATTCACGGTCTCAACTGTTTGGCAAACCACACTCAAGTGCACTGGGCCTTTATATTGAACACACTAATCTGATTGTTTTTCCACTCTACAAACTTTGGGTCAACAATCAAGCCACTGCCAGAAACTAATTAATTTGCAAACAGGCCCTATTTTCACAGAGGGAGAGCTTTTGAGAGCTATGTCAGCAGAGCCAGTCACACCATGGTGACATGAATTGTCATGGCATCCACTTTTCTGGGTAATTTTCCTCACTAATTTTTCACCACACACATGAACTCAAATTACCCAGTCAACAGTAAATCTCTATTGAACACCCACCAGACTTTGAATGTGGTGGCCTGAGAAGAGGAAATTGGTACTGACAGGGTCAACATGAATTAAACTGATGGCTAGAGCAGAAGGGGAAAAAACAAGGAAAGAAAAAAGCAAATTCAGATATTTGTCATATTCAAAGGAGAGAGGTATGTGACAGACCCGATGCTACTGCCAGTGAAGTCAATTACACTTTGCCAGGGGAGTCTCCGGACATTTTTTTTTCTTGAAAATACTGGTTAGTCACCTCTCTTAACAGTAATCACTAAACTCTCCAAGGGTTAGATGCTGATGTCCGTACTCAGGCCTTGTCCACATGGAGACTTACTGTGTAGCAAGCCAGGGAGTTAATCCACAGTACATTAGCTTGCCATGCACTAACTGCCCATGTGGACCCTGCTCTCATGACACTGGAGCAGTATGTCAATGCACAATGTAGATCTTTTGTGTACAGTAGCCAGTCACTGTGTGGCAAGCTTGTGCACTGTAGATTCACACCCGGGCTTGTTGGTATTTCTGTGGAGACAAGCTCATCTTATTCACAACAGCACTTGCCTTTGTCTCTGTTCATACTGAAATCAAAGGGACTACTTGTTGAGTATAGTTGCACTCAGTCTGAGCAAGATGGCACAAATGCCCTACATAAGAATGTTCTTAAGGGACTTTATTTTATCATTTCCAAGATCATGATTAGCCAACCTAGTCTTAACACACACACACACACACACACACACACACACACACACACACAAAATGTATTATTATATTATTTAAAGAGACGCCTGTTCCAGCAATAGAAGAAAAGCTTCAGTCTGGGAATGTTAACATACCAACTGTCCCCTCCTCCTCTAGTGGGGAGGGAATTCTGGCAAGGCTACACAACTGTAAATTAGTGAATGTGGGTGGCCTTTATTTCACATATGTATAGAAACCCAGACTATTATCTACCTTTCCTTATGAGGAATAGACCATTACTCTACATTAAGAAACAATCACTTCGATTGAAATCAATAACATAATGATTAAAGCCAACAGCTTATGAATACAATATTGAGAAATATTTCTTACTTAAATCTAGAAAGGGTACAGAACCAGACCCACGGGCCTGATCATGATCCTTGGACTGTGCTCATGTTAGGAAAACCCTTACCCATGCCCTAGGGATAAAGATGGTGGGTGAGTTCTGGGCTGTGTCTTTAAGAGGAACAGAACTTTCATCACAGGGAGAGGGTGTCCTTTGGGCCTGTCTAAATTACAGCCGTCTCCCCAGGTTGCCTATGGGCCAAAGTGCGGGCCAGAATCTCTGTAGTAGTGTATGCTGCACTCCACCCATTCCATGCCCCTCCCTGCCCCAGTGTACCTGCTTTTGCCAGGATGTGAACAGAAGGTAGCCTTCTGGCTCTCTTTCACAGAGCCTGCAACAGGAATTCCTATCCTCCCCAAAAAAGGGAAAAACCCCCCCAAAACTAGACCTTAGATCGATTTGTCTTGCCGGAATGAGGTGAGGCACTTGCTGAGTGGATACAATTCCTTACAAAAGAAAATAACTGAGTGCTGTATTAAGCAGTTAAATGAGAAAATAGGGTCTAGTTGCAACTTGCTGAAAAGATTTAAAATAATTTCATTCAGAAAGCTTTTCTTTTGATGGGAGAGTGCAGTTTTTCTGATGGAGGAAATTTAAAGAGTGCTTTCCCCCTTCATGTGCCTATATTTCCTGCAAATGGAAGAGCCTTAAAGCAATTGCACATTTCCTAATTGCTATTGGCCCTCAGTTCCCAATGGGAACGGCTTCTTATATTTCATTTAAAATACCCCAAATAGCCAGACGGGATGCGTGAACTGGGTCAGACTGAAAGCTCTCTATGCCATATTCCCTCAAATCAGTAGCTATATCAACATCAAGTAACAACAGCAGCAACAGCTAAGAGGAGGATTTTTGTGCTTTGAGTAATTCGTGCATTTACTTCAATAATTAGGTTTTGATTGCAGTAAAATGGTTGTAACACTCTAGGAAGGTTTATGAGCACAGGAAGGGGCTGGAATAGAAGATAGGGTAGGGAGCTGTTGGTGAGCAAGAAAAAAAACATTTTAAATCACTTTCAAAGTCTCAAATTTTGAACTAGAGATGAAAGAGAAAAATCTGAACATCCTATTTGGATTCTAATCTATTCAGGTTTTTCTACTACTGTCATCAACACAGCATCTGAGCACTTTTCAATCGTGCATTCAGTGATATCACAAACATCGGTCACACGTGGAATTTGTCACATGTGAAATGATTATTACTATTCTCTCTTAGTAAAGAAGAGCATGGAAGTGGGGAAGGGACATGTTCAAGAGGAGAAGGAGTTTTCCTGTTTATATAGGCACACGTTGTGTCTGCAGGAATGAGAGTATCTATGGCATTGTGTCTGGATAAGGAAAATGTGGTACACTGATATTCTCTTATGTGGATTAGCCCTATAGAGAAACAATCTGCTACTACTTTCAGCTAATGGACATAATCATACTACAACAAGTTTTCAAGCCACATTTTTCTTACTTTGCCTATCTGTAAATTTTGATTATAATATTTTTATTGGCTTGCACACTTGCTCAGTGAAATCAACATTCACTGGCATTTACCCATAGATGTCCAATCCTTTTAAGCCTAGTTATATCTAGATCAATAAATATACTTATCCCAAGTAGTACTCAATCCTTTTTTGTGAAATAATGCTGACCAAGTTTTGGTCATATCTACACTTGCAGTTAAATCATTTTCAGCACTAATTCAGCGGCACCATTTCTTGCCATGTGACACATTTCCTCATCTAGATTTGGCTGTGGAGGGCTTGGGAGGTTTGCTTGAAAGTGGGAGACAGGGAAGGTATTTAAGAACATTCAAGGTAAGGGAGGTAAGGTATGCAGATGTGTCAGTGGTATGGAAAAATGGTGCATGTATAGAGGGAGAGAGACGTCAGTATGGCAGACCAAAGAAGAGTTATAAAGTCAAATACAGTAAAAAACCAGCACATTCAAGCCTGAGCAAAAGTTGAAAAGGAATAATAGTTCACTTCTAAATGTCTTCACACATTATATATGACCTTTTTAGAAAAGAAAATAACTGCAAATGTGTAGAATCTTGTCTGTGATTCCATACACCACACTACACAGTGAGATATGCTAATATGCAAAGATATTTGCACATTGCCAACTCTGAGGCATCTTGTAATCCGTCACAAAGAGAAACTGTGTACAATGACTATAAAGTGCTGCACAAATATCATAAGAAGATCAAGTCCATGTTTCCTGACTCAGAGCCTGTGAAATTTAAGAGGGCATTTTCCTTTTTATTGAATACTCGCTCAGCTTCTATAATACTCAGCTGTTTATGTAACCGTAAAGTAAAGATTATCAAGGACAATGTCTCCAGGGAACTATGCACAGCTACTATCCCACTTTAAATATTAAACCGCAGAAAGGATTCTAAAATAACATCACAGGTCTGGTTTAAACCCACAGAAAGCAAGGAAATTCCAAGTTAAGACTGGAAATCCAGCCTGACATTCTGTTTTTAACTCAAACTGTTAGTAGGAGGGTATATCAGGCTTGTATTGCCTTGCTTTTGTGGGTGAAAAAAATGATGCGTAGTGCTCCCTTAATGTCCCTTTTGTGGTTTAATTTCCTTTCAAACATTCTGCAGCCCAACTCTGAATATTTTTCTTTTAAAATGCACATTTATTCACTATTCATTTTTGAAATCTCATTGTAAGCTTTAAAGCTGTAAGGCTGGATCTGTTGCGTTCAGGTCAGAACAGGGAGGGTGAGGGGAAAATTGGCTCTAAGCCATCTTTCCACTCCCATAATCCTCTGCCCAAACAGTGGCTTTAGTCCATTGCTTCTGCGTTGCTTAGCATTTGCTTCAGCACACTTCACTGCAACTTCTTGCCTCCTCTCTCTTCCCCTCCCCATCCTCACTTCCAGCCACATCTTCAGCCCAGTCAGGAATTCTCCCCAGGCCAGGAGACAGGAATGGGTGGTATAGAGCTGAATATGCTGTTTTTAGATCACTTAAGGATTACCGCTATACCAGGGAAAACACAGGTGCCGACTTTTTCCTTTGCCCTGCAGTGCTCAACCCCCACCCTGTCCCAGGACCCACCCCCAGATATCCCCACCCCAGATGCCTACTCCTGCCCTGCCTCTTCCCACCCAGTTTTGTCCCCTCCCCGAAGCGAGCCCCATTTCTGCCACTTCTCCCATATCCCCAATGCTTCTTGCCCATTGTGGAACAGCTGATTGTGGTGGGCGGGTTGGAGTTGCTGGGGGGAAGGAGTTGATTGGCAGGGTCACCAGCAGGCAGAAAGCACAGGGGGTGATCTGGCTCCTGGTGGGCATTCAGCACCCAGTAATTTTTTTCTGTGGGTGCTTCTAGACCTGGAGCACTCACAGACTCAGCAAATATGAGGAAAATCCCCAGCTACACCATCCCTCTTTCCCCTTTGTACTGAGAAAGCAGCATATAGGAGATGGAGCCAGTATTGCAGCCCCTAACCTATGCTTGCTCAAAATATCACCTTTCCAACATTAATTTCAGATGTTCCCAAACCCCTACAAGTGACTGGTTGGCCTGAGAGTGAGGCAGCCTTTCAGCAGTTAGAATCAGGGCTGTGTGTGCCATGACAAAGCCATTATCACTGAACATCTCTCTTTTGGGGATCTATGTTGAACAAAATGACAGTCTCGGGATAAATCCAGTGAAGCTTCCCACAACATAAGAAATTAGAACTTGGCTTGTAGGCTTAGTGGAAGTCTCAGCAGAGGCCAAAATTTCCAGCAGAAGGTGATGGGAAGGAATGGAAAAGCCTGCACCACCAGTATATACACTGCTTTGTGCTTATAAAGCTCATCTCATCCTTTGCTACTGCAGGAGAGGGATAGCTTAGTGGTTTGAGCATTGGCTTACTGAGCTCAGGGTTGTGAAATCAATCCTGGAGGGGGCCATTTAGGGATCTGGGGCAAATCTGTCAGGGATGGTACTTAGCCCTGCAGGAAGGATTGGGGATTCAACTCAATAACCTCTCAAAGTCCCTTCCAGTTCTATGAGATGATATATCTCCTTTTATTATTATTATCATCATCCTTCAACACTGGCACATTTAATTAGAAATGTACTCATTTAAAAAGAAAAACCCTGAAACCACAGAATTTTATAACTACATGTAAAAAAAAGGCAAATAGCATAACAAAAACCAAAGGAGCAGTATGTCTGGATAGTTTCAGCTCCAGGTGATTATTTTGCAGCTTGTCTATTGGTCACATGACTTCAATGGGAATCCAGGCAGGACATCGTTAATGAGAACATAATAGAAAAGGCTGGCCTATAGCATTTAACTGGGAATAATAATTCTCTAATAGAATTCTTAAACCAACTCTCACAGGAATCTAACTCCAATAAATCACACAGGATCATTCTCTAATCCTTTATATGGGCTTTACAGTACAATTTCTTACCTTAGTTAGTTCTATAGGACCTTATCGCACACGAATACAGTTGAAGGATTATAATTAAATCTCAAACTCATGTAAATTCTGCACAAGATTGAAACGGTCCCCAGTGTTGTGCTAGTTCACGAATTTTTCATTTGAGAAGGACTGGGGTTTCCAAGCTCTTTGTGTGCATTCTTGTGCTTCTCTCCATCTTCTGTGTGAAACAGTTTTGGTTTCTGCACCCTCTCAGATGTTAAGTCAGTGCTAATTTGGGGAAAGCAGTTTTCACATTCAGCACTGACAGACTGATAACTGAATCCACAAAGGAATGACACATTTTCAGGGATGAAGTGCAGTGGATGTGGACAATGGCTGTGCTTTCCCACTGCATAAATCCTCCTGACTCAGCTGTCATTGTGTGACTCTACTGCACAAAAGCAGCTTTAACTTGCCTGACTGGGCTTTATTTCACCTAGGACATCAAAAATGGACATGCATTCTGTGCTATTCTTAATATTAATCTACCCCATTGCAAGATACTGTCGTGGCAAAATCTATCTATATAGATCGGTGACATACACTCACTTCCACTTCAATGTTCCCTGAAGTGCAGACACCCTGTCTATCATCAGAACAACAAGAAATTAATGAGCAATATTTCTAGGCTGTGAGGTGACAACTACTTGCAGAAGCAATACCCAGTTGATGCAAACCTGTTCTTTCTGGCTACATCCAGACTACAGCACTTTTCCGGGATACTGTAGGTATCCCGGAAAATTTCCGAAAAAACGGACATGTTCTTTCGCCATCCCTGTAAACCTTGTTTTATGAGGAAGAAGGGATGGCTCAAAAGAGCAGGCTTTTCTGAAATTTGGTGCCATGTAGAAGCGCCAAATTTTGGAAAAGCCTCTTTCAAAAGAAAAACGGAAAAAAATACGCAAATTTCGCTTCACAATTTGCGTATCTTTTTCCAACTTTTCCTTGTAGTCTAGACATAGCCTCTGTCTTCCAAAGGAGTTTTTCAACTGATTTCACTGGGAGCAGAATCAGATTTAATGTGTTAATCATTATTGTTGTATCTATGTTATCGCTATTGCTTTAGCATTGAGAGATCGGAATTAGGTATCAATTGTATTAGTCACTGTCCATGAATCTAATAAAAAGTAAAGCTCTTACCATGAGAATTTGCAATCTAAACAAAATAATACTAATGTGATACCAGGAAATCTTGACAATAGTAAATATGCTTGTCCATTAAAGGTCATATTTCAAAAGACAGCTTCCCTTCTGCACTTGCAAAATTTTCATTTGTATTTTTGCACCTGCACTGAAGTATGGATGCAAATATGGTTACCTGATCCTCATAGTAAGTGCAAATATTTGGACACAGTTTTGGGGGTTTCCAAAACAGGATTTACAATTTGGATCTACAGAAAGAGAGACTGTCAGCCCTTTGCAAAATTTAGCCCTAAGTCTTTTAAATAACAACACAAACATGAGGTTGTCCAAAGTGTCTTCAGTTGCTTTGAAGAAGCCATTGGAACCAGTTAGCTTTTTTAAAACTGTAAATGCATGAATATGTTAATGGAGAAAAATAAAAATGCATTTGCACACCTATTCAATTCTCATTGAAGTCAGTGGAAACTGACTTCCACTGGAATTGGATCAGGCCATTATTTGCATGTGCTTTGATAAACACATGGACCAAATGAGCACTTAGGAGTCTAACTGGTTAACCGCACATAGTAACTGAAGTTACTCTGCCCTGTGAAAATAGCAAAGATTGCAGAGATGGAGGCAAGCTCTAGTGCACCCAGAGCTCCTTTGACCCAGAGCTCCAGCTATTGTAACCCGCACACCTACTGGGTATGGAGCCCTGTCACTTACAGAGAGGAAGAATGAGTTTGCTCTACAGCAGGGGGCAACTGACACACAGAAAAATCACTCACAAGAGAGAAGCCCCTGACTGTGAAGGAAAAAGGCACCCCTCGCATTCCTCTCACACACCAGAGCCTAGGGGGCCCAGGCTAGTGCATTTTGAATGCACCAGCCCTGTGGGTGGGTGGCAGTGGGCTAGAGTGCCAGCATGGGCTTCCCAATGTGAGGGGGATCCCTGAGCCTCAGCGAGCCAGATCCAGGCAAGCCAGGGACTGCATTTGTTCCATGGGCCTGAGGTTCCCCACCCCTGCTCAATCTGTAAAGGCTCATGCTTCAGAGATCCCAGGTTCAGTTCCACCTGTTGGTATTGCACTATGGCATGTTTGAGGGGTCCAGTTATCTAATTTTCCTTCTCCTGTTCCTCCTCCTTTTCTGGAGGGCCAATACCAGAAGTGTACCTCAAAGATGACCTGGTTGCATTATGAACTCTCCTGTAGAGGGCGCAACTCCAGTCAACATTCTCTCTAGCATCTGTGCTGAGTCTTCCTGTTAATGCTTTCTCAAGCCTAAATATCCTGTTTAACATACATGTACAGCAGTCTGCTCCTGCCACATGATGCTGCTTTAGCTGCTGCCTCTGGATATGGTTTAAATTTAATCACGCTCCACAAATCTCAATGTAATTAAAAACCAAGAAGCACTCCTTTATAAATCACTCTTGATTAGTTGAACCAGTTTTAGACAAAATTCTGCTCCCTGTCAAGGAGAGGTATACATATGATGGGTGTTACTGGAAAGGAATTGTTTGTGTTATGCTAGGCTTTAAAAGTTACATGACTGTAACACTGGATAAAAGTACGTCTCACAAACCATTCAGCCAACGGGAATCATGCTGCTCAGTCCTGATTGGATGATGGTGCCCCAGAGTTCGGAAAATGGCAAAATCTCTACCCATGAAGTCTGCTGCTGTCCCAGAGTACAACTCTCCATCTGTGGAATGATAGAAGATAACTGTAAATGTTCTGTCAAGAAGTGAACAAATATTGCTGCCCGTTACACTATTCCCAAAGTCTGCAGAGATCATGTGCCAAGCTCCAAAAATCATGAGATTGGCTTAAAAGTTGTGAGATTTCTAAAAATAATGAGTGATGGACATTCTTTATTTGCCTTTTGGATGGTCTGGGGTTACATTTTCAGGATTTTCCCAGAAACTGTGAGGCTAGAAACATACGGGTTTTTTTTAATTAAAGCTGAATTTCTCACATGATCACTTGCTGCTAGAACATTGGGCATTTAAGAGAAATACCAAATATTGCGATACTTGTGATAAAATAGAAAGAGCTGGTAATTCTGTTTTTATGTTATACACTAATGGGATACAGGGACCAAGCCATATTGGTATTATCATATTTAAACTTTACTCCTCCTATTGAAGATGTCTGCGTATACTACCACTTGTTGACATCTTTCTGACACATCTGTGGTTGTTTTTTCCATGCTAACGCAGCCACTTTGACGATACGAGACCTCAATGCTGAAGTAACAATGTCAGTGATTTATACCTCACTTTGTACTGCTGCAAGTGGTTACACAAAGTGTGTTGCTCGGGAGAATCAGGCCCCTTGGTTCCCAGTTCAGAAAATTGATGAATTTTTGTCTTGTAATGTTTCCATGATGTGAACTGCTTTCTCATATCAGATTTTAAGGATGAATTCTTTGGAAGCACTTTCATGGGCATCATTCTCTGCTTGGGGAGCAGAACATGCTTTTTCTCTTTTCTGTCAACTTTCTGCTTGCAAAATTGCCATTCAGTGGCACACATTTCTCTTAGCATAGGTAGTAGGGAAGGAGGATAACCTCTTTTGTGGCACCGCGGCCCATAAGTAGCACACAGGTGGCCAAGTCTGAAACCAAAGTCATATAATAAAATAGATCTAGAAATGCCACTGCACATTCAACCAGAAAGGTCACAGAGGACAAAGAATGATGTGGTCCCATTGCAAAAGGAGAAGCTCAGATCTCATGACAGATGCTTGCATTGTTGCATTGTTTTCACTAATGCTAGACCACTTGGTGGAGAGCTGAATTCCATGAAAAAGAATAGATACATAATTAGAATTTTATCCACAAGTTTCAAGGAGCCAGATACTAAGAGACAGATGACGGTGTCAGTTTTGTTAGGAATAAGTGCACAGCCATTCTACTGGTCCCAACATAACCTGATTTTAAAATGCCCTTTTGGAAACAAGCTTGTGATTCTCATGCCAATTTTAGCTATTTCCATGGTGGGACAGCCATGTCCAAACATGCCTAGTGGATAAAATTAGAGTCTTTCCTCTGAAACACTGACAGCATAAAATTATCAATTGAAGCTACAATGACTGTGTACCATATGGCATTCATGAAAGTCAGGAAGGGTGAAAACATGATAGCAGAAAGGCGTGGAATTGAATGAATTCACAGCAGAGATTATAAGCAAATAGATCAGTCGTGCCCAGCAGGAGGTGTAATCAGAAGCGAAACAGAACAGCATATCATTAATTAACGATTTCTCATTCTTCTGTGTCATTTTCTACTTTTTTTTCAAACAGCAGACAATCACTTAATTATAGTCCTTATTATGTACAGCACATGCAGCAGAGATTTTAAAAAACAACCACCCTTTTGCTTGTGAAAATGACTTCGATGCTCCTCTTAACCTTTCCTTAACCTTATTCTCATTTTCTTTTCATCCACTCCTAAGCGAATCAAGATAAATCAATGTAAATCAACAATACAAGCTGGGTCTTTTTTTAATTCTTAGCTGTCAACAGATGGGAAGGACACCCAAGAATAAAAAGATTCCAATTTAATAATAGACTATTACAATTAAACAAATAGCTCAGCAGCATACTGAGACTGAATTTGCACTATTTTGCATTGTAGCGTCTCTCAGCACTTGAAGATCTCATTCAACACATGAAGAGCAATAAAACTCTTGAGCTGCAGTCACCTCAGAATGCAATCTAGTTCCTAGTATGTGCCAGCACACCCCATAACAATTTAATATTACTATGGACTATTCTGATCTAATGGACATTGTCATTGCCGGTGGTCATAGATTGGAATGGAATTTCACAGAGAAGCTGAAGAACATACTCTATGTAGAGTTCTGAATGGGGAAAAAATTAAGTTTTTGGAAGGTAAAAGGTAAGTGTTTGCTTTCTATTATGGCTACCTCTAAAGTAGAGATGGGTCAGTATGCTTCAAGGAAATAACTAATTGAACTTTTGCCGACAACTTGAACTGATTCACTGAGATATGCAATAGCTCTAACAGAGGTCAATCCAATGCCCAATAAAGTCAATGGACATTAGATGAGGTCCTCATTGTGGGCAAGGGTGGGAGCCTGGGAATTTATGGGTAAGAATTGCAGGACTGAGCCCACTGTGTTTTAAAATCTTTTCTCATTTTTGTACATTTCCATGTCTCCTTGTTCCAGCTAGGATCAGTGGCCCATCACAGCAGGAAGGGGTGTTCTTACTCTATTTCCAGTTCAACCAGGAGCAAGAAGTAACAGGAATCACTCAAGAGGGGTGAACCTCTTTGGGTACAATTTTCAGACCATGTTTTCAGATTTAGGATGAACCCAAATGTTTCCCAACAATTTGAGTTTGGAATCTAGATCAGAATTTTGCCTCTTTTCTAGGTACAAGCACCCAAGCTTTTGGGAGTTTGGAACCTTGTGCAAATCACCCATGGATACTATAAATTTTAAAGGGTTTCTCATGCCATTACTAGCCTTCCTACCTCCCATTAATGTCTATATTGACCATATTTTCACTAGCACCTTTAAAAGTGTTGGAATTTATAGTTCATAAAGTTGAAAAACGCACTTTGTCAGTTTTCCAGGCATCATCAAGAAATGGATTCCATTCTCTGTACAGAGAGAATACATATTCTTTTTCATCATCATGCAGAGAGCTATGTGAGGAGCTAGATGTGCAGGAAACAATTCTCTTTGGCCAAAAGGACTAGTGTTGGCATATGAACACAGACAGATGTATTGTATATTCACTTTCCAAATACGGAGGTGACCATTAAATTGCACATCTACTCTTTCTCCTCATTGCAAATCTTTTGGATGGAGCAGCTTTTCCTGATGCATTGAACTTAAGAACAATTTCCAGGTTTTCTTAGATGCCAAGATGCCTGAAATTAAACAATGTTTGTGTATCTTTTGTACTTTTTTTTGTTTCCAATTCTTCAGGATAAGAGTGGCTTCATTCTTGGACATTACTGAAGTTAGAGATTCTAGTTTTAAAGTCATAATAAATTGTAAATGTCTGAGGATGAAGATAAAACTACTTCTGGAATGGGCAGGTTACTGCTATTGGTTGGAAAACATTCCCTAATGAAATCTGGTACCAGGTAGACAGAGGACTCCTTCAGTCTATTAAGGCTGGGTGTGACAGAGTGCTAGCAGCAGCACCCGGATCCCTCATGTTGCTGCAGGTTTCGATATGAGGGTATGGAGAATTATGAGCACCTGTGTGATAATTACTGGGCTAAAGACGTAATTGGGAGGATATAAGTAGAAGGAACAGGAAGTAAAATGAGGCTTAAAGGGTGGGCATTCTGATGAGGGAGGCTGTGTGGAAAACGCTGGCTATAAGATAGATGTCTGTGTTATGCTCTCTGTGTAAAAATGTGGAAGACTAGAGGGTGCATGTGGAAAAAGGAAAAGAGAATGGATGCATTTATGGCTGTGAGATACCAGGAAAAGGCTGGACATTGCAGCACACTGCGTAATGTCAGAGCCACTCCCAGGAAACTGGAACACTCAATGATGGTCTGACTCCGCTCCCACTGAGGCCAATGGCAAAACTCTCATTGGACAGTTAGGCCAAATAGTAACAGCTTTTGAATATCCCAGATGGGATTTTCCCAGGAATGTAATGATTCCAATATTATTGATAGGCAGTGCAACAGGACTGTTTAACTCCCTGACATGTCTTTGAAAATCCTTAAAGCCTAAGTGTCTCAGACTAATTCATTAGCTAACAATCTTCTGTTAGAATAAAAGAATAACAGGACTGGAAGGATCTTCAAGAGGTCATCTACTTCAGTCTAGGGATGTTAAATTGCGTGTAATCAGCTAATCGAGTAGTCAGTGGAATTTCCAACAACTACTCGATCAGTCGATAAGGGGGGAAACTGCAGTCACAGTGGGGTTAGCTAACCCCACTGCGGCTCTGCCTTTTAAATATATTAGGAGCTGCCAAGCAGAGGCACAGCGGGGGAACCAGGAGTGAGCCGGGACAGCTGATTCCTGGCTTGCACCTCATCCTCCCCTGCTGCCCCTCTGGCAGCTCTTAATACATTTGAAAAGCAGAAGTGCAACAGGGGGGACTGGGAGTGAGCTGGGAATCAGCTGATTCCCGGCTCGTGCCTGGTCCCCTGCTACGCCTCTGCCACCCCTGTCTGCCCCCCCAGCACCAGCTCCTGCTCTGCCCCCTTTGCTGCCTCTCTCTTACAGAGGCAGCGGGTGTGGGGGAGCAACTAGTCTAGTCACTACTCAAGTGTCTGATAAGCATTTGCTTATCAGGTAGTCAACTAGTCACTTACATCCCTAGTTCAGTCCCCTGCACTCAAGGCAGATCTAAGTATTATTTCGACCATCCCTGACCGGTCTGACCTGCTCTTGTCCAGCCTGCTTTTGCGAGTTTCGTAGTAGAAACCCACCCTACCTAACCCTGTTCCTTCTGTGCTACAATAGTAAAAAATAGTGCTTTTGGAGCAGATTCTCCTAACACTTTCATGCATTAACACACTTACATGAGGGTTGTTCAGCTACCAACATATAGATAAGGAATTATAGCTAAAAATGACTTGGATTCTGCAGGGCCTGGTTGTATCATGTTCACAGTTGGCATCTCCTCAGAACAGAGTAACAATAGCTTCCTCTAATGACCATTAAAAAATAATGAATAATGTTTGCATGTGGATGGAACAATTTAATAATGGTGAAATGTTTCTTTAAAACATTATTGAATTTTATCAGGAAAGCCTTTTCCTACTCATAAGTAGTTTTTCTTTCAGATGAGACAAAAGAGCAACTCTCTGACGATGAATAGCTATTAAATATCATAGAGCACTTTTGCATATTAATCTTGGCATCTTGCTGAAATTCCAACTTTGGCAATCACATTCTACTCACCTAAAATTTGCCTTGCTGTTTCTGAGTCAAGAATTTATTCTTTGACTTAGCTCTTTAAAAAGTCACTCTTTAGGGTTTCTGGCAGTATATGAACTGTGTTAGACCTCAAAGATGGCTGCATTTTAGTGATGGTTCAGTGATTATTTTCAATATTCACAGATTAAACCCTGCGAATACATGTGGGTGCAGATTGCAATTCCCGGCCTTAAATAAGGCAGCGGCACTAAAGGAGATATTTCACGGATAGGAAAAAGCAGCAGAAAGAACAGCTGCCTCTTTCTGAAAGGCTTTACTATGGAAGTGGTCCCCAAACAGTGGGGCGGGCTACCCTGAGGTGTGTGTGGAAGAGTATTCAAGAGTCTGTGTTTAGGGCCCAGGACAGCCCCTCATGGGTGGGTAGGGCGGGGGTGTGCCACCCAGCCTTTCTCTATCCCCAGCTCTGCTCCAGTCCTTCCCTGAGTCCCAGCTGCAGATCTGGCCCCAAGTTCAGGTTCCCATTGCCAGCTGCAGCCCCAGTCCCAGCTGTAGCCCTATCCGTAGCCCAGGCCTCAGCCCCCTGGCTCCCAGCAAATTGCAGTTCCCAGCCTTCCTCCAGCTCTTGGCTTTGCTCCCAATCCCACTTTCAGCCCCTGACAGCTCTGCTCCTGACCATGGCTCCCAACTGCATTTAATGGGGTATGTACAGGTTCAAATATGGATAAAGGGGTGGTCTGACAGAAAAAGTTTTGGGACAACTACACTATGGGCAGAGTAAGCCGCTGGAAAACAGTGAGTGAATCTGGCCCCTGCCTTGTAAAGCACTTAGGGAACTTTTGTAGTAAAAGGTCCTACTTAATTCTAGCATTATAATGTAGACCACAACACAATGTGGCAATAAGGAAACCTTAGAGAGGCAAAGACTTCCCTGTGGTTTAAAAAAAGAAGTCAACCTGCAAGTCAGCCTACAGATCTAATTGAAGCCCTACGTTTACCCTACAGGGATCAAATGGAAAAAGGTACGCAAATTGCGCTCCGCAATTTGCGTACCTTTTTCCGATAGTTTTTTCGGAAGAGGCTTTTCTGAAATTTGTCCCATCTACACTGGGCCATATTTTGGAAAAGCCTCCTCTTTCAGAAGAGCCCTTCTTCCTCATGGGAGGAGGAAGACAGGGCTTCTGAAAGGTCACATCTGCTCTTCTGCAAAAAAAAAAACGGAAGAGCAGACGCGTTCCCTGGACGCGGCGGAGTTTTTCCAGGATACCTTCGGAAAAGGCAGAGCAAAAAAATACTGTGGTGGCAATGATGTGACTAACATGACAAAGGCAAAGATTTGTTAGAAACATTGAAAATAAAGTAAAAGGAAACATAATAATCATATTTGCGCAGAACTAGGTAAAAAAAGGAATGCGAAAGGTTAGATTTTTGACTTTGAGTGGTTGCATACCATGTGCATTGCGTAACACCAGCTTGTCATCATCCTCTTTCTTTATTGAATATTAAAAGAAATAGTTGAGTCAATCCCAGGGGAGCAGCTCCATCACAAATTGAAGTTGCTCCAGGCATTAATTTATATACCAGCCTTTTAGGCACAAGTTTCTTTCCTTTTCATTTGGATGTAGTACAGGGTTCAAGTTGGAGCAAGGTATGCACTTTTTTCTTGTTTACAAAACTGTGAGGCCCCAGGGCAGCTCATAACCTGTCATCGTTTGGGCTAACTAAGCACACTGGGGAAGGTATTCTTGTTGTCTTTTATAAGCAACTGCAGTGTGAATGAAGCCTGGCTGTTTAATGGGTACCGATTACCAATGTCTGAAAAGTAATAGAGAATATAACTCACACAGGACTAGTTTTTATCTTCTGGGAGAGGGAGGGTTGGAGGAAAAAAAATACTTTTATGAACTTTTGATAGTCCATAAATGCCTCCTTGATGCTGATATAGCATCAGACCCATGGAGTTACAAACACTGACCTTGATACACAAAGTCCTATGTCCAGGACAAAGTCACTGTAGCAAAAACACAAAGTTTTAACTGTTCAGGTAAGGGGAAAGGGAGACATGGCTTTTTATTTCCTTCTCACACAACATTTTTGTGTTTTGTTGTAAGAACAAGGTAAGAAAAGGAAAGAAAAAGTATACATTAAAGTATAAAAAGGGAGGCTGAGATTTTCAGTACATTGTAGGGGATTTTGACACACATCTTTCATTAATTTAGCCACTCCTAATTTAATAATAGCTGATTCAATTAAAGATGTGCATCAAAGAGTACATCTACACAGCCACACTATTTTGGAATAACTGACGTTATTCCGAAATAACATACTGCGCGTGTGTATTACAAACCTTTATTCAAAATAATGTTGAGCTGAAGGACTTCTTACTCCAACTCCTGGCAACACTCATTTCATGAGGAGTAAGGAAGCCGAAGGAAGAGTGTTCTTCCTTAGACTTCCTGCTGTGCGGACAGCACCAAAAGCTGAATTTTGACTTAAGCTACGCAATTGACATTAATGAAGTTGTATAGTTTAATTCAAGTTTAGCCCTGCTGTATAGAGGGACCCTAAATCTCCTAACCTGCCTTGCAAAACTCAGCTGGAACATCTAAACAGGCTCAATGAAACAATAGTAATTTGAGGCCAGAGTTTTTTTTAAAGGTAGTTGGGTTTCTAATTCCAGGTGAAATCAGTGAAATAACTTAAATACCTTTAAAACTCTGGCCCTTAGATCCTAACCCTGTGTTTGAAAGTGTGTGGACACCCTCACCCTCACCCCAGTGACTTCTTAGGGCCCTCAATAACTTCAGTGGGGCTCTGTGTGAGTGTGTTAGGAACTGGGAAAGAGGCAGATCCTAGTGGGCAGAACAGGTATCACGACAAAGAATGGAATTGTGTTTTAGAGATGGGTTGCCAGAGCCAGAGTTGAACAAGAGTGAGGAACAGGAATTTAAGGTAAGGATTAGAGTCAGGCCAACATGTGGAGTCAAAAATCAATCAGAAGGCAGAGGTGATGGTCCAGGCCATGGATGGTAGCCATTGGTCAGGAGCAAGGTAAAAGGGAAGGAACAAGAGAGAGGTAAGGGTTAGGCATGGAGCAGGAGCAAGATGGAAGCTAGAAGTGAGAAGCAGCTCAGGATACAAGAACAGATAAGAATTTCAGGAGGCAAGCAAGAGCAGGGGCCGATGTGGCAGCAGGAGGTCGGCAGTTGTGTAGACAGTCTAGCTGGCTCCCTCCTGGCTCAAGTTGAATATGGGTGCTAATCAAGCTGCTGCAAGCATTGGTTGGTCTGAGAGAATGTCCTCTGGAGCTTGGCTTCCAGGTTTAGCAAAATGCAACTTTATCCACCTCCATGGGTGCTGATGAGTGAAAGTCTGTACTCCAGGCACCCCACAATCCCAGATTCTAGCTCTGCACGCTAGTATCCCTAGACAGCTGTCGGATAAGGGTCTTAGGGTTTGTATGTGTAAATTCCTGATTATCCCTTGCTCCCACTGACTTCAGCTAAAATGAAGAGTGTGCAATACGTTGCCATCTCAAGTTCCTTAATGGGGAAACAAGCAAAACAGCTGATATTTGAGGCATGCTTTAAATAGTAATCTGCCAAATAATCAACTTGGAAGGATTGTAATATAGAACTACTCCCCTTCAAAAAAAACCCAAAAAACCAAACAAGCCTGCCACCACTGAGAAATAGCACGAAAGGCAAAACGTAGCAAACTTAATTATTTGAGCATAAGTTTTTTGCCTACAAAGTTTATGCCCAAATAAATCTGTTAGTTTTTAAGGTGCTACAGGACTCCTCGTTGTTTTTGTGACTGCAGACTAATATTGCTGCCCCTCTGATACTTGTAGCAAACCTGTGGTTCTCTGTGGAGAAAATAGATCTCATTAATTTTCCACTACTATACATACCTATTAAAAGAGACGCTGTCAGCAATTTGGGATCATAGGGGCTTTTCCCACGTCCATTTTCAAAATGTGACTCTTCCAGTTTAAAAATGTTGTCCTGTCAAGGAAAAGAAAAAGCAGTAAAATTTTCTGACAAACCAACACTAATATTGAGTTTGATTCAATGCAATGTTGCATCCAAGATAACTTCAGAGGGTCAGATACCTCTGAAAGGGCAAATAGGTGCAAATTGGCATAGCACCAGGGAGATCAATGAAGCCAAAATTATGTGCACCAGCTAAGAATCAGGCCCAGCTTGTCAGTCTTACAACTCAACTGACATTGCTGAACATCAGTCAAAAATCACCCAGGTAACTCATGAGCTCCAGTCTAATCCTCCTATATTTATAATAACACTGCATTGCTTTCAGTGGAAGTTACCCTGAGAAAGGACTGAGTAAAGACCTTGGTATTTGGACTTTTGTTTCTGAAAGGAAAAAAAAAAGGGGAAGCATGTTTCCCTGATTACGATAGCCACATTTCCCAAGAAGAAACCTTAGCATGAATTGCAATATTGCATCCTGCTCCAGCTAACTTGGGCTTTTCACAACCAGCATTTCCCTTATCCACAAACTCAGTTCATTCACGTTATTACTAGTCATTCCCTTTCAGTACTTTTCAATTACCTTACTTTTGAGTTTGGTGAGCTGGGGGAACAGCAAGATGAGATATAAAAGAGATCAAATAAAACCTCAGCCAACTCTAAACAAATCCGGTGCAATAAATACAAAACAATGGGACTTTAGAACATCTAATTATTTTTCATTGGCTCAGGGCCATATCTGCCAATCAAAATAAGCACAAAGATTCTAGTTTATGCCCTGTGGGTAAAATACACATCTCCCATGAAAGAAATATAATATATTCTAGGGATAGATTTCCTTCTCTCCTGTACATGGCATGGACTATAGTTATAGGAGCTTGCTCTAACACCTTTTTTCTCCCTTCCGCTCCCACTGCATTTATAGTCGGGGACCCATTGTGTTAGGTGTTGTACACATAGAAGGAAACAATCCTGTATCTTAGGCCTAACATAATATTAATAGTTTAAAGAAACTAAGGCACATGATACTTTTATTTCAGTTACAACAATCTGCCTCCATATTTTTTTCTCGTCTTCCTATTCTCATCCTCTTCATTCACTCCATGTCATTTACCTGGTCACCTCCTGACTCTATACTTTCTATTGTTCAATCTCCCTATGTCTTAGTGTCCTCTCTGATCTCATGCATCATGATCTCTCTCTCTTCTTCAGTGTGTCCTTTTATGTTTAGTTTTCAAACGACGATCTTCATTCTACCGCTCCAAATCTGTTTCCTGACTTTGCTCCCTCAAATCATTAACTGTAGCATATTAACTTAAAGGAAAAAAGAAAACTTGGTCTGAATTTTAGCTGTCCACCCCAAATCTAATTCTTGCATTATATATTAAAGGAATAAGCAAATGACATTATTAGTGCTGGACAATAGTAATAGAAAAGTGGCACTAATGCTATAAACCAGTTTTTAATAAAAATGTTATTATATATATACATTTTCCTGGCATTCTTTCATTAATGTAATTAATTGCTCAACCTGTACCCTGATAATATTACAAAGTTAGTGTCATAACAGATTTAATATCATCTAGTGTGCCATTATGAGACAAATAAGAAACAGATGTGAAGAATTATTCGATACATGAAGGCTGTGATTTTAAACTGCACTGCAGTGGTTTGATGACTCTGTGATTCCATTAGGAATGGTTTACGACAGAGTGTAATATCTGACCAATGGATGTAGATGACCAGCTCTTGGCTTTTTGGGAATAACCCTGTTGAAATAAGAATAAGGGAGAAATCCCATCATGTGTTCATGTTGCAGATTAAATACTATGTAAAGATGTTAATTAAGTTCCTGAATCTATCAGCAAGTAATAATAATAAATGTATAATTGTTAGGTGACCCAAAAGGTGTATCGTTAGTCTGAAGACTTCTGGAAGCATGCTCCACTGGATGCCTAACTTATTACAAGTAGTAGAATTTAGAGTAAACCTCATCCCTTAGAATACAAACAAGTAATAAACAGAGCAAATTATTAAGAAGATCTTGTGCACACACTTAAATAAGAGTAAGAAGGAATAAGAAGGACTCTTACTAGAAATAAGCACTAAGTTATGTGCTTCTGTAATTTGTAGTATTTAGGCCCAGATTCTGCTCTCAAAGGAGCTCGTCAATAGGAGATTGTAATCATCACATGTGGTCTGATGGCAGAATTTAGTCCTTAAAAGCGTCAACAAAAATGTGCTCTTGAATATTATAAGAATGCTGGACATATATCAAAAATGGAAATTCAATTCAAATAATAAATAAAGGTGAGACGCTTTGAGCAACAGAGTATGCAAACTATTTGCCCTTGGAAAAATGCTTGAATGTATAATTTGGAAGCTTCCTGGGCTTTATAATTTGAATGTAAAGCATCATATCACAGTGAGTCAGCAAATACCCTATCCATAAATAGCAAGAAGAGCACAGTGGGTTCACAACATGCTCACTCTAAAAATTGTTTGATATCTATTATATAATCAAAGACTAAAATTCATGGAAAAAGTAGGCCTAGCACCTAGGCTTGCTGTAAATTGAAATTTTGTACAAGGACAAATATAAATAATTTCAAAGAAAGGTTATTGTAACCAGGCTGCCAATAGAATTGCTATGTGAATTATAAAAGTCTTTAGGTTTCATTTCCTATCGAGGCTCCATATAATTCAAATTAACACTAATGTAAAAGATGGAAGCCTGAGACACAGAAGGCACAGAGTTTAGTCCTACTTATATTTTCCCACTGACTTCAGCTGAATCAGGATTGGGTCCTTGGCTTCTAAACCTGAGTTTGCCACAGATTTTGAGATTATCATTTAGGCCAAACTTTTCAAAACTGGGTTCATGCAGTTAGGCACTTAGAGCCAGGTTTTCAAAGCTATTAGGTCTCTAACAATGCAGGTTAGAGTTTAGTAACTCTCATTAATTTTAATGGGCATTACATGTCTAATCTGCTTGGGTACCTTTGAAAATCCCACTAGGCATCTGACTGCTTCTTTAAGTGGCTAAATAGCTTTGAAAATCTGGCTCTTAAGCTTTGATTGAATTTGAGCAATTAACTCTCCTGGGCTCCTTTTGAAGACCCTAGTCATAATTCATGATGTGATTTTTAGGCTCTGTAGATTTAAATGAGAATGGTGGTTTCTCAGAACCTCTGAAAATCAGGCCAATTTACTTAGGGCTGAATTTTAGAGACCCAATTTTGAAAAGTTTGACTTCAATTTCTCGGTGGCTCAGATTCACCTGGTTAGCCTCAAAACAATTCCCGGGTTGTTGGAGTCTGAATGATTTAATAGTTTCAAGGGATTTAAGATCTACAGAATAATGGTACTGTTATATACAAATGAAAATTATGATTGAATACATGTGATTCAAATGGATTGTTCACAAACAGTTGCCTTTACTAACTTGCTATTCATTATTTATTATGTGTGGTTTGTCATACAAATCGCATAGTATGCTTCTGTACTCTGATTGGATGAAAATGCTTTTAAAACTGTTTGTCAATGTCAATTAACAAATATTATTGTTCACACATAAATATCTTTGTTTGAATGGTAATACTGATGTTCCTTGGAAGAATAGGCACTCCCTGAATCTCTGTGCAACTGAAGTAAATAAAGAAGGACAAAGGCATAATCAAACTGAATAATTGTTTGAAATAAGAATAAATATTTGCCAACATTTGTTTTTGCAATCTTTGACAAGCTTTAGTTGGCAGACTGATCTGAGCGTTTTTCTGATAATAGTTGTGGGTTGGTATGTAAACCTCGCTCACTCTACCTGTTCTATAACTGCCTAAATCCTGACTGTATTAAAGTCACGAATAACTACTCATTTAAAAAAAAAACCTATAGAAATCCCTTACGATTTCTTTGTCCCATTTTCTCTGTAGAAGATGATCTAGCAAAAGTAGAGTGATCAGAAAAAGTGCACAACATGAATGTCATGTTAACCTTGATTGATTAGCAAAGACACCAAAAAATCCCATCTCAGTGACATACCAGAGATTAGATACCATCTAGAATATTGAACAGTTCTCAGGGACACTGAGAATTCAAATGCCTTTGAATAGCAACATTCTGTGGTGTCAAGTGTAATATATCATCCACATCACTGTCTAGCTCAAACAGGATGACCTCTGGAAACATAAGCGCTATACAATGATTGTCTGTTTTAGCTCAGCTATTAAGTACACAGCATATGCAAGTAATAGGAAACACTCTCCTAAAACCAATTCATACAATTGAACTACACAATTTAAAAGTCTGAGATCTTTAAGTGATTCCCTCTCCAGCCTTCTTATTTTCCATAATACATTTAGAACAGGAATAATGGATTCCAATTGCTTTAGCAGATTCTACTATTATGTTAAATAAATTATTGGGCATACTTTATTACGTGATTGTGTTAGTTTTCTATGGATATTTTTAGCAATCAAGACCACTGCTTTCCCCCTTTGTCTTCTGGATTTCCTGTATGTTATTAGATTGTGATGAGGTCAGCCATCAGAGGAAATAACAGCAGTGTTAACTCCTAGACCCAGTGTTTTATGAATTACTGAACATCAGTGATGTAATGGTAATAAATCTTGCCTAGTCTCAGTCTTGTCCCATTGTAAATAACTGGAATTAACAGAGGTGTTGTTATATGCAAGAGACTTTCTGATGAGAAAGAAAATTGTATTTCTGAGGGAATGTTTGTAAAATTCGCTTCTACAGGTTGAACCTCTAGTCCAGCACCCTCAGGACCTGACTGGTGCTGAACCAGAGAATCTGCTGAACCATGGGGGGGGGGGGTCAATATTATCTAGCAGTATTGCCAACACTTCCACTGCTTGCTGGGCTCTTAGAAGACATTTCGGGGTAAATTAGAGCTAAATAACAGCACAGAACACTGAGTACCAAGACTGGTGGCTGTAAACAAACTTTATGGGAAACTTGGCCACATCCATTATAAGTGGACATCCAGCGAACTAAAATCATGCTGGACCATGGATGCTACCAGGCCAGAGAGTGCTGGACTAAAGAGGTTCAACCTGTATGATTAGGGTTCAGTTTAGCAAGAATAAGATTTGGCAGTTATGCTGGGGAATTTTCGGGACTGATTTGAACCATATTGAATGTATCCTGGGCATGTGTACATACACACACACTTTCAAATGTTGCTAGTCAGATCCATTGAAGAGCTCTGATTTTCAGAAAGTTCTTAGTACCCTCTAAAATCAACCCCTCCTACAGTGTGCCTATCTGAGCACTGGGGTCTGAAACATGGATTCCTGGATTTTAACCCTGGTTCTGACACTGACTTCCTGCATGACCTTGGGCAAGTCTCGTAATCATTTTGTGTCTCAGGCTACATCTACACTACACTGTTCTTCCGGAAAAAGCCATACAAATTGCAAACTGCAATCTGCTTAGCTTTTTCTGCTTCTTTTTTTCAGACGAGGCTCTTCCGACATTTGGTCTGTCTACTGGACCAAATGTTGGAAAAAAACCCTTTTTTGGAACATCCCTTCTTCCTTGTAAAATGAGGTTTACAGGAATGCCAAAAAAGCATGTCTGCTCCTCTGAAAAAAATTTCAGAAGAGAGACACATTCTCTGGACACAGCAGAGTTTTTCCAGCGTACCTCTGGTATCCTGGCAAAACTTTGTAGTGTAGACATAGCCTCAGAGTCATCAGCTGCAAAATGAGGATGACACTACTTCCTTTAATGGCCATTGAGAAAATCAACTATTTGAAAGGGCTGGCATGCAACGTACTAGTGGAAGATTATCACAACTTAATGTTTGAAGATTTTGGAATGATAGCTTATCTTCAATTTTCATTCTCTGCAGTGATTTCTCACATGAAACCACCCCATTATATCATGGTCTAGTTTTACCTTTCATTATAATGGAAAAATAATGTCCCCAACACATTAATAACTAATATCACGGAAGAGAAAAATATCTTTGAAAAGATTAATTCTATTGGGCTCATGGAGACATAAGTAGTGGTAGACATAATTATAACATCTCTCTGTGACAAGCTACAATTACTTCTCACAGTGGAATTTTTAAGAACAATGCAGTTTTCTAGTGCTGATTGGGATTTCTGCAATAACAGATATAAAGAACAGTTCTTTTTCTCAGTGAAACCAAAATGTTAAGGACACAGAAATAGATGTATTTTAGTATGCTTGATTCAATGTGATCAGAAACAAAGTTGACATTAAAAGAGTACTTTTCTATTAAGTTCCTCACTGGCATGTCCCTTATTCTCAGCTTCCCCATAAACAAAAGGTCATTGAGGCTGGCAAAAATATGTAATACACTTTCTCTACATATCTATATACACTCATAAACACAAAGCAGACCACAGCATCAGTGCATCAGATCAGTATCGGACCGGAAAATTCTCTTTGCTGATAGGTAAAAATGCCACATTTTAGAAATGGAAACACTCCCATGCATTTCTTGAGTTTTAGATCAGGTCCCCACAAGCCCCTGTTTCAGCTAAAAAAAGCATGGTAGCTAAATCCAATTATTTTATTAAAAAGTTCTTCAACACTGAGATAGTTTTCTATTAAGGTCTGTGTGTTTCCAGAGTAACTTGAACTCTCTAACATTTGTATAGATCACAAATTATTTTAACCCTATCAAATTCTATAGAACCTAACTTTACTCATTGTGGGGTGTATACACCTTAGCTCAAAATGAGTTATACAACTTGAGTTATGAAAATTGCATAGCTTATTTCGAGTTCATTTCAAAATAGCTTATTTTGTAATTTGGCACTGTGTACACAGCACCAAATTTCAGAATAGACTGCCATTCCAAAATGTTCCTCAATCCTCGTGGAAAGAGGTTTACAGAGATGTTGGACTAGCAAACCCATTATATTTTGAAATAATGGGCTTGTTTCAGAGACGAGGAATAGCTATTTTGGGGTAGGGGAAGTATCCCAAGAGAGCTGCATTGTAGATGTACCCTACTACAGCCTGATTTCAAAGCCCACTGAAGTCAATGGAAAGCAGTGGCATAGCCAGAAAGGCCCATGACTTTGGGTGGGTGGGCAAGAATGGGGAGAGGAGTGGTACAGGACGGGTGGAGGGGGTAAGCCCTGACCCCACTCCCTGGTAAGAGTGGAGCGGGGTAGGTCCCAGTCCCCCTCCCTGGACCTGCTTGCCAGCCAGAGTGCCATGATGGAGCTAGGTGAGCCCCAGTGCTCTCGCTTGGCTCCCCAGATGGAGCACTGGGCAGGCTGGTGGGGGGTGAGCCTGGATACAAAGTGGATGGGCTATGGATAAACCTCTTACCTAGCCATTTGCCAAATTTATATATAAACACTGGGTCTCTGCAAGACCTGAAATTGACCCTTCCAAATGACTGTATATCCAGACAGTTGTTCTTCCTCACCATCAATTTACAAGGCTTTCACTTACTGGCATGCCACTCCCGAGCCTGCACCCATGACAAAATGCTCCTGCTTTTTGTCCTCATTACATCTAATGGTAATGAACAGAGAAAAAGAAACAGCATCTGTGTTCTTATTTCACACTGTATCTTTTCAAAATCTCACCTTGAGTGTCTGCAGAGGCCACAAGTTATAATTGTTTAGTTCTAGTTCACTGTTGAAAGATCTATTTACAATTAAAATACAGGTTGAACCTCCTGAATCCGGGACTCTGGTCCAGCAACATCCGTGGCCCCGAAGGAAGGACCACGTATGTTGCTGGACAAGAGAGCCTTGGAAGTGAGAAGCACGAGTCAGCTGGGAGTCCCACGGGTGCTAGGGAGCCCCAGCTGGACTGGCAGAGGCTGGTCATGCAGTGAGTGGGGAGTCCAGCCATGGGGAGCCCCAAGCTGAGGAGCCCCTGCGGCAGCTGAAAGGAATTCCTAGTCCTGGCCGGGAATCCCGGTGACAGTGGGGCCAGGACCGGCTGGGAGGAATTCCCAGTGGTGAACCCCAGTGGCAGCTGAGCCGGTGGCAGATGAGGGCAATCCTCAGCTGGGAACCTCGGTGGAAGCAAGGCCAGTGGCGAATGGAGGGGGATCCCCAGTGGAAATGGGACCAGCAGTGGCCAGGGGAATTCCCTAGTGGAAGCAGGAGCAGGGGCGACCGGAGAGGGATACTTGGTGGAAACGGGACCAGCAGTGGCTGGGGAGAATCCCCAATGGAAGTGGGGCAGGCAGCGGCCAGAGGGAATCACCAGCCCCAGTCTGGAACTGCAGTGGTAGTGGGGCCAGCAGGAAGCCCTGGCCCAGCTGGGAACTGTGGTGGAGAGGGGCCGGCAGCAGCTGGGGAATCCCATTCCAAGGAGGCTGATCCTGGGAACCCTGGCATGGGGCCAGCAGCCGGGAGGGAAGCCCAGGCTCCGGGGATGCCCACAGCCTAGAGAGGAGCCTTGACCTCCCCTGGTCTGGGAAATGCAATGGTTCAGGACTACTGAGGTCCCAAGGGTGCTGGACCAGAGAGAGATCCAACCTACATATATGACACAGCTACAAATTAACAGTTCCAGGACTTCAAATACTAAGAACCTCAGTCTTCACCTCAAATCCGGCCAAGGGAATTGCATAAATGTAACCGAAGGAAGAATTTGGTCTTCTGTTCATGCAAACAATATGGGTATCTGAACAGCCCGATTGCTATTTGTATAGTTCCATCTGAAATGCCATATAAAAATTACATAAGAACATAAGAACGGCCGTACCGGGTCAGACCAAAGGTCCATCTAGCCCAGTATCCTGTCTGCCGACAGTGGCCAGCACCAGGTGCCCCAGAGGGGGTGGACCGAAGACAATGATCAAGCGCTTTGTCTCCTGCCATCCCTCTCCAGCCTCTGTCAAACAGAGGCCAAGGACACCATTTTATCCCCTGGCTAATAGCCTTTTATGGACCTAACCTCCATGAAATTATCTAGCTTCTCTTTAAACTCTGTTATAGTCCTAGCCTTCACAGCCTCCTCTGGCAAGGAGTTCCACATGCTGACTACACGCTGTGTGAAGAAGAACTTTCTTTTATTAGTTTTAAACCTGCTACCCATTAAATTAGGGGATTGTTCCAAAGTCCTCCCTCTCTTAGCTTTACAAATACCTTATTTGTTAACTATAAACTCACTGTTGGGTACAACGACTAGTTTTCTCCTATTCAGCTGTAAACAAATTGTGCCATTTGATTTATTTATCCAAGTCTGTTTGGAACATCTGTGAGGTTATCCTGCTAAGGATTCTGTCACCTCAGAGGGAAACAGGTGGACAGCATGAGGCGACTGTACTGTGAGAAGAACTTTCTAAATTCTGCTGTTATCCTTTCTTTTCATTGAAACTTTACTAACCTCCAGTTGGAGATGGATAAGAAATCAATAAAGAGTAAGACACAAATGTTGGGAACACATTGTCTAAAAACGTCTTTGCACTAGAAGAGTCTTTCTCATTTACAGGGAAGAACTTACTAAGAATTGATTTGTGGAATCAATGAACATTCATCTGCAATGGTGCTGGAGCTCACATGTAACCAAGAGGGTACGGGGAGGCAACGTTAACTGGCCCCATACTGCATATTCAGAGGTCCAGGAGATGCACAGTGTGGGAATGAAACACATGTTCCTCTTTTTGTTTTTGTTTTTCTTGCCTATTTCAAAATTAACATTTACAACTGAAGTCTGAAAAATAAAACCCCATCTGTCTTTTTGACATCAGGTGTGTTTATAGTGGCAGGAAAGTCAAATCGCAGGGATTGATGTGTATATCCTTAGCTAAGCATCTTCTCCAAAGCCCCAAAAAATCAATAGGAGCTGTTCCATTGATTTCGATGTCCTATGAATGAGGTCTGGAAAGACTGATATGAGTCAGTAAGACATATTTGTCAAACACCATCTGGTTTGCTGTCTCTTTGAACTCTCCTTGTAACCTAGGTTGATGAATGCATCAACCCTCTTCACAATATTCACCTTCATGTGCACTGGGGGGATGTGGTGTCCCTGGTTGGAGGTTCTGGATTTTGGTCTTCTTATCTGAAACATTCAACACCACAGTGCAGATGGTGTCTTGGAGACTTTAGAGGATACAGCTGAAATCCTCTGACTTCTCCACAAGTAAGGTGGCAGCAGCAGCTTAGTTTTGATTAGTGACCATTTCTTTACCAAACATGATTCTTATGTGTGGAGCAGCATCTCCTGAAATCCATTCAGTATCTTGACAGAATATTGATGAGGCAAGAAAGCATGACTACTGCACACTTGCAATTGTTTAGAAACACGGCAAAAGCCAGAAACCAATGTGCACTCTCACAATGGTACTGAATAGATATTGCTGCTTCCTGCAGGAAGTTGCAAAAACATATTAAAAAAACATTTTAAAAAGTATGGATGCAAAAATGTCTTCGCACTAACAACAAAGTTCAGGATCTATCAAACTTGTGTATTCTTGTATTGCTTCTGGGGTCAGAAACGTGGATATTTTTTCAAGCAGACTTGGAGCAATTAGAGACATTCCATATCCACTTTCAGCACCAACTCAGTGGTTTGACTTTATGCAAAGTGCCATAATTATGCAGACATCTGGCCTTCCTTCAATCACTTGTTACATTCAAAAGCAGTGTTGCCAACTCTTGACTATGTCTCCAAAATGAACAAAAACAGCCCATAGCGCTATATTCTCAAACTCCCTAGTGATGTGCAAAAGGGTTACACACCCAGGTCAATGTTCCCCCTACTATTTTCATCCATGTGTGGAACAATTTTTTTATGTACACCGAAGCATGTCTGAGTGTGTACCACCAGTAGAAACAAAAAACTTAGCTGTGGGCTCTCTGCTAATCAGCTGGGTGGTATTTGAATCTCTCCTGAGTGAATGCACAAGTGCATAGGTTACAGGAAACACTGACCCAAGATCCTATCTGGCTCTGCCTCTAGGGCCACTCTGTACATTTGTGGATTTTCAGGATTCAGCCATTACTGGGAACTTCACTACAAAAATGCTGAAGTAGTTCCATTAACCATGGTCACCCAGTGCTGGTGGAGTGGTCCTCAACAGACAATGTGTAATGATGATGTTTTTACTCACAGATAGATTGGATTATACTTTCACGGACATTAATTTTTTAAAAAAGTTGTACATCTGCATTAAAATGTTTTACCTGCTGTTGTTACAGGCAAATCCTCAGACCACTGAAACAGACTAAAATAAAAAAATCGTACTTTACTTTTTCACTTTGGGCATTTGACAATACTTTGTTCGCAGCTAGCTTCACTGTTTCTTGTTGGTAGAGAGTTACAGCCAATCCTGCAAGCACACTATTCCAGTACCCTATATAGGAAATATTATCCTCATTTTTACAGGTCAGGGAAATGAGATTATGTGACTTGGCTGACATCACACAGGAAGCGTGAGGCAGAGTTAAGATTTTTATGCCATATATCCCAAATCCTACGTTTGTGGCTTAACCACAATGCTTCCTTCTCAAATCTCACTGAAGTAATTGACAACTCAATCCATTGGACACCTCTGAACATAGGCAAATTGTGCCTGCAGGAAGGGGGTGCAGGGAGGGCCACCCAGAGCAACAGGAAGGAATATGAGAGGATACCCTATTTAACAATTACAATTTTGATGGAGGCACAGGGAGCAGTACACATCCCAAATGCCACCACAATTCACCTATGCTTCTGAAGAGATACCTGACACATGCAGGGCTAAACATGATTTGCAGCGATTACCTTGAGAGATAGAGAGCGAATCAGTTTCCATGTCTATTCAGCTTTTGTTTTTCTTTCTGAGACTACCAATACACATGCCAGTTGCATCCACAAAGTACTGAATGTCCATCAGATGATAACATTCAGTCACTATTGACCACAGTTGAATTTAAACCAGCAAAATGGAAGCAAAAATCTTCCTTACCAATTTCCTGTCACAGAGAGTGCCTATTGCCATTGTATTTTTTTAAAAAGCAGAAGTTACAAATGGCCATTTGTAGGACTCAGAATGAAGATGGCACATCTTGTGACTCAGACGGAGGAAAGTTTTGAAATGATTGCCATGGACATTTGTGACTCAGATTTATTTAGTGGAGATTCACAGTACAAGTTGAACTTCACTAGTCCAACACTCTGGGGATCTGACCGGTGCCAAACCAGAGAGTTTGCTGAAATACAGGTGGTCAGCATTGTCTAACAGCATTACCAACACTTCCACTGCTTAGTGGGCTCTTAGATGACATTTAGCCTAGGTCTGCACTAGACCAGGCAGGTCGGCTTAAGGTATGCCATCCAGCTACGCAAAATAACTGGATTCAGCTTACCTTAAGCCGAGCTGCCGCAGGGTCTACATTGTAGGAGACCAACTGGAGCACACAGTCCCATCGGCTTCTCTTACTCCTCACAGAGAGGAGTACAGCATGCCAGCAGGGGCTGCCTGCAGTGTTAGACTTGGGAGTCTACATTAGACTTACTAAATTGAACACTAGAAGATCAACCTCTGGAGGGTCAATCTTCTCCATAGTGAAGACGTGACCTTAGGGGGACATTAGAGCTAAGTAACAGCACAGAACACTGAAAGCTAGGTGGCTGTAAACAAACTGCAGGAAACTTGGCCACACCAAAATCATGCCAAACCACAGATGTTGCTGGATCAGAGAGTGCCGGACTAGAGAGGTTCAACCTGTACTGCACTACACCAGTGTTCCCTCTAAGATTTTCCATCCATGAGTGGAGTGAGTTTTGTCTTGTGCACCAATATTGAGGTCACATGTTCTTGTTTGGATGTGTGCCACCATTGACACCATGACATTAACTCTCAAACATGCATCTACTAGCAGACTTACCGGCATTGCCTGGGTTCATCAGGGCAGGGGACTCTGGTGGTCTGGGGGGTGCAGGACTCAGAGCATGGCCTTGGGAATGTGGGGGGAGGTGAAGGAGGCTGGGGGAAGGGGGGTGAGAGTGAGGTTTGGGGGTCAGGAAGGGCTGAACCTGGGGTTTTCAATCTAGCACTTTTCTCTCCCCCCCCCCCGCACCATCCCAGCTGCCAGAGGCCTTTTTCCTCTCCCCGCCCCCACATCTGGCACTGTGGCCAAGAGCTGGGAGGGGGGGAAAGTGTTTGGGGCAGCAGTGTGCTGGAAGGCAAGATGACTACTGTCTTGGTGATACAGCAGTCCCCAGTGGACACTCTTCAGGATAGCTCTCCCCTGTTGGCTCGCTATCCCCAGCCCCTCTCA
Organism: Pelochelys cantorii; assembly: GCA_032595735.1. NCBI lineage: Eukaryota > Metazoa > Chordata > Testudines > Trionychidae > Pelochelys > Pelochelys cantorii. The sequence goes on along the minus strand of CM064326.1, from coordinate 330,846,847 downwards.
TATCGCATCTCTCTGAACAGCAGCTGCTCAATTTTCATGTTATGGAAAATAGTCTTTTCCTCGGGCTTCTGGTTGTCCTGGCATAACCAAATCCTGACCTTACTTTAAGTTAGGATAAGAGGAAGCTTCATACCAAAATTGGTAGCACTGGCTTTTACTGTTTAGGAGGAGTTCTTGAACAAATAGACTCATAGACAGACAGACTGACTCTAAGGGTACGTCTAGACTACACGCTTCTTTCGAAAGAGATCATTTTGACAGCCACAACTTTTTCAAAAAAACGATCCGCTTTTTCGAAAGAAAGCATCCAGGCAATCTGTTTTGAAAAAGCCCTTTTTGTGGGCTCTTTAAAAAAAGCTCTGTTTGCAATCAAGAACACCTCTTTTCAAAAGAGTTCTTTCAAAAAAAGGCATTCTTCCTCGTAAAGTGAGGTTTATTGCTGTTGAAAAAACCTTGCGTTCTTTCGATTTAATTTTGAAAGAACGCGGCAGCAGTCTAGATGCAGGTGAAGTTTTAAAAAAAAAGGCCACTTTTTTTAAAAAAAAACCTGTAGTCTAGACGAGAGAGATGTAGATTCTTTCTGAACTAGACAGATGTACATTACCTATTTGCCTTCAGAGAGACAAATTTCTCATGGGCATTTTTGTTTGTATTGTTTGTTCGCAAACATTTTCTCAATAAATATCAACTCTCTTCCTTGACTACTTTACTAAGAAATGTGATCACAGTCTTTGGCAGTTCTCCACACTCTTCTTTCTAGGCCCTGATTTAGCAAGGTACTTAGCTGTAGACTTCTGGGCTTAATCTCTATTATCTATTTATCTAGTGTATCTAGTTACCTAGAGATCAGCCTGGGAACCAAGGGGAAGGCAGATTATCCCACATTTGTTTACTGTAGAGTTTTACACTTTCCACTGGAACATCTAGTGGAGGAAAGAGAAGGACATCAGGTCTGGCCCAGTATAGTGATTCCAATTTTCTTTAACCATGTAAGTAGTCCCACTGGGATTAAGTTATATACTTAAACACAGATACTTGCTTAAGTGCTTTGCTGAATCAAGCCCAAAGGACTTAAGCATATGCTTAATGTCAAGTCTATAACTATTACCATTGACATCAAAGGTAAACATGAGCTTCAAAGCACTGCCAGATTGGCACTAAGGGCCTGATTCTGCATCCAATGAACCCAATAGCATCTTTGTCATTAACTTCAATAGCTCAGGATTAGAAAGATAGGAAATTTTTAATGGAAACAAACAGGCCATTTACATTTTCTTTCTTCTGTCTTATTGCAATTTCAATTTTCATCATGAAAAATGTTTTAACTCTGTATACTGCCAGTTATTTGAACATTTCTTAACTGAAATAGTCTCTGGAATGCAACATTCAGAGTCCCACTTCAACAATATTGTTTAGCTATTTATGCTTATTTTATAGCTCTTCTAATCTGTATTTTTCTTATCTGATTCCTGATACTTTTAAAAGACTTCTGCTCATGGTAGAGATTAACCTTTACATCTCACCTTTATAGCCCTCCTTGACACACTGGCTCATGTTACAACATTGCTGTTTAGAGTTACACAGAATGAATTTTGATTACAATTTCTTCAGCTCTTCCTGTCTTTGGATTCCAGGACAAAATTTTCAGTCTTTGGGGTAAAATCCTCAGAAGTGTCTAACAGGAGCCTAAAATCCCATTTTCAAAGCAACTTAACATTTTCAGTCGAAGGGTTTGTCTACACAGTTGCACCAGTAAAAAGTGGGAATTAAAACTAATTTAGTTAAATCTATGTAAATTCCTGCATGAACATTCTAGTTCTGATGTAAGAGTGACTTAATTCATGTTACCTTAAGGCAACTGAGGACAGATTTAAACTAATCCCAAAAAAGCCACTCTTAAAAAAACCCCAAAGTTGTGTCCAAACACGAGTTTGCATCCACTTTAATTAGTCATCTTGCAGTTTGTTTGCTGACAAAGAGAGCTAGCTCAAAAGAATACCAATGTTCTGGCTTAGTGGTTGATAAATTAAAAAAAAAACATTTTTGATTGAACAGAAAATATTTTTTAATTTCTCAACAAAACAAAAAAGTTGGAAAAATTCAAGAAAAAAAATTTCATTTCTGGTTTTTTTAAATAAAAAAGGAGAGAAATTCTGAAAGAAATTGTCTTGCTCAAAATTGAAAACTGTTTGTTTCAGAAATGCCAGAAGAAACTGTTTCAAATTTCTGATTTTTTTTACCAAAAATATTTGCTAAAATTAAGCCATATCCACAAATAGGTTCAGTTCACCCCAAATCTACATTTTTCAGAGTAAAATTGTACAGCGCTATTGACAATGTCTAGTCCCTGAATAGATTCAATAATCAAAATTCCTGCTAACATGTCAACAGTTTCTTCTCTGGCTCCCTCTCCTGAGTAAGGTTACCAAAAGTCAGCTTTGGGTTTTTTTCCTATTTGACTTATCCATACAATACTTACTCTGCTTACTTGCTATATCTCTGAAACACTTTTTTGCATTTCCACATTAATGGGTTGCTTAGTTCTTCTACCTGCATGCCCTGAATGCACTTTTAATTTCAAAGCTCTTTGGGTAAGATCCTGCACTCGTTATTATGAAAACTCTGGCTGGCTTCAAGGGAATTGATCCTTATTAAGGAGTCCAGGGGTAGGCCCTCAGTGAGGAAACAACTGCCTGCTGGACTTTGTCTACATAACTAAAAAAATCACAGCCTTGAGTAATAAAAAACAGGTCACATAATCTTATAATACAAGAAGATGGACCTTAGAAGTCTAAGGTATATGTTAAAGTACATTTTGCTACATAAAATCATTTTCAGACAGAAATAGCAAAATAACTTAAGCACTTGAACCACCTATAATTAGGGAATATTTTATACTGTACATACCTCTAGTATGATTACTGACACTTAACAAAATGAAAAACTAAACTGGGACCAAGTCAAGGGGGAAAATCATGACTGCAGAGGCACTTATTTACTACATTTGATACGTGGTTTGTATTGTAGGTACAATCATATTCTTTATGAAACCAGTTGTAAACTTGTAAATATACATTAGCTATAGAGAATAATTTCTGTGTAAACAAACAGTAAAATACTTGCAGGTTTCAGTGTTCGTCCATGTGCCACACATGAGGTTTAGGTGAAAGTATAAAAAGAAATGATTATAGATTTACTGCTTTGAAAAAATAATCAATGCCATTTATCATTAGCATGCAATATTTACTGCTTTTCTTTTAAAAAGCCCAAACCCAAACAAATATTTCATACTTCCAAGCAAAAGAACCTAGTGGAAGGGAAAGTCCACCAGATCTCTGCAAGATTCATTGCAGATTATTCCCTTCCAATTCTCTGCTCAAAAGTGGTTTCTAGTTCTAACATTATGCCGGGGCTGCAGTGCTGATTCTTCATTGTATCCAAGAAAAAGCAGACACTTCACAAATTGGAGAGTGATTCCCTCCCTTGAGAGCCTTGGTGCAATTGGCTCTCCTATGCCTATGTCATATAGCCTTATCTCCGAGGCAGTTTGCAGGTGCAAGAAGTTGAATTTGTTTTAGAGCGGCTGCTTCTCTGGCTCCATCAGTTTATACCCTGATGCACTCATGGCCAATCTTTGGAGCCCCAGCCTGCTTGCATTTCTGAAAAAAAAAGGTCGTCTGTGCACCTCCAAAGAGCATTCAAAAGAACTATGCCTCCATCTCATGTATGTCAGGGCCAGTGCTCCCTCTAAGACTTTCCAACCATGAGTGGAGTGAATTTTGGCTTGTGCACCTATATTGAGGTCATGTGTGCTGGTTTGGATGTGTGCCACCATGGCACCAAATCTACTAACACACACATTCCCGTCCGCCAGAGCAGATCCCCTCCCCCACATGCCATGTGGCATGTCCTGTTCCCGGCTGCCGGAGCAGACACCCTACCTCCTGCAGCAAGTCCCATTCCTGGCCTCAGCCACTAGAACAGGCCTCAGCCTTCCTGCCACTTGGCAGTCCTGGCCACTGGAGCAGGCCTCCTGCTCCCCACTCACCACACAAGTGCATCAGGTCCCATCCCCCCACCCCAGTGGCTCCCTCACCACACCATCTCAACCAGCTCCACCCACTGGAACAGCCTCCTGCCACACAAGTGCAGCTGCGCAGCTTTCCAAAGGAGGTGGGAGGGGGAAGAATATTTTGTGCGCAGCTGCGCAGGTGCGCACCTTAGCAGGAACATTGGTTAGGGCTCCCCAAATCTTGAATTTCACCTTTTGTGCAGCCAACCCATTCCTAGTGATGCTGTGGGCAAAGCTTTCTGCAGTGTGAGGGAAGGAGGAGGTATTGTGTTTCAATTTGTCAAAGGCCATGATCCAGCAAAAGGATTTAAATCAGAACACAACTTTTCAATGTGTGAATGGCTCTATTGACCAGATCAGGTCCTGCGTCACATTGGCAATATTGATCTGAACTTTAGGTGTTATGATGATTTATTAAAATAATCCAGATTTTTAAAAATCGTGATTGTTAAAAAAAATACAGAAAGCAGTGAAATATACAGAGAGTGTTTTTGTTTTTGGTTTCTCTAATGCTCACATAACACACTGTAAAGTAAAAAGGCAATGTGTGAAATCAGTTCTCAAGCCAGCATAGAAAAGGAAAAATCTACTTCTCTCACGGCTTTAATGCTTTGCCAGAAGTGCTGCACATGTTATCTTACCATTTAAAGAGCTGGAGAGAAATGTTTATGCTCAGTTCAACTGTTTGTTCAACCTTTCCTGCTGTGGTTTATATTAAGTGCAGAAGAAGGCACCAAGGCACCCTGTGAGAATCCTCCTGGTGAGTCAGATAGAGTTGCTAGCAAAACCTTGTCACTCATTACCAATCCTTTAACTCCATGTGGCATATAGGTGTGAAAAAAAGGATTGAATGAATGTTAAGACTTATCTATGTTATTTGAGCTTTTCATTAGACTAGCACATGGATATGAACTATAATATCTTTCCTACTTTGAGGCTCTTAAGCTCCTTTCTCATGGTTCTCTTAAAATCTATCGTATAAATGTTCAAAAGCTTCAGAGGGATAGCCGAGTTAGTCTCTAATAGGAAAAACTTAAAAAACAACAAATAGTCTAATAGCATCTTAAAGACTAACAAAACATATAGATGGTATCATGAGCTTTCATGGGCAAAACCCACTTCTTCAGATGACAGGAGTATAGTAAATCCAGATCCAAGAGAAAAAAAGGGAAGGAGGGGAGCGGGGAGAGAAGGAAAAAGGGGAGGGGAGGAAGAAAGGGTGAGTAGATAGTTCAAATAGTTACAAGAGGCTGTTAAGAACCATTAGCACCTCCATTGGTTGGTTGGATGGTTAAGTCATTGAAAGGTGGAAGATAGTGTGCGAGCCATCTTATATCCCAGTTCAGACCATTAGCATAAGAATTAAATTTGTGAATGAAGTTAAGTTCCAGTCTCTTCTCTGTGTATTTGGCTTGTGGAATTGGTATAAATGTTATTTCACATATAAAAGCAACATGAAGGAGTATATCTTAGGCTTACTGCCACCTACTCATCTACTGTATTTATATGCCAGCTATTCTGTGCAGAAAATAGATTACTACAGTCTTGATATTTATTTCATTAATTAATTACACTCTGAAAGCATGTTTCAAGTTGCATTGTTAAAGGATTCCTCCAAGGTAACCATTTAGTGGCTCAGTAACCTTTAATTACTTTACCAAAGTGATACATATCTAAGACACACATCGTATTATTTTAGCCTGAGATTATCTTAGTGCTTTAGCCTGAAGGTAGTTATTAGCACCTGCATGATACATTTATTATGGGCATATTTAATTAACAGAGTGTGTTCAGTTCTTGTCTGATTATGCACTTGGAAGGAGTTATTCAATCTCTCTCCCTAAATCAGTCCATGCTGTAACTGAATGGTATCCATAACTTTTATATGTAATGCTGTATTCATTGAATAAAATGCATGCAACTACATGAAGATGTGGTATGTGACAGCAGACTCATCCTTTGTAAGGCGTGGCCCCCAAGAAGAGAAAGAAATCATTAGGGTTGAACAATGGGTACAATTGTGGGATGCTAATTAAAAAAATAAGGCGGTAAACATTTACTAGATCTGATTTTTAGATCAGTATAGGTGAAAGGAAGATGATGCCTTTTAGAACACAGTCCAAAAAGGTGTCTACAGACTAAGATAAATGAAATATTGAAGCAACCCATTTTCAACTCTAATCTGTTTTAGTTCATGACACACTCTCTCAGACTGTGTGATTTTTTTACCTCTTCTTCAATAAATTAACCAGCAGCAACTGGATCCTTCCCCAGTAATTCTCTCTCGTTCTTTACACCAGCCCCCCAAAAGTAAAACAAAAACACCATCAAATCTTCCCCACCCCAAATAAACATATACAATCAAAATATGAAAAGTGCCCTGACACATAATACAGAAGCGGCGACAGTGAGAATGAAAACAGAAATGGACAGATATGAATGTCTCTGTCTTTTGCATTTCCAGTATAGAACTTTAGAAATCATGGAAATGTCCAGGTGCTTGACAGTCAACATAGTCAGCTGAGAGGGTGACAGAGCAGGGCATAATGTGTCTCTTTGCGCTTATGAGGTGAGTGAAAAGTTGTCCCTTAACCAGACTTATTGCAAATGAAGTGCTAAAAAGAAAAAAACAACTTTGAAGCAGTTGATAGATCAGAGAAAGTGAATGAAAAAATGTGCCATGGATTTCATGGGGGGTCCAGGATTTGGCCACAGATTCCAAGTCTCAGATATACAATTTTAGACTGACCCCTGCCTAATATATATCCTGTAATTTTACACAATAAAATTCCTACCTCAGCCCCATAACTTCTCACTGGGTTAGAGCATATTTTTAGAATATACTTAAACCAGATAGAGATTGATGGACAGGCAGACCTGTGTAATACCAGATGGTATATAGGACTAAAATGTTCTGTTCCTCTTCAACACTAAAGTTAATTTATCTTACCCATTTTGCAATACATTAAATAAACTCCTCATAGTAAACCAATATATAAACCCAGTTGTACTGGAGCATAATTATTTATGCTTTCTGACTGCACCACTAATTGCTTGGCGCGTCACTATAAAAAAAATAAACCAAAAAAAGATAAAAGACACTCAACCCAAATCAAACTAAACAACTGCTCCCTCCCCTCCAATGTCTGCCACTTCTGTACTCCACTCTTTAAATTGGATTACTTTGCTGCTGATGGGCATTGCAACAGTGATCAAATATGCAGTATTACCTGGGCTCTTGTGTTCACAGGAAAGTATTGTTTAAAGAAGGATGATGGAATTTAGCTTCCTGTCAGACTCCCTTAGTCTTGAAATACCTGATTGTTAATCTAGCTGTGTCATCTTATGCCAGATAAAACCCTGATACAGAGAGATGAAAGATTCAATGTTGATGAAAAGCTTTTTCCTTTATCCTCTATGAGGTATTTAACAATGTTAAATTTCAGACAATGTTTATACTATATCAGTCCTTGCTATTACAGCTTCCTTCTGTTAGCAGCCATCTTCCCTTGATGTGTACATGTTGCATGTATTGCTCCAAATTTATTTGGAGTTTCATGCATCTAGATCTTTGCTTCTCCTCATTCTTCTTGCCAAAAAGAGGTAGAAGGGTGCGAGCTATTAATCATAGCATCACACATTACTGCTCTCTGCTTTTCAAACCATATTACAAATTAATAGTAGCCGGGTAGGGAGTAGAACATTCTACTTAATCTCTTAGGTAACATGTTGAGTTAGTGACAATATAAGAATATTCTGTATAACATAAAGAAGAGAGCAGAAACTGTAAAGGACCTGAGGATTTTGTGCAGGTAAGAATTGTAGCTAGGAGATATTATTTATACCATGACACTGTAGAGACAACATCAGACCATCTTTGTCCAGTACTTATTCCCACCCTGTCCATATGAAAAAAAGGGGAAGTCCAAGTAGTGAAAGGAGACCATAATTAATTATTGTACAACTTGCCAGTTGGTGGAAATACCTGTGGAATTTATCCCTGCTCACAGTAGTAACACCACAAAACATCTCACAAAACTGGGTGACTGGAAAACAAAATGGAAGATGAAATGCACTGTTGATAAATGCAAAATAATGCACAATGGACAACATAATCCAACCTATATATATAAAATAATAGGGTCTAAATTAGAGTTTACCATTCAAGAAAGAGATCTTGGAGTCATCATGGATAGTTCTCTAAAAACACCCACTGAACATGCAATGTCAATCAGAAAAGCTGATTTAGGAGCAATTTGGAAAAGGATAGATAATAGGATAGAAAATTATGCTTCAATGTAAATCTTTTGTATACCTTCACATTTAATACCGCTCACAAATCTGGTAGACCTCTCAAAAAAGGACATATTATAATTGACAAAAGAGACAGAAAAGAGCATAAAAATTATTAGTGATATGGAGCACTTTCTGTAGGAAGCAAGATTAAAAAGACCAGGATTTTTCAGCTTGGAAAAGAGACAAATACTGGGGAATGTGCTGGAGATCTGTAAAATGTTAGATAGATTCATGAAGATTAGGTCCATCAATGGCTGTTAGCCAGGATGGGTAGGAATGGTGTCCCTCTGTTTTTCTGGAAATAAGTGACAAGAGAGAGATCACGTGAGGATTACCTGTTGTGTTCTCTCCCTCTGGGGCATCTGGTATTGGCCACTGTCAGCAGACAGGATTCTAGGCTAGATGGACCTTTGGTCTGACCCAGTATGGCCATTCTTATGTTGATTATTTTCGAGAAAGTGAATAAGGTTATTTACTCCTTCATGTAACATAAGAACTAGGAGTCACCCAATTAAATTAACAGGCAACAGGTTTAAAAACAAACAAAAATAAGTTCTCCACATAAGACAGAGTCCGCTTGTGGAACTCATTGTCAGGAGATGTTGTGAAGGCCAACACTATAACATGTTTCAAAAAAGAACTAGATATGTTCTTGGAGGATAGGTCCACTGAAGGGTATTAGCCAGAAAAGTCAGGAATGAAACCCTATGCTTTGAGTGTCCATAAACTCTGTTTGCCAGAAGCTGGGAGTGGACAACAGAGAATCAATCTCTTGGTAATCGTTCTGTTCATTCCCTCTTAAGAACCTGGAATGTTGGCCACTGTCAGAAGACAGGACACTGAGCTAGATAGACCATGTTGTTATCACCAGTGCACAATGAAGATTCCTAATAAAAGAGTCATCTGAAAAGACCTTATGATAGAGTTAGTGGCGACATGGAAAACAGACATCCAAACTGCTGATAAGGGAATCAAGGTATTGGCAGAATGGAGACATGTGTATTGGCCTAAATATGTGAGAACCTGAACTTTTTTTGAGCTATCTGGATGATTTCTAAGACTATAAGTGTTCTGCTCTGTCCTCATTCCCATATTTCAGAGGAATGGAAGTCAATCAGCTTCTAGAACAGACATGGATATTTGACATCTTGTGTCACTTTCTGTAGGAAGCAGAAAGTGACACATGTTAATGCAAACTTTATGATCTATACAAGTGGGGCCAACAGGTTCTGCAGGCCTCTGGGCAAGATCCGGGGCCTGGCTCCCTGCTCCCAGAAGGGACAGGACTTTTGGCGTAAAGGGCAGGGCTTAGTATGGTGTGCTCTGCCCCCAGTCTTCAAAGCTGCATGGAGTGAGGCACATGGCACTCCAGCAGCAATTTAATGGGCCAGGTGCTCTGGCCACTGCCACAGTAGTAGCAGTGATGGCTGTGAGCTCCAAGCTCGTTTGATTTGCTGGGCCCTGGGGCAACTGCCCCCATAGACAGGCCTGGGTCCATACTGGGTATCGGCAGAGGCTAACCAGGGATGTATGGCTGAAAATCAGGGAATAGGCAACAAGAGCCCTGAAATGATGCATCAACTTCCATAGGGCTTTATCCAAAATCTACTGAAGTTAGTGGGAAGATTGCTGTTGACTTGACTATTTTTCAGGTCAAGTCTTTCCTCCTGAAACCCAATAGAAGCCCCCTTAATGTTTGCAGCTTTCTAATTGTATATGGTTATGACTTTAATGTAGAATATCAGCCACAGCTGAAAGCCTGCTGTCTCATTCCCTGGAATGTTTAAAGCATCCTTGACAAGATGTTTGTACTGGGCTAACAAACACAATACAGGCGCTTCCCTCAGCTGCAAAAATGACATTTAAAATTTGATTCTTCTTTCTGAGGGCGGCTCTAGTCAAAAAGGTTTTGTGACATGGATTCTGATTCTGAATAATGCAGTCTTGATTCCGATCTACCCAATTATGTACTATATAGCTTTCCATTCCTATTTTTTTTCTGTATACTATAGTCCTAAATCATGTATTACATTATTACATCTATTTTAAAGTAATTTCCTCAGTTAAGTCAGGGAATGTTCTGTAGTCCAGTATCCACCCTTATTAAATCTGTTTTTCAACAGATGGCGGTTGCTTGTATTATTTTTTCCACACTCATCTGCAGATCAAAGGGCTCAGTCATTCTTATCCATTGTAACTGGAGGTGTGTGGAAGAAACTTTTCATATGCTGCATGAGTATGAAGTTGGGTTAATGTTTTCAATTACTTTCCCTAATAAGACAAGATGTGCTGAATTTTCTGGCTACTAGAAACATTCTAGTCTCTGAATGAACAGAGATAAATCTTTCCCAACTTGAGCACAGGGCAGCAGTCTTAGTATGTGAGCCAACTCTTTTAAAGATGTAATCTTTATAGGTCTGCCCCTGAGGGCTTTCAGAACTTGGCAGGATTGGGTCCTACCTTTGAAATGAATCAGGAAGTGAGTTGTGTTGCACCATATTAAGTCAGATTATGTTTGTCTCATGTGATGAGGTCACCATGTTAACAGTGTGACTATTCATATCCGGGAAGTAAATAATTCTCCTAAACATCCTTTTACTGACAGGAAAAGTCATTATCATCCAAATGCAAACAGTGGGAGTATTCCCAGCACGACTAAGAAAGGATCATTAGAATTCATGCTCCTAAAAGCTATGACAAAGCTATCTGACTCATCAGACACGAGGTGCTAGAAATTCATGCTGATTCTCTGACAGTATGGGGGGGGGGGGCTTCTTTCATTTAGCCTCGTGTGAATCAAAGAAAACTCCATTGAAGGCAGTTGCAACAATGTAAAATCAGTGTGACAGAAGAATCCGGCCCAGGTTCTAAGAACTGCCTAAAGCTTGAGTACTGTTACCATTGTGGCACATCTATTCTCTGTGAGATCCCTCAGAATAATTTTGAAGCATAACTCAAATAAATATGGCATTCCCTGAAATCTAAGTGAAAATTCTGTACTATGTGTGCGATCCTCTCTATGAATTTGCTTTTGTGGCAGTTTCTCTCTCTCTCTCTTTCTTTCCCCCTCCAGCACCATAAACAAAAGTTTTCCCACAGTTCTGAGGCTCAGTTCTTTGAACCTAATGACTGGCTTTAGTTTCTCATTCATGGAAGTCATTCAGCTGTGGCATACTGTATACAGTTCTTAGCTGAAATCAACAAGCATTTCTCATTGACAGAGGGCTGAAAGTAATGTACATTTAAAGAATAATGGTGTTCCCACTTATGGTCATGAAAGAGTGTTAGCACATAGATTCTACTCATTAGAAGGTGATGAATTCAAATTTGACGCTGTCCTTCAGTGAGAATCTTACCATACTAAAAAAAGCCACGCCTTTCTGATCTTGATTGTTCCTGTTTGTGGGTGTGTGACATTTTTAGAAGAAAATATTCAGGATATCTGCCCACAAACAAAATAAAGTTTTATATTTTTGAATATACCTGATCAGCCTTTAAGGAGAGAGACTGAGTCCATAATGCCACCAATAATTTTTCCCAGAGCACATTCCCATCTTAATGGAGTTTTCAGTTAAAAGAAAAACTGCTTAGAACATTATGCTGCAGAGCTATTTTAGTTAAATCATTCATTACAAATATATCTATGGGTGAGATAATTCCAAGGTTTAGCCTTCCTATTCAAGAGTAAGCTTCAGAGAAGGAGTGCAGTGATTTGGATAAGTTTATCGGGTACCAAATAAAAGAGGTCTCTTGAATAGCTGAATTGATTAGTTTAGAAATATAAGAGGGATTCATTAGGGGCTTCTACAGTTCAACAAATAGCCCCTGCTGTTGTAAGCTAAAAGGGCCTGTTCTGCTCATCATCATATGTTAGATCTTCTCCTACTATTATTTGCTAAGCAACTACTCTTGTTGCTTCCAATTCCATTAGATAAGTGTAAATTGCTCGACTAGAGAATAAAGACAAAAAAATAAAACACAAACTCCCTGTTTTGACTTCTGACAGTTCAAAACTTGATTTCGTTTCCTGCATGTAAATGTGCAAATTGTGAATTTCAAAGCCAAGCTCAGACATAATTACCAACTTACATTTCTGTCACTTCAGACATAGATTCCAATGTGTAATTACGAAATATGCAAGGGCAGAACTGAACGTGCTAAATGACAGCTGAAAGCCTAACATGCTCACATTCCCTGGCAATGATTAAAGAACATTAATGACCCTTTTGCTAAACTCTTTTTTCCTAAAAATGTATCTGTACACATTCAAATTTCAAGATAATGGGCCAGATCCTCTGTTGGTATAAAATGGCATAGTTCCATTCTTTTTTTGTATAACTTTACATCCCGTGGAAAGGAGACCAAATGGATCAGTCACCTAGAAAATATTATCATAATGATTTAGAAGCAAATTTTCAGTTTCCATAAGGACCTGCCTTCCTTTCTGAGCCTGTCATACAACGATTCGTGTCTACAAATCCAAGCAGCTGTTCTTGTAGCTATCTGCTTTATATCAGCAACCAGGTAGTTAGAGTCATAAACATTTCAATTTGTGTCCACATGTTAATTGTGTATGCAAAATATGGGTCCAAATCTTGTAAAGGCAAGAGATGCTCTTCAAAAAGAAGTCCTATATGCAAGTACCAGGCACTGTTATTTAGAACTTTAGTGCAGACAAACTGGTGTCAGGAATCAATTATCGACACCACCTAGAATATTAAAATAAAAGCATTATGAATCCAACAAAAAGAAGCCTACTTAAGAAATGGATTTCACTTGGCATTTTCCTGAATAAGAAAGTCAGGACTGAGCCTTGACAAAAGTATTAATAGAATTATCTTGTGTAGTACTCAAGTAAATGCAGATCAAAAACAAAGTATTGCAATTAATTACAAATGATTAAAACTTGAGCCTGAATCATATATTTGAATTTTTAACTTGGGTTATGGAATTTTTCAAACAATCTTTTATAGAGAAATCAAATTATATATTGATGTTGACCTATTCCTGTAACTGTATAAGAAGAAAGAGAAATGTAACTAAAGGTGCATAAGAAAACATAACGTTGGGCTCCTAGGAAATACATGTTGATATAAAATGATGTTTAAAAATGAACAAAAATTCCCACTACCCACCTTTCACTACTTTATTAAAATGATTTTCAGGCCTTACCAAAGACAAGCTGTTCATTTTGCCTAAGGGGATTGTGGAATCATCAAATTGCCTAAGCGGGTTGTGGAATCTCCATCACTGAAGATATTTTAGAACAGCTTAGAGCAGGGTTACTCAACATAAGGCCCATGGGCCGCATGTAACCTACGGCTCGTTGGTTTGCAGCCATGGTGTGGTTTGGGTTTACATGGGGCTCAACACATGGCCCACGGGTGGGATCCTTTGAACATGGCCTCCACTGGGAACACGCTCCACAACAGCAAGACGTCTCCCAGGTGGGGTGAGCACTGAAAGGCGCAAGTGTATGGGCTGGCTGGAACAGATGGGTACAGGGTGTTGGTGTTTCTAGGCCTGAGGGGGGAGGAGCTGGGAGCACCGGGGCATTGTGGGAAGTGCTTTGTATTCATGCTTCTCAGTGTGAAAGAAGCTATTTGCATGTATTTGCATATATATTTTCATGTATATGCAATCACATTTAAGTTGTGGCCCTTGGCACATGCTGAGAATATCACTATGGCCCCCATGGCTTCCAAAGTTGAGTAGACCTGGGTTAGAGATACCTGTCAGGGATGATCTAGACCAGTGTTTCTGAAAGTGCTTTGCGGAATCACTCTCAGAAACACATTAACTGGCCATCCCAGTTTGTTTATTTACCGGCACTGCAGCCACGGAGCCTCGCGGCTCCCATTGGCTCCGTTTTGTCCTTTGCTGCCAAGGGGAGCCACGGAAAGTGGTGGCCCGGCCCACACCACTTCCCACAGCTCCCCTTGGCTGCAAAGGACGAAATGGAGCCAATGGGAGCTGCGAGGCTCTGTGGCTGTGGCTCCAATAAATAAACAAACTGGGACGGCCAGTTAATGTGTTTCTGAAAGTGATTCCGTGGAACACTTTCAGAAACACTGATCTAGACAGTGCTTGGTCCTGCCATGAGGACTTGATGCCTCTCAAGGTCCCTTCCAGTTCTAGTGTTCTATGATTTTGAAGGTCATTCCATGTATGCAAATACTAATCATCACATAGTGGATTGCCATGCTAATAGTGTTCTGTGTGATGCCCATTCATATGTCATAAATGATTGCTTATGCTCATTGAAAGGCTTAATTTACATGCTTGTCCCAAACTCTAGTTCTTCACATAACCTGTGAAGAGAATAGGCCCTAAAATGCCTGCAATGTTTTGAGTATGTCAAGATTTACTCTTAGAAGCTGAAGCCAAATCTAACTTCATGGGAAGATTCTTCACATGGTATAACATGTGATCAGGTGAAATCTACCCACCTGGGATGGAGCACCAGCAGCGCTGTTCCATGCATTCTAAGGGCTACACTGAAATCAATAGCCCCTGTGCCTCTGCCATATCAGGGAGCTTGGCCAGAAATCCTGTGGAATCAATGGCTAGACTGGCTGCCATTCTGACTCATAGCATTTCTCCTACACTTTGACATAGGGAGCTCTTCCTACAGCTTTGCTTAACATAAAATTGGAGGAATGGAGTCTCTTTGTGGTTAGGAGTCTCCCAGTGCGGAAGAACACTACTTATTCCTCCAACTTTTAAAGCTTTCCACATGCCACGGGATTTCACTTTTGAAATGGTCAAGGCAGGGATATCCCTGTACAATTCATGCAGTAGCAAAGACAACCTTGGCAAATGAAGTGCCATTTCACATCAGCTAAGGATCTAGCCTCTTAAGTTTTTCTGTCCCTTACAAGATTAATGAGACAGTTTCTAGTTTGTAGTACACAAATGACATTACTAGTAATTGCCCCATTGTAAAACTACAGCTTCTTTTGCTGGCATATCCCAATAACTGTAATTATGACTAAAACTCTGATAGCAGGTAGGTGCTTCATCCTTGAACAGGATCTTATTCTTTTGCATTTGTTAATGTAATTCTGGGTTTCCAATAATTGGAGATCACTATGAATGACACAGAAACATACCATTAATTGGACAAACAGCAAGTTGGAAAAGTTATGTTCAGATGAGGCTTAACTTACAATTAAAAACATCATTTGCTCAAATGTTTCACTTAAAAACCACAGGCTAACTCCTGAGCTGATATAAACTGGTGTAAAGTAGCTCCATGGTCTTCAAAGGAACTATGCCACATTTACTCCCACTGGAGTCATTTATTGCCCCCACACTTTGTATTATATGGTGAAACATCATGTTTGCTTTTCGACCAATACTAACTCACATTCTTCAATCATTGAGTGCCCCTTGGGTTATGTCTGCACAGAGGCTTGACTGCAGCATGTATTGGCATTTCTGAGCTAGCTTTGATCAGTTGCTAAAACTAGCAGGGAAGCTAAAACAGCACCATGGGACCCATGGGCTCGGGGCCTGGGACCCTGGGTGCACATTTGAATGGTGAACCTGTGTTGTTGTGGGTTCACTGTGATTATCAATGAGTTAGCTTGATCCAAGGTAGCTTGGGTCTACCTATACATGCTGCAATTACTTCTGCCAATACTCTTGCACACTCTCCATAGGGGAGGATGGTCCTCCAACGCTGTGAAAAAAATGATTTAACTGTATCCTTACAGGATGCCTATTACTTGGAAAAGTATACTCTGGACTTTTTCTAATGTGATGTATCGGGGCTGAGGCAAACATACGGGAAGGTATAATTTAACAAAATTTTATGAGTTGTACCAAAGGTTTGTTAAATGTGCAGAAACCGGAAAAAGCAAATATGTTACAGGTGGTAGCATTATAGAACTTCAGATGTAATAACTTGAAGTTTTATGTACTTCATAAATCTAAGTTAAATTTAGAGCTCCTTTATCAAGTGAGGAGGAGAAATGAACTGCAAAACAAAGTGGTCCCAGACCTTTTAGGTTCATACAGGTAACGATTATTTTTAATCGGAAGAACGATCACAGGAGACTTGGGAGGAAATAAAGAGGTTGAGCATAGCTGGTGTAAATCACGTATGCTCTGCTGAAGTCGATAAAGCTTCACCGATTTACACCCATTACGGGTCTGGTTCCCTCTTTTGTACATGCTTGACTGAGTGTGCAAGAGCTGGGAGAGAGTACAGGGAGACATCTCCCTCCATCCACTGCTAATACAAGAACCAGGAGGAATTGTTATTCCTGCTCTGAGCACATGGACTGTTGCTTGCCAGCCACCCCAAAGGCCAAGTCTTGCTCTTTCCCCCATCCCTGCTGGCTTGATATGCAGTCAAATATATGCTGTATCTTGACTTAGTGCTGCTCTGTGTTTCTCTATACTTATGGTTGTTCCTTCACAGCACCATCTGACTCACAGCGATTTATAAAAATAAGGGTAATACTACTTAGGGGCTGATCCTGCTCCCCTGGAGTCAATGGGAAATTTGCCATTGGTTAAATAGGAGCAGGACAGAGGCTTACATTTCTCTCTAAAAACCTTTATAAAAAAGTTGTGGGGAGAGTGCTGCCTCTTTGAGGCTCTCTTTTTATTGTCTCTGGCTCTTGTTTTGGTATTTTTAAGGGAGATCTTCTGGAAAACAGTGCTATTTTTTTCTCTCTAAGTGCTTCAACTCTTCATTTCCAAATCTGGAACAGGTTTAAACAAGATCCTGCCTTTCCCTTTCCCAGGAAACTGGTGTAATTCACAATGTGTTTACTGGACTATGTATGTTTGCAGGGAGCATGTGCACTCTGATGAATCAAACTGTGAGAGTCAACTTCTTGCTTCTGAGGCAGCACAGTAATACGTCCGGGGTTCTGGAAGGATTTGTATAGTAAGGGGCACTGAGAGACATTCAGCCAAACTGTAGACCGTGTATATGATGGAAACCACTTCAAGACAGGGGGTGCAGTAGCACCCCTAGTACCCATAGTTTCAGTGCCTATGCCCCTTACTCTTATAGGATGGTAAGATTACAGCTCAAAGGCAGTGTTCCGGCTCAGCAGGACCAAATGACAGCAAATTCAAGGATTTTAAATGTCTGGATAATTATAGTTAATCCAAAAGAAGCAAATGCAAATAATTGGCTAGCGCTCTAGGGACAAATTCATCCCAATGTCAAAGTCAGTGATGTTGCATCAAGTTTGGATCTAGCCTCTGATCATCCCATCCATAAATCCTTGATAAAGTGTGTGAATTTTATTGTTGGCTCGTAAAACAGCCAAATGTAAAAGTAAATGACCTCATACTTGCTATCTCTCTGCAGATAGCTACAGTTGGCAGATAGCCAGGAATTGATTGACACACATCTTACGGAACTAGACTTAATTAATATGTCTACCAATTCCCAAATGGATCTCAGGAAGCAGAGAATCTGCTTAATGCAGTAAGCAATGGCATACTGTGTGTGGTCAAGAGACAATCACTAATTGCCAAGGCTACAAGGCTTAAAGAGGCCAAAAGCACTCCACTCATTTCCCCCAAAACCTTATGCCTAGGACATTAAGGAGGATGCATGTTTTGAATGTTAAAAGATATTTGTGTAGGGAAAAAATCACTCCCAGACTGTTAAGCCATCACTCAAATGATCTGATAATTTTAAAATACAAAGCAGAATCCAATTTTTAAATGATAGAGGGTGTCCTCATTCATTTAAACAAAGATGTCTTTATTTTCCTGGCAATCTGCAATCCTGAATGTCAACTCCATGAGGTGACTGTAATGATTATGCTTCAGTGATCAGAGCAAGTCAATATAACACAATTGTGGATTCTCCCCCGCTCCCAAAACACAACAATACTCCTCAGCTTTATAAATTAAGCAAGTGATGGCTGGGAACACATCAAGAGAACTTGTTTTATGAATTGAAAGGATCCAGAGTGCAGTCACCACATAAGCCATATAGAGAACAAAGGCAAAGTGGCTTCACTTATATTATAGACTTATGCTAATATTACAATAAACATTTAACCTTTTAAGAAAGAACAAAGCAGAAAATCGATCAAACTAAAGACAACAACCCCTCCCCAAATCCTCAGCTAGGTAAAACAGCATAGCTCTACTGATTTTAGTGGGGCAACTCCAATTTACACCAGCGAGGATCTGGCCTACCCATTTTATATTTATTTATTTAAAAAAAGCAGAATGAGCTCATCGGAGTCTATTCCATGCTTCCTGCAGCATAGAGCACAAAATTGGCATTCAACAAGTAAATAAAAACAGGAAGGGGAGGGAAAGCAGGGGCAAGGGTAAGAAATAAAAAACCAGGCCTGCTTTGAGCCAGCAAAACTGTGAGTGTTTCAGGACAAATTGGAGAGCTGAGAAATATGCTTGTGTGGCATTGTGTCTTTATTCCCCGATGGGAGAAAGCTGTTGTGGTGTCAGACTCTGCTGACCAGGAAGAGGCCTAGAGGATAAAGCTGGCAGCAGAACAAAGGTGTCGATAATATTGTGTCTTCAGATAGCTGCTATCTGCCATGAACAAAAAAGGAAGTACATCTGATTTTATATAACAGACAAAGCGGGTGTATTTTTAATTTTTTTTGTAGTGGTTTAATGCTGTACCAATGCAAAATTAGTAATGATTCATTTTGGCAGGAGAGGTCATGGCTAAAGTTGATAAAGTTCTCTCCCCCCATCCCCCCCCAGGAAAAGTAGTATAAAAAATCCTGTGTTTACCTCAGGATGCCGTCCAATTTCAATATATGTGCAAATTGGATGAAAAGCCCCAGTTCCGCAGGTGTACAAGTGTGTCTGGTTGTAAGCTTTAAGCACCTTGATAAAATTGGCACATTCTTTCTGTGAAGGAAAGAAACACATACACAAAGTGAATTCTAGCAGGGAGTATGAATAACAGACACTCCTGTGCATTAGGCATCTTTAGCAGAATGAACAGATTGTATATTTATGGTCCTTTCATGATTTTTGTGAGGCTTGTTTATTATTGGGCATTTCATTGCTATTTTGAGTTAGGGCCTACCCTACATATCTAAAACAAGAATACATAGTGACAATTTCCCCTTTTTTTGTTTGAGGTAGTCTTTGCTTTTGGATGTAAGTTATTTCTTCATTTGCAAAACAAATCTCATGTATGGAAACATGATTGCCCAGAATAAAATAATTATGAGAAATGTCTTCCAGGACATTAACAGGATTCCAAAAAGAACTAGAAAAAATCATGGCTATTAGCCATGATGGCTAGGAATGGTGTCCCTAGCCTCTGTTTGCCAGAAGCTGGGAATGGGTGACAGGAGTGGATCACATGATGATTATCTGTTCTGTTCCTTCCCTCTGGGGCGCTTGGCATTGGCCACTGGTGGAAGACAGGATATTGGGCTAGATGGACTTGTGGTCTGACCCAGTATGGCCGTTCTTATGTTCCTGTATTTCATTAATTAATAATTTGAAAAAAGATGGCCCAGATGGGATGAACTGATACAAAATAAACCATTGATATAATATTTAAAACAATAACACACATACTATAGGATGAACTACTCTAGTCCCTCACTCTCTGGTCTGCCAACATCCATGGTCCGGCATGATATTAGTCATCCAGATGTCCACTTATCATGGGTGTGGCCAAGTTTCCTGCAGTCCCATAAACTTTGTTTATAGCCCCCAGTCCTGGCTCTCAATTCTGTGCTGTTACTTAGCTCAAATTTACCCCTAAGGGTCTTCTAAGAGCCCAGTAATCAGTGAAAGTGTTGGTAATGCTCCTGGACAATAATGACCTCCTGTGGTTCAGCAAATTATCTGGTTTGGCACTGGTAAGGTCCCGACAGTGCTGGACTCGAGAGGTTCAATAGCATTTCATAGCCTCTGCTACCTCAATTCTACTATAGTTACTTTGGCCTCTATCCTGCAATGATTATGCACATGTTTAACTCTACTCACTGCAAAGCCACTTGGACTACTCACAATACATAAAGTTAAACATGTTCCCAAGTCTTTGCAAGACCCAAGTCTTAAATTTTATACTTCCTTTAAGGAAATAGTCACAACTCATATTTACCTTTAATAAAAACATAAAATTCTTTATCTGTCTAGCTAATGAAAACTTATGCCATTACAAAGGAAAGACACTTTAAAAATTAATTTGCTCATCATCATGTATTTGGTATCCATTTATTTACTACTTTGCAATTTTCTTCAGTTTGAAACATGAAGATGAATATGTCAGCGTCACTTTGTGATATTTCATGCTCTGACAATCATGCTGTAAAGCAGCGGTCTCCAACCTTTTAAAGGATGAGATCACTTTTTGAATTTAAGTGCAATCCAGGATCTACCTCAAACTCAAATACCTTTGCCCCACCTCCTTCGTGCCCCTTCTGCAAGGCCCTGTCCCTGCTCACTTCATCCTCCCTCCCTCCCCCATTCTCCCTCCCTTTCATCAGTCAGGGGCAGAGGGTTGGGGTGCAGGTTTTGGTCTTGGGCTAAGGGATTTGGAGTGTGAGAAGGGCTCTGAGCTTAGCCTGGGGCAGGGGTTGGGTTCAGGAGGGGGTACATGACCATGACAGGGATTCAGGATGCAGGCTCCAGCTAGACACTGCTTACCATAGGTGGCTCCTGTGTGGTAGTGCAGTGGTGCTAAAGGCAGACTCACCCCTGCCCTGGCCCTGCACCACTCTCATAAGCAGCCAGCAAACTCTCTCCATCCCAAACCCTGTTGCATCCCTCATTCCCCCCCCCCCCCACTTCTGTGGAAGCAGAATACGGGGTGGGAGAGGGAAACTGCTCCAAGGCAAAGGGAGATGTGCAGCAGTGGGGCGAGGGGCAGCTGAAGTGCTGCACTTGACAGCCTCTTGGCCAAACCAGTCAAGATCACCTATCAGAGGCTCCAAGATCTACCAGTAGATCCTGATCTACTGGTTGGTGACCACTGCTGTAAAGCATGGATTGCAAACACTGCAGAGAAACATTTAAATCCAAACAAAACAAAAGCTGTTTTCACTGAAAGATAATTGTCAACAAAATTGATGGAAATATTGTGTTGCTATTTGGTTGTGTTCAACTTTAGAAAAAGATCTAGAATTTCGGACCCAATTTAACAGTTTTTTCCTACTAAATACTGTTCTTAAAATTTAATTTACCTTTATTTGTGGAGGAAAAATTGAAGCCAACAGCAAACAATACAAAGTCAGAGAGGGAACTAATGAGAAACATTGAACTTCTATTGCCCCACCACTGGGAACAAGCAGAGATTATGGTCTTAGTTCTGAATATTGATTCATGAGATACTGCCGTGTGGAGACCCATTAACTTCAATGGGGCTCCATGCAGGTGCAGTCTCCACTCATGCGGAAAGCTT
Organism: Pelochelys cantorii; assembly: GCA_032595735.1. NCBI lineage: Eukaryota > Metazoa > Chordata > Testudines > Trionychidae > Pelochelys > Pelochelys cantorii. Next base: position 330,825,098 of record CM064326.1, on the reverse strand, counting down.
GAAGGTTCAGGGAATAGTGGCCCAATGCTTAAATCCCTACCTACATAGAACCCCCATTGACTTCACTGGATTGTGACATCAGACTCTGTGGCTTGCTTTTGATGAGCGAATGAAAGACAGACTCTAAAACACAAACCATGGCTCTGCTAGAGCAGGTGAGATTACAACCCTTAGGACTCCTGTAGGCTACCACCTAGGCAAGCTATAAACAATTCAATACAGACAATGCCACCCTAATGTATTGTAATGTAAGATACACAGGACATTGTTCTTCAGATTTGTTTTGCTTATGAGCATTTGCATAAAATGTACTGACATTGTATTAAAAAGAACACCCCCAGAGACACGCACACAGTCTTAATACATGGTTGGCTCCAGGGCTGACCAGACAAGTACACAGGTTATCCATCCAACTGAGATGGAAGAGAAAACACAGAGGTAGTAAAGAGAATCCAGCAGGAAATTGAAAACTGGAGATGTATGTTTTGCAAGTGTTCTCTCTCTATTTTTTCCAGTTTGACCTCTCTTAATAAGAATAGAAAGACATTATAGACTGACAGATACACAAACCTATGCAGACATTTATTGTTTTATATAGACACGTAGGCTACCATTCAGTGCTACAGTGATAGGGGTTAAATGGTTAAACAGAATAAATGATTGTAGTTTCATTTAGAGTTAGTATGTTATTCTTCAATTCTCTCAATTTTTGTGTTTACAGTTGCGTAAATGAAAGAAGGAAAAATCTCTTGAAAGTATTTGAGTATTAACACAAGCAATACTAGAGATGAGCAACAGCTGAAACTATCTGCTCAAACTCTTTCATATTGGGGTTTCATGAAATGGACCAGTATATGAATTACTCTTGATTTGGCTGTATAAAATTGGTAACTGGCTGATGAGATTTGCAAAAGGATGCTGATTTTGCTCACATCATGGGCCAAATTCACTTCCACTGTAACATCACTTAGCATTGCACAGGCCTTGGCTTGTAATTATTTAAAACAAATCTTCATTAAAAAAAATCAGCTGAACAATATACATTACGAAGTCAGGGGGAACAAACACATACCATGGACCATATGGACTGATCCCTAACTAGTGCAAATCAATGCAGCTATATTGAAATCAATGTAATTACATTGATTTACACCCACTGAGTATCTGGCCTGCATGTACTCCCATGCTAAACAAAAACAAGCAAATACTGTTTATCTCCAGCGCTGAGTGAGAAGGTATGAAATTACTACATGCAGTAAGGGCTAGATCGAAAGCTCATTAAGTCTGAGGCCAGATTCTGCTCTTATTTCCAGGAGTGTAAATCAGAAATAATTCCACTGACTTCAGTGCAGCTACAATAAATTAAACTGGTTCAGATGAGAGAAGAAGTGAACACCTTCCATGTCCTTCTATGTGCCACAGTAAGCCCTCACTTGCTCTGGATTTATAGCATTGTAACTCCATTAATGTCAATAGAGGTACCCCAGATTTACACCACTATAACTGAATGGAGAATTTAGCTTCCTCTCTCTGACTTTTAATTCCTCCTTGATCTCCAGTGCAACAGATTTTAACCATAGATGTCTGAGAAACAGAAGAACTAATTAAACACTAGGGGGGAGATACTTTCAGCAATAAACCTTTGACTATAATAAATATATGTATATAACATTCAAAGTTTTGAGTCTAGCTAAAACTGCTAATCTAGCTTCCCTCTGTTTTACAGCTGCATAAAGTATCCATTAAAATCTGTAAGAGTAAATTCTCATACACCTCCCTACCAGATTAGGTTTCTTTATATATTTTACAGGACTGTAAAAAAAAAGGGGGGTGGAGGGTATTAGACCACAATAAACAACATAAAATAAAAGTTACAATTCTGATTTAAGCCCTCATCTAGTGAATAAGTTCATAGTGAGTTCTCCTGCTCTGTCATCAGGTCAATCCTGCTTGCACTTAAGATAGTGGCTAGACACTCCTTTATTTTTAAATCTGTACAATCTTTTTTTGTTCCACATTTGTACAGTGCTTAGCACAATGGGGTCCTGACCCATGGCTGGGACTTCTAAAGTGATGATGATGAGGCAGAGGAATCAGTCTGTCTGATTCACACAGTTGCAACAGTGGCAATGATGTAATGCAATGTGTGGCACTGTTGTGAGTCACCCGTACTACCTGTGCAGTTATGGAGTAAGGATGTTAAATATTGGTTAATTGAATAGCCAAGTAACCTCATGAATTCTTATTGATTAGTCAACTAGTCTATAGTGCCCAGGGTGGGGCTGGCTCTGGCCTCACTCCTGAGGACCCCTCTGCCACTCCGCGCTGCTGCCTCTGTATCAGAGGCAGCAGCAAGTGGTGCCAGGCGGGAGCTGGTCTGTTGGGGAGCTATTATAAAAGCCAGCTCCCCTCCTGGATCGGTTGTCTGTAGCCCTGTGCTGCTGTCTCTGATAAAGAGGCAGCAGCGCAGGGTGTCAGCAGCCCCTATTGGGGGGGTGGGGTGTCTGAGCTCCCGAACCCAGTGCAAGCCAGAACTGACCTGGGCTGCCTGCCTGCCCGGCTCCTAATACACTTTAAATGCAGAGCTGCAAGGGAGGTAGGTCCCAGACCTGTCATGAGCCAGGACTGAGCCAGGTTGCTCACCAGTCTGCTAAAAAATTTATTGGTGGTGGGGAGGGAATGCATGTTTTTTATAGCATTAACCTACACACTTTTGCTTATTGGTTAATCGGTTAATTGACTACACTATTACATCTCTATTATGGAGTGAACCTTCTTAGAAAAATGACAGTCTGGTATTTCAGAGTGACCTTTACATTTCTCTAGGTTTGTGGTCTTGTCTTATGGGAAAAAAAAGAATCTGTAATGTAACAGTTTGCACAGCTTCATATGAATTCCTGCAGGCTCAACATCTTAAAATGAGTTGACACCAAAGAATCTACTACAATAAGGGAAGGTGTGGGTGTGAACTGGTTAGATCAGTGCTGGGTTCAGGGCTAGTCTATTGTGGCACATCGGCATAGCTGCACCATTGCAGCTGCACTGCTGTAGCATTTCTGGTGAAGACGTGCTGTGCCAGCAGGACAGCACTCTCTCATCAGAAAAATGCCAGCAGTCTACTGCCAACATAGCACCAGTGTGGACACCATTTTATGTCGATGAAACTTATGTCACTCATCAGGGTGACTTTTTCACACTCTGAATGACATAAGTGACATCCGTTATGCAGTAGGGTAGAGAAGCCTTCAGACAGTTGGTTTAGACCACTGGGTTCTGCCCAGGGTTTATTATAACTGACTTTGGACAACCCACTTACCCCCTCTGTGTCTATCAAACAGAGATAACAATATTTACCTGTCTCACAGATATCTTTTAAACATTAATTAATTAAGCTTTAAGGTGAGTGCAGAGTCTTGGAGGAATGATTACATCTAAGAAAAAAGGCCCAGAGCCTTAAAGGTACTCACCTTCGAGACTCTGGGCCAAAGTTATGGTTGACAGCCTGTTCAGGCTTTAAAGGCTCTACCAGTTTTGTTAGGTTCTGCTTTTCTATCCCTTCCTAAAGAGGCTGGTACACTGGCATTCACATACCTCTAACTGTGAAATCTGGCACAGAAATCTTCTTCTTCAAGTTGGTGACTGAGTGTGTCAATTTCACTACAAAGTTTCCATCCCGCCCTCCTGGCTCAAGGCCTGGAATGACATAGTCTATCTCAAACTGGGCTTGTCCCACTTGGCAGCAGAACATATTGCTGTCATGCCCTCAGGCCAGCAGGATATTGTTAATGTGAGGGACAACGCCAGCAGAGTGGAGTATTTAAGTACATGAGCTCCAAGTATAAGACACTGGAAGTGAAACAAAGACAATACAAGAAATATCATGTATCAGTTAAATATAGCAGTAAAGAGAATTTATCTATAGGAGTGGCAGGAACAAAATGATCAGGAAGTAACCAAGAGCCAAAAACTTTAATGAACAAATTGTCAGGGAATTTAAAATGCTGCATGTGCATTAATTTTAGCTGTATTGTTCATTTGTTTAGGTTTTTTACTCATTTTGACTATATTATATTTTTATTAAAAAACCAAGATTTTTTTAATGATGGACATTTCTGCATCAGGGCACAACAAATGTTGTTTCTTTTCAAGAGAAATAATGGAAAAAGGCCATTTAACACTTCGTAGCTTTGGAACTGGGTATCAAAAACTTTTGCATGTGTGTGACAGCAAGGTAGGTTTCTTCAAATTATTTGTAATCTATTACTACTACTGCTATGTAGAGTGCTACAGTCTATAAGATCTTTACTAGCATCACAAAAATGGGCAAGAAAGCACCATTTTGCTATATTAAATATGGGAACACTGGAACTGACACACTGAATCAGACATCTGGTCCTTCAAGACCAGTCTCCTGTCCCTGACAATAGTCAGTATCAGATACTTGACAGGAAAAAAATTGCATAACATAGTCAAGGAATAATAGGGCATTGGAGAAGTTTTTTCCTACTCCCCATCGCACTGGATGATGATATATACCCCAAGGAATGAGAGTCAATATAGACATGAAGCACAAAGCATACGTGACTGTATGTACCACATAGTGATTCAGTGTATTAGATCTCTGGCATTCTTGGTTCCTACTCCTGTGCTCAGACATCATTTTTATTATTGTGATCCTGCTCACACTGAAGTCAATGGAAATCAAGATGCTACATACATTGGCTTGAAGATCTTCAGTTGGTGTATATTTCTGTAGATTGAAATCAAAGTAGTGATGACAATTTACGTCAGCTGAGAATCTGTCCCAGAATAAGGTACAGGCCAGTGACAACCAGCTTGCAGACAAACCTGTAGCTAATCTGCAGATTAGAAGGCTTTAAACTGTCAAATGTGATAAGGGCTGGATCCACAGGCTGCTAGACTCAACACTCCTTGTTACTATCCCTAATTTTCTACCCTTTTTCCATACAAATATGCATATGTACTTTCAAAAGAACTACCCTAAAGAGGAGATAAAGTGTTAATTATCTGTTCCTGCAGATTCCCCTCCACCTGAGGATTAATATGTCTGTCTTACTAACAAAACATTTACATTTATTTTAAGAGGTTTTCAGTATTTGTGTATCAAATTCATAGAAGGGACTATGCAGAGAGAGATTAGCCTGAAAAAATAAATTACAAAGAAAATATCTTTAAGCAAAAGCATAGGAGCCAAATGCAGAATGGTTAAAAAACAAACACTGAAGATATGTAACACTGATTAGGCTGTGTTATGCAGACTTTTCCTGGACAGTTACAAAAATAAAGTCCATCCATCTGTCAAAACATCTGCTCTGTGTAGAAAAATTAAAACAGATTTTAGGTGTTTTTCACTATTTTACAGTAATTATCTCTCCTTCAGAGTCCTGGAACTTACAGTCTTTGATCTGAATTAACAGAGTAATGCTTTTTAATAGTATTTTAACTGAAATTCTAAAGTGCAAAACCCTATTATTAGATCCAATTTCTAGACTTTTTTTCCTTACTCTAAACAATAGCCATTTATTTTTATTAAAGTGTAAAAAGCTTCATAACTAGTTCTCAGATTATTACGATATGTGGGAATATTAAAAATATGCAGGTAGGCAAATGTGCAGGTCAGTTCTTCATCTGGTGAATCAGCAATGTTCCTTTAATGTCAACAGTTTTATACCGATTTACACCAGATGAGCACCAAAAGAACCTTAGTTTACTCCAGCACTTCCACAGAGGCAAGTGTTTAAATTATCAGGAGTTTTATCCAAACTGGATATACAAGGGGATTTAAAGGTATTATCTAACAGCTGGAAAAACAAAACAAAATTCTCATGTTTTTCAAATTAAACTGTGTGGACATTTTCTATATTAAAAAACATAGATTTCATCTTCACAGTTAATGAACATATTTACTTTTCTCCCTTCTAATTAGTTGAATTCTGGAATAGCAAAGACAGGGATATCCATAAAGAATAAATAATCCCAGATATTATTTCTGTCATTTAATTTACTCCACTGTTGAAAGACATTCTCTAGATATCGTGGAGTTTGTTTTGTTCTTGTACTAGTGCATTATTGCCAGCTGTGATCAGTTCAGTCTTAACGGGCGTCAGTTCAATCTTAACTTTCAGAGTACAGTAGTATTAATTGAAGGAAAAGATTGCTTATATGTTACAGAAATAAAGGAATGCAGTGTCAGCCCCAGGATGTTAGAGAGACCAGGTAGAAGAGGCAATATCTTGTACTGGACCAACTTCTGTTGGTGACAAGACAAGCTTGAAGCTTGAGAGCTTTTCTTACCAACAGAAGTTGCTCCACTAAAAGATATTACCTCACCTACTTTCTCTCTCTATTGAAATAAATATTATTTCCTAGTAGCTGGTGACACACAATCAATTCACCAGCTTAAGCTATGCTGGTGTTACAACGGAGAAACTGAAGATATATTTTAGCCTCTGATCCAGCAAATAGTTTGTAATTTGAGAAACTCTGTGCATGTGAATAATCCCATTGCGCACTCCATGATGATGAAATGCATTCTATATGCTATAATGGCACTACCTGTCTGTGTGTGATTGTTTGTAGGCGCCTCATTCACATGATTCATTCATATGATTGGTTAAGAACTATTATTCTTGTGTTTTGCATTTGCATTATGGTAGTGCCTACTAACCCCTGTCTAAGAGCAGGGTTCCTTGTACTAGGCAAGTAGCAAAGAAGACAACCTCAGATTCGCTGTAAAGCTCTATGTCATAACATTGCTGTTCAGTTTTTATTGTAAACATTATCTGGGCACCAAGGATAAAATGCATTCATTACAAGACCCTCCACACCATTTAAGTCCTACTAATGGGCTATGCAAAGAGAACATGGGTGGAACAGCTATACTAGGGCATCTGTACGCTGCAATAAGAACTTCATGGTGCAGAATTCCACAATGGGAAAAAGCCAGCACTCCCTGCAACTACCATGGAGGGATAGGCTTAGAATTGCAACTGCAGCCATTCCCGTTGGCTCTGTGTAGGCGGAATGGATTTTCACCACCCACGGATTCCTTGTGGATTCCGCCCAGATTATTCACACTCTATTCAGAGGAATGAATTTTACCACAAGAGGACTGGGCTTACTCCTGTGTTCTATATGTGTACATAAATCAATCATATAGCGGGTTATAAATCTATTTCCTGCACATTATTTAACAATCTTAGTGATAACTATAATTTGGAAAGGTATTCCTGGTCTCCAGGATTTGAAAAAGCAGATGGAATCTGAAACATAATCAATGATTATTACATGGTCTTCTGATAAGAATGACTTAAAGCCTTCAAACTATGTCCAGAATAACATTGCTCATCTGCTGGATGTGCAGAGCTGAGAGTACAGAAGTAGCAGGGATAATCCCACAAATGAATTCCACTCTGCTATCAAGAGGGAACCTGAGAATTTTCCTAATGAAGCTGCTGACGGGGTGTGGACATTGATAAGACGTTGGGAGCCCAACACATACCACTTTAGCCCCATTTATCTTCCTGATTAAGTGTTTAATGACTAGAGTCTAATCTACCTGATTTCTTGACATGACAGAGTGAGTGAGAATTTTGAAAATACACAATATAGACATAGCCTAGGATGTGTCCTCTGAATGTTCTTTATCCATTATTCACAACTGATAAAAGAAAAGGAAGCCAATTTACAAAGAAGATTAGAAAAATCAACCACTGGGAAAACCAAATGTATCTTAACTCTTTCAAGCCTCAGAGGTATATATCATTTTTAGCAAATAGTTTTATTGGAAGCACACTTACACGCCATACTGAAAAGTCATGTGGTCTCAGCACTGTGTCAGTGGGAGAGACTGAAAGACCCTATCTAAATTCCTTCTACCTTGGTCAGCAAGTAGGAACAATGAAAGTTCCTGTGCTCTGAGACTACTCAGCTTGGTTACTTATGTCATTAAGACCATCAAACACTGACATGATCCCAAGAAATGGAAAAATAAAGCCCTTTAGAACAGTTTTGTTTCCATTTTTGTTTTTCTTCCTTCCAATTCTATTAAAATTCAAATCAATAATTTTTCAAGGCTGTAAATCATGTATCTTTATTCAAAGGATGCAGCTAATAATTGCTTGGGGTTCATAAACAACTGGAGTGATGCCAAGAAAGAGTTATAGTCCTAAAGACCTGTTTTAATGACTCCCTCATGTTTTTGTACATCTAGTTAAAACAAAAATACAAGATAAACGTGTGCACACATTCTAGCAAACAAGTGGGATTTCAGTATATATAAACTGAGATGCTGAGTTGAAGTACAGTCCTGTAAATGGGTGACCCTAAGCCTCTTTTTCTAATATTCCAAGAATAAGGATACATCTACACTAAAACATTATTTCGAAATAACTCAGTGTTATTCTGAAATAACTTAGTCCACGTCTGCACAGCAGGCTGTTATTTAGAAATAATGTTGGAATACTGTCAAGCTGGAGGACTTCTTACTCCTGTAACCCTCATTGAACGAGGAGTAAGTGAAGTCAGAGGAAGCGTGCTCTATTTCGAAATAAGTGATGTGTAGATGCTCCCAATTTCGAAATAAGCTATTTTGAAATAAGCTATGCAATTGACATAGCTCAATTGACGCACCCTGCCTTGAAGAAGCCCAAAAGAGACAGTAGCCTTGATAGTGGACTGTGAGAAAGTTCTTTTTTTCAAGCCAGCTCCAAACCAAACTCTGTACACTTTTGTACTGAATGGAAAACTCTCCCTTATCCTGGGAGATCAAGAAATTAACCAAGAAATTAATAATGATATAAAGTTCTTCTCAAGCCTTCTAATCAAGCTTGTCTACTGAGTTCCTTCTTCAGAGTTGGTCAGCCTACACTCTAGAACTTCTAGAGACTCTCCCATCTTGTTTATATCTGGATAAGCACCATTACTCATTGAATCAGTAGGCCTCACTCCACATTCCCTAGCAGGACTAACACCTGTTAGCTGGGTAGAGTATCTCAGACATAAGCCATCAGTCCCTTACATGGACATAAACCTCTTGGAAGCAGAAACAATCACTTTTTTATATTCTGCTTTATGCACATCCTGAAATGATTTCCAGACACAGTGATCTAGGATAAATATACCTAAATATATGAAATGAAAGTGACAATTTAATGCATGAAGTGCTGAAAGGAAGCAACAGAATGCTAGATCTATAGGATGCAGTTGCTTAGCAATATGTACGCACATAAATAAACATGCCCTATAAGCTTGACTATGAAGTTACATGCTCCATAACATGGGAGTCCTGATTTTTAGGTGTGGATATAATGTTATTCTGAGTTCCATGCAAGAAACTAGGCAGAAAATCCGTAACTGATGGAAGCCTAAAATTCTCATTCAATTAAAATGTGGCGCTTACTGAATCAAGAGTTATCATATTATGTTTCCTGCAAAATTCACAATTCCCTTACAGGGATCTAAAGCTTCAGAAGCAGTTCATCAGAAGGGATTGTGTAAGTTAGAAAGGAAGTAATAGGTGATTTGTTCCAACAGAGACCAGATTGTTCTCTGCCCCATAAATAAGTCTTTATTTATTGTCCTTAATATTGTGGCCCCATCATAGTTGGAATAAAAATTTCCCTCTAAACTGAAGAAGTCTCTCTATCTCTTTTCTTTTATTATCTTGAACTGGTTTTAAGTTTAACAGGTTGAAAAATAAGAAATCAGAGATAACATTTTGGAGGGTATTTTAAGAACTTTCTTTTTCACCAATAGTTTGGTTATTTTTACACATTTCAAGGACAATGGACATTCTGTGAGCAAACAGGGGCAATTAGAAGGCATGTGATACCAGCAGTATCACAGAAAGATGCCCATGTGTGGACTAATGCAAGTAGGAGAATTCTAAGCTATGCTGCAAGTGTATGAAGAAAACAAGAAATGTGCTTTTAGAAATACGCTTGTAGAGGCTATGAAGTGAAACAACCCCTCCTTCCATTAAAAAAAAAAATCTGCCCAAAGAGAAAGAATCTAAGACAGAAATAGAAACAGATGTGTCCTTTAGAAGTGAACTTGAATTGGAAGACAGAACTCCTAAGAGAACTCAGGGAATGAAATGTGTCCATCATTTTTTCTAGTTATTCAAGAGCGCATGCTAGTTGGAAGGAAAGATATAGGGGGGGGGCATTTACGCTGTCCATCTTGGGACAAAATAAAACATAACAAGAAATCTCTCTAGAGTGGTTCCAAAACATCAATCACTGGTGGTACAGTAGCATATAGAAAGAATCCTCAATCTTTGTCAAGACCAGTCTCGGACTCAGAGAAAACCTCCATCAGTAGGAATTTGAAAACCATTTTCTTGTAAAATAATTTTATTTTCCCTTTCTCCTCCCCTCCCCCGAATGACTTCAGAATAATTTCTACAGTTCTAAAAATCAAGGTGCTATTTGTGCAAGGCTCATAATTCAAGGCAAGGGTTCATTGCTGCAAAAATCCTGCCTCAGATCTGATGAATGTAAGCTTCCCTCAGAAGCAAATCTCACTAGTCATTCCTATAATAGAAAAATAATCCAGAGATAGGAAAATTTAGTTTTTATCCTTGATCCAGATTAATTTGTTCACCATAATCTGAGGTTTAAGACAATCTAACCATACAAGAATGAGTAAAAAGTATATCAATCATATTGTTTTCCTTAATGTACAGCACTTTGCTATTTTTTGCCATAATTTCAAGGATATTTAATTATATTCCTATATTGTGAAATTGCCAAATTGTGTAATACTAGTTAGGATACAGTACTTGAATTGCCATTGCTAACTTAATTTTTCCTCTCTACTCAACTGCTCAAGGCACTACCTTGCACTAATTGATTTGTCTTGGCCAGTTTACAAAAGGCATCATATGCCAATTCCTAAGTGAAAGCAAAACCAGTATTGGCATCTGAATGTAATGATTACAGCACATACCGTGGCTAAAGCCACTGGCTGCATTGTGGGGGTCCATGGAAGAATTGTGCCTAACTCAGCCACAATACCCTTGGGGAGGAAACATATGTTACAGCAAAAGGCTTCCATGTGTGACTCTCCTCCTCACCATTGCAGCTCACCTCTGCCACTCAGTCTCACCTAGTTATAGAGCCTTCATCTCTATCCTCCCTCATTTGATTTGTGAAGCCTACACAGTGCAGTTTTCCACATTGGTGAGACTACATCAGCACACTGCTTGCTTGTATTCCCCATCTGACTGGAGATGACCCCTTGTCAGGGGACATGAAGGAGTGGGAAAGGGAAAGACACTACCTGGTCTGATCTTTTCTGGTTAATTTATGAGCAGGCTACGTATATTCCATTGCTATTCTATGATTAATTTTCTGTCTCCCTCTTCAATGTTTCATTTAAAATAACACATGAAAAAAATTACTTCTACATCTTGACTTTATGTTTTCCCTAAGGCTAAAAGGCTAATAAAAAGAAGTTGAAGGGAACAACGCTATTTTTTTGCAAGCTTCATTTTCCAAAATGTCATCAAAAATGGTTTTGGAAAGGAGAGGCATCCTAGTAAATTGCACCCTTTTGACATCACATATTTGATCCAGCTGACAATCAGTCCAAACACAAGGCTGCAGTGGTCTTTGGAACCGAGCACTGTCAGATGATTCAGGAAGGGGCTTGTAAGCTGAACTTTTCCATTTTATGGAGATAAAATCTTAGGTGGCCTGTTTGGCTTAGATGTGTACAATTGAAGTGCAAAGGACTAAGATCTAATTTACATCCATGCAAACCTCAAAGAGTGAGGTGAACACTTTGTGACCTGCAAAGGTGCATAAATGAAATGTATCTACAAAGCACTTAGCAGGAATCTCTGCTGCTGCTCCTCAGTTTCTAAAAAGTCTTTTTTTAAATTTTGATTTGACTCCAGATTAGCAGCAGCAGATATATTTTAGCAAATCAAGTAAACACACTTTGAATTCCTGGGGCCACTGATAGGCAGACAAACTTCCTAGGGCTTTGTGGCCAAAGTACAGTTACAAGCAAATGTCCACATCACAAAAATTATGGCACAGTGAGCACTAATTGGCACCCAGTTTGGTTGGAGTAGTTTAGAAGCCAAGGAATTAATGACATGGAGATGAAGATACTTGTAAAGAGTAATCTTTTAACGAGAACAGGCCTGAGGTATGTAGTTGGGACGATGCGCTTGGATTATGGCTGCCTATGAGGAGTTGCACCAGATTGCTCAGTAAATACATGACTATCACGCTGGTACTGACAATTTGTCACAATTCACTAACACTAAATTATGCTTAAAAATGCTCAGAGAAGATTTGGAATGTTCTGATGGTCATCCAAAGCTTCCACACATTCACTTGATTCTATGAGATCTAGACACCTTGTGAGAACCAACATTTCAGGCAGAATTTTAAAAAATATTTCCAAACATGTTGGAGGTAGATAGGAAATTCCAAGATCCATAGATATTAAGGCCCAAAGGGCACATTACCATCATCTAGTCTGATTTCTTGCATACATGGCCTATAGAATTTTCTCCCATAATTGCTGCATTTATCCTATCAACTTGATTTAGATTTAGAGGGGTTTTCAAAAGGAGTTAGGCACTCAGTTCCCATTAGAAGTCAGTATCCTTTGCTGCTTTATTAAAACTGATCCTTTAAGTCTTCAAGTCATAGAATTTGCCATATACCTTAGTGAAATCCCATAATTAAATACCACTAGAACTATTCCTTTGGTGTCTTGGCCCTTTTTCTTTCCCCTGTGCATGACAAAATTAGAAAGTGCACAGATGTGCCAAAGAGAGAGATTGGGGAAAGTTAATCAAAACTTTTCACACTGTAAAAAAATAATGGTTTGAATTGTAGGTGAAGTTTCTGGTCAGCTCCAGTTTATACACATGGTTTTCCTGTCTGCAGTTACAGTTCCATCTTGGGGTTCCAGTCAAACTTCACTCTCATGCTTTATGACATCACTGGAACCTCAAGATGGAACTATTGCCACATTTTTTTTCTTGTTTGCCTATTATTTAATCCATATGTAATGCAGAAATTGCCATGTGTTACCACTATGTCCCAGATGACAGTAAGCTCTTTAAATCAAAACACTGAAACTCAGTATTGAGTTATATCACTAGGAGTTTTATTTATCATGTCTGCACTGTGTGGTTCAGTGTAAAACCTGGGGTGTATTCTGTAGGGACAATTAATTCTTTGATTGTTCCAAACTCTTGATAGGGAATCTACAGGGGAAGGTTTTAGGATGTGACCACAGTAGATCAAAGGAGTGTATCTACTCATGGTGGAAGATCAGAACAATATGAAACTATTTGTTTCCTTTTATTGGGCTTTCATAGTTTTGTGTTTAGCTAGGCAACAGAAGTAAGTACCTTGGTTGCTATTAAATATTTTACAATTTTGCCCTTTCCTTTAATAACATTATTATGCTACTAGCCAATTAGCCCGTCATAAGACAGGATTTTCAGGTCTTTCCTCCACCTTGGTCTTCTCTCCTGAGCCTCCAGTTTCTCGCTCCGTCTCTCTCAGCTCTCCTCCGCCTCCTGCCTCTCTCACCTTCTGCCTCTCTCTCCGTCTCTTTCTTTCTCTTCTCCCCGTCCTGCCTCTCACTCTCCCTTTCTCTTCTCCTCCTCCTCCTGCCTCTCTCTCACCTCCGTCTCTCCCCTTCCCCTTCTCCTTCCCTTTCCCCTTCCCCTTCTGCCGTGACGGGGGACGTCACTGCCCTGCCGCCCCTTCCCCTCCCACCACGGGGGAGCCCAAATGGCTGCTTGCGCTGCTGGCTCCCCCGCGGCGCAGCACTCAGCTGAGCGCCATGGCGGGAGGGGAAGGGGGGACGGTGACGTACACAGCCCCGCCCCCTGGCCATGTATGTTAGCACCCCGCCCTCTTCCCCTCCCTCCGTGGTGGCTCGGCTGAGTGCTGCGCCGCTCAGCTGGGCCGCAGCGGGGGAGCAAGCGGCGGCAAGCAGCCGTTTGGGCTCCTCCGCGGTGGGAGGGGAAGGGGGGGCGGGGTGGTGACGTACACGCCCCTGCCCCCTGGCCGTGTACGTCACCGCCCCGCCCCCCTCCCTCGCGGTGGCCTGGCTGAGCAGGGCTCATGGGGAGCATTCAGCCGAGCCGCCACGGAGGGAGGGGAAGGGGCGGGGCGCTGACGTACATGGCCAGGGGGTGGGGCCGTGTATGTCAGCGTTACAGACTCACAGACATTGGGCTACTATTATTATGCTATTTGTCATATTCCCTTTACTAAGGATAGAGAATACCACAGCAACTCTAACTGCTAATGAAGAGTTTAATGAAGAGCTTAATGGCAACTTCTCTATACCTGATTTGAAAGTCTAGTTGTAGATAATTTTATGAAAAATATTGCTCCTGTGTGATCTTGGGCAAGGCTTAATCTTTCAGTGTCTCAGTTTACCCATGTGTAAAAGGGAGTCAAACATATCTTAAAATGTTTATCTGCTTATAAAATGGACAACATATAACAGGAGTTTTAAAAAGCTTCAATAATTAACATTTATAAAGTTTTAAACTGAGGGTATGTCTACACTGCAGAGTTTTTTCAGAAAAACCGCCACACTGTAATCGTGTTCTTTTGAAAAAAAATTGAAAGAATAGAGGGTTTTTTCTGACATTGGTAAACCTCTTTCTATGAGGAAGAAGCCTTTTTCCGAAAGAGCTTTTTGGAAAAAGGCATGTGTCCATATGGAAGAGGGAGATCTTTCAAAAGAAGAGGAAAGAGGAAAAAGCACAGGTGCCCTGGTGGCCACTCCGTCCATAGCAATCACAGCTTAAATGAGATAGCATCCATTCAGTGTGGGTGCTATCTTTGGAAAAATCAGATCACTTTTTCAATACGCTTTGGCAGTGTGGACGCTTTCTTTCGGAAGAAGTTTTTTCAGAAGATCTCTTCCAGAAAAGCAAGTTATCATTCGATTTAGAATATCATAATATGCTGCCCGCAACATTATCCAATGTAAACTGTAGTTTTACCAATTTCGTATGCCTAGATTGCCATGACTGGCATTGTGGATTTAAGGAATCATTTGGACCCAGTCAGTAAAAGCTACAGTAAAGTATTTCTTTTAATTATGAGAGGAAATTTATCAGGTCAGGTCTAAGGTTACCAATGGGGCAATATCAGGGAAAGACTTTCATTGCAGCTGCTGCACTGCACCTGGCTTATTAGTGGGGTCTTGTATTTGCAGTATTGGTTGTCCCCCTGGAGAACAATAATTACAAATGTTAAAAATGAGAACTGTCATAAAAGATACAGAACTTCATTCAGGGAAGTGTGAGCAATCACAAAGGAGAAATATCTAATATCTCAGCAATGGACCATGTTGATAGCAATGTTAAATCATATGTGCTTTATACTCCACTTTCACTGTCCTCTCTCTGTTTAATGAAAGCATGTTGAGTTATTTTTATGGTCATTATATTTCACATTTCCTAGGTATTGAAAACAACTATAAAGGATATAGGAGGGAAGAATGAGAGATTTCTTTAATGATGTTCAATTTTTAATATTATTACAGCTACAATTGTTATATTAGGTTATACCATTCAATACTTTGTTTCTAGTGCATTTTTAAATGGCAAGAGCAGGATTGGATAGAAACCTGTGACTTGGGTACTTTTGGTTGCTTACTGATAAAGAACTAGAGTTAATCCTGTTTCCGATGTCCAGCTCATCTACCAAAACTACAGTGCTGACCCCCACCCACATAAAATGTTACCAGTCATTCTTTATTTCTATTTAAATACATGGAATGAATTCTTTGCAGCTTACCCTGTACGACTCTAGCACTGGTTGGAAAAGAGAAAATAAAGTGTGCAGTATGTTTGCTGTTCACCAACATTTTTATTTTTTCAAAATTTTCTGACCAGCCCTGTATAATCTGTAATACTGTTGCCCTCACTTTGGGTTAGATTTTGGCACATGCTCCCCGTTATGCCTTCTAGTGCCCTTGTGCCAGCACATTGTCCTGAAGTGCATAGGGATACTCAATGCAGGGATATAGAAAAAAAGCAGGATGGGATTGATCCTTGATCTACTCCACCTTCATGCCCACTGGAATAGCTACCTTGATGAGTCAGTCAGTGCCCACTGTGCAGGGTATACACTTGTAGTGTAATGCACACACATACACATAGAGGTGATTGAAAGTGAGATTATGACTTGTTGAGTCACAATCTTCTCTCTGGATGGCTCCAGGGGCGGCACAACAAAATATAGCCGCTTACTATGAGTACATTGGAAACCGATTTTCTGCAGTGTCTGAAATATTCCCTCCCTGTCCACCATCCCCACTTTATTACTGTGAATTTTTAAAAGATTTTTTTTAAAGTAAGGGAAACATCTTTGTTTTCACTGCTGTAGATTTTGGAGTTTCTCCTCAAGGCATGGTATCGTTGCTTACTGTAATATAATAATACTTAGTACAACCCTGGGTCGCCATTATTAGTTAATGTCTTCAGGTACTCCACAACCCAACCAGCACTTTTGGGGGTTATCTAGTAGGTTAGATTTTCTGTTCTCTAGTTCACAGACTATTATAAGGGAAGTGTTTATGAATACAGAGGTAGTTTGAGTAAAAAATAGACGTAGTGATTGAAAAATCAAGGGACTATGAAGTGGCTAGAGACACTCATACTATAGCCAGTCACATGGAAATCATGAGTTCCTTCTTCACATATACAGCTCTGCTTATACATGTCAGTCCTGACCAATACTACCTCTGCTGCTCCAGAAGTGGTTTTTTGATGTTAACAACTGTCCTCTAGGGACTAGGTTAAGCCAGTGAACCCACTTTCACTTCTGACCAAGACAATATTAGAATACAGTTCTTCAGAGGCATAAGATCAACACTATGAATATTTTAGTGAAGCAACTCTGAAATTCAGGTCAGTAATGTATACACGTGGTGCCAAATTCCACTCTCAGTCATACTTTTACAACGTCACTGATTTCCCATTTGGCCCACTGTGCACATGTCCATTTGTCTTATTGTGTATATGTATTCTCTGTGTGTATAATGGAAGACAGGACTTGACTATCAATATTCACTAAGGCTATGTCAACACTACTAGGTTGTTTCAAAATAAATAATAACTCCCAAAATAACTATTTTGAAATAAATTTATTCCTCTTCTCAAGCAAGAGTTATTATTTCAAAATAACAAGCCCATCATTTCGAAATAACAGGCTTGGTAGTCTGGATGCTCACCTTCTTATTTCGAAATAAGGGGAGTTATTTCGAAATAACTCCCAAGTGTAGACATGCCCTAAGAGTACATCTAGACTGCAGGCTTCTTTCAGAAGAAGCTTTTCTGGAAGAGATCTTCTGAAAAAACTTCTTCCGAAAGAGAGCATCCACACTGCCAAAGCACATCGAAAAAGCGATCTGATTTTTTGAAAGATAGCACCCACACTGAATGGATGCTATCTCACATTTAAGCTGTGCTTGCTATGGATGGAGTGGCCACCAGGGCACCAGTGCTTTTCCCTCTTTACTCTTCTTTCGAAAAAAACTCCCTCTTCCGCGTCCACACGTGCCTTTTTCCGAAAGAGCTCTTTTGGGAAAGGCATTCTTCCTTGTAGAATGAGGTTTATCAATGTCAGAAAAACCCCTGCATTCTTTCGATTTTCTTTCAAAAGAACACAATAGCAATGTGGACATAAGCGAAGTTTTTTCGGAAAAACAGCTGTTTTTCTGAAAAAAACCCTGCAGTCTAGACGCACCCTGAGAGTGTTGTTAGGACACAAGCCCAATCTCTCTCACTCTCATATATACAAAGATGGAGATATGTGAGTAAGAGACAGATGGAAGACACAGCAAAGCATGTGTTATATACCTGTTTCTTTCTTGAGGCACCAAAACTGATGCAAAAAGTTAAAACCATTTAGGCTTCAACCCTGCAGTGAGCTCAATACAGGTGGCAACCTAGGAAACCCCGCATGGAGGACTATTTCAGTGAAGCGCTAGGTGCACACATGGGTCCCCAGGAAGCTTATTGCATTATGGGAGCTAAGTAATTACAAAATTAATGAAATCAGAAATAAATTAAAAAAGAATCAATGATTCTCACTTTAGTGGGTGCTTTATTAATTAGTATTCTCTCTTTAGTTTGCATGATTTTCATTCTCTTAATGCATTTAAACTAAGAATTCATTTCTTTGGACCAAAATACCCAACCAGCCAAAAAACCTGATGTGACCCAAGTCTCATGTTATGGTAAGAAGAGTAATCTTAGGAAAAAGAAGTGCTTTAAATATTAACCCTAGAGTTCATGCAATATTAAAATCCTTCACAAAAACAAACCAAAAACAAAACACTATTATAAATATTTGTACTTACCAGAATATCTTTTCCAGCCCACTTGCACTCATCCCTTCGGGTATGAGACACAGGCCAAACAAGCTATAGAAATAAAATAAAATCACTTTATGCCATTTCATGCTTCGATAGTAACAGATTTTATGCCAAGTGCTACGTAGTCTCTTCACCCAATTACTTTCCTTTTTTTCTCTTGTTATTTCTTTCACTAAAAAAACCCAAACATAAACAGAACAAAGTGTATATGATAGTAATGATGGCAAGGAAGTTTATAAACATGTGTGTATAATGTGGATTTTTACTGCTAATTTTGAAAAAGATGGAAGCAAAGGGCTTGATTTTCCATTCAGTTATGCCAGTATACCAATATTGGCCTTAATGTAATTACAACACTGGTTTACAAATGAAATGGAGACTCAGAACTAAAACTTGCACCATCTTAATATCACTGATCATGATATGTATCTATTATCATGTGCCTTTTAACAGCGTTTGGGAATATTGTAATATAAATGGGGCCCGTGACTGTTTTGCCTGTATTGTAATTCATTTTTGCTTCCTGCTCATCAATTAACTGAAAATGTCTATGCTAGTTTCATGCTAACATGCCATCAAGCACTAATGTGGATGCTGAGCTAGATCAGGGTCTTTGCAAATATCTATAAAATTATTACAGCAATACTCCCTAAGCCTGCTGTGGTATTACTTCTGGTAGAAGGAGTATCTCAATTTCTACACAGAAAACCCAGAGACCATTTCAGTCAATTATTCATGTCTGTTGCAAATCTTTTAGGCATTACATATAGAATAAAACATGATCTTCTCATAACGCCAGGTTAAGATTCAGCTGGTAACTTCAGATAATGCAGTATGAATGTCTACAAGACTGGATTATAACCTTGGTATTCAATACATTATATTTATAAAATAAAAGGAAAAGAAGGATGATTATGGGTGAAAAAAGTGAATTAAGGGCATATTGTTAGTGATGTTTTGAGATCTAATAAAACATCGCGAACAGGAGCAGCTAACAGGGAGTTTGGAGAGGGAGTTCTCCAGGTAAAGGAGGAGTAAATACGGGACCCTTGTGGTAAGTGGCTATCTGTAGTGTGTGTTTGTGTGGGGGGGAGTTACTTGCTGTCTGCTGAGCTTGTATTTGGCTGTTTGGTTTGTTTGTTTGTTTGTTTGTTTGTTTGAAGGAGCTTCTCAAGGTTTGAAATCTAGAAGCCTCTGCTAATTGGCTGAGCCTCAGTCAGGGGGAGGGGCTACAAATCAGGAAAGAGATCTTGGAGTTATCGTGGATAGTTCTCTGAAAACTTCCACACAGTGTGCAACGGCGGTCAAAAAGGCAAATAGGATGCTAGGAATTATTAAGAAAGGGATAGAAAATAAGACACAGAATATCTTACTGCCCCTGTATACAACTATGGTACACCCACATCTTGAATACTGTGTACAGATGTGGTCTCCTCACCTCAAAAAAGATATTTTGGCCTTGGAAAGGGTTCAGAAAAGGGCAACTAAAATGATTAGGGGTTTGGAACGGGTCCCATATGAAGAGAGGTTAAAACAACTGGGACTTTTCAGTTTAGAAAAGAGGAGACTGAGGTGGGATATGATAGAGGTATATAAAATCATGAGTGGTGTGGAGAGGGCCGATAAAGAAAAGTTATGTATTAGTTCCCATAACAGAAGAACTAGAAGACACCAAATGAAGTTAATGGGTATCATGTTTAAAACTAATAAAGAAGGTTCTTCTTCACACAGTGTGTAGTGTAGTCAACCTGTGGAACTCCTTGCCAGAGGAGGCTGTGAAGGCTAGGACTATAACAGAGTTTAAAGAGAAGCTAGATAATTTCATGGAGGTTAGGTCCATAAAAGGCTATTAGCCAGGGGATAGAAATGGTGTCCCTGGCCTCTGTTTGTCAGAGGCTGGAGAGGGGTGGCAGGAGACAAATCGCTTGATCATTGTCTTTGGTCCACCCTCTCTGAGGCACCTGGTGCTGACCACTGTCGGCAGACAGGCTACTGGGCTAGATGGACCTTTGGTCTGACCCAGTACAGCCATTCTTATGTTCTTATCTAGGGTAGATCAATACCATATTATATTATATTATATTATATTATATTATATTATATTATACCTGAGCCTCTTGAATCTTTAAAATTGGGCTAAAAATTTCATGAGAATATGGTCTCTTAAATGACTTTTCCTCTTATTCTGGCTTAAGAAGTACAGAGAACAGTGAAAATGAAAATGTACTAGATTGAAAAAAATTGACCAAATTTTTCAGACCTCCCAAAAGGTTCAGCTCAGGATCAATTCAAGTTTTGGGGAAAGGTTGCTCTATTGTCTAAATCATTTTTTCCTATCTCTAATGTGGGTTGGTCAAATTCTCTTCCAGCTATGCTTCAACTTTGTTGACCTGGTTTGAAAGGAGTGAACTTGTAATGACAAGGTGAATTTGGCCTTATTAGGGCTATGTTGCTGAGGTCACAGCTTGTCTCCAGGGCTTAGGTAGAAATCCTCACTGATGTCAGTGAAGATTCTCACTCAAAAATTATGGGACTATCTATAATTGATAATAACAAGAGGTGAACCTTAACCACAACCTGAGATCCAAACACAGCTAACATTTTGGAACAGTTTTAATTTGGATCTCAGTCATTTTCAGTGATCCTGGTCTTTATATCAGGCTTATTAAAAAGAATTCTCAAAATCTTTGGAAATGTTCAAATCCCACTTTGAATCTAAAGTTTTGAGCTATCCATTATAATTACTGTTCTTTAATATAATGATGTCTGTTTATTATTTCACACAATGTTTTAGAAGTGTTTGAAGACTGAAGAATTGAAGATACAATTCTCTTAATGACAGAAATCAGTTTTCTACTGTGGAAACACCATGCTTTCTTTTAATTGTTCCAGATGTTTTGTGCATTAAAGTATGAATCCCTCAGAGGACACAAATAAATAGCCAGTTTCCTTTATAGCTGCTCTAAGGAGAATAGAAAAGAAAATACTCAGTTTCCCTTTTATCTTTTTTCCTTAGAGAATACAAATGAATGGCCTGTCTTCCTTCAGAATACAGAACACAAGGTATTTATTGCTATCATCTTAGGAAGCTAATAGGCAAATGGGCAAAAGGTCAGGAATACCAAGAAAAAATCCACTGGTACTGAAGCTATATATCTTTCATAAAAGTTGAAGCTAAAATGCACCATAAAAGTTGTGGGATTTTAAATATGAATATAATAAATCAAACCTTCATCTCTGTGTTTATCTTCTTACTGTTTGGCAAAGCTCATTAGAATAAATGAAAAGATAAAACAAATTCTGAGATTCAAGCAGAAGCATACCCGAAAGCACAGTTGATCTGTACATCAGCTTTTAATTTAAGTCTACAACTTTTATTAAAAGTAATGTTCTCCATCAAGGGCAAAGAGCTTTTACCAACCTGTCACTCTTTTACTGGTATCCAATCTATTACAGTTTATGAGAAGAAGAAATGCACTTCTCTAAATCACTCCGTGCTAAGGAAAAGAAATCAACACTTACTCTCACAATCACTGAAGTGGCCCTACTCTCAAAAAAAGTGCATGGTAACGTGACCTTTTTTGTGATAGCTGTCGTAACAGTCATCTTCATTTTATTGAGCAGTAAGCATAAAAATATGGACTGTTTGGTGGTCAATAGCTGGCTTAAGGCAAAGTGTATTCATGTACTGGTGCTACTGCTATTGTGTACAAGCACTATATTTCAATCAGCTCTTTCTCATTATAAAAAAGGACTGTGCTACTGTGGGTATACTGGACATGGACCAGAAGAAAGACTCATAGAAAAACGGAACTGTGTAGATATTAGCACCATCATTTTTCAAAGCCTTAACGCTTGATTGCTCAAATATAAGCAAACAAAATCCCATGGTTTTAGGTTCACCTTAGGATCTAGAGATTAACCTTTTATGATACTTTAATATATTATATAAAATGATTATATAATACCCCTGTAAAAATATGCTAAAATGTTAACTATTCTGCCTGTGCTCTAACACATGGTAGACACAAATAATTACACCACAATAAAATGGGATGTACTGCATAGCCTCTAAAATTAGCAGCTAAAATCATACATTTTATGTTTCCTAGCTTGGTGGCTTGCAGCTTGTCTACATAAAAAGGTTTTTCATGGCATGCTGGGGTGTGAATCTATCCTGTGCTACCCTGCTGAGCGCTATCTGTCCACATGGGACCTGATGACACACTAACAGTTTGTTTGTGTGCCCTAATCTGCCTCATTGTAAAATGAGAGTAGAACAAAGCACACACACCAGCTTGTTTGTTATTATCATTTAAACCATGTCCAGACTTGACCTATTACTTTCCCCCTTGTGTTGCAACCAGTTTTTAGGGGATCAACTGTAATAAGATGTCATGATAATGTTAATGTATACACTGACAATAGATATAAATTACATTATATCTCTGCATAACTAGATTTGTACTACAGGTTTTGTTAATAAAACAATGATAGTAGGAGTGAAGATACCTTTTGATATTCCTTGATGTTAACCAGGTTGAAAGAAAATATGTGATCCTTTGCTCCAACATATAGTCTACTCCGTTCCTCATCCAAAAGGAAAGTGTGGTAATTGGAGCTATTGGCTAATCCATTGAAAGTGATTACATTGTTGGTTTCCAACATCTCTGCAAGATAAAGTTAAGGGTTTTTGTTAATTTGATACTGGTCAAGAAGAACACAGACTAATGTCCTGATCCTGGAAAAACTTCTCTGTGAGGATATGTGCAGCTTCATTGACTTTATGGGAAAAGTTAGGTGCATAAAGATTAGCATATTTGTAAGTTTGTGGTGAATGAAGGCCTAAGCTCAGTTACACAAGCACTGAACTATGAATGAAATTCTGCACAAGGCCATGACACCACTTAAAGCCCATTGAAAACTTATTTTAAGAATTTATGTGGGGTCTGGTGAATTTTTCCACAGGGAACTAATGAGGTATGGGCCAAATTTTGTACTTTTACATTCAATGAGAGTTGCAAGCATATATTTGAGGATGAATCTGGATAACTGAGGTAAATTAAATACAGAAGCTAACTCTTATTGTAAGTTTGTGGGCATTCACAAGCCATTTGACATAGGCTATTAAAATATGGGGGGAAAGGTTACAAATGTGACTAGCTGTTGAGATAAAAGCCACATGTTAAACAAGCTCCTTACTTATATTACTAATAACATCTGAGTTTACTGAAACAGGGAGAATCTGATCTTTTTTTAAACTTTTTGCCATTTACCATCTAGCATGCTTATTGCATTATACTCAGGAGTCAGAATAGCAAAATTAGAAGGATCCGTTTCACTTATGTTTGTAGCCAGCT
Source organism: Pelochelys cantorii (assembly GCA_032595735.1). Taxonomy (NCBI): domain Eukaryota; kingdom Metazoa; phylum Chordata; order Testudines; family Trionychidae; genus Pelochelys; species Pelochelys cantorii. The sequence goes on along the minus strand of CM064326.1, from coordinate 330,801,333 downwards.
TCATTTTCTAATTCTCTCTCACTTCCCCACAGCTGTTTAGTTTAACCAAGAGTGAGTTCTTTCTTCAGTCCAAGCGTTCACAGAACCCCCTCAGCTATTCTCAGATATAAACACAGACAGGTCCACTTCCATGAAAATTGTTGTAAAAATAATGTGTATGAAAACACTAAGACTGCATTTATATTAGGCTTTATAGACATACCTTTCCTTCATCTCTCTTTCTCTACATATTTGGGATCCAAAACATTTACTTGGTACTTTCAAGACATGGCTAGACTAGTAATTCACAGAGAAAATATCTGTAGTACTATGAGCCAAATCTTGCTCTGGACTGTGCATATATTAGCTGGGGCATCCAGAAATATGGGGGACATCTTCCATAAGAGTTGGATAGAATTCCAATCTAGTTTTTAAAGCCCCGATTCTATAAAGTATTGAAACACACACTTAATTTTAAGCATATGAAGAGTTCCACTAAATCCAGAGGATTTATGCTGGCTCATAGCTCAAGATGACAGTAGAGAATGGGACTGGAGGGTATGTTGACATCCACAGTTAAGGGTGTGCTGGCAAGCGGGCATGCCCCTGCTTCCAGATAGGTAATCTGTTTGGTGTCTTCAGAACATGCTACCCAGGATGACTTTCAATGAGGCTGCAATATCCAGCCTCTGCCTCATGGTACAGTAATCTGCCTTGAGTCCTACCCTGCCTGGGCTAGATGGCATGTGTAATGCATTGGCAGACTATGCTGGTTGATATGACAGAGGACCAGTTGTCATATGACCCTGTATCTATTAGAGTGCTCACCAAATCCAAGGCAAAATTGTTTTATGAAAAAAAGGTGTTTCCCTTTATTCTGCGGTCTAGGAAACCAATGAATGCATTGATGTAAACCACAGATCACTTGAGATGTATGGGTTTGGTTTGGTGTAACACTAGTTTTTATAGCTTGGCAGGATTGCAGCAGCATCCATTTTTGTACATTTGAAAATAGATCTCTGTCTAATTTCTGTGCAGTGGAAAGAAGTAGTATACGTGCATATCCAAGGAGGATTAAAAACAAAATTAAAAAGTTGTAGAACAGTATACATTGAGACAAACCTTGAAGTCTTCCTTAGATTTTGCTTAATATTCCCTAGTCTTATTTATGTAAACTCATTGGTATGAAGAGGAGTTTTCATGTACAGGGACTGAGCAAAAATTAGTAAGGAACTCAGGTTGTGCACCATACTTTTTACTGCCCTCTAGGTTCCTTTTGGAGGCAAGATGATATATAAAATATTTTATAAGATATTACACTTTTAAAAATCATTCTACCTAAGATTTACCTTCTCACATCTCTTGTGTAACAAGAAGAGACCAAATCTTCCCATGAAGAAATAATTCTGGATTCCTGTCAAGTTTTACAATTCAATTACATTGCACTCCATTTAATTTATCTGCACTTTGTCTGAAACTGTACTTATTTTCCTTTACATTGTAATGACTGATTCAGATGTTGATTCTCTTTGCTGAATGGTGAGTGATACTAATGACTGACGGTCTTAGGACTCTCCAGTTAGAAATGCATTGATGTTATTTTTATGTGATAATTCTTCACATAATATAACTGTCAAAAGCCTTTATGCTTTTTCCCGCTCTAACTTTTTCTGTTTAAATTCCCAAGGGTGTGATTCTGCTCTCAGGGTATTTCTATTCAGCAGGGCTAACGTCATAGTAAGCTACGCAAGTTTACCTACGTCAACTGTGTAGCTGAAGTCAAAATAGCTTAATTCAGGTTTTGGCACTATCTACACAGCAGGAAGTTGAAGGAAGAACACTCTTCTGGTGGAATCAGGTGTAACTCCACTGAATTCCACTGAGTTACACAAATGTGAAACGAGCATAAATGAAATAAGACTCCATCATCTACCATCTCTGCTTGGTAGGGAGCTGAAATGATGTGCTGTCACTTAGTTCTAATTATTTCACATCTTCTGTTTCTGCTTTATGCATTACTTTATTTTCTAAAATAATGTCTACTGATGGTTTCAAGTGATAGCACTGTTATCAGAAGTTCCCATTAAGGAACTGAGATACAGCATACTCAAGAGCAATTACATTTTCTTTAACACTGTCCAACAAATGTGGGTGTATTTTGACCTGAAAGGGTATGCAGAGATAGTTCATTCTTCCTGCCCATTCTGTAGCTGGTTTCTTTGCAGAAAAGATAAAGGTGTTAAATGTGAAACCACCTACATTGAAATTCTTGCCTCCAGTGAAATTAATGGCAATGCTCCAACTGACTTCAATAAAGCTAGGATTTCATCCCGAGGGTCCAATTCAATACCCATCAAAATATCCCATTGACTTTAGTTGGCATTGGATCAGGTTTCTATTGCTTGATTCTAATCATATGTATGCCACTGTAAATCAGAACGCGCAATATTGGAGCTGTAATATTGCAAAACTTGATATGAAATCAGAAACAGCCTTCTATTCACTAGGAACTGGGGCAGAGACAAATGAGTCTGAGGACATGAAACAAAGTTCAAATGTCAATATTTCTCCCTCACTACACATCTCAAGTAGGGTGGTGTTAAGCCAGAGACAGAGAGGCTACATATTCTCCAAAGTCCATTGCTTGTTTTTTCAGACATTGCATTTATTATTCTGGCAAATAATGTAAACATTCACTACCTCCTATGATGTTCTATACAATGGCACTTGCACAATCAATAAAAATTAACCATTCTACCTCCTCAAATTAATTAGTTTCCAAGGTCTTTTCACCCAACACTCTTGTTAGTATTCAGACAGTAGTCACAGAAGAGATGTAGCAATGAAAGGACCCATTCCTGGAAGAGCAATGATGTTGATCAGTTCTTCTCACTGTCAGCTACTCATACTGGTTACGTACTTTTGGTCAGTATTAAAATAAACCCATACTTACAACAGAGGTTTGATTACAATGGCAGGGGCAACATGAGGAACACCTTCACAAACTCAGTGTAATTAATACTGATGTCTAAAATGCAAGGCCCTCATTCATTATTTTTTTTCATATTTTTTCATACTTTGCACATGGCCTATGCAGACACCCAATAGTTCCCTGTTCTTAGAATCATAAAATCATAGAACTGGAAGGGACTTCAAGAGGTCATCGAGTCCAGTCCCCTGCCCTCATAGCAGGACTAAGCACTGTTCTTGTAACAATAGGTTGACTTCCTTCAGGCTTTCTCCATTTATTTTATTGAAAAGAGGACAGTAGTACTCCAACTGTTGCTGTAACTTGAAAAATTCCCTGTTTTGAGTAATTTGAGTAGTTTAGAGACCCTTTTCTTATTTCTATTTCATGTCGTCAGCTTGTACTCCTTCCTGGCAGGGGGAGTGGCTGGGAGGCGGGGCGCGATTGGTACTGGGAGCCCGGGTTGCATGTGAGGAGGAGGGGCAGCCTGGTCCGTGCTCCTGCATGCTTGTCAAGCGTGTGGTGGAGCCGCAGCTGGACTGACTTGCGCTTCGCCTGGACCGTGCGGGGGACGGGAATGCTCTGGGATCTGCACTGCCTGGGTCAGTCCCGCTCCCCACCAGCTGATATGCTCCTCGCCCCCTGCACCCTCCTGGCCGGCCAGTTGCTTCTCCCCCACTTCTCTTCCCGATCTTCCCTGGCCAGCCCCGCTGCACCCGCAGCCAGCCCTGCTTCCAGTGTCAGTTCTCCCCTCCTCTCCCAATCTCCCCCGGCCAGCCCCACTGTACCCAACCCCCACCCCTGCTGCCAGCTCTACCTCCCGCCGGCCGGTTCCTCCTCCTGATCTTCCCAGGCCAGCCCCGCTGCACCCTCCGCCAGCGCTGCTTCCGGCAGCCAGTTCTCCCCTCCTCCTCCTCCTCCTGAGCTCCCCCAGCCAGGCCTGCTCCCGATGGTCGCCCCTCCTTCCCCCCCCCGATCTCCCCTGGCCAGCCCCACTCCGCCCAACCCCCTCCCCCCACCGACCAGCTCTGCTTCCCGTCAGCTGCCCCCCCCCCCCCGCGATCTCTCCCGGCCAGCCCCCGACCCCTTCCCCCGCCAGCACTGCTTCCTGGCCCCCTACCCCTTCCTCCCGGCCTGCCCCACTCCCCTCCCGGCCGGTCCCCGCCCTCCCCCTCCCCCCCATGAAGTGTGTCCGGTATTTTTTTTAAGACTATCTGGTAACCCTACTCTAGGCATAAGTGAAATATGTGGCTGTGTAAGGTACCATGTATTCATGTGTGCTTATATGGCCATGGCTGCTGCAGGGTGTCTCCCTGTCCCCTCCCGCACGTGCTCGAGACCAGCAAGAGCTGGCTGTGGGCTCCCTGCTTTGGGACTGACAGCAGAGAGGAGACCCCAGCCTCTGCAGCTCCATTCTGGTCCCAGGAAGCTCTCGAATCCCAGTAACTTGTGGGGGCAGAGGGAAGCAGTAAAGAGGGCAACAGGAAGGAAGCCCCAGCCCAGCAGGAGACATGGGAGTTGGAGGAGGGCAGGAAAGGAAGCCCCAGAACCCATATGCTTCCTCATGAAGTTAATAGCAGTTTTGCATGTACAAGGAATGCAAGTCCTGACTTGTTTTACTACACTTTCTTTCCTTTGAGAATGAATTAGACAATCACAGATGTAGCTAATATGAATGCAGTGAGTCAAACACTGGGGTCCATACACAAGGCTTGATAATCTACTCTGTTATGCTAATTTTATGCCTGTTTAACTCTACTGGCCTTGGTGGAGTTTGCAGAGAAGTAAGTGTAACAGAAGAGACTCAGGCTCTTGGAATCAGTATTTACTCACTCCTGATTCAGGCAAACTCTTCTCATAGTTAGTGGGAGTTTGAGCAAAAAAAAATGCAGATTTAGACCAACATTCTCTTAGTTTACAGTAAAGTGTCTTCTTGTGTTTTCAACTGTTTACAATCCAGAGCCCTCTCCAATTTGTATAGAAGGTGTTGGAAAAACTCCACTTGGCTGCAATGGGAACTGGAGCTGGCCCAAGCCCATTACTGGTGACTATACAGATGCATTATAAATTCAGAATTGTGTCTCAGAATTTGCTTGCTAATCAAATGAGTGGGTTGCTGCTTTCAGAAATTCCCCCATCTCCATTGCTTTGCCTCAAGTTACAGTGTCTCATTGTGTATCTCCTAAGGATAGATAAAAGATGATTCAACAAGTATTATAGCCATCATGAGGGGACTTTTCTGAAATGTTAATGATGCTTCCCACAACATCTTGCGAGAACATTTCCTTCTTGTATCACTAGGCTTCTGTCAGTCAAAAAGCACTCGTTTATCTTGTGCAGATTATGTATTTTGCTCTAACTACTGCATATCCTTCTTGTGCCTTATTTTAATATATGTAATTTTAGAAATAGCTCCAAGTTAGACATCACTGTATGTCTGACCATTTGCTTAAAGGTGGCTGCACATGGGGAAAAAAGATATAAACTCTCCCTACCCTGAATTCTCTTCAGGGAACAGAGCAAATTCTATGGCGTCTCCACACCCTATCAATAAGCAAGTGGGTGAGAAAAGAAGCAGAGATGGGCAGAGCCCCTCATAATGCACCAAGCCACATAATTTAGCTGCTAGAGGAGGTAAATTGCACCTAGTAGAAGGCTGCAGTGACATAATTCCCTGGTCTAAAACAAGAGAGAAACAGACAAGGACTCTCCGCCCCTATAGTTGGCAGCAAGCTGCAACTCAACCTAGGTCCAAATGTGGTCAGTGTCCTCTATTTTGTTCTGAAAAGCAGATCTACATTTCCAGTGTTAATTGTACTTGACTGCCTAGGTTAATACTATCCTTTGGAGTGATTCTGCCACTCTTACTCACAGAAAGTAACCCCTTCTAACACAAGTACTAATGTGAACAAAGGTAGCAGAATCTGGCCTTTAGAGAAAAGAATGTATTATAAGGGAGTTCAATAATCCCCTATAAGAAATGCCACAGTCAAAAAAACAGATTAATAATCAGAATAGCCCAGGAAAACCTTTTGTTGTGATATAATTCAAACCATCACTATCCATCACAGCTTCTTCAGAGTAGGGCTCTGTGTTGAGTTTTTGTTCAAGTAATTAATTTTGCACCACTTATTCCAATGTCCATTTAAAAAAGTCTAAGAATTCTCTGATTAGATTTTGGATGTGAATGCTATATAAATAATGAAGGTATTAGTGCAGCTTGTGGCAGCATTTGTCTTACGACGACATGTGTATTGCACATTAACAATTGCTCTTCATTTTCAAGATAAGATCAGCAGAAAAAACAAAAGAGAAATGGTAAATTCTATGGGTAAATGGTTACACGAGGATGATTCTAACTGGGACTATCACCAAGTGATCATTTTTATTCCAGATGTAACAAGAGCCAAATTTACACAAGAATTTAATCTCTAATAGTGTTATCCAAGCCACATCCATTTTTGTCATTCTAAAACTGGAAAACTTTTGCTTTTTTTTCTATATCATGAGTTAGACAAGTATGTAAGTGCACCTTGTTGATGGCACTTCTGTTTTTGTAATTTGAATGTAACAAATCATTGGGGGAATTACCTTATCAGAAATCTAAATACAATTGGACCAGCGTCTCTTTCACAGCTGTTCAATCAATCCTAGCTTTCATACTTTTCTATTACCTTATTATAGCATCGCCAATCACCAAATTCCATTGATGTCCACTGGAAAAAATCCCAAACAACATTTGCTTAGCTTTGAACTGATACATACCTTTTGGATTTGAAAGATAAAAAGTAAAGGCATAACATTTTAATTAAAATGTTTATCAATTAAAAATGGACCTCCAACTACACTATATAGGACCTTCCTAGGATTTGTGTTTTAAGGCAAATCTCTAAATCAGGGGTGGGCAAAACGGGCTCCGCGGGCTGGATCCGGCCCGCCAAGTAGGTGGATCTGACCCGCAGAGGCCCTGCTGCTCCCCCACCCCCAGGCCAATTAAGGCCTGGGGCGGGGGAGCGCACAAAGTCTTCTCTGCTCTGCCCCTGCCGTGCGAGCAGCGCATGGCATTTAGAAGCTGCGGGAGCAGAGCGGAAGCAGGGTGGGGGCAGAGTGGAGAAGGCTTCGGGTGCTCCCCTGTTCCCAGGCCCTAACTGACCTGACGGTGGGGGAGCGCACCAAGCCTCCTCCCACCCTGCGAGGAGCACATGGCGCTTTGAAGAGCTGCACGCTGCTTGCAGGGTGGATGGGGGGAGAGCGAAGGAAGCTTCATGCAGCTTCCCCTGCCCCCAGGCCCTGATTGGTCTGGGGGCGGGGGAACACACAAAGCCTCCTCCGCTCTCCCCCCTGCCCTGTGAGCAGCGTGCGGCACTTCAAAGCACCACGTGCTCCTCGCATGGCAGGAGAAGGTTTTGTGCGCTCCCCTACCCCCAAGCCCTGATTAGCCTGGGGGTGGGGGAGCATGACAAGCCTCTTCCAGAGCATGGGTGCCAAATGGGAAGGGGGGGGAAAGGGGCTCCTCCACACCCAGACCAATCCTGGTCTGGGGGTGGGGCATTCCCACCCCTTCCCATTTAGGCCCTGCCCCTTCCTGTTTAGGCCATGCCCCTCCCAGGGTGGCCTGTGGATACTTCAAAATTTTTTGAAGTGGCCCCGGAGCAAAAATTATTGCCCACCCTTGTCTTAAATGAAACACCTACTAGATTCTAGCAAAACTGATTTCAATGCCACAAATATACATTGACTGAAAACATATTCTGTCATTAGGAAAGCTCATCCAGTGTTTGGTTTCTTACATTGGTATGAGCATGGAATAACTCAGGGTGAATCTACACAGCAGGGCTTAACTCAAAATAAGCTACGCAAATTGAGCTATGTCAACTGCGTATCTTATTTCAGAACAGCTTATTTCGAAATTAGGATCATCTACACAGCACTTATTTCAAAATAGAGCACTCCTCCGACTTCCCCTACTCTTCGTACAATGAGGGTTACAGGAGTTGGAGTAAGAAGTCCTCCAGCTTGACAGTATTTCAACATTATTTCAAAATAATTACCTGCTGTGTGGATGCAGACTAAGTTATTTTGAAATAATGTTGCTATGTAGACATACCCTCAATATACTGTAGACTTCAATATACTGCAGAATTTATATACAACTAAGAGTAGAGTTTGACCCACTAAAATCCAGTTGTATAGCAGTTCTTAAAGTGTTCTCTGTCCTAATAATTGAAAGAGTCACGATATTTTAAAGACATAAAACATTTAAATGTTTAAAGCCAATCTGTTTTCTTTTATTATGTATCCTTGTGGTACCTGAAGTGAATCCAGATTATCACTATTAAGCAATCATTACCTCATAACAACATGAACATTATTAACCTTTGAACAAGAAAGTAATGCCTTTAAAGTTGTATTTCATATATTTTGATTATTTCCCATTAGGCTTGTGGTATATTTTAATATAGGTTTTGTGTATCTTTGAGTCCTGCTATGGAAACTGAGATGATGGAAATTCTTTATATTCTGTATTTTTGATGATTAAAGGCATTTAGGAAAATTAGAATATATGCAGTTTACATACAGAGTTAGAGGGCAGGTAGTGAAGTGAAGATTAAGGATTCTTTAGTGGCCCCAAAGGAATAATAGTCAGACTACGTAGGATTTTTTCTTTGAACAAATTCTCTACAACAGATATTTGGAGTCAGATTCTTTCCTGCTATCTGACCTCTCCCTCTTTGCATTGCACCAGTGGCGCAAAGAGGCCAAGAAGGACCTAGCCATACCTAGTCAGACAAGAATTCCTTCATCCTGGAGGAGTTCTCACCTGACATAAAGCCTGTATAGCTAGTTGCTAGGTCACCTCTCTTTGTTACTAGTATAGATGTAGTGCCAGATTAAGACAAACTAAGCTACATCTTAGAGTCTCACAATATGAGAGGCATCTAAAAAAGGAAAAAGAATGACTCCATTTCAAATATTATCAAAATCAGTTAATAAATAAAGGAGATATGGGGAAAAGAAGATTATCTTTAAATGTTTACATTTTTGTTTAAATATGACAAAAATATACACAAATATGCTTACCCTACTCTTGCCATTCACTAATTGTTCATAACTGACAGGAGGAAGGCTAGGTCTGAGAAAAAACAATACTTGCACTGGTAAAATTAATATTTCTATGAATAATTCTGCTATCAGCCTCCTAAGGCAGCATTTTGTTGGCTATATGCTACTGGTAAAATTCTGAAAGTACCTACATAACGGAAAATGTGAGGTTGTAGAGGGCAGTGCCATGAAGTAATCCTGCCAAGTTCATACTCGTCTGAGACTTGTCCTAGCAACATAGGTATGTATATATTCCCCATTGGTGGATAATAGCCCAAAGGCTGCCATCTTGTATTTAGGGTCCAATATGCCCAGTCATAGAGTGCCTTCTCTCCTGTTTTTCTTCATTTTTAAGTGTGTGTTCTTTTTTCTTTTCATCTGTACATATGTACAATTGTGTATTTTAGTGCACGTGCCACTTTCTGCTTCATTCACTATTGGGGCTTCACATGACTGAGTTTGCAGATGATCATCTTAAGGGCATGGGTCAAATGGATCTTGAGGAGCATAAGTTTGTTTTGGCTTCCCTCCATCAGTTTCAGGAACCTTCAATGTGTTTTTATAGTAAGGCAAAAGACAAATTCTAACAATTGATTGTTTTGTAGTGAAAATTAAATCAGAATAAACATTTGAAAAACATACTTTATATATCATCTGGATAAACATTGTATTTCCCTAACTAAATTAATCAAACATTTTTTCATATGAAAAGAAGGATAATTTTCCTTATTCATTGTATAAAAATTATATATCTTCTCTTGTTTTCCTATTAGAAGACAAAGCTTTATGTCTATATATTCATAGTCCTTTATGTGAAAATAATCAATTTATTTCATGATATGCCATCTCTTACACTTTAGATAGTTTTGGGCCTCAGAATTTCACATCCTGGCCCTATATAGAGGATATGAAGGGGATCAGAGGGGCAGGAACACAGATGGAAGATGCATGGACATACTGCACTGTGCTCTGTTATTCTGCTTTTAAAGACCATTGCTATAGCCCTCAATGTGCTCTAAATCTCACCATGACCTGAGATGATAGAAATGGCCAGAGACTCAGTGAGCTATAACCAGCTGTCTGACAGAGCTTCCACTCCAATGTGCTAACTGTTTGTTAGCACAGCAGAGAAATTTTCCCTTTTTTCCATTAGGCCTTATTAAAGGCTATGAATGTGTTGAATTGGTAGTAGAACCTGTGAACCTACCAGAGATAAATGGCTTGTCTCTTCTTATATACATCAACTGAAAATTTAGTTCTGGCCTTATTATTTCCAGATTTTGGCAATACAAATGATTTTCTCATTGAAAATATCAGGAATTCATTAACAAATTAACAGTTATTAAAAAGAATCCCCACAAACAAATAACCTCTTGCCTTATTCTGGAAATCTCCACCAAAAATGCACTTAATCCAACTCATCAGGGAAAGCATTTTATCAAGTCTTGTAAGGGAACTTCATTATTGTTCAAGCCCCATAAGAGACATTGCTGTGAAAGTCAGTTTTCAGCAGGGGAAAAAGGTACAAGTTATCAAGAAGTGAAAGTGTAGTTCGCGTCCCCTGGGGAGATCACATTATCTATAAACAGTGTTATTTCTATCTCATTAAATGTCATGCAACTGGGGCATACACAGGCTCAATATCTAACATTAGCGTTTGCAAACTGATTTAATAAACGTAGCCAGGGAGTCTCCATAGTCATGTTTAGAACTTATATGCACTGAATGTGTTTACACACACCAGACAAGCAGCTTAATGTTGTATTGCTAACGTTATATTGTGGCTCAACCACACAGGGGAGAAAGGAGGAATAGGGCCAGCCCCAGATCTTCTGTCCAGGTCTGGAATGGTGCACAGTCCTGTTCTCTAGTTATTCCCCCTATATGAGCAAGTGGATGGAGAAACAAAAGAAAGGAAGGGGTGGAGAGAGGGCAGAGTCTTGGTTCTGTGTACTGCTCTCCCATTTTACTGACAGGAGTTAGCGTGGTAATGAAAGACTTACTTCATTTGGAGCAAGGAGGAATAATGACTCTCTGTTGTATCAATAAAATAAACTGAATTAAGGCTACTTTAATGCTGAATGATTTAATTCATTTCAACTAATCTACTTTAAATTCACGCCTTTAGTTAATTTGAATTAATTTTCCTGAGTATCCTGGTATAGATAAGATCTAAGTCCTATTTTCAAATGTGAATTTCAAGTTTAGCATCCTAAGTACCACTGGCTTTCAGTGAGCCTTTGGCTCCTAAGTACCCAAGTCTATTCTCAAAATGGGACTTAGGTTTCTAAATTCCAATGTCACATTTGAATGTAGAACTTAGGGCTTCTCTGCACCAAGGACACTCAGGAAAATAAATCAAAACTAACTAAAGGTATGAACTGAAAGTGGATTAGTTAAAATGCTTTAAACCTCAGTATCTTAAAAGATAAATATTATTCCCCAATTGTAATAAGTCCCTTTTTCATAATATTAAATAGAGTTTGGGTTAGGGGCTAGCAATATAAAAATGCAAAGGGAATCATAAATATCTAATGCATGGTGGGCTAATTAATATACAGAATTAGGGTAAGGATTTGAAATCCTTACTAGAACCTCAATTATATACTCAGAGCTAAAAAAATAAAACTACTTTAAATTTGTTACAGCTTAAGGTATAGATTTTTAATGGAAAATATATTTACCTCATTGCTGCTGTCTTACTTCAAGGAAGACAATATGTACATGCCAGAGAATTATGCATGAAACACTTGTGTCCATCTGTCCAACACCCTGAAGTGTTCTATGATTCACAAAAATGAAAGTAGCCACCAGTTATTCTATTTGTAGGTAAACCATTATTTTGTATAAAAGCTACTCAGACGGATGTTGTCTAGGTTTTCTTATGAAGGTGCAAATCACTGACCTAATACTTCAAGATTTAGCTATCAACAGTTTTTCCCCTAAGTCAAGATTTTATTCAATAGGATCCACCCCGCTCTCTGATCACAAACCCAGCACTTTGAGAAAATGTTCTTTCAAATTAGAATAAAGGATAATTAAAGCTTAGCTGAGATTTGCATCTTCTCCAGTCTCTTGATAGCCTCTGTTTCCCCTAATCCACAGGGGAGGATTTGAATTAATTTTAATGAGAGACTGAGAGCAGCAGTTGGAGTTAAAAAAAAAAAAAAGTCTGGGCAGGTGACATGAAAACTTTCCCACACAGCTCTGTTAATGCACTTTGATTGCAATATATAAAAACGGTTGCTTTTTCAATTGAAGACCTCCCCTGTGTAAATATAATGCCAAACTATCCATGTGATGGGATCACACTCTATTCTCAGTTATACTTATGAAAATCAAGAGTAACAGAAGTCAACGCGATTATTTCAGTCAGATCAGAATGAGGTTCTGGGATGTGAGATGCTTCACAATTACTCGGCATTCCTCAAATATGATCTTATTCATAACTTGTTACTACTATTTAAAAATCACTTAGAAAAGTTAGATGTCTGCAAGTCACCAGGGCCTGATGAAATGCATCCTATAATACTCAAGGAACTGATAGAGGAGGTATCTGAGCCTTTAGCTATCATCTTTGGAAAATCATGGACGACAGGAGAGATTCCAGAAGATTGGAAAACGGCAAATATAGTGCCCATCTATAAAAAGGGAAATAAAAACAACCCAGGAAACTACAGACCAGTCAGTTTAACTTCTGTGCCAGGAAAGATAATGGAGCAAGTAATTAAGGAAATCATCTGCAAACACTTGAAAGATAATAAGGTGATAGGGAACAGCCAGCTCGGATTTGTAAAGAACAAATCATGTCAAACCAATCTGATAGCTTTCTTAGATAGGATAACGAGTTTTATGGATAAGGGAGAAGTGGTAGACGAGGTATATCTAGACTTTAGTAAGGCATTTGATACGGTCTCGCATGATATTCTTATCAATAAACTAGGCAAATACAACTTAGATGGGGCTACTATAAGGTGGGTATATAACTGGCTGGATAACCGTTCCCAGAAAGTAGTTATTAGTGGTTTACAATCCTGCTGGAAAGGTATAACAAGTGGGGTTCCACAGGGGTCTGTTTTGGGACCGGCTTTGTTCAATATCTTCATCAACGATTTAGATATTGGCATAGAAAGTATGCTTATTACGTTTGCAGATGATACCAAGCTGGGAGGGGTTGCAACTGCTTTGGCAGATAGGGTCATAATTCAAAATGATCTGGACAAATTGGAGAAATGGTCTGAGGTAAACAGGATGAAGTTTAATAAGGACAAATGTAAAGTGCTCCACTTAGGAAGGAACAATCAGTTTCACACATACAGAATGGGAAGCGACTGTCTAGGAAAGAGTATGGCAGAAAGGGATCTAGGGGTTATAGTGGACCACAAGCTAAATATGAGTCAACAGTGTGACACTGTTGCAAAAAAAGGAAACATGATTCTAGGATGCATTAACAGGTGTGTTGTGAGCAAGACATGAGAAGTCATTCTTCCACTCTACTCTGAGCTGATTAGGCTTCAGTTGGAGTATTGTGTCCAGTTCTGGGCACCACATTTCAAGAAAGATGTGGAGAAATTGGAGAAGGTCCAGAGAAGAGCAATAAGAATGATGAAAGTTCTAGAGAACATGACCTATGAAGGAAGGCTGAAAGAACTGGGTTTGTTTAGTTTGGAAAAGAGAAGATTCAGAGGGGACATGATAGTGGTTTTCAGGTATCTAAAAAGGTGTCACAAGGAGGAGGGAGAAAACTTGTTCTTCCTGGCCTCTGAGGATAGAACAAGAAGGAATGGGCTTAAACTACAGCAAGGGAGGTTTAGGTTGGACATTAGGAAAAAGTTCCTAACTGTCAGAATAAATTACCTAGGGAGGTTGTGGAATCTCCATCTCTGGAGATATCTAAGAGTACATAAGAACATAAGAATGGCCATACTGGGTCAGACCAAAGGTCCATCTAGCCCAGTATCCTGTCTGCCGACAGTGGCCAGCACCAGGTGCCCCAGAGAGGGTGGACCGAAGACAATGATCAAGCGATTTGTCTCCTGCCATCCCTCTCCAGCCTCTGACAAACAGAGGCCAAGGACACCATTTTATCCCCTGGCTAATAGCCTTTTATGGACCTAATCTCCATGAAATTATCTAGCTTCTCTTTAAACTCTATTATAGTCCTAGCCTTCACAGCCTCCTCTGGCAAGGAGTTCCACAGGCTGACTACACGCTGTAGTCAGGTTAGATAAATGTCTATCAGGGATGGTCTAGACAGTACTGGGTCCCGCCATGAGGGCAGGGGACTGGATTTGATGACCTCTTGAGGTCCCTTCCAGTCCTAGGATTCTATGATTCTATGATTTAGCAAATTGTTTCCAGTTGTACTCAAAATGTGGTAGGTGCTGTGCAATCATTTAGGAAAGCATGGTTCCTGTCCAGAGAGATTACAGTAGTCAGTGCACAGATCACACATCCTATGATACTGTTTTCAGTTCAGAGTGATTTCTTTTATGGTACTCAATTCCCTCTATGAAAACCTTCAATGAGTTTCAAGCCATATTAACCACTCCTGGTTTTTCTGGTCCCTCCCTTTTTTTTCTTCCCTGCACTGGTGTAATTATAATTTACTCTAGGGCAAAAGGTTCCTAATCAGTTAAAATCAAACATGGAAAACAAGCATTAAAAATGCTGTCACTGTCATGTTCTGTATTCTCATTTCTCTATCATCCCAGTCTGTGGATGGGAGAAGAGGCGGTCCAGCTAAAAAAACAAAAAACTTTTTCAAAAGATCTTGTACTCCTCAAAAAATGAGGTTTACAGAATCTTTTGAAAAAGGTTTTTCTTTCCCGAATGAACCGCTTCTAGATGGCGGTTTCACTTTCAAAATACCCGTTTTTGAAAGAACGCATGGCCGCCATTATGCAAATGAAGCGCGGGAAATTCAAATCCCGGCTTCATTTGCAATTTCGATCTGTCTAATTTACATTTCTCTTTTGAAAGAGGGATGTAGTTTAGACATAGCCAGAGTGGCATTCTGTACAGACACTTCTTCACTAACAAGGTCTAAAGCCTCTATTCCTCCCTTCTAGAAAATGTTAACTGAAGAGATAATAATGAGATATAGAATGTGTGAGAGAGAATCATGTGCTATTCATCCCATGCCATCCCCTTTGCTTGTTGTCTACTTAAACCATGAGCTCTTTGGAGCATGTTATTTGGCTTTATGTTTATCTGTTACACGCACGAAAAACCACTTAGAACACATTAAAGTTGCAAACTCAAGTATTCAAAAGTTAGGAAGTTCTAGTATTAAGGTTACCCCTTCATTGGGATACAGTCTTTAATTACATGATTGTATACTATTTGTTTCCAAAAGATCTCTGCCTTATACAGTGCACTTAATAGACAGTGCTTACTTAATAAGCAACTCTTCATATATTGTTTTCTCCCCATTCAGTGTGTGGCCCCATGTTTTAATCTCTGCATACAATTCAAAGCCTGTCTAGAATTACTTGATTTACTCCTGGGCTTTTCCATGACACTCAGTCCTTTAGCCTTTGAATCCTTCACAAACATGAATGAACTTATTTTAGCAGCCTCCCTGTGACATGAGACTAATACCCATTTTACAGATGGGGAACTGAGGCAAAGGATTAGGATAAAAACTGGGGTGCCCAATGTGAGACACCTAGGATGTGATTTTTTCATAGTATGCAGCATTCTGAAGCATTTTATGTATTCAAAATGCTTCTCCTGTTGGCTTCAATGCAGCTGAGAGCTCAGCACATCTGTGAAGCAGACTTAAGGAAGAAGGGCTGAAAGCGCAGACAAGGTGGGGGGGGGGCAGCTCCTTGCTCCTGGAATGGGCAGGGTCTCATGTGGAAGGGGTGGGGCCAGGAGCAGCCAGCCATCAGTGCTTCCCAGAGCATGGCCCTGGGACCTGCCCCCCCAGCCCTCAGAGCCACTCAGTAACAGCAGCTGCCAGAAGCCACTGGCATCTTTGAATTGGAGGGCTCCAGGGCAATTGCCCTTTTTGCCCTCCTGTCAGTGGGCCAGCCACAAGGCATGAAGTTGAACATCCAAAAACTGAGGAACAGAAAGTTAGTGACCACCTGTGACAAGTTTGGTTTAAATTGTTTGCTTGACAACACACAGGAACTCTGTGGCACAGGAAGGGACACAATCAAATTCTCCAGCTCAGCACTGAACTACCTTAAACACAAGACCATCTTTTCTCTTCCTGCAATCCCCTTCTTCATTCACTCCACATCTTCCAACTTCTGACTGAAATGAGGCAGAGGTCCACAGGTATCCTTTATTACAGAACCCTGATTCTTGGCCCTGAAAGTTCAAGAATCTTTTTAAATGGACAGAACACTGTATTTTCTCCTAGCCTCGTTCTTGGAAACTGCCAAACTGTTTTGGCTGAAATTAAACAAAACAAAACAAAACACGAACACCAGCTTGATGTAGAACACCAAGCATGTAAAATTTCAGCCCAAATAATCAATCTGAAAAAGTTATAAGCAACCAAAACCAGGGTCTGATAAGGGAAACAGTTGGGCAACTTGAATAATTGGCAGTACTACCAGTCTCACCTATAACAAAACTCCTAGCACACAATCTCTTAGTTCCTATTACCCTAGATCCTATGATAAAAAATAAAAGACCTCACAAATGTGTATAGGCAGGCCCACGAACAAGGGGGGGAGGGGGGGCGCAAAAAGGCAACTGCCCTGGGTGCTTTAAATTGCTGCCAGAGCTGTGGGCGGCATCGTCCGAGTGGTGCTAACAGCTGCCTGGAGGTAGGGGGCATGGTGCGGTCCAGACAGCACTGAAGCACTTTCCTAGCCCTAGCCCTTCTGCCCAAGGCACTGCCCCTTCCAGGAGTTCAGAGCCAGACCCCCCCACAGACACTTTGCTCAGGAGTCAAGCAACTCTTAACTCCCACCACAGTCAGTCAGGTTTAGGCATGTGTTTAATGCTTTAAATGTGCTTCTGTTCCTTCATGAATCAGGGCCTTAAGCTATTTCCTAGGTAAAAAGGATACTTTTTATTTAATGGAGGGTGAGACAGAGTAAAATGAAATAGACAATCTAGGATTTTCACACAGCAGAATATTGCATAACAGTAAGCAGTATCTGGATCAACATCCTAATTCCCACCTAATCTGAGTGGTTTACTTCTCAAAATAAACAGTCTGCACCTATGTTTTCACTGGATTACTGTGAGTAGGATGTTTACATAGTGGAAATAGCTAAACATTCACTGAAAATAACAGGAGAGCAATTCTTTCCCAAGTACTAGAACCCAGAGTACTTTAGTAGATCAATTTTAGTAAAACGAGCAGATGCTGTGGAGTGATAATACAGGCTGAACCTCCTAGTCCAACACTTTCTTGTCTGGCAACATCCATGATCCAGCATGGCTTTTGCTGCCAGAAATCCACTTATCATGGGCATGGTCAAGTTTCCTGTGGTCCCATAAAGTTTGTTTACAGCCCCTAGTCCTGGCTCTCAGTGTTCTGTGCTGTTATTTAGCTCTAATTTACCCCTAACTGTCTTCTAAGAACCCAGTAAGCAGATAAAGTGTTAGTAATGGCGCTAAACAATATTGACCTCCTGCAATTCAGTTGATTCTCTGGTTCAGCTACCGGTCAGGTCCCTAGACAGGGTCAACCTGTAGCTGCTCCCTTGTGTAGAACTGAAGCTAGCTCTCCTATGTCACATCTGGTGACCTCAATACCGAAAATGAAAGGGGCAGGGCTACACCTGGGCCTATAAAAGTCAGTTAAGGTATTAACAGCAGTGTTATTTTGGAGTAACTGACGTCATTCTGAAATAACATAGTACCTGTCTACGCTACATTATACAAAATAACGTCGAGCTGGAGGACTTCTTACTCTGACTCATGGTAACCCTAATTTCATGAGGAATAAGGGAAGTCAAAGGAAGAGTGTTCTTCCTTCAACTTCCTGCTGTGTAGACAGCACCAAAGCCGAGTTAAGCTATTTCAACTTCAGCTATGCAATTGACGTAGCTGAAGTTGCGTAGCTTAATTCAACTTTAGCCGTGCTGTGTAGGCCTGCTCTTAGAGGGCAGGAAATGAGAGGGGGAATGGAGTGACTGGGGCAGCCCTGCCTGGGAAAGGGTAACTCCGGCATTACTGGCTCCCTAAGAGCAAGGAAACGGGAGCTCAGGGAAGCAGTCCTGGGGGTACTGCTCTAGCAAGGGAGCAGAGCTGACTAGACCTGGGAAGCTTCCAGGAGGAGCAGTGCCAGAGAATCTGGGAGGGGTGGCTCTGAAATCTGAGCAAAAAGGAGTTAAAAGACTGTTTTCAATTTATTTGCATGCTTCTGTTAAAGAGAATAAATGTTCCTAAAGGAGACTGGGCATGGCACTGAGTGCCTGAAAGCTGGGGAGAAGCCCTGCCCTGTGACAGTAACTTTAGTTTCCTTCAAGCAATTTCCCCCATGGTTTCCACTTCCAGTGACTAACAAGAAGTGACCTCATAATCAGGGGTGTATGTGCAGAAGTCCTTTTTAACAAATGACTGCTGTACAGCTCTGTCAAAGCAGCTGTCAGATCCACAAACCTCAATTAAGGAATAAAGCAGACTGATCTTTGTGTGGCTGATATATACATTTGTGAGATGGGAATGCTCCTTAGAGAAGCCTCCTGAGCCTCAGTGGAGTGGATCTAATCTAGCTGTTTCATAGCAGGATGCACTACAACCAGATTCCTGTTTAAACAGACAGGATGAAAGGTCAAGCAATAGCCACTCATTCTCTGCAGGTGCCAGAGCCGACAGCCTGGGTTTATTTGCTGTGTGCTGCTTGAATTGATATGTGGAAGTATCTCTCTTGTAGGCTGACATCCATGGTGATCAAATGATGGGATCATAGAGGTCAATTTACCAGCCTGAATTGGAAACCAGAGATGGTCCTATTAAGATGTGTCAAATCTAGAATTTGGGGATGCTAGCCCCATTACTACCCTTCTTTCAAAATAACCTTCTTCCTCAAAAATTGAGGTTTACAGATACAGAACCACATCTATACTGCTTGCTTTTTTGAAAAAAAAAACCTCTTTCGAAAAAGCAATCGGAAGAAGATATACAAATTCCCACCGAATTTGCATATCTTCTTTCGAAAGTAAAATGTAGTCTAGACGTGCCCCACTTCTTGTTTTAATATTATCTCAAGAGAGGGATCCCTGCAGAAGGGGCTGGGAATGGTCTGAAATGTATTAAAATAACTCACATGTCTGATCTCTAAGACCCCGCAGTCTAAGATAATTTAATTCCAGGACTCTCAAAAACAAAAGAGTTAGATGTCAAAAGAGTGGTGGTGGTGATGGGAGGGGTGCAGTGAAGGAGGTCTCCAGAAGTTCTGTTTGGCATCAAGTCTGGTAGCAGGAGTTTTAAGCAGGGTGCATAGTAGAGAAGGAAGAGGCAGAGGACCTTCACTGAGAATTCCCTTGGCGGCTGTCATACTCTATAATAATCAAACATGGTTTATAATACTGAAGGAAATGTGTCTTGTATGACCTGGCCTTCTTTCTTCTATGGGACCAAGAATGGAGATGGAGGTAGCCATTGAGTGTTCTGCAGCACCTGATAACTCTAAGGGTATGTCTACACTAGTCCCCTAGTTCGAACTAGGGAGGCTAATGAGGGTGACCGAAATTGCAAATGAAGCGCGGGAGTTAAATATCCCGCACTTCATTAGCATGTTCCCAGGCGGTCGCCATTTTGGAAATTGACTAGCCCGGAGGAACTGCCCGCGTCTACATGTGGCAGAGAAGGGCGATTCCGAAATAAACCCCTTACTTTGAATTAACAGTTAAACTCATTCCATGAGGTTTAGCTGTTAATTCAAAGTAAGGGGTTTATTTCGGAATCGCCCTTCTCTGCCGCGTGTAGACACAGGCAGTTCTTCTGGGCTAGTCAATTTCCAAAATGGCGACCGCCCGGGAACATGCTAATGAAGCACGGGATATTTAAATCCCGCGCTTCATTTGCAATTTCGGTTGCCCTCATTAGCCTCCCTAGTTCAAACTAGGGGGCTAGTATAGACATAGCCTAACCTGCTAGTAGTAATGCGTGAGTTTCTAGGTGTCCCTCTGACACAGTAGTCTTACTTCCTCCTTCTGCATTTGAGGGAGTCTCTCTATTAACAGTGATATCTTGCCCCAATGTAAATAGTTATACTTTACCCGGAGTGCCTAGTAACTTGAGGGGCACATCTGCAGATCTGATGATGGTATATTTTCCTGCCATATAAACTGTTTTTATTGAGTCATTTTGGGGGTCCCTACTCTCTGGACTTTTCACACACTGCTGCCATATCAGAGATCCTGAAACTCAGACTATTTTACTGAGTTGCAGGCAGGGCAATTTAGGTCAGTGCTCTCTAGGAATGATGTTCTTTTCCACTTCTCTGAGGTGAGTGGATGGAGGACTACCTTTTATACTGCTGAAGGTTGTAGCAAGGGCCAACCTTATGGGCTGGTAATGTGGGCACCTACCCAGGGAGCCAATGTCAGAGGGGCATCCGAAGTCGAGCCGCATTTCTCAAATTTTGGGTCCTGATCCAAAAGGGAGTTGCAAGGCTATTATAGGTGGCATCTGCAGGCTGAGTGCCCAACTCTGACAACTGTGCTGCCACTGGCAGCAACACAGAAGTAAAAGTGGGATGGTATGATAAAAGAAAGGGCAACAAAATACAAGTTTTCCAAGGGCACCATTTTCTCAAATGCTGGCATGTTGTAGCCAGGAAGTCATGTTAATGGGGATGATCATGAAGTGTGCAGCTATGCACAATGCATAAAAAACAGTCATTGGGGGAGAGAGGTGAAGAATTCCAGGTAAATGGAGAGCTTGGTATAGGGCAGAGGAAGAGGGGATGCCTCCAATGTAACCACAAGACTCAAATTATTTGAACCTTGGTAGATAAAAATCAGCATATTGACTTTCAGCCATAATCAAGAGGTGAGGTTTTCAAATAGCCTTCAGAATTGGCTTCAGGTAGACTATGTTGTATTAATCTAATTTTGAGGTAACAGAGGTGTGGTTCTATTCCCAGTTCTACTATAGATTTTCTGTGTGACTTGAGGTCATCTAATCTTTGCCAATTCCCTAGCTATACAATAGGGATTATAATTTTTCTTGCCTGTCTTGTCTATTCAGACTGTAAATTTGTCAGGGCAGAAATGGTCTCTTAGGGCACGTTTTCATGCTAGCGTTATTTCAGAATAACTGATGTTATTTCAAAATAATGTCGAGCAGAAGGACTTCTTACTCCAATTCCTGTAACCCTAATTTCATGAGGAGTAAGGGAAATCAAAGGAAGAGTATGCTTCCTTTGACTTCCTGCTGTGTAAATGGCCCCAAAAGTATAATTAAGTTATTTTGACTCAGCTACACAATTGATGCAGTTGACGTTGCGTATCTTAATTCGACTTCTGCCCTGCAGTGTAAACATGCCCTTAGTGTCTTTGTACAGGGTTCTCAAACAACAGATTGTGACATCTCAGGAGCTCAAAAGGCTATTACGTGGGCGCTGGGAGCTGTCAGCCTCCAGCCCTAAACCTTGCTTTGCCTCCAGCATTTATAATAGTGTTATAAATTAAAACACACTTTTTTAATGTTTCAGGAAGGGTCACACTCAGGCTTGCTGTGTGAAAGGGCCACCATATGAAAGTTTGAAAACCACTCACCTAGCACAACAGGTATATTGTAATACAAGGTATCATTCCACGAGGACTCAGGAATATTTTTATCGTTACCAAGCATAATACTCTATTTGTTTAAATATTTAATTGCTATTTTGTTTCTGATATTGCATTGAAGAAAACAAATATCTTGATATCTTGGTCATAGCCATTATATCCATAAACCACCGATCCTTCCATTTATAGGGATAATAAATACTATTTACTTTATAGATGAATGATTGTTTAAAAATGTCATAATACAAGGATAGCGCAGAAAAACAGCATGAGATTTTTTCACTACGTAACTTCATGGGAATAACAGATATCAGTGAACAGTTTCTGTTAATCTGATCATATATTTAACTCATAATTGGGGTGATTGGAGCTATGGACACAATTACAACTTAAGTAGTAACAGCACATTTTTTGCACAATATTTCATGGAGACATTATGAAAACTGAAATAAGTAATTAGTGCACCCCACCACAGTTCGCCAGTGTTGGCAAGTTATTAGCTTTCATGAATATTTGTCAAAGTTTGATAATGAACGCTATCTTAATGCCTCTCTGAGGTCTTTTATCCCTTTAGTTTGATTTATCTAACTGATTGGATGGTAGAATTTGGTTACAAGACATAACTCTGTGGAAAACAAACCATTCCAGTTTGCCAAACATCTCTATAATAGGAATTAGTGTTATACACACTGCAGTGCAGGAGCCATTGGTATAGAGAAAAAAAAAATTAATCAAAGCACTTCAAAAATGCTCCATAATTCACTTTCTCTTTACAGTCCTGCATGAATATATGTAGTATTTGCTTGGTGCAATAATTGCTGAGACAAAACTACTCCTCCTGTCCTTATTATCCAGCAGGAGGGCCAGAGGTTTACCTAATAAAACAGAATAGAAAGCTCATTAAATGGACTCCATGAAATGATTTCTCAGAAGGAGGAGTGTCCCTCAAATACAATATCACCATTGTCCTGTTCCTGATTGGTGCTACCAGCTGTTTTTAACAGTAAACACTATTTTGACACAGGCACTCAAGCATCTAACTATTTGACTTACTCATCTATGTAGTAAGCAACCCACTTCTACCATATGCAACATATCCTATCATCTCCATAGCAATCTACATGTTGAACTGATCTACGTGGGATAGAATGGCATGCAATGGATAGGTTTTGCATTTTGGTGATGAAAAAATGAGGGATATTTTCTAGTATGACATACAAACACCCCAGTCTAGTAATGCCAAAATACCAGTAACAATGCATGCTACAGTCCAACAGATCACTTTAGTTTACAGATGGTTCTATGGGCTTCAGTCAGAATCAGACCTGTCGTATTATCTAGAACTGAGGCCTAGTAGTTCAGACAAATATTGTTACCTTTCTGTGATGGAAATTAAATCAAATAAAACTAAAATGTAATATTTTCCTCCTCTCCCTCTACCCCATTTCCATTTCTAGCAGCTAAACCTACAACATTGGTTGCTTATCCTTTGAAACTAACAGATATGATGAGAACAAGCATATTATGGGGGTGGATAAAAATAAGAGACAGCCCCACACACAACTTCAAAGAAGCATGTTGAAACTGTCTGGGAAGATGAATGACACTTCAAGGGAAAAGAGCATTGTTAGCATGACCCTGGTGGTAGGTGTAGAAGGCAAATGCACGTGATGATGAATCACTATCTGACGAAAGGGTGCATCTTGTGATAACAGCAAAAAGCAGTATTGCATTTTCTCTGCTAGACGCTCGTCTTTCATCTCATCTGCTTGCCATCTTGAAAGTTTGTCCCTTCCACCAACAGAATATGGTCCAATAATAATATTAGTTCAACCACCTTGTCTCTCAATTACATTTAGTTCAGTAGAAACAAAAGACAGGACTATGCAGCACTTTAAAGACTAACAAGATGGTTTATTAGGTAATAATCATCTTGTTAGTCTAATAAACCATCTTGTTAGTCTTTAAAGTGCTGCATAGTCCTGTCTTTTGTTTCAGCTAGACCAGACTAACACGGCTGCATCTCTATCACTATTTAGTTCAGTAGTTCTATTATTTCCACTTCCCCTTTTCAGTTTCAGGGCTCTTAATGTGGATCTCTTACTTCTGCAGATGGTTTTAAATGCCAGCAGTTTTAGGGAAGGATTCTTTTTCATTGCATTCCCATGGCAGCTCTTCTCTATAATGTAACTTTGCTTAATTATTAGCCTCCCTGAAAATATTAATCGTTATTTCCACTAGATTTTCTGAGATATCTACACGGTCATTAAACATACCCCAGGCACTGAGTCTCAGAGCATGGGGCTCACTGGGCATAGAATCTGGGGCTAAAAAGTACAATGTGGACTTCTGGCTTGGACTGTAGCCTGGGCTCTGGGACCTTCCCCCATCATAGGGTTTTGGAGCACGGTCTCCACCCTAAGTCTGAATATCTACATTGTGGATTCATTGCCCTCAGAGCCCAAGTTATACAGGCACAGAAATGTAAGACTGGAAAAGACCCCAAGAACTGTGCTGTGGCATGACCAAATAAACCTAGATCTTGCTTGACAGATGTGTATCCAGCTTGTTTTTTAAAACTTCCAGAGATGGGGATTCCATGGCCTGCTTTGGAAACCTATTCCAGAGTTTAACTACTCTTATAGTTAGAAAGCTTTTCCTATATCCCATCTAAAATCTCTCTTGCTGCAGATTAAGCCCATTACATCTTGTCCTACCTTCAGTGAACATATACATTGTTTTCTTACTGCTCTATTTATAACAGCCCTTAACATATTGAAAACTTATTGTAGCCCCTGAGTCTTCTTTTCTCAGGATTAAACATGCCCAGTTTTTTTCATAGGGAACATTTTCTAACCCTTTCATCGTTTTGTTGCTCTTCTCTGGACACTGTGCAATTTGTTCACATCTTTCCTAAATTGTGGTGCCCAGAAGTGGACATGGCATTCCAGCTGGAGCCTCACAAGTACCTTTTTTTTTGCAGCTACATGACATTGATGGCTCATATTCAGTTTGTAGTCCACTATAACCCCCAATCCCATTTAGCAGCACTGCCACTGAGCCAGGTGTTCCCTATTTTGTAGCTGTGCATTTGATTTTTTCCTTCCTATGTAACATACTTGCCTTCATTGAGTTTCTTTTTGTTGAGTTCAGATTAATTCTCCAATCTGTCAAGGTCATTTTTTTAAATTTCTAACTTGTCTTCCAATGTGCTTCTACCCCCTCCCAGCTTGGTGTCATCTGCAAATTTTATAAGCACATATTCTACTCTATTATCCAAGAGTGGCAAGGACTTACCCCGGTGGGATCCACACTAACTATGCCCTTCCAATTTGACAGCAAACCACTGATAACTATTCTTTGAGTATGATCTTACAACCAGCTGTACACTCACTTTATAGTAATTTCATCTAGTCCTCATTTGCCAGATTTGCTTATGAGAATGTTATGAGGAACTCTGTCATAGGGCTTGCTAAATTCAAGGTTTATTACATCTACTGCTTCCTCTTTATTACCTATGTTCAGTGGTTAATTTGTAATGAAAGGGGTGCTGAGGATTAAGCAATTGTTTTGTTTCAGACCTTACAAGGCAAGCCCAGAGGTGCTGAGGCTATGAACTGCCAAACTTAGAAGGTCTGTGGCTCATCCCTGGCACTAACTGCACACAGACAAGGTCAGTAATCCAATAAAATAAGTGAATGAAATTCATGTGGCATGACTTGTTCTTGACCAATCCATGCTGGCTATTTCTTACAACACTATAATCCTACTGGTGCTTACAAACTGATTGTTTAATAATTTGCTCTGGTATCTTTCACGATAGTGAAGTTAGGTGAATTTGTCTATAATTTTCTGGATATTCCTTCCAATTTTAAAGATATGTTTGCCCTTCTCCAAGCTTCTGGGACCTCCCTTGTCCCCCAGGGGTTTTCTAAGGTGACTGCTAACAGCTCTGAGAGTGCTTCAGATAGTTCCTTGAGTATCCTAGGATGAACTTTGTCAGACTCTGCTGACCTGAATACATGTAAGTTATCAAAATACTTTAACCTGTCAATATTAATTGTGCCATTAAGCTTTTTAGTGAAGACTGAAACAAAATAGACAAAAAAGCTTTCTTGATTTCATCAGATATGAGTGCTCCTTTATTAGAGGACTTACACTTTTCGTCACCTCTCTCTTGTTCCTAATGTATTTAAAGAATCTCTTGTAATTTTCTTTTATGTCCTTGTGCCTTAGTCTTTTGATTTGGTCCCTATGTACCTGTGCTGTTCTTTTGTAATTCTCCTTATCAATTTGACCACATTTCCACTTTTGGAGGGGATTCCTTTTGATTTTAAGGTAACCAAAGACCTCCTGTTGTAGACAAGTGACCTCTTACTATTCTTCCTCTCTTTCCTTTCAGTTGAAATAGTTTGCAGTTGTGCCTGGAATATCGTCTCTTTGAGGAACTGCCAGCTGTACTGAACTCAGAGGACACGTGCAACCACATCACTGATCTTTTCTCACAGTATAGACATCTTCTCAGAAATACCTGCCTTAAGTTTTTCTAAATTTTAGTCTTGTGTATCTTAGCCACCATTAGAATAAAATGATGCAGATAAACAGGTCTCAATAACGTACTGCACTGTATGGATGGGATGTTAGTGTGAAATCCAGAATAGTTACATTAATAACAATCAATATGAATAAAAAATTGTTTTAGAATGTAGAGGGGAAGTCAATTTGAACATGCATAACTAAATACATTTTCTCTGGTAGCATATTTATTACAATGACTGTCTTCTCATAAAGCCTGGTCCTTTGAAGTCAATCAAAGCTTTGCGATTAACTTGAATAAGAGCATGACCAGGGCCTTCGGGTGGCATTCAGACAAACAATACAAAATATAGGTTTTTTGTGGGACATTGGGAGGTTGCAATCCATCACCCACAACTCACAGGTGAGCCAAAGAGCTGCAACTGAATCTCA
This sequence comes from Pelochelys cantorii, assembly GCA_032595735.1. Taxonomy (NCBI): domain Eukaryota; kingdom Metazoa; phylum Chordata; order Testudines; family Trionychidae; genus Pelochelys; species Pelochelys cantorii. Next base: position 330,774,603 of record CM064326.1, on the reverse strand, counting down.
CCTATGCCAGCCTATGAGTGAGAAGCCTCTGTATTCCCAGTACAAGAATTCTAGGCTCTGTACATGCAAACATAGTAATTCTTCTGATCTGCCTCTAGCAGTGCCTGATTACACTAATATGTTTGGGACTATCAGGCCCCTCAACCTCCTTTGCATGAATAATTTACAGCATGAGGGTCCTAAAGCAAGCTCTCCACATCTGGGTACTATCAGCCTTAGGAACTGTGATTTATGGTTCACTAAAACTGCAGAAGCATTGTGTAAGCATGGAAGACATATTATGGGGTATGAGTGAGGTAAGGACAATATGTGCAAGATAAGACAGTCCTCGACCCTACTTCTCCATAATTCTGCAGGCTGTTGTTTCTACCCCTAGCAATGATAGTCTGCATGGATCTATGACCAAGATGCAGACCCATATTACTCAGCTTTTGCTATTGTCTGCAACCAAAAGCTGATTATGGCCTGATTTAGTTTGCAGTGATGCTAGCATAGACAGGTTACAACATACTTGGCATTTCCACTTTCTTCTGCTCAATTTTATTAACCAAAGGGCTTGTTAATTAAATCAAACCAATGTAAGAATGAGATCAATGTATTCTGAACAACAACAACAACAAAATGCTACAGTTAGATTATTGAACAGCTCAGTTTTGCTCATTGAGTGTTATTGATTTTTTGGCAGAGAGAAAGAAAAAGAACAGATGGTAAAAGAAATAAATTAAGCTGCCGGTGATGGAATACAATATCACACTGAATTATAAAGAATGATGATCACAAATCCCTTTAAACGGGCATTTGCATACAGTACAAGAAGCTTGTATTGTACAAGCCCTTAGCTGATTGTTTGAAAACCTCACAGTAAATGGCTTATTTTGCAGTCAATGAAAATTTTGCATTTAATGTTATTCCCCAACTGAAATCAGAATGCTAATCCAAGGCAATTTGCAGGAGGTGAGATGGGTGCATTGTGCAATGGTCTCATCAAAAGGCAAAAGCTTTTAGCATTTTTAAAAACCCACCCCAAACCTCTCTGCATTTCTTGAAGGATAACTTCATTACTGCACAGATCAGATATATTGTAAAGGGAGAGAGCTGGGTTATTTAAAATGGATTCAAATTTTAATAAAGGTTTTTATATTATGCCTTGTTCATAGCCTGAAGAACTTACAATAAATGTAATAAAACCCAGTACATTTTGGAAAGAAATGTAAAAGATGCTAATGAAGACAAGGGGCCAGTGTAATTCTATCCAAGATTCAGAACAGACTTAAATTCCACATGTAGGATTGCAGCAAATAAAAAGAAGGGGGAGAGAAGGGCAAACTCAGTTCTGGTATGATTACAATGACATTCATCCTCTTCCTCCACATTTCAGTTTGATCCTCCAATATGAACACCATTAAACAAAGTGATTTAATCAGGATTTGGAATTATGCATGGGAGAAAGGTGCACTTAGATACTAAAAGACAGGTTTCTTATAAAATATGTTAGATTTCTTTTCTAAGAAAAAAGGTATAAGGATTTTTTTCTTGCATAAAACACAACTGACTATGGTTTAATGTACCCCAACACCAGATTAGCCTATAGTAAAAAAAAGATATGTAGTTTATTTGAGTGAAATTGCCTTAATAGAATTTTCATTTGGTCCTGATTTAAAGACCACATCTGTTTTAATCTCTTATCCTATAATTTATTATTAAAATGTGATAATGTGATTTAGTTACTTTTCTTCTTTCATCTCAAAACACTTAAAAAAGGTGGTTAAGTACCAAATCTCCAATTTGGAGATGGGTTATGGAGATGTTCAATAATCTGCACAATGCCACAGAATAAGTCATTGACAATAGTGGATTAAACACATATTTTCTGAAAGCGAATTCTATAATTTAGGCCAGGACTACACTAGACCCAGCAGCTCAGCTTAAGCTACACAACTCCAGATATGTAGAATATGTAGCTGGAGTCAGTTTACCTTAAACAGAGCTTGGCGGCATCCCCTCAGCAGGAGGCTGATGGGAGCAAACGCTCTCATCAGCTTCCCTTACTTTTCCTCAGAGCAGGAATACTGGATGCCAGTGGGAACGCCCTTTGAGTTTGTTTTAATGAGTTCTTAACTGGATCGCAGCAATGTCGATCTTCTGCAGAGTGAAGATGTGGCCTAATTTAGAAATAGGTGAATGTCAAAAAGTACATTTGGTGGAGATTTGGAGAAGCACCCAAAACACTGAAACCCTTGCACCATTTAAGTCAGTAACAATCATCCAGTTGACTTACATGGAGCCAGGATTGCATCCCAAATATTTAACTTATCTGAGATACCAGTACCCAAATACCTTGGATCTGCAAAAGTAGCTTGAAGCTCTCATACGCCTGAAATAGACAGCTGTTCCTTCTTGCTTCTAGTTGGTTAAGAAATACAACAAGAACAGCCTGCTACTTTGTGGGCAGTTTTATTTCCAGTCCCTGAATAAAGACAAAGGGGCAGAAATATGAAACACAATTTAGGGGGAATGCCAGTCTCAAAGACTCAAAGATTTGGTTTGAAGTTCTGACAATGGTTCAAGCTTTGCTTCCTATTATCTCTCCTTAGTCTCAAAAAGTTATCTATACTCATAACATTCTTGATTTGGCTCTAATTTGCCTTATGTCATAAAGCAGAAAGTATAATATAGATCTCAAAACCTAACTGAATGTGACCTCCTGAGCCCTGTGATATTTCAAAACAACATATAGAATTAACCCAGGGTGGGCAGACTGCAACACATGTGAAGCAGGGTTGGCCAGTTTGTTTTGACTTGGCACCAATGCTTAGATACAAAGAGCATGATTTTCAAGGGTGCTAACCATACACAGTTCCCACTGACCCAAAGATAAGAGGTGCCTCAGAAATACCAAAGACTAGATTAGACTGATTAGATAAGGGATCATTTGGTATCAATTAATCACAGGTCCTAAAGTTAGTTCTCTCTCCATCCTGCTTAGGAGGAGAGCAGCAGTGGTGTGTTAGTGGAAAATTAATAGTCCAATGAAAGCTGGGACAGAACTGTGGAGCCCAGATCTTAAAAACACATCACAAGTTTTACCCAGTTTTTCATCATGGCTGTCAGACCACAGTTTGCAGAGTGGTGAGGAGAACACACTCTATTAGTGGGTGTAGCAATTACTGCTCTATCATGAAATCCCTAGCACCCTTGGTGCCATTCTGAGTGCCCCACTACTATCTACAAGGACTGGCTGAAGCATATCCCATCACCCCCCACAATCATAGACTTTTCCATAACAATATCTAGAAATACTTCTCTGCTGCTGCAAGATTTCAGATAACCCACAGATCACTATGGCAGAGTTTCAGCTGTCTGTTCTTAGTTGCATTCACTCTCATTCCTAGTCTGTGAAATATAAGGTGGTGAGATTTTCTTAGACTTAGCAATATGGAATCCAGGAACTCCTCTTCTAAACAAAAACTAACCAAACTGAACTCACGATATTGACTGAATATATTTGACTTTAATTGTCTTCACTTTGCTGTTAACCTGAGATGTGCCTGTTGAAGTGTCTTATGCAGAGACTATTTTCACTCCCAAAAATCCTTCTTGTAAAAGCTGAAAAGTTATTACTATTTATTTAGCCCCCAAAGTGTGCTTGGTGACTTACGGAGATACTGCTGAAAAGCACATGGTCTCTGCATTCTTGATATGCTAAGCATCCTTTAGCATGGTGCAACTCCCCACCCCACTAATACTCTAAGCTCTGCCAAAATGATACAGTCATGCCCTATTGTGTATATTCATGCCATGTCTCTTCAGAAATTAAAGTCTTGATTCAGCCAGACACTGAAATATATGCTTATTTGTGAGCATATGCTTACAACTCTTTGAAGTAAATGGGATTCAAACACATGATTCAAACAAGATTGTGCTTAAAATTTAAATAACTTAAGAATGCCAAGCTATTCAGGGTAGGGACTATGTGTTTGTACAGGGTCTAGCACAATGGGCTGGCAGTTCCTCAAGGAGACAACTGGAATAAGGACCTCTTGATTTTTCCATAATACAAATAATAATGTAAACAGTTAACAAAAAAGAAACACGACAAAAGAAATTACAATTAAAAACAAGCTGAAATGTGTTTTCATTGCCCTGAAGTCTGAGAGTTACTTTTTCATAATTACCTGTTTCTATTTGTGATATCTTTCTGCTGGAGAGGCTTCCAAAAGATTACCTTGACAACCAATAAATACATTAATCCATGCAAGATTTTTTTCCCCCTTGAAATACTTTCTATGTTGGAAGTGTTATGTAGGAGGTAAAATTCAGCTGGAACTGGATGAGTTGTGCTGGAGATGTGATCATATTTCCCCAGAATTTTGCAACACAAGCAAATTGAGAGCTCTCATGCAGCAAGAACCACCTTCATTGATGCATTAAATGGGTGCAGCATCAGTGCCCATTTTCAGCAAAGAGAATTTGACCCAGAAGTTCACTGTCCTTTGCACACCCTTAGCACCATTTATAGAACTCAGCCCAACATTAAAAAAGTCTGTGCAAAGGTATAAATAACTTGTGCAGCAATGTGCACTTTGATATGTTTACACTATTGGTTTTAATGCTCAACAACCTTATAAAACTAAATCACGTAATTCACAAATGGAAGCACAAATTTAATTATTAAATTAAAATACATCTTATCTAGAAAACTCCAGTGCAAAAGCTGGGGAGTGAAGCATCCCCTACAATTCAAAAGACTTGAGCGGTGATAACCCAATAGGAGTAGCAAATTCCAGGTCAAATAACACTCCACTGAAAAGGGTCTGACCACAAGACCCAGACCCAAAAAAAAAAAAAAATTGCAACACTGAGCTTCATCAGCCCATTTGACCTCTGTTGCTGTGGCTGAGCTTGGATTGAGAATTTGTGCCAAGCATCGAGAGCGAGACTGATATTTTGTAGGAGGAAGTAGAAAGGACAGTGAAATGACTACAGAACAATAAAAGCCCAGGAAATGATAAGATCATGGGAGAGATGATCAAATATGGTGGAGAAAGTATGATTCAGGAAATACACTGACTATGTAATATAGTGTGGAAAGAAGGGAAGGCACCTAAGGAATGGACAAGATCTGTGCTAGTGACAATATACAAGAAAGGAAGTGTGTTGGAGTGCAAGAACTACAGAACGATTGCCTTAATGAGTCATCTAGGCAAGGTGCTGATGATGATACCGATGGAGAGATTGAGATTGCAGATAGAAGAACATCTAGTCGATGAGCAAGCGGGATTCAGGAAAGACAGAAGTACCATACAGAAGATATTGGCACTAAGATTGATAGCAGAGAAAGCTTGGCGAAAAAACAAGCACATCTACAATTGCTATGTCAATTTTCAGAAGGCATTTGATAGTATAGATCAGAAGTGACTTGAGCGCTGTTGGAGTCATATGGAGTGGATAGCAAACTGATACGGTTGTTGAAGGATATCAACGATAATGCAGAGACAGTGGTGAGAACGTGCAGAGAGTTGGGAAGTTGGTTTAGAATGAGTAAAGTTACGAGACAAGGAGATCTGATATCGCGGAGTATATTCATCATACACCTAGAGAGAGCGATGGACAAGATAGTAGAGGTAGAAGGGATATTGGTGCACCGGATGAGAACAAACAACATGAGGTTTGTGGATGATATAGTTATCATCGAGGAAGATGAAGAGCAAAAACGGTGCGGGTGCTAAATGAGGAAGGGAAGTGGTATGGACTGATTATGAATATCGATAAAAAGAAGACAATGGTATTTGGAGATAAGGAAATAGGAAGGAAGACCAGTGTAGATGGGATCGAACTAGAGAACGTAGAGAAGTTCATGTATTTGGGGAGCGACATGACGTATGATCTAGACTGTAAGAAGGAAATAGCGACTAGAATAGCAAAAGCAAGAGTAAGTTTAAAAGCGATGGATAAGATCTGGAAAAGGAAAGTGATTAGCTTAGGAATGAAGCCGAGCATCTTGAAAACGTGTGTATTTAGCAGCATGTTGTACATATGTGAGACATGGGTGATAACGAAAGATACAAAGAGAAGGATATTGGCGTTCTAGAGGAGTTGTTATAGAAAGATCCCGAGAGTAGGATGGACACAGAAGGTCACCAACGAGGAATTATATAGGAAGATACAGCTGAAAGAGAACCTACTGCAGAGGGTTATACAAGGGAAGTTACAGCTATTTGGGCATATCTGCAGAATGAATGACGAGCGAAAAGTCAAGACCCTGGTATTTGGCATAGTGAATGGTCCGAATAGGAGAGGCAGACCCCACAGAGAATGGGTAGATGATATAGTAGATTGGTGCAGAGCTAGTCTACAGAAATTAAGCCACTCCGCACAGGGCAAGGAAAGATGGAAGGAAATAGCGAGGGAGGCATCGGACACCAACGGGCGTTGGGCTCATGGTTGTTGATGATGATGATGAAAGTCATATAGATAAGTCTCAGAGGGGCAGCTGTGTTAGTCTGTATCTGCAAAAACAACGAATAGTCCTTTAATACCTTAGGGTATGTCTACACTACAAAGTTAATTCGAACTAACAGCTGTTAGTTCAAATTAACTTTCATAGGCGCTATACATACAAACCGGTAGTACGAACTTAAATCGAACTAGCAGAGAGCTTAATTCGAACTAGGAAACCTCATTCAACAAGGACTAACGCCTAGTTCGAATTAAGTAGTTCGAATTAAGGGCTGTGTAGCCACTTAATTTGAACTAGTTGGAGGCTAGCCCTTCCCAGCTTGCCCTGGTGGCCACTCTGGGCCAAACCAGGGAAACTCTTCTGCCCCTCTCCCGGCCCCGGAGCCCTTAAAGGGGCACGGTCTGGCTACACTGCTTGTGCCAGCTACAAGCCTGCCAGCACCCAGCCAGCAGACCCTGCACCTGGCATGGCATGAGCCAGACACCCGCTGCCACCCAGCCCTCTGCCTCTTCCCAGGACCAGGCTGGTGGCTCCCAGGAGCCTGCCTGAGGCTGTAAGAGGCGGGCGCCCGCCTGGTCTAGTGCAGAGATTGTGGACCTCATCGAGGTTTGGGGGGAGGCCTCCAACGTCCGTGATCTCCGCACTAGCCACAGGAACGCGGCCGTCTACAGCCTCATGGCTGACAGCCTGGCCACCAGAGGCCACATGCGGACTCGGGAGCAGGTCCACTGCAAAATCAAGGACCTGCGGCAGGCCTACTCCAGGGCCTCCCAGCCAGGGGCCGACCCGGAGGCATGCCCTCATTATGAGGCCCTGGACCGCATCCTGGGGGCTCACGCAGTCCATGCTCCCCGGGTGGTGATCGACCCCGGGGCAGAGGGACCCGTCCCTGACACCGAGGAGGAGGAGGAGGACGCCGAGATCCAGGAGCCTGCAGGGAACTTGTCCAGGACCCAGGACCCCCGAGGCATCCCACAGAGGACATCGGCTGTGTCGTCCGAGGCCGAGGAGGGCTCCACATGTGAGTGCCATCATGCTCCCCTTATGTGTACAGGGGGGTGGGGGGAGAGGGAGCCCAGGGACTGTGTGCCTGGGCCTTGCCCACCATGGAGCAGCAGCTGGGTGTCATGCAGGGGCCCTGGCTCGTTCCCCACACGCTGACCTCGCCTTGCACAGGGGGGCTGGGTTTCACCCACTGTGTCCCCAGGGAGAACTGACCACTGCTCTTGTTTCACCACAGCCGCAGCACCTGGGACTGCAGGGCGCACCACCCCACCTGCAACAGCCACCTGCACCCGGGCCAGCAGGCGCACCAGGAACCTGGAGGACTACCACTGGCAGCACCTGCGGCTACTGGAGCACCAACTCTGCACCCAGGACCACTGGGTCCGGGAGGACCTGCGGCTGCGGCAGTGGAGCTTGGAGGCGCTGGAGGAGCAGGGCCATGCCCTCAGAGGCCACCTCCAGACCCTGGTGGACAGGTTCCTGCCTCCTCCTGCTCCGGCCCCTGCGGCCGCCCCAGCTCTTGCTCCTCCTCCCACCTCTGCTCCCTTTCCCGCTTCCTCCACACCCCCCGTCCCTCCTGCCCCACCCTCCACACCCACTCCCCCCAAACGCCCCCGCACCCGCAGTGCTGCGAGACGGGAGAGCCAGCAGGACCCCCAACCCTGAGCTTTCCCTTCCCTTCCTCCCCTTCCTCCCCCTTCCAGCTCCCTCCTCCCAGGTTTCCCCCTTCCCTCTCCCACCCTTATTCCCCCCTCCTCCCCCTCCACCCCAGTTATGTACAATAAAAAGAGATTGTTGTTTTCAAAACAGGTGTCTTTATTTAACATTAGGAAGGGGGGTTAGGGAGGGGAAAGGGGAAAGAGGGGAGGGTGGAAGAAGGCCCCAATGGGGCATGCAGGGAGAGTTCAGTCCTCTTCCTCCACCAGGAAGATCTCCCGCAGGGCTTCCCAGATCTAGACGGCCCCCCACTGGGCCTCCTGGACGGCGGCGGTGCAGGGCTGAGTGTAGTGGCCAGCCATGAGCTCAGCCTCAGCCATCCAGGCTGGCAGGAAAGCCTCCCCCTTCCACTCGCACAAATTGTGCAGCACGCAACATGCTGCCACCATGGGAGGGATATTGTGCTCGGTGAGGTCGAGGTGGGTGAGGAGGCACCTAAATCTGGCTTTCAGTCGTCCGAAGGCCCCCTCGACCACAATGCGGGCCCTGGTGAGCCTGGCATTGAAGGCCTGGCGGGAGGGGTTGAGGTGCCCCATGTACGGCTTCATCAGCCAGGGCTGTAGGGGGTAGGCCGCATCCCCCCACCAGGCAGACGGGCATGTCCACGTCCCTGACCCTGATGTGGTGGTCGAGGAAGAAGGTCCCGGCGTGCAGCCTCTGGCACACGAAGGAGTTGCGGAACACCCTGGCGTCGTGTGCCTTGCCGGACCAGCCCACATTAATGTCCGTGAACTGGCCCCGGTGGTCAGACACGGCCTGCAGGAGGACGGAAAAGTACCCCTTGCGGTTGATGTACTGGGAGGCCTGGTGTTCCGGGGCACGGATGGGGATGTGCGTCCCGTCGATGGCCCCCCCGCAGTTGGGGAAGCCGAGGGCGCCGAACCCCTGGATGATGGCGCCGGATCGGCGAGGCGGACCACCCTGCGGAGCAGCACCCGGTTGATGGCCTTGACCACCTGCAGAGAGACACAGCAAACCGCAAATCACTGGGGCGCCCGGGTGGCTGGGAGTGTTCGTTCCCTGGCACTGCCCCGCGCCCCAATCCCAGAAGCAACCCCCGCTGTGATCCTGGCCGCCGCGGGCGGTCTGTAGTACGGCCGGGACAGACTGAACGCTCCCGTGTGGGGCACTGTCGCCTCCTCCCCCGCCCCCATTTTCCCTGGGGCGTCCCATTCTCTCCTTGCAGTCCCCCTCCCCCCCAGCCCAGTGGCCGGTGAGTGCCGTACCTGCATGAGTACTGCTCCAACGGTGGATCTCCCCACGCCGAACTGGTTCCCGACGGATCGGTAGCTGTCCGGCATGGAGAGCTTCCACAGGGCGATGGCCACACACTTCTGGAGGGGGATGGCGGGCCTCCTGCGAGTGTCCCGTTGCTGCAGAGCAGGGGCGAGCCACTCGCAGAGCTCCAGGAAGGTGTCCCTCTTCATCCTGAAGTTCTGGGTCCACTGTCTGTCTCCCCAGCACTCCAGGATGATGCGGTCCCACCAGTCGCTGCTGGTGTCCAGACGCCAGATGCGGCGGGGCACGCTGGCATCCGGCCGCTGCTGCGGCTCCTTCATGGCCCCCAGGGTGGCCAGGTGGAGAGGCAGGGGGCTGACGTGCACCAGGTGGTGCCAGGCAGCCTCCAGCCATTGCTGGCAGGCTTGCAGCAGCAAGTCCAAAAACTGCACCAGAATGCCCAGGGCGAGCTCTGGCTCCATGGTGCCAACTGCGGTGGCGTCCCCATTGGGAACCTCCGACACAGGCAGGCACAGAGGAAAACACTTTGCTGTCCCTCGGCGAGGTAGGCAAGCAAGCGGAGAAGCTGAGAACCGGCTGTCCAGGGGGGTCCCTTTAAGCACGAGCCTCAGATAGCCTCAGACAGCAGCCAAACAAAGCAACTACTGACCTGATGCCCTGCCGGAACTGGTTTCAGCTGCCCTTAAATGTGACACAGCGTCCAATCAGTGTGGATGCACTACTTCGAATTAGCAAAACGCTAATTTGAATTAGTTTTTGGGTCTAGATGCGTTAGTTCGAATTAGCTTAGTTCGAATTAACTAATTCGAAATAAGTTAGTTCGAATTAGTGCTGTAGTGTAGACATACCCTTAAAGACTAAACTGGTTAGTTTTTAAGGTGCCACAGGACTCCTCATTGTTTATCCAAAGTCATATAGTGATTGATGGCCTGATTCAAAACCCATTACAGTCAATGGAAAGGCTCTTGTTGAATTAAATGGGCTTTAGATGAGCTCATTATAGATCATTACCAATGACTTGTCTCATACCAAGAAGCTTCTAGGGACCAGTGCAGGGCCAAGCAAGATATCAGATTCCATGGGCACCACCTCACCTGGGAGTAATCCAAAGCCCATTGACGTCATTGGGTGCTCTTCCATAGACTTTGGGCAGAATTCTGAACAGTGACCCAATATGGAAGTGACAAAGGTGAGAATGATTATGGTAAGGTCCACTCATGGTTGTTGTTTTTTTAAGCAGTTATAAATAGTTATATGTATTCTATTTTATCCATAAGGGCAAACACTTTTGAGCATTCTTCCATGTGAAATAACCCAATGCTTTGGTCTCTGAAGACATGAAGTGAACCATAATGTGTGTTATTTCCATATAACACATAGCTTGTCACTTAATATTACTGAGCTATGGTGCATTTGAATAAATTAACATTGGCAATGAATACTTACACTAAGGAAAGAGCATTTCAAGTGAAGGAGAAATTCTCTTTGTGTAATCTTTAGGGGGAAAAAGGAAACCTTTTGTACATATGGACCGCTGTGCCAGATTTAACTTCTGAAAAAAGGTTAAGCCCTTTGGAACAAGTGGATGACTTTTCTCTAACACTCACACACACAGCATACAATTAACTTTTCAGAAATGTTTTCCATGCTTAGTAACACTCATCATAGTCAAACATGCCAGAACCTAGGGGATTACGCAGCTTGTTTTGGAATACAGTCATTCTTCTTTCATGACATTTTGAAGTCCCCTTGGTAATCTGCAGTGGTCCAGTCTATTGACACTGCTAAACACACCTGAATTCATAGATTACAAAAAAACAGAATGTAAAACAGGTCTACAGATGAAGATTTTTCAGGATAAAACATAATAGAAATGATACCACTATTGCTGAAGAGCAATATATGATGGTGAGGAACAGTGTCCTTTTCACCGATGCTAAACTGTTGTAGCAGTGTCTTCACATGGAATATTATATATCTTCCATTGTCCAATTGATTTTGCAAAATTAGGCTGGAGTTCTCACAACTGAAATGTTCACAAGGTTTTTTTTAATAGTTCATACTTCTTTAGCTAAAAGAAAATATAGCCAGAATAGTTTTTCTCGTGATATTTGGGTGAGTTTGAGCCTATACAGAAACATATATACAGTGTTATGAGAGGCTTCTTGGCCTAACTGAGGCCAACAACCCATTTTGTTAGACCCAGTATAAACACATAATAAGAGTCCTGGCCCCCCAAATCATATAAAGAGAAGGGGAAAAAAAAGTATGGTGGAAACCAAGTACTATTATCCCTAATTACAGATAGGAAACTCGGTCACAGAATGATTACACGAAGTCATACAGAAAGTCACAAGAGCCTGAAATTTAACTAAGATGAAGATATGTATCCCGTATCTTAAACACAAGGGCTGGCTTGTTGAGATTTTGAATTTGTGTGGAAAATGAAAAATAAATGAAACAATATATTTAAATTTTTCAATGTCTATAAGGTTTTGGTATAAAACTAGTGGAGAGATCAAAGTTGAAGTGAGGCCTTATTTTATCTAAAGTTATTCAGTTGTCATTAGATTCTGGGGCAGGGGAGGAATGGAAGAAGCTGACAAATCAAATCATGAAGGCCTCATTTAAATACTTCTATAAAATATAAACTATGACTAAATTTACTAACACTGTTTCCTTAAATAATTTATTGAATTTTCTGCTACAGAATCTGACATCAATTTTTAATTCTGCCTTTGCTACAAAACATATTCAGGGCTATATTTGGGTGTTTATACTACGGACTGGCTCTGTGTTATATGGTAGTTTGGAGAGGCACAGCCCAAGGTGTAGTGTCATAAGCTATTATGCCTTCTGGGGCATAGCTTCAGAGTAGAAATAACTAGAACTGAGTGAAAATTTAAAAGTTGTGAACCATGAGGGTGAAGTCAGGATGAAAAGTCAAAATATAAAACTATTTTCACAAAATGAAACATTCCCAAAAGTTTAGTTTAGAAATGTCAAAACATTTCAAATCAGGTTGAATATATTTGACTGCACCTGATGAAGGTGGTGTGGTGCCTCATGGTAACTTCATTCTTCCCCAGGGACCAGTATGCCTTCCTAGACTACATCTTTCATAAAAACAAAAGAATGGCCATACTGGGTCAGAACAAAGGTCCATCTAGCCCAGAATACTATCTGACAATAGGCCAATTCCAGATGCCCCAGAGGCAATGAACAGAACAGAGAAGCAAGTGACCCATCTCTTGTCACACATTCCCAAGTTCTAAGGGTACGTCTAGACTACACGCTTCTTTTGAAAGAAGCTTTTTCGAAAGAATCTTTTGAAAAAGCTTCTTTCGAAAGAGATCATCTAGACAGCCACAACTTTTTTGAAAAAGCGATCCGCTTTTTCAAAAGAGAGCATCCAGGCAATCTGGATGCTCTCTTTCAAAAAAGCCCTGTTTGTGGTCAAGAACGCCTTTTTTCAAAAGAGCTCTTTCGAAAGAGGTCTTTCAAAAAAAGGTGTTCTTCCTCATAAAATGAGGTTTACCGTTGTCGAAAAAACCACCGTGTTCTTTCGATTTAATTTCGAAAGAACACAGTGACAGTCTAGGTGCAGGCGACGTTTATTTTAAAAAAGGCCATTTAAAAAAAAAAAACCTGTAGACATAGCCTAACAAACAGAGGCTAGAGATACCATCTCTTCTTATCCTGGCTAATAAGTATTGATGGACCTAACCTCCATGAATTTGTCTAGTTCTTGAATCCTGTTAAAATCCTGGTCTTCACACCATCCTCTGGCCAGGAGTTCTACAGGTTGACTGTGCACTACATGAAGAAAAATTTCCTTTTGTTTGTTTTAAATCTGCTATCTATTAATTTTATTTGGTGACCACTAGTTCTTATGTTATGGGAACAAGTAAGTAACTTTTCTTTATTCACTTTCTTCATATCTGTCATGATTTTATAGATCTCTATCATATCCCCCTGTAGTGAGTCTAGAATAGCAGCATGACCCGGAAGAGGAAAGGCCCTGTAAGACGCCTTGGTGGGTGGGACCAGACTCACTCAGACCTGCCAATAGGAAGCAGGAAAGTGAGTCCAGGAGTACAAGAGGCAGAGCTCAGTTGGAACAAAGCTGCTGAGCAGATCAGACGCTTGGCCCAAGCTCCAGAGGAGGAAGGTCCAGCCATGCTGCCCTCGACAGGAAAACTGGGGTGGACCGCCAGGGCCGCTGCCAGGCCACTGCCAGGCCCCGATGACTCGTCAGGGCCATCAAGACTGCTGCCAGACCCCGAAGATTTGCTGGGACCCCCAGGACCCTCACCGGGCCCAGAAGACTGGGCTGGTCCACCTGGAGCCCTGCCCAAGCCTGACCTGGAGCCCATGGACATGCTGCCAGCATCTTCGTCCTTGGAGGACCCCACAGATCAGTTGTGGAGCTGGGTAGACTCCCGGGGGGGGGGGGGGAGACCAGGAAGCAGCCCAGGGGTAGCCGATTTGAGCTGTCTGAGAAGATGGAGGTCAACTGGGCAGTGTGTTGCAGTCAGGATCCCCACTGACCTGGTCAGCATCTTGTGGCCAGGATCCTTGCTGACCAAGCGGCAGCCTGCACTGCCGCTGTTAGGGCCCTGGGTTGGGATGCAGTGGAGTGAGTGGGCCTGCATCCCCTCCCGCCACCCCACGCCTTGGGTGGCAGGTTCCCCTGGTGGGGATGAAACCCCCTGCACTTGTCGGCTCTCTGTCAGTGAGGAGACCCAACCTCTGCTCTGCCTGTAAACAGGCCTGAGCTTTAACTGGTGAACTAATTGTACTGTTTGTTGCCATGCCCTGACCAAAGGCTGGGCCTTCTAAACTGCTGCTTGGCCTGCAGACATGTCTGAGCCTTGCTTATACTGTTTGTTGCCCTGCTTTGCATAAGGGGTTGGCCTTTATAGACTCCTTCCCCAACCTGCAGACAGGCTCAAGCTTTAAACTGTGTAATTGTTTGTATGTTGCCCCGCCCCGAATAAGGGCAGGGCCTCACAGACTATGGGCTCCACCTGCTGAATGCCCACAGCCCTTACTGCATAGATGTGGTTTGTAAACTGTTTGTTTGTTGCCTCATCCCAGCTATGGGCATGGCTCTCTAAGCGGTGGCTTGACCTGTTGTCACAGCCGAGCCCCTGTACTACAGATACTATTTTGTTTGTTGCCACCCTGACTTAGGGTGTGGACCATATTAACTGAGCTCCTAACTGTAAGTGGCCCCACACTCAGAAAGGGCCGGGCTTGTGACTATTATCTGGCCTGATGGAGGCCCCGGTAGTGAGGCAGCTCCCTTTAGCCTAAGACTAGGAAACCACCCTTATTCTTCTCTTTTCAAAGATGAAAAGTTCCAGTCTTTTTAATCTCTCTTCATATGGTAGCTGTTACAAACCACTATCATTTTTGTTGCCCTTCTCTGAACCTTTTCCAATGCCAATATCTCTTTTTTGAGATGAGGTGACCACATTTGTATGCAGTATTCAAGATGTGGGTGTGCCATGGTTTTATATAGAGGCAATAAGATATTCTCTGTCTTATTTTCCATCCTTTTTTTAACGATTCCGAACATTCTATTTGCTTTTTTGACTGCTGCTGCATATTGTGTGGAAGTTTTCAGAGAACTATCCACGATCACTCCAAGATCTCTCGAGTGGTTACAGCTAAATTAGTCCCCATCATTTTGTATGTTTAGTTGGGATTATTTTTTCCAATGTGCATTAGTTTGTATTTATCAATTCACTTGCCATTTTGTTTACCTCTTTCTCCAGATTATTTATAAATAGGTTGAATAGTATTGGTCCCAGTATGGACCTTTGGGGGACACCACTAGTTACCTCACTCCATTGTGAAAACTTACCATTTATTCCTACCCTTTGATTCCCATCTTTTAACAAGTTATCAGTCCATGAGAGGACCTTCTCCTATCCCATAACAACTTAAGAGCCTTTTGTGAGGGACTGTGTCAAGGCTTCCTGGAAATCTAAGTACACTATATCCACTGGATTCCCCTTGTCCACATGTTTGTTGACCCCCTCAAATAACTCTAGTAGATTAGTAAGGAATGACTTCCCTTTACAGAAACCATTGTTGACTTTTCCCCAACAAATTATGTTCATCTATATGTGTCTGACTATTTTATTCTTTACTATAGTTTCTACTAATTTGCCCAATACTGACATTAAACTTACTGTAATTACCAAGATCACCTCTAGAACCCTTTTTACATATTGGCGTCACATTCGCTATCTTCCAGTCACTAGGTACAGAAGATGATTTAAAGGAGAGGTTACAAATCACAGTTAATAGTTATGCAATTTCACATCTGAGTTCTTTCAGAACTCTTGGATGAATGACATCTGGTCCCAGTGACTTGTTACTCTTAAGTTATCAATTTGTTCCAAATGTTTATAAATTTGTTTCATGACACACTTGACTCTCATGGCAAAGCATGTGGCTCAGTTAGAAGGGACAGCCTCATAGGAAATGTATTCCAGCCACAGAACCTGGCCAATAGGAGAGAATGGAGGCATAAAGTGCCCAAACTACATCTCCCATCAGTCCTGGTGGAACCTTAGACAGATGCCATTAATGTCAAAGTAATTGAAAATGAAATGTTTGTTGTTCAGTTCAACAAATTAAATTGTTTCAGTTTGGAAACTTCAATTTATTGGAAATTCCTTTTCTGCTGAAAAATCATTTCTATGGATTATCCCTAACTGGCCCTAGGGTATGAGAATACCAACCTGGATGACAAGTACTCTGTATATCAAAATAACACACATAGCATGGCTACTGGCAGTAATAGCAGGCTCTGCTCTTTGTCAGCGTGGTGCAACCCTGACCTACCTGTGAGAGAGTAGCTCTGTCTCTGTGGCACTGCAGGATGAAACTAGCAGCTAGTGACTCTCTTGGGGGTGCATTTAATAAAGTGAACTGGGCAGGAAGATCAGTTTCACATTCACCACAGAACAATCATTGGACGATGGTGTCTTTCAGTCACTACCGACACTGACCTGCATTTTGCCGGACAGTGGAAGGCTCTATTTACCATTGCCAGTCACTTCAGTCATGAAGTCTCCATTCTGTGCACTGATTTGAGGATGGGTAGATTTGCATAAGGTAAAAGCATCCACAGAGTTTGCATCTGTGCCAGTAAATGTAAGCGCATGGCTACCATTCAAATGATTAGTGGAAATAAATCCATTTAAGTGTACCTAAGGATAACATTCATTTCATTTTTAATTTGTAAACAGAGACATTTCTAAAGGCATTTTGCTGTTCATCTTGTTCTTCATGCACCAGGATATTCCTAGCACTGCACAAATATGCCTAGGAAGGAGAAAGTGCTTGGAGACTAAACCAGCCCCTTCGTCCTTTGCCCAGGAAATGGCCAGAATGAGAGTCCTTGAACTCACAGAGCAGAGGGAATGTGGATGCTGTTGCACCATTTCAAAGGGTTCAGAATGTACTCTCACATCTGTCCAACTCTGCCGACTGATGATGGGTGATCACTCATTGCTGTGTATGATCAGCTCTGCAGACCAATGCGGAGGGCTCAGGTCAGAGTATCATGTTAACAGCAGTACCACCCTTGCAGACTCTTTGTGCCCCCGGTATATAATTATCACAGAATCAGAGGCCAGTGGCCTGATTTTTCAAAGGTTCTGAGCACCTTCAGTTCTGCTGAAATCAGGCCACTATTCTCTTCTGACTGTGCAAGCATCAATCCCATTAGCCTTTGAAAATGCACTTTAGCATATGAAATAATGGTCTCTTAGTACAAGTGAAGAGGAGAGTGGACTGTCTGTCCCTAAGTATAGATTTAGTGATGCAGGGTTCTCATGCCTCAAACATCTGTTCTGCCATGCAAATATCCACCCACTGGGGCTAACAGATGTTCTGGCATTACTTAATAACAGTGCAAATTTGTTGTATGTACTGAGAAGTAACTAAACTATATGATTTTATAGGCTGTCAAGAACACAGGAGTTTAGGCGCAATGCCGTGCTGCAAATACTTGTGTGTGTGCACATACTTTATATGGATATTTGCATACCTCGCCTATGGACAAACCCTTGGGCTTAGAGCATCCAGGGTGCAAAGAATGCTATGGAGCTGAGGCACCATAAGGGCAAACTGATCTTGAAGGGGGATGGCCAGGCTCACGAGCAGTTATCTAGATGCACAGGAAAAGCAAACTTGTACTTTTATGGAGGGAGGCTTAAGAGTTGTGCAGGCTAGTTTACCTGGGCTTCTCCACCCTCATTGTAAGAAACCACATATTGTTCCCACAAAGCAGGCACAGCCCTCTGCCCCCAATTTTCCACACTGGACCTATCTAACTCAGCACTGGTTGGTTCCATGCACAGTCATTTATGCAGCTGTCTTGAATTTCTAGGTCCCCTAGCTGCCATGAGGGCAGGGACAATAGACCTTGGCATAGTAATTGGGATTCCTGACATGTGTTGATGTTTAGTGCACTAACAGCAACATCTGAGAGCAATCTTTATGTGCACATGCACTGCACACAGCACATCATTTTGCCTTTTGAATAGGAAAACACACCTTTCCCTGGCACCATAACTGGCTTTAGGATACATCCCTTCCAACCCATCCTAGTCCTGATGTGAGCTATCCATTAGACTGAGAGTTACTCTGTGGTGTGTTGTCAGATTGCTAAAACTGTTTAAGTAAGAGTTCAATTCAGTTGAATGGCTACGGATTCTTAGGTCAGGGAAACAACCAGTGAAAAAATTAGCATCCAAACTGCATGAGACATGAGAGGTGGTACAAATGTGTTTCCTATTGGGGTGTATGCTACAAATGGCTTCCACTCTCAAGCTTAATAAAAAACATTCCTGTTGTTTCCGTTTTTGAATGGATACCTGTCATAAAATATGAAATCTTTTATTGCCTCTCCATTGTATATTGCATGGGAGACTTGCTGCATTTAATTCACATGTGAAATAGGACATAAATATTCCGATAATGCACGTCTCCACAGTGGCTACTCATTTGAGGGGCTACCATGTGAGATTTCTCTAGCTGTTTTGCATAGGGCAGCAAGGAACCATCCACAAGATAACTACAGTGAATGAATATATAGCTCTGTGCTCTCTTTCCCATTTTGTCAGGCTGCTATTTGAAAAGGAAGAGGAATTTCTCTGTTGCTTTCTACTTTTGGCAACTCTTTGGAGTCCCCATAAAGCCACCTCTGGAGGGCTCCTGCTGTGGAGAGAGGTCCTGAGCAGCTCTCTGATGAGCGTATCTGAAGAACTGGCATTAACACGTTTCAGTCAGAGTAAATAGTGCTGCCTGGAGCCCTAACTTTGATAACTATCACTGCAACAGAGGACAGAAGTTTCCATAGTACGTTGTTCTATTTTGATAATTAAAGGAATCGTTGAAACAGAAAAATTGCATTATGGAAATGGTATTCCGCTATTACCATATTGAAAGAATACATATCTGTTTGTGTGTAACATGGAATAGACATAAGGTCCAATTCATTTCTGGTGTAACTCTGCAGATCTGAGAACTGGGCTCAGTGTCTGTTCTGTGTTACACACAAAGAGAGATAAATGTAAACAGAACTTTTAAAACATAAACTTATTAGTTGCTCTATTAAGAAGAGGGGATGAGAAAGGTTGGATAAAATAACTGTTTTAAACCTTCACTCAAAACCACAATTCAAACCAATTTTCACATCTTAAAACACCTGATCAATTGCTTGCACTGCCACAGTTCTGGACCAGAGGCTCAACCAGCAGTCAATGTGGAGTCAATGTGGGGCTTTTGCATCACTGTTGTGTTATTTCCACCCACACTGGAACCAGTAAGTAACAAGATCAGGACAGTCAATTCCAGCAAGATATTCAACATGATGTCAAGTTGAGAATGATATAAAACTCCACAATTTTGCCTAGGTTTCCACCTTAATCTGAACAAAACAGAATAATGTCAGATGCAGTTCTATAAATGGCTTGGGTTTGTTGGATCATTACTTAATAGAAAACTATTTTCTGAGTGCCAACTTTCTCCCTTTTAATTTAGAACAATCATATTTATAATCACATCAAACACAATGTTATAAAAAGGCCATTGCATGCAAACCCTTGAAAGTATTGGCTCATGAAAGCATTGGCTAAATCATGTCTGTTGTTCCATTGACAGTGAAATCAATGGAACTACTCATATGAGGATGAATTTGCGAGATCAAACTGATTTTATTTTAAACTCATCATAAATATCAAGACAAAAATGACATTTAATTACAAGAATATTAGCCTGAGTGAGCAAATCCCATAGCCTTTGAATAATTGCTGTTTATAAATTAATTGAATGAAATTACATTTAACTTCGTCTGAGTGAGTCCTTTTCAGGATAATTTAACCAAATCAAATTATCACACAGAAACTTTTCTGAGAAGGAAAATGAGATCTGTAAATGATTATTGAGGTGACATGAGCTATTTACTGAATTATGAAGCTTGCATGAAATACATCATAGTATTCTGAGGAAAAATGGAAACAACAGCACAAGTGAAAGCTATTATTACATGGTTAACTCCAGCAGTGTTATCATGTTACCTCATGATTATGGAATAGGTATGTAACTCACATCACCCCTATATGTGAACTATGCACTGGAAACATTCTCTAGCTTTGATGCCTAAATGATCAGTTTTTGGAGCTGCTACAGTTTTGAATGGCATGGTAAATTTCTCATAGATACATAGATAGAGATGTATCTATATTTATATATCCATGCCAACCAATTCAAAATGTAAGCAGGATGGTTGTGCTATAAAACATGTACAAAACCAGCTGGCTCAAACCTATTCAGATTTTTCATTTTTCTTATATTCTCCGTTCTTTGCTTATCTACCTTTTGTTTACCTCTGCTATTTTTTAGAAGCACTTTATCTAAAGGATTGCATTCTTTTTGAATCAGAGTATCTTAACACTACATATACAGGTTGAACCTCTCTAGGCCAGCACTCTCGGGACCTGACTGGAGCCAGATCAGAGAATTTTCCAAGCCACAGGAGGTCAATATTGTCTTGCACAGGAGTTGGCAATAATTTTTGATCGGGGTCACTTTCGAAATTTTGAGAAGTGGCCCTGGGCCACCCTGGAAGGGGCGGGGCCTCAGGCGGAAGGCGTGGGCCCAGGACACTTCCGTGCTTCTCCACCTACAGACCTTGATTGGTCAGTGGGTGGGAGAGCATGTGAAGTCTTTGCCTCTGCCCCCCCCCCTCAGAAAACTGCCAGCTGTTCTGAACAGCTGGTGGTTCTTTCTTGGCACTCACACCCCTGGTGCTGGGAGGAGACTTCACCCTCTCCCTCTCCCCTCCCCCAGGCCAATCAGGGTTTGGGGACTAGGGAAGAGCGTGAAGTTTCCTCCTCCCTACCCCTCTGGTCCTGCAAGTCTCATGCTCCCTGCCCTCTGGCATGCAGAGCTTAGCGTCAACCGCCAGGGTTGACTAAGTGCCACGCATTCCCCCGTCAATAGGCCCTGATTGGCCTGAGGGTGGGGGAGTGGCAGGACCTCCACAGGCCAGATCAACCCACTTGGCTGGCTGGATCCAGCCCTCAGAGGCCCTTTTGCCCACCTCTGGTCTAGCAGCATTCCCAATACTTCCACTGCTTACGGGGTTCTTACAAGACATATAGGACTACATTAGAGCTAAAGAACATCACAGAACACAGAGAGCCAGGACTGGTGGCTGTAAAAAATATTATGGGACCACAGGAAACTTGGCCACACTAATGATAAGTGGACACCCGACTAACTGAAATCATACTGGATCTCAAATGATGTCAAACCAGAGAGTGCCAGATAGGTTCAATCTATAGTCAAGTGTATTGCTCACATGCAACAAAGGAAAATGTGATTGTAAGGGGTATTAGTGTGATGATTATTCGGAGTTAGATTTGTCAGCATATAGGTAAATCAGTGTAGCACCACTTAGCCCACTACATACATCCCATCCCAGGGTGCACTTGTTCAACTGTTATCCCTTGTGTGTCAGATGTTCTACGGGTGTAACTCTAATGGGGTGAATAATCTATGTCACCTTAGGATCTAGTGCTGATATTTCTATGGATTTTTTCTCTTTATTTAGTTTTGGAAATATTTAAAACACAGAATAGGTCTCACATCTTCCCATAAAGGGGTACATTTAAAGTGACAGAGGGGCTCTGCCACTGCATTATAAGGCTTGCTGGTTACAAGTGGTCATTATCATAGGATATATCTCTATCTATGAATATAGAGACCTGCAGAGCTGTTGAAGGCATGAATGTTTCAAGACCTTGGAATTCATATGTTCAGGTGCTAATTTCCAGAATGTTTTGAAATGTAGCAATTCATTGCAGAAGCTGATGGAAGATACGAGCATATCTACCTCTCTGTTTATGATAGCTGTTCACATGCCAGGTTGAACTGCTGCAGCTTTTCTAAATGAGTAGGAGGATAAACCCAGTGCCTTGGCCAATCCTTCTCAGAATAAAAGATGTGCTAATGTCCAGATAAGGAAAATTACAGCTGCTTCCATTGACTTCAATGGGATTTGGATCAGGCCATTACTATAATACTGAATATAACTCAGAGTTTTAGAATGGGAATTTGTAGGCACACTTGTAACCACCACAAGGTGGATTTGAACCTGGGACCTTTGAAGGGGAGTATAGGAGTCTTTACCCTCTGAGCTAAAAGCCCACTACCTCTCAGCCTCTGCTGTAGAGGTCTCTTGGTCTTAACTGTTGCTGTGGTCTAGGTACCACTTGGATTGCTCAGTAACCACGCTAGGTGTGTGGGTTACACACAGTTGATATAAGATCAGGTACAATGAAAATACAAATTATTTCATGCTAGACTGAAGTCCCTTGCTTGCATTAGTGAGCATATACTCCCAGGAGTAGCCCCAAGGGAGTAGTCCCAATTAGTAAAAACTGGGATTACTCCATTTCTCCATTGTATAAGGATTTTACAATCTGGTCCTTCTCTCTAGATTCCAGCTCCTAAAGAGCTCATTGAATGGCTAAATTCCGTACCATATTTGCATTCATGCCATCTTATTTTTAATCATTCTCTATTCATTAGTTTGAAAGAAAAGGTACTCAACACGTAAAGTCTGTCTTTTTTCCCTTCTCTTTTTCGTGTGGTTTCAAAGTTTTATAATCAGAAGCAAGTACACATTTCTTAACTATACCTCACCTTCTTCTCTTGTAATTTACATACATTGATCACTTCCATATGTCTAGTACAAGGTAAAATAGTTTGTGTGCATAGTAATGAGGGTGAACATACAGCAAAATAAAATTCAGATTCTGTCATATTTCTTTCAGCTGATAGAGAATATTTTACAAAGGTTTTCAGCTCTCAGAAATTTCCTTTTAAAGGAAAGTGGCAAGTCTGAGCTAAGTAGTCATTCTTAACAAATAAAACCTGTTTTGCTCAATCTTGCTTCCAGTACCTTCTATACAATATAAATTAAAAATAGTAAGTCTCTGATTTCACTCATTTATACCAGTGTTACTCCTGTATAGTTCTATTAACTTTGATGGAGTTGCTCCTAATTTATGCTAGGAGAACAGAGGAGAATCAGATCCCAAGAAACAAACAGTTATGAGGCTTAATACTGCTACAGTTGAAGCAAAGTGCAAAAATCCCACTGATTTCAATGGCTGTAGGGTTGAACCCTCCATGTTTATTTCAACTGATTAGTCATTTTGTTTACTAGCTGTGATCCTCTGGTTTAGCTTCTCTGATGCTTGCACACCCTGCACAGAAACCAGCTAACAAATGACTCACACAGGCTAAAAGGAGACCTCAGTGACATCTAGTTAGCTTTAGTTCAGAGCCAGAGAGTTTTATTTAGATAAATACATAGAAGTATTTATGTTAATTATTGTGCTGATTCAGTGTTTCTTTGCCAGTTTGCCATTAAAGTTTATGTATCATTATGGAACACAGTGATATTCAGAACCACCCTTCCATCACATGAGTGTATAGGAAGTAAGTATAAAAGCAAATATAAATCATTTCCTGAATTAATTCATAAAATGCCATCTGGCTTCATTGTAGGCATGTGGAAGATGGGAACTGAAACTTATATTTTGAAAGATTGAAGTAATCTCCTGTTTAAGAAACAGGGACTTCTTTGCTTAGTCTAGAAGCAAAGTATATGAGAACAAGAGGTCTGCAGAATTCCAGTTCTGACTTTATCTTGCTAGCTCTTCCTTACCCTTGGTGTTAAAGGGAAACAAATTAAGGCCATGATTCTGTAAATACTTGTGTAACTTTAGTCATTACACCAATAATAGACATGGCACAGTTATATGGGTAAGTGTGGCAAGATTTTGGTCCTAAACAATAGCTCAGAACACCACTTAGGACTACTTTCGAGATGATAAAACTAAGAAACCAAGAAAGAAAATAGGGTTAAAATGAAATTAAAATAGGGTGCAAGCTAGGGATATGAAAGATACAAGTTCAAGTCCCTGATCTACCACAGATGAACGTTAAAGATGTAAAACTACAAGCTGAAACATATTAGAGGTTTATAATAATTTTAGTTGTAATGATCTAAGCTGCAGGTAAGGAAAATGGTTGAAATACATAAGACTCATATATTTTAGATTCATAATGGACCTTCTCAAAAAAGACCCTTTTTAAAAAGACCAATTTTTTTTTCTCTTTTCTCCAGAGAGCAAATCCCAAATGCCAGATTTCATCCAGGAGGCCCTGGGCAGATGCTATAATAGCAATATTGACAGTGAGGATTTGTACTGACACAAACTGCACAGCTAGAATACAGAAAAGAGTATCTGCTGATGAGGAGGACATTTTAGCATGTGTGGACTGGAGCTCTTTAAAAATCACCTTATGCTCCCTTTTTACATTTCTCTCTTGATGCATGTAGACTCCTGGCAGATGGACTCTGGCATTTCTTGGAAGAATAGAAGTTCTGGAATTCACTCTTCTGGGAGATAAATCAACATGTGAGCAGCTAGCTCAGGAGTTAATTTAATATTTGTTTTTGCCATGGAGACTCTTCAGAACAATGCTCCTGGTGCTCCTTTTTCACCTCCTCAAACTGAAGGGAAAAGATAGGTAAAAGGAAGCCTGCGTGGAAGATAAGATCATGGCTTGTGCCTTCTCTCTGAAGCCAGCCCTACAGTATGGGAGAAAATGGAACTAAGATACACAACTCCAGCTATGTGACTAGCATAACTGGCTTCTTGTACCTTAGTGCAACATTCCATGGTGTCCCCATTATGAGAGGTCAATGGGAGAAACTCTCTCATCAACCTCCCTTATACCTCGTGGCCCAGTGAAGTACCAGACTTGATGATCAGTGGTCGATTTAGTGGGTTCTTACTACACCCACTTAATCGAATCCCAGGAGATCCAGCTCCACAGCATTGATCTCCCATTAAGTGGAGACAAGTAGGAAGTTCTCGTTACAGATCCTGTTAGGCTAATAAAATAATTCTTCTGTCGACCTAACTATTACCTCTTCAAGGGGTGGATTTCCTACAGTAGTGGAAAAATCCCTTCTATTTCTTTAGGAAGTGTCTCCAGTAAAGCACTACAGCAGGGTAGCAACAGTGCTGTGGTGCTCACAGTAGGCTCATAGTCTATGTCTACACTGGAAAGGCTTGGTGATTAAAGTACTGTTGACATGCAAAAGTCACCAAAAACTGAAGACTCACCAAACCTGTTTTTTCTGCCACCCTTTGTCAACATATCAGTCTTCAAACAAATACACACCATAGCACTAGGCATTTTGGGAACATGAAAAAAAAAAAACCCTGTCAGTCACCTCTTTGTTTCCCAGCCCTTCTGGGGCTTCCAGCTTACTTTCATGCCACTTGTATGACAAACCATCTGCTGTGATGGATCCCAGACTTCTCTCCCATGTTGTGTTCAATGTGCACAGGAGGTCATGCATTGCAGCTGTTGCTTACATAATTTGAGAGAGAGTAAGGGTGAAGTGGTTGCTTGTGGGTGGAACAATAAGACACGTGCCTGGATGCATAGACAGACTCTCGTGTTGTCAGAGGTGCCCATAGAGTGGCCATCAATATGAGGGAGGCTCTGAGGAACCACTCTGACAATGAGGTCACTGACATTTCTGTGTGCTGGGGTTGTTTCCCTGCCTTATCCCACTGCTCATCCTGAACAAGGCTTTCCCATGAGAACAAGGGGCCAGAGTGACTGGTGTGGGTTGTGTCACACAAAATAAACTCATGGAAACCTGTGTCACGTGTCTTTATTGAGGTCTTTCAATCAGAAAAAAACTTTCAATCAAAAGCTCTGGGGTACTCCAGGCAGGAAAGCATCTTAAGCAATAGCCATCCCAGTTTCCCCAAGAAGACGCCATAAGAACCACTACACAGTGAACCAGAAACCAGGAAGTGGATTTTAAAAGTTCCCAGGGTTTGCTCGTGAAAGGAATGCCTCTGTTTGCCTCTATGGCTACAGAGCAGAGGGCTTCAAATCGCTGGCCAGGGTGGCTAATTGGGCATTGTGGGAAACATGCTAGAGTTCAATAAGTTTGTCAGAAAAATCTACTTTTATACACACTGCATGATGGTTGACAATAAAATCGGGGGAGAGGCAAAAGTCACTCATGGAGCTGGAAGTTTTTTGTCACTAAAACTGGGTGTCCCTCGTGACTTTTGTCATATTGCAATGTGAACACTCTCCAGGTTTCATCAATGAAAAGGGTTTTTTGGTGACAAAACTTGCCCGTGTAGACAATTTCATAGCCCTATAATCCAGGGGTTTGCACTCTGCTTTCCCTAAGCCTGATCTAGATCTGAAATATTTGCAGACTGTACCCTCTTTCAGTCCCCCCAGGGTGATGAACCCTTCCCCTTGAAGGGAAAGATGAAGCTAAGTTAACCTCACCAAGTTTTTGGAGTCCTTTCCCCAAATCATGCACAAGTTTCCACTGAAGCTAGGCTAGCTCATAGAAGTCTGTATGATTTTTACTTCATTACAAGAGAGGAAAACAAGATTTTCTTTTACATATGCTTGCATAGTAGTTACAAATCAAAGAACTGCACCACTTCTCAGACTGTTGTCTACAAGATCCAAGTTTGCACAAAAATATTTATAAAGGATGGGAAAGTTATTTGACTGCTCAGTTTTACAGTACCTATAACATTCAGTTGGAAAGATAAGCAAGCAGCCCAACAAATGCCAACCAATTCTGAAGTTTTAGAGGAATGTCAAACACTTTTGATTGTTTAGTATTTAGTTATCAAATACCAAGAGATGAAAAACAGAGATGATGCATAGCAGAATGGTACCCACCCCTTTCAGAGACTGCTGCAGGTGAATTTAGTTCACAGTGGGAAAAGCATCACCCAAAGTTTTTTATCTGGAATATTCAGAATTAATCTGAAATCAGGGTCTAATTCTGTTCTTGCTTCCACCAGTAAATCTGGAGTGATTCCATTAAAGCTAATGCAACTATGCCAGAATAAGTGAGAGGAGAATCAGGTCCAGGATCTGCATATCTCCTTAGATTTGCACAGATGCATATGCATACTTATGTGCAAGCCACATTATATGCAACTGGGTCATGGGAATGTTTAAAAACTAAAAGGAAAATGTGCCATTTGAACTGGAAGACTCTATGTAACTGACACAGGGTAACAGTGATTTAGAATTAGCCTATTTAAAGCTATGAGACTATCAAAAGGGCTCTGCAGCCACAGCCAACCACCACCAGTGGGTGTAATTGGATTTGGAAGAGCTTGTTTGTGCAACGAAGGTAGATACAGGAAGGGAGAACTGCAGGAAAGTATTTCAGAAACTGCTGAACTTAAGGGCGCTGTGCATTTCATTTTATGATTGCAATTATGATTTCAGTAAGCACAGTGTAAATCCAGACCAAACTGACTTCAGAAGAGTTACTTGAGATTCAGCAAAGCACACATTTACTTTAATGAGTGCAACTTAACCATGTACTTAGGTAATTTCACAAACAGGGATGCTTTCCCAAATTGAAGTCTGTGACAAACGTAACTGAGATCAGAATCTACTCCTCTGGAAGTACATGAAAAGTCTGTAATTGCATGATAAAGAAGCACATTCATCTGTACTATCTTCCTAAGAAGAATGTCATACTTTGGGAGGTAAAAACGCCAGTGCTTTGTGTGTGCCAAACTTGCATTGTTGATGGTAACTCCTGTGCCAACAGTTACATTATGTATTAAGACTGATGTTCTGAGTTAAGGCAACTCTTGTCAGAGGTGACAACTAACATCTCATAGGCCTTTAGAACTGAAAGCAAGTGAACAAAGGTCCATTGGGTTGTAATGCTTCGTGGCTAGGATTGAGATACCCCCTCCTCTATTTTCAGGCAGGCAGCACTTAGCAATGCTGCAGTACCATAAATTAATAATAATAACTAAGCAGAACAACAAGACAAAGAAGACTGGATTTGTGACTTGGAGAGGCATTACTATAACAAATCCAGGCCCACAACCAGATCCAGGGGGTTCACCTAGCTGAGGGTCAAAGTACAGTACATTTTCCACTCCAACTCATCTGATGAAGTGGGTTTTTTCCACAAAAGCTCATGATCCTATACCTTTGTTAGTCTCTAAGGGTACGTCTACACTAGCCCCCTAGTTCGAACTAGGGAGGCTAATGAGGGTGACCGAAATTGCTAATGAAGCGCGGGATTTAAATATCCCGTGCTTGATTAGCATATTCTTGGCCGGTCGCCATTTTGGAAACTGACTAGCCCGAAGTAACTGCCCACGTCTATACGCGGCAGAGAAGCGGGATTCTGAGATAAACCCCTTAGTTCGAATTAACTGTTAAACTTCCATGAGGAGTAACAGTTAATTTAAACTAAGGGGTTTATCTCGGAATCTCGCTTCTCTGCCGCATATAGACACGGGCAGTTACTTCAGGCTAATCAGTTTCCAAAATGGCGACAGGCCGCGAATATGCTAATCAAGCACAGGATATTTAAATCCTGCGCTTCATTAGCAATTTCGGTCGCCCTCATTAGCCTCCCTAGTTCGAACTAGGGGGCTAGTGTAGACATACCCTAAGGGTATGTCTAGACTACATGCCTCTGCCAACAGAGGCATGTAAAATAGACTACCCGACATAGTCAATGAGGCGGGGATTTAAATATCCCTGGCTTCATTAAAATAAAAATGGCCGCCACACTGTGCCGGCTCAGCTGATTGTCGGCACAGCGCGGCAATCAAGACGCGGATCGGTTGACAGGGGAAGCCTTTGTCGACCGCTCCCTTATGCCTCGTGAAATGAGGTTTACAGGAGCGGTCTACAAAGACTTACCTTGTCGACCGATCTGCATCTTGACTGCCGCGCTGTGCCGACAATCAGCTGACCCGGCACAGCGCGGTGGCCATTTTTATTTTAATGAAGCCGGGGATATTTAAATCCCCGCTTCATTGACTATGTCGGGTAGTCTATTTTACATGCCTCTGTTGGGAGAGGCATGTAGTCTAAACATACCCTAAGGTGCCACAGGACTACTTGTTGTGTTTCAAATTACAGACTAACACAGTTATCCCTTTGAGACTTCTTAGTAATGTCTATGTGTGTGCGAGAGAGAGTATGTGTGTGTGTGAGAGAGAGAGATGTCATAGGGAGCATTTTAGAGTGGTGAGAAGAGAACTTACAGAACTTTTAAAAATGGTTGTGTCCTTAACAGCTGAAGTTAACCTGGTTCTTTCACTGGGACAATGGGGTTCTGCACTACTCAGCAAAATTAGGAGAAGAAAAGGGAATTTACCATCATCATAGTTATGCTCACCATTCACAGCTGTTACTGTATGAGAAGAGCTAGCCCTCACGAAGGCTGCATACAGGAGGTCCCTGTGACTGCACCGCATGCATGTGCACATTCCAGAAGGGGGCTTTAATGCTACAGTAGAAGGAATTTGCTGAATAGACTACCAGCCACAGCAGAGTACTGAAGGGAACCTCCACAAGTGACCTTAATTAATAAGCACAGAGAGACAAATTACAGAGCCTCATCTACAATTTTGACCTCAAGCTGCCACTGTCCACTATGTGCACTAGTTTGAAAATAAGCATGTGGGATCCTGAGAATGATTTTATCCTTTTTTTAAACTTTGAAGTAGAATGTCACAGTCCTTGACTCCACTCCCTCAATCAGGCACCGCCTCAGGTAAAGATCTCATTTTGCTTCACATTGAATTGAGGTCAAGTCAAGCTCTGGCTGACATGGGAGCTATTGCAAACACCAGCTCATTTTTACATGATTATTGCTTCCCTTGACTCTATTTCAGGGCCTGCAACCCAGACAAGACAAATGAAAAGAAGTCTGCAGGAGTTCAAAGTCGGAAGTTGAATGCTCATTGATGAGTCTCAGGATTCAGTCAAACAAAAACAAAGTGCAGAGAATAGAGTATGGAGATATGGATGAAACCTGGAAAACACGTATTTTGGAAGGTCAAAAATGTTCACTTTGTTATGATATATGTGATTCCTACTGTCCCGTGCTGCTCTGTAGTGACTGGGGAGGGGGGGTGAGGGGGAAGGTGTAGTGCCCAGCAGAGGACGGTATCTTTAGGTGAGAACTCCTGAAGGAAGGCACGTAGGAAATGGCCCAGGCCGTCTTGTCACCTGACCCTAGGGGGAAGATGCAACCAGTGAGAGTCAGATAACACCTTGGGCCCAGGAATTACCATAAAGGAGGAGGCGGGGCTGCCCAGAGGGCTGGTACCAGTTGCCGGGTGGATGAGTTTAGTTTTTCATCTGGCTTAGGAAATGTAGAAAACTAGTTTGCTTGGGGGCCAGGCAGGGGCCCAAAGCCAGCACTCTGGACCGCCCCCCCCATCCCGAAGATGGATTGTACTGACTGCTCCTGGTTCCTGTAACAACAAGTCTGTACTAGACTGTGTCCCTGACAACGAATAAACCTTCTGTTCTACTTGCCGGCTGAGAGTCACATCTGGCTGCGGATGGGGGTGCAGGGCCTGGTGACTTCCCCACACTCCTTGACAGGGAGTCATTTAGTGTTTTCCTCTTTATATAATTCCATGTATCCATGTACTGTACGTGCCCATGTAATAATGGTATAGGCATTAATAGACCATTGACACTGGAATAGCCTGCACATGCTGGGTTCCCTATTTTGTCTGTTTTGTCAGATTTTGTGGTACCAGCATATACCTAAAGAAGTCTCAAGCACTCAGAGATGCATCTAAGTCTTATCCAGCAAAGCATTTAAAACACATGCTACATTTTAAGAATGATGTGAGTAGACCTTCTGAGTTCAAGGAGACTATGAATCTGATTAAATTATTTGCTGGATCAGGGCTTTAAGTATAATGTAACAAGCAGCAAGGGTAAGCTGCTCCATGGATAAAGCAAGAGCACAGTCTCCATTGCTATCAACCCAGCACTTTTTAAGAACATTTCAGTCACATAAAAACCTGCATAGAATGCTCAGCTACATGGAAATACATGGTCCTGGAAGAAAGGGAGAGTTTTGTAATGCAGAAACCATATGTTCTCTACTAACATTTAATGGAAAACTGGGAAGATAAAATACAAATCTAGGGTCCAAGTCTCTTCCTTCTTGTTCTGGTCATTTTGCATCTTTTGTCCTACTTGACCAGCTGAGAAATCCTCTACACAGACTAGATCTCAGCTGATGTAAAGCACTTTAACCAGACCCTATACCAGCTTCCCCTCTCTTCTGTCGGCCATACGCTGGGGGCAGAAAGGTTGTGTCAGAATGGGCCTCTACTCTGACAGTTCTCAACTGGCATCTGTCCTGCTTGGGGGTCATAGTCAGCTAATGTTAGTGAAATCGGCACCTAAGCTACTCTAACATACTGCAGACCAAGGCTCCCTGAAAATCTTGTGCCTGCTCTTATGTCCCACATATCCAGCTCCTGTGTCAAATGGATCTCAACACATAGGAGCCTTAATTGTAGATCTTTTTGCAATTTACCCATAACTGGGGCTGGGGAATATTACAAGTTCTTGCTTAGATCCATAAACAGTTGTTTTTCTACCCTCCTCCTCTTTCCAGGTTTTTAGTTCCCTTCTCTTAATGATTAGTGTGAAAAAGAGAAGAATATATAATTAAATTATAAGACCCTTTAAATGGGTATATTGAGTTTTGAGATAAACTGTGATATTAAGTAAGAAGAGATACATTTCCAATCAGACCCTCTTACTAAAATGCTCTGTTTTGTTTGTTTGCTTTCTTTTGTTTTGTTTCTATACTGGGAGCATGCAACTGGCTATAGAATTGGGTAGAAAAAGCCACCTGCAAGTTATCAAGTGCAAGTAGGTCAAGTTAATAAGCTACCTTGCCAATGAAATGTCACACTTAGACTCACATGTACCTGGGTAATTCAGCACTACTGGTCTATAAAAGAGTGGATGACAGTCTGGTACATTTGGCAGACTGATCATGTACAGAATCTGGGGACAGCTCTTATTTTCATCCAATTTTAGGCAAAATATCTGTTTTTACTATGGCTTGAATAGAAACCAGGGACTAGTACAACTGAATCTACAGACAAGCTTTTTCCAATTACTTGTTCTTAAGTAACATGCGTCCAACTGAGCAACAATAACAAAAGAGAACCATGCATGTACTTTTACCAAACATACTTAAAGGATTTAGTAATTTTCAATAAACAAATGGGAATGAGACAGATGGATATGAGAAACTTTGAGTTCACAAGGTTTACGCACGATAAAAATCCGAGTTACTTTGGGAAGAGCTTTGTAAAAAGAGGTATTTTAATGGGACTTCTTTTTATTACAAATAAAGCCAAAATTCAGTGTAGCTAGATTTAGCATTTGTTAATGCCATTGATTCACTGTATAAAAGAAAAAAGAGAAAGATGGAGAAGACGGAAAAAAAAGAGAAGGAAAGAAAAGAAAACTCCATGTAGAACTAAGACTATTTATTATTTTAAACTTTGCGCTCACAACTTGATCACCATCATACAGAGAACTCTATATACAATTGATGCTTTCTGAACAGAATCTACAACCTAATAACACAGTAGAACTCATTACACCATTCATTGAAACAAGTCATTAGGGTAAAAAGAAACTTTAAGAACATGTTATTTCCTCACTGTTTAACCGTTGTTTTATTACAGACTTTCTTTGCACCTTGGAGATTAAATTTCTTTTTGTTATTTCGCCAGATGCAGCCTTTAAAAGCAGAAGGGAGGTGGAGGTGGTGGGTATCAGTTTAACCTGAAGTAGTTTTAAGCTAATTTTTACCATATTTAGGACATGATCCAAAGACCATAGAATCAATCAAAATACTCTCATTGACTTTAGTGAACTCTGAATCAAGTACTTGATCATATTTATATTAAAATTGCAAAGAAATATTGTCTGAGCCAGATCTCTTAAGTTCATGGACCTATGTGAAATCTCTGTTTGAGATTTATGGAGTGAAATTCTGACTTCTACTAAGTCAATGGGGGTTTTGTAAGAGTTGAATTCAATAGAGAAAGGATGCTATCTCTGTTCATCCCTGATTTCCTTTCCCCGGTGAGCTGCCCATATCTGAGTGGTATAGAACCAAGATACCAATTTTTCTAACATGTCACTTCCACAATGAACCTGAAAGCATCCTTTTGCTTCCTCTTCCATATAATTGGCCTAATTTAAAATATATTTATTACATGGACTCCCTCCCTTGCCCTACCAAAAATATGCCCAATATGATACTTCTAGTCTGCTGCAAGACTGAGTGTTGGGAAGCCAAACGAAAGTAAGAATGGGAGTTCACTGAAAAGTCTATCTGACAGCCTTAGAAATGACGGAGCTAATAGTGGACTTTTGAAAACAAGTGACCATAGGAAATTAAGGTTGGCAGGGATTTAACCCTTCATGAATCACTTTGGAAATTTTAAGGTAAATGCCTGCATGTTTTAACTACGTTTGACATCTAATTAGTCAGAAAAAACAAGAAGCTAAAATAAATCCCTCTTAGTCTTTAGAAACAAAACAATGCCAATTGGCTACAAAGCATTTCTTAAGACAAAATCAAGTGTACTTTCAAAAACAAAACCACAATGATCACAGGTAAAACAATAGAAGAAAAATTGTTTGACACATTCTTTTTCATCCTGACTGAACTCATTCATTTTACTGTTTGTTTTACGAAACTGCTAGGTTTTCTATGCAGATAATTGGAGGAGTGGGTGTTATTTTTCCTAATTATTAGTAGTTTTAATACCCACTGGTAAGAAAATGTCCTACGGTATCTTCACATGAGTTCCATACTGATATGTAATACATTCATTCATTTCCCACAAAGTGTATTTTCACTGTAGACAGCTCCTAAAGCATCACTCACAAAGCCCTGTGCCTATTTCTCTACATTGTGCTTTATCATAAGGATAATTAGCCATCTGAAAATCACCAGCTGATAAGTCTTATTGTCCTCTATTTTATAATAACTAGAAACACGAGGATCCATCCTGCAAGATGCTCAACACTTGGACCTTGATGCAGCAGGATTCTTAAGCACGTGCTAAACTGTAAGCATGTGAGTAGACCCCTGTAGTCAGTGGGACTATTCACATATTTAAAGTTAAGTACATGCTTCTGTGTTTTGGTGACTGGGCTAACATGATCAGGCCTTGCAAGATAGAACTCTTATTTCTCACATGCTTAACATTAAGCATGCCCTTGAGTATTTGTAGGATTGGAGCTAGAGTACTTATTGTCTTGCAGTCATTTTACTTTCACAGCTTGCTCAGTCAGTTACACAAACAGTACCAAGGAGTCTATCAGCTTCCTGAGTTACTATTGTGAAAAACTTTGCCCTAGAAGCTAATGTTTATTAAATAAAAACTGTGAGAATTAGAGTCTTGTTCCCAGAAGAAGGAGAAATTAAAAACAACCAGACAGCAGAATAGTCCAGGGTTGTGAAACTGGTTATATGTTTGGACATAGCATCAATGGTTACAAACTATGAGCCACGTTCTGCCACCCTTCCTCAGATCAAAGTAACACTTCATTACACAGCTTGTCCCACTGATTTTAATGAGAAGATTCCACATTAGAATTAGTAGTAGAATTGAGCCATCAATAAACTTTAATGGGGTGAAAAATAACATACAATTAATAATTAGCCATTAAACATTTTAATGGAGCACTTTAACCAACACTTCAAGTTCCTATATAATAATTTGAGTTTTACAGTATGGTCATTAAAGTTTGGAAGTTAGATGAGAAACAAAGTGATATTTAATGAGTATTATAACATGGCATATGTATCAGGTTGTCTCTCAGATTAAACTATTTAAAATAAGCAATTGACATGTATTAACTAGAAAAAAGTTTTCTCACAAAACACACATTGACATATATACAAAGTGTTTTTTCATATATAAAGTGGTGCTTATACACATGTATGTTCCTTTTTAAAATATGCACATTCATTTATTTCACAATTAAGTCAGAACATATCCAAGTTTTATAGGTCTTTAATTTTCTGATTTAAAGTGTCAAAATGTTGACTGTCTGGAATCACTTAGGTGTTTTTTTTCTTCTCACTTGTGCCACCAGAAAGATAGATTCTCCCAATTATGTTAAAAAGTAGAGAACACACTTCTCCTGGTGTGAGATATATAGATTATAT
This sequence comes from Pelochelys cantorii, assembly GCA_032595735.1. Classification (NCBI taxonomy): domain Eukaryota; kingdom Metazoa; phylum Chordata; order Testudines; family Trionychidae; genus Pelochelys; species Pelochelys cantorii. The sequence goes on along the minus strand of CM064326.1, from coordinate 330,739,498 downwards.
AGCAGACAGAGATTGACTTCTATGACCAGAAACACACATGTTCACTTTTTTTCCATAGTAGAAATGGTACATTTCTTCCTCCCAACCCCCGTTCATTTTGAACTGAAGCTACTTTCCGCCATCTCTCTGCCATAAATAATCTGGGATTATAAATCAACTTCTAGGGTGGAAACCTCTTTTAGTAATAATAAAAATTAGCTCTTATCATTTACTATTCTATCCCCTTTGCACATTGTCCACCTTTTATGTTTCTCCCTACAAGGTACATAGATAGATAGATAGATAGATAATCATTCATTAAATGAATTGCAATGATAAGGGAGAGGGTATGCCTGGTTCTTCAGAGACCTGACTTTCAATAATAGCAATAATTTTACTAAAATTAAATTACTAAAAATGGCATTGTGTTTTATGATATGCAGTTTCCAAAGATAAATGTAATCTCATAGTTATCTTCCTTTAGTAACACTCTCTCTGTAAGGATTACTGAAATATAGTCAAAATATGTATGATATAATTTCATTTAAGAAAAAAATGCATTTTGTTAAAGATTCCCATACAATATTTCTAGTACATCATTCCTTTTATGGATCTGATCGGTTCCTTTCAGTTTATAGTTTCTTGGCAAACCCACCATCTACTGCCTATGTGAGGCATCTGACTGTCAGATTTCTACAAACTGAATATTCATGACTGAGATTTAACCACTTCATGCATAAAAAACCCCATAAATTTCCCTCTATTCTATCATGTTTGAACTAGATATATTATTGTCACTGTACAACATGCCCAGAGTAACATAGAGATTAATTGGGTGGTCAAAGATGTCGAATCATTTTTAAAGAGTTAAGTCCTATGATATAATAACAAAATTCTTCCAAAAATCAGCATACTTTGGAATTTTTGCAAATGTAACTAACTCCTCTTTGTCTGCATTTAAACTGGGTGGCATTGAATCTAAAATGGTTTGTAAACTGTTTAAAATATTTTCTGTAACACGAAGCTCTGTTTTTTAAATTATATGAAAAAGCAGGAAAACAGGAATAGTAAAGAGAGGAAATTAAAGACAACAACAGATTTACCTTTATAGGATAATCTGAGTCTTGGCACGTTATTCTTCACATGCTGGCAATGCACTCTTTCTGCTAGTAATACTCCCAAGAAAAGCAATGCAATCCTATTCAGCCAGCTCATGCTGCGGACGATACTGTAGGGTCCTTGTATGTTGGAGCCCTGTTGCCCTGGGTCCTGTAGAGTCCAGCCGCAGAACTTCAAACTATCTAGAAACTGGAGGTAACAGGTGATTTAGGTCAGTTTCATTCATAAACGCAGAACAATCAAGACCTCGTAGCCACGCTATAGAACATCTCTCCTTCTTCTGCCCCAGTCGGTGGAGCAAGGAAAACTTCAAGTCTCTTCCAATACACACACAGGCACATACAAATTGAGCCAGACAGTGGATAATGAGGCACAACTGTTGTGTGGAAGGAGGGGGAAAAAATAACAAGGGCTGCAGCAGTGGCGTTTAAGGAGCTGCGCCTTTTATCTACGCTCCTGTGATAGCCAGTGCCACAAGCTAATCCTGCTCCCCGCTTCAGAGCAAGCAAGAATGAAAGGGAAACAGAGAGGCACAGCGAGCAGCACTGACTTTTCCTGTACACATGTAGCGAGAGATGACACAGGATCCCGCAGACAGGTTTTTCCCAACACTCTCTTACACTGCCTGACAATGGGAGAACAGAAAAGCACAACCCACTCCCCTTCCCCTGCTGTCACACCACACATGCAAAAAACATCTAGGCAGAGATTAGAGGAGGGGAGAGTAACCTCCAGCAAGCTCGTGAAAGGCACGGAGCTGTAAATTCACCTCCAAAGGCATAAGCTAGTTTACAGCCAGTTAGGGATTGGATTTGATTTGATTTTGCTATTTTGATTAAAAACACCCTCGGCAAAAAATAAACCCTGCATATTGCGTTGCCACCCACATAAATAATATCTCCTGCCCATCGTGTAATCCTGTGTGACTTGCTCTCAGAGTGAACAAGGAAGGGAGTCTTCCATCAATATAACTTTACTACTGAAGCTTTTAAAGCCTTGTTAGGGAAAGTTCCTTACCCTCCCCCACCTATTCCCCACTCTCTCCCCCCCCCTCCGATCCAGCAAAAGAAATTCCTAGTAAAGCTCACTTCAACATTCAGTTCAAAACATGTATAGATCCATAGGGTTTGTAAATTATACCAGGGATTCTCAAAAGGATTCTTATAAATTTAAGATATTCACAACTTTCCAATTACTTGAACATTTTATTATTATAATTATTATTAATAATATTATTTTATTTACTATAAACTGACTAATGGAGGATTTTTTTCTTTTCATGAAGTGTGAAGGAACACACCAGGAAGAGCCTCATGTCTGTTAAGTGTTACGGAAAACTGTAAATACAAACACAAACTTGTCTCCCCTGGCTACACACACACTCTTTTCTTCATTTTTTTTCAGTGCTTGAATGATTACCAAAGTTTCCCAACCATGAAGAATTGCCAAACATTCATGTAAACGTAGTAAGTCAACCTTTACTAAACAAACATGTTGTCCAAGCAGTTTAGTATTTCCATCTATTTTGTTTTAAACTTTTCCAGAATGATTGACAGATATTTTAGGACAGTAGAACCAAAAAAACGGGTTTTAACTCTCTTACTCACATTGCTGAATAATTAATCCTATAAATATTATCTCTAAAATCAATGCAAAAGCATCACAGTCTGGCTCTAATACAATACAGTATCAGTTTTTTACACCTATACACAAGTACAAATCCAGTCTCTAGGACATAAGAGTTACTCCATTCTGAGCTTCAAACAGAAGTACATATCTGAAAAGCTGCAGGTGTTTTTTATTTGAAGTAAAAATTTAATTGCTTAAACTAAAAAGGGCTTAAATACTGTTGTAAACTAGCCCTAGACATTCTGTTAACACTGCTTTCATTGCTTAAAATTTGCCAAAGGGGAAAAAAGGTTTTTTTTCATCACTAACATTTTTTTCTTCCTCCTGAGTTTAATTCATTAATCCGAGGGCATTGTATCTGCCAGATGCTGCAATTCTGCTGATCAGTGGCATTGTTAAAAAAATAAAATCCAAAAATAATGTTGATTTTGGTCATTCCCACACTTGTTATACTGAGCATTTTCATGCTCCAGGCAGTGGATTAAAGCTCCAAAATGACAAGAGACGCCTGTCTGTTTTCCATGGATTACTTACTACAGACATTCACTCTGTAGAGGAATTCATGTCACTTTGAGATTATTTGGAGAATTGGCCTAATGAATTATCCTTTTGTGTAGAGCAAACAATATGAAACAAAACACAAAAGATGCACCATATTCAGGACTTTATAAAAACACATCATTTAATAATGCTGTTACATTCAATTTATTGCTAGCTGAATGAAAGAGACTTAGCTCCTTTTTCCCCTCATAAGTATAAAAGAATAAGAAGCTATATATGTATATGGAGAGAGAGAGGGAGAGCACATACTACTTCAGATTATTTTTCTGGAAATGAAATGAATAAATCATTGCTACTGGCCAATATTGCACACCCACACACAATATATGGGTTGTATAGCACGAGTAGGAAAAAAGTCTCAGAAGGGAACCTGTGTTAGCCCATAAATTTAAAAAAACTTAAAAAACAAGTGATCCTGCAGCTCCTTAGAAACTAACAAATATATCTATCTATCTATCTATCATGAGCTTTTGTGGACACAACCCACTTCTTCAATGAGTGGCTCCACTCACCTGAAGAAGTGGGTTGTGTCCATGAAAGAAAGCTCGTGATACCATATATATGCATATATATTGTTAGTCTCAGGATCACTCATCATTTTTTAAGTTTTTTCATGAGTAGTATGAAAACTACCCGAGACTATTTGAGTCTGCATTTTGAGACAGAAAACAGACACGAGACACAAAGCTATGAGAAACCATCTCTGTACTCCCCATGCAGGGGCCACTCATAATCACAGTCCTTGGGCTCTTCTAGGGGATATGCCAACAGACGTGCCATGACTTGGCTGTCCTTTACATCCCCCAAGAGTGAGGTTCAAGGCCAAAGAAATGGTATAGAAGGCCACTGCTTAAGACAGAGACTCTCATCTTTGGTCTGTGGTAACATCCAATAGTCCAGGTTTTTAAACCAACCAGCATTTAATAATTTATTTTAAAATGTACACTGCTTAATATTGCAAAGGAAACACTTAAATGTCCTAACTCCTACTGAAGTCTAGGGCTTGTGAGGATTCCATATGCAAACCAATGGATTTTAATTAAAAAAACCCAATTATTTGCTGGTTGGAACAAAACCATGGATTATTCGCAATCCCTGAGGACATGAACTTGTCCAGTGTAATTTAAATTTTGAACTCATATTGTTGACCATCAAATATTCACACACACACTCCCCTTCCATCTCCCCCCTCCCACCTATTGCAGAGTTTCCTTTCTCCTTTTGCACATGTACAGAATATGTGCCTGTAGTCTCCATGGTTACCACAGTACACAAGCTTGGAAAGCGACTTTCCAAGCTATAAGCCCTGGTCCTGTGGTCCCATATGTATTGTTGTCCTTTTCAGTGCCAGAGCAAAAATAATTTACATCTGCATATATTTACTAAAAATGAGTGAGATAAATTTAGGAATGTGTGTTTGGGGGGAGAGAGGGGAAGTGAGAAAGCATGCTAATGAGTGAGTTTCACACCCAGTGAGTGAAACTTGACATGTCTGCCAACAGAAGGTCCTGCCCCATGCTCTGTGCCAATAAACATAACTGGCCAGCCAATCAGAGTATATGATGCTCATCTCCTCTAAAGCGTGAGGCAATGGCTATGCTTCCTCAGTTTTTAGGAGGCTTTATGGCTCAGAGAAGCCCAATGCCACATGTTGCTGCTGCTGGGACAGTGTAATTCCAGAGACCCCCAACTAAGGACTTAGCTTAGTAGGCACAAGATGACCTATTCTTTTAAAGCAAGTCCCAGCAATGCAATTTCTTGCAATACAGCATGCTCAGCAACTTACTTTCAAAATACAGTTGATTCCTCTCCCTCTTGGTGAATGTAACCATCTGCAAATAATGCAAGCTGATCATCTTCGAGATGGAGTGATCAGATCAGAGAAAGTAAAATCTAGCCCAAATCTACATCCAACCCTCAGTCAAACGAATTCCTTCTCCCAGTGAAGTAAAGGAGAATTTGGTCATTAACTTTGAGGATTATTACATTGCTATTTGATGTGCTATATAATAGCTCCTGTTCAAGAAAAAACATTCTTATATATATTGTTTCCTATACTTGTTGCAGATTTTACACTTTATGCCTTATCATGCATAGTAACTTTCATGCCTGTCTAGAATATGGCTTTTCAAGCCTGCGGTTATACTTTCCTAAAGGCAGATAGGCATAGTGGATCCTGTTTAGCATTTCTGGCCTCCTGCTGTGTGGCATTAGGCATCAATGTTCTTTATGCAGCCTCTCACCATATGCAGTAATTTCACAACGATAGTCCCTGTACAAGTTTATGCTTGGCAGTGTCTGGGCTTTTTCCATTGGCTATCCATCTAGCATTACCCTTTCAAGCTTTTGTATATTGGGGTCATTTGGTGTTTTTCATTTGTCACATGTTCTTACAGAAATGAGTATTACTTGAGTCATATTAATTTCAAACTCCTCTTGCTGCTGCTCCTTGCTTTTTGTGTTTGCAGAAGCTCCTGAGAACTGTGCTGCTGTACAAAGCTCTTTATCAGCTCTGTATTTTCACATTTTAAAATGCACTTTTGTGTTTTCATGATCATTTTCTGCTAGCTAGGTGGTGCTTTATTTAGCTATGTGGACATTCCTATGAATCTCTGTAAATCATTCTTCTTTTGGAGGGTTCTTACTCCGTTACCTCCACCTTTCTCATTTGTCACTGATAACTTGTTCTCTATAATTAATTTCCCTCAGTTTGATCTGACTTTTTCCCTTATTTGACTAAAAGTCTTATACTTTGGCAGAGATAAAACATATACTTTGGATCAGAAGCTTGATGATTTTTTTTTCTGTTCTGCTTTAAATAGTATTCTCTAGTTCAAATTAATTTGCTCAAGTTTTGTTGCCAACACCACACATCATAGTGGTTCTTTCTGGCCTCATAATGTATGAATCTAAACTGCAGAATTTTATGCTATCATCCTTTGTAGAGCTGATTACTTTTACCCTCAATCAACAATTACCTCCATCCAGGTCCTAAAAGGATCGAAGTCTCAGTGTTGTACTACATTTTAATTACCAAGACAATCAAAAAGAGACATTATTTATTCATATACAATATAATTCTAGTTCTCTTAATTCCCTTTATCCAAAAATCATAATTAGTCAAATTTACAGTGGGTCTCCCATGTAGCTCTGTGCTACTTACAATACTCTTCTGTGTATCTGAAACTTTCACATGTCCCCCAGATCATATGGATAAACAGGAGTGTACTGTATCTATAAAAAAGAGAGTTGAAAAGACAGAGTTGCACTTTAGCAGTCTGGACTTGCCAAAATCTTTGGCTTGCATCCAAATTTGAAAACACCCTTGCATTTTGAAGACTAGACATGATGCCCTCAACCACCGCCTTGGCATGTCTTTGTTGGCCTTATTCAAATCTTTTGAATCTATACAGATGCTTAACTTATTTTGTATTATTATACGTGGTCATGCTGTTAACCAACTCAGTTAGTATTTGTATTCTCTCAATAAAAGAGAAACTTCCATCCAGTCATATTCAGCTTTTACTTTCTCACGGCTATTGGGGATTTACATGATGAATGTATTTTTGGCAGCATACTGAGACCTATATCGATGTGTTGTGTTTTATTTACAATGCATTCAGGTCACTTAACACCTCATCAAATTCTTTGAGAATATTCTCTGCATCCTGTTCTGTAGATAGACAATACATCCAAATGATCAGCTGTATTTTCAGACTGCTCTCCAAACCTAAAGCAAACCTGTACCATTATTTCCCAGATTCTATGGAATGGGGCTCCATCATCATATGTACCCAGTCATGTAGCTTTGTCACATGTAGTAAATGTGTGATAAAAAGGAATGCTGGTAACTAACTGATCTTTATAGCGTAGCCCAAAAGGCTTATAACCATGTCATGTGGGATGGGTCATTTGCTACTCTTTCCAATGGATACTAGAATAAGCTTTGGGGTACTCTTCCAAACTGAAGAGACGCTCCAAATCTTTTAACTTTCAACTGCAACTACTTCTGCCCCCCTAATTGGTTATGTTTATTGACTGATATACCTCAGACGCAGAAATACTGGCGAGGACATACATCATTTAAGGGAGGAGGGAGGACAAATATGAGAGACAATTTACTAGTTCTTGAGAGCAAAGAAGACAAAGTGAAGTCAGAAAAATAATCCAACTGATTACTAAGCCCTGCCCAGCCTCACAGCAAGCCCAAAGAAGCTGATATGTGTCCAGGGGATTCTCTGAAACAGAAATACCAAGTCAAAGAGCAAATATGCCCCACCCCCTAATTTACCAGTTGGTAGATTTCTGAAATGGCAAATGATCCACCAGTCCTGTTCTTGATCCTTCTCTAGTTCACTTCTGCTCTTGATGCTAAGACTCAGACCACTGGAATGTACATGAAAGTGCTATAAAGGGGAGCTCTCTATCGATCTTATTCCATTGTCCCATTTGCCATATTGTCAGAGTGTCTGGCAGCCTTTAAAACATTTAGTTTCATAATACTCCTGTAAGGTAGAGAAGCACTTTCATCCCCATTTTACAGATGGGAAACTGAAGCACAGACAGACAAAGGTATCTAGACACCTAAAAAGATAAATATATGTGCCTAGTGGGTCTTTCATAAATCTAGCCACAAATGACTTGCCCAAGGTCACACAGGAAGTCTGTAGAAAGGAGGGGAATTGATCCTGGCTCTCTCTAATACCAAGCTAGCAAGGTAAGCGCTGGACTTGCCTATCTTATAGGGATGAGCTCCCTATCATGGCTAGAAAAACCATCTATGCAGCTGACCCTCACCAGTTCTTCTATGTCTGGAACCCAACATGACAGGACCCAGTGGGTTTTTTTTTCTTAGTAATCTTTACTGCTGAGTGTCAAACACTCAGAAAGAAATTAGCACCATTTTCCATGGCACCCATTCATCACTGGGCTTTTAAAAAGCTTAGGTGTATTGCACTTGCGTCATGTGCACAACCCACAGAGTCCCTATGCAACATCTGCTACAATCATTGCCCTTTCCTGTTATTTTTTCCCCTTCTGAATGGTTCATTAGCAGTTTATGACAAAGATATCAGAGCAGCAACATTATAACAACTGATTGCCATTGTCACACATTTATCCTAGCTGACTTGCCATGCTGGAAAAGTCTTTTTAATGAGGGCTTCCTCGTAGAGGGAACGGGAAGCCTGCTTCTACTTAACAGTGTGTGGGTGCAAATATTCTTTGGAAGATCAAAGGAGATCATACAAAACGTAGGAGCTAAATAGTTGGTAGATACATATTTGAAACCAAAAAATGATAGCTATTTAATTACTACTAAGGTACTCTGTGGAAACTGGGGGTGGAAGGTAAACTGTGATAGATCAGGAAAACTCAGCTGAACTTTCAATAATTTGACCTCTGTGAATGCTTTTAGTGTCAGCAGAATCTGAAAGTGTGTGTGTCGGAAAGGAGAGATGCGGGTCGGGGGTCGGGGTGGTGAGGAAGGCTTAGGAAAACAAACTCTAAGAAAGCATTAACTCTCTCTCTGATGAATAGTGGTTTTAGAAAGGCAGGCAGAGGAAGAGGATAATGTATCCCTCCTCTCAGCTGAACATGAAATTATTTAAGAAGAACTCACTGTATATTATTTTTCTCTGTGTTCCTATGACATCATTTTCATGATATTTTAAACAGGTAAGCGCAGACACAGGAAAGACAGGCTTTTTTGTCTTTGGTGGAAAATGTTCAGTTGAAATACAAAATTAGATGGGAGCTAAGCTGTGTGCTTGTGCAGCCACTCGGGAGAGACTCAAATGTCGCCCAGATGATTAGCAAAGCGCCCACAGATAGGTTTTTGTTTCTACTGGTGGTGCACATCCAGACGTGCCTCTGCACACATAAAAAAATTCCACACGTGGATGGAAAAGATTAGCAAAAAAATTGAGCAAGACCAATTTAGTCACATATCTCTGTACTATAGAATTTTTATAAAGAATGGCTTGGACACATTAACACTGCAGGGATTCTTAAGAAAAAAACTACAAATCCAGGCTGGTTTCTATCCCTCAGGTGTCCTAAAAATAGTCAGTGAACTACGTGTTTCTTTTTTGTGTGCGGATAGATAGAAAGTGCTTTCATTTTCTCCTGTGCTGAGATTTGATTTGTGCGGGAGGTGGCAGGGCAGAGGGAAAGACATCAGAGAACAAGTTACCTCTCCCTGATTTTTGTGGTCCATTTTTGGTCACCCCAGACTACGGGCACAAGTTAAAGCAGCTACGGGGCTATGGTTACTACAGAATCCTATGTCAGTTGAGCAATACCAGTGCATGAATGCACACCCACTCCCTCAGCATGCCTCTGCCCCACCCTCTCTACAAGAATGGGAAGAATATCCAATGAAGGAGCTGCTAAGGCAACTTTATGTTAGCTGAGCCGGGGGCAGGGGAAATTCTCAGCTGGCCACTTAGGAGCAGAATCCACCACTTAGTAAGTGGCCAGAAGAGGGAGAGAAAATCTAGAACAATGCATAGAGCCAGATTGTAAACTCAGCTAAATTGGTGTAACTCCATTAAATACAATGATGTTACACCAGTTTATATTATCAGCGGATTGAGCACACACACACATACACATATTTGCATAATATATATGATATATGTTGTAAAACAGATTTTTTTTATCATTAACAGACTCTTAGGTCAATCATTTTCCCCAGCATTCCAGAATTAGTTAAGCATGGATCCCTGTTTGTTTGTTTTTCTTCACAACGTAAAGCTTATGTGCATCCTAGAGTCGCTTCATGGAACCATCTTCCAAATTACTAAAGTATTCTGGAAAGATTTGTGTATTTTCTTTTTAAATGTAAATACCTGTCTGTGAAGCATTTTTTCTTACATGTTTATCTCCACCTTCAAATGAAATGGAACAAAATATGTTTGCAAGAGACAAAAATTCCATTGTATATACCGATCAGTGCAGACTAAGCAGCGAGGGGGAAAAATGAGGCATCTGTTGAATACAAATGAAGGTGGCAGGTTGGTTTGTGAGTAATTACGTTGTGAAGCTACCAGTCATTTGCTTTCAGTAACCAGCAAGCTCACCCCACCGCCAATCCAAGTCAGGGAGAGTAAAGCTAGGAAAAACACTGTGATGCCTAGAAAGTTAGTTAACATCATGCCCTGGACAACGCTGATACTTATGAGCCCTTTCTTCATCCACTTAAAGGGATGTTTTACCTTTGACATTACTTTACTAAAGCTTAATTTCATTCTACACAGTTCCCTTTAAGTACTGTTAAAAAGCCTTAAAAACAACTTGCATTACAATGTTAACTAGAGGGAGCAGTGTGCTGAAGCCTAGTATTAGTCTTCCTAAAGGGTTTATTATGATGTCAAAACCAATGGTTTAGAGAGCTCCTGTGTGCCCAAAAGGTCAGTATTGTGCATCAGCAAAGGAGGCTTTCACAATAAATTGAGAAAATTGGAAGAGGAGAAGAAAGAAAGAAACACCCACCATCCCAAACTTCAAACAAAACATCTCCATTATTCTTCCCAAGTGTTGAATGATATATGACATCATGCAATGTGTGGCAATTCCCCGCTCACCCCCCCCCCCACACACACATCTCTATTCTGAGGAGAAGGAGTGTGTTCTATTTCATTGCAGTGACTTAGAGCCAAATTTTACTTTCAGTTCAGGGTGTAATGTCCAGAGCAAAAGAAACTCAGTGTAGTTCCTCTATATTTACAGTGAGACCAGAATGTGGTCTTTGAGTAAGCAGCTGTCACCTTATGGAAAACTTTGAAAAATATCTTATTTGGAAACATGTGTTCTTCTGTGTCACATATTTCCCAATCTTTCTGTTCCTTCATTCTTTCTTACTGAAGACAGTGCATTAAAACAGGATCTCCGTTGTTTCTTAAGAATTTATCTGCTTCTGCCACTTATTCTCCACCTGACATCATAATCCTCTGTTTGTGACATAATAATCATTTCCACAATGTCCAATTGTGATACCACAAGAAGGGTTTAAAATCTGATCCTAAAAATGCATTTTATTACAGTATCTTATATAATGTCATATCAACTTTCAATCCTGAGATACTAATTTCAGCCAAGTGACTTCAATTAAGCTTTCGTACATGGGAGAGATATACTTGAAATAACTCCCTGGAGATAATTCCTGCTGGAGTTCACGGTTTTATGATTTGACCTTTCAGAAATGTTTCCACTCCCTACCCAATGCTTCCTTAGGTAAGTCACGGTGACATAGCCAAATTAGAAAATGTAGCACAATCTAGTCAACCCAGTCCCCTAAAGACACAAAAGTTATAAAGATCAGAATCCGAAGAAATATTACAAATGTCTCAGGCATTATTCAGCAAAATTCATATATAGTGATAAATACAGCATAGGAGTCTAAAGAGAATAAAAACATCTCTCCTGGAAGGTGCTTGATAGAAACATCTTCATAAGATTCCCAGTTTGAACTTGCAAAACCTCAATGTGATTCAAGAGACAATTTTGTCCCTTGCTACTGCCCTGGAACTCAGTAGTTTAGTCATTCCCCTTTAACATTGTTGACAGACTTCATTGGTATTATCCCCATGCTCCAAGTTAAATACATATTTTGCTGGATCAGGGCATAACTGTGCCTAATAAATTGTTGGTTCTAGATAATTTACCCAAACCTATCCACAATGACTGAAAGCTAGCTTTTCTTCTTCCTTAATTTACTTGGAACCTTCATAAAAGACATTCTGGAGAAGGGTGAAAGTCAGGGAGAACAGGTTAACAAGAGCTGTTCTTCCTGACAAATATCTATAAAACTCAGAAAAAGACTCTACTAGTCAGATGAGATTCTGCTGACTCATGCAGCCAGATGTGAGATCAAGATTTCCAGCCTTTCCCAGTTTACTGTACATGTTGTGGAAGCTTTTTAGATCACTAAGCCACGATTAGTGGCTAATCTTATTTGATGACCATAACCAACATTAAACTCTGGATACTTTTTAATGTGACTTCAAGTTTCACAGTTTGGTGATTCTTTATGTTTCTAAGGAAATTATTTTCGAAGTTTACATGTCATGCTTTCAGTGTAGCTCCTCAAACTGTAGGGGAGCCATTTGAACTATTTTATGGGAATACTTCCTGTTATAAAATTGATATTTTTAAAGTAATTACATCTCATAAAGTGATCTGAAGCACCCATTATTTCACAAATTTTGCTTTGATGATTCAAGAGAACTCTTTCTCTTGGTATTGTGCTATTGTGATAGCTTCATCTAGGCTGCCCAAATTCAAAAATATATTACTTACAAAAACAAACTCTTCTTTTGTCACCTCACCAAACCTCATGGCTACGTCTACACTGCAAGCTTCTTGCGCAAAAGGTCTTGTGCAAGACTGCCTCCACACAGACATATGCTTTTGTGCAAGAGATGTGCTTTTGCACAAGGGCGTCCATGGCAGTGTGGACTCTCTCTTGCGCAAGAGAGCTCTGATGGCCATTTTAGCCATAGGGATTTATTGTGCAAGAAACCCCTGTTGCCCGTCCACACTGCCTTTTTGCACAAGAGCTCTTGCACAAGAGGGCTTATTCCTTGTGGGGAGAGGAATAACGGTTGCACCAGAAGCCTCTGTTCTGATGCTTTACTGTAAATTTACTAGCGCAAGAACGCACGTGCAGTGTAGACGCTCTGCAAGTTTTTGCGCAAGAACGTCCATTCTTGCGCAAGAAGCCTGCAGTGTAGACGTAGCCCCAGTGTTTAGAAGATCATTCTCTTGTAAGATACAATGGATACCTGATGACATAAATTGGTGTGGAATATATCTTCATTTTGCAAAACTATTTCTTTTCTAATACTGAATATTGCATGACATTCTCCAGTAATATTAAATTACAATGTTGATTATAAAAATGTCATCAACATAGTCTGGATAAAGTTATCCTTTCTCTTTGCCACACAATGGCATACAATTGAATGCATCCTAGATTTATTGGCTGGAAATTATTCTATATGTGAAATAGATTAGTTGGATAAAGAAGAATATTTGTATGGCTTTTGAAGCATCTCCTTTAGATACTGCTCAAAAATGTGAAACCTATTTCATTTATTCCTTCTGATACATTATATTTGCAACAGGCATTTCTCAAAGATCTATATTTTTCTATGAGCCCATTGTCAAGGATCATGAAGCAAATCTTTAAAAAAAAAGCCATTCACTAAAGGATCACTCCGAATTTCCTTGGCATAACATAGTGCTCAACTACAGAAGGGCCAATGGTCAAGTCTACCAGGTTTTCCTATTACAAAAATATTCTTCTTAAGATAGAGGTGCTCAGATGAAAATTCAGAACCTTCTATGAAATGTAGAGAAGGATTAATTTATGCCTAAGAAGCGGCAGGGTATAGCACTTTAAAAATTGAATAGTGCCCAAATGATTTGCTAACACAGCAGATATAACAAATGTTCTTTGTCTAACCCATTTTCAAGAGTATTTTCACTAAAAATAACATGACTGAGCACATTTCCTTATGAAGAGTGAATATACATTTCATTGCTGATATCAAAGCAATTAAATCGTGTTGTTTTAAAGCCTTAGACCTGGGCCTATAATTGCCATATTTTCTCTATTGTCATTTTGAAGTTTGGAAACTAAAAAGTGTCCTGTTAGCTTTATCTTTAGCTATTTAGCCTTTTGATTTTTTTTCTCCATCTGATTAAATGATGTTATAAATGTCTGCATTATTTTTTCCTGAAATTATGGCACTGTCAAAGGGGGGTTTGAGGCCAAGGCTGGCAGTACTGCCTAGTGGTGGTACTCCAGCGTACGCTGTCGAGTGGCAAGAGTAAGCAGCCAGCTTGCCTTGCAGCAGGATTCATTGGCCATATCTCCCAACGTGCAAATCACTGGCCATTTTGTCTAGCGGTGGGTGTATTCAGTGGCTGTGTCACTAAGCAGCTAGAGTCATTTGATGCCATTCCTAGAGATGGGATTCAATGGCAGTACTTCCCACTGATTATAGTCAATGGCCAGAGAAAGGAGAACCCAAACCCTCCCTGGTATCAGAACATGGCCCAAAGAAATAATTGTTCTAATTCAAGTCTCAGAGGGGTAGCCATGTTAGTCTGTAACTTTAAAAACAAGTAGTCCTATGGTACCTTAGAGGCGAACAAAAATATATATAGTATCATGAGCTTTCGTGGGCAAAACCCACTTCTTCAGTGGGTTTTGCCCATGAAGGCTCATGATACTATATATATTTTTGTTCATCTCTAAGGTGCCACGAGACTACTTGTTGTTTTCAGATTTCAAGGCCTAGGAGATGGGTGCTGCTATGCCGGCTCCTGGGTCATTTGATACTTTGGCTTCTGATGCTCTGTTGGTATCATTGGTATGTCTTGGGATCCTGTTTGGAGTTCTCTTGAGACACTCCCCGGAAGATCTCCCTCTGTCTGTGGCAGTCTGGCATCCTTGGGTCCTGCAGCTGAAGGGCCTATAGCAACTTGATTGTAGCACCTGATCCTGCTCTTTTTGGAGCCTCTGCAGGCTTGTTGCAGAAGGATATAGCACTCAACTGCTCTTCTCTTTGGTCAGTCCAGACTGAGCTGTGTTTCTCCCTTTTGAATCTTCCCTCTATTGGATGCATCCCCAGTAGGAGTGAGGGACAGGGCTTCCTTTGTCCAGAACAACCCCTTAACCCTTGCTTCACCAGTGTGGGGTTGGTATACCCCATCCCAGGCACCTTCATACCTTCTCCGTTCTAACACTACGTACAAAGAAAGCCAGTTTAGCAGTAGCATTGTTCCATACATAGAGCCGTAGATGTGCTTAGAATGTGACAGCACAGATAAAGGTGGATTCCCTGTTCAGTTAAGTTAATAAATCTAACACTTAGCAATTTGATGTCAATGGTTCTACTGACACTTGAAAGCTCTCCTACAATGGACTTTATGATATGCACCTGATGCTTGAATCTTAGGATAAGATTTACTTGAATGACTATTGATTAGTGGTGTCTAAGACACCTTAAAGGTTCTTGATTTTCAGAGGATAGATGCTTGACAGAGACTTGGGAAGTGCCTCTGGTTGTGTACACAAAAACTGAACCACCCAAAATCACTGGTAACTTTGTAAATCTCCACTCTGATATTTATATACAGAACAGGTCATGTGTTTACTAGTGATGGTGCAAGTGAAAAGGGAATCTATTTTGAAGTTTGCGCTTGTGGTTTACTGCCTCCCAGTTGACAATAAAGTAGATGCTCTTTTTTTTCTCACCTGGGATAGATGAGAACATTTTCTCTCAGTCTTCTTTTATCTCTGTGGTTGAGTAGGAGTACCAATGATATATTGAAATAATCTGGCCAACATTGCTTTGGCCACTGGAAAGAGACATTTTCTCCTCTGTGGAAAGCTATTAACATCAGCAAGCTATCTGAAATGCATTAGTGGTCTTAGTCCTTTTCCAAAGGAACATGTGTGCATATCACAAACACAATGACTCTGGCACTAATGCTTTCTCTTCAAAGTCTCAGGGTACGTCTAGACTGCAGAGTTTTTCCAAGGAACGCGTCTGCTCTTCTGAAATTTTTACGAGGAAGAAGGATGGTTCCGAAAAAGGGTTTTTTTCTGACATTTGGCCCAGTGTAGATGGAAAAAGCCTCTTCCGAAAAAAGAAGCAGAAAAAGCTACACAAATTGCGGTTCACAATTTGCATATCTTTTTCCAGAAGAACTGTGTAGTCTAGACACAGGCTCAGAAGAGGAACCAAGACCCCTGAATTCCTTGCTCTCTTAGGGTATGTCTAGACTACATGCCTCTGGCGACAGAGGCATGTAGATTAGGCTACCTGGCATAGGAAAATGAAGTGGCGATTTAAATAATCGCCGCTTCATTTAAATTTAAATGGCTGCTGTGCTGAGCCGATCAGCTGTTTGTCAGCTCAGCGCTGTAGTCTGGACGCTCCATGGTTGACATCAAAGGCATTTGTTGACCTCCCCGGTATGCCTCGTGGGATGAGGTTTACCGGGGAGGTCGACAAATGCCTTTGATGTCGACTGCGGAGTGTCCAGACTACCACGCTGAGCCGACAAACAGCTGATCGGCTCAGCGCGGCAGCCATTTAAATTTAAATGAAGCAGCGATTATTTAAATCACCACTTCATTTTCCTATGCCGGGTAGCCTAATCTACATGCCTCTGTCGCCAGAGGCATGTAGTCTAGACATACCCTTAGAGACGGAGTCCAGGCAGCACTGACTGGGCAACATGATGTATCCTACAGTAACACCTAAAGAACTAAAACAATCTAGTGATTTGTGTGGATCTCAATCTCAATGAGAAAAAGACCTTATTCCTGAAGATTGTTTGTTTGTTTGTTTTGTATTTCAGTAGCACCTCAAAGCCCATGCTAAAAGCAGCATCTCATTACATAAAAAAGTTCTCCTCTGAGGAGAATTTACCGTTTAAATAGGCAAAGAGCGTGGGGGAAACAGAAGCAAATAGAAATGAAATGATTCTTCCAAGTTTATGACAGTGCCAGGAGCTGAATCTCATCAAAGCACATTATATATTAGACTATAGTGTGTCTCTAAGGCCTGGTCTACACTAAGGGATAAGTTCAAAGTAAGAGACACAACTTTACGTTAATTGCGTAGCTGAAGTCAGAGTATCTTAATTCAAATTTTGGTACCATCCACACTGGGGGAAGTCGAAGGGAGCGCACTCTCCCTTCAACTTCTCTTACTCCCTGTAGAAGTAGGACTACCAGCATCGATGGGAGCACCTTCTCAGTTCGAATTAGTGTGTCTTCACCAGACCCGCTAATTCAAACCCCAAAGATCAACTGTGGCTGTTTCAATCTTATCTGTAGTGTAGACATGGCCAATGAGAATAAAACTTAGTTGGGCCAGAGTATAATGTCAGCATATAACAATACCCCTGAAGACAATGTTGTGTTTCATTCTGCAAAAAAATACACGATGTATATGTCATTGGCTAACCTACTAGTTTGCAAAAAGGCTTTAAAGCATATGACATGCAATACTGTATACTTGACTTCTATCTCTCCTGTTCCCATCTTAGTCAGGGAAGATCCAATAGCAGATATCTATAGTTTGTATGACAGCAAATGGAGGGCTTTGAAGTCCTTTGCTTTCACAAGATAAATAACTTTAGGAGACTTGCTTAATGGCACAAGTGGAAGAGTTGGCTGTGATCCACTTCCGAATCTGAATTTTTACTACCACAGTACTGATAAAAAGCTGTTTTCAGGAACCAAGCAAATTGCATTAGAGAGAACAGCAGGTTTCTCACCACTTCACTGCATTCAAGAGTCAGCTGAATGCAGTAATTTCATCTGAATGATTTATGTCAGTAGGACACGAGACAACAAGGGAAAAACTATACGTTATTTACATGTAAAAATAATGATGGCAGTGGCAGTGGCAGTGGCGTGGCACTGGTTCATATCCCCAAGCTGATAAGTGAATAGTTCAAGCTTCAGATGATAGAATGGCTGTCAGGATTGGTAATGGAATACAGAGCCTTTCACTTCTAGATCACTGGATGACTGATAAGTAGATGGTTAAAACAAAAGGAAAAACTATGTAGCACTTCAAAGACTAACAAGATGGTTTAATAGGTGATGAGTCAGTAGTAGTTAATAGTAAATGGTTAATGAAAGTCATTAGCACTGTAGCTCCTTCAATGGTCTCCATGAACTAGTGGCATCAGCCAAGTTTAGTGGAGAAGAATCCCTTCTTCAATGACTTCCATGTCATACCAGTTGGCAGACTCAGCAGAGAGTCCAAAAATTGAACGTGAATAGAAGCTAAATTACTTTCTGTACAAAAAATATAGTCCACCTAAAACAACATGGAAGCATATTGGTCTTCTATGGATTACAAAAGAACATTATTCTTCGAGCATCATGATTTTGCATCTCTCTTGAGGAATGCACTCCTTTTTTAAAAAAATGGCTCTGTTCCTTAGTTTTGGTCCTTACCAATAACCATTAAACAGAAGCCAAGCTGTTCAATTTCATTTGTGAAATATTAGCCAAAGAAGGCTTACATGGCTTTGAAGCATGAGGAGAATCCCTAATCTAGGAGACGATTTGACCTCCAAATATTTTTGGATGTGTGATTCTGTTTTCCTAAGATGAGTTCACGTTCAGTATAGTTGAGAGCTGTACTGCAAATGATTCCAAACATAGACAATATAACCTTCCCCACACAACCTGACCACACGTGAATAGCCTCCATACTTAAAAACTGTACTGAGACGCTGGCACACACCAGTCTATTGTGGGTGAATTGAACCTGAGACCTCTGGTTGTTGAGCAGACTCATTCTCTCTATAAGTGGGCTCAGTGCCAGTACATGAGACAGTGCACCACACCAAGAACATGTATGGGTTACACTAGTGACCCGTGGAGCTAGATTCATAATGGGAACTTAAGCATTTCTATCCCCTGGAATTCACAGCCCTGAGTTAGGTAACCACACTTTCCATGAATTATACAGGAAAATTAGTCTCAGGAAGGGATTCTCAGAAGCTTACAAACTGACCAGGGAACTTCCCAAGCTAGCCAGGAGTGAAATGTAAAGGAAAGGAGTAGAGTGTAGGTTCCAGAACCACAAAAGCACTTTAGTGTCTAACTCCCATTGATCTAGGCTTCTGGCAATCTGGAAAGAGGGTCTTATCTCAGGATTCTCAGCTGTAACTCCCCTTTTGAAGTTAGGCACTTACGTTAAGTCAGCTCTTTCTCACACAAAAACCCTCCAAAACAAAACAAAACAGAAGAAAAAACAGAACACCCCTCCCAAACAAAGTAAAACAAAAAGAGAGAGAGAGAGAGAAACCCAAATGTAACCTCTTGCTCCCTGGGTAAGACATGTAGAAGACATGTTTCTAATCCTTGCTGTTCACAGTCTAGGGCAGACACTTGAACTGAGATCCCTCACATCCAAGTGAGCACCCAAATCAGCAGACAGGGATGGGTGTGACGCTCTCCACCTTTTCTCTTGAAGCACTTCCACCTTGTGTACATAACTGTTCATCGGGCTGGAAGAAGTGTGGAGAAATTTTTTTAAAATTCTACATGTGAGAACAAGAGTGAGGGGGAAAGCTGCTTTTTGATTGGTTGTCCGCCTCAGTGCCCCACCTTCTCCAAGACTAGAGCAACCAATCAGAGCCCTACCTCTAAGTCTCTTCCCTGCTCCCCTTCTGTGTCAGCAAAGGATAAGCTTCTTTGTCCCTCCCTGACCCTCCAGCAGTTGCAGACTGGGAGTGGGAGGAAAAGCCCCTGGAACTCAAGCTGTGCCATGGCAAAGAAAAGGATGGAAACCACTGCCTCAGTTTCCCAGCTGAAATATGGGGGATAATATTTCCTGTATCCTGCCTGTTGTCTCTCTTGTCTATATGGATTGTAAGCTGTTTGGCTCTGGGACACTGAGCGTTATACAACACTTAACACAATGGGACACTGTCTTGGGTCAGGGTCCCTAGACACTACTGTAACGCAAATGAACATGAATTCATAATGTATCTCTAATAAGATAGTCCTGGCTATTTGGATAGGAAGTCCTCCCATCGTTTTAACTTTGCAAGAAAAAGGGAGACTCAGACCGTACTTTTGCTTGTTGCAGTTTTATCATTACCCTGTTAAGGGGAGATGTGACTGATTAGGAAGACGTGAATAAAGACAAACAGAGGGTTGATTTTGCTTGCATTAAAGTAAAAAAGGGAAATGCAACTGACTGGAAGCAAGAGCAGGATCAG
Organism: Pelochelys cantorii; assembly: GCA_032595735.1. Classification (NCBI taxonomy): domain Eukaryota; kingdom Metazoa; phylum Chordata; order Testudines; family Trionychidae; genus Pelochelys; species Pelochelys cantorii. Next base: position 330,719,437 of record CM064326.1, on the reverse strand, counting down.
GCCCTAATGAGGAGATAAAAGAAGACATGACATCACCAGACAACTCCAAAGTGGTGACATAAATCTTTTTATGGGACCATCAATAAGCAGGAAAAAAACCCTTTTGCTTGTAATTTTCAGAGGCAGAGATTTAATTCTGACCTCCTAAAGGACTAATCCCTAAGCTTTCATGAGCAGTTTAAAAAAAAATTAAAAGGCCTCACAAGTTTAGGCACTGAAAAAAAATGCACAATATTGGAGCCAAGTAGGTCGGAAATGATTATGAATCAGTCTGAGCCAGGCCTGCAAGAGCTGACGGAAGTTGCTGAATAACAAATAGGTAAACTTCCAAAGCTGCAGTTTTTAATTTGGGTTTGCACAGAGCATCCCCTCCAGCACAAACAGAAATTATAGGTCAGTTAAATTCAAATTTCTAGACCTGAGTACAAAGATACTGATAGATTGCATTTTTTCAATATAAACTTTTAATAAAAAACATCAGTATTTGTTGCTTCCTAGGCAGAAACGTAATCCAGGGCATCTGAATTTAAGAACACAAGAATGGCCATATTGAGTCAGACAAATGGTATTGGGTAGCCCAGTATTATGTGTTTTGATAGTGGCTGGTGCCAGATGCTTCAGAAGGAATTAACAGAACTGTGCAATTTATACAGTGATCCATTCCCTGTCTTCCAGTCCCAGCTTCCAGCAATCAGTTTTAGGAACACTCCGAGCATGGGTATGTGTTGTGTCCCTGCCATCTTGGCTAAAAGCCCATGATGGATCACTCCTCCATGAACTTATCTAATTCTTTTTTGAACCCACTTATACTGTTGGCCTTTATGACATCCCTTGACAACGAGTTCCATAGATTGTCTGTGTGTTGCATGAAGAAGTGCTTCCTTATGTTTGTTTTAAACCTCATACCTATTAATTTCATCAGATGACCTCTGGTTCTTGTGTTATGTGAAGGGATAAACAGGACTTCCTTATTCACTTTCTCTACATTATTCATGATTTTATAGGCCTCTATCATATCCCTGATTTATTGTCTTTTTTTTAAAATGAACACTGCCCATCTTTTTAATCTCTTCCCATATTTAAGCTGTTTCATAACATTTATCATTCTGTTGCCCTTCTCTGTATATTTTCCAATCCTAATACATCTTTTTTTTAGATGGGGCAACCAGAACTGCATGTAGTATTCAATGTTTGGTCATACCATGGATTTATATAGTGACATCATATTTTCTGTCTTATTAGCTATCTCTTTCCGAATGGTTTTTAACATAGTTTTTCTTTTTTGGATAGATGCTGCACATTGAACAGCTGTTTTTAGAGAAATATCCACACTAACTCCAAGATTTTTTTTTAAGTGATAATAGCTAATTTAGACCCTCATCCTTTTTTCAAATAAAGTTTGGATTTAGTTTTCTAGAGTGTATTTCTTTGCATTTATCAACCCTGAATTTCACTGGCCATTTTTTTGTCCAATCAGTTTTGTGAGATCCCTTTGTCATTCATCAATCCAGTTTATACTTAACTATCTTGAGTTAATTTTGAACCATTTGCAATCTTTGCCACTTTACTATTTACATACTTCAGATCATTTATGAATTTGTTGAACAGCACTGGCCCCCTCCATTATGAAAGTTGACCATTTATTCCTACCCTATCTTTTAAACTGTTAGTGTGAGTCTACATTGCACCACAGGTTGAAAAAAGATATGCAATTTGAGCTACGCAAATTGCGTATCTTATTTCGATGTTATTTCAAAATAGTTTATTTTGATATTTGGTGCTGTGTACACAGCAGTTATTTTGAAATAAACCGCCATTCTGAAACATCTCTTACTCCTCGTGGAATGAGTTTACAGGAATGTCAGAATAGTGAGCCCATTATATTTTGAAATAATGGGCGTGCTCTAAAGATGAGGAATAGCTATTTCAAGATACTAGAGGTATCCCAAAATAGCACTGCAGTGTCGACATAGCCTTTCTGACCCAAGAGAGGACCTTTCTTTTTATCTCATGACTGTTTACTTTATTTAAGAGCATTGGGTGAGGGAATTTATCTAAGGCTTTCTGAAAGTCCTGGTACACTATTTCCACTGGATCATCCTTGTCCACATGCTTGTTGACTCCTTCAATGAATTTTAACACATTGGTGAGGTATGATTTTCCTTTACAGAAGTCATGTTGACTTCTCCCCCAACATATTATGTTCATCTATGTGTCTGATAATTCTGTTCTTTACTACAGTTTCAACGAATTTATCTGGAACTCCAGTTAGGCTTACCGGCTTGTAATTGCCAGGATCACCTTTGTAGCTTTTTAAAAATATTGGCATTATATTAGTACCTTCTAGTCATCTGGTACAGAGGCTGATTTAAGCACAGTTAATGGTGCTGCAGTTTCATGTTTGAGTACATTTGGAACTCTTGGATGAATACCATCTGGTCCTGGTGTCTTATAACCAATTAATGTATCAATTTGTTTTAAAACCGCCTCTAAAGTCACCTAAAAAGAATGGTTTGGGTGCAGGGATCCCCCCACATCCTCTGCAATGAAGACGGATGCAAAGAATTCATTAGCTTTTACATCTGACCTGCCAAAATTTATGTTCCCTTCTGTCTCAATATGATTTGACTTCCAATTTTTAAAAGATGTCCTTTTTGTCTCCAACCACCTCTTTGATTCTGCTGTTAGCCATAGTGGTATTCTTTTGGTCCTCTTTCTGTTTTTGGGTTTAGTTTTAAATTGGGGTATACATTTAATTTGATCTACTATTACTGCATTATTATTGTGTTTTTCAAAAGTTTCCAGGCAGCTTGCAGACATTTCACTCTTGTGATTGTTCCATTTAGCTTCTGTTTAATGAGTCTCTTCAGTTTTGTATCACTCCCATTTTTGAAGTTCAGTTGTACTATGGTAGAATTTACATGGTAGAATAGATCTGAAACCTGCTGTGTACTGTGTACTAGATCTTTCGAAAAATCGCCCCCTTGTCAAAAAAAACGCGTCTAAACTGCGGTCTCAGTTTCAAAATGGCGCTTGTTCGAAACAGTGCCATGACGTGATTATGCAAATGAAGCTCGGAATATTTAAGTCCCCACTTCATTTGCACTTTCAAAGTGCTTCATTTACATCCCTCTGCTGACAGCGGGGTGTAGTGTAGACACGGCCTGAGAGGCTTGCTGTCAGCATGGCGGTTCCTACAAAGGCAGTTATGTTGGTATAATTATGTTACCTGGGGTGTGGATTTTTCATACCCCTGAGTGACAGTTATGTCAACATAGGTCTTCACTACTTTTAAAGGCTTGTTTTACTTTTAAAGGCTTGTTACTTTATGGAACATACTCCTAGAACATATGGAAAGTCATTTAAACATGCCAGTAAATAAGGGGAATAATATGTAGGCGCATCTGGGAGCCAGTCTCTAAAACTTGGTACCATGGGTTTTTCCTTGCAGTGTAGGCATAGCTAATGGGGCTGCAACCAGGCGGGCACAGAAGTCTGCCAGTGCAGAGCAGCAAGCAGGACCAGAGTCTTGAAGAAGCTAAGGACTGCAGCTTCCTACATTGCAGCTGTCTGTGTCATCCTCCACCTACCCGTAGGAAAGAGACTTTTTTCTGTTTTTCAGATCGCCTTAGACAATCTGAAAATTTCCAGTTTTACCATAAAAAAAAAAAAGTTTAGAGCCGAAAGCGAAAGACATCTCCCAGCACCAGCTATGTTTTTAACCACAGGCTCTTAGAGCAAGCAGATTGTTTATCTAGATTATTATCAAAGGCATTTTTCAAAGTAGTATCAGAAGAAGGATAAAATATATACCTCATTTGTCATAAATTCATGGCTTCTTTTATTAAATCAAGCTGAAGTGTTGCCTGCCCTTTCATGCCATGTTTTGTCATCAGCATGTGTTTGTTTGTTTTGCAACACAGGCTTTAGTGTGTTTTTTTAATGTGGTAGGCGAGTTTGAAGGATTTGCACCAGTGGTAGGCCCCAGAGGCAACCGGGTAGCTTCACTGTAGAAGCAGGCAGATTATTTATGGTGATGCTGAGAAAGTGCATGTCAGAATAAGTACGGCTGCACACTTTGAAAGGGTGCAGTGTGTACTTCTCCCATGACAAATATGGTCTGAAATCTGGCATGGCCCCTTCCAGGAGTCTAGAGACACTGGTACTGTTGTAGTCCCACAACTTCTGGTGGTGCACACAAAAACAATCCACCTCCTCAGTGTGCTGCTCTCTACACCTACTGCTTTAGAAGTTGACAGCAGACACAGAGCATTGCTGACATACACATAAACACACCCTCAAATTTCAGGCAGCTAAGTCAGAGGCTGATGGGTCCTAGGGACAGCCCCCAAGCGATGGGAACAGTTCGACACCTGAACGGGTTGAGCGAGGGTAAGCCAAGATGAAAATCCCTCCCCTCGGCCTTCAGCCCTGCAAGTAGCCACAACTCATCTCCTGCACGAGTGATACCCCCAGCCTGGGACAATCTTCCCAGTGGCCAATTTTGGGTGGGTTGGACCCAGCTACCAGGCTCCAGATGGAAGCGTATCTCAGCTCAGCACTTCTGGAAAATGGCAGCTCCTGCCTCCTAGAGATGCTTAACTGACACATAATGGGAGCCAGGCAATAGCAGGGGACAGTTCCCAGCCCATAAGGCCCCAGTTAATAAGTAGCATGAACCCCTGCTTTTCACAAAGTCACCCAGGTTGAGGGCGCTGATTCTCTCACCTAAAGGCTCCTTCCCAGTGGAAAGAGAAGGGGTCTCCACACCTCAGCCCCTGCTCCTCTTCCCTCAAACACTGGACCCTACACTGTCGGTTCCCTTCACAGCTCCCCACACTTTGCACCCCAGACTGCACCCCTGCCTGATCCCAGAAAACCCTACACTCCCATACCCCTCCCACCTTTCCTGAGAAGCTTGTTACCCTTGGGCTCATAGGGTGCACAGGGGCAGTGCCTCCAGAGGCTAGACATGGTGGAGTCCCAATATGACTGTATGGCTCCAGAGCAGTGGTGGGGGCAGGGGCTGTGGGCTGGCCAGGCAGCAGGGGCTAAGTGCCAAGAGGCAGGAAATGGCTGGGTAGCAACATGGAGATAGGCAGAACTCTGTATGGTTCACTGAAACTCCAGCAGCACTCACAGTGCTACTGGAAAAAACCCTGAGCCTCTCTCATCACCTCAGCAATGTACAAGGGACCTCACATGTACAAGGGACAGGGTGTGGCTGAGGAGATAGAAGGGCATTTTCCCCACAGGCTGAGAGTTGCTTTCTGCTGCTCAGAACCCCAGCTGGCCATTACCCGCTCCACAGAGCAGCATAGCTAACCTCCTCCCCTGCTGCTGCCATTCCTGAAGGGTCCTGAAGCCAGTTTACCATCCCAGATATCTTATCACCCAGTAGCTGCCTTGTCTGCCTATAACTAGGATAGCCTCTGGGTGCACAAACTGGGAGGGAATGCTCTGTGTTCCTAGCCCAAGCTAAGCCAACCACATCATGGGCCAAGCTAAGCCAACCACATCATGGCCACATCATGTCTGTAACTATATCCATGGTACTACACCAAAGGTTTGAGAAAATCAGTCTGCTCTTTAGTTACTGAGTCTACATGGTAGAATGATGCACTCTATGGAGGTGGGATTTGTAAAATGCACCGACAAGTTGCACAATAATTGGTCCATGGGAATCTCACTAAGAGCTTCCTATTGCACTTTAATATCATTTCAAACAGCACTTTGATAAAGCAAACCAATTAGTGAATGCACACCATGATAGGGCAATTTAGAACTCCTCTCCCCGGTACAACATATTACCCCACTGTGTAGACAAACCCCTAGTCTACAGAGTACAGGTGTGCACATCATTAACAACAGCAGCAGCAGCTAGGATTAATTTCACTCTCAACTCATAGGGTTTGTCTTCACTGAAAAGATAATTCAAATTGTAATTTGAGTGTTTTCTCTAATTTGGAAATGTTTTCTGACCACACACACAAACCCAGTAACTCAAATGCAGTAGTGATTTTAGCTTTAGTTGGTTGGCCTAAGAGGCTAAGCTTGAATGAGCACAACTGGTCAGCTGCTTACATAACCACTCTGTGGGGTGGATGCAGGCTAATAACGCCGGACTGCTGCTGGTCTTCCAGTGCCTTCCCACAATTACCCTTGTGTTCCCAGACAGGACAGACAAATTCTTCCACTGAGAGAGCATTCATAAAACAGCTTAACATACTACAGTATAAAGCACCATGGGATTTCCCCCACAACTCTTACCACCATACAAGAATGAGTACGGAGCATGTGTGGACACAATAGCTTGAGTTTATTTCACATGGTGGCTGCACTCATCCAGGCTCAGCTATCTAGTGAGATGTAACTCCACAGTGAATGCATGCCCATGGAGTTATTTCCGGGCCACAATCCAGGTGAGGACTGAGCAACACGGTTGCCTCCCTAACAAATTTATTCTGTGACTTAATAGCTTCTAGTCTTCCACCTTCCACAAGCATTAAGGTTTTCAGGAACAAAAATATTTTAAAAGTGATCATGGCAAAGAAAGTCTATTGCACCAACTTTTGAAACATGGATGAACTAAGATCAGACACGTATTTCTGAGCTATGTCAGAAAGTGTTGCAAATGGCTGATTGATTATCCTGTAGTCTGGAAGTCTCTGGATTCACAAAGGAGTCCAGGAATATTTGGAACATCTTGGTATTCATGGACATCCAGTTGATGAAACTCTCCAGGAAACTTCCAAAATTAGAAACCAACTCTCTAAATTGGTAGCAGACATTTACTAAGTAAGATTATCCCCAGTGATTTACAGGTCACCTTACAAAATATCCTTTGTTCTTTAATGTTTGACATTACACTGTGTGTGTTATTAAGGGGCAATGGAACATGATGTGACCAAAAATATAATCATTACCCTTTTTCTAATATCCATTTGGAAAGTGGTGGGGCATGTCATTCATATTAATTGTGCCAAAACAGCAGCAACATGAATGCTAAATTAATCACCATGTTCACAAACTGTCGAGTGTGGCAGATAGCCAGCTATTCAAAATGATTGCAAAGAAATCAGCACAGCTGCAACATATTTTCAGCTTGTACTCCATATACTATTGAAACCAATGATGTCTTTGATGGCACTGGGCTTGGAGTCACATTTCCTCTTTGCTTTAAATAAGACGAAGAAGCTAAAATTATAATTAGTTAATTTGCTCTATGCTTTCCTCCTTTGCAATGATATGAAAATGTCAAAAGCCAACAAAGCAGGAATAAATGGTGAAGATAATAAACAATGTATAAATGTGGATGACATGAGCTGATGAAGAGCCTGAACTAATTATGAAAGAAAAAAAAAGGAAAGGAAAGAAAGAATTACAGCAGTAACCCTCAGTCACATTTTCCTCAAGTCCTAATCCTTTTACTCCCATCAGGTTGAATTAGCATTACTAAGAGAACATAAGAACATAAGAACGGCTATACTGGGTCAGACCAAAGGTCCATCTAGCCCAGTAGCCTGTCTGCCGACAGTGGCCAGCACCAGGTGTCCCAGACAGGGTGGAACGAAGACAATGATCAAGCGATTTGTCTCCTGCCATTCTTCTCCAGCCTCTGACAAACAGAGGCCAGGGACACCATTTCAATCCCCTGGCTAATAGCCTTTTATAGACCTAACCTCCATGAAATTATCTAGCTTCTCTTTAAACTCTGTTATAGTCCTATCCTTCACAGCCTCCTCTGGCAAGGAGTTCCACAGGTTGACTACACGCTGTGTGAAGAAGAACTTTCTTTTATTAGTTTTAAACCTGCTACCCATTAACTTCATTTGGTGTCCTCTAGTTCTTCTATTATGGGAACTAATAAATAACTTTTCTTTATTCGCCCTCTCCACACCACTCATGATTTTATATACCTCTATCATATCCCCCCTCAGTCTCCTCTTTTCTAAACTGAAAAGTCCCAGTGTTTTAACCTCTCTTCATATGGGACCCGTTCCAAACCCCTAATCATTTTAGTTGCCCTTTTCTGAACCCTTTCCAAGGACAAAATATCTTTTTTGAGGTGAGGAGACCACATCTGTACATAGTATTCAAGATGTGGGTGTACCATAGTTTTATACAGGGGCAGTAAGATATTCTGTGTCTTATTTTCTATCCCTTTCTTAATAATTCCTAACATCCTATTTGCCTTTTTGACCGCCGGTGCACACTGTGTGGAAGTTTTCAGAGAACTATCCACAATAACTCCAAGATCTCTTTCCTGGTTTGTCGTAGCCAAATTAGCCCCCATCATACTGTATGTATAGTTGGGGTTATTTTTCCCAGCGTGCATTACTTTACACTTATCCACATTAAATTTCATTTGCCATTTTGTTGCCCAATCACTCAGTTTGATGAGTTCTTTTTGGAGTTCCTCACAGTCTGCTTCTGTCTTGACTATCTTAAACAGTTTGGTATCATCCGCAAACTTTACCACCTCACTGCTTACCCCTTTCTCCAGATCATTTATGAATAAGTTAAACAGGATTGGTCCCAGGACTGACCCCTGGGGGACACCACTAGTTACCCCTCTCCATTCTGAAAATTTACCATTTATTCCTACCCTTTGTTTCCTGTCTTTTAACCAGTTCTCAGTCCATGAAAGGACCTTCCCTTTTATCCCATGACAATGTGATTTACACAAGAGCCTTTGGTGAGTGACCTTGTCAAAGGCTTTCTGAAAATCTAAGTATACTATATCTACTGGATCTCCCTTGTCTGCATGTTTGTTAACCCCTTCAAAGAACTCTAATAGATTAGTAAGACATGATTTCCGTTTACAGAAACCATGTTGACTTTTGTCCAACAAATTATGTTCTTCTATGTGCCTCACAATTTTATTCTTTACTATTGTTTCGACTAATTGCCTGGTACTGAAGTTAGACTTACCGGTCTGTAATTGCCAGGATCGCCTCTAGAGCCCTTTTTAAATATTGGTGTCACGTTAGCTACCCAAGAATATGGGTGACCATTTCAGCCCATAAAACCACTGCAGCAGCTTTCCATGAAACCTTTTAAGCACATGGTTTCCTTAGCCATTATATGGCAGAGCCTAGTATTAGTGGAAATGCCACATAGTACTTTGTAACTGCAAGATAAGCGCACTGGTACTATGTAATAACTCAATGCAGCACAACTGTAGTACTGATTATTTGTAAAAGTGCTATTATTTATTTGGATTGATATACCCACCTACGGGGCCCAGTTAAGTATCAACTCTATGCTGTACATACACATAATGAAAAGACAGCACCAGCATGTCAACAGGACACCAAGCCTCCTAGCCCAGTTTCACGGGGGGTTCAGACTACCATTTTCAATACATCTGTGTTGCTGGCACTTTGAATTTCTTGAATCCCACTCACCCTAGGCTTCAGAGCCCCGGCTACAATGTCTACACAGTCATCTTTAGCATGGCAGTGTGAGACCTAGCAGCCTGAATTTGTTGACTCACTGGAAGGCTCGCTGCCAGGGACTGTGTAGAGGTACCCAAAGAGCTTAAAGTCAAAGTATATGACAAAAGACAATAAGCGAATAAAGCAGATGGGGAGAGTTCAAAATTGTGAAATGATTATTAGTGTAATCAGCAAGAGGCATTAAGACTGATGTCCCTGCAAAACTCTGAATGTTGCATGAGGGACCTGCCACAAAGGAAAAGTGAGATTCTTATTTTCTTCCTCCATAAAGGGCCACCTATGTCAGGCTACATCTAGACTGCATTGCTTTTTCAGGATACCGGAGTATCCCAGAAAAGCAATGCCGCGTCTGAGGAATGCATCTGTTTTTTCGAAAAAAAAAAAAAAATCAAAAGAATGGATGCGCTCTTTTGCCATCCCTTTAAACCTTGTTCAATGAGGAATAAGGGATGGGTTGAAAGAGTACCTTTTTCCAAAATTTGGTGCCATGTAGACATGCCAAATTTCGAAAGAGCCTTTTTTGAAAATAAATTGGAAAAAGATACACAATTTGAGTACTGCAAATTGCGTATCTTTTTCCAATTTACAGTGCAGTCTAGACATAGCCTCAGTGTTGTCTCAGAAGATCAGTGTAATGATGTAATTGACAGACTCATAGCTGTCAGAGCCACCAAAGGCATGGTGAGTCCATGGACATGGGCAGAGGTGGCACAGAATTATTTCCTACAACATGTTTTTATTGCTTTGTTCACAGTGGTTTTAAACGGAGATACAGAAAGCACTAAAAAGCAGAACTAATTGGGCCAAATTCTATCCTTACACATGTACACAGTGGATGGGCATGGAGTCAAGAGGCACAGCCAAGCAGAATTATTTCCTCACTTCTCCCAAGAGGCCACACTTCATGTCAAAGGGGGCAGGATGAGGCAGAGTAGATAGAGCAGTAACTCAGAACTCTTCTTCCCAACCATGCTACAGGGAACATGCTGTACTCCATGCAGTGGCATAGCAGTGCACAACGCATATGCACCCCTATGAACCAAGAAGGTGTGGGAGGATTCTTGCAGAAAGAATGCAGCCCATTATCCCACGTTTTTCAGCATTAATTCAATGCTAAGCCTCAATACTACAACTGAACTCCTAATAAGCATCATTTGTGGACTCCCTTTACTTTTGAAATGGTACCATAGTTACAAATGAACTATTCAGAATCTACTTATGTCATCACCTGAAGATTTATTTGTCATGATGAACTACGTTTATCACTGAGTGAGTAAATACAATGAGTGATCCAATATTTTATAAAATGTTTTTGTTTCCTAGAGCTGTTTGACTAATAAGGGTTTTCAAATTGTTCATACAGTATAATCTTATTGTGGTTGTATTGCCTGGAATCTATTAGCTTCTACAATGTCTTCATACCAATGTGTTACATCCATGAATTAATAGGCGATGGGGGACAAAAAGCCTAGCCTGGAAATAAATTTCCCTATTTCCCTTGCAATATTTTGGTATCTTATTTTGTTGTATCATTATTTTTCTTTTTATATAGATACTCTACATACATTCACACCCATACAGGCATGCACACACACATTTAACAGGTTCTAAGCTCTGTTGGGGCTTATTGCAACAACCAATGAAGTCAATCCAAAGTTCAGTAAAATCAATGAAAGGATTCTCACTTACTTTAGTGAGTTATGGATTGAAGCCCGGGATGCTAAAGTTTTCAGGAAAACAGACAATTGAGCTTCGCTTAAAGAATAGATCATATGGAGACATCACAGTTTGAGAATGCCACTTTCCTTCCTGTTATGCATTTGGGATTGCTCAAGAGGAACACAAGAACATATTTTCAAGCATTGTGATCATGATCCAAAAGCTTTTGTCACACATTCAAAGAAAATGCCAAATAGAAAATTACTAAAGAAAAATAGCAGCAAAACATCTTCATTTTATCATTTCCCAAAGTATTAATTAATTTAGAACAGCTATTTTTCTGTGGCATATTGACACACTGCACAAAACCATAACATTTTGTTCAAAATAAATACACAGCTTTTATCCTGTGTCTTTTATTCACTTAACATAGAGAATCAAGTTCTAAGTATAAATGCCTACTCAAAATTATATAGGCTTTGGACCTTATCCTTTATCCATTTTTCATGGGTTGCAGTATCGATAACATGATCAGATACAACCAAACCCAATTATTCATGTGTAAAACCACTGAAGGCAATGGAAATTACATAGGAAAGAATTTGATTTGTATGTGCTGGCCTTTAAGTTAGTGCTTCATTAGGCACAAATTGGGCGCCTCTTTTCCATTGCAATTGGATGTGTTTGTATTGTTTCTAACAACCAGGGATCGGACCAGGCCCTAAAATTAATGATGACTGAAATCAGGAGAATGACTGCACTGCTCTAAGGTTCTGAGCTTGTTTAAAAGTGAAGCCCAAACCTTTATATATAGCACAACACAGTCCTAGCACCAGCCTAAGCAGCTTTGTAGAAATGAAGAGGAAAATGGGGGAAATTTTAGCAAACTGAATCTGATAAACTATTGTAAGTAAATGGTTCATATTTTCCCATGCTCCTTTTCCCATCTGTAATCCAGCCGTTCATCTTCTGAGAAATCTAAACCTTCTGTGCTTCATGTTTTATTCACCATTTATCCTAAGGTGCTTAATTTATACCAAAGGACAGCAAAAAAGGCTAAGAGTTGCTTGTGTAAGAAGAGATACTTTAAGGCCATTATTCATACCCTTTGATCTTAAATTTTCATTTAGGAAACCTTGGTTTTGTGCATAATTAAAGGCTGACACTAACTCTCACTATATAAATTAAAATAAAATTAAATAAATCCAACAACCTTTGAGATTGTATCTATACCTCATTGTCAACAACTGCAGAACAATTATAAATATATTTGATAGCTCCAAAGTTAATCCTGATTCAGTTTGTGGTCGTTGTTTGTGGGGGGAGAGAGAGAGGTGGAGATAAAGTAGTTTTTTATAACCATACCAGTTTCAAAAGTATTTGCAATTATTTATCCTTTTATACCATTTAGGCTAGTACATAAAACCACAGCATGATGGATGATCAATGACATTAAACTTCAGCTTTCCCATGGAAATATATATTATGAACTATGCACAATCAATTAGTTCAGACAAAAACCACACTGTTTCCACTTCTCCTAAGACAGTGGCACATATTTAAGTTTTCAGCTCAAATACCCACTTTGGCACCACTAGTGAAATAAATTATGTTTGTTGTCAGGTCTCCCACTGGGTGGCGTGTGGTTCCTCATGCATGTTCATTTGTCACCCTCAAATAGCTTAATGCCTCCTGAATGGCCTTCGAGTAGATAACTACCTAAGTAGAAGTTAATTAAGTCATCAGTTCACTTCAATCTGTAGGATTTTAAGCTACCCAATACTGCATGTGATATGTACATTACAATAGTCCAGACTTATTTAGTGCAAACACCAGGAACATTTAAATTGTATATTTCTCAGAGTTGTTCCCAATGATCTTGAGTCAAATATACCTAATGGTTAATGATAAGATATTCAGTAAGTAAAATACTCGGACTAGTATCATATTTCAAGAAGAGAAGCAAATATCCTGACTATCAGAGCTAGCTGGGAAATTTCTAATGAAACAAAATACAATTTACCTCCATTTTTTGACCTATTCAGCCAATGTGAAGGCACCATGCCCTCTCATTTGTAAACCTAGGAGACATTTAATCACTTCATATTGTCCCAAATGAATTTTCACTAGTGATACTCCATCCCTATTGATACCTAGTGTATGAGTATAGATTCGCTGCTTCTAAATTTAGGCTGATGGAGGTCCGAGGCTAGAATATTTCCCAGATAATGAAATATATCCAGTGATATGTTACCCTTCAAAGAGGTTGTTAGCAAAATGATATGATGAGCACCATTTTTGTTGCTGTACTACATAAGCAACAGGAAATAATTGGAACGACCACCAAGACACTGTGAAATGGAGGGCGGGGGAGAGGAAGGTTTCAAAACAAAGCATCAGGATTTAGCTACTTGACTTTATGCATGCAAGACTCTACTTCAAGCCCACTAGGAATTTTGCCCCAAATATTAATAACCCTTAGGAATCTGATCAAGTAACAATAGAACCAGTAATGTGTTGATGGTTTCTGAAGAATGTTTTATCATGACCATAATAGTAATAATCTTTTGCCAAGACATAGCACTGATCCAGCGAGACCAGATGGCTTAGAGCAATGGACATGTGCTCTTAGTGAGGATGCTGGTTCAAAGCCAACTTGCATCATCACTGAGTAGAAGTGTTTGTAATGTGCTTGGTGGTGGGCCAGTTTGACAGGGTCCTCACATCATAGAAGTCACTACTTTACCTGGCAAGCACAGCAGAGACTGCAAAGGGATTGGACATTCACCCTAAGAATTGGGTGTTTTGGTCCTGGGAGGTGCTAAACCTGCATTTGCTCTGTGTGCCTCAGTTATCTATCTTTCAAAAGCACTTCAAGGAAAGGACTGACTCTGATTCTATGTAGGCACAATGCCTATCACAGAGGGACTCCAGGCAAGGCTTGGGCTGATAGGTGCTACTGTCACACAAATAATAATTGTGTGGTTTTAACACAGTAAAAATTCATATAAGTAGTACAACAATGTGTAATTATAGCCCTAAAACTGGGGTGGGGAACCTGAGGCTGCAGTCCCTGACTTTCCTGGATCTAGCCCCCCAAGACTCAGGGTGCCCTCCCCAGCATTGGGGAGCCCACACTGGTGCTCCAGCGCTTCCCCCTTTTCCCAACCCCAGCTGTCCCCCTGCAGTGCTGGAGCACACAAAATCTATTAGCCTGACACCCCCTTCCCGCCCCCCCCCCAAGGCTGTGGTGTGCGAGGGGAATGTGGGAAATGTCCTTCTCCTTCTCAGTTGGTGGTTCCCTCAGTGAGGGTTTATTTTATTTTATTTTTGCTTTTCACTTGTGTGTGGCCCCCAACTGATTTTTCTGTGGGTCAGTGACCCCTGACCCCAAAAAGGTTCCCCTTCCCTAAAATGAGAGAGACATTTTATGGTGTATTCTCTTAAATATGTATGTTCAAAACTTTTCCAGGAAAGATTTCATGATGACTTATATTAAAACAAATCCCAAGGGAAAGGCGTTTTTAGACAAAAAGTTACAGTGACATTAAATATAATGCAAACCAGCTAGAAGAAACACACATTTTCAAGGACACCACATCCTTAACTCAGATGTTTGTGTTTTCATCCACAGTTCAAGACTCCACAAGAGCATTGATCCATCCCAGTTAACTCTGCATTAGGTCAATATATGAGAAATGTGTATAATATCTTGGCTGCAACCAAAGAGTTGAGCTAACATATTTAGCAAAAAATGCTTCAAGTTTTACTTGTTGGATTAATTCTATGCCAGCTAGGCTTCAACAATTAAACTAAATATATAGGCTTAAATGTATAGCTCTTCCCCACCCCATACAAAATGGAAATCTGTCCACACTGGTATGTATGGACCCGCTATGCTGTTCTCCATGTACTGACAAGAATGATGAGAAATCCTTGGTGGCAGTGTGTGCCCGGAAGCTATTCTTGCACCTGACTCTCAAATTCTGAAACTCCATTTTTTTTTTTTAGAAGCTGCCTGTGGGTTAGTAGATGGCTTCCCTGATGGCATCTCATGTCTTTTGGGTGAGACCACCATTGGCTGCCTCTGGCTTAAAAGCTGCATGAGAGTTAACTCTTGACTTAAGCTATGCAATTAACATCACTGAAGTTACTATCTTATCCCCTAGAGTAGACCAGGTGTATGAAAGGACAAGGTCTCCCCAGCTTATTGATAATGGGAGAAAATGGAAAAGAGGGCAATTAGATACCTTCGTCCAAGCACCAGAACTGACTAACATCTCTACATGGGTTGTCAAATATCAGCCACTTAATAACACATGCTATGGCTTCTTATATAGAAAGCCTCATAGGCTCTCAAACAAATAGAATTGCTAGGTCCCTATTCTCAGGAAGTTTACAGAGTAGATTAATAAGCAAAATATGGCAAGAGCTGAGAGTGACTCTCAAATAAATCAAAAGGAAGTATCCATGAGAAGCTCCATTTCTGCTTTTTCATTTTGCATTTTTGCTTTGCTTAGACCTGATTGCTGTCAGTTTCTGTTTCCTCTGACCTTGCAGCATGCTACTCCAGACTCCAGACACTTAGCAAGGAGGATCACACATGAATTCCATGAACAGCAGGACAAATATCATTGGTCAAACTCACCTTTCTTAGTGAAGGCCAGGGATTGGCTTAGACTTCACAATGCTGTCATTGGAACAACTCAAAACTTGGAATTTCCATTCTACAAGAAAGTCACATTACAAGATATCCCTGCATCCCAAATGTGAACCAAATTAAAAAAGAGTTTTCCCACAGAACAAAATGCCCAGAAAATGTATATTCAGATATGTAGAAATTATCAGAATATTTTCTTTCAACACTATTGAAATAAAGCTTCAGTAAGGTCCAAGTGCTTCATTTTGATTTTATCATTTCAAATTTTATGATATACAACATATAATAATTCAAAACAAAGCACTTCAACCTTATTGCAATGAAGAGGTCTGAATTTATGCATACATTTCATGGAACATTTTGGTTATTTTTCATCTAAAATTTTGGCAAACTAGATATGTTCCTGTGAAATATTTAATTTGACCATAGCAAAATTTTCAACAATATGAGTACATAGCCGCCACTGAAGTAGATCTGTTAGATAGCCTCTCCAATCACTCTACCTATGCTGAATTGTTCTCTAAGACACATCCTCCTGATTATATGGAGCACATAATTGCAGAGGAGGAAAACAAGTAATGTTAATTTTTTTTCCGATGGAAAATGTTCTTATTTCAGATGCAAAAATGTTCATGTTTTTGCCCACAATTTTTTTCTTTTGTTTTTTAAAGCTGAACCTCAAGACAAAACATTTGAGTAAGTGATGTTTTTTGAAAACTGAAAACATATATATAATTTTTAGCAAAACACACTCATGATTTTCCAACGTGTTCTACTGCATTTATTTGTTCAAGTGGGATTTTGCGTACACCAGTGGTCGGTGAATAACTATATGCTAAAGGAATACTCTTCTTGGCACAGCACTAAGGATGATTACATATGAGCAGGCGCATTCTCTACTTACTAGTGTAGTAGTTTATCTGTTTAAAAGTTTCAGTCATTTCAACCATTGTGCAGAAACAATACCATGTGACCACTCACTCAACAAGCAACAAACAGCAAAATAGTAAACAGCTAAAGCAAATGCTCCATGAAGAATGGACCATTGGCTGAAATCTATTTGTATAAATTGACTAATTACTGCTAAATTAACTTTAAAAAGTCAATTTTCAAACAATTCATGAACTGGAATAAGGACTAAGGCACTGATCCAAAGCCCAATGAACTCAATAGAAACAATTCCATTGACTTCAGTGGATTTTGGATTAGGCCCTTACATCCTAAACAAACATATTCCCTGCAATTTGTTCAGCTCAACCTATCCTTCAAGCAAAGAGGCCATCCCCTCAAAATACTTAAAATATGTGCATGCCCAAAGGGGAGGAAGGGCAGTCTGAAGAAAGGTGTCACCACTTGAAAAAAAAAGGCATTCTTTTCTTTGTGCCCCAGTAGAGCAAGATACATGATAGAGAACGTAAATTTAGGCCTGAATTGCTAGGATCAAGAGAGGTGTCAGAAATCACACATTTTGCAGCGTGTTCCTCTACAAGGAAGTCCTTTTGACAGAAAAGCCTCAAAGTGTGCATGAATACAGCCCATAAAACTTTACAAAAAAAAAAAAAGAGGAACAAATCATACCTCCAAAACTGCTACACAAATCACGACCCTTCCTTTAATTTTGCCTGCAATGCTTTTACAAGGCATAATTTGAAAGAGGCTTCATGTTTACTATAAAGAGTTACATCTGTTGTATCTTTCATTATACCAAGATATTTGTGTTAGATGCAAAGACACTGTTTTTCTCCTTCACAATAATGTACGTGTGTGATTTTTTTTTTAAAAGCACAATAGTCCCATACATACTCATACCATACAACATGCTGTTTATAAAATCCCTCATGTAAAAAATCACTTTGGAAGCCAAAGAAATGGGATGTACCATTTTTAATCATTTTATATTACTACCGGGCATGTATTCAAGGCTAACCTTTTTTTTCTATTTAAGATTCATCCTGATTGAAAGCAATTATGATGCTGGCATGAGGCATTGCACAATATTTAGCACAAATTACATTTCATTCTATTATTAATAGATCTGGTATGTGGAAAATGAAGATGTATGGTTACTTATCTTTGCTTATAATTATGGTGATGCCATTCAGAGTTACCTTCTTCACATTACATCTGCTCTTTCGGCTGGATTTCTATGTGTTTGCAATCTCTTATCCAAAGGGCAAAATGACAATGAAAATAAGAGCAGCTATCCTGTTACAAGGTTAATTTGTGAATGATAAATGAGTGTTTTTAGAATGAACTGCATAGGTTACCATTTAAACAGGTCTTGGCAAAATACCAGCTCTTCCCTTCAGCAGAAAAAAGGGGAAAAAAACCATAGAGAATGTACAAATGAGTTGACTGCCCCAGGATGTCTCTCTCAAGAGGGATTAGAAAAACCTACAGGGGTATTTCCAATCCCAACAAAAGCATGATTTGAACTACAAAAGTTTGCCCCAATAATCATGTTACCACAGGGGAAAAAAAGAACAATTTTCTGCTCCTGTATGAGCTCTTGTTGTAAGACATTTGGAGTTAAACAATAGGTGCCAGTGAGCCAGATGCATAAAGGAGGCTCAGCCCATCCAAATGGTGTGTGAGAGCAATGCCTCTCAAATATTCCTCTGCTGAGCCAATGCAAACCAACCATTATTTCTGCCTATTAATGTGTGGTGGAGTCAACCTTCACAATAAGAAAAGAATTTCACTGAGCACTCTGTTTTACATAGGATTTTAACTATATTCTGAGACTAGGCTTGGCTCCATGTGTATATTTAATATAAATCTATGTATTAAGGGCAGCTTCCAATCACACATATTGCCATTCCAACTCCCACAGCTGAATTTCCCAATTGTGAGGCCGGTCTTCTTGAAGGGTCCAAATATTTCTGAGGGAGCCCCCAGCATGGCTTAGTGGCAGCCCTGATCTATGTTTGATGAGATGGGACATCTGTGTTTCACTATGGGCTCTTTACAAGAAATTCATTGGCAGGAGCAAACCTCATGCCTTCTCTGGGCTTTACTCCTTCCGTGTGAAAAGACAAGTGGTGGATTTTGTGTTGGGTCCCATTATTTCCCCTCCCCTTTGTCTTACAGTATTTCCTCCTATTTTTGATAGATTACTTAGGCTATGTCTACACTGGCAGATGTAAAGTGTTGACAGTTAAAGTGCTGCTCACAGAGCACTGCAGGAAACTGCTGTTATGTGTGCATATTGTGCTCCTTGTGACGGCGGAGCATGTACACTTTATCACTTGTTGCAACGCCACAGTGCATTGTGGTAGCTATCCCACTGTGCAACTGGCCGCAGGGTGCTTTGGGAAGGGTTTGCAGTGCCACATGCGGCAGTCAGCATCACGTGGTGCAGGTTTCCCAATCCTATTGCTCCATGGTCATCCTGCTACAATGACAGCTGCTTTTGAATAGAAGCTGGGGGAAGCGAGAGTGTGTGGCAGGGAGTGTGTGTATGTGTATGCAGAGTGGGGGAGAGGCAATGTGTTTTGGGGGATGTCATCATGCTGTCTTGTAAGTTCAGACAGTGGCAGGAAACAACCTCTCCTGAGGCAAGGAGGGCGGGGGAACCCCCAACATCGCTCTCTCTCACTCACACATACAGACATCTGCCTCTGTGTTCAACATCACGAGCATTCCATCTGACTGGTTTGTTCTGTGTCCTGGGGCAAATCAGTACCACAAACAGGCTGTCTGAAATGGAGCTCTGAAAGGGGATATGTGCATGCATGCAGGGCACACAGATAACTTCCAAACAAGGAGTAGAGGGGACTTGAGGGATTTGGGGCCATTTCCAGAGGCGAGTCAGAATGCAACAAACAATTCAAGTATCCACACTGGTCCCCACAGTGCTGTATCCAGAGTTCAGCAAGCTTCTCGATGTGGTGGTTTACCTACAGTGCAGCAACTCTGCACACTAAGTGCCTTGCCAGTGTGGACACCTTGGGAATTATAGCACTGAGAGATGATTTACTGTGCAGTAACTTGCCAGTGTAGACTTGGTCTTAGTAATAATGGAACCGCTTCCTCATCTTGATGAGCACATACATTTACAATAATGAATGGGGTGTTTTCCTCCTCAAATAATAAAAGGTAAAGGGGGGAAATGAAGACATGCTGGGTGTGGTGGGACAGGGGCTATGATGAAAAAAAAAAGATGATAAATGCTAGAAGGAGCATGAAAGAGAGAAAAAAATGTAGATGTGCAGCCAAGAGAAGATAAGAAGGAAAGGTTGGGGGAATTGACACATTTTGAGAACTAAAAACAGTAATTGGGCCAAGATCAGAGAGTTGGAAATAGGTCTGAATGCTCTGCGGTGTTTTAATCATTACATTATATTCCATCCAGGTATTTTACTGTGGATGCAGAGGGTAGACCATTAAAACATGCACATACACAAAACAACCAAACAAAACAATTCCATGTTGATGTAGAGCACACAAGATCCTCTCACTGGCCCGAGCTGTTAGTATTCATTTTCAGTTAGCAAAAGTATGAAAGAGTTTCCATCTGATCCGTTTTGGAACATTTGGGAGCAGGGAATGGGGAGGACAGATCCTGGATACATTCAGATTAAGATAGTGGTATGATTAATGACAATCACACGTTACATTGTTATTATTCTTTGGTTTTGCTGCATTATGATTTTATGGGATATGAAGAGCATAAACGTGGCTTTACGCCACTGTCTGCATTAGGAAGGTGTGTGAAGGGATCGTGGACCAGTGGCCTCTCTCAGCAGCATGTGCCTGAGACAGGCAGGTTGCATCAGGAGCACCGGTACAGTGCAAGCCTTAGTGGCCAGGCATAGCTCTGCTTTTCCTAGTATCAGCTCAGACAGACTTGGCTTGTGCCAAAGTGGCAGGACCTGTCCACTCCTTGATCCTCCCAGCACTAGTTGTGCACCATTGTGCCAGGGCAGGTCTGGGTACAGATGACGTGAAGGAGCAAGAAGGTGTGGGTAGTGGAAGTGCAGAAAGAGGGAGCTGGCACAGATACGTAGGGAGGAGTGAACTAGTTTGGCTAAAAGTAAAAACAATCAAGAACCACTGCCCAAAGCTCAACCCAAACTAGGTACAAAGCTTTTCTGAGGTTTAAAATAATTCAGTTTTAAAAGCACCCTCATGATTCTGTTCGCCTTGGATACTGGAAAGAAAGGTGGTGGAAAGACCATGCTATTCTAATATTAGCCTCTTTTGTGGCAATTACAAGTAGCTAAAAATTAATTGTGATGAAAAATTTCTAAGATAGCATGTTCCTATAAGACTGCAAGCCTGATTTCACAACAAAACTTGTTTGGATTAGATTTGAGTCTCATTAAAAAAATGTGATTCTAATTGTTGTTATGTTTATCACAGTGATATCAAGGGCCTGCGCCAAAGCCAATTCTAGCTAATAGGAAACTTTTGATTGATTTCAGTGAGCATTGGATCTGTCCCATTGCCTCAGCAGAGACTTAGGTCTGGTCTACGCTACAGACCTATGTGTGTATGACTACATCACTCAGGGATGTGAAAAACCACACCCCTTAGCAATGTAATTATACTGACCTGACTTCCAATGTAGACAGCACTTTGTTGATGGGAGAGCTTCTCCCACTGACTTAACTACTGCCTCTCAGGGAAGTGGATTAAATACACCATTGGGAGAGCTTTCTTCCATCAGCATAGAGTGTCTTCACTAATGAGCTGTAGCAACACAGTTGCACTGGTGCAGCTGTGTCAATACATAATTTTAAGTGCAGGCTTGCCTTTAGGTGGTCTACATACACAATAAGATTCAGTCTCTTCTCCAGAGAACTTAAAAACTAAGCTCCTGAAACTGAAAATACGTATGCCCTGGCTTAGTTTTAGGCAGCAAGATTAATCTCCATGGAGTTGACAGAATTACATAATGTGTGTAAAGTTAAGCATGTGTGTAGAGTTTTTGCATGACTAAATAGACAGGCCAGACAAATAAAGGATTGTCCCCGTTTTACAGATTTTAACCATAGATATGAACACTACCAAAATTGGATATTCATAACCTACATACAAATCTGAATTTCCCAACCTCAGAGTAAGATATATGTGCACCTTAGCCTCTAAATATTTAAGTGCTTAATCTAAATAGAATCGCATCTTTGAATATAATAAGATTTGTCCTTCACAACAGTCTGTGTTAAAGGGGAATACTCTTTGGCCAGCCAAATGATATACATGCAGTACACTATGCCATGTCACACAGTGAATTACACTGCATGGTGAAGAGTTTAAAGTTTGAAATAAACTATACTTTTAATATAGAATGATACATGTATCACTGAAGCATTTACATTGATCCACATCACCTTCAATTGTGGTGTCTCATCTGTTCAGAAAGATTAAGACTGGGGCTGACCAAAAGAATTAGAAATGTCTGTCATAAAAAAAATTCTGAGGTTTTGAGATTTGTTTTCATTGTGCACTATTATGAAAACCAGAGCTTTCAAAACAGTGTGAAAAGAGAGAGAAAGAGGTGAAAAGAGCCAGTAGCTCTGGCACTCACTTGGGCTACAGAACTCCCAGAACAGGGACTTCAGCGTGAGTCTGTCAGATGCCGGGGGGCTGACTGACTTGTCAGCTCCTGGGCCAAGTGGGCGAGGGGAGTGGCTCTGGATTTTTGGAAAAGGCAGGACCTTGGTGGGGCAGAAGGCAGGGGGACTGAGGGAAGCCAGCCCTCAGTGCCACTCAGAGTACAATGTGCTGGCTCCTCTACCTTGCAGTCAGCCCTGAGAGCCACCCAGATCATACTGTGTGGTGCTCTGGCAGTGATTTAAAGGGCCGGGTTTCTGACCACTGCTGCTCCTGTGTTAACAGCAGTGGCACTTAGAGCCCTGGGCCCTTTAGAATCACTGGGCCCAAGGGCAACCTCCCTCTTTGCCTCCTTCTGTCAACAGGCCTGGACACATGCTAGATAAGCGTCTTATAGCCACCACACCACTGGAGGGAAAGGGCGTCTCTTTCTGTAACCAGAAATTCCATTCTTGATCTGAGGAACCTTTTCAACAAATCAGCCTTTCGAAATGAAAATTTTTTTCACTGAAAAATTCCTGATCTGCTCTAGTTAAGAACCAGTGAATGTAAAAACACTCTGTAAAACATTTTAATGATATCATGCTCTACAGCTCTTTTTAAGTTACTGTTGGTTGTAGCATAGAGAATGCATACTATTTAGGTAGTTACCACCTTGAAGCAATGCACACTATTGCCAGTTCAAAATGTAGTACAGACTTTCTTTTCTTTTTTACTAACCATTCTGCCTTTTATAATGTCCCCTCTCAATACTGGTGTCCTGGAAATTTGGTTCACAGAAAACAAATGGTTCTGATTTATCTACATTGTTACTGAATGTTTATGAGTTTTTCAGCCACAGTTGTTAAAGTTCATCCAAGAGGATGCTAGCCCAAGGTAACAAACTAAAGGCTGATTTGCATTCTCTCATTCCCACATTTTTGTTCTCTCTAAATAAAAAAAGCTTTTCTCTAAGTTCTGACAAGACTATAAAACATACACATTCTAGCTAACACTGAAACTCTTAAAGAGACATATCAGATATATGTAAATGATCACGTAATAAGAAAGAAAGAATTACAAGGAGTACAAATACGTAAGACTTTTTTCTCATTTATTTTGCCAACTCCCCAAACTGCTATGCTATATCCAAGAAGCAACAGTTGCAAAGAGAATTTCCTATCAATTAGCTAAGATGCTAAGTCCTTTGTCTGGATGCAGACCTTACAAGATTTATCCATGCCTTCATCACCTTGAACCTGGAGTATTGAAGAGCACTCTACATAGGACTATGCCTTCAAACCATTCATATATTGGTGACAGTGCAGTTTTATAAAAGTTATATTATGCAGAGAGCAAATTCCATTCACAACTCTGTGTACCAGCTAATTTTCAGCTTAAATTTAAGGCACTCCCTTGACCTCCAGGGACTCAAATAGTTTCGTCTGAGCCATGTGAAAAACTGCCTCTCTTCTCGTATGAGAAATACTGTGAAATGTGTCATTTAAAAAAAATTATGTTCTTATGTTACTTGTATCAGTTGATCTTTGAAGAAATCGGAATGGGCACAGATGTATGGGTATTCCATATACTGAGCATATTTAGGGTGAAGCTCAATATTAGAAAAATAAATCAAAATAAATAAATTAAAAGCTGATAGTGACATGACTATGTAGCTAAATACAGCAGGCACTATGTGCTTCAGACACCTGAAATTGAGAAACCTTTTTACTGAGAGCAAGGAAAATAGACAAAACTTTGAAGTTACCACTTTTAAAAGTGACTTTTATTTCACCAGGACAGTCACAAGACACAGTGGATGGGGCCTCAGTTTAAGGCCATATTTGAAGTATGATTCCTATAACAATTTAGCATTCCCTAAGCTTTCAGTTGAGGTTTTTTTTGTTTTGGAGCACTTGTTTCAAAAGCTATGCTTAGGGTGCAAACTTACAGAACCCTCCCTTCCCCCCCCCCCACAAAAAGTTGTACAGAGTCAGTGAAACAAAACTATGGGAATTCACACAGTTCTACTTATTCATTTAAGTCCTATGAGGGCAAGATCAATTGCAGAAGTTAAACTCATGACCTCCCAAACCCTGAAACAAGAGCGTCACTAACTCAGCAACATTAATGTGAAACAAGACAATGATTTCACTCAGCTTGTTGCTGCTTCTAAAAGTAAACATATTTACCCACACTATTTTCAGCTAGATAACTAGATCATGCAGAATAATGTCTGTATTTCTGGCAGAGTTTGAGTGGATTGGGCAGGCACTCAAACCGAATAACATGAATTCCGCACAGAAAATTCCAAATCCAGGAATACCTCATCACCCACAAATTTCTAATTTTTACTCAAAGAAATCAAGTACACATGTCCCCAAGAGTTCTGTAAACATAAGCAACCTGATTCTCCTCTGACTTGTACTGGATTGACACTGTTATAAATCCATTGACTTCTATGATATTATTGCAAATTTACACGGCTTTTTTTTAAGTGCCTGGAGAATCAGAACAGTATCTGACACTTAAAAGAGATACAAATTATAAATATAGTATAAATACAATAGTTACTATAACACATTTCCAAACTTGCTGCATACACTTATCTCAAAATATATAAGTATATCTAACAAATGACATGTTTGAAAAGGACTTTGAAAGTGAAGGGCAAGTAAAATTTACCAGAAAGAACTCAGCAGAAATAAAAATCTTCTGTGCAAAAATCTACGTGCACTTACGGTTGAAAGAAACTTTTTATAATTGTACCCATTTTTTCCCTGAGCCATCTGATTGTCACTAAGTAAAATACAGACCCAATTATATTTTATTGAAAGCAATTTCATTTTTATAGTTCAAGAATCCTGTAGAATTGGACCATAAATATAAAATTTAAAGTACCAGCTGAGATTGGGACTTCTAAATGTGTTTGTGTCACAGCAGAAAAAAGATGAGAAGGAGTGAGCGAGACTGGTTGTGTTTAAAGTACTCACCACAGAACCCATCAGTTCGAACCGATGCCTTGGAAATATCAATTAGTCTTGGACTATTTAGAAGATGGGAGTGAAATACCAGAAGAAGGCAGAACTGCCATCTCTTCTTTCAGTGTAAGCTAGCATAACCAGTGGTAACAATTAAGCCCCAAACGTATTCCTTCTCTTTTACCTTGGGAGATTGAATTCCCACAGCTGACACAGGAGGGAAGGGAAGGAAGGAATTAGTACATCTTCTCACACCACAGGGCTGTATACAGGATGGGTATGAAGGGTGCAAACGCATCCCCCATGGTCTTCCAAGTCAGCCCCAGCCTCCCTGGGGCTGATTTCCCCTTTCTCCCCCAGGAGCAAGGCCGAGGGTGAGGCTGGGCTGCAGGGGCAGGGCAGCCACCAGCCCCTCCCATGGCTTGCACCCCCCCCCCCCACAGAAATTCCTGCGTACGGGCCTGCATTAGCATTCCAGTCTGACCCTCTGCGGACAGAAGTGAATGTCTTAGGCCTTGCAGTGGAGGAGACATCAGCAATGCTACATCTGGCTGAGTTCAAAAAGGGGAACCACACAAAAATGAAGAGGCTAGTTAAATGAAAGTTAAAAGGAAGAGTCACAAAATGAGATGCCTACATGGAACATTTTTTAAATACCATAATGGAGATTCAAAATATATGTATCATTTCCCCCACCCTCCCCAAATAAAACAACCCTAAACCTTGTAAGAGGACCAAAAGCCTGCCTTCATGGTTAAACACTAGAGAAAGAGAGGTGGTTAGAGACAAAATGACATCTTTTCAAAATTGCAAGTCAAATCCTATTGAGGAAAACAGAAAATAGCATAAAGTCTGGTAAGTCAAGTGTAAAAGAATAATTAGGCAGGCCAAAAAGGATCTAAAGAGCAACTAGCAAAAGACAAAAAAACCCAGTATTTTTTTAAGTAGATCAGAAGCAAGAAGCCCACTAAACAAACAGTGGATCCGCTGGACCATCAAAGTGCTAAAGGAGCACTCAAGGAAGACATGGCCATTGCAGAGTAGCTAAATAAATCCTTTGCTTTGGTCTTCATTGCAGAGAATGTGAGATGGATGCCTACAGCTGAGCTGTTTTTTTAGGTGACAAATCTAGGGAACTGTCCCAGACTGAGTTGGCAACAGAAGAGGTGTTCAAACAAATTGATAAATTAAATGGTTATAAGTCACCAGAGCCAGATGGTATTCTCCCAAGAATTCCGAAGATACTCAAATATGATACTGCAGCATGCTAGCAGTGGTATTTAACCTATCACTTAAATCAGCCTCTGAACCAGATGACTGGAACGTAGCTAATTTAATGCCGAAGAGGTTCCAGAAGTGATCCTGGCAATTATATGCCTGTAAGCCTAACTTAAGTTGCAGGTAAATTGGCTGAAACTATATTAAAGAACATAATTATCAGACACATGGATGAACATAATATGATGGAGAGCAGTCAACATGATTCTTGTAAAGAGAAATCACGCCTCACAAAGAATTCTAAGAAACTGGAGTTTTTCAACAAATACGTGGACAAAGATAATCCAGTAGATATGGATTTTTAGAAATCTCTCACCAAAGGATCTTAATCAATAGTCCTGAGATAAGAGAGACAGTCCTTTCTTTTTTCATTAGCTGGTTACATGATAGGAAAGAAAGGGTAGGAAACATATCCATTTTAATAGTGGAGAGAGGTAAATAGCAGGATCTTCCCAGGATCAGTACAGGGACCCAAGTGCTGTTCAACATATTTATAAATAACGTGGGGAAAGGGGTCCACGGGGAGGTGGCAAAGTTTGCAAATGCACAACTATCCCAGATGGTTAAGTCCCAAGAAAACGGCAGAGAGTTACAAAGGGATCTTACAAAGTCTGATGTCTAGGCAAGAAAATGGAAGATAAAAATCAGTGTTGACAAATGCAAAATAGTGCACATTAGAAACATCATCCCAACTATACATATGAAATGATGGGGTCTAAATTAGCTGTTACCACTCAAGAAAATCTTGGAGTCATTGTACAGAGCTCTCTGAAAACAGCTGCTCAATGTGCAATAGCAGTCAAAAAAGCTAAATGAATGTTAGGAACCAGTAGGAAAAAAAATAAATAAAAGATAAAATATTGTGATGGCACTATATAAATCCACGGCACACCCCAACTTTGAATGCTGCATGTGGCCCAGATTGCTTCATCTCAAAAGAAGATATTAGAATTTGGAAAAGTACAGATGAAGTCAACAGAAATGACTGGGGGTATGAAAAGTTTCCACAGGAGAAATTAAAAAGAGCAGGACTGTTCAGTTTAGCAAAGAGACAACCAAATGGACATATGACAGAGATCTATAAGATCTTGACTGGTATGGAGAATGTGGATAAGTATTATTTACCCTATCACATAACACATGACCCAAGGATCACCTAATGAAATTAATAGGGAACAGCCTTGCCAGCCCACTGGACAAGGTAGAAGGGCCAGCTCCATGTTCCCAGAAGAGAAGGGGCAAGGCCAGCGGAGCATCTAACTCTCAACGCTGCCAAGACCTTGGCATGCCCCCTCCCCAGGCCTCACCGCTGCCACCAGTGTGCCATGATGTGTTTTGATGGTGATTTAAAGAACCCATGGTTCTAACTGCCGCTCCTCCTGCAGTAGCAGCGGCACCAGTTGGAAGCCCTGGGCCCTTCTGAATTGATAGGCCCTCAAGCAATTGCTCCCTTTGCCTTCCCTTGTCAGGAGGCCTGGGGATGGGTCACTCAATAAATTGCCCAGTTGTGTTCTCTCCTTTTGAAGCATCTGGCACTGGCCACTGTCAGAAGACAGGATACTAGACTAAATGGACCATTGATTTACCCACCATGGCTATTCTTTTCTTCTTATGAGTACATTCTAAATGTAACTTATACGCCAGTCCTGGAACAGAGGCAAGCAAACAGCACATAGGTAATTTGTTCATCTACAAATCTCAGCCACCCAGCAGTGCCTGGTCCCCAGACGTCAACTTTGCCTCAAAAATTGACTCCATACTGAGCT
The DNA here is from genome assembly GCA_032595735.1 of Pelochelys cantorii. Classification (NCBI taxonomy): domain Eukaryota; kingdom Metazoa; phylum Chordata; order Testudines; family Trionychidae; genus Pelochelys; species Pelochelys cantorii. The sequence goes on along the minus strand of CM064326.1, from coordinate 330,691,095 downwards.
CTCTGAGCAAACGTTCCTATTCACCCAAACTCCCTCTCCCAGGATTGCTGCCTCTACACTGAACTCTGAATTACTACAGCAAACAACAAAAGAGCATGTCTTCCCCAGATTCAATGTCTGCTTGTGTGTTCAAAAGAACTTAGAAGACTCTGTAACAGTGCCACCTTTAACAGCCTGTCATGCCTATACACACTAAGATCCAGATTCTCCATGCATGATAGAGTTAAAACCAGTGCCAGAATGGAGTAGGTCATATCAAAATCTGTCCTTCTGTGCTCATGCTGCTAATAATTATCTGACATTTGCAGTCACTTGTGTGGGAAAAAAAAATATTTTTATGATTAATTCTTTAGTCTTTACCATTTACAGGAATGGCTTGAGGATTAAAGACCTGATTCATCACAGTGTTACTCCAGTTCTTTCCCAGTGTGACTCCATTAAGTCTTCTTTGCATGTGGATGTTTTGGCTCACTTGCAGGGGTGTTTTATTGCTCCTCTGCAAAAAGTCTTTTCCATTTCCAACAGAAGATATTCCACATCACTGCAACTTCTTTTACAGTTGTAAAAGCAAAATGCTCCCCTTTCTCACTCATCCCCCTCTGTTTCTGTCTTAACACTTTGTAACAAGCATGAACAAGACAAACACCCTTCACCGGGATAAAGAGAGCTCTTTGAAAGTTTTGCCTTTTGTTTGAGTTTTGATGTAGGGTAAAGAAATATTTCACCACTAATTTTCCAAGAACTCACAGTGCTACAGAAATAACTTCAGTAATATACATTTAGGTTACTGTGGAGCTGGGCAGCAGCAATTTTGCCTAATGATAAAATTAAACATGCAGTTCTCCAGTTGGGTTATCTATAGAAGCCCCCAGTCCTTTTTCAGACAGACAAGTTTCAATAAACACCATGTCAGTTCTTGTTTATAGAAAATTTAAAGAACTTTCTTTCCATTCTTTCTTTAAACATACCGTTTTAAAGGGCTCTTTGATGTGTTTTTTGTGCTTAACAGTAAAGACCCTGGAGGGAATTCAATAAAGACTCCATTTAGATCCATAATGCGGCACTGTTCACACTGTAAGCGAAAGCTGTTTATGCTTCTACCTACCATTTTCAGGGAACAAAAAAGTAGACCTAATCAAGGACAGCTCTCCTCCATCCCATGATAAGGGTCACTGGAAGGCCAAGATAGACAATTCAGCCATGATTACAACCTTGCATGTGAGAGGGGAACAAATCCCCCACCTTGATGTCTTCAGTTTGGAATGGGTCAGTTTTGCATTCTGTTGTCAGTGCACTTCCACATAATCCCATACACCTCTGCCTTTCCCTGCAAAGCCACAAAGCAGAAAATGCTGAAGCATAACTTTTGGAGGCACATCCCTGGCACAGTGTAAGAACTGCCCTGAGAAGAGGCTTTCAAAGCAGTGTCAACACAGCAGTGCTCAGATATTGTATGGGCACTGTGCTGAGCAGCGCAAGGAGGATTTTCGCTTTGCAAAGGAACTGATTTTCTCTGAACTGGCAACCCTCCCAACAAGACATAGGTAAATGGGGTTTATAGCTAACTTAATCAAAAGGACAAATGTATTTTATAACTGCAAAGACTCAGGGTTCCTTTTTTATTATATTGTTTTGTCCATAGGGGTAAAGAAAACAGGCCTATGCTATTCCACTGTGTAATTACTTCCATTTTCTTTAAGCAATTTAACCTCACTTTAACCCCTCTGACTACTGTACAAGGCAAAACCAAATTACTTTGATGAGCTTGGTCCAGCAATAATAATAAGCTCTTTGGGGGCTGTAAACCTCTTTACCTTCAAAAGAGAGAGAGAGAGAGAGAGAGAGAGAGATGGATGAGTCCTCTAAACTGTTTGTGTTCTGTGATTGATAATGAGCAATCTCTCCCTTCCTCCTGCTTCTCTCTTTGTGTGTGAAGGCTGATTTACCCACTGGGAAGTAGAAGGAGATTACCTCAAGGCATGGTAGGGTTCAAAGTCACAGTAAGAAATAGCATTGTGTGGACAAGCATCAGGGCAAAATGCCACATTCAGTGTTTCAAAGACCAAAGACAGCGTTTTGTCGGCTCATTAATCCCATGAATTTGGGGTCAGGTCTTCTGCTCCTGTAAATGATATCAATGGATCTGTGCCTATTTACACCAGTCAAGATAACTTAGCTGAATTCAAGTTTATATCTGGGTGCTTTGAACTCAAACAGAATTTAGAGTTTTTCCATGCAAATTATCTGCTCCCCTGATGGTGTCTGAGAATTTTAACCTGTCAGAATGCTCAATGCTCCATCACCACATGTCGAGCATTTCGAGGAGCAGAACATGCAGGTGCTTAATATCAATGGCAATTTTTAAAAAAATAGATGCAGGTTAAGCCACAATAAAGATTCTTACTTGGCCTGTTTTATGCTAACAAATGAAAAGTAGCTGATGGGTATATGCTGCTGCCATTACTTACAGGTCGAATAGAGGCTTTTCAAACATGTACTCAGTACTGCAGGATGACTCTTGTAATGTGCCTGTTCAATCATTTTTAAAATCCAGGCATTGATTGCAAGTGTATTGCAGTGGGGGTACTCACACACTGAGTAAAGTACTCCAAAATTTTGCTGTGAAAACTTAGCAATGACTTTATCCTAGAGTATCAACTAAACCTCCTATACAATATGGGGAACAGATAAGATGCTATAGGAACTTTCCAGATTTTAACATGGCTTCTCAACATAGAAGACAACAAAATATCAGGAAATATATTTTTCATTAACAGCAGAAATACAGTCTACTTCAAAAAGCAAATGAACTGCATATTTTCTATGTCATAATCTGAGCATGTTACTCTCTTGTTTTAATGACTCTGAGGACAGCAGAGCAATGAATCAATTTTCAGCAGAGACTGTTTTCCCTGTCTCCCACAAATGGTGGATGCATATTCAGTAGAATGTGCATATAAAAATGGACTGCAGTCTCAGGTGTTCGTGACTTTTTATATCTTTTTTAAAAGAACAGATATAAGGATTTTCATAGATTATTATTAGTTTTTTTGGCAGCAGAATCGGTGTGTGGTATTTACTGCTATCTTGCTAATAAAAAAACACAGTAAAAAAAGGTGAGTATTGCAATTCCCAGACAGTTCTGCAAGGTTTTTGGATGCAAGCCATGTGGGCATACGAAGAACTAAAAGACTTGCAGGTGCAAGGTTTTGACTCTTTCTACACATAAATCTGAATCAGGAACTGTAGAGAGGCTAGACAAATTCATCTGTTATATAAGTCTGTGGTACTTGGTGGAGTTACATCAGGGATGAATTTGCCCCCAAATGTGGGTGTTCATAAAAAATAGAATTCCAGAAGAATCAGTAATGAGGTACACACATAATTAGAATTGTTCATAATGAATACCTGAAAAATTAACTAGAATGTGAGTTTTTAAATAGTAATTTAGTTGCAACTGTCAACTGTCTTCAAAACTAGGTGTCACTTGATGACCCCTTTGATCCTGATGGTAGTACACTTAACCCTTTCATGGATGTAACATATAGCAAATTGGCATATTGGCTGAAAAGTAAATGTTTTTAAATTACTCTTAAAGCACGGCTGCTCCGAAATCCGCATTGTAGTGTAAATGTGTTTCATAAAGAGATCCAGATTGGTTCTCTTCAGATGTTTCTGGCCTCTTTGGTCCATTTCTCTTGCCTTGGAATTTGATTACAATCTACTGAAGTGCTTGTGTCCTACACTGGGGAGAATGGGATGTTTTCATTTGAGTTTCATGAGTTAAGGTCAATAAAATCTGAAATTATTCCCTCTTTTCCCAACCATAGATCTATTTTCCCAGTTTGCACCAGGACTTGCCTGATATATAAAGCTCAGGATGGTATACAGACCGCAACTTAATCTCAAACTTTGTGTGGAGACATTCATCTGACCTGTTCCCCTATTCTTTTATTGGGGGCTCTAGTAAATTTGCATGGGAAAGGAGAGACCCAGCCAGTTAGAGGTTTGTGTGAATCCCTCACTGTAACAAACTAAGTTACCAGGTGTACTCTATGGTAGTGACCTTCTCCTAGATATCAGGACAGATACTGCAGATCTGGGTTCGGAATATCATCTTTTGGGTCCAAAAGCACATTTTTGGTGTGCTTTTCTGAGAGTACATTCTGTTTGCTCAGGTGCACTATTTTGTCAGATTGAATTTTGCTTGTGGATCCATGAAACGGAAAGCTTTCAAATCAGACATATGCATGGACACAATCTTTCCAGGATAGATCAAGTTCTAATAAGCATGTCACTGCCAACTCAGGTCAATTATTGGTTTGAATTAGTGCTCCCACAAGCTGTAACATTCTTTACCTGCAGCCAAGTGGAACTCAGACAGGTACATAATTCTTTCCTGTCTTTGAAAACTATCAAAGGAACCACTTCTAGCCCAAGCTTTACAACCAAAATCCTCATTGATCATTGTAAGCCACATGAGGGGGCGGGGGAAGACATGGAGTTATTGAAAGTTAGACTTAATCCAGAGAATATCATTTGGTGAACAATGAGACTGAATTCCATTGTAACAGTAAAGTAATGCTGTAGACTTCTTATTTTAGTACTCATTTTGTGGCACAGTATATATTAAGCAACAAAATCTGTCTATGTGCCAGGTTCAGCCGGCAGTTACTTCTGACTCTGGGGGGTGTCACACATGTGTAAAGATGACAGCATTTGGCTATCCCTACATTGAAATTCAAATAAAAAAAGTACCTCTTCACAAAAGTATCTTAGGTCCGCATTGCATAGTTTCCATATTGACAGAAAAGATATTTGCAGACATGAATTTCTTCTTTTCTCTGACCCACACTGTAAAGCCAAACAATTTTTTATTTTAAAAAATACTTAGCATCTGTTTCAAGAGTATTCCATGTTTACTGCTGTAATAACAAAGTGACATTCAGCATAGTGTACAGTGCTGAACGAAAGCCACAACATACTGTATTCCAGACTCTCAATGATGGGTTGCCATTTATTGTACCGATGATTGGAATGAAAAATGTATATTTGCTCCCCAGCTCAGAAAACTCTGGTCACGATATCGCTTGAAGTCACAGGGGGAGAGGGGGATGCCATATGGTTAGCATCCTCTTTTCCTTCTATTTTTAAACTTGTTTGTGAGATATAAATACACAAGATTCTGAACCCTATAATGAAAACTTTTTCCTGGTTGGAAATATCACCAAGGCAGACCAAGCACCAAGCTACAGCTGCAACTATTTGTTTTGTTACCTAAAGCCTCTTCAATTCAGGAAAGCATTAGGATTTGAGAACGTGCTTATGTGGTTTCCTGAATATGCTCTGGCATGCTTACATGCTTTGTGATGTAAGGCATCAGACAGTACTTTTTCAACAAAACAGGAAAGAATATACATGAGAGCATAAGAATTCTGATCTGAAAGGACGGCTGAGCCAGTGGACTTGGAAGATCTGGGTTCAAGTCTATGCTCTACCAGCCTGGCTATATGATCTTCTCAATCACCTCAGTTCTCTATCTATAAAATAGGGATATTAGCTCTTCTGGGCCTCTCAGGGGTCTTTGTGATGGCAAATACACTAAATATTAGCATGCACGGTCATACCGCAAACCCATATAAGTATGTAGATAATTATACTGAACTTTAACATAAATAAAATACTAACTTTTCCCCATCTTTTCACATTGGATTTCAAAGGATGCAGGGATCCCAGACACAAGCAGCCAGGATAGCTGAAAAGGAGGATTTAAGCATTGTTGAAACTTTTCTTCCCCCCTTAGTATCTCTACACTCTTTCATGAATCAAAGAGTAACAAGGAAATATCAGTTTCTGACTAAATCCATTTTTAACCCTAGAATGCAGTAGTCAAGTCCTCCTAAATCACCAAGGTATTTCTAACAGAAAAACCTAAAGGAAGTAATAAATGTCAAACACACATCAAAAACAGGCTGGACCTTTTTTTTTAGAGCTCGGCTGGAGTTCTTTGAAATTGTAACTTTTCTATGAATAGCCCATCTGCAGTTCAGCTCTACTGTAAGCTGCTTTACCATGCTACCTGTTTAAAAGCTTATATCTTTACCCACGGGATTAGCTAACGAGGGCCTCCAAAATGGGACTAAAGATCTTTCTCAAAGTTTTCTGGAAATATTGCATTTGAAAATTCCTGTAATTTCCTTTTGGTATTTATTATAGACTTAAACAAAAACATAAGGAAGGAACTGGAATAACCCAGTGTAATGTTTATAGCCTTAGAAAGAATACTCATGTAAAAAGCACATAGAACATGTTATATAGCCACAACTTTAGGGAAAGTATGTGGTGCCTGAATTGAAACACTAATCCCTGCTGCAAGAAATGATTTGAGGCCTCCCACTAGGATTTAAAACACAGAACTCTTTGATTTGCACAAATCAGATACATCAGTGTTGTGTGCGTGATGGCTCATTTTTAATTAAACAGAAAACAATAGGGAGGAAATGAGGATGAAAAAAAGGGCTTATGAAGTCACTAATCCAACACCTTGATGCTGATGCTGTGTCAGAGTTTGCAGCAGTGTCTTCTCCTATAGGCCAGTTCAGGAGATATATGGAGGACTGGACAAGCTCAGGAAGAATAATATGGTAGTGACAGCACATGCTACTTGGAAAACAGAGTGTAGACAAAAGCAAACAAGTCGACAAAACTCATTGAAGATTTATGTTCTCATTATGTCAGCATTGTGGATACAACATTTTGATGGTATCCATTCCCTTTTACTTTGCAGGAGCTCAAATGCAGCATCGAATGTTATGTTGTGACTTGGCTGACATGGAACGAACAGCAACTATTTTAATGCTTATGCAAGATAAAGGGAGTAGCTGCTTCCATCTAGAAGAACGAAAGATACATTCCTTTGTCCTTCCTTTCAAAATGCAATCTCAACCTCCACTCCGTCAACACTCCTCAACTCAGGGTCACAGAGGAATTTATTCCACCTCTTTTATCATACACATTCATATGTAGCACTTCATTTACTGAGGTATTTTTTCAGGGGGATGATAATTCTTAACTCCTAAAGGTTTGGAAGAATGAGTCTTCTGATCATAAGCCCTGGCTTACAAAGGTCAGATGATGCTTGCTTAGTTGTGTCAATTTTATTACAGTCACCTCACTTTCTATGCACAATGGGCATTTGATGATTGATGCTCAGTAATGGGACATTCCTATTGAACTCTTAAGACATTCTTTCTCCCGTGCAAGAGTTCAAGGAAAAGAGAAACAGTGAAGCAGCAATTCAGCACAAGATTTATGCCTTGTACGGTGAAAAGCCAAATACTCTACTGCGGAATATAATTATTTAACTACTTTGTGAACAGGATGCAGAAGTTACTTTTATTTATTTATGGAACTCAGATTGCATGTTGCTTTAAAAAAAAAAGGGTGAAAAAATAACTAAAAAAACCCAATAATAACCTTTGCTGGACTGCAACAATTAGATTAATGTTTTAAGGCAATGCAATAGGTAAGATGGATAAGTATGACCAAGATACCCAAGCTTTTATGAAGACACTTGTACCCCATTGACACTTAAGTAATATGAAGCGCAGGACAAATAGAAGTCCATTTTTCACTTGCGGTGATCTGGGTCAGTTAGAGCTATAATTTCCTTTAACCCAATTATAGTTGTTAAGAGCTGCTTTCAGGACATCACTTCAGTATACTAGTTCTGGAGGTGATGAAGTTCCCAATAACCAACTCATTGTATATTGAAGAATTTCTTAAATCAATATAAAGTCATTATGACAACCTAGTCAGACTCTTCTCATAATACAGTCCACATTCTGTTCCAAAAGAAAGCTCACTGAAGACTGAACTCCCTGGAAACTTTGCCTGAGTTTGAGCTGTAAAATGTATCCCAAAGTGCTGGCAAATTAGAAATGCCAATGAGTAATCATATACAATATGGGGAACCTGCATTAGCATAATTATTGATGGGAGTGAAATGCAATATTCCTTTTGCTCACAGCTGTTTTTTCCCCGAAGATGGGGAAATAGTAAGTGGATAACCTAAAAGCAATGTCTCAAAGTTACATGTTTCTGGTATCCTAGAAGTTTTAAAACAGATGGCTTACAATTTAGGAGCAATCAAGTAAACTCCTTATTTAAATATACAGAAAACTAAGCCACTTCCATTCTGCAGTGCAAAACTTTTCCAGTGCCATCAACCTTCCCTAATGAAATGGTGCATTATTTTTCAACACAAGCTATTAAAATACCTATAATTGCTATACAATTCTACTTTCACCAATTAGATGGAAGTGGACAATTAGATGGAAATGGACCATTTCTCTCTCTGGTATAGTAAAGCAACTTGTAAAATTTACTTGAAAGTTTTGGTTGAAAAAATAATATTTCCCAGATGTCCCAATTTTGTAGGGACAGTTCTAATATTTGAGGCTTTTTCTAATATACACATTTAATACCTCTTCTCTCCCCTTGTCCCAATTTTCACACTTGCTGTCTAGTCTCCTTGCTGTCTAATCGCCTTTAAAAAGAGGGAAAATCAGATTTTCCTAGGAATGTACAAATGTAATCATTCAAGAACATAAACTGGGTATTTCTCAGTTGTATGCCTTTTAAACAAGTCACCAACAACATACAGTACTATATAATACAATGTGAGAAATGAGAAGTGTTAGGTTCCAAGCAGTGTGGACAAATGTAAAGTATAAGATAAAAGTTAAGAGTTATGCCAGGTCATAACAATAATATATGAGTTAAAATAGGTATGAAAAGTTTAGCTATTCTATTCTATTCTATTCTGGTTCTTCCGGTGCCCTCATCACAGAAGTATCTGAGCCTTCCAATAGACTCTTAAGCAGCATGACTATCATCAGTCATGTGTAGTTTCTGTTCTTTCTCATTGTCTTTCCAAGAAGAAAACTGGGCATTCTTTTTATTTTGGTAAGATGGGGGGTGGGGCATTAGTATTTGTTGTTTTTTAAAATGAACATGTTGCTCTGTGTCCATGTGAGAGAAGACAGTAGAAGTGCACCAGGCACTTAGAATGGAGGGTGGTGAATTTTGTGATGGTCCTTAGTTCCTGTGGGATTTCTCCACAATCTTGGATCACCCCCATGGAAAGTTCTGCCTCCTTCACTTACCAAACATGGGCTGGAAAATAAGCTACTTCCTAGACAAGAACTGAATACGTTCATGATAGCATAATAGCCCAACAGATGGATTAAGAAGAATTACCTTCTTTTTGTACAAAAAGAGCAAACAGTCTGTGGGATACTGCCTATGGCCAGGTCTACACTATAGACTTACAAACAATGTTCAAGGATGGCTTTGAGTAATGTAGTTATAGCCAACCAAAGCCAAAGTGTAAAAAGCATTAGGTTGATGGGAGGGCTTCTCTCATTGACTGCCTCTTGTGACTTAATTAGGCCACTGGAAGAAGTTCTCTCATTGGCGCAGTCGCTTTTTTGATGAAGCACAACATGAGTGCAGCCAAACCAATGCAACTATGCTGATGCGGCATTTTAAGTGTAGACCTGCTGTATTAACTCTGGGTCCATACCATGCAACCTTAATTAGATGGATAAATACGTTTTAACTAGATGTTTAAGTATCTGGTAAAGGCTTTCCATTGACCTCAGAAACCACTCTCACTACCATATTATCTTTCCACTTCTGGTGGACTCCCAAAAAGCCATTTTGCTTTTCTTTCATGATATAAGCAATGCGAAAGCATTCATTTCATAAAATAATAACCCAGCACTATATGCACTGCTTTGGTTAGGTCAGGGATTCATATCCCTATCCCATCTATCCTTAAGTTCCCAAGAGACTGGGAGTTCTTATAAAAACCATTCCCTTGCTTTCCACTGATTGTCTTCATTCATTTGTTCAGGCAGATGCCACTATTTAGGTGACAAATGGTAAACTCAAAAGCAAATACCACAGCAGGATCACCTTCTAAGCATATTTAGAAAACATAGCCTTTGGAAATTGAACAGTTCACTGTCTACCTTAGGAGGGTGCAGGGTGTCTTTTAATTGACTTGTTTAGCTGTGGACCAGCCCCATATTCTCAGCTTTGGAACTTTTCACATGGTGAAACAGAAACAAAAACAAAACAAAAGAAAAGTTGAAATCTCCTTGCTTCCTGATCTCTGTCTTGCAGAGATGAGAAGACTAGCATTTAAGTTAAAAGGGAGAAAGAAGGATGCAATGCAGACCTAAGAATGTGTTCCCCTATCACATGGTGGTTATCTCTCATGTTATGGTGACTTTGGTCCCTGCAGAAAATACCAAGAGAGTTATTAGCAAAGGAATTAACGAACAGCCCCAAAATTGGCTCCTATTTTTGTTTCTATGTCTGCATTTTTTTTTAAGTTTCTAAAACACTTTCCTCCTGTAAGGACTAGATATTTCTATAGGGATTGTTGCCGTGTGCCAGACATTTCCACTTTCAGCAGGAAAACACTGCCATGGTATTGTCACTAGAACAAAAGAACCCAGCCAGTGCAACCAGTGTTGAATTCCTCACCAATTAATTTAGGGTGTGTCTTGTGGTTAGAACAAAGGATGTAGAGTCAAGCGGATCCCGGATTTGAATATAAATTGAGGCACTGACTCACTGTGTGACCTTAAGGGTAGTCATTTGACCCTCTTGTGCCTCAGCAAAGCCTTCTGAAGGGCACGGTAAAAAGCAGGAACTTTGCTGACAACCACATGCTGAGCATCTCATCTGATCTTTCTTGGCTAAATTACCATCAGATTAATCTGGCAATATTTCCTAGATGATTCATTTGCCCCATCTGACTTTCACTTCAAAGGATAAGAATGATCAGGAAGTCACTGAAGGGCTAAGAATAATTTTATTCATTCTCAATGGGTGGTCTACACGCCCTCACTCTGCATATCTGTGAAACTTCTGACTGGGTTTGCCAATAATCTCGATTGCTCATATTTTTTAAAAAAGTGTTGGCAAGGCAGAAAAAAATACAGGCAGAAACACCTGTGTGCCTGATACACACAGCTGTACACGGCTGCTGCAGAGACTTTTGCAGTATACATGCCAGACTGCTCTCTGATTTGATGTGCTTGGCTTGGACAAAACAGCACAATTCATGCCAGATCAGTAGAGGAGGGGAGAAGTACCATGATTCTTTCTGGACCTATGCTAATCTTGGACAGTTTATCTTTCCATCAGCAATGCTCTTATAGTGCCTAATCTCTCCCCTCTTCTCCCTGATCTATCAGCACCAGAACTGATCCCGGCATTTTTCGTGGCCCAATCAATCCTGTCAGTGATTCTTTGGTCTATGCGTCTATCTCCACTCATATAACTGTGCTGCTTTACCCCCTTCATGTTTAGCAGGTCTGTTGAAGGTCAGTGGCCAAACCATACTGGGTACGTCTAGACTACATCTCTCTGTCGACAGAGAGATGTAGATTAGGCATGTCAAAATTGCTAATGAAGCAGGGATTTAAATATCCCGTGCTTCATTTGCATAAACATGGCCACCGCTTTTTTTCAAAACGGAGCTTTTTCCAAAAAATGGCAGTCTAGTTGTGGATCTTTTGAAAAATAAATCCTTTTTTGAAAGATCCTGTAAACCTCATAAAAAGGGTTTATTTTTGAAAGATCCGCGTCTAGACTGCTGTTTTTTCCGAAAAAGCTCCGTTTAAAAAAAAAGCGGTGGCCATGTTTATGCTAATGAAGCACGGGATATTTAAATACCCGCCTCATTAGCAATTTCGCCGTGCCTAATCTACATCTCTCTGTCAACAGAGAGGTGTAGTCTAGACACAGCCACTGAGTGCAGTGTCAGAGAGTCAGTAATAGGCTATATTTATACCAGGATTATACCTACACAAGACAGTTCGGGTTATTCAGTTAACTGTGAATATTTGAGCACTTGAAGAGGTCTGCTTATCAATCATGTTCCATCTTGTCTATCTATCACTTTCTCTTTTTTAGTGTTTCAATGTTGCATTTGGGGAAATTCTTTCTTTTCAGTCTGATTTAATAAAGATTTTACTTCTCCCCAACCCTCCCATTTTAAAATGAAAAGTGACAGACACACAAATGCCTCTTGTCAATAGATCACCATTGGCTGAAAGTGTTGATAGTGACTAGTTTTTCTGGATGCCTCAGTTTCTGGATGCTCAGCTTGAGATGACACAAAAGGCTCTGATTTCCAGAGAGACAATAGCTCAGAACAGTATGAAAATTAGACCCCAAAAGAGGGGCGGGGCTGAGGTTAATACCCAGAAACTGAGACACCCCAAATCACTAAGCTATTGTTGAAAATACTACGCTATTGTACTACCCTATCATGTTAAAAGACTAAAAAAGGACCCCACCTGTAGGGTGTTTCAATATAGAAACAAAGAGACAGAAATAAAAAGAAAGTGTATTAAAGGAATCTCCCATTTCATTCCATAAAACTCAAATATTGACTAAAAGAATGTCAGTGAATATTGCTTTCATTTAAATCATGGTACAGATTATACAGCAGCACGGGAGTATAAAATGGTTCAATAACACCTCTCTGCAGAGGTGGGTGAGATGAGGTATAGAATAAGGATCTTAAGTGTCAGGTAATTGACTAATTCAATAGTAGATGCATTTTTGCATCAACTATTCAATTCGTCAATATGGCGCCTCCGCTTTTGAAGTGTAGCAACAGCCTTAGGACTATTGCTACACTTCAAAGGCAAAAGTGCAGAAGCCCAGGGTCAGCTGGGGACTCCCCCGCTGACTCCAGGCTCCGTGTGGCGCTGCTGCTTTGAATGCTGCGAGGAGCCCGATGCCAGGCTCCCTACAGCATTTCAAAGTGGCAGCGCCACACAGAGCATCTGACCCCGGGCTCCATGCACTGCTGCTGCTTTGAAGTATCCCCTTTTTCTCTCCCCCCCCCCTTACTGCCTCTATCTGATAGAGATAGCAGGGGGCGGGGAGTGGACAACTAGTCGACTATACTGTCAACTATCCGATAAGCATTTGCTTATTGGATAGTCAACTAGTCCTTCACATCCCTAGTGTAGAATGGGATGGGTCTTGGTTCCACATTCCTCTAATATAGCTGGTGCAGCATATACACTCATCAGAGCACTGGGGGAACTAGGAGCAAGATTGTGACTCAGGCAGTTCTCCAGGTTCAGCATAGCAACAATATGACCATACAGAGGGACTCATGGCAAAGCCATGATTAAACCCTTAGAAATTAGTAAGACTATACCTACTAGGAATAGAAATAAATGGTTTACATGTCTTAGAACCTTCTCTGCAGAAAGAATCACAGAATTCAGTTGCAAATTGTCTCCTTCGCATTTATTCAACAGAAGCCTAATCCTGCCCACAATAAAATCAATAGCAAAACTCATGTTTATTTATCTAATGGGAGATTGTGCCCCAAGAGGGAAACGATTTCATTGAGTTCAGGACTGGATATTCAATGCATTTACTATAACAACATTCCTTCTCCTCCTTTCCTCCTTTTTCAACTTCTTTGCCTCTTCAACTCCCTTTATCATAAATAGCAATGAATAGTCAGAAATATTAGCAAAAGTTTAAAAAACAAGTACTTTTGGCCTCATTAAACAAGCGAAACTCACGTTCAATGCAAGTCATTTGGCAATGTCCTGAAGTCACCTGCATTATGGATGAAACCAAAAACCACAGCATTGACTGCTTAGTCATCCTTGAAAGTCCCATGGCACTTTTCACATGAGTAGGGGTGTGAACCCTAGTGTCCTGGCCAAATTCCAACATGGTTAATTATGTTATCTTTACCAAATTCTCCATGAAGTTACAACTGGATAAGCTACTCTTCATGTCCCCTCTTGGAAGACTCTTGTGAAATATGTTATCAGACAGAAGCTTCCATTTTCCACCTCAGATCTGACAGCATTTCAGTGATGGGTTAAATGGTCCTTATTCATCCTTTTGAGTACAGAGTGTAATGTTATAGTTATATGTGTGCATGTGTGTGTGTTTATGAAATTATACTGAGATACAGTCTTTTCAGTGAAAGCTATTTTTCTTCAAACAATAAGGTTCTGTTTTGTGCTTCTCACTACTGATTTCTGGGGCATAGTGAAAACCATTCAGGCGTTTCATAGGTGAAAATGTATGGCAAATTCATTGTTAGTCTTGAAATATATCATTTTCCAATGCTTATTTTCTTAAAGCTGGGGAGTTTGCTAAGCCTTTATTTCTTGCCAGCTAGAATATATGCCTCTGACACTTTGATATATCACTTTTCCTGAAACTTTTTTTTTTGTAATGTGAAAGGTTGCTTAGTTTCAAAGTTCTTTTGTCATTTCAGCATATCTTTGGTTTCTTCATCTGACAAGAGATTCAACCATTATGAACTCATACAGTAGTAACTCTCAAAAACTTGTTAATTACCAAGATAACTAAATCCATTGTTAACAGTTAGATGGCATCAGGGCTGGAAGTAATCAACCTTAGTAAGTATGGAAAAATAAAAGGGAATACTACAGAGAGTGAGGAATCCTGTGACACCTTAGAGTACGTCTACACAGCAATATTATTTCAAAATAACCAGCATTATTTTGAATAACTTCGTGTGCGTCTACACAGAAGGCAGCTATTTCGAAATAATGTCATAATACTGTCAAGCTGGAGGACCTCTTACTCTGACTCCTGTAACCCTCATTGTATAGGAGTAAGGGAAGTCGGAGGAAGAGTGCTCTATTTCGAAATAAGTACTCTGTAGACGCTCCCAATTTCGAAATAAGCTATTTCAAAATAAGTGATGCAATTGACGTAGCTCAATTGGCATAGCTTATTTCAATTTAAGCTCTGCAGTGTAGACACAGCCTAAGTCACTTCTGAAAATCAAAAGTAGGCCTCCAAGTAACTTAGGGTACGTCTACACTAGCCCCCTAGATCGATCTAGGGAGGCTAATGAGGGTGACCGAAATTGCAAATCAAGCCCGGGATTTAAATATCCCATGCTTGATTTGCATGTTCCTGGCCGGTCGCCATTTTAGAAATTGACTAGCCCGAAGTAACTGCCAGCATCTACACGCGGCAGTGAAATGGGATTCTGATTTAAAGCCCTAACTCGAATTAGCTGGTATTCCTCCTGCAATGAGGTTTACCAGCTAATTCGATTTAGGGGCTTTAAATTAGAATCCCATTTCACTGCCGCGTGTAGACGCGGGCAGTTACTTCGGGCTAGTCAATTTCTAAAATGGCGACCGGCCGGGAACATGCAAATCAGGCGCGGAATATTTAAATCCCGGGCTTGATTTGCAATTTCGGTCGCCCTCATTAGCCTCCCTAGATCGATCTAGGGGGCTAGTGTCGACGTACCTTAGGCACTTAGTTATAATCTATTTGCTGCAGTCTTCTCAGTTTGCGTAGCTTCTTTCAAGTTAAGTGCTGCTCTGTAGATGAACCCAGAGGCTACAGCTGCACTATGAGTTTTGCCGCAAGAGCCTATGCAAATGAAGCGTGGGTTAGCATTTCCCCATGCTTCATTTGCATACTCTCTTTTGTTCCGTTTTTGCACTAGGGGTTTTTGCGCAAAAACAAGCAGTGTGTCCGTGGCCATTTTGTGCAAAAAAAACCCTTTTTCCACATGATCCTTATGCCTGTTGAAGAGATTTCTGAAGAGGAATTTGAAGGTAGGTCATGACAGAGACTTGCAGACATTTATAGGGAATTTCTCCCACCTGTGAGGGGCAACAAGGGAGTAAACACACAGATGTTTGTTTGGAAATTTAAGTAATGGATGATGGAGGCTGGCGGTGAGCAACGACTGCTTCATAGGAAATGAGAGTTGACAAACAGAGTAGAGATAGACTGTGGAAGGCATTGAAAAGAAGGGGATCTGAAGAGAAAGGGAAACCAGGGATTCAGAGAATGGCGTGACCTGGTCAAAGCACTAGGCTAGGAATATAATCTTTGAGGCATAAGAATGGCCACAGTGGGTCAGACCAAAGGTCCATCTTGCCCAGTATCCTGTCTGCCAATAGTGGCCAATACCAGATGCCTCAGAGGAAGGGAACACAACAGGTAATCCTCACGTGATCCCTCTCCTGTCACCCATTTACAGACAAAATTGTCCATGATGAATGGACATGAGATGAGCAAGATTTAATACATGCTTTGTGCAGATGCAAAGGGTTAAAGAACATGCAAGGCAGAGAAGAATCAAAGCCTGGGACCTTATGTGGAAGTGACTCAGGAAAGCTGTGACAGCATTGGGAACAGAACTGAGGTTTGTTGACTTCTACCATCAAGCCATCTTCCTCATTAAGCTAATCCCAAGCCTAAAAAAAAAGTCTCCAATGATATGCAAAGAAGAAAAAAAGCCCTAAAATATTAATGTGACAGAATTTTCCTGCCTTAAGCTTCATCCAGTGCCTGGGCTACTTCAGTCTTTTTCTAGTACATAGCTCAATAGCCACGACTAGAGGTAGACTTATCATGGCTTAGTAAGCAGCAATTCGACCAGGTTAGCATAAAGACAACATCTCTGTCTCTCTCTCCCTCACCTTGTCCCAGCTGAAAATTATTCTTTTCATACCTTTCAACACTTGCATTATTAGAATATTTTGGCAGTGTGCATCTTGTGGCTTGAATTAGGAAGGCAGCAAAAACTGTCGTTTGACATGCCACAGATCACCGTGTTCCCCATATTTACTTTGTAAATATTTTTGGCAGACATTTCCAAAGTGAGACAAGATGGTCTAGTGGTTAAAGCAGAGACCTGTATAGTCTGTGTCTGTCTCAGATATCCTATGCGCCACTGTTTTCCCTATTATTAAAATACTAATAAGGATATATCCCTTCTGTCAGTGAACACTGCAAAATTGTACTCAGTATTGCTTGTAAATTGCTCAGAAATCTTTGGCTAAAAGGTGCAATAGATGGACATAGTTTAAAAAATTAAATCAAGCTATATGAGTTGATATTGAATGTATCTTGCTGTGTTCATGAGGGGCTTTTTCACATCACGCTATCTAGTAAGATGTAAGAGACAGTCCCATGTCCAGTGATCTTATAATGGGGGTATTATTATTTGCATTTTACAGATGTGGCAGTGAAATTATAAAGTCTACCTATTAGTTATCTACTATGTATTTTTTGGAGAGTTCGTCTGTTTGTCTGTTCAAGAATGACTCCTAAACGGTAAGAGCTAGGTCCACCAAATTTGGTATGCAGCTTCCTCTAATCATAACAAAGCAAGATAGGGATTTGCTTGTGTCAGGAAAATGGAATGTGTCTGGAATGGGATTGCTTCTCATTAAACGAAACAGAAAAGAGACGGAATCACCAAATCAAGCACAGTCCTCAAAACTGACATAACTGAGCAAATGTTGAAAGAGACTGAACCAAGATGAGCCAGAAAAATAGGATGAACCTTGAATAGGATTACTTCTCAATAAACCTTATAGAAAAGAAATAGAATGGAGAAATTTAGAGTAGTGCTCCATCTTGGCACAGCTAACTCAATGCTTAAGGTTTGTAAACTAGAAGACAATGTTATTGGAAACCAAATTGATTATAGCATGTTTATTAAAACATATCGAATCCTATGAGTTTATAGGGACGAGGAAAAAATATAAACTTGATGGAATTCTCATTTAAAAATTTACTAAAATTAACTTCATAAAAATAATACTGTATTTTTGAAAAATACACTAATTTCAATACATTTTCCTTTTATTTTCCCTGCAAAATTAATTGAGTTAAAAACTTGAGCAACACCAGGTAAATCTGCTACTTATACATATTTGCATATACTGTGTTTGCCTCCTTTTTGAAAGATATTCACAGTATCTGGAATGAAAGGAAAACAGAAGAGAAATTTTAAAGACAACATACGGAAAGAAGAATGATACAGTATGGAATCTGAGATCACGTAAAACACTTTTGCCCTTCTGAATCTTAAGCACACCAGCAATGTTTCGCATGGCATTATGAATTGGTGAAGTGCCTACTTTGGAACTAAAGACTATTAATGGGGCACGTAGCCATCTTTTCTCCGAGAAAAGTTAATTTACCCCTTTTAAAATGTAGCCTATGAATCTTTATTTTTTTTATGGTGCTTTTCATTATGAGCATTTGTAGGGTGGACATTGTAGTGAATGAAAGCAAGGTATGCTGAGGAAGTGCTCTGCCATGGCCCACTGGTTGATGTCAAAAGGCCAGCATCTGGTACCATTCTCTTGGTAGTCAATTGCTTCTTTCTTTCAGCTCTTTTCAAACCCAAGTACAACTTGAGAAGTGCATTTTGTGTTATAGGAGCTCTCGCAGAATGGCAGCTTTATGCGCATAAATCTGTTCTCACCGCCAACACCACAACTTAGCCAAATAGCAACTCCAGCCACAATACTAGGGGGCCAAAGTTTTCTAAGACTACATCTGTTACCTCCTCTTATGGAGGTGGCCCTGTATATGACCTTAAACTTGAATCTCCCATTGTGTGTATACTATAGAAAAAAATGCAGTTTGTTGATTTATTTTATTGCAGAATTTTTCTCCTTTCCCCCACTCTTCATTCTTTCTCTGATGATTTTGTATTTCTTTAAATAGCATGAGAAAAATGACAACAAAGACGAAGCCACAGTGAACAAACAGCAAAATGTCAATCCTGTGTAATCCTCAAGTGTTGCAATTTACTAGTCCGAACATGCAGATTTTCATTTTGATTTTACTGAAATGTAAAATTTCCTCAAATTAAAACCAAATGAACTCGTCCTAACAGTTAAACTGAGCTTCTGTCAGGCCAAACAGCATTGAGTACTAGTTCACACAATGGGGTCACCACTCTCCATGCGGCATTTGCCAATGTTTATGTTTTTTTGTGATGAGGGGAAAATCAAAACCATGTGGACACCTACTGGGGAAACAGTGGGTTTCAAAGAACTGTTGGCAGAGGGAAATTTACAATTTTCCTATGGGGCTTTTTTTCCAACATTGTGTTAAATTTTCATTTTAATTCCTTTTTTTCACCCCTTTTAAAGTCTAAGTCTCTGGGTCTAAACAAAATTTCCCATTGTTTTTAACAGAATCTTATATCATCCATTCCCAGGTGGCATTCCTATAAAGAAAAGTTTTATTTTCATCCACAATCCTGACTCCAATATATAACCTCTCCGTTTTTCTAATGCACAGGCTTACGCAGCAGGTGTTTTGAGTTCCTGGGAGATACATTAAAGAAAAAAAATGTAAAGTATTCATGATTCATATAATGTAGTCAAGCTTTTCTGAGGAATACAAAACTACTATAACCATACTATAGTCTTTAAAATAAAAGTAACCCTCATAACACCTGGGTGTGGTAAAGGAAAGTAATATCCTACAGTATATTAAATAGAGCAAGAAAATATATATTGCATTTCTTTTAAATTAAATGGTAAAATGCAAGTTTGTTGTGGCAATAATAATTTAAGAACAAGGAATTACATTAATTTAACATTTAGCCTGTAACCATATAATAACTTACAGTATTGAATTTAAAAGCACTTATTTTAAAAATTGAGATTACTTTTTAAAGGGACCAAGTGTAATGTGATACTGTAGCTCACCAAATTCTATACATATAATTACACTGATCTGAAAGCAAGCAAGAAAGAAAATGGAATGTTTGTGTGTACATAGCAGTGAGAAGGGCTAGATGCATTGTAAACATTACTATGATCCATATGTATGTGCATGTGCAGAAAGCAGGTCAGGGTGCAAGCCAGCACAAGTGTCCAAAACCATCCAGGAGGTGGAGTCCGAAGGTGGCATGGAAGCTACCAATAAAAGAAGCAGATTTACACGTTTCACATTTCTTCAGTCTAGAAGCTCAACACCTCAGAGTTTGAAATTAATTGCTGTTCCCATCAGATAAAGCCAGTAGAATTAAGCTACTACATTATGGGTGTGGTGACTGCTAGGTCTCATGCCTGGCTTCAAGTGAGATGGTGGTTGTGCATTTGCAAAGATGATACACAGATACTTTTGTCCCACAGTCCCTGAGTTCTGAGCTAAACATAGTTCATATGGACCTAGCGCCTAGATCTTTTTTCAAGCGGTTGATTGAAGCTTTTAGATACAGATAGAGAAACATTATAGTTTTCATTCCATTTTCCCTGTCAAATTAAATTAATTGGGAGGTGGAGGTGGAAAGCCCTGGTATGAACAAGTTACCATAGTGCATTCTGTGTACCCCTAGACTGAGGCCTTGTCTCCACTGGCATGTTTTGTCACCACAGACTACCTTTTGTTGACCAAACAGTGAGAGCATACACACTACAATGCATCTTTTGTCAGGAAAAACACCCAGTTTTGGGAACAAAATACTTCCACTACTGTGAGAGACCTTTGTCTTTTCCTCTCCCTTTATTGTCAACAAAGAGCCAGTGTGGACTCAGTTGTTTGTTTTGTCCAGAGAAGTGGCTTCTGCCAGTATCCCACAATGCCTGTCCTGATAGCTGTGCTTAGTGTTTTGAGACCTCTGCTTCCCTGCCCTTCCCTTTCAAAGCTCCAGTAACTATCTGATGGCTGAGTGAGCTACTCCATTTAGGGAAGAAACAAAAAGAGCAAATCATTGGAATACTCCCATTCTGCCCTGCGAGAAACACAGCAGCAGGCAGACTGTTGTTGCAGGGGGGAAGCTGAAAAGATTGCTATGCTCCTTTGACATCGCTCAACATGGATAGCTCAGAGCGCTACTCATGATGCTGCTCCCAGTAGCTTAGAATGCTGTGGGAGAACTCAGAGGGCACATCTACACAGCAGGGCTAAAGCCAAAATAAGCTACTCAACTTCAGCTACGTCAATTGCGTGGCTTAAGTCAAAATAGCTTATTTCGGCTTTTGGCTCTGTCTACACAGCAGGAAGTCCGAGGTAGAGTACTCTTCCTCTGACTTCCCTTACTCCTCATACGATGAAGGTTACAGGAGTCAGAGTACAAAGTCCTCCAGCTTGACATTATTTCGACATTATGTCAAAATAACTGCTTGTAGTGTAGACGGGGACTATGTTATATCAGAATAACACTGCTGTGTAGACGTTCCCAGATAGTATCCCAAAAAGTACAGGGATCAGCTCTGCCTTCTCACAACACTGCACTGTGGGATACTTACCCACATTGCTCTGCTCCATTTGAAGGGAGCTAATGGCAGTGAAACCGGATGGCTGTTAGCCAGTAAGCACCCAAAAACTAGGAACCTGATCCTGGCCACTAGCAGGGCTTCTGTGTGCCAGTATCACAAAGAGGGAACTGCAGCTACCCAGCCTTGGTTCCTGAGAATTCATCAAACACGAGGGAATCTATGGACCAGTCTACACCGGAAGGGCTAGAGCACTGTAGCTGCACTGACACAGCTGCGCTGCTGAAGGATGTCTGGTGAAGATGCTCTATGCCAATGGGAGAGAGCTCTCCCATCATCATAATAAAACCACCTCCACAAGAGGCAGTAGCTATGTTGGCAGGAGAAGCTCTCCCCACTGATAAAATGCTGTCCACACTGGCACTGAGGTGTAAGTAACATGTCGCTCAGCGGACTATCTTATTCACATGCCTGAGTGATATAAATTATATTAACATATCCTGTAGTATAAACTAGCCCTATGAGGTGGATGGAGCCTGATGGCTGGTTTCTGGCTCTGCGCCATCCCCTATTATAAGGGATATATGGAAGCATGGTCAAGGGAAGGAGTAGAAGACTGGGAGAGGAGGTGTGACTGAAGTGCTCTAACACTGCAGTAATCCATGTCTGCTGTAGAACCTTCTTGGAATGCATTTCCAGCTGGTAATATTAGTGCAGTGCTGAGATTGCTTTAAATTACCCTGGGAGCTATCCATTCCCCAGCAGCTCAGGGGATCTGAAGTGTTCATTTATGGTATAGAGCCATATTTGCCCCTCAATTCCTGACTTCAGTACTAACCATATTTCAGCTGGGCCTGAAGAGTAGGGGCCTAGACTTTTTTCCGGTACTGACGGAATATTATAGATACAAGCAGGGCCGAATTAAGGGGTGGGCGTGCAGGGCAGCTGCCCGGGGCGCCAACCGATGGGGGGTGCCTGATGGCAGCTGTAAGGGATGCATGGCATCCCTTATAGCTGCCATCAGGTGCCGCGCGCCTGGCTCCCACAGCGCCGGCCTGCCCCATCCCCGCTGCACCGGCCAGCAGCGCCCTTCCCCCCAAAAGCCGCGGTGCCCTGCATGGCCCGGTGCACGCGCCAGCAGCAACAGCTGGGCCAGACTGGGCCGTGCTTGCGGCATGCGCCCTGGGGGCGGGCCCCGGGCTGCGCGCCAGCGGCTGTAGCCGGGCGACGCATGCGGCGCACGGGCGGGCCTGCGCACCCGAGGGGGGCAGGCCTGCTCCCCACGGGCGGGCCCGCGCATGCGCTGTGCACCCGGGGGCGTCGTCACCCGCCCGTGCCCGGGACGCCAGAATGCCTCAGGCCGGCCCTGGATACAAGCAGAGACATTTCAGTGTTCATCCCAGTTCTTCTTAGACAACTGAAGACTTCATTGGGAGGGTGATGGAATCCAGGCTGTTGGATTGATGTGTCCTCACTCAACTATATTTTATGGAACACAAACATTAGAAACAGTCTGTAAAAAAATCAAAAAATAATGTGTACATATGTAGGTATACATTCATATTCATGAGTGTGTGTGAATTTTGTATGTCAGTTTGTTATGGCAAAGATTCTCTTCTAGCCCAGGTATCTAAATTCTTAAAATAATAATTGATGTGTTGTTAAAATATTAATTTGCTTGCATAATTAAATGCATTAAATTGAAATATTTGTATGCTAAGTAGTCACGTGGAATTTGGTGTTTTATTACTTGTTCCCAGTTCCCTTCAAATACAATAGCTCTGGGTCTGACCATGTTAATGCTTTCCCACAAGGCTCAGCAAAAAGGTAAGATATGTCTACACTGCCTTTCAGAGTGAACTTTGGACTTTTGAATAACAGTGCATGCCAAAGTGATGCAGGATTACTCCCCTCTTTGGATGCTGGGAGCATGAACTGAAAGGTCCATAGTTCTCACTAATGTAGTTGTATTAAACTAAAAGTGACAAAATCTGATTTGCAAAGTGACTGGAATGTAATTCTTTTGTAACCAGTCACACCAAAGTCAATGGAACTATTTATGTGCTGTGAAGTTATTCATCGCTACTCGGCACTGGTGAGTAGTGATGTTAAGTAGCGATTAATTGACTATTCGACTAGTCAATAAGCACTTCCGTGTTCCACCTTTGAAATGTACGAGAGCCCTAGTGGGGGCTCTTGTGCATTTCAAAGTGGAAGCACCGCATAGAGCCTGGGGTCAGTGGGGGACTCAGAGTCCCATGCTGGCCCCAGGCTCCACGCTGTGCTTCCTCTTTGAAATGCACAAGAGCCCCCGCTGGGGACTCTTGTACATTTCAAAGCTGGCACACAGCATGGAGCCCAGGGCCAGCAGAGAGTCCCCCGCTGACTCCAGGCTCCATGGTGCGCTTCCTCTTTGAAATGCACAAGATCTCCCATTGGGGACTCTTGTACATTTCAAAGCTTGCAAACCACATGGAGCCTGGGATTAGCTGGGGAATCCCCAGCTGATCTTGGGCTCCATGTCATGCTGCCACTTTGAAATGATGAAAGGAGCCTGACGCTGGGGTCCCTGTGGCATTTAAAGTGGCAGCGCCGCACAGAGCAGCTGACCCTGGGCTCCGTGCAGTGCTGCCGCTTTTACGTACTCCCTTCTTCTGCCCCCCCTTACCGCCTCTATCTGGTAGAGGCAGCAATGGGAGGGGGAGGAGCAACTAGTCGACTATCCTGTTGACTACCCAAGAAGCATTTGCTTATCGGATAGTCGACTAGTCGACTAGTCCTTTACATCTCTACTGGTGAGGCCACATTTGGAGTACCATGTCCAGTTTTGTGCCCTCCCCCCCACTACAGAAAGGATGTGGACAAATTGGAGAGAGTCTAGTGGAAAGCAACCAACATGATTAGGGGGCTGAGGCACATGACTCATGAGGAAAGGCTGAGAGAACTGGCATATTTAGTCTGAAGAAGAGGAGAGTGAGGGAGGATTTGCTAGCAGCTTTCAACTATCTGAAGGTGAGTTCCAAAGAGAATGGAGCTAGGATGTCCTCAGTAGTGGCAGATGGCAGAATGAGGAGCAATGGTCTCAAGTAGCATGGGGAAGGTCTAGGTTGGATATTAGGGAAAAAACTATTTCATTAAGAGGGTTGTGAATCACTGGAATGGGTTGCGTAGGGAGGTGGTGGAATCTCCATCCTTAGAGGTTTTTAAGTCTAGGCTTGACAAAGCTCTGGATGGGATGTTTTACTTAAAATTGGTACTGCTTTGAGCAGGGTTTTGCACTAGATGGCCTCCTGAGATATCTTCCAGCCTTAATCTTCTATGATTCTATGAATCTATAAGTTGTTATAAAAATCCTGGTCCTCCGTAGTTATCAGAGGGGACCAGGAAATATTGCAAAAGGTATCTTAATAAATAGCTAATCTTACTGGTTAGGGAGTTCTCTAGTTGCTGTTTAAAGAATGTCTAGCTGTGCTTATCTCCTCACACTAAGTACTTGGTGTGGATAATGGCCAAGTCCTCAGTTCCTTGAATGACTATGCCATAAATTGCTTCTGAAAAGATCTGTTGCTTGAGTACTGTATGGGAGATCAAGATTTGGTCCATTCAAGTGTATGGGTGTGTCTGCACAGCACCCTAAACTCGAAATAAGATACTCAATTTGCTTATCTTATTTTGAATCTATTTCGAAATAGCTTATTTTGAAATTTAACACCTCTACACAGAGCCAAATTTTGAAATAACTCACTATTTTGGGCCATCCCTTATCCCTCATGCAACGTGATTTACTGGGATGGTGAAATAGTGTGCCCGTTATTTCAAAAAATATTTTGATATAATGGGCAGTTTGTGTAGATGTGGGGTAGCTATTTCCCGAAAAAGCCATGTAGTGTAGACGTTCCCTACCTGATGAACATCAATGTATATTTAAAGGATGTAATTAAGAAAGATTTACTGTAAAGTTTTATTTTAAATGGTGGGACAATTTCATCTTTGGTGTCATGCTAATTAAGTCAATGGAGATACATCAGGTATGAATTTTGCTAGAATTTCTACATTTCATCTAAAATTTATTTTCCTACATCTAATCCTTTAAACAGCTTCTTTCAGATTTTTGTGGTCAGAAAATGGGTGCAGGTGTCACTGGAAGGACAGACTTTCTGCTAACTGAAAGGCTGGATATTTCACCTCACTTCTAATTTGCTATGCAATAATCACAAAGTATCATTTTGTTTATTAACCAGATGTTGACATTTGATTGCAATCTAGAAGTGACCTTGCACTCCAATCATAACAATCATTTGCAAATTAGATTCAGTTTAAGTAACATAACTTCCTGTGTTGAAAACAGGTGTAGTACTCTGCAGCTCTGATTTGCTGCCAAAATCAGATGTTGTACCAAAGTAAGGTGAGCTTTGGAACCCCCAGGCCATGTTCTCAATTAAAACAGAGATATTTTAATAGGAGCAACAAGCAGTGTCTCGATTGTCTTTGCAAATTTCACTCTGGATCCAGTTAACAGCTATATTATTTGGTTTCAGAAACTTATATCCCTTATGCTATTTTTACTTGTTAAGAAAACAATCACTAAGCAGAGCTTCAGAAGAACACCTTTTATTTACAGCTTCCAAAAATGCAAAATTATACTAATATTTCATAAAACAAGTGAGTTTTACTATCTAGGTTATTGAATGTAATGGGGCAAAACAAAAAAGTGGAGTAACTTTTTCTGCACATTTAAATTATCAACTAGCTAACAGGTTCAAATGAATTTAAGGAAATGAGGTTAACTAAGTTTAAACCAACTTGAATTAATTGTTTTGAACAGTTTATTTAGTAATGACATTATTTATTTGTATTCATGATTTATATTGTGATAGAAAGACAGATGACTGAAAAATTTTAACATGATGGCAAAGAACGCAATTACTAAAATGGGCTGGCCCCTCAGCACACACAAACAAGACTCAATCTCTGCACCAGAGAGCTATTTGTTCTTTCTGTTCATACCAAATAGATTATAGCTAAGAGCCTAAGTTAGTTGGCAGCCTACATTTGATTTTCAGAAGTGACTTAGGCTGTGTCTACACTGCAGAACTTAAATTGAAATAAGCTATACCAGTTGAACTATGTCAATTGCGTATCTTATTTTGAAATAGCTTATTTCAAAATTGGGAGTGTCTACACAGCAGTTATTTCGAAATAGAGCACTCTTCCTCTGATTTCCCTTATTCTTCATACAATGAGGGTTACAGGAGTCAGAGTAAGAAGTCCTCCAGCTTGACGGTATTTTGACACTATTTTGAAATAACTGCCTGCTGTGTAGATACAGACTAAGTTATTTCAGAATAGCACTAGTTATTTCAAAATAGTGTTGCAGTGTAGATGTACCCTCAGGCTACAGCTACACTGCCATTTTTTTGCGGAAGAGGATATGCAAATCATGCTCTTATTTGCATATCTTCTTCCAATTCTTTTTGTGGAAGAAGTTTTGCCGCTAAAAAGCCCCTTATAGATGGGGCCATTTGTCAAAATAAAAGAAAAAACCTTTTTCGCAAGATCCTGTAAACCTCAATTTTTGAGGAATAAGGGATCTTGCGAAAAAGGGTTTTTTTCTGACAAATGGCCCCATCTATAAGGGGCTTTTTAGAGGCAAAACCTCTTCCGCAAAAAGAATCGGAAGAAGATATGCAAATGAGAGTGCAATTTGCATATCCTCTTCCACAAAAAAAGGCAGGGTAGTCACTGCCTCACTTATGAAAATGGGCTTTTGAACATTTTATCTCATGACATTTACAACAGCTGTTTGAATAATGTTAAAATATATACATAGACTAGAAGATTTATCTGGTATTACTTGGGCTCTTAACTCAATTAATTTTGGTTTAAATCATTGCTCTGGTGTGGGGTTAGGGATGAGGGGTTCAGTAGGCAGGCAACCCTGGGGAGAAAGGACTACTTCAGCTCTCTCTCACTGCAGCAACTTGGGGCCAGGTGACAAGTGCTTCTCCATGCCTCTGCAGCTCCAGCAGGCATAGACAGGGAAAGGGTATATGTCCCCCAGCTGGGGCAGGTCCAGATTTGTCTGCTGCCTATGCTCCCCAGCAAAAGTGGGGAATGCTGCAAACTATGCTCTTTCCCCTCCCTGCCTGACAAAGAAGAACAGCCAGCAATGTTCCTTCACCAGTTCCTCCGCCCACCCTGCCTAAAGGGAACCTGAGGGTGAGAGGCTCGGGCCTGTGGCAATCCTAGATGGGGGGGTGCCCCAGACAGCTCCTTTCACCTGCCTGGTGATTCTGTCTCTTTTCTGTATCATTTTTTGTGACACAATCCCATTTCAGGTACATCCCATTTTCTTGGCACAACCGAAACCTTACATTGCTTTAAATTATAAGAAGAAACTGTATACTGAATTTGGTGACCCTAGTTCTTATGGTTTATTAGTTCTTGAACAAACAAACAGATGGACAGACAGGCTCTCAGTTATATAGTAGATGAAAGTGATTCATTTTTCATGTCCAAGACTGTATTTTTCATTGTTTGCAAAACATTTGTGCAACCCTGAGTGTTCAATAGATGCACAGAAGTTTCACCACATTGTCTGAAGATGCATTATTTGCTATAATATTGAAATATTTCAGTCATCTATCTAGATAAGGAAATATACCAGTCTCAGACTACCAATAGCAGCAGTGGACAACACATAGTTTGAAAATTATGTGTTCAAACTATTTAGACAATATTCAATAATACGTTAGTAGAAATTGGAAACAATTTGGAAAACAAATAAAAAGGCTTAATATGGTTGCATTTTTTGTTATATTATTGCTAGCAGTATTCATTCAGCTATAATTTTTTGCCAAATGGCTTCATGCGGAATATTCATTTACATGCTGATCATTGAGAATGGGAAAAACTTAAAAAACAACAAATAGTCTAGTAGCACCTTAAAGACTAACAAAACATGTAGATGGTATCATGAGCTTTCGTGGACACAACCCATCTGAAGTAGTGGATTGTGCCCACGAAAGCTCATGATACCATCTACATGTTTTGTTAGTTTTTAAGGTACTGCTAGACTATTTGTCGTTTTTTAAGTTTTTCCTGTTACAGACTAACTCGGCTAACCCTCTGAAGATTGTGAATGGGGATTGTGCAATCTAGCATTTTGTAAATTATTTTTCCCACTATTTACCCATATTTTCTCCAAATTTACTCCAGAATAGGCTATAGAATTGGTCGTTTTTCTGTCAGAAAATGCAATTTCCTTGAAACCAACATTGTTCATATGAACAGGTCAGTTTAGATGACTTTCCCAATTTGGAAAAAAAAATGAAAAAGTTTTGGAATTGTGAAAACACCCAGTTATATATTATCAAGACTAAACGTTCCTTTTTTCAGTTTCAAAAAAAACCATTTCATTCAGAAATGTAATTTATGATAATAATGTCAATTAAAAGATCAGAGTTGAAATGAAACATTTAAAAATATCCAAATGAAAGTTTTTGATTGGTCCATTTTTAAACAAATTTATTTGATATGTGGATGTTTTAACAGGAAAAATCTTTGAAATCTCAAAAATTCTCACCATGGGAAAACAATCCCTTGCCCAGATCTAGTAGGCCACTAACA
This sequence comes from Pelochelys cantorii, assembly GCA_032595735.1. Lineage (NCBI taxonomy): Eukaryota > Metazoa > Chordata > Testudines > Trionychidae > Pelochelys > Pelochelys cantorii. The sequence goes on along the minus strand of CM064326.1, from coordinate 330,662,365 downwards.
TTACTGAATACTACAACAAGCTGAACCTCTGTAGTCCAACACCCTCAGGACCTAACCAGTACCGAACCAGATAATTTTCTAAACCATGGGGGGGAGGTGTCAATATTTTCTAGAAGCATTACCAATACTTCCACTGCTTACTGGGCTCTTAGAAGAAATTTAGGGGTAAATTAGAGCTAAATAACAGCACAGAACACTGATAGCTGTAAACAAACTTCATGGGACAAAATGTATGGGATAAGTGGACATCCTGCTAACTAAAATCAAGCCGGACCACAGATGTTGCCGGGACCAGAGTGCTGGATTAGAGGTTCAACCTGTATAAACAGAAATGATCTGACTGTTTTCCCCACCTAAGAAAGTTTCTAACACTGGTGCTTATGGAAAAAAGGGAAAAGAATTCTCTTAAACTGTTTATTCCCATGGGGGAAAATAATCAACTAAAAGCACCTGCGGAAAGTAAATAAAGAGCAGAGGAAATATAGATGGAAAAAAACCAAGCCACAGCTGTGCTTGAAGTCACTGAAGTGTGCCCAGTGCATAATGACACATTAGGTGGACATTGATCTCCACTAGTTTATGAGGTCTGTTGCAGAACTGAACCATTTTCTGCTGAAACCCATGGAGCAGAAATTGCTACTTCTAATCTAATCCATTTTCAAATTATCATCCAATTGTGACTGATGACCTCACTGCAAATCAGTTTACCTAACTGCTAGCACTCAATAAGGGAAGAGAAATCAATCTTTATTTCCTTTTTCTTTGCTCTAGTTTTCTTTAAAAAAAAAATCCCTCATGATGTCCTTTGTAACCTTCCATTCTACTCCAACTGGGAAGATAATCTTGATAAAAAAGATAGTGCTGCTTAATTGTCTGTGTCTATTTGAAAGGTGGGAATGATAATGGAAATCTACTGTGTGTCTTGCTGAAAGCGCAGTTAAAAAAAGAGCAAAATATATACATGTAGTTTATTATTATTGTTGTTGTTGTAATAAACATTTATATTGGGAAAGGCTGGGGATCCTTTGTGCTGGTCATTATATAAGCATGAAATAAATGGCAGTCCTTCCCTCAAAGAGCTTGAAATGAAAAAGAAAAGTCAAAGGAGGTAGATCAGACAACTGGGGAAACTAGCTGTGTATAAAATTCTTAAAGCTAATCTGTAGCAGCATTCATAACTTGCCACCTGGCTAGCCATTTTTAGATGACATTTGTTATATAAGTGGAAGTTCATGTTGTGAATTGTCCATGAACATTTCACCTACAGAGATCATAAAGATAGGGTCACCAACTCTGGACGATTGGACACCATTGATGCAAACGGAATCTGGTCCATTAATTCAGGAGATTTGGCAGCCCTAGAATTGCATATTGAATGTTTCATTCTAAACATACATCACTGTATTATTCATATTAATATGAAGACAGATGCAAAATCCTACACATCCAAATACACCCTAACTTTGAGGAAGCTCAGACCCAGATAAACAGACATCTTGAAATATGTATGCTAGATGAAAAGCTCTACGCATCTATTGACCAGACCCTGGCCTGATCCAAAAGAGAGAAGATGAGCACAGGATCAAGGGAAAGCTGTGCAAATGAGCAAGGGATGGCACATATGTTGTTTTCCTACTCATAAGTCTCTTCTTCTAATCACTTTTTTCATTAAGTCTCTTATTTCTGGCTGTTCATCTTTGCAGCCACAACTAGTCTATCCTATCCTGGTTTTAAGTGTCTACCCTAGCACCTCCCTAAAGTTTAGACATGTACAACAGTGATCTGTGTACAGGATAGGGAATATAGGGACATCTCTGAAATTATCTCCTGATATGACTTGGAATTATCAATAAATTTGAAGCAGATTGAGATGTCCTTGCTTCCAGTTGGGCTTAAAATACCACAGAAACAGCCTTTCCTTACAGGCTTTTGCCAATTCTGTTCCAGGTTCCAATTCATAACCAGGAAGTGCAGAGATAAGAATTAAACATAATCGAGAAATAAACTTGAGTGAACTTCTTTTGAACCTCATTGTAAAAAGTTCATCTGGAAATTTTCACACAAGTTTTGAGGTCTTTCTTGTTTTATCCAGATTGACTTCCCAGGCTCTGTTGCATCATTGTTTATATATTATTGTTGCTCTGAGACTTGCATTGCTTGCTGAGTATGTTGGGCTTGGGGGGGGGGGGCGTGTTGGGGTAAATTGTTCCATGAGAACATTAAGGAAACAGGATAGGTATAGTTTGTTTTTTTAAGAGTTCCTTAACCAGTTTCAGTATCTAACTCAGATTCCATAACATTTGGACCCCTACTGAAACAAATGGCAAGTGTTGGAGGAATAGAAATGCACTTAATGACCTCAGAACAATTTTTAATTTTCTTAAGTATTGCTTTGAAGCACTACTAGCCTTTGAAGCAGCATTAGACTATTATTCTATGATGTTTGGGGGATAACCTCCATTCTTTATCTACCTAAGCAGGGGTCTTTCTTCAATGAACCACTTAGTATTTTAAAAAGCTAATTGAATTTAGTCATGACGAAAGGTGCCAGATTAAGAGCCCTGGAAACCAAATTCATTTATTTGTTCAAAATGGGCTCAGTGTCACTGGAGTCTTCTCATCCCACTCCAATGAGTGCTTCAACTCCAATCTGAAGAAATACTTTTTAGAAGTGAAAGAGTAGTTCCCTGCCAATGTACTTTTTGAAAATGTAGGCTCCCTCATTTGGACCACCAGATGTGGATGGACATGGAATGAGCCCACCATTGCATTCCATATAGGTCATCGTATATTGTTGCTTACAGACATGACTGACCAGAACTGTACTTGAGATGATGAGTTAGAGGTTAAAGGCTCTATATCCCACTGACAGTGCCCACCCCTTCCATATTTCTGAGTTAAGAGGAAAAAAAATGTTCAGAAGCAAAATTCTGACTCAGCCACCTAGAAGAGCCTACTGAAGAACTGTGGGGGAAAACAGAAAAAGTGAAGCAAGGAGTGAGAAAGGTAATTTGAGAAAATTAAAGTAGGAAGTGAAAAAACTTTTAACTACTGACCAAATCCCTTTCTTTATGACTGTGGATCATCAGCAATTCTACAGTGTTATTAAAAAAACAACAAATGGTCTGGTAGCACTTTATAGACTAACGAAACATGTAGATGGTATCATGAGCTTTTGTGGGCACAGCCCACTTCTTCAGATGACCGGAGTTATGAGTTGGGGATATGACAACTCGAAATAAATAGGAGAGGGGAGAGAAAGAGAAAGAGGGGGTGGGTGGGAGACAGAGCATCATTAAGTATCTGGAGAATGAGTACTTAAACCTAAGCACATAAAAATCAAAGTCAATAGATAGATTCCTAAAACAGGAAGGATAGCACTCAGGGAGCTATTAGCACCTTCAGTGGTTATTAAATAGGTAGAGTCCCCACCAGCCTATATCACGATTGAGTCCATTAGCATGTGAATTTAATTTGTGGATGAACTGGGACTCCTGGGCTCCTCTGTGTATTTGGCTTGTAGACCTGGTTTGTGACAAGACAGCTATTTGCAGGTCTGTCAGACTGTGGTTTGGCAGGCTGAAATGCTCACCAACAGGCTTCTGTATATTCCCTTTACGTATATCCGATTTGTGTCCATTGATTCTTTCCCACAGAGACCGTCCAGTTTGTCCAATATATATAGCAGTGGGGCACTGCTGGCATTTGATGGCATAGATCAAATTACTGGATGCACAGTCAAATGACCCTTTGATTTTGTGGCTTATATTGTTTGCTCCAGTGATGAATTCGCCTGTATAGATATGTGGGAAGAGTTGGCATCTTTTTTGGTTGCAGGGCTGGGTGCAATTATATTTATAAAGAAGGCACAAAGGGTTGTGAGGGTTGTGAAAAACATAGATGAAAACAAATAACAAAACAATGCATAAAAAAGTGGCTGAGGGAGGAAATTGACAATTGTAGATTAAAAATTTACATATGGTTAGCTCATGCAATTACACCTCTTATTTTTATGGATTTAGGCAGATTGTACAGACTGAGCCTTAATTGTTCTTCTATGTCCAGGAATTGATTTCTCAAAAGTTGTCAACCCTGAACCAGATGAAGTAATTCCCCTCTGACAATACCCAGGCGTTGGGTTGGGGGGTAGTGGAGATAGTCGATTTGCAATAGGAATAATGGGATCTCAGAAAAGTGGATCACTGATATTTTAAATGGAAGAAGAATATTTTAGTTTCCAAAATATGTTTTAATTTCTTCTTATAATCCACACACCTAGTGTAGTTCACAGTCCCATGTAGTGGCACTTGGACAACTTACAGCAAGAGATAAGAACAAGGGAGCTCTACAGCCTAAGCTAAGAGCCAGCTGACTTTATAGCTCAAGATGCAGAGGCTACTACATTAAGCTCCAGAGCTGCAAAGTTCAAATCTGCCTGGTGGTGGTTACATTCTCAGTCAGGCTCTAGGCTAGAATATGACACTGAGGCTACGTCTATACTATGATCCTCTTTCACAAGAGGAAATGCAAATGGAGTGCTCATTTGCATATGTCACACTCTCATTTGCATTTCCTCCTCGGATCCCTTTTGTGCAAGAGGTTTCTGCGCAAAAAAGAGCTGTGTAGATGGCTCCTTTTTGCACAAAACCCCCCTTCTGTGCAAGAGCCGTCCGAGGAGGAAATGCAAATGAGAAACGCATTTCCACTTGTGGAAGAGGATCGTAGTATAGACGCAGCCTGAGAGAATAATTGTTGATATGGTAGATAAACTCTTCCTACCCATTAACAATGAAGAAAACATGACCATGCTAATGAAGACGGACCTCGATGCACCAGTTGATACATTTAAAAATACTACTCTCCTTTCTCTAAGAAGCTACATGTGTTGATGGAAATGACCTGAAATGTCCCTTTCTTTCCTCTTTAACCAAACTCAGAGTCTTCCAAAACATCTTCTTGGGACTAAGAAGGTGTATGAGAAAACTTAGCCCCAAAAGGAACAATGCCGAGTTTGTTATAAAGATTTACAAAGCAACACCTGAGAATGGAATGACTCCTTCAGCAACAACTGAATCATCACTATTATTAGAGGGTAAATTGAAGAAGCCTGATTTTCAGTTACAAAAAGGCTACCCCACACTGTTCTGGGTCTTGGGTCCTTAAAGTGGGTGTAATTTACATTAGCCAGAGCGGTGTAAAGTGGCCGTAGTGTAAATAAAAATCAGTCTCTTTACTCATTCCTATTGAAAGACAGTACTATTGGAGTCAGTGAGACATTTGCTGTAGTAAAACTTCCAGACTAAAGCTATGTCTACACTTAAAACGCTACAGCAACACGTCTGGAGGCAATTACTATAGAAACAGGAACGGTTTTCCCATCACTTTTGTTAATCCATCTCCCCGAGAAGCAGTACTGAGTTGACAGACAAATTCTTCCATTGATCGAGTGCTATCACTCAACGAGGAGTTGGGTTGGCTTAACTATATCTGTCAGGGATGTGGATTTTTCAAACTTTTGAGGATGTAACTAGGTTGACTTAACTTTTCAGTGTAGATCAGGCCTAATCTTGAAGGCTTGCAGAATGCAGACAAATTATGACAGTTATTCAATTCTCAATAAAATGTCCCCTACAAGTTATGACCCTCAGCTGGTCTTCACTGAAAGGCAAGTTGACCTTGTTACATTAGTCAAAGGTATGAAAAATCCACCTCCTTGAGCAATATTATTAATCCAGCTCAAACACTGGAGTAGACACCAGTAGATCATCAAAGGATTCTTCAATCACCTAGCTAACCAGGCTAACCCCAGTGACAGAAGAATCCCAGGAATACAGGAAAGAGATATGCCTTCACTATATTCATTATATGCCATTATGTTCTTGGAACAAAGAAGAAGCATGTAAAGCAAATGTTGATAGCCTATGTATTATAGTAAGTGCACTGATATAGCATGTTAAGTGTAGTCTTAACCTCTGGAAGATGAGGGCCTGAACCACAAGTCCGTGTAGCAAAGGCCTGGTTTGAAGCCTAAGGCCTGGCTAAAAATGGTCAAGACTTTGTTACTATAAAACAAAACTAAGTTGTGAGCAAGAGGCAGGCCCCTACTCACAGAACTGGGTTTTACTTTATATCAGCAAGGTCTTGACCATTGTGAGACAAGTCTCAGGCCTCAAACCAGGCCTGTGATACATGGACTTTTGATTCAGGCCCTCATCTTACTACAGTAACCACATCACAATTCATCAATTAATGGTTTTGGCCTGGCACCATCCCAGACAGGCCATTTTTTTTCCTTTAGAGCTTATGTATTGTTGATTTTACATAATGTTTCAGTGCCAAAAGCACCACATGCAGCATTACAGGGCAGAGTAACAACAACAGAGTTACAAGGCCAGATTGAAAAATAATAATAATAGGAGAAATTGAAAATAAGGAAGGAGTCATTACTGAAGTACAGCACTTATGATTCTAAGAAAAATGTTCTTATAGTGCTAAGAACACAGAACATAAGAACATAGGAATAGCCATACTGGGTCAGACCAAAGGTCCATCCAGACCAGTACCCTGTCTGCCAACAGTGGCCAATGCCAGGTGTCCCAGAGGGAGTGAATCGAACAGGTAATGATGAAGCGATCTCTCTCTTGCCGTCCATCTCCACCCTCTGACAAACAGAGGCTAGGGTCACCATTCCTTACCCATACTGGCTAATAGCCATTAATGTACTTAACCTCCATGAATTTATCTAGTTCTCTTTATAGTCCTAGCCTTCACAACCTCCACAGGCAAGGAGTTCCACAGATTGACTATGCACTATGTGAAGAAGAACTTCCTTTTATTTGTTTTAAACCTGCTGCCCATTAGTTTCATTTGGTGGCCCCTAGTTCTTATATTATGGGAACAAGTAAATAACTTTTCCTTATTCACTTTATCCACACCACTCATAATTTTATATACCTCTATCATATCCCCCCTTAGTCTCCTCTTTTCCAAGCTGAAAAGTCCCAGTCTCTTTAATCTCTTCTCATATGGGACCCGTTCCAAACCCCTAATCATTTTAGTTGACCTTCTCTGAACCTTTTCTAATGCCAGTATATATTATGCTAATAATAATCTGAGTAACTGAAGGATGAGGAAATATTCTTTGTAGGTTTATAAAGGTGTCATGGGTACACACACAAATATTTGAATACCTCAGGATATGGCACACCAGCAAAGTATCTGGTATGCTGCTGGTGTGACTGGTATTTAATAGGATTGCCAGCCTATGGGGGCTATAGTATGCATGATACTGAATTCCCACAAGGACAATACAATATTTACATCTGGCCTTTTGCACATCTGGGAATGACTCTGTACTGTACAAATGCTGATCATCTGGCCTTCTGCCATTTTTTCTATGTGCATGGGCCTTCTGCGGTGAAATTGCGGCTGGATAAAATAAGTAGCAGATACTAAGATGGCTCTAGTCACAAAGTTTCCTTTTGAAAAAAATGGAAATTCCAAGCTTTAATGAGGCCCAATTCTTTCTTTGGGATCTACTGAAGGCAAAGGCCATCTGCATGCAGGCCCTGTGCTTTTGTACTACCACTCAATGCACATGTGTACCTGGTAAGCTGTGGATCCTCGATGGCACAGGAACGCAGGAAAGAGATAGCCCTCCCTACTTCCATGCCTTCGTAGTCTTCTTAGAGTTGAGAAGACTACTCTTAGCATTTCAAGCAAAATTTAAGAGTCTATTTCTTACAATAAGTGTCTAGGTACATCCAGGAAAGGACCTGGCCATACAATACCAAATCTTTCCAGAAGATTGCTGCTTCAGCTTCACATGTAGCATTTTAAACAGCATTCAGTTAACTTAATACTTATCATTGTTGTTTTATTATTTTAATGTTATTGTATGACAACTGCTCTTTAATTTTTCTTTTATCTACCAGGTCTATATTTAATGATCATAGTGACTACTGCACAAACTCACATCAGATCTCAGGGTGAAGACTGAAATGCTAATAAATTTGAAACCGTTTTCAATTAGTGCACAGGAAATTTACTTTGTGAACTATGACTTGTTTTATTAGTGCCCTGGGGGGGGCAATTTAGATTGGAAAAATCAAGAGATTATTATTTACCAGAAAGGGAAGGCAGATACTTAGCCTTCATCTATAGTAAAATAATATAGTTATGAAAATTGGACTACAATATTATGGAACATCTAAAAATACTTGTTATAGTTTGGGGTAAACCACAGTTTCACAATAATGAAAATTACACTCTCCCCATTCTAAACTTGTTAAGACCTTTCTTTCTCTCTTAAAATGAACCTAATAGACAAGCCTTTTCTAGGTATTTTAAATAGTTACCATTAAGGATGTATATAAAAAAAAGATACTCAGAAAATCAGGAACTCCTATGAACCGTCCTGTAAATCTAGTCAAATGACATCCAAGTTTTCCCAGGGTTTTGACACACACAGGTAATGCTAGCACTTTCCCTCTCTGCTGCTTTCTCCTATCATTAGAAGAGCAGATGGGACCAGTGACCACCAAATATTTGAAATCCCAGCATATTGTGCTGTTTAAAATAGTACGGATCTTCTGCGAACAGATCTCAAGCTACGAACTGAGAATCACTGATCTATATTTACAGGTTAATAGGACAACACTTAAGCCAAGGGACTTGGGCCCTGGATGCAGAGCTGCAATGCCCCAGGGGGAATACAAGAGACAGCTGTGCACTCCATGCACAATCTCTTCTGAATACTCCATGCTGAGCATCTACAGCATCCTCTAAGATTCACCTTTAAGACTACACAACCTGTCCCTGCAGTGGCAGGCAGCCCAATGTGGAGAGATAGTGCTTGCCAAGCCCTCCTCTCTACTTCCAGGGCACACCAAAGGAGCAGACCCTGTACTCCCTCAAACAAAGGGACTCTAAGTGTCTGTTGCCAGTGAACCAGCTAGGCAAGTGTTTAGCGGAAGAGGCCTCATACATGCTAATCCTCCCCTCTTTGTATTGCTGAATAAGGGACTCTCTCAGTCTGCTGTAATACTCAAATACTCCTGTAATCATAACCATGTCAATGTCTCACAGTTCAGCAAGATCTTTCCAACAGTGCCCAGCTCAGTTTATGCAGCACTGAACAATAGTTTAAACACTACAGGCTAGATTATTATAGATCTTTCTTGGCCATGCAAAGGAGTAACAATCCTCTGCCTGACCTTGCTTAAATTAAGCATCAAGTTGCAGGGGTAAAAGCAAGAGCAGCTAGCTGGGTGTATAGTGAGGTCGCCCTAAACCACCTCATGAATGAGTGAAGTTATAGTCTAGCCCTAAGGGCAGACTCTGATCTTAGTTTTATCACTGTTAAACTATCTACTGAACTAACAAGATGCATTTACTCCCAATTCATACTCATGATCTGGCCTTAAAATTCTAAAACTTTCTCACAGGAAAATTGTCTACAATTGTCAGCAGTTCTCAAAGGTAATTCCAATTATCCTTAAATGCAAAATCTTGCTCCACTTACTTAAACAAATAGAGCCATTGAAATCAAGCACTGGACCAGCATCTGGGCATAAATGAATGATCATTTCAAAACAATGACTATAGGGCCAAATGATTTTGTTAATTACAGCATCAAGTAAAAATCTTGGCATTCAATTCCTGATAAAGGTGATGGAACCTGCTTAGATATGGCAGTCTGTATTCTTTTGGCTCACCTGGATATAATGAAAACTGAAGCATGCAAAATTTAGATTTAGTGCCTTGAACAATGATTGTGAAGTCTTGATAGCTTTGCGTGTATTTTTACAAGGTCAGCTTTTGCAAGTGAAATTTGCTCCTCCAGTATCTGTGACTGTTAATTTAATTGCAGATGCAAAATTAGAGCATTTACACAATTCAAATCTATGAGATGCAAATTTTTCAGGTGCAACTGGTTCTGGAGAAAAAAACCCAGCATTATGAAAATGTGGCTCTGTATGTTTGTGTACCAGACTCTAACCAAATCAAATGTTTCAGCTTAAATTACTTTATAGCTGAGATTTTAATAGAAATTCATTAGCAGCTAAATTCCTTAAATTGATTTTCAGAATGTTAGTCTATACATTTAAACAATATAATAATGCTGTCAGAATTCTTCACTATTGGCTATACACCACTGTTAAAATTATTAATTTTAAATAATAATTTAAAGTAAAAGACATTCTGACCTTACTTTGCATAAGTGTTTAATTGTTGAGGCAATGTATTTTCTCTAACAAGTATTGTGGATAAGGGAGAAGCTGTGGACGTTTTGTGCATCTGCAATTAAACCTAGACTTTAGGAAGGCATTTGATAGGTCTCGCATGACCTTCTTATCAATAAACTAGGCAAATACAACTTAGATGGGGCTACTATAAGGTGGGTGCATAACTGACTAGATAATCATTCTCAGAGAGTAGTTATTTACGGTTCACTATCATTCTAGAAGGCCTTAACAAGTGGGGTTCTGCAGGGGTCTGTTTTGGGACCAGTTCTGGTCAATATCTTCATCAACGATTTAGATGACGGCATAGAGAGTAGTGTTATTAAGTTTGCAGATGATACCAAGCTAGGACTGGTTGCAAGTGCTTTGGAGGATAGGGTTATAATTCAAAATGTTCTGTACAAACTGGAGAAATAGTCTGAGGTAAATAGAATGAAGTTTAATAAGGACGAATGCAAAGTACTCCACTTAGGAAGGAACAATCATTTTCACACCTACAGAATGGGAAGTGACTGTCTAGGAAGAAGTACTGCAGAAAGGGATCTAGGGGTCATAGTAGACCACAAGCCAAATATAAATCAATAGCATAACTCTGTTGCCAAAAAAAGCAAACATGATTCTGTGATGCATTAACAGGAGTATTGTGAGTAAGTCATTCTTCTGCTTTACTCTGAGCTGATTAGGCCTCAGTTGGAGTATTGTGTCCAGTTCTGGGCACCACATTTCAAGAAAGAGGTGGAGAAATTGGAAAAGGTACAGAGAAGAGCAACAAAAATGATGAAAGGCCTAGAAAACATGTGCTATGAGGAAAGACTGAAAGAATTGGACTTGTTTAGTTTAGAAAAGAGAAGGTTGAGAGGAGAAATGATAGCAATTTTCAAGTATCTAAAAGAGTGTTACAAGGAAGAGGGAGAAAATTTTTTTCCTTGGCCTCTGATGACAGGACAAGAAGCAATGGGCTTAAATTGCAGCAAGAGAGTTTTAGGTTAGACATTAGGAAAAAGTTCCTAACTGTCAGGGTGGTTAAACACTGGAATAATTGCCTAGGGAGGTTGTGGAATCTCCATCACTGGAGGTATTTAAGAGCAGGTTAGACAGACATCTATTATCAGGGATGATATAGATCGTGCTTGGTTCCTTTCAGTTCCAGTTCTAGTATTCTATGATTCTATGATTCTCTCACTGGTATTTCTTACAATTCTCCGAAGGGAAGCGAATTTCTTATTTGTTAACAATAATTACCTGATTTATAGGTACAACAAATAGATAGATTTACATGAGTTAAAAAAAAAATCTGAGGTACCATGTTATTGTTTGAAAGTGTTCAAAACTGTCTTTATTTTATATAACAGGGGTGCATTTCAAATTCAGTATGGTTTGAAAATGCAAGAGAATGTGTTGAAATAGAACCAGGCTGCATTGTACAAAATACCAGCCTTTTATTCCATAGCTAAATGCAGTTTTGTAACTGCAGTTTGTCAGGTTTGTCTCAGCAAGTAGAAGAAAACCCATGATGCATCACTTTGTACTCAAAAGAAGAAAAAATTGTTTTATAAATAGAAATGTGGACAAAAAGCACTGAGCCAAATTCATCCTACATCACTGATAAGGTGACATCATGGTTTCATTCCTCCCGCCCCCCCACCTTCCCAAATTTGGCACAGCAGAAGGGTAACGGGAATTCTTTTTGTTCTTGTTTTGTTTTTTGGTTTTTTGTACAGCAGATTTATGATGGTGTGTGAATAATATTGATGCACAACACAGGTGAGAATGTTGCACGTATAAGTATAAAGTAAAATGTAATGATCAGGACAAAGCATTCAGGGCAACCCGATCCTTTATTAGCATGACTTTTCTGTGGATGCCAACTTATTTTTGCTTAGTAGCTTCATTAAGGCTTGAGAGACAAACATGTAGCTAAGCGCCTTGTTAATATGTGGATAATTGAACTAAAGTCTGTGTCTTCTCAGACACATCCATTCTATGCTCACATCTTTTCTTGCACTCTTGTGAGAAAGGCAGCAGGTGCAGGATACTTGAGCTTTTTTTGCTGTTCATTGATGAGAACTTTGCTTAGCAATTAACCTCACAGGCACCCACATTTAGCTGCCACTCATGCTTACATCGGAATGCCACAAACCTTGCACTCTCTATGGCACATCATACAGGCCATGCAGGATCAAGGGCAACTAAAGGAGAGTGTTCTAGAGTTAGTTAGCAGAAAACATTAGTAAAGTTATTTGGAACACTGTCATTATAGAATTAGTACTGTTTGTATTACAGGAACAGCTAAAGGTTCCAGCTGAAAGTGAGGCCCTGTTGCACTAGGCATTATACAATCTATAGGAAGAGGCAATCCTTACCCAATGTTTTTGTGACATTCACCCTGGACATTTATTTAATGTATTGCATAGCACATGTAAAAGTGAAAGTAAATTATCAAGCAGTGCTGAAAAAGGTGGCTGATAAAAGGGAACCATAATAAATGAAATTCTATGCTGACACAAACGAGATCAAAAGAATAAGGAAACCTGTTGGAAATACATTACTTATAAGCCTGCCCAACATGATTCCCAAGTACATTTCTAATAATCTTGAAGACAAAAGTTCAGCCATTGGGAAAAACCATCAGCTGGCTCACATCAGCTGCCATAAAAGCAGTCAACATGCAAAATTAAATAACTACCAAAATGCTATAAATAGATCAAAAATACCAAAGTTGCTGTTGTGTAAAATGGATTGACAATAATTTACAATAAAACAAATGAACTTTGCTGGCAAAAGGAAAAACCATGTTAATGATGATATTTTTCTATCGTATATTATTTGCGGTCTGCTCCAACCACCCCATGGATTCTGGAGATTCATAGATTCAAAGCCAGGAAGTATGACTGTGATTAACTAGTCTGACTTCCAATGTAACACTGGTCACTGAGCTTCCCCAAAATAACTCCTAGAGTGTATCTGTTAGAAAAAAATCCAGTCATGATTTTAAAATTGTCAGGTGACAGAGAATCCATCACAGCTCTTGATAAATTGTTCTAATGGTTAATCAATTTCACCATTTGAAAGGTACGCCTTATTTCTGGTCTGAATTTATCTAGCTTAAACTTCCAGACATTTGGCCATTTTACACCTCTTTCTGCTAGTCTGCAGAGTCCATTATTAAATAGTTGTTTCTCATGTAGAAACATATGTGGGGATAGAAGGCAGAACTGATTGGGGAGGGGGCTGGGCCAATGGGAGAGGCTAGATGCAGAACTGAAGGGGAGTGGGCAGAAGGTAGAGTGGAGGGCAGAACTGATGGCAGATTGGGCAGATGAGTAGTCTACAGTGCCTAACTGATGGAGGCTGGATTCCTTCACCCCTCAGTTTTCTTCCTCTTCCCAATCTGGGGACCAAAGTCAGAACTCCATCATTCTGGGGGTGAACCCTCATCCAAAGTTTACTCAAATCCCTGGGAGTCCTTTCAGATTCTTCAGTAGGCTTAGGATCAAGCCCAATATACAGAGTAACTCCAGTAAGGCCTGTGGAGTAACTCTAGATTAGGAAAATATTGGTCCAAAATTGCTTTTATGTTATTGCTGTTTGAATTATTTTTTTAATTTGCTCTATTTTATCATCCCTTACTCTGCTATTCACAAAACTGATTGAAAAGACAACCAATCCTGCCCTACTATCAAACAGGGTCAACACTAACTTGTTAAGCTGCCCATTTGGTTGTCTTCCTTTGTGATTTTCTAAAATAATGTCAATGAAAGGACAATCTTGCCTGGACTTAAACCTCAGATCTATTTATTCCCTATCATGTGTCTGCTAACATATTTTAAAACTACTTAGGAAGAGAATAGCTTAATTATATTGAAAGTAGAGAAATATTAAAAGCATCCCCTTTTGTGATACTCCTGTTAAAGTTCTGTCAGCACTTGTACAAATTACAATATCAGCTGTATTTCCAGAGTGTGCTAATTCTAGACAAAACATTCTCCAGACTAAAATGTCAACTTGAAATTTTCAGCTACAGCGAAAACATTTTTAATCACAGTGGAGGAGGTCATGATACTATGAAAAATAAAAATACTTCTGGGCCAAGATTTATTTCTTGATCTTTATTTTAAATGACTCTTTACTTTGGGTACCTCAATTTTTGGATGTCCAATTTGAAGCATACTGAAGGAACTTGACTTTCAGAAAGTCCTGAGCATGATTCCTGACCCTCACTGCTTTCTGTGGCTCCCATTGGCTGGGAATGACAACCCATGACCACTGGGAGCTGTGAACAGCTGTTCCTGTGAACACTCAGGTAAACAAAACACCTGGCAGCCTGCTAGGGACTAACCCTGGCAAATCACATCTGACCGGCATGGCAGAGGTTCCCAACCCCAGCCATGCAGGCACACTTTTTTATCATTATATCCCATCATGTTTAACATCCCTCAGAGTTAATTTGTCAACTGATGTAATGTGGCAAAGCTTCATAGCAGTCAGTGGAGCTTCACTGGTATACATCAGGTGAGGATCTGGTTGATCAGACAAGACTGGGTACATCGTAAACATACATACGGCCCGGTTGTGCAATCCTTACTCATCAGAGGTGCTGACTTCTAAGGGATACCAGAGCCCCAATCTGCTCCTCCCCAGGTCCCATCCCCACTACACCTCTTCCCCCAACCCTCCCTGCTTCTTCCCACCCTACTTCTTCCACACCTGTTCTACACCCCCTTCCTGCACCTTCTCCTCCCCGCACCTCTAGCATGTTGCTGAACAGCTGATCCGTGGTGGGCAGAAAGCACTGGAGGAGGGAAGGGGATGATCTGGGGACTACTAAGCAGCCACTATTTTTCCCCACAGTTGTTCCAAGACCTGGAACACAATAGAATCAGTGCCTATGTTACTCAAGAGAGTGTGTGCTCACTCATTCAACTATATCACCAACAGATCCCACACATCAGCAAGTGGGATGGAACCTGGGACCTTTGGTTAGTGTATGAGTTCTCTACTGCATGAGTTAAAAGCCATGTGACTCTTAGCCAAGGCTGTAGCAGATTCATCAATCTCTATCAGGGCTAGATGCCACTAGAGGGGGACAGGGCACGACACCAAACAGGCATGGATTACACAGGCAGTTTTCATTTATTTCAAATGACAATATCTGTATGAGAAAGTTTTTGCAGTTGGTGAAATTTACCCTTATGCTGAGGACCAATATTAGGCCTATGTGTCACTTAAGGTCTCAATATAAGGTTTGGGTGGGACTGCAATGCTGTATGCCTTGTGATTCCATGTTGCCCAAAGTGAATTTCAGCCCAATAAGGACACCTCAGTCTAGATCACAGAAGTTGTGAATAGGCAACAGGGGGTGGATCACTTAGTGTTTGCCTTTTCTGTTCATTCCATCTGGGGCACTTGTTATTGGCCGCTTTTGGAAGACAGGACAGTGGGCTAGGTGGACCTTTCGTTTGACCCAGTATGGTTGCCCTCATGTTCTTATGTACAGTAGGGAACAATCTTATATTTGTAAAGAAATGGACACACATTTCCCCTTTCTAATTGCTATGTACCAAACTCTGACCTTTGCAAAGCAAATAAGCACAAAATAAGCAAAAGCTCAAAATGGAAACGACAGAATGAGTTCAGTTCAGGCCATAATTGTCTCCAGTTGGAATATGCATTCCCAGAAGATTTAACATTTTATTAATTTGCATCCAACTGGCAGCAAAAAGGGTTGAGAAAAATTTCTTTGCCTTTAAAATTATCAGTGAAAATGGACAAAACAATTTCCAGTGTCAGCTTTATAAATGAAAGCTCTCCTTGATTAATTTTAATATTTTTGGCTCTGTGTTGTTTTCTGTCACAATTAAAACTTTCTTTGAATGCAATGTTGCTGCATACATAGTTCTCCATTTAAGACAGAGAGAAGAAATCTGGCCTTTGTGGCTTGAAATGCACAGCAGACCACTCCAAAACAAGAGTATTTCTGATTCAGACAGGCAAGCCTTCTCTTTACAGCAGTTGGGGACTTTGCCTAAATGAGAACTGTAGATTCCAACCCATAATTTATAACTGACTGTTCTTCATGTAAAAATATTTCATCAGTTATTTTATGCTTGTAGTTAGACAAATAATTTATTTTGATAAATTATCCTTTGGACTGTGCCATGAAGGCCAAACACCATGAAACGTAGCTGCTTCACAACATCTTGAGGTTGCAGAATTACTTAAGGAATTTCTGATTTGCTATATGATAAATGTCCCATGATTAATAAGAAAAGCAGAAGCAGATGCATCTGTAGATTAAAATAATGCAACAAGATGAAGCATTTGACATATACTACAAACAATAAATGAACCCATCACCCAGGCCTTCTAGTCTCATTAAGAGAGCTATAGGACTGTCCAAAAAGAACCTATCACAACACACCTTTCAAAAATCATGGATACTTGCCTCTCAGAACACGTAGTATATCTCATCCAGTGCACAAAATGCTCCATTTAAAAGCTATGTGTATAAAATGAAACCATCACTACATTCTAGAATGAATTCATGCAGAAAAAGGATGAAACACACAAAAAAAATCACATCACTTTTCCCATGATCACTTTATATGTGTCCAATCATAGGAATGGAGGGGACCTTGAGAGATCATCAAGTCCAGTCCCCTGCCCTCATGGCAGGACCAAGCATCATCTAGACCAGGGCTACTCAACTTTGGAAGCTCCGGGGGCCACAATGATACTCACATCACATGCCGAGGGCCACAACCTAAGTGTGGTTGCATATACATGCAAATAGCTTCTTTCACAGTGATGGGTATGAATACAAAAATTAAGGCAAGACTACACAACACACAGGCCCCATTTAAGTCAGTTCAGCTGATATTAATAAAATGCAATATTTATCTGATTTCCACCCATATGACAGCACTTTTAATGAGCAATGACAGTCCAGGAATTTAACTACTAAAACACATATCAACAAAAGACCATTATAGTGACTATTTTTTTTGTTTTGGCTCCTGGCCACGCGTTGAGCACCATGTAAACCCAAACTGACCGTGGGCTACAGACAAATGCGACATGGGCTGCATGTGGCCCATAGGCCATATGTTGAGTAGCCCTGATCTAGATCATCCCTGACAATTGTCTATCTAACCTGCTCTTAAATATCTCCAGTGATGGAGATTCCATAACCTCCCTAGGTAATTTATTCCAGTGTTTAACCACGCTGACAGTTAGGAAGTTTTTCCTAATGCCAACCTATAGAATCAGAGAATCATAGAGCTGTAAGAGACCTCAGGAGGTCATCAAGTCCTGCCCCCTGCCCAAAGCAGGACTAAATCAAGCCAGCCAAGGCTTTGTCAAGCCAAGACTTAAAACTTCTAGGGATGGAGACTCTACCACCTCCCTAGGTAACCCATTCCAGTACTTCACCACCCTCCTAGTGAAATAGTTTTTCCTAATATCCAACCTAGACCTCTCATACTGTAACCTGAGACCATTGCTTCTTGTTCTGCCATCCGTCACTACTATGAACAGACTTTCTCCATCCTCTTTGGAACCTCCCTTCAGGAAATTGAAGGCTGCTATCAAATCCCCCCTCACTCTTCTCTTCAGCAGACTAAACAAACCCAAATCCCTCATAGGTCATGTGCTCCAGCCCCCTAATCATTTTGGTTGCCCTCCGCTGGACCCTCTCCAATGCGTCCACATCCTTTTTATAGTGGGGGGCCCCAGCACTGGACACAATACTCCAGATGTGGCCTCACCAGAGCTGAATAAAGGGGAATAATCACTTCTCTAGACCTGCTGGCAATGCTCCTCCTAATGCAACCTAATATGCCATTAGCCTTCTTGGCTACAAGGGCACACTGTTGACTCATGTCCAGCTTCTCATCCACTGTAATCCCCAGGTCCTTTTCTGCAAAACTTCTATTCAGCCAGTCAGTCCCCAGCCGGTAAAGATGCGTGGGATTCTTCCATCCCAAGTGCAGGACGCTGCACTTGTCCTTGTTGAACCTCATCAGATTTCTTTTGGCCCAATCCTCTACTCTGTCTAGGACCTTACCCCTGCCCTCCAGTGTATCTACCTCTCCCCCTAGCTTAGTGTCATCTGCATACTTGCTGAGGGTGCAATCCATCCCCTTATCCAGGTCATTAATAAAGATGGGAATCCTGCCCATCAGTTCTCTGAGGGAGTCAAAGGCTGCTTTTCTGAGTCCAGGGTGTGTATTTTGCTACTCTCCTTTCTTCCTTTGGTCAGGATCCTGAAATCTACCATCTCATGATCACTGCTTCCCAGGTTTTCACCCACCTCTAAACCTCCCTTGCTGCAGTTTAAGCCCATTGCTTTTCCTATTGTCAGAGGTTATAGAGAATATTTTTTCACTCTTCTTGTTATATTTTAGGTACTTGAAAACTGTTATCAAGTCCCCTCTGAGTTTTCTCTTTTCCAGACTATACAACCCCAATTCTTTTAACTTCCCCTCCTAGGTCATGTTTAAACATTTCTTTTTCTCTTCTATGGACTTTTTTTTCCCAATTTGCCCACATTCTCCTGAAATGTGGCACCCAGAACTGGATACAATACTCCAGTTCAAGACTAATCAGTGTGTAGTAGAGCAGAAGAATTATTTCTTGCTTACAACACACCTATTTTTTTTGCAACCGTGTTACACTGCTGACTCATATTTAGTTTGTGGTCCACTATGATCCTCAGATCCCTTTCGCAATACTATTTCCGAGGCAGTCATTTCCCATTTTGTAGTTGGGCAATCGATTGTTCCAGCTTAAGTGGAGTACTTTGCATTTGTCCTTATTGAATTTCATCCTATTTACTTCAGACCATTTCTCCAGTGTGCCCAGGTCATTCTGAATTTCAATCCTATTCTCCAAAGCACTTGCCACCCCTCCCAGTTGGTATCATCCACAAACTTTATAAGTGTATCCTCTAGGCCATTATTAAAGTCATTGATCAGTCCTCATCCTCAAAGGAAACCTGCACAATACCTTCAAGAGACAAGCCTGGGAGTTTAAATTTATAACTGTGCAGGACACTGAAAATCATGAACTGAAGAGAGACACTGATTTTGGCTTTTTACAAAAATCCGGAAACCACTAACCTCCCTAGCTTTTTCCCCCTCCTATGACTAAAGAGTAGGTAGGCCACTTTACCTTCAATGTTTCCCTTGTAATATATGCTTAATTATATTAAACAATCTGTTCCACTTTGTATTTAGATCTCTGCTGCATAGTTTCTACAAAGCTACATTCTATAGATGCAGTTGTGGGTCCATAAACAATTTCAAAGCTTCTTCCATTACATGTTTCAATCTGTATTTCGTAGACTGTTTTATGAGTGGTTTGGATGTTTGCATCACAGTCACACAAAGACAAATCTTTGACTTTTCACTTGTGCATCAAGTGCCTCCTCAATTTATTAATGCGGAGTATATTCCCCAGACCTGAAGAACCCCGTGTAATCTTGCGAGTGTGTATCCCTCATGAACAAAAGTTGGTCCAGTAAAAGATTATTACCTCACCCACCTTGTCTCTTTAATTTCCTGGGACAAACACAGCTACAACACAAAGAGAACTGTGTCATATAAATGTCATCTCATAACATTGGCATGGCTGTAAATATTATTGACTGCCCTTTTCTGACAAATGCAAGTCCTTCCTTTTTTTATTAAGCCATTTTCACTGGGGATAGATATTACGTGTCATTTCCTTTTGAAAAGGTAATTACATGTGATAAATACATGAGCACAATTTGCTTTCTCCCTGAAGCTGAAATCTAAAGGTTTTGCACAATGAGACTCTTAGGCACTATCCCCATGAAGCTGATTTGGTAACAGACTAAACTGACAGTGAGATACACCTCAGAATGTGGATTCATTACTGCTGTGTAAACACAGACCAAGGATTAGGCAAGGGGAAAATACTACGAACTATTTTTAAGTTCTCACATAGTTTAAAGTCTCAGAGGGGTAACAGGTTCAGTCTGTAACTTCAAAAGCAACATGCAGTTCTGTGGCACCTTACAGACGAACATATTTTTGCATGAGCATCTGTGGGTAAAACCCACTTCCACTCCAATTCATCTGATGAAGTGGGGTTTACCCAGAAAAGTTCATGATATAATGCGTGTATTAGTCTCCAAGGTGCTACAGGAATTCATTGTTTTTAGATAGTTTAATGTTTCTTGGAAATATCCTGCTACAACGCTAAATTATATCATGGACATTTCGACCAGTAGCCTACAAGAAATGTAATATATTGTAATTTTCAAACCTTCTGAAACAAAGCCAATTGCTAGGAGGCCATTTCTATTTGAAAACACTGGGTCATAAATGACTTGGCTCGGAAAACTAGATGTCACTGGGAGTTTTGCCATTGACTGCAATGGGAGCAGCATCAGGCTTCCATTGTTAATCCAAGTGATACTTCCTTTGTCATACATATCTGCTTTTTAAGGGTGTGTGTGGAGCTTTCCTTTACGGGTCACTGGTTTGAACACAGTTCATTTCTGTAGAAAAAAAAATCTCTGAGGGCAGTTCAGCAGTCTATCTGAAATTAATAGTCCAATAGTCTTCAACTGGTTCCTTGAGTAATAATGTCCACATCATAAAAGTCCCCAACACAATTGGGACCTTTGTTAACTGTCTCACCAAAGCAAAGAATCGGGTAGGCAGGAAAACCAAAGAGACTTTCACGGGGAGAGCTGTTCCCTCCAGATGAGAGTATGTATAGGGGTGTATAAGGGAAGCATGTGGATAAGCAAAGGACTATAATTCATCTTAATATAGCATTCATTAAAATTTTAAATAACTATTTTTAAATTACCAGCTTTTCTCTCATAACTAAAACAGAACAGTCCATATCTATGAGAGTGCGTCAAGTGGTTTCTATGCCTACCAAAGATAGAGAATATTGTATGTAGATGGATAGTAATACTTATAAAGATCAGGAAATAGAGTGGGAAAGAAAATTTAAAAACAGAAGATGTTTTGACCCCATTGTTGAGCACAATATCCTCTTACAGTGAAATGTAGGGTTGTTTTTTTTTAAATCCAGTTTATTCTCTGATTGTGTTCTACCATAAATCATCTGGACAGATGTGTGCTTTAGTCATGCATCAAGGTTGATTACCATTGCTTTAGGATTATACACCATAGAGTAAGGATCTTTTTGTTTTATTGTAACATTTAATTGTTTTGGTTTTTATAGCAGAGAAAATGTAATATCCCATGCATTTTTGTTACAGCACATCTGTACAATAAAATCATGATATCATGCAATTTTCTGTTCTCCTGAACAAGATTCTGAATTCATATCTGAGTCTACTTATTCTGGGTTTTGGGGAAGGGGGTGGGAAGGTGTTAAAATACTGTGTTTCAGAACTTTTCAACCATGTATTTCACCTCACGCTCCGTATTTTGAAAAGTTGGTGGATCAATACAACATCAGAATATATAAAATGATAAATGTGTTAGGGAACAAGTGTTTGCCAGTGTAGTGCCTTGGTCCTATTGAATTCCTGCCACCATGTGTCAAGGATTTTTAAATTACAGGGTGTGCATAATGTGTTAAAACTTCATTGTGCCAGGCCAGTCTGATTTGCAGGAGGGTGGGGGGAGTCAAGTTCATCCATGGGGTGGTTCCTTACCAAAGGAAACTCGAGGGGAGGGGGAAGAAATATATCAGGGATAGTGGTTGACCTTGGCTATTATAGTTCATCATAGCTGGCATAGAGAGGAGATTAACGTGAGGTTACTCAATATTTCTATTAGATAGAGTTCAGATTTGACATTAGTCATGGGTATAAAGTAAATTTTGAATCTGCTTTGGTATTCAAACTCACTTAGTTATCTGCCAGCTCCAGTGAACTTACAAAAACAAGATTGTTACACAGCATAAAGGAGAGCATATGGCTGAAACAAAGAGAATGCAGGATTTGGCTCAGGGACTGATACTGAAATGATCAGTATTCACTGACATTTGTAATTTACCAAATTAAATTTTGTTCTCAGAAAAGCAAACAAAATGACTATTTACTCTATGATTAATATAACACACACTTCATATCATGTGCAGAGGTTGAGTTTGTCTACAGTGAAAGAATCCTTTATGGCAGCTCATAACATGGCATACAAGTAACTGCCACAGCTCCAAAACTGTTTTTTTTTTCCTGCCTTCATTTCCCTTCAGACATTCCAGAGGGTGCAGAGAAGGAGATGTGAATTTTACTGTGAAAACCCAAGTTTGCTGAAGGACAACCATTACCTTTTTTCACTCAAGAACATGAAGCACAC
The DNA here is from genome assembly GCA_032595735.1 of Pelochelys cantorii. Classification (NCBI taxonomy): domain Eukaryota; kingdom Metazoa; phylum Chordata; order Testudines; family Trionychidae; genus Pelochelys; species Pelochelys cantorii. The sequence continues at coordinate 330,639,810 of CM064326.1, read as the reverse complement.
AGCAGCACCATCAGCAAAGCTGTAACATTCCTTTGTAAAATGTATCACAGCGTGACACACATTATTCCATAGCACAGACTGTATTTACCCCTTTTCACAGTGGAAACAAAATTTTTGGTCAACTTCTACAACTGAATTTTTCTTTGGCACTTAAAACTTAAAGTGAATTTGCAAAAAGCTTTGATGATTATCAATTATTACTATTGTTATTTTGAAAAATAGTGGGAAAAAAGACCGCCCCCCCGCCCGGGATGTACATTTTTGCACGTAGCTCTAATGTTTACTTTCACAATGAGTCATGCTGGAAGGAAAGGAGGTGCTAACACCCAAGATCAAATCAGTTCATAAATTTACTTCATTGCTTAGTCACACCATCAACACTTGTTTTTCGACTGAAATTGTTTTTCATTATTTCCTTTCTTTCACCTCACCTGTGTGATTTTTAAACCTAAATCAATTGAAAACATTTAGCAGAAATATCCCTATGGAGAGATGCATTGGGAATGTAATACAATCAAAATGAAATTGACAACTTTCAACAACCACTCTTTCCCAAAGAGGGTGACATATTTTGGTCAAGCGAGAACATGCTCTTTTTATATGTCCTCTCCATCCTGTCTGTATTGCAGTATGGCTGTTTTATATGCCATCATAAGAACATAAGAACGGCTGTACTGGGTCAGACCAAAGGTCCATCTAGCCTAGTAGCCTGTCTGCCAACCGTGGCCAGCACCAGGTGCCCCAGAGAGGGTGGACCGAAGACAATGATCAAGCGATTTGCCTCCTGCAATCCTTCTCCAGCCTCTGACAAACAGAGGCCAGGGACGCCATTTCTATCCCCTGGCTAATAGCCTTTTATGGACCTAACCTCCATGAAATTATCTAGCTTCTCTTTAAACTCTGTTATAGTCCTAGCCTTCACAGCCTCCTCTGGCAAGGAATTCCACAGGTTGACTATGCGCTGTGTGAAGAAGAACTTTCTTTTATTAGTTTTAAACCTGCTACCCATTAACTTCATTTGGTGTCCTCTAGTTCTTCTATTATGGGAACTAATAAATAACTTTTCTTTATTCGCCCTCTCCACACCACTCATGATTTTATATACCTCTATCATATCCCCCCTCAGTCTCCTCTTTTCTAAACTGAAAAGTCCCAGTGTTTTAACCTCTCTTCATATGGGACCCGTTCCAAACCCCTAATCATTTTAGTTGCCCTTTTCTGAACCCTTTCCAAGGCCAAAATATCTTTTTTGAGGTGAGGAGACCACATCTGTACACAGTATTCAAGATGTGGGCGTACCATAGTTTTATACAGGGGCAGTAAGATATTCTGTGTCTTATTTTCTATCCCTTTCTTAATAATTCCGAGCATCCTATTTGTCTTTTGACCGCCGCTGCACACTGTGTGGAAGATTTCAGGGAACTATCCACAATAACTCCAAGATCTCTTTCCTGATTTGTCGTAGCCAAATTAGCCCCCATCATACTGTACATATAGTTGGGGTTATTTTTCCTGATGTGCATTACTTTACACTTATCCACATTAAGTTTCATTTGCCATTTTGTTGCCCAGTCACTCAGTTTGGTGAGATCTTTTTGGAGTCCCTCTCAGTCTGCTTCTGTCTTGACTATCCTAAACAGTTTGGTATCATCTGCAAACTTTACCACCTCACTGCTTACCCCTTTCTCCAGCTCATTTATGAATAAGTTGAACAGGATTGGTCCCAGGACTGACACTTGGGGGACACCACTAGTTACCCCTCTCCATTCTGAAAATTTACCATTTATTCCTGAGTTCCTTAACCAAAGACGGTGCTGCCACAACGTTGCAACATTATTGCCATGATGGACTTCTCTGGCTTACGGATATAATTATTGTTGAACTTCTTCTAGGCTCAGCTGACATAGGCTGTCATAAGAAACAGAAACCAAATAACAAGAAGGAAACAACATGAAACACCAGGTTCCTGTACTATATGCTGATATTGTTTGCTTTAGCTCCAGTAAAGAACAGTTTTTCACTATCTATGCCAGGAATTGGAAAGCAACTAACCAATTGACTTCCTTTCTGGATTTTCCTTCCTCACTGAGTCAGAAATTGAACTGGTCTTTTGTTCAGGCACACGAAGAGCAAGTAACTTCCTTCTACTGCATCTCCCCAAATTAAATCCCTCATCCACCTCCCATCTCTCTGTTTGGCAAGGTAAAAGTCCTAATATTAATCCTAAATTAACATTAAAAATTAGGCACAATTTATCTTCTTGAACTGAACTTAATTCATGATGCAATTCATTTCCAGGTACCCATGGCTGGATGAACAATTATCTCTTACTGGTTCAAAGTCATCAGCAACCAGTTTGGAATGGGAGCACTTCCTTTAGGATACATCTACACTATGAGCTTGGCCTGTGATTCTCAGTTTACGTAAATATTGTCATGTTACCTCTCATCTGAGCTAGCTGCCAAAAAGAGTAATATAGTCACATTAGGACCGGCAGCTGTAGTGAAGACACTGGCCAGCCACTATGAGTGTACACCAATGAGACTGAGGTGGGTTTGTTATCAAGATCAGTAGCACAAACGAAGTAAACTGCAGTTTAGGGCCTCAGATTATGAGGGGCCTCTAAATGCAAAAAAATTTACTAGTTTTTAGTTGTATCGTTGCCTGTGTACCAGTATGTATGCAAATATAAAATTTTACTATGTCTATTTTCATTGTGCTTTCTGTTAGAACAATACACATTTTTGGTAATGTTATGAGGCCTCCTAAACTTGACATAGTTTAGGGCCTCAGTATGTCTTAATCCAGACCTGCTGCTAGTTTGTACTGCCACTGCCTAAGCTAGCACAGCTGCTCTGCTATTTTTATCATGCTAGTTCAGATGGGAGCAAGCACAAGTGCATCTATGGGAGATGGCAATCACCTCCCCTCCCCCTTACAGAGTTTCTAAGGGTATGTCTACGCTGCAAAGTTAATTCAAAATAACGGCTGTTATTTCGAATTAACTTTAATAGCATCTATACATGCAAACCACTATTTCGAAATGAATTCAAAATAGCGGAGCACTTAATTCGAATTTGGTAAACCTCATTCTATGAGGAGTAACGCCAAATTTGAAATAGCTAATTCGAAATAAGTGCTGTGTAGACACTTAATTTGAATTAGCTGGCCTCCAGCCCTTCCCAGTTTCCACTGGTGGCCACTCTCCTCTCCCCCCGGCCCCAGAGCCCTTAAAGGGGTAGACTCTGGCCAGACTGCACGTGCCAGATCCAGGCCTGCCAGCAGTCTCTGTCCGACCCAGTGGCCCCACCATGAGCTAGGCAGCCAGTGCCAGCCAGCCCTCCCCCGCCCAGTCCCCCAACACCCAGGAGCCAGCCAGGGGTCGTAGACGCCGCGCTCCCTCCTGGACTAGTGAGGAGATCATGGACCTCATTGAGATTTGGGGGCAGGCCCCCAATGTCCATGATCTCTGCACTAGACGGAGGAATGCAGCCACATAGCTGCCACCGTGGCCCAGAAAGGCCACAGGCGCACCCAGGAGCAGGTGTGCCTGAAAATTAAAGAGCTGCGGCAGGGGTACTCCAGGGCCACTCGGGGCAGCTCCTCAGCAGGAGCAGACACCTTCCCCTACTTCGAGGCACTGGACCACATCCTGGGGGGCGGGACGGTCTATGCCACCCCGGGGGGCAGCGAGCTGGGACCAGAGGGCCCTGACCAGGGCACAGAAGAGGAGCCGCCACGGAGGTACCACACCGGCCGGACCCCTGAGCTGTCCCAGCAGCGGAATCACCAGGGTCGTCCAGGGAGGCCACACCATGTAAGTGCCATCACTGTCCCCTTCCCAGAAGGAAGTGGGGAGGGAGACCAGGGACCGCGCGTGTGGGCCTTGCTTCCCACAGATCACGCAGCCACCTGTGCACGTGTGAGCACGTGCCGTGCCACCCTTGGGCAGGTGGCTCCAGCTGTGTGCCACACGGGGGCTATGGCCTGATAGCCACACGCGTGTGTGAAGAGACCTGACATGCTCCTGATCCCGGGGTGGGACCCAGCAGGATGCCCTCCCTTCACAAGCCCCCTTTACACAGAGGCAGGGGACATCTCCCCCGACCTCGGCCGCACTATACACAGCACAGGGGCATGGGTGCAGTCTCGGGGCAGCTCCCACTCCCGGGGATAGCCGGACATTCCGACCATGACCTCTGTGCAAGCACAGCGGCTCTGATGGTGCAGGGCACGGTCATCCTCACCTCACAGAGGGGGGCTGGGCTTCACCCACTGTGTCCCCGGGAGAACTGACCACTTCTCTTCTTTCTCCACAGCCACACCAGCTGCACATGCAGGGCGCACCACCCCGCCCGGGACATGCTCCCGCACCCAAGGGCTCCATAGGATGACCACAACACGGGAGGGGTACCGAGAGCAACACCTGGGGGCCCTGCAAGCCCTGCACTGCGCCTTGGAGCAGCGGGCACAGGAAGAATGGGAGTTCCGGAGGGAGCTGCTTGCCCAGGGTCGTGCCATCTGTACCCATCTGCAGACCTGGTGCAGAGTGTGCTGCCTCGTGCCTCTCCAGCGCCTGCTGCCCCCCCAGCTACCGTTCCTACTCCCACTTCTTCTCCCCCTCCCGCCTCTCCCTCCTCCACCTCCTCACCCTCCTCCTCAATCTCCACACCCCGCACCCCGCACCTCAACCTCCACACCCTCCTCCCCATCCCTTCGGGGATGTGGAGGCCCCTACACCCACCATGCTGGGAGACATGTGGCCCGACGAGACCCCCACCCCTGAGTGCTGAGCTTCCCCTCCCCCCTCCTCCCTTTGCTTCCCCGTTCCAGCTCCCTCCTCCCAGTTTCCCCCTCCCCTCTCCCACCCTCTCTCCTCCCGTCTCCCACCTCCTTTTCCCACTCGCCCCAGAGGTTCATTCCCCACCTCCACCCCGCAGTTTTGTTAAAGAAACGGAGTTTCTATTTTTGAAAAAAAGTGTATTTTATTTGACATCAGGAAGGGGGGGGGTATGGAGGGGTAAGTGGAAGGACATGAGGGAGGAATGGGGCACAAACCCCCAGGGGGCAGACCAGGGAGACTGTTAGTGTTCCTCAGGGTGGAAGCTCTCCCACAGGGTCCCCTGGATACTGACAGCCCCCCGATGGACCTCCTGGATGGCAGCGTGCAGCAAGTGCAGCCGGGCTGATGGCAACGACCCCACGAGATGCACCGGTGTGCCCAGGGGCAGCTCTGGCGCCATGTGGCCAAGTGCTGTGGTGTCCCTCAGGGCACTCCAAGACAGGACTGCTTTGCTGTCCCTCATCGAGGTAGACAAGCAAGCGGGGAACCCTGAGAACTATCTGTCCGGGGTGGGGGTGGGGTCCCTTTAAGCATGGAGCTCAGTTAGCCTCAGGCAGCAGCCCCACACACTAAGTCCTAACCTGATGCCCTGCCAGCACTGGTTCCGGCCAGCCTTAACTTCAGTTCAGGGTCCACTCAGCGTGGCCGCGCTAGTTCGAAATAGCAAAACGCTATTTTGAAATAGTTTTTGTGTATAGATGCGTTATTTCGAATTAGCTTAATTCGAATTAACTATTTCGAATTAAGTTAACTCGAATTAATGTTATAGTGTAGACATACCCTAAGTCAATCTCTCTGTGAGTGTTGTGATGTCACAAAATTGTACCCTCATATAGCACTTACTATATCTCTCAGTCTGCTAGGAACTTTATCAAGACCCAACTGATCCTGTAGTTCAAGTTCACTGCAGGACAAAATAGTGTAACCAAGCAGCACACTGAATCCCACTGGTCCATATTGTCCCTGTTGGTGTTCTTCAAGTCTTCCCCAAGCTGTCGGAGAAGGTCCTTTTGTCCAAACTACTGTGTTTAAAATTAATCATTCTTACAGATGTACTCCTAAAGTAACCACACATCTGATTATAGTCTATTTTAGAGACTCTTACACTATGTCTTTCTCTCTCAATCATCTCTGAGAACTTCTCCAGTTCAATCTAAGGGATAAGCTCTCAAAAGGAAGTTAAAAAAGGATCCTCAGCTACCTCAATTCACCAAGCTTAACATTAGGAGCTATCTGAGGGTTGGGAGCAGTGCTAATCATAATGAAGCCGCATCCTGTGTGGCCTAGAAAGGTGAAGGCCTCATCAGCGATCTGTAATTGAGGGTGGACATAAAATCTTCCTAAAGTCCCATGGCACCTCTGATAATATCTAGCTCATCAGCCAGCTGTCAGTCAGGATCCAAGTCAACAAGGTTTGGTGTGCTACCACAATTTGCAAGATAATGGTATTGGCCTAGTATTGTTCTGTGCAACCAACTGCAGTGCAGGGTGTTTGATCTCTACCTACACTTGCACTCTCTGCTATAGAGATGGGATTGTCAGTGTATTAGAAAGTCCATGTATGATTCTTAACTGTTGCTCAATTGGTTCTCTAATTTGTTGCTCTATTGTCAGAGTTGATGATCCTATAGGAATTTGACCTATTCTGTAGGTTATGCAGCTGTGGGAAAACTTGAAGAAATCTAAAATTCACAGCATCCTTTGAGTCTATGTCAGGGCATATTTTGGTTTTAAAGTGACAAATCTTGTGTTCAGTTCCAATAGAGTTAATCCAGAGGATAGAGATGGTAGGACCTCCCACATCTACTCAACAGTTCCCAATAATATGATCAATTCAGATTCTGCTGAATTCTTCTGGATTTTCACTGATGTAACAGCATAATGACAACTCATACCAGTTGAGGGTCTGCTGCACTACACTCATTCAGCCACAGGTTCCCGGGCCATATGATATTTAGTAGTAAAGAATAATTACATTCGCTACTGGAATTAAAGGGTGAAATTCTATGATATGCATGATACAAGAAGTCAGTCTAACTAATCACAGTGGTCCTCTTCAGTCCTCAAAAACTCTGAACTCTCCAATTGCACTAAAAATCCCTGAGAACTTTTCACTTGCTGTATTGATTCTGAGAATGAACAACAAAATATACAACATGTAAAACAAAATAATTAATTTCTTCCCCTTCCAACAATTCCAACATTAAAGAATGCATGTCACCAAATGTGCTACTCTGCCATGAAGTGTTAATACTTTTGAACAGAAATGCTTTAGCTGCCAACATAAAATACTATATCTGAAAACAGCTAACTGTACCTGAACTAATTTCTTCCTTGGCTTTCCCTATCTCTATTTTTCTTTTTCTTCTTGCCATTGTTTCAGGCAGAAATCCATGCAAGTACAGATTGAGCTTCTCCTCCACTGTTCTACACACATCTGAATCTCTGTAATAATTTTAATCTACTGGGATGGCAATTAATAAATGGGAATTAAAATCCTTGGGCTTTGTCCTATCTGCTAAATTCCCTAATTGCTTTGTTCACAGTGAAGGGCTGAGTTACTGTATTGAGCTATATGTAAAGCTCAGAAAACACAGCTTTGCTACATGGTTAACACATGAAGGTTAATCTCTTCAAAAGGAGCACATGCTGGCTATGCCAGAGGGAATTCATCTAGTATGCCCCAGTGGGTAGGTGCATAAGATAAATTAAAATAGGTAGCAAATGAGGTGAGAAAGGAAAAGCCAGCATGAAACAGCAAGTTAAATTGATTGATGAACCAATAAAGTTGGACTCTATGAATTTCTATTAAGTTGGGTGTCTTGGGTAGTTTCATTTCTTTATTACCCAACAAGCATTCATGTGGCAGGTAACTCAAGCTTTTATTGATCTTGGCAAAACAACAAGAGCTATTTTTGTTAAGACAAACTATTCTTTAGCAATTACACCCAACAGGCTTTATATCAAAATCAAGTAGGTATTTCTTCAAGGCCCATATCATTTATTTTCACTGTATAAACCTAGTTATATATGGGCAGTCAAAGGAAATATCCCATTCTTCATTTATAGGAGTCTCTCGCTGTCCCTTTTCACAATATCCGTGGATTTTGAAGAAACATATTGCTTTCCGCTTTTATAGCTTTTCTCTCTTAAATTCAGAAAAAAAATGATTTTTCTTCCTACATTTCAGGGTTTTTTTACTCAACTAAGCACTAGGACAAACCTCATGAAAGAAGGCAAGTGTGAAATGTAAATGTTCTTTTTTGATGAATGTCCTATCAGAGAGAACTAGTTTTCTTACTCTGGGCTTTCTCTTTCTGATGAATTGCATTAAAAATCATGTCTACATGTATTTATCACAGAACATTATCTCAAGAAAAGCAAAATATTCTAATTTATGGACCCACTTCTACAAGGTGATAATACTGTAGTGGCTTTGGATATGCTATCTTAAAATATCTTTGGAGCATAAGGAGCATCATGAGCAAGAGACGGATTAAAAATTTGCTGTTATCCATTTGCGATCAAACTTTGGCACTCGCAACACATCACAGAAAGCAAAGTTAGCTTTCTATCCAGAGTAGCTTTTAAAAAAGGCAAATCTCTTGCTAGTGCTCTGGCTTGTGAATGCCATATAAAGTTCCACTACTTAATCACAGATTTGGGAAATTATATCTCATAATGGTGAACCAATGAGTCAACGGTACTACCCACATAGCCCACATTAAGCAGGTACTTAATTTGTTTGTTGAGTCATGGGAGTTAAAATAGAGGTGCAATCATTTGGCACTTTTATTATAATAGGATGTCACCAAAATGTCTCAGACAACCCCACCCATCCTGATGTACCACCATCATTGACTTTCATGATTATCAATATGGTCTTACTGTTTCCTTGTAGTCCTCCATCTATCTGTCTGTGTGCTTCTGTTGTTTCTTGTCTTAGATGGTAAACTTGCTGGGGGAAGGAATGACTTTTGTTCTGTGTTTGTGCAGCACTTAGCATAATGGGATTCCCTGTCTACGACTGGCATGCCTACATGCTCTGGTAATATATACAAATAGAATAATTTCAGATTAATAATTTCTATTTTTGAATGAAGACTTAGCAGTCACTGTGAGATGTTAAGAACGTTTACCGTAAATGTTAGTAGAAATTTTGAAAAAACTTTATTCAATGGAACACTACTATATTAATATGAGATGTACATTGTAAATCGTATGAAATATCCCAAGGTAACTGTACAATTCGGGATAGCACCAGACTAAGTCACTTAAGAACAGATCTTTCAAAGCTTGACCCATTTTAATAAACATTTCTTCAGGGATGGAGTGCTACTCTTTAAAATTCCCGATTATTCCAGGTACTAGCTATTATTATAGACATCAATTACACAGCAACTGTCGATTTTAGCATCTTTGTACCTACAGCATCTGAGAAACAGAGAGGTTAAAAAGAATGCTAAAAATATCTTGCACCATGGTTAGATTTAATACTAGGCATACAGAATTCTTTAATAATTTAATAGTGACTTCATCATTCTTGCTTGAGTTAGAGACCTTGTTCTATCTGGTGGAATAAATCTTTATATGGTAGAACAAGCATAATTGGGTTTTTTTTAATTTCTCTGGCTAAGCATTTAATGGAAGGGATACTGTGTCTTAAAAACAATAATGTTCTTAACTTACATTGCTATCTATAATTTGTGATGGTGCAACCAATGAACGTTGGCATTAGCCTACTGAGTGAACAAATGGCTGTCTTTCACACCCACCGATGGTGGGGGAGGCTAAGGAGGCAGTTGCCCTGGATCTCAGTGATTCAGTTGCCTGGGAGTTCTGGCCACAAAACTGGCCAGAGCCCCTGGCCCTTTATTTCATTACTGGAGCACTATACTGCACTGTGTGCGCCATGAGACTCTGAGGGTGGGGGGAGGGGAGCATGCTACATTCCAGGCAGTGCAAAGGTCCGACTGTCCCAGCCCTGCCTCTCAATACCCCGCCACTTCCACGAGCATGGCGTCGGCCCCCCACATTTGCCCAGGGGCCTACGGAGGCTGTCAGCATCCCTGTTGTCTTCATCCTATTTCACTATTATTATTTCTTTCTGCATTCATCAATAAATCTGGAAAGAAGACTACCTTAATTTCTATGACTAAAACCAATGTTTAATATTCAGGGATTTGAATACTTGTTCCTGATATCTAGACTGTACACACTGTAGCTTACTAGTCAGACAAATGGTAATTTGTTGCAACTTAATATATATTTCTAAAATTTTCAAAATGTTTTTTTTCTCTATCAGGTTGAAGAGCAGCTAAGTGACAAAGGACACAGTCATTTTCTTTTTCGAGCACTGCTGTAGAATAATAGCACACCCATCGGCCTATCCCCGTGCTGTTTCCACAATTTGGTCTTTTAAAAACATTCCTTAAAATCAATTATCCAAGGTAGACAAGAGCCCCAACAAAAATCCCAGATGGCTCAGTGTATGCATTTTGCTAATGTTCTCTTTCTTTGTAATGGATGAAACTGAAATCCTGGATTCAACACAAACTTTGGAGGGTCTGATCTCTCCAAATTCTGACCTGATGTGATTTTCATGACTGAGGTCAGTCTCTAGCTAAAAATCCTTTAGCCCTGGGAAACAAGATTCCCACCTATGATCTGACATCACATTTAGATGTACAGGATTTCCACAGGTGCCTGAACAGTCAAAAGTCTCTCTCCAGCCAAAAGTCCAGGAAATGAAACTTGCCAAAGTAAGTCACACTCATCCAGATGCTGCGGTTGTTTTCTGAGCAACATATTTTAAAACTTGTTGGCAAGTCTGGACTGCAGATGGAACCCGCCATATGAATGTATGCATATGTGTGAGGGGGTGTGGGTACAGTTCCAGTTCTTCAACATACAAAAGGAGAATGTGAATGAATTTGTATCTATTCAACACCACCATCAGGAAGAAAAGGAAATAACAAAGCCATCCTGAGGTCACAATAATATCCAGCATTCTGAAAAAAAAAATACTATCACTAGCTGTATCTGTGTAACAATTCATACAATCTATATTAAGTGTGTGTGTCTATGTGTGTTATATATTATTTTTATGAATATGCAGTGATAGGAAATGGATGCTGTTCAAACAGAGAGGATTTGTGTTTGGCTGCACAATGAAAATTTGTTTCAGGAATTTTGGTTGCCACTCCTTCCTCCACTGACCACCACATTTTAGATAGCTCTTCTTGAAATTGTGGTCACACCTGATGAGGTAGTACAGATAGACTGAGAAAGGTCAAGTCAACAGAATTGTCAGAGTGGTGCTTGATCACATTTTTATCCTGAGGATACCTCAGCATCATTATATGAAAATGCCTTTGGGCTTTCTCCCGTTCTGAATTTATGCACGAATGGAGCTCATAATGAAAAGCTAAAACCACTACATTACCTTCCAATCTCTTCTTCAAATCCACCTTTTCCATGATGCCTACAAAATTCTTGTTAATGGCTAATCTTCTGATAGGGTCTTTGGCTTCCCTTTGCACAATTTATTTCACTATCCATAATCATCTCATTAGTACCTTGATCTCTCTCCTATTTGTTTGTTGCATCTGCCTCTCCCATTACATACTTGCAAGTTTTCTGGGACAGGGAATACTGTTTCATTATTGTGTGCAAATGCTTAGGTTAAGCATAAGCCTACAGATCATCTCCCAAACAAACAAATACATAAAATTCTTTGCAGATGTAACCTTTTTACTGTTAGCCTAGAAATGCATTTTTAAACATTGTAAATAAAAGTTAAACAACTATATAACATATAAAAATAACTTATTTTTAAGTTCTGGCACATTATTATGAATTTATTTTGCATGAAAGAATAGAAACATTTTTCCTTCCTTTGTTTTTAGGATATAGAATGAACTTGTGGTTGTCATTTGATTGGAACTTATTTCCTGGCTGTGAAATAGACTTATTTGGACAACATTTTCCAACTTAGATCTCTGCAGTAAGGCTTCTAAATGCATCTTTAGGCACTTGAATCATGACCTGATTCTCATAGGTGCAGGGAAACCAGAAATAACATACTTTTTAAAGACCTAATTATGAATCTGGGTTCCTAACTAAATCTACAAAGCACTTCACAGTTGTTTTTCATTTGGCATGGAGGGTGCCGAAATAGGAAGGAGATGGGTAGTAGTATGAAACACTATGGCTACGTCTACACTACAAGGTTTTTGCACAAAAAATGATGGAGCATCCACACCTCAAGCGTGCTTTTGTGCAAGAAAATTGACAGAACAGAGGGCTTTTGCTGGTAGAGTTATTTCTCTCCCCATGAGGAATAACTCCTTTTTGCGCTACAGCTCTTGAGCAAAAAGGGAGGTATGGACCTTGCGCAAGAAACCCCAATCGGAAAAAGCACAGGTGCTCTGATGGCCATTCTATGAATGGCCATCAGAGCTTTCTTGCACAAGAGCATCCATGCAGTGTGGATGCTCTCTTGTGCAAAAGCACATTGCTTTTGTGATGAGCTTTGAGGTCTGGACGTGCTTTTGCGCAAGAAGTTTTTGCGCAAAAACTCTTCTGCAAAAGGCTAGTTCCACAAAAACCCTGCAGTGTAGATGAAGCCTATGATTGGCAGACAGACAGAGAGATCACTTAAGGCTCTGATGTTTGAAAATGTTGGATATAACCCCCCTGTGCTTCAGTTTCTCATCTGTAAGACCAAGATAATATCTCTTTGGAGGTAAATAAATCTTAGAAGTGTTCTGAAAATATATTCACTGATGTTTGGAAAGTGCTGCAAAATTCTTGGCTGGAAGGTGCTATATATATAGTGAGAACAAATTATTGCTTGCTGTTTCCTATCCAAGATATGAGTATATAAACATGTATCCCATGCTTTCATCTGAAAACCCAGATGTATCAAATATGGTGTTTTCTTGGATTCAGGTTAACAAGCACTATATCTTATTTCTTAATTTAGGATAGGAGCCAGTGTCTTAAATCTAAAGAGCTAATACATGCAGTAGAGAATGAAGCATTTGTTTGCAAGAAATTAATCTGTTTGTTTAATATTCTATGTGCATGCATATTCTTAAAAAGTCAATGAACATTTTCAAAATGTCGGTACACATCTGTGCATCATTGTATGTTTTCTGGTTTTAATCAGAGCCTGCCCTCATGACGAGTTAGGATGAGAGTGTATGATTTCCCTCCCCCCCAATTCACAGCATCCATTATTAACTATTTGGTGATGTGACCCCAGGATCCCATCAATACTGACTGGGAGAAGCAATACCATATGATACACCAGGCCTAACATACTCATTGCTCCAACACACTGTTGTCCTCATCTGTATCTAAAAGGTGTCGTGTGAGATATCATCTACAAACTGATAACACATTGATCATTAATATTACTGTGTGATGTTTTTACAGAGGATGTATAAAGAATTACAGATGTGTGTGGAAAATAATGTTCTTTAAAAATGTGTTTGGCATACAGGGCATAAGCCTAGCTCGTCCTTGACAAGGAAGGTTGTTTTATCTGCTGAACTGTATCTCCAATGTGAGTTAAGCAACACAAGGACAGAAACAATGGAGGCACATTTACTTATAGGGAAAACAAAGCCATCAAACCAGCAAGTGGGACAGATGATGGTGGTGAAATCACTGGAATGGGTTGCATAAGGAGGTATTGGAACCTCCATCCTTAGAGGCTTTTAAGGTGAGGCTTGACTGGGATGATTTAGTTAAGCCCTGACTGGGATGATTTAGTTAAGGTTAGTCCTGCTTTGAGCAGGGAGTTGGATTAGATGACCTCCTGAGGTTTCTTTCAGCCCTAATCTTCTATGATTCTAGAAGTCTTCTATGATCACTTAATAATTATGATAGGGGGTTGAGGCTATTCCCCCACGAAGCATGCTTTTCCCTTGAGATAGAGATAACAGACATCAGGAAATATAAGCAGAAACAAAAAGCCATTTTGGCATCCATCACTTGAAGGACAAAGGAGGCCAGAGATCTTCAAATTTGAGAAAGGTGATCCTTCAACCAAGTGGGTGAAATGTTTGGGAACTGACTGCAGGTGAGAAACCTACTTAGGCAAAGATTGTTTCAGACCATGTGTGGGGAACCTTTTTTGGATCGGGGGCCACTGACCCACAGAGAAATCAGTCATGAGCCACACACAAGCGAGAAGCAAGAAAAACAAAACAAAAACAAAAACAAAAACAAAAAACAAAAAACCTCCCCAAAAAAGCAAACACCCCCCCCCCAGTGATATAACCCTGACTGAGGAGGAAGACACTCCCCACATTCCCCTCACACACCAGCGTCTAGGAGGGCCCAGGCTAGTAGATTTTGTGTACTCTAGCTCTGTGATAGGGCAGCGGGGAGGGGAGGGCTGAAACACCAGCACTGGCTCCCGAACGCTGGGGGATAGGAGGGTGGTCCTGAGCATCAGGGGCCAGAACCAAGCAAGCCAGGGGCTGCATCCAGCCCCTGAGCCTGAAGTTCTCCATCCCTGTTTTAGACACTAGAAAGTGTGTTTTGTTTGGTTTGTCCTTATTCATATCTCTTTCACTCTCATCTGAAATGACTTACAGTGATGGCCTTTGTTGTTTTATTACAAAACCATCTTGATGCTGTTATGCTGAAGTGAAGTGTCACTCTGCACCTAACCTGACAGGCTGGTGTGTGCTCTGTCTTTTTGGAGCCAGTGAGATTAGGAACTTTCATGAGGGTCCAGTGAGAGGAGCTGTGTAGTGCAGGGACATGTCTCTGGAGAACTCAGTAATTGGGATTCACTAATTGTTACCTGCAAGGCAAGGTTTGGGCTGGCAGAGTCCTGCAATGCAGACATGATCATTTGTCAGGGAGCAGCAGCAAAGCTCGGTCCTGCTGAGGTAGAAAAGTAACACAGTATCTCACAGTTCTGGGTGGCCAGAGCCAGACGTCACATCAATATACCCCAACAACTTCATAAAAAAGGCTTTCTGAGATTAGATGTGGAAACAATCGCTCGATAGAATCAAAACAATGGCTGAGAGAAAAGATAGTTTACCTTCAAAGTCTATAATATGTCCAGAAACATGGATGTCTATCATAGTTATCAAATGTTAGGGAAGATGCTTCTCCCAAAAGTGAATCCCGCCATGTACCAACCATTTCCACTAACTCCTACACCTGCTCACCCTCTCTCACAAAAAGGATGGGCCTCTCCCGTGGAATTATCATCTTGGGAGGAGACTCGGTGGTAATACCATACTGTGGGCAAAGGGCAGCTAACAAATTTGTCTAGCTTCCAGCTATTTCATGGGGAACAGCTGGCCCCAGTCCCCTCCCATTGCTCATTGTGAGACATGGCTGGTAACACTGAAGGCAACATTTTAGAAACTGAGGACCAAGCCACCTGCCTAAGAATGGGGAGTTTAGATATGTTCATACTCCACAATCAAGATATTCAGGTATGGACTGGACACCAATCACCTTAGTGCTATAGTGTGGCTAAATTGTAAAAAACAACAAAACACCCTGCAATACTCAATGCTCAGAAGGAAGAGCTACAAAGCAAAGAGAAAAATGTGATTCAGACAATGAACTGAAATATCTTGACTACATCATGGGAGATGAGGGCTGTGGCCAAAAATCCTATTAAGAAATGAAGCAATGAAAGGTAAAATATTTTGTTATTCTGGTCACTTTTGGGGGCTGTACTTTTACATTCAGTGGCAGCTTAGATATCTGTGGAATATCCTATTCTCCATGGTATTCTTTTACAGGCCCAGCAAAGGTTTACGTGTCCACAATGACTATGACCATGTGTGTTAAAGAATGTTCTCTATCTAGATGTTTGTCCTGCAAGGTGTTAAGAATTCTATTCCAATCCAGAAAAACAGGTCAGCACTGGCTTAACTTTATGCGCATGAGTAAGTCGACTGATGTCAAGGCCACAGCCCTGTATGTTAGTAATAGGGCTATTCTTGGTTTAAATAGGCATTTTTTGGACCATGGACAGAGTACTAAACATATGGCAGGATTAAGCCCTCAGTAGGGAAAGTCCCATGTCCCCTATCCAGTCAAGATATCCCAGGGAGCAACAAAAAATCAGACACTGTAACACAGATGTGTGGTTTTATGTCATGAATAAAACACTGTGGGGTGCTGTTACTGACAAATAACCTTTATCCCGTATTTTTCACACAGTTGTCTTTTATTTCCTTGAAATGCTAGTGCTTAGAATTGCTTTAGGCTTCTCAGGAAGCAAACAGCCAATTTGCAATTTCATAAAACGTAGGATACAAGCTTATGCCAGCACAATTATGATAATTTTAAACATAGAGGGATGCTAGCTTGCTAAAATCTGAATATTTTCTAGCGGAGAGTAACCCTAAAGAAAGTCAGATTAAAGTGGATAACAACAAGAACAATAACAACAAAGTCACTGGGTGGGCATTTGACATCTATGGATATCCAGTATTTCACCTTTGACCGTTGCCTGTGTGGTCACTAAGGGTGCATCTACACAGCACTCTAAACTTGAAATAAGATACACAATTTGCACAACGCAAATTGTGTATCTTATTTCAAAACTATTTTGAAATAGCTTATTTTGAAATTTGGTGCATCTACACAGTGCAAAATTTCAAAATAACGTGCTATTTCCAGCCATCCCTTATCCCTTGTACAACGAGGTTTACCGGGATGGTGAAATAGCGCACCTGTTATTTTGAAAAATATTTTGAAATAATGGGTGGCTTGTGTAGATGTGGGTGGCTACTTTGGGATACTGCCGTTATCCCGAAATAGCCGTGCAGTGCAGATGTACCCTAAAAGACGGGGCTTGATTCTCTTTTTATTCCACTGTAAATCAGAGGAATAGTTATAAAAACAGTGAGGGGAGAATCAGACCTTTTATCTTTTTTGTTTGATGTCTACTAACCTCCACAGTATGCACTGAAAACCACTCATACTCTTCTTGTTCTAAGGCTGCAAAATATATATTGTATAATACATTTCCATTTTTCTATCTTAGTAGAGCATTTCTGTGGCACTGTCAAGGCAGCTGCTCTCAATGCCTAAGGAGTTGCAGCTGTTCATGTACATGTCAGGAAGGAGAGGGTTTAGAGCTTGTTTTGAGGGTTCCTACTGTGTACAAGGTTGGCAAGAACTGTGGAAAAGGGAGGGTATTAAAATAAATGTCAGTGAAGCTGTTTCCCGTAGCTGTGGCTTTGGTCAAATGGGATGAATAGCTATGGAATCCTAGGGTGGTTTTTTGGGGCTTGGACCATTTGGGCACTTTCCAAGTAATTCACAGGCAGTCAGCAGATTTAGGAACAGTGATTAAATTGTTGAGGGCTTCGGTTCTCAGCCATTTGTACCTCAATATACCTTACAAGGTCGGTCATGTTCATAATAAAAGAGCTGACTCCCTTTCTCATTTTAAATTTTGTCATTTTAGTGTGCCAGCCTCTAAAGTTGGACACAGCTATTCTTCAATCTCATAATCCTTTGGGACATGCTATTAATGCTATTACAGGGGCGAACAGAGGTTAGTGCAATGATGCAACAAAAAAAGACTACCCCAATTTATTTTGCTTAGGAGAGATACAGATGATATCTTTCTGACCTCAGCTAACTAGGATAGCCTACAGTTTTCTCTGCCAGCTTTTTAAGGTCTCAGAAGCAGCATTCTTTTTACAATTGTGCAGTTACTGTGGTATGACAAATTTATTTTTAGTCAAGAAATGGATGGAGAGTTTAACTAGCCAGAAAAGTTACAACAGAATAGGAAGAAACTTGTCCCACAAGAACTGGATAGAATCCTTTTTAGAATTCTGGGTAAAGTGAATTAAATTTTGTATGATTTAATGTCTTGCTCCAGTCTTTTGGCATCATTTATAGTAAACTAGAAGATTTAAGCATTATTGCTCAAGTCCTCAACTCAATTAATTTTTTGCTTTTTGGAAAATAAAATGAAAATGTACATGCTTTTCCTGGGGAAAGAGGACTACCTCAGCTCTCTCTCACTGCAGCATCTTGGGGCCAAGTGAGAAGCATCTCTCCATGGCTGCTGCAGCTCCAGTGAACACAGCCGGGGAAAGGGCGCACATCCTCCCAGCTGGGGCAGGTCCCAGTTCATCTTCCTCCTGTACTCCCCAACCAGATTGAGGAATGGAGCAAACTGTGCACTTTCCCTTCGCTCCCTGACAAAACAGAACAACCAGCAATGTCCCCATTCAAATGGGAGGGATACAGCTTCAGCTCCCTGGGGAGTGTGGAAGATTGGAGCTCAGGCAGTCCTGGATGGAGCAGAGGAGGGGAAACCCAGAGCCAGCTCCTTTCATCTGCCTCATGATTCTATCTCTTTTCTTCATGGTTTTATGAGAAGCAATCCTATTCCAAGCACATCCCATTTTCCTGGCACAACCAACCCCTGACCTTGCTTTAAGCTATGAAAAGTGGAAGCTGAATACCACGTTTGGTAGCCCTAGCTCTTACCATTACCATTTAGGAGAGTTCTTGAACAAATAGACAAACCCACCCACCCACCCACACACACACACAGATAAATTCTCTCAAATATATAGTAGACTCGAAGATTTACCTGGTGTTGCTTGGGTCCTTAACTCAGATAAGTTTTGTTTTTCTTCATTTAAATCATTGTTCGGGGGTGGGGCTAGGGTTGAGAGATGCAGGCTTCCCCAAGGAAGGCAAAACCCCCAGCTCTCTCTAAACGCAGCAGCTTGGGGCCAGATGGAAAGTACCTCTCCGTAGCTGCTGCAGCGGGCACAGTCAGGGGAAGGGTACACTCCCCCAGCTTGGGAACAGATAAAGACACACAAAAAGACAAACTCTGAAATCTACAGTAGATAGCTCCACCACTTCTTGAGCCTGGCTCAATGGAGTTTTTGTTATCCTGCTCCCCGTCTCTGGCCCTTTGCTGCCCCCTGTGGTCATTCTAAAGTATCCCTCCTGCCAGACTCCTCCCTTTCCATTTTATGAGAAACAATCAAATTTCAGTCAGATCTCATTGTCCTAGTACACCCAAACTTTTACCTTGTTTTAAGTTATTATAGTAGGACACTGAATGGTGGTCCTAACTCTTACCATTTAGGAGAAGTTCTGGAAGAAGCAGCCTCACAGATGGACAGAAGCAGACAGACAGACAGACAGACAAACATCTCTAAAATATATAGTAGCCTTGAAAAAAAAGTTAGCACTGGGCTAGTATGACATCTTCTTAGGTGTTGCCTCTATACGATTCACATCTACAGCTTAAACATGCATCAAAATCTTTTCCGTATCTCTCCCACACATCACAGTTGTGTGGTTTTAATTCCTCCAGCTACCTCTGTAACTGGTGCATATGACTGGAATTTATTTCTTTCAGTGCTTAGGATATGCCATAACCTCTCACCCCCATTGCTGCAGCGAAGAAAAATAGATGAAAAGATAGAGGAAGGGAAAGAATGACTTGGAGAGCTTGATTCCCCCAGAATCCCCACAACAGTTCTGTTCTCTTGAGAAGAATATTTTGTGATGCCTAACTCCTTTTATACATTCAGGCCTCTGTGCCCCAGTTCCCCATCTGTAAAATGGAGATAATAGCACTGCCTTACCTACTCCAGTGAAACAGGGTATAGCTTGTAGAAAGGATTATCAAAGCAGCTTGTCTCAAATAAACTTTACAATAATTTATTCTAAAATAAGACTCTATGACCTTATCTATACTAAGACAGATAGCCCCATCAATCTAACCTACGCAACTCCAACTATGCAAATAATATGACTGAAGTTGACATACTTACTGCAGTGTCTTCTGTGAGGTAAGGTAAGCGGGGACTGCTCTCTCAACTCCAGCTACTCTTCTTTTCCTGGTTGAGTAACAGAGCCGACGGGAGAGTGCTTGGAGATTGATTTATTGTGTCTAAGCAGACACGATAAATCAACCACCAGTGGATCAATCGCTTGAGCTTTGATCCACTGTGTAGTGAAGACAAGCCCTATGATACATGAGAAACCCAAGTTATGTTCAATAAGAACCATGTGTGTAAAAAACCAGATACCCTGACCAAACTGAGCAAATGCAATATTAAGAACAGTACATGAGCTTCGATGATATTTTATTAATATGCAGTAAAGGATGGACTAGGTAAACCTTACCTGTTCCCATCAAAATTGATGGCAAAACTCTCACTCCCGTGGAGTAAGATCCACCCCAGGATTTTTATACTAACGCATGGGATCTCATGAACCCTGGAGATCAAACAATTTGCTGAGAGTCTGTTTTTATCTCTCATGTCACCGACCTTCTGTCTCCATTCTGTTTCTCGGCTTCTGCTATCTATTAGCCCCATATGTAGCAAAGCATTTAATTATGAAGTTCTCAATTAAATTTATTAATGTGTTCATCATATCAGCCACTCATCCAGATGACCAACTGTCAAGAGCCAGAGACGTTTGTTAAAAAGGTATAAACTAAACAATGGAATTCATGACTCCCGAGACCACTGTGCAAAACATCCAGTTTTGCTATATTTAAGAGATCCAACACTTGACTTCTAATGCCCCATTCATAACTTTAGTTCCAATCATAGTTTCCATTGTTCTCTTACTCATAAATAAAGAGTTCTCCCAGTATTTTGTTTAAGCCCTCCTTCCAAGATTCTTTGTAGAAGCCACTCATCTCTGTAATGTTCAGAGTCTAGTTAAATGGATTCTGAAATTCAAAGCATATCACATCTACTAATTGTCCTGTATCTATCATGGTAGTACTCTAGTTAATATTCTAGAAGACAATCAAACATGATATTATTTGTTGAATGCCGGTGGCTGATTAACCTTAATCAAACAGCGCTTATCCTTCTACCATTTATAGGATAGTTGTGCAAATCTTTCATCATGGCATGCAATAAACAGAACACTCTACAGCGTCTTATTTTGTAATTACCCTTATCCCATTAAAATTCTAAAGAAGCTATGACAGCTACTCAACAAATATCCACATTGCAAACTAATTTGGGAATTAACCATAGGAACTAATGTATATGGCTGAAATTTTCAAAACTGCCTAAGAGGTTTGGAAATTCAATTCCCATTAATTGGGTGTCTAAATCTCTTGAAAGCCTTTGAAAATATAATCTTTTACATCAAGTAAGCAGCTGCCCTATGCTATTCACATACCTATTGAATAAGATATCAAATTAGATGGAACTTTACCAAATGAACTCCACTTCATAACTCACTCTTACTAAAAACAAGAAAAGAGGTGAGAAGACAGAAGGGAGAGATTAAAAGGGGGAGAGGAATCATATTCTGTTTCCTCAGAGAACACAGGAAGGAACTCAATCCAGTGGCTCCTTTTGCTTATGATTTCTTTGTACAGATACTTAAATACTATGGTGATGGGTGAGGTGTAAAATCTAAATAGATGTGTGGAGCAGTTCTGATCCTCTCCCCAATCCCCAAAAAACAAGTCTGTAGAAATTATAAGCTGTGCACTAACAACTTGCGAACAAATAGAAAGTTCAAACCCAACAAATAAGTTGTTCAAAATGAATAATTTAACCAGTAAGACCCAATAAATCACTAAATCAGACCCTCAGAGGTATCTTTTATTGAGCGCTTCCACATTTATATTGTTCTTGATTGTGTCGTCTTTCCTGCCATATGTTAAATTGCATAAAACAAAATTGTAACATTAAATCACATTCCTCTCCTTTCATGTGTCAGACAGTTACCTATTGGAAACATGTGTTACTCTGACACACTAACAGTTGCCCTCAAGCCCTACACTCCGGACACAATACTCTGAAAAAGAAAGCATATAAAAATGTCACCATGTCCCAGCCAAATATTATGTTTCATTAAAATGATATTATAAATATTTCAAATATAAAATAAGACTTTTAATGTTGTAATAACAACTCCACAGGAGTCCTTAGCATAGAAAGACATGCCAAAGGCCATTTGCAATGTGTCTCTTTCAATGTAAGATTGCGGCTGATTCCATGGCGAAGGATAGAGTACTTATCTTGGAGGATTTAACCCATAGATTTACTTTCCATTCACTGGCAGGCCAATTTTACTCTAGACTGTAAGCTAGCTACAGTATGAATTTACCATTTATATAAACAAATCTTTTTTGATTTATTCTGGGATAAGGAGACATATACAAAACAAAACTAACATTGTTTCACCTACTGCTTTAATAGTAATTTAATGAGAAGGTTTTCAACCATATTTTTTACTTCTGTTTATAATCTTTGGATCAAGCTTCTTGTAATCTTAAAAAAAATGTAACTAAGCAACAGGGAATGACAAGTCCTGTTTTGTGTTTTAAATTGCTTTGAGCATGGCTGCTTTTCCCCACTGCTACTGTGCTTGTTCAACTTTGTTTTTACTCTTTAAAAAAAAGTATAGATTCTCCTTCTAATGTTTGTTATTTATCAGTCAGTGGGACCAATCCTGGTCCTATTGATGCTCCTATAATCTCATGCCCTAAACTTTTAAAAATCTGTCCCAGCATGAACTGGTCTCACTTTAAAAACCTGTGAGAGTCATTTGGGGATTCTCTCTCTTGTTTCATTGTCCCAAACTCTGTGTCAGGAATTTGGGACAGATCATCTTAGAATATTATCAACATCTGTCATCTTACTAGTAGAGGTAAAGATGAGGCCTTCATGGCAGCATACTAGCTTATCACACATGTTCCTCTACTGCAGAGTTGCTTTCATCTTCCTCTGAAGAATCTAATATTGGCCATTGTCAGACACAGGACAGTGGACTAGATGGACCAAAGATCTGACCTGGTATGGTAATTTCTATATTGTGTTTGATAGTCAATGAGAAAATATATGGCTTTTTCTGTTTGAATCTTTGAGATCTCCTCCATTGCCTCTCAAAATCATGAAATTGCATTGAAATCTCTATTTATTGGGCTTTAAAATTTGATCCTGCTCATAAATTGAGAAGTAAAAAACTCTTTTCTAACAGAATCAGCTGTTCAGAATATATTGCCCAGGCTCTATGCTCAGTGCCATTTTGGCTTTGGCAGCTGCTGTTCAACAGTAAACAGTAACATAGCACAACCATTTGGATGAAGAAGTGAAAAGTAATACCTGACATTTAGAGATAGTTCAGACCAGGCAAAATTACAATTAACACGCCAATTCTTTCCAAAAGCGCCATACG
The DNA here is from genome assembly GCA_032595735.1 of Pelochelys cantorii. Classification (NCBI taxonomy): domain Eukaryota; kingdom Metazoa; phylum Chordata; order Testudines; family Trionychidae; genus Pelochelys; species Pelochelys cantorii. The sequence goes on along the minus strand of CM064326.1, from coordinate 330,616,766 downwards.
TTCTTTATGACAAAAACAGTCAGTGGGGATTTATTTTGTTTGTTTGGTCTGAAAGACTGTGAAGTACTGAGGTTAAAAAGGCTCTCTAATTAGGTTTCCAAAAGAGGGAGAAAATTTAACTGATATTTCTTAGGGAAAAAGTCCAGCAAAGCAGCTGAGTCTAAGTGAAAGGGACTTTCATGTCCTTAAAAAAGACTTTTCTGTGATTTGGGGAAAGATGCTGGATATTATTTCATCAGCTCTAGGAAAACAGCTTGATAGCCTGAGAGCACTTATATTTCCCTTCCAATATTTTTTCCTTTCTGCTACAATGCCTGAAAACGTGTGGGTTTCTTTCAATTAAAAGTCAAAACAGAGTCTAACTTAACCTAGCAGTTAGAATATTGAAAGAAGCTTTGGATGTATCCAATGTTTATTATTTCCTCAGGAAAAGTGCAAGCCTGTGTAATGATTCATTATTTTCTATTCTCAAGCCTAGGAAGAAACACCTAAGGAAGGAACCAATCAGCTGCAAAATGCAAAAATGCCTTGAAGGCTTTGGGTTTTAAAGGAAGAAACCTACATCATGTATTTGCTCCATAAGAAACACAATGCGTCAGTGGGATGGAGTCCTCAATCCAAGCCAGAATCCAAGATGAGTCACAGGTGCTAATTCAGAACAGGGACTAGAGGAGTGGAGGTAGCAATCCCCTCCAAAAGGATATCTGTTAACTGATCTATACAGTGCATGGGCCATACTCCTGGTCCAACTTCTAGCCCAATAGATGAGCTCCAAAGCTTATCTACTGGATATAGGGAATGAAAGGAGCCCTTCCAGGCAGGTTTTTGCTGCTCTACCACTTTTGCAATCATCCTACAGATCTACTTTGGGGGTGTTAGTGAATGTATGCAGATTTGTCCCTTAGCTTCTATTTCTTCTTATTCATACACAACCAAAGTGTGCAATCCTTAGCTACACTGAATATTTCCTTACTAGAAAAGTAGTTTCACATGATTTCATAGATGCTACTAGGTCAGTCAGGCACTAATCACTGAGCAAGGTGGTATAGTCTAGCTATAAGTGTAGAAAATGTTGCCCTCGGTGAGATGAGCATGTTCGATTTTCAGTGCACAAATACCTAAATGTAAATTAAAACAAGAGAAATGGCTCATTTATAGTATATTCCCCAGTTACTACCATGACATCACAAATATAGAGTGTTACTATGAAACTGGGGTCACAGGGCTTAACAATATAGTAATAAATATGCACAAATATATGGTGCTGTACTTGTTTTATGGGCATAGTTCAATATAGTGTAGTGCTCCTGAACCATTTGGAAATGGAAGCCATGAACTATTACTTTAATGAAGATGCATTAAAGCAGCAGAGCCAGAGGTCATAATCCCTCTCTCAGTGTGATATCTTCCTATCTGTAGCCTTATCTACACATAAAAGTAATACTGCATTATCTATCCCAATATAGTTAAAGCAGCTAACGCACCCCCCTTTCTTCAGTGTGGATATTTTATTAAAGTGCTTATACGACTAGACCTTTTTCCAGTACAGATAAGGGAATAAGCTATGGTAGTATAATGCATCTTTATATAAGTATATTTTACCCAATCTAGGGATTGTACCAGGATTGGCAAAATAAACTGTGTGATAACCCAAATAATTACACTGGTATATAATATGTGAGCAGAGCAGACCTATATTCCAGGGGACCAGTTAGTCTTCAGCATTCACTTCTTCTTTTCTGATGCCCCAGAAGGTCAAGATCATATTTGTCTCATAATGATTTCACCCATTCCTCCTTCTTTTTGATTGCATTCATGCCATCTCATTAAGCATATGCATTCTCTACTGCCCTAAACACTAATACCGTGATGTTGCCTTTGACCCTGAAATTCCCCTCACACTACAGCATAAAGCAATGTCCATACCCACTTATTCAACTGTAAGTAATTTTTAAATAGGAAAAATCTTGAAATGTACTTTCTAATTATAAGTAGTGATTTACCGGAAGCCAATTAAATGACCATAAATTGGATTTGTTGAAGTAAAAGCAAGTCATAGTGGAAATAAAGACATATGCAGCATGTGTTTTAATGAGAAAAAGATGCAATTTAAAGTTCATAAGGTTCTGGCTTTTTTGCTCTCTATGTCTTGAAACTGCTATCAAACACATAGCTAGAGAAGACTGCTGAGATAAAATCCACATTCTAGGCAACTATCTTTAGCTTATGTTAACTTTAAAATATGATTAGGACTTGAGTTGATTGCTAATAACATCAGTGCATGATTCTAGTAAAATAACTACTTGAGTTTTTCCATAAATACAATTTGATTTATCTCAAGGCTTAATTTAATAAAAAAATTAGACACATGCAATTCATCTCTTGCTAGACATATCTTGGACATCAAGTTATTTTTAAATTCCAGCATTGCATAAAAAGTCATTTGATAGTTGCTAAGAAAAGGATCAGATCCTGTCAACCTTGCATGTACAGAATTCCTGCTAATAATACTTATCACTTAGATGCAAAAAATGCAAACAAGTGTATTAAATTGTATGAATTATCTTTATTTTAAACAAAGGGAAACGTTGGCACACAGTAATTTTCAAACATGGACTCTGATTTTGGGTGTCCAACTCCTTTTTCTTCTTAAGCAGAACACCCAAATTTGAGGCATACCATATCAGTACAAGTTCTTGCAAATGTTTTGCCAATTATATTTTTGTATACATACATATATATGGATTTCTTCTTGCACATATGAAACTGTCTTTCTGAGGTTCATTGTAATCCTCCAAACTCATCTATCCGAATCAACGGACGGGCATGCTATTGGCACTAGGAAATAAGCATAAAGCAAATGGCACAGATGTGTATGCTCAGCATAGTGAAAAATCTGGGTATACATAAACATTCCAGAATTCATGCAAAGCTAAATAGCCATGGGTTTCTTGGACATGGGAGTTGAGCCTTTAGAACTGTTTTCCTGCATGCACGTGACTAATCTGCTCCTCATGTGAAATGCAGGGAAGATGAAAATATGTTGCTTATTGCACAGTAAGCTCCCATTACTAGGTTGCTCATAAAAAAGCAGCATGAGGAGTAAATCCAAATGTTAGTAGAGCTTACATGTGCAGGCCCCTTACCTGAGGAGCCTCCAAACCCTATCAGAAGTATTCTGATTATATAGGCCTTTTTATGTGATATGCTTGCTTTGATGGAGCCCATTTGTTGAGTTGCTGGGGTTGAGTACACAACCAGGGTTAAGACTACATTACAGCTGACAACTTGTTAGTTCTTAGCCACAACTCATGGACATCTCTCCAGCTGGGTAGTGAGAATGGAGGCCGGAGAGTATCACTTATGCAAGAGAGCTGAATTCTGCTTACAGATGACTGAGGGAAGAGTGAGTTGTCTCTGGGTTGCAAAGTCAGAGTTAAGACTTGATGTGGCCCTATGAAGTCTAAGAATTAAAAGTATGGTCAGTATCAGGAGCTATTGCTCTTTAATATAGCTATTGCTATTGCTAGATAGAACTATGCAGCCTATGATGGTCATAATACAAAATTGTCTCATTCCTTCAGTGATATAGTGCCAACGGCTTTCTTAAATTCAAGTGTTACATTCAACAGTAGGAGCAAGTTTAGGCAAAAGATCAAAATAGCATAGTGCATACAATACTATTTAACCTCATTCAGCGTTATGCTTCAGTACAAACTAAGTTGAAGGTCTTCCCTCTTGAGTTACAAGAAAAGAAAAGAACCAATTTACACTACTTTAGGAAGCCAATGAGCTTGCGGGACATCATTAATTTTTCACGTCAATTTTGCGTAACAAAGTCTATGCCTCTCTCCTCCCTGAAGAGAGCAAAGATGTCTAAGACCTGACACTGGGCTATGAAGAATCATGGAACATGGCTGCTGTATCACTGGTACATGACTCCATATGTGCAAACTCACCGGGAACTGGAACTGCAACAGGTCCCACTTGGCTAAGTGGGAGCATTTCAACACGGAGACAATACCCAGTGAAGTTACACAGGGCACACAAGTAAAGAATCAGGAGAACCCAGCTGAGCAGCAAAGCAGTATGGAGCAATAGTAAGAGGTCTGCCAGAAGTGGAAGAGTTGATCTGAAATGGGAATGCATGTGCAACTACCTTCTCGCAGGAAAACTCATCCTGAATGTCACTAAACCCACTTTCCAAATGGGTTAATTAGGGACCATTGAGATATCATTTGTGTGTGGATGTATGGCAGTTTGTCTGGAAAAAAGCCTCAAGTGAGTCCCAAAACAAGTTCCAAGGCTAGACAGGCCCTTGGAGAATGTCTCTCTCAATCTATTTTCCCCTTTCTCAAGGAAGCTGAGATTTCTTAGAGAAATAACAAACAAAAAACAAATCCTCCTTGTGTGTCTCTGACCCTCCATTGCCACATTGCTCAATTATGTTTGTTACAATGTTAGAGTGTGGAATATTCTTTCTTCCTCACTTTTTTCCAGTGAGTCAGCCAGGCTATCTTGGAGAATATCCTTGTTGTGTTTGAATTAGATTCACTCAGCCTTTCAGGAGTCTCAATTTATTTTGAAAGACCCCCAGAAATGTGTTAGTCATAAAAGAGCCCAGAATGCCATTTTTAAGAGTCATAATTATTTGGATGTGACCCACTTGGAACATACAGCAGAAATCTGGAAACATAAGTATCTTTGCAAGTTACATAAAAATCACATTGACATACTTGATGCAGTCAATGAATATACAGATATCAGATTGATCAGACTACTACAATCCCCATTCAAATGGTTTTCAGTGTTTTTACACAGTGGTCCAATGATTTAAGAAGTATTGGCATATTAGAGCAGTGCATAGACTGACAATCTATGTAACCACTTCCACAGGTACTGAGTGAAGGGCAAAAAGAGAGTGTCCTTTATTGTTGTTTGGCTCTGTAATTACATTTAAATACCAACAAATCCCAAACCAATGAAATGAACATTCATGTTTTACTGAGCTTTTAGCCACCTGGCTTTCAAGATATATTGCCCTTGTTCTGATATCCTGTGCTACAACACAGGTTTCCCCAAAAGAGCTTAATCAAAACAAGCCTCAATACATATAGGTACCACATAACACTCATGGATCAAGGGTATATGTGAGGAATTCTCGATTGAGTTCTAAGTGGAGCACAGGATCCGGTCTGAGAGGTGGATGGAGTGGAACTGCCTGGCAATCATGACCATAATGCAGTTAATTTTATCATCCTTCTGGGGTCGGTATGGACATTCCTATGTGACAGCTCAAGTGCAGATACGTTCTAACTTCCAAAGGCTACTTTGTATTGGTTTTAAGGGAGACTAGGAACAAAATGTATTGATAGGAAGTCACAGTGAGCATCTAACATTAGCCTTAGATTAGAGTCTTGCAATACTGCATTGGTTTACCTAGCTATCGGCCCAGATTGGCCCATGTAGATTGTAACCACTTCGGGACAGAGAATTTCTGTTTGTTCTATGTTTGTACAGCACCTAGCACAATGGGGCCCTGGACCATAACTGGGGCTCCTAGGCACTATGATGATACGAATAATGACAATAACAAGCCACGGTATTTATTCAGGGACAAGTCCTGTCTTTTATAAGTTTGTACAGAGCCTAGCACAACAAGCTTCAGTCTCAATTAAGACCCTGTCTTTAATGCGATACAAATGACTCATTAGTAATATAAATTTAAATAATAATAATAGAAATAAGTAATACAACAGTAATGATAATAATAAGCATGTCAGACACACTAGAAACAAGAGACTAAAAATGAGAAGCCTTGTTCCAATTGTCCAAACAAAGAGAAGCATAATGACAATCACAGAAACCACAATATTTTATTTCAATTTACTTGGGTGAATGAGACCACAAACCCACGGCAATTTTTGCCAGACAACCAAATCTGAAGTCTCAGCTGCCTGTGAACCACTGAACAGAAGTTTCTTCTCACCAAGCTATGAGCTACTTAAAATCAGAGGGCTGTTTTGCTCTAAGTGATTTTCCCAAGATCCCAATTTACATTACATACAATTATGCAAAGTATGCAAAAGAGAACTTTGTCTCCTGACTCTCAGTCTGGCTCCCCATACAGTGGATCCTATCTGACTGCAATGTCTGACTTTCAAGAATGGGCACCCATTTTTTACTTGTGTAAGTAATTAGTGACACAGTTAAACCCTGTTACTGTGTCATACATAAAGGTAATGTATGAGTTACTCACATACATAAAGGTAATTTGGTTTGGACATTTGCTTGTTTGTTTTGCAGTAACTATAGTATTTGAACATTGCTCCTATATACTATAACAGATTTTTTTTGTCCAGTTCTTCAGTCCATAATCACCTAAAACTCCTGGGCTATGTCTACACTCATGGCTTCTTGTGCAAGTATGGCCGTTCTTGCGCAAGAATCCACAGAGCGTCCACACTGCCCACTGGCTCTTGCGCAAGAAGATTTACAGTACGGTGTGGAAAGAGAGGGCTTCTTTAAAAAGAGCGTAGCTCTTGCACAACAGGTATAAGCCCTCTTGCGCAGGAGCTCTTGCACAAGAGGGCAGTGTGGACGTTCGGCAGGGATTTCTTGCGCAAGAAAGCCCTATGGCTAAAATGACCATCAGAGCTTTCTTGCGCAAGAGAGCGTCCACACTGCCATGGGCGCTCTTGCGCAAAAACACAGCTCGCACATGGCAGAGTGGATGTTTTCTTGCGCAAGACTTCTTGCACAAGAATCCTTGTGCAAGATGTTCTTGAGCAAGAAGCCGCCAGTGTAGACATAGCCCTGGGGTATGTCTGCAGTGCAGGCTTATTTCAAAATAAGCTATTCAGAAGAAATATTCCAAAATAGCTTACTTTGAAATATCACGTCTACACTAGAGGGAAAGCTCGAAATTAGTCAAAGGCAGGCTTTCCTAATGTGGATGCACGACCTCGATTTAGAGCCTGAGGAGGCACTGAGGAGTAATTAGTTTGAATGGCCCTGGGGAGGAGCTATTTCGAAATAGCAGCAGCAGAACGTCCACACTACAGCTATTTTGAAATAATGTTTCAGAATAGGTGTTATTCTTCGTGGAATGAGGTTTACAGAAATCGGAATAAGCTGGCCATTATTTCAAAATTATTTCAAAATAATGGAATTGCTGTGTAGACACTCGCATTGTTATTTTGGAATAATGGCCGTTATTCTGAAATAATGCTGCTGTGTAGATGCACCCCTGGTGACCTCCAAAGGAGGTTTTTGATATGCCAAGTCTGAATCTTTTGAGTTCATTGGCAAAACTGACAGACATCAACAAAAGTTCTAGCAATAGTAAACTTAAACAGAAACATCTGGAGCTTATGACTACATTTCCATCATAAAATATTGGGCCAGATCTTCAGCTGGCATAATTAAATATAACTCAGTTGATCTATGCCAATATACACCAGCAGTAGGTCTGGCCTCATCTTCCCAATAAATAGATTTGAATGTATTCAAATTCTACGGACAAAAACAATACTTCTCCTTTTCAATTAAGTCCCCCAAATGGTCAAGTTAGTCAATTTTGCTGCTTTTTGCATTCGTATAGCTCAAAACTTCAGGCTGCTGGTTTGAGACATGGATTAGTGCATTACACAGGGACATGCTGGAAACAGAAAGGAAACATTGCCTGGATGATTTCAGCCTTCACATGTGGTGTAGTTTTATTCAACAAAAAGATTTTTTTCTTTTTGTTCCACAGTCTGGTGATTTTATGGTGTATTTGGGACATGTCTATTTTGAAAATATTGTTTTATTTAATTTTTGATAAGGTGCCCAAAGGCCTTGGGGATTAGAAGCCAAAAAAATGATCATTATATATATTTTTAGCACATGCATTTTGGGCTTCATCCTGCAAACATATGCTTAACTTAACTCACATGAGATGTTCCACTGAAAACCGTGGGATTGCTTACTTCTTAAAGTTAAACATGTGCACAAATGTTTGCTGGTCTTAGGCCACAGTGTGTCAACACAGACCAGAAACATGTGAATTTTATGTGTAGGGGAGGGGCAGTTCAGTGTCACTGTGGAGGACACAGAAAGAACCCAAGGAATGCTTAACTCTAAATCTATGATCAATAATTTTCATTTTAAATCCCATAAATACATATTTATTGTTCATGAAGCTTCATAAAGTCCATTCAGACAGTACAGAGTATGTCCTACACTCCTTTGATGCAATTTTGGCCCCAGTGATCAGTTTACCATTGACTTCAATGAGGCTAGGATTTCAATTCTTACATTTTATTATGGGATCTAAGAGGCTGGAAATGAACAGAACCTTTGTCCCAAGGAGCTTTCAATCTTTGGATAAGGCAGATGGTACAAAACAGGCCCAGAATACCTTGGCTGACCAGATGAAATGTAAACCCAAAATAGAGAAGATTCTTTTAGACAATTATACTTCTTAGATGACTTTTCACTGACATGTATCCAGGAAGAAATCTGTTTTAAGGATGATGTAATTGAGAAGAAAGTTACCATTTACGATGCAAAAACTGTTGAAGCATAAGAGGCAACAGAGGAGAGAACATGAAATCAGTCCTGGGACAATGTTATGAAAGGAGAGCTTGGGATGGATGCTTGATTGGAGCATGGAGAACAGCTAGCAAAAGGCAGAGATTTAAAAAAAAAATCTTTTGGTTGAGCCTTGAGGAAAAGGACAAGACGCTTGACATTGACTCAGGAGTTAAAGGGAAGCCAGTGAAGAATCTTGGCAGCAGAAAAGCGACCTTATCTGCCATAATGTGGATGGATGGTAGGGAGGGAGGCAAGATGCAGGATGGCCAGAAAAGGGGAAGTGAAAGAAGAACAAGGTATGGACTTAGGTAATAGGAAGAGGACTGGAGAACTACAAGGCAAATTTAATGGACTGGTAGATTTTTAAGGCCAGAACTGACAATCATTATCATTGTAGTCTGACCCCCTGCATAACACAGGTCACAGAACCTCAACAATTTGTGCATAAAATCCATAAGTTGTGTTTGAGATGGAACATGATGTTTAGTTACCCAATCTTCATTTAAAGACTTCAAATAATAAAGAACCCAGCATATCCCTACATAAATAATTACAATCGCTAATTACCATCCGTTAAAAATTTGTTTCTCTCTAGTGTGAATTTGTCTAGTTCCATTTTCTAATCAGCAGCTCTTTCGTGCTTTTTCCTACTAGATTAAAGAACTCCCTATGATTTTAGCAGTGTTGTAAAAATATCATATGCTCAGAAAAAACAGCATGGGTAGAAGAGGGGAGAAAAGAATGATGAGTAATGGTAAAAGTAGTAGGTTTGGCCAGAAAGATGGGGAGGGAAAGGTTTGAGGGAAAATATGTGAATGTCAGTTTTGTGGAATAAATTCTCATCACTGGAGAAACATAGTAAAAGAAATCATATTTTTGCCAGCTGCATGAAAAGCAAAACATATGGCTTTCTCTCTCTCTCTTTTTTTCTATATCAATTGGCAGGTTTTGGCAGAATCCTGCAGTATTGGAACCTAGATTCAAGGGATTTTTCTTAGAACAAACATTCCCTTAATAAACCAAATTCTGGTCTGTCCCAGTGACAAAACTTCCATGGATTTTTAGAGTGTTTTGACTTTTTATTGTATCTAGCATGATTGCATTATGAGTACTTTTCCACTCCCATCCCAATTTTGTTTTCTGCGCTTGTCATTTTGCCTTGAATGCTTAGGTAGTAAGCCCTTCTGGAAATCACTTGGGCAGGGACACCCTCCACACATACACAATGCAATTTCAAACCCTCTTTGTAATCTCTAGATGTTGCTGACTAACAAATAAGTAATCATTTTTAAAATATGTAAAACTGATCATAAATCTGGCTTCAGTGGAAGCCAGGCAGTAAGTAGTTAGACCTTTAGTATTCTTAATACTAAAAAGTGTCAGACAACACTACTAAAACACCTTTCATCCACATATAACAAAGCACTTTGAAAAAACTACTGAAAGCATGAGATACAGGGAAGCATCACGCTCAGTTTAGTGCTGGGTAAACTCAGGATTAGAGTTACAATTAGCTGACTTGCCCATTAGCAGACTGCCAATCAGTTGCATAGCCAAGAAGAGAACCAACAAGTCCTGACTCACATCACTTAGTCATTCAGTTCCTGTACAAGCAATGATGTCATGTGTCTATTGATTGATATGACCATTGGGTACATTTTTGTCCTAACATTACATATGATCAAAGTCACTTGAGAAAGCACTTTGGACATGAAGGATCTGTATCAGTCAAATATTGTTATTCTCACCAAAGACATTTTATCTCAGAAAAGACAGAGTACCATGTTAGATTTTGGTATTAACAGGATTTGTGCATCTGAATCAAGGGGTGTGTATGTACATGCATTCACACATGCTACAGTGTCTAGGCAGAAAGAATTACAGGTAGAATTTTATTCTTAAATGTGAATGGTTGCTGCATTTTTTTTCTTTTCTTGCAGTTTATTTCCCAGTCTTGATATTAGTTAAACATAGTTTTTCTGTTATGTGTGAAACAACCTTTCAAAACTATGACAACAGCTTATGAGTAATTGCCAGTGTGATGATAGTTGACCACCCAAGTTTAGCCCAACATGTCTTAAAATTGATCTCAGAGTGATGACAGTAACAATCTTGATTAGAAACTGGAGAAAATAAATGATAATTAGTCATTATTCTCCAAAAGATACTGTCAAGAGGGAAGAATTATTAAAGAATAAAATTAATGAACTAATCAATTAAAATCATAACAGTAAAATTAGGTCTCAGTTCAGGAAGGTACTTAAGCAAGTATCTAACCTGAAGTAAATGAAATGTCCTATTGAAATGCCAGAAATAAATGGAAGTCAACGGAATTAAATTGAATTCAGTAGGACTATTCAGATGCTTAGGTAGTCAGGGCCATATTTTGTAGGAAAGATTTATATACATAGAAAAGACTTCAGTTATATATTGGAGTCCATACTCAATTAATTTAGTGGTAGGCTCCACTGAGATCAAGTTACGTAGAAGTTTCATAAGTGTCTCAAGATTTGTCCCACCATAACTGATAACTTGGTCAATCTAGTCAAATTGAGCAGTCAGCACCATGCTATGTGAAGATGTTTCTCCAAAGACTTTCAAAGGGGGAAAAAACCCTCTTTGTATATTGAAACACTCTACCATAGTTATAAAATCAGACAACCATTGTATGTACAACAACATTCTTCATTCATGTACCAGCTAATGAAGGGTGACAACAGAATGTTCTTCTAATTAGCCAATAACTAAAAGCACTCTAAATTAGCCAATAACTATCTTGTCACACACCATATAAAATACAACTTCCTATCAATGTGCTGTCTAGATATCACATCTGCAGATGATTCTTATATCAGATGTAGAATTACCATTGAAATCAACGGGATTTCTATACCCACAGCATCTAGAGAAGTATCCCACTTAACACTATGAAAAAGATCCTCTGCACTTAGAAAACCAATTATTCATATAAAATAATCTTCATAGTGACAATTATCTGATTGTACTGGATAGAGCTAATGGAGCCAAGAAAAATACAGATAAGACCTACAGTCATAATATGTTAAAACAACTACTCAATGGGTTCCAGTACAGGGATTACTGGTTCCCAATGGTATTTGCCTATTATATGATTGTAGATCATCCAAACACGGATTAAGAACCTTTCCCAGATGGAAGAAGTGTGTCATGGTGTCCTTTAGAAGAAAATTCCCTCTCTGATTAGGAAAATAAGCTATCTAACCTCTGAAGTGGAAACCTTGAAATGAAACTAGGCAAAATCAGGGTTTTTGATGGGAGTGCTTTGGAATGAGTTTTACAATCTGCATGGGAAAGGGCTACAAATGATGTAATAAGTATCCAAATGGATACTCCTTAGAATGTCAGGATTCACACAAATGCCTACTGAAGATGAGCTGAGTTTCTATGCTCACAGACAGAATCAAGGCATTGAGTGCCCCATCAGTTGACAGACCAAACGAAAGGGGCATAGGGGTTTCACAGTGTCCCCAGATGCTTTTGATTAAAAGAAGATCAAGCATGGGAACCAGGTTGAGACTGCTAAAAGCAAATTCTCTATTAAAAGCAGGTTAGTACTGAAAGCACAATTGTTCTACAGAATTTTCTTTGATGGTTTCAAGATCTTCTCCTGGGGTGCATGATACAAAGGATGACTGAGGCTTTCAGGTCAGAGACTGAAGGTGATTTCAAGATGATAAGTGCCTTATGAATAAAACAGAGATGAAGAGAGATGGAGATATATCCATTCAGGGAAATATCTGTGTAACGAATCAGATAATTATGTTATGGTGTGTTTTGTAAATACTTTTGGAAGTGAGTGTACAGTAGCTATATGCAAAATCTTTTAAGGTGCTGTATCAAGGCCATATAAAGGAGAAACAAGGAAAGATCATTGTGAAATATTACAACCATGCTAAAGTTTAAGTAGATTGGACTATCTGGCTCAGAGCGGAATAGCAGATCTTAGACTTGTTTCTGGTACATGCTTAGAGTATAACAAGATGATTTTATAGTTATTCTTTCTGAGGCCATGTTTACACTAGGAAACTATTTTGAAATTACTAAATTTTACTTAAGAACTCTCGGTTTAACAAATTCGAACTAGCGTGTCCTCACTACGGGGAAGCATCAAAATTAGTCTGAGGCAGGCCCCATTAATGCAGACATGCTATTTCAGACTTAAAGCCTCAGGAAGCACTATGGGGAACGGGAGGAGGCCTCCCAGAGGCCAGTAATTGTGAATTAGCGGTACCAGAGCATCCACACAAACGTTATTTTGAAATTACTATTTCAGAATTAGCATTACTCTTTGTGAAAAGCAGGAGTAGTACCAAGTTCAAATTCCGTGGCCCGTTATTTTGAAATAATGGGCTTGGTAGTGTGGATTCACCACTTATAAATTTGAACTTGAAGGAGGGAGGATTATTGCTCAGTAAGGTCCTAGTGTAGACCAGGGCTCAGTGTACAAATAGATAATAAAAGAAGAAACTGAATTTGGGACAGTAGCTCATATGTGATAAGTTGCTTGTAACTCCAGCATAAAAAACATGGGTTTCCAGTCAAGGCTAGAAATGCACAAAACACACTGTGGCTTAGTAGAATGACAACTGGTGAATAGGGAGAGGGTGACACAGGAGTTATACTGTCTAGAGGTTAAAATCATAGAAAAGTATTTGTGGATAAATATATTCTTAGGGATGGTAGAACTCTTTCTTTCTTTCTCAAGAGAAACTTCAGTTCACCATTATTGAGATTTTTTTTCCCCGTTGTTTCTACTATTTATCCCTGTACCACCACCACTATCAGCACTCTTGGAAGTCTATCTAAGGCTGTGTCTAGACTGCAGGCTTCTTTCAGAAGAAGCTTTTCCGGAAGAGAGCGTCCACACAGCAAAAGCACATAGAAAAATCGATCTGCCTTTTCAAAAGATAGAGTCCACATTGATTGGACGCTATCTCACATTTAAGTTGTGATTACTATGGACAGAGTGGCCACCAGGGCACCTGTGCTTTTTCCTGGAGGCCTTTTCTTTGAAAACAAAAACTGCCAGTAAATGGATTATTTGAATTTTTCTCGAAAGGTAAATTAGACACAAAGGTCAGGTTGAGGGGTTGAATTTTCTTTTCTTTTCTTTTCTTTTCTTTTCTTTTCTTTTCTTTTCTTTTCTTTTCTTTTCTCTCTCATTATTTTCAGTAACATAGATTAAAATGCCATATGACAATGTGAGAGTAACATAGCAGTCAAGAGAAATATATTAACAATTGAGGATTTGGGCTGGCTTTGAATGTTTCAGTGGCATAGCAACATGGTAAGTAAAACCAATGTCTAGTTAGGAGCAGCAATTGTTTATACATGTATCAGGAAGAGGAGGTTTGGTATTATATATAAGGTACATGGTGAGTGTTTGGCCAGAACTGTGGAAAAAGGAATGTTGTTAAAAAAAAGTTCTGCTTTTAGATTTGTTTTCAGAACTTTTAATTGTGGTCTCTGAGGATAAACAGACAACAGGATTGTCAAACCATTTTCTGAGTTTATGATTTAGACATTGCTGAGATAATTAACTAGACTGCTGCAGACCCAAAGCTGGTGGTGAGATGCTGTGGTTTTTGTTGTTGTCTTCTCGAACATAGCTCTCATGGCCAGCCATGGTCCTAGGTTAATTAACAATAAACTATTGTTTCTCCCTGTTTTCAGTTTACTCTGACTTTAATAGAATTGCTTTGTCAAGTCCCACAACCTTTCTGCAAGTTTGACTGCCATAGAGGTGGCTAAGTGGTGCAAGGATTTATATTTGGAATCCCAGTAAAACCCCAATGGAACCAAAGCTAGAGATTTAATAAGTCTAACACTTGTTTGTTTAACATTTTCTAATATATCATATGTAATTATGTTTAGTGGTTGGCTGCCCTCTAAGCTACCTGTCACCACTGTGAGACTCCACTAGTCAATAATCTGAACACAAAATAGAAGAGTCTTTTTGGTCCATGTCTATTCCTTGAATTTTTAGGTGTCTGGTCAGACTGGATTTGCCAGACAAAGATGAACATATGAAAATAGATCTCAGACATGTTATTTAATTTAGGAAGTGACTGTGGGAGTGGGAAATTTAACAATAGTTATTTATTCCAGTGCTACCAGGTTTGAGCTTTCTTTTCTCCTCTATAGAGTTTGAATAATTGTGGCAAGCATAGCCAATGTTTTTTGTTAGAGTGATGGCCCTGGGTTACAAAGTTCATTATGGATCCAAACATTCCCAAAGGTGAGGAGTATTTAGTGCTGTTGATTTGTTTCAACCCTTAACAGAGATTGGGCCTGCCACAAAGGTTGCATAAAAACCCAGTACCAAACTGCACTGACATTTGAAGATAGATAGGTACCTCCATAGTTATAATAAATTTCCATTTTTAGGAAATACTGGTATTCTTTATTAACTTCACAGTTCAGTAGCAGTTCTTTTTTTTTTTTTTGCGGGGGGAGAGGGGGGAAGTCATTTCAATCCTCCATTGAGACACCCATTTGTTACTAAGTGACATAAGTGGATGGGAAGCTTCCACAATGAAGTAACAGTTGCATCAGAACTTACTGGCTTCTCTTTGCAAAATGTGTGGGCATGAAGGTAGCTTTGAAATGATCTCATTTAGCTCAGTACACTCAAATTACACTACCAGGTTTCCGTGGGCATCATAATCGGATATAAAAAATTGAAGCAAGATGGATAAATGACTCATGATGTCCCTTGCTTCAGAAAAGGGTTGGGGAGTTGCATGATGGCTGTAGCCATCTTGCAAAGAAGAGAGGGAGGTGGAGCAACCCCACCAGATGCCAATGCAGTAGTCTAGCTGCTGCTTTCATGCCTGTCTAATTTTCAGCTTTTGTTGAAAGAGGAGATATCTGAGGCCTTTTGGACCATCTTCAAACTCTCAGAACTTCTAGCTCTGCCATAGCCATGAATGCCATATATGACGGTTGCAGAAACCTCAGCTGTAAAAGTTATATTAAGTAGAACAGAATGTTACATATGGGTTAGTTTTAAGACTCTACGGCTACATCTACACTACAATGGCTTTGGACACTCTGAGATTGATCCCCATCAGTTGATTTAGTAGGTTTAGTGAAAACCTGCTAAATCGACCACAGATTACTATGCAGTCAACCTCTGTACTCTACCGTCTTACGAGAGGACTATGGTAAGTTGATGGGAAAGTTTCTCCCATTAACCCCTCCCCCCCCACACACACAACACCACACATGCATACAGAGTAGACCATGAAGTAACTCAGCCTAAGGTATGTTGAATCCAGCAATGTTATTCACATAGCTGGAGTTGCATACCTTAGGTCAACTTTCTGCAGTAGTGTAGACACAGGCTAAGTAGCCACATTGACTTCAATGGGTCTACATATAGGAGTAAAGTTAAGCACATTACTAAGTATTTGCAAGATTGGGGCCTAAGTTTGTATGTGCAAATGCCAGTTTCTCTTTTTCTGCTGTCATGAGTCCTTCCATATAGATACAGCAAGGTCTAAACTACTTTAAACAAGTATCTAGTCTTGGACAGTGGCCATAAAGTAGATACTTTAGAGGAAGATGAATGAAAGCCTGTAGTGAACAATTATGCAATAACCTGCCCATAGGCAAGTTCCATCCTAACCTCTAGCTTGGTTATCTTGTAATCTAAAGCATGAGGGTTTGCACATAAGGCTATGATTATGTCATAGAGGTCATGGAAATCACAGAATCTGCAATCAGAATGTGGCTGGAGCTGTCTGCCAAAGGAGGCCCCAGAGCTCTCACCTGCCACAGGCGACAGGGCCCCACCACAGCTCCCAGCCTCAGAGCTCCGAGACACAGTGGTTGCCCTGGGCATCTCCCAGCTGCTCAAAGACAATGCCATGGTGGGGGATCTTCTGAGCTGGTGATGGACCCAGCTGTTCTTAGCCACCAGCCTGAAGCCCCGAGCCACTGTGGAGTACCTCCACAGCTCCTGCTCCCCACCCTGAGCCACAGATCCTTAACTTCCATGAGTTTTTTTTTTATTGCTCATGACCCTGTCTGTTAATTTTTTCTAAAAATAACCGTGGCAAAAGCATTGCCTTACTTACACCCCTCAAATAAGTAATAACTAACGAAATAAATTAAGAATCTAATATAGCCAATGTTGTTCGTATTAATGTAAGTATGAAAGCTTTTATTACCCATATACAAGTCCAGTTCATAGGAAAGTTACAGAAATGTTTGTTAGTCTTTAAGGTGCCACATGACTGTTCATTGTTTTTTGCAGATACAGACTAACAGTGCGAGACCCCTGATACTTCAGAGGGGTAGCCGAGTTAGTCTGTAACAGGAAAAACTTAAAAAACAACAAATAGTCTGGTAGTACTTTAAAGACTAACAACATATGTAGATGGGATTATGAGCTTTCGTGGGCACAGCCCACTTGTCAGAAATGTTTGTAAATAACATACATTGTTATGGCCATTTATTTACTTTTTAATTTGTCCCTCTGAAGTTAGTACCCATACAGAAATACACACAGTGATAATCTGGGTGCTGTACTTCTGCCCTGGTTGTAAGTATTAACAATATAGAAGCTATTTAAATGAACAAAGGATGTGTTTGAGGAAGTGGTTGCGTGCTGGGAAGGGCAGGGATATCACCAATTACCATTTGCCCTTTTGGCTGGAAGAAAGGCACCGTTCTCAGCTTCTAGCATGCATGAGGTAGATAATATTGCAAAGCGAGATGGTAGGAAAAAAGGCTTAACTGTACCCTGATCAAAGAGTAAAGCTGGCAAGCACACCCCATTTGAGCAACAAATGGACTTCAAAGATCTGGCGGGATTTCATTTTTATTATCTGTCTTGTGTGGCATTTTCCAATTAAGAACAATTTGTATTAAATGAAGTAAGAGAGAGCATTCACAGCATGAATCAAGCCATTGCTAAAAATCATAAATTGGATTAGCTTGGCATCTAGTTCTTGGCAATGTTGAGTCAAATGCATGGACTGTAAATAAGGGAAATAATTGAGGGATGGGATTGAGTTCATACTTCATATTTCCAAAAAAACCAATTCCATGTGCTCTGTATCAGCATCGTGTGGGCAAGGAAGGGAATTCAGTAGATGTGCGTGTTATTTGATTTTTCTTTCCCTATGAGTAAAATTCACCCCAGTGCAGAGGTGAATGTAACCTGAAACGAGGCCTATGTATCGTTTAAGCCCCTTGGACCAAATTCTTGCTCCATTCCCTGAGATTGCAAGACTTCTCTGCATCCTGGCACAACAAACCACTGTCATTCCAGAGTGCCTGGGAAGGAAGCATGTTATCATGAGCCTGCCTCAGAGCTGTTCCCATGCTGTGCACCATGGGAATCAGCTCTGCAGGATTTCCTGATATGAATACCCAGAGCAGCGCCTTAGGGAGAGCTGAGATTGATAACTCCGCAGGATTCTCTGATCTACCTTACACTCCCCATGGTACTAAAACCACAGAGGGTACACCAGTCCACAGGCTACTGAGAAGCTCTTCAGACTGGGGCAGACTTCCTCTTCCTTTGTCCTTGCTGGTGGGTTGTGGTGGTGGTGTGAATGTAGGAACAGGACAATAGAAACATTTAGAGAAGAGAGAAAATGACAGGAGGCTAAAAGTTGAGTAGGGTTTTCTACAGGTCTTCTACTTGATACAAATATCCACACCATAAGAGGAAATGTTGATGATCTTAGAGTCAGACACAAATAGATGAAAGTCCCTGAAGGGCTTAATCTTTGTTGATACAGCATTCAGCACAATACAACTTCACTCCTGATGTGGATTTTGATTGCTGCTATAACATAAATGTTTAAATACAAAAATATAAAGTATTGCCACTAAAAGTAAATATTAAGTGAATTAAGTTTGATGGGTACCACCCCTCTGATTACAAATCAGAGACAAATTTGGTCTAGTGATCTTTGTCTGTGTGACCTGACATGTCCAAGGACAACCTGCCTAACACACATGGATATCAGGCAAGAAACTAGGTATGTTCCCAAGAAACTAGGTATCTGAGATTAGCTAATTGATTTTAAAAATTAAATTTTGTCACAACAATTTGTGGTTTATTTATGAGGAGGTTACATTGGGAAGCACAATTTTAGTATTCAGATTCATGTCAAAAGGCTAGTCACTCAATGCACCCAGAATTATAAACCACAGGTCAATAACAGACAATAAATAATGCACTTCCAATTGTCCAACCTTAGAATTTAGATGTGCCAGGTTTCCAGATATTGTTTATTCCTAGCCTGCCCATTTAAAAAAGCAAAAGCTTATGTTAAAACTCATTATGTTAGTAGTACATTAAATTCTGAGTTTGTTCATATCATGTTCTGAAAAGGCAGTTAAAAAAGAGATTACATGGGGACATTTTCAGTCTGTAAGAGTTAATAGGGAAGAAGAGTGTGATGCTAATTAGCACCCTAAAGTAATGTAGTGTTGTTAAAAACCCCTTGCAGAATAGATGTCAGACTTGAATCCTAAATCACACATCTTACTTAAATGATGGAATCTGCATTCAAAGGGTGTTACATTTTCACTTTGCAGACTTTAAACTTCCTGACTGTAAAATGCAAAATCTAGCTGCATAAGTACTGTTTACACTTATGGAGCAGATGTTTATTGCTCTAACAATGTCTCCATCTTAAAAGCCTTTCAGTGATGCAAATGAACCTGTAATACAAAGGCAATTTTCCACAGTTCAGCTTTTGAAATGTTAAAAAAGTGAAGGGTTGGTTGTTGTTGGTTTTTTGTTTTTTTTTAGACTGGGGAAATACTAAATCCAAAACCATTTCTAAAGCCACTGAAAAAGCATCTGAATCTCACTAGAGTCAAGTGAAGAGGTTCCAATGTCAAAGTTTATAAGGCAAAACATTTGGCATCTTTAGGCAACCAATTCATGATTTTGTGATATTAACAGGGTTCAGTAATTGATTTCATGTTGAAACCTTGCTTTTTCTATGCCCACTGTACTCTTACAGGTCACTTCAGCTTGCCAAGCTATGCAGGAGTTTATATATTACAAACAATATTAATAAAAATAATAATATGCCAGGCAGGATCACACCATAAATATTTATTAAGCTAGGCGTAAGGCAATAAAATAACATGCCTCTAGGAAGATAAATCTCTGATAAAAGTAAATTTTTAGATGAGTCCCCACAGAGCTATTCCGAGATAATTTTTTTGGCATATGTGGGTAACAAGTGCTCTGTTAAAGAAACAGAATACAATTCTAAAGACTTCCACAGAAAACATTCTTTCTATTTTATAATAATGCACAAAATGAAATGCATTGATAGATCTTTGCCACCATTTTTCCATTTGGGGACAGATCCTAAAAAAAATTCTTACTACCATTGAACTGAATGGGACTACTTGCCTGAGTAAATGAAACCCAGTATCAACAAAGGTGAAGACTTTTATTATGACTATTATGACTATGTTTGTATTGAAGTTAGTTTGCATATTTCAATGGGTATTCACAAAACAAGATGGGCGGGGGATTTTATTGCAAAAATACACCTAAAGTGTGAGGGACATGGGAGTAATGTCTTGTAACTGGGAGGAATGTCGTTGTTCCCTACCTTGGCAGAGACGTTTTTAAATGAAAAACTTGAGATAGGCCAAACTAGTTGTTTTGGCCACATTTTCATCATAATGTAGAATAATTTTCACCAGATTCAACAGTTTTGATTTTTTTCCCTCAAACAGTCTTGTCTAATATTATTCAAAATAAAATGACAGTTATCCTTCAAGATTTTCAATCAACTACAGAAAATAATTATACGACAGCGGTGGGCAACCTGCAGCCCATGAGCCAAACACGGCTCATCAAGGAGAGCCACTGTTGGACCTCCAGACAAATTGTTTACCTTGAGTCCATAGTTACAGATGGTACACCATTCCTGGCTAATGAAAGCTGCAGGAAGCAGTGCAACCTGCAAGGACTTTCTGGCCATCACTTCCCGCAGCACTCATTGGTGAGGGACAGCAAACCATGGTTCATGGGAGCTGAAGCGGCCGTTCCTGTGGATGCAAGGTAAATACTCTGTCTGGAGGCCCACCAGGGGCTTACCTTGATGAGCCATGTATGGTGTATGGCCACAAGTTGCCCACCACTGTTGGAGAAGGAGGAGGAGGAGAGTTCTGTGTAGTTCAAAAAATTGTCTCTCATCAAGAGAAGTTGGTCCAATGAAAGATATTACCTCACTCACCTTGTCTCTCTCAGACTGAAAGCTCACCATTTCTAAAACTTTACAAGGTGCAATGGAGATGCCAAATCAATTCTCATGATTCCAACAGGTATGTCTCAAAATATAATGTAACTGCTTGCAAATACAATAGAAATGCTATGTAACATTTATGTAAAATGTACAATTTCAATTACCAGTATGGCACATATTAGCGTAGTATCTGAGCACCTCACAATCTTTTAACCCGAAAAGGTGTCAAGTACCTAAAAGGGTGTTACAAGAAGGAAGTAGAAAAATTGTTCTTTTGAACTCTGATGATAGGACAAGAAGCAATGAGCTTAAATTGCAACTAGGGAGACTTATATTGGACATTAGGAAAAACTTCCTAACTGTTAGGGTATTTAAATACTGGAAGAAATTCCCTAGAGAGGTTGTGGAATCTCCATCATTGGAGATATTTAAGAGCAGGTTAGATAGACATCTATCAGGGATGATCTAGATGATGTTTGGTCCTGCTGTGAGGGCAGGGGACTGGACATGATGACCTCTTGAGGTCCCTTCCAGTTCTAGTATTCTATGATTCTATGATATTTTTCATTACAACACCCCAAGGAAGTATAATCTCCTTTTTACAGATGTGGAACTGAGGCACAGAGTGACTTGGCCAAGGTTAAATAAGAAATCATACACAGGGCAAGAAATGAAACCTAGATCTCCTGAGCACAAAACTACTGCCTTACCCACTGGGCCATCCTTCTGTACTCTGTGCACTGGGAGCATCACAATGACTTAAGTGGGAACAACATCAGGATTAAAATGTTTAAATACAATCAGGTAGGTTTTGCATAGCTGATCAAGTGGGTCTCCTAAAACTGTTTTACACACACTTTTTGAAATCTGTATCAAATAGTTTATAGAAATTAAGCTGTGCCTTTAAGCAGACATAAACTTTTAGCACATAGGGCTATCAATTTACTGAGCATATCTTTGAAAAGACTGAATACCATTTAGATGTAACTCAAAATATTTGTTTCTTTAAATCATAAATTGTTTCTCATGTTAATTAAAAAAAACAAATTGAAATTAAGCAGGATTATAACAAAACCACCTCTGTTGTGTTAGCTCTTTTTGTTCCTGGGAAAATCGGATATTTTGAATGCTCATGATTACAAACTGTCTCCACCTACTCAAGAGGATCTTCAACATGTCTTGTGCATGAGGTTCTGCCAGGCATTGACCCATAGTGCAGGTTCACATCTTCTCTGTCAGTCAAGAAGGTTTTTCTAACAGCTACATGTGCGGTGGACCTGATTAACCCTCCACACAACAGTCTGATCCTTGTGAAAACAAAGATCTACTGTCTCTCAGTTATCTCAGTTGCAAAGAAAGGGACACAAAGCTAATGAGAATCAGGAAATGTTTAGTGAAGTCTTTTTTTGGTGTGTATTGTCCATGGACTGATTTAGTTTTAGATAGGTAGAAAAGAAGGAATCTCTACAAAGAGTCAAATTCTGCTGTCAGGTAGACCACTGAATAACCAGTATAACCCCATTGGCAATACTGTGCAGGCACATTATTAACGTAACAAGTATAGAATTTGGTCCAAATACGGGAATGAATGGCTAAACAAGAAAAATCTACCTGGCCTATTCTCTGTTGTATGTTCAGTACAGTTCAGAGAACATGGGGAGCACTTCAGTTAAGTAACTGAGCTGCACAGAGATATAGTGCAGATACTGTTTGCTTATGTGTCATGTCTCAAGTCCAAATACAGTAATCTAATAACACTGAAGCCAAGCTGTTCTCGGGAGGTTCTCAGTGAAGAGAGAACTGAAGTCAGGAAGTCTAGGACTTTGATGTAGTGTTAGGTAAAGAGCTTTGTGTTTTAAATAAAGAAAGGCACATTGTATAATGGCTTTGACCATTACTGAAGGCTCATTGTACCATATGGGCTGGGTTTTGCTCCCGCTCACATCAATTTTACCCCTGTGTAATTCCACTGACTTTAACAGAGTTATGCCTGATTTACAGTGGTATAGGTGAGAGCAAAACGAGATCTCAAACTTTCACTCAACACAGAATAATATTCATCTCCAAAGTTTCACTGATATAGATGCCAGGATCTGTAGCTGATGCAAATTGACAGAACTCCACTGATTTACACCTTCTAGAATCTCATTCTCTTGAATATTTAGATATAGAATATAATAGGCTGATATATACATTCAAATGGATAATAAAGTTGGTTTGCTGTATACAGCACAGTCCAGGCTGCATTGATATTTACTAGTTAATTGAATACTTATGCAATTCAGCTATGGAAAGATCTCAGTAGATAAGATTGCCAGACACACGTGCAACTTCCTAAATTTAAAGAATGTGACTTATTCTCAAAAAAATAATTTGTTTTAAAGTTTAAACTCTGGATGTCACATCATGTATTCTTCACACAAAGTTTTGTGTGCAGGGGGGCACAACAAGGTTTTTGATGAAGCAATCCCTGTGCAGGTCTGTGTGACACAAACGTCATCTTATGAGACAAGGATGGTGACAAGATGGCATAGATAGACACATGGCTGCAAATCTACAGGCTGCCTCATAGACATCATTCCGTAACATCAAAACTAATCCTCCCCATGAATGCAGATCAAGCCCTGACCAAGTTGTGCTCTTTTGGACAAGGGGATTGTGGAACTTGGACAAGATGTACTCAGCTCCAAGCACAGGGAAACTCCCTGGTTCAGCACCATCCAACAACCTTTCGGAGGCTTGATAATTCGGCTCCAAGGAAATATGTTTAACTTCATCCTATCCTTTGGCATACAACAACAACCGCAGCTATGTTACTTTGCAGAGCAGAGTAAATAATCATTGTCAGACTGGCAATTAACTCAAACTGCGGGCAACATTGCTAGATGGAAGAAAAACAAAACAAAACATATAAGTGCCAGGCTCTGAGTTTTGTATATTTCTCTACCTTTATTACTCTGTTGAAATGTTTCCTTAATACCAGAGCGATGCAACACATAATCCCTTGTTCACTTGAAACTGTAGACCGCAGAAAGACAGATATGGTGAGCGCTGCTCTAATCAAAGAAAATAATAGTAGACATTGAATCCGATCATGCAGTCTGGCTATTTTATAGCTGTCCTGGCTCCTATGGAACAGATCTCTTTACAAACTGAACCGGTTAGAACGCAGACATTTTTGACATTTAAAAGGCTGCATTTGTTTGATCTTAACCAACAATCTGAATGTGTATCAACAGAAAGAACGCACACATCTGCCACAACCGGCATGTTTACAATCATTTTAATGACACCATTAGATGCTATTTGCCAGTGTGCGCTCATTTCAGGCTTTTACATAAAAAACATGCGAGATAAGTTTACCACCTGTGCTCTATGGAAATAACCCATTTATATGAACAATTTTAACGGCATACATTGTATAGCTCACTTGATTTTGCTATGTTCACTAAGTTAATTGTGGAAGCACAATTACATTAGCCTTGGAGACACAAAGCGTTTATGTTCCAGCATAATGCTTCTTTTAGGTTGTGGCTAGACTAAGAATTAGTACAAACAGATCTTCGCATGCTTGCAAAACACACAGACACCTTTCAAAGCCTGGCCACTTTAGGAAAGATTTTCAGGTGACAGGTGTGCTTATAGGCTCATTTGAGAACTCTTGTTTAAAAGCCCTCCAGAAAAGGGTAACTGCTAGCTTAATCCCCCTTGGATTTAGATGTTTTAAGAAAAATACAAGGCTAGTGTTTGGAAGCCTGATCTTGTTCCTCCCTGAAATCAGTGGCAAACCTCTCAATGACTTTTAAAAAATGTATTTATCAGGTAGGCTTGAAGAGAAAGATGGGAAAATTCTGTGGCGATGATTGTTAGCATTTTCATCCTCTTGCACTCAGGCTACATCTAGACTGCAGGTTTCTTTCAGAAGAAACATTTTTGGAAGAGATTTTCCGAAAAAACTTCTTCCAAAAGAGAGCACCCACACTGCAAAAGTGCATCGAAAAAGCGATCTGCTTTTTCGGCAGAGAGCGTCCAGACTGAATGGATGCTCTCTTGCATGTGAGCTGTGATGGCAATGGATGGAATGGCCGCCAGGGCACCTGTGCTTTTTCCTCTTTCCTCTTCTTCCGAAAGAAATCCCTCTTCTCTGTCCACACGTGACTTTTTGTGAAAGAGCTCTTTCACAAAAAGGCTTCTTTCTCGTAGAATTAGGATTACCAATGCCGGAAAAATCCCTCTCTTCTTTCAGTTTTTTTGCAGAAGAATGCAATTACAGTGTAGTCGTTCCTCAAGTTGTGTCAGAAAACTGGCCGTTTTTCTGAAAAAACTCCGTAGTGTAGACATACCCTTAGGAAAAAAGGTATAGCTTTCCATTTAACAAAAAGTAGAAGAAAAGACCTGAAACAACTTTTACTAGGTTGGTAGCAGTGGGTTGGTAACTGAGATACAATTTTAACAAAAGTTTATGGATGAGCACTCCAGAAAGAGTTTGGTTACCACAGCATTCCTCTGGCTCTCCCTTGCAAGAGGATTTGTTCCTGTGTATTCAGTTATCTGGCAGCTTGATACCAGGGTGATTGGGCATCAGACAGTGAAAGTAATTTAAATTTCTTACAGCTACTGTTGTATTGCTACCCGGGTCCCTGTCAGGTCTTTAAATAGCTCCCTGCTGGCTTTTTTCCACAGTGCACCAGGACACACATGCTTACTTTCACCTTTACTGGGCATATTACATCAAAATACTTTAAAGGATAGGTGGTGAAGCTCTTACTCCCACTGTTGAACAGCTACTCACACAAGCAATTCTACTGAAATCAACATGATAATACGTAGGAAGGAAATTCAAAATCAGGATTTCTAATCCTCTGTCTTATGGGGATGGTATTCCTAAGTGAGTATATGCCCATGTAATATAAAGAACTGGATGGGATGATTTAGTTGGGGTTGGTCCTGCTTCCAACCCTAATCTTCTTTGAGTCTATGATTGCTCTGTCCAGGAAGCTTTGTAGAAAACTTTGTTGGCAAACAGCAGCAGCCAAGGTATGAACTGTCTAAGTCCCTACTTACATCCATGGAAAACTAAGGAAGCTCACTTATAATCAGAATGATGCTAGCCCCATACACATACCTGTGTCTTGGACGCAGTTTTCAAAAGAAACATCATTAGATGCCAAGCAGGTGCCCAGAATGCACTTTTCCTCTATGAATCTGTTTCTTAAACAGAACTTTATTTGGAGCTGATCAACATTTTTAGTTCAAAATTCATTTAAAAAAACCCAAAAAATTCAATATTCATTTTGTCCATTTTTTTTTTCAGTTTTTACTTGCAAAAAAAAGGGGGGGGGAATTTGTCAGCTGATGAGATTTGTTCTGACAAAAACACAAACATATTTGAAAAAAATCAATTCAAACTGGTTTTTTTTTCATTTTAATTGTTTTTCAGAAGGAGAAAAAAAATCCATTTCATAATCAGTTTCACTTTCATGCATGATAATGCTGCTGAAAGTCAAGGGGACCTCTTTCCTCAAAACTTTACATTTTTTTATTTCTCAGTGTATTTTTCTTGTATTCCTAGAAGAGGACACTCCTTCTCCTGGAAAGTTAGGTATGCTTCCATAGAAATGGTTCGTATTTTGCTTTAGCACATCCACTCCTTCACATATTTGTGTGAAATAATGCTTTTGCAAAATGTAAACATGCTTTTTATGTTATGAAACTGTTCATATTTGCTAAAATCATATTCTTGTAGCCAGTGGGTTTGCAAACCAGCTACAGTCTGAGGGCATCAGATTTATTTCCAAATCACTAGATTATCCAGAATCCTATGCTATATGCTATGTAAGACCAGGTCTACACTACATGAGAAAGTTGACATAAGATATGCAACTCCAGCATATCTTCAGCATAGCTGGAATAGAGGTGAAGTCAAATTTCTGTCGTCCTGCAGAGATAGGTCAATGGGAGAAACTCTTACTCCTCGTGACCCTGCGAAGCACCAGGGTTGACAGGGGTGCCATCAGTAGTTGATTTAGCAGATCCTCACTAGACTTGCTAAATCAGGGGTGTGCAATAATGTTTGCTGGGGGGCCACTCCAAGATTTTGGAAAGTGGTCGAGGGCCGCACTCTTCCATGATATTAATGGAAGAGATGTAGAGTCTGGGATGGAGGTTGGGTGCGGAAAGGAGCTTGGGATAAGGAACTGGGGTGCAGGAGGGAATGTGGGGTCTAGGAAGAAGTAGGGTGAAGGAGGCGGTTGTGACCTGGGGCACTGGACTGGGGTGCAGAGGGATGGATTGTGACATAGGGCAGGGAATTGGGTTTGGGTTGTGAGGAAGGGCAGGAGGGGACTGTGATCTGGGGCAGGGGATTGGGGTGCTGGATCTGGGAGGGGATATGGATACAGGAGGGGGACAGAGGATTTGGGTATGTGGAGTAGGGGGCAGGAGTGGGAGCAGAGGGTCAGGGAAGGGAGGGGCTGGGGTGCCAGAGGCAGGCTCTGGCCAGGAGACTTATCAGCCAATAGCCCAGCACATTCCTTAATCAGCCTCCCTTTCTGCCCCACCCTGCCCCCGCAAAGGCTGCAGCCAAGTGCTCTGTGAATAACTACTAGACCCTTGTGCTTCCTACCTGCCTGTTATTGAAACAGGCAGATGACACTGGCCAGTTTCTGTCCAGAAGCTGGCCAATGGGACTGTGCTGGGGGTGGGAGCAGCTCGCAAAGCTTTTCCCCCTCTCCTCACAGTTTTTAAAGCAAAACTGCCCCGCAGCTGTGTTTCTGAGCAGTGTGTGGGTGGGACAAGGCAAGTGGGGAGCCTGCCTGGGGCTCCCCACAGAGTCCATGGGCTGGATCCAGTGGCTTGGTGGGCTGCATGCAGCCTGCGGGCCATATTTTGCCCAGGCCTGCTCTAAATCTAACCCTGGATCTCCAGTGTCAATCTGGTGGTAAGTGAAGACATGCCTTAAGTAGTAGTACTATCATAGTTCTTGAGGCTCCAGTTCAGGAATGCACTTAAGCATGTGCTTAAGGCTCATTGAGATATGAGAAGATGGAGTAGAAAGATTTCAGTGGCATTTAAGCACTTATTTAAAGCTAAGTGAATGGCTAAGTGTTTTGTTGAATCAGAGTCTGAGCCATTTCTATTTTCTAAACTATCAATAAACCAAATACATACCTATGCATCATCTTTGGTATTGTACAGATGGGTAGTTAAATAAAATGGATTTTCCCCAAGCTGTTTTAAGTTGCTTTTACAGGGGGTGGTTTATATACATATCCCTGAGTGAGTAGCGTGAACTAAGCCTTGACACATGCTACGCGTAAACCAGGTGCTCCTTCACTTTCTTTATTAGCCTGCATGCAGTGAATGCTGGATTCATTAAAGAGCTGGATTTACCCATCACCCTATACTTGAGCTTTCAATTTTCAGAGGGGGTAAGAAATGCTTAGCAAGCAACTTGAAATATTGCACTCCATCTTCTCACAATAGGCTATTTTACCTTGGGGGGAATGACTAATACAGCTGGAAATAGCCACCAGTGTTCTGACAAACGGGCTACTCTGGAGAAGCCAAAAAACATTTTAAAATGTAGGACTGGTGACATGTTTGTGACAAGTTTCCTTCATACATATTCATTTAAAATGGCAACTACTGAAGAAAGCCTTGGATCAAAAAGATGAATGTCCTACAGCTTGCCCAGAATGCATCGTACCTTAAAGGAACACACACATATACATGTAATGGGATCTAATGTGCTTTCTACATTGTTTTCAGGATAATAAATATTTTACACTAGGGAACATGCTTTTTTCATTTAGAGGAAGTGGTTTGGAGGATTGTTTAGTAAAGTGAGCAATTTCTTTCTCATGCCATTTTATTTTTATTTCCATAAAGCATAAAATATTTTGGCTTTTAGGAGAGTCAGGTTCTTTTCTCTGACATGGCCTCTTATTCTGATCCTTAGCACACTTGCATCTGAAGTAAAGGAAATGTGTTTGTCAGCAAACCTTTCACCAAATGAAGGAATTGAGTGTGTGTCCAACTCTCCTATACTAAATTATTATCATAGTAATCTGGAGTAGAGTACAGTTTAGAGAGACCCTATCCCATTATAAACAGATAAACCAGAGAACAAGAAGAAGGAGAAGTAAAGGCTGCATGGAGAAGCTTCTGTGGATTCCAAGGTGGAGAAGTGTGCTCCCTGAAATGTGATCCATGTGGTCACCCAACTAGCTGGTAGTACAGATGGAATTAGCATCCAGGCTGCCCAAGTCACAGTCCACTGCCCTATCTACTGGATTAATTTGGGATGGCCTAAAGATTTTGTCCACAAGTAGAAGTGAAGAGTTATTCCGGGTCCCAAAAGAGATATGGAGGAATGCCACTACCCACTGCTCCAAACATATGCAGGAGTTCAAAGGCCTAGTCATATTTTTTCCAAATCTATTAGAAGTTTAATACTCTGGAAGTATGTGTACTCCATGCAGCTGAGGATCAATGCATGAGGAAGATGCAGGAGGATGCAGAATCAGGGGAACAAGCATCATCCCACCAGCAGTCTGGTAGTGGTTCAGCAACAAAGTTGGTATTGACTGAGCAATGCTGTTAACTTCCATATACACCAGGCCTGTGGGGTTGAACTCGTTCTGAGAGGGGGTTATGGGTATAGGTGCAATTGGGAAAGGGTCTGGAAGAGCAGCTCCAAAGCAACTGTGCTGATGGGAGGATTCCCTGTCTCCAGAGACAGCACAAAGTCACTGGGGCTCCACATAGTTCACCCAAGCATCTGGCTGAACTGAGGAGACATGCATAGTCAAGAATCCTGTCCATTGCGTGGTGATACTGGCAGGTGATCAACACCCACCAGAGAGAATGATTCAGGATGGGAAGTTCCTAAGGGAACCTTGATGAGTTTCTTTTACCCTTTGTGGGCTTTTCCTGCAAAGGGGAGTATCTGGCCATACGTAAGAATCAGTATTCCTAGGCCTTTTTTACTTTCTCCTTTATATGGCTAACTCCAGGGTAGACCATATGAACGTAGCAAATGTCACCAGCAAATGGGGATGAACAATATGCTATGACCACAGCTGAATGATGACTCTTCCCAACACAGAAATAAGGCTGCAGTGAGAACGATTGTTCCCCACACAGACTTTTAAAATGTGTTTAAACCACAAGAGAGAAGACTAACATACACACGATCCTGCAAAGCCAAAAAGCAACAGTGCCTACAGCACAACAGTTATGCATTGGAAGGTGTAATCTCCAGGGTCTCCCAATTGATTCTACATTTCTAAGGGAATGACTACTCAGTACGCTTACTTCAAAATCAGCTATTTCGGAATTGTTTATTATTTTCCGAAATAGCTTATTTTGAAATAGCACATCTACACTACAAGGAAGCCTCAAAATTAGCCCATGGCAGGCCTCCTTAATGTGGATGTGTTACCTTGATTTAGAGCCCCAGTAGGCACTGGGGAGTAATTACTTTGAATGGCCCTGGGGAGGAGCTATATCAAAATAACAGCAGCGAAGCGTCCACACTTATTTCTCGTTGAATGAGGTTTACAGATTTCAAAATAAGCTGTCAGTTATTTTGAAATTATTTTGAAATAACGGAATTGCTGTGTAGGCGCTCACATGCTTGTTTGTTTTTAAATAACAGCCGTTATTTCAAAACTGTGTAGACGCACTCTCAAGTGACTAATCGCCAAATATCTGCTTACTTCCCTTCATAAGATTTTTACCTTCAACTACCTTAAGAGGTGTATCTGTATTAGAAGGGCTCCAGACTCTTCCTTATTTTCCAGTTCACTTCTTCATTCCTATTTGCAAAGGAGAGTTAGCCTGCTCTGTATCATATCCCAAGTTCACCCTTCAGGCAAGAGGAATGCACAGTTTAAGATCTGCCTTCTGGCCTTCCTTCCTAGCAGGACACAGAGCACCTACCAAAACTCAAAGGACTGAAACAAATCCATCTCTGGGTCTGAGACCACAGCCCAAACTTGATAATGAACTTGAATCTCAACACACAGTGTGTAGGGAGAAGTTTGGACTTAAATCTGAGTCCAGATTCACTTTGGCAGCTTTAGACCATCATTGCCTGTAACTAGGAAATTTGAGGGGTGGAGAGCTATAGCTGAATCTGCTCCACATGGTGCAGTCCAAACGCCACATAAAAATTCCACTGGAAAACCCATAAACCTTATTTTTCCTAAATAAATTGAGACATATATTCTTCCCAGTCATGTTTTCCCCCATAATCGCAAACAACAGCTGGATTGTGCAAGACAAATCCTTGG
Organism: Pelochelys cantorii; assembly: GCA_032595735.1. Classification (NCBI taxonomy): domain Eukaryota; kingdom Metazoa; phylum Chordata; order Testudines; family Trionychidae; genus Pelochelys; species Pelochelys cantorii. Next base: position 330,585,613 of record CM064326.1, on the reverse strand, counting down.
TAGCATTTTAGTTTATTTGTTGTAATAGAAAGAAATATTAGGAGTAAATTATTGGGAGAGAAAGTGAGGTCAAGTCACCCAGAACCTGGTACAGAAGAGGCAAAATAATTTGTAGAGGGAAAAAAATCCTATAAAAATCTAGACTAACAGCATATCTCCTCTCATTCCAATAGCACCATATTTCCTTGCAGTCTTTAGTCTGAGTTAGTTTCTTTCAGACTTTCCATATGCTACAAAAGTCTGCAGCATTTCACCCTGTGTATTTTTTTCCCTTTAAAGAAACCATAATGGCCTTTTTTTCTTTTTTACTGTGCCTGGCATACGTTGAAAGGTATCTTCTAAGATTTCATTTATGATAGCTCAGAAATGTATGTCTCGCTAAGACTACAAAGCAGACTAATGGTTTTAAAAGCACAGTGATGAAAAGCTTGGCAGGGGAGTCTGCGCTAACTACATATATGGACCATGTAAAGGGGTACAAGAGGTCAATATTTTTTTTAAAAAGAGACAGGATCAGGTAAGGTCACATTGGTTACAGCCAATTGCACAGTGGCATTCTTTGTCATTCATCCTTATCCGAATCCCTAATTATAGGCTGCACAATCAGAGCGGGTGTGCTAAGTCGCAGAACTGTATTGTCCCATGGTGAGTGCTTAGCAAAAAAAAAAAAAGAAGCAGGAATCTGATACTTTGTCACAGTTTGCAAACAATGTGGCTGAACCACCTGAGGAGGGTCACATTTTTACATTCTGAGACAATTTATTAGTAACGGTGCTTGTCACTTAAAAATCCCCTGAAAGCTCCTTACTTCTTGAAGACCAGTAGAAGGCAGCTTTTCTCTGTGGTGGTTTGAGAAAAAGGCAAATAAAATAGAAGGTTTAAGTAATTTACAAAGATAGCAGTGATTCCCTGATCTATCCTGGGAAGTTGCCTGTTAGAACTTTAAACTCAATTACAGACACTCACCCAGCACTATAAAACCTGCTGGGCTGGGGATTCTTTTATATCCAATCCAATATAGGCCCAATGCAAAGCCCATTGAAAAAAATCACTACAAAGACTAATAGATTTCAAGGGACTTGAAATAAGGTTCTGCAAATCCTATTTATTATTGATTATGCACTAAGCACCAGCTTCTTGCTGTTCAAGACAGAAAAAGACATGTTCTTTATCCCAATGAACTTATAACAATGATCTTTGGGCAACTTCACTTCTTATCAAGTAAACAAGTTTGCCAGGTGAGAGCTACCCAGTGACACCTTGGCCACCTTCAGCTTGATTCCTGAGACAGGATCATCAGAGATATCATGGAAACAGAATTCATTCGAATCCAGAGCAACTTTAATGCCTATGAAAACAAGACAGTAAAGACCATAAATACTTCTGAGGTGGGTTTTTTTTTTTCTTACTTTGGAATTTTTACTCAGATGAGTAATCCAATTTCAGACCCATTGAAATCAAGAGTCTCAGACTGAAAACCTTTATTCATCAGAGTATTTTGAAGGCAATGGAACAATTGCATAGCTTACCCGCTACTCATGTGAGAATATGGGTTTGCAGGATCAGGCCCTATACTTGTCTAAAATGCATACAAAACTTATTTTAAATATCTTAACTGTTGGTTATTTTCCCAAGTGTGGCAAAGTACTTAAGGAAACTTAATGCTACCTTTTCTTAAATAAAACTTACCTAAACAAGATAAATGGCATTTACCTTAGATACTTTTGATTAAGGCTTTTCCTAGTAATATTATCTCTTTATTCATATAGCTGTTTCTTAAAGTGGACCTATCTTTCTTTTCATGTGCTTTTGGCTCCTGTTCAGGAATTTATCATTTTATAACTTCTGCTTTTATGACATGACATAGCTGAATTACCATCTGGCCAAAGTTTTATTGGCCTTGCCCAGAACTAGGCTAAATGTAGCTTTTAAAGCTTGTCATATTCATGGAGGATTTGTGGGAGTGATTCAAAAGCTGTGAACAAGGGGATTTAAGGTAAGAACTGGAACATGGGAATTCAACAAAGGAGAACCACACTTCCAAACCGAGATAGAATTTCAAAGTACTTTTTGAAAAATAATATTACTAGAAATTTTTTCTCCGTATTGAATATCATGAAAGAAAATGTTCACCTTACAGACAAAAAGGAGAATTGTTTTCCCAAAAGCAGAAACATTTGACCATGTCATCTCATGTTTTAAAAACTATATTCATGCTGCCTCACATATGACATAGATTTTCTAAGCTTTGTAAATACTAAATCAACAGCATTTTTTCTTTGTGCCACCAGTTCTTTGGAAGACTTACTGACCTTTTTCTTTCTTTTAACAAATTTAAAGTCTGATCACCAATGGGAATAAGCTGACAGGGCTCCATTGAAGTCAATGGAATTGGCCAGTCTACACCAGCTGAAAGCTTAGCCCATTTGTGCAGATATAAAAATCCAGGTTAAGAATCTTAGGCCTGATCTACACTAGGACCTTAGTCCAAATAACACCCCCCCCCCCAAGTTCAAATTTGGAAGAGGTATGTCCATATTACCAAGCCTATTAAGGGGCCGTGGAATTCAAACTCTGTCCTCCAGCTTTTCATAAGGAATAATGCTAAATCCAAACTTGTAAGTCCAAAATAATGTTAGAACTAATTGGCCTCCAGGAGACCTCGCGCAGCTCCCCAGAACGATTCCTAGGGCTCTGAGTCTGAGGTAGTGCATCCACATTAGCGGAGCCTGCTTCAGACTACATTCAATTCTTCCCTCTAGTGAGGACATGGAAGTTCAAATTTGTTAAATCGGGAGACCATAAGTCAAATTTAGTAAATCTGAAATAATTTCCTAGTGCAGACATGGCCTTTGAGACTAACACATAATTTCCCACACTGCCCCTCTCCTGAAAGGCTGATTGGATAGTATATTTTCCATGCCTATTTCAATATGTACCCTATTTCAATATGTGTTGACAATGGAAGTAAACAATGGTGGTATTTTTGAGTAATGGGCCATGACACCACTACATTACTTCTGTATTGCACCAGTGTAACTTTGGCCTTATCTACACTTACCAGGAGATCGATGCTGAAGAGATCAATCTCCCGGGGGTTGAATTAGAGGGCCTAGTAAAGACCTACTAAATTGACTGCTGCTCATGCTCCTGTCGACTCTGGTACTCCACTGTGTCATGAGGAGTAAGGGGTGTCTATGGGAGATTTTCTTCCCTTGATCCCCCGCAGTGCGGATGCCATGGTAAGTTGAACTAAAGTATGTTGACTCCAGCTATACTCTTCATATAGCTTTCATTGCGTACCTTAGTTTGACTTTGCCCCCTACTGCAGATGTGGCCTTCAAAATGAGCCCCTGAACTTCATTGGAGTTGCTCTGTACTCACACTTGTTTACATGGGATCAGGATCTCACTTCTTAAGCTTCTCTTTACAGGAGTATTTATGGAGGAGAGTATTTTAGGGTTCTGTCTCTTTGCCCAAGCTCATTTCTTTGAAACAAAGTAGAGAGAATAATAAAATCTACACTCAAAAAGTAGATATTTAGAACCTGAAGATTACTCCCCATCTTTGTAATAGTCTTATACAAGGTTAATATTGGGGTTATGTCGCATGATGATGAGGCCCCTCAACTTCTTTGACAATTTCCTTTAATGGAAATAGTCCACTCCTCTCTTGAACTAAGTCCTGTGGTAGGAATGTGTGAGTATTGACATAGATTGCAAGACCCGAAGAAACAACTGTGATCATTTAATCTAACCACCTGTATAACACAGGACTTAGAACATCTAGCAAATAATTCCTACGGCAAATCTTCGAGAAAAGACATCCGATCTTGATATAAAAGTGCAATAGCATAATTTTAAATTGTTCTGATGGTTAATCAACATCACTATTAAGATGTATACCTTATTTCCTGTATGAATTTGTCTACTTTCAAATTCTAAGCATTGTACCACTTTATACCTTTCTCTATTAGACTGAGGAACTAATTATTAAATATTTGTTCTCTGTGTAGATCCTTATATACTATAGTCAACTCACTCCTTGATCTTCTCCTGTTAACTAAAGAGATTGAGCTCCTAATATATTATTAAAAGCCATATATTCTAATCCATTAAAAAGTTGAGGGGGAAGTGGTGCTCCCAGTAGTTAGATTCCTGACTCTGAACATAAATATTACACTGTTGTTCCCTATCACCCAAAGACTCAAGAATCAATCCCTGTACAAGCCTGCTTCTAACTACCCCCCATCTCAAATTCTGATGTATTTGGGGTGTTGTTGTTCAGTGTTCTGCAATGACCCTCAGTGATACTGGTCAATGGCAAAGTTTATTCTTTAGAGCCTGCAGAAGGGATTTAATTTATTACTGAATCAATTACAAGAATACTTCTAGCTAAAGAAATGGTATTTGGCTGGCTTGGGTAAAATACATTCTCCTCTTCCCTAAATGACAGAATGGATGCTGTTGTAGTTTTATACGTGCCTGATATAGACCCTCAGCCATATCTACATTATTGAACAGACCACAAGACCTGAAAGCTGTTTAAAAAGTCTGATATAGGCCTAAATCCTCCTCCCATTAAAATCAACATGTTTTGCCAAATACAACTTACGCTGATCCAAAAAGAGAAAGGACATGGAATATATATTACCCAATTGAATTGGAACATGGTCTGGTATGTTATCCATTTGGTATCTGGTTCAATACAAATAACTTCACAGGGAGTGCTGGACTCCAGGGTCCCATCAGCTTGATTCAGTTGGGCATTACACTACATGTATGATGTTTGATGTGTCCATCATCACTATTGAAATATTGTGAATATCACTCTTTCTATTGGCAGGTAAATCTATGTTGGGAACTAAAAGCTGGCCTTATTTTGGGGGAGCCATAAGATTACACTTGTACTACATTCACTGGAATTATAGGTTTAACTTATCCCATAGTAAACAATACGTGCACAGTTCTTTCCATAACGGTTTAAACTGTATAATGCAGATATAGGTGATATTCAGGGCCATTAGTGCTGTGAAGTGAATCTTCTTTACATTTTGAATTTATTTAGGCATTCAAAACTTCAAAGTAATCATTCTTGCTTCTTAGTCTTCATTCAAACACCAAAAATCACATGATCTATTGTGAAGTAATTAGTTATAGTCACAAAAGTGATTGCGAAAGTGACACTGCAGGTTTCCTTATTAATTATGTCTCAATGTCTTTCAGATCCAATTAGTTCAGTTTACAGGGCGGAAGTGTAGTTTTCTTTTTCACCCTAACTAGGAGTGCAGCAATCTTGGCTTGGGATTTGAACGGCAAACTCTCTCCTTCCTGCCTCTTAGATCATTTCCACAAAGGAAAATCTGCGTTAAGGACTTAGGTGGCAATGATGATGATATGTGAGGCAATCATCATTAAAATATTATATTTTGGCTATAAAGAAAGTAGTGGAAGATAAACCAGGAGCAGATAAGCAGAGTAAGATATTACTTGTATACTCACTTTTCTTTCTATAATCACACAATTGGGCCCAATTTTGCAAGGTGCTGACTTGTTCCAGTCACATGAGGCCTGTCGGGGTTGTGTGTTGTATAAAAGGTGTCAGGGTATGTCTAGACTACATACCTCTGTTGGCAGAGGCATGTAAAATTGACTATGTCGGGTAGCCTATGAGGCGGGGATTTAAATATCCCCCCACATCATTAAAACAAAAATGGCCGTTGCGCTGTGCCGGCTCAGCTGATTGTCGGCACAGCGCGGCAGTCAAGATGCGGATCGGTCAACAAGGGAAGCCTTTGTCGACCGATCCTGTAAACCTCATTTCATGAGGCATAAGGGATCGGTCGACAAAGGCTTCCCTTGTCGACCGATCCGCGTCTTGACTGCCGCGCTGTGCCAACAATCAGCTGAGCCGGCACAGCGCGGTGGCCATTTTTATTTTAATGAAGTGGGGGATATTTAAATCCCCGCTTCACTGACTATGTCGGGTAGCCTATTTTACATGCCTCTGCCGACAGAGGCATGTAGTCTAGACATAGCCTCAGTGTCTAATTTCTGTGGCTATTGTTACATATTCTGTTGAATAAAGGGATCACATGCAAATAATTTAATTTTAATCACAAAAAAACCCACAAACAAATGCAGTTAATTGTGAAACACATAAATGGAGATACCTAAAACGACAGACAGATGACATGATCTGAACCTGGACTGATTTTAATTATGGTGAACTGTTAGACCAAGTTAGCTAGTGATGAATTTACTTAGTAACACTGAATTTTACTATCCAGCCGAAACTTAGTCCAGTTTCTCCCCCTGACAGTATTAACAGGACTTCACATGAGAAATGTATTTTTGGTAACACAAGAGGATACTATTAATGTATGGCAACCTAATAAACACTGCAAATGACATAACTGTATCTCTAACACCTTGTTCAGTACATAAATTATACGGCTGTTTGATCATCTGAACTTGCACACTGTTTTATAACCGAAGCACATGTGTCTTCCTGTTCCACTCCTTCATAATGCTTTTCATCCATCTCAAAGCCCTTCACAATTTTCAAATCTCTAATCCATTTATCCTTTCAATGTCCCTTGTAAGGTAGGGAAATATCATGCCCATTTTAAAGATGAGGAACTGAGGCACAGAGAGGATACATGACTTGCTCAAAGTCTCAGAGATAGTTTGCGGTAAAGCAGGGATTCAATGCTGGTTTCACACATTCTAGATTAGTTTCCTAACTACTCGCCATTCTTCCTCTGAAAGGATATGTCTACACTGCAGAGTTTTTTCAGAAAAACTTCACTTATGTTCACACTGCAATCATGTTCTTTCAAAAAAAAAATCAAAAGAACAGAGGAGTTTTTCCAACATTGGTAAACCTCTTTCTACGAGGAAGAAGCCTTTTTCTGAAAGAGCTCTTTCAGAAAAAGGCGTGTGTGGATGGGGAAGAGGGAGTTCTTTCGAAAGAACAGGAAAGATGGTGGCCACTCTCTTTATAGTAATCACAGCTTAAATGCAAGATAGCGTCCATTCAGTGTGGATGCTATCTTTTGAAAAAACAGATCATTTTTTATGGGCTTTTGCTGTGCAGACTTTTTTTTTTCTCTGAAGAAGTTTTTTTTTGGAAGATCTGTTCCGGAAAAGCTTCTTCCGAAAGAAGCTTGCAGTCTAGACATAGCCTTAGTTAACAAACAAGCCAGCACTTTCCATGTTAACACTCTTCACTCAGTCTTTTTTTAATATAGTGGCTGAATTACATTATACTCAGTTCCTGCATCTCTTCTGATATTTGGTTTTAGTTAATTTATATAAAAATAAAGTCAACTTTAATTAATCAAACCAGCCTTGATGCTTTTGGTTTTGAGGAGTGATCATGAACACATATTATTGTGATTTATAAGGAAATGTTTCCATACTATATGATAGCTCATGAAAAGCAATTCTGTTGAATTCCGAATGTCACTACTATTACTCTCATGTTTCATTTGGTTTGCATCTTACTTTTGGCTGGGACTGTAGAGCTATGTTCTTTTATTATGGTTCTGGCAACTGTTTAGGAAATAAAGAAAATTAAATTGTCTACACTACATTGCAAGGTGGATTTGATTGCAGTGGATATTTTGGGCAAAACAAAAACCTGTTACAGCAATGTGAATCCATAATAAATTCATTGACATCAACAGAGTTAGTCCATATTTTCACCAGTGTAACCTTTACCAGAATTTGACGCAATATATATGCAAATTGATACACACATACTACATTATATACATAGCAAAACAAACATGGAGAAATAATTGATTTATTACTCTGTCAAATGAAAATGTAGGATTCCATTCACATAAAATTATTTTTCTTTGTACTGATTTACAAGTGTCTTTATTCTGTTACCAAGCTTCCTTCCTCTCATTTACACTTCTACCTTTATTTTCTCTTTAGGGGAGGGATAATTATTCTGAAACCATCTCATTTCAATAACGGACTAGCTTAGTTTCAATAGTTTTTCATTATAATCAAAAATACCATGTGATTTGCTAGCTATGTGTTTGTTTACAATACAGAAAAAGTATTAAACTTCTATCTAAGCTTATACATAATCCCATTTTTAGCATGGAGAAGGAATTAGGGGAGGAACACCTGCAGGCAAGACCAAACATCATCACATGAAGAAGAAAGTGTGAAGAAGAAAGTTTCTGGGTATCTAAGTGTTATCAATTTCCATGCTGCAGTGTCCCAGAATGACTTTTCTTGTGACTGACAGCACATTCTGATTCTCCATCATAAAGCTAATTTCTTCTGCTGATGTGAGATTTCTGATGCAGTTTAAGGACAAGAATTACTGGAAACAGTTTCTTATCCTTAAAGATAATACTACTGACACATCATGTGATGTTTTTGTTGCAACCTGTGTTATTTTCAGCTATAAGTTATCAAAATGCCATGGAGAAAAATAAGGTTCACCCTTGAAGAGCATACACCAATGTTGACACTATATAATTTAAACCAAAAAGGGCCTCCTAGTTCAAATCACATTAGCAGTGTTCATGAAAAAAACAAACTCCCCCACCTCCACCCCCCAAAAATACCCCAAAGCAGGAATTAGCTACAAAAGTCAACCCAGCATAATAAAACTAAATACTAAGGGTGTGTCTAGACTACATGGCTCCGTCGATGGAGCCATGTAAATTAGTTTATTCAGTATAGTCAAAGAAGCGGGGATTTAAATAATCCCTGCTTCATTAAAATAAACATGGCCTCCGTGCTGTGCCGACGATCAGCTGATCCGACACAGTGCGACAGTCTAGACGTGGATCTGTCAGCTGGGGAAGCCTTTTTCAACTGATCCTGTAAACCTCATTTCACAAGGCATAAGGGATCGGTCGGCAAAGTCTTCCCCAGCTGACAGATCCGTGTCTAGACTGCTGTGCTGTGTCAGATCAGCTGATCGTCAGCACAGCGCGGTGGCCATGTTTATTTTAATGAAGCAGGGATTATTTAAATCCCCGCTTCTTTGACTATACTGAATAAACTAATTTACATGGCTCCATCGACGGACCAAGAGGGCACACTTTGCTCACTAGCCTGCTCTGAAGCCCATGTTGTGTTGTCTTCACATCTATTGCCCACACCAGATGTGTTCAAGCTAGCTTATGGACTGTTGTGCTAACATATCCTTACTGGCAGTGATATAGTGGTAGCCAAGATTTAATTTTATGGCTAAAATTTAATTTTATGGCTGTTATTTAGAAGAAATGTTGTCTTGTCAATATCTGGGCACAATCCTGTATTCTGTACTTTGGCAAGTTTCAGTTGATTTCATTTCAATGGGAAGTTGCCAACTGGTGTCAAACATACTTATGTGAGTAATTTTACCCATGTGACTAATCCCAATGTAGTGAATGGAACTACACTAGGTTAGAATCATAGAATGAGACGGCTTGTCTCCACTACAGGGTTGATCAGTGCTGCTGTGATCGATTCATCAATAGTCCATTTGGTGAGTCTAGTAAGGACCCCTTAAATCTACTGCTGATCACTCTCTTGTCGACTTCAGTAATCCAGCAGAAGGAGATGAGTAAGGGGAGTTGACAGAGTATTCTGTGTCAATCCTCTGCATTGTGGATACAATGGTAAATAGATCTAAGTTACATCAATTTGAGTCATGTTTCTAACATGACTGGAAGGACTGAGTCTTAAGAGTTCATCATGTCCAGTCCCCTGCACTCAGAACCAAGAACCATCTGGCACCTAAAAGGTATTTGTATAATCTGCTCTTAAAAATCTCCAACAACCTCCCAGGACACTTTATTGCAGTGCTTAATCACCCTGATGATTAGGAAGATTTTTCTAAAGTCCAACCTAAACCTCCCTTGCTGCAGTTTAAGCCCATTGGTGGTTCTCCTATCATTACAGGTAGAGTAATTTTTCACTCTCCTCCTTGCAAAATATTTTTAGATACCTGAAAACTTATCAAGTCCCCTCTCAATCTTCTCTTTTCTAGACTAAACAAACCCAGTTCTTTCAATATTCCCTGATAGGTCATGTTTAATCAATTTTGTTTTTCTTCTCAGAACTTTTTTCCAATTCATTCACATGTTTCCTGAAATGTGGCACCCAGAACAGACCACAATACCCCAGAAGAGGCTTAATCAGCACAGTGGATCAGAAGAATTATTTCTCTTTTCTTACCTAAGTGTCTCCCAGCCAGCAGCCCTGCAGCACCCTGAAGGCAGGCTAGACTCCCTACCTGCTGCAGCCCCAGACCTCTTGAAACTGCAGGCTGTTCCCTCCACATGGCTCTCTTCTCCTTCCCAGAGCTGAGGCTTATGTTGTCCCCATCCACCAGGCCAATCTCTCAGCTCCTATTGGCTGGTTGTCTCCAGCAAATAGGAGCTGGGGATTGGGTTGGGGGCAAGGAGATCACACAAAGCCTCCGCCTGCCACAGATCAGAGAGACTGTTCTTTAAACTACGGCAGCTGTATGTCTCAGGGTCCCAGCAGGGTGGTCCGTGGGCCTGATCCAGTGGCTTGTCAGGCCAGATTCAGTCCCCAAGCTGTATCCCCAGCTCTGATCTAGATTGTGTTTCCCTAATAAGGTTATTCCCCTATAAAAGGGTATTAATGTACTTAAATCTGTGATTTAGGAAAGTGGCCTTACTCAAGATGTCACTTCAGGGCTTGCTTAATCTTAAGCACATGTTTAACTCCTACTAAGCATACACTTACATGCATTCTTCGTGTGGGGCCTCAATATCTGCAGGATCAAGGCCTAAATTGGTACTTTTGTCATTTCTTTAATAATAATATTTCATTTTAAGCCAGTGGGGGTGTAGCTAATGCAAGGAAGATCTTTCATGAATCTGCAGATGGTGGAACAGATGAAAAGTAACTAGACAAATTATCAATAGCTACTTCGGCTAAAGGAAAGTTTGGTTTCATATTAAGTAAGGAATTATACCATAGTGTCACTGGATTCTCACATGGCAATGATTAACATAGTTATTTGTAAACAGGATGGATGATAGAGCCCATGTGAAAATAAAGTGAGAGAATTTGATTTATTCAATTCCCCTTGGTACTTTCTTAACCATGTGTTAAAGTCACTGCATGTACAGTACAGTACAGTATGCTGGGGATTTTAGTTTTGGAAACAAACAATTTGCAAAGGGTAATTTGTTTCACATATTTCCCCTTGTGTCTATCCACGAATTGTTCCTGGAGAAATCATGAAGTTCTCACGTTTTTCTTAATTCACAGCTTTCTCAGAATTCTCCCGAAAAGAAGCTTTGATCTGTAGTCCATTTGCAACAGTTCATTGTGAAGACCCTCAGTTCACCACAAGGTTTTGTTTCTGTTCCTAGATTATTTGGATGACTGTACAGTAGTCACCTAAACATTTCAACTTGAAATGTGAATGCTACAATCTAATATAAAATTGGAAATGCACTTCCAAGAAATATTGGAGTTGTCAGACTTAAGAATGGATTGCAGCTGGCCTGTATTAGGGGAGGAAAGTATTGTGAGCATAAGCAGTCTCCCTCCTTAACAATGCTCGTGCAGTCACTAGGGCTGTCCCTTGGAGCCTATTCCCTCCATGTTCCCTTGTGTGTGTACATCATCCTGAGGAGGTGAAACAACGGCCCTGCCTTCTTGCACATAGCCAGGAACACTAGGAGAGCAGGGAGCAATTTTTACCATGCCAGTTTTGGCACAACTTCCCAGATCACTGGGCTAGTTAGGAAAGCACTGTCATATGGTTCCTGGAGCTGTGCTAATAAATCCCAAAACAATAGTACTAATAGAAAACACAATTACAGGTGCAGTAAAGGCAGCAGGGAAAGTTTTGGGGTATCTAAGGGTACATGTACACAGCAGCATTACAACTAACGTTATTTTGAAATAACCTAGTCTGCGTCTACACAGCAGTTAGTTAATTCAAAATAACGTCAAAAAACTGTCAAGCAGGAGGACTTCTTACTCCGACTCCTGTAACCCTCATTGTATGAGGAGTAAGAGAAGTCGGAGGAATAGTGCTCTATTTTGAAATAAGTGCTGTGTAGACACTCCCAATTTCAGTTTCAAAATAAGCCATGCAATTGACGGATCTCAATTTGCGTAACTTATTTCAGGTTAAGCCCTGCTGTATAGACACGCCCTCAGTGCTAAGGAAGAGTTTAAGGTGAAATTTAGAGAAAGAGATTTACCAATTCGGGACATGACCCACAGTCTACTAACATCGATTGGAGCCTTGTTAAGGAGTTCAGTGAGCTCTGGATCAGATCCTTAGAGGGAAGGAAAGTCCCAGAGAGCTAGATCAATAAAGGAGAGGAAGGAAGATCCTGGGGTTTAGGTACAGGTCTAGCAATTGGGATACTCTCATTTTAATTCCCACAGACATTGGCAAGTCACTTAGGGGATGTCTACACTTGGAGCTGGAGGTCAGAGTCCCAGCTCATGTAGGCTTACTCCTCCTAGCTCTTACTGAACTAGAATGCTAAAAATTCTAGTTTAGCCAGGGGATTATGGGAAGTGGTGGGTGGCAGCATGGGCTAGTTATGATAAGTATAAACCTGCCTTAATCCCTGGATACAATCTGACATGTCCCACCACTGTCTATGCTACCCTGGCTACACCACTAGTTTCGTGCACTACTGTAAGGAAAGCTAGTGTGAAGGCTTACCCATGGAGTTGGAAGGGGAGGGAAAACTGTCCTGAGAATTGGCAATTCTAAAAGGCCCAGGGCTCCCAGCCACTATTGCTACTACAGCAGCAGAACCCGGAGCCCCAGGCCCTTTGAATCACCCAGTTGAGGCACCACCATTTCCATTCGAAGCCACCCCCTTTTTGTCTACGGGCCTGGCATAGCTGTCTACTCCCCTGCTAGTGTACATATGTCTACACAAGCTGGGAATCACACCTCCTAGCTCCAAGTGTAAATGTAGCCTTAATCTCTCTGCCTCAGTGCCCCAACTGTAGAATGGGGATAACACTTTCCCACCTCACAAGAGAATTATGAGGATAAATATATTAAAGAGGAATTCGGATAACTACGTTAATGGGGGCCATATGAAGTACCTAAGATAGACACAAGTGAAAAGAGGTTGTGGCCAAACTCAGACCTGGTTTAAGTGAAAACAAATCCCATTAGTCGCTCAAGAAGTTAAATTGACTTAGTCAAGCGGGCCCAGAGAGGATAGAATTTGCCTGCAAGGAATTTTGAAAAAAAATCTTCACATATAAGGTAAAATGTCTTGTAAGTTAGCCTAATCAATGAAGCTGAGGTTGCTTTCTACTCCTTGCTATCATACAGATATGTATTATTCATGTTGTTAGCTAGCTTGTCTGCTTTCCTTCTTAGAATGTATTTAATCAGCCTCCATTCCATCCATGGCCAGCATTGTTAAGATCAACTCTGTCCATTTTAGTTTTGTAGACTGAATATGCATAGCTGGAGAGATGATTTCTGGGCTATGTCTTGGCACACTGAAATCCATCCCTGGATGCTGGTGTGTTTATAGGCATCAACGGGATTGTTAGAAAGTTATAAGCAGAGATCAAGCAAGCCAACAAGTGTTAACCACATAAAAATGATTTAGAGTAGGGCTATTAATTGAAGAAAAGATCTTCCCTGTGCTGATATTTGGGAAGTGTGAAGATAACTAAATCTGCAAATTCAAAAACAAACGAACAAAAACTGGACAACACATGCAACAGAATTAAACTGTTTTAACAGTGCCCTAAGTGTTATAGTATAATAAAGAAGCAGAATAAGAGAGACGTACCAACCTTGGTAGCTTGGATTATCTAATAATCACCATCCCTTTTTAAATAACATTTTAAAATATTCCAATCTAGTCACATTTTGAGGTGGCAAAAAGGCAGAGAAAATATATTTTTATTGCTTTGCTCTATCTCCTAGTCAACTGGCCATTGTGTAAGTACTAAGGTGATCCTTTAATTATAGTATGCTTTTTCAGTCACTCATAAGGACATAACAGTGATCATATTGGGTGAGATCAAAGGCCCATCTAGCCCAGTATCCTGTCTTCTGATATTGGCCAATGCCAGGTGCCCCAGAGAGAATAAACAGAACAGGTAATCATCAAGTGATCCATCCCGTCACCCATTCCCAGCTTCTGAGAAACAGAGGCTAGGATAACATCCCTTAGCTTTTTGACAGAGGCCTATAAAATCATGACAGGTATGGAGAAAGTGAATAAGGAAAAAGTTATTTATATGTTCCCAGAACATAAGTACTAGGGGTCACCAAATGAAATGAATAGATAGCAGACTTAAAACAAACAAAAGGAAGGTTTTCTTCACACAGTGTACAGTCAATCTATGGAACCCCTTGCCAGAGGATGTTGTGAAGAGCAGGACTTTAACAGGATTCAAAAAAGAATTAGATAAATTCATAGAGGTTAGGTCCATCAATGCTTATTAGCCAGGATGAGTAGGAATGGTGTCCCTAGCCTCTGTTTGTCAGAGACTGGGAATGGGTGACAGGGATGGGGCCACTTGATGATTACCTGTTTTGTTCACTCTGTCTGGGGTATCTGGCATTGGCCACAGTTGGAAGACAAGCTAGATGGACTTTTGATCCAACCTAGTATGGCCATTCTTATGTTCTAACTATTGTGTTAAGGTTACATTGTGGAGGGAAAAATTGCTTTACATGGTCTGTAGATCAATAAAATGTGTGAGTTGTACTGAAAGTCAGCATGGTTTCTGCAGAGGGAAGTCGTGTCTAACTAATCTGTTAGAATTCTTTGAAGGGGTTAATAAACATGCGGACAAGGGGCACCCAGTGGATATAATATACCTAGATTTCCAGAAAGCCTTTGACACGGTCCCACACCAAAGGCTTTTACGTAAATTAGGTGGTCATGGGATAGGAGGAAAGGTCCTTTCATGGATCAAGAATTGGTTAAAAGACAGAAAACAAAGGGTGGGAATAAATGGTAAATTTTCACAATGGAGGAGGGTAACTAGTGGTGTTCCCCAGGGGTCAGTACTGGGACCAATCCTGTTCAACTTGTTCATCAATGATCTAGAAAATGAGGTAAGCAGTGAGGTGGCCAAGTTTGCAGATGACACAAAGTTGTTCAGGACAGTCAAAAGCAAAAGGGATTGTGAAGAACTACAAAAAGATCTCAGCAAACTGAGTGATTGGGCAGCAAAATGGCAAATGAAATTTAATGTGGGTAAGTGTAAGGTAATGCATGTTGGAAAAAATAACCCAAATTACACGTACTACATGATGGGGTCAAATTTAGCTACGACAGATCAGGAAAGGGATCTTGGAGTTATAGTGGATAGTTCTATGAAGACATCCATGCAGTGTGCAGCGGCAGTTAGTAAGGCAAATAGGATGTTAGGAATTATTAAAAAAGGGATAGATAATAAGACAAAAGATATCATACTTCCCCTATATAAAACTATGGTACGCCCACATCTCGAGTACTGCGTGCAGATGTGGTCTCCTCACCTCAAAAAAGATATATTGGCATTAGAAAAGGTTCAGAAAAGGGCGACTAAGATGATTAGGGGCTTGGAAAGGGTCCCATATGGGGAGAGGCTAGAGAGACTGGGACTTTTCAGTTTGGAAAAAAGGCGATTGAGGGGCGATATGATAGAGGTATATAAAATCATGAATGGTGTGGAGAAAGTGATTATAGAAAAATTATTTACCTTTTCCCATAATACAAGAACTAGGGGACACCAAATGAAATTGATGGGTAGTAGGTTCAAAACTAATAAAAGGAAATTTTTCTTCACACAGCGCACAGTCAACCTGTGGAACTCCTTGCCCGAGGAGGCTGTGAAGGCCAGGACTCTATTAGGGTTTAAAAAAGAGCTTGATAAATTTTTGCAGGTTAGGTCCATAAATGGCTATTAGCCAGGGATAAAGTATGGTGCCCTAGCCTTCATAACAAGGGCAGGAGATGGATGGCAGGAGATAAATCACTTGATCATTGTCTTCTGTTCTCCTTCTCTGGGGCACCTGGCATTGGCCACCGTCGGCAGATGGGATGCTGGGCTCGATGGACCTTTGGTCTGACCCAGTATGGCCATTCTTATGTTCTTATGTTCTTATGAAAAGAGCTTGCTGTTGAGATCTCAATAGCCTCTTGGAATCCCAACTCCTATAACAGAATGCTGTCTGGGAGTGAGAAGAAGAAAGGCTAGTTTAGGGAAGCTGAATGAGTGGTGGGAGAGATGCAATGGTGAAAGTGACCTGCTTATTTTCTCCTCATCTTGTCTTCTGTCAGTTCCTAGCAACCACTGGAGTTCACAGCTTTTCAGTCAGTTGAGTGAAACCCAGCAGGTGCCACCTCACAACCGTCATGCATCAGTGTAAAGTCTGTGTCTTGAGGTTAGAAAAGGGAACTAAGTCTCAGGAGAGATGAATGTTACCCTTGACGGTGACACAGCTTTATGCCTCAGTTTCCCCATGTGTAAATTGAGGGGAAAAAGGCCCATATTTGAAAAAACACCTTGAGAGCCTGAGTCAAAAGTTCAGAATAGGTTCAATGTATTAAGTCTCCTCATGCTTTAAATTATCTACCTTCATGCCATCTGTGATTTTTGGTTTCCTAACACTATTATATAATTGAGAAGTAGTTTATAAATATCCATAGAACGCTAATTAAAACAGTTCCAATAAAACACATATATGCAAGCAGGGATCAGCATTACTCATCATGGCTGAAGTTATTCCTTTAGCCCAGGGCAAAGGTTCCTCAATGAGACTAGTAATACTGCCACCTGCTTTCACCATGGAGTTCTGCTGAAGAATGCCGAGTTCATCTGTCAGTGAGCAGGGGTCCCATTTGTCTTTGCCTTTTATAACTTGCCTGAACTCGGAGCAGCAGGTCACTCGTCACTCTCTGCGGCCATTTGTGCAAGCAAACAAGAAGCATGATTTCGGAAGTAAATCTTTACCAACTGTCATGTGTTTCCCTCCCTCTGTTGATATTAGCATTAGAACATCTATGGACACTATATCATCTTTAAGTTAACATGGCCACACAGCTGGAGCTTCACAACAGATTTTTATAAGCTAAAATGTATTCAGAAAACTTCAAAAGGTTGTTGATTTAAAAATGGGGAGGGGAGTTGTTTGCAAAGACTATTGAAACGAAGAGTCTGAGCCAAAAGATAAAATACTGAGTCTAAACAGACATTAGCAATCACCTGCTATTAGTTAAATCCAGTTGTGTATTTTGTGTGTGTGTGTGGGGGAGGAGCTTTGTTTCATAGTCAGTATCGAACAACTACAATAGACTTTTTCTCTGATTTTGGATCAAACTGGTGTTGAACAAAATCCTGCTCACTTTAATCCTGTTACAGCAGTGTCCATGTGTCTACCTACCATATCCTCTTCACAACTGAATCACGGCCCCAGTATGAAAGGAGATGAACAAACATTTAGAAAGTGATGATCCCTGAAATAACACTGAGTTTAATTGGTCAAATTCAGCCCTGTTAAAAATGGCTACAACTTCACTCAGTTCAAGACTTTCATTGGTTTAACAGAACAGAATTTGTTCCAGTGGAATTATACTGCCATAAAACTTACGTAAGTGACATCAGAAACAGGTCCTTAATCTAGTTAGATATTTTTGCTGATGTTATTGGTAGTGCAGTATAAATAAGATAAACTACAGTTAAACCACAGTCCAAAAGTAGAGATGCTCTCATGCATTTTGAAAATATATGCCACTTGATTTATTATTTGCCATCAAAAGTGTCTGACCTTAATTAACTATTGAGCAACACTAAAACTGCATAATGTTGGTGTGTGAGTTTCCCATTTATTATCAGTATTATCCTGTTACAATAACTGCCACCCCAACGCTTCATAATGAATTTTAAATGAGAGCTCCTACAGATGGGCAGAGTTCATGTAATGTTGAAATCCCTGCTGTTTCATCTGGAATTCAAGATGTCTCATTCCTATTACTAAAAAATGAGTCCCCCCTTCAAATCATATTTTTCATGGAGTAAATTTTACTGTATTAAATCCTTCTACGCAGACTGTTGAATCTAATTAAAATGCTTGAGATTTTTTAAGTAACAGAAAACTGTAAAACAAAGAAAATCCCAACATGCTGATTCTTTAAAACAATTGTGACAAATATTTGAGAAGATGATTAGAAAGGAAAGAGGCTGTTGGTCTGATGACGGCAAAAAATAGACGTATGAATTTAAAGGGCCTAGTCTAGCATTTCAGAGATTCCTTTTACTGTAATCCTTTCATATGAGTTCCCATCTGCTTTAAAAGACTGTAGCCATTCAAGCTACTGTAAGATTTTCAGGGGTGTGAGCAATTATTTGACCCTTGTTTATTTTAATTAGCTTGAACATAGTGCACCTAATTCAGTTTAATTTGTTTTGAAATAAAGAAGTTCATCAGAAATCTCTCAACCAGATGATCCTATCTAATTTTTTAAACAATTTTGCATGCAATCTAAGGAAAAACTAATTGCATGAACATGTGTATTTATTGCCAAAAAAATTAGGTACTCAAATGTCCATAACTGCGTACACAGATTTTCACATGATGCTTGAATTTCAGAAATACTTGGTCACACCTGTGTCTAATATTTTTGTAAGTAGTTTAGGTGCTGATTTTTGAAGATTTAATCTTTTGACATTGCTATAGCTTCTTCTGTCATGTGCGCTGCTCCCTTGATGTTAACAACAGCTGCAAGCAGCAGAGGGCAGAACTTCTATCAATCCATCCAGATTCTCATAATAGCATCCATTTCCCCCTAATGTTTTCTGGAATTTACCTGTCAGTGCCTTAATCCTACCAAAATAGTTACAAATTTATGGTTCCCTGCTTACAATAGAGTAAAACAAAGCACAGAATTTGTTCATAGAGACACCAGCTGAGACAATAAAAAGGCCATAAAGAAAAGGTTATGGAGGAGACAGAATAATTTGAAGATAGTGGTTTGGTTAAAACACTCATATTTATTGCTGGAGGCACAAATCTCCATCTTTGGTGTCCAGCACTTAGTTTCTAGTAGACATTTTCAAGATCACTATTAATAACACAATACTACTAAACCAACCATGCCATTTTGCTACCAAAGGAGTGCAAGTTATATGGACACACTTGTCAGTTTCCACATTTAAGTTCCACAATTACCAGTGAAATAATTTAGCAATAGTCCCTTCTACCAATGAAGAGTGGCAAAATTGTTAAAGAAAAATGGTGATTTTTATTTAACACATTCACTTTTACCAAAACAATTGTTTCTGCATCTTGCTTTGAACATCAGACCCTTTACCATTTTCCTGCAAATCTGAATCAAGTATTTTCTCAGTAAAACACACACTTGAAATGGAGGGGATAAAAATCTCAGAATTCTCCACCACCAAAAAATCTGCCTTTCACTCAACATGTTTATAAGTAGCAAAGAAGGATAAATGTTCCTGGCATCCCATCAACACAGTATTCTCACGATCAATGCTTTCACAATCTCATTATGGGATCATCACCAAAGGTTAACTCCTTGCTACTTTCTTATCACCTGCTTGTCAATGGTGGTGAACACAAAGAGAAATGAATAGTTCTTTTATATTTGCCAAGTAAATAGAACCAATGAGTTTTAAATCCATGAAGAACAGAAGGCTACTTTTTAATGACCCGTTCAACAGAATTTTGATTCTCCCAAATCATCTGAGGCCCCCCAAGTTGAACAAGATAAATGTGCAAAAAGATGTGGTTTTGTTTTTCCAGCTGCCTGTTGGCTTCATCTTAATGTTAATAGGCCTGATTCTGATCCCCATCAATTCAGTTTTACACATTTGTAACTTGACTGATTTCCCACTGTGTGTCAGAGTGGAAAAGGCAAAGAATTCTGGATACAAATATGACTATTGATAATTGTATTTTTCCTTGCTCCATGACTCTGTATAATTAAAAGAATGTGGGCTAGCTCATATCCCTGGCATGTAACAGCACAAGGGGTGGAAAGGTTCCATTTTCATTCTTGAATCACATGTTGAGGGGGAGGTTCTCCCATGTAAAAAAAAGCAAGGTTCTATCCCACATAATCAGCAGAATCTCTCTGATTTCAGTCCCAGTGACTCATGGTAGCACTCATGAGGCATGCTGTTCCATTATACCCCTCCTAAATTTTATTTGCTAAGGGGGGGGGTGTCCCCACATGTCCCCTCCCTGCTCTTCTAGGTGGCCCTCCCTGTGCCTCCTCCCCAACAGGTGCCACTCACCTATGTTTCAGGAATCTCTTGCACCTAAGATGACCAGACAGCAAGTGTGAAAAATTGGGATGGGGGTAGGTGGTGATAGTTGACTATATAAGAAAAAGACTTAAATATTGGTACTGGCCCTATAAAATTGGAATATCTGGTCACACTACTTGCAAGCTGCACCCATTTCTGGGTAGCACAGATTTCCTATCTAGATGCTATCTCTGGAACCTCCTTAAAGGACACAGAGCTCTGCAAGGAGGTTGCATTTAATATTCACACACCACTGAGGGCTGAGGAGTTCAAAGGGAGGTGGTCAAAAATATACATGCTCTCCCCAGCTAGACTCCTTCCCCCCCCCAACTAAAACACCCTGGGGTTCTCAGACATAGCTTGACAAGACCCACTTCTATAGCTGCTTTTGGGTAAAAGTCTCTACACTCCAGCCATGTGATATTCCATGTGCCCAGCGCTTTGCACATATGATTGGAAAGAGCACCTCTGTCTTGGCAGCATCCCTCTCCCACCATTCTGCTCGATCCAGTGGTTATAGTAATCACAGCAACAAAACACAATTACATTTGCTACCCTTCCGACGCATCTATCTTTTGGAACATCATCTCTAGCATGAAAATCCTGCTTCAAAACAATCCTGTTATCAGCAAAAAGTGGACTTCTTGATTAGTTGGCTTTACCTAGATCAACAAAGTAATACGTATTTGACTCAGACTAGATGGCCATCAGAAACATGTGAGGATATCATAGGGAAATTAGGAAAAAAAAAAACACTTGAAAAACTGAGTGTTGAACATTTTCTAAAACAGACACATTTTTGTAAAATACCAAGGGCATTTTCTGAGGAGGTTGCTCACAGCAAGGATTCCTGCCTGCCACAGGATCTGGCCACTGTGGTGAAAGATACCACACAGAAATCACTTTATGTATATATTTGCACACATAAAGGTGTCTTATCATATGCCCTAGATGCCTTTAACATAACTTTAAAATACCCACATAAAAGACACCCCAAAAGAACTAACAAGCAGCAGTACCAGGTAATATAGATTGAACCTTTCTAGTCTAGCAGCCTCAAGATCTTATAGGTTCCAAAGAAGAGCATTTTCCAGACTACAGGAGGTCAATATTGTCTAGCAGCATTACCAACATTTCCACTGCTTACTGGACTTTAAGAGCACTTTTAGAGGTAAATTAGAGTCAAACAACAGCACAGAACACTGAGAGCTAGGACTGTTGGCTGTAAACAAACTTTTATGGGGCCACAGGAAATTTGGCCTTACCCACGGAAAGTGGACATACAGCTAACTAAAATCATTCTGAACCATGGATGTTTCTGGACCAGAGAGAACCAGAATAGATAGGTTCAGCCTGTATAAACTGTAACCAGCAAGCCACACAAATTAAAAGCTATAATATTTTGCCACTCTGTAAATTTGCTTCCCTCATGATACTCTGTCCTGAGTACATATCTTGGGGGAAAAAATGGCTTTACAGCATGCAATGAAGAGCATCATATCCAGCCATTTGGGAGCCAAAGAAAGGTGCAACATCCCAAAGCAACGGGGCCCTCCCTCCCAGCAACCTCTCTCTTCTATGTCAGAGCTAGGTCCTAAGTGATTTTGGGCTTAACAGGAAGAAGGCCATCACCTTAAAAGCCACCCTGGCAACACAGAAGCTGCAAATACAGGAAATTAGTAAAAGCTTTGACATACATAATGGCTACATTTTTAAACCCACATTTCTCCCCTACAGTTTGTTACGGTAAAATGTTGTGGAATATGTTCCCTGTAATGTGCTTGTGCCCATTATTTAAGTACAAAATGTAAAATAAATGAGGGTTTGCTGCCATTGAGAGAAATGGCAAAACTCCCACTGAACTTAATTGGTACAAGTTCAAACTCTAAACATCCTAACCACAGTTCTGAACACTGATTTGGCAGGGCACATTATGTGCCTATTTTTAAGTATGCCAGTCGTCTCGCTGAAATCATGTTTAAAGTTAGGCATATGCTTAAGTACCTTGCTCAACTGGTGCCTGACAAGGGAGTTTTGCTTGCCTTTGAACTTCTGGATCAGTCTCTAAAATATGCAAGATGATCTATTTTGGGGTAAGATGTGGCCTCCCTGCCGTGTCAGTAACCTATCTTTTTAATTTTTCAAATTTGTTAACTACAAATACTCATCTCCAGCAGAAAGCACATGGATCAGCATTTCCAGAGTTCATTTGGCTCTACCTGGAGTATTTTCCTGTTCTGAGTACAGAGTAGAAGTAATTGGATAGATGGAATATGGGATCAACTGGTTACAATTTACATGGAGTTAAAAATGTTGCTAATTGTTGATGACACTTGTCATAATATTACAACATGAATATGTATTTTGATGCATAAATACTTGTAAATCTTTCATTTTATTACTGGCACACTTCACCTCTTTTAAATGAAGGCAGACTTTGGATGCATAAATCAGCCACTCGTGCATGAAGAAATACTTTTCTGTGTGTTGCAAACAAGCTCAGAGTATGCCAAAACAATGGGGAAAATTGCCTTCCATACTGTTGCTGTGTAAATAATGTAAGGATCCTTTGGGAGGAGGCTAACGATTTATTTTAAGAAATTGGGTTATGATTTACTTCAAAACGACTAACCTATTAAAGTCTTGCCAACTAAAATACTGTATATAGTATGCAACTCTGTGGGGAAAAAATCTATTAATTTCCTAATGTTTATGCACCATAATAGCTATAGAATTTTTCAAATGCTTCCAGAGCTCTAATCTCTCCATCTCTTTCAAGTCTGCTCCACTGAATTCTTATATGCAAAGACAAAAGTTGGATCAATAGGGATTTGGGGAGGATTCTCCTGCCTCAGCAGTACTGTTATTCATAGTAAGCAAGGCTCTTCTCTCTACAAGAAATGTCTTTGACAGTGCTGACTAGCCTGAACTTTTTCAGAATGCCATGTGTTTTTGTTTGATTAAGCCTTGGCTTTGCGTTTGTTTGCAAAAGTCAGTGACAAGAGATTAAAAGAGCCATTCCTGACTCACTGTCTTCTCATAAAAATAGCTCCAGAAGGGCTCGATCCTGTAAACTTTTACTCAGCTGAGTAGTTCTGCTGAAGTTAAGAGAGCTATTCACGCAAGTAAGGGTAATTCACTGATTCAGGACTGCAAGAATGGGCTTTAAAATGCTGATAACTGCACCCTAGATCTTTACTAGTTAGCCACTCAAATTCCCACCATGTAAAAATATGATTTGCATAGCACTGTGTATGAAGGTTATCCTAATTACATACTACATTGGGTACATATGCCACCAAAATGTAATTATATCTAATTACATAAATTATAGGCTTATTTTACATTTTTTTCCACAAATCTACATTTCCTGTGATTCTCAAATTGACCTTACAGATGGACTATCATTTAGCTACTTGAATATATATCTGAAAATAATGAGAAATAAGATAAAAGATGGAAATGAGCTACAATCAATGGACAGTTAGCACTTGAACTTATTCACCAGTATTTACATGCCTATAAAAAGCTGGAGAAAAAGTAGATGATCCTGTATACTGCATACTGTCATCAGATGTTTGGCTGTGTGTATGTGCATGTGTGTGTACGTGTGTTTTCCCTGTGTACTGTCTCAACACTTTGTAAACTGCACAATAGACCTCCAGTGAACTGCCCAATGACCACAAGATCCATTAACATATGAAGGTAGTCAGCCACGTTTGTTATTGATGGAACAAGGTATAAGTATCCCTAAGAATCTACTAGATCACTAATACATGCATACACATAAAAATAGACCAACTCTGTGCAGGATGGAACATTCTGTTCCTCCTGAGGCCAGATATTTCCTCTGAGTTATATCTTTATAGCCCAATAAGTTATATACCGCCCCTCTGACTTAAGATAGGTGCAACCCTTTGATGTACTTAGTTACTATCCCCTCTGACATAGTTGATCCCCACCCACTACCTTGTAGCTATTGGTCCAATCAAAACATCTCTATCCACCATGCCGTCATCCTCTGTAAGATGGGTCATCATATTCCCGGTATCTCTGGGGAATGTGTGGGTTTTGAGGTGTTCTTGTACCTCCTTTCTAGAATGTGTTTTCATATGTATTTCTGTGCCTAGTGTAACTCACACAGTGTGGTTCACTCTCCCATGCAGTGGCACTTATACCACTTATGAGAGAAATAATGAGTTTGCTCTACAGGCTTAGCTGACAGCCAGCTATCTTTTAGCCCAAGCTGTAGAGGCTCATGGATTAAACTCCAGAGGTCTCAGGATCAATTCCATCTGTCAGTATTGCACAAGCACTATATAGGAATGCGTGATTTTGCAATATCAGCCCCATTCTTGCCGGACTCTCTAAGCAGGGCCTGCCTTTTGCTCAGAATTTAACTTTGCCTATAGCAGCAAAGTTTTGACCACTATTTTAGCCCAGTCCTCAAGCTTCTGATACAAAGCCTTCTCTCTCAGGCCCTCTGTCTACCACACACGCACCAGAAATTATGTGCTTCAGCAGAATGATAATGGAATTGGGAAGTTTTCAGTACAAGATTCTTGCTTTGGCTCCAGCCAGAAACCAAACAGTTTTATAATCTGATGAATGTTTAACAAACGAGTTGGTTTAGGCCTAATGGATACTTTTCCAGACCCCAAAGACCAATAGTTATTTTTGTAGGCAGTTTTGGCAGAAATTAAGCATTGAATGGGGCATGCACATTAAATAATACTCTCCCCCCAGCAGGTGGTTCCTGTAGTTCAGAGACAGCCATGGACCTTATTTGCACAGGGAAGTTGTGCCCTTTTGTAATGAAAAGTGCAGGGTGGGCTGGGCACGGGCATAGGCAGGAACCAGGGGTGCAGGTTCCTGGTGGTGCTTACCTCAAGCAGTGGCATGTCTCCCTCTCTGGCTACTAGGTGGAGGCACAGCCAAGAGGCTCTGCACAGTGCCCTGTCCGCAGGTACCACTCCCACAGCTTCCACTGACTGCAGTGGGAGCTTCGGAGCCAGCGCCTGGGGCAAGCAGCAACATGTAGAGTCCCTGGGCTACCCTTATGCATAGGAGCCAGTGTGGGATATGCTGGTGCTTCTGGGAGCTGTGTGGAGCCAAGGCAGGCAGAGAGCCTTGGACTTAGACTTTTCAGCTTAGAAAAAAGGAGAATAAGGGGGGATATGATAGAGAGGTCTATAAAATCATGACTGGTGTGGATAAAGTGAATAAGGAACAGTTATTTACTTGTTCCCACAATTTAAGAACTAGGGGTCACCAAACAAAATTAATAGGTAGCAGGTTTAAAACAAACAGAAGGAATTTTTCTTCATGCAACACAAATTCAACCTGTGGAATTCTTTGCCAGAGGATGTTGTGAAGAGCAGGACTTTAACAGGATTCAGAAAAGAACTAGATAAATTCATAGAGGGTCCATCAACGCTTATTAGCCAGGATGAGTAGGAATGGTGTCCCTAGGCTCTGTTTGTCAGAGATGGGGAATGGGTGACAGGGATGGGGTCACTTGATGATTACCTGTTTTGTTCATTCCCTCTAGGGCACCCGGCATTGACCATTGTCAGAAGACAGAATATTGGGCTAGATAGACCTTTAGTCTGACCCAGTATGGCCGTTCTTATGTTCTTATATTTTCTGATTGAAAACTGGACCCCTGACAACACTAAGTGCACTTTAAGGAACTGTGAAACCTGCACTTTTCACTGTTATTTTGTTCTTATGTATTTCTAACACTATTACACACACAGGTATGTTTCTATACTGGACTTACATGTTTCATTGAGACTGACACCAACCCACTGAAATCAACTGGCATTTTCACATTTAAATGAAAGTACAATATGAATTTAGCTGAGCATCCTACTTTAACCTCTATTCATACAACTAGGCAATGAAATCAGATGCAAATGTACAAGTGCTGTGCTCAGTCCCCACATGGGTTGCATATGTTATACCTCAATAGAAATTCAAAGGAATCGCTCAAAAATTGAGCAAAGCCATGGCAATTGTTATAAAAATTCCATGCAACAAATATGACCGGAAGTGAGTACGATAAGCATTAATTCCTTCTCCAAACAATGTAATTTGTTTATCTGGAAAGTATGACTTGTGCATTTCTTAATTAATACTGATATATACTTTAGTCAATCATATTTTTGTATTTCACGTTCATTACAATTTAACTGGTACTAGCACAAGGACACTCTGTGTTCTTATGCGGAGGGCTAAATGATGTAATATGACTTCCTGTAGCTATGGAGACCTTTGCTCTTGTTAGTGCTGCTATTCCATTTGACTGTTACCCTGTATAATCTTTAAAGAATGTTTTTAGTCGTGAGCCCTTCACCTTCTGGTGATTTCATCCAGATACAATTTCCACGGGCTTCATCCATGTAAAGAGAATAAAAGAGGGAACCATCTGAATAAAATAAAATGTCACCATTAAATTGGTTTTTGTAGCTTAAGGTATAATGTAATGATATTTCTCAACAGCTGCTTTCAGTTGAATTTGAAGTTTTGAAAACCCTTTGCGCCTGATTCAAAGTAATAAAATGCAGATTTTGGTGTTTCCTTCTTCAGTGTTGCATACAATAAGCAAAGCCCTGATACCTTACATGGCAACTCATGGCCATTACAAATTTTTCCTTCAGGTTAATATTAATCACTGAACTCAACAATTGAGAAATGAGGCACCAATGCAAAGAGCGAAGGAACATTTTTAGTATTGTATTTTATATCGTTTGTTTTATATAATATAGGGTCTCTAATTTTCCATGCTCATCAAATATTATTATCCATACAATAATGTTCATAATTTCCTAAAGTGCATTACAAACTGAAATACAAGCTATACCAAGGAATCACCTCACTGTCTGGTGAAGTGAAATATGGGAACTGTTTGCAGAACACAGTACCAGAACATAAGAACTAAAGACAGATGATGAAGATTAATTTATCCAACTAAAATAACAGGGGAAATTTAGGGAGGCAAAAGAAATTACTCAAGTTGAAATTATCACCTGAGTTGTACAAAATGTGCTATGGTATTTTTGATGAAAAGAAATGATCAATGCACGAGCCATATATCAAACCTCAGGGATGGCATTTCCTCCAAAATGGTGCCTTTAGTATTGGTATTGCAGTAGATCGTGGAAGCACTGAGTGTGCATGGGGTTGGTGCTATAAATACACCTAGTGAGAGGCAATCCCTGCCCTCTGAAAAGCTTATGGTTTAGATAGACAAGACAGACCAAGGATATGAAGGAAAACTGGTTCAGAGAATTGACATGTCTAAGGGCATGTCTAGACTACGTTCTATTTTTGAAAGAGGATATGCAAATTCAGAAGTGAATGGCAAAGCCAGGAATAGAAGCCAGGTTTCCTGAGCTCCAGTACAGTGTCCTATGCACTAGACCAGGGGTTCCCCAACTTCATTACACCATGACCACCTTCTAATTACAAAAATTGCTACACTACATCAAGTGGGGGGGACTGAAACCTGAGCCCCGCCACTCTGAGAAGGGGAAGAACACACACAAAGCCCAAGGGTTTTGTCCCAGGCAGTGAGGCTTCAGCTTTGGCCCTGGGCAGGGTGACTTGAGTTCTGGTCCTGGACCCCAGCAAATTTACCACCAGCCCTGGGAACCCCATTAAAATGGTTTGAAAATAACGGTGCTAGATTATGCTGCCTCTCCATACAATTTTCAGAATTAACAAGTACCACTGACATTAAAGCAAGGCATTTCTATCTAATTTCAAACAAACTGTATCTGAGAACATCCAGAGGAGTTAAGAGAACAGACAGAGAATTAACTAAGTCAAAATAGACCTAGGGTATGTCTACACTGCTCCAATAAAAGATGTTACCTCACTTACCTTGTCTTTTTAACTTCCTGGGGATGATGTGACATTGCGTGGAACCACAGAATGGAATGGTAAGGATGAAAGAAAATTACTATGATTATGAATTATTTACCTGTAGTGCTGAAGTCCCCAGGAGCCTTCATCATGGACCCAGACCCCCACTGTGCTAGGAGGTCTACAAACACAGAGGAGACTAATGCTAAGTAAATTAGGAAAGATGGGGAGGTTGGGGAGAAAGAGAGAAAGACGATGCATGAGATGGATTGATGTAAGTCCATGGATTCTAAACAGAAAGGGAAAAATGAGAGAGGAGGGGACATTCTTCACTCTTGGTGAAGACTGATTCCTGATGTCAGGACTGACATAACACACTTCAACTGGCAGCACAGAAAACAGACCTTTCTGTCATGCAATACAACTTCTCCTTTTGTCTTGTGTCTTCAGATGTCTGTTTCCCCAGGGGCTCATGAAAGGCCATCCAAAAGAAGCAATACATTTTCAACACTATTAGCTTTAATTCTGGAAACAGCTCAATTGCATGATGCAATCTCATTAGTAACATTAGCATTTATTCTGACTCATCTTTATATCTGTCATAGGAGGAAGAGAGACAATCCTTTAAAAAGATACCCAGGAATCCCTAAAGAAGCACTTTCGAGATCTTCATAAATGTGTTATTAGGCACAAACTCACAGCTGATTGATTGTATACAATACAAAATGAATAAAACTTAAGTTACAGATTTTCAAGAGCTGGGAAATTAAATGTGAAAAGCAAATACTCTATCTTTGCAAAACTGTGGTGTTGGACTTCCAGTGGTGAATACAACCCTCTTATTTTTGTCAAATTTTGATCCAGATGTGTTAACTACCCTCAGTTTCCATTTGAAATTTAGTGTAGAATGTGTCCAACAACTCAATGTGCTATTCATCTGAAACTGCCAAATCATGTCTGGTTTTCGACTGAAACAATTCAAAACTGCCAGTTTTCACATGAATGACACTTGAACCCATAAGTCAGCTCTGATTGTCTTGGAATTTTACAAGGCTTTCCATGAAACTCCTTTTAAATTTACCGAAAGCTAAGTATGCAAACAGGTACATTATTGTAATCTGAATTTGGAGTTTTTAATTAAATCAGATGAGCAAGAGCTTTTTGGATTTCACCATCATTTTTTTGAAATTGAAACAGTGTACTGTGTGTTAACAAAACATCATTGTGAAATTAAGAGTACTAGTGAAGTGAATGAATTAGGGAAAAAAGATTTATATTTGATAGCCTTTTTGTCATTTCCAGAGAATCAAGAAGTAACAATTGTCAGACCTGGACAAGCTACATTAGATCAATTTAAAAAATACCTATTCTTCAGTATTCTAACTCTCCAACACACAT
This sequence comes from Pelochelys cantorii, assembly GCA_032595735.1. Lineage (NCBI taxonomy): Eukaryota > Metazoa > Chordata > Testudines > Trionychidae > Pelochelys > Pelochelys cantorii. The sequence goes on along the minus strand of CM064326.1, from coordinate 330,556,079 downwards.
TCCCATGAATGATTCTTACTGATGCAATAACTAATAGCAGTAAATGTGGGAGTATTCATCAGGAAAGTACAGATTATTGGTTTAAGTAGGAATTTGTAAAGCCACTGATGTAGGCAGGAAAAACGTTGATATTAACCTGTCTAAATTAAGGATTTCCTCAAAGTCTGCATGTTAAAAATAAATAACCATCTCTAAACCTGTTGCTTAAAAAGTAAAACACTGAACACTCAAAGTCAAGATTAAGTTGTAATGTAACAAGAAGCAGGTAAATAGAGAAAAGAATGCTTACTTTTATGGAGCACTTCAAAATCCTTGTAAATAAGACACTACACAGGGACCAAAGTGTTTTTCCCTCTTTTAATGAGGCTTCTGAATTTAGCACCTATCATCCTCAGTTTAATGCTGCAGTTCATCAGTTTCACAATACAGAGCAGCATGGGATTAAGGCGTTGGCAATTCCTTAAAAATGTTGCTTTATGATATTACATAGGGTCTGAAAGCTACCTTAGTTAATAAGTGATTAAAGACCATAAGCAGGGCTCAGTGCTGTTGGTCTCTCCAGCTCAGAGATTTCTTTTCATTCTATCCTAGTTTAAGAGCTAGGAGAACAACACTAAGGCTACGTCTAGACTGCAAGCCTCTTTCGAGCAAGAGCATCTAGACTACAACCAGTAATTTTGAAAAAGCAAGCCGCTTCTTCAAAAGAGAGCACCCAGGCAGTATGGAAGCTCTCTTTCGAAAAAGCAGTTTGCGTTACATAGTGCCTTTTTTCGAAAGAACACTTTCGAAAAAAGGCTTTATTCCTCGTAAAACGAGGTTTTCCGGTCAAAAAAACTGCCACGTTCTTTTGATTTACTTTCGAAAGAATGCGGCAGCAGTCTAGACACAGAGGAAGTTTTTTCAAAAAAAGGCCACTTTTCGAAAAAACCCTGTAGTCTAGACGCATCCTAAGGGATGAATTCCGTGGGAGTTCCCTGTATGTATAGGCTTTAACATCTTCCCCTGGGTCTTAATCATCATGAAAAAAATCATAAGAATTGTCAGGCACAGCCACTGGTAGTCAGCTAATGCTTATTAGGCAGTCATGTGGCTATTAATGGTATTATTATAGCTGCTGTTCATGATATATCCAGTGATCCATTGTTTTCATGAAAATACCACCTGCACAACAGCTGTCCTCTTTCTTATCATCTAGGCATAGCAGTAAAGACAAGAAGTCTGCTACACTAAAGACATTAGGAGAACTAAACTGCGAAACATGGACACGATGAGAAGTAGGGTAACAATAAAGGCAGTACAATTTTGTGACAGGGTTGCAGAAATATGAGTCAGATACTGAACAGATTAAGGGAGTGAATGAGAATGGCACTAGTAGCTCGCGCCTCTACAAGAAGATTTTGCATCACTTGGTAAAATACAATTGTAAATTATTTTTGTGCCATACAACTCCAAAGTTAGCAAACTTAACAAAATGCAACTTCAGCTTTTTTTCAGAAATGTTTTGGGATCTCATGGCATTGGTAGCACTTTCATTGCTCCAATACTTATGCTCCAAAGGCTTCATTCAATGGAATCATTTTATGGAATTCAGTGGGCTTTGGATCTTACCCAAGTGAGCATAAGAATTGAGATTCTTGCTTTCCACTGTGAAAGCCATAATAAGATTCCCTGTGATCTTTCTTCCTTTCCCTTTGTGTACCTGCACAAGGCAAAGCCAGAATCTGGACCCATATTTATGTCCATTGATTATTCCTTTCTACAGACAACACTTCACATGTGTTGAATCTGATTTTGATTATTTTTCTTCTCCCAGCTTTCTTTGTTTATTGATTCCAGGTTATGTCCTGCACCGATGTACACATTAGTTAATTCAATTATAGTAAATCCATACTGAATGTTACACCTTATCGGATTTTAATTTTATGTAATGTATGTTCAAATTACATCTTTGGATTATATACAACTCTGACCATTGTGTTGTTTACTCTGTCCTAGAAATCGTTAATGAAAATACAGTATGGAATATTACACACTGATTGGACTTCTGGGAAGCCCCATTTGACAACTCTCCCCAGTTTGACAGTAAGCCATGAACAATTACTCTCAGTGTTTGATTTTAGCCAATTATGCATTCATATCTCTATAGTTTCCCTGTGAGACTGTCACTTGGAAATGAATCAAATAGCTTAATAAAGTATGTTATTTGCTCATAGTATGTGTGTCAGCTTAGCTGCCCTATGAACATGCATCTATCAATGTTTACATTGACCGGGAGAGCACTTTTCATGGAAAGAATATCCTATAAAGAAAAATTATTATTATAGCTGTAGTAAATAAAAGTCCATGTTCTCACACAGTGTGATGGTTGGGTTATATGAGCTATTTTGAAGAAGAAGAAGAAAACCACTTCCAAAACCTAACATTGAAGTGATTTTGGCATTCAGTCGTTTCAGGATCTCATGCTAAGCATTCTGAAACAGGGTATGGGCCAGTATGATACTGAAAGCCATTCTGTTATAATAAAATAAATCTTTTTGGTATTGATTGTGAGATGTGAGATGCCAGATTAACCTCCATTTGTAGGCATATACTGAGCAAATCCAATTGACTTAAGCCCAGTCTTCCACTAACAGTAGACCTTCAATATGAGGTAGTGGATACTGATCTGCACATAAATTTGAATTTCAATGTCACTTTGAAGTCTCCACAAATTCAGACTGAGACATCCTTCTTGGTCACTGATGCAATGTGGGTAGGCCACTCATTGTGTGAATCCGGTCACAAGACACTAATATTCAATACATGGTACAAATCAGTTTCCAGAAGTCTTTATGTAATGGATAGGAGGAGTGCTGGCCAGCACCCCAGTGACTAAGGGGTTAAACTCAGGTAGCTAGCAAGACTATTGGCAAGAAGCCAGGAGAACCAACAGGTTCTGAAATATGATTTGTATAAGGTACCTTGCCTGTTTTCTTTGTGTGGGAGAGTTAAACCAGGAATTGAGACAGAATGATTTAAACCCTGGCAGGACTACCATCCCACCAAGGAATCTGGGGCATGGAAGTGGACTGAACCAAGAAAAGATTGGGAGTAAGTAAAGGGAAAAAGTGAATCTAGTCACGATGAGGGTATTTTCTTTATTTTGTGGTTTGATTTAAATTGCTGTGTGAATCTGTGCATCACCTCCCCATTTACCATCTAAGCATTCTTCCCAGGGAGCCTCAGACTGAAAGGTCAGATACCAGAGACTGCAGCTTGTTTTTCTCTTTTCTTTTTTCAAGCTCTTTTGGGGCATAAGAGCTTGGGATGAATTCAAGTGTTCAATCCAGGTTTTAGGGATTAAAAAAAAAATCACTTAATGGTGGCACCTAGCCCCCCAAAAATCTGTGCATTTGTGATTCTGGGGGAAGTTTTTGTAACCAGTGCCTGGCAAGGTATATTTAAAGTCTTTGCAGGCCCCCATCTTCTGCACTCGGAGTGCTACAGTGGGGAACAGCCCTGAAAGGTGACAAGACTCCAATATTCACTAAATGGTGCAAATCAGCTTCCAGCAGATTCTTCAGAGTGTAAGACACAACTTAGAGCTTGCAGAATTTTGTTTGGGTGTCAGAGACTAAACAGTAAGCTTTTACACTGGTTACAAAAACAGTAAGCTTCACTGACACATTGTTGAATGCTCCAAGCTGTTTTTCAAAAACTTTGGAGTGTCTAGTTAGTATGTTTTGAATATTTCAAGGTGAACATTTCTGTGCTTGCCTTGGTCCAGCTCCCCTCTGAGCTTCTCAAGCCAAAATAGAGGATACTTTCCTTAAATCATATACAAGGGTGAGATCAGAGATTGTCCATTTAGCTGAACTTTCACCTGGAGTCTCCCTTCTGAGTCTCATTATTCCCTGCTGTAAGTCTTGAAAACTGTGGAGGTTTTTTCCCCAAGGAACTTGTGACAGTCTGGTGACAGGTTAGAGGCAAACTTAGTGAAACAGCAGTTCCAATATTAAGCTCCATTCTTGCTGGAACTCCATTGAGCAAGAGAATAACCCAGGTGACATGTTATCACAAGCTAGAGTTACATGTGTTGTACTGGACTTTGCTCAGCATGACTAGAGCTCTAGTCTTTTTCCAGATAAAGAATTCACAGCTTCCATCCTTGCTTAGGTTCAATCTTCACACGTATCTCTGGGATGAACTGATACAATTCAATGACCAGCACCATAGTGTGTTACAGGTCATGGTGATGTGTCCTTTCTTCAGACACTTTCTGCAAATGATCTCACATGTTTAGCAATCCTTCCCTGGGTGAATAATTGGTTCACAATTGCCATAAAGTCGTCCTTACGTTTCCATGGTCATCTGCCTCATCAATATGCAACAATTCATGCACTCTAAATTTCAAGAAATCCTTCGCTATGGCTTCCATTACAGCTACTGTTTCAACGGGTTTCTTAGATAGAAGCACTGATAATAATTTCTACAGAGCCCAGGCATTATATAATCCAGAGACTAACAGGATCACAGAGCTTTGCTTAATTCTTCAAATTGACAGCCCTCTTGTGAATTTCTTAGAGAAGCAATAAGCTTTGCTACTGACTCTTCACTTCCTAGACAGTGTTCTGTTATCAATGGGACAGAGGAAAAATGTCATGGTGTATATGGTTCTTCTGGAGAAAACAGGTCACATGTAGTCCATGGGGCTCTGTTGGAGACAACAATTCACATGATAGTCCATATGTCTTGAGGCTCATCAGTGTCAGTAAGGCTGAAACTTGTCCATCTAGAACGGTATTGCAGTTGCAAATTACTCAAAATATTTCAGGTATACCACCTGTGGTTTGCAGTTTTCATCCAATTCACCAGTGTTGTCCACAGAAATTGCCATTTTCTCTGCTCTCCTGGATATTTGCTACAGGCATATGGCTTGTTGTTACTGCCCTATCTGTTCTTGATTTGCCACTACTGGCTATGTACCAGCACTGCAGATTTCTTCCTTGGGCTGTACCTGGGCTCCCTCTGCTGGCTATACATCTAAAGTGCATGGTTCTCTCGCTTTTCTGCCAGTTTGCTCATTCTCAATCACAACAGCTTCTTGTGTTTCCCACTATTTATTCATTTACAGTGGCTCCCCCAGGGAGTAATCTATTCTTTTATTTTGTTTTCAATAGCCAGTGCCCCCTCTCTAGCTGGCTGGTCCATGATATCCCTGCATTAAAAGCATCAGTCTGTCATCTTGGTACCTCTATTTTTCCCCTTTTTGTGTTATTATTTGCTTACCTTTTCTTCTTGTTGTTCAGGGAGATGCAGCTCTAGACACATATGGGGCAGAAGGCCATGATGGCAAAATATTATATCTGGACTTGGCAGGATCATAGAATCACAGAAGATGTATAGGCTACTACCAATTCCCCCTTATTCTTCTTTTCTGCATGCTAAATAAATCCAGTTCCCTCAGTCTATCCTCATAAGTCATGTGACCCACCCTCCTAATTATTTTTGTTGCCCTCCATCAGACTCTCTTCTGTTTCTCTACATCCTTTCTGTAGTGGAGAGCCCCAAAACAGGACAAAATACTCCAGACATGGCCTCACCAGACACTTGCAAATACAGGGAATTAACCTTCTTTAAGGTTCATTGCTTTTACTCCCCTCCCCCATACAGATATATTAGCACTGGTCAAAAGGTATCCATCAAAACTGCTCTTTAACAGAAAATTAGATTTTTGACTAAATTTTTTGGGGGAAATGGGTGTAAAAATTCCTCCTGTTTCCACACACATCTTTACTTTTTCTTCAAAAGATTGCTATTGAAATTCACAAGATTTTAGCTGAAATGTTTTGGTTTTCAGCCAAACAATTCAAAATTTCCAGTATTCACAATAGTTCTGCTATCTGAACGAAAGAAATATAGAATCATAGGGTTGGACGAGACCTCTGGAGGTCATCGAGTCCAACCAGCTGCTAAAAGCAGGACCAATCTCAACTAAATCATTCCAGCCATGGCTTTGTCAAACTGGGACTTAAAAATCTCTAGGGCTAGAGATTCCACCACCTCCCTAGATAACCCATTTCAGTGCTTCACCACCCTCCTAGTAAAATAGTTTTCTCTGATATCCAACCTAGACCTCCCCCACTGCAACTTGAGTCCATTGCTCCTCAGTCTGTCATCTATCACCTCTGACAGCAGTCTCTCTCCATCCTCTTTGGAACCTCCCTGCAGGTAGTTGAAGGCTACTATCAAATCCCCCCCACCTTCTCTTCTGTAGACTAAATAAGCTCAAATACCTCAGCCTCCCCTCATAAGTCATGTCTTTCAGCCCCCTAATAATTTTTGTTGCCCTCTCCTGGACTTTCTCCAGTGTCCACATCCTTTCTGTAATGGGGTCCCCAAAACTGGATGCAACACTCCAAATGTGGCCTGAGCAGTGCTGAAGAAAGGGGAATAATCACTGCCACCAGATCTAGGGAAATGCTCCTCCTAATGCACCCCAACTATGTGGTGCCCTCCTGTCATCAAAACACAAATTCCTAAGATTTTTAGTCAGGTACAGGGCTGTACATGGTCTCTTGCTGCTCCACAGCCATTGTATATGGACATCCCCCAATCCATGCAGAAGTCAGCCATTACCATGACACCATGTCCTCTTTGCCCTCCAGAGAAAATCAGCTTGTATAAACTGCTATGCATCAGAGAACTGCTCATTGGGGTACTCTGAAGGCAATAGCATCTGTGTGGCTACATTGGAGCTATACTATTAAGGAGTTAGAAGAGCAAAGATCTCTAGAGCCAGCTTTAAGGCTCTCAGATGGTTTGGGCCTCCAGCAATAGCCTTCAAACGCAGTAGGATTTTGGAGTAACCACAGAATGAATCACTGATTTTTGTAAAGGTGGCCAAACCTACCACACCAAGGTGGAGGAGAAATTCAAAGGAACCTCTGCAAGACAAACCTCCCCAGCCTTTAGTTACTGATTTTCCATAAAAGAGGGGGAAAATGATTTCCTGTAAGAGAAGAAAAATGGCCATATTGGGTCAGACCAAAGACTCATCTAACCCAGTATCCTGTCTTCTGACAGAGGCCAATGCCAAGTGCCCCAGAGGGAATGAACAGAACAGGTAATCATCAAGTGAGCCATCCTCTGACAAGCCAGGTCACAGTGACTGAAGACTGAATTTTTAACTCCAGATACATTTCCCAATGACTGCAGAATTAGGTCCTAGAAAGAAGGATAGTTAGTCATGCTTCAACAGTATTAAGTTAAACTTCTGTTATTATAGGAAGGGATAGTATTATCACCTATTTTAATATTCCCTGACACTTCCTATTATAAGGAACTAAAAATAGAATCTTATATCTTTGCCAAATTTTGACTATTTGGGGTAAAATTTTCCATATTAAGTCACTACCTTGCGCTGATTTCTTTAAAATTATTATTTATTGTTCAGCAGTTTGAGAATGAGGTTATTGTTACCCCAAAAATATTCTCACTGGAGACCACCCAGGGTTACACTAGTATGGGTTTATTTCCACTAAGTAGAACTAGAGAGGAGAAAGCAGCCACCAAAGGTTTAAGCTAAAGAAGATAGAACACTCTCTCTCTCTCTCTCTCTCTCTCTCTCACACACACACACCCTCCCCCCCCCCCCCCCCACCGCTTAGGGAAAGTTACAAGCAAGGTGGCTGCATGTTACAAAGATTACAAAGTTGCAGTTTACAGTAAATTTGAGAGTTACACAGATTACAAAGATTGACAAGGATCACAATAAATTGCAGTTTAAAACCTTAGACCTTACAGTTTGGTGTAGCTTTGGAAAATCCATGTATATAAATCTAGTGAGCTCAGGCGGAGGCTTTTTTATGCAACAGTTATGGGAAAAGGCATGGTTTTACATGTTCAAAATCATGGTGACCAAAGTTTATTTGAAACACTTTAGCGTCCCCATGCTTTGGTGAATGGACTTGAAAAGTTTGAAGGAGGGGGTTGACTTTGCCAGGGTGTGTTCATTTTGCTGTTCTTGTAACCATCTAGCCAAACCTGACCAAGTTATAAGCCCTTGAAAAATTATACTGTGCAAGAGGATCCTTAGATTTTAATAGCTAAATTCCTTGAATTTTCCATCTGCATTGGACACGTGCCAACCTGCAGCTAAACATATGTTTCCCTGTAATTGCAGGTCTGGGCTGTTGCAGTCTGGGCTGACTCTGGACCTGGGCACCTGATGTAACAGCAGATAGCATGTCCAACTTACGCTGTCTGGCTCATTCCCACCTCCCCATGAGCTTAGACAACATTTTGGACAAAACTGCAGGGAAGACAAGCCCTGAAGGAAGGGTATCATGGGAGCAGACTGGAGCAAGGAGAGGGACAGAGGGAAACTTAGCGAGTGGGGAGAGAATGAAACTGGGAATTGGGGTGTGTGGGAAGAGTGTAAATGACTGGACAATGAGATTGAAACAGAGCCAGAGAGGAATTGGGGACTGTAAATTGTAGGAAGAGATGGAGGTGTTTTGTGGGAAAAAATAACGTGTGGTCATGTAATTAAAGACTAGACCATAATGCAGGGATGGGCAATAATTTTTGTTAGGGGCATGCCAAGATGTTGGTAAATGGTCAAGGGCCACACTTTTCTATGGAGGTGATGTGGGGTCTGAGAGGGAGGTTGGGTGCAAAAGCTCAAGATAGGGGAATGGGGTACAGGAGAGGGTGCAGGGTCTGGGAGGGAGTTGTGATCTGAGGGAGAGGAAGTGCAGAGGGTTTGGGTGATGACCTCAGGCAGGAGAGGGTGGTGACCTAGGGCAGGGAGTTGGTGAGGAGGGAAGGGCAGGGGTGTCAGGCTCTGGGCAGGAAGCGCTTACCTAGGTGGCTCCCAACCAGAAGCCCTACAGGATCCTGAGGCAGGTTCTCTCTGCCACAGTCCTAGGCTGCTCTAAATGGCTGGCTGCTCCCTGTGGCTCTCTTGTCCAGGTGGGGGACGAGGCTTCGCACACTGCCTCTGACACCCAGCAAAATCTCTTAGCTCCTATTAGCTGGAAACTGGTCAGTTGAAGCTGAAATATTTGTGTCAGCACAGGAAGACTCCTCCCGCCCTCAGCAGTTGGAACTGAAAGCCACAGTGAGCAGCCAGCTGCTTCTGTGCCTGAGGGTCCTGGCAGGAAGGCCTGTGGGCCAGATCCAGTCCGTGGGCCATACTTGCCCACCCCTAGCATGATGCATATTTCCAAAGAACCAAACTAAGGACATAGAGGTAACTTTAATTCTCACATTCCCTAACTTGAGTGCTTGACTTTACTACCTTCACCATGTTCTTTGAATGGATAATTGTTGTTATTACAATACCACTTACTGAGATCCAGGCCTTGTGCTGGAATCTGTCCATGCACACAGTATTAGAAATTCCTGCCTCAATAGCATCAAAATAGACAAGACCCATTAAGGTTAGAGAAAGAGAATATTGCTACACCTCCATTTTATGTATGTGGAACTTCAGCCCAGAAAGATTAAAATGTCTTAAACTTTTCCTCCCCATCATGGACATCAGAGGGTAATGTTGACAACTCTTCTAAACCACTAAAAAGAATGGTGTACAACCTATTAAAACCACATTGATTTACAAGAGCAGAGGATCTGACCCATGATGTCTATAAAACAGATACGTTAGGAAGGTCAAATTTAATATGATACAAATGGCATGACCTACCTCCTAGGGTTCACAGACCCATAAAATATGAATAAGGACCTAATTATCTTCCTTTGTTTTATATTTAATTTGACCATTGAGATGACTAATCCTTTCCTAATATATCTGATTTCATTGCTATTGAATTTGCTTCTATCATTTACTAGTGGCCGGGCCTGGGGACAGATTCTACACAGTGAGTATATCCTCTTCAGGCAATGTAGTTATTCCCGATTTATGCCAGTCTAACTGGGAACAGAATTAGGCACATTTCTTTGTTATGGTTCTGACTGTTCCCACTGAAGTCAATGGAAGTTTTGAAGAACCCTTTTTTTTCCAACTTAATTAAAAGTAGCTGATATATTTGGGATCACATTCTACTTTAAGAATCAGTACTAGATTAGCAGCCTTCTTTGTCCCCATCCTTTCTTGAACTGTCTGACTCTACAGAGATAGCATGTATTGCTGAACACTTCAGCAAATTCACAAACAATCAGGTCTTTAGTATCAGGGGGCATCCATGATTCAGGCAGTTGTTTTTCCACTTTTGAGCATATAGTAGTTAAATATTATATTTGAAACATTGCCAAGTTACCTTGCTGGTATCCGAGGATCCTGGCATTCATGAATAATTAACTCTAAAGTTATTCAGCCTCTTTATAGCAGCTGATGTAGTTCTGCTACATGCAGAATAAGATGCTCCTACTGTATTTGATTTCAGCCAATACATGTCAGGTAGTGGAAACAAAATATTCATCCCTTAAACAAGTCTATGAGCTAATCTGAGGCTGGATATTATAATATACTGTAATTTACTAAGAAATGATGCAGCTGGGGGCAAAACAGTTAATTTTGAAAGAATATTGGGATTTAATGAAAAATGATCTCATTCAGTCCTAAAATCTTAAGTATAAAGTGCCTATTTCCAGTCTCACTTATGTTGGCCTAAATCAAGCATCACTGCAAAGGTTTTTTTGCAGCAAGACACTCTTGCTTTTTGTCTTGTATGCATCTGAGTTCAAAAGGCCCACCTCTAACTAGGAGCTACATAATGAACAACCCTAGCCAATAACGATCCTTGGAGTAGTACTAATACAGCAAAGGTAAAATTCAAACAGATGATGCAGAAGTTGGAATATATGGATATGTTTATATACTCTGCAAATTGAGCAAGATTTCTTATATCAACCAGCTCCTTCGTTCTGCTCCTCTAAGCATTGCAAAGAGACAAGAAATCCAGAAGATGTGTGCCATGGAAATGTCCAGCTGGAAAGAATAGCCCCAAACTGGCTTAGGGATTCCTGTCACCCAACTTGCAGCTTTCAGCATAAAGGTTATGTTGGGACCATGACCTACAGCAAAGCACTCTGCCTATACTTCCCTAGTCTAATCTAATGGTGCAAACTATGTCATACCTGCTATAAAACTGATCAGGAAGCCAAAATTGAGCCTCTCTTAGCCACACAGATACACACTCACCTATTCCCAGTATCTGCTGGTCACAACTGAGAATACAAGCCATTATTTTCATTTTTAAAGACATTTTCAGGAGCACCTACTGGCACTTTAAAAGGCGGTTTGAGAAGAAAAACAAAGCTCATTTTCTTCTAAAATGTCTGACAAACACTGAGGCCAAAGGGCAAACATGAACCAACCAACACAACAAAAGTAAAAAAACTCCACTTTTGCAGAACTTCCGTATTGCATCTGACTTCATGAAAAACTCCAAAGGCTTCCCAGATAGAACCATAGGCAATCTTTAGGTATAGCTTTTAAAATGTTAATGTCTTGTTAGCCTAAGGTAACTCTGAAGGCCTGTATGTGTTAAATAGAGGGCATATCATGGCAGTATTTTTGGACAGCTTCTTATACCCCTGGGACAATTATTGCAAAGATTTACAGCAGTGATTTATGCAAAGAGAGAGAGATAGGAGGACAGTGCAATGGTGGTTTACTGAAATTACTTTATACTGATTTCCCAGGTTCTTTCAATTTTGCTTAATTAAAGGTAAATTAAATCCAACTATGTCACCCAATTACATTCCCCTTCTCCATTTTATTACAGTGTCTACAAGCTGACAGAATAAAGAATTGCCTTCAATCGAAAAAAGACAAATTATTCTCTATTTAAACTGCTGGGGCTGCATTTTAATTCTTTAACATCCGCTAAGCACTTAACAGAGGACGACAAAATTAACTCAAAGAATCAATGCCTCTGTTTTTCAATAGACTTCAGTAACTTGAGGCTTTTTAATTAAATACTCAGTTGCAGTTTATTACTTTAGCTGGGTCTGGCTCTCTGTACTTTTAAGTCTTTTAAATATAAACCCTTTTATGTGGTAATAACATTTCTCTATAGTTTCTTAAAACCATAGAGGTGTTAGTGTAGCCTGTTTATATTTAGCTCTCTACAGCTGCTAAATAATTGCTTTTTGCCTAACTGGAATATTTCTTTACACTATAACATACACTCTGTATGTATAGACACTGTATACAGTATATAATAAAGCCATTCATGCTGCAATAATTAAAGCTGTGTCAGCACTTTCATTACAAACTCCATTTTTCAAACAACTCAGCTTTAAAATTTGTCCTGGACTCTGTCCACTGTACATGAAGGCATAAAAAAGTTTACAAGTTTTGGACACTTGTTTTGCAGGTGTAGAACTTGAAAACAATTTTGATTTAAAATGAAATTTGACAGAGCCACTGGATTTTGAAACAAATTCAAAACACCTACAATTATCAGGTTTAAAAAATTCTGCCTTCCACAAATTAAGCCGTATTCAGTGATGCATGTGTCAATATTTTTAGGCTACACATAATGTGTGTGGACTCATCAAGATATCGGTGAATAGGTCTTGAATTCAAGCAGTGAGTAAATTCATAGCTTAGCACTGGTCTAGGCTTGAAAATATTGTGACTGACACACTTTGGTGAGTAGAAATATATGAATTTAATTCTTGTAAGAGGTATTACTTTTAGAGCCAAGCTGAAATCCTGGCCCCACTGAAGTCAATGTGAGTTTGGACAAGATTTCACCCCTGGAGAGTAAAGTAATCTGTTTATTCACACAACAGACACAGCATGGGAATTGGCTGCAAATAGACGGGTTTGCACAATGACTTGTCATGTGCTTTCAACCTGGCCTGGAGGGAACATTTCTAATGATAAAAAGGGTAGTTCAGATGTCATGAGCATTACATTCCTGGCTTCTTTGGGCTGAGTTTGCCAATTAATGTCACTTGTGGTGGGGGTGTCCTATAGCTGGGACAGCTGTGTGGACTGAGACACGCACATTAATTTCACAGAATAAATGAGGTAACCTTCTTTGACATGCCACCCCCTTACATCATCTTGTGGGAAATTTGGCAAGTGGAGCCATGGAGTTGTTGATCTACTGATCCTTAAACTGTGCCATCTTGCAGCACTCCATGCCAAGGAACAGGAAGCCCACAGAAATGCATGCTGCACTTGCACAGTCTCTCAAATCCTCCCCCATTTATCAAAATAGAACCACATACCTCTTCTAGTGCATTCAGTGTTTTCTTGGTTACAAATGGCAGAACAGGATAGGATTTGCCCCTGCATACACCTAGCACTGTAACACTCCCCCCCTCCTTTCTCTTCTACCCTAGTCTATTCGGGTTCTTACCCTGCCCTCATGACCATAGTATGTGTGTGACTTTCAGTTATGCATCAGGCACTTAATATCTTTACCAGCAAAGGAGGCACACACCTGCTTTCAACCACATGAGTTTTCTCATGAGGAAAACTTGAGTTTCATGTAAAATAAGTAAATAAAAACCTACCTACAAATATATTTTATCTAGTGAATCATACGACTGGCAGGTCAATCGAGATAGACACCCAGGCTGGATTTTCAAAAGTATGTGTGCCCACATTGGGGATCCAATTTTCAGAATAATTCACAACTCTTAGACACACAGCTGATGTAGGCAGATTTTCAAAAGTCTTCATTGTCCCCCAGATCCTACTGAAGACAATGAAGGAGCTTCCAAGTGCTGAATATATTTGAAAATCTGTCTGCTTCATTTAATGCCTAAGTGGGACCTGAGCTTTTCTGAAAATCTGGCTAATTATTTAAACAGGTGCTTGGATAGGAGCTATTTTATTATACTAGAGATCTGGTCTAAATATTAATAGAGTATGATGGGCCTGATCCTGCTACCACTGAACCAATGGAAAGACTTAGGCTGATTTGAATGGGAATAGCTTTGGGCCTGCTAATAAGCCCTGTAATGTATTTATCATATATGGTATCAAAGCCCAGTCTTAGGGTATGTCTAGACTACATGCCTCTGTCTCCAGAGACATGTAAATTAGACATACCGACATAGTCAATGAAGCGAGAATTTAAATATCCCCAGCTTCATTAGAATAAAAATGGCCACCACATTGTGCTGGCTCAGCTGTTTGTTGGCACGAACTGGCAGTCAAGACGGGGATCGGTCGGCAAGGAAAGCCTTTGCCGACCGATCCTGTAAACCTTGTTGCACGAGGCATAAGCGATCGGTCGGCAAAGGCTTTCCTTGCCGACCGATCCCCGTCTTGACTGCCAGTTTGTGCTGACAAACAGCTGAGCCAGCACAATGTGGTGGCCATTTTTATTCTAATGAAGCGGGGGATATTTAAATCCCTGCTTCATTGACTATGTCGGTAAATCTAATTTACATGCCTCTGGAAACAGAGGCATGTAGTCTAGACATACCCACTGGCTGTGTCTATACTGGCGCAATCTTGCGCCAGAGCTATGCAAATGAGGGTCAGCGTGGAATATCACCGAGCCTCATTTGCATAACTAACGAGCCACCATTTTTGTGGGAGAGGCTCTTGCGCAAGACGGAGCTGTCTACACTGCCCCTTCTTGCGCAAGAAAAACCCTCTTGTGCAAAGCCATTATGCTGATTATTTTCAGGCATAACGGCTTTGCGCAAGAAGGGGCAGTGTAGACAGCTCCGTCTTGCGCAAGAGCCTCTCCCACAAAAATGGCTGCTCGTTAGTTATGCAAATGAGGCTCGGCGATATTCCACGATGAGCCTCATTTGCATAGCTCTGGCGCAAGATTGCGCCAGTATAGACACAGCCTCTGTGTTTGGCTGCTACATTTAATGAGAAAGAATGTACAGTATATAATTTATAATAATATGCCGTTTATTTCTCATATTGGCACAGTTTTAAAATGGAAAGAAGCCTGATAACTATATGTCTGGGCATGTTCAAGGCATCTAATTTATTATTTCAAAAATATTACTAATGTATCAGTTTGAGATGGTGGGATCTATTTGTACTCTGAAAAAAACCTAGAGGGACAAAAACTTTCCAGCAGAAAACCCATTAATTTGTACCATACATGTTTCTTTCATTTGGTCAAATGTAAATGTGATGGTAACACTAATATTATTACTCAGGTATGACGACATCTGTGATATGCAGCATGCGAATTTGCTGTGCTGATATTTCAAAGACTGTTTTAAATTTATGGAGCTTTTAAAGTCCAGCCCAACTGTCTGGAAATTTAACAAACACATTTTTGACCTCAACCCATGCTCTTTGCAGGATTGTTGGCCAATTTGTACTGATTTTACAGGGTTTTTATTTCAAAGTTGTCACAGGAACAGAACCCATAAATGACTATTAGTTTAAAGCAGCTCCAAATAAAAATGGCTGGCCAAATTCAGCTCTGGTATTCATTTCAGTGAAGTCATTGGAATTACACCAGAGATTACTGCTGATCATTGAACCCAAAATATTTCTTTAAACTTTTTGTTTGTATAGTTTCACTTCCCCACCCCCAAATTTAGGTGAGAAAAATGTAGCTTTCACAAGTAAAAAAGAATGAGACCTGATTCACAGCTGTATTATTTCAGTGTAATAAAACTGCAACAGATTTACTTTGGTGTATAAACAGATGGATGCAATGGTGAATTAGGCTCAGTCACCATGCATGCTATTTGTGCACATCATGAGGTTTAAATAGCTTTAAAGAACAGCATAAAAAATTTTAACTTCCCATTAATTACCTTATGTGAACTCATTCCATTTATAACAAAGATATAGCCATGTTGCTCTTTAAATGCACATAGTGATTCTTTAGGTAGGGGAAAGTAAAACTGAACACAACTCTTACAACAAGTATATCTTTCCATTTGAATTCTCTTTATATAACTTTATATCTCTCTTCCCATAACTTGGGATTATAACTCCTTAAAAAGGAACAGGAATCTAAACTGCTCAACTACTAAGAATATAATATCACAGCTCCCCACCCTCCCAATCATCGCATCTGGTAATATGCTAGGTGAATCTAAGAACTTGTGTAGACTAGTTCAGGACAGATAAGTAAATATGTAGTTTAGTGGTTGTGTTTCCAGTGAGGTCCTGCAGGGATTAGTTCTTGTATGTAAATTTTTAATCAAAACCTGGAAGAACACCACAAAAACATTGTGATAAAGTTTGCAGATGACAGAAAATGTTGGGGAATGGTAAATAAAGGGGAGGCTAGGTCACTAGCCTCTCACAGTTCTGAGAGCTATGGATCACTTGCTAAACAGGGCACAGCCAAACAATATTCATTTTAATATGGGCAAATGTAAATGTACACATCAAGGGAAAAAGAATGTAGGCTGTACTTACAGGATGTGGGACCGTATCCTGAGAAGCAGTGATTCTGAAAAAAGATTTGTAGATTTTGGGGGATAATCAACAACACAGTATAACATTGGGGCTAAAACAGTTAGTGCAGTCCTGGGATGCATAAACAAGAGAATTTCAAGTAGAACTAGGGAGAGTATTTTAGATATTGGCATTGGTGTGACTGCTGCTGGAATATTCTGTTCACAATTCAAGGATGTTGATAAATGGGAGAAGATTCAGGGAAGAGCCATGAGAATGATAAATGAGTTAGAAAATATATGTCGTGTAGTGATAGACCCAAAGAGCTCAATCTTTTTAGCTTAACAAAGAGAGAGCTACAGGGTAAGAACTTTAGTCTGTAGGTATCTAAATGCAGAACAAATATTTAATAATGCACTCTTCTGTCTCATGGAGGAAAAGTATAACAGAAGCCAATGGCTGGAAGCGAGACATTCAGATTGGAAATAAGATATAACTTTTTAACGGTGAGAGTAATTCATCATTGGAACAATTTACACAGATTATCATCAATACATAATTTTAAAATTGAGATAGGATTTTCTTTTTCTAAAAGACTTTCTCCAGAAATTTTGGGGAATGTCTAATGGTTTGTGTTATAAAGGAGATCAGACTAGAAGATCACAATGGTCCATTTTGGCCTTGCAATCTATGAATCCATGAAAACATCTAACAGTCTCAGTGAATATCCAGAAGTCTGTATATTAATCCTGTCTGAAACAAGACTACATCAATGGAAACTAAGTACCTTTTAATTTGATCCAGGAAGATCTATACTAGGCTAATAGAGCAGAACATATTAGAATGGTCTACAGTTCAGACTGCCACACTTTGTAGACAAGCAGTGTATATTTATCTGGAATACTGACATCATTTTAAGTCTATAAAAGTGGGCTGGAGAAATTAAAATGATATTTAATCAATTTTGCTTCTAGTCCCAGATGCAGAGACTAAAATAAAGCAATGTGAATGTATCAGAATTCTTTACAAGATCTGGGTTGATTAGATTTTGGTTCTGATATCAGGCAGTAGTGTGGAAGTGATAAGTGTATTGTTTTATCCAGAACTATTTTTCTGTCCTTCAATCTGACCATCTTGGTATTAAACACTATGGCCTAGTCTACACTATGCAAAATGTATAGGTGGATTTGGCTTACCTTAAGCCAGACGGCTGCAGTGTCTACACTGTGGGAGGCCTATGGGAGACACACTCCCGTCGGCTTCCTTTACTCCTCACAGAATGAGAAGGACTACATTAGACCAGCTAAATCAAATGCTAGAAGATTGACTTCTGGACGGTCGATCTCTGTAGTGTAGACATACCCTATGTTAAAAAAGCGTGGGCCCACACCAATCGATCATTAGACATTAATGTCAAAGGCTTCATTTCCATGCTGGTATTTAAATACTATCAAGGCTACCAGCAGTGCTGATGTCTAAACTACAAAAAACAAGGTCAAAATAATTCTCAGCTTATTCATCCCAATATTACCATTGAAATTAATGAAACCAAGGCAAATAGAACTTTGTGCAAAATATGCAGTATACCAGTGATAATTATGATTTTTGTAGTGTAAATAAGGCCAGCCATGCTTGTTAACTACACTTACAAAATAGTTCTAAAGCTTCAGAGGGGTAGCCGAGTTCGTCTGTAACTGGAAAAATGCAAAAAAAAACAACAAATAGTGTAGCAGCACCTTAAAAGATTAAGAAAATAGGTAGATGGTATCATGAACTTTAAAGTGGGTTGTACCCACAAAAACTCATGATACCATCTACATGTTTTGTTAGTCTGTAAGGTGCTGCTAGACTATTTGTTGTTTTTTAAGTTTTTAAAATTGTTCTACTTGGGTGTCCAAAGATCTGACGAACTTATATAAGTATTATATCAGAAAGGATGGAGGACTTTTTTCCAGTGAGTTCTTATGGAAAGTATTTCAAAACTGCAAAAATGGTTTTGTTTTTCCTTGTAATTTTCTCTAATATTCCAGTAATCTTTTGATGATCATCAATAACACATTACTTTGCCTGTAGGCACCATTTCTACATATTGTCCAGTTTATGACTTATGAAATCTTTAGCATCCAGCAGTAATTGTATCAAAGGGGATAATATATGATTCATTGGGTCAAGCAATATCTACAGCTTCCACAAGACCAGAAATTGGAATAAAATTAAAGCCTTATGTAGAAAAGATTCATTAGAGAAAATTCTCTGCCAGCATAATAGAATTAAGTTAGCAGAGAATGTGACTTAGTTATTTCACAATGAACTAATGTTTTTTAAATTATTTTGCAATGAGTAAAGATTTACTAACACCTTCTACTTCACTTTGTATGGTTATTGCTAATTTATCTATTATTGTACATCTTACCACAGACTCTGGTGAATTCTGTGTCATTGGAAATTTTTTAATCAGCATTGGATGTTTCTCTAAAAGATAAACTCTAGTTCAAATGGGAATGAATTCAGGGAAGTCCCATGGCTTTGTAATGCAAAAGGTGAGACTATATGATCACAATGGTCATCCCTGGTCTTATAGTCTATGTTTCATACTTCCTCTGCAGATACTAAAAAGGAAGTCAACTTGCCAACTTGCTCTGGGTCTGAGAAACTGCCTTCCTGGCATTAACATAGGTCAAAACTGTCACATGTGAATGCCTGAACTTGGACACCTAAATCTATATTTACACAGCTAAACAAAAGGGGCAATAAAAATAAACCTCTAACCTCTGACCAAAAAAAAAAAAAAATCTCCTCGTTTGCTTAGATGACTAGGTATGGAGTCAGGTGCCTAACTTGAAGTGCTCAAGCTTAACATTTTTACTCCCTTAATTTTTTTTTTTAAATGTACTCAGAAGCAGGCCCACTGCTGGAGGAGATGGAGGGCAAAAAAGGGCAACTGAGCTGAGGTCTAGCGCTTCAAAAGAGCCAGAGCTCCTTGCCACCACTGCTGCATGATTGCCCACAGGATGCAATACCTTATACACAGGATGCAATACCTTACTTCAGTAAGTAAAGGTCTCTCACTGAAATGAACAGCTGAATCATTTCAACTCCTCATGAGTAAGGGAAGAAAATCTGGGCTCTACGAGAACCAGTATAGTCAAATTCTGTCAACTTTACTCATTCTGAAGAGAATCTTATCCACAAACAGTTTCATTGGGCCAGATTCTTACCCCTTTAGTCTCACAGAGTAGTACTCTTACTCGACAAGAATTTCCACTGAACAGGATGTGTGTAAAGATGGAAGATTGACATTGGATGATTTCAAAATGAATACTAGTAGATCAACATCCGTGGGCAGAATCTGGCTCTTAGTAATGAAGGGCCTAATTTTACCAGCCTCACTCATACTGAGTAGCACTTTACCCTGAGGCTGCGTCTAGACTGGCAAGATTTTGCCCAAAAGCAGCCGCTTTTGCGCAAAAACTTGCCAGCTGTCTACACTGGCCGCTTGAATTTGTGCAAGAGCACTGACGTTCTAATGGAAGAAATCAGTGCTTCTTGCGCAAATACTTTGACACACCCGTTCGGGCAAAAGTCCTTTTGCGCAAAAGGGCCAGTGTAGACAGCTCAGATTTGTTTTGCGCAAAAAAGCCCCGATGGCTAAAATGGCGATCGGGGCTTTCTTGCGCAAAACCGCATCTAGATTGGCCAGGGATGCTTTTGCGCAAGTCTAGACACTCTTTTGCGCAAATACTTTTAACGGAAAAACTTTTCTGTTAAAAGTATTTGCGCAAAATCATGCCAGTCTAGACGTAGCCTGAGAGTATTCCCATGGAAATCAATGAGACTACGTTTGTAATAGGATAGTACTCTATGTACAGAAGTGTGCCGATCTGAGCCCTAAATCATGGTACATTGACTACACAGTAAATCTGCACATTTGTATATAATTAATTAAAAACTAAGTCCTACATATATAAAAGAAGTGCACTGCTGACTCAAGCTTTAAAATTCAGAGTCCCTGCCACTGAGTTACACTGAAGGGAAATAAAATGTCCATTGCTATTTATCAGTGCTCCTGAAGAGAGATCCAGCCCTTTGAAACCTATTTACCATTAATCATAGTCTGACCTCTTCATTGAGGGGCACTTGTTGGAGCTTGAAACTATCTTCACTGTTCATATCTGTGAATCATACTACCATATAGTGTTCATGCACTAGTGAAATTAGATTCTCTCCCTGTAGGGGGTAGGCATTGACCGCTATTGGATGTCAGCAAATGCAAGTCTAAATATTTCTTGTGGGATGCTGTCTTACCTCTTTATCCTCTCCACTTCAGCAATTTCAAATAATCATTGCTGTGCATAGAAACTCATGGTAACTACTAATACATGGGACTTTTCACAACAGCCATTATTATGATCAAAGGAATCCCTAGCAGCCTAAAGGCACGGTTCATTGAAACACCAGCTACTATCCTGTCCAAGTGCAAAGAAAATAATTCCTTTGAAAAAGGGAAGACCATTTGAAAACATTTTATAATAGTGCTGAGTTATTTGTTCCACTTTTAGTGAAGATGACAGACACCAAGCCGAGTAGTGTTTCAAAATACAGCCTAACTTCAGAACTGTCATCTCACTGGATCTTCCAAAGTGCCAATATCTTGATAGTCTCTGGTCTACATTCTTTGTTTGTGTCATCATCTATTGGAGCGTCTGGAGGATCTATTTTTAACTGAACATTTATTTCTCACACAGTATATTTTTATACATGAAACAGACACATTCTTTTACCTTGGCTGACATTCCACCTGAAAGACCATCACAGCAAGCTTATTAATGTGCTTCAGGGTATATGGTGCAGTAATAAATAGACTCCCTACAGCAAAGTAAAATTGGGATAGGAGGCTCAAAGAGTGTGTGTGTGTGCGCGCGCGCGCGCACACACACGTTAAGATCAAATCTTAACTTCAAGTTCAAGCATAGTTTAACAGCAAATCCAAAGTTGTAAATGCAAAAGTAAATGCTGCTTTAAACCAAGCATGAAAGACGAAGAAGTCAAAGTTGAGATTCCATACATCTGGTTTTAATATGCCACTTTATGCAGGTTAGACAAGTGACCTTTTTTGCTTTTTAAACTACACTATTGGTGTGGTTGCTCCAATACATTAATGCCATCATTTGGGGTTATTTTTATAATATTTAAAGGAACAATTCAGTAAACAAATACAGCGTTCCTCAAAGTAAACTTTAACGTTTTAGATGCTAAAATCCCAGGATAGCTATAGCAAGAGGTTTAAGTATTTGTTGGTTTTTTATTCCTACATTTAGAGCATTTACTTTTTGCATTTTTGTAATAAAAGTACATCATTAATTCTGCCCAATACTAAAATTTAGAGCATAGGGACCTAATTGGATAAAGAAATGATTTAAGATATGTTCTTATTATCACTAATGCCACATTTTAGATGAGAGGTCCTCTTCAGACCAGGAATTCAATCTGAGCATTCAAGCAGCAGTGGCAATGCCAGGGCATGATATAAAATGAAACAGGAGACTACCCACAGGGGACCTGCATGCAAATGTTATTCTGGTTCATTTCTGCACCAGTCTTTAGAGGGTTCCTTCCAAAGTAAACACCCTTAATTAATTCCCAAGTAAAATAAGTAAAGGCAAATTTTCCACTTACCGTTTGCTGTGCTTTGTCCGTCACTGAGGAGAAGAGACAGTTCTGCAGCTCTCACCTAGATCCAGGTTGCATTCTAAATTAGCCATACGTGCGAGCTGGAGGAAGCTTATTGACTTAACTGTGCAAAGAGCAACCCATCTCACTGCTGCTAGACAACCCTTCAGGACACAGCGCTGAACTTTAGCATAAGAGGACGGTGTCTATTATCCCTGAGGCACTATCATTTCACCTACACCTGGGCGGATCTATCAAGCTCCATCTCTATTAGAGCCGTTTGACTCTGTGGTTTAAGAAAGAGCGAGAGAGAGAGAGAAGGGCTTGCTGTTGTCACACTTGTTTCCTATTAAAGAGCCTTACGGTGGATTGAGTAATTGTGTACGAAGGTAGTCTGGCTGGCAGATGTGTACAGCCCCAGTGGAGCACTAGATTCAAGGCAGATGGGTTGTACCAGGGCGCAAACAACATTGAAAAAGGGAGGCGTGATTAAAACAGCAGGCCTCCGTTTTATAGCGCTGGAAAGGGGGTAGCAAGAATGCACCCGGGAACTGAAGTGCCCAGAACTGGGACTGGGCAGTCACAAGCAAATACAATAAACAAGAACGGATAATGCAGCGTGGATATTCAGACCAGCCAAGACACACAATTCTGTAATCATCCTGATGAGCAATGGCTCTCTTGCCCCTCCCCCACTTTTTGCATACACTTAATTAAAACGACTCCATTATGGATAGCATTAACAGTTTGTTTAGAACAGAAACCTGTGCTACTGTACAACTGGAGGAATGATTGGGAAGTGGATTAGAACTGCTGCAAGAAGTGGACCACTGCCTGGTCTGGCTCAGTTTAGAGAGGCTGACTGGAGGGAGAGAATCTACAGTTAGCTGTTAGTTCTGAGGATGGCTGAAGTAGCTCCTCAGACAAGGGGCCCTTCTTATACTCTTCTGTATAGCGTCCAATGGGTCAAATTCACTTCTGGTGGAGCCCCATTGATATACATGAGGGGGAAAAAATGTCTTACTGTCTCTCTCAGAAGGATACTAAACCCTGGCAAGAGCAGATTGTCTGAAGATCCCTGTAATGTCAACAATGCTTTAGAATGCCTCACAGGGGTAATGCCTACCTAGGCTGGAGAGCAGTCAAATGCTTAATGCAGAAGTGACCCTCCATTGTTCTAAGAGAGCAATTCACCCTGTGCAGAGGGCCCATGCACAAGCTATTCACCACCACTTATTCGGAGGGGCTAAGTAGTGTAGCGGGTTCGACTCACTTTCATGGCTTCTTCCCTCAGAGTGGCTTTTGGGGAAGTAAACCGGCTGCTCCGACGCCGACGCACCCCCTTTGGGTGAGATGTTCTCTTCAGGGCACTGCCCTCAGGCAGTGACCACTCCGGTCTTGGTCCACACCCCCTTCCGGGGCAGGGGGGAGGAGGGTGAGTCATTGTTCTTCCTCCGCTCCTCCTCCAGGGTCCTCCCTAGGACCCGCAGTTCTTCTCCCACTCTGGCTGCCCGGTTGCCTCCTGCAACCCTTCCTTGCAGACTTATGGCCTGGGGCTTCCCTGGCTCAAACTCCCCCAGCCTACCGCGGCTGCCTCCATGTGAGCCCCACCCTCCATGACTGCCTCCTTGCAGCCCTGGGCCTCAGGCCAAGTAGGCTGGGTTTGCTAGGCTGAAGCCTCTCTCATTGCAGGCAAGTCTCTCTCCTCCTCCCAGGAGCTGTTCTATATGGCCTCCAGCTGGGCCCTCCTTAGCTGGGCTTCCTCCTGACTCCAGGTCTCAGCCCCTTAAAGGGCCAGTACAGGGCAACGTCCTGCCACAGTAGGACTTACAGAACATAGAGATCTTGCATTAGCTCCCGGCACGGTGGTGAATGTGGAACTGCCACTCAGTCCCTTTGTGAATCCTGATTACAGCCTTCTACGGAAATGGCCCAAAATACTGTGAGTCAGATTCTCAGCTAGTGTAATTCAATATACTTTTCTGAAGTGAAGAGCTATGCATATTTACCCCAGCTGGGGATCTGGCCATATAGCTTACAATAGTATTTTGGGCTATTCTTGTAGTATATATTGAGCTATTGTGTTTAAGGGATACTCGTCCATCATGCTTAGCAGCTGCATGATCAGGCCCTTTATAGCGGAAAAGGTTCCTCAGAAAAGTTTATGAATACTTCTCCTCCCAAAAACATACTATATTTTTAATAGGTCCATTCATACCCAAATACCTGAAACTGCAAAGGGAACATTAAAATAAGCTGACTGGCCAAATAAATTTTCTTTTGTATGAATGTTCTTCTGACTGCACGTCATATGATTGCTGGGGGTAAAATGCCTTCTTTAAAAGGTATTTTTCATTACCTCCTAGAGCTCTTTAAGAAGCAGGTTATTAATATGAAACTAGTCTTCTCTAATAACAAAAGGCCAAATGCTTGTACCGGTTCTACCTAATTGTTACACTTTATGCCACCTCTGTGCGACAGTGATTAACTGTGGGGACTGCACAAATGAAGAGTAGAAAAATTCCAAACCTGTCTGTACTCATGACCCATGGAACTATTTGAAGAGAAATCTCTGTCCCTCTGAGAAAGCCTTTACATATCCTTAGTCTCCCTCATTTCACTCTTCAGGGACTGATGTTGCCACAGAACAGTGGGTAATCCTTATACAGTTGTTATGGGGTCCCAGTTTGTCCTTTTGAAATGGAAACTTTCCCTTCTGAGGCAAGGAGCTATTCTGGAGTTGTCAGCCTGAAACTCCATCAGCTGGTATGTGGCCCTTTTAGGTTCTCCCTGGCTGCTTGTCAGTCCACTGAGAGAACACCTCCATCAGATTCAGTGGGTCTGATTCACTTCTCAGTTACACCAGTGCAGCTCTGTTGTTGTGTCCTGGCTCTGTGCCCACCTGACTTCTCCCAGAGTCCTGAAGGGGCAGGAGCTGCAGGCTGTGGAATTGTTCCAGGGCCACCCAGCATGGACCAGAAGTTCCCTGTCTCAAAATACTAAGTCTTGAGGGTGGAGCCGGTAGTGATTGATTTAGGTAATTGTGACCCTTTTCTTGAGATGCTTTCACACCTCTTTTAACACCAAGCTTTTGATTATTAGCAGGGAGAAAGCTTTCAGAGTAGAGGAATGCCTGTTTGTTTGTTTGTTTGTTTGTTTGTTTGTTTGTTTTCTCACATAAATTCCATTCAGATTAGCCAATATAGAAACCATTAAAAATAGCCAATTGCCTTCTTCAGGAACATTCTAGAAAGCTGAGCTCCTGTTTAAGAAGCACTGGAAACCCTTTTTATTTGAGAAACCTTTTCCGCCTACCAGAAGGGAACAGAGATGGCAACAACAGTACCCTTTTAAAAAAATCTACCCCAAGCAGAGCTTCCTGTAAACTAGAAACTAGAGCTGTTTGAAAATAAACTTGATGGGAAAATGTCTAAATTAATCACTGCAACATTCTTTTTCTGTCACATAAAAAATGGTTAGTTTAGACAAGTCAAAGCATTTTGTTTTGACTTTCATGTTCTGATTAATTTCATTTTGACATGTATATTATTTTAATATATTAATTTGAATGTGTATGTCAGTATACACACTCTTTTCTTTTATAAGATTTTGACCTTATGAAAATGAAACAATTCACCATTGCCTAAATGAAATTGTTCAATTTCACAATTTTGGGGAATCTCCATTTTGTGGGAAAATTTGATTTTTCATTATAATTAAGAATGAAAAAAATTATAACTTTCAGAATTTCCATATCCAACCAGTTCTTTTGGAGAAAAGAGAAGAAGCCCATTCATCAAGAAATCCACTAGGCATTATTCATTATTGCCAATTTAACGTGGAGGGTGCTTAGCTACTAAGATAATGGACAGCAGTACCAAACTCTAAGATAGTTAGAAAAATCTGTATTAGGGATCAACATTTAGAAAAGTCTTTAACAGCAATTAAAACAGGGGCTGCTATTGAAGTGGCTAGTTCCAGCATAGGCTTTCTTTAAAAAAAAGAAAAAAAAAAGGTGCTTGGAGAAGAACAGCAAAAGCCAAAACTGAACCCACAACACCTTGACAAGGAACAGAGGAATTGCCATACTATATCAGACTCACCTTCTCCTGTGTCCTGTCTATGACAGTGGACGATGGCAGATTCATCACAGGAAATACCATTAATGGAATAACTGGCCCATAGGGAAACTTTCTTATTAACTGTCATCAGTTGTTGGTGTTCTTTTGCCTTGAAAGAGGAGGCATGATGTCCTTTATAGATTTTTCTCTGAGCTAAGGTAATGCCAAGGATATTCTTATTATTCACATATATAATTAATATTTTTTGTCCTTTTTCCTCTGCCCTAATCTCTGCCACCTCTTTCCTAGGTGGGACGAATTCTCAGTTTTACTCATTTTTTAATGTGACAAAAATCTTACTGAAGTCAACTAGGGCTTGTATAAGTGTAGGTTGAATACATACTGATTGAAGACCTTATAATGCAACCCATGGGATTCTTTGTATTGGAACTATCTGATGTTCCTCTGACATACAAGCAACTGAAAATCTGGGTTCTATTTTATATTAATGATTTCAAAATGTGGACTGAAGAAAGTGTTTGTAAATAACACCTGTTGGCAGCATGAATGGGAAATATACATAAATACTTAGGGATGTGATAGGAAAGCAAAAAATGGCTCTTCTTATAACATCTCCTTTTCAAGTACTGAGAACCTACCAAAGTATTAATTTTGATTCCTGAGATTTGCTGGTGAAAATTACTGTTTTGTTTTGGAGCAATATTAGAGGATAAAAAGAAAAAAATATGCTTTTAAAGGGAATATTTTCATCAGGCTTTATCAATGTGTCTCATGGATGTACTTTAGGGAATTACTTCATTTATGGTATTGAGGTTTCAGCATGACTGTGATAGAAGAGTTTTTATTGTCCAGCAATCAATTTACCACTCAATAATAAATATTTCTATAGTGATTTATTACCATGCCTTTTAGCTTTGATGATAGTTTTGAGTTGCAAAATTCCTGACACCAGTAGCTGCATCAGAAAAATGCAGATCCCAGAATTAAGAAAGTTAAAGAGAACAAAAAACATTTGCCAGAAACTAGATGCATAATCCTTGTGCTGCTTTATCTTCAATTTCCAGTGGTGATGGCTGAAGCTCAAAATAAATGGTGCACCTAAGTTGGCCAATTAGGCAGCAGACACCACCTTCCAGTTAAATGAATGCATGTGCATACATATATACATTCTCTCTCTCTCTCTCTCTCTCTCTCTTACTCTCTCTCACACACACGCGCACACACACACACACTCACTCACTCGCTCTCTTTCTCCCTCTCCCTCTCCCTGGAGTTGCAAAGACCATCAAAGTATCTCACTCATCTTGGTGGCAAAAAGGCCACCTCACTAGTCCAGTCTCCTCCTCTAGATAGCATAACACCCCAGTCAGTGAAAAGGCCCACTGTGAGCAGCTGAGGTCTTATCAAGGGAGTTCCCACCAAGCAGCAGATCCTTAATAACCCCCACATAGCTTCTTCACAACACCACATCTATTATTTCCCTCATATAGCAGCAGCCAGGCTAGGGAATGGCATAAGACCCCACTCAAATTTACACAAATTACTCTTATCTGGGCTAAGAGCTAGGGTACAGGAGAAGTGTGATAAAACACAGTCACTCTGCTTTGGAGAAGCTGGTCCTTTCTATGTAACTGCTAACATTTCCCAACTTGTAAAGCTTAATGTGTTTGTTCTCATGTGATCACAGTATTGAAGAAACAGTGGGGACTAGAGAATAGAGAACCTGACTGCCACTTGGGAGACCTTGGGTCTGTTCCTGACTTTACCAGTAGGTGGCAAAATTCTACTGCATTGTGTTAGGCAATTCACTTCATCATTCTGCCCCAGTTTTCCCATCTGTAAAATTGGGATAAAGACAATGACTTTCTTTGTGAAGCACTGTGCGATTGACCAGGGAAAAGTGTGACATTATTACATTACAAGGTGGTCATGCTGCAAGCTTTTATCTCTCCCTCACACCCTTACTTAAATGCTTAGCTGAGTCAGACTTAACTATCCCACTTGATTTTACATACTTCAAAATGGATTTATCCATTTTTCAACAATGATTTGTTTTCTTGTGTAACAATTTTGCATAATACAGAGAGAGAAATTACAGGCCTGCTCCTCAGGTAATGTAAATAGGCACTGAACTGAAGTCAGTGGAACTACTCTGAATTACGCAACCATAGAATCTGGTCCACAAATGCTAATGGTCCTTTTAATTGCTTGGTCTCCTATCTTAAACATCTTGCTAACTCTCTTTCTGTTTCATAGATGGTTTTTCAGAGCTGCTTCTTTGAAGACATCAGGGCAAACCTGTGATGATGACTCTTTCATCTAAATTGATTATGTTGAAATTTCAATGAATTTATAATCTTCATCCTTTTTAAAAGCAAATTATCTTTTCTTTAAATCAGTGGAAGTTAAGCACCCAACGACCTTTAAAAATCTGGTCCTCTGTAAAATGGCCAGAGTTTTGCAACCAGACCAAAGAACTTTGATTATGATCGTTTGGCAGCATTTCCACAGGAGCCTGAAGGAAGATGGAAAAACTAAAGCAAATGTTGAGACCCTTTTAGACAGGAAGTTTCAATGGAAATGGAAGCTGTTTCTTATTGTCCAAATTCTCATTCTACAATAATTCCATATTTCACAGTGGCATATTACATGTGTCATTTTATTTATACCATGGAGCTATACAAGGTAAATACAACCTATTTAGTAAATCCAGATTTTGCTATGAGCACAACTGAAAAGTACAGGAAGTTCAGTTTCTTTAACTTAACATCTACCTCTCTCTCCATTCATAATTTAGTGGCCTGTTATTACCTGGCTTCCTACAGAGATTTCCTCAACTGACCCCAGCCAGCTGAGTTGTTCTTACAAAGTGCAACTGTGAAAATGGTTGATTGCTGCTCCATATTAACCCTTCTTCTCCTCCTCTTCAATTATCTCAAATTTTGCTCTGTCTGAGTGCTGGCCATTTCAACGTCTTCCTCTCTACCCTGGTCACTTCTCACTTCTTCATCTGGTGCAGACAGGAAAATGGTTTGGGTTTTGCAAAATCTCATTTGGGAACCAAATCCAAAAGAATCCAACAGCTCATAGTCTGGATACAGTGTCAATTTTATCTTCACCCAAACAGTTATGAGGGAGGTTTGAGGGAATTGACCCAGTTTTGGCCCTTCCACACACTGTGCTGAAAGACCCTAATGGGATCATCATCATCTTCTGCTCTGACCATGTCTCTTCATATTTTGATTCCTGAATAGATCTCAGTCCCCATTTGTTCCAAATGTTCCATGCTTCAAAACTTTCTTCTTTCATACACTGATTCCTTACTCCCCTCCAATAACATTTCCACATCCTTCTTCTGCCTGTGGATTATGTTCTTATGCATCATCTTCAGCCCAACAAGGCCTTCCCCACTGGAGTTATAATTAGAAGACTTATATTCAATGGGCCAGCCTTTAAACCAGACCTGCATTGAGAAACAAACCATGCTTTCCGAGAACAACACAACTGATTCAGTCCAGAAAGCTCAACAACAAGAAAGAAGGTTCTCTCTCTCTAAGAAGAGCAGCAGCAACAGAACAACATGTGTAACAAGGATGGCATTTTGTGGTCCTTCTGGTCTCCTCCATATAAAATTTTGGCTATGATGCTGTCCAGATAACTTCTGATTTAAATCTGTGACTAATTTTCAAGGCTTATATAGAGTCAGATTCCAAGGTCAGAAAGGAGCACTGTGATCATCCAGTCAGACCCCCCTACATAACACAGGCCAGAGAAAGTCCCAAAACATTTTTTTTATGTTTTAGAAAAAAATAATTTTGATTTTAAAAATTGCCAGTGACAGATAATCGACCATGACCCAGGGATAATTGTTCCAATGATTAATTACCCTCACTGTTAATAATTTAGGTTTTATTTCAAGTCTGAGTTTGTTTAGCTTCAAATTTCAGCCAATGGATCATGTTACAATGTTCTCTGCTAGACTGAAGAACCAATTATGGACATACTTCTAGACCAGGGGTGGGCAAAAGCCTCTCAGCAGGCCAGATCTTGGGCTTTGATCCAGCCTGTGAGGCGAGTCCAGGCCCTGCCCCCTAACTGGCTCGTGCTGCAGGGGAAAGAGCTCAGCCCCATCCCTCCTTCCCCTTCGCAGCCTCTGAAGAGGAGGCATTGCTGAGGCTGAGGATGCTGGAAGCGCTGCTGCCATGGCACCTCTGGGGCTGGCCCCGGGCTGCCTGGCCATGGTAGCGGTGCCTCCAGACCAGCCCTGGGCTGCGTGGGCACGGTAGCGATGCCTTCAGGGATCGCCCCAGGCAGCGTGGGCACAGTAGCAGCACCTCTGGGGCTGGCCATGGGCTGCCTGGCCACAGTAGTGGCACCTCCAGGGCTAACCCTGGGCCACGTGTGCATGGTAGTGGTGCCTCCAGGGCTGGCCCCGGGTCACCTAGCCGTGGTAGCAGCACCTCTGGGGCCAGCCCTGGGCCATGGTAGCATGTCTCTGGGTCGGCTGTGGGCTGTGTGGGCATGGTAGTGGTGCCTCTGGGGCCAGCCCCAGGACGCATGGGCATGGTAATGGCACCTCTGGGGCTGGCCCCAAGCTGCGTGGCTGTGCAATGGTGCCCCCGGGGCAGCCTGTGGACGTGGTGCCTCTGGGATGGCCTGCAGTGCCTCTGGCCTCTAGGGTCGGCCCCAGGCTGCATGGTTGCAGCAGCAGTGTCTCCGGCTTCCAGGACTGTGTGGCCGCGGCAGCAGGGCCTCCCTCGAGGGCAGCCAGGACAGCGTGGCTGCAGCTGTTGCTTCAAGGGGGCACAAAGGCAGGTAAGGTTCCCCTTCATGCCCATGCCTCCCCCACCCCAATCCCATCACTTCCCTCCTCTCCAAGACCCAGCACCCTCAGCTTGCTCCGACACCCTCCCTTGTTCTTGCACTCTCTCTCCTGGCCACACACTGCACCCTCCCTTGTTCCTGCTCCCTCCAGCTGGCCAGACACCCTACTTCCAGCCTGCTTCCCCAGCTCCCTCCCAGATCTTGTACCCCATCCCTATCCTACTTGCTGGCAGCCCTGTCTCGTGCACTGTACCCCTCATTTCTGTCCCTACCCTAGGGTCTAAGGAGGTCCATAAAATCCACTAACTCCAGAACCCCAGAAAAGTAAATATGATCTATAGGAATCCCTGAACCTCAGTTCCCTCCTTCCATTCCCCTCCCTCCAGGAGGCTGGGGCACCAGAAGGGTGAGATATGTCAGCTCGGGCCACATCAGTGAGTGTTGGGGGGCTTGGAGAAGTTTTTTTGCTTCTCACTTGTGTGATCCCCAACTGATTCTTTTGTGGGTCAGTGACCCCCGACCCACAAAGGGTTCCCCACCCCTGCCATAAATGAAGAAAACATTGAAACCTTTTGTGTTGGACATAATATTTTACTTTATTTAAAATGAAATTTGATAAACTAACATGAGAAAGTTAAAATGCTTAATCTGTTTCATAATTTAAATTAAACTGTTCTTACTAGCTGCAGCTGGTTCAGAAAATGAGATCACCGTACCCACCAGGGTAGTTCTCAACCCCACCTCTTCTGCGCAGGGCACTGCCCCTTCTGGGTCAACCTGAAACCATTTCCAAAATTTGTGAAGCGGCCCCCCCTTCCAAAACTATTGCCTGCCTCTCCCACCTCTTAACTGTCCTTTTGCTAAGATAAATACATTGAGTTCCTTGAGTCTGTCACTATAAGGCACATTTTCTAATCCTTTAATCATTCTCACAGCTCTTCTCTGAATCCCCTTGAAATGTTCACATCAGAATTGGATGCAGCACACCGGCAGTGGTTGCATGAGTGCCAAACACAGAAGTAAAATAACCTCTCTGCTCTTGTTTGTAGATGCAGTGATCATATTGGCCCTTTTGGCCTCAGCATCATAATGGGAAGCTGATGTTCAGCTAATTGTCCACCCTTCTATCCTCTCCCAAATTTGTCTTCTCACACTGCAGCAAACCATTGCATGACACTGACTACACTGCATTGTCCTGTGAAGACACAAAGTCAGTGCTATGACCAGGACAAGCTCTAATTTGCTGAGGCTGGTGGAGACATCTTAGATATCTCTTCACTCTCTTGGCTTGTGGTTTGAAAGCAAGCTGCAAGGGGAGGCTATGGAGACATTGCTTAGGGAAGGACTTTTCTTGGAGCACACTGACTCAGTGAAGCACCATTTCTGGGCTCAGTAAACAAGCACCGACTGGCAAGAAAGCATTGCATTATAGTCCTGAGGTGTGAGCAGAATTTTAGAATTCCAAAGGAAACTTTCCTGGCGATACGCCCAAAGCTTATCCCAGAGCTGCAGCAGCAGCGACAACAAGAGTGTTCCCCTAAGTGTTCAGAAGTGCTTTGCAATCACAATTTGGAAGCTTGTCACCCTCAACTGAAAGGTCGTGGGAGGTTTCTGTGATGAAAGTGTTCAAACTTCCATCTTTGCATTTCTACCATACTCATCACTGCAGCATCAGATTGATTTGCATAGCTTTTTGCTGGCACATTTCATATTGGAGAGCATATTTGTGTAGCACAGTTCACACTGTTACATGACCTAATGATGCTATTGTACTATGCATTTCTAGAGAACAGCAACAAAAGAAAAGATCTGCTGTTAGAAAATGAACTTGCTTTCCCAGATAGAATTATTAAGGATCAGGAAACGTACAGAACATAGGTTTTTTTGTTTATGTCCGTTCTCAGCACCTGTGGGATTTAAATCTTTACAGTCTGTCCAAGATCCAGGAAAGGTGGTGTAAGAATAACATTTCCAGGAGGTTACCTAACATTATAAAAGGCTCTCACTATGTCTCAAGTGATCTGCTGTAACATTTTACAACTCTGTAGCTACATCTTTCCATATGTAGATTTATACAAGCTGTTTTAAAGCCCCCCAAAATGAACATACAGTTCACAATATATCACTGGTATATCACTCCCATTGAGAAAAATCACTGCACTATATTGCCAAAAGTCACGAAATTCTTAACCTCAAGCTCTATTCTTAACTCTCATGAAAATGACAGTTCATTGCAAACTCGACTGCATGTATTTTACCCAGAGTTCGTAAAATTTTATATTTCTACAGGGTCTGCTCCTTTTAGTACAAGATCATTAGTGTTAGATAAGTGAAATACTAAAACTGTGTAAAAGAATTAGGGATAAACTAAACTAAATGGTTTATTTGAAACATTACACACACATATTTAAACACACACATGCACAGACAAGGGTTATAATGCCTGCTGTAAGTTACTCCTAAAACAATCATGGGGAATCAGATACAAACTGCCAGAATAGAAAAGAAAAGTCTCAAATGTTTGAGGTTCAATCTGATGACTTGTATGCCCAGACTTGCAACCTTTTGTACCATTGCCATAACACGTAGAAGAGTGAAATTTAAAAGGGAATGGATACAAAAATAGCAGTGAGAAGAAAATAAGGCTTCCTAGTGTGTGCTGTGCATTTTATCTTTTTAGTTCCTTCCCTCTTCTTTTTCCCTATAATATCCTCATGAATCCATTTTACATAAAGAAACTGACATATGGCAAATAATGACTATGCCTCAGGGATGACAAACTTACAGCTGTGCAGCACACCTACTGTATCAGCACAAAGATGTCTGAGGGTTGAAGAAGATCACCCACAGATGTTGCAGAGATAGTTTATCGGTCCTTCTCATTTCCTTCCTGGTTCAGGTTTATCATGTGGATGTAAATCAAAGAGGCAGGTAATGGACATAAGCTGGGACAGTCAGATTCCTTTTAAAGAAACTCCACACTAGCTCCATAGGTTTTAGAATCAGTAACTCTGAAAATGCGTTCATTTACTTAGCTCTCGATGACAGTTCAACTACAGCAATTTTTGCCAGTGCTAAATTAAGCGTTTTTAGGTTATTAGAGTGGGTAAAAATGCCACTTTTTTTTGTGGGTAATAATTCAGAATTATTTTTTCAAAATTTCCTGTAACATTTTTTAATGAAAAATTGGAGCCCTAAATCAGAAAGCAAAAAAGATTTCATGATTTCAGAAATAGGTATCAGAAGAAAGTTTTTGTACTGTTGCCTCTGTCAGGGTTTTCTTTAGTTGTATCTTCTGCACTTCCTGCTGTTTCATGAAAATGATATGCCTTGCTTATGGGAGTTTGGGCTTCCGGAGGATGAAATAGATTGCCGGAAAGATGTTCAGTGATGTTGTGTATGTCTGCATATGAACCTATCTTAGATAATTAGACAGCCCCCATTACTGTCATTTTACAGATGAGAACTGAGGCATGAAGATACTCACTGTATGTCAACACTGTGTTATAAATCCTACAGCAACAAGTTTCACACCTCAGATCTACAGAGGGGCTCATTGGGTTCCTGCTATGGCACTAAAATCAGCATTGTGCTGTCCAGACTCAGCCTCGGATGTGCATTCCCCTCATTGGGCCTCAGGACTGAGCTTCAGTCAGAGCCCAGACATTCATGATGATGTTTTTAGTGATGTAGTGTGCGCCTTGCAAACCTGAGTCAGCAGCCCCCGGCTCTGACACTTGTGTTTGTCGTTCTTATATTGCAGAGTGGATGTACCCTAATGAACTAGCCCAAAGTCACACAGGTTAGTATCCTAGCCACTGGACTACCCTTTCCTTTCCCTGCATAGCATGAGGGGCCATAAAACTGTTCAGAGAAGAGCAATGCTTCTCCATTGGTAAGCACTGTCAGGTGCGGACTGTGGTTTCACATATGTGTACAGCACCTAGCACAGGCTTGGCTGGGGCCTCTGGGTACTGTTGTGATATAACCATTAATACCAATGCATGGGGCCACTGTGCCTCTCCAGCAAAGTGTGTCAGGGGCACAATAACTCTCTTCTGTTCTTCTGCCCTCCACAGAGTAGCCAGACTTGGAGGGTGCCATAGCCAGCCCCAGAGGACTGACATGACTGTCTACACTAGCGTCTCTGGCAAAGCTGACTGGGAAGAAAAAGCAGCATAGTCCATGTATGTGCCAAAGTAGTGCACTTCCTGGAGTTCTGGGAGGCCTTGAGCTCACTGTAAGTGCAGAGCCAGTTGGAAAACCAGCTGTGGTTGCCCGTAATCCCCCCCCCCCCCGCTCAAACACATGGCTACATGCCCTGTATGATGTTTTTTCCCCGTTGTACGTTTGGTACAAATATGAATGCAGCTGCATTCTCTTTCACTTGGAATGTGAAGATATCTGACACATGGCAGCATCTGAGTGTTCATTCTATTTTCACCAATGACATCTCTCTTCAATGTTTGGCTTGCATTCCAAACAGGCAGCATCATTCAACTGGGTAGAGGTGAGCTCTACATCTACATTTACTATCCTATCCTATCCTATTTTGATTTTGTGTTGTCTCGGAAGCCTTTCAAGCACACATTACAGAGTGTTCAAATATATTAGAACATCCTGCTTCAGCTAGTGTCTTGGCAAATTGTTCTCTTCCTGGAACTCACTCAGGATTTTCCTGGATGTGCCTTTGACAGAATGGTGACCACAGATTTTATACCCCACCCCCCCACTCCAATATCCTCACAGATTTCAATACCAAAAGCAACAGTGAAGATTCTATTCATGACTAGGCTTAAGTGTGCAAAGCAAAGGCATGTGTGCGCACAGTAGGACTGATCCAAAACCAGCTGAAGTCAATAGAGAGACTTCCATTAACGTCAATGGGCCTTGGAGGGCTCATGATGTTGGCAATGTCCTCAGCTAACACAGATCCAGGAACTTGGAGGTAAAAATAAATGAATGTTGTGATTCTTTTCATAAGTGAAATATGTTTTGGCCTTTTTCTTTAAAAGAGAAGAAAAGAAAACAAACAAATCACACCAGAGATTGTAAATTCTCAGTCCTGCATCTTTCATCATGGATTAGTTTGGAAATGGAGCAAAGGTGGAGAATGGAAGAATAAAACAAATGTGTTACAGTGACCAGTAGATCCTGATATTCCCAATGCCTTCAGATTACCATATGATAAAAACAAAATTGCTTGTGCTCATCTCTGATCTCTGCACAGGTGGAAGTTAAATAACTCATCACACTTTTCTAAAACAGCAGGGGATCCAGCCAAAATTATTCTTCCACGAAACACAGACATTAATATCCAAGTCAATGTTGTCCTAGTGCTGTTTCCACCACAGATGTGTTGTATTTGCCTTTCATTAAACATATTCCTATGTAAAGCACTCTAGATGCCCCATGTAGGAACGGTAGCATCAGTCATATAAAACCAAATGTTGCAGCATTGTTCTTCAGGACAGAACATCACGGAGGTGCAGAGCATCCTATGTACAGTGTGATGTGTGCAAAGGGACTTAGTACTGTGAATCAGCTTTAGCCGTGAAATTGTTTGCAGACTTTGATGAATAGCCAATATGCCTGAGTGATGCTCTCCACTGTTTCATCCATTTAACCCTTTTGTTCCTCATCTCTGAGCCACTGAAATCTTTGATACTGTTCCCCACATCTGTGTGGAATATGTTTTGCTGTGGAAGAACAGTTTATCAACTATGATTGTTACTGTAACACTGAAGAGCTCTTTTTAGGCAAATAAGTATTTCAGTTCATATTGGGTAAAATTTTCAGAAGTGGTTATGTCACTCTAGGAATGTAGGCACTTTTGAAAATGTTGCCACTCATTTATCTCTGTGGGGCCTGTGCACTAGATTATAATTAATAAGTTAACACTGAACCTATTAACATTTTAAAGTAGTTTTAAGAGGTATAGAGAATTAAATTATCATCAAGAAAATGTTAGTTTTCCTTACATTTAGCCCACTTGCTATCCAAGTTTCTGTAGTTTTTCATGAACTTAAGACATAACTGTGTGTTATCTGTTGCTAACTATTGATTTTAATCATTATAATTGTAAATGCTCAGAAATATTAAATAATGTGGGTCTAAAATTTGGAAAAAATCATTAATTTTCAAATTGGAAACAGAAAAGTAAAAATTCTAATACAGGGTGGACCTCTGGTCTGGCACAAAGAGAACGTGACTGGTCCCAAATGGATTTGCCGAACTAGGGGAGGTCCTTCCCCTGATGGCCCCAGCTGCCCTTCTGCCCCTGGGCGAGGGCTCCAGCTCATCCCTGCTGCTGCCACAGCCTCCCAGAGCTGTCTAGCTGCTACTGGAGTGTTACAGCTGGAGCTCCACAGGTGAAGCTGGATCTTCCTGGCTCTGTGGCTGCAGCTGGAGCTCCTCAGCTGCCTGGCGCTGTGTCCGGGGCCAGAGCTCTGCTGCTTGGGTGGGGTCCGGAGCTCCATGACTGCTGTTGGGATTGGAGCTCCCCGGCTGCTGTGATCAGAACTCCCCACCATGCCTCCTGCCCCCTGCTTCCCAACCATGCTCTTGCCCTGCAACCAGACTTCATTGTTCCTGGGCTCTGCGGACCAGGAACATCTGTGGTCCTACCAGACCACGGATGTTGCTGGACCAGGGAGTCCCGGTTTCAGGAGGTACAGCCTGTACATTTAAAAAAAAATCTTTACTATTTTTCAAACAGTCACAGAACATGTCCCCAGTTTTGAATTTTGAACTTTTAATATTTCCAGTTTTGAAACTGTCAGATATACTGAAATCTCCTCTCCCCCCATCTCTGGTATTAATTCTTAGGACTAGACTGTGCAAACCCTGAATGTGAATGTTCACCTAGTTCATAAAGTCAAAAGGCCAAATATCAATTTCCAAACTACCATACAGCAAGTGACAATCTGGTGTGATGCTGGAGAAGCCCAGGGAGTCTTCTCTTGCTGCTCTGGGAGTACACTGCGACAGGACTATATCCCATGCAGCATAGACTCCCTCACACACAGGCTATGTCTACACTGGCGCGATCTTGCGCCAGAAATATGCAAATGAGGCTAAGCGTGGAATATCGCCGAGCCTTATTTGCATATCTAATGAGCCGCCTTTTTTTCAGAAGAGGCTCTTGCGCAAGAAGGAGCGTCTACACTGCCCCTTCTTGCGCAAGAAAAACCCTCTTGCGCAAGAAAAACCCTCTTGCGCAATACTGTTCTTCCTGAAAAATAATAGGTTTAACGGTATTGCGCAAGAGGGTTTTTCTTGCGCAAGAAGGGGCAGTGTAGACACTCCTTCTTGCGCAAGAGCCTCTTCTGAAAAAAATGGCAGCTCATTAGATATGCAAATAAGGCTCGGCGATATTCCATGCTTAGCCTCATTTGCATATTTCTGGCGCAAGATCGCGCCAGTGTAGACATAGCCATAGGGTAAAACTACTATAGAGAGACAGGTCCATTCCCACCTCCCCAGACCATAGCAGCTCCAGACATGCTGCTAACCCTCCCATACAGGAAACAATGGTACAGTGCAACAATGCAAGGCAAGAAGGAAGCATCAAGTGTCCTCTTAATTCCTTTTCCTATCCCATAAGAAACCTTCAATGTGGGCCTAAGTAAGGTCCTTTTCTGCCACAAGTCCTGATGTTCACCTATGTTATCTTATCCTCAGTTCTATTACATTATACTGAGGGTGTGTCAGAACTACAGCTGGGAGGTTTAATTCCCATCTCAGCTAAACAAACAGGTGCTATCTTTTACTGATTTAGCATGCTAGCATTAGCAGTGTGGCTGCAGCTCAAACTACCCACCCTAGTAAAAGACTAGGATGTTGGATGGGACTGCATTTGGGCAGCTTACAAAAGTCCAACATTTCTATATCCTCCTTATCCTAAAATATATAGAGACCCCAAATTCTGCCTTCATTTACATGCTCCAAACTTCTGGCAGAATATGGCTTTCTGACATGACTATGAAAATGGATCAATAGGGGCATGGCAAAATTCAAAAAGTAAAAAAAAAATGTGATGAATAACTCTGACCGAATCGACACATTTGAAAAACTCAGCTGAAAGTTGCACATTATTCCTTAAGGTACTGATTTCATTAGTGGTTTACCTCATCTGCTTTTTCCTTGTTTTTAAAGATTACTATTAGAAACAGGCTTATTTATTTCGCTACTGCTTATATCCAGTGAAATGGAGCTGCTTTATTATTATAATATAGAGAATTCTCTCTCAGTCCACATGGTGTGAATTATTAACATGTTTAAAATACCTTTATAGAAGGCTTTTTGAGAAAGAATATTAGGTCGAATATACCACTTAAACCCCTATTAAGGGCTTAAATGGAGGTGAATTCCAGACTATATCCTGGTGTTTTGTGGATTAATTGCACTTCAAATGATGAATCGGGGATGGATTTGAGCAAGCTTGAGATCTGCCAGAAGGTTACAGCCCTTTTAGATTTCCAATGATAAGGAAGAGGAGGGACAAGGAGCCAAAATTTGAGTGTGTTTGGATCTGAGGTTTTTTGAACATTGCATTGCAGTGACCCATTTGCAAAATTTGCATCGAGGTCCATGTATTGGGGCTTGTTTAGATCCAGAGTGTTTGTTCAACTCCAGTGATTGAAATACAGATGTGTGACAAAGTGTCATAGTTCAAAATAATAACACACACCAGTAAAAATTTAAACAGAAACAATTATGCAGAATGGAGGAGAGGAATCATTTGGAAGCTTCCTAACCTTTCAGATAGCAAGGATTCCTCCAAAATTAGTCTTTGTAGATTCTTTTCCTTGACATAATATCATCCAGAGTTGTAGCACTTTTATGGGCTTTGGATGCACACACTACTATACAGAAACTATGTCCATTATGCCCCCACACATCATGCTGCAAATTTACCTTACTTTATCTGTGGTTTCTGCATGTAATTGGAAATTATGAGGTTACGTTCAATAAGGTAGCCCTTAAAGCACTGAGGACTTGGAACTGTTGAAGCAGGAAATTACTTCAGAATCAAATAAAACAGAGCAAATGCCTGTACCGTTAAGGAGGGTTGGACTACAATTTTTATTCTCTTTCTCCTTCCACCCAAAGGCTGTGGGTAATATTGCCTGGGACACTGCTATGCTGGTGCACATTATCAGCTGCCTAAGCATATTAGAGATGATAAAAAAGAAAGAATAGCTTTCTTTCAAAAGTGCCTCCCTATCCACGCATTTCTTCTAAAAACTGAAATGTTCTAAATTAAAAAAAAATCAACCTGCTCTCTAATTCACTGAAAAATTGGGAAGAACGTTATGTTCAAACATCAAAATGTTTTTAATTTCAGAATATTACATTTTCAAAATTCAGAAAATTTATAACAGCTCTACACAAATATATAAACAACAGGTGGGTTGTGAATACCATTCACACCTTGATTTTTTTATATAGCGTTCTGTATTTCTCAAGGACTTAAAAAGTGATCACATAAAATATTCAATCGGTGCACATATTTTGAACATGTGGGACCCTCTTTATCGTTTACCAAATCTTTATTAGGCCAATTTTTTATTATGATATTGCAAAATAAATAGTTACATATGGTTTCAATTGTGTGTGTGGTTTTAGCAATGAAATGTTCTAGCATTGGCAAGCTGACAGTTTAGTTTGTAGGCAATGGCGGTTTTTTACTTATTTAAACAATATATATTCAAATTATATCACGATAAACATTACTCAATCAGCTATCCTTATCTGTATTGTATTCTATTGTCCCAAAGAGACATCTGAAAGAGACCTAAAGAAGAGCTCTGCATAAACTTGAAAGCTTGTTTCTCTCACCAACGTAAGTTGATTCAATAAATGATATAACCTCACCCACTGTCTCTCTCATATCCTGGAACCAACCAGACCACAACAACACTGCAAACTATAGTTTAAGTATAATACAATAAACAGTAGGGCTGCGTCTAGACTGGCATGAATTTGCGCAAATGCTTTTAACGGAAAAGTTTTCCGTTAAAAGTATTTGCGAAAGAGAGCGTCTAGATTGGCACGGACGCTTTTGTGCAAAAGCACTTTTTGCGCAAAAGCGTCTGTGGCCAATCTAGACGCGCTTTTGCTCAAGAAAGCCCCACTCGCCATTTTAGCCATCGGGGCTTTTTTGCGCAAAACAAAACTGAGCTGTCTACACTGGCCCTTTTGCACAAAAGGTTTTGCGCAAAAGGACTTTTGCCCAAACGGGAGCGTCAAAGTATTTGCGCAAGAAGCACTGATGTGTTACATTAGAACGTCAGTGCTCTTGCGCAAATTCAAGTGGCCAGTGTAGACAGCTGGCTAGTTTTTGCGCAAAAGCAGCTGCTTTTGCGCAAAAACTGGCCAGTCTAGACACAGCCTAGGTGGATACCAACAGAAGATGGAAGAGCACAAGAAAGCAATGAGGGGAGGAAAAACTAGTCAGCATGGTAGCCTTTGGTTTCAGTACACCAGCTGCCTGCTTCTGAGCTGATGGATCAACAGAAACTATGTTTCTCCATGTTCTTACAGTCATTTCACCATGATACAGACTTACACAGCTATTGGCTTGCTACAGTATCCTGGCTTTGGAGCTGCTGCAGTCAAGTCAGAGATCAGCTCAATAATTGCTAGTACCAACAGATGAAATTCATCCCTACTGCAATTTTGCTGATTTTTTATGGTGTTGAACCATCAACAAACTCAGCCTATGGTTTTCATTTTAAAGACACAGTTGCAAGGATTTTCTTAAAGATGATAACATTACATTTGATTCTTGACATTTTGTGTTTCATAAAACAGATGAGTGGAAAACCACAACCAGGAAGGGAAGGATTATCTGCAAGGTTTCCTAATTTAAAAACCTCATTCACAAAAGAGCTTGCTGACTATAATTTCAGGCAGTCTATGAATGCTTTTTCTCATGCCAGAGATCAGATTCTGAATCCATGATGGTGTAAATCAGGGGCAACCACAATGTATAGCTGGGGTAAGCAAATGGAAATAAAGGTTCAAATGTTCTGTCTTCCTTACTATTGAAGGGCAGCAACAATTAGAATGATGAATCAATGATAATGAATTATTAGTTTCCAGTCCTACCCGTGTATATATTTGGGCAGAACCTCACTACAGATTGAACCTCCCTGGTCTGGCACTCTCGGGACCCAGTGGTCTTCAACCAGGGGAGGTCAGGCGTCCAGGATCTTCTGGGACTCTCCTCTTGGCTACTGATCTGGGAGAACCAAAGGCTCACCTGCCTGGTTCTGCTGCTTTCCGGGACTCTACTCCCTGCCTACAGTTCTGCAGGGCAGCTGTTCCTGGGGTTCTCTGGTCCCAGCCTCACATACACAATGGCAGCTGCTCCCAGGGTTTCTCAGCCCCATGCTCGCAGGGGAAGCTGTTCCTGGACAGGTTCTCTGGCCCCGTGCATGTGGGGAAAGCTGTTCGCAGGGTTTCCTGCCTGCACCCTTCCCCCCAGGAGTAGCTGCTCCCATGGCTATCTACCCCCAGGTCACGGGCCCTGTAGGCTGTCGCGGACCAGGCTGGCTCTGCTCCCAGCCATTCTCAACCTCTGGGGATGGGGCTGTCTGGTCTAGCAACATCTATGCTCCTGCCAGTCCACGGATGTTGCCAGACCAAACAGTCCCAGACAAGAGAGGTTCAACCTATAGAAATATACAGCAGTGAATGGTACAGACACAATTGTGGGAAAACTCCTTAGTGACATAGGGCTTCTTCACAATCCCCTCCTTTTCTCTGGCAGAACATGATGGCTGACCAGAGTAAAAGGGGTGTGTCCAAGACATGCATGCACCCCAGCTTGTTGGAACAAGTCTCTGGGGAAGTCCAACCATAGGATAAAGGAAGTGTTCAGCCTGCCACCATCTTTGCACACTCTCTGTAAGAGCAGTACAAAGCATTTCTTGGCCAGAGCCACAGATTAGCCTGGTTTAACATAGGAGATTATACATTTAATGTTTTAACTAGGTGATAAGAGAATCATATAAGCAAAAAGAATTTAAACAATTATTTCTGAAGCACGTGATATCCCAAATCATCAAGTATATTTCCGCCATTCTGCTGAAGTCTAAATATTAT
The DNA here is from genome assembly GCA_032595735.1 of Pelochelys cantorii. Classification (NCBI taxonomy): domain Eukaryota; kingdom Metazoa; phylum Chordata; order Testudines; family Trionychidae; genus Pelochelys; species Pelochelys cantorii. The sequence continues at coordinate 330,513,086 of CM064326.1, read as the reverse complement.
TCCACAGGTCTCTGACAAAGATATCAAACCCTTGCTGCATACAATGCATTACATGGTGGGGGGGGGGTCTTTATGAATGTAAGTAGCATCTAAGTAAAACTTGAAATCTTTCCAGGAGCTGTGGTTATGTAATAATTTATGCAAAACCTTTGCAGAACTTCAGTCCCAGTTTTTTATGTTTCCATACCTTTTACCAAGTGTGAATGTTTGTAAACAGTTGCTACGTAAAAACAAAGAGTTATTTCACCCTTCTCAGGCATGCAAGATACAAAAAAGAAGAATGTCAAGTATGTATCTAGATAAGTATAAAAGTAAATGTGATAAACTGGAAAGATCACAGCATATTGTATATATGTTTTCATCTGTTGTAGCCTTTGCCGTTTTACTGAAGAAAATCACTATATTGGTTTCAGCCAGTTAGATAAGACTACCTACCTTTATAAGCCACTGTCATTTTAAGAGAAGCTGTAGACACTGTGAAACCAAAAGCCAAGTGAGCGCTGCTAAACTGGATTCTGTCATGTCTGGTGAAAAGATGGATTTGCTGTGTCAAGCCCATCCTTCGTGATGCCAAAATGAGAGCAACAATTAAATGCTTTCTTCACAACTGAATAGCTATTTTCTTGGCAAGAAAACAACAATGAAATAAACGTGAAGTGCAGAAAAGAGGCTTTGCAATGGGTTTTGTAATTATCTGAGAGTAAACATTTACCCATCAAGAGGAAAAATGGTCTTGTGGTTAAAGCACTGGAGTGGAACTCCAGAGACCTAGGTTAAATTCCTAACTCTGCCACAGACTCCATGTCTGACTTCAGTTAATATTTTCACAAGTTCTTCGAGGCTAGATTCACACAGAGACTTAGGGCTTGTCTGCACTTGAAATGCTACAGTGATACACCGACTGTGCCACTGTAGCACTTCAGTGTGGACACTATCCATCCCATTGGAAGGGTTTCCCCATCAATGTAGGCAATTGATCTCCTTGAGCCAGATTAACAGAAAAAATTCTCCATCCACCGAGCAGTCCACATCAGGGGTTAGGCTGCTTTACCTGCATTATTCAGGGGTATGGGTTTTTCACACCTTGGAGTGACATAGCTGGATTAATCTAACAGTGTAGTATAGACCAGGACTTAGATGCCTAACTACTCTTTAGGAACCACCAGTGCCTGGCCCTGTAGTTTAGGCACAAAGCAGCCTGACAGCAAATGAGCTTCAGGGGGTAGCCAAGTTTTTTTCTGTTTTTATAGAAAAAAACAACAAATGGTCTGGTAGCACTTTATAGACTAATGAAACATGTAGATGGTGTCATGAGCTTTCGTGGGCATAGCCCACTTCTTCAGATGACCAGAGTTATGAGTTGGGGATGTGAAAACTCAAAATAAATAGGAGAGGAGAAGGGGAAGGAGGAGAGAAAGAAAAAGGGAGGGGGGGTGGGAGACAGAGCATCATTAAGCATCTGGAGAATGGGTACTTAAACCAAAGCAGATAAAAATCAAACTCAATAGATTCCTAAAACAGGAAGGATACCGCTCAGGGAGCTGTTAGCATCTTCAGTGGTTAAGTAGGTAGAGTCCCCACCAGCCCATATCACGAATGAGTCCATTAGCATGTGAATTGAATTTGTGAATGAACTGAGATTCCAGGGTTTCTCTGTGTATTTGGCTTGTAGAGCTGGTTTGTGACAAACAAGTAGCTGGCACAAGGAGACTGAAAATATTGGGGGCTGGTTGGTGTGTGTGTGTCCTCTAGTCATCCTAATTGCCCAGTGATTAAGACACTTGCCTGGGATGTGGGAGATGTCTCTGTTATTTATCTGTATGGTCTCTGTCTGGTTCTTTGATTGTTTCTGTTGGCTGCATAATTAATTTTGCTGGGTATAAACCAATGAAAGTGGTGGGATATAACTAGTTAGATAATCATGTTAGGATTGGTTAGTTATATTTCCGTAAAATGATTGGTTAAGGTATAACTGAGAATATTATTAAATACATTGGGGGCAATCAGGAAGTAGGTTGGGAAAAAAGGAGAAAAGGAAACTGGAATCATGCTTACTAGAAACTAACTGCAATAAACATATAATTGTCTGCAACTTCAGACTTCTAGTAGCGAGACCCGCTATTTACGGGGGAAAAAAACAGGGATTGGGAGGGTGAAGGGATAAGCTCTCTAACATGAGTGAAGACCTGAGTTCTAGTTCTTGCTGCAAATCCTAATCACAGAGTCCAAGGTTAGGAGAGGCCATTGTAATCATGTGGTCTGACTCCTGAATAACACAGGGCAGAGGAAAAGTAGGGCTAGAGCAGGGATTTGAAAAGTAGATCTCCCATATCCCCGATGAGAGTGCCCTAACTAATGGGCTGTTCGCTATAATGTGAAATCTCTTTCTATCATTCTTCATGAAAAAGGTACCTTCAGCCAGGCCAACTCTAATTCTAGGAGATGTTTCATATCTGAGAATCCTGAGTGGAGACAGGCACCTCCCTCCAGCCTGGCAGTCAGTCATCAAAGGCTCAGGGCAGTTGGATTTAGGCACTTAATACTTGTGATGGATTTGGGCCTTTCCATGTGTACTTTGCTTTTGGCTAGTTTAGGCAGCTCCCTGCTCAGCTTCCTGGGTTTTGAGAATCTCATGCTGAGGAGCTTAACTCTCCTCATGCATTGTATGGGAAGCCTGGTGTCCTATCTTTATTAATTCCACCTGGTAGCAGAGAACCTAGGACATAGCCATTATAATGTTCAGCATTTCCATGCCAAACACTCTCTGTGTATCTATCCCTAAATTTTTCAGGCTCCTAACTCCCAGTTTTTAAAGTGACTTAGGAGCCTAAGTCCCATTGACTTGTCTCTTAAAAACTCAGAGTTAGGGTCCTAGGTCACTTTGGAAAATTTTACCCTTAATCTCTCTGCATCTCTGTTCCCCATATGTAAAATGGAAATTATATTTTATACTGTCCGTTTTGTCTGTTTGAATTATATGTTCTCTGGAGCAATAACTCTTTCTTACTGTAAAAACAATGAGTAGTCAGCTGGCACCTTAGAGACTAACAAAAATATATAGTATCATGAGGTTTCATAAGTAAAACCCACTTCATCAGATGAACTGGAGTGGAAATAACAGAAACCAAGATATAGATATAGATATAGATATAGATATAGATATAGATATATTTAACAGGAAAAAAAGGACCTGTCAACTGTAGGACTGGTACTAATGAGGCTAATTAAGTGGGCTGGAAGTGTCCCATTCTTAGCTTTTGAGGTAAAATACAGTTATTAAAGGCAGAGGAGATTTACTTTACAGTTCAACATCCAGTTAATGTCTTTGTTCAAGCCCAGGGAAACAATGTCAAATTTGTAGATGAATACCAGTACTGCACAATTCAGGTTCCTCACAATGACTCAACAGCAGTCCAATCTAGTTTGGTTGTTACCCCCCAGGCCCAATGACAGGGAAGGGTAAAGGGAGCAATTACCCATGGGCCCTTCAGATTGCTGCCATAGCGCCTCTCTGTGTAGCTCGAGGTGCCAGTGACAGCACTGAGGACTGGTTGCCTTGGCCCAATTCCTTCTGACTGAGGTTCCACCCCTTCCCGGTGGCCCACAGAAGCTGTCAATTCCCCTGGTTAGTTCCAGAATATCAGTCATTCACTATGAAGTATAACATGTTGCATAAAGAGGTGATTCAGTAGGAGACAGGAGAAAATAAGAACTGATTCATGCAGAGAAAAGTACAGCTTGACTCATGGAAAGGACACAATTCTTACTCACAAATTTCACACAAAAACCAGGGAGAAAAATGGATAGTCACCTGATGATGGGTGATCACTTGTTGCCGAGTATGATCATCTTCCATGGGAGCTGTGGATCCTCAGGTGGCTGATAAGGCTGATCCTGGAACCACAAGTTCTATTACAATGAGCACAGATGCTTCTAGGTACAGCAGGAAGCTGTTGGTCATCACTAGAAGCCAGTCTCCCCTTCTTTCTGTGCCTCTCCTCCTCCTCCTCAGTTTGTCGGCGGGCAAATTCAAAATGCAGGGAGCTATTGTATAGGATTTCTCTCCATTTTGAGCAATCCTGGGTGAGCATCTCTCAAGTGTCAATGTCAATATTGCACTTCTTTAAGTTATCCTTTAGCTAGTCTTTATAACACTTCTGTTGTCCACACACATTATCCTTCTTTCAGCAGAGAAAACAGGACCTGTTTTGGGAGGCAATGGTCAGGCATCCGAACAACGTGACCAGTCCAGCGAAGTTGCTGATGGATGGTCATTGCCTTGATATTGGTGGTCTTTACCTCTTCCAGAACACTAATGTCAGTACACTTGTTTTCTTCAAGATCTTGGGGAGGCAGTGTCAGTGATAACTCTCAGAGACTTTCAAGTGATGTCTGTAGGTTGTCCAGGTTTCAGACCCATAGAATAGTGTTGGGAGAATGATGGTTTGATAGACAAGGAATTTGGTGTCTGTTCAAATGTCATGATCTTCAAAAGACCTGTGCCAGAAACGAGCAGTGGCTGCACTGGCATGGTTCAGACCATGTTGGTTTTCTACATCAATATCTGCGTTGGATAAAAGATAACTTCCAAGGTAGAACGGCATTCTCCAGCACATCTTCACTGATTTTAATAGATGGGGCATATGATACCTCATTTGGAGAGGGATGATGGAGCACTTTGGTCTTCTTCATGTTGAGGGTGAGACCAAGACATGCATAAGCATCAGCAAACACATTCAAAATAGTTTGAAGATTTTTCTCAGAATGGGCAACAATTGAATCGTCATACTGAAGTTCCACGAAGGATGTGATAGAAGCCTTATCAGGGGGACATTTACTACCCAATGCAGTCTTCGTGACTTCCTTTCCATGGAAAGGAAAGCTGACAGCCCAGAGTGAACTGTTGAGTATTTAGGGTGGCCTGTATGCTATGTGTGGTCTCAGTTCTTTTCTGGGACTTATGCCATACTCCAATCTAGATTGATCTTATTACTACATAAATATCACTGGCCCTTCCCCAGAATAAAACTAACACATCATTTTCCCTCAAATTTTAACCCAATATTTTTGGAGCTTCAATATTCGTCATCGATGCTATTTTATATATTTAGGCATAGCCCCGAATAAAGGATGCTATGTATTTTTCATGACAAATGTAGAAACCTAGAGTGGTTCTATGAAGCTTATTTCCCACCCTGCCTCCCACTTGTTTAGTTCTGGTGGAGAGATGGGATTAGTAATTCTCTCCTGACCTAAAACAGCACCACGTTAGAACACCCCAACCTCTGCCCAGCTGCGCAGGCACACAGAGGGGGTGGAACCAAATTTTCTCCGGCCCTGCTGGTTCTGGGAAAAGCAATAGCCTGCTCTCACCTGCCCATCCAAAGTCAGGATTGGGAAAGTCCACAGAACCATAATAATGTTCTTACTCCCCTTTATGGATGTGCACTCCAAGGTATAAACTAGTAATTTATTTTATTTAAAAGTACAGAGGCTTGAAATTTGACAAATGAAAGAAGTTTGGGCTATTTCTTTTTGAAAATTGCTCTTTTATGAAACTTTTTGACTAAAACTGCTGACAGTTTAGGAGTATTTATCTGCATTTTCAAGGATGCTCTAAAAAAAAACTTACTGAAATGCTTATGAAAATGCTCAATTTATAACCCCCACCCTTTTGTAAGCAAAACACTTTTGACAACCATTTTAATGACAGTTCTGACAACAAAGAATTTCAGAGATCCAAAATTTTGAAATACTTTATGAAAATTTAACCATATCATTTCAAACACCTGCTGCTGGTTTATGTTGTGTGTCCTTTATTTAGTGCCTTTTTGTCGTGTATAAACAGAATAGATGGGTAGGGTTCTAAGATCTTTGATCTCTATTCGTTTTTAATTCTTATCAGCTAGATGGTAAAGTCGGAGGAAGTATCTTTAAATTCTAAAACTTTTTTCTTCTTCTCTTGGGGTGCGCCTACAGAGCAGGGCTTAACTCGAAATAAGCTACACAAATTGAGGTACATCAATTGTGTAGCTTATTTATTCTAAATATCGTATTTCAAAATTGGGAGCATCTACACAGCACTTATTTTGAAATAGAGCACGCTTCCTCTGACTTCCCTTACTCCTCATACAATGAGGGTTACAGGAGTTGGAGTAAGAAGCCCTCCAGCTTGACATAATTTTGACATTATTTTGAAATAACTGCCTGCAGTGTAGAAGTGGACTAAGTTATTTCGAAATAACTCTAGTTATTTTGAAATAATGTTGCCATGTAGACGTATCTTTGGACTCCCAGTTCTTGCAGATGAAGGCATAATAGGGTTTGTTTCCAAGCCCACTGAAGCTGAAGTTTTTCAATGGGCTTTGGATTAGGCTTATATGGTCTTATCAATCTAAAATCAACTGAAATATTTCCACTGATATTAATGGAAGTTGGATGGAGACCATGCTACACTCACAAACCAGTTTGATATTCTATTATCCAGGCCAGAGGCAATGCTCATAGAACAGCCACTTTATTAACCTTTCTCTCCAGTGGAAACCAAGACCTGAGTTGCAAAAGGAATCTTGAATTTAAAACTGTACCCAAGAGGGGACTTTACCTAAGTGTTTATGGGTAGGGTGAGTTTTATTCCCTTTGTCTCTCCAACCAGATCAAAAAGTCAGCTACTCTTGCCCAACTGATCTCTGACTCCAGTAAAAAAAATGAACAATAAATGTCGTATCATTAGGTTCAAAATTATCTTTATTCTTTAATAATTCCCACTTAAGCAAAATATTGCAAATCATTGGTAATGCAATCCAGAGTATGATCAACCCCTGCACCAGCTCACATGGAATTTCAGTAGTTATTGCAAAATATAAAACTTTCCAGCTTGTCTTTGAGTCTTCTTGAAACCGGCTCTGTCCTTGAGGTGTCAGATTAACACTCCACTCAGAAGACAAATTGTTCATGGGCATGCTGGACATATGAGAGCCATTAGACAGTGTGATCTACATTCTTGAAAAATGAAAAATTCTAGGCAACATTACATTTTATAAATGCAAGATGTTTATTATTACTGCAGGAGCAATAAATGTTTAGAAACTAGAGAGGGTTCACAATGGTTCTGACTAGGAACATATGAGTATGGAGCCATTGAATTCTGGCATGAAATAAAGGGTCTGGAAGCTATTATGCATTTAGCCTTCTATGAGTATTTAATTATATCAATAGGAGAACACAATTTCTGTTGCGTGCTTTGTGATGAATGTCTTCATTTATTCGTGTTACAAAGAATGATAGATGAGTTCAAGCCAGATGTGGGAACTCATTTGCAATTTGCTTATATTATTTTAGTAAAATTTCTTCTAAAGTTCATAGGACACCTCAGCGAACATCATGGGGGTTAACCCAGTACACAAAGTTTGATTTCTGCTTGACAATAAGATGTGTGTTTCACAGGCTATACACAGAGAAATGACAGTGATGATCGAAGGCTGGGTGGTGACTAGTTCTTTAGATGCTAATGAAAACCTCTCTTTAATGAGGAAACGAGATCTCAGTTGCAGTGATTCTTATCCATGCTGTCACAGAGAGGAAAGACGATCTTGTGGTTGAGGCAACCGATTGAGGCTGAGAAGAGCTTGATTTAATTGCCAGCTCTGTTGCAGGGTGTTCTATGACTTCCAGCAAGTCATTTAGATACAATTTTCAATAGCGACCAATGATTTTGGCTGCCCGGTTTGAATCATCTGAAAGGGGCTTTTTTTGTTGTTGTTTTTTGTTTGTTGACTGTCCCGGAAAATCTGGTTCCATTAAGACTTCTGATGTTCAAAACTGCCAAATGGAGAATGCAGAAATCCCTAGTCAGAGCTGAAAATGAGTTTCTTTGCACTTTAGTTTCCCATCTGTAAAATGGAAATAAAATCTATCTTTTAAGGATAAATCTGTTAATGTATGTTTTTGTCTCTGGCAGTGGTATTGTCTTATGCAGTAGAGTGATGGAGTGATGAAGCCATGGAGATTGGATGGGTAATAAAGGAGGATTTGAATTTTAAATTCTGCTGAAGGCCCAATTTATTTGTCAACATATGCTTTCAAACAGGAAGCCCCAATACTCTCTTTGATCTTTATTTCTAGCTGTCCCTTTATATTGCATGTCTGTGATTTTAGACACACCCCCCCACACACACACCCACTCACTCATCTTTCATTTTTGGCTGTTAGATTGTTCCCTGGGTTTCAAATCTGCCAGTTCCACCACCATGACTGTCTATATGCTTAACCAATTAGCAAGCTCCCTAATTGATGGCTCCATTTTCTGAGTTGTCCTAGATATTATTCCATCACAAACTTTAAATAGGACTTTTTGTGGTCTGTTGCCAATATACAAAGAGCCTAAAGGAAGTCTTCATCTGTCTGAAGGAGAGGAGCTGTACAGCCCTAGAAGTCCTCTCTGTAATTCTTTTTCAACACAATAGTTAGACTTTCACCCTTTTTCTTCTTCTCCACAATCTCAAAAGCAGAAAACCTGAAAACTTCTCTTAGAAAGTCTTAATTTAAAGGCTGAACACAAACTTTTCCGTAAAAGTTTAAATTTTCAGATGAACGATGAATAGGCTGTATGCACTATGCTGATAATGCCTATTAATTTACTTTTGAGTGATAAGATCTCACTTGATTTTATGAAACATCTTGGATCAGCTCATGTTATCAAATCATTTTTACCTTTGGCATCAGTGCCCACAAAGTTAACATACAATAAAATATATGTTAAGTGCAGTGTGCTATTCCTTTGGATGCAATATAACTCATAATCTGATAGCTTTCTTTGATAGGATAACAAGTTTTATGGACAATGGAGAAGCGGTGGATATGGTATACTTAGATTTTAGTAAAGCATTTGATATGGTCTCACATGACCTTCTATCAATAAACTTGGGAAATACAACCTAGATGGGGCTACTATAAGGTGGGCACATAACTGGCTGGATAACCATTCGCAGAGAGTAGTTATAAATGATTCACAGTCATGCTAGAAGGGCATAATAAGTGGGGTTCCACAGGGGTCTGTTTGGGACTGGTTCTGTTCAATATCTCCATCAACAATTTAGATATTGTCACAGAAATTATGCTTCTTAAATTTGCAGATTATATCAATCTGGGGAGGGTTGCAAGTGTTTTGAAGGATAGGGTCATAATTCTAAATGATCTGGACAAACTGAGAAATGGTCTGAGGTAAATAGGATGAAGTTTAAAAAGGACAAATGCAAAGTGCTCCACTTAGGAAGGAACAATCAGTTTCACACATACAGAATGGGAAGCGACTGCCTAGGAAGGAGTACTGCAGCAAGGCATCTAGGGGTTATAGTGGACCACAAGCTAAATATAAGTCTACAGCGTTACACTGTTGCTGAAAAAAGCAAACATGATTCTGGGATGCATTAACAGGAGTGTTGTGAGCAAGACACAAGAAGTAATTCTTCCACTCTGCTCTGTGCTGATAAGGCCTCAGTTGGAGTATTGTGTCCAGTTCTGGGCACCACATTTCAAGAAAGCTGCAGAGAAACTGGAGAAGGTCCACAGAAGAAGAACAAAAATGATTACAGGTCTAGAAAACATGACTTATGAGGGAAGATTGAAAGAATTGGGCTTGTTGACTAAGATGGGACATGATAGCAGTTTTCAAGTATCTAAAAGGGTATTACAAGGAGTAGGGAGAAAAATATTTCTAGTTGGTCTCTGATGATAGGACAAGAAGCAATGGGCTTAAATTGCAGCAAGGGAGGTTTAAGTTGTACATTCGGAAAAACTTCCTAACTGTCAGGGTGGAGACTTCGCGCGCTCCCTCTCCCCCCCACCCAGCCAATCAGTGCTTGGGGGCGGGGTGAGCATGCAAAGTCTCCTCCCGCTCTGCAAGGGGCTCAGCACTAAAGTCAACCACCAGCTGCTGCTCAGCAGGGACAGGGAGTGAGAGACTTCACATGCTTCCCTCTCCAGGCCCTGATTGACCTGGGGGCAGCAGGGGGGAGCATGTGAAATCTCCTCCCACTGCCAGCAGCATGGGTACCTAGGGTACCTAGAGGGAACCGCCAGCTGTCCAGACCAATCAGGGTCCATGGGTGGGGAAACAGGAAGTATCCTGGCCCCACCCCTTTCGCCTAAGGCCCCGCCCCTTTGGAGGCAGCCCGGGGCCACTTCAAAAATTTCTGAAATGGCCCAGTCAAAAATTATTGCCCACCCCGGTCTAGATGGCGCTTGGTCCTGCTGTGAGAGCAGGGGACTGGTCTCGAAGACCTCTGAAGGTCCCTTTTAGTTCTAGTATTCTATGTTTCTATGGGTGTGTCTAGACTACATGGCTCCGTCAACGGACAGAGGCCTCAGGACAACAAAGGGAAATGAATCAGCGATTTAAATAATTGCCGCTTCATTTAAATCAAAATGGCCACCACGCTGCGCTGATCAGCTGTTTGTTGGCACAGCGCGGCAGTCTAGACGGGGATCTGCCGACCCCAGAACCCTTTGTCGGCAGATCCTGCAAGCCTCATTTCACGAGGCATAAAGAATCTGCCGACGAAGGGTTCTGGGGTCGGCAGATCCTCATCTAGACTGCTGTGCTGTGCCGACAAACAGCTGATCGGCGCAGCGTGGTGGCCATTTTTATTTAAATGAAGTGGCGATTATTTAAATCGCCGCTTCATTTCCCTTTTTCGAGTGAACTAATCTACATGGCTCCGTCGACGGAGCCATGTAGTTTAGACATACCCTATGAGTCTATAAATGTAAGATATAAAAGAATCTGGTCCCCTAAGGAAGCATGCTAACAGGGTACTCCAATAAAATGTTGTGTTTTGAGTAATTTCCTAATGCTTTAAAATCAGAAGTTAGGATTTGATGCATGAGAAATATAATTCAAATGCTTCCTTACATGCCTCTGCCTCCTTTGCTGCTGTGTTTGGTAACAGTGTTTGTACCAATCAAAATGTGCATCACCCTCAGTATGCCTATTGTGCCCCACAGATTTTGTCAGATTGCTATTTGAGACAGCACTTTCAATTAGGTACACCTTCTGTCTGAAACTCTTGTGTTCTGCTCAAGAAAGGGCTGCATTTCATTTGCAGTGAAGAAATTTCTCTATATGTATTAGCTACCACAGAGAAAGGGTGTGAAATGTAATTAGTTAATATATATGTAGGTCTTTCAGATACATAGAAGTGGGACATATTACTATTTGCCTTTCAGTTTTGAAACACTGAGTTTGGACTCTGCACTAGGTCACAGAAAAAGGGTTTGCTGGTGTCATTTAAGAGCCTTCAGAAAATCACCACCCAGTGAGACAGAATTTGGTATAGGTGTCACTCTCTGTACAAGGCAGGCCCAGAAGTGGGATAAGAGCAGTCAGGCAAGAATATGACACATCACCTAGCAAATATTACGCTGCAGAAAAGGAAGAGAAATAACAACAAGCACGCTACCAATTGTCTGCAGTATAACAAGAAAGGACTGTGTGCATTGGAGATATGTCCTTGAGAATATGACTCCTAAGGGCTGACTGGCATTTCAAACTTCTGAGATTTTTCCCTTTTCCTCGCTTTATGCTTAGTCTCTCTTTTCCCATCAAGTTTGGTGGACTGTTTCCACTCCCACCTGCAATGTATGGGGCTATGTAGTAAAGTATAGGCTGTTGACATCTGAAAGTGAGTGAGTGAAATTGACACATAAAGGGATGATCCAAAAGTGGGTAAAACTGTTAATGTAACTGATTAGAACCAGGGTTGATGAGTCATTAGCGGTAGAGTGTCTTTGTTTAACAAAAAAGTACAGTATTGGAGAAATGAAACCATGCGGCAGTTTTGCTCAAGTGAAATCGAGCAACAAATGTAGATCTGTGGGGACTATTTTATTCATGGCAGCATTACAGTGTGCATGGGATATTTTCCAGATACTGTAAATTAAATGTATGTGTGTATAAGTTAGTTCTAACAAAAAAGTAAAGTAAAATTAAATCAAAACTAATGAATAATAACGTATACTGAGAGACTAATTACTATAGAACTGCCATAGAAAGAAGAAAACCATGGCCCTATTATTGTGTGGAAACCTCTGGCAGAAAGGCAAGTAACTAGCAGTAGTTCTTTTCCCCATTTAGCTATGCCATTCAAGTCAATAATAGCTTCAGGAATAAATGTATATTAGCAGCAACTGAAAGTTTCTGTAAGTTATTTGTGAGGATAGATTTCCAGATGCTTACGGTTGGCATAGGCTATGAGACTTGGAGGTTGCAAGCTCTTTCCACTATACATGTCCCCGGGCTGCATAGTCTGAATCTGGAGTTGAACTTGCCAAAAGTTTGATCATGTTGAGCTCAAGAATTTTGGGGTCAGCACCATCTCTACTTGCTATGTGTACGGCATGTCATGAAGCCAAGAGGTGACAACACAATATTTTTATATATGTTTTGTAATTGAACACATAAGTAAATATAAAGGATAGACTAATAACATTTCCTTAGGTACAGTTAATGCAGTCAATAGGCACCATGCTTGCTGTTATTGCTTTTGTCTGCAGCGTAACATTTGCTAGGGATGTCAGAAGCTATGATGTTATTTTCCATATTTGTGAGAGATAGTTACCTACATTCTATTATATAACAGACACTGTTGCTTTCTAACAGCCCAGGACTGAATATAAATGAAGACTGAAGCATTCCTTTGTTTTAATTTCTATTGGATTAGTCAAGTAATAGGAGGGATAATGTATTGCACATGTTTTCACTGTACTTGATCTGTTAATGAAGGAACATGTAGTCTCTTACTGGAATTTTTTAATAGTGATATCAGCTGCCACTAATTCTAACTTGAATAATTATGTCATTTCCTATATGCTGATAAGAAAGCAAAAGGATTGGAAGCCTCCATTTTTATCTTTAATATAGTTCTGAAGTCAAATTAAGTGAAAAAAAGTAAGTGGACAGAGACAATGGCAGTACAAATCCATGAAACTATTTATCTTTTTATTTTTATTTTAACATCTTTTTTAAAATAAATTGCCAGCAACTACAACATCCAGGAAACTAGCTGCTGCAGAAGTGATGAAGTTTTAACAAAGTAGGGTTCTTCCTGTTTTTCTTGGACTGAGATTTCCAAAGGTACATGAAGATTTTGGATATACAATTCCTCTTACTCACAAGATGTATTTCAGTCTCTGGACTGCTGCTGAGGTGATTACACAGGGCTAGAAGTGACCATATATTGTACCGTATAAATAATAACCCTCAGGTACTCTAGAATTTCATCAAACCAACCCAGGAGCTAACCAGAAGAGGCTCATTTGCTTCTGGTTTGTGCAGACAAAACCGCAAAGTTTGTGGACTCCTACTTAAATCTCACCTTGTGACATTAGCTTTTTTTATTTTGAAGAGCTGCTAGTTTTAGAGGTAAAGAGAATTTAATATATATTGTATTATAGGGAATGGCACCAATTACAATGGCCATTGTTCAAAATGATACACAGGGCAGTGGTAGCAGTAGTCTAATTCCAGAGGGCCCCTCTTAGTCTATAAAACTGATTGGTGGTTTCCACTGATTTGTAACAAGGATATTGGCAAATGAAGTGTGCCTGACAAGGGACAGTAGAACAAAAATGGACTATAAAGCAACTAGACTTTTCTCTTATGTTTTTACTCATTTCATGTTATATTTCAGCATTGCATGGTCATATTCAATAAGAATTGAACAGTGGCACTCGGGTTTAAATTTAGGACTAGGAATCAGGATTCTTATTTCATTTCTGTCTGCTCCACTGATTGTTTCTATGAATTATCTTCTCCATGCCTCAGTTCCTCCATTTGTAAAATAAGGATAATAATATTTAGCTGGGAGGGATGGACTGACGCTTAATTCAGTGAAATTTATAAAGTACTTCAAGATTATGAATGGCAGATACTCATTAAGAACAAGTTAGTATTTAATTAATATAGTTATCAAAGAGAAGGCCCTGCATCATAGTTACTGGTCGGAAAGAACTTTCCCAAGTAGAGAAAAAACTGGTTAAACTTTAAAGGAAAGTTTGTTCAATAATTAAAAATAAATGTTAAGGTATTGTTGCATCAATATATAATTAGAAGGTTTCCAAAAATAGTGCAATAGATATTATATGCCAGATATGCAAGTGTTTTCTGAATCATGAAAACTTCAGCACAGGATAACCGAAGACTGTAAAGTTACATGAGAAAAGTGCAGTGGAAAGCATCTGTGTATTTATGAGACTGGGGACATTTATAGCAGATGACAGTGCAGTAGGGCAAGAAATGTTTCCTCTCCACAGTTTCCCTATGGAAATTCAGTGATAAAATGCAGCAACCTGCAGAGACATTAAATCCATGATCAACAATACAGATTCGCAAGGTGAAATGATCCCTGACTTTAAAGAGTCAAAATCTCCAAAGGAACCTAGTGCAACAAAGGCACAATGTTAGAGCACTGGTCCATGTCTCTGTAACCAATACTATGTTGGTCCTTGAGAACTAATGGACAATCACAGTAGATAGGTTTTTTTATTGAAGAGAGATGACGCGTTGTTATAAATTTTATTACCAAAGCAGGTTTCATGGGTCATAGTAGGACCAGTCCAAAATACTCAATGAAAATAGCAATAAGCTTACTTTTATATACTATCTTTCATTCCAAAGGATTCCAAAGAGCTAAAAGAATCATGACACCTATTACTAAATACAATCACCTTAGTCAGGTCAGAGCACCCTACACTTGTGACAAGTGCCACAGGATATTTCATGGTTGCAAAACCTACCCATGAAAAACATGCTAGGACACTGGTCCAGAGAAAATTTTCTAATCTACTAATTTTCTAATCTACTAATTTCTTATTTTTTCTTTAAGATGTCCCATAAAAGACCTGCTCAATGGTCTGATGAGATCAAAGCCCCAGGCTCACAGAGTACACATAGAACTGATACTGGAATTTTAGAGATCCACATAGCAAGTGTTAAAAATGAATAAGAGGAAGACTGCGTGGAGAGCAGTTACAGCTGTGTCAGTCCCAGGATATGGGAGAGACAAGATGCATGAGGGACTATCTTTTACTGATCCAACTTCTGTGGGTCAGAAGAAGAGTTTGGTTGCGTCAAAAGCTTGTCTCCCTCACCAACAGAAGCTGGGCTACATCTAGATTACGGGGTTTTTGCAGGATACCAGAGGAAGAGCAAACACGCTCTTTCGGGAAGCCCTGTATACTTCGTTTCACAAGGCACAAGGGCTCCACCGAAAGAGGAGGCTTTTCCACCATTTGGTCAAGACGGGGCCAAATGGCAGAAAAGCCTCTTCCAAAAAAAAAGCAGAAAAAGCTACGCAAAATGCAGAGTGCATTTTGGGTAGCTTTTTCCACAAAAATGCGACAGTCTAGACCTAGCCTCGATCCAATAAAATATATTACCATACCCACCTTGTCTCTTTAAAGAGAGATTGTAATACAGTGACCTAGGACCCATGATCATGTGTTCCTCCAGTGAGTTGTGCCTTTGCAATAAAGACATGCTTGTTTCTCAATGTTAAGAACTCTCTTTTAGCTTAGGTGATCAAGGCCTAGGTTTTTCATAACAAAGGTCCTGGGTTCTCTGTCCACTGACAGCGGCAGAGTGAAATCCTGGCCCTATAAAAATAAAAATATTTCACTTGCAGTCTCTGTGTCTATGGGGCAATAGAGCCAACTACCCAGCTGTTTCATTTAGCTGTGCTGATTTTAAATGTCTAATTTTTAGCACGTTACCCTTCTATAAATCTTTTATCCAAAAAATTCAAAGCATTTTACAGACATTATCTATATAAACGTCACAACATATATATAATTATCTTTGAGTGCTTGTTAACTGAGGTAATGGGAATTCTTCTGGCATCTCTGAGAAAATACTGTCAATCTCTGGCAAGTAGGTGAAGGCGTGGAAGGAACAAACATAGAAATAAAAACAACTTCAGGTTCATGCCTTCTCGTGTAAGTATTATTGCTCCAGCTGGGGCCACAAGTGGAAAAGACATTTGAATGCCAAGAGCATAAAAGCCTTACAAAGACAAACATCATAATTAGCACTGGATGGGAAAACCAGCATGGGGCTAAGTGGTCAGTTTGATCTTTGGAGTTATCAGCCTAAAGAGTGTCACCGAGATTACACAATGTCATGCAGGTAACACAAATGTTAAACAAATCGTGCATTTTGGAATTTCTTAAGCTCCACTTTACAGCTTTCAGATCAGGCGTTTTTTGAAACCTGTAATGTTTCTCTTTGTTCGATTCCCTAATGAATATAACAGCCTTTATGCCTAGCAGGAAATCTGGACTGACCATTTGAGGACTGTTTTCTATATATCTTGTGGCTCTCGGGTTTGCATTTGGACACCTAATAAATCATGAACTAACATCTAAGAATTAGAAGTTGGCATGTGTGTGTGTGTTTCCAAACTGTTAAATCAAGGACAGCAAAATATGGAAGAAGCTTGCGGTGTTTCTCTTTCTCCTGTGACCCAAGGCCTAGGAATGCTTTGTTTCCAGGGATTTAAAGCATTTTTCTTTTCATAATGAGCTCTTGAATAATGGTCTCAAACTTTACTTTTTATTTATGTGTTCAATTGTTTGGCCATTAACAATCCTGAATATTTCTCTCTTCGTAGCCCACAAAGGAATATAACCACACACAGCTGTCATTGGGTTCGCGCAGTGCCCCATGGCTATTCAGATTGCTGCTGACAGCTTTTTGACTATGAGGGGGATCTATTAGCTATTGTCAAACCTTGATTTACTTGGATAGTGAAAATAGTCCTTGCTTTGGTATGGGGAAGGGATCAGGCAGGTAAAGACAAAGAAGAGCACAAATGCTTACAAAAACAGACTGTTTCCATTCTCATATTTTCTAGCAGCACTATAGGTTGTGGATGCTAAAATGGCTTGGAGGCTCTAAGAATTAAAGGGCTAGATGCTCCTATAATCCACACACCTGCTGGGTGTGGTTCACTGTCACATGTAGTAGCACTTAGACCACTTATAGGAGAAAAAATGAGCTTCCTCTACAAACTTAGCTGAAAGTAGGCTGGCTCTTAGCTCAAGCAATAGAGGCTTATGCCTTGAGGTTTCAGGTTCAATTGTTCCTCTTGGGCATTGCACTCTTAGCAGAAATAAATTAGCATAGTGGAGGATCTGGCCTCAAATGTGTATATACAAGCACAAATAATTCTCTTAGTTATACCAATATAAATCTGGAGTAATTCATGGAAGCTGATGCACAAAATGTATTTATTTTAGGTTTACACTTGTGTAAACAAAAGCAGAATATGACCCAAAGAGCATCCAGAGATTTGAGAGAACCTCAAAATGTTTAACTTGTAAATAAGTAAACTCAAATCAAACTGGGCCTTCACTCGCCAATAAAATATTTATATCTATTTTATGTGAAATAACTTCCAGACTAAGATAACTGGGGATGTGCAGCTGCTTTCCCTTTGAACAACACATTCTGTGGCAACCACAATACCAATACACAGAGGGGTAAAACAATATGTTTACAGTAACAAGAACTGTCTCATTTGTGCCTTGTGAACAGAAACATGGACTACATTTGCAGCAAATATTATTTGAAATGAACAATTCAACCAGCACCACATGGTGACATGCCCTGACATCTTCACACCATTTTGACTCAGTGCTTAAGCCAAAATATTATTGATGTGAATGGGCCAAATCTTTAAGTTCTTGCCCAGTCAGAATTCATATTGGGCCAAATCCTGAGGGCCTTTTATTTAAGAAATAGAACACTCAGTGTGAGTGAAAGTGGCCGGATGTATCCCAAAGGGAATGATGGAAGAAAAAGCTCTCTCTCTCTCCTTCCTTTTTGTGATGCTACAATAGTATAAATTAAATTGTAATGTTTAATGCAATGGTGATTGTTTCTTTTAATCTTAAACGAGGGAGACCTCTCTACTATTTGAAATATTATTTCATTATGAGTAGTAATAGTTAATTGAACTGCAGTAGCATCTTGAGGCCCTAATGAGAGATCAAAACTCCATCTTACTGAACACAAAGGTAAAAAAGAGAGCTTATAATCTATCATAAAATACAGACAAGAGGATCTTAAATAACCAATAAATGAAGGACAAGAGCGAAATTTCATTTGGGTAACAACAGTGAAATCATTGAAATGGAAAAGTTCCCAAACAACCACAGTTGCTTTAAGGAAACCTCTATTCTCCTAACAACCAGCCTACATATATTTCCGTTAATTTATTCATGTAACTTCCTTTGGAACTCGAAACTGAAGTTATGGAAAACTTGTAAGGGGTAAATAAGTGAACCACACCATCATTTCAGGGAACCTCCTCTGCTTTTTTGTGTTGTGTCCCTCTCCATACATACTGCACCTGTTTTTATCAGCAAAGTTGTTCTATGCTTAGTTCCTCCCACAAGGTGGAGAAATAGAGCTTAATCTCCTAAGGCTCTATAACCTTGCTCAAGGAAAACAATGATCCTGCAGGTACCAGTATGGCAATAAACTGATTCTCTGTAGGTTGTTCTTTTTGGTAGTCCAGTGTGGTGCTCACAGCCGACAGTGCAAATTCAAATAGCATATTTTCAATAGCTTAGTGCTGAAGAATCTGTTTTACATTGTAACTAATCTGGAATGGGTACTAAGAATTTGGCGCATGCTAGCAACGGACAAGCATACATAATGCAAGCAAAACAAGTGGCAACTGCTCACAGTGGTATTATTGTGGAAGCTGGAGTGAAGGGAGGAGTAAGGTCACTCTGAAGGAAAGGGAAAGGAAGCAACAGAGAAAGGAAGATGGTTCAGCTTCCTTTTCTTCTCTTAGAGTCTTCAATACAAGTGGACTAGTGTTTAGGGCCCACTTCATTGCTCACTGAAGTCAATGACCATCCTATTGACTTCAAAGTGCTTCAGATCAGGCCCTGAGACCATAGCTCTACAAGTGTGGAAGTCAGCTAAGCAGATTTCATGCTCTTACAGGTGGTACTTTTTTGTCTAGGTTACACAGTGCCTACCACAATGGAATCCCTCTCCTGCTGAGCCCTTGAGGCACTATAAGAACACAACTAACAATTACATAATAAACAACATGATGTTATCTATTGCCATGCAGCCTGTCCCCTGTCCCAAGCTTCAGGTTGGGTTAGGATCAGGGCATCATCACACAGGGCTCCCTTAGCCGAGAAAGGGCTGTTGTCCTAAAGCAATATCCATGTCAGTCCCTCTCCTATTCCTACCCTAGATCCACCTGCAAGCAGGTGTGTGCATGGGGAGGGGGGCAAGCAGGGGCCCTCTCCAAAATGGCAGGGGATGCAGAACTCCTCTGGACCTGGAGCCCCAGCAAGGGGCGCAGAACTCCTCCTGCTCCTGGGCAGTGGTGGGGAGAGCTCTTCTCCCCCACAGTTGCAGCAGGGAGGGCACTCTCCCTGCTGTAGCCCTGAAGCTGAAGGCGCCGTGTTGTCCCCACCAAAACCAAGGAGTTGTTCTGTGCCCCTCACCAGGGCCCCAGGGCTGGAGAAGTTTGCTCCCCCCTTCTCACCAGAGGATTTCTACATCCCTCACCAAATGCCCCTCCCCAAATGGTAACATTTATATTCCTGCTCATGTCCCTGCCTGTAGATTCCAAGTGATGCTCACCATTTGGATGGCAGAGATCATGTCTCAGCCCCTTTTCTGACGGCATGCAGAACCCATATAAACCACACTGTGTACTTTTGAGCCAGGGTCAGGGCGGGATAGAAGCAAGACTGGACATGGGGAGAGAGTTCAGCTACAACACAAGAAATATACCATTTAAATTAATGAAAGGAAAAGATAGATTTAACACAGAATAGAAGAGGAAAGCAACATAGTTTCTAAGGGAAAAACCTAAAGTTTCAGGTAATATGGATACTTTCAAGTATGTTTTGCTATTAAATGTGTGTGATTTTTGTGTTAGAGATTTGAACAAAAAAAATCAAAGAAATTAATCCAAAACTAAACCAAATATTAATTATAACTTTGTTCTACTTGTATGCTATAGGTGGAGGGAAGAGAGGACAGTGGGATTGCAAAAAAAAAAAAAAAAAAAAGGCCTAGACCCAATCCCCAGAATGAATGTCTGAATGACAAGCAGACAGACAAAATAAGACAGCTCCGTGTTTCTGTCTATCACGTACCTTATTAGCTCTGATTAGCAACAGACATTTCAAAAGAAAAACTGGGGGTTTCCAAATTTCATTAAGACTATCCTAACCCCAAATAATCAGGAATGTCACTAAATGTCTCGGTTTCAGATTTATCCTGATTTTATTTGCTTTCATCTTCATTATTACATTTTATTTTGTTAAAGACATGGTGTGCTTTGTAAAAGGCAAACAGCACTTTGGCTGAATAGAAATTAAGGAGAGTCAAGGGAAATGCACTATCTAATGTACATGCTCTGACAGGGAAAATCCACCAAGAAGGCTACAGTTAATGTAACAGAGCTTGTAACACACACTCATTATTTCGCTACGGAGAGTTGGCTTAAAAAACTGGCTGGAGGTCAAACACACATAGCAATTGTTACAGAATCCTCCAAGAATGAGAGTCACATCACATATCTGCCACTCTTAACTTGGAACAATTCAGCACAGTTAGAAGCCTCCTACTAAAAAGGAGTCAAGGATAAAGTAAACATGGCAAATGAACTACCCTCCTCCCTCGTGAGAGGTCATGTTCGAGGTTCACTGCTGATGCAAGATGGTGAAGCCTGCATCAGTGCCCACCTGCTAGGGATTAAACAGTGAGCTACAGTCTCCAGCACAATCAATGCTTAGTCTTTAATGCGACTAAATTCATCACCGGAAGCTCTGACAAGCACATAATCCATTCATTAATGTGTGTTAATATGTGCCCTGTGGCACTGTCCTAACTTAAAAACAAAAGGCAGGGAGTTAGCATGTGTTATTTGGAGCTGGACAGAGTAGGGAACCCAAAGCACCAGGCAAAGGAAAGTTTGCAAAATGTGTTTTATTGCACTCCTGTGCACATGATCATTAGAAAATAAAGATCTGGCTCATGCTGCAACAATAAAGTTATTGCTTACAGGCCAGACCCAGACAGAGCTGTACAATCTCTGTGCTAACTTATTTCATATGGTCCCAATTCTTGTGCACCAGTCCCCTTTGGTACAGCCAACCAATCTGCAAGACTTGGACAGGCGCTACAAAGAGCTTGCCCTACACCCCAACTCTTGTGCCTTTGTTCAAAGCCAAGCCACAAAAGAGCTAAGCACAGTGAGGATTGGAGCCACGGAGCCGAAAAAGCTGTCCCGGGCAAAATATGACAGAGATTCCACTTCTCAGGAAACACAAATTTGACTGAGCCACCAAAATTCCACCAGGGATTCTCACCCTGAAGCCACACTATGACACTAAGGCTTTGTCTACACTTTTAAAGTAAAGCACAGCCAGGGCAGTTATTTCAAGAGAAAGTGTGGCCATGGCAGGAGTGCTGGAAGTGAGATCTCTCAGGGCTCTGTGTAAACCACCTCCTCAAGGAGAGTAGCTAGCAGCTTTACAGGCCATGTAGTCTTAGCCTATGTATAATAATTTTACAATAATGCTCAAGGTGAAGCTTGCAGGGAGATGCAGCCAAGAAGGGCTGAAATGAGGCATTCCAGTCTGAATCTGAATTTGCCCAGCCCTTCCAAAGGCATTTAGATGTGGTACTTTGGTTAGAGGATGGCTTCCCTGGTTACTTCCTCACCCCCCCCCTTTTTTTTTTTTGCTCAACAAATTTTCCCCTGGCGTTTTTTTTTTCCTTGACAAATTTTTGTCCGGTATTTTTTTAAATTAAACCATCTGGCAACCCTACGGGCGAGCTGGGCAGTCACCTGGGCCCACCAACTGGTTAGGACCAGCTCTGAGGATAGCAATAGTTGAACCATCCATTTTAAAAGTTATAATAAATGTGGATGCAAACTGCTTAGCCATCTACTGGTGATAGTGATTTCTGATATTCATTTAAGAAAACCATTGTCCTGATCTTCAACTGAACTTCAGTGGAGCTCTACTGATTTACACCACCAGATATTATGACATTTCAGATATCCTCTATTGCCTTCTGACAACAGCTCCTTCCAAGGGAGAATCATTACTTTCCATTCAGGCCTCCTTACATAAAATAGAATCAGATGGTAAACTGCATCAAAGGAAACAGACTAAATGTTCCTTGAAAGTATCCTGAAAGTCTCCTTGAAAAGCAAAGTAAAAGAGATGGTGCCAAAGGGGGAAAATGTCAATTATCCCTACTTTTTGTTTCCTACCTTCTAACCAAGTTTTTCATTCATCCCAGGATGTTACCTCTTACTTTGTGGTTACCAAATTTCCTTAGTCACCTTCTGCAAGGGACTTTATTCAAAAGCCTCTTGAGAGTCTAAATAATTGATGCTGTCTGGTTCTTCGCGATGCTGTTTGACTTTTAAAAGAATCAGCAAAGCAAAGTGTTGAGGGTAGAGATGTGAGTCCCAGCTTCAAAAGGCAGACTCGCGCTAGCTCTCGTGGAGTTAGCATGCTAAAAATAGTGTGCAAAAGTCTCAGAGGGGTAGCTGTGTTAGTATGTAACTTTAAAAACAATGAGCACTTCTATGGCACCTTAGAGACTAACAGATATATTATAGCATGAGCTTTCGTGGTAGCCATGGTATTAGAGCATAGTCACAGTAGCATGGACAGCTGCATCAGTAGTATAAGAGTCACCATGAGCACAATCATGAGTGGACCCCCAGGGGTATGTACTGAGGACTGCTAATTCCTGTTACCACCATTGCCTGTGCTACCCTGGCTACAGTACAATTTTTGATATACTAACTTGATGAGTGTTAGCATGTGTATGTCTACCCAAGCTAGGACTCATGCTCCAAGCATAGATGTTGGTTTTGAGGGGCCTTATCAGATTGTATCTATCATCTCCTGTCTAGCTACGTGTTTTATAAATAGAGCTGGATGGAACATTTTCTACTAGTTATTTTCATCAAAAACAGCTGTTTGGTGGAAGCCGAAACTCTCCATGGAGATGGACTGAATTAGAAGAAGATTTTGAACTGAAAGTTTTTTGAGGTCCAGAGGGGACTGACTAGTTATCTCTAGAGAAAAAACTAATACAAGAACCTGACCTATGTGACAATTTTTCTTTTTTGGGAAAAAAAGTTTTGTTTCAGTCCAACGTGGAATAGAAATAGATTTTGAAACTGCAAAAGTTGTCATGAAACAGAATTGTTGTCCTCTGGCCAGATTATAAACCTCCTCCAAATCTGCAGTAACCCTGAAGAGGGTCTTCTACCTTTGCCTAACAAGGAAAGAGCATCCTACTGAATCACTAGTCCACAGCACCTCATGGATTTGAAGGCATAATGTCATCAATAGTAACTTCTAACACTGCTGAATTCAAACAAGAACACAAGGCGACTTTATAAAGAGACATTCAACAGGCAAGCTGTTTCTTGCTTAGTTGGGAGATATGTGTCAATAATTTTATTATAGAACTGCTTGATTGCCATCACTTTCCCCTTTATGTGTGTGTAAGCAGGGTCTAAATTAATTCTTCCCTGACAGCTAGCCAGGAGGCAAGGGAGACTTTTGTGTGTCTTTATTGCTCTTTGCTCTGCTTAGACATCCAATAGGTAGAACAGTGTTTTGCTCAAAGTAATTCACTTTGGCTGTGTCTAGACTACACCTCTCTGTCGACAGAGGAATACAGGATCTGACAAAAAAGGGTTTATTTTTGACAGATCCGCATCAAGACTGCCATTTTTTTCGAAAAAGCTCCATTTCGAAAAAAAGCAGCAGCCATGTTTATGCTAATGAAGTGCTGGATATTTAAAACCCTGCTTCATTAGCAATTTCAACATGCTTGATTTGCATCCCTCTGTTGATAGAGGAATGCAGTCTAGACGTAGCCATTGGCTGGTGTTGGGTCACAAATCATATTGGTACTGAATGTAGGGGTAGTGAAATGCTGTTACCAATGTTGTATTTCTTGTAGGAAGATAAGGAAGCAGCACTGTGCTTATCCCATTTCAAATGCGGGAGTCACCCTCGGCTGAAAGGACTTCATTAAGCCAGGGCTCAAACTCCAGAAGCCTGTGAAAGTGAGAGAGGTATGGACAGGAGTCCCAGCTCAGAGGTTGTGAACTCTCCCCAAGTGTTCTCCCCGCAACTGATTTAACCCTGATCCCTATTCAAAGAAAAGCCTAAACAGGCTTTATTAGGAGCCTTTTGGTTATGTTCAATGCTCAATGAGGGACAAAATCAGTTGTGGTAGGACTATGTTTCTGCCCTGCATGCAAAGAGATGGTGAAGCAGAGAGGCCCAGTGAGTGGCCAGTATAGTGGCTGGTGGAGAGGAGCAGCAAGAATAGCGAGCAGGAGGCCAACAGGAGTGGGGAGCAGGCAGCTGTCAGAAGCACCCAGCGGGAGCAAGGTGGTGGCCATCATGGTGGCTGGCAGACAGGGGTGGTATGTGAGTGCTTGAGCAGTGGGCCAAGTAAGGTGCCTCTTTACTCCTTCTTCCATCCAGGTGGGAGGTGAACTCTGCTGATGCACCTCTGAACTCTGGGTCTGTGCTGACCAAGGATGTCCCATGAGTGGGATGTAGAAAAGGATTAGGTATACATTATGAATTTTGGGTTACTGGACTTAAAAACCTGAGGGGAAAAAGATACTACCAAACATACTTTATTTTGTTTTTGGGGAGGGAGGGGAATTTTACTCATGGTTTATGTTTGTACCCTGTTTGCTGTGCTTTCCCAAATTGATGCCAAGTTACTTCCCTCCTGTTATTAAAAGTTTCTTTTCTACACTCAGACTCTGTGCTTGCAAATGGGGAAGTATTATCTCTCAGAGACACTCAAGGGTAGTGTGCAATTTTCCCAGGCTACTGGGTAGGGGCTCAAGATGATTCTGTGTTGTATCAATGGAAAGTAAACACCGGATATTGAATCCAACCCTAGTTGCTGTCGGCTCCACCTAGCAGAGGGGTTACGTCTGTACATCCTACTACAAGGGACATTACTGCCCACTTTTTACTGTTATTTCCTTCCCATTTTTGCTACACACAAGAACACAGCACCTACTGTAAACACAATTCATTATTTTATAGTAATAGGTCAACACACAACATGTTACAGTAATGCTCCAGCTGCTTAGGGCGTGATTATTAGGAGAAAACTGTAGTAAGGCCTGACCTCTGGTGAATTATTGTAACAAGGTCATTTCTTTGTTCCATTACTTTTGATTTTGGTATCTCTGTATCAAACTCACAGAAAAAAAGCAGCTGTGATATAGGCATTTTATCATCACCCACTGTGGTGAAGATGGATGCAAAGAAACCATTTATCTGCTCTGCAATCTTCTTTTGATTGGCCTCTTTGCATTTTGGTGGCCTAGCAAACCCGCTGTTATTCTGTAGGCTATTTCTGATGCACCGAAATAGTTGTAAAGGGGATTTCTTGGTCTTTGTATCTTTGGCTCTTTGTTTCTTAACTCCCCCCCTTAGCTTTCTTAATCTCCATCTTACATCTTACCTTCCAAAGTTTACATATTCCTTTGTTTTAGCATCACTTCAGTTGGTTTTCCATTATATAAAATACCCTTTGGCCATAGTAAATCCTCATACCTTGCCATTGGATCATACTATTTTTCCCCTTTGTGCTTTGCTTTTTTTGTTGCTGTTCTTGGATAAGCATGGATTCTATACTAATCCAAGTGTCTAAAAATCTACCATGCTGATTCTCTGGATTTTAATTTCCTAACTTTTCCCTTAAGGCTGTTTCTAACTTCCTCTTTTCCGTTAAACCCCCCCTTTTTGAAGTTCAGTGTCACAGTCCTGCCTCTTGGTCTCATGCCACCAAAGTGCATGTCAAAATTGATTATATTATGCTCACTGCTATTTAGTAGCTTAACCACACTTACATCCTGAACTAAATCTTTCATAAAAAATAAGTCAAGACTAATATCTCCTGTTATGTTCTATAATGTGCTGCTCCATCAAAAACATTGTCAAAAGTCCAAAAAAAAAAAAAAAAAGAATGCCACAAAAGCCTTTTTCTTACTCTTCAATTAATCAAAATGTGATTGGTGTCCAAAACTCTGGAAAAGTTCCAGTGGCAAAGTATTTTGTAACAAAGCTACAGTATTGACTTCCCAATGAAATCTACAAGCTCCTGGAAAGATGTTTCTTATATTTCAATATAGCAAGTCCTTCAGATTAACAACAAAACAAAGGATGTGAGGCTGGCACAACATAATAAACTTTAATATTTTGTGAGATGCTACTACTCCTCTCACTCCCTTTTTATGTGATTGGCTCTCTGTTGACTTTGTATTATAACTTTTTTTTTGTTATTTTTATTTACAGTATTGCCTAAGTGTCTCCAACCAATATTTTGGTTCCTTTTTTTAAATGTGGTACAAACACAGTGAGAGACAAACCCCATTCCTGAAGGTGTCACAGACCCAGGGTGGGAGGGGAGGGAAACAAAGTGATAAAGTGACTTTTCATAAGTCACTCATCATGTCAGTAACTGAGCCAGAAATAGAATCCAGGTCTCTTGACTCCCAATCCAGTACCCTATCCACTGATTTCAAGGAAATATTATAAAAATTCTAAATTATTGCAAAAAGATACAAACTTCATTTAATCACCATCAGCCTCACTTAAAAAAACGCTAGTTGTACACTCAGGCTACATCTACACTACAGGATTTTTGCACAAAACCAACTCAAGCGCATTTTTGTGCAAGTAAAGTGAATCAACAGAACAGAGGGCTTTTTGCGGTGTAGGTATTCCTCTTTCTACGAGGAATAACTCCTTTTTGCGCAAGAGCTCTTGCGCAAAAAGGTGTGTGTGGGTGGGCAGGATTTTTTTGCACAAAAACAGGAAAGAGGAAAAAGCACAGGTGCCCTGGTGGCCATTCTGTGGATAGCTATCAGCGCTTTCCTTTGAGAGAGCGTCCATGCGTCTGGATGCTCTCTTGCGCAAATGTGTATCACTTTTTCAATGACTTTTGTGGTCTGGATGCTCTCTTGTGCAAGAAGTTTTTGCAGAAGATCTCTTCCGCAAAAAGCTTCTTGAGTAAGAAGCCTGCAGTGTAGACATAGCCTCAGATATTAAGGTGAAACTGATTATCATGCCTTCTGTCAAAAGTTTGAGAAAGCTCTAGTAATTAGGTGGGATGCACATATACCCTCTCCTGGAACCTGAACCCCAATCACAACCCCCCCTTCACCCAAACTCCCTCTCATACCCCACACCCCTTCTTTCATCCTAGTCCCCTACTCCAACCTCTTTTCTGTACCCAACCTCTGTCCCAGACCCTTTTCCCATAGAAAAGTGCTACCCTTGACCAATTACCAAAATCTTAGTGCCTCCCCATCAGAAATTACTGTCCACCCCTGCTCTAAGCCTACATGTACCCGTTGGTCAGTGTGCAAAGTAGTGACATTGCACCCCCAGCTGGTACAGGTATAAATAGCCACACAGACAGTGAGACGTGGCTTATGCAAATAAAGTACCCCAGATTATATACCCTACAAGGCTACATGCCCAAGCAATTACTCCCACTTCTACACTGCTACTTTTAGCAGTGTTTTGTCCCATTGCTCCTGCCTCCCCCCCCCCCAGCCTGAAACTTTCCTCACCATAGTGAAAGGCTATGGCAGCTGTGAAAGGTTCTAGCAGGGGGAGGATATGGGGGGAAATTCCAGCAGTATACAGCCCAGTCTTCCACTACAGCGTGCTGCTACACAAACCTGGATGCAGACCAGTTTTTCATTGGGGCATGTAGGTGGACATATAGAACCTGTACTGTACATGGCTCCATAAGTGCAGACATAAGCTAAGACAGCTAGGCCCTCAACAATTAAAATCAATACCCAAAATTGACTGAGAGCAGTTTTTGGAGCATTCCTGCAACATGATCCTAGTCATTAACATAATTAAATACACTGGCTGTCACGTTCTGCATCAAGTCCTATTTCCCAGTGGTATTCAAATGAAACCTTGTGTCTTGCAGGAATCCAGGCTTTAGATCACAGCAGCAAGAATGACCGTAGGCCAGCGATGGGCAACCTAGGCTAGTGAGTGAACAACATGAGTGGCCCTCCTTCATCTCACTGGGCCACAGGACTGTCATAACCAAGACAGGGTCTCTCAAGGTACGCGTGCATACCTTGAATTTGTGGGCTGTGTCTCCTGAACTGTAGCAGTACTTTGCCTGGATGCAGAGGGAGTGCACAGCTCTCACAGTCTACGTCAGTAGTCACGTAGTGATTGGGATCTACTGGTAGATCCTGGTGCCTTTGACAGGTGATCCTGACAGGTTTGGCCAGGAGGCTATCAAGTGCCGGCACTTCATCTGTCCCTCAGCACTGCCGTGCTGCTCCTGCTCTCTGCCTTGGAGCTGTCTCCCACCTCCCGGGAGCCTCTTGCTTGCTGTGCAGGGCAGAGGATGAAGAGGAGGATTGCTGATGTCAGGGTGCCCCTCCCCCCACCCTATACCCCATCTCCACAGAGCAGGGAGGGGGGCAGGGATGGAGAGAGTTTGCTGGCTGCTTTTGGGAGAGGTGCAGGGCCAGAGTAGAGTCTGCATTCCCTGTCCCCTGCTTTCTGCCCCCCGCCTGATAAAAGGAAGGTAGGATAGAGTGAGCAGGGCGGGGCCTCGGCGAAGGGGCAGCAAGGAGGTGGGTCAAGGGGTGTTTGGGTTTGAGGTAGATCCTGGATTGCACTGAAATTCAAACCGTGATCTCATACTTAAAAAGGTCGGAGACCACTGGTCTATGTTGTGTGCAATCCACATGCACCTCACTTCACATGCCCTTAGTTCATGTGCGTGTCATGTGAGTAATAGTGGTGGGAAAATACTACACAGACAGTAACCAGCTGAATCTGGCATAATATCACACAGAACCCCAATGGGTCACATGGGGACCACAGGCCACTGGTTGCCCACCACTGCTGTAGGTTGTAGTAAACTCTGCCTCTCAAAAGATTAAGTTTCCTCTTCTTATTGTAAACTAATTACAATTCTCTAGTTTCAGGATGAACTAAACCTAACAGTAAGCTGAATGTTACTGTCTTGATTGAATGTAACTGAGGATCTAAAATATTTCTTTCTCTCTCTCTTTAAAGGACATTGGAAGAATGTCAGAATCCCTTATGTAACTGCAAAACATACTGCACTAGAGCATGAGCAAGACCCAAGGGATTGTGTTTGCTAAAAGTACATGAAGAAACACATTAGACATAATGATTATAGTACATTTACACTTCTTAGCTCCTTTCTGTGCAGGATCAAACAACCTTCCAAACATTAATTCTTACATCATCACTGGGAAATAGGTATCATTTGACAGAAAGGTTAAGTATCTAAAGTCATACAGCAAGTCAGTGTCAGTCAGTAATAGAACCCAGGTGTCCTGCTTAATCACTAGCTCTTTCTCTCCTTCTTCTGAACATACGAGATTTTTTTCCACCAGTGTTATTATGAATTTTATTGACACAAACCTATAAGGAAACACGGTTCAATTCTTCATTACCCAATTCAGTTATTTACACCAGAGTAAAGTGTGTGTAAAATGTTACCAAAAATGAATGGCAGCATTTTACAAACACTTTGTATGTATTTCACACTGATGTACGTGACTATGCAAGGTCCAGGCTAATGGATAATCAGGGCCACAAGGTACTCATGAAGGGTATGTCTACACTACAGAGGAAGATTGAAGCTGCCACTGTCAATCTTCCAGGGTTCAAATTAGCGGTCTTGTTAAGACCGCTAATTCAAAGTGAGAGGGGCACTCCAATAGATGCCTGCTTCCACAAAGAGTAAAGGAAGTTGAAGGAAGAATGTTCTCCCTTCGATTTCCTGAGGTGTAGACAATGCCAAAAGCCGAGTTAAGCTACTTCAAATTCAGCTACACAATTAACGTAGCTGAAGTTGAATACCTTAACTTAACTTTGTCCAGTCGTGTAGACATACCCTAAAGGTTTACAGACAATTTTGTTTAAGGGGAGGTAGTCACGCACGTGCATTCTTTTAAAAAATGTGGTAAGCATCACCAAATATTTCTCTGAAAAATTATTACCAGATGCACACAATTCTCAGTGTAATAAATTGTCTGACTAATGATCTGGGATGATACAGTAACTGCTACAAATGTTTATATGCAACACAATTTATTTCTCAGGCATTTTCTGAAGTTGTTTATCTTGTCTGAGAATCAGTGAATCAAGGAAAGGAAATGGGGGAATGTCATTTTCCAAAGCATGTTCTGTAAATAGAAGACATGTATTAAAACCCAACAATTCAATAAATATAATTCATTTTCAATTGCATGCCACAAACATATAAATGAACATAAGCACTACACCAGCATTAACAGATGAATAGACTGCTCTTTTGTGAATGGCACATAATTTCAAAGTGGCCAGCACCCAAGTTGCAATAGGACATGATATAGCATCAATTTGTTTTTCAAAAATAGAACAGGATTGTATTGAGATTATTTGAGAAAGTTATTATACATTACTAAATAAGGGCCAAATGAGGAAAAAATACTTGCAATCTGTTCTGGCTGCAAAAGCCTTTGAAAGGTGGGAATATTTTCAGAGAAATTGTCTACCTGTCACTGAAGGCCAAAGAGATAAAATTCTACAGCTTTGTGGTGTCATGTTGTGAAGATATTTGGTGGAAAGAGTATGTAAATATGCTTTTCCCAAGAGCTGATGGCTGCTCCATTGTTCTTGGAAGCTAGTCCCACCTCCCCATGAAGAGCACAAACCTGTGTGAAATAGTAAGGCCTCATAGGTAGAATAACTCCTGTCCAGGTAGGAAGACACTAAGGCCTGCCCTACACTAGACCAGGCAGGTCAGCTTAAGGTTCACCATTCAGCGACACCAAATGAGTAGCTGGATTCAGCTTACCTTAAAATGAGCCGCCGGAGGATCTATGCTGAAGGAGGCCAACGGGAGCACATAGAACTAGGAGTACAGGACCTCGGAAGGGGCTGCCCTCAGCGTTTGATTTGGAGGTTTATAGTAAACATGCTAAATTGAATGCTGGAAGAGTGACCTCTGGAGGTCCAATCTTCTTCTTAGTGTAGACAAGCCCTAATGCAGTTGCATGCACTTGCATATGCGGAATAGTCCCCTAACTTTCCTACCCCCACTAGAAAGAGGGATACTATAGTACATTATGTGGCCACTGCTAAGAGATTCCTCCTCTTGGAACAATAGGAAGAATTTTTTATGTTTTGTACTGACGGACATAATTTGATTTTTAAAGGTTTTCTGAAGTACAAGAGCTCTTGAATAAGATTCAGCTCATTCATGCTGGAGCCTGAAGTCCTTTATTAGTCTAAGAAACCTGCAAAAGGTAAGTAAAATTGCCCATACTGACCTGCCCATTATTCCTCACCCCTATTTCACAGAAGTCACCTGTAAGGTTAAAAGTCAGTTCATTTAAAAAATCAAGGGACTTTTTTTCTTTTTTGCAGATGCCTACCAAGCATGGTAATTACTGCTAATTAGAAAGGTAACTTTTAATAATATAGACACTTGTCCATTAAGAAAGACACTAAGACCACCAACTCTTTGTACATAAGACACCACACCTCCTGCAGATGGTAACAATTTTCAGTATTTCTGGGCTGGATTGGATTCAGTGAAAGGATACATTATTCTACTATTGATCCCCCAAGCTAGCTTCTTTTCTAACCATTTGGATTTTTAAATTTAGCTAATCAGATTATCTGAATACTATAAATGTAAAGTAACATACCAGTTAATCTACTTATATAGCCCTCAGACCACAAGTATCTGAATACCTTAAAACTATTGATGCATTGTACCTTCATGAGTAAGGGAATTGTTTTCCCAATTTTTAGAGGGGAAACTGAGGCACAGACTAACTTACGTGAATTTGTCCGCCTTCAGACCCTTTGTGGTTGAGCTGGGACTTGAAGCTTGGTCTCCTGAGGCCCAGACCAGAGTGTTGCTATCAGACTCTCCATTTTGAAGCTGTTAATTATAATTGGTTGATATTTTAATTAAATAGTTTTCCATCAAAATGGAAACATTTGGGGGGAATGTATTGATTTCAACAATTTTACCCCAGAGAAAAAGCTGAAATGTTTAATTTTTATAATGTCATTGTGATTCATGTTATTTAAACTTCAATATTATATTAAACATTCATTTCATAATATTATAAATATATTCTGTCTTCAGTTATATATAGAGATAGTTAGTATAATATACAATTTAAAACAGAAATGAATCAACATGACATTTGGTGATCCTGAGTTGAAATATTTTTGAATTTTCATTTTGTGGGCAATCTTAAGTGTTTGCTTAATTTTGTCAACTAAAACATGCACTTGTTTCAGGAACAAAAGGTGCTCAAGTATGACACTGTGTTTTTAATCAATGGAAACCAATAGGAGTTACATGTGCAAATATCTATACAGTCCAGATGTTTTAAATAGAAACCGTATAAAGAAAGAAAAGGGAAAGTAGATCAAATTTGAACATTAATATTCAAACACAGCAGAGAAATTAAAAGCGCCAGGTCTTTAGATTTCTAATTATGCTCACATTACAAAATGTGGACCATCTAATCACCCTTCAGAATATTTACTAACAGCAGGGGACATTTTGTCTTCTTTTGCAGCATGAACTACAGTAAATCATAGAATCTCTGTAACTTGAAGTCTTTTAACCACAATTTGAGGTCTTCATTAACTGGGCAAGAGGTTAGGTATCTTTTACAGGAGCCAGGGGTGAGGTTCTATGGCCTGCAACATGGAAGAGGTCAGACTAAATGATCTTGATTTTCCCCCCTGGCCCTACAAATCTATCAATGAGCAGGGAGACAGGGGGAGAGGGGATCTGCCCATTTAGGTACTAATATATCTTTGGCAATATGCCCTTAAGTGATTTGCTCAAGGTCCTATGGGAACAAGGAACCGAACCCAAGTATGGGTCACATGCCCGTGTCTTATTCACAAAAGCATTCCTGCTTCTAATTTTCCTGCCTAAAGTGTTTTCCTGCCTGGTTGCACTGTTTCCTTTCAGATCACTCCCACACAGTAGTGACTTCTTCAATCCCTGGTGTTGAAGTGTCCTAATATTGATAGCAAAGGTAAAAAGTGACACTGAACCATTTTGACAGAAAAGCTGCCCACTTTGAGTTCAGTGATAGCCCTCTTTCAATAGAGGGATGCAAATGCAGACATTCAAAACTGTAAATGAAGCCGAGATTTAAATATCCCACGTTTCATGTACATAATCATGGACGGGTGCTTTTTCGAAATACTTTATTTTGAAATAAAAAACGCTGTTTAGACATGGTTAATTTGGGAGAAAACCCTTCTTCCGAAATAACCCTTATTCCTCATACAACGGGGGTTTACCGGTTATTTCAGAAGAAGGGTTTTCTCCCAAATTAACCATGTCTAAACAGCGTTTTTTATTTTGAAATAAAGTATTTTGAAATAGTGCCCGTCCGCGATTATGCAAATGAAGCGTGGGATATTTATATCCCACGCTTCATTTACAATTTTGAATGTCTGCATTTGCATCCCTCTCTCGAAAGAGGGTGAAAGTGTAGACATATCCTGAGAGCAGTGTCTTGTTCAGAGCCCAAACCTTACCACATCTTTGCTGTAAGGCCCAAAAGTGGGGAACATTTTGTCCTTTACAGAGCAGCAGATAGAATTACTCTAGTAGGATTACAGGTATATTATGAGATTTATACTTTACACATAGCTGGCGTTCGGTTTCAGATAGCTTGAAGCATGAAAACAAGGACAATTTCTGGAAGGCTGGCATTTAATTATAGACTTAGCCAATAATCCATTACTGAAGTGCCTCGTCAAGTAAGATCTATCTGGAGGATTACTCCTAACTGTGCAGTTTCTCACTGGATTTCATTTTAAAGGTTGACCAAAGGCATCAGAGATGAATGCTGGTCTAAAGGACTGTCGGCAATATGCTCTAATGTTGTCATGAAAGCATCAGTCTTCAGTAGGATAAAAAGTTGAGTCAATAGGTTTGCTGATTATCCTTTGGTATGTAACCCCATTTGATGGAGGATACAATTTTTTAACATTCTCATTTAGAGGTCTGTAGCAAGGTCAAAAATATTTATTTTTTCTGTTAATCGCCTCAATACCTTTAACAGTTCAACCATTATGACTTTAATAATTCTGGTAGGCTAAGTCACATGAAATCAGAGACATTCTTAAAAATCTCTAATAGGTTAAAGCATTTGTGTTAACCATACAATGCAGCTTTTCTTTATTATATACTAACAGACACATCCAGTGTTGCTCAGGTCTGTAACTCAATTAATTTTTTTGAAATAAAAGGGAAATGTACATGCTTTATTTAAATGCTTGTATATTTAAAAAAAAAAAGTGTCATTTTTACAAAATTAATTTTTAGTTTGAATTTATTTAAAAATGAATTGTTAAAATTTGTCTATTTAATTTTTACTAGATTATTTTAAATGGGAATTCCATCAAATGCATTTTTTATTCCTATAAACTCTTATCATTCACTATATTTTAACAAAAAAGGGCTATAGTCAATTTAGTTTCCAAAAACATTTTCTTCTTAAGCATTGATTTAGCTGTGCCAAACAGAGCATTACTCCAAATATCTCCATTTTATCTCTTTTCTGTAAGTTTCATTGAGAAGCAAACATATTGCAGGTTCATCCTAGTTTTCTGGCTCATCTTGGTAAAGTCTCTTTCAAAATTCACTCAGTTGTGTCAATGTTGAGGACTGTGTTTGATCTGGTAAGTCTGTCTCTTTTCTGTTTGGTTTTATGAGAAGCAATCACATTCTAGACACATCTTGTCTTCTTGGAACACCCAAACCT
This sequence comes from Pelochelys cantorii, assembly GCA_032595735.1. Taxonomy (NCBI): domain Eukaryota; kingdom Metazoa; phylum Chordata; order Testudines; family Trionychidae; genus Pelochelys; species Pelochelys cantorii. The sequence continues at coordinate 330,478,146 of CM064326.1, read as the reverse complement.
TTATATTGCTTTAAGTTATGAAAAGGGGAAGGTCTGTACTGAATTTGTTGGTTCTAGCTCTTACCGTTTAGAAGGAGATCTTGATCAAACAGACAAGCAGACAAACTCTCTATTATACATAATATAATGCAGAATATAGTATATAGTATATAATTATTGACTATAAATAGGAAAGAGGTGAGGGACTATTTATGTAAATTGGCAATAATAAATAGCCACTGTGAGGCTTACTATATCATTCCATGGTAAAACCAATGGGAGGATAACAGAAGGACCAGAAAAAGTCCAGCTAAAGTTTTCTTCAAGAGGAATGTCTTAGGCTCTACACTTACTAGGAGATCAGCACTGTGGGGATCGACTGCTGATCACGCTCTTTTGGACTCCTGTTCTCCACCAGATTGTGAAGAATCAGGGGAGTCAACGAGAGAGTTTCTCACAGTGATCCCCTACAGTGGAGACATGGTGATAACTCAGTCTAGGGTCCTCTGACTCCTGCTACACTATTCACATAGCTGAAGTTGTGTACCTTTGACATTGTTCCCTAACGTAGACTTGGCTCTTCGGAGCTCCAAAAGACTCACTGGCCACAGCCTCTGAACCTTACATGTTCCAGGGATCAGTGTTAACCTCACCTAGGTACCTGCCTATTCCAGAGGTGGAAAACAGCGGTTCCATTCTGACTTGACCCTTTATACTTTGAGCCATGGAGCTCCATTCCATTAAAAAAGGGGCAAACAAATTGTTGAAGCTCCCAGAGGGTATAATTCATTTCTGTGTTCCTATCCTATCACTATCTTAAATTTTTTCTGGTTCAAACATGTATCAATAACTTTTTGTAAAATTAACAAGAAAATGAAATAACAAAGACAGAAACAGTATTCAAATGGCATACCATTTCATACACAGGTTATCTGTGTATATCTAGCCAAATAAAGTTTCCTTTTTTTTCTATTCCCAATTACCACATTTTCTTTAAAAAAAAGTATTTTTTTCAGCAGGAAAGTCTTTTTGTGTTATAGTAGAGAGCAGCAGTTATCACTATAGGTAGGGATGAAGAATGCTTAGATTGTGAAGAGTGTAGGAAATGACAAGAACATAAGAAAAGCCATACTCGATCATACCAGAGCTCCATCTAGCCCAGTATTCTGACTTCTGGCAAGGCCTGTACCATATGATTAAGAGGGAATGAGTAGAACATGGTAATCAATCCCAGTTTCTGGCAGTTGGAGGTTTAGGGCTGACAAAGAATAGGGATTCATATCTGAATATCTTGGCCAACACCATCTACATGTTTTGTTAGTCTATAAAATGCTACCATACCATTTGTTGTTTTTTCCTGTACAGACTAACTTGGCTACCCCCTGAAGCTTCTGATTAATGAACCTGTCTGCCATGAACCTGACCTCCATTAAATCTTTTATGAACCCAGTTATACTTTTCACTTTCACAGCATGCCCTAGACAAGGTGTTCCACAAGTTGACTGTGCAGTGTGTGAAGTGCTTCCTTTTATTTGCCTTAAATGGGCTGCCTATTAATTTCATAGGGTGAACCCTGGTTCTTTTGTTATGAGATTAATAATTGTGTTAGGGATTAATAAAACTATATTATTCACTTTCTCTACACCATTCACAATTTTGTAGATCTCTATCATATTCCCACTTAGTTGTCTCTTTTTCAAACTATATAGTTCTACTACTTTTAATTTGTCCTTATATGGAAGCTCTCCTATACCCTTAATCATTTTTGTTGCTCTTCTCTGTACCTTTTCCACATACAATATATCTTTTCTTTGAGATGTGACTACGTGCTGTATTCAAGATGTGGATGTACCATGGCTTTATATGGTGGCATTATGGATGTGTCTAGACTACATGGCTCCGTCGACAGAGCCATGTAGATGAGTGTACTTGGCAAAGGGAAATGAAGTGGCGATTTAAATAATCGCCGCTTCATTTACATCAAAATGGCCGCCACGCTGTGCCAATCAGCTGATTGTCGGCACAGCGCGGTAGTCTAGATGGGGATCAGCCGACCCAGATCCCTTTGTCGTCAGATCCTTTATACCTCATGAAACAAGGGGAGAAGAGAGGGTGGGAGAGGGGAGGGGGAAACCTGGGAGCTGGAAGGGGGAAGCAAGGGGAAGAAGGGGGAGGGGAAGATCAGGGCTCAGGGTTGGGGGTCTCACCAGACCAACTTGATTTTCATGCAAACCTGCTCCTGGGTTTGCATGTGGCCTTTGGTGGCCAGGCTGGCAGCTATCCTGCCATAGACGTTTGCATTCCTCCATGTAGTGTGGAGATCATGGATGTTGGGGGCATCCCCCCAAAACCTGAATAAGGTCCATGATCTCCACTCTGGACCAAGAAGGCACCCACCTTCTCCAGGCCCTGGCAGGCTCCTGGGAGCTGGCAGACTGGTCCTGGGGAGCGGTGGAGGGCTGGCTGCCAGTGGCTTGCTGGCTCATGTTTTGGGGCCACTGGGTCAGGGGCAGTGACTGCTGGCTCTGGGCTGGCAGGCTTGGAGCTGGCACAGGCACTGTGGCCAGAGTCTACCCCTTGAAGAGCTCCGGGGAGGGGGGAGGGAGAGGAGTGTACTTGCTTGAGGCTGGAGTGGCCACGAGGGCACCCTGGGAAGGCTGGAGGCCCCCTATTTTGATTTACGTGTCTACACAGCACTTATTTCAAAATAGCTGTTTCAAATTTGGCATTATTCCTTGTGGAATGATGTTTACCAAATTCAAAATAAGAGCTCTGCTATTTCGAATTAAATTTCGAAATAGCGGTTTGGCTGTGCAGATGCTAGTAAAGTTATTTCGAAATAACTTTGCTGTGTAGACATACCCTATGAGTCTGATAATTCTGTTCTTTAGTATCATCTCAATCTATTTGCCTGGTATATAAGTCAGGTTTGCCAGCTGCTATTGTCAGAATCACCTTGGGAGCATTTTTTTTTTAAATTGTCATTGCATTAGCTCCTCTACAGTCATGTGTTACAGAGGCTGATTTAAGCAACAGGCTACATACCACTGTAAGTAGTCCTGAATTTCATATTTGAGTTCTTCAGGACTCCTGTGTGAATTCCCATCTGGTCCTGGTGACTTAACACTCTTTGATTTACAAATATGTTTCAAAACCTTCTTTTATGACTCCTTAAACTGGGACAGTTCGTTGGATTCATTACTTACAAAAAATGGCTTTAGTATGGAGCTCTCCCCCATCTCTCTGAAATGAAGAGCAATACAAAAAACATTTTTTTCGCTGCAACTGCCTTGTCTTCCTTGTATACTCCTTTAGCACCTCAGTGGTCCAGTGGCCACATGGATAGCTTGAAAAGCTTCTTCTGATTTTTTTTAGGTTTTTAAAAATTGCTGTTAACTTTTGTGTCCTTAGCTTGTTGCTCTTCAAATTCTTTCTTGGCCTGCCTTATTATACTTTTACACTTGACTTACCACAGTTTATATGCCTTTCTGTTTTCCTCATGTTGTCACAAGATTTGACTTCCAATTATTAAAGGACGCCTTTTTGCCTCTAACCACCACTTTTACTGTATTGTTGAACCATGCTGGCATTTTTTGGTTCTCTTATTTTTTGTTAATTTATTTGGGGGCATTTTTTTAGTTAGAGCCTCTATTATCCTGTTTTTTAAAAGTTTATATGCACCTCGCAGGCATTTCACCCTTTTGACCGTTCTTTTTAATTTCTGTTTAACAAGCATACTCATTTTTCTAGTTCCCCTTTTTTTTATGTTAAACCCTACTGCGGCAGATTTCTTTGCTATTTTTCCCTCTACAAAAATATTACATGTAACCATATTATAGTTTGATATTACTGTGTTGTTCAGCTATATTCCCCACTTGGTCTGTATCCTGGGCTTTCCTTATGATTAAATCAAGAATTGCCCCACCATTTCTGAGTTCCAGATCAAGCTGCTCTAAAAAGCAGTAATTTAATGTGCCTAGAAATTTTATCTGTGCATCACTTCCTGAGGTGACAGACACCCAGCCAATATGGGATAGCTTAAATCACCCATTATTTTTGCATTTTATCCCTTTGCAATCTCTCTAATTTCCTGATCAGGTGAAAACCAAAAATGGGGAAAAAACCTATAGATTTTTCAAGTTCATTTTTGGTTGAAAACCTGTTGGAAAGATGGAAAAATATTAACTAATAAAAAAAAATCTAGTTCGCCTGATACCTTCCATTCTACATGCAGGCTAGCTGGATATTGTGTATGGGAACATACGTGTAAGAAGATGTTGAATGCATGTTTCTTTCTCTCTGAAACAGATGGGTTGATTAAGGAAGGAACTGGATTAATCTTTTGCTTCACCCACTCTTCCCACTACACCCCCAATCAGAGCTGAATTGGCATTGAAGGTGGTATAATTCACTGAGGGAATAGACTAGCAGAAAATCACTACTCCAATAGAAAGTTACTATTCTCCTTCCTCCTCCTCCTCCTCCTCTCCCCCTCCCCCCGCTCTGCAAACACACACAGAGGAAGCAGGAGTGCGACTGTGACAAAAATATCTGTCTTAGTAATCATGATGAGGAGTTTCTGCTCGGATGATGCAATTTATGTTCCACTTCTGGCTCAGGATTGTACATCATAGACTCACAGTTTATCCCTGAGGCCATGACTACACTACAGAAAAGATTGAAGCAGCCACTGTCGATCTTCTGGTGTTCGAATTAGCAGGTCTAGTGAAGACATGCTAATTGAAGCTGAGAGGGCACTCCCATTCATGTCGGTCATCCTGCTTGTATGAGGAGTAAGGGAAGTCAAAGGAAGAGTGTTCTCCCTTTGACTTCCTACAGTGTAGACAGCACCAAAATTTGAGTTAAAGTACTTCGACTAAAGCTATGCAATTAACGTAGCTGAAGTTGCATGTCTTAATTTGAATTTATCCCCTAGTGCAGATCAAGGGTGAGAGAATCCACTGAAATGCCAGCAAAACATGCACTGAAATAAGAAGCTTGTATTAGCCTGTAACGCTGCCTCCCATCATGAGATACAGTTGCAGCTCAGAAAGTGGCTGAAATAGCATGAGAAAATGTCCAACACTACTGTGGTTGTTCTCTGAGAAGCATTGCATTTGACCTTTAGTCACAAATATGCCACTGGTACAAAAGGCCAAGCATATGCTGCTTATGCTGACTGAGTTACTGCCAGAAAATGTAAACACTCTTTGTGTCTCCTTCTAGGCTCCAGAGTAAATACAAGCAAAGTTTTGTACCCAGAAGTTTTGAAATTTTGAGTCAGGAGGCAGTTTGCCTTTTAACATTACATGTGCTAGTTTATTTAGCTGCAGTTTTCCCCAGCTGTTTTCTGACAGTAAACCCCTGCAAGTGTGCACAAGATAATCTGAATGTTTTAATTATCAGGAGGAGCTTCATAATATTCATCTTTCTGAGTAGATACTGAAATTCTTACCATACGTGCTCAGACCCTACAGCACTTTTTGCAAGAATAAAACCACTGTGTCTGATGTCCTAGCTATATTTAATTTGGGACGCTACATTTTGCCACCTAAAATGACTCCTGACTTCTTCAGTAGACAGAATAGTCTTCTGTTCCACTTCTAAACTAGTAGTCAGAGGTATTGTAACAGGGCGGAGAACCCTTTCTGGATATAAGCTCCTGAGATACTATTATTTTGATTATATCCTCAATTTTTAGAAGTGGTTCCAAACTGGAGCTTCATTGATGATCCACATAAGCATGTATCCATGCAGCACAGTTCAGACTGAATTCCAGACTACGATACTATCGTATGATTTGAGTTTCAAGTTGGATCCAAAAGTAGAAACTGGATATTTCCCAGATCTGTTTTTGGCACAGCTGAACATGGACTGAAATATTATGAGAGTAACTGGTTTTAAGATATTTCTGTAGTTTTAGGCTGAGATCTGCAGAACAGCTCACAAGATTTCAGTGACCTAGAAACCAAACTTGATTTATACACTAGGTTTTGCCACAAACCCAGATTCTAGCCCCTAGTCCAGATGCACATCTGAATACCATCATCTTGGCCTGCCTAATTACTATTAAGATACTGATATTACAGTAAAATATGGATCCACAGAGCTCTGTAATTCTTCCCCTTTGTATCTCTGTTGCTGCTGAAGGCAGAGTTGTCAGATAATGATGTGAAATGGTTACATTTAACAGACTGAATGTCAGTATCAAAATATGAAACCTGACCAGAGCTTGCAGTGGGACACTCTTTAGAGGCACACTTAGCAAGGCTTTTGTCATTCATTATCTCTTGGTATGAGTCATAGTTACAATCAGAATAAGTAAATATACCTCTTATGATCCCCATCCATTATTGCACAGGGCTGAAGTGTTAAAACAGCAGAGTTTGGACAGCTCTGTTCAGTATTAGCTTAACTTGTACTGCCAGAAACACTATAAATCCATCTCATTCAATGTCATGTTTCCTTTCAGATGCTGGACCCTCCCAAAGGTCAGTGTGGACAAACTCATCCCGAAAAAGATTGCTCTTTCCTACATCCAGGATAGGGAATGAGATGTGGCAATAGAAGAAGACACCAGGAAATCCAGCTTGCAAAGATAGCCAAGACTAGTACACCTGACAAAGTACAGATTCCAGTAATTTTCCAGTAGCACATGTACTAAAACCACAAAATAACCTGTTTTGCACTATCATGGAACTATCTAGATGTGTTACAAGAAAATGCAGCATAGTAAATTAACACTGAGACAGACTGGGCAGAATACTAATTCTAGGGAATAATCCAGTTCCAGTAGGAATTGAAATTGATGATGCTCAAGTGGAGACTATGGTAGCAGCTTTTGGAGAAACTGAGGTCTGTATTTAATTTTTATATAATGGAGCTGAGTTTTATTTAACATAGCAGTCCACTGATGATATTCTCTCATCTCCCTTCCCCCCCCTCCTCCACAGTGATCTTCTTGATTCCAGATGAGCATTGCATGCTGGACTTGTAATCCATAGGGTCCACTCATCCATACTAAAGATAGCAGGGAAGGCTTCAATTCAAGAACCACTTTTCAGAATTCTGTGAGTCACACAGTGGGCCAACAGATCACTGTAACTAATACATTTTAAACACTCATCTAACAGAACTTAGCTTTCCGATTTTCCTTACACTGGTGTGAATCAGGAGTAATTCCTGTGAAGTAAATTGGTTTAAAACTTGGGTAAATAAGAAGAGAATTTGGCCCTGTGATTCTGTTATAAATTTCACTTTCAAATGTAAAACATTACTGCGTAGCAAGCCAACAGTCTGCATTTGCCTGGAAGCTATTTTGTGTCGAGAAGGAAGCCTCATAAATATAAATGGACTAAGAGCCCAGTAATGTTGTGTTTGGTTACAAATTACCTTGTCATAGCATTTAGTGATTTGCCCTGTATTGCATTGCAATACATCCAGCAGTTCCATTTTAGAAACCAAACTGGCTTTCATTTCATTTGGAGTGCATATTCTCAGTGCCAAAACTAGCTAACAAATCTTTTGTATATATTAGTGCAATTTTCTCAGCACATTGCTAGTATAATAATGCTTCCTACAATAAATGATGGTGTATTTTTTCATTTCAAAGTAAGAGACTCTTTAGCCTTCTGATTCCCTGGACCTTTTCTCTAGAGTAATTTTGATGAAGTTACTGAAGTGGAACCATTAAATACAAGTTCTTCTAGCTCAGCATATTGGCTCCCATTTATATCCCTTTAATGATCAACTCCAAAACTTGAATCGTCTCAGTTAATCAGCTGAAATAAACTAAATGGGGGAAAAAAAGATATGGCTTAATTTCCAGATACCCTTTGTTTGGGATGGCTATGCCTAAAAATAAAAATACCCATTGTTTTTTAACAGGTTCCTGTGGATATGCAGCAATCAGAATAGTTGCACAGTTCTATTCAGGCTCTACTATCTCTACTGGGCTAGACTAAGAGAATAACGCCATCCCATCTTTGAGTTGTAATTGTAAAATGAATTTATTTATATTGGTTCAGTTTTTAGGGTTCCCTTCAGCCTCTCTTCAAGCGCTCATCTGGGAACAGCCAAAATCCAGCCTAAAATGTTTCAGTCCTTTCCTGAACAACCTTGAGCGAGTCATTTGATTATTCTATACCTTGGTTCCCTATCTGAACAATAGGGAGAATAATACTACCTTTTTTCTGTCTTATCTATTTGAATGGTGAACTCTTTGGGAAAGAGACTCTCTCCCTCTATGTCTTTATCCAGCAAAAAGAACAAGGGATTCCAATCTGGAATGAGGACTATAGGCAATTCCATAATAGTAATAATAAACAAAAGCAATATGGGATAAAATCATCATATGAATTAAATTCTACTATAAAAATCTGTGAAACACTTGGATTTCAATGCCATTTTAATCTTTGGGGCATCCAAATACTTGGGAATAAAAATAATATGAACACATGGTTCATAACAAAGCCTACTTGGAAAATACTGATGAAATGGAGCTGCTCTTCACTATTCAACCATCATTAATTAGCAGAAGGCAAAGTTGTAATTGTTTGAGTTTCTCATAGCTCTGATGTATAAATATAAAAAATGTCCATAAAATCAAATTAAAAGGCAAGATAACATAGAAAGAGTAGTGGGGAAAACCCCATAATTCTGTCATAAAAATAGCTAACCCTCAATTTTTTTCTGACAAGATGTGTGATTGAAACCCCTTTTCTCCATACCACACAAGTAGCATTTTGTGATTTTTTTGAAACATGGAATGCAGTCATCAGAAAGTTTTGACATCTGCTCGGACCTAAAAAGGTTCCCTCTCATTCAGCCCTGTTAAAAAAATATCCACAGAAACAAATTCTGCAAAGATAGCCAATGCACTGGCATGTACTAACAAAGGACCAATTCTTTAGACTGCTGGCAAGGAGGCTATCCCCCAGCAAATTCCTTTTTGTCAAACTTGTTTAAACATGCATCTGGAAAACTCGATAAAAGCACAGGACTTGATAAGACGTTTGCACTAGTGACCAACAGAGGAAGAGGAATTATTTTTGCACATCAAAATGGATATTATTTAGCATAGTTTGCCTCAGATTTGGGTTTAGGGTTTTCTCACCCAGATCAGAGTTTGGATTTAATTCCAGTGATGCTAGGAATATATTGTTCTTTTCTATTCTGCATGGAGAACAATGTTACTATTAGGTGAAGGCACAGGCCTCATGGATGAGAAATGTATTTAAAACCCCCCATAACAGTATGCTGCAAACTGATGGTGAAAGAACTAGCTTGGCAAATGGCCCAAAGTATGAGACCAAATCTTAGGTGTTTTTTTTTTTTTTTTTTACACATTGTCTATTGGCTTTGAGGTGGCAAGTTTTCACTGAGTAAAAATACCATCCTAGTTAAAAATCAAGCAGCTGGCCATGTTTGTGTGTTGGTATCATGTATTGGTATTATACTAAAGGCCCCAATGTTCTAGACACTGTTCAACTATTTAAAAAAAAAAACTTCCTTGCCTCAAAATGTTTGCAAACATAGAATAGGACAGGAGATTACTCCACTGGCCCCTTTGAGCAAAGCCTCCCTGGCATTCCATGCTGTCAAGATTTTAAAGGCCATCATTCAAGCTCTGGCTGGCAGAGAGGTCATGGAAGGTCAGTAGCTGTGAAGGCGGGGTGGGATATATGACAAGAGTGGGAAGAGAAGCACGCAACACTACACTGATCATGGACAGTGCTGTGGCCCATAGGATGCCCAGGGGAGACTCTTTGTAAGTGAGGGTACATCTACACAGCAAAAGCTGAGTATGGACTAACTTGCTTGAGGAATCGGGACTCAACTAGAGTAAGCAACAACAACAATGAACCATAATAGCAGCGAAGACAGGGCATCACAGGCTTCATTATGCACCAGTACATGCCCAGCATATTTCCTGGGTATGTACAACCAAACTTGTAATCACACTAAAAAATGATATCAAGTTAGTTTCGCAAGAGTCATTTCTCATAAACCCATGATGATTAGCCCAAATTGTATTACCCTCCTTTAATTCTTTATTAACTCATCCTGTATCAGCCTTTCCAGTACCTTGCCTAGATCTTAGTCAGGGTTGATTGAGCTATAAGGGTATGTCTACACTACAGCACTAATTCGAACTAACTTAGTTCGAATTAGTTAATTCAAACTAAGCTAATTGGAATTAGTGCATCTAGACCTAAAACCTAATTTGAATTAGCGTTTTGCTAATTTGAACTAGCATGTCCACATTGAGTGGACCCTGAAGCGAAGTTAAGGCTGGCCAGAACCAGTGCCGGCAGGGCATCAGGTTAGGACTTAGAGTGTGGAGCTGCTGCCTCAGGCTAGCTGAGGGCTGTGCTTAAAGGGACCCGACCCCCACCCTTGACAGACAGTTCTCAGGGTTCCCTGCTTGCTTGTCTACCTCGATGAGGGACAGCAAAGCAGTCCTGTCTTGGAGTGCCCTGAGTGCCCACACTCAGCACATCAGAGCACTCGGCCATCAGCCCGGCTGCACTTGCCGCAGGCTGCCATCCGGGGGGGGGGTCAATCGGGGGGCTGTCAGGATCCAGGAGGCCCTGCAGGAGAGCTTCCATCCCGAGGAGCCCACAGAGCCACCCCAGTCCTCCCCATCGGGGGCTCGTGCCCCATTCCTCCCTCACCTCCTTCCACTTACCCTTCCCTAGCCCCCCTTCCTGATGTAAAAAATAAAGGACACGTGTTCAAAAATAGAAACTCTCTTTATTTAACAAAACTGGGGGGTGGGGATTAACCTCTGGGGAGTCTGGGAAAAGGAGGTGGGAGAGGGGAAGAGAGAGGGTGGGAGAGGGGAGGTGGAAACCTGGGAGGAGGGAGCTGGAAGGGGGAAGCCAGGGGAAGGAGGAGGAGGGGAAGTATAAAACTATGGTACACCATATCTTCAGCATTGTGTAGAGATGTGGTCTCCTCACCTCAAAAAAGATATTTTGGCCTTGGAAAGGGTTCAGAAAAGGGCAACTACAATGATTAGGGGTTTGGAACAGGTCCCATATGAAGAGAGGCTAAAGAGACTGTTCAGCTTAGAAAAGAGGAGACTGAGGGGGGATATGATAGAGGTCTATAAAAGCATGAGTGGTGTGGAGAAGGTGAATAAAGAAAAGTTCTTCATTAGTTCCCATAATGGAAGGACTAGAGGACACCAAATGAAATGAATGGACAGCAGGTTTAAAACTAATAAGTGAAAGTTCTTCTTCACACAGCACATAGTCAACCTGTGGAACTCCTTGCCACAGGAGGCTGTGAAGGCTAGAACTATAACAGAGTTTAAAGAGAAGTTAGATAAATTCATGGAGGTTGGGTCCATGGAGTGCTATTAGCCAGGGGGTAGGAACGGTGTCCCTGGCCTCTGTTTGTGGAAGGCTGGAGATGGATGGCACGAGACAAATCACTTGGTCATTGTCTTCGGTCCATCCCCTCTGGGATACCTGGTGTTGGCCGCTGTCGGCAGACAGGCTACTGGGCTAGATGGACCTTTGGTCTGACCCAGTACGGCCGTTCTTATGTTCTTATGTTCTAAGCTCAGGGCTCAAGGTTGGGGGTCTCATTGGACTAACTTGATTTTCATGCAAACCTGCTCCTGGGTTCGCATGTGGCCTTTGGTGGCCAGGCTGGCAGCTATCCTGCCCTAGACGGCCACATTCCTGTGCCTAGTGCGGAGGTCGTGGATGTTGGAGTCCTCCCCCCAAACCTGGATGAGGTCCACGATCTCCGCACTAGACCAGGCGGGCGCCCACCTCTTTGGGCCCTGGGCAGGCTCCTGGGAGCCGCCAGCCTGGTCCTGGGAAGAGGCGGAGGGCTGGGTGGCAGCGGGTGGCTGGCTCATGCCGTGCCAGGTGCAGGGTCTGCTGGCTGGGTGCTGGCAGGCTTGCAACTGGCACGAGCACTGTAGCCAGACCGTGCCCCTTTAAGGGCTCCGGGGCCGGGAGGGGGGCAGAAAAGTTTCCCTGGTTTGGCCCAGAGTGGCCACCAGGGCAAGCTGGGAAGGGCTAGCCTCCAACTAGTTCGAATTAAGTGGCTACACAGCCCTTAATTTGAACTACTTAATTCGAACTAGGCGTTAGTCCTCGTAGAATGAGGTTTACCTAGTTCGAATTAAGCTCTCCGCTAATTTGAATTAAGTTCGAACTAGTGGTTTGTATGTACAGACCTATGAAAGTTAATTCGAACTAACGGCTGTTAGTTCGAATTAACTTTGTAGTGTAGACATACCCTAAGTTCTGTATTGCACTTCTCAGAGGTGCAGCTTGGAATCTAGTCACAGAGAACAAACAAGGGGGGGAGGAAAAATGACAGTGAAAATATCAGAGTTGTATAAGAGGCAGCAATCACAGTATATCTACAGCTTAATCAATAAACTCATGGCATTTCAACATGGGAAAAGTTTATGTTAAAACATCAGAGCTGAAAAACTACTGAAATAAACCCTTAAAAGTGTGTTATTTAGAATAATATATACAGGGCTTAAATTCCTCCGGAGCTGTCCAGAGCAGAAGTTTGGTAAATATTTTCAACCCCCTAGAATTTTCATAGCATATATAGGAGTTTGGTGCGTGGTTCTCTGGGAAATATTCTCTGAGAATTTAAGCCCTTCCTTAGATTTAGGGTCTAAAATTGATTCATAGATGCTCTGTACCAAGGATTTTTGAACAAACAATATTTTTCATAAAATTGTATTAACATATGTTCTGTAATTAATGCTGCAGAGTATTCAAATACCTTTTATAAGATGGATTATAATTATGTCTATCCCAGCCTGTTTAACTACTTTCTCAGCCATCAAAATTGTGTATTTAATAGATATAATCCCAATATACATTATTACATAAAGATTTTCCAACAGCTGAAACTTTAATTATCCAGCCCTCAGTTTTAATACTTTCAAGTCTTGTATGAGAATGTGGTAAATATGACACAAATTACACAATAAATTCTCTAAACTGATTGTCTGGAAAGGTTAAAGTAGCACATCATCTCAATATCAGTCAACTACTTTCTACTCAGATTTCCCCATGGAATTGCATGGTTTATTTTCAACAACTTGTTTTAATAAGTAGATTTACCTCAGAAGGGCAAATTTGAAATGGACAGAGAAAGGAGCATATGAGAACATGATAAAGTGCTTCTGATAGAATAGCTGGTCCAATTTAGGGGGGGGGGGAGGACTTGTCACAGTCACAATGCTTAATCTAATAAAGAGTTCCAGATGGGGCCATTGCCAACTCATGCCATATTGGCCATGACAGGCATTTAAAACCACATTGTCATAATCAGCATCTAACATTCATAGAATCATAGCATCGTAGAATACTAGAAGTGAAAGAGACCTCAAGAGGCCATCAAGTCTAGTTCCCTGCCATCACAGCTGGACCAATCACCATCAAGATCATCCCTGACAAAAATTTGTCTAACCTGGTCTTAAATATCTCCAGTGATGTGGAGTTTTCACACCTCCTTAGGCAATTTATTTCAGTATTTAACCACCCTGCCAGTCCTGTGCCACTGTGGTGGGGAATGTGATATTTCACTATATTGAAGACTGTGAAAGTCTTTCTTGCATCTTAATTTTTTAGGCTTCATGTTTACGTAAGCTGCCTTTACTCACTTTTTGAGAAACAGCAATATCCTTTTATGCATCGATCAATCTGAAATATGGTTATTAGCAAAGAAAAAAATAACTTTCTGTTCACAAAGAGAAATGTAAATAGAAATATAACATTATGGGTGTGGCTAGACTGGCAAGATTTTGCACAAAAGCAGCTGCTTTTGTGCAAAAACTTGCCAGCTGTCTACACTGGCCTCTTGAATTTGCGCAAGAACACTGACGATCTAATGTAAGATTGTCAGTGTTCTTGCGCAAATACTATGATGCTCCTGCTAAGGGATAAGCTGTCTTGCGCAAGAATACTTGAGCAAGAGGGCCAGTGTAGACAGGTAAGAACTGTTTTGAGCAAAAAAGCCCCGATGGCGAAAATGGCAATCAGGGCTTTATTGCGCAAAATCGTGTCTAGACTGGCCACGGATGCTTTTGCGCAAAAGCACTTTTTGCACAAAGGCACCCGTGCCAATCTAGACGCTCTTTTGCGGAAATGCTTTTAATGGAAAAACTTTTCCGTTAAAAGCATTTCCGCAAAATCATGCCAGTCTAGATGCAGCCTATATGTTTACAATTAATATTATAGTAAAATACATTCTGGTAACATTATAGAACATGCTAAATCTTAATATTTTTGTATAATATCAAGCCCTCACAATACACAGCTTTACTTTTTAGGATGCTTAAGGCAATAGTACTATATGTGCACACAATCAAAAATTCACTGGGGTGGGTTTTAATACCATAACCAACCAATCAGTAGAAAAAGTGCATTCAGAATTTAAAATGGCTGCCACAACCAACATGGCATGAACTGTCAATGCCCCCATATCTGAAAATTTTTATTAGGTCATGCCCTAAAACTCAGACAAATTTCATGCTTTAATCATAAAACCCACATTTCTTTCACAAATCTCTTTGGCTGAAGAGCATTTTGGAGGTTGTGAGGTATTTGAATAGATATGCAGACAGAGTTGGCAATGGGGTTTGCAACTACACACCACACAACAGAAATACAATATCAGGAATCAATCCATGCAACAAACCCCGTTGCCAACTCTGACTGTAGATCTACTCAAGTGACACCTTCATAGGACCTAAGCACATCAGCCTCACCATCAGGGGCTCGTTCACCTGCGCATGTATGAATGTGATATATGCCATCTTGTGCCAGCAATGCTTTTATTCCATGGTCACTGGCCAAACCAGACTGTCTCTATGCAAAAGAATAAATGGACACAAATCAGACATAAGGAATGGCAAGTCTCAAAAAGCCAGTAGGAGAGTACTTCCATCTCTCTGGACACTCATTAACATAGTTGAAAGTTGCCATACTTCAGGGGGGAAAAGTCTTCAAAAACAGACTTCAGCATGAAACTGCAGAAACTGCGGAACTGAAACTCATACACAAACCTGGCACTATCAGACTTGGTCTTAACAGAGACTGGGAGTGGCTAGCTCACTGCAAAAAGTAAATTTTCCTCTTTTGGTCTTCACAATTTCTCATCAACTGTTGAGAATGTGCCACATTCAATCTGATTGAATTGATCTCATCAGTACTTATCCTTCACGTAGTTGTGTAACATACCCATCTTTGCCTGTGTATATATACCCGCCAAACTTCATGCATTTGAGCAAGTGGTACCCAGCCCATGAAAGCTTACACACAAATAAATTTGCTGGTTTTTAAGGTACCGTAGGACTCTTTCTTGTGTTTTTGCTGAAACAGACTAACACAGCTACCCCCTCTGAAACTTCTGATATCTAGTGATCATACCAGCTTTTCCAAGAGTTAAATTTTCTAAAAAATATTCCAAAACTTGGGGATAAAATATCTGATTCTCAGGTTTGTATTTCAGGTCTGTATTTATTATGCTTGTAATTTTACAGTAGGCCAAGTAGCCCCACACAATGGCATTTTATTCTGCAAACTGCAGAATAAAATGCCAGTTAGTATTTTTTGCATTCTGCCTTTATAGAAGTACTTTTCAATGCTAATTTATAGGGTGTCCTTTATCAAAGATAAGTGCCAAACAAAAGCTAATTTTTAAATACTCTTCAAATTTCAACATTTCTATCCGGCCCTTTTTCCTTTTGTCAATTCTCCACATGCATTTGACTCTCCCCATGGTCTAAATTAACATCTGGCAAGATCACAAAGCCTTAATGAGGCAGAAAAAAGTCAGAAGACATTTGCAACTTGTAAACTCATCCTCCTGATTCAAAGCGATAGCATCTTTGTAGTCAATCTGCTAACTGGATTGTATTCAACAACACTCTGACTATTTATTTAGGCAGGATTCCCCACTGAGGAATTCATTCTTCCAAAAATAATAGGAGTGTTCTGCAGTATGTCTTAGATATACATATGAAGGCAGTTTTGAACTCTTCTGCCTTAGATACCGATTTGGGGCCACATCCTTGGCTGGTGTAAATCATTGTAGCTGTATTGACTTCAATGAGATTATGGCTCTCTGGCTTTATTTACACTGGTGAAATTTCAGATTAATTTCATTGGCTCCAGATTAATTGTTCTGAGTCCATACTCAAGAACCTTAGATTGGAGGATCTCAAATGTCTTGTGGCTTTTTGTGAAAGCTCAGAGGTTGTAAGAAACAGTAAATTTCTTTGGAGCAGGAGACTTTTGTGCAGTACAATTAGTAGCATTTTTTATCATTTTTATCATTAGGCTTCTATGTGAATGTGGAAGAAGGTAGCACTCATGAGGTAAGAAACAAGGACCAAGGGACTATGAGTCAGAAGATGTTGGTCCTTACAAAAGAATCTTAATTAACTTTGAAATCTTATTTTATATAATCTCCTAATTGTTTTAAAACATGAAAAAAATCCTGTACATGGTGCCATTTTCAAACTCCATATATGACACTAGAAAGTCTGAGATCTTTAAATCCACAGCTAACTAAGTAACTGCTAGTATTAGAAGTGCATCTATCTTCTGCCATCTGTCCATGGCCCTTGCCATTTCCACTCCTAACCTTCACCATCCACTGGTTCTGCCTCTTCCCAATCCCTTCTCTGCCCCCTCTTATGTACCTGCCATTTCCCCCTCTTTCACTCCTTCCAATCCTCACCCTTCTGCATTTTAGTCAGAAAGCTTCCTTTTCCTCTGCACTGCTTTGGTGTTAGTTGTTGGAGCATTGGGAACACAGGAGAGCCATCTCTTTTTTCTTACTTCCAATACCTGGCATCACAGCTCACAGCCACTAGGAGAATCAATTGCAGGGAGAGTCCTGCTCTAGCCCCGGAAGCCTTGTGATGGAGTCTGCTTGGTGGCTATGTGGTGATGGTGTATAGATTGGTTGGCCCGTAGAAGCTGTAATGCATGCTTTGTGCACACACAGACTCTTTAGAGAATTTAGCTGTCAAAGGCTAATAAGTCTCTATGGAGTATGTATGCCCTGAAAAAAATCATGTCTTTGTTTCCCCCATGGGTACAGCAAAAGGACATCCCTAATACCTGAGTGACTCCTTCCTCTGTGAAATGTCAAGTCTCTGCCCCCCAGAATAAGGAGGTATAAGAACTTTTCCATAAAATGTCTACACAAACTTTTTAACATGAGCAAAACAATATGGCTGCATCTAGACTGGCATGATTTTGCGCAAAAGCAGTCGCTTTTGCGCAAAAACTAGCCAGCTGTCTACACTGGCCGCTTGAATTTGCGCAAGAGCACTGACGTTCTTATGTAAGAAATCAGTGCTTCTTGCGCAAATATTTTGATGCTCCCATTCGGGCAAAAGTCCTTTTGCGCAAAAGGGCCAGTGTAGACAGCTCAGATTTGTTTTGCGCAAAAAAGCCCCAATAGCGAAAATGGCGATCAGGGCTTTCTTGCGCAAAACCGTGTCTAGATTTTGCGCAAAAGTGTCCGTGCCAATCTAGACACGGTTTTGCGCAAATACTTTTAACGGAAAAACTTTTCCGTTAAAAGTATTTGAGCAAAATCATGCCAGTCTAGACGTAGCCAATTTGTCTTAACTGTTGGAAAAGCTTAGCCACTGTGGTTGAAAATTTCAAAGAAAATGTCAATGTGATGTGGAACATAATAGTGTGAGGGGATTAAACCTGGAGAAGTTATGCCTGAAACCAGGAAATTAAAATAGACCTTGTCAGGTAATCTTAATTATCATCATCACTATCCACACCACTATGTCCACCAGGCTCAGGAAATTCACTATTCAGAAGATCCATTCTTAAGTGTCAGTCTCAATAATTAGGTATATGGCCATGAAATAGATAGGAAACCTAGCCTGATCCTGGTGCAGTAGGAGACCTAAAATGCTTCAATATTCACATCACATCTTTGCATATATCGGCCCAGCCTAGATGAGCCAACAGCTTGAAATAAACTGTTATTTGTCATTAGCTATTTGCCACGCAGATTAAATTCTTGTCAGATAAATTCAGAGTTAAAGTATCCCATTTACTTGGTACCTTGTTTCCCAGAAAAAGGAAGTTAAGAAAGCCAACGAAATCCAATCTGTGAAACGCAAGGAAATCTAAAGAAATTCCTTTTTCCCCCAAGTGTGTTCTCCTATTTTATATGTCTGAAAAGGGGTTGCAAGAGCATACACTTGCGAGGAAAGTGCTCAGGGTTTCCCAGTGAAAAACCATGGTGGGGGGGCGGGGGGAGGGGGAAATCAAGGACATACAAGGCAATCATTTATGAAGCCCTACCTGTTCCTGAAAATGAATATGGTTAAGCCTAACGCCTCATGTATTTTAATGTAAAGACACGTCTGTTAGTTATATGAATTGAAACCAGGGCACCAGCTGTAATTACTCCAACTTCTACCATCCTGAAAAAAAATTCAACAACAAAAGCCTTCTTCATGTTGTTCTATCCACAATATATGCTATAACACTTCTCTTTCCATTTTTATTATCTTATGTTAATGTATTGCTTTAACCCCCATGATACACAAAATTTGTGTCTCTCCTCCCTCTACCCCCATTGCAGAATATATTCTAGGGATTTATTTGCCAGTAAAAATGTTATTATTATATTAGTCAATGAAATAAAAATAGTTCAGTTTTTGGTAATACCCTTCAGTTCCAATAAGAATCCCCAAATCATGCATATATTACAGTAAAACAGATTTTAATTCATTCCACTCATTGCTCTTGCCTAGGTTCTGAACAAGGTCATACATTTGACCTTGCTCTTAGCTATGCTGTCTGTTTTACTACTCAGATTCTTCTGTGAATAAAATGGTCAGGAAATAAAGCATACAATAGCCTTCCAGTCCATATAACAACAAGCTAGAAGATAATACTCTGTTCTATTATAATCAAATAATACCGACTTGGCAGCTGCCCCTATTTAAAGGCCCAATACACATATAAAGAGATGTCATCAAATATAAAGGTTTCTGAAGCCAACAAAGGACTGAAACATCATCAACATGATAACAGAACATCCTTCTTCAAGTGGGTCTTACTACATATTTATTATATACTATATATTTGTGTTAGTTTCTAAGGTGCCACAGGACTCCTCGGTGTTTTTGAAGTTACAGACTAACATGGCTACCCCTCTGAGACTTATTCAACTGAGTACTTCTAAATCTTATAGTGATAGAGATGCAGCCGTGTTAATCTGGTCTAGCTGAAACAAAAGACAGAACTATGTAGCACTTTAAAGACTAACAAGATGGTTTATTAGGTGATGAGCTTTCATGGGCCAGACCCACTTCCTCAGATCAATATGTGGAAGAAAATTGGCACAACCATATATACCAAAGTGATACAATAAAAAAAAAAGTGAACACATATAAAAATGATGAATCAGGTTTAAGAACAGAGGAGGGATGAGGGGGGGAAGGTTAGTGTCTGTGAGGTAATGACTAGGGGTGATAATTGGGGAAGCTATCTTTGTAATGGGTGAGATAATTAGCATCTTTGTTGAGACCCATACATAAAGTGTCAAATTTAAGCATGAATGACAATTCTGAAGCTTCTCTTTGAAGTCTGGAGTTAAAATCACTCTGAAGCAATATGCATGTTTTAAGGTCATTGAGAGAATGGTCAGTCTGGCTGAAATGCAAGCAACAGCTTTCTCTCTGTGAGAGAATCTGATGTCTGTTTTATGTGCATTGATTCTTTGGCGAAGTGTCTGAGAAGTTTGTCCAATGTACATGGCAGACAGACACTTTAGGCACATGATGGCATAAATTATATTTCTGGATGAACAGGAATATGTGTTCTTGATCTTGTAATAGGCATGGTTAGGTCCAATAATGGTGTCAGCAATGTAAATATGTGGACAAAGCTGGCACCGGGGTTTGCTGCAAAGTAAAGTTCCAGGGTTGGTATTAGTGTGGTATGTCCTGTAGTTGTAGGTAAGAATCATCCTGAGGTTAGGTGGTTGTCTATAGGGGTATGTCTACACTACCACCCTAGTTCGAACTAGGGTGGTTAATGTAGGCATTCGAAGTTGCAAATGAAGCCCGGGATTTAAATATCCCGGGCTTCATTTGCATCTTGCCGGGCAGGCGCCATTTTTAAATCCCCTTAGGTCGAACTCCGTGCCCGCGGCTACACGCGGCACGGAGTAGGTAGTTCGAATTAGGATCTCTTATTCGAACTACCGGTACACCTCGCAAGATCCTAATTCGAACTACCTACTCCGTGCCGCGTGTAGCCGCGGGCACGGAGTTCGACCTAAGGGGATTTAAAAATGGCGCCCGCCCGGCAAGATGCAAATGAAGCCTGGGATATTTAAATCCCGGGCTTCATTTGCAACTTCGAATGCCTACATTAACCACCCTAGTTTGAACTAGGGTGATAGTGTAGACATACCCTAGGAGACTATGGGTCTGTCTCCCAGAGCCTCTCGGAGGATAGTATCCTGTTCCAGTATAGGTTGTAGTTTATTGATAATGCGTTGGATGGGTTTAAGTTGGGGCCTATAGGTGATGACAAGTGGTGTTCTATTGTTGGTTTTCTTGGGTCTGTCTTGAAGTAGATGGTTTCTGACCAGACGATCTCCTCTGTTTTTAAACCTGATTCATCATTTTTATATGTGTTCACGTTTTTTTGATTGTATCACTTTGGCATATATGGTTGTGCCAATTTTCTTCCACATACTGATCTGAGGAAGTGGGTCTGGCCCACGAAAGCTCATCACCTAATAAACCATCTTGTTAGTCTTTAATGTTCTAAATCTTATGTCTTAGATAAGAGAGTCTGATCCAAAGCAAACGAGTGTCTCTCATGGAGTTCATTCAGCTCTGAATGAGATCCATAAGGCTTAAACCTGCTAGGTGCAGTGCACTACGTGAGTTGTTGAATTTTCTCAGCTCCAAGTGATCTGCACTTGGAATTCATCTTGCAGAAATGCTGAGCATCTTGAGAAATGAAATCCCGTGGCACTGATGTGTTAGGCTATATCTACACTAGACAGCTTTTAATGACATGGCTGTGTCCACACGGCCATGTCACTAAAAGTCAAGCAATATAAATGCAGTTTGTTGACTCTTTCACCTACAAAATACTTCCAACCCCTATGAGAGAGGATCACATTATCAACAGGAGAGAACTCCTGCTGACAATGTGCTATTAACACTGCCACTTGCCGGGCAAAACTTTTGTCTTTTGAGGAGGGAGGTTAAGCACCTCTGAATGACAAAAATTTTGTTACTTTATTGCCAGCACAAAGCCTCTGTCTTAGAGTGCTTAAAACAAAGAAAAGTGGCACCAATGACTTCAAGGAAAAAATTCATGTGAGTGTTGCCAGCAGCAGACGCATCCACAGTACAAATCAATCCACTGAAGAAATCTTGCACAAGATCTAAAGAAGAGGTTGGAATGTGGTCTGAAGTTTATCACAGTGCCCTACAGATCCACTTCTCACATTCTCCCATACCCATTGTGCTCTCTCCTCTCTCTTCTCTGGTTTCTACCTCCTACTTTGTCATCTCTTAAACTTATCCATGTTCTATTTTCTCACAGCCTACAAAAGGCTAACATATACCAATGCCTGGCACATATTGCCATTATTTGTGAGTTCAAATGACTTCAGAGGTCACTGGAAGACAGCAACCATATCAGTTGTGGTCTTGGTGATACTTTAAAATGCTGGGATTTTCACATTAGAACCACCAAAAGGCTTTAAAAAAAAAGTGGTCATTATAGGGATGTTAAATCAGAGAGTGCAGTTGACTTAAAGGGAAATTACTCAAGAAATCTGCCTTTCTGTTGACTTGATTTAACTGAGAGATGGAGAACCGCATCGCTGACATCTTAGTGACAAGTTTAAATTTAGCCCTAGAATATCATTTTGGGAATATAATTGTGAACAAAACACAATTTCAATTTTATATCAGTGATTAAACAACAAATTATATAACAATTGTAACAATGGTATGAGATGTTTTATAGTCAATCCCTGGACAGAACACTATAAGAAGCAGGAATTAATGTATTTATTTTGAGGTACATGTACACTATAGCAATAAGTTGACAGGGTATGTAACTCCAGCTACGTGAATAATGTAGATGGAGTGAACGTATCTTAAGTCAAATTACCATGGGATGTACACTGGAGGGGGGAGGGGATCAGACCTTATATGAGGAAATTGACTATAGCCAGAATTGCAGTTTGCACACTTTCATGTATTCAAAATACTCTAGTCTATTTCACTATAAATGGATTTTTACTACATCTCCATTCACTTATAACCAGGTCATACTGTACCCCACATAAATTAGTCAGGTTTCATTTCTGCATGTCGGCAGAAGTACTACAGTTCCTTATAAGAGAAAGGGACAAATTTAGATCTGGTATTACATGCAGCTTATTAGACCAGGTCTAAATTTGGTCCCACATTGTGTAAGAGGGACTATTCCTTGTGTCTATGGTTTGTTCTATACATCAGATTCCTAGTTTTAGGTAAAGGAGGATATTTTCCTGCATACAACTTAATAAGCAGTTATTGGGATTATTTTGTCATGCTTGTGATTTTTCATATTTCATATCTATCACTCTTATCCCTTCAAATTAACTGTCAACTGTCCTCCCACATCAACAAATACAAATATGAAACAGGCTTTATTTTCTCAAACTGTCTAGCCCATTGCTAAAGAACGTGCTGACTGAGGGGGGTTTCCAAGCTCTCAGATAGCCTGAATTATACATTGTTTAGAAAATGGAATGTGAATATCCTAGATTGATAAGCACTCTAGATGTTTGCAGGCATATAATGGAACTATATAAAGATGGAGCAGAGCCCTTGTTAAAAAAAAGACAATTCACTGTTGCAAAACAAAGCATTTGGTGCCAGAACTTTCCCTCCCCCCTCAAGACAAAGCCAAAGCAACACTATGCAGAAGAAAAATACCAGTATGAATTCAATGTTTTTGCTTAATACTATGCATTCTGGCATTCATTTGGCTAACATTGGAGCCTGCACACAGCTCCCTTTAATTTAAATAGATGTTACACCCACATAGAAACTGCAGGACTATCATCAATGGGGAAAAATCAACTTACAAGTGGAATATTATACATTAAAACAAGTACACTTATTATCAGTTTTACAATTCTTGCTGCATGAGGAACACACAGTGATGAGGAGCTGCAAAAGAACATGGCAGTCTCACAGGCAAGCTTATTGTCTTATGACAATAGCTAATAATGTTGTGCCCAATTCCTGGTTTGTACTTTAATCCAATCCCAGTGCCCTAGTCCTCATCCCACATGAACTGAGCACAGCCCTCCACAGCAAATCTCTAATACCAAGCTAGCAGAAGGGAGTGAGAAGAGGGGAGGGGAGAGAAAAAAAAGAAAGAGATGACAAAATCACCAGTAACATTTATTTGACAGGGTATGCCAACTATTGTACTCTGGTTTACTTCACATTAATTTTTGGAAGGCCATTTTCAGAGCTTAGAAGTGAAGTTCATTAAAATGTTGGTCATTAAGTACTATTTGCATACAGTGGTATAGATCCAGGCTTTTATAAGAGACAGATATATGAAAAACTGTCTGGTGCTATGAATTAGGGTATTTTCTACTGCCTTATATGTAAATGTCTATCGAGGTTAGCATGGTGTTTTGGCTTTAGAATAAGGCAGCAGTTCTCAGACTGTGGATGAGGACCCTCAAGTGGGTTGTGACCTCATTTTAATGGGGTTACCATGGCTGGCTTAGACTTGCTGGGGCCTAGGGATGGAGCCTGAGCCCCACCACTGAGAGCCAAAGTCAAAGCCAAAGGGCTTCTGCCTGGGTGGCACAGATCAAGTTACAGGGCCCCCTGTCTGGAGCTGAAGCCTTTGGGTCAGCTTTGGTTTTGGCCAGTGGGGCTTGGGCTTTGGTTTTGACACATCGCCACCTGAGGTGGCAGAGCCTGGGAAGGCTCAGGCTTCAGTCCCCCCTCCTGAGGTTGTGTAGTAATTTTTGTTGTCAGAAGGGTCATGTGATGCAATGAAATTTGAGGACCCCTGAAATAAGGCTTATGTTTGGGGCTCAGGATTGTCTTGAATAACCCAATACTGTGAACAGAGTCCTAATGCTACCGTGCTGTGTGTTTTTATCATTGTTCTGAGTCGCCATACTTAGTTTGCTCCCTTTGCCCAGAAATATTGACTCAATGGGTGGAATATATGGACTGTGCCAGCTTCTTGAAATTTTAATTAGGGCTGTCAGAAACAGGGAACTTGGTCATTAATTTTGTGAGAAGTTTTATTGTTGACCCATAAGAGGACCAAGTACTTGTGAGTTTAGGATCTCCTGGGAGTGCATACAGACCTCTTTGCCAGAACAGCTGCATGCTAGGCCACTCCAAACACATTTATTTAAAAATCACTTCTTATACTGCATTCTCCCAAGCAGCGTTCTATGTCCATTTAGTACAACCTCTGAGGCGCAAGGTCAGAATAAGGCAGAATTTTATGGTGACTATCTAGATGGGGTCAGAGCATATTGATTTCCCTTTACTCCCTCCAGAAGCCTGTAAGTCTGCAATTAGGGTGTCATTGTTCTTAGGTTTTGACATATAATTGGTTTTGACAGTGGCTCATTTTAATTAGTAATGGCTCTATGGTAGGAAAGCTTTGGGGGTTGCTGACCAAACACCTGGAATAAGCTACCTAGTTCCATTACAAACAAGCACACAGCCTGTCAGGAAGTGTGAAATTTCAGATGAGGAGGACCAATACTGTTTTTCCCATTTCTGTTTGGGCCACAGTTTAGCAAGATAGAGAATGAAATGGAATAATTCTGCGAGTTTCCTTGTAGCAGACAGCATGATGCCTCTTTCTTTGTTTTTCTTTTTTCGGAAAACCTTGAGGAAAATGTATTTATCATAATTTCTTCTCAGCTCTCTCCAATCCCTGTTTTGGGGCCTGTGGTACTAGGCAGAAATAACAGGCTCAAATCTAGAATTTAAACAACATGAAACAGATTGTTAAACAGGCAAATGGGAGGAAAGAAATGGGAGGACAAATTCCCTGTAGACAGGTGTTATAACATTAATTGTCACATTGAATTCACTAGTAACAGAATTGTGTGAGAATTATTCTCTGATCTGTAATTCTGTGAAACACAATACATTTCTTTTTTCAGGACATTCAAAGGTAAGCTCTCAGGGTGTGTCTAGACTACAAGGTTTTTTCAAAAAAAGTTGCCTTTTTTCGAAAAAAACTTCCCCTGCATTTAGATTGTCGCCGCGTTCTTTTGAAATTAAATTGAAAGAACGGGGCGTGTTTTTCAACTGCGGTAAACCTCATTTTACGAGGAAGAACACCTTTTTTTTGAAAGTGCTCTTTCGAAAAAAAGTGTTCTTGAATGCAAACAGGGCTTCTTTGAAAGAGAGCATCCAGACTGCCTGGGTGCTCTCTTTCGAAAAAGCGGATTGCTTTTTTGAAAGAAGTGGTTGCAGTCTAGACGCTCTCTTTCGAAAGAGGCTTTTTTGAAATATACTTTCGAAAAAGCCTCTTTCAAAAGAGGCTTGTGGTCTAGACATAGCCTCAGTGATGAGTATCCTTTCTCTCAAGCCTTTTGGTCTCCTAACACTTCCACATACAGGTGAAGACAATTTTCAGAGCGTACATCTTATCCTGTTGACTTGTACTTTGGTCTATTTTCTGACCAAGATAGTACAATCATTTCCCTATACCCATTTGCTACATTATAGGGGATGTTAAAGTGATAAACTCAGTGTTTTATTGATAATTATATTTAATCTCTTATGGGATCTAATTGGACTAGTATTAGAGAGCTCCACTCTTCATATATCAGAATCTTAGAGTTCTTTGGATGATTGTCTGCACCTGGGATCAGGAATCCATCAATGCACATGACTCTCTCAAGTCTACAGGTAACATCATCATGTACTATCTCAGTTTTGGTTCAAGTTAAGTTATATTTTATGTTTACAGTATACTTTATTTCAGTGCAAATTCAGATTTTCTATAAATCAAAACTGACCCTCATCTTTAGGGTATTGAGGTCAGGAATCTACCCTACATGTGTCTCCCTTAAAAGGGCAATAATCTCATCACCTTAATCCCCTTTATTTTTGCTGTTGCATAGGATATTACTCAATTCAGGTCTAAATTATTAACAGGTCCCCTTCATTGTAGCTTCAATATTTGCAAATTCATCTGCTTTGCATGCACAGATCCCATATTTGGCATATTCAAGCTGGGAAATACCTCCTGAATTTTGAATAAATGCCCCATCTGACCACTCATTTGCATATGAAAAAGTGTGCCTATGCTTGCAAATGTAGTGTTTTACATACACACATGGATATGCTTGCAAACACAGCAGGCATAATTTTAAGATACCCTCCTGAAAATGTTAAATAATTTTCAAAAAGATTTAATAAAACTATATTTTGTAGACCTGTGTATATTCATGAATACCATATACATGCCCATGTCTTCTGATCCTATTCTGCAAAGCAGCAAAAACCTTGATGGCTAAGCCTGATCAATAACCTCAATGGATTTCTGGACTGAAGCATCAGTTGAGCTGCTCCCAAGTGCATTTCAGTTGCTAATATGGTGATTTATTGAGTAGCATATTGTCCCTGGCTGAGGGCAATGAGCCTGAATCTCCTCTCACTTACACACGTTTAAAACCAGCAGAATTCCGCTGACTTCAATGAAATTATTCCTGGTTTACTCTGGGATGAAACAGATCTGAATCAGGCTCAGGTTCCATATGTTGAAAAGCGAAGGAAAAAGTGTATCCATTACACCATTAGCATTCAGAACAAAGCAGATTTGACCATTCATGAGCTCCTTGCTGTGATAAATTGTTTGCTAAAGGAAGAAAGATGTCAGAAAGTGAGTGGATGAGAATATCAACAATTTTTCTCCATTAATCATCCATAGGCCAGTCGTTCACAATGGATAATATTGCCAAGTTTAAAATCTACTGCTAGCCACCAGACTCAAATAGTCTCAAGGAGATGGTAACCTAATCGGGAGTAACAAGAATGTCTTGAACAGGCAGGTGTTTCCCTATGCTTCTGTTTTTAAACTGTGATCAATTATTTGTGCAAGTCAAACTGACAAAACCAAAACTGATGGGCTACAAGGAAGTTTCAGGGTTTGAGCAAAAAAAAAGAGGTTTTCAGAAAAATAAAGTGTAAGGAGAGAGGGAAATAAATTACCTCGTCTTCCCCCACTTTACTTCACAGGCTTCATTCTGAGTAGCGCTGAGCTTTGTCAATTTGCATTACAGCCAATAGGACAGATCTTCTGCTGGTGAAATTCATTTTTACCTCCACTGAAGACAAAGACATCCTGGTTTTTTTTTAAATGTTGACCTAACACAGTTCTATGGAGAAGCAACAGTGGATGGGACTCTGTGGTTATTCTCCAAAAACTTTAGTAAGTGTGATAAGACTTTTTATAGTAAACAATACTACCACCTCTCATATTGCACTTATCTGGAGATCTCAAAGCACTTTATAAAAGAGAGCACTATCATTATCCCCATCCTACAGGTGAATAAGGGATTCAGAGTTACCCTTCATATCAGAGACAAAGCTGGGAATAGAATCCTGGTTTCCCACATTCCAGCCCACTTGGCTATCCACTAGGTAATGCTGCTTCCTCACCAGTTACAATCCTCACTCCAAAAAGGAAATGCAATTTAAAGTCTCATCTGATATATGGCAACAGCAGGGAAGCTGGTCTGATAACTCAGGCATTTCTGGATATCTGATATTAGTGTAGCTACAGTGATTTACAGCAGCTCAGGATTTGGACTTGTGTTGGTGAAGGGCATTTAGCACCTTATAGGACTGAGCAGCAAATGCTTCATATTCTTTTTTCTTTTTTGTTCAAAGATGGAGGGGAGCAGACAAAAAGTTGTTTGACTTCCAACAGGGACCAATTTCTAAGTTCAAAATTTGGGGAAAGTTCATGTCTCTTTTTCTTGGTGGAATTAGTAAAACAATATTATTTAAGTAGGAAAGATGTAATTTCATATGTGTATTATCAACCATAAATATTTCAAAGATTAAATCCATCTTTCCCCCCTCTCCAAGTCTGAAGTGGGTCAGGAATGTTTCAAAAAAAAGGAAGAAGGGGGGAAAGAGAACAAGAGTATGCATCATATCCAAGTATCTTAGGCAAGAACCAGGTTCTAGTCCTGACTCTGCCTGAATCAGAGCCAGCACCTTAACCAATTGGCTATGCAGCAAAACAAGGAGGTCTATGTTCTTCATGACATTTATCAAAGGTCTCTGTTTAGTTTCAAATGCCCAAATTTCAACATTTTCCACAAAACAGATTCTTGTTTCCCAGCCTCCTCTATATAGGATAGACACACATGCCACATTCCTGAGAGATTCAGACCTATAGAGTAAATTAGCTGTCTTGGTTCAATATACAAGTTGGAGACTTTTAACTTTGATAGACAATCTATTCCCTTTTGTCTACACTGCACGAGATATTCCGAAATCGCTACACTTTGTCTACACAAGCTGCCCGTTATTTTGAAATACTTTTCGAAATAAGAGGCGTGATATTTTGCCATCCCAGTAAACCTCGTTGCACGAGGGATAAGGGATGGCTCAAAATAGTGCGTTATTTCAAAATTTGGTGCTGTGTATAAGCACCAATTTTCAAAATAAGCTGTTTTGAAATAGATTTTAAATAAAACATACAATTTGTGTAGCACAAATTGAGTTTCTTATTTCAAGAAATAAGAATAAGCACTCTTTAATTTAATAATTCTGCATACCTAATTTTTTTCCTTTGACATAAAATATTAAACTTTATCAATAAAACTTTTTTTTCTTTGACAAGATACATGTACTGTACATTTTAAATGTATAAATTTGAAATGTTTTCACTGAGGAAAATGGCTCATATAGGTGCCCCGATACCTGAGTAATGACAGCCTTAGAAGTACCAAAATAATAAGAGTGTATGAATGAGGTGGTGGTGGTAGTCCTGCAACTGTGTGGAGCCCTACTGAAATCAATGGAGGTTTCCCTGTGGAATTGAGGCCCAAAATTGAAGTGTGACTAACAGGGAAATTGTGTTTTTGACAAACAAAGGGGTCACTGAGAGGCTACACAGCACAATCAAACTCAGCAACGTAGTGTGATATGGAGAGGGAGTGTTAATATTGAGAGTGCAGTGTTGTGGTGTTAATGGGGAAGTACATTCTGTTTAAGAATGAACTGCAAGACGAGAAGGTGGTATGGTCCAGTGGGAAGGGAACAAAAGTTCCAGTTTTTATTCCTAACTGTCCATTGAAGGACTTTCAGCATTTTGTAAATTCTATGCTTCAATTTACTGATGTAATAATATTACCCACTGTATAGGTAGATTTGGGATTTCAGCACTGGAATGCTTTAAAATGTTCCAACTGTTATTTCTAAGAAGAATTGTTTAGAACAAGAGCCTAGCAGACAGGCTGCAAGGAACAGCTTGGGTGTTAACTAAAAGCAGCACATAATATGAG
This sequence comes from Pelochelys cantorii, assembly GCA_032595735.1. NCBI lineage: Eukaryota > Metazoa > Chordata > Testudines > Trionychidae > Pelochelys > Pelochelys cantorii. The sequence continues at coordinate 330,448,572 of CM064326.1, read as the reverse complement.
CCTCAACATATGGTATTCTCATTTAATAGTTTCAGTACTACAAAGTCTTGTGAAGCTTCCATGGAAATTAGTTCAGTGTAAAGGGTTAAAAAAGCCATCATGACACTACAAACAGAATTCAAACAGGGATCCAAAGAACAAAGTCCCTGGCAAGGACAACATTCACAGGACCACAGGAAAGCAGGTGGAGTCCAACAGCTGGTTGGTGGAGGACTGGATTTTACTGCAAAGTGTCTAGGGACTAACAAATTTGTCAGGCCATATGTGGTGAGAACTGACTTTATTAAGATCTAGGGTAACAAGGGTTAAAAGGAGAAGGATCAAGTAAACTGATTTTCCAGAGGGTTTATCTATTGTGGGACTGAATTCTGTATTTATTTCTTCCAATCTGCTAACTTGCTAAGTGTAAAATAGTTTCAGTGATCACTTGCATGTTGGCCCACAAAACTGCCATATTTTTGCACTTTGAAATGAAAAGGAAAGTTTATTCCCATAAGTTGTTATTACTTATCTTCCTTATTCAGAATAAAAAAGGAGACAGAGCAACCAGTGATGAAAGGGTAGTTGTCCAGGCAAAGAACAAATGCAATTTTTATCAATACAGTTCATGTCACTAAGGACATGTCTACACTAGGAAATTATTTTAAAATTACTTATTTCAAATTAATAACTCCTGAAATAATAATTTTGAAATAGCATGTCCACACTACAGGGAAGCCTAGAAATTAGTCCGAGGCAAGCTCCATTAATGGAGCCTACCTTGACTTACAGACCCAGGAAGCACTGGGGAGTAATTAGTCTGAATGACTCTGGGGAGTAGTTATTTCAAAGTAGCAGCACTAGAGTATCCACACTACTGTTATTTCGAAATAGCTATTTCAGAATTAGCATTATTCCTCAGGGAAAACAGGAGAACAGATTTCAAAATAACCAGCTCATTATTTCAAAATAATGGGCTTGGTTGTGTGGATGCTCCGCTTGTTATTTAGAATTAAGGGGAGTTATTTGAAAATAACTGCCTAATGTAGATCAAGGCTCAGTCACCAGGATAAAGAAACGAGGTGGGTGCACGCTACACATTTGGATGGCAAACTCTCAGGAGAACTAATTTAGGGATTTTAGGAAAAAAATTCAATAAATTAAAAAATGTATTCAGAGCTCTAAAATGGTTCATTCTGAATCTTCCCAACACAATTGTGTCTCAGCGTCACTCAGGAACTTGTACTTTTATGCAAGAGAGGGTCAGCTGCTATAAAGCCAGATCGCAGATCCAAAGTGTAGAAAGAGATGAGACTAAAAACATTTAACAAGGCTGGATATGAGAAGAATACATAATGGTAATCTGAGAGAGAAAGGAAGGATGGAGAGGAAGGAATAAGACATGAAACTGGGACTCAGGCATTCTGGATTTGCTTCCTAGCACTACTATAGATTTCTTTATTCTCTGCACATCAGTTTGCCATCTGAAAGGCAATAGTATAATTTTTCCTTTTTCTTGTCTATTCAACTTGTGTTGACAAACTGTAACAGTAATACTGGGCTACTGGAAAACAATTAAATAATAGTAACCCTGGTGGGCTCTGTATTCAGTAGCTGTACCTAACATCCATAAACAAATCAGCATTCAGATTAACAGAAGAGGGAAAAGAGAATGATTTTTAAGATTCTTAGTACACTGATGTTCTTTTAACAATATACACCATTTTTATATGAATCTCCTCATGCTTGTCATGGTGTCCCATAGAGCTTAATAATATGTTGCCCAACAATTTGTGTCTCTACAAATTGTTTATATATAGATCTCAATTGGCACAGATTACACAACTGGACACCTTTTCTTGCTGCTTTAAGTCTGAGAGGCTTCTGTATTTTCAATCCAATGTTTGAGCTATGTGCAGAGTCATTGAAGTCACATGGTATCATTTCATTTCCGTGACTGGGAAATATAACAGGAAGAGTTTCTGAATAAGTCTTCCAGTATTTGAGTATCTCCAGGAGAAAGTCAGGGCACTTTAGGAAGATTTATCAGGAAAGGAGAAACCAGGACTTCAAGGCTGTGTCTAGACTACACAGTTCATCCAGAAAAAGACATGCAAATTGCAGTTTGCAATTTGCGTATCTTTTTCCGCTTCTTTTTTTGGAAGAGGCATTTCCGACATTTGGCCCATCTACACTGGGCCAAATGTCAGAAAAAAACACTTTGTCAGAACATCCCTTCTTCCTTGTAAAATGAGATTTACAGGGATGCCAAAAAACCGCATCTGCTCTTCCGAAAAAAAAAGTCTGAAGAGCAGACGTGTTCCTTGGACGCGGCAGAGTTTTTCCGGGATACCAGAGGTATCCCGGAAAACCTCTGCACTCTAGACGTACCCCAAGTGTTGGACCTGTATACTGTACTATGCTGCATTTTTCCTGTTTTTACATGCTACTCATGTTTTTTCTTTTTTTTATGAGCGAGGTCCAAGATTCTAACTATATCTGGATCTAGAATTCTTACATGGGCCACATCTGTATTTATTATGAAGGATATTATTCTTTTCAGATCCAGATTAACTACTATCCCATACAGCCCTGGAGTTTTCCAGTTGATTACCACGGTAAATTAGTTGTATGATATCTGCAAAGTGAGTATTATTGGTATTTATTATTTGCATTACAGTAGTGCTTAAAGGCCAAACCAAATCTAAATCAGATCCTCATTATATTAAGTACTATATAAACACATAGTAAACTCTTTGTAGCACAGATTTTCTCTTACTATCAAAATAGCCAAGACAGAAAGGCCAAGGAATTATCCAGATTTAACAGGTGGGGAACCAAGGCTGAGAATCAGCCTATCACATTTGAACCATATCAACTTGTAAGTTATGGGAACAGAAAAGATACAACTACTATGGTCATAAAAACACAGAGAGTGAAGAGACAAAAAGATACATCAGCAAATCTTGAGCCAGTTTACATGCCTACATGATTTAAATCACATCCCAGGTCATTAACATTAGGCCACACCACCACGCAGGTGGAAGAGAAGGCTAAAAGGCCACTGAATGCTGTGAACCTTCCCAGCATATCACAATTACAAAACCACATGTGTTAAATGCTGTAGCTTGATGTAATTCCCCCTCCTCTGAAAAAAAAAACCCTACCAAACCAAAAACACTGCCCTTAACTGCATTTTTAATTGGCAGAGAGGTTGTCTGTGGTTTCACTTGGGCTGCCAAGCAGGTCAGGAGAGGGCTTTAGGACTTTTTGTAAGAACATAGACGTTCTTTGCTGACTGCTGTAAGTGAAAAGAGCAGCGTAAGCATTGACTGAAATCCGTTAACAGCCACCTTTATAAAAACACAACACAATTCCACAATGATGATATGCCATGCACTTTGCATCCCTCTGAAACTTTGTGCCAATACTGGAGTATTTAGTAGCTTTTTTTAAAAAAAGGGACTATGTATTACAACAATGTAAAAGTGAAAAAAAATAAAAATAGGAGGAAATAATATTAAGCTGCTATTCCTACCTTAGCATTAAATTAGCAAATTTAAAGCCACATGACTACTTCTAAACCCACACTTATGAGCAGTTAATCATACAAGTAGCTTCATTGGCTGTCTTCATGCCAATAAACATTCAGAGTGATTGAGATTATGTTGGGACCATAATGAAGCTTTGAGGTTATATAGCACTTTTAATTCAAAGCTGTCAGCTCCTTCTACAGATGGAGAAACTGAGGCATAAAGATTTGGTTACTTTCCTAGCATAACCTGAGCTCTGCTTCTTAATTTACTGCAGCGTCCATCACTTGTTTATGTCTGCTCTGGTGATGGCGGAAATGGTTTAGCTATCACACAGGATGATTAAAAACAAAAACTGAAGTAAAATGATTCTCTGTTAAATTCCAAAAACAGATATTCATCTATGGTCCATATATACACAGTACAAGGGGCTGAATAGGCAGCATAAACCCCATTAATATGTTATTAAAAATGCTTCAGTTAATAAATGACAGCAAAATAACTAAAAGGATCACAAAACATAACAGGGCTTACTGAAACTAGATTGACAGATGCATATAGACAGATATTTTCATGGCCTTCATCACTGTAGTATTTGAGCACGTCCAAAGAATTAGTTCATTCATTCTCGCAACACCTCTCAGAGGCTACGTCTACACCAAAGCTTTTCGTGGAAGAGGTTTTTGTGCTAAAAAGCTCTGTGTAGATGGGGCCATTTGTCAGAAAACACCATTTTGCGCAAAATCCTTTATTCCTCAAAAAATGAGGTTTATAGGATCTTGTGCAAAACGGGTTTTTTCCTGACAAATGGCCCCATCTACACAGGGCTTTTTAGTGCAAAAACCTCTTCCGCAAAAAGGATTGGAAGAGAATATGCAAATGAGAGCACGAGATTTGCAAATGAGCACTCCATTTGCATTTCTTCTTCCAACAAACTGCTGCAGTGTAGACGTAGCCTGAGAGAGGAATAACATATTATCCCCATTTTACAGATGGGAAGCTGAAACACAGAAAGGTTATGGACTAGATCTTGCCTTTAGGTACAATCATGAGTTTGAGGTGGCCCATGGAGAGCTTTTCCTTAGACCTGAGTCCCTCCTGTGATTTTCAGTACACTGGGTTACCCACATCCTCCATACTTGTTTATCAGTTGCCATGTGACCTAAGTCTTCCCATTTCAAACAAATTTTTTCTATGTTGTTGATAATTGTACACTTTCAAGTCATCCTAGATCTACCCCCCTTTCTGTTGGAGTTTCTGGCTTCCGAAAGCCATAATTGGTAGTCGGTTATAATCCATTTGTGCAACGTGTCCTTGCCATTGATGTCTTCTCTTACAAATTATGTGATAGAGACTTCCCTTTAGCCATTTTTCTGACCTCAGCCTTCATTTTTCTTTCTTCATAGCTTACTCGTAATATTCTCTGCAAGCACTTATGATTAAATGCATCTAACTTCTGAGCATCTGTTTTCTTAAGTTGCCAGGTTTCACTGCCATAGGTTGCTATGACTACAACAACGGCTGAGTAGATGCTTAGCTTTGTATGTAAGGATACAGTATTAAGTTTCCAAATGTTCCTAAGTTTACTGAAGGCTGCATTCACTTTGCTGATCCTTACTCTTATTTCCTCAGAGCATGTACCATCTTGGTTTATTGTACTTCCAAGATGTCCATCTACCTTCTCTAGCCGTTCATCATGGATTTTGTTGTAACTCCAGTTGCCATGGTTTTACATTTCTTCCCATCCCTGCATTCTCTATCATTTCTTTAATTTCATTTGGGCACAATTGAAGACCATGTAGAAGAGCAATGTCATCAGTAAAATTTAGATTGAAGAATCTCAAACTATTTGAGTTCCCTGGGGACCAGTGGATCCAGTTCACTAATACACCCCTTCACAATCTGTTCTTCCTCGCCCTCTATCACAACTGCTCTGTGAGCCTGCATGTAGATGAAATCATATCCTTTTGGAAATCATATCCTTTTGCTTCCCTAGGAAGTAATGACTGGGCAGTTCCTGTGCTCACCTGAACAAGGTGGCTGTCTAAACTGTTTGCCGATGAGAGGGAAAGAATTCTCAGTGTGTCGTTTCCTGAACACTACATACCTGTATAAAGGCCCCAAGGTCACACAGGAAGTCTATGACAGCATTCGGAAGAATTCAAATTTCCTGAAATATAACTAACCATCCATTACCAGTCTCTTGGGAGAACAGAACTAACATACTTAAGTGGCACATCCTCAGGGCTGAACTTGGCTCACTGCCTTTAATCAAGACTCTTTTCCAATTTACATAGGTCTGTTCTCAATAGACGCTAGAGAAAAAAAAACAACAACAAATATCAGAAAGCCAGACATGATTAAATAATCTAGTAGCAGCAGTTATCTCACCGGGAAAGAGCAGACAACCAGCACTCAACAGCCTTCAGATGTCTCGCTGATTTTTTTTGCAATTTCCCCTTCTCTGAAAGCAGTGAGGCAAAATGAAAATTAAATAATCCATTCAAGAAATCTAAATCACATCCCCGGTGTAATCAAGAAGCCCCTTGTTCTTAATGTCACCCTCATTGCTTTTCATTTGGGAACATTGCTGCAAGTGTACCCATAAGATAAAGGGCCAGATTCTCATCTTGCTTAGCCTGGTTTTACACTAGTGTAACTCTACTGACTTCAGTGGAATTACTCCTGATTTTTCCTTCCTCAAAATAAATGAAATCAGAATGAAACTCAAAGTCTATCATAAACCCAACATTGTGGATACAGGTCACTGAGCTGAAAAGAGCTAATGACAAGATCTGTGCACAATAGGAAATTACAGTTTTCAAGATTAAAGATTTATACAGGCAACAGAAACACACAACTGAAGTCAGAACAAAGATACAGTTTGGGCAATGAAAGAATAGTGCAAATAGGATCTCATATTGCATTCTGAGCGTAACCTGAAAATGAACTTTTAGTTCTCCCTGTCCCCAATTTTTTTCCTTTTATGGCTCTAATACAGGAGATGCCTGAATGTGTCTCTCTCTTTAATCCATGACCACATTTCTTTTTGAAGGTGTAAACATTACAGTTTGCAGATGATTGGGGAGGTTCATGGTGAAAAGGCTGATGGTTCATACAACCATTTACAGATGGGTAGGTCTCTGGGGGAAAGAACTAGCACCTGCTTTTATTAAGCACCTGAAAATTGAAAGAAGATTCTGGGGTGGCAGGTCAAAGAAACTGCAAAGAGGAGTCAGCCATAGACCAAACCCACACAGCAGCTGTAGAAAGCAGTTCTACCAGTGAGGAAGCAGAAAGGGTTAAATAGAACCCAGACAAGTATCCCTGGGACATAAAACTATGCAGGGAATTACTCTACCCACTCCCAGGAGCTCCTCTGCTCCCTCTGGGAATGAAACTGAACAAAAGGAGCCCTCCATCTAGCTAATTCTTTCCTAATTTAAAGCACCGAAAAGGATTCAGCCAAACAAAACCAACAATATCACACCATGAACCTAAAATTTTCTGCCATCGAATTGTTCACTGTGGTAGTACCTTAACTTCTTCTCTCTCCCTTATGTCTGCCTTTGGGGCAAGGACTATCTGTAATAAATATGGAAAAAATTTAAAAACCCACAACAAATAGCCTTGTGGTCAGTAATAATAAAACAACTGAGGTTTATCAAATAACCTGACCCTATCCTCCAGAGAGAACAAGGATTTTTCTTTCCTGCTCTTCTAGGGAAACACACAAGGTGGGAAGGATCCAGGCATTAGCCTTTCCGGATGGGTAAGATGTTCAGGAACGAGCAGACTGTGTTCCATAAATAGGCACAGTAGTACATACACTTCCACTGCATGGTGGGGAGGTCCAGGTGGGATTTCAATGAGATTCATGAGATAAATACTGTAAACAAACAAGTACCCAATATTGCACGGGTTTGCTGTCTCCTGCAAAGTGCTGCTCTCCCTTAGTTTCCATTGACATCAGTTAGGGTTGCCAGCTCAGATAGGGAGAAAAAACTAGTTACTTTGACCCCTCTCCTCCAAGAAAAAGGGGGCTAGTGCCCCAATACTCTTCCATAAGCCACTATAACCACTGCCCTCCCAGAAACCCCTGATAGCCAGAGCCTTACTCTTTGGGGCTCACAGCTTGGACCCTGCCTGCCACAGCTGACACAAAACAACTGAGGTTTGAGAGTTCTATTATGAGATCATGAGTGAGGCTTAATTATACTAAGAAATTGTGTCTCTCATGACACATTTGCATGTGTAGATTCTGCCTTTCCTCCTGGAGCTTTCCTTCCTGGGGCAGTGCAGCTTCAAGCCACATCCAACACAGGGATTGCCTAACAGGCATGATCTAGCCCTTAAATGTTTTTGCAGTAAGCCAAGTGGTTTTACTATTATGTGTGTGTAGCTCTCAGCTCTTACTGTGTGTCAGGCCCCAACTTCTGCAAGGTGTTCAGCACTTATACTGTCACTAGCACGATCTCATTTATATGAAACTTTACAACAATATATTTGACTCTGGCAGTAAATTTTATTCCAGCTGACAAGAGACATATAGCTATTCTTCAGTGACTGGAACAGAGTATAAACAGTTAAACTGCTTAATTTTTAAACTGTATTACTTTGCGGATATAAGCATAAAAAAGCAGATAAATGCCTGGTGTTTGCAAAAAAAAAAAAAAATGTTCCATATGATTTCTGGTGCCAAAGCATACAGAAATCTCATGTATCACTATGAAAAGGTAAGGAACACAGGGCTCTTTCTGCAGCAATAAAAGTTTATTGTATGTTCCATTCTCTTTAAATAATGGCTGCTATTACACTGAAACTCTGCTGACAATAAAAAGGGCACAATCTCCTTCAAGTGCTGCAGCTGAGCACAATGGTTTTGCATCAAATGTGGCTGCTTAAAAGGAATATGCAGCTACCTTTCAGAGCTGGAGTAAGGAGGTGATACAGTCTTGTAAAAAACAAGATCGGCACATAGGATGGGTAGTCTAAGGGAAATATCCCCTTGGAACATTTTTGTACAATATAGTACCTTTGAAAAGCAAATTATAGCAGGATCTGTTGAGTCAACTGATTCAGAAACTGGGAGACCTCTCTACTTCTATTGGGCAGTTCAGCAGAACAAAGAATATCTAGAGGATTTAAGATGACCAAAAAACAAATCTTTTCTTTGAGAATTTCAGAGGGTAGCCGTGTTAGTCTGTAACTTTAAAAATAATGAATGGTCTTGTGGCACCTTAGAGACTAAGCAAAAATATATAGAGTCATGAGCTTTTGCGGGCAAAATATTCTTCAATAGATGAATTGGAGTGGAAATAACAGAAACCAAGAGATATAAGATTGCAGGTAGGTTTCTATTATTTCCACTCCAGCGGGTATTGCCCACGAAAGCTCATGACTCTATATATTTTGGTTAGACTCCAGAGTGCCACAGGACCACACGGTCTTTTCTTTGAGGAGAGTGGAAACCTGCCATCTTGGGTCTCTTCTTTTCTTACACACAGATCCCTTGTAGAAGAACAGCTAAATTCAACAAATACATGAGAGGAAGACTGGGAACAGTATTTCGTGGCAGAATTAATGCTGCTCAGGATGCTGCTTTATTCATCTCCCCCTGATTTTTATCATTGGGGAACAGGAGTGAGAAAAAATATTTTATGATAGCTCCTTCTTGCCCATTTAAAGGACCTGATTATTCCTACATGACTTTTTGCACTCAAAATTCTTCCATAAGAGGAATGTACAAGGAATGTGTGATCATGTCCCAAAAAGAGCCAACATATGTTTTGAATTTGCTGAAATTCTTGTGGGCTAATTTTAATCTTATTCTGTGCTAATCACTTGGGAATACTAATGAAAGAATAATTTTTATAGACATTTTTTTATGGCACTCATCACCACAGTATCTCAACACAGAGCACATGAGCACATTCAAAAAGAAAGTAAGACAGGCCGTTTTCCCAAATAGATCCCAATTTTATTTCAGACATTTTCCTCCAATGTTTCATTTCTATTCTTACCAGTTATTAGGAGTCATTAGTTTCCTTCTGTTATGGTTCTTAACATGCAATATATACACATTCTGTTTAGTTCATCTGAATTGGTCAGGAATGTCAGTAAAAGCTAAAAGTGCTTTAGTAGATTGGAGCAATGCCCTGATTAGATGTGTTCAGCTATCTCTTTACATCAGGGGGTGAAAAACCTATGGCCCATGGGCTGGATCCGGCCCCCAGCTTACCTTGACTGGGCTGTGGCAAGGCTCAGGGTTGCTTCTCAGCATAGTGGGATGAGCTGGTTCTCATGCTCCAGACCCATGACAAGTCTCCAAGCCTCGGTGCCCCACTTCTCCTCGCATGGGTTTGGTAGTTGAATGCCAGCTCATCCCATTGCAGGGGGAAGCCCCGAGCCCCACCTCCTTTCCCCCTCCCATGGGGCTAGAGTGCAAGGGAAACCCTGGAGCTCCAAGTTGTGCAAGTGGGGGCCAGATCAATGAGGGTTTTTGTTTGTTTGTTTATATTTGTTGTTTTTGGCTTCTCAGTCGGGGTGCAGGTAAGGATCATCGAAGTGATTTTTTTTTCCTTCTTCTGTGTGGCCCCTGACTGATTTTTCTATGGATCAGTGGCCCCCGACTGAAAAAAGAACCCTCACCCTTGCTCTACATCAGGGATGTGCAAACTTGAATAGTGAGTGGGCTGCACAAGTGGCCCTCCTACACCTTTGTGTAACTGGAGTTGCACCTGTGGCCCCCTGTCTTCCCCCTTTTCTCCACACATCTCGCACATAGGGGCACTGGAATCCTGCATTCACCTGCTCACCTCCCTCCAGACACTTTGGGAGCAAGTAAATTGTCTGATTCATGCTCTCTCCCCACTCTTCCCCCTGCGTTCCAGAGCTGGAATTTTTGGCTCCTCTCAAAGTGCGGCGGGGGGGTGGGGGCGGGGGGGAGAAGAGAGAAGAAGCAGAGGAGGAAGTGCAGGCCCCATGGGGCCCAGTGTATTGGAAGCACATGGGGGAGGGGGACAGCAAGGGGATCCGTGGGTAGCTGGTGGAGCCCTAGTTGCCCACCACTGTTCTACATCTTGATTAGAGATGTATCATCTGCCTCAAGTTAACCCTATTAACTCCAAGTATAAAAATCTGCTTGAGAGTGCTACCCTTCATTTGAAAGGGGAGTATCAAATCATCTTTAACAGCCTCAAATTGCATCTTAAAAACCAGGCCAATTTCATGTAGGTGTCTAGCTTTAGGCATCTATTTTTGGCAAAGGTGCCCTTTGGCTAGTACACCCCAATCTCAGATGTTTCACAGGCATCCCATAGAGCAGGGCCTGGCTAGCCAGTCCAGTAAAGAGCAATGATCTTGCAAGGCTCTTAATACTGAATGAAGTGTTGTGGGTCTTCTTTAACCACCCCTTCCCTCAGTCACTCACATATTAAGTTGGACACACAGGGAAAAGGTGCTGAGCCTATGAATGGTCACCAAATATTCTCTCTGCTTTGGCACAATAATAGTGATAGCCATTTGATATTAACAGCTAAAAAACCCAGAATCCAACAGAAAAACCAATGAAATATATTTAAGAAAGAGACGAGAGATGCTGTTTATTGATCAGACCATGGTCTTTATTTGGTCACAAATTAGCCCTAATTAGCTTTTCTCTGATGATAAATGCTACTTCGTAACCTTATTCTACATACAGAAAAAGAAAAGCATTTTTGTTGATCTTGTGTGTTATCTTTAAAATGAATTTATTAGCAGCTGTCAGCCCCCAAGGAAAAGTGTCAGCACTGATCAAGACAACATCTAAAGGTTTCATCTTACCTTCATTTATCTCCTGTCCCCAGAAGGTCTGAATCCATTAAATAAGAAACTCCAGGTAATGAGTGCTTTTGTCTTTTCTTTAAATATATTTAAAATGTATTTGCCCAGGCATGAATATTGGCTCCAAAAGATCAGTGACACCTGTTAAGCTTTATTTATAAGAACGATGGAGGTAAAGAGTTACAAGTCTAAACTTTACTGTACCCCTATATTATTGTTCCCATGAAATATTACTTCTCAACCTTAATAATGATTTATTATGTCTACTATGTAACATGTATTCCTCTGTTATAATACTGCAGAAAACTCAGCTATTTGTTTTCAAAGGTGTTTCTGTACAGAATGAAGCTGAACAAATATTTTCAAGGAGATGGGTGTTTTATGCATAACTACGGTGAATTCATGGGCCAGTCACCTGAAGTGCAACAGAATGTCATATACTCCACGCTCTTTGTCTATCAATTAGTAGCTTGGGACAAAGCCATATTGAAGTGCTAAATTACTTCTATATAGATTGTTTTTGTTGTAATTAAAGAGAATCTTCAAAATATAAAGCTGTACAGGAGAAAGCACTGGTACTCTTGGAGGATTCAGTTCTGCAAAGCACTTAGTGTCAAGCACACTACTTATTATTCCACATTGTAGAACTAACCCCAGTATACGTGGTTGAGGGCCAAGTGCTAATGTCCTTACTGAGTTTTAAACATACTGAAGTTAATGAGTGAAATTCTGGTCACACTGAAATCAATGGAAAAACTCAGAAATCTGGACCTGTATACGGACCAATTCCTGAAGGCTTTATTAACACAGGTAAAACTTCCATTGTGGCCAATTTGAGTTTTCCCTGAGTAATAAATGCAGGTTTTGTTTTTACATGTGTACATTGCAAGCATAGCATCCTGAATGTCAAAGGTCTCTCCCTGGCTTACCTGCTAAAACAAGACTTTTTGTTTCCTCTGCAACAGTTGATGATTTCACTAACACCTAAAGCAGAGCATAAGGGACACAGCTGTGGGTGCCAGTGATGTTGCTGGAGAGACTGGACACTTGTACTCAGAGCATTGCAGCTACAAAGCTTTTCAGTTCTTTAAGAGTTTCAGAACAATGTAGTTCTGTATGCTGTCAATAATACAATTTTCTTTCTATCTGGGAAGCTCTATATATTTTCAAAGGCAAATAAAAATTACCAGGCACTTCATCACCTTTCTATTTTTATCCACCAAAATCAGATAAAATTCCAGAGAAACCATGCACTTTTGACATCTCTACTACAAGTACTGGTGAATGGTTCTGACCAAAATAGCAGTGGAATATATTATAGAGGTGGGCAGAAAAAAGATGTTTTCTCCCAGGTGGAAAGTCTAGTTTTTTCACAGAAAACCAAAACCCATTTTTATTTAACAAAAATACTATTTTGATGGACTATTTTTGATGAGCCTTACTGTAGAGATTAGAAGTCTCAGGGGGGTGTTAGTCTCTAATTTTAAAAATACCTTAGAGACTAACAAATTTATCAGATCATGAGCTTTCTTGGGTAAAACCCACTTCATCAGGTGAGAATTAAGCACAACAAATGCCACCATACTCATGCAATAACTTGGACATTATAAATATTCAAGCAGCTTTACTGTTTGCTTGTTGTGTTATTCTTACTATGCTTGTTTTTATCTTACTCTTATATCACTGGAAATCTAACTCTATCATAGTTTTACATGGAAGAAAGTTGATTTATGTCATTTTCCAGAGTTATTACTACATCATAAGAATGGCCATGATGGGTCAGACCAAAGGTCCTTCTAGACAGATAACCTATCTTCTGACAGTGACCAGGTGCCCCAGATGGAATGAACAGAACAGATAGTCTTCAAGTTATCCATTCTCAGTCTCTCATTACTAGGCTCTGGCAAGCAAAGGCTATGAATACTGCTCCTGGCTAATAGCTGTTGATGAACCTATATGAATTTATCTGGCTCTTTTTTGAACCCTATTTAAAGATGTTGTGAAGGCTAAGACTAATTTCTAAATGTTTACATATTTGCTACAGTCATGGTGCAACTGAAATCCCTGGCAAAATTCCCATGATGACAAAGAAAGTAGGATCTTACACCATAGAGTAATCCAGGTTTTCCTTTTTTTGTATTTGCATTTTAAAATGTAACACTGTAGTAGCTGCAAAGGAAAATATAGAATAGGAAGAAGCCAGTCCACCTCCGGGAGGCTCGCAAACTCAGCTATTATGGTGAGGAAAGTCATATCTGAACCAATAAAGAGAAACAAATAGAAATAGATTCTCTTGGCACCTAATTTTATTTTTTCCATTGTCAAAGCAAGTTTATTCAGCAAAGCGCTTGCACGCTTTGCCACAACACCCACTTGGGAACATTTTGAAACATGCTCTTATGAAGGGCGGACCTGTTCTGACACAGTTATCATCTTTTAGGAGCATCTACTACCACAAGTACTGCCCTTGACTTTAGCAGACTGTTTCATAGACATCACTTGGACTATTCATGGAATAAGATACACACTCAACACATGAATAAAGGTAAAAGACTAACACACCAACAGTGTCCAGACTTATAACCCTTGAGTAGAAAGCATTTAATGTAAAACAAGTTGCTAAGCACGGCGTTGTCAGGAAAAAGGTATCTGAGATATTGCAGGTCCCTCTGTCCTTAAAATAATGGTGACCATTGTAGCTGATTAACAAGCAACACAGATGAGTGCGCCTTATTATACAAAAAGAAACCCACTGCCCGTTTATAATTCTATACTTCTGGGTGTAAATTTTCCTTCAGTTTGGAAGTCTCTGAGAAAAGCATTGGCTCTCTTAGGTGTGAAACAAATATAAAGAGAATCCTGAATGGATACAAAATTTGTATCCGTATCTGCATCCATATCCACAAAAATGAGCTGTGGAGATCTGCATCCGCATCCTAAGATGTGGATACTTGCACATATAAAGCAGATATCTGCAAGTATTCAGCGCTCCAAATATAAGACACAAATACACAGTTTCTTTTCTTGTGGGCCCAACTTATTCACTGCAATATTGGCATCTGGAGCCAAAAAAAAATTGTACCATCTGGCCAGAGTTACAAGATCATGGCTCCAGTTTGATGAGGGTTTTTTTTTTCCCTAGCTAGTAAGAGTAGCACATTTGTTATTTCTGTGGTGGCCTATTCATTGCCTTGTGAGAGCAGAGAGAGCAGGGGAGGAATCTTGATGAGAGAAGGTTCCCCCTACCTACACACACTGAAGGTCAAGGAAAGGGGGTATGTGCTGTGGTTTCCCTCCCCCCAGTTATGTGTTGTGGCACAGGCGAGGTGGTTAAGGGGGAGTTGTGATGGGCAGGGGGCATATAGTGGTAGGATGAGGACATGCTAGCTGAGGGGAATGAGATTTAGACAGTTATCAGCTCTTCCTTGTTCCAGTCCTGCTCGCAGCCTCAATAACCTTGGCAACCTTAACAACTGGCTGACAGGCCTGAGTGTGCTGTGGCTGAATGCCAAGTCGGTATCCCATAAAACAGCTATCATCCAGGATTAAATCGGAAGGGGCCGACTTGGCCTGTAATATTTGGAGCTGCGTCTCTCCCCCGGCCCTGCCTGGAGCGGGCCCCGGCCCCCACCTGCCGGCCCCCCCCCATGAGTCCTCCCACCCCGACCCCAGAGCATCCCCCCCGGCCCCGGACCATCCCTGCAGTGCGCAGCTTTCAGACCGGCTCCCCCTTGCTGGCACGCGCTGCTGGCTGCTGCTGCCATGCGTGGTGTTTACAGGTGAGTGGGGATACGCCCGGGCATGATGTGACGTCATGGCCCGGGACTTTAAAACTGCTCGGCACGGCGTTGCACCGCACGACCTAGCTCCGGGTTCGGAGTCCGGGGACTTCTGGGGCCCGAGCACAGACTCTATTCCCTCAAAGTGGAAGGCAGAAGGTAAGGTAAGGGGAAAGGTAAGGGGAGGAGGAGGGGGAGGAAGGGGCTTGTGCAGAGGGGGAGGGAGAAAATAGGGGAAGGGGTGGGAGAGGAAGGGGCTTGTGCGGAGGGGGAGGGGGAAAATAGGCGAAGGGGTGGGAGAGGAAGGGGCTTGTGCGGAGCGGGAGGGGGAAGAAAGGGGAAGGCACCAAGAGACAGCATGGAGGAGAGACAAATGCCAGGGGGCCAAGTGCAGACAATGAGGAAAAGGGCAGGAGGTGAGGTGTCAGGGGGAGAGGGGACAGGGTGATGCTGGGAGAGGAGAGAGTAAGGGCATTGGGGGCTAGAGGGGGGAGGGGAGGTGCTGGGAGAAGGCTTGAAAGAAGGGGTGGGAATGACAAAGGTGGTGATGGAGCAAGTCATGTGTGAGGGCACAGAGGGGCATGAGGGGAATGGGGGCAGAGAGTGGTGAGGGGGTGGGCATCAGGGAAAAAGAGGGCAAAGGGGGCAGGGGCAGTAAGGGAAGGGGGAGGCACCAGGAGAGTGCAGGGCTAAGGGAAGGTGCAGGTGCCAAGGGATTCTGGGGGTGAAGCAGAAGGGCAGACACCTGCAGGGGAGGGACCAGAACGAGAGGAGAGAGGCAGGGCAGGTGTGTAGACGGAGGTGTTAGAAGAGGGGATGAGGAGGGATAGCTCACACGATCAGAGTGGGGCTACTGGAGGAGTGGGAACAGGGGGCAGAGAAGGGCTGGTGGAGGGGGGCAGGTTGCAGGAGGGCTGAGGGCAGTGAGAAGGGCAGGAGTCAGGACAGCAGAGGAGGGTGAGAAGCTGGGGGACAGCAGGCACCAGGGGAGCTGATGTAGCAAGGGGAGAAGACATGGCATCAGAGAGAAAAGGTAAAGATTTATAAAATATTTATTAATAACTTGGGTGCCACATCCAAACAAGCCACATGAACTCAGTACTGGTGCACAACACAAAATTCATTCTGCTCATGAGAGGAAACTCTTGGGCTATGTCTACACTGGCGGCTTCTTGCACAAGAACATCTTGCGCAAGGGTTCTTGTACAAGAATTCTTGCGCAAGAACACATCCACACTGCCATATGTGAGCTGTGCTTTTGCACAAGAGCATCCATGGCAGTGTGGACGCTCTCTTGCGCAGGAAAGCTCCAATGGCCATTTTAGCCATAGGGGTTTCTTGCACAAGAAATCTCTGCTGAGCATCCACACTGCCCTCTTGCGCAAGAGAGCTTACACCTGTTAGAAAAGAGCGTAGCTCTTGCACAAGACACCCTCTCTTACCACGCTGTACTGTAAATTTCCTTGCGCAAGAGCAGTCAGGCAGTGTGGATACTCTGCGGGTTCTTGCTCAAGAACGGCTGTACTTGCGCAAGAAGCCACGAGTGTAGACGTAACCTTAGAGGGAACACTTCCCCCGAGTTAATGTCACACACATTGGGTTAATGCAATTGCAGGATAGTTACATGAGGGGGGGGTTGGTGGGAGCCAAACTCATCCCTGTTGGTAGGAGGATGGTGGGAAAAGTCCTTTGAGAGAGGTGACATGACACCTTTTACTTCTGGTCATGTGTCCATCTTGCCCCGAGCGTGTTACCTCCAGAGGCCTGGTTACCGGGGTCAGGGAGCATGGTTAATGGATGTCAAGGGGTGTGGCTAATGGGGTTGAGGTGTGGTTAACAGGGGTCAGGGGGTATGGCTAATGGGGCACCACCAAAAATTATACAAACTTGCCGCCCCTGCTCACATCCGGTCTGATTTAGACTCTGGCTGTTATATAAGCGGGGTACGGAATGTGTTGAGCGCACTGCCCAGTCAGGTTTTTTTGGATCAGTCTCAGCTTTTGCAGACTGAGGATGCAGACAAGGTGCTTGGAGCAGTGAGACCAACCTGCGGTTCTCGCTCAACCTCTGCCCTTTATTAAATGAAGTCAGGAAGGGGTGACTGGTTGGGTCCAGGGGATTATTAATGCTTCTTTTAGATCTGGTATGGCTCCCACCATTTTGAAAGAAGCAGTGATAAAACCGTTACTTATGAAGTTGCCCTGGTAGATAACCTATGCATCAAGATAGACGGGGGAGTGCATCCCTGTTGATTCTCTTGGACCTATCAGCTGCTTTCAATACCATCAGCCATGGTATCCTTCTGAAACACTTGGCGGAATTGGGTATCGGAGGCACTGTTTTGAAATGGTTCCGGTCCTACCTGTCAGGATGCTTTCAGAACTTGGACCTGGGGACTGCTGCTCGACCCTGTTGTGATTGTGCTACAGGGTCCCACAAGGTTCCATCTTGTCCCCTATGCTGTTTAAAATCTACATGAAACTGCTGGGAGAGGTTGTAAGGAGACTTGGAGGACGGTGCCATCAATATGCAGATGACACCCAACTCTATTTCCCTGTGACATCAGAACCAAGCGTGGCGGCGACTTATCTGAACCAGTGTCTGGAGATGGTGATGGACTGGATGAGGTCGAATAGGCTGAAGCTAAATCCAGATAAGACCAAGGTCCTGTGGATCAGGATGCCATCTGTCTGGGAATGCAGTGTTAGGTGTTCTGGACAGGGTCACACTCCCCCTGAAAGAACAGGTATACAGAGTCCTCCTGGACCCTTTTCTAACATTTGAAAACCAGATTTCCTCAGTGGTCAGGAGTGCTTTGGGGCAGCTTTGGCTGATCCGCCAGCTGCGACCCTTCCGGAATAAGAATGATCTGTCTACAGTGATTCATGGTCTTGTCACATCTCGATTGGACTATAGTAATGCACTCTATGTGGGGCTGCCTTGGAAGAGTCTTCAGAAACTTCAACTGTCCCAAAATGCAGCTGCTTCAGTTTTAACTAATACTCCTTATATGCAGCACATTATGCTGGTGCTCCAGAAGCTGCACTGGCTTCTGGTATGTTTCCGGGCACAATTCAAGGTCCTGTTTATGACCTATAACGCCCTAAACAGGTTGAGACCAAGGTATTTGAAGGATCGTCTCTTCCCATATGAACCTGCCTGGGGATTGAGGTCAGCTAGGGAGGCTCAGCTCCATGTTTCTCCACTTATGATGACAAGACTAACATCTACGCATAGCAGGACCTTCTCAGCCTTTGCTCCCAGGCTAGGGAATTCCGTCCCCCAGGGCATTCACCTGGCATCAATGGTGGCATTGTTTCAGCACCAGGCTAAAGCCACCCTTTTTACCCACGCTTTTATTAGTGTTTGAGTTTGTATGTGGGTACGTGTGCCCCCTCGAGGTGTATTAGCAGGTTTTATGCCCCCCCTTTGGGGTCTTGTATTTTACTTTTTTATATATATTTATATTGTGTTTTAAAAATTTTATAAGCCACCTCAAATATTTTAAATAGAGAGGCAGAGTAAAAATATAAATAAATACATGAATAAATACATACATAAATCTCCATGATTGTGTTTAAAACCTGCTGTCTCCATACTTCAAATTTAACTTTGGACAAATGATCTCCTTCTACTTTCTGTAGTTTTTAGTGGTAGACCTTGATAAGTCATATGAACTTTTTATATATTCATTCTTTGGAACTTATATGACTTACTTGACAAACCACTGCTCTATGCTCTGGATAGCAGAGTAAGGGGAGGATGAATATTATCATTTGGATATCTATTATGCCTTTCCTTCCATTCCATATATTTAAATCTCTGGGGAGTGAGCATTTTCAAATGGATTTGGAAACACTCTATTGAATTTTGCTGACACTATTGCTTGCATGGTGAGCTAGAGAAAATAGCCCCATTATTACTGAAGAGATTTATCTTAGTTAACTCATGATACTTTTATTACTCAAAATTCTTTGTGGAGGAGGTGATGAATATATAAATCCACTTTCTTGAGCTCATCCTAAGTTTTATAAATAAAAATGCACATTTACAATCATTGTGTTAAAATCTTCCCTTCTTTTTTTTCTTTAAAGAGAGAGATGATTGGCTTACAACCAGCACTTGTAATGTGTATCTAATATATGCTTAACCTCATCCTACTCTGCTCTGAAAGGTCTCTTTCATATTTATCAGCTTTGCTAGGAAAGCACCCAAATATAACTGGCTTTCTGTCAGGATCATTAGCTGTTAGCAGGTGATCTGCATTGGCTACATGTTTTTAAAACATAACCCTGGTGCAAGGGTTTAGGACCAGAACAAAGTGCTACAGAAGGCTACATTTAGAAAGCTACTCATAAGTGAAACACTACTCCAGGGAATATTTACGGAAAGTCGATAGTTGTCGGTAACAGTCATTAAGATGCTGCTCTGGAAATGGAACATAAAAAGCACAATCACTAAGTTCAGCATAAAACATACATAGATACTTTTTTTTTCCCAAAAACATGATGTTTAGCAAAACTGCAGTGATATTTCCTTTACAACAAAACCTTTTTAACATTTGCATCTGTTTTTCTCATTTTGTCTACAGTATCACAAGGCAACAAGGAATGTTTTTGAAAATAGGCTGATTTTATAAGACAGACTCCATTTTATTTCTTCTGCTTTAGATTCTATTCGAACTATAAAAGATGACCTGCATGACTGATAGTTATTGAAGCATTTATGCTATGTAATTTTGTTTTATTTTTTTTGTTTTTACTTTCACATTATATATACTTAGCATTCACTTGCTAATGTTAGCACTAATACCTAGGGCCTAAATAGCAATAATTACCAAATGACACACTGGCTTCTATTTAAGCTGACATCTCAGTAACTTGACATATGCATTACATCTCTATTACACTGGAATCTAAATGGCACTTTTTAAAAGAACACTTTTTATATTTAGCTCAGCTGTTGATCAGAATAAGGAGATGGATGCTTGTATGGCTATAACTGTTTAAGAATAGCATGTGCTTCATTTCTTAAACTTGCCTCATGACATGTAAAGAAATCTTAGCAAGTTTTATATTCACACTGAAATTGTTGGTTTCAGGAAGGATATTCATTTATGTTCCAGTACAGTTATAAGGAATATTAATCTGCTTGGTAACTGACATCAAAATATACACAATTAAGAGGCTTTTTCAGCTATTATATGCCATACTGAGGGCAATCAAGGGCAGGTTATTATAAACAAGACTATGCTATGGTTCGGGGAGGAGGGGTTACTTTTGTTTGTTTGTTTACAATTAATCATTCCTTTAATAAATATTAGATATTTTCTTTTGATCATACATTCAAGGCTAGCCCATGATTACAATTAGTTAAGTTTTGAGTGCCAGCTATTATAGTCTATATATCATCACTCTGAGTCCTCACCAGCATGTGCCATTTCTGAGATTTCCTGTGACACACTTTGCTGGCGCAACAATATCAGGAATTGAGGGAGGGGATGCCTTTGAACTTCCTCCTTTCTCATTTGACCTGGACACCTGCATCCTGCATGGTATCTCTCCAAGTTCGTCATGACAGTTCAATAGGAAATGGGAATCATATCAGAACTGCTGAAGGTCCTGCTTTTCAAACGGAAACATGGGTAGGTCTCATCTGAGTGATAGCTCTATATGCTGTGGTATTTGAAAAAGCAAATGACAATGTTGCAGCTTGTGTAGTTAGTGATATACTAGCAAAAGGCAACTTTTTATCTGTATTTATTAGCTGTCTTGCAGAGAGTGGTAATTTGCTTTAGATGGCACCCTCAAAAACTATCATGCCTAATGCTTGATTTAAGACATACCATTAACTGCAGAATAATCTATCATTTTGTAGATCTGATTCCTGGTCCCTGGTGTTTTCAGATGTTGCTAAATGAGCCCAATATTTCTAGCATTAAAAAAAAAATGTGCAAAGGCAAAGCTGAGGTAGCCCATAAAACCAAGCAGCAAGCATGTGAAGGTCAAGGAGAAAACACAGGACAGATGGATAATGGCACTGACTTTCCCCTAAGAGGCCAAACATAAATTGGGATGTATGTGCTGAGTGAATAGGAGAGACAGGTACGAAACAGCACATTTGTCTGCCCTGGCAGCCTGAAATTTACCAGTAATAAAGCCACATGCCTAGTCAGGGAAACGTCAAGGTGACTGACATAGCAAATGACACCTGCTAAGATGATCTTCAATCATTCTCTATAGATTTGAATTCCATCACTGTGCTTCATGGTTTGAGCACTGAACTTTCTTTCACAGACTGAAGATTGATTGATGGTGCACCAATTCTCCTTGTTATTACGGAGTAGTCCCTCTAGAAGGCGATGAAGATTTTTTTAGTCTGTCATGAAATAATTCATTTTCTGAATATGAAAAAATAGCCAGATCTTTGGGGAAAAAGGTAGAATTTTAAGGATGGTGACAGAGAAAAGTAGGAAGACAGACCAAAGCTGAGTATGTGTTTCATGCTAAATGAAGCAGGAAATGGTGTCCCCAATATTTCTGAGCATGGATTAGTCAGGCTTCCATCTGGTCATACTCCTGTAACATGTCTCAGAGAAAAAAATAAACAACCCCATCCTTTCTGAAGTGCTGTTATCTTACTTAATGACAGCTCTCTTCCTATGTAACAATATCGATTGAACATTTTTAAAGACATTAGTAAAATTACAGTTCAGCTGGGTTTTCTATCTTCCCCCCACAAAATCTCAACCTTTGATGTTTTTAATTACATATGGTGACAGAGATAAAAGTGGTCGATGCATCTCATTTTATGTATTCTGCTGTTATGGCTGAGACACAATTAAATCTTAACCTAGAGTAATAAACTGGCTCTCAGAAAACCTTTGAGAGTCAGTTTTAAATATACTTGATAAAGAGTAACACAACATATGTGCCACACTTGAGAAAAGAGTATCAAAGAAAAACATAGTGACACAGTGAAAACAAAGTGGTGAGGTATGTGAAATCCTTATTTATACTGTTTATTTATAAATTCTAGTTCCATTCAGTTCAGAGGCCATCATGATGGATCTTTAACTGTGCTTGGCAAATACAGAGAGATTATAAATGTTTGGTAAGTTTTTCAAAACTGCATAACTTCTATAAGCACCTAAATGAAAGGGACAGATTTGCAGAAGCTCTCAGGACTATTGGGTCAAGAGCAATGCTGGAGCCTGGTTTATAAAAAAGACTCAGTTAAATGCCTAATTGAGTATGAGTACTTCTAAAAAATCAGGTCACATTGAAAGTTTGTAATTTGGCTTAAATATTTGTGCCTTTGTATGGTATTAATCCTTGTACTTAATAAAGGGATTAAATATAGTGCCAAATTCACCCCATGTGAAGAGGTTCAGCATGCAACCTATACCTTATTTAATATCTCAAAGTGAGGGTATAAGTGATGCATAGGCCTTCTGTTTGCAATGTGCATAAAAGTGAATTTCATCCCTATTATGAAAGCAAGATTGGTAAAGGGGTGAGGGGATGTGTTTGTATGTGAGAGAAAGAATGAGACAGAGACCAAAAAAAGCCTCTTTGAATGCACATTAATAGTTGTCAACTCAAGCTGTTTGCTTAATAATTTAATCATGACAGATCATTTTTCGGAGGCATACTGATTCTGAATGCTTCCAAAAATCGTTTGCTCAGCCAGTTGTGGAGGGAAGAAAGAGCTTTTGTTCACTTTCCTTCCTTTTCTCCTCCCTCCTCCAAGTTCAGATTCAACTTCAGGGAGATACCTGACTGCCCATTTTCTGCCTCCCCAGTATATGGAATTTGCTACACAAGACATCACATGTTATGTCTCCGAAAGAAACAAACCCAAATAGGGAGCAGGAAATATGTCTTCTGCTATTTTCAGTCATTTTATGAATTTCTGTGAGCATGTGGCTAGTGAACCACAAAACTCTGAAAAGAAGAGATAATTATTGGAAGACATTTGTGGAAGATTTTGTTTTTTGCTGATACTGAAATTCATGATGATTCACATAGCAAAAGTAATGAACACTCTGAAATGTATCACGTTTATATCATAGATCAGAGAACTGGCAAAAGTGCTTGATGCACCACCCCAGGGCAAATATAACTGAAGAGAGAAAAAAATAATATGGTACTTACAAGGGCTCAATTATTTTGGCACTTTTAATTAACATAAGGAATACCTCCCCCCATATACTATTTATAATTTGGATTTAAACATTTAGGTATTTTTTAGTCAAAAGATGTGTTCTTCCCCCCCCCGGCATAACTTTGTCTCCTCACTCCATACAATTCTTTATTGTTTGCAGTATGCTTTGCTAAATACATAGTAGTGTGGCAAATCTAATCCTGCTAACTGTTCTACTCAGTGGGACTACTCCTGTGCATAACGTTAAGCACATCAGTGAGCACTTTCAGGGCCTTAATGAATAGCATCAAGATTCTGGACTTGTCTAAACAGAGACTTAGTACATTTCTTTGTGCCATTTGAAAGAGCAGTACATCAAAAGAAATATAGACCTTTGAGTGTGTAATACTGTAGCCACAAGCTTCCCCACAGGCAAGGAAGCATTAATGATGGGAAGCCCAATGATATCCATCACATGATTAACAGTAGAAATTCCAAGGTTAGTATCACTTAAGGATTAATAATTGCAATACGACATTGCAAAATCTATAGACTCAAATGGGAACCTACAAGTATAAAAATGGGGTGTTTTGCCATGGAACTTTGGGTTCAGTCCTGCAAAGCCTCGGAGCATTGGATTGGGACAGAGTCCAACTCCTCATTTGCATTCAATCTATCTGGCCATTAGATTGACTTGAGCCATGACAGACTGGTAACTCTAAGATCATTTGCAGGACCTGTATGTGTGTGTATAAATGCATATTCTGCCTTTCATGGCATATTGCCTTTTTCATTGAAAAAGATCTCGTGTGATCTTATAAGCATAACAATACTGTTTGTGATCGCTGCCCAGTGCCCTGTGGCAGCCCCAACTTCTCTATGGACAGGATGATCTGGTGAGGGGCAGCAGCAGTAGTTAACAGCCCCCACACTCACTGTGGTGATGGGAGCTGCAGGAAGCAGAGACATCCAGCAACCTGCTTCACTCCACCACCATCTGCTAGACAGGAAGAGATGGGGCAGGGATGAAGTAGAGGTGGAGCATGGGGGAAGGGATGGGGTAGAGATAGAGAAGGAGCAGTGTGGGGCCTGAGTCGGGAGGGGGGGTTGCAGTGAGCCCCACACGTGGGTAGGTACCCCAAGTACCACACCTTTCTAGGGATGTCCCTCTCAGGATCCACATGGTGACTATGTAATATACTGTGGTCTGAGGTGCATTTTTGCACTCTGGTTTGCAACACCTTGCAGACAAGTCCCTTGGTATAGCTCTTTTTCAATTGACCCTTTCTTCATGTAATCAACAGGGAAATGAAAAAAATGTATCTTGTAACTTTATATTCTTGAATAAGACAAACTATTAAACATTTCATTTTCTTTGCTCATGGAACTATTTTGGAAAACCTTTTAATGATGAATTTCCTCTTCTCTTACACTCTGTTTTTTATGTAGATTATTTCATTTAAGTGGTCTGGTAGACAGAATTTTGTGTATGGTTTCTTTTTTAGAGTCTATGTATATTCTACATAATAGGTGAAATGGGAGTTTTGCTATTGAGTTTAATGCTATCAAATTGTTGATTGCAATTTGCAGGTAAATTTTCCAAGATGGGCAGGCATTTAGCTGTGCAATCTGTTCAAAACTCTGTGTACTGCTTTGAACATGTTATCACTACCCTTACACGTTGTTCTGTGTGTGTTCCTCAGTTCCTCTCACTATTTGTTTACCTGTTGTATTACACGTCAAACCACATTCTTGCTAACACAAAGTTTGAACCTTTATATGATTACAATAAACTCTGGATGATAAATTCAACAGTACAAAATCTAGTACTCTGCAAGTGATTCCTTGTAGCAGATGTAATTACTCAGGAGGGACTAAGTAATGGAGTCTAAATATGGTATAGGACCACATTTTGAAGTTCATTTTCCCAAAGTTAGGCTAGGATTTAGTGTTTGATTCAAGCTACAATAAAAATAGCAAAATATTACTTCTTGTTCAAGATTTTAAACATACAGTTTTCTGCAAGGGTACTTGTTTGCTTATTTGTCTGTGGTTTTTTGGGAGGTGGAAGGGGAGCACAAGAAAGAAGAAATAGTTTGTTTCAGTCTATTTCTTGTAGAAAGACTTGTGTCTTTAATATTTTCTGACCTCACCATGCACAATACCTGAAGCTATGGAATCATCTGCTTCATAAATACAGAAAAGACAAAACAGATACGGTCATTTGGATGTGAAATACCCTGACCAGAAAAACAAATGTGAGCTTATAAAAGCTTGACTAATCTAAGTGCACCTCTTTCCCCACTCACATTTAATTCATGGCATCAAACCCGAGTCTTAATAACCCTTCTATAACCCATTGCAATTTGTTGCAGCAAGGTGACTGTAATAATTTGAACAGTTGGATAATTCTCTGCTACTTGCAAAAATCAATTTTACTTTAAGTATCTATTTCAAAGTATGAGAATTTCTAAATAATTCACACATGCATCCAAAATTTGGACCAGATGTACATAAATTTCAAAATTAGCAAGGAATGAGCTGAAGTTTGGTTATGTGTAAGCATATTAACACTTAAGGATACAGTTTTCAGTGTACATGTAAATTGCTTTGAAGCTGCCTCATGACCAACTGCATGGAGCAAACTCATTGTCTTGCATGTTCAAGAGACATCACCTCTGAAGTGCAAGCTCTTAAGGAGAGGCAGTGTTCGCTAGTGGACAGAGCACTGACCAGGAATCTAAATGCCTGGGGATCTGCCACTGACCTGTTGTGAGACCTTGGTCCAGTTGCCTCTGTGCCTTAGCTTCCTCTCCCACCTTGGCTATTTAAGTGTTTTAGGTCCTTTGCTTGGAACATGTCTATGCTGCCCCACAATTCAGACTACAAGGATGTGAGTAGCAATGTGTATCTAAGTGCTGCATTCTAAATAAACTGTGTGGACATTGCAGATGCAAACCAAAATGTTCCCACTTAGCATTAATTCTCTTTTTGGGTTCAAGACAAAAGGCTCCTACTTCCTATTAACATAATCAGAGTGCACATGGGGGCTTACAGTGCAGCACTTAGGTGCCCACTGATATTCCCCTCACCTGTAGTCCAAACTGCAGACAATGCCATCATGCCCTATGCGTTGTAAAATGTCTAGCACAAGGAGGCCCTAGTCTTATATGGGGCCTCATAGCTCTGCTATCACACAAATAAATGATGATGGAGCATTGATGAGACATAAGAAGGAAAGCTGCCACAGGACAGAATCTGAAGTGAAGGCTAGTCACAAAAGGGTTAATGCTATCTTCACATTGAGCGCATGAAGCACTCAAAGTAGCCTTCATGGCAAACAACAACAAATGTAGTTTACATATAATCATAATAGTGGTGGTCATCTACTAGTCTGGAAAGCTGGAGATGCAATGAACACAAAGTTTACAGCATAGGAGCTGGTTTGGGTAAAACGGTTCATAAAACTTTTCAGGGCCTGTAATTTATATCCTCCATTTTAGAACTACCAAACGAGGCAGGTGTTTCCTGACATGGATCACAAGCTAAAATTGCCAGCAGTGGAAGAACAAACATAAAAGTACAACGCATGTTCAAAGTTTCATTGTTTGTAAACACTGAAGAGTTTTTACTATTTTTCTAAGACATTTTATAGTAGTTATTAAACATGGACTGGAGAGTCTGTTATTTGTGCACTAAATGTTCTCAGTGTTAAAAATGTGCAAAATGCATCTGGAGTCGATAACTTTTCCTTTTGCACTATAAGAATGCTTTTGTGTTTCTAACAGTTAATGTATTGTCCACTATTTAATTTACCATTTGTTTTTACATATTTTTCATGTTTCACAAAGAGCATTCTATCCAACATAAATATTAAGCATGTAAAATAGGGGGGGGAAATTAAGCTTTCTGGAACTGGAAATGAGAAAACATGAGAAGGCAGCAGTATTTCACCTTGAGGCATTACATCATGCATGAGATGTTATTTATATTACAATAGGTGCTGTTGGGGAAAGAGAGCATTGATTGGCATGGCACCAAGAGACTCCAGAAGTTTAGTCTGAACTCAGGGCTGATGAGTCCTCTGGTGATATCTACACTGCAACTTGAAAAGGAGTATTGAGGCAAAGCAGGTAATATGAAGACACTTCACACTCTTGCCAGGTAGACACATGGCTCTGCAGGAATGCGTAAATGATGCACAGTTGCCCTACTGCAGGCCCATCAGTAAATTGGGTAGGATTTCAGAAGCCTGGGATTTGGACCACGCTAGACTGCATTGCTAAACATAAGCACTCCATAGATCTTAAAACAGATGCATCTGGGACTGAAGTTCATCTTCTCATGTAAAGAATTGGTCTTTGTACAGGAAAGGGAGTTACAGTGGATGGAAGCAATGAAGGTTCAGAGGCAGTCTTCTTTTTAGTTGCCAAAGTCTCCTTCTTCTCTGTAATGACAAACCCCCTCAGTCTGACCTCCATCCCAAATGTTAACTCTACAGCACCTCCTCATAGAAACTCTGATGTTATCTGATTACAACAGGAGCACAAAAACCATTGTTAGTACTACTATTATATAATTGCAACGAATGTTCTGTCAAGTACGACACATGGCCACAAACGGTTATGCATCGTGCAGGCCAAATGACCCAGAGAAAACCTTTTAGACACATTAGAAAAGTTTGTAAATGATCATTAGGACCATTTAATGCCTCTTTGAAATGCTATGATGCTAGAAGTTAGAGATAATACTAATTGTGCGTGTTAGTTATATATGCCAACCCTGTAAACAAACAGTGCCTATCTATTACAATAGCTATTGATGCAAAGATCAAAAGGCCACATGGCTCAGGGACAGGGTGAGGATGGAGCCAGGGTAGGATTTAGGGAAGGGATGGAACAGAGTGGGGGCAGGGCCTGCGGTGGGCGTGGGGGTTGCCCCAGGCCTTGTGCCCCCCTCAGGACAGCACTGCCATCAGCTTTGGAGAGTGGCTGCCCCATTATTTTAGTTCACACTAATTGAGTGACCACAGATAGCTCCTCTGGAACCCTCATCACAGAAATCTCTTCCTTTCACTGCAGCCCTTGATATTGTCATGAGCCGAACATTCACCTGATGGTTTTGTTAGTATTGCTCATCTCTAGCCTGCACATTGGCACTTAAACATACTATACAGCAGGAAGGATACATGAGATACCATATGCTGTTTCACATACTGACTAGCAAGCACTATAGGTATGTTACATTACACTGGGAACAGCACCAATGAAGTTAAGATGGACACTAGCTCACTGTTTAACAGCCATTCTTACCTAAATGTTCTGCAATCCACAGGCTCTCTCAGATTATCTTGAAAATTGCTGCTGCGCTTCACTGGGGTCTCGTTTAGGGCCGGGATCAAAATCTGAAGCCATTTGAAGCAAGGACTTCCCTATCCCAAGTCACATGATTTCCAAATGTTATGGCTCTGATACATTTTTAGTTATACCTGGGACACAAACTATCACTCTGATTCTCCCCAAACTATTATTAATTATAGCGGCCTCTTTCACTCCATACCTCTTTCCGGAAGCAATATACAAGTAGTTAATTGGAGTATAATGGGTGTGGTAATTGTTTGGTTCTTATAACTACTTGTGGTACAAATCTAAGGCTTTCATAGTCATTACAATTACAGCAAGGATCAGCTACTGTATGGTAGAAAGGACCAGTTTAAAAATATTTTAAAAGTTCTTCTACCCTAAAAGTGTTAGTAGCTCTATCCACAGGATCCGCACATGAGTGAAACATGTCACATTCTCTTCCCCCATTTCTTCATCAATGGGTCTGAGAGTGATAAAAGAAAAAGGTAAGCTACTCTCAGGGTATGGTTGAGAGTGTAGGGTACTCTCTACACTGCAGAGTTTTTCCAGAAAAACAGCCATTTTTCTGGAAAAACTACACTTACGTCCACACTGCAATTGCGTTCTTTCAACAGAAAGTCAAAAGAGCCTGTAGTCTAGACATAGCCTCAGTGTCAATATGATCAGAAGGGTTGATGAGCTGCAGAAAACAGACCCTTAGTAGAGAGGCTTATTCTGAGGACTGGCATAAAGTTAACATTGACTAATGTGGCACCAGGATTCTGTTGTCACCCAGAACAGAAACGTACATTTATCATAAAAATAAACACAGAAAAATCTCAACTTTCTAAAATAATCCATCTAATCTACACAAACCAAGACTTCTCATCTATCATTCCCACCCCACAAAGTGCTGTAGTTTTTATGAAAAAAAGAGTTGTGAAGAAAATGTCAAACATTAGAAAAATTTGTCATATGATCCTTTTAAAAGCAGTCTTCTTAATCCTTTAAATGATCTCGCTCTCCCTCTGCAAACCTGCTATAGAAGAATCAAGCAGTGCAAAAAAAATTCAATAAGTGTTTAAACATTATTTTCTAACACAAAAGACTGGGTTGTGTAGACCTTTTTACCCCTTGCTAAAATGGAAATCCTGGTACGACTTTAATAGTGGTTTGTTATTGCCCCACCATAAAATTATTGTGCTACATTCGGGCCAAAGGAAGACTTAGTGGTACAACTTGGGGTCTTTTGGTCAAGGAGTTCCTACAATGTAGCTCCCTCTCCAATAAGACCTTCTCTTAATGTTCCATGGCTCTAAATCAACATGCAGACTGCGGTTACCTTTAATACTGGTATTCAGAAAACAGGGACAAGATAATACCTTTTGGTGAATATTTGGAGTCATTTGATCAAGGGTCCCCACAGATAAAGTTCCCCCGTTGAGTAACTGATTCTAATAATAAGATTGGACAAAAATCCACATACTTAGTGAGTCAGGAGAGTGTGTATTTAAACACCGTATTTCCTGATTTTCACTGGTTAAAGAATGGGTGTATTTCATGCTCTACAAGAGCACAAGACACTGCTCATCCACCTTAACTCTTAACTGTGTTAAAGACTTTGTCAGAAGTTACACATTGCATACATTCAAGAAAATTGAAAGTTGCCTGACTTCCTTTCTCAAACTTCTATTCCAGTCTGAATCTCTTCTCCAGTATGGTAGATTTATCACAGATTTCTCTCGCCCGCTCTAAAATAAGCAAGTATCCTGTAAGTTTTCAGTCAACAAGAATGCTTTTCATTGAACAAAAGCCTACAAACAAACAAAAACATTCTCATATTGTAAATGGAAAAGAGTCAAAACATAAATTCTGTGGGCAATATTCTCCTCCAAGGGTGCCATTTTGGGCATCTGAGGGGGCGGGGGGCAGCAGCCGTGTGCTCTGGGACGCGGCTAGCTTTTCATCCCATTCCCTGGATGCTTAAAAGAGTGAAGAGAAAGTGCTTTGCATTCCTCACATTCCTCTCACACCTGGCTGGTGAGCTCCCTTCACCAGGGAACAGGATGAAAAGCAAGTCGCGTTCCAGAGCACACGGCTGCTGCCCCCCCCAGACACCCAAAATGGTGCCCTTGTTCTCCTCATACAGGCATCATGCATCTTGACATAGGATGATTCCATTTCCAGAGACTGAGATAATCATTTGGATGTTTGCCCAATATTCCAATAAACTTTGACAGCCCCTCAATCTCCAGTACAGAACAACACATAATTCTCCTCTTCATGATCTATATAAATAACCCACCACAACATGATGATTAGGGTCCTATCAAATTCATTGTCCATTTTGGTCAATTTCACAAAGGATTTTTTAAAAGTGTAAATTTCATTATTTAAACCTGAAATGTCACGATGTTGTAATTCTAGGAAGGGGGCTAACCCCAAAGCAGTTTTAGGGCAGTGTCTCAGTACTGCCTTCAGAGCCAAGCAGCAGGAGAGGTGGCTGCTGGCCGGGCACCACACTCCGAATGCAGACCTGCTGCCAGCAGCAGCACAGAAGAAAGGCTGGCATGATATGGTGTTGCCACCCTTATTTCTGCTCTGCTGCATGCAGAACTGGGCTCTTAGTCAGCAGCCACTACTCTCCAGCTGCCTCGCTCTGGGTGCTTGGCCAACAGGAGCTGCTCTCTGGCTTCCCAGCTCTTCAAGTCAGAGAAGAAGTAAGTTGTGATTCCCTCCTACTCCTTGTTGGGTCGGGATCGCCACAAAATCTGTACAATGTAGGGTAAAAGCACACAAGACCAGGTTTCATTGGGGTAGACCAGATTTTATGCTCTGTGATGCATTTTTCATGGCTGTGAATTAAGGGATGCATTTACAATAAAATGTAACAACACAGGGCCCCCAGGGCCGGGAAGTCCAGCACTGGGTCTGGCATCCTTGCCCATGCAGAGGCCAGCCTCTTTCTGAGGGGAAGGGAATCCGTCTGCAGAGAGGGCTGTGTGGGGGAGAGAAGAGCAGGGAGGCTCATCTGCAGGCTGCAGCCTCAGGACAGCCAGCAGAAGCCAGGAAGCAGTCCAAACATGGGCTAGAAGGTTTCAGAGGAGCCTGGGGCAGACACACCAGCCAGCCAGAGAAAAGCAGCGCTTTGGCACAGGAAAGCACCACTTCTCTCTGGCTGTAGGTCGTGCGGCTGCCCAGTGCTCCTCTGAAGCCTTCCAGCCTGTGTTCATGCTGCTGGTCACCACTTGGGGAGTGGCAGCTGTGCATAGGATAGGGAGGGCAGCTGGCTGTAGCTGCCTACAGCAGGGATGGATGCAGCAGGGGATAGAGAGCGAACAAGCTGCACAGCGAGCAGGAAACAGCCATACTTTGAAGCAGGAATGCACCGTTTCTTTCTGGAAGCTTGCTACATGGCTGCACTGCACCCTCCTACTGAGTCCTCCAGCCCTGCTAATGTTGAACTGCTGTTGGCTGCCACCAGGTGAGTGGCTGCTGCCCATAGGCGATAGGGAGAGCGGCTGGTGAATGGACAGCCAGGGGCAGGGGGGCGGTCAGGTGGCTGATGGAACTGTATCCCTCTCACCTTCAAGTAGATAAGTGGAATAAGTTTCTTCAGAGCAAGTTAACTTATTTTTGCATTCATGCATCATCTAAACATTTTATTTATGCACATTTTCCACATTAGCTTAATGCAAATACAAGCTTTCATCTGCACCAGAAGTTCTCAAAGTGTGCTTCAAGAGCTCCATTCTGGTGGACCGAGGAAAGGTTTTGCTTTTTTTTTTTTAATAAGTTGCTCTTATCCAAAGCACTTTACAATAGTTAGCTAATGGTACAAACAATACTTGGAAAGATCATTAAGTGGTCCACTGAGACCTTCAGCAATTTGCAAGTGGTCTGTGAAAAAAAGTTAGACTACAAAAACAATCAAGGTACCTCATGTTATTCTCATTTACTTCTTATTGCTTATAAGAGGAGGATGAAGAAAAAAAGAATGAAAAATGGGAGGGGTAGGAAGAGTGAACATTCTTTTTCTTGTCTGGATCCCTGGGGGTCCCCCAGATATGAAGCTGAGCACAGGGCTCCCCTAACTCTAAATTTGCCACTGTGTGAATATGGTAGGGCCCTGCTGATAGTGTATGTAGGGACAGAAGAATGTCTGAGGTGAAACCCACTGTGCAGCTCTGATACCAATAATATATTTTGCTATAATTGTATCACTCAGAATGAGAAGATATGTCCATCAGTGGCTATTAGCCCAGATGGCCAGGGGTACAACCCCATGCTCTGGGTGTCCCTAACCTCTGATTGCCAGAAGCTGGGTGTGCATATGGGGGACAGACAGATCACTCAATGATTGCCTGTTCTGTTCATTCCCTCTGACACACCTGTAATTGGCCACTATCAGAAGACAGGATGCTGGGCACACCCAGTCTGGCCATTCTTATAGGATGCCATTGTGCCTATACATATGCATAGAGAGAGACAGTCCCTGCCCAAAAGAGCTTACAATCTGAAAAGACAAAAAATAAAGAATGGAAGGGGAAACAGAGGCATAGAAAGGTGAAGTGACTTGCCCGCTATCACACTGAAGAGTCAGTGGCAGAGCCTGAGGAAAAAAATACAGATCTCTGCTATTGACCAGATCACAATGTTGCGCCTTCTGTTTTGCCTCTTCATATTCACTAACCTTAGCTAAAACTGCATTTCAATATTTTTCAGTGACAACCAGTTGACTACTCTAAATAGGGAAATAGATGTTTTTCTTTGCATTGTATTTCTTTAATCAGACGTATTGTGCACATATATAAGATACATCAGGTATGTTCAAAGTGCACTTATCACTTTCCTGAAAAGAACAGTATCCCACCATAGTACACTAAACTAAAGGTTGTAAAAAGTTGTCAGTTTTGTAATGCTGTCACATATTTAAAAAAATGTGTGCAGACATACAACATATGTGATATATGGAAAACATACAATGTTTCCTTATGGGTACCTCTACCCTTGACTATCTTCAAAAAGCTAACTTAGATGACTTAAATGTAATAGATTAGGGTCATGTTACAGGCTGGCAGGTAGCCTTTGGAATTGGAGCAGACAAACTGATTGCTCCTTAAAGTGACTGAAATTACAACTGTTGGACCGGAGTTCAGGAAACTTGATGTCCTACTTATTCATCTAATGGTGAAACTGCACGATACAGAAGAGGAGTCTAGTCTGCAGTGATTCCAGGCATGTATAGGAAGAGGTGAAATTAGTATTAATATATGTTTGAAGCTGCTTATGCTCCTTTAATTGCACACACAAACAAGCAAGGTAACAAAGATAACATATGACTTTAACCACATTCATGATTATGCTTGATACACAAATAACTATGAGTTCCCTTTGTCAGCTCAGCTGCTGGTCTCTGACACAACGACTAGATCAGGGGTGAGCAATAAGCAGCCTGCAGAACAGATGCGGTTCACCAGGGTTAGCCCATTATGGACCACCAGTGCTTTATATACCTGCGTGTCTATAGGTATGGCTGCCTACAGATCCCATTGGCTGAGGTTTGCTGTTCCCAGCCAGGGAGAGCTGCAACAAGCAGTAGCCTAGCTAGTGACACTTCCTGCAGCTCCCATTGGGTGGGAATGGTGAACTGCGGCCAATGAGATGTGCAAGTGGCCATGCCTCTGGACACACAGATAAATAAAGCACTTTGAAGAAGGTGCAGACTCAGTAATAAACTTGCACTAGTTAGACTTCTGACCAATGCAAGGTGGTCTAGTTCTGGGGTGCCTGCTGGGAGCTTGAGGGATTTGCTGGTGCCTTTCTCTGTGTGATTAGAGAGTAGCTATCTAGCTGGGTGTTCTGCTCCACATGCTGATTTACTCAGTGATAAGTGCCTGGAGGGGTTTGCTGCTTGTCACTAGCAAAACATTGAGAGAGATAGCACTGGTTGGAAAG
This sequence comes from Pelochelys cantorii, assembly GCA_032595735.1. NCBI lineage: Eukaryota > Metazoa > Chordata > Testudines > Trionychidae > Pelochelys > Pelochelys cantorii. Next base: position 330,414,012 of record CM064326.1, on the reverse strand, counting down.
TTAAGGGAGAACTCCAGTTCCTGATTGTACCTTAGAGATCCTACCATGCCCCCTTCAAATCCTCCTCTCCTCCCCCCTCCCCGCCCCCCCGTACATGCCAATCCCTCCTCAAATGCTTCCTTTCTCTCACATCTGGCAATGTTTTCCCTGAATCTCATCCCCCTTCACCAGAATCTGCACCCTTCCCGTTAACCATATCATTCCTTCAGCCCTGTGAATTCTCAAATAATCATATTCTACAATGTGGGAGCACATGCTAGGATGGCCTCTTGCTCCTTTTCTTGCTGATTCCACCCCTCCTTTCCTCTCTTTGTCAGGGCTCTAGCCAATTTGTTCAAGGGGAATATCAATAAAAATCCAGGACAACCTTTCCTTATTCCGTTTTCATCTTACATTCTCCTCACACCATCTCATGTTTCTCTCATCATTGACTTTGAGAGCTGTGTCTTACTCTGCTCTTCCAACTACTACACTGATCCTTTGACCGTCTCAGCAAACGCTTCATTCCACTCCCTCAACTGATAACTGTACCCACATAGTAAATCTTTCCCTCTGCTTTCGCTCCTTCCCTTATAAATATGAATAAATTTCTCCCATCTTGTCCCCTCCCATCTTTAATAACCATCCACTTTCCCTCCCAACTCCAAGCTCATCTATATGGCCATCCTCCTTCTCTATATTAATCTCACTGCTTCAAACTCACTGCTAGGTCCACTCCAGTCTCTCTATATTCCACAGAAATTATTCTCAAATGAGGTTTTTTTATAGCTAAGTTTCAAGGCCCATATAGCATCCTCCTGTCCCTTTATGCTGTCTCTTATATAGTTGGCAGAGAGAAAGGAGGGTCAGGGCAAAACTGGGAGGCAAGGTCAAATCATTATCTTAGATGCCTATATACAAATGTGAGAAGTATGGGTAATAAGCAGGAAGAACTGGGTGCTAATAAATAAGTACAATTATGACATTGTTGGCATCACAGAAATTTGGTGGGATAATACACATGATTGGAATGTTTGTATGGAAGGGTACAGCTTGCTCAGGAAGGATAGACAGGGGAAAAAGGGAGGAGGTGTTGCCTTATATATTAAAAATGAACACACTTGGAGTGAGGTGGAGATGGACATAGGAGACGGAAGCGTTGAGAGTCTCTGGGTTAGGCTAAAAGGGGTAAAAAACAAGGGTGATGTCATGCTAGGAGTCTACTACAGGCCACCTACCCAGGTGGAAGAAGTGGATGAGGCTTTTTTTAAACAACTAACAATATCATCCAAAGCCCAAGATTTGGTGGTGATGGGGGACTTCAGCTATCCAGATATATGTTGGGAAACTAACACAGCGGGGCACAGACTATCCAATAAGTTCTTGGACTGCATTGGAGACATCTTTTTATTTCAGAAGGTTGAAAAAGCTACCGGGGGGAAGCTGTTCTAGATTTGATCCTAACAAATAGGAAGAAACTGGTTGAGAATTTGAAAGTGGAAGGCAGCTTGGGTGAAAGTGATCATGAAATCATAGAGTTCACAATTCTAAGGAAGGGTAGAAGGGAGAACAGCAAAAAAGAGACAATGGATTTCAGGAAGGGGGATTTTGGTAAGCTCAGAGAGCTGATAGGTAAGGTCCCATGGGAATCACGACTGAGGGGAAAAAACAGTTGAGGAGAGTTGGCAGTTTTTCAAAGGGACATTATTAAGGGCCCAAAAGGAAGCTATTCTGCTGCGTCAGAAAGATAGAAAATATGGCAAAAGACCACCTTGGCTTAACCATGAGATCTTGCATGATCTAAAAATAAAAAAGGAGTCATATAAAAAATGGAAAGTAGGACGAATTACAAAGGATGAATATAGGCAACCACCAAAGGAATGCAGGTGCAAGATTAGAAAGGCAAAGGCACAAAATGAGCTCAGACTAGCTACAGGAATAAAGAGAAACAAGAAGACGTTTTATAAATACATTAGAAGCAAGAGAAAGACCAAGGACAGGGTAGGTCCACTGCACAGTGAGGACGGAGAAACAGTAACAGGAAACTTGGAAATGGCAGAGATGCTAATGACTTCTTTGTTTTGGTCTTCACCGAGAAGACTGAAGGAATGCCTAACATAGTGAATGCTAATGGGAAGGGGGTAGGTTTAGAAGATAAAATTAAAAAAAAGAACAAGTTAAAAATCACCGAGAAAAGTTAGATGCCTGCAAGTCACCAGGGCCTGATGAAATGCATCCTAGAATACACAAGGAGCTGATAGAGGAGGTATCTGAACCTCTAGCTATCATCTTCGGAAAATCATGGGAGACAGGAGAGATTCCAGAAGACTGGAAAAGGGCAAATATAGTGCCCATTTATAAAAAGGGAAATAAGAACAACCCAGGAAACTACAGACCAGTTAGTTTAACTTCTGTGCCAGGGAAGATAATGGAGCAAGTAATTAAGGAAATCATCTGTAAACACTTGGAAGGTGGCAAGGTGATAGGGAACAGCCAGCATGGATTTGTAAAGAACAAATCGTGTCAAACAAATCTGATAGCTTTCTTTGATAGGATAACGAGTCTTGTGGATAAGGGAGAAGTGGTGGATATGGCATACCTAGACTTTAGTAAGTCGTTTGATACCGTCTCGCATGATATTCTTATCAATAAACTAGGCAAATACAACTTAGATGGGGCTACTATAAGGTGGGTGCATAACTGGCTGGATAACTGTACTCAGAGAGTAGTTATTCATGGTTCTCAATCCTGCTGGAAAGGTATAACAAGTGGGGTACCGCAGGGGTCTGTTTTGGGACCGGCTCTCTTCAATATCTTCATCAACGATTTAGATATTGGCATAGAAAGTACGCTTATTAAGTTTGCAGATGATACCAAGCTGGAAGGGGTTGCGACTGCTCTGGAGGATAGGGTAATAATTCAAAATGATCTGGACAAATTGGAGAAATGGTCTGAGGTAAACAGGATGAAGTTTAATAAAGACAAATGCAAAGTACTCCACTTAGGAAGGAACAATCAGTTTCGCACATACAGAATGGGACACGGCTGTCTAGGAAGGAGTATGGCAGAAAGGGACCTAGGGGTTATAGTGGACCACAAGCTGAATATGAGTCAGCAGTGTGATGCTGTTGCAAAAAAAGCAAACTTGATTCTGGGATGCATTAACAGGTGTGTTGTGAGCAAGACACGAGAAGTCATTCTTCCGCTCTACTCTGCACTAGTTAGGCCTCAGTTGGAGTATTGTGTCCAGTTCTGGGCACCGCATTTCAAGAAAAATGTGGAGAAATTGGAGAGGGTCCAGAGAAGAGCAACAAGAATGATTAAAGGTCTAGAGAACATGACCTGTGAAGGAAGGCTGAAAGAATTGGGTTTGTTTAGTTTAGAAAAGAGAAGACTGAGGGGGGACATGATAGCAGTTTTCAAGTATCTAAAAGGGTGTCATAAGGAGGAGGGAGAAAACTTGTTCATCTTGGCCTCCGAGGATAGAACAAGAAGCAATGGGCTTAAACTGCAGCAAGAGAGGTTTAGGTTGGACATTAGCAAAAATTCTTAACTGTCGGGTAGTCAAACACTGGAATAAATTGCCCAGGGAGGTTGTGGAATCTCCATCTCTGGAGATATTTAAGAGTAGGTTAGACAAATGTCTATCAGGGATGGTCTAGACAGTATTTGGTCCTGCCATGAGGGCAGGGGACTGGACTCGATGATCTCTCGAGGTCCCTTCCAGTCCTAGTATTCTATGATTCTATGATATAAATTCTGTAAGTTCACCATGAAAAGCTCTGTGCTCCCCTCCCATTTGGCTCAGGGATGCTGAGTGCATCACGACAATTTTTCATATTTATCTGCTTGACTGAGTTCTACAATCAAATAGCAAGGCTAATCAGGGACAGGGGCCTCTGGGTCAAGAACAGATGGATCTTGGATTCCTTCATGGAGATATCTCTGGTTGAATTCAAGGTCTCAGATTCAGGTTTAATGTTGCAACAGTGCTGAGCACCCACCATTCTCATTGAAGTTAGAGTTGTAGGTGATCAGTACCTCTAAAAATAGGTCACAGGATGCTACTGATTGCAGAGAAATTTGTCTACACTCTACCAGCCTTGTTCTACATCATTCTCATAAAATGTATATTAAATATTTCATGCAGTTCAGTGTTTCCATTGCACCCTCCTTAATCTTGAAAAAAGTCTAAAACAAAAATCTAGGATTTAACTAAATTATGCAAGTAACTGTGAATGGGCACAGGTAATTTCCCCGACTCTTGCATCACTGTGATGACACTGCATTTTGGAAAAGACACAGTGAAATAATTTCTGCCTTTACTTACGTAACTATAAAGGTGGAGTAACTCCACTATTTTTAACTTTTATTTCAATGGAGTTACTCAGTTTTATAGCAGTATAAGTAAAAGCAGAAGCTTTCCCAGTTACGTAAGGAGTAACGCTATATATGAGTAGAATAAGATTTTAAAACATTTTCAGCCCAATCCATGAATAGATGGACAAGAATTCCTTTATTTACTGCACACATTAAGTTTAGGAGCCTGCAGTTCTTCTCAGTTTTGGGGGGCATCACTTCAGAAATCTCTATGTTTATAAGATTTATATTTATTTTGCTTCCAACTCTGGTGGTGACAGGACTTTTTAATTATAATTAACTAGAAGACTTACCTGGAGTTGATTGGGTCCTTCAGGACAGGGAGCTGGCAGAGTGGGGGGTGCTGGAGTCAGGACAGGGGCTTGGGGATGTGGGCAGCCCAGGGCAGGGGCCCCGAGTGTTTGTGTGAGGAGTGAGGGAATCAGGTTGGGGAGTGAGGAGAGGCTCAAGGCAGGTGAAGGGGAATGCAGGAGTCAGGGCTGCAGGTTGGTGGAGGCTTAGGGCAGGGCAAGTGGTGGCTGGCATCTCCCTGGGTCCCTCTCAGGGCACCAGCTTCTTCCCGGAGCTGACCTGGAGTGGCAGGGACCAGGTAGGCCCAGGCTAGCTGGGGGTGGGGAAGGCATGCAAGCTTCCTGTCAGCTTCTCCCCAGGCCCAGTCAGGCCCAGGACAGTGGGGGTTGTGCAGCAACCAGCAGCTGCTCCCCGAGGCAGGCTGGAGAGGCAGAGGTTGTGCTATTGGCAGCAGCTGCTTGCTGGGATGATTTCTGCCTCTATGTGGTCATGAGGGAATGTTACTACACCCCTCCCTTTCTGTTTGCTATGAAACAATCCCATTCCATGTACATTCCATTATCCATTATGAACAATCAAACTCTGACCTTGCTTTAAGTTATGATAAGAGGAAGCTGCATTTGATGGTCCTTACTCTTACCATTTAGGAGGAGTTCTTGAACAGACTCACAGATGGACGGACAGATGCATTTTTCTAAAATATATAGTAAAATTTGTCATTTGGGAATTTTCCATATCTATGGCAAAAAATATTGACCTGTCAATTGACCTGCATTAATGCCTGTGATTAATGCAGGACAGGATTAACATGTTAATTTTTTTAACGCATTAATTGCAGGCGTTAATGCTACGCTGTCCCTTTGAAGTGCCTCTCCAGCCCTTTAAAGGGGCAGCGCAAGCAGAGCTGGGGATCAGCTGGAGTCCCCATCTAATGCCTGGCTCCGCTGTTACAAAGCCCCTTTGAAGTGCCAGAGCGGCACTTCAAAGGGGCTTTGCGATGCGGAGCCAGGGATCAGCTGGGCACTCCAGCTGATCCCCGGCTCCGCTTACACTGCCCCTTTGAGGTGCCATCTTGGTGCTTTAAAGGGGCAGAACATTAGGAGCCAGCAATCAGGTGGGGACTCCAGCTGATCCCGGGCTCCATGCAGTGCTGCCCTGTTGAAATGCCATGGTGGCGTTTCAAAGGGGCGGCACGCGTGATTAATTGCGATTCAATTTTTAAATTCCTTGACAGCCCTAAAAATAGATATATCTATTTGAAATCATTTTTGGAGGAAGGTGAGAAGATGCTTCCTATGGAATTAAGGAGGGGAATGGATATTTTGTAGGTGGCTAGCTGGCCTTTTGCTGAATTACTCATTTGACACTGCTAAGTCTGCAATTATATAGTTAATGTTCATTAGGTTACTTACACACTCAGACAAGCATCTTTTAGTTTATTTTTAATAATAATTTGTCAATAATATTTTGAAAGCTTATATCAAACAAGAAGATTCATATTCCCTATTACTCAGTGATATCACCCAATAGTTCTTATATAATAAGGGGTAATATAATCAAAGAGTTGTGTATGTGCTTTTTGGATGGAATCTTGATTAAAACCCAATTGCTGAATGAACAGTACCCATTTACTTCACCGGGATAATTCATTGTCTAATTATATGCATGATTGTTTGTAGAATCTGCACCATATCATCACTGTTCTTACTGTCCATTTAATTGTATAGATAAAGAAAAAAACTTTCTAAAAATCCTTTCCTACTTAAGCTTGTGTGTCTATTCTTTTGCCTTTATTGATCAGTAGGACTTAGATTTAAAGGATCGGGTAGGGAAGAAATAGGTTCTCTTTTTTTCCGAAGGAGGAAGGATATCAAACATTTCTGAGAGCAATTTGGCTTCCTGAAAAGAATGTTTCAGTTTGAGAGATAATTAGAGTGCATTATAAACTAATTGGTTTAGCCTTGGCATTAAAATTGAATTAAATTAAACATCCTCTGTCCTTGATAGAGTGAAAATTTGTTTCTGTGCATGTGTCTGCTTTGGAAAGTTTGTGGTTTATGGATCTGGATGTAGTATATTATGATCCTCATTGAGCAGAATTCCTCCTTATGATTTAAAGGAACATGTTTAAGGACATTATTTGGACACTGTACTTTCTATACAAGAATTAACTTACAATGCTTCTCTTTTTCCATTTGTTCTTTCACTCCAGTTTTTTCTTTTCCTCCTCTAGTCAATTGTGTCCTTTTCTTAATGGATATTACTAGATACCGTATTCCTCTTTCTTCCCTCTCATTTTCTTAACTCATCCATTTCTGTATCCTCTCCAATTCTCTCTTTTCAGTTTCATTTTTCCATCTTTTCAATATTCCTTTCTTGTTCATCAATCACCAGACTCTCCTTCTTCCTAGCCATGACCCTCAATCCTTCTCTTTCTCCCCATCTTTCAAATATCCTTTCCCCTCTGTTCTAGTGTACATAGGATCTTATACCTCTTTCTTCATATTTGGTCACATCTTTCCAACCAATCTCCTTCCTTGATCTTTCCCATTTTCTGCATGCAAGCTCCACCATGTCTCTTTCATTCTGTTTCCCTCTCATGCCAGGCTTTCCTCTCTCCTCCTCCAGTCCTCTGAGGTATATGTATGTCTAGACTGCATTGCTATTTCAGGATACCAGAAGTATCGTGAAATAGCAACACCGCATCTTTAAAAGTGCCTGCTATTTCCCAAAATAGTGGACACGGTATTCCAGGATCCCCGTAACCCTCATTCCATGGGGATTAAGGGATTTGTTGGAATAGTGCCTTATTTTGAAATTTGGTGCTGTCTACACAGCATTAAACTTCAAAATAAGCTCTTACAATTTAGACTCGGAATAAGCTACGCAATTTGTGTGCGCAAATTACATAGCTTATTTCGACAGAAGGGTGCTGTCTAGATGTGCCCTTAGTCTCCCTGCTGTTCCTACTGTTCCAGAGGTCTGCTTCCCTCTTCTGATTTAGCAAGATATGCATCTATCTTTACTTAAGCTGGGACCATCCCTTCTTGTTGATGTAAGAAATCTCTTTAGATGGTAATCTCTAGGTATATAATGTGATTTGAAGGATTCAGGAGCAGAAAAAACATTTGCTTGCTAGCAGGACAATTTATACATAGTTTAACAGAACATTATAATGGCCTGTTATGTTTGATCATCAATAAAATGTCTCTTCAATAGTCATTTACTTCTGTTGTGTCTTTGCTGGTCACTGTGGGATTCAGAGCAAAGATGAAGGAGGGGGAAAAGTTCCGGAAAAAGTCATAGCTGTTCTTAAGTCAAAACTTATATTGTGAACTATTTGGGCCAGGGATCATCTTTTTGTTCTATGTTAGTACCATACTTTATACAATGTGTCCCACTACCACAATACAAATAGTATCTAGGGCCAGGTCCATACTATATGGAAAGGTTGGCTTAAGATAATCAATTCCAGATACATAAAAAACGTAGCTGAGTCGATATACCTTAAGCCAAGCTTTGGCGCTTTCCTCACAGTGGGAGGTTGGTGGGAGAAATATCCCTGTTGACTTTCCTTACTCCTCATGACAACAAGGAGTAATGGTGCCTATGGGGCCACTCTCAATGTTCGATTTAGTGGGTCTTTACTTGACTCATTTAATCGAATGCTGGAAGATCGACTGCCTCAGCTTCGATCTTCCCACAAGTGGAGACGTGGCCCAGAAATGACAACATAAAAAAAGAACAGAAGATGGTGAGATTCACAAAATGAACCAAAAGGATGTTAGAAATAATGTAGCTTTTATTAATACTATTAAGTAATTATAGATTTCATGCAAATGTCTCTCACATGGTTACGTCTATATTGTACCTCTCTTTGTGCAAAAGCTTATGCAAATGAAGCTCAGATTAGCATATTGCCATGCTTCATTTTCATAATTAGAGGCCACTTTTGTGCAAGAGGCTTTTGCGTAAAAAGGAGCTGTGTAGACGGCTCCTTTTTGTGCAAAAAATCCTTCTTGCACAAGAGCCGTTCTTCCTCATTTTTTCTGGAAGAATGGTTCTTGCACAATAGGGGGTTTTTCCGCAAAACGAAGCCTGTCAGTCTACGCAGCTCCTTTTTGCGTAAAAGCCTATTGCACAGCAGTGGCCCCAATTAATTATGCAAATGAAGTGTGGCAATATGCTAATCCGTGCTTCATTTGCATAAGCTTTTACGCAAGAGAGGTGCACTATAGACATAGCCTGAGTGTGGAGGAAATGGAGTCAAAAACACAACTTGGGCCAGATAGGAACCAGCTGGAGTTCCCTGAAAAAGGATGAGTTATGTTCTTCAATTCAGCACATTTCTAGATGCAATGCTATTTCAGAAAGCTCTTTAATATTCAGCAGGATCTGGAAGGTGTGCAGGACACATAACTCCAAAAATGGGATAAAACTGAGTACACTAATAAATAATGTATATAGTGCAAAATTGCATGCCCAAAATATCAAGTAGTTCTGCACATAAAAAGCAATTTACAAATAAAAAAAATCAGTTTTATAAGGGTACATTGAAAAAGTTATTTTAAAAGGCAAAATTGTCCAGCATAATTTATTATGGAATTAATCCATTACATGTTTGCATCAGGTCAGGCTGTTAACGGAAACCTGCATCTTATCGAAATCAGATTGAGAAGTACAAATCGAGAATCCCTAATGGCATAGTAAGCACACTTCAAACAGCCAGCCATATGGACTGTGTTACAGCTTGGGGATGGTTTCCCTTGAGCCATAAACTTAGGCAGGAAAGTGCAGAAGATTCTTTATTTGATAGTGTATCTTCAAGAAAAAAAAGATGCATTAAATAAATAAATAATTTAGCTCATAAACCTAGGCTCCAGACCTCCTCCCAACTGCCCCTTTTCTTTCTGTCCTATAAAGTTTGCTTTTAAAGCAAGTTTAAGAGATAACATACACATTTGCTGATTTTACAGTGTTTTAAAAGGAGAGTCTGTCCAATCAGAGGTACAGCAGGTAATACCAGAGATGTTATATTATCAGTCAACACCTAACCATTATGCAGATGGGGACAAATTGATTAGTTCTATAATTAATGGTCAGTAAAGCTTTATGGGCCATTCTATTTTTAACAATGTTTATGTAGCTTGTAAATCAAAATTTATATTTTATTTGGAACGCAATGTGCATAAACTACTGCACAAATAATTTCCACGCACAATTGTCTCCTTTAAGTATTATTTATTGTGTCTGAATTATGCTATCAACCAAAGACTGAGTGGGCTCATTCTTATGAGAGGAGGGGTGATTGTTTGAATAAAATATTGAGTTGAGATTCAAGAAATCTTAGTTTGGTTCCTGGCTCTGTCACAAACTTCCTGTGTGAATTTGGGCAAATCACTTAATCTGTACACACCTCCAAGTTCCATCTGTGAAATGAATATTCTACTTCCTTCCTCTAACTTTTTCTTTGACGTATCCATTTACATTGTGAGGTTTTCAGGACACAGATTGTTTTTTAATGTGGAAACATAGCAAACAGGCCAACTACTATAGGGGTACAAATATCCCAATTGCCCCCAAATGATCTTCAAAGGACCCCACATTATTGTCAGAAAGGCCAGAATATGAATCATATATATAATCTTGATCCTTTATATAAATTCTAAATCACAGCAGCATACTGATATTAAACTCTTAAAACTCAAGATTTTCCAATGATCTAACTAGCCAATGGGCTCCTGGAAGATTTTTTTTAAACAGCAACATCTAGGGACCTCAAAATACCCACTTGCCCATCCTAATTTAAAAATCTCACTCCATAATTTTGCATGTCTGTGGAGAATTCTATGTTTGACTTCAGTCCATATTTCCACACATTTTACACATAGATTACATTTATTTACCTAAATGTAAATATTTTTATCATGCACAGTGATTTATAAATGACTTTTGTTTTTGCACCAGCAATTTCCTCGCACAAATAACTGCAAGTACAATGCTGTGCTCACGATCATTTGAGGATGTAGTTTAGGGCTTTTAGATGAAGATAAAAAACATTACAACAACAAAAACAAAATGGCAGATGCAAAAAGCTAAGGCTTTGGTAAGCTAATGCTGAAATCCAGGTCCAATAATATTTTTATCTTATTTTGTTTACTGAAGTCATAATTACAAGCCCAGCTCAGAGGAGAGTATGATTGTGTCAGGAGCTGTACAGACACACAGAAAAAGAGAGTCCTCATCTCAAACACTCAGTATGAAGAGTGTTAGGGGAACAGAGAGGAAGTGATTTACCTAGGGTCACACAGGAGGTCACTGGCACACCTAGCAATAGAACCTAGCCAGAGCCCCAAAGCCCCACTCCTAAGCCCTATTCACTGGTGACACACTGTTTACTGATACAAGTATTGAATACATTTAATTATAGTCATACAATATTGGACATGAATTGCTGGATTACCACTATATATTGCTAGTATTAACTTTTGCCACTTTTGCTACTTAACCGTTGTCTTCCATTTCCAGGGCCAAATATTGATCCAGTGTTTAATCCAAAATAAAAAAGGGTCTTGTACACTTAATGAGGTACAAATCCCCAGTGGGATTATACACTTAATGAGGTACAAATCCCCAGTGGGCTGGCCTCCTGCTGTTCATCCTCATGCCTGTCTGCCCACAAACAGCTGGAGGAGAAACTCTTGTTCTGCTTGTTTGATTTGCATTGGTTGGAGCCTCGTCTCCCTCCACGGGAAAGCAGCCACCAGGTCATAGCTTGATGTTTAGGCACTCAGAACTGAAGGCAGGAAAACAGGGCAGAGCAAACAGTGATTGAGTGCCTATATTACTCCCACATTTGCCAGTTAGCCAGGTTCACAGGTGTTCCAATTGAGCTGAACCAATCAGCTTAGCTCATCAGGAGAACAATATCAATTTTAATTAAAAATGTACTCTGGTGACATAATGTATGAGTAGAACCACAGATAGGTGTTGCCCAAAAACTCCCAACAGGGAAGACAATCTTTCATTTCAATAGACTCACATACTTACTCTTTTGTTGGATCAGGCTTAAACGTTGGCAGCAGTTTTAACACAAACTTTTCATATTTGAATAAACTGACCTTGATTTTCACTTTCACAACTCCTTTCATCAGAGGAACTCAAAGCACACTCTGAGCTTCAGGTTGAACCTCTCTAATTCAGCACTCTCTGATCTGGCAACATCCATGGTGGCATGAATTTAGTTAGTTAGATGTCCACTTATCATGGGTGTGGCCGAGTTTCTCACAGTCCCATAAGATTTGTTTATAGCCATCAGTCCTGGCTCTCAATGTTCTGTGCTGTTATTTAGCTCTAAATTTCCACCCAAATATCTTCTAAGATCCTAGTAAGCAGTGGATGTGTTGGTAATGCTGCTATACAATATTGACCTCCCATGGTCTGACAAATTCTCTGGTCAGGTCCTGAAGGTGCTGGACTAGAGAGGTTCAATGGGTAATTACATTTACCCAACACCAATCATAGTCAGTTACGATCAATTACACCTATTTTACAGATGCACAAAGTGAGAAAGATAAATGATTGCCCAAGGTCACAGCATAACAGGGACAGAGCTGAAAACAGAAGCCATTGCTTCTAACTCCCCCTCCTGCATACTATAGTAATATAATCATGGAGCATCCATGCATCTGATTAAGTTATTTTTGCCCACAAAAGCTTATGCCCAAATAAATCTGTTAGTCTTTGAGGTGTCACACAACTCCTCATTGCTTTTGCAGATACAGACTAACACAGCTACCCCTCAGAGTTTATAAACTATAGAAAACTTACAAGGCCTATATACATACGTGCACTGTTACCATGGCAAATTTCTAAACACGGAATAAAATCAGCACCAGTTAACGGTCACAACTAATTAAAGGTTATTACTTATAGGATGCAGGAGTGGGGGTTAGAAGCAGTGGCTCTTCATTGTTTTTATTAACTCCATTATTTGGAACTTGCTCTGCCAGCGTGATTTCTTTGTGTTTATTGTATATCTTGCTCTTTTTTCAACAGCTATCCATTTCATGATGCTGCCTTCACATATTCTCTCTGAGTGTAATACAGAACTCAAGGCTTGTCTACATTTACAGTGCTGCAGCAGCATAGCTACCCTGGTATAGCTGTGCACTGAAGTTCTTAGTGAAGTCACCACCCGTACTGACAGGAGAGCTTCTTCCAGAAGCTAAGTACTGCATCTCCCTGAGAAGTGGTAGCTGTTTCAAAGGCAAAAGCCCTCCATCAACATAGCACTGTCTACACTAGAGGTTAGGTTAGCTACACTGCTCAGGGGTTTGGATTTTCCACATCCTTGACTGATGTAGTGATAGTGATATACATTTCTACTTAAAAAAAAAAAAGTGGTCCAGTAGCACCTTAGAGACTAATAAAAATATATAGATAGTATCAAGAGCTTTCGTAGTCACAACCCACTTCTTCAGAACTCAGTGAAGTCAATGAAAGGATTCCCCATTGATACAAGTGGGCTTTTGAGTCCAATATTCTTAAAATGAAGTATTCAAATAGACATTTTAAAACATTTTGTTTTTAAAATATAAGACCTTTTGTTAAGGGAAGCCAGTTAATTGAACAGAAGAAAAGAGAAGTTCCATTTAAAAATTGCAGGTATTTGAAGGGATGGAATGATGCTCCCAGTTCCTTGATCTCCTGTTCCACAGCTGCACACTGACGGGTCAAAAAGGTTCAGAAGGGAATATGATGAAAGGAAGATTGTTCCCAGCACAGTTGCTCTGTGGTTTGTAATCAAACTCTATATACATTCTACTAGATGTGTTAAAGTGATTACTTTTTTGCAAGCAAATAATTTTAGAAGAGATACCATCTGAGACTTAGAGTTAGGAATGTTGATTAATTGCAGTTAATACGCACGATTAACTAAAAAATTAATCACAATTAATCTCACTGTTAAATAGAATACCATTTGAAATTTCTTAAATATTTCAAATGTTTTTTTCCAAATTTTCAATATTGATTTAAATTACAAGTCGGAATACACAGTGTACAGTGTTCACTCGATATTTTACAAATATATACATTGTAAAAATAATAAAAATAATATTTTTCAATTCATTCCATAAAAGTACAGTAGAGCAAACTCTTTCTTGTGAAAGAAAAAAGATACATTTGTAAATTGCACTTTTTGGTTACATAACTGGACTTAAAACAAAACAATTTAAAACTTTAGAGCCAACAAGTCCACTCAGTCATACTTGCCTTAGCAATTGGGAAAACAAGAGGTAAGTTTGTTTACATTGACTGGAGATACTGCTGCCTGCTTCTTATTTACATCTCCAGAAAATGAAAATATGCATTCACATAGAACTTTTGTAGCTGGTGTTGCAAGGTATTTACTGCCAGATATGCTAAACAGCTGTATACCTCTTCATGCTTTGGTCACCATTCTAGAGAACATGCTTCTATGCTGGTTATGCTCATTAAAAATAATTCATTAATTAAATTTGTTGCTGAACTTCTTGGGGAAGAATTGTATGTCTTCTCTGTTTTACCCACATTCTACCATATATTTCAAGTTATAGCACTCTTGGATGATGATCCAGCACATGTTTCTTTTAAGAATGCTTTCACAGCTGATTTGACAAAATGCAAAGGTAATAATGTGGGATTTCTAAATATAGCTACCACACTTCATCTAAGGTTTAAGATATGAAATGTTGTCCAATATCTAAGATGGATGTGGTGTGGGGCACATTTTCAGATGTCATAAAAGTGCAAAACTCTGATGTGGAAACTACAGAACCCACACCATCAAAAAAAGAAAAAACAACCTGCTGTTGGTGGCATCTGACTCAGAAGATGAAAATCAACGTGCATCAGTCCACACTGCTTTGGATCATTATCAAGAAGAACTTACCATGCACATGGAAGCATGTCCTCTGGAATGGTAGTTGAAGCATGAAGGGACAAATGAATCTTTAGTGTATCTAGCATATAAATATCTTGATCCATCTGCTACAGTAGTACCATGTGAATGCCTGTTCTCATTTTCGGGTGACATTTCAAAGAGGAAGCAGGTAGCTTAGAGAACTTACCACCATTCCTACCATAATTTTTAAATTTATTAAAATGGAATGGTAGTTTGTTATAAACATACGTCACCATTAACAGGACAGGATCTTTTTGTAAACAGTTGACATATTTAGAGAAAATATCATGGTAAATGTAAATTCCATGCCAAAGACTTGGAAAAAGCAGTACTTTAAAGTAAGTGGACTTTTTAAAGACTAACACTTCTTATATCATGTTGTTATTTGTACTTCCAACTACAGGTCTCTCTTCCACTCCATCGAATTAAACCATCTTAAGCCTCATTTATGCTACTGGCACTATGGCAGCATAGCTAAGTCATTGCAGATATGCCATGAAACCACACAGTGTAAACTACTGTTGGAACTCCATCTCCCCGAGTAACACGAAATAAGTCAATAAAATGATTCTTCTGTTGACCGAGCTGGGTCTGCACTGGAGGTTAGTTTGGCATAATTAGAGTGCTCAGTAGTGTGGATTTTTCATACTTCTGAGCACCATAAGCTATGTCCATCGAAGTTTTAGTGTAAGGCCTTAGACACAATAGTCTAAATTCAGAGACAGTATAAGGAGTCAACAGTTGCATGGACACGGTTTTCAAACATGAATGTCTAAAGTTCAGGCTATATTTAAGCACTAAGTAAGTTGCTTGATGGGCTGATCCAAATGGTGCCTATCAGCTTCAGTAGGGCTACATCTATACTGCTTCTTTTGCTGGCAGAGAGTATGCAAATGAAGCACTCATTAGCAACTTCTCATGCTTCATTTGCAGATTCTCTGCCCGAGGCTTTTTGCACAAGAGGTTTTTGCGCAAAAACAAGCAGTGTAGATGGGTTCGTTTTGCGCAAAAAAATCCCCTTTGTGCAAGATCCTTATATCTCCTTTTTTGAGGTATAAGAATCTTGCGCAAAAGGGTTTTTCTGTGCTAAACAGACCTGACTATGCTGCTTGTTTTTGCGCAAAAACCTCCGGTGCAAAAAGCCTCGGGCAGAGAATATGCAAATGAAGTGCGAGAAGTTGCTAATGAGCACTTCATTTGCATACTCTCTGCCTGCAAAAGAGGCAGTGTAGATGTAGCTTAGGAGTTTGACCTCCTCTACATAGATTACCAAATAGCCACATCAAATGGAAATGATTTCTCGTCAATACTAGCCTGGATCAAATGCTATCTAACCACCTGGAGCTTAATGGCTCTTGTATCCCATTACCCATCCACAAACTTATCCAGTCTCTTCATGCTTTTGGCTTTATTGCTTTGGTTTTTCCATTCAAAATCATGTGTCAGGCCTGTTACTATAGCAGTGAGAGATTAGTGCCAAAGCTCTTCAACTCTATCAGCATGAATTCAAATATAATTAACAGTAAAGTGAAGTTAAAGTGTCACTGAGTTATAATGAGATGATGAGACATGAAATACCTACAGCATGGTAATGTATTTAAATTCCAAGAATCATTAGTAAATGAATGCACATGGAGTTTATAGAATCATTAACCCTGTATCTATGGATTTTTGGTCCCATACCTTATTAGGTTGATTTAATACCACAAGGACTTTTCAATAGTGCTATATTTATACAGTGATTTAGGATTTATCCTTTTAAAACCCAGGAGATTATGTATCAAATTACTAGTATAGCAGTGACTTTGCTAATGAGATGATGCAGCATTAATACCAGTGGGAGTATGCTACCAACAGTGTTAAATTTCTGAGTATGCTCAGTGTGAGCAAGGTCATTTTCTGTACTATTTTGCCTACAGAAGAGACCGTGACTTTAGCATTTTTAGGGGCTCATCTACATAGCAGGGCTAAAGCCTAAATAAGTTATGCAACTTGACCTATGTCAATTGACATAGCTCAAGTCGAAATAGCTTATTTCAGCGTTTGGTGCTGTCTACACAGCAGGAAGCCTGAGGAAGAACATTCTTCTTCCAACTTCCCTTACTCCTCATGAAATGAGGGTTATAGGAGTCAGAGTAAGAAGTCCTCCAGCTTGACATTATGTCGAAATAACTGATTGTAGTATAGACATGGACTATGTTATTTAGGAATAATATTAGTTATTCCAAAATATCACTGCTGTGTAGACGTACCCTAAATGATGAGGGATTGAATACATGTACAGAAGCATGTAGAAATCTGAAGCAAACAGTGTGAGTTGAGCACCCAGGCAACTAAAAGAAAACTCTGTGTGTTCTCTCAAACCAGCCTGCTTTCTTTGGGCTAAAAAGTTTGCTGATGTCTATATCTTATCATGCTCGCTCAAACATCTTTCAGTATCTCAGGTATTAAAATATACATACATATGTTTGGTGTTTTTAAAATTTTCTGACACACACACAAAAACAGTTTGGAAACAAACACAAGAAGTTCCAATCTTTATTGTGTGCAAATCTCTGTGGAAAAATGGTACTTGTATTATAAGCAAGAGTGCTAAGCTTTATTTTGGAAACCAAAAGCTTAAGCAGAATGATAGGTTTATTCTCCTCCCCCCTTTCACCACCTGGGCCAAGTAAATGTATTTTCCAAAGACACCATCACAGCCTCTAGTTAGTGTCTTAGGAATGTTATGTTATTTCATTTCATTCCGGTGGGGATCAGGGATTTTTTTCTCTTTATTTATGACTGTCATTTTTATGCATTAAGCTTGCAAGCCCTCTCTGACTATGGAGCCATTCATACAACCTGAAAAGGCTTCAGATAATTTACTGTTGCAAGACAGAATTTCTTCCACAATGATGTGAGGAATTACATGCTTGACTCCTCTTTTATGGCTTATGGGCCAAATCCTGCCCTCATTTACACCTCTTTAGTAATAAATAACCTCCTCTGAGACCACTGATATGTTCTGATTTCTTGATGGATAAGTAATCAGGGACTTTTTACTATCACTCCTCCCTGCTAGCCTAGGGGGGGCTGAGAATCCAAGATCATCTCTAAGATTGGTGTCAGATTAAATGCTACTGGTTTTCATGCTGCATTAAAGGCAGAAAAACAACATCCCTTCTCACCTTTCTGCCATTTTTAACAGGGAATCTGCTGGTGGATAATCTGACCTGGGAGGTGCTGTTAGTTTTAGTAATAATCAAAGGGGAAGAGTAACGTGTTGTGTGCAGTGTGTTCCAAAACTGATGTCCAAACAAAGAATGTGATTTCTCTGTATTAACGTCTGCTAGCAAAATGCCCCCATCTCAGTTCTGCTCATCATTCCAGTACAGTTTAACACTCCGTATGCCCTGGAAGTCTTATCTCCCCAATAGAAAGAAAAGAAATAAGAATGGTGGGGGAATGGGACATGGAGGGAAAGTGGGAGAAGAGGGAGGAGAATGGGTGACAATGGTTATGGCAGAGAGGGACATGCAGAACCCCCACCATATTGCTGAGAGAGAAAAGGGAGCACACAAGGCCCTTGTCATGACAAGGAGAAAGGGGAGAGGAAAGGAGTGAAGGAGCACACAATGCTCCTGGCAAAGGGGGAAGAGCCAGAGACATGGGGGCCTACAGAAATGAAGTATGTGGCACTCTAGTCACAGACTAGATCCCACCTTAACTGAGAAACTGTCTTGTGGATCATGTCCCACCCCAGTCACAACTATGGGGACCCACTGCCCATCCCATTCAACATCACTGTCACCATCACCACTACTGTGTTACTCTGTCAACTACATAAATTGTTTTCACAGAAAGTTAGTATTGCAGGTGTATTTAATGCATGTTGAGTTCTCTCTGATGTGATTTAACAGGTGGAAAGTGAAAGGAGAATTATTTATCTCTGCAGAGCCTTCCACCCAGAGAGGACAGCAGTGGTCCACACACTATAGATTTTAATGGCTGAAATACAAGACTGGATGGTAGTGAGGGAAGACCTGGCTTTTATTCCCAATCAACCAGAAATCACTATGGGGCAAGTCACTTCACTCTCTGAGTTACATACCCTCTCCATCAGGATCAGATTAACACAGGGGCTTTTGGGGCTGCAGCCCATGGCCCCAGGTTGTGGGGGTTGCTGCAAAAATAAATCCTGGACAGGGTCACCAACCTGCTGATCACAATCAACAGGTCAATCTTCAGGGTGCTGAAAGTCCAGAGATGCAGCAGGGCACAGGCAGGTAACACCTCTCTTGGAAGTAACAAGCTGCTGGCACATCTCTGTGGCCCCTAGCAGGGGGGAAGTGGTCTCCATGCATTGGCCTCACACCCAATATCATCCCTATACCTCCCAGCCAATGGGAGTTGTGGAGGTGGCAGTTGGTGGCACAGGCAGTGCATGGAGACATGCTGTCCTCCACCTCCATGGGTTCACAGAGATATGCCAGCAGCTGGCTGCTTGATGAGTAGCATGGGACCATGGCATTCAGGCAGCCTGCTGGTGCCCTGCTGCCCTGCCAGTCAGGAGCATCCTATGGTATACAGCAGGGGTGGGCAATCATTTTTAAAAGAAATTTCTGAAGTGGCCCCAGGCCACGCCAGAAGGGGAGGGGCCTCAGGCAGAAGGGCCTGATTAGTCTGGCAAGTGCGCAGAGTCTCCTCGCTCTGCAAGAGCATGCGGCAGCTAGAGACACACACCAGCTGATTTGGCTAGAGAGACACGCCGAGTGTTTTAGAACAGCTGTCATGTCTCTCTAGCCCAGAGGAGGGCAAAGGGCTGGTCAAGCCGGTGGATCGGGCCCACAGTTACCCTGTCACTCCCCCACCCCCAAGCCAATCATGGCCTGGGGCAGGGGGCTATCTCCTCACCCCCACGATAGCTAGAGAGACACACCGGCTGTTCTAACACAGCCAACGTCTTTCTCTAGCTACTGTGTGCCCCTGGCAGGGCAGGAAAAGGACGCAAGAGACTTTGTGTGCTCCCTGCCCCAAAGATGTGAGGCAGCTAGAGATAAAATCCATCTGTTTTAAATAGCCAGCGTGTCTCTCTAGCTGCCGCATGCTCTTGCAAGGGTGAGGTGACTTTGCTTGCTCCCCCACATCTCAGGCCCTGATTGGCCTGGGGTTGGAGGAGCAGCAGGACGGCCGCAGGACTAATCCAACAGCTTGATGGGCCAGTTCCGGCCCGTGGAGGGCCCCTGGTATAAAGGGACCCACAGGAGAGTTAATCCAGGCCTGCTCTTCATTGTACAGTTATGGCTTCAAAGCCAGAAAGGGCCATTGTGATTGTTTAATCTGACCTCATGTAGAACACTGGCCCAAGCATTCCCCTGAAATAATTCTCATTCTCACTAGAGCCTCTCTTTAGAAAGCCAGCTAATCTTCATTTAAAAATTGCTAGAGATGGAAAACCCAGTTGGATACTATTTATCTTCCTAGGTAACAGGAATGGTTTACAGATTAAAGTTTTGTTGCATTTCACTTCAACCTCTTAGGCACTAGATGACTGATGGGGGTATTAATAATTGATATAATGTTTCATTTAAAAGACCAAAGTACACATAAAATGGTCCCTAAAGAAGTATACACTAAAAAAAGTGATTGACAAGGAGAGATAACATTGATTTTTGGATTTTAGTACAGATACCATTTTGTCCTCTAGCTAAAGGAAACAAATGCAGACTCCGACAAATGGATCTCTATTAGAGACATAACCCTGTTTCTAGAGTTAATAATGCTTGTGAATTGTCTATATTGGAAACAGAGTTCCCACAAAACTGGAAAAAATTTCTGATAATTACAACCACAAACTCAGTGACTTTACTCACTTTTGGAGTATTTCAGTCACCAAAGATGACCTTCAATGGTTAAAACCAAAAGTGAATAGTAGTCAGATGTATTTGGTTAGCTTTTCAACTCCGATTTACCATATAGAGAGTTTGAATCCACAGTGAAAATGAAATAAAGCATCTGGGCAACATTCCTTCACAGCGCCAGCCTCTACTCAAACTTAATCCCTTAAGCACCATAGCTCACAGTGTTGAGATTTAAATATATTCACAAACTGTAATGGGAAGGCTTAATGCAGAGAAAATTTTTAAAAAAAACTATTAAACAAAACATTAGACTATTTTCTTTTAAAAAAAACATAACTTTCTGAAAAAATGCAATAAAATGTTTACTTGTTGCAAACAAACCATTTCTTGGTTTTTATTTTGTACTGAGAAGGTTCAGTGTAAAAGATATGCATCCGTCCCCATTTTAAATTAAACTGGACTAATGATTTGGCTTTCATGTGAAGATGTGAAATCCAGGACTGAATATAATCGCATCAAGCCCCAAGTGCTGCTGAGCAAGCGCATGTGTTTGAGAAGGACACTAAGCCTTGACTGAATGATGCCAAGACTGGGAGAGTCCATCACTTCCTCAAACAAGCTGTTCCAATGGTTGAAGAGGTAATATTATACCCACTCCTAAGCAAAAAAGTTTATCTGTACAGGATAGGATTGCCAACCATCAATAAATTCAGACAGTCCATTAAAAAAAAAAAAAGAGCCAGAATTGGCAAAAATTGGAACTGTCCATAATATCATTTAGATATCAGTAAAAAACGACCAAGCTTTAGAGAGGAAGTGAGGAGCCCCACTCCCCATCTTTAACCCTAGGGCAAGCTCTGCACCACAGGGAAGCTCCAGGGAGTTTACAATCCCCAGGGCAGGGGAGAAAAGGACAATTGTCCTGAGAGGGGCTTCCTCCGAACTACTGCTCCTCCCCACCCTCAGCTTTGAACTCTTCTTTGATACTAGCATCAGCACAACAACGTTTGGTGGGTCTGCATGTGGCATCCCCCTGCCCCCACTGTGGGATTTGGGGTACAGCAGGCGAGGTATAGCAGCCTCCCTTAGGCTCTCTGCTGGCAAGTCACAGCCCAGCTGTCACTGTTGACAGCTACTGGTATTAGCTGGGCAAGTTCCTCATTTTTTCACGAAGAACAGCTCTTGCGCACGAGGGGGTTTTTGTGCAAAAAGGAGCCGTCTACACAGCCCCTTTTTGCGCAAAAGCCTCTTGCACAAAAACGGCCCCTAATTAATTATGCAAATGAAGTGCAGCAATATGCTAATCTGTGCTTCATTTGCATAGGTTTTGCACAAGATGGGTGCAGTATAGACGTAGCCTCAGATAGTAAGGTATTGAGGGTAGGATAAAATATGAAACAATTTTAAAAAAATCACATTAAGAGAACAGTAAGATTGCAAAGTCATTCAGAAGTTAGGAAATGCTGTAAATAACATTATAGCAGACCCCAGGCACACAAGGATTACAATACAACATTTTTTTTCATGGGTCCTCTTCCTCATTCAGGGGACAGGAGGTATCTTCTCTGGGAATGAATCAAGGTTGTTATGAATCAAGGTTTTGTGTGTAGGATCATGCTTCTTTTGTTGCAGAGATTGGAAGACATGCAGTGAATAAGACAGGGAATTGCACAAAGACAAAGGAAGGTGTTCTGGGTAAAGCATTGGAGTGCTGCCCTGAAAAATGCTATTGGCCACCCAAATAGCAGTGGATATTTCTGGGCTTAATCTCTGTGCCTCAGATCTCCACCTGTAAAAATGGGGATAGTATGATCCCTGCCCCTCACAGGGATTTTGTGAAAATGGATTCATTGGTAACATGTAATGGTGAGGTGTACCTTAGAAAAGCCCATGAGAAATAGATAATTCTGTTTTGAAAACAGATCTTCAATTGTGCGCAATAAATAAGGAATGGAGTCACACACTGAGCAATGAAGAGAAGTCAAAATATTGATTAGCCGCTCACTAAACTCTGGTTTATACTACAGATCTATATTAGCATAACTGTATCACTCAGAGGTGTGAAAAATACACACCCCTGACTGACACAGTTACACTAATCTAACGTTTTCACCGCTTTCCTCCCATGTAGCACTTGGTCTGCAGGAAAGCCTCTCCCACCAACATAGCTACTGCCTGTCATGGAGGTGGATTAACTCTATTGACAGAAGAGGTCTCTCATCTGCTTAGAATGTCTTCATTAAAGTACTACATCAGCACAGCTGCGCCGTTGCAACTTTTTAAGTGTAGATTTGCTCTACATGGCATGTGTACTGAGTAAGGCAGGATACTATAGAAAAAAGTATTGTGTGATCCCATCATTAGAGTCTGGATCATGAAAAATATGCAGAAGGGAGCTGAACTGAGGTTGCACAAGTGACCTTAATTCTGGCATGTGCTAAATTTTGAATGACACTATGACCTTAATGATATACTTTTAAAATTGCCAGCGTGTGCATAATGGCACACATTTGGAATGAAGAATGACTCAAGAGTCATGAATGCAGGAGAAATGTACTCTTGAGCTGCTATAAATTAGAGAAAGGTTTGCAGTGTCCTTTGTTTAGATTTGGCTCTGTACAGTGGGCTGAAAATTACACCCTCAGGCTATGTCTACACAGCAGCGTTATTTCAAAATAAGCTATTCCAGAAGAGATATTCTGAAATAGCTTATTTTGAAATAGCGCATCTACACACAAAATGCATTTCAAAATAGTGCATCCACACTGACTGGACACTGAATCGAATTTAAGGCCACCAGGAACCAATTCTGGCAGGGCATCAGGTCAGTAGTTATATCGTGTGGCTGCTGCTTGAGGCTTTCTGAGGCTCGTGCTTAAATGGACCCCTCTGGACAGCCATTTCTCAGATTTCCCTGCTTCCTTGCCTACCTCTCTGAGTGACAGCAAAACATTTTCTATTTTTGCTCTGGTTGCCCTGACTCAGGACATCACAGCACTCTATGCTATGAAGCAGGAGCTGCCTCTGGCCAGTCTTCAGCTCTTGGAGCTTTTGCTTGCAACTCATGCAGCACTTCCTACAGGCTGCCTCCCAGGCTCTACAGGAACCCAATCCTCAGGGCTTCTTGGAGACCCTCCTCGGGTATGTAGGGGAGCGGTTACAGGACCTCGACACCTCCTGACATGGTCTGGGTGCTGTTCCCCGCCGCATCTGGCATCTGGACACCAGTGCAGACTGGTGGGACCATATCATTCTAGAGCACTGGGGAGACCAACAATGGCTCCAGAACTTTCAAATGAAGAAGGGCACCTTCCTTGAGCTGTGTGAATGGCTCGCCCCTGCCCTGAGACAACGGGACACACACATGAGGCCTGCCATTCCCCTTCAGAAACGTGTTGCCATCGCCTTCTGGAAACTCTCCAAGCTGGACAGCTACTGATCCATGGGGAACCAGTTCAGCGTGGGGAGATCGACCATCAGGGCCCTGTTCATGCAGGTATGGCTTTCTTGGGCTACTGTCCCAGGAGTGGGTGGAAGGAGGAAATGGGCTTCTCTAGGGAAATGGGGCTGGGGGTAAGGGTGGTGTAAGTCTCCTCCCCGGAAGGGTTTGTTTTATCCCACATGCTCAAAGCGCTGCCTGGGGTGGCTGTGATTGCAGGGGGTTGCTCCTGGTGAGTGGGGGGGGGGAGGGAGGAACTCTCAGGTGCTCTGACACCCCGTGATTCTTGGTTTGTTTGTCTCCTTCTGCAGGTAGTAAGGGCTATAAACAACATCCAGCTGCATAGTCACCCACCCTGCAGGGGGGGCTATCAACAGGACAAACGTCCCTATCCATGCCCCAGACCACCGGGCCTCAATCTATATTAATCTCAAGGGACACTTTTCAATGGTCCTGCAGGCTGTGACCAGCCACCGGGGCCAGTTTACAGACATAAATGTTGGGTCATCAGGGAAAGCACATGACGCATGTGTGTTCAGGAACTCTAGCATCTGCCAGAAGCTGCAAGCCGGGACTTTCTTCCCTGACTGTCACCTCAGGGTCGGGGATGTGCACATGCCCGTATACCTGATGGGGGATGCAGCTAATCCCCTGCAGCCGTGGCTCATGAAGCTCTACACCAGCCACCTCAACACCTCACGACATGCATTTAATGCCAGGCTAAGCAGGGCCAGCATGGTGCTCGAGGGGGCCTTCGGCCATCTGAAGGCACACTTTAGATGCCTCCTCACCTGCTTGGACATCAGGGAGCACAGCATCTGCATGTGGTAGTTGCATGCTGAGTTCTGCACAACATGTGCGAGAGGTAGGGGGAGGCCTTCCTGTGGGGGGCGGGAAGGAGGTGGTGAAGGTGGACCGCTTAGGCAGGGCGTACAAGCAGTCATGCATGGCTGCCATCTGGGAGCCCATTAGGGGACTGCGCATCTGGGAGGCCCTGAGGGAGAGCTGCCCCGAGACCGTGGCCAAGTCTGTGAGCCATGTGGGGAGTGCTCAATTTGTGTGCGTGTGTGGGGGTAGGGGGAGCAAATGTCCCCTGCCTTCTTCTCGAGGTGGTCTGTGGAAGGAAGTGGCTTGTGGAGGGAAGGTGTCCCACCCCAGGGTCAGGAGCATGGCAGGTCTCTCCAGACACCCTGTGGCCAATAGCCCAAGGCTCATGTGTTGCAGCCTGCTGGGGCCATGTGCCCAGGAGCGGCATGGCATATGCTCTCATGTGCACAGGTTGCTGTGTGATCCCTGGCCAGCAAGAGCCAAGGGTGGATCACCTAGTTTCCCGTCCCCCCTGCATGACCGGAAAGTGATGGCACTCACAGAGTGTTCCTTCCCTGACCTAGAACGATGCCTGGGAGATGTCCACAGGGAAGATTCGGGGCTCCTGGGTCAGCTCGGTGGTCAGGTTGGCCTCACCCAGGTCCTGGGCCTTCTCCTCGTTGCCATCATCTGGGCCCCCAATGAGGACAACAACTGGCGTCTCCACCCCAGAGTCTATAAGTACCCGGGAAGGAGGAGGGAGAAGACTGCCCCGCACCCCAGGATGTGGTCCAGCTCCTTATAATATAGGCAGGTGTGGGGCGCTGCCCCAGATCAGGAGCTGCCTTCCTTGGCCCTGGCATAAGTCTGGCGGAGCTCCTTGACCTTCATCCACACCTGTTCTTGCGTGCGAATGTGGCCTTTGCTCCCCAGGCAGTATGCCATCTGGCCGTACATGGCTGCTTCCTGCATCTGGTGCAGAGATCCTGGAGGTTTGTCTCATGCCCCCAAACCTCAATAAAGGTCCAGGACCTCTGCACCAGACCAGGAAGATGCATGTTGTCTGCAGCCTGACAGGCTCCTGGGAGCTGGCTGAATGCTCCCGGGGAGCAGTGGAGGGCTGGCTGGCACCGCCTGGCTCATCCTGGGCCAAAATGGAGTCAAGGGCAGCTGCAGGGTGGCTCAGGGCTGTCAGGTCTGCTGTGAGCTACAAACCCTTTCTGCAGTCTGCAGCTTTAAGGGCTCCAGGGAAGTGTGTTGGGGGGGGGGGGGGGAGGATAGGGTTTTCCTAAGTGTGGCCAGAGCGACCACCAGGGCACCCTGAGAAGGGCTGGAGCCCCCCTATTTCGATTTAGCCCCTATTCCCTATCTACACAGCACCTATTCCAAAATAGCCATTTCAGAAGAGGCACTATTCCTCACAGAATGAGGTTTACAGAACTCGAAATAAGCCATCTGCTATTTCAAAATTACTTTGTAATAGCGGTTTGGCTGTGTAGATGCTCACAAAGTTATTTCAGAATAGTGGCTATCATTCCGAAATAACTTCGCTGTGTAAACATACCCTTAGTGTCTCAACATCAGGCTGTGCACGGCTCAGAAGCCAAACAACGTATAACCGGCTGAACTGGGCCTTTTATAAAAGAACAGGGACTGACTTCATTAGTTTTAGACAGCAGGCTTTTGAACTTCCTGTAAGGATTGGGGCAGTTGGGAGTATCTCAGACAATCCACATACAAGAGGAGAGAGAAGCCTAATGTATTACTTATTATCTTTCACAGAAACTGGAAGAATTAAAATGCTGAAACCTCATTCCTGTTCTTGCTGCAGTCTTAGGAACAGGAAAGGGCAGGAATAGCTTCTTGCAGAACTCATGTGTTCTCATTCTAATCGGGAGATCATCAGTTTGTGTCTTTTCACAGATTTCATTTAGCACAGGCCAAATATTTCCAAAAGGGTGACAACACCAGATATCTACTAGACTTCAGGATACCATTATCAAGCCTATAATTAAGAGCCTGATATTTGTACAATGCATAAAGGATGGAAAGCAAAGGTTCCACAGAGAACAAAAAAAGTCTAACTTTATATCCAATTTTTTTTTAGTTACTCCATTAAAAAAAACCCAAAGATATTATTAGACACAAGTTAGAAGTTTAAACACAAAATACAAAATGCTACTTTATACAGGTAATGAACAATGGGATGGCACAATTAAAAACTGAGATGTACAGTGTAAAGTAGTGAGTTAGCTTACTCAGTGTCCATGACAGTAAGTCTCTTGGAGTGAGGACAAAGAATCCAGGAAAATTATCGAGCTTCTGAATAATCCTCTCCATGGTGGGGAGTGTGGCTGAAACCATCTAAATAATAGATTTTAAGGAGCTGTGGGGAAGGCAATCTGCTATCCTGTGGATGCCAGGGCATATGTTTGGAGGGCTCTTCTTGTCCCTCATACATCTTACAGCATGGCTTCTTAACTACTCATTTTCCCATTGGCTAACTACCTAATATCTGCATGCCTTCTCCTAATCCATGTATGGTGCCAACACATTATTTGTATAGCAGTATGAGCTTTGCATACATGCCAGCCAGTCTTGGAGGGAAGCACAGCACATGATCTGTCTGCTTGTTGGTTCTCATCCTCTGTCTATGCTAACACGGAATGCATATCTTAGTGCCTTCCATCTTTAAAACCCACCTGCAAAATCCAGTAGAACCCTGTATCCAGAGAGACACACTGCAGGGCACTTGTGGGTTCCATAGGGAATGGAAAGCATTTATCAACCCACATCTTTTCCATATCCCATATCAGGGCTCTATAGCTCATGGTTTCCCTGAGCACAGAGATGGCCAGACTTATTTCCTGAGTAAATTAACTGGAAATACTAGAGAAGGGGAAGGTCAGATTTAACAGGAGTTCCCTCAACAGCAAAGGCACTTACTGTGCTGGAGAAGCAGTTCAAGTATGTGGTTTTCAAATAAGAATGAAATAGGAACAGTAACAGTTATCAAAGCAGTTAAGTGCGAAAACAAAGGTTGCATTCTTGTTTCATTTCTTTTATTGTCTGACATATGATTTATGGCAACGTTTCATGTGTTTCATCTTGTAGAAACCAAAGTAATTTATTTTACTAGAAATAAAGCCCTGAATCCAGTCAAAGCCCTGAATCCAACTCCAACAGCTCCTTTTGATTACAGTGTACCATTGCCCCCATAATGCATACCATATAGCATGTTGCATGAAATGATCAGACTGTCTCATCCAATATTTATTTTAAAACCACAAACATTTAGAATCAAAATGTGGATATGGATGTGAGAATTCATTCCTCACATATAGCTGATGGTAGCTGGCAAGTATATCTTACAGCAGCCAATCTCACACAATCTCTTGCATCTACACTGCGGCGCTAGTTCAAAATAAGCTTTGCAATTTAACAGTGCCAAATTTCGAAATAGACCTCTATTCCAGTAAGTCCCTTAATCCTAACGGGATGAGGTTTACTGGGATGTCGGAATAAGACTCCCGTTATTTCAACTGTATTTTGAAGTAACGGGTGTGCTGTGAAGACATAGAAAATGCTATTTCAGGATACCAGGCATACTCTGAAATAGTGCCTGCTCTCTGGAAGTACCCTTATGGAATATCATTCCTTAAAAGGCAAAATGGAGAGGTGTATTTTTGTAATAAGATAGGGAAGTATGCATAACAGATCCACATGAAAAGAAAAAAACTGCATCAGCTTCTAAATACCCACTGATCTAATCAAAAAGTCTGTTCCTCTTAATGTTAATTTCTGAATTTATAAACTAGAATGCTGTCATTCACTACTCTGGCAGGAAGATACGTTGTGTGTGTGATTCTGTCAAGTGACTGAAGCTTTTAGTGAAGTGATCCATTACATTGGGCGTCTCAAGAAGGCAAAGATTTTATAATTTTTAAAAGTGCTGAGTATCTTTGAAAATCAGGCCACTTATTTGGGTATCTAAAACAATGTATTTAGAAATGCAGCTTAAGGCTCCTACTTTAAAAAAAAAATCTTTAGGCTTTAAATAAGAAATCTCTCAGTAATCAGTCATGACTGAAAATATTACAATACTGGAAAACGTACCAAGCATTTGGGGGTGAGGGTGCACAGGCCTCCCACTGGAATTCCCTGGGCCCATCCTGGGTGGGAGGAAAGGGGAGGTTTCTCAGCTGGCCAGATGTGGAAGCAGCGATGGGAGGGCTGGGCTGTGGTTTCTGTAGCCGATGTTGGGGCTGTGCTGCCCAGCCCTAGCTATGTTCCTGGGGGAGGGGATAGGGGTGGAGAGCAGTGGTGAGGTGCTGTGACTGAGGATTGGGGGGGAGTTAATATTCTTACACAACAATTTTGTTTCATGGAAATTAGTACATTTATCAGGCATGATTATAACATGGTCCTTAAGTGGTATCAGTACATCTTTTTGTTTGGACTATTATAGTCCATAAGGGTCAACAAAATTTAGACAGTTTTAATATACCAGGCTGAGTTGAAATTTCATTACTTTGGACAATTTGAAGTGCAGGCATTTTGTCTGTATTCCTCCCCTCTTCCTTTTCTGACGTGAAAAATCAGGGTGCAAAGAAAACAAATAGTATTCGGATATCAATGCGATGAAGGCTAGAACTTTAACAGGGTTCAAAAAAGAGCTAGATAGATTCATGGAGGTTAGGACCATCAATGACTATTAGCCAGGATGGGTAGGAATGGTATCCCTAGCCTCTGTTTCTCTGGAGGTGGGTGAAAGGGGAGGGATCACGGGAGGATTACCTGTTGTGATCCCTCCCTCTGGGACATCTGGTATTGGCCACTGTCGGCAGACAGGATATTGAGCTGGATGGACCTTTGGTCTGACCCAGTATGGCCATTCTTATGTTCTTAAGTATCAAGAAACACACCTTTCACCAGAATGAAAGCTTAGAAGCCAGTAGGAAAATATTTTTCTGGAAGACTTTTTGGAGTAATATTCCCATAAGAGATTTTGTTTGGTTATGCATCTGTGCCTTTAGTATATAAATGTAAGCAGAGTCAGGATAAATTCTACCCTGACATCTGGTGGTGAATTGTGGCGAGTGGTGCAAAAAGACTTCAGGGGCTGATCTTTTTTGCATGGCACACCCACCCCCGCCTAGTATGAGCTCACAGCAGCCCAAATGGTCACTTTGGCCACTGTGGGATCCCCAGTCTCTCTGTTATTGAGGCGGGGGGGGGGGAGATAAAGTGTTGTTACCCTGATTATGTGAATCAAGGACAGTGGAACAGTGGAACTGTTTTATGACAGAGGGATTCGCCATCAACTAAGTAGCACTTGCTAGACAAGGGGCATGGGTTCCAAACCCAGTGAAGCGAGAGAGGCTGGGTACATGTATTTGTACCTGGCGGTGGGGCTCCTGTCTGAGGCCCTGAAACACCAACTGCACCCCCTCCTCTCTCCACTGTGGAATAGCACAGCTAATTTGGATTCCATTAGGAGTCTAGTTACAGGTTGCTGAGCTGATTTCACTTTGGGCCAATGGTGCACTAGCACTGAGGCTCCTTTACTATGAGCAGAAATCTACTATGAGCTGAAATTACTGAGTGCTGTGGGGAGCCTGAAGCTAAATTGCTGAGCTGCTAGCAGAGCAGTTTTCAGGAATGACCCAGTGGAACAGCTGGCAGGAACAACCGGCGGATGGCCAGTAGGAGCAGCGTCAGGCGGCCTGCAGAGCGACTGGTGGGAATGACCAGCAGGCGCGGTGGCAGGCAGATTGCAGAGCGGCTGGTGGGAACGACTGGCAGGCAACTGGTAGGAGCGGCGGCAGGCGGCCAGCGGAGCAGCTGCGGGAACGACCAGCAGGCAGCCGGTGGAGTGGAACGAGAGAGAGGCGGAGCAGGGCAGTTCGCGGGGCTGCTGGAGCAGCTCGCAGGACAGCGTGTGGAGGAGCGACTTGCATTAAAGGCGGCAGCAGAACCCTATGGAGAGGTGGGGCCGTCAGCGGACCATGTAAGGTGTATCAAACCCCTCTCCCCCCCGCAGGTTGGGAGGTAAAAACCCTGCAGGTAAACTTTTGAACCCTGGGGCAGCACTGATCCGGGACAGAGACTTTTGGGGTGTCAGACTTTGGGAGATTTTTGGGCTGCTGAACTCAAGAGACTCTTGGGGTGTTAGACTCTTGGGGACTTTGGGTGATTCTTGGCTGGGGGTGGGTCTTTGCTCATGGTTTTGTCTATGAATCCTAGTTGTGGTATTTTCCCAATTTAATGCTGATGTCTGTTACCTCATGTTATTAAAGATTTGCTGCTATACCGAGGGTCTGTGCTTGCGAGAGGGGAATAATTGCCTCTTTGAGGCGCGCAGGGGTGTGTGTAAGATTTCCCAGGTCACTGGCTGGGAGCTTGAGCTGGTGTTGCATTACATTGTTGGGAGGGGACCCCTAGGTACTGAACCCGGCCCTTGCTGCTATTAACTCGGCCTAGCAGAAGGGTTACATATATAGATATAAACAAATAAAAAGGGCTGAAATCAGCACATCACAGCAGGCATAGCACAAGTTAATGGTGCTACAATGATATTCCTTCTTAACATGTGCAACCAACATATTTAGCCAACTTTTTTTTTTAATTGCAAAGAATGATTGAATCCCTTCCACCTCAATCTAATAGCCATTTTCCTTAACAGTGAGCATTAATGACTTCCCTGCCTAATGAAAATTAATTGCTAGCCCGCCTTGACAATTACATTGTGATCGATCAAGTTTAGAGGAGCTGCAGGGGTCATTTGCTGTAATTCTAATGCAATCCATTAAATCTGCAGCAGATGATAACCTTTAACTTGGTTGCATATTAGGGAATACTAATGGCAACTCTAGATGTCACTGTTTATACAAGAAGTGATACATCATATTGTCTCTTTCTTCTAACTCTCTTATGGTGTTGTTGTTACTCTGCTGATACGGAGTTTCCTCTATACATTGGACCACAATATCTTCATTGCCCTGCCACAGTGCTATTAAAGCTCAATCATACAATGCCTCCTGCCAAGGAGGTGAAAGTGTTCAGCCTATTGCAGGATTGGACCTTTAGTCTTTTAAGCAAAAAAGTGTCAAAGTGAGAGTCAGATATTCTCCAAGCTGATGCAAAGAGCAGCTTGATGAAACCATTTGTAAGACCAATAAAACTTGTGCCCTGCAAAACCCAGCAACTATGCTACATAATCTTGTGCACCATGAACTGGCACATAACCTATTATATATTAACAGATACACATATACTCATTACACTTCAGAAGAGTAATTGCAATTAATTACACAGTCAATTGAAAGATCTATGTCACTTCACATAGTTCCTCCTTCAGGAGATTTCTGGTTTTATTAAGTAGTCTGTCATCACCTTTGGCAACTCCGGAGGGTCACCAGTAGACAAACCCTTTTACTCTGACCTCATGTTGACAGTCAATGTAAACAGCAGACAGAGGAAGCAATTCATAGTGTGCAACAAGTTCTGTTTATCCTACAAACCCTAGCAACTCCAGTCCATTTATTGAGAACCACCAACAAGCACCTTAACTGTTCATGTACTATTTACATACACACAAATACAGTGCATTTCTTTAATGAAATTCACTCCACAGGAGAAAGGGATGCAATATGAACCCTGTTTTAATGGGGTTGGTGGCAAAAGAGAGGGGATACACACACAGAGGGGCAAATTCTGAATCAGTTAATGATCCTGAGAAGCAACCCCAGCGGAAGTTACCCAGAAGAGCAGGGCTGGCCTTACCATGAGGCAAACTGAGGTGTCCGCTTCAGGTGCCAGACGGGGCGGGGGGGCACCACTAGGACCCAGAGTGTAGAAAATTGTGTCTGGTGCTGGTGCTTATGTATTCTCCCTGCTCTGATGCACAGTGATGGTGGAGTGCCATGAGAGGGGTAGAACTAGAAGAAGGCAGAATTGAGACCTTTCAAAGTTTTGACCCAAGTGAGGGGGCATGGGGGTGTCATTTGAGCTCCCTGTCTCAGGTGCCAAAATGTTGTGGTCCGGCCCTGCAGAAGAGGTGCTGAATCAGGTTGGAATTCTCAAAAGGAAATAGGCACAGAAATGCTATTGGATTTCAGGAACTTGAAAATTCTAGCCTCAAATAGACTACCCTGCCAGCTACAGCAAAGAGTGTAAATGTTGCCTATGTAGATGACAGGGGATTTCTACTGGGAAAGTGTGACTGGGAGTTAAGGTATTATTGGCCACATGGTCAAATGCCGTATAACAGGAAGAGGGGCTGCTGCTTTGGTCTCTGTACTCGTCTCCAGAGCTTTGGATTAGTGCACTTCACTTGGAGTTTGTACAACACATAGGCAGTCTTACTCCAAATAAATATATTTATTTAGTTTATATTACTAAGCCATCTGTGTACCTCCCCATACGTAGATATGATTTTCTATCTCCATCGTCAGAAACAATACCTTGATTATTTTGTTCTAATCAGGGGCTTTGTTACTTGAGTGTGTGTGTAACATTTATTGAGGGAAGAATTTAGTTTTACCTTTAATTCTGAAAGCAGTGATGTACCATGATCACTCATATCTCCTGTGGAAGGGAATTCCATAGTCTAAAAATGCATCTCCTGCTCTCACAAGTCACCTTGACTGGTCAATAGAATAATGATACCATAGGATCATAGCGGTCACAGAGCATGAGAAACCCCTTGTGGAACATTGGCCAGATGACCCAGAAGTAGCTGTGAGCATCTTACACTGCTAAGCCCCAGCTGAATCAGATGCAACCTTGCAAGGGTCCCACAATCTGAGCAGAGCCTCTTTTCCAGTGAGGCAACTGTTAAGCCATCTGGAGTGCTGAATATCAGCTTCCAGCTCTTAAGAAGCATGGCACATAGAGTTCTACAGAAAGATTTCACTAAACACATATCAAGTGTGAACTCCCAACCATTGCATTACAACAGCCTAATCATAGAGTAAGACAGTCCCTTTGAGTACTGCAGTCTATCTTGCAACACAGGCCATCATGCCTTTGTGATAGATATGCTCTCTTGCTCTCTCTCTCTTACCCCAGGTCAAATGCATCTTTGATTCGAGGAATGGAAAACCAACCTTATGAGAAGACACTCAAGGAGCTTGGATTGTTTAACCTATCCAAAAGAAGCCTGAGCAGCGATATGATTGTTCTTTATAAACTAGCCAATTAGCCCGTCATAAGACAGGATTTTCAGGTCTCTCCTCCATGTCGGTCTTCTCTCCTGAGCCTCCAGTCTCTCTCTCTCCTCCTCCTACTGCCTCCCACCCCCCAGCTCTCCTCCGCCTCCTGCCCCTCTCTCTGTCTCTCTTTCTCTTCTCCTCCCCCTCCTGCCTCTCACTCGGGGGACCTTGGAGCCCAAACGGCTGTTTGGGCTTCTCACTCCCCGTGCTGCATGGGGAGCATGGAGCCCAAACGGTCGCTTGCGCCACTTGCTCCCACGCGGCGGCCTGGCTGAGCAGCGCAGAAGTCAGCCGAGTGCCACGGTGGGAGGCAAAGGGGGGCGGGGCAGTGACATTCATGGCCAGGGGGTGGGGCCTGGAGCCGCTGTCACACTGCACGTCACCACTCCGCCCCCCTTCCCCTCCCTGCCGCGGCGCTCGGCTGACTACTGTGCCGCTCAGTCGGGCCACCACAGGGGAGCAAGCGGCCATTTGGGCCCCGCACTCCGCATGCAGTACGGGCCGCCCAGAGGGAACAGCCAGCATTTCAGCAACAGCGCCGCCCAGAGGGATGTAGCCAGACATGAACCCCATCTTGTTTTCCCCCCCCCCCCAGAGAGCAAGAGAAAGGCAGTCAGCCTTTGATGCCCTGGGAACGCAGGTGTGCTGCCTGTCCCTGACTCTACCATAAACAGAAACAAGACAGTAAATGGGTTAGCTGATGACCCGGGGCCTCCTGCCGCCCTGATGGCTAGTATCAGTAATTGACACGCCTGCACTGTCCCAGGAGAGGAATCTTCGCCCATCACATACCAGAGGTGCCCATTGTCTGCATTTTCCCAGGTGTGAATTATGCTTTGCACCCTTCGTGGGAAACTTGGCGTTCAAAGCCATTTTTCCTAATTGGCCGCTTGAGACCAGGAAGAAGCCTTCGTGACCCAAGGGGTATAAAGAGGGGTTTAGTAGCCCACCCCATTTGAGCTCCAATCATCTACACCTGCTGGCAGGTATTGATTGACTCCCGAGGTCTGTGGGACGCCCAACCTCGCCCTACTTCTTCCCGAGGGATTGAGAGAAAGACACTGGCCATGCCAAGTCTGGAACGCAGGGGTGAGAATATATATACCTGCTAGGTGTCTATTTTGCATGCATTTAATAAGAGCTCAGAGAACCAAAAGGGTTTCATGGTACCTGTAAGTGACTTATTAGTGTAATTTCTGTCCTGTCCTTTGTAGTGGCTGTGTTATCTGTAACACAGTAGTAGCATTTAACAGCTAAGTTTACCCTGGAACAATAAAATAGTAACTGTTTAAGCTGTGACCTGACTCCTTCAGTTGCTGTAACAGAACCAAGCACAATTTTAAAAAGAACTCCAGCCGGACATAAGGGACAGATATAGGGAGAGCTTGAGCGTTGGATCCTGTCGCTTCCAGGGGACAGATCCATTGGGGCATCTCTCAGCCTCCCCAGGCTGCCCACTGCTAAGGGATCGTGTATCCTAGCAGTCAAAATCTGAGGTGTAATAAGCTCTCCCTGTAAACTCTGGGGCGTCTGTCGGCCTGTTGGCTGCCCGCCGCGAAAGGATTCCGATCCTGGCGGTAAAGACACGGACGTTAAACTCCTCGGGGAGCCCGTCAGTCTCACCTAGACTGCCCACTGCGATGGGGCCTTGTGTCTCAGCAGTTGAAGATTTGGGTGTAACATACACACACGCACTGCCCTGACCATCGGCTGACAAGGGAACAGCCAGCATTTCAGCATTACAGACTCTCAGACATTGGGCTACTATATATAGGATACAGAATCCCCTCCCCCCCTTATTTATTCTTGGATCTGGACTCCAGTCATCTGAAGTGGGTGGTGCCCACAAAAGCTCATGATACCAGCTACATGTTTTGTTAGTCTTTAAAGTGCTACTAGACTATTTGTTGTTGTTTAAGGTTTTTTTGTTTTTAGAAATATTTAGTTACACTAAAGTACATTTTTTTGGCATTTGTACTTTACTTAAGTAATTTATTTTTGTGATACTTCAACTTTTACTCAAGTAGGTGTTTTTAAGAAAAATGTGTACTTTTTATCTCCACTACCATTTCTGGAAGCATGTAGTTATTCACTACTTTCATCTCCCCACTGACAGTTGTGCAAGACAGCATTCTGATTTGCTAAAGCACAGCCACATGCACAAAGCCTTTAAATTGCTCAATTGCTTTTTCATAGCCGCATCAACACCTTTTCATTAAAAAATAGTATCTTTGTAGGGGTGGGGAACCCTGAGCCTGGTGGGCAAGATCCAGCGTGTGGGGCAGAAGCAGCATGGTGCTGTGCACTGCCATTCACCCTCTTCCCCCTGGTTGGGGGAAGGTGGTACTGGAAACAGCTCATGAGGGGTATTTTTTGTTGTTTTTGTGGGTGGGGCGTGGCTGCCTCTCACTTGTGTGCTCCCCCCCCCCCGAATGATTTTTCTGTAGATCAGTAGCTCCCGACCCAAAAAAGATTTCCCACCCCCCATCTACAGTTTTCCAGAAGGAGCATCTTCTTCATCAACAGCTGTTTATACTTAAGATAGTGGAAAACAGTATGGTTCACCCCTGGCCGTACCTTAAAGATCCTTTTGTACTGAAAGATATTACAGGATCTTCAATGTGCCTTTGATGTCTTCTTTGTTTACAACTTGCCATCAAATTTAAAGAAGTATGTGGAGATATGTAACATTCTTTTTTCTTGAGTTAAGTTTATAATGATAGCTTTATGGGGGTTGTTTAATGTACTTTGTTGTATCAACTACATATGCAATGCTTCTTAGTTGTAGTGTCTCAACAGACTGCTAACTCAGACTTGTTTGGTACTTCATTTAAAAAAAATATTTATGTTTCATATTTAAATAGGTAGTTAATTTGGAAAATGTTTTCTTTCTCCACTAGAAATCTGGAACAAAACAGGGCCAATATTGCAGATTTTAAAAGCTACAGCTTTTTGAAGCCCTTAGCATCATGTGTCTTGGCCGCTTATTGTTGTTAAATTAGCCATTAAATCTGTAAGTACTTGGAAGATCCAAGATTTCATCGATGTGAATAATCTCGCCACTGATGCAGATCGTAACTTTTCCATGCCGTCCTGTTTTGTGCAGTTCTCGTCCATGTCCTTCCATGAATCCTCCATAAAGAATCCACACAATGTGCTGAAGGCCTTCCTCTTGTTCTTTTTACGTCTCATGGATGCCAATGAAGTGTAAGTGCTGTCTATCTGTTGTCTCTCAGTCTTGCTACATGGCCAACCCATCTCTTTTTCCTATCGTATATAACTTGGATATCGTTGACACCGCTTCTTGCGCGCAAATCATCAATAGTAACATGCCGTAGCCCACTTATACCCACCATGCGTCTTTCCATTGCTCTTTGGGTGATTTGTAGCTTTAATTCTTCTGTAAGCAAATCTGCGAGTAGAAGTTATTAATTGAAATTGTAACTGAAAATTGTATTGTATTTTCTTTGCAGAGAAAACACCCCAATCAGCTGGAGAAATATGCAAGGTTTTACTTCTACTGTGCAAAAGAGGGAGTCAGACCACACTTTTGATTCCACAAGCAAGCAGCTCAAGATAGACAAATAATGGGACTTGTCCCAGTGTCAATCACAGGCCATAGTGGACAAGACAGTTCTGAAGTACATCATTTAAGGTCTTCAGCCATTTATTGTTGTACAGCTACCAGCATTTAAAGACCTTATTCACGATCTACAGCCTAACTCTACCATCATATCAAGACCTACTCTTCGTACAAAGATCTTTGATGCTGCCAAAAGCATGAAGAGAAACTTGATTGAAGCCATGAGTGAAGTGCAATACATTGCCACCACCTGGCTGGATGGCCAGGCAACACAAATTCATTGCTGTAACAGCTCTCTGGATTGATCCCAAGAGTCTGGAGAGACGTTCTGCTGCACTAGCATGTAGACATCTAAAAAGCTCACACACCTTTGATGTTTTGGCCGGTGCCTTAAATGACATTCATTCTGAATATCAAACAAGAAAGATCATAGTTAGAACAACAACAGACAATGGGTCAAATTTCCTCAAAGCTTTTAAAATATTTGGCAGCAAAAACCACCAGACTACTGAAAGCGGAAGTCTGGAACCAGAGGAAAAAACTGATGATGATGGTGGTGAAAACAAAGTTGAAGTTCACAAAATTGCAGACATCCTGAACATAGATAATGGCCTCGAGTACCACCTACCAAAACACCACCATTGTGCCTGCCACTTATTGAACCTGATTTCATCTGTATATGTTGTACAGGCTGAATCAAATGACAGGTTACAAAAACCTGGCCAGGTCCACTTTTGCCAAATGCCAAGCACTGTGAATTAAACGGGACGCTCAGCTATTGGAGCAGAAATGATGGAAGCAGAATGCAAGTTATAGTTCATTCGGTGAAACCAGACAAGATGGAACTATCTTCATGGCTGTGGAGAGAATTCTGCACATATTGAATGAACAAGGAGAAGGGGCCATCAGAAATGTGTTTGCAGCGCTCGAAATTAACATGTAAATAGTGGTTCTTTGCTTTATACTTTGTTAAAAAAAACTGATCATGCTGTATTTAACTCAATTAACAATGTCTATTAATTATTCTACAGGCTGAATCCAGCAGAGCTAGCCTTCTTGGCAGAATATGCCATGGTCATAGGCCCAGTGTGAAGGCATTAAATATTCTCCAAGCAGTGACCAGCGCACAAATGGGATGGTTGCTACCTACACTATACCTAAGGGGAGAGGTAGATATGCTAGAGGGCAAGGATAGGGTCCAAAATGACCTAGACAGATTAGAGGATTGGGCCAAAAGAAATATGATGAGATTCAACAAGGACAATTATAGAGTCCTGCACTTGGGACGGAAGAATCCCAAGCATTGTTATAGGCTGGGGACCAACTGGCTAAGTAGCAGTTATGGAGAAAAGGACCTGGGGATTACAGTGGATGAGAAGCTGGATATTAGTCAACAGTGTGCCCTCGTAGCCAAGAAGGCTAATGGCATATTAGGTTGCATTAGGAGGAGCATTGTCAGCAGATTTAGAGAAGTGATTATTCCCCTTTATTCGGCTCTGGTGAGGCCAAATCTGGAGCAGTGTGTCCAGTTCTGGGCCCCCCACTATAGATAGGATGTGGACACATTGGAGAGGCTCCAGTGGAGGGCAACCAAAATGATTAGGGGGCTGGAGCACATGACCTATGAGGAGAGGCTGAGGGATTTGGGTTTGTTTATTCTGCAGAAGAGAAGAGTGAGGGGGGATTTGATAGCAGCCTTCAACTTCCTGAAGGGAGGTTCCAAGGAGGATGGAGAGAAGCTGTTCTCAGTAGTAACGGATGGCAGAACAAGGAGCAATGTGGTCAAGTTACAGTGGGGGAGGTCTAGGTAGGATATTAGGAAAAACTATTTCACTAGGAGGGTGGTGAAGTACTGGAATGGGTTACCTAGGGAGGTGGTGGAATCTCCATCCCTAGAGGTTTTTAAGTCTCGGCTTGACAAAGCCCTAGCTAGGATGATTTAGTTGGGATTGGTCCTGCCTTGGGCAGGGGGCTGGACTTTATGACCTCCATAGGTCTCTTCCAGCACTATGATAGAAACTGGATTCAAAACTGCAAAGGCTCTAGATTTCCTCCAAATTCTGTAGGCCACTGCTAGATGCATTTCAGTGTGGCATAACATCATTTTGATGAAATGTTTGAGGACCTGGAGTTGGTTGCAGCTGCAATCTTGCTGCCAAAGTTTAAGACTACTTGGACCCGAGGATGATGCTGTGATTAGAAAAGGTAACAGAATGTGTTAAAGCAGTACAGCCTGTCAAAACAGGCTCTCCCATGCAGTATAGCTGTAATAGGCTGACTGAAAAAGCTTTCAGTTTGACTCGTTTTAGGTGAGAATGCTTTTTACCTACTAGCTAATATATATGGTAAAAATAAAACATGTATGTTGAATTCATGTGTCATATGTTTAGTTCTACACTGAAATGTTATGAGTGAAAGTAGGTTTATTCTTGGATTGATTAAAAAGAGCCAACTAGACCTGAAAGCTCATTAGTTGGCAGCACTATTGTTCTGTAATTTTATTTATTTAGTTGCATAACTAACACCAGTTTTTATGTTAGTTCTCATTAATTTATTTTCTAGCACAGGTCTTGACTGTGTAAGAGAACAGATGGAGCCCCTACTATATCCACCTGAGTAGAAGAATAGCTCCTTCGATGAAGACTTCATTGAAGCAAACAAGTTGTCTTGCACAAATGAAACTGCAAAGCAGCTTGATGGGTATTTAGCCTGCCTGGCAGAAACCGTCAATCTGCTGCAGTCCTTTCTTACAATCAGGGAGTTGTCCATCAGGGCCAAGACACACCTCTTCACTGTTGCTGGACTCATATTTTGTCCCAGGAGAGCAAGGCTTGACTTTGATAATTTTGAAAATTAAACTGCTTCTAAGGTTAAACAAATTGTTTTGTAATTAATCATTCGGATGCTAAAATGCATGCTTATGAATTTGGTCAAATTACAGAAATGTATTTATTTTGGTCACTCTTTAGCTTCATAAATGAAAGCTGCAACTACATCTAAATTTTAGATTTGAAATTTTATATATAAAGAGAGAAAGAGAGAGAGAATGAATGCATATAAAGAAATAAAATGATAACTCGGGTGGTTAATCATAGATTTCCATAGGATGCCTACCTTTTACTTCTGGATACTTAAATATAATTAAGATATGATACTTTTGTACTTTTACTCAAATAGTTTTCCAGATGGATACATTGACTTTTACTTATTTACATTTTTTTTAAAGTAGCAGTACTTTTACTCTCACTAGGAATGAGAGTGATTTAATAGGTTAAAGCAGATAAACATACACACACACATAAATGAATTGCAGTCTTAGGGCATGTCTATACTTCAATGGCACAGCTGCGCCAATGTAGCATTTTAAGTGCTTAAATGAAGGCACTCTAAGCTGTTGGCAGAGAGTGCTCCTCTTGGTGTAGTTAATCCACCTCCCTGAGAAGCCTTAGCTATAATCGGCAGGAGAAATCCTCCTACTGACAAAGTGCTGTCTACACAGGAGATTATATCAGTATGTAATTATATCATGATAGAGCTGTCGTGTTAGACAAGACCTTAGGTTTCAAAGGGAGGTAGAAACTTTTATAATAATAAGCAAGCTAATTAAGTCATTTAGGACTATCCTGACCAAGCACTGGGAATCCCTTGCTTATTCTCAGAAATCTTTCCCTCTTGTGCTGCATCTATACTGCGTGTTTTTTTCTGCAGAAGATATACAAATGAAGTGCTCATTAGCATATCTCATGCTCGAATTTGCATCTCCTCTTCTGATCCTTTTTGCGGAAGAGGTTTTGCCAATAAAAAGCCCCGTGTAGACGGGGCCATTAGCATGGGGTACAGATATAAAAGTGAGACTGCTACATGCAACATTCTACAAACATTTCATAAAGTCTAGGCAATAAACTCATTCTTATAAACCTCACATCTATTTTAACAAGGATAGCACACAGGTGAGCCATTTTCCAGCTATGTTTTGGCCAGTGTCCAGTTAGGCCCATGAGCTGGCACCTGATCTGCAAATGTCACAGCAACACTGGGAAGAAAGATGTTGAGAATTTAATACAAACATAACTAGCTTCTGTAAGCAACAGTGTTATGTCTTTAAAAATATGTAAAACCACATAAAATATGTAAAACCACACCCCCCACATGTTTACACTAACATTATCTAATAAAATAAAATTAGGCATTTGAAATGGAAATTTGTAAAATAGATCTGACTAAAATAAAAATGAATGTGAATCTTCATAGATAAAACTCAGGCCACATCATTTTGAAATTACCTTTTTTCTTAAGGCCATGTCTACACTGGGAAGGTTTGGTGATAAAAGTGACATGCAAAAGTTGCCAACAGTGAAAACCAGTCAAACCAGTTTTGGTGCTTTCCATTGTCAACATTTCATGACCACATTGCTCTGTACTATTTGTCAACAGCGTGCTAGCAATGTGAGTAAGCATCCACCGTACAGTGTTGTGGGACGGCAGAGCTGATCCCTGCACTCCTTGGGATTCCCCTGTAGCTGTGAGCGCTCTGTGCTGAGGAACATCTCTCCAGCCCTCCCCTAGAAGCAGCAGTCTACCTGCTACTGTGTTCTTAGCGGGGCAGAGCTGGAGCATTCCAATGATTTGTTCTTTCTTTGTTCCCCAAACAAAGCAGCTCACTCAGCTGTCAAATACTTCCTAGAGCTTTGAAAGGGAAGGTGATCATAACACACTGAGCACAGCCATCAGGACAGGTGCTATGGGATACTGGCAGAAGCCAGTACTGTTGAGAAAACAAAGAGCAGACTCCACACTGGCTCTTTGTTGACAATAAAGGGAAGTCTGGAAGTTTTTTGTCACCAAAACTGAGTGTTTTTCCTGACGTGTTGCATTGTAGTGCAAATGCTCACTGTTTTGTCACCAAAAAGCCATTTCTGGTGACAAAAGGTGCCTGTGTAGACAAGTCCTCAGACATTTGGTGCATTTCTGCAGATTCTGGTTCCGTGTTGAACACAATCTACCAAAATACCTTGAGGAACAACAATGCCATAGGATGTATGGCCTCACTAGATGCAGAAAGGATCAGAAATCCTACTGTAAACTCAAGAGGTTTTTTTTTTTTCAGATAAATATACCCATTTTGAGGTCTCTTTCACACTGGAGTGAAACAAAAACAACGTAATTGAAATCAATGGAGTTACACCAGTGTGTCAGAAGAGAATCAGACTCAATGATTCTTGAGACTAGACTCTCAGCTGGGGTAAATCAGCACAGTTCCATTCTAGTTGCTGAATATTTTGGTTTACACCATTGGTCAGTTATTTTAACCCAAAATGAATCTAATTCTGACAGTGGGCCATCACTTAAAAAAGGACACACTGACTGAATCTAAAATATAAGAAAATTATATTAGATCATTCAATGGTAAATGGTAAATCAAGAGCTGTATAACATACATACTACTTCTGCAGTATCTATTAAGGCACCCTTAAGTGTTTTTTCATGTTCCTTTTAGTTTCCTAATGCAGTGAAATATTTCAGCTCTTCCCAGACCTTTCATAACAATAACAACTCTGCACAAATAAAATGTCTTTCCACAGAATCTCTCAAAGATCTGTGCAACAGGTATTGTTTCCTTCATTTTACTAATGGAGAAATTGAGACCCAAAGGCCAGATTTTCAACTGGCATAAACCAACATAGCCCTATAGAACTCATTTACAGTAGCGGAACGTCTGGTAATAGAGTTTAAGTGACTTACCTAATTACGCTCTAAAAGCCAGTGGTAAGTCAAGAACAGAATTCAACTGTCATACAGTTTAATGACCAAACAAGCTGGACTTCCACCTTCCTTATTCATATTATGGATAAAAAAAATAGTTCAACACAGTTAAGTAGATTGAGACCACAATCTGGCCGCTACAACGGGTCCAGTCACACCAGTATAAGTCTGCAATAACTCCATAGACAGTGGTTAAGTTACTGTGCAGTTGCACCAGGGCCAGGCAATTCAAAGGGTTCTGGGGTTCCCAGCTGCTGCTGCTGTTAGGAAGGCAGCAGTGGGAGCTGGAGCCCTGGGCCCTTTCAATTGCCACTGGAGCGCTGCACTGTGCACTCCATGTGGCTCTGAGGGTTGGAAAGGAGGGCATGCCATGCTCTGGGGGGCACTGCTCCTGCCCCTTCTAACTGAAGCTCTGTCATTTCCATGAGTGCAGAGCCACCTTCTCTCTCACACACACGCACACCCTCGCCCAGAGGTCTGCAGAAGCTGTTTGCTTCATCTCTCTCTCTCTCTCTCTCTCTCTCTCTCTCTCTCTCTCTCTCTCTCTCTCTCTCTCTCTCTCTCTCTCTGTCCTTGATTGCAGGGGAACCAACAGAGAGGATAGTAAGGTGTTTTATTTATTTTTTTTTAGAAAAATGTTAAGAATCAATAGAATCCTTACAAGCATGTTGGTCCTTTATTAGATGGAAATAACAGAATTATGAGTAATAATGCAGAGAAGACAGTATTGCTCCATAAATTGTTCTGTTCCACATAGAGGAAAAAAATAAAACAAAGGAGGTACACAGGTGCCAGGTTCCTCCTTGTTTTGGGAGGGATCAATTCTCGCTCTGTCCCAGGACTCGCTGCCGCTCCACTCCTTTCCTCAAACTCCCCACCTTGCCATGCCTCTTCCCACCCAATTCTGCCCTCTCCCCCAAAGCATGCCCTGTCCCTGGGAGGTGCTGGGAAGTTGGGGGAGGAGTGGACTGACGGTTGGTGCTAATGATGACAGCCAGAGACAGGACATCAGATGGGGAGGGCTCTGAGGCTATGTCTACACTATGGCTGCGTCTAGACTGGCATGATTTTGCGCAAAAGCAGCCGCTTTTGCGCAAAAACTTGCCAGCTGTCTACATTGGCTGCTTGAATTTGCGCAAGAGCACTGACGTTCTTATGTAAGAAATCAGTGCTTCTTGCGCAAATACTTTGATGCTCCCATTCGGGCAAAAGCCCTTTTGCGCAAAAGGGCCAGTGTAGACAGCTCAGATTTGTTTTGCGCAAAAAAGCCCCGATCGCGAAAATGGCGATCGGGGCTTTCTTGCGCAAAACCACATCTAGATTGGCACGGACGCTTTTGCGCAAAAAGTGCTTTTGCGCAAATGCTTTTAACGGAAAAATTTTTCCGTTAAAAGTATTTGCTCAAGAGAGCGTCTAGATTGGCACGGATTGCACAAAAGCGTCCGTGCCAATCTAGACGCGGTTTTGCACAAGAAAGCCCCGATCGCCATTTTCACGATCGGGGCTTTTTTGCGCAAAACAAATCT
This sequence comes from Pelochelys cantorii, assembly GCA_032595735.1. NCBI lineage: Eukaryota > Metazoa > Chordata > Testudines > Trionychidae > Pelochelys > Pelochelys cantorii. Next base: position 330,369,240 of record CM064326.1, on the reverse strand, counting down.
GAGCTGTCTACACTGGCCCTTTTGCACAAAAGCTTTTGTGCAAAAGGACTTTTGCCCGAACGGGAGCGTCAAAGTATTTGCGCAAGCAGCACTGATTTCTTACATAAGAACGTCAGCGCTCTTGCGCAAATTCAAGCAGCCAATGTAGACAGCTGGCAAGTTTTTGTGCAAAAGCAGCTGCTTTTGCGCAAAATCATGCCAGTCTAGACGCAGCCTATGTGTTTTGTCAGAAGAGGCAATGCAAATGAAGAGCTGATTATGCAAATGAAGCTTGACAAAATGCTAATCTATTCTGATCCGTTTTTGTGCAAGAGGGTTTTGCACAAAACCCATGCAGTGTGGATGTGTCTGTTTTGTGCAAAAACCGCTTTTTGCACAAGATCATTATGCCTTTCTGGTAGAGGCCTCTCCAGGACAGGCATAATGATCTTGCATAAAAAGGTGTTTGCGCAAAATGGACATGTCCACACTGCATGTTTTTGCACAAAACCCTCTTGCGCAAAAACAGATTGGACTAGATTATGCAAATGAAGCGTGACAAAATGCTAATCAGTACTTCAATTGCATTGCCTCTTCCAACAAAACACATAGGCTAGGTCTACATTGTGCTTTCTTGCTCAAGAACATATGAAAATGAGGTGTGGTGATGAATATCGCCATGCCTCATTTGCATACTTAATAAGCCACCATTTTTGCACAAGAAGGAGCAGTTTATACTGCTCCTTCTTGCACAAAAGCCCCCTCTTGTGCAAGAGCCGTTTTGCCTGAAAATAAACGTAAGAATGGCTCTTGCGCAAGAGGGGGTTTTTATGCAAGAAGGAGCAGTGTAGACTGCTCCTTCTTGTGCAAAAGCCCCTTTAGCAAAAGTGGTGGCTCATTAAGTATGCAAATGAGGCATGGCGATATTCATTGCCACACCTCATTTGCATATGTTCTTGAACAAGAGAGCGCAATGTAGACATAGCCAGAGTGTAGACATAGCTTGAGTTACTACCATTAATTTTTTCATAGGTGTATGGCTGGAGGCTCTTGCACACAAGCTCATGGTCTAGCTGATTACTGTATGTGGGGGCAGGAAGATATTTTTACTTGGGACAGAGTGGTAGAGACCCTGAGGTTTTTTCATCATCTTCTGAAACACAGGACAGGGCCACTTGCTAGTTTAAACTAGAGTAAAAGGCAGATTGAGCATAACTTGGCAACTTCAGTAACTCAGACAAAGTTTATGGTTCTAATTCAGGAGGAGTGTGTGAATTCTATGACTTGCAATGTGCAGAAAGTCAGACTAGATTTTCCCAATATCCCTTCCAATCTTAAAGTCTGAATCACTCTTTCTATTCCACCAGTATCTCAATTGCTAAATAGAAGCTAAACAAGTTTGACATTTTCAATTTAGCAAGTCCAGATAACTTTTAGCAAGAGTTTTAGAAGAACTGGCAGATAATCTTGCTGGACCATTAATATTGATTTTCAAAATCTTGGCACCTGTGGAAGTACCAGAAAACTAATACTGTGTATATTTCTAAGATGATAAATTAGATGATCTGGTTAATTATAGGCCTCTTAGATTGGCATCTATACAAGAAAAAACAATGGAGCAACTGATACAGGACTAGGTTAAGAATTAAATGAGGGTAACACAATTAACGAAAATCAACATGAGTTTATGGAAAATAGACCCTCTCAAAACTAATTTGATCTCTTTTTTGGTGAGTTTACAAGTTTAGTTGATAAAGGGAAGAGTACTGACATAATGAATTTCTGTAAGACATTTGACTAGATAATCAAAATGTTGTGCAGTAAGGCCTGTTTCAGAGTGGCATTTCATTCTAGCTTTTTAATCACATATTTCAATTTAAGCCTCAACATGTGTTCTGACATCTTAAACTAGAGGATACTTAAAATGAAACCTCTGAAATATTATGGTTCTGAGGCATATTAGACGCTGTGGTGTCTAATGTAAAGAGTCTAGTTTCATTCAATAAAGGTACAAAATAAATCACACCACTATCGAGTGTCACCGTGCTGATGTGGAAAAAAAATTAAACATTGCAACAGGTTATTAAATTGTTAATGGCCACATTCTATTCTTGGGTTTGTGGTTTGGTGCATCCTGGGCACAATGTCAAACTGCATCAACAGTGACAGCCTCTGACAAGCTCAGGGGGTAAGAAGAAGGTTGAATGAATAATCTGTTCTGTAAATAAAGAGACACTGTAACCATTTAACGAGAACAGGGACAGGATTTCATTTAGAAAATTAACACCGATTTTGGAGATGGCAAAAAGCTGCAATTTTCTAAATCTCATCCTTGCTAGTCAGGGACAGGTTATGTTCCTTGCTAATGAGAAACATGGAGTACCCCCTCCCTGGAGGAAAACTCAGGATATCAACTGCATAAAAAAAGGGGGGAAAGCATCAATATAGTTCTACACAGGGGTATTCCTTCATTTTTAATTCAGAAAATAAATTATATAAATTGCTGAGGTGGGAAACGAAAGAAAAAAAATGCTACAAAGTGATCTTTTAACTTAGAAATATCCTTTGGTATGAGATTTGGGAAAAACATTTTCAATTTTTTTTTTTTTAATATTTAAAAGAAAATCTATCATGAAATCTATTTGTTGAAGGCTTTGGTTGGAAAAAAAAAGAAAAAAAGTTTTTTTTATTGAAAGAGACAACAAATGTTTCACTTCAACTACTTTCAAACCTTTTCTTTTGACTTTTCAATTCAAAACAGTGTTTCAAATTGGTGTTTGATAAATTAAAAAAAAAAAAAACAGAGTGAAAAACCCTGAAATGGCTAATTCAAAGGAAAACTTGGTGGGAAAAATCCTTGAGTTGACTGAAAAGGAGTCAAAAAACTTGAAAAAAAAGTTCTGAATTGATGCAAAGTGACTTTGTGTGTGTGTTTGGGGGGGGGTGATGTTAGTTTTCATTTTAAGAAAAAAAATTGTGTAAAAAAGATTGTGGTTCAGATCCAATAATTTAAGCTGTTTTCAGTTTGGTTCCCCCCCCCCCCCCCCCCCAAAAAAAAAAACCCAGAAAAATCCAGTGTTATGGGGTTGTTTTTTTGGTGGTGGTGGTTGTTGTGGTGTTTTTGTTTGTTTGTTTGTTTGCAAAAAACCCTATAGCACAGGGGTGGGCAATAATTTTTGACAGGAGGGAGACTGGAGTCTGGGAGGGAGTTTGGGTGAAGGAGGCGGTTGTGACTTAGGGCAGGAGACTGGAGAGCAAGGGTTTGGGATGTGACCTAGAGTAGGAGGGTATTGTTATCTGGTGTAGGAGACTGGGGTGCCAGATCTGGGAGGGGTATGGGTGTAAGACGGGGACAGAGGATTTGAGTATGTTGAGTGGGGGGGCATAGGATGGGGTGCCAGAATCAGGCTGTGGCCAGGAGACTTACTAGCCAGCAGCCAAACTAGCCTACCTGCCTACAGAACTAAGGCTTGCAGAGCTTAAGACATGTCCCTGCCAGCCAGTCTGCCTGCTTGCCTGGACATATGCTTCACTGAATAACTGAGTGGAGGAGAGGTGGCGTGGTTCTTCTTGGCTGCCTGTTTTTCAAACAAGCAGCTCCCACTGGCTGGTTTCTGGCCAGAAACTGGCCGATGGGATTGTGCTGGGGGTGGGATGACTCCTGAAACTTCTTCTCCCCTCCAGTTTTAAAACACAAATGGAGCCCTGCAGCAGCATTTCTGCATGGGCTGCAGGGCAAGCAGGGGAGCCTGCCTGGGGCTCCCTGCTGCCTCCATGGGCCGGATCCAGTGGCTTGGTGGGCCAGATCCAGTCCACAGGCCGTATTTTGACCAGGCCTGCTATAGGATATTTCATGTGTATCATCCTTTTCCCGCCCCTGTTTCTGCCTCCCCAAAAGAGTCACTATTAAAACAATATATTAATTTTCCAATAGTTACCATGGTTATTTCCTAGTCTTTGTATAAGGAAAGGCTGTATGATCTCATCTCACTAGGTGTTGTTAAATGCTGGGGGTGAAGTTAATTACAGCCAGTGCGCAGACTTCATTCTGGAGTTGTTTATCAGGCACAACTTTCTGGAACTATAGCTTCCAATATTTAAATCAATAAATGTTACCAAGGACTAGGCCTATATACTGAGCACCATGATGAACAGGTCCTATCTTTTTATAAATATAGACAGATGAGATGTGCTTTTTTATAAAGTGCTACTTGTTTAATGGAAAGATCCTTTGTTTCCAAAAACAGTTAATATATTCCCATTGTTCAGAGGATTCTTCCTGTTATTCAGCATCAATTTACAGCCTCCTAAAATATTCTTTTGTCCATACTGCAGACAAGGACTACAGTCAAATTAAAGAAAAATAAATGCTGCCAAGGAGACAGAGAAGTTGGATTGATCCAAGCAAAACAATGGAGTTCAAAAGTTAGAATTATTTTCATCATTTGAATTCATAAAAAAAATTTAAAAAAAACACTAAAAATGGACAGAATTATGGTATTCACCTAGTCATGGGGAATGTACACAAATGACTGACTGCATGGTACTTCCATTTTTGTACCAATGCAAAGTAGAAAGAAAGGCTCAGTCAGGTACACATTCTGGGCCAGTGAGTTCTTAGAGGCATTACACTGGTTTAGTAAATGCTCTTCTTTGGAAACAGCCATTATTTATACACCACTAAGTGTACATAATTCTTTACAGCAAGCATTCCCACAAGTACACAATAGCTACAAAGCCATACACTTATGCAGTCCTTTAAAAAACCCAGCCACAATAGCTGACAATTGTTAATTATGGTGGTGCATTCTATACAGTAGTAATATGTGGGAAATGTGCAGAGGCCTGGGCACAGACATAAGGGACATGGAAGTCTGACAACATAACCAGGCATGACCAATACTCAAGCGTATCAAAACGAATGCATTCACAGAGGTGACATACCTGCTCTGAGGACAGATATACAGCCAATGGTGCAGAGACTTAGGCAACAGTCTCATTTAAACAAATATTCCCTCCCCATCTTGAGAAAATTCAGAGATCCTGCCCCCCACTTTCTTCTCCAGGTTTTGCCTATTAAGTTAACTGCCATTCAGGGATTTTCTAGTGTCTTTAAAATAAAACAAAACAAAAACAAACAATCACAAAAGATTATTACTTTACGGGAGGCTCTCCATCAAGGCTGCAGCCACATGATAGTCATGTGGCACTTATCAAATTAAACACCCACTCAGACGTATAGGTACCAGAGCAGTTAACCGGGGTGCTGGCTCCACCTCATGCTGATCAGCCTTCCATCCTCTGATGAAAGACAGCTGGTGAGGAACCGCTAATCACCCAGTGTGCATGCTATCTGCCACCTACATCTTCATTTCGCAGTGCCTGAATCTTGCATATGGCATCAGAGAAAATTCTCTAGTCTGTACTTTGTATTTCCAATCTCCATTCTGAATAAGCAAAAAATCATTTCATCCTAAGATGGACACGGATAAACAGCCAAGAGAAAGAGTGTGTGTGTGGCTCATTAGAATCAAAGATCTGAGGTAAATGACAAGAGTGAGCATATGCAGTAACAGGTCATATAGAGCAGTGTTTCTCAACCTTTTTTTTTTTATAAAGTATCCCTAGTACCTACAGTTTTCAGATAGAAAAAAATGTTGTGTGTATCATTACAATACATTTGTTTAAACAATTTAATTGTAGCTGAGCAGGCGATGAAATTTTGGGGTGTAAAAAGTACAACAATAATAATAGCTGTAAAACTTAAAACAAATTTTCAGTTTTCTCCAAATTTCAGTTGTATTGATGTACCCCCCAGACTTTTCTCAAGTACCCCTAAGGGTACTTGTACCACTGGTTGAGAAACACGGATATAGAGGTCATCCATGAAGCATCCGTTAAGCAGTTAGTTGGCCAGAATGTAATCCTACTGGTCACAACTTGTTTTAAAGGACAGAGTTGTCAATCAGAATTCTGAGGTAAAGATCAAAACTGAGCATGTGTGAGTGAGGTAACTGTTGCTAAGAATAGAAAGGTATATAAAGAGCTATAATGTAGTTAAAAGACAAACTCACCTCCAGCAACAGTTTGGTGTTCAGATGCTGTGAGGTGAGGGGTGTACAGGAAGAGCTGGACAGCCAGCAACAGCAGCTAAAGAAAAAGTGCTGCAAAGGGAGAAAAGAAAGCTGGAAAGGGAAGGACTGACCAAGTAGTAGCAGTAATTTGATTTTTAAAAAGAAAGCAGCAATATATTTATACAACAAGCTTAATATTTTTAATGATAGTTTAGGATAGTATATAATATTTAATTATATTTTACTTGCATGAACTTTAAAGGAATTTAAGATCTACTGTCAGCAATTTCCTGCGAACTGGCCACTAGCAACAAATTGCTTCACAGAGAATCATTTGAATCATATACTTTTGTAGTAGGAGTCCTTTTTAAGGTTCAATAGCAAAGAGATGTTTGTCTCAAGGATTTTGTGCCTTGATTAGAGTTTTTAGATCTGTGCCTCTTGCTCCACTCATCTGAAGAAGTAGGGTTATTGTTAGTGTCTAAGGGCATGTCTACACAGCAGGGCAAAAGTCAAATTAAGATACACAACTTCAGCTATATCAGTTGCTTAGCTGAATTTGAAATAGCTTAATTTAGCTTTTGGCACTGTCTACACAGCAGGAAGTTGAAGGAAGAACACTTTGTCTTAGTCTTTTCTTACTCCTTGTGAAATGAGGGTTACAGGAGTCAGAGTGAGAAGTCCTCCATCTCGACATTATTTTGAAATAATGGTTTGTTGTGGAGACGCGCACTTTGTTATTTTAAAATAATGCTGCTGTGTAGACATACCCCGAGGTGCTTCAGGACCACTCTTTTTTTTCCTTTTTTTTTTAAATTTACAGACTAACACATCTACCCCTCTGAGATCATATTGCAGTAGTAAGGATTATTAGTAACTTAAATAAGTAGTACTTTGTTTTGGAAAGAACACTGTCAATATCAATTGCTTTATTGCAATATTACATCCATGTCCTTTGGTGTTTCCTTAACAACCCTGGGAACTTTTATCTTGGGAAGAACAGACTAAGGAGGCAATAGGCAGGTTATTGTAGACATGCTCCAAAATCTGTGTGTCAGGGTACGAATGACAGCCACCAGAGACTACAGTCACAAGTCCCACCTACAGAGGGAATCACTTTGACTTCCAGTTAAGCTCTGTGCAACCACTTCAGGGAAGTAAATCCTCCCTCATGATAGGTGCAGGTCTTTGTGTTTATGAGGAAGACTTGCTCCTCACCATGAAAAAGAAAAATGTTTGGCCCAGAGCAAAATAGTATCTTTTATTCCTTCTAAATCCACTTGTCATTAGTTTTAGCATCTGTCCAATTGTTTTCTCATTATGAAGCTGTGTAAAAAAATTGAGGGCATACTGGAGTGTTTGTATTTGCAACTGCATTGCTCATATAACACTAGCTAAGGCTGTTATGGTCAACATTTGAATGCCTTCATGTGCTAACTTCTTGAAGGTATATTGAACTTGAAGCCTTAATATAGACCATTTGTTAGCCTTATGTTCTGTCAGTCACTTTGCCGCATGTAGAGATAGACCTTCGATGGAATTTTGTAACCTAGCAGGTTTGTCACAGCTTATTTATTTAGGAATTAATCCCGCAAGGTCCTGGTCATTTCCTGTAAGGTGCTGTGCAATCTTAACTCACTTTGATTGTGAGACCCCCCTCAGTGCACTCTGTAGATCAGGTCTCAGATATGCAGCTGTGCTTTGAACTTTTGAGGGTTTTTGCACAGTCATATTTATGGCAGTTGTAAAAAGCTGAGAGTCAGCTGAAGCCTGGGTCAGCATACTCTCCAAACGACCAGTGTCCCAACAGTACCCAAGACATTTGAGGACTGCAGATTTTCATTTCGTCACAAGCATGGAGTTTATTTTTGGAGGGTTGATTTGACAGATAATTTAGGCATGCCATTTGTTTCTTGACATTTTACAAGCAAAAAATATCCTTTTACTGGAAGCTCAAACTTAGTCTTTGTGTTCAATTTGGCTGCAAAATTTCTGGCAGAAGGAACACCAGTATTTGTTTGCACTCAATCCCTGCGCTCATGATAAAAACTTCTCAACCCCATTGGCATCCATTCAGAAATGCCACCAAGCATATACAACTGAAAGAAAAGAAATTAAAAAAGCCAATTATCCTTGAATTTAAACCTAAGGAAAATTCATGGAAGTAGAACTTTAAGCATGAGGTACAGTTTTAGTGTTTCTAATTATAGAGATATATTTCCATGATTTTGATATCTGTATCTGTCTATCTATAAAATTAAACTTTTTTCTTTCTACCCAATCAGTGGTCTTGTCAATATTGGAATATTAAGATTAAAAGTCAGTGGAGAGAAGCATGCCTTGCAAGTATGAAATCAAGACACATGTTCTAGATTTTCTTGAAAACACTTGAACATATCACTTAATTTCAAGGCAGCGGTTTCCTGTTTCATTTTGAAAGTGAGAGAGAGAAAGAAAACTTTAGCATATTGTTAGCAAAAGCCAAATCCTAATATCAGTGCACAGTCTCAGTAGGCAGGCTGTCCATTGACAAACTACATGGAGACAGATCTAAAAGGACTCCTCTCTTTCCCTTAGCCCTGGTGTAGGGGTAAATGCCTGCATGTGCTGGTACTGCACTTCCAGTCCTGAAGTAGCCCACTCCATGGTGCATTTCTCCTCTGGGAAGAAGCAAGTCAACATTTGAATATCTGACAAGTGGACGCAGATGTTGGAAATGTACAGTTGGTTTCTCCTTGGAGGAGAAATCAGCAACTGGGCATTTTCCTTAGGGAAACTTCTTCATTTAAATACATCAGTTCTAGAACAGAAGCGGTCACGAAAATAATGCAGACTATCCCCTCTTTTAAAACAAACACCGGATAGCAACTCTGCCTCTCTTTTTTAGTCCTTGTAACTGTATTTGGAAAGTAAAAAAACAACAAATACTCTGGTAGCACCTTAAAGACTAACAAAACATGTAGATGGTATCACGAGCTTTCGTGGCCACAACCCACTTCTTCAGATGACAGATGAAATGATTGGAAAGGGAGTAAACTCCCTTGCTGTTTGTCACCGCTCTCTCAAAGAGACCCTACCAGAAAAAAAGAAAAAAGCTGACAAACCCTCAGATTGACAAGTATTTAAATTACCTTTAAAAAACTTAGGGGTGCCCCAGGCAAACCAGGAATAGTTTTCATAGATAACAACAAATATGGATCTTCACAGCTGACTGATCCTTCTCTCTTCCATCTCCCAGTCCCTTGTGTGAATCAACAACTTATTTAGCATAAAGGGAAAAAAGGAGAAGTTAGATGACACTACCAGGAAACCCACTAACCCTGAACTGCAATATCAAAAGGATGGCTTTAAATTAGCCCATCTTGGATTCTGAGGCTGAATACCCAAAACATGCCTCATCTCTTGTCAGAGCTCATGAGAATCTTTCACTGCAACATTGTCCCCACACCAGGTTTAAGGTTCAGCTACCCAGTCTGCTCATCAGAGATTTCAGCTCTAGCAGTAACTGCGCAGAAACAAATACTCTAAAAGGTATGACTTCGTTTGTGGTGCCATGTAGAGGACAGACACTAGCATGGGTTTAAACAGCACTGCTGATGGTGATCCTTACATGAGATCCTTGTATGCATAAAATATGTGAGGTAAATGCCATAGCTCCATAAATGCCAATGCAGGAACTGAGTCTGATCAATTCTTTTTTAATCACTAAAGCAAGAAGGTCATGTGGTATCTAGGATTCTTTAGAAAATCCACATCCTTAAGTACCTGTCCTCTCCTGCTCTTTCACTTGGATTTGGCATCACTAGCCAGCTAGTGAAGTTACATTCTGGGTGACCCTTTCAGGTATGGTGTGTTAATTACAGGTCTGTTGCCCTTTTGTCACACAATAAGAAGGCTAACAACATTTCATTAACTAAACCCTAATTAAAAAATAAAGTGAATTTTAATCCAAAATTGATCACTTTGGCAAAGCAGGCCCATCCACTGATCACCTAGGTAAAAAAAGGTGTGCCTATAAAAATAGACCTCCAGAGCAGAGTGTTTTCCCACAGGTCATGAATAAGCAGCAGGAGTCAACTGAATCAGATCCTGGGTTACCTATGGAAGGTAGTCGGTAGCTGGGTTTTGATGCAGTCAAAATGCTGTTTGGAAGCTACTCCACAAAGTACTCTGCCTTCTAACTAAATGTTATTTGGCTCCCACCCTAGGGCAGATCCACTCTTGTGAAATATGTTGACTTTTGTACTGGTGCATGGGAAACCTGTCCCTTGGTTGCATACAAAAAAGTTCCCTTAACTGTTCCTATACCAAGTAAAGCATGGTTAAAGCAGGTGATGATTTGTATAAGAGTCAAAGATTATTTAAACAATTTACTCATCTATGCATGTAAGGGCAAAATGATACTGATATGCAAGTTTTCCATGCACAACATCAATTAACAAATATAGCAGATACAGATACGGTAATGTCTCATTCATTGTGATGGAATTTCAGCCCCAATTCTTGGATATACAACATTAGCCACAATGGCACCTTTTTTTGCTAAACAGCTAAGTAAAAGAAATAGTCAGAGGCAAAAAGGCATCATTTAAACAGTAGAAGTTAAATCCTAGTAAGGATAATGGAAAGGAGCATAAACTCTGGGAAATGAAGTGCAAAAATATAATCAGGAAGTCCAACAACAATTTGAGGAACAGCTAGCCAAAAAGTAACAACATGTTGTTTTGTTAAGGACATCAGAAATAGAAGTCTGCTAATCAACCAGTGGGGCCCCTGGATGATCAAGATGCTAAAGGAGCACTCCAGGACAATAAGCCTTGTAGAGAAACTAAATGAATTATTTGCATTGTTTTTCATTGCTGAGGATGTCAGAGAGATTCCCAAAACTGATCTATTCTTTTTAGGTGACAAATCTGAGGAAGTGTCCTAGATTGAGGTGCCAGTAAAAGAGATTTTGGAACAAACTGATAAACAACAATAAATCACCAGGACCAGAGGGTATTCACCCCAGAATTCTGAAGGAACTCAACTGTGAAACTGTAGATCTAGTAACTGTAGTATGTAACCCACCATTTCAGTAAGCTTCTGTATCAGAAGATAGGAGCAGAGCTAATGGGAAATCAGTATTTAAAAGGGACTCCAGAAGTGATTCTGGCAATTACGGCAAATAAGCCTGGCTTCAGTCCCAAGCAAACAGGTTGAACCTATAGTAAAGAACAAAACTGAGAGACACAAATGAACCTGACTTGTTGGGGAACAAGTTTTTCCTTAAATATACAAATCAGGTGCTCTTTTTCCATAAAATCCTAGGAGAGCAGTGATCCCCGGCCAATGTAGTATGTAATTTTTCTACAAAAATTAGCCTCTGTACCAGATGACTAGAAGGTAGCTAACATAACACCAATGTTTTAATATGTTTCCAGAAGTAATTGTGATTGCTATGGGCTGGAGAAAATAACTTCAGAACCAAGTAAATTGGTTGAAAATTATAATATAGAACAAAATTATCAAAACACATAGCTATGTTGAAAAAACTTCAGCTTCTGTAAAGGGAAATCATTCCTCACAAATGTACTAGCATTCTTTGAGGAGATCAACAACATGTTGACAAGGGGGATCCAGAGACAACAGTGTACTTAGATTTTCAGAAAGCCTTTGTCAAGGTCCTCCTCATGGATCAGTAACTGGTTAAAAGATGGAGGGGGGGGGAAGTAGGAATAAATGTCCTGTTTTCAGAAGCGAGAAAGGTAAATAGTAACATGCCCGAGGGACTGGGACCAGTATGTTCAACATATTCCCAAATGATCTGGAAAAAAAGGATTAAACAGCAAGGAAGCAAAATTTAAGTCCCAAGCAGACTTTGAAGATTTAGAAAATTGGGGGACGAGGCAACAAAATGGCAGATGAAATTCAGTGCTGATCAACACAAAGTAATAAACATATAAAATGATGGCATCTAAATTTGCAGTTACCACTCAAAAAAGTTCTTGGAATCATATTAAATATTTCTCTGAAAACATCCACTCAATGTGCAGTGGCAGTGAAAAAAGCCAACAGAATGTTAGGAATCATTAGAAAATGGATAGATAATAAGACAGAATATACCATATTGACTCCATATAAATCTATGTTATGCCCACATCTTGAATAATACTGCATGCAGATGCGGTCACCACATCCCAAAAACAGATATATTGGAATTGGCAAAGGTACAGAAAAGGACAACAAAAATGATTAGGCATATGAAACTGCTTCCATACGAGGAGTGATTAACAAGACAGGAACTTTTTGGCTTGGAAAAAAGAGAAGTTTTGGGGAGAAACTAAATGAATTCTTTGCTTCGGTCTTCACAGCTGAGGGTGTTAGGTATATTCCCAAACCTGAGCCATTCATTTTAGGTGACAAATGTAAGGAATTGTCCCACACTGAGGTGTCATTAAAGGAGGTTTTAGAACAAATTGATACACTTAACAGCAATGAGTCACCAGGACCAGATGGCATTCACCCAAGAATTCTGAAAGAACTCAAATGTGAAATTGTGGAACTATTAACTGTAGTTTGTAACCTATCCTTTAAATCAGCTTCTGTACCGAATGACTGGAAGATAGCCAATGTGGTGCCAATATTTAAAAAGGGCTCTAGAGGTGATCCTGGCAATTACAGACCAGTAAGTCTAATGCCAGTACTGGGCAAATTAGCTGAAACTATAATAAAGAATAGAATAGTCACATATATAAATGCAGTAAAACTCCAATAGTCCGGCACCCAACTGTCCGGCACTCTCGATTGTTCGGCATCAAAATGGCAAGCGTGCCTGATGGAACTGGGACGGAGCCTGGAACTGTTTAGGTCAGCCGCTCTCACATGGGGAGCGGGAGGTGTTTGGCTCTGGGGAAGGGGGGGAGGGGGATCAGGTCACACACAGCATCCCAGCCAGCTGATTGAAAAGCCGGCTGCTCAGCACATGTACCCCAGTGCCTGGAAGGAGACGCGCGGCTGTACCGGTGGCTCTGGGGACCCGAGCATAAGGTTGGGGGAGGGGGGGATTGGGTTGGGAGTATGCAGTACCTTCTGATACACCGGCATATCCAATAATCCGGCACCGCCTAGGTACCAAAGGTGCCTGATTATCGGAAGTCTACTGTAGTTTGTTGGGGAATAGTCAACATGGTTTCTGTAAAGGGAAATCATGCCTTACTAATCTACTAGAGTTCTTTGAAGGGGTCAACAAACGTGTGGACAAGGGAGATCCAGTGACTATAGTATACTTAGATTTCCAGAAAGCCTTTGACAAGGTCCGTCACCAAAGATTCTGAAGTAAAGTAAGTTGTCATGGGATAAGAGAGAAGGTCCTCTCATGGATTGATAAATGGTTGAAAGACAGGAAACAAAGGGTAGGAATAAACAGTAAATTTTCAGAATGCAGAGAGGTATTTATAAATGATCTAGAGAAAGGGGTAAACCGTGAGGTAGCAAAATTTGCAGATGATACTAAACTGCTCAGGATAGTTAAGACCAAAGCAGACTGTGAAGAGCTTCAAAAAGATCTCACCAAACTAAGTGATTGGGCAACAAAATGGCAAATGCAATTTAATGTTGATAAATATAAAGTAATGCACATTAGAAAAATAATCCCAACTGTACACACAATATAATAGGGACTAATTTAGCTACAGCTACTCAAGAGAGATTTTGGAATCATTGTGGATAGTTCTCTGAAAAGATCTATTCAATGTGCAATGGCAGTCAAAAAAGCAAAAAGAGTGTTAGGAATCATTAAAAAAAGGGATAGAGAATAAGACAGAGATTATTTTATTGCCTCTATATAAAACCATGGCACACCCACATCTTGAATCCTGTGTACAGATGTGGTTGCCTCATCTCAAAAAAGATATATTGGCATTGAAAAAGGTTCAGAAAAGGGCAAGAAAAATGATTAAGTGTTTGGAATGAATCTCATATGAAGAGAGATTAAAAAGACTGGGACTTTTCAGCTTAGAAAAGAGAAGACTAAGGGGGGAGGGAATATGATACAGGTCTATGAAATCATGACTGGTGTGGAAAAAGTGAATAAGGAAAGGTTATTTACTTGTTCCCATAACATAAGAACTAGGGGTTACCAAATGAAATTAATAGGCAGCAGGTTTGAAACAAACAAAAGGAAGTTTTTCTTCACACAGCGCATGGTTGGCCTGTGGAACTCCTTGCCAGAGGAGGTTGTGAAGAACAGGACTTGAACAGGGTTCAAGAAAGAACTAGCTAAATTCATGGAGGTTAGGTCCATCAATGGATATTAGCCAGGATGGGTATGAATGGTTTCCATAGTCTACGTCAGTGGCTGGGAACGGGTGATAGGAGAGAGATTGCTTGATAATTCCCTGTTCTGTTCACTCCCTCTGGGGAATCTGGCATTGGCCACTGTCAGAAGACAGGATACTGGGCTAGATGGTCCTTTGGTCTGACCTAGTATGGCCATTCTTACAGCATGCTCCTATGTCTTCTTTCCCTAAGACCTTCAGGTTCCAATACCAGCTGGTATTAATTAGAGCAACCGTAGGCCACTGTAACTTTACTTGGAGCTGGTGCAGCAGTAGAGACTCGGGGACACTGACAACCCTCTGAGCACATCAGAAAAGTAAAATTAATAAAGCTGGTTGATACAGTGACTAATTCCCATATACATAAGTTCAAACTGACATTCCAGTACCCAGATACTTGTTCCTAAATGGTATTAGACATGCTCTTAAAAGGCCTGTGTGGAAATTGAGCTTGCAATTTGCCAAGACAACAAAAAATGCATTCATTTTGTATGCAATTAGCTTGCATCATTGGACACAGCTGACTACAACTAGCCATTTTAGGCCTACCACTCCACATGTGCAATTAGGGATGTAAAATCCCGTTTAATTGATTAACCGGTTAAACATCTTGTTTAACCACTGAAAGGTCAAGGTAGGCAGGTTGGGGGTGGGGGAGGTCACTCCAGCCCAGCTGGAACAGCCCCCCTGCCTGCTGCTGGGCTGGAGCAGCCCCTCTCCCTGCCACAGGAAGGAGTGCTCCAGCCTAGCTGGACCAGCCCCTGACTGCAATAAGCCAGGGTGCCCCACAGGCAGGAGCTGCTCTGGCATTGTGCTGAGAGCAGCCACTGCCTGGGGCATGCCCAGGCCCGCCGTGGACAGAGGCTTCTCCAAAGCCAGCCTCCCCTTGGGGCTGGAGCAGCCCTCTGCCTGCAGCAGGTGGGGAGCTGCTCCAGCCCCCACCAGTTAACTGGTTAAACATTCATATCCGTATGTGTAGTACTATTAATTTAGTCTCAGAGGGTAGCCGTGTTTGTTTTTAAAGGTACAGACTATGAGAAGTCCTGTGACACCTTAGAGACTAACAAATATATGTAATATCATGAACTTTCATGGGTAAAACCATGAAAGTTCATGATACTATATATATTTGTTTATCTCTAAGGTGCCACAGGACTACTTACTATACATTTAGTTATGTTTTGCGTACTACTGGAAATTAGGCTGTACAGAATGGTATAGTAATGGAAAATAAACCCAGGACTCCTATTGGAGTGGTGCCTGTTGACTAATATTCAGTCCTATCTTGGCTCCATGCATTGGTATTTGGACAACACCACCTGTCAAGTGTCTGCTGCATATACAAAACAGTCATCAATAGGAAAAGAAAAAGAGAATTGGTTATAAATCTGACATTATTAGGCCAGAATCATGGAAACACCTTTGAGTTCAGGGTGAAGTAACACCAAACCTTCCAAACACAGAACACACCTAAGCAAGAGACAGCTGTGAATGATTTGCTCTACCCTGACCATAAAACTCAACATGATGTGCCAAGAATCTGAATTATGAAGCCAGGGGCAGAGGTGATAGGGGAAAGAAGCAGGCTTCAAGTAATGAAGTGTCACCCACAAGAGAGGGGGAAAATAACAGAAAAACTATGGTTCTCTCAACTCAGAGATAATTTTTAGTAACCTAGGATGACAATTAGGACATGACCACAATACAAAGCCATATGTTTTTTCTTGGTTCAGCATTTCAAAATAAAGCCCATTTTCAAGTAGAAAGCATCCTTCTGAAACAAACAAAATAGTTTTTCTTCATTTCAAAAATTCTGTACTTTTGCATTTTATCTAAAACACATTCTCACAAATGAAACAACATCTGCCACTTGATGAAAAATAGCCCAGTTATAAAGATGCTAGTTTCCCCTCCTGTTATTCCTAAAAACAGCCATAAAAGGTTTAGGTTGCACTATTTGGGGAATGAGGAAGAATGTTGTGCACAATTTGTTAAGAATACAAATTGGATTTTCAAAAAGAATTTTGTTTTGTCTTTGCATGTCATACTGAAATCATGGATTTGGTAGTTTGGCTCCCATGCTGGACTAGCCAGGAGAATCATTTTAAGACCAACTGATTTTATTGTTTCTATACAATTGCTTAGGCAATGAAGCAGAAGAGAGCTGCTGAGAAAGCATGGCAGGAATCTACCCACAAAGAAATTAAAGTGAACTGAATTCCATCACACTGGGATATGGGAGCTAAGGAGGAAGAAAACAATGCTAGAGGACAAGGATGTAATACACAACATCATGGAATTTCCTGTGTTGCATGTATTACTATAGTGACAAGAGATGCTAGTCAAGATCAGGGCTTCATGGTCCCAGGAGATATACAAACAAATGGTAACAGATGGCCCAGGCCCTGAAGAATTTATAACCAGGTCAACCAACCAGGGAAAGGAAGCAGGGCAAAGGAGTCTATTGCCCTTGGGCCCATTGATTCGAAAGAGTCCAGAGCCCTGGGCTATTTAAATTGCTGCCAGAGCACCCTGTGGTATGCTCCAGGCAGTGCTAAGGGCTGGTGGTGGGGCGGTGAGAGCACAGTGTACCTTTATGCAGCTCCCCTTGTCTGCAAAGGACGAAACGGAGCCAATGTGAGCTGCGAGGCTCCGTGGCTGTGGCGCCGATAAATAAACAAACCGGGGCGGCCAGTTAATGTGTTTCTGAGGGTATGTCTACATTGCATTCCTCCTTCGAGAGAGGAATGCAAATGCAGACAAACGAAATTGCAAGTGAAGCACGGATTTAAATTTCCCGTGCTTCATTTGCATAATGGCATCCGGCTGCTTTTCCAAAATACCGTATTTTGAGGAAAAAAAACTCAGTCCACACAGGGTTATTTAGAAAAGAAACCCTTTGAAATAACCCTTAAACCTCATTTTTTAAGGAGTAAGGGTTATTTCGAAGGAAGGGTTTCTTTTCGAAATAACCCCAAGGTTTTTTTTGAAATAAAGTATTTCAAAAAAGCAGCCAGACGCCATTATGCAAATGAAGCACAGGAAATTCAAATCCACACTCCATTTGCAATTTCATTTGTCTGCATTTGCATTCCTCTCTTGAAGGAGGAATGCAACGTAGACATACCCTGAGAGTGATTCTGTGGAACACTTTCAGAAACACTGGTGTAGTGTGCTCCGGCAGCTCTGAGGGTTGGCTGTTCCAGGGAACATGGATCTGGGCTCCTCCCCACACCTTGACCAGGGGCTCATAACACTGGTCTACAATTTTTTAGAAGTTGTCTGCTTCAGAGATAAAATGTGCTATTTATTATGTATTTTGATGTGCTGAATTCAAATATGGCAATTAAAACAACTGATTGGCTCCTGTTTCCAAGATATTTAAGTTTTTACGTTTTACATCTATGTATATTGTGTAGATAGAGTTTTAATCATAAATTGTAAACCTAGGTCTTTTCATGTGTTTATGGTTTTTACATGATAATATTTCACCTGTCCTGTTTATGTAACACTTTAAAAATCAGCAAAAGGGTTATATAAATAAAATTTATTATGAAACAAAAGGCAAAAAAATATTATGTACATAGTTTAGTCCTATTCAGTGTCTACTTGGCGCTTCTTGGCTTGTCTCTTGTATTCATTAAATGGAGCACCTTCCATGAAGAAGAATGGGACAAGATCCTTTTGACGGTCACGGAAAGTGGAAACCCTAACATCACCTGCCAGGAGATTCCACTGCTGTAGTCTGGAGCCCAACAGCTCTGCCTTACTCTTGGGTAGTTCCAAATCCCTGACAAGGTCATTCAGTTCACCTTGTGTTATGAGGTGTGGCTCAGAGGAGGAGGATGGGAGAAAATGTGGGTCCTGTGACATTGATGGTTCAGGACCAGAAGTTTCATCCTCTTCTTCTTCCTCGTCTGACTCAAGTGAGAATGATTCTGGTGCATCAGGAACCGGCAGTCCTTCTCCGTGGGGTACTGGGCGTATAGCTGATGGAATGGTTGGATAATGCACAGTCCACTTTTTCTTCTTTGACACACCTTTCCGAACTGGAGGCACCATGCAGAAGTAACAATTGCTGGTATGATCTGTTGGCTCTCTAAATCATTGGCACTGCAAAGGGCATAGATTTCCTTTTCCTATTCAACCACTGGTGAAGATTTGTTGCACAAGTGTTGCAACATATATGTGGGGCCCACCTCTTGTCCTGATCTCCAATTTTGCAGCCAAAATAAAGGTGATAGACTTTCTTAAACATGGTGGTTATACTGTGCTTTTGTGATGCAAAAGTCACTTCACCACAAACATAGCAGAAGTTATCTGCACTGTTCACACAAGTATGAGGCATCTCTGCTCACTTTGGCTAAACAGAAATGTGTCCCTTTGCAAAATCAAACACTGACAAATAAGAGAGCACGACACTGTATGATTTCTAGAGCTGATATAGGGCAATTTGTTCAGTTCAGCAGAGTGATGTAAGCTTCGTTATGATTGCATCATCCATGACTTCTAGTAATAACATGAGGCAATTCATATCGTGTATGACGCAATACCAGCTTCAGATTGCATCATTCATTGTTTTGCCTAAAAAGCAAGTACTGTCCAAACCCAGTCATAGATTTATTCATAGATCCAGTCAAAGATGTATTTTAGTCATTTCTGGTTTAAATTGAGATCCCTTCCCTTTATAACTCACTTATCCTCCGCCATTCCCAAGTCAAGGGTCGTATATACTGACCCAAGAGCATATCTTGAAAACTAGAGCCAATCAACACTTTTAAGCATCATTTTCGTTCTCAGTGACCCAGAATTAGTAAAGTTTGACTACATTTAGTTCAGAAGCATTTTGGCTGTAGAGCAGTGTAATCAGACAAGACTGACAAAGGAAAGGAGAAAGGAATTATTATTTAGAGCGGATTGGGAATTTTTCTACTTTTTGAGAGGAGGGTGTTTCTTCAATAAGTTTTCAGCAGCTGAAAATGGAAAAAAAAAATCAGATTTCATGTTTTGAGGTTTTTGATGAACACTTGATTTTTTTTGGTCAAAATTGATATTTCCCTTTTTTTTTAAATGGAAAAAAAATTGACCAGCTCTCTTGGAATACTCCAAAAGTAGTATTACTAGTCCCGTTTTATAGATTGGGAACCGAGACATAGAGAGGCCCAGGCTCTTTCCACATGTGAATAGCACAGCTATAGTGCTGCAGCAGTACTGCTCCAGTATTGTAGTGTAGATGATTCCTACACTAACAAAAGGGTGGGGGTTGCAATAGTTAATCCCCCTCTTTGGGAGGCAGTAGCTGTACTGACTGAAGAATTCCTCCATCAACCTAGCCCTGTCTAAACAGGGAGGATAGGTTAATCTAATTATGACACAAATTGCATGAAAATTTCATGGACAGAACCTACTTCTTCAGTTGAGGTTGTGCCCATGATACTATATACCTGTATTTTTTCTGGTTAGTCTCTCAGATGCTACTGGACCACTTGTGGTTTTAAGTTTTTTTAAGTTACAGAGTAACATGGCTTTCCCTCTGAGACTTTGTAACTTTAGGTTAAATTATCTGCATAAAAGCTATCTTTATGTGCACAATAGCCATGCAAGACACAAAAATGAGGTTAGAGAGAACAAAAAAAAGAGCATATTATCCACATGTTTCTATGTGGAGCATATTCTTAGATCAACCATGTCTGCGTTATGAAACACACATCCCTTTAGGACCTGATTCTAAACACTGCTGATATCCTGGTTTCTTATTGAAACGAAAGACAGAACTATGTAGCACTTCAAAGACTAACAAGATGGTTTATAGGTGATGAGCTTTTGTGGGCCAGACCCACTTCCTCAGGTCTGGCCCACGAAAGCTCATCACCTATAAACTATCTTGTTAGTCTTTAAAGTGCTACATAGTTCTGTCTTTTGTTTCAGCTACACCAGACTAACACGGCTGCATCTCTATCACTGGTTTCTCATTGGCTTCTTTAGGACCAACTGTCACTCACTGGATGCTTCAGAAGTCAGCAATAGCTCTGTATGAAGCAAAGCACTTTGCATAACTTTAAATGCAAACCTTAAGTATCTTGCTCATCTGAGTCCATAGTTTGGAATTTAGCGGGTATATTAGATCAATGGACTAAAAGTTCATTTCTGGGATCTGAGTTCAGATCTCAATATAAATCACTAAGATGGCTGAAAATTTTCAGTTGAACATTTTTTAAAAATGGAAAATTGGTTTTCAACTAAATTTTATTTGCAAAAAGCATCTGCTTTCTGCAGGAAATGTGACGTTTTCATTAAAAAAAAATACCTCCAATGTGAACTTTTTATTTGGAAATGTGAACAGTATCTCATGGGAGTTGGTTAGGTGCCTCACATGGCCTCTATTCTTCTCTAAAAGCGAAGAGGAGTCCTGTGGCACCTTATAGACTAACAGATTTATTGGAACATAAACTTTCGTGGGCAAAGACCCACTTCGTCAGATGCAAGCTGGAGCCATGGTGCATCTGAAGAAGTGGGTCTTTGCCCACAAAAGCTTATGTTCCAATAAATCTGTTAGTCTATAAGGTGCCACAGGACTCCTCATCGCTTTTGCAGATTCAGACTAACATGGCTATCCCTCTGATACTAATCTTCTCTGTGCACTAGAGTTGTGGGACTCCAACAGTGGTGAGCAAAAAGGGAGACTAATGTATATGGAACATAGTACAGCCAGGAAGCCCACCTGAGAGAGAAGAAGGCAGGCACCAAAACATTTCTGAATGGACATTTCTTGGATTTTATCCAAAATAGTTGGTTTTCTACTTTGTCAAAAAGTCAACATTTTCTATGGAAATTTGACAAAAGACACTTTCTTCATCGATATATTGTGCAGAAAGAAAAAATAACAGCTTGAATACAAGTTAAGGAGCTTTTTGGGTTAATTCATGTCCACATTTGTGAACAAATTCATCCGTCCTTTCACATGGTTGCTAAAGGAGGTACATAATGCAAAATAAAATCTGAGAGTCACTAGAACAAAATATGGTGTTCACTTTATTAGGCTCCTTTTTGTGCTCACTTTAAGGGACTATTCTAACACTGAGTAAGGCATACAGAGAGAGACAGTCCATTTTGCACTTAGCGATATGCTGGGAATTTTACTTTTGAAGAGTTACATCCATCTGGTCAGGAAACAGAGAAAGAACTTGCGACCTGTGTGCCCAATCCAAACTAAACAGCAGTTAAATTAAAACATTTCAGGTTTCAAATATAGTCATAAGCATTTAAAGATAAAGAACTCTGAATAATTATGATCAGAGTTTATTTACTTGCAAACAGAGAGGCTAAATTTCTCAAATTATTTGCTCAAGATAGATTCAAGGCTAGAATAATAAGGGTATTGCAGGTCAGTACTAAGAAAAATTGAGATCTCTGTGTAAGGCAGGTTGTGCAACACTTGTTTGGCTCAAGCTTTCAAATTAACAAGTATTAAATTATTCAGTGATTAATTTCTCTCTAGCCAAACAAAAATGCTACAGTAATGAGAGGAAAATTTAACGTCCCAAACTGTTTCAAGCAGTTCCAATAATATCCCTAAAACTCAATTTTCTTGCTATATACTGAAAACAAAGTTCACAAATATATTTTACAAGATTTACCTGGTGTTACTCATGCTCTTAACTAAATTAATTTTTGGTTTTGGAGAATAAAATTAAAGTATACGTGCTTCATCTAAATCATTGCTGTGGGATGCTACTGGAGAGGAGGGGTTCAGCAGGCAGGTGGCCCCAGGCAGCCCCCCCTCGTCACAGCAGCTTGGGGCCAGGAGAGAAATGCCCCTCCATGGCCACTGCAGATCTGCTGGGTGCAGCCAAGAGAGGAGTGCATGTCCCCTGGCTGGGGCAAGTCTAGGTTAGTCTGACCCCTGCGCTCCCCAGCCAGGGTGAGGAATGCAGCAAAATGTGCACTTTCCCCTTGCTCCCTGATGAAGGGGAACTGCCAGCAATGTTCCCATATAAATGGGGGGGAAGATTCAGCCCCTCCCCACCCTCTCTAAAGAGAACTTGGGGGTGGGAGACTCGGGGTTGGGGAGTCCTGGATAGGGGGAGAGGAGGTGGCGGCATGTCCCCAGCAAATCCCTTTCACCTGCTTGGTGATTCTGTCTGCTTCTCATGAAACCATGCAGAAAAGAATCTTGTTTCAGGCACATCCCATTTTCCTGCCACAACTAAACCTTGCCTTGCTTTAAGTTATGATAAGAGGAAGCTGTATACTGAATTTGGTGATGTAGCTCATACCGTTTAGGAGTTCTTGGACACACAGACTCACTCGCTCAAATATATAGTAGATTACTAAATTCAGTTTTCCTATAACTCCCAACTAAATTGAGCTGGGACAACTGAATAATAATAAACTTTATACAGCATCTTTAAAAGAATTCCAATGGATTTACTTTAGCATTGGAGTAATAAAAGTAATTTATTTCCAAATGATAATTTCTTTATATTTTTCTTCATTTGATGCATACAGGAATGGAAGATTCATCATGGTTTCTAGATAAGTTATATTGCTTTATAATTTTAAGATTTGAGAATGCTTATTTTCAGCAAAGGTGTTGATGAAAAAGGGACCTTCTACCACCCTCTAGAGCCACATTTCATTAAAAATGCAACAAAAAAAGCATTCTTCTAGCTTACTGTGGTCTCAGCCTACAGTTTATTATCCAGTTTATAAGAAACATGTTATTCATATAAGTGGCATTATTGGAAACATAAATTAAGATATAAACATAGATTTCCATTTGTAACTGTTGTGGATTTCATTAGCATGGTTGAAAAATACTTTCCGGCCAGTTGCCTTAGGAATGGTCTGTTTTAATTTGCTTAGTCTTCTCTCTCTCTCTCTCATCAGCCGTTTTCTGGCTTGGCAATGAGAAGTCAAGTGTTGTAGGAAGGGAGAAATGGAAACACAGAATACAGTCTGTAAAGGAAACTGATCTCCTTGTGTTCTCTTTGGAGTTCTAGTAGAGCTTTGGAATTTGTACACTAACATGAGAATTGTATTTTTTCCTCGTTTGTTTTAAATTCCATAACTTCTTATTTTCCTTTGTGTTTCTTATCATTGTTGTAATGTTATGCATTTGCACAAAGTGTCCAAAGGGTTCCCATGCATGGTTAAAACTGTTGGACTATTTCTAGAGAAAGAGATACATTGTTGAGATCCAAAGATATTACTAGTCTGTATTTTGCACAGCAGCTGTGGAATGTTTTAGCTTTTTCTTAAATAAGATAACCATGCCAAAGTAAAATTTTCTACAGAATCAGAGAGTGAGGCTCTCCTATCCATTGAATTTCAAAGAGGAGTTGAGCAGCAATTACTTTAGGCTCTATTAAAAGAGCCAAGTTTAAAGTACAAGGAACAGATCTCAATGGGTACGAGTATATGTAGATTTACTGATGTCAATAAATACAGTTCCATTGACAACAGGTGAGATTTTCTCCCCAGATGCTTCATTCAAATTCTATTTCTTTTTGTTCGAGTCTCTTCCAGTTTTTGATGCTCATAGAAATGGAAATGATACATTTTAAGTGGTCTAGCATTGTGTATTGGAGGGAGATCATCAACTTGAAATCTAGTCAGTCTGAAAGAAACTGAGATTAAAGCAGCATTTAAAAGGATCATATGGACAGGCCTCATTCTCTCATCTGTCTACAGCATGCTGAACTTCATTCAGTACCTGAAACTCAAATAAGCTGGCAGCTACCACATTAAGCATTGCTTTAGGGCAAGTCATAAATACCTCACAAAACAATTTTAAAAATCTGCTTATAAGAGGTTAGTACATATTCTACTTTTTAATGGCATAAATGATTTTAACTTCCAGATCCTCTGCCCATTCTCTCTCTCTCAAACACACAATGAGCCATTGCTTATGGCTACATCATTCTTTACTAGCATGTGTTGAATTAAAAAAAAAAAAAAAGTAATCATAACAATAGAGCCTCGGGTCCTTCACCTGACCCTACTCTAGGTTATGTTCTTAAATGTCTTTCCACAGATTCAGAAGAAGCCTTTTCATCAATACTTTCTTTTTGGTTTCCTAAATCCAGGCTTACTTATAGTCATCTGTTCCAGCATTGTGGGTTAGGTTTTCAAAAAGCTTAGCCACATCTCTTCCACTTACCTTAATGGGAGTAGAGTGGTTAAACCCCACACACATTGCTTTGAAAATGAAGGAGCATGAGTCAGCTCAAGGACTCAAGCTGGTTGGAAAGATGACAAGCAGTGATGTGTGCCCAGTTTAAGTAGAAGCTCCCAAGGAAAAAGAGCTTAGTGGGTGACTTCTATGTTTCTTACAATGTAGCTGGCAAGGCCACAGACTAGCACACACAAAAGATGGTACAGCTGCTTTCAATAAAGGAGAGAGACAGAGAGAATCTTGTTTTTAAGGAGACCGGAGGATTAAGTTGTGATTGACACAGAATACAGTCCAGGCCAAAAAAAAGAGAGAAACTTCTGCGAAGCTCAGATGTTCAGTAACCTTTTAAACATATTTATAGAACCCAGAAGCATATACACTAGGTATATTAGAAAGGCCACCATTACTGGTGTCTTGACAGCATGGACAGTTTGTGAGGGTGTGGGTGTCCCTCCCTCTGCTGCATGAAGTGGAAGAGAGAAAAACTGATTTTCTTTATGGATCACAATTCCTCTTTTACTTCCATCCCTGTAAAAGAGAATGATTCTATGAACTGCAGAGGCATTACTTCAGAGTCATACTGTTCGTACCAAAAGCCGAGTTCCATCCCAGCTCTAGGTCACCTTTCTCAACTGGTTGCCATGGTGAAGTTGCTCCTTTATCATACCAGGTACAGGCCTATTCATGATTCTGAGGGCCAAAGATCAGGAGTAGAGATATGGTCATGTCTATGCTACTTACAACCTCAATTAGCATCAAGGGGCTCTGGGCTATCAACTTCCAGGGGCCAACAGCCAGAACACTACACTGACACTGCTTCAGCCCTACTACATGAATCTAAGTGGTGTGCTGCCATGAAGATAAAGTTATTAGGTTGGTGGAGTGGGACTTTACATTGGTGAGAATAACATTGTAGTGTAGATAAGGGCTCTGACTTATTTTTCCTTTGGGGTGTTTCACCCTCACTCCACTCTCCCGAAGGCCTCACTCTTACTCCATCAGTTCCTGACCCCACCCCCAGAATCCCCACCTGCCGGCCACTTGCTGTTCCCCACCCTTTCCCAAACCACTCCCAAGCCGCAGGTCAGCTAGTTGGAGGTGTTGGTGCTGATCAGCTGTGGCTTGTAGGTGCTGAGCACCCACATTTTCCCCCAGGAGTGGCCCAGCACCAGGCATCAACACTGTGGGTGCTGTATGAGTGTAGATGCTTACCGAGTTAGGTTGATGTAAGCTGCCTTCAGTCAACCTCACTCTGTAATTTAGACCAGGCCTGCATAAGCTGGCACAGAACAGTGGTGGGTTTTTAATTGCAGTGTAGATACACCCCCAGAGGCACTCAGGGGTGGTGGTTAGCGGTGTCTGATGAGGGCTCAAGAAAATTGTGTTTCATAACATTAAGAGGAACTCCTCAATACTTAGAGCCCTGTGGTCTCTCTTATCTGGGATCGTACAGCCATGCTGGCAGTGGGAATGGAGGGTGATACAAATACATGGCTGGGAGGAGCTCCCAGCCCAAGGCACTGGCTCCCAAGAGTAATGGGACCATGCTCCGCTCCACTGGCTGCAGTTGGGAGTAGAGCCCTGAGGATCAGCAGATACCAATGTCTATCCATGCATATCCACATCTGTGGGTAGACTTTCGTCTCCGCGCGGGGCACTATCGATATTGAACCTGGTCGTGCTCCTGCTGACACAGCTAAGCAGAAGGGTTACATTCATTTTAATGGTACACTATAAAAATATATTAGTAAGCCCCACTATCTTCATCTCCATGGGCAGATGGGTTGAATCCCAGTTAGATCACTGCTGCAGGAAATACGCAACAAAATTCATTTATCCTGCAAAAGCACCTCTGTGGCAGCTTTACAGAGGTCAGTCCTTGCACTGTGGTAGAGGGTAGAGCTAGTGAGTCACCAATTCTCCATTCCAACCACCCCAGCAAGTCCAAGGAATACAGTACATAAATTAAACAGACTCAGTTGCCTACCCACTCACATGTGGAACTGCCCTGGAAAGGGCTGGCAGGGAGATCCTTGGAAGCAAACTCTTCCAAGAACCATGTTGCTGAAGAGTAGCAGGAATACAAGTTGGACTGGGGAGATACTGGGACATATTTGACAGCTACTGAGGTCTAGGAAGGGATCTAATTCCCTTGATTATTCCATGGGGCAGGAGTAAACATCTCTCACCAAGGAAAGTCTGTATTGCAATGGTTCTCAACCAAGGATCCAGGACCTGGTGAGGGGATGCAAGCAGATTTAATGATGTTGACCAAGCAGGGATGGCATTAGATTTCCTGAGGCCCAGAGCAGAAAGCTGAATCTGTGCCACATGGGGCTGAAACCCAAGGCCCAACACCAGCCTGCAGCTTCAGCTCCAGGCTGAACACAGCTTCATAGGGGTTCCTATGCCATGGAGCACAAGGCAATTGCTCAACTTGCTACCCTTAATGCTGGCTCTGGCATTTAGATGCAGAAAGCCAGTTGTTGTGGCACAGCTGGACCATGGAGTTATTGCAACATGATTTGTAGGGTTGAAGGGGGGGGGGGGGAGATAATGGAAATTCAGATTATCAGAATTGTGCCTCTCAACAGAAATAACCAATATGGGCCATGTTAAGGCCAAAAAAGTTATCTGCCAAAGTAGCAATTTTGTGTCACACTCAAGAAGCAGTGACTACAGCTGGAAGACCATTAAAAATTAGCAAGATACCATCATGATGATATGAAATGGAACTGAATCACAATACAAACATAGGATGTACTGCTAGTTACAGTGTAGGGATATGTAGTATTTTCTTTAACAGAAACTTAAATAATAAATAGTCCTTGGTGTGATCTAATTTTAATGCCTTTCCATCCACAAGGAAGAATTGCATCTATCTCAGCAGTAACTTGTATGTGCAGATTAATTTTCATACTAGCGAGTACAGCTCATATCTAAATCCACCAGGATCACTGCATTAAAATTCACATTGCCGAAAACTCACACACAGAATTGGAGGGAAAAGCCCTCACTGCTGGAAAAGTAATATCAAGCAGAAATAGGAAATAGCATCAACAGGAAACAATAATCATTTTCTTACCTTGAAACTTTTAAAGAGAAGGGATGAAACTCAGGAAACTATCACGGGACTCTCAGGCATGCAGTACCAACCAGCATTCCAAAAGAGTGCCAAAGGCAGAGAGTACAACAATAGTGTAACTGTTATGCTAGGTTCATCTCCTTGGCTGACCTCTGAACTCTCCCCCCCCCTTCCACAAGTACTTCTCTGAGGCACATGAAACTTGGTAGCCCAAACCCACAGAGACCAAGTTCAACAGCCTGTATAGAGCTTTTCTCAGGAATTAAAGGGAGTAGCAGCAGTTCCCACACAGCCTGCAGGAAAGGCAGTGATATGCTAACGAGGCCATCTGATGGGGCTCAAGGAAAAGCATTTAACAAGGAGGAAAAGTGTGGGGACTGGAGGTTATTATCCACCAGTATCATATTAACAAAATAAAAATTGTTTAAAGGAAGACTTGTGTTTAAGACCAGCCATTATTTACCATAGCAATCTGTAGTAGTTAGCTACTGATTGCACTGCTACTGTGTTCACCTGGTAATGGCAAACCCCTAGCACAGTTTGACAAGGGTTGTATTTCTAAGGGCACCTCAGCAGAAAAGGGGAGGGGGGAATAATCTTGTTCCCAGCTAATTATGGAGGTTAACATGAAAAATATGTTTGTAAGAGAATAGTCTTTTTCTGTCTGATCCCAAGTTCACTGAAGTCATACTGCGCTACTCAGTGTTGTATCAGCTACAGCAAATGATACCAAAGATAGGGAAGGGATAATCTAAAGCCCACTGAAGTCCATGAATCTCTCACTGACTCCACAATGAGCTTTAGATCCACAATAAACAGCACCAGCTAATATACTCAAAAACAACTCATGTTGGTAATACCCCTATTAGAGAATGACATCTCAAGAAAATTAACATTTTCTTGCATTGTTTTGTAAAGATATTTTATTGTTTTGAAAATCATGCACTCATAAAACACCTAAATCCAGATTCTGCTCTCACTAGTATTGGTTTAAAATCTAGCATGACTCTCTTTAGGGTGAATGATTCTTCTGTTTTACACCCAGCCCTATGTGAACATCCCGTGAGCTAAGGTTCACCAAGTATGTTCCAAATGCAATTCACACACACAGAACTTCACTGCATTTATTGCTCCCTTTTGCATGGTTTGATTTTTTTTTTTTTTGAGAAGTGGTGCAGTTAGAAGAGGCAGACATAGAAACAAGTGTCCCTCTTAGGGATGGCAGGCCTGAACACTATACACTTTAGCCACACATTCCCCTTATGTTTCTCCTCAATAGATCTGGGTAACTAAGCTTCACTTGCTGACAAGAGGAATTTATACTCAAGCCAATCACAAATGAGCTGTTTCACAAAGCATTAATGCAGGAGATGAAATCAGAGAAACACAAAAATATGTCATGGAGAAACTTTTTCTTTAAAAAAAAATTAATATACCCATTTTAATGTAATTATAACTTTTTAGCTGGCATAACTGAAATTGATTCCTAGACAATAGCAATCTCCAGACAAAAACATGATTGTTCAAATTAATATGCCAACAAGATACACACACGCTTTCAATTTAGGTGATAAATACACTCTTGGAGGTTTGGGAAAACAGCACTAATATAACTGCTTGTTTTCTCAACACTGCAAAATGAAAGACCTGATACTTATTTTGTGCTTCAGTGTGATACACATTTTAGGTATTTTATTGAAAATCCACACCACAAAATGCCAGTAGGCTCAGATGGTTCTCATCATGACCTTAAAACAGCCACAGATATTTCTCAGTATGGCCTCAGTGAAATTATATCTGATTAGGGCCTTGTCTATATGATAAAACTGTACGGCTGCGTCTAGACTGGCATGATTTTCCGGAAATGCTTTTAACGGAAAAGTTTTCCGTTAAAAGCATTTTCGGAACAGAGCATATAGATTGGCACGGACACTTTTCCACAAAAGCACTTTTTGCGGAAAAGCGTCCCTGGCCAATCTAGACGCGCTTTTGCGCAAGAAAGCCCCGATCGCCATTTTAACCATCGGGGCTTTTTTGCGCAAAACAATACCACGTTGTCTACACTGGCCCTCTTGCGCAAAAGCATTTGCGCAAGAGGGCTTTTGCCTGAATGGGAGCAGCATAGTATTTGCGCAAGAACACTGACGATCATACATGAGATCGTCAGTGTTCTTGCGGAAATTCAAGCGGCCAGTCTAGACAGCTGGCAAGTTTTTCCGGAAAAGCGGCTGATTTTCCGGAAAAACTGGCCAGTCTAGACACAGCCTACCATTTTAAATCATTTTAAGTCTATCTTGTTAAATCCCATATGAAGATTTTACTTAAACTGGTTTAACCTCATGTAAACCAGTTTAGTTTAATTTGGTAATTGACAGTTCTAAGTTGAACCAATTAAAGCAACAGCTTAAAGTGAAGAGCTGAAGCGCATCTCCATAAGGTGTTTACAGCAGTGTTAAAATCAATTTAAAATCAAGTTAGTTTAAACTGGTACTGCTTTTTTTAATATATCAAAATCTTACAAGAGTGAAAGAGAAATAAAAATTAGGCCCAGCACAGGTCATGTAAAAAATATTCAAACTAAAAGGTCTTTGTTCGCAGGTACCAGATAACATCTTTGTCCTTGCTTAGCTGTAGGAATGTTACCGATTAGAAATCATGTTGAACAAACACAAATAGCTATTTCAAACACATGTTGATGATTCTGGGGGAAAAAACAATTATACAAAATAAACCCCACTTCACACAATAAGTACTCTTTGCTTTCACATCACCCTGTAGTTTGTCATGGCAAGACAAAAGTCAACAGATTAGGAGAGAACCCTTTATCATTAGCTGATCCCAGCCCCAGAACATGGGAAGAACTGTTTAAACTTTACTTTTATTAAGCTAACTAGAGAAATGCATGTTTGTAACCTTATGTTGGCTTAGTAGGGCTTTCCCTCCTCCCCATCTTATCTGAAGTGACACTTTGTTTAAGGATTTAAGAACTAGAAGGCACTTCAGCATGGCACAGAAACATGCTACAAAATGAAATGAAGTAAAAAGGTGGTTATGTCTTACAAACAAAGACCCAAAGTTGGTGTCCTATCCAGGTTTTCCAATTCAGGTCATTGGGCTACCTTCTGATGAGTAAAAAACAAACACACACACACTGCCTCTCATAACACAAGAACTAGGGAGTCACCAAAAGAAATTAATAAGCAACAGATTTAAAACAAACAAAAAAAAAAGGATGCATTTTTCACACAGTGTACAGTTAGCCTAAGGAAGTCTTTGCCATAAGTTATTGTGAAGGCCAAGAACGGGGTCCAAAAAAGAACTAGATAAATTCATGGAAATTCTGAGAAGTTAGGTCCATCAATGGCTATTCGCCAGGATGGTCAGGGATGGTGTCCCTAGCCTCTCTCTGCCAGAAGCTGGAATTGGCAACAGGGAATGTATCACTTGATGATTACCTATTCTGTTCTTACCCTCTGGGACACCTGGCATTGGCATTGGCCACTGCCAGAAGACAGGATACTGGGCTAGATGGACCTTGGGTCTGACCCAGGATGGCCTTTCTCATGTTTATAAATTCTCACCAAACTATGTGGGGCCTGACACTTTTCTGTTTTATAAAACACTACCAAAGTCAAAACAGGTTCTACTCCCATTTTATTTTTATATGTCAACAAACAAGGTTGGGCTTCCTGAGAGAAGGAAGAATCCTCCTCCTCTAACTGAGGGAGCAGGGACCTGTGACTTTGGGCATAAGAAAGAACACTCAGCCTGAAGGAAAACTTTAATTTTATTTCATCTTGTTATTAAGAAGGATGATTGCTACACAGCACATTTCAACCTCAGCTGGTTTTTAATGTTGTTCCTTTTATACACAGATATAGCCAGATTTTTTCTTTATGCGGAAGTTATAGCCCCAAAAGTGAAAAACCGAGCATCTCAAAATACAAGGTCATTCTAATAGTTTTGTAACTTAACATTATAACTAATGTTACTTGTTCCCATTATACTATACATTGTCTATAGAAAAACTACAAGGAGTCCCACAGCATCTTAAAGACTAACACATTTAATAGGGCATATGCTTTCATGGGCTACAACTCACTTCGTCATGTTTGAAGCGAAAGAATCTGATTTAGTTTATGCCCTAATTAATTTGTTATTCTTTAAGGTACCACAGAACTCCTTTTTATTTTTGCTGAAACAGACTAACATGGCTACCTCTCTGAAAATTACATTTAGGCAGATACACACACATACTTTATACAGTCTGTAGCAGAGAATTCACTTTAGATATACACCATGTTCTGAATGTACAAGCTTCGTAGAAGATTCTGCACAAAATAACTCGACTTGAGCTGTCATTGACAATTTGGGATTAGGGTTTCACTACCTAGAGAGACCTAACAGAGATTTTTTATGCAGAACCAAATGCAGATCAACAGTAATAAGGGAAGTTTCCAAAACCTTCCTTTGTCATTTTACTTATTGGGCACTAAATGCACTCTATTAAAGCACAATTTTATGGCCAAGGCTTGTTGCCTTAGTTATGTGAGTAGTCTCACTGACATCAGTGGAAGCACTTATATGAGTAAAGTAAGCATAATTTGGTCCATAATAGCTCTTCACTCTGTTTTAATTCAAATAAAATATAACTATAAAGAGTTTAAACCATTTTGTTTTGATGAAACAAAAAGAAAACCTGGCACAATCAAAATAACCAAAGACTTTTACTCTAATCGTTTTACTTAACAAAGATGGTCTGCGTTTTATCATTAAAATAGTTTTAATAAGAACCCTCTTACCTATTAGCATATACAGGTTGGACTTCGCAGGTCCAGTAATCTTGTGACCTGACTGGTCCCAGATGAGGGATTTAGCTGGACCAAGGGAGGTCATTTGTGGCCCCTTCTGCTGCCATCCCCACCCTCCTGCCCTGCCACCCTGCCGGGCTTCCTGCCCACCCCTCTCTCCCTTCAGCCAATCTCCCCACCCTCTGCGCAGCTCCCAGCCCCCTGCCCTGCCAAGCTGCATGCAGGGCTGCAGAGCTTCACATCTCGCATCATGCTGGGCTCCCCACACTGCATCGCACTGGCCTCCTGTCCCCCTCCTGCCTCACTCCCAGTCTCCCCTACCCCCCACAGTACAGCAGAAGTCGGAACTCTCTGATCCTGGAACGTCTGTGCTCCTGCCGGATCACAGATGTTGCTGGACCAGAGAGTTCTGGTCTGCAGAGGTACAACCTGTACTTCATAATATGCATGGACAGCTAAATCTCTGTAGACTTAGGTGATGTTCTCCCCCTAAATTTACCTCAAGGGACCTGACTCTGCTGCCCTTACTCTGAACTTGGTTTCAATGGCACTGCTTGCAGGGTAAGTTATTATTTAGATTTCAGTAGTTTGGCAGAAGTGGGGCCAAACGAATCCAGTGGCAACGTTGCCTGAGTAAGGGCCATGGTCTTGATTGTTCCCTAAGCAGGAAAAGCTTATGTGAGAAGCCAGGAAACATCACCAGAGGAGAGTTCCAGAGCTCCTTTTAAATAGTCACATAGGAATGGCAAGGTTTGATCCTCCATTGAATGGGACATGGGATCTTGTCCTCTAAATGCATGACAGTCTAGAGTTTGGGAGATATTCAGCCAGGACTATTCATGAGGGGACTTTGTGGGCCACAAAGATTCCTAATCCCCTGATTCCCTTGATCCCATGTTTAGTGCAGAAACCTTGCTCATGAATCATCCTTTACTGTGGCTACTCCTAATACCTCCTTTTAGCAAGGTTCACTGTGCAAGTAGACACGGATTATGTGAATCTGCATAACCCCATGTGCCTCACCTCTAACCCATGTAGCAAAAATCTGCATGGTACATGCACATAGAGGCTTTCACAGGGTCAGGAGAAGGGCAAGTAATCTCAGACTCTGCTCTCTCTTCCCTCATCCCACATATCCAGCCTGGACCTGTTAGATTGCAGGTTACTTAACTCAAGGATGTGGAGTCAATGATCTAACCCTGAGTATGCATGGCAACATTTGCCCCATAATTTGCCAGAATTAGAATAGTATTCAGTACTTACCAGTTTAGTGAAGCAGCCTTTGTTGTTTTTTTGCTTGTCACCAAGCTCACCCTTCTCTCAGGACAGGACACAGTGCTGATTTTTATTGCAAAAAGCAGAGTAGACGTGGAAAATTATTGTAAATAACTTCAGAGGAAAAGAAATAGAAGAAGAGAGTGTTCTGGTTTTTGAACCAAAAAGGGCTATGGAGTTTGCCACTGTTTTTCCAATCAGACTAAATGGTCCCGCAGGGATAGCATTTCAGGCAAGACAGCTTATCTGAAAGAACAGTTCCTTGATTAAAGGAGCAATGATAAATCACAGTCACGGTATTCTCCAGTGCAGTGTACTGTTTTAGCCATACACGACAAATGAAAAGGATATGAGACATTAGACATTAAAGAGTTGATATGCTGAAAGGGAGTAGTCTACACAGAGTTATTCATGTGTGAAAATATTTTATTCCATTTTTTCCCCCAGGCTGCTCGTAGTTTTCTACCAGTAAGTTTTGATTCAGCTCCCAGAAATGAAAAATGACACTAGAAGAAAACAGCTCTGAGTGTGATGAAGATTAAATCATGCTAAGAAGACAGTAACATATTTTCTAATCTATGTTTCATATATATAATATTTCCATACTAAAATCTACATCAGAAAACACTGAGGTTGCAAAGTCAAACAATCAAGTTAGGAAACAGTTGGATAGAGTTACTAGTAATACCTTAATTTGGTCTCCTTATCCAAATGCATATTTAATGATGTGATCACATATGTTTTTTCCCCCACAGGACTCCTGTCTAGTTAGTGCACAGGACTGTGGACAGTGCTCACATAACAATCAGCTATTCAATATTTCATTTTATGCTTATTGTTCATTGTATGGCCCGAGATCTTATTTAATTCACAGTATTCAGACTATGTCCTGAATACAGAAATATTAGTTTCCTTGTGGGCTTTTCTACTGAGTTAATCACTAGCACTGAGTGCTTAACAAATGTGAATACCTTTGTGTTCACATAAAAACATGGGAATGTCCATACTGAGTCAGAACAAATGTCCATCTAGCCCAGTATCCTGTCTTCTGACAGTGGCCAATTTGCCTATTAACTCCATTTGCTGACTCCCTAGTTCTTGTATTATGAGAAGTAATAAATAATTCTTCCTTATTGACTTTCTCCATAGCTGTCATGATTTAATAGACCTCTCTCATGTCCAATGTTGGTCATCTGTTTTCCAAGCTGAAAAGTCCCAGTCTTATTATTCTCTCCTCATACAGAGACTGTTCCATACCCCTCATCATATCACAATTCCACTGTGAAAACATGGTATTATCCCATTTTACAGGCAGGGAACTGAAGCACAAAGAAATTAATGGAAAAAGACACACTAATTTTTGAGTGTTCCATGTAAGATGCTAGGCCTGTTTCCCTACCCTGCCCCGTGGAGAACTTTGTATTGCATTGAACTTAATGTGTTCAGAATACACCTCCCAGGTTCTGCAATAAAAGATGTAGGGGGCCAAAGAACAACAGACTCTTTCACTACAGAACCCTTATACATCGTTTGACCAATGCACTGAACAAGGCAGAACCTATGTAATAAATAGCCTATGATCATCTCACCCTTATGCTGAAGTTCAAACCCTTGTAACAAAGCTGACAAGTGCTAAAGATTCTCAAGCAAATGATTGTAATAATATATTAACATGAGCAAACGAAAGAATGCACTTATCCCAAATAGTGTTGATCAGAAAAACAGTGATGGGACCATTTTTTGTTGGAAAAAAAATTCCATCAGAATCAAGTCAATGTAGCTGAAATTTTGTTTTGGAAAATCCATCATTCTCCCCAAAAAAGAGACAATGTTGAAATATCCTATTATGGCATTTGCAGAAAAGAAGGTTCAATTTTTCGTTTTGACATTCTATACATTGCATTGTATGTTTCAGAATAAAAACAAGAGGTCAAAATCAAACTGACAAAAACAAAATTTGGAATTTTCCTTCATGGAAAATTTTGAAATCCTTCACAAAATGGAATTTCCACCCTCTGCATAGCTCTAATCCTTGAATATACTCTGAGAAAACACTGAACAAATTCTTCTGACCAGGACTGCCAAAAAATTCCATGTGACTCAGACATCCAACATGGAAAGTTTCATAGAACTGTAGAATTTAACACCAGAAGGCACTGCTAGATTTGACCTACTATACATCAGAGGCCAGCAACACCACCCAGCACCCACACACTAAACCCAACAAAGTATAACAGCTCACTGGAAATGGCACTATTATGTGCTATGGCCAGAGAACAGGAGGGTGAGTGA
Organism: Pelochelys cantorii; assembly: GCA_032595735.1. NCBI lineage: Eukaryota > Metazoa > Chordata > Testudines > Trionychidae > Pelochelys > Pelochelys cantorii. The sequence goes on along the minus strand of CM064326.1, from coordinate 330,333,229 downwards.
GGTGCACTGTATCTGAGATCCCTGCAGTGGCAGGGAAATGAATTGGTGACATACACCTAAGTAATTCTAGTGAGTGACCCTCACCCAAATGCCACAGAAGAAGGCTACCCCAGCTTCATTCCCCAGTGGATGGCACATATGGTCTTACATCCTCCGCTTATGATATGAGGACCCCATCCTGCTTCTTTCTGAATAAAGAAGAGAAATATTTATGAATACTTCTGCCTTTTCAGAATCAAATCCCTCTGCATCTAATAATGATCCAATCCTATTTCTAGGATTGATTTTGTTCCTAATGTATTAAAACATAAAAATCCTTTGTTACTTTATTAGTTATTTTGGAGCCCATAGACATGGAACAAGGCACCTCCAGCGTTTACACTCTAAATGGTCAATACAAGTATAAACAACATAAAAGTAAGATGTCAACAGGCACAGATACAACTTCAGGGACTTAAGTACACTATATGGAATGGTTCCAAGGTCTGGTGAAGAAAGAGGAGGAAGACACCTTTTCTGATTTGTCCCTCCATCCCCACAAAGATATGTGGACCCCTATTCAGGTACATATTGAATCTCTAGCACACAATGCATGTGGAATGGTTTCCATGTGCTACAGTTTATTTTGTTTTCTAAACAGTACAGTGTAAGCTGGAGCATATGCTATTTCATGGATGGCATGGCTCCCACTCCATGGAAGTTTAGCAGGGTCTCGGCCCTTTTACTCTTTTCCACAACTGTCACCGAAAGTAACTTCAGATCTTGGAAGGGCTGGTGGAGAAATGGGAAACAAATATGTATTATATTTGTTTAGACTCAGTTGTGATGGATGTCTATTATGACATTTATCTGGGGTTGCCATGAGACGTCAAGATTTCAGGCAAGCAGTTAGTAGTCAATTTAAAATATAAACAAATATTCCCATTTTTGTTACTCCATTTCTCAAGGCCATTCTATGTAAAAGAGAAATTCTCTTCACCCACTATCGTTGTCCTGCCTTCTGCTACACTGACTCTATAGCTGAGTCCCCTCCCTCCACTTATATACAATGCATCAAGTCTCTTTATTCATATGCTTCCTTAAAAGGTCCCATGGGAATCAAGACTGAGGGGAAAAACAACTGAGGAGAGTTGGCAGTTTTTCAAAGGGACATTGTTAAGAGCCCAAAAGCAAGCTATTCCGCTGCGTAGGAGAGAGAGAAAATGTGGCAAAAGACCACCTTGGCTTAACCACGAGATCTTGCATGATCTAAAAATAAAAAAGGAATCATATAAAAAATAGAAACTAGGACAAATTACAAAGGATGCATATAGGCAAACAACACAGGAATGCAGGGGCAAGATTAGAAAGGCAAAGGCACAAAATGAGCTCAAACTAGCTACAGGAATAAAGGGAAACAAGAAGACTTTTTATAAATACATTAGAAGCAAGAGAAAGACCAAGGACAGGGTAGGCCCACTGCACAGTGAGGAGGGAGAAACAGTAACAGGAAACTTGGAAATGGCAGAGATGCTTAATGACTTCTTTGTTTTGGTCTTCACCGAGAAGTCTGATGAAGGAATGCCTAACATAGTGAATGCTAGTTGGAAGGGGGTAGGTTTAGAAGATAAAATAAAAAAAGAACAAGTTAAAAATCACCTAGAAAAGTTAGATACCTGCAAGTCACCAGGGCCTGATGAAATGCATCCTAGAATACACAAGGAGCTGATAGAGGAGGTATCTGAGCCTCTAGCTATCATCTTTGGAAAATCATGGGAGATAGGAGAGATTCCAGAAGACTGGAAAAGGGCAAATATAGTGCCCATCTATAAAAAGGGAAATAAGAACAACCTAGGAAAACTACAGACCAGTTAGTTTAACTTCTGTGACAGGGAAGATAATGGAGCAAATAATTAAGGAAATCATCTGCAAACACTTGGAAGGTGGCAAGGTGATAGGGAACAGCCAGCATGGATTTGTAATGGACAAATCATGTCAAACCAATCTGATAGCTTACTTTGATAGGATAGGAGTCTTGTGGATAAGGGAGAAGCGGTGGATGTGGTATACCTAGACTTTAGTAAGGCGTTTGATATGGTCTCACATGATATTCTTATCAATAAACTAGGCAAATGCAACTTAGATAGGGCTACTATAAAGTGGGTGCATAACTGGCTGGATAACTGTACTCAGAGAGTAGTTATTAACGGTTTTCAATCCTGCTGGAAAGGTATAACAAGTGGGGTTCCGCAGGGGTCTGTTTTGGGACCGGCTCTCTTCAATATCTTCATCAACGATTTAGATATTGGCATAGAAAGTATGCTTATTAAGTTTGCAGATGATACCAAGCTGGGAGGGGTTGCAACTGCTTTGGTGGATAGGGTCATAATTCAAAATGATCTGGAAAAATTGGAGAAATGGTCTGAGGTATACAGGATGAAGTTTAATAAAGAGAAATTCAAAGTGTTCCACTTAGGAAGGAACAATCAGTTTCACACATACAGAATGGGAAACAACTGTCTAGGAAGGAGTACGGCAGAAAGGGATCTAGGGATTATAGTGGACCACAAGCTAAATATGAGTCAACAGTGTGATGCTGTTGCAAAAAAAGCAAACATGATTCTGGGATGCATTAACAGGTGTGTTGTGAGCAAGATACGAGAAGTCATTCTTCTGCTCTACTCTGCGCTGGTTAGGCCTCAGTTGGAGTATTGTGTCCAGTTCTGGGCACCACATTTCAAGAAAGATGTGGAAAAATTGGAGAGAGTCCAGAGAAGAGCAACAAGAATGATTAAAGCTCTAGAGAACATGACCTATGAAGGAAGGCTGAAAGAATTGGGTTTGTTTAGTTTTAGAAAAGAGAAGATTGAGTGAGGACATGATAGAAGTTTTCAGGTATCTAAAAAGGTGTCGTAAGGAGGAGGGAGAAAACTTGTTCATCTTGGCCTCTGAGAATAGAACAAGAAGCAATGGGCTTACACTGCAGCAAAGGAGGTTTAGGTTAGACATTAGGAAAAAGTTCCTAACTGTCAGGGTGGTCGAACACTGGAATAAATTGCCCAGGGAGGTTATGGAATCTCCATCTCTGGAGATATTTAAGAGTAGGTTAGATAAATGTCTATCAGGGATGGTCTAGACAGTACTTGGTTCTGCCATGAGGGCAGGGGACTGGACTTGATGACCTCTCAAGGTCCCTTCCAGTCCTAGTATTCTATGATTCTATGAAAACTCACCTCTTTGGTATGGCTCATGACGATTTGTCTATTAAAATGCTGTCAAGATCATATCATTAAAAAAAAAAACTAGATGAAAACTTCAAGGACCCAAACACCCTTTTTCAACACCCATGACAGTGAATGAATGAAATTTACCCATGGTGAACGGAATTGGTATGTAAGATCTTCCTATTTATGCTCCCCTCAGGACCTGAGGGCATGTCTCCTATCGGCTATACTGGGCACCTGCGCAACACCTATGTTCCTCTGAAATGGTATCTTTGGCAGCAATACATAACCACAATGTGGAAAGCAACAAGAGACACTGATATTCTTAGGCATGTATTTCAGTACCCTTCCAATTGGTGCAAGGAGACCAGTGTATGGAAGGAAAGAGCTAGGAAAGTGTCCCCAATGGCAAAAACAAACAAACAAAAAATCTTTAGGCTTTAATCTAGCAAATACTGTGGGTGAAATCCTAGTTGTACTGAAGTCAATGGCAAAACTCTGATGCACTTCAGTGTGAACAAGAATTTACCCTGTGGGATTAATGTTACTCATGTGATTAAGTTAAGCACATTTGCAGACTTGGGCCTTTTTCTTTGCACTTAGTGCATATGTAGAATTGACATTTAAACCATTCAGTACTGAATTCATAGCTACCACATGCAACATGAATGCGAGTCTCACATGTGGAACAATTATATTCTCCCCTTAAGGTGAAATCCTAGCTCCACTGGAGCCAATGTTAAAAAAAACAAAAAAACAAACAAACAAACAAAAAACGCCATTGACTGGGAGCTAGGACTTTGCCCTCAGTGTTTATCCAAGACTTCTAGGTGATGCCAAGATTTTCATGTCAAAGTAGTTAATATCGGGTATAATCTTAATAGAGATGTAGCCATGTTAGTCTGATCTTGCTGAAACAAAAGAAAGGACTATGCAGCACTTTAAAGACTAACAAGATGGTTTATTAGGTGATGAGCTTTCATGGGACAGACCCACTTCCTCAGATCAAATTCTGGAAGAGAATTGGCATGACCATGTATACCAAAGGAACACAATGAAAAAAATGAAAAAAAGTGAACACATTATAAAACTGACAAATCAGATTTAGAACAGAAGGGCAGTGTGGGGGAGGGCTAGTATCTATGAGATAATGATACTAGGGGTGATAATTGGGGAAGCTATCTTTGTAATGGGTAAGGTAATTAGCATCTTTGTTAAGGCCGATTCGTAAAGTGTCAAATTTAAGTGTGAATGACAGTTCTGAGGTTTCCCTTAGTAGTCTGGTGTTAACGTCTCTTTGAAATAAGATACATATAGTAAGGTCATTAAGACTATGCTCAGGTTGGTTGAAATGAAAAGAAACTGGTTTATCTTTGTGAAGGTGTCTGATGTTTGATTTGTGGGCATTAATTCTTTGGCGAAGTGCCTGAGAAATTTGTCCAAAATACATAGCAGAAGGACACTTGTTATCATTCCAGGAGAAAAATTCCTATGAGAGACTTGAAACACACAGGGTTTTAAATTATGATAAAATGAAAAATTATTGGGAAGGGTTAGACCAGGGATAATTTTTTACTTCAGAAATTTCTGAAGTGGCCCGGGCCACACTGTAAGGGGTGGAGCCTCAGGCAGAAGGGGCAGGGCCAGGGCCAGGACACTTACATGCTTTTCCCATCCCATTTCCCAGATTGGTCTGGGAGTGGGGGAGCCGGCAAAGTCTTTGCCGCCCCCCACACCCGAAGAGAACCGCCAGCTGTTCTGAACAGCTGATGGTTCCCTCTATGTACCTGTGCCCCTGGCGGTGGGAGGAGACTTTGCATGTTCCCTTCCTCCCCCCCAGGGTCAGTCAGGGCCTGGGGAGAGGGAACACATGAAGTCTTTTGCTCCCTGCCCCTGCCCTGCAATGGAGCACTGCGCTAAGAGTCAACTGCCAGCTGAGCAGCAGCTGGTGATTGACTTTAAGTGCCGAGCCCCTTGCATGGCAGGAGGAGAATTCACACACTTTCCCTGCCCTGAAGTCCTGATTGGCCTCGGGGTGGGGGAAGTGTCAGGGCCTCCGTGGGCTGGATCAACTCGATTGGTGGGCCACATATGGCCCCCGGAGGCCCTTTTGCCCACTCCTGGGTTAGAGTAAAACTGGGTATCATTGCCCTTGCCACAGGAGAAAGTGAAGAGTTTTCAGACATAATCTGCTGATCAGGTGCATCAGGAAATAAACTATCTGCTGTCTGTTGTATAAATACTTCAGAGACAATGTCAAATAGCCCCAATAAAGTATACAAATCAATTAAAATGCAAGGGGCAAGTCCCAGTACAGAAAAGTCCAGTGGAGTTACACAGGATTTATAACCAGTGTGAATGAGAGTGGAATTCAGTGTCCTGTTGGAGACAGCACCACCCAAAACCTTATTAAACCGAGATGGATAAGTTGTACTATTAAAAAGAAGCTACTGTTTTCCATTATGGTGGTGGGAAGAAATAAAAAATGCATTTTACACAGAATCCAGCCTATGTGGATATTATGGTAAATATTTCTACATGCATAGACCACCAGCATATGTCAGCTTTCTTCCTGGGCTTGGGTCAACAGAGTAACGTACAATAAATCCTTCAGGCCTAAAGTATGATGGGTTAATCCATGGCTATACTGTATGTCACCATAGACCATGAGTTTGCTAAAATATTATGGGCCCCTTCTGAGGTTTAGAAAAATTGGATTCCTTTAAACTGTCATCCAAAGGCAGATTTATTCCTGACGTTTCTCTGCAGTAACTTACTTATAACTGGGCTTTTTGTTCTACTCATGAACTTTCAAGGCTTAACTGTTATCATTTTGTGTTTTCAGAGTTAAAAAAAAACTTTAATGGTAAGCTGAGAAAGATCATTTCTCTTTCTATCCTGCCCTATTCATTTTTTTAAAAATAGTTTTTTCTGCTTCCGCGGTAACCTAGTCAAGCTTAACATCCCATTTCAAAGCATATAAATAACTAAAAGCAGTTAATGATCTTGGGAGTCACTCACGCATGCCCCTATCTCCTGTAAGTAATCCAATAAGGATTACTCATGTGAGTAAAGACTATTTGCATTAATAAGGTTTTGCAGCACTATCTGAACTATATTTTAATAATAAAGAACCTGTTCCATCAGTGAATTGGAATTGAAAACTTCCATATCACTTCTGTAGGAGGAGACATTTATTTATTTCTTCTTGTCCCTTTTCACTGCATTTAGGAGTCTATATATATATTTTTACTTTGACTAATATTAAAGCTCACATCTTGTTTTCTTTGCTTGTACCAATATCTCTACTGAAGTCATAATACTGGTTCAAATGGGCACAATTAATTTGGAGACAAAGGAGTTGTCGCATTTACACCAGAGAATTTGGACCACTGGGTCTACCTATGCTAGTAACATGAGCAGGATTAAGCATTTTGGACCAAATCCTGAAAATTCTTACTCTCAAGAGCAGTCCAAATGAAATCTGTGGGACTACATATGGAGGAGTTTAGAGGACTGAGGCCCATAAGTGCCAGTGTTAAAACAGAAAAAAATGCCTCATAATGAGCTTCAGATATGTTTCATGTTTTTGTACCTGTGTCAAGTCAACCTGGAAGATGCCCTCAGAGATGCACATGGAAACCCCCAAACCCACAAGCCTAAAGGTATTCACCGACAAAGACAGCCAACTGCTCCAAAACAGCTCCTTACATGGTGACAAAGGTCATAGCAGGGATAGACCTAAACAGAGGTGGGGGATTTAGTAGGGAAATTAGAGGACTATTATTGAGCCAAGACTGAGACCAGAACTATGTACCCGGGGAGGGGGAGAACTGACACAATAAAGGGGAAATGAAGAAAACCCAAGGACTCCCGTCTTTGATTGTGGGGAAGAACAAGTGGTAGAACTTTGCTTCTGCAAGGAGTATTTGAGCTTCTGCTACAATAAACACACGACTGTAACTGAAGACTCCCATCTCCATGTGCTCCTGTGTGCTCATTGTTTGTGTCTGAATACATAGGATACCAAATTGCGTGTCCATCTGTTGTGTCCAAAGTCATGTCCCAACAATAATAAAACATATTGAAGGGTATTGTCAACCACTTAGACACATTTACATTTTATAAAATAAACTGTTTTCATGAAAGAGATGGAAGGGTGTAGGTGGGGGGGATGAAATTTACAAAACCGGCTCTGATTATAAATGCAAAGGCAGTCAATGAAAGCAATTTTATGTTGCTTATTTTTAACATATGCAATGAATTTTCTGAGCTGAGGATGTGTGCTAACAGGCTTTTATATGTCTACAAAGAGAAAGAAATATATCTGATCCATAATGTACATATTATAAATAGCATGATACAGACATAAGGATTACAAACACAGTGCTGCTGTTAAAAGCCAGATTTTCACTGAGATGATTTTATTGCATCAATAAATTCATTCCACTTTGTCCTTTTATACTGGACCACACAGATCCTAATTCTTCAGCTACAATTTAATTATTATTTCTCTTAACCTCATCTAAGCTGACACAATGTTCTCTACATTTCAATAACAGCATTTGAATTTTAGATGCACAGAGTTTGGGATGGAGCAATAGTACATAGTGTACACATTGGAGTTGTTTATCACTTGGAACAATGTACAGAAAACATTTATTTGAATGTAAACATTACAGTTAGTTACTAGAATAGTGTTGCTGCACCACCAGAACATATAATGGGATTTGGAGCTGATCATATCTATGCAGCCAGTTCTTCAAGGTGAGAAGCCTTCAGATCTCATTTACATGGAATGGAGAGTTGTGGACATTCAACACATTGCAGCAGGGGCTCAGCAACTAGTAGCAAGAAGCTTTTGGGGAAGATTTTCAAATGGCAATTAGGCAGCCAAGTGCCATTGAAAAGCAACAGCAGCTGGATGCTTTTGAAAATATCTCCGTATATCAGCAGCCCCTGTTCAATTCAGGTCAACATTAACTGGCCCACTGAGAGATGCTACAGCACATTCACTAGAACCTCACACCCTACAATTTAACCCCTATTTGCCTACATTTCGGGAGGCTGAGCTCAGGGCTCTGGCATCAGTGTCTCTCCTCCCCCCATTACCCCACACGAGGTCATTACTGTCACACAGATACTCAACAGCCATAAGAACAGCCATAATGGGTCAGACTTAACTTCCATCTTGCCCAGTGTCCTGTCTTCTGACAGTGCCCAAGGCTATAACCCCTGGAGGGAATGACCAGAACAGGTCATCAAGTGATAAGAACATAAGAATGGCCGTACTGGGTCAGACCAAAGGTCCATCTAGCCCAGTATCCTGTCTGCTGACAGTGGCCAGCACCAGGTGCCCCAGAGAGGGTGGACCGAAGACAATGATCAAGCGATTTGTCTCCTGCCATCCCTCTCCAGCCTCTGACAAACAGAGGCCAAGGACACCATTTTATCCCCTGGCTAATAGCCTTTTATGGACCTAACCTCCATGAAATTATCTAGCTTCTCTTTAAACTCTATTATAGTCCTAGCCTTCACAGCCTCCTCTGGCAAGGAGTTCCACAGGCTGACTACACGCTGTGTGAAGAAGAACTTTCTTTTATTAGTTTTAAACCTGCTACCCATTAATTTCATTTGGTGTCCTCTAGTTCTTCTATTTAGGGAACTAATAAATAACTTTTCTTTATCGGCCCTCTCCACACCACTCATGATTTTATATACCTCTATCATATCCCCCCTCAGTCTCCTCTTTTCTAAACTGAAAAGTCCCAGTCGCTTTAACCTCTCCTCATATGGGACCCGTTCCAAACCCCTCATCATTTTAGTTGCCCTTTTCTGAACCCTTTCCAAGGCCAAAATATCTTTTTTGAGGTGAGGAGACCACATCTGTACACAGTATTCAAGATGTGGGCGTACCATAGTTTTATACAGGGGCAGTAAGATATTCTGGGTCTTATTTTCTATCCCTTTCTTAATAATTCCTAGCATCCTATTTGCCTTTTTGACTGCTGCTGCACACTGCGTAGAAGTTTTCAGAGTACTGTCGAAGATAACTCCAAGATCTCTTTCCTGATTTGTCGTAGCCAAATTAGCCCCCATCATACTGTACGTATAGTTGGGGTTATTTTTCCCGATGTGCATTACTTTACACTTATCCACATTAAATTTCATTTGCCATTTTGTTGCCCAATCACTCAGTTTGGTGAGATCTTCTTGGAGTCCCTCACAGTCTGCTTCTGTCTTGACTATCCTAAACAGTTTGGTATCATCTGCAAACTTTACCACCTCACTGCTTACCCCTTTCTCCAGATCATTTATGAATAAGTTGAACAGGATTGGTCCTAGGACTGACCCTTGGGGGACACCACTAGTTACCCCTCTCCATTCTGAAAATTTACCATTTATTCCTACCCTTTGTTTCCTGTCTTTTAACCAGTTCTCAATCCAAGAAAGGACCTTCCCTCTTATCCCATGGCCATGTAATTTACACAAGAGCCTTTGGTGAGGGACCTTATCAAAGGCTTTGTGAAAATCTAAGTATACTATATCTACTGGATCCCCCTTGTCCGCATGTTTGTTAACCCCTTCAAAGAACTCTAATAGATTAGTGAGACAGGATTTCCCTGTACAGAAACCATGTTGACTTTTGTCCAACAAATTATGTTCTTCTACATGCTTCACAATTTTATCCTTTACTATTGTTTCAACTAATTTGCCCGGTACTGAAGTTAGACTTACTGGTCTGTAATTGCCAGGATCGCCTCTAGAGACCTTTTTAAATATTGGTGTCACATTGGCTACCTTCCAGTCATTAGGTATGGAAGCCGATTTAAGGGATAGGTTACAAACCACAGATAATAGTTCAGCAATTTAAGTTCCCATTTAAGTTCTTTTAGAACCCTTGGATGAATGCCATCCGCTCCCGGAGATTTGTTAACATTAAGTTTTTCTGTTTGTTCCAAAACCTCCTCTAATGACACTTCAATCCGGGACAGTTCCTCAGATTCATCACCCACAAAGGACGGTGCAGATTTGGGAATCTCCCCAACGTCCTCAGCCGTGAAGACTGAAGCAAAGAAATCATTTGGTTTCTCCACAATGGCTTTATCGTCCTTGACTGCGCCTTTTATAGTTTGATCGTCTAGGGGACCTACAGGTTTTTTAGCAGGCTTCCTGCTTCTAATGTACTTAAAAAACATTTTGTTATTTCTTTTTGAGTTTTTGGCTAGCTGTTCCTCAAAATCTTTTTTTGCTTTTCTTATTACATTTGTACACTTGATTTGACAGTGTTTATGTTCCTTTCTATTTATCTCACTAGGATTGGACTTCCACTTCTTAAAAGATGCCTTTTTGTCCCTCGCTGCTTCTTTTACATGGTGGTTAAGCCATGGTGACTCTTTTTTAGGTCTCTTGCTATGTTTTTTAATTTGGGGTATACATTTAAGTTGGGCCTCTATTATGGTGTCTTTAAAAAGTTTCCATGCAGCTTGCAGGGATTTGGATCTAGTCACTGTGCCTTTTAATTTGTGTTTAACTAGCCTCCTCATTTTTGTGTAATTCCCCTTTTTGAAATTAAATGCCAGGGTGCTGGACTGCTGAGGTGTTCTACCCACCACAGGAATGTGGAATGTTATTATATTATGGTCACTATTCCCAAGCGGTCCTGTAACGGTTATTTCTTGGACCTGATCCTGCACTCCACTCAGGACTAAATCGAGAATTGCCTCTCTCCTTGTGGGTTCCTGCACCAGCTGCTCCAAGAAGCAGTCATTTAGGCCATTGAGAAATTTTATCTCTGCTTCTCTTCCTGAGGTGACATGTACCCAGTCAATATGGGGATAATTAAAATCCCCCATTATTATAGAGTTCTTTATTTTGGTAGCCTCTCTAATCTCCCTCAGCATTTCAATGTCAGTATCGCTGTCCTGGTCAGGTGGTCGGTAATATATCCCTACTGCTAATTTCTTATTATTGGAGCATGGAATTACGATCCATAGCAATTCGATTGAACATGTTGATTCCCTTAATATTTTTATTTCATTTGATTCTACATTATCTTTCACATACAGTGCCACTCCGCCACCCACACGGCCTGCTCTATCCTTCCGATATATTTTATATCCCGGTATGATTGTGTCCCACGGATTTTCCTCATTCCACCAGGTTTCAGTGATGCCTATTATGTCAATCTCCTCATTTAATACTAGGTACTCTAGTTCACCCATCTTATTAGTCAGACTCCTAGCATTTGTGTAGAAGCACTTTAAAAATTTGCCACTGCTTATTTGTCTGCCCTTCCCTGGTGCATTGGATTCCTTTGTATGCAGTTGTTTGTCTGCTCTGGCCCATGGTTTGCCCTCTCCCCTCCTCTCTTTCTGACTACAGCTTAGAGAATCTCTATCAATGGATTCTCCTCTAAGAGAAGTCTCCCTCCTATTTACATGCATCGCCGCACCAATCGGCTTTCCCCCATTTCTTAGTTTAAAAACTGCTCTACGGCCTTTTTAATGTTTAGTGCCAGCAGTCTGGTTCCACCCTGGTTTAGGTGGAGCCCATCCTTCCTGTATAGGCTTCCCCTCTCCCCAAAGTGTCTCCAGTTCCTAATAAATCCAAACCTCTCTTCCCTACACCATCGTCTCATCCACGCATTGAGACTCTGAAGCTCTACCTGCCTACCTGGCCCTGTGCGTGGAACTGGAAGCATTTCCGAGAATGCCACCATAGAGGTCCTGGATTTCAGTCTCTTTCCTAGCAGCCTAAATTTGGCCTCCAGGACATCTCTCCTATCCTTCCCTATGTCATTGGTACCTACATGTACCACGACCACCGGCTCCTCCCCAGCACTACACATAAGTCTATCTAGATGCCTCAAGAGATCCGCAACCTTCGCACCAGGCAGGCAAGTGACCATACGGTTCTCCCGGTCATCACAAACCCAACTATCTATGTTTCTAACAATCGAATCACCCACTACTAACACCTGCCTCTTCCTAACTGGCATTCCCTCCCCCTTAGAGGTATCCTCAGTGCGAGAGGATACCGCAACATCTTCTGGGAGGAGGGTCCCAGCTACGGGATGGTTTCCCTCTGCTCCCATTGAATGCTCTGTTCCCTTGAGACTTTCATCCTCCTTAAGAGCACTGAGGCTCTCAGACTAGAGGTGGGACAGTACTACAGTGTCCCAGAAAGTCTCATCAACATATCTCTCTACCTCCCTTAGCTCCTCCAGTTCAGCCACCCTGGCTTCCAAAGCCCAAACCCGGTCTCTGAGGGTCAGGAGCTCCTTGCAACGGATGCACGCATATGCCACCCGCCCACAGGGCAGGTAATCATACATGTTACACTCGACGCAATAAACAGGATAGCCCCCACTCTGCTGCTGGGCTTCTGTCTCCATTTTTCTAATGAATAAGTTTAAGCAGACACTGGGATTTTTTAAGCCTCTGGAATATAGATTATTATAAGAGTTATGTTTTAAAGAAGGTCAGAAGTCCCTAGTGCCCTCTAACCTCCCCCTCTGAACTCCCTCTCCAAACTCCCTGTTAGCTGTTCCTGATCGCAAGCTCCCTGGTCGCTGAGTCACAGGCTTATATAGCTCTCCCCCTGACTGAAGCTCAGCCAATTAACAGAGGCTTCTAGATTTCAAACCTTTTAGAAGCTCCTGCAAACAAACAAACCAACCAACCAAACACACAAACACAAGCTCAGCACACAGCAAATAACTCCCCCCCACACAAACACACACTCCAGACAGCCATTTACAACAAGGGTCCCGTTTTTACTCCTCTTTTACCTGGAGAACTCCCTCTCCAAACTCCCTGTTAGCTGTTCCTATTCCAGCCCCTATCACCCAGCTTCTGGCAAACAGAGGCCAGAGACACCATGCCTTAAAGAAATGAGTTGTTCTCATTTCTCTTTCTAGTGTACACTTGTCCACAGTGCAGTAACCCTCCCTGACAGCCTTTGCAAAGATGCAAAGGCTTGGACAAGTTTGTAGACTGAATGATTCCCTCACCTTTAAAAAGCTCGGTGCTGTGATAAAGTCAGCTCTGCTCATAATTCAAGTGGTACCAGTTCAGTGGAAATATAGAGAAGCTAACTCCTTAAGACTGTCATGCTTTTGCATTTCATGTTTGTGGTATGGGCTGTACAGTACAAGGGAAGCCACAAGTCCTGTTGTTGCCGTGTCAACGTCTCGTCTTTCATGAACACTAAGCCCAAACCCAATCCAACTCCTATTAACAAGAAGGGAAAGACTCCCAAGAACTTTAATGGGAACCAAATTGGCCCTTAAACTGACAAAAGAAAAAGTAGTGAGAACTGAGCGTTTGGAACCAACATCCTGAGATATTACAGAGAGGGCATAGCATGCAAACTTAAACAGACCAATGTAGAAATAGCCACATAAGTGTTGAAATTCTTGAAGGAGGGAAAACTGCCAGGATTCACATTTTGTCCAATCAATGCTCATCAACCTAAATGGCTTGCCAGTATGAATTTTCTCAATGCTTGCTTCAATCTTTCTCATTGAGAGACCTACACCTGCCTTTGGGGCAGGTCAGCATATGAATAAGACTCACACAGACCTTTGAAAACAAGATAAATAGAAGACTGATAGAGTGAAAGACATTCCCACAAGCAATGTGGTACTGCCTTTCCTCAGACAAAGGGTTCTGCCAGACAGCAACATCTATTCAAACCACAAAATCATTACACATCTCTGTTTGTCATGCTTTTCTGAATTTTGTTTATAGTAGTCTTCTTTTTTGTGTCTCTGGTCACATTCTTTAATTAAGCACTGATGTTCCATTCCAAATATCAGAGAGGGCATAAAAGAACTGAACTAAAGGGATTACACATGGCTGAAATCACCACTTCATATATTTTAAAGCATATTCATAATACATGATAAAAATATGTCAACTATTTTCATAATAGTACAATAATTTAACTCTTTAATAATACAGACTATGGCCCATGTCAGCCTTATCTTGGTCTAATGATTAGGACACTAGAATGGGAGTCAGGAGTTCATGAACTTTTTTCTGACTCTGCTACTGACCTACTTTGTGACCTAAGGCAGGTCACTTCAACTTTCTGTGCCTTTGTTTTCTCTCCTATCCTTTGGCTCTCTGGTCAATTTAGAGTCCACACTCTTCAGGGAAGGGACTGTCTTTCAATATGCATTTGTAGAGTGTCCAGCACAATGGGTATCAGCAGGTCCTCTGGGTGCTACTGAATCACAAATATTAAAATAAATATAATACAAATTTGGTGCATCAGGGATGCGACAGAACATGTCTATGCAGATCTGATTGTGGGAGTGTAGTTAAATTCCATAAACAGGGCCAGATCCTAAGAGGACTAGAAGAGCCTCAGCTCACATTGAAGTCAATGGACTTTGAAGGGACTTGGTTTCTTGTGAAGCTGGTCCTTTAATTCTGCAAAGAATAGCTAAAAAGCACACCTCAGTTTATGTTCTCGGAGAGGATCTGTGATAATTTGGGACCTTCTCAGGAAATCCAATATTTTATTTAAAACATGCTATGCATGTCAGTACTTGAATTGCTTTAAATACCTTTAAATTCCATTTTCTGCTTCCCCTTCATAACTACATCACTAGAGATATTTGAATCTGCACTTCTTTTCAAATGTACATGACCTTGGTGCTATATTGGTCCCAGTTTCATATCTACACATTTGCATAATTTATTTTGCTCACATCTATCTTACTGTCACAAAAAATATGTAGCTTTTATCGTAAGATTAAACCCTCCATTCTCCAGGATCAATGTTTTTGTAACCTTATATGTAATGATGCTTTCTACTTATATGTGATATCCAACAGGAGATTGTCCTGATCTCCTTGAAAAAGGAGTTTGAAATGCTCCCCTTTTATTTTATATCTGAAAAATGGTGACACCTTTTTTGAGGGCTGAGGGAGAAGGGTTTTTTGTATAAGATAAAGCCCCTAATATCAGGATGATTCCAATAATATCGGTAAATCACCCTATGTTCAATATAAGTTCTATAAACTAGTAAAGTGTTGTGTTAATAAAAAAAAATGTCACGGTGAAAGGCGATGGGAGAATATGAAACACTCGAAAGGACAGGGTCAAAGAAACACCCTCCTGTATTAAAACCTCCATATGAAACCTGTATTATAATAATTTAGAACTGCATGGTCTTGATATGGATAAAAGAATGGATGCCAGTAAATCTAAAGAACCCGCTGGTCTTGCTAGTTCTGTCAACACATGTGGAATTTGCTCCCTAGCTCAGGGCTACTCAACTTTGAAGACCCCGGGGGCCACAATGATACAGCACATGTCGAGGACCACAACTTAAATGTGGTTGCATATACACAGGGCCGGACTAAGGTGTGGGCAAGCCAGGCAGCTGCCCGGGGCGCCAACCAATGGGGGGCACCTGATGGCAGCTGTAAGGGGCACGCAGCATCCCTTATAGCTGCCATCAGGCACGGCGTGCCCGGCTCCTGGTGGGCTGCAGTGGCCACCTGGGGCAGGGGCCATGTTAACGTCCACAGTGCCCTTCCCTCCATGGCTGTGGGACCCTGCATGGCCAGGCGCAGCCTGCCCGGGCGGCCGCGGGCTGCGTGCCAGCAGTGGTGGCCGGGCAGTGCATGTGCCATGCGCCCACCCATGTGCCCCGGGGGTGGGTTCGCGCATGCGCCGTGTGCCCGGAGGCAGGCCCGCGCACCCTGGGGGGGGGGGAGGGGGCAGGCTCGCGCATGCACTGTGTGCCCAGGAGTAGGCCCATGCGCCCTGGGGGCGGGCTCGTGCATGTGCCGTGCGCCCAGAGCGGCACCGCCTGCCCGGGGCGCCAAAATGGCTTGGGCCAGCCCTGCATATACATGCAAATATATATGCAAATAGCTGCTTTCAAACTGAGGCAGTGTGATGGCTCTATAATGGCAACTTTTGTATTTGTGTTTTCTATCTTATGTCACAAGTAAAAGACTCATGGTTTTAACACAGTGGTTTTCAAGTGGTGAGGTGCACCCTCTCAGAGGGCATGGAGGAAAATACAGGGAAGCACGATGCTCAAGGCATTTTTTACATTTTAAAATTATTGTAACATAACAAGAACACAGTCTTAACAATTATATGCACCGAAATAGTATGAGTAAACATTTTGCAACTGATTTAACCAGAAAGGACTTTTTTGGCCAATACAAGGCTGTATATGGAGTAAACAGTAATGTGTTAAATGTATTTAATTATAAAGCAGTGATCATTTCTATAGCAACAACTAACATGCTTGACATTCAGTTTAGTATAGCATATCCTGCTATTACAACAAGGAATTATATAGTACTTAATCTGCTAGTGAGTTTGATATTTTTTCATGTCATTACATGGTGGAAAATGGATTGGTGCCTTTTGTCAAAAGATGGTAGTGTTTTAAAAAAAGGGGCAGGAGCTGAAATGGCAAAACAGAGAAGAAATATCTGCAAATGTAAGAAAATATGATGACATATATTTGGATTTTGGTTTCTCTTTCATTGCAGTTAACAGAGAAATTAGACCTTGAAGTGTAATGTATACACTTACTTTCGCAAATGATAGCCTGAAGCCAACAAAATGAATACTCTCTTTAGAAATGAAACATGGCGATCTGACAAGAAAGAACAGAGATTTTTTTTTAATGAAAGCTACAAAAAATTAACAAACACATTGAAAAATGTGTCATCCAATCCTGCATGCCTTTAAATCATCATATCAAGTTACAAACCACAATGCCTAAAATAAAAAGCCTTCTACAACTAGGAAAAAAATGTTTATCCCAACTGCAGTTGACATTTGCAGGACAATGGTTGGTGACGGCGCAGCAGAGAAATTAAAAACCACATCGCTATCAGACAACATGGTTAGCTACCAAATCTCTGACATGTCAGAAAACTGTCAATGCACAGCTGATCTCTCAGTTGTCATCCAGTTACATGGAATCTAGTTGGATGAAGCAACAAATATATCAAAAGCTCATTTAATTACTTATGTTGGGTACTCTTAGAAAATATCAGTATTGGAAGATTTTATGTTCTGCAAGACAGATGAAATGCCTGCAACTGGATCTGAACTGGTTAATATTTTCAACGAATTCCTAACTTTGCGTGAGTTCAAGTGGGAAGGCTGTATCAGAATCTTCACTGGTGGAGGCTCTTCTATATCTAGAGGGTTTCAAATTGCTCCACATACATCATTGTATGATACAGCAGAAAGACCTTGCAACTTGTCACATGGATCAGGAAATTACTGATGTTCAGAATTCTGCTATTAAAAA
Organism: Pelochelys cantorii; assembly: GCA_032595735.1. Lineage (NCBI taxonomy): Eukaryota > Metazoa > Chordata > Testudines > Trionychidae > Pelochelys > Pelochelys cantorii. The sequence goes on along the minus strand of CM064326.1, from coordinate 330,315,722 downwards.
AGTACTTTATCAGGATGCAGCCCACAAGGGCACAACTCTTTGCAATGTTGTGTGCAGAAATGGGTGTGGAGCACAGTACTTTGTTGCTTCACGTGGAAGTTACGTGGCTATAGAGGGAAAGTGTTTCAATATATTTATGAACTGAGAAACAAAATTTGACTTTCTCTAGTGCATTATAGTATCAGCAAAGCAGTCACTATGTGATCCCCAATGGGTGTGCTTTTGTCTTACCTTGTGGATATTTTTGATAAACTGACTTTTCTAAATGTCTCACTGAGAGGAGCAGGAAGCTTTTTTTTTTCCTTTTTGTCCTGCACAACAAGATATTTTCATTCAGGAGACAGCTAAATCTCTGGAAAACAAAGATTGAAACTGGTGTAAGCATTCCATTCCTGTGGTTTACTGATACTACTCATGAAACAGAATATGAATTACTGAGTGTTTGTGGAGCCAGTGTGAGCTTAAAAAGGCAGAGGGCAAATAAAAAGCACACCAAATCTATTATTTTTAAATAATGTCATGAGTTTAAAGTGAAAGTCATGATTTTTGGTGAGCCTGACTCATGATTTTTGAACAGTTGGGGTTGGCAATACTGCTCTATTGTTCTCAAGGAAATACACCCCTAAATGCCTGAATTATCCAATCTTGTGTAACTGAGGTAGTGACCTTGTTCTGTCTCTCAAATGACATTTAGAAGAAACTAATTGAACGTCAGAGTGATAGGACACTGGACATTCAATTAAAAAAAACACTCTTTGGGGAATTTTTGAGTGAAACAGGTGGAATTTCTAGTTGAAAGATGGTTTAGAATATCCACCTTTGTCAAAGTGTGTGATCAAAACTCTTTTACTAGATGGCTCAACTTATATGTTTGAGATTAGATTCTCTGCACTGGCAGTGTTAAAGACAAAATGCCATTCTAAACTGGAAGCAGAAGACACCCTCCAAGCGTTGATTTTGAAAATCTCCCTGCAAATAGATATATTGTATATGAAGAAACAGGCACATTCATCACATTAATGAGCAAATATCCATGTACTTGAAACATACCCATGAGGTAATTTAATTAAAGTTGTGTCAAGATCTCTGTTAGGTTTATGAGTTGGCTATCAAGCATACTCTTGCCTGTATCTGCTTTCGTCTGAGTTGGGCAGGGGTGGGAGGAGAGACAACCAAAAACTGTAATTCAATGGGAGAGATTAGCTCAAAAGTTTGAAAGATGTTGTTTTAGCATCAAACAAGAACCACTTTATGATGCAATTATTAGCTAGTTATACACAGTGAAACATTCCAATTCGCCCTTGCTTTCTTCTCAAAAAGCTGACATGTTAACTAGCTTCAGTGTACATAAGGGGCTGTCAGGGACTTGTTAAGTTAGGTCATCCAGACAGACTGCTTTAGAGGAGAGGAGAGGTCCCAAAACCCACAAGAGATGAGGGATGCTTTAGTCCTGAGTATATTTTTTTCCCTAGTAGACATTTCACTACCACAACTAAGCATGAAATGTCAGCTAAACTAAATAAAACCAAGCAACTATTCATCAGATAGAGATACCTGCAGAGGAATGCACATCTATTTTAACCTACATTAACCCAAGACAACTAGAAAATGGGAAACACAATTTAATGTGACAGGTGCACACACTGCTCTTGTTTCTCCAGATGAGTCCCACTAGAAATTTTCTGATGTGTCCATAAAAGGAAGATCATGCTGATAACAAGATGTCCTAAAGTACACATTATCTGCTATATATTTGGAGAGTTTGTTAGTCTGTCTGTGTGTCTGTCTGTTTGTTCAAGAACTCCTCATAAACAGTAATAGAGAAGTAGCCGTGTTAGTCTGGTCTTGCTGAAACAAAAGACAGAACTGTGCAGCACTTTAAAGACTAACAAGATGGTATATTAGGTGATGAGCTTTCATGGGCCAGACCCACTTCCTCAGATCAAATTGTGGAAGAAAATTGGCATGACCATATATACCAAAGGGTTACAATCAAAAAAAGTGAACACGTATAAAATTGACAAATCAGATTTTAGAACAGAGGGAGAATGGGGGGGGAGGTTAGTGTCTATGAGATAATGATATTAGGGGTGATAATCGGGGAAGCTATCTTTGTAATGGGTAAGATAATTAGCATCTTTGTTGAGGCCCATTTGTAAAGTGTCAAATTTTACCATGAATGACAGTTCAGAGGCTTCCCTTTGTAGTCTTGTGTTAAAGTCTCTTTCAAGCAGGATGCATGTAGTGAGGTCATTGAGACAATGCCCAGTCTGGTTGAAATGACAAGAAACCGTTTTTTCTTTGTGAAACTGATGTCTGATTTGTGTGCATTGATTCTTTGGCGAAGTGTCTGAGAAGTTTTCTGTTGATTGTGGACCCATGGCCAAGAAACACTGGATGCATTCCACAGAGACTTTAACAACCTACATCCCACCATCAATCTCAGCCTGTACCATTCTACATGAGGGATCCATTTCCTGGACACCACAGTACAAATTACCAATGGTAAATTAGATACCACTCTCTACAGAAAACCCACTGACTCATACAGTTACCTACATGCCTCCAGCTCGCATCCAGAACACACCATACGATCCATCATCTATAGCCAAGCCCTTCGATACAACCGCATCTGCTCTAATCCCACTGACAGAGACCAGAAACTTCAGGATCTCTACCAAGGATTTATAAACCTCAATTACCCACCCGGAGAAATAAAAAAACAAATTGAAAGAGCCAGATGAATACCCAGAAACCATCTACTTCAAGACAGACCCAAGAAAACCAACAATAGAACACCACTTGTCATCACCTATAGCCCCCAATTTAAACCCATCCAACACATTATCAATAAACTACAACCTATACTGGAACAGGATACTACACTCTGAGAGGCTCTGGGAGACAGACCCATAGTCTCCTATAGACAACCACCTAACCTCAGGATGATTCTTACCAACAACCATAGGACATACCACACAAACACCAACCCTGCAACAAACCCCGTTGCCAGCTTTGTCCACATATTTACTCTGCTGACACCATCATTGGACCTAACCATTTCAGTTACAAGATCAAGAACACATATTCCTGCTCATCCAGAAATATAATTTATGCCATCATGTACCAACAGTGTCTGTCTGCTATGTATATTGGACAAACTTCTCAGACACTTCGCCAAAGAATCAATGCCCACAAAACAGACATCAGACAGTTTCACAAAGAAAAAACAGTTTCTTGCCATTTCAACCAGACTGGGCATTGTCTCAGAGACCTCACTATATGCATCCTGCTTCAAAGAGACTTTAACACAAGACTACAAAGGGAAGCCTCTGAACTGTCATTCATGCTTAAATTTGACACTTTACGAATGGGCCGCAACAAAGATGCTAATTATCTTACCCATTACAAAGATAGCTTCCCCGATTATCACCCCTAATATCATTATCTCATAGACACTAATCTCCCCCCCCATTCTCCCTCTGTTCTAAAATCTGATTTGTCAATTTTATACGTGTTCACTTTTTTTGATTGTAACCCTTTGGTATATATGGTCATGCCAATTTTCTTCCACAATTTGATCTGAGGAAGTGGGTCTGGCCCATGAAAGCTCATCACCTAATACACCATCTTGTTAGTCTTTAAAGTGCTGCACAGTCCTGTCTTTTGTTTCCTCATAAACAGTAAGAGCAAGAACCATCAAATTTATAATACAGCATCCTCTTATCACAACCATAAGGGTTTGGTTGTGCCAGGAAGATGGGATGTATCTGGAATGGGATGGTTTCTGCTTAAAGCAAACCAAAAAGATCTAGAATCGCCAGACATGTGAAAGTGACTGGCTCGGGGCACCCTCTCCCATCTGGGACTGCCCCATCCCCAAGCCTCCCACCCCTTAGGTGCTCCTTAGGGAGGGTGGGATGGCTGGAGTCCCCTCCCTCCCCAATTTGTACAGGAACATTGCCTGCTGTTCTCCTTCTGCAGGGAATGAGGGGGAAGTACACCATTTGTTGCATTCCTCACTGTGGCTGGGGATCACAGGGGGCAGATGAACCTGGACCTGCCCCAGCCAGAGAACATGCCCTTTTCCCCTAACTGTGCTCACTAGCGCTGCAGTGGCCATGGAGAGGTGCTTCTCTCCTGGCTCCAAGTTGCTTTGATGAGAGAGGGCTGGCGTAGGCCAACGTTGGAAACTAGCAACAACTTTCAGTTTTGTCTCATGCTTCTACAAATTGTAGAAGGGAAAACTCAAGCCACAAGCTATAAACACTTTGATGTTTCTTCTGGATTAACACAAAATTGCTTACGCTATGTGTGATTAAAGAATGGCACAGTACTCTGTGATATAAATAGCTCTACGGTAATATTTTATCTCTACATTTTCAGAATTTTACAAACCTGTGCTAATTGTGGAATGATCCTGCTGAGTGAAACACTGAGACAATACTTGACAATATTTGCATCTTTTCTTTTCTTATTAGTTTTGGGATTATTTTGGCATGATTTTGTTTCCTAAGAGAGAAATAAAGTGATCAGTTCACCCCTGAAATAGTCCATCTAAGGATAGTTTAAATGTCAAATGTTTTTTCTATTGTTAGGCCAATTTATAACTATTTGTCTTTAGATCCAAGGTTTAGTTAGCACAGAAATGTCAAACTAAAGCTTTCATTACTTAAATGCTTTCCTTTATCTGCAAAAGACTGAAAAATGGCTTTTCAGCTGGCACCAGTGGCTTTGGGAAGTGCTACACAGCACATTTTTGTAAATTGCTTATACAATGTGTATTGGCCTCGCTGCAGGAATTAAAGAAGACCACACAAATGGGTTGATCATTTTTCTTCACATTAACAGACTAAGTTCAGAATGGCAGCAGCTAACCTTAAGGGAACCCAAGCTAATGAATGATGTTTCATGGAAAACTTTTCAACATTAAAGAGGAATCTTGCTTATGGAGGGAACTTTAGAAGGTGAAGACCCCGAGTGCCATTGAAAGTCAATGGAATTTGTGCTCTTAAATCCATGAGATGTTTTTCAGAAATCTGCCCTATAGCCTCAATGTCTTTCCTTAAGACACATCCAGTATCAACAAACTATGTACTTGGATGTTCCATGGGGAGAGAATTCTCAATCCCACTGGTGATGAAGAGGCCAATAACACAAAGCATCTCATAGCCTCTGTACATGTTTGTGCAGTAGTTGAAGATCAGTTTCCCCACCCCTCTTGTAGAAGAGTTAGGGATATATACATGTTAAAATGAGTAACTGTGGAGTACTGCTCTGCTGGCCAATAAGAAGTGTAGACTTTCACAGGCACTTGTAGAACTTCGGAGACTTCTGTAGCCCACACATGTGAGAGAGGATTTGGCCTACTTATGCATATATGTGAAGTCGTTTTATTCCTTTTTTTTAATTCTCTGGGGGTACATCTACACTGCACGGCTATTTCAAAATAAATTATTCTGGAATAGTTATTCCAAAATAGCTTATTTCAAAATAGCATGTCTACACTTCAGGGAAGCCTCAAAATCAGTCCGAGGAAGGCTTCCCTAATGTAGATGTGATATCTCATTTTAGAGCCCCAGGTGGCACTGGGGAGGAATAACATAGAATGGCCCTGGTGAGGGTCTATTTCAAAATAGCAGTGGAGAATCTACACACGCCTTATTTCAAAACAGGTATTTTGGAATAGGCTTTATTCTTCATAGAATGAGGTTTACAGATTTCAGAATAAGCTGGCCGTTATTTTGAAATTATTTCAAAATAACGAAATGGCTGTGTAGATGCTCACTTTGTTATTTCGAAATAATACTAGTTATATCGAAATAACGTTGCAGTGTAGATACACCCTGAGATACTTTGAAAAAGCTGATCTTTGTTTTGTTCTCTATCTTTTGTTCTCTGTTTACACAGTTATCACAGAATCATACCCTAATACCCTGGTGAAAAAGGCCCATTGTTCCATCTGCAAATGGTGGGGTTGGATAGGCTTAATCTTAGACTACGAAGAACTAAAAGGTAGCACTGTCAAAAAAGTAAGTGGGACAGGTTTCCTTTGGAATATTGTGTCTGGACAAAATCAAAATGTTTTATAGGAATGTATCAAATCTGACAGTTTCAAACAAAAAAGTTGTAAAATTGTTCAAAATGAGAAAAGAGTATTTTGTTTTGTTCTGATTTTTTCATTTCATCTTGGTTTTTATAATATGTATACTCGTAATATTAAATTTATCATGTATATATTTAATACCATTCTGAAGAAAAATGTTTTGCTATGGATGCTTTGATGTTTCAAAATACAAAATTTCAGAATTTCCATTTGGCTAGATATTTAGAGATTTCTACTTTTATATAAATCCAGGACAAAAAGCTAAATTTCAGAAGCCCAGAATATTTCACAATATGGAAATTCTGTATTCTGACTAACTTTAATCTCAAATACTCTGGTGTTACCACATGTATGGCAAGCTAGATGACTTAACTAGGCAATTATGATTTTTGGTTTGTTACAGTGGCTGTTTGTATTCATGCCCACTACTGCTTACTTTAATTTTTGTTTTTCTGAGGACTGGATGTTATGTTACATGTTAACTTCTGGAGACCATTTCTGTGATAAATTTCAATGAAGCTTAGCTTTTTCCACATGTTTATTGCTCCATATTCATGAAGTTGTGTGCATTTGCCAAGACTGAATAAGAGGGAAATCCCTTACTGCTAGTGCCCTATTCTACCCTCTTGTAAGAAGGGACATCCCAGATCATGGTTTAGCAGGCATTACACCCTCAGCGCCCTCAGGATTCAGAAATACACCACTTGCATCCAGAATCTTCCAACACTATCCCCTTCCTCTAGGGTTCTAACATGATTTAACCAGCTAAAACCTATGTCACCCCTTTTTTCTCCATAATTTTATCACTGAGTTTAGAGAGTGAAACAGGCTGTAGATTCTCCTGAAACAACACAGAGCTCCTGTCCTCAAGATCTCAGTCCTGATAGCGTTTGATCAGGGCCAGATGTTTGATAGGCAATCAAATGCCTACATAGGCTCTTTCCTTTTAAATTACTTTGCCATTTGTTGCCTAGGAGCATGACAGAAATGGTTTCGGCACCACTGCCTTAAAGGGACTATCAACCCCATGACAGCCCTGCACTGACTTTCGTTAGTCTGCATGCAATATGGGAGCTATTTATTTATGGTTCTTATTTTGTGCCCATCAGTGTAGTATCTGTGGAACAAGCATCTGAGTGTCATATTTTCCCTCTTGAAAATAGTCTGACTTTGTGTGTGTGTATGTGTGTTAATTCATTATAAAGGTGTGGAAGTGTTGGTGAGTAAGGGCTTGTTTAATGTTAGAAAATTGTACTACTTGAAATCTACTAATATAAAGATAAATCTAAACAAGCCCTCTACTATGGACAGTCATAGAAGCATAAAGATGCTTTATGCCAGAATAGCTATTTCAGTCTAGAGAGGAGACTAAGGGTGCATCTACACTGCACCGTTTTTCTGGAATAACAGTAGTTATTCTGGAAAAAAAATACTAGCGTCCACACTGCAATTGCGTTATTTCAAAAGAAAATCAAAATAACGGAGGGCTTTTTCCGATGTTGGTAAACCTCATTCCACAAGGAATAATGCCTCTTCTGAAAAAGCTTTTTCAGCAGAGGGGTGTGTGGATGTTCCACTGCTGCTATGTCAAAATAGCTTTTCACCAGGGCCATTCTAAATTATTCCTCCCCAGTGCCTCCTAGGGCTCTAAATCGAGATAGCATGTCCACATTCGGAGAGCCTGCCTAGGAGTAATTTTGAGGCTTCCCTGTAGTGTGGATGGTCTATTTCGAAATAAGTTATTCTGGAAGATATCTGCCAGAATTGCTTTTTCCGAAATAAACTTGCAGTGTAGACGTACCCTAAGCGTAAGGCACTTTTGCAAAGATATAACTGTGTCCACCCTAGAAATTGTGCCAGGGCAACTATTTATGTAAAAATAGATAAATAAATGCATTCTTACCCAAAATAGTTATAAAAGTAGAAAGAAAGTATAGATGCTCAAGTGTGGCCCTGGGTTCAATTCTCTTCCCCTCACCTCATCAATGTCTTCCAAATTACCAATGAAAGTGGTAGCGTCACCATCATTAAATGTCTTCAAATGAAACTAGATGTCTTTCTTGGTCCAAAGTTCACTACTGTGTTCTATAAGAGGCCTGTGATATGTAGGGAAGTCATATTAAATGATTTGACAATCTCTACTGGCCTCAGTATCTACAAATCTATGAAAAACTGAGTGTAGAACATTGAGCAGCTGCTGATATTTTTATGTGTATCCTGCATGTTCTCCAGAACTAACACTGATTAGTACAATGGGAGGAGCTCAAACAAACAAAGGGGATAGGCCAGGGCAGGATATTAGGCCTACAGGGCAGGGGGTGGGTGGGTCAGTGATGAAGTCTCAAGGGCCTTTTGTGGGATTTCAGCTTATTGGTCAAAGGAGGTCAGGGAGGCAGAGACCTCAGAGAGAGACCCTGACAACAGCCAGTCAGGAAGGGCAAAGGCAATCTCAGAGATGCCCGTGATTATGCTGCAGAGAATTTCCTCCTTAAGGTCTCTCATTGAGGACCGAGAGAGTATTCAGGTTCACTTACGTGAGCACAATGGGGAGCCTCTTTGGAGTTTTCTCCTTTCCCACCAATTTTATTATAAAGTAGATGCTCCTGCTGAGAAGGAGGCTGGGGTGCCAGATATAAGGAAGAGATCTGGGACATGTGTGGAGGCTCAAGGCAAGGGGTGGGAGGCTCGGAGCAGAAGGCTTGGAGGCTTGGGAAGCTCAGGGCAGAGGGGTGGGAGTGTGGGGGGCTCAGGTCAGGGGATGAGGGGCTGCAGGAGTCAGGGCAGGGGGGAAATAAGGGCAGGGGGCCTTGAGGTGGGGGAGACTCACTGGGGTCACCCACGGAGTCAGAGGTAGCTGTCTGGGAGGTGGTAGGTCCCTGGTGCCACCCACAGCATTGAGGGTGGCAATGTCTGGACATCAGCATCTCCCCAGGGTGCCTGGGGCCACACGGTTCTGCTGGTGGCAGCTCCTGGAGGCTGCTTGAGACCGCATGCCTGAGCTGTTTGGCCAGCAGTAGCTCCCCCGGGGCCACCCTTGGTGGCATGGACTGTGCTGCCCACTTAGCAGTGTCTCTCTAGGGCTGCCCATGGTGGTGGGGGACATGCTGGCCGGTTGGCAGCTACTCCCTGGGGCCAGCAAGGGTGATGGCAACTGTGTGCCCACCTGGGCTCCTTCCTTGCTGTCCAGTGCCAGAGCTGAAGACTCTGCAGGGAGTTGGACTGGAACTGTGGCAGAGCTGTTTCTATGCATATGCAAAAGACACGGCTGCTTAGGGCACCTGAATATTTGGGGCACAAATGTTTGGGTGTCCCTACACAGCCATGTGCACTTGTATGCCCACGGCTGTGCAGGACTTCTCCCTGCCCCCTCCCTGATGTGTTCCTATCATCCATAGGGCTCCCTACTGCCAGACTGGGAGCAGTGTGGACCCCCAGCCTCTGTAGTACCAGGGAAGCCCTCAGGCCTGGGTAAGCTGCAGGGAGTGACAGTGAGGGAAGCAATACATGGGGGCGGGCGGGAAAGGAGTAAATCTCTAGAAGGAGCACCACAGGTGGGGTGGGGGGCAGGAGGGAAGCCCCAAGACCCCAGCAGGAGGGAATCCTTGGAGGGAAAGGAAAGGAAGGCCCAGACCCCTGGGTGGATCTGCATGAGCAGAGAGGAAGGGAAGACCCAGGTCCCTGGCTAGAGCCATACAGAGGGGGAAAAGAAGGAAGCTCTAGGCCCCTGGCATGAGATGTGCAGGCAGGGGAGGGAGAGCAGCACCAGGCCCCTGGGAGGAGTTGAGGGTGGGGTGGGAAGAAGGGGAAGCTCCATACCGCAGCAGAAGCTGCACAGAGTGGGAGGGAAGAAAGCCCCAGACCCTGGCAGGAGCCTCACAAGCAGGGAAGACCCTGGCAGAAGCTGGGAGGGGCCTTAGTTGTGCAGGACCCATAATTTGTAAGGACAGCCCTGCACTGTGGGCATGGGGGCCAGCACAGGAGTAGGGCATCCATGATCAACACCAGCATAGGAACCTTTTCCGTGTATGGTGAACAGCAACATTCTGAGCCCCTCCCCCTGACAGACACTGTCTTATAAGGTGCGGCCCACCCACCGTGGGCACACTCTGCAGTATAACTGTCCCTCCTTGCAGCCCCCTCCCTCTCCATATTATGGAAAACAATCCCTTTCCAGGCATTTCCCAGTTTTGTGGCACAACCAAACCCTGACATTGCTTTAAGTTAGGATAAGAGGAAACTGCATACCAAATGTTGTGGTCCTAGCTCTTACCGTTTAGGAGTTCTTGAACAAATGGACTCATGGATGGATACACAGACGACATACAAACTCTCTCAAATATATAATAGATATTTATTCCAGTACAGGGAGGGAAAAACACATCAGTGTAAGGCATGTTTGTAAACATATAACTGGATCCAGACTAGACATTGTGACAGGGCAGCTATTTGGGAAGGAAGGAAGGAGGGAAGGAAGGAAAGAATGCATCCCTACCCAAAATAGTTATATAAGTACAAAGAACTACGTGTGGAACAGGCCTTTAAATGTTAGGAATCACCACAATAAAGGCTGTTTGTGCAAATTTTGTGCAGTTCAATTGTGCACATGTACTACAATACAGATGCACAAGTGAGGCATTGGGGGCAATTCCTTTCCTCTCACTGCATCAATTTCTTCCAGACTACCAAGCAAAGTGTAGTTTCCCTGTCATCTGATGTCTTTGAATAAAACAAGGTATCTCTGGAGTATACTTCTGTGCTGTAGAGGGGGCCTATGATATGTAGGGGAGTTAGCTTTAATGATCTAAAATTCTCTTCTGGCCTTAAGGTCTATAAATCTATGAAGAACTGAGTGTAGCACATTGAGCAGCCTCTGATATTTTCATGTGCAACCTGATTGTTCTCCAGAACTTACACTGAATGAGTGGGGTAGTGCAAGAGGAGCAGCACAAACAGCCTAAGGGGCTGGCCAGGGACAGGCTATTAGCCCAACAGGGAGGGGTGTGTGTGTGTCAGTGACATTACAAGGGCCTTTTGCAGGATCTCAACTTACTGGTCAAAAGAAGTTTGGGAGACAATTGCCTCCCACTTACTGCATCAATTTCCTCCTAACTACCAAGGAAACTGGTGGATTCTCTGTCCTTTGATATTTTTGAGTAAAACTAAATGCCTTTCTGGAGCATGTTTCAGGTCAAAACAAGCTACTGTGCTATACAGCAGTAGTGGGGAACCTAAGTCCCAGGGGCCGGATGCGGCCTCTGGGCTGCCTGGATCTGGTCCCTGAGGCTTAGGGTCTCTCCCAACATTGGGGAGCCCACACTGGCACTCCAGACCCTCTTCTGCCTCCTCGCAGCCCCCGTCTGATTTTATGTGGGTCAGTGGCCCTCGACCCGAAAAAGGTTCCCCACCCTTGCTATACAGAATGCCTGTGCTACATAGAGGAGTCAGATTTAGTAAACTGCCTCATCTGACCTTAAAGTCTACAAATCTATGAAAAACTGAGTGTGGCATATTGAGCAGATGCTGATATTGTCATGTGTTGCCTGCTTGTTCCCCAGAACGAACACTGAATGACTGGGGTAAAACAAGGGGTGCAGCTCAAACAGTGAAAAGGTCTGGCCAGGGGCAGGATATTAACCTAACGGGCAGCGGTGTGTGTGTGCCAGTGATATCACAAGGGCCTTTTGCAGGACCTCAACTTATTGGTCAAAGGAGGTCAAGAGGTAGAGACCTTACAGAGAGACCCTGACAACAGCCAGGCAAGAAGGACAAAGGCAATCTCAGAGATGCCCATGATTATGCTGCAGGGAATTTCCTCCTCAAGGTCTCTCGTTGTGGACTGAGAGAGTATTCAGGTTCACTTACTTGAGCACAAGGAAGAGCCTCTTTGGAGTTTTCTACTTTCCCACCAATAATTTTGAAATTAAACAGTTGTTCCTGTTGAGAAGCTAAGAACTTCAGAGAGGTTTGAAACCTATTCAGACTAATCTATCTCTTATTGGTCCAACTCTCGGCATGGAGAGTACTAGGCTAAGATAGAAGACTTTCTTCATAGCTAAGCCTCTCTGCCTTGGAATCACTGGGGCTCTAAAATGTATCTATCATGGTTTCACTTTTTCCCTCCTTTTCTCCCTGCACTGGTGAGAAGGAGGTTCTCTCCACCTCACTATGGGAAGCCCTCAGAAACAGGTTGGCCTGGAGGAGTGCTGTAACTTTGATCTGCATTGATGACCACAGCCATTCTTTGGACCGTGTTTTGAGAAGTCACAGACTTCTTTCTTCAGAGTCTCAATTCTGCCTGGCAGAGTTGGGAGCTAAAGTTGACCATGTATTACTCCATCAGTTTCCCTGGCATCTGATTAGAGAGTTTAATGGGTTGCAGTTTTCCATCTTCTGCAGACAGAGAGAGGTCCTGTCCTCTTTCTCCCTGTGCATGGGTCCTGATGGTCTTTGATCAGAGCTAACTGGTTGACAATCAACTGCCTTCATGGGCTCTTTCCTTTTAAATTAGATTCCCCTAGGTAGCCTGGGGCCAGACTCCCCTCAAAGGGACCAGAAATCCACTGAGACCACTGCACTGACATTCATTAATCTGAATGGACATGGGAGCTGTTCATCCAAGCTTCTCACCTGGTGTCCATCACTGTAGTACAGACCATTACACACAGTACAGAAATGCGGCTGTGGGGTGGTTTTTTTTTTTAAACTGTGAATCTGGAGGGGAGAGGGGAAGTTCCTGGCCAGAAACTGGCCAATGGAAGCTGCCTGTTTCAATAACAGGCAGCCACGAAGCACAAGAGGCTCCAGAGAACATGGCTGCAGCCTGTGAAAGGATGGGGCAGGCAGGGAGGCTGATTCAGGAACCACTGCTGACTGGTAAGTCTCCTGACAGAACTTACCTCTGGGACCCCAGCTGCTCCCTTCCCCAATCCTCTGTCCCCCTACTCCACTTACCCAAATCCTCTGCCCCCTCCTGTACCCATATCCCCTCCCAGATCCAACATCCTAATCCCCTGCCCCAGATCACAGTCCCCTCCTGCCCTAGCTCACAACCCAAATCTCTGCATCCCTTCCTGTACGCCAATTCCTTGCACTATCCATCCCCCTGCACCCTAGTCCACCTGCCCCTGGTCACAACTGCCTCCTTCACTCAAACTCCCTCCCTTACCCCAAGCTCCCTTCTGCACCCAACCTCCATTCTAGACCCCACACCTCCTCCATTAATATCATGGAAAAGTGTGGCCCTTGACCACTTTCCAAATTCTTGGAGTGGCATCCCCATCAAAAATTATTGCCCACCCTTGTGATAATACCAACTAGACCACAGTGATCCATGTATCTCAAACTAAAGCAGAAGAGACCTATTGAGAAGAAAAGATATCTTAATCTCCAGATCAATTCAGTCCTTGTCTTCTCTCCTGAGGTTGGCTAGATGATACCAATTAGTGCCCCTTTCTTTTGTGGGAGGGGGAGTACATTTGGAACAGATCTTTGAGCAGTGAAAAAATGTGAAATGATAACTTTTGAAATCTAGAGACATGGGGTAGATATTAAACAGAAATCTAGGACTTAAAAATAAATGTGTCTTATTACTAATCCTCAGCACCATCCATTCCCTGCTAATCTTTAGAGACATTTTAAAACCACACTAAAGCACTGCAGAGAAAATAATATCCTTATGATCCTGAAAATACTCAATTTTCAATCTTATCTAGCAAATGATTTAAATATATAACATTATCACACTATGACACTTCCTTACACATCTTAGAAATTAAGAGTTTGTAAGTTCTTTTGCTAGAATTGTGACACTAAGCAAATGTTTATAGAATATATAAAATACTATTTGATTACACAAACATCCAACACAGAAAAAAAGTCACGACATATTCTTCAAACCATGCTGAAAGATGGGAAAAAAGAACCATATCTAGATTGTGATGACATTTCTCAGGGCATGCTCAGCATTACTCAGGGCTGTTGATATTATGTATGGTTCATTTGACTGGCAAGAGTCCAGATAGCGAAACCAGAATTTGCAAACATTTTTGTTCTCAATGTAATGTGGAACCTGCACCACATTTTGACAGAGAAATGTGGCTGAACTAATGACTGGCGTGAGTCCACTGATGTTAGTGGAGATAATTCAACAATGAATTTGGTCCACTTAGTAGAAAAATATAAATCAGAATTATCAACTTGGAAAAATGTTCTTTCCTTTTATTTTAGGAAGTGGGAATTTGTTTAATAAATGAATGCATGTGAATTCCTTTTAGTCCCTAACACATAGAACCAACATGCCTTCTATTTATACCCAAAAAGAGCAATATAACTTTCCAGGTTTCTCATAAAAATAGTAAATCTCTCTGTTACTAAAAACATGTTTTTCTGTAATGCTGAAATGTATAGGCATGACACAACTCTGAATTCTACACCCTTCTCTGCTTTAGCTGCTAGAATTATATCCGGCTCTCTTTCCCAATGCAACATATTAACCTTCGCCAAGTACATTATACAGTAATTAAAAACAGGTTTAGATCCTTTATCAATCAAGATTGCAAAGACATTATAGTGGGCAGATGCTATTTCAAGCTGACATGAAAGCCTCACATTATCATGATCACAATTTATGCACTATATACGGTTCTATAACCACAGTTAAAGTAAGGGAAGATTTAAAAATTGTGGCTTTGTTTGAAAAAGGAGAACTAGTTCCCTGCTTGCAATTAGTAGGTGAAAAGCCAGTAGAAGAATTTCACTGATACATGCCTCTTTGAAAAGGGATCTTACATGTGCACTTGATAGGCTGAAAGTGAACCAAAAAGTCTCCAGAGAAAATGAATGAATAGTGATTGGAACTGAAAAATGATCATTATACCTCAAGGGAATGAATCATTCCAAAATGCAATTTCAGAGCAGAATGACCAGTAGTCTACCACAGACAGGAATACAGATAAAAAAAAACCCTGGGACTGTCTGACCTTTTTAATTTAAACCACAAATAAGAAGAAGATGAAGAGTGTCCTTGAACACTGGAAAGCAACATTTTAAAAACCTATAGTGAGCGCAGGTTATATGAAGTTATTTGAAGTGCATACATTTCTGATGATTGTACTTATAAATAATGCATCCAAATGCTAGCATTACAGCCAAAGCTAAACCCAGCCACGGTGTATGTTCATTTAATTATCAAATCTTCTGATAATTTGATTTTAAATACAATCTGTATTTTCCCCCAGCTACACGGGTGATTCTTTATGCTCTTAGACACAGGTTAAAAAAAACCTGTCAGGAAAAAAAAATATTACAAAATGGCAGGGTAGGCTTATAAATCAGTCATGAAAATTCACCACACTAGATGCAAAACCAGCTTCTTTATTTTTCCTATAGAAGTGATAATAACAATATTTTATTTATCAGCCAGATCCTTTAGTTTAGATGAGCGGGTAAGTAGAACTTTACAAACGTTTGGCACAGAATAGATATTGTTGAATGAATCCTTGTTGTACAAGTTATAAATGTTGTCCTGAAATCTTACTCTAATGACATCCAAGACAAAATTATTTTATATATTATGACTTCATTTCTCTTCCAGTTGTATTTGTTTCATTTTCAAAATCCATTGAACCTATCATTACCATGCCATTGTTCTTTCATCTTTTTCTCTTGCCCAATGAATAATTAGTTATACAAAATGAAACAACACCAGAGAAACGATAAACACCTTACTCCACAATAAACTTTGGTTCAGTTGTTAACTTACCTACAATAAAGGAGGCCAAGCCTCAAGTCTGTGTTTGATTCCTCATTAGCTGTGCTTACATTTTACCTTGGGAGTCTGTCATTCCAGAAAAGATTTCTAATTGTTCAATAGGATTTATTTTAGAACAGATTAAAAAAATTATTGAAGCCAATGTTTAAAAAATGTACATAGTACACAGATGGGGGGAGGGGGAGTAGAATTTCGGTATGTCTGTGTGTCATGCTTGGATTATCTATAAACAACAGTTTTGCTTAAGAGTCACACCATACATATATCAGAGGGGTAGCCGTGTTAGTCTGAATCTGCAAAAGCAGCCAGGAGTCCTGTGGCACCTTATAGACTAACCGAAGTGTTGGAGCATACGCTTTCGTGGGCAAAGACCCACTTCATCAGATGCATGCATCTGACGAAGTGGGTCTTTGCCCACGAAAGCGTATGCTCCAACACTTCGGTTAGTCTATAAGGTGCCATAGGACTCCTCGCCACCATACATATAGTATGTAACCAGCAATAACTGGGATTTAGGGGTGCAAGTTCAATCATACTGTTTGGATATTCACAAATATTTGGGAACATCACTCACAGAAAGTTGTATAGAGAGTTGGCAGCAGAAAGCAAATATATCAATGAGTAGAGATTGTCCTTCTGTAAATCAGAATTTGGGGTAGGCTATCCACTGGAAAATACAATCCACTAGGGAAGTATTTGAGTTTATTAAACTATGTATTTGACCTTTTCCATCAGTGATTTTTCCTGCTGAGGCCACAGTACACTTTGAAGTATTTACACACCACAAGAAATCTTCTTCCTCCCTGTATGTCACTGTAATTCTCAATGAACATCAATGAGTTTACACATATGCATGTTGCCCCACTTAAAGATATATGCTGATATTATTAATTCAAATAGGATAGTCTGTTTATGGGAACTTAGATACTGTAGTTTCAAGGTTTCTTTGGTTCGCTATATATTCCATTTCTGCTGGATAAACACACAACCAACTTGTTGTCATGAGGCATGGGAGAGCCTGGAACAAAGCCCTGCTCCCACAAGCTTCTCCAAAATGTTCAACTCTCAACACATAACAAATTTCAGTCACATAGTTTGGGCTTTAGTGAAGTAATATGGCGGGGGAGAGGGAGGATAGGGTGGAATCAGGTGTCAAATGGAGAGTTAATTACACTAATTACAGGTTATTTAGGCACCTTATTAAGTATTATTTGTTCACAGTATACATTTTTAACCCCCTACAGCATTCTGAATTTAACATGACATTACAATGTTTAATGTATTTGCTGTTTTAAAACTGAGGAAGTTCAAACTTACTAAAATTATAGCCTCATGATCTTTCTTCCTCCAGGTATTACCATGTTTTCCATGAACCTGTTACTCAACAGAGACCCAGAGGAGCCACCCCAGAAACTATATGGCCAAACAAGGAAATGCTGAGTTAAATCCTGACTGGGGTCTTTCACCCCTACTGTGTATCTGACATTTCCATCAAGAAACTGGGTTGAGTGACAAGTGATTTAATGTTTTGTAATGATAGGCTAATTTCTCAAAAATTATACTGAGGGCAAGGGTTCTATGTAACAGGGCTGTGTCAATGAAAATGCCACAATGGTGATATCACATCCAGGTCACTAAGATTACCACCTACAGACCTCCCAAAGGTGGAGACTAAAGAATGAACTTCATAGATCTTGCTATGAGTTCATGTTACAGAGTGCAACCATATGTTGGCACTCAGGCTGTGGAAGCAGAATCCCTGGAAACGTCAGAGAAAAAGACAGACAGACGATCAGACAAATACCCATTTAAATGTTCATTTTACATTTTGAAAGAATAGCAAACAAATACCTTGCCTTCATAAAGCAAAATAGTTGTCCACCCTCTTATATTCTAGTGTGTGTAAGTTTTTACTTTGTTTCACACAAACACATTTTGAGATAGGTGAATGGAGACTCGAAAGGAAATTGTAATTCCCTTTAATTGCTTTAGCATTAGTGCCAGGCTTGTTTGTTTACCTGAAAACCATAGAAGAAATATTGGTGGTTGCTGATGTTAAATTAAATGCTTGCATATTTCAATTGCTTAAGGGTAAAAAGAATTACTCTGTTCTCACACCCAAAAATATTTGACCCTGGGATTATATTTTTAAAAATGGGGTCAAATGTGCACCAGCTGACTGAATTTATAAAGGCCTGGTTTGTCAGAAGAAAAAGTCTGACAAATAAAAAAGTCATGGAAAAATCTCAGATTTTTACAATAGCTTCAGGTGAAAACAACAGCTGCTAGAGCAAGATAAAACAATAGAACCAAGGAACACAGCTGAGACTTGGAGTACGTCAGATCATTTTCAAGTTCACTTGAACACTCCAGTGTGAAATTTCATAAACCAAACCTTTATGGATTTTGCTTCCAACTAATGGTGCCACAGAAGCTTTCTTACAATGGTTCATTCACTCCATCATGCAGTCTTCTACTCACACCAAAGATAGCCAGAACCTGTTAATGACAGTTACCTAATGGAATGATGGTGGAAGCAGTATGGTGAATGCACTGAACCCAGAGGGGAAAAATTGCAATTTATAGAACTAGGTGCTGCATAAAGGCAAGACAAAGAAGAACAGCCCAGGGGAAGGAATTTGAGATTGCCTCCTAATGAAGATGTAGAAATGATTACCTAGTGCAGTGATTTGCAATCTTCTCAGGTTGGTGACTGCTTATTCTAACTTCCTCAGTCAATCCCCCACAACTTCCTTACATTTACTCTAAAAGAGGTAAAAAGGTATCAGTGAAAAGTCTGTATTATTTATTTGCATGTGTGTGTTGAGAGAGGTTAAGAGAAAATACATGACATGTAAAGGCAAGACCGTGCAAGGGATGAGAGGAGCAATGTTTTCTTTGCTTTAGATTGTAATTAAATTCACAGTGCTGCAGAACCCCAAGTTGCTAGTTGTAGTTTAGAATCACTGGCCTAGTAGAAGGAAATTGGATTAGGGTTTCAACAGACCTGGGCCTGGGTGTTTGAAAAAACCCATACAGTCCTCCCCCACCCTCTTGAGCAATGTAATTTACAGCAACCTAACATGGTATCTACATGGTGATAAATACACAGGAGACATTCTTCTGTCAACCTAGCTTCCATCTTCACTGTAGTGGATGAATTGAGTCAACAGGAGAGCTCTCTCATATCGATTTATTGTGCCTTCAACAGACTCATTTGATGCCATGGCATTGATCACAGTGGTGATAATTTAATGCCAAATCCTGGGTTAGGGAGCAATAGTGCTACTACTTCCCTGCCTCACGAGATTGTGAATAGAGCTAGATGAGAAAAGGATTTGAGAGTCTGTAACGGGGTTTATTGGCCCTGCACTGGAGTGGAAGGGGTTAAGGCAGCACTCATAGCAGCAGAAACCATGCCCCTCAACCCAACTGGGCACGCTCCAGCAGCTGCTCTAGTGTAAAAGGGAGCAGCCTAGCTCAGTCTGGGTGGAGTGCCAAGGAGGAAGGATGCACCTCGATAGCTCCAGCTGAGGATCTTCCAGGTACCCAGATTGAGAGCACAGGAGACGCTGAGGCAGAGACAGGCATCCAGACACCCATGGATACCCTAGGGAAATTGTAATTGCCACCCAAAGCACCCTGAGACTCTAAAACACCCTGACTTCAGCTGCAGTAGTCATGATAGGAAGAGCCGAGGGAAGGACTAACCAGTGTCCTTGCAGCAGTTACCGTGCTGCAGGCAGACTCCCCACTGACTTTATGGTGAACCCTGTCGCAAACACCAAGGCCCTGGGCTGGGACATGGTAGAGCTGGGAGGGCCTGAGACCCCCTATCCAGATGATGCCCCAGAGGGAGCAGTCCACCTAACCCCCTTCTCTTGACTCTGGCCATTAGGCCAGCTTCCGTGCAACCAAGAGGACTCCCATTACCTCTGGCCATTAGGCTACACTTCCCTTCAGTTGAGTATAGCTCTAGTAGTACTAGGGGCTGAGTGAAACTCTGAGGCTGTGAGACCCACTGTCCAGGTGATTAGGGTACTCAGCTGGGATGTTCTTAATCAGAGGATGGACTTGAATCTGGGTCTTCTACATTCCAGGTGGGTGCCCTAAAATATTGTTTCCCAAATGGTGAGTCACAACCTACAAATAGACTCTAGAAAGGTTCTAGATCATTCACAGGCCCTGAGGCAAAAATACTCTGTGCCAAATGCAGAAGGGAAGCAGGGGTAGCAAAGCAAGCCAGCCCCACACTTCCTCTGCAACAGTGGTTCCTGTTGCATGGGGCTGGATGAATTGCACTTACACTTCCTCTGCAACAGTGGTTCCTATTGCTTGGGGCTACACGAACTGAGTCAACAGGAGAGCAGAATGCAGAAGGGAAGCAGGGGTGCACAGGATGGTACCACCGCCCCAATTTGACCCAAGCACCTCTTCGTCATGATGGGCAATTGGCAGGGCCAAAGTTGCACTGTATTCCCATAAGCCAGTTCTCAATGCCACTCACCCATATTTGGCTAAGCCATTGCTCCATCATGGTGGAGTAGCACTGGGTAGCACTGTGATCCATGTGCTAGGCCCATAGGACAGGAGCCACTGCTGCAGGGCACGGTTCTCTCCAGCACCTCCCCACCACACCCAGATGGGCATAGGATTGCAGTGCTGGGGCAAAGGATGCATGCATGTAATGGCGGGTCACAAAGAAAGGAGATCAAGTACAGCAGTCACCTTTGTAAAAAGTTGGGAACTACTGCCATCACTACCAGACTACTGGGCATTCAGAGAAGGGTCCCTCTCAATCTCTTCTATTGGAGCTGATCCATTTTGCATAAATAATTAAATATTAATTGGGCCAGAGACAGAGAAATTTTATAGCTCAGGAGTTAGATTCAAATCCCTGCATTTCTCACATCCCAGATAAATGCCCTCACATCTGTGTTAATGGCTATGCTAGTGTGCAACCACCCACACCACACACATAACACACACCGCACTCTGGACATGAGGAAATTCATTTGGATGAAAGGTTGGGTTTTTTTTTAACTTGACCCCTTCTCATAAAATCTTCCAACTTAACAAACTGTTATTTTGCCCCCCACCCCCAAACAAGGTTTACTGAAAAATGCCAGACTAGCTCCAGCTGTGAGTTCAAAACCTATCAATGATCGTGAGGTGCTTTGGCAATGATGGCCATGTAAATACTTAGCTACATCCTCACAACAGCTAACTTGTAAACAGGGCTGTCTTGTAACAGTTCATTTTGCCCAGTTCAGGCAGCACAGCATAGCCAGAACAAAGTATCCTCTAGCAATGCCCCCTGACTGCCACTGCCCCCTACTGTGGAGGCTTTTAAGGAGCCAAGATAGAACTGCAATATTGGCTCGAAGATAGATGGTAAATCCCCATGTGAAGGAGAGGTTTCTGCCCGCCTACTATCACTGAACCACGGAACAGAGACTGGACCTTTATCATTCATCATAATCAGCTCTAGCTTGCATTCAATCTCTGACTTTCAATGGGGATAAACTGCTCCCATCTCTGAATTCTGAAGGTGTCTTTTCTTTCTTCCCCTATTGACAATGGAAAATAGCAACACACACACAAAAAAAGCCCAACAAAATAAAATACATTCCTCATTACAGGTGGGCAGTGATATGTCTGTGGTACACTAGTTAAAGATAATACAGTGGAGAGTGTGGTTTTACAGATGCAGTTGTACTGTTACTCATCTGTGCCACAGGCATGACATACATTTTTCACTCTTTTTCCTGATATTTGTGATTTAAGTGTGCAATAATAATCTGTCAAATTGTATTTCCCTTGATCCATCAAGACTGTAAGCATAAATTCAGTTCATGAGTTCCAAACCAAATATCCGGGGAGAGGTGGGATAAGAGGATGACAGGGCTAGGGTATGTTGTTAGTTGTATGGAAGCATGTAAAAATGTTGACTTTGAACTCTTTTCTTCCTTTTCCACCTTGAGCATCAATTACAAGCTACTGATCTTATTTGGCTGTGTAGCAGGGAGGGCTGGAATGTACTATGGTCAAGAGAGATAAACATGTCTGTGTTAAGCTTCTGACCTGCCAAAAATCAGTGTAATTGACAGCAGAAATACACATATTCTGGACTTTGGAGTCAATACACAGGATACTGCACAAATAGTAACAAGACTCTGATTTGCAAGGTTCAGAGAACTAAAGAGTGAAGCAATGATTACATCTGTATTGTTTTCAGAATTCATGTGCAGAACATATTTCTTTCTTGAACACCCAAACAGAATTGAAATCTTTGTGGTGTATGCTTCATTGAAGACCTATGGATGAAAATCCTGGCTTATGGAATAATGGGGATAAGCCAACACATAAGAAAATACTCCAAAAGCTCTAGACACCAACACATAAGTTGTTAAAAAGTGTTAAGTACTCATTTGGGATATTAGTGCTTTACAGGTAGTTTTAAGTGTCCTTTAATCTGGGATGAATTTCATTTTATGGAATAAGAGGTTTCCAAAAGTGACTAGTCATTTTGCACACCCAACTTTTTGAATGCCCAATGTGACCTCTGAAAAGAGCCTGACTTGTAGAAAATGCTAAGCACCCGCCATATGAAAATGAGATCCATATTGGGCACTCAAAATTTAAGACACTCAAAAATCACTAAGCATTTGTGAAAATCTTTTGAGTATGCACATATTCTGTATGTATTATCGGTTAGATCATTGCTTAGACATCTTAAAGGTAGATTGACTTGGACCAATAAGACTTGAAACAGATAATGGACTTGAAACAGCCAATGACCCTGTTTGTTTTGAGGTTTTTAACCTTGTTAAGCGTTATTTAGGTGGATTATATAGAGGTTTAAAATATACTGAGACAAGACAAAGTATCAACATCTGATTTGAAGTTATATTTGTTGCAATGCCAATTTTACTGTAAAACAGAAAAAAGCAATAAAAAAGAAGTGACAGAAAGGAATTTAGTTTACATATGTTTGAATGAAAAGTGAAGTGAGGGAGAAGCTATTAGCTAATTTTGAATTGGTTTTAAAACAACAGCTAATGGGAAATAGAAGACTTATTTTCTTTTCTCCTGTAGCAATAGGAAACTTTATACTTCTGATACTACCACTAAGTGTTTAGCTCTGTGTGCCTGTAATTTGTTCTTCACTGATTGACACAGAAAATTTATTCACCACTACAGCTGCAAGGCCCGGTTGGTGATGAAAAGCTATGAACCCTATAGAAGACGTGTAATCTACTCCCAGTTAGACAGAGATTCAAATTGCTGTTGACTAACCCCTTTGAGGCTATTATTGATTATACTAGAAAAATGGTGGTAGATTCAAGATGTTATGATCCAGCTTATATTTAACCAAGCTGACCCTCCTCTATGAATGCCTCCTGTTTTCTATTAGGAACCTGTACAAGCAGAGATTTCTGTGAAATACACCCCAGCCTCTTCACCTCCAGGATGAATGAGAAGCAGAACATCACAAAGAATGTTACGACTTTGCTTCCCAAATGATAAAACAGCACGTTGGAATCAGGGAGCAGCCAGAAAAGTCAGTTTTGCCATTGAGTTAATTGTCACCAGAATTTCAGCTGAGGTCTTTTATAGATTTTCTAATTTACTATTGCAAGACAAACAAGGAAGAAGAAAATAATTGCATTGTGTACAATGTTCTTCAAAACTGAAATTTACCCTGTGTAAAGTGCTTACAAAAAGCTCTAAATGCACCATTTAAGCCCCTCCCAACCCTTCAAAACTGGGCTTATGCTGGCCTTCTGTAGAAGTGAGTTTCATTCAATGACATCTGAAAACTCACCTACTTGAGTTTCCTCACAAGTTTAAAAAAAGAGCACATAACTAGCAGTCAAGTATCAAACCTCTTGGACTGACCCTGTGGCCAATTTCATGCACATCTATGATGATTTGATGCTCTGCAACAACACAGTGGAAGGATCATGGATTTAATACAAAGTCTGTCAGAGCTCTACAGATTTTGTCTAAGTTCAGCTTTGAGATTTTTGAGTCCAAATGGTGAAAGTCAAAACAGAAACACAGGGTTCCAAACCTGCAAGGAGGAAAACCAAAGAAAATGTTTGTACAATCCACTGTGAAGCAAGATCATCAATTTTATACATATTTATAATCAAACAGCCTATTTTAATATACCTGCAGTACTCTGTACAGTTTAATTTACCTTTCATGGAACATCAAGAAATTAAAGGTTTGGAGAACCTGTGAAAGACAATTTGAGGATGTCACATACCCAAGCACGCAATGTGTATATATAAAGACAAATTGGTATTATTGCCTTAAAATACCACAATATTGGGCCGAAACACAGCACTTTGAGAAAGAGCTGTATGGGCCTTTCCAAAGGTTCATTCCATTCAAGAGTTCATGATCGGAACATGTTTTCTCAGTGCTCCTAATTTTGTTGTGACTCGAGCTATATCTAAACTGCACGCTTCTTGCACAAGAAATTTTTATCAGAAGAGATCTTCCACAAAAACTTCATGTGCAAGAACATGTCCACACTGTAAAAATGCATTGAAAAAGCAATGTGCTTTTGCGAAAGAGAGCATCCAGGTTGCATGGATGCTCTCTTGAAAGTAAACTCTGATTGCTATGCACAGAATGGCCACCAGGGCACCTGCAGTTTTTCCTCTTTCCTCTTTTTGTGCAAAAAAACCCCTCTTCCCCGTCCACACACACCTTTTTGCAAAAGAGCTCTTTTACAAAAAGGCAGTCTTCCCTATAGAATGAGGAATACCTACACCGGAAAAACCCCTCTGTTTTTTTGAATTTTTTTTGCTGAAAAATGTGCTTGAGGTGTGGACGCTCCACGAGTTTTTCCAGAAAAATGTGTGTTTTTCCGAAAAAACTCTGTAATGTAGACAAAGCCTCATTGATGAACTGTGTGTTTGTGAATAATCACATGGGTATACTGGGAATTAGCTAGTTCCTTGGAACTTCTTCAGAAGTGAGACTTCTGATCCTAATGGAAGAATCTATATGAATTTTCCCAGAGATGTTTCACACTTGAAATTCACCATCAAAACAGTAGCTGCACAAAGTTATTGGATAGTCAAGCAGAAAAAAAAGTAAGCAAAAAGCATGGGAGAATTAGCAGATATAAGATTTCCAACAAACCACTGGTTGGTTTTTAATGCCAGTACACAGCTAATTTAATTCAAACATTTAAACTGAATTTTACTGTAAACATTAGTTATTTGGAACATTATTTTGGAAAACCACCATATTGTGACTGCATGTGCTGTAACTATTTCAGCCACAGGCGGTTCCTTGGTGGAATTTGAAGACAATGTTTGGGCTTTTGTAACACATAATAAACTTTCCGATTCCTCTATTAGAACTTTTATCATGCTTATAAAGTTTGTCAGAAAAATTCTGCAAAGGATGAAATAACTCAAAATTGAGAGAAAAATGTGTTCTTTTTAGCATATGTTCATCCTTGATATGAAAAAAGGCTAAACATACATTAAAGTTGGTCAAACATTTTTTTACTCAACTATTTTATGGCAAAAAATGCTGCTTCATCGGAACCAAAATATTTTGTGTATATCTGCCAACAAAAACTTTGTCAGGAAGTTCACAGCCAGCATAGCATTTCCAATCAGAAAGAATTTTATTCGATCCCACAGGCATTCATGATTCACACAGATTCTAGTCCCTACACTGCCTCATTCATAGCAGGCACATGAAACCTGAGTGTCACACAACTGACATCAGCATTCTAGGCAATAAACCTAACTTCTGTCTCATTATCTTTCATGCCAGAATTTCAAAAGTTTCCTTTTAATTTTGATTCAGAAATAAACACATTTTGAAATCTTGTCATTTTCACTAAATACAATTATTCTTTTCTGGCCACCCCTACTATACATCTCAATTAAACTCAGGCTATGTCTAGACTGCATCCCTCTTTCAACAGAGGGATGCAAATCAAGCATATTGAAATTGCTAATGAAGCAGGGATTTAAATATCCCATGCTTCATTAGCATAAACATGGCCACCACTTTTTTTCAAAACGGAGCTTTTTCGGAAAAAAAAGGCAGTCTAGACATGGATCTGTCGAAAATAAACCCTTTTTCGACAGATCCTGTATTCCTCAAAAAATGAGGTTTACAGGATCTGTCGAAAAAGGGTTTATTTAAATCCCTTCTTCATTAGCAATTTCAATGTGCCTAATCTACATCTCTCTGTTGACAGAGAGGTGTAGTCTAGACACTCAGTGAAACAGTAAACAGCACTAATTGAACTGAGATTTGTTGTACTAGAGCAGTGTTTCTTAAACTTTTTAAGAACGAGGAACACCAAACAATATTTTTTTTTTATGAGGAATACCAAGGAATTTTTGTTGAGCAAAAAAAAAAAAAGATGGGGGGGGAGTTATTGAGCAAAAATAAAGGTTGCCTGCCTCTCTGTTGTTCTCTGCGGCACACCTCCAACTGCCCCGGAACACAGTTTAAGAAACACCGTACTAGAGTGCTCTCTCTCTCTCTCTCTATCTCCCTGTCTCCTCACCACTTTTCCAGAGGTATTTCTGTTTCTTCTGTTCCATGTAAAGTCAAGCAATAAGGCTGAAGATGTACAAAGGAAAAGCAAAATCTTGCACCAAAATGAGTGTTCCCCTATGGTATTGTTAGCCTTAGAATCTCAGCTGTCTGCAGGAAGAGTATACAAGGAGTCATTGTTATTTAATGGGATTGATCTTATAATACAAGAAATGGGCATCAGAAGGAATTTCAAATCTGCAGGGTGGAATGACAAACCCCAGTATACTGACTGGTGTCTGCAAAGGAATTTATATCCATAGCATATCTTCCATGTCCCTCATTAAAAGGATGTGACCATAGCTGTCAATGCAGTGGCTTATGCTTTGATTAACAGCAGTTTCAACTTCACTAGAAGCTGAGTGCACTCGGCAACTATTGGAATCAGGCCCTCAATGTGCAAATTATATCAGGCTTCCTGTTGAAAGAGAAGATGAAACTCCACGCCCTCTATCTACTTTCTAAAAAGCTGAAGAAAAAAAAAGTGTCAGTAATGGCAAGAACATGGGACCAACTCATTTTTCACAGAAAATGTCACCCAGTTATACAGAGAAACAAGATGGGTGAGGTAATAGCTTTCATTGGCCCAATGTCTGAAACAAGTACATAACATCAGTAGACTTGGCAGATCAGTGCTGTAACAAACTTACTCCCTTGGGACCATAGAGAAAACTGCTATAATATTAATAATCTCTTGACAGACATTGGATTTTAACCTCTCATCAGTATATTAATTGTACTGACAAGCTCCTCTCCATTAGCCATAATTGGAATAACCTATGGAAATCACAGAGTAGAAATAGGAGAAAAGACTATAGCAATGGAGTCTCTGCATGCTTTGTGGGAGGTATGGATGATGGACAGAGTTCAGCATCAAATGAGGAGCAAATTAAGTTGAGGCCTCTCATTCTTGTGAAATGATACTACAGTATGTCCCTCAATTGGAATGAAACAAATTGATTTCCAAATGCTGCAAAGTGGTCCTACATGAATGCACACTCTGTACTACAATGCTGCACATTTGCCAGCTAATCAGAAGTAGGCTTTTGATCTTGACATTCTCTCTCTTGAATGCAGAAAATAATGATTCTGTTATATGAACTCTAGGAGATCGGTTAAGCCACAGGCTTGTTCCATATGTTTGTAGCATACACCAGAGGGAATTGTGATAAATGGTTTTACAGTCTTATTAGAGCCAGATTTTATTTCACCAATCCTAGATTTCTTTTGTGTTAAAAAGAGTAAGTCCTTATATTATTGGCCCAGTTATCTCTAATTTTATCAAAATCTATTTTACTCCTGAAGTTGCTTTTCACACATTGCGCAAAAAAGCTAAATGAGTATAAATACTATGAGAGTAAAGTTCCTTAGCTGGTGCCTAACAAAGTTTACAATTATCCAATGACTTGATATGGCAAGTTAATCATACAGAATTGCTGTGGTATCCTTTCAGTTGGATTCCCTAGGCCTAAATAATCAAGATCACAGAGATATAATTTTGCTGTTTTAATTCTTCTCTCTGCATGCTTACCCTGAGATCTATACCATTCTCTCACTGTAATATTTAACATAGCTGAATATCTTTGAAACTTTTTCTATTTATAATCGTGATAATTTTAAAGGGATTTAAAATGCCTCTGAAAAAATAATAAATTCCCTTCCATTCAGACTTCAACTGTAAGCTCCTTAACCCATAATGGTTCTTCTGGCCAGTAAAATGCCAGGTATGTTTAACAACTAAGGCCAGGTCAACACTACACAAGAAAGTTGACCTAATATATGCAACTCATGGTATATGAATAGCATAGTGGAGTTGACGTACCTTAAGTTGAATTTCTGCAATATCCCTACTGTGGGAGGTTAACAAGAGAAACTCTCCCATTGATCTCCCTTATTCCTCAGAACCTTAATTAAGGACCCACTAAATCAAATCATGGAAAATTGATCTCCAGAGCATCAATCTTTGGGTAAATGTAGACCTGGCCTAAATCATAAAACAGAAAGAAGTGCAAAGGAGAAACAAGTTCCACTTTCAAGATATACACTTCTAATTATCGCCTATCCATCTCTAAGCAAAATTTAAGAGGTGGCTTGCTTGCAGTCTGTAAGCATCTACATCAGAAAGACATATTTAATAATGGGCTTTTCAATCTAGCAGTGAAAGATCTTATACCATCCAATGTCTGGAAGATGAAGCTAATCAAATTTAGATTGGAAATAAGGAGTAGATTTATAAAAGGGAGATGAAGTAGCCATGGGAACAACTCACAAAAGATTGTAGTTATTCTTCAACGGCTGACAATTTTGAAATCAAGATTGTTTTTTCTGAAAGATTTGCTCTGGGAAATATTTGAAGGAAGTTCTATGACCTGTGATGTACCAGTCAGACTACATGATCACATTGGTTCCTTCTAGCTTTAGGATCTTATCTACCTACACTTTCATTATGTGTATAGCTTCAGAGACAATGATCCCTCCATCCTGAAAGGTGCCAATGGGTGCTACTACAGTATTAAATAATAATCTACTGCCTATAGAATGTTTCCTATCCCTTTTTTGTGCCACATCAAAACTACCTTTCTAGCTGAGAAAACTTAGTGTGGCTCTTTTTATCATTTATCTGACTGTGGAAATGAGATCAGGGAAAACTTCACACCTGTATTGTGGAATTGAGCTGTCTTTGAAAAAAAGGGGGAAGACAGATAGCAGCCATAAATCTGGGAACCTTCCCTTCAATTATGCAATTATAAATAAAAGGAAATGCCAATGGGATGGTAGGCAACACAATGTAGCAGGAGCAGATAAGATAAGAAAATTCAGGAATAAAGACATTAGGTGAATACCTAGGCAGAGGTATGTTAACACCCTGGGAGGAGGAAGGAAGTATTAAGAGTGATTTTACCCACCAATATTCTCTTGAAATTACAGGTTTGGTGGTAAAGGAATGTAGAACAGCCATTAGCCGTTTCCCAAAAGAGTTGTTCTTGATTTAAAAGGGCCGAGGAAGCAACTTCATGAATGTCAGGAATGGTGCATATTTTCAAGCTAATTTAATGTTCTATACTACAGTTAGCCTTGGAAGAATTAGAATTTTAATCAATAAAAATCAGGAAATGTTGATTTCACTCTACAAGAAAAATATATGCATCAATAATAATTCAAACTTTCAGATGGGCAAAGTAACAAAAATATATTTAAGGATATTTACTTCATATTTGTATATGTGATGTTCATAATTTGCATTTTAATAGTTATAATGTTTAATTTTTGTATCTCAACATCTATTCTCATTAAATAGTAATGGTCAGACCTCCACCCCAGGATCTGAATATCCTACAATTTCCTGCTACTGTGAAAATTTTAAATTGATAAAAAAGGAGTAAATGCCATAATTTTATGCTACTTTGTGAAAATTAAAATAAATACAAATTAAAAATACTTCGACATAAATTAATATGACATGTTGAAATTATTAAAAAATTAAAATCAAACTCTGCTAAGATTAATTGTAGTGGAGCATGAAATATTGTCTTCTGTTATGATAAAGCAAAGAATATGAACCAGTTCTGCCCCTTCTGCCCCTTACTCATTCTGAATAATGTCTTTCTTTCAGTTATTATCATTTAAATCAATCCTGTTACTTGAGTAATGAGCCACTATTCCTTTTCATTATAGATCTCAGAATCAGATCCACAGAGGTGCTGTACCCTTTTAATCAAATTGTAGCATTTCAGCTCTGAGGTGGGTGCATTTCTGTGGTGAGAAAAGTGATCCCTAATACACAGTTTACATTGCATGAAAACCAAAACATTCAGAAAAGATTTTACTAGAAACTGCTGAAAACACCTGATCAAAATAATGTTTTAAAGTTATTTGTCCTTTAGAAAAATACACCTCTTCTTTACTTGCTCCTTGTAATGCGCAAAACCCCAACATATTATAGTAAATATTATATCAAATTTTCTAGCTCATACTGGGACCATATAGCCTGCTTTATTGGGGTAACACTATTATCACTGAAAGGATATGGTTGGTTAGTTCATGTAACATAATCTGGGGCTTCATTTTCCTTCCTGTTTTGTCTTTTGGCTTGGGTATCTCAGCTCTCCATTCACTAAAAGTGAAATCCGTCCCTCAACAGAAGGTCAATATAACCCACTGGGCCATGTACATGATTCAGAGAAGAGACCATGAGAGAACAAGTAGAGTTAGCCCATGGCTAGTTAGCTCAAACTACACCAGACTCAAGCTTTTATCTCTACAGGTGCCCAGTTCAATTACTGGTGTTGGTCAAGATGACCGCCATCATACAAATAGAGACTACAGCTGGCTTCCATTTGGCCACAGAAGGGACCATGTAGTTAGGATCACAACAGCATCACCAGAGTTCCACCTGAGCCCTCACAACAGGGTGCAGCTGCAACATGGGCAGTCTGCTGGCTTTCTGCACGGATGAGTCTTACTGTTAGGATGTTTCTACACAGCAAAGTTATTTCAAAACAATGGTCAATATTCCGAAATAACTATGCGAGCATCTACACAGCAATTCCATTATTCTGAAATAATTTTGAAATCACGGACGGCTTATTCCAACATCTGTAAACCTCATTCTATGAAGAATAACGCCTATTCCGAAATAAGGTGTGTGTAGACGCTCCACTTCTGCTATTTCGAAATAGCCCCTCACCAGGGCCATTCTAAGTTATTCTTCCTGAGGCTCTAAATTGAGATAGCACATCTACATAGGGAAGCCTGCCTCAGACTAATTTTGAGACTTCCCTGCAGTGTAGACGTGCTATTTCAAAATAAGCTATTTCGGAAATAAGCTATTTCCAAAATAATTGTACAGTGTAGACATAGCCTTAGCACCCTCAGGCAGAATGTGTATTTGCTTTGGTGAGCACTTACTCATACCAATAATTTCATTGTCTTCCAAGTGAGAGTTCCACAATCAGTCTCAAGAATTCCCTTGGCTTCCTCGTGAATCTCAGCTTCCATGTTCTATTCCACAAGTAGAAAATCTGCTTTGCATTTCTCAGCACCGTATCCATGCTTGCCTCTGACATGCATGAGTCATGTTACAGACCACACCACACATCTCACTTCATAGGCTCATCCATCACAGTCTGCCATACATTGGACCAAACTCACAACTGAATCACTGACACATCTTCTGATAAAATCTTATTGAGGGATTTTCTTTGGGGAAGATGAGAAAATACACACGGTCAAGATTCTGGCTACAATGGAAGTTTATCTTTCCCCAATTACAAAAAAGAAGTTCCCCCCCAAATGGATGATTCTTGTCAGGATGCAGGATGTAGAAGAATGAGCAATAGATGGATGGTCCTTGCCATAGAGGCTGTATACTCCAGGGTCAACTGCAGTTCCTATCACTAATTACTGACTGAATATGAAAGGATACAGCCCCACACAAATTTCATTTGCAAGGACTCTTCCTGAATACAAATGTTTTGGGTGGGTAGAGAGGATTGATCTAATGGTTACACAGTACAGTAAAGCTATTTAGAACTGATATTTTTATATTGGTTTTATACCCTATGCCTCTGATGAACAATCTGAGTGGGCTGCACACAGCTCATCAGGGTAAGGCACTAGCATGCTGCATGACAGTTTTTTACCTTGCGTCCGCAGGTATGGCTGCCCAGAGCTCCCATTGACCACAGTTCTCCATTCCCAGCCGATGGGAGCTGTGGGAAGCGGTGGCCATCATGTTCCTGAAACAACTGCAACAAGATACTAATGACAATACTGCTAATGGGATTAGAAAAATTATTTCAATTTTTTATTGAGTTTAAAATAAATCAGATTTTTATTTCACCATGGAAGTTAATTTTTAACCTCAATTGACACTCTGCTTAACCACCTTTTTCACTAATTTTATTTCACCCTTCCAGGTCCCAATCCAACGAACATTTATAGCTGTGCTTAGCTTTATGCACATTAATAGTTTCATTGGCTTCTGTAGGACCACTCATGAAGAAAGGGAAGCATGTTATTTGTAATTAAATGCACTAAGATTGAGCCCTTATTGGCACTGTACAAAGATAGCCCCTGCATTCAAGAGCTTGCAATCTAAATAGACAAAATGGGCAACATCAAGGGAGGGTAAACAAAGGCACAAAGTGACTTGCCCAAAGTCACACAGTAGGTTTCTGGCAGATATAGTAATAAGAGCCCAGATCTCCTGAATTCCAGTCTAGTGCTGTTTCTGCTTTTCTAGTATAAGCAAAGATGTAAGGTTAAGAGATCTTTTATAAAATCACTCCATCCATTTTTTGAGGTCTTTCATTCTCCTCTGAGATCAATCAGTCTCTTTTTGTCACAGCATTGTCCTGCCCCAGAGAGCTAGGAGGGAAGGAGGCTCTCAGTCCTCCCCCTTTACCCATCTTGGTCTCCAGCCACCCTATAGCTGGGGCCTCTCCCTCTTGTATGAAAGTTAAGGGCAGGGGTTCTGGAAAAAAATAGTATGGGTTCTTAGAGTCACTGAAACAGCTGTAAATGCTGTGTATAATGGAAATCACCTCAAGCCAGGGGTCTAGCAGCACCCCCAGTACCCCTAGTTCCAGCCCTTTTGGTTAAGGGGATTCATGAAGGATGAGGGTTTGATGTGCCATCACCAGAGAGTAGTTGCCATCACCAGAGAGTAGTTATTAGTTGTTGACAGTCAAGGTGAAGGGGCATATCCTGAGGGATTCTGCAGGGATTAGTTATGGGTCTGGTGCTGTTCAGTATTTTAATCAATGATTTAGATAATGGCATGGAGAATGCACTTATGAAGTTTGCAGATGATACAAAGCTGGGAGGGGTTGTAAGTGTCTTGGAGGATAGGACTGAAATTCAAAATGATCTGGACAAACATGAAAACTGGTCTGAAATAAATAAAAATTGATAAGGACAAATGCAAAGTACTCTATTTAGGAAGGAGCAATCAGTTATACATATACAAAATGGGAAATGACTGCCCAGGAAGGGGTACTGCAGAAAAGTTTCTGGGGTCATAGTGGACATCATCCTGGGAGATATTAGTAGGTGATGTAAGCAAGCCATGAGAAGTAATTCTTCCACTTTACTCTGTGCTGACTAGCTAGGATATGTCTACATTGCAGAGTTTTTCCGGAAAATCTATACTTGCGTCCACACTGCTATTGCGTTCTTTCGACAAAAAGTCGAAAGAATTTAGGGGGTTTTTGGACAGTGGTAAACCTCTCTCTACAAGGAAGAAGCCTTTTTCTGAAAAAGCTTTTTCGGAAAAAGGCATGTGTGGATGCGGAAAAGTGTTTTTTCGAAAGAAGAGGAGTCCAGGAAAAAGCACAGGTGATCTGGTGGCCACTCTGTCCACATTAATCACAACTTAAATGTGAGATAGCATCCAATCAATGTGGACACTATCTTTCGAAAAAGCAGATCGCATTTTTGTTGCTCTTTTGCTGTGTGGACACTCTCTTTCGAAAGAAATTTTTCCGGAAGATCTCTTCAGGAAAAGCTTCTTCCGAAAGAAGCCTGGGCCTCAGCTAGAGTATCATGCCCAGTTCTGGGTGCCACATTTCAGGAAAGATGTGGACAAACTGGAGAGGGTCCAGAAAAGAGCAACAAAAATGATTAAAGGTCTAGAAAACAACGTATAAGGGAAGATTGAAAAAAATTGGGTTTATTTAGTCTGGAAAATACAAGACTGAGAGGGGACTTGGTAACAGTTTTCAAGCACATAAAACATTATTACAAAGGGGGAAGATTTAAATTGTACTCCGTAACTTCCAACGTTGGGAGAAGAAGAAATGGTCTTAAATTGCATCAAGGGTGATTTAGGGTGGAATTAGGAAACATTTCCTATCAGGGCAGGTAAGCACTGGAATAAATTGCCTACAGATGTTGTGGAATCTCCACCACTGGAGTTTTTTAAGAGCAGGTTAGACAAACAGCTGTCGGGGTGGTCTAAATCAGTGTTTCTCAAACTTTTTTTATAAAATACCCCCTTTTCAAAAAAAAAAAATTATAAGTACTCCCAGTATCTACAGTTTTCAGACACACAAATTTTTTTTCTACCGTTGCAACACATTTGTTTAAACAACTTAATCATAGCTGGGCAGGCAATGAAATTTTTGGGTGTAAAAAGTACAAAAATAATAAAGCGCTATAAAACTTAAAACAAAAATTCAGTTTTCTCCAAATTTCAGTTGTGTTGACATACCCCCCCCCAGACTTCTCTCGAGTACCCCTGAGGGTACTCGTACCACTGGTTGAGAAACACTGGTCTAAATAATACTTAGTCCTTTCATGAATACAGGGGACTAGACTAGATGACATCATGACGACCTCCAATCCTGTGATTCTGTGATTATCTATGGTACAATATGAACTGATGGATCTTTGTTTCCCTCAGTTTCCCACCTGGGGTGACTTTTAACTTGGTTCACTGTGAGAGCAACCACTCCTGCTCTGCTCCCACACAGCCTCCTGCATGTAGGTCACTTCAGCTATATTGTCTGAATACTCTAGCCAGCCAACCATGGGACATATTACAGGACAATATTGGCAAACTCCCAATCCCAAACTTTCCCCCAGAAATGTGCATCTTGTACTGCTCAGCACCCTCCTAGACAACACAAACTCATACAAAATGAGTCATTTATTAATAGGAAATGATACACACAAATCTGTTATCCAAGATAGACTTTCCCAAACACTTCAATCCAAACACAATGGTTTAGATAAAACAACAAAACAAATTTATTAACTACATTAAGAGATTTTATATGTCTACAAGTAATGAGAAACATAAGTCAGAATGTAAAATGCAACCAACACCCAACTCAACAAACTATGACTATGTCTAGACAGTGGTGATATTTCAGGATACTGGAAGTATCCCGAAATAGTTGTTCTGCATCTTTAAATAGATTTCAAAATATTGGGTGTGCTATTCCTGCATCCCTGTTACCCACATACCAAAAAGGTTAAGGGAAGTTTTGGAATAGTGCTTTATTTCAA
Source organism: Pelochelys cantorii (assembly GCA_032595735.1). Lineage (NCBI taxonomy): Eukaryota > Metazoa > Chordata > Testudines > Trionychidae > Pelochelys > Pelochelys cantorii. The sequence continues at coordinate 330,280,248 of CM064326.1, read as the reverse complement.
AATTAGATCCAAATAAGATATGCAATTTGTGTAGCTCAAATTGTGTGTCTTATTTCAACCTACGGGTGCAGTGTAGATACACCCTAAGACTACGTCTAGACTACAGAGTTTTTTTCGAAAAAAGTGGCCTTTTTTCAAAAAAACTTCACCTGCGTCTAGACTGTTGTCACGGTCTTTCAAAATTAAATTGAAAGAATGCGGTGGTTTTTTCGACAGTGGTAAACCTGCTTTTATGAGGAAGAACTCCTTTTTTCGAAAGAGCTCTTTCGAAAAAAGGCATTCTTGAACACAAACAGGGCTTTTTCGAAAGAGAACGTCCAGATTGCCTGGGTGTTCTCTTTCGAAAAAGTGGATTGCTTGTGGCTGTCTAGACGATCTCTTTCGAAAGAGGCTTTTTCGAAACAGCTCTTTTGAAAAAGCCTCTTTCGAAAGAGGCTTGTAGACTAGACGTACCCTAAGTGAATAAAAAGCAAAGATCTCTTTTACCATGTGTTCCAGCAGACCCACTGGCTGAACCACTTTCAGTTAGGATTCTCCACCACCACACCCAGTCTAATGCTTCTTCCTTTGTTGTACATGTGTTTATGATTCCATAGATAGAGATCAAGGGGGTGAATACGAGGGAGGGGCACCTGTCCTCTCCTCTTAAAACCCTTTATCTTGTGCAAGAATCTTCTCCAGCTGATTTTCAAGATACAAAAAGTCTGTGTGGCCAGGAACTGCTACCTGCTTCTTTGTCAAAATGTAGATCTTTTGCTCACACTCCCTCTCCTGTCAAAGAGGGGGCACCCTAATCAGATGGTGGTCAGCTTGAGCTCGTTGACACTTCGCTGAGTGTTGGCTAGCTTTTTGTCTTTGAGGATCTTGTTTTATCATGACAATGATGATTAGCAAATCATGAGTTTTCAAAAGATACCGTACACCAAATGCTTTTATACAAAATGCAAGTCGTGTAAAAATGGTTACAATAGGGAGTACAGCCTATCACAGTTAGTTCCTGCCATACCAGTCATGAGATACCTGAATACCCATTATTTCTGCTCCTTTAAAGAACACTGCCTTTAAATCCTTTACCAAACCATTTTATCTGATCTATCTGTCCCTTCCCTACACAGTACCTGCACTGAGCAGCTGCTCCCCACTTACCTCATGCATTGCAATATCATAGCCTAACCCTCGTTTTTTGTTCACCCTAACTAAGCCCCAATCCACTGTGGAGAAGGTGAAAAAAAACCCACATGGTGCCTTGGCTAATCTGGTTGTGAGGGAACAAATTCCTTCCCAGACCCTTGAAAAGGACCGACAACAGTAATGCCTACAGGAAATCATGATGAACCTGGTATTTAACTACTTCAATGGACAGAAGGCTGCTTTGCTGCATACCAGTAAGAGAGCTTTTCCTGTACCAGAGCACACATAAAAGTCTTCTTTCTCTTCTGGTGACCTTGTAGGGAAGTGGGTCAGCAACCCCACACTGACCTGGTATGAAGATGCTACAGCAACTCACTCTCTGGGTATGTAGCCAATAAAGGGGCCACACACCTTTTTGTAGAAATCAAGATACAGCCCCCAACGCTTAGTGTGCAACGATGTCACTTAAGTGTCCCAAACTGGTTAAAGCACTTTGGCTGGATGTTTAATGAAAATTATCTCAACAGTTAATGATTAATGTTGAAATTTAAAATTGTTGGGCTTCAGAGTTAACATCCTACTGAGATGAATGGAGTTAGGGCACATCAGTCTGGGCTATACCTCATTTTGCCTTCCTGAAAACTCAAGAAAACTACTCTGAACTGATTCACATTAAGGTCTTCTATCAGGAAGGCTAAAACTATATGCTTCTAAGTGAAACCACACATTCTACAGTGAACGATTATATCCAAGGTGATGCCTCAGAAGGGTGCTCACTATTTCTACCCTAAAGCATGTATTATCAGCAGTCTCATGACATGGGTTGTCAAAACTTGTTTCCTCATGAACTGGAGATTTAGGGGATCTTTTTAAGCAATGGATCATTTGTGTGACCATCAAGAATCTTTTCCTTCTTTCCCCTTATGGTTTTAGAAAAGAAATCTCCCAACATGTGCTATCAGGTCAGGAAGAATCTATGCCTCACTAGAGGGAGGAAAGCCCACAGAGTATCAGTAGAGTCAGGTCCTTATTTTCCAGCTTGCTAAAATCATTAAAAGAAAGTATCATTCATTTTCCTCCATACTCTGTCCCGATGGTTCACACGGTGAGAAGCAATATAAACAATTATCCACAGTGTATTTGACAAGTACATTTTACTGGCTAAAACTGGCTTCATTTCTACCACCCACAGCACAGAGATCCACCCACAGCACGTCAGACCTTGTAAACCATTTTCCATTCTCTTCGAATGATGGTTTAACAACCGCAAGGACTTTTCTGTTTAAATATGAAATATTTCTGTTTAAACATTTAAACATCTCCAAAGTTTCAGAGACTTTTGGCAGTTTACAATGTCTCATCCAAAAGGCAGACATTCCTCGCTATGTGAACTCTTAGAGTTCTACGCTGAGTAGAGCTGGCTTAGCTACAGTTTGGAACCAAGTTGACTAACTGATTTATTTGTTAATACTTTTAATTGCAATTATCAGCTTCATTGATATAGTACATATGTTGGCAAGAAGAGTCTATGGCAATGCTTGGTTTCCCATTAACAGAAGATCCAGCTTTAATTTGCCTAGGGATCTACTCCCATAGGCCCCAGACACTCTAAGGACAAATTCAGTAAAGATCAATATGATCATTGATGCAGAAGACACAAAATGCACAAAACAAAATATTAAGGATCACAGTGAGAGATCCCCAGTAACTTAAGCCACTCTGTTTTATAAACCACACTGCTACTTCTGAGTGTTGGTCTTTATCCCCTGTTAATACTCAGTCTACATATGATAACAAGCTTGCACCAAATGCCCTGTAATGAACTACAGGTTGAAACTCTCTGGTCCAGGACTCTTTGGTCTGGCAACATCCAACCAGAGATGTTGTTGTACAAGAGAGCCCCTGGACCACAGAGCCCCAGGACATTGGCGGCAGGGAGTGGAGCCAGGAGCACAGTGGCCAGGGCTTGTCATGGGGACAGGTGCCCAGCAGCCTGGGCACCAGGGAGTCCTGTGGAGTGCTCCAGAGCCTAGGGGCAATGGAGCCTTGACAGCTCAAGGGCATTGGGTTTCTGGCCATCCTGGGGCTGTCTGCAGAGCCTGGCAGTCCCACTATAACAGAGCCCTGGTAGCCACAGGGTAGCAGTGCCCTGGTGGCCCGGAGGTAATAGGTCACCAGAGGCCACAGGGTATAACAGAGCCCCAGTGTCTCTGGGCAGCAGAGCCCTAGAAGCTCTGGAGCAGCAGAGCCCTAGCAGACTTGGAGCAGAGGAGCCACAGCAGCCCCGGGCTATCCACAGAGCCCCTGAGGCACAAGGGCAGTGGAGGTCTGGCAGCCCAGGGGCAGTGGAGCCTCGGCAGCTGGGCTGGCTACAGAGCTGGGAGCCCAGTGGCCCAGGGAGCAGTTGAGCCTGGTGGCTGGGCAAGGAGCCTAGCTGGGTCTGCCGACAGAGCCCAGGAGAGCCCAGAGTCCATCAGCAAAAATGCCAGAATTCATCTCCCCTGGCCTGGCAAACTCCCTCTGGAGGTCCAACCTATACTCAAGCAGTACACAGTTATAAGTACAAGAGATCCCAGGTTCAGTTCCCTACTGACAGCTTAGAGTTGTGGGTTGTCAAAACTTGAACCCTATCACATTTACATAGGCTTACTGTATCAGAACAATATGACCTCAAGGTCATACAGAAAATCTCAATACACAAGCAGAACTGCTCACACATGAGTGAGGAAGAAAGAGGACTGGACTCGATAGCCTCTCGAGGTCCCTTCCAGTTCTAGTGCTCTATGATTCTATGAAAGAAACTCAATTACAGTTTATCTTTTTTTTATAGTAAATAGTGTTTTTCAAGCCATATCATAACACCAAGTCATGATTTACTAAACCATTACTGCAGACAACTGTGAACTTTCATTGCCAAAGTTACTTCCTTCACCATCAGTTGATAAAAGCAGCTTTTAAAATCACACTTATTTATCTCAAGGTACAAAATACCTGTAACACAAGGCAAGGCTTAAAATGGCTGATTTTGTTATAAATGTACAATTCATAGTAAGTATTTTATTAATATAAAAAATTGCAGTGTCTTCCACTGACAATTCTTTACAATTCCACAACATATATTAACTTCCCAGAATTGGTTTTGCATCTGTAGAATTTGTCAGATAAACAATTTTGACTTTAACATCTTGCAAGAGAAAAAATAACTTCTGATTATGCTGTTGCATTGGACTGGTCTTAGAATATACTTCAACTGTCAGACTATTACTATACTAATATACCCGGTGGAATTGGTTTCTATCCTATTCAGACAGTTACCAATAATGGCACTCCAGAGGCCTACAATTCTCTTTACTGATAATGAGACTGAGGTGTGACTTATCTCAATTTCTTTTTCAAGCTCAAAGACAGTGTGGAGTTCAATTTGGGAGTGTTATGTGATGATTCATGTAAAACCAACTGTCCTATCCCTAATTCTGAAGCAAAATTACTATCAGCCTTTTTAGCTTCTTAGCCTCATCTTGTTCAGCACTGAATGCATTGTCAGGACTTAAGTGATCATAAAATAATAATTAGATGTACTGTACCAGTGATATGTTCCTCAGTCTACAGTATATTTTTACAGTATATTTTATTATATGAACACAGTTTACCCTCCCCCATAAAAATGAACCAAAAAAGTGGAGTTCAGAGTTATGACACAATTCATTGTTATGGCCAATGACAAGGGCACATAACTACAGAGAACATTTGCACATTTGTGTCACTAATTTATACAATATAGATTGCACTACTACTAGTCACATGTAGAGGGCTTATGTCAAATCTCCTCAAAGAACAACAGAACCAAATACATAACTAGCTAAATATACTTCTTTCATGTGCTTTACTTACTTCCTTTGAAGTTTTTCAAATACTTATCTCTTCATTAAATAAGTTAGCAAATTTATTGTTGATGGGACTGAAGTGGTTTGTTGCTTCATACAGTATATTCAACATGGATTATAATTGTGCAGGCTTCCATATGCTCCTCAGGCCTGGCTCAAAATGACCTAGTGGTAATAAGAGTAGTTTAACATCCATGTGCATACAGCCTTTGAATCCTTTTTAAGACAGCCAATAACAGTGCCAATTATCGCAATTGTTCCTGGTTTATTTTTGTTTTGTTATACAGACATCTGCTCTTGAGGAACTAGACTGAGAATATCAATGTGTTCACATGGGCCAACTAGACTGAGAATATCAATGTATTCACATGCGCCAATAACTAATCATTATTCCTGGCCTGGTCTGAATGCAAACAACAGACAGAAATGTAAAACACTGATGATGCATTACCAACTTTCTTATCTAGGGTTTTGCAATCTTTCTCAACCTTTTCTTTAACCTATCACCTCACATTAATCTACTTACACCTAGTTCTCTGTGGATGTATCCAAAATTATACCCTATTCTTTGGGGATGTATCCAGAACTCTGACCAAATTTGACCTAACTCCAATATTCAAAGTGCTACTAAGCTGAATTTTTTTTTCCCCCAGCATCAGGGAAAACAGTGTTAGATGACAAAGGGTATGTCTTGCCTGCCCTATAGTTCAGACTATAGAGATAAGACTGGCAGTGTGCACTGAAGTGTAGCTGTGTAACTCCACTAGGTGGATGCCACCGGTGTGAACTAAGAGGTTCCTTGTTCACATTAATACAGTCTTCTAGCATTAATTACATTAGTATAAACTAGGGACCTTTTAGTTTGCACCCATAGCATCCACCCTGGAGTAGACTGAACCCTGGGGAAGTATAGACAAGCCCTTTCTTTCACATTGTTTCTGTGTAAAACCATTAACGGCCGTGCTTAAAACTTGATCTGTTTGTTCTAAGCACAGTCAAGTTTCACACAATCATCATCCCAAAATTGCTAGAATACTGGTTGACAGTGCCTGAATTTTTTATTTAGAATAATCCCACACATTAGAGGTGATGGAGCAGGTTCACTCTTCTGAGCCCATTGGTTAAGAAATGGTGTTAGTTACCATGGAGGTCTCCAAAGTTGAAGTTCTCTTCAGATGTTATTCTTGTTTTTAAAGTATATGCATTACATTTATTTGTTCAGTGTGAATTCCTGGCTTAAATATGAGTATATGTTGTGCACATTTAAACACAGAGTGAGGATAATATGCTTTAAAAGCCTACAAATTAAAAAAAAAACCCACCAAACAGAAGCTATTTAAAACTTGGTAGGCAAACACAAAGCTAGCTTTCAACCTCATAGGCTTCTGTGCTCTAGCCAAGCTCTTTGCCAACTGGTCACAGGTGAAGACATTTTAGACCATGATTTTGAAGGGTGGTGACAGGTCTGTATCTATAATGTATGTTCATCACTTGTACATCTGGTTTATATCTATGTTCATTTGTAACTTCTTCGGGTCTTGAAATGTTTTTCTTTTTTCTTATTATATGTTAGTGTAGTGTACTGTAACTGGAAAGACATCCCAGCAGTTAACTGATATAACAACAGAAAAGTGTCTCAAACATTAGCAGAAAACAAAACATAATATATAAATTAATCCAAGGGATGTATTTAAAGGGTGTTAACAAAGTCTGCTGAAATCAAGGGTGATTGTACTGATAGATGTTTAACACTGTAAGCCAGATACAATGTATGGTATGGTATATCAGTTAGCTAATAATTACAGGCAAAATTATATTTATCAGTTGTATGCAGTAGCTGTATAAAGATCGCAACTGGGCCCCACTGACTGGAGATAATGCACCCATGTATTCATGTGAATTCCCAAGAAGGCGGCCAGGTTTCATTTTCTCTCTCTTCCACGATATATATGCCATTAGAATGAGATTCAGGACTTTGTCACTCTACTAGTCTCAGAGGGATAGCCGTGTTAGTTTGTAGCTTTAAAAATAAGCAGTCTTGTGGAGTCTTAGGGCATGTCTACACTACAACGTTATTTTGAAATAACTCATATTATTTCAAAATGACAAGGTGAGCGTCTACACAGCAAACCTGTTATTTCGAAATAATTTTGAAATAATGGGTTTCTAATTACGGAATAATAAACCCTAATTTCAGAAGGAGTAATGCCTATTTCAAAATAGTTATTTTGAAATAGGGTGTGTATAGAAAGCGCAGCTGGGGTTATTTTGAAATAAGTAGCCTCCAGGGCATCTCACAGCTGCCCTGGTGGCCACCCTGTCCACACTCATCACAACTCTATAGTTCCCCTTCCCCTGCAGGCTTTAAAGCTGCAGCCACAGGGAAAACAGTTTGTGGCATGATGCAAGCCTTGCTAGCACTGGTCACACAGCAGCACCTGCTCTGTCTTCCCTGTTGCCATGGCAGACCCCAGCACTCCCACTGAGACCTCCACAGCTGCAAACAAGCCAGCAGCCGGCTCCCAAGCTCCTGCTCGGGGGTGGAAGAAGACAGCCCCATCCTGATCTGTTGTGGAGACCCTGGATCTCACTAAGGTCTAGGGAGGAGAGGCAAACCTCCAAGATCTCCAGACAGGAGTGTGGACATCTATAGCCAGATGGCTGACAGTCTGGGCCAGAAGAGCCACGTGCTCATCCAGGAGCAAGTGTACATTAAAGTGGAAGAATTGAGGCAGGTTTACATGAAGGCCAGGCCACAACACTCATGCTCTGAAGTGGCACCCCAGTCATGCCAGTATTATGAACAGCTCCACCACATCCTGGGAGGGGGGTCAGTCCCTGCCCCCCACCCCTTTTTGTGGACTCTGGGCTGGAGATGCCCATCATCAGCCTCCCGAAGGGTTAGCCTGTGGGCAAAGAGGAGGAGGAGAAGGAGGAGCAAGCCAGCACCGACACTTCCCACCAGCCAGGAGGTCAGCCTGTCCCTGGAGCTGGTACCCCCCTCCCAGGATGTCACCCAGAGCTCAGATGAGACTGAGGAAGGCCCATCAGGAGAGTTCCATTACTTTCCCTCAACACACAAGGGGGAAGGTGGTAGGTGGAAAGGAGCTCTGTGCTCATGGCCCAGCCTCCTCAGCTTGGGGATCACACAATAGCCTATGTACATGGGTGCACATGGAGCGCCAGTCCAGAGCACACAGCTGCAATGAGGCTGCCACAAAGGAACCTTGCGCTCCTGCTCACAGGGTTCCTGCACAGGACTGCCTTACTCCTGACTCCAAGGAGGATGGGGTCAGGGACACACACAGCAGTGCTGCACACGGCACACGCCCATGCGTGCACTCCTGGGGCATCATCTGCTCTCGTGTGAGTGCAGCAAGCTGGAGGACACTGAGCTCTTGCCAGGGGAGCCTGCTGGGAGGGAGGAAATGGAGGGGACCCTAGTACCACCCTCCCTGGCAACTGGTGTCTGCCACTCACACACACTTCCCCCAACACCCTCTCCCCCTTTCATCCAGAGGGCAGGGATAGAAGTGATCTCCCTGTGGGATGCCGCCACTGCCAAACCTGCCATGTGCGCGGCACGGTGGGAAGCCAGTTCGCCCCATCTCCTCCCCTCCCGCCTGCAGGCTCCTGGCCTCGCTGGCACCTTCTCATGCCTGCTTGTCCCTGGGACATGGGGGTAGCAAGGCTCCTCTGGGACATCTGTGCCCTTACAGGACGGTGCCCACTGTCTAGGCCACAGATGGCCTCACTTGAGGCACATTGCCATCATCTGAACCGATACCTTTCAGTGTTAGCACACATTAGGGCTAAGCTTCAGACGCTCTGTCTCTTGGGATGACTGCCCTTCTCTCTGTTCTTCACAGCTGGACCAGCTGTGAGTGAGGCATGTTCACCACCTCCTGCACCATCCTCATGACCCTGCAAAAGCTGCCATTGCAAATGACCCCAGGAAGACCTGCAGTGCAAACACGTTGTCTGCCTGTGTGCCCTGCAGTGGTCTCTGGAGCAGCAGAGGTTGGATGCCGACCTAGAGGCGTGCCATGCTGACAGGGAGCTGTGCTGAACCCTTTAGTGGGAGCTGTCCCAGGAGACTCAGAGCATGTGTGTGACATACACTACTGCCGGCCGCCTGGTGGCTGCCATTGAGTAGTCCAGCAGCTGCCCTCCCCCTCACTTCTGCTGTTGCTCCCACTCCTGCTCCTGCCTGCACCCCTCTGGATTCTCCATCTAGCCCCCCCCACTTGGCCACTGAGGGCCCTGCACACAAGGCAGTGGACCACGTGAGGTAGGCGCCAGTCCCCGCCCCATCCCTGAGCCTCTCCTCCCCGCTTCTTCCCCTTCATTTCCCTCCTTCCCCATCCCAGATTCTTTCCCCAGCCCCTCCCCGATATATTTTTACCCCAAATAAAAAAAAATATTCTTTCAAAACAAAAGTCTGGTTTATTGTATCTGCAGGGGAGCAGGGGAAGGGAGCACAGGGGAAGGGAGTGGTGGGGGAGGAAAGGCACAGAGTGGCAATGCAGAGGCCCCTTGTGGGGATGCTCAGGGGAGAGTGTCACAGCGGTCCTTGTCTGAAACTCTCCCTCAGGTTTGCGCACAGCCCCCTGATGGGCCTGATGGATGGCAGTGGTGTGTGGATGTTCAAAGGCCCTTGCAAGCTGTCCAGCCTCTGCCCCCACCCTGGCAGAAATGTCCCCCCCCCCCAGGTCTCACATATATTGTGAAGGACACAGCAGGCCAGGACAACACCGCCTGGGGTGTTGAGGGTGAGGAGACAGTGGAACCGCCCCTTCAAATGCCCCAAGTTGCCCTCCACAACAGTGTGGTCTCTGCAGAGCCTGCCATTGAAATGTTCCTTGGTGAGGTCCAAGTACCCAGTATACGGCTTCATCAGCCAGGGGAGCAAAGGATAGGCTGCATCCCTCATGATGCACGTCGGCATGTCCACTTCCCCAACCCTGATGGTGTAGTTGGGGAAAAATGTGCCGGCTGGAGTTCCTGAAGACACGGCGTCGTGTACCTTCCCCAGCCACCAGACATTGATGTCAGTGAAGCAGCCTCAATGGTCCATGAGGTTCTGCAGCACCATTGAAAAGTACCCCTTCTGGTTGATGTAATCAGAGTCCTGGTGGTTGGGGGCCCAGGTGGGGCCATCAATGCCCCCCCCACACACACACACAGTTGTGGAAGTCCATGGTGGCAAAGCCAGTGATGATGGGATCCATATCACTCAAGATGATGAACCTGTGCAGCAGGATGGTGTTGATGGCCCTCACCCTCTGTGAGAGGAGAGAAACAGAGAATCACTGGGTTGCTAGAGACCTGGGGAGTTCCCCAAGACCAACCCCCTTTCTACAGCAGGAACAACCCCAACTTACCCCATTCCTGGCAGGGCTTTGTGAAGGCGGGACTGTAAAATCGCCAGGGAAGGAGAGTCTGCCCCCCTCTTTCCTAGATTCCAGTGGTTCATCACCTTCCTGGGTCAATAGCATGAGAGCACCAAACCTGTATGAGAATGGCCCCGATGGTCAATCTTCCCACACTGAGCTGGTTCTCAATGGAGCGGTAGCTGTCCGGCATGGTGAGCTGCCAAAAAGCAATGGAAACACACTTCTGAAGGGGGATGGCGGGTCTTACATGGGTTTCCTGTCACCTGAGGGTGGGGCAAGCCACACACAGAGCTCCAGGAAGGTGTCCTTCCACATGCAAAAGTTCTAAAGCCACTGCTGGTTGTCCCACTGCTCCATGATGATCTGGTCCCACCAGTCGGAACTGGTGTCTTGTTTCCAGAAGCAGCAATACATGGTGAATAGGGGAGGGTGGTAGGGGCTGTGCTGCATGAGCAGCACGTGGAGAGAGGTGAGGAGGTGCCCCACAGTGAGCTGCGGGCCCTGTTCCTGCAGAGCCACATGGGCAGCCTGCAATAACTGCACCAGAAAGTGTGGCATGAGGTCTAAGAGCCAGCGAGTGCTTTGCAGCAGGTCTGACTCCATGGCAGAAGTGCTGTGGTGGCAATCAGGGCATGCAGTCAGATGAGTTTGCTGTCCCTCGAGGAGGTAGGCAAAGGTGAAGAGTCTGAGACACGGCCATAAAGGGTATCCCCTTAGTAGCATGAGCTTCAGATAGAGCAGGCAGCAGCTACAGGAACTGATTGTTGTCTTGATCCCCTGCCTGAAGTGCTTCCTGGGGGCTTTAAATGCGATTCAGCCTCCAATCATTGTGGATGCACTGTTTCGATATAGCTTTGTGCTATTTCAATGGGCATTTGTAGTGTGGACGTGCTATTTCAAAATAGCTATTTCAGGAATTTTAATTCCAAAATGGCTTATTTCTAAATAAGTGTATAGTGTAGACAAACCCTCTGAGATTAACAAATACATAAGTAGGATCATGAACTTTTGTGGATAAAATCCACTTCATCAGATGAGTTAGAGACTCTACAAAAGTCTCCCACAGACCTGCTATATGATCTTAGGCAAATCATTTTACCTCACTGTGTCTCCTTTTCCCCTTTCAGTCTTGTCTAAACAGATAGTAAGTTCTTTGGCAACACAGAGTGTCTTACTGTGTGTATGTACACCAGCTAGTATAATGGTGCATGGCCAATGCTGCACACTCTTATCTTTTAAATGGTGCTGTAGCTGTCGTACCTCTAACTGTAGCCTAACAAACCCTGAAGAGCCTGCCACTGTTCTCTGAACATTCAGCCCTCACCACAGGAACTGGTTCTTTCCCCCCATACCACCATCCCGTGGCAAAAGCTTCTTAAGCTACAACCCAGTCTTTAAGGAGGTGATCAACATTGGTATATTTAAACACCAACTAGAGAAAATAGTTCTTACTTTAATCCAGTAGCTCGGGTGTCACTGTATGGGTATGTCTAGACTACATCCCTCTGTTGCCAGAGGGATGTAAATTAGACATATTGAAATTGCTAATGAAGCAGGGATTTAAATATCCCACACTTCATTAGAATAAAAATGGCTCCCACTTTTTGCTGGCATGGCAATTTGCTGGCAAAAAGCGGCAGTCTAGACAGGGATTGGTCGACAAAGAAAGCCTTTTCCGACCGATCCCTTATGCCTCGTGCAGCATCGGCAAAAAGTGGCAGCCATTTTTATTCTAATGAAGTGCGGGATATTTAAATCCCCGCTTCATTAGCAATTTCGGTATATCTAATTTACATCCCTCTGGCGACAGAGGGATGTAGTCTAGACATACCCTATGTGTTTGAATGAATCTGAATCATTTTGAAGGCAACAAAAATATAAATAATAAAAAGACTAAGCACAAAAAAATAGAAGTAAGCCAAAGAAATCCAATGTCATTGACTGGTAGAGAGTCTAATTAACACTCAATGGGCTTAGCTGTAGCTAGAATTATATTAGCCAGTCCAGGTAATCATCACTTCCAGGTAAACTAACATATCAAATAAATAAAAAGCACTAACATTATATGAATTTGGAGTTGATTTCTGGAAGAATCATATATATATTGTAGCTCAATGTCTGAGAGTCTGTAATTCTGAAATGCTGGCTGTTCCCTCTGGGCAACGCTGTTGCTGAAATGCTGGCTGTTCCCTCTGGGTGGCGCTGTTGCTGAAATGCTGGCTGTTCCCTCTGGGCGGCCCGTGCTGCATGGGGAGTGCGGGGCCCAAACGTCCGCTTGCGCTGCTTGCTCCCCCACAGCGGCCCGGCTGAGGGGCGCATAAGTCAGCCGAGCGCCATGGCGGGAGGGGAAGGGGGGTGGGGCGGTGATGTACATGCCCAGGGGGTGGGGTCTGGCCATGTACATCACCGCCCCATGCCCCTTCACCTCCCGCCGTGGCGCTCGGCTGACTTCTGCGCCGCTCAGCTGGGCCGCCATGGGGAAGCCCGAATGGCCGCTTGCTCCCCTGTGGCAGCCCGACTGAGTGGCGCAGAAGTCAGCCGAGCACCACAGCAGGAGGTGAAGGGGGGCGGGGCGGTGACGTGCAGTGTGACAGCGGCTACAGGCCCCACCTCCTGGCCGTGAACGTCACTGCCCCCCTTCGCCTCCTGCTGTGGCACTCGGCTGACTTCTGCGCTGCTCAGCCAGGCCGCTGCATGGGAGCAAGTGGCGCAAGTGACCGTTTGGGCTCTGCGCTCCCCATGCAGCACAGGGAGTGCAGAGCCCAAACAGCCATTTGGGCTCCGCGGTCCCCCGAGTGAGAGGAAGGAGGGGGAGGAGAAGAGAAAGAGAGAGACAGAGAGAGAGAGGCAGGAGGCAGAGGAGAGCTGAGAGAGAGAGAGGGGGAGGCAGTAGGAGGAGGAGAGAGAGCGAGAGCGAGAGTGAGAGCGAGAGACCGGAGGCTCAGAAGAGAAAACCGACGTGGAGGAGAGACCTGAAAATCCTGTCTTATGACAGGCTAATTGGCTACTATGAATATATTACATCAATATAATGCATGAGGATAAATGCATGAGCCCATAGGGTCTGGGCCCAGGAGCCCCATCCAGTTTGGAGAGCCCTTCAGGAGTTCCAGAGCCCTGTGTAGAAGTAGGGGAGCCACTAGTGCCAGAATAGTGATCGTATGCCTTGCTCCTCCTTTTCTCCCCAGAGTTCTGACCCTAGTCAGGCCAGAAGCTGGAGCCAAGCCATGACAAGACACACTCAGGGAGCCTGGGCACCCGGCGGAGGTACCTGGCCCCTCCATCTGCCCAGGGCAGGAGGTTGAGAGTTCTGAGAGCAGCCCCCAGCCCGTGTACCTGAGCCACAGAGAGCACCATCCAGGGCATGACTACCCACAGCAGCCTAGGCTCACTGGGCAGCTCATAACAGAGGCCTAGGGTTGCCAGGTGTCTGGTTTTGAACCAGACAGTCCAGTATTTGAGCTTTCTGTTTGGGAAACAAATTGAGAAAATATAAATGTCCGGTCTTATCTAAATAAGATGTAATGTAGATTGTGATGTAATGTCAAGTGTGCCTGGTACTTTTGTTGAAACCATCTGGCAACCCTACACAGGCCAGCTCCAGCTTCTGGCCTGGACAGGGAGCAAAGCTTGGTGGGGGGCAGAAGATAGTAGGGACGCGAGTCCTGTGGGTCAGGAAGAGTTAAAGTCCATTTCACTCCCCCTCCCTCTGCCATGCAGCCCCTGCCTCTGCTGCTCCACTCCAATTCTACTACAGCCACCTCCTCTGTGCCCAGGTCCTCAGTAAATCTTAATCCACATCTGCAATTAACTAACTCATCCCTGCACAAAGGGCTAGAAAAAGGACTATGAATCAGTTATTATTCTGACAGTTTGTTGATGTGTGTATTATATTTATATAACACACATAATATATACACGCATATACACATACACATGTATAAAAAGTTACAAAGTAAAAGCTGGAAACTATCCTCTTTCCAGTAAGTGTAATATATCTAAGTGTGACAGTGTTTTACTAATCCACCCTAAATTTCAACTTTCTCCTCCAATTCAAAACAGCAAAAGATTCTCAGAATGGTGTACTTTGAGGAATTTATTGCTGTGGTGTCTATTCTGATTTCTAGGCTGGGTGCCTGACATAGACAACATTATAGACTCTTACATTCTGAGAGACCATAGAGATTTTTCCATTTACCAGAAAGCTCTCTGTGTTTTTTCCCCTTCACTCACTGATACTCTATTGCCAGGAGTGATGTCATGCTATTCCTATCATATCTCACAATAACACTTTCCTAAAGTAAACCATAATCTCTTAAATCCAGTGGACAGTGGCTGTCCAAACAGAACAGTTATCTTTTTTTTTTTAATAAAACCCAGCTGATAAATTAAGTGCTTCTGATAAATGAGAGCCACAAAGTTCTACAGTTCTAATCCTCACATGGAGAGAAATATTTGGTCAGGGATAATATGTTTCTTATGGGGGAGGTACAGGATCTTTAACAAAGAAGCAAAGGTACAGAATTTAGGTAACCAATTTTTTGCATGGATATAGTGTCAACAATTATGAACATAATAATAAAGATAAACAAACTTTTTTGTCTAGAAAAAATATGTAGCTATCTAGCCAACCAGGTGTGGCTGGCTCTCCTATCTAGGAAAACAGGCCTGCCTTTGTTGGCAGTCTACTAGAACCAAAACTGCTGACTGTTTAGTGTCCCACCCTGTCAGAGGGCCTGGGTTTATACAATCTTTGCCACTTGATCCTAACATTCTGTTTGCTTTTTTGACTGCCGCTGCACGCTGAGTGGATATTTTCAGTGGATTGTTCAGTGAACAATCCACAATGACTCCAAGATATCTCTTTTGAGTAGTTGTAGCTAAATTAGTCCCCATTGTATTGTATGTATATGTAAGCAGGGTCAGGATAAGCTCTACCCTGACATCTGGTGGTGAACTGTGGTGAGTGGTGCAAAGAGACTTCAGGGGCTGATCTCATTTGCATAGATACACCCAATTTGCATAGACACACCCACCCCGCCTAGTATGTGCTCACAGCAGCCCAAATGGTCACTTTGGCCACTGTGGGATCCCCAGTCTCTCTGTTATTCAGGCAGGGGGGATAAAAGTGTTGTTACCCTGATTAGGTGAATCAAGGACAATGGAATGGTGCAACTGTTTATGACAGAGGGATTTGCCATAAACTAAGTAGCACTCGCTAGACAAGGGGCATGGGTTCCAAATGCAGTCAAATTGAGAGGGGCTGGGGACAGGTTTTTGTACTTGGTGGTATAGGCCTGTCTGAGGGCCTAAACATCACTGATTGTTCCCCTTCCTCTCTCCACTGTAGAATATCAGAACTAATTTGGATTCTATTAGGAGTCTAGTTGTGAGCTGCTGAGTTGACTTCACTGTGGGCCAGTGGTGCACTAGCATGAGGCTCCTCTTTATGAGCTGAACTTGTTGAAGAGCTGAAATCACTGTGTGCTGTGGGGAGCCTGGCGCTAGGCTGCAGAAGAGCTGAAATCACTGTTGCTGTGGGGAGCCTGGTGCTATGCTGAGCTACTAGCAGAGCAGCTTGCAGGGACAACTAACAGGCGGACAGCAGAGCGGTTTGCGGAGATGACCGGCAGCCGGTAGGAGCGGCAGCAGACAGCCAGTGGAGCAGCTACAGGAGCAACCAGCTGGCGGCCAGGGGCGTGGACCGAGACGGCTGGCGGAGCTGGACAGTTCGGGGGACAGCTGAGTCGGCTCACTGGACAGCAGGTAGAGTGTGGCAGAGTGACTCGCGTTGATGTCGGCAGCAGAACCCTATGGAGAGGCGGAGCCAACGGCAGACCACGTAAGGTGTATCAATCCCCACCCCCTCCAGGTTGGGAGGGTAAAACCCTGCCGGGTGAACTTTTGAACCTTGGGGCAGCACTGACCCAGGGCAGAGACTTTTGGGGTGTTGGACTTTGGGACTTTGGGTGATTTTTTGGGTTGCTGGACTCAAGAGACTCTTAGGGTGTTGGACTTTTGGGACTTTGGGTGATTCGTGGCTGGGGGGCGGGTCTTTGCTCATGTTTGGTCTATGAATCCGAGTTGTGGTGTTTTCTCAATTTAATGCTGATGTTGGTTACCTCATGTTATTAAAGGTTTGCTGCTATACTGAGGCTCTGTGCTTGCGAGAGGGGAAGAATTGCCTCTTTGAGGCGCCCAGAGGTGTATGTAAGATTTCCCAGGTTATTGGGTGGGGGCTCGAGCCGGTGTTGTATTACCTTGTTGGGAGGAGACCCCTAGATACTGAACCCGGCCCTTGCTGCTATTAACTCGGCCTGGCAGAAGGGTTACATATATTTGGGATTGTTTTTTCCAATACGCATTACTTTACATTTATTAACATTAAATTTCATTTGCCATTTTGTTGCAAATGAAATTTACACTTAGGGTGTGTCTAGACTACATGGCTCCATCGACGGAGCCATGTAGATTAGGCAGGACGGCAAAGGGAAATGAAGCTGCAATTTAAATAATCGCCGCTTCATTTAAATCAAAATGGCCATCGCGCTGTGCCGATCAGCTGATTGTCGGCACAGCGCGGCAGTCTAGACGGGGATCTGCTGACCCCAGAATCCTTCATCGGCAGATCCTGTAAGCCTCGTTTCATGAGGCATAAAGGATCTGCCGATGAAGGATTCTGGGGTCAGGAGATCCCCGTCTAGACTGCCGCGCTGTGCCGACAATCAGCTGATCGGCACAGCGCGATGGCCATTTTGATTTAAATGAAGCGGCGATTATTTAAATCGCAGCTTCATTTCCCTTTTTCGCGTAAACTAATCTACATGGCTCCGTCGAGGGAGCCATGTAAACTAGTTTACCCGGCATAGGCAAAGAAGCGGGGATTTAAATAATCCCCACTTCATTAAAATAAACATGGCTGCTGCGCTGTGCTGACGATCAACTGATCCGGCACAGTGCGGCAGTCTAAACATGGATCTGTCGGCTGGGGAAGCCTTTGCTGACTGATCCTGTAAACCTCATTTCACGAGGCATAAGGGATTGGTCGGCAAAGGCTTCCCCAGCCGACAGATCCATGTCTAGACTGCCGCGCTGTGCGGGATCAGCTGATCGTCGGCACAGTGTGGTGGCCATGTTTATTTTAACGAAGCAGGGATTATTTAAATCCCCACTTCTTTGCCTATGCCTGGTAAACTAGTTTACATGGTTCCGTCAACGGAGCCATGTAGTCTAGACATACCCTTAGTTTGGTGAGATCTTTTTGAAGTTCTTCACAGTCTGCTTTGGTCTTAACTATCTTGAGCAGTTTGGTATCATCTGCAAATTTTGCCACCTCACTGTTTACCCCTTTCTCTAGATCATTTATAAATAAATTGAATAGGACTGGTCCCAGGACAGACCCTTGGGAGACTGCACTAGTTACCTCTCTCCACTCAGAATACTTACCATTTATTCCTACCCTTTCTTTCCTGTCTTTTCTTACCAAATTAATGTATGCATTATAAATATATTATATAGTTACAGGTCAATTGGAGGAATTTCAAATAGAGCTATTCCAGTATGTCTGTAAGAACATTTTCGGGTTTCAGCTACTTTTGTATTGACATGACTAAGAGATTAGACCAGCTCTTCACTGTAGGTTGAGATATTGTATGGATGGATGCAGCTATTGATTAAGGCAAAAATGGAAGAGCTACAGGACTAAGGCGTATAAGAAACAGCCTATCCAGATGAATCAAGGCCTAGGCCTACAGTTTGCTTGATATGAGTAGCTAACTGGTTAGTGACTCTATGTCATAAGATAAAGTGCTGCAATAAACAAAAAGATAAAGGAAAGGGGATGAATCCCTCACGAATATTCATAAACTCTAGTGGGTACCAGAGTAACCTCTTATAAAAGGTTTATGCAGTTTCTGAGTTGGGAGATGCATTGGAATACCCCTGACTGATGGTGACTTGATGATAATCCTACCTACTCTTCTTTCACCCTCAAGAGATGTGTGAGATGCAAGTATTAATGATGAACTATCTCTCTATCTTCTGTGACACTGCACTATGTGTTTGGTTGCTTCTCTGCTCTGCAAGATTATTAATAAAGGTAGACATGATAAGCTTTAGGCTGTTCTTCATGTGCTCATTGGGTCTGTCACTGCAATAATATTTAGGATTCTGTATTCGATTTGGAGGCCAAACCCTCTGAGACAAGTCTCTGTTAACAGTTAAGCGATTGATAATCCCCAAATTCCATTTAGCCTACATCAGAGTTTTCCATAAAATACATTTTCCTTACTATATTTATTTTTTTAAAGGCCAAGAAATTGAAAACACTTTCCTGTGTGTGGTTTTATGCCAGGATTGGGAGATATTCCATTTTCATCAGAATAACAGATCATGACAACTAATGGTTTTGCTAGTGTTTGGGAATGTCAGATTTGAAGGTGATGTAATTATTAGTAAGATCAAAATGATGCCCATATACAATGATCTCAGAGATTTATTATATGAATTAAGAAGTAGGATACAGCCTGATCTTACTCAGATGTTATGCCTTAAATTTTAAAAAAACTGTCCTGACTTTAAAGACTTTAAATCCCTCATTAGATACCAACATCTTTTTTAAATTTCCCACTTTGCATGTTTCTAGTTACTTGCTTTCTTGAGCCATCCATTATCTTACAAACTGCTTTTGAAAATCTTAATGGTCTAACTGGCACAGAATCCACCATACATTATTGCTGTGTCTTCAAACACATCATTTCAAGGAGCCAGGCGAGACAATTAGAATAAATATTTTACTAAAAATGTCCAAATCTAAATAACTTTTCACTATTCTTTCTATTTATGGTTTCCTATTGACTATTCTGAGTGTGTTGAAGATACTCTCAAGTTGGATCACAATGAAGTCCTATAGGTAATATATATTACTCAGTGTAAGTTGCTCTCAGCAAAGATGAGCTTTCAAAAATAAGATGGACTTTGTTTTTGTTGCCAACACTATTTTTCTCAAAGATTCCATTCCTGATACTGAGAGACTGCATGAGAATCTCACTTTATTTCCCTGTAATTTTCTAGCTCCTGTGGTTGTGGAAAGAAGCTTGGATGCATAAGCCACTTAAAGGCTCAGAAACCAGAAGCAGAATAAAAAAACCCTTTTTTAATTTCCTGATTTTTAAGCTGGTTTCATGATTTTGGGAGGCTTTATACATGAAAGCAATGCTATGGACATCAGCTTTGGATGTCTGGTGAATCTGGGTTCATGTTCATCACAAAAGGGTAGTCTCAAACTACAGTTCACATAAACTATGCAGTTACCTTGGCATGCAGTAGTGTTTTTACCTTTTGCAAAAGAATTGTGATTATCATCAGTTTGTCTATTCCCTTGCTTGGGGAGAAATGTCCAGCATGTTGGTACTTACTGTACTTCACTGCAGAAGAAGGCAAGTGTAAGCCATCACAGCTCTATTTATGTTATGAAGTTGCCTTTAAGAGCCCACACCTGGAAGTAGAACTGGCTAATCTGGGTGTAACACATTCTGAATAAGCTTTGGGCAAAATGTAATAAAGTCCTATTTGCTAGAGGTACTTTGGTGGAAAAATCCCTTAAGGTATCATGGTTATGGGCAGTGTGTAAGTATCTTAATAGAATAGGTTGTGTCTCTTTCCTCAGTGTGCCTGATACCAAGAGGCACTATACAGTTATTCCTATTTATACCAAGACTATATCTGGCTCAATAGACCTTGAGACAAATTTTCTCAGTGACCCTCAGTTGGCAGACAATAGTATAATAAAAGTGCCCCCCCCCACATAGTATTCGCTGAGGTCACATAGTGGTGTTGCAGAGGATTTTGCCCCTAATACCTCTGTTGACCATCTCCTGAGCCCTGGCCTGTCTCTTTTGGGTCTTCCATGTCCCCAGCAAGGTCACTTTCAGTTCAGCTGCTTTCTGGGGTAACACAATCCAACTGTAAGTCAGAGTGAACTAGCAACTCTTCTGGCCCTCTTGGACTGCACTGAAGTTCTCTGCTTTTGCCCCTACTCCTTGGCCCTGCAGAGCTTTTCCCTATGCTGCTCTTGCCCAGCAGGTTCCCCGCACTCCTTCCCCTCTGCAGGGAATCCGGCAGCTTCCCTCCCTGTTTCTTATAGGTCCCACCTCACACACACAGCTCTATCCTGTGGGTCTTTTCCACCTGACTTCACCATGCCCATTCTAGAGGAAGTGAATTCTCCTTGCTCTTTTTTTCTCCCTGGATCTTCTCCTCCATCTGAGGTCATCTCTGCAGCTGGGGTCAGTCATTCTAATAAAGACTCCATCACACTCAGATGGGGGAATACTGGTCTGGTCATGAGCAAGGCTGAACCTGGCTTGGCTTAAAGGGCTAACCAGTGTGTGATGTGCTTATTCATGACATAGCAGCTCCTCAACCCAAGTGAGGCACAGGGGGAAGGATAGCTCAGTGGTTTGAGCATTGGGCTGCTAAACCCAGGGTTGTAAGTAGAGTACTTGAGAGGACCATTTGGGATCTAAGGCAGATTTGTCGGGGATGGTATTTGGTCCTACTATGAGGGCAGGGGACTGGACATGATGACCTGCCAAGGTCCCTTCTAGCTCTATGAGATAGGTATATATGCATATAATCAGGAATTCCCAAGCACTACAAAACACATTTTCCATATTCTTTTTCATTTCAACATCCACATGTTTAAATACAAATTGTGATGTCACAGCTCTCACTACCACAGCAAAACACAACATCAGAAAGTTCAAAGCATTTACTGCCAGGTGTGGCTCAAATCTCAGTGTAGCTAGTAGTGCTTCATGAAGCTGCCTTGTTACTATGGCAGTTTACCACCTCCCTGGAGTCACTGTATAAGGGTGTTGCTGTGGTAACCACTGCTGGGTGAGGCCAGGGAAGGATGGTAGCCACTAAGCCCAGCCTGTATTTGGCTTGCAGAGGATAGTGATATGGCCTCGGCCTTATGCCTCCCTGTCTCTCTTCCCCATGGGGCAGGCCTCAATCGTGTGCACAATGAAAGTGGCTGCAGCTCCTGGGTATGCCTGCTGCTGCTTCACTATAAATAAAATCAGTTTTTAATAGCTATTAAATTATACACTGGGTAGAGTGACGTTAATAATTTTATGATTTGTGCCTCCCCCATCGAAAAAGTCACCAGCTACCACCACTGCATCATAATCATGTTTTTTCTCTATAGTCTCTGTAACTAGCAGTCTAATTTCTGCTCAACTCTGACAAGTTCAGGGTAAAATTTATTAACAAGGCATGAGACCCTGAATACCCTAACCCCAATTTTCTGAAGCAACTCAGCACCTATGAAAGTCAGGCCATTTTTACTGAGGTGCTTCTATATGGATGTAAATGCCTCACGTTAGGAACCCCTGATTTAAATATTGGCCTTAAGTTGTTTCATAGCTGACTGTGGGAAAAAAGTTCTGGATTAGGTTGCTCACCATCTAGCTATGGTTGTGGAGGTAAAATAATTTAAGAATGTACTTTTGACCTCTATGTTATAGTGTAAATCTGTGGTTCATTTATACTGAGTAACTAATCTCTTTATGATCTTAACTTCCCTTCGTGTAACTGTTCATCTTCTAACTCATTTTCATCAGGAACCCAAAAGGTATGTTCCTTATTTAGTTTTGGCAGTTTGGTCATCTTCCCTAGTGGCTAAGAAAATACTAACAGACTTAGGACTGACAGATGGTTATACTTTCCCGACAAATTATTTATTTGAATTCTGAAACATTCAGCTCTTACTCATTGCTTTTTCAGTTAAATTTTAAAACTACATTTATCAACAAGAGTGATCATACATTGAGTCTGCCATCATGCATCAAAGGTAATGTATTCATTTGTTCATTACAAGTAAGAGAATTAGTGACTCGTGAACCAGTTCAGACAGAATGATCACTAAACATAGATTATCCAAAATTTGAACTGACCTAAAGACTTGTTCAAGTTCAGCTAGCTTCATCCATGCAGTGTTAAACTAACCTAATCTGCAGATCCCCAACCTATTATTAGTCTCAATCTAGCCTTCAAAATCTTTCCTGAGTGGTGGTTGAAAATTAATTTTAAAAAATTGCAAAATGCTCTAAAGTTGTTTCCATTTCATAGGATTTCAGAAGGGATCCATCTTTTTAACAAAATTTCACAATTTTGTGTTTATCAAAAAAGGATTTTGACTGAATAATTTTTAAAGTGGTCTTGATAAAAAAAATGGCTAAAAACTAGGGAAAATTTGTGTAAAAAGCAGTTTAAAGTCAAAGTTTTTTCTCGATATTTGTAATTGAAAAGACCATATTTAAATAAAAAAAATTTGAAAAAGGCCACCTCTTCTCTTCTTACTTCATTATTGTTTCTTCCCTATAGTTTTTAAAATATAAGCACAGCACTTCCCTGCTAAGATATGGTGTACTATTCTCCTACAGTGTTCCTGGTCCTCTGGAAGGCATTTCAAATTCAATATTAATCAGTCCAGTTATAAGTTATGAAATATTAAAAACTCATAAAATGGAGAGGGTTTTTTTTAAAGCATGCAACACAATTTCTCAATTTTCCAGTTAGGAGTATCATTTCCAGATGCAGAAAACCACACTTCTCTAGGGCTCATCCCCTTGAGGGTGGAATTTTAATAAGGGGCCAATTTTCTATGCAATCTTAGGAAAACAAGATCTATACATGTAAACAGTTTTAAAACTAAAACTAAACAATCTTGTTTAAAATTTAACTCCAAAATGTCTGAAAAATACCACAAACTTTAAATGCTAATTAGCCATTTGTATTTTTCCCCACACTCTTTTTCAGTATACTATAATTCTGCTTCCCCCCCCCCCTTCGCCATATTCTGTATAAATGATAACATTCAGTCTATGTGCAGATGGCCCAGCCATAAAGATTACAACAAATCCATGGTTATCAGGTTCAATTCAGACCTTTGTAGTGGCAGGGGGTTATAAATCAGTTCTGCCACTTCAGAAACACAGACAGTTACCAAGCTGCGGGAGCTCTAGGATAAACACCATTAACAGATTAGTTCCTTTGACACACACATGGACACAGATATACACACACACACTTACTCTCACAGTTAAGCAATTCTCATCTTACCCCATTGGAGAGTGATGGTATATATACACTCAAAGGTAATCAACCCATAAGAATGGGCATACTGGATCAATGTAACCGCCCATCTAGCCCAGCATCCCATCTTCTGGCAGCAGCTGGTGCCAGATGCTTCAGAGGAAGTGAACAAAATAAGGCACTTCATTGAGAGACCTACTCCCTGTAACCCAGACACTTCTAGCAGTCAGAGGTTTAGGTTGTGCCCCTTATCATTTTGGTTAAATCAAAGTACTCTACATGCATAAACTGAGTTCATGCTTACCCCCAAAATATTCTGGGGACTAAATTGTGAGGGACAAAATTCTCTTGTGAACTCAACATATTTCTCTTTTTTTTTTCTACTGATAACAGTAAATGCTTTCATGGTACTACCATCTTTATTATACCTCCCAGGCTGAAACATTTTCTATTTTTTTCTCTATTTCATGTAAAAATATATACATTGATGAATGGATCATATCTCAAGAGGATACACTGGCTGTTTTCTAACCTGGAAAATCACACCCCAGCCAGCAGCTTTTGGACATCAGTTTGGTATACCAACAGCAAAGTCATTCACCTGACAACATGTATTTATCAGCGCAGAAGCACTAGATCATAGGACCTGACCAGGATCATCAATTCAGTGAGATGCATTTGAGTTGAATGCAGTGGACGTTAATAAACAGTAGTTAACAAAATAAAATCATTCTATCTGAAATAGTGCAGGAATATTTCCTGTTTCTCTGGCTATTGTTGCTTCCCTTGCTGCTTTAAATAACCAGGGACTGGAGGTGAGTGACACCAGTCATTAACCAAATAATATGGAGTAGGCAAATTTCCTTTCATAAGGTATCAATATCATAGTTGTACAGGAATCTCATATTAGTGCTAATATTAGGCTCCCCTTTTTGAAAAGTTTGCCTTAAACTGGTGAGGTAGAGACAAGAAGCTTCTCATAAAGAGCCAAATACTGCCAGACATGGTTACACAGATATAGATCCCTGTTGACTTCTGCATTAAAGGTTTCAGCGATGCAGGAATCTAACTGCAGAATCAATATTAAGACATGATGAATGGCTACAAAACTAAGAAAACATACCAATCAGGCCTGCATCCAAAGCCCTGCTCTAATGGAAGACATAACTAAGAGATGTAAACAAAAAGAACTAAGCAAATGACAACAAGACCACCCATTTGAGACAGGCAGCTTGCTTCAAGGTTATCTGACTGTTTCCATTGCCTGGGTTCACACAGTGATAATTTGGTCTATGTTCTGTTGACAGTGACCACAGATTAATTAGATCATCAGTTATTCAAATGTAAACAGTCCAAACTAAGAAGACAAATCTTATATATAACTTCCCACTATGTTTGCCAGAGAAATTTCTATTCTGATATTATATCTAACCCTCAATGTTTCCATCATCTTTGTTTTAGCAGTAAGGATCTGTACAGGAATAGATTCAGAGGCATGCATCAGTATGGCTGAGAGACTCCTGTACTATGTGGGCTTTCTGGCTTTCTTTCTTTCTTTCTTTCTCTTTTAAAGCCTTTTATTGTGCAGATTTGTAAAAAGCATCAAATGGATTTTTTAAAAAAATATAAATGCATTACACAGAGACAGTAAAATGGATTCTGTGCTTTATGAAAAAAGTAAATGTAGTACAATAAGGGTAGATAAAAAAAGTACTAGCACTTTTTATGGTATATGGGCTTTTGAAATAAAATGATCAGTGCACTTAGATAATTTCTTTTTTATTGAAAACCAACAAAAAATAAAAAATAAGGGCTAAATTCCGCTGTCCCTGCTCACAAGTAGTACTTCACTCCACTCACAGCCTTGATTATTTCAATGGGACTACTCATGGAATAAAGTACTTCTAAACATGAATAATATGACCCTGAACAATGCAAACAATTCTTCCATCTCTTTTCTTCCCATTTTTTCTCCTTTCTCCTAATTGTTAGTGATGACTGCTGGGTAACAGTGATAATCTGAGCTCTCATTCTCTCTGCTTAACATCTTCCTACTCCTTTGAAACTGTTGCCATTTGTTGTTACTTCTTTTCCTTAAGATCCTAGAGAAGTGCCTTAGGAAAGTGAGAAAAAAGGCAAATTCTACTTTTCTTTTCCATCTTGAGGAGCTTTTCCATAGTTTTATGGGCTCCCAGTGTGTGGTTCTTCTGAGCAGAGAATGATGATAAATAAACAGTTTTACTGATAACTACTTACAGACACACAATTATCCCTGCTCCTTCTGAGACAGGAACACAAGGGAGAGATCCACAATACACTTGGAGCCAAAGTAACGCCCTTCTCCTTTTGAGAATGATATCCGTCTCCGACAGCAAACATAAAAGCAGTTGAAATTAGATTTCATGGGCCTCAATTCCCACAGCCTTTTCTGGACTTCAGATTTGATCACCATTATAAAACATTCTATGTAAGTAGTCAGGACACTGTCAAAAATGGAGGAAAAAAGAATCCCAAACACTTTAGTTCTGTACGATTTAGAAAGTAGAAAGAATCAATTTTGTGGAAGACATTTTGAAATGCACTGGACAGTTTTCAAATCAGTTTTCCATTATACAAAGAAAGGACCCTATTTATTTCCGCTGGGCTATTGTTCATTCTTTTTTCACCCTGATCTACCTATTGTGATACAATTTTCAACATTAATAGAATGGGGAAAGGCTGTTATTTCTATTTTTTGAGATAATTAAAAGCATTATACTTTCACAGGAACAATAAGGCAGTTGAGGCACAAATTAGTTTGTGAGAAATAACAATATATTGAAGCAATTAAAACCATATAAAATAGATTTTCTCTTTAATGGAAATTATGTCCTCTCGCACCAGTGTTTTCAAAAGGGGAATAAGATTAGATGTTCTAAACAGGACATTAATCTTTCCTTAGAACTCAAGATCCTGAAGTTCAAGTCCATGAACTTCATATGTGTTTTTTTATTCCTGAGCCAAACTTGCAGTTCATTTTTTATTATTAATCATAGATGGCTACTAGATAGTTAATCCTCTTGTTTTTCTCATATCACTGACAGACGTTTGCATAGAAATCCAGTTAGGTCAGCACTACCACATTAAAAAAAATGTTTCATTTTACAGTGTGCTATAAGCCATAGATTTCAGAGAAGATTCCTATATGAAATAAAGCTACATTTCTAGTTAAGTACCTGAATGAAACACTTTGGGGGGTTGGATTGAGATCTGAATTTCATAAACTACATGGCTGCGTCTAGACTGGCATGAATTTGCGCAAATGCTTTTAACGGAAAAGTTTTCTGTTAAAAGTATTTGTGCAAGAGAGTGTCTAGATTGGCACAGACGCTTTTGCGCAAAAGCACTTTTTGCGCAAAAGCGTCCGTGGCCAATCTAGACGCGCTTTTGCGCAAGAAAGCCCCGATCGCCATTTTAGCCATAGGGGCTTTTTTGCGCAAAACAAAACTGAGCTGTCTACACTGGCCCTTTTGCGCAAAGTGTTTTGCGCAAAAGGACTTTTGCCCGAACGGGAGCGTCAAAGTATTTGCACAAGAAGCACTGATTTCTTATATTAGAATGTCAGTGCTCTTGCGCAAATTCAAGCGGCCAGTGTAGACAGCTAGCAAGTTTTTGCGCAAAAGCGGCTGCTTTTGCGGAAAAACTGGCCAGTCTAGACACAGCCCATATGAATTTATGGTGACAGATTGTGGGTGTCCCCATTTTGGGATTGTTATTCAATGGTGGTGAAGAATTACAGAAATTATGTTTTTCATATAACATTGAACAAGAAACTTATTGAAAGAAAATAAGCAGTATTATCCATAAAATTACTTTATTTCTGGTACACTCTGGAGTAGGACTGTCCATTAATCTCAATTAACTCACATGATTAACAAAAAAATTAATCATGATTTATCAGTTTTAATTGCACTGCTAAACAATAGAATACCAATTGAACGTTATTAAATATTTTGGATGTTTTTCTACATTTTCAATTGCAACTCAGAATACAAAGTGTACCATACTCATTTTATTTTATATATACATATATAACGCATTGGTTTTATTACAAATATTTGTACTGTAAAACGATAAACAAAAGAAATACTACTTTTCAGTTGACCTAATACACGTGCTGTAGTGTGATCATTTTATCATGAAAGGGTAATTTACAAATGTAGATTGTTACATAACTGCAGTCAAAAACAAAACAATGTAAAATTTTAGAGCCTATAAATCCACTCAATCCTAACTCTTGTTCAGCCAATCACTAGTTAAAACAAGTGTGTTTACATTAGCAGAAGATAATGCTGCCTGCTTCTTGTTTGCAACATTACCTGACAGTGAGAACAGGAGTTCACATGGCACTGTTGTAGCAGGCAGTGCAAGGTATTTTCATGCCAGATATGTTAAACATTCGTATGCCCCTTTGCTCTTCAGCCACCATTCCAGAGAACGTCCTTCCATGTTGATGATGTTTGCTTAAAAAATAATGGTTGAACCCTTAAAATCCGGCAGGACCACAGATATTGCTGGTCTATACAGACCTGGCTGTCTAGGTTCAGAATCCTAGCCCGGGCTGGGCTGGCAGTGGGGAGCCCAGTCCCAACAGGGCCAGAGTGGGGGAGAGCACAGTCCTGCCCAGGTCTGGCAGCAAGGAGCATAGCCCCAGTCAGGGGTGGAGGTAGCACGGTGGGGGGTCAGGAGCGCAATCCCAGTCGGGGCTGGTTCTGTGGGAAGCACAGCCTCAGTTGGGGCTGGCATGTGTAGGAGCACAGTCCCAGCTGGGGCTAGTGGCAAGGAGCAAAGCCCTAGCCACGGCTGGACTCAGCTGGGCACGCAGCCTGGATCAGCACAATGGTGGGGGAGGGCGAGGATAGAGGCAACCTCTTCCGGGGCTAGAGGCAGTGGGGCTGGCCTGTGTCCACAGCTGGCGCAGTGTGGGATGCAGCCCTAGTCAGGCTTGGCACAGTGTGGGGCTGGAGGCAGCAGCAGGCCTCAGGAAGCATAGCCCCCACCTGAAAGTAGAGCCTACAGCTGGGTAGGGAGCCTTGACCTTCCCTTGTCTGGCAAACTCCTTTGTTCAGGACCACTCAAGTCCCAAGGATGCTAGACAAGGGAGGTCTGACCTGTAGTGCATTAATGAAGTTTGTGACTCAACTCCTTGGGGGAAGAACTGTATGTCTCCTTGCTCTGTGTTTTACCCATGTTCTGCCATACATTTCATGTTACAGCTGTCTTGGATGATGACCCCACCACATGTTGGTCATTTTAAGAACACTTTAACTGCAGATTTGACAAAAAACAAAAAGGTGCCAAGGTGAGATATTAAAGAATCTGAAGTGCCTTCAAAAATCTGAAGGCCAAGATGTAGCACATACTCAGAAGTCTTAAAAGAGCAACACTCCAACATGGGAAACTATAGAATCTGAACCACCAAAAAAGATCAACCTTTTGCTGGTGGCATCTGACACAGATGATGAAAATGAATACACCTCAGTCTTCACTCCTTTGGACTGCTATTGAACAGATGTGTTTTAGCAGCATAGACACATGTCCCCTGGAATGATCGTTGAAGCATGAAGAGACATATGAAACTTTAGTGCATCTGGCAAAAAAATATTTTGCGATGCTGGCTATAACAATGACATGCAAACATCTGTTTTCACTTTCAGGTGACATTGTAAACAAGAAGTGGGAAACATTATTTCCTGCAAATGTAAACAAGCTTCTTTGTCTGAGTGGACAAAAAGTAGGACTGTGTGGAAATGTAGGCTCTAAAGTTTTACATTATTTAATTTTTAATGATGATTTTTGGAACATAATTTTACATTTGTAAATTCAACTTTCATGAAAAAGAGATTGCACTACCGTAGTTGTATGAGATGAATTGAAAAACACTATTTTGTTTGTTTTTGTTTTGTTGTACAGTGCAAACATTTGGAATAAAAAATAAATATAAAGTGCGCACTGTACACTTTGTATTCTGTGTTGTGGTTGAAATCAATATATTTGAAAATGTAGAAAACATTAAAAGTATTTAATAAATGGTCTTCTATCATTAACAGTGCAATTAATTGCATGCTTAATTGGGATTAATTCTTTTAATCAGATGATTTATCACAATTAATTTTTAATCACTTCTCAGACTTATTGTGGAGCTTTTACCGTTAGACCTTTCCCAGATTCACTATTTCCTGGCATCATGCTACAATTTTGACATACGTATCCCTCATACCTTCCTCCATTGCTTTGTCTGGCTAAACCATTTACTTTAAGAGACCCTCAGCCTATTAAGAATGTGCTTAATATTCCACCTGTCTCTTCAGTAAGTAATTGTTGATTGCAAAATAAGTTTTGCACAGGAGCTCATTGTACAATGACAACTAATGTTGTTCAGCATTTTTCCTCACTCCACACATGATCTTCTGGTTATATTACAATGATTGAAAAAGAAAGCCTGACAATTCTTAGATTTGGCCTATTTCAGTTTCCCATTCTCTAAACCAGGCCCAAAAGCAGTGAAGATTTACCTCTAAATTGGTAGTACTCTTTTGCTCTGTTGACCCAAAGCACTTGCAATTTGGACCTACTCCATCACTTTCACTAACAGACAGGGGGCCAAAAGGGTCAGTGACCCTATGCCTAGAGATTCAAATGGGCCTGGAGCTCCTAGCTGCTGTTGCCTCTACTCTGTGCAGCTATGAGGACTTGGCAGGGAGGGGAGATGCTGCAGTCAGGGCGACACTAAGGGCTGACTGCCCTCAGCCCTACCCCATCCACCACAGGCCTTGCCCCTTCTGACACCACCACGCCCTCCCCACCACCACCACCACACCCTCCCCCCCTCCACACACACACTTTGCCTCAGTGGTCGTCAGAGTAATAGCATTTTGGTCTTTTATTGCAGATTTCACTTAGTGACTGGTACTTCTGTTCCCACCACTTCATTCAATTCTGAATTGTGGGTGGCTTCAAATCATACTATTCCCCAAACACTTAGAACTCAGAGATGTCAAACTATGACCTACTATCACTAACTATGTCTCGTGGAATGCGTAAAAGAGAGGAAATGCCTTTTAATGTTTCTATGAACCATCATCTCATGGGTCTAGCAAGTCATGCCTGACCAATCTGATTAGCTTCTTTGATAAGGTAAGTGACTGTGAATATGGGAAAGTCAATGGATGTGATATAACCTGACTTTAGCAAAGCTTTTGATACGGTCTCTGTGACGGGGCAGGCAAGCCCCTCACTTGGGCGGACAGCCAGGGAGAGCTGCGCCAGCCGGGACATGCAGGTGTGGGCATCCTGGGTTGCCTGGGCAACAGGGCAGGTGAGCCCCATACTCCAGCAGACAGCCGGGGGGAGCCAGGCTGGCAGGAGCGTGCAGGAACAGGCACCCCTGGTCACCAGGGAATGCCGCCCCATGCACCAGCAGAAAGCCAGCAAGGACCAGGGTAGAAGAAGGGTGCAGGCATGGGCGTCCCGGGTTGCCCAGGAACCCCACTAGGGGAGGAATGCTGAAAGGGGGAGGAGTTAGACGCAGCACGGGGTGCCCGGCAGCCATGTCAGCAGTGTGCCGCCAGCTTTAAAAATGGTGGCCCCCATGCCAGGGAGGGGGAGGTGAGTCTCGGTGGTGGTGGCTCCCAGGAGTACGGGGGAGCCGACTGCGAGGGTTCAGGAGCAGAACCGGAGTGACAGAGCTCCAGAACTAGCAACTGGGAAGGCGCCCCAGTGGACCAAGACCCACGACAACCCCGGGACCATGAGCCTGAGCCAGCATCAGGGGGACTCGCAGGGGCGTGGGACGAATGGGCTGAGGACCTATCATGGGCGTAAGAGAAACCGTCGGTGGGGTAGGAAGTGGCTCGGAGCAGGGCTTCAAGGCCCAGGGGTTGATGTGTTACAGGTGGTCACCCCGTCAACCAATAGGGAGAGGAGAGCATTATAATCCCTCCCCAGGGCTCCGGACTGGGACCTGGTGGAGAGGATAGGCCCGGGTCCCCCAAGCCCAGCGAGAGGCAAAAGGCCCTCTCTTCAGGGGATTACATAGAAGAGACAATAGGTACTGTGAGTACCCCAAAGGAGAGGGGGCCCCTCCCCATTATGGGGAGGGCTACAGAAAAGGGGGGGACCCCTTCAGATGTGAGGGGATCCCCTACAGTCTCCCACAATATTCTTCCCAGCAAGTTAAGGGAGTATGGATTCAATAAATGGACTGCAAGATGGATAGAAAGCTGGCAAGCCTGTCAGGCCCAATGGGTAGTGATCAACAGCTCAATGTCAGGTTGGTGGTTGGTTTCTAGTGGAGTGACCCAAGGATTGGTTCTGGGACTGGTTTTGTTCAACATCTTTATTAATGACCTGGGTGAGGGGATGGATTGCACCCTCAGCAAGTTTGCAGATGACACTAAGCTAGGGGGAGAGGTAGATATGCTGGAGGGCAGAGATGGGATCCAGAGTGACCTAGACAGATTAGAGAATTGGTCCAAAAGAAATCTGATGAGGTTCAACAAGGACAAGTGTAGAGTCCTGCACTTGGGATGGAAGAATCCTGAGCATTGTTACAAGCTGGGGACCGACTGGCTAAATAGCAGTTCTGCAGAAAAGGACCTGGGAATTACAGTGGATGAGAAGCTGGATATGAGTCAACAGTGTGCCCTTGTAGCCAAGAAGGCTAATGGCATATTAGGTTGCATTAGGAGGAGCATTGCCAGAATCTAGAGAAGTGATTATTCCCCTTTATTCGGCTCTGGTGAAGCCACATCTGGAGTATTGTGTCCAAGTCTGGGCCTCCCACTATAGAAAGGATGTGGGTGCATTGGTGAGGGTCCAGAGGAGGGCAACCAAAATGATTAGGGGCTGGAGCACATGACCTATGAGGAGAGACTGAGGGATTTGGGTTTGTTTAGTCTGAAGAAGAGAAGAGTTAGGGGGGATTTGATAGCAGCCTTCAACTTCCTGAAGGGAAGTTCCAAAGAAGATGTAGAAAGTCTGTTCA
The DNA here is from genome assembly GCA_032595735.1 of Pelochelys cantorii. Taxonomy (NCBI): domain Eukaryota; kingdom Metazoa; phylum Chordata; order Testudines; family Trionychidae; genus Pelochelys; species Pelochelys cantorii. Next base: position 330,247,711 of record CM064326.1, on the reverse strand, counting down.
TAGTAGTGACAAATGGCAGAACAAGGGGCAGTGGCCTCAAATTACAGTGGGGGAGGTCTAGGTTGTATATTAGGAAAAACTATTTGACTAGGAGGGTGGTGAAGTACTGGAATGGGTTACCTAGAGAGGTAGTGGAATCTCCATCCCTAGAGGTTTTTAAGTCTTGGCTTGACAAAGCCCTGGCTGGGTTGATTTAATTGAGATTGGTCCTGCCTTGGGTAGGGGGCTGGACTTGATGACCTCCTGAGGTCTCTTCCAGCTCTATGATTCTATGATTCTATGAAGTAGAATTCCCATATATCTAGAAAAATAATCAATGCTTCCAATTACCTATCTAGACACCCTCTTCACAAAAATCTAATGTCATTCTTTTAGAAAGCCAATCAAGAAATGCTGTATGTACCAGAAGCTCTTTGACTTCCATCTCTCTGGTCATTTTGCAAAACTTCAGTACATATTTCCATCAGGCACTTTTAGGCCCTGTCCTTTCCTGGGCTAACAGATTAACATTTAGGTTTCCTCCTGACGTCTTGTGAGGCCTTGGAGTCTCCTCTATACCCTTTTCAGTATGTCACCCCAAAAAGGCTCAGGGACTACAGTACAATGCCAGAGAGCACCTTCAGCTTCAGCAAATTCACATTTAATTAGACAGATAGATAGATAGATGTGGCTATTTTCATCAATTCTCGTTTCTGTGGGGAGACTGATCAGTCACTTGAAATAGAATCCATGTGTGTTTGTATATGTTCCTGAAACTCTAGAGAAACTAGGTGACAAAAATAGTCGGCAGAGTGAGCTCCTCCAGTGGTAACTTTACTCGTGAAAAGACTGTGATAGGTTTAAAGCTTACTGAATGTGTAAATAACCCCCAGCAACTATTTAAGTTCTTATTCTTTATACAATAGGAAGAGTAGACTGTGGTCAGTCAATGGCTTGAAATTATCAAGATTCTACATGTCTCCTGTGAACCTGTCACACACACATAACCAGCCAAATATCTCTGTAGTTAAGTGGAGCTCAGAAACTCGGCATCTGAACACCAGCTAAAACAAAATGCTACAGGCTTCTATTTATTGCTGTGTCAGTAGAATAGACTCCTTCAAAGACCATAACCACTGGTTATATAAAAAAGTGATTGTACCAATATACATGGAAACAATTATAAAATGCAATACTGGTGATGTGTAGATTATTTAGAACTTCCTTCCACTCATGTGCTTTATCCCCACTTGTTGTAAGCAGTTCATAAAGAGCTTGGGTATCTGAAGACTAGTTAAGCCTGGATTTTCACTCTTGTTCTAGAAGGGTATGTCTACACTTGCACCCTGTTTTGAAATAGGGATGCAAATGAAGACATTCGAAATTGCAAATGAAGCTGGGATTTAAATATCCTGTGCTTCATTTGCATATTTGTGTTATGGCTCTATTTCGAAATAGCGCTATTTCAAAATAAAACGCGCTGTGAAATAACTCGAAATAACTGTTAAACCTCATTTTATGAGGAATAAGGGTTATTTCAAGAGAAGGGTTTTCTCTCGAAATAACGCGTCTGCACAGCGTGTTTTATTTCAAAATAGCACTATTTTGAAATAGCGCCATAACATGAATATGCAAATGAAGTGCAGGATATTTAAATCCCAGCTTCATTTGCATCCCTATTTCGAAATAGGGTGCAAGTGTAGACATACCCGAAATGAACATACTTAGAGGTCAATACATTCAAATTAGCAGCTCCAGAGCAGAACTGGAGTGTCCACATTAATGTTATTTCAAAATTACTATTTCAGAATTAGCGTTACTCCTCATGAACAGCAGGGGTACAGATTTCAAATTCCATGGCCCATTATTTCAAAATAACAGGCTTGGTAGTGTGGATGCATCACTTATAAATTTGAACTTAGTGGGGGGAGGGGTTATTTCAGAATAAGGTCCTAGTGTAGACCAGAGCTAAATGGCTTATCTAAGGCCACAGAACAAGTATTGCTGGAATGGGGAAATAAACCAGGTTTTCTGTGTCAATCTAGTATGTTGCAGACAGCAAGTCAAATGCATGTCATTATTACATCCCTGAGCAATGTAAGTTATTATGACTTAAGTGGTAGCATAGACCAGCCCTTATGATTTAGCTTTGGACGCAGCTCTACTAAGAAGAGTATTATAGTTTCAAAATGTTGTGAGGTGGGGTAGAGTTCCCAAAGGAACAGCAAAAAGGAAAGACATAAAGAATCACACACTTATAAAACATTTGGGAAACACAAAAATAAGCTGTTGTGTACTCTTACCACCCTAGCTATTTCCACCAGGAACCCATTAGTTCACCTCCCGCTTCTGCTCATAAATCCATCCAACAATGCAGAACATTATAATTTCAATGCTCTCACAAAGACAACAGGAAATGTTTCTTCCTGAATTACATATGCTTTTAACCAATGACTCCAGGCGGATGCGTTTACCCCATCACCAAACGAGTGAAAGTTTGCTTGGAGGGAAAGAAGCTGAAGGATTGTTTTCCACAGTGATTGATAACTACAAACACCTGTATTTAAACCAACAGACATCTTAAGAATTACATGAAGTAACGAAGCAGCAACAAATCTTATGTTTGCCACTGTACTGCTTGACAACTTAATTGTACTTGATTGTATGATATTTTAATCACAAGACTGGAGTAAACCTAGTCAGAACAAAGGAAGTGTCACACACATCAATGTTTCTTCACCTGAAATGGATCCAAACCAAAAACATCAGTCCATTTTCATCCCCAGATGTACGTACATGCTTAGAGATAGCTTATAAGCTGAGTTTATTATTTTTATGCAATAGAAATAAAAGGTGGTACTATTCACTGTATCACTAGGTGTTATGTTTTCTCTTGTAAAACTTCAGATGAAAATTAAAAAATCATATAAAAAAAGGGCATGCGATTTTACAGAAGACTGGGTACTATTTCTGCCTGTAAGTTGACAGCCATCAACTTATAAGAAGCATGAAACTTTTATGCTGTTAAAATATGCCCTGATGAGTGTTATATTGCATACATCAAATAAAATGTTTCAGTATGGTATAAATAAGCTTTCTCTTTTCTGATGTTCTGAATATTTTCTAAGACATATGAGACTACAAAAGACATTGAATTAATGCACTTTTAAAATATGAATGTATGTGAGGATTTATTTCTGGGAAAAGGTGTATGATGACTAAAATTGGAGAACTAAGGGACAGATTTTTAAAGGTGTTTAGGGGCCTAAATCCCAACCTATTTACTCTCTTTCTGACAGAACAGGTACATAATGAGCAAATTTCCATCATATGTGAGGGCAAATTCACCACAGCCCTAGGAAAATGAGGTGCGTACTTTTTCATTCAGGTTCAATAAATATTGGAACAATTTTCTTAGGTTTGTGGTGAATCTGCCATCATTTGAAGCCATCACATCAAGATTGGATGTGTTTCTAAAATATAAGCTGAAGTTCAGGGGTGGCTCACACCCCATCAAGGTAACCTGCTGGTGGGTTGGGAGACAATTTGTTTAAGTTGAGCATCTGTAGGCATGGTCTTCCAAAGCTCCAGGTGCTCACAGTTCATCCATGAATCTATGACAATTTTTTCTTTACTTGGCTTCTCTACTTTTAGAATGTCAGCAAGTTTGCTACTTAATACAAATTCTGATGGCAGGATTTTTTCTTTATTTCCTCACAAATAGGGTGACCAAATATCCCAATCTTATCAAGACTATCTCAATATTAGGGCCTTTGTCTTGTATAGGACCCTAATACTCAGCCTTCCATCCCAATTTTTCCCCTTTGCTGTCACCCAACTCACAACAAATTTTACTGAGACCTTGAAACTCATTTCAACATGGACTTTTGACTAGCTAACAGAGTAGGGCTACGTCTAGACTGCAAGCTTATTTCAAAATAAGCTTTTCTGAAAGAGATTTTCCAGAAAAGCTTATTTCGAAAGAGAGCATCCACACGCAAAAAGCGCAATGAAATAGCAATGTGCTATTTCAAAAGATAGCGTCCACATTGATTGGATGCTATCTTGCATTTAAGGCCACCCGGAACCAATTCAGGAAGGGCATTAGGTCAGCAGTTGCTTCCGAGTGCTGTTGCCTAAGGCTATCTGAGATGCATGTTTAAAGGGACCCCCCTGGATAGCCGTTTCTCAGCTTCTGCTACTTGCTTGCGTACCTCTCCGAGGGACAGCAAAGCATTTGCAGTGTGTGCTCTGGTTGCCCTGCTTCAGGACACCACAGCACTCCCTACCATGGAGCCGGAGCTGCCTCTGGGCATGTAATGGCCCCACACTGCCATGCTACAGTTTCTGCAGCAGTTTTTGCAGGCTGCCTTCATGGCCCCGCATGAGCTGTGCTCAGGGCTCGTCCTTAAGAACTTCTGTCTGTGTGCGGGAACAATGACCTTACAACCGCATCCCATAGTAGAGAGAAGGTTCCAGAGGTTGGACACCAGTTCCAACTGGTGGGATCGGCTGGTGGTGGAGCGGTGGGATGACCAGCAGTGGCTCCATAACTTCCAAATGAGGAAGGAGACCTTCATGGAACTGTGTGCCTGGCTTGCCCCGCCCTCTGATGACAGGACACCCAAATGCAACCCGCCATCCCCCTGGAGAAGCGGTTCACCATCGCCGTCTGGAAGCTCGCAACACAGACAGTTACCGATTTGTGGGCAACCAGTTTGGCATGGGAAAGTCCACTGTTGGGGCCCTCCTCATAGACGTAAGGCACTCTCAGATTGAAGTCCCTAGAGGCAGGGGAAAGGGGGGTTGGGATGTGAGGGGACGGGCTGCAGGGGGAAGCTGTGGGGAGCAGGCTACAACCATCCCTGGGAGGTTCTGCAGTCCCACCCTCACACAGCCCTGTGGGGGGGGGCGCAGCTTCAAAGGGGATGGGTCCTGGGGTGTTTGTGGAGGGAGAGGGGAGACAGGGACCTCCCAAGGGCTCAGGCACCCCCTTTGATTCTCTGTTTTCTGTCTTTGTTTGTCTCCTTCTGCAGGTGGTGAGAGCCATAAACACTGTCCTGCTGCACAGAGTCATCTGCCTGGGAGACCTGGACCCCATCGTGGCCAGATTTGCCGCCCTGTGCTTTCCCAATTACAGGGGGGCTATAGATGGAGCCCACATCCCTATCCGGGCCCCAGAACAATGAACCACCCAGATTATCAACCGCAAGGGATATTTTTCAATGGTCCTGCAGGCCCTGGTCAACCACCACGGACAGTTCACAGACATTTTTCTGGGTGGTCGAGGAAGGCGCATGATGCCTGTGAGTTAGAAACTCCAGCCTCTACCAGAAGCTGGAGGCTGGCACTTTCTTCACCGAGTACAACTTCAGGGTAGGGGATGTGGAGATGCCACTGTGCATTGTGGGGGATGCGGCCTACCCCCACATGCCATGGCTGATGAAGCCTACACCAGCCACCTGGACCCAAGTAGGAACTGTTTCAATTCTTGCATCCAGGCTGATGTGCCTTTGGTCACTTGAAGGTGTGATTCAGGTGACTCCTGACCCGCTTCAGTGTGGGGGAGCACAACATCCCCCAGGTAGTCTCCGCATGTTGTGTTCTCCACAACATCATGGAGAGGAAGGGGGAGGCCTTCCTTCCAGGGTGGGGGGCAGAGGCCGTCCGGGAGGGAAGGGCCTTTGAGCAGCCATGCACAGCTACCATCCGCCAGGCCCATCAAGTGGGGTGCGCATCTGGGAGGTCCTGAGTGAGCTCCCAGGGCTGGCTTTCTGCCACAAACCCTGTCCTGGGTGTCTGCAGCTTTAAGAGCTGCTGGGAGACAGGAAGTATAGAGTTGTGATGAGTGTAGATGGAGTGGCCAGCAGGGCACCTGTGTTATTTCCTGGAGGCTTCTTTTTTTGACAGAACTCTCTCTTCCGCGTCCACACATGCCTTTTTCAGAAAAAGCGTCATTCCTCGTAGAATGCCATCGGAAAAAGCCCTTAATTATTTTGACTTTTTGTTGAAATAATGCTATTGCAGTGTGGACGTAAGTATTGTTTTCTGGAATTACGGCCGTTATTCTGGAAAAACTGTGCAGTGTACACATACCCTAAGAAATATGATAGCAAACTTTCTGCTCTTACTGAATTGGGTTGGAGTTGAATAAGTGCTCAATACATTAAATTACAATTTAAAAATGTAGTTCACTTCCTCCTTGTCAGGTTAGAGTTTATTATACATCTATTTCTCACCTGTGTTTGCAATGTCATAGGTTTCACAGTCAATGACATTTTAGACATAGTTCAAAAATATCAGAAGTGAAGCCAGTGATTTTACTTCATAACCTAATTCAGCAGTTTCTCATCAGCCCTTTTATCAGAGGCACGGGAGAGGCCAGAGGCCGAGAGTAAAGTAGCTGTAAAAGCTTTGCTGCTATAAAGCAAAGTTAAGTTGTGAGCAAGAGGCAGACCTTGCTCATAGAATCTGGCAAGAATAGAGCTGTTATTGCAAACAAACATTCCTAAAAAGTGCTCGGTGCAAAACATACATGCTAGTACTTTCCGGAAGGGTGGTAACAGAACACCTCATACCAACAATGGTATGAACACACTCCCCAAAGATAACAGGAATACAATGGCCCCTCCTAAAGAGAAGGTTAGGATGACGGCATGATGGACAGAGAGAGACACAAAGTAATGGAAGGTTAACCAGCTATATCAAAGGATGTTAACTAACTACATCAGAGGGGTAATGTATAACTTGTTTGTATTGATGTATAAAATGAAGTCTCAGAGGAAGTATCTTTTGCCAGCAGAGGGGAAAGCGGAAAGTCCTGCTGCTGATTGAACTGTGTCCATTGGACATATCTGTGGTTTGGTGGGGTCTGCAGGACATTAGTACTGTGCTTCATCGACAATAAACATGGCTGGGTGCCCTTATACCTTAATGGAATTGTGATCATTGGGTGTTTGCTTGAGGTTTTGTCAGGGGCTGCAAATGGATGACAGGAGAGGGATTGCTTGATGATTACCTGTTCTGTTCACTCCCTTTGGGGGATCTGGTATTGGCCACTGTTGGAAGACACAATATTGGGCTAGATGGACCTTAGGTCTGATCCAGTATCGTCATTCTTATGTTCTTAGGTCTGCTGTGCCATCTGTCTGTGCAGAGCTGGGACAGTACACAGGGCGAACACACACATGCAAGCAAATATCAATACCCACTAGCATTTATGAATACTCCTTTCTTGTGGAGTATTATTATTATGTTCAAATGATCTTTAGTAAATTTCTGGTTTGGAGAGAAGTGGTATTCTGAATAAGGCCTAAATTCTACATACTGCAAATTGATGGTAGCCACTTAATTGGAAGTGCTGATATAACAACAAGTGTTTATACTATGGCCATCTAACTACCCACAATAACACTGACTGCTCTGTTGTTATGGGTTACTATGAGGTGAAACACAAGCAGTGAAAAGATTATTTTGAAATTCCTTTGTATTACGCAGCAGATGCAAAAAAGAAGGACTAATGGCCAGACTAACTACTCATGACATGTATTCTTAGATGAGCATTTTAGGAGTTTCCCAGGTAGAAAACCCTCCAGGGGGTCTAAAAACAGGACCAAGGGACAGTGAATGAAATTTCCATCCATGTAGTCCTGGAAATTTGGGGTAGTGGGTCTTCCCACAGATCTAAGGATAGTGGAGTGAAATCCTACTTCTGTTGAAGTCAATGAGAATTTTGCCATTAACTTCAGAGGGGCCAGAATTTCAGTTAGTGTGTCCAGTGAGTCAAAAAAAAAAAAAAAAGACAGAAGCCCAATGAGTTGCTAGCTTCATAAAAGAGCAGTGATTCCTTAGCTGAGAACTCTGCAAAGCAGTTTGTGCTATAAGCTATATAGTGAGAACTTGGGTACATAAGCTATATAAACAAATTGTTCCAAGAAATACCCTGACTCTGGGTATGGCTACACTGCCGCTTTTTTTCAAAAAAAGCTATGCAAAATTCCCTCTGCATTTTGCGCAGTTTTTTTCAATTCTTTTGTAGGAAGAAGCTTTTCCAACATTTGGCCTGTCTAGAGTGGGCCAAATGTTGAGGAAAAAACTCTTTTGAAAGCCCCCTTTTTCGAAAAAGCGGAAGAGCAAACGTGTTCTCTGGATTCAGAACAGTTCTTCTGGGATACTGTGTAGTGTAGCCGTACCCTCTGTCACTGATTTATGCTGCAAAAAGGGAAACACACTTGCAAACATGCCAGATCAGCTACCACTCAACAAAGGGACAAGTAAAAGATGACAGCATGCTTTCTTACAGATGAATGGGTGCCCGCTGTGCTATGCTAAGACCTTGGTGGGAAGGGGAAATGTGGTGTGTCATATATTTGTGATTTTAAAGCTAAATATCCCCTTCTAAATAAGCCAGAGGTTGTATTTCTTCAAACAGCTTTACAAGCTACAGACGTCAGCTTTGTGGCTCATAGGGAATGTTAGAATGGATAAGGAATGTTTCGTGGAAGAAGAGGGGGAATGGAAAGCACAAAGTTATCAGGGAGTGGTAGAACGTTGTTTGGAGCAAAGGAGTGGGGAGAAAGGGCAGAGCTGTGAGTGCAAAATATGTGGTAGATTGTGACTGGTTCTTGGAAGAGGAAGCAGCAGTTTGCCCTTTATGGGTGTGTCTAGACTGCAGGCTTTTTTCGATGGAGAAAGAACAGGTTAAGAACTATTTAGAAAAGCTAGACATACACAAATTCATGGTTCCAGATTTAATGCATTCGAGAGTGCTGAGGGAATTGGCAAATGTCATGGCAGACCCTTTGGCCATTATCTTTGAAAATTCATGGAGAACAGGAGAAGTCCCGGACAATTGGAAAAAGGCAAATGTAGTGCCCATCTTTTAAAAAGGGAAGGAGGACAATCTAGGGAACTACTGGCCAGTCAGGCATACCTCAGTCCCAAGAAAAATTATGGAGGGGATCCTCAAGGAATCCATTTTGAAACACTTGGAAGAGGGGAAAGTGATTAGGAATAGTCAACATGTGTTCACCAAGGGCAAGTCATGCTTGACCAATCTGATTAGCTTCTATGATGAGGTAATTGGCTCTGTGGACATGTGGAAGTCGGTGGATGTGATATACCTTGACTTTAGCAAAGCTTTTGATATGGTCTCCCGCTATATTCTTGCCAGCAAGTTAAGGAAGTATGGATTGGATAAATGGACTGTAAGGTGGATAGAAAGCTGGCTAGATTGTCAGGCACAGTGGGTAATGATCAACGGCTCAGTGTTGGGTTTGTGGTTGGTTTCAAATGGAGTGCCCCAAGGATCGGTTCTAGGGCTGGTTTTGTTTAGCATCTTTATTAATGACCTGGATGAGGGGATGGATTGCACCCTCAACAAGTTTGTGGATGACACTAAGCTGGGGGGAGAGGTTGATACATGAAAGGGTAGGGATAGGGTGAAGAATGACCTAGACATATTGGAGGACAAAGAAATCTGATGAGATTCAATAAGGGCAAATGCAGAGTCCTGCACTTGGGATGGAAGAATCCCAAGCATTGTTACAGGCTTGGGACTAACTGGCTAAGCAGCAGTTATGCAGAAAAGGACTTGGGGATTACAGTGGATGAGAGGCTGGATATGAGTCAAAAGTCTGCACTTGTAGCCAAGAAGACTAATGGCGTATTAGGGTGCATTAGGAGGAGCATTGTCAGCAGATCTAGAGAAATGATTATTCCCCTTTATTCGGCACTGGCGAGGCCACATCTGGAGTACTGCGTCCAGTTCTGGGCCCCTCACTACAGAAAGGATGTGGATGCATTGGAGAGAGTCCAGCGGAGGGCAACCAAAATTATTAGGGGGCTGAAGCACATGACCTACGAGAAGAGGCTGAGGGATTTGGGCTTATTTAGTCCGCAGAAGAGAAGAGTGAGGAGGGAATTGGATAGCAGCCTTCAACTTCCTGAAGGGAGGTTCCAAAGAGGATGGAGAGAGGTTGTTCTCAGTAGTGACGGATGGCAGAACAAGGAGCAATGGTCTCAAGTTACAGTGGGGGAGGTCTAGGTTGGATATTCGGAAAAACTATTTCACTAGGAGGGTAGTAAATCACTGGAATGGATTACCTAGGGAGATGGTGGAATCTCCAGCCCTGAGGTTTTTAAGTCCCAGCTGAACAAAGCCCTGTCTGGGATGATTTAGTTGGGGTTGGTCCTGCTTTGGGCTGGGGACTGCACTCGAATACCTCCTGAGGTCTCTTCCGGCCCTAGGATTCTATGATTCTCTGACTTCAAGGGGAACAGGTTCTTTCCTATGCCTGAAGTCTAAACAGTTATTTCTAGGGTCTGACTTCTGAGCAATATTTTTTCTATGACTTTTGGAATGCTTACGGTTTATAAATGAATTTGCAAGTGATGAGAATGGGCCTTTTCTTGGCAAGAACAACTGAACAGTCCTTTAAAGGACTGGTAAACATAGAAACGTGTCTTTTGCTGGTGTTTAGGATCCCAAACTTAATTTAATTGGATTTTAAATAAAGGATTGAATGTGGGCTTTAACTAAGTTTATATTTAGTAATGCATATTTTAAAAAAATGTATTGCAATGTTAGGCAAATTCCCAGAAATCAATTCACAGGTAACCTTATCTTAACTCTACTGCTTGTACCTATTTATCCTGAGAAGGTCTTTCCTTGCTTGATCACCTAACAAATTCACACCCCTATTTCTCCTAAAGAATTTGAAACTATCTGAACCTGATAATTTCTCAGTCTTCACATCAACTTCTGTGCCAGCCAGGCATAATTGTGTGCCATATGAGCAGCTGAAATGATTATTGTAATGATGCTTGTGTGGCCAAAATGTACTCCCTTTTTTCAGTACAACATGTGTCCTGTTTATATACTCAGGCACCTTTTTTCTGAGATGTTTAGGCAGGTGGTATTGTTATGGCCTGTGAAGCAGATGTTCACCTCTGACTAACAGATCATAAAATGGGAGAGGTTAATAAAGGGATAAGAGGTGTCATTCTCACAATATCAATGGTGAGGCATGCACAATGGGTGTCCAAGGTGTAACCATTGTATAAGGTGTATTACATGGTTTGTGAGATTTATACATTAGAAGGCATTTTTGTCTCTCACTCCTCTCAGCATTGTCTTCTTCCCTTCTGTCTTGAAGTTACAAAAACATTGTGGAAACATTATGTTCTCTTTTTAAAAAAATTCCCCACCCTGTTTTAAGGTATTATGCAGTTCAGCTTACATGTTTGTACTTGAGTATTACAGCAATAACCCTGGGAGGCAATGATTAGTTCAAAGGGCCAAAACCTGCAGGGTCTTCTCAGTCCTCATGCAGGCAAAAATTCTATTTTATATATGGGATTCAAATGCTGGGTTGCCAACTTTCACATGCTGTATATAAGCACCCAACTTTCATAATAAACCAGAAATCAAGCTATTCCCGTTTCAAAGCAAGGCCAAAATAAGCCAGTTCCTAAAAGAACCCCAACATTCTATGTGACTGCATCCCCTTGGCAGGCAGTCTGGGTTCTGGGACTATGGTGGGCCCTCTGGGCACCCCTGAATTCTCTCTCCCATGCCCCTGAATTCTCTCTCCCTTGCCAGGAGACAATAAAAAAAAAAAAAAAGCAACAACCAAAACATGCAACAAGCTAAAAACCAAAAAAGTAGCCACAGCACAGCTTACATATAGTCTCAGAAACAGAAATGAACTGTGTACAGGATTTGCTGCAAATGGAGAACTGTGGTTGCAACAATGAACTATAAGGTCATATTTCAGTCAGGTAATGTCACATTAGTTAAGGTGACCAGAATTTGAAAATGTGCGAGGAGGACACTGAAGAGGACAGCCGGTATTTTTTGGTTGAGCAAAAAATAAAAGGAACACGGGCTTTTTTTTGGCAAAGTAGGACAAGAAGGACAATTTTTTTCAAAGGAGGACAAAAGGAGGACATAATTATTGGGGAGGACAAGCCCCTCAAAAGGAGGACGTCCTCCTCAAAGGAGGACATCTGGTCACCTTACATTAGTACATAACAATAAGCCTACTTGGGGGTCAGGCCTACTACCCAGATGATTAACCAGAAGTCAAGCACGGGTTAAAAAATTAAAAACTCTACATTAGAAGGGAAAAATATCACACTGTGTTGAGGGAGCAATGGAAGAAAAGAATGCTGTTTAGAAAAGGAAATGAAGGACCAGAACCTCAGATAGTAGCTATGATTCCATAATCAGAGAATCTGGCCCGAGAGTCAGGGCTCTCTCTGGCCTTCTATTATTCCTGCCTTTGCCATTAATTCACATGAAGACCTTTAGTGAAGTTTTATCTTAATTTCTTTGCCCTTCTTTCTTCTCCTGTACATTGAGTATAATGACACACAGCTGTCCCAGAGGGGTATTGTGAGTCTCAAATTCTTATTGTGGGTGTTTTAAGTTCTTGTAATGAAAAGGGCTATGGAAAAGCAAACTATGTTTGGATTATAAAATGAGAGGGAGAGTCCCTGCTGTGTATTAATATCTCACTCAGAACAGACTATATGCTTTTTTTACGAGGAGCCAACATACAAGGGGAAACTACAGATTCAAGATACAATAAAAGTAGCTGTATTAGAAAAGGGTTAGCTGTTTAAACAGTCCATCCTTTCAGACCACACACTATCTTACAAATATAGTTGGATATCCACCTGAAAACACAAGTGCCCAAAGGATTGGGATCAAAACTAGAACAACTCAGGGGACATTTGATCTTCTGATAGCTTCTTAATAAAGAGCTTCCACCATGAGGTTTTACAACAATATGATGGCAAGTTATTCCTACTGGTATTTAATTTCAGATACCTATAGAAAGATTTAATTCAGGGTATGCCTTATCAGCAATGAAACACTCACAGTGTCAGCTGATTTGGGCTTGCGGGGCTCTGGCTGCAGGGGTGGAATATTGTGGTGTAGGCATTCAGACTTGGGCTGGAGCCCTGGTTGTGAGACCTGAGTCTAAACATCTCAACCACAATTTTCCAACCCAGCAGCCTGAGCTCCATAAGCCAGAGTCTGCTGCAGGGGCTGGCACAGGTGTTTAATTGCTATTTGTAGACATACCCTCGGAGACTTGAACTAGGACCTTTCTTGTAGCTGAGTCAGTACTAAACTTGTCTCAGTTAGAAGTCAGCCTTTGCATATTTTACAGACCCATTAGTCTACTTCCACTAATTCACCAAACCAAAGAACATAACTCAGTATCTTTCTAACTGGCTCAGCAATCCCTAGGATTCTGAGAGTTATTTGGTTTTTATTTCCTCTGTAAAAATATCTGATGGTATAAATATGAAGATTTTTAGCTACACCATCTAATTTTCAAAGCTTGCCATGATATCTGGGTGTATTTCCTCTCTGGATTCTATTTAATGTAATAGATCTGATATGTTTGGGTATTAAGTACATGGTTTGTTACAGTTAATATCTACTTACAGAAATTGACACACAGCTAGATCAGAGATGACACTATTTGAAGTTGTCCTGGCTTTGTTGGCTATGACATGATTTTTTGTTCATTGTTCAAATACACAGTGCCAATCCTGAAAACCAGAATTCTTCCCAGTGCTTCCTATGGAGCATGCTTGTGGCATGGTATGTGGAAATGAGTTCTCCAAAATGTGAGCATCAGTAGTGTTGTGGAATTACAGGAGGGCTATGTCTACACTGGTGGCTTCTTGCGCAAGAACAGTTGTTCTTGCGCAAAAACTTGCCGGGTGTCTATGCTGCATGAGCGTTCTTGCACAAGTAAATGTATAGTCTAGCATCGGAAAACAGGGCTTCGTCCGGAAGAGTTATTCCTCTCCCCATGAGGAATAAGCCCTCTTGAGGAAGAGCTCTTGCGCAAGAGGGCAGTGTAGACAGGCAACATGAATTTCTTGCGCAAGAAACCCCTATGGCTAAAATGGCTATCAGAGCTTTCTTGAACAAGAGAGCGTCCACACTGCCATAGACGCTTTTGCACAAAAGCACATCTCTTGCGCAAAAGCACATGCCAGTGTAGACGCACTCTTGTGGAAGACTTTTTGCGCAAGAACTCTTCTGCAAAACAGTTCTTGCGCAAGAAGCTGCCAGTGTAGACGTAGCTATGTGTGCAGTAGAATGTAGAAAAGCATCTTAGATATAAAGCAAACACACACATGACCTCCAGGTCATGTGACATTTTGTCTTTACTCAAATGATCAGGAATATCCCTTGGCAAACAAGCTGCATATTACAAACAACACCCAATTGCCAGGAAATACTGAGATTTTTGTGTTTTGTTCTGATTTTTAATAAAAACAATTTTGAAGACCTCAGAATTTCCCAAGGGACAGAAATTCTATTTTCCAGGCAACTCCGGTCACAGAGATTGTAGTAGGCTGTACCAGTGAAGTCTTGGCTAAGATTTGAGGAACCTTTCTTATATAAAACAAATAAATGAAGACCCAGGTAGAGATTTCCAAAGGAAATCATGAAACCCAATGGAAATTGGGAGGCTAAATATCCTAGGCTTCTTTGATATTCCAGTCATAATAAAAGGATGAGGATATTTCAATGTACAAAGGATATGTTCTTATGTATAAATATTATAGAATTTTTTACTCTAGAATCATGGAACAGATTTTCATAACATCACATGGTCTGTTTCAACCCAAAAGAGACATATAATTCAGAGTTACAGCTAGATACTTGGAATGACATTCCAGTTTCTTTTATGCCATTGTTGTGCAAACACACAGAAGTCCTATTACATTGCATTATTTAAAGTGACAAGGTCAGATCAGATTTTCAGCGCTAAGTCCTATGGGCTGAATCCTCGTATTGTTATTCATTCCAAATTCCTGTCAGGGTCAACAGGAATTTTGGAGGAATGACAAAGAAAAACTGTGCAAAAGATTAGGCCTAGAGATTTTTTAACCTGAAATTTCCTGTTTTGTCTGTGTATTATTTTCCATTTTCTGTTTTAGTAGTAGCTTTTTAAAAAATAAAGCAAAAGTAATGTTGAAAATGGCATTGTCCATGTTTGGTAGTCAGACAAAGGAGAGCTTAAATTTGTTGGGTCAGGAAAGTAAGTTAGTAGGGTGTAATTACAATGAATTCAGTTCTCAGGCTTCAGGGATCACCAGCTGAAGACAGGAAGACATATTCTCTTAAGGTATAGTAAGGAGCACTGTGGAGATTTAACACCTTCCTATGCAACATCCATAATTGAGACAGGATAGTGGATAAGATGGAGCATTGGTCTGTTCCAGTATGTACCCTGAGATTATAAATAATAGCTCTTTTAACACAATGAACTCTGACAGCTCCTACATGGGTGCCTCACATGCACTACACAGCATGCTTAAAAAGTCAGGAAAAGGAATAAATAGACTCCACTGTTTAACTCATTTGGAAAACGGAAACAAATTATTTTGAAAATATTATCAGACATGAGGGGCTTGATTTTCAGAAGTTCTGCACATCCAGAACTCCAGCTGAAATTAATAGGAGCAACAGGTGCTTGGCCCTTGTAGGAAGTAGGCCCTTAGTCTATATTATGCACTAAGTAAAACTACAATTTTGCTATAAGAAACACACAGAGACAAGCTATTTGTGTTATAGGAAAACAGAATTTACAGTACTCACTTCTACTGACTAAGAATTTAAAACGTGGCCTGACCCTCCCCCTTCCACCTTTGCCTCAAATGAATGTATAGTATCAGCTAGGAAAGGATGAAGGAATTTTCTGATAGTGTTCAGCAATGAGAAGAAAGCTTATACGATCAAGCTCTTACACAGTATCGTGCCCTCTTACACTAATAGTATGGGTGTAAAGAGTCTCTCAGTATCTTTTGGTACCTTCCCGCCAACATGTGTAATGCAGGAAACATTTTGTCCTTGCAATGCATTGTGTTCAGAGAATAGGATTTCACTGTAAGTCAGAGTGACAGCATAATAGTGTCAAATGTTGATCTTTAATTTGAGGAGCTTTCTCATTTTTGAGGTGGGTCCACATTCTAACCATCTCTAACCCACAGACTATGGTACATGTTTTTGACCTTTTTCAAGCTACTGATTGAAGCTACGTCCCATGTCCATAGCCTCTGCTTCTGTTCTGTGGTCCTGTTCTGTACCCATCCTTCTATGGGGTAATAGCAGGGTTAGGAATCAAGATGAATGGGGCAGTTCATGCCACTTGAAGCTATTGTTTAAGGCTGTGGGTTTTCAAGATTTTTAATGGGAAGAGGTACTTTGATCCTATCATGTGATTCCATGCGCTTCTGTCCTCAGCATGAGCCTATACATCCTATGACTAAGTCCTGGAGTCAATGGGTCAGCTCTTCTCAGGAATAAGTGCTCACCAATGTGATGGAGGCTTGCACAACCAAGACATTTCTGGCATGTGCTAAGGCAGGAGTCCAACTAACACACTAGCATCCTGGCCACCTATGGACACTAGAGGAATCACACATTGCTCTTTTTATGAAGGAGCAAAAACAGGCAGTTGCAGAAGTCAGTGCCCCAACCCTCTTCTGCTCCAGTGTGGTTGCTCCTGGGACCCTTGCAGCAGTTGTAGGGGTACCTTTGCATATTGCTTCAGTGAAATAGGGCAGTATGTTTCCCTGAGAGAGGGAAGAGAGCTGCCTTTACAGATTTTCAGTTGCATCATGTAGTAGCTGAAGGAGGGAGGGAAAGAAAGAAAAAATAAAAGGGCAAAAATTTATGCTCTTCCCCCCCCCATGGGTGTTCTACTTTTTTTCCTATGAAAAAAATAAAACAAGAAGAAAACATACAAAACCCCTGAGAAATAATTACTGGTTAACTTTGAGAACCCTCCAAATATTTTCCCATGGAGAGCTCATAGCTATGGTCACATTCCCACTTACTGCTTCACATTATGCTTTGTTGTGAATCCCTAAACACAACAAATACTCACGCTTTATTAAGCACCTGCTTGGCTTATTTGAAGAATCTGGTAGCGATGGTACTAATCCTGCCCTTTGACTTTTCTTGTTGGGTGGCAAAGTGGTTATTTCTGCTGTTTCTTAGTTTGACATCGGGGAGCAATTCAGTAATCCTCAGCTCTGCCAGCCTTGCATGCTGCCCTTGTTGTTCACACTTGTCATGTTTCTGTAATTCAGATGTGTTAAGACTGATGTAATATTCCAATGGCTATGGAGAAGGAATCACAATATGAACTGCTATTAGCTCCCTACATCACCCCCTCCCCACCACGAAACACAACTGCCTATATTTTCTGCACAGATGAACAAATGAATGACAAACCAGACATGACTGTCCACTGCAAACAAGCACATGCCCATTGATAAGGCTGAATACTCTAGGTATAAAATATACATGGCATCTTCCATTGCACAAATATCATAAGCCATGAGCCTAGCTTTGCCGGTTACGAATATCTGAAAATTTAAAAGGCCATTTGAACCTTTCCTCTGCTGTTACTCGTAACTAAATTAATATACAACAATGATGAATGCACTTTTTATATATTTACGACTCTGGGCCAATCCCACAACAAAGATAGAGACCCAAATTAAAAAAAGACATGGGATCAACAATGGAAAGCTGATCCCTAGAATGCCTTGGAGCTGCTATTTACTGAGTGAAGTTAACTGGCTGTGTACCTCATACATGCATAAAAAAGGAAGCAATCTAAGGCTTTGTCTACACTTAAAAGTTTAAAGTGCTGCATGGCACACGTGATGGGAGAGCTGTCTCCCAGCACATTATGTAAACCACCTCTGACAGGAGAATAACTAACAGCAGTGGGAGCACGGCTCTCAGCGCTGTACTCTGGTTCACACTAGCACTTCACAGCACTATCACTTGCTGTGCTTGGGGGTGGTGTATTTTTTCACACTCCTGACCCAGAAAGATACAGCACTGTGAAAGGCCAGTGTAGACTTGGCCTAATGCTTACCATGATGCCAACAATGACCAGCTCCAAGGTGACTTCTAAGTCAATCCATTAAGATAATCTCCTAACAAGGGCTCATGATCAATCACAGTTAACTCATACAATTACCAAAAAAAAAATTCATTGGAATTTTCAGAATCAATCATGATTAATCATGGGTTTAATTGCACTGTTAAATGATAGAATACCAATTAAAAAATCCTAAATATTTAGTTTTTCTACATTTTCAAATATAGTGATTTCAGTTACAACCTAGAATATGAAGCACAGTGCTCACTCTATGTTATTTTCATTACAAATATTTGCACTGTAAAAAATGATAAACAATAGAAATAGTATTTTTCAGTTCACCTCACACAACTACTGTAGTGCAATTTCTTTATCATGAAAGTGCACTTAAAAATGGAGATTTTTCTTTGTTACATATCTGCCCTCAAAAACAAAATAATTTAAAACTTTAGAGTCTCAGGTCTAGGCAGTCCTATTTCTTATTCAGCCAACTGCTAAGACTGACAAGTTTGTCTATATTTGCGAGAGATAATGCTGCCCACTTTTTATGTACAATGACATCTGAAAGCAAGAAGATGTCTCTGCATGGCACATTAGCAGCTGACATTGCAAGGTATTTATGTGCCAGATATTCTAACATTCATATGTCCTTTCATGCTTCACCCACCATTCCAGAGTCTATTGTCCATATTGATCATGCTTGTTTAAAAAAAGTGTTAATTAAATTTGCAATTGAGCTCCTTGGGGGAGAATTGTATTTCTCCTGCTCTGTTTTACCCACATTCTACCATATATTTATTGTTCTAGCACTCTCGGATGATGGCCCAGCACATGTTATTCATTTTAAGAACTCTTTCACTACAGATTTGACAAAATACAATGAAGGTACCAATGTGAGATTTCTAAACATAGCTACAGCACTTGACCAAATGTTTAAACATTTGAAGTGTCTTCCAAAATCTGAAGGCCAAGGTGTGGAACATGCTATTGGCAGTCTGAAAAGAGCAACACTCAGATGTGAAAACTTCAGAACCCAGACCACCAGAAAGAAAATCAACTTTCCACTGGTGGAACCTGACTTAGATGAGGAAAATGAGCATGCATTTGTCTGCACTGTTTTGGCTTGTTATCACACAGAGCCAGTCATCAGCATGAAAGCATGTCCTCTGGAATGATTGTTGAGGCATGAAGGGACCTATGAATCTTTAGCACACTTAGCATGGAAACATCTTGCAACCCCAGTTACAACGATACCATGTGAATACTTGTTCTCACTTCTAGGTGACATTGTAAACAAGAATTGGGCAGCATTATCTTCTGAAAATGTTGTTTGTCTGAGCCACTGGCTGAACAAGAAATAGGACTGAGTAGACTTGTAGGCTCTAAAGTTTTATTTTTGAATGCAGTTATTTTTGTACATAGTTCTGCATTGATAAGTTCAATTTTTATGATAAAGCAATTGCATTATAGCAGTTGTATTAAGTGAACTGAAAAATACTATATTTGTTTTTACAGTGTAAATATAAAGTCAAAAGGGGTGATTTTTGTCTTTGGGAAAAATAGAATCTATTAAATTATATACAAGATTTACTTACCTCTTTTCAGGAAATAATGACAATTTATTTTTTTTTCACTTGCATACCTTGTTCTTCAGCACAAACTAATATCCACAAGGCTCAGTCTATTACAGCTCCCTTGAACCATTCTGTAAATTCAAGGGGCCCTACGTCCAGTGGAAATAGATACCTCAGAATTCCCACAGTTAAAAAGGTTTTGTTTTTTAAACTTCTCTATTATCTCCTTTTGTGTTTCCATATTTTTTCCTTCAGTAATTCCTACAGCAATTGTTGACAATTTTGGTTTTAAGTACAGCTGGTGAAAAACAAAAATACTAGCCTGGGATAGAATATTATGGACCTTTCTGGAGTTAACTTATAACTGTTTAAAAGTTGGGAAATATTTTGTCTAAATTCAATTATTTTTGTTCTGTTTCCCTCATTGGCAGATGATGTCTGTTTTCAATACCTTGTTCTCTTTCATTGCCACAAGTCATTGTCTTCTCCTTTGTAATTATTTGGCTTTCACCAGTTGTATCTGAACTCACAGTCTTTAATGTGTTTATCTTAACATTGCCCCATGAGGTAAGGCTATGCTATTATCCCAATTTGACAGGTGGGAAACTGCAGCAAAGAGAAATTAAATGATTTGCCCAAAGTCATACAGGAAGTCTGTGGTGGAGCAGAAAATTGAGCTAAGGTCTCCTAAGTGTCAGGCTAGCACCCTAACAACTGGTCCATCTTTATTTCATCTAGTTATCACTGCTCTTTATGGTTAAGTTTTTGTCGGGGGTCTTATTGTTCACTCTTACTGAACAGATCTCAAAAGAATTCTGTTGAGATCAATGGGACTACTTGTTTGAGTAAGCATGGCAGAACTGGGCCCTCAATGTTATGTACTTGATCTTACTCCAGGTATGAGTTTGGAGGTCTCCTACAGACAATAACTGTTCTGGAACCATATTATACAGGATGCTGTAGGTCAGTGTTTCTCAACCTTTTTTTTTATAAAGTACCCCTTTTAAAAAAAAATTAGAAGTATCCCTAGTACCTACAATTTTCAGACACACACAATTTTTTTCTACCATTGCAACACATTTGTTTAAACAACTTAATCGTAGCTGGGCAGGCGATGAAATTTTTGGGTATAAAAAGTACAAAAATAATAAAGCGCTGTAAAACTTACAACAAAAATTCAGTTTTCTCCAAATTTTCGTTGTGTTGAAGTACCCTCCAGACTTCGCTTGAGTACCCCTAGGGGTACTCATACCACTGGTTGAGATGATTAAATACGTTGTGCAGAGATAGTTTGGTTTTGACAAAGGATTCATGATTGAAGAGAAAAACACAAGAACCTGGATGGTGGCACCCAGTTTTAAGCCTAGAACTGTGGTTCAAATAAAGCAGGTACTTGCCACCATTTCGTTGTCATTTCAGGCAAACATGCTAATCAGAAGGCTATAGCATGTCTCTCTCTTGCTCTCTCTCTCCCCCTCTCTCTCTTCCTCTTGGAAACAAAAACATCTCCCCAGCTTGCTCATGCTCATATATTTTAACAAAATGTCATTTAATCAAAAACATTCCAGGTTTAGAGCATCTCTAAAAATCATAGTTTAATAATGTAAACATTGTCATTGCAAAGATAGTAAAATGGAGAGAGAGATCAATGTGTAAAAGTTACAGAAAAAGTTTTGCTGAGTAGTAAGCAAACTGAGGGGAAGACAATTGTAACTTTAAAAACAACCCCTAAAAGTCAAACTTTTGGCCCACAAGTCATGGCTGTAGCAAACACGCTGCCCTAGAGTGAAGCTGTGCAGAGGGTCTCCATAAACATCTCTGATACCACCTAACTTCTGCTTGAGTACATAGACAGGCAATAGTTACAGTTTTAAGCATGTCAAAACCAGGAACATCATGGGAGTGGCATAAGAGTAATATGATTTTAAAAAAAATAGAGTTGTTTTTATTTCCTTATTTCTGAGCTGTGCAGCTGCACTCAGTTCACATTTTCAGTCTTTGCTCCACAGCTATAAGAACTAGAAAGCACATTTTGTATTTAAAAAATGAAAGCTGAAATTCACACTGACCCCCTTGATTTGGGGAGTTGAGAATTTAAGAAAACATCAGATTTTGTGCGACTCCTGATAAAATCCTGATTGACTGACAAGCATGATGATGGAAATACACCAGGCATGAATTTAGCCTATTTTGTAGCCTATTTGGTTTACCATAAAATACATTGGTTCAAGTACAGGAAACCATTATTTGCATTAGCATTCTCTGGGCAAGCTTAGAGAAGTATTTGTATAAGACTTTTACATGTTTCCTTTCATTACTTCAGTTATAATTTTTATCCATGTCCACTATTTATGCTCCTAATGGATCCCACAAATAACATACTCAGTTTCTATAAATAATCAGCTTTGCAATTACCCTTTCAGTATGAAACAAAGTTACTAGAGGTATTGGAATAGCCATATGACACTTAGGCAATGTGGGATTACAGACCTAGTCTGGCTTTTGCTGTGTTTTTGATTCTCTTTAAAGCACATTGTTTTGTTGAATCATGTGACCTCAAGCCAATGTTTACAGGCAGTTATTGTCTTTGTCAGTTATCTAAATGGATACTCAATTTAGGATAAGTTCAAGGTGGAAAAACTAGAATCGATATCAATAATCAGTACAGAAAACAGACAATAACAAGATTTTGAATGATTATTTTTTGGGTGGGGTTAGTTACCTTAAACTAAGGGGATATTTATTTGATTATCTCTATGTATAAAAAAGCAGCCAGAGAGAAGGGAGTTGGCAAGCATAGTGAGCAGGGTGCAGCCCCCTCCTAAATTCCCCATTAAAAATCCAAAAATACAAAGTCAAAAAGGGGTGATTTTTGTTTTTCAGAAAAATAGCATCTATTAAACTATAAACAAGTTTTACTTGCCTCTTCTCAGGAAATAAAGTCAATATATTTTAATTTTTCCTCTTACATACTTTTTTCGTCAGTACAAACTAACATCCCTGAGGCTCAGTCTATTACAGCCCTCTTGCACCACTCTGTGAATTCAAGGGGCGATACATTCAGTGGATCTAGCCACTTCAGAATTCCCACAGTTAACAAGATTTTTTTTAAAAACTTCTGTTTTTTCCTTTTGTTTCCATATTTTTTTCCTTCCTCCTACAGCAATACTCAATAATGCTGGTTTTAAGTACAGCTGGTCAAAAATAATTGAATGTAGATGAGAAGTTTCCCAACTTTTAAACAGTTATAGGTTTAACTCCAGAAAGGTCCATAGCAATCTCAAAATTAGAGCAAACTAATGATCTATCTCGGACTAGATCTCTGAAAGTAACCACTGGCAGATTCTTTAGACAAAATAAACAGAAGCTCTTGAAAATACACATTACAGCCAATAGTATATCACAGAAGGAAAATTCTTTCTTTTTCCAACAGTTCATCAGTTTCCCCTACACCTCAGATATGGTAGTAGGCAACAGAATTGCTATAAATAAATACAGGTATAGTTATTTAACTATGGGTATTTGGGTTGATGGAATAATTCATGTCTGGCCTTTTTCTAATTCAAATACTTGCTGATAGTTATAGTCATCCCAGACATAATCTAAGAAAATCATATTGTTGACAATCACATCTTTTACTGAGTTAGGACAAACGCTACGCCACTGATCCAGGCTCCAGGATTATACACCTAAGTCTTAATGTACCACATGTTCAAGCTCAAGATTTTGATCTTACACAGTGACAGTTGCATATGATTTTTATTAGTTTTACCTTTGTGGAGGTTAAATGCACAAATGAAACCAGTATGTGTAGATTTATCTAGATTTGAAAAGATGATATGAACAGGGTGGCAAAATGGACAAAGAAAATACCAAGCATCTTGCCTCTGGTGACATTTGTTTGATTTTATTCAGCACAGAAGCATATAAGACCTTAAAGGTCTGGGTTGTGTTTTTGCAAGAAGGCGCTATTGAAGACGTACACTCAAATTACTGTAATACAGGACAGTTGTCAAAAAAGCACTAATGGTGATATAGAATAATGAGTCCATGACATAGAATCTTCAATTCAAAATGGTCTTCTGCTAACAAAAACCACCTGTATCTATAAAACATCTGAATTGTATTTACCAGTGCTTTCCTAGTTGGAAATTAGAAAAAAAACAAGACCAACAAATCTTTCAGTCATTTCCTCCTGACCAAACAAGTAATCTATTAATAACAATGATTGGAAAACCATCTCTGTAGTGTTTGGAATCTTTAAAAACTCTGAAGAAGTTTATGGCAATAACTCAGTCTAAATAAAAAAAAATAACTTCCATCGGTTTCTAATTGGTAGACCACAATGTTTAAACAGATGAAAATCAAAATAAAAATGTACCTTGATCATTCTAAACCACTGCATTTAAGAAGAAGCACATGAGCACATGGAGAAAATATTTCAGGGCAAACTTTTCTTTTTACAAGTTCATTCTACAAAGTCCAAAAGTCACTCCATGGTTTGACCAGCTACATTATGGAAGCTGAAATAAGGGGAATGCCTATAATTGCACGTGTGCTGCAGAATATCTTCCAAAATTAAATGTGACTGTGCACAAGAGTTCACAATATTTAGCAGTAAAAGCTGTGAGAACTCATGAGAACTTCTCAGCTAATAATAGTTTTATGTAATGTCTCTTTAAGTAGGTCGGCTGCCCGATTCTGGTAGGTGTTGTAACAAACATAGAACGTGATGATATTTTACAGTTATGTAGTTCCTGCTCACACTTTCCATCTCAACTTAAACTGATCTTGATATGATGCCTGAATATGGTTATGGAGTCAACCAAACAGTCAGGCTGATAACATATAGCCTGATTCATTTGTGGCAAGATTCTTAATTACACTACAGAGTACTTTATTGCCAATAGTCCCACTGAGTTCAACAGTACTACTGGGGCACCAAGATCCTTTTCAACACAGGTAAGGTGGGGGAATTAAGATCCAAGCCAGCACATTAAAAGGATTCATGTTGAGGTTCAGTCTCCAGTCATCTCAAGCTGTGGTTTACAAGCATTTGGAATTCAGCATCCAACATGCTCCAGCTTTTAAAAGTATAGTCAGCACTGCTCTTTACTTTCTACATCACTCAATCGAAAACAACAAAATGCCAAATGGCCATGTAGGAATGTAAATAAAGAAGAACAACACATCCACATCCATTGAAAGCTGTAGGGAATATTTAGGTTGCCAAAACATAATTACCTGAGTTGGAATTTCATCATGGAATTAAACTACAGTGGAATCTTTAGTTACTATCAATACTATCTTCTGCAAGCCACCAAGGACTGATGAAATGCATCCTAGAATACTCAAAGAGCTGATAGAGGAGGCAGCTGAGCAATTAGGTATCATCTTTGAAAAGTCATGCAAGTCAGGAGAGATCCCAGAAGATTGGAAAGGGGCAAATATAGTGCCCATCTATTAAAAGAGAAATAAGAACAACCCAGGAAACTACAGACCAGTCAGTTTAAGTTCTGTGCCAGGGAAGATAATGAAGCAAGTAATTAAGGAATCCATTGGCAAACATCTGGAAGATAATAAGGTGATAGATAACAGCCATCATGGATTTATAAAGAACAAATCATGTCAAACCAATCAGATAGCGTTCTCTGATAGGATATCAAGCCTTGTGGATCAGGGAGAAGTGGTGGATGTGGTATACCTAGATGTAGAAAACATGACCTCTGAGGGAAGATTGAAATAATTGTGCTTGTTTAGTTTAGAAAAAAGACTGAGGTGGGACATGATAGCAGTTTTCAAGTATCTAAAAGGATATTATAAGGAGGAGGGAGAAAAATTGTTTTCATTAGCTTCCGATGATAGGACAAGAAGCAATGGGCTTAAAATGCAGCAAGGGAGGTTTAGGTTGGATATTAGGAAAAACTTCCTAACTGTCAGGATGGTTAAACACAGGAATAAATTGTCTAGGGAGGTTGTAGAATCTCCATCACTGGAGATATTTAAGAGCAGGTTGGATAGGCACCTACCAGGGATGATCTAGACAGTGCTCAGTCCTGCTGTGAGGGCAGGGGGTTGGACTCAATGACCTCTCGAGTTCCCTTCCAATTCTAGGTTTCTAGGATTCTATGAAATTCTATCTGGCTTAACCTTGGTTAACTCCAGCTCCAGGAGAAGCTGCCTGGACTCCCCAGCTGATGGTCCTCCAGCATCTCCTCAGCAGAGGGGCAGGGCTGGGATACTCAGCTCCCTTCTGGGATGGGGGAGGGGGGCAAGGCCAGGTCAGCAGGTGGGTGGCTTCTCACAGGGGAGAGGCAGGCCTGGGATGCCCAGCAGCTCCTCATGGAGAGGGACAAGGGGAGCTGTGGCTGCGCTGCCCAGTGGCTCCCATGAGGAGGTGGGGATGATGGCTGGCAGGGCTCCCCCGCCCCATCCAGAGCTGCAGCTGAGCACCGGGAGGAGGGTTTGGAGGCAGGGGGCTGGCACCAGAAAGAGAGTGGCTAGTTGGGACAATAGCTGGTAGTATGGAGAGCCCTGGATCCAGCTGCCCACTCTCTTCCTGGTGCAGCCACCCATCCGTGGTCACATGCAGTATAAGTGTCCCCGTGCTCACTGCCTCCTGTGGTTATTGCAGAGCATAACTGTCCCTTCTAGCAGATTTCTCCCTTCCCATGTTATAGAAAACAGTTAGGGTATGTCTAGACTACATGGCTCCGTCGACGGAGACACGTAGGTTAGTTTACTCGACAAAGGGAAATGAAGCAGCAATTTAAATAATCGACGCTTCATTTAAATCAAAATGGCCATCACGCTGTGCCGATCAGCTGTTTGTCAGCACAGCGCGGCAGTCTAGACGGGGATCTACCGACCCCAGAACCCTTTGTTGGCAGATCCTGTAAGCCTTGTTTCACAAGGCATAAAGGATCTGTCAACAAAGGGTTCTGGGGTCGGCAGATCTCCATCTAGACTGTCATGCTGTGCCGACAAACAGCTGATTGGCATAGCGCGGTGGCCATTTTGATTTAAATGAAGTGGTGATTATTTAAATCACCAGTTCATTTCCCTTTTTCATCCTGCCTCATCTACATGGCTCCATTGACAGAGCCATGTAGTCTAGACACACCCTTAGATTCCAGGCACATCCCATTTTCCTGGCACAACCATTCACTGTCCTTGTTTTAAGTTAGAATAAGAAGAAGCTACATACCAAATTTGGTGGTCCTAGCTGTTACCGTTTTGGAGGAGTTTTGAACAGACTCACAGCAGAATGGAAATGCTCGTGGACACATACACACAGACAAATGCACAAACTCTCTAAAATATATAGCGAGATTATAACAAGCCCCGGGAATCATGTGGAATCAGTTGAAGGACTGAAGTTTTATTTTTTTAAGGTTCAAGTTCCCTGAAAACTTTTCACGTTTCTGAAAGCATTTCCTTCCCTTAATTAAATTATAATACAATCTTCACTCTTACTATAATCCACATTCCTATCTGTATGCCCCAATCAGGATCATCGAGCTATGCACTGTACAAACACACCAGTAGAAACACAGTCCCTGCTTGACTCTAATTTAAACAATCCCCTTAGAAAAGTTTAATTAAAATCAAAATATGTATTTTTAATGAAAGCGAATCCCATTTTGCGAAAGCAACAATAATTTTTCTTTGAAAACAGTCATTTCTCTGAGCCGAGGACTACAAGAAAGTAAATATAAACCACACAATGGTCCTGAAGGCACAGCTTACTACTGATAAACAAAACTCAAACCTTCCTTATTTAGAATATTTTTCTAAACCTACACAATGAAACTGGTTCCATTGACGGAATAGCAATAAAATGGATACCTGATGGCCAAGGAAAATGACGCCACCCAAAATCAACATGGCAAAGAACTGCAGAAGCTGAGCTGAAAAACCTGTGGCATATCTGGGGAGTCATTAAAAGGCTTGCCAGAAACAGGAGTGGAGCAGTATTGTTTCTGCCCTAA
Organism: Pelochelys cantorii; assembly: GCA_032595735.1. Lineage (NCBI taxonomy): Eukaryota > Metazoa > Chordata > Testudines > Trionychidae > Pelochelys > Pelochelys cantorii. Next base: position 330,220,228 of record CM064326.1, on the reverse strand, counting down.
ATGCCAGAGGCATAACAGAAACACGATGATGGTGATACAAGCCATGTGGGTTCTATGTATTGAAAACAAAACAAAACAAAAAAGTTCCCCATCCCTTGTCTGAAGCCCTGACAGTCTTTGGTAGTAATTTTACCTAGCAACTGTTACCTTCTAAATTTGATCCTATATCCTGAGATGAACAAAAAGGCTGTGTCTACATTGGCAAGATTTTGCGCAAAAGCGGCCGCTTTTGTGCAAAATCTTGCCGCCTATCTACACTGGCTGCGAGTATTTGCGCAAGATGCTGACGTTCTAATGTACGAAAACAGTGCTTTTTGCGCAAATACTCTGACACTCCCGCTCAGGGATAAGCCCTCTTGCGCAAGTATTCTTGCGCAAGAGGCCAGTGTAGACAGGCAACGTTAATTTCTTGCGCAAGAAAGCCCGATGGCTAAAATGGCCATCGGAGCTTTCTTGTGCAAGAGAGCATCTACACGGCACGGATGCTTTTGCGCAAAAGCACATCTTTTGCGAAAAAGCACATGCCAGTGTAGACGTTCTCTTGAGCAAATACTTTTAATGGAAAAACTTTTCTGTTAAAAGTATTTGTGCAAAATCATGCCAGTGTAGACGCAGCCAAAATATGTCTGCAGTTTAAATTAACAGTATCAGCATAAAAGGTGCATGTAGTAAAGATCTGGGGTCTTTCTAAATGGATTCATGTGTGGAGACTGAGGCATTTTAAGAAGAACAAAAGGCATCTTAACAGGAATGGACTGGTAGTTGTATCATTGAAGATAATTATGTGGCTTTTCTACTCACTTATTGGTGAGGACTGAGACTACCACAGTTTGTGGCCCATAATAGAGCTATGGGGGTGATTTAAATGATATTGTGGAATTTATATCTACCATTAAACTTTACCCAAATAAATTGATCTTAAAAGGTGAGACCTATGTTGAAGAAAGTGAAACAATATGGGTTATATTTCAATAGCCAAGGAATAGAAGCTGCAACATGCTATCTGTGAGAATGTTACATGCCACTCAGAAATAAGAAAGGGCCAGTCTCACAGGAAATCAAAGTATGTAGTGCTGGAAGGAGAGAAAGAAGGCACAGCAAACAGTAGCAGAATGGCTAATTTAGGCATGAAGCTATTTGTTTCTGCCACAAGTAAAAACTCTGTTTCCAGACAAGTATTCAGGAGAAAAGTTCCTAGTAAGTGGTGATTCTACAATAAAGACAATGTAGTCATAAAGAAGGAGTTTTGAAAGGAATGGTTTCTTGGTTTTGTGCATGAGGGTGTGAAGCAGTAATAACATTTTGGCGTGGTAGCATTTTACACCCACCTTCTCCACCATCTTTCATCTTGTCTAGTCATTCACAGCTCTACAAAGAGTGAAAATTACTAGCCAGGATGACAGGCAATGACAATTCAGGCCCTATGGTTCTCAAGAAATTACCTTTATGAAGAATGAACTCACTCTCATATTATTGTAATAACCTTATTGCATTATATTGTGACCCTCTTCCGTGAATTCCTTGAGAAAGAAATTTTGAATATTGTGACTCCTGACAACAAGCCAAAAATCTTTCCCTCGGGCTATGTCTAGACTACAGGGTTTTCTAAAAAAAAAGTGGCCTTTTTTTGAAAAAACTTCACCTGTGTCTAGACTACCATCACATTCTTTCGAAATTAAATTGAAAGAATGCGGCGGTTTTTCAACAGCAGTAATCCTGCTTTTACAAGGAAGAACGCCTTTTTTTGAAAGAGCTCTTTCGAAAAAAGGCATTCTTGAATGTAAACAGGGCTTTTTCAGAAGAGAGCATCCATATTTCCAGGGTGCTCTCTTTCTAAAAAGTGGCTTGCTTTTTCGAAAGACTTGGGGCTGTCTAGATGATCTCTTTCAAAAGAGGCTTGTAGTCTAGACATACCCTCAGTGTGCAGTGGCAGTCTAAAAAGTGAACAGAATGTCAGGAATCATTAAGAAAGGGATAGAAAATGAGACGGACAATATCATATTGCTTCTTTATAGAAATCCATCGTATGCCCACATCCTGAATATCGTGTGCAGATGTGGCTGCTCCATCTCAATAAAATTATATTGGAATTGGAAAAGGTTCAGAAAATGGCAACAAAAATGATTAGGGGAACGGAGCAGCTTCTGTACAAGGAGAGATTAATAAGACTGGGAATCTTCCATTTGGAATAGAGACAAATATGGATGGTTATAATTGAGGTCCATAAAATCATGACTGGTGTGGAGAAAGTGAATAAGGAAGTGCTATGCGCTCCTTCTAGTAACACAAGAACTAAGGGTCACCAAATGAAATTAATAGGCAGCACATTTAAAACAAACAAAAGGAAGCATTTCTTTGCATAACACACAGTCAACTTGTGAAACTCTTTGCTGGAGTATATTATGAAGGTCATAATAATGGCGGTGTACAGACTACGATGCCATTAGAGCCAGATGGCTTTTTGAAGCAAAATTAAATACACAAAATGACAGTGAAGATGCTGCTGTTTGTTATACAGTAATTCCTCATTTAACACTATAGATGTGTTTCTGAAAATGTTCGTGCTAAGCAAAAACATGCTATGTGGGGTCAATTTTCCCATTAAAAATAATGGAAAAGGTGGGGGTTGCGTTTCAAGTGGTGGTGGCAAAGTCAATTTTTTGTTGGTGCTGGGTCATCAACGTCAACATTAGCTATCTAGCAACACAAGATAACTAGAAACACAAGTTGCCACGTTTTGTTAAAACACAAAGATAAACATGTGAGTGAGCGGAGGAGAGCTGTGACCACATGTATTCATCCGCTCATGTGTATTACCACTATTTTCACCAACTTATACCACCATGTGAAGTAGTCTGCCACTTGATTATTTTCGTGTTATTTCGGGTACGGTCGTGTTATTTGAAAAATGTTCCCTAAAAAAAAATTGTGCTATTGCAAAAACATGTTAAGAGGGCACATGTTAAACGAGTAATTACTGTATTGCCAGAAATGGCCTCCCCCAGTATCCCACAATGCCTGCCATGACAGCTCTGCCCCCCTTTTTTTTTTAACTTGACTGTCCTGTAGGCATGCACCCTTCCCTTTCAAAGGTCAGTGAAGTTCTCCCAGCTGAGCATGCTTCTCTGCTCCGTAAACTGGCCCCAGTAATCAGTCCTGCAGGACCACTGAAAAGTATCCCTTGCGGTTAATATACATTGAGGCCCAGTGGTCTGGGGTACGGATAGGGATGTATGTCCTGTCAATAGGCCCTTCACAGTTGGGGAAGCCCAGAGTGCCAAATCCCTCAATGATGGCATCCACATCTGCAAGGCGGATGACTGCACAGCAAGATGCTGTTTATCGCCCTGACCACCTGCAGAAGGAGACAAACAAACTGAGAATCCCAGGGGTGCCAGGGCTCCTGAGAGTTCCCATCTTTCCCCCTACCCCCCCCCCCACTCACGAGGAGCACCCCCTCTGCAATCACAGCCATCACAGGCAGTGCTTTGTGCGGGTGGGACAGAACAAAGCTTCCTAGGGAGGGGACTTGCCCCACCCCTATGCCCACCCCCTCTTTCGCTAGGGAAGCCCATTCTCTCCTTCCTTCCCCCTCCTGGGACAGTAGCCCAAGAAAGCCATACCTGCATGAGCAGGGCCGCAACGGTCTATCTCTCTACGCTGAACTGGTTCCCCATGGAGCAGTAGCTGTCCAGCTTGGAGAGTTTCCAGAGGGTGATGGCATCACGCTTCTGGAGCGGAATGGCAGGCCTCATGTGCATGTCCTGTCACCTGAGGGCAGGGGCGAGCTACCTTCACAGCTCGAGGAAGGTGCCCTTCTTCATTCGAAAGTTCTGGAGCCATTGTTGGTCTCCCCAGCGCTCCAGAACAATGTGGTCCCACCAGTCTGCACTGGTATCCAGACGCCAGATGCGGAGGTACACAGTGCCCAGACCACGGCGGGAGGTGCCCAGGTCTTGTAGCTGCTCCCCCCACATACCTGAGGAGGGTCTCCAAGAAGCCCTGGGGGTTGGGTTCCTGCAGAGCATGGGAGGCAGCCTGCAGAAAGTGCTGCATGACTTGCAGCAAAAGTTCCAAGAACTGAAGACTGCACAGAAGCAGCTCCTGCTCCATAGCACAGAGTTCTATGGTGTCCTGAGTCAGGGCAACCAGAGCAAGAAGATAAAATGCTTTGCTATCTCTCAGAGAGGTAGGCAAGCAAGTAGGAAATCTGAGAAACAGCTGTCCGGGGGGTGTGGGGGGGGTCCCTTTAAGCATGAGCCTCAGAGAGCCTCAAGCAGCAGCCATACGAGGTTACTGACCTGATGCCCTCCTGGAACTGGTTCTGGGTGGCCTTAAATGCGATTCAGCATTCAATCAGTAGACACGCTATTTCAAAATAAACTAATCCAGAATATCTCGTCTGGAATACCTCATTCTGAAATAACGCTGCTGTGTAGACATAACCTAAGTGTTCCTTTCAGCTCTGATCACTTATCTTCAAATTCAAATCACCCAAAACTGAGTTCTTGTCTTCTGCTTTGAGGCATACAGCAAGGTTTTCACTCTGATGCTGAGTTCATGGGATTTACTGTTAAAGGTAAGATTTTGTTATTGGTGATGCTTCTCTTTATGCATTGACTCCAGTCAGGGAGGTGATTTGGATCCAGGCCATAGTCCTGTCTAGCCTCTTGTACAAAATGTTATTCATGATGATTCCCATGATGCTGACTGATTCTTCAAGCTCCTTCTCCATGCCCCAGTTGTTGATGTTCCATGCAAAAACAATGTTCCAGATCCCATTCTAAAACCATCTCAGATTTAGATTATCAAGGGTAGGTTTGTGGCCAAGAACTCTTCTGCTAATTCGAAAATTTCCCATCTTCTGCAAAGCTGCTCTCTGTATTAGTATTAAACATCTGTGGAAGCATTTTCTGAAGTTTCAGATTTCTGTTTTTCTCCATTTGTACTGCCCCTCGTTGGAGCTTATGTGTTGCACTTTCCAGATGCTTGTCACAGCCAGCCTGTCCGGTAAAATCAACATGCATGTTCCACATAGTACACAATGACTTACCTCCACTGTCACAAAATGTTTGCAGGGTCTGGCTGTGCTTGCTGTTGTGCACTTATTTTAGCCATTTGACTCTTTTTTTGTTGCCGTTGCCTCTTTTCCATTTTACTGCAGCTGACACAGCCAAAGAGATGTGCTTGCTTCCTGCTGCCACAAGATGGGCTCACTGGTTTCATGGCAAGAAAAGCCAAAATTCATGGGTTTCATGACACTGGTGGCCACCATGACAAACTCTTGTCTCTATTCATGCTTAACTGAAGTAAATGGGCTTATTCATGGCAGTAAAGTTGAGTGCGTAAGTGTTTGCCTGATCAGGGCCAATGATCGTTACCTCTAGTAAAATCTCAGCATGCCATTAATCTGGGAATGCGTGAGAGAGGAAGAAAGAGGTTACAGAAAGGAGGTAGGTGTGGGAAAGGAAAACCATAGAAGCTGCACTGGCAGCTCTATTCCCAGACAGAGGAGGTGTTTGTGGTTGTTTTTCTTACAAAACCCAGGGAGGGTTTTGTTAAACTTGGCCCCCACTGCAGAGGCTGGCTGGTTTGCAGAGAATAATGGAAGAGACCACACAAAACGGGGAGGGGGGGAACAAATAGGGAACAGCTGTCTCATTCACTGTGCACTGTCCCTCCTGTGTGTTGAATTAGGCATGGATCTGCAGATATAATAGTATGTAATCATGTAATTGAAGTTTTTTATTGTAAGCAGCATTAAAGCTGTAGAGGAATTTTAATGTTGGTATTGCCTGACTTTAAAATGTTTAGCTCCATTCGACAGCAGCACTCTTTTAAAGAAGCACATCAACTTTTCCAGAACGTGCTTAGTTGTAATTGTAGTTGATTTGATACATCACTGTAGGAGAGCAAAAGCAGGGACCTTACAGGAGAATAATACTAATTGTCATGGAGCTTGTTGAACAGCCTCAGCCAGTTTTGAAAAGCACTGCCGTGGTGTCACTACACCACACGCTGGTGAATGTATTTACACATCTCCACTCTGCCCCCATCGGCATTGGCTAGGATTTGTCACAGCTTGTAGCTGTAAACATTTGGTACTTTAGCTCCAGCTGCAGCAGCCCATTCTTTTAGCTCTGGTGGTGCCCCGTTCTTTCCTTGATGTAGCCAAAATGACGTAACACCTTACCCTCTAGGAATCAGGAACACCAGTTTGCGCCATTATTTTCAAACCGTGCATTAGTTGCCAGCAATAACAACACAGAGAATATGTGGTGATGGGAAGACCCTGTGAGCAAATGGCTGTTCTTTCCCACACAGCAAAATTGGATCAAATGTATTTACTTGATAGAAACCTAAATTGGTAGCAAGGTCAATCCAACATTGACTCTCTCGCCATTAACATTATAAATCTCATTGTGTGTGAACAGGCCCCAGACTTCTTCCAAATGGCCAGATTTCACCCCTCCTTCTTTTTCTCTCTTGGAGCAGTGCCTTATTTAGTCAGCAGCCCCATGATTTCACAGAGGCTAGACGTGGAATAATGTACTACTCGGGGTGAGCTGTGGCATGCCAAAAATTTAGAAAGCTAATCAATTTCATAAATACTGTTGGGTGAGCTTCAAAGAGCTCCTTACTTGTGCAAGGAGCTCATAATTAAAAGGACATGGCAAACAGAGACGTCACTAATTGTCTTCAAGTGTGACCCTATTAAACCTTTTTGGATAGAATGAAATATTTCAACTTAATGAGCTTTCCTGTCTATGGGTACCCCTGAACTAATGCTGTGCTTTCGACCCTACCAACTAAATATGTGGCTGCAGAAAGCAAGCTGAGATTTTAATTTTTTTTACTCTTTGTCCCTGCCCTGTTGAGCAGCCTGCACATTGCAGTGGATAAATAACAGCCGATTTCATCCTGCTTGAATTCAGACTGCTTTACCAGTGGCACACAGAGCCAAAGCGTGGTGATACTGAAATCAATAGCAGCCACCTGTGGGGTGTGGAGGGGTACAGAAGCTTTTTAACAGTGTACAGTCATACGGAGCAGTGGTTTAGGTTCAGAATGAAGAACACCAGATCCAGTTGCAACTGCAGGTGCAATTGAGGTAGCCAGAATGTTATTACCACAGTTGGATTTAGACTTTGCATCACAAGCATAAAATACCATGGGAGCTCTCATGTCCAGAGGTCAGAAGTGGTGTGGTCTATTGGATACAGTCAGGGGCTGGGAACCCAATCCTCTTGGCAGTGCCACTGACTTGGTATGTGGGTCTGGTAATTAGATGTTGGCAACTCTGATATTAAGGACCCATTGCCATTTAGTGCAGATTGGTCCATTCCAAAATTAATTACTAGGTTTATTTTAATGAGCCACAGGGATAAGTTACAGTACATACAATTAAATTGGGTTCCAAATACAGAGCCAATTTTGTGCATGGCTTTTAGGATGACAATTCAGCACCTCTTATGCCATATCTTGCAGGGTGCATGCACAATTTACATGTCACTGAGGTGTTGTCAAGGATTCTGTAGGACTTTAATCCTTAAAGGCTTGTAAAGGGCCTTCTTCATGTGTAAGTGAAGATTACCTCACTGCAGAGGATGTGCACTACATAAATCCACATGGACCTTGATGGGTGGAACACAGGTTCCAGGAGGGAAGAGTTGGAGGAGGGGCCAAGTATAAGTGTTAAAAAATTGAGCAAAGTTCATCTTTTTATCATTTTGGTATTTCCATTTTTTCTGAAATGTCTCATATAAAATTCATTTTCAAACTGAAATTTTCAAAAATTAAATGGTTTTTAAAATAGCCCTTGTGACTAAGGGCTTGTCTACAAGGGAAAGCTAGTATGGAGTAATAAACTAGGTGTGAATTTAAAATGCACTACCTCCCCACGTGGATACTGTTACACGCTAAAGCACACAAAGGCACTCAGTGCAGAGATGGAGTGTCAACACAGAGTTAATGTGAAGTAGCTAGTGTGCACTAGCTTTTAAAAAATGGAAAAACTTCGAAATATGAAAAAGTTTTTTCCAAGCAGAATTTTATTTTTAGAAAATGGCTGCACTTTGATGAAATTTTTTCCTTTAAAATTTTTACCATTTTTAGCTATTAGATTTTAGAACTTTGTATATCAAATTATATGACTTTAAGTGATGCTTTGAAATATAGTAAATACAAGTTTTATAAATTGATCCTGGCTTTCAGCCTATACACAGATATGTGCTGCTGTCCCATGAGGTGCTCATCAAAGTTGTGAAGGCCACAAGGCTCTGTCCAGGTCAGCCATGACACTCTTTAGCAGACAAGTTATCTGCCTTAGCTTTAGGTTCCATTCACCGTTTACCACCAGAGAATGGCTGGTCTCAGACATGATTCCATTTAACAGCATGAGTAGCAAGAACAAAATGATAGAACACAAAAAACAGCCAAAGGCACTTACATGTAATAAGAGTAATGGAGCAGAATATGAAACACCACCAAAATTGAGACATGTCTGGGTCCATTAAAAATATCATGACTGACTATGTGTGGACAGATGACTTTCTTGGCACGGACTATTTGAAACCATTAGCTAGTGGTCCACAGCAGTAATAAAAGTCACCTGGAAAAGTTTTTCTGCTTCTTACATCATCCAGAAAAGTTTTTGTTTTAAAGCACAGGAGGCATGAAATTTAAATTGTGGAACTGTACACAATGACAATACAATAAAGAGAAAAAAGACCAACTTTAAACAAGAGTTTCAAAATCTTATTACTGAGGCAAATTTCTGTTTCCGATCTGTGATTTGTCTTTCCATATCTGGTTTACATCTGTCAGTCACTGAATAGAACAGTTTTGTATCAAAAGAGTAGGAAAGTTTATGGTAGACACTAACCTATACAAATATATTGCTGGCAGGCAGAATCGAACCTGTGACTGCTGAAGCTTAGTGCCTGAGCTAAAAGCCAGCTGGCTGGTAGCTAAGGCTACATCTACATTACCAGGTTATTTTGAAATAACTTATTTTGAAATAATAACTCCCCAAAAATTATTTTGAAATTAGCTTATTCCTCTTCACAAGCAGGAGTTATTATTACAAAATAACAAGCCCATTATTTCGAAATAACAGGCTTGGTAGTATGGACGCTCATCTTGTTTTTTTCAAAATAAGGAGAGTTGTTTTGAAATAGCTCAGTAGTGTACACATGCCTGTACAGCAGACTCATTATTCTCTCTGATAGTGGTCTCAATGCCACTAAATGAGACAATACACCACACCCACAGGTGTGTAGGTTATACAAACACAAATGCCAAAGGGAGGAAAAAACATATTGTCAGGGATGAGAATATGTTGATGGGTTTTCTAGAGCGTTTAACTTTATACACCAAGCAATGAGCCAAATCCCCAAATCTTCACTGATTTTCCTGGTCTTTTTCTTAATGTCAGCAAGAGTTTGCCTGAGTGAGGACTGAGTGAAAACCAAGAAAGGATTTGGCCCAATAGATTGAGACAACAGACTTGGATGGAAGGGTATAAAAACAAACCTGAACAATTAAGAGAACAATCCTAAGCCTGTTGAAGTCTGTGGCAAAACTCCCATTAATTTTAACTGGAGCAGGTCTTTTAGATGCATATTGGTGATGGTCTGATGTCACAGTATAATCATTTATATAAATATTCAGCACTGTGAAAATGTATGCATGGCTAGGACATTTTTAGGACTATCATTATTAGAATACTTTGTGGAAGTAAAAAACAAGGTAATTTAAAATTCTTAAAATTCTCTCACTAGCTATTCTTTTATCCTTCCATTTTTCTTTCTGCAAAGAACTTGTTTTATAAAACTTGAAAGTTGGATTACAATTACAAAGGATTTCACAGATTAGCTAATCACAGAAGCCTAATTCTGAGTAATATTTGTGACACTAAAATAAAATATAAGAAGAGACCACTTAAATTTTCATAAGTTGTAACAGAATCTATTGGAGAAACATGTGGGCTTGATTTTCCTGTCATGTAGGTGTAATTCCATTGACTTTCATGCAGTTAACTCCTGATTCTCCTCTGTATAATGAATCACTACATAGTTATCTACATCCTAAGCTATTTCTTGGAATAACTTACTATAATTACTTTGGTTAGGTTCAAATCTTTGGTCACTGACATCAATGGCTGGTTCTGTAAGTATTTTCAACTCATATTAACTAGTTGCAATAATTGTACGTTACACATAAAATAAAATGCATCCAATTATTTATGTAAGTCCCTACAAAATCATCACTCATGTTACAGCAATTTAGTAAGAAAGTCAACTTCCATTAATCACTTATTAATTTTGATAACATATTTATAAATGATAGCGCCATATCATTACATAGAACTGATTAAAATTTCAGAGTATTTTATACTGTGGATCCAATTATCTCACATACATGTAAACCAAAAATGATTCCATTAAGCTTAATTGTGTACATCAGTATAGTTGAGATAAGAATCACGGCTCAACATCTAGTTCAGGAGTTCCAAAATAAAGTATCTTGGATCTTCAGCATGCATGTGTAAGTGTAATTGCTTGCACAGAAAAATGTTTGCCTATGGTATGAATACATGTTCAGAATGTTTTCCAGCAAAGGGACCTGTTCATCAGAATAAGTGTGAAATGCTCTCACGATCACTTTTAGTTCAACTGACTTCAGAACTATGACAGTGGTTAGGAAGCTGTTGGATCTTAAAGCTTGTATCAGTTTTCCACATTCTAACTACTATCCAAGCTGCACTGGCTGTTCTGAAAGTCTGTTTGAAACTCACACCACTCATGCAAACACCAGTTGTGCTCTGAAGTGAGGTGTAAGTAAGTGAAGTTTTTAAGGGGAGAATTGTTTTTGTTTTTTGAGGGGGTGTTCAGATTGGTGAAGAACACTTAGTTCTGATCGGAAGGTTTTGTTTTTTTTAAGTCTGTTGAAAACCTTCAGATATTAACGCGGAGGTAACTTTTGACATGCTTAACCCAGACTTTGGTTCTCATTACTTTTTTTGAGCCCTTTAAGGAGGCTGGGTTCAGTTTCAATTTAACTGTGAGCATGTTGTGGAACATTATACAGCTCAGCAACACAATGGACCCTCAAGTCCACATTTTGAAAGTTAAGTATACCCAGCTTTGGGCCTTTAAATTATAAGGATATAACTGAATATATTTAACTGAATTTTTAAAAGAAGGGAATCCTTTCCTGCCTGGCTTTTGTTGCCACAATTCTTGAGTTGGCTCATTCTGTTCTCCTTTGAGCCTGTCTTTGGGATTATACATTGCAGAAGAATCCACTACTCTTACTCCTGGCCTTAATTATTGATTGAATAACAAAAAACTGTCTATAGAAATCCCTTCTTACCCTTCCTCACTGTCCCCTGGACTGTCTAGCTAATTTTCTGGTCTCCAGTGCCCCCTGGAATCATTATCAATGTATCATCTACTGTGTATGAGAAGTAATGCAGTAGCTCAGACTACCTCTCTTATGAAATGTATTGAACCTCAGATTTTTATATACTCAATATTATTAAATACCCATCCCTGGTGTGGTAAGAATAAGGTGTAACAGCTTGGAGCTATTTAATTTATTTCTCCAGGATCGAAGGGGCCACATTTCTCACTGGGTTTTCACTCTGCTTCTCTGACCAGGAGTGATGAGGCCAGTCCTCTGAAAGGAATCCTATTGTGAGAACACCTAAAATAAAACAAAAATCTCTTGAATTTAAGCATAATACTATTTTAATTCGGTCTTCTAAAGCTCACAGTCCTGTTGTTGCAGCCTTTAGCCTCATAAGGCTCCTGTTGAAGTTGTCAGGGAGTTTTGTTTGAGGATTGTAGCACTAGACACTGCAAAGCTATTTAAACCTAAAGGAAATATTTCTAAACTTAAAAAACAACAAATGGTTTGGTAGCACTTTATAGACTAACAAAACATGTAGATGGTATCATGATCTTTCGTGGTCCACTTCTTCAGATGACCAGAGTTTTGAGTTTAGGATGTGCAAACCCAAAATAAATAGGGCAGAAGTTCAACTAATAAGGAAGATAAAATAAAATACTGAACAAAGAACTTATTTAGGGCCAAATCCTGCTCACCTTTTCTCATTGAATAGGGCCACCAATTCTAAGGTTGCCATCCTTAGTTGGACTTATTTCTAGAGATTTCATCACATGAAAAGATTAATCTTAGTTAAAATTAATCTTTCAATCCTGGAGACTGCTGGACAATCCTGGGGGGTAGACAATCCTACTTAAGTCCTATGGTTCTACTTTTGTGAAGGAGGTAAGTAAGGTTTGTGTTGTAATCAACAATCAAAATATTGAGTCTGGTCCTGATTCAATTGATTTCAGTGGGAACACACTCCTTGTGTATACTTGTAAAAATGGGCCAAGGATGGATTATTTGATAGTAGGACTTTAGCTTAGTCATAGCATGGTGTCACTCATTCCCAGAAAGACCATGCCTGAGAGATAGTACTCTCAGGATTAATAAAATACAACAAGGAATAACTCAGTGGATTCTGTATGGTGGCTGCCGTCATCCTTAGGCAAACATTTTTGAAGGAAAGTCAAGATTTTTGAGTCTCTAATTTTTCGGTTTCCCAACTTGAGATTTCTTACAAGCACCTCTTATTTACAGGATAACCCCCTTTCAGAATCTCAAATCAGGTACCAATGCTGGGGCATCAAAAATCACTAGTTACAAGCTTATATCTAAGCATAATGCTTACTATTAATGTCTGGCTCATGGTCAGTATCACGTGGAGTGCCCCATGGGTTGCTTCAAGGGCTGGTTTCGTTCAACATTGTTATTAATGACCTGAATGAGGGAATGGATTGCACCCTCAGCAAGTTCTTGGATGACATTAAGCTAGGGAGAGAGGTAGGTACACTGGAGAGGGTTCAGAGTGACAGAGACAAATTGGAGGATAGGGCCAAAAGGAATCTGATGAGGTTCAACAAGGACAAGTGCAGAGTCCTGCACTTGGGATGGAAGAATCCCAAATACTGCTACAGGCTGGGGACTGACTGGCTAAACAGCAATTCAGCAGAAAAGGAGCTGGGGATTACAGTGGATGAGAAGCTGGATATGAGTAAACAGTGTTCTCTTGTAGCCAAGAAGGCTAACAGCATATTGGGGTGCATTAGGAGGAGGATTGCCAGCAGATCTAGGGAAGTGATTATTTTCCTTTACTCAGCACTGATGAGGCCACAACCTGGAGTATTGTGTCCAGTTCTGGGGATCCCTATTACAGAAAGGATTGGGGCCACACTGGAGACAATCCACCTGAGGGCAACAAAAATTATTAGGGGGCTGGAGCACATGACTTAGGAAAGGCTGAGGGATTCGGGCTTATTTAGTCTACAGAAGAGAAGAGTAAGTGGGGATTTGATAGTAGCCTTTAACTACCCAAAGAGGGGGCTCCAAAGAGGATGGAAAGAGGCTGTTCTCAGTGGTGACAGATGTCAGAACAGGAAGTAATGGTCTCAGATTGAAGTCGAGTCAATTGAATAGGAAAAACTATTCTACTAGGAGGGTGGTGAAACACTGGAATGGGTTATCTAAGGAGGTGGTGGAATCTCCATCCCTAGAGGTTTTGAAGTCCTGGCTTGACAAAGCCTTGGCTGGGATAATTTAGTTTGGAATTGGTCCTACTTTTAGCAGGGGGTTGGACTCAATGATCTGCTGAGGTCTCTTCCAACCCTATGATTCTATATTAATAGGCTACTCAGAGCAGTATGGGCTAAAGTTACTATGAAGTGCTTCAACATCAGTCTCTGATTAAATGTCCAGTACAATGAAACTCCTCACTCACGTTTCATAGTATTTAACACTTTCAGAATACACTATCAAAGTACAATACACAAACTACTTAATACTTTCTAATTAATAAAAGAACAGTGTAAAACTAGTGACATAGTATTCCTGGCTTTATATAATACATGCACATTCAGTTTTAGTTTTGTTTTACAATAATCTTCAGTCAGTTCAGGTTCCTCTCTGTAATCTGAAAAACATATCCCCATATTTGATGTATAATGGCACAGATTGTACGGACACAATTATTGATCAGGGATTGAATGCACACACACATTGGGGTAGCTGACAGGGCTAATCTCCAGCATTCAGAGCCAAAGTTCTCGGATCCTTAATGAACTGCACCCCCAATTACATGGGTTACCCACAGACTTTGCTCTCAAGACATGTAGAATGCATGAGAAACAAGTAAAGTCTGTCATTTTAGTACCCATCAAAGCTTTCATCCATGTGAGGAAGTGGCTAATTTGTCATTTCACACTCAAAGAGGCGTGAAAAGCAAAATGGGCAAGGTTTGGTATAGTGGGGGAAAGGTTGTGAAGTATGAGACGAGGCAGTAGGCCTGATTTTGATGTTCCTGACACAAGCAAAAATTGGGAGAAAGCCCAATGAAGCCAGTGGAGTTACACTGGGGTATATCAGATCTGAGGGAAGCACAGTGTCTCATGCTCGGACAAGAAGACTTATTAAATAACAGAAAGTAAAATTAGGAGCACTTTATTGCTCAATCTCTAATTTCTACTTCTGTTTATTTATAGATGGGCTTTTTTTCCTACTTCTGTTTATTTACACATGGGCTTTTTGTTTTTATTTAATTCTAATAAAATACTGTTAATTCCCACAACACAATACTTTGTACAAGACTTTTTAAAAATATAGAATACCCAGCTCTATATAGAATATAAAATACCCAGCTCTGAGAAATGTCTGCTCTTTCCCCAGTTTTGTCTCTGGTGTAAGAGCATTGTCAGTTTCTGTCTGTCACTATATGTTTCCCACATTGTCTTTTGTCATCAAATTCAGGAGGATGTATGTGTGTGTGTGTGCATGTGTGTGTCCCCTCCCCTCTTTATTTCCTACAACAAACTAAGCTTACTCCAAACAATGAAGCTAACCAGGGTTTAAAGTTGTTGTGGTGAGTGGAGACAATTGGGGTAAAATCTTCAGAGAGATAATAGAAGTGGAGACAGAAATCCTATTATTTGTTAACAGGGTTTGTGCACATACCTCCCATGAACTGCTTAGGAAATTTACTCTCAAGTATCTTGCTGGCAGTTTCAATTTGAGTCAACATTTCATTTCAGCACAAGGACTACAAACGGGTGGCTGCTTATGCCCTAATGAATAAAGCTCTACATTTCCGCCTCTTAAAATGTGATTACATTTTTTATGGAGAAAACGAGTGTTACTGTTAACCTGATACTTAATTTGACTTTTGCTTTGCTTCTCTGGGTCAGCAAATGCTCAGCCATGAACCTAAATATTTGCCCAATGCATAATTTAGTTTACTTCTGCAGATCTATCATGAAATAGCCTGCATTTATATGGCACCTCCCATCCTTACAAGATCCCAAACCACTTTTACAAATATGTCTGCCTACTCCTGACCCTACAGCCAGCCCTGGGATGGAATATATCTGTCAATTAATAATGCACTGCAACATGGAATTTAAATCTTGTGTAAAAATTATGCCAGGGAAGCCATGGATCACCCACCTGACATATTTTATAAATCAGCTTTTCACTATTTAAACAACAAAATTTCTAGGGGGAAAACACACATTTGGAATTACTGCCTTTAGTGCAGTGACATTTACTATAGTATTCCAGTATTCCAGTGCAGTCCTGTACAGACCAATAATGTCTGAGTGTTATCTAATCTCTGTGAGAAGAATATTAATTAATAGGAAAGATGCATAGGCAGAACACAGTATTTTTTAGATGTTAAACAGACTTTCTTGAAACAGAATATAAGAGTGACATAGATGTAGGCTTGGCATGTGTGCTGCTGAGATATTCATGGGACTTTTGATTTTGCTTTTTCTTCATCTCCTGCATATACTTCCCTTTTGTCCCACCTTTGTTCCACTGCTGCTGCTGCTCCCAGTGCCACATCTGTTCACAGTACTAAGAACATAAGAACATAAGAATAACCATACTGGGTCAGACCAACGGTCCATTCAGCCCAGTATGCTGTCTATCAACAGTGGCCAATACCAGATGCCCCAGAGGGAGGGAACACAATGTGATTCCTCCCCTGTCACCCACCTCCAGAAAAACAGAGGCTAGGGACACCATTCCTACCTATCCTGGTTAATAGTCATTGATGGATCTAACTTCCATGAATCTGTTGAGCTCTTTTTAAAAACGTATTAAAGTCCTAGCCTTCACCACATCCCCTGGCAAGGAGTTCCAGAGGGTGACTGTGTGCTGAGTGAAGAAAAACTTCCTTTTGATTGTTTTAAACCTTCTGCCTATTAATTTCATTTGGTGACTCCTAGTTTTTATACTGTGGGAATAAGTAAAGAACTTTTCCTTATTTACTTTTTCCACACCAATCATGATTTTATAGACCTCTATTATATTCCCTCTTAGACTCCTCTTTGCTAATCTAAAAAGTCCATGTCTTTTTAATTTCTCTTCATACGGGACCCATTCCAAACCCCTAATCATTTTTGTTGCCCTTTTCTGAACCTTTTCCAATGCCAATATATATTTTTTTGAGATAAGGCAACCACATCTGTACCCAGTATTCAAGAAGTGGGCATACCATGGTTTTATATAGAGGCATTAAGATATTTTCTGTCTTATTCGCTATCCCTTTTTTAATGAATGCTAACATTTTATGTGCTTTTTTGACTGCTGCTGCACACTGAGTGGATGTTTTCAAAGAACTAGCCACAATGACTCCCAGATTTCTCTCTTGAGTAGTTGTAGCTAAATTAGCCCCGTCATATTATACATATAGTTGGGATTATTTTTTCCAATATTCATTACTTTACATTTAAAAACATTAAATTTCATTTGCCATTTTGATGCCCAATCACTTAGTCTGGTGAGATCTCTTTGAAGTTCTTCACAGTCTGCTTTGGTCTTAACTATCTTGAGCAGTTTGGTATCATCTGTACACTTTGCCACCTCACCATTTACCCCTTTCTCTAGATCATTTAAAAATAAGTTGAATAGGATTGGTCCTAGGACAGACCCATGGGGGACCCCACTAGTTATCTCCCTCCATTTGGAAAACTTTCCATTTAATCCTATCCATTGTTTCCTGTCTTTTAACTAGTTATCAGTCCATGAAAGGACCTTTCCTCTTATCCCATGATAACTTACTTTCAGGGGTGGCCTGTGGATGTAGGCAACCTCAGCAGTTGCCTAGGGTGCCGCATTAAATGCGACATTCAATGATGACGTCACGCCATTGAGGGCTATGGAGGCGGGGGTGCTGATCGCGCATTCCGCTGAGGGTGCCAGTTGCCAGCAGCTCTCCTCAAGCTGCTCCTGCTTACTTTACTTAAAGCCGTTGGTGAGGGACCTTGTCAAAGGCTTTCTAGAAATCTAAATATACTATACCCACTGGATCCCCCTTGTCCACATATTTGTTGACCTCCTCAAAGAACTCTAGCAGATTAGTAAGGCATTAGTACTCCTCCCAGCTGAAGTTGGGGCTGTAGACAATTTGGATATAATCCTTGTACCCCAGACATGTGCCATACTCTGTGATGTTCAAATGTAATTTCACAATGGTGTGAATGAATGTGAGATGATGCACTTAGGAGTACTATACCCCTGCATCCTTTCTCTTCAAGTTGCAAAGCACCAGCTGCTATCCCATTTGGATGCTATCCCGTTTGGATGCTCTTTTCCTCAGCCTTTTCTTAACCTTCAACTGTGAGGTTGGACAAAGTAGAAAACAATGCATTAAAAAGATAGAAAAAAAATTATGTGGGGAGTAGAGGAGACAGAGGGGATATTTGATTCAGGGATTGACAGTGAGATATGCATTATTTTACCTCTTGGTCATCTGCACATAAATATCTTAGATAAACAGATTCATATGCAAGCATTTGAATTTCAGAGTTCCACTGTTCAATTGATAGTTCTAATCTCATCAGCATACATTAGAAAAAGGTACATACAGCCTGAGAGGATACAGTCATGAGAGGGTCATACAATTAAATGGACCAAAACAATGATAAGGTGGTCTACTTTCTCAAAGCAAGAGTTGGACAGCTGGACAAATTCCATCAGATTGCAAACTGTTTTTACAACATGTCACACAATGAGATTCTGGTCCATGACTGGGGCACCTCCCCACTACCACAATTCAAGCAGTAAATGTATAGTAATAACATTTAAGTCAATGACTCTGATTCTGATCTTACACTGGAGTGCTGGCTCAAAGTAAGAGGTACCTGAGGCAAACATAGCCATCCATGCTGTCAGTTACTTTGCAAATCTGGTAACCTACATGTAATTCGCAAAATTACATCAGCCTCAGAACCCTTCTCAGAGGTATCGATATATTAGGATAATTGCAGATGGGGAAACATGTATGCTAAGTGATTTGCCCAAGGTCACACATAGACTAAGTGGCAGAGCTATGAGTAGCACTCTGACTCCCAATCCCTTGCTCTAATCCCATATTCCAGGGTACATTCCTTCTGAAGCACTGATATTCCAAAAGGCAGCTGGCACTTCATAGTGTACAGTGTTCTGCTGCCGCACAGAGGCTGCACGGGAGAACAACAGTAAAGGGACTGTGGTTCAGCTTGATTAGCTCACAGTGCAGAATGTGCATTAAGCATTTCATCAGCACCACTGCCTGCATCGTTATTAAGCACAAGGACCCTGCTTAATTACCTTCTCGGGTGGGTGAAAGAAAGAAAGAAAGAAAGAAAGAAAGAAAATAAATCATAGCAGCATAAAGATGACAATTAACTGAATTAACTGTATTCACAATGGGTAGACCACACACTGTTATGTGAAAAATCTGTATGCAATTCCCCAACCCTAAATTTTATTTATATATTATTGCTTCCTGCTTCTGCTAGCCAAGTTTGCTACCATACAAGCTGAACCACTGTTCATCCAGATATGTTCAGCTGCCTGTGAGCCCATTGATGACACAATTGTATTAGAGAGCACATAGCAGCTATTAGAGACATGGGGTGGTCTACTGAACAGAACAAAGCTCAGAAAGCTGGGACTTTCTGGTGGGTTCTGTGTGGTTCTGCCACTGACACATAATATGACTTGAGGCTAAGGGTATGGCTACACTGCATAGTTATTTTGGGATACCTCTGGTATCCCGAAATAGCTACCCCATGTCTACACAAGCTGCCTGTTATTTCAAAGATATTTTTTGAAATAATGGGTGTGCTATTTATTGCACAAGGGATAAGGGATGGCTTGAAAGGTACTTTATTTTGAAATTTGGAGGTGTGTAAATGTGCCAAATTTAAAAAAAGGCTATGTCAAACTAGATTCAAAATAAGATATGCAAGAGGGCCGATAAAGAAAAGTTATTTATTAGTTCCCTAAATAGAAGAACTAGAGGACACCAAATGAAATTAATGGGTAGCAGGTTTAAAACTAATAAAAGAAAGTTCTTCTTCACACAGCGTGTAGTCAGCATGTGGAACTCCTTGCCAGAGGAGGCTGTGAAGGCTAGGACTATAACAGAGTTTAAAGAGAAGCTAGATAATTTCATGGAGGTTAGGTCCATAAAAGGCTATTAGCCAGGGGATAAAATGGTGTCCTTGGCCTCTGTTTGACAGAGGCTGGAGAGGGATGGCAGGAGACAAAGCGCTTGATCATTGTCTTCGGTCCACCCCCTCTGGGGCACCTGGTGCTGGCCACTGTCGGCAGACAGGATACTGGGCTAGATGGACCTTTGGTCTGACCCGGTACGGCCGTTCTTATGTTCTTATGTTCTTATGTTCAAGTTTAGGGTGCTGTGTAGACTCACTCGAGGTCAGTTCTGGGCTTTAGTTTCCTCATACATATATTGGCAACAATAATACTTACTGCATCACAAGGGTCAAGTTGGGCTTATTTAATAAGTGTCTGGCTAGTGCTTTGTGATCTTTTGACACCAGACACTACGCAACCCCAAAGTTTGTCTGAGTTGAACTAGTTTGGTCATGGTGAAAATACTAGTAAATTTACAGCAGCTAACAGTCCTGAAATAGCAGGGGAATGGACTATGTAAAGTAATAAATCTTTTCCTTCACCAGATTCTATAACATAGGGTACTGTTTCCCAGCCTTTTCAGGTGAGCGTCCCCTATTTGAAGAAAAAAATTACAACCCTCTTACATTTAGGCTACATCTATACTGCGCTCACTTGTGCAAGAAAATATGCAAATGAGGCAAAGCGGTGAATATCACCGCACCTCATTTGCATACTAAATGAGCCACCATTTTTGCACAAGGGTCTTTTGCGGCAAAAGGAGCCATCTACATGGCTCCTTTTTGCGCAAAAACCCCTTCTTGTGCAAGAGCTGTTCTGCCGCTTTTTTCAGGTAGAATGGCTCTTGCGCAAGAGGCGTTTTTTGCTCAAAAAGGAGCTGTGTACACGGCTCCTTTTTGCGCAAAAGCCCCTTGTGCAAAAATGGTGGCTCATTAAGTATGCAAATGAGGCACGGCAATATTCACTGCTTCGTCTAATTTGCATATTTTCTTGCGCAAGAGAGCGCAGTATAGACGTAACATTACTGTAAAGTAAGAATAAAAAATCATCAATTACAAAGATACATTTATATAAATTATTTCTGCATATGTTGTGTGCTGTTGAGAGGCAATACGAGACCCTGAAAAATAAGTTTGTGGTCAGTAAAGGAGACAAATTTTCTTTGGTTTAGAATATAATAAAAATTCAGTGCTTCACACACCTCTCCCTTGCTCTGGTTACCTTTCATGATTCCCTACCCCTGGTGTCCCACAAAGGTTGTGACCCAGCATATAAGAGACTATCTGAAGAAGACAGAGAAATATAGGGTAGGATTTTCAAAACTGGCCTAACTGTTGTCATTAAAACCTTCTGGATTTCAACAGGATCAGAGTTAGACCGAGTGAGCTTTCTTGAAAATTTCACCTACATATGACATTATATTGTACCGAGTGATACCATAACATGTGGTATCCTGCAAAGATAAAATATAAAGGAGATCTTTCGAGTTTTTGAAAAGGCCCATTTTAAGGGAAAGTGTTCCCTCGCATTTTGCTATGATTATTTCTAAGGCCACCCAAAGATGTAATATTAAGTATCTTCTGAATCAGAAAGAAAACAGAATGTCTTCTCCAACATGCATAGAAGCCAAGTTTATGTATTTAAGCAATATGGGCATGGCAGTATGAGGAAAGGTTTTTATATATTGCTCTGGGAAAACAATATCTTAACCTGGCTAAATTCATGTAGGCCTAGTGGCGAAGATAGATCTTCAAAAGTGGCATGAATGAGTTTAGTGTGTTGGCTTTTCATAGCCGCCCAAGCAGGTCATGTCAGGAGTAGAGATTAGTGTGTAAGAAAATGCAAAGAAGGCTGTGGGTAAAGTTGAGCAACAGGCCAAAAAGGCTGGCACCTGTGGTGGAGCAGTGCAGATGATGAGGTAAGCCACAAAAGGCTCATACCACTGCTGAATCCAGGTTAGAGAGCTTCAAAGACACCTCCTCTGGCTCCCAGGAACCAGAGTTTAGAGCAGACTGAGAGCTGTAATGTGCTCCAAAGAGCTGTTTGTCAGCTGGGGGTCGCCAGAGCACAGCTTTCTCTCACCACATCTCTGATTTGGAAGGCGGAGGACCTGCTACATTGGCTTAGGGTGACCAGACATTCTGATATTATTGGGACTATCCCAATACTCGGGGCTTTCTCTTAGGGTACGTCTACACTGCATGCCTTTTTCGACAGAGGCTTTGTTGACAGATACTGTCGACAAAGCCTCTGTCGAAAAATAGCATCTAGACTGCAACCAGTACTGTCAACAAAGCAAGCCACTTTTTCAAAAGAGAGTCTAGACTCTCTCTTTCGAAAAAACACAGTTTGCATGCAATAGTGACTTTTTTCAACAGAGTACTATTGAAAAAAGGCGTTATTCCTCATGGAATGAGGACAAAACTGCTACATTCTGTTGACTTACTGTCAACAGAACATGGCAGTAGTGTAGATGCAGGTATAGTTTTGTTGACAAAAGCCCACTCCCCGCACATACACACAAAAAAAAGTGTCCCAATTTATCACATTTGCTATCTGGTAACCTTACATTGACTACATGTTGGGAATCTCCAGTTAGGGAATCTTCAGATGGCCCTTTAAACTGATTGTACACTGGTTCAAAGAGACCACAGTGGGGTCTCTGTCGTTCCTTTTACCTGACAACATTAAAAGGAAGAACCGAGCTATAGAGGATCTTGAAGACTCTAGAACTGGACCAGTGCTGTTGGGACACGTACATCTACAGTGCATGCTTATTTTGAAATAAGCTATTCCAAAATAGTTATTCTGAAATAGCTTATTTCAAAGTAGCACATCTGCACTGCAGGGAAGTCTCAAAATTAGTTGGAGGCAGGCTTCCCTAATGTAGATATGCTATCTCGATTTAGAGCCCCAGGAGGCACTGGGGAGGAATATCTTAGAATGGCCTTGGTGAGGGGCTTTTTCAAAATAGTAGCAGTGGAGCATCTACACATGCCTTATTTTGAAATAGCTATTTTGGAATAGGCGTTATTCCTCGCAGAATGAGGTTTACAGATTTTGGAATAAACCGTCCGTTATTTCAAAATTATTTCAAAATAACAGAATGACTGTGTAAACACTCAAATGATTTTGAAATAATGCTAGTCATCTTGAAATAATGGTGCAGTTTAGATGCACCCTTAGTCTACCTCTGTATTAATTATTACCAGGGCTCGACAAACTATAGAATCTACTCACCCGTGGCGAGTAGATTTCAGCCGCGTGCCCCGTTTACCGGCGGCGCACGCATGCGCAATGCAGCTCTTGCACATGTGCAGTGCAAGGCTGGCGAGCGGCTTTCGCCGTCATTTGTCAAGCCCTGATTATTACCATGCATTATTTTACACTATTACACTATTACAGTAGCCTTCACGTTCAGTTTGGCACACTAAGTGCTAAATGCTGAGGTTTCCTTGGGAGCCTATACCACAGGCTAACAGCTGCTAAGGTGCTTATGTCCCTTAATCCTAATCCATCTCTACCTCTTTTAATAAATAAAGTTCTTATGCAACGTCCCATTGAAAACTTGGTTATTGATTTATGGTGACTGTCACCTCATCCTTTTCTGTGGCTTCATTGTTCATTCCTTTCTTATTCTCTGATGGGATGAAATTATGGCTCTGATTTCACACATATTGAGACACACTTCGTTATTGTTTTCCCTCCCAGTTTTCTTTTTTTGGTATCCTGTTGATGTTGTTTTACCCATAGGTTCAGAACTCTTCCTGTCTTTCCTCTCTCTGTTTTCCCCCACAGGATTCTGGAGTTTCATAAACACCTGGCATTTCATTACTTGGTAGTAGATCTTTAACCTTTCACTTGAATACTTAATTTGTTATTTAGTTCCTGACCTGCAGACATAAAGCATGTTTTATTAAATGCTGAGTATAATGGAAAGCCAGGTTCCATAGGAGAGATCATTTTATTTCTGTCATATATGGTTTAATTATTTTTCAGCATATCATAACCAATAATTCTGCTGCAACTATAGCTAATTGTTTAGCAATTCAGAAGACCAGAGATGCCATTTGATAATATGATTAACTTTAAGCAAGTATTTAAAGTTGAACACTGGAGTGTTTTGTTGAATCAGGGCCAAAATTGAGAGCTACAGAAATTAAGCAGTTAATTATGATCATTTGCCCACTTCACTTTTCTGGTATCATGTAGTTGCTTTGATTCCCCTTCCAAATATGTTGCAGTGTGCATGCGATATCTTCTCAATGACATGGAAACAGAGTTTGAGAGCATCCTGTATATTCTTTCAGCAATTTTTAAATAGTTTTTAATTATTGATATAAAATATTAAATAAAATGTGCAGATACAAAAGACAACTGAGAAAGAAGTAAGAGTTTCATTTATATTAATTGCTTCATTTTCACAGCATAAATTTAGCAATAAGGGAAACATGCATTGCCATATGGATGGCAAATCTTGAAACAATAAGATGGAAAACAACTAAAGATTCAAAAGTGGCATAGCATCAGGTTAGGTCAATGTCTTTTGTCCTTTGTGAATGGTATGTTTAGATGGCTCCCTCATTACAAATAATTCACATGTCAACTCTTTCACAGTTAAAACATTACACCTGTCTGTGAGAAAACAGTGGCTTTAAAGCCTACCTTCCCTCATTAATCAACATGTGAAAAGCACTAGAGATAATCATGGGTTAAGTGCAGTCACTGAACAAAGGCAGAGTGGAAGAAACACAAATAAGGAGCTTTTACTGAGAATACTCCTTGGCCTTCATTCTCAGTGGCCTATATCATATCATCATTCCATTGAGAAAGTAGAACTTTATTATCATGTGACATGTTGTTATTGTTACACTGAGAAAAATAATAACTTAATCAAACATTGCTGGAGCGAGAGCTCTTTTTTACAGCTAATGTACTTAATAAAAATCTAATGAAAAATGAAGAATATGCTGGGAACATAACAAAGAAGCAAGGTGGGTGATATATCTTTTATTAGATCATCTTCTACGAGTGAGAGAGAAACAAGCTTTTGAGCTTACACAAAATGCTTCTTCAATTTTGGGACATAATGTCATGATGACAGCTTTCAGAGGTAGCCGTGTTAGTCCATTTCAGCAAAAAACAGCAAGAAGGGAGACCAGTGGCATTTTAATGACTAACAACAATATTACGGCATAAGCTTTTCTGAGTTGCAACTAACTTCACCAGATGCATCAAGCTGAATAGTTTAGACTCTATCTAGAATCACCATTAGAAACTCATGCCCATCAAGTTGTGGCAAAGACAATAGGCTGTAACCACAAAAAAAACCATCAGCCCACTGACTAAACCAGGGGTGGGGAACTTTTTTGGTTCAGGGGCCACTGACCCACAGAAAAATCAGTTGGGGGCCACCCACAAGTGAAAAGCAAAGCAAAGCAAAAAAAAAAAAAACCCCAAACCCGAAACCATCATAGACATGGCCCCCGACTAAGAAGGAGAAAGACACGCCCCACATTCCCCTTACACACCAGAACCTAGTGGGCCCCAAACTAGTAGATTTTATGTGCTCTAGCCCCACGGTGAGGGATCAATGAGGGGGTTTGAGCTCCAGCATGGGCTCCCCAGTGTTTGGGGGGTGGGAGATCCCTGAATCTCAGGGGCCAGATCCAGGCAAGCCAGGGCTGCATCCGGCCTCCAGGCCTGAGGTTCCCCACCCCTGGACTAAACCATCAGAGACCAATGTATCACTCACCAGTTCACCAGCAAAAATGTCGACACTACAAGACAGAGATAGCTGCCAGATGCAGCTGAAGCCTTGCTCACACTAGGGCAAAATGCACTATGGGAAAAAATGCCTCCCTGTCTCCAATATGGTGACCATGGCATTAAAGTTCAGTGTCCTACCAAACACATACCTTGCAAAAGCTTTATCAACCAGCAGGCTATGCAGCTCAACCCATGGCCAACATCAGCCAGTGAACATGGGGAGGGACAGGAGAAAATATGAAGAAGCTGAAATATGCTGTGGCTTCCCAGTGGATTATCTTCCATCCCTCACACTACGCAAGGAGTTAAACTATATCAATTAACGGGTCATTGTTTCAAAATATATGGCTTGCTCTGTCCCCTGGAAGGGGGCATGATGGCCTGGCAAACCTGCAGTCACAGGAGACTCTGGGTCAGGGCCAGCCTAAAATTTTTAAAAACGACAGGAGGCCAATGTTAATAGCTTTGCAGGGAACCCTGGGTTTGCTTTTTGTAGTCCTGACACCTATTATGTACATAGCACAGCACACAGGAATTTTAAAAAGGAATAAACAAACAGCTGAGCTTAAGCTGCAGGAAATTCAGCCCATAAAAGCTTAATGAACAAATGATGGACAGGCTTTTTTATTAATCCAAGTCACAAAAATGTGCTCCCAAGTCAGTGACTAACCTTCCAAATATGGGAACAAACATGATCAATTGCGTGAGCAGAACTAGATACAAAAGCACCAGATAATTGACTCATGACCCACCACACTGTAGGGAAATGCTCTCCCCCTGGCAGCAGAATGACCTGGTGGCAGTTCCCGTACCGCAGGAGATCCTGTCCCCTCCCATAGGCCATTCTGACTGGAAGTAGGATTCCGAGCCATGACCTTAGAGGTGAAATGCAGGAGGCATCCCGCTGGGCCAAAGACTCCCAATCTAGTCTGGATTTTGCCCTTTCTCTCCCCTCAGGAAGCTGTATTGCATGTCATGGACAGAGCGTAACCATCTATTTGTAAAGTGAGGTTTAAAGAGCTGCTGAAACGTTCCAGCTACACCACTGTAACTAAAAGTCTGTAAATTCAGTTCCAGCTGCACTGAGTCATTTGTAAAACATGGTATCGTCATCACAATAAGTTATACCTTTAAGACATGCTCTGAAATAACATTCAGTGCTATTAGGAAATATAATGCAGGAAGAGAGAGCAGAATATAAAACTGTACTGGGAAAAGTTGTAGTAAAGTATTGACTGAGCAAAGATCTGGCTACCTGTTAAATACAAGTACCTTATTTTTGTTATATATGGTGTTTTGGTCAATGTAAAGTGCATTAGAAAAACCTAAACTTAATATCTTGATTTTAGGATTTTCTATGGAGGCCATCCATATGGTATCCAAGGGTATGTCTACACTACCACCCTAGTTCGAACTAGGGTGGTTAATGTAGGCATTCGCAGTTGCAAATGAAGCCCGGGATTTAAATATCCCGGGCTTCATTTGCATCTTGCCGGGCGGGCCCCATTTTTAAATCCCCTTAGGTCGAACTCCGTGCCCACGGCTACATTCGGTACGGAGTAGATAGTTCAAATTAGGATCTCTAATTCGAACTACCGGTACACCTCGTTCCATGAGGAGTAACGGTAGT
The DNA here is from genome assembly GCA_032595735.1 of Pelochelys cantorii. Lineage (NCBI taxonomy): Eukaryota > Metazoa > Chordata > Testudines > Trionychidae > Pelochelys > Pelochelys cantorii. The sequence goes on along the minus strand of CM064326.1, from coordinate 330,193,299 downwards.
TTGAATTAGAGATCCTAATTCGAACTACCTACTCCGTGCCGCGTGTAGCCGCGGGCACGGAGTTCGACCTAAGGGGATTTAAAAATGGCGCCCACCCGGCAAGATGCAAATGAAGCCCGGGATATTTAAATCCCGGGCTTCATTTGCAAGTTCGAATGCCTACATTAACCACCCTAGTTCGAACTAGGGTGGTAGTGTAGACATACCCCAACAGATGGGTAACTAAAGCTAGACCATCTCAATAAAAAGAGCTTGTGGTTCAGAGATGCCAAATATTCAAATCATTGTTGCTAATGGCAGTAGTGAGTGCTCTGCATCTCTTAAAATCAGTCTGATTTATGTAGGTAGCTACACATGAATTTACAGACCTAACTTTAGGTATCCAGTTTCAAATGCATCTTTATTATTTTTTCTTTATACTTTAATATTTCTTTATATTTAAAAATAGCAAAAGAAAGAACAGCATTGTTGTAGAAACAAGGTGGATGAGGTAATATCTTATACTGGACCAACTTTGATTGGTTTGAGACAAGCTTTCAAGCTTACGCAGAGCTCTTACTAACAGAAACTGGTTAAATAAAAGGTATTTTCTCTCCCCAAACGAAACTAGATGGTGTAAAAATAATAGACATAGGAGCAAACATTCACCAGCAAGGATTGAGATGAGCGTATAGGTCAAGCCCATTTCTAATTGCTGTGATCTTGTAAGTGCAAAAGTTTTGGGCTAGGGACACTGGTGGGAAAAATAAGTATAAGAAAAACAATCCTGAACATGGGCTCTAGAATCTAGTTTATCAAAGATCAAACATCATGTGAACACTCCTGTGGAAATAGTGGCAGCATGTGGTAAAAAACTATTTGTCTGCAGTTGACATTCATAAAACAGAAAATCAGACTGGGGAGTTTTCTTCTAAATGTGCCCAATGGTTAATTTTTTAGTGACGCTCTCATATAAATTTGTCTGATTATTTACATAATGCAAGCCTAATAAATATTGCCTTGAAAGTCTGCAAATATGTGCCTGATGCATATTAGAGATGCCAATGTCAAAAAACTTATGCACACACACCTTTATGCTCTTCATGCCAGATCCTTGGCTCTACTTTTTGAACTAGCTGTGGAATTCTATGGTGTAGGAGAATCTGAGTGGCATAACAACTACATGACTGACTCTACACTACATGTTCTCAGAGCCCGGTTTAGGGAGTGGGGGCCAGAGCATTGTGGCATGTTGGCTCTTTGGGGTTATCATAAGTTGATGAAAGTTTGCCCAGCCCTTGGCCTGCTCTCACATAACCAAAGGCACGTTTGGCCATAAGCCAGCACTAAGAACAAGCCAGATGGAAAGGTAGTTTAAAGGCACCTTTGTTTTACCCACCATCGGTTGCACCAACTGGGTCTTTGCGACCAAAATCTGAGTTTATCCAAACTGAGTTGAACAAAATCCAGGGAAAAAACCTAGATTTGTTAAAGCATGAGGCACAGAGCCAGGCATTTCAACTCGTGATTTAGCTACAGGCATGGAAAATAAGAATCCACCAACCCTTTTGTATCTCAGTTTCCCAACATGAAAAATGAAGATGATAATGCTTAACTATCTTTGAAAAGCACTTTCAGATTTAAGAGGTGTTAAGCATTATTATTATTAAATATACCCTCTTCAGATGTCAAATTTGGTTAATTAACAATTTGTGAATCCTTTTGAGAACCTTGGCTAGGTTCTACAGAGGTGAAAGGTTGTTTTTTTTATAATGACTGCAGCTCATCAAAGCCCCACTTTCCAGTTCCCTGTTCTGGAACAGTTAAGCATGTACATATCTTTATGCATATGCTTAAATACCTTTGAAAAGAATGGAACTTCAAAAAATTGCTTAACTGTTTTCATGATTGGGGAGGGATGTAAAAGTATACTTAAGTGCTTTTCTGAAGTGAGCCTCTAGAGAGAAAAGGAATATAGTAATTCCTCATTTAACACGTGCCCGCTTAACACATTTTCGCGATAGCACAATTTTTTTTTAGGGAACGTTTTTTGAATTACACGACCGTCCCCGGAATAACACGATTTCCCCAGCCAGCCCATTGCTGGCGGCTGTGCGGGGCTTCCCCCGCCTCCCTGCAAAGCGGCAGAGGGTTCGCCACTCGCCGCGCCATTCCCCGTTGACCCCCCCCTCGCTGGACGCAGTGCGGGTCCCGGCAGACCCGTCACAGGGGCATACTCCCAACCCAATCCCCCCTCCTCTCTACTCCCTTTCACTTCCCCAGCACCAAACACCTCCCCTCCCTGCTGTAACCCAGTCCCCTTTCTCTCCCAACCTTATGTCCCAGTCCCAACAGACACCACTGCTTGAAATGCAACCCCCACCTTTTCCATTATTTTCAATGGGAAAATTGACCCCGCATAACATGTTTTCACTTAATACGATCATTTCCTGAAACATATCTAGAGTGTTAAATGAGGAATTACTGTACAGCTTCTTGCACAAGAGAGTCAAACATAAAAGAATTAAGGCAAGAATTACATCATTTCTGCAGAGATTAATACAGATCTTCTAAGCAGTGCAAAGCACAATTTTCAGTTTTGCTACTTCTATGGCTAGGTCTACACTACAGAGTTTTTGTGCAAAAACTCGCGGAGCATCCACATCTCAAGTACGTTTTTGCGCAAGTAAAACAAAAGAACAGAGGGGGTTTTCCGGTGTAGGTATTCCTCCTACGAGGAATAATTCCTTTTTGCGCAAGAGTTCTTGTGCAAAAAAGTGTGTGGTGGGGGGTTGCGCAAAAACAGAAAAGAGGAAAAAGCACAGGTGCCCTGAAGGCCATTCTGTGGATAGCTATCAGCGCTTTCTTTCGAGAGAACGTCCATGCAGTGTGGATGCTCTCTTGTGCAAAAGTGCATTGCTTTTTCGATGTGCTTTTTCAGTGTGGACGCTCTCTTGTCTCTCTATTGTTGGTTCATGAGCGGATGGCAAAAGCATTTATGTAACTCACCTGGGTGTGTCCCTGCTTGTGGATGGCTGTGTGAGTGCAGGATCTGGAGGTATTTGCAGCTCGTCACAGCATCACAGTGTGAGAGGGAGTCCAGTTTCAAGATGCCCCCTTTACATAGGGCATTAAGCCTGGGGCATGAGACGCGCTAGATATATAAATACATTTGTTATGTGTTCATGCTGATGCTCAGTGGTGAAATTCCCTTTGCTAAGCTTGAGTATGTACAAAAGTACCCCAAAATCAGGGCCTGCAGACAGTCCTGTTCTTCCGGCTCATGTGGTGGAAAAACAGCTGTAGCCTGAACTACTTGCACATAAAATAGATTATCTGACTCCCAAGGTTAGCACCAATCACTGCTCCCCATAGCACACAATTGATGTCACAGCCCTCATATGGCTTCGCACATGGCGACTTTCCCCACGGAGCGTGTATGGTGCTCAGAGTCCTCGGCAATAGAAACCACAACCCTATACAAGTCTCTGACCTCACAAAAATCAGCCATGATCAGACTTTCTCAGTCCTTAGAAAGAAAGGGATCAATCTTATAACTACAGTCAATAGGAGAGTTACTACTGCCCACATTGGAAGGCCTGGCTATAAACCATGGAGCATATTTAATAGTTCCTGTAGGACTCTGCTATTTGAACTCAGCTAAAGCTTGAAAGAAAGACAATTCAATCTGGTTCCAATCCAAAGCCATAAGTCACTAAAGACTGGGATGATCATCGAACAGTAAAGCACATTGCAACCCTTCTCTCTCCCTTTTTCACTACCACTACAGTTGTGATGACTACACATGTGGAGGAAGTGGCCTGAGATGGAAAATGGCTTCTATGATGGCAAAAAACTCTCTCTGTGTATCAGTCTGTTGACCATCTAGACATTCTCTAAAATCAATTGAGTTTTCACTGTGCGTGAGAAGACTCTGTGGGAAATTATAAAGATTGTGAGGCAGGTGATATTTCAAGCACAGGTCCCAGACTGCAGAATTAGCTCCCTCAGGAACTAAAGGACCATTGAAAACTACCCCACTTTCAAGAACAAGGAGCATGTCTTCCACCTGCCTTCTCTAATTTAAACAAAGAGGAATAAAAACATTTTAAAAACAACCCCAAACCAAACCCAATCAACATAAAAAACACTCCACAGTATATATACAATTCTCCTCCTAGGATCTGGAGGAGAGAAAGAATAAACTTCATATGAGAGACGTTCATCAAAGAACTTAATTGGAAGGTTCTCAGATATTAGCATGTTAAGGTTATATGGAAATTTATAGAGAATGTCTACACTAGAAAAATATTTCAAAATAAGTTATTTCTAAATAATAACTCCTGAAATAAAAATTTCAAAATAAGCATAATTCCTCATAGATAGTATCCCAAAATAGCTATTCCGCATCTTTTGAAACAGCCCATTATTTCTAAATAGATTTCGAAATAATGGGCGGCTTATTCCAAAATCCTGGTAACCCTCGTTACATGAGAGTTAACGGGAATTTTGGAATAGGGAGTTATTTTGAAATTTGGTGCTGTGTAGATAGTGCCAAATTACAAAATAAGCTATTTCAAAATAGCATTGAAATAAGCTATGCAATTTGCGTAACGGAAATTGCATAGCTTATTTCAAGATAAGGGTGCTGTGTAGATGCATCCCATGACAAGCAGGAGTTATTCTTTCAAAATAATCAGCCCATTAGTTTGAAATAATGGGCTTGGTAGTGGGGACACTCTGCTTGGGTTTTTTTTTTTTTAATTAGGGAAGTTATTTAGAAATAACTCCCTAATGTAGACCAGGGCATAGAGAGTAGAAGATTCTGAATATATTTTTGTTTGCTGAGTTATTCAATGTGTTAATTATTGGGTGGAAAGGGTGTTACTGGTGTAGTCTGTGTTTTTTTAAATGCACCCAGGGGTGCTTAGAGCGAAGGTTATGCTCTTTCTCTCTCTCTCTTTTTAATGAGTTTATAAGTCAGAATAAATAAAATAAATCTGCCTGTGATACAGCGTAAATGGCCTCTCTCCCACCTTCTCTATGGCCCAAATGGTGATACCAGAATGCTATGTGATACCTAAGGTGAAGCAAGGAAAAGGAAAATATCTACTAATCCCAGTAACTCCTGCCTTTGAATAGTCCACTGAATTCTCCATAGAGGAAGCTTGCCTTGGTGTCTATAACTCACCTCTTCTCGATGTTCTTCTCAAGAACGTTGAATATACCACCTAATAGAGGCTTGCTGGGACATAGGAGTACAGTCCAGAAAAACTGAATTAAATTCAATGCCAAAAATAATCTTTTCATCAGCAGTTTCATGACTAATGCCTGGAAAGCATACATGGACAGAAGATTAACCCTGACCTGATTTTTAAAGCAATGGGAAAATAGACTGATTCAGAACAGATGCTATAGAAGCAAGTGAATTTTCTAAAAAAAGACAAAAGGAAACTTAACTTTTAGCTTAAAAACTAACTGGTAGAATTTAGAGGTGGCTGCTAACTTCCCTCTAACACAACTGTTTTCTAGAGAGGTTAATAAAATCTGTACCACTGACTTGTTTAATTTTAAAGAGATAGAGCCACTGCTGGTGAATTCAGTATTAAACCAAGGCTGCATCTACACTGCAGGCTTCTTGAGCAAGAATTGCTTTGCACAAGAGTTTCTGTGCAAAAATTCTTGTGAAAGAGCACGTCCACACTGCCATATGCTTTTGTGCAAGAGCATCCATGGCAGCGTGGACACTCTCTTGCGCAAGAAAGCTCTGATGGCCATTTTAGCCATAGGGCTTTCTTGCGCAAGAAACCCCTGTTGCCTGTCCACACTGCCTTCTTGCGCAAGAGCTCTTGCGCAAAAGGGCTCATTCCTCGTGGGGAGAGGAATAACTCTTGAGCAAGAAGCCCTCTTTTCCAACACTTTACTATAAATTTACTTGCACAAGAACACACGTGCAGTGTAGATGCTCCACAAGTTTTTGCGCAAGAACGGCTGTAGTAAGAGCTGGCTATTGTTCCACCAATTCTGACAACTGCCATGGACTGCTTTAGCACCCTGTATACTTTTGACCAGCCTCAAGGCTATGTTAAATCAGTCCTTTTAGTGACCATCTACTAGCCAGAGACTACTGGAGCTTGGTGCGTTCCAAAGAGGGCATTGAACTAGAAGAAGACTTGGCTTCTTCTCCAGGCTTTCCCAAAGACTTCACATGTGACCCTGAAAAAGTCACTTCACCTTTCTGTGCCTTCATTTCCCCTTCCAGCGTCTGTCAGTTTTGTTAATTTAAATTGCACGAACTTCAGAACAGGGCTTGTCTCTTGCACTATGTTGGTGCAGTGCCTTGCAAAATGGGGCCCCACTCACAACTGGAACTTGTAGGTATTATCATCATATAATTAGTATCTGTTACTAATAGTTGTTATTATGATCTGTCATGGTGGGAAGTGGAGTGGCATAAGGCCATCTGAATCTGTTTTACCAACTAACTGCTTAAGCTTGCCATATATTCCATTTTTGCCTCCATATTGGGGCTCAGGATTGAGTTCATGTTAACGCAACATTTAAGTGATTTTGTATTTGTTGAACAAAGACAATTACTTGAATAGGTATTTCTCTACAAAGAGATGCCGGCAACCCTACAATGCCCCTAAGCTCTGTAGCATATCTCAGATACTTCTGTGTAGTACCTGTGGGTGAATTGTGAGTGTGCAATCCCAGCCCCATTGAAATCAATGGGAGTTTGGCCATTAACGTCAACAGAACTGGGATATCACCCTGACTTTTTAATGACACCTGCAGTGTCTATGCACAGTGAAAGCCCAGTATAGCGTGCAACAGACTGGCCTATGATCTCATGGCAGACAGCCCTACTTTTTGCCGTCACTCACACTGAGTGCCGCAGCAGGCTTCCAGAAGCACAGTGGCATGCAAATAATTGGAGATCGATCAAAGTGAGCAGCTTTACTAGATTGAAAATCAAACTCAGCAATACGATCTATATTGTTGTGACTGGGCAGTTCATTTTAACAATGGAATGTAGAAACCCCAGACTGACTCAAGCTTCGCTTTTGAATGCTTTTCATTTATTTGACGCTGCCACAGAAATTGCAGCGTAACCGCAGGATTTAACATTGACAGTACACACTAAGTGAACTGCAGCAATTGCCAAGGGAGTGAGCCAGACTTTTTGGCAGCTGGGAGAGAGGGAAGGGGAAGGCTCTTGTTAATAAAAGGAGTGTTTAAGTAGCTTCAGGAAGGGTGAACTGGAGGGTTTGGCAGCTGCAGTTGGGGTTTGGGACTTTTATCAAGTGTGTGCGTGTATTAGGGGAGAAAGAAGGAACATTTCCTGTTTCCTCAGAGGTTTTCTTACTTATTTCCCTCTCTAGATATTCTGCAAGGAGCATCTCACTCATGGTAGGGCATGGGGAATTCACAGTAGTTGCCTTATTTCTCCCCTCATCCAGCTTTCTCATGGTGCCTCTCTCTCATGGAGTATGGGGGAGTTGTTTTCTCCATTTACTTCTTTTAAGTTCCTGTGGGTCAGTGAGTCATATTGCTGAAAGAGGGCTGAACAGAGAGTAAGAATATCCAGGGATTCTGAGTGCATGGGCACTAGATGCCCAGATATCTCCAGAGCAGAGGCTTAGTTCCAAAGACCATAGTAAACAGAAACACTGATTGTACCCATCTTGTTGGACAAAGAGGCACAAATACTCACTTTCTTCCAATCCCAGCATTAAGCAACTGGGTCTCCATATTTGACATCTTGCCTCCTGGCTTGCCTATGGGAAAAAGCATTAAAATTGGTAACACTTCAGGCATAATTGCTGGAATTCCATAGCAAAAGGAAGAGGAGCTTGGCAGATGTGGGATTGCAGCACTCCCGCCCTATCATTGGCTATTACAGCTCTAAGTAAATCCAGCCTTGCTCTCAACACGGCATGTGGCACAGAGAGATTTGTACAAATTGCACAAAGAGACAGGCCTGTGGTTTACAAAAATCACTGTGGGGAGAGATCTGCCTAGAAAAGGCTGAGTGCAATCTAATAGTAGAGTCAGCTCCAAATCAGCTATAGGATCTCTGCCAGATCCAAAGGCAGAAGAGATGCTGTGATCTGGTGGGACAAGATCATCTTAGAAACCATCAGAACCCTCCACACACTATCGCATTAACCTATGAGGTTCAATAGACCATGTTCTTGACCCCATTTAAGGCCAACAGAGTGTAATGTTGATTACTGAATTTCTAAAACAAGCAATGCTGGAAGAGAGGGTGCTAGTTCAGAAAGAATGGTTTTGAGAACACGAGCAACAGAGCATGGTTTGGGGAACTTTTATGTAGAGATGAACAGAGTAGGGGATTGAGTCAAGATTCCTAGATTTTTTGGCAGATCTGCTAATTAAGTTGCTGGCTGTTTCGGGGTATCGGAGGTATCCCAAAATAGCTACCCCGTGTCTACCTCTTATTTCAAAATATATATCAAAGTAGTGTGTGCATTATTTTGAAATATTTTTTTGAAATAACAGGCGAACTATTTCACCATTCCAGTAAGCCTCATTGCACGAGGGATAAGGGATGGCTCAAAATAGCTAGTTGTTTCGAAATTTGGTGCTGTGTAGACCATGTTATGTTAAATGCACTAGCGCAGTTATTGCTATTCAGATTAAAGCACTGCACTGTTTTCACAGCACTCCCACTACAACATGGACAAAGTATTGTCTACAATTTACATAAACACGATGAAATAGCACAGCTTGATGTGCTGGCCAAGAAACTCAATAGGAACCTTTGAAGTCCTTAATGTAGAGTACGTGAATGGATGGATTTTCCATAGGAACTCTGTATACACGTTCTTACCTTTTAGAAGTCGGTGCATATCTGACTTCCATCCCAAGCACAATATAGGTCTCTGGCAAGGCAGCAGTCTGAACAATACTTCTCATAAGTGTGACATCTGTGCAGAGAGAGCTGAACCAATCCATCTCTGGAACCAATGTACAATTGTTGCTGCAAATCAAGCAAGGCGAATGAATTAGAAACATTCTTGTAGCAATTCTTTTAAATGTTCTTCTCAGCACCACCCTCACAATCTTTCAATCTTGGTCCAGATATTCCTGAATGGGAGAGAATTTTACAATCAGTTTATTTCTCAGGGCACTGTGTGCGCTGGCCAGTTCCATCCATTGCAGATGACATGACGGTGGAACTGAAGGGACTATGGAACTGAAAAGAATAGGATCTATAACACTGCTAAGCCATTGGCATGAATTTAGAATAGCAAAAGTCAGCAGCAATCCCCCACAGCAAAAGAAACTTTACTAATAATTTGATAAAGAGGAAGACAGATCTTGATATGCAGCTCAAGAGCCCGGAAGCTCATTTCTAGTTTATTTCTCATGTCCCCAAAGGTCATGCTTCAGGGTTTCAGACGATCACTTGCATAGGTTAGGAAAGGATTTTTCTCCCTCCATTGTATTTTTTATTTCTATCCTCTGAAGCATCAGGGATGACCATGGCTGGAGATGGGATATTGCATAGGGTGCGCTAGGGCCCTGAGGTAGCACTGAGCATTTTTTTCTCTTAGGTGCTTGGCTGTCTGGTTGTTGCTCAAAGGGTTTCACTGATCATTACATGTGAGATTGCAAAGGCATTTTTCCCCACCTGAGACTGGCAGTAACACTGGGGCTTTGTTTTCCTCTGCAGCATGTGGGGGCAGGTCTCTTGCAAGGATTATTTGGGTATATTTCACCTAATCATTTCCCTGCCACTGCAGGGACCTCAGATACTGTGCACTTCAGTCTCTCTCTCCTGTTCCCTGTCTGTAGCACATAAGAGTTCAGTTTACAGTGGGTTGTAATACTTTGTTCCAATTTCAGCTGTTGGATTTAGTGTGCGGGTGCTGGGTGGCGTTGGTGGCCTGTTGCATACAGGAGGTCCGACTAGATGGTTTGGTGGTCATTTCTGGCTTTAAACTTTGACACTGACCTGGAATTCTGGATATCTGGAAAACCTCAGGCACATAACTTTCCCTCTCTGTGCCTCAGTTCTATATTTAAAATGGGGAACAACATCACTTCTTTTCTCCCACCTTGTGTAATTTGTGTATTTAGATTGCAGGCTCATAGAATGGGGAATGCCTCTTGCTCTGTGTACAACTGCCTGGCAATGTGAGCCCTGATCCCTATTTAGGATCCCGAGCAGTGCCACTTGTAATACCGCTACTATGATCAATAGTAAAATAATGTTAATAATTAATCATAAATAATAAAATAATAGCAATGTCTTGTTGAATTGATTGATTATACAGAGTCAAATTTTTGTGGTGTCTGGAAAATGTGTGTGTATCAACTTCATTCACAAATCCCATGTCCATATGACAAAGGATTTGTCTCCATGACTAATTACCAGTGCGTGCATACAAACTACTATTTGTGAGCAAATGTCAATTTTCCAGGCAAACTAGTTCACACACATACTTTCCAGATGCAGCTTAAGTGGCAACGTTTGAAAGTTTGGCCAATAAGCAACAGATGTCACCAACAAAGCAACAAACTGAATGCTCAAAATACCAAACTATTCATGTGAATTAAACAAGTGTGTGACTTACCTGCTTCAAGGATATCTCCAAAGCTGAGATAAAAATTGGATGCTGCAAAATTAAGGAATGAGTGTCAGTATAACTGTTCTTTTGCATTTGCTTCTATCTTTAATAGAAAATATGACATATTTTAACATCTGCCTAACAAAACAAATAAACTACAGATAATTTAATTGTTTTATGCAGATGTGAAAAAAATCAAAATAATAAAATACAAGTTGGACCTCTCTAATCCAGTACTCTCTGGTCGGCAACATCTGTGGTCCAGCATGATTTTAGTTAGCCAGATGTCCACTTATCATGTGTATGTTATATCATGGCTAAGTTTCCTGAAGTCCCATAAAGTTCATTTACAGCCACAAGTCCTGGCTTTCAGTGTTCTGTGCTGTTATTTATCTCTAATTTACCCCTAAATGTCTTCTAAGAGCCCAGTAAGCAGTGGAAGTGTTGGTAACACTGCTAGACAAAATTGACCTCCCATAGCCCAGCAAATTCTCTGGTTTGGCACTGGTCAGGTCCCAAGGGTGCTGGACTAGTGAGGTTCAATCTGTACTTGCTTCCAGAAACACATGCCAGCAAATATTCTCTGCTATTTCCCAGTAGATTTTGTTTACCCAGGAAGATTATAATTCACCACACACAGAGGACCAGCACCAGGTCTAAAAACTCCATATAAGCACTATTAAATGTTCCTCTGTGCCAAAGGTGAATTTTACCTCCAGTGAACTTAATGGATTTTGTGCCAATGACTATGATAAAAACAGGATGTCCCTAGTATATTATTTATGCTCTAGCACATAACACACTATCTAAGCTTCGTGTTTAATTTTGATGTGGCTCTAGGAATAATGAATGGTTTGCAGCTGCTCTCTCCTTTTCAGTTTTCTGTATTAAAAAATGTAGAGGTAAAATTCGGAAAGTGAAGGAATGTCCGCTGAGGAAACCCCAACCCTTTTAGTGTTAAACATGATATGGCATGTTTGCCCTTGACGTTATGTTGTAAGAATGCAGCAAATTGGTGTGCATACTGAAACTCCTGATTACTTGGCAGACTCTGAAGCAATCTTGGTATTTTCAAAGTGATATTTATAATTGGTGTTCATGGCAGTAAAAAGAGGACATTACAAGCCTTTAAATGAAGAGGATTCTAATCCTATAGATGATGTATCAAAAGGCACATGGAGAGATTAACTCAGTAATATCAATTTTACAGTGTCCGTACTAGTGCTGGGTGAACCCACTGTGCCAGGTTTCAAACTCACTTGACCATTGTAAGTTAGAAAGATCAGCTACAACCCCACTGTTCTTGGGCTTGCATTGCACTTAGAAGAGAGTCTATGAAAAAAAGCAGATGGTGGGGAGAAAGGAAAACATTAGAGAAACAATAAGGTGAAAAATGAAGCAGAGTGGGATGCAATGAAAAGGGAACAGCAAGAAACTGCCAAAAAGGAGGAGAGAAACACTTGAATGAAAAAATAAATCATCCTCAGGCACATTCTATTTTCCATTACATTGGTGTAAATCCAAATCAACTCCACTGCCATCAACACAGATAGTCAGGATTTATGTCAATGTAACAGAGAGCAAAATTTGTCCCCATATAGATACCATTTATGGCCAACTCACTGGAGCTGGTCGGACTTAATGAATTTCTTCTCTATCGGGCATTCTACAAGCATTACCAATCACAAGCACACAATACCTTGAATCAGGCTCCAAAATGAATGAACGAATAAATCTAAATATATATTTTAGAGTGTGCTTGTCTGTCTATGAGTCTGTTTGTGAATTTGTTTGTTCAAGAACTCCTCCTTAACTGTAAGAGCTAGCATCACCAAATTTGGCATGCAGCTTCCTCTTTCCCTAACTTAAACCAAGGTTGTGCCAGGGTTTGGTTGTGCCTGGAAAATGGGAAGTGCCACAAATGGGACTGTTTTCCATTACATGGAAAGGGAAGGGGCTGAAAGAGCAGGAATCTAAAAAGGAGGAGCACATAGAAGAGAGATGCAATACTGATAGTAGCCACTGGGGGAAGCTGCATCAACAAAGGAGGGATTAGCATGACTGGGGCTTGCCTCCAGACTGCGGAAGTAGGCCTCTTACCCCAAACTTGGAGCCTGCCCTGGGGGGGAGGGGAGAGGGTGTAGGATCTCGCCACCATTCGAAATAGCGGAGGGCTTATTTTGAAATTGGTAAACCTCATTCCACGAGGAATAGCACCAATTTCGAAATTGCTATTTCAAAATAAGTGCTGTGTAGATGCTTATTTTGAAATAGGGGGGCCTCCAGCCCTTCCCAGGGTCCCCTCCTGGCTGCCCTAACCACAAGGTAACTTCTGACCTGATGCCCTGCCAGAACCAGTTCCAGCTGACCTTAAATGCGATTCAGCATCCAATCAGTGTGAATGCATTCGAAATAACTATTTCAAAATTAGATATTTCAAAATAATGCTGTAGTGTAGACATACCCTATCACTTTCCTAATGAATCCCAAAATTCTATTAACTTTTCTGACTGCCACTTCACATTGAATAGATGTTTTCAGAGAACTACTCATAATGATTCCAATATCTCTGTCTTAAATGGTAACAGCTAATTTAGTCCCCATCATTTTATCCAAATCGTTAGAATTATATTTTGCCATTTTATTTCCCAGTCACCTAGTTTTGTAAGATCCTTTTAAGCTCATCACAGTCTGCTTTGGATTTAACTATCTTGAGCAGTTTTATATCATGTGCAAATTTTGTCACCTCACTGTTTACCCCTTCCTCCAGATCATTTATGAATAGGTTGAATAGGATTGGTTCTAATAAGGACCTTGAGGGGACACCCCTATTTACCTGTCTCCATTCTGAAAACTGACCATTGATTCCTACCCTTTATTTCCTATCTTTTAACCCTATGGGTCCTTGTCAGAGGATGTTGTGAAGACTAGGACTTTAACAGGGTTCAAAAAAGAGCTCGATATTTTCATGGAGGTTAGATCCATCAATGGCTATTAGCCAGGATGGGTAGGAATGGTGTCCTTAGCCTCTGTTTGTCTGGAAATAGATGACAGAAGAGGGATCACATGATGATTATCAGACCCTCTGGAGAATCTGGCATTGGCCACTGTCAGCAGACAGGGTACCGGACTAAATGGACCTTGGGTCTGACCCAGTATGGCCGTTCTTATGCTCACGATAACTTACTTTGCTTCAGAGGCTTTGGTGAAGGACATCATCAAAGGCTTTCTGAAAATCTAAGTACACTTTGTCCAGTGGATCCCCTTTCTCCACATGCTTGTTGGCCCCCTCAAAGAATTCTAAAACATTGGTCAGACATCGTTTCCATTTATAAAAATTTTGTTCATCTATGTGTCTGACAATTCTATTCTTCACTATAATTTCAAACACTTTGCCCTGCACAGAAGTTAGACTTACTGGCCTGTAATATCAAGGATCACCTCTAATGCCCTTTTTAAAAGTCGGTGTCACATTAGCTATCCTCTAGTCACTTGGTACATAAGCTGATATAAAGGATAGGTTAGAAACCACACTTAACAGTTCTGCAATATCACAGCTGAGTTCTTTTCAGAACTTTTGTGTGAATATCATCCAGTCCTGGTGACTTATTCTTATTTAGCTTACCAATTTGTTCCAAAACCTCCTCTAATGACTCTGCAATGTGAGATGGTTCCTCAGATTTGTCACCTAAAAAATGGCTTAGGTTTGGGAATCTCTCCCATATTCTCAGCCATGAAGACTGATGCAAAGTGTTCATTTAGTTTCTCCTCAAAAACCTTATTGTCTTTGAGTGCTCCTTTAGCATTCTACTCATCCTGGGGCTCGACTGGTTGTTGAGCAGGCTTCTTGCTCCTGATGTATTCCAAAAAATTGCTATTACTTTTTGAGGTTTGGGCTACCTGTTGTTCAAATTTGTTTTGGCCCTCTTAATTATAGTTTTATAATTAATTTCCCAACGTTTTGCTGAACGTAAACTTTCCTTTCTATTTTCCTTACGAGGATTTAGCTCCCAATTTTTAAATTACGTCTTTTTATCTCCCACTGTTCCTTTTACTTCATTGTTAAGCCCCCATGGCACTTATTTTGGTCCTCTTACTATGTTGCTGTTTTTTTAAAATGTGGGATAAATTGAGCCTCAATTGAGATATCTTTAAAAAGTTTCTATGCAGTTTGCAGGGATTTCACTTGGCATTGTACCTTTTAATTTCTATTTAACTAACCTCCTCGATTTTGTGTAGTCCCCTTTTCTGAAATTAAATGCCATAGTGTTGGGCTGCTGTGGTGTTTGCTGACAGAGGGATGTTACATTTGACTATATTATGATGACTTTTCCAAGCAGATCAGCTATATTCACCTCCTGGACCAGATCCTGTGCTCCACTCAGGACTAAATCAAGAATTGCCTCTCCTCTTGTGGGTTCTACAACCAGCTGCTGCAAGAATCAGTCATTTAAGGTGTCGGGACCATGCTGAGCTGACGTGTACCCAGTCAATATGGGGATAGTTGAAATCCCCCATTATTACTGAGCTTTTTACTTTTATAGCCTGGTCTCCCTGAGCATTTCACAGACACTTGTCAAGCTATTGGAAATATATTCCTACTGCTCTATAGGCACGCGCCATGTCATGAACATTTGAGTTTTGAACAGCTGCACATACGAATTCTCACCTGCAGCGTCAGTAGAGCAGGCAAGGGACACAGGTGGCAGTGAGTGGCATGAATGCAGTCTGAAGGACTGCAGCCAGCACTGTCCCTTGGCTGCTCTCCCCCTGGCCACAGGTTCAGCAGGGGCTCTGGCAACCCCCAATCTCATCCCCTGGCCTCCAACCCCCATGGGCTCTGCAGAACTACTACTTAGCTGGTTGGTCCCCAGCCTGTAACAATGCTTGGGATTCTTCCATCCCAAGTGCAGGACTCTGCATGTGTCCTTGTTGAACCTCATCAGATTTCTTGTGGCCCAATCCTCCAATTTGTCTAAGTCACTCTGGACTCTATCCCTGCCCTCCAGCGTATCTACCTCTCCCCCTAGCTTAGTGTCATCTGCAAACTTGCTGAGGGTTCAATCCATCCCCTAATCCAGGTCATTAATAAAGATATTGAACAAAACCGGTCCTAGAACCGAACCTTGGGGCACTCCGCTAGAAACCGCTAGAAACAGGAGGAAGCCCTGCAGGTGGCAAGAAAGAAGCAGCACTTTAAACAGCAGTTCTGTTGCAAATAAATTCCTGCCATAATAGTTCAGGGAAGGGACACTACAGCTGTGTGGCATTTAAACAATGTGGGGATTGCAATGAGTGACACCCATAACAATGAACACCAGAGGAGAGATATGCCAGAAAAAGTCCCTTTGCAACACTCACATTCCACTTGGCCCTAGCAGAGGATGCAGGAGCTGCATAAAGCTTTGTGCAAGGAGTTGTGTGTCTTCCCAACAGAATACAGCACACACTGGATCCAAGTAACTGCAAATCTTTTGGTTCTGCTGCTAGCCATACCGAACACCAACATTCTGAGCCATCATGTTGACACACAGGGTGTAGCTGTCATTTTGCATAGCCACTCCACCCTGACCTTCCCATGCCTCTAGATAAATGTCACCATGCATTAATTCTCCTCCTTTTCTCTGATGGGGTGAGTTATTTTGCATACTGCCTTAGCTTGATTATTTCCACAGACACAGACCTGCAGGGAGACAGGATATGGTAGCTTAAGTGATTCCTGTAGGTATCCCAGTACAGTATGTAAATATCAAAGATGGACGGGTTTTAATTTTTATTCTCTTTCCATAATAGCAACAGAAAAGGGAGAAGAGAAACAAAATACAGACACTTCAGCTACTCTTTACAACAAACCAGTCCTTTCTGCCCTCCAATCTCATATGTCACTTGTTCTTGGTTAACAGACCAACACAGAATAATGCATTACTATAAACTATGAATTTACTGAAAAACACCACAGTTAGTTGTTCAATAAACCAGAACAAACGACTAGACTGTGCATATTCCCCCAAAACAAGCTAAACTTCCCTCCTCTATTTGCTATTTTATTATCCTAGCAGGGCCACTGGTGCTCTTTTCGTTAAGGCTTTGTCAGCACTTCTATTATAAAGCCTCATTTTTAGGGATTTATAGTTTTGACTACAGTAATTCACTACAGGCTTAAGCTTTAAATTTCAGGCTTTAAACCAAAATCAAATGGTTTTGCAATTTAAAAAAGAACAAAACCTCAGCTTTTCTGTTCAGATTATTCTGCTTTGCTACTGTATTATAAACCAGTTAGGACCTGATCCAAATATCATTGAAGATAATGAATCTGCAGTGGGATTTGGAACATCTATTAAATAATTTCCATGCAGGTCATAGGCTCCAATTCATAAAAAGTATGTGTTTAAATCCCATTGCATTCAATGAGACAGGCACATGCATAACATTAATCTGTATACAATTATCATGTACCAACCTGTGAACATAGGATACCTCCCTAAGAGCTAGATTCATAAAGACACTCAGGTGTGGTACAAGCCTGGAGATAACTCTGTAGCCTCGTGGTTACAGCAGTTATCTAGGAGGTAGAAGAAACAGGATTTGCTCCCCCCCTTTTAAAATTATTTAGCCACAATGGAACAGCTTTAACAGAAGAGACTGAGGGAGTCCCCTGTCAGAATATCTCAGATTCCTATTTCCCCCTCCGATAAAGGGAAGAATTGAATTAGGGGTCACTCCCAGATGAGCACCCTCACCCAAGCCTGCCAATGTGTGGGGGAATGGGGAGTGTTAGAATGGGGGACAGTTGCCTCATGATTCAGTGATTCAAAGGGGCCCAGGAGTAGCAGTAGCAGCAGCCAAAGCCTCGTGCCCATTAAATCACTGCTGGAACGCCACTGAAGGGCTGGTTGCCCTCGGCCCCACCCCTTCCAGGAGTGCAGAGTCAGCCCCCCCCACCTTGCCCAGGAGTCTGCAGAAGCTGTTGGCTCCCCTATCCTAACCACTAGGCTTAAGGTTTTGAGGAAGGGCCTTCTCCCATCCCACCCCAGTGTTTTGTGTAAGCTTTGCTACAGAGGCTCAATCCAGCAGGCAAGATCTGATCACACTTACCAGATCAGGCCTAGATGATGAGTTAGGAATAAAATTGCTCATCTCCCCTCAATTCATGCATTGCTCTGAGGTCCAGGCATCTAGATGCCTGGCATGGGGTTGCCATGCACATGTTCAAAGATGGAAACAGAGCCTAAACAATTTTTATTGCAAAAATTTAGGTACTAAGTGACTTTAGCTGCCTGCAATATTTAGGAGTAGCTGGAAAGGGCTTTGTGAATCACAAAGGGTCTTGATTCCAGAATTTAGATGCCTAAAGTGGCAGAAAGGCACCTAAATCCTTTATGAATCTAGCCCTAAGTTAATAATTTCCTGGTTTCTAGAGCAGTGCAGGCTGAAAAAAAAAAATCAAGATGGTAAGTGCTGTTTTTCACATTGCTTTGTTTAAGCAAAATTGACCTTTATGTGGAAATTAATTCAAATTTCAAGGATGCAACTTGGTCTAATTCAGTTGGACCCTGTTGTATAATTTGTTTTCATACCTCTTTATTAATTCACCAATGTGTGCAACCAACTCTTATAAATATGTCAATTGCTTGCTGAAAATAACAATTGGGTTTTTTAAAAGAAAAGGCTTAACAATACCCTTGTCCAAATAAATCTTGCTGTGTGGTCTGCTGCCACTTTTGTTGACAATAACCTACTAATTCGAAAGTTCAGTGTTATTCAAAAATATCATAAAACCAACCCCTTGTGATTTAATAAAACATAAAAGAGTATTTATGAAAGATCAAAAGTTCAATGCCAGTAAAAAGCAACCAAATATTACATGGCTCGGTACTATTAAAATATTTTCACATTGTCTTCTACAGCCCACTCATTTTTACTGGCTGGAAGTGGCAAAATGGTTTGATGTAAAAAAATCAGCTATTAATTGTTACATTCACTGTCATTTGTCAAAATAACTGATGCTAACAGTCTCAAGGCACCTGAGAAAAACTTGCCTCAACATTGAATGAAATACATACATGCTCAGCAAATAAAGGTTCTTTGTCTCTCTCAGAAATTTGCCTGCATAGCATTCCTTGTCTTATTACAATATATAGGCAATGGCAAGTATTGTTACTTAGAGAAAAGCACTTTTTGACAAGTTTTGGAACTAGAATTAGCCTTACAGACTATTCACAGGTCTGGAGTTTTTGAATTGCAGTTTGTACACAATCTCTTTGTAAATCATTTTAAACCTTCTTACTTATGCACTAATATGCAGACCATTAAAAGGTTAGGGGAGAGAAAAGGACAGAAATGAGGAGCACTGGGATATGGCATTTGGCTGGTTTTTATGGAGAAAACAAGCACTAAGTCATTTTAAAGAGCATATGAAATAAGATCTTGGAATGGCAGTCACGCTATTCAAAAGAGTCTGCATCATAAAATGTATGCTGGTTCCTTATTCTTCATTTAAGTCATACAGACTTATACCATTTTTCCCCAAACCTGGGTTCCTTAAGTTAGGGTCCTAAATATGTGTGTAAGCACCTAAATGAAAGTGAGCTGATTTTCAGACTTTCAGGGCATATACTGATGCCAGTGAAGTCAAGGACAACTGAAGATACTGAACACTTCTGAAAAGTCTGTGGTGATTCAGAACCATGAGTTCTATTCCCTGGCGTTTACCTACCCCAGGTGCCAGACTGGTTGGAGCCAATGAGTTTACATTATAAGAATGACACTCAACACACAGAAGCAGCCAATTCTTTTGTCATTGGCTGGTCCCTAAGAATTCTCCCCATGCTAGGAAGTGGTCCTTTAAGAAGAAAAACACAGTGAGTTTGGATTTTTAGGTGTTGCCTAGAAAGGCCTTGTTGGGTCAGCTGCTGATGGAACCATCAAGACTAGGTCCTCCAGCAGCTAGAAAGTCAGGAGCATGCAGAGACCAATCAGAGTCCAGATGGCCACATTAAAAAAGGCTCATTGTGCTATCAAATGGTTGTTTTAGGTGAAGCTATGAGAGGGGAGATAGAATCTATCCTTTTACTTAACCCAAGAAGCCAGACTTGGCCAGAGCCTATTTTCTGACTGAAGTTTAAATTAATGAGAAACTTTTGATTTATTCTGGGGTGTATAAAATTGTGAGACAGTGCCTATTCGTTCAGGCAAGCTGGTGAGAGGAAGACCGTGTGCCTACAGACCTTCTGGAACTGGGTAGGGTGACTCTCCTAATTGGACTAAAACAGTTCTCAACCTAATTACCATTGTGGAGCTCATACACAGATCTCTATGTGTCAGTCGGCTGCACCCACACAATAGATAATACCTGTGATCATGCTGTATGATACTGGGCAGATAGAGTGTGAATCAACCATGTTTTGCACAGTAGTCAGGACTGTTCTGGGCTGTTGAGCATTGCAAGATAATTGTGAATCCCTGAGCTCAGTGTTTAAAGTAGCTTGGGAAGAACACATCTGTGTGAGGTGGGAAGGGGATGGTCTATGCTAATCCCAGCTAAAATAAATGTTCATTCACTTGGGGTAGGGCAGCACTTAAAGTGCGCCCTTCAGTGACCCAACTCTTCTAATTTTAATTATTTTTTGCTGGGACTGTGACATCTTGTGAATCTGCCCAATTTAAGCCTGGCCTGAGCTGGGCCCACAAAACAGCATTGTGTCAGCATTGTGTCCTCCTCTGGGCTGCTGAGCTGTAGTGCATGGCATGTGGCACACAACAGCTCTGTGTCCTGGGTGTCTCTTGCCTGAAGCTTGTCTGAGGCATGTGTAAGTGAGCAGTGACCTTTGGGTGGCAGTAGAGAGGGCAGCTGGAATAGAGGCTCAGGAATAGAGGTTCTGCTCCCAGCCAAGCTCAGAGCACCAGGCACCAGAATCATCCACTCAGCCCTATATAGGGCTCAATAATGGGGCACTGTCCAGGCCAGAGAGGATCACTGATGCAGAGAGCATTAAAGCCCTGTAGCAAAGATTGCATGAGAGGGGGAAAGAGCTCCTTTCCATTCTGCCTGCTGTGGCAGCCAGGTCCCTACATGTCTGCTCCCACAGTCAGGACCTGGGGAGATCTCACCCACTGAGCCATGAGGGATCCTAGCTGGGAAGTCACCATAGGATACATGGCTACCCTGCACCAGTTTTTCCCCCAGGGTATGTCTACACTACAGAGTTTTGTCGGAAAAATGGACATTTTTCTGACAAAACTTAAGGAACGTCCACACTGCAATTGTGTTCTTCCACAAGAAAATTGAAAGAACAGAGGGTTTTTTCCAGCATTGGTAATCCTCATTTTACGAGGAAGAAGCCTTTTTGCGAAAGAGCTCTTTTGCAAAAAGGCGTGTGTGGACGGAGAAGGGGGAGTTCTTTTGGAAGAAGAGGAAAGAGGTGCCCTGGTGGCCATTCCATCCATTGCAATCACAGCTTACATGCGAGACAGCATCTATTCAGTCTGGATGCTCTCTTTAGAAAAAGCAGATTGCTTTTTCAATGCACTTTTGCAGTGTGGACGCTCGGTTTTGGAAGACGTTTTTTCGGAAGATCTCTTCTGAAAAAAGCTTCTTCCGAAAGAAGCCTGCAGTCTAGATGTAGCCCCAGAGATGGGACTAACAGGGCAGCTCCCTACACTGAGTATGAACAATAGACATGGCCAGCAGGGGACAGGCTGGTGGGTGCTCTCTGTTGAAAGCAGCCAAGTGTGTGCTACAGCCCAGAGCATGATCATCCCCCCAAGATGCAACACCTAGCTGTGGCTAGTAACAGAGCATGCACCCACAATTTCTCCAGGTGCAGATGCCCAGAAGCCAGGAGGCAGCAGTGCTCTCCTGGCAGAGGCACTCTCAGTGCATCCTGCAGGGCAGAGAGGGCTGCTTCGCCTTCCCTGCTGGTAAGGAGCACTCCGCAAGGCTTCCAGAGTGCCATCTCCCTCTCAGCTGGCTCTGTCCTTGTCCATGTCAGGATTTGGTAGTGAGGCAATTGGCACAGCAATCTGTGCATTTTTTTAGCTCACAGCTGGACTGCAGATGTTTGCCAATTGCTCCACCAGTACCCACAGGCTGCGGTTGAAAACCAGTGGGCTAGAAGAATCCTCCAGAGACTGGGTGTGGTAAGCATGAAGTGCTCATTAGCTGTTTGAAAGGACTTGGGTGAACTCCACTTTGGGCAGGCAGTCTGGCAGTATGCATGCGAAGTTCAAAAGAACTGAAGGGGTGGGTAGGGATTTTAGGAATGGGAGCCAGACTGTAAGACTTAGTAGTGCAGCAACACAAGGCTTAGAAGGGACATCTGTGAGGACTGTGTTCCAGGGACCCTGCTGCAGGTTTTCTTGGATTTAGACTGCACACTCCCACACCCCTCGGGAGAAGTAGGGTTGCCAACATTCTATTTGCAGCAGGCCAAACACCTTTCCTGGGTGTACAGACTTTGGTGTGGGGCCAGAAATTAGGGGTTCAGAGTGTGTGAGGAAGCTCTGGGAAGGGACAAGCAGTAGGAGTGTAGGAGGGGGTGAGTGTTCAGGCTGGGGGTGTGGGCTCTGGGTTGGGGCCATGGATAAAGTGTTTGGCACATAGGAGGGGATTCTGAGCTGGGGCAGGGGTCTGGAGTATTGGGGGGGTTCTGGGCTAGGGCTAATTCAGGAGTGGGGGGGATCAGGGCTGGGAACTGGGGCACAGGAGGGGATGTGGGGTCTGGAAGCAATTTTAGGTGTGAGAGGAGGCTGAGGGCTGGGGCAGGGAGTTGGGGCATGGGAGGAGGTGTGGAGTACAGACTCCAAGAGTTAAAATGGGGCTCAGAGCTGGGGCACGGGGTATGGGGAGCGGGCTCTGGAGCTTACCTCAGGAAGCTCCCAGAAGTGGAGACATGTCCCTCCAGTTCCTAAACGGAGAGGAGGCCAGGGAACTGTGGGCACTGTCCCTGTCCACAGGTGCCATCCTTGCAGCTCCCATTGGCTGCAGTTCCTGGACAACGGGAGCAGCAGAGAGAGTGTTCAGGTCAAGGATAGCACGTGAAGTCTCCCTGGCATCTAGGAGCCAGAGGGACATGGCTTGGAGCCAGATAGTGAGCCAGCCTGTCCCACTTTGTCACAGACAGACTTTTAATGGCCCAGTCAGAGGTACTGAGCAGAGCCAGCGGTTCCCTTTTAAACCAGGTGTTCTGGTAAAAAATTGGACACCTGGCAACCCCATGAGAAAATGAGTATAACTGCTTCAGGTTGTGCAAATTGTACACTGTCATTTCAGAGACTCAACAGATATTTCAGAGACTCAACAGGAAACTGTGGGCCAAGACACAGTGTTTGGACACCATTTCACAGAGTCTGAGAAAGGTAAATCCTCCCAGGGAAGAGCCCTGTTTTTTCATTTGAATTTGTGACAGTAACTACTAAAACTTGGGTAACATGCTCCTCCTTCCCCAAAAGTGTTGTCTTTAAAATAGCAGCCTTTAACAATATTCACGATTATTTCAAATGTTACATTTTCCTGGAGGCTATGTCTACACAGCAAGCTGTTATTTTGAAATAATGTCAAGATGGAGGACTTGTTATTCCGATTCCTGTAATCCGCATTTCACAAGGACTAAGGGAAGTCGAAGGAAGAGTGTTCTTCCTTCTACTTCCTGCTGTGTAGACAGTGCCTAAAACCAAATTAAGCTATTTCGACTTCAGCTAGGCAATTGACACATTTTAATTTGACTTTTTCCCTGCAGTGTAGACATGCACATAGAGATCGTGTCTCTTTCAATCAGAGAATTTTCTCTATGGCTATGTCTATACTGCACCGTAGTTTGAAATAAGATACACAATTTGAGCTATACAAATTGCATATCTTATTTTGATCTTATTTCAAAACAGCTTATTTCATAATTTGACGCTGTCTACACAGTGCCAAATTTCAAAATGACCCAGTGTTCTGAAATGTCCCTTACTTCTTGTGCAAAGAAGTTTACAGGGACGTTAGAATAGTGAGCCTAAAATAACAGGCTTGCTGTTAAGATGCAAGATACCTATTTCAGGATACTCCGGTATCCTGAAATAGTGTTGCAGTGTAGATGTAGCCTATGTTATTTCCATAGATATAAAAAGTCCTGAAAAGACTAAATTCGGGTCTGTTCCACAGCAGAAAAATAAAATGAGATTTAGAAAGGGGAAACAAAGATTATATCTGATACTAGTATATTGCCTTGTACATGCAGAATACTTCATTCATTTGGACACTGTAGTTGTAGAGGACTGGGGTAAGCCAGGGAGTCATGCATTAAAGAGCTTAATCCTGCTCCCATTGAAGTTGATGAAAAAAACTACTATCAAGTTTAATGGTTCAAGGCTAAGCTGAATATTTTGGTCCAATTTTAGTAATTGCCTTTTTATTGATCCAATAATAAATTCTGATGCAGAATTAACAGCTAAAATGCATGTGTGTTCTAGTTTCTTTCCTGTCCCTGGAATTATAAGGCAATCCATTGTCATTCAAAAAGGTCCTTCATTCTGGAATTCTGCAACAGAACTTGCAGCTTGAAATACGCTTTCAGTGGCAACCTAAATGGAACTACCAGTTTTTCATATTAACACCTCCAGGAGAATGAGCTTCAGAATTATTGAGAAGGATATTTTCACATCATAAAAAGGACTCAATCTGAATTTTAAGCCAACCTTTTCTTTTTTAAAAAAACTTCTTTCCTCAAACTTTATTTTATAGAAACAGATGAACATAGCTCTGGTTACAATCTAGTCTAGTATCCTGTCTCTGATAATAGCCAGTACCGGTTGCCTTAAAGGAAGATGCAAGTAATCCTGCATTAGAAAATTATAGGAAAGCATATTCCTAGGGGAGGTTCCATCTTTCCTCCAACTGTTTACGGGTTGGTTTATGTTTTAGATTTTTAGAACAAGTTGGTGCTGAGGTGAGATACTAGTTATTAGTGTACTAAGGAGCAATCACAATACACTGTTCCAAAACAGGTATTGTGACACAGAGAGATTTTTAGGAAGAAATTTAAAGAATAATGTACATGGCACCAACAGTGATTGCCCATTTGTCAAATTGTCTTTGTCTAGTGTGGTAGCCTTCAAGGGTCCCCAGGAACAGCTCATAGTCCTTACGTGGTGTCAGAGTATTCGACACAATGAAAATAATCTGACTTGTGGCAAAAGATCATAACAGGGACTTCAGACTTGAATCCATTTGGAAGATAACGGTGTCAAAGAAACACTACAATGGAAAATAGCAATTGCCAAAACTCTCCTTGAAACTCTTCTTTGCCATGAAGCCCACAATAAACTTGACCATGTTGACCAGAGTTCTTTCATTGTTTTATTGTACTCCCCTGTTGGTCTGTGTGCATCTATCTGTTGTCTCTTGTCTTAGGGCATGTCTATGTTAGGAAATTATTTCAGAATAACTTATTTCAGAATAATAACTCACGTAATAATAATTTTGAAATAGCGTGTCCACACTACGGGGAAGCCTCGAAATTAGTCCAAGGCAGACTCTATTAATGTGGATGCAATACCTCAACTTAGAGTCCCAGGAAGCACTGAGGAGTAATTACTTTTATTGACTCTGGGGAGTAGTTATTTCAAAATAGCAGCAGTTGAGTATCCACACTGCCGCTATTTTGAAATAACTATTTCAAAATAAGTGTTATTCTTTGAAAAAAGCAGGAGTTATTATTTTGAAATAATGGGCTTAGTAGTGTGAACACTCCTCTTGTTATTTCAAAAGAAGGGGAGTTATTTCAGAATAACTCCCTAGACCAGGACCAAGAGCGTAATCTCTATGTGGCATGAACTTTTGTTCTCGGTTTGTACAGAGCTTCTGACAATTGGGTGCTGACCCATAAGTGGGGCTTCTAAGTGCTATGATAAATAATGCTTCATACTCAATATGTGTCTACTCTAGTATCATGTCTCCAGCAATGGCCAGAACAAGATGCCCTTGGAAAGGTGCAAGAAACTCACATTAACTAGATATTGGATAATAAGGCCCGATAAAAGGTCCCACCCTAACTCCTAATAATTAGAGATTGGTGTAATCTTGAAATTAAAGGGGGTTTTATCCATCCCATAATATAGGCTTTACCTTTTCTCACCTGTCATTTTTCCTAAAACCAGATACAATGTAAGATTCATTGATTCCATGGCCTCAAGGGACAATTGTGACAATCTAGTCTAACCTCCTGTATAATATTGCCCCAAAATAATTCCTGGGGCATAATTAAAAATAAATCTAATCTTTATTTAAAATGATCAGTAATGGAGAATTCACTATGACCCTTGATAAGATATTCCAAAGGCTATTAATTCTCATTAAAAAGATGCTAAATTAAGAAAGAAAAAGTCAGAGACACGTTAGCCCAAGAGTGCATAAGAAAACTGATAGCACAGCTCAATTCAATTGAGACATGGAAAGATAAATAGCATTTTTTCTCATTATCCATTTTACTCACATAAGCATCATAGGAAATTAATGATGAAACATGCTCATCAGTGGGTTCCAAAAGCACAAAGAGATGAAGGTCAGACATTTCCACTAATTTTGGGTGTCCAATCCAAGATGTCTAAACTGTGACATTTCAGGGTACTTAGTATTGCGTAGCACTTTATACGTCCAGAGCTGAGTTCCCCTTGACCTCAACTGTTAGTGCACAGCACCCCTCAGGGTTAACTAAGTGACTTTGACCAATGCCACGTAGGACATCTCTGTTGAGCCATAAGTTAAAGTCGGGTCTCTCAAAGACTCCTTCACAGCCATATCCACCAGACATCCTTCCTACTTCGTTATGTATTTACCCATACATTTCTCCAAACATAGTGCTCAGAAACAGTATATGAAATATGTGATACTTTAAAAAAATTACCTAGTTTCATTTCACAGACCATCTGACACGAAGCTAAATTAATTTTAAATATTATAATTAAAATAGCCCTTACATCTTTAATATATTAACTCTATTTAAACTATATCTAGTTCCATAGCAGGATAACGTGTTGCATGCTCAAAGCCCAATCTGTATATATACTACATAGATTCTATGTACATAAGAAATATCTTTAATCAAATATAAGGGAAATATTATTTTTTCCATATGACTTGGTTTTAACATAAGGGATTTGTGTGTTTCTGTGGTGAGCATAATACACAAAGTTAATGATAGTAGGTTAAGCTCTGAAAGCCACAAAGAGGGAGAGGCACATGTTCAACTGATTTTTTATCTAGGAATGTCTGAAAAGTCACTGATGTTGAAGAGATTTCAGAGATTCCCAAACCTGCATAAAGTTATTCCTCTCCTCCCCACTACAGAAATTACCTACTGTGCAATCTTTAGTCAGTGACATGGGACGGTAGGTTTTCCTCTTCAGATATGACAGTGACCATCTCTGTCAATAAAGAACATGGGTATTTTTCACTGGCCATAATATGCAGGAGCCTGAAACAGGTGGTGAGTTAGATTTCCTTTGCTTCATCTAGAACTATGACCTGCTCTGTGACTATACAAAATTCTGTGAAGTGAGTAGGTGCATATTTTGTGTAGGGCTTGGTTTAGGGTTGCTACTGTCAAGGGATGTCTCACAGTACAGAGCTGGTTTATAGGGTCTATTGCAATTAGGTTCACAAAGTAGTTTAAGTTCTGTACTTGTAAGTACCTGTGCTTGCCCGTGATTGGTGGAGTTGGAGAGCTGACCCCAGGCAGGCACAGTGGTTCAAGGGGCTGTAGGTGATGGAAGGGAAAATTCCCTTCACCAGGGGCAAAGCTTGACGTTCTTTAGTACGGACAGTGATGGGGAAATTAAGGGTACGTCTACACTTGCACCCTAGTTCAAACTAGAGATGCAAATGTAGGTGACCAAAATTGCTAATGAAGCGGGGATTTAAATATCCCGCGTTTCATTAGCATAATCTCGCCCACGCGCTATTCCAATCGCCAGCTGATTCGCAGCAGGAAGTGCGCTCCTGGCTGCGCTAGTTCGAATCAAACCCCTTGGTTCGAACTGCCATTACTCCTCAAAAAATGAGGAGGTTTGATTCAAACTAAGGCGGCCCAGAGCGCACTTCCTGGTTCGAATCAGCTGGTGATCGGAATAGCGTGCGGGAGAGATTATGCTATTTAAATCCCCGCTTCATTAGCAATTTCGATCGCCTACATTTGCATCCCTAGTTCAAACTAGGGTGCAAGTGTAGACGTACCCTAAGTCTGGTTGATGTGCATTTGGAGCTATAATACAATGGTACAGATTGAACCTTTCTAGTTCAGCACCCTCAGGACCTGCCCAGTGCTGAACCAGAGAATTTGCCGAATCATGGGAGGTCAATATTGTCTAGCAGCAATACCAACACTTCCACTGCTTACTGGGCTTTGCAAAGACATTTAGGGGATAAATAACAGCACAGAACACTGAAAGCCAGGACTGGTGGCTATAAATAATCTTTATGGGACCACAGTAAACTTGACCCCACCCATGATAAGTGGACATCCGGGTAACTAACATCATGCCAGATCATGGATATTGCAGTACCAGAGAGTGCCAGATTAGAGACATTGAACCTACATTGTAATGAACTGGATGGTGTAGTGTCTCAGAGGGGTAGCTGTATTAGTCTGTATCTGCAAAAACAAGGAGTCCTATGTACTGGATTGTGTATTGTTTGACTGTGTGTCACGAGTCCTGTAATGCTAATAGCTAAGGAAGATTCTTTTAAACTTAAGTGTTAGAGGACTATGATTTTGAGCAGGAGACTCTTAGATTTATTTCATTGCTGCTGTGTAGGTCCAAAGGGCCATTATAGTGACATCTTAAAGTCTTTGTTTACCATTGATTTGCTGTAGTATTGCTGAGTGGTGTTAGAGTTTAATACCCAGTAGTACACCTTACCTAGCTCTGTGATGCCTCTGCTAATGGTGATGCTGCATCAGCTCAAGAGGGATGGAAGGGAATGGAAGGGAAAATTCCATGACAGCTGGAAGAGAAAGTCACAGAAGGATGCATGGAGCACGTCAAAGAGTAGAGCATTTTAAGTCAGTGGCGAAATTGTACTGGAATCCATCAAACGTCACAGGTATTAACAGCTGAAATGCCTCATCTGTGTTAAAACTAACACACTAACAAGGAACCGTGTCAAGTCAAGGTTTGGTACCATGGCACACTAGGAACCTCACAGAAGAGCTGTATGTGCCTCACACATTGAGGTAGATGACTCCACATGCACGTTAATGAATGGAATCCCTACCACGACTAGTGCTGTCAAGGAGAACACCTAGTACCATGAATGAAGAGATGTTTGCCTCAGAGAGGACAGATCAGACAATGGGATGATGTAGAATTCTGTTTCTGTCAATACATTGCTTTGCTGTATATAATCCTGAGAAAAAACATCTCTGACCTAATGCTCATGCCCCACGTGACAACATTTAGACACTTTTCTTATGAAACTGCCTACCAGCTTAATTAACTAATGTTGGTAAAGCACTTTGAGATCTGCTGAGGAGTGCAGCTGTGTACATCAAAGTATTACTAATATTTTTAAATCTGAATCAAGAAAGAAGTGTCTGAGAAAAGAAACAATGACCTTGGTCTCCTAGGTAGGTCTGGGAGAAAAAAATCTTATCCAAAGTTCACTGGAGTGTGTGTAGGACTCCCGCTGAATTCAATAGGCTGTGGATCAGGCCCAGTATTGAAATGGACTACTTTAGCAAGTCTCCCCAGCTGGTTTAAGAGGGAATTCAGACTGTGTGAGGAAGTTTTCCTTTTGGTCAGCCCTCTCCAAAACGTCTGGAGAACTTATTCTCACCTGGGGGATCTTGCTCCCACTTACTAATTTGTAGAACAGGAAAAAGGAAATTGCACACTAGCAGGGTTTACCTTAGACAATGGAGCAATCTCATTATTACTTAAACATACAAGCTTCCATTTTTTTACTGTACCTCTCTTTTCATGACACACACACACAGAAGGTAAATAAACATGAAAGACCTATGGCCTTATTACATTTTGCACAACAGAGTGCAGCTTTATTGGGCTTTATTGCATCTTGAAAAGATTAAGTGCACCTGCATGTGAAGAATCCTCATCCATTCAGATAAGCAGGCAATGGCGCCTTCTTTATTAGAGCGCATTCAAAGGAGACATTTGACTGGACTGTTTTATAGCAACAGTAGTTTAACAAATGACAGAGCCTGTAACTTGTGAGGTGCACTACTGCCATCTAGTGGTTCGATTCAAATGTAGCTGGGATGTAGAATATTTCTTTGGACTATATGGTGGAGAAAATGCTCAACAGGAAATTTTCATTTCTCTTCATTTTAATCTTTGGTCTGGGGTTTTTGTGAATGTGCTTTTCTTATCTTTCATATTATGTTCTGTGCACAGGTCTGGGAGAAAAGTCTTCAGCAAAGATATTACCATCAGCAATTGTAACTGTTTGTTATTTCAGAAAAATTGCATAAAACTTAAACTTTGTTCTAGCTTTTGTGTGAACTGATGAAGTTGTTATTTCCTCCTAATATTTCCTTCTGACTGCATGTAATTTAGAGTAAATGTATCTTTAAAATAAAACAGAAGGATTAACAGCTGAAACTATAGTGCTATATTAAGATACATACCTTATTTTAAAAAAGGAATAGACATCTATGCACCTCATCCAATGGTCATTGCCATCAATGGGCTTCAGACCAGGCCCTAAATGAACAGGAAAGACATTTGAAGTTACACAGCACATGAAAATGGCATGTATTAAATTCCATTAATCCCCCAGGGACAAGTGGATCAATAAATAGTGTTAGTAGGAAATTTCCCTGATGTATATCCCCTTGCAGAGCTACCCTACAGCCATTAATGTTTCAGACTACTCTGATGGATCTGGGGACTACCAGAACTGCAAGTCACCTTGTTACACCCCTGCCTCTGGTGTGACAGAGCCTTGCCTGTGTCTGGGTCTTAGCTCCGGAATACAATCAGCCTTTAAGCCACCCATGCACATTCCTTTGTCTTTGCAGGTTAACAATAGGTGCATCTCAATCCCAGTGATATCCAGCCCATGGTACTCACAGTTATTCTGGAGCCTTTGCACCCAAAAGTGTCATGTGCCCCAGTTTGCTAGCTTAAACCACTGTTCTTGTAACCCACACAGCACTAATGAGCACTTATAATAAAACACTCGGACAGAGTACTGTTTATCTAATAAAGGGTAAACACTGACCTAGACGTGAGAGAAAATGATGGAAACAACTGTTTATAATACAAAACAAAAATAATAAAATGCAAACTAGGCCCTGAACTTATTAATAGTTACCATTTCCATCTAATGAAATAGTTCCCTCCCTCTGCAAAGTTCAGTCAGTTGCAAAGTTGGCTGGTTTCATAAGAACCAGGACCCAAACATTCATGAAAATACCCCTATTCCTCAAGGGGGTCCTGCAGTGAATGGATTGTCAGGATCTCCCCTTCCTCCATGTTATACTGAAACATTCTTTTGTTCTGACCAACCTTGTAATGTTTCTTTTTTTACCTTTAAATAGTTTTGATTGTTTGCAGTTGCCTGTGATGCTTTTCAGTTGAAGTCTTAGCATTGTGCAAGGCTAAATAACGGAGTCTCACATTGCCTCAGTAGCTAACTAAGGCAGAGTATCAACCATTCTTTCCCCAAATGAGCCATCACCAAGTCAGGTTATCCCCTGGTGACTAAATTCTGCTCCCAGTCTATATAGCAGACTTTCAATATAAATATATTATTCTTTAAATATTATCTGTTCACATGTGAGGATTATCAGCTTTGTCAAGCTTCTAGCTTTCAGTAGATATCCTTCACATGTTACTTTTTATCTTGTAGAACACATTTGGTGCAGTGAGTTTGTCAGGTCTGAGATGAGAGTTGTTGTCAAAGAACAGGGATTTCTGTGTCACAGCTACCTAAAAGTTTTGTCTTGTGGTTAAAGCATGAAAATAGTAATTTGTTCCCTGGACAACTTGTGCCTCCATTTCTGTGTTTAAAACAGGGATAATAAAACTTACCTAGTTTATAGCCATGTTGTGTGACTTGATGTGCTATATAGCCCTTGTAATGCTTTATAAATGGTAATGTAAGTCCAAATACTACTAATAATTTCAGATAGCTCCAGTGATGATGCATCAAGTTGTTTAGCTTAACACAGAGTCTACACAGCAGTGTTATTTCAGAATAACTGATGTTATTTCAAAATAACATAGTCCGTGTCTACACTACAAGAAGTTATTTTGACATAATGTCAAAATAACGTCGAGCTGGAGGACTTCTTACTCTGACTCCTGTAGCCCTCATTTTACAAGGAGTAATAGAAGTCAGAGGAAGAGTGCTGTACTTTGTACTTCCTGTTGTGTAGACAGCGCCAAAAGCCAAAATAAGCTAGTTCGACTTAAGCTACGCAATTAACGTAGCTCATGTTGAATAGCTTATTTTGGCTTTAGCCCCGTGTGTAGACGTGCCCAGAGAAATTTAAATGGTGACTTGACCACAGTCTATAAATGCCTAAATGTGGAACTTAGATAATGGAAGGCTCTTCAGACTAGACATAAATGTGAAGAGTTTTAAGAGTGGTAGAAATGAACTATTAGGATCATTTTGAATCTTGACTTTTTTTTAATTAAATTTAATTGTTTGATTAAATGGATCATAATCTGCCCCTAAATTAGAAGATCTCTGAAAAGATTTCTAAGGAAATATAATTCAGAAGTATAAAGCTATTTTGTACTTTATATAACTTCCCCCATGTGGTATTTATTATCTGAGAAATGTGTCATCAAAAACTTTTGACCTGGGCTTCAGGACAGATTTGGAGTATGTATTTTGATTGCCCAATAGGAAATCAGTGGTGTTCTACTTATTGTTCTAGAGCTTAACAATATTTGTCATGCAGCTTTTACACTTGTTGTGTCACTTACATATAATTGTGCTTTGAGGGTTATAGTACCCTAAAATTAGGATTCAGAGGGTAGCTGTGTTAGTCTGTTTCAGCAAAAACAACCAGGCATTCAATGACACTTTTAAGATTAACAAATGAATTAGAGTATTAGACATAGCTCAAGAGAAAAAGCCCAGGCTCCTACCGAAGCCTAAAACTCAAAGCAACATATATACAAAGTATGTCTACGGTTCAGAGTTTCGTCAGAAAAACGGCCATTTTTCCAACAAAACCTGAGTTACATCCACACTGCAATCACATTCTTCTGAAAGTAAATTGAAAGAACAAAGGGGTTTTTCTTGTGTTGGTAGTCCTCTTTCTACGAGTAAGAAGCCTTTTTCTGAAAGAGCTCTTTTGGAAAAAGGTGTGTGGAAGAGGGAGTTCTTTCGAAAGAAGAGGAAAGAGGAAAAAGCACAGGTGCCCTGGTGGCCACTCCATCCATAGTAATCACAGCTTAAATGTGAGACAGCTTCCATTCAGTGTGGACGCTATCTTTGAAAAAAGAAGATCGCTTTTTCGATGCGCTTTTGTTTATGGATGCTCTCTTTCGGAATAAATTTTTCAGAAGATCTTCTCTGAAAAAAGGTTCTTCCGAAAGAAGCCTGAAGTCTAGACATAGCCACATTTATTTTAGCTTGCTCCCACCAGCCAGTATACTTGATATCCCAGATGCAGTGTAGACATATAGGTTTGGGAGGAATCATAGAATCATAGAAAACTAGAACTGGAAGGGAGCTTGAGAGGTCATTGAGTCCAGTCCCCTGCCCTCATGGCAGGACCCAGTACCATCTAGACCATCCCTGATAGGTGTCTATCTAACCTGCTCTTAAATATCTCCAGAGATGGAGATTCCACAGCCTCCCTAGGCAACTTATTCCAGTGTTTGACCACTCTGACAGTTAGGAAGTTTTTCCTAATGTCCAACCTAAACCCCTCCCTTGAGACACAGGAGACACAGGACAACTATCTCTGTAACTGTGCTATCTTGCTTTAGGTGTGAATGGCTTGTGTAAGAAACAGGCTGGTGCAATAAACATCCTTTTACGTAGCTGCCATTTCCTTGTGAGATCTAGGAGCTGCTACAGCCCCAGCAGAGAGCAGGGAGGCAATATGGTTCCCGCATGGGTGGGTGGTTTAATAGGTCAGGAGAGGCTAAACCTCCCCTAAGCCAAGCCCTGGTCCTGCCCACACTCTGCCCTTTCCTCCAAGCTGGTGCCCAAGTTGGCAGGAGCTCAGCTTTGCCACAAGGCAGAGACCAATGGGCCAGCACTGTGAGTAGCCTTGTGGTGGTGTCAATTGGCTGGGGATGCCAGTTGGCTAGGTATACAGGCAGGGCAGTTTGGCTGGGGATCCTCTGGGCACAGGAAGTGGGGAGCACTCAGGACTCCAGAAGATAGAAGGTAGGGGAGGGACTTTGGTCAGAAGGGACAGGGTTATGTGTCCTCTGTGGTTTCCTGCAAGAGACATACTGCCTGGGGAAGAGGGAGCCAGGGAACCTGTGCAGATGCTCTTTCCCTTTAGGAATCGACTTCTGTACCATTCCTACAGCAGTTAAACAGTTAAACTCCCTGCCAATCTGCTTGTCTATATTTAGCTAGGTCTACACAATCCTCTATTATTGGTCTCTTTGTGTTAATCGATCAATCAACACACATGCAGGTTGAGAAGTAGATGATTGCTCCTGGGACTGCTAGATAGTGTTGCAGCCCCTCACTTTCCCATTTTCTGGATTAGCTGAATTTTTGATGATCTGATCTGGACCTCATCCCTATTAGTTCAGACTATGGGGTTTTGCTGCATTTACCCAGCCCTCATTTCTGTAGTGTCTGGATCCTAGGGCAAATTGAAAGGAAGTTCAATTAAGAACCATTCCATGGGAAAACCTACATTGGGGTAGCATCTGTGAAACAATCCAGATGTGTTCTTGACATGAAAAGCCATTCAAATATACAAGTGACAATAAAAGAACTGTTTGTCTCTGGATGAAAAGAGCAGCTGTAAAAAAACTAACCTTTACCTCTTAGGGGGTTGTTACAGGTAAGTTCAAATATCATCAACCAGCATGTCAGATTTGGTCATTTGCTTTTAGAGATTTGCCTAGCCTACACTTTACTTTTGTGCATTCCTATAGTCATTATTTATTATTTCTACACTAGTTGAAAATCTATCTATCTATCTATCTATCTATCTTAGGATATGTCTAGACTACAGGGTTTTGTCGACAAAAGTGGACTTTCGTCGACAAAACTATACCTGCGTCTACACTACCTCTGAGTTATGTTGACATAACGTCGACAGAACTTGGCAGTTTCATCGACGGCGGTAAACCTCATTCTACGAGGAATAACACCTTTTGTCAACAGAGTTCTGTCGACAGAAGGTATTATTGCATCAACACTGTCCTTTGAATCTACACTATCATGTCGACAAAGCGGCTTGCTTTGTTGACAGAACTGGATGTAGTCTAGACACTCTTTGTCAACAGAAGCTTTGTCGACAGTGTCTGTCGACAAAGCCTCTGTTGACAAAAGCCTGTAGTCTAGACGTACCCTTAGTCTAGATGTACCTGTAGTCTAGACGTACCCTCGTGGGATGAGGTTTACCGGGGAGGTTGACAAATGGCTTTGATATCGACCATGGAGCGTCCAGACTACAGCGCTGTGCCGACAAACAGCCGATCAGCACAGTGCGGCAGCCATTTTAATTTAAATGAAGCGGTGATTATTTAAATTGCCACTTCATTTTCCTATGTCTACAAAGGTAATCTACATGGCTCCGTCGATGGAGCCATGTAGTGTAGACATACCCTTAGAGTACATTGACTCTATGTCCGTCTTCGAGTCTGTTTGCTGAAGAACTCCTCCTAAGAGTTATGGCCACCAAATTTGGTATGCAGCTTTCTCTTCTCCAAAATTAAAGCAAAGTAAGGGTTTGGTTCTGCCAAGACAACTGGAAGCCCCGGGAAAGGGATAGTTTTCCATAACATGGGAAGACTGAAAGTACTGGACTTGTTTAGTTTAGAAAAGAGAAGACTGAGAGAGACATGATAGCAGTTTTCAAATATCTAAAAGGGTGTTAAAATCAGGGGGGAGAAAAATTATTCTCCTTGGCCTCTGATGACAGGACAAGAAGCAATGGGCTTAAACTGCAGCAAGGGAGGTTTAGGTTGGACATTAGGAAAAACTTCCTAAATATCAGAGTGGTTAAACACTGTAATAAATTGCCTAGGGAGGTTGTGGAATCACTATTACTGGAGATATTTAAGAGCAGGTTGGATAGACATCTCTCAGGGATGATCTAGATCAGGGGTGGGCAATAATTTTTTACCAGTGGCCACTTCAGAAATTTTTGAAGTGGCCCTGGGCTGCCCCAGAAGGGTGGGGCCAGGATAGTTCCCTGCTTCCCCACCCACAGACCATGACTGATTTGGCGGTGGGGGAGCACGTGAAGTCTTTGCACCCCCCCCAGAGGTTCCTCCTAGGCGCCCATGCCCCTGGCGGTGGGAGGAGACTTTGCATGCTCCCTCTGGCCCCATGCCAATCAGGGCTTGGCAGTGGGGGAGAGTGCGAAGTCTCCTCCTGCATTGCCAGAAGCAGGTGGTGCTTCTAAGTGGCATGGGCTTCTTGCTGGGTGGGGGCAGGGCAGAGGAAACTTCATGTGCTTCCCTCTGCTCCCAGGCCCTGATTGGCATGGGGTTGTGGGAGCGGCAGGGCCTCTGCAGGCAGGATCACCCCACTTGGTGGGCTGGATCTGGCCTGCAGAGGCCCTTTTGCCCATCCTTGATCTAGATGATGCTTGGTCTTGCCATGAGGGCAGGGGACTGGACTTGATGGTCCCTTCCAGTTCTAATGTTCTATGATTCTAACATGCAAAGGGAAGGGATGTTGTTCTGAGGGATGAAATATGAATGTGGCCACTGAGGGCAGCAAGCCCTCATGGAGAGCTATACTGTAGAGAGTCCACTGGGGGCAGCCATATCACCAAGAGAGTGGCCAGCTCGGCTGGGGCTCTGCCATCTTGTCTGCCAGCACATGGATAAGAAACCCTCCTGCCCCAAATCTTTTCCCTTCCTCCCAGTCCTTGGCCTCAGTGCTGGAGGGAAGGTAAAGAACAGGCCTCAGGCGGGCTGGGAGGGTAGTTGGGGGGAGGGAGAGGCAGAAGAAAAGGCCCTGGGGTGGGCTGGGGGGTGGCCTGAGACAAAATACACAACGTGGGGAATGGGAAGAAATAGTGTTCCTATTTTACAGGCAGGAAACTGAGGCTCAGAGAGGGATGAGGCCTGATTTTTCAGAAGCTTTGAGCACCCTTTAATCACAGTGTGTACACATCTTTGAGGGTACATCTACGCAGCATGCTTATTTTGAAATAAGCTTTTTTGGATTTTTTTTCTGAAATAACTTATTTTGAAATAGCACGTCTACCCCACAGAAAAGCCTCAAAATTAGTCCGAGGCAGGCTTCCCTAATGTGGATGTGCTGCCTCGAATTAGAGCCCTAGGAGGCACTGAGGAGTAATTGCTTTGAATGGCCCTGGGGAGGAGCTATTTCGAAATAGCAGCAGTGGAGTGTCCACACTACTGCTATTCTGAAATAGCTATTTCAGAATAAGCATTGTTCCTCGTAGAATGAGGTTTACAGATTTTGAAATAAGCCATCCGTTATTTTGAAATTATTTCGAAATAATGGAATTGCTGTAGACGCTCGCATTGTTATTTCAAAATAACTTAAATTATTTTGAAATAACTGTGTTGTGTAGCCGCACCCTTAGATTCTAAATAATTTGTCTTCGTTTACACCGAAAGTATGTGGCATGGCTGGAAATCAAAGCTTGATCTCCTGTGTTACAGTCTTATACCTTAATGAAAAGACCAGTGTTCCTTTTGAAATGATAGTGATTGTACCCTATTGGTGGGCTTTGTTATGGAGCATCTCTTGCTATGATATATAGTCACTGTTCCATTGATTTAGGTACTGATGTACTAATTTTAATTAGTAATTAAAATTGGTGTATTGATAAATAAATCTATTCCCAGTACTAAAGTCTAATCAAATGTCGTACTTTCAGAAATATCCTTGTAACATTTATATTTAATCTTGGAGTTCATGACAGTTTTATTTTTGTTTCTGTTCCCTATTTCAGTTTTATATCCTTGTTGTAAGGTGGTAATGGAAAAACATTGGAATGCCACCTGTCTTTCAAATTTCTCGAAAGCTTTTGATCTGTTCATCCAGATGGTTCAATTTGCAATGACAATTTTTATGGCAACTTCAATTAACTTAAGCTATATCATGGTGGATCTAATTATTTTAACTTTCATTAAAAAACCCACACAAAATCAACAAGAGACTTTAAATCAAATACAAAATGCAATAAAATTGAAATATGTGATCATAAAGTCCCAATGCCATAGTCCAACAGAGAATATTAGACAAGCATGTTGGTTTCTTGTGGATTACATCCACTTTCATTGGACATATTTTCCTAATTATTTTGCTTCTAATAATTATAGCAGTAAATTACATCATTTCTGGAAAATTAACAGTGCCTGATGTAATAGCTATACTTTAATATTATTTACAGATTGGTTTTCTATGAATGTAGACATTATGGACCAAATTTTGTTATTGGTACATCAGTGTAAATGAAGGGTAATTCCATAGGCTAATTTACATCTGTATAGATGAGAATGAAATTTGCCCCTATTTATTATGAGCAGCGGTGAATATCTTGTAGTTGGTTGAGAATTTTCCATTAAAATGTTTGTGGACAAAAATCACAGTTTTTTCAGAATCAACTTTTTCTAGGGAAAAAAAAATGATTCGGAGTATTTTGTTTCAGATAGTGCTGACCTGAAATGAAAAATTTCAGTTTGTCAGTATAAATCAAAATATTTAATTTTGGGTCACTTCAATATTAATCTTCATTGGTGTGAGAAGTCATGGTGCCTCACATGAGTTGAAGTCCAGATGCTTCATGCCCAGCTCATCCATAAGCCACTCTCCCTGACTAGACTGCATCTTCCTACATGCCTGCAGTGAGCCCAGGTAGATTTTAACTTGAGGGGGATGGATTATTTTGGGCTCTAAGAAAGGCATCAGACATTTATTTTCTGTGCCCAGGCTGACAGAGAAAGTGAGGATGTCAGCATAATTGCTAGAAAGGAGAGACATAATGGAGAACAACTCAGGCCTGGTGGTTAACGAGATTGGCTACCAATAGTGTATTGTAACCAGTAACTGCCAGGAGATTTACAAGAATATTCTGATATGTACATTCAAGTTCACCAAAGAATGCCATGGACGTTCTTAAATGAAAGCCAAGAGTCACACTGGTCATTTTCAGTGTGAATTGCATGCACAGACCATATAAGGAGATATGTCTGTATACAGAAAGTATGTTATTAGATTCCATATCACAGTAGAGTGGGAGAAACTGTCAGTGAGGAAATGCTTCCTACCCCTTCTCTCTGCAAGAATATAAAATAAGCATTGTAAGTTAATACAATGAACTTTCGTTTAGATAGGCAGTCAACAGACAGTTGTGAAGTCAACAAGGAAGCAGAACACTGGTAATTAAGCCACATAGTTATCCTGTCTCTGGGCACATCTACTCTACCCACAGGATCAAGGGCAGTGATTGAGCCAACAGGGCTTGATTCATCTTGTCTAGCATAGAAATGATACATCAGCTGCCCAGTGCATCAGTTCCAGAACTCCACCAGAATAAGAAGCATAGGCAGAGTTGACAGGAGAGCATCTTCCATCAACTCACCACAGTGAAGATACTGTGGTAAGTAGATCTGAATACATTGACTTCAGCCATGTTATTCACATAGCTGAAATTGTGTATCTAAAGGTATGTCTACACTTGCACCCTAGTTCGAACTAGGGATGCAAATGCAGGCATTTGAAATAGTCAATGAAGCGGGGATTTAAATATCCCGCGCTTCATTAGCATGATCTCGCTGGCACGTTACTCCGAATGCCAGCTGTTTCGAAAGTGAAAGCGTGCGCCGGGACGCGTTAGTTCGAACCAAACCCCTTGGTTCGAACTAACGTTACTCCTCATTTTTTGTAACACCAGTGCGTTACTCCGAATGCCAGCTGTTTCGAAAGTGAAAGCGCGTGCCGGGACGCGTTAGTTCGAACCAAGGGGTTTGGTTTGAACTAACGCGTCCCGGCGCGCGCTTTCACTTTCGAAACAGCTGTCATTCGGAGTAACGCGCCGGCGAGATCATGCTATTGAAGCGCGGGATATTTAAATCCCCGCTTCATTGACTATTTCGAATGCCTGCATTTGCATCCCTAGTTCAAACTAGGGTGCAAGTGTAGACATACCCTTAGATCAAAGCCTGCAGTAATATAGACCAGGTTCTAAGTACAGACAGTGAACTTTGGGGATATAAGTAGAAGACAAAAAAGACACCCCTTTATCCCTTGCCTAGAAGTAAATGGGCCATGCATTTTGTTCACGGAAACAGAATTCCAACCAACTTTGACTAAAATTTTGCAGAGTTGTTTGGGGTAAAGTAATTTGCTTTAGACAGAAGGTTTGTCTGTTAAGTTTAATTTCTAGAAAACATTTTCTTTTTATTTTCTTATATGTAACTTTGTGTTTGTTAACCCTTAATCTCTGTCTCTTGAATCTTGGTAATAAACTTATCTTTATGTTCACTATAAATATATCTAAGTGGTATGATATTAAGCCAGCTGCTGATCTTGAACTGAGTCAGACAAGCTGGTGTGTGCACTATTATCTTGGAAACAGCACTCCTGAAACTTCTGTGAATCTTCAGGGGATAAGGGGCGGGATAGTACACAGAAGTCTCCAAAGAGGCTGGGGACTAGAATGCACTTGTTTTTAACCTGCAAAGCAAAGTAAGGTCTGATAGATGTTGGGCAGTTTAAAAGCTAGTGATGTCAGGAAGTTGGCACTCAGTTAAGCACAAGCAAGTCTCTCACACTGAAGGGTAAGAAGGTTACTCACAGGCCTGGGTGCTCCAAGAACCATCACGTGGACACAGAGTTGTTCAATGGCTTAGGTTCTCTGCAGTTGTTATTGAGACTGTTTTCTACTTTCCTGAAATGAAAGAGGCTGCCATTGTAAACAAGCAGGCATTGTAAAAAGGGTACCCGGTACTGAAGAATTAAATTATTGTTCATAAAAATGAACGATAAATAGCATGGCTGGAGCCAAGCATAGGCCATGATTCCAAAGCCCATTGAAATGAATAGAAAGACGACTCCTGTTGAGTTCACTAGGCTTTGGATCAAGTCCATGGAACAAGCAGGAGATGGCCAAGCTCCCTGGGCTGCTATATTAAGGGCCACTCTTGTGATTTCCCCTGGAAGTGATCTTAAGTCTGTCTTGCATTGACGATGATGAAGTTGTACACATTGAAACTCTCTTAACTGGGATTCTCTGGTCCAGCAACACCCATGATCCATCATGGATGTTGCAGGGCCAGAGAGTCCCGGTGGAGGGCCAGCAGCATGGATCCCTGTGGGGCCAGAAAGGCAGTGGGCTGCCCGCAGTGAGCTGATGTCAGGGCTTCCTAGTACATAGCAGTGGGGCTGCCCAATGGGGTTGGGAGACCTGGCGTGAGGCTGCCTGGTGAGGCTGGGAGCTGCAGTAGCTTGGTGGGGCAGGGAGCCATGATGTACAGCTGCCTGGACCCCCAGCGTGGCATGCGTGACTACATGGGGGGTTCTGGAGCCACAGCAGTGATGGCTGCCCAAAGGGATCAGCAAGGTAGTGGGGCCAGCAGGAGGTAGGGAGCCAGCCAGGAGGCCAGTGGTCCAGATATCACCTTCCTAAGTCCGGCAAAATCCCTCACCTGGGACCAGTCAAGTCCTGAGTGTGCCTCACCAGGAAGATCCAACCTGTACTATCTATCTTACATAGTATTGTTTAGACATTGCATTGAATCTATGATCCATTGTGCTGTAACTTCTGCTAAGGAAATCAGGTAAACACCAAGAGGGAACCATCATTGCTACCCACAACTGAAGTGACTTCTGCTAGGTTATGCTGCATGGCTGCATGTAACTTTTCACAGGTAGCTGGCCTCCTTTAGTCAACAGAATTTGTTCTCATTCAGCCATTAATATATAAAGCCAAAGACATCTTTAAGGATAAGGTTGAAATAAGATACACAACTTCATCTACATTAATTGCTTCGCTGAAGTCAAAGTATCTTAACTCAGCTTTTGGTGCTATCCACAATGCAGGAAGTTGAAGGGAGAACAATCTCCCTTCAACTTCCCTTACTCCTCATGGAAGCAGGACTCCAGCATCGACCAGAGTGCCCCCTCACAGTTTGAATTAGCATGTCTTCACTAGACCCGCTCATTCAAACCCTGGAAGATCAACAGTGGCAGCTTCAATCTTCTCTATAGTGTAGACATACCCTAACAAAAAGCCATCAGAATTCTTTTCTTCCTTCCCTGGTGTACTGAGTCCTGTAGTGTAGAGCACATGATGCATTACTAAAGCAGACAGATTTAGGAGTAACAGCAAAAAGTATAAGATATTAAAAATCTGACATAGACAAGATGGATTGTCTTGTGGTTAAAGCATTGGTGTTGAGACTCAGAAGATCTGGATCAATTCCCAGCTATACACAGACTTCCTTGTGTATAGCTTGGATGGGTCAAACGATTGCCTCATACCACAGTTTCCCATTTCATAAAATAGAGATCTTTCCGCCACTGCTTGCTTGTGTTATCTCTTTAAATTATAAGATCTTCAGGATAGGATCTGTCTCTTAACTTGGTGTGTAAAGTGCTGAGCAAAACATGGACCTAGTCACAAGTGGTATGCAACTGGAATACAAATAATAAAGGTTAATGTAACATATCCAGAGTCCCAAAAACAATGAACTAGTGAGTGGGATTATTCTATATCTGCTGTTGCAAGAACTGTATGATTTTTCTATTCTGGTGATTTGTCTTGTGTGTCTTTGTATATTTGTTCACTTTGATGTTGGCTTTTCATAGTAGATTTCCTATGAGGGCTTAAGATTTCTTTTCTTCATTCACTGGTTCAAACTACAATTTTTCAAAAATTGCTGTGGAAAATCTTCCTTAGCTGAGCTTTAAGATTGTGTGTGGGCCATATAATTGAATAAGAAGGGCCTTATTGTATACAGCTCAGTTTGGAAGAGATTCCAGAGGAAAGAAAATATTAAATACAGTGGAAAAAAACCACCATGTGGATGCTATCAATGTAGCATGGAAAATAGCCAACTAAAGTGGGGAAATTCCCACTCAGAGGGGAAACCAGTAAGCAAATTTACATTGCTGCCAACACCAAGGGCCAGCCAGCACATCCTGTAAAGTAAAGTCGGGTGATGTGGGGATTACATTGTAAAGAGAAACATAAATACATCTTTTTTCAGATGGAGGCAAATATGTAAAGTTTCTGTTGAAAAAAAACCCCCAAAGCATCCCAGAAACACGGTCATATAGGGAGATTAAAATAGCACATTCGCAGCCACCACCTGAGGATGTGCATCACCAGTAGCAACTGAGAGCAGACTCTCTTACAACAGGAGAGGAAGCGTGATGTATTGGACCGAGCACATGGGTAGAACTCTGGAGCTGTTAAGTTCTCATCTTTGCTCTATCATTCACTGGATGCATGGCCTTTGGCAAGCCTCTTAGTTCCCTGTCCTCAAAGGTACCTAATTCCTATTGATTTCAAGGCACTGGGAGCTACATTTGAGGATCTGGGCCTTAGTCTTCTCCTTGTGTAAAAACTCTCAATCCGTAAAATAGGAGCAATCATGCTATGGCACAGAGAAGGTGAGGCTCAATTAGTTACCATTAATACACTATAGAAGTATGATTATTCTCAATATTATTTTGCTTCAGTGCTAGCTTTGGGAGCACTCTCCCATGGCCATCTTCAGTAGCGGGGTATCTGCACACCTATCACATGATCATATTGTCCACCAAAATTATGCTTGCAGACAGCAGTAGCTGTAGCAAAGCTACTCCTGCTGCCATGAATACCGTTTGGTAGGCTGAAATGGCATTTTCAGATTTATCACCTGGCAAATGCTGGACTGCCCACAATTACTTTAGAGGGCAATCAGGGATATGACATTATTGCTTTAGGGCCAAATTGTCTTTCTTGCTACTGTGGGTGCATGAAGGGAAGGGTGAAAGCATCCCACAAGCCTTGTTATGCAATCATTCAAAGGCTCAGGAGAACTTTAAGGCAGACCCTGCACTCCTAGGAATGAGGTTAGGTTTACACTATCACCATTTTTCGGAAAAAGCTACGGAAATTGCACTTTGAAATTTCCGTAGCTTTTTCCAATTGCTTTTCCAGAAGAGGCTTTTCTGCCATTTAGTACTGTCTAGATGGGGCCAAATGGTGGAAAACCTCCTCTTTTGGAGGAGACCTTATTCCTTGTAGAAAGAAGTATACAGGGCTCCCCAAAAAAGTGTGTTTTCTCTTCCGCAAAAAAAAGTGGAAGGGCAAATGCGTTCCGGGGATATGGCTGAGTTTGTCCAGGATACCTCTGGTATCCCGGAAAAAACCGTCAGTCTAGACATACCTGAAGGAACCAAACTTTCCATGAACCCCCTATAATTTGCCCATGTCTTTAGAACAATTTCTCAGAGAAGAAAAAAACATTCTTTCCTAATGACAACTAAATTAAAATCCAGGCTTTCTAATCATTTAATAAGCAGAAGCTTTTCTTTATAATTGCACAAATACTGCAATTATGAATGTTTCAAAAATAATAACCCCATTAAGCTTCATCTGAGCAAAATAAATGAGTTCTGATAAAAATAGCTTCATTATATGTCTCTTTTTCAAAATTACACTAGGCCTGCTCACTACACTCGCCAACCCCCCTCTGCCTGCTGCAGCCAGATCGTGGCCTCTTCTCTTACCTGTGCCACAGCACGGGAGGATGGGGGGGCATCACTAGCCCTTTATGCAGCCAGATGGGGGTTGAACCATGGGGCCTGTCCCAGGACTGGAGCCAGGGACAGGACGCTACAGCAAGATTGGTGCTTGGCCCCAACTGGGGCCTTGTTGGCCAGGCTTCATTTTAAATAAAGTAGAATATTATGCCCAACATAAAAAGGTTTCAACATTGTCTTTCTTTATGGCAGGGGTGGGAAACCTTTTTTGGGTCAGAGCCACTGATCCACAGAAAATTCAGTCGGGGACCACACAAGTGAGAAGGAAATAAAAGACCCTCCAAAAAAACGCACCCTCACTATGTGGCCCCCAACTGAAACACCTCACTCCCCTTGTGCTCCAGCCCCATGGGGTAGGGGAAGGAGTAAGATTTAAGGCCTCGGGCCAGATTAACTCTTCTGAGGTTCCAGGGTTAGTTGATTTTGGGCCTCTTAGGCACTGG
This sequence comes from Pelochelys cantorii, assembly GCA_032595735.1. Taxonomy (NCBI): domain Eukaryota; kingdom Metazoa; phylum Chordata; order Testudines; family Trionychidae; genus Pelochelys; species Pelochelys cantorii. Next base: position 330,148,372 of record CM064326.1, on the reverse strand, counting down.
GGTGGGGCCAAAAATGAGGGGTTTGGTGTGTGGGACAGGACTTCCAGTGAGTGGGATAGAGATGGGGGTGCAGGAGGGGCTGAGGGTGCAAGGTCTGGGTGGGAGGTAGGGTGCAGGAGCAGGCTGGGGGTAGGGTGTCTGGCCAGGAAGGAGGGTGGAGGAGTAAGGGAGGGTGGAGGAACAGGCTGAGGGTAGGGTGTCTGGCCAGGGGGAGGGGACAGGAGCAGGCTGGGGGCAGGGTGTCTGGCTGGGGGGAGGGACAGGAGTGGGCTGGGGGCAGGGTGTTTGGCCAGGAGGAGGGGACAGGAGCGGGCTGGGGGTTCAGGGTCCCAGCAGAGGGAGTGAGCGAGCAGGCTGGGGGTGCAACATCTTAGTGGGGGATGAGTGAGGGGGCTGGGGATACGGGGTCTCAGCAGGAGTGTGGAGCCTGCAGGAGAGGGTGACACTGGGACAGAACTTCCCAGTGTGGTGTTCATTGCACTGATGAGTCTCTGGGGGAAAAGGAATGGCGGCACAGGGGGCAGCCTCCCCCACCCCTACCAGGCAAAGCCAGTCCAGAACACAGCATGAAGGGACTTTGGTAGCTGCAACCCAGGGCTGCATGCTCTAAAACCCTTTCTTAATCCAGCCCTGCTCATGCTAGAGGCAACTTACACAAATGAGCAGCGCAAGAAACTTCCTTTTATTGCGAGGTAGAAGGGACCACACATCCTGTTAATGTGTGGCAAATTAGCACGCTATGATGAAATATAGTATTACTATAGATTTAGATCCTATCTTGCCCGTGCATTAATTCTCTATTTAGACAATCCCTTAAACTCCCTAAGCAGAAATAACTGGCATCAACTTATGTTGATGTAAAACTGGCATGATAAAAGATTATCATGAGGTAGGTGAGGTATTTTAATAAAACACAATAGAAATAACAATGATCCATTGGACCTTCAAAAACAAGGAGTCCCGTGGCACCTTAAAGACCAACAGATTCATTTGGTCATAAGCTTTCCTGGGCAAAGCCCCACTTCAAAAAATGCATGGACCTTATTCATTATTGTCCTTCACCATGGATAGTCATTTACATGAGTTCAAAGTAAGCTTTGGAATGGCTGAGTCTTACATTCATTTTTGTGCCAAGTACGAGGCAGTGTACAGAACCCAAGTAGTTCAATATTTGTGTTTCCAGAGCTTATGGTGGCTCCAGTGAGAGCAAAAGACACTATTGTTCTAAAAGGGAGAGAGGGTCCCTGTCTCAAAGAGCTTACAATATATAAGTAGACTAGAATAGCTGATAATGATCATCCCTTCATGGAGGCCCAGTAAGTTTAAATAAACAAACTCTCTTGCTAAATATGTGGCTTTCATCAGTGAAACTTCACATACAGTTTTAAATTAATGTTGAATAATTGGGTGCTAAAATTAATTTCTGTATCTATTCCCCAAAGTGATGCTTCTGAGAATGCTTCAAAAACTTGAAGGTGAATCTCTATTGTATAAATTATAAATTTATCCTCAGAAATATATTTAGATCCCTGCTTGAATATTTCTAAATCCATTTTAAATTACATAGGGAAATTCATTGTTGCTACTTTGGCATCTTAATTTAAATAAACACCCTACCACTACTTGAAGAAGTTTATTTTACAGATTTCCCTTCTTTCAGCCAAAAGTCAAACCAGCAATTCTTTGGAACATGAGATTTAGAAGGTATTAACATCATGACTGGCTTACAGATCAGATCTGTATATCAGTTCAGATAAGAAAATTAAAACTTTAATACAATACCTGAATTAGAACATTTTTTATCTTAAATTTGAAAGTATTTCTAGAACAGGTCAGTATTTTTCAACTGTCAGAAAATGATCATTTAAAACAAATTTGTGAATAATCATCAAATTGCAAAATATTTTGTTTTTCATTAACAACTTTTAATGTTTAATGATGTTATCAGAACGTTTTCTGAAATTTACTCAATGAAAAATGAATTTTGTGGTAAACAAATAATTTCCATGGCTATCTAGATAATATGTCAAGAACATTTTGGAGAAAACAGAAAATAGAACGTTAAGGCTTTGTCTACACTACAAGATTTGCCGCAGTGTGGCCATGGCCATTTTGCACAAAAACCCCATTTTGCGCAAGATCCTTATGCTTGTCCCGGACTAAATCAGTCGCCTTGATTTAAAACAATTTCTCTATATGGATTACTGAAAATAATTAATTGTGGGCCAATTTTCCCATGCTGGACCTTATGTAGTCATTTATACTTACCCCAAATGAGTGTAAAATGACATTAAATTAGATTTATAAGTCAGAGTGTCAACTTGTGAGAATTAAGACAAGTCCATTAACATTAATGGGGCTGCACCAGCTAAGGTGCTGACTCTATAAAATATATAACTCCATGGGCCTCACTCTCCACTGCATTGGCCCTTGTATAACTGTTAATATTTGTACATTGTGTGGGTAAAATGTTGATTTGGGAGCATTTTGCGTAGGTGCAAAGACAGCAAAAATTGCAAGCTGTAAAGATTCACTCCTCAGTGGTCAAAAATTATTCAATGAAAAGTTTATTTAAAAACCTTGAAAGATGGTATTGTTATTAAATGAAATTTCAGAAAACTTTCCAATAATGGACTTCTAAAAATGCATATTCCCTCACAGGTGCTTGATGTAAGGATGTGGGATGCAGCACCCCTTGACTTGAAGTGGTTTCCATTATGTACAGGGTTTGCAGTTTGATTCAGTGACTCTCAGCACTCCCAGTATAAAAATGTTCCAGCACCATGGAATTCCATAAGATTATGCCATTAATTTATCTGGAGGGTTTTAACAGTATTCTGTGGATCAGTGATTTTCCCATGTGTTCATAGTCAGACAATGGTCTTACCTACTGCATTTTTATGAAAAGGAAAAAGAAAGAAGTGATTGATTTCTCCAACAAAAGTAAGTAAATAGAATCTGTGTGGAGCACTTAGCACCATTTTAGTGGTTTGGATATCTTTCATTTTACCAGGAAGGCAATAACATCTTTATGACTTAGCAGCTTATAAAGATGAGAAATGAAATCCTAATGTCACTGAGAAGTGTGAGAAAAACAAATTGCATAAATGGAGTTCCCTACAACTGACTATCTACTACTGTATCTACCAGTTATTAAATATATCTGTGCATCTTATTGTTAATTTGGCTTTTCTGATTCGCTGGTGCAATTTTGTTCAGAGAGAACATCAGTTGATGTTTTTAGCATCAAAAGATTTTCAGAGCAGTATTACAGCTGCTGAATTCGCAGATGTGTTTTCTGTCTTCTCAGAATTACATTTGTACAAGTGAGCTAATAAAATGGAGACGGTTTTTCACACAGCTAGTGAAAGCCAGCATTTATCTACAGTTATTATTTTTCACATTGTCATCATGCCTGCGAGCTCCATTAATCACATAGGGACTCCAGTGTGGTAGGTGCTCAATTCGAAATAAGCTATGCAAATTGAGCTACATCAATTGGGATGTAATATTTCAATTATTGGGCTAATCGAATAGTCGAGGCAATTTGCATCGACTGTTCAATTAGTCGATAAGGGCACTTCTGCCTTAGAAGAGTAGCAGCAGCCCCAGGGCTGTTGCTACACTTCAGAGGTGAAAACACTGCAGGAAGCATGGGGCCAGTGGGGGACTCAAGCAGTCCCCCACTGGCCATGTGCTCCCCATGGCATTTCAAAGCGGCAGCACCGCATGGAGCCTGGGGTCAGCAGGGGAGCCCCCAGCTGACCCCAGGCTGCATGCAGCATTTCAAAGTGGCAGACCCCGGACTCCATGTGGCGCTGCCACTTTGAAGCATCCCCCATCCTTCCTCCAGCCCGCTGCCTCTTTCTGACAGAGGAAGCAAGGGGAGGAGGACTAGTCGTTCACATCCCTACTCTACACAACACTTATCTCGAAATAGAGCACTCTTCCTCCGACTTCCCTTACTCCTTGTATGAGGGTTAGAGTAAGAAGAAGTCAGAGTAAGAAGTCCTCAGCTCCACAGTATTTCAACATTATTTTGAAGTAACTGCCTGCTGTGTAGATGCAGACTAAGTTATTTCGAAATAATGTTACTGTGTAGATGCACCCACAAAGAACAAAAAAATCAATCCCTGCCCTCAAGGAACACTCAATCTAAATATAAGAGATGAGAAAGGGATGCAGACAGACAGGGAGTTTTAGTGTTTGCAGGTACAGACTTAAAGGCAGATTGAGGTCTACCTTGGCTCAACAATGCTGGGGCATTCAGAAAGTCACCTGCCCTGACTTATGTGTCTAATCTGATTTCCTGCATTATATGTTTGTGATGAGGCTTCTGCCCCACACTGGCCCTTTAAGGGTTAAAACTCAGCCCTGGGAGAAGGCTGAGAGAGAGGGGCTATGTAAATAAAAGCTCCTGGAATGGTCCTGGAATGGAGAAGAGTTACTCTTGCTCCAGCTGTGGAGCAGGAGGGACCTGACTGCCATGGAAGCTGCGGGTTTCCTGAGACAGAACAGTGCTGGGGAAAGGCAGGTAGAGCTGGGAAGCTCTGGCCTGATCTCACTTCTAGGCTGCAGAGCCTGAGGCAAGGCCTGAGGGCGCTAGGGGTGTAGGGAGACAGCCAGGACAGCCACACTCCCTTTCCTATGATGAGTGTCCAGGTCAAACTGCAGTTTGCCCCTGAGGTAGGGGCTAAATGATGACCGGCAGTAGGGTCACTGAGGCAAGGTGGGTAGAGGGGAAATGGGGGTTCCTTGGAAGGGGAGAACCCCAGAGTCTGAGGGCACTGTCATGGGCAGTGCCTGAAGGGAAGGGTGCCACGGTCTGGGAGGCACCGGTCCCAGCAAGGTGGTGGAAAATAGGTGAGACACTGGCCAGAAGGGGGCATTCCAGGGCTGAAGGGCTCATTCCCTGAGTGACCAGCAGAGGGCACTCTGAGGCAGGAGTGATGATTCCCTGAGTGTCTAGTGGGGGCCGCAGAAGTGAGTCCCACCCCACGATCATGTCACATTGTAAGCATCACTTATCCAGTTGGCAAAAAAACAATAAAGTGTGACATGTAATGATTCACCTTCACATTATTCTCATAACATTAAAAAAGAGTTTGATCTGTTGGGCTGTTCCATTCAATACTAGGAAGAAGTTTAGCTATATGAAGCTTTCATAGCTTACATTTCTGTCTTCTTGTGTATTAAAAGTGCATTTTTTCTTCTGCTGGGCTGGTCTCCTTTCTAAATAGCTGGCTGTCTGACTGACTCCTGCACTAGAGTCGGACAACTAACACAGGGCATATGGCATCATGAGGGTATTATTTCTTAATCCAGTTAAAGCTTTTTGTAAGATGTATTCTTTTACAGTTCAATTAGTGCTTTAAATGAAATGGAACATAAACTGAGAAGGCACAAGTCAAAGAAATGATGGGCCATTTCCCCTCAGAAACCTTATATCTCAAAATTTGGCTCTAAATAGCTATTCACAGGTTGTATTTATCTATTACTGAAAAAGAGAAACATTAGCAAACTCAAATCTACCTGCTTGCAGGAGGCTCTGAGGTCTACTTGTGCAAAACAATAATAATCAGAGACTAATAGATACCACGTGTGGAATGAAGGGTAATTTATAACCAAATGCTCAATAAAAACAAGTAGCTAGGAAAGATCAGTTTTCATGTTCTACCTCACTGATTATGCACCAGTCCCTAAGGCAGTTATACTCAGTATATTGTATCCAGAAAATACCTTTTTTATGAGCAACGGTATAATCCTAGATTTGTGCTTCCCTGTGTTTCTATTGAATCTACCAATGTATTAGCAGGAAAGATATGACAGAATCTAGTGGCTAGAAGTTGAAGTTGGACAAATTCAAACTGGATATATACAAAATATATCGGAAGGACAAAACAGGTCGTGCGGGTGGGGGAGTGGCACTATATATGAAAGAAAATTTAGAATCAGATGAAGTAAAAATCTTAAATGAATCAACATGTTCCATAGAATCGCTATGGATAGTAATTCGCTGCTCTAATAAGAATATAACAGTAGGGATCTATGATTCTAAGGGAGATTAGAGAGGCTATCAAAATAAAAAACTCAATAATAGTGGGGGATTTCAACTATCCCCATATTGGCTGGGTACATGTCACCTCAGGATGAGATGCAGAGAAAAAATTTCTTGATACCTTAAACAACTGCTTCTTCGAGCAGCTGGTACAGGAACCGACAAGGGGAGAGGCAATTCTCAATTTAGTCCTGAGTGGCGTGCAGGATCTGGTCTAAGAGGTTACTATAACAGGATGGCTTGGAAATAGTGACCATAATATAATAACATTTAACATTCCTGTGGTGGGAAGAACACCTCAGCAGCCCGACACTGTGGCATTTAATTTAAAAGAGGGGAAATATGCAAAAATGAGGAGGTTAGTTAAACAGAAATTAAAAGGTACAGTGACTAAAGTAAAATCCCCGCAAGTTGCATGGAAACTTTTCAAAGACACCATAATAGAGGCCCAACTTAAATGTATATCCCAAATTAAAAAACATAGTAGAAGAACTAAAGAGCCACTGTGGCTTAACAACCACGTAAAAGAAGCAGTGAGAGATAAAAAGACATCTTTTTAAAAGTGGTAGTAAAATCCTAATGACGAAAATAGAAAGGAGCATAAACACTGCCAAATTAAGTATAAAAATGTAATAAGAAAAGCCAAAAATGAGTTTGAATAACAGCTAGCCAAAAACTCAAAAGGTAATAACAAAATGTTTTTTAAGTACATCAGAAGCAGGAAACCTGCTAAACAACCAGTGGGGCCCCTGGACGATCGAGATACAAAAGGAGCACTTAAAGACAATAAAGTCATTGCGGAGAAACTAAAATAATTCTTTGCTTCAGTCTTCACGGCTGATGATGTTAGGGAGATTCCCAAACCTGACCTGTCCTTTGTAGGTGACAAATCTGAGGACTTGTCACAGATTGAAGTGTCATTAGAGGAGGTTTGGGAATTAATTGATAAACTTAACAGTAACAAGTCACTGGGACCAGATGGCATTCACCCAATAGTTCTGAAAAAGCTCAAATGTGAAATTGCAGAACTATTAACTATGGTTTGTAACCTATCCTTTAAATCAGCTTCTGTACCCAATGACTGGAAGATAGCTAAGGTAACGCCAATATTTAAAAAGGGCTCTAGAGGAGATCCCGGCAATTACAGACCAGTAAGTCTAACGTCAGTACTGGGCAAATTAGTTGAAACAATAGTAAAGAATAAAATTGTCAGACATATAAAAGAACATAATTTGTTGGGCAAAAGTCAACATGATTTCTTTAAAGGGAAATCATGTCTTACTAATCTATTAGAGTTCTTTGAAGGGGTCAACAAACATGTGGACAAGGGGGATCCAGTCGATATAGTGTATTTAGATTTCCAGAAAGCCTTTGACAAATTCCCTCACCAAAGGCTCTTACTTAAATTAGGTTGTCATGGGATAAGAGGGAAGATCCTTTCATGGACTGAGAACCGGTTAAAAGACAGGAAACAAAGGGTAGGAATAAATGGTAAATTTTCAGAATGGAGAGGGGTAACTAGTGGTGTTCCCCAAGGGTCAGTCCTAGGACCACTCCTATTCAACTTATTCATGAATGATCTGGAGAAAGGGGTAAACAGTGAGGTGGCAAAGTTTGCAAACAACACTAAACGGCTCAAGGTAGTTAAGACCAAAGCAGACTGTGAAGAACTTCAAAAAGATCTCACCAAACTAAGTGACTGGCCAACAAAATGGCAAATGAAATTTAATGTGGATAAATGTAAAGTAATGCACATTGGAAAAAATAACCCCAACTATACATATAATATGATGGGGGCTAATTTAGCTACAACTAACCAGGAAAGAGATCTTGGAGTCATCATGGATAGTTCTCTGAAGACGTCTACGCAGTGTGCAGCGGCAGTCAAAAAAGCAAACAGGATGTTAGGAATCATTAAAAAAGGGATAGAGAATAAGATGGAGAATATCTTATTGCCCTTATATAAATCCATGGTACGTCCACATCTTAAATACTGCGTACAGATGTGGTCTCCTCATCTCAAAAAAGATATACGGACATTGGAAAAAGGTTCAGAGAAGGGCAACTAAAATGATTAGGGGTTTGGAATGAGTCCCATATGAGCAGAGATTAAAGAGACTGGGACTTTTCAGCTTGGAAAAGAGGAGACTAAGGGGGGATACGATAGGGGTCTATAAAATCATGAGTGGTGTGAAGAAGGTGAATAAGGAAAAGTTATTTACTTGTTCCCAAAATATAAGAACTAGGGGCCACCAAATGAAACTAATGGGCAGCAGGTTAAAAACAAATAAAAGGAAGTTCTTCTTCACACAGCACATAGTCAATCTGTGGAACTCCTTGCCTGAAGAGGATGTGAAGGCTCGGATTATAACAGGGTTTAAAAGAGAACGAGATAAATTCATGGAGGTTAAGTCCATAAATGGCTATTAGCCAGTATGGGTAGGGAATGGTGTCCCTAGCCTCTGTCAGAGGGTGGAGATGGATGGCAGGAGAGAGATCGCTTGATCATTACCTGTTCAATTCACTCCCTCTGGGACACCTGGCATTAACCACTGTCAGCAGACAGAGTACTGGGTTGGATGGACCTTTGGTCTGACCCAGTATGGCCATTCTTATGTTCTTATATTCTTATGTTATGGAAATAAGGTATAATTTTATTATGGGACTAATTAGCCACAGGGACAATTTACCCAGATTCTCCACCACTGACAAATTTTAAACCAAGATGGAATGTTTTTTTCTAAAAGATCTGCTTGCGGAATTATTTTGAAGAAGTTTGATAACCTGCATTAGAGAAGAGGTCAGACTAAATGATCGTAATTGTCTCTTCTAGCCTTAGAATCTGTGGATCTGTTTTAGGCAGGAATGGTCTTGAGAAGTGGGACTCTAAAGAGCTAGCTTTGCCACTGACTTCCTTGGGCAAGTCACTTATGGGGAAGATTTTCAAAGGTACAAATAACAATTGGATGGCCAATGACCATTGACTTTTACTGGGTCCTAGGTGCCCTGCTGTTTGTATCTTTGAAAATCTCCCTCTCAGTTACCTAGCTGTAAAATGAGATTGATTATATCATATTGTGAGGATACATTCACTGTTGTGTTTTCCTGCAATTCTCAGTTAATAAGATGATGGAGACCATATAAGAAACTACATAAAGCTCAGGGACATCTATCAAGCACAAATCACTATGGCATCTACATGTAGAGTGAAATCAGTACAAAAATCATCATATCCCAACCCCTGAACTAGATTGTGTTGTACCTACCTACTATGCTTTCCTTATGTTCTTTCCAAGTCAGTTGTGGATAGTTCTGTCTCCTGGGTTTGTGGATGTAACAAAATCCTTTATAGGGAGTAATTTTTACTGCCAGGGATACCTATGATGATTGATTTCTGTTTGTTCATATCTATAATCTCAAATACGAGAAAATAATGGCCCAGTCTTTCCATGTATTGCTGCCAATCCTCATTTTCTGCATTAAATTACTTAGTTTTCCCACAAATGGCCATTTCTGTATTTTCCTCACTATCAGTTTTACAAAGGACCAGTCTGCACAAGAAACACTCACCACTTACAAGTTTAAACTATTTGGAGAAGCCAAATCCTTCTTTCAGTGTTGCCTCACAGCCTCAGCCAGAGGGTATTAAATCAGCCGGAGAAATAAATTTGCCTTTTTGAGCCAAAACTTGTAATAAAATCCAGCTTTCTTTTAAAGCCACAGTGAAAGAGAATCCGGCTCTGTTATACTAATATTCATTTAGTTCGGACCCTTTGTTAAGAAGCAGGGAGCAGGGTTTTAACTTCTGTTTTTTTGTTTGTGGAGGGCGAATTCTAGTTTTCTTACCCTTTTGCACAGCACTAAAGAAATCAAAGATTAAGAAGGGAGTAAACAAGGTCAAAAGAAAGAGCCAGAAGGCTAAGATGCTCCCCAAACTCAAGCAGAGGCCCAAGTAGGGGCACTTAAAAGCACTATCACAGCTGCAATGCAGTGAGCAATCGTTCAGTTCTCTCTCTGCTTTCCTCTTTTCCTTTTACAGATGGAGAAATTGAGGCAAAAAACTGTAACAGTGGTTTGGGGAACCCAGTCCAGTTTATGCATATACATGGTTGGGAGAGAAAGCTGAATGCTTCAAATGTGTATATAAATTTTTAAAATTTTCACTATAGTAAAATTGATTAATTGACTGGAATTAGGGGGTCAACTGCACTGTTTTTAGTCCAAAGCTTTGGCATTTTTCACTTTTGTTGGGGGAAACTTCACCCAATGAGACTCCCATGATCTGGGGAGATGTGAAATCTCTAGGGCTTAGTCTACACTGCCGGGTTTTTGCGCAAGAAGCCTTTTGCGCAAGAGTTTTTGCACAAAACTCTGTCCAGAGCATCCACACTTGCCTTTTTGCACAAGAGCTGTAGCGCGAAAAGGAGTTATTTCTTGAGGAGAGAGGAATAACTGTATCACAAAAAGCCCTCTGATCTGTCGATTTTCTTGCACAAAAATGCTCTTGAGGTGTGGACGCTCTGCCGTTTTTGTGCAAAAACCTTGTAGTGTAGACATAGCCTCTGACAGCAATCACAAGGATTTAGAAACACTTGTTGTCCTGGTTAATAGCTCTTTTCCTAATCATTATCACATATTGCCTGACACTGATGTACGTTCCTGGCAACAACCACTTGGTATACGTCAGCAAAATCATTCTGCCGGGAATGTGTGCATTGTACACCACTGACTTCCAAAGCTTGTTTAGATTGTATTTCTAAGATAGCTATCCATTCTAATTTATTGTCCAATTGTTTTGTCAATGATACAGACAAAATAATCTTCATGGTGTCTAATCAGACTTCCTGCTTCACAGAGACCTTTCTTCATACCTCTCACTTTGCCTTATATTATGCTTTATTTCACTGTGGTGTATCTGCCTGCAATATCCAACAGCCAAGTAATAACTGAACTTTATAGACTGGAAGAATCTGGCTGTGCTTTCATTAAAAAAGAGAATGAGATGTTTCCATCAACACTGGAGTTGCAGCATGAAAGAGTGAATCTCAAAAGTTTCTGGAGTTTGGACTTGATTTAAATATGAATCCAAAAGTTTGGAGAGGTAGCCTATCATCTTGCAGTAGGAATGTAGGTTAGAAAATCTCTACATCTCCTGAACAAAGCTGCTACTGATCAAGAACCTTCCTGTAGCTCAGTGTTGGGCAATAATTTTTGCAAGGGGGGACCATTCTAAGAATTTTGCTAAGTGGCCACAAGCTGCACTTTTCTATTATATTAATGGAGGAGGTGTGAGGCCTGGGATGGTATAGGAAGGAGCTTCAGGCAGCTGACTGGAATGCACACGGGGGGTGCAGAGTCTGGGAGGAAGCTTGAGTGCAGGGGGAGGGGGTCTAACCTGCAGCAGAGATGTAGGAAGGGCACAGGATCTGGGAGGGAGTTTGGATCCATGAGAGGGTTCTAACCTGGGGCAGGGGATTGGGATGTGGAAGGGGGTGAGAGATGCAGGCTCTGGCCCTAGCCAGGAGGCACGTACATAGGCAACTCCCGGCCAGCAGTGCAATGGGCAATCAGGTGATTCTACAACATTCAAAGTGTCTGGCTGCTGCTGGCAAAATGTGTCTCTGAGAGCCTCTTGGGGCAAGGGAGGCAGTGGTTAATTGCATGTGCTGGCTGTGAACCAAAGCACCACCCCGATGCTCCCATTGGCTGACAAATGCTAATTTAGAAAATTAAATCTCTTCATGGACATGTACCAGTTTAAATGAAACTTTTGTTAAAACAAATTTCCCAATAATTTTAAACTTCTGGTAAAAACAAAAGCATGCACAAGTATCATAAGGGCCAGGCTATTTGGGCACTCCCCTGAGATGTGGGAGACCCATGTTCACATTCCTAGTCTGGCTGATTTGCAGGAGGTGTCTGAACCTAGATCTTCCACATTTCAGGTAAGTGCTCAAACCAGTGGGAAAGGGATTATTCAATGAGGCTCTCAATCTTTCTTGTTGGACCACAGCAAAACTGACTGTGCAGCTTCTTGGTTAGGGCCCTCAACTCTGATGCAGAAGATTCAGGATCAAGTTCCTCTCCCCCAAGAGGGACTTAAACAGGGATCCATATATCCCAGGTGAGTGCCCTACCCACCAGTCTGTTGGCTAGTCTAAAGACAGTTGGGTTTGCTTTTTCATGAAAATCTATGAAAGGTCTTCCTTTCATCACAAGGCGGACCAGGAAATTTTTTGAAATCTCAGTGTTTCTCAGGACAGGAAAACTGTTCCCTGTGCATTTTAGCTGTATCTGTATTTCTCCCTCCCTTACTCATCCTCCTTTCTGTTCCCTTTTGCACTGTTATCTGCCCAATAAAACTGAAGATTGAGTCACATGAGTAATGGGATTAAATTAAGAAAAGGAAAATGAAGGCTGAATGTCAGGCAAAAATCTCCTGGCAGCACAGTGAATTAACAAGAAGGATAGTATCCCAAAGGAAATGGTGGAAATGCCACACTTTTAAAATAAGCATTAGAAAATACACTCTTGGGAGCAATCCTGGGAGATGGAGTGGATAACTTCCTAGGGTCTTCCCCTCTCTAATGTCTCAGGTACTGTGATATAAAGCCAGACGTTTTCCATTAAGAATGGAGAATCTGGCTTGTTAAAGTTTATAAGCTGAAACACTTATCTATGTGCCATGAGAGCTGATGAAACAGAAATTAATATAAAAACTTCTAGGCACCAAGGGAGTCTTGGTTATCATTTAAACATGGAGGGAGACTGATTCAATGTGAAGTTTTGTTCTTGTCACTAACCCATGCGTACCTGAGCAGCTCACATACAGTTTGACCTGGGGTTTTCAGCTGCTGCATTCCATTCACCTTAGTGAGCACAAAAGGCTGTATGTCCGCAGCATTCTATATATCATTACTTCTCCACACTGCTTAGAAAGATAAACATGTTTTATACCAAGGATTTATGGGCAGCTCAGCAGGTGGTATGAAACACTTTAAATATAAGACCTTGTGAAAGCAGCTCAGTGGCAGCTACTGAGGGTTTTAGAACAGTTATTCACTAGACATATAGGCCCTGTTTCTCCATACTATGCCAGTGCCTCTCAGACAAACTGGAGCTTCAATTCAGGGCAGTGCGGCCCTGGCAAAGCTAAAACTGCACAGAGACCCTACTTGTGATACTCCTGCAGCTTAGACCAGCCGGCACAGGAAACAACAGAGCCACTTTCAACAAATTTCTGCTGGTGAAGGGTTCCCCTGAGCAGAAGGAATTTTTCACTATCTTCAGCTAGTTTAAAACTGCTTTGTAGTACATAAAAAGGAAGGATGGTCCCTAGAACACCTCTGTAACTCTGTTCTGCATCTGTAATGTGGGGACACTTTCCTACCTCTCTTCCCTAACTCACAGAGGTGTTGAAAGGAGAAATACATTAAATATTGTGAAGTGATTAGATATTATGTTAGTGGGGGCCACACAAGTATCTAAAATAGATAGATTATGCAGCACAAAGTGGAATTAGCCAGCCAGGAATTCCAGCCCATTGGCTCCAAACCTCCATTCAGAATATAACCATTATTTCCATTGGGGTGTGTCTAGACTACATGTCTCCGTCGACGGAGCCATGTAAAGTAGTTTATCTGACATAGTCAATGAAGCGGGGATTTAAATAATCCCCGCTTCATTAAAATAAAAATGGCTACCGCACTGTGCCGACAATCAGCTGATCTGGCACAGCGTGGCAGTCTAGATGCGGATCGGTCAACAAGGGAAGCCTTTGTCAACTGCTCTGGTAAACCTCGTTTCACGAGGCATAACAGAGCAGTTGACAAAGGCTTCCCTTGTCGACCGATTATTATAAATTATTATGAAGTCTACAACATGGGTCATGAGTCACTTGCAGATTTACACTAGTCTTAATGGTGGATTCTCTGTAATATGAAGTCTATAATCATGACATAAAGATTTCAGTAATTCAGCATGTGATTATGGGTCTATTAAGTAGTGTGTGGGTCAGGTTCCATGGCCTCCAGTGTGAAGGTTACATTAATAATCATAACAGTTTCTTCTGACCTGAAAGTCGGTATCTCTAAATTGTGGGAGTTTCTCCTTCTCATAGTTGTGTCATATATATGTGCTATATCTTGAATCTAGTATGGACACAGATCCACATAACGTTCTGATAAGCAACCTAGGGAAATGTGATATAGATGAAATTATTATAAATTGGTTGGGAAATTTGTTGAAAGACTTTAAGGTAAGAGCAATTATCAATGGCTTGTTGTGAAATGGGGAGGACCTGTGCAATGGGATTCCACAGGACTAAGTCTTAGGCTTGGTACTATTCAACATTTTAATTATTTACTTGTACAATGGAGTAAAGAGAATGCTTATAAAATGTACAGATGGCACCATGCTAAGAGGAGCTGCAAGCACTTTGGAAGGTAGGACTTTAAAACAACCAGGCAAAATGTAGAATTTGTCTGAATTCAGTACTATGCTATTCAGAAAAGACAATTGCAAAATGGTTCACTTAGGAAAGAAAAATTAAATGCATAACTACAAAATGGGGAATAATTGGCTAGACAATAGTACTGCTGAAAAGGATTCATGGGTTATAGTGGGCTAAACACTGAAAATGACCCAACGTTGTGATGTAGTTGCAAAAAAGACTAACGTCATTCAGGGGGGATGCATTAACAGGAAGATGGTATATCAAACATGGGAGATAACTGCACTTCTCTATTCAACCTTGTGAAGATGCAGTTTGAGCACTGTGTGAAGTCCTGAGTACCATGCCTGAAAAAAAATGTGGACAAACTGGAGAGAGTCTGGAGAGAGTCAAGAGAAGAACAACAGGCTATGAGGAAAGGTTAAAAATACTGGGCAAATTTTATATAGAGAAAAAGGATAGAGACTGTCCTCATTATAATCTTCAGATATGCTAATGGAATGTTATAAATAGTATAGTGATTATTTATTCTCGATTTATGCAGTGTTGTTGCAGACATATTCCCAGAACATTGGTCCCTTGTATCTCTCACCAACAAAAGCTGGACCCATAAAAGCTATTACTCACCTTGACTCTCCAATTGTTCTCCAGGTCCACTGAAGGCAGGGCAAGAAGTAACTGACTTTATCTGTAGCAAAGGCGATATAGGTTATGTAAGCAGGGTCTGAACCACTGCTTCCAACGCAGCCAGCTGCCCTGCAAGGTATTCAACCATTGATATGTAAATACAGCTCATGCTGGAATGGGAAAGGAATCTGGGGCGTGGTTATGAAAATCCAGTTCAGTCAGTGCTATTGGCCTGATGGATGGTCAGTTGTTAGAATGGAATGTTGTGTATTATTTGGCTGTTGTGGGGTCACAAACCATGTTAGTCCTAAATGTGGCAATTGTAACATATGACACCAGTGCTTGCAGGAGAGACACTGTCATTGTAAAGAGTTTTGGATGGACAAACATCCCCCTTCCAGACTCAAATGGACTGAATGGGGGGGGGGGAAGAGCTTGAACCAGCCAGCTACATGCCCTCCAGGCATGAGCTGTAAGACTGGTTCAACCTGTTTCTTCCTCCCCCTCCCCTGTTCTAAGGATAGACTTAAATAGACCCCATAAAGAGTCTATTATTTTGAAATATTATTCCAGTGGAAGTTGGAATCTTTTGGCCAGCCTCGGTGGTGGGCCAAGAGCTGAAATCACAGAGAAACTGACAAAGAGCTGAAATCACTAGGTTTGGCCCAGAACCAGACCCATCATGGAAATAGCAGCTGGTGGCCAGCGGGGTAGCTGGCAGGAGCAAGCGACTAGCGGGGCAGCTGGCAGGAGCAAGTGGTCAGCAGGCAGCTGGCGGCAGTGGCCGGTGGGCAGCCAGTGGGGCAGCTGGCAGGAGCAGGCGTTCCAGCAGGGTGGCTGGTGGGAGCAGTCGGTGGGTGGCCAGTAAGAGCAGTAGTGAGTGGCCAATGGAGTGAGTGCGATGCCCCCCATCCCCTTCCCTCCCAAGGGTGGGAGGTGAGCTCTGAAAATCACCTCAGAGCTCTGGTCTGCCCTGACCAAGGGCAGCAACTATGAGTGGGATACGGAGAAAGGTTTGGCATGTGAATGGGACAATTACATTGCTGGACTTGTGAGCCTGAGAGGCAAAGGACGTTGCTCAACCAGTTGAGCTGGGACATTTACTCGTGGTTTGGTTATGAACTCTGTTTGTAGTATTTTCCCACACTAATGACATGTTACTTCTCTCCCTCTTTCATTACGCTCTGACTCTGTGCTTGCGAGTGGGGAAGCATTGCCTCTAAGAAGCGCCGGGGTGTGTGAATTTCCCAGGCTACTGGGTGGGGGCTCAAGCCAGTTCTGTGTGAGATGGATGAAAAGGAACCCCAAAGCAAATAGCAGAATCCTTTTCATTGTGGGTTTTTGAGAATAAGTTAAAGAAACACCTGTTTTGGATGGTCTCTGTCATGGATGTCAGGTGAAAGGCCAGCTGGGGAAGGCAATCTTCAGCATTGCTCTTTCCTCCCGAGGCTCTGCCCCTTCCACCCAAGGCCATGCCCACTCCCAGCCCAATCCTTCTGGGCCATGTGGAGAGACATGGCTGCTGAGCTGTGGCCCTGGCTCAGTTATCTTTGGCAGCCGGGGAAAGTCAGGCTGCCAAGCTTTGGCCTCATGCCTACCTGGTGGCTGGGGAAGCCCCGCTGCTGTGCAGAGGCCTGATGCCTCCCCGGCAGCTGGAGCCAGGCTGCTGTGCTGCAGCCCCAGCCTTCCCCAGTGGCAGTTCCAGCCTTAGGCTCTGCCTTCCCTTGCCTACATTACTCATGGTCTCTGTTTACTTGGTCTTGCCTTAATGACCTCTTAAGGTGCCTTCCAGGCCTACATGTTTATGATTCCATGCACTCAGAAAGTTGTATAGCAAAACATTGGCCAAGATTTTCAAAAGATTTAAGGGATGGAAAGACTTAATTTTGCATGAATAATTTAAACTAAAAATGATTAACATCACTGTAACTAATGAGTTAGTCATCTCCAAATTCAACTCTAAACTATAATTATAGCTCCCTGTCACTGCCTGTTCTTCAGAGGTCAGGCTAGTGTTCATAAAGTGCATCAGATCTAGTTCTGATCTGATTAAAATTTCATCTTCCATCTAATTATATCAGGCAGGGTTCATGTGAGCACTAGAAACCATTCTATATAGTAATTTGATGTAGGAGAGCTAATTAAAGCTATCTGAGGGTGTCTTAATAGCCTAAATGAGTTGCTATTGAGATGGAAATATTCAAGTTGATTGTTGCAGGGGGCCACTCACAGAGAGCCTTATCCTCAGGATCCCTTTTGTGATGAATCCAAGGCAGTTCAGGGGCAAAGATGCAAAGGTGGCTGAGATCTTCGGAGTCAGACCCCCATTGCAAAGTAGAATAAACTGAAGGCACCTTTAGCTTATGTCAGTTACCCACAGACCAAAAGTGGCCATTCTGAGCCCTGGTGACTGTCTGGCACATGAACACTTTATCTAGTTCCTTTTCCCCACACATGAAGGAATTGGGCTTGTTTAGTTTGGAAAAGAGAAGACTGAGAGGGGACATGATAACAGTTTTCAGGTATCTAAAAGGGTGTCATAGGGAGGAGGGGGGGAAATTGTTCTTCTTGGCCTCTGATGACAGGACAAAAAGCAATGGGCTTAAACTGCAGCAAAGGAGGTTTAGGTTGGACGTTAGGAAAAACTTCCTAACTGTCAGGGTGGTTAAACATTGGAATAAATTGCCTAGGGAGGTTGTGGAGATATTTAAAAGCAGGTTGGACTGACATCTATCAGGCTACGACTACACTGCCGTTTTTTTCTGGAAGAAGATATGCAAATCGCACTTGCATTTGCATATCTTCTTCTGATTCTTTTTGCGGAAGAGGTTTTTCCACTATTTGGCCCCATGTAAATGGGGCCAAATGTTGAGAAAAAAACCTCTTTTGCAAGACCCTGTAAACCTTGATTTACAAGGAATAAGGGGTCTTGCGAAAGAGGGAGGGTTTCCGACATTTGGCCTCATCTACATGGGGCCAAATAGTGGAAAAGCCTCTTCTGCAAAAAGAATTGGAAGAAGATATGCAAATATGAATGCAATTTGCATATCTTCTTCCGGAAAAAAATGGCAGTGTAGCCATAGCCTCAGGGATGATCTAAACCATTCTTGGTCGTGCCATGAGGGCATGGGACTGGACTTGATGATCTCTCAAGGTCCCTTCTAGTTCTAGTGTTCTATGATTCCATGATTCTATGATTCTATGTCCTCTGCACCAGCAGTTGGTTATGAAGTAGCATTGGAACCATTGTGACTCTAGAATAGCACCAGGGCCAGATCGAGCCATTCTGGCACCCCGGGCAGACAGTTTAATTGTGCCCCGGTTTGGGGAAGGGCACATGCACGGCCCTGCCCCCGCGCCAGCATGTGGGGGAGGGCGCATGTGTGGCCCCGCCCCTGCCCGGCATGCGGAGGAGGGCGTGCGGAGCTGGCGGCGGCAGGATGCACATGCCCGGCCTGGCCCAGCCCGGCTACCACTGCTGGCATGCAGCTCGGGGCCGCCCGGGGTGGGCCGAGCCTGGCCGTGCAGGGCTCCGCGGCCGCGAGGGTAAGGGCGCTGCTGGCCGGCGCTGCGGGGGTTAACATGGCCTCAGCCCCGGCGGCCGCTGCAGGGTGGCCACTGGGAGCTGCTGCAGCCCGTGATCTGGGAACTGGGCGCACGGCACCTGATGGCAGCTATAAGGGGTGCTGTGCGCCCCTTACAGCTGCCATCAGGCACCCCTCATAGGTTGGTGCCCCAGGCAGCCGCCTGGCTAGCCCATGCCTTAATCTAACCCTGAATAGCACAGAGCAGGCTGAATACACGTTTAGATGCTTTGAACTGCAAAGCACAGGTATACTTCTCATCCATGCCACTCTGAATTGTCATAATGGAAGACACATTAATGTTAGCATGGACTACAGCCTAGTGGAAACTTTGATAAGAGACCTCTATGAGAACCTAGGTATGCAAGGTAGGGAGGTAACTCTTTTCCCTTTGGGTATGTCTACACAGCAAAGTTATTTCGAAATAACAGCCATTATTTCGAAATAACTTCACTAGCATCTACACAAGCCAACCGCTATTTTGAAATTAATTCGAAATAGTGGAGGGCTTATTTAGAAATTGGTAAACCTCATTCCCCCGCAGCGGCCCGGCCGAGCGTGCAACACTCAGCTGAGCGCCATGGTGGGAGGGAAGGGGGGGGGCGGGGTGGTGACGTACACGGCCCCGCTCCCTGGCCGTGTACTTCACGGCCCCGCCCCTCCTCCCCCGTGGTGGCCCGGCTGAACGCGCAACACTCAGCCAAGCCGCCACGGAGGGAGGGGAAGGGGGCGGGGCGGTGCCGTACACAGCCAGGGGGCGGAGCCGTGTACGTCACGGCCCCCCCTTCCCCTCCTGCCGTGGCACTCAGCTGAGTACTGCGCCCCTCAGTCGGGCCGCCACGGGGGAGCCAGTGGCACAAGCGGCCATTTGGGCTCCCCCACGGCAGAAGGGGAAGGGGGGGCGGGGCGGTGATGTACACAGGCAGTAGGAGAAAAGAGAGAGAGAGAGAGACGGAGTGAGAGACCGGAGGCTCAGGAGAGAAGACCAAGGTGGAGGAGAGACCTGAAAATCCCGTCGTATGACGGGCTAATTGGCTAGTTTTGAAATAAGTGCTGTATAGACACTTATTTTGAAATAGGGAGCCTCCAGCCCTTCCCAGGGTGCCCTGTTGGCCACTCTGGCCACAACCAGGAAAACTCCTCTCCTCCTCACCCTCCCCGGAGCCCTTAAAGGGGTAGAGTCTGTTTGGCCACAGTGCCTGTGCCAGATCCAGGCCTGCAAGCCCAGAGCCAGCAGTCACTGCCCCTGACCCAATTCCCTCAATGAGCGAGGCAGCCAGTGCCAGTCAGCCCTCTACCGCTCCCCAGAAGCAGTCTGCAAGCTCCCAGGAGCCTGCCAGGGGCCGGAAAAGGCAGGCATATTCCTGGTCCAGTGCGGAGATCATGGACCTGATTGCGGTTTGGGGGGAATCCTCCAACATCCATGATCTCCACACTAGACAGAGGAATGTGGCTTTCTATAGGTGGATGGCTGCCAGCCTGGCCACCAAAGGCCACATGCAAAGCCAGGAGCAGGAGCGCATGAAAATAAAGGAGCTGTGGCAGGCCTATGCCAGGGACACAGGGGCCAGCTCCCAACCAGGGGCAGACCCAGACCCCTGCCCCTATTTTGATGCCCTGGACCGCATCCTGGGAGGCCGGATGGTCCGTGCTCCCCCAGGTGGTCATGAACCCTGGGCCAGAGGGCCCTGGTCATGAGATCTAGGAGGAGGAGGAGGTAAAGGAGGAGGACGGCCAGGAGCTGCAGGAGCCTGAAGGGAGCGTGCCGTGCACCCAGGATGCCGGAGCCGTCCCAGCGAGCCTGTCGCCGGTGTCATCTGAGGCTGGGGAGGCAACGGCATGTGACTGCCATCGCTGTCCCCTTTTTCAGTGGAGGGGGGAGGGGAGGAGAGGGAGACCACGGATCACTCAGAAACCTGTGCATGTGCCGTGTCGCCCCTGGGCATGTGGCCCCAGCTGGCTGCCACACAGGGGCCTTGGCCTGTTACACACACACGTGTATGTATGAAGGCACATGACATGCTCCTGACCGTAGGGTGGGACACTGCATGATGCCCTCCCTCCACAAGCCCCCTCTACACAGAGGCAGAGGACATCTCCTCCCCTCCCCCCGCTGCACTATATTCATCACAGGGGCATGGGTGCAGTCCCGGGCCAGCTCCCACTCCTGGGGATAGCAGGACATGCCAGACATGGCCTGTGTACAAGCACATTGGCTCCGATGGTGCGGAGGCCTACCGTCCTTGCCTTGCAGAGGGGGGCTGGGCTTCACCCACTGTGTCCCCAGGGGTAACTGACGACTTCTCTTGTTTCTTCACAACTGCAGCAGCTGAGTGCAGGGCACACAACCCCGCCCAGGACATCCTCCTGCACCCGGACCAGCAGGCTGACCCATAACCAGAAGGAGTACCAGCAGCAGCACCTGGGGATCCTGTGAGGCCAGCACTGCACTGTGGACTACTGGGTGCATGAAGACCTGCAGCTGCGGTGGGAGATCTGGCGGGAGCTGCTTGACCAGGGCCGTGCCATCTCTAACCACCTGCAGAACCGGGTGCAGAGATTGCTGCCTCCTGCCGCTCCAGCCCCTGCAGCCACCCCAGCTACCGCTCCTCCTCCCACTCCTGCTCCCCCCTCAACTTCTTCCTCCCCCCCATACCAACCCCACCCTCCATACCCACTCCCCCCCGGGGACGCCGAGGCTCTCACACCAGCAGTGCTGATAGACAGGGGGACCACCAACCCTGAGCTTCTCCTCCCCCTTCCTCCCCTTGCTTCCCCCTTCCAGCTCCCTCTTCCCAGGTTTCTCCCTCCCCTTTCCCACCCTCTCGCCTCCCCTCTCCTGCCCTCATTCCCCACCCGACCCCAGTTTTATTCAATAAAGAGAGTTTGTTTTTGTCAACACATGTGTCTTTATTTACATGAGGAAGGGGGGTTAGGGAGGGGTCAGTGAAAGGATGTGAGGGTGAAATGAAGCACAAGCCCCTAGTGAGGCACACCAGGAAGACTTTAGTCCTCCTCGTGGTGGAAGCTCTCCCGCAGGGCCTCCCGGATACGGACAGCCCCCCGATAGGCCTCCCGGCTGGCAGCATGTACCGGCCAGCCAAGTGCTCTGCCTCTGCCATCCAGCCTTGCAGGAAAGACTCCCCCTTCCTCTCGCACAAATTATGCAGCATACAACACGCTGCCACCACGTGCGGAATATTCTGCTTGGAGAGGTCCAGGCAGGTGAGGAGGCATCTAAAACGGGCCTTCAACTGGCCAAATGCCCCCTCCACCACAATGCGGGCCCTACTGAGCTTGGCATTAAAGGCCTGTTGGGAGGGGTTGAAGTGTCCCGTGTAGGGCTTCATGAGCCAGGGTTGTAGTGGATAGGCCGCATCCCCCACCAGGCACACAGGCATGTCCATGTCCCCGACCCTGATGTGGCGGTCGGGGAAGAAAGTCCCGGCATGCAGCCTTTGGCACACAGAGGAGTTGTGGTAAACCTGAGCATCATGTGCTTTGCTGGACCAGCCCACGTTAATGTCCATGAAGTGGCCCCGGTGGTCAGACACAGCCTGCAGGATGATGGAGAAGTATCCCTTCCAGTTTATGTACAGAGAGGCCTGGTGTTCTGGGGCACGGATGGGGATATGTGTCCCATCGATTGCACCCCCGCAGTTGGGGAAGCCCAGGGCACCAAAGCCCTCGATGACCGTGTCCACATCAGTGAGGCGGATGACTCTGCAGAGCAGCACTCTGTTGATGGCCTTGACCACCTGCAGAGGGACACACAAAACCGAGAGTCACTGGGGTGCCAGGATGGCTGAGAGTGCTCCTTCCCTGCCACTGCCCCATGCCTCCACTCCCCAGGAGCAACCCCCGCTGCAATCCTGGCCACCGCGTGCAGTCCTTAATGCGGGTGGGACAGAACAAACGCTCCTGGGGAGGTGGACTTGCACCACCTCCCCCACTTTTCCCTAGGGCATCCCATCCCCTCCTTGCACCCCCGCCTCCTGGCACAGTGGCTGGAGACTGCCATACCTGCATGAGCACTGCTCCGACAGTGGATCTCCCCATGCTGAACTGGTTTGCCACTGATTGGTCGCTATCTGGCGTGGAGAGCTTCCAGAGGGCGATGGCCACACACTTCTGGAGGGGAATGGTGGGCCTCATGTGTGTGTCCCGTCACCGCAGAGCAGGGGTGAACCACTCACAGAGCTCCAGGAAGGTGTCCTTCTTCATCCTAAAGTTCTGGGTCCATTGTTGTTCTCCCCAGCGCTCCAGGACGATGTGGTCTCACCAGTCGCTCCTGGTGTCCAGACGCCAGATGCGGCAGGGCATGCTGGCGTCCAGGTGCTGCAGCTGCTTCTCTACGTACCCCAGGAGGTTCCGGATGACTGCGTGGGGGTTGGGCTGCAGCAAATGCTTCAAGGCAGCCTGCAGAAAGCACAGTCAGGCTTGCAGCAACACATCCAAAAGAAGCACCAGAATGCCCGGGGGGGGGGGGGGGGCTCCAGCTCCATAGTGCAGAGTGCTGTGGTGTCCCGAGTGAGGGCAACCAGAGCACTCAGAGAAAAAAATGCTTTGGTGTCCCTCAACGAGGTAGGCAAGCAAGCAGGGAAACCTGAGAACCGGCTGTCCAGGGGGGGTCCCTTTAAGCACAGGCCTCAGATAGCCTCAGGCAACAACTACACAAAGTAACTCCTGACCTGATGCCCTGCTGGAACTGGTTTCAGCTGGCCTTAAATGTGATTCAGCGTCCAATCAGTGTGGATGTGCTATTTCGAAATAGCAAAATGCTATTTTGAAATGCATTTTGTGTGTAGATGCGTTATTTCAAAATATCTTATTTCAAAATAAGATATTTTGAAATAACGCTGTAGTGTAGACGTACCCTATGAGTCAGAATTGAGCTAATGCCACAACATAATGGAAGGAAGAAAACATGTAAATCAAGACTCTGACTACATGCAATCATAAAGGATACCATGGCAGTTTTCAGAATAATCTCCATCTGGATGAGATGACTAGATTTTCTTTGGGTAATTACATTCTGCCTAAAAAAGTTGCTCTGTATTTTCATCTGCTTAAACTATTCTTGGGATATGTCAACACAGTGAGCAGCAGTGAGTTTCAGAGCCTGAATTGACAAACTGTGACTCATGGGGTCTACCCCATTGCTAGACTTCAGAGCTCTTCTCCAAACTGTGCTGCAACATCTACAACCATCTAATTTTGGTTGTGCCATTACCCAGGGTATAATCTGGATAAAGGAACAGCTATGTCCCCTTAGTTTTCTAAGTTTGGGTGCATTTATATTGCTTTGTGTGAGAACTACTACTCCTGTTCTACTCTCCCACAGCTTCTAGCATGTAAATTATTCCCTATTATAGTGCAAGAGTGCTACAGCCAGCTACCCTTGAATGACACTTCAGAGCAACATCAGCAAATTCCCAGACTCAGACTTTCTCCCCAAAATGTGTGTCTTATACTGCTCAGCTCTCTCTGGGACAACACAAGCTCATATAAAGTCTGCCCTTTTATTAATAGCAAATTAGATGCACAAATCCTGTTATCCCAAATGGAGTTTCCCATACACTTCAGTCCAAAACACTGGTCACAGTAAAACAAGTCTATTAACTACAGAAAGACAGATTTTTAAGTGGCTACAAGCAATGAGTCAGAATTGCTTATAAAAGTAAATGCAGCTAATGCCTAATTTAACAAGCTAAGTGAATTCAAAGCAAATATCTCTTTCACAAGTTCCAACAATCTTACTGGCTGAAACTCTTTTAGTTAGGATCCTTCCGAGTCTAATGATGCTTCCTGTGCCCTTCAAATATTGTCAATGCCCTGAGTAGAGATGAAGGGAGAGCACAGTTGGAGCATTTGCCTCCATTCTTACATGGTTTTTCTTTTCTTTGAGAACCATCTCCAGGTGAGTTTCAGGAGACAAAAAGTCCATGTGGGTGGGAACCTACAGACATTTTTTCCCTCAAAATGTAATGTTAGAAGTTTTTCACTTTACCCTCTCCCCTGGATCTCGTCATGTAGACAGAAAGCCAAAGACTAGACATAAAAAGTGTAAACAATCTCATCTTTATTGGCGTTAGCTTTCGGCAATATGTGTCCCAAACTCTGATGCCACAGAGCCGAGTTTTCCAGCGATCCCACTCCCCTCTCCTCAACAGGCATAATTATACCTGAAATGTACAGCCAAAGGTCCACCCACTGCTACTTATAGTTCTACTGTGAGGGGTCGTCAGGCTAAGGTCTCCATTCCCATCCTTTTTCTACCCCATCTGAGTGGTAAAGAGTAAGGTTGCACTTGGGTCAGGGACAGGCATTGCTTTGGTTGTGTAGTGTTTTACCTATATCCCCCTCAGGCCTTTCTTGTCCCTCACAACCAGTTGCTTTATCTTGTTTTGAGACAAGGAGTTGAGTTTTTAACTATGTGCATCTGGTGTAGGCAAAACTAATACTTATGGGCTGTGTCTAGACTGGCGCGATCTTGCGCCAGAGCTATGCAAATGAGGCTCAGCGTGGAATATCGCCGAGCCTCATTTGCATAACTAATAAGCCGCAATTTTTGCGGAAGAGGCTCTTGCGCAAGACGGAGCTGTCTACACTGCCCCGTCTTGTGCAAGAAAAACCCTCTTGCGAAAAGCCGTTATGCCTGAAAATAATCAGCATAACGGCTTTGCGCAAGAGGGTTTTTCTTGCGCAAGATGGGGCAGTGTAGACAGCTCTGTCTTGCGCAAGAGCCTCTTCAGCAAAAATGGCGGCTCATTAGTTATGCAAATGAGGCTCAGCGATATTCCATGCTGAGCCTCATTTGCATAGCTCTGGCGCAAGATCGCGCCAGTGTAGCCATAACCATGATGTATGTCTTTGTGTTTAGTAAGAATTGTTTTTTTCAAACGTATTAGTGATATTTTATGATATTGTGTGTGTGTGTGTGTGTGTATAAAGACTTGGCTGCAGGGGTAGGGAGTGCAGACCTGATCTCTGGGGGCTGGATGGGGTGGCGCCTGACCCTGGGTCAAAGGAGGCCAGGTGTGGGGAGGGGCCGCATAGTCCTCCCACTGCAATTCCGGTCTGAGGGTGAAGAGGTGGTCCAGTGGTGTTGGGGTGAGGGGCACAGGCTGTAGCTCCTATAGCAGTGTTCCCGGGGGTAGGGAGATCATGGCAGTGGGGCCAGCAGGAATTTTGCCCCCCCTCCATTCTGACATTGGGACCAAGGTCTAGGATTTAGTGGTATGGAGTAAGGGGCCATGATGGCAGGCAAGATAATAAGCCCCATCCCCAACTGGCCACTCCCTTGGTGGTGCAGCTACCCCAGTGACCACTCTGTAGTATAGCTGTTCCCTGCACTCGTCCCCCCCCCCCCCACCTCCATGATGACTGTGAGTATCACATCCCTCTGCTCAGCTGCCTTCTTTTACATAGTATGGAAAACAATCAAATTCCAAGCACATCCCAGTGTCCTGGCACAACCAAATCCTGATCTTGCTTTAGTTTGGAAAGTGTTTCCCAAACTATGGGCCGGGCCATGGGAAAAAAATACCAGGACTCAGCATGGCTGCCAGGAGGGGAGCGGGGTGGGCTGGGAGGAGGTGTGTGTGCGGGGGAAACTGGCCACTGGGAAGCAGGGTTGGGGGCAGTAGGGCTGTCTAGTGGAGATGGGGGGGGAGGCCGGGTGGGAGGCCAGTGGAAGAAGGGCTGAATGAGGGGCAGGGACTGGGGGGGCGGGATTTGGCAGAGGGAGATCAGGAGGAGGAGGATGGGAGAACCAGCCTCCGGAAGCAGGGCTGGACGGGGGCACTGGGGCTGGCCAGGGGAGATCGGGAGGAGAAGTGGGGGAGAATCGGCCAGCTGGGAGGGGGTCGGGGGAGCGGGGCTGGCTGGGGGAGATCAGTGGGGAGTGGGGGGGAACCGGCCACCGGAAGCAGGACTAGACTGGGGCAGCAGGGCTGGACAGGGGAGATCAGGAGGAGAAGCGGGGCGGGGGAGGGGAGCGAATTGGCTGGTGGGAAGCGGAACTGACCCAGGCACATGCAGACCCAGGCACACAAGTGAGTCCGGCCCCAGGGATTCCATTTTGCCTCCCCCCACGCCCTCCCTCGAGTAGTTGCAAACTGCCTGGGTGGTAGACACACTCACGCAGCATTAGCACATCTACCGGCCAGGCAGTTCGTAGCTACGGACTGATACACCTAATTATAATAAAACTTACCTATTTAGAAAATACCGGACATTTTATATGTCCGGTATTTTCTCAATTTGTTTCCCGGATAGAACCCTCAAAAACTGGACTGTCCGGTACAAAACCGGACACCTGGCAACCCTACCCCTCCTTGCACCTTCCCTCCTAGCCAGATACCCTACTCCCAATCTGCTCCTGCTCCAACCTCCTGGAGAGCCTGTGCAGTACCGGGTCTCTGAAGCTCCGGTCCAGGCTGGGCAGAGGATGCAGCCGGGTGAAACACTGAAAATGTATTCATTTTTAATTCCTTTTTTTATATGCATTTATATTTTTGGGCTGCAAAATACAGTACTGAAAAAAAACGGGTTCCAACTAAAGTAAAAAGTTTGGGAAACTCTGGTCTAGCCAGCTTTCTATTCACCTTGCAGTCCATTTATCCAATCCATATTCCCTTAACTTGCTGGCAAGAATATTGTTCATGACCGTTTCAAAAGCTTTGCTAAAGCTGGCACTGGGGGCTTTGGGAGGACCAGAAACAACTTATTTGAATATTCATCATTTGCTTAACGAATATGCAAATATGCAAATGAATGTTACTGGTCCTCCAAAAGCTCGTGAATGGATTTACTGGTCTCCGTGTCAAAAAGTTTGGGAACCCCTGAGTTAGGATAAGAGGAAACTGAATACCAAATTTGGTGGTCTTAGCTCTTACTCTTTATGAGGAATTCTTCAACAAACTGACTCACAGACACGCAAACAGTTGGACTCACAGACAGACAGATACACAATCTCTAATATACAGATATAGATACAGAAAACCAAATAGGCAAATAATACTCAAAATACTATCTCAGGAAAAACTGCAGGCCTGGATCCTACAACAACAGTGAAACTGCGAACAGGTAAATGTTTACTCATATTCTTTTTCCTGCCAAAGAAGGACCACTTAACCAGATGATAGTTGGATTTTGGTGACACCTGGTTGAGCTTTTTGTGTCTGGGGAACTGGTTTGCAGATGCTTTTAGTGATTAATATCATACTTTACATGGGCAATAATAATCAGTGAATTATGAGTTTTCAAATGCTACTTCCCAAGGTATATTTTGTATGAAATTTATAATAATCTTGTAAAATAAGTGAACAAAGAGGGTCAGACTGTCACATTTCTGTGTCAGCTGAGCCTCATAAGCCCAAATTCTGTCAACCTACACTCTGAAACTTGTTGCCAGGAGCTGCTGCTTGATGCCCTAAACATAGTTGTGTAAGATAGAGAGCAGGGAAGAAATGGTGTATTCTATATATGTATAATTGGTAACATTCTTTGTGATCTTGCAGGGTGATTTTTTAAAATAAGTTATTATGTTTTGATGTGAGTCTCATGAGATGTAACTTCCAGGAATGATGTCAGATCATTATCCAGATTGTCTGATAATTCCATTTCTTGAAATCATAAAACAATACTTCCATGAAAGACTACAAGTAATTTAATAGTTTTCTCAAGCTTGGTGGGATAATCGTTTAGATACAAACCCCACATATCTTCCGCAAAACATTATGGCATGCTGTTCTTTTTCTCCCCTCTCATCAGTATGTTCTCTTATTTCTTCACTTTTCCCTTTGTAAAATTATGAGGGAAAAATCCTTATTTTTTTTATGTTCAGCATTGTGTGTTTTGGTCTCACAATGACAGCACTGAAAAACAGAGCAGTCTCCATGAGTTCTGAGTTAGGTTTTCTGGTTCATGAATAAGGAGCATAGATATTTCCATTTTATCTGTTATAATCACTCCATATTTGTGCTTCTGTCTAACATGGTGGGGTCAGGATCCATAATCAGGGCTCCTGGGGCTACCACAATACAACAACAAAGAATAATAATAATCATAATGCTGGGTTAGAGTAGTGGTCCACCTAGGCACTAGCATGTCTCTAACAAAGACCATAACAAGTTACGTCAGATGATGGTGCATATTACCTTCAATCACGGATTGGTGTATGCTCAGATAGGAAGGAAGGTTAGTAATCCCTTGGTGAAACTTCGAACCAGGTGACCCAATCAGTTTCCAGTTCCTTCCTTCACCCAACTTTCATATTCCCTCTGCTAACCATATGGAAGTTACATGGTATGGTTTCACTTTGTGAGCTGGGTTTTCTGTCATAATATGGGTGAAACAATGCAAATGCTCAGATGTCTAGAGAGGTATCTGGAATGCACTTTTCTTTAGCTGGAGGCCTTATTTTTATTAGAAAATATTTTTCATTCATATTTGAAGAAGGTTTTTTTTTTCTGTTTGCTTTGAAAGATTCCTATTGCTCTTCTATATTAAAAAGGTAAGGGGTTTGTATTTTTATTAAAGACAACTTTATGAGAAATTCGCAGCATGAGCTTGGGCTCATGTACTCCACATATGATGGTACTGGTTCCGAATTTTTAACTTCGGATGTGTTAACTCCTTCCTTCCTCCAGTTGGAACCTTCCTCATGTGGAGTCATATTGTGACCCCTCTTGTTCACACAAGCAAAGTAAGGGGCTCTAATTCACTCCGAACCCCCTTAATTACCTGGGATCAGTATAATGGGGCAGCCACATTGACCCTAGGAACCTAAGAACCCTGATCCTAAGAACTTCTCAATCCAACTGACAGCTTGCACACTGTTCTGTCACAGTAGCTCCTGACATTTCACTTCACTTAGCATATTGCATTCATGGTATTTGTCCATAACAAATGGCAAGTGAGGTCTTTGATTAAAAAAAAATGACAGGTCATACTGGGCATTAATATTGTAGTGAGATGTACAAATAAATACAGTGTAAGAAATTATACTAAAAATATATTTTTAAAAATATCCTAGCCAAGCTGGGATTGACCACCAGGTTGTCTTCTCCAGTGCACGTGTAAATTAAACATTGTAAGCTAACAAAGTCATTTGCAAAGAAAGTCAGCATGAGGCTGTGAAAACAACATTAAGTAAGAACACCAAATGCCAGGGGGTTATACTGACTCTGGCAATCAACAGAGAATGCTGGGTGATATAATGGGGAAGGCAAAAGGATACTTATTTTCATGCAATTCAGGAAGTAACCAGACAGTGTAATTATATTCCTGAAACCCTGATCCCAACCTGCCTGTTCCGAATCACTGTGAAGGCCATTTTGGTGAGCTAATACTGCGTTTAGACAGGTGGTTAGCCTGTTCACCTTAAGCGTAGTTTGTAGAAAGCAGGTATTATTTTATGTTTTATATATAACCTTTATGTTTCTATTATCATCTTTGCTCAGTATCTCTTAAATCTTAGCCTTTGATAACTAACATATTATTGTTTTCACTATAAATATGTCTCAGTGCTATGATGCTACAGAGGAGCTGATCCCCATTTGACTAATACAAGGTATTTCTCCCCTCAGAATAGCAGACTTGGTATTTCTCCTAGGAGCCAGTGATTTTAATCAAATACTGAGTGGATCAAGTGGTGGTGCATCTAGATCTGATCCAAAGCAAATATCTACACACATCCTGAGGTGTGTTCCTTTTATGTTTTCTGAAGGTACTTCAGTGGTTGGTGGTAAGGAATGAGCTTTGGGGTGGGTGTGATACCTCTGCCCACTTCTGATGGCCTTTATTTCTGCTGTGCTTCCCACCTGCTGGCATAGTTTAATTGTCCATAGAATGTATAGGCCATGTTCAAAGCAATGGTGCAAGAATTGCAGTCATTAATTTGGTTGCCTAGTCCATGACATCAAACATTGCTGTAGAATCTTTGACAAGGCTACAAAATATGATGCTACTATATGACCCAGCATGAAAGTGCACTGGTAGCTAGTTGCGCTGGTGCAATTATCCACTGTTGCTCTGCAGAGCATGCATGTCTAGTACAGGTTGAAGTAGTGGTTCCTTATTCACTAAAGATGTTAGGCCATGTCCATGGTAATGGTGAAAAGCAAAATAAATACATCTGTATCATTTGGTAACACTGATTTTCCCACCACTTGTGCAGCCATCTCCATTTGTTGTACAAGGATGTTGTCAGCTCTCTCATGTGAGCTGGCCACACCTCCCTGGTTTATTTCAGCTGGGTTGTTGCCTCTGCCTGTGAGGACTAGCTTGCTCTTTAGTAACAACGAGTAGTCCTGTGGCACCCTAGAGTACATCTACACAGCAGCATTATTTCAGAATAACTGAGGTTATTCTGAAATAACACAGGGTATGTCTACACTACAGCGTTAATTCAAGTTAACTTAATTAGAAATAGTTAATTCGAATTAAGCTAATTCGAAATAACGCATCTATACACAAAAACTATTTTACAATCGCATTTTGCTATTTCGAAATAGAGCGTCCACACTGAGTGGACCCTGAACCAAAGTTAAGGCTGGCCGGAACCAGTGCCAGCAGGGCATCAGGTTAGGACTTAGTGTGTGGGGCTACTGCCTAAGGCTAACTGACTCCGTGCTTAAAGGGACCCTATACCCACCCCAGACAGACAATTCTCAGGGTTTCCCACTTGCTTGTCTACCTCAATGAGGGACAGCAAAGCAGTCCTGTCTTGGAGTGCCCTGAGTGCCCACACTTGGGACACCACAGCACTCGGCCACATGGAGCCAGAGCTGCCCCTGGGCACGCTGGTGCATCTCGTGGGGTCGTTGCCATCAGCCCGGCTGCACTTGTTGCAGACTGCCATCCGAGGGGTCCATTGGGGGGTTGTCAGGATCCAGGAGGCCCTGTGGGAGAGCGTCCACCCCGAGGAGCCCTCAGAGCCACCCTGGTCCTCCCCACTTGGGGCTCGTGCCCCATTTCTCTGTCACATCCTTCCACTTACCCCTCCACTAGCCCCCCTTTCTGATGTCAAATAAAAGACACTTTTTTTCAAAAATAGAAACTGGATTTATTGAACAAAACTGCGGGTGGGGGGTGAACCTCTGGGGAGACTGGGGAAAGGAGGCGGGAGATGGGAGGAGAGAGGGTGGGAGAGGGGAGGAGGAAAACAGGGAGGAGGGAGCTGGAAGGGGGAAGATGGGGGAGGGGAAGCTCAGGCTCAGGGTTGGGGGTCTCGTTGGGCCACATGTCTCCTAGCATGGCGGATGCAGGGGCCTCGGCGTCCCCGGGGGAATGGGGAGGAGGGTGTGGAGGTTGAGGAGGGAGAGGCAAGATGGGGAAAAGAAGTGGGAGGAAGAACGGTAGCTGGGGGGGGGGCAGCAGGCACGGGGGCAGCACGGGGCAGCACGCTCTGCACCAGGGTCTGCAGATGGGTACAGATGGCACGACCCTGGGCAAGCAGCTCCCTCTGGAACTCCCATTCTTCCTGTGTCCACTGCTCCATGATGCAGGTCAGGGCTCACGGGGCCCCCAGGTGCTGCTCTCGGTACCCCTGCCATGTTGTGGTCGTCCTATGGAGCCCTCAGGTGCGGGACCATGTCCCGTGTGGCACACAGCTGGAGCCACCTTCCCAGGGGTGGCACGGCATGTGCTCACACGTGCACAGGTTGCTGCGTGATCCGTGGTAAGCAAGGCCCACGCGCGCGGTCCCTGGTCTCCCTCTCCCCTCCCCCCACCCCGGAAGGGGATAGTGATGACACTTACATGGTGTAGCCTCCCCGGACGACCCTGGTGACTCCGTTGCGGAGACAGCTCGGGGGTCCAGCTGGTGTGGTAGCTCTGTGGCGGCTCCTCCTCTGCACCCTAGTCAGGGCCCTCTGGTCTCGGCTCGCTGCCCCCCTGGGGTGGCACGGACCATCCTGCCCCCCAGGATGCAGTCCAGTGCCTTGAAGTAGGGGCAGGTGTCTGCCCCTGTTGAGGAGCTGCCCCGAGTGGCCCTGGCGTACCCCTGCCGCAGCTCTTTAATTTTCATGCGCACCTGTTCCTTGGTGCGCCTGCGGCCTTTCTGGGCCATGGTGGCAGCTAAGCGGCCATAGACGGCCGCGTTCCTCCATCTAGTGCGGAGATCATGGACACTGGGGGCCTGCCCCCAAACCTCAATGAGGTCCATGATCTCTTCACTAGTCCAGGAGGGAGCACGGCGTCTACGACCCCTGGCTGGCTCCTGGATGCTGGGGGACTGGGTGGGGGAGAGCTGGCTGGCACTGGCTGCCCGGCTCATGGTGGGGCCACTGGGTCAGGGGCAGAGACTGCTGGTAGGCCTGGATCTGGCACATGCAGTCTGGACAGCATCTACCCCTTTAAGGGCTCTGGGGCTGGGGGAGAGGAGAGGAATTTTCCTGGTTTGGCCCAGAGTGGCCACCAGGGAGAACTGGGAAAGGCTGGAGCCCAGCTAATTCGAATTAAGTGTCTACGCAGCACTTCTTTCGAATTAGCTATTTCGAATTTGGTGTTACTCCTCATAGAATGAGGTTTACCAAATTTGAATTAAGCGCTCCACTATTTTGAATTAAATTCGAAATAGCGGTTTGCATGTATAGACGCTATTAAAGTTAATTTGAAATAATGGCTGTTATTTCGAATTAACTTTGCAGTGTAGACATACCCACAGTGTGCATCTACACGACAAGCCTTTACTTTGAAATAATGTCGAGCTGGAGGACTTCTTACTCTGATTCATTTACGAATACGGATACCCATGGATATAACATAGCTAGCAACAAATTTGCAGAGTACTAGATATAAATTTGGATCCACATCTGCATCCGTTTCTGCAAAAATGAGCCATGGATATCTGCATCCCCATGTGGATACCTGTGGATGTAAAGCAGATATCAATGGATTTGCAGGGCTTTAACTGTATGGACTCTAAAACATGCTGCTACCAAAAACTTGCATTTCAGTGTCAGACTGCTAACATCACAAGCAGTTGTGCTGAGGCAAAGCAGCTTCCATGGATTTCCTTCTTGTGCAGGTGGGCAACGAATGGACCACAACGGCATGGATGGGCAGAGCATACACTCTGTCTGCCTCCCATCATATACCAATCACGACAACTGAGTGTGACAGTAAGGAAAGGATTAAGGACTCTGTGTCTATCACATGACTCAGAAAGGTATTTAAAGGGAAAGGGGTGTCTTTTTAATGGGGGCTGAGAGAGGAAAGAGAAGTCTTTGGGGGCTGCAGTCAAGGGAATTGCCCTATTTTGAGCTTGAACAATAAACTGTTCCCCGAGACAAGGTCCTACACAGTCTTGGATGTGATACTGGTTGTTAAGAATTTATACTGAGTAGCTGCATGAATTTTCTATGCTAAAAACACAAGATTGATGATAAGTAGCACACCAACGGTATGTCTACACTACAAAGTTAATTCAAACTAACAGCCGTTAGTTCGAATTAACTTTCATAGCATCTATACATACAAACCGCTAGTTCGAATTTAATAGCGTCTATACATACAAACCGCTTAATTCAAACTAGGTAAACCTCATTCTACGAGGACTAACGCCTAGTTCGAATTAAGTAGTTCAAATGAAGGGCTGTGTAGCCACTTAATTCGAACTAGTTGGAGGCTAGCTCTTCCCAGCTTGCCCTGGTGGCTACTCTGGGCCAAACCAGGGAAACTCTTCTGTCCCCCTCCCAGCCCCGGAACCCTTAAAGGGCCATGGTGTGGCTACGGTGCTTGTGCCAGTTGCAAGCCTGCCAGCACCCAGCCAGCAGACCCTGCACCTGGCACAAGATGAGCCAGCCACCCGCTGCCACCCAGCCCTCCGCCTCTTCCCAGGACCAGGCTGGCGGCTCACAGGAGCCTGCCCGGGGTCGCAAGAGGCGGGCGCCCGCCTGGTCTAGTGCAGAGATCATGGACCTCATCGAGGTTTGGGGGGAGGCCTCCAACGTCCACGATCTCTCCACTAGGCACAGGAACGTGGCCGTCTACAGCCACATGGCTGCCAGCCTGGCCACCAGAGGCCACATGCGGACCTGGGAGCAGGTCTGCTGCAAAATTAAGGACCTGCGGCAGGTCTACTCCAGGGTCTCCCAGCCAGGGGCCGACCTGGAGGCATGCCCTCACTTTGAGGCCCTGGACCGCATCCTGGGGGCTCACACAGTCCATGCCCCCCAGGTGGTGATCAACCCCGGGGCAGAGGGACCCGTCCCTCACACAGAGGAGGAGGAGGAGGACGCCGAGAGCCAGGAGCTTTCAGGGAGCCTGCCCAGGACCCAGGACCCCCAAGGCATCCCACAGAGCACATCGGCTGTGTCGTCCGAGGCCGGGGAGGGCTCCACATGTGAGTGCCATCATGCTCCCCTTATGTGTATGGGGGAATGGGGGGAGAGGGAGCCCAGGGATGTGCTCCTGGGCCTTGCCCACCATGGAGCAGCAGCTGGGTGTCATGCAGGGGCCCTGGCCCGTTCCCCACACGCCAACCTTGTCTTGCAGAGGGGGGCTGGGTTTCACCCACCGTGTTCCCAGGGAGAACTGACCACTGCTCTTGTTTCACCACAGCCACAGCACCTGGGACTGCAGGGCTCACCACCCCGCCTGCAACAGCCACCAGCACCTGGGCCAGTAGGCGCACCAGGAACCTGGAGGACTACCAGCGGTGGCACCTGTGGCTACTGGAGCAGCAGCTCCGCATCCAGGACCACTGGGTCCAGGAGGACCTGCGGCTGCAGCAGCAGAGCTTGGAGGTGCTGGAGGAGCAGAGCCGTGCCCTCAGAGGTCACCACCAGACCCTGGTGGACAGGTTCCTGCCTCCTCCTGCTTCAGCCCCTGCGGCCGCCCCAGCTCTTGCTCCTCCTCCCACCCCTGCTCCCCCTCCCGCTTCCTCCACACCCTCTGTCCCTCCT
The DNA here is from genome assembly GCA_032595735.1 of Pelochelys cantorii. Taxonomy (NCBI): domain Eukaryota; kingdom Metazoa; phylum Chordata; order Testudines; family Trionychidae; genus Pelochelys; species Pelochelys cantorii. The sequence continues at coordinate 330,112,735 of CM064326.1, read as the reverse complement.
GCCCCACCCTCCACACCCACTCCCCCCTGATGCCCCTGCACCCACAGTGCTGCAAGACAGGAGAGCCAGCAGGACCCCCAACCCTGAGCTTTCCCTTCCCTTCCTCCCCTTCCTGCCCCTTCCAGCTCCCTCCTCCCAGGTTTCCCCCTCCCCTCCCCCACCCTCACTCCTCCCTCCCCCACCCCAGTTATGTACAATAAAGAGAGATTTTTGTTGGCAAAACAGGTGTGTTTATTTTACACTAGGAAGAGGAGTTAGGGAGGGGAAAGGGGAAGGAGGAGAGGGTGGAAGAAGGCCCCAGTGGGGCATGCAGGGAGAGTTCAGTCCTCCTCCACATGGAAGGTCTCCCGCAGGGCTTCCCGGATCTGGACGGCCCCCCGCTGGGCCTCCCGGATGGCGGCGGTGTGGGGCTGCACGTACTGGCCAGCCATGTACTCAGCCGCAGCCATCTAGGCTGGCAGGAAAGCCTCCCCTTTCCGCTCACATAAATTGTGCAGCACACAACATGCTGCCACCACGGGAGGGATATTGTACTCGGCGAGGTCGAGGCGGGTGAGGAGGCACCTAAACCATGCTTTCAGGCATCTGAAGGCCCCCTCGACCGCAATGAGGGCCCTGGTGAGCCTGGCATTGAAGGCCTGCCGGGAGGGGTTGAGGTGCCCCGTGTACGGCTTCATGAGCCAAGGCTGTAGGGGGTAGGCTGCATCCCCCACCGGGCAGAGGGGGAAGAAGGCCCCGGCCTGCAGCCTCTGGCACACGGAGGAGTTCTGGAACACTCTGGCGTCGTGTGCCTTGCTGGACCAGCCCACATTAATGTCCGTGAACTGGCCCCAGTGGTCACACACGGCCTGCAGGTGGATGGAGAAGTACCCCATGAGGTTGATGTACTGGGAGGCCTGGTGTTCCGGGGCACGGATGGGGATGTGCGTCCCATCGATGGCCCCCCCGAAATTGGGGAAGCCGAGGGCACCGAACCCCCGGATGACCGCGTCCGGGTCGGCGAGGCAGACTACCCTGCGGAGCAGCACCCGGTTGATGGCCTTGACCACCTGCAGAGAGACACAGCAAACCGCGAATCACTGGGGTGCCCAGGTGGCTGGGAGTGTTCGTTCCCTGGCACTGCCCCGCGCCCCACTCCTGGAAGCAACCCCTGCAGGCGGCGTGTAGTACGGCCGGGACAGACCGAACCCTCCCGTGTGGGGCACTTTCGTCTCCTCCCCCCCCGTTTTCCCTGGGGCAGCCCATCCCGTCCTTGCAACCCCTCTCCCCCCCGGCCCAGTGGCTGGTGGATGCTGTACCTGCATGAGCACTGCTCCGACGGTGGATTTCCCCACGCCGAACTGGTTCCCGATGGATCGGTAGCTGTCCGGCGTGGAGAGCTTCCACAGGGCAATGGCCACACACTTCTGGAGGGGGATGGCGGGCCTCATGCGAGTGTCCCGTTGCCTCAGAGCAGGGGCGTGCCACTCGCAGAGCTCCAGGAAGGTGTCCTTCTTCATCCTGAAGTTCTGGGTCCACTGTTGGTCTCCCCAGAGCTCCAGGATGATGCGGTCCCACCAATCGCTGCTGGTGTCCAGACGCCAGATGCGGCGGGGCACGCTGGCGTCCAGGTGCTGCTGCCGCTCCTCCACGACCCCCAGGGAGGCCATGGGGAGAGGCAGAGGGCTGACGTGCACCAGATGGTGCAAGGCAGCCTCTACCCATTGCTGGCAGGCTTGCAGCAGCAAGTCCAAAAACTGGAGCAGCATGCCCAGGGCGAGCTCTGGCTCCATGGTGCCAACTGCAGCGGCATCCCAAATGGGAACCACTGACACAGGCAGGCAGAGAGAAAAACGCTTTGCTGTCCCTCGGCGAGGCAGGCAAGCAAGCAGAAAAGCTGAGAACCGGCTGTCCAGGGGGGTCCCTTTAAGCACAAGCCTCAGATAGCCTCAGACAGCAGCCACACAAAGCAACTACTGACCTGATGCCCTGCCAGAACCGGTTTCAGCTGCCCTTAAATGCAACCCATCGTCCAATCAGTGTGGACGCGCTAGTTTGAATTAGCAAAACGCTAATTCGAATTAATTTTTGGGTCTAGATGTGCTAATTTGAATTAGCTTAGTTCGAATTAATTAATTCGAATTAAGTTAGTTTGAATTAGTGCTATAGTGTAGACATACCCCAAGAGAGTGTTTAAAGAGAGGCCTAAAAGTGTAGTGGCTGTGGCCTTGCAGGAGATTAGAGACATGTGGAAAGTAACTACAAAATGGACTTGCACACAATCAGGGCCAGCCATAGGATAGGCAATCAGATCCGGGTGCCAACATTTGGGGGGGGGGCACCAAATCTTTCCATATGGGAGTGTAAAATCCCTGAAGGGAATGTTTTGGTGTAGAAGGGTTTGCATAACAGTTTTCCCTGATGGGTGGGAGGGAGAGCACTGAAAACATTTTCTACCTTGGGTCCCGCCTGCCCACAATAATGATAAAAATATGCAAAGAAATTCTTCCTGGAAAACTGAAGTCCTAAATTCCAACTATAAACAAATTGAATGAAGTTAGGTCATTGTTCTTGTTCATTTGTATATTTCATAATGCAGCAATGACACTAGTTAATAGCTTGTAAACATTGAGACCCAGAAACCTTTGAGGATCTAGGCCTGAGAGCATATGGGCATTTTCAAGCATTTCAAGTCAGTGTGAAAAACAAAATCCTGCAAGAAGAAATCAGTTTTCTTGGACCTTTACTTCCTGGCTAATTTCTGCAATAGAGATTAGACTCTTATTGATCCTGTATCTGAGTCTGAATTTCCCAGAATGACTAATGTTTTCTATTGCCTTCATTTTAAGGTGTCTGACTCAAGATTCCTTGAATGGGCCTGATTCTCATAAAGGGCTGGCTATCCGCCCTCCCAAAAGCAGACCCCTGTGAGGTGTCTCAAATTAGGCAGCTAAAAATTGGGACCCAAAATGGCTAATCACTTTTGAAAATATAAAGCCTTTATTTTTAAAATAGAAGTAAAATTACAAGGAACTGCATGTCAGCTCAGAATAACACAGAAGCAGGAAATGAGATTATATCCAGTAGTAGCTGTTGCAGAAGCAGGGCAGAGAGTAGTTCATGGTAGACCTCCCAAGAGATCAGTTACTTTTTAGTGGAGGCAACCTCTTATGAGCAAGTATAATTAGCTGTAATGCAGTCAAAGGGAAGGGAAAGTCTTCTCATTGGTATGGACCGATTTAGGCAGCTCCCAGCATTGCTTGTGTAGCAGAGAAATGACTACATATGGCTTTAATCTCATCACAAAATGTAATTTGTGTGCATATCATATGTTGTATAATTTACCATACTCAATCTGGAGTTTGACAGAACAAAGTCTCCATAAGCTATGATAGCCCTGATGTCTGTCCCATTTATTCTTTTTTTAAATCTACCACTTCACTGATTTTTATCTGCCTTTGATTTCAACACCTCTGACAAAGAGTCTGTCATCCTGCAGGCCTAATACAATTTTACACTTCCAATAAAGCTACAGAGTAGTGATGAGTCAGGATTAGCTCACAAGCTCTGCTTGATACACGCGAAGATTGTTGACTTGCAAATAAGCCTATTAATCAACATTTATGCTGAATACACAGGGAGGTACTGAGTTTTTTCTATTGGTCCCAGAGTTACTGCATTTATATAGACAATTGAAACCTTGCCTTGAAAATCTATTCCAAACTAATGTTTTTCTTACAACCTACGAAGTTTGAAATGCCCAGTAAACAAGACACTGGACCGGGATTTAGGAGATCTGGATATTTTATTTATCTCTCTGGTGCTGACCTGATACATAGCCTGGACAAGTCATTTGATTCCTTTTGTGTTCTCACTTCTTGTATGTCTTGCCTATTTAGATTTTAAACTTACCAGGATAGAGACTCTTTCTTATATGTGTTTGTATTGTGCCTAGCATAACGGGGCACTTATCTCAATTGGGAACTCTAGGTACCATTGTGATTAAATAAAAAAAAATAACTTCTCATGAATCCACATCACTAACATCAATAACTTCCATTTAAGTGGGGTGGGAAAGCTGGAGAATGGTTTGGATAAAGCAAGAAATATGACTTGAATCTTTCCTTTACACTAGAACCAAATCCAAACTTTTTATTTCAATAAACTTCAATTATTTTTTTAACTGAATGAGTTCTATTTATACTATTTTATATGCAGGAAAACATCAATTAGACAGCCAAGAACACAGGATGGGAACATGTAGTTGTTGGCTGGCCTACAGTACATCTCAACAGAGTAGTCATTGAACCTTTCAGTTCCTGAAATGGTTCACTTCCATCCACATTAACCAATGTTAGCTGATATTAATTCACACACATGCCAGTTTCAGGCACTGTTCATCCCTTTTCTGTACTGTACTTGCACTTTTGAGGAGGAGAGGCCACCAGAGAGGAATTTGGTCCTGTTGCTTCTGGGACCCAGTGCCCCATGGTAGCAGGTCCTCCCGGCAGTGTGGCTGTACTGCCCCCTGCTTCACCCCCAGCAGTGGCATCTCCTATTTGCCATTGTACAGCCCTATTGGAGGCAGGGCTGGGGGTGGTACAGCCACACTTCCAGGAGGAGTGGCCAAGGAGGAGTGGCTCCCAGAAGAGGAGGCGTGGCTCCCAGAAAGAGTGGCTCCCAGAAGAGATGGGACTTTCTGTTCTGTTGGCAGTACATTTCTGGACCAGAAAGCCCTTGTGGTTGGGAGCAGGGGAAGGACTGGCTGCAAAGTGGCTGGTGACCAGGACTGCAGTCGCAGCCAGCAGCAGGGGCTGGGAGTTCAGCCATGGCTAGGAGCATGACTGGACTTGGGAGCATTGCTGGGGCCCGGGCCAGCAGCCAGGAGCATTGCCAGAGCCAGTAGCCAGGAGTGTGACCAGAGTCAGTGGCTGGGATCATTGTTGGGGTTGGCATCCAGGATCATGGCCAGGAGAAGACCTCAGTGGTGACTCCCAGAGAGTCTGAAGGCCAGCAACAGATCTCCCCTGGTCCGGCTAACTCCCTCATTTGGAACTGGATAGGCTCTGAAGGTGCCAGCCCAGGAAAGTCTAACCGGTAGCACTGAACTGTCTGGAAGTGAACTATACTGGTGCAGGCTGGAGCAGCTGTAATATTTGCATAGACAGTGCAGAAATGTCCTCCAACATTGTTAGTATAGTTAGAGGAGCACTTCACAACTGCAACCCAAGCTGCTCACATTCACTATGATAGAAACCACAGAAGGGAGTAAGTGCATGTTCTAGGAGCATTAACTCCTACATGGGTCTTCCAGTAAAATTCTCCAATGGCTTGATCATGCTGCCATTGGGAAAAATATATAAACTCCACTTGACTTTAGGGAGACCAAGATCAGTGCCCGAGTTTGGAGGAGAGCAGGATACAGAGAGCAGCATTTTTACTCACTTGCTTTCATCCCAACATACTCTAAGTTTTACAGAGACTCAAGTGTGTGTATTTGCTGCAGAATTACTGCTGTCTCCCTCCAAGACACCCTCCTTTGTAACATCCTTTTTTGCTCCTGTCTGCTCACCTGAAGGAAGTGGGGAGAGTCAGTTCTTCACATAACCCCACAAAGACTTTTGCCTGCAATTTCAACAGATCATGGCAAGAACAGCTGGGAATACTGAAAGCTCTCCCACCAGCATTCAAGTTTCATGCCAATGTTTGAGTACTATAGACAGGAGCTCCATCTTCATATAATGAAATTATACAATAGTAAAGATAGTTAATTGCTACTAGAGTTTGTGTTTGCCATTGAATGAGTATTCTATGTTTAATATTAAAAAATAAGTTGAAAGTGTCGCAGAGTAGGTCCTTTTGACCACGGCCTCACGCGCGCATTGCCCATTCTGCCACACAAAGGCCCCTCACAGAAAATGTAGGCCACTGACACACTCTGAGAAAGCATAACTTGTAAGCGCACAATGCAGCTTTCTGTGAACGGAATTTAACCTTGTAGGCATCAAAGAACAGGGAGGTGGGCATGAAAAGATAGAGCACAGCTGCAAGAGATAAATAAGACTCTCTTGACCAGTCCTTGAAGGTAGGGAGGTGGGCATAGGGAGATATGATGCAACTGCCATGCACACTGACCATGCCTGCACCCAGCACTGTCCACGGGGCCATCAGGCGGGCATCATGAAAAATCCTATAGGGCAATATTGCACATTACTTCATTACCAGCCTATCAGGCCTGGCCAGGGAACAGACCCTAACAAGGTACCGGATATCAGGTTATGTTATAAAAGACCCTCGACCCCTTTGTTCAGGGAGGTTCCGAGTGTTGAGGGTATGTGTCTTTTTTGCCCGGCTGAAGGATTGATCATCTTGAGGCTGCCTCCCTATCCCTCGAGTCAAAGATAAGGGTGCACGAGTCCTGAGCATGCTCTGAGTTCTAGTGTGTCTTTACGCTGTTATCGTTGCTGGATTTATAAGTATTGCTTAAATATATTAGTTATTGGTTTAGTTAATAGTTGAATTGTGTTAATTTCACTGTGTAATTCTGTAGCGTGTAACTGAGTTCTATTAACCACGCTGTGTAAATTGTATAAACTTGTGTAGTGGTGTTGTATTTAGGCCAATTATAAGTGTTAGAAATAGAAACCCAGGAGCTGTTAAGTTGTAGAGGTAAATTAATGACTAACTCCACCAGCTGCCCTAAAATAACCATAGAGGGGCTGGCTGTGGACGGAGTTTTTATTATCATTATATTGGCTTTGTTTTTGTATTTTTGCTTGCATGCTGCGCTGCCTTAAGCAAATTAGAGACAGTGATTTGGTATAGTTGAATTGTAATCAAAGAAGTTTGTAATTAGTTAAGTATAGGTAAGTTTAGGTTTTTCCACCCTGTATAAACATTAGGTAATTGCTTGTTTTTTAAAATCATTTGAAAGTTATTTGGTTTTGATAAAAGAATCATTCCATTTAATAAAAAATCATTTGTTTCACCATCATCCAGTAGTTTACACTGGGTAATTGGCTTTAACCCCTGGGGGCTCCCATCACATCACCGAACCAAGTTGCGACAGAAAGTAATTAAAACTTCAGTTATCTTACAAGATTTTATTTTATGTATGTAATCTTTCGAGAGAGGGATGCAAATGAAGCTATTCGAAATTGCAAATGAAGCCGGGATTTAAATATCCCGTGCTTCATTTGCATATTCGCATTATGGTGCCATTTTGAAATAACAGACACTGTTAAGACGTGGTTATTTCAAGAGAAAACCCTTCTCTTGAAATAACCAGTAAACCTCATTGTATGAGGAATAAGGGTTATTTGGAGAGAAGGGTTTTCTCTCAAAATAACCACGTCTTAACAGCGTCTGTTATTTCGAAATAGCGCTATTTTGAAATGGCACCATAACGCGAATACGCAAATGAAGCACGGGATATTTAAATCCCGGCTTCATTTGCAATTTTGAATGTCTTCATTTGCATCCCTCTCTCGAAAGAGGGTGCAAGTGTAGATATACCCTCTAAGAATGAGGACTAACATTAGTTTAAACCAGGGGGTTTGATTCGAACTAACCTGGCCCGTAGCGCACTTTCACTTTCGAAACAGCTGGGCTTCGAAACAGCGCACAGCCGAGATTATGCTAATGAAGCATGGGATATTTAAATCCCGGCTTCATTTACTATTTCAAATGCCTACATCTGCATCCCTAGTTTGAACTAGGGTGCAAGTGTAGACGTACCCCTAGACACTCAAAGAAACTTTGCATCGTTCCTCCTGTCATAAAAGATTATCATTGGGCTCCTGTGCTGAAATCACTCATCTAGTCAGCTAACCCATCAACCAACCTCTCAGATTACTTATACCAATAAAATCCCCAACACAATAAAATACAAAACTAAGAATAGCAAAATATCTGACTCCATAGAATCACAGGGTATGTCTACACTTGCACCCTCTTTCGAAAGAGGGATGCAAATGCAGCTGAGCGAAATTGCAAATGAAGCATGGATTTGAATTTCCTGAATAATCGCAGACTGCCGCTATTTCAAAATACCCTATTTCGAAATAACAAATGCTGTGTAAACACGGTTATTTCGGGAGAAAACCCTTTTTCTGAAATAACACTTATTCCTCATACAATGAGGTTTACTGGTTATTTTGGAAAAAGGGTTTTCTCCCGAAATAACCGCATCTACACAGCATTTGTTATTTTGAAATAGGGTATTTCAAAATAGCGGCGGTCCGCGATTATGCAAATGAAGCATGGGAAATTCAAATCTGCGCTTCATTTGCAATTTCGCTCAGCTGCATTTGCATCCCTCTCTCGAAAGAGGGTGCAAGTGTGGACATACCCATAGACCTCAAGAGGTCATTAAGTCCAGTCTCCTGCTGTCCCATGCCGTCTCCATTATTACATGTAAATAAGAAAAGAACTAGTTGAGAACATTCAAATAAAACAGGCTAGAACCAAATAACTTTTAAACTATACATTTAAAATGAAAAATTAGTTTTTCCTCCCAGTTTCCACTTTCTATAAGTAACACTGTCAGGGTTTCCCCATCACAAGGTGAACACCAGTGCTAATCTGCTGCCAAATGCTTTACCATTCGAGGAAAACCTCATAATTCTTTCTGCTCCTGCAGCTCATCTTCTCCCAAGCCACCCAGGTCACATGTCATTTTGTAAAGCAGCCACCCTGACTAGTTTCCCTCAATGGAGTCTGAGTTCAGCGACAGGAAATCTATTGAGGAAGCCCAAAACTACCACACCAAGTTCAAGAAACTTCTGGGCACCGAGTGCTAATTGAGTATTTGCCTAGCAACAGTGTCCCAGACCCAACTCATTCCTCTCTTTGCTACACTACAGACCCTGTAAAGAGACATCTCCCTAATAGGCATGTGGGTTACATTGCCACTTGGCAGGGGAGCAACAAAATACAATCTCTCAGCATCGATCTGCTTTTGCCTCCCCTGGATCTCAGATGGGGCAGAAACACGATGAGAAAAATGATTCTTCTGCTACTTGAAACCAGTTGAAACACAAGGAATTCTAGAACTCTTCTAAGGGCCTATTCTCAGAATATTTCAAGGCCATTTTGCTTCTGATAAGAATCTGAGCTTTAGAATACCTCTCCATGCTGAAAGGAAACTCGGTCCTTTCTCATGTTCAGACTGCAAGCTCTTTGGAGCTGAGACCGTGTATTTATTATGTTGTGTTCAGTGAAGCAGGACCCTGATCTCTCTTTAAAATGCAGTGGTATGCTGTGACAGTTTTAGTAAGGCACACAACTCACACATATACCTTAGGTGGTCTAAATATGGCATCCTTCATGCTTTTCAACCTTATGAATACAATGCATGCAGGGTCATACTCTGACCAACATGGTGTCTGGATGGAATTGGCCCATGGAATGGATTTGGCCCACAGGGTCAACCCATGACTTTAATGGGATCTGAAAACAATTGGCCCATGGGATGGATTTGGCCCACAGTTGGACAATTCACAGGTGGTTGGGCATGTACCAGCATGCCACTGCTGAAGCCTCTCAGTGCTACTACAGTACAAATAATGAATAACAATGACATCCCCCTCCCACGAGAAAACTATGTGAGCCCAGTCTTGTTTACAACAGGTATAAGTACATGTCTCAGAATATCCGCTGCCAAAAAGTGCTTTAGGACAGTGTTATACTGGTAATACTTTCCACAACATTTTTATCATCCTTATAATTGCTAGTGTTTGCTTCTCAAAGGAACAGTCTTCCTCTGTCCTCAGAAATAAATTAGCTTTCACTAATCTTAGAAAGATTGTCCCAGGTTCTGCTCCAGCTGGACTAAAACACTAAGTGTTGCACCAAGACAGATATAGTGTTGAATAAGCAATACAAGTTGGACCTCCCTGGTATGGCACCCTTGGGACCTGATTAGTCCCAGATGAGGGATTTTGCCGGATCAGGGGATGTCATTTTTGGACCTCTGCCCAGCCACTGGTCTCTGAACTAGCTCCTCGCCTCCTGCTGGTCCCGCTGCCCTGCCGACCAGCTAAGCTGTCATGGCTCCACCAGGCAACCCAACGCTGAGGCTCCAGGCAGCCACACTTACCACGTGCTGGGGCTTTGGGCAGCCGCATGTGCCAGGGATCCCTGAGCCGGAGCTTCCTGAGCAGCCATGTGCACTGCACCCAGGCTGCATGAGCAGCCCCGTACATCATGCACTGGGTCTCCCAATCCCACGCGGTGGGCAGAACCACTGTCAGCTCCCTGCAGGCAGCTTACCGCCCTGCCATCTCCGCTAGGATCCTTACTGCTGGCCCTCCACCGGGACTCTCTGGTCCTGCAACATCTATGCTGGACCATGGATGTTGCCAGACCAGAGAATCCTGGTTAAGAGAATTTCAACCTATACTAGTTTCTTCTTGCTTGAATCGATATAGCTATTGTAAATGCACTATGTAGAACACTATCAAGGCGGAAATGGTGCTCCATTTCTAAGAGAGCAAACACTGAATTTTGGAATGGGATTGGCATCAGAATTTTCCTGTTCATGCCCATCATTAAAATAAGCCTTAGTTATAAATTCTGTGCATTTATTTAGCTAGAACAAATTATTGTCATCCCATTATCTTAGGAGGAGAGAAAACAGCTTTCCACAAAGCTGCCTAAATCTACTATGTGACTCAATATCATCTCCAGAGAGAGGAAAATATTGCTTCTTCCTGCTTATGTTGTTTCATTGTGGCTAAAGCCTGTAAAAGGACCAGTCACCTCTAAATTGGCAGCGTTCTGACTGCCACTCACTTCGTTGTGGTTGAAAATGTAGATGCCATGTTTCAATTCCAGGGCTTTTTCCCTCCCCACATGTGAAATGTAGAAACATTTGGGTCACCACAATGTGGCCATTCATTGGGCTGAAAGTTTATTCTGTTCTTACAGTGTTATAATAGTTCAGAATCAATGGGGGTCCAGGGAGTTAACAAAAAGCACACTCAGCTAACATTTCATTTAGAAAACTAGTCTCTGTGTTTCATTGAAAATTCTGCATATTTTGGGGGGGAAACTCTTGTAGACCTTGGAAACGAAGTTCTTTTTAATTATTTCAGGCAACATCAGCTTCCAAAGACACTTTGGCTAGCATATTAAAACCAAGGTGTACCTGCCTGGAGTTCTGTAAATTCACAGGGAGTTCTTTCAAATGCTTCTGCCAGGATTTCCTTCTTCAACATATCCTCTGAAAACTTCTTTCTCTGTTCTCTGAACCCAGAGCAATGCTTTCTTGGTCACTATAATGGACTGAACAACATTTATGTTTAATGGGTAGTAGACACTTGCATGCCATTCCAGCTGGTGCATACTTTTGTTTTCCTGAATTAACTGCCTTCTGTAAATACTCACACTGAGTTGAATTGGTCCCTCCTGAGCATCATGCTACCTAGAGGCTCTCATTCTCCTGTTTCTTTAAATAGTGGTTGCCAAGATGTTACACTGAAATGTCTATTAATTATACTCCAATGAAAATCTTGAGACAGAACTACTGACACAAAAATGTGCCACGTTGGCTCTAATTACAGTACAGAATTGAATCAAGAGTTTGTGCTAATGGTTGCAATAATCTTTTAGAACTTATATTGCATTATCACGAGTACTAGTTAAGTCTCAAACTTGTACTACATCCAGTATAGACAGTGGTGCATATAAGGCACCACCTTTAATCAGACATACTGAAACTGAGCTCCTTCAGAATGTTTGTTTCAAAACTATGGAAAGAAAATGAGCTCATTGAGATATGTTCACTAGATAGATAGAGCGTTTCTGTGTACAGTGAGACACAGAAGTGGGAAAGTAGGAATGTATCACATTAACAGGAAAAGGAAATCTAAAAACTAGTGCTGTGCTGAAAACTTCACATTGGACATTCTAAAACCTTAGCAATGAAGCTTTTCACAAGCCACCTGTAAATTTTCACCTGGAAATTGCTTTAGTGAGGAACTGAAAGATTCTAAAGTGCAGTTTGCCCTGTAGTCATGGCAAACCTCAGTCTATTTTGTCAAGCTGACATGGTCTAAGTTTATATCTATGGAGAAGGAGAAGACATAATGTCTTTAGAGTGATAAATCTTGACTTTAATGCCTTCTGATAGCTTAGGAAAGGGCGGGGGGAGGGGGGAATGATTCAAGCCAGCAATGTGCCTGATCTTGAGAGAAGCAGAGCACTCACTGTCTGACAAAAAGGCTTTTGCCTTGTGACAAATGGAAAATGAATTATGTAAATTTGATGGGCATGGTGTAAACCTTCTGCAGACTGCAAGACTGATCACGTTGTCTCCCTACAGCCCAATTGCTTTATAGTCTACAAGAGGATTCCTCTCCCTGTGTTTGTATCTGTGTATGCTGGGCCTGATCCAAAGCCCACTGAAGACTGTACAAAGACTGACACTGAGTTATGCACCATACTCATTGTCTTCAGCATGTTAGTGTCTTCCTGCTACAGCACTAAAGGTGTGTCTAGACTACAGGGGTTTTTTTTTTTAAAAAGTGGCCTTTTTTCGAAAAAAACCTTCCCCTGTATCTAGACTGCTGCCGCATTCTTTCAAAAGTAAATTGAAAGAACGCGGCAGTTTTTTCGACCACGGAAAACCTTGTTTTATGAGGAATAATGCCTTTTTACGAAAGTGCTCTTTTGAAAAAAGGCGCTATGTAATGCAAACTGTGCTTTTTCCAAAGAGAGCACCCAGACTGCCTGGGTGCTCTCTTTCAAAAAAGCGGCTTGCTTTTTCCAAAGTACTGGTTGTAGTCTAGACATTCTTTTTCGAAAGAGGCTTTTTCAAAAAAGCCTCTTTTGAAAGAGGATTGCAGTCTAGACGTAGCCTAAGAGAATATACATGGTAGGTTGCTCACCACAAATCTGAAAGATCTAAGCCACGTAGTAAGAAAACAAAATCTCATAACTTAACATGTACTATGTTTGACCACCATCCTTCTGTTAATTAAGGCATGAAATATACACCACAGCAGAAGAGAAGATGCATAGAACAAAATACTTGGCTACAACTATAAACAAGATGCTCCTACCATAGCATTCAAAGAGTTAGGAACCTCAATGTGTGTATTTCACTTTTTAAGGTCTTCATAGGTTGCATCAGTAAAACTCCAGTCATCTGAAGAAGCGGGCTGTGCCCACGAAAGCTCATGATACCATCTACATGTTTTGTTAGTCTATAAAGTGCTACCAGACCATGTGTTGTTTTTTAAGTGTATCCCATTCATCGGCTGCAGTATTTCTTTCATGGTCATAACTGAAAGAGATCACCATCAGGACTGAGCAGATATGGTGTCATGCAAGAATTTGAATTAATAATCATCACTATTCTAAAGCAAAGCATTTTTTCATGTAATTATATTTAAATTTCTGGTCGCTTTCCAGGATTCTGTTTTCAGCTGGCTTACAGTCTATCAGAGCCAATTCAAGAAAGGAGAAATGATCTGCAGGTCTCTTGCAACACCCACAAGCTTGGTCTGATTGTCAGCTTGGTAGTTAGCTATTTACTGTATTATACACAGATACATAAAAAAAATCCATGCCCCTGAAGGCATAAACCTTCCAACCTTCCAACTCAGCAGGTCAGATCCACTCAGTTCAATGGAGCCACCCCAGTCTACACTAAGGCTATATCTACACTGCAAGGTTTTTGCGCAAAACCAGCTGTTTTTGCACAAAAACCTGTGGAGTGTCCATACCTCAAATGTGCTTTTGTGCAAGGAAATCAAGAGTAAAATGGCAGAACAGAGGGCTTTTTCCACCATAGGTAAACCTCCTTTTACAAAGCATAACTCCCTTTTGTGCAAGAGTTCTTGCTCAAAAAGGCAAGTGTTGACGCTCCAGAGGGCGTCCACAGGTGCTCTGATGGCCATTCTGTGATGGGAAAAAGCACAGGGGCTCTGATGGTCATTCTGTGATTGGTAATCAGAGCTTTCTTGTGCAACAGCGTCCATGCGGTGTGGACGCTCTCTTGCACAAAAGCACATGGCTTTTGTGATGTGCTTTGAGGCGTGGACATGCTCTTGTGCAAGAAGTTTTTGAGCAAAAACTCTTGCGCAAAAGGCTTCTTGCACAAGAAACATGTATTGTAGATGTAGCCTACGTGAGATTCATAAGCGTTAGGATAATAACCATCCATGCCCAGAGAGATAATAGCTGTATGTGGTTTGATGGGATTGGTCATTTGGTCACAGCTGTATATATGTGTGTGGTAAAAATAATTTTATGAATTGATCGGAGCTAGTGATGGGGATCTCAAATATTTCATCAGTTCATTTCACATAAACACCCAAATCAGCTTAACCACTTGTTTCCAGCTCCTAATCTGAACATCATTTAAAAAAAAAGGCTTGAGTTTGGTTCCAGGGTTTACATGTTACATTCTGCTCAGTGCCATTTCATCTAGCCCTCATTCATGACAAATCCATTTAGAAAACATTCTGTCATACTCTCTCTTTCCCTCCCCTCAGAACACTAGGAGCTGTGTATGTCCACGAAAAGGAATATGTTATAGAAGTCTGAGGAAAAGGAGAAATCTCATTTACTAACACTCTAAAAAATAGTTCCAGACATCTAGAATGCTCCTGTGCTAGAAGTGGAAGGAGTTGCTTTAGTTGAAGGCATAGTTTTGCTTTATGCTCTAATTCCTCCATCCTTTCCCCTGCAAAGCAAAGATGGCTTCAAGTTCAAAAGCAACAAATAGGCTGCAGTTGTGATGACGGGAAGCCTTTTTTGGCATCCCACATTAAGAATGATCTTTCCTGGCTTCAGTGTGGTTATGCCATTGATTTAGCTGAATCTTTCCTCCAGAAGTTATGAAAGATTTCAGTGTGGCTTTGCATTCTGTTTTATGTAGTTTTTTTACACTGTTCACAGTAAAATCCAAAATTATATAAGATGTATATTGCATATCCATGAGGTTTCTAGTTTAAATTGTTTTCCCAAGATAAGTTTGGGTATATTTTTTTTCCACAGACAAAAAATTATTAACCCTATATTTATGTATTTTTTTGTCTTTTATATATTGATGTAACCTCAACTTTGAATGGCAACATGAGGGCAGGAAGTAGAACATAAAGTACAAAGCATTTAATGCTAAACACATTGAAGTCAATAGGAGTAATGGGCACGTGCTAGTGAATAAAGACCTAAATGAACTTTCCTGGCTCCACATCATCAAAAGTACAGTCACAAAGGTTATTCTATATCAAGATTGAACACATTTTCACACACTTAAAAATAGGCCCCTAGGCTGTGTCTAGACTGGCATGATTTTGCGCAAAAGCAGCCGCTTTTGCGCAAAAACTTGCCAGCTGTCTACACTGGCAGCTTGAATTTGCACAAGAACACTGACGTTCTAATGTAAGAAATCAGTGCTTCTTGCACAAATACTTTGATGCTCCCGTTCGGGCAAAAGTCCTTTTGCGCAAAAGCTTTTGCGCAAAAGGGCCGGTGTAGACAGCTCAGATTTGTTTTGCGCAAAAAAGCCCCGATCACGAAAATGGCGATCGGGGCTTTCTTGCGCAAAAGAGCGTCTAGATTGGCACGGGTGCCTTTGCGCAAAAAGTGCTTTTGCACAAGTGTCCGTGCCAATCTAGACGCTCTCTTGCGCAAATACTTTTAACGGAAAAACTTTTCCGTTAAAAGCATTTGCGCAAAATCATGCCAGTCTAGATGCAGCCTTAATGTTTGACCTGAGGAAAAGAGAGAAATGGTTGATCTGTGGATGCTCTAATGCTTTTATCAGAGTGTTGTCACCTAGGCTCTATAGAAAGTAGTGTGAAAAACTCATAGAATCATAGGGCTGGAAGAGACCTCAGGAGGTCATAGAGTCCAGCCCCCTGCTCAGAGCAAGACTAACCCCAACTAAATCATCTCAGCCAGGGCTTTATCAAGCCGAGACTTAAAAACCTCTAGGGGTGGAGATTCCACCACCTCCCTAGGTAACCCATTCCAGTACTTCACCACCCTCCTAGTGAAATAGTTTTTCCTAATATCCAACCTAGACCTCTCCCACTGTAACTTGAGCCCATTGCTTCTTATTCTGCCATTCCTCACTACTGAGAACAGCCTCTCACCATCCTCCTTTGAAGCTCCCTTCAGGAAATTGAGGACTGCTATCAAATCCCCCCTCACACATCTCTTCTGCAGACTAAATAAGCCCAAATTCTTCAGCCTCTCCTAGCAGATCATGTGCTCCAACCCCCTAATCATTTTGGTTGCCCTCAGCTGGATTCTTTCCAATGAGTCCACATCTTTCTGTAGCAAGAAGGGAGGGGCGGGAGGGGGGGTAGTCATAATTGGATGCAATACTCCAGATGTGTCCTCATCAGTGCCCAATAAAGGGGAATAATACTTCTCTATATCTGCTGGCAATACTCCTCCTAATGTGCCCTAATATGTCATTAGCCTTCTAAGCTGCAAGGGCACACTGTTGACTCATATCCAGCCTCTCATCCACTGTAATCCCCAGGTCCTTTTCTGCAGAACTGCTACTTAGCCAGTTGGTCCCCAGCCTATAACAATGCTTGGGATTCTTCCATCTGAAGTGTCAGACTCTGCACTTCTCCTTGTTGAACCTCATCCAATTTCTTTTGGATCAATCCTCTAATGTGTTTAGGTCGCTCTGGACCCTGTCCTTACCTTCCAACATATCTACCTCTCCCCATAGCTTAGTGTCATCCACAGACTTGCTGAGGGTGCAACTCATCCCCTCATCCACGTCATTAATCAAGATGTTGAACAAAATCAGCCCTAGAACTGAACCGTGGAGCACTCCACTTGAAACTGACTGCTAACCAGACATCGAACCATTGATCACTACCCATTGGGCCTGACAATCTAGCCAGCTTTCTATCCACTTTACAGCCCATTTATTAAATGCATACTTCCTGGCAAGAATATTGTGGGGGACTATATCAAAAGCTTTGCTAAAGTCAAAGTATATCACATCCCCCAACTTTCCCATGTCCACAGAGCCAGTTACCTCATAGATAAATATACTTCATAGTTGAATGCTACTAATTTTTTAATCTGAGATACTGACTAGACACCCTCTAGGCTATATTATGAAGGAATACTATCAGATTTTATTCCTTACAGTACAGAATGTTGATTGCTTCCTTAACTTTTAACTGTAAAATTATGTGGGCCAATTATCTATTGCAATATAGTTTTCTTGCATTCATTTGCCTAGGCAAAAGGTCTGCAAAGACAGCCCATTAGGCCAGGTGGCAATTCCTCATACATAGTCTGAATTACTATCTAGACTAGAGGTAGCACTCTGGTCCTATAACACCCCAACCCACAGTCCATGGTGTGATGCTGTATAAAAGAAAGATGATCATATTTACACTAGGTATCATCACTCCTGTATCACTACAGTTCTATAACAGTGATAAATCTTATATAAAATATGACTTGTAAAGTATCAGTTGTAAAGTCCTCATTGAGGCTCCTTGCCCTGGGACACCTTCTAGTCTATAAATCAGCCAGAGATCCTTTCTGGTGCAGTTGCCCATGCCTTTTATTGACAGTTTCCCACCACCTTCTATTTACAAAGCTTTTGGATTACAGCAAACTCAGCCAGCCTCTTCTTCTGACTTGGGGCACATACTCATCCCCCACCCAGGCTCCTCTCCTTGTTTCTTCCTTCACTGTCTTATGTAAGTCTGCTGGCTAATGAGGCCCACAGGTGCTTCTAATAGCCCTTCAGGCCCTGGCTTGCTCAGCTCTTTGCCATAGACTTTTCAGCCAGGCTATAGTGGC
The DNA here is from genome assembly GCA_032595735.1 of Pelochelys cantorii. Lineage (NCBI taxonomy): Eukaryota > Metazoa > Chordata > Testudines > Trionychidae > Pelochelys > Pelochelys cantorii. Next base: position 330,094,957 of record CM064326.1, on the reverse strand, counting down.
AGAGCTCTGGTTTAGCCAGGAGTCTGTTGTACAATGAAAACATTACAGACTGCTAAGTATTATTATCTTTTAAAATCTGTGTATTATCTTTGTATATGAAGTCATGGATATTTGCTATGTGTTTGTATCTTAAACATGTTCGGTTTGGGGTAAAACCCCAAAAGCGATTTTCATCAAGGCTAGCCAGTCTGCTCAATGGGCCATTAAGGACAATCAGCTCTTCTAGGAGCTCTCCTAAGATCTCTTCTGGCACCAGGTAGGCAATGAAAATTTCAGAACTCAGCAATGCATATATAACCCAGGATTCCATGTCTGTGCCTGTGACATTTCATGCACCTAAACTTAGAGATATAAATTGCATACCATGACATCATTCTTTGTCTTCAGCCCTGCTCTAATTCGCTGGACTGTAACTTCAAACAACAAGGAAGCTTTGACACAGGAGTGATGATCCCCAGTATTTTGGGTGACCCAGAGAGACTTATTGCAAGGTTGGAGACTTACCATCACCTGGCCTACAAAACCTGAAATCGATTGTAATGTGTATTAACCATTTAATAATTCTATTTTTTTTATTAATAAACCTTTAGTTTAGCTACTAAGGGAATTTACTGTAGCATGTTTTGAGGGTAAAATCTAAAGCATATATTGACCTAGGATGAACAGCCAACTCCTTGGAGTTGCAAGAACTAGTTATATGTGATTTCTGGCTTTAAATAAAATTATCACAAAAGTTCAGTTGTTTGGGTGGTAATCTAGGGGTTGGATTGTGAAAAAGAATTGTGGTTTGGCTTCTGGTTAACCAATGTGGTGATACAGGACCTCACTTTTGTTATTGGCTTGGAAAATCTAGGTATAGAATATCCCACCAGTTTGGGGTATGTTTGCCTTTTCCTAGAAGTTTGTCATTCTCTCTTGTGACTCATACCAGACAGTGTGCATAGATAATGTCTGGGCCTGGCTCCCAAGGATAGGGGCTGAAAACACTGGCATTCCCTGTCTCCTGTGCCATGTTTCAGGATCAATCAGCCACTGTCCCTGGCAGCTGGGCCTGGGTGCAGAACGGGCTGCTTCCACCATTTCCACTGCCAGGCTCTTTCAGGCATTTTCCAGCTGCACAAAGCAGCGACCTGGAGTAGCCAGCTTCAGCTGTGTGAGAAGCAGTTCTGTCTCACTACCTGCCTGGCTGCCACGGTGAACAGCCAAACATAGGGCAGGGGAGCCACAGTAGGAGGAAAAACAGACCCCCCCCCCTCCAGCTAACTCTGGTGGGGCTGGGAAAGTGTGGCAGCCGGGCTGTGTGCAGAGGTTTCTAGGCAGAGGAGACACATGTCCCCCTCCTCTGCCCCCCCATTTGGATTGTGTCCCCTCAGCACCATGATGCACAAGTCATCTATGGCAGTATGACATCAGGTATAGGGCAAATGGCTGAGACTACTGACAACAGACCATAGGACAAAGCAGCCTTGTGGCTGTGTTAATTTATAGCAGCTGAACTTGCCCCAAAATCCAAGGAATGTTAACATGGTATAATACCACATTTCTCCAGCTCATTGCTTTGGGTGCTATGCCATGCATAGCTTGACCAGCCTGAAGGATTGGGCAAATTTTGTGTGAGTTTGTTAGGTGAGAAGAAATAATACAGACAGCTAGCCATGATTTCCCCTCAACGATGTGTAGAGGTGGGATGGGAATAAGAGGCCCATGGGCCAGATGCAGTTCACTAGGGTTAGGCCAGCAGATGGTTTATTTACCTGAGCATCCACAGGTATGGCCAGTAGAAGCTCCCAGTGGCCATAGTTCACCATTCCCCACCAATGGGAGCTGTGGAAATCAGTGGCCCAGTGGCATCAGTTCCCGTAGCTCCCATTGACTGGGAGCGGTGAACTGCAGCCAACAGGAGCTGAGAGCAGACATATGGTGAACGGCATCTGACCTAGTGTAGAGCAACAAAATAGCCCTCTCATTATTTTTTATATGTTCAAACAAGCAATTGGTCATGACAATGCTTAAGAAAAAGAATATCAAGTCATCTACTCTTATCATTCTCATGGTGTTCTTTTTTACAGTGATGGAGAATCCACTATGGACCCAATTTTCCCAGTTAATTATTCTGTTAGACATTTATACTTTATTTCCTGTCTGAATTTGTCTAGCTCTAATTTCCTTGCCATTTGGATCATATTATTTTTCTCTGTTAGACTGAAAAGGTCATTATTAAATATTTGTTCCTGAGTAGGTACTTTTAGACTGTAATCAGTCACCCCTTAGCCTTCTATATTAAATTACTATAATGTGAGAACACAGGTGCTTGAAAAATCACATTAAAAGAGTAGTTCTATGTGGGTCTATGACAGTGGTTCTATGACAAACTGAGAGAGTATATCTAGAGATGATCCATAGTGATCAGTCCTGAATTTGGTACTATTCAATATTTTCATTAATGATTTGGATTATGGAGTGGAAATTATGACTGTAACATTTTCAGATTGCACCAAAATAAGGGTTGGAAAGAATTTTGGATGACAGGAATGAGAACTCAAAACAATCTTAACAAACTGGAGAATTTGACTGAAATCTACCAGATGAAAATCAATACAGATAAGTGCAAAATAATATACTTGGGTAAGAAAAATCAAATGCTCAACTATAAAAAGGGGAATAACTGCTAGGTTTTAGCATTTTTGAAAAGGATCTAAAGGTTATAGTGGGTCACAAACTGAATATGACTCAGCAGTAGGATACAGTTGCTAAAAGGGCTAATATTCTGGGGTGTATTAATGGGAGTGTTGGATATCGAACATGTGTGGTAACTATCCTGCTCTACACAGTAATGAAGAGACCTCAGCTGGAACATTGTGTTCCACTCTGGATGCCACACATTCACATAGATGTAGATAAATGGGAGAGTCCAAAAGATAGTAACAAAAATGGTAACAGGTTTAGAAAATCTGACATATGAGGAAAGGTTTAAGGCCACATCTTCACTTGCCATATCGGAGATCGATCTTCAAGCATTAGATATGGTGAGTCTGTGTAGATGGCGCCAAGCATGGTCAAAGTAAGCTGACTGGAGCTATATATTTTGCATACCTTAACCCAACTTTCCAGGTCTAGCCATACACCTGGTCTAAAAAGCTGGGTGTATTTCATACTGAGAAAAGAAGACTAATTTGGGACCCAATAACAGTCTTCAAATGTGCTAAGGGATGTTATAAAGAAGATGGTGATCAATTGTGCTCCATATCTACTGAAGAGAAGACAGGGAACAATCACTTAATCTTCAGTAATGGAGATTTATGTTACGCGTTAGGAAAAGTTTTCTATCTATAGGGTTACTTTATCTCTGGGAATAGACTTCCAAGGCAGGTTGTGGAATCCATGTCACTGAAGGTTTTTTTAAGAACATTGGTCAAAGACCTGTCAGAGATGGTCAAGGTATTCTTGTTCTGCTTCAGTACAGTGGGCTAGACTTGATGACTTCTTGAGGTGCTAATGTAAATTTTGTGCACATATCCTAGCACATCAGAATGAGAATATACCAGGGTTAACATGTTAACTGTAACTTTTTATACAAAAATCAAATTATATTCAGTTGTACGCTTTATTTAAAACATGTACTGGATGTGTTCTCAAGTAATGCCATTGCTATTAAATAAATTACATGTATGACCCAACTGTTTTATTACCCACTGTCGCAACCAGATCTATCAATATGGTTTCTTTGAGTTACTATAATACAGTTCCAGTCAGTACCCAGTACCACAAATCAAAATCTGATGTTTTAGGCTACATTCTGTTCTTTTTCATTGTATTTTTCAATGATACTACATATGCAGGCATAGAGACAAAGCAACATAATCCTTTGAACCAAATGTTGGTTTTAGTTGGCACTATTCAAAGAGGAAAAGAGAGAGGGGGGGAGCTTAGCTAGAATTAAGTTTACAAAATAAATATGTAACGAAGAGGTAAAAAAGAGAAGTACAAATTATGCTCCTTCACAAATAGAAGAATAATCACTCTTGTTAAAATAATCAGATGATTCAATTCAAACAACATATTTAAAATGCACCAACCTCAGTGAGTTGTGTGGTGTATAGTGGCAATAAATTAAAAATAATACTCGGCAAAGGAATAAATTACGTCAGTATTCTGAATTTATTGAACTCTAAGGTTTTGGTCTTAACAGCTCAAGAACTTTGTGTTTCAGTTTAAAAGGATAATGAAACAGTTAAAGGAAAGCTTGAAAAACATTATAAAAAGATCATTCTTAAGACCAGAACTTATGTCTGCCCCCTGTCAGTCCGTAGAGAATTACAAGGGTCTGAGTTTTAGCCACCTCAAAAGAGAACCTCTCAACACATGTAACACATACTACTATCAATCTCTGTGCAAAATCCCCTCAATATCTGTGGAAGCTCTACCAATTTTGACAGAAGAATAATGTGTTTTTCTTTTGAGATGGCGTAGGGATTGCCAGTGTTTTGCTATTTGTTTGAGGAATGTGAAGCAATAGCAGATGTGCACCATATATTGGCTGTTCATATGTCTATGATGGAGGCAAAGAGGATAAAAATTGTGTCTTGAAATGATCAAGAAAGAGGAATGAACTTCTGAGACTGTTTTGCTCACGGGGGTTGTGTGATACAGCTGTCATTAGAAATTCAATTTCACTGAGGCAACTTAGTGATGACATGTGCAAAGATATTCCTCTTGCCCAAACTCTAAATGCCCCTTTAGTACTGTCAGATATTTATACTGTGCATTCTGGAGTTTAACTTCTTTAGCTTGTTATATTTCAGTATACTTTAGGAATCTACAGCAACCTTAAAACAAACTCCCGCACTGCCTGTCAATCTAAGTCACAGAAGCAATCTGATTTATCTCTGTTTGTACTGTTAAAATAACCTGTTTTATCTGTCTAAGCTGGTGGTTTTCAAACTTTTATTTGTGAACTCCAAAAAGATTTTGAATGGAAGTGCAGACTTCTTTGGAAATCTTAGACATCATCTGCAGACTCCCACAAGTCTATGACCCGCTGTTTAATGGGAACATCAGCCTTTTGAGTACACATGTGACATAGACTACCAATTAGCATTTGTTTGATTGAAAGGACCATGCTTTGCCATCCTTTTTTTTTCCCTCTGTGATCTTAGAACTCCCCCTCCAGCTGAATTCCTGGTGCTTTGCAAGAAGGATGTTTGAAGAAAAAAAAAGCCGGGGGGGGGGGGGCAGGGACAGAGAGAAAAACCCCTGCTGTGCTTCTCTACTCTTTGACATGGACAAAGTGAAGGAAGGACTTCCTTGTTGCTGTTTTGCCCTCTAGCCACTGAGGGCATTCTTGAAATGGTTTCAGCAGTTGTCTCTCCTCCTCCTTCTCACCGTTGCCCCATTGATTGTAACAGAGACGGGAACCAGGGACAGGATTTACTACTACTATTTGGGGAAAGGTGTGGCAGAAAAGGAAAGGATTCACTGCTCTGACCTTAGCAATCTTACTGAGGGACTCCCCTGATGTGCATCTCTGCAGGAAACTCATCTGGATCCTATGATAATGCTAGGATGTGGGTGGAAGCGATGTTGATGGCGACCCATGGGGTACAGTATGAACGAATAGAGTGTGAGTGTGAGAGAGAGGAAAGAAAAATAGGGAGAAGAAAGGACACTCTCTCCTTCCCTGGGACATCAGGGAACAGATTCAGTGCAATGCACTTCGGTGATAATGGACACACCTATTTAAATCCTGAAGTTGGTGTTATCTGCAAAGCTCTTCCCATCCACAGGAGTTAATACTTGTCAGCTGGTGTTTGTCTGGGCAAGAGGTGCGGTGTATGCGGGTGTCTTTATTTCAACCTCCTTCCTTCCTCTATTAGTTCATTTGGAAGAGTCAGATGCACATTTTTTAAAAGAAATTGTTTTACTGGCTAGGAGGGAGGGATAGTGCAGTGGTTTGAGCATTGGCCTGCTAAATCCAGGGTTGTAAGTTCAATCCTTGAGGGGGCTATTTAGGGATCTGTGGCAAACCTGTCAGGATACTACTTAGTCTTGCTGTGAGGGTAGGGTACTAGACTCACTGATCTCTCAAGGTCCCTTCTAGTTCTATGAGGTAGGTATATTGCCACATAATGGAGAAGGGACTCCACTGATATATACCAGCACAATGTGTTCCTTTGAGCCTTTGGTTAAAAAGGCATTAATTTTTCTAGGTTTCTCTTTCCACCTTAGTCTCCATGGCCAATAGGCTTGGTTAAATAGCAAATATTTTTAGTCCAAATTTTTTAATGAATGACCAACATAGTGAAGAATAAATTTCATTTTTAAAACATTCACATTTAGCAATCCAATCTTGAAGCTTGCAAATGTGCTCAGCCTTACATACAGGAGTAGTCCTATTCAATGACAGGCTACATCTAGAATGCAGGCTTCTTTTGGAAGAAACTTTTCTGAAAGAGAGATCTTCTGGAAAAACTTCTGCTGAAAAAGAGCATCCACGCTGCCAAAGCGCATCAAAAAAGTGATCTGCTTTTTTGAAAGATACTGTTCACACTGAATGGATGCTCTCTCACATTTAAGCTGTGATTACTATAGACTGAGTGGCCACCAGGGCACCTGTGCTTTTTCCTCTTTCCTCTTCTTCCAAAAGAACTTCCTCTTCCCCATCCACACAGACCTTTTTGTGAAAGAGCTCATAAAGAAAGGCTTCTTCTTCGTAGAAAGAGGATTACCAATGCCAGAAAAACCTCTCTGTTCTCTCAATTTACTTTCAAAAGAACGCTATTGCAGTGTGGACATAATTGAAGTTTTTTTGGAAAAAACTGTAGTGTAGATATACCCTGAGTGTATTCCATGAATATGTTATGCCAACAGGCAGAACCAACCCTGGGACCATAGTGCATGAGCTTCTACTGCATGAGCTAAAAGCCAGCTGGCGATTAGCTCAGGCTGTAGAGTGGTCTCAGTGCCACTAGATGTAACAGTGAACACCATCCAAAAGATGTGTGGGTTACACATGTGTGTGCAGGATCAGGGTCTAGGCTGTTAGTTATGGGGGTAAAGAGAAATATATAGTAGATATACAAGGTGAAATCCTGAAGCCTTTATTCATAGTTTAATTGGCTCTAGATCAGGCAAACTTCCAGTGAAGTCAATGCAATTAACTGCAATGGAACTCTTTCACGTCTTATAGAAAGGATTTATCGTGTTGCAGGGTTGGGTCCTGTGTCAATGTATTTGATTATGTAGTTATTCTAGGTATCAGAGGGTATGTGGAGAGAGATCTCCACAATGCACATCAGCAGGAAATTCCTAAATAGAAAAACAATGCAGTGAATTAGGATGGGTTTCACGAATTAGGCATAGAACATAGAAAGGGGCAAAAAGAATGTCCTTACACTGAACGCAGAGAGTACAGAAATTGTGTAGCCCTGTACCATGACTGTATCATTTTCCACTGTCATTAATAGTGGAAAGAGCCTAAAGATTCAAAACAGATTTACTTGATTGCATATGCTGAAGAACAATAGCTTTGTGGATGTTTCAGATGTAGATATGACAAAATCACTAAGCTAAGTGGGGAAAAAAGCTACTTTTAATACTTCAGAATGGAATGAAACATCATTTCAACACCAGTGCTGGTTTGAGGAGGCTTAATCAAAGGAGGAAACTTTAAAAAGATAAAAATAAAAGGATCTTAGACTATGACTGGGAAACAGTTTAGATAAAGTTCCCTTCCCATGTGTCCAGCTGCTCTCTGTTCTAGCTTCCTTACAATCCATCCCTAATGCAGCAGTAAAAAATTTCTTTCTGTCTTACTCGTTCCTGTCTCCCTCCACATTAACTTCAAGTTTCTCCTCACTTTTGAAGCTTTTCAGAAGCCTACCCGGGTTATATTTCTGCCCCAGTCACTTCTTTATATTCTCTGAATGCCAGTGCTTCTTTTCTTACTGCTCCTTAGATCTCCTTCATCCCCCACAAATTTTGCACCTTTTAATGATGCCATTTCCCCATGTCTGGAAAAGCTTCCCATTTATTTTGTGCCAAACTCAGTTTTTTGCCTTTTTCGTGTTTCATTGATGTGGTGCAGAAATTCTCCATTAAGATCTGACATAAGGGAATTAACTGCCTCCTGATAACTTCTGGCAGCTCTTAGTCACATAAGGTGATAGAGGGAATAATGAGTCAAAGCTCTTGAATGAAGGCATTAGGAGTCTCAGGTCTGATCTACATACAAAATTGCACTGCTTAACTAACTATGTGATTTCAAGGAAATTGAGGGAGCGTTTCACTGAGACACTAAATTCCAAATCTCCTGAGTAATGTCTGGTATCTGTATATGAAGAAAGAGTCTCTGGTCTCTGTTAGTGACCCATATGTTGTGTCTTCCTATTAATTTACTCTGGGCTTGATAGCAAAAGGATTTCTAGCTTGGGACCTTCAGGACAGATTGTGAAGAATTCTTATCTGGGGAATAAAAAAAATACAAACCATTTTATGTTCAATGCATGGTCAGTTTCACTAACATCCAAACCCCAGACATGTGGTCCTATAACTGAAACACATATCTATTTATAAATAGAAAATGTAGTCTTGTCAGCTAAGAGGGCTTAATTCAGTACTAAAGAGGACCTCTTGCCTTTCACGTGTACTTCTCAATGAAAATTGCATTTAGGCCAGATTGTGCTACAAGGTCAGCTCATTTATTTGGAAAGGAACTCTCATGCCGAAGACATATAAACAATTTCCTTTGTTTAATACTGAGAACTGTGTGAGATCTCCTAAGAGAATTAAATGGGTTGATTCAGAAAATCAATAACATGACCTTTTTGGGAACCAAAGGTAATATATAAAAAGAGCACCCAAAGATGTCCCATAGAAGACACATAAGCAATAACCCCTAAGCAGTAAACAGTGTGTGCCAAAGAATTAAAATTTTGCATCACTGGTAGAATTTGTTTTACTATTTGGCATCTAGAATCAGATCTTTAATCAAGGTTATGTGTAGACCGCAGCAAACTTAATATAGGTTTTGTAGAAAGGTCCCCTGGATTCTCAGGCACTCTAGTTGACCATACTGGATATTCTGTGACAGCATTAGTTTTTTATTCCATTCAATAGGATCATAAAATATCAAGTCAGTGCAACAGACCTTGCAGTCTTCATCCTTACATTAAAGTCAATAGTATATTTTGACTTCTATTTTTTTATTATTACTTTCAACGTGCTAAAAGTTGTAAATCTACACATAGCTGCATGCAATGTACATTGGGTGCAGAGATGCATCTTTGGTAGTTTGATAGGGATATAACTGGTGCTTTTAATTTGTCACTTACAAATACTTTGGAGTGACAAACACATTAGCTGGCATTATCATACTAATAAATAGCTAACGTTAGCTTTAAAATGACCAGTAGCAGGCTTAACAACCTGTGTATAAAAGTCTCTCAGACATATTGTTTCACATGCTTACATAATTTCATTATGTACACTTTGTTTTTCAAAGGTGTTAAAAATGTAAATTGAACAAAATGAAGCTTTAGATTTTGTAACATTTATTCTGTAGGAGGTGGATTCTGTAATACTTATAATTAGAGCAGGAACTCGTATGCATACAGAATATAGAGCAGAAAACTTTTTTTATAAACAATGGGATTTTTAATGATTATAACAGTTTTTGATGATGTAATTTCCTGGATATGAGAAATTAAAAAAATTAAATTAATACTATACTACCATGATAAGAAAGAACTAAAATCAAGTGATAATAATATTGAGTGCCAACATGATGTTTTTTATACATAGATTTCAAAGTACTTCACAAAGGAGGCCTGTACCATTATCCCCATTTTACAGATTGGGAAACTGAGGTACAAAAAAGGTAAAATCACTTGCCCAAGGTCTTTAAGTGGTTAAATTCACATACTTTTGTTAGAAATAAACCCAGCTGAAACCAGATCTGCTGAAACCACATCTTGGATCTTGGAGAGAATTCAGAACTGGATTGAACTTTATTACTTGCCCTTATGTCTTTAAAGGTACATCTACAACACAGTTGGGAAAACTCTGGCACACCACTTGGCATGGTTTGTCAGGGTTAGCCGCTGGTGGGTAGGGATGCAAAGTGTTAACTGGTTAATTGGTTACCTGGTAAGCATCACCCTTACACAGGTAGGAGGCTGCTCCAGCCTGGCCAGTTGTAGGCAGGTGCTGCTCCAGCGTGGCCAGGCCCATCGCAGCATGATGCAGTGGGCCCGGACAGACTGGAGCAAACCCTTGCCTGTGGTGCAGCACAGTGGGACCCTAGTTGACCAGAAAAGCCCTGCTGCCTATGAAGGGCCAGCAGGACAGCCCTACTGGTGGGCTGCCAGATCGTTTGTTTACCTGAGCATCTGCAGGTACAGTTACTTGCAGATCTCAGTGGCTGTTTGCCATTCCTGGCCAATGGGCAGTGGGTCCAGGCCACCGCTTCTTGAAGCTCCTATCAACTGGGAACAGCAGACTGCAGCCACTGAGAGCTGCAAGCAGCTGTGTCTGCTCAGGTACACACTTTCTGGCAGCCCACCAGTGGCTAACCCTGATGTACCGTGTCTGGAATGCAGGACAAAGGTGCCCCACTCCTGAACTACCGTGAAAACAAAACAAACGACAAAAGAATTGAAAATTCTATGGCAGTGAGTCTCAGAGCTAGAGTCTACATGCAAGGGTTAGGGGGGGAGGGAGGCTTGCACTACAGCATTAAAAGAAGCAGTGCAGATGTTCCTGCTCACTGAGGCTACGTCTACACTGCAGGATACCAGAAGTATCCCAAAATATCTATTCCGCGTCTTTTGAGCACACCCGTTATTTTGAAATAGATTTCAAAATAATGGGTGCACTACTCCAGAGTCCCTGTAACCCTCATTTCGCCAGAGTTAAGGGACGTTTCAGAATAGCACTTTATTTTGAAAATTGGCACTGTGTAGACAGCACCAAATTTCAAAATAAGCCATTTTGAAATAACCTAGAAATAAGCTATGCAATTTGCATAGTGCAAATTGCATAGCTTATTTCGAGGTAAGGGTGCAGCGTAGATACACCCTTAGACTTGCACCCTGAGACTCACCCCCATTGCTGGGTTTCATAGCCTGAGTGTGCAGCCATGTTCCACCCTGATAACTATTTAGTGTCATAATGTCAGCCCCCGGAGCCTAAGTTTGTAGACTTGGGCTCCAAGATTCACTGTTGCAGATCTTTTTTTATGCTGTAGACACTCCCTAAAGTGCTAAACCAAACCCCTTGATCAAAATACCCTCAAATTTTGAGAAATAATCTGTGCTTGTCACTGAATTTGAAAGGTCTATAATTGATGATTGTCATGTATTTTAAATATGGACGTCTGGCAGTATCAGGTTTGTTTCCTTGTGAAAGACTTTTGGATTTCTACTTGAAGCCAGTTGGGTTTTGATAGCCATGTGTGATGGTGTTAATTCTCATGATTTTTTTTTCATATTAGTCAGTGGGAGGTTTTTTTTACTGGGAGTTTTTTGTACTGTTATTTAGCAACACGGGTTGGGCAACATGATTGTAACCTCTGACACCTGTTCACAGGCAGATTAGGGCCCTGTTTTTGACACTCCTGGTTGTTCATACATGATGTCAATGTTTTGGACAAAAAATGGAAAAGAATGTTCTTATGGTTAAAACTGTGGTCTGGGACATAAGGGATCAGGCTTCCATTACTTACTCTTCAACAAAATTCTTTTGTGACCTTGGGGTATCACATAGCCATGTTAAAAAAATAAAATAAAAAAACAGGAAAATATTTATTTGCGAAGCTATGGGTGATAATTTATGAATGACTGAAAAGCACTTTGCACTTCTCCAGTGCATTCCATCAGAGAGTGGAGGCATGTGTGTGTGGTATTGTGTGTTTGGCTTGTTGCTTTCTGCTCTGCAAGGCTTCCTTGATCACACGTGTCTGAGTGTAATAAAATGCTATGTCAGATTTAGCTATAAAAATGAAGCAGTGGCAAAACAATTAAATCAAATTAGAGGAACAGATGTTTGCTGTTTGTGGAAAAGCTCAGTCGTTTGGGAATGTGTAAACCAATTACTTTTGTTTCTCAGCTTTGCCCTGACTGCAGTTTTCATGAAACTCTGTGATTAGTCCTTCTGTACTGAGCTTCCACTAGTAATAGGGTTTATTTGCTAACAGCTGTTGATAAGAAATAGTTATGATGTAGATATGCACAAGAAATACCACCTGCTGTTTCTAAGAAATATATGGGGAATCCTGATTTCCCATTTTCTCCCTACTTAAATTGGGACTGAAAAGACTGCAGGAATTGGGGAGATTGTTAGGTTCCTTAAACAAGCTTCTTGGAGGAACTGTGTCTTCCTGGATATAAGATGGGGTTGGTGAATTAAAATGTAACAGTTCTTTAAATGTGCCACATAAAGCCAGATCTTCAAAAGTGCTCCCCAGAGTATCTAACAACCTCTCAATATTCCAGAATAGTAATGAAAGTTACTGCCAATAGATTTGTTCCTCCACGTCATATCAGTTCCCCTTTGGGTCCACTAGGAGGCTAAAAGTGTTGAAATAAAGCAAATGCCTATTTTTAATATCTTACAGAACACAATACATACCTAAATTTAAAAGGCTTCCAATTAACAAATGTATCATAGCTAAAGGCACTTTGCTCACATAGGGTGTGTTTAGACTACATGGCTCTGCCAACGGAGCCATGTAAAGTAGTTTACCCGACATAGTCAATGAAGCGGGGATTTAAATAATCCCCGCTTCATTAAAATAAAAATGGCTGCCACACTGTGCCGACAATCAGCTGATTCGCATCTAAACTGCCACGCTGTGCTGGATCAATTGACAAGGGAAGCCTTTGTCAACCACTCCGGTAAACCTTGTTTCACGAGGCATACCGGAGCGGTCGACAAAGGCTTCCCTTGTCGACCGATCCACATCTAGACTGTCGCGCTGTGCCGGATCAGCTGATTGTCGGCACAGCGCGGTGGCCATTTTTATTTTAATGAAGCGGGGATTATTTAAATCCCTGCTTCATTGACTATGTTGGGTAAACTACTTTACATGGCTCCGTCGACGGCGCCATGTAGTCTAGACACACCCATACTGAAAGGCTGACTTGAGCAAAATTTGGAGAAACAAATAGCCTCAATATCCACTCTAAGTTATTTTAAAAGTATAATCAATCAACATAGTTAAGGAAAATTTAAACCATTCCTGATGGGGATTGTGTGTATGTGACAGTCCAGGAAAGGGCATGAAATTGGCTTGGGAGGAATGCAAAACAGAAGAAACATATATGAAAATAGGCTGTTCCTGTGAACAGGTTTTTTGGCTGTGGATTTTTTTTGATTGGTAAACAAACCAGGGTGGTGCTGTGGAAAAAATCATGGCCCTGTCACCCCCTATTGGTGATTATTTATTTAGTAAGAAGGAAGAGTATTCCTACTTTGTGGGTTGGAAAGTGAAGAGTAAACTTACATTGGGGGTTGATTCATGTGCAGGGCAAGACTAGGACAAAAGAAGAGAGCCAGAATCAAGCAGAGAGAGAGAGAGGAGCAAAGCAGAAGGTGAGGAAAGAAAAACAGTATGAAGAAATATATAATATATATGCAGTAAATGCTGTGCATATTGTATGGGTGCACAAATACTTTTTGCAAATCAGGATGCCTTTTGACAATGGGAGAAAGTTGTTGCTTTTCAGATAATATGTAGTACAAGCTTGTGAGACTAGACAAACAAAAATTAAGATTTGTGAACTTTAAAGTACCTTTGATACACTATTTTTGAGAATAGCTGAATAGTGGGCCAAAATTGTGGTGTGTGTGAAGTTTTATAGTCCCTAGAGGCATGTCTACACTAGAAAATTATTTTGAAATTACTAAAATCAAAATAATAACTCCCAAAATAATAATCCAATCAAAATAGTACATGCCTACTATGGGTCAGCATCAGAATTACTCAGAATTATTTTGAAATAGTGCATCCACATTTATTGGAGCCTGCCCTCAGATTTAGAACTCCCAGAAGCACTCCAGGGCACTAGGAGGGTGGATACATCTGTGGCTGCTTGGTTTCAACCAAGGACAGTGGGAGACTCTCCCCAGTGCCTCTCCACAAGGGGCCCCTTCGTTCCTCTGTGTGCCTTTCCTCCTCCATTCCTCCCTTTCCCTGCCTGCTCTTCCCACATTTCCCCTCCCCTGCAGAGCAAATAAAAAGCCTTTAAAAAAAAACCAAGTCTGTTTATTTGGGAGATACTCAGTCCTGCCCCAGTCCTGTAAAGAACCTGGAATGAGGGAAGAGAAGGAGAAGGGAGGGGAGGCTCAGAGATGGGGCTGGAAGTGGTGCCTGCCTTGGTCAGTGCAGGCAGCTTCTGGGACCCCGGTGTCCCCTGGAGGGGGGGGGGGGACTAGGAAGGGAAGCCATGATGGGGGGAGGTAGGGAGGTGGCTGGTGGTCCACTTCATGCATGAGGCCATGTGCTCCATCACGGAGATGAGAGAGGAGTACATGGCCTCATGCTGACACACCAGCTGGTCCCATTTGGCCTTCCACTGCTCCTGGTCAGCCCAGTGCTCCTAGCAGTCAGCAGCCCACTCCCAGCACTCCTAATCAAGCCCCTGGACGAGGGACTGGAGGCAGGCCATGGGCTCCCTCATTAGGTCTTCCTGGGTGCATTTCCTCCTGCAGATACTGGGAAGTTGGGAAGATGTAATGGGAGCTGGTGGATACGCCACAATTGTAGCTGGCCCAGCTGTGAAGAAAAGTTATAAGGGCAGTCAACCCAGGGCACATTGTGTATGAAGCCTGGCCCTAATCTCTGAGCCCACACTGAAGGTCTCAGTTCAGATGATGGTGATGTGCTTCAAGCAGGCCATATGTTGCCTTGACAGCAAGTACTTTCCAACAGTGGCACAGATGTTGCAAGAGAGCATCATTGCACCCACAGTCTGGGGATGAGCAGGCATGAGAAGGTGCTGGCCAGGCCAGGAACCTGCAGGTGGAGGGGGGCGGGGGGGACAAGGTGGCTCTGCTTCCTTCCATGTCCTGCAGAAGCTGGATCCAGCATTGGCGATATCCCTCAGAGAGAGAACTTCTGTCCTTGCCCACTGGAGGATGTGGGGAGGTGTTGGGGGAGGTGTGTGGGGGTGGCAGAGGCCACTTGCTAGAGAGAGTGCTACTGGGGTCCCCTTCTCTACTTCCTCCTCCCCCCGCCCCCAGCAGGTTCCTATGCACGAGATCAGTCTCCTTGGCATCGCCAGACTTGACCAGGAGTGGATGCTGCCCGAATACAGGCATGACCCTGTGCTGCATGAGGCTCTGCTGTGTGTTTCCATGACCCCAGCCTCTTTAGTGGTGGCTTGTTGTGGGAAGGTATCCCACCACAGAGGCCGGAGTAAGGCAGTCCTCTCCAGGAGCTTTGTGAGAAGGACTGAGGGATTCCTGTGTCATCATCCTCCGCAACTCCACCCTTGTGGAGGCTGACACTGGAAGTGTCCTGACCAGACTCCATGATGACAGCAGGGGGAAGGTGAGCAGTCCCCCTCTCAGCATGGCATTGAGCTGGTCATAGTGGCATCGTGTGTGGTGCCGCACCAGAGTATCCCCTCTGCTCCCTGCCCTTGTTGTGGGCCTGCCGGAGCTCTTGATTTTCATCCAGACTTGATGGTCCAAGTATGGCCCTTGTTGGCCAGGTTGGCAGCCATCCAGCCATACATGTCAGTGTTGCACTTTTTGGTACAGAGATCCTGCAGGTTGGTCTCCTTGCCCCAGACCACAATGAGGTTCAGAATCTCCACACCAGTCCAGGCTAGTGCTCTCCTGCGTCCCTGGCCAGTGGCAGCTGAGGATGGTGCAGGAGAGCTGGCAGCTTTGGGGGGCTCAGAGAGTGTACTGAAGTCTACCATGGCTCCATCTGCTGAGGCTGTATGGCACGGGGCTCACAAAGCTCTTCATGGGTCACAATCCCTTCTCCAGCAGCCTGCTGCTTTAAGCTCCACAGGAAAAGGGGAGCAGTGGAGCTGGCAGCCACAGAGTGCAGCTGTGAGAGGCCTCTGGAGACCAATTATGTTGAATTAGCATCACAGGAGCATCCACACTAACACTATTTTGAAATAACAATTTCAAAATAAGTGTTATTCTCCAAGGAAAGCAGGAGTACAGATTTAAAAATAACCAGTCCATTATGTTGAAATAATGGGTTTGGTAGTGTGGATGCTCTGCTTGTTATTTCAAAACACGGGGGGCTATTCTGAAATAACTCCCTAGTGGAGAGCAGGGCTAGGAATTGGTGTCTGCTAGGAACTGGTCTAAAACTGAGATCCAAATACCCCAATTATTTGGGAGAAGGGATCAAACGCTGGTCCCAGATCAGAACATGGATTTTACTCTGGGCCAGTTTTTTGGCTGCAGACTGAATCTTGTATTCTTTCCTTCTCAGAGCTGTGCATCAATGACATTTGTATAATGAAACAATATCAATTAAATCAAAGCTCTGGATACTGCTCAAAACTCTTCCATGACTTTTTCTAGGTGCTTGTGAGACAAATGAATGTACCCCGTGTTTGAATGTGAAAACAAATGTCCAATGACTGCAAAGTGCCTTAGGATGGTCTATGTCAGAGGTTCTCATTTACAGAACAGACTCTGAATAGCAGCATCAGCACAACTCGTTGTCTGTTGGTGCTGTACAGTGATCCTAACTTGTAAGCATCTGGTATGAAAGAGTTCAGTGTCTGTGCCTTGGATCATCTTCTAAAACATACAGTGAGTGCCAGTGGTGACTGATGGTGGCTTTATGAAATGGACTTTTCCATAAATAGATGGAGACCAAGCTCCTTTCACACAAGCCACCGAGCAATCTTCAACTGGTAATGTCTTTTGGTCCAAGATTTTTTTTTTAAATTGGAAGCCTAGAATTGGGCTTCTAAGCTCTTATTTATTCTGTAAAATAAGAGACCTGATTTTCTTTCAGAAGTGCTAACTACCCCATAGCCTGGATTCGATCTCTCTCCTGTGTTTGAAGGGCTTTAGGGTGGTGGCAAGAAAAATGTGAATGCTATCAATTCTCTTCTGTCTGAAAAACATATTTGCTATGGTAGCAATGCTACCAATACATATTAAAGTGAACAGAAGCAATCCATACTACCAAGCTGACACAAAGAGATTTATCTGTTAGTGTGACATTATTGCTCCAGGTTGTGCAGAAATGCCTGCCTCCTACTTGTTGTTTTCCTCCCATCTTTTGTGTGCTTTCCATCTTCCCAAGGGAGCCCTAGGTCTCAATTCACTTTTGGTGTCAATGAGAGTTGACACTACTTGCCTAAAAGACTAGATTTGGCCTATTTGGTCAGAAGTGTTATGAGTCTCCTTTTGCTTCCTGAATTACCTTCTCCTTAGCAATAAGTAACCTGCCATACTAAATGTATGGATATCCAAAGAGACTCCAAACTCTCACTAACTACCATGTTTTAATATTCAAGGACTTCACAGAAGAGTGCGTGTATGGAATAATATCTCTCCTACCAACTCATCCAAACTCACCAGTCTGGATGAAAGATAAAGAATCTGCTACATTGCAGATTTCTATAAAGTGGAAACTTTTTGTCCTTAATGCAAACAAAAGAAAAATTTAATAACCAGATATTATTATTACTATAAAACATCTGTTCTGTTCAACATTTAAAAAATAATACAAGTAGCCCAGCTGTAGTGAGGTTTGATTAATCATACTGATAAACTGAGGTAGACCCTCCATGTCAGAATGTATAACAAAAGAATAATGCTTTCACCATTTGGTTTGGAAATGCTTTTACCCATATAGTCTCAGATATTTGTCCAAAGCAACAGTTAAGATTGTGGAATATATACTATCCCATAGGGCCCATTAATTAGCTTGTGGAACTATTTAGAGGTTAGCGAGATAACAGAACTGTTATTAAAACAAAAGTCTTGAATGTTATCCAAGTAATAGCAAAGAGGAGTATTGGAATAGATTGGAAAGCACTTTCAAAAGGAATTGGTAATGTGATCTAATAACCTGAGAACCGTTAGAAAGAATTGTATTTGCTGGGAGGAGAACAAATGGGAACAATTTCTCACTATTTGGCAAACAGTTGTTAATTATATTGAAGAGACAGGAAATATAGAATAGATTTTAGTTTTCTGTGGCTTATGGTGTAGTAATTTAAGTACAAGTTGGTTAAAATATCTCTGAAGACTAAGAGCTTTATGCGTATGGGGGTAATAATAGCTTCTGTGTGAAATATATTTTACAGCACAAAATGCTGAGGCCTCTGTTGATTTGTGCTCTTTTGTAAAAATCTGGTGTCCTGGTGTTCACAAATGGAGTATACCAGACCATTACATATGGTATACACTCTTGTGTGATATTATAACAATGTCCTAGCTAGCAGTTGCCATACTCCTGTAGAAATTTATCCTGCCACCAGCAGTGGCCAATGGATAGCCATTGTATAGTCATGTATCAAGTTTCCTGTGATATCGACATTAGCACAATATAGGGCAAAACACTTTTTAAAATTATTTTACTGTTTTATAAATGGGCCTGAATTGATAGCCCAAATATGAGCACCTCCAAATTTAGACAATCTTTGGATATGAATATCTTAGCCTTTCTTCGTGAAAGTATATTTCCATTAACAATAAACATTTCTAATGGTGAAATGCAAAATGTCAAGGAAATGTTGGGACACCAGAAGAATAAAAACATTTTAATTAGCTATTGAGATAGGACCCTTTCCTTTGAACACTGAAGCACCTGCTACATTTAACTCATATAAGTAGTCTCGCTGAAGTCAATGGAACTACTCACATGAATAAAATTAAGCAGTCACATACATATTTGCAAGATTAGAGCATTACATATTGAAACTAGAAAATCAAACTGCAGCATAGAAGTCAAGCAGGTTATGTTCACAAAAGCATTCCATACTTCACAAGAGCTTTCAATGGGGTTTGTTTCGTCCAAGTGTGAAATGTGCAAAATCTGAGTAATTAAAACTCTTGAAATATCAATTATATCCTCTTCGGCTTGAGCAAAATTGGCAGCATTATCAATAAACACTCTCTTTGAATCATTATTGAATAGTCCTACCTGCATGGACCAATTCATATTTGGAATTTGCTGTTTAGTGTTTACACAACAGTTATTTACTAAATCAGAGTAAATATTTATATAGAATCATTCCTGTGGCAACCCTTTAATCATGTACTACGGACATTGTCTCAAGAAAGCCATTTTCTCATGCAGGCTTTATCCAAATCTTCATACTTTTGCCAGTAATAAAGTATGAAAAGGCTGCTATATTAAAAAAAAAGCCTAACTTGCATTTGATTTATTATTATAAATTTGTGTTCTGATATCACTTAGTACCCCCAGCTGAAACTGGGTCCCCTGGTGTTTTGGGTGTTGTACAGACAGATAGTAAGACTGTTCCTGATATAAAGAGCCAACTTTCTAAATAGACGGATAAAGAGCAAAAGGAGATAAAGAGAGATGAAACAGCTTTCTTAAGGAAACACCACAGGTCAGTGGTCAAACCAGATCTAGAATTCAAGATTCCCTCCCCTAATCCCATTCCCCATATGTTATATTATGGTAAGATGATTGATTGCTGCTATCCTCTTCTCAATAGAAGCACAGATCTGCTTATTTTCTCTGTTTGTGGTTGTAAGCACAAGGACATTGTAACAGATCCAGAGCAGGTGTAAATCAGTGACATTCCACTGATATCAGCAGAGACAGAGTGATTTATACCATCTGAGGCATTTTAACTTTGTGTGTTGTGCATTTGAAAGAGAATATAATGCTTTTTAGATATAGTCATTCAGCCATCTGCCTCTAAAATAGTAATGTATCAAAATAAAACAACCAGTTTCAATGTGCCATCAACTCCTTACACATTTCTGTTTCTGGAAATTATGGTTGATGTTTGCATTTGAAGTTATGAATCCTGATTCTCCATTCTGTTGGGGAATATGGATTTATTCTGGCATAGCTTGAATGGTTCCCTAGTGTAATGGAGTAGAAAATCAGGCCTATTGTTAAAGTGTACACTTCTACACAAAGGTGCTTGTAGCACTGGGCAGTTAAGACACAGTTGTTGTGAAGCATGATTTTAAAGATGCTGAATAATCAGTGTAATAAATAAAACACAAAGATTGGAATTGTGCTCTGAGTTATACCTGAGCCACATTGTAACAGTCATTTGCCTGGATGTAATGAACTGTACCTTTTGGCAGTGCAGCACCTTGTGTAAATATGCATCAAGGTGCTGACGGTATGGGACTTGGGCAGATGGAACTGGCAGAATTCTACTCTGTTTGCATCTGCAGCAATTTCTCCACTCTCTTCCTGAAGAGTTGGTGAATAAGACTGCTCCAGAGAACATACTGAAAGAAACTCTGGTGTCTGCTTCTACTCTGTACCCAGGGGAAAGAATTCTTCTATCTGCAGTGATATCCACTGCATAGCTCAGTTAATTCAACTTGGCACTGGGCATGAGATTTGTGCTTCAGTGCTGGTAACTGTCAGATTAAATAGTTGTGAATGGTAATTAATGCAACAGGGAAATTAGTCATTGCAGATAACCTGTGGCTGCTATCAATTAATAGTAACTGTTTTAGTCTTTGAATTATTTTACATTAATGACATGTTAAAGAAGGTGGTGTGTGCAGCTTACCAGGTGTCAATTCCTACGTCACTGATATGATAAATAATATTAATAGTGACAGTTCCCAAGAGGTTCACTTCCAGAGGAAAATACCAGTTCACTTAAGCATGTGCATTTAGATGTCCTACCTGCTACTGCATCAGATCAGATCTCTAATAACTAGGACGTAATTTCTGCTTGAACCAGACTCATTATTCATAAAAAATAGTATGTAGGGTGAATTTAGCTGTTTGTCTGCTCTTGCCTTGCTCGCAAAGTGATCCTGAGTTATGAGACTATTTCAACAGTATAATAATTTGACTGAACAATTTTCATCTTGCAAAATATTTGTGAACTGTTCACTTTGAATATGTGCTGCTTGTGCCCTATGGTTAGTATGCTTTATTGGAAGTTGTGGGTGGGGTCATGTAATTCTCATTCTATTTCATGTAATGCACACACACGCGCCTACACACACACACAATCATGACATGTTGCACAGTATTTTCAATATGTAAAATGTATTGTGTGGGATATACCAGAAAAGTAACTTCAAAGTGACATGGGTCACCCTTAGCAATCAATAATTTTTTTAAACATTTGTCATGGTATTCTGTTATACATTTTCTCATAGCTATAGCATTGAATGTTGAAGCTGTTAGTTTACATTCAGCCTGCATAGCTCACATTCCTAAGCAGCCTTACATGTAGCCTGTGATTTGAATGGGTGGCTCCTTCCATTTTAGCTATCTCTAAACAAAGGAGCATTAATTGTTCCCTCCTTTAGTTGGCTTGAAAGGTGGCTGTTACACCCACTGGCTTCTGTGAGGTATTTTTCAACCCCTCCTGCATAATAATGTCTTATATTTTCATCAACCTTGTTTTCATCAAAGTTTTCTATTCAGGGCTACATCGGTTAGAAAAGTGACAGCAAAATGTAGTGAATAATGTTAGAATATCATTGATTCTAATGGTAATGCGAATCACTTCAAGGTTACCCTTCTGGCATAAGGGATCCCAAACAACACATTTTTATATATTGGAAATACTATGCAACATGCCATACAATATCTTTGCATGTTATTATATGGGAACTCAGTTCTGTGACCAATTAAGCAGGGGTACATAAGGAATTTTTCATACCGTCCATACCAATGGTCCCTCTTGTCCAGTTTTCTGTTTGACAGTTCCAAGTTGCAAGAAATTCTTCAGTAGATAGTTAAGGAATACACTGCCTCATCAGTGAATGGGTTTGGCATATGACCTGAAGCATGGCAGTTTAAACACATATTAACATTCTTAGATTTCATTGACTGTAAAGGAAAACTTGTGTTTGCCATTATAAGATGATTGATCAAAATCACATATTCAGTGCTGCAATTAATTGATTGACCAATTATTTCAGACTGACATTTTTGGGAAATGTACAAGCCATAATAAATTTCAGTTGTTCAGTACAACTAATGTGATTTTAAATCTCTTAGTAACTAATAAGTTTCTTTTAGGTAAATTTATCATCTAAATGAAGCAAAGACTCACTGAAGTGGCTTTTTTTTCTTTTAATAGTATTAACTATTCCATGCATAAAACCAAATGATGTGGGTTGGAAAACCATACTGAAGAACTTCCTGTGTCTGTCTTTATATAGAATGGAACAAGCACCAAGTGACCACAAAATTATTACTTAGCTCTGCAAATCTTCATGGAGTTAATCCTACAAGGAAGCATTTAAAATTTTGGTACAACAAATAAACATCTTGTCTCTGAGCCAGTTGAAGCCATTTGGGAAAACATTCCCTTTAACATCGTATTATTCTTTCTAGAATCCCCTGTAAATTTTGGTTCACTACCTTAACAACCTAGGGTGGACTTGCAGCTGAAGCAATAAGAGGCAAAAGATATAGTATGTATACTCTTTGCAGGCCTCACAGCTTCTGGTAGGATTGGACAGCAGAGTGTTTTCCATCATCAAGGGAAATGGGAGTAGTGATGACAGGACAGTGCTGATGAGCAAAGAAGTGTTGCATTGGCAGTAATATACACTGCCTGTTGAAGACTGCGACAAATCCTGTAAACGTGGCATTAGATGTATCCAGTCAAATATAGGGGTACACACATATGGTGAGCACTAAGTATTTGTATATTCATTTCTCCATACTCTTAAACAATAGCAGAACTGTTAGTAGATGTTTCTTAACTATGGAAAATATTTAGGTTCGGTATATATCCCTTCTGGAAAGACTCATAGCCTTTAATAAAATATTATATTTAACAACTAATAATTATTAATTTTACTATACAATTTGTGAACAATCCTAAAGATTTTTATAGTGAATTCTTTTTCAGTCCCTCAAATAAGAATTCTACAGGGTGGTTACAAAATACTTATGAACTGATTTCTATCTTTATTAAATTCTCTATTTAGATAAAAAATGTAAAGAAGCTTATTGGTTTCATTAAAATTAAATTATATACAACTTTTCTTCAATAAAGGTTCAAGTTGGAGAGTAATGGGAAGCAATGTCTAAAAATTAGTGCAGGGAAGGTTAGAGAAGTAAGCTGTGCAGTTGAGGTCTAAATGGTCCCTGGTAAGGAAATGTCCTTATTCAGGAAAACATTTATGCTGACCTTTTTTACTTCAAAAATTTGGAAAATGTTGGATAAACCTATGGAAATTTTAAAGTATTTGAGAAATGTTAACATGGACAATCTTGCCTGATTTTTTTTTAACTGTATCTGGTCCTTCTTCCTTCTGAAACAATGCACTGAGAAACTTCTCATTGTTTTGGGATCCTTTCCATATCATTGCTTTTCTGTTAGCAGAAAAGGCTCTGTATAGGCTGTCCATTTCCTTCCATCCTATCCTGTTTTTATGATCCCTACAAGTAATCTTCTATTATGAAGAAGACAGTAGAGAAGGGATGAATATAAGGTAAAGGGACCAGGAATTATCACATGACAGGCAATTATACATGTTTGATTTATGACATCTCTAACAAATTTAATTGTGCATGATCCTGTAATCCTTACTCAGGCAAATATCCCAAAGAATTCCTTGGGAATTTTGCCCAAGTAAAAGCCTATTAATTAGTTTTATAAATTAATACATGTGACCTTTACTCATCTGGGTTGGCGCTTATGGATCTAGTAGTTCCTCAGTGGCCACGAAGGTAGGGAAAGACACACAAAGAGGAGGGAAAGAAGTAGGAAGATGGCATGATCAGCATGACACAAGAGATGATGCTGATTCAGTTGTGGTTTGGCATACTTGAACAGACAATTTGTTATACAGATAATATTTGAGGGTGATGGCATAGCTAGAATTCTTAGATTTTTCAATTTAAGCTCTAACATGCAAAAACTATTTTCCGTGTATGTGAATAACACCAGATAACTGTATTAAGGTATTGATTCTGAACATTCTTTTCTTATATCTGTGTGGTAACATGATTCTTTGTCATTTGGCCTGATGCAAAACTCATTGAGGTCACTGACGTCAATGGGTTTTGATCAGGTTCATGGTGACTTAATAGTAGAGAGAGGTGTGAGTCACAACGTTTGGCTCTTATCTGAATTCACCCAAACTGAGGGGATGAGTGGATCTGAGTTCTGTCTTGAATCTGTATCTCCTTGATTTCTGCAGACTGTTCCATGTGTGGAACTGCTTTCTCATGTCAGAAGTGTCTTATAGATTCTCTCAGATGTTGATCCTGTTGCTACTCCTAGAATGCAGTTTTCCCTCCAACAGATGTTCAGCAGAACTCTTGTGGCTTTGCTGTTTTAAAGTTGCCAGTGTATAGTAGAAGTCAGATGAACTTTTTAAAAAGTAGAAACATAATGCATATGAAATGTCAGAGTGTAAACATGGAAGTGACAATGAATTTAATTATAGCCAGGGGAAAGAGATGAAAACATAGCCTACTTTTCATGTGACATATTTTGAAATTCCTTGTCCAGAAAAGCATGGGAAAGAACAGCTGGAAATGTTGTCTTAATATGCAGAAGTTAATGTGTAGTTTGCTTTGTTTTTTCTCTGTCATATCTGTCTCTCAATAGTGGAGACTTCAGGAAGGGTATATGGAGCTTCTGTTCCCCACCTCATTAGCACTTTCCTGCAGTACTCAGACTAGTTGGTTGAGGGCAATGGCATCTACCAATTCTCCCCCTCCTGAAGGCAGAATGTGTAATATAAACTAGAGAGACAAAGTGACCATGTATATCTTATCACTTATCCTTCCCCACCATCCATAATGGGAGTCACCATAGCCTGGACTTGGAGCTAGATGTGTTGTTGGACACATGAGTATGCCTCCCTTCTCCTTACCCTTACCCTCTTCTGAGACTCATACAGGAAAGGGTATGATTTAGGCTCTAGTGCTGGTTACATCACAAGATGAAATATCCACTTGTGATAAATCCTTGTGGAATTTAGGAACAGTCAACTGCTTAGTGGCCAAATCCTGCCATCTATAATCAGGCAAAGCCCTGGTCAATGCAATGGGAGTTTTGTCTTTGTAAGGATGAAAGGCAAGTCCAGTCTTAGCAACCATTAGAGCTAACTGAAATCTGGCAAATAAAACTTCTCACGCACACAAATGCAGATTCAGGTCGATGAAGAATTTCACAAATACAATTGGTCAAAATAAACATGAATCTGCTGAAACAAAAATGGTAATTTTTGGAAGTGTCTAAACAATTATTTCAACATTATCAAAATAAAATATTTTTATTTAGGAGGACTTGATTCATAAATCATTTCTATGCTATTCACAAAATTGAGAAAGTGGGGCCATGGTTACCTTGCTTATAATGAAAAACTTAGGGTTAGGACATTCACCTGGAACATGTGAGAACCATGTTCAAATTTTCACTCTGGAGCTGGGACTTGAAAACTGGTCTTCCTCCTCTCCCACAGGAGTGCCCTAACCATGGGGATAGTGGACATTCTGCAGTGTGGCTGCCTCATTCTTTCCTGTTGAAGCTAGTCCACTTTATATGGCCAGGTCTACACTAGACCTGGGAGCTTGGCTGAAGGCCCGCATTTCCAGCAACGCAGAATATGTAGCTGGAATCAACATATCTTAAGCTGAGTTTGGCGCCATACCCACAGTGGGAGGCTGACAGGAGCAAATGCTCCTGTCAGCTTCCCTTACTCCTTGCAAGAGCAAGTGTACCAGCTGCCAGCAGGAGCACCCTCTGAGTTCAATTTAAAGAGTCTTAACCAGACTCACTAAATTGAACTCCGGAAGATCGATCACAGCAGCATCAATCTTAGGTGGAGTGAAGACAGGGCTTTGAATAATTATTGGACCAAACAAAGAGAGAGAATGAGTGACGATAGCCTTCTGGTTATGGCATGAGCTACAAGAGGAAAACAGCCATCAAGCTGAAAAATTGGTTAATAGTACTGCTCTTTTATGTACTGATTCTGAAACAGTACTTTCAAAGACCTGAGAACATGTACAGCTTTATGTTCTGGTGCCAAGCCTGTACATAAGTAAGTCACTACAAGGAAATTTTCTAATTTAAGTAGAACAAGTGTTACTAGCAATACTATAAATTACATTACTTTGTGAGTAACAAGCCCAACTTACAACAGAGGTGCTTAGGCAATAGGTTATATCAACATTTTAAAAGAGAATATAGAAATCCATAGAAAATATTAAATCTGATTATTGAAAATAAGTATTGATGACTGGGAAATAATACAATCAGGCTTTTGCAAGTAACCCTTTCCAGTAGCATTTATTCCAATATTTTAGTGATTACGCTTTCCTAAAAGCTACCAAATAGAAAGCCTGATTCAGACAGCCAATGAAAATATGTCAAAAAGGCTTGTTTACATGGAGAAGGAAAAACCCTCCAATATGCTGACATGATATATGAAGCTGACTGCTTGCCCACTTAATTAAACTTGTAAGAGCTACAAACTCTCTTTGGAATGTGACAAAATGTGGGAAATACAGAGCTTAAAAACTGAAGTATAATGGAGAGATTGTTTTAGCAACAAGATATGTTCATTCTTTCATAGTAGATAGTGGTATTTGGTGTTTCTCATCTTTTGTGCTATATCCTCCCATGCTATGCCTTACTTTGAAGTTCTGAGTTAAACTAACAAGTGCAGAGGTCGTAGCAATGAATTACCACTGTAGCGACACTGTCAGCTTTCTCTAATCCTCATTTCTTGTCCACAATTCATTGTCAAGGCCTGAACTGATATTTCTTTGGACCTGAGTTGAGAGATACATTTTACAGGGTTGGTGTGAACGGGTTTATGAAATGAACAAAAATGTGATAACAGGACTCGGGCAAGGAATTAGAACAGCTGCTCAAGAGATCCGTAAGTATATCAAAGCACCTTTTAGAATCTTTTTTAATCAGTAACTTTACAGGTCTCTGCGTAGGAAAAATGTTTGCTTTTGGGTTTTTATGAAATAATTTAATCTATAATATTTCAATGAAATAAATACATACAAAAATATACAATATTACATCATATTTTCAATGCATAAAACAAAGTTTAGTCTAGTTCTTTCCAATATTTTAATTATCTTGTCATTTATACATGTAGAAAACTTTATTTCTTATTTTTCTCATTAAATCTTTCTTTACATTTGCTCTATGTAATGACTTCATCCCATCTTTATTTCTTCTTTCCAACCAACCAAACAGAATTTGCTTTCTGATGTAGTCTATAGCTATGATACAACACTTCACAGCCAAGGAGCCTAAACATAGTTTAGGTATCAGGGGCCTTCTGGACCAACCCGTGTCATCAGGAAGTCCTTCTTTTTCTCTATTTGTAACTTAAGCATTATATTATGATTATTTTTTATTGAGAAATAGAAACAATGACAATTTTGACATCCCTTGGAGGTACATAGATTTATAAGACATCACACATTCATTAATGAACTTATCCTCACAACACTGAATGAGGTAAGAAAGCTGCTGCTCCCATTTTCCTGATGAGGAACAGAGACTCATGAAAGTAACCTGCTCAGTCACGCATGATGAAAATCCATCAGTTAAAACAAACAAAGCAACTTGTATCCCTTGGGTACTACCATGATTCAAATAAACAAGAATACTGTAATAGAAGCAGGGACAGCAGACTACCCTAATCCTCAATAAGAAAACAGGCAGTCATTGGTAAGATAAGAAAAACTTGTCCCCAACCTGTCCCTCTCAGATCTCACAAACACAATTGACTGCATAGTGGAGGTATTTTTGGGACAAGGATAAAATAGCTGTGAATAGAAATGGAATTTGCAGGGGACTGGGCCAGAGAAATATTGGTGTAGAGCTCTAGCTACCTATGTCCCGCGCAAAATAAATTACATTCTCTTGCAGCGAATACAGATTAAAATATATAAACTAATAGAACTCAAATGCTAAGGTCCTTACTGAGAGTTAGATCGTACCCCCCCAAATATCTACATGGAGCAGGGATCTTTTTTGTATTTATCCTTTCCATGCAAATGTGTGTAGGGTGGAGAATGGGAACTCAGCTGCCTTAACAGAAGTCTCACCCTTTCTAGAACCCCAGTCAAGATCCAGCTGCAGACTGATCTGGGGCAGGAAGTGAGTGGCCCTGCACTAGATGGAGCCAGGATCATTCCCTTCTGACGATTTCCTAGGAAGGAATTGTTTGGGTCAATATTTCTTGTTTGCAGAGCCCTTTCCATGGTAGGAAATATTTCTTAAAGGCAACCCTAGGGCACCCATAGCCAGTGGGAATCTCCTGTTTAAGTGGTTTCCCAGGAACAGTGCTGCTAAGCAGAGTGAAAAATGGGGGTATATAGGGGTTGTAGACGCAGACAACTTTCATGCATGTGGAGGTATCCTATTGCAAATCCTTGGCAGCTCACACTTTTTTCCTCACAATTTCCCTCCTGACAGACCGAGTGAGGAGAATCTCCCATTATCTCTCAATTTTTCAGTTATTCAGACAAACTCCTCAGTGACTTCTCTGAATCTGGCCCACAGAGTAACATTTTGAAAAAGTTAAATACTTCTAAGATTTTTTTTCCCCCAAGGACTCAAAGTTACTTAAGAGTCTTAAGTCAATGGCACATCAGCTCCTAAACCATTCAGGGTGCTTTTGAAAATATTATCCTTTAAATGACTGAGGCTAGATCTACATGAGAAAGTGCAGGGGGGAGGGTTAGCCGGTGGCCAGGGTAATGAGTGGTCTGTGAGCCCTATCACACCCAAGTCTTTAACTGCTAGGACAGAGTCCCTTTGCAGCGGGTGACCCTAACGGCCGACGGATGCCCCAAGAGTCTGCCCCGTAGAGGCGGCACGACTCAGCGCTCAGCTCTTACTGCGTTTACCCCTGACCGCAGCAAGATAGCCAAACCGGATATGGTACTTTTCTTTGTGTTCGGTTCTGTTACAGCAACAGGAGGAGTCAGGTTAAAACTTAAACAGTTACTACTTTATTGTTACAACGCAAGCTTAGCTGTTAAATGTTACTGCTGTGTTACAGATAACACAGACACTACAAAGACAAGACAGAAATACAATAAAAGTTATTCAAAAGGTACCATAACACCATTTGGTTCTCTGAGCTCTTTATTGAATGCGTGCAAAACAAACACCTAGCAGGTATATTCTCACCTCTGCGATCCTTACTGCGGCGAAGCCAGTGTTTCTCTCAATCCCAATGGGAAGCAGTCGGTATGAGACGAAAGTCTCGGGGGTCCAGAACCACCTGACCAGCAGGTATATGGTTGGATCTCCAATTAGAGTGGGGCATAGGACCCCACTTTATACCCCTGTGGTCACTCAGACGCTTCTCTTGTCATAAAATGCCAATTAAGTTGGAACGTCTTTGTGATGCCCGTTCCCACAGGGAGTTGCCAAAGCTTAATTTGCACCTGTGAGGTGGAGGTAACTAAATCATTAGGGCCGGACATTCTTTTCCTGATGGGGCGGCAGATTCCTCTTCTGGGATGGTGTGTAGGTGTATCAATTACTGGTACCAGCCAAGGGCAGCCTGAGGCCCCGATCGTCTGCTGGCCCAACTGCCACTGTTATCTGGTTTCTGTCTAGCACCCAGGGCAATAGTTATTCTACCACCTCTGGAGGCCCTGGAGCCTTGAAGACAGAGTTTCGTTCCCAAGGATTCTCCCTCCCAAGGGTTTCGGAGGGAAGAGGGGAGGGGAGGGGGGGGTTCTGTCTGGCTACAGGGGGAGGGGGAAACTCACCTAGGCTGTAGTCTGGGCTCCAAGACTCAACCACTTTGTCAAATTGCAAGACCTAGACTCCAGGCTAAAGTATTTTTAGCCCCCAGAACAAGCCAAAGTCTTCTTACCTGGGCTCTTAAAGCACATCTACGCTACAGGGAAGACTGACACTGCCTCAGCTGATCTTCCAGGGTTTGATTTAACGGGTGTAGTATAGACCTGCTAGATCTAACTCAAAGGGTGCCTCTGTCAATGACAATACTCCTACTTTTCGTGAGGAGTAAGTGAAGCTGATGGGAGCATTTGCTCCTGTCTACCTCCCATTGTGTGGATGGGGATTTAAGATAAAACGACTCCAGCTACATAATTTACGTAGTTGGAGTTGCGTATCTTACTTCGACCTTTCCATGTAATGTAGACCAAGCCTTAGACTCACATGGGTCTTTTTTGCCGTATAGATGAGATGTACATTTAAAGAACCTAGGAAATGTTGACTTCAATTCTGAAGCTGAAATGCTTTTGAAAATGTGTCTGTTAGCTTTGAAAACACTGTAGTAAATCTGCCTCTCTCTGTCTGCTCATCTGTACTGAGAGCCCTGATGATAGACCTTAAAACTTACCTCAATTTGTAGTCCCTCATCCATGCTCTTCTCTTTTTTTTTTTTGGTGGTTTTTACTTGTATTTTTTAAAAACAGTGAAAGGTCTACAGTCTTAGAATTTAGAGGGTAGCACATAATATGCAACAGATTTGCCATGCTTTGTGTTTGTTGGCCCAATTTTATGTAGACATTCATTTCTTAACATATTGGTGGTTTCTGCATTCTATTAACTAAATGCTGTAACATTGCTGAAATCAGTTTTCATACCTTGGTCGATGAACTATAGTGGTTTGCATGCAGAGTGAGTATTAGTTTCATATTGGCGTATATTAAAAAGGTTGATATGGCACTGGTGAAATGCCATATGTATGTATTCCGTATTTTAAAATATTGTATTGCAGAATTATGATTTCCTAATATAATACAGCTTGGAAAATATTTTACTAGTCCATTGTTTTCACATTTCATTAGTAATGAAATCCACCACTATTGTAGGCTTCTGGAATAAATTTTCAAGTAAGAATCACTTACTTCTGTAGAATAATATTGATGAACAGTAATTGGTTCTGATTATAAGCACTCTCTCTTCTTTTATTCAACAAGTACAATCTCGAAAAATCTTTCATATTCTCTTGATTTTTTCCCTCTTGATTGTTAATTTTACATGTTAGAATAGCTATGGACAAAGGTGCCCTATTACCAAAGTAGTACAACAGTGTATTGGACCAATTCAGCACAGGTGCCATCTAAGGTGAACACAGATCAAGTGTGAAAAAATACATTTTTCAGGGTTCATAATTGCATATATAAGACACAGCCCCTAATATTGGGATGGTCCTGATAATCTCAGAACATCTGGCTATCCTTGGGGCAATTAGTACACAAGTGTAAGGCAGCAGACAATGAGGTCATTACTATACATAGCAAAAACCATATACAATGTTTGAGAATTTCCAAACATATTAGTCATGTCACTCTTCTGCAAACAGCATCAACAAGGGCCAGGTCCATATACTTTTAGTGAAATTGCCACAATTTGTTTAATTTTGACTTGAGTCCCGAGCCAGGGATCTGGGACCCTGTATCTATTCTCGATGGATCTGTGTCTACTTGCAAGCACTCTTAACAAGAGGGTTAAATAATTTGATTGGGGGAGGAAGGGGAGGGAAAGGAAAGGGAAAACATGAATAAACTTTGCCATTGAACACTTTCTAGATAACACTTTCTGGAGCCAACTACCTCAGGATGCATGAGTCACAGTTTCAAACAAATGGACTGGAGTGGTTGAGGCAGTTTCGCCACCTCCTAGTGCCCCACTCACACTTAATAAGTCCGCGAGCCCCAGGGAAAATCAGGATCTCAGGTTTTTAGGCAGCTCTGACACTCTGCCTCCTGTGCTTATATCATGATTTTACCAGCTGGGACAGGGAGGCCTTACAAAGTTTTTAAGTTGATGTAAATGGATACCACATACTCCTGTGCTCCAACCGTAGCACCCACAACTGCCTTCAGTCTGCTGCTCTCTTGCTGTGTGTTGGGGTGTGCCCAGCTACCCCTCTGCTCTGCCTGTTGCTAGGCTCTGTTCTTTGTTTGCTACTGACCAGATGACTTGGAATGACTGTGAGAGCTTTGTTCATGCAAGGCTACCATGGCCCTCAACTCAGCTCTTTTAGGGACAAGGGGATTGTGGTCTGAGGAATCCTTACAATCCCTGCTGCTCAGAGCGGTATGCCAAGCAACAAGTCAGGAATGTGTATTCTTCTTCCTTCTAAATGTTGTATCTGTCCAAGGTTTCTAGTCCAACCTTAGGAAATATCACTTTCATTAGGGTGACCCCATATCCAGTCATTGTCCAGGCTTTGTGCAGATGGTTCCCAGTAAGATAATCACCAAAATATCGACCTGAAGTACAAAACTAAGCCACTTTATACCCTGTTGCCTCCAAATGATGCATAGTTAATACGTAAATGAATAACTGCCTCATTTAGTCAACTCCCTTTATTTAGATGCCAGCAGAGAGCTCACTAACATACCTCCCTTTTTTTGTAGGCTTCAGGCCACAAGTCTTATGGTTCAATAACCCAGGAAATAATGAGTGAAGTGGTTTGCTGGAGAGTGAGAGAGAGGTTCTGGAGTGTGGGATGAACGGTACTAAGGAACTCCAGGAACAGTCAAACCAGAAGAGAGGCTTTAGTTGAACTGTGTGCTACTGTTTGTGTAGGGGGAGAGCTCTTGACTTTTTTTTTTATTATTATTATTATTACACAGCATAGTGGGAGATGGGCCTATACAGATGGAAAGAGAAAACTCAACAGGAGGCAAAAGAGAATATATACCATGAGTCTAATCTTCTCTGGTATGAATCTCAGGCCCACCAGTGGGGGAGATAAAAGGGGCAACTGCCCAAAGATTCACAAGGGCCCAGAGCTCCCAATCACCTCTACCATGGAAGTGGTGACCACCAGAACAGCAGACCCTATAAATCACCATCAGAGTTCTGTGTGGCATGCTCCAAAGCCATGGGCAGCTCTGAAGGGTTGAGGGGAAGGGGAAGAGGAGGCTAGTCCCCTTCTGGGAGCTAACCCCCTTTCCACCTGAGGCCCTGCCCCTTCTCAGAGCCCAGAGCTGTGTCTGCCCCCACCTGACCTAGGAGCCTGGCAATTCTGTCACCTCCCTCCTCCACCCGATCTCAGAATAATTTCATGGGGCTAATAAAATTACACCAATACAGATCAGGTGTAAGTAGGATCAGAAGCAGGCACCCATATATACATAATCACTTGACATTCTTTCTATCCAGGTTTTAACACCCTGTCTGTTTCTATGGCTTTATCTACACTGCCAATTTTTTGGGCAGAAATTATGCTAATGAGGGACTCAGTAGCATGAGTCATGATCTCATTAGCATATTTTCTGACATTCCTTTTTGCACAAGAGGTTTTTGCGCAAAAAGACGCCGTGTGGACTTTTATTTTTTTTCCGCAAAACCCCTGTTTTGCGCAAGATCCTTGTGCCTGTCCCGGAGAGGCATAAGGATCTTGCGCAAAATGAAGTTTTTGCTCAAAGAAACCCCCGTCCACACTGCTTCTTTTTGCCCAAAAACCCTTTGCACGAAAAGAAACGACAGAAAATATGCTGATAAGATTGCAATTTATACTGATGAGTCCCTCATTAGCATATTTTCTGCTGAAAAAACTGGCAGTGTAGATGTAGCCTATGCGTGGGTGTCATGAATGAAAAGTGTTGATGTCATGGTGGAGTAGGAACACTCTTGCTGATTTAACTCTTTCTCTGTGCACCAGAGGAGGAGGAGGATTATTCACTTTTCAGTAATGTCTCTCATCCAACCAGCTCAACCCATTTGAAAAATCTGATTTAGCTGGGCCAAGCAAACTCCAGATAATAGGGGATATGGTGTGTTCCCTGCTCTACAGATATTGGGGAAGGGCCAAAGACGTTAAAAGCTAAATTTTCAAAAATGCCCTCTAATTTAGGCTGTTTTGTGTGCCCAGTTAAAGACCTCTTGAGCCTGCTTTTTCACAGTGCTGAATCCCTGCAGATGGCCAGTGACTTCCAGCCTCACAGAATGTCAACAAAAAATGAAGGTATTCAAAATCAGTGAATACATTCCAGAAATTTGACCTAACATGCTGAAGTTAACACAGAAAGAAGCAAAGCCCCAAGTTCTATCTAATTCAAAGCGTCCTATTCCCTAACCAGAAAACTGACCTGGGTTTCAGTCCTCAGAAGGTGAACAGGCTGATAGTGCTTTGCTTTCAGGACACCAGTTGGATCTTAGAACTCAGTAATAGTGGGCTTACATTACCCCCTCCTCTGCAGATAAACTGCATGTTTGGCCTGTGTGTTCTCTTAATAGTATTTTGATGTAATCCATAAGCAGAGGTCAAATCTTCTATTTCTGCTTCAGAATTCAATAAAATCTTCATGCTACAGATTCTCATCTTATTTTCACCATCTTAAATACACAATTCAAGGAGAAGAGAATCTGGTGCACAAAATTAAACTGGAATTTTGAGCACAGTCTTGTTCCCTTTGAAGTCAATAGGCTACTTATGCATTTGGGTCTGGAATAGACTGAAGGATCCTTTATTTGCTAATTATATCCTTGTCTAAGATGTCGAGATCATCCTTCTAATTATTTTATTTACAGAAACTGCATAGGCATCACTGGTCCACAATTTTTTAGAAGTCATCTGCTTCAGAGATAAAATGTGCTATTTATTATGTATTTGATGTGCTGAATTCAAATATGACAATTAAAACAACTGATTGGCTACTGTTTCCAAGATGTTTAAGTTTTTACATTTTACGTCTATGTATATTGTGTAGATAGAGTTTTAATCATAAATTGTAAACCTAGGTCTTTTCATGTGTTTATGGTTGCTTTACATGATAATATTTCACCTGTCCTGTTTATGTAACACTTTAAAAATCAGCAAAAGGGTTATATAAATAAAATTTATTATGAAACAAAAGGCAAAAAACTATTATGTACATAGTTTAGTCCTATTCAGTGTCTACTCGGCGCTTCTTGGCTTGTCTCTTGTATTCATTAAATGCAGCATCTCTTGTCACTGTCCAGCAATAGTCTGCAAGCATTGATGGGCTCCATTTGCCCTGATAACGTTTCTCCATTGTTGCAATGTCCTGGTGAAATAGCTTGCCGTGCTCGTCGCTCACTGCTCCGCAGTTCAGTGGAAAAAAATCTAGATGAGAGTGCAAAAAATGTATCTTTAGTGACATGTTGCAACCAAGGCTTTTGTATGCCTTGAGGAGGTTTTCCACCAACAACCTGTAGTTGTCTGCCTTGTTGTTTCCGAGAAAATTTATAGCCACTAACTGGAAGGCTTTCCATGCCATCTTTTCCTTGCCATGCAGTGCATGGTCAAATGCATCATCTCGAAGAAGTTCACGAATCTGAGGACCAACAAAGACACCTTCCTTTATCTTAGCTTCACTTAACCTTGGAAATTTTCCATGGAGGTACTTGAAAGCTGCTTGTGTTTTGTCCATGGCCTTGACAAAGTTCTTCATCAGACCCAGCTTGATGTGTAAGGGTGGTAACAAAATCTTCCTTGATTCAACAAGTGGTGGATGCTGAACACTTTTCCTCCCAGGCTCCAATGACTGTCGGAGTGGCCAATCTATCTTGATGTAGTGGGAATCTCTTGCACGACTATCCCATTCGCAGAGAAAACAGCAGTACTTTGTGTATCCAGTCTGCAGACCAAGCAAGAGAGCAACAACCTTCAAATCGCCACAAAGCTGCCACTGATGTTGGTCATAGTTTATGCACCTCAAAAGTTGTTTCATGTTGTCATAGGTTTCCTTCATATGGACTGCATGACCAACTGTAATTGATGGCAAAACATTGCCATTATGCAGCAAAACAGCTTTAAGACTCGTCTTAGATGAATCAATGAACAGTCTCCACTCATCTGGATCGTGAACGATGTTGAGGGCTGCCATCACACCATCGATGTTGTTGCAGGCTACAAGATCACCTTCCATGAAAAAGAATGGGACAAGATCCTTTTGACGGTCACGGAACATGGAAACCCTAACACCACCTGCCAGGAGATTCCACTGCTGTAGTCTGGAGCCCAACAGCTCTGCCTTACTCTTGGGTAGTTCCAAATCCCTGACAAGGTCATTCAGTTCACCTTGTGTTATGAAGTGTGGTTCAGAGGAGGAGGATGGGAGAAAATGTGGGTCCTGTGACATTGATGGTTCAGGACCAGAAGTTTCATCCTCTTCCTCTTCCTCGTCTGACTCAAGTGAGAATGATTCTGGTGCATCAGGAACCGGCAGTCCTTCTCCGTGGGGTACTGGGCGTATAGCTGATGGAATGGTTGGATAATGCACAGTCCACTTTTTCTTCTTTGACACACCTTTCCCAACTGGAGGCACCATGCAGAAGTAACAATTGCTGGTATGATCTGTTGGCTCTCTCCAAATCATTAGCACTGCAAAAGGCATAGATTTCCTTTTCCTGTTCAACCACTGGCGAAGATTTGTTGCACAAGTGTTGCAGCATATATGTGGGGCCCACCTCTTGTCCTGATCTCCAATTTTGCAGCCAAAATAAAGGTGATAGACTTTCTTAACCATAGTGGTTATACTGCGCTTTTGTGATGCAAAAGTCACTTCACCACAAACATAGCAGAAGTTATCTGCACTGTTCACACAAGTACGAGGCATCTCTGCTCACTTTGGCTAAACAGAAATGTGTCCCTTTGCAAAATCAAACACTGACAAATAAGAGAGCACGACACTGTATGGTTTCTAGAGCTGATATAGGGCAATTTGTTCAGCAGAGTGATGTAAGCTTCGTTATGATTGCATCATCCATGACTTCTAGGAATAACCTGATGCAATTCATATCGTGTATGACGCAATACCAGCTTCAGATTGCATCTTTCATTGTTCTGCCTAAAAAGCAAGTACTGTCCAAACCCAGTCATAGATTTATTCATAGATCCAGTCAAAGATGTATTTTAGTCATTTCTGGTTTAAATTGAGATCCCTTCCCTCTATAACTCACTTATCCTCCGCCATTCCCAAGTCAAGGGTCGTATATACTGACCCAATAGCATATCTTGAAAACTAGAGCCAATCAACACTTTTAAGCATCATTTTCGTTCTCAGTGACCCAGAATTAGTAAAGTTTGACTACATTTATTTCAGAAGCATTTTGGCTGTAGAGCAGTGCAATCCTAGAGCAAGGGCTTTTTACCAAATTCTGTTAGCTCATCCAGGAGAAATAAAATGCTCCTGAAACATCTTAGTCCTGACTTTCACATTCAGTCCAAGCCTGCTTTGATCTTTGGGTCTTTGAGGTTACAACTTAATTTTTAGATTTCTTTTTTAACAGCAAAAGGTTTTCTTTAGATACTTTTATAGGTTTCAAGAGAAAACAAGCATTTCTGGCACAGTTGTCTTTTATTCTTTGTCACCTTTTGGGAAATATCCTCTGTTGTGTGTTTTGTCTCTTTTATAAAAATTGCATCCATCTATTAGTCTCCTTGGGAATTTTTTGCAGTATCAGTCTTTGCCAGTGAATTTATTTTAAAAAAATCTGTTCTCATCCGATGTCAATAAGAAGTCAAAGTGGACAGCTGAACAGGACAATTGGATATTTCAAAGCCTTCTGAATTGAACAATATTCAGTTATAGATGTCAAAGACTAGCTGTGAATAATGTCACAAAAGTTAAGGGTCAAGGGGTAATCCATTCAGAAGTTATTCCTGAATCATATTTAAATAGCTTCAGGCACTTTTAAAAAGTTATATTCCATCAGACAAAAAAAAAATCTCTCTATCCTGACATGGGTGACAGCTACGCATTGTAGGGAGATGTTCGCCATTGTTTTCTGATTGTCTATGATGCTGAAAGAACCTTCTCTAGAATAAAACTACTTAAACTCGGTTTTTTTAAAGAAAAAAATTCTATTTAACAAAACAAAGTCATAGACTTACTTTATTCTGGGCTACGAAACAGTTCATTACCCCAAACAACCAATTTTTCAGTTCACTTGATCATTCTACAGTTTTTTTCCCAAATAAAAAGAGAGCCCATTAAAAAGTATATAGCACAGAAGATAATTGTAGGCATTGGTCAAATGAAACCTTCCTAGAAGTATGAACTCAACTTACAGAAGTTTCCGTGCTGAGGAAAATATAGTAAGAATGGAAAATATACTTAAAAATTATAGGTTGCTTGTTTCTAATTGAAGCAGCCATAGGAGCAAACTAAACAAACAGATGACAAAAGTGTAATGAAATTCAGCTGCTACTCGTTTAAAAGAAATCTAACATTTATTTTTGGGTCTAAGATACTGTAACAAACAGTGGTAACATAGCAAGCCATTTCAGAGCTATGTTCTCACTTGTGCATGCTCAAATTGAAGTCTCGGTGGGTAAAATGTTTGTTATTCAAACTAGATTATGACCAGCAAATACTCTATTCAAAGTTAGGACACAGTAGACTAATGCACAAGGTCTCTAACATGTGCATAAATGGGGGTTAATTGGGAGTGGAGTAGGATATAGCTAGTTGATTTGTAATTATATATATCAAGACAGGCCACTCTCCAATGTACTTCTGGTAAACTGCAACAGCATAGAGTTCTAGCTGCCATTTAGTAGCCTACTTAGTGCGACTCTGAGAGGATTCCATTTTCCTCATGATCTCTGTAAATGTCCCTAATGCAAAGCCTGTTCTTAATTTTAAAAAACGCTGCAAAATGTACAAAACTCCCAGTTAACTGTTTCACATAAGATGTTGTTTCATGCTAATTAGCTCAACAGATAAATGTTAATGTCTGTTGAGGTATGTGTTTTCAGGAATGTCACCGGAGTTCCCTGATTGTGTGGTAATTAAAGGAGATATTTACTGTGTTATGACTATTGCCATTAGGCTCTTAGAGGTAAGTGTCAGATAGAGGCAAAATTCTGAGTTGCCTGTGTGTGCAATGACAGCTATGAGTTTTGTGTGTTGATTTCGTTCGTTTTGGAATGGGCAAAGATTTAAATGAGGTGCATATATGATAGGCTACTTGAAACAATGTAGCCTATAAAATTACCATCTGCCTTTCAGTTGTGCAATAGCTTTGCATGAAAGGCAGGCCTTCACACTTCTTTGGTACTGAAGAAAAGTCTCTAAACTGTCTGTTTTGTTAAAATGCTGTAGAGATCTTGCCCACTATCATAAGCAGTGTAGTTGTAGTTGGCCCCTCACCAGCTAACATGGCTTTATTATGACTCTTGTGATTAGCTCTTTTCTTTAAAACTTCAGCTCCTAGCATCAATAATTACATGAAGTTTCAATTTTAAAAAAAGTTTCTGACCCTCATTGTGTTAGAAAAAACTGAAAAATTGAACAGAGTGAATCCTAAACTCTTTAGTAAAAGAAAAGGCAAATTAAAAAGTACCCCACATTTGCTTTTTCATAAACAAAAAAGGTGCCGGTACTAGGGTTGCCGTGTGTCCCGAGTGGGCTTCCATCTGGTGAGGCGTGAGTGCTCCCAGGGCTGGCTGGGGGCTTTGCCAGAGAAATGCGAGTGCTCCTAAAGAAAGCACTGATTTTTAGACATAATCACATTCAGGGGCGGATGAGAGTTTTGCAGGACCCACAGCAGCACAATTTCACGCATACGCCACGGCCACAGCCGACAGGTAGTAGTGCATGTGTGGGGCCTATTGAAGCATGGGGCCCAGGGCAGCCACCCCGCTCGCCCTGCCCTATATCCTCCGCTGATCACATAATTTGTAAGCTTAATTCACATTTGGGATTGGCAGTTTTGCTATTGAGTTCAATTGTTTTCCACCTAATAGATATTTCATTACTATGAAACTGAACTCAGTTCCCAACAAGGAGGGAAAGACCAATCTGCTGCCTTCATGCCATCTCTGAGATTGTGATTTTTTTGGGTCAGAGAGCATGTTTTTTGTTATGGGTGTTTGGGATCAAGCCCTAATTTGGGGCTTTCTAGTGATACATTAATCTGGATAGCAGCCTTGATAACAGTGTACTGAGACAGCTGCCTTCCTTGCTGACCTGCGTTGTCTAATTGTTTCCTTTTGCTCCTCTTTTTCCACTTGTCTCACACTTAAAGTGTAAAGTTCTTTGGGGCAGGGACTGTAAAAAACATGTTTGTACAGCACCTAGCACTGTGGGGTCCTAGTCTTTGGCTGGGGCTCCTGGATACTACCACAATTAAGATAATACTTCCTCTAGCTTTGGCCTTGAGCCAAGAATAAGTGAATGTACCACAGAGTAGACGGGAAGAGAGAAAAGTGGAATAGGCAGTTGTCATGGCTCCTTCCCCACTCTGGCATGATAAATGCAGGAGTGGGGGTCAGCAAAAGTACCCCAAAACCTTGTCTACTAGGCTTTGGTATAAAACTTCCCCCCCCAAATCTTAACAACCTAGATTTTGGGGTTAGACTCTCTGCTGCCACCACCCAAGTATTGATACAAAAATCAGGGGAAAGATCACTTGGGAAATCTCACCCCTAAAGTACAAACCAGGACACAACCATTAACCAATACCAGGTTAATAAAAAGGAAAGAGAAAGAAATTTTATTATCACCACAATAGTCCTGTTGAAATCATAATGACTAGATGGAAAAGTAACAAAATAATATACTCGTGGAGGAGAAATTTACCATGGGCCAGGAACTTCGTTACAAAGGAGAGCAAAACCCATTTTTAAATGCACAGACATCAGATCCCATTTCCCAAATCATAAAACAATAAAACGTAATGGATTTATCTAAACTTTATCCTACTTACAGACTGTGAAGAGTATTTTCTTAGGGGGAGACATCCTGTCCCCTTTAATAGCTGGAGAGAAACTACACACGACAAAGGAGGGAAAAACCCAAAAATTCCTCAATCTTCATTTCTCCCTCAGCTCTGCTGAATGTTGTCTTTTATGAGGTTAGGTGATCTTCAAGCTATCACCTTGATCCTTGGCCTTAACCTCAGCTGGAAGGCAGCTGATTAATTACAGGTGGGCACAGGCCCAGCACCTCTTAAAGGACCAGCCAACTGCAATTGTGGCAGTTTGCTTGGTCTTCAGATGATCCAAATATTAAAAAATTGCTTATTTTGTCACTTCTCCCTACTTCCCAGTTTCTTGGAGGTAAATGTGTGCATGCATGGTTTTCTTTATCTAACTGGATAGCTGTCCCATATATGCCTTGTTATTTTGACAGCAAAAAGCCATTTTCAGTTATGTTATTTACGAGATGCACTCTAATGGAGCTGAATGCTGGTAGTGACCCAAGAATTGGGAATACAAAAAAGGAGTTGTAGAATATGATCTCTAATGAATTTCAGCTATACTAACCATAGAGAAATTCTTCAGTATTAGATCATGTAAAGCTCCCCTTGAAATTTGGCACAAATAAGGAATGGGCCCAATATTCTCCATATACATCCTGTATTTAAGCATAAATGAATTTCTGAGCAGTCACAGGTAATGTTATCTGCTACTTGTCCCCAAATAAAAAAAATGTATTAGAATTAGAGTTTTGGACTTTGTGACAAATAGCATCTCTTATTTTGAAGGAAGAAGCAGTACGTGTATAATCTTATGAGATCCCAGATAGCTTTTGGGGGTTTAAAATGCCTTCTGGCAGGGTAGATTTAATTTACTGTTTTGCCACCAGAGATTACACTATCTTCTCTAAATTAGCAATCAAGTTAGCACAATGTGCATAGGATTCCTGAGAAAGTTGAAGAGAGATGGCTTTGAACAAGAAAAACTGATAAATTAAAACAGACATTTCATTGCACTAAATAATTTATTAGTACTCAGGAGCAGACAAATGCTCATGTGGCTAATTTTTAATGCTGACATCTCAATGATTTACTAAAAACATCTGCCTGTCAGGTTATATGTGCTCCATTCAATACTCAGATGCTCGTAAAGAAGTTGTCCTGGTGGAATGAGAGAGCTACTTTAGAACAGGCATGATAACATTCAGTTCAATGCACATGCCAGTGTTGATAGAGAGATCAAGTTTCCCTGGAGTATTGTCAAGTACAAGCAGACTTTTTTTTTTTTTGAGTTATGCTAAAGTTTAGTCAGGTGGTAAAAAAATGTAGAGGGAGTAGACTGCTGAAGACGTGAGCAGATGCATCTTGTAGCTATAACGCTTCATGATAGTTCATAAAACCTTTCACCTAGTGAAATCGTCTTCCAGAGATTGGCTGTAATTCAGAAAGGCACATTCTTAAATATCTAACTTAAAGCACATGTATCACACCATTGACTTTGATAGGACTTCTCATGCCATCAGTGGGACTGCTCATGTGACTGAAGTTTGGCATCATTCTGAAGCAGAAACTATGCTGTTAGTAGAGCCTGAATAGAATCCTAATTACTGACTGAGAAAGCAAGGCCCTATAGTCAACTTCCCAGAATTTATCTGTCTGTTTCTCACATGATAATGGAAGTTGGTCCACTAAATGATATTACTTGACTTTCCTTGTCAGCCTGTAA
Organism: Pelochelys cantorii; assembly: GCA_032595735.1. Classification (NCBI taxonomy): domain Eukaryota; kingdom Metazoa; phylum Chordata; order Testudines; family Trionychidae; genus Pelochelys; species Pelochelys cantorii. The sequence goes on along the minus strand of CM064326.1, from coordinate 330,052,441 downwards.
CGTAATAAGTTTTGACCATTGCATCTCGACCATTCCAAAATTTCAGAAGTGATTCTAGGCAACAGTGGGTAGAACCCTACTGATTCAAAAGCCTCATTTAGATGAAAATAGGCTGCATAATGTTGCAGGCTTTGGAATCTTTCTGTCACTCCCTGCTGCTGCCTACTGACATCAGAGGCAGCAGCGTAACTTGTTGTATGGGATGGTTGTGTGTAGCCTGGAGACTAAGGCTATATCTAGACTGCACTCTAAAATCGAAAAAAGATACACAATCTATGCAAATTGCATATCTTTTTTTCGATTTAATTGCGAAAGAGGCTATTTCGAAATTTGGAGCATCTACACAGCGCCAAATTTTGAAATAAAGTGCTCTTTCAAGCCATGCCTTATTCCTTGTAGAACAAGGTTTACAGGGATGGAGAAAGAGGGCATCTGTTATTTCGAATATATTGTCAAAATAGCGGACGTATTCCTTGCATGCGGCATTGCTATTTCGGGATACTTCTAGTATCCCGAAATAACAATGCAGTCTAGATGTACCCTAAGAATCCTAAGAGAGCCTTTATAGGGTGGGTTGTTGAGGGGAGAAAGTGGGGACATGGAGGGAAAAGAATGTGGATGGGAGGGAAATAGGAACCTGGAGGGATGGGACACTGTTACAGAGGAAAACAGGGATCTGGAAAGGACTTGGTGGGAGATGAAGTCATGATGAGGGGGGCTCAGCAATCTGCAATGCAGGGAAGCATTGTATGTGTGTGGGAAAGCATCAGGGACATGGCAGAGTGTGTGTTGTGGGGCAGGGGCCAGGGAAAATGGCCAACAGGAAGTAGGGACCCAGAGAGGAGTGGTGGCATGATATGGGTGGGAAAGCAGGATCTGGAGGAGGAGTGGGGAAGTGGTTGTGATGGGTAACTGGTAGGTAAAGGGCAAAAAGCAGCTTCCGGGGCAGGTTGTGTGGGGTCTGTATTCCTCTACACCTTTCCCTCCAGTGCATCCCCATTTCCTACACATTCCCTTCTTCTTCTCCCCCTCCTCTAAAGTGCTATAGGCAGAAGAGTCTTGCTGGTCCCCCTGCTGCTGCCTGCCCACATCTCAAGCGGCAGCTTAACATGCTGCTCTCTCATTGGGTGTAGAGCTTGTCCTACAGAAGCAATGAAACGCGCAGCCCCTTGGTTATGGAAGGCTGTAGAAAGCCATCTTTAAAATAATATACATATTGCGTATGCACTGATAGATTTGTGCCCACTGGGGACTGATCTTGAGAGGTGCCAAGTTTCTCCAGCTGTGTGATCACCTGCTTCATATGCCTGTGAAGTCATGCCTCCTCTTCAAACTCCTTATCTGAACTTGCTATAGTTTGGCGTCTGTTGGGTGGAGATAACTCCTGCAAGGTGAAATTATTCAGGCTGTCTGCAGAGGCTAGTGCCCATCTGAATGACAGTTTTGCTGAGTTTGCTTCAGGAGTTATGGCTTGATCCTGAATAGTGTTGAGCAGTCTGGCCCCAGACTAGCAAGTCCTTAGGTACATGATTAACTTTTAGCAAACAAGCCTTCCTAGTCATCACTTCAAAGGACTTTTCACATGTTTAAATGCATTGCAGGATTGGGGCAAGAGTTCAGATGAAGTTCTGAGTCCTGTGTATGTTTTAGTAAAGTACCATTAATCTCTGTACTCGTTCATTTCAGTGCACTATACTCCAAAGTGTTTTTCAAAGATTCATTTGCAAAACACCATCTGTCACACAAGGACCACTTACACCATTAATAAATTATTTGCTGCCACATCCCTGGTAATAGGAAAGTGATAATATTGCTATTTTATAGCTAGACTGAAAAAGGGATCAGAGAGGTCAGTGGTTCTATCTCAACAGTGACTCTAAATATGTGTTTTACATATATTACCTCTTAATGATTTCCATCTTAAAAAGGTTTATTACAGGTAAAAATGATCACATCTGACTCCTGCACACTTAGCCTCACATCAAAATCAGGGCAACTTATATCTCAGGCATGTACCTTTTATTACTAGCATGGCTATCCTCACCCATACGCAGAATACATATTTGCAGAGGGACCTGAAAATTTTGGGCATCACTGGATCTGAAAGTCCACCCACCTGCCTTTTCCCATCCCTGTTCTCTGGCACTGCTTCCTCTGGGGAGTATCTAGTTAAGTTAAAAGTGAAAAAGCCTGCCAGAGCTATTAGCAGAACATCAAACATGTGCAAGATCCATGCAAGTGATTATGAAGCCATTTAAGAGGCATTTGCCAAGCCTGGGTATATACAATCAGTTTCTGAATTTACTTTGTTGGGCTACAGGATCTTCATTTAAAATTTGCTTTAAAATAGTTAATGAGTGTTTTCCTGAAGATTATAAATTCACATCTCTCAAAAATTGTCCCGCATCTCCGTCTGCCTTTGGGCATAGGGGCACCAGTTTATAGTACTGCGCAGGCCCCATAAATACTATGAACGGCCCTGATTATTAGTAATTTAAAAAAAACCCAATCAGTTTGTTTATTTAACAAACCTCATGATCCAACCTAATGAGCGGATCTGTTGAACAAGGCTACAGCTACGCTTACCTCAGTGTGCAGAGTACAGATCCTGCAGACCAAGCTCGCCTGGGCAACAGTGCAGATGAGGAGAAAGATGGAGGCAATTTGAGTAGACTGCCCTAACTCCTGAACCTCCCATGGTATGTACCCCACATGGTATGTCTGCGTGCCAGAGCAGTACCCCCCACATCTACTCTATTAAGCTATGCCTACACTGCCGGGGTTTTTTTGGCAGAAGATATGCAACTTGCACTCTCATTTCCATATCTTCTGCCGATCCTTTTTGCAGAAGAGGTTTTGCCGCTAAAAAAAGCCACGTGTAGATGGGGCCATTTGTAGGGGGAAAAAACCCCTTTTTTGCAAGATTTCTTATTCCTCAAAAAATTAGGTTTATAGGATCTTGTGAAAAAGATTTTTTCCTGACAAATGACCCCGTCTACACTGGGCTTTTTAGCAACAAAACCTCTTCTGCAAAAAGGATCGGCAGAAGATATGCAAATGAAAGCACAATTTGCATATTTTCTACCAAAAAACCCCAGCACTGTAGACATAGCCCTATTGGCCTGCTGTCTCCCTGTTTCCCCACCATAGGGAAAGGCTCCAGCAGTGAGGAAAGGCTCTGATCCAAGGAGGCAGCAGGCAAAGGCTCCAGCAGCACCCTTTTGCCAGAGTCTTCCCCTACTGTCTCTCCCCACCAGAACCTTTCCTCGCTCCTGCTGGAGCCTTTCACTGCAGTGTATAGCGCCTGTACTTTACACATCAGCATAGCCATGGTCAGAGAAGATGTATGTTTATGCAGTAGATGTCAGAGTAGAATGATGTTACAAGAGATTTTTCCCAGAGGCACCCAGAAAGTTCCCTAGGGTTAGAACTCAATTCACAAAGGGCACGTCTACACTGCCGGGCAAAAGACAAATTAAGATACGCAGCTTCACCTACATCAATTGTGTAGCTGAAGTTGAAATAGCTTCACTCGGCTTTTGGAGCTGTTTACACTGCAGGAAGTCAAAGGGAGAATATTCTTCCTTCAACTTCCTTACTCCTCGTGAAATGAGAGTTACAGGAGTCAGAGTAAGAAGTCCTCCATCTCGACATTATTTCAAAATAACATCAGTTACTCTGAAATAATGCTGCTGTTTCCAGATGAAATAGAGTCTAGTAGTTGTACATCTATCTAACTATCTACTAAATGCTTGTGATGACTTTTTCTTCTTTCAGACTTTTAGCTGTGTATGTTGTTCTGAAAGGTTCAGGTGGTCCAGGGTGCATTGAATATAGCAGGAAAACCAACTGTATAAGCAAAAAAGAATGTAAACAGGAAAGTGGAAAGACTACCAAAGACCAAAGAGGACTCACAGCTTTATACTTTTGTTGATCCTTTTGATCCCTAAAGGTAGCTTAACCCATCAGCTATTTATGTGGATAAAAGAAGACAAGCCTACCATGCTTGTGTTTCTACCTTCTCGCAAGTGAAAATATTCCAAAGATATTCACTAATGACATATTCAAAATGAAAGGATGAGATAAGCAGGACATAGTGATTGTCCTTGAGCTCTAACCTTGAAATCTTGTATGTAAGCTGTCTGTTGTGCCTTATGTTACACCCACCTGGGTTATTGTCTTTTTTTGTCCTAAATTATTTCAGGCTTGGTTCCATCTTGTTTAAAATAATTCAGGAAAAATGAACAATGTTAGAGTATTCTACTTAGAATTGTGAAGTACAGAGCAGAAAGTGAGATAAAATTGAAGATGACTAAGGATCTGTATTGGCTAAATACATTTGAATTTTTCATAAATACAGGAAAGTATTTTGGCTTGTATACCAGACACAGACCAGATATTTTGCCCTCTAGCAGTTGTAACATTTTTAAATGCTCTTTAACATTCTTAATAGGAAAATTTTCAGTAAAGAAGCACTCTTGGTCTTCTCAAAACTGTAGTAAAATAAATAAAAAGTCATTTAATGGTGCTGCATGGGGAGCGTGGATCCCTAAAGGCCGCTTGTGCCACTTGCTCCCCCGCGGCGGCCTGGCTGAGCAGCGCAGAAGTCAGCCGAGTGCCACGGTGGGAGGGGAAGGGGGCGGGGCGCCCCGCTCGTCTTCCCCTCCCGCCGTGGTGCTCGGCTGACTTCTGTGCTGCTCAGCCAGGCCGCCACGCAGGAGCAAGCGGCACAAGAGGCTGTTTGGGCTCCGCGGTCCCCGTGCTGCATGGGGAGCGTGGAGCCCAAAAGGCCGCTTACGCTGCTTGCCCCTGCATGGGGAGCATGGACCCCAAACAGCTGTTTAGGCTCCGCAGTCCCCTGAGTGAGAGGCAGGAGGGGGAGAAGAGAAAGAGAGACAGAGAGAGAGGCAGGAGGAGAAGAGAGAGAGAGAAAGAGAGAGAGACGGACATGGAGGAGAGACCCGAAAATCCCGTTTTTATGATGGTCTATTGGCTAGTTTCAAAATAATGGGCTTGGTAGTATGGACAATGCTTATTATTTTGAAATAAGGGGGGGTTATTTCAAAATAACTCCCGAGTGTAGATTAGGGCTTAATGACCATGTAGGGCATACTATCAGGCTATGTCTACAATATAGGGGTTTTGTGCAAAACAGCCGTTTTTGCACAAAAATCCACGAAGCATCCACACCTCAAGCGCATTTTTGCACAAGAAAATCTACAGTCAATCGACAGAACAGAGTGCTTTTTGTGGTGTAGGTGTGCCTCCTCTTATGAGGCATACCTCCTTTTTGCGCAAGAGTTCTTGCACAAAAAGGTACGTGTGGACACTCAACGGGGCTTTTTTGACCAAAAAGAGCCTAGCACAAAAAGTACAGGTGCTCTGATGGCCATTCTATGAATGGCCATCAAAGCTTTCTTGTGCAAGAGCGTCCATGCAGTGTGGATGTTCTCTTACGCAAAAGCACATCGCTTTTGAGGTGTGGGTGTGCTTTTGCGCAAGAAGTTTTTACGAAAGATCTCTTCCACAAATGCGCAGAAACCCGGCATTGTAGACAAAGCCCAACTGTATATCTCTGGTGCGAGTGGCCACACAAGGTTCAAGAAACAAAAAGAAAGTTTTTATCATTTTTCTCTCTCTAAAATTGCTTGGCATTTTTTGCATGGTCTCTCTTCTGATGCTCCAGAGCATCTGCCCCAGATCTAAACATCAAAGAATGCTCACAGCAGGTCTACACTTCAGATAGCGCACAGCCGCACCAGTGCTATTGTGCCACTGTAGTACTTCAGTGATGACTCCCCTATGCCACTGGACTCCTTCATCCGTGGCCCCTCCACAGAGCTTGCATCTCCAACATAAGCAAAGGTGATGAAGAGCAAGCAACAGAGGGAGGGGGTATGAAGTGGAGGACATGGCCTTGGAGAAGGGGTAGGACCTCTGGGAAGGGGTGGGGCAGAAGCGACAGCAGGGGACAGGACAAAGTTCTTCAGTTTTCTGCAATCAGAAAGTTGGCAAACCTATTGAACTACTGAACATGTGCAGACCCCATTGAAATTGGGGCTTCATGCATATGCAGAGGTCTGTCATAGTTCTCCATGGAGAAGGGTGGCCTAAGTCAACACAACCTATTCTCAATGGGTGGCTGAAATACCCTTGGATTAAACCATGGTGTTGTTATTGAGATTAATGAACATGTTCATGAAAATTGAATGCTGTTCAATTATAGCTCATCTTCTGTTCAGGGGTTAACTTCTTATAAAAAAATGACTATAAATAGTTTGCTCATCTCTACTTACCACCTTAAAAACATAGGTCATTCTTAGAAATACCAACTACCATATTATTGCATTGGTCCGCATAGGTTCCTTGCCTTGTGATTGTCACCTGAGATTTCTTTCTTCTGAGGAATGTTCCAGTACCTGCTCCTCAGGCAGCAAAAATTCTTTGTTCAAGTTTCAGCATGCCTGTTTAAGAGGTTGTACTTACTGGGCATGTTGAAACTATAACAAAGCTGATAAAGCAGCTGTAAGAGTTTTCTCCTTTCAAAAAGACAATGCAAAATTGGCGACATTGACTCAACAAAATCCTGCAGTTTGTGACTTGCAACCTCCTCTCTCTATATATCTTGGTGTTATATATTAGAAGTCCACTGCAGCATATAAAGCTCTAATAAAATGATTTTTAAACAGGGAAATATGCCCACATAAATAACTGATACATCTGGAAAACAGCAATACAATTGCTCAACAACCACTCTTTAACTACATTCCCTTCCCCTCAAAAATTAAACATTTGTCAATGCATGAAACAACTTCAAAATTAGATCAAAACCAAAAGGTCTTTGGTCATGCATGGAAGGTGCCATAACTACACCCAGGACAAGAGATTATCAGAGACAAAGATCCACAACAGCAAAGTTGCTGCCTGTTGGCAATAATAATTATTTATTGATTAACAAATAAATAATTATTTCACTGAACAGTGACATGTTCCAGTCCTGCTAATCTCAGATGCCAAAAGGAGATGATAGTAAATCTTTCAGTGAAATGGATCCAGTATTTTTTACCACTTTGATATACCAAAAGGATGAAAATGGGGTCAGCTGTATCAGACTTCTGACATAGTCTGGTGCATGTGACATTCTAGTATGGTGCTTTGGTGGCGATTTAAAGGGTCAGGGACTCCAGCTACTGCTACAGTAGTGACAGCAGTGGCTGAGGAAGAATCTGGGGACCCCAGCTCCTTTTGTCCCTGCCTCCTCTCCTCCCATCCGCAGGCTTGAATGTGTGATAGGTACTTTATGGAAGATATTGGCTTCAGTGAGAGTTTAGAGCTCTCAGCACCTCTCTGATGATTGCAGTACTTCTCAGGTTTGGGCGTGTGTGTGTGTGTTAATCCATTTGTGACCCTGAGGTGAAAAGCTGCTATTTAAATACAAAGTGTAATCATTACCGAGGTAGATGCTGTACAAATCCTTAACTATTGCAGCTGCATACATGTCAGTTTTTTCTCTTCTATCTTCAAGCAAAATAAAAATCAGCTTGACTCTTTGTTTCAGTCATGTTGCATTTAGCAGTGGAATTTCTCAGCTTCCTTTGTTTTCATTATATATAAAAACTGCAATCTGGTAAAAATCAATTGTCTTGAGGAATGTTTGCTGGTAAATAAAGAAAGTAATATTTCATATTGCAATAATATGAAATATAGAATCTTAATGTTCTGATAGTTTACCCAGAATAGTTAGACTAGATTAAACATAGATTAATCATACCTAGAGTTGAATAACTGTTAACCCAATAGGGATTTTTTTAACACAATTATATTTCAAAGTTAATATTGAAATAATGTTCTTGACAGATGTTATGTGACACATCTGTAATTTTTCTCATGGTCATACAGGCTATGTCTAGAGTACAAGGTTTTTCTGGGATACCAGAGGTATCCCGGAAAAATTCCACCACTTCCAGGGAACGCGTCTGCTCTTCCGCTTTTTTTTTGCAGAAGAGTAGACACGTTCTTTCGGAAGCCCTGTCTTCCTCCTTCCATGAGGAAGAAGGACTCTTCCAAAAGAGGAGGTTTTTCCAAAATTTGGCCCAGTGTAGATGGGCCAAATTTTGGAAAAGCCTCTTCCGACAAAACTGTCAGAAAAAGGTATGCAAATTGTGTAGCGCAAGTTGCGTACCTTTTTCTAATAAAACATTGTGGTTTAGACATAGCCATACTGAAAGGTATTATTATATATGTATTTGTTTGTTTTATCCTACCAGCTAAGTACATATCACATGCATCATTCCAACACTGATATTCATTTTTCTGAATGACTATGTGTTTATAATTCTGTGAGAGCAGGAGGTACGCAAGATCAAGTATCAAATAATAACATTTGATGATAACAAACAATATAACAGTAGGGATGCCAATATATTTTGTCATAATACATTTCTTCCAACCGCTGATAGCAGAAATCCTGGTTCCACTGAAGTCAATGGGAGATTTGCCCATTTTATCTCAATTTTATCTTCTATTCATCTCAATTTTTACTCTTTACCACAGTCCTAATAAAATACTGGAATAAATCCAAGTATGTACCAAAAATGATGGAGCTGTAATTTGCTCATATTATATAACATTCTGAAGCAGGATGTGGCCACAAATTTTAGGACATTTGCAACATAATGTTTGATCTAAGAATTTACCCTCAAAACAGTAAATGTCCATATTTTGGTTGGGTGGGACTTACAAATTCTAATAGCAAGGATATTGGATTAGAACTGATGTAACAGTGGACATGGGCTCACCTTGTAAATGCAATGTTCTCTCACAGATATAAAAAAGGAGTAAAACAAAGAGAATAGTATAGTTTACACAGACAGAAACCTGGAAAGGTGAATGGCTAGATCCTTCAGAGTCATGTGACTACATCACCTCTGGATCCTGGTCAGAAAGCCAGCAGAACCAATTCCGAATCAGCCCAGTTCAAGGGTATCCTCTGATGTAGTTTGGGCTAAAGGAACCATGTAGATGCACCCTACTTTTCAGCTGCATGCTTCTAAGCTGTAACCAAGGATCTGGGTTAAAGAATCTAGGTAGGTGATACATTATGGATCCATTCCCACAAGATTTCGTTCAGCTAAATTCCCATAATTGCTAGAATAACCTGTTAGACAAGTTTGTGAGGTAATATCTTTTACTGGGCCAGCTTCTGTTAGTGAGAGAGAGAAGTTTTCTGGGACCTCAAGAAGTGCTCTGGACACCTTGAAAACGTGTCTGTCTCACCAACAGAAGTTGGTCCAATAAAAGATTTAGCCACCCACCTCATTGCTCTGATATTCTGGGACTGACACCAACAATGCATAGAATGACCTTCTCAGCCCCCATGTTTTCTGTTTATTTTATCACTTTTCTGATTTTTTCCTACTTTACAATTCCACAGTCAAAGTAATTTAATTGAATGTATTATATTTTTCTTTAAGCTTCTTGATAGTGCTAGCAATATTTTAAATTGTTTATTATATAGACCTGGAACAATGCAATTGATTTGCATCAATGTTACAATAAAGTTAATCCAAAGCAGAGGATAAATAAAGCTTTCCTGTTTGATACATTGTATATTGTTCAAAGTTCTATACATATTTGGGTATGTGTCTGCTTTTGAATAAGTTTTTGCTTTCAGTCATGTTTGAGTTGTTATTATAAAGACAAAGAAATCTCTTTACATACACACTATACATGATTCTTTGCCAACCTGGCATTTAAGTAATGTATTTTCAAGTAGTTCATTATTTGCCCGGGCAACGATTCTCCTTTTGATGCTATTCCATTGCTTGTTGAACTTATCTTCTTTTTGGCAGCTAACATAATTCACTCACAACAAAATGGCTACTCTGGCTTTGAAGTGTAGAAGGGCTAAGAAGATGGCCTGCATTTAATCATAATTCACTCATTTTTCCAATTGCTGTTAGTAATTATTCCATACCTGACTAGAGTATAAAAGAATACTATACCAGCATTTAAATATTCCACAATTTCTACCCACCATGGTCTATCTTAAGGTTTTATGTTTCCACTTATCACTGTGTCTTCTACATAAACTCAGTAACACTAGCAAAAGCCTTAATGGATTTCATGCTTCTCTCACAAAGTTTAATGAACTGTGGCTGTATAGAGAAACCATGGTTGTCAACAGGAATTGAACCTGGGACCTTCAGGGCCAAAGAAAGCACAAGGCTATACCATTTGAGCCAAAGAAACAATTTTACCAGCTGTAAGGTGAGCAACTCACAGGACAAACTACTAGTAGGTGGTACAGGATTACTTGCCATTTGAGAAAGAGTATTATGTAAGCATCTACACATGATTAGAAAGGGACAGGACCTGCAAAGTTCAGCTATAACTCTGCAGTCAGACAACCCAGTGTCTTCTAAACTTTTGAAGGTGTTCAGATTTTGTGATCAGATTGGTGGATTTGAATTGCAGGGTTTAGCAGAGAGCATCTCTTTTCCTTTTATTTACATTGTGTTATTTGCAAAGGGTGAAACATAATTCAGTAAGTAATATTACTTAGATACTGTATTGCACTGTGGTTCCTTTTGTTGATGAATAGAAATCTTTTGCCTAAAAAATTGCATTTGTTGAAAAAAAGTGTTTTTGTTTCTTACATTTTTTGTAAATTCACATTAAGTGTATTAAATTGGAGAGGATACACTGCTATTAGTACATAGCAAACTGTTTAATCCCTGCGTTAAGTGCAAAACTCACCTTAATTTTAACTACGGAGTCACAACTAGCACCTCCATACAAACAATAAGAGAGCATCATGCTGTCTACCTTTTGATCTGCACTTTGGTCTGCATTAACTCCATGATATGTGCTTTCCTGCCATACTCTGCAAGCCGTAATGGGTTCTGCAACAGTGATATTTCACCTCTAGGGTATTATTCATAATGAAGTTATAGTTCAGTAGTCTTAAAACAAAGACACATGAAAATTTAATGAACTGTACTTAGTACATTTAAGAAATGCTAATGCAACAATATGATTGGGATTTTACATGTATAAAAGTCAAGATATTCAGAATGATGGTTCCCATAGCAATTGTAACAGCCCTGGAATGCATATATAGCACTTCAGAATTATTGAATGTGATGTTAGCTTTAATATACACAGACAATGTGGAGGTGGGAAGTATAATTTAGAATTTCAAGTCTATTGTCTTGGAAATCCTCAACCAGAATGTGGCCTTAACAGGTTGTTTGTGTTTTTTTCTTTCAAGGGGGAGAGAATTTTTAAAATGCACATTTGAATGTGTACTTATTTGTTTCCTTTCCTGGCTCTGTAGAGTTGCGTCTGGTCAGTCAAGTACTAAACAGTTGTAGTAACTACCACAGATTTTGCTCAGGATTTCAGAGGACCACTTGTGGGGGCTATTTTGGAACCAGAGAGTTTTTGAGACTTCAGTCATTTTTTCATCTTTTTTTTAATTTAAAAAAACCCGATCCATTTACCAGAAACAGGTAAGGTAAGACTAACTGGCATCTTTTTTGGCACTGTTGATAAGTTTTTGCTAGGCAGATCTTTAACTGATTGTCATGCATATAGAAGTGGAACCTTGGCTTCCATATGGTTCTCTTTTTCTGGCTGTGGCAACACAAAGGGTATGTCGAGACTACATGGCTCCATCGACGGAGCCATGTAAACTAGTTTACCCGGCATAGTCAATGAAGTGGGGATTTAAATAATCCCCGCTTCATTAAAATAAAAAGGGCCGCCGCACTGTGCCGACAATCAGCTGATCCGGCACAGCACGACAGTCTAGACGTGGCACGGTCGACAAGGGAAGCCTTTGTCGACCGCTCCAGTATGCCTCATGAAACGAGGTTTACCTGAGCGGTCGACAAAGGCTTCCCTTGTCGACCGTGCCACGTCTAGACTGCCACGCTGTGCCGGATCAGCTGATCGTCGGCACAGTGCAGTGGCCATTTTTATTTTAATGAAGGGGGGATTATTTAAATCCCTGCTTCATTTATTATGCTGGGTAAACTAGTTTACATGGCTCCGTCGACAGAGCCATGTAGTCTAGACATACCCAAAATGACTGTGTAACCACGTAGGGTGTGTCTAGACTACTGGGTTTTGTCGACAAAAGTGGACTTTTGTAGACAAAACTATACCTGCGTCTACACTACTGCTGAGTTCTGTCGACATAACATCGACAGAACTCGGCAGTTTTGTCGATGGCGGTAAACCTCATTCTACGAGGAATAATGCCTTTTGTCGACAGAGTTCTGTCAACAGAAGGTGTTATTGCATCTACACTGTCCTTTGCGTCTACACTCTCATGTCGACAAAGTGGCTTGCTTTGTCGACAGAACTGGATGTAGTCTAGACGCTCTTTGTTGACAGAAGCTTTGTCAACAGTATCTGTCGACAAAGCCTCTGTTGACAAAAGCCTGTAGTCTAGACGTATCCCTAGGCAACCAAGGATTCTCCTGGCATGGATAAATCTCTTAATTTAGTAAAATTGTTGGACTCAACTGTATGTCATCACTATCATAGGGGCTGACCACTAATATGCTTTGAAAATTCCCAGACAAGAGTTTCTATCCGCCAGGATAAGGACTTAACTACACAAAAAGTTTGTGGCGAGCTGGGATGTAAATCTACAGTTCACTAGTGTGTCACACACTAATAGTTCACCTGGATTCTGCTAGCACTCACTAAAAGTTCCCTAGCATGTTCTGATCTACACTTTCAAAACATGAGTCACTGTTTTGCAAGCAATAATGTAGCCATCTAGTGACAATAGCTAAAGGTTTTGTTAAATTTTCTATTGAAGGAATATTCTTTTGGCAAATACATGATCACCCTAGTTGAAAATTAGCATTTAAGGTTTAGGTCTTAGGAAATTTCAAACAAACTGAACAGCTGTATGATAAAATGTCTGATATCAGGACAGTCACATTTATCAATAGAAGTTGAAGAATGCTTTCTGTGATCTTAATATAGAACACACTATATTGTATGTCAGTTTTACAAGATTTCTTTGCAGATTATACATGTACTCTAAACCACAAAAACAAAGAAATGGAAAATAAAATTAAGGTGTCTAACATTACTTACTGTTTCTCTTCCATCCAGAAAGGCATCTCACATCACTAGTACAACCAACATGTCTGACAGATAATACACTAACACAGGGGTTCTCAAATTTTGTGTTACTGCAACCCCCCTCTAAGTTGCTTGCGACCCCCCTCTAAGTTGCTGCAACCCCCCTTTAAATTGCTCGCAACCCCCCTCTATGTTGCTCACGACCCCCCGGGGGTCGGGACCCACAGTTTGAGAAATGCGGCACTAACACCTTGATTTTACCTCAGTAGTAATAACTACTCCAAATTACTACCACCACCAACAGACCAGATTTCTCCCCTAGTATCCTTTTTAGTACAATGCTGGAAAATCAAACTCACCCGTCCTGACAGGAAGATCTGCTGTGTTAGGCTGTGAAACAACACAGTCTCAGAGCAGTCCCAAAGGAAGAGTCAAGAGTCCACTGTGTTTGTGGGAGAGGTCATTTAAAATAAAATTATTCTGTTGGGATTAATCCTTCTCTGTCAGGGGAGCAGAGGGTTTGTGGCTTAACAGGATCTTTTAGTGTCTAATGCTTAACATTCTTTTTGTAAACTTTCAATACTTTAAAAAAAGTACCAGCCCACCAGCAAAAAGTCATTGGTTTATGCTAACATAATTCGATAATATTGTATAATGATTTAAATATAGCTCCTTTGTAAACAAAATGTCTTCTGTTCCTGGCATCACAATTAATAGAAATTCCAAAAACCGACAGGATGTCTACTGGCAGAATTTAGTCTGTCTTGTTTGTTACAGGACCTAACTAGATCGGCCATATCGTCACTGGTTCATTCTCCTGCACATCTACTAATGTAATATACGCCATCATGTGCCAACAATGCCCCTTTGCTGTATACATCGGCCAAACTGGACAGTCCCTACGTAAAAGAATAAATGGACACAAATCAGATATTAGGAATGGCAATATACAAAAACCTGTAGGAGAACACTTCAATCTCCCTGGACACACAATTGCAGATCTAAAGGTAGCCATCCTGCAGCAAAAAAATTTCAAGAACAGAATTCAAAGAGAAACCGCTGAGCTACAGTTCATCTTCAAGTTTGACACCATCAACTCAGGATTAAACAAAGACTGTGAATGGCTAGCTAACTACAAAAGCAGCTTCTCCTCTCTTGGTAATCATACCTCCAGATCAGCTACTAGAAGTGGGTCTCACCCTCCCTGATTGGATTCAGCTCGTTATCTCTAGCCTGATTCTGGCCTGCATATTTATACCTGCCTATGGAAATTTCCACTACATGCATCTGACGAAGTGGGTCTTTGCCCACGAAAGCTTATGCTCCAACACTTCTGTTAGTCTATAAGGTGCCACAGGACTCCTCGCCACTTTTGTTTGTTACAGATATTTCAGTTAGGGTTGAGAGGGTTTAGATGTATTAAACCATAACTTTGGCTGTTCAGTGAAACTTTGGCAAATACATAGAATTGACTTACACAGATCAACTCTATTCAGTTTTATTTAGGTTTGCATGCAGTTGTTGTCACCATAGCATCTGAGCACCTTCCACTAGTGCCTTAAACAACATGATTAACCCAAGGTTTTGTGATGGCTCTTTGTACCTGGCTTGTCCTACAGTCTCAGAGCAGCCCCAGAGAAACCTCTTTCCCCTGAAGAAGATGAGCTTTGCCCTTGTGATAAAAAGTTCCATTCTGTCTGATGAATGGAGTCTTTAGCTACTTTTAGTGCTTGTCATGGAGATTCTTGAAGAAAAGGAAAAAGACCTTGAACTTGACTCAGTGTTCTCTGGGAAGACAGTGTAAACAGTAGAGGACAGGCTTGATGTGCTCATGGTAATTCATGCTGTTGAAGAGATGCGCTGTGTCACTCAGCTGTAGCTGACACTTTCTAAGTGTGTGCTTCATGTGCTGTGTGCTTTATGTTCGGGTTATATTTATATCATATCCATTGTGATGCAAACAGAATTACTGTCTTCTGGCCAGCCCTACTAATCTCCTTATTCCATTGCTACTTTCTATAGAACATAAGTTGCTAAAGTCATACAAGCATTTTTGAGCTTTTATCCTCTAAAACTCATTTCACCAAAAATGAAATATGATTCTAAATTGATTTGACAGTATCCACTTACTGTAGGCATGGTCTTATGTGTTTCTGTGCCCACTACATATTTAAGTGGAGAATGGTTTCTAATGTATGTCAGAGGCTAATGTGAAATATTAGCATTTTTAGTGTACAGTAGTGTAAAGATAGAAATAAATAGCACATCACTAAGTACTGTAATAATTTAAATATACTGTAAAGAATTCATGATTTGGGCATTGAGTATTTTCACTACACAATGTACAGTCCATGTATTACTTTATATAATGCATGTGTTTCATTTAAAATGTATACGATTTCAGTACTTGTGTTCCAGAACACAAATTATATTCCCAACAGCACTTCATAAATTTGGGAACCAGAAATTGTTACACAAACCCAGATGCTTTTTGGGAAAATATAAGAACTCCGTTAACAAAACCCTTTCCCACAGAAGAGGGAATTCTCTATTGATATAAAGCCTTTAGACTGCAATCAGAGGGGCTGGTGCTAATTGAAAATTGGTGAACCAAAACTCACTCCCTGAATGCTCCATGCCGAGGATTGCCAACTTTCTGTTTGCATAAAACTGAACATCTCAGCCCCTTCCCTGAGGCCCTGCCCATGTGCCACCCTCATCTCTTGGGCTCCATTCATGCTCCCTCCCTCCTCCCTCCTCATTGCTTGCTCTCTCCCACCCTCACTCACTTTCACCTGGCTGGGGCAGGAGGTTAGGATATAAAAGAGGGTGAGGGCTTTGGCTGTGGGTGCAGACTCTGGGGTGGAGCCAAGGATATAGGGTTTGGGGTGGAGGTGAGAGTTCCAGGCTAGGGTACAAGTAGAGGGGATTCAGGGTCTGGAAGGGAGTTGGGTTCAGGAGGGAATTTCAGGATGGTGTGGAGCAGGAGTGGCCAACCTAAACCTGAGAAGGAGCCAGAATTTACCAATGCACATTGCCAAAGAGCCACAGTTATATGTCACCAGCCCTGCTCATCTCCCCACCACCACTCTTAGCACATCCCACCCACTGGCAACCCCACTGATCAGTGCTCTCTTTTTCCCTTCCTCCTGCTCACTGTGGTACGATCTTTCTCAGTGGGACACTCTAGAGGGGGAAGCATGGGTGTGACAGGCTCAGTGGAGAGGGTAGGAAGTGGCAGGATCCTAGTGGGAAAGGGTGGAGGGGGACAGAGCTGGGGGTTGAACAGTGAGCACCCTCTGGCCTAGTGGAAAGTTGGCACCTGTAGCTCCAGCCCTGGATTCAGTACTTATTCAAGGAGCTGCATATTAACTTCTGAAGAGCCTCATGTGGCTCTGCGGCCACAGGTTGGCCACCCCGGTGTGGAGGGTTGAGGTGCAATACGGTGTGTGGGATCACAGTGGCACTTTCCATAGCTCCCAGGAAGCAGCTACCAGGTCTCTGCAGCCCCTAAGCAAATTTGTGGCCAGGAATGGTCCACATATTTCCTTTGCACCCATAGGAGCTGCCCACACTGTTCCTATTGGATGCAGTTCCTGGCCAATAGGAACTTGGGAGCCAGCACTCGGGGTTGTGCATGAAGACTCCCTATATTTAGGGGCTTCAGGGACCTTGTAGCTACTTCCAGAAATGGTGCAGAGCCATGGCATATAGAGAGCCTGCCTTAGCTCCGGACTCCCGTTGTACCATGGACTGAAGGCCTGGCAATCCTACCCAAGCCTCTCTCCTTTCCAGAGTTTATCTTTAGGAGGGAATGTGATCCAATGTATGTATTCAAAGGACCTAGTGAGACTGCATATGCAAATGGGCAGGGGTGGTAGAATCTCTGGGGAAATCTCAGTGCTAAAAACAAGTATGCTGCACCTTCTTACTTACGAACAATAGCAGAAAGTGGTTTAAGGTTAAGTCAGATTAAAATTCTTAGGTCACTAACAAAGGAAATATATAAGGACACTGATCTCCATTAAAAATACCATTGACTGATGTAATTTGACATTGAGGCCCATTATCTGATCTTGAACAAAGCCAGAGAGGGATGTAATTAGACTGCTGAAGTGATGAAGTATTTACAAATATACACAATTTGATATTTTCCCAGAACAGCCTTGTTTTGGGTGTTACAAGGTAAGTATTTTGCTATTAAATCCAGGTTACATTCCAGAATTTGTAGTTTTATTGTCCCTTCTCTTGTGTGCCAATATCTATTTTCTTCTTGAAATTCTTCCTTAAAAAACGCTATTTCTAGAAAGTCTTTTACTGCTGACCTACTGTAGAAAGAAAAGAAAATTGCAATACCTTTTACTGACAAATGCTCTATTATTGCCAAAGCCATGCTCTCTGTCTAGTTTAGAGTCCAATTCTGCAGCCTTTACATTGTTTAGGATTAATGTGAGCAATGCTGCATGAATAAATAATCACCAGCGTGTGTAAAGGTTATGCATTAAGGACCCACATTGCTAAGCTTTCAGGTCTCATAGGGGTAGCCATGTTGGTCTGTAACTTTAAAAACTACAATAGTCCTGTGGCACTTTAGAGCAGGGGTGGGGAACCTAAGGCCTGGGGGCCAGATGTGGCCCCTGCCTTGCCTGGATCAGGCCCCTGGGGTTTAGGGCTCCCCCCCAGCATTGGGGAGCCTTCACAGGCACTCCATTTCTTGCTACCCCCCCCTTCAGGGCTGGAGCACATAAAATCTACTAGCTTGGGTCCCCTTACCCCCCGCACCCTGGCTCTGCTGTGCCAGGGGAATATGGAGAGTGTCTTTCTTCTTCTCAGTCAGGGGCCACATTAGTGAGGTTGTTTTTCACTTCTCACTTATTTGTGGCCCACAGATGATTTTCCTGTTGGTCAGCGGCCCCCGATCCAAAAAAGGTTCCCCACCCCTGTCTTGGAGACTAACAAAAATATATAAAACCCACTTCATCAGATGAGTTGGAATGAAAATAACAGAAACCAAGATCTGTATCTATATCTATATCTATATATAACCACAAAAGAAGTACCTGTCAATTGTAGGACCTGTGTTAAATGAGGCTAATTAAGTGTTGTCCACTTCCAGTCTTGTTACATACAGCACTGACAACATGGATGGCCTTTGACTACTAATAGTAGCATGAAACCCATGTGATACTGATGATTAGGGATCCATCTGTGTAGCAAGTACCTATGAAACAAATCTTTCTCACGTTATTTATGAAAGTAAAACGCAGTGCAAAATTGGGCACTAATTTTGAAACCGTTGTTGAAGAATATAAGTTTACCATTCTAGTGTCCACATTCAGACATACAAGGGGGGTGAATAATATAGGCAAGGGAAGGCATTGGCTTCCCAAAAAGATTGGGGTGGCCTCACCAATTCCCTGACTGGTTCAGGAAGCTTGGGTTACATGGCTGCCCACTAAGTCTGGGGCCATGACATAGTGGCCCAGTTGCTCTGGGGGGGGCAGGACCAGACTATTGTGGGGGCTGGAATAGGCTGGGACCAGGGAAGCCTTGATGCTTTGGAGGCCAGATTCACACTGCCCAGCTACTCCAGGGGCCAGAGTGGGGATGGAGCTATGGCTGTCCCACTCTCCAGGGATTGGACCAGGGCTGGAGGGAGAGTCGGGACTGCCCAATGCTCCATGAAATTGGGGAGAGATAAGATGGGAGCCTGCAACTACACAGCTGCTCCAGGTGGTGAGCTGCTCAGCACTCAGGAGGCTGCAGGAAGAGCTGGGGTTGTGAAGCTGATCAGCGCCGGGGGTGACTGGTTTCTGGTGGGTCTGGAAGGGAAGGGGCTGTGGACGGAAGGGGCAGGTCTGGGGCTTCCTCCTCAGGCCATCTGTGTGCCAGCTGCCCATGGAGAAAGACATGGCTAAGCAAGAGAAATTATTTTAGAGATGGACACAAAAATTATGGAGCCTGAAGCACAGGAAAAACAAATGTGTTTGTGGTATAGGAAGAAGCTGAGAGGGAGGCAAAAGGCCTGTTTCTTGAAGAAGAGCTACAGATAACAGAAGCAGGGAAAGGATTAGATACTGTTTGTAGCACTGTAAGTTATGGGACCTTGTAATGGGGCTAGGCCCTAAGACTAAAAGGGCCATAGAGAAGTCCTCCAGGGGGCTAGAGTGGCTGTAGAGGAATCAACCAAACAGGACCCAGGAGGGACTATATATGAAGCTGCAGGACTAGAGGCAGCTCAATTACTGTCCAGACCTAGAAGGGAGAATGTCTGGGGGGCTGGCTGGCTGGCAGAACCAGAGACAGCTCAGAGGGAGAGCTGTTTAGGACATTGTCTCTAGAAGGAGAAGCCCTGGAGGCACCACTCTTCTACTGAATGGGGAAACAGATTGAGAGAATGGACTGGACTTTGAGACACTCTATCGTGGGCACCATGATGGACCTCTTTTAGATGTGTACCCTGGAAGGGGTTTGTGGGTGCACAAGGAGTATGTCTCAGACACAGGGCTGAGTAGCTGCAAGGCTTTTAATGCTGAGGCAGTGCAGGAACCTGCACTTGGCCAAACTGGGTGGCTTGCATGAAGTGAGTGCTAACCCGGTTACAGACCTGAATAAGATAAAGGCATTTGTCAAATATGGGCTTGATGTACAGAGAAGTAAATAATTTTGGAGAAGACAAAGGATGGTCAAAGAAGAGGACTAGAGAGGCTTCAAAGAGAGGAAAGGAGACAGATGTGCTTACAATGTTATGGAGAAGAAAGTGTTTACTGGAGTTGAGAAATGCATGATGGAAAATGGGTGAGGCAGCAAAACTTGGCAGTAAAGGCCTAAAAACTCAAATAATTTGGTTCTAGTGGACCTAGAAAGATATTAACTGGTCTTGGGAATTAGAGAATCCCTCAGATAGAGGTCAGAAGCCAAGAATATATTTCCAAGAGACAAACATCCCCTGGGAACTATTCAGCCAAACAAAGTTTGCAACTGTGGCTACATCTAAACTGCATCCCTCTGTAGGCAGAGGGAAGCAGATTAGGCACGTTGAAATTGCTAATGAAGCGGGGATTTAAATATCCCACTCTTCATTAGCATAAACATGGCTGCTGCTTTTTTTCGACACAGAGCTTTTTTGAAAAAAAGCAGCAGTCTAGATGTGGATCTGTCGAAAAATAAACCCTTTTTCGAAAGATCCTGTAAACCTCATTTTTTGAGGCATACAGGATCTTTCAAAAAAGGGCTTATTTTTTGACAGATCTGTGTCTAGACTGCTGCTTTTTTTGGAAAAAGCTCCATGTCGAAAAAAAGCGGCAGCCATGTTTATGCTAATGAAGCGTGGGATATTTAAATCCCTGCTTCATTAGCAATTTCAACGTGCCTAATCTACATCTCTCTGTTGACAGAGAGGTGTAGTCTAGACACACCCTGTGTGTGGTTTTTTGTATCCCAAAAGATACCAACAAACGTGAAAGGGGCTTTAATCAAAATCTACTTCTGAACTTTAAACAGTCACAGAATCTGGGAAAGTTTAAATCAGGATCCAGGTCTAAATTTAGTAATCACAGCTTTACCTCCACATAAGACTGATCCTAATGCACCGGACTCTGGAAATGTTTGAATATGAAGGTGAACTTCAGTTTGGGCCCCTCTGTAAAATCTCTTTATTTTATTATATTCTTGGTTATATTTTGCTGAAAGAACTAGTAGCCCCTATTACTTAGAAGGAAACATGCTCACACATATTTAGTCAAGGGGTTGCACAAAAGTGTGCAAATCCCCCAAACCTTGCCCCTCCCCCCAAAAACCAAGAGAACAAATTAAAAATAAAATTACTCAAAGAGTTCAAAACTAGCTATGATGTGGAGTCATGATATTTGGATCCTGATTCAGACTTCTGCAGGATTTGCTGGAGAGAGGAGACTGGATCCATATGGCAGAGGGCGTATTCAGCAGGTTTCTTTTCATATGCAGTTCTAGACAAAGGTTTGAGGAGGAAGGGATCTTAATATTGCTGAGCATTTCTCCCATCCTTGGAAAGATGGATGGTTTCCAAAATAGGAATCCTACAGGAAATACTGTTTGAATAATATGATGATTAAAGAATAGTCCCTTTCAAGTAGCTGGCATATTCTCATTTATTCCTTCTTAAAGTGGACATGATTATTATAGTAGAGGTCAAGTTGCACATGCAGAAAACATGTGGATATGAAGAGGAGTATGACTCGGAAAAGTTTCGGTTGAAAGTTTGGCATCAGAATTGTTTCTCTTAGATAGACTGTGTCCAAGGGTAAAATATTTAAAAGTCCCCAAGTCCTATTTTTAAAAGATTCATCAGCACTTAAGCTCCTAAATCATTTAGGCACTAAACTTTTGTATCTCATATTTTATGTGGGTTGCTGGGGAAGGAGAAAGGAAACTCATCTTCCCACAGCTGTGGGCTTTACACTTTTCTGATGATCAGAACTGCTCTTAGCTTGAGTACAATATCTGTTGCACCTACTAAAAGGGTGGCATAGTCCAGGGGAAGCCCTGAGAGGCATTTGGTCTACCTGAGGCCTCCTGGAGTTCCCATAGATATAGTGTGACTAAGTACCACCCTCAGCTGGAGAGTTTCCCTTGAACACAAAAATGAGCCATATCAGATTATTTTACAAATTAAAAATATGACAAAAATGCATATGATTAAACAATGGTAGCTACTGGTGGTGGTGGTGTGTGTATATTAAAGACACAACATCCCTGTCTAAAATTACTTTATCAAGGTGGCAAAAGTTGGAAATGCCAGAACTAAGATTTCCACAACAACCTTAATTTGAGCCCCTTGCATATGTATATGTATTATGATACCGTTTTTAATTATTTGATTGCATACCATTTTTCCATAGGACTCCTGTTTCATTAACTGCTCTACTGAGCATGTCTGCACTGCATTTTTTCTGAGGCTTATAAATTGACCAAATTTGTCTGGATATTCACAGGAGGTAGGAAAAGGGCACCTCCCTGACACAAAAGCCACTCCCTTGCCAAATTTCAAATACTTGCTCCAAAGCATGGGGCACTACAGATTTAAAGAAAAATCAACAAGAACTTTTTTTAACATGGGCAGAAACCATATTTTTCTCCAGCCTCAGTCTCAGAAATGGTTTAAGTCATCCAAAAAAATTAAAATATCAGCTTGAGGCAGAGACTGGGCATGGAAAACTTCAACCCAAATGGTTAGAGTTTGGCAAAGTTATAAGCAACTGAGAACTGTGTCTTATTATGAGATGTTGGGCAGCCTTAATAATAGGCAGTGCTACCAGCATATCTATACATGTGCTGAAGATATAATTTGGTGGTGTGCTCCCCTCGAAGCACTTTAAATTAATTAATTTATGCCATTTCAGCACAGTCCAGTTCTGACATTCTTGGTAGAATTCTACTTCATATGCTTCTTTTTCACCTGCCTTCCCAAACCACACTAACTTCACTGCCAGTACTTATGGCCACACACAAGAGTTGAGATTTATAGCTGCAAGAAGTTGATGCCAAATTCTGGAATGTATTTTTCCACAAGCAACAGTGTCTTGGTATGTGACGGGCTTCCTGTCTGGTCTCACTGCTTTGGCCATCTTGGAATGCATGAGAGGCTGCCATAGGAGGGCTTTGTTCATCAGCTGTCTTCTCCCTTGCTGCCATTTTCCTTTTACTTGCTTTGGAATCTGAGAAACTTGTTCCATTTTGGATGCTGTATTAGCAAGCCGGCCTTACAAAATTACTATGAAAAGCTATTTTTGCTCCTGGAAAATATATCGTTCATCCATTGTGTCAATGCACTTACTGTATATGTAAGTACACTGGTTGTGAAACTGTGTGTAACATAATGCTTGCTTCATTTACATACTGAACAATCTCATGCTTTTTATATCACACCTTCAACAGCCACCTTATTAGAGAACAGATTCCTTCCCCTAGAATTTACTGTTGTGAGCTTGAGTGTCCATTGCAGGGAAGAGCACTGGTGTAGGACAAAAGAGACAGGTTAAATTTCCAGCTCTCCTGCTAGATTCTTGGGGAAACTTGTGAATTCATGTCATAGCCCTGTGCCTCAATTACTCCACCTGTAAAATGGTTATTATGATGCTTTTCTTGATATCTACAAATGAAAAGTACTATATAAGAGCTAGATTATTATTATCATTATTATTATATATTATCTGATATGTTCTCTATCTGATAACTTTATTATTATTATTATTAAGTTACCACATTGTAACAAGGATCAACTTAGGCAAATTTTTTGGAGTTTTGAATTTAAACGTAAAACTTTGAAAATGCTCTGGCTACTTTCCTTTAGCTCAGTTGTAGAGGACTGTGTTTCAAGTGCTGATGAATACAAGAGATCAGCAAAGGCAAAATCACTTTTTAATATTGCAAGCTGTCTGCAGAAATTGAATCTAGGGATATGTCTACACTACAAAGTTAATTCGAAATAACTACTGTTATTTTGAATTAACTTTAATAGCATCTACACAGGCAAACTGCTATTTTGAAATAAATTCGAAATAGTGGAGCCCTTATTTCAAATTTGGTAAACCTCATTCTACGAGGAGTAACGCCAAATTCGAAATAGCTATTTTGAATTAAGTTCTGTGTAGACACTTAATTCGAAATAGGGGGCCTCCAGCCCTTCCCAGGAGTCCTGGTGGCCACTCTGGGCACAACCAGGAAAACGTTACTCTCCTCTCCCCCAGCCCCGGAGCCATTAAAGGCATAGACCCTGGCCACAGTGCCTGTGCCAGCTCCAAGCCTGCCAGCCAAGAGCCAGCAGTGGCCACTGGGGCCCCTGACCCAGTGGCCCCAAAACATGAGCCAGCAAGCCACTGGCAGCCAGCCCTTCACTGCTCCCCAGGACCAGTCTGCCAGCTCCCAGGAGCCTGACAGGGGCTGGAGAAGGCAGGCGCCTTCCTGGTCCAGGGTGGAGATCGTGGACCTTATTCAGGTTTCGGGGGGATGCCCCCAATGTCCATGATCTCCACACTAGATGGAGGAATGCGGCTGTCTATGGCAGGATAGCTGCCAGCCTGGCCACCAAAGGCCACATACGAATCCAGGAGCAGGTTAGCATGAAAGTCAAGTTGGTTGGCGAGACCCCCAACCCTGAGCCCTCAGCTTCCCCTCCCCCTTCTTGCCCTTGCTTTCCCCTTCCATCTCCCTCCTCCCAGGTTTCCCCCTCCCCTCTTCCACCCTCTCTCTTCCCCTCTCCCTCCTCCTTTTCCCAGTCTCCCCAGAGGTTCATCTCCCCCCCCCCAGTTTTGGTCAATAAACCCAGTTTCTATTTTTGAACATACATTTTTTTTGACATCAGGAAGGGGGGCTAGGGAGGGGTAAGTGGAAGGATGTGAGGGAGGAATGGGGCACGAGCCCCCGGTGGGGAGGACCAGGGAGGCTCTGAGGGCTCCTTGGGGTGGACGCTCTCCCTCAGAGCCTCCTGGATCCTGACAGCCCCCCGATGGACCCCCCGGATGGCAGCCTGCAGCAAGTGCTGCCGGGCTCATGGCAACGACCCCACGAGATGCACCGGCGTGCCCAGGGGCAGCTCTGGCTCCATGTGGCCGAGTGCTGTGGTGTCCCAAGTGCGGGCACTCAGGGCACTCCAAGACAGGACTGCTTTGCTGTCCCTCGTTGAGGTAGACAAGCAAGCGGGGAACCCTGAGAACTGTCTGTCTGGGGTGGGGGTAGGATCCCTTTAAGCACGGAGTTCAGTTAGCCTCAGGCAGCAGCCCCACACATTAAGTCCTAACCTGATGCCCGCCAGCACTGGTTCCAGCCAGCCTTAACTTCGGTTCAGGGTCCACTCAGTATGGACGCGCTATTTTGAAATAGCAAAACGCTATTTCAAAATAGTTTTTGTGTATAGATGCATTATTTTCGAATTAGCTTAATTCGAATTAACTATTTCGAATGAAGTTAATTCGAAATAGTGCTGTAGTGTAGACATATCCTAGGACTATCCGCATTAAAAGCACATGTCTCTACCACATTTATTGACTGGATACTACATGTTCATACTTTATAATATTTGAGTATGGCTATCCCTTTAGCTTGCAACAATGCACTGCTTTATTCATATAAGTGACCCAAGAGAGGAAAGCTTATTATTTATTCTTACTTTTCTTTTATTTGTATTACAGTGATGTCTCCAACCAAAATCAGGGCTCCATTGTTTTAGGTCAAGGGTTCTCAAACTTTTTTTATTTATTTTATTTCTGGAACCTCTCTGAGAAAGGTCTATGACAAATCTTCATACTATGCCTCCCTTACTTCTGCACTACTGATGGGGGCAACACTGCCTTCAGAGCTGGGCATCCAGCCAGCAGCCTCTATTCTTAAACTCCCCTACTATAGTCTTGCGACCTCCCCCCCTTTGGGTCATGTCCCCCAGTTTGAGAAACACAGTGCTAGCTGTGAAAACACTTAGTAAAACATCATCCCTGATCTGAAGAATTTATAATATAAATAGACTAGTTTAAGGATTGGGAGGGGAGAAGTATTATAGTCCCCCTTATACAGATAGACTAAGGGACATGCTTGAGGTCCCCACAAGAAATTTGGTGCAGAATCAAATAATGGAGTCCTGAGTCCTAGTCTAGTTCTTTAACCGCAAAACATCAATGCTACATTGGCACATCTGAGTGCCAGTCAGGCCTGAAACAACAAAAAAAATTGGAGAACAGGCAGAAGCCTGCAAAATTATTTTCATTCCTGTTGATTCAAGAAGAAATCAAAGTCTTGTGGAAAATCCTGATTTCCTGACCAATGTTGCAGATTCAAGATATTTGCCTGGTTCACATAAGCATCCAGGTTTTGATGTAAAGTGCAAGCCTCTGGAAGTCTGCCAGTTTGCCATCACTATTGATTACTATTAACATGGCGGTATTGCAGACAACATTTGGGGCAATGTTTTTTGAAAAGACTATAATTAGGCCTAATTAACTTGTGGACAGGGAAAAAAATGTCAGCAATGCATCAGCATCTTTCATTAAAGCAGCTGTTCTCCTTTAGTATGATCGCTGTGGCTTTTAGATTGCTACTCCCACCTGTCTTGTGTTTTTTGATTTGTGGCAAGCTGAGCTTTCTAAATCACCCATCAGAATGAGGCATGGCAGAGACGGCGCAGAAACTGGGATGTTTTAAAATCCTTCATGACACCAGCACAATCATTTATAAATCTCCTTTTTAAAACACATTGCACTCCGGTGGCTTGGATTTAAAAAGGGCAGGTCAGTGAGGGTTGACTGTTGTTTTCTGTAATATGCGTCTATGAGCGTTGAGTTTCAAAAGTTTTTTTTAATTATCAAAATATAACAAGCCTCCTTTTGATGGAAGCAAGTTTATAACTGCAATAGCTATTATTCTTTCTTCACAAAAGGTTTAGTGCCACTCAGTAAAAACACAGCAGCCAGGTCCTGCTTGTGCACAATAAAATAAAATAAAATTCATTAAATTTCATACAGGTAAAATCTCAGGGCCGCTTTCCACTGGACAGGGTGCTAGAGTTGTATGAAGCTGTAGCAGAACAATAGAAAGAGCCCACTCAGAAGCAGTATTTATTGGTGGTTTCAAAAGGTGCCTCATGCTACCTATACACCCTGCCATCTATCTTAAATCATGTCCCCTTCTGATTTGCTTATGTCTGTGTGTCCAAAAGCAGAACTTGCTCCAACATGAATAAGAGTATCACTCCACTTTCAAGGCTTTTCACAGCGTATCTCTACCCTACTTATCACGTCTCATAGATTTATAGACTATCATAATCATAATCTATCATAATGTCAACTCCTGCCTCTCATCAGCCTTTATCTCTCACTTGTTAAATTTTCAAACATCACCTTCATTCTTTTTCCTTTCTGCCTTTCAGGGTTAGGGAGCATCCCCATAAACTTCTCCAAAACTATCTCATTATCCACTTGCAGAACCCTCCTTTAATTTATTGTTCTATTCAACGTGGAGTTCTTGGAAGATATATTCTGAAATATGAATACCTTTTCCTTTCTCTTGCAGGTTATATTCATGTGGTTGGAATGGGGACAGTAAATTCATCACAGCTTCCACCAGAAGAATTCTACATCACTTCCCTATTTATAGGTAGATATTAAAGTTAAAATTGCATCCTTTAATACAAAGAAAAATGCTGCTAGTATATCCTTTATTTTAAAAATGAATGTAAACAGAAGATCTAGGTTCCAATAGATTCTGTGATTTAGAAAAAAAACAGTAAGTTGTATTAACATTTTAAGTATTTGTAGCTCTTTGCATATAGAATACAATCGTTCTTTTACAAAACCTTCTTACTGTGTTTAATTGGAATCAGTTGAGACAACATAAATCTCATTTCACAAGGCAGTTATAGGAACCTCCATTAGGGTTATAATCCTTTTTTTCAAATGACTCATGGCTAGGGCTGCCCACTCTCCAGGAATTAAAGATTAATCTTTAATTAAAAATTATGTCAATGTGATGAAACCATCAGGAAATATGTCTGACCAAAACTGGCAATCCTAGTTGTTGCTTCTACTTATATATATGCCAAACTGATATTTCTAAAGTATATTTTTTAAACAATACAGTTGAAATAGTGCCTGAGAAATATGCTGTTGAGTTTCTTTGAGAAAAACAGCTTTTGATTTTGGGAGTCTTGAATTCTGGGTGACCAGTTTAAGGCATTTAGGTCTTGATTTTCAGAGATGTTGAAGGTACAGCACACACAATTTGAGATTAAGGCTTTTATAATTTTCAACTACATACACTTCTATAGTGAAGTTGCATATTTCCCCACATGTCAACAGAGTGGTCCCAATTCAGTGTAAATATGGAGTAAAGGTCAGTGATACAGGACATTCAAATGATGGATTGAGATAATTATTACTACCTGTGGGTGGATACTGTATCTATTAGTGAATATCATTCTGTCACAATGTACTGTGAGCAGGATTTTCAAGAACACCTGATTTGTGCTCTTAAGCCATTTAGGCACTTCAGAAAACTACCGTGAGACTTTAAAACACCTTGTTGTGGCACATATCAAAATTTAGAATCCTGCTAGAATATGGTTTAGTAAGGTTACGAGGTGTCTGTTATTTTACTGAAATGCCGGGTCAAAAAGGAGCCCTTGTGGTTATGGTCAGCACAACTGACTGAGCTGTAAAGTCTGGTTGTCAATGCAGTGGGACTAAGGTAACCTCCAAGACACAATAACATTGTCCCTACTCTGGCTCCTATGTGTGTGGGAAACCAGGGGGTTTATTTCAGAAGGTTGAGAAAGCTACTGGGGGGAAGATGTTCTAGATTTAATTTTAACTAATAGGGCAGAACTGGTTGAAAATTTGAAAGTGGAAGGCAGCTTGACTGAAAGTGGTCATGAAATCATAGAATTCATGGTTCTAAGGAATGGTAGAAGGGAGAACAGCAAAATAAAGACAATGGATTTCAGAAAGGCAGATTTTAATCATCTCAGAGAGCTGGTAGGTAAGGTCCCATGGGAAACAACTGAAGAGAGTTGGCAGTTTTTCAAAGGAACATTATGAAAGGCCCAAAAGCAAACTATAATACCGCACAGGAAAGATAGAAAATATGGTAAAGCCAAGGTGGTCTCTAACCAGGAGATCTTACATGATCTAAAAATCAAGAAGGAGTTGTATAAAACGTGGAAACTAGGTCAAATTACAAAGGATGAATATAAGCAAACAACACAAGTATGCAGGGGCAAGATTAAAAAGACGAATGCACAAAGTGAGCTCAATCTAGCTAGAGACATAAAAAGTAATAAGAAGACATTATTCAAATATATTAGAAGCAAGAAGAAGACTGAGGATAGGGTAGGTCCATTGCTCAGTGAAGAGAGAGAAACAATAACAGGAAACTTGGAAATGACAGAGGTACTTAAGGACAAGTTAAAAATTACTTAGAAAAGTTAGATGTCTTCAAGCCACCAGGGCCTCATAAAATGTATCCTAAAATTGTCAAGGAGCTGATAGAGGAGGTATCTGAGCCTTTAGCTATCATCTTTGAAAAGTCATGGAAGTCGGGACACATCCCAGAAGATGGGAAAAGGGCAAATGTAGTGCCAGTCTTTAAAAAGGGAAATAAGAACAACCCAGGAAAGCACAGACAAGTCAGTTTAACTTCTGTGCCAAGGAATATAATGGAGCAAGTAATTAAGGAATTCATCTGGAAACATCTGGAAGATAATAAGGTGATAGGTTACAGCCAGCATGGATTTGTAAAGAACAAATCATGTCAAATCTATCCAATATCTTTCTTTGATAGAATAACAAGCCTTGTGGCTAAGGGAGAAGCAATGGATGTGGTATATCTAAATGTTTGTAAAGCATATGATACAGTCTCACATGACATTCTTATCAATAAACTAGGGAAATACAACCTAGATGGGCTACTATAAGGTGGGTGCATAACTGGCTGGATAACCATTCTTAGAGAGTAGTTTTAACAGTTCACAATCAGGCCCAAAGGGCATAACAAGTGGGTCTGTTTTGGGACTGGTTCTGTTCAATATCTTTATCAACAATTCAGATGATATCAAACTGGGAGGCATTGCAAATGCTTTGGAGAATAGGGTCATAATTCAAAATGATCTGGACAAACTAGAGAAATGGTCTGAGGTAAATAGGATGAAGTTTAATAAGGACACATGCAAAGTACTTCACTTCGGAAGGAGCAATCAGTTTCACACATACAGAATGGGAAGTGTCTGTCTAGGAAGGAGTACTGCAGAAAGGGATCTAGGGGTCATAATGGACTACAAGCTAAATATCAGTCAACAGTGTGACACTGTTGCAAAAAAAGCAAACATGATTCTGGGATGCATTAACAGGAGTGTTGTAAGCAAGACACAAGAAGTCATTCTTCTACTCTACTCTGCACTGATTAGATCTCCGTTGGAGTACTGTGTCCCATTCTGGGCACCACATTTCAAGAAAGAGGTGGAGAAATTGGAGATAGTCCAGAGACAAGAAACAAAAATGATTAAAGGCCTAGAAAACATGAGTTATGAAAGAGGACTGAAAGAATTGGGCTTGTTTAATTTAGAAAAGAGAAGACTGAGAGGCGACATGGCAGTATTCAAGTACCGAAAAGGGTGCTACAAGGAGGAGGGAGAAAAATTGTCCTCTTTGGCCTCTGAGGATCGGACAAGAAGCAATGGTCTTAAATTGCAGCAAGGGAGGTTTAGGTTGGACATTAGGAAAAACTTCCTAACTGTCAGGGTGGTTAAACACTGGAATAAATTGTCTAGAGAGGTGTGGAATCTCCATCACTGGAGATATTTAAGAGCAGGTTGGCGAGACATCTATCGGGGTGATGTAGACGTTGCTTGGTTAGGGAATTGGACTTGATGATCTCTCGAGGTTCCTTCCTGTTCTAGTATTCTATGATTCTAAGATCCTACAAATACAGTATTTATTGCACATGAATTATATTCCATGAGCTTTACATGAGTGTACAAACTTTATATTCAGTGGCAAACCCCTCTAAAATCAGTTCACATTTGTTTTCAGTACACACTTGCGCTCTTACCACTGTAACAGATTATATGGGGTTTGATTGCAGTTTGTATGTTTTGCAGTCAGCAAAAAATACAATGTATTTCAATGTGTAAAAGAAGAGACTGAAATGCCTTCAATTACATCTGCATGACCCAGTGACTCATTCTCTATTTTAGGAATAGTCCCAATTCCCAATTGTGATAATTAAGCTTTCAACTCAGAATTATGCAAATGCCCAACAAACGCCGGAAGTTCTTAAGGTGCTGAGCTATGCATCCAGTAATATGATGACAGTCAAACCATAAATACAAGGGGACAACTTCTGCTCTCACTTAGAATGGTGTAAACCTAGAGCAGATGCATTGGATTTACTTGGTAGACTATATTGATTTGCAGGGAAGTGCATATATAAGCAGATGGAGTTCTAGTCTGCTTTGATCTGAGCATACATGGACTGTGGGTCTAATACTGTTCCATTAAAGTTACAGGGAGTTTTGCAATTAACTCCAGTGAGAGTAGAACTGAGTCATACTTAAAGTCTAACTCTTTGCTGCCTTGCACCATGCAAAGTAACTTGTACTAGTGCAAACAGACTGAAAAATGCTACTATTCTATCTGACTCGGTAGCATTTTACTCTCACTCTGCATTGACAGAAATTCATGTACAAGATGCAAAGCAGTGAAGAACCAGATTCATAAAATCCAAATGTATCCTCTTCCTCTATTTTGCCTTTATGGGCAACTTGGGTGGCAGCATGTACAACTCAGCATGTGCTTTCTCCCTGGGGTTAGCTTTTCCTGAGGCTTACCTATTTTTTTTCTAGATCCCTCAGCCTCTGAAAGAGTGACTCCAACCCCCGTATGCTCCCACAGTAGAGCTCATTAGATACCTGATCTGTACTCAGTGACTCATCAGTGATCATTCTGCGCCACTGTGGAGTTGGAAGGATGCTTAGTGAGTCGCTGATTAGCAGGGCTGGCTCTTAGGAATTTCAGGGGAGAATCGCATACAGTTAAAAAGAACCTGAAGACTGAAGGTATGTGGTATTTTTTACCTTGTTTCATTGGAGAGATGCCTTGAAAATGTAAATTGATACAAAAAATGTAAGCAATTATAGGGTTAAAGGCAATATTTGTCTAGGTTCTCCTTCTGAAGCAGGAAATGTGGCAGAGAGCTATAAAGAGACATGTTCACATTTTATGGAAAAATAATCCATGAAGGAATGGATTGAGGTTACAGGAATCATCTTAGCGCTATCCCTTAAATCCATATGTTGGCCCACATGTAGCAGCATGAGCATAGTGGACAAAAGTGAGGTAGGAGGTAGGGAAGAATCAGGAAAAAAAATCCCCACCTCTGCTTATTAACATTCATAGCCCTCCCAGAGGCTGGGAATGAATTAGCTAGATCTCCATTAGGTTGCTACGCTGACATTTGCATCCATTATTGCAGTAACAATTATAGTGGAGTGAGTTTCCATCCCTAATTGTGGGGAGAGTGGTTTGTTACATTCTTTGGAACATACTCCTGCCTACGCCCATTCTCCAGAGGAGTAGAAACTAGTCCTGTGGTATAATATTCAGCCACATGCCCTTTGATCTACTGGTATGCCGGGACACTAACAAATATAGGCCTCAGTCTTGCTCAGAGCTCTGTTTGGACCCTTCTTTACTTCAGTGGGGTTCTATGTGAGTGCAGAGGTCTGACCTGTACAAAGAAAATTCCGGGATCAAGGTTATAGTCTGATGAGAGAAGATAAAGAATTTTTTCCTGTTACAGAGACTGCACATAACTTCTTTTGATGCCACAAAAACTAAACTCCAGGCAAACCAATTCTAAACGTCACCTCTTCCTTTTAATTACAAAGCCAAAGATTGAACTGTGCTGAGCAATATGTAAAAATAGACTGTGATGTTGACAAGATATCATTATCCGATGCCTTGCTACTAATTCATTTGTTTTAAAAGGAATTGCCTGGAACAAACTGATGTTAATTGCATAGCAGGTTACATTTACTTTGCACAAGAGCATCAGATGGAACTGTGTTCCCCAAAACTTCTTTACGAGTGACTCTCAGACTCTCAGGCACCTATTAGTTGTCCTTATTCAGCAAAATCCTTCCAGTTCCATCAACTGAGTCTTATTTTATTGTTAATTTTCTACAGTCCCCTGCTATAGAAAGTAAATTTATTGGAGCATTTACAAAGGAAAAGCTATTAAGCACGTGAAAATCTTAAGACATATTAAAGGAATAATAACATCTTACATTTTTAAGTAGCATCCTCCTTCTCCAAGGATGAAAGTGCTTTACAAATGTAGAATCCCAGTGGTTTCTGTACAATTCGGCTCTTAAATGGATGCACAAAATGTGGGAGAGGCAGTCAGGTAGATTTAAGGCTACTCTTCTGGGATAGGATGAAAAAATTCCTGCCAAATCTACCACTTCATGGAACTTCTTCTTGAACCTATAGTGACAATATAATTCCTTTCCATATCATGTCTGCCAAAACGTCTCCCCCTTTTCAGGAATGTGTGGACGTTCTAATCACAGGGTTGAAACACATTATGGACACAATATGGAAAAGAAGGAAAAGTTTTACCTATTGAATACCAAATACAGGCTTGAATATCTGCAATTTTTTCTAATACAGTATATAATTTCAGATGATCAGACTAATTTTTTTTTACTTTTGAATGCATCATTGGAGTGATTTTTATATCTAATATTTCCCCTGGAAAATATTAGTCCACTTCCTTTATATAGATACTGATAACAGAAAAATGGGTTTGTCCACCTTTCAGATTATCACCTTTAAGTGTGTTATTGAGGAAAATACTTTAGACACATAATTGCTTTTCTGCACACATGGTCCCTTATTTGGTGGCTTATTATTTATGTAGCAAAAGTACCAGAATTTAAATTCTTGTAAAACCTAGCTGGCTTCTGAAATTAATGATCAAATCAATGCTTGTTCAGTTCAAATGATTGGAAGTCAATAAGTAGCTCTCTCAATATCTAGTGATTTGAATATAATAATAATAATAATAATTAATAATAAATAACACTGGGATCTAATATAGGACTTTTCATCTATAGACATCAAACTGCCATACAAAAGAATTCAGTATTATCCTCATTTTACAGATGGGAAAACTGAGGCACAGAGAATTGAAGTGACCAGCCCATGGTCACCCAGTATTAGAGTTGTGAATAGAAGCCAGATCCCCTGAGTTCAATATTGTATTCACTAGGCCCTACTGCCTCTTAAAACCGTATCTTCCAGTAAGGCATATAGCCTACTATAAATTATTATTTGTATCATGGCAGTGCCCAGGAGACTCAACCATAGCCAACACCCAATTGCACTGGAAACTGTACAAATTCAGAACAGAATAATATGGAATGCTGAAACTCAAAAATGCCAAAAAAACAGATGCATCTTTGTAACATACTTTTAGCTTACTTGTTTATAGATTAAAATGACATTCCACATACATCATTTTCCCCCAAGCAGAGCCCAAAAATGTATTTTGTAAAGAGAACCCCACACATTTAATATTTGCAGTGCATACTTCTATATATCATTGTACAACTATTTTGAGTGCAAACCTCAGGCTACAATGTTAAAAGCATTGTACTGTACTGTGAACTACGTATGTACTTGTGCTTCATTTGTTTAATATGAATCCAGCCCAGCTTCTACAGGTTGTACCTCCCAAAACAGGTACTCCCTGGTCCATCAACATCCATCATCTGGCAGGACCACCAGCTGCTTCTTGGAGCACAGAGGCGAGGGACAGAGCCCCGCCGTAATTGCCTGAGCGTGGGGCTGGGGCATCAAGGCAGCCCCCAGGAGTGTGGGGCTGGAGTCGAGCTCCACAGAAGCACAGGGCCAGAGCCCCAGAGCAGCTCATTGGAGCACAGGGCCGGGGCTGGAGCCCTGCAGCAGTCCTCTGGAATGCGGGGCCTGAGCCAGAGTCCTACAACAGGAGTGGGAGCCTCTGCTGCCCAGGGAGCCAACAGCAGCTGGGGCAGCCTTGGGGGCCAGTAGCAGGAGACCTCCCATGGTCTGGCAAATTCTTTTGTTTGAGATCAGTCAGGTCCCAACAGTGCCAAACCAATGAGGTCCAACCTGTGTTAAAAACAATGGCATGTCTCTCCACTGTTTAATTGAGAAATGAATCAGGCCCTATTTTCCTGCAGTACCAGAAGAAACTACCCCTGCTAATTTTACCTTCTCCTTTTTGATAGCATACTAGCTCAATCTTTAATGTATTGATTTTAGCTGTGTAATTTTCAAACAATTGCCTGTCATATTGACAATATTGTGTCATTGGTTCTTTGTACTTCCTGATCTATTTATATTCTTCTTACACTTACGTTGTAAGCTTTTAAGGCTTGGGAATCTCTCTTTCATCATTATTTGTACAGTGCCTAGCACAGTGGAGTCATGATCCATGACTAGGGTTCTTATGAACCACAATCCTGGTCCTAAACAGTATATAGGCACCAAACTCCCTTTGAATTCAGTGGACACTATGGCCATGTCTACACTAGGAGATTATTTAGAATTTACTAAGTTTGACTTCTGGGCACCCCATTTTACAAATTCAAAATATCATGTCCTCACTATGGGGAGGAATCAAATGTAGTCTGAGGCAGGCTCCATTAATGTGGACATGCTACCTCAGACTCACAGCCCCAGGAAGCACTCTGGGGATTTGTGGGAGGCCTCCTGGAGGCCAATTACCTTGAATTCATGGCACCAGAGCATCCACACTAACATTATTTCAGACTTACAAGTTCAGGAATAGTGTTATTCCTCATGAAAAGCAGGACTGCAGAGTTTTAATTCCACAGCCCCTTCTTCCAGAATGACAGGCTTGATAGTGTGGATGTACCTCTTAGAAAATCGACCTTGGGGGACAAATTTTGGACTAAGGTCCTCGTGTAGACTACGCCTAGGAGATGAAATACATTGTGGCTCTGGGCTTATGGTAATATAAATAATAAGAACTTGTTGGGTTTTTTTGATGGATAGGAGGAGCACTGGCCAGCATCCGGTGACTAAGGGGTTAAACTCAGGTAGTTAGCAAGGGTTTTGGCAGGGGGGCAGAAAAAGCAATGGGGACACAGTGCTGAAATGTTAATGGGATTTAGATACTTGGTCTGCTCTTCCTTTGTGAATTCTAAGAAGGGCTGGAGGGCGCAGATGCAGTAATTACCATGCCTACAAGAAATATTGGACATGGGAATGAACAGATCAGCCAGGATCATGAAGAAAAAAGTATATTTAGTTGTAATCAGGGTATTTTTCTTTGTTTTGGTTGTTTAGTTAAACTTCTCTGTGTGAACCTATGCCTTCTCTCCCCCATTCACTATCTAAGGGTACATCTACACTGCAACACTATTTTGAAATAACTAGTGCTACACAGCAGACAGTTATTTTGAAATAGTGTCAAAATACTGTCAAGCTGGAGGACTTCTCACTCCGACTCCTGTAACCCTCACTGTACAAGAAATAAGGGAAGTTGGAGGAAGAGTGCTCTATTTCAAAGTAAATACTCTGTAGATGCTCCCTATTTCAGAATAAGCAATTTTGAAATAAGGCACACAATTGATGTAGCTCAATTTGCATAGCTTATTTCAAATTAAGCCCTGCAGTGTAGACTTTAAGAGATGTTCTCTGTGTTTTAATTTGTTTTACTCCATTTCTCTGTAACACCTAGCAACTAAGGCTACGTCTACACTGGCAGCTTCTTCCGGAAGAACTCTTTTGTGGAAGAGTTCTTGTGCAAAAACTCTTCCACAAGAGAGCGTCTACACTGCCATGTGCTTTTGCGCAAGAGATTTGCTTTTGCACAAGAGCATCCATGACAGTGTAGACGCTCTCTTCCACAAGAAAGCTCTGATGGCCATTTTAACCATAGGGGCTTCTTGCGCAAGGAATTTATGTTGCCTGTCTACACTGGCCTCTTCTGGAAGAGCTCTTGCGCAAGAGGGTTTATTCCTCATGGGGAGAGGAATAACTCTTCCGGAAGAAGCCCTGTTTTACAATGCTATACTGTAAATTTACTTCTGGAAGACCGCTCGTGCAGTGTAGACAGGCAGCAAGTTTTTGCGGAAGAACGGCTGTTCTTCCAGAAGAAGCTGCCAGTGTAGACGTAATTGGTGTGCTTTAGCAAGTATATCTTTTTGTTTTGTTAATAAAATCACCCTTTTTAAGGCAATGATTCGAGTCTTGTGTCCTGGAAAGAAACAGGAGGTCTGTTTGTAATGTATATGCATGCCTCAGATTCAGAGGTCAGCTACCAGAGACTGCAGTTTATGTTCTGTTTTTTTCAAGCTCTCTTGTAGTAAAGGAGCTTGGGGGTACCATTTTGGAAGAAGTCCAAGTGCCTCCTTCCTGGGTTCAAGAAGAAAGGGGTGTTTCTTTATTTCACTTGATGGTGGCAGCTACCCCTGCAAAAAGTAAGCAAATCTGTGATTCTGGGGAGTTTTTGTAAGAGGAGCCAATAGAGGCAAGGTATTTAAGGTCTCTTGCAGGCCCCCATCTTCAGAGGCCAGAGTGGGGAACAGCCCTATTTCGATAACATTTTAAATAAGGCACACAATTGTGTGAGCTTCAATTTATTGCATATTTAATTAAGCCCTGCTTGACTTTCAGATTTCTCTGTGTTTTATTTGTTTTACTCCATTTCTCTTAACTCATTCTAAGGCTACGTCTACTGGGCGGAAGGTTTGTTAGATTAAATGACTTGTCAAAAACCTGCTTTCAATGCGTGTAACACTGCCTGTTTGCTTTGGCAAGAGATTTGCTTTTCAAAGAGATCCTCAGATGCCACCTATTCACAAGATAAGCTCTGCATGGCTTTTAACCTATATGGGCATTCTTAGGCTGCATTTAGTGCCATGTCTACACGCCTCTTCTGAAGGCAAGGGTTTTTCCTTACATTGGGGCAAAGAGCATAACTTTCGGAACGAATGCCTTTGTGCAAAATTGCTTTTGCGCAAATTTACTTCTGGAAGACCGCTGGCAGTTAGACGCATTGCGAAGTTTTGCGAGACGCTTTTCACAGTTTTGCAAAAGTTCTTGCCCTGTCTACATGGTCTTTACAAGTATTCTTTTTGCTTAGTTAATAAATCACCTTTTTAGGCAATGATTCGATCTTGTGTCCTGGAAAGAAACAGGAGATCTGTTTAATCGTCATATGCTCCTGCAGATTCAAGCGGCAAGTGTAGACAGCTGGCAAGTTTTTGCGCAAAAGTGGCCGCTTTTGTGCAAAATCTTGCCAGTCTAGACGCAGACTCAGCGTGTGTCTACACTGAATCGTTATTTCGATATAACTAGTGTTATTTTGAAATAACAATGCGAGCGTCTACAGAGCCATTCCATTATTTCGAAATAATTTTAAAATAGCAGACGGCTTATTCAAAAATCTGTAAACTTCATTCTATGAAGAATAACAACTATTCCAAAACAGCGATTTCAAAATAAGATGTGTGTAGATGCTCCACTGCTGATATTTTGAAATAGTCCCTCACCAGGGCCATTCTAAGTTATTCCTTCCCAGTGCCTCCTTGGCCTCTAAATTGAGATAGCACATCTACGTTAGGGAAGCCTTCCTCAGACTAATTTTGAGGCTTCCCTGCAGTGTAGATGTGCTATTTCAAAATAAGCTTTTTAGGAGTAACTATTCCGGAATAGCTTATTTCAAAATAAGCATTCAGTGTAGACGTACCTTTAGTGGCAGAGACTGCCTTTTACTATATATTAGTAAAGTGATTATCACAAAAAAGTCCCAGTCCCAACTGGTGTCTCTTGGTTCTTCCATACTACCAGTAAAATTGCCTCTAGGAGCCACCATAATGCCAGTATGGTAACTAATACTAAAAGTTATAATTCTATAGCAATATGAGGCTCAGTAGGAGTAAATGATTAAATGATAATGATAAACCTTGATCATGCTTACATTAGTCAATTCCATACGAGACTCTAATACAGAAGTCTATGAAAATTTTTCCTAAGATTTGGTCCAGTAATAATGGCTAGTATTTGTAGAGCACTGCATGTATCTAAAATGCAAAGCATTAACTTACTTATCCCTATAGCAACCTTTCAAAGTGGACAATATTATTCCCTGCATTTTACAGAAGGAGAAAACTGAAGTAGAGAAGTTGTGATTTTTTTTCTCCCAAGGCCACACAGCAAATAAATCAATGGCAAAGTCAGGATTAGCACTGAGGATTTCCTGACTTCCAGAACTCTGCTCAGTTCCTCAGGACACGCTGCCACTTAGTTAACAAATATGAAATATATGTCCTCAGGAGGTTAACTTTTCCATTTAGTGTATTTTCTCTAGGTTTAAAAATATGTGTTACTAACATCATCCACTTTGTTCCCCTTTCCCTATTATGCTAGCAGACTTACAGTAATGTTAATGGCATAGCTGAAGTTGAAGTACCTTAACTCGACTTTTGGCACTGTCCACACCACAGGTAATCAAAGGGAGAACACTCTTCCTTCGACTTCCCTTACTCCTCATGGAAGCAGGACTACCAGCATCGACTACAGTTCCCCTCTCAGTTCGAATTAGCTGTCATAACTAGACCCACTAATTTGAACCCTGGAAGATGGACAGTGGCAGAATTGATCTCTGTAGTATAGACATACACTAACACTTTTGAATGATCACAGCTGTGGTTTTTCGTGCTATCTCAGTTGATCCATTCTCCATGTTGATTATCCCCTTCCCTTCGCCTGATTGCCATAGAGCCTGAACTTTTTCTTTTTTGACCTTGTTAATTTCTCTTCTTGTCTTCTGTAGCCCTCAGAATTTTACGTAACTCCTATTCCCTTTTAAATCCCCTTTTTGCCTTCTTATTACTATTTATATTATGGTATCACCCTATGAAGCTGTGCTATATTCTGTATCTACATACATAGGCAGTTCCCGCTCTCAAATACTTTACAAGCTAAGAAACAGGTTTTAATCTTAAAAAACACAGAGTTGCTTTTTTACATCGTTCTGTCATTCATGTCCCCTTAATACCTACCCTAGTTTTTTGTTGTATTTTCAGCAGTTTAGTCATTTTTAGTGTGAATTAGTACAATTGTGCCATAACAGCAGTCCTTTAGACGTATATATGGTGTTCTTGACAATCTTGTTTAATTCATGCTCAGATCCGTTTGGGCAGGGGGCTGGGAGCGTGGGAGGTGCAGGAGTCAGGGCAGGGGCTTGGGAATGTGGGGTATTCAGGGCACAATGCTAGGGGTGTGTAGCAGTCAAGATTAGGGGTGAGGAGAGACTCAGGGCAGGGGGTTGGGAGTGCAGGAGTCAGGGCAGGAGATGGGGGCTCATGGCAGGGGGTCGGGAGGTGTGTGGGGCTCAGCAGAGAGGGTGTGGGCAGGAGTCAGGGCAGTACTTTGGGTGGGGGGCTCAGGGCAGGAAGTGGGTATGTGGGGGTGCAGGAGTCAGGATTGGGATGAGGGGCTCAGAGCAGGGGCTAGGGAGTGCAGGAGTCAGGGCAGGGTTGGGGGCTCTGAGCAGGGGGAGATAGCAGAAGTCAGGGCAGGGCATGGGGAGACTCAAGGCAAGGGGTGGGGAGTTCAGAAGTAATTGCAGGATATTGGGTGCGGGGGGGGGACTAAGGTCAGGGGTGGGGATGTGGGAGATGCAGGAATCAGGGCAGGGGATTGGGTGTGGGGGGGCTCAGGGCAGGGTTCAGGAGGTGTACAAGTCAGAACAGGGGATTGCAAGGTATGGGAGGCTTAAGGGAAGGGGTGAAGGAAGCAGAGAGTAGGGGTAGCTGATGGCTGCTCCCTGGGGCTGGTGCAGGGTAATGGGAGCCACACTGTCCACCCTGACAGCTGCTGCTATCCAAGGGTAGGGTGCTTGCTGCTCCCCCTTTGGTCATTCTGGGGTATAACTGTCCCCACACTTGCGGCCCTCTGTGGTCATTCTGGAGTATAACTATCCTGGGTAGCAGAGATCCCTTTCTGTTGATGAGTAACAATCTGTTTCCAAGCACATCCCATTGTCCTGGCACAAACAGGTCCTGATCTTGCTTTACGTTATAAGAGGAAGCTGCACACCAAATTTGATGGGCCTATCTCTTACCATTTAGGAGACTCAGAGATGGATGCACAGACAGACAAACACATAGACAGACATACACAAAAATTCTCTCAAATATTCAGTAGCCAGTCTACAACCGGGTTTCCCAACCTATGGGTCGGGACCCAAATATGGGTTGCCATTACATTTCAAAAGGGTTGCCAAGTGTCTCCGCAGGTGGCTCTGCCCCCTCACCTCCCCCCATTTTTGAATTGCCTTGTGTCACCAAGTCTTCCTGAATTGTCAAAATGGGTCCCAACCTTTTGGAAAAGGTTGGGAACCGCTGGTCTACAACCTTGTACTTGTTTTCTTCCTAACTATGTCTATATTGTACGGTGAGTTAATTTATGGCATAGCTTCCTTCCCACCTTTCATTTGGATACTACTCCCTGGCAGGCTTGTATATGGTGGTTAAATATTTACTTGCAAATACTCCATGTATATGCTTAGAAAGAGCTGTGTAGTCACTTGTGACTGCTGGCAAGACACTGTTGTTAGTCTTTGGAGACAAAAACACAAGCACAGACCTTTAAGCGGATTAGCTTGTTGGGGCTATTAGTGTGAGGCTAGGAGCTGTGGTCAGGAGGGAAACAGATGTGGATCTCCACCCTACAGAGGTAATGGGTGGGAACAGAAAAGCTTAAGTGGGTGCTCTTGAGAGCCTAGAGAGGGGAGAATAGATGCAGTTATCTTGAAGCTGTGGCAATCTGGCAGCTACATGGCTGGGATCTAGGTCACTGGGGA
Source organism: Pelochelys cantorii (assembly GCA_032595735.1). NCBI lineage: Eukaryota > Metazoa > Chordata > Testudines > Trionychidae > Pelochelys > Pelochelys cantorii. The sequence goes on along the minus strand of CM064326.1, from coordinate 330,010,933 downwards.
ATTACCAGTAAAGTACTAATAACAGTAAAAGCACGTATTTTAGAAGGAAAAAGGCAGAGAGAAGTGTCTCATTCTTTGGAGGGAAAGCAGAGAAAAAAGAGAGAGAGGAGTAGGAATTAGGAACTATGGAGAAATCTTGATGTTGGGGAGTCTTCATGATTGTACAGAATTTCTACGGTAGCATGCAGAAGAGCTTTGACTGAGGACAAGAAATGCAGTGTCCACTGTCAAATTGACATCATGAGGGGCTGTTTAGTAGCACTCTTTTGGGTTGGGCATAGTCTGGTTAATCTGGACTCCTTTTCCCCATTTGTGGTTACTTTGATCATTGTCAGACAGGTATGTTGTTTGTGGAGGAGACAGACCAGGTCTTGGCTCATCTCCCTGGAACTTCTGACTGTGTGATTTCTGTTGGATCTTGTACTTGGTTGGATTCAACTTGGTTTCCAATCAGGATCTATGTAGCCCTCAGAGTTCTTTGTGACCTGTTACCTACTGTTTTGGCCCCTGTCCATCCTGAGTGCTTTAAAGTTAATAGTGAAGCTGTGATGACATATTCAGGCATTACTGACTGCTAACTTAGCAAAGTTAAGATAATGGCTACTGTTAAGCATGCGGAGATTCCTACCGTCCTCAGAAAATCATCTCCTATTATTGGTGTATTTGCAAGGCTAAAATCATTTCTTTTTGGAGATTATACTTAGGTAGCTATTCAATTACACTTATGTTTGGACACCAGTAACATCACAGAAAGATTCCAGCTTCTCTCAAATTTAGATCATACTTTTAAGGGTCACATGAATAGAGCCTATAGATTTTCAGTTTGGAGTCACCTGGTACTTTGGTCATTTTCTCAGTCTCTGGCAAATAATGAATACAATGGGCCCCTCACCAGCTTCTGAGATGACAGTGTTCTTCTCTGAGTAAGGGATTCTATAAGTGTGTCTGAAACTGACCAGATTCCAGTCATAGCCAGAAGACAGCGGTCCATTAGTGGTGATGGTTAATTGTGTATCACTACTGATGGGTTTGATATTGTATCCCTTTGGCATCTCTACTGTCTCCCACTGTTCAGCATACATACAAGGTCACTTGGGCTGTGTCGAGACTACACCTCTCTGTCGACAGAGAGATGTAGATTAGGCACGTCAAAATTGCTAATGAAGCAGGGATTTAAATATCCCGTGCTTCATTAGGATAAACATGGCCACCACTTTTTTTTTGAAATGGAGCTTTTTCGGAAAAAAAACGGCAGTCTAGACGCAGCTCTGTCGAAAATAAACTCTTTTTCGACAGATTCTGTAAACCTCATTTTTTGAGGCCCATGCTTCCTTCAGATCCTTAGCTGGGATTTATTTAGAGAGACTAAACAATAAGGCTGAGGATGCAGTGAGAACAGTTTACCTGCTCGTCCCCAGGAGGCCTCTTTGCGATATAATGCAATGTACCAATTTGTGTGTATTGTTTTCTATTTTACAATATGCATGCAGTTCTTTTTCTCAGTCTTTGTTGTCCTTATGTTTCCTGAGTATGTGTCTCAGTTTCTGCATAAATGAACTCCTTCAGGCTGTAAACCTGCTGTCTGAGAATTCAAAATTGAGTCAAGCTGAGATGAAGGTTACTGTAGGTGATGTAAATATGTTGGACTTGGCAATACAATATTACCCTTTCATTTTCCATAAATGTGTGGGATTTTAAGCATGGAGTCTGGCAGAAAGTATGCAGTGTTCACAACTAACAAATCAGCCTTGAATTGAGTCTTAATAATTCATGTGGGTACAAGTAGATGCCTGTAAGCGAGATGAAATGATTTAGTTTAATGACTCTACAACTCATGTACTAGACGACTTTAAGACTCATGTTTCTAACCACTGAAATTTAAAGTAACAGATGCTTCAGTAATGGAAAAGCTTATAAATTAAACTAAGTCTTATGGTTGAATGCCGTCAGTGTTCTAGAAATATACCTAGTCCTAGAAATATTCACTCAGATATTCTCTTTTATAGTTATTAGTTTTCCTTTACTAAACCAAAACTACGAGTCAAAAAGTAAAATAAGTTCTATGAAGTTTTAAAACATTCTTAAAATATAATGTTGTGAATTTTTTACACATTGGTTATCGGACTCAATACAAAAGTAGAATCATTTGGCCTGTATTTTACACACAGTCATAATTGATCCAATGGATTCTATTGGCTTGGAATTCTATGAATATGCTTCTCCTCTTAGATCATATACATAATAGATCAAATATTAAAGGTTGGAATATTTCAGCGAAGAATGATGATAACTTTCTAAAAAGAAAAGTGGATAGGATGAGAAAAATACAAAAAGTAAAGACAACAAAAGGAAAACAAACAAACTAAATAATAAGCAGGGATAAGGAGTTTTCTGTCTGATGCACTTCAGATGAGCATAAAAGCTGAAATACCAGAACATGGCAGGAGACAGATCTCCATCTCACCCCAAAAATACTTTAATAACCATAACAGTGTAGCTCTTTGCAAACATCTCTCTGTTCCTTAATGCACTTCCTCATCAGCTTAACCCCCTCCCCCCCATGTGATTCTGGTCACTGCAAAGCAAAGCAGTTTTCTGGCCAGCAAAAGAAGCGAGATACTAAAACTATATACACCATTGGTGGGCAACCTGCGGCCCAAGGGCCACATGTGGCTCATTGGGATGTGTGGTTCACAAGATACTTCGTTTATTATTGCCCATGCACAGGGTTGCAAGATTCTGCTCTTGTTCATCGATAATATATATTTTTTTCTACTGGTATTACAAAAGTGATTCTCTCTTAAAGCAAGGACATGTGAAGTGAGGTGCATGGTGATTGTTGTGAGAGCCATGTGTTCCTTCTGAATCCAGTCAAAGTGCTGCTATGCATCAATTGGCACACCCCGCAAATTCTAGGTACACAAGCGCAATTAGCAAAACTACCCTATCCCAGGAGACCATCTTGGTTACGACAATCTTGTGGCCCACTGAGATAAAGGAAGGTTTCTCATGTGGCCCACTCACTAGCCTAGGTTGCCCATCCCTGATATAGAATGATTCAACCTGATGCATCTCCCAGACACACTGCCAGTGGCCTGTTTTTGTTGCCCTATACATCTCCGATGACTTTTCTGTGTGGCGATTGTGCTCCCTTATTACAGCAAGCTTTTAACTCTCACTAAATATTGCCTGGCAAGCTAATTGTGTATCACAGGTAAGACAAAGGTAGAGAGACTTTCCTTCAGGAATAAAAAGGGTAAGTGCTGTAGGAGGCATGTTATAATGATGACAGGCACCGCATATCTTATCCAAAGATCTCATAGCACTCAGAAGATTTTACAAACTACTTTTCAAGACATTGCTGAAATATAGGCACCTGTCAGGATGGAGGATGGCAGATAAGAAAGTGTAAATCAAGATTATGTGAGAGATCAGGACAGGAAGTGAGGAATATTTGAATCAATGGATATTATGTGAGACATGTAGGGCATGCAGAAAGGAATAAACCTAGTGGAATTTAGTCATGATACAGGGAATAAAGTTCTTACGAGAAATGTCATTAAGTCAGAACCACAACTGTATATCTCATCTTAATGATAGCACCCTCATGAATGCACTAGATTCTACAATAATACATTATATTAACTTTTTTATTATAAAATATAACATGTTTCTTTGAAGGAAACTATGGGTGAATTTCTGGTAATTACTCTTTAGGAATGTGACCAGGATTTTACTCTACCTGTATGGTTTTGGGAAGATTTATTGCAACTTTGACAAATGTTTGTTTCTTTGTTTGTTTAGTTTTTCATTTTTGTTTTGGTAATGTCCTCAGAAGCACTGAGGCAGATCTCATCATTTTCCAAGTTACCTGAGGTGAATCCATATAGCCTCCTATAATATACAGTATTTAAAAAAGTGATGAATGAGACTCTTATTCCATTTAAACAGGATTCTTAATTCTGAAATAGCTGTTATAACATAACATCATAAAGTTTCTTGTTGAGTCATTTTCTATAAAATACAAAATGGGTTTTATACAACTGTTTTTTCCTTGAGTGCTTAGGGAAAATTCTTGACACAAAGCTTTCATTGGCAATCACCATCTGTCTTTGTGTGGCTGGCAGGTGCTAATTGGCAAAAGTGAAGGGAGCCTGGAATAAACACATAATTCACTATAGCCAATGCTGTTCAGCTGCAAAAAGAAAGTTCTTTGAACTTTTACTGGCTGTTCATCAAATTAAGCTGTTCAGGGCAACAAATGCTGAGCTTTGTAGCGGTGTTAAGAGTACAATATTTGCAGCATGGAGTTTTGACAAAGTGTAGTGGCTTGGTTTCCTGATAGTTTTTATTGCAAAAGAAATTAATTTAATCAGTGGTACTGTTTAAACTGTTTAATGTAGCTTTTGTTTTAACACTTACTATTTCATGGGAACTGCTTTGGTCCCTAAGACTTAGAAATAGTGTTCTTGATTTAGGACAGTCAGATGAAAGTGTAATGTGTATGCCTTTTACAAGGTTCTAATTTCACTGAGTGTTTCTTTGATGTCATAAAGTATATGATTAAGTAAATTTACTATTTAAAAGCTTGAAGCTGAAATCACAATGCTGTTGTTGTGTATGTATTTTTGGCCAAATGGCCAAATTCTGGTGGCTTTACCTTAGCTGAATAGCATCTTACTGTCTCATAATCTTCATGTAGTCATATTATGGGATGTACGAATACTCATAGAGTAAAGTACAACTCAGTTTAATAATGTCAGAAACATGCCCATATGATTTTCAGCCTATAGTAAACATTTTAAAGATGTTTAGACATTAAGGTGCTAAGGTTTGTTTTGTTTTGTTTTTTTAAACAGACTCTAATTTTTCATTTGTACTGAGGGCACGGCCATAGTATTTAGAGGGTATAACTATTGCACAGTTCCTGCAAATCATATAGATATAGATCTTATCTACTGTCATGATCATCTAATGTGAGGGCTGTCAAGGCACGTCTACACTGCATGGAAGATCTATGCTGCTGCAGTTGATCTTCCACGGTTCAATTTAACGGGTATAGTATAGAGCCACTAGATCAAATTCAAAGGGCACCCCCATTGACCCCGCTACTTCTACACCTCGCGAGGAGTAAGGAAAGCCAATGGGAGTGTGTGGACAGGGATTTAAGATACATCAACTCCAGCTAAGTAATTTAGGTAGCTTGAGTTGTGTGTCTTTCTCCGACCTTCCCATGTAGTGTAGACCAGGCCTCACTGGCCTGCAGAAAAAATAGCCTTTATTTATGTTGAGTTTCTGCAAAAAAAGTTGCATTTTTTACCACTCAATAACATGATTATACTTAATTTACATTGCCAGTGTTTCTTATACAGAAACTTTGCTTGTATTAGTTGAAAATCTGAGGCATGAATTTATAATAAAACTGTGAGGCCCATTGCTGGAATGTTAGTTAGAGCTTCCCTTCTTGTTTTTGAAAAACTAAGAGTTCAACTGCACCAGCCAGAAAAGGCATAAGGTCTTTTCTGCTTTTGCCCCAGAATGAGGCCATGCACAGTGACAGTGCTTATATGATCATTACCATCTAGGCTGACACACTGGGATCTTTTTAGCCAAAAACATAAGATAAATCTAAAGCTATGATAATACAGGCTCTGTAGATAGACTGTAACAAATATGTATATGGAAGCCATTACTCTGCAATAAGAGAGGGAGGCCCTTTACATGCCTACTCATTAAAGTGTATGAAAACTGGTGTTGCATGGCATGCCAAAGATGACAGAACAGAGCCCTTTAAATGTAATCTGTGAAATTTCTTGCTGTATCTCTGTGAAATGCTTATGAGAAAGAACATCTGTTATTTCTTCTCCAAGCATGTCTCTTCTCAACTTCTTTGGATGAATACACTGAATCAATCCAATTGTTTGATAGCAATTGAGGGAGAAGTTTAATCAAATGGCTTTTAAGGTAGGAACAATCATGGATTAACACTGACAAGCAAGAATCATTGCCTAAAAACATGAAGGGAGGCAAGATTATGTAGAAACAAAGGGACGAATTCTTTGTCTGATATAATGTAGCATTTTAGCCCCAGATCAAAGGCTTACATTTTGTAATAGTTTTAGAGAACATAAATGAACAGGAGTTTGTAGAGATCTTGGCTATCTACTCTCCCTTCATTGAGAGTTTTTTCTCTGTGTGGACTCAGTAAATATCATCACGTGTCAAGAACTTTGCCATATTACTAATGAAATCTGAGTTCTGTTAGACAAGAATAACTAAGGTGCCTGCCCCAATCAGTAATATACATTTTCAGCACTAAGATGAATCTGAGGGACCTGAAGACTTACATTATTTGTAGATGATCTGGATGTTTTTGGCTGTCTGCTAGCACAGGTAGCTTTGGGTATGAATATCATGTTGAAATATGTACAGTTATTTAATCAATAGTTTGGCCTTGGTCTGTAAGCAGTACATCAGAATTCTACAAATGGCTATGAAGAAAAAGTCGTTTATCTATATCTATATCATCTATATCTATATCTATCTGAAATATAAATTATTTCAGGATGGAAGCAGGGCACCTAAATAAAAATAAATAAATAAAACTGCTTTATCTGCTATATCACGGTTCTGCTAGAACCTCTGCTCAGTGCTAATGAATCTAATGATGCTGAACAGTTTTTTAAAAGGTGAGGGAGGCTATGAAAAGTCTGAAATGTCACATGTCACTGCAATTAATAGGGAATGAACTATTGGTTCTCAGTAGCAGCAGGTCAGGTAACACTGGAATTTGTTTAACATTCGGTTTACCTAGTCCTAAAAATAAATAAGTCTTGAAACATTCTCTGTGCAATGTGATCCATGCTCATTGTTTAGGTCCTGAAGAGTGATGTTCTTTTTAACAATTCAGTGATTATTACAGACATTTAAGCCAGCAGATTTAGTGGTGACTGAGGATCTGTGTTCTGAAATGATTTGCCTTAGTATATTGGCCCAGAGCAGACATGTGTCTAGGATGTGTACTCAAATCAGTGATTTTTCCTTATGACTTACTCTATTTCATGTTGCTGGTAGCAACCTTCAAGTGAGAGAATGGCTTTGTTGAGTTGCACAGTCCCTTTGGAAGCTAAGCTGTTAAGAAGGGTGGCTATTATGAAAATAAGATTTTGTTAGTACATGATGGGCATATTAAAGGGAACTGTTATAATTCCAGATTTGTTTGAGGTCTGTTACCATAAGGTCTCATTTTGTTCCTGGTCACCATCTACAAGAAAGAGTCAACCTGTTCTGTAGTGCCTTCACAACTGTCTGTGGGTGGGTCATATAATTCAGCATAGGATGCTTGCCAAGTGCATCCACATTTTTTTGAGAATTAACTACAGCAATGACAACAGGCATCTGCTAAGTCAATTCCCATCCATACAAACACTGGGAACTTTAGAGGCTGTGGATACTGTGCAGCATCTGTGGAAAATGTCTATACATTGACCTCATCTGGTGACAATTATGAAACATAGTAGCAAGTCTGAATGAACTGGTTGGATCATCTTCTCCTATTATCATGAAGACACACATTTTGCATGCTCAAAAAGACCAGGATAGAGGGTGGCTGATCAACTTATATGGCTAATGTTTTATTTCCAATTTGGAAAATATGGAGATGCAGCTGAAAGAAGAAACAAAACTTGTTGTACTGTGCTGTCCAAATACCTTTTTTACATGCCTGCGATTCATAGATTTTAAGACCAGAAGGGACCATCTACTCTGATTTCCTGTGTAACACAAAATACAGAATTCTATCCAACTAGTCCTGTATTAAACTTGTGTTTAACTAAAGCACATCTTGGGGAAAACAACTTGTCCTCATTTAAAGCTTTCAAAGGTTTGAATATCCCTTGGATGTTGATTCTGATGATTAATCATCGTCACTGTTAAAAATGTGAGTTTCATTTCAAACTGGAATCTGATTTCAGCTTACAGCTACTGGTTCTTGTTGTACTTTTTGCTGGGTGATTAAAGGGACTCTTAGCATTTGGTATTTTCTACCATTACAAATGGTGTCTAGCATTTCTGGGCATTTAATTGGAAACAAACAAGATGCCCTGTTAGGCTACATCTACACTGCCGTGCTATTTCGGGATACTGGAGGTTCTGATTTCAAAGACTACAGTCCTATTAAAGATGTGAGGGTGAAAGTTAATTTTTTTATTCCAAAGAAATCCTTGTTTTCGTTATAAAAAGTACACTATTAGTGGTGGCAATCATACACGTGTGGGCTTGTCATCGATTTCAAAGGAACTAATTACCACATTTCACCTACTGTATATTCATTATAATTTATTCTCATCCTCATTCATACAGAGTTTTAAATGTGGGGAAATTTACAAGTAAATAATATGCAATGTGACGCTGGTAAAATACAATAATTATGTATGCAGTCCTGGTGTGTGTTTAATTTATTTTTTAAAAAATATTTTGTTTCTGAATATTCCATTAATTTAAACCATAACATTGGTGTAAACTCACCAAACCAAATAGATTGATAGTGAAGGCTGGATTACACCCAGTTCTGTATAGATGAAAAGAAAAAAAAGGGGGGGGGGTGGATTCTTGCCTCCTGTGAGAATCAATTGCTGGTTCTGATCTATTAGCAGGAGAACTCTTCAACGCTAGTAAGGTGGTATAGCCTTACTGAAGTAGGAGGAGAGGGGTCGTTGTCCTACCTCCCCTTTTTACCAGTTTGTAGAGCTGACCTCACATTCAGGAGATCTGATAGAATCTTTGGCAAATAGTTACACAGAAGCCATGCTCCATAGAGCACCAGCAGGTATTGTGCCTCCACACCACCACCTAGGGCAATGCCATCAAAACACTTGACTCTTAAGATCACTCTGGACCCTATTCAGGTGCCAGTCTGGATGACTGTATGAGTTGTAGTCTCCATATAGATGCCCAAGAGGAGGGCAGGTACATGGAGTCAAGGCAAAAGGCTAGTGGAGTCTGCACAGTTGCCAAAGATCCATATGGCCCCCACTGTGTGGATTTAAACCTGGGACCTCTCGAGCCTCTACAGCTTGAGCTATAAAGCCAGCTGTCTCTCAGCTTATGCTATAGAGCTCCCTTGTTCTTATCTCTCACTGTAATTGATCTAAGTGCAACTACACAGGACAATGAACCACACTAGATGTGAGGGTTACACTTGCGCCTTCCTCCACTTTCTCATTAGGACCAGTCTGATAAATGGTAGGAACCCCTCTGTGAGGAAAGCCTATGCAGAGGAGTCGCACTGCTGTCCCCTCTCGGTGAGACTTAGTATCCAGCACCAGTCAGTGAGCTGAGTCCACAGTTACACAGAGGGCAAATGCAAGGAACAGAACTCAAGTTTCCTGAGCCCCAGTCTAATGAACTCCTGTTAACGGTTCACCATGAGCTATCTAGTTAAGTCTAGTATAAATTGCACACACTTTGTATCATTGCAGGTGCAATAAAAAACAATGCAACAGAAAACCCTTGAAGATTAACAGCACCGATAGATTTAGAAACATGCAGATTTCCTCCTGTAACATCTGTTTTAAATTACATGGAAACATTCTTCATTCTAGAATATCACTGTCGTTTTACCACCTCTTGCAAAAATAACACATTATAATTTTATGGTTCATTTAAAAATGCTACTATTCAACTTCTTTTTATGCTTTCATGTGGTAAAAGCATACTATGCATTTTCCTAATCCATAACATCTGAGTCCCTTAAATGGCATGTGATGTCTTCTATGTAAAAGAAGACTTATGTCTAATGTTTTTATATGGGGCTGTTAAGGTAATGTTAAAGAACACCTTAGTGTTTTGCAGCACCATGAATAAGGTAAAATATCTGTGAATTAAGCCTGCCTTGTGACTGTTAGCTCTACAGCACTGTTGTGTGTCTGAACCATGCCCTGACATCACCAGTATCATTAACCAACCAGTACTCGGAAAGGAATAATTAGTTTGATTAACTGGAAAGGATTCTCAAATTACCAATGGGATTAGTCAGGTGATTAAAATTAAACATGCTTGTAAGTGATGGCATGATGATTGTTGATCTAGTAGGTATTTACATACCACTCCCAACACCTCAATATTTGAGCATCTCACAATCATATCCTTCATATGCCTCTCTGACGTAGAGGAGTATTATCCTTATGTCATAAATGCAGAATCTGAGGTCCACAATGAACAAACCTGGAACTGAATCTATATCTTCTGAATCATAGTCTAGGGCAGGACTACTCAATACAAGGACTGTGGCTGCATGCGGCCCACAGCCTGTTTGTTTGCAGCCCACGTGAGGTTTGGGTTTACCTTTGAACATGGCCTCCACAGGTAACATGCTCCACAACGGCGAATCAATATAATGGTCTTCTGTTGATATGTGTTTTAGTAGTTAAATTCCTGGACTGTCATTGTTCATTGAAAGTACTATCATATGCATGTAAATTGGGTAAATATTGCATTTTATTCATATCAGCAGAATTGACTTAAATGGGGCCTGCGTGTTGCGTAGTCATGCCTCAATCTTTGAATCCATGCCCATCAGTGTGAAAGAATCTGTTTGCATATATTTGCATGTATATGCAACCACACTTAAGTTGTGGCCTCAGCATTTGGTGGGAGTATCATTGTGGCCCCCGGGGCTTCCAAAATTGAGTAGCCCTGGTCTAGTGTTTGACCTGTAAGATCATCCCTCCATCCCCAGGTGTCTGCCTCTTTGTTCCACATGTTTCATTTGACATTTTGCTGTCATTTTGGTGGCTCGTCAGTAGGCAGCAAGTGGTGTGAGCACAGATTGGAATAGTCTGGAGGAGCAGGGGGCAGGTGGGCAGCCAGAAGCTGGAGAGAAGCAGTGGTTTCCCCTTCAAAGCTGGCTGCATGACCATCCCCTTCCCTCTCCAACTGCTGGCTGCAAGACCATCCCCTGATCCTCCTGAGTCCTCTGGCCATCACTTGTGCTGCTTGCCACCAACTGTGCCTCTTGCCTTCTCCTCATTGATGCGGAGAAGATTTGTTTGCATGTGCGGATGTTCATAAGTTGGACATTTGTAACTTAGGGAGTGCCTGTATCCTTAAATCAAACACTAATAAATCCTCAAGCAGCTTTTAAAAAAAATTTGTATTTGTAGATGTCAATCATTGGTATATCTGGAAATAGTTTATTCACCATTTGTGTGCATAGTGGCACTGATGTTCACTAAGGTTTTCTAATAAAAAATGCATCTTCCCAAGCCTAAATATGTGGAACAGATGGAACAGAGAGATCTTCATCACAAGACTAACCTCTATGGCTGCAAATGAGGAAAAAGGAAATGCAAATGAAGCGCTGATTAGCATGTTCACATGCTTCATTTGCATATCCTCTTCTGATCGCTTTTTCAAAAGAGGTTTTTTCGGAAAAAACAGTCTAGAAGTGATTCTTTCGAAAAAAAAACCCCTTTTCGAAAGAACACTGTAAACCTCATTTTTCGAGGAAGAAGGGTTCTTTCGAAAATGGGTGTTTTTTTTCGAAAGAACCGTGTCTAGATTGCTTTTTTTTCTGAAAAAACCTCTTTCGAAAAAGCAATCAGAAGAGGATATGCAAATGAAGTATGCGAACATGCTAATCAGCACTTCATTTGCATTTCCTTTTTCCTCATTTGCATTTCCCCTTTCGGAAGAGGAAAGCAGTCTAGACGCAGCCTAAGAGTATCAGTGGAAGGAATCAGTTTGGTGAAGTCAACATAGTCAGCAATTTTTCCAAAAATTAATATGTGAAGGAAAGGCAGGTGTGACTATTTAATTTTATTTGTAGGAAAACCTTTTAAAAGTACGTTTTAAACCAGCCAAGATATTCACTGTGGAAAATCACTGGCTCTTGAGCTGGAAAAAAGTTATCTTCAGTAAGACATAATTCCTCCCAACCAACCCATAGCTATTTAAGCATTAAAGGCTGCTAATGTAGTAAAGGCCGCTGGTCAGCTGTTGGCAGTTCAGCTCATAATGATAGGTGTTATTTGTGTATACATTTCTAAATGCTTATAGGAGATCAGATTCACTATATACCAAACTACATCCCATGGGCTGCAACTACCACATCAGACCTTTCATTCAGTCCTTGAGTTACCACAGGGGAGCAGGGTCAGAGACACTTGCCCCACCACATACTGTGGCTCCACCCTGCTAACGGAAGATGCTGCCATGCCCCCCACCCTGGCTTCTACATGTAGGGACAGCCAGGAGGCTTCACATCTTGCCCCTGCTCCAAGTGCCAGCTCTGCAGCTCCCATTGGCTGGGAATCATGGGCAATGGGAACAGTAGGGGTAGTTTCTGTGGATGAGGCAGCATGAAGAGCTGCCTGGCCATGCCTCCGCTGCCTCCAGGACGTGCTTGAGGTAAATGCTTCATGCTCTGATCCCTCTCCCGCTATCGGAACCCCTTGGTTCCAGCCTGGAGCACCCTGCTGCATCCCATACTAGGGATGTTAAATATTGAGTAATTGACTAATCGAATAGTCGATGCATTTTGCATTGACTATTTGATTAGTTGATAAGGCGCCTTCTCCACTTTTGAAGTGTAGCACAGCCTTAGGGTTGTTATGCTAAACTTCAAAGGTGAAAGTGCTGCGAGGAGCCCAGGGGGCCATGGGAAGCCTGGCATCAGGCTGCACGCGGTGTTTGAAAGCGGCAGCGCAGCATGGAGCCCAAGCCAGAGTGAGTGAGGGGTCCCTAGCTGATCCCGGGCTCCACGCGGTGCTGCTGCTTTGAAGTACCCCCTTCTCTTCCCTCCCCTTGCTGCCTCTTTCTGATAGAGGCAACAAGGAGGGGGGAGGGACTAGTTGACTACCCTGTAGACTATCCAGTAAGCATTAGCTTATTGGATAGTCAACTAGTTGACCAGTCATTCACATCCCTATCCCATACCTGTCATCTCTGGCCCCACCACGGAGCCCTCACCCACAGGCAGAGCATTTACCCCATCCCACATTCCAACCTCCTACCCCAACTTCTGTACTCCTCGGAGTTGTTTCTGGCCCTACTCCAGAGCTCATATCCCCAGTTGGCACCCCCCTTCCCCTTCCACACCCAAGCCCTCAATTTCATGAGCATTCATGGCTCTCTATACAGTTGTTTCCATACTGACATGTGGCCTTCAGGCCAAAACATTTTCCCACCCCACCATTAACTACATCTCTTGTCTTGCAAGGATGTTCCAAAAATTTCAGTGAGTATGACAAGAAATATTCAACTTTCACAAAGGCCATCCATTCTGATGAGCACTTTTGTTAAATAGTTTGAGTGCAGGATTGAACCAAAAACTTGTGAGTCCTAATGAACACTGGAACATAGAAATTCTCATACAGTAACAGACTAATGGTCCACTAAGTGGATCCAATCAGGGAACAGAAACAGTACCAAGATGTGACATAAATGACTTCTCAAGTCTCTTGAATACTGAATATTTGCACCACAACAAGCAGTCTGCACATAAGCTATCAATTAAAATTTGTTCTCAACAAATAATTAAACATTTTTAATTGTACATACACGAGTAAAAATTTCAGTCTGTTTATGGACAATTTGCGAGAAGGAAAAATGTGATAGATTGTGATAATAATCTGTTAAATGTGAAATGCCTGGTCAGGAAAGAAAGATTGTTTCTTAGATTTCAGTGATTAGAACTCAGGACTTTGGCCTTGATCCAGGAAAACTCTTAAGCATTCCTGTATTTAAAACTAAACACTTGAAGTCAGTGGGATTACTTGGATGCTTAAAGATAAGCATGTTCTCAAGTGTTTTGCTGGGTCAGACTGTTGGTATATACAAAGGAAATGTATTGTAATTCAGTTGCTGTTTATAGGCTATGTTATGTTTTTTAATATTTGTAAAGCCACATTGAACTCTATGTCTAACTAAGGCATTTTACCTAGCCTGGAAAATAATCTGTAATGAATACATAGATTTACTATATTCTGAATTATTATCAGTATTTTAATGGTGAATAAAATTCACTGTAGCTGAAGTGAGCTCTCTGGGACAAATTATGTGCCAGTATAAATTGGAGAATCAAGATGGGTCAAGTAATATCTTTATTGGACTAACTTTTACTGGTGCCAGAATCGATTCACTCTGATCATATTTCCCAGATCTGAAGGAGAACTCTGTGTAAGCTCAAAGCTTGTCTCTCTCAAACAGAAGTTGGTCCAATAAGAGATGTTACCTCAGCCACCTTCTCTTTCTAATATTCTGAGAGCAACACAGCTATATTAATATTGCATTCATGTTATTAATTGGCACAGCGCTGCTAATTTCAAGGCAGCTGTGTCAGTTTACTTCCTCAGAGAACATGGCCCATTGCCTTTTGCTTCTGTACTACATAGTAATTAAGTATTTTGGGGGAGAGATAGCTCAGTGGTTTGCGCATTGGCCTGTTAAACCTGGGGTTCTGAGCTCAATTCTTGAGGGGACCATTTAGGGATCTGGGGCAAATCTGTTGGGGATGGTACTCAGTCAGTCCTCCTATGAGGGCAGGGGACTGGACTTGATGACCTCTGGAGGTCCCTTCCAGTTCCATGAGATGGTATCTCTCTCTATATATATTTATAAAATATGAGGGAAAACAAAACCAAAGGTACAAGAGTAGCTAAGACTACTAATCTGATATACAGCAACCAAAACATGAGGGTATGGATATTTTCTAACCTGCCTCAATGCGTATCCCAAATGCATTACCACCTAGTGAACATTTTAATTATTATTCTTTTATAAGGTTGCCAGATACTTTCACAAAAAATCCCAAACATGGCGGGGGAAAAAAAACCATGCTCCCCGCTCCCCCCGCCAGATGCAGCAGGGAAAGAATATCCCTGCTGGCCTTCTATCCAAGAAAAAACGTAAAATGTCTGGTATTTTATATGTCTGGTATTTTCTGGGCTTTTTATTGGACAGGAAACACAAATACTGGACTGTTCGGGTGAAAACCGGACACCTGGCAACCCTATTCTTTTAAACTTTTATCATAACCACTGTTGGGGTAGTTACACTGAATATTAAAGTGTACTTTGAAGCAAAACCACATCACTTGATGTAGTGTAAATCAGGTTTTCCTTAGGCAACCATAATTTGTGCATCCCTCTGGTTTTGCATACTTTAATGTTACTATTTAAGTCAATACACATGTGCTTTCTGTTAGCATGGGGAAATTGTAGCAGACTAAACTGTGGACTGGGCTGCTTTTGGGGAGAGTCATGCCCTCCTTTGGTGTTGGAGGAAGATGGTCACTTATAGAAAAACAATACATGATTCAGAGAATCCCTGCAGAGAAGTGTGGTTTTCAGTGGCTGCTCACACAGCACACAATCTCCTCTATAAAGAGTGTTGTATTTGTCTAATTGATCAAACTTTTAATTGTTGGTTTCCCCGTTACACACATGGTGGTTTTGTTCAATCCAAAATAGACATGAGTCAGAACCACAAATGTTACAGGATCATGGAAGTTATAAAGTCTTTTCCTATTTCACACAGTACATGTGTCTTTCAGAGTAGGATTGTCTATTTATAAATGATGGGGCTTCCACCGCGTCCCTGGAGAGACTATTCCACATCCTAATGCATCTCACTGCCAAGAGGGTTTTTTTCCACAACATTCAGCCTAAATATTCTTTTTCTTGGTTTTATCCTGTTACTCCAAATTTTATCTCCAAGTATAACACTGAAATCAGCTCACTCTCTTGTGGGTTCCAGATTTGCGTAGATGGTTAATGCCTCTACTCTTAGCCTTAGATTCCACAAGTTGCTCTGTGTGGGCACAGGAGTCCAAATGGACTGAAGTAACTTTCAGGATTTGGCCCACAGTCTTATTAGCAAACCTGCACGTACTTTTGGATCCCAAGTTCAAAGGAGTTTTCAGTCAGGTGTTTGATTTTTTTCATGATAGGGAAGACCAGCTGCAAAAATCAGATTTGGATTCAAGGCTGGATTCCAAATACAATATCCAAGGGTTTGAATTTAAAAAGAAACCTATCAGTATAGAAAAGTAACAGTTTTATTGACATTTGGTCTATTTCTCACATAAACTGAGAAGTTTTCTCTTCCACAAAGTCCTACTAAAGGTATATTATGTTACCAGTGACAAAGTCCTCTAATTTTTACTAGGACAGAAATTTATCATTGTACTGTTTTAAAAAATGAAAACAATTATACATAGCACTAACATGGTTCACTTCATCCAAATAATCAAAAAGAAGCAAAACTTTATTATACAAAGTTTAGCTATGGAGAAACAGTGGTACAATTCATGTAGATTTGGGACAGAACTTTCAAAAGCTGATATAGGATGCTTTGTGTCTTGTGTGCACAGTTTACGAGCCCTAAGCACATACTTTTCAGAGGTGCTGAGAACCTCATGTTCTTAATTGACTTTAATTGAGCTATATGGTCAGTACCACTGAAAACAGGCTTCCAACTATATGTATCTCAATCTGCCAACTGAAAAATTAAGGCATCCAAAATGAGTCAACACTTTGGGGATAAATATCACAGCAAATTAAGCAAAGAAAAATGGAACCTAAGTCTCTTGTCTCCCATTTGCGCTGCTATCAATTAAGCATTTACTTATTCCCACAAATCTCTGAACACTTCCATGCATAGAACATCTGCACCAGATGAAACAATAGGATTAAATATCTGTAAATAAATTACACCTGAAAGTGCTACTGAACTTTGGCATTACAGAGCTGTAAAATTGGATTCCTTAAGTCTAATGACCATGATCTCTGATTTCATTACTGGAATGCTGTGAAATGACTGGAGAGATAAAAATATCAGAGAGACATAGGTACCTGAGTAGATGTAGTTATGGGAAAATGCAATATCCATCCATCCTTACTAATGATATGTGTGGTCTCAGCAGGGAGGAAACATATTTCTTTGGGATAAAAGTGTTCAAATATCTAGCACTAAAACAGGACTGCCACTCCAACTGCATCTCCACAGAGTTGTAATTTAAAGGATTACCTTAATACTTTCTGATGCCTTGTCATCCATCTTGATAAATACGAAGCTGCTGAATCTTCCCTAATGAGAGCGCACTAGAATCACAGATTTTTCATATGGTCCCGTCTGATTGCTGATGTCCCAAAGAAATCTAATGTGTACTCTAATGGCAATGAGTCCCTCCATTATACTTCCAGGGCAGATGGTAAAAATTATCATTCATTGTTCATGGTGTAAGGAAAACCCAAACTCCGACTGTAAATCTGGAATGTCTTTGTTTCAAGTAGTACATGATAAAGAGCCGTGATGAGATGTTCTATTTAAAACAAATAATTTGCCTGTGCTAAGGAGGACATGGTGGTTTTTTAAAGGTGTTCTAATTCAGAGAAAAATGTGGCCTGGAAATTCTGGGTTTGATGGTAGAGTGATGGCATGGTTAAGACTGGGATTTCAGAAGATCTTACAGAATTTTAGTCCCTAATTCCCTTAAGGCTCTGTATCCTCATGTAGTCCCTGAAACTTCTTTAGGACTTGGCTATACAGATTTGCAGCCAGCACTGGCCAGCCACCAGTGTAACTGCTGGGGCGAGGCCACGGGAGGGCCTGAGTGGGTCATGACCCATCCATCCACTTAGCATCCAGGCCTACCCAAATCAGGGCTGGAGTCCCCTGAATCCATAGCCTGGCTGCACTGTTCTCCTGCCAGAGCCACATGCTGCTGCCCTCTCAGATCCCAGTGCTAGCCCCATGGAAGATGTAGGTCATGGAGGGAGGTCTGGGTGGAGGTAGCACTGGCTCTGGAAACTGGGGCAGCCATACACAGCACCAGCAAGAGAGCAATGCAGCCAAGCTGCCTGCTGAGCAGTAAGATGGGGTGAGGGGAGGCAAATCCACAGTCTTTCTGCCCCTCTTATCAGGGCCTGGATCTCTCGTCCCCCTCCCCTTCCTGCCCTTTTATCCAGCGCACTGAATCTCTTCAGCCCCGCTCCTCTTCCTGTCCCCTTCTCCAGGGCTTCAGATCCCTCCTCCCGCCCCACCCCTTTCTGCCCTTCCCAAAGCACCTGATTCCCCATGCCTCCTCCCCATGGCACTGCCTGCCTCACTTCCCATTGTCCTGACTCCCCCATCATTGCCCACCCACCTGAAAGCTGGGTCCATCCATCCACTTGCCATGTCCTAGTTATACCAGTGGTAGCTGTACTAATATAAATCCTCTGGTACGAATATGTAAAGTTCACCCATGCTTAAAGAAAGGATTGGTTACACTGGTGCAAATCACAGCATTGGTGCTGGTGCAGTTGCACTAGAAACTGTTCACTTATGGCTTTAAATGGGGCAAACCCAGAGTGCAAGGCAAGGACTAAGGTGTGATGCCATCAGCTTGTTGCAGGGGAACATGGAATCTGTTACCTGACCATAAAAATGGAACTGATTTTCAATTGGATTGTGTTAGAGCGCATAGGCAGTTTTAAAGCCTCCAATTCATTTGTGGTTAAAGCCAGCTTATTTATACCGGCTTTTTTATTTCACTGTTAGTATGATGATACAAATGAAATATGCCCTGAGGTTTCGGAGAGAAAATGTGTCGGTTATGGTTGTATGTGTCTAAACAACCAAAGTTAATTTTGTTAATAGGTATCTCTGACACCCAAACGATTGCATTCATGCATAGAGAAAGACTAATAACCAGAATGAAAAGATTAAACGTACATTTAAGGAAAATAACATTATTTTCATATAACCAATTATTTCCTAAATACAGCACCATTGAAGAACCAAGGAACAATCAATTGGCAATAAAATCATTAGATAGTTTAGAGGGACATCCACATATCAATCTGATTGCTCATTTGGGACAAAAAAAGCATCATTAGCTTTGACTGGGTTTTTAATGTATATTCGTCCTACTGAGTTACCAGTGATAGGAAATAGCTAGTACACATAAACACTTAGCACTGAACTTTTAACCACCCTGCTATTATTTCCTGTCCTGTGATCAGAAGAAAAATATTACATTTCATTTTTTTAATCTTTAACAGATAAGTTACTGTTGTTATTTTTCTATTTAGAGACCATAGAATGTTTGCTAACAACAATCAAAAATCATCAAACCCTATATTCCACTAGAAAAACCAGTAATTTGATTTTTGTCAAGACCATACAATTCCTGTGACCCGTGTATTAATCATGAGCCAGGCACATACAGCTGATTTCAGGAAAAAAGATGTTCTGATTTGCCTTTTTTTTTTGACTGTGAGTGATTACAATGTTCATGAAAACAACAGTATTTGAAGGAGATTCATTTATTTTATATTGTTCCCTCCCCAAAAGGCTTACAAAAATAAGTGGTCTACCTCAAGAATATTAGGTAGCTTATTGACATTCACCTGCAATTAATTTTAGAAATACATTACTGCAAACAGCAAATGACAATAAATTCCAATGCCTACCTGTCAAAACCCAGATTTATTTGGAATTAAAAGGAGCATAATTTCATTGAGGTTGTTTTTAATTCATAGCACTGGCTGTCAATGCAATTTTGTGGAAAGCTTAAAGTATAGGTTTCTGATAATCAGACTCTTTTGTTTATTGCCCCTTGACTTAATTAGATCCTAAATCACAGAGAGAATGCACTATCTCTAATACAAGCATTAGGGTCTGACTTCAGCAGACAAAAATCAAAGACTTGCTGCACCACCCTTTAGCTGATGTCCAGATGAAAAGCACTATACATGCGCTAGGTATTGATCTTCTGTTGTTCCTCTGTATTGACAGCCTCTGGGAACACTGTTTCACCATCAGTTAACATAACACATCATCATAGGGGTCGATGGGGTTATCCAAGTGGATCTGTGCCTTTCTTTCTGAGACATCCCAGAGGGTAGTATTGGGCAATTGCTTACCTGCTGTGAAGGCTCTGTCATGTGCACGTTCTGTCTTGCCAACCCTATTGTTTAATGCATATGTGTGGGCTGGTACAGGGTCAGTGAGGAATTTTGGGTTGTGGTACTTGCAGTATGTTAATGAAATACAGATTTATGTTGCTACTTCTTCTGACCCTACCAATGAAGTGGAGCCATTTACCAGTGATTTACAGAGGATGAGGCATGTGTATGAATGCTAACTGGCTGAGATAAGAGGTATAATAAAAATAAAATAGATACATTTCCCCTTTATTTCATTTGCCTGTTGTAGATATTTCTTTATAATAATATCAAAAAGCTGAAATGGAAGAAATAACATCAGCATCGGAGGGATATGAATTTATTCATATACACCAGCTGATAATCTGATCCAGTAAATATAAAAGTGGTGTGCTTTTTATTCTCATAGTATCATATAAGAAAGACAAAGAGGATTCCCAGGAAAGTAAAGTGTATCATGTTCAAAATAGGATTAGGAGCAGAACTTCAGCCTGTTTTTTAAAATCTGTTAAAGTCATACTTGGACCACACTCATTTAAATGCTCTAAACACTTCACTTTGTTTTATTGTTATAACATTTAGAATTTGTTACTGTTGCTGGTAGCTGAGAGTCTACTTATTTATATCAAGCCATGTTTACTTTTCACAGTACACAGTGCACTTAAATCAGTTTGTATAATATGTTGGAAGTGTCTTGTTAGGAATGTTTAGATTTACATGGTTGGTCATTTCATTGGAGTTACTCTGGATTTACAGTCGTGCAAATGAGATCAGAACCTGGCTACAGTATTTAACTATGCAATGCACAATATAATTCAAAGTTCAATATACTGAGTTTTAAATTATATCCACAGAAATATTACTCGGACATTATGTAACAATTTGTTGAGCTTTTCTTTTCTTGTAGACTTACTAAAGAAAATGTGCATTCTTGTTTTCAGGAGGATGTTATCTCAGAACTGTTCTGCCATCTGAAGTATATACCTTATATATTCTATTACATGAGTTTAAATACAGAGCAAATCCTCTGAAGACAATGTTGGTTACTTTGGATTTATATCAGTTTCACTGAATGCAGTGTTTGTCCCTGTGTTCTTAAAGAATCTGCATTTTCCAAACATTAAATTACTTTTCCCCCTGCCAGTATCTACTCTACTGGGAAAAGGTTTCTGAGACTCATTCATAATTAACAGAGATGAACCATTGCATTTGGTATAGTAACTAAAAATATAAGAGCTAAAATTCCTAGGTTATAGATAGTAGGCTGTCAGGGTTACAGCACGACTGGCATATCCATTGTACACCACACAGACTGTGCAAGCCAGGTACTCACACTCATCTGAGATTAATTCCTAATGTTGAATGTTTTTACAGTTTTTCTTCTAGCCAAAGAGCTCAAAATGATTTACAAACATGTCTTACCACACCTCTGTGGCCTAGATATGCCCATTCACGTGAGGGGACACAGACTCACAAGGAGATTATCTGTCTTGCCTCTGGTGGCCAGACTTCCAGACCTGTAGCTTCCCTCCATGACTCTCATTGCACGTTCTGTGCTCTCAAGTTTGTAAGAAAAAAACAGATCCAGTGTGACCCAGACCTTCCTTCACTAATGTAACAAAAAACCTGAGAAAAGATCCAAAATAGGAATTCCTCTCCACAACCCTGCCACTCCAATCCCCTCGGACTCTCTACAAATTAATCAATCGCCACATATGAATGTGATTATCCCTATTCTTGTGGTCCATCAGTCCCCCTTCTACTCCATGCATCCCCCACTCCAATCCCTCAGTTATCCACTTTTCTGCCACTGTTCCTCACCTAAAGGCTAAGTTTTTCTCCTCAGCAGTAGCTACCGCTTCTGATGCTAAGGAGATTAAGGCCGTGATTCCTTCACTTGCTAGGGGCCCAATCTTCTCAAAGCCTGACACATTCCATATCTCCCCTGAGTGTCTCATGTGCAGTTCTGTTATAGAGTTGCCAGGTGTCCAATTTTCAACCAGAACTTCTGGTTGAAAAGGGTAATTAGTGGCTCTAGTCAGTTTTGGCAGGGCTGTCAGGCTCTCTGTCCTGCTCTAGGTGGCTCCTGGAAGCAGTGACATGTCTGTGCAGTTGCAAGACACAGAGGTGTCCAGGGAGGCTTTGCATACTGTCCCTGCCCCGAGTGCTGGCTCTGTAGCTCCCATTGGCTGGGAACTGCAGCCAGTGGGAGCTGCAGAGGGTTGTGTCTCTTCTGGAAGGCAGCACACACTGTGGAAAGCTACCGGGCCACCCCTAAGCCTAAGACCTGAGGGACATGTCACTGCTTCCAGGGAGCCCCTGAGGTAAGCACCACTTGGAGCCTGCACCCCACACTTCAGCTGCCTGCCCCAGCTCGGAACCCCCTCCTGCACCCAAACACCCTCCTGAGCCCCCTCTCACATCCAAAACACCCTTTTTGGAGCCTGCACCCTGCACTGTCTCCCACACCCATGCCCCAGCCTTCAGCCTCTTCATACACCCTCATCCCAGAGCCCATACCCTCTCCCATACTCTCCACTCCCCTGCTCCTGCATTCCAAATCCCTCACCCAACTGAAGCTCTCACCCCCTCTCAAACCCCACACCACTGCCTCAGCCTGGAGCCCCCTCCTACACTCAAAACTCCTCCTTTATGGCCCCACCCTAGAGACCATACCCTCAGCCAGTGCTCTCACCCCCTCCCATAAGCCAAATCCCTTTGGTGAAAATTGGTGAGTGAGAGTGGGGGAGAGGGAGTGACAGAGGGAAGAAGGGATGGAGTGAGTGAGGGGTGGGGCTCTGGAGAAGGGGTGGAGCAGAGGATGGGGGCTCAGAGAAGGGATGCATGAAGTGTGTTCAGTTTTGTGCAAGTAGAAAGTTGGCAACTCTACTTAAGGACAGTAACAGGAAGGGAAGGCGGGTCAAGGCCTCAAGCAATCAAAGAGTCTCATTTCCAATCAGAGTCTCATCTTGTAGCCAAAAGGTCTTGTTGATTCTATCTGAGCCAAAACTCTTATCCTTAATTGCCATTTTATGTTTAGTGTAATATGCTGTAGGTACAGAAGTACAGTACTAATGGTTTGGGGTGGCAAGAGAGTTGCCACTTCCTCAGGTACACAGCTTATCTTTACACAAATGTGCATCTCTCCATTTGGAGCAGAATTTGGCCCATAGTTTTTAGCCAGGTACCGAAGTTTTCTGAAGAGTACCTAATTTGGTGCATTAAGTTATGGCTGTGCAGGTTGAACCTCTCCAATGCATCACCCTAGGGACCTGACCAGTGCCAAACCAGAGAATTTGCTGAACCACATGAGATCAATATTATCTAGCTACATTATTAACATTTCCACTGATTACTGGGCTCCTAGAAAACATTTACGAATAAATTAGAGCTAAATAACAGAACAGAACACTGAGAGCCAGAACTGGTGGCTGTAAACAAACTTTATGGGACCATGGGAAACTTGGCCACACCTCTGACAAGCAGACATCCAGCTATCTAAAATCATGCTGGACTGCAGATGTTGCCAGACCAGAGAGTGCCATTCTAGAGAGGGTCAATCTGTAATGGACTCCTGAAGCCCAAGTTTTTCAGAGGTGCTGAGCAGGCACAGTAATTTATATGGTATAAGGATCTGAAGAACAGAACAGAATATTGGAAGACAATTTTGAGATTTTGAGGCTTATACTATGTGGATTTGTTTTTCATATACTGTAGTACACTTGCATTCAGAACTTTGCCACCTACATGAGGATCCTCAAAAGCCTCAGAGAAAAAACACTGTTTTGATCATCCCAAATTTGCAGTGTTCCAATTTTAGGCTTAACTTTACACATGAGAGAAAAACAAATCCTCTAGTATTTTAAACTCAGTCAAGAATATTCTTTTATTTAGGAAATACGCACATGCAGTTACTACAAGTGCATAGAATCTCAGACAAAACTCATTGATATTAACTGGAGTCTCTCCATTAACCTTAATACACTTTGGATTAGGCCATATACACCAACTTTTTTGTTAAAATTTACAGCACATTGACTGAGCCTTGTAATACTTCTGTGAGGTAGGTCTTTTAATACCCATCTTGCAAATGGTAAACTCATGCACGCTGAGGTCAGTGTTCTGCTCTAAGGCACACTCTAGGCACACTCCCTCATAAATGTATTCCAGATGTAAATGGACACATTTTAGTTATCAAAGCTTTGTTTTTGAAACAGGTATCTTTTCTAATTATAGACTGTGAATATTTTCTCTGTTTTCTCAGCTACAGTTTAAAAGATGGCGGATGGGCATTTTAAGACCTGATATTGCTTTATCATAACATCGGAACAATACATTCCCTTTGTTTATACATGTCATGTACATGTCTGATCCTGCCAACACTTATTTGCATAAGCAGTTTTACTCACCTGTTTAAATATCTTTGGGATCAGATCCACAGATCATATGAAAAGGAAATATAATGGAAGGACTTTACAATACAGAAATTGTAATCTGAAGGGAAATTGAACTCATCAAAGTATCTTTAAGCTAATATGAATAAAAAATACATTAAATAAAACAATAAGGCAGTAAAAACTGGTATTTATATATGTTCTGGTCTATGTCATAACATGCTGTTTAATTAGGATAAATGATAATACCTTTAAACACTTAATGATAGGGTTAATCCTGCTCTTTAACTGTTCTGGAAACAACAACTAAAATGACTTTCTAAAACATATTTTCCAAAGGGAAGGGAAGAGGGAATCCTGGACCCTATTCTGGTGCCTGAGAATGTGAGATCATTCAGCAACTGGAAGGATTAGTGCACAGCACATGGATCCAAAACACTTTGCAGAAGCGGCAAGTATTGCATATTGCCTCAACCCTTGCTGAACTTTCCCAGTAAATACAGCATGCTGACAGCCTGGCATCCCTGCTGGGTGGATCCTGCAACTCCAGGAGGGAATGGCACTTCTTGTTTTTAATTAGCAAAGGTGAAAGGTGAATTAAAACTAGCTGTTTGGCAAGTCGGAGCAAGGGACTGAGTTCTGAAGAGCACCAAGGAGGAGCCCCCCCCTCCACCCCCCTCCCTGAATGAATTGCCGAGCAGGAGGGACTGAAAATACAGCTTCTTCCTGAATTCACTGGCAGAGTTACTGAAGAGAGCTCAAGACACAACACTGCAGGGTAACGTCTTGGAATGTCCTCTCAGTTTATAAACAATTGTGTCAGGGAGAGAATATTT
Organism: Pelochelys cantorii; assembly: GCA_032595735.1. Lineage (NCBI taxonomy): Eukaryota > Metazoa > Chordata > Testudines > Trionychidae > Pelochelys > Pelochelys cantorii. The sequence goes on along the minus strand of CM064326.1, from coordinate 329,985,772 downwards.
TTACATGACATTTGCACAGCCTGACAAATGACAATGTGGGGCTGTGTGCTGTTCTGAGGAGAACTGAATTTCCCACAGAGATCCCCACAAACTGAACAGAAAAAGAGCAAGCTGCACTGGAAAAGTCAAAAGTGGAACTTGAAGCTTTTCAAAAACAACAACAAAGTGAATAAGCACAAGAATTTCATCTTGGGCAGCATGGTATCTACTAAGGACCTTTTAATCCTGGCACTATATGGCTTGTTACTAGAGTTACGGACCGGATGTCATGCAACAGATACCAGGCAGCCAAGGTTACGTTTGTCACATAAAGGTAGGTCAGTATGTCAGCTAAGTTTTTTGTGACAAATTCAATCCTGCTGTAATTCCACTTCAGTGGAATTACTACACCATGGGTGAATTTGGACCCATTGCAGAATGAATTATTCCTATTCAGAAATATATGAATTTTGTTTTCCTTTGATTAATAAAAGATGATAATTGTAGGTAGCAAGATTTGTTGTAAAGCATTTCTACTGATTCATGCTGGCTACTGCAATAGACTTTTACACCTGAGACTGCATTAAACAAGCTAGATAGTCATTTTGTCATTATTCTCCATATTCTGTAAAGATAGTTTTCTTAACAAGGATGAAATACAATACTATCACCGAATAATTTATGATATGCCGTCTTCCACTAGGTAAGTCCTAAGCATTTAAATGTCTGTTTTATACATTTTGCTGTGGGTTCAATTTACATTGTGTATATTGTGGGGGGAGACTGAATGCCAGTACAGCTTGATGAATCATCTTCTAAACTAGCACGTCATCACACTATAATTAAAATGACAAACTGCCGATATAAGTCTGCTTCCAGTTTGACTGAATTGCCCAAAGAAAAATGCTGTTTTACTATGTAAAGGTGTGTGTATATAACACTCTTAACTCTTGCTTTTAGTTGCAGTTTACCTGAAGTTTTAACCCCTTCTCCTTAACTCCAAGTAAAATCCTATGGGCCAAATTATGCCCTCATTTGCACCTGAGGAATAGAGTCACACAGGTTTAAATTTGTTCCCAGGTTTCTTTATTTCACCTTAAGCCTTTTGTGCATAAACACTTATGCAGTTCCATGCAAGTGTAGTTCTCTGAAGCAGCATACACAGATGATATAACTAGAAAATATGCAGCAGATTGTTGTTGCAGAAGAAGTTAAAAGGATAAAGTATGCATCATATACCCATGGTCTGTCACTTAGAAATGTTTTTATATTACCTCTTGCACAAAGATTAAAAGAGAGTGACTCTCTCCTTTGCTGACCTAATAAGAACAGGGATGTGGAAGAGGAGAAAGAGAGATACTGTACATACTAGATAAAATTACTATAGTTATTAAAAGAGATCACCAAGCTTTATCAGTCTGAAATATGTTATAGTAGCCATTTAAAAACATGTATTAGCATCAGACTATGAGTGCACATTTTACAGTGTCTAAACTAGCATGAGACTAAACAGGATTTTATTGTCTTTTACATTGCAAGCTGAATTACCAGTTATGGGAGAAAGAAAGAAAAAGCTGAACAGGATAATTGGTTTGAATGGCTTGTTAGAGGGTTAATAGACATGGGTTCTGCTTTTATAGACCCCTGGAACACTGTTTAGTGGAAGAGAGTCTTGCTTAAGGAGTTATTTGTAATTGAACCAGTGACTACCATCAATGAATGAAATGAATTGATCCTAGTTTTACACAGGAAATCTTATTTTTTTTTACATATGATTTTCAAAATATAGTAGCAACTATTGAGAAGTGTTGATTTTATCCTGCTTTATGGATGCAACCTATTTTAGGGTCAATTTCATGTTAGGTGTAATCAGAAACACTGTAAGTATGGATATTATAGATATTACTTGATGGTGAATGGGATGGGGGAGAGGAGAAAGGCCACATGAATGAGATAAATAGTTCTACTGTTGTGCTAATACAGGGCTTAGTTGCCATTTTTGGCAAGCTCCCTATGATGGCTCTGTAGCTATTGAATATTTCCACTCTCAGTGAGGCAACTTGTTTTTCCACTGGTTAGAATCAATGTGCATTTTTGACTGTTTGCTGCTTTCATTTTCAGGGAGCTAATAATTTGGTTATAACACTTCCTAATTCCGTAATGCTTTTACATAGATACAAATTCCAGTTTCTTACTCAAGGCCAAATTTTGACCCCACTGAAGCCACTTGTTACTGATTCCAATGAATTTACTCTGAAGAAGATTTGGCCCTAATTTATTGACTTTGCTCTTTGATATGAGCACACTTATCACCACCCTATACTGTGTCTTGTATTATAAGCTATAGCCTTTGGTGTGTATATGTATTGTGACTGATTTTACAAGTTACATTGTGCTGAGTGCATATTTAAAGTCAAAGGTTAGAAGTGGCATACCTGTTTTCATCCTGGGAACAGCTGTTGTAATTTTCCGAGCCAAAAGAATGTATCATTCAAGAGCGATACAATGACTAATTACCCTTGCTCTGTTCACTAACCAAATATGAATAGCCGGGGGGGGGGCCCCATCTTAATTGTTTAGTTGCAGAGGTCTGTTGCTCTGGGTACCAAACAGGCAATAGGGTCATTCTAAAGAATCTATAACTAGTCCTCTTTACAAAGTTAACCTTTGCTTTGGAGTCAGTTGCCATGTTCAGATAGATGACAAAATTCATATGGGTAGTTACAGTATGCGCTAGCCATAAAATCTGAGCAGAGACAAATTTATAACAGACACCGATTAATGACACTGAATTTGATATTGATACTCCCCCTGTTCTTACAGTATACAGTAGTGACTAATCAGGACTTAGGGGATTATATGAGAGATAGTAAAACTGAGTTATATGGCCAAGAGTCAAACATTTTTAATTCATCTATTTAAAATGATTTGTCCTTGGAAACATCTAAAAAATTCCCACAAGCTAAAAATTAAGGAAGGAGTTTAACTTCTTAATATCTAGTTTAATTTCAAAAATGTCTTATTTGAAATAGCTATGAGGCAGGAGATCCTTTATCTACAGAGCAGGTAAGGACTTGTCAATGGCAGTGCAAACTTTTCACACCCCTGAGCAATAATATCAAGTTCCTGATGCAGCAGGGTCACCTTAATGGATGAAAATAGCAGAGTCACCATGCTAAGAAAGGGACAGATTTTGTAAACCTTACTTGTGTATAAGCACCTACTCACATAATTAGCTTCAGTAGCAATTCATGAGCAGCAGTACATGCCTGAGCCTAATGTAAACTGTACTTGTGATTTTCAGGAAAGTGGATGTCTGTCTGCAAGAAACTGGGGCTACTATTTGTTTACCCAAATCCTGCTCTCGCTCCCACTAAAGTCAATGAGAGTTTCACCACTGACTTAAGAGGGACGGTGTCAGCCATGGGACAGTTGAACTTGCAGCTTTCTTTACTAATTGTCTGAACCAGTTTGAACCAGTGATAACATAACATATGTTCCTTATTTCATTATGATTTCCCTGAGCCATCGGATCGGTTTTAATTATCAGGCCACCTTTCAATTATCAGGAGATTTATACCAGGATTAAGAAAAATTGTCTTGTTGCCTATGTTTTATTAATGCTACAGTTTTGCTTAAAGGTCAGTATCCAATGATAAACAATAAATATTATTACATCAAACTATTGATTCATGCTGATTTGTAGAGTTATAACTGTATTACTGCTGTGTTCACTATTACAGCATTAATTGCATTTCTACATCATTATATTACATGTTGACAGCTACATTTACAATTATATAAAAATCATTAGCTCATTTTATGTACAATACAGACTCTACCTAATGAAGTGTTTATGGAAGCCAAGTTTCAGCTAATCGTCTTTATAGGATGATGGTAAAATTCTTTCCTAGTATCCCACGGTTAGCATGCTCAGCACTAGGAAACACATAATTAAGGTGGAATCAACAGACACTGTATGTTAAACAGAAACTATTTACATTGTAGGTTGAAGAAGGACTGGTTTGCAAAGGACAGTAGGTCCTATATTTAAAAGCTAGCACAGTTGTGATAACAGGATCTGGATCTAAAGCTTCCATAAATATGTTTGATACAAGTGTACAAATTCAATTTACAATTTAAATTCAATTTACACTGTGCTTTGTGGAAGGGAATTTTTTGTGTTCGTCAAAGAGAAAAAGTACAGAAGTCCACTAATGTTTATTAGTCAAAGTAAACCTTTGCATTAAAAGGAGGGTTTTTTTCCTATTTATGTTCCCAATTGTCCGTGCAGTTTAGTGAAGTTGTAGCCAAGCACAAGAAAGTTGGACTAAAAAAAAAAAGTTGCCAACTCTCCCAGACTGAACACCATTTTCGCAAATGGCATCCAGTCGAAAGAGTTGGCAATCCAAAACTGTTCTAGAAGGATAAACAGTTTTAAATAAAGATAGGAGAGACTGCAAGCAAGAATGTCATCCCTATGTGGATGTGAATTTTAATGTATATGATTAATTGCTGATTTTTAGATCTGTTTAATAATCATTGAGGGCTGTTGCAATTTGTTAACAAATTTCGTTCATTGTTAGACTGAGGCAACCTTGCGACTGCCACTGTTTTCAATTATAACTTCCTAGAGGACCTAATCTTTTCATCTTTTTTTCTAATGTGATCAAATTCTTAACTTTAACATTGCACTAAGCTAGCACAATTAGAACTACTCATTTCAAATCTTGTTGGTTATTTTTGTGAATATTTTTTGAATTATCATAGCGTCTAGGAACCCCATTCATGGATCAAGACACTTGTGCTTGCTGCTGCACAAACACAGGCCAAAAAGATAGCTGCTGCCTCAAAGAATAGCATGCCTCTTTTTATTAGAGATTCACTTGAAAACAACAATCCTGATTTCTGAGAATGGAGTTGCAAGCATTTACCAAATTAGTTTGATGAATAAGTTGCTCATAAACTGTTCATGTTGGCTCTTTGCTAGTCACTGTTGACTATTCATGTTGTATGTATGCGAACACCTGAATCACGTCATACTGGTTCTGATTCCTGAATGTATGAATGCAACTCTTTAGTTGTAGAATAATGACTACGGCATGATGAACAACACATTCCTGGTAGGGAATTGTTAGATACATAAACATTTAAGTATGATTCTAAGTATGCCAATTGCTTTATGAATGCACAGCAGTCAGCTCAATATTTCAAATAAATGATTGTATGGCCACATGAGTCCTAACCAACCGAGTTTGATTCATAAAACTATTTGCAATATTTCCTATTCAAACAGCTGTCATGCTAACAGACTTTTTTCTTACAATCTGCTATGGATGCCTATTCTCTCCTTAATTTCACAGTAAATGGAAATTACTTAGTGCACTAAAGGAGAGAATTACCTATTCAGACTATGGTCTACACAGGAGCTATATCTGGATGAGGATCTGTTTCTTTAGGTGTGCACATATACATCATCCAGAGACACAAATACAATGTGAATTGGTATACATTAGGGGTTTTTTTTAATGGATTCTTCACCACACATGCAATATGTAGGGCACTGCAATTCCAAGTGTTTGGGAGATTAAGCTGTATGTAATGGCTATGAAATGTGACTTTGACTAAGGACTAATAACCAACATTATTGGTGTATCCTGAAAAGCAGTCTGCTCTCTTTCTCTTTACCCGAATTCTTGAGGCTAGATAGAACTCAAAGTCAGCACAGATTTTACAGATGGAAACGGGGAGAGGGAGGACAGAAAGAGATATTAGTACTTTTGTCTTGGTTTCGTTTCTTTTTTCCCTTCTGTCTCCTTTTTTCTTGTCTCCCGCCGATCAGACAACTGATTCCTTACACTTGAAACTATGGCAAGTTTTAGGCTTTTCCAACTGAGCCTAAAGAGCCTTGTTCACCAGCTCTGGAATTTCTGGCAAAGAACTCACCAGTTCCTCTCATAATTGCATCTTATTAACAAAGGCTTTTGTGCGTTTTGTTGCAGTAAAATTCTAAAGGGACACACTGTCTGTATTGGCATTTGTCTTGAAGCAGACAGCTTGCAGTGTAACCAATTGGCTTGTTGATTTTTGTTTTAGGGAACTGGGTGTCATCTGAAGTTTTTAATCAGTTATCTAGCTGCTTTCAAAGAGCCATCACCATCTGTTGTAAACTTTTTTAAACACATTGCATGAATTATTATTCCAATGGAAATGAAAGCTGTATTTCAGTTAAATACATGCAGGATTAATATTATTTATGTGATTTACGGTATGCTGTGCAGGGCCACGTATCTGTTTCAAGCCTTGTGAGAAATTTTTGGGTCAATAAATATTGTAAAACTGTGCAATGGGAATAATAAATATTATTAAAGCTGGTGTACTGGCTTTCTTCATGTAGCGAGTCAAAGATGATGAAACCACAAAGTGCTTCCATTGTTAATTAGGAAATATTCATTTTAAAAAAACCCACACAGATCCTATAAGGAAAAAAGATGCAAATCTTTATTTTACAGCTGAAACCCTTCTAACCTGAATACATTACTCTTAATGTTGTGTTTATTAGAAAATCTGTTCTGCACTTGAAATAACCAGTTAAGGATCCAATATGGCAACATGAAAGAAAATGTTGAGGAAGAAAGCTGGTAAAAAAATCATGCTGCCATGGAAAAACACTAACTACATTATGAGCTTGATTTCAGTTCGAAGCTTCTGTAAAAAAGAAGCAAACAGCTTTGGAGAAAAAGAATCTGGTTTGTTTTAAAGAAATGGAAATTTTAGTTACCAGAATAAATATTTGAGTTTGGGGAATTGAGTAGATTTTCTATATATGTCAACTTATTACAATATTATTTCCTTTTCTGAAAATGAATAATGGAGCAGTTCACCTTGTTAACCAAGTCAGTTGTGGGATTACATAATTGTTCTTTTCTCCCTCAGGATCTTCTGAAGTTAAAATAAAACTCTAAAGTAAATTATATTTCACAATAATGGATCTCTGTAGTACTCGCAGTGAATTTTGCCATTACAAAAAGAAGTAGCACAGAACTATACCACCAGATGTTTGTTTTCCAGGAAAATTGTTAATGATTTTTGTTACCATCATCAAATATCATCTGAACATATGTACTTGACATGAAACTGATCATTCTTGTAAGGTCTTAGTTAAGAAAGGAGAAAAGCAGTTCTCTCTTTGTGCTCTTCAGGAATCTTCCTGCCCTAAGATCCTTTGCCACTAAATTCTTAACAGGTTATTTAAATTACACCATATCAGTAGGGCATGTGGGTATAATGCTTTACCTCACTACACAGAGTGAACAAATCACCTCAACATGCTTCACCCGTCCTGATGCTTCTTTTACTGTATGTACAATCTTCCAGAGATTTGTGGGAACTTTTTTTTAATTATGGGTTATTTACAGGGCCTCAAAAATATGATTATATGTGGAAGGTCTGTTTACAATTCCTGTACAGGTATATGCAGGTGGTCTGTAACCTCAGATGTGACAACATTGAATTCCTTGCAAACCTCTCCTCGTGCTAGCATAATGCACTCACTATGAATAAGAGCCAGTAGCTGTAAAGTTTGGATGGTTCGTACAGCTAAAAGAGAAATCTAAATAGACTGAAAACTTTAATTCATCCTTAAATTACTTTTTATTAGTTTCAGGTGAAAATAGATAGGTACTTGTTGGAGATATAGTTAATCCACCTCACTGCCTATCTGAACAGATACAACACAGAACATGTTTTGCTACCTATTAAATCAATTAGGACTCTGATCCAAAGCCCATTTAAAATCAATAGGTGTCTTTGTGTAAACTTTAATGGATTTTGGATTAGGCCTTTAGTGCCATGGAGCTGTTTTTCAAACTGAAATGTCAGTCACTGTGTAGGAATGTCACTAGCTTGTTTCCCATATGTTTTAGAACTACCATGCAAAACTGTCAGTAGGAAACAAAATATTACACCGTACTATATTATCAAAAAAACCTTGTATTCAGATACTAAAGTTGTTTGCAAGTTACTTCCCAAGAACTGCATGATTAACACATGTGACTACCATTGGTGATGGATAGATTGCATGGATCTCCAGTATCAAGGAAAATATTCAAGACAGCTATCACAGGCTACACAGGTATTTGGAAAACCATTTTCAAAGCTTCTAGAGGATGAGATATGAGATAAAGCCTGAATCAGCCTATTAACCATTCAACATGGACACAACACTGGATTATCCTGTGTGCCAAAAAGCCTATTTTTCATAGGCACGTTATGCTAGTACAGTTTTAAACTCACATTGTAAGTACATTTTACGTTAATATTTACACCAAAAACCTAATTATGAGTTGCATGCTTTCAACCAGGGGACTTGAAATGGTATCATATGACTTATGTGACCAATTGTAAATCGGCATAATTGGAATTATTAGACTGAGTATTGAATAGCAAAACATGGAGTAAAAAGCAAGTTCAGAAAATTGAAATATTCAAGAAAATTATGATCTTTCAGCAGATAATGGGGCATATGTAGTGAAATAAAGTATTCTATGAGACTTCTTCACTCCGCTATCATAATGTGTTGATTATATGCCAGTATCCTGAGAAGGGCAATATGTGGCTCTTTTTGGACTCTGATCTGGTTGCAGATGTTAAGAAAAAATATATAAAGTATATTCTTATGAAATTATATTGCTGACATTTCAATTTAATCAGCACTGAAATGTTTCAGTTTTCAGGCAGTATTCTCCCTCCAGTGAAGCATCTGAGTCTTATCTTTTGCCTCTGTTTCTTTATCCTGAAACAGACTATTTACTAGCAGATTTAGGAGGGGCATAATTAGAACTCTCTGGTATGCTAATAATTTTTTTGGCAAGCTGCTAACATAACAGTTCTCCGAGCCAAATAATTAGTATGTGGAAGAAAGTCATATAAGTGTAGGAAGACTTGGAAGACTTAGGATTCTATATGAATCAACTCTATATTTACCTATTTTGTCTTTATTTGTATCTAAAGAACTGTTGATTTCAAACACTGTAGGGATTTAAGCTTCCCTAGGAAGCTGAATAATAGGCTTCTTACAGGTGCTAAATTTGTTTTATATGGGAGGCAGTTGAGGAGATATAGCTTGTAGCCTGTAACATACAACAGATTTTTTTAATAGGCATAATAACAAAAAGTGAGAGCAACTGTAAACATATTTGACTTCTTGATGTGCAATAAATGCCACAGAAAGATAGACCATTTCATACTCTGATCTTGTAAAGGATATGTATGCAGGGTCGGAGAGTAAGGCACAGGCGTGATGATCCCTGAATGACCCATCCGTTTCTTAATATTCTTAAAATCCAAACACTAGCGTAAGTGAAGTTGTTAAATAGATTTTTTTATTTTGGCAAAACCCCATTAATGGTCCTCACAAAGCACCAGGGATTTTTATGAAGGATTCCATATGGTACTATAAAGACACTTTTTGTGATGCACTCTGTGGTTAAACTTAACTACAGAAAGGCCATAAGAGCAACATTTCTCCATGGCCCCCATGTGTCTATATCATGTGAAAGGCCGACATAACAGAAAATGCTTCTTAGATTTTAGAGTGTTTAAAGTCTGTGGATAGCAGCTGATAGACTTGTGATTTATTATTTTATTATGGAGTTTTTTAAACATATCCTTTACTTTTCTAGGACTGGGAAAGGCTCTGTGAACTACATTGGAATATCTGTTTTCAATGTTGCCAAAATGCAGCAAATTATAACAAAAGAAGCACTGGGGTTATTGCTCACTGCTGGAAGGTACATAGTGAGGTAAAACATGTCAGCTCTAAGATCATGCCTTTCTGTTGTTAGGAGTGTAGGATATGCTTGGTTAATAAACATATTTACCTGAAAGCACATCTGAGGCCTAGTGAGGATTTGAAAGTAATAACTGATAGTCTTGCAAGACTGCTCATAGAGTATAACAAGAATTTTATAGTGATGTAAAAATACGGTGTAAATTAGATCAGTTAAGGGATAATGGGCCAATTGGCATACATTGGAGTCCCACAATGATGACTGGGTATGTTGCAGGAGCCAACAGATATACCGAAAGTTTGTCTGAAGACATTATGTCTCAGCATATTTTGTGTCCAGGTGGTGTAAACACAACTATAAAGTAACGTGGAGAAATTAGATATCAAGCTTATAATGAAAGTTTGGAGTTTGTTTTCCAAGTAAGTCATAAATTATACTGATGACCATAGTCCCCCTCTGGCTTGGTCGAGGTGTTTTGCTGGGGCATGTGATTGTTTAGTTTACAAAATGATGGCAAGCTCCTACAGACTCACAACCACAGCAATGGTTAAACTGCCTTGCATAGCCACACTACACTCGCTATGTCAGTGGAATGCAGCCTCACCAGGGGTATTAGCAGTAATTTAATGGTCAGAGTGTGGTATTGTATGATGGCTTCTAAAAGGCAGCAAAAGTTGATGTAAGCAATTCAGTGGCTATGCTGATACTGTGTCAGCCTAACTCTATCAACTTAAGTGCTATGCCTGTCACGGAGGTAGAGTTATTAAGTTGGTATATTGGATAGTTTCATTGGTGGGGGCTGCTTTTAGTGTGTAGCCACTTACAGAATTAGGTTGAGGTAAGTTGCCTTATGTTGCCCTAACTCGCTAGTGTAGACCAGGGCTTCGATTCTCATATGCACTTTGTCCCAGAAGTTTTGTTTTTATTAGAATGTGGCTCTTCAGTCTGTAAGGTCTGGTGTCACCAGACATTGTGATTTGGATGAGAGGGTATGTCTACACTACAGCACTAATTCGAACTAACTTAATTCGAATTAGTTAATTCGAACTAAGCTAATTCGAACTAGTGCATCTAGACCTAAAAACTAATTCGAATTAGCGTTTTGCTAATTCGAACTAGCATGTCCACATTGAGTGGACCCTGAACCGAAGTTAAGGCTGGCCAGAACCAGTGCCGGCAGGGCATCAGGTTAGGACTTAGAGTGTGGAGCTCCTGCCTGAGGATAACTGAGCTCCGTGCTTAAAGGGACCCGACCCCCACCCTGGACAGACAGTTCTCAGGGTTCCCCGCTTGCTTGTCTACCTCGATGAGGGACAGCAAAGCAGTCCTGTCTTGGAGTGCCCTGAGTGCCCACACTCGGCACATCAGAGCACTCGGCCATCAGCCCGGCTGCACTTGCCACAGGCTGCCATCTGGGGGGTCAATCGGGGGGCTGTCAGGATCCAGGAGGCCCTGCAGGAGAGCTTCCACCCCAAGGAGCCCGCAGAGCCACCCAGTCCTCCCCATCAGGGGCTCGTGCCCCATTCCTCCCTCACCTCCTTCCACTTACCCCTAGCCCCCCTTCCTGATGTAAAAAATAAAGGACACGTGTTCAAAAATAGAAACTCTCTTTATTTAACAAAACTGGGGGGGGGGATTAACCTCTGGGGAGACTGGGAAAAGGAGGTGGGAGAGGGGAAGAGAGAGGGTGGGAGAGGGGAGGTGGAAACCTGGGAGGAGGGAGCTGGAAGGGGGAAGCCAGGGGAAGAAGGAGGAGGGGAAGTATAAAACTATAGTGCGCCATATCTTCACTATTGTGTAGAGATGTGGTCTCCTCACCTTAAAAAAGGTATTTTGGCCTTGGAAAGGGTTCAGAAAAGGGCAACTACAATGATTAGGGGTTTGGAACAGGTCCCATATGAAGAGAGGCTAAAGAGACTGGGACTTTTCAGCTTAGAAAAGAGGAGACTGAGGGGGGATATGATAGAGGTCTATAAAAGCATGAGTGGTGTGGAGAGGGTGAATAAAGAAAAGTTCTTCATTAGTTCCCATAATAGAAGGACTAGAGGACACCAAATGAAATGAATGTGTCCTCTAGTCCTTCTATTATGGGAACTAATGAAGGCTTCAAACTAATAAAAGAAAGTTCTTCTTCACAAAGCAAATAGTCAACCTGTGGAACTCCTTGCCACAGGAGGCTGTGAAGGCTAGAATTATAACAGAGTTTAAAGAGAAGTTAGATAAAGTCATGGAGGTTGGGTCCATGGAGTGCTATTAGCCAGGGGGTAGGAATGGTGTCCCTGGCCTCTGTTTGTGGAAGGCTAGAGATGGATGGCACGAGACAAATGGCTTGGTCATTGTCTTCGGTCCATCCCTTCCGGGGTACCTGGTGTTGGCCGCTGTCGGCAAACAGGCTACTGGGCTAGATGGACCTTTGGTCTGACCCAGTACGGCCGTTCTTATGTTCTAAGCTCAGGGCTCAGGGATGGGGATCTCACTGGACCAAACTGATTTTCATGAAAACCTGCTCATGGGTTCGTATGTGGCCTTTGGTGGCCAGGCTGGCAGCTATCCTGCCCTAGACGGCCTCATTCCTGTGCCTAGTGCGGAGGTCGTGGACGTTGGAGGTCTCCCCCCAAACCTCGATGAGGTCCACGATCTCCACACTAGACCAGGCGGGCGCCCGCCTCTTGTGGCCCCGGGCAGGCTTCTGGGAGCCGCCAGCCTGGTCCTGGGAAGAGGTGGAGGGCTGGGTGGCAGCGGGTGGCTGGCTCATGCCGTGCCAGGTGCAGGGTCTGCTGGCTGGGTGCTGGCAGGCTTGCACCTGGCGTGGGCACTGTAGCCAGACCATGGCCCTTTAAGGGCTCCGGGGCCGGGAGGGGGGCAGAAGAGTTTCCCTGGCTTGGCCCAGAGTGGCCACCAGGGCAAGCTGGGAAGAGCTAGCCTCCAACTAGTTCGAATTAAGTGGCTACACAGCCCTTAATTCGAACTACTTAATTCGAACTAGGCGTTAGTCCTCGTAGAATGAGGTTTACCTAGTTCGAATTAAGCACCCCGCTAGTTCGAATTAAGTTCGAACTAGCGGTTTGCATGTGTAGCGCCTATGAAAGTTAATTCGAACTAACAGCTGTTAGTTCGAATTAACTTTGTAGTGTAGACATACCCAGAAAGATTAGTTGTTACCATGTTCAGAGGAGGTTCCATAGTTGTGATTATAAGTGCATTACAACAACATGGGATAACAACCTGTTTCTTTTGGCATCTTGGAATTTTGCAATTGCTTCACTGGAGATGTAATCAGGCTTGTACCTCTCTGTTTTACTCATTTTCTCTGTCTGCATTGAAAAAGATACTGAATTTAGTAAAAAAGGAGAGTGTGGTAGTTGGTGAGCACTGAGTTTTGTCTCAGCATTGTTGATTGAATGCCTCTTCTACAAAACTGTTTAAGTCCTAATCTGAACACCTCTCTGCTTTGCTTTTAAAGAGCAACCCCTTATAGTGATGTGTATGTATGGTGGAGTGGAGGGTGAACACCAGAGAACTGAACTAACAGTCCCTGAAGTTGGGATACCACTGTAACACTGCTGAGTGCAGTTCTAAACAAATTACTTACATCCAGGTATTATTTGCAAGGAGTGAAATCCTGGCCTTGTTGAAATCAGTGGGAGATTCGCCACTGATTTCAATAGGGGCAGGATTTCACTGACAAAGTTTTCCCATATGAGACACAACTGGATATTTGGGAAATCTAAGTTTGATTCCTGGCTAAACAGTAAACTTCCAGTATGACTGGGATTTTCACAGGGGCAGCTTACTTAGTTTTGATACTAAGTGATTAATTATGTACTTAAGTGGTAAGAAAGATATCTGTGTATTTAACTAGTATCATTTATGAATATACAGCAGTATAAACATTATCAAACATGTGCAGCGCCAAGATATCAGTATCTTCCTCCTGCTTATCATGCTTACTGAAGGACTCACTGAATATGGGACTTGTAGTATCTCTGATCTTCATTTTACAGCCACTAAAATCCATGAAAATGTTACAAGGACTCTTTGAATCTTAGGCTTACATTTAGAGACAAAATCCTCCATTGATCTCAGTGGGATTAAGAATGAGAGTGGACTCCTTTTGGGCTGATATGACTTCATGCTTATCCAATCTTTAACAATCTTCCCAGCTCCACCCACAGGAATGTCCATTTGGGTGCTAATCAGGCCTATGGCTTTAGGTAAAGCAAGGCCCATTTAGTAGGGTACAGTTGGATGCACTGCCTGCCTAGCCACTGCTGGAATTTGATCAAATATGCTCAGTACCTCTATGCTATGGTCTACCTTCTTCAATGCCCTGGTGGATTGATCCCATCCTGCTTGTACAGGTGAGGCAGTGGAACAGAGACCTGGGAGTTGGGGTGGTCCAGTGGTTAGGATGCTAGCCTGGGACTTGTGAGACCTCATTCATTTCTTTATCGTGCTAAAGGCTTCCTGTGTATGACAGTGGGCAAGTTACTCAGGCCAGGTTTACACTCAAAAGTGAACCCATCTCCATTGCTCAGTCATGTGAAAAATCCACACTCCCTGATCAAGGCTGTTAAGATGACTAGACTTCCACTACATGCAGCACCAGGGTGATGGAAGAATTGTTCTGTGGACCTAGTTAGTGTCTCTCAGGAAGCTGGATTAACTACACTGATGGACAAAACCCTCCCGTCAGTGTAGTAAGTGTCTGCACTGAAATGGCAGCATAGCTGAGGCTGTAACATTTCAAGTGTAGACTAGCTCTCAGAGCTTCCCTACTTCCCAGGAAGCATTCTGAGGTTACATACATTTAAAAATTGTGAGGTGTTCAGATAGTACAATAGTGGAGGCTATTGACATATCTTAGAAAGTTTGTCAGGAATTTCTTTGGGGTTCCAATCTCAGCTCTGCTACAAACTAGCTATTAAAATTCACTCAAAATTATTTCCCTGGGCCAAGTCTACACTAAAAAGTTAGGTTGACCCACACCCCTGACTGAGCGATGTAGTTAAACTGATCTCTCCAAAGTAGACTTGCGCTAGGTCAATGGGAGAATTATTCTGTTGTCCCTAGCTACAGCCTCGTGGTGAAGTGGCTTCCTTCCTCAGCCCCATTTTAAGTGTAGAAACGTAAATTGCTTAGTTTATTCATTTGTAAAATAGGTCTGATGTCTCATAGGGATCTCCTGAAGCTTAAACATGTCAATTGTTTTGACATTCTTGGCTGAAAAATGCCATGTTAAGGGTAAAGTGTTGTTATTAATACCTCTAGAGTCTTCTCTGGGATGTTAGCAGTTGCAGAAAGCCATGGGAGAATCCTGTAACACTTTCACATCTTTCAGCCAAGGATGTCAAAGCAATTTACAAATTTAAACAGAAGGTACTGCCTAAAGTCACCCTGAATCAATGAGGCACAGCAAATGGAACAAATAGGCTTCAAGAGAGATTAACAAGGCACCTATAGGAGACAGTGATTTAAAATTAAATAAATAAGATCCGAGCTTCCTTTGGCTCACAAAAGAACCAAATCACCTTTATTTTTGGCAGGTATTCATCCTCTCCAGTCCTGTCCTCCTTGCTTCTCCCCTATGCACTGTGAGTGAAACTTACTCTGGTGAATATATTTCATCCAACTTCTAACTGCTGTGGTAGGAGCCAGATGGATGATCTGTCATTGGTGCTCTCATAGTGTTTTTACTTCTGCCCAAGTTCCCATGTAAATCACAAACTGTTTCATGGTTTCTGTTACACAGGTAGGATATAATGCAGCAGACATACATAGTGAATCCAGTTTATCACTGACTAATATGTATTAGGATGAAGAAAATTTCTTACATATTAGTTTTAAGCATAATGTCTATTTTGTGAAAACTAAAAACGAATGTCTATGGATATTTTTTTTTGTATTGTCACGGACAATACAGAAAATGACTAAAACCCTGCAGAGAGGGATTTTCTCCAGCAAACAGATTTTTCATAGTAGACATTTGCTTTTTTCAGATGGTCTGAAATTATGTTGCCAGCCTTCCCCACAGCATTTTGGCACTTTCCATGCCAATCATGGAAATATACATCGAAGAAGGGACCCAAGGAATAAAGAAGGGCATCCAGATGGACCAGTGAAGTAGAAAGCAAGTGTTAAGAAAAAAGGGAATTTGAAAGGGGGGATTATATGTGATCTGGGCCAATGACGAAAAAGATCTAGCTAGAACACATGCATTAGAGGCTGTCAAGTTCGGAGCAGCAAAGGTAGCTAGGCTATTTGAAATGAGGCTTAGTAAGAAGATGATCTTACAGGTTGGACCTCCCTGATCTGGCACCTTTAGATCATGAGCGGTCCAGAACCAGCAACTTTGCCAGACCAGAGGAGGTCAATGCTCCCCTGTTGGCCCTGCTCCTGGGTTCCTCTCTGGACTGTGAGGCTCCCAAGGCTGGGCCTCCCCACCCTGCTGCCAGCCTGGCCTGGCCACCCTGGAACTTAGGCTTCCTGCCTTTCTGCCAGCTGGAGCTCCCTAGCCACTGCCAGCCCCTCTGCTACTGGGGGTTCCCAGCTGTGGCTAGGGCCTTCTGGCCACCTGTTTGGGGCTCCAAAGCTGCCACTAGCTTCACTGCCTCTGGGGCTTCCCAGCCAGGGCTGGCGCTCCCTGACCACTGCCGGGGCTCACCAGGCAGGGTTCACTAGGACTAGGTTCTCCAGCTACTGCCAGCCCAGCTGGGGCTCCCCAGGCCCTGTGGGACTCCTGATTGACTCCTGCTGCTGGAGCACAAACATTCCTGGACCAGAGAGTTTGAGGTTTGAGAGGTTCAACCTGCAGAGCCAAACCTAAACCAAAACCATGATAGTGGTATCAGTCAAACTTAATCAAGAAGATTAGTAATTTGAACCAATTCATAACAGCAGCTGACGAACCAAGGACAAGGAGCAAGAACAAAATGTCTTTTCTTGGGATTACCACCATAGTCTAATTTCACTTGGGCCATGTCTAGACTATGGAGTTTTTCCGGGTACCAGAGCTATATGAGTAAAAGGGCAAGCTGAAGTATGTTTGTTAGGGACCATGGGTTGTCATAGTTTTGAAGCTCCCCCTTTGAATATTGAGTTTCTTCTCTTTTCTGCATTACTACAACCCATACCCCATGCCAAACATTCTATTTTTAAATGACCTTGGATATTTCAGGTCCATTTGTTAAATGTGCTAGACCACATTGTAAAGTTGTATAGTTGAATGAAGGTTAAAATGAACAAATTCATTTCAATTTCAGCACAGAATTGGTAGCAATACCACATTTTGTGACCTAATTACTTATGGGATTGATCAGAAGAACATAAGAATGGCCATACTGCGACAAACCAAAGGTCCATCTAGCCCACAATCCTGTCTTACAACAATGGCCAATGCCAGATGCCCCAGAGGAAGTAAATAGAACAGGGAATCTTCAAGCAATCCTTCTCCTATCACCCATTCCCAGCCTCTGACAGAGGCTAGGGACACAATTCCTACCCATCCTGGCTAATAGACATCGATGTACCTAACCTCCATGAATTTATCTAGCTCTTTCTTGAACCCTGTTAAAGTTCTGGTCTTCACAACATCCTCTAGCAAGGAGTTCCACAGGTTTACTATGCGCTATGTGAAGAAAAACTTCCTTTTGTTTTTTTAAATCCTGCTACCTATTAATGTCATTTGGTGACCCCTAGTTCTTATGGGAACAAGTAAATAACTTTTCCTTATTCACTTTTTCCATGCCAGTCATAATTTTATAGACCTCTATCATATCCCCCCCTAAGTCTCCTCTTTTGTAAGTTGAAAAGTCCCAGTCTTTTTAATCTCTCTTCATATGGGACCCGTTCCAAACTCCGAATAATTTTTGTTCCCCTTTTCTGAAACTTTTCCAGTGCCAATATATATTGTTTTTGAGATAAGGTGACCACATCTGTATGCATTATTCAAGATGTGGTCATTCCATGGGTTTATATAGAGGCAATAAGATGTTCTCTATCCTTTTTTTAATGATTTCTAACATTGTTTGCTTTTTGGACTGCCACTACACATTGAGTGGATGTTTTCAGAGAACTATCCACAATGACTCCAAAATATCTCTCTTGTGTAGTTATAGCTAAATTAGTCCCCATCATATTGTATGTATAGTTGGGATTATTTTTTCAATGTGCATTACTTTACATTTATCAACATTACATTTCATTTGCCATTTTGTTGGCCAGTCACTTAGTTTGGTGAGATCTTTTTGAAGCTCTTCACAGTCTGATTTATCTTAGCTATCTGGAGCAGTTTAATATCATCTGCAAATTTTGCCACCTCACTATTTACCCCTTTCTCCAGTTCATTTATAAATAGGTTGAATAGGATTGGTCCCAGTACGGACCCTTGGGGGACACTACTAGTTACCTCTCTCCACTCTGAAAACTGACCATTTATTCCTACCCTTTGTTTCCTGTCTTTTAACCAGTTATCAATCCATGAGAGGACCTTCTGTATCCCATGACAACTTACTATATTTAAGAGCCTTTGGGTGAGGGACCTTGTCAAAGTCTTTCTGAAAATCTAAGTACACCGTATCTACTGGATCCCCCTTCTCCACATATTTGTTGACCCCCTCAAAGAACTCTAGATTAGTAAGGCATGATTTCCCTTTACAAAAAACATGTTGACTATTCCCCAGCAAACTATGTTAATCTATGTGTCTGATAATTTTATTCTTTACTATAATTTCAATTAATTTGCCTGGTACTGATGTTAGACTTACCGGTCTGTAACTGCCAGGATCATCTCTAAAGCCTTTTTAAATATTGGCGTTACATTAGCTATCTTCTAGTCATTAGGTAGAGAAGCTGATTTAAATGATAAGTTATAAACCACAGTTAATAGTTCCGCAATTTCACATTTGAGTTCTTTCAGGACTCTTGGTTGAATGCCATCTGGTCCCAGGGACTAAACTGTGAAGTTTATCAATTTGTTCCAAAACCTTCTCTAATGACACCTCAATCTGGGACAATTCCTCAGATTTGTCACATAAAAAGAATGTCTCAGGTTTGGGAATCTCCCTAACATACTCCGCCATAAAGACTGAAGCAAAGAATTCATTTAGTTTCTCCGCAATTACCTTATCATCTTTGAGTGCTCCTTTTGCATCTCAATCGTCCAGGCTTCATGACAAACAACCAGGTTGTATTTAAAAACATTTTGCTATTACTTTTTTTTTTTTTTTTTTTTTTTGCTCGCTGCTCTTCAAACTCCTTTTTGGCTTTTCTCATTGTATTTTTACACTTAATTTGACAGAGTTTATGTTACTTTCTATTATCCTCACTAGGATTTAACTTCCACTTTTTTAATGATGCCTTTTTATCTCTCACTGTTTCTTTTACTTGGTTGTTAAGCCATGATGGAACTTTTTTGGTTTTTCTACTTTATTTTTTAATTTGGGGTATACATGTAAGTTGGACTTCTATTGTGGTGTCTTTGAAAAGTTTCCATGCAGCTTGCAGAGATTTTTCTTTTGTCACTGTACTTTTTAATTTCTGTGTAACTAACTGTCTCATTTTTGTGTCGTTCCCCTTTCTGAAATTTAATGCCACAGTGTTGGGCTGCCGAGGTGTTTTTTCCCACCACAGGGATGTTAAATTTTATTACATTATGGTCACTATTTCCAAGCGGTCCAGTTATATTTACCTCTTGAACCAGATCCTGTGCTCCACTTAGGACTAAATCAAGAATTGCCTCTCCCCTTGTGGGTTCCAGAACCAGCTGCTCCAAGAAGCAGTCATTTAAGGTATCAAGAAATTTTATCTCTGCATCCTGTCCTGAAGTGACGTGTACCCAGTCAATATGGGGATAACTGAAATCCCCCACTATTATTGAGTTCTTTATTTTGATAGCCTCTGTAATATCCCTTAGCATTTCATAGTCACTATCAGTATCCTGGTCTGGTGGTCAATAATAGATCCCTGCTGCTATAGTCTTCTTATTGGAGCTTAGAATTACTACCCATAGAGATTCTATGGAACATTTTGGTTCATTTAAGTTTTTTACTTCATTTGATTATACATTTTCTTTTATATATAGTACCATTCCCACACCAGCATGACCTGTTCTGTCCTTCTGATACATTTCGTACTCTGGTGTGACTCTGTCCCATTGATTATTCTCATTCCCCTAAGTTTCAGTGATGCCTATTATATCTCCTCCTTTAATTAAAAACACTCTAGTTCACCCATCTTATTATTTAGACTTCTAGTGTTCATGTATAAACACTTTAAAAATTTGTTACTATTTATCTATCTGCCATTTCCTGATGTGTTAGACTCTTTCATTTGATTGTTTCTCATCTGATCTTACCCATACTTTACCATCTTTCATCCTCTCCTCTTTACTAGAACATAGCAAATCTTTGTTAATAGACCTTCCTCTAAGTGATGTCTCTGTCCAATCCATGTGCTCCTCCGCACCCATCAGCTTTCCCCCAGCTCTTAGTTTAAAATCTGCTCTACAATCTTTCTAATATTAAGTGCCAGCAATCTGGTTCCATTTTGGTTTAGGTGGAGCCCATCCTTACTATATTGGCTCCTCCTTTCCCAAAAGTTTCCCCAGTTCCTAATAAATCTAAACCCCTCCTCTCTACACCATTGTCTCATGCACGCATTGAGACTCTGAAGTTCTGCCTACCTACCCAGCCCTGCATGTGGAACTGGAAGCATTTCAGAGAATGTTACCATAGAGGTCCTGGATTTCAATCTCTTTCCTAGCAGCCTAAATTTGGCCCCCAGAAGCTCTCTCCTACTCTTCCCTATGTCATTGCTACCTACGTGTACCATGACCACCAGCTCCTCCACAGCATTACACATAAGTCTATCTGGATGTCATGAGATATCCGCAACCTTCGCACCAGGCAGGAAAGTCACCATACAGTTCTCCTGGCCATCACAAACCCAGTGTGACACTATTGCATTTCAACCATTATAAAGCAATATATTTTAGTTAGAATAAAACATTAAAAACACAATTACATGAAGGTCAAAATTACAGAGAGCAGAGTCATGAACTGACCTGACCCATCAACCAAACACCTAATTTGGAATCAGAAGTATGCAGTCAGACAGCAGCCGAGATAGGGTTGTTTTATTTTTAAAGCATATTCAACGGTATGTTGTTAAATTTAAACTATAAGAAAGGGAAATTGTTAAAAAAAGATTTGAGAAGGTAATGAAACTGTTTCTGTGCTTGTTTCATTTAAATTAAGCTGGTAAAAAGCAACATTTTTTTTGGCACAGCAAAGTTTCAAAGCTGCATTAAGTCAATGTTCAATTGTGAACTTTTGAAAGAACAGCCAGTTTTGTTGAGTTACAAACATTTCAGAGCTATGAACAACCACTACTCCTGAGGCTTTCATAACTCTGAGATTTGACTGTAAAATTGTTCATTATTAGAATAGCTGTTAAATCATTTTCTTCCTACTCTTTATGGCTAAAAAAGTCTTCCATGGGTCACTAAAATCCAGCTGGTGAAGCAAGTCACACTCAGTTGACACCGATGTCAAATTTTTCAGCCTTAGCTGATCCATACTTGACTTGAATCAATGTTTGAGTAGGACCAATTTTGTAAATAAGCATTTGCCACTAGCACTAGTTACTGGCAGTATCCAAAAAAAATCATAATGCATACTTCACCATCAGTTGTCATAAAAGTTGAAACAAGTTATGTGGAAATTTCTTATTCTCCTCTCTTTTGGGCAGTCTAAATTAGGCCAGTTCATCTGCAGAATCCTCCTGTAAATTCATATGGAATTTCTTTTATAGGTTAGCAGCTGAGGCAAATACATTGAATGCAGACAGTCTATTAAAATTAGTAAAAAACCCTCAAACTGGTCACAAACTTCATATATGCTTCATTGCTCTGGGCAAGTCTCGTCACTGTAGTGAGTATGCTGAAGACATACTAGCACTCTCCCATTGATATAGTTACTCCATCACCATGAGAGGCAGAAGCTATGTTGTCAGGAAAGCATCACCTGCTGATATTGAGTGGTGCCAGCATTTAAATCGATGTAATTTTCATTGCTCAGGGGATGACTTTTTCACACCCTTGAGTGAGGTAAGTTACATTGGCTTAAAAGGCAGTGCAGACCAGCCATATGTTGCAGCTCTGTGGTAAATTTTTCATGCATAATGTTGAAAACCTCATTTCAAAATTTATCTTGCCCTGCTAACCTGTAAGGTCAGCTCCTCAGATTCACTGTACTACTTTTTCTCTCTGCTTTAGGCATTTTTACTCTTACATTTTTGAGAAACTCATAGTTTTTATTATTTTAGCTGCTGTTTCACAGCTGTCAAATTGTTCCTGTAAGTCTACCACAAATTCCTTCAGCAAGCCCACCAGTTTTACAAGCAGTAATGAGTCTAGCTCAGCAGCCAGAAGAACATTACCTGTTGACTGAAATACCAGTACATATGTGTTCCAAGAGTTGTGAAGAAAAGCAGCTTTGGGCTTGTTCATTTCACTTTTGCCGAGATTGAGCATCACTGTGCGTGCTCGGTTTGTTTTAAAACATCAGCTAGCCTTTTCAGCAAATCCTGGTTATTGCCATAAATAAGACAAAGTGCTTTTGTAGCCTGGCTTTTGGAAGATCATTTAGGACCTGTCAATCCTTCAGTGTTTTAGCTCATTATTGTCACTTGGATTTAAACCTGCTGTAACTACATGCCAGGAATGGGCTGTTTCATAGATTCCAAAGCCAGATGTGACCATAGTGATCATCTGGTCTGACCTCCTGTATAACAGAGGCCTTAGAACTTCCCCAGAATTTTTTGTAGGGCATATCTTAAAAAAAAAACAATCTTGACTTAAAAATTGTCGGTCATGGCAAATCAACCATGACTCTTGGTAAGATGTTCCAATGGAGCAGAAATTAAAAAGAGATTGACGACCCCCCCCCAAAGTATTTGCTTCCTAGCAGAAGTTTATCCCGCAAGTGCCAACTAAACTGAGAGCATGAGCTGTACACGGAATCCACTACTACCAGATGAATCTCCTGAATTCATACTTGGAAACCTTTATATGTCCCAGACATGTTACGGGTATTATCCTAACATTGACCTCCACTGTTAGATATGTCAATGTTCATCGCCTGTAAAACTGTAAAAATGGAAGGGAAAAGCAGTTCACTAGTGACTCATAGGCAGAAATTTCAGAAATTGCTCTGGAATCTGCCTGCTTTGTGCAGTGGTGCTGACAGATTTGCTGGGCCCATTGGCCAGGCAGGGAATCATCTGGATCCAAAACCTGGAAGCGGGGGGGGAACCTTGGATGGAAGGGGCAAGGCTAGAGCTAGCCTCCCACAGGCAGCCGTCATCGCTACCTGGAAGGTGCTGCGCTTTCCTTGGACAGCCCTCAGTGCCACCAGAGCACACTGCACAGGGCTCCAACAGTAATTTAAAGCAGTAGCAGTGACCAGGAATCACACGCCCCAGGGCAATTACCCCCTTTGCCTCCCCTGTCAGTGGGCCTTGCCTTGTGATACGTAGTGCACAGTGAATGTAAGCTGATCAACATAGAATGTGTGTGGAGTGGAATCTAATACTGAAAATGTACTTCCCTATATGCAACTGACTGATTGTTTCAAAAGTACTTTTTAACCCCATTACATATATCAGTTCTCTGCAATGATTTGATGATTGTCAGGGGCCACAGATCTCAGCCCCAGGCTTCTGAGGCTAAGCCTTAACCACTTCACCACTGAGTTGCAAAGGCTTATGAGGAAGCTGCTGCTGAAACCAAATACCAGAAGCTACTCGCACTCATTCAGCTGGCTCAGATGACTAACAGCCAGCTGCTGTTGTTGCCCAGCATGCTGAGAACAAGTGCATGCTGTCTTGCCTGAATCCTGCTTCCCTATTTGTCCCTACTACTGTCTGTCTCTACTACGTTTGTCCCTACTACTGCTACCCACTAGGCATCATCTCCTCCTCCCCCCCCCCCACCATTGCTCCTGGTTTTTGAAAGGATACAAGCTTGGCTGAAGTAATATCTTGAACCATATTACTTGAAGTAATATCTTGAAGTAATATCTTGTTCAATTTTACTTACTTTCCATATATTTTTATGTTTGGTCCTCTTCTGATTCTGTTCTGCTATTCTTAAGCAGCTTCCATGCTGAGGCTGATTGTAATTTTCTCACTTTGGGATGTAGGGTCTTTATAACTTGCTTTTTGTTTGGTTTTTAGAGACCTCTTTTTAATGTTTCACATCACAGTACTATATTTTTGGTATGATTCCTCCCCTAAGAATGTAAAACTTAATTGTATTGTGGCCATGATTAGTTAATGGCACAACTATAGCCACTTCTTCAGTCAACTCCACTGTGTAACTTATGACGAGGTCAAGAGTAATATTCCCTTTTGTACATTCCAGAAGAAATAATTTGAGGTGTCAAGAAATTGCTTCCCTCAACTCTGGCCCCATTATGACATACAATCAGTTTATATATGGGGTTTTAAAGTTATGTATTATGGGGGGAGGAGGCGGTTAGATGTGGTGCCTCTTTGAACGCTCACCTTTGTGCACTCCCTATCCTTTTCCTGCAGCAGTGGTACAAAGCCTAAGTATATTGCCTGGGATTAATATCCATATATTTCTGAATGCATGCTACATGTAATTATAAAATATTATTATGACATAATGACTACTTCCTGCACTATCCTGGATATTTCTTTCTGCAGTAAGTTTAAGTATCTTAGGAGTTCACTGTATTTAAAAATGCAAATGTTTATGTAATTATTGTAGAATTGTGTGTAACTTCTTTAAGAGGGAAGGGAAGACTAACACACAGCCAAAGAAGTGTATTCAGCTTCAAAGGACTCTCTTAAAACAATGGACCAATGAGTTTGAACTTCTAAAGTTGTGCTTTGAGGAGAAATCAATTGCTTGGCTGTTTACCTATTCACAGTTTCTACAGATCAGACACACAGTGGGATAAAAGAGGGACTCTCAGGTATGTCTAATACTGCAGAGTTTTTCTGGAAAAACTACACTTATGTCCACATTGCAATTGTGTTCTTTCGACAGAAAGTTGAAAGAATGCAGGGGTTTTTCCAACAGTGGTAAACTTCTTTCTATGAGGAAGAAGCCTTTTCTGAAAGACCTCTTTCGGAAAAAGGTGTGTGTGGATGGGGAAGAGGGGTTTTTTTTGAAAGAAAAGGCCTCCAGGAAAAATGACAGGTGCCCTGGTGGCCACTCCATCCACAGCAATCAGAACTTAAATGCAAGATAGTGTCTAATGGATGGGGACACTATCTTTCGAAATAGCACATTGCTTTTTCATTGTGCTTTTGCTGTGTAGATGATTTATTTTGAAAGAAGTTTTTTCAGAAGATCTCTGCCGGAGAAGCTTCTTCCGAAAGAAGCCTGCAGTCTAGACATAGCTTCAGATTCATGGGCATGTTTGTTCTGAGGTAACATCTGCTATGACCTTGTAGCCACAGAAAAGCTCATTTGTGGGGTTTGAAGGACGGATCCCCTGCCAGAGCCCAGGTTAATGTCAGGTGATGATCTCTAATAACATTACTGACATATGTATAGGTTCTTGTATTGTCTTACTATGTTTTCTGTGTAGTGTTTTTATCTTAAAAATAAATAAGCTTGCTTAGAAAGAGCTGAGTGACAACTTCACTGACAGTAGGTATGTTGTTTATAGCCATTGAGGAGAAGGTAAAGCAGGCCTGATGTTTGACTTGCTGAGTAATTCTCAATGTGGTCTGGGAACTGTACAGCCTGGGAAAAAACTCAGTCAGAAGAAACAGAGATGGAATTCTCCTCATAAGACAGATGAAGACTTGGGAGCCAGAAGCCTGAGAGTTGGTGCCTTTGTTTGACCACAAGGCAAGAACACAAGTGTAGTTGTCCTAAATTGTGACGGTTATATTACTACATACCATTAGATGCTTGTTTAATTTAAACTTCACTGGAAGCCATTTAAGTGAACAAGAAAAACCTAGCAGCTGAGAGTTTGAGGTATAAGAAGATTATATCTCTACCTTTGAAAATCTAAATTAATCCCTGACTTGTTAAAATATCTTTGATTTTAAGTAGAGGGAATTATATTTTTAAGTACATATTGTTATCTTTGGGGGAAAATGGTGTGTTGATTTTTAACATGCCAAATTGTTGCACCTATCTCATGCTTCTATTCTGGGGGGTCTGGTTGAAGACAAGGTTCCATCTCTCTCTCTCCCTCTTCCTTTTCAAACAAAGAACCACTTAAGAAAGACCTCTTATGCTGTAATGCTTCCATATAAGCCAGTGATGGGCAAGTTAGATTAGTGAGTGGCCCTCTTTCATCTTAGAGGGCCTCAAGATTGTTGTAAGCAAGACAGTCTCCTGGGATAGGGTGCACCTAGAATTTGTGAGGTGTGTTGACTGAACCATTGCAGTGCTTTGATTGGATACAGAGAGAGCACACGGCTCTCACAGTCAGCACACACCTCACTTCACATGCTCTTGCTTTAAGTGCATGTAGCTCAGTCAACACTGGGAATTAAGTATGTTCAGTTACATCACTAATGTGGATTTTTCACACTGCTGAGCAACAAAGTTGGATTGACCTAAATTTTTAGTGTAGATGTGGCTTTAGGCTTGCTTCTCCACTTTACCTTGTTGATATAATCATTGATCTCCAAGACAATGTTTGAGTTGCTCAGTACATTAGAAATCTAGTTTTAGACAGCAAGTTTTGAACAATGTTAACATTCGTGTTCATGGAAAATGTTGGATATTGACTGTGCTGAAGACTGAAGGTCTTTATTCATCTACAATATAGGAATAATGTGTTATGGAAAGTCTTACATCATTATATCTCAACCCTGACTTAGAAGGACCTCTAGTGTTGACAAGATTTATCATTCTCTATAACTTATAAATCCTTTGTCTACCTGCATTATCTGCCAACATGGTTACTGAAGTACTGTCAATTCTAAAATTTTGTCCTTAGGCAGTAAGCCATAAGATCGTAGCAACCTCTGATCAATACATAAGTGGTCCAGCTTCAAAATAGAAGTGACCTAAATGAGAAAAGGCATTCTAGTCCACTACCATTCTCTTGAACAATCAAGTCCAGCAAGAAATCATATTCTGAAATAGAGGAAAAGTTGATCTTTCAGTCTGGTTTTATATCTGGTTTCAGTCTCAATGAGAATCAGCTTTGTTTTCTCTCAACTCCTTTATCGTCTAGAACATTTAGTTAAAGGATATCCAGCTGCGCAAGTTGGGTGGTAATTCTGTGATGTCAATAAATGTCTACTGGAGTCTAGGTTAACCCCACTAAACTTATGACCTAAGACAATTAGGGACTTTCAACCTGCAAAAGGTCTGTGGATGAACATATGTGGGTGAATTTGACACCATGAAAGGTCAGTGGTCTCTGATTTATTGTCTATACTATTCTGCACACTAAAGCGATAATTTTTTTCCCCTATGAAAACTATGAATGACATCATAACACATAAAACTATAACTAAACCCTGGCCGCAGAATAAGTGCTGTCTGAGCTAGACCTCTCTTTTTCCAGAGCAAAGCATTACTTAAAATAATATCTTCCATGTTAGCCACATTAACTCTTGAGCCCAAAGTAATAAAAATGACAGATAGCATATGTGGAATACGCTCTGAATTGTTAAGTAATGTGCATAATGCAGTTGGGTGTAAATATCTGCTGAATAATGCATAGTGCTCCCTATATTTTCAGGATTTGCTTCAAGAAGATTAACTCATTGTTAATCTGCAGATTGGTACCAGGTAACTTCAGAAGAACAGATTACACTAAAAATACAGTCATTTCCATATTATTAAATACATTATAATATTTATGCATTTTATTAATTATTTATCTTTTGCTTTGACTTTTGCTAAATAGGGTTGGCCCAGGTTCGTATCTTGAAGGGAGACATTGAGAGGAAATTCAAAGTGTTGCAGAAGGTGGAAAAGCTTATTTAGAGTCTACACCCCAGGTCTTCTCGCTATCATGCCTAGAACAATGGCCTGTGTTTTATCCATTTTCTCTCTTTTCTACTTCTGATCATCTTGTTATTTTTGCTTCCAAATTATTTTCTTTCTTCCTCTCTTACTTTTTGACTGGAAAACAGGCCTTATAATGATGGACACAAAGAGCTTGATCTAGTTAGGTTAACAAAAATAAGATTAACTGGTGTCTTGATTACAGTCTATAAGCGTGCACATGGGGAACAAAAGAATAATAATGGGTCTTCAATCAAGTGCAGAAAGGCATAATAAAATCTAGTAGCTGGAAATTGATGCTAGAGAAATTCAGCCTGGAAACAGAGTGCACATTTTCAACTATGAGAGTAAATGACAATTGGAATAACTTAGGAAGGGTTGTGGTAGATTCTCCATTACTGACCATTTTTAAATCAAGATTGTATGTTTTTCTACAATATATGCTGTAGGAATTGGGGGATGTTCTATGGCCCATATCATACAGGTGATCAGGCTTGGTGATTACAAAGGTTTTCTCTGGCCTTATGTCAGGGGACAGGGGGGCTACCCTGCCTGGGGTCCGTCAGTCCACTCCCTGCCCGTCACCCCACCGGGCCAAGTACCCTCTTTGTGCTCCCCATCACCCGCATCGTCGACAGTCTGAAGATCCAGTTGTCCCAAAATCCTCCGCCTCCTGTCTGACTTTTGGCTAGTCTGCAGGGGAATGTAGGGGGGCTCGGGCCCGCCCTCACTCCGAGCCCTGACCCAGAGCCCTAAGGACTGGGATGGGGTCCCAGTCCGGTTGGTGGGGGTTCCAACCCGTAATGCACCAACCCCTTGGGTTTCTACCCTGCCCTGGGTCACTTCCTACCTCCCTTGCTCTCACACTGTGGCTCAGGTTCGCCCCTCCGCTCTCCTCCCAGTGACCTCTTCTACCAGCAGTGATGCCTCTTTTGAACATCCTGTCACCAGTGCATCCAACGTGAAGGGGAGGGGGAGTGTCGGAGTCCTTGGCTCTTCCCCCTCTCCCGTTCCCTGCTGGCTCTTGCTTGGGCCGGCATTGCCGGCAATCCCGGGCATGTGCGGTCTCGGCTGTGGCCGGGATGCCCCCGCCGCTTCTTCCCCTTCCCCTTGGGACCTGCCAGGCTCCAGTGTGGAGCGCAGGGCCACCTACGCTGGCCCCCCAGATGCAGCAGAGCAGGCGGAGCACCACTGGGGGCGGCGCGGAGCGGCCTCTTCTCCCCAGTATGCCGGGGATGGCGCGGCAGCAGTGCGGGGCGGCGGAGCTGCCCCGTCACACCTTAGAATGTATTAAAAAGTTTTCAGTCTGAGGTTAGGGGGGCTTACTAGATCGGGGATTTTCAGACTTTGGGTCGCTGCTTGTAAAGGGAAGATACTAACTGGTCACAAGATGCTTTGTTTACCTGAGCATCCACAGGCATGGCCGCCACAGCTCCCAGTGGCTGTGATTTGTCATTCCTGGCCAATGGGAGCTGCAGGAAGTGATGGCCCAGCCCACCACACTTCCCACAATTGCATCGGCTGGAAATGGTGTACCTTGGCCACTGGGAACTGCAAGCAGCCATTCATGTGGACTCTCAGGTAAACAAACTATCTCATGGTCAGCAAGCCATGATGCACAGTTTGAAAACTTCATTCCTAGATCAGTTGTGTTCATTAAAGATCCCTTTTCACAAGAGAAAAAAGTGCCTTTCCAGTGCTCTGGCTGAGTTCCACTTTGAGTACTTGCATTTAGCTCATTTAAATTCTGCTCATTGACTGCTGATTAAAGTGTTCATTATTTTTGTCTTAAGCTCTTAAGTAGTGTTGATACACAGATAGACAATTATCATTTACCCCAAAGGCAAGTACTGTACTGTAGTAGGTTGAAAAGTGTGATAAACATGTAATATATCACTTTTTCTGAGTACCTTTTCTTAATAAAAATATATATTTTTATTTTTTCCAAATGCTACAAGCATACCTAAATATCAGATTTAACATAATACACAAAATAAATAAAGAGTGTTAGCATAAAGTGAGAGGAGAGGAACAACACGTCTATCTTAGGGTTTATATTAATCATAGACCTCTAAAAAGACCACTCAATTTGCTTTGAATTTTTCAAGCATTCCCCTTCTTCTTTGGAATGCCAATCATTCATTAGCTCTGTGGTTTGTCTGGCCAGGTATCAATGTTTGGTGGGAATTTACTTTTCCACTTTTGCAAAATTAGTTTTTTAGCAAAACCAACGCTGCACACTGGAGCCATGCTGTTTTGTTACCAGGTAACCTCCTGTTGTCAGGAATATATCCAAGAATGAAACATAAGGAGGAGAGCTCCAACATAGCATCCAATATCAAATTGGCCCTTTGATCTATCACGTACCAGAAATTCTTGATACAGAGGCACTCCTAAAAATTATGAGCTAGTATAGCACCAGGAGTTACATTTCCAATAGTGATCAACATTTGAGGCCCATTACTATTAACATATGTGGGAACAAGTATATTTAAAAAATATGTCTTTTGTTGACTAGGTCTATAGTTTTTTCTTAATGTTTGTACAATTATAGGCATTTGGGTAGGAAATAGTTGTGTATCCACATCCCTATTTTAAGCACCGATTGAATCATTAATCTTGGGCAGAGTTTTTGGGCATGAAAACCACAAAAGGATATTGCTGGTCAAGTAATTCCAGAATGTTTACTCAAAATAATAAAAGTTCTGGAGCTCCCAATGCATTCAGTACATTTATACATAAATGCTTTAACTGGAGATATTGCCACGCTCTGGATCAGGACAAAGCAAATTGTACTTGAAGGTCTACAATTAGTTTAAATGTATCTCATTGTCAATTAACTGTAACAGTCATGAGTCCCCTCTTTATCTAATCTCTCTGCATCAAACTTTAGCCACCAATTTTAAGGATAGGATAGTTCCATAGGACCACCTCCACATGGAAAAATGGATTGAAGCAGAATTTTGCCAAGTTTGACCAAGCTTGCTCTCCCAACCGTTATTGTGGCATTTCTGGAGCTATTCAGTCTATAATAGTTTGGTCCTGAAGTGTGTGAAAAGAGGAGAGGGTATATTAATTCTTTTTCTACCTTAACTCAGGATGGGATTGATGTAGGCATATCTAGCCATAAGGATGCCTGACTTAACAAAAAGGATATATATTGTTTCAAGTTGTGAAAAGAAAATCCACCCCCCATCCCAGAGACAAAGGGAATTGTAGTTTATTCAGAGCCAGACTACTTTTCCTACTTGCCCCCTGAAAGAACATTCTGAAATACTTATTTTCATAAAATAAGTGTGTTGAATAGAAATAGGGACACTCTGTCAAGACATGCAACATTTTGGGAATAACCTTCATTTTCAGTATATTAATTTTACTCACAAACTGAGACGTAACTCTCTCCATCTCCCCAAATCGTTAGCCATTTGGGAAATAATTGGTTTTATATCTATTTTATGGATACCTTGGAGATTATTGGGAATCTCTGTTCCTAAATATTTAATAGAAGAGGATTGCTTTGGGGAAGAAGCAATTATGGGAAAATTTTTAATTCATAAGATTTCTGATTTACCCCCAATACAGTTTATGTCCTGGGAAGTGTTCAAATTTATTAACAGTGATTAGAAAGTTAGGAATGCCAGAGGTAAAACTATTTTTACGTTCATCTTACATGTTTGTATATCAGTGCCCTTCACTTCAAAATTAAAGCAGCAGAAACTCAGATCTATCCATTCTTTATTCAATTTGAGCTTCATGTTATGTTAGATGTTTCTCCTGGAGCATGGCAATGTTAACATTCTCTTTTAAAGAGTGTGGATGCACGTGCGTCTGTTTTAATAGGGTTATTATATTTAAACTTGTTATATTCCATGGCACATTCAATTATTGCAGGCATCATTGTTAAAATATACTGAATAAAAAATAAACTTGCTTTGTGAATAAATGAGAAATTGCAATTTTTCCTCATCAGCAAACAGTTTGTGCATAGCTAAGGGACAAAAGTTATATAATCAAAGGGTAAGTGGTTATTTCCCTGTTCATATTCTATATGAATGGGAAGGAAATTCCTGGTGTTGGATGGCATTGGAAGGGAAGCAGAAAGAGGAATTAAATAAATGAAAAAACAAAACAGAAAAGATAGCGGAGATAGAAATACACAGTGATACCATGCAAACTATAAGAAGAATTTATTTAAAACCAGGGTAAGGTAAGACTGTGGGCTGGATCCAACCTGCCAAACCTTTTAATCTGGCCCATGGCCCACTTCTTCATCTGGGAGCAGGGCCTGTCACTGCACTGCAGTGAGGGAGGAGGCTTTGTGTACTGCTGTACCCCCAACAAATTCTTTCCACTCGTATTGGCCACAAACCATCCAATGGGAGCTGAGAGATTTTACTGGGGGTGCAGAGAGCGACATAGAACAGAGCAGTTTAGGGATGCTGGTAGGCAGGGAAGCCTGCCTGAGAGTGCTGCTGGCCAGGAGCTGCTTAGGTAAGCACCTCCCTGTCAAAACCTGCCTCTGGAACCCCAACCTTCTGACCCTCCTCTCCTCTGCCTCAGGTCACAACTCCTCCCAAAAACCTGCATCCCCTCCTGCATCCTTCCCTCAGGCCAGAATCCTCTCCTGCACCCGTAGCTCCTCCTGTACCCTGCACCCCAATCTCCTGCTCCAGGTCTCAACCCCCACCTTTACCCAAACTCCCTCTGAGACCCCACACTTTGTCCTACACCCCTAGTCCTCTACCCCAAGCTACCTTTTGCACCCGGCCTCCATCCCAAATCCAGCACCCCTTCCATAGAAAAATGCCCCCCATCAAAAATTATTGCCCACCCCTGGTTTAAACTGTCCAGAAATACACACTTGACACCCAGGAAGACCAGGTAAACATAAGAGATCCTTACGGTCCCTAGGGTTCCAAACATTACAACTATAGAAATCACCTATTTCCAGCAAAACCTTGATAATCTATCACTTAAAATTATCAGGGTCTTTTCTTTCCTGGTCCTGCTTGCAGCTATGGGACTCTGTGGTGAAGCTTATCATTTGAGTCTAGTAGCCATCAATTTGCACTAATCAGCCTACAGTTAGGTGGAGAGAGCTGTCTATTTTAGGGAGAAGCCTTTGCTTCTCTCCATTATCATTCTGACTTTTCAGAACTAAAATACAATTATTTTGCAACCTTTCAGAAGAAGTATTTTATGTTTGTTTGCATCTAACTTCTCAGTGTGCAGGCTAGGAACATAACAGTCACAGTGGTGCCTGAGATGATCCCTGTATATTGTTTGTATGAGTTTTTCGTGTGTTCAATTGTCATGAGGCTGCAAGGCACTAAATCAGCATAAAAACATTTGCATTTGATTTTACAAATCCCATATATAATGAAACACCACTCAGGTGCATGTGTGACCTGCTGGCTTTAATACATTTTTCTTCCCCCAACACTGAGTCTAATTCAAAAACTGCTGTGAAGAAGGAAGGGAGGAACGGAATGCATGTCAACTTTCCAGATATGCAAATCTAGAATCTTTAGGCGCACAACATCTTTATGAATGTATCTGTCATTTATCCATGCATGTACTCTGAACACACTGAGGCTGTGTATACACTACCAGGTTATTTCAAAATAAGTTATTTTGAAATAACATCTCTCGAAATAACTATTTTGAAATAAGCTTATTCCTCTACACAAGCAGGAGTTATTTCGAAATAAGACGCCTGTTATTTCAAAATAACAGGCTTGGTAGTGTGGAAATTCACCTTGCTATTTCAAAATAACTCCCCCATGTACACCTGCCCATAGATAGATAGCTGTCACAGAAACAGGGCTTTTTTTTTTTTTTTTTTTTTTTTTAACTTGAGTGCTAGTGTAACCACCTGCAAGTGGATTTGAACCTGGGACCTCTGGAACTAGTGCAAGAGCCATTACAGCTTGAGCTATAAAGTCAGGTGCCTCTTTGCTTATGCTGTAGAGCTCACTCAGTGTGCATCTAGACAGCACCCATCTCTCAGAATAAGCTGTGCAATTTGTGCTATACAAATTGCGTAGTTCATTCTGAGTCTAAGTTGAAAGAGCTTATTTTGAAATTTGGAGCTGTGTACAGCTCCAAATTTCAAAATAAGGCACTATTCCGACAAATCCCTTAACACATGAGGGTTACAGGGATGCTGGAATAGCGTGTCCGCTATTTTGGAAAATAGTGAGCGCTTTTAAAGATGCGGCATTGCTATTTTGGGATACTTCCAGTGTCCCAAAAGAGCAACGCAGTCTAGACGTACCCTCATTCTTATCTCTCTCTCTTAGTGGTCTAAGTGCCACTATAAGAGACAGTGAATCACACCCACTAGATGTGTGGATTATACTAATACTTTCTGGAACTACACTAATACTTTCTGGAACTAGACCATTCTTTGCCCTTCCCTGCTTATGTTCATACTGTAAGGTCAAGTCTAGTTCATACAAACATTTCACTTGTTTCATTTTAACATTTTGCAGCCACATTCTGATTAAAGCTTAAGTTTAACTGGTACTGACATAAGCCTTACTTAGGGCTGTTGGTCAAAGACATATATTTTGCCTTTTAAATAAAATGTTTCCAGAAATGAACTCAGGTAAATGAATAAAGAATTCAGATTTCCTCAGATTCTTTTGACTCTTTTAGGTAATATTTAGACAATAATCCTGGAAGCCTTCACAAAATATTTATTGCTGTTGTTTAATTAACTTTAACTGACTTTTGAAATTCAGATAGCTTTGATGTCAGATTTATACTGTGCATATATTGTGTGTCAATGAGATTTTCTTATGGAATTTTTCAACAAGAAAAATTGCGAGAAATCCAGATGAATGAATGGAAAGCAGCTTAAGCTAGAGTATGGTTAGTGTAAACAGGTATTGTTTTATTAAAGCCTGTTAAGCAGGGGAGACAACAGACTTGCCAGGTCCTGGCCAAGCTGTGGAGGTTGTGGGTGGTTCTGTGCTCCCAGAAGGGGTGGCTGAGGACGGCCAGCCCTCTGTGCCAGGCCCCTCCACCCCCGACCAGCCCTGAGAGCTGCCTGGATAGTGCCGCACCGTGTTCTCACAGCAATTTAAAGGGCCCAGGGCTCTGGCCACTGCCACTCCTTGGTAATGACACTGGCATTTGGGAGCCCTGGGCCCTTTTGAGTTGCTGGGCCCTTAAGCAACTGCCTCCTTTACATTCCCCCTTGTCGGCGGGCCTGCTATTAAGTCATGATCAGTTAGTACACAAACGTTCAAATGATTCTAAAGACTATGGGAGTTGATAGCAACTGCATCTGAACCATCGTGGGTCCAGATATTGTTGGGGTTGGTGTCCTTACAGAGAGTTTTATAATTTGACATTATCTCTGTAATAATGACAAACCTTGCACCTGAAAACCTCTAAACATTGGGCCTTTAAAAATCCAGATCTGAATTTAGAACCGAATTTGCAGATTGGTCCCATCTCTGCTCTTGAGTCAGCAAAATTGTAAAGGGAAATCAAATCAAAACAGCATTTCCAATGACTATTTTGGCACATCATATATTTCAGCTGAAGGAGATCTGTTTTTTGCAGAACCCATAAGGGCAGAATCTCCCAGAAAAAGACAGCAGAGGGAGAAAAAATATTAGCCAAATATTTCATTAGAACTGAACAAATGATTTATTTTATTGCTTTAGTGGCCACTCAAGTTAGCTGTCCCAAGCACAATTCTGCCTGACCCCTGGGCTTCTTATTTGGGTGGTCTGACCATGCTGTTGTCCATACTGCAGCAGACACCCTGATGTTTTTAGTGCCAGTTGGAGCAGGGTAGCATAGATATGTCTAAAAGCTTCAGTGGGGTGGTCGAGTTAATCTGTAACAGGAAAAATGTTAAAAAACAACAAATGGTCTAGTAGCACCTTAAAGACTAATAAAACATGTAGATGGTAACATGAGTTTTCATGGGCACAGCCTGCTTCTTCAGATGACAGTAAGTGGGTTGTGCCCACGAAAGCTCATGATACCATCTACATATTTTGTTAGTCTTTAAGGTGCTACAAGACTATTTGTTGTTTTTTATAGATTAGTCTGTGAGCTGACATCACAGACTGGGGCTATAGAGCTATCCAATTGCAATATGGATGTTTGTATTTGTACTAGAGCCTGCACTATGGGACCCTCCCAGAATCTGGTCTCCAACCTGAGCCTGAATGTCTACTCTGAAATTTTATAGCCTCAAAGTCTGAGACCTATGTGCCTGTGTCAGTTGACACTGGCTTGTCCAATATATTTTCCATCTACTATTGGCATTAACATCTCTATTAAACACTGATTTAAACTCAGCATATGCTGCATTATATCCCGTCATGCATGTCTTCTTGTCTTGATGTTTTGTAATATAGCCCTGAATGCTGTGGCATAACTTGAAGATCACTCAGGTTTCAAAATAAACTTTATTCCAGGGGACTTACCGGTCTGCCAGCTAAGTTTTTCTTCCACATGGCCCTCACCGCGGCCTTGCCTCTTCCTCTTTCTGGCTCCACTTCTAAGGTTCTTAAAGGAGCCCAGCCTCAGAAGCAGCTGTTCCCAAATACTACATTTTCCTTTTCCAACTACTTTCATTTTTACAGCTATACAATAACAGATTATACAATTCAAGCCTTTTGGATTCCAGTAATTCCTTTGGATGTTACACCACAAAGTCCTTCAGGCAATGATGGGGCCCACAGGAGCATGAAAGTCTATTTGTCACTTTTAGGACAGCAGAGGCAGAAGCAAAGTTAGAAGCAAAATCAGAGCCACTGCTAGAACAAGCAAAACCTCTGTTGGGGCAGGCATTACCTCTCCAGCTGCTGAGGGTGCAGTGGAAATTTCCACATCTGCTTCACCTGTGATGGGCTCCTGCACCTGGACTAAATTATTGATGTGCCAATGTGACCCGTCATACAATTCATATGTTATTGCTCCTAGATGCGGTATAACCTACAATGGAAATGATGCTATGACCCAAATTTGGATCCACTCCATGACGTGAATACCTTTACCCATAGTTCCACCTCCACCTAGCTCTCTGTTTGTCATCAGTATAAGCATTCAGTATGCCTGATACCTCTGTACATGGTTCTGAACCTCTTGAAGACCTATATTCCTGTGATCTTCATAAAAGGCATATGTGTCTTCATATGTCTTATGATAAGCAAAATTTGTATTCCAGCATCAGCAAAGCCAGGTGTGACCTGTATTTCTCTGGTGAACTGCCAAGTAATGATGTGGTACTGAGTGAAGAGCTTACTAAACTGGAAAAAACCCTGGGACAAAGCCTGAAGCCTGTTTTTCAGTGTGAGATTAAATCTCTCTACATCCCCATTAGCCTGAGGGCGGTATCTTGAAGTACAGACAGTCCAGATCCCTTTATCTGCTAGGAATTGGGTAAAACAAGCAGAAACAAACTGCAGACCATTATCAGTAATTATTGTGTGTGGATAACCCCACCTAGAGAACCACTCCTTTAGCTGATCACAGATAACTTGTACTGTTATTAAGCTGCTAGCTGCTACTTAAGGCCATTTGGAGAAAAAAGGTCATAGGCTATGAACAGCAACTGCTGAGGAGCAGGGGTTAAATGTCCACATATTGGCTGTGTGAACTGCCATGGCCTAGACAGCAGCAGGGTAGGTATCATGGGGATGCTGGTTGGCTTATCAGATTTACCACTAAGGAAACATGATTTACAAGTTCTGGCCCACTCTTCTATATGACTATGAATTCCTGGCAACCATGCACCTCTGCTTCATACACACCCCACTCCAAGGTGATCTTTGTGGATGGTGGACTGCACCTCTGTACTCATGGGCTGTGTCTAGACTGGCAAGTTTTTCTGCAAAAGCGGCTGCTTTTGCGGAAAAACTTGCAAGCTGTCTAGACTGGTCGCTTGAATTTGCGCAAGAACACTGACGATCTAATGTATGATCATCAGTGTTCTTGCGCAAATACTATGAGGCTCCCGTTCGGGCAAAAGCCCTCTTGCGCAAATGCTTTTGCTCAAGAGGGCCAGTGTAGACAACCCAGAATTGTTTTGCGCAAAAAAGCCCCGATGGCTAAAATGGCGATCAGGGCTTTCTTGCGCAAAAGCGCATCTAGATTGGCACGGACGCTTTTCCGCAAAAAGTGCTTTTGCGGAAAAGCGTCCGTGCCAATCTAGACGCTCTTTTCCGCAAATGCTTTTAACGGAAAAACTTTTCCGTTAAAAGCATTTGCGGAAAATCATGCCAGTGTAGACGTATACATGGATTCTAGTTCTACCACCTGAGAGCCCTGAAATAGACCATGAACACCCTATATGTCTCACATGAAAATCAGCCCCCAAATAGTATGGAACAGTTTTTGGCCAACCCTGCGGGTTGACAGCAGGGCTTGACTCAAAATAAGCTATGCAAATTGAGCTATGTGAACTGTGTAGCTTATTTTGAAATAGCTTATTTCAAAATTGGGAGCGTCTACAGAGCACTTATTTTGAAATAGAGCACTCTTCCTCTGATTTCCCTTACTCCTTGTACAAGGAAGGTTACAGGAGTCAGAGTAAGAAGTCCTCCAGCTTGACAGTATTTTGACATTATTTCGAAATAACTGCCTGCTGTGTAGACACAGGCTAAATTATTTCAAGATAATAATAATAATAGTTATTTTGAAATAATGTTGCTGTGTAGACATACCCCTTGAGAAAGAACTTCTTGTATCACTGTATCCTGGGGCACTGCTTCTAACAAAGATGTGGCAGTAGCAAGCGACAAGGAAGTCAAGGTACTTTTATCCTCTTTCTGTGGGTTTGTCAAATAAATCCTAGGCTGTGTACTCGGCAGTGTACCCTGCAAGCTGAGAGCTTGGTTGGCTACCCAGGAGATATTCAAATGCCGCCTACTTGACTAGCATAGTGATAACAATGCCCACAGCCAACAGCATGTGTTTCTATAGTGGTGCACATGAGCACATGCCTCAGTGTGCATAACAAAATTTATTCCATACACAGATGGAAGAAAAATTATAGGGAACATTGGTAATCAGCCATCAGATTGAGTTTACCCAGATAGTACTGTACTGAGAAGTTGTACTGGTGTAGGCAGTCAGCCTATCTATGAATATGAAGGGGTCAGTGCCCTGACGTGATGTTCATTAAAAGTGTGGTTAACTCCTTGTAGTGAATGAGTAGCATGAAATTACGGCTATACAATACCTTTCCTATGCTTATAGGCATGCTAGGGCTATCTGCTGCTCTGCTGAGTGCTTCTGCCCAGCTGAGGAGAGAGTTTGGGAGGCAACTAACATTAGCTGTTCCATTCCATGGTGGATCTGGGAGAGAACAGCATCAATGGGCTACAGTTGAAGCATCACATGTGACAAAGTTAGGCGTTTGTCAGTGTGCCAGTGTGGTAGCTGGTGTAATACATTGTTTGAGCTAGCATGCTTCCTGTAGACACTCCAAAACCTGTTGTAGATTTCTTTTTTCCCTAAATATTCTTATAGTAATAGAAGAATTTATTATTTCAAATGGGAAGAATATCCATAGAAACTTTCTAGTCTGGCCTCATTTTGGTTGGAAATTCATAAATGGCATAATGTAAGCTAAGCAGACTTTGTATATATAACATACAATTAATAGACAACTTCATCTAGCAACCACAAGCATTTCAACTTCATCAGTTTTCTACCAACAATCCTGCAAACAATTACATATGTACTCACCTTTATGCATGTGAATAGTCCCATTTTACTCAGTTTATGTGCTTACATTTAAAAATATGTATATAGGCTTGACTCCCCCACCATTTAGACTGTGGCAAGTAACACTATCCCACCATGCTGTAACACTAACATGTGGACCCTTCTGTTGCACCCCAAATGTTACTTGGCTTTCAAAGCAGAGTAGATCATAGTTTTCTACAGAATTTTTATTCTCAGCATCAGGGTCCACAGAGACACTTACTGCATGGCAAAGTGTGGGGTAGATCTACACTCCAGCTTGACATGAACTGAGTACTTGTGTAGACAATCCATAAGTCCTTGAAAAATGTAGTAATGAGACATATAGGTATGATGTGATGTTTTCAGTAGGACTACTGATATATTTCAAGTTACATGTGTGAATTTCTGCAGGACTAGAGCCAAAGTTTTCCAGTTGTGTAAGTCCCAACTTCAATTATGCAATTAGTAACCATTATAAGTCAATTATTTAGGTTATTATTTTATTAATGTCCTGTATTGTCTATCATTTAATTAAACTATTTTATTTTATGTCTAAATATTTAATTAATATTTAACCTACAAGCATGCAGTAAGAAAGGGAGCAGAGAGAGTGGAATATTTTTACAAAATATTTTCTTATAAAATCAGAAAAGGCACTTTCCTAACTCCACAAAAGGAACAGATTCATCAAATTTAGATACAGTATGTTGATTTCACTAGTGTATTAACTTATACATATGTCTCATATTTTTTCTTTAAATGTTGCTTTATTACCTCTTTTGTTCTGTAATCTATACTTTGACCAAACCCCTCCAAATTTCAACAGACAATCTTGTTATTTAAAGAAGGCTTTTTAATCATTTTAATAGCACTTGATGCTCCCAAAGCCTGTTGCTTTAATCCTCTGGGAGTGTCCAGAAAATGGATGGACTGCTGTAATATTAAGGCTAACAAATCTTCGTTTGAATAGCCTTTGTAGTTTACCATGACAGGAAGACTTATTAACCACTTTGTACTCCCCCCTCAGTAAATCTAGACTTTCAAAAGATGGTGTAACCTACACTGCCACCCAACCAGCAGGTTTCATGTTTTCAATTTTTGCATCAAGGCTTCATCTCTGAGTTGCCTGCAGAACACTGAAGCTTTGCACATCCTGTAACAATTGTTGTTCACTGAGGGGTAATTGAATAGCTGGGATTCCCAGTGCTTCAGCTTACAAGGGAACAGTATTGTGCAGTACACACCAGTTTCCTGGCCTATTAATTAAATGAAGGATTGTGTTCTTTATTTCATTATAGGCTCGTAAGAGAATTTTCATTTCTTCCATATGTCAACAGATCATTTGTCTGCATCTCTGGGACAAGCATAATAATAGATCAACCTGTGTGTAAGAGATTGAGTCTGTGACCAATTCATTTGCAATGATAGGCAGTTTGAATTGGAAAAGATGCTTGGGTAAAAAATAAGTTAACAAGACAAGGAGACCTGCTTCCCCTCTTTCCTACTCATATTCTCTATGGGTACATCTACGTTGCACGCTTATTCTGAAATAAGCTATTCCAGAAGAAATACTCCAAAATAGCTTATTTCAAAATAGCATGTCTATACTACAGGGAAACCTCAAAATTAGTTCTAGGCAAGCTTCCCTGATATGGACGTGCTACCTCAGTTTAGAGCCCCAGAAGGCACTGGAGAGTAACAAGTTTGAATGGCCCTGGGGAGGAGCTATTTCGGAATAGCAGCAGCAGAGCATCCACACTACAGCTATTCCGAAATAAGTATTTCAGAATAGGTGTTATTCCTCATGGAATGAGGTTTACAGAAGTTAGAATAAGCCATCCATTATTTTGAAATAACACTGCTGTGTAGACTCACCCTAAATGATTAAAGATTTATCCACAGTTCAACAGTCAATTGATAAGAGAGAGAGAGACTGACTCTGTAGTCTACGTGTTAGAAGCACCCAACTGAGATGTGGGGAACCCAAAGTCTAGTCCCCTTGCTCCAGTCACTTTCATTATTTATCAGCAGTGAAAGAGCTTTACTGGGGAAGATGTGAGTGATTAGAGCACTCTCCTTAGAGATAGGAGACCTCTGTTCAAATCTTTTCTCTCCTCTGTCTGTGCTCTTATTTTTCAGCACATTAGCTGAAGCAAAGCTATGAAAGCTGTTACCCGGCTAATAGAAGTAACGTAAGGAGACTGTCAACTCAGTAGAGCCAACGTAGCATATGTCCAATGATTAGCCTAATTAGCAATTTAGAGAAAAATGCAAATGCAGACCCTCACCCACATCTATCATTGGGTTTCTTTCCAGTAAAAGGCATGCGGCACTATATGGCGCTTGAAATAAAAACTTGACAATTTGATAAAATTTGAACAACAGGACTATATTATAGATATCAAACAAACAACAGACAGTTAGTAGGGGGCAGTCCCCTTTCACACTATCCTAACAATAATTACAAGAGGGCAGTCCCCTTGTAATTATACTTACAAAGTCTAGCGGCACGGCAGCGATTGAGGAGATGCTGGCGACCTACAAGCTTTTGGTCCTTTCGGGCCTTAAGCGAGGAACAGCCAGGAGTCCCACGGAGGAAGGCCGAAGTCTGGCGACCTCAATCCTTAGGTCCTTCCAGGCCCTCGGAGAAGAACAGCCAGGGCGATCCCTCGAAGGCTGGTCGAGTGCAAAGACAGCCGCTTCACCTTCCGTGAAATCGTCTGGTCCTCGGTCCTCTTCCTGCTCTTCGGCGCAGCTGGAACCGGCAATGGAAGCTAGAACTATCTATCCTACTCCTATGCTCAACTAAAGGTAAAATCCTAACTAAAATCGCGATGCGCCCGACGCACAGACTCGACGACGGCCGATAAGCGGGACCGACGTGAACCTGACGTACAAACACAACGACGATTTTTCTAACCTAACTAGACCTAACCTAAACTAAACTAATTTTAAACTGAGAGAAGAGGCATAAACCTTCCGTTCAGCCACTCTCAGGAAAGTACTTTACAGGACCTCACTCATACCAGTCTAAACCTAACGCGACGAGGGACGCAACCCGATGAACCCAACACAACACCTGTAACTGGTGTTGCAGGCTCTTAAAAATGTTGCGCTCATGCATATGCATGAGGTTCTAAGTTTGAATTGATTGGTTACAGAATGATGCTATTTTGCATGAATTTAAACTGATTGGCTAACAAATAACAACACATTAATATTCATAGCTACTGGTCATCTTAATGCATATTCATAGGATTTCAAACCTTAACAGATATGTTTACAGGTACGTGTACTACGTGCTAACTAACAATAACATGATGGTTTCTTAACTTGATTGACAGGTATATATGATGGACAGCTGAATGATACAGACATTGAGTAAAAGCTAATTCATTAGTTCTATTACAACAAGCATCATGTAATTAATACATTTTAGGCAAATTGCATTAGGCAAATATAATCACAACATGAGTTTTGAGCATTTATCCAATTCTGCTAAAGTTGGTAACAAAGCTAGTATGGTTATTTCTACCAATGCTGGAAATTCCTGTTGCAATGTACAGATTTCCTGATTTATGCCAACTGACAATCAGGATCTCTAAAGCTGCTGCTTCCATACTTTTTCTATGCAAAATTTCTTTGCATCTGTGTAGCTAAGCTTCTAGGCTAGGCCCATTTTGAACTGGCATAAATTGTGGGCATTAGGGATTTGTTTGAGTATGGCTACAAAAATATGAATTAGATTGTTTCAAAGTTTCATAATCTAGACAATTCCCAAATAGTTTAATTAAAACAGGTCTTCAATACGTAGTCATCTGTGAATTATCATGGTATATATTTTTCTCTTCAAAAGAAAATGTAGAGCTAAAAAAAATGCCAGATTGACACCTGGAAGAGTCTATTTAACCTCTGAGTGGGAATAAGAAGACCAGTTTATAGGAAGTCAAGTTTCTCCATACTATTATGCCACTCTTGTCATAAACCTTATGGTAGAGGTTAACTATAGCTCCATCAAGATTTAATCTTTCTCCTGTCTGATGAGGTTGACAAGGTACTAATTAGAATTGTCATGATAATTATTTTGCAGTAGCAGTCCAGGGCAGCAATCAGGGCTCCATTGTGTAAGGTGATGTAGACATATGGAGTCAAAAGAGTTCTTGTCCCAAACAGCTAACAATTCAGAGTGGTTTTATTGGGGATGCAGATTCTGGTCTTCAGTCAAAGGCTGATCTATATGATTGGCTCAATCCAGAAACACTATCCAGGAGTGAAAAATCCAGACCCCTGAGCAATGTACTAATGGGGACCTAAGGCCCCACATAGATAGTATTTCCATCAGCCTAGCTATTCTCTCTCAAGGAGCTGGATTACTTATGCTATGGGGAAAATCGCTCCGTCAGCCTACGTAGCCTCTATACTGAAGCTTTACAGCCCCACAGGTGCAGTGGTGCAGTTGTTCTGCTGTAGCATTTCAAATGTGGGGAAGCCCTCAGATGGTACTAATATTACCAACTCATTTTACATAAGGCAGTAATATGGGCCAGAGATATTTAAAGAGAAGGGATTTTGTCATGATAATGTAATATGATATCTTACATATTATAGGTCAATACTATCACAGAAGCAAAATAGCCCTTATTTTTGTGAGACATAGACTCAATGGAAATTTTATCCTCTAGGTACCTTTAGAAACATGAAAAACATTGAGCAGTCGTGTGGCACCTTAGGGTACGTCTAAACTACATGGCTCCGCCGACAGAGCCATGTAGATTAGTGTACTCGAAAAAGGGAAATGAAGCGGCGATTTAAATAATTGCCGCTTCGTTTACATCAAAATGGCTGCTGTGCTGTGCTGATCAGCTGTTTGGTGGCACAGTGCGGTAGTCTGGATGCTCCGCGGTCGACAAGGGAAGCCCTTGTCGACCGCCCCAGTAAACCTCATTCCACCGCCCCGGTAAACCTCATTTCCCTATGTCTAGAAACCTAATCTACATGGCTCCATCGACGGAGCCATATAGTCTAGACATACCCTTAGAGATAAACAAATATATGATATCATGAGCTTTCATGGATAAAACCCACTATTTGTTAGTTTCTAAGGTGCCACAGGACTGCTCATTGTTTTTAAAGTAACAGATTAACACAGCTACCCCTC
Source organism: Pelochelys cantorii (assembly GCA_032595735.1). Taxonomy (NCBI): domain Eukaryota; kingdom Metazoa; phylum Chordata; order Testudines; family Trionychidae; genus Pelochelys; species Pelochelys cantorii. The sequence continues at coordinate 329,941,104 of CM064326.1, read as the reverse complement.
TGAGACGTTTTAGGTACATGGATATTTAGACATTCATATATGCGGATAACTTTGACATAAGGGAGGTCCCTGTATGCCACTGAAATAGGTACTCTGTGGGAACCCTAAGATACATAGGACAAAACGATGTCATAAGTCCATCTAATGGGTTTGGCTAATTATGTGATATATGGCATAGAATTTGCCTTATCTACTGCAGTAATGCAACAACCTAGTAGGCCTCTGCTTATAAAACATGCCTGTTTGCATGAGTGTTATTGGCAGACAATTAGGCCACATATTAAATATTAATGTTTACAGGGACAGCTGCTTGACTCAAGAGTTAGTCAACAGGAGACTGAGCTTTTAATTTTCATGCTGCTAATTTGGCTATAGGTAATTGTGAAAGTCAATGAAAGCTGGTGTAAATCCTCAACTTGGACTGAAGCCTGTGAACCTATACCCATTTACACCATCTTCAAATCCAAACTAAGGAATCTATGGAATTGGTACTAGGGATGTAAAAAATCAGTTAAAAATGTAACCATATAAATGTTAAAAATCCTAGTGGTTACACAGTTACACATGCTGAAGGCACTACAGGATAAATCTTATATATAAGCTCATATATAAAATTTATACTGCTGATCCTGCAGCGCAGCCAGCTCTCTGGAAGTGGAGCTGGCAGTTGGGAGCAGGTACGTGCTAAGAGCTGGTTTATAAGCACCGGCTACCAGTCCTGCTTCCTGGGAGTTGGTTTTAACCACAGGCTGTGCAGTATAACTTTATATTGCAGAGGCCATACCGTGGGATGGCAGCCAGCTCCCCAAGAGCAGGAGTTGGCATGTAACCATAATGGAAACTGATAATCTAATGCTTGTTGGTTAATTGTTTAAACAGTTACACTTTTACATCACTAATTGGTACAATTTCATTGTCAGAAGATACCTGTGTTATAAAGAAAATTCTGAAATCCTCTCATTAATAATTTTCAAATCAAATATTAAAGTTTGGTTTGTTTGAATTTGAGCAAATGCATGCAGAACTTTAGTATATTTTTGGTCACCACTGCCTCCCTGAATCAGAAGAAAAAAAATCTCATAGGAAGTTTTATATTGCTTAACCGCAGCATATTTTCCATCCTCTGGGGAAAAATAATTTTGGTTGAAAGGGATACTGTGTTATGTATAACCTAAAGTTTTCTCTCATTTTAATAGACTTTTCTAAAATACTAAAGGCTGGATGTGGAAAATTTTAAACACTAGCAACTAAATTACCTCACATTGCTTTCATTAAATGCTACCTTTAAGCCTTAGGGAAAAAAAGAAGCAGAGATAAAGTGGCAAATAGTTTCAACATTGTCCTTCAGTTTTTAAAAAAAGATAATTTAAAAGGATAAACTCTTTGTAAGAAATTAAAGAAATTAAAGAAATTAAATAAATGTAGATGTCCAGTGACTTCATATTTTCAGCAATAGTCATTATTCTGCAATTTAAAGAAATAGTTATCAATTTGATATTTTGGGCACCTATGAAGAATCTTCATGCAATCACCTTTCAGAAAAATACCAGTATGGCTTGATATGCATAGAGCAACTTAACATTTTTATCATCCTTTGAAAATATACCTTAATTTACATCCTGCACATATGGGCACTTAAGTACAATAAGAGTGTTTAAATACTTCTATATAAATCCATGGTACATCCACATCTTGAATATTTTGTGCAGATGTGGTCACCTCAGCTCAAAAAACATATCTTGGCATTGGAAAAAGTTCAGAAAAGTGCAACAAAAATGATTAGGGGTATGGAACAGCTGCATATAAGGAAAGACTAATAAAAATGAGACTTTTCAGCTTGGAAAAGAGATAATTAAGAGAGGATAATATAGAGGTCTATAAAATCAGGACTGGTGTGGAAAAAGAAAATAAAGAAAAGATATGTACTTCTTCCCATAACACAATAACTAGGGATCACCAAATTCAATTAATAGGTATCAGGTTTAAAACAAAAGGAAGTACTTCACATAACACTGAGTCAATCTTTGGAATTCCTTGCCAGAGGATGTTGTGCAGTCCAAAACTATAAAAATATTCAAAAAAGAGCTAGATAAATTCATAGAGGATAGGTCCAGGGTGGGGAGGAATGGTGTCCCTAGCCCTTGTTTGTCAGAAACTGGGAATGAGCAACAATGTATGGATTACTTGATGACTACCTGTTCTGTTCATTGACCACTGTCGGAAGACAGGTTACTGGGCTAGATGGACCTTTGTCTGATCCAATATGGCCATTCTTATGTTCTTATATAAAATATAGACAAAAGGCTGATGTGAAATGTCTGGAATCCCATAGACATATCAGTGCATATATATATGCACTGCATACAACTAAATTGTTCACGCATTGGGAAACTTGCATGTATTTAAATGCTGTTTTGTAATAACTGAATGTATACTAATTAGAGCCAGTTGGGAATTACATGTCGAAATTATTTTTCGATGGAAAATGCAGTTTCTACAAAATCAAAATTATCCACGCATGCACCAAAAAGTAATTTAACGAGTCCATTAAGAGCTATCTTTGAGTGATCAAGGCAAAAATACACCACAAAGAGTACAAAGAAAATATATTTAAATAATCACAAGTTGGCAAAGCACAAATGAGGAGTTTTTTTACAAATGCCTCATTCATCTACATGTGCATATCCAAGCACAGAATTTTCATTATGGTCTATATTCACATTAGGTTACTTGCAAGAAGCTTTTACTGTGTGTGTCCTCACATATAGGAGAAAGACTTCAGTCACTCTCACTTCACTATCTTATGCACCAGTGTACACCTGTTTTGATCCCTGTTTTTGCGGGGCTCAGATTGTCCTGCCCCTCTGGGTATGCTCAGCATGCTGTGTGAGTGGAGGAACAGGTTACAAGGGAGCAAGACAGAGGGTGGTGGACAGACTGCAGGAATGTGGAATCATTCTCCAGGGAGCCAGAGAGAAGACTGGACCTGAGAGAGGACCACAAAGTGGTAAGGCCCACATTCAGAGCCTTCACTAACCATCACCCGCTTTGAGAGCTAGCAGGTCTTGTTCCTGTGGAAATATTTTTAAGAACAAGAAAGACTTTTTGTTTGGACTGGGCCGGGGGGCGGGGGGGTTGGGGGAGACACTGAAGGGACCTACTGGTAGGACATATCTGAAGAGAGCGTAATTGGACTTACTACAGGGAACACCCTGCTGGTGTTGCTTCCCACCAAGTTGGGCTGAAACCCTGTGGAACAAAGGCCCAAAATCAAGATTGTGACTGCCACATTGTTTGGTACAGTACTGAGCAAATGTATAATAAATAATTGTTTTAAAATATTCTGACATATATCCTTTAAACGAAATTCTGATCTCATTTGTGCCAATGTAAATGTACAGATACTTCACTGAACTCAGTGATGTTACTCTGGATATACAGTGCTGTCAGTAGTATTACTTTGGATTTACACAGGTGTAACAGAGATCAAAATCTGATACATTATTTTAAAATTAGAGAAAATCAGGTCTAATAGCTGACATGCTTGGTCTGCAAGTTACAGGTGACATACAGATGATATCACATCATTAGGTAGGCAAACCATATATTTTGAAGCAAAATAGGTCATTTTGTTTTCGGTCTTGGGGCCAAACTCTATAAGGCTTTTATTAAAATTACATTTTTATTCAATTAAAAAGTGACTAAGAGCACCATACTCAATCAAGGGCAAATTTCCCCTTAGATTTCTTTGGCAACCAAGGAACATAATCTAGCATTAGATACATCTAACCATGGTTAAGATTGGGTGGCTATTAGGAACCTAGTGTATTGTTTTTTCCTGGGCCATCCTTAGTTCTGGGAATTTCACTGGCTACTTTTCAGTAGAGCTGGACTGGTATAGAAGCAATGTGGACAAGTTATTCATTCTCTTGCAATCTGCGTGGCACTGTACTGCTGATAACATCAGTAAAAGCTGTTTGTTCTCCTGGTGTTCATGGCCAACTCTCATTTGCATTAATAGGTAGCACTTGTTTTTATTACTTATTTTGTTTTTCCAGTAGCCTAGATGTTCATGGTGCATTAGAAGCAGATAAAAATACAAGCTCCCTTTCCCTTTCTATGTGTTTATCTGTTAAAACTGAGTTCTTCTATGGCACCCATTGATGTAGTAATTAAGTAGCCTCTTAATGAAGCAAAGCACAGAGGCAGTTCTCAGTAGTGACAGATGTCAGAAAAAAGGAGCAATGGTCTCAAGTTACAGTGGGGGAGGTCTAGGTTGGATGTTAGAAAAAACTATTTCAGTAGGAGGGTGGTGAAGTACTAGAATGGGTTACATAGGGAGGTGGTGGAATCTCCATCTCTAGAGGTTTTTAAGTCTCAGCTTGACAAAGCCCTGGCTGGGATGATTCAGTTGGGCTTGGTCCTGCTTTGGGCAGGGGGCTGGGCCCGATGATCTCCTAAGGTCTCTTCCAGCCCTATGATTCTATGATTCTAGATGTAGCCTCCCAATTTAATGGGTGCACTCTGCTAAACCAGCAAGGGTGCACCAAGTACACTTCATCCCAGCACTTCAACCCTAATCCCAGCCAGGAGGATGGAAAACCACCCTCACCCAACAGTGTAACTCTAGCCCCATCGGGTTAGGCCTGGCTTCTTGCTTCATATATTGCAGCCTGACCTGTTGGGTTACAGTACCACACTGGTTTGGCCTGACCATCCTCTTTCATTGAGGGGCAGAAAGGACAGACCCAAGTTGGGAGGCAGGTCCAACTCTATGAAACAGGAGGTGCGGCTGCAGTGTGAATGAGGGGCAGGCTTGTCTTTCAACCAGTCTCCCCTCCACTGGAGCTGAAGTTATGGATGCTTGCTTTTGGATCCTTGGTTTCATGAGGTCTGTGGTACAGCTGAATCCATGAACTCATGAAAAATCTACCATAGTGAGTGAATGAACATGCATGTCTGTTCAAACGGAAGGAAAAATAAAACAGATTAAACTTATTCTGCAGAGGGGAAGAAAGACTCCATCTGCATAATGTCCATTTTGGCTTGTTTGTTTCATCTGCTTTTTTTTCTTATTCAGATCTTAGACAGATATGTAAATAGCAATATCCACTCCATTCAGTTGGGGAAAAAGAGAATTTGGTCTGCATGTTGACTTAGTCCTAAACTTCCCCTGAGGTTTTGTAATCACAACCTAAGGCCTTTAACAATATGTTAGCAGACTTGGTGAGCTGTGCATTTACCTCGAGGGCCAGCCTTAAGACATATGCGAAGTGTAGAACTGCACAAGACCTCAGACTTTTAGGTTCTCCTTTTTGTCCAGAGCTCCTTACTCCCCCGTCACTTTCCCAAGACACCAAACCTCCAGGTGTTGTCTGGGTCCCTCCCAATTTGCAGGATTCTAGAGCCTGAGCTCCATCCCGAGCCCTGTGTGTACACTGCAGTGAAACACCCCCTTCTCCTGTGTCTGAGTCAGTTAGCATGGGCCAGCTGCAGAATTTTATTGGCAGTGTAGACATATCCTATGGGGTTTAGAGGATGACTACATTAGGGCTTACACATCTCACTCTGGGGTCAACTCAGTGCTCAACCATGTGAAAATCAGGCCAATAATTTATCTTCCCCAATATGGATTGCAATGCCAATTTTTGGAAGTCTTAGCCTAAACAATTAGATGAGAATGAGGTTGTTCTTAAGCATCGATTACTGCATGGTGTTCATTAGGGAAAGACCAGTATTAAATTAAAACCAGCACACTCTATGCATGGCTTACTGCAGCTCCTTCTGTTACCTTTCCTTGCATAAACATGTAATTTCTGAGGGGGCTTCTTAGATGATATGTATACTGTATGTTTGATTGTTATGAGTTCTAAGCTGAGAGTTTCCTGGCAGTTAATGAACATCAGAGTTTAAAGTCTCAGAGGGGTAGCCGTATTAATCTGTATCTGTAAAAACGAGTAGTCCTATGGCAAGTTAGAAACTAAGAAATATATTAGATCGTGAGCTTTCATGGATAAAACCCACTTCATCAGATGAGTTGCTCTGCTGAGCTTTTCAGTGGGCCCTCAACTTCTCTAGCTGACCATTAGCTCCAAGGAAGGGCATCACCAAGAGGTAATCAGTGCTGAATTCTTGTACGTCTTCAGCAGGGAAGAGTTAGGACCACTAGGTGGAATATGAGAAGCAAGGTCAAGATAGATAATGATCAAAATGGGTGAAAAGACAAAAAGGGCAGGAAATTAAATACATTCATACATTTAGCAGCACCTACAAAACATATGTTGCTGAGTCGAGCGCACCCATTTTGTGGATTGTCCTGATTGTGAAATATGCACGGTAGCTAACAGATCTTCCCTCTAATCTTTTACATCCATGTGTGGATTTTTTCCATCCATGTATGGAATAAATTTTATGTGCATCGAGGCATGTGTGAATGTATTCCTCCACTAGAAATTTCTGAAAAGCTAGCTGTGGGCATTCTGCTAATCAGCTGGGCAGCATTTGAGTCCCTCCTGAGTGGCCACCCAAGCATGCAGCTTGAAGGGATCACTATAGCTAACCTAATAGGATTAGTACTGGTGCTGACTTTTAGTTTTCTCCAGGGGTCTGCACCTTGAGGCCCATCCACACTCTGCCCCCTCTCCTGAGCCCACTCCTTATTCCACTGCTTTCTACCCCTGCTTCAACTCCTCCCCTGAGGTCCCTACTGGCCCACCCACTCCTTGCTGATTTCCACCCTCCTTCAAGCCCCTCCCTCTGGCTGCCCAATAGCTGATCAGTGGCATTGCAGAACAGCTGTGGCTTGTGGGTGCTTGAGCCCCAGAGCTCCCATGGAGTTGTTGCCTATTATTAGAAATATTAATTATTTGGATTATCCCGATGCCTGCTAGCCCAGTCATGAAGCAGGACTCCATAGTGTCAGGCGCTGTACAAATATGGAACAAGAAGATGATGTGTGCCCAATGAGTTTACAGACTAAGTGTAAGGTCAGAGATAACAGATAGAGACAGACAAGAGGCCTGTGTCAAAGATACTGCCCATGTTAATTAAAATAGCCATAAAACACACAACAGTCTTTAGTATTAAGAATTTTTAAAGGTTAAAATAGGCTCTGTTCTTCAATCCATTTTATTTATTTCACAAGTAAAAATTTATTTATGCTGGAACGTAGTTAAAAATATAAAACAATGCTGGAGGAGGTAAAAATTCAGTTGAGGTGGTTTTCAAGCCTTTTAGCCCCTCTCTGGAAGGAAATGAGCTTATTAAAAAGCAAAACGGGGGTAAAAGATTTAAAGGTTGAAGGGAGCAGTAATGTTTGCTGAGGTAACAAGGTGCTTTTCATAATGGAAATGTAGTTGTAGTATGACAAGTGAAGATATAAAGAGAAAGTATAAGATTATAAATAATGAATAAGTCTTTAAGCAGGAGTCAAAAATTGGGAAGTCACTTTAAAGTTCTCAGGAATGACAAAGATGCTTCTGGCTTGAGGATTGCCGTATCCCTATTTCAGAATGTGTTACAGGTACAGAAGTAGGTTACATCAACTTGTTTTATCTTCAAGTGAGATGATGCTTTTGGGTGGGTTGGCATCAATTGAGATTGATTCTGAATGCATTCAAGAGCAAGATACCAGATAGCAAAGATTTGGCAAAATCATCAATCTCTGTGGTCTGCTTTTCCTCCTGGATGTAACATTTTGGTTGTATCATGCTGGAGGATTTATTATTTTTAGAGAAGGCTGCCTGATTTTAGACTTTAACTTCTGAACGATAATTCTTTGCACTTAAGACATTTACTTTTCTTCTGAGTCTTTCAGAGCACTTTGCATGCCCTACCACTTATTCATGAAAGATGACACCATTTTAATGATGGGCATAATGAGGCACAATAAAATAAAAGCCCCAACATGCCATCTGTTTTTGAAAGCCTTGTGTTTTTGGGTGCCCACATTAAGAACATGGGGACTAATTTTTTTTTCAGAGTCACTTACTGCCCATTGCTGGAATTAACAGCTGCAAAGTATCTCTGAAAAATCAGGCCTTATGTGTTTCAAGTTTGACATTCCCAAATTAGAAAGTGTTTTAAAGTTATTAAGACTTACCTAAATCATGGGTAGACCTGTGACTCGCACCCAGAAATCTTGCCTCCCAGTCCTCATCTCTTAGGCTATGTCTACACTATGGAGTTTTTCCAGGATACTGGAGGTATCCCGGAAAAACTCCGCCATATCCAGGGAACGAATCTGCTCTTCTGAAATTTTTTTCGGAAGGGCAGACACGCACTTTCGGAAGCCCTGTATTCCTCATTTTATAAGGAATAAAGGCTCTTACGAAAGAGGAGGTTTTTCAAACATTTGGCCCCATGTAGACGGGCCAAATGTTGGAAAAGCCTCTACCGAAAAAAGAATCGGAAAAAGGTATGCAAATTGCAGTTTGCAAATTGCGGTTTGCAATTTGCGTACCTTTTTCTGAAAAAACCCCAGCAGTGTACACATAGCCTTACTTGCTAAAGCACTTTAGCAGAAGCCCAGTGCTTGGCCTGTGCTAAAAGCTCCTGTGCCAGAACAAATGTTTCCCCTGTGGAGCCATCTATGCTCCAGTGACTCTGGAACATCCTTAGCTATGCTCAGACGTTTCTTATTATAGAATTTTTCACGAACAGAATTTGAAAATTCATTGAGCCACAGCTTATTTTCACTTTCCAGAGCTCACAAATTCTGCCAATGAATGTGTCCTTAACAAATGCATTTCAAATATTGAACAGAAACAGTTTAGTGTGCCGGGTGCCTTGTGCCAATAGTTATAGTTTTAAAACTATTCAACTGATATTCCTCAGTTTTATTTTGATCCATAAATCTCAATGTAACATACAAAAATAAATAAACGTCTCTTTTGAAGTTTATCACATCAGATTTTTTTTTTTTTTAGTGTGAAATTGCTGGCTGGAACAAGTGGAGAAAATATATCCCGCCCCCAACTTCCCACCCCATCAGTTTAGTGCAAACTTTCAAAAACAATTCACAGTTGGGGTGAGATCAGATGGAGAAAATGTAATTCAAAAAACAAATCCAGCAAAGCTATTAGGCACATAGTACAAGAGATTAGACTGGCAGTTAACCTTAATGAGGGCACATGCACACTATAATAAATCGCAGATTAATTTCCACTTTTAAAAACTTTTCCTCTGCCTCTTGACTAGACAGATTAGCAATACTGGCTTTTATTTTGCCTCCAATAATTAGGGGCCCAATTCTTAAAGGTATTTTGGTGCCTGAAGATGCACATAGCTACCTAGTGGGATTTCAAAAAGCATCTAGATGCCCAACTCCCATTAAGATCAATCAGTCAATGTGCATATGTGAACGCAATGGCCGATAGACACTTAGGCATTTGTGACAATCCTAGCAGGCAACTCTCTGCATCTTTAGATGCCTAAATACCTTTAAAGGTCTTGACTTCAAGTCAATAGCAGTATAAGGTCAAAGTTTCAGAAATGGCTATTGATTTTTTTGTACCTCAGATGGTGGGTGTTTATCCAGAAACTGACATGTTCAAAAGTACTAGTCAGACTTTAAAAATCTCAACAATAATTTGTTCAAATGTAAAGGAGTATTTTCAGTAGCATTGCCTTTACTGAAATGTAGTGAGGAGCTAGCAAAAGCTGCACAGAGTAAGCTAAGGACTTGTCTATTCCACAGAGTTTTGTCAAAAGTCACCTTCTGGTGGCAAAACAGTAGAGGTGTACACACACTTCCCTACTTTTAGTGACAAAACTCTTCAGTTTTGCCAATTAAATAAAACAGCCTTGATGAGAGACATAAGGTTTTCTGTGGAAAAGTTAAAGTGACAAAGCATCAGTATAGATGCTGTTGATCATTATATTGCCAGAACTGGCCCTCCCTGCATCCTCAGTATCCCACACTGCCCATTGTGACCACTCTGCTTATTGTTTTGAACTTGTCTGCCCTGCAGTGAAGTTCTCACAACAGACTATGCGGCTCTCCCCTGGGAAAAAAAGGCAAATCAGTAACATGGAATGCTGCTATCTCCGGCTTTATGAACATAGAGGCAGGAAAGGGTGGGGGGGGGGTGTGCCTGTGCGAGTGCGTGTACACACACATGAGACAGACAGAGACTGCTATGCTTTTTAGAGTGAGTGAAAGAAGTGAGGCTGATGTTGGGAATGTCCCTCTCCCTTCTGGTAGCATTTTGAACTTAAAAACAGCATGCCAACACACTCACTTTCCCCCACCACACACTGTCTCTCCCATACCCCCACAGCACACACACTGACTCTGTTTCTCCCCACCCCATACATACACACACACAAACACCCTGTTACATGCATTCTCCCTTTACTGCCACACATGTCAGTTGAAAAGTGATTAACAATCGACTAAGAAGCCCTTAGAATGATGGGAAAAGCACTTAAAAACACAGAAATGTGGCTTGTTTTAGGATCACTTGACTTCAGGTTGGTTTTAAAGTAGCTTGTTGTAACTTGTGGGTTGTTGGGTTGTTTTGTCCTTGTTTTTGTTTTGTTTTTGTTTTTGATTGGCTCCCTGCTTGCCTCCGGGCCCTCTCAATCAGAAACTTTGATCGGTGATTGGCATCTGACTGCTGGTCTTCTCCCTGTGTGCCTCCTTGTGTATGGTGGTGACCTGTAGGTGGGAGGTCAAGTGACATGCATATGGACTCACTGTGTGGGTTGCAGAACAGCTGGGCAAGACTGTGTGGGCAAAGAGGGGCAAAAGGGGCCAAGGAAGGGGAATGAGTTGAGGGATGCATAGTATGCCCACGGTCCCAGACTGCAAGCTAGGGGTCCAGTCACATTAAGGATTGGCTTGTTTTAGCCTTGTTTCGAAAATGGAATAGTTTGGGTCTTTTCTTATTGTGAAAGCCGGGGGGCAATTATTTACAGCGTGAAAGTTGGCAACACTCCTTCTGAAATCACCCTGTGGCCAGTTTCACAGTGGGATAGCTACCCACAGTGCACTGCTCTTTGTGTTGATTCAAGTGCTGCATAACTTCGACATAACTTTTGGCAACAAAACAATGCAGTCTAGACATAGTCTAAGGCATAGCAAACATTTAACACACCTCAGCTGAAAAGTGTTTAACTTCCTTTAATCTGTATTCTTTCTTTGCTTTCTGTGTAAGTCTTTGTTTAAATCCTGATCAAGAGCCTCATTGCTTAAATGTATATTAGGAACCTGTCACACAAACAAGAACATTTACAAATTGTGCAAGTCACTCCCATGGGCCTCAATAAATAAATAAAACTACATTTGTAATGAAAAGAGGAAATAACAAATCCAGGGGAAGTAATTAATTGCCTGCTAATTGAGTCAAATCAGAGATTCACGCTTCATAGGGTCAGTTTTAATTGCTTTGAAAACACATCAACTCTCAGAGGCCTTTTAGAAAAATAAATGTTTGCTTTTACTGGCAAGAGGGAAAATTCAGTACTGTATAGATAGCAGTGTAATGAAAGGTCTGGATTTTTTAATGATTCAGTTTTTCTTTTATCTTTATTTCCACTGGCACATAACAGACCCTGCAAGTTCTATTGCCAGTAGCTAATTATTCTCATTTATTTATATAATTCAGTAATAGTTTTCTTCTTGATGTTCACTGAAAACTTAGAATTTCTCCATGGTTCTTTAAATAGCGTTTCGTCTAAAAGAAGTAGATTCTAGCTTGGGCTACATCTCCACACAGGGGAGTAAGAATCTTAATGAGACTCTTGGTGCCACTTCCGCACTTGCTGGCTGGAGGAGCTGAGCTGGCATATGGGTGGGTTAGTAATTTGTTTCTGGTGTAGGCTGTTTGGTAAATTATTTCCCCCCCTAGGTGCAAGGAGGGAGGAATGGTGACTCAGATGTCTCTGAGTCAATGTTTCTTTGGGCTGTTCCTGGGGTGGTGCAGTTTACCCATCATCTCCTGCTGAGGGGCTCATCCAAAGGCATAATCTGTTCTGACTAAAAATAAACAATGAAAACATTTTTGGTTGAAAAATGTTGGTTTGCAGAGAGTGACTTGAAAATGGACTTTGTCCTCAGGGGTTTTTTTTTTTTTCCTCTCTCTTTCTCTTTTTCAACTGCAGTCCACTGGCATAAATCAAGAGTAACTCTGTGGAAGTCACCAGTGTAGCTCAGACCCAGAATTTGGTCCACTTCTTCCATTACATTTATATTATGCTGTGGGAATTAAAAATGCTGTGCATCTCACAGTACAAAGTATGTTGTACACCTCACTGTACAAACAGAGAAATGTGGTCCTTTCTATGAGGGGATACAGTCTAAATCAGGGGTGGGGAACCTCAGGCCCAGGGGCCAGATGTGGCCCCTGACTTACTTGGATCCAGCCATGGAGACTTATGCCCCACCTCCCCAGTACTGGAGAACCTGCACTGGCATTCCAGCCTCTCCGCTACCCCACAATAGGGCTGGAGCACACAAAATCTATTAGCCTGAGCCTCCCTAGGCTCTGCTGTGCGAGAATATGAGGGGTGTTTTTCTCATTCACTCTCAGGGTCCACACCTGTTTTGTTTTGGGGGGGGGGGTTGCTTCTCATTTGGCCCCCGACTGATTTTTCTGTGGGTCAGTGGCCCCCAACCCAAAAGAGGTTCCCCGCCTCTGATCTAAATGTTATACCAATATAAAATGAGATAAAGCAAAATGGGTGCATACATTTACTACAAAGTATAACATGGTACTGGGGGCGGGGGCGGGGGCGGGGGCAGGGGCGGGGGGCGGGGGGAGGGGGGAGAGAGGGAAGGAAAGGAGCCTGAAGGGAGTACCTTTCTGTCGTGTTTCAGTGTATGTTATTAGATCAACCTTTTAAGGATACCAAATCAAATATGCTGAGATTTATTGTAGTCTTTTCCTTTCTCAGTTAATCAAATACATTTGGATAATATTTCTCTCTGGAAATACTCTTGGATGGGACCTATCATTTTCTATATAGATCCTGAATTGCAAAAGCATTTGAAAAAAACCAGCAAGCAAATGGTCTGGTAGCACTTTATAGACTAACAAAATATGTAGATGGTATCATGAGCTTTCGTGGGCACAGCCCACTTCTTCAGATGACCGGAATTATGATTAGAGGATAAGGAACCTTGAAATAAATTGGGGGAGGGCAAGAAAGATGTTCTGTCGCCCACCCCCCTTCCTTTCTGCATAAAGTATTAGGAGAAAGGGTGCTAAACCTGAGAAGATAAAGATCAAAGTCAATGGATGGATAAGGCAGGAAGGATACCATTCAGAAAGCATTTGAGCACATCATAAAGTCCATCGCTGCTCAGGAGAGCACTTAAGTATGTGTCCAGATACTGTTCTAAATAGAAATGTGTATGAATTAAAATCTTTGATTTTAATTAATGTATTCTGACCTTACAGTCTGCCCTTACCACTGTGTGTAGGGATCACATCCCAGGAGTAAGCGGAGAAAAAAATATGATGTTATGTCAGAATTCCTCCCCTGTTTCACCCTTGCTCTGGTAGAGGAGTAAATTGTTTCACCCCATTCTTGCAGGCCTGGTCAGATATTCTAGCCAACATGGTGGGGGAAAGGTAGGTGAATAGACCTGGCTCTCTTCCCCACATCTAGTAAGAATTTGAGCAGGGTGGAGTAAAAGCTATAATTCTCCAGCCATTGAGCATTAAACTGGATAAACCCATGCAAAGCTCCCTCAAACTTTGTTTATCTTATGTCTTTTCCAGTAAACATTAGGACTCTGTTAAGGAGGAAATCCCACAAAATCAATTAATTGCTACCGTACAGAAACTGATGATAATCCTGTGCACGCTGATGTCAAATGGAACTTTACTAGTAATGGTTTAGCCCTTGGTCCAAGGTATGCTTTGTTACTTAGCGTCTAGTAAAGGAGAAGCAAGTAGCTTAATTTCGATCTCATATTTTTATGACAAACCTTTGTGCAGATTAAAGTGTGTGTGTGTGTGTGCAAATAAAATAAAATGAACCCAAAAAATACATCCCCAGATGCCCTAGATTTGGTATATTTAGCTCTAATAGCTTTTAAACATCACTCTTCCACAGCACACTTTCAGTAATTGCTCATGTGCAGAATGCATGCTGTGTACGGCATGTAGCACATCATCATACTCCTTATTCACACAGCCTCAGGGACTTTTCCACCAATGGAGCAGTACATAACAAGTGTTACACTTTCAGCAGACTCTTGTTTCTTGTGAGTTCTTTTCAGCGCAGTTGCTCCTTTTTAAAATAAAGGTGGTTTAATTGTTGGAATGTCGGTACCAAAACAGATAAGTAATTATGGCAGTAAAGTTTTCAACTAGAGAAAATGATTCAGGAACCAGAGTCAAAAATAGAGCAGGGCAAATAATTGAATTGATTTTCTTTTTTGGTTCAGAGACAGTGTCACAAAATAAATAAATAATTCGGTTAGAACCAAATATGAGTTTTTTCCAAATTTTTGGTGACCATATATAAACTCACTTCATTTACTCCAGGTTGGCCCTCACAAAACCAGGACTCCCTCATCCAGCAACATCTGTGGCTCCTGGATTAGGCAGTCTTGGCTGGAAGCCCCAGTGGCAGCAGCAGGACCGGGGACATGGCAGTTGTGGCAGCCACAATAGCGGGCTAAGGCTGGAGACGCAGCAGCTGCAGCATCCAGGGCCAGGGTCAGGCACATGGTAGCCCCGATAGCAGAGCTGGGGCAGTCTGGGCTGCCAAGGTCGCAGCAGCATGGCAGCCTGGTGGAAAAGGGGCAGCTGAGGCTGGCAGCAGGGAAAGAAGGTGGTCTGGGGAGCTGATAGCAAGGGACCTCCTCTGGTCTGGCAAATTCCCTCATTTGGGACTGGTCAGGTCCCGAGTGTGCTGGACCAGAGAGGTCCAGCCTGTATTTCCAAATGTATGGGCTCATTACACAATTTAATGTTACAAAAGAAGTAACAAAGAAGTATTATTGTCCCTGCCTTACCTATGGATGTACAACAAATTAGATGAATTCTTCAAGCACATGCTGTGAACTGGAGCGTAGGGGGAGCAGGTAAGAGAAATGGTAATAAAGCAGTAGATTTCCTAGGTCCCAGCTCTGTGCCTTAATCTCTCTCATTCTCACATATACACAAATCTGTATAGATATTTAGATAGGCAGATAATTGTGTGTGTGAAATATTAGAGATTAAAATACAGATTATCATTTCCTAGGATCTTCTCAGTTTTGTGCATGGGCTATCAGTGATGTCAAAATCCAGCTTTCCTGAAGTACTAGAAGACCCTTTGAGTCTATGGTTTAAGTATAAAAAATGTTCCAGTCACTCAGGGCTTTTCATCTTATCTGAAATTGTTTCAAGTATTGCTGCCACCATTTAGTCTCATCGTTTCTTGTTTACTCGAGCAAAATTTCCTGGGCCCAATTCTCAGCTGTATTTCTTCTTACAGTGGAATTATATTTACATTACACTTTAATGCCCTTTGCACTGTTTGGTATGGGTTGGCTTTATTGCAAATGAGGAGTACAGGCCATAAGACAAAGGGCAGCAGGTTTTGTGTCTCAGGCCTGGTCTATGCTACAAAATGAGATTGATGTAAATTGCTTTGTGGTGACCTGTGTGCTCACGTATCTGCACTTAAGTTTGTCTCTGGCTGACCTAAGCATCCTGTTACAGTGACAAAGTAAAGCCACCTCTCTGAATGGCACAGAGCCATGATGGAGCTACTGAAGTCAATAAAGTGTGAGTGAAGACATTGCATGATCTGTGTCAGCCCTGAGTCCTCTAACAGCTGATCCACAAAGTTCCATTCCCTCCAACAATGACTGTTTTGGTCACTAATTTAAACTCCATTGCCTAGGGGTCATAGAGAGTGACCATGCTGGCTCCACATAGTAGACACGCTTCTGCTGGAATAGACTGGAAGTGCTGTATCTCTTGGGCCAGTGGAGAAAAGAGGCTATGCAAGCAAGGCTATGAAGCAGTCATAGAAATATGGATATGCATGAACAGATTGCATTGAGGATGCAGGCAGGGATACCTTAAGGCCAGAGAGCACAACAATAAATTCAGTGGTGCACCTCCGGCCTGCCACTTCTATAAGTGACAGCATACCATATATATTGGTGATCCAACCAGCACCTTGAAAAGCACTGTGGATACCCGAAAGGAGTTTGAGACAGACCCCTACCATGAAGGGCAAAGGAGGAGAAGAGACACTCCAGCCATACTGCAAGAAAGGACCTGTTTGAGACTCATCCATATCCTATCCAGTCCTGCCAGGCAATATGGATAAAGAGGAAGGGAATTTGTGAAAGCAAGTGTGCATGCATTTTTTCCTTGCAATCTTTACATTTAAAAATAGCACCTGGCCCATCCCTAAAATAATAAGACATAGGTATCAATTTTCATTGTTTTTCTTCTATGGGAAGAGGTGGAGATACAAAACACAGAAGTGAGGTTTTCCAGAGCTTTTTCATTCTCCTGTTGGGTTAGGTGGGGGGCCATGCAGAGCACTCTGTTCATAGAGGTATTCTGCAGTCTGCTTCCAAAGGCTGTGTCTAGACTGCATGCTTCTTTTAGAAGAAACTTTTCTGGAAGACTTCTTCTGGAAAAACTTCTTCCGAAACAGCGTGTCCACACTGCCAAAGTGCATCAAAAAAGCGATCTGGACACTATCACTTTTCAGTTGTGATTACTATGGATGGAGTGGCCACCAAGGGCACAAGAGCTTTTTCCTCTTTCCTCTTCTTTCGAAAAAAACTCCCTTTTCTCCATCCACCCATGCATTTTTGCAAAAGAGCTTTTTTGCAAAAAGGCTTCTTCCTCATAGAATGAGGATTACCAATGCCAGAAAAACCCCTCTGTTGTTTTGATTTTCTTTCGGAAGAACACAATTGCAGTGTGGACATTCCTCAAGTTTTGTTGAAAAAAAGCCATTTTTTGGACAAAACTCTGTAATGTAGACATACCCTTAGCTTTCGATGTAAAAATGCAGTGTTAAAGGCAAGTGAGGCAGGCACTATAATGCAACACCCAGTCAATGTCTTTGTTTAAGCCCAAGGAGACAGTGTCAGATTTGCAGATGAATACCAATTCCACACACACTCTCTCTTTCTTTAATTGATTGGTGAAATTACTTTGTAGAAGAATAGCTACTTTTAAATCCGTGACTGAGTGCCCAGGCAGGTTAAAATGCTCCCCCTTTAGGTTTATGTGTGTTGCTACTCTACGATAAGTTCTGGTGGCACCATTTCAGTAAACTGCCTGGAGGCTGAAAGGCCTGGATGGCAGTAATAGCTATGTTCTCGGTATTTTTGTGTCCTTTGGGATGAGATATCAGCTAAAGCCACCATCATCTGTGGAAAATAGTGTCCAAAACATACTCATGGAAAAGGTAACAAAATTGTATAGTTACATGTCACAGACTGTCCCTATGCTGTCCATCTGTAGAGCCATACTAGGCAGAAGCACTCTGAAGCAGAAGTCTCAATAAGCATGTTGTAGTAAGTATCTGTGACGATTAAGAAAGGGACTTGTGAAACTTATTTTTCCCCCTCCACTATGACTGTAAATTCAGTGGTTATCAGCAGCCTCTGGTGTGGTGATCCTAAAGGATGCCCCCTCCTACAGCTAATGCTAGGAGGCAGCAAGGAATCCCACAGCTTCAGATACACAGATATTTGAGAAGCACGGTTTGTGTACGTGTTCCACAACAGACTACATTTGTACACTCAAATGGACATAAATGGTCCTTCCTAATTTAAAACTTGTATCCTATTATGTTGATTTTTTTATAACATATCCTATGGTTTTGTTTAACGAAGTCTGTGGGTGTTTTTGCACACTGATTTTCTGTACTGTTTTTCCCCACTCAATAAAATTTGGTCTTGGAGCAGCAAATTATCTTTTATTTCACAACTACTGTAGTGTTTGGCTCATTAAGTAGCCCTTGTGTCTGGATGCCTCTAGTCAGCAGAGGTCCACTGCTTTCTCCACCCTGGCATCAGCTTTTCTTCTTTTGTCTCACAGATATTATTCAGAACATGACAGGTATAACCAGTGGGGTATTTTTCTCACTGAGGTCTAGTCTAGTGAGCACTGCCAACATCCTTTCAAAACACACTGAACAGCCATTCTGCACATGCTGACCTAGTAGGTGAATATGTCCTTGGTGTTGTTCATGTGCCCCATGGGTTTGTAAGCCAGTAGACAGAGGGTGGGCTTGAGTCCCCCTGAATTACTATTGTGCAAATCTGCCTGTTATTCCTGCATGTTGCCATAGTCCTGCAGGAGATGAATAATGGCCCTATTCATTTTCATGACAAAAGCTTCCACCATGGATTTTCCAACTCCAAAATGATTTCCCACTGACCTGTGGCAATCCAACATTGCAAGAGTCCAAAGTGTGATCACCAGTTGTGTCTCTACTGTCAATGCAGCTCTAATTCCCATGTCCATGAGCTGTAGTGCTGGGACGAGTTTGGCACACAGATCCAGGAAAGCTGCCTTTCTCATCTGAATGCTCTGCAGCTATGGCACATCATCCCAAACCTGCATTATAATGCAATTACATCAGTTGGTGCTTGTTTCTCAGGTCCAGAAGCAGCAGTCCACCATCTGCAGCTGCTCCGTGAATTCCACCAACAACTTTTAATTGTTTTTTTCATTGTGTCCCTCAGCAAACTGTTCTTGAAGAAATTATCATATCCCTTATTGCTGTGCTACTTCCAGAGAATCTGCAAATACTGGCGAGTCATGCATAATAATATATTTCTGAAGTTCAAAATAATAATGCCTATCTCTGCAGATTCCATGCTTCTGTCAGAGCTGGCAGACCCTGAAAGTGCTGGGCAATTGTGTGAGTTGAAATTTTAAAAAAAAGGTGCATTTTGGATGGAGAAAGTTGCATACTGGGAACTTGGGGGAGTCATTTTTATCCCATAACATAGTGCAAAAATTTCCTCATCAGCAATGCATCAGATGGTGGCATGTAGTACACCAGTATAACTATTTGTGGTACATCACACTTAATATCAGCAAAAGCACCCCTAGTAAATACGTGCAGCACTGACACTAGCATCCAAGTATGTACTCATCTGAACAACATACAGTCTTTGTTGGCTGTATGCTGACATAACTTCTGACAGCCACAGTCTGTAGTATAGACATTGCCCTACTAAGCTGCTGCACAGTGTCTCCATCTGATCCTCATCTTATTACAAGAAAATTTGCACGGAATGAAAAAGTACTGCAACCTAACAGCACATCCTAATAGACTTCCTAGTCTAGTGCTGCAAGCTATTAAAGATTTCAAAAACCTTTCCTGCTAGGAATTTTAATTATATCAGCCAGGGTCATTCATGTTGAGGGTTTTAAATCATGGGCCCAAACTTTAGATCTTGGTGAATGAGGCAAGAGGTTATGGTGTGAAACTTTATCCCCATTGTAAATTTCATATGCTGCTGATTATAAGCTTGCAAACAGAGCCCTCATTTCTTCTTGTGAAAACAGCTTTATAAAGAGTTATATTTGAGTGAAATAAGAATAGATGACAGGGACAAATTGCCATGAAATATGTGCAAGTCTAGTTCTAAATGTCTACTTTGAAATTTAAGAAGATATTAGTGAGATGTTAATAGTAATATTCATTAAAAATGTTTGACATCTTTAGCCAATACTGAGTATAGGTATAGGCTATTTCCCAATTCTGCTGCCATTGAAATGAATAATATTCCTCCTGTTGAATGAACTGGGAATAAGATAAGTCCCCTTTTCAACTTTTCTTATTATTTCCCTACACTTTTTACAAAGCTGACTTGAGGTGACCACATGTGGGCTCTTGCTTCCTCAATTTACACTCTGTGCAATGTCATATGGGGATGTAAATCAGTGAAGAATTTGATTCACTGTAGTTAGATATGAGTTCTGACACCTTTGATGATAATCCCTAAAAGGACATTGTGATATGTTGTTTACATTTTCTGATTATTAATTTAATAATACTGGTTTTAAGCTTATATATTTCCAAACTTCATTTGGCTATCTACCCTTCATATATTTAATATATCCCAGAACACATTCAGTAAAACTCTGCTTGGTACATGGTATCTGAGGAGTCTCTCTGTTGAAATATAGCACTCTGAGAACACTCTACATTCACACAAAAAATTAATGTGTTCCAGAATTCTAATATCACCTTTTCAAATTTTTCACTGAGAATACATTCTATTATTCTGTAAAATATCTAATTTCATTATGCCCATCATTGTGCTTGAGTGAACAAGGCTGCCTCTCTTTAATTCTTTATATTATCTTTCCAAAATATTAGCATTTGGCAATTCATCTTTTCACCACCAATAATCCGGAAGACTAAGGCATAGAAAGATGAAATGGATGGAAGGCCAAGGTAGACAATTCAGACTGGAAACGGGTGCAGATTTTTACTATTGGAGGTAATTAATATTTGGAAAAGATAATCAAGAGAAATGGAAAAATCTCCAATAAGTCTTTAAATCAAGGTTGGATAGCATTCTACGTCATATATACTCTACCTCATTAGGAATAACCTTTACACAGGAAATACTGGGTAAAATTCTACAGTCAGTAATATGCAACAGGTCAGACAAGAGGATCATAATGGTCCCTGTTGGCCTCAATATCTGTGGATTAATTCATGAGCAATTTAAGTCAGCTGCAAAACTCCCTTTGATTTAAATAGGGACAAGATTTCATTTTTGAATCTAAGAACACATTTTCTAGTCATATTAGAGGGAAACATGGAAAACACTTTTGGTACATTTATTTTAGGTCTCTTATAAGTATTTGTTTCAAAATGAGTACAAGGTATGAATATACTGGTATAGAGATTATTGGCTGGTTTTGTACTGCGGCACTGAAATAAAGCTGCTCCTGTTTTGTTCCTACTAGTTTTGTATATTGCTGGTTTTGTTGTATGTCGAGGCTTGTGTGCGAAGAATAACTGGAAAGTGGATCATTGCCTGGATGTTGAAAAAAAATAATTTCCACCCATAAAATACAGGAAGTATTTTATTAGCTATTTTAAAAATGAATGATAAGAATTTAGCAATCGTATGAAAACCTTCCACTATAAACAGTGGAGCTCGTCTGCAACAATTATGAAACACATCACAAAAGTCCAGAATTATGTGTAATATTATGTGTAATATTCTACGTTTGCCTTCTATTGCCTTTTGGCAACATTCTATAGCTGAATTTCTGTTGAAGTCCACAAGGGATGGTGACTTGTGTTTCCCAGTTTAAAGGAAAAATCATAACTTCAGCAAAAACCCAATGGAGCTGGAATATCTGCAAGCATCTTTCTTGTATTTTCTTCTTCTAATCCTGTAAAGTAGCCATTACATTCCTAGCATAAAAGCAGTCATGCAACTGAGATGATGTAATACTAGTATAGAAGATACTATGCCAATGCCTGTATTACATTTCTAAGTCTGTGTAAACTAGATAATGAAAGTGCTGAGCTATCATGTTTTCCAGTAAGTATTCTATTTCTAGTCACCTAAGGTGCTAATGAATTAAGTGTTCAGTGATAATTATTGAATTTTGAATGCCTTAATATTTGGGTGCCCAACATGAGTCATCTCAAGGGTAGCCTGATTTTTGAGGGCCAAAATTCACAATTTCAAGTCTTCACAAACTGGGCATCCATAATCACTAGATATTTTTCAAAAAGGTTAGCCATCAGGGCTAATATTTGGCAAAATATTGAATACATAAACAAATTCCACAACTGCAAAATATTTAGGGATACTCTGAAGAGGAGGGGTTAATTTTACTGATCCTGAATAGAACAGTTGTGGGTGAACATGATACTGTGTCAAAGACCTGAACATAACAACTATAACTATCTTCAGAAATAATTCTTCATTCATCTCTGAGGAAAAGGACTAGGTGATCTAATAAGTCTTTTATCTCTAATCTCAATGGCTGTGTCTAGACTGGCAAGTTTTTCCGCAAAAGCGGCCGCTGACAACTTGCCAGCTGTCTACACTGGCTGCTTGAATTTGTGCAAGAGCACTGACTTTGTAATGTACAAAATCAGTGCTTCTTGCGCAAATACAATGACACTCCCGTTCGGGCAAAAGCCCTCTTGCGCAAATGCTTTTGTGCAAGAGGGCCAGTGTAGACAACCCAGAATTGTTTTGCGCAAAAAAGCCCCGATGGCTAAAATGGCTATCGGGGCTTTCTTGCACAAAAGCACGTCTAGGTTGACACAGACGCTTTTCCGCAAAAAGTGCTTTTGCGCAAAAGTGTCCATGCCAATCTAGATGCTCTTTTCCGCAAATGCTTTTAACGGAAAAACTTTTCTGTTAAAAGCATTTGCAGAAAATCATGCCAGTCTAGACGTAGCCAATGAGTATGTGTTTATGGGAACAAAGCTAGTAGCAGACCTCATGTCTATAAACAAGTAATCCCTCTGGGTCCCTAAAAATTGTTATGTAGACATTCAGGTGCAGGCTTTGAGATGCCCAGAGAAGAGGGTGTGTTTCAAAGCCCAAGCTTCAGCATGAGCCTCTACACAGCTGTTTTTAGTGCCATAGAGTGAGCCTTGCGAACCTGAGTCTGTAAACCCAGGCTCAGAGACTTACTGCTATAGTGTTTCTGATCTGGTCTATACTACAGAGTTAGGTCATTGTGAGGTAAGCATCTACTCTAAAATATAGCTCCCACCAATGTAACTCACCCACGATACCAAGTTCCATGAGAGACGTAGGGCTTAGGTTGATGGCAGCTAGGTTGATGCAGTGTCAGCGTGCAGACACTGTGTTACTTACATCACCTGTTGCTGCCTTTCAGAAGCTATCCCACAATGCCCCACACTGACAGATGAATCAGTGTAATAGCTCCTGATAAGGGCATACACTACCAACACAAAGAACACAGTGTAGAAGGACAATCAAAATGATTTAATTATTTTGATGGCTGTACATTGATGGAACTTATGTCAGTTTAATTTTGTAGTGTAGCCCTGCACTCTGACTTAGATCACAGAGACAGCATAAATCTAAATATCTCATCTGTAACATAAATCCACACT
Source organism: Pelochelys cantorii (assembly GCA_032595735.1). Taxonomy (NCBI): domain Eukaryota; kingdom Metazoa; phylum Chordata; order Testudines; family Trionychidae; genus Pelochelys; species Pelochelys cantorii. Next base: position 329,918,040 of record CM064326.1, on the reverse strand, counting down.
GAACTTTAACTATCTGTGCTTTTCACACCACATCAAGAACCCAACTCTACCAAAGAAATCTATTTGAATCTCTCCATTGACTCCACTGGGGTTGCAATGCTCATTGTTATCAGTAACAGCTACAGTGACCAGATCTTGATCCTCATAACTTCAGGGGGACCAAGGTTTGGTCCCTGTAACTTTATTTTGCATGCAAATATCGTGTACATTTTCAGCTGCTTCCAATAACGAAGTATTGTGTCTTATGTGGTTTAAAAGTTGCTGTTATGACCCCTAATTTTTCCTGTCTTAAAACATTTCAGTATTTCTAAGAGATGTAATTCTTTTTCTTTTCAAGACACATGAAAAGGGATAATGTTAGCATTTTACAGTTAATTCAATTACTTTGCACTTGTGAAAATGTTGACAGGATTTCCTACCCCTGCAAAAACAGTCCTGATTATTAGTTATGATTGGCAGTCCAGACATAACTGCTGAACTGCAACTAAAATTAAACCATCTTATCATGACTTGCTACAATATCCTTTATGACAAACCATTCAGTAAAATGTTTAAACCATTATTCCAGTGAATTGATTTTCAACAGCAATTAAAGGCAAATTTGTTAAATAATAGTCTCAGTCAAAGCAGTGACTGGTGAGTATTTGCGCCTGTTATAGAGAGCAAAAGATATAGTATTTGTCACCCTAAACCACAGTAGTTCTAAAGTACTAGCCAATTAGCCCATCATAAGATGGGATTTTCAGGTCTTTCCTCCACGTTGGTCTTCTCTTCTGAGCCTCCGGTCTCTCTCCATCTCCCTCTCTTTCTCTCTCCTCCTCCTACTGCCTCCCCCTCTCTCCCTCAGCTCTCCTCAGCCTCCTGCCTCTCTCACCTTCTGCCTCTTTCTCCGTCTCTTTCTTTCTCTTCTCCCTCTCCTGCCTCTCACTCTCCCTTTCTCTTCTCCTCCTCCTCCTGCCTCTCTCTCTGCTCCGTCTCTCCCCATCCCCCTTCCCCTCCCGCCATGGCACTCGGCTGAGTGCTGCGCCACTCAGCCAGGCCACCGCGGGAGAGGGGGGTAGGGCGGTGATGTACACGGCCAGGGGGCGGGGCCGTGTACATCACCACCCTACCCCCATCCGCTCCCGCCGTGGTGCTCGGCTGAGTGCTGCACTGAGCCGGGCTGCTGCGGGGGAGGGGGGCGGGGCGGTGACGTACATGGCCAGGGGGCAGGGCCGTGTACGTCACCGTTACAGACTCACAGACATTGGGCTACTATATATATGATGATGGATCAAATTCTTGTTTCATTTACCTCCTTATATTGCTTCACAGTAGTCAAAGAACTTGGCTCTACATATTTTAAATAGTTCAAAAATAACGAAAGAAGGGTGACACTTTACTGGAAACTGGATCTTTGCCTGCAAGAGGAATATTATAATTTTCCACTCACAAGAAACAGGATGTGTTTTATTAATCATATTTAAAGCAAACCATACGAATTTTGTAATAATGTAACAGGAAAGGCTTTGACTTTGAAAAGCTGAACATGTTTTTGACAGCCAGTAACATGCCTAAGAAAAGAGATGGCATTACAATATGATGATGAGTGTATAGCTCTCATAGGAAAGAGAGGGAGAAGGAATTATGGTTATTGATCCAGCATGTATATGATTAATCCTGGTGAGGATTTTTTTCAGACAGCTAGATGAATCTTGGCTGGAAATCCATAATGCAGAGATGATGACTAGGGTGCTAAAGATGTGTCTAAGACTTATGGAGGACAAAAACTGTAGATCAGAAATAGGAATCTGAAGTTACTAATCAGGCTGGGCACACCTAATGCTGTTGTCAAGACTGTGAGCAAAGAGATTCCTTTTAATTCTCTTCTCTTTATTTGTACATTTTCATTACACTAGAGAAATGTCTAGCCAAGTCACCTAGCAGTTTGAAAGCCAATAAAAGGGCTCTCTTATCTAAGGAAATGGTTATGTTTGAATGAGTAGCTGATAGAAAATGTTCTGACAGACTTTAGGATTTTTTTTTATACAACAGAACAGCATATAGCCATTTTACTTGAACTAGCGGACAGGGTATGTACACAAGGTCCATGATGGGTGTGTACCACCCCACTGCACTGTCTTCTTAACTCCTATTATTACCCACATGAGTGGGATACCAGCCAGCTTGGGTAGGCTAGCTTGTGCACTGCTTTTGCATAGGGTAGAAATATCATTTGACTGAATTCAGCATAAGCTCCCCTGGATGTGTTGTCAGAAGAGGTTTATAGGCCCATGTATGCACTACATTGAAACTCTTGGCTGGGAGAAGATCAGTTCATCATCGTGAGGGAACAAGAAGAGATGGCTGCCTACCCCTAAAGAAGAAGGAGGTGAGGGATGAGGTTTCAAGTCAGCATCCTTTGTGGCCTTCAGGAAAAGTTAATGTGTAGTGAGCATGGGAGGTATCATTTGGTCTCTGGAAGAAGGAGCAGATTATATGATAAACATTAGAAACCACTAATCAGTCTCGTTTTTTCACCATAAACAAGCAAAATACTGGAGTTCCAGCTGAAATTTGAGTACCCAAATGTCTGCGCTGGTGTGCCATTAGATAAGGTATAATATATATGGTTATTCTCAGCATGCTCCTGAAATCACGCTCCTCTAAGGTTATTTTAATCAGAGGGGCCCATAGACTTGGTGGGCCCCTGGGCAATGTGTGTGTGTGGGGGGGGGGGGTAGCTCCACGATACTGGAAGGGACAGGACTGGGGACAAACAGCCCTCAGAGCAGCCTGGAGCACACCACACCATAACCTCTCCTCCCTGCTCCCCAGGAAGCCCTGAGAGCCACCCAGGCCACACCATGTGGCACTCCAGCAATGATTTAAAGGGTCCAGGGCTCCAGTCATCAGGGGCGGATGAGAGTGCCACAGGGCCCAGGGCAGCACCGTGGGGCCTCGGGCAGAGAAATTTTGCAGGGTCCCCCCTTTGACACAGCACATGCTCAGGGCCTCGGGAAGTGCGGGGGCCCAGGGCAGCCTCCCCGCTCGCCCTGCCCTAAATCCGCCACTGCCAGTCATACAGCAGCAGTGGCTGGGAACCCCAAACCCAGGCCTGGGGACAACTGCCCTCTTTGCCTCCCCTGCACCTCCCAGTGGCAGGCCTGATTTTAATAGAACTTCATTATTTCCAAATAGAAGCAAATAAAGAGAATTTAACATTGGCTAGTAGAAATTTTTAAAAGGAGTATGTTCACATGGAATTTAAACCATCTTCAGTACAATATTCTTTTTATTCCTTGGACATTTCCAGTAAGATTCTGTCACAATTAGACTTTGTACTCCTGCATATCAAATAAGCTATTTTTCTTAGTTGTGTGACTTCTGGGTAGATAAATACACTTAAAATAGATAACATTTGCTAAATTACATTAGGAGATATGGGAAATTTTAGATCTCTTTCAGAGAATTCTTTTCTATCATCATAGTTCAGTTAGCCACACATGGTCCTGTTGGTGTGCTAAAGTTTTTAATATGTCACTTGTTGCATAACTCACATTTTTCTACACAAATTCAATTGAGAGTAGCAAAGAATTGATATATATTCAACATAACTGCTTCTGTCATTTTAGTACCTGCAAATCTGGAAGCCAAAGAAAGCAAATATTGTTATAAACTCTCCTTTGCTATGTCTATATTTAATTTAATTTGGGCATATAATTTCCCGCCCTGTAGCCATCTGCTTTTTATTACAGGGATACCTACCTTTCCTACATGTGTAGGCAGTTTCAAAGATGAATAGGCACCATCTATTAATAAAGAGAAATTATCTCACTCTGCAGTTCAGAACAGATATAGAAGAATTGGAATCAAAGGGAAAGACTATATATTTAATTATTTATTTCACCAAAAAGGAATTCTTCCAGTTAGGAATGATGATTCCACTGATATATTTTCTGGATGAGTGAACATTTTTATTGAGCTGTTACTTAATCCATCAAAGACGTTGATTATATCTTTTAATAACTTGACCAGTCAAGAAAAAGATTGATTTAATGTCATGTCAGTTTTAGTACAAAGCAGGCATTTTAAATCAGAGATGCATGACAGGAAGGAAAGAAATTGCCTTAGGGAGGAGAAAAAAGTATTATAATATTTCAATGAAATACTTCTTTGCCACTGGTGCAGCTACTCCAGGGAGGATGCATCTGTTAAAAGCATTCACAATTGTAAAGCCTTCCAAGAAAGATGGAGAGAATCTGCTCATCTAAGCTAGTCATTTCATGTAACAATGTTTGGATATCATTTTAACTCTTGGAATGATGTAGTTTATTCAGTGTAGCTCAGAGCTGATGCATCTCAGTAAAATGTCATGTTTTGACACTTCCCTTTCATAAAAGTAAGGAAAAAGAAATGTACACGTCTTTATCCCTCTCATCCAAGGATCTCAAAAGCACTTGACAATCAACTGATTAACCATTATAGTAGCGAATGTGTGCTAGAGAAGCAATAAGTGGGGATAACTTCATCACTACCATTTGATTCACTGCAAAAACAGGTATATTTTCACACTGTGAAAACTAACTCAAGATAGCCCTTTTATTGTAAAATCCAAGTAGAGAGAAGGCTCATATGGGTTTTACCTTCATTTAGTTAGCTGAGATCAGCACTCTTTCTCCACCTGGAGTTGACCTAAATACTCCAAATTGAGTTAAAAATCATATGTACCTCATGCCCAATAGGATTTTTCATTGTGCTAGCTATCTCATGTAGGAACACACCTAATTTTTTCAGGGAAGAAAAAAGCATGCAACATCTTGTCTACATACAATATTTGTACCATGATAATTATATTGATTTACTGATAAAAGCACCTTTATACTCCTAAAACTGCATTCACACTAGGGAATTACACCACTTTAACAACACTGTAGTCTAAATGGATATAACTATTGTGATATAAAATCTGTATGTAGACCAATCCTAAGGCAATCCTCTTAAAGGTGGGATGCAGCCCTTGCTTCAACATTATTTTATGTAACAATTTTAAAATGGGAAATAAGTTAATGTGTCCAATTGAATTTGGGAGGGGAAATTTAGGGAGACAGACTATAGTCAGGAGTCTGTATCAGCTCTTTTTGATCTAACCAGGAAGATCTACCCTCCCTTTGGAGATCTTCTCTATTCTTATGCACATAAGATAGTTGTTCAGTGGGTGCCAGCCCCATCCTTCCCACAGGCCTTCTGGAGAGTACTCCATGGTTACAGAACGTAGGATGGGAGAGGCTGGAAGATAGGGCCAAGTAGTTGACAAGCCAAGGGGATACACATTGTTTCCCAACCATCCAAAACTTATGCCACTCTTCGGCCATAAAAATGCCCCACTTCTCCTGATAGTTCCAGGACAGGTGCAGACAGCTGGAATTCCTAATAACATGACTCTAATCATAATATGTGTGGATAGATGTGAGGTGGGAAGCATTAAAAGCCAGTGGTGGTGCACAGAGGGCATCTATTGGAGAATGAGATCTTTTTTTTCTGGCCACTAATGCAAGCTGTAGTAGGGTTACTGGGGCACTATACAGGTTTCATTGTAGTAAATGCAAAATCATATCTGTTTTATTGGGACATTGCTGAGAGATCCTGTTTGATTACAGGAGTGACTGAAAGCTGATGTTTTCATTTTCTGTGTACTGCTTAAGTGGGCTTTCAAGAAACTGATATTACAGAGGTCATGACATTGTTGATTGCAAATATTTTTGTTTAAGATTCTACATGTAGTAATTTTCTTCTTCCAGTACAGGTTTCCCTAATTTAAAATGTACCCAGGTGTATGCAGTCCAACTGTGTAGAATGTAAGATAATAATCTGGACACATTTCCTTCTCAGTTTTACCATGGCCTTAGTTATATGACTTACTTTGTGAAATCCATGATGTGTTCTGGCTGAAATTGAATGTCTCTCAGAACAACTTTTTTTTTAAAACTTCCATAGCTTTGTAGTCTTTAGGATGCTCTGTCATAATGCAGTCCACATGCAGAGGCCCTCAGACCAAGTTAGATGAGGGGCAAAATTAAAACTATGTAATGCCCTTGATTTAGCTGTGAAGCTCCCATTGATATCAACAGAATTTCAGCTTTCAGAATGGTGAAATAGCCTGGCTGTGACATTTCTGGGGCAAATTTTTTCCTGGTAATTGTTAAAGCAACAGAATTTTCTCTTATTTATGATGGTAGTATCTGTGAAGCTAAAGTTGATCTGAAGAGGCAGTAAAGATTTTAGATTTAAGATTACTATGCAAGGTCACAGGAAAGCATTCAAACTTTCTCCTGCTCTCACTTGCTTAATTTAGCAACACCTGAATAACAAGACTTTCCCACAAATTCCCTTGTGTTGATGGAAAGCTATCTAACTTCAGGCTAGCAAACGTTCTGACAAGCATTAAATATATCCTTCCAGACTACCCTCTGGAAAACAAAAGTCCCATTTGAGGATGGTTTAACAGTTAAAATAAGAGCTAGAAGTATTTGAAACAATGCCAGGATGTTTTAGTAAATTACAATTATGAATCTCCAGGGCTCTGAGTTAAGAAAGTGAAGTGTTGAAGGAGAAGAATTAAGACAGTTGAATACTATCAAGCATCAGAGACCAAGTCAAGGTTTATTTGCAAATGGCTACCTGTCTTCCTGTGATCCAACTTGAAGTCATTTTGCAAACAGCCTGGCCAGTAAGTATGAAGTGACAAATGTCAGAATCCCATTAATAAATATTCAGTACCTGTAAAATTCTTATTCAGACAACACAGATTCCTACTTGAAAACAGGGCAAATAGATTTTGGTACAGAAAGAAACTCCTTGCAGAATCCATGTCCCTCATTTCAATCCTGAGGGGTTGATTGTCAGAGCCTAACATGGCTGCACTGGGGAGTAGGCAGAATGAGCCCCTGTTACTGCCCTTCTTAGGCCAGATCTACACTAGACCTGGAAGGTCGGCTTAAGGTATGCAGCTTCAGCTATATAGAATACATAGCTGGAGTCTGCTTACCTTAAGCCAAGATTGGTGGTGTCCATGCAGCAGGAGACTGCTTCCCTTACTCCTTGCAACTGTGAGAAGTACAGGCGCCAGCTGGAGCTACCCTCAGCATTTGATTACGGGTCTATATTAGACCCACTAAATCAAATGCCAGAACATCAATCTCTGGCGCAGCAAGTGAAGATGAACCCTTAGATTGTCATTTAAACTGTGAGGAGAGCAGAGGCTGACAAATCTATGAGCAAATGTGTGGGAAAGGAGCAGAGAGATGTAGAGAATGGTAAAAACCCTGGCTTAGCCCTTCTCTCTGTCAGAGATAATAGCTGGCTGCATTCCCTGGGAGTGAAAACTGCTTCATTCAAAGAGGTAAATTAAATCAGACTCTATCCGGTATAAGGATATGGAACAGAGTGAAAACAGGGCATCTCTCTACATCACTGCTTGTTCTCTAGTCTACTCCAGTCCTAACTTAATAAGGACAGATGGTAAAGTTACAATAGAGAGCAAAAGTTAATAATAATATCAAGCTCTCTCTAAAACACATCTGTAGCTCTTAAAGTATGTAACAAAATAAGTCATTATTACTGTCCCCATTTTACATATGGGTAAACTAAGGCACAGAGCAAGGACGAGACTTACCCAACATCACCCATCAGGCTAGTGGGGGCCAGAAAGAGAACCAGTTTTGAGTCTTTGTCCAATGCTTTTTTTTTTTGAGGGGGGGTGGGGGACGGGGAGAGCTAAACCAGAATGGGAACGAGAGAGAAAATCTAAAATTGCAATCCCAAAGGCCTGTTTCTTGCACCACGGTTTTGTGGAGTATTGCTTTCTATAATCTCTCCCAGACTTCCAGATCTTTTAATCTACTATGACTTGATAATCCATCAGATCTAAACTACCTCTCCATGATGACATGAAAGCAAAAGAGCATTCTGATAGACAGGAACTGTGCTAAGTATTGTAACAATCTTATTGAAAAGGGTCTGGAAGCCTGCTACTCAGTGCACATCTTGAAGCATCAATAGCTAACACTGCAGAGCACTTATGCTTTGATCAAGTGAAAATGCAACCTTAACCCTGGAAGGTTATAGAAGATGTAACAATTTTATCTGGTTTTGTTAACCTGAAATGCTTTGAGTTCTTTACCTCTGTCAAGTTTTTAAGGTATAAGTGAGTCAGAAAACCTTTTTCTGTTATTTGAGAATGTTAAGAAACACAATGGAAATTCAGTTAGAGGACTAGGAAGGGTGTGTCTGCACTGATTGTTGTGTACTTTAGCTACATGCCACAATGATAAGAAAGCTGCATGTATAGTGAGGTGTTTCACCTGGCAGTGAAAGGTTCTTGTGGAGAGGAGACAAGAGGGAAAGGCTGTGTCAGCTAGCCACAGATATAGCTAAAGAAAAACCAAGGTCTTCTGTTAATAGACAGGCTATGTCTACATTACAGAGTTTTTTCAGAAAAAGTCCGTTTTTCCGAAAAAACCCTTCACTTATGTCCACACTGCAATCGCGTTCTTTCAAAAGAAAAATTGAAAGAATAGGGGTTTTTTTCTGACAGTGGTAAACCTCTTTCTATGAGGAAGAAGCCTTTTTCCAAAAGAGCTCTTTCGGAAAAAGGAGTGTTCTTTCAAAAGAAGAGGAAAGAGGAAAAAGCACAGGTGCCCTGGTGGCCACTCCATCCATAGTAATCATAGTAATCACAGCTTAAATGCAAGATAGTGCCCATTCAGTGTGGATGCTATCTTTTGAAAAAGCAGATCGCTTTTTCAATGTGCTTGGCAGTGTGGACGCTTTCTTTCAGAAGAAGTTTTTTTCAGAAGATATCTTCCGGAAAAGCTTCTTCCGAAAGAAGCCTGTAGTTTAGATGTAGCCAGAGTCAAAATCATTAGATGTCTATATATTCGCTTGCATTTGGAGATGATAAATGATGCATGACTGGGTGGTGAATGGATTGTGAACTGCATATATATTAGAAGCTGATGAGCTAGTACCCTTAGAGCTATAAGTGGATTAGAGGGTTCACTTAATCATCAAGATGCTAGAAACAGTCAGGTGGGTTGCTTGGGAACATGAGAGTATTACAGAATTCCTTATTAGACATAAGACTTGAACCCTAATGTCTGGTTCTGATATTAACTTATTTTGTGACTTGAGGCAAATCTTTGAGGGCCATACACTTAGGAACCTAAAGATGTACATAAGTGCCTAGTGAGATTTTCAAAATCACCTGACACCTCATTGCCATTGTTTTTATTGGTGGTTTACTCTACTGAAAATCCCACAGAGCACTTCTCTTCATCTTATGGCATCTAAATACCTATAAAGATACCGGCCCCTATTGTCTTTCAGCTTTCTTTGCTCTAATTCTTAAGTGGGGACGATGACCTTTACATATCCACTGAAGAGGTTATGAGGGCCAGTTAAGTGATGGCTGTGAAGTGCAACATGCGTAGAAAAGTACTATGAAGATTGGTCTGTTGGGAGTAGAATTCAGGCCACATGGGTACCTATTGCTTTACACTACTCAACTATCACTGCACCACCATCCACCAACATCATTTGCAGATGGACATCTTTCTGCAAAAGCAACTTTATGAATTTTTCTTTGTTGAGAATAAATAGAATTTCAGGGAAAACAAATTTGATGGGAAACAAAATGATGAAATGCTTTGCAATATTTGTGTGTCTGTTAAAAGTCTTGCAGCTTTTTCACCAAACTCTAATGCAAGGGATGGAGGAGACTTTCTATGCCTGCTAGTGGCTCAAAGGTAAAAAAAAGTATGCATCTAACAGGGCAAATTTTGCTTGTGATTTCTTTGGCACTCAGTGAGGTTTTGAAAAGTACTTTTCCTGCAATTAGTAGAAATAATAGGGGTGCTTATAATCTCCTTTGGCCCATGACCAAACAGTTTTATATTGATTGTCATATAAGTTAGAAAGTTAAGGACAAGAGCTTTAATTTTTTAATTAAATTAAATGAGTGTAGCTGTTAACACAACAAATGGAGCATCGAATTATTAGTTAGCTTGTAATTAGCAATTGGCAAACCTTAGGTTTTGAGCTTAGTGAAGATAAACAATCAGCAGCTCAGTTATTTGGATCCTTCTTGGTTGTTTCAGCGGTTGCAGAGACATTTGAATGGCGTAGTAGGGACTCAGCTATTCTTTCAGCTTTATGGATGATTTCCTCCAGGCCAGGATTAAGGCAAACTGTTGGAGGTGGCAGAAGAAATGTTAATTCTTGCTACTCATATTTGTACCTGTTTTGTGGTTAAGTAGAAGTTTTCTGTCTCCAAGACTTTGGCACCAGCATGTTTTACGCAAACCGCAATTTGTGCATCTTTTTTCCACTTTTCTTTCAAAAGAGGCTTTTCCGAAATTTGGCACATCTACACAATGCCAAATCTTGGAAAAGCCTGATCTTTCGAGACATATCTTCTTCCTCATAGAATGAGGTTTACAGGGATGGCAAAAGAATGCGTCTGCTTTTCCAAATTTTTTTTTGGAAAAGTGAACGTGTTCCTTGGATTCAGCATTGCTTTTCCGGGATACCTCCAGTATCCCAGAAAAGCACGGAAGTCGAGATGTAGCCACAGTGTGAGATAGTTTATTAAAAAATCCTACCCCACACCTCCTTTTCTTTCAAAAATTTGAAATTGCTACAATATCTTGTAATTCAAAAAACTAGCTCTAATCCAGTAAATTACATAAACCCGTGTTTAAGAGTATGTCTAAACTCTGTGAAAAGAGGGATGTAAATTGAAAGTGCAAATGAAGCGGGGATTTAAATATCCTGCACTTCATTTGCATAATCGCATCACAGCGGTCTTTTGAAAAATGGTATTTCGAAAGTGAAACCACCGTCTAGACATGGTTTAAAAAAAAAAAACCCTTTTCGAAAGATCCTGTACTCCTCAAAAAATGATACCTATATATTTTGTTTGGCGATGCCTAGTTCCTAGTTCTAGTTCTCCCCTCGTAGTGGTTTGTAAAGGCCTGATCCACAGACATTTCAAAATGATTGTCTTTCCATTGATGTCAGTGGTTTCTTTTATCTAGACCTTTATAAATAAGCCAGCAATGAGAAGTAGCCAAAAGTCTCTCCCTTCTCTAAGAAGGGAGAACCAAAAGCCTCATATTTCCAGCATTTTTAGGAATAGGAAGGATGCTCACTACCTGGCAGCATCCTAATACTGGAAACAGGTTCTATTTTACTTGATTCTCTGTGTCAGCCGGCAACAAAATGTAAAGGGGCCATGTGGTTTGAAATGCCCCTGAGGTTAGCAATAAAGGAGACTTCATGAATTCTTGTTCCAGTGTGGGACAGAAAGTTCGTCCAGTATTTCCTTTTCCCTCCCAGATAAGTTGTCCCCTCTCTGCCACAGCCCACATTGTGGAGTCAGAAGAGCCTGAGATCTGTAGTAATTCTCAAGTCATATGATGAGATTTTTGTCATGGATTTCAGAGAGGTCACAGATTCTGCTTCACCTCCATATCCTGGGACAACGGGGCCAAAGCTGTTAGCTGCCACAGGTGGCATGAGCTCTGTAGCACTCAGCTACCATGGGTTACAGGGGCCCTGGAGCTCTGAGTCACTGGCCCCAAAGCTCTGAGCAACCATAAGTGTTCTCCAGAACTCTGAGCTACTGCATGCAGGGGGAGTCAAAGCTCTGAGCTGCCATGTGTAGTGCGGGCACCAGAACTGTGAGTCTGTCCCTCCCATCAGCCTCTTCCCCAGAAGTCCCCTCTCCCATTGTTATTTTTAATACAAATCACAGGTCACAGGCTTCCATGAATTTTTGTTTATTGCCCACAACCTGTACCTGAGTTTAAAATAAAATAATTCTGACAAATCTTAATCTTAGTCATAAACAAAGAAGTATCTCTTCAGCTGAGGAACAAACAGCAGGAGTGAACTGTGAGGAAACAAAAAGCCTATTTTCATACAAAAGTCTTCAGTAATAAAAAAAGGAAAATAAAACAGGACATATGGGCGACAGCAGCAGAGATTGCTCTAAATAGACCATTTTTCAAAGTCATGTATGTAGGATCAGTGGGTCTTGAAACTGTAACAGAATGAGCATACCACTATGATATGATCAAAATGAAATAGAGCGGTGTTCCTGCTGTTATGTCACATTTTCATGTAAATAATGGTTAGTCATAAACAGTAGGGAGCCCGTTTATATGTTTATCTAGGCTGTGAGTTGTGTTTTAATACATGCTATTGAGCAGAGGCGTTAGATCCTTTGTTTATTTTTCTTTGTATATTCATATTTAGTATCCTTAACACCTAGAGATATTTTCCTAGCGTCTGACTGATTTTAAATGTAACAGGTTCCTTAGGAAGTTCTTTTTTTGAATTGACTGCATTTTTTCCTTTCTAACTCATGGAATCATATTTATGTAGTCTCTAGGGGAAGGAATAATATTCTCTAGAAGAATATGTGCTATACTTTAAGACATGGTGTATTTCATATTCCCTCATTCTGTACACTTGGAACAGGTTTGGAAATTAATACAAAGAAAAGTCTCTGAAGAAGACAAATGGTGGATGGTAGACTGCCACAGAGCCATGTGATTTCCATTTGAAGTGTACAATTACTGTACTGAATTTCATGTTGACCATTGTCTAAAAAAACAGTTTTCAAAGATATTAAAATAAATTAGAATAGCATCAATTCAAAATATCTGCAAATCTCACTAAGATACAAAGCTAAGTTTTGCTATACAAAGAAATTTCTGTGACAAGATAGGTCTACTGAATCATGTGCAGACCTTTTTAATTATAGGCCACTAATAAATGTATTTAATTTTATAGTGTACTAAAGCAAGTACCAAGAGCACTATAGAGTATGTCTACACTTCCCACTTCTTTTAGCAGCTTGTAAAATATGTACTCGGATAGGCCCCAAAGCACGAGTTTAAGGAGTTTAAGTAGCATTATAGAGAGTGAGGTACAGTTTAGGTTATTGAAGTACAGACATGTCTGAAGGGCATGGGTATGTATCCAGTACATAGCCTGCATGTCTCTCTACTCACCCAACTTGTGCCTGTCTTACTATACTGCGATTTTTCACCATAAAGTGTCCTGTCTCTCCCAGCAACCAGAGCCATTCCTGACCACAGGAAAAGACTCTGGCAGTGTGAAAAGACTGTGGGTATGGGGGGAAGGGAAGGCAACAAGGAAGAGTTCTGTCAGCTACTTCCATCCCACTGCCGGAGCCATTCATTGACACATGTAGCTGTACACCACAGCATGGAACAAACTTGCTATAACTCCAATTGCAGCATGTAACTACACATACACTACACACTGCCAAAAGGGGTGTGTGCTATAGACACAGCAAGAGGACAAAGAATAATGGACCAATTCAATTAAAATCCCATCTATACATTACATCTTTAAAATTCACAAGTGATTTGGAATTTCGAACATGCAAAGAAGGAAATCCTATACAATGCTACTGAAAAGCATGGCAGAAAATGAGACCTCTTTTTGTGTGTGTGTGTCTGTCTGAGAATGCATTTGGACAGAGTGGATCTTGTTGATTTAAATCATCAATGTTAATCATAATTTGGATCAGAAATCAAGAAATCCTGAATGAAATAATTGATTTTAATCTTGTTTTGCATTCGTACTTCTCAGTTATTTTCCTAAAGAGATGTTGATTCTCATTGTTGGTTACCATTAAAGCATATTGATTTTCAGCTGAACAGAGCTTTTTACACTAAAAGTAATGCCTCTTTTTGCTGACCAGGAGAATATACTATATATATATATTCACATATTTAAGCCATTACATAGTTTCACAGACATTTTTTTTTTGTTAGGAATAGTTGAATGAAGTATGTGTTATTTAATGTTTTACTTGCTATTTGTATCAAGCTCATTTTTGAAGAAAATTCAAATTAAATTAAAAATGTACAAAATATAAATGTTAAAGTTCCACATTTCATTAGTTAAATAAAGCTTCTTTACATGTACTTTCACATAATAAAAAGTTAAATAAATGTTTTGTGAAACTAATTATTTTATTAAGCAGTACTGTGAATGAAGTCCTAAGGGGAAGGTTGACTTAGGTAGCTGGAGTCACCGTATCTTAAATCATGTTTTCATGCCATTCACACAGAGGGAGGTCGACAGGAGCAAATGCTCCATCAGCTTCCCTTACTTCTTACAAGGAGCAAGACTACCGGTGCTGATGGGGGAGCCCTTTTAGTTTGAATTAGCAGGTCTTCACTAGATCCACTAAATCACACCCTGGAAGATTGACTGCGGCAGCATCAATACTCCACATAGTGAAAACATAGCCAAGATACCTATTCTTGAGAAAAGGGTGATCTTGTGGTTAAGGTGCTGGACTGAGACTTAAGAGGGTCTTTCTCCCCCACAGTTCTCTTGTGGGGTCTTAGGGAAATAAGTCTGAGTCAGTATCTCTCATGTTAAATGTGGCAAATAATTCTTTACTTGCTTTTCTTCCACTCTTCATCTGTCTATTCTACTTGGTTTTTAAGCTCTTCAAGGAAGGGTGTCTCGAATCATGTATATACACAATGCCAAGCACAGTGGGGTCTGAATTTTGGTTGGGGCCACTGGGTGCTGCTATAATGCAAAAGGTAAATATTAATGTTACCCTGATACTGAATCTTAGAGCTGGTCTACACACAGACTTTCACCCAAAAACAAAAGGTGTGAATTAAAAGACTCATTTTTTGCAGCAAATCTCTCTGAGTACATCTACACAGCAGGGCTAAAGTTGAATTAAGCTACACAACTTCAGCTCTGTCAATTCCGTAGCTGAAATCGAAATAGCTTAATTCGGCTTTTGGCACTGTCTACACAGCAGGAAGTCAAAGGAAGAACACTCTTGCTTCAACTTCCCTTACTCCTCGTGAAAGGAGGGTTACAGGAGTAGGATTAAGAAGTCCTCCAGTTTGCCATTATTTTGAATGAAAGGCTTGTAGTGTAGACCCACAATATGTTGTTTCAGAATAATGACAGTTATTCTAAAATAACACTGCTGTGTAAACGTATCCTCTGCGTAAAATCTTATTTTGGAATAAAAGTGGCTTACATTGATTTAACTAAAGTTGTTTGTTATCATCTTTTAATATATGGCAGCTGAGCTTCCAAAATAAATGTCCACATGGAAACTTGCCACAAAATAGCTGAAATTGTTTGAATTTTTTTTATTATTATTATTTTGTTGCAAGTTTGTGTGCAGACAAGTCCTTAGTTTCTTCCTTTAAAGTTTCATTATAGAATAGAACAGAGCACCTTGGGGATGAGATACTTTACAGCATCTTTTGCCAAGATGATCAAAGTCATATTTGATTCTTGCCCTTGTAACTGATTATACTTTTGTTTCCTACGTTTGTCAGCACACAGAAGAAATAACACTAGTTGAGCTTTTTGACCAAGTGAGTCCCATTTGTTAAGCTGACATATTGGCTACCACACAAAAATGTACAGACTCCATGTGTGTATAATGGTATAAATTAAACCCAAATTTTTATGTCACTCTTAGATATGGGATGCAACTTAGCTTTATTAATCTTTGCACATTCTTAATATCTCACACTTGACCTTTGTAGTAAGCTGCTTCTTTTATAAGCATCTCTTTTATTTCACTTATGTACAAAAGGGAGTTAAACATACTTCAACTTAGTCATCTTTTTGTCACTTACACACCGCAGGGATTAGGCATCCAAGCCATACCACTTGATTTCCTCATCACATATTCAATCAGTCTTTACATCTCTCTTTCTCTGTTGGGGAAATAATTTTACATTCTACAGCTTCAAGAGGTGCAGGGTTTAGCACATTATTCAAATATAAAAAGGCATTAAAAACACATTTTCCACTTCAAAAATAAAACCTCATAGCCTTTGAGTTAACACACGTATAGCAGTGGGATTTCTGTAGAAAGAAAGAAGCTGAGACAGTGGCTGGAATCCTGCAGGTCTGCTTGAAAATGCATTCTGTGCACAGTACCAGAATATGTGCCCTTCATTTATATTTCTGGATTGAATCAGGAATAAAACCAAACGAGTTACATTGGTGGGGGAGGAACTATCAGGCCACATGTATTAAAGGAGAAACCAGCAGGGTGTCCTGCAAAAGGCTGTTAATGCAGTCTTTGGTAATGATTTGTGGCTAACATACACTAAAGGAACGACTCTTATAGAGCAGACTAGAGTATCTAAGACTGTCACACAGGATTGTGAAGTGTCATCAGTAAAGACTTTATGTATCAGTAGGATTCTTCAAAACTATAGTTCTTGGGGGAAGGGAGGAGGGAGGGTATATTAGCTTTACACATATGTAATCCTCTAGGGCCAGAGTAATTTATAGTGCAGTTACCTGACAGCAATAATTCTCCTAGCTTAACATAATGTGAAAAGGTAGCAGTAGTGGCCAGTGGTGAGCAATCAAAGTTTGCATAGCCCATGGGGACTGCTTTTGCACAGGTTGGACCTCCCTGGTCTGGCACCCTCAGGTGAGGGATTTTGCAGGACCAGGGGAGGTCATTTTTGGACTCCTGCCACTGGCCCCCCGACCCTGCCGCTAGCCTCCTAGCCAGCTCCCTATCTCCTGCTGTCTGCACTGCCCTGCTGACCCTGTGGGCAGCCATCTCTGCCATGACTCTGCCAAGCAGCCTGGTGCTGGGACTCCAGGCAGCTGTGCATACTGTGCCAGGGCTCACTGGGCAGCCCTGCATGCTGCTGGGGCTCCTCAGGCAGTTACACACTGGATCTCCCAGCCCCACTGGGCAGCCCTACTGCCACACACTGGGCGGTCCCGCCGTCAGTGCCTTGCAGGCAGTCCACAGCGATCCTTACTGCTGGCCCTCCACTGGGACTCTGGTCTGGTAGCATCCATGCCGGACCATGGATGTTGCTGGACCAGAGAATACCAGTTAAGGATTTCCACCTGTACTACTATGTGTTGACAGAGCTAAAATACATAGAAGTCTACTACAGAACTGAGCCCCACAGATTAATGCATACTTCATTCTCTAGTCCTGAGGGGAGGAGGGAATCTGCAACAAAATGTACGGTAAATGGAATAGCTACGAGCCACTACGGAAGAGAACTAAAATGTTTGAACATGTTGTTGGAGGAAAACGTCAACACCACAGTGCTGCATATGTGGGATTAGAAGATGATAAGGTGTCCGTAAGGATGGAATGAGTTAATTCATGCCCCTTGCAGCCTGAGATGAAGCCCATTTGCAGGTGGGCCCCTGTATTGCTTAGGAATCCCTTGAAGCATAAGTCATCCTCTACAGAAGTGTGGATGTCTGCCAGTAATAAGTAATTGCTGCTCAGAGCAGTAATTATTTAGGCTTTTGGAATAGTAAGATACATGTCTCATACATTTTAGTCCCATCTTCTCTTATTCTTCCTGCATTCAGGTAGGCCCCATCACCACAGGAACATATAAATTATCAAGTTCTTATCTTTTGAACATCTTCTTGGTGAGAACATTTTTGTGCTACAAAATAGTCTGACACCCCACCAAAAGTCACTCATGGCTTGTGCTCAAGATTTCATGGCAGATTTTCAGTAAATTGCTATGCTTTACAACACACCGGATATGGGCCCTGTGTGTATATGTAGTGGAAGCTTTAGAAGAAATACATACATTCTGAATTGCCCTGTGCATCCCTAGAAGCTACTGCCATATAATTAAATGTTGCTACAGGCAACTTTTCAGCCAACTTCTGCTTGACACTATTTTAACAATAAAAAAATTCAGATTTTTTTCTTTCTACATCTTTTTTGTTCTTTATCTCTCTCTTTTTTTCTTTAAATTCCCATAAGAATATAAGAACGGCCATACTGGGTCAGACCAAAGATCTGTCTGGCCCACTATCTTGTTTTCCAATAGTGGCCAATGCCAGATGCCCCAGAAGGAGTAAACAGAACAGGTAATCATCAAGTGATCTCTCTCCTGTCATTCATTTCCAGTCTCTGACAAAGAGAGGCTAGGTACGCCATTCCTATCCACCCTGGAACAAACATTGGTGGACTAATCCTCCATTAATTTATCTTGTTCGTTTTTGAACCCTGTTAAAGTCCAGCTCTTCACAACATGCCCTGGCAAGGAGTTCCACAGGTTGACTCTGCACTGCATGATGAAATACTTCTTTTTGTTTGTCTTTAAACCTGCTACATATTCATTTCATTTGGTGACCCCTGGTTCTTATGTATGGGAAAAAGTAAATAACTTTTTTTATATTCATTGTCTCCATACTTGTCATGATTTTATAGACCTCTATTATATCTCTGCTTAGTCTCCTCTTTTCTAAGCTGATACGTCCAAGTCTTTTTAATCTCTCTTCATATGTCACCTGTTTCAAACCCTTAATCATTTTTTTTTATCTTTTCTGAACTTTTTCCAGTGCCAAGGTATCTTTTTTTGAAATGAGGTGACCACATCTATATGCAGTATTCAAGATGTGGGTGTGCCATGGTTTTATACAGAGGCAGTAAGATGTTCTGTGTCTTATTCTCTATCCCTTTTTAAATGATTCACAAGATTCTGTTTCCTTTTTTGACTGCTGCTGCACATTGAGTGGATGTTTTCAGAGAACTATCCACAATGACTCCAAGATCTCTCTCACAATAAAGCCAGTGAAATCTGGGGGTTGTCAGCATCTCTGAAAATGGGGCACTTAATTAGGTACAAATTAATTGGAGCATGTTGTTTAAGAGCCACTATCAACATTATTAGTAACTAAACCATTGTCTATGCATTTAAACAAGTAATGAAGTAGAGCTAATTCAGAGTCTGTCTACAACAGAGATAGAAATGTTAGAATTTCCCGCATGAGATATACCCACACTCGCTCTGACTGAACTAGCCTACTGAAAATGCAAGGATAGCCATTGCTGAGTGAGCTCAGTACAGACCTAAGGTATAGGTATGGGATCATACTCAGAGAAGCTTGCAGTACACATTTAAACAATATTACTGAAGCTACATTCTTGTATCAAAGAATATCAAATATCAAATTGTATTTCCTTAGTGACACTAGGCTTCCCTTCACACAAAACCCCTCTAAACCTGACATATCCCTTCATGCAACTTATAAGTAGGACAAAATTCATGGCTATTTTGAGGTAACTACACATTTTAAGTATATGGCTAGGCATGTGACCAAAGATCAAGTCACCTCTTGCTCCTGAGGAGAACAATCTTCTACTTCTAAGAATGCAGATATATATTTACTGCTCAGAATGTAAAAAAACAAGAATGTAATTGATTAATTAAAATACATAAAAACAAGCCTCAGTGTTGAATAGCTATTGTCACATGATATAGGTAGAAATAACATAAAAAGAGATATTTTCTTCCATTGGGGTACATCTACACTTGCTCCCTAGTTTGAGCTAGGGATGCAAATGTAGTCGACTGAAATTGCTAATGAAGCAGGGATTTAAATATCCCCCGCTTCATTAGCATAACCTCGCCGGCACGTTATTCCGCTCCACAGCTGATTCGAACCAGGAAGTGCGCTCCGGGACGCGTTAGTTTGAATCAAACCCCTTGGTTTGAACTAACATTACTCCTCATCTTTTAATCAGCTGTTGAGTGGAATAACGTGTGGGCAAGATTATCCTAATGAACCGCGGGATATTTAAATCTCCACTTCATTAGCAATTTCGGTCGGCTACATTTGCATCCCTAGCTCGAACTAGGGAGCAAGTGTAGACGTACCCTTACAGAACAAGGAACTAGCAGAATAGGGTAAATATTATTCCTGGAGCTAGTTTACCTCTCTCTTCATCCTAGAAATTCTGCCTGCAGGCTTTCCCAACTCCTTATGCCTGCCTTCCAGTTACAGTTTTAAACAGACTCCAGAAATATTCTAACAGTCATATTTTGATGAATACAGCACCTATAAATGAAATTTACCCATGTGCAAAGGGCCAACACAAGGCAAATGCACTATTTAATTTCTCAACATTTGCCATCTTCACATATCAAAAAAGCATGGATGAGGCCCTATAATCATGAGATTTTAAAAAATACAATGCAATTGGGATTCTTTGTATTTGATTTCTATCATTTAAACCTTTTGAATTCCCTTGTCTCAAATTTTTCAAGCTTTTGTGTGCAGTTATGAGGGATAGAATATTACTTTTTTAAAGAAAGCTCAAATTCTAATAGTAGATCACTCCACAAACTCTGGTTTGAGAGAATCACAGAAAAAAAATAGTCTTCATGCTAATTTTAATGGAGATAACTTGTTGGAAGCTAAAGTTTCCATTCCCCGGGAAAATCCAAAATTTCAGGGAAAAACATGATTTTGAATTAGAAGTGGAAACTGAAATTTCCCATGGAACAAAAATTCTTAAAAAATAAAAATTTAATTAGAACCATCCAAATATTTCATTCCAACAGTGTTAAAAATTAAATTTTTGCCCTTATTTTGCCCTTATACTGCACACTTATTTCGGAATAAGCTATTCCAGAAGAAATACTCTGAAATAGCTTATTGTGAAATAGTGCATCTACATTACAGGGAAGGCTCAAAATTAGTCCGAGGCAGGCTCCCCTAATGTGTGCTTCATCGATTTAGAACCCCAGGAAGCACTAGGGAGTAATTACTTTGAATGGCCCTGGGGAGGAGCTATTTCAAAATAGCAGCAGTGAAGCGTCCAAACTACAGCTATTTTGAAATAGCTATTTCAGAATAGGCGTTATTCCTCATGGAATGAGGTTTACAGAAGTCGGAATAAGCCATATGTTATTTTGAATTTATTTTGCTGTGTAGACACTCGCATTATTTTGGAATAACATCCGTTACTCCGAAATAATGCTGCTGTGTAGACAAATAATGCTGCTGTGTAGAAATATATAGTATCTATCAGATAGATAGATAGATACTATATATTTTGTAGAGTTTGTGCATCTGTCTGTTTGTGTCTGTCCATCCACCTGTGAATTCATATGTTCAAGAACTCCTCCTAAATGGCAAGAACTAGGATCACCAAATTTGGTATGCAGCCTCATCTTATCATAACTTAAAGCAAGATCAGGGCTTGGTTGCATCAGAACAATCAGATTTGCATGGAATTTGATTGTTTTGCATCTACTTTGTTTTCTACAAAATGTGAACAAAGATGAGACAAAGTTTTCACAACTTTGCTGCTATTGTATTGCATGGTACTTGCTGTTTCCTTTAAAGCACTACTTTATTTCCAGAATAAATATTATTTATAATGAAAAAGTAACCCAAGCACAATTTATTCAAATTTCATATCAATATCCTAATCAGAATAATAGTAATAAAAAAGTAATACTATGTGATAAAAATTGCCACAGTGACAAACGTTTTTTGTTAAACCCACATTTAAATTTAATGATGTACATAGGCAAGGTATTGTTCATAATTTATAATAAAACATATAAAGTCTACTGTAAGAGAACTTCCACTTAACAAGGAAGACAAAAAGCAGACATTTTCTTTCTGTTAACTCTGTATAACATATCTTATAAAGATACAGTAATAAAGTCTCGTGCAAGATACTGATCCTTTCTTTATATTAAGAAGACTGAAGGAAAGAAAATTGTATAAGCCTCTTGGCCTGATTATTTCTCACTCAAAGGGTATATCAATTACTCCACACAACAGCAACATTCCAAGCATTAATTAAATTATGGACATGAGAAGCAAGCACAGTTTACATCTGTGCAAGATTTAAAACTGAGGCACATCTGATGATTTCTGTAGTTCTAGTAGAAATAGTCCTGCAGAAATAATGCTCTTTAAACTCTCAATTTTAAAAGATTTTATTCTTTCAAACCATAGAAGATTAGGGGTAGAAGTGACCTCTGGAGGTCATCTAGTCCAGCCCTCTGCTCAAAGCAAGAATGGCCCTGCCTAAATGCCCATTTGCCTTGTTCCTATTTGATTTTTTTAATGTGACATGTAAATACAACAGCCTTGATTTCCTCAAATATTTTTTTCCTTTTTTAAATTGCTCTGAGTTGGATAGTGTTATTCCTTTTAAGTTTTTATTCTGCTATGGTGTCCATGTGGGCAAAGTTCTGTGCTTGTATGGAGCACATTAAATTCAGTGGTGTTTAACACAAGTCCAGGTTTGCCTGTGTAGATGTTTTTGTAGGTTTGAGGCCTTGGAACATATGTAATGTAGCCTAAATCTCCAATTGCTGATTTAACATATGATTCTCTTCATATGCTCTGCAATTAAAAGCAAAGAAAAAAATGCTTTAGCACACTTGTAATTCCCATTTTGATCATGCCAAATTGGGTAAGGCTGGATTATGCATAAACAATATTTTAATTTATTACAAAATTGTTTGATTAGCTCTAATGGCTTCATGAGATGCTGGAATAGCTTTTGGCACTGCGTCCTCTGGTTCCTGAAGCTGTAGAGCACTTTATGTAATTTGTGCTCCGAAGATCATAAAAACATAACAAAATTGACAGTGCATCAGGGGTCAGGTTCTCAGCTGGTAGAAATCAGTGTAACTGCCTTAGTGCCAACAGAGCTGTGCCAATTTATACCAGATCAGGATCTGGTCCTTTTTTTTTTAATTTAGCAGATTACACAGAGGTGCAATTTATGTAATATACGGCAGCCATACATTCTTCATGCCACCATCCTCAGCAAATATGATCTCCTCTTTACAAAAGGGGGAGTAGAACTGTATGAAAAATTAACAATGAATCACAGCCACCATGCAGACAAGCTAACCTGTTTTCTGGATTTGGCATAGATCCTAAAACATGATCATGCATCTTTCCCCCCACCCCTAAAGACCCATCAAGATTCAAGGGAATACAGGCAAAGGTTCAAGAGTACCTGGTGTAATGGATTATTTTGCATCAGAAATGAAATCTTTCAAAATGTGTGGCTTGAGGGAGAAATTCAGTGATTACTGTGTTTCACCTGGAGTGGTGGGAGATGGATGAGAATGACTCCACAACAATCACCCTTAAAGAAAATACTCCCAAGAGCCCTTATGTGGTAAAGCTTTTGAGTTCTTTACAGCACTAATCTGGAGATATGATCCTCTTATTTTCTGAATGCTACTTAAAGTCTTTAAAAAAACCCACTCTGACATAAGAATGTAAAAAGGGAGATAAAGTAAATATTTAACAAAAAGAGATTCCTTGCGTGTCTTTGCTGAAACTCGCTTGACATAGAGGATGGGTATTTCAAGAGGCACGATTTGCTTTAAAGGGCTCTTGCTTATATTGCAGTATGTGGATTTATAAATGCCGGTCACTGGAATGTGAAATAGCAGAGGAGGAGGGGTGGGAAATGGCATAGTGGCAGGTAGAATTACTTGAAACTTTAGCTGCATTGATAATTTCAAAGCACTATCCAAAACTCTATGTGCTATAATCCAATACAACAAATCAATCCACAACATTGCTGCCCTGCAGTAAGCCACTTCCTGAACAATATGAACCTGCCAAAAGTATATATACAAAAAACCCCTACCCAGTCCTCTCAAAGGACATCTCTTTTCGCATTCCCCTAACCATCCTCAAAAGTACGGGATAGAAGCAATTTAGCAACTTGTCCCGGGTGTTGATATATTTTGGCTATTTGGAGATCAATTGAAATGCAAATGTCAAACTATTAGATGTTGCAAGATAGTTGTGTTATTGATGCAGAAGAAACTAATATCTGTAATTGAATCAATTAATATAGCCCTACCTGCTGCTAGAGAAGAGCAAGAGAGATGGATATAACTGGCTCTTTTTATTTCTAGAGAGATGTTCAGATAGTAATGAAGGTCATGTAAGAACAAGATGTTAGTTGCCAAGGATGGAGTGAAAAGGTAACTCTGTCAGATAGAGAAGAGATGGCACACTTGTGTAGCACAATTGGTAGTTATTCATGGTAACATCTACACTGCGGCTGACGTCACAGAAAATGTGGCAACTTTTTTAAATGACCTTCTTTTTTCCCGCAACCCAGAGCCACTGGGGCTGCTTCTCTGGCAAAACTCAGATCTGGTGTGTTTAGAGTCAATCGAACAGTAGCTACTTTCCCCAGATTGAAATTTGTCCCATGATCCTTTGAAAGACTGGACCCTTTTTGCTGGGCCTATATTTATATTCTTGTTGTTAATTTGCTTTTTGTTTTTGATAATGTTGTTTGAGGTGGCAAGTTGCCCTGTTCATAAAACAGAATATTATTGTAAAATAGCTCATATTGGTAGTTATAATATGCATAACAAATTACAATATGAATCTACATATTCTGTGGGCTCCACAGTTTTCCTCAGAACTCTGTTAGAACTGCCTTGGGAAATGGACGGCGTGTAGTTTGTAGATATCACTCTGGTCTCATCATTGTTTGCCATGAAGGAGATAAGTCCAACCAGTGATGCAAAATCAATACCCTAAATGCCACTTTCAGATATCCATATTAGAGAACACAAGTAACACAAGCAGCACACTGATAGAATTATCACCCCGGTCCCCGAAAAGTAAGCCTAATAAATGAGCATACCCCCTAAAACAGGCAAATCTGGTAATGAGAATTAGCTAAAATTGTATAGATCTTATAGACCTTAGGTGACAAGTAATAGCAGTCATGTGGCTGATGACTGCACCTAGATTGTTAAACCATTTTACCAGAGCAGAAGGTAACCCTTTTGCTTTAGAAAAGTATGTTGAACTTCCCCAATCCTGACACTACCTTACCAGCACTCATTCATATATCAAGTGGTGGGGGGGAATGCACTCACCCCATCAAAGGGAGATGAAACACAGATAGCAGCATGAATTCTGCCACCTTATAATTCTTAGCAGTTAAAAACAAATTTTACCTGCCTCCCGCAGAAGAACATACCCAGGCAAATCATCTCATGGAAGTCAACAACTGTTTACTCACCAGTGTGAATAGTGGTTGCACAAATAGGACCGAATGCATTGGGAAAATTATTTAAATTCAAAGACATTTAGCCTGTGTTTTTACTGTTTTTTATTCACTTCCCCAGTGAAATTATTTCTAGCTCCTTTCACACCATACTTCATTCTGCAGAATATTACCAGCAACCCCATACCCAAAAACATAACAATATTCCCAACTCCTAACATCTTAAATAAGGCGAAAATCTCCCCTAACAAATGGCAGAACTACTTGAATGTAACATTTTCATCTAAAATATTAATGGAGTACAATATAAACAATTAAATAGGTTTCCGTTAAATAATGCATGTGTATGAACTATTCATCCCCAAGTTAAGGATTCTTACTTGTGACAGTTTAGATAAATATATTATTCAATGTCAAGCTAATTCATACAATACATGAAGTATATTTTACATCTGTTTCATAACATAAGAGATTAATAATCGCATCTCACAGTACAAAATACTGGAGCAATATGCATCATGAATTATAAACTTAATAAACCCTCATATCATCCAGTGGTTATAAATCTGTGCAAAATAAGAGTTTCAGTGTACCTCTTATGTCAAATGTTGCTAGATCAGTGTATAACTGCATTTGGCTAATATAAGCTTAAAATAATTAACTCTAATTTCACTGTGGAACTGTTTCCTATTCACCCTGAAGTTAGTGGGGAGATATTCAGGCACTTTGCAGTTTTAGTGAGCATAATTGACAGGAATCATACACTCTATCCAGTTTATAATAATGAGGGCAAAAACCCACTAGTTTTTACAAGTTATTTTTCCATAGTGTGTTCCATTTTTCTCCATCTTAGCATATGCCAGCCGGTGGCCGGGGCAGTGAGTGGTCTGTGAGCCCTATTACACACCCGAGTCTTCAACTGCTAGGACAGGGTCCCTTCGCAGTGGGCAGCCAGGTGAGGCTGACGGGTGTCCCAAGAGTCCGCAGGGAGAGCTTATTACACCTGAGTCTTTAGCTGCTAGGACAGGGTCCCTTCGCACCAGGCAGCCAAGGGAGGCTGACGGGTGTCCCAAGGGTTTGACCCGTGGAGGCGGCACAACCCAACACTCAGCTCTTACTGCGTTTACCCCTGACCGGCTGTGATCCTTTTTAATTGTGTCTGGTTCTGTTACAGCAACAGGAGGAGTCAGGTTAAAGCTTAAACAGTTACTATTTTATTGTTACAAGGCAAACTTAGCTGTTAAATGCTACTGCTATGTTACAGATAACACAGCCACTACAAAAGGACAAGACAGAAATTTCACTTAAAAGTCACTTACAGGTACCATGAAACCCTTTTGGTTCTCTGAGCTCTTATTAAATGCATGCAAAATAGACACCTAGCAGATATATTCTCACCCCTGCGATCCTTACTCTGGCGAAGCCAGGTTCCTCTCAGTCCCAATGGGAAGCAGTCAGTATGAGACTAAGGCATCCCTAAAGTCTCGGGGGGTCCAAGACAACCTGACCAGCAAGTATGTGGGTGGCTCTCCAATTAGAGTGGGGCACAGGGCCCTACTTTATACCCCGGTGGTCACGTAGACGCTTCTCTTGTCATTAAAATGCCAATTAAGTTCGAACGTCTTTGTGATGCCCGTTCCCACAGGGGCTCCAAAGCTTAATTTGCACCTGTGAGGTGGAGGTAACTAAATCATTAGGGCGGACATTCTTTTCTGATGGGGCGGTAGATTTCCCTTCTGGGACGGTGTGTAGGCGTATCAATTACTGGTACCAGCCAAGGGCAGCCCGAGGCCCTGATCGTCTGCTGGCCCAATTGCCATTGTTATCTGGTTCCTGTCTAGCATCCAGGGCCATTGTCATTCCAGCACCTCTGGAGGCCCTGGAGCCTTTGAAGACAGAGTTTCGCTCTCAAGGATTGTCTCTCCCAAGGATGTCAGAGGGAGGAGAGGGGGAGAGAGAGAGGGAGGGGTTTTCTGTCTGGCTACAGCATATTATTACTTTTAACAAGACATGCATATTAGCTAAATGTACAGTGGTCACACTTCAAAAGTTGATTCTGGCTTTAGAGATAGTTAAGCTTTCAGATATATTCTCAATTTTTACCATGGGAGAATAATACTAGAAATAATAATCTCTAGAACTGTAAAGGATGTTTTGAATTTACTGACAGTATATCAAGTTGGGAGTGTTTGCTTAAAAGCAAGTTCAAATAGCAACAAGCTGGTCTTGTTGTTAAGACCCTGAACAGGGACTCAGGACAGGTGGGTTCCAATTCCTTGCCCTTCCATAGGTTTACAGAATGATCTTGGGCAAGTTACTTTTGGCCTGATCCATAGCCAATTGAAGATAATGGAAAGACTCCATTAACTTCAGGGAGCTTTGCATCAGACCTCTTTTCTCTCTGGCTTCATCTACACTGCAGGGTTTTTGCAGAAGAAGCCTTTTGCTCAAGAGTTTTTGCACAAAAACTTATTGCGCAAAAACACGTCTACACCTCAAAGTACATCGCAAAAGTGATGTGCTTTTGCATAAGAGAGCATCCACACTGCATGGACGCTCTTGCACAAGAAAGCTCTCAGAGCACCTGTGCTTTTTCCGATGGGGATTTCTTGCACAAAAACCCCTCCGGAGCATCCACACCTGCCTTTTTGCACAAGAGCTGTTGCGCAAAAAGGAATTATTCCTCGTGGGGAGAGGAATAACTCTACCAGCAAAAGCCCTCTGTTCTTTCGATTTTCTTGCACAAAAACGTGCTTGAGGTGTGGACGCTTTGCCCTTTTTTGCGCAAAAACCTTGTAGTGTAGATGTAGCCTCTGTGTTTCACTGCCCCAGCTGTATAATGGAGATAACACTTCTTTTTGCCCACTTTTTTCCCATCTCCTCTCTTCAGATTGTAAACTCTCCAAGACAGGGACTGTCCCTTATTATAATTGTGCAGCACCTTGCAGATGGAATGTGACCAGACCTTAATTTAGGGCCTCTAAGCATTACTACAATATAAAATATAATAATAAAGTTGCAATGCTGCTGCTCTGTTCCTGTAGCCTCTGTGGGTTGTAAAACAGAAGCCCTTTAGAGAAATGATTATTTTAAAGGCCACCCAGGTACATATTTTATGCTCTACCTAGCATAAAATCATCTGTAACAACAGAGGGAACTGACACAATAATATCATTGCAATTCTGCTCTTAAAATAAAACACAAATATTTTAAAACAATGATTTCTTTGTATACAGACACAGTGAAGATTGAAGTGTGAAGGAACACTGAAAGTGCATGTTGTTTATATACAGACTGTGAAATTAAACAGGATAGGGTAATTCTGAAACTGTGTTTCTCTTACTTTCTTTCTGGTTGCTACTAGGTGGAATGAGGGCATACAAATATGTAGTATTAATTTAGAAAGGCTCTCCATTTCTACTGCAGACATTTCATTTTATTGGTCTTGGGGCAGAGGTGAATTCGTAAGAACACAGATTCAATTGAAATGCAATTGGACTTGTATTGTTAAATGTCTTAGATGTTTTAGAAAATTCTTACCCCACATTTATTATGATTACACTGAAGACTAGTGGTGGAAACCTAGATTCTTTCAAGCATATGCCCAGTTTGGAACAGACCTTTAAAAATTGGGTAAGGGAGCCCAAACTGTTTTTAACTGGAGTTGACCTTTCAGCAACTAAAGCATGGGTAGGTATACTTTGGACATATTGTAGCTTTTGTTCCCTGCTTTTCCATGCATACCAGAAGTAGAGGAACAGAAAATGTGTAAATAAAAATGCGTGTAATCATTTGTGAAGGCTTAGGGAACCTGCATAGTGCTTTATATAATTCATAATTGTTATATGGCCACTAATAGCTGCCTAATGTTGACATACCGTCTCCAGTTACTTTAGCTAACATTAACTTTGTCACGATCTGCAGTGTCAAAGTCAAATAGCAGAAGTATTTTAAAAGTCTCCGTTGTCTTGACTCTAATATTTGCATAGCATTATCAACATATTGAAAGGTTTCAAGGTTATCCCTACTTATTCACAATAAAGTTTTTTTCCCCTTTTCTCTCTCTCTCAAGATTTTTAACTTTTGTAGTACTTTTCAGATATTTAGGTATATGTGGGGAAACTCTGGGAAAACAAATCAGAGAAGAAAGGGTTTCTTAAGGAAAGTTTTTGCTGTATAATGCTTTTCTTATGATTTAAAAAGACCTTTACAATTACAAACATGTATCACGTAAAGTGGTATACATTTAGCTTGTATTTAAATGTACAGTGGTATAGATTCATCCTTTAAAAAATGTATGATGTAAGCATCTTCATCTGGCTTTATTCAACAAAGAAAACTATCTAATTAAATTGAACCTAAAAACAGGCCTTGATTTATGTATTTCTTGTGCACCCAGATTCCCATTAAAAGCCATAGGAGTTCTGGGGATTTCAGGAAGGCAGGATCAAGACAGAAAGTGTAGCCAAAGAGATAAAAACATAGCACCAAACTAGAGTTGGTGAAAATCAGTTTCACTCCATTGAAGTCAATTATTTGCAACAGCTATGATTTTAGCCTATTTCATAGTACTCTAAACTGGATCATCTGAACATGGATATTTTGTTGAATTTGGAACAGCAGATGCCAGGGGAATCAAAATATTGATGGCACATGGTGCCAGTTATTTACTTTATATTTATAGATATTATGCTCAGTAAAACACTTAGCCTTATTCTAGGGTCTGTGGTTTAGAACTTTTTTTTAATCTCACCTATGGAATATTATATCGGACTCTGCATCTGCCACGGGTAATTGATTTGGCACAGAAGCTAAGCTGAAAATCTCCTTTCATCTTTCATTTCTTTACTTCTCAGTTTGCCCACTTTTTTTGCTTTCCTCACAATGCCTCTTTTCTCTTCCCTTCTGTTTTTTATCATGTTGATGGTTCCAGATATCGTTGCTTATGCTGTCAATCACATACCATCCCGTCCAAGAGTGTATGCCCCCATGAAAATCACTTGGGATAGATTATTTTTATCCATCCTTTCAAAGGAAATTCAATTTAACAGTAGTTTTGACGAGTATAAAACACTGACTTATTTGGCATCTTTATTTTAAACGAAAGCACCAGATATTCTTCCTGTCAAAACATTGGATTTCTCCATAGGAAGAAGTCTACAACTGCTAGATTGGTAATAAGCATGTAGTGAGAAGTACACCTTAATAAATCAAGACCTCAAGAGGCCGATCTGTCTGTGTTTGATCAGAAAAGTGCTGTACTTATTTGAACCATATGTAGCTTCTAAAACACAGAGATATTTATAAATCTTCTCTTTTAACTGTTAAACTATTACAAAATTAAATATAATTAAAGACATTTTAACTTATTTTTAGTAGATTCACTCAATTAAAATGGTGCCATAAAATTTTATAAAAATTTTAAAAAATGGCTTTGCTTGATAGGATAATGTTCTACAGGACTATTTCAGGTGGTTCTCCACCACAGTGGAACAATAAAATACAAAGATTTTCACTTTTATATTTGCATTTAAACTCCTTTTTTATGAATAACCCTTGAGGAATTAATGGTATGGAGATCCCTACTTTGCACAGGAAAAACTACTACTACTACTACTATGGCCAGGCATACACTAAAGGGGAAGGTCACATCAAGATATGCAACTTCAGCTATGTTAATTACATAGCTGGAATCACTTATCTTGATTTGAGTTTCCTAGCCATCCCCACAGTGGGAGGCCAAAAGAAGCAAAAGCAAGAGTAGGAGTTCCGGCTGCCAACAGGAGCAATCTCTGAGTTCGATTTAGCAGGACTTTATTAGATTCGCTAAATCAAACTCCAGAAGAGTGATTGCAGCAGTGTCAATCTTCCCTGGAGTGAAAACATGGACTAAATAATAATAAATACCTAGATCTTATGTAATGTTGATCATTTATACATCTGAAAGTGCTTCACGAAATAGGTAACTGTCATTAACTGTTGAAGTCAGTGAGGAATTTTCCTGAGTAAAGAGAGAAAAAGTCATGCTGAATAGCAGGACTGCCTAGGCAAGGGAGTGACAGTTTGCCCTGGACTGCTCTTTGAGAAGGCACCCAAGTCATAGCCTGGCATGAGAAATCACAGTGCCACTCAGGTTTGGTCCAATGGCCCCTACTCCATGGCAGAGGAGTGACCAGGCCAAACCCAAGGGGCCCTGTGACCCCACACACCAAGTGGCATTGTTGGGAGCAGGGCCCAGTCCTATGGGACAGGAGCTGAGCTACTACTGTGTGGTGGGTGCAGTACAGGGTCACGCACTAAACACACATGTGGAGGGTAGGGGGGAATGCCATTTTCAGATTTCACTCCAGGTCCCCAAAAAACTTTGTGCAATACTGCTGAATAGGAGACCAAAGTCTTATTGAAGTTAAGGATTGCTCCCAAAAGAAGCAATCCGGATCTGGGACTAGGACCAAATACCCCGAATCAGTATCTCTGCTGGTGTACGGTAAATGATTGTATGCAGATTTATACCAGCTAAGATTCTGCCCATATTCTCCTTCAATACTTAAATATTTCATTCCACAGCCATATGTTTAAAATACAATGATGACCAACATGGGGATTTGTGGGAGGTGGGAAGAGGTACATGTTTTGTGGGAAGAGGCACTTTGTGCAGCCCAAAAATATCTCTGGAAGATGGATTCCTGGATGATCAATGTAGATGCTGTAGTTATAGAGTGTTGGTTTGATCGCTTGCCAGCATTTACACTGAAATTAGTCCACATTGAAATTAGTCCAAAAATGGAGTGAGATATTGTGGACTAATAATCTGTCACTGCACAGGAAACATCCAGCTAATTGGAAGTAAGCATGGAATCACTACAGGAATCTTGATTTGAAAACCACACTAACAAAGAGGTAAAGCTGGCTGGCCAATCCGATGCTGGCCGTGAATGCCAATAGCATGTTCTGGGGGAAAAAATCACACTTTAAAAACAATCTATTGATTCGAATTGTGAAGATTCCCTCCCTATTTTATTTTAAGAAATAGAACCTCTCCTATTTCTCCAGTCTGGAGGACACACAGGAGTCACAGGAAAAGATAATTATTGTTATTATTATTGTTATATCTGATTCTTCTCCACTGTCCATTGATTCATAGGTCAGTTCCAAAGCCCACTGAAGTCAATGGAAAGACTTCATTGTCTGTCTGTCAGGAATTAACTGTAAGTTATAGTGGTTTAATACCAAAATGAACAATGTCAGAAACAGCATTCAAATGCCTGCGGGGCAGTTCTGTGGCATGTAGGAAGACAGGCTGATGTCCCAAAGAGATTACAGTCTACAAGCAGGTAATGACTGTGTCACAGGGTAGTAGCATTTGATGTGATTGCATGAAAGGTGCACACATCTTCGTGGCATAAAGGCCAGTAGTATAGGGACTCTTTGGATACTGAAGTACAGGGAACATGTGGGGCAGCTGAGGACATGAAGTTAGAGCTGCAATACAAGGTGTGGAGAGACTTATCTGCCTCTTCACAGCATGAGGATGAGGATTCCTCCCCCTGGATAGTTCACAAGTATTCAGCCTAAAGAGCTGCTAGCTGGGCATAGGATTTTAGCCTAATTTAAAACAAGCAGTGAGTTCTGGAAAACAAAATATGAAATTGCAGGGCAAGCTTTAGAGCTGGTGAGTTCAATAGACATGCAGCGATTTACACAAGCACTGGTCTTATGGCCAAACTGTTGCATATAAAATGGTGGTTTATCTTGTTACACTGTGCACAACTGACATTTTTCTTTCTCTGAAATTACCAAGATCTGAGGTGGGGGGGGAGATAATTCTGGCCCCACTGTAATCAGCAGCAACACTCCCAATTCTGTGGACCACCATTTCTCCCATGATGACTTTTTTTGTTTGATCTTACATCTTTTCATCTGCTTATCCATCCACCTCCTCAGTTAGGGACCCAGTTTACAAGTTTTTGCATTTTCACAAACATTGACAATGTCAAATTGGAACAATGGGATTTCCAAGTTGTACAAATAGTTTGACAAAACATACTTCTGCTTCTGGTTTTCCCTATTTTTTTAAGATCATGGCATGTCTCTTTACCTCACTTACACCAGTTCTGCACCAGTGTACCTCAGTTTACTTCAGTAAATTATTCCTGATTTGCAATAGAACCACAGAGATCAGAGTCAGATATATGCCTTTTCATTATGTGGATTTCAAAAGAACATATTTGATCTTTTTTCCCCCCTCAGCATAGTTTTATTATTCTAAAGACGTCAATATGGTCACACAAGATAATCTCACTTGAATACTGAATAGAGTGAAAAGGAACATGGGTGCACATCAAAAATTTATTTCAAATGTGTTATACCGTCCCTTGTTTAAAATATGCATTACTTCAGCATCTTTATAATCCATTGAAAAAACAAATACTGAAAATGCTTTCATCTGGCTTGAAAAGAATCCGTTAGCCCTATTTTTTCCGTTAAGTTTCCATCATCATAGGGAATTGACGTTAAGTAACAAAATACCAATATTCAATTTCTTTTAGAAAAAGAATGAAATAAAACTGAAGACTAGAAAATATTTTTGGACTATCATCTATATTAGACTAAATTTTAAAACCTTTGTGTGCTAAAGTCCATTTAATGGTTATATGTTTTTATTTTTAATGGGACATATATTTTAGTGTAAAGCTATGAAGGGGGGACTTTATTCCACAGTTCTATGTGGGCATACACTTTGTTCCTCTAGGAGTATATGTAATAGCCATTCTATATAGCTTGGGCTTGCCAGTAATGTTTTATATTTTCATTGCATAAGACAAAGAAAAAATAGATCAGTGAAAGTGTCACCAGCTGAATATGATCTAGGATCACTAAGGAACACAAATTAAACACTTAGAAGAAAAAAGGTGAAAGAACATTTTTAAGCATGAACAGTTACTTAATAAAATCAGGACACAATCTAATAAGCTTAATGATGTAATTGCATCTCATGTTTTTAAAGGCTTTTGAATTCTATTGAATATTTGCAAACAACCAAATTAGGAGGAGGAAAACCCAAAATGCCAGCAATCTGTTACATGAACAGGATCACTCCAGTAATAATTTTGTCCAATATTATAAAAAAATAAGGAGAGAAGTCTGTACTCCATAAGGCACTTAGGCCATCCAAAAGTACAATAATCACATTATTTAATTCAGAAATTTTTATGAAGCACAGTTTGTACAGACAAATAAAGATAAATCGGTATTTAGAGTTGTGGGTGTTTGTGGGATTTATTTTTCACTATGATGTTTGCTGTACTCTGACTGGAAGCTTCATGTTCAAATCCACAAATCCCAAAGAAGTGTCTCAAAGAAAGTTGATTCCACCAAGGGAAGGATAATCCATGGACACCAACGATCTATCCCTCTTAACTGGACAAATAGTCTCCAAAGAGAGATTCTTAGCCAGGATCAGTTGCTGTTGAAAAGAAGAGATTGAGTCATGTGCCTCCTTTTAGTCTATACACGTTGTAGGTTCACAAGTATCTGAGGTTACAATTAATGTAGTGACCATTTCTACCAGTAATGTTCAATGTTGTAACTTTATGATAACCAAGAAGAGTTACATATTGTGAATGTCCACAATTGACTGAGTTCTTTTAGTTTGTTACTATCCTTATCCTTATTGGTCATAATAGAGCTAGAGAAAATTCTAGCTGCATTGAAGTCATAGACAAAACACACACAGACATCAATCGGGCCAGGATTTCAATCCTCCTCCCCCAGGTTTAGTAAAAGGTAACTGAAAGGTGAAGTATCTTCTCAAAATTACATATTACCTGACCATTAACTTCTGAGTAGCATTCATGAATAGGAAGAGTTAAATCCTGGATGCCATGAAAGTGAGCTTATATTATCCCAGTTACGGAGTGTATCGAAAGAGGACATATCTTGTAGCACTTAGGATATTGTTTTCTGTTTATTACTCTATCAAATTCCTGAGGAGTCTGGTGGCCATATTGTGGATTAAAATGGATGCATATTATAATAGAGCTCTGCACTTCACTCTCTGACAATGATTTACTTTTATTTTCCCTTTTTCATGTTAGCTGAAAATTTATGTATCACAGACTAAAAAGTATATGGGTTCATTTTGTCTGTGGAAAAATAGAGTGATAACTTTCAGCGGGAACTTCATAAGTGATTTCTTTTTTCTCTGTGTGTGATTTATTCTGCCTTTTTTAGTACATTGGTTGAGGTGACAGTGTAGGGGTTGGGGAAGAAATGACCAATCTTTTCCTCCTTTGATATGCTTTTTAGGCAACAGGATAGCTATTCTGAGCCCAATAAATACCATTGTGATGCAGCTTCAAATGCTCATCTGCAGTGTTTAAAAGCAGGATCTCTTTGAAGATTATGGATAGGTCAGGGAGGCAGAATGACATTAGTAGCGTACTAATTCATGGTCAGTGGCCAAGATTCCGTATTTCCCAGGGAGAAGAAACTATGCCTCCTGTTATCAATTTTATATGGAATATTGCCAGTTAAGGGTCCCAACCTTGTCAGACTGATCCAAGCACTTGTAAGCTGATATTTTTATTTTGGTGATGGATTACTATTTATGGTTGCTGTGTATAATCATCTACTCTGAAGTCCTGGTGGTTTCAGGATGAAGGACAGGAAAGCTGGTTGATTTTACTGTTACCATCCAATTGAGAAGAATGACATGTCCAGCAAAACTAGCTCACTTTTATTGGCTTGAGGACTAGCTGCACTTTATTATTAAAACCACTCATCGTTGCTGCCCTAAAATTTGAAGGGTGTCTTATGAGTCTTATCCAGAAGGAATTTTTTATTCATCCTATAATCATTTGTGTTACAAGTCTCTCTCTCACTCACTCACTCGCTCCCCTTTTCATATGTTTCTTTTTGGCAGGAGGAGTAAGCAGATTTTGGAATTCACTTGTGCAGCAGGTAGCAAAAATTTAAATGAATAAATATGTGTTGGTGTTCTGCCAGGTTCCTGCCAAAGCTGGCTAGCCATATTATTTGTAGTCTATGGCTAAACTCATAGTTAAAGAAATAAAATGTCCTTCAGATTCTCTGCTCACATTACATGGCCATCACAGATTACATTATAGAATCTATTACATTATTGTTTAAGACACATGGGCAACCCTAAGTGCTACCTCTAGTTATGAAGCAGGGCTGAGAGCATCACCTTGCATACTCATCTTGTTCAGCATGTCAGAATCATTTGTCAATGTCCCACATCTGGAAAGCATCTTCACCAGAAGAATGTGCTGCAGAGTTAAGTAATGAGGGAGGTAAGATTGTATTTCTACAAAAATTTCAAGAAGGGACTGAAGATTTTTTTGAGAAGGGAAAGGAGGTGATCCCTAGACTTGTGGGGTTGTGATACAATGCTATACAAAGCAATGAACCTGTGTAGTTTTGTCACCCTCCTTAACAAAGTACAAACTGGAACAAGGAATGAGCAGTTTTTATGGTTAACAACAGAAGCCTACTTAGAGGGTCTGCACTGGGAGGATTGAGTATAATGCCAATTATTAGGTTGAAGTGGCAGTTGGCTGTGCATTCAAAAAAGACCACCTTTAAGCATATTTTGCTGAAAGAAAAAAAAAGTGTTTTCATTTAAAAATTGTGGAATGTCATAATCAAATACTTTCCAAATTCATTCTTCTAATGGGTGGAAATATTTGTTCTAGCACAATCCCTGGAAATGTGAAAGAATAAACGCTATTTGGGAAATGAGCATTAAAACAGATCCGAAATTAACCATAGGGTATACAGCTTGGTATGGCTCAGTAAATAGCTTGTACAAAAAAAGATGAGAAGGAGGCCCAGCACCATATCTATCATTTATCATTATCTTCCCATAGAAGAGAGCATAATCGGAATCAGTTAATAGAAGTGTGTTTGTTATAAGAAGGAACTTGGCAAGTGAGACTGAGTTGAATATCTGCCAATGTGTTTCTGGATGGCAAAGGATAGACCCACAGAATTGGACAGGGCATGGAAACAATGAGCAGGAATTAGCACATTTTGTTCAGTTTCAGATACTGTAGGCCTTTTATAATATATTCTAAGAGCCTATAGTTGTTCTAAGCCTTTGGTTGGTAGGTGAACTGACAGAGTTAATTTAAGAATGTGCAAATACTGAAACAATCATTTCTTTGTCTGCCCTGAGGAAGCAGCGAACTACTGTTCCTGCAGTAATGATGCTTTGCATTTATATGATACTTTTGATCTAAAGCTGTCAATGAGCTAATGACACTGCCTGAAATAGCTAAGCAGCATTCTACTAATCTTAGCGCGAGGAAAGCTGAGACACATTGAGGTTTTGACTTGCCTTAGGGTGGGATTGGAAGCTAACAGGCTTTATTTCCAGTCCTCTGTGCTAAACATTAAACAATAGAGCCTCTTGAAACTGTC
This sequence comes from Pelochelys cantorii, assembly GCA_032595735.1. Classification (NCBI taxonomy): domain Eukaryota; kingdom Metazoa; phylum Chordata; order Testudines; family Trionychidae; genus Pelochelys; species Pelochelys cantorii. The sequence continues at coordinate 329,880,701 of CM064326.1, read as the reverse complement.
TTTCCCCTCCAAATGGGGTATCTTTTAAATTTCTATAGACCTGAGGTGCAGGTTATGGGGAAGAGGGAAGCAGTTTTACTCTGGCATCTGTGCTGTCTGATCAAGGGGAGTGGGCTCCTCTCAGAAGCTCACATGGTATGTAGTAGCTTCTGTGTATACACCAGAAGGATCCTGATTGAATTCTCATATTGAGCAGATCCAGCCACCAAATGGGAGGCTCTGCTGATTGCCTAAGGATTATCTTGTGCTGAGCTACCACTGTGTGGTCCATCTTATAACCTTACAGATGAAATTCTTGCTGTCATTGACACTCCTGAAGTACCTGTTGACTTCACACAAGTTTCCTCCAGCATGCTTCACAAATATTTTGCACCTCACCTTTTTTATTTTTGGAGTCCATTATTTCTTTAGGGCTGTTTTCATTCATGAGAATGGGATCTGGAAGGGTATACATGTCTTCTGGATGTCCACAATAGACACATTTAGACATTGGGAACAAATTTAAATTAAAAAAGTTACACTGGGGTGAATTTGGCCCCAGAGGTCCTAATTTTTAAATATGGATGCCTATAAATATAGATGTCTCTAAAGGAGTCTCAGCCTCCCTCCCACCCAAGAGGTCAACTGACCATGGGACAGAAACTGAAAATCTCCAGTTGCTTTTGAGAAGGTAGACATACAGGATACTGGATGTGTCTTACTCTTGTTGATTTCAGTTCCAAAATTCCCGTTGAATGCAGTGAGGAATGAATTGGACCTTCAGTAGGAAAAAAACCCCAGCTCAATCAGGTGAAAGGAAACAGTGTCATCATGAAATGACTCATAATAGACTTACTTGTCATTGTGGGTTTAACAGACATGCAGCATTGTGGAGGTTGGGGAGTAAAGGCTGGAAGAATTTATCCACCAGAGTCTGATTTTGTGCCAAATGACTTTCCATTGATTCGTGCCCCTTTTGTCATCTGCAGTTTATCTTCTAAAGGGTTGTTTCCCTTTTCTGAAATGCTAAAGAGTTGGGGGTTTTTCTGTCTCATGAGTGAGCACAAATTTTACAATGTAAAAATACACTTCCAGGTCTTCAGGAAATTGGGAGAGATTTGAAATTTTTCCCAGGTTTTCTGTGACTCTTTCTTATTAGGAGTTTATAAGATTAAGAATATCACAATGCCCCAAAAAAGCTTTTACCCTCTTCCATACAAAAACATGAAAACAAGGTTGTGAAACTATCTTGTTGGTATTTATTATGGCCACTCCTTGTATTTCAGAGCTCTGGGATTTAAACAGGACATCAGTCTTTCATAGCCCATCTGGATACCTTGGTCTTCACACAATGCTACTGGATGAATACCAAGAGCGACTCTTTGTGGGAGGAAGGAACCTTGTGTATTCCCTCAGCTTGGACCAAGTCAGCGAGAACTACAGAGAGGTGAGGTAACATAAAATAGCATATGACATGTGATTCTGCATGACAATAACTTTCAAGGGCGGGGTGGTTTTGGATGGCTCAAGTGATAGAAAATGGGATAGAGGATGTTTTCATATTTAAAGGAACACCAAGTTAAAAATGAAATTTCTCTTAATTTTTTTAATGAAATTAATACCCAAGATAATTTGAATGGAAAGAGATTGGTGGAAATAAATATTTCTCACTCTGTTTCAGCTTGTTTATTTCATGCATTTGACAGCATTTGGTTTACAGTTGATATAACTATTTCCCTCACGTGGTTATCTTTTCCCTCTTGCTTGTGTGTATCTTTCCCACAGCAACAGGGAAAGGGAAAGCATTTCAAAAACCACAAAAGTACATAAATTGTCAGGGACCTGAAACAATATTAATTCATGTCTACTGCCTAGATTTCAAATTGCCCATGTAGTTTTAAGTCACTGGCTCAAAACCAATCCAAGTGAGAAGTGGCTGAATGTTAGTATCATTTGTAGCATGTTCCATGGTATATGGGAGAAAACATGGTGGTCTCTATTAGAAAGGTTTGCAAGTTACAAAATCATTGCTGATAGTAACACTGGCATTCTACATGGAGAAGCCTGCCAGTGAACGGGTTTGGAGACTTACTCCTTTCTGTACCCTGAGGCTCAGATTGGAAGAACATTGACAGAGTAGTGTAAGGACAAGTCTACAGTCCACACTGCACTCAGGTGGTCTGTGGATATAGGATTTTTGCCCCTTTCACTAGCATCAAATTATCTTCAAAATAAATAAATAAAACCCATTAGGAAAATATCTTTAACTTATTTCCATAGTATACTGTCCCATAAGCAGTCAACAGCTGATGTTAATACTCAAGAGGCTGTGTATTATCTTGAATGTTGGGATTCCACAAAGCACAGGTCCTGACTCTTCCACTGTAAGACAGGCATTGACTACCCTTTTATTTGCTCAAATCCTGTGACGAGAGTAGGTTCAAGGTTCTAGTTCCAGTGACTTTAAAAGAAAGTTCAGCCATTTACTCTCCACCCTCTGTAGGGAGGCCTGTGCACAGAGTATATCAACTTAGTAGCAACTTTTTAAATGATATGTGAAAGATCAAAAATTGAAATAAGTGGAGCCTGACTGAACATATTTGGAAACATGATTTCACTGGGCTTGGCCTCTCAGAAATCAATTTTCATGAGCTCTTTGGCTTCTCCTGTTGCTTATCCTAGCAGGTGTTGCAAAAATCCAGTCCGAAATAGAATAGAGAGCAGTGAGCGGAGTAGAGAAACTTTGACTAAGTCCAAAAATTTTATCAGCAAAAATGTAGATGGAAAGCATTTCATTAGACCTTTTCATATTTGAAATGTAGGCTGTCTACATGGCACGTTTATTTCAAAATAAACTATTCTGGAAGAAATACTCCTAAATAGCTTATTTCAAAATAGCACGTCTATACTACAGGGAAGCCTCAAAATTAGTCCGAGGCAGGATTCCCTAATGTGGACATGCTACCTCAAATTAGAGCCCCAGGAGGCTCTGGGGAGTAATTAGTTTTGAATGGTCCTGGAGAGGAGCTATTTTGAAATAGCAGCAGTGGAGCGTCCACAATACTGCTATTCTGAAATAACTATTTCAGAATAGTCATTATTTCTCATGGAATGAGGTTTACAGAAGTCAAAATAAGCTGTCCGTTATTTTGAATTAATTTCAAAATAAGAGAATTGCTGTGTAGATGCTCACATTGTTATTTCAGAATAATAGCTATTGTTTTGAAATAACACTGCTGTGTAGACACACCCTTAGAGTGAAGTTTGCATGATCCATTTCATGCATTTCTACAAAAGGATATCATCAAGCTGTAATTAATGGTACATTAATTAACCATTTGAACTTTTCTTTCATATTGCAAACACTCATTGAATTAATCTGAGACACAGTTATAAACCAGAGAGAGTATAATTACTATTCCAAACTGATACCATGGGGGGGGGGAAAGAGGAAAGGCAAATGAATGTATTTCAGTTCTACCTCTAGTAACCAAAACACATTTCCAGAAGCAGCACAGAGGTGTTGTAAAGCTAGTCATTCTGGATCACATTTCATAAATATCCTTTTGCCTTTGGTAGCCTTACAAATTTGTGGAAGAACTTTGTTGCAGCGCTCCCCATGTCTCCATGTTTTGGAATATAAAGAGAGTTTTTATTGCCTCTGACCTTAAATCTGAGACATGGGGATTATGTAGACATAGTTTAAAAAGCAAAACAAAAACCCTTTTCATTACAGATGTATCCCATCTGTCAGAAAATAATAAAGAATTCCACAGAATATTCAGCTATGATGAGACCATTAGAAGCTCCTTTGAGAAAATCAGTAAAATACTGGGTGGATGTAAAATGAATTTTGTGTTTGTTTACTGCCAAAATAATCCAGCAAATCTAAAATAACTCAGTTGGTGGAGAATTTGAGGTATGTACTCTGCATTTGAAAGACATCTATTCTGTTTGAGTTTGAGTTCGTCACACCACTAAATTTCAAACAAAAGGCTGCAGTATAGAGCACTTTTATATTGGTAGATGATTATGTCTGAATTTCTGTTTCTTAGATCATTAAAAATATCTTCATTTATTGTCCTGGACATCTTTTACATCAGGAATGGGAAACCTCCAGCCAATGGGCTAGACAAGATTCACCAGGGTTAGCCTCTGGTGGTCCACCAGATGCTTTGTTTACCCGAGCATCCACAGCTATGGCCACTCACAGCTCTTAGTGTCCGTGGTTCAACATTCCCAACCAATGGGAGCTGCAGGAAGTGATGAAGGCCAGGTCACCACTTCCTGCAGCTCCTATTGGCCAGGAACAGCAAACAGCAGCCACTGGGAGCTGCAAGTAGCTGTGCCTGTGAACGTTCAGGTAAACAAAAAGTGTCTAGTGGCTTGTCAAGGACTAATCCTGGCAAACCGCATCCAGCTGGCATGCCAGAGGTTCCCCACCCCTGTTTTACAACATTTTAAGAATCAATACAATTAAAATCAACAGCAAGCTCTCAGGAAACAGTCTTGTGATTAAAGCGTAAGAGACCTTGATTCAGCCCCAGCAAACTGTAGACTTCCCATGTGACCTTAGGCAAGTCATTTAATCTCTGTACTTCAATTCTCCATCTATAAAATAGGGATGATACTTCCTTTCTCCCATCCTTTCTCTGTTTTACCTATTTGGATTATAAACTCACTGGATCTGGTGTTTCTCTTCTAATGGGTATGTGCAATAGCTAGCATAAAGAGGCCTTGGTTTCAGGAGTGAGTTCTACTTACAGATCACACACTACAGTTTTCTCACTTATAAACTTGTAAAAATGTTTTTTGTATTCTCCAAATCCAAACAATTTGGAATGCTACAGATTGCAGTGGTGCTACTGTAGTGTGCTGGACCTGGTTGGGAGAATGTTGTGGTATTCTGTGGGGTGGGGAGGAAGAGAATGTGAGAGGGGGGAGGTTGGAGGCAATGATCTGAGAAGTGGGAAAGTTCATGTCAATAAGTTCACAGGACTAATTAGCAAACCAATACATAGATTCAGATGCCTCTCTATACCTTCTGAGGCCTTCCGTGTATGACCCTAAGGCCATGTCTACACAAGGAAAGTATTTCGGAATTACTAAATTCGACTTAATAACTCTCGATTTAACAGATTTGAACTAGAGTGTCCACACTATGGGGAAGACTTGAAATTAGTCCGAGGCAGGCTCAATTAATGTGGATGTGCTATCTTGGACTTAGAAGCCTAGGAAGCACGGGGGAGTAATTAGTTCAAATTACTCTGGGGAGTAATTAGTTCAAATTACTCTGGGGAGTAATTATTTTGAAATAGTGGCACCAGAGTGTCCACACTACTGTTATTTTGAAATAACAATTTCTGAATTAGCATTACTCCTGATGAAAAGCAGGAATACAGATTTAAAATAATGGCTTGGTAGTATGGGTGCTCTGCTTATAAATTCAACTTCAGAGGGGGAGTGGGGATTATTTCGAAAAAAGTTCTAGTATAGACCAGGGCTAACTGACCTTAAACTGCATGAATCTTTCCCCAAACTGACCTAACCTAGAAATACAACCTTGCCTTTTGGAAGAAGTGAGGGAGATATTCTGAGGCACGAAGCTTGGTTCCAACTCTAATTAAAAATATTTCCTCTGCTTGAACTTGCTCAGAATCATTGCTTTATAGTTATATCAGGTGTGAATTTAGCCCAGCTATCCGTGAAACTTTACCATTCCAAATACTTATTCCTATATTTAAAGTAGGCTTTTCCTACCTTTTCAGCTCACTTTTAGTAGTAAGAATCATGCACCTAGCATTCCTTAGAGATGAAAAATAATGTGCTACAAGTAAAACATTACTGAAGATGCAACGTACAAATATGCTTCAGATGGTGACTCATAGGAATGAAGGTTATTGACTAATTCTGTCCAAACAAAAGGTCAAGCATGAAGCCCAATAAAGTGTGTGTTAGTATAATGTTATTTCAGCTTAGATGCTCTGGAGAAATTTCCCAAATACAGCTATTGCCAGCATGCCAAGTGATTTCTATCCTGGCATAGACCCAATTCAGAGTTAAAGCTGCCATCATCATATATAAAGTTAAAAATGTCAATACCCAGAAAAATAACATGCACAGGGATAAAGGCTACTATTTCCAACCAGTTCGTTTCTGGCTTAGCATGCAGTGCAAATGCAACCTCCATTAGCAATATTAAAGAAAATAATTCAACATGTGCATATGGATATACAACGTTAAAATTATTTTTATTTGTTGTATCTACCTATGATCATTTGTTGTATCTATCTATGCCTAGAATTTGGCTCTCCTACATCCCAGGTGAGTATCCTAACCGTTGCGTATAGAATCAGTCTCTCGTTTGCCTGACAACAATTTAATATTCCATAGCCTGATGGTTAGGACACTCACCAGGTAGGCTGGAGAACCTGCATTTAAATCACAACTGTAAGTCAGGCAGAGCAGGAATTGAACTTATCTATATCCTAGGTGAAAGTGAATGCTCTTTGGGTAAAATGCTACCTCTTTTGGCTTTGTTTTGTTTAAAAATACCTCCTCCCTTGGGTCCTACAGTCTAGATAGGCTGGGGAATGTCTATTTGGGAGATCCCATAAGGAGTTAATTCTGATTAAATGTGGGTATCAGAATTTATGCAGTTTTGCACATTCCTGTCAGCAGATATAGGAAGTTTTGCTGGTGGAAACTGAGGTGGCTTAGAAGTACCTGAGAAGGGATTCTTAGGGCTTATCTTTTGGATGTAGGTATTTAAAGTGACAGGACTAGATCCACAAAGGAATTTAGGCATCTAAGTTACAAAAAATTAATTTAAAAGATTTTGAAGATAAAATAATCTCTGAGTGGAATAAGGAGAAACCTTAATGTTAACAAGCTTCAAAGGGGTAACTGAATTAGTCTATAACAGGAAAAAACTTAAAAAACAACAAATAGTCTAGTAGCACCTTAAAGACTAACAAAACATGTAGATGGTATCATGAGATTTCGTGGGTGCAACCCACTTCTTCAGATGACTGGAGTATTAGAAGTCCAGATCCAAGAATAAATAAGGGAAAAGGTGGGGATGGAGGGACGAGGAAAAAAAGAAAGTGAGTAGATTGTTCAAGTATTTACAAGAGGCTGATAAGAACAATTGGTACCTCCATTGTTTGGTTGGTTGGCTAAGTCATTAGGTAGTGTGCGAGCCAGCCGACGTCCCTGCTCATACCATTTGCATAAGAATTAAACTTTTAAGTGAAGTTAAGTTCCAATCCTTCCCTGTATAATTGGCTTGTGGAATTGGCCTGGAACAACATGGTGACTTGGAGATCCATTAATGAGTATCCAGGCAGATTAAAGTGTTCTCCAACAGGTTTTTGTGTATTGCCTTTTCGGATATCTGATTTGTGTCCATTATTCTTTCCTGTAGAGACTATCCAGTTTGGCCAATATAAATTTCAGTGGAGCATTGTTGGCATTTGATGACATTGATCACAGAAGTGGATGTGCAGTTAAATGAGCCTCTGATTTGGTGGCTGATGTGGTTGGGTCCAGTGATGAAATCGCTTATGTAGATGTGTGGGCTTAATGTTAACAGTCACTTCTCACTCATCTTTTTTTTTTTTTATTATCGGTGAATTTCCAAGCAGAAATCTTATTTTTGTTGAGCTGAAAAGTGGTATCATCCAAAGTGGAGACATTTTTTTTCAGTTCTTGGAGTGCCTAGAGGTTAAATCATCAGGCTAGTCCACCCTATTCATTTTTTCTCATATTTTTTCATCAATACAAAGTAGAATGAAACAAAATTCCATAACATAGGTTAGCTGAAAAGCCACTTCTGATATTTGGCCTTGCTCACAATAAGTGACACTAAGTAGCTGATTGTGCCTCCAATGAGATTAATAGCTACATTTTCATTTACTTCATTTGGAGCAAATTGGTGTTCAGTGGGAAAGTGTTTAAAATATTTGTATATTAAGTGGGTACAGTTGTATTCAATTAATACAAAATGCTTTGGTGAATAGATTTCCCTTCAATTCGGAGGACAAATATTGAATTTCTTTCACTATCTGATGGAGAAGGCTACCAGTTCTACTGCCGGAGAAATTAAATGTTTAGTCAGGAACTTTTTGACAAAAATTGGAGTATTTAGCTTAATAACTGTTTTGAAAATTGGAATACTACAAAACACTATAAAATATTACTGTATAGATTGTAGCAATAAAAACTGTACATTCAAAGGGGTGAATCTTTTAACTGACCTTGTTTGGGTCGGGGGCCACTAACTCACAGAAAAATCAGTCAAGGCCCTCACGCAAGTGAGAAATGGGGGGACTGGAGCACCATTGTAGGCTCCCCAGTGCTGGAGCAGGGACCCTGAACCTTGGGGGCCAGAACCAGGCAGGCCAGGGGACGCATCTGGCCCTTAGCTTCCTCACCCATGTTTTAACCCAATCTAACAGGGAAAAACTGGATTGTCTGTGAATTAAACACATTAATATCCCCACTTGAGTGATCTTTTGGTGTTTCAGATACGTTGGCCCAGTACACCCCTGCAGACAGAAGAATGCACAATTAAAGGAAGAGATGCTGTAAGTATAATTAATTGCAAATTAATTACCTTTTAATTAGAGATAAGGTTGAAGCAAAAACTTGGATTCAAGCATTGTTCAACTTTTGAGTGTTCAAAATCCAGATTCATTTCTGAATTCTGAATTTTGCAGTGTGAACCTACAGCATTACTATTGTTAGTACATCCACTTACTTGTTTTAATTTATTTCAAGACCAAACGGTAACTTAGCAATGAACACACTGACTCCCACCATCACACATGGGTTTTCTTTGCAGGTTTCACATCTGATAATGGCCATGCCTACCATAGCTTAGCTTATGAGATGTGACAGGATTGACATCAGAGTGAAAGCCATTTGCTAACAGATATTGATTAGTTCCATTTCTTGAGGAAATGGAAACTTTCTTATCCTCACAAAACCATTTCAATCAAATCACACCATTTTCCTATCGCAAGAATCCATTCCTTACTTTCTGTCCCACAAGCAGAAACACTCAGACAATTCCATATTAACATCTGTCTTGAGTACTACAACCTCTCAATTTTAGGCATCTCTAATACAGACTGAACCTCTCTAGTCTGGCACTCTCTGCTCTGGAAACATCCGGGGTCTGGAGTGATTTTAGTTAGCCAGATGTCCACTTATTCTGGGTGTGGCCAAGTTTTCCACAGTCCCGTAAAATTTGTTTACAGACACCAGTCCTGGTTCTCACTGTTCTGTACTGTTACTTAGCTCTAATTTACGCTTAGATACTTTCTAAATTTTCAATAAGCAGTGCAAGTGTTGGTAATGCTGCTAGACAATATTGATCTCCTGTGGTTCGGCAAATTCTCTGGTTTGGCACTTGTCAGGTCCCAGGGTGCCGGATTAGAGAGGTTCAACCTATACCGACATGTCCATTGCCACTCCATCCACAATGTCTCTGCTAAAATTATCTCCCTCATCTCATTTGCTATGCTTAACATGTTATTTCTAGCCTTCCCTTCAGGTTCTGGACAGGCTTGAACAGTGTTATCTCCTATCACATCTGCCCTCTTCACCTACTGTTGGTTGCCTGTAATGCCAGTTTAGATGGCCTACTGATTTTTCTTTTTCCATGTCTATCTTCCTGCCTTTGTCCATATTGTCACATGCATGGAATGTCATCCTATCTTAGGTCACTAGGCTGTAGTCTCTCTTGTTTTGTAATCTCTCTTGAAGATTACCTTTTACAGCATATCCGCAAGAAGCAAGTTAAATTAATAGCAATATATAAAATACATACTAAGGTCTTCCACCCCTGTAACCAGCTATCCCCATGCAAGGTCTGTTGGACTGTAACTGGGATCAGTCCAAGGATGCTAGGCCTCATGTCAATATAGAGTAACCATTTGGCACCATTGACTGGAAATTCTTTGGGGCAGGAATTATTTTTATTTTTGTACATTATTAAGTTTATTGTCAGCACTTAATAAATGCACTTGCCATTGAGATAGTTAACACTGAAGAAAGTCAGAGATACTTTTGAGTTGTGAAAATAAAGCAAACAGTCAAGTGCAAACACAGCCCCAACAAATAATATCAGTACCATGTTGGAAGCTATAAAATATCAATGGTCAGCTCTAACATGAAAAACATACTGCTCATCCACCTTGAGAGTCTGGGCACATCATTTGGAGAAATGAACAATCAAGCTACCTCACTAATCATATACCTGAAGAAGTGAACATTGCTGAAGTTTCTTAAAAGTTGACTAAACTTTTTAAGCCCTCATTTCCATGAAGAGCATGAGCACCTGTGAGAGTATGAGACTAGAATCAATGACCCGGGATATCTCCTTCAGTCCTATGTTCACTTAATTTTCACTTTAGTATGCTTTAGAAATCAGTCTGGAAGAATAAGTGGAGGGTAAAACAACAAAAAATGGATTTTCGTTGCGGTGTTTTTGTAACCCACATGCCTAGTGGGTGTGGTTCACAGTCCCATGTGGTGGCACTTAGACCACTTACAGTAAGAGATAAGAATGAGTGAACTCTACAGCCTAAGCTGAGTGCTATTTAGCTTTATAGTTCAAGCTGTAGAGACTCCAGATGTCCCAGGTTCAAATCCGCATGCATGTGGTTGCATTTTCATCTCAGTAAGAAACAGGCTGTACCATGAAATCCTAGGTTAAGGCCTATTGTCTTCAGATTTCCAACCTTACTGGACATAATCAACATATCCTCAATGTCACCCCAACTTTTGATATTTATCTAAGCCCATGAGGTTTATCTATTAATCTCTCTCAGGGGAGGATAGTACTAGATTCAAAGCTCCATTTCCCTTCTCCATCTCCCAATGCTTTTATAGATTACAGATTCTGATATTTTGTCTCCAGGTATAGTGTGACAAGTTCCTAGTGAAGTTAAATACTCATTCTCTTAGAAAATAGACTATAATATTTCAAACTCCTCTGAAGTTTACAAAAATATTACTAACGATGTCAGAAGCCATTACCGTGGAAGACCGCAATGTTTTTCCTCACAGGAATCTATGATTGATTATGAAATGCTCTATCATGAGTATTGCCAACCCCCTCCCCCCCAAAAAAAACCCAGTCAAAATGAATGAGCCTGGCCCCTCCAAAATCATGGGATTGACTTAAAATTCCATCTTTTTTTTTAAAAAGTAAGTCATGGGTCTTTTTGTATGCATGGTGGTGTTTGAGTCTTTAGCATTCAGTTTCTAGGTGTTCTTTGCAAACACGAGAGCTAAAAACTTACAGGTTTTTTTTAATGAAAGCTTAAGATTCTAACCTAATTACATTACTCAAGGATCAGTGACTTTAAGGGTAAGACTAAACTGCAGCTTGACACATGCCTTCCAGCCCAGACAGATAGGCATAAGCTAGCATGCTAAAAAAGCAATGTGGACATTGTGGGATGACCACATGAGTACAAGCCCACCCGACCTCTGGGATTCATACACAAGTGGCTAGTGATGCCACTATCTGTGTCATAATGTCCTTAATTCTCTTTTTTAGCTTGAGCAGAGCTAGTGCATCTCTCTCTACCTGGGCTGCCCGGTGTCATGAGTAGAGTGCGGAGGTCTGGCAGCTCTGATCTTGGAGCTGTGTGCTGGAGCAGGTTCCCAAAGAATTTCTTTTGGAACCCCATTTTTATAGTGTATCTAGAGCCTTGCTAGCTATACTTAACCAATTATATTATTACAATTTTACTAATCAGTCTTAATATACTGTAACAAATATCAAACCAATTATAATCCACCTTAATAGATTTACACCTAGAAAATTAAGTATACAGCCAACAGAAACAATTAAAAAATCAGACAGATTATACAGTCACACAACAGGGAAGTGGGGACCACAATGATGGATCAATAAGGAATGAGGATTTCACAACCCCAACAGAATGCTATCAAATTAAATTTTCTTTAACCATGTTAAAATCTGCGTCTTTATCTGGATATTGGGTGACATGAAGGCAGGGTCTCCTTCATAAAAGCCTGATATTACTCTATTTTAATGGAATTCAGATGAAAAGTGAGATGAGGAAGTGACTTTCTTAGCTAATGGCTGCTGATCTTTCATTCTGATTGCAAACAAAGGCCATAAGCTTTGCGACTTCCAATATGGCTACCGAAAAATGCCTGAAATGTACACTTACACCTTGGATCACAGGAATGGATAATGCTTTAGAGGGAATTCTTAGAGCTAAAATACTGGTTTGTTCAATTTTCAACAGCTGAAGATGCTCAACTATCAACTTCTGGTGTGGTCCAAGAGCCTAGATTGGGACAGAACAGACTCAAAACACATTCTACACTTTATCCTCATTATTTTGTAACCAGTTCAAATGACCACATTAGTCTATTGCTTATTTTTGACCTTCACTAAGCCCCCTTCTTTGCCATCATTTTGTTTTCTAATATAATATTCTGCCCTGGAAAAATGTTCTGAAAAATACTTTTGGCCCTTTGCCTTTCACTACCTCTGCTTTTAGTCTTTGCTGCCATTGTTTTCACTTTCCCTAAATGAAGCATATTTCACATGATTAGATGTGTAAAAAGTTTTAATAACCATCTCAGTAGTTAGGTATTCCAAACTTTGCTTTGCCACCTCTTACACTAAAACACTACAGGCCCCTTCTACAAGCTCTTAAGAGGTTATCAGTTCATCGCATAGCAATAAAACTTTAAGTATTGAAGTCATAAACACTACTGCGAAAAGTTTGTAAGAGACTAAGTGGGGCTAAGTAATTGAATTAGGAGACCTCCATCTCAACAACATGTGCACAGCCTTTAACATTTCTGACTTGGCTCAAGTCAAATTAAAACAATTAGTTTAAATCTTGTGTGCCGGCTGTCCTGTGATGGGGAGCACTTAGTTCCCTGCTTCGTTATTATCAGGCAGACTTCCTTTACAGGTAAGAACTATATTCTGGGACATCAGTTCTCCAGCTGTGGGTTGTGACCCCAAAATAGGTCATAACACCATTTTAATGAGGCTGTCAGGGCAGGCTTAGACTTTTTGGGACCTAGGGCTGAAGCCTAAGCCCACTAATCAGGACCAAAGCCAAAGCTGGAGGGCTGTAGCCTGGGGCAACAGCGCTTAGTTTACTTGGGGCATTTGCACCACCACTTGGGGTGGTGGGGCTCAGGTTTTAACTTGGGCCCTGCCGACAGGGAAGCTCAGTTCTGGTGGGCTCTGTCTTCAGTTCCCCCTCCTGGGGCTGTGTAGTAATTTTTGCTGTCAGAATGGGATTGCAGTGCAGTGAAGTTTGAGAACCTCTGCTCTGCAGCTTGCACCTCCCAAATCCAGGATTCTCTCACCCAGCAACACTGTGGTCCGGTAAGACCATGAATGTTCCTGGATGAGAGAACCCCAGGGCAGGAGGGCCAGCGGCTGTGAGCCCGGTGTAACCCTACAAGTCTTCTGGCAGTGGGGCTGCAGCAAGCTAGGCGGTGTGTGATTGGGACTATCTGTTACCCTGCGTCGGTTCAGGACCACAGCAGCCCAAGAGGGGAAGCCTGGCCGGGCCACATCAGCCTCGAAGGCAGCGGGGCTGCAGCAGCCCAGGCAGCAGTGGCAGTGGTGGTGGCAGCATGACTGGGGCTTCCTGCCGCCCAGCAGCAGGACCGGGGCTGTGGCCTCAGCAGCCTGGGAGGGAAAGCCAGCCACAACAGCCTGGCAGAATCAGTGCAGCTGTGGCCATGTGCCACCTGGCAGTGGGATTGGGGCTGTGGAAGCCTGATCAGGCAACATGTCTTTCAGCAGGCCAGCTGGCAGCAGAGCCAGGGCTGGGGTTGGCCCATAGACAGTCCAGTCGGGCTGAAGGAATCAGCAGTGGGGAGGGGCAGCAGGCTGAGGGGCTGGTGTCAAGGGATCTTCCATTGTCTGACAAATTCCCTCATCAGGGGATTGGTTAGGTCCTGAGGATGCCGGACAAGAAAGGTCCAACCTGTACAACAATGACTCCAGCTCCTTAACATAGTAGAATGTCAGATGAGTAAAACATCTACAGATGTATTAAATTATCTGCTGAGTATGTTAAAGATAACCTTGTATTTAATTATTCTGTGTATTCCAATTTGTTTTAATGCTATGTGCTAATCTTCCCCACCCATATATATTATTGTTATAGACAAGGTTGTTAGCACCTCCACTGATTAAGATTATCCAACACTTCCCATTATAAGACCCTGTTTTCAGTTTCTGAAAACTTTGCAAAAATTTAACCATTTTGGATGAAATTTTGCATGCAGAGTATCTGCCTCATGATGAATTTTTAAACGCCATTTCAATCAAAATGATCTAGCCATGTCTGAGAACAAGGCCAGAGAGAATATATTGTTCTGTGAAGTTTAAAAATTCTGGTTACTCTTTCTTGGAAAAGCTATGACACTCCCATTCTTTGGAGCAGGGATTTGAAATTTGGCAGGGGCTGGCTTTTGTTTCAGGCAAAGGCTTTCGTTTATCCCCATGAAAATCCCCTCAAATTTGGCCACGTACTAAAGCCTTTGAAAACTTTAGTTCTCACACTATGAGTAGAGACTTCTTAGATCTAGATCTCAGCAGCTAAATTGTCTGATGAATCTGTCTTTTCTGAGCAGGATTTTCCCCATATTTTCAGCTCTGGACTGCTGTCGGTCATGTCTTGCCTGTGTCTGTCCACCACAACTGAGAGAAGGGAACCTGTGTCTCCGCTTCTTCCAAGTGTTCCCCCTATTGGGGCTAGGCAGTGTGGAGGAGGGAAGCTATTTGGTTTGATTGCTTAGGGGATAAGAACCAGACCTGCATTCCGTGTGTGGCCCCATGTTTTATTTACTGCATACTATTCAAACCCTTCTCTGGAGACAGAATATAAAATGTGTGTGTGAGATCTTTAACCCCGCTCCTGCATGAACATTACAAATAAGGTGTGATATGTTTATGGGGAAGCACATATAGCAAAGTTTATTTTTTTTTTAAATTTGCAGGATCTGCCTTTTCCTCCCAGCCCATAGCCAAATTCTGGTCTCTGCTGCACCAATATAAATACAGAGCAATCACCAAAGTCAGTTGAATGACTCTGAAACTACACAGATGTAAATAAACATAAATTTTGGACAACATATATCAAGGGAAGGAAGGATGGGCTTCTTCATGAGACCCTGAAAATGAGCAGAGCTAAATTCTATTCCATGGGGTCTGCAGATTAATCCTGTCACAGTGGGCAAGTCACTTAATCGCCCTGTTTTCTGTAAAAAGGGGTTACCCTATCTCACAGGGATTCATTAATGGTTGTGATTTGTACTCAAGTACTGCACTGATAAGAGCTATAGAACCATAGGATTGTAGGGCTGGAAGGGACTTCAAGAGGTCTGTCTTGTTGTCCACATGCTGCCTCCTCTCCCCCCCGCCACGTGCATAGGAAGGATTAAGTATACCTAGACTATCCACATAAGGGCTTAGATGAGGGAAGCAGAGAGATTCCCATGGCTCAAAGGAAGTGGGGTTTTCAATTACCTTAATGCTGAGTTTCTCCTCTTCCTTTAAAAATAGGATGAATGTGCAAATTATATCCGTGTCCTCCACCGGTACAACAGAACACACCTCCTGGCTTGTGGTACAGGAGCCTTTGATCCTCTCTGCACTTTTATCAGAGTCGGACATCAGTCAGAGGTAAGAAATATATACTAGAGCAAGGACTACTGTTCTCTGTAGCAACCCCCTCCTCTGGTTATGTATAAGTATACAGATTAAAGCACAGTGGCACATTAAGGTTGTTCACATGGAGGAATGGCAGGTCACATAGCAGTTTGTGCAAGAGAACTGATGCCCCCTGTACCATGCCTCATGCAAAGACCACTCACAATTGCAGTTCTGGCACTTTCAAAAATTCAAGAACTGGTCTCTAATAATGGCTCTGTAGATAGCCCACCCCTTATTGAAGAAGTCCTGCAGAATTCTAAGTTCTATAGAATTTAATAGGAGTAATAACTTTGCTATAGGTTTCTTTTTTAAACCACCCAACTGAATTAGAGAATGATCTTTCTATAGGGTAGCTTAAAAAACAAAAACAAAAAAAAAAAAACAGGTAAAAAATTCTGTGTTGTATCTGATCAGGCTTGCAAGAATTATTATCAAATCATATTGATTTCTATAGAACCCTGTTAAATTGTATAGGATCCCTCCATAAAAGTGAGTGCTGGGTCTGAGACTTAACAGGTTACAGAGGGGAGCACACATTGATTTCTGTGGGACTGCTCATATAAGTCAAGTGAGCAGGATTTGGTCACCAGATGACACTGTTTTAAGTAGTTACTAAGCAGTTATTAAGCAGTTATAAAAGAACCATTTCATTAAGTAATTGTGGCCAAATGCCTTGGTGACTAAGTGTCTTACTGATGTCATGAATGAGCAATGGATTGTTGAGACATTTCCAGCCTTATATAATGATGTAAATAGTTAGTCTAACTGAAAACATATTTTGGAAAATTACTCATAAAATTGGACATAACTGTCATCTTGGAATTTGTTTTTAGCTGAATTATGTAGCACTTTTGAGATAAAGGTGTATCAAAGTTTGCATCCTAAGTCTTTTCTCCCCAGGCATTTATAAACTGAATAATAATAGGCTTTTTGATGTGATGGGAAATGCAAGCTCTAATCCCAAGATTGATATAATTTTTTTGTTTCTTTGATCAAACACAGCTGGTGCACTTCAGCATCTTAACTCCTTTTGTAAGATTTCATCTTTCGACGGACTGCTGTGGTTGTATCCTCTGCTTGTTTCCAGCCCTTGCTACCACACTGAAGGCAGTAGCATTGATTCTGATCTCTCTTACACTAGTGTATCTGCAAAGAGTTCAGTGGAGCTACTCACGGTTTACTCAGGTGCAAGTGGGGGCACAAGTCAGGCCTAGTGGGATGACAGAGTATGTCAGTCAATGCAGAGTTCGCTCTCACGTCTATAATGTCAACATAATTCTCATGCAAGAACAAGAGTTCCTTGCAGTCTGCATGAATCTAGAACCCTGCAATTTCGAGTGGTTTAACTCAGAGTTAAAGTGAGTTTAAGGAATTTACCAGGATGGATAACAATCCATTTTATGTAGTATTTAACAGCTGAACTGAGAACAGATTGACCTCAATGGGCTTTGAATTTGCAACCTGCATCTACATGTGACTCCAGTAAGTTGAGTGGTTTGGTTTATCCACATGAGGACAGGTCCTGCATTCAGAAACCATCTAAAATAACCATTAACCTCAAGCAGTTTCTTAAATCCTCTAATCCCAAAAAGCTCTTTGAGGACCTGGATGCCTACACTGGATGCTACAGATGTTCCACATAATACAGAATCAAACCAGTAAGCTCAGCGAAAATCACCAAGTTTCTCTAGGTTTCATGTGAAAACTTGAACCATGTTCCTTTTCATTTGAACCCATAAATCACTGAGGAGGACTTGTATTTCAAACTTTCTAGCAAAGATGGGAGGAGTCCGTAATGAGACACAAAACCAGGAGGCAGCTCCCAGCCACTGGGAAGTTGGAGATCATCCCTTCCCTGGCTGTGCTGACCTGGGAGCCCAGTTGGCCCCCCTCCGTGCAAGACAGCCTCTTGGCCACTATCCACTTTTGGGCCCCAAAACTTCCCCACAGTCTGACGCAGCGGAAGTCAACTTTCTGATTTCAGAAAACAAAATGCCCTTACCCCATCCCCTGGTCTGCCCCTTCCCCAAGGACCCTTCCCACACTCACTCTATCCCCTCTCCCTCCGTCACTCACTTTCACACAGCTGAGGCAGGAGGTTGGGCTGAGGAATGAGGCAAGGGCTCCAACTGGGGTTGGTGGCACTGGGGTGGAGCTAGGGATGAGGGTTTTGGGGTGCAGGAGAGGGCTCTGAGACTGGGGATTGGGTCACAGGGTTCTGAGTGATGGAGAGGGTGAAGACTCTGGGAGGCAGCATGGGTTTTGGTGCAGGCTCAGCTTTGTGTCAGGGGTGTGCAAAGCATGTGAAGGAGTACAGGATGCAAGCTCCATGAGTGGGCTCAGAAGTGGGGCAGGGAGATGGGGTGCAGAAGGGGTGGGAGGGATGCTAGGTCTCAGTGGTATTTACCTCAGGTGGTTCCTGGAAGTAGCAGATAAGTCCTTGTGGATCCTATGAGGAGAGGTGAGCAGGTTCTGTGCACTGGCATCACCCCTACATGTCAATTTGGCCACAGTTCTCAGCCAATGGAAGCAGGGGACCTGGTGCTCAGGGTGGGGGCAACACACGGAGCTTCCTGGCCACTCTTGCACTTAGGGGCCACAGGAATTTACCTGGTGCTTCCAGAAGCCACTCAGGGCTGGGCATGGAGCCGGCCTAAGCCCTGCTGCACACCTGACCAGACTTTTAATGGCCAAGCCAGAAATTTTGACCAGAGCCACCAGGGTCCCTTTTTGACTGAATGTTCTGGTTTAAAACTAGATACCTGGAAACCCTTGTTCCAGCTCCCCCTTGCTGCTGTGCAAAGCTTGCCCAGTACATGGAGCAACGCTGCCAGGTGGAAGATGGCTCCCACCTGCCACAATGCTGGGGGTCATTCCTTCCCTAGCCATGCTGAACTGGGAGCTCTGAGACTCACTCTCCTTTCAGGGCAACTACTCTATTCTCTCTCTCTTGCTCCTGGGCTCTCCTTCCCTCCTTGGGGCTGCATATGTGAGGCGGTGTGAATACCTGAAGAGCTCTGATTAGAGAGCTGGTAGGCAATTCCCCTCTACTTCTGGCTGCCAGTTCTGCTGGGACTGGAGAAAGAGTTTCATGGGCTGCTGGAGAGCTGATGAGGCTGCTACAAGGACCATAGATGGCTGTGAGTCTGAACTCCAGACTCAGGGGCAGGAACAATCTGAACACATGGCCCCTTTGAGCTGGCCCTTGACAACTGGCCAGATCCCATATGTATGCAGGGCCCTTATCAGCGACTGAGGGACTGATGCTGGTATCCTTTGTTGTTGTTCAAGGTGACTGATGCTGATCAAGTTGAATGTTTGTTACTGATAACAATGTTAGAGGAATTTCTACCTGAATTACTGCCTTCTCAGAGGCTATTATAGGAGTCTCTACTCCAAGGCTAGGGTGGGAGTTTGGAACACACTACCAGGAAAGGAAGTCCCCAATATACTTGAAATGGTCAAATTTAATTTAGCATCTTTTTTGCATATACTGAGCCACAGAAATCAAACTTAGCTATTAATATTCTTTTACCCAGCAGGGAGAGAAAAGCTGAGAAATGAAGTTACAAGTGCTTTTAAAAAAAAATCCAAATGCTGTCCAATCACTTCAGGATGTTTGCCAAAATGACTCAAGATCTGATATAAACAATCAATTAGTGTTTATATTTAAAGTTTGTAACCGTAATTCCAAGAAAAAATATTACTGAATGTTTTCTGGGGTTGGATTTAAATAAACTGAAAAGGCGCTGCTGTTTCCTAATGTCACTGTTGGGTGGATTGGGGTTAACTTCACTGCCCTTCTTCTAGTACTTAAGAACAGCTTCCATAGCAAAGCATATGAAGACCTAGAATTCAGCCAGTGTGGATTTTTCAGTAGGGATTGCACATGGTCAGCTTCGCTACACTCAAGTCCAAAAAGAAAAAAAGGAATGAACTTAGTTCTTAAATTCCAAGTTCATAAAATCTTATGATAAATAACAAATTTCTATAACATAACATGCCTAACTGCATGAAGCTGTACAAAAGACCATGTAGCTGTGTGGCTTGAGAGAAGTTGAGCCACAGAAGCAGAAAGCAGGTTGTTTTCCCCCTAACTCTGAAGCATTTTGCATCAGGGTTTTTAAATCTGTATACTTAATGAGTGTTGGTTACTAATTAGTTAGCTGACTAGCTAATTACGAGTATTCTCACCGGAGGAGGAGGAGGAAGGCTATATGGATTCCACCGGAAGATTTCTGCCAGCCAGAGGAGGAAAGATGTAATGCTTTGGACTCAGCAGATTGATCAACAAAATCTATACAAAGACTGTAAATGAGACTCAACCTAAGCTTTTAGAACTCTTCAGTTGGAACTGGAAGGAAAGAAGGAAATTAAATAGGTAAACTAAGTAGGTTAGTTCCCACAGAAGCAATAGTGAGGTTGTGGAGTGCTAACAACAATGAAACAGACAAAATGCATTCCTATCTCCCACCTTTATCCTTCCCCAGCTTCTCTATACAATTGAGTCCCCAGAGTTATAAATGCCTTGGGATGGAAGTTGTTCATAACTCTGAGATGTTTGAAACCCTGAACAAAACATTGTGGTTGTTCTTTCAAAAGTTTACAACTTAACATTGTGTTAATAATCTCTGAAACTTTACAATTCGCTTAAAAATTCTGTTTCCCTTCTATTTTTTAGTAGTTTATGTTTAACAAGTACTGTATTATATTTGCTTTTTGTTTTTGTGTTTGTTTCTGTTGCTTCCTGATTGTGTAATTCTGGTTCCAAATGAGGTGTGCAATTGGCTGGTCGCTTCTTTACTCTGAGGTTCTATTATAGATCACTTAAAAAGCTGTCTTGCTGTTAGGCAAGTGGGTTACACTGAAAAATTGAAATTAGCCTTTCTAATTGTTTTAAACAAAAATTGAGGGATATATTTACATTGGTGTAAGAAATATTATGCCTATTCCATATATTTTTCACAAAATGTTACTCTTGTTTTGAAAGTTTGTTTTTAGTTAGAAATGTGACTACAAAAATAACATCCATATTTATTCTCTCTCAATTACTCAATATCACATTTTCTGTTTACCAGGCAGAAACAGATTATTTTTTTCTAACACCTTACTTTGCAGTCTCAATTTAGGAACTGCAACATCAAGCTGTTTTTCTGTGTCATACATTAGCACAAATTATTAAGATTTTTTTCAGTCAAAATTTAGCTGGTGGTTTTTTTCATGATGGCTGAGGCAGTGAGAATTCACCACACATTAACTCAATGGTGGGAACAAAAGCAAAATGTGGGGGTGTTTTTGTTTAATCTTTAAGCAGTTGGCTCATATAAATCTAAAGAGCAGAACTAGAGCCAACCCTATAAAATTTATTCCCAGAAATTGATGGGACTACTCACCTGCATAAGATTTTGTGGAATCAGGTCTGTGTTAAGAAGGCATTACTTTGACATAGTCAGTGTTCTGACAAGAAACACACAACAAGGAACTATTTTCAAGGACACATTCCTAACCTGAAGACAATGATAGTTGAGGGTTCTAAACATCTCAGGAGTTAAGGCCCTAAAAGAGTATGAACGCTGCTATATGAATTACAATCATTTGTCTTCTAACACAGAACAAGAAATGTCATTGGAAAGTGGAAAATTGTGTTATTCTAAAGCCATTGTGTATATCTCTTACTTACTCATTTCTTCTCTTACAAGCTTTTCCCCACTCCTTCCGCTTAGCACTTCCCACTACAGATGCAAAGAACCAGTGACCATCTCCTCAGAAGCTCTGTTTAGGAAAAAAAATAAGCAATTAGCTGATAAATCAGCTTGGTTAGCTTAAACACAAAAGGGAAGCTTACAAGAAGTGGAAACTTGGACAGATGACCAGGGAGGAGTATAAATATATTGCTTGAGAATGCAGGGGAGTAATCAGGAAGGTGAAAGTGCAATTGGAATTGCAGCTAGCAAGGGACATGAAGGGTAAAAAGAAAGGTTTCTTTAGGCATGTTAGCAAGAAAAGGGTGATCAGGGAGCGTGTGGGGCCCTTACTGGATGAGGGAGGTAACCTAGTGACAGATGATATGGGAAAAGCTGAAGTACTCAATGCTTTTTTGCCTCTGTCTTCACAGACCAGGTCAGCTCCCAGACTACTGCACTAGGCAATGCAGTACGGGAAGGAGGTGGGCAGACCTCACTGGGGAAAGAACAAGTTAAGAACTATTTAGAAAAGCTAGACATACACAAATCCATGGGTCCAGATTTAATGCATCTGAAGGTAATGAGGGAGTTGGCAGATATCATTGCAGAGCCTTTGGGCCTTATCTTTGAAAACTCACGGAGATCAAGAGAGGTCCCAGATGACTGGAAAAAGGCAAATGTAGTGCCCATCTTCAAAAAAAGAAAGAAGGACAATCCAGGGAACTATAGACTGGTCAGCCACACCTCAGTCCCTGGAAAAATCATGGTGGGGATTCTCAAGGAATCCATTTTGAAGCACTTGGAAGAGGGAAAGTGATCAAGAATAGTCAACATGGATTCATGAAGGGCAAGTCATGCCAGCCCTACCTGATTAGCTTCTACAATGAGGTAATTGGTCCTCTGTGAACATGGGGAAATCAGTGGATGTTTTATACCTTGACTTTAGCAAAGCTTTTGATACTGTCTCCCACAATATTCTTGCCAGCAGGTTAAGGAAGCCTCAGGAACAAGGTGGGGACTAAGTTGTGGCTCTGAACATCACAGTTTGGACCCAGCATACTGATTTCCTCTTTGGAGTTGTGTTCTGCAGCAGTCTGGTACCTGGAAAAGCTTTATTTCCTCCTCCACATCTGCTTATCTGTGTTGGAGAAAGAATAACAGACCTGGCAAATGATCTCCCCATTGCATAGGGTCTGGAAAAGCAAATAGCAGGGGGGCTTGGTGACTTCATTCACCCTTCAGCTGGCTCAGACCTAGACTCTTGATTAAGCCTACTGGCTGAATTGTTTTCTCTGTATTTTTTCTTTTTGTTGTTGTTGTTGTTGTTGTTAAGGAAACTTGTATGAAACCAGGATCTTTGTTTCTTGAAAACAATTATATATTACTTCTGTTTATTTCCTACTGTTGTGTCTTCCACACACATACCTCAACCACCTGTCACATCACTACAGCAGAATAAGCTGTAGAGTCAATTGCACTCCCCAAACTCAACTTCTCAACATCATTTGCATAAAGCTTAAGCTACATGTAGGGATTTGAAAAATTCTTTTGTTCATGAATATTTCCACACTCTCTGAGGGCAAAAATTACATGAACATTCAACAGGAATTTCTGAGCTATTACAGCATTTAACACAATGATTATAAGCAACTGAAGCATCCAAGAACAATAAACCAGTTGGATACATTTTGGAATGTAACAGTGAGCTGAAACCGTATCATCTCCCTTTGCACTGAGTAATTACAGAGCAATGTTGGTCATAACATCATTTTTCAAAGCTCCATTTAAGTTGCATTCACTAAAGGATTCAGCATTTCTCTATAATAGGCAGTTATGGGCAGTGATTGTTGTTATACTGCTTGTAGACACTTTCCCTCTGCTATCTATTTCCCCTGATCAGATGCAGAGGCTATTAGGAGACATACTACAATTAGAATGGAAACAGCTTTCTTCCTGGGGAGCTAAGATAAAACCCTTTATTAATTGCCCTTGTAAGCAAGACTGTGTTGTACTGTGTTACTCTCCATAGCTGAACAAGGAAAAGAGAGGTAGATAGCAATAAATGACAACAAGGACTGTGAGGGTATGTCTACACAGCAAAAGTTATTTTGAAATAACAGCCCTTATTTCAAAATAACTTTACTAGCATCTACACAGCCAAAAAGCTATTTCAAAATTAATTTGAAATAGCGGAGTGCTTATTTCAAATTTGGTAAACCTCATTCCACGAGGAATAGCGCCAAATTCGAAATAGCTATTTCAAAATAAGTGCTGTGTAGACACTTATATCGAAATAGGGGGCCTCCAGCCTTCTCAGGGTGCTCTGGTGGCCACTCCAGCCTCAACCAAGAACACTTCACTCCCTCCCCCTCTTCCAGGAGCCCTTGAAGGGATTGACTCTGGCCTGTGCCAGCTCCAAGCCTGCCAGCCCAGAGCCAGCAGTCACTGCCTCTGACCCAGTGACCCCAAAACATGAGCCAGCAAGCCAATGGCAGCCAGCCCTCCACCGCTCCCCAGGAGCAGACTGCCAGCTCCCAGGAGCCTGCCAGGGCCCGGAGAAGGCGGGCGCCTTCCTGGTCCAGGGTGGAGATCATGGACCTTATTCAGGTTTGGGGGTATGCCCCCCAACATAAATGATCTCCACACTAGATGGAGGAACGCGGCTGTCTATGGCAGGATAGCTGCCAGCCTGGCCACCAAAGGCCACATGCGACACCAGGAGCAGGTTTGCATGAAAATCAAGGTAGTCCGGTGAGATCCCCCAACCCTGAGCCCTGAGTTTCCCTTTCCCCTTCTTCCCCTTGCTTCCCTCTTCCAGCTCCCTCCTCCCAGGTTTCCCCCTCCCCTCTCCCACCCTCTCTTCTCCCCTCTCCTGCCTCCTTTCCCCAATCTCACCAGAGTTTCATTCCCCCCTCCCAGTTTTGTTAAATAAAGAGAGTTTGAGTTCATGAAAATACATGTATTTTACTTGACATCGGGAAGGGGGGGTTAGGGAGGGGTAAGTGGAAGGATGTGAGGGAGGAATGAGGCACAAGCCCCCAATGGGGCAGACTAGGGAGGCTCTTAGTGCTCTCAGGGTGGAAGCTCTCCCGCAGGGCCTCCTGGTTCTGACAGCCCCCCCCGATGGACCTCCCAGATGGCAGCCTGCAGAAAGTGCAGCCAGGCTTGCAGCAACGTGTCCACGAGAAGCACCAGAGTGCCCAGGGGCAGCTCTGGCTCCATGTTCCAGAGTGCTGTGGTGTCCCAACTGAGGGCAATCAGAGCACGCAGAGACAAAATGCTTTGCTGTCTCTCATCGAGGTAGGCAAGCACGCAGGGAAAGCTGAGAACTGGCTGTCCGGGGGATCCCTTTAAGCACAGGCCTCAGATAGCCTCAGGCAGCAGCCACACAAAGTAACTCCTGACCTGATGCCCTGCCAGACCTGGTTCCGGCCAGCCTTAAATGCGATTCAGCGTCCACTCAGTGTGGACGCGCTATTTCAAAATAGCAAAACGCTATTTCGAAATGCATTTTGTGTGTAGATGCATTATTTCGAAATATCTTATTTCGAATTAACTATTTCGAAATAAGATATTTCAAAATAACACTGTAGTGTAGACATACCCTGAGTTAATGTGTCACTAGACTAGACCATATTTACATGACGTCAGATTTTTTTCCAAAAATGTTTTGGCCCTTGAATTCTTAAATAAATATCTAGTGATGGGGGCAAACAACATTCTATAAAGTTGCTGATACTTTGCTTTAAATATGTTGACACTTTAATTTAAAAAAAATCTGTGGTTTGACACACAACATCTGACAGAAAACTCCACAAGGGAGATTAGGATCTGGCAGAACTCATGTATCTCATTTGGTTGGAAGCATATGATAATGTATGGTGTTACTGGTGGCATCAGAGAGAATCAGAACAAATAGTGATGAAGCAGAATTATTCACATCTATATAATGCGGGGACAGGCGGATGATATAAAGATAGAGTAGATTATTCATAAGCATTATATGGAATTATCAATAGAAAGTGTGCTCAGGGCCAGCACAAGAACCCTGTATGACTTTTGACCCCAGTTAAATTCTCAGCACCACATCCTCAGGTGATGTAAATTTTAATAGTTTCATCAAAGTCAATGGTGCTGTGACAATTTACACCAGCCAAGCTTTTAACCCTCAGAATAAGATCTAAATGAATACATATGCTGCTCTGATACCCCACCTCACTAGTGACAGTACCCATGGCAAGAAGGCCCTAGTGTCCTGCTTTTGATACAAGCTTCACAATTCTGTATTGAAAAGATGCAGGTTGGAGCCTCATCCCTTGATAATACATACTGGAGAGAAGCTTCAGACACAGATCTCATATCACAGTCACAGTTCACCCAAGCTCTCCAATTCATTCATCTAGTATTCAATACTTTTCCTCCATGAATGGAGATGAAGTGCATGCAGATGAGTCCCAGTGGTCATACTCGCAATGTGGGAAGAATCAAAGTTGTGTGAATGCTTATCTTACATTTGTATTTCCTGGTTTTCAGAAATTAATTTGTACTTCATTAGTGCTCAAAAGGTACCATTCAAGACCAATCCCTTGTCATGTTGGTTGATATCCTATGACTGAATAAATTAGATTATTTGTACCAAAACTTCCTGATTTAATTCAGGGCAAATTTGTGTCTTTCCTACTTCATTTTATACTGATAAAAATTAGCAAAATTTTGCCTCCACAGCAAAATCCTGAATTTTTACCCAAAGATAAATTCATAATTTTCCCATTAAAAAATCAGCTGCATCCTGTGGAGCACTGAATTCAGAAGCAATTTTCCATATACAAAAATATCAGTAATTGAGAACTTGAGAAACTGTAAATGGGTCTACTTTTCAGAGGATGGCTTTTCATCACTTTCTGATAATTGAGACCCTTTAAGTTTCTCAGTCTCGACATCCAAAACTTTAGGCACTATAGAAAATCTTGGTCATAACTTATGATAAAAAGTAATAATTGCAAGATGCTTTGGAATCATTCAGGAGGAAATCTGTGGTGATGTAATGCATCTGTTCTAATGTTTCTTTAAAGTTTTGTGAATTTTATAAAAATAGCACATCATGATACTGCTATGTTAGTTTTAATACAAAGTAATTATCTTTAAACACATTGAAACGTATTAGTTAATAGGCACCATTTATTCGATTTTGCCTCTGGCTTGGGTTATACCATCAAAGTCAAACCAACTGCATTTATTTCTAAATCAAATTAATTATAAATTCAATTACCAGCCATATTCCCAACTCAAAGATGAAATACATAACAGATGAATGTAGTGAACTAATGATAATACTGGTTTAATTGACAGTGCTTTATAATTTCAGGCTGCTTAGTAAAGCTGGTACCAGCAATTACCTTTCCAAAAACATAGAATTACATTCATTAATAGGAACATACAGCTCTGGGTGTGTCTAGACTACAGGTTTTTTTTTTTAAAGTGGACTTTTTTCGAAAAAACTTCCCCTGTGTCTAGACTGCTGCCGCGTTCTTTCAAAATTAAATCGAAAGAATGCGGAAGTTTTTTCGACCGTGGTAAACCTCATTTTACGAGGAAGAATGCCTTTTTTTGAAAGAGCTCTTTCAAAAAAAGGCATTCTTGAATGCAAACAGGGCTTTTTCGAAAGAGAGCATCCAGACTGCCTGGGTGCTCTCTTTTGAAAAAGCAGCTTGCTTTTTCGAAAGAAGTGGTTGCAGTCTAGGCGCTCTCTTTCGAAGGAGGCTTGTAGTCTAGACATAGCCTCTTTCCCCCCTCTTTAGAATACTTTATTCCTTTGGCTCTGATGCATGTTGGTTTTCCCAAATATAAACATTTAGGCAAATTGCCTTAAAAATATCTTCTTGGATTAGTAAAAGAAAAGATGGAATACTAAATTACTGATTTAGCTATCCCTTTCAAGAGATACAATAGATAAAATGATGTCTACAAGGAAGATCCTACTAGCTGTCTTCCAACAAATATTCCACAAAATAAGAAAGCTGATTATTTCTGACTTTGTTAAATGCTTCTGAATGCCAAAAGGGCCAAACAAATCAAATAAGCAGCTACACTGATTCTTTTTGCGCAAAAACCCCTTGCACAAAAAGAATCATCAGAAAATATGCTAATGATGTCACGACTCGTGCTAATGAGTCCCTCATTAGCATATTTTCTGCCATGAAACTTGCAGTGTAAACAAAGCCTCCAGCTATGTCTACATTACAGGATTTTTGCGCAAAACCAGCTGGTTTTGCGCAAAAACCCACGGAGCACCCACACCTCAAGCATGTTTTTGCACAAGAAAATTTACAGTAAAACGGCAGAAAGGAGGGCTTTTTGCAGTATAGGTATACCTCTTTCTAGGAGGAATAACTCCTTTTTGCGCAAGAGTTCTTGCACAAAAAGGTGTGTGTGGACACTCGACAGGAGTTTCTTGTGCAAAAAAGAGCCTTTCAGAAAAAGCACAGGTGCTCTAATGGCCATTCTGTGAATGGCAATCAGAACTTTCTTGCACAAGAGTGTCCATGCAGTGTGGATGCGCTTTTGTGCAAGAAATTTTTGTGGAAGATCTCTTCCGCAAAAAGCTTCTTGCATAAAAACCCTGCAGTGTAGACAAAGCCTGAGTAAACAGAACCTCAATTTTAAATGCCTCCTGTAAAAGAGACCCCCGTACAGTAAGCTATGGAACTTCAGATATCAACCTCAGAGGACTGAAAGGCTAAGTCCTTCCTTCCAGGATATGAACCCTGGTTCTAGTGAGTTTACTTTTAGGCACTTCAGATCTGATGCATAGATTACTAAGCCATTAGCCTCGAGGGACTCTCCCTGTCAGAATTATAAAGAACAATTTCAAAGCATGAATCTTCTGGGCTTGTTGGAAGGAATGAGCATTACAAATGTGGAAAGACTTAGCAGTGGGTCAGTGAAGTCATGCAGAAGTCTGTCAGAATTTGGTTTTGCCCAATTGTTGCTCTATATTTCACCTGATGTTTTCATTGGATTACTTCCTCTGCCCCTTTCTTTTTTCCTTTTTTTTTCACATTTTCTCCTAAGTCGAGCATGAACACAGTACCATTCAATCATGTACTGTGCTTTTGAGCCAACATCGTTAGCATGGTTTCAGAATTAGCCCAAAAGAATTCACCTACTCCCTCATGAATTAACTGAATTAATGAGGGAGCTGTGAAAACAGATTTAAACATATCTGTTTTAATGTTAAATGGATTGTGTTTGCATTCCTGATCAGTAGTTCACATTATTGTCATCATCCTTCAACCTGATCTGTTTGTTGGTTTTTTAAAAATACAGACATGTATAAATATTTATTTTTATTACTCAGATATCATTTTTGGCATATCATTTTTCAATCTAAACAAACATAGCTCTGCTCAGTTATTTCTTCTGCATACCTTTTTCCTATTACCTCATCTCCACTATCAATATGCAGGGATTAAGGAGCTAAAACATCCGGTTTCACTGATCAAACAGAAGTGGGTGGTGGTCAGCTCTTCATAAGATAGAATGTGTGACAAATTCTTACCCTGGAAATATTTGCTCAGAGACATCACATCCCTCGTTGCCTGGATAACTAGCCAGACAGTCACAGAGCCTCACTTAAGCCTCTGTTTATTAAGCAAATTCAGTTATGGAATCAAATCTGCATCCCTAAATACTATGAAATTGTTTATTTTCTCCAGTCTTTCCCATTCATAGTTCACGTGAACCCAGTCACTATATTTATGGATGTTTTAATCTGATGTCATAAGTTCATGTATGTAAAGTGATGCCAGGAAAGCCTCATCATCATGCATTGCTTAAATGCCACCACATTCTAAGTTTAAAGTTAATTGAGCTACTTAAGTGAGGAGTATGAATTGACTGGCCATATGTACTTTAGGTTTGCCCTTTGCATGATTAAAGATAGGGTGTCAATAGGGAACAAATGAATACAGGGAAACAATGTCATTATGTCAAAAAGTAAGGAAGATTCCACCCATGATGTAATTTGATGTCAAATACTATACAACATGAGAGTTTATAATATGTCCGGCTGTATTCTGCCACCATTACTTAGGGTGAATAGTGCCTTTCTCTGAGAGGACTGCCACTAAAGTCAATGAGACTGGTTGTGGAATAAAGTTGCTACATAACAGGGATAAGAGTAGCAGTACCTCAGCTCTGATAATTAAAAACAGCAAGCACTGTTAATTTTAGGTGATCAATTTTTGCAATTTTATAAAGTAACCTCTTTTTTCCCCCCATTGAAAATGTCAGTGTTTAGGGGCATGAACTCCTAATTCTGTTCTTATTCATTCAGCAGCCATGGGTTCGAAAAATTGATGAGAACAAAATTAATTGTGGGCACTGGACCATTACTTTTCATTTCATATACACACTTCCTTCCCTCCCTCCCTGCCAAACACTACCATTGTGGTTCGTTACCTTTCTCCAGATATAGCACCTGCTTCAGATGCAGTCCTCGGTAACAAGAACAAGAGTGTTGGGGCTCTGAGATTGTCATCTTCTGCATCTGTCTCACTCAAAATGGGATTTTATTTCATGGAAATGATTCATGTTATCAGAGGGCATCATCCTGGGAGCTTTGTGATTGGCTTCAATGGAAACAGGAATGAATCATATCCCAGTGAGGTTTGATCTCAATCACTTATATTGACATTTTCTCTTACGTAGAGGACACCCACAAGGCCCACATAAGCATTAAAGTGGTGCAGGTAGGTCTTATGCTGGACCTCTACACCAGATGAATTTTCACCTTAAGACTTATTTCCAATAATGCCTATAGTCATGGTGTCCTGGTTATTGATCTATTTTGATAGCCCTCTTCTGCTTCAGCTGGTACCACTACTTTTTCTATGTACTCAAGTTATGTTTCCTGTATTTCTTTTGCTGGTGATTATTTTCTATTATTATTCTCTAAGGAGAAAAATATTTTTTGTTTTTATTCTTCTCTTTGGGCACATCTACACAGCAGGGCTAAAAGCCGAAATAAGCTATGCAACTTGAGGTATGTCAGTTGCATACTTTAAGTCGAAATAGCTTATTTTGGCCTTTGGGGCTGTCTACACAGCAGTAAGTCTGAGAAAGAGGACTCTTCCTCCAACTTCCCTTACTCCTCGTAAAATTAGGGTTATAGAACTCGGAGTAAGAAATCTTCCAGCTCGACATTATTTTGACATTATGTCGAAATAATGTCTTGCTGTGTAGACACGGGCTATGTTATTTCTGAATAACTGACATCAGTTATTCCGAAATAACACTGCTGTGTAGACGTACCCAACAGAGGCTACTCTAGCTTAATGAGTGAAGTAGTTTCTGAAGCCTCCATGTATCTCATTAGATCCACTCTGCATCCTTTCTCCAGACCTCCCCACTTCTAGGTGCCTTCTGTGTGCTCCTGCAACTACAAAGACAGCCCTTAGGTGTCTGGGTCCTACTGTAGGGAGCAGAAGAGCACTCCCCCCTCAAATTCTTCCCATCCTTGTGTAACCACTGATTACTATGTATTTAGCTTTCCCCCTAAAGGCCTGCTCCACAGAAGGCACGAGTCTGTTACTACTAAGGAACCTGGCTCTGTAGCTCTAGCCATAAGACCATTTAGCTTTGGAGGTCTCTGGTATTAGCTAATATGGTGGCCATCACATTTGTGCTCTTTAAGTGCACAATTTCAATTACAAGGGGCCCGTCACACTATTGCTCCCTGCAGAGGATATGTTCAAATATTGGCCACACCTGTGTTCCTCCTAGAAGTCTGGCCTGGAGCCACCATTGTCTAATGAAGGGTTTGAAATCCCCAGATTATCTCTGTGCTCTCTCTGTGCACAATTGTTACTATTGTCATAGTTTTCCTTGTGGAATAAATCACAGAATCCTATTTCTAGCTATGTTAGGGCTCACATTTTGACAGAAGTGACAAATTTCTAATCCTTTGGAAAAACCAACCAACAGCCTGACCCAGCTCCCAATTTCAAACATGCTTTTCCATTGGTACCCAATATGTCCTCACAATTTAAAATGTATGGACATGAAAATTGCACCTCAGTTTTCAAAGAGGATTTTAATGTCTATTATATTCAATGCACTTTCATGCCAGAGCACTGTTGATCCCAGAGCACTGTCCCTGAATTGCAAAGAGGATTGAAAACATCTCAGAAACAATTACTACTCCAAAAACAATCTTCACCATGCTGGACAAGGGAGGAACAGAAAATTTCAGCTGGCTTTATGTGGACTTTGCTTCTTATTTTGAATTTATAACTAGTCTGAGAAAATAAAGTTGTGTGAACAGGGAAGGTAGAATTTTCCAAAGTGCTCAGCATTGGCCAACTTTGCAGCCAATGATGTGCATGGTAAATCTCCCATCAATTTCAGAGAGAGTAGAGTTTGGCCAGCATTTAGCTCTTTTGAATCAGAATATGTTTACAGCTAATATTCTTTGAGCATTTTCTATAGAAGGCCACATTTTAGAAGGAATGCTCTTATTAAGATACCGAGAAATAATTAACAGCAGTTCAGAGAGTTGTCCAAGTCATAATTAGCACTTAGTTGGTACACAGTCCTTTGGATAGGGATTAACTTCACCAGAAGACTATTACCACAGGTTTTCCCTTAAATCTGAAGTATTAAAGTAGATGCTGGAAAGCAGAAAAAGAAGGAACCCAAGAGCTTAAATAAGAATGAGAGAGAGAGCGCTTGACTAGAAGCAGAGGAAGAGTTCTCTGCTGCATTACAGAGGCACGCCCATCTTAAGAGAATGATTTCCTTATATCGTGGAAGGGAAATAATGTGGAACTAATAAGTCAGGGCTTACAGTGCTGCATGTCCTGTGACCTTATTGTCTCCCAAGGTTCTTTCTTGCAGACTGGAGGGCTACAAGAGAGCACTACTGCAGATGGAAGTATCTTGCTTTAATTTAAATGGAAAACTCACATTATTACCTGTGATTGGCTGATAGGGTAGCAGCAAAAATAATTTTACATTTCATATCTTGCCATTCCATTGACTCCTGGACAAATCAATCAGCTGGATATTTTTCCCTTTCAATAAGAGGATGATACATTTTGAAATTCAAACATTTCTGCTACTAAAACTATTGAAGCTTTCCTTGTATGCAGGTGTACATAAGGTTGCTCACCACCATGCTGTCTGAGAACCTCCATTGCTTGCTCATTAGATTATTGTTTTGCTCATGTGAGTAGTAATTGTGCAAGCCTCAATGGGAGTGAGTGAAATTATACACAGACTCCAGAGTAAGAAACTCTGTATGAGCTCTCTCGGGGCCTGTTTTAACATCAGCTCATTCTCTATTGGTCTCAGCATCATAAATGGTTAGGTTCTTTGGTTTTCTAATGAAGGGCAGTGACAATGAACACTGATTTTAACATTTTAACCCATTGTATAGATTTATTAATTTGTTTATAATGATCTATACAAAAAGGATACTTATCCAATACTCTGGTATAGTACAATAGTTGTATATATGGAAACTGTTTAATCTAAGGTGTTATGCACATTGCCGTAGGCTAGATGATTTGAAGCATCTTTTCAGACTTGATCCTGTGTGTTTTCAGCTTTCAGTTCTGCTACCCAAAGTATAAACTTCTCTCTCCCTGTGTCTAATATAGTATATCTCTTTTCCCAGGTGCTTTCTTGATGAGGCGGAATGTTCAGCTTAAGAAAGGTCACAGAGTTGTAGGTTCATTTCAGAGCCTTGTATTTGAATTTAAACACTGACTCCATGTTATGCTAATATACAGATGTGCTCTGTAAGTTTTCAGGGTTTTTTTTAGAAAATGTGGGACTCAAAGTTCACTTATTACACCCATCCTGGAAGAATTCTCTGCATATAGTATATTTAACATCTCTATATATTAGGATGTAGGGTTAAAAAAAGCAGGTAGAAAATTTTGTAACGTAAAGGATGCATATTTGCAAGAAGGACAGTTTAGGGATCAGCATGGCATGTGGGTGCTGACGGTGCACTAGCAATTTTGTTGTCATCCCAGAGATAAAATAAAAAGAAAACACAGAAGAGATGGGTTCCATCAAAAACAAACTCCATCTACTGTGGTTACCAGTTTTGATTGGATCTCACTTGCTTCTAATTTTTCCTGTCAGTCTATTTGCAACAAGAAAAAGGTCTTTCCAGTTGCCATGTATGATAAAGTAAAAATAATATATGTCAACAGAAGTTCCTTGGTGCTTTAGGTCATGCTGGTTTTGTAACATCCCAGCCTTTTCAAGGTACAACTGTCATCTCATATAAATCTGAGTATTGTACACATATGCATCCATTCAGAGACAGATATGCCTGTTTTCTATATAAATTATTTAAAAGTATAATGTTCCTCTGTCAACACAAAATTATATTGTCTCCATGGAAATTGCTCTAAAATTACTTTATATATATTAATTAAATGTGAATATATTAAAATAATAATTTAAATATAATATAAATTGCAAATACATATAAAGAGGGATTTCAATCTTTATATTTATCCTCACTGTTCAGTGAATGAATCCATCATTCCCTGTGCGATCTCCAATCTTTGTGTGAAATAAGAAGACCAGTGGAAGGACAAGTGTAGAGTCCAGCACCTGGGATAGAAGAATCCCAAGCATTGTTACAGGCTGGGGACGGACTAGCTAAAAAAAGGACCTGGGGATTACAGTGGATGAGAAGCTAGATATGAGTCAACAGTGTGCTCTTGTAGCCAAGAAGGCGAATGGCATATTAGGTTGCATTAGGAGGAGCATTGCCAGCTGATCTAGAGAAGTGATTATTCCCCTTTATTTGGCTCTGGTGAGGCCACATCTGGAGTATTGTGTCCAGTTCTGGGCCCCCCACTAGAAAAAGGATGTGAACGCATTGAAGAGGATCCAGTGGAGGGCAACCAAAATAATTTGGGGGCTAGAGCACATGACCTATGAGGAGAGGTTGAGGGATTTAGGCTTATTTAGTCTGCAAAAGAGAAGAGTGAGGGGGGATTTGATAGCAGCCTTCAACTTCCTGAAGGGAGGTTCCAAAGAGGATGAAGAGAGGCTGCTCTCACTAGTGATGGATGGCAGATCAAGGAGCAAAGGTCTCAAGTTACAGTGGGGGGAGGTCTAGGTTAGATATTAGGAAAAACTATTTCACTAGGAGTGTGGTGAAGTACTGGAATGAGTTACCTAGGGAAGTGGTGGAATCTCCATTCCTAGACATTTTTAAGTCTTGGCTTGACAAAGCCCTGGCTAGGTTGATTTAGTTAGGATTGGTCCTGCCAGGGGCGGGGGGCTGGACTTGATGACCTCCTGAGGACTTTTCCAGCCCTAGGATTCTATGATTCTATGAAATAACAGCCAACAATCATGTTATTAAGATAGTATGGTAGTGCATACTTTCAAGGGGGGCATTTGGCATTTCCTGACTTGTAAGTGCTTATCTTTGCAACGTCAGTGTTCTTTTAACACACTTTCTAATGTTTTATCTTGTTTTTTGTTTAAAGATACATTTTAGAGAAAACGGAATCCAATATGTGGAACTGCTTGCTCCATGTTAGTTTACCATTTTTCTCATGTGAGTAGTAAGGGTGTATCTAAACTACACCCCTCTGCTGACAGAGGGATGTAGATTAGGCACATTGCTATTGCAAATAAAGTGGGGATTTAAATATCCCACGCTTCATTTGAATAGAAATGACTGCCGCTTTTTGCCGACGCAGCACTTTGCCGCCAAAAAGCGGCAGTCTAGACGGGAATCGGTCGACAAGGAAAGCCTTTTCCGACCAATTCTGTAAACCTCATTGCACGAGGCATAAGGGATCGGTTGGAAAAGGCTTTCCTTGTCGACCGATCCCCGTCTAGACTGCCACTTTTTGGCGGCAAAGTGCCACGGCGGCAAAAAGTGGTGGCCATTTCTATTCAAATGAAGCGCAGGATATTTAAATCCCCGCTTCATTTGCAACAGTGATGTGCCTAATCTACATCTCTCTGACGGCAGAGGGGTGTAGTTTAGACACACCCTAATTGTGCAGATGAGTGGGTGAAATTATGCAGCCTAAAATTCTGTGTCCTGCATAGTGGGCCCAATACAAGTTCCATTGCATTGGAAGAATCACTATTGACTTCAGTGCAAGCTGAACTGGTGAACACCTTATGCCATGAATCAAGGAATTTTGCAAGAGCCTTCTCCAGTCAATACAAACTGTAAAGACAAATAAGACCATAACGAGAATATAGGGGTAGGAGCTTGCTTCCCAGCATGCACAGGCAGAAATGAGCTAGCTCTCTTTGAGCTAGTAAGCTAAAAATAGCAGGAGGGCCTATTGGCCCTAACTTTTAGTTAGTTTAGCTCCACCCCAAGAACCCACTTGCCTACTCCAGCCCTTTTCCTGAGGTCCTATCCTCTCTCCCCCTCTTCCTGTCACTGCTCTATCCTCTTCCCTGAGTTCATTGATGCCTGCAACTCTCCACCCTCCACCTGCCTCCACTGGTGGTGCCACTGAAGAGCGGATTGGTTCTCAGGTGCTGTTGAACACGTTGCTACTTGAGCGCCAGAGCACCTACAGAATTGGTGTCTATGGCATAGCCACTACAACATAGCCAGTCTCCTAAATATAAACCTGCCTGGCTCCCGGATACCTACTCAGGTGGCTAGCCAGAACTGCTGCCAGTGCCGCAATGCCTGCACTGTTATTTTTAGTGCACTAGCTCTATACAGAATGATATCTGAGGCCAAAAGCCTTCTACATTGTGACCTTGAGCAAAGTGTAAATGAAGATCTTCCCATTGACGTCAGTGAGCTTTGGATCAATTGTGTATGAAGGTCTATGCACCATTAGAGAAAGAAGCAGCATGTGAGTCATTTGAGGAGTTAAGCAGAAGATGCTGCTTTCTCCAGGCCATCATAGAATACAATTTCCCATGATTTACCTGGTTACTCAAACAGAAAAATATCAAGCCTGCTTAAGCAGTGTGAGTCAGCTTTCACCATCATCCCATCCATTGCTTGTTCCCTCACAGAGTTTCTACATGCTTTTTCACAACCAAATATGTGACTGTCTCTTACCTCAGCATCCCTAGTTCAGCATTTTTGAACTTCAACTGATTTTGCAACAGAAAATGATTTGAATGTTTTTCACACTACTGTTTAAATATGTCCCCCAATATATAAACTCTAATACAAGGAAGTCTGTGGACCCAATAGTCCCTTGTATATGATTTCATTTACTAATTAAAGACAATATAAAGTTGTGATCACTCATGCTGGAAGTGAACTGTGCCCATTCTGTCAGATTGAATATGAAATGGTTTAGCGAGTTTCAAGAACCATAGATGCAGATTTCTCCTTCCAGTCTTAAGGAGCCTTATTTAAAAGTATAACTTGCCCCAAGGATGAATTACTGATCTGCAATACACATTATCTTGAGGTTTTTTTGAAGACAGAGGCATAATTCCCCTGTAAGTTACTAACTTAAGTGACTTCAGCTGTACTCTTTGATACACATTTATAGCTATATTTTAAACTAGGAGTGCTAAAATCTGTATCTTTCCCAGTCTGTCTCATGGCTCAAACTCTTTTTCAAATGAACATCAGCCCCTTTCCTATTCCTGCAAAATTTTCATGAACATTTTGCAGGTCCTGTATTATATGGGAGTGCAGAATACCCTACCCCAAACTTTCCTGATAATTACCAGTTATTCATTTTAGTCCCATTCACAGTGGAATCAATAAGAGTCTCTCCATTGACTTCTGTGAGAAATGAGTTGGGTCATTTTTCTGTATCTGCAAGGAGCACACATATCAATATCTGTGGGAGGGGCGTAAGTGGAGGTTGCTATTCTTTTTCTTTACATGGAAAACACATGTGGAGTCTTAAAACTGAAAAACAAGCAAACAAGAAAAGTCAAATTATTTTGGCTCATAAATATACTTTCATGGGGACATCCATAGCCCTTTTAATAAGCCAGTGTTTAAAGCTGAACGTGTTATATAATGTGCTTTCCTGAAAGGGACTGGACTTAAGTATATGCTTTACATTAAGCACAACCTGAGATTCTTTGTTGAATCAGAACAAAAGGCAAGTGAAAAAGCAAAACTCTATTTTGCAATTTAATGTAGCCATTCAATTATAATAGTTCTGATTTTCCTTTTCTTACTTTATTATTTTATAATTTACATTATTTTTTATTCTCTAACATTATTAATTCCTATGGATTTAGTTAAGGATAAAATGGCTGCAGTCCTTGAGTATATTTTGTAAAAGATGATCATTTTCATAATATCTGAGTATGCTTTGGGTTTCTTTAGTCATGCTTGAAATTTTAGATCTCTGGTTTTTTTCCAGCCCTGCTTAGATGTAAGTAACTCCACCCACCCATCTGTGTTGTTGCATGACTTTTACCTAGCCACTGGAAAATGCCTGTAAAGTAAATGACAAAGTTGAATAGCTATGCATTATCCTGTAGTGTGTGAGATTTCTTCTGATAGTTTCAAAAAGATTACTGTATCTCTCGCACATACAGCAAGATGGGCTAGAATTATAATATTAGTCCTTGACATTATTAATGCGTCACACTTATTTAAATTGGCATCCAGTGGAAGCTGACACATAGTCATCTTCAATGACGAACCTCCACTGATTGAAATCCTATATTTGTTGTGCTGTCCCAAAAGGCTAATGTGGAAAAAAATTGAAAACTTTTTTCCCTTGAAAAAAGTTACCGTTTACATTTTGCAGACCCTTTTCGTGATGAGTTCGTGCATCTGCTAGCATTTATGAGGAATATGTCCTGCTTTCTATCAAAACTAGTAAGGCCCACTGAAAAATGTCTCCACATTATGTTGAAATCCAATTTTTGTCTCCTTGACTGATAGTGATGTCTTATAAATTTAAACCATATTGCTTAGTCAAAAATTCCAGCTGTTAAAACACAGTTAATGACAGGACAATATAAATGCTGCCTACCATTCTCACTGCAGTTAAACCTGTACACTGCACATTCCATGAACCAGAAAGGAGGTGGGTTTTGGCTTACAGATTGTATCATCATGGCTCACTGAGCCTGTTTTTCTTGGTGTTAGCTCTTTTTTTTTAATTGGTTGACTGTGATGATAATAAGAACCCAGTGAACTAAGTTGTCTTGTGTGCAAAAACAGCTGCACTATCCACAAAGTTCACTGTAATCTCTTAAAACCTTCAGAGGGGCAGCTGAGTTAGTCTGTAACTTAAAACTTAAAAAACAACAAATAGTCTAGTAGCACCTTAAAGACTAATAAAACATGTAGATGGTATCATGCGCTTTCATGGGCAACTGTTATCTGAAGAAGTGGGCTGTGCCCACTAAAGCGCATGATACCATCTACATGTTTTGTTAGTCTTTAAGATGCTACTAGACTATTTGTTGTTTAAATTTTTCTCTTAAAACCATTCATTGATTTTAAGTAAAAGGGCCTATAATGTGCACCCTGTGTATTATGGCCTTATTTCTATAATGAGATCTGTGCAGGCACTAGGGTCTGTCTGCATAGGTTTCATTGGTGAATACAGGCCTAAGTGACTCTAGAAAGTGCAAGGAGAAATGGATGGTTTCTGTTTGCAGTGTTTTGCGTGAACCTGTTTTGTTGGCTTGGGTCACATGAGTTTCACATTGAGGTTTGGGTTTAAACAAGTCCAGGGAAGCAGCAAATAAAATGTAGCCAAAACCACTGAGTTTGGTCTTGTTTCACTTTGAAATAATAATTTGGCTCAGGTTCATTCAGAATCCCTCCACAATTGCTACAAGTTTTTGCACAAAAACTTCTTGCACAAAAACTTCTTGCACAAGAACACGTCCACACCTCAAAGCACATTGCAAAAGTGATGTGCTTTTGTGCAAGAGAGCATCCACACTGTATGGATGCTCTTGTGCAAGAAAGCTCTGATGGTCATTCACAGAATGGCCATCAGAGCACCTGTGCTTTTTCCCATAGGGGTTTCTTGTGCAAGAAACCCCTCTGGAGCATCCACACTTGCCTTCTTGTGCGATAGCTGTAGCGCTAAAAGCAGTTATGCCTCAGAAAAGGAGGTTTATCTACGGCGGAAAAAGCCCTCTGTTCTGCCATTTAACTGCCCATTTAATTGCGCAAGAGCTCATTTGTGGTGTGGACGCTCTGCAGGCTTTTGCGTAAAAACAGCTGGTTTTGCGCAAAAACCTTGTAGTGTAGACGTAGCCACACTCTCTCCAGTCTGCCTATATTGCAGTTCTGTGTGCAAATAATGGCAGAACAGGAGTTATGACCCCTACCACATCAGTTGCAGAAAACAGTAGTGCTACGCAAATAGCATAAGCCTCATTTCTACAACTGTTAGTGTGAAATGTGTGTTCATTTGCTTCAACTCTGGCTTCTTTCGGAAGAAGCTTTTCTGGAAAAGATCTTCCAAAAAAACTTCTTCCAAAAGAGAGCATCTACACAGCAAAAGCACATTGAAAAAGCTATCTGCTTTTTCGAAAGATAGCATCCACACTTAATGGATACCATCTCACATTTAAGCTGTGATTACTCTGGATGAAGTGGCCACCAGGGCACCTATGTTTTTTCCTCTTTCCTCTTCTTTTGAAAGAACTCCATCTTCCCTGTCTACACATGCCTTTTTCCAAAAGAGCTCTTTCAGAAAAAGGCATCTTCTTTGAAGAAAGAGGATTACCAATGTTGGAAACCCCCCTCTGTTCTTTCGATTTTTTTCAGAAGAACGTGATTGCAGTGTGGACGTAAGTGAAGTTTTTTCAGGAAAACAGCAGTTTTTCAAAAAAACTCTGTAGTTTAGACATACCCTCTGTGTCCAACCTTATTTTTCTGTTCACCTTATTTAGGGTACATCTACACATAATCCACATCTACACTACAAGCAGTTATTTCGACGTAATGCCAAAATAATGTTGAGATGGAGGACTTTTTACTTTTATTTTGGCTTTAGCCCTGCCATGTAAAGGTGCCCTTTCTGAATAATGTTTCTTTTATCAGTTTCAAATTTACAGTCGTTGCTTTCAGCGAATATCACATTGGTTTTTTTTTCATGCTAGGGTAAATGGACGGCACAAATATTAGGAAATCCTGTATAATCTTTGAACTCACAAGTTATTTCTAATTACTTTTTGCCTTCCTCTTTAAACATTCTTCACATTCTTTGTTTTTTATGTTACTGATTTACTGACAAATACTTCAGATAGGAGGTATGATATTTTTCACTACTACCTTTATTCTTACTCGCTGGTTAGGACAGAGATAATAGCAAGTAGTCACATTCTCTAAAGAAGAATTTCCTTTGCATCACATTTTTAGATAGTAATGACTCTCTACTTGTCATGGTTTTCAGTAGTATTTTTTCCCCTCATTTAGTTCTCTTTATTGTTTTTGTCTATTGTAGACCCAAAACATCTTGATTTTTTTAACCCAAAATAGTGTGTGATGTTTAAGAAATTTGGAAAGAAATTTAGCTCTCTACAAAAATCTTATTCCCTAGTGGTTTTAAATATTGACCAGCAGCAAGATGGAATAACCAAAGCCGCAGATGAGGTACTAAAGTCTCCTTCTGTCATTTCTTCACATCTCCTTCCTGTGTTTCCCTCTCTTTTTCTATGTTAACATTGGACTATCAATATTATAAATGTATTAGCAGCGTTACTGTAATCTAAGGGGTTCTCACTCCCCACATTGCACATGCACATCTCAACCAAAATAACTTTTTAGCATATCCAAGTGTAGAAGGAACAAGATGCACATGAAAATGGAAGAACTTGCACAGTGCAGCAACTATAATTAGAGCTTCAAAGAGCCAATGTGTCTGGAGATTTGGAAAAACAACACTCTTCAAAACTGGTGACAGAGCAAGCAGCAGGAAAGAGGGAATAAAGAGGTGCCAAGTTACCATTCACTTCAAACCACATCCAGCAGCAAGAGGACATTTCAAAACGGCACCAGGAAGGAACCAACAAGAGCTCGTGTTTCAAAGCAGAAATGCGAGTCTTTCACTTCCCTCCAAGTATCAGTGGTGTGCGTGTGGAGTGGGGTAATTAAATGGTGTATAGGTTTTTGTTCAGTCTCTTATCTATCTAAAACATACCAGTTAAGAAAGAAAGAAAGCACTCATCAATAGTTATATTGAAACAGTTTGTTTCAAGGACTCCAGCTTCACTAGTTTACTAATTATTAGATGAATTAATGTATTTAAAGTGTCCCTAAATGGGCATCCCTAAATGTAATTTCTCCCCACAGATGAATAAATATAGTTGTATGGAAGACCCTCCATGGTCAGACTCAATGGTAAAGGGCCTACGCTCTCACCGGAGAAACTGAGTCAATGCCAAGTGTGTATGTGGTACAGATAAAACATAGCCAGGATCTACTGGCAGTGTTAGACTCTGGCACAGTTAGGAAAGCTATGGGCCACCACTACACTGGGATCAGGGAAACTGAGGCACAGCTGGATGTTATGGAGCCAAAAACTATTGGGTGCAGTAAAACATTGGTACAGCTAGGAAAATAGCGGTGGGCCAGTACTCTGCTGAGAGCAGGACAAACTGTTAGGAACAGGAGCTTCAGGGGGTAGCCAAGTTAGTCTGTTACAGAAAAAACAACAAATGGTCTGGTAGCACTTTATAGACTAACAAAACATGTAGATGGTGTCATGAGCTTTTGTGGGCACAACCCACTTCTTCAGATGACCGGAGTTATGAGTTGGGGATATGAAAACTCGAAATAAATAGGAGAGGGGAGAGAAAGAAAAAAGGGAGGGGGGGTGGGAGACAGAGAATCATTAAGTATCTGGAGAATGGGTACTTAAACCTAAGCACATAAAAATCAAAGTCAGTAATAGATTCCTAAAACAGGAAGGATACCACTCAGGGAGCTGCTAGCACCTTCAGTGGTTATTAAGTAGGTAGAGTCCCCACCAGCCCATATCATGATTGAGTCCATTAGCATGAATTGAATTTATGGATGAACTGGGATTCCAGGGCTTCTCTGTGTACTTGGTTTGTAGAGCTGGTTTGTGATAAGCCAGCTACTTGCAGGTCTGTCAGACTGTGATTAGGCAAGCTGAAATACTCACCAGCAGGTTTCTGTATATTTCCTTTACGTATATCCGATTTGTGTCCATCGATTTTTTCCCACAGAGACCATCCAGTTTGTCCAATATATATAGCAGTGGGGCACTGCTGGCATTTGATGGCATAGATCAAATTACTGGATGTACAGTCAAATGACCCTTTGATTTTGTGGCTTATGTTGTTTGCTCCAGTGATGAATTCACCAGTGTAGATATGTGGGCAGAGTTGGCATCCTTTTTGGTTGCAGGGCTGGGTTTCTGGAGGTTTATGATGTGGTTGTGTGGCATGGTTATCAGAAAGAATACATTTCAGGTTAGCGGGTTGGAACAGGGAAGACTCGGAGATCTGGTTTCACCCTTCAGGGGTAACAGAACCAGATAAATGTGAATCAACTACTTGGTTATGTATGTATGTTAATCTATGGATTATGGGGGACTTTGAACTGATACCTGCAGAGTAGCCAGAGGCTAATCCTACTGCATCAATGTTAGGAGGAGAAGTGTGATACAGAGGCCCATTGAAGGTTTACTATTCTGTGTCAGCAACTTTTGTCACACCTGACATACTCACCAAAACTAATGCACTCTTGTCAGAATCTGTGTCTACAGGTTGTCCTGTAAGGCATATTTGCTTGTTTGACCAGGCTGGTCTTCAGGCTGAAACAATAAAGGTATCATATACAAGTAAGTTAAACAAAGCTATCAAATTAGCAAGAGGGAGAGAAAACAGCACCCCAGAAGAAGGGAGAAAATTTGGTCTTACTTTCCAAAAAATACATGTCAAAGATTTACTGGACTAAAAGGAAAGGAGCAAAAATCTCTAACTTTTCCTTCTG
The DNA here is from genome assembly GCA_032595735.1 of Pelochelys cantorii. Lineage (NCBI taxonomy): Eukaryota > Metazoa > Chordata > Testudines > Trionychidae > Pelochelys > Pelochelys cantorii. The sequence continues at coordinate 329,837,356 of CM064326.1, read as the reverse complement.
TGGAGTCAAAGATGCCCAATTCCTTGACCTCTGTGTGTTGGTTCCTGCTTAAATGTCTAGTCAGCCATGGTGAGAAAAAGTGTATGATAAGAAAAATAATTGAACAAAAGATTGTGTTTTGTTAAGTTTTGGTGGAGGGTTTTAAGTGGAGGGTTTGTATGATTCAGTTAAGTTAATGAGCAGCTGTGGATTGTCTCTTCAAAGCAGCAGGGGACTAATTTTTGTGAGTTCAATTAAGAGGACTGGACTCTGAAGAGGCATTGGGAGTACCAGAAACTCCAGAGCATTTGGGTTCACTGATTGGTATCTGTACAGTAAGACTTGGATGGCAGAATTTTGAAAAGTTTGTTGACAAAGCAGACAGGATGGTATGTCAAGGAGCTGGCACGCAATTTAGCAGCAGCAGCGCTGTCAAGTTGTTGAAACAGAGATGGGTAATAGTGATTTACATTTCCAGGTGTCTTCAGCAGCGATCACACTGGTGTATTAGGAACTGAATGACTCAACTTTTAAGTATCCTTAAGTGGACTGGTTTGTAATTATTTTTCCCACATCTATATAAATCTAAGTTGATGGGGGATGTTCAGTGGTTAGTTTTTTTCCCAGTATAATATATGACAACCGCTGGAAAAGAAGAAATGTTAGGGGTCTCAGTTGACCTCAGAGAATCAATTCCTTCTATTGCAAACACTTCAACCTACTTGCTGTTGTCTGCAGCTTAAACATCATTTGAAGGACATATTCAATCCAGAGGCATCGGGACTACCAGAAACTCCAGTGTTGTTGCTGTGAAGAGAGTTCCATATGTTTGCCAGATCAGCTGTAGGCTTTCCTGGTCCAAATGACTCTCCTTAATGTTGTAGGCTTGGAACAAAGATTTGTGTATAAACCTTCACCCTAGCCAATGGGGAAATTCCTTGCCATACATTAAAAACTCTATTGTTGATCTATGATTAATTCTGATCCAGCAAAAATTTATATTTAATTCACACTGGTCTCCACATAGGTTACAGTGCTTGGGTTTTCCCAATACAGACTGCTTCTGGAAATGTGGGTTTCCTGGAGCCATGCTGGCTCATGTGTTTTGGGACAGTCCCAAGATCCAGTCCTTTACACTAGAAGTAGGAGGATAAATATGATGATCCATATAGAAATTATTTTCCCGAACTGTGCTTTGGGATACATCCCAACATCTTGGAAACTCTCCAGCTCATGGAAAGCTTGGTTCTATAGAGCAGTGCTTGTAGCAAAATGGTTTATATTGCTTTGATAGATGAGCAGATTGCTTCCAGGGATAGAAGCTTGGCAGAGAGAGATGGCTGGCAGTCAACTACAGAGTAACATTTTGGAGAACACAGGCCTTAGACAAATTTGTAAGGGTTTTGTCAAACTTTGTTCAGGCCTTGAGTGGATGGGAACTAAAACATCACTCTCATTATCTTTCCTCTCCTCACCCACCACTCTGTTTCATGCCCTCCTATTATTTTATCTTGCTCTCCCTTTTTAAAGTCTATACATCTTTAGCTCCCTTTTTTGTGTGGTTTTATTCTTCCCAAGATTTGGCATCCATGTATACCACCAACCTAAAACTGTGATCACCTCTCTGATGAGTACTCTGTGAGATAGAACAGGCATTGCTGAAATATATGGTATCATACATGTTAATAATGCAAATTCTTGATTATTTTGCTTTGTTTATTTTGGCAATGTAAGTGTTATCGCCTCCTCCTTATTTTTGGAGGGGAAATGTTTAATAATATGCACATTAAAAAAAAGCTTCCACTAAACTCACTAATCACATACCCAGTAATATAGACAGAGGTCAACCTGATACTTATGTATTTATGTGCAATTTGTTGAAAACTCAGACAAAATACACTCCCTCCCCCCGCAAAACAGCACACCTATCTAATTATTTTAAAAATTAACATTTGATAGACTTTCCTAGTTTGTTAGATATGTACAATAAGAAATTTCACACAATTTAATAAAATCACCAGAAAGATGCTCACTCTGTTAAAGGTAGCATCCTGTTTAATAGAGCTGATGATTCGATTACTATTTAATGTTTCTTTAACAAAAAGCTCATTATTGTAATGAACATTGCGTTGGCTCTGATAGTTTTATGGTAAGGATTCATAACCTGTAAGAACTTCATAAATAAATTAATACTTTAAGAAATATTCTTCCCACCTGACATTGTAGTTAAATAAAGCTGTTTTGGGAACCCAGCAAAATATAGGTGATAAAAGAGGGAACATTGCAAGAGCAAGAGTTCAGGTTAGGCTTTACACAAAGAAAGTTAAATTAGCTTGCCCATCTTCTTCCAACGCTAATTTTGGAGTACATCCACAGTATAAATCATATGCTCTGAATTCATTCCTAAAAGTTTTTAGCACAGAAAAGACACATAGAGCCAGAAAGCTTCTATATACTACATATATTGTTCCATCTTATCAAGAGAGGACAAAAACTTTTCTTTTCAAGTTAGTCATTGAATATTTAGGTAATTTATGAAGAGGTAGGGAAACTTTCCCTCGCTACATCCATAGAAATAAATAACTAATTTTAGTACTTTCATACTTCAGTAAATAATAAAGAGTAGAGGGCATGCAAAGGTGTTCTGTGGAAAGCAAAGGCTCTTTACAACACTTTTATTAGTGAACAATGGTAACCTTATTTTTCTTACACAGAAAAAAAGTCAATTCAGTTCCTAGACATCAAAAAAGTTAAGTTTTCTTTTAGTTTAAGGTTGTATTTATAATGTTTTCTTTTACTTTCTTTAAAGGATCATCTATTTCAACTGGACTGGAACAAATTTGAGAGAGGACGAGGCAGGTGCCCTTTTGACCCTAGCTCCTCCTTCATCTCTACTTTAATTGGTAATGAACTTTACGTCTCAATCTTCAAGGTGCTGTCAAACTGTCTGTCTTAGTCTCTTTCATCAGCTCTGCAAGGTATTGTCAGTATTTCCTTACAGCCATAACTTGTAATGGTGGTACCCACATTAATACTACATTCCAGACCATGTTAATTTGAGCAAGCGTATCTCAGACGATCAAGCAGATGTAGTATTATATGTGCCTTTATACAAAGATAATTGACTACTACTTAATATTAATGGTAACATCAGTTTTCTTTTCCTTGAAAGCAAAACAATATATTCAGCTCAAAATATTTACACAAATGAACCATGCATCCAACAATGCCAGTTTGCAAGATGAGCTACAAAACTTAATTTTGATAAAAGAAATCTGAGAAAAATGCTGTTAGGTCAAATGGTTTCTATAAGTGAGGACTTTTATTGTTATCGCAACCTATAACATTTCTTAAAATGCCAAATTTCCAGGGTTTGCAATTATCTCGACTTGTAAGCCAAATAAGGGTGCTTACAGGGAGAAGAGTGTATTTCAGCAAGAGACCATGGCCCCAATCTTACAAAACAATTCATGTGGACACATTGCCAGGCCACCATGGAACAACATTGAGTGCTGCCCAAGAAGATCTCATTGCAGGATCAAGATGTTTGAAACTAAAATCCAATCCAATCCAATACCTATTTATTTTATAATCTGGTGGTGTTGGACAAAGTGTAGGATATCATAGCTTGCCAACTTTATAATACAAAGATGTTAGATTAGTAGGGGACAGTAGATAAGAAGAGGTGTTGATAAGAGTAACAGGTACAAGAAACAGGCCAGCAACTAGTGGTTGTGAGAAGTGCAAATGTGATTATTTCTGAGGGGGTTTTTAAGGGATAGTCAGTGAGAAAGACATAGGATAGATCACTTGATGATTACCTGTTCTGTTCATTCCCTTTGGGGCACAGGCAATTGGCCACTCTTGGAAGACAGGACCCAGTATGACCATTCTTATGTTATTGTCTGCAATGGGAATTGAGTTGTTTTCTGAGTGAATATACCTAGCCATTAGGTACTTGTACTTCAGACCTTGACATTAAGGAATTTTATGTCTGGATCTCAGAAAAAGCATTTTGGGGCATGTCGACATTGCGTTTTAAAACCCATGCATCTCAGAGTTAGGATCTACATGCACTCAGGCTCAGGCTGGAGCTTAGGTTCTGAAACGGCAACTCAAAGAACCTTGAGCACAGTGAAGTGTCTGGAGAACAATGAGAAGTATAGAAACAAGAATTGTAGCCATTAATAAATAACCATTTTTGTGGATGACACCAAAGCAGCAAAAGTGAAAGGATGAACAACTGGCTCTCTCCAAGCATAACAAATGAAGGCTAATCATTGGATCAGGTAAGGCAACAGGAAGATTAGTAATATAATAGAAAACAGGCAAAGACTGAGCCAGACTAAGAAGACTTTAGCCATTTAGCTGTACATGGAACATGCATCCGTAAAAGGAGATAAGAAATTAAGAAAATAGTATGAGTGAGGGTGTAGCCCCAAGTTGGTGAATACTGCATTTGTATTCTGGCACCTGGCTTTGACAAAACGTATGTCAAATAGGCTTGTGCACCTGAAAGCCATGACCAAGGGATTCTGTTTTATTCCTTCTTGCTTAGCCTGTTTAATATTGGACTTGGCAGCTCACTAGACAAGCAAGCATGTGCTTGAAGAACAAACTGCCTAGCACTGGCAGGCAAGAGTGAAAACTTGGGGAGCTGGTGGGGGGGGGGGTGAGGGGAGTGGAGGGGTGTTATTCATCCCAGATGAAGAACAAATATATTTGTTTTGTATCAAGAGAAAAGAAGTTGTAAAGAGAGAAACAAGAAAATGTGTCAAAATTCCTAAACGAATTAGATGCCTCATTAAAAGTTACAGGAAGTTAGGCTCCTAAATGACTAGGGCCTAGGGTTCCCAGATGGTTTCAACAGAAATACCAGACACACTTGACATTACATCACAATCTACATTACATCTTATTTAGAAAATACCGGACATTTATATTTTCTCATTTATATTTTCTCAATTTGTTTCCCGAACAGAAAGCTCAAATACTGGACTGTCCAATTCAAAACCGGACACCTGGCAACCCTACTAGGGCCCATATCCTCAATGGTGTTTAGGAATCAAACTCCTGTTGATTTCAATGGAAGTTAGACAGCTAACATTGTGATGAAGATGGTCCTAAGTCACTTTTAAAAGTGTGACTTAGGTGCTCTTAATCATTTTCCTAAGGGCCTTTAATAAATCGTGAGTTTAGCTCAATTACTATTAAATTTCTTTTGAAGGATTTGAAGTCTGTTTGCAACTTTGTAAACTAGGGTTTTCCTGCCACTACCAAGTCCTCCATTCTTTTGAGGCCTCCCTCTAAGGATACAGCTAGACTGCAAGGGGGGGGGGGGAGGGAAGGGGGGGGCAAAGGGATACCAGAAGTATCCCGAAAAACTCTGCTGCATCCAGGCAACGCATTTGCTTTTCCACTTTTTTTTGTGGAAGAGCAAACATGCTCTTTCGGAAGCCCCTGTATTCCATGTTGTACGAGGAAGAAGGGGGCTTCCGAAAGAGGGTTTTTTTCCAACATTTGGCCCAGTCTAGGTGGGCCAAATGTCAGAAAAGCCTCTTCCAACAAAAGAATTGGAAAAAGGTACTCAAAATGTAGAGCGTATTTTGCGTACCTTTTTCCGCCAAAATCTTGTAGTCTAGCCATGCCCTAAATTTCATGTTACTCCCATTCTTGTTTAATTGATTATCTTCTTTCTGATTATAATTTGTTTTTAAGCAGGGATCCAGGATCCTTCCCAATAAGCTGAACAAAATGACTTTTAAAAATGGCATGATTTGTTTGTTTGTTTGTTTGTTTGTTTTAACTTACCTGGGCTATTACATAAATAAACAAAGCTACTCTTATGAAGCCAGAGGGACTGTTACCAGAATCGATTTTCCTAGACAAAAAATATACATTAAAACCTGGTATAAATTTGTAAGAGCTTGCTAATAAAATATTAAATATATCAGAAGTTATAGACTTGAAGTGTTTTATCCACTGCTGTGGTCTTACGCAATTAGCCTGTGTGATTTATTACAGAGCTGCTTTTGACTATTGAAAGCATATACAATTATAGGGATATCTTTGTTTTGTTTTTTAGAAAATAGGTCCAAGCATTTTGTATGTAATTTATCTAAGCATTTACATTTTATGCAACAGCTCTGTAGTTGAACATCTATTCTGTTTCCTTATGCTGACAAATTATGACAAGTTTGATATAATTGTTTTTTGCAGATACTTTACCATCAGGTCAAATGGACTATCATAAAACTCATTAAATCATAGGATATTCAATTTTAAAACCAACTCAGAAACTGTCATTGTGTTGAACTGGGCTTTTAAATTGAAGTGCTAAAATAAACAGAATTTTCTTCTGATCAAAGTAAAACTATTTAAATCTGATTTTAGTCATACATACTGAAAATGACCTTCCAGATTCAAACAATTCTAAACTTTAATCACAGATAAAAGTGATTCCTCTATTTTGTTGCTGGGGGCTAATTCTGGGCTGAGTATCTCCATAGAGATATTTGGGCATTTTACTCCCATTGATTGTAATGGGAGTTTCAATGGGAATCAGACACCTAAATATTTGAAATCAATGGGAATTCAGTGTGTAAGTTTCATTGAGGATCTAGGCCTGAATTACACTGGTGTAGAGCAACTGCCCTATACTAGTGTACATAGTTATATTTAAAGATATATAATATTTGTCATTGGAGAGCTTTGCCCTTTTATTTAAAAGAGAGTCAGATCATTTCAAATGCAAAAGTTATAGCTTAACAGCTTCTGGAAAAGAGACTATTCATTATAAACTTGCAGCAACTTTAAGAAAAGTGGAAAATTGCATTCATTTGGCGTTACATGAAGGATTCCACTAAGACTAATGTTGCAACCTTGTGCTGGAATGTGACACCCTTTAAACCAGGGATGGGGAACCTCAGGGTGGGGACCCCCCCCCAGCACTGGGGAGCCCACGCTGGCACTCCAGCCCCCCCTGCTGCCCCACTTCAGGGGCTGGAGCACACATAATCTACTAGGCTGGGCCGCCAGGCTCTGGTGTGCAAGGGGAATGTGGGGAGTGTCTTTCTCTTCAGTTGAGGGCCACTTGTGTTCAGCCCCTGACAGATATGTCTGTGGGTCAGTGGCCCCCGACCCCAAAAGATTCCCTACCCATGCTTTAAACCTTGGGTTATGCCTGTACTATTAGGAAAATTGTCACGGGATATGGCCATGTGTTTTCGGTCACATCAAAGATGACATCTTCATCAAGACACGTCCCCACTATTAATAACTGTGAGGATGCCTGTTTTTTTTTTTTTTTAATGAGGGAGAAGGAGAGGGAGAGGGAGAGTGGGTTCCTGGAATCTAATAAAGTTTCTTGCTCAGTCTTAGAAGAAGAAAAGGACTTCGTGTTTCTTGACCATTGTCACTTCAAGGAAAATTAGTTCTGCATTTTCCTCTGCTCTGCACATTTTTGCTTTTCACACTTTCTGGGTTAAAAATAAAATCCGGTTGTTATAGCTTGTCAGACAGAGTTCCAGTTACATTCCTGGACTGTAGAAATCATCATTTAATTTGTTATTTCTAATTAAAAGCACTCCAGAGCAAAGCCTGGCTTGAGCTTAAAAAGATAAAAACCAGAAGATAACATTAGACTGATTAGGTAGTGTATTATGCATGTGTCTTCACCAGAGACTTTAAATTACACTTTCTCAGCTGGGACCACCTCAAAATCAGGTTAAGACATTTGTTACACAGTCTACCTAAAGTCTGTATGCTGTCAACTCCTTATTCTGCTAATTAAAAACAGATAATTGTGATTTTTTTAGAAAGACAAGCAAGAACATTCCTTATATCCCAATGCACACTTCAACATTCTACATGTATTTATGTTAATTTTGTGTACAGATTGCTTTGGTACATCCTAAAAAGTTTACAGTAATGGACTCTAATGTTTATATAACTTTAAAGAAATGAGACTCTCATTGTTGAAGTTTAAAGAATCTTTTTGATATATCCAGTGCTTTTGTTGTAAAAAAAAAAAAAAAGGTGCCGGTACTCCAGGGGAAAAATTGTTGAGGTCTGACTGGAGGTGCTGGTACTGCATCTGGAGGTGCCAGTACTGCGTACCAGGCAGTACTGTCACAAAAAAAGCACTGGCTATATCTATTTGTTCCTTATTAATTTACATTTATAGAGAAGGAACCAATTTTGGCTTTACCCTGCCTTCCTCCAGCATCTAAAATTCCCAAGAATTGTTGAGTGCACTGAGAATGCAAAATTCAGCCGTTTTTTTTTTCAAATACCAGAATTTTTTTTCCATATATGTAAAACCCTTCTGCCAGCTGGAGCCAGCAGCAGTCAGTGCAAGAGTCAATATTTAGGGCTTCCGCTCCATCCATTCAACACAGAACAGGCTTCAGCCCCAGCCCAGTAATCTGGGAAATTCACACACCACCCCGGGGCACCTCTGGGAGGCAATGCTTCCCCACTCACAAGCACAGAGTCTGAATGCAGAAAAAGAAACGTTTAATAACAGGGAAGGAAGTAATTTGGGAAACAGCACAAAGTTCATAAACATTAGCCATGAGTAAAAGTCCCATCCCAAGTAGGTTGGGGAGTGGCCTTTTCTACTCAGGTTCTTAAGTCCAGCAACCAAAATGTCCCCTTCATATGCCAAAACTTTCTCTGCACCCCACTCAGTTACTGATCTTGGTCAGTGCTGACCCAAAGTTCAGAGGTGCATCCGCAGATTTCATTTCCCATGCTAGGTGAGGGAGGTAAAGAGACATCTTACTCACTCCACTGGTCACTTGCCATCTACCTGCTCCCTTCCCTTCACCGCCACTATGCCGGCTGCTTGTTGTACCTATCCCCCTCTTGTCATGACTCTCCACTACTACCCTACTGGCCTCTCTACCACAGCTCCTCACTACCACCCTGCTGACTGTCAGTCACCATCAACTGCCATCTGCCTCTTGGTTGTGACTTCTGCCCATCAGTCTCAAATGATTTAATTTCCCAGTGATTTCACTCCTACCAAGCAATATAGAAGAAACACAGCTCTACCACAATTAACATAAGAAAAGAGGCTCTTAATGATGCCTGTTTGACTCTGTTCTTTAAACAGTGTGGGAGGGAAGAAGGGGGAAAGAGGACAAACCAGTCCAAGCAAGGGAGGGTATGTAGCTTGTGATTTTGGTTATTAAAAAATTGGATCCAAGATAAAACAGCATGGCACAGATACAAAGGCAGAAACAGAAACTCTACTGCAAACAAAGGCACAAAATAAAATAGAATGCCTTTGCAAATGTAAAACAAGTAAGAAATGCAAACGCAAACAATACTCCAGTTCCGAGCCGCAAAACACAAGTGCAACATCTCTCAGTTACCCATGTAAATCCTCTCCCCTTCCCTTACAGCAACACACCCAGGGTACGTCTACACTACAGCACTAATTTGAGTTAACTTAATTCGAAATAATTAATTTGAATTAAGCTAATTCGAATTAATGCATCTACACACAAAACCTATTTCGAAATAGCGCGTCCACACTGAGTGGACCCTGAACCGAAGTTAAGGCTGGCCGGAACCAGTGCCGGTAGGGCATCAGGTTAGGACTTAGTGTGTGGGGCTGCTGCCTGAGGCTAACTGAGCTCCGTGCTTAAAGGGACCCTACCCCCACCCCGGACAGACAGTTCTCAGGGTTCCCCGCTTGCTTGTCTACCTTGATGAGGACAGCAAAGCAGTCCTGTCTTGGAGTGCCCTGAGTGCCCGCAATCGTGGGATTGTTGCCATCAGCCCGGCTGCACTTGCTGCAGGCTGCCATCAGGGGGGGTCCATCGGGAGGCTGTCAGGATCCAGAAGGGCCTGTGGGAGAGCTTCCACCCCGAGGAGCCCTCAGAGCCTCCCCAGTCCTCCCCACCGGGGGCTCATGCCCCATTCCTCCCTCACGTCCTTCCACTTACCCCTCACTAGCCCTTCTTCCTGATGTCAAACAAAAGACAAAATAGAAACTGGGTTTATTGAAAAAAACTGGGGGGGGGGATGAACCTCTGGGGAGACTGGGAAAAGGAGGTGGGAGAGGGGAAGAAAGAGGGTGGGAGAGGGGAGGTGAAAACCTGGGAGGAGGGAGCTGGAAGGGGGAAGCAAGGGGAAGAAGGGGGATGGGAAGTTCAGGGCTCAGGGTTGGGGGTCTTGCTGGACCAACTTGATTTTCATGCAAACCTGCTCCTGGGGTCTCATGTGGCCGTTGGTGGCCAGGCTGGCAGCTACCCTGCCATAGAAGGCCGCATTCCTCCATCTAGTATGGAGATCATGGACGTTGGGGGCATCCCCCCCAAACCTGAATAAGGTCCATGATCTCCACCCTGGACCAGGAAGGAGCCTGCCTTCTCCAGCCCCTGGCAGGCTCCTGGGAGCTGACAGATTGCTCCTGGGGAGTGGTGGAGGGTTGGCTGCCAGTGGCTTGCTGGCTCATGTTTTGGGGCCACAGGGTCAGGGGCCCTGGTGGCCACTGCTGGCTCTGGGCTGGCAGGCTTGGAGCTGGCACAGGCACTGTGGCCAGGGTCTACCCCTTTAATGGCTCTGGGGCTGGGGGAGAGGAGAGTAAGTTTTCCTGGTTGTGCCCAAAGTGGCCACCAGGGCTCCCTGGGAAGGGCTGGAGGCCCCCTATTTCGAATTAAGTGTATAAACACAGCACTTAATTCGAAATAGCTATTTCGAATTTGGCGTTACTCCTCGTAGAATGAGGTTTACCAAATTCGAATTAAACTCTCCGCTATTGCTAATCAATTTCGAAATAGTGGTTTGCATGTATAGACTCTATTAAAGTTAGTTCAAAATAACGGCTGTTATTTCAAATTAACTTTGCAGTGTAGACATACCCCCAGAGTCTCTCTCTCTCTCCCAGCTAGCTGTAAGAGAAAAATTCCTGCTTACATATATGAAACTCTTAATTAAAAATCATTGCACCATTGGAGCAACTTAGTCTGTGGATTCTCCGTCACTGGCAATTTTTAAATCAACCTTGGATTTTTTTTCTAAAAGATATGCTCTGGTTTAAATAGTAGTTAATTCAGCAGATCCAGGGAAGTCAGACTGGATGATCACAAAGATTCTTCTGGCCTTATAATCTATGAATGTATGAGCTGCTCTAATTTTGAAATGCTTTCCTTGTGGAATCAGCGATCACAGCCCACTAAATCAAATTCCAGTTGCTTAGCCCTTATTTTCCTCTCTTCTTGCTATCAAATCAACAGTCTGAGCTATGAGACAAGCAAATTGACAAGAAGAGAGAGAGAGATGTGGTTAAGCTGTTCCCTGCTTTACATAATTAACTTGCTTACAAAAACACTATGTTTGTGCACATTTATGAAAAGACAGTGGACTGAGCACTGACCTGGAAGTCAGAAGTTCTATTTTGAGTTCTGCCTTGATTTAGTGGCAACTATGAACAAGTAACTGACCTTCAGTTTGAAATGGGATGCCTGATGACGGTTTCCTTCTTTGTAAAATTCTTTGAGAGCTACAGAAGAAAAACTCTCTATAGGCCTTACCAAAAGACAATGCGAAGTCTGTCATCGACTTCAGTGGCCTTTGCATCAAGTGTAAAAAGGTATATGTTGTCATTAAACAAGATAGAAAGCAAAATCAGGAAAAAATCATAAGAAACTTGTTAAGGTTACAGAAGGTACAACTATGCTGTATGTCCTGTATCTTTTATTTTATGAATCCTATAACATAAACAGGGACTATATTAATCTACATTCTTAATTGAAAAATAAGAATGGAAACTGTTGCCTAGTGTAAGTGTAAAAAGACAGCAGGGATTATTAACTTTGGAAATGTATTAGCATTTTCAAACATCTGTGATTCAGTCTATGTAACTTTAAAGTTGCATTTGGGTAAATTTTTTATTTGTTTGTTTTTGGAGGCTCAGCTTTTTAAGAAAATGGAAAAATAGAATTGTGCTTCCACTGAAACTTTGACATTTATCTTTTTTTGAGTTTAATGGGCTGTGGTAGGGATGCTGTAACCTATTCAATAAGATCTGGCAAATTGATTTCAGTGGAAATTTCAGATATGTAAAGGCTTCAACTTTGATCCCTTTTTTTTTTTTTTTTTTTTGTTCTGGAGAAGGCAGGCTGCGTTTAATTAATGAAATCTCTCTCTCATTCTTTATCTCTCTCTCTCTCCCTCAACAGAAATCCTATTTCAAGGAGAGATTTTACCCCACAAAGGGAAAAGTGAAAGTTTCACTTGGTACCACACACATTTCTGATTAACAAACTAGAACTATAGAAAACTGACATGCCACAATGAAATCAATTAAAGGCTGAATCTGCTAAGGAGTGTCAAAATATAATTGGAAATCATCAAGCGGATGTGTTTCTAGTGGGATACTGCATGGATTTGTTCTTAGCCGTATGCTATTTAACACTTATATCTATGACCTGATCCTAGAAGAAAAAAAAATAAACTAATCACTGATTAAGTTAGAGGTGACTTAAAAATTGAGAGAATGGTAAATAATGAAGAGGATGAGTCATTGGTATTGAGAGAGCTGGATCACTTGGCAAGCTGGGTGCAATAAAACACAAAGTGTTTTAATATGGCTACATAGATGCATGCAGGAAAAAAGAACTTAGGCCATACTTATAGGATGGGGGGCTCTCTGTTTCCTACATGCATCTATGTAGCCATATTAAAGCACTTCGTGTTTTATTGCACCCAGCTGGGAAGCAGAGACTCTGGAAAAGGTGTAGGCAGCATGGTGGATAATCATCTGAACATGAGCTCCCAGTGCACCACTGTAGCCAAAAGCACTAACGGGATCCTAGGGTACATAAACAGGGGAATCTTGACTAGGACTAGAGAGATTATTTTACCTGCATATTGGCCATGGTGCAATCACTGCTGAGTCCTGTTCTGGTGCCCACAATTCAAGAAGGACGTTTATCAACTGGAGAGTGTTCAGAGAACAGCCACGGATATTACAGGGATAAAACTAGGAGCTCAACCTATTTAGCATAGGTTAAGGGGTGACTTAATCATAGTCTATAAGTAGCTGCATGAGGAACAAATATTTCATAATCTGCCCTTCAGTCTAGCAAAAAACAGTATAACATGAGTCAGTGTCTGGAAGTGGAAGCAAGACAAATTGAGATAGGATGTTTTTAATAGAGATGGAAATTAATATTGGAATAATTTAACAAAGGTCATGGCTGCTTTTTCATCACTGATAGATTTATATCACAACTGGAAGTTTTTCTAAAAAACATGATCTGGGAATTATTTTGGGGAAGTCATACAAAAGGTCAGACCAGATTATGATAATCATCTCTGCTGGCCTTGGAATCTATGAGTCTAAATCCAATACAGACTTTGCTATTGATTTTACATGCAAGGTGCTGTGGTGGTGGGTGGCAGTATAAAACCCTGAGGTAGAGCTAGGAGAGTACTTCACTCATATGCACTGTAAATAGCTGAATCTTCACAGCAGGGGAATAAAAAAAGTAGAAATTTACACCACAATTTTCAAACTTGGAGATCTCAGGTCCATACTTAAATCGGTTTTCTGAGTGTTCTTTGTACATATGAAAATGTGGCCATTTATTTTGATGCCATAACACGATTTTTAAGGCTTGATCCAAAGTCTGTTGAAGTCACTGAGACAGTAGAGAAAACAAAAAATCCCTAACTACCAAAAAGACAAAAAGTTTGCAGAATCAAGTTTAAGTTCTTGTGCTGAGACCACTCCCTGCTATGCTGACCATATTATAATTTTATTGCTTCCTTGTATGTCCCCTTTCATCAGTTGTCTTTTACTTAGATCAGGGTGGGGAACCTAAGGCCCAAGGGCTGGATCTCGCCCCTGGGTTGCCTGGATCTGGCCCCTGAGGCTTAGGACCTCCTTCAGCATTAGGTAACTCACACTGGCACTCCAGCTACCCTCCCCTCCCCCACCCTACCCTCTCCAGAGCCTCCCCACAGCCTCTGGCACCAAGCTGATTTTTCTGTGGGTCAGCGGCCCTCAACCCCAAAAGGGTTTCCCACCCTTGACTTAGATGGTTAATTTTTTAGGCCAGTGACTGTATATTATTTCTGTCTGTGTACAGCACCTAGCAGAATGGGGGTTTGGTCCATTTTTACTGCAATACAAATAATAAATAGTAAAAATAAGTACAGTAAATGGTCATTTACACCCATCTTGCAGCTACTGGCATTTCCCATATTTTGACTGTCTTGCTCATCGGCTTGTGCAAAGGAGAATAGTGTCATGTTTTGACTTATACATTTTCAGAGTTTTATTGCTATAAAGCAGTCTGTAATTTGTCAAACAGAATTTTTGAATGATGGATTTATACCTTGTGTTCATTAATCAAAACAAAGAATGTTATGAATTTTATTCAGACATTGGCAAGCTCTCTTGTCTGAGCACCTCTGAGATGCCAGTTTGTGTGTGTGTCGTTGTTGTTATTGTTGTAGTATTTAATTTCATTTGCTAATATGTTATATGGTGCTGACTCAGTGTATGTTATAAGGCAATATCATGAGGAGAAGCTTAGGGGAAAAGTTCCCTAGTTCTGAATCAACAGAGATCCTTGAACCAGCCTCAGCTGCCAAACTTCTGAAATTTTTTCAGAATCATTATTTCTTATGGTACCATTAAGTTCTCATATAAGTCTTAACAGAAACAAAATCCCCATCTGTAGGAAGATGTGCAAGGAAAATTTGTGCTTTCATTAAAGTCCATAAGCATTAGCAAATGTTATTGATCAGTCAGGTTTATTTTCATTAGGGAGCGAGAAATAGTGTTACTGAAATCTCCACACAGATTAGCTTGGAACTGCAAATAATTTACTTCCATCCATTTCTATAGTTCATGCCAGCTGTTTTATTGTCTAATGTCAGGCTGCCATCTAGTGGTCATAGCAAGCTACCTTTAAATGGAATCTAACCAAAAACTAATGTAATCTCAGATTCATAAGTGGTGAATTATTCAGACAACCTACAACAGGCACTTTATGCAACTTGAGCATTTCCATATGCACTATCTACATCTCATCTGTAACAGCAAATGATCGGAAAGGATATCAAACAGTAAAGTCCAGTGCAGTGCTTCATGACTAATCCCTTGAGGCACCATACAGGCATAATTCTCTTGAGTGGTTACTTCGTATATATAGATGCTATGTGACTCTCCAAAGCCATATTTTATGGACAGTTGAAAATGTGAGCACATATGCTAGCAGGCCAATGAAAATGATAAAATGACACTCTCAAAGTCCACCTAAAAGATAGCCAACTTGACACAAACACAAGAGATGCTGATGGTGCTACTTGTGGTAGATCAGGATTGTGTCAGACATGTTGGTCTGAGGTTAAAGCCTTTAAAAAGAGCAGAACTGAAAAAGCCAAAGAGAAGTGTGAGCAAAGAAAGCAGGCTGTGTTAAAAACTTGTGGCCATGTCTGCCTGATGTGCGGATGCATCTGTGCATCCCTCATTGCTTTTCCTTTGCCTAACAAAATGTACTAAAACAACTTAGCTCTCTAATGTTGACTATGACTATTATTTATTTATTAAGAGGTGGATATTGCCTTATTGTGAAATTCTGAATTTAAATTTATGTTCGTATATGGTTTTTTTTAGAAAAAGACAATGTGCTGCATTTTAATACAGTTTTTAAGTAGAAATATATGGGCTATAAACAGAAGGGGATGGTCCACTCATTCTTGCAGCACCCATTGGCCAGGAATGATGAACCATGGGAACTTCCGGGCTCCATGCCGGCAGATGTTCACCTAAACAAACTGTCTGGCAGCCTGCCAGGTGCTAACCCTGACAAACCACATGCAGTCAGCATGCCAGAGGTTCCTTACTCCTGCTCTAAATGGAAAAGATACTCAGTGGGTGGGAGAAACATTACTATCTTCATTGCATAACAGAGGAACTGAGGCAGAGGCAATGTAGAGTGAATGCCAAAGATCACACCTGAAGGCTGTGGTAGAACCAGGAATTAAATCCAGGTCTCCCAATCTCAGTCCAGTGTCATGATCGCAAGAAGATTATTCTTTTTTTTTTTTTGAGCCTGATAAAATTCTCACAGAAATCTGATCATTAACTTCATTAAGTCACGAATGGGGCCCTAGCCCCATTAAGTGTTGGCACCTTTTGAGGTGTACAAATTGTTTTTGGAGAGTAAATCACACCTTATAACAAGTATCACCTATTCTCTCTTATTATTTATCACTTGAATTGCCAGACTTTCTCTAAGGTCCAGTCTCAGACCAGGACCCCATTGTGTTAGGTGCTGTACAAACACAGAACAAAAACATAGTTCCTATCTCAAGTAGCTTACATGGTTCCTATTCTGTATTTATTGTAGCTTAAGAGTTCTGTGTAGTGAGGAAGGGTGAATCTGGTGGGACCTTTGATTTTTCAAATCTTACTAATGAATGTATTGGACACACGGTATTAACATAAACACAGCATGGAAACTTTCTCCTTTAATTTAAAGCCATCAGGTCTTTTTCATCCTTTTTCAGTTTTCAACAAAATGTTTTGTTTTTCACAAAAGAGAAGCCTGCACTATGTTGGAGAAAGCAAAATTCCTCACTACCTTCCAAAAGCTAGGCTGGCTTCCAGCAGGCTGCTAACACCAGAGTCTTGTCCAATGTGTTAACTACAACTTTCCTACGTCTAGCAATTATGGGCTTTGGGATAACATTTGTGCCACAGACCAGCATCCGTTAAACATTCCCATGGGTTGGCTTCTTTCCTAATGTGCTCAATTCATAGACAACCTCACATATTCAATGGCTGACTCAATCTCTTGGCTAAAGTCATAGAGAATATTAACAAGTTGCATCTTCATGGACTTCTTTTGTCACCATCACTTCCAGAGTAACTAGTAAATACAGTATTGCCCTAACTTATTTAATAATATATCTGGTCTGCAGGGGGTGAGCTGTTTTCTGGGCTCTACAACGACTATTGGGGGAGAGATGCTGCTGTCTTGCGTACTATGGGTCGTATGCCACATATTCGAACTGAACCTGATGATGAGCGTCTTCTGAAAGGTACAGGAAGTGAAAGGATGCAGGCCCCTTCCTCTTCATAAAGTTAGGAAAACTTTGGAGAGCGTTGTTTATTAAAAATGGGAATGACAATGTCATGAGCCACCCTGGATCCAGCATGGAATGATAGAGAAGATTCCAGTCAGCAAAAGGTCCTCACAAGGGTTTGAAGGGTTGCATCAAAACAATGAACAATGTGATTCCACAATTGGGACATTACCTCTGAAGAGTGCACGCTTAGGGAGGCTAGAGGTTCTAATTCAATGCATCAACAGAGAAGCCTCCACTTAAGCCCAAGAGAAGATAGATAACAGCCCTGTTGCTTAGCTTTGCCAGTGGGCCTCAGCCTTGGGGAACAAAGAGCAGGCTGATGCAAGAATTTGTAATTTGGAGTTATTTGCGTCAATGCAAGTGAATTTAGCTCATTGGCTCAGATTGTAGATTGGAGGCATCTCAAAAGAGTGTTGATTTTTTTCAGATGCTAATCCCACTGAAATCAATGGGAGCTCTGCCATTGACTTAGTTGGGATTTCAACCTAGATACAAGGCCACCAAAGCACTTAAATACGTAGTTAACTTCGAACATGTGTTTCAATCTCTTGACTCCATTGAGTAGTTTGCTGAATCAGGGAGTTGGGTTCTACAGTGGTAAGTACTATGTACATGGTGACAGAGATCATTAAAAAGGTAGATAGATGTACTGGATACATAGGCAAAGTTGATCTTATCTCTAAGAGCTGTTCTCTGTTTAAAGTTAGATTTCATGGTGGTGAGGTTACAGTTTTATTTTCTAATTTCCTGTTTTTACACTGTGATTTTGAAAAGGGGAACTAGTTTAAAATGTATATTTAATGTATTTATATTTTATTGAAGCAGAGTAAAATCCCCAACTTAGTCCCTAATGACATCTTAAAACGGCATTATGGCTTCAATATCAGAGCAGGAGTCCATGAAATATTTATATTAAAAAGCGTCCTATAATGATATCATGTCAAGTACTAGGCTTCTTAGAAGGTCATGCCAATGGAATAAATACTATTTCTGCTTTTGAAGAAAGCTGTAAATGCTTTCCCAGAATGACTTGAGACGATAAGGACTCACTCAGTACTCTGCCCAGGTTTGTTTTAAAGGTTCACAGCATGGGCAAACACATATTTCAACTTAGTACGGAAAACCCTAGCAAGAAAATTTCACGTGGTTACCATTTCCTAACAAAGGTGCTCCCAGTTTCTTCTAGCTACAGGCACACCTCTGTTAGTTGGACAGAGCTGGTCCTGTATCTCACTGAGTAAACAGCATTTTGTCTGAAGCCAGTGTTGGTATTCCTGTGTTTTGTACATGGCCAGAGATTGCTACATAAACTCAATGCCAAGTTTCAGCCTAATTTAAACTAAAATGTTAAAGCCCCAGAGAACAGGATGGGGGAAAGAGATCTTTTCCTTGAATGTATACAAAACAGTATTGATATGCGAATTGGAGCTACAAAAATATTTTGGAAGCTAATGTTTTCCACATGTTCTGTAGATACTCACCCAAATAAAATAGGTTTCTACTTTATTTCCTTCCCCCAAATGGTTGCTCTTTCCCTGGAAAATCTTTGCTTCCTTCATTATATTTTCCTGTTGTCCATAAGAATGGTTAATTGTTTTTTTAAAAAAAATATTTATGTTGTTTTAATAAACTTGAGAGCCAGCTCCTTTCTTTTTTTATTCCCTTTTAAAGAACCGAAGTTTGTTGGCTCATACATGATTCCCGACAATGAAGACCGGGATGATAACAAAGTGTATTTCTTCTTTACTGAAAAAGCATTAGAAGCAGAGACAGGCGCTTATGCCATTTATGCCAGAGTTGGACGAGTGTGTGCGGTGAGATTCTTTTGTCCTGATCCTCTAGTAGAACAACATACAGTGTGCTCACTTTGTTCATTCATTCTTCCACCTTCAAATGTATCATCAGTTAGAATTTGAGGAGTGGGGAGGAAGGAAGGGTGTCAGATGGGTCTGAGCAAAAATCCCACATCTAACCATCCTCCAATCTGGGGAAATTTAAACTCTTAACCCACATTTGTGCAAGAGACAACCTCCACACCCAAAATCTGATGAACTCTGGAGTGAGGAGGTTCAAGATGTGGACATGGATCCAAGTTTTGTGGTTTTTAAGCCCATCTCTAGTTCTTTTTCAAATAAGTGACACAGCTTGGTAATAATAATACTGATACTTAGCACTCCTTGTTCACGCAGCAGTTCCCCAGCCACATTCTCTCTCTTGCATCAGAACTGTGCCTGGAACCAGGGATGGAGGATGAATAACTGGCTGGGGGAGTGGGGGTTTTGGCTCCCACCCCAAAGCCACTTACTCCAGCTGCCAGGGCAGTCTAAGTAACTCCATGCTTAATGGCCCCTATGTTCATTGGAGGTTATAGGAGCTTAGCCACATGCTCTTCCTTCTCCCAGCACTTCTCTTCATGACTCCAGTGTGCATCAGGGGTTGGAGGAAAAATATTCACAGGGCTCCCATAATCTGTGCCACAAGGGAGCGCTCCCTGGATTGCAGCTAATTTGCAGCCAGTTTCTAGCCTCTTTGCATGACTATCGAAAATTATCCAGATTGCAACAGATCCTGTCCGACATGTGCTAAGAGGCTTTCAGATATGAATTAATCCTTGCAATAATGTTGTGAGCTAGGAAGCAGCATAAGCCCCATTTCACAGATTAGGAAAATGATGAAAAGAGGTGAAAGGATTTGCCAAGGTCACCCAGCAAGTAAGAAAGGGCACATTTAGACAGCAGAGTTATTTCGGGATACCATAGGTATCCTGAAAGAGCTACCCTATGTCTTTTAAATGCTCCCGTTATTTCAAAGTATTTTTCTAAATAACGGGCATGTTATTTCAGCACCTCTGTAACCCTCATTCCACAAGGGTTAAGGGATGTCTCAAAATAGCACGTTATTTCAAAACAATCGAAATAAGATATTTAATTTGCATAGCACAAATTGTGTATCTTATTTTGAGTTTGGGTGCTGTGAAGAAACACCCTAACAGAGCCAGGAATAGACTGCAGATTTCTCAGCATTCAATCCGCCTTTGGAGGCAGTCACATTCATTCCTCCTAACTAAAGGAAGACTCGTCAATATACAGAGAGTAGTATACAAACAGAACAACATGCAAAACTGCTGTATTAGCAGGATATACAGGATGTTACACAGTCTCCAGCAGAAATTTCTGGGGGCACGCCTTATATCAGTTGTGGGATATGTTTGCAGGGCACTGTGTGCACTAGTCCTGTTCCATACATAGAGTTAGGGTTTCTGTCCCCAAGTCTGTTGATCCAGCACTACACTCAGTTCATATAAATATATAAAGGTAGCCAAAATATTTGGCCTATGGCGCTAACAAATGTAGAAATAAGTATTAAGGATTTACAAGACCTGGGGAACTAAAGCTAGCTGCAGCCTTGGCATTTAATTAAAAATTCTTACAAACCCACAGCTTCTAATAAGAAATTGGATCTGTTTCTACAGTTATATTAGAGATGTACACAAAGTAATGCCACAAATGGAATAATAGAAATGTGGTTTGAAATTGTATGCTTCAGACATTTAAAACTATGATGAGAATGCAACTCAGAGTATTGTTCTTCTAGACACATTCCTCTAAATTACATTTATTATTTGTTTTTCTCTTCACACAGAATGATATGGGAGGACAGCGAATGTTGGTGAATAAATGGAGCACCTTCCTCAAAACCAGACTGATCTGCTCTGTGCCAGGAATGAATGGAATTGATACACATTTTGATGAATTAGGTTAATATTAATAGATATAAACATGGATACAACTGATTTATAGAGTAGTCTATCTTCCATTTCACTTTAATTTATTCATATCATGTTTATAAAAGCTATGTGAAATTAAGTAGTAAGTATTGAAAAGTAACTTTATGCCATTTACAGGCATTCAACTCTCTCTCCCTTAGGACTGGAAAAAGTAAGTGAGCTATAAATAACATTGTATTTTCATTTTACAGAGGATGTGTTTTTGCTACAAACTCGGGATAACAAAAATCCAGTGATATTTGGACTCTTTAACACTACAAGGTAACCATCTAGGAAAGATGATAATAATAGAGGTATATTTGACCAGTGTATTACAGCCGGTCCCCGAGTTGCGAACGGTTGACTTATGACCGTTAGCAGTTACAACCGAAACTGTCGTAAATGGCGGACTCTGAGTTACGAACGCGATCCGCGCTTACGAACAGCGCGGTCGCGTGTAACTCTCTGGGGTCCGACTTATGAACAAACCAAGTTATGACCAATTACTTGGTCCATAACCAGTTCGTAAGTCGGAGAGAGGCTGTATTAAGGAAGATGTCTGTTGTGTGCTAAATATACAATTGATACACATGTGTGCAACTGATCAACATAATATTATGCTGTGCATGCCCTTTCTCTTCCCCCTCAAAAATGCAACTTTGTAAAGTGAAATTGTTTATAAAGTAAAATACATAACTTCACTTAAAACCTAATCTCAACAGAAGGACTCAGATTGACTTTAGGTATCAGTGTTTCATTCTCATGGGTACTGATACACCAAGAACTCACAGAAGTAAACAGGAAAAAAGCAATGAGCAGAAGGATGATGTGGCACTTAGGGGGTGAGAGACTTGGGTTCCGTTGCTTGCTCTTTTATGGATTTCTTGTGTGACCCCGGGCAAGCTGCTGATCTCCATGATTTAGCTCTGTATCTCTCAAATAGAGATCATAGCTCTTCCCTACCTCAAAGGGGCAGATTAGGAAATTAAACACATTAAAATTGTGAAGCATTCAGAAACTCTGGTAATGACTGAGGCCATGTTAGTGCCTGAGATAAGGTAATCAGTCCCATTAAACTCAATGGGACTAATCATAAGTTTAAATTTGGACGTATTTTTAAAATGCCTTACTGAATCTAGACATTATGAGTATTTATTAAAAATGCATTCATAGGGTACTACATGTATGTAATAAGTTCTATTAGCATGATCAATTCAACCATTAAACTGCAGCTACAAACTTTGCTTTAACATCTTTGTTTTTATTTTATAGCAATATTTTTAGAGGATATGCCATATGTGTATATCATATTGCTAGCATCCGAGCAGCCTTCAATGGACCTTATGCTCATAAGGAGGGACCTGAATACCATTGGTCTCTATATGAAGGAAAAGTGCCGTATCCCAGGCCTGGTTCGGTAGGTACAAGAAAAAACGTTTGTTGTTGTTGTTGTGCTGACAGTCTAATTCAAGTTGGGAAGCAAAAAAAGTAAATAGGTCGTGATGGACAAATATAATAATGTCCAGAATTGTGATGAATATTTGGTATCAATATGACACTACTGAAAACAGATGGAATGACTCCAGGAATAAGCTATTAATGCTATATGTTTTATTCAAAGTAAATCAGTGAGAGTTAGATCTCTAGGGGCTCAAAGAACTTTGTATTAGACTCTAGTTACCACCTCATCACTCTGTCTACAAAGATTGCATGCTTTGGGGCATCTGTAGGGCAAAAAGTAAATTAAATTGGTAATTGATTTTTTTTGCAATATCTCCAATGTTTGTTGGTTTTAGTGGTCTGGGAATAGCATAAAACCAGGCTTTCTGAAGGTATTTCACTACCTTTTTTATGATCCCTGCCAAAACAAGGACGTGCAGTGGAACAGGGAAATGTCAGCGCAAAAAAATAATATAGACGTAGGATGAGAAAAGACCTTGCTATGGTATCTAATTCAATGCCCTGCACGGAAGCTGGTCTAAGTATTTTCTCGACAATCCCTGAGAGTTATTTGTCTAATTTGTTCTTTAAAACATCCAATGACAGAGATTCTTGTATGTCCCAAATAATTTGTTCCAGTGCTTAGCTACCCTAACAATTAAGATTTTTTTTCCTAATGTGGAACCTAACTCTCTCTTGCTGCAATTTAAGCCCATTTCTTGAAAAGTGTTATCCTTTCCCTCTCAGTCTTCACTTCTTCAGATAAAACAAACCCAGTTGTTTCAATCTTCCCTCACAGGCCATGTTTTCTAGACCTTTAATCATTTCTGTTGCTCTACTCTGTACTTTCTCCTTTTTTGTCCACATCTCTCCTGAAGCATGGTACTCAGAACTGGACACAGTACTCCAACTGAGGCCTGAGTGGAACAGAAGCATTAGTTCTTGTATCTTGCCTAAAACCCACATGCTAATACATCCCAGAATGATGTCTTCTTTTTTAACAACAATTTGACTCTGTTGACTCATATGTCTACTATAATCCTCAAATCCCTTTCCACAATATTTCTTCCTGGGCAGTCATTTCTGTTTTTGTATTTGTACAACTGATTATTCCTTCCTATGTGTACTCTGCATTTGCCCTTATTGAATTTCATCCTATTTAATTCAGAACATTTCTCCAATTTGTCAAGATAATTTTGAATTCTAGTCTTGTTTTTCAAACCACTTGCAACCTGTCCCAGCTTGGTACCATCCACACATATACTAAGTGTACTATTTTTGCCAATGTCCAAATCTTTTAAGAAATATTGAATAGAACCAGAGGCAGGTCAGATCCCTGCAGGGCCCTTCTTGGTATGCCCTTATGTAACCTTGGGTGGGCTAGACTTCAATGCCTTTCTCCAGTGTCTAAAGAAACCCCCACTTCCACAGCAGTACTGGAGAGCCAGAGTTTAGTCTGTAAGGAATTTCAGCAAGGATTGCCCAGTGTCAGCCTCCCTACATTCAAGTTCCAAAAGAAACTAAAAGAATGAATTTAATTAAATAACTTTATAAAATGTTATGAAGAAACAAATAATCTAATTCTTACAACAGAACGCAGCTATTTTATACCCCACAAATAATATCTATAATTACAATAAACATAAGTAAAGAGAAAACCAAAAGTGAAATTTGAACAGTTCAGTCCACACAAACACAGTAAGAAAAGACTGAGAGGTCCCAAGAGCTTAGATTTGGTTCACCAAAGTCTCAGTTTGTGACTCTGATATCAAATAAAAAACAGGACTATGTAGCACTTTAAAGACTAACAAGATGGTTTATTAGGTGATGAGCTTTCGTGGGCCAGACCCACTTCCTCAGATCAAATAGTGGAAGAAAATTGGCACAACCATATATATCAAAGGATACAATCAAAAAAATGAACACATATGAAAAGGACAAATCAAATTTCAGAACAGAGGGGGAATGATGGGGGGGGGGAGGTAAATGTCTGTGAGCTAATGATATTAGAGGTGATAATTGGGGAAGCTATCTTTGTAATGGGTAAGATAATTAATGTCTTTGTTTAGACCGAGGCGTAAAGCGTCGAATTTAAGCATGAATGACAGTTCAGAGGATTCTCTTTCAAGTCTGGTGTTAAAAGGTCTTTGAAGCAGGATGCAGGTAATCAAGTCGTTGAGACAATGCCCTTTCTGGCTGAAATGGCAAGAAACTGTTTTTTCTTTGTGATCCTGTCTAATATCTGTTTTGTGGGCATTGATTCTTTGGCGAAGTGTCTGAGACGTTTGTCCAATGTACATAGCAGACGGACACTTTCGGCACATGATAGCATAAATTATATTTCTGGATGAGCAGGAATATGTGTTCTTGATCTTATAACTCAATTGGTTAGGTCCAATAATGGTATCAGCAGAGTGAATATGTGGACAAAGCTGGCAACGGGGTTTGTTGCAAGGGAAGGTTCCAGGGTTGGTATTAGTGTGGTATGTCCTGTGGTTGTTGGTAAGAATCATCTTGAGGTTAGGTGGTTGTCTATAGGAGACTATGGGTCTGTCTCCCAGAGCCTCTCGAAGTTTAGTATCCTGTTCCAGTATAGGTTGTAGTTTATTGATAACGTGTTGGACAGGTTTAAGTTGGGGGCTGTAGGTGATGACAAGTGGTGTTCTATTGTTGGTTTTCTTGGGTCTGTCTTGAAGTAGATGGTTTCTAGGTATTCGTCTGGCTCTTTCAATTTGTTTTTTTATTTCTCTGGGTGGGTAGTTGAGGTTTATATATGCTTGGTAGAGATCCTGAAGTTTCTGGTCTCAAACGACAACAAGCAACACACAATCTCAGCTGCGCTGAACACTATGCCATCCAGAGTCTCAAAAACAACCCGGACATTATAATCAAACTGGCTGACAAAGGGGGTGCTGTGGTCATTATGAATAAGGCCGACTATAACCAGGAGGCAACCAACAACTCTCCAACACCACATTTTAGAAACCTCTCTCCTCTGATCCCACCTCGGAATACCAAAAGAAACTACACTGTCTCCTTAAAAAGCCTCCCTACAGCTACTCGGGAACAAACCCACAGAGAAACACCTTCTGAACCCCGACCAGGATTGTTCTATCTGCTGCCCAAAATCCATAAACCTAGACACCCCGGACGTCCCATCATCTCAGGTATCGGCACGCTCACTACTGGTTTATCCAGCTATGTAGACTCTCTTCTCAAACCCTACCCAACCAATACCCCCAGCTATCTCCGAAATACTACTGACTTCCTAAGGAAACTACAAAACATCGATAACCTCCCCAATAACACCATCCTTGCCACCATGGCCGTAGAAGCTCTATACACCAACATCCCACATGAAGATGGATTACAAGCAATCAGAAACACTATCTCAGAGGACACCGCTGCCAATCTGACAGTAGACCTATGTAACTTTGTTCTCACCCACAATTATTTCCAGTTTGAGAACAACATATATCTCCAGATCAGTGGCACAGCCATGGGTACACGCATGGCCCCACAGTACGCTAACATCTTTATGGCTGACTTAGAACAACGTTTCCTCAGCTCCTGTCCCTTTTTGCCCCTTCTCTACTTATGCTACATCGATTACATCTTTATGATCTGGATGCATGGCCAAGAAACACTGGAGACATTCCACAGAGATTTTAACAACCTACACCCCACCATCATTCTCAGCCTGGAACATTCTACACGAGAGATCCATTTCCTGGACACCACAGTACAAATCACCAATGGAAAATTAGACACCACTCTCTACAGAAAACCCACCAACTCATACAGTTACCTACATGCCTCCAGCTCCCATCCAGAACACACCATACGATCCATCGTCTATAGCCAAGCCCTTCGATACAACCGCATCTGCTCTAATCCCACTGACAGAGACCAGAAACTTCAGGATCTCTATCAAGCATTTATAAACCTCAACTACCCACCCAGAGAAATAAAAAAACAAATTGAAAGAGCCAGACGAATACCTAGAAACCATCTACTTCAAGACAGACCCAAGAAAACCAACAATAGAACACCACTTGTCATCACCTACAGCCCCCAACTTAAACCTGTCCAACACGTTATCAATAAACTACAACCTATACTGGAACAGGATACTAAACTTCGAGAGGCTCTGGGAGACAGACCCATAGTCTCCTATAGACAACCACCTAACCTCAAGATGATTCTTACCAACAACCACAGGACATACCACACTAATACCAACCCTGGAACCTTCCCTTGCAACAAACCCCGTTGCCAGCTTTGTCCACATATTCACTCTGCTGATACCATTATTGGACCTAACCAATTGAGTTATAAGATCAAGAACACATATTCCTGCTCATCCAGAAATATAATTTATGCTATCATGTGCCGAAAGTGTCCGTCTGCTATGTACATTGGACAAACGTCTCAGACACTTCGCCAAAGAATCAATGCCCACAAAACAGATATTAGACAGGATCACAAAGAAAAAACAGTTTCTTGCCATTTCAGCCAGAAAGGGCATTGTCTCAACGACTTGATTACCTGCATCCTGTTTCAAAGACCTTTTAACACCAGACTTGAAAGAGAATCCTCTGAACTGTCATTCATGCTTAAATTCGACGCTTTACGCCTCGGTCTAAACAAAGACATTAATTATCTTACCCATTACAAAGATAGCTTCCCCAATTATCACCTCTAATATCATTAGCTCACAGACATTTACCTCCCCCCCCTCATTCCCCCTCTGTTCTGAAATTTGATTTGTCCTTTTCATATGTGTTCATTTTTTTGATTGTATCCTTTGGTATATATGGTTGTGCCAATTTTCTTCCACTATTTGATCTGAGGAAGTGGGTCTGGCCCACGAAAGCTCATCGCCTAATAAACCATCTTGTTAGTCTTTAAAGTGCTACATAGTCCTGTTTTTTGTTTCAGCTACACCAGACTAACACGGCTGCATCTCTATCACTATTCTGATATCAAATCTGCACCATATGCTGAGTCTGAAGTCTCTCCACTTGCATGTAGAGAATCCTCAGTTGGAGTCCAGGCAGACTCTTCCTCTGCTATGGTCAGTGCTTGGCAGCCAGCTCACTGATTAACTAGTCAGTTAGCTCACAAGTGAACAGACTTAAAGAAACCCTGCTGCAAAGTGCTGCAGAGTGAGGAACAGCAGCCAGTTCTCTGCTCCTGGCTTAGCTTTTTCCAGCTCACACAGGCCTTAGAAAAGCACCTGCCCTGCCTGCTTGCTCATGAAGTCTGATCCCAAACTACTGGACCCAACTCCAGAAGCTTCTGGGTGGGTGGGGTGCTGAATCTGCCCAGCAACAGTAACACTCAACTCACTCCTACCTCCCCCCACATGGGTCTCTTAAAAAGATAGCTCCCTATTAAGTGCATGGGTTCCATATACATCTTGACAGTGAAACACTGATCATTACTCTATCTGTATAGTTTTCCAACCAGTTGAGCACCCATTTTACAATAGAATCATCTAAACTATATAAAATATTAAACCAAGAAAAGGTCATTCACTGCTTTGAACCTTACTTCAAAGTTTTTATTCAATTTGATGCAGGTTTTGAACAAAAGATTAAGAGGTTCTTAATTCCAGTAATCTCAGTCAATGCTCAGACTAGAAATAAAATGCAGGTTTTTTTAACAGTGAGGATAACTAATCATCGGAGCAATTTACCTAGGGATGTGGTAGATTCTTTAGCAATTGACAGCTTTAAATCAGGATTGGATGTCTTTCCAGAAGAGATGCTGTAGCTCAACCATAATTTATTTTTGATGCAGGGATTACTAGGGGAAATCTCACTGTCTTTGTTATACAGAAGGTCAAACCAGACAACCACAATGGTCCCTTCTGGCTTCAATATATGTAAAAGCCAACAGAGCCTGGTCGTTGGCAGGAGGGACTGAATCTGCAACTGTATGGACTAAAGCCATGTGCTTCTACAGCATAAGGTAAAAGTCAATTGACTCTTAGCTGAGGCTGTCGAGGAGACTTCACTCTCCCCTGTCAGTGGTCTCAGTGCCTCTGGGTTACATAATTCTCAAAGCTGAGGAAGCTTCTAAGGCAGGGGTGGGCAATAAAAAAATGGTAGATTGCCAAAATTAATCCCTGGGGGGCCACTGCCACTATGTCTACCTGTGCCTCTACAGGTGTCAGATGATTGCAGCTCTTGTTGGCCTCGGATCATCATTCATAGCAAATGGGAGCAGTCGGGAGTGGTGCAGACTGGGACACCGCTTTCCACTGCTCACACTGGCCGCAAATGGCGATCCACGGGCAACGAGAGTTGCGATTATATAAATCCTGCAGAGGCGCAGACAAACATAGAGGGTTAGGCCCGCCAGGTATTAACCCTGCAGACCCTGTTCCCCAAGGTCTAAGTCATGTTTAGTGACCCACACTACCCCTTTGGAGTCTTTGTGTACATGCCATTTCCCTCTGATTATTCCTTAACTCAGTAATTGATGAGTTTCTTCATCCCCTTCCTGTAGGGCTTGCTCCCTAGCTGCCCAAATGGGTAGTCATGTCACTACTGTTCTGCACACCCAGTCTGAATCAGTAAATATTGTCAGGGTGCCTTCCTGACTCTCCTCCTCTAACACCTTCAGCACTGTCACCACTTCTGCAGCTTGGCCTTAGTGTGGGCCTTGCAGGCCGGTAACAGGCTGGAATATGCCCACCCCTGTTTTAAGACCTCAGCAGTTTATCCTGGATGAGTCTCCGCTTGCAAAGCTGACAGCCCTAGCCTTGGAGAGTAGAGTTTGAACCTGTGACCTTAGGGGCTAACGCCATGTGTCTCTAGAGCATGAGCTAAAGTTAATAGCTAATGCTGTAGAGCACAGTTTACTCCCCCTTGTCAGGGGTCTCACTGCCTCTGGGTTACTTATATATGACCCTGCAGATGGATGGATAGATTTGTTTTGAACCAGTTTCCACTTCCTATCCCTTTTTCTGAGCATTCCACTTCCTATTCCATTTTTAAAAGATTTTCCAAGTTTACAAACATGGCAAAAGGAAATAAAGATTTTTGTACAGATTTACAAAGAACAGGGCTGCAATAAGGATATGTGTGCTTTTTTCTCAGCTTTGCTATGACTTTTCCCAGAAGTTGATCTTAGTCTCAATGCACCTTAAGTGAAAAGGAAACTGTGTGTAGTACTCTGCAGATACAACAGAGCTGGTCTTTTCCCCACAGTTTATTCTGCCAATATACAGGAGCTGGCATCTGCACAGTTGTTGGTGCCTGGCTTATAAGTTTGGATTTGGTGTATTGCCAGATATCTGATGGGGTTCACTTACACATTTCTTGCATAGAAAATTTCTATGATGATACTTCTTCACAGGCATAAACCTGCACCCCAGTCTGTTTGTCTCTTATTTTTCATGTCTCCAAGGCTCCCATCATCAAGGGATCTAAATACCATTATTCACACTTGCCATGTGGGCTTTTAAAAAGGTTCTCAGCACATTCACATTCTATGGATCTTAGCAGTACCAGTGGGTGCACAGTATCTTCCAAGAGGCAGTCAGAACCTCACAGGATCAGGCCCAAGGTGACAATGACCTGATTTAACTCTCCCTTCTTCTGATGTAAATAAGGAGTAATTCTGTTGAAGTCAATGGATTTGAATCATGTAAAGCTGATGTGAATGAGAGGAGAATCAGACCTGAGGTTTTTTCCCTCTTCCTATATGAATCCTTCCCCACAATTGTTTCTGTATAGCTAATTAGCTGTACAAAGAATTATTGTGAGCTGCAAGTTTGTTATGCTCAATGAGCCTTTTCCCTAAAATGTCAGCCTCATGCAGATTTTTGGCTGTGTGATGCCTATTAGCATATGTAACATGTTTAGCTAAAACACACAAGCTGGTTTGAAATTTCACCTGTTTATCTTCTAATTGGCTATGGATTTACTCTCCTGAGTTTACCAGTGGAATAAACAGTTTTCTGGTTCATTATTCATGGTGTTGCTTTTGCTTTGATATCTTAATCAATATTAGTCTTTATGATGAACACAATCATATGCATACATAAACCTGGTGAACAGACCATTTATCACAGAAATAAGAGGTAGAAAGGCCAGTTACCTTATATATTCCTTACAAAAGCAGCTTCATTACTACAGTATAATCTCAAATTAACCATCCTGGTCTCATTGAAAATGACTGTTGGCTTTTGTGGATTCTTTTGGGGTAGGAGTTACAAGCCAAGATATAATAAAAAGGGTTACACAATGAAATTATATGAGAGTTGAACACTGTCAATGAGACTTATACCACCTTGATGTTACAGACTTTTTGTTCATTTGTTGATGTGAGGACAAGCTTTAGCTATTGGTATGAGTCATTTAAAAAGTCTGGCAAGTGAAACTTAGTTTTCAGTCAGGAAGTGGAAGGACATAGGGGTAATCAGCTCCCATTTTAATACTTTCTGTGAGACCCTTATGCCAGTTATCATATTTGACAAAATAAGATGAAGTGAGGATGCTCCATAAACAGATGGCAGAATGGTTATTTTACAAAGACTAGATTCTTCTGAACTATTCTGCAAGGTCCACATCCTGAAGTCTACACATTCCGCTTTCAGACAGCAAACCCCTCATATCCCAGAGGACAGACTGAGTGAAATGGAATTAGGATTTCCACATTAGTCCCTACATTTCTCTTAGGAAATCATTTAAAGCAAATCTGAAGGTCTGTTTTTTCTTATTTTGAAGCAAGTCTTTAGCACTGAGCCATTACATTGAACTTCATGGTTAGAAGGACAAAATGGTGTACTCCATCCTCAGCTACATGGGACTTGAATTCAGCCCAGGTGATGAGGAGATAGGCAAAGGAGCTATGTGCATCCGAACTTGATGTCCATGCCATGCCCCAATTCTTTGCAATGTTATTCCAGTAGGACCTAGCAGCCCCAGTCAAGATCAGGACCACGTTGTGCCCCATCATTCACCAAAGATAGGTTGCCAGTTTGAAAATTCAGTGCCACCTGTCTCAATCTCTAGCAAGTTTCAAAAGGGAAGCCATGTTAGTCTGATTCAGCAAAAACAAAGAGTAATCCTGTGGCACCTTACAGACTAACAAATGTATTTGGGCATCAGCATGGGCGGTTGGTGAAAGTAGGGCTGGGGGAGGCAAGCCCCACCTCTAGTCCCACCCCTTCTACTGAGGTCCTACCTCTTCCCTTCACCCCCACAGGGAGGCGGAGTAGTACAATGCATGCCCCCCCAGCCATGGGGAGAGGAGGGGAGTGGGCAGGTGCACACTCACCCCAGCCTCCCCAGCCCCAGGGCACAGGGGATGGAGGAGGCGCACGGTGTGGACCCAGACTCGGCGCACCAGGAGTGCGATCACTGGGGGCAGCAACACTCCTCCCCCAGAATGCCTACAGCAGATGTTCTGGGGGCGGAGTGTGGGAGGGGCCATGCCAGGCAGTTTGGGAAGGCAAAGCCTTCCCCTACCTAGGCTACCAGATGCCCATGGACATCAGCTTCCATGGGCTGGAGCCCACTTCAACTGATTCATGACAAAGAGCTTAAGATGATCCAGCTATATATTCAATTTATGGCTATCACTGGCAATCTTATTGCACCACCAAAGCTTTTGGTACCCATGTGATTGTTGGATATGTAGCAGTGTTTCTTAGTACACAAACTTCGGGATTTGTTGGTCTTCCATTCTAACAATATGCCTATTTTAAGATAGTGGCCAAACTAGTGCTGAGAGGTTTGGCTTTGAACACCTCTAATCATTCTTTGCCACTTGATATGGAGCAGCAGACAAAGATGATGAGACTCAATAATATCAATACAGTGTTCTTCAGCATTCCTCAGTGCCCATGTTTCACTGCCATACAATAAAGCTGATATAACTGTGGTTCCATATAGCCTCACCTTTGCAGCAAGCTTGATGTCACAAAATCCCCGGAGAGGAGGAAGGGCCTGAAACATGCCAACAATTGCTGTTATATGAATGTCCACATTTCTGAATCATCGCCAGCACTGCCTATGACTCTGCCCACATATTGGACAGTTGCCCCCTGCTCAATGTCCCATCTGAACAAGAGAATACCGAAATGGATATAATGTGGAGGCTGCAGGGACTTAGTTTTGTCTGGATGAATAACCAGAGCAATGTGTGGCTCAGATAGCTATGCTAGCTTTATGCTAGCTGAAGACTCATCCTTCCGTAACTGCTCATTTAGGGCAGCTTTATGGTCATTTAGGATATGGCTAAACTACAAGTTTTTGTCGGAAAAAGGTATGCAAAATGCGCTCTGCATTTTGCGTACCTTTTTCTGATTCTTTTGTTGGAAGAGGCTTTTCCAACATTTAGCCCGTCTAGACTGGGCCAAATGTCGGAAAAAACCCCTCTTTCGGAAGCCCCCTTCTTCCTCGTAGAACGAGGAATACAGGGGCTTCTGAAAGAGCACATTTGCTTTTCCACAAAAAAAAGTAGAAGAGCAAACATGTTCCCTGGACGTGGCAGAGTTTTTTCGGGATACCTCTAATAGGGCTAGCTGTACCCTATTAACGTTGATTCAGCAGCAAAAAGGGACCTTTGTGTGGGTTAGGCACTGGCTCTCTGAGGTGAGTGTGGGGACCAGAGTCCTAGGAATGAGTTGGTCTGTTGGTGATGCCACTTCTTGGAAAGGTGTTGATTGCAATAATCCCAGTGCCTTCCCCATCTTTAGTTAATTCTGACAGCAACAGTGGCAAAAATAATCTACCTACCTTGGTTCCCTCTGTGAATTAATTTCTGTCAATGTTGGATAGGATTAGGCGGGGTATATAAAGAGAGGGAGAAGAACAGTTTTAAATCCCACAAACCCAGATCTCACATATCTGATAGAGCTAGATTTGTTCTGGAAGACACTACAATCTGCTAGTCTGTAATGTCTGCTGGAAGTACTGCTTTGGTCACACGTGTAATCTAGCTACTAGTCTGTTGTCTCATCTAGTGTGTTTATACTGTGGTGCTTCTGAAAACAATACCAGCTTCCTCAGAAATTGTTCTGATGGGCTTTGGAGGCAGCTGCATTTACAGATTCCTTTCTAGAGGGCTTTATTGTTTTAAATTTAAAAATAAAACCTGAAATGATTATTTTTATCAAATCTCTCTTGAGTTGGAACTTTGCAATGGAACTTGGCATGCTGATTCACTCAATATGCTGTGCGGTCCAGGGAAAGCAGAGGTTCAGCTGGTCTGAAAACCCCAAACCCTTTCCCTTTATTATAAACAGCTGATGAAACTCCACTGCTAGGCTGATTAGACAATTACTTCAAAGTCAACACTGAGCAAAGACTTTCATGGAGCCAACTCCTGAAAGTGGAAACAAACATCTCCCCCTTTGACAAGTGCAGGAGCTTGTTATTGTCAATTATAGTTGGCTGCAAGTTTAAAATGACTGTTTCCAGTAAACATTAAGAGGATTTTATTTCATTTTATTGATTGAAAATCCAATTTAAATAGGGAGCCTGCTACTGTGGCTTTGCTTGAAATCTTTCTTAAAACCACACTGTCATATGGAGATTGAGAGGAAGTGAATGTTACTGAAATGTTTCCAGCTTTCTTATAAATGGTTTCAATTAGTGATCGTCAGGCAAATTTGAAATGAAGAATCTATGTTAAGTTAGGGGACATTATCCTAGTCTTGACAAACTATTTAAAATTAACTTTTATAGATAATGCCACAGTTTAACCCTATAAGTAAATTTAACCCAAACAGTAAATTATTTCAATCACTGATCTACTTTGTATCTGCTTTGCAAAATGATCAAGGCAAACATTGGTAGTTCAGGTTAACCTGTGATACATAATACTGTCATTATGAGGTAGAAATGAGCATTAAATGTAATACCATGAAGCACCTTGAGATCAAAATGTGGGGGTTTGGGGATTCATTTTTAAATGTCCTTAATTTCCTTATGGTACATTTTGCAATCAGAGTAAATTAAACTATAGATTGATACCAAATGTTGTTGTTTTGCTCATTTTACGTGGCTGGCTGTATTGAGTAGTAAACATCTTTCTCCCTACTTTCTTATGATTAATGAAAAATGCCAAGAGCCTTTGTGAAAACGTTCTCAATAAAAACTTGAGGGGGAAAGAGGCACTACAGTTTTTTGTGAAAAAATAAGGATGTTGATAATATAAATCTTTTAACCAGAAATGTGCCATTTTTCCAATAAAATAAACTTCACTGGGTATGCCTAAGCACTTAGGATATGTCTACACTGCCACCCTAGTTCGAACTAGGGTGGCTAATGTAGGCATTCGAACTTGCGAATGAAGCCCGGGATTTAAATATCCCGGGCTTCATTTGCATGTTCCCGGGCGCCACCATTTTTAAATGCCCCTTAGTTCGAACGAACTGCCCGCAGCTACACGCGGCAGTTTAAAGTTAATCCGAACTAAGTCCTTAGTTCGGATTAACTGCTCCACCTCATTCTATGAGGAGTAACAGTTAATCCGAACTAAGGACTTAGTTCGGATTAACTTTAAACTGCCGTGTGTAGCTGCGGGCAGTTCGTTCGAACTAAGGGGGATTTAAAAATGGCGGCCGTACGGGAACATGCAAATAAAGCCCAGGATATTTAAATCCCGGGCTTCATTTGCAACTCCGGTTGCCTGATTTGCCTACCTAGCTCGAAATAATGAGCTAATGTAGACATACCCTTATAGACTACCCAGGGCTAGCATGAATTCATCTAGGGTTCGTCTAGACTGCAGAGCTTTTCCAAGATACCTCCCAGAAAATGCATCCAAGGAACGCATCCACTTTTCTGAAAATTGTCGGAAAAGCAGACACGTTTTGTTGGCATCCCTGTAAACCGTTTTACGAGGAAGAAGGGATGTTCCAAAAGGAGGTTTTTTCCAAACTTTTGTCCCATGTAGACGGGCCACATGTCAGAAAAGCCTCTTTTGGAAGAAAAGCAGAAAAAGATATATCTTTTTCCGACTTTTATTTGTAGTGTAGACACAGCCTCAGTAGCAACATCTATGAAAACATTTCAGCACAATCAGTAGAAGCCCTGTGTGGATCCTGGGTATATATTCAGATCACTAGTCTGTTCTGAGCCTCACACTGTATTGTTTTCAATGCTGTTGTGACCCAGGCTAGCTGGATTCAAGCTTGCCCAAGTAGGCTAGCCTGTGCCCAACTTTTGTTCTGCAGATGTATCCTATGTCTAACAACCCCCCTCATAATCTGTATTGCTAATGTGTGAGAGAGAATGAGTTAATTTATTTCTGTAATATGTTACAAGAGGACTTCACAGTGGTTGGAAAACTCTCTTTATGTAACTGTATGTCAGCAGTGTGCCCTTGTAAGCAAGTAGGCTAATGGCATATTGGGGTGTATTAGTAGGAGTATTGCTAGCAGATCTATGGAAGAAATTACTCCTTTTTTTGGCACTAGTGAGGCCACATCTGGGGTATTGCATCCAATTCTGGGGCCCCTATTACAGAAAGGGTATGAACGCATTGGAGAGAGTCCAGCGGAGGGCAAAAAAAATTGTTAGGGGGCTGAAGCACATGACTTATGAGGAGAGGCTGAGGGATTTGATCTTATTTAGTCTACAGAAGAGAAGAGAAAAGGGGGATTTGATAGCAGCCTTCAACACTTGAAGGGGGATCTCTTCCAACCCTATGTTCTAAGTATGCATACACATTTGTGGTCGAATTGAAGCTCTTACTGTATCTAAAATCAAAACCTGCCCTCGGTATGCATTTCGGACCAAAGCAGAATGACTTTTCCTTAATAAGAACTTAATAAACTTCTGTTGACTTCAACCAGGGTTCTATATGAGCAAAACCTAAGCCCTTTTGCAGATCCTCTCATTACTAGTCACCCACTGCTCTACTGCTTGGGTTTGCCCTTGAGCAGTTCCATCTTCATTCATGCCCTCTTTTTTCCCTACTCCCTTAAGCGCTTCCTTGCCTTCCTCCTGTTGGGAGCTGTGGAGAGTCAGCATTCTTGAGAATGAGGCCTATGCCATGTATCATCAATGCCAGTATTAAAAAAAAGCCATGTGTATAACCAGCTGATCACATGTTTTTCAGTGCGCCAGCAAAGTGAATGGCGGTCTGTTCAGTACCACCAAAGACTATCCCGACGAAGCTGTGCGTTTTGCAAGGAGCCACCCACTGATGTATCATCCCATCAAACCTGTTCATAAAAGACCAATACTTGTGAAAACTGATGGCAAGTACAAACTAAACCAAATAGCAGTGGACCGAGTGGAAGCTGGAGATGGGCAATATGATGTCTTGTTTATTGGCACAGGTAAATATAAAAGATGGCATCTTATCTTTTTTCCTCCCAATTTCAACAAACCTATGACACCTCTCTAAAATTAAGCTATTTTTGTTTGATAGGCATCAAAATGAGATCATAATCCTAATAAAGAAGCATATTCCTTATTCCCATAGCCCATTTTTATCCATAGAGAATCAAGTACAAGGAGAGATTATAAATCCCTATTTCACCACTGGGACATCGGAATCAGTGATTTATACAAATGCAGATCGGTGGCAGAAAAAATATAAGGAGGGGTTTTATGAACCAGAGCTTAAAATAGAGCTCCTGCAAAGGAACCTGATTTTTCAAAAGTGCTGAGTGCACAGTAACTCCCATTGATTACAATTTAGTGCCACACCTGAGACCCAGATTTTCAAAAAAGTCAGTACAAGCTGCTGGCTTTATTACTGACTCTGAGGACCACAAGTCTAAGTGGTTGGTATTAAATAGAAACAGTCATTTTTTTTTTTAGACCTACAATGTGATGCAACACCAAGAACTTGTCATTGGAAGAAGGGGTTGCCCATCATGCAATTCAATAAGCTGTCAAAAGTTTGAAAGTTTTGCCAAGTTCTCAGACAATGTTCTTAATACAGTGAGATATTTCAAAATAAATTTTGAGTATCCATAAAGCAACTTTGGAAGAGGTCAGACATGTCACAAGCTTACATATTTCTAAGTCTGGGCAGGCACACAGAATAGCAACATCCTTTAATGCCTGACTATGCTTTGGAACATAAGAAAATGTAAGTAAGGCATGGAAACAGACTTGACTTCTTGCAATATCAAACTTGTCTGGAAATGATTAAAAGATTCATACCTCTAAATTTTATCATAGCAACTGGGATTATTTGACATACGCACTGGTGGCCAGTTTGCCAAAAAAAAGCAGTTAGTGCAGGCTATCTTTTAACTAATGAAACTTAGATGGAAACCACATTTCTCTGTTCAAAGGAAACAAAAGAAGTTTACTTGTGGAATAGCAGGCTTGCTTTAAATCATTGCTGTTTTCTAAACTTTAAAATTTTGGTTCCAATATGTGGTGAAATTAATCACAAGCCATGTTCCTTGTCATGTATGCTTCTATACCGGATTTCATAATGTTAGCTGTATATTTTTACACTGTATAAATAGTAAAACTTGCTTGGTTGGAAAAGTAAATAGGTCCTTGATCAAGCAAAGCAAATCTGTAGCCAGCTGAGCCACTTGCTATAGGTTAAATACATGCTTAAATGCTCTCCTGGACTGGCGCCTAACTGCTGCTTATTCCTTTCTTTATAATTTGTACTTAGGGCACAAGACTTTCCAGCATTGCAATCTTGGGTCCAGCAGCTTTGCGCCCAGTCTTTACACAGACAAAAATTCAGGGGTGTCCTTGGCATTGTTTTACAGGAATGGCTCAATCTTCCATTATCTGGATCCAACACCTGTAGTGTTCATATGATCATACTATGAATGGAGTAGTTTGAACGGCTTATCAAAGGGGAAGTCAAAATGTGAGGGCTAACCTTCTACAACATGCCTGCCAGCAGGATTCTCAAAGGGACATAGTTATAAAAATCTGAGCTCCAGATTGTAATTCCTTTAAACTGTTCACTTAAAAAACTAGACTTCTTTATACATTTTTTTTTCTTTAAGGAGAGGCATTGGTGCTCACTTGAATGGTTTCTTTTTATGTTCATCTCTTTTCTTTCTCCCTGAACTTTTTTTCCCCCTGGTGCCTCACTGGTTAAATTTTTTTTCTTCTGTAAATCAGGGATTAGTGAGGATAACAGGAGATAGGAAGCAACAATTGCCACCGCTGATGACAAACTTGCAGCCCCAGGAATATAAGGGATCTTTAATAATAAGCAGCAGATGAAAATGTAGCAGAGGGAGAGCAACAGTTATTCCAGTGTGTTAATTTATTGTAACAGAACTTCAGTGAAAAGCAATATTGTCTAATGGATTGACCACGGAACTGAGAGATAGGGCAACTTCAAGTGACTTAACCCTTAAAGATCCCAGGTCCAGATCCTCAAAGATATTTAGGCACCTAATTCCCATTGAAGTCTATGGGAGTTAGGTACCTGACTGCCTTTAACGATTTGGACTTCCATTTCCTGATTTGATGTCACGTGTATTTTTGTGTACAAGATTCAGAACTAAGGCAGGTAATGAAAGAATGTGTAATATGCAGTACATTTGAAAGCTTGTTAGTTTTTATTCAATATCAATTTAAAGAAGTTATTTTGATTTTCGTCAACTGACAAATTAATATTACCACCAGTTACAACTTCAAGGATGTTTTCTATTTGCTTCCAGATAATGGTATTGTGTTGAAAGTTATTACAATTTACAACCAGGACACAGAATCAATGGAAGAGGTGATTCTTGAAGAGATGCAGGTATTCAAGGTATGATGCCCTGTGTAAGAAACATATACTGAATTGCCACAAATCTACGCATAATTAAAACACCTACTGTGTATCAATGAGTGAAAATACAATATCTGTGTGCACTGAAAACCTGTGATGAGATTTCTCACAGGAAATCTTCATCACAAACAGAAATATATTTGAACTGGAGTTGGACACCGAATACGGAAGGAGCTGAAAAAAGTCAGGAATTTCACTGTATCGTTTAAATCACAGAAATATGGAGTTGCAACATTCTCGAGAAGTCATTTAGCCCAGCCTCTCATGCAAAGGCAGGCCCAAGTAAAACTAGAAGAACCCCAGGAAATATCTGCCCAACTTGTTCTTTATTGATGGGATTCCAGTCTCCACTGATTCCTCTTCCAGCCCTTATAGTTAGAGAGGTTATTTGCCCCCTAATGTCTAACCTAAATTTCCCTTGCTACAAATTAAGCCCCTTGCTTCTTCTCCTACCTTCAGTGAACCTGGAGAACAATAGATCAAGGGCTCTTTATAACAGCACTTAACATATTTGAAGATTATCATCAGATTCTCTTTCAGTCTTCTTTTCTCAAGACTAAAGATACACAGAATACCTTTCCTTATAGATCAGGTTTTCTAAACCTCTTATAATTTTTATTGTTCTTTTGGGAACTCTCTCCTGTTTGTCCATATCTTTCTTACAATGGGATGCCTGAAACTGGACACCATACTCCATCTTATGCATCATCAAAGCAAAGCAGAGAAGGCAATTACCTCCTGTGTCTTATATTTGATACTTGTATTAATATACCCCAGGATCATATTAGCCTTTTCCGCAGCTGCATGACATTATTGGCTCATTCAGTGTGTGATCTGTGATAGCCCCCAGATCTTTCTGTGCTTTACTACTACTTAGCCAGATATTACTCATTTTGTATTCGTGCTTTTGAAGTACAGTACTTTCAACTTGTCTTTACTGAATTTTGTCAACTCTACACATTGTCAAGGTCATTTGGAATTCTAATCCAGCCCTCTAAAATACTTGCAACACCTACCAGCTTGGTGCCATATATAAAATTTATAAGCACACTCTCTGTTCCATTATCCAAACTATTAAGGACCTAGGACAGACCCCTGTGTGACCCCAATAGATAAGTCCTTCCATTTTGACAGCAAACTATTTAAGCAAGATTTCCCAATCAGTTGTGTAGTTAATTCTAAAACACATTTCCCTAATTTGCTTATGAGAATGTCTGGTGTTCAAACAAAGCCTGTGAGAATTCATGCTAACTTATAAGTAGAAGACTAACATGGAACTACCATGTTTGTGTTTAGTTTGATATAAAAATGTGAGGTTTTAAAAAAATAACTTTTTATAAAAATGACAGTTCTCAATTTTCTTCATTTCCTTCACTCTGGCAAAGCGACTTAGGGTACGTCTAGACTACAAGCCTCTTTCGAAAGACAGCATCTAGACTACAGCCAGTACTTTCAAAAAAGCGAGCCACCTTTTCCAAAGAGAGCATCCAGGCAGTCTGGATGCTCTCTTTCGAAAAAGCACAGTTTGCATTTAGAACGCCTTTTTTCGAAAGAGCATTTTCAAAAAAAGGCATTATTCCATGTAAAATGAGGTTTTCCACGATTGAAAAAACTGCTGCATTCTTTCGATTTACTGTCAACAGAACGCAGAGGCAGTCTAGACGCAGGTAAAGATTTTTCAAAAAAAGGCCACTTTTTTCGAAAAATCCCTGTAGTTTAGACACACCGTTAGAGAAAATGAGGGTACTTCACATGGTTTAGATAGGAGAGCCACATACCAGAAGGAAATACTAATACTTTTTCAATTAACTGTACAGTTTTCATAAACAAGGCATTTCTTTTGATTTCCATGTAGGACAAGGACCAATCTCTTTTTCTTTTTCAGGTGCCAGATCCTATTATTTTTATGGAAATATCTTCAAAGAGGGCAAGTATTTTCTTGTGTTTAAAATAGCCTAACTTTATAAATGAAATGTGGCAAAGATCTAAACTGTATGGTACCATATATAAAGAGATCAGCTCAAGTCATATTTTATAATGTGTTAATAGAAACTCATAGTTAATTATGAGGTTTTTTTATGGAAGATTTAGATGTCTTATTGCTGTTGAAATCTGTGGGATTCACATTATCATCCATTTCAAAGAAATGAAAATCAACCTAATTGATGAGTTGATGGCATAGGAATCACAGCAGGGAATAGCTTGAGGGAGACTGGGCCGCTGTTGCTGACAAATGTAAAATGATTGAGTAAGCGAGCATGGAGATTTCAATGTAA
The DNA here is from genome assembly GCA_032595735.1 of Pelochelys cantorii. Lineage (NCBI taxonomy): Eukaryota > Metazoa > Chordata > Testudines > Trionychidae > Pelochelys > Pelochelys cantorii. The sequence continues at coordinate 329,796,031 of CM064326.1, read as the reverse complement.
GGGAGCCTTCTTGTACCCCCACTTTCATATTCAGTGACTCCAGAGAGTGCTGGGCATGATTTAATTCCCAGTTTTGGAGTGTCCACCTAAGAGGGCTTGACTCACATAGTTTCCATGTTGCTCAAAGCTCTTTCTCTCATAGAGAGCAAAAGACCCAATCTGGGAATCTTCATGTTAGTCCAAGCTAGCCCCAGATCTTCATTTTAACAGTGGATGGCTGAATCTTACCTCAAAGAGTTGGTGTCAGCTTCGTCTAGTGCAGGAATCCTAAAGTGAGTCCAGGGATTTCTGGGTCAGAAGGGACTGAGTACTACAGAGTCTTGGGGGAGACCCCTCTCTCACTGCTAAACAGAAATCTGGTGGGTTTGAATTGTATCAGGCCAACCCTTCCTCCCATGGGGCCGCTGAATGTGGAGTAAAGTCAGTACAAAGGAGACTCTCCATGCCCAGAAATCTGCATGCTTCTGTAGCCAGTCATTTTACACTGATCAGCAACAGATTTTTCCTTAATCTCTGTTTCCCTCAAGTTATTCCCTGCTGCAATTATTGTGCCAGCAATTCATGACTCAGACAGATCTTTCACTTGCTTTGATAATATGTGCCCCACACATCATAATGAAAACCTGAATGTTTCACAATGAAACAGAGTGTGATTAACTAGGAGTTTACAAATATCACAAACCGTTAGATGATCTCTCTCTGTATGTCTCTATGGTATACACTTCTCTGCATTTTACATTTTTGTCACATTGATTCAGATGTGTATATATTATAAGTCGTACATGTAGCAATGCCTACAGCTGCCCAGTGCACCCCAATAAAACCCAGTGTTCACTTGCTTATAGTTCTGCCAAACTTTAACTGCTTTGGCTGAAATTTTCTACGCCAGGGTGTTTGCCTCAGGATGACTTCAGAGTTTCAGCAAAAAATGATTTCGCCACTTCTGAGTGTGAAATAAGCGGGGAGGGGGGTGCGCATTTTTGCCTATCTTAAATTGGTTTAAAATTCTTTTTTTAAGAAGCTTTCAAGTCTTCATGTTTTAGAGCAGGGCCTTGGAATTGAGCAGAAACCACTGAGACATCAGGGATATGCCTTTTGTAGATCCCTTGAAAAACAGGACCTTTAAAAACAATGTCAGTTCATACAAGCTGAGTGGCGACTTGTCAGAATTTGACATTCTCTGAAAATTTCACAGCTCTGAGCATGATCCAGCCCCATACATCTCCTGCATGCTGCCACATTGCATGGTTACTGCACAGAGCAAGAGAACATGCTCCACCAATGCTGCAGGAGTTTAGTAGGTGTTTCCCTGATATTGCTCCTCCCAGCATCTATGGTCCACTGCCATGCCAGACACCTCAGCTTAGAACAGAAAGATTATTTGTGAGTGTATGTGTGTTCACAATGCCACTCTCTACACATACCTTGGTGACACCTCTCAGCAAAAAGAAGGAAGCAGCCTGACTTGAGTGCCGAGAGATGAAGTGCAAGGGGAGAGAAGGAGGAGGAGTTGCGGTCGAGTTACCAGATAGAAAGTGTGAAAAATCAAAACAGGGATAAGGGGCAATAGGTGTTTATATAAGAAAAATCCCCAAATATCAGGGCTATCAGAATAAACACTGGACATCTGGTCACCCTAGTTTCAGGGAGGGGAGATAGGACCCTATGTGCCGACAGGTGCAGAGGGAAGGAGTAAATTAGGAGCATGAGGCAAAAAGATTAAGATCTGGGCCTGGGATAGGAGCAAAGGAGTGGAATTAAGGCAGGGATTTAGACCAGAGAAGGCAGTGAGGCAAGAGGAAGTAGAGGCAGGACCAAGGGGGGAAAGAAAATATAAGAACGGAGGAGGGGGAAATGTAGCAGAGTGGGGAGACAGGGACAGAAACTGAAGAAGAAGAGGTGGGTAGAAACTGAGTGAGGCAACTATAGTGAGGAGAGAGACAGAAAGGTTTATAACCATTAGTATACTCTTTCCTAAAGAGTCCAGAATTGAAGCCAGGAACCCTGACTCCCAGAATTCCTCTGTTGTCCCTCAAAGAGCTGTGAAACGTCTGGCAAAGTTTGTCTCATCCCCATCTTGTGTTGGTTCACAAAGATAACAGTGTAAATCTGCTGCCAGTTTTATGATAAGCTCAAATAGCTGAGCTTTGTGCTGGGAATCTATAGATCCATGTCCTCCTGATAACCCACAAAGGGATTATTATGGCTCCTGTTTTTCACTTTGCTTCATTAAATGCTTACAAAAATTACTCCCAGAAAAAAACTACATTAAAACAATGCTAATGTTCCAAAGTCAACTACTCAAAAGTTATGAAATGTCAGGACTAAATTTACCTGTTCAATCTCAATTATTCCCTTTTGTGCAAATACATTATATGCTTCCTTTAATTATATGACCATATACTATTTTCTCCACCTGCATCCTGCCTCATATGGTGCACAAGATAGATCTCCGAGAGGATAGAAGGGAATTAAGCTTGCATGAGCAACTGTAAAGCTGGCATTTTCAAGTGGCAAATGACCTTGTCTTTTTCGACAAGGTGCTCTGTCATAACAGTGTGTGCTCTGTCCATAACAGTGTGTGCTACATTTTCTACAGCAACAACTGTATGTTGGATCTGAGTCTGCCATAGCACAAGTGAAGTTCCATCAGTGTGACATGTATGGCACAGCCTGTGCTGACTGCTGCCTAGCAAGAGATCCTTACTGTGCTTGGGATGGGATAGCCTGCTCTAGATACTATCCCACAGGAATGCATGCAAAGAGGTGAGAACTATATTTTGCGGCAAAATCCTCTTTGCATAATAATTATCTAAGTAGTTTCTACTGCAACAGAAATGGCTTCATTTCTCTCCCTAGTATAAATAACTGAACAATAATACACTTTAGCTAATGATTTATCAACCCAGCATTAGGGAATACTAAAGGAAATAAATGAACATGCTGACATGACAGATGTTAAGTGCACACACTTCTTAGGAACTAGACACACTGAAAGTTAAACAGTGTTAAACAAATGTCTGACGTTCCCGATGCCGCAGCTTGAAGTTAGCACTTCATTCTCTATTCTGTGTAATGATTTATTTGGATTGTATTAGATGATGAACTATATAATGCAATAGCCTATAAAAAGAAAGAAAATATATTAACATCCTAATATCATTGTAAGACCTATTCAAACAGCGCCTAACTCTCTATCAATATGTAGTAATGGTTATTAAATAAATCAGCAAAAGTGCATATTATTTATGGTACAGTCCTTTCCATGATTTACTTTTCATTGCTACTCTTGCAAAGATATGGCCATATTTATTAGAACTGCAACATGGACATTTCCAGCAAGGTTACATTGAATTAATGCAAAGATGTCTTCCTTTTGTGCTGAGATGCTGCTGAAAGACAGTGATGATAGTTCCTCTGGATGCAGTTCACAATCTCTCCAAAGCTACCAATGCTCTCTTTAAAAAAAACATGTCTATAATGTTTTCTTCATCCACCATACCTCATGCTTGTCTTCCTGGGATTCTGGAAGCTTAGTAGTCTCATTGCTCTCTGTAGCTAGACAAAATTAATGCTTCTACGGGTTTTGACAAAGCAATGGGAAGATAATTGGGTAACACCGTCTTTTGGAAAGAAAGCCTCACAGAAGCCACACATAAGCAAAACAGCCAAAAATTCAGCTAACGAAAGAGTGTTAAAGAGCATTATATATTGCAAGATCCAACTTGAGCTAAGAACAAATTCTGTGGCATTTCTACACATTGGATCAGATCCTTCTTGCCTAACTGCTGGAAGCAGTCCCAGTGGAGTAAGTGGAGACCACTCACTTGCCTAAATGAGAAGAATCTGGCTCAGATTGACACAGTCCTGGAAAGTACTGATGGAAAAGATACATCATCCATTATATTTTGGGCCAGTGAGCATTATTCCCCACAGAATAAGCAGGATTCTGGAGGGTCTGTCCTTAGGGAGAAGTGAGTAGTGTAATCTGTGTCCATTTTCTCTTTGACTTCTCTGCTGTAGTAATGTGGGCTTTGTGATGTCCCCTATTAACTGGACTTGAGACCACAAACTTACTTCACATAGGGGAGGTCACTGAACAGATAGTAACAACTCTGGATCACTCTCCATCTGGTTCAGGGTGGAGCGATTGTGCCTGCTGGAAAAAGTAGGTCTCTGTAGAGAGTATGGAGTTCCCACACACACAAACACACATCCTCTACCACTGCCACCACTACTACAACCTTCAAATGCTTCTGGGTAAGACACAGGACTGTCGTGGTTGCCTGCATTCCGGACTCATGCAGAGGTGTTGACCTCAGCACTCAGCACCAATGTGTGTCTGAATTAGGATTGGCCATTTCTCTGTCCCCGAGCTTCCCAATGGTTCAGGGTTGGAGGGCTGCCTTAGGGCATAACCAAAGGCACAGCACAACCCAATAAATACTCATGTCCTAACATGTCTGGAAGGACTGAGTGTTTCCAGCAGTCCCCATGACATCACGCCTTCTCCACCATTTTCACACAGCACTCTCTTGCCTTGGTTTGGTCCTGATACTTGCCTAGCAGAACCATGTCTGGGTAGCTAATTCCAACCCTCCTTTGGATCAGCTGCTGTTTCCTTTAAAACCTAATGAGTGGTATGGCATGAAATGAGTTTAGATGAACATGAAAAGAAAACCTGCAGACTTGTCCCTATTGTTAAGTATGTTGCTGAAGAAATGTTGTTACCGCTGCCAGGTTGTTACGGCTGCTCCGTGCTTCTGTTCTTGAAGCTCTGGTGTTATCAGCACTAGCAGAGAGTTCAGCCTGCTAAGTCAGCAGACCTCAGTATATTATAAAAAATGGAAGATCACAGGCACTGTTTAGTAACAAAGGCATTTGGCCAGCTTTATTGTCCGTGAGGCTTATCACTAGCATCTCATAGGAGCTAGAAGAACACTAACATATGAGTGCCCAGTGACAAGGAATGGCTGCCATCAGCAGGAATTTATGTGGTCCTCTAGGCCACGCAAAGGGTTAAGGTGAGCTACCCTGACATTTATAGACTGAGAGAAACAATTTATGTACCACCTTATGTGTTTCATGACATCTGCGTGCTACCTCCCCTTGAACCTTGTTCCAGATGTCTCAGGCAAAACATTGCTACTCATCACTTCTGTCAAACCCTCTTGTATTAAGTCAGGATGGACCTGTGTTAATCATGTGTGGAATGTGTTCGCACTCATACCATATCTGTTACTTCTTAGGAGTGCCTGTGTTGTAGCAATGCTAGAAGTGCCCTTGCCAAATTCACATACCAGATAGTGAATTTATACGCCTCTGCTTTAGTACTTTGGTTCACAGGATGGCCTGAGTTTGCTGACTCTGGATCAGGACGCAGGTTTAACACCAGGCTCAGTGCTCCACACTCTCTTTCTCTCACCTTCACTATATGTGCAGAATGTAGAGAGGGAAGCACCACATATGTCCACTCAGAGCACTCTTTGACAATGATGTAGTTTAGTTTTGAAAGCCTATATTTTCATTCCTAAGCAAGTGAAAGGCCTGGATAATTAATTAAACATGAGATTTAACTCGGGACAACAAAAAGGCCAGCCAGCATTCCCAAATGCAGCATTCTACATTGCCATGACATTTATAGCTGCAAAATGTCCACGTCCCCAGAATTCTACAGAGGGCAGAAGGAGACGACATTGCTTTCAAGTTCTGTGCTGTGCTCATGAAGCAGCAGGGAGTTTCGGGTGTTAATGAAATGCACTTATTGTACCACAGCAATATAACGTCTGAAGCCAGATTGAATGGTTTACCCAAGGAATCCCTAACCTCAGTGGGAGAGAGTCTTTGCCCAGTCTCCCAGCAGGCAATGGGGGTTAAGGTGGCTTTAAATCACCTTTATGCCTTTCCAGTCTGGGACAGCTCCAAGGACTGGAGAGGCCCCTAGAATAACTTAGATATCTCAGAGGGCCTCTCTAAATTGCAGCAGCCACTCAGGCTACCCTATAGACTGCACCACTGACTGGGATCTCTGCTCCCTGCATGCTGTGACCTAGTTCTCAATGCACTCCTTCTGTCCCCGCTCCCCTCCTCCAGAATGACCCTTATGCCAAGGGTTGCAAGAGAACCCTTGACAGGTAGCCTCTTGATAGTCTTCTACAGTATCTGCATGGGAGAGAATTCTTCCCAGCTGGAAGCAGGGATTTCAGGGCCTCTTTACACTACTCCAGATATTTTACCTAGTGCAAAGGGTCTGTAATGCAGATGAGTCTCTCACTCTGTACATTTCCATGTCTCTTCAATATACTTCCCCCTCCACTGACCTTCCTGGTTAGATACATGCCATAGCTCCAAGATGTCACTTTGGCACATTCACATCTGCTCAAACCTTTTGCAAAGAAATCACAAACTTTACTGGTTACAACTTTGAAAGTGGATATGAAAGAAGCTGATCTACATACAAACATATTTGGATCTAGACATCTTCCATTCAAACTCCAGAGTGGATCGGTGTAGTATTTTAAAGACTGAGTTAGAATTTGAAATGGCTGGATTTGACTTCATAATTTAACATCTGACAGTTAGTCATATGGGTTTGCAATGTGTTAACTAAACATGTATATGCCTGTCTTCATCTACTGAGTGGTACAGAGAATAGTTCCTACTACTGTTTCTATAAACACAACAGTGTTTATAAAGCTAGAGGTTCTGGTTTCTAATCCTACAGCCATAATAGCTACATAATAACTTCAATTCAACATTGTGCCAAAGGGCATGTCTAGACTACATCCCTCTTTCAAAAGAGGGATGTAAATTAGACACATTGAAATTGCAAATGAAGTCGGGATTTGAATTTCCCACACTTTATTCGCATAATGGAGGCTGCATGTTCTTTCGAAATGGGTATTTCGAAAGTGAAACCGCTGTCTAGACATGGTTCTTTCAAAAAAAAAAAAAAGCAAACCTTTTTTTGAAAGATCCTGTACTTCTCAATTTTTGAAGAGTACAGGATCTTTCGAAAAAGGGATTTTTTTCAAAAGAACCGCTTCTAGACAGTGGTTTCACTTTCAAAATACCCATTTTTGAAAGACCGTGTGGCCGCCATTATGCAAATGAAGCATGGGAAATTCAAATCCCGACTTCATTTGCCATTTTGATGTGTCTAATTTACATCCCTCTTTCAAAAGAGGGATATAGTCTAGACATGCCCTTAGTGTATAGTTGTTTTTAAACACATATGTAAGTCAATGGCTGTGGGAAATGCTTAAGCATGAGAAACTATAAGTATGTGTTTATTCCCACTGAAGTCTTAAAATGGGATTAAACATATGTTTCAATTTAAATTGATATTTACGTGGTTTGTAAGAACCTAAGTGCTAACCCAATAGTCAACATGATATTAAATACTAGAATGGGTGAACATGAGTACCTGGTACTAAATAAGAATATTGATAAAGAGAAACTTCATGGAATGAGGAAAATCAATGGGGTGCAGTAATACAAATATATATTAGAAGAACAGAACAGGTCATAGTGTCAGGGGAGTGGCACTATATGTGAAAGAAAGCATAGACTCAAACGAAGTAAAAATCTTGAGCCAGGTCTACACTACAGGGGGAGGTCAAATTAAGATATGCAACTCCAGCTACATTAATTATACAGCTGAATTCGACATACCCTAATTAGAGTTTCCACACAATCTCCATGGTGGGAGACTTCCCTTATTCCTCACAAGGAGCAGGAGCACTGGTGCCAACAAGGGTGCCCTCAGAGTTTGATTTAGCAGGTCTTTACTAGACCCACTAAATTGAACTCCAGAAGGTCAATTCCAGTAGTGTCAATCTTCCGTGCAGTGAAATCATGGCCTTAAATGAACCAAAGATTACCACAAAATTTCTATGGATATAAATGTCATGCTTCAATAATAATATAGAAGTAGGAATATACTACAAACCCTGATGATGATGGTGCTGGTAATTGTGAAATGGTCAGGGAAATTAAAGAGGCATAGAAATGTTAAAAAGCCTCAGTAATAATGAGGGATTTCAGCTATCCCCATATTCACTGCATTCATGCAAAACTGTTACTTACAATATGTTATCCAGATCATTGTGTGGTAAATGGATAGTGTAATATTGAATGACTATGACTCAGCTGGAAAGGACAGGCTAGGGTAAGCCACCTTCGGTGCCTCAGTTTTCCCTTTGGTCCAATGGGAATGATAGTACCAGTTATGTAGGAGCACTGGGAGGATGCTAAAGTAATGTTTGTAGAAGGTTTTAAGTTCTTCAGATGAGAGAAGTTATATGAGAGCTAAGAATAAAGAAAAAACGCTCTGCACTGATTCTAAATTGTGAAAGACTTTAAAAAGAAAAACAAAACATTTCTGTTAAATAATGTGTTTGTGTGTGTCTATGTAAAAGTTCAAACAACCTTGAAGTCAGTAAATTCAGCCACGTAAGAATTTGCCTGTCTCTGAGAATGTTCAGTTACTGTAGGAGTTACTATAGCAGCTTTTATCACAGCTCCTCTGGTGCTGTGGGATACAGGGCATAGTTACAGGAAGAGAATCTTTACAAGATATGCAGCTTTCATGCTGCTCCAGATTTTGTCAGGGACCAGAATGGTGAACACAAAGCAAGTTTATAGCTGTCTCTGGTCTCCTTTCTCCTAAACCAGCACCTAATTGGTCTACAGTATCTGGTTTTAGTGTCTCTGAATTCAGACAAATGTACATACCTGAGACTTTCCTTTAGGTACACCCAACTTCTACAGAAAATCTCTTTCTTCAGGCATATGAGAACATTCAGTTTAAGTGGACAAAAACAATAGGAATATATCAACCCCATGCAATGGTAGTGCTGGCCAGTGTTTCAGGAGCAAGATCTAGTGCCCTGGATTTCGAATAGGCCCAACTTTTGTGTGAAAAGTTAACAGTCAACGAGTTAAATGTATTTCTGAAAACAATTCCATTTTTTCCCCCAGACGTTTCCGCAGACAAGATGTTCGACATGGAAATGCAGCTCAGCAGTGCTTTGGCCAGCAGTTCATTGGTAAACCACATACAGTACAGCACAACACTAGTGAATGCCTAGAGTAAATGGCACAGATTTTACACGTGAGGCTGATTGTTACTGCCGTTTCACAGTTTTTATGCTAGTGTAACTCTATCTATTTCAGTGGAATTACTTCTGATTTACACCACTGAGATTAGAAGCACACTGTAAGGACCAAGACCATAGTGAAGGAAAGTTTCATTGTTCAAGACAGTGCTTAACCATGTATGCCCCAATGGAATTAATTAGAATTAGGAGCATGCTTAATCAATGTCCTAAATAGGGTTGGACTTGCATGAATGCCTAAGTGTTTTTCTGAACCATAGCCCAGATCCCGCAAAGTGCTGACTGCCCTCACATTCCACCAGTATTGTATGAAATATAAAAGTTTAGATAGATAGCAGCTGCCAAGAGACACTGAGATCCTCCAAGATCAGGTCCAATAAATCTAAAGACAAAGAATCAAAGATCAGGGGTTTCTCTGTAACAGATGTTTCTTCAGATATATTTTGCTGAAATTGTAATTTTTTGAAGGATGGATTAGAATATGAAAGGGAAATATTTCAGGATGAAATATTTGTTAAATTTGCCCTGGAACATTTCATACCATCCATTTTCAGCAAGATACTATAATATGTTCCTTGGAGAACTCTGCTGGAAAAATATACAGGGCATCTATGGCCCACTGTGACAAAACTGAATGCAATGAAAATTGTAGATATGATTGCAAATTTGACTGGGAACCTCACAAAAGAGCACAGCAAATTTAAAATAAGAGAAATCATAAAGGTTATTAATCCTCTGGCATTTGGGCCAGAAACTGATCATGAACTGGTGTCAGGAAAATAGTCTGTCGACTCTCCACTCTTCTTATTGTGCTATAAGAAAATGATTTAGAAAGACTAGCCTGTCCAATATAGAACCTCCTTTGTCTGTTTCATTATGAATTTTGCCATATATAGCAGCCTACAACTGACTCTCAAATTGAAATGAAATTTTTACTAACATTTGGGTGGCAAAGCTATAAACTTGTTCTTTCTGTGCATATGTACAGAGCTCTTCTGTGCATATGTGCAGAGCTCTTTACTACTATACCTTAGGGCTGGAGCCTGTGAGATCCTGAGGTGAGGTATGAATTCTTGCCTCTTTTGAAAGAGTGGGAGCAGAGGACGCGCCGCAGTTCATGAGTTCAGGCCATTAGTAGGTATCAAATTTCAATCCCTACCTGGAAAGCTATGGGTCAAATTCCATTCGAAACGTGAATATCGAAGGAGTCCTTAAAAAGCCTAAAGGAAACATTCATACATTAAAAGGGTAATATTTATTTTATTTACACAACTGGCAAATAAGTAAGAATCTTACTTTACTTCACAGGAGAAGCCCTGGGGAAGACTGAAGAACGGCTGGTGTATGGAATAGAGTACAACAGCACTCTTCTGGAATGTACCCCTAGAACTTTACAAGCTAAAGTGATCTGGTTTGTACAGCGAGCCCATGAAGCCAGAAAGGAGGAGGTAATTTCCCATGTAATTATAGAATAGCATTTTTATTGAAAGTGGCTACCATATTAGGAATCAGATATGAAAATGAGCCTTTGGTGAGATAGTGGATACCAATTGATGTAATTTGTATAGCGCAATAGTGGGCAACCTGCAGTTAGGGTTCTATGTGTAGCTCACAAGACATTTTGTTTATCATTGCCCAAGTGCAGGGTTGCCAGATTCTGCTGGATTCCATTAGCATAGCTTTTTCCTACCAGTATTATTAAAGTAACACACATTAAAGTAAAGGCAAGTGACATGAGGTGCATGCTGATTGCACAGAACACTGACTGTGAGAGATATGCGTTCCCTCTGCAGCCAATCAAAGCACTGCAATGGTTCAGTTGGCACACTCTGCTAATTCTAGGCATGGAAATGCAGTTTGCAAAACTACCATATTCCAGAAAACCATCTTGGTTATGACAATCTTGTGGCCCACTAACACAAAGGAGGGCCATTATGCGGCCCACTCACTAGCCTAGGTTGCCCATTGCTGGTATAGAATCATAGATTTTAAAGGCAACTGTGAACATTATGATTATCCAGGCTGACTTCCTACAGAAACAGACTGAAATTTTAGTCAGTAATTCCTGTACCAATCCCAATATTGAAAGGTTGTAAGAAAATATATATTTTAGAAGGACATCATTTTCTTTTAAAACTTTAAAGTAATAGAGAATCAACCACATGCCTTTGCAAATTATTCCACTGATTAATAGCTATCACTGTTAAAAAATACACCTTATTTCCTGTTTGAATTTATCTGACTTCAACTTCTAACTACAAATTGCACCTCCCAAAACTGGAATTCTCTGGTCCAGCAACATCCCTGGTCTGGCAGGGCCATGGATGTTCCTTGATCAGAAAACCTTGGGGGGCTAGCCTAGTGGCAGGAGGGCAATCCAGGAGGGGCCAGGCAGAAGCAACAAGTAGGGGCTAAGGCTGGCAGCAGACCCCAGCTGCCCAGAGTAGTGGGGCTGGAGCCAGCAGCAGCCCCTGGCAACTCCCAACAGCCTGTGGCACTGGGACCAGGTCAGGGTAGCCCCCGGCAGTGCAGGATCAGGCCAGTGACAGCCCGGAGCAGTGAAGGACTGGGGCCAGAGCCTTGGCCAGCCCATGGAAGTGGGGCCAAAGCCTGCGGGCTGCCATGGGGCAGATGCTTGCACTCTCCAGGATGTCGCTGGTGGCAGCCCCAGCTACACACAGCAGTGCAGGGCCAGAGCCCCGGATAGCCCACGGAAGCTTGGCCAGAGCCTGCAGGTTGCCCTGGAACTGGGACCAGAGCCCGAGCCCTCGGCAGTCCCTGGCAGCCTGACCAGGGACAGAGCCAGCCCCTGGCAGCCTGCAGCAACGTGTGTTGATGAAGTCTGGCAGGCAGTCCGGAAGGGGCAGCAGCAGCGGGGCCAGCAACCCAGCAGGCAGCCCAGCAGGGGCTGGAGGTAGTCCCTTTGTTTCTCCCCTCCCCCCCGCTGGCAGAGTCAGCAGCTGGGGGCTGTGGCAGGGAACCTTCACTTGTCCAGCAAATACCCTGGTTTGGGACCGGTCAGATCCCAAGGTGCCAGAAAAGAGATGTCCAACCTGTATTAGTTCTTGTATTCTTTTGTACACTACAGGTTGAACCTCTCTTGTCTGGTACTCTTGGGATTTGACTGGTGCTGAACCAGAAAATTTGCCAAACTGCGGGTGATCAATATTATTGTGATCAATATCTAGCAGTATTACCAACACTTCCACTGATTATTGGGCTCCTAGAAGACATTTAGGTGTAAATTAGAGCTAAATAATAGCACAGAACACCAAACGTCAGGACTGATGGCAGTAAACAAACTTTATGGGACCACAGGAAACTTGGGCATATCTGTGACAAATGGTCATGTAGCACTTTAAAGACTAACAAGATGATCTATTAGGTGATAAGCTTTCGTGGGGCAGACCCACTTCTTCAAATCATATTCTGAAAGTGAAATGGTGTGACCATTATATAGCAGAGGGATACAATGAAGAAGTAGACAAATCAGCTACATAGAATAGAAGGTAGGGGCAAAGGGACGAGGAAGAGACAAGGAAGGAGGAAACTGCTTATTGTAAGAGTCAGTTAAGTGGCTAATCTGGAGTCACTACAAATATCAAAAGGTGGGGAGGCTGTCTTTGTAATGTGTAAGGTAATTATCATCAGATGTTGCCAGACCAGAGAATCCCAGATTTGGGAGGTTCAACCTATACTGCAATCTTGTACTGACTGTGACTGCATTGATCATACAATGTATCATTGGCTTGTTTCTCAGGTGAAGACAGATGACAGAACAGTCAAAATGGATCTTGGCCTCTTATTCTTAAGGCTGCACAGGCTGGATGCAGGGACATATTTTTGTCAGACTGTGGAACACAGCATTGTTCATACAGTCCGAAAAATCACCTTGGAGGTGGTAGAGGAAGAACGTGTTGATGAAATGTTCAACAAAGACTATGAGGAGGACGTACCACACAAAATGCCGTGCCCAGTGCAGAGCAGCATTCCTCAGGGATCCAGGCCATGGTACAAGGAATTTCTGCAGTTAATAGGGTACAGCAACTTCCAGAGGGTTGAGGAGTACTGCGAAAAGGTATGGTGCACGGATAAGAGGAGGAAAAAGCTGAAAATGTCCCCATCCAAATGGAAGTATGCCAACCCACAGGAGAAGAAGGCACGCATCAGGCCTGAGCATTATCGCCTCCCCAGGAATGTAGCTGACTCTTGATGGACAAAATCCATCCATACTTTGTGGGAGAATTTTTTTTGGACCCAAGGAATAGGGAGAAATCAGTCTTGGATATGGTAACAGACACAGGTTTCTCTCACCCTCTCTCTCTCTATATATATATATATTAAATAATGGGACTGAAAACAGAAGTGTTCTGTTAAGTTACAGCTTATAATCATGACGATTGTTTAGAGGTAATTTTTTAAACAAATCTGCTTCACTAGTTCTTTCTAGGTCATTGCATTCACTTTTCCATTTGAAGAATATGACAATCATACTTTGAGTGCTTTAGTCAATTTCCCATATGCACCATGCTTCCACTGTATATTCCAGCATGTTAAGGGAATATTAAAGTAAATTCAGATAGCAAAATAAGGACAAGCAGAAAAAAAGGTGATGTATAATTTCTGTTAGTTTCACAAATGCATTGCTTCTAAAACAGCACATTGCAAGATCTTAGCTTTCATGTGTGGCCTTTTTTGTCTGTATTCTTAACAGCCACAAGTTGTCTCTAAAGATATTGAAGGGGAATCTTATTTACTTCCCATTGCTGCTTGTCTTTACCGGTATTTTATGATGCACAGTGTACTACTATCCCAGCTAAATAGTATTTCCTTGTAACTTGATATAAGTCAAATGCATGCAGAGAACAAAAAAACAGAATTAAGTTCTTCAGTGTAACTTTCTGTAAGACATTGGAGTAATAGTTTGATGAGAGTATAAATCATGGTTATGAAAATGGACAGTTAGCTCAGTATACATTTCAGAGGGTTAGCAGTGTTAGTCTGTAACTGGAAATGTATAAGTATTCAATTTATAAGAATGCCCTCTTGTGGCAGAAGAGAGCATTTCTTTATATAAGTGTACATTTTCTCCAGAAATTTACATACTTGAATGTTATCTATATTCTGCTGATTTGCAGCCTCTTTTCAGCATGCAGTTCCACAGTCTTTCTAATGCATGTACTGAAATTTCAAACACAGGGTTAGAAATCACTTGTATTGTGGAAAAGATCTTAAAATAAGCAACATTTTAAGGCATTCAGTGTAATATGCTTTTGATATCGTAAGCACTTGTGAAAGAGTCTGGTATTGAAAACAACTTGTATTTCTATAGTTGCATGATCTGATCCAGGGAAATATTTACCTGATATGGAAACTTTTCTCAGCACAAATATTTTTGCTGAACTTGGGAATACTAAAGATGTGTTTATATATATATATATATATATATATATATATATACACACGCAGCTTTAATTTTAAGTTCAATTTGAATATTTTTCCAAAAAGCATAAACACATTTTAGCATGAAAAGTCACATGAGAAATCTGATGTGAACATATGAATCGACACTATAAAATTTGAAACTAAAAGCCACAGCTGTGATATAAAAATACAAATCACAAATAGTACTGTTGGAAAAACTGTCTCAATGTGAGTTCTGCAGGATCATTTCCTATCTGCAGAGATGTGTTCTAGTATGTGAATGACTCCACCTTTAGATAAATCAACTGCTTCAGTCAGAACATAATAAGTAACCTAGACTATAAAATTGGTCTGTCTCTCAATTTTGAGGTAACCAATGGCATATTTCAGGGAAGTTCCAGTTAATACATTCATGGCATATCTACACAGTAAGGCTAAAGCCTAAATAAGATACACAACTTGAGCTACATCAATTGCATAGCTTAAGTTGATATAGCTTATTTCAGCTTTTGGCACTCTCTACCCAGTAGGAAGTCCGAGTTAGAGCACTCTTCCTCTGACTTCCCTTACTCCTCGTAAAATGAGGGTTACAGTAGTCGGAGTAAGAAGTCCTCCAGCTTAATATTATTTTAACATTAAGTCAGAATAACTGCTGTGTAGACATAGCCTCATATACAACTCTCATTCTACTTTCAACTCCTAATCCAGAAATAGTGTCTGGGATTCATGCTCTGGGGCACAGATATTTGTTATTAACCTAGCAATTCTCTTATTAACCTAACACTGGAGTGGAGGTCATTGCTGTGCACTTCAGTGTCTCTAAGGGTGCATCTACACAGTACAACTTAACTCGAAATAAATTATGCAAATTGAGCTACGCCCGTTTCGTAGCTTATTTCAAAATAGCTTATTTCAAAATTGGGAGCATCTACACAGCACTTATTTCGAAATAGAGCACGCTTCCTCTGACTTCCCTTTACTCCTTGTACAATGAGGGTTACAGGAGTTAGAGTAAGAAGTCCTCCAGCTTGAAAGTATTTCGACATTATTTCAAAATAACTGCCTGCTGTGTAGACACGGGATAAGTTATTTTGAGATAATGTTGCTGTATAAACATACCCTGACACACTGTATGTGGAACAAACAAAACAGTGTGTCCAAAAAAAGGCTGTTGCTGGGATCAGAGTTTAAAGTGAGCTCCACTAGGATCTTATCTCTTTAAAAGCATCATTTGCTGAGAGCAGAGAGTGTCTTGGTGCTCAGAGGGGTACCATGTGCAACTTGCTAGTGAACAGAAGCAAAAGGAGATGCAGGATTTCATGTTATATCAGTCACACAGATGGACAAACCTCTCTAGCTTCTAGTTATTCTAAGCTGGCTGCACTTTTATCTGAGGGTTTGCATAGCATTTAGTCAGAGGGGCAGGCACAGCAATCCAGTGGCAAAGGCAATGAGGAGATTAGAGCTCTCTGTTCCCTTGACCAGGAGAAGCAGAGGGCATTATGGAAAGAACATAGACAGGCACTTTGGAGAAGAAACATCTTGTACAGGTGGGACATCTCTTATCTGGCACCCTTGGGACCTGACCAGTTCCAAACCAGGGAATTTGCCGGACCAGAGAAGGTTCCCTGCCACAGCCCACTGCCAGCTCTGGAGAGGGGAAAGGGAGAAGGAGAGAGACGGGGGGATACCTCCAGTCCCTGCCGGGCTGCCTGCTTCATTGCTCACCCTGCCTCTGCTGCCCCTGCTGGACTGCCTGCTGGGCTCCAGCAGCTCACACTGCAGCAGGCTGCCAGGAGCTGGCTCTGACCCTGGTTGGGCTGCCAGGTGCTACCAAGGTCTCGGGTTCCACTCCCAGCTCTGCAACAGTCTGCAGGTTCTAGCCCCGTTTCCATGGGTAGTCCGGGGCTCTGGCCCTTTACTGGTGTGTGTTGTTGGGGCTGCCACCAGCCCCAGTACCCCTGCTGCGCTGTAGCTGATCTGATCCTGCACTGCCAGGCTCTGCCCTGACCTGGTGCCTGTGCTGCAGGCTGTTGGGAGCTGCCTGGGACTGTGGCCGGCTCCAGCCCCACTGCTCCAGGCTGCTTCCGGCCCCAGTCCCATCCCACTTCTTCAGCCTAACCTGTCCTGGATTGCCCTCCTGCTACCAGGGTTCTATGCTGGACCATGGATGTTGCTGGACCAGAGAATTCCAGTTTTGGGAGATGCAACCTGTAGCCACACCTTCCTGCTGATGCTGTGTATGGTTTGAGCACCCTGTGCAGGAAGCACCAAACAAATTCATTCTGCAATGCTAATTTGTGTTTGAATGGGGCTTTATTCCATTTAAGATAAAATATATTGCTACAGCTTCACGCCACATTGTAGTATTGTATTCTCTGAGATTGGGGAAGAGAACATATATACCCATAGGCACCACTCTTGTTACTTATCTTCTCTTAATTAGTTAAGCAAAATCTAACTGGCACACACATACCATCTAAGTCCCTCTGCTGGTACACTATTACAACCCCACTGAAGTCCTCCAGTGGTAAGCAGGTAGTACGTTGCTCAATATTTAAGTGTAGTGGGTAACGAAATGAAGAATACTAATAGGAGAGATGCCATAGGCTTGAAGGAAATATAAATTCTCTCCTCCTCCAAGCATTACTGGACATAAAGGCATGCAGGTCTTCCAAATGCAAATAATCTCCAGAGGAATTGATTGATGGGCCGGGGGTGGGGGGAAAGTATGGTGTCTTTCATGGTAAAGAGAAATTTGTCTTATAGGAATATAATGGGGTTCCTTTAGGCCTCTGGACATGGGCAGTCTTTGGAGTTCTCCCAAGTTCTCGAGCTCTGAGAAGAACTAAATACACCCAGTCCAGAAACACCACCCTCACTCAAGTCTAGGTCTGAGCTGAATCATCAGAGAACATATTTGCTCCACTGCTGGGGTAGCTCATAGTGTTTGTGGCTATTTAAGGGTTGGTGTTACCTTTTTAATTAATTTATTGTCAAGCAATTCAGTGCTAATGGCTCATGACAGATGCAAACCCATGTAGCAAAGGAAGTAACCCATCCTCTGTCAGTCTGAGGGAACTAACAGTGGTATGTGTATATGTAATCCTCTGAAATTATAAATGGAAATCAGGTGATCCACAAAACAGAATGTCTGATTCAAAACAATATATTTTTGAGAGTTTCCTTTCCCAATGTTAATTTAAATGTGGAGAATTATCATAAACTCTTGGCTTGTGGCCTTTTAAACCTTCATAATTAATAATGACCATAACACTCCTAAAACTGGTGTTAAACAAAAGATCTCCTTTAACATTATGATGACGACTGCGGAAGAAGCGCAAGCATGACAATAATGTATTAATAATGTATTAGAGTCAGATATGTATTTTTCTGCACCGAGGTGCTTTTATAGTAGGCAATATTATTTAAAATGCTCCTTTATGTATATACAGGGTGGTGTTGTGTGTTTCTTTTCATTATGGATTCAATGTATTTTGTATGTGCATGAAGTGGCCTAATTATATAATGAAGTACAGTATTTGGGTGATCTGTATGGCCTCTTGTTGTTTATTTTGGAGCACAAGGTACAGTATTGACTATCATAGAGCATTTTATTTCCTAACGCCTCATGTGGACTGCACATATCTGAAGGCAGAATTTCTTGACAAAAGACTGGCAGATTATACCCTACAGCATGAGTTAGCGGATAAGGAACTGGAAGGCTAGTTTACACTAGAATTGCTGCCATGGTGCGGCTGTACCAATGGAGCTGTGCCGCTGCAATGCTGCTAATGAAGATACTCTCTGCTGACGAGAGAGCTCTCCCATAAGCATAATTACTCAACCTCCCTGAGCGGCAGTAGCTAAGTTGGTAGGAGAGTGTCTCCCGCTGACATTGATATAGCGCTGTCCACACTGGCACTTAGGTCACTGTAATTTACATCCATTGTGGGGCTCTGTGGCTTTTACACCTGAGTAAATTAAGTTGTGCGGAAGTAAGCACCAGTGTATTCAAGCCCTGAGGACTCAGTACATCAGGGCTCTGACACTGATCTACTGTGTTACCTTGACAGGTCACCTTACAGCTCTATGTCCCTGTGGTTTTCAGTCTTGTCAATTTAGCCCCTAGTCCAGTAATTTGTTGCAAGAGGCACTTAGAATCTCTTTAGACAAGAGCCAGGGATAGCCCTATACTTCCCTTTGCCTCTGCAGGTACGAGCAATTTCAGTTCCCATTGGCCCTGGATCACTGTTCCCAGCCAATGGGAGCTGCGGGAAGTGGCATAAACTGGGACACTGTTTCTCACAGCTCCCATTGGCTGGGAATAGCAAGCTGTGGCCAGTGGGAACAGCAGTCACCCATACCTGCAGAGGTGTGGGTAAATATAGCAGCAGTAGCCTGCCGGAGGCTAAATTTGGCAAACTGCTGCCACTTTATGGCCCTGACCTCAGGGACCTGACCTCAGGGCTCCTAGGCACTACTCTAATACAAATAATAATTATTATTATTGCTGCAAAACTTTTTTGGTATGGGACGTCTGTCATGTGTACTTCAACATGGGCCTTAAGATTCTGCCTAACTTCTGTAACAAAGAAATGTCTTTTATGTAGCCCAAATTTGTGAAAGAAACAATATGCAAACACACTCAAATGCACTGGCCTTCATTTGGTTGAACAGCTGAGTAAATTATCATATTTTGAAATGAGACACAGATTATCTTCCAGCATAATTGTTATACTGGTAGAGTGACATTATTATCTATAATATTAATAATATTATGTTGGAGAATAAAATCAATTTTCTGTCCTTGAAAAAGTAGTGAACCTGTTTCCTTTGGAAAAATATTCATTAGTATTTTCATTTTACCTAGGGGCAATGAAGTTAGTTATTTATGCCACCTCATGTCTCTAGGTGCAGAAGTTACACATGCTCCTGAAAGCTGCACTGTCCAGATAAGAAGCTCTGTAAGTGAGCTTTTTTACATTTGTGACCTAGCAGAGTTTTTGTTATTCCCATCAACCCTGCAAATCCCTTTTAGTTCACCAAACTGCTGTTTTCTTTTGAGACTTTAAAGAGCCAGAGGGAGGTTTCCTGTTCATTTACCTTGAGTAGTTGGTACAAATCATGCCATGACTGGCAAGTCGTGTTTTTAAGTGTTCTTTTCCCCTTTACAGTATTATTCAGGTAAAGTACTTTATTAATCTTACAAAACTGGAACAGCTGACAGGATCATGATGCATGAAATACAATTACTACTTGCTATGATTATTTAAAACAGTTTCTCAGTGACTCAGTCTCCAATCCTTCAACTAGATTCTTCCCCCGCCCCACACACAAACCCTGGTGTCCCACACAGACCATGGTGGCAGTCTATGACCTGCAAAGACAATACTGCCCCTCCAGGCCAGTGCAGCCTGTATTATCGTTGCTGAGATTGCAAAACACTGTCTGCTATACAAGAGTTGACAGAACATTAACCCTCTGTTTCTGTGTGATCAGAAGTCTCTGAAATCAATGAGGCTGTTCACGGGTGCAGGAGTCAGCCAACATGAACCCATTGGGACCTTAAAGCCCAGTGTTTGAAAGCAGGGCTCCTTTTTTACCTACAGGGAGCCCTGCTTATTTCAACGGAGAGCTTTGCATAGTAGCAAAGGTAACCTGTTTGGAGTAGCTTTTGAGATTAGTGTGAATATTAATAAGGCATTTAGGCAAATATTTCTATTTCCGGCACTCAGCAAGTTATGGCAAAACAAAACATTCCTTTCACTACAAAGTCTGGTGGCTTCAAATGGAGACTTTGCACCCATTGATAGCATTGTTGCACATATTTCAAATACTGCAACTGAACAAGGGCTGTATTTGCTAACAGTTATATTTAATTTCTTTCCATTTATATATACACAGTGCATCCGACAAAATGGGCTCAGAGTTATTCCTTGTGGCTGTAGACTAAGAACACACTCCATTGATTCATATTCTAAATTTTTTCTTCACATCTGAAAGTACAACAAATTCCTTCCCAAACCTGCTTTGAACAATGAGAGCTCAATTCTACCTGGAAACTGACTGAAATCAATATGAGAAGGGTTTAAGAATCTTCCAGACCCCAAAGTACCACCTCTTCCAAATGTTTCATTAATTGTATTTAATAATCTAATAAAGCCAATGCTATATTTATAGAGTGCCTGGAATGGGGTATACCAAAAAAACAGGGTTAACGTGTATTTGGGCTCAATTGGCTCTGCTTTTCTGCATCAGAAAGAGATAATAGAATTGGAGGGA
This sequence comes from Pelochelys cantorii, assembly GCA_032595735.1. Lineage (NCBI taxonomy): Eukaryota > Metazoa > Chordata > Testudines > Trionychidae > Pelochelys > Pelochelys cantorii. The sequence goes on along the minus strand of CM064326.1, from coordinate 329,775,203 downwards.
GGAGCTTAAAAGGGAGAAACCCAGCTCAGTTGTTGGCAGACTAGTGAGGTGAGCTATCCTGTCCTGAGCTCCTGGAGAAAAGGTTGGCTAAAGTAGGGTCAAAAAGAGACCTTGATGGCTCCAGTGGGCATTGTGGACTGGGCCATTAGAAGTCCAGTTGGTGGCACGGGGAGGGCAGGGCAGGGCTAAGGCAGGGTCCCTTCCTGCCCTGGGTCTGTGCAGCCTCTACATGCAGGGCCATTCTGCATGCTGCCTCCACCTTGAGTGCCAACTCATCAGCTCTCATTGCCTGGTAACTGTGACCAATAGGACCTGCAGGGTGGCAGCTGTGGGTGTAAAAGCAGTTTGCAGAGGCTCTCTGGCTGACAATGTGCCTAACAACTGCTGGGACTTGGTGGCTGCTTCCTGGGGGCTGTGGTAAGCACTGGTGGGACCCCACATCCTGAAACCCCTGCTTCTTATGCCACAGCTGGGGGGCCCCTCTGGCACCTCAAACCCCTAATTGTCCGCTCCACTCCATAGTCCCCAACCCTCCCGCATGCCAAACTCCTTGGTCCCAGCTCAGATCCCCTCCTGCACCAACCCCCACATCCCTTTCCCCACCCAGAGTCTACCCCTTCCTTAGTTAGAGCCCTCAGCCCTTCCTCCATCCCAACTGCTTACCCAGAGTCCTCTTTTGTTCCTACCCTGAGCCTTGCCCCCCCATCCCAAAGTTCATACCCCCCCCAACTTCTGCCTCAGCCCTCACACCCCTGCACTTCTTGCTCCCCAGTTATTCCAGCAGGGAGGACCTGTTGCAGATCCACTTGTGATGGGTCTGTACCTTCACTCTAGCCAGTGAGCCTAGAGGCACCCACAGCTTTACAGAAGCCCTGAGGGAAGACAGCTTGACTCCATTCCTGGAGTGGTTTGTATTTGTTTATGGAAAACCCTGGGACAGAGCAGAGCCTCTTAAGATCGGATTGATGTACACAGCTGAAACACCAGAGCATTTCAGAGCAGAGGCTCATGTGAGCTCCAGAGCCTAGTCCAGGGTGAGGGATGCCACCAGTGCCCTAACACTGTAGTGTGCACATACTACTTACCATACACCTATCCAGTCATTAGATCATAACTTTCTGTTCATTTTCTAGGCGCATCCACCTGATTTCCGTAACCTCCATGGCTACTGTTTAACTGTTTCACTCCACTCTTATGATTCTGGCTGTGAATCCATATGAATGGCCATACTGAGTTAGACCAAAGATCCATCAAGCCTAGTATCTTATGTTCCGACAGGGGCCAACACCAGATGCCCCAGTGGGAGTGAACAGAAACAGATAATATTCAAATGATCTCTCTCTTGTCATCCATTTCCAGCCCATAACAAAAAGAGGCTCGGTGTACCTTTCCTACCCATTCTGGCTAATAAGTATTGATGGACCTAACCTCCATAAATGTATCTAGTTCTTTTCTGAGCCCTGTTAAAGTCCTGGTCTTTACAACATCCTTGTGCTGGCATCCATCCTTGTGCTGGCATCCATCCATGTGCTGGTGTGGAACATGAAGCCACAACCCACTTACCCCTGAGCTATCAGGGGAATCTCCTGTGACCAGTCACTAATTGAAGAGATAGCAAATTGTGTGTGTTAGAAGGAGAGTGTTCTACATGAAATACATAACTGAGGAAGATCATCTCTTGTAAAAGAGGGCAGCAGCCAAAATGTAAAAAAAATGCCTATTGAGCTCATTTTGAGGACATGCTTGGCTTTGCCAGTGCCAGAGGAAGATTTTTAATATGGAAATTATTATTGTGGTGATTTTCATGGTGGCTAAGGGAGTTAGGTGCTGATTTAGGTACCTAATGCCCTTCAGCATCTTTGAAAATCCCAGCCTATATTACACTTAGAAAGCTAAACTGTAATTTCACAGTTATCCAAAGAATTTCTCTCTTTCTGTCTTTTTCTTCTGTATCAGTAAAAGATCTGGGAGTTCCGTTTTCTTGCTTCATCTAAAAAGCAAACAGCTCCCGCCTCTGAAATAATTTTAATACATTGATTGTAAAGTGCCATTTACAATCATTTCCTGTAAAGCACAAGTTTCACTGTGGCAGAGAGGAGAGAGAGTGAGTGTTCATTAATGAATATCTGTACTTGGACTGTTCTGCTTGGAGAGCTTGCTGCTGAGAGACAGGGAAATAAAGTGAAGCCCATTATATCACTTGGCCAGCAGATGGCTTATACATTTTTCCAGTTCAGCACCTGCCTTGTTTTGGGATCCCAGAGGATGGTCAGCCTCTGTAGCAAATACCCACACCTCAAATACCTCTCCCCACAGGCCACCTCCGTAAGAGCTTACTCACTTATCCAGCCAAAAAAAACAAAGTGTGCTAATTCCCTTCTCTGTATAACTACAGATAACAGCTACTTTGTGCACTAACTAGAACTGAACTCTTATAATCAAGGCAGTGAAGTCTGATCAGATTACAGACAGTAAACAGGCTTCAGGTCTGATTAGTGACAGACTTAGTATCTGGCAGTAAAGGATGGAATGGAGGGGTTTTCTTGTGGTGCATGAGGGACTATCACCTCATTAGAAAAAGTGTGGCAAGTGAGCCAGGGCCTGCTCCATTTGGACTTCAAAAAAAGCAGGGTTAGGCACCATGCCTCTGTTTTCACTGGAGACATAAACTCCTGCTGCTTTCAAGCTGAGAGCTGGCTGGCTGCCCACGTGCATGTGCTGGGGACACACAATAACAGTCAGTGGTGTGGATCGTAGCATGGTGAGCAATGGGAGGCTGTTCTCTGAGCCATTTACTGTTTTCTGGCATCTCGCCTGACTGCAGTAAAAACTGAAACAAATCCTCTTTATGCTCATATGCTTATAAGAGGTGAAGGTCTCACTACCTATTACAGCCAGTATTTAGAGAGGAGAACATACCAGGTGTGGACATCTCCATTTCCAGCCCAAGTAACAGGATGCCCATAAGTTAATAACGTTGTACACCCTTCTGTAGTGTGTGTGTGGGGGGGGGGGTGTGGAGGGGAGAAAGAGGGAGAGGGATCCATGAAATAGAAGATTTTCCAGCTCTTACATAGGAGTATGTGTGCGGGATGGAGCTATCACAGTGCTGAGTTCTTCACCATAGAGAGGTTCTTCACCACATTTTGACACACTGGCCTTGGTGCATAAGAACATTACAGGATGAGAGGACTTAGTGTGGCTGTCAAGACTGGAGCAGGATTTAATCCATATTGAATGCCTTAATATTACAAGGCAAGTTATTGTTCCCTGTATGCTCTCTAAAGCTGTGCCCAGCCTCGTCTCCTTATGTTTGTTCATGGCACACACAGTATTTCTTGGTGACTGAAAATAAGGATGTCAATATGTGGTTTATCTTGTAGATATGGATCTACTGAAAGCACCAAACTTATTGCACGTGGATTACTGAATAGCTGGCAACTGGCATTTCCACTTATTGGTCTTTTCTGATCTGGGCTAGGTTTGAAATGGCAATGTAGGTGTATCCTGACCATTGTCATATCTTTCAGCCATCAGTTCCCCCAGAAAACATATTTGAACCACAAAGCTTGGTATCTTTAGAATCCTAGGGCTGGAAGAGACCTCAGGAGGTCATCGAGTCCAGCCCCCTGCCCAAAGCAGGACCAACCCTAATTAAATCATCCCAGCCAGGGCTTTGTCAAGCTGAGACTTAAAAACCTCTAGGGATGGAGATTCTACCACCTCCCTCTGTAACCCATTCCAGTATTTCACCACCCTCCTAGTAAAACAGTTTTTTCCTAAATATCCAACCTAGAACTCCCCACTGCAACTTGAGACAATTGCTCCTCATTCTGTCACTTATCACTACTGAGAACAGCCTCTCTCCATCCTCTTTGGAACCCCCCTTCACTTAGTTAAAGGCTGATATCATAATCCCCATTCCACGTCTCTTCTGTACAATAAGCCCCAAACCCCCAGCCTCTCCTTGCAGGTCATGCGCTCCAGCCCCCTAATCATTTTGTTGTCCTCCACTGGACTTTCTCCAATACGTCCAAATCCTTTCTGTAAAGGGAGGCGCAGAATTGGACACACTATTCCAGATGTGGCTTCACCAGTGCCAAATAAAGGAGAATAATTACATCTGTAGATCATCTGGATCTTTATCCTATCTGAAAGAAGTAGCATGCTAAAAGAACAGCTAAGTTACACTAAACCCTTCCTCAGCTCAGGGATATAGAATTAAACATAGCTTGAGGTACCTTTGGTGCTATATTTCCATGATTTTAGGATAGTCTCTGTTCTTTGACATCCAAGTTAAGATACAATGGGGATTAGCACCTTCTGCCAATGTGTGATGTTGTTTGGTCATTTATTTCTACAGTGATTTAATATTGGAATTGGGCATTTTTTGTCATTAAACTGTGGGCTGGAAGAAATAGGACATCAAATTTTGCTTGGTGACTTTGAATGATGATGCTAAGCTTTTATAAATGGATCTATAAACAAATTATTTCTCAAAAGTTAATGAAAATAATCATGACCCTGAGGAGCTCCACCACAATTAGTCAGCAAAGGCTGAGTCATAAAGGACACAGCCTTGATTGCCCTTTCTCAGGGGCTATTTGAAGAGTTGCTGCTGGGCTGTTAGCTTTAACATGGATTCCTGTAACTCCAAAAGTTACTATAACAAACCTCATTCTAGGCCTGAACAGTGCCACATGGAAATCTGATAGCCCTAATTATTACACTATCAACCTCCAGGACAAGCACCTTTGACACTCCAGTTATCAGAGCCCCTGAGACATCTAATGCTTGGTGACTTTACTCAAGAATAACACTCGCATATAAGGGTGAAATAAATTAGAGGAACAGTTGTTCCTGATCTGGAATACATGTTGTTTAACATGTAATGTAATTCAGAGTAAGTTTACTCAACAGCATTTAGTATAATGTAAATGGCTAATACAATTATATCAGTTCTGATAATTAACAACAGTTGACCCTTTGATCTGGATTAGCTAGAATGGAACACCGACGCCAATATTAAAAGTTCTTCTTAGACAGCTGAGATCTAAGCGTTCTATGTTTATGCATTTCATTCTTCTGCCTCAGTGAGATTGTTAGACCTTTCTGCTAACACATATTATGGCAGGTGAATTAACAACTGTCTGAGTTTTCTATGCCCATGGTGTTACCCTCAGTCTCCTCCCATTACTAGATTCCAAATGGCCATTATAAATATATAGCCCACTGTCCAGTGTGTATTACAGTCTATTTTTCTAGTGTCTGATCCACAGAGCTTATAAATCTACTATAACTATCAACTCTGATGATACTGACTCAGCTTTTAGTACCAGAGATCCTGGATTCAATCCCTGGTGACAACCATAATGGTGATCTCTACAAATGTACTTTTGAATGGACCAATTATGTGCCAATTACATGGTCTCAGAGGGAACAGCATTATGCAGGGCTTAAAATAGGCTCTATGACCCCTAATGGCTGCCTTCTGGAACTTACATGACTGTACTCCCTTTAGGTTCATAGTCTTCACAATGTCTTTCTATAGTAACAACGTGTAGCACTTAATTATACCATCAGACAAATCTCTAATTTGGATGCTAATGAAATCCTGGCTCCATGGAAGTCAATGTCACAGGTCCCATTGGCTTTAAAAAAATTAGGATTTTACCCTAAGTTTTTCTGATGTTTTTATTTTGGTAGTGGTTGTTTTTTTCATATTTCCCTCCCTCCCTGGAATTTTAGCATGCCAAAATGTCTTACTATCCTAATGAAGTGTTTTTTAGCAGTTGCAGAATTCCTGGATTCCCTTCATTTCTAGCATAAAGTTAGTTATTTGAAGGGGTTGTACTGAATAAATAACATTAAGGGGGAACCATTCACACAAAGGCACTATGTGAAATAGACTGGGGACTTTGCTTCTTAGAAAGCCCTTCAAACTCTTTTTTCAGATCAGGAGTTAAGCACTAGCAACCTGAAACAATCCTTTAATACATGACAGAGCTTATTATTCTTAGACGAGACATATCTGCCTTTGATTGGATTTAAGCAGCAAGATGGCTGAAAATGTACTTTTATACAAATTCAACCAGTGAACCAAATTCCAGTTAAGCTGCTGTTGTGAATTAACAAGGTGAAATCATAGATCCTTTTTAAAATACACATAAGAGATTACATTAATTTGCCATTTTGTATTTAACTGTATTTCTGGGCAAAGAATGGGTTTCCTTTAGGCCTCTCTTGAAAATACTGAGGATAAGAATGCAGAAATCCCCATATGTGGGGAAGAATTCATTTACTTCCTAGGTTTCATTTTTTATACGAATTTGTAATTCTGTTGGGTATTCATGATCTAGCATTGCAGAAGAATTCATGCTGCTCACTGAATGAGCACCATATGTCCTACCTGCTTATGGTAACTAATAAATGTCTTGTTTTGTATGTGTGATATTGGGTACACATTGTAGACAATGTGACCAGGGTCTTATAACCTACTGCAGCAAGATGTGCACATCGCTCTTGTGGGAGTCTTGGAGCAGCATGAGCCTAGAACTAAATCCCTCCCACCCCCGCTTTGTTATATTTGAAAATGCATCTATTGCAAGGCTTTCCCTTTCCAAAACTCTCCAAATTGGGTTTTAGCAACCAGCCACATTTTGATTTCATATGTACTAGCTACTTTGTCAAGCCAGATGATCTGGGCATGACTCTCCACTGCTTTGCAATCAGGTGTTTCTGTGCACAGGTATAATATGCTATCAGTACAGAATGGCAGTGGGTTACATCCACTTTCCAGATCTAAATGGCTTCATGTGGTGCAAGACAGTGGAGAATCCATACCCTTTTTGTCCCTAGATTGAGGACCAGTATTACACCAGTAGTGTAAGGAACTGTACTAAGCAAGTCCTATGACACCTCAGGCACAGTCTACTAATATTTATTATTTATGTAATGGAATGGGAATATCCAGCAGTTGATTGGGTTGGACTGGACTGGGAGGTCTAACTGGTACATGTACATAATGGTACTGGCCTCATTAGGGAAAATCAGAAAAGTGTTGACATCTGGGGAAGTGGGCCAAGAAGCTTGTCTGCTATTTAATTTACATAATATTTAAGCCTTATTTGTACTATCAGAGTGGTGCAAAGGGGGCTTAGTAAATAATCTAATGCAGCCCTACTGTCCATAGGTGTCAGCTGTGAAACTATTAACTTGTTTTGTGAAATTGACTAAATATCAATGATGTCAACTCTCCTGCTATGATCACAAACCTCCTGATAACTAGGTCTTTTTTTTTTCCTGCAATGAGACTTGTGCGCCTCTTGAGAAATGGGCTTAGAATTTGAAAGGCTGGACAGGGGAGCATTTCTATATATATTAGCCTCACATTAAAGTGTAAGGAGCAGTTCAGGCAAGGAGGACTGGAGCAATTTGTATAGTGAGGGTGCTGAAAGAGGGTGCAATAGGTCATGATGCATTCAAATTTAACCTACCTGCCCCTCTGAATCTACGGAGAGCTAGACAGGCCAAACCTGAGTACTGGACATATTTTTTTTATTTCAGAAGGTGGAAAAAACTACTAGGAGAGAGGCTGTTCTAGATTTGCTTTTGACAAATAGGGAGGAACTGGCTGAGAATTTGAAAGTGGAAGGCAGCTTTGATGAGACTGATCATGAAATGATAGAGTTCATGATTCTAAGGAATGACAGGAGGGAAAACAGTGCAATAAAGAATGGATTTCAAGAAGGCAGCCTTGAGCAAACACAGGTAGGTAAGACACCATATGAAGCAATCTAAGGGGAAAAAACAATTCAAGGGAGTTGGCAGTTTTTCAAAGAGATGTTAAGATCACAAGAGCACCCTGTACAAACTCAAGAGTCCTACAAAAAGTTAAAACTAGGTCAAATTACAAAGGATGAATATAAACAAATAACACAAGTAAATAGGGACAAATTTTAAAAAGGTCAAGGCTCAAATGAGATTCAGCTAGCTGCAGATGTAAAGGGTAACAAGGTTATATTCTACAAATACATTAGAAGCAATATCAAGACTAAGGACAGGGTCAGACTATTACTGTACGTGGAAATGGCAGAAGTGTTAAAAGATTTTTTTGTGTCAGTTTTCACCAAAAAGGTTTGTGGAAATTGAATGTCTAACAAAATGAATGCTAGTGAAAATGAGGTAGGATTAGTGGCTAAAATAGGGAAAGAATAAGTTACATAGACAAATTAGCTGTTGTCAACAAACTAGGACCTGATGAAATATATCATAGACTACTCAAGAGTCTATGCCTTGACTGGATCTGGCCCCCGAGGCTCAGCATTGGAGAGCACATGCTGGTACTTCAGCCACACACCTGCAGGGCTGGAGCACACAAAATCTACTAGCCTGGCCCTTCCGAGGCTCTGGTGCACAAGGGGAATGTGGGAAGTGTCTTTCTCCTTCTCAGTCAGGGTCTTCACATGGGTGTGTGGCCCCAGACTGATTTTTCTGTGGGCCAGCAGCCCCTGACCCAAAAAAGGTTCCCCACCCCTGATTTAAGCCATTGCTCTGGGGTGGGGCTGGAGATGAAGGGTTCAGCATGCAGGCTGCCCTGGGGATGGAGAATTACCCCAGACCTCTCTCAGCATAGCATCTTAGGGACAGGTGAGAGGTTCCTCTCCATGGCCACTGCAGCTCCAGCGAGCAGAGCCAGGAGAGGGGTGCATATTCCCTGGCTGGAACAGGTCCTGGTTCATCTGCCCCCTGCATACCCCACCCTGAGTGAGGAATGCAGCAAATCGTGCACTTTCCTGTCACTCCCTGATGAAGCGGAACAGCTGCAATGTTTCTGTATGAATCGGGGGCAGTGAGGGCAGCTGGGGGGTGGGAGGCTTGGGGATGAGGCAGTCCACATGTCTTGTGATTCTGTCTCTTTCCTGTATGGTTTTATGAGAAGCAATCCCATTCCAGGCACATCCTATTTTTCTGGCACAACCAAACCCTTACCTTGCTTTAAACTATGATAAGAGAAGCTGTATGCTGAATTTGGTGGTCCTAGCTCTTACTATTTAGGAGTTCCTGAATAAACAGACAGAAAGACACACAGGCAGACCCTCTCAAATATATAGTAAATTAACTAATACATAACCACACTGAGCTACCCAGCAGGGCGGGCCTAGTACAGAATTCAGCTGAATCCTAACAGACCTGGGATGTACAAACCTGGGAATAGGACTGAGGGCAATATCCTCTGAATATCCCATGGCTCTACAGGGAAACTAAGGACCCATTGCATTCTCCTCTTCCATGATGGAGGGAAGGAAGCAAACCTTACAGAAGCAAGAAGGTAAGAAGAAACTCAGAGGGTGTGTGGCCAGCAATGCCTCTTGTACCAGAGCATGAGTATGTGGCTCAGAGGGTGCTAGAGCCTGCTGGACAGATACCACTAAGGGAAAAAAGTCTCTAGCAGTGGTACACAATGTGCACACATCTAACATGGAATGGACTCAAAGATGAACTTGCCTCTTCAAAAAAGCCTTTATATCAAAAGAATGACACTCAGGTCACTGGACACACCTTCTAGCTATAAGCCTCTACTAAAACAACAACAACAACAAAAACTAAAAAGGGGAATCAACAAGATGAAAATTCAGGAAAGAGAAGTGCAAAGCTACACAATGGGAAGTTCCTGGCTAGATTACAGTACTGCTGAACAGGGTCCGGGGGTTACAGTGGATCACATATTGAATGTGAACCAGCTATGTGATGTATACTGATCCTTCCTGTTAGCACAAGATGCCCTCACATATGTGCATAGTGACTGCCTGTATCTTGTGAAATTGAAATGCCCTTACACTGCCATGAATTAAAAAATAAATAAAAAAAGTGATTTTTGTGAGACCTTTCTGGTGGTTAAGGCAGTTGAAGGCTGCCCTAGAGAACTGGTTCTATTCCTGCTTATGCCACAGAGTTTCTTTGTGATGCTGGGTAGGAAGCAAACTTTTCTTAACTAGTCAGTAATCACATGTTTCTCATTTTCTGGGTTCCTGACTTGAGACTCTGGGTTCTACTGGACAGAAAAACTGAATGTTCACAGCTGCCACTGAAATCAACGGGAACTGTGCTTTGAACATATGATGTGCCATAGACTGTTAAATATTTTAGGCATCGTAAATTGGACAACCAAGTTCAGTTAACACTCCTGACCGTAATCTCTTTGTACTTCAGTTCCCCGTCTTTAAATTGGGGATAACAACACACCCTCATTTGCTGGGGGTTGAATAGTATGCAATAAAAAAGGCCTTGACCCACACACTGAAGAGAAGGGGACATCAAAATACTGAATTGTTGCTCATTAGACAAGCATCATCCATTCTGTGCACTGAATGAGGTGGGGTCCTGTGGAAAAAATAACTAAAATAATTAAAGACAGTATTAGCAGCATATCTACAAGTCAAACTTCATTTCAAAGGCATCCTTTATTCTGGCATTTACTAGCTTTTGAGTGCCTAGCCTTGCAATCCTGCTAATGTTTTTAACGTAGATTATGTGTATTTTTATATAATTTATTCCAAGACCCTCCCTGCCGACATGACCAGAGGTGCCATCTTTCAGACAGAGGTAAAACAGCAGCTTTTTCTACTGGTGCCTTTCAGAAGCTTTCCCATCAGAAGTGTGTAAAGATCTTGACCACTTGTAATACCAATAGGTCAGGTCACTTTGTACAGATGTAGATGACTACACAAGCTGAAAGACAGTGGGGAAGCAGGCCTTAAAGGTCAAATACATCATGGGATAAATAGCTGCAGTTAGTGTGAAGTCAGTGGAGTTATAAAGGGACTGGATTTAGCGCCAAATGTTAATTATGTACTTTAACAGAGTGGTGTAAATTCAACTGCAAAAATGTAAGATTTATCCACATCTTATAGAGCATATGTATGCACAGAAACAAACACACATTCAACTTGTACCTAACCATCTATCATAACTTCCCTTCACAGAATGAAAAGAAAGAAGTCAGGCTTTGTAGAATCAGGTTCAGACAAATGATAAAATATAACACTTCTAAGTTAATGTTAATTCTGGAAATGCTTCAGAGAAGTTAAACTGGTCAATTTATTTTATCATCCAACAGTTAAATCCCTGATAAACTATAAAAGCGTCTTAGAAAGATGGAATAAAAGTTAAAGTTTTCCATTGATAGATTTTTTTTAAAAAAAATGACAGTTAATGAAAATCCTAATATATATCCAGTATTTTTCAGCTGTTGATGACACTTTGGGAAATTTCCAAGTAGGGGTCCTTTAATTTCAGACAGAGAAGGAATCTGATGCCCTCAGAGCCTCCTCTAATACGCAGTGTGTAAGGCAGGGGTTCTTAACCAGTGAGGTGCACCTCCCCAGGGGAGGTGTGAAGGGGATACAGGGGAGGTGTGAGGTGCCTCCCAGAAAATTTATCACAATTGCCTTCTCACTGGATAAAATTCTAAAGTTTAGATTTCTTCATAATTAATATTATGAATTAAAATTATAAACATTAATTTCTTATTAACTTCTAGAGATCGGCACACTACAATAGCAGTGCAAATCAATCAGGCCTATGTGACGACACACTACAATAACAGTACGCAAGCACTGCCGACTTTCGTCTTCAAATATTATGTAAATTTGTTAGGAAAAGGTTCAAAGTAAAAAACTCATATTATTCATTTAGGCATTGTAACAGGGTTCACTCACCCCACAGCGCCACCAGCTGTCAGACTTGGGAATTAGCTCGGACAGCTGCATCCAGCGTCCAGCTGGTTTGCCAGGTCCCAGGGTTCAGGCAGGCCTCAGGGTTCGAGCCGGGCCTTCAGCTCAGGCTGGTCTTCCGAATTGCCAGGCACCAGTAGAGCCTTGGGTTCCTCTAGGTCAGAGGGTAGCCCTGCTGGCCGGCTTGGCCAGGCCTCGGCAGCCCAGGCAGGGAAGCCTTCACTGGCCTGAGGGAAGGTGGCTGTGGGAGGCCTGGGCCAGGTCTCAGCCTCGTCAGCCAGGAGCTCTGGGCAGGCCTCTGTCTCCCTCAGAGGCTGGGCCCCAACTGAGCTCCCTGGCAGAGTTCTTATAGTCCTAGCCATGCCCCTTAACTTCCTGTCAGGTGAGGGGGCAGGGCTAGGCTGTGCACAAAATAGCTCCCATGGAGGTGAACATGAAGTTCACTTTCAGGGGTGGTGTGAAGGTAAAAAGGTTAAGAACCCCTGGTGTAAGGTAAAGAAACACAGAAATAGAGCAACCACGGATGCTTTAAGGTATATTTTTATTTTGCACAGAAAATTCATTCAGTAGTTCTTTAGGGAAGGGACTGTCTTTTACTCTAGGTTTGAAAGACCAGTACAATGGGGGCTCCAGTGCCCAAATTCAAATAATTAAGAATTTAGAAAACATAAAAATATATTTGTAAAATTCTTGGTTTTTCCACTTTATTAAAAAGTGGCAGTGACTGATCATTGATGATATTGTAAGTTTCTCTAGTTATTCTCTTACAAATGTAGCCCAAGGTGAAGCATGCTTCAAAGCAGCCCTGAGTAGGGATGAACCCCCGGCCCACCCCAGCTGGATGTATGACTGATTTGGGGTAGGTAGCAGGCAAAGAGAGGAAGCTGCTAATGAAAAATGGGTTTTAAGAGCACCCTAAGAGTAGCATAAATGACATAAAAAGAGAACATGGTCTTGAGATTTAGTTACTGTGGCTACGTCTACACTACGAGTTTTCTCAGCAAAAATATGCTAATGAGGGACTCATTTGCATGAGTTGTGATCTCATTTGCATATTTTCTGCTGATCCATTTTTTCACTGGTGTTTTTGTGCAAAAACAAGCAGTGTGGACATTTTCTTTTTGCGCAAAGATTGGTAAACCTCCTTTTTTGGGGCATAAAGATCTAGCACAAAAAGAAAACATCCACACTTGCACCAAAAAAAACATCCACACTGCATATTTTTCTCCGAGAAAACTCATACTGTAGATGTAGTCCGTGGGACTTAGAACAAGTTTGTAAGGGAGTTAGAACAAGTTTGTAAGTTTGTACAATGTATCCCCTGCCTCTCAACAGGGTCTCAGTACTGCCTGAGCTGGGAATATAAGGCAGGCAAGCAGAGAAGAAGCTACTGAACTGTAATCCTGTATTTATTCTGTATGTTTGCAGAATAAAACTTGTTCCTAGTGGTTTGTCTAAGTGAGTCTGGTCTGAGGTGAACACACCCTGACACACAACACAGAGAACACAAATGACCTTCAGGCCCAATCTCCCAAAGTTGTGTAAAAAGTTGCAGAGAAGACTTCCCCTATTTTGAACAACTTAATACTGGTCCAGTGAACAGGTGGGAGCTATACAAAGACTCCATAGCAGAATTGCTAGTTGAAAGGTGGTTTTCTGTCTTTAGATTAAACCCAGAATTTGACCATTCAACTGGGTAATGTGTGTCTCTTATGTCATCAGGACGAATGAGCCCCTTGTAGTTAGAACATAGTTGGAATGATGGAAAAGCATAATTGCAGTGTTATAGCTGTGTTGGCCCTGGGATATGAAAGAAGCAAAGTATGTGAGGTAATAGAATTGCGGGGAAAGTGACTTGAGAGCCATAAAATGGTATTTTGTCATAGTTTGTGATGTCCTTATCTGAATGATTTCATTGCACACAGTGATTTTGCTGGAGACTTTTGTCTTTTCATGGCTGCTTCCATTTGCACTGAAAGTTTGATAAACCTTAAAAGAAAGTAACTTGATGCACACAAAGTGCTGATCATTTAGCATAGCTAATTATATAAAAATAGTGCTAATTATAATGCCACAGAATATTTTTATATTTATAAGCAGCAGGTGCTAAGATATTTGTGTGTTTGAGTTGTTGCATTTTTAGGTGTAGCAAATGAGTATGGTGCTACATTTTAATTAATCATTAATCATGGTCAGGCCCCTGCCTGCTCTCTAAAAAGCAACTGGAAATCCAGCTTAACTAGCTGTTTGTGAATTCCCATTGCACAGAGAAGATCATGGGTGGCATGAAGATAGTTCCTTTTCTAGATCCTAATTTAGAGTTTGTGGCTAAGAAAAAAATAGGTGTGTCCTATTTGAGAATTCCCATTGCACTGAGAGAATGGCATGCTGATAGGATCTAGAAAAGGAATGGATTTAAATTTTGTGTGTAAGAAAAAAAAATAGTTGTGAGCTATGATGTATCTGTACTTCAGATCTTCTCAATTTCTGGAATAGCTCCTGAGGACTCAAGGGTGGCAGACAAAAATAAGAGCAGAGTTTGTTGTAACTTGTAGTGGAAACCAGGCCAGACTCCAGAATTCAAAGGCCACAAGTGTTTAAATCTGCCTTTTGTTTTTGATGGGGTTTGCTAAGATGATTGTTTTTGAGCTTTTAAGATGCTTTCATGTAACGGTGTACACCATTCTTTGTAGCTGCATTATTTTTTAGTTTCAGCAGGCAAAACCAGAACTTTCCTGTGCTGTAAATGTTAAACAGAAATCCTAGATGCGTCAGACTATTGCCTTCATTCTGTCATTATACTGACCTCATCCTCATGATGCCTGAGTGAATAAGAGCATTTCAATTTAAGAAGAAATGAATTTTACCTTCATTTAAATTGAGGGTGGGGTTTTAATTTAAATTTCTTTGTTCTTCTTTATGGGTTTTTGTGTGTTTCTGCAGTGTATTTTAGCAGTTCTCTCATATGCTACTTTTATTTCCTGTAGTAGCCAGTCAATCACTGACTACCTAGAGAAGCAGTAACTACTTATGAATATCCGAAACATAACCTGGAACTCTTTCACATGACTACAAGATAGAGTAAATGGAATGTCTGGATGCCTTTAATAAGGTCTGAGGACAAGTACAGATATCAGGGAGTCCTATCAAATGGGCCATGGTCGTAGAAGAAATGGAAATGGGCTTCCATTCAGAAAAGTGAACTATATCAAAAATACATGAGCAATAGAATAAATGGTCCTGTGTACAAAAGAAGAATTCAAATAATAAAATCAAATGAAAAATCAAAATAAATATACTAATATTTCTTCTCCTTTACTGTGCTCACTTTTTAAATGGTTGTCAGATGAAGTAAATTCAACCACAGCAATAAAAGAAACACCTGTATTGCACAACCTTGTTGTCTATTGGTCAAAGAAGAAAAAAGAGAAGCGTTCATAAATTCATAAAGTTTAAGGCCAGAAAGGACCATTAGATTATCTAATCTGGCCTACACTATATCACAGCCATTAAAATTCACCTATTCATCCATGTACTGAGTTCATTAACTTGTGTGTGAATAAACTATAACATTCTGAAAACAACTTTTTAAAGAAATAAGTAGTCCTGTGAGAGACTAACAAAAATATATTTATAGTACCATGAGCTTTCCTGGGGAAAACCACTTCTTCAGATGAAATGATTTAAAGTGGAAAAAGGGGGGGGGGGAGGGAGACCCTCAGCATAAGAAGGAAGAGAGGAAAGAAAAAAGTTACCTGTCAATGGTAGTGCTGGTGCAAATGAGGCTAACTGAGTGGGCTGGAAATGTCCCATATTTAGCTTTTGAATAAATAGGGTATTGAATGTAAGGAAAGCTGGTGTTATGTTAAAATTTGAACAAAGTTTGAACAAAAACTTGAACTGGTTAACATTAGGGACCCCAAAGTGGCACTCCAGCCCCTCTGCTGTCCTCTCCCCACTTCCTTCCCTCTCTCCTCCCCTCCTACCCTCCCCCCCGGTGGGGCTGGAGCACACAAAATCTATTAGGCTAGGCCCCCTTAGGCTCTGGTGTGTGAAGGGAATCATAGAATCATAGAACACTAGAACTGGAAAGGATCTCGAGAAGTCATCGAGTCCAGTCCCCTGCTCTCATGGCAGGACCCAGTACTGTCTAGACTATCCCTGATAGATGTCTGTCTAACCTGCTCTTAAATATCTCCAGAGATGGAGATTCTACAACCTTGCCTGGGCAACTTATTCCAGTGTTTCACCACCCTGACAGTTAGGAAGTTTTTCCTAATGTCCAACCTAAACCTCCTCAGTTTAAGCCCATTGCTTCTTGTCCTATCCTCAGAGGCCAAGGAGAACAATTTTTCTTCCTCCACCTTGTGACACCCTTTTAGATACCTGAAAACAGCTATCATGTCTCCTCTCACTCTTCTCCTTTCAAACTAAACAAGCCCAATTCTTTCAGTCTTCCTTCATAGGTCATCTTCTCTAGACCTTTAATCATTCTTGTTGCTCTTTTCTGGACCTTCTCCAATTTCTCTACATCTTTCTTGAAATGTGGTGCCCAGAACTGTACACAATACTCCATCTGAGGCCTAATCAGTGCAGAGTAGAGAGAAAAAATGACTTATTATGTCTTACTCTCAACACACCTCTTAATGCATCCCAGAATCATGTTTGCTTTTTTTGCAACAGTGTCACACCATTGACTCATATTTAGCTTAGTGTGGTCCACTATGACCCCTAGATCCCTTTCTGCAGTACTCCCCCCTAGACAGTCGCTTCCTATTCTGTACATGTGAGACTGATTGTTCCTTCCTAAGTGGAGTGAGGAGTATCTTGCTCCTTCTTAGTCAGAGGGTCAGGGGCCACATCACTGAGAATGTGGGGTTTTATTATTTTTTTACTTCACTTGTGTGTGGCCCCCGACTGATTTTTCTGTGGGTCAGTGGCCCCTAGCCTCAAAAATGTTCTTCACCCCCTGTCCTAGGGTAAGTCCACTCTAAAGCTGAAGGTGTAATTTCCAGCTTGAGTGATATTCCTGTGCAAGCATGTGCCTATAGTCTTGGTTGAGATCATACTTGAGACAGCTAGCTCCTTCCGACCACTCGCACGGCCACTGCTACACTTCTGTTTATAATGTGCTCACCAATCAGACCCAGTGCAATGTGTCTACCTAAGATAGAAATTATCTCTCTGGCTCCAATGTAGACATACTTTAAACCTTTGTAAGAGTCCCACCTTCATCATCCCTTGGGGGAGCATGTGCTGGAGTTCAGCCTAGCATGGCTGTTGGTATGCTTTTTATTATAGAAGTAAAGAGAAAAGAAATGCAGTTCATATTGGAGGGGATTTTAGTGGTAGCCCACACTAATGCACAATCAGGGTAACAGAAAGTAAGCGCAAATGAGTTTTCAATTGATTCTTCATGTCTATAGCTCCTCCTCACAAAAAATGAGTGTGCTGGTCTTAGAGAGAGGTATGAAGTACAATGTACAATCTTCCATTTTCATTCTACTCCTCTAACTATCATGAGACTTTTCACATATTTTTAGCCTCATTCTACACTTCACATTATTGACGCAATTGGAAGATTTTCTATGCTTTTCTGTTCATGGGCACATGCTTGCAGTGCAAAGGGATTAATATTACAGCACTCTCTGCTCCCGGTACAGTCTCTCTTGGAGAAACAGTAAAATAGAAAAATATACCAGCTATGTAAACAGTCTGTGACAATTCACTGTAGTGGAGAAAGGTGCTAAAATACAAGCACACAAGTGTCCATTTTTGGGGAAAGGGGTGATGGCAAGAACTGGAGGGAATAAACACTGAATAATCTTTTTTTGCAACAGCCCTAAGCTTCCCCATTCTCACAGTCTCCTTCACTCACAGTCAGAAGATAAATGATGGGGCAGGGCAGAAACTGAACACATCAAGAGATTTTTTTCTCTTGTAACATAACAGCCCATTAGACAGAGTCTTGTTGCCCATGGTAACAGGAAAACTGCAATCCAGCTGTATGACTATGTATTTTAGGTTTATCTATTTCTTTCTAAATTATAAATAAAAACAGCAGCAAAAGAGAGGTAATTAAGGTTATGCATTGGTTGGTACTGTAATTAGATGGAGATTTGGTAACAGAACAGATTTGTTAAGAGAGTACTATAAAATCTATTAGTTACACAGATAGTATTTACTTTCAGAATTTAATTAATCTAATTGTATTTACAACAATATCCTGGAGGGCAGTCTCTCTCTCCACTGCAAGACAGCTTGGAAGAAGGAGTGTGAGCTTCTTTACACTGTTTGTTAGAAGTGGGAGTCCTATCTGGCTTTGTTTGCATATGCAAAATATATTGTGCATGTTTTTGCCTGAATATGAAAAATATGTGCACTTTCATATTTTAGAGTACTAGCAGGCTTACCCAGCATTGCCTGGGTCCTTCTGGACAGGGGGCTGGCAGTGTGGTGGGTGCAGAACTCAGGGCAGGACCTTGGAGATGTGGGGTCTAAGGGTGGGGGGGGTGAGAGTGAAGGTTGGGGTATGAAGCCCAACCAGCAGGGGCCTTTTCTCTCCTCCAGTCCCTTCCCTGGTCACCAGGGTCCTGTTTTCTCTTCTCCCACCCCTCCTGGTGGCCAGGGGCCTGTTTTCTCTTCTCCCACCTACTCCTGCCCCCCAGCGCTGTGGCCAAGGGCTGGGAGGGGGCAAAGGGTTTGGAGATGAGGAGCTACTTACTGGTGTGAAGCAAGCAAGATGGCAGAACCTTAGCCCTGCTAGCAACTCCCTTGTTGGTGCAGCTGCCCCCAATGGACACTCTCATATCACATCTCTCTGTATAGAAGCCCTCCCTTTGCAAGTTATAGAAAACTGCCATTTTCCTGGGGCTTCTGGTTGTCCCGGCTCAACCAAACCCTGACCTTGCCTTAAGCTATGATAAGAGGAAGCAACATGCCAAATTTGGTGGCCCAAGACAGACACACAGGCAGACACACTCTTCTAATCTAATCTAATCTACCTATCTTTATACTAGAGTCACTCAGCATTGCTCAAGTCCTTAATACAATGTTTGTTTGTTTGAAAATAAAAATGTACATGTTTCATTTAAATCCTTGCTCTGGAGTGGAGCTGGAGATGAGGGGTTCAGTAGTTAGGCTGTCCTGGGGAAAGAGAACTATCCCAATCCTCTCTTACTAGAACAGCTTGGAGCCAGGTGAGAGGTTCCTCTTCATGGCTGCTGCAGTGGAACAGGCACAGCTAAGGAAGGGGTGCATGTCTATTGGCTGGGCAGTTCCAGGTTCGTCTGTCCCCCATGCTATCCAGCCAAAGTGAAGAATGCCCCATACAAATATAAATTGGAGGGGGGAGCTTCAGCTCCCCTGACCTCCCTCCAGGGCACCTATGGGTGAGAGGCTCAGGGATGGGGCAGTCTCGGATGGGGGGGGGCACACCCAGCCAGCCCCTTTCACCTGTCTGGTGATTGTCTCTTTTCTTTATGGTTTTATGAGAAGCAATCCCATTTCAGATGTAACCCACACATCTAGTGGCTGTGCTTCAATAGCCCATGGAGTGGCACTTAGACCACTTACAGTGAGAGATAAAAGTAAGTGAGCTCTACAGCCTAAGCAGGCTCTATAGCTGAAGCTCCTACACTAAGCTGCAGAGATGCCAGGTTTGAATCTGCCCACAGGTGATTACACAGGCCCACCCCATTTTCCTGGCATAAAGCCCTTATCTTGTTTTAAGCTACAATAAGAGGGAGCTATATGCTGAATGTGGTGGTCCTAGTTCTTACCATTTAGGAGTTCTAGAACAGAGAGACAGACAGACTCTCTCAAATATATAGTAGATGGAAGCTTGTGTACACACCCAAGCTTGGGCAGTGACTCCCCTGCACTAACCTTACATGGTCTAACTGTCCACATACACTCTGATGACATTTCTGAAAGCTTTGGTATAGCACTTTGCTCTATTAATCTTTGAAACACAACTACTTCAGAGCCCATTAACAAACTGCTAACTTGCATCAGTAGGGTGCACACAGAGAGCTAGACAATGGCAGGCTAGTGCATGTTAGATTCCCACCTGTCACAAACACGGGTATGGTGGTTGTGCCTAGTGGTCCGAGCAGTGGCATCAGGAAACAGGAGTTGGAGCCTAGTGGGTAGAGCCATAGTCAGAAACCAGGAGTCGGCACCAGAGTCAAGAACCAGGCCAAGAAGCAGGGCTAGAGCAAACCGGAAAAAAGGCAGTCGCGGGAGGCTGCTGGCATAAGCATTCCACTTGTTTCTGGGCTTAAGAACATGCCTGTTGGTTCTCCTCAGCCAGTCACAGGGATTGGCCAGTCAGCCAGTTCTTCTGTTCACCTGTGTTCACTAGTCTGCCTGGAGTTTGAGCTAGCTAGCCCCAGGCTCAGCTGCATAGGCACTGACTCTGTAGGTGCTCTAGGACTGGAGGACCCATGGGAAAAAAATGAGTGGGTGCATTGAAGCCACTAGTAGCCAAGATTCCCTCGCCTGTTGTCCCAGTGCTTCTGGAGCTCCACAAACAGCTTGATTCATGGCATTCAGAAAGCTCCAGGAGGGTGGGAGAGGAGCAGGGACAGGGCACACTCAAGGAAGGAGGCAGAGAAGAGGCACAGGCTTGGTGGAAGGGGTGGAATGGAGGTCAGGTGGGGATGGGGCGGCAGGGGCTTGAGGGAAGGGGTGAAGACTGGGGGCAGAACTAGGTGGGAAGAGGCGGGACAGGGTGGGGTCTTGGTGGAAGGGTGGAGTGAGGGTAACGTCTGTGGTAAAGCAGGGAGTGAGCATCCCCTGGCTGGAGGGGAAGTCAGTGTGTATGGCCTTATGTTGCAATGCCTAACTCTGAGTGTCATTATGCCCAGTGAACTCCACAGCTCTGAGTTAGGCTCCTACTACCCAGGCTTACTATACAATGAATGGAAAGAGAGAGGCACCTAAGGGTGCAATTCACAGTCTCTGGTAAGCTCAGTAAGCTTGCTAACTAATAGGAAATGATGAGATGGTGTGACCCAAACTGTAGGGAGCTAGGCACCACCCTCTGCTTGGGATCCCCACAAAAAAAGGGGAAGGAGGTGATTTTCCCAATACACCAGTAGTTAGAGGACCCCTGTAGGTGTGGAATACCTAGGTTCATATTCCATGTCTGTTCCTCCAGGTCAGTGCTCTAACCACTGAGCTGTGGAGCATTTTAGGCAAATAATCTCTCCTGTTGAAGTTCCAGCTTTTATAAATAAACTAGCCAATTAGCCCATCATGAGACAGGATTTTCAGGTCTCTTCTCCACGTTGGTTTTCTCTCCTGAGCCTCCGGTCTCTCGCTCCGTCTCTCTCTCTCTCAGCTCTCCTCCGCCTCCTGCCTCTCTCTCCATCTCTCTCTTTCTCTTCTCCTCCCCCTCCTGCTTCTCACTCAGGGGACCGCGGAGCCCAAACGGCCATTTGGGCTCCGCACTCCCCATGCAGCACGGCCACTTGCTCCCATGCAGCGGCCTGGCTGAGCGGTGCAGAAGTCAGCCGAGCACCACAGCGGGAGGCGAAGGGGGGCGGTGATGTTCATGGCCAGGGGGCAGGGCCTAGAGCCGCTGTCACGCTGCACATCACCACCCCGCCCCCCCTTCCCCTCCCGCCGTGGCGCTCGGCTGACTTCTGCGCCGCTCAGCCGGGCCGCCGCGGGGGAACAAGTGGCCGTTTGGGCTTCCCCGTGGCGGTCCAGCTGAGAGACGCAGAAGTCAGCCGAGCGCCATGGCGGGAGGTGAAGGGGGGCAGGGCTGTGACGTACATAGCCAGGCCCCACCCCCTGGGCATGTACGTCACCGCTCCGCCCCCCATCCCCTCCCGCCGTGGCACTTGGCTGACTTCTGCGCCGCTCAGCCGGGCCACCGCGGGGGAGCAAGCGGCGCAAGCGGCTGTTTGGGCCCCGCATTCCCCATGCACCACGGGTTGCCCAGAGGGAACAGCCAGCATTTCAGCGTTACACGCTCTCAGACATTGGGCTACTATATATATGATGATATTCATCAGAGCAGCAATTGGAATCAGACTGTCACACACCCCTCATTAACAGTCATACGTGAGACCTCAGAATTATACTGTGACCACTGTGTGGAGCTATGGGAGTCTATAAATCAGGAGTGCTCCCAGAGCACTCATGGGATTCAAGATGGCTTCTCCTAGCTAGCTA
Organism: Pelochelys cantorii; assembly: GCA_032595735.1. Taxonomy (NCBI): domain Eukaryota; kingdom Metazoa; phylum Chordata; order Testudines; family Trionychidae; genus Pelochelys; species Pelochelys cantorii. The sequence goes on along the minus strand of CM064326.1, from coordinate 329,753,283 downwards.
GATCTTGGCTTGTTCTCTAGTGAGTATAAAAAGCCTTCATATTGGCAACATGGCCACCTCCCTCAGTAAGAGAGAGAGAGAGAGTTGGATTCTCCCCCCCCCCCGCCCCGATTCAATATTATGTCTTTAAGCATATTACAGTGCAGGGGGTTGATATGATAAAATTGTGGATTCTTCCTGTTAGCTTTTTCTTTTCAGTGACTTTGCGTAGTCCTTTTTTTTGCTGGGTGCAGGAGTGATCCATTGCAAAACACAGATTGCTTAAAGGCATTGATAAGGATTGTGTCCTGGTTCAACTCATTCTAGGGGTTTTTTTTGTCTCCAGATAGGGTTCTTACTTTTCTTTCTCATAATCCAGAGCACAATCCAAGCTGCTGCAGTAATTTCTCTTGGGCCAGCTGCCAGCTTCAGATCTTTTGTATGCTAGGATACTTACAAGCTAAAGGTATATAGTGCATTTCAAAGCCTCTGTAAACTGGGAGGTCTAGAGTAAAGAACATTTGGGATGATATAGACACAGGTTTGCCTTATGGAAGTCTTATTAGATCCTGAGTGATTCCTGGAAGTTTAGGCAGTAGCTTTGGCCAAGGGTGTTTTTTTCACCTGTGCTGGTAAGAAGTATGAAACCTTTTTTCTCAGAGAAATCCTTTGCTATGTAATTTTCTCTCCATGAGACTAGACACTGAGTCTGTCTGGAAGTTACTGCTGCATGTGACCAGATGGCTATTCGTGAATGATCTATTGCCCTGTGATTAGTATAGGCTATAGATAGGTTTCAGGGTGGAGCTGGAGGTGATGGCTTTAATTTATAAAATCCTAAATGGTTTGGGACAGATTTATATAAGGGGTCATCTCATTCCCTGGACAACACTGATACAGTTGAAGTAAGAGGAGATGACTAAGATGGAAACCTCTTGTTTTGGTTTGGTCACTCTGAAGGATTGTTGCTGCTTCGAAATTTGGTTGTTTGGGAGGAGCCAAGGTTTGGAGAACATGTTTGGTTTAGTAATAGTTTTGTCCCTAACAGAATAAAAGGTGGGAAGATGGGGCTCTAGGGTGGCTTTCATTCTTGCTCTGACTGCGTCTGGTACCGACAGGGAGTAGAAGGAGAGTGCCCAAGACACTTTACTTTGTGTTCCTTGTTCTCCTTCTTCTGTTCCTGAGCTCCTAGCCTTATTTCTTTCTTGATATTTTTTTTTAACCAGGACCAAATACAGACAATATTGTATGAAAAGTAACTAAAGAGAAAATATTGCATTGACTCAGGGATAATATGAAATTTCATCTGGAAATTTCATCCCCATCTGAGTTGGGGATATTTTGTAATCATCTGACTGGCTCCAGTGTTTGTTCTGGCTGAGGTAGGAGGCTGGACTTCACTGTGTAGAATAAGTATGATGATATAATTTTAAAAAAATCTCTATAATGTTTTATTTATATATACATATAATTTATATGGATGATAGATTAAGGCTCAAATTGAGATATACTGATCCAGATAGAGAGAGTGCGCAATAATTCTCAAGTCATGGGGGAGTTAGATATATTTATTTACAAGAAGCTCAACATCATTTTAAAACACAAAGACATAAAAACTCTTGGTTAGTTTGCACTGTGAATCTATTCACAGCTCTGTGAATAATTTGTAGCAATAAAGTATTTGAATTTTACTTATTTTCTATTCATGAATAAACCATTATTTTGAATTTAGTAATTTTTCTGAATGATTTGGTGAATAAGTTCTGTCTGTAGAATTTTATTTGGGAGAAGTTCATTGTAAGCATTTCACATTCAGAGTGCATACACAGATTAAATTGCAGTATTGCCAACTCTCAAAGAATTTGGTGTCTTTCTTAAAGTCCCAGCTCTCAGATGATGTATAATTATGTAACTCTCAGCTTTTTTTGTTTTTAAAGAAAATTTCTGGTCTTTAGGCTATGGAGAAACTTGAAATCTGATCTGTAAGACTCAAACAATGGGGCACTATAAAATGACTCTCTTTTTAAACACTTCATGATTTGGGATGGGGCCTGACTAATGATTTTTCAGTGTTTGGGATTGGTCATGCCATAGCTTGGATAAAAGTAATTTTGAGGATCCAATTTCTGGTCTGAATACTGTCAATTATTAATCCAAGAGGTGTTTTCTATGTTTAGTTTGTAGGATATCTTAAATGTAATACTTCACTGCAGTTTTTCCAGACTACACAGTGTATCAGTGTGAATAGTGTAGGGGGAAATGGAAAGTGAAATTAGCTAGAAACTGATGAGACTGTTCTCAACTGAGAGAATGCCAAAAGTAAATAGCATAAATAGAAAATTAAAGCCCCAAATGCTGTAATTAGTTTTATATTGACAGCCTTGAAAAATCAGTAAATCAGTGGTTATCTGGTTTATATCCACAGATATCTGCATCTGCCGACCATTTTTGTGATCGTGGGTGGATGCAGGTTCAAATATTATATCTAGAGCACTGCAGATCTGTGGATATCTCCTTTATCTACAGACATTTTGCAGATTATGGATCAGATACAAATTGTGTATTCACTCAGGACTCTGTCTTTACGGAGAGACCCTTGTGTCCCAGAAAGTTCCATTGACTTCATTGGATTTTGGCACCCAAACATGCAACTGCTTTCAGAATCAGTCTTTGCCGCATCCCCCTACCCTAAAAAAAATCTGTTGTTTTGACATTTTGAGGAGTTTAAAATAATGTACATGAAGTAATATATATAGCAAAAAGTTATTTGGTGGAGGGGGAGGAGGTCCTCAACCTGATATTCTCTTCACAAATCCATTATTTTTAATGGTGATGAAACCACTCCATGTTTCATGTCACTGCGGATAATCATCCAAACTTCACAGCATATCTAGATTACCCACATCGGTTTGGTCTTGAATTCAGATAGAATGTCTGCTTTAATGAGGTCACCTATCATTTCTAGTACTGTCTGATTTTAACTTGACTAAAAATACTGCAGAACCAGACTCTTGCAGTTTTTCAGTATTTCTACCTGTCATGCTGTTTGGAGTGACTCACAACTGTGAATGCCGACCTAGGGGCTCACTATGAAAGAACAAGGTCACATACCCCAAACTGCTGGTATGCTCCATGAATCACTAAGCCAGTAAAGCCAGGCTCACCGTGTAGTCAGACATTTCTTTTAGGCTCTCCAGCCTATCTTGCCATCCAGACAAACTGGATTTACTGATAATGGTCACATAAACCTAAAATCACACCACATCAGGTTGTTCCCAGTCCCAAAGGACTAGCCACTTACCCCAGATCAATTGGTGTGCAAGATCTTACACCAAACACAGTGCTGGAAGCCAATTCTGTAGTAAACAAACTATAAGTTTGTTAGCTAAGAAAAAGAAATGAGTGATTGAGAGGTTAAAGCATATAAAATATTTTAATGGCTCAGTCACAGTTCACAGTTCCAAGTTTTGGCAGTGATGTAATAAACTGCTGGTATCTCAATGCCATTGAGCAGGCTACCTGGAATACTTCTGGGGATCTTCATCTTCTCTTTCAATTATTGTGCCATGTTAGAATCTAAACTCAGAGATGAAGGATCTTTCTTGAAATTCATATTTATATCTTAGAATCATAAATAGATTCAGGTTGGAAGAGAACTTAGGAGATCATCAAGTTCAAACCCCCTGCTCCAAGCAAGACCAACCCCAGCCAGCAGGCTCACAGCTTTTCTGGGCCTGTGGGCAAGGTGTGGGAAGGGGCTTCTCCATGCCCCTAAAAGGAGCAGGAGCCTTGGGTGGGAAAAGGTGGTGAAGCCAGCCCTCAGCACTGCCCAGAGCTGCTACCTTTCCGCACCTGCTCCCCGTGCCCTCAGCAATGCCCAGAGTGCAACATGTGGCACTGGCAGAGGTTTAAAGGGCTTGGGGCTCCAGGCCCTTTTGAATTGCTGGGTCTTGGGGCAATTGGTCCCTTTCTCCCCCCTCCATTGCAGGGCCTAACCTCAACTAAATCTAAATCTTCTCAAAGAAGACAATCTGAGAATCATTTTGGGGATGTGGGCTTTTCCTTTGTTGACAGTGGGTAAGGGAGGTACAAGACTTTGACCTTCAACATAATCGTCACTTGCTTTGAAATTAGCATTTTCTGTTAAAATCTCTAAGTGCTTCATTAGCATTTCGTAAGATTTCTTTGATGGAAAATTTGGTTACAGGAGAATACACAATGTGAATGTTTGCTTTTGCATTATACAGATAAGTGAGAACACAAGTTCATTAGTTTTCATGAAGTTAAACATCCAATACTCTTCTATGTTGGATAACTACTTTGATCTAACCTAATAGGAAATAAAATGGCCCGTGGCTCTGGTCTAACATGAAAAAATTTCAGCATGACCTGATCAGACAGCATCGCTCCATCCATTATCCTGGCTGGAATTGCAGAGGTACCAGAATAACTTTTCCTTTAAAAATTAAATAAACTTTACATTTTTGAAAATCAAGCTCAGTGCAACTGAATATTCAGGCTGGTATATATTTTATCTAAATCTGTTAGTATATTGCTACATATCAAACAAATAAACTCAGCTACATATCAAACAAATAACATCAGCTTTTACAGAAAAGTTTTCCTGTTCAAAGCCTTTTGAAGATTAATTGCTAAATAATTAATCTTCACAGTTCTTAGTTGACTTTAACTGGTGATATGAATGCACAACACTTTTAAAATTAGTGTCTATTTTTAATAATTGGGACCTAAATGATTTCTCCATTGGGAGTCGGAACCAAAAATGGATTTCAGGAATTTCTGGTTTCTTTGCTCAGATTTTCATATTATGCTGGTCTCTATGACTGATCCAAATAATATATGGTACCTTTCAGTTTAAAACTAAGGGTGAATTTTGCTTTCAGGCTGCTAAATCCAGATTTATTCCATGAACTTCAGTAGAGTGAGTTCATTTACACTGGTATATTTAGGCAAATCCACCCCTTATATAAGTAAAGCCACATTTATACAAGAGCAGAATTTAAATGTATAGTGCTAATGATAAAGATTCATTTCAAATACTACTCACTAGAGCTGATCAAAAGGTTCCAAAAAGTGCAACTGAAAACTGAATTTGCTTAGGCTGTTTGCGCCTCTTTTGTGTTCTCTTTGCACATGGATTCCATATATCAGTGGGAATTCGTGTTCCATGCAGATAGTGCCAGGACAAAATCCTTACACATCAACAGTCAGAGTCTTTCTGAGGGTTGCAGACACAGCAACTGGACTAGAGCCACTCTGGACAAGCAATAAACAAAAAGCTCGTATCAGCTCTTATCAGACACAGCGGCTGGACTGAAATGCTATATGTTAAAATGGCAAGGCTTCCTCCGTGTTGAGGGCAAGCAATGAAGGTTGAAATGGAACCACATATTATATAAAGTAATAAACGGATTTTCAGAAGGTTGAAAAGAACAGATAAATTGGGGAGAAGGGAGACAACCAATCACCCTGGCCATTCAATATGAAAAACCATCAGGGAAAAAGAACTCTCTACAATCAGTGTTTCTTTCTCTGGCATTTCTCTCTAATCATCACAATGTATGTTGATTCAGTTATCAGCATGGCTTTGACCTAAGAAGTTCATTTTTCATACGAGTGACAGGACATTAGCATAGATGTTGGACAGCAATTAGTGCAGATGACAGTCAGGAATGACCAGGCAAACCCTGCAAAATGAAGACCAGATGCAGATCTAATCTTGATTTATTATAATGCTTGGATGATGTGCAGAACCTGTCATCTAGAGGTAGACAGTTAGCAGTCTGATGGGAAGTGACTGGTGCATTTAATTTGAGTGATGAATTAGAACAATATATTTCAGTCTTCAAATGGAGTCCTCTGCAGTGAGATGAATGGACTTAGCTAAAGTTGGGTGTGTTGCACATCCAGAAATCGCATTTGAAATTCGAATACAAAAACCTGTTCCAAAGGGAGACAGCTGAACTGGAAACATTTGCAAATTGAACTCTCTCAGCTAAAGTTAGTGCTATCTATTCTAGTTAAATACCCTTTTATCCATCTTGGGTGTTCATGTTTTAATATTTCTAAGTGTTCCTTTCACAGGGTTCTTTGGTACAAACTGTGCATGTTCCTTTTTAAAGAGAAAGCTATAAATAGGGAAATGTGCATGTTTAGCTTGGCCTACTCAAATTGTATTGTACTGTTCTGATGCTGTATCCCCTTACTTAGTAAATCCAACCCAATGTTTGAATCACAATATGTCTGACCCAGACATCACTGGAGTCAGTAGAAGTCTTTCCATAGATTTTTAGTGATCTTTGAAGCTGACCAAGATGCATTTGCTTGAATGTGCCTACCTCTGAACTGTTAGCAGAGCTTTCCTAATGTGGATGAGGTGCTGGCATTAGTTTGTGCTTTTTACCTAAAGCACGTAGAGCTGCACTAAGGGCTGGAACTCCTTCAGACAACTGTGCATCAAGCAGGCAGCCCATTCAATAAAAACAGCTCAAGTGCACACCAAAGAACAAAGTACTCTCTCTATTTCAGTTCAGACAAGGTTTCTGTCTGTTCTGTGGTTTGTGGTGTTATTTTTCTGACTCACAAGTTGGTGCCGAAATGTCCTGATATTGGTTTCCAATGCAAAACTATTTAGAATCACTCGATGACATAAAAGATTTTCAAGCATTACTGTATCAGCTGGGCAAAGCTGTACACTGTAAACCAAATGCATAACGTTGCACCACAATAAAATATGATGGGCTGGTTTCCTTTTAAAAGTAAGTTTTTTGTGCTCTCAATCAGCTAATCTTTTTTTTTTTCTTTACTCACGCTACTTTACTACTTGTCTAGGATTTTTAAATTTGTTTTTATGTTGGTAGCTCTGTATGTATATTTGTGATTGAAAAAACTGTTAAGCAGAAATCATTTTATTTTAAAATGCCCTTGATACTTACAAATAAATGTTGAGGAAAAAAGAGGCAATTTTTCTTGGGTGTGTTGCACATCCAGAAATCGCATTTGAAATTTGAATAGAAAAACCTGTTCCAAAGGGAGACAGCTGAACTGGAATCATTTGCAAATTGAACTCTCTCAACTTAGCATTGAATAAGGATCTCAAATGGTTAATGAATTACAAATGACGTTTCCCCTTTCTGAATATCCAGATCTCCACACCAAATGTCATACCACACTTCCACTCTGTCTTGATTAGCTTCATTAACACAAGCACTTCCCCTTTATATATACACTCCTGCTTCTGTAACTTTCACTCCAATTCATCTGATGAAGTGGGTTTTACTCATGACAGCTTAGGCCCTAATAAACCTGTTCGTCTTTAAGGTGCCACAAGACTCCTCATTGTTCCAAAAATCAGTTACTCTTTTCATTTAGAAACACCGCCCCCGCTCCAGCAACCTTCACTCTAGAATAAGGAAAACAACAAAGCAAGAAGAAGGACCAAAAAAAAAAAATCCATGGGAGAACAAAGTGTGTGTCTCCTTAATAACATGCTTCAAGAGTTATTCAAAGAGTTTGTGGGGCTCAAGGCAGCATGGCTGAACACCATGGCCCATGGCTCCCACTCAGGGCAGCAAGTGAGCGGCCGGGTGTGCGGGGCCAGGAGCTGGGCAGCCTGGGGCCCTGAATGCGCAGGGCCCAAGGCAACTGCCTCACTCGTCTTGCAAATTCTACCTTGCAAAATGGCAGCAGGCTTTGGAGACAGCAAACTTCAAGAGAAAAGTCCACAGTAAATCCAAAACAAAATAAGAAGTTATATACTGTAATTACTTTGCCACTACAGATTTTACCCTTTTCAATAGACATTCTCACCACTTTTGCCATGCTTGTTTTCTGGTTTTTTTTAAGAGAAATTCTGTGTGGTCAGGCCTGTATGCAGGGGAGTGGGGGTGCGAAGGGTCCTCCATGCAAGTGAGAGGCTGGGGCAGCATGTTGCCCCAGCCTCCCTCCACTGTGCTCCAGCCAACCGGTGGAAGGCTGGGGCTGATTTTCCCCCTGCCGGGAGTGAGACCAGAGGAGGGGCTGGGCTGCAGGGGTGGGACAGCCACCAGCCCCTCCCACAGCTTGCACCCTCACAGAAATTCTTGCATGCAGGTCTGACTGTGTTGCTAGTGCTCTCAGTCTCAGGCTTTGGATTGTGAGAAGGCAAACAAAGTGTGAATGCAAGACTTGTGTTACTGCAGGCCAACTCTATATGACAGAGATGACCTTGAATGTCTTGGTGGAATATGCAATTAAGACTGCAGAATATAGGAGGCATATGCTGCTGAGGTTAGACTCCAAGTAAGTCATGTAAAGTGTTTGAGAAGGATGCCAACTAGGCGAGCCAGAAACAGTTCATCAAGAAACTCTAACACGTGTATTTATAGCTTCCTGATTAGCACATGTCAAACTACAGATAATGGGTACTAATGGGTACTAAGGTACTGGGGACAGGCAGAAGCACTGGCTTCCCCTTCTCCCCTGGCCACCAGGGAGGGCCAGACCAAAGCATGGTAGCCCTAGTCTGCCCCAGCCCTCTTCCCTCCAGCTGCGGGACCTGCCCCCCTCCCTCCCCGCCCCGAGGCCGGGCCAGCTCCAGTTCCCCTTCCCCCCGGCTGCCAGGGGTTGGACCAGGCTGAGACTAGCCCAGCTTACTCCCTCTGGCTGCTGGGGGGTTGAGCCAAAGCTGTGCCGGGCCCAGCTCTGCCCCCGGCTGCCAAGGAGGGCCCAGGGTCGAGGCTACCCTGGCCCTGGCTCTCCCCACCACCAGCTGCTGGTGAGAGTCTGAGGCCACTCCTGATCTTCCCTCCCCACTCCAGAGGCTGAAGCTGCCCAAGCCCTTGCCCCTCCCCCCCGCCCATGTTTCTTTGCTGGGTCCCCCCCCCCCAAACCTGACTGCCAGGGAGGAGGGCTGAGGCCTGACCATGCCTTCAGCTGCAAGGGTGAAGGCCTCGTGGCTCCCGGCCCCTTCCCAGAACACCGGGGAAGCCGTGAGGCTGCCACCCCACTCCCTGGAGCTCTGGGGAAACCAGGGAAGTCATGTGGCTACCGCCACACCTGCTGGAACTCTGAGATGGCTGCCACCCACCCCAGCACCATGGAAGTTGGGGCCCTCAGCACCGGTGGGGGGCGGGGGGAAGGGAGGGAGGAGGCCGGGTGACTGAGGGGGGCGGGGCTACAGGACACGGAGTGATGTGATGTGATGTCACTCTGTCGTCCCATGGGGGAAAAAAAATTATATATAGAAAGATGATACCACAGTTAGGCCAAACCACCCTTTTGGCATACTAGGCTGTAAAACAAATGCTTAGTTTAGACACTGTTCAGGTAGATAAGGGATTTTCATGAAACACAGAAGGAATTGCCACTAATGCAGATTTATAAGTGCTTTTGATCTTCCTATAGCCTTTGTGCTGGCTGCATGTGAAGTCCTTCCTGTGACCTGCTCTGAGACAGTCTTCTCAGTATATTTTGTTTCAAAGGTGAATGCAAAGAATGACGTGGTCTAGGGACGTATAAGTGTTGCTTCTTCATAATCACAGTCCTGAACTGGGAGCAGTAGCAATATAGCATATTTTTCTTTTATTAAATAGAAAAAGGGTGCGGGTAAAAGAAATGAATAGGCTTGGTTGTCCTGCTAGGTCAAGATGTTTGAAGGAAGAGGTATCTCTCTAGCAGTTCTCTCAGAATTCATGTATAATTATGCAAGACTAGTACTATCTATAGATTCTAATAAAGCAGTTATATGCTACCGGTTATTAGCACACCAAATAAAAAGCAACCTACAAGTGGGAAATACATTTCTTTGGCATTCATTTTATTCTGCTGCACAAACTTGTTTGATCCCTTTATATTTTGCCTACCTACATTTTCAATCCTAGGTAGCCTGAACAGTGCCACGTGTAGAATCTGGGTTCTACTGTTAGTTGAGCATTATTCTGATAATCAAAGTAGAACCATAAATAATCAAGCCCTTGAGTTTATATTCAGAAATATTTGTCTCTTTTGTTCCTGTCATTGCACCAGTCAAAATGTATTGGTGGGTGGATGGAATATATGGACAAAATATATTAGTTTTCACAATTTATACTTAAAATAAATACAATCAGCATGATTCAAGAAAAATTATACCTTCTGAATTTCATTACATGCTGTCGAAAGAATTTCTACTTTACAGATTAATGTCACTCAAACAAAATAAAGTTTACATAATCTTGTTGGAAGAGAGCTGAGATGCACAAAAAAGTGAGTATTGCAAAGCTAAAGCTGAAGTAGGAATTTTTCTAATAGTTCTGATCGTAACTTTCTGTTTGTACTATTATGAAATAGTTTTACAATTAGAATTGTAAGATGTTCCCTAAATAGTTGATGATTTTGTTCTGTTGATACTTTGAGACAGTCCCTTGAGGGCAGACTGGTTATGCTTCTTTTTTCTTGTCTATATAATTTAGCCCTGTGTGTGACAGTGAAATGCTGTAGACTGTTCTGGATGCTCAGACATAGTCTGAGATGAAGCCGAGGTATGTGTAGTTAACTTTTTAAAGTATTACTTATGCAAAGTGTTCAAAAACCTTTACACTCCCCCTCAAAAAAAATGGAGATTTTTAACTGGCGTTGCATTTTTTTTCTTTCTGAGCTATTAGTTCCGAATCTGCAAGCTTTTCGTCATTGTATGAAGACTAGAAACATTTTTAAAGGACTCTCACCTTGACTGCAGGTGCTGGGTGTTTAAGAAATATTACATCTCTGGTGATAAAACTGCAAGAGTTGGCAACAGTGCCTTAAGTGACTTTAAGAGATTCTGTGTCTACCTGGTTATGCACAAATTGCAGTGAAGTTGGCAGAGATGGGGAAAAAATCCAGAATGAGTAAAACGTGCATATTTTTCCCTTGAGAAACTCACCAATGGGGATTATTTCTCCCATCTCTCTTGCACTGCAAATGTTAACCATGCAGCTTTTGAGGCTTCAAGAATAACAGTCACGTCTTACCAAGACAACATAAACGTATCATCATAAATCTATGACAACCTAGGACATCATTGTGGGAGCCATAGGTGCTAACACTGTGGGTGCTCCAGAGCTGCAGCACCCATGGGAAAAAAATGATGAGAGCTTAGCGCCCACTAATAGCTTTCCTATCAGCTCCTTCCCCCACAGTACCTCCTGCTGGGCAGTGCCTCCGCTGTACGCGCAGAATTGTATGTTATATGAAATATTATTATTATTATTATTATTATTACTATGACTGTAATTTGATAAGAGCAAATGTGATAAATGTAAAGCCTGAGTTCATGCGTTGTCTAGACATCCTATGCCAAGAAAACAGAAGGGGGAGCATTAGAATGAAGTAAGATCAAATGTCAATCAATGAGGTTGTCAATCATTGTAAGGTTACCATAATGACAAAATGTTTTGGCACGTAGCTCACGTAAGTCACATCCACCAACTTACCTGTTGGAGTTTGAAAAATAATGTATGCGCTTGTTATGATTCTCCTTAGCCAATCATTGTAAAGCTATGCAAATTAGCATTTTGAATGAGCCAATTGATTTAAAGTAAAATATTATGAATATTCATGAGCCCATATTATAAAAGCCTGTACCACGCAACAGTTGGGGTTGCGTCGGGGCGTCGGGCTTTGGCATAGATCTAGCTTAGGGAGAGAGAGTGCGAGAGGTCTAGCGTCTTGTCCCGGGTCGAATGAGTGAGGGTTAAGCATCATCTCAGATTTAAGACAGGCGGAAGGCTTGTTCTTATATTCTGATAGTCTTCATTTAGTTTAGGTTTAGTTTAGTTAGTTTAGTTTTTAGGTAGATTAGATTTTGTCTTCGTGTTTGTCCGTCAGGCAGCATCGGTCTATGCATGTCGGCCGTCGTCGTGTCTGTTCGGCGGGCGCGTCGCGAATTAGTTAAGGTTTTCTTTTAGGTTAGATAGGATAGGATTATTAGAGTCTAGCGTCCATCGTCTGCTCCGGCCGCAACTGAAGAGCAGGAAGAGGACCGAAGACCAAACGCATCTGCGGAAGGTAGATCGGCCGTCTTCGCAATCTTCCCCAGCGCTTCGAGGGATCGCACAGGCTGTTCCTCTCCAAGGGCTTTAAATTAGCCTAAGGATTGAGGTCGCCTGACCAACGACCCTGTCACTGAGGGACTCCTGGTTGTTCCTCGCCCGAGGCTCTCAATCAGCCAGAGGCTTGAGGTCACCAGCATCACCACCATCGTCCTGTTTGCGCCGAGGACTCTGGTAATTATTATTAGGGGTAACCATAGGAGGACTGCCCTCCATGGTTATTCGATGTATGTTATTTAAATTTGCATTATAATATAGTCCTGTGGTTTAACTTTAACCATTTGCCAGTTTTTATTGACTGCGCCTAAAATCTCCTGATATTACGACCGGTGATAGATCCGAGTAGTGAGGACCTTAGTCCATCCCACGAGGATGTGAATCAACTGTAGCGTTCTCCGCTAACACCGCCTTCCCCTTCCATCTGCCACGGATCAGCTGTTCTGTGGTGCACAAGAGGTGCTGGGGAGGAGTGAGGGCTGGGTGTGCTCAGGGGAGGGGAAGAATAGAGTGGGAAGAGAAAGGATGGCTGTGTAGCAGGGGTGGGTGGGAAGAGGCAGGGTGGGGTGGAGCCTTGGAGAAAGGAATGAATTGGGCAGGGGCAAAGCCAGGGGGCACCCCTCCCAGCACATTAGAAATTCAAGGCATGTGAGAGCAGCAAGGAAAGAATTCAGATCCTCCTGTTCAAAAAGCCTGACAAATATGCTAATGAAGAGTCTCATTTAGCTCTCTTGCAAAGTAAGGACTATACCACCATTCACATTGCATCCATCAGGTGTAGTCACTTCATTACAGCATCCTCCATGATGGATTAAAATGACACGAAATAGACCAAGACATAGAAAAAGACATTATCCCACCATCTCCCTTCCTCTGTTCCCTCTCCAAATAAATAAATAATTAAATAAAATAAAAATCAGTACCGCATCTCTTCATCCTATGAAATTTGTTTAATAAAAATTATACATAGGAAATAATTGTTAGGTCAATTGGTCAATTTCTGTCAGTGACAAGTTGTTTTCTTTGGTATATCTTCCTATCCTGTCTAGTTCAGTAACATTGCTTCACCATATTTGTTTGTTTTCCTGGTCACAGTTTTCCTATTGTACGTTCAAGCAAGCGATTGTGGTAACCTCCTATTTTGATCGGTCTTAATCTTAAGGCATTTTTGAATTTCCCCTTTCTCACCAAATGAATGCATGGAGATTTTGTTCGGTGCAGAGAGGCTATCTTGAAGTAAGTGTCCTTGCAGGGATACTTTCACATCAAGAATCTGCTTTGACAGCTATTATTTCTCTTGCACCTTCTCTCACACCTCTACTATCCCCAGTGTACTCTGCTCTCTTGCTTTCATGCTATGTTCCTGGGTTCATGTGACTCGTGAATGTAGGCAAGAGTTACACCAATAGTGACTCAGGAGCAGCATGGGGACTTCTTTAAAATCTCCAAAAGTTAGGCGTCTGTGTGGGATAATGACAAAGAAAACTGATGCTTTTTTTCATGTTGCCAGGGCTCAGGGAATTGTAACTCCAGCTGACACGGAAAGGTTTCTGTGTAAATTGTTCACGATTGCATTTTAATTTAGCCACTGGCTGTAAGATGGGGGCTGAAGCAGGAGTGTGAGTGTGGTACCAGTGATCTGACATGGACAGCTGGATTATTTCAGGTGACATCCATTTCCAGCAGTGAAATCATTCAAGCTGCCCGTGCCAAGTGGTCAAAACAATTTCTTACTGGTTATATTTCACAGTTAATATGAGGCTTTATTTATTTGATGTCATGTATTAGAATCACCTAGAAAGTCACTAAAGAACCCATGGCTCCACCCACTACTTTTACTGTGACTTTGGGCAAGTCAGTTCACACCATCATCCTTTCTTTCATGTCAGTGGCAGAACTGTCCTTCACCTTGGTTGCTTGATTTAATATGTGAGTATGGAGTCACTGGTGTTCTGTGATACACAGCAGTGAGACTGGAAGTTCTGGTGGGCCCTTTTGGCTTTAAAATCTATGTATCTGTGCAGCACCTGGCATAAATGGGGCCTTGACTTCATTTGCAGCCTTTAATCATTATTCTAATATAAATCACTAGAAGACTGACTTGGCATTACAAGGATCCAGGGCAAGTCCAGGGCAACGGGGACCCTGCTGCTTACCTGTGGTCTTCTCCCCGGGACCAACCCAGGGTGACTGGGCTTGCAGCCTGACCACAGGATTCTCCCCAGGGCTGGGTAGTCTGCCTGCTGACCTCATCCTGAGTTTGGCCCTAGACAGGAATGGGGGACTGCACAGGCTGCTGGCTTCTCCATGGGCTAACAGGAGCCATGAAGGCCACCCACCAGCTTCTCCCCAGTACTGGCCTAGGGTTGGGGGGGGAGCACCATGCAGGCTGCCTGCCAGCTACTCCCCAGGGCCGGACTGGCCCATAGTAGTGGGGACCAGATGGCACAGTGGGCAGCTGCTCCCCAGGGCAGCCTGGGGCAGCAGGGGCTGAGCTGTTGGATAAAGGCTATTCGCTGGTGCACTTGCTGCCCCTGTCATCATTCATCAAGTATAACTGTCCCTCTGCTCCCCCTGTGGTGATATGTGAGTCTAACTGTCCCTCCCTTTCTGGTGGATGCAAAATAATCACATTCCACGCACATCCCATTATCCTGGCAGAACCAAATCCTGACCTTATTTTAAGTTATTACCTGAAATCGATCTCATGAGGGGAAGGATCCTTTTTGGTTACAATCAGTATACCATACTGCCACTTTTTACCTCTTTTGCCTTGTCATCGTATTGGGGGTCTTTTTAGTATACCTGGTCTATCTTCGGCTGCGTCTAGACTGGCAAGATTTTGCGCAAAAGCAACTGCTTTTGCACAAAATCTTGCCGCCTGTCTACACTGGCCGCGAGTATTTGCGCAAGAACACTGACGTTGTAATGTACAAAATCAGTGCTTCTTGCGCAAACACTCTGATGCTTCCGCTGAGGGATAAGCCCTCTTGCGCAAGTATTCTTGCACAAGAGGCCAGTGTAGACAGCAACATTAATTTCTTGTGCAAGAAAGCCCGATGGCTAAAATGGCCATCGGAGCTTTCTTGCGCAAGAGAGCATCTACACTGGCACGGATGCTTTTGCGCAAAAGCAAATCTTTTGTGCAAAGGCACATGCCAGTATAGACACTCTCTTGAGCAAATACTTTTAACAGAAAAACTCTTCCATTAAAAGTATTTGCACAAAATCATGCCAGTCTAGACGCAGCCTTCATGTTTAACTCTTGATAGTTTTAATAAAATATCTGCATTTTGTACCTACACTCCCTGGTCAGCCTTCTGTTGAGAGGGGAGACAAACTTAATCCCGATGACAGATGTGGATAAGACGACAAATCTCTTGACTGGTCCCTGATCAACATAATTCCAGTCAATAATACTGGAAACTCAAGCTTGATACTTCATTCACTATCTTTAGTAGAGATTAAAACAAACTCCTTGCTTTCTCTAACAGACGTATCCTTGTGCCACTGCCATTATCGATTCCATTTTAGTCAATTGTTTTTCACTCCACTAAAACTGTATTTACCCAGTGTTAACATGCATAATTAAGGCTTTTTTCTCTTTTACTAAGAATGGTGATTTTTTTCATATTTTGGCATTTGTTTACTGATCACAGTCATATATGTGACACACTAACATTTGACTCCATCATTACTATTGATATCAGACACGGAAGCACATTTATTTTTTTATGATTTTTGAGCAACAAAAATGATTAGGGGGCTGGAGCACATGACTTACGAGGAGAGGCTGAGGAACTTGGGTTCGTTCAGTCTACAGAAGAGAAGGGGGGATTTAATAGCAGCCTTTAACTACTCAAGAGGGGTTCCAAAGAGGATGGAGAGAGGCTGTTCTCAGTAGTGACAGATGGCAGAAGAAGGAGCAATGGTCTAAAGTTGCAGTGGGGGAGGACTAGGTTGAATATTAGGAAAAACTATTTCACTAAGAGGGTGGTGAAGCACTGGAATGGGTTACCTAGGGAGGTGGTAGAATCTCCATGCCTAGATGTTTTTAAGTCCCCATTTGCCAAAGCTGTGGCTGGGATGATTTAGTTGGGGTTGGTCTTCATCACCTCCTGAGGTCTCTTCCAACCCTCTGATTCTAAGTTATTTTACAGATATAATTAAAATAAAATCTGAAAATAAGAGACTTATCTGCACAGTGTCTAAACTTATGTATTTAGCCAATGGCCTTTTTTTTTAACTGCCTCTGCTAAAATGAGTGCAAGCTGAATTTATATTCTGGGAGGACACGATTATTTGATTGTGCCATTTTAAGTAATGCATGGCAAAGCACAAAATGGTAATAAAAGTAATAATGATAATTACTCCCACCAGGACAGCTTAGGCATTTTAGATCATGCTACTCAAAGAATTAAATTTAAGTATAACAGAGAAATAAAAGTGTGTAATTCACAGACCAGTCAAAAACCCCATGTAGCAATACTGTAATCCTTAACAAACTTTGAAAGAATAAAATCACAGAGAATATATGTGAATTGTGTGTTTTTTACAAGAAGTAGCAAGAAATAAAAACAACAATAATAAAAGTGTGTGTGTGAGAGAGAAAAAGAGAGTGAGAGAGAGGCTATGTCTAGACTGCAGGCTTTTTTCGGAAGAAGCTTTTCCGGAGGAGATCTTCTGGAAAAACTTCTTCTGTAAGAGAGCATCCACACTGCAAAAATGCATTGAAAAAGCGATCTGCTTTTTCAAAAGATAATGTACACACGGCATGTACGCTATCTCGCATTTAAGCTGTGATTGCTGTGGACGGAGTGGCCACCAGGTCACGTGTGCTTTTTCCTCTTTCCTCCTCTTTCAAAAGAACTTCCTCTTCCCCATCCACACACACCTTTTTGCGAAAGAGCTCTTTTGGAAAAGGTCATCTTCCTCATAGAATGAGAATTACCAATGTCGGAAAAACCCATCTGTTCTTTCAATTTTCCTTCGGAAGAATGCAATTGCAGTGTGGACATAATTGAAGTTTTTTCGGAAAAACAGTCGTTTTTCTGAAAAAACTCTGTAGTGTAGACATACCTGGAGAGGGAGGGGCAGGGAGAAAAAATTAGGGGGAGTGTCTGCAAGATTCTGTCCCTGAGTGAGTGTGTCTTTTTAAGCCAAGTACTGAGGAGCCTGAATACTTGCTCAGTACAACAGTAGTTGCAATTCTCACTTCTGAGCAGAGGCACGAGCACAGACTCCCTGCCCTCACAACCCAGCTCAACAGAGACCTGGGCACAGCCACTTTTAGCATCAGGCAAGCTCACCTGGAGCACATCTATACCCTCTGAAGGTTGATCTTCTGGCGTTCGATTTAGTAGATCTAGTATATACCCCTAAATTGAACACTAAGGGCAGCTCCCGCCAGCATCTGGTACTCCTCCTTTTACAAGGCGTAAGGGAAAGTGATGGGAGCATTTGCTCCCATTGGCCTCCTGCAGTGTGGAGGCCTCCAAGGCTAAGCTAAGGAAAATAGACTCCAGTTACACATTTTGCATAGCTGGAGTTGTGTACCTTAAGCCAACTTTCCTGGTCTAGTAAAGACCAAACCCCGGTGCACCACCCAGGGCTGATCTTAGGGGATGTGGGGTCCGGGACAACACCACCTTCACTCCAGGCCCCAGTCATGCTCCATTCTATTGCCCAAACCCCTGTCCCCTCCTCTCCCAAGCAACACTGGGAGTCAGAGCATAGCAAAGTGAGACTAGTTGCACTGCTGCCAGGCTGCCAGGCCCCCCGCTGCTCGCCCCATGTCCCCCTGAGGTGGAGGGGAGCACAATGGGGCTAAAAGCTCTGCCGCTGGGCTCTGCACCACTCAGGCCCTGCATCCCCCTGAAGAGCGCCTCTCCCCCAAAGTGCAGGGCCTGAGGCAACTGCTTTGAAATGTCCTATGGAGGGAACAGCTCTGGTTCCAACAACCATGGATCAGTTTCCCAAAAAAGGGGAGACTGACACAGTGATAGCAGCTGGAGAGTGGCGGTGTCTACTTACACAACTTTGGATATATCTACAGTTAAAAAGCTGTCGTTGTGCCAGTGTACTGCTACAGGGTAGAGGTTGAGTATGACAATGGGAGGGGTTCTTCCATTAGTGTAAGTAATCCACCTCCCCAAGAGGCTGATAGAAGAATTCTTCTGTTGACCAAGGAGTTAGGTCAGCATAGCTGTATCTGTGAAGGGAATGGATATTTCACACCCTTGAGAGACATAGCGATACTGGTTTAAGTTGCTAGTGTAGACCATTCCTTAAAGTTTCAAGTTAAATGTATTTTTGCCAGACTTCTCTGTTATGGCCACTCAGCCTATGAGTTACATTAGCTTAGACACGTCACACTTCCATAGTTTTTTTTTTTAAGCATAAACAGTGTGCTTGGCGCTATTCATTATACCAAAGACTGAGTCCTTGTTCAGATAGCTTGTGATTAGCAAAACAGACACATTCACAACGACATGGAGGGGTGACTTAAATGATTTGTTTTGGAATTGTTCTTAATTGTGAACGCCTTTCTTGTTGGCAAGGTGAAAGAAGTGGTTGTAATTGTAGGGGGCGTTAGACTTCCTTAGTCTCAGTGGGACAGATTTGGAAAGTGAAGTGTAAGAGAGGGGCATATTACATTTTGGTGAGTTGGTGAAAGTTGAAAGAAGACTAATGAGGGTTTCAAGGTCGGTATAATGGGCATACTGAGGGGACTGGAGAAAGGGGTATGTCATACTGATCTAGACTCCTTTAGACACTTGTAAAGCTGACCTTTAATTGACCTTTTTACCTTAGGATAAAAGAATAAGGTAAAGAACAAATGTTTGTAGCCTTGATCTAAGAGGTTTCACACTAGCATTTAATTAAGTACTTGTCATTAATTGATTAACTCAGTACAAACATTTAGAGTAGGTATAATCAGACTGATCTCTGAATTTGGCTTCTTGGGGTTTGAAAGAAAGTTAAGTTCCATCAATTTCCTTTTGATTTTATCCCTCCCTTATGGGTGAATTGAAGCAGGGTAACTGTTTGTAACAGAGGTTACTTCTTGTCAACATGAAGAATGAAATATATGCCAACAAGTGTGAAGCATTCCAAAGCACAGGTAGACCAATGAGGAAAATTCCAGAGCTTTTTCCTAAAGTGCAGTGCTCAATTTAGGAATGTTTTACATCAATTGGAAGGTGCTGAAGATTAACATGTGGAGATTAGGAAACATGATCAAAGGAAGAAGAGAAATTAAGATAAAAGCAAAAGAAATTAATGGTATTCTCTCCCTGGTGTATTGGGCTTAGTTTTCTGGATTGTTCCTCTCACTGTTTCATCCCTGCATTACAGATAACTTCTGTGCTGTGCCTGGGTTCAATTGCATTGGCAAGAAACAGAAGACTTGCAGCTGTTCTCTGTATTTAACATGGGTTTTCCAGTATTGTAATAGGAAAGCCTCTTGGCCTGAGATTAAAACTGAATATCTGACTGTTTTGTTTCTGATAGAGAAGGGACCAAAGAACAACTGTAGAGCATCCAGTATCAGAGGGGTAGCCGTGTTAGTCTGGATCTGCAAAAGCGACAAGGAGTCCTGTGGCACCTTATAGACTAACAGATGTATTGAAGCATAAGCTTTCATGGGCAAAGACCCACTTCATCAGATGCATGTAGTGGAAATTTCCAGAGGCAGGTATAAATATGCAGGCCAGAATAAGGCCAGAGATAACGAGGTTAATTCAGTCAAGGAGGGCGAGGCCCACTTCTAGCAGCTGATGTGGAGGTGTGAACACCAAGAAATGAGAAACTGCTTTTGTAGTTGGCTAGCCATTCACAGTCTTTGTTTAATCCTAAACTGATGGTGTCAAATTTGCAGATGAACTGTAGCTCAGCAGTTTCTCTTTGAAGTCTGGTCTTGAAGTTTTTTTGCTGCAGGATGGCTGTCTTTAAATCTGCTACTGTGTGTCCAGGGAGATTGAAGTTTTCTCCTACAGGTTTTTGTATATTGCCATTCCTAATATCTGATTTGTGTCTATTTATTCTTTTATGTAGGGACTGTTCAGTTTGGCCAATGTATGTAGCAGAGGGGCATTGCTGGCACATAATGGCGTATATTATATTGGTAGATGTGCAGGTGAATGAACCAGTGATGGTGTGGCTGATCTGGTTAGGTCCTGTGATGGTGTCACCGGTGTAGATATGAGGGCAGAGTTGGCACCGAGGTTTGTTGCATGGATTGGTTCCTGAGTTAGAGTTATTGTGGTGCGGTGTATAGTTGCTGGTGAGAATTTGCTTCAGGTTGGTGGGTTGTCTGTGGCCGAGGACTGGCCTGCCTCCCAAGGCCTGTGAAAGTGAGGGATCATTGTCCAGGATGGGTTGTAGATCACTGATGATGCATTGGAGAGGTTTTAGCTGAAGACTGTAGGTGATAGCCAGTGGTGTTCTGTTGGTTTCTTTCTTGGGCTTAGAGCATCCAGGCACTCTGCAGTTTTTAAAAACTAGATGGGGTTCATCTACGACTTCTGGCTATTTCAAAGTTCAATTCATATTGCCTCTGATCTGGAAGCTGCTGCAGTCTTGGCTCTGGTCTACAGTAAGGAATTATTTCAAATCTCCCCTCGCCCCCTCATTTTGAAATAATAAGTGGAGTGTCCATGCTACCAATTTGAAAATCCATTATTTCAAAATAATGGACTGGTTATTTCAAAATCTGTACTCCTGCTTTCCTTGGGGAATAACACTTATTTCAACATTGTTATTTCGAAATGGCATTAGCGTGGGTGCTGTGGTGCTGCTAATTCAAAACAATTGGCCTCCAGGGGCCTCTCATAGCTGCACTTCTGACCACTCTGGCATGATTTGGCGATAGTGCTACAAACACTAATGCGTGTGCCTAACTTTAAGTGCATGATTACAATGGTATAATTCTCATGCCCAAAATTTGGTATGTACAGGGTATTTTCAGGGCCTAAGAATAATATATGTGTATAAGCCAACTACTGTTCTTTCAAATGTTAGGGAAGTTCTTCTGGGCTACCGAATTATTTCTAATGAACACAGAGCTGACAACAAGCTTCATTTGACTGTAGTAGATGTTTCAGTTTTTCAGACAGTTCGGATTTTATTGTCATCTCCTTCTATGAGCCCCACCATCACCATGACTTCTCAGGCAAATGAACAATTGTGCAGATAGACAGCTCATGACAGACATGTCCTCGCTGGAACCTCATCCTTTGTCTGTGTTATGTGAGTTTTATAGTAATGTTCCTCAAATTCACAGTCTGATTCATGAAGCCCCAGGAAGAGACTTCGAAAATGTTATTAAAAGCGTGGACATAAAAGGTATAATATTGTTTCATCATCACATTTCATCTTTCTGTTGAGTCAATAGAAAATGCCAAAGCTGTTTGCAATATTCCTCGAGCTATGGCTGTACAGCAACTACGGTTGGATCAATTTACTTAAACAAAAATCCAATTAGTTTGTTCTAGAACAGGAAAAATGTGTTCCTGAAAGGTTTATAACAAACAAATCATTTTTAAACATGTTTTAATTTTAATAACATACCTGCTAAATGTGTGGGAAGGGTGTCTTTTGTAGCAATTACATAAACAGCCTATTTGTTCCCAGTTCTGTATCTAATATTAATTATAATAGTATGAATTCGCAGAATGGGGTATGAATAAATATTGACATATCTGGCTATCTGCCAGGGTAGGCAGCATCTAAACAAAAATAGGCACAATTACAAACAGATAACCCAGCATTTGACATTTTATTATAGAAAATGAATCAATTTTAAGATGACTTGAACTACCTGTAAGCAGTGCACTACTGCATATGGTGAAAAATTAGTTCTCTCCAAAAGAATAGGACTCCTCTGATTTTTATCCAGTAGATGCCACATCCACTTCTTTGTGCTTGATTGTAATTTGTCACAAAGCACTAGATAAAAACTGTAAAAGCATTTTCATTTTGTGGAAATTAAACAGTTTTTTAATGAATCATGGTCAAATGTCATGGGGGATTTCAAAGAAATAAAGTACACCTGTATGAAGATTATTCATTTTTGCATTTAGGATTTACATATCCTATATCGGCACAAAATATCTATTCGCACTACTTTGCAGAGTATAGTATACACAATATCCCTTGATTATGGAACTGGGGAAAATATAGCAGCTACATTATTTCTTGGCAGCTGGCAAAGAAACAAGTCTAAGTTGGGCATCAAGAGGTCAATGCCAAGAACACAAGCTAATTTTCTTAAGTATGGAGATTGCACTCCCATTGAAATTTCTAATCAAATGAGAATATTTGTATCTGTATAGTTCAAGAACTAGGGTGGGTGTCATATGACTGATGGCAACAAAGTCATAGAATTCAGCAAATGAATTTGCCTAGGAAACTATTTGGTCTGTGGAACTCGTCTGGTTTGCTGCACAGAGGTGATTGGTCATTACTGAATGGCTCCTTCTCCTTCTCCTGGTTTGTAGTTGATAAACTGCATTAAAGAAGTTAACATACTTTAAACAGCTTGGTAATATTACTTTTTAGCATAAACAATTGCTACAGGGTTGTTACTGGAAGATATGGGAGCGGAGGGTATATGCATGAATGTTATGTGGAAGCAGGAAAAGGAAAAAGGGAATTTGTGTACAGCCATCTCTTATTTGTTAGCAATAAGGCAAGACTCAGGCTAACCCTGAGACCTTGCAACGCGAGAACGAGAATTGCAAGAGATGCTTTCTTCGCCTCGCTCTAAAAGATTAGGATGGAATGCTGATTCCAGTGGGAACCTTGAGATAAAGTAGGATCTCAAGGGAATTGTGTGGACAGACAGATGATTTCTGGCCGGTGTTGTATGTAACAGGAAGGTATATATATTGCCCTTTATACTGTTTGTATTTGAAGATCTGCTTAGGAAGGGGGACCCGCCCCCCATCTGGGCGCAGTCTTCCCTTGCAATTGCTTGAAAAATGAACTGTCTCTGACTTGTGCCCAGACTTGTGCAGACTTTTCCAATACAACACAAAATCATGAAAATATAGGGCCAGAAGACATTTGAAGTGGTCATCCAGTCCACTCCCCTGCACTGAGGCAGGACCAAGTAAGTCTGTCCAACATGTTCTTAAAAACTTCCAGTGACTGGGATTTTGCAACTTCCCTAGGTAACCTATTTCAGTGCTTAACTATACTGATAATTAGAAGACATTTCCTAATAGCTAACCTGATTCTCCCTTACTTCAGACTAAGTTGATTTCTTCTTATCTTACACTCAGTTGCCATGAAGAACAATAACAACTATTTACATTTTTGAAGTTTATTTTATGTTCCTCGCCTCAGCCTTCTCTTCCCTAGATTAAACCCAGTCCTTTCAGCTTTTCCTCATATGTTGTGTTTTCTAAACCTTTTAATATTTGTTCAAATTTTTGAAGTTTGATTCCTAAACCTGGACATAATACACCAGACGCAGTCTTATCAATGTCACATAAAGTGAAACGGTTACCTACAGTGTCTTACATAGAACACTTCCATTAATACATGACAGAATGAGTCCTGGAGTTTAAGGCCTGAAGAGACCCTCATGTTCATCTACCCTGTCACTTGCCTTTTGTGCTGCAACATCACTTTGTTGATTCATTAAGTTTGCCATCCACTGTGACCCCCAGATCTTTTTCAGCAGTACTACCGCCTCACTAGTTTTCCACATTTTGTAGTTGAGCATTTGATTTTCCATTCTAAATGTAGTCTTACATTTGTTTTTATTCAATTTAATCTTTTTTATTTTAACCATCATTCAATGTTAATGAAAATTATAGCATCATACTGGACCCAAGACAAACTCCCTACAAAACCATCTACTTGATATGTCTTCTCATTTTGACAATAAGCTGTTGGTTATTATCTTTGAATATGGTCTTTCAACTAGTTTGGCACAGCAATTTCATGTAGACCATATTTCCTCAATTTGCTTATGAGAAGGTAATTTGGGAAAGTGTCAAACCCCTTCGTTAAGTTAAGATATATTACGCCTATTCCTCCCATTTCCCCCTCCCAATTTTATCTCATTGTACATAATTAAATAGGTGCCATTCAAATAATTCACTGTCTCATTATATTTCCCATTATTCTTTTTTTTTTTTTTTGGTTTTCCTAAATGCCAGTGGAACTGATGTCTATGAAGAAATATCACTAGGTATTATAAGCGACTGCAACCTCCAATGAGGCTCTAATCCAAAGCCCAGTGAATTTGATGTCAGTCTTTTCTTTGATTTCAGTGGACTCTGGATCAAGACATAATTGCATGCAAATTTGCACATCATAATGCACCAGGCAAATGACTGCCATCTGTTATCATTATACATGTGTCCAGTTGTGGGTGGCACATTTACAGAAAGAAAAACCAGAAATGCATTATGCATTTAGCTAACCTATTCATTATAGATATATAAAATAAAAATCCTATATTAGAAACATTAATTAAGTTGCAAAGCACACAACATTTAGGAAATGTTTGATTTGTTTTCTTTCTCTTGTGAATACACATTGTGTTTCTGTTTTTAATTCCATGATCACGTTATTTTTTCCCCCAGGATCCTTTACTTATATGTGCTTTTGTAATGTGTGGCTCAAGGTTTGCCTCTTGAACTGGATCTTCACCTTCTAACAAGTTTGGATGGTGTTTGCATCCAGGGTTTTGCTTGAGCACAATTTGCAGAGCGGAATCCATAGTTAAGTTCATATTAGATTTCAGGAGTGTTCAGAGCTGAGGTTGTAGTTTGCATCTCTGTTGCTCATGTCTCATGGTTTTATTAAAGGTGACTTCCTTTCCCCACATTGCTGCTGGTATATGAAGATCACATACTTTTACTCCCTGTAGGCTGTAAGTGGAAGCAAGAAATACTTTCTGCTTCTTACATGTAGGAAGTATGCAATAACGTTCAATATAACACTAGCACCATCCGATATTTCAGCCGGTTAGAAGTAAACAGTGCAAAAGTGGTCTTTTGCGTGGAATTACTTGATTATATTTTTGAAAAAAAACTCCCTAAAATAGCCTTCTTACTTCTGTGCCACTCCAACAACTGAAATGCTTTTATACTCCCAGTGGGAGTGAAGAAAAAGATCAGCTTTAGATAGTGAAAAGCATCTAAAAGTGCATCTTAAGAAATGCTTAGGAAATAGTTTTAGTTAAAAAATTGTAGGTTATTTATACAAGTTCAACAGCAGGTTACTTCACCCTGTTGCCTCTTTTCAAGCACCGTTTCTAAGTTCACAGTGTATGGCTTTGGCACAGGAGCTGTTGCTTTTTCAAGATTTTTGATGACCTGCTTGGAACCGTTATCAAAATTCACCCTTGTAGGTGAACTGAGACAGAGCCAGTGATGGCAGTGATTTCAAAGAACTGGGTGGGTTAGGGGTATGTTATTGAGGAGATTTGCCTTTGAGCTCCTTCACTGAGATGTGGGGAGTCATTGGGCCCTGCTCTCCCATCCACAGCCAGATGCAGTTCTCAGCCAGCAGATAGAACAGAAGGTTTAGTAGTTCACAGGGATACAGCATAGCACAAGAACCAGAAGCAGCCAGTGCAATCCATCTTGGGAAGAGGGGGTCCCAGAGCCCCTTTCCTGTATCCTAAGCCAGCCAAGAATAACTCACACACTCAGCAACTGGTCCCAGCCCTCCAGACAGCCCCACCTCCTCCTTTGTCTAGGTTCCCGGGTAAAAGGTGTCACTTGTTTGCACCCCCTTCCCAGACTCATGATACAGAGTGCCTGGAAAATTGTGAACCTGCTGGCCTGGGCAGCCTCCCTTCAATGAGAGACACACCCAAAATTGCCATCCACATCCAGGCACCAGTGCAGTATCCAGGGAAACTGAGGTGCACACACACAGAGTTACTAGAGAACAGTACCGGACAGTAGAAATCACATGCAACATAACAAAACGAACAGAGCAAACACAGTCCCCCACTTCGTCACAGTTCTATATTTACTGAAACAAAGTTTGCATTATTAGAGCTGGTCACAGAAACAAAGGGGTGACAGTAATGGTGGGAGGGAACTGCAAAATTTTGATTGTTGACATTTAAAAATGCATTTCTTTTTCTGATTAATTTTAGAGTATTTCAACTTGCTCTTGTTGGCAACAATATTTTATTTAGGTCGACAATTCTCAAACAGTCCCATGTGGTTGATTACTTCTTGAAACGGAGATTTTTTTTCTTGACCAGTTTCCCATCTGTAACTGTGTTGGTTATGCGAAAACATAGCTAAATCAGTGTTTTGAAAATAAATGTTGTTTACTCTAATTACAGAGGCTGCTTAGTTACATTCCCTTGTACTGTTTGTTCCGTTCATCTTGGTGCTGTTTGTCTCCATGCTGTTCAAACTAGAAAATGTATAAAATGGATCTTGAACAGCCAGCATCGAAACCTGGATTTGAGTTACAGCAGTACATCTTAGACCTTAGTCCGTCCCATGCTTTTCAGCACATTGAGCTACCCACATTCTCCATACTTGCTGATCAGCTGCCATGTGACCTAAGTCCTCCTATTTCAAATAACATTTCTCTATGTTGTTGCTAATCATACACTTCCAAGTCATCCTAGAGCTACCCGCTTTCTTATTGGATTTTCTGGCTTTCACTTGAGAGCCATAATTAGTAGTCAAGTATCAGAGGGGTAGCTGTGTTAGTCTGGATCTGCAAAAGCAACAAGGAGTCCTGTGGCACCTTTTAGACTAACAGATGTATTGGAGTATAAGTTTTCGTGGGCAAAGACCCACTTCGTCAGATGCATGTCGAATTGGTAGTCAGTTACGATCCACTCATACACATTCCCTAGCCATTGATATCTTCTCTTACAAATTATTTGTGATAGAGATAATCACGATAGCTCGCTTCTGACTTCATCACTCATTTTTCTTTCCTCATGGCTCACTCCTAATATTCTCCGCAAGCTCTAATGATGAAACACATCTAATTTCTGAGCAGCCGTTTTCTTCAGTTGCCAGGTTTACTGCCGTAGGTTGCTATGGCTACAACAATGGCTGAGTAAACGCTTAGTTTTGTATGGAAGGATATGGTATTAAGTTTCCAAATGTTCCTAAGTTTACCGGAGGCTGTGTTCACTTTGCTGATCCTTATTCTTATATCCTTGATGTCATCTTTGGCTTATAGTACTTCCAAGATATTTGAATCTTTCTTCCCTCTTTAACAGTTCATAGTCAATTTTGATGTTTAAATCCATATCTCCAATTACCATTTCTTTACATTGAATCACAGTTCTATCTTTGCCATCATTTCTTTAACTTCATTTACACATGCTTGAAGTCCTTCAGCATTTTCATGTAGAAGAGTGATGTCGATAGCGAAATCTAGATTGAATAATCTCAAATGATTCCACCTTAAACCATGTTGATTATTTTTACATCACTTGAGGCCATAATCAATGATGAGCAAGAACAAGAATAAATACAGGATGCACCTTTGCCTTATTATTGTCTTAATTTCAAATGACATAGTTAATCCTCAGTATAGCTTTATTTGTGTATATGTTTGTGCTGAGATTTTTCCATGGAGATGTTTATAACTAACAAATATTCTTTCCCTTAATATCTATCGACATTGCCGACATGTATATGTAAAAACTGTCCTGATAAATTCAATACAGTAAGGAAGTGAATCTGGAGCATTTGCCTTTTTAGTCAAGCCTAAAATGGGAAACAAGGTGGGATGTCTGAGTGGGTTGGCAAAAGACAGATGGCTTTGCAATCTAATGCTTTTATTGCAATATAGCAATCTGACTTCTCTGCCTTATTTACTAAAGCTAAATATTCTCCTGCCCATCCTACAAAATGATAAACAATATCTCCATTAATGTCATTCTTGGAAAATCACGCTTTTCCTTTGCAGGTCCAGTTGTTATTACTGTTGTGTGCTTTGGCCCCGATCCAACAAAAACTTAAGCTCAAGCACTACATTGACTGCTCATGTTTGTAAAGTGGTGGTGTAGCAGTGTTGGGTCCAGTGTTGAGGAGAGAAAGTGAGTGAGGTAATATATTTTATTAGAACAACATCTGTTGGTGAAAAAGACAATCTTTCAAGCTCCAGGAAGCTCTTCTTCAGGTTGTGAGGCGGGGAAGAGGCAGGAAACCACAGACTGAACGTTCTTAGTTTTTACCTATCATTCCATACCAGATATCATCAAACAATTACAACCCATAGTTGATGGGGACATCCTGAAATAAATCTTTCCTGAGCCCTCTCTTGTGGCCTACAAACAGCCTTCTAACCTCTCCAAGCTCATCATCAGAAGCAAGCTCCCAGACACTAGGGCACCAACTCAAAGCAACACTAGCTCCTGCCAAAAGCACAGATGGAAAAACCTGCAGCCATATCTCCACTATGCCTCACAACACACCTTTCAAAATCTATTGGTCCTACACATGCCTAGGAAGGAGTACTGCAGAAGAGGATCTGGGGGTCATAATGAACCACAAGGTAAATGTGAGTCAACAGTGTAGTACTGTTGCACAAAAAGGGAATAACATTTTGGGATGTATTGGTAGGAATGTTGTAGGTAAGACACGAGAAGTAATTCTTCTTCTCTACTCTGCACTGATTCAACTGGAGTACAAAAAAGCTTGTTACAAGGAGGAAGGGAAAAATTGTCCTCCTTAACCTATGATGACAGGTCAAGAGGCAATGGGCTTAAATTTCAGCAAGGGAGATTTAGGCTGGACATTAGACAAAGCTTCTTCACTGTCAAAGTAGTTAAGCACTGCAATTAATTGCCTAGAGATGTTGTGGAAATCTCCATCATCGGAGATTTATAAGAGCAAGTTAGACAAACACCTTTCAGGGATGGTCTAGATCACTGGTTTTCTAACGTGGGTCACGGGCCTGTCAGCAGCTTACCCTGACAACAGACACTTGAATAAACAAAGCATCACGGGGCTGCCAGCAGCTTACCTGGATGGACCCACAACCCAAATTTGGAAATCGGTTGTCTAGATAATGTTTAGTCTTGCCTTCAGTGCAAGGGACTGGAATAGATGACCTTGTGAGGTTGCTTCTAGTCCTGTGATTCTGTCCCAACATATGCATCAAATGCCCCAGCAACTATGGGTAAAATTAGTACCCTTTCATATCCTAGGTAAATATGTTTTACAAAAGAAACACTTCATATCAGACCTCTCAGTTCTTCTCTCCAAAGAAAGCTGTACCACAACTTCAAAAGATGGGTCTGGGAGGTCAAATTCATAACTCTGCTAAATACCAAATCTCGTGGCATCGATAGAGACATGGGTTTTATGATTTATTTCAACAATTTATAACCCACTTTTTGTCCTCTGGCTGCAGGGGTGTTAATTGCCCACTTCATTCTGAATGGTTTCTTGCAGTGTGTGTTAACTCCTCATGTTTACCAATCTCTTCCTCCTTCCTTTATATCAGGGGTCAGCAACCTTTTCAAACCAAAGAGCCAAACTACATTCAGAACAAATGGTCCACAAAGAGCCAGTACAAGAATGCCCATTTGCATGACTGAAAATATACAACTTAATATTATTGATAATCTACATGATGATTAATAATAGAATGAATGAAACATTGTACTCACAGACTTTATTTAATGGGACTTCTGCTGCTGCATCTTTTCACACATTTCTTTGACATTTACATCATAACTGGTAAAATTCAGATTCATGCATGCATTCAAGCTACGTGAGTAATTATGCATTTTTAAAATGTTGATTTTTTTTCATTTTAATTTAAAAAGTTTCATATATTTTGGGAATGACAAAAGAGCCATATTTGGTTCTATACTTAGCCATATTTGGCTCGAGAGCCATAGGTTGCAGACCCCTGCTTTATATGGAACATTCTGATTATCTTACCCAGATCCAAAGAAGAGATCTGTGAAGCTCCAAAGCTTTTCTTTTTCTCCAGAGAAGTTGATCTAATGAAAGATATTACCTCACCTGCCTTGTGTCTTTCATATGCTTAAAGTTATGCATGTGTTTAGGTGTTTTGCTTGATCAAGGCCAGATAACTCAGTATCTCCTTGTGGGATCAAATCCTCAAGTTACCAAAGGCCTTAGCAAGAAATTGCAAGATAACATCTAGGCTCTCCCAGACATTGCTACTTTTTTCAGCTTCCTTTGTCTGAGTAAATTTTTCAAACAGGAAATGTCCAGGGCTTTGGCAGAGCAGATAATCTGCTGCTCAGAGTCCTGACTGGTCCTTCCCCTGCAAGCCATACACATAGACATGAGAAGTAGGAGTGTGGGAGGTGCTGCAGCACCTCCAGGTTTTTGTGTTCCCCGGCTCCATGCTCCTGCCACACCTGGAGGACCTGTGGCCTGGGGCTCTGAATGCTAGGCTTGCCACTGCCTGGAGACTCCAGTGCTGGCCTCAGGTCCTGATTGGTTTCAGGCCTCTCACCTAGGGGCTCAGCCACCAGCACAGGCTCCACTTGGCTTCTGGCCTCAGAGACTTCACTGCTGCCACCAGGGTTCCTCCTGGCTGCTGACCCTGCACATCGGGTTCTGGCCACTGGCTCACGGTGCTGCCAACTCCAGGGTCCCAACTGCTGGCTTCAGGTACTGACCACCAACCCGGCATGCAGGATCTGGACTGTTAGTCCTGGCTCCAGGGAATGTTGTCAGACATGGACAGAGTTAAGGGGAGTGTAGCTGAGCATCTTCACTTCCAAAATTGTTCTATTGCCATTGGCCACAGCTATTGGATCCCACTCACCATGACCCCAGCTCTCAGCCTGGGGTAGCGGGATCAAGTCTGTTTCCCCACTCTGGCATGCTGAGTGCAGAAGGCGGGGGCCCACAAGAGACTTTAAAAATACATTGCCTCTATAGGCTTCTGCTTAAAAACTCCACAAGGTCATAGATTTCCTGACTATGTTACCACCAACCACATGCAAAAAAACTTTTTAAGAACCCAGGAAGACTCGGGAGTTTCTTCCTGAAGAGTATCCCAAGCTCTTTTACCCTCCCTCAGGAGAGATCTTGAAAATAAACTATAATTTGTAATACTTGACCTCTGTCTCAGGCATGTGCACACAGACCCTCCTGCCTTGTAGCTCACAGGAATCAGAGTATAGTCTTAAAAAAGGTGATTTTATTAACAAAACAAAAAAAAAAGACATTCCTGGGAAAGCATACTTGGTTGCCAGGTGTTACAGAACAACTCAGAAAAACAGATTAAAACACAGAGAATTGCTTCCTTGGGATTCAGCTTCAGTTACAGTATATGGGGGAAGGTAGCATATGGTCTCAGCACAGAGTTCACAAACCAGAAATTTAAAAAAAAAAACTGATTGCATCTAACTACACATTCCCTGTCTACTTACCGTTGTTATTCCAAGGTTTTTAGACATGAATATTGCTGGAAATTCCATGTCTAGCTCCCAAGATTTACTTTATCTCTTTCCCCAGCCCTTGCTTTTAAAACACACAAAGAAGTGCAGCAGGCACATCACTGCTTTCAATTCAAATCTCACACTTTGTTCCCATTGGCTCTCCTAGCTCCCTGCCAACACTTCCTGGATACTCACCTATCTTGCTCTGGAGTATGCATTTACCACTTACCAAAATAAGTGTGGAGTGTAGAACTGGTCTTAGTCTTGTTTAGAATCGATCAAACTATTTGCTGAGGGGAAAAAAAAGTTATTAGATATAGTTCCTGTTAGTGAATTTTGTGAACAGATCACAATTACATGTGTATTATTTATTATTTACATTACCATAGTGTATTGGAGCCTTAGTCTTGATCTTTATTCACAATTGTTGGAATAATTTTTGTGGATAAATTTCACCCTAGGTAATTGTTCATGAGCTATTAGTAGTTAGCATTGCTGCATATGTTTGCTATTTGTTATTCAAGCTGTGTGACTGGCCATCAGTCACACTGTGGTGTTCTATTTCTCTGATTAGAAGACATAAGCTAAAAACAGTCAGATACCCTGTTTGTGAGCACAAAAACATTAGCCTAAATAGAATGAATGCCATTAACTACATCCACCCTGAATTTAATGTTTCATCACATAGTGAATTTCTTCTCCTTGGTTTGATGCTCTTTTCTCGATTTGCCTGTAGTGGACATTCTTCTAAACCAGCATTGCTCATATAAATATTCATGACAAGATTGCCCATATTCACAACCTTATGTGCTAATATAAATGTGAGTCAGAATTCCCAAAGACATATGCAGATGTCCTGCCCCCCAACCACCACTATTCACCCACCTCTAGTCATGATTAACTGCCACTGGTAAGCAGCACTGTTTAAAAGAACTGATGCAGCACTCTTTTTGCATTATAGTTCAGATAATGTTATAAATCTCTTGTTTTCTTAAGCACCAGATTCATTCAATTAAAGTGAAATCCTTTCTTCCCTGCCACATACAATATACTCCAACTATCTTTATCTCTTATTTATTTATTTATTTATTACAAATACCTGATTTTAAGTGACCCCTGGAACTATCATTTTAATACATCACTATTTTGCCACTATACTTTTCTGTCTGTCGAAAACTCTTTTTAAGGCAAATGTATGCAGTTACTATTTAAATAGGATACATATTACACAGTAGGTTTGGGGATTAAACATAACCTCTACTCCACTTTCCTTGGAGCTTATTATCTCATTCGTGAAAAGCTGGCTCCCACTAAATAGCATTAATATGAAGGCTGTATTTAGCCCATGGTCTCCTTTAAAAAAAATAGTACATAAATCCAGACTGATTGTTCTCTTCTTAACCTGACAATCCTGGCTAGAAATTCCTCTTGAATGGCTGAGGAAGCCTGACATAAATCATCTTACAGAAAACTTGTTATTCATTCTTTACAGTTTTCTCTATAAAGGAGATTGCAGAACCTACATCTTATCACAATGGTGTGAATGTGTATGGATTTAAAAACTGGAGGGCTTTGCTGATTTTTATTTTACACTGCACAAATTACAGTATTCACCAAAAAATCCAGTTCCCTCAGCACTCGTGACTCCTATTGAACATGACATCTTTCAGAAATGGACTGTGCTTGTTGTATACAGAGTTGTAGAAATGAGTGAAAGATTCACCTCTGAGAATATGTGGGCTTCCACCGTGCTCACCAGCAGAGGGAGGCGGAACAGGGTGCCAGTCTGTCAGCATTGAGCTGGATAAAAGCACATACAATAATGCATCCTTCCTGTCCCTTTTCGTCTTCCTGCCATCAGGATGCATGAAGCCACTATACCACATTCTGTCTGTGGTAGGCAGCTGGTTTCTTTGTGCCACTCTCCCTTCTGAAGGCATTCCCTCTCTGCTCTCAGTTAATGCTTTAGAATTGAGAGGAGGCACCAGGGAAAGTAGGGAAGACATAGGTGCCTAGCGTAGGGCATGCACTTTCACTAGTTCTTCAGAAAGTGGGGAGGTGATTCAGAATGGGAAGAGGAGCTCATTTTGGGGAGTTAGTGGATGCTGGGTTGAAAAAGGGGAATGAAGGAGAACTGGAGCCAAAGGGGATTGTGTGTCATAGTGGGCTTACAGTTAAAGGGCTGGTTATGTAAAATCATTTACTGTTTAAAAATGAGTGATTTCTCAAATTTAAAGTTAAAAACCATTAATTCTGCAATGAACTGGCTGTGTACATAGATTACTGCCTTCTACTGGATAGACTAAGAACTGCTGGACTGTGTGTCATGGGTCCTATTGTGCTAGAAGTTAAGCTAGTCACTATTAGTTCAGCCAGCTCCCGTCCTTCTGGAGTCAAAGATCTGAGTTCTGTCTCCAATCTTGGGTGTGCAGCATAGTAGCAAATTTGCAGTCTTAGGTGGCCCTGGGTTTGTGACCTTATCAGAAGAAATGTTGTTAGTCATGACTGACGGGAATGCATAAACCAGCTTTGTGAATAAAGCTGTAGTGTTTAAGAACTGTGGTGCAGGCTAATACAGAAAATTGGGCAGTTTATATAGCTATTGCTGTATTAAAGTGATGGGCCAGTTTATCTGAATTTTCTTTGCCAATTTCCATTATTCCACTGAAAAAACAAATGTAGTAATGGTTGAATTTAAGAATTTTTTAAAAATTTGTTAACAAAGTTATGTTATTTGTATTGCTGTATCATTCAAAATCCAAATCAGCTGAGGGTCCAGTGTGCTAGGTGCTGTATAAAAGCATAAAAAGAGAGACACACTACTTGTCTCAAAGAACTTAAAAAAAAAAAAACAGAGTGTGGATGTTGACCAATACATGCTGGGCTAAATATATATATATATAAAATTAATCACATTACGTATATTAATATTTATTAAACACACAATACCAACACACACGCCAATATATATAATGGGTTTCAGGACCTAAATTGCCTGTCTTTTTATAATTCTGTCCACCTTTAAGTGTCTGTGAAACTCTGCAAAACTCACATTAACTTTGCCATTAAAAATAGCAAACTTGTCAAATGTAAAAAAAAATTAATGTTTGACCATAATACAAGGTAAAGTACCTTCACGAACTAGTACCTGGAATACTAGTATGAAAAGCAAAGTTAAGAAAGACACAGAACAATAAGCTAAGAAATTGGCACAAACTGATGAGTTGCATTTTAGTGACATATGCAAAGTTTTATAACTTTAAAACCATCCTGTAAATATTCCTAGCTCAAAACCTACAAAGAAAGAGTGCTTTCAAAGGTGAATTTAACATGCTGTATGAGTTGGCTTCTCAGAAACTGATACTATATTGAAACATTTTTCAGTACTATACTACTATTGACTTTTAGCAATAAAACTGATTAATATTGGTTATTTGGTCTCTGGGGTATATTTCATAATGAACCAAAGTGTGGTCAAACAGTTGATTATACAATTTATCAATGGGGGAATGAAATACAACATATATGAAAAGCAGTCAGTTTTCTCATTTGTATAATTTTGTGCAGTTTTTTCTTTTTCTTTTTTATGTTTAACCTAATCGCACTTTAAAAATAACCCTACTTTTCCCTATGTATTAATTTGTTCATCCTTTGACTTCTTCTACTTTGGGGTGATATATATTAAGGTACTTTTATAGTTAATAAATTAATGACTGATTAATACACGTTTTAAGCATGTTACTGACATCAGTAATATAGTTATAAATCATTGATGCAAGCAACCTACTGAATTGTGTTGGACACTAATTGATTAACCATTTATTGAAATATTTATGATAATTCATTAACCCTCCATAAGCACTACATGAAATTTTATTGTGACTTGTGATCTGTTTTGTTTGATAGTTCACAAATCCTGTCTCCTTTAGTATTTAATCATAGTCATCCAGATAATAATTATTTTAATCCAGGCTTTAACTGGAACCTTTTCAATTTCTAAAAGGTTATTTAAACCCATTCCTATATATCATTCTGTCATAAATCTAGTGAACAGGAGGTGGACAACAGAAGTTTGCAGCATGTGACTGTGGTGTGGTGCTTGATAGAATGCAACTAGTGTGGTTGGAAGTGCAGATTTGCAGAGCACTATAAAGTACAGGAAGGTGTTTGGCCCAG
Source organism: Pelochelys cantorii (assembly GCA_032595735.1). Classification (NCBI taxonomy): domain Eukaryota; kingdom Metazoa; phylum Chordata; order Testudines; family Trionychidae; genus Pelochelys; species Pelochelys cantorii. Next base: position 329,717,673 of record CM064326.1, on the reverse strand, counting down.
CCTTGAGTGTCCCACAGGTACTTAACAGTCATTTTGCAGTGTAATTTGTGCAAGGCTTTCTTGAGAGATGCTTCTCAAAATGTACAGGGAGTGATACATATTTTTAGAGTTCTGCTTAATGTGCTAGGAAGCCCATCTTGGGTTCTGTTCCCTGGTGCACTATTGATTTGTTTTATAGCTTTTGTACAAATCAATTTACTACTCAGTAAAATGGGGATCTGCCACTTTGGGATCTATGGGTCAAAAGCAAAATCTAAATGCGGAGTATTATTTACTAGTAAACTGTTTTTTCAGTTTGCTGCTGGCAGTGATTGATTGAAAAAAAAAGTCACTTATGCCATTCATGCAATGACAGCTCAGTCTTAAAACCTTGTAATCCAGTCCCCATTTGGATTGCGAATTAATTTTAGTTTCTTAAAGAAATAAGAATTTCAGTACAAGGACTATCTATCCCTATGTGTTTGGACAGCACCTACCACAATTAGACATTCCTAGTTACTCTTTAAGCACAATTTTAATAAACATGATTAACAAGTGTTTAGAAGAAATGTTTCATCATTTATTATTACGCATTTTATAATAATAGTCTATATTAACACAAAAATGACACTCATGGTCCCAAGATACTCAGAGATAGGTAAGTAATATAGCTTTTCCTAAATATTACTACATTAAACTGCAAAATCTTATTATCCATTTTTGGATGCATATCACCTCATCAACACTTATAGATGCAATTAAGCCATAAGAACAATGCAAGAAAATCACGGGCAGTTAGGAATAGCAGTTGGCTCATGTTAGATCAAGACAGAATACTTACATATATCCTGTAAACACCTTGAGGGCCACATCACTGTCAGAACACAAGTTGGCTTACTCATTATCCCAAACAAGAACATATGTCTGAGAGGAAGGAAGATGCACATCCTCAAAGAAGTGACTTGGAACAAGAGAACTACTCCTAGTAGAAACATAGTCTTTTAAATGCTCTTAAATTCATTCTTCAGTGGGACTTGGGTGATCTCCAAACTGTGCTTGTGGGTTGAAGATAGCAAATGTTATTTTCAGCTCATTCATCTTTCACTTATCTTCTCCATTCTGAAAAAGAAGAAAAGCGTGGGTTCAGTACAACATCTGAATGTGCAGGTGCCATGTCTGGGGATGCTGACAGCAGTTCCTTCCATACTCACTAGATGGTGCTGTGTACAGATCTATAATTGGCAGTCTTAAGAGATGCATCCACAGCAGAACTCAAGAGGTACCTTTTCAATTTCAGTTTCCCCCAGGGGATTTTGAAAGGATGGGTTAACCAGTCCTATTTAATTAATTATGTGCCCCCTCCAGGACAAATAGTCAACATATGTCTCACTGATCAGTTTTGATTAATGAAAAAACTTTTGACCCCACTAATTGGGTTTGTCTACCCATTTCAGTATTCTGTCTCTTCCCTTACTGTCTTACTTTTATATTCTGTCTCATGCTGTTTTAGTCTCTTCTCATTCCACTTCCCTGCCAATAGCATGTCTTTCTTGTCCACTTCAACAGTAAGAACTTGGAGCAGGAACTATCTCTTACTGCATGTTTGAACAATGTCTAGCACAATGGAGCTCTAAATGTAAATAAATAACAATTCCCTTAAAAGTGATCTGTCTGTGGATCCCCTAAAGCAGATTCAGATGCTTTGTAGCGAATACAGCATACACTGTATATGCCTTAGTCTATGCAAACAGTTTTTGGCACGTTGTTGTATTGGAGGATCTTCAAAGGAAACTAGATTTCTCTATCTAAACAACCACACAAAATAATAGTAATAACAGTGTAATAACTTTACTTTACACTTGTGCAGATCCTTAAATGCAACGCATTCAAACTGCATTACAAAGAGCTAAAACTAAGTCTTCTAATATTTCTGTTAAGCAAAGAAGGATAGAGATCTCTGTAGCTTCTGCGAAACACAACTTTTCATCAGCATGAATCCAGGCAATCCTATTTTTCCTGATTGTAGTATAATTTGTATGAGATGCTTGATTGTGGCCAGTTTCCATTAGTGATCTGTTTTCTTTCTGCTCGAACAGACTCTTCTTTCTGAAATTTGGCATGGGCTAAAATCCTAGGTCTGAATTCCTGCAGACTTTAGTAAAATTCAGGTTTGAATCTCTGAGCTTTGCAGCCCAACTCTACTGATTTCAGGGTGTTAGGTTCCCTTCTTTGGAAAGGATTAAATATCAAGACTTCATCATGTTGTCACAGCTCCCTAAATCTCCTTTGTCCAGTGACAGATTTTAGTGTCCCCTGGCCAAATCGATAGTTTGTAATAGTGATGGGCTGCAAGGTTGACCAGCTCTGCATTGCTTAAAAACTCCATTTCTGCAACAGCATGAGAAGTTCACATCTCTTTTCATCTCTAGTTATTTTCCTACAATGTTTAAAGCACCCCAAATTTTCAGCAAACTATATCTGTCCTTCAGATAACAAAAAGCTGTACTTGCTGAGATTTGGATAATTGCAGTTTGACATCACATGCACATAGCCAATCTGCCAACTGCAGCAGTCTGATTTTTTTCTGCCCCAGGTCCCATCTGACTTTGGGGATAGCAAACCACAGCCCTGCTCTTGGTTTAGTAGCAGCCATTTTGCTCCCCTGTTAGTAAACCACCAACTTAGCTCAAGCTTCATTCTTACTCTATGTAATGAAATGTGGTAAAATGTGACAATTCTGAGCTCATTGGCACACACTGAAAATTCACTAGTGGAAGATGCTGCATAGTGGTTCCATATCAGACAATGAGTATTCAGGAGGGATCAGGATTTACTGCCTGATCTGGACAGGTCTCTGGCTCTGTCGATGATGATAACCAGAAGGCTGCTTGCATGTGTGCTTAATGATGTGGGCCTAATGACCACCACAGAGCCCAAGAGAGCCCCCCAGAGACCACAAATCGGATAAGGATCAAAGGTGCCCGGCCAGGTTTATTGTTAAGCGAAGTACAGTAATAGTTGTCAGTAGACTCTACCGAATCACTACACACATGTACTTACAATAATGGCCTCAGCTCAACTAGTGGGAATCTCCCACTGCCCCCTGGCTAGACAAAGACTATCCCCACAAGATACCACATTATATACAGGGTACAAACAAATTACACATCACTGCTGATGTGTCAGGTTATCACCCTTTGATAACCCTCATACCATCCATCACCCTGTACCTCGTGATTTGATTAAATCATCTCTATCCATCATGCTGTTATTTTAGACCCTTTCCTGAACCTGGGTTGGTGTCTGTGAGGAGTGGGTACCAAGGTCTTTTTTAATGAGCTGGTGGTACCATGTGCTTTCAACTTATGACCAGTATCAGTTACGTCTAGACTACATAGCTCCATCGACAGAGCCATGTAGATTAGGGTTGTAGGCAAAGGGAAATGAAGCGGTGATTTAAATAATCGCCGCTTCATTTAAATTAAAATGGCTGCCGCGCTGTGCCGATCAGCTATTTGTCGGCACAGCACTGTAGTCTGGACGCTCCGTGGCCGACATCAAAGGCATTTGTCGACCTCTCCGTTATGCCTCGTGGGATGAGGTTTACCGGGGAGGTCGACAAATGCCTTTGATGTGGACCGCGGAGTGTCCAGACTACAGCGTTTTGCTGACAAACAGCTGATCGGCACAGCGCGGCAGCCATTTTAATTTAAATGAAGCGGCGATTATTTAAATTGCCACTTCATTTCCCTTTGCCAAGTAAACAAATCTACATGGCTCCGTCGACGGAGCCATGTAGTCTAGACGTGCCCTTACTGTTCCATACCTGGGCCTATAACCAGTTAGTGTTTTGCACTCTCAGACCTGTTCATGCCAAGTTCTGTGAGCAGGGGCCTGCCTCTTGCTCACAACTTAGCTTTGCTTTATGATAGCCATGTTTTGTCCATTGTTAGCTAGGCCTTAAACCTCAAACCAGGCCTGTGCTACATGGGCTTTTGTTTTAGGTCTTCATCTTACTACAGCCTCCAAATCTGCATTTGTCTGACCACTGTGTGTGGGGAAAGAAGAGGCCCCTGGCGGCCGGGGGGGGGGGGGGAGTGGGCTAGAGGAGAGAAAAGATTGCTGGTGACAGGAGAGGCCTGGGGGAAGAGCAAAGGTGAAAAGCCTGCCCTGAGCCCCTCCTTACCCCCAACCCTCACTCACCCCTTCCACCTACAGCTTTCTGCACTGCCTCCCTCCATCTCCAAGGCCCTGCCCTGACTCCTGCATCCCCAGACTACCAGCTCTCTGCCCTGAAGGACCTGGGCAATGCTGGGTAAGTCTTCTAGTACTCTGTCTGTGTCTGTCTATCTGTCTAACACACACACACACATACACACACACACACAGAGTATTCATTCAATTGGCAGATTTGGAGGCATGCTGATTGTCTGATGTAGAACTCAATATGTGCCAATGAGCCCAGAATTGTCTCTACAGGTATATACAGACACACATACAAGTATTACTTTATTTATCACTAAAATACAGCCATAGCCATCTATTCTGTAATAATGCACTTTATATTCATGCTGTCTGGACCAAAACTAGCACTGTTTCTTATACTACTTATTGACTTTGTTTCTATTACTGCTCTTTCCTTCACATTGGATAGATAAACAGATGAACACTGAGTCAAGGGTAGACCTATTAATCTGTAAGGTACTGTAAAAATCTATAAAATCTAAAAAGCACATTTCTGGCTGCTTCCTCAACTGATTAAATTGGGGTAGTTCCATTGATTTTCATGCAGCTATGCCCATTTACGCTGTTGAGGATCATTCCTTTTATCATAGAATCATAGAATACTAGGACTAGAAGGGACCTCGAGAGGTCATTGAGTCCAGTCCCCTGGCCTCATGGCAGGACCAAATACTATTTGGACCAGTGGTTCCCAAACTTTTTGGCATCACGCCCCCCTTTTTGATTTTTGAAAAACCCTCACTCCCCCCCCCAAAAAAATAGCAGCAAAACTTGTTTATCAAAAAAAAAAGGAACTGACCGGGGCAGCAAAACTTGATGGGGGCGGAGGGGCTGAGTCACCTCGTGCCCCCCCGGAATTTCTTCACACTCCCACCAGGGGGGCAGGCCCCCCTTTTGGGAACCCATGGTCTAGACCATCTCTGATAGACATTTACCTAACCTACCCTTAAATATCTCCAGAGATGGAGATTCCACAACCTCCCTGGGCAATTTATTCCAGTGTTTGACTACCCTGACAGTTAGGAACTTTTTCCTAATGTCCAACCTAAACCTCCCTTGCTGCAGTTTAAGCCCATTGCTTCTTGTTCTATCTTCAGAGGCCAAGATGAACAAGTTTTCTCCCTCCTCCTTATGGCACCCTTTTAGATACCTGAAAACTGCTATCATGTCCCCCCTCAATCTTCTCTTTTCTGAACTAAACAAACCCAATTCTTTCAGCCTTCCTTCATAGGTCATGTTCTCTAGACCTTTAATCATTCTTGTTGCTCTTCTCTGGACCCTCTCCAATTTCTCCACATCCTTCTTGAAATGCGGTGCCCAGAACTGGACATAATACTCCAACTGAGGCCTAACCAGCGCAGAATAGAGAGGAAGAATGACTTTTCGTCTCTTGCTCACAACACACCTGTTAATGCATCCTAGAATCATGTTTGCTTTTTTTGCAACAGCATTACACTGCTGACTCATATTCAGCTTGTGGTCCACTATAACCCCGAGATCCCTTTCTGCCGTACTCCTTCCTAGACAGTCGCTTCCCATTCTATATGTGTGAAACTGATTGTTCCTTCCTAAGTGGAGCACTTTGCATTTGTCTTTATTAAACTTCATCCTGTTTACCTCAGACCATTTCTCCAATTTGTCCAGATCATTTTGAATTATGACCCTATCCTCCAGAGCACTTGCAACCCCCAGCTTGGTATCTTAATAAGTGTTTTTTCTATGCCAATATCTAAATCGTTGATGAACCGAGCCGGTCCCAAAAAAGACCCCTGCAGAACCCCACTTGTTATACCTTTCCAGCAGGATTGTGAGCCATTAATAACTACTCTCTGAGTATGGTTATCCAGCCAGTTATGCACCCACCTTATAGTATCCCCATCTAAGTTGTATTTGCCTATTTTATTGATAAGAATAGCATGCGAGACCGTATCAAATGCCTTATTAAAGTCTAGGTATACCACATCCACCGCTTCTCCCTTATCCACAAGACTCGTTATCCTATCAAAGAAAGCTATCAGATTGGTTTGACACGATTTGTTCTTTACAAATCCATGCTGGCTGTTCCCTATCACCTTGCCACCTTCCAAGTGTTTACAGATGATTTCCTTAATTACTTGCTCCATTATCTTCCTTGGCACAGAAGCTAAACTAACTGGTCTGTAGTTTCCTGGGTTGCTCTTATTTTCCTTTTTATAAATGGGCACTATATTTGCCCTTTTCCAGTCTTTTGGAATCTCTCCTGTCTCCCATGATTTTCCAAAGATGATAGCTAGAGGCTCAGTTACCTCCTCTATCAGCTCCTTGAGTATTCTAGGATGCATTTCATCAGACCCTGGTGACTTGCAGGCATCTAACTTTTCTAGGTGATTTTTAACTTCTTTTTTTATTTTATCTTCTAAACCTATCCCCTTCCCACTAGCATTCACTATGTTAGGCATTCCTTCAGATTTCTCGGTGAAGACCGAAACAAAGAAGTCATTAAGCATCTCTGCCATTTCCGAGTTTCCTGTTACTGTTTCTCCCTCCTCACTGAGTAGTGGGCCTACTGTGTCCTTGGTTTTCCTCTTGCTTCTAATGTATTTATAAAAAGTCTTCTTGTTTCCCTTTATTCCCGTAGCTAGTTTGAGCTCATTTTGTGCCTTTGCCTTTCTAATCTTGCACCTGCATTCCTGTGTTGTTTGCCTAAATTCATCCTTTGTAATTTGTCCTAGTTTCCATTTTTTATATGACTCCTTTTTTATTTTTAGATCATGCAAGATCTCGTGGTTAAGCCAAGGCGGTCTTTTGCCATATTTTCCCTTTTTTCCCTGTCTATCCTTCCTGAGCAAACTGTACCCTTCCATACAAACATTCCAATCATGTGTATTATCCCACCAAGTTTCTGTGATGCCAACAATGTCATAATTGTACTTATTTATTTGCACTTCCAGTTCTTCATGCTTATTACCCATACTTCTCGCATTTGTATATAGGCATCTAAGATAATGATTTGACCTTGCCTCCCAGTTTTGCCCTGACCCTCCTTTCTCTCTGCCATTATAGCCCATGCTCCCTCCCATTTCTGACCCATCTCCCAGGTCTCCATGTTCTCCACTTATCCGTGGGCTTTGCTCACCCATCCCCATTGAACATATATTATTATTATTATTATTATTATTATTATTATTATTATAACTATTTGACTTACATATTGCACTGCATTCACCTATTATGGTTTAGTTTAGGTTTGTATCTTCTGGCAATATAGTAACTCTCTTCCCCCCCCCCCATAATATTTTAATAAAAAATCAACTAAACCATGTTTTGGGGCAAAATGAAAATAAGAGATTATAAATAGCTCAGAAAAACTCCTTAGAAAACAATGTGTTATTTCTCAGGCTCTGTAATTGTAAATGATAAAACTGCTCAAATAAGGTGATAATTAAATGTATAGTGAGGTGGAAATTCCCCGTGGAAACATAAAACCTGCAATACTTTTGTTTTTAAAACTACTGTGAAACTAATTTAAAAGGGAAGGGGAATAATGTTTAAATGAATACTGAGCAAAATATTTTCTGCTGAGAGTGTAAACCAAACCTAGGGAGGGTTTGTGTACATTACAAATGACATTATTCTGCGATGTATCTGCCTTAGAGTTTTATATTCTGTTCATCCCCATAGCCTCCAGGTGCTTTGCAGACAAATGAAATGGCAATAGTGAAGTCCTCAGTAGACTGCATGAAGTATCTGGCACATCAACTTTTTGGGGAGTCAAAACATTTCTTGGGCTGGGGTTGAATTATTTATTTTTGGTTGGTATTGACTTAGTGGTAAAAGGAGTATGAATTTTGTGAGTGTCCTTCCTATGATGGATTTTTTTTTTCAAATTCAGTGTCAAACTGAGATTGCCTTACTCTGGGTACACGGTACTTCAGCAACAAAAGTGCTTTAAAGTCATGGGGTTAAACATGTGTCTATAGTAACATCTCAGTCCTGACCCTTTTAGGTCAGTGATAGAGTGGTCCAGAACTCCATGGTTCAACAGGCTGCAGAACTCTACTTGGACTCTGAGGGCTGGCCTTGAATTATACTATGCAAGCAGGCAGCAAAGCTTGCCTGAACCTCAGAATGGAGTATGATGTGGTGGCGGCGGCAATGACTGGCCCTGTGGATAATGATGGATGGATGAGGTAGTTATGCTCCAATATTTAACTGAGTAAAATCATAGATATACTGGACATAGAGGTGTCCTTAGTTGATGGCTCTGAAAGGGAGATTTGCTCCCATGATAAATGAGGACAAGCAGGCACAGACCCACTCCGATTCATCAGATAGCTCTTTAAAAGGTAAATGTTCAGGATTCCAATCCTTCTTCACTTTTTCCTACTCCAGCCTGCCTACTGCAGACCCTAAGGTTAGGTCAACACTGCAATATTAAATCGGAAAAAGAAACACAATTTGCAGCATGCAAATTGTGTTTCTTTTTCTGATTTACTTTCTAAAGAGTCTCTTTCGAAATTTGGCACATCTACAAGGCACCAAAAGTTGAAAGAAAGTGCTCTTTCGACACATCCCTTATTACTTGTAGAACGAGCTTTACAGGGATGGCAAAAGAGCACGTCCGCTTTTTCAAAAAATTTTTTGGAAAAGCGGACGCGTTCCTTGGACTCGGTGTTGCTTTTCCAGGATACCTCTGGTTTCCCAAAAAAGCAATGCATTCTAGACATAGCCTAAATGTTTTAACTTTGTGTTCTAAGCCTGTGCAAAGGGGGGAGTCAGAATCTGTGGAGAGCTTTTTGGGGAACAAGAATTTCATGAAATCATAGAACTAGAGAATTAGAAACAAGTATCACTGAGTCTAACCCTGTAGCCCTCTGCGACTATGCAGGATTTGTTATCTCTAAAACATCCAAGACAGATGGCTACCCCCAGCCTCTTTTTGAAAACCTCCACTGAAGAAGTTTCCATGACTTCCCTAAGTAGCCTGTTCCATTATTCTACTGTTCTTAAATTTAGGAAGGTTTTTTTTTGTCCTGAGACTTAATCTAAATCTGCTCTGTTGTAGCTTGAACCCATTGCCTCTTATCCTGCCCTCTTTGGGTACGTCTAGATTACATCCCTTTTCTCAAAAAAGGGATGTAAATTAGACATTTCAAAATTGCAAATGAAGCCAGGATTTAAATTTCCCATGCTTCATTTGCATAATGGCAGCCATGGTTTTTTTCGAAAAGGAGCTTTTCGAAAGAAAAATGGCTGTTTAGAGGGGGAACATGCGAAATTAAAACCATTTTTTGAAAGATCCTGTACTCCTCATTTTTCTTTCCATTTTCTCTATATCTTTTCTATACATTGGAGAACAAAATTAGATATTCTACTCCAGTTAAGGTCTAACCAGTGCTGAATAGAGCAGTACTATAACCTTCCATCACAAGCATGCTCTGCTTCTATTAGTGCAATCTACAATTGAATCACATTGCGATTTGTGTACATAGGGCACCTCCTCCAACTGCATCTGCTCAGAATCCTTCACGCATGTTTTCCACTGCATGCCAGATAGGTACCCAATTAAAATCACTAATTTTGGGAATAAAAAATGTCAGTCACAGATTTTTTGATATACTTGAAGTCTGTCAGAGATTTATTTTCAAAAACCTTGTAGTAAAGGCAAGTCAGTTGTCCTGAAAAATACAACATTAAATATTATGGAACACATGATGCAACCCTTCTCTGTTTCAAATTTTCTTCATCAGTATTTCTAAGATGACTTTATATTTTAAATATACTCTTAAGCCTTCATAAAGTAATCCCTTCTGACTACTACATATTTAAACTCACTGAAACAAAGACATTATTTTAAATTAATCAGTCAGAACCGTTTAGCATGTTCATAACAAAGTTCATTGCTTTTAGAAAAAGGGAACACTAATTTATTCTGTGTAATTTGCATAACAAGACATGTTTATGTAATTTCACTATAGGTTGAACCTCTCTAGTGTGGCACCCTTGGGCTCCGACTGGTTCCAAAGAAGAGAATTTGCCAAACCATGGGAAGTTAATATTGTCTAGCAGTATTACCAACACTTACTGCTTACTGGGCTCCTAGAAGACATTTGGGAGTAAATTAGAGCTAAATAACAGCACAGAACACTGAAAGCCAGGGCTGGTGGCTGTAAAGTGAGAAACTTGGCCACAACTATGGTAAGTGGACATCTAGCTAACTAAAATCATGCTGGACCATGGATGTTGCTGGACCGGAGAATGCCAGACTAGAAAGTTCGACATATATATATATATATTTGTTAAAAATACATTTCCAAAGATTTTAAACATAACAAAGGATTTTATATCTTAATAAGGTACTTATTTTGGGGAAGGGTTCTCTTAAAACTAGTTCCCCAAATAGTCAGAAGTAAAAGGGAAACTCATTTGTCCCGCTTTCTGGAAGAAAAGGAATGTTGTCCCTTTAAGGGCTCTCTTCAGCAGAGGGAGGGTGAAAGGAGAGTAAGGACGGATAGAAAAGACAGGAAGACTTTGGAAGCAAGTTTTTGAACTACAGTAATTAAAATTAAAATGTCAATTTTAGATAAGGGAGGTCTTTTGAAGAATGTATTAAAAATCTGTCTGAAGATATGAGCACTTAAAGCTAAAACTGAATGCTCGGATTGTGCATCTAAATATCTATGCAAGGATTTTTAGAGACGTGATTTTTATAATCTTCAGCCACAAAATGATGAATTATTTAAAGCAAATTTTAAACGAAGGTCCTGAACAACTATTTTTGTAAGAAAATTCAGGATTGGCATATGCCTGTTAAATGGTTTAATAGCTCTTTCACAGGTTCAGTGTTATGCTACTCCATCTGGCAAGCTGGAATGCTTTTCACTTTTAAGTTAACAGATCCACTGGGGAGGCAGAGTCATCAGTCTGCAAGAGCCTGGAGGAGCCATCCGAATAAGGGGTAGGAGAGAGAGACAGCTTGAACACTAAGACCCAGAGGAAGCATTGCCTCCCATTGCCTCTTATACCTGCTGCCCATGCTAGCAATAATTAAAGATTGCATGATTATTTATTTAGTTAGTTATTATCATTTAAATTGGGGTAGCTTCTAGAGCAGTGGTTTTCAAACTATTTTTTCTCACGACACAGGTGAAGATTGTTGATGCCCATGTTCCAAATAATAATATTTTTTACTGGGGTATAGGCTTCAGGATGGGGCCAGGTATGAAGAGTTTGGGGTGTGGGAAGATGAGAGGGGTGAAGGGTCTTCCCTCTGTCTGGGGGTGACAGTTCCTATTAACTGGGAGCAAGCCAATGGGAGGGCAGAGTTTGTACTTGGGGAGGGAGCAGTGCATGGCCCCCACCTAGGAGCTGGAGCTGCTGCTAGCCACTTCCAGGGTGCATTGCAGTCTGCAGTGTCAGGACAGGCAGGAAGCCTGCCTTAGCACCCTCCCTGGTGATCTGGTCACCCTACAGCATTGGGTCTCAAACTTTTTGGCACATGGTCCACCCCGCTCAGTGCAAACCTTTCTGTAGCCCACTGGCCAACCACCCATGATGACAAAATGGGTTCAGGAGGGGTTAGGGGTGCTAGATATGGGTGGGAATTAGGGTGCAGGAGCAGATTTCAGTGCGGGCCTGGATGGAAGAGAGATGGGGGGGCTCACCTGGCTCTGTGCCCCCCACTGCTCCAAGGACCCATCCTCCCCACTGTTCCCATTGACCAGGATTCCAGCCAACAGGTGCAGTGGGGAAAGCCTCCAGGTGAATGGTTTCCTGTGGTGCTGTTCCTCCAGTCAGGGGAGAGGTGGGGCAGCAGCGCACACAACCACTTCCTCTCCTCACGAGCCAATTTTGGCCTGCAGGGCTCAGGGCTCCTTCTTCCCCTGAAGACGGTGCTGGCAGTCCAACTTTGTGGGGAGGCAGGTCTGGAGCACCCGCCCAAGCTCCCTGCGAGGGGAGGGTTGCTGAACCCTGAGTCTGTGGCTCACCTGCAAGATGGTCACAGACCACTAGTGGTCCATGGACCACAGTTTGAAAACCACTGCCCTATAGCAAGGCAACCCAGTGCCTGACATTCCATAATCCAATACGGCATCACGACCTGTCATCTCGAAAGCACTGTTCTAGAGGCTCCAGGCAAGCATCCAGGTCTCATTTGGCTAGACCCTTAAGACACACGATAAAAAGACAGGCCCTTAAAGAGAGGTCTAAGTAATTGCATAGTGACTTTCATGACAAAGCAATTCAAAGTTGCACAAAGCATTTAATAATATTCTCTGTATCTTTCACACATACACACATCAGTTCACCCCCTGCTAAAAGGTATTTACTCCCTGGAATGGAAAACAGCATCTATTAATATCATGCAGCAGTTTAGAATGCAAAGTGAATTCTGTATACTGTTGAAACGGCAGAGGGATTTAGGAATGAGGAATGTAATAGGCAGACGGCATAAGATTTGCAGGAATGTATCCCTGTAAATGCCTTCTCCTGAAGCCCACTATCTGGATAACATCAATTAAAAAAAATAGAAACACGCACTTCAGAATGAAAAAAATTAGCCTTATGTGCTTCTTAGCGATGTCTAACCAAAGTCTGATATTTCTGCAGTCAGATACATATCCAAGCATAACCATCATTCAAAGGCATTACAGAATCCTCTAATTTCAGTGCTTAAATCCCTCATTAATTACAAGCAGAGCATGCATATAGCAATGGTACAGCAACCACTGATGAAATAGGTTACCATCAATTCTCCATTTTGTGCAATACAAAACGTAATGTACATTAACACAGGAAAGCAGTGTTACAATAAAACCTGTACCCAGAGGGAAGTGCCATAAAATCAACACTAAATATCTGTAAATTCTATAGATTCTATCAACTTCAAGCACAGTGTACTACACATAATAAAAATCAGTCTGAGTTCAGAGGATTTGGCTAGCTATGTAAGGAAGCTTGATTTGAGTGCAATGTGACCCTCAAGCCCCTTATGCCAACTGGCAAAGGGATTACAAAAACATCTTGATTTTGGTGTATACATTCTGGTTCACCAAAGCATGTAATTTGAAATCTTAAATGAAAGATGGGGCCATATTGTCATACATATTATTGTAAAACATACGTGTAGATGTGTAAGTCATGCTTTTCAACCTTTTTTCATTTTTGGACTCCTACAAATTTTCAAATGGAGGTGCGCACCCATCTGGAAATCTTAGAGAGTCTGAAGACACCCTCTCGGAAGGGGTGTCTATGGAGGTTGAAAACTACTGTTCTGTGTTAACAAAAAACCTTTGCAGATCCCTTTGATGTCGTCTGTGGACCTCCAGGGGTCTACAGACTACATGTTCAAAAGCATTGTTGGGAGGAATTGTTTGTGTAAAAACATTGAAAATATATTCTTCGATTCCGTATCAAAGTATGAGTCACCAACAGAGGTGAAGAACCAGATTTTCTGTAACACAAAGTTGTGAAAACAAGATCTCGGCCAACTTTGGTTGAAAAACTACAGAGCACTCTGGGAGCAAGATAAACTTCTTTAGACAGAAGGTTAGTCAGTTAACTTTAGTCTCTAGAAAGCATGTTATGAACGTGTTTAATATGTTGTCACTTGTTTGTGATATACTTACTCATCACCTTGATATTTGGTGATAGACTTATCTGCATTTTCACTGTAAATGTATCTAAGTGCTGTAATGTTAAACAAGGTGCTGAGCCTGAGCTGAAATCATACTAGCTGTTGTGTAGTCACTTCCACTGGGGAAGGGAGGCAGGAAGGGGAAATATGTTAAGAAATGGGAAGTTGAGAATAGAACTCAAGTCTCTAGAGTCCCAGACAAGTCTCTGCTTGGACAAAGCTTCTGCTCCAAACCTTCCAGCTATGAATATGTGATCACTAGTTTAGAAAGCATAATTATACTGCAGATACACTGTAATGGGAATGTAACTATAGTTTACTGGCAGTCATAGTATTATAAAGCAAAATAACTAGCACTAGTTGTGTCTAAGGACTAATTTTTAGTTGTTTTCGACTATTTTACTTTTCCAGCCGACTGTGTTATTGGTGTAATTTTGCACTAAAAGGCCAACTTCTGTTCTCTTACAATTGTGTAAATGTAGAGTAATTACAAAGTAAGAATTGAAGCAGATGGCTTTTCAAGATTTGAGCCATCACTCACTACTGATGTGAGTTTTATACTTGTGTGTATTTTTTTTCATTTGGTAAATATTTCCATTTTGTCTTCATTATAAATATATAATGTGCTCATCACCCTGTTGATGTGCATGTCATTTTAGACACCTTGTCTTTCTATTTGCCTGCATTATGGTAATGCATACTCCAGGTCAAATTCTCTATCCTGAGACTTTAATTTGTCTGGCTCTGATTTACCTAATCGTCTCTCAGAATAACTGTTGTTTTTTCATGGAAATGGGAGTGCTTTATTATTTGACTTTCTTTGTTCCTGAACTATTATTATCCCAAGGCATTTTTTCCTCATTGATATAAAATTCTGTACAAGTTCTTATAATTAATAAACCTTTGGAGATTTTCTTGTAGATCTCATTATAAAAATTCTGTCTAGACATAACTGAATTATTTAAAGAATACGGAACTAGGTTAAATTCGGGTGAAAAGGAAACTACGTTCAAGGTGGTCTGTGGGGAAAGCAGGTATTATTTGGGCAATAGGAATGTAATACAATACCCAATGTGCACCATCCCTGAACTAGAGCTACCATTTTGAAGGTCATTCATTCACTATCATTCGTTCAGTTCTGGTCTTCTCTTCTGAGGCTAATAAGAAGGATACCATATGACATCTTTTGTATGATGTAGCTCTGTCACTTAGGCCTTTGCACAGCAATCAAATGCTAAACCACCAATCTGAGCTAGATTTGAACGGGTAGCCTAACACTGAAAGGCTATTGCCAATCTTCTGAACAATCCAGTCTTCTATAATTTGCCTTTAAACATTGTTTAGGTTCTGACAGAAAAGTTAATTAACTGTTGGAGCAGATTGGCGAGGTATGTGGCAAATTCTCCACTCTCTGTAGTCTGTAAATCAAGGCTGGATATCTTTCTAAAATATACTCTCTAGTTCAGTCAGATATTGTTGAGATAGATACAGGAATAACTGAGTGAAAATCTGGTGCCTGTGTTAACCAAGAGTTCAGATGAGATTATTACAATGGTTCTTTCTGGCATTTAACGCTATGACTCTTCCCAAGTTTCAGGTCAAATGCAGGCAAAGTTAGATAAACAGGATGACATAATGAATACACAGGGAATCCTCAAACTTATGATAAAATTTGTTCCTAAATGCTGTGCTGTAAATCAAAACATCATAACTCGGAACTGCGATCCTCTCCATTGTGGGACTGAGCATCATAAAGTTGAAAACAATGCCATAAATTGAATCAGGCTGTCGGTTCAGAAACATGACAAGTGCTGTTCATCTTAAGCTGAACATCATAAAGTCGAGAACTATCTGTATACAACACAACTCATGCTTATGGAAATGCATACATTTATTTTAAAAATAAAATAGGACAATTTTAATATAAAGCATAAGAAATTACAAGGAAGAAAATGGCAAGATTTCTCAGAAACTTTCAGCATCAGTGTAACTCTTATTTCATTAAAGTAGTCAGAAAAGTTCCTGTCAAACTTAAATGGGAGGAGAGGAAGGCCAATGTGCACATAACAAAATCCGGTTATCGTTAGGGCCCTATCACATGCACAGCCATGAAAAGCGCATCACAGACCATGTAATCTGGTCACCCCTATGAAATCTGGTCTTTTTTGTGAGCTTCTACTCTATACTGTACAGATTTCACGAGGGAGACCAGCATTTCTCAAATTGGGGATTCTGACCCCAAAGGGATTTGCAAGGGGTTGCAAAGTTATTTTGGGGGGTCTCATAGTATTGGCATCTTTACTTCTGCTCTGCCTTTGGAACTGGGTGACCAGAGAATAGTGGCTGTTGACTGGGCACCAACCTCTGAAGGCAGTGCCCGCCTGCAGCAGCACCACAGTAATGATAGCCATACCATCTCACCCTTACTTCTGTGCTGCTGCCTTTGGAGATCTGCAGCCAGAGAGTGGCGGCTGTTGACTGAGGGCTCAGCTCTGAAGCCAACAGCTCAAAATTAGGGGTGGCAATACTCTACAAAGCCATCTTTACTTCTAAGCTGCTGCTGGTGGCGGTGGCTCTACTTCACAACTGGGTTCCTGGCCACCAGTTGCTGCTCTCTGCTATAAAGGCAGTGCCGCTGCCAACTGCAATGCAGAAATTAGAGTAGCAGTACTGCAATCCCGCTCACCACAACAACCTTTTGACCCTTCTCATTCCTTTTTTTTCCTTTTGGGGTCACAGCCCTGGCAATTACAACTCTGTGAAATGTCAGATTTAAATATCTGAAATACTGAAATTTATTAATTAAAAAATTCTATGGTCATGGAATTGACCAAAAGGGACCGTGAATTGGGTAGGACCCTAGTTATTATATAAGCATTCTGAACCATTGTTTGCTATTGTAGGGTTACTAAGGATGCTGGCATCAATTTTTTATTTCCTTAAGTAAAACAGTACTGAAATATTTTGAAAATCAAATAACACAATCAATTTGCAGATGAATGAATTACTTGGACTGTGCAAACCGGTTTAAAAAAGCAATTAAAACAATTTTCTTAGCCCATCATATTTGGCTTTGAGTCTTCCTTTTGGCTCCCTGTTGTCTGCTTCAGCAATCAAAAATTTAAGTAATCACTTTCAAAGGCCTTCACAATTTACCTCATTCTGCCTAGTCATTATATTACCTTATTGCAGGGTCAGCTTCCCAACCTCACTGTGACTCAGTGAAGCCAGGCTCCATTGTCTGTTTCTTCTATTCATATTGTCATGTCTTCTATCATCCTATTCAGTGCCGGTAGGAAAACCTATTTGTCAAAATTCACAAAGCCATCACATTACCAACCTTCAAAATCCTCTTTAAAAGCAATTTGTACACTGATCACTGCAGAAAACTGACATCTAATAACAGCTGATGGACAGGCAGAGACTCATGACTGCTGCTACCAGCTGAATTACTATGTCCATAAATTGCACACCCAGCTGGTTTATACATAAAGATCCTGTTGTTGTACTGCCACCTCCTCTTCCTCCTGCTTTCTTGTTTGTCTCATCCACCTGTGAAATTGTAAGATCCTTGGGACAGAGACTGCCATTTACCATATGCCTGTGTTAGGCATTGTTCCATGTGCTTCTGACCTGGTTTATTTGGGCACCTAAGCAATTTGTTATTGTAAATCTGGTAGGTGCCTATCTGAATCTGAATACACTTGTCACTCTGTCCCAGGCCTATAGGTGCTGCCACAATATAAGTATTTTAATAACACCCATTTGTTTGTTATGATTCCATACTATTTGAGCCTATTTGTTTCATGTATACTTGAACCACTCTAATCCAGTAACCTTGGGAAACAGGCTATGCTGGATTAAGGAAGTCTTGTGGACCATTGAGAGTGCTGAGTGGCATGGGAGGGAGGGATGGTGCATGAGGGTACTGGGGTGGGACACTTACCTGGCACCCTGCTCCTGGGGACAGGCATGGTTCTGAGCTCCCTGCCACTCCCAAGCATCACATCCCACCGCTGTGGTCTCCTGTGAAGCATTTCACTGCACTGCTGTTCCCCCCAGCTGGAGGGGGGAGAGGGAGCAGCAGTGCACAGAACCACTTCCCCTCCCACTGCGAGGGGCCATACCACAGGTTGTCCTGGATTGGGGAAATCTGGAATATGGAGGTTCAAGTTTAGTATAGTTGGTGTGATAGTGTCAGTTATGGCAGCAGTTGTGTCAGTGTGCCTATTGTAAGCCTGTTTAAAATCTACCATAACTTTCTGAAATGTTTCCTATAAGGCTAAAATTTTACCATAGTTGAAGGTGAATTTGCTTGGCCAATTCGATTAGCCATTTTTGAATGAGAGGATTATGAAACTATAGTTGGAGATACTCCTTCATTCTCTAGGTAGGTCCTTTGTATATAAAAATTGCCATATGGATTTTATTTCTGTACATTACAGAGGGTAGGACACAGCAGGAGAAGACATTAGTTTGTGTTTCTTTAAAAAAATTGCATGAAGTTCTACCCTATTGTTTGAGAGAGAAAGTGAACATGGAACTAGAATGCATTGCACTACATGAGGACTGAATGAGGAATGAACACTTTCTCATCTCATTATTTAGTTCCAATAGGTGATTTTTGTTTTTTCTGTTTAATAGAATTAAATGACTGTCCCGTTGAGTCTCTTTTCCCGAGTCTGATCTAAACCAAGCTGAAGTGTCTGGCCTGTGTGCTGTTATCCATGCCTTCATTCACAAAGCCAAAAAATTGTGAGAGTCTGATAACACATGAGAGCAGTATAAATTAATCCAAGATGTATTCTGTTCTTCCACTCAGATGGCAATATAAACCCTGGGCAAACAGATGGCTGAGGACTTCTCTGACAGATTAAATGCTCTGAGGTATTAAATGCTTCAATCTGAACATTTCTCAAACTGTAATTTAACATGCTACTTAGAGCCAGTTTTTGTAAACACTAAAGTGTAAAGGGACAGAAGCCAAAACACTGTGTTGTATTAAAGTCCAAATTATTAATATTTCAAATGGAAACTATTTACCCTGAAAAATGGTTTTACATTTAATTAGTTTTTACACCTGCTATTTACTAAATTGCCTGAAAAAGCATGTTGCCTATTTCTTGGCAGCTATCAAAAGGAAATGGCTCACTAGGGTGATGTAGTTCCTTTTAAAATTAGGTGTGTACACAAGTACTGGGGTAGATTGAGAAGTGTAATTATATACCATAGAAATGAATGTATAAAATGTTTATTCTCCATACAAGGTGAGGTGTCTGACTCCGATGAATAGTAACATAGAGATTTTCCACACATCTTAGGTCAATAGACATAAATGACGATGGATACTTTAAATGGAATATATTTGCCTTTCTCTGGATCTTGCCATCTCTCAGGGTTTCAGTTGTTTACTCAGGTGACCTGTGGGACAAAAATGTGATTTACTGCTTTAGGTACATACGGCTTCCATTACTGAGTGTCTCATAATCATACATGCGGATTCCAGAAAAAAAAATCAGCGGGTATTTAGCACCCACAGACAACCAACTCCCCTCTACAACTTCTTCCCCAAGGGTTGTCCATAGGTGCACATGGGATTTGGGGCAACACCCCTCAGTTCCCCAGGTGTGGGGCCCAGGGCAACTCCCCTCCTGGTCCTATTAATGGGATGGATTTAGTTGATAGGATATTCCTTTGTTCTGAAACCTCTGTTTGGTGTATCAGACTATATTTTTCCTAGCTGAATGAAAAAGGCAAAAGCAGGACATATGCAGAAGCCCTTACCCTCTTGTTCCTTTGTAGCCCTGTCCTCTGGCGAGACTGGAAGTCAGAGCCAGCCATGAAGCCTGGACCACTGTGGGAAGCCTCAGACCCTCCATTTGGCTAGGGCAGAGGTCTTGGATTCCCTATAGCAGTCCCTGGCCTGATCACAGACTCCAAGAAAGCACCCCCAAGGAAAATGGAGGGTCTGGGACTTCAGGGTTCTCCACAGTATCTCAGGTTCCAGGTCTTCCCACTTCCCAGGTCTGGCTTCCTTCTTTGCTGGGGGAAGGCCTGAGGGGAAAAGAAGAAGCAGGGGCCTCATGGGGGAGACAGCTGAGGCCCATCTTGCCCCCACACCAGGAGAAGACTAGCACTGCCCTGATCCTCAATGCTGTCCTGGAGTCATTCACTTCAGAACCAGTCCTTGAATGCTGCAATTTGGGACTGCCCTATCCAATTTGGGTCAGGTGCTCACCCCACGCTTCCTAGTGTAAACTAGGAAGAATAATGCTTTTGTAAACCGAGTTTGGGGACCTGGTTTAAAACATCCCATAGGCAATGTTTACACAGCAGTGTTATTTCGGAATAACTGACATTATTCCAAAGTAACATAGTCAGCATCTACACTACAAGTCGTTATTTTGACATAACGTCAAAATAATGTCGAGCTGGAGGACTTCTTACTCCAACTCCTGTAACCCTCATTTTATGAGGAGTAAGGGAAGTTGGAGGAAGAGTCCTCTTTCTCAGACTTCCTGCTGTGTAGACAGCACCAAAAGCCAAAACAAGCTACAGCCAGTCTCCGAGTTGCGAACGGTCGACTTACGACCGTTCACATTTATGAACGAAGCTGTCGTAAATGGCGGATCCCAAGTTATGAATGCGATCCACACTTACAAACAGTGCGGTTGCGTGTAACTCTATGGGGTCCGACTTACGAACATACCAAGTTACGACCAATTGCTTGGTCTGTAACAGGTTCGTAAGTTGGGGAAAGGCTGTATTTTGACTTAAGCTACTCAGCTGATATCGCTCAAGTTGCATAGCTTATTTTGGCTTTAGCCCAGTTTTGTAGACGTACTCTTAGGGTATGTCTACACTAGCTCGTTAGTTCGAGCTAGGTAGGGTAATGAGGGCAACTGGAGTTGCAAATGAAGCCCGGGATTTAAATATCCCGGGCTTAATTTGCATGTTCCAGGGTGCCGCCATTTTTAAATCCCCTTTAGTCCGAACTCCGTGCCCGCGGCTACACGCGGCATGGACTAGGTAGTTCGAATTAAAGATCTTAATTTAAAGGCATTTTAAAGCTAACATTGCTCAGTGAGAGAGGCATTGCTGTACTTCTCCAGCCCAGAGTCTGAGACAGATGATTCTTTATTTAAAAAGAAATCGTATCCTAAGTACTACTAGATTTGCTTGGAGCAAGAGACATACAATGCTCAATTTAAAAAAAGAAGACGTAGCGGCACGAGAACTTAATACTTTCCTTCCTTCAGAGATGTGCTGCCTTGTGAAAGGGCAAGAAAGAAAGGAGCAGAAATGCAGGCCTTTAAAGATCAATGGGAAAGTATTTGATTTTGTTTTCACTGGTGGAACGTCTTTCCAGTAATTTATTTCTTCCCTCTTACAAAATAACATTCCTTGTCCGTTACTGGCATTTTACTCTATTTGGTCACTTTTGTTGCTGCTTTGTCAGCTTCAATACTGGGAGGAAGGAAATCTTTGTGATTTTTAGTAATTCAGTGTCATTCTGATAACTTCAGCATTTTTAGTCATTCAATATAATATATATATATTATTGATTATAATGAAAACTACAAGACTCAGCCCAGCATTGCTCAGGCCCTTCAGGGCAGGGGGCTGAGGATGTGGGGTGCTGTGAGAGTGAGGGTTGGGGGTGAGAAGGGGCTCAGGGCAGGCCGTCCCATCTGGTGGGGGCTTCTCTACCCCCTCACTCCCCCTGTGGCTGGCAGGGCCTTCTCTCCCCTCCCAGCTACCCCAGCTAGTGGGGGGGAGGCTTCTTTCTCCCCCCCCCCACCCTGCTTCCGTGACTGGCAGGGGTCTTCCCCCTTCTGCATCAGTGCTGCGGCCAAGGGCTAGAAGGTGGGGAGAGAAGGGTTTGAGGCAGGGAGGTTACTTACCTGGTCTGGTAGCTGGCAAATTGGTGAGCCCCAGCTTGCCACTCCTTTCGTGGCATACCTTCCTCCACTAGCCATTCTGCATATAGCTCTCCCCTGCGCTTGCTGCCCCCAGTGTTCACTCATGGTGTCTTTTGTCTCCTGTCTGTGCCCCATCCCTTTCCATGTTATGGAAAACAGTCCCATTCCTGGCATTGCCCTTTTCATGGCATAACCAAGCCCTGCCCTTGCTTTAGGATAAGATAAGAGGAGGCTGCATACCAAGTTTGGTCGTCCTAGCTTTTACTGTTTAGGAGGAGAAGTTGAACAAACAGACTCACAGGCAGATAGATAGATGCACATTTCTAAAACATATAGATATATCTAGGCAAAAATTTAAAATTGTCAATAATACTGCAGGAAAGTAATTAAAATCTTATCCAAAATTGAAGTTCTATCATCCCAAACTGGAAAAGAGGCAGTGAGTCCAGGAAGTGCACTAGGGATCTCATTATTACTAAGATGGGTAAGATTCCGCACTTAAAACTAAGTAAGTGGTTTGATTTTTTTTTTAAGAAGTACTGAGCAGCTGGAGCTCCCGTTAACTTTAACTGCAATTGATTCTCTGAACATCAGGCCACTTTATATTTGTACCTAAATATGTGTGTAGTTATCAAACTAGAAGTACTAAAAATGATGACCTTAGAGATTGATTGATGCTAATTTAGGAAGTAATTGGCCGGATGAGGTTACTCCTGATGTAAATGAGATCAGAATCTGGCCCATTCAGTGTGGCATTCCTTAACATAACAGACAATGATTTCCTAAATGCAAAAGTGTTGTGTCAACATGGGAGGGGGGAGAAGGAGGGAGAAAATTCTATTTTGGACCTTATTAACTTATAAAGAGGAACTAATCACATAACTAAACATTAACAGTAGCTTAGGTACAAGTGAACATGACTTGATCACATTTATAATGTGCAAGCAGAATAAAGTCCAGACCATAACAGATATGTTTGATGTGCACAAAGCTGAAACACAAAAGTATTCATATCAGCTAAAAGGAAAAATTCAATAAAAAATGTGAATGAAAATTGGGAATTATTTAACAACTAGCCAATAGCCCGTCATAAGACGGGATTTTCAGGTCTCTCCTCCACGTCGGTCTTCTCTCCTGACTCTCCGGTCTCTCGTCCGTCTCTCTCTCTCGCTCCGTCTCTCTCTTTCTCCTCCTCCTCCTACTGCCTCCCCCTCTCTCTCTCTCTCTCTCTCTCTCTCTCTCTCTCTCTCTCTCTCAGCTCTCCTCCGCCTCCTGCCTCTCTCTCTGTCTCTCTCTTTCTCTTCTCCTCCCCCTCCTGCCTCTCACTCGGGGGACCGCGGAGCCCAAATGGCCATTTGGGCTCCGCACTCCCCGTGCTGCATGGGGAGCGCGGGGCCCAAATGGTCGCTTGCGCCACTTGCTCCCATGTGGCTGCCTGGCTGAGCGGCGCAGATGTCAGCCGAGCACCACGGCAGGAGGCGAAGGGGGGCAGGGCGGTGATGTTCAGGGCCAGGGGGCAGGGCCTGGAGCTGCTGTCACACCGCACGTCACCACCCCGCCCCCCTTCCCCTCCCGCCGTGGTGCTCGGCTGACTTCTGCGCCGCTCAGCCGGGCCACCACGGGGGAGCAAGCGGAGCAAGCGGCCGTTTGGGCCCCGCACTCCCCATGCAGCATGGGCCACCCAAAGGGAACAGCCAGCATTTCAGCAACAGTGCCGCCCAGACGGAACAGCCAGCATTTCAGGCAACAGCGCCACCCAGAGGGAACAGCCAGCATTTCAGCATTACAGACTCTCAGACATTGGGCTACTATATATATGATATCTTATACC
Organism: Pelochelys cantorii; assembly: GCA_032595735.1. Classification (NCBI taxonomy): domain Eukaryota; kingdom Metazoa; phylum Chordata; order Testudines; family Trionychidae; genus Pelochelys; species Pelochelys cantorii. The sequence goes on along the minus strand of CM064326.1, from coordinate 329,694,083 downwards.
CCAAAGCCACAATCCCACAATTAAAAAAGAAGTCTGTATCAGTTAAAATACTGACCCCGGTTAGAGGGAGGAGCAATGGTAGCTGTAAAAATAACAATAAATAAAAATGGAAGATAGCAATGAATATAAACCAGGAGTTAAGAATTGTAGAAAATTCATAAGTGAATCCAAGGGACACAAGGAGAAATCTATGACCAGCAGAGGTAAGCACAATAAGAAGGTTTAAAAAAATGGAACAAAAAGAATTCTGACAATGCTATTGGTCCTTTATTGGACAGAAATGCTGGAAACTTGGCCACATCAATGATAAGTGGACATCCAGCTAACGGAAATCATTCTGGACCACAAATATTGCTGGACCAGAGAGTGCTGGAGTAGAGAGGTTCAACCTGTAATATCTCTGAAGGCTTTTGTAGCAAATAAAGCTAGGTATTTTTAAATCAGCAGGACTAGATAACTTACATTCCAAAAAGCTGTTGATTTTTTTCAATAAAAGTCAGTGTGCTCAAATAGTTCCAAAAGACTGGAAGAAAACTAATGTCAAAGTGACTGATGCGGGACAAAATTAATAAAGAACTAAAGGAGGACAGTGTAAAATTAACATGTGTTTATCAAAAATAAATCCTGACAAACAAATTTTTGATCTTTTTATGATTAAAGCTTGGTTGATAAATGTTATAATGTTGATGTAATATACTTAGAGTTCCTAAAGCATTTGACTTGGTGTTACAGGATGTTCTGATTAAAATATTAGAACAATTTAACATTAACATGGCACACATTACATGAACTAAATACTGGCAAATAGATAAGGTGCCAGAATGTAAGGCTGCATCTACACTGCACCATTATTTCGAGATAACTAGCGTTAGTTCAAAATAACAATGCGAGGCTTCCCCGTAGTGTAGACATGCAATTTTGAAATAAGCTATTTTGGAATAACTGTTCAAGAATAGCTTATTTTTAAATAAGTGGGAAGTGTAGACGTACCCTAACTGTATGCAGGGAATTGTCATCCTGTGAGGTTCTACAGTCATTGGTTTATGACCATACACAATTTAACACAGGTTGGACCTCCCTGGTCTGGCACCCTTGGGACCTGAAATTTCCCAAACGAGGGAGTTTGCCAGACCAGGGGAGGTCAATTCTGTTCCCCTGCTGATGGAATCCAGGTTCCCTTCAAGTCCATCAGCAGACCTGGCAGGGCTCCCCTCCTGGCCACTTGGTTCCACTGCTAGATGGGGCCACCTGGCTCCCTGCCCCTGGGCCACTGGCCTGGATCCACTATCATCCTGAGCCACTGGGCTCCATGTCCCTGGACCACTGGACAGGTTGCCCTCCTGGCCACCAGCCAGGCTCTGCTGCTGGCACTGGCCACCAGCCTGGCTCCATTGCCAGCTCCAGCCACCAGCCCGGGCCACCAGACTCCCGGCTCCCGGCCAACTTGTGGCTCATGGCAACCTGGTTCCCTGCCCCCAGGCACCAAGCTCTCTGACCCTGGCCAGCTTGCCACCCCCGGCCACTGGGCTTCACTGTCAGCCTAGCCACCAGGCTCTGTGCCCTTGGCCTGGCTCCACTGCCAGCCCAAGCTGCTGGGCTTTCTGCTCTCAGGTCACCGGCCAGGCTCCCCTCCTCGCCATCAGTCGAGCTCTACTGCCAGCCCTGCCTGTGGGTGCTCCCAGTCACTGGGTTTCTGCCTTTGAGCCCTCAGCCCTGGCTGCCAGACTCCGCTGCTGGCCCTAGCTGACAGGCTCCCCTCTGCTAGCTGGGCTCTATCACGGACTCCCTGGCCACTAGATTCTCTGCACCTAGGCTGCTGGCCTCACAGCTGCTGGGGCTCTCTGGTGCAGGGGTTTCCTGGTCCAGCAACATCTGTGGTCCTACCGGGTGCTGGATGTTGCTGGACCAGAGAATTCCGGATCGGAGAGATCCAACCTTTATTTTCATCAATGACCTGAAAGAAAAGAAAGAAATTATGAGTGCTGAAGTTGGCATATGACACACAAATTGTTGGAGTGGTAAATATGAAGAGGACAAGTCAATTTTATTCAGAACAGTTTGTATTGCTTGGCATACTGGGAAGAAGGAAACAATTTGTGTTTTAATACTGTACACTAGATTCAATTGTATACATCTAGGAATTAGGAACATGGGTCATTTTTACAAGATGGGGGGGGGGATTCTATCCTGGGAAACAGTGAGTCTGAAAAATATTCAGGGGTTTTGGTGGGCTAAAGTGCTAATGTGATCCTGTTGTTATACTTTTGCATTTGGCACTGGTGCTACTACTGCTGGAATATGATGTCCAGTTCTGGTGTTGGTAATTCAGAAAGGATTTTGATTAATTGGTGAGAGTGTAGAGGAGAGCCATAAGAATCATTAAAAGTTAGAAAACGTGACTTAGGGATAGATTCAAGAAGCTCAATCTATTTAGCTAAAAAATGAGTCACTTTAGGAGTGACTTTGTTATAGTTGATCAGTACCTGCACTGAAAAAAATAAATAACGGGCTTTTAATCTAGTAGAAAAGATATAAGAGGATATAATGGCTGAACGTTGAAACTAGATGATTTCAGGTGGGAAACAAGGTGTAAATTTTTAACAGGGTAATTAACCAACAATCCCCCTTCCCCATGAATGCCAGAAGCTTGTACTGTACATCATATTTTAAGAAGAACATAACATTTTGCTTTAAACATTACCAGTGATGGAGATTACATCACCGCCTTTAGTAAACTGAAGGGTTAATCAAATATGCTGGTTATTCAAGCTTTTTTTATGGAATGCAAAAATGTTTAAGACATAAAATAATCTTACTTAACACTACACCTTTCTTCACTGTTACTGTACCCAGTACCATAATTTACTGCTTCTCCACTGCCTCAGGGTCATCAATATCAATAACTTCTGCTGTTGATGGTGCTGAACCAGTGGCACAAGCTGCAGAAGCTATTTGAAGCATCTTGCAGATGTCTGTCTGCCTGCAAGTCAGTTGCCTTTTCTTGAGGAAATTGTTGTGGATAATGTGCAGCTGCATGACTTTCTGAGTAGAATGAGAAGATTGCAGCTTAGCAAATTTAACCAAAGTTTCCAGACACTGCACAGCAGTAGCCAAGAGTTTCTTCATTAGGGTCGTCTTCCTCTGAATTTATTTCATCTGCAGTACAGGTACTTTTCTCCAGATGGACCAACCATTTCTATCATTTTATTCAGGGATTTTGTGACATCTAGATTGGGGGTGGGGAATCTTTTTTGGGTCAGGGGCTGCTGACCCCAAAGCTAGTAGATTTTGTGGGCTCCAACCCCACAGATGGATGGGGGAGAGCTGGAGTGCCAGCACAGGCTCCCCAATGCTGGGGGAGAGAGGCCCAAGCCTCAAGGGCCAGATCCAGGCAAGCCAGGGGCCACAGGTTCCCCACCCCAGTCTAGCTAATGATCAATGTTTAACCACTCTTCAGTTTAGTGATTAGGGTGTGGGGTTGCCATTTTGAAGGACATCAAGTATCTCCTGTAATGTTCTCCTTTTTGGTCTTACCTTGAAATTCTTCTTCATCAGAGGACCCCTCCACATATATCACTTCCGCCCACAATTTTCTCCATGTTGTCTTTAAAGTTGTAGGTGTAGGAGAAAGAAAGAGTCTGAAGCATGGGCCTGGTGCTTGAATCAAAGCAAGCAAGAGTTATACTATGAGTAACAGACAGGCCGTGTCAAAAGCAGATGTTAGCCTGCAAGTCAGTGTCTCTTGACACTAGAACTGCTAGCACTGATAAAAACATGTGAAATACGTAAATACATTCCATCAAGACAGTACAGGGCCACCCAGCTGAGTACATGATGAAATAGTTGGAAACAACAAGAGTGTAAACATAACAATGGGCAGTGAAAGCTTTGGAGGAAACTACAAGGAGAGGTAGCAAATGTGTCATTAGTGCGTAAGATGATATGTATGGTGTGTATCATAGATTGTTCATTTCTGTCTATATATATTGGGGTACCTTGACTTAATTCTTTGGCTGGCCTAGGGGATGATAGTGAAATCCATACTATCGAATGAGCCGTGTCCATTGTTTTGGGTACAAATACGTAGGGGCCCAAGGCCATCTGGCTACTAGCATGAGTGGCCCGAGGCCGGCTGCGGCAGCTGGTGCCCCAGGTGGAAGGCGTGATCGGTGCCCCCACCTGCACGGCTGTCAATGGCCGTGATGTAATCATCAGGCACCTGGGCGCCCCGTGACCTCATCATCGGGCACCCTGGGCCGGCAGCGCCCTAGGCGACCGCTGAGCCTACACTCACGGGCCGCCCCTGGCTACTGGTACCTATTAATGTACTTCATTCAACAATAAACCTGACTTGGTGCCTTCGTATCTTATCTGAATCTTTCGTCTTTGGGGGCTCTCGTGGAGTCTATTATGCTAGCTATCTGCACAGAGCTGGCATGATATACTGAGGGAGCGTATGAAAACACATGCAGCTGAATGTGTATCGTCACTGACAGAGCAGAAGACCCGATAGGATGCCACACCAGTGAATCCTGAATTTACTGTATTGCTGTCCTGAACTACTACATTGGTGACCCCGACTGCTGATCTGGTAATTAAGTGAGCTGTCTGCTGTAGGAATCACGATCTAACATGGCAGAAAACCATGAGTTAGGGAACCCCCTCATTTTCTTCCCTGAAAATCCCCCCAGAGTGTGATAAAGCATGGACCCACTGGATTGCCAGTAAAGGGGGTCCATTTGAATTTTAAAAAATGAGGAAAATGGATTGGCTTTTGTAAAGCAATGGTAGAAACTGAAGCTCTAAAAAAAATAGTAATAAAAGTAAAAGAGCTAAAACTTTGCAAATATCTATGGAAGTAAAATGGCTTAAACAGCTTTCCACTATACTAGCTTCCCAAATAAATTAAAAAAGAAATAGAGGAAGCAACACAGGCTGTTGAGCACTGGAAAGCTGCTCTGCTGGCAGGGCAACAGGCCATCACAGCATATAATTTGTTCAAACAAGCAAGGGTGCCATTACAGGCGCTTGGGGGGGAGGGCAGTAGCCGTGTGCTCCGAGATGCCGCCTTCTTTTCATCGCAGCCATGTGCTTCCCCAGATGCCAAGGGAGTGAAGGGAAAGTAAGCGCATTCCATGCATTCCTCTCACACCTGGCTGGTGACCTTCCTTCACCAGCCAGGTCTGAGAGGCATGCACAGAATGCAAGTACTTTCCCCTCACTCCCTTAGCGTCCAGGGAATGGGATGAAAAGTAAGTCGCGTCCTAGAGCACATGGCTGCTGCCCCCTCTACATGTCCAAAATGGCACCCTTGCAAACAAGTAAAGCAAGAAAATAAGAAATTAGAAAAAGTTGTTAAAAACCTTCAAAAGAAAGTGCACCATCCCCTGTTGTTAAACAACAGACTGCAAGCACTTTCACAGTGCCTGAAAAATGGAAACAAAAATGTAGAAAAGTGGCCCTGGCAAATTTAAAAAATGAGACAGGGTCCACTGCACTGCATTGCAACCACAATTGTATGAGGGTCAAGGCCAAAGAAATGAAGCTTAGTATCTTCATTTGTCCCTTGGGGTATGTCTACACTACCACCCTAGTTCGAACTAGGGTGGCTAATGTAGGCATTCAAAGTTGCAAATGAAGCCCGGGATTTAAATATCCCGGGCTTCATTTGCATCTTCCCGGGCGCCGCCATTTTTAAAAGTCCCCTAGTCCGAACTCCGTGCCTGCGGCTACACGCGGCACGGAGTAGGTAGTTCGAATTAGGTTCTCTAATTCGAACTACCGGTACACCTCGTTCCATGAGGAGTAACAGTAGTTCGAATTAGAGAACCTAATTCGAACTACCTACTCCGTGCCGCGTGTAGCCGCGGGCACGGAGTTCGGACTAGGGGACTTTTAAAAATGGCGGCGCCCGGGAAGACGCAAATGAAGCCCGGGATATTTAAATCCCGGGCTTCATTTGCAACTTCGAATGCCTACATTAGCCACCCTTGTTCGAACTAGGGTGATAGTGTAGACATACCCTTGTATAGTGTCTTAAAGGTACAAGACAAATAAGAGTAAATAAATTAAAAAAAAAAAACAGAGGAAGCAACACAGGCTGTTGAGCACTTGGAAGCTGCTCTGCAGATTTTTAACAGCTTTTTCCAGTTTCTTATTTTCCTGCTTTACTTACTTAAAATACTTTGCAAATGGGTGTTTAAATATTGTGTTATATTAAGCCTTTTATGTAGAAATGTTATTTTTGAGGTTGGGGGGTGTGTGTGTGTGTGTGTGTGTATGTGTGAATTTTTTAAAACAGATTTTAATTTAATTATATTTTTGGGACTTGGATGAATTAAAAGGTAGAAGTATTATGCATATAACAGACTCCCTTTTGTATTTGCTTTTAGATTTTAGTACTGTGTATACATAATTTTTTAAATTTAGGCTTACCCTTTTATTTTTAGGTTTGGTTTATTTATTTATTTATTTATTTATTTTAGGAGAATTCTTGATCTTTGGGGGCTCTCGTGAAGTCTATTATGCTAATTATCTGCACAGAGCTGGCATAATATATTGAGGAAGCATATAAAAATGGACACAGCCGAATGTGTATCATCACTGACAGAGCAGTAGACCTGCCAGGATGCCACACCAGCGAATCCTGAATTTACTGTATCACTGTCCTGAACTACTACAGTAGGCTTGACAGCAGGCCAGGCATATGCCTCATTGGAGACTGCAACCTTGATGCTGTACCATGACTGACACTCTTGGATTGTTCCTTCGAAGTTGATCAGCTTCCTCATAAAATCCCCTCTGTAGATGACTTTTAGGTTTTGAATAATTCCCTGATCCATTGGCTGAATGCATTTGCAGGCAAGAAGACAGTGAACATATTGCCGGACATAAGCTGTACTTCAGAATAATGAGCTCAAAAGTTATCTAAAACCAGAATAACCTTTGTGTCTTCTGGCACTCCACAAATGTGTCTACACAGCACCTTTACCTCGAAATAAGCTATGCAATTTGCACTACTACAAGAGGTTTACAGGGACATCAGAATATCAAAATATAACGGGCTTGCTCTTAAGATGCAGAATAACTATTCTGGGATACCAAAGGTATCCCAAAATAGCTCTGTAGTGCGGATGTAGCCCAAGTTCTTTCAGTTGGTCTTTTACAGCAGGAACAAAGATATGGTGGAACCAATACAAAAATATTTCCTTGTCCATCAACGTATTACATTGAGCCTTGTACTCCATTGGCAGATGGATAATACCCTTGAATGTTATTGGCTGCTTACATTTTGAAACCATTAGCAACTTGATTTTTTTTTATGTGCCAGCAGCATTTGTGCACACATGCAAAGTGATGTGGTCCTTGTTCCTTTTGAATCCAGGTGCACCAACCTCATCTGCACCAGCAAGAGTTGAAGATGGCAAGCAATGCCAAAAGAATCCCATTTCATCCCCATTATAGATGTTCTCTGGTGTTATGCCATGCTCCCCAATCAACCTCTTAAAATTTACAATATCCTTCTGTGGCCTCATGATCAGCAGACTTTTTCTCTCCAGAGACATCAAGCCTTTTGATAACATGTCACATGTTAAAGAATGCCAGTCAACTTATCAGAAAAAAGGCAAGTCTCGATCATTTCCATCTGCTGATGAAAGTCCTTGGATTTTTTGATCAACATTGGGCCAGAAATTGGAGCTCCCTCAGAATGCGTTAAGGAAAACAATTCATAGAGTACATTGTCTAGTTGCTCCAATTTTGATTTGTTCAAAATATGGCATTTCTCAATTGCTTTGCTTGTCTCCGCATTTGACACAAATTTCTTCAGATCTGCCTTCTGCGCCCTAATATCATAGATCAATGAGCCAATGCTAAACTTGTGCATCCATTGGCCTCTGTTTTCTCCTCTTTCAAGGTGCCTAATTTGGTCCAATTTCCTGGTTATCATCAGGACAACATGTCATCTTTTCTGTTCTTTTCCTGTTGATGGTGTATTGCTTGCTATAGCTGTAGGATGGGTTGGACTCAATGATGGTACTGTATTATGCTCTGAGGCATGACAAGAACTGTCTTTACGGCCGCAAGTTTACCAATGCAACTTCCGCAAGCCCCAGCAAATGACACTGGATGGCTGTGAAAATTTTTCCCATTAACTGAAGGAGGAATTGTATTGCTGTCTATGACAGATCCCAGTTAACCAAGTTTTCTGGATAATAAAGTGCCAGATAACAAGGCTAGTACTGTAGTTCAAAAGGAACTGTTCTGGGGAAATTTTCTTGACTGAATTATACAGGAGGTTACACTAGATCAGGGGTGAGGAACCTTTTTTGAGTCTGGGGCCGCTAACCCACAGAAAAATCATTTGGGGGCCAGGGGCTGCAGAGAGGCAGCAGTGGGGCTGGAGTGTCAGCAAGGGTTCCCCAATGCTGGGGGAGGCCCTAAGCCTCGGGGGCCAGATCCAGGCAACACAGGGGCCTCATCCAGCCCCCAGACCTTATGTTCTCCACCCCTGCACTAGATGATCAGTGGTTCCTTCTGACCTTGGAATCTATAAAAGTATGGTATTTTCACATAACAAATAACATAACACGTGGGGGAAATAGGCATTCCTGAACACATGAGGTGTATAGGGTTCTTTCAAAAAAGGGTTTTGTTTTCAAAAGAACTGTGTCTAGACTGCTTTTTTTCAAAAAAACTCTTCTGAAAATGGGATCGGAAGAAGATATGCAAATTTGCGGCATATTTGCATATCTTCTTTTGAAAGCCGTGGGCAGTCTAGACGTGCCCTCTAATTTGGGGGGTGGGTTGTTTTGCCTCTTTTTCTGTCATAAACCTTTTTCATTTTGACCCGTGGATTTGTGTTACCTGCAAGAAGAGATCTTATCAATGTATACACAATTATTTATAACAAGTCTGAGTCATGTTAGTGTTTGCAGGGATCGAGGGGGTTTTGGATAAAAGAAAAATGTCACCTCTGGCAATATTTTGATTATCATTATTCTGGAATCTTTTTTTACTGTTTATCCATATTACATGTACATTTTAGCAAGTGCAGTCTTGTCACACAGACTCTTGACATTGTGTTCCATTTTACAGTCCATTCAATCTTTTGTCTTTCTAATGTGGTCATTCATCACTAGCAGCATTTCAAAAAGTTGTTTCTTTTTCTGCAGTAATTTACCTCCTCAGTCACCTAGTGCTAAGCCAGCAGCTGCTCCTTTCTGACCACCCAGCTCTTAAGGATGTGCCATCACCAGCATCAGCACAGAAATATGGTATGCCATTCTTACCCGTCCATTGCTTTTGATGGCAGCACTACTTTCAAAGATATCCCAACAGAGAGCAGCACTGTTGAGCTTCCTTTCCTTTCCTTTCCTTTCCTTTCCTTTCCTTTCCTTTCCTTTCCTTTTTCTTTCTGTGCAAATTGAGATTTTAAACTCTGACATGTAGGTCATTATGAACCATAGCAACAACAGAACATTAATCTTACTTAACAGTGGATATTCTTTCAAAACATTTATGAAACCGTGCCAAATTTAATGACTTGTGGTGTACTTTCTTTGAGTGTGCTGTCAAAGGTGAGTTGCAGCAGCTTTTTCTTCTTTGGGCATCAAGTTTAGCTCCAGTATTGATTCAGGATTTTTGAAAGCTAAAGGATCTTTCACCCAAAGCTTTTCCTTCAAATTTTAAAACCAATCTGTAGCGACTGAAAGGGTCAGACAAAGCAGGAAGATGTAACTCCGTGACCCCTCCCATTTCTTCACTTTTTCTTCACTGATGCTTTTCTCCTCACTGTATCACAACAGTGTTGGGAAAATGTAGCTTGGATGATTACTTTTCAGTTGTGCTTACACAGTGCTAATGAGTTTTGGAATGCTTGTATCTGTTCACTGTGTCGAAACAAATCAGTGTCTCTTCTTTGTAACTTCAAATTCAGTTTGTTTAAAATTGAGAAAATGTCACCTAGATATGACAACTTTATTAACCATCATCGTCAAACAAGTTTGCCCAGTTAGACTGTTTCTTGCCAGAAAAATGTGAATCTCATTTCTGAATTCGTGCACCCTAGTAAGAATCCTGCTCCATTACAGTCACAGTACTTCACTGTGGAATGATTATGCTCCACTTCAAAAAGCACGCTGTTCAGTGAGCTTCCTTTAATGAAATTAATAATTTTCATTACTTCCTTCAGTTCTGTCATAAGATCAGGGGAAATGATTTCACATCCAAGAGTTTCATGGTGAATGAAACAGTGATTCCAAACAACATTATTACCGGTAGCCTTAGATATTTTTTCACAGCTCCACTATTTCTACCTCTCATATTTGCTGCACCAACACTTACAATTCCTTTGTAATTAGATCAGTCTAATTTGTATTTTCCAACTACACAGTGCTTAAATTATCTGTGCTCCTGTTGTATTTATTCGTAAAGTCAAACAGCCATAAATATCTTACATAACTTAACAGGTTGCACAATTTGAACTGTCAGTACTCTTGTCAAATTGATATCAAAATCCCCAACTGACTGTAACCACATAAAAGCTAGTCTTCCAAATTCTCTGTAATATCATATATTCACCAAGATATTGTGTTATACAGAGGGATTTTTACACAAACACAAAGGTAAACTGAAGGAAGTAATGAAAATTATTAATTTCATTAAAGGTAAACAAGCCTTATCCTAAAAAAGATGATTGTTTTATAATCATAAAAAGCAGTTTAGAAACCATCATCAAATGTATCTACATCTGAAAACGAAAAGACAAATGTAAGTACATCACCTGCAACAGAAAGTTCTAGTTGACAGACTTCAGCAATGTCAACCTCTACTCGACAACTTATTAAAGAGAAAACCAAACTATGGATGAGGCAGTGTAGAGGTAAACTTCTCAATTTTTCAGTAGATTTCATGTTGAAAATTGTATGTATTGTATATAGAGATACCTGAAGAATGTTTTCATCAACTGTATGGCCATTTTCTCTTTTACCACTTGATGTTCAATGAAAATCATTGTTGTGCCTTATTCAAAGTATTTGACTGATGAAGAACTCATGCTGAAAACTAATTCCTGTTGCTTCCTTTGAAAATATTTTAGAAGTCTTATCAACAAGGTCCCCATGTTTTGTTTGTAGATGTCTTTTTTAACTTTGATGGTTTTAAACTCATGTTTACAAGCACATGGCTGCAAATAACACATTGGGGCTCTGGATCTTGGCTTGCATTAGCACAACTGATAAAAGCATCACTACACTGCATCATCCATAGTTTGGTTTTCTCTTTAGTAAGTTGTCGAGTAGAGGTTGACATTGCCTAAGTCTGTCAACTAGAACTTTCTGTTGCAGGTGATGTGCTTACATTTGTCTCTTCATTTTCAGATGTAGATACATTTGATGATGGTTTCTAAACTGCTTTTTATGATTATAAAACAATCATCTTTTTTAGGATAAGGTTTGTTGATTAAGCCTCGGGCAAGCAGTCTCATTTGATGATTACATTCAAAACAGCTATGCTGTGTACACATGTAGTGTTTAACAAACTCCCTGTAAACAAATAGTCTTACCAGAAATAAATAAAACAGACAATATTTTAATGATTGTGATGTTATTTTAAAACTCTAATAAAAGACATTCTAAAAGATCATGACATTTTAAATTTGCAGGAGACCCAATTCGTTATATTCCTCAATCTAGTACCTGATCACCACCATATTTGGAAAACAAGTGCACTTGCACCTGCACTTAATATAAGATGACATTAAATGGTAGTTACTCAGAGCCTGGTATAGTTTTGAACTGGTGACACAGACTTGATAATATCTAACACATATATAATTCCTTAAGCCACCCAGTACCTGCTACCCTCATTCTTTTTGACAAAATATGTCACATTAACAAGTTTTTTTCCAGATGTTATAGTTCCAAAGACACGTACTGCATTTGCATACATTATGCCTGATGAATTTTATGTGTTGCTTGTAAATTTCTATTTTTGCTGGTAGCTGCATCTCCTCTTCTTCATCATGATTCCTAATGAATGGTATTCAGCTCTTCATCTCCAGAAATGATGAAGTCTGTGTCAACATTCTCAGTGCATAAAAGGTTCAAAGGTGCTTCAATTCATGCCAGATGCATCAGTGAGTCATTACCAAAGCTGGAGAAATGTTTGGGAGTTTAACAAGATATTCTTTCTTCTTGCTGGAAACATCTTTACACAAAGGAATTTTTCTGTTAAGAGCTATCACTGATCACAGTTCTTCAGTACACAGAATCAACACTAGCTGAACAGGCAGTTTATAAATCAAGGCAATTTGCCTTTACTATCTGCATCAATATTGTAATTTTGGAAAGTCAGATTTCTTTGGGAACTTTAAATAGGATGCCTTTAAGAAAAACTTTCTGGAGCAAAATACTTAATGTTTTATTAGCTGAAAAGTCTATTTTTTGGGACAAGGAGACTGCAAACTCAGAAATCAATTTTAATGTATATTATTCCTTTAACCAATCCATTCTCTTCTTTTCCTTTTAGATTAATAAACCTTTAGTTTTTAGTTACTAAAGGATTGACTGCAGATGTGATTTTTGGGGTAAAACCTGAATTATATATTGACCAGGGGAAGTGACTAATCCTTTGGGATTAGAAGAATTTTATATATGATGCATCTGGTTTTCAGTAACCTCTCCTCATAAAGACTGTATATCTGGGTCATGTTAGAGGCTGAATTGCCAAAGAAGATTGTATTTTGGCTTCTTGTTAACCAACGTGATGATCAAGGAGGTCACTTTTGTTACTAGGTGAACTCTAATGTTATAGTAGTCACCCTTTTGGGTGGTGACTTTCCTAGTTTTCATCTGTCTGTCCTTAATTTGACATTCACTGATGTGACCAAGACCAGGCACAGTCCACAATGATATAAGAGGAGAGGACAATGAGAATCCAGAAGATAAGCACAAAAAGAACATAAGATAAAGAAAATTAAGCATGCACACACACATAAATATGGGATAAAGAGACCTATCCAAAACTGGTGAAACTGCCCACAGAAAAGATCATAAAAATTAGTAGATATTATATACTCATAATAGTTTCATTTTCTCTCTAGTCTTATTAATCTGATACAATACGTACATAGGAGTTTCACATTGATTTTGTGAGAGTTGGATGACTAATTTGCCCTTGTGTCCTTCAACATTTTCCATGTAACTTTGTCAAATGATGTTTAGAAGCCCAATTTCTAGGATAACTTTTAGTATGTTAAGCTCATTTTCACACACCTGTGCATGACTTAGCATATAGATGTCTGTGTAGATACATATATGAGGAAGTTATTTTCTCACAGTAAACTTCTGGCTTCAGTCATCTGTCTGGAAAATTCTGCCTATTTATAGCTTGGATTGGTGTTAAAGGAACAAAATATATATTTTTTTAATTTTGTAATTCACTTAGACCCATGAACAAGTGCAACATTTGATTTTTCTTTGGCATCTACTGCATTGTATACAGCTGAGCTTTCAAAAGCAGGTTCAAGAGGTCCCAAGGATTTCAGAGAGAGGCATAAATCAATATGCTTAGTCCAATTTAGCTAAACTACTGCCACCACTTTAAGGTTCAAATCCTTTTGTCAGTGCCTTGACAAATCACTACACAGCAGATTCATTGTGGAAGGAATGGCTGGACCCAAATGAGAAGGCAAATTATATTCTGTTTCAGTTCTTTGTCCTCCACCCCTTGAAGCAAATGCAAAACATTTATTTTAGTTTAATAAGAACAGGTGTGCAGTGTTCTAGGTTAAATAAGAAAAAGAAACCAAATCAGACAAATGCCAGTCCTACTTATATTTGAAACCAGAATCATACATTAAATCCTAGGTCAATCTTGAGGTTGATCTTGCCTTCATCTTTACTCAGAGAAAACTCCCTTTATATTTGGCCCAAAGTAAGTAGTGGAAAACTGATATGAAATGTAAATGAGATTTCCAAAATGTACCTAAGATTGTATGCTACTTACATGCTATGGCTGGCCATGGGATTTTGCCTTTTAATGTGGAAATTTGTGTGGAGCAAAATTTCTGAAAAAGAGTCCTTGTAAACAGTCATCATTTGCTTCTTTTGTAAGTTGGAATACGGAAAAACATAAAAGTAAAGTTTCCAACTTTCATTTTATTATTACTTGCTTTTGGAAGCTCTCAAAGCCTGAATCAGTATCCTGACCTCACTGAGCCAGGACAAATTCTATGTTACTATGTATGATCAATGGACAATGTTCATATATTTAGGACTCCATCTTCCCATCAAGCCGTCACTGACCTCCTGATAATGGTAAGGGCATATTTGTACAAAGAACAAGGGTAGGACCTATGCTTACTTTTTTGTAACTAAACTGTTAGTTATAACTTTTAATTACTCATTCAGTTCCTTATCACTTTCAGTGTCTTTTGGACCAACAATGTTTCTCTTTCTCTTTCTTGTATAGCTCTCTTGTTCTGTTTCTCTGATATGTGGTTGCCTCATCACAAAAAATATATTTTGGTAACAAAAATTATTAGGGATATGGAACAGCTGGCATATGAGGAAAGATTAATAAGACTGGAACTATTCAGCTTGGAAAAGAGACAACTAAATGACAGACGTCTATACAATTATGCCTGGTAAGGAAAAAGCAAATCAAGAAGAGATATTTACATGTTCCCATAACATAAGAACTAGGGGTCACCAAATGAAATTAATAGGCAGCAGCGGATATAGGGCAGAGCGAGTGGTGCGGCTGCCCCAGGCCCCGCGCTTCAATAGGCCCCGCGCCCTGGGCCCTGCAAAATTCTCATCTGCCCCTGTTAATAGGTAGTAGATTTAACACAAACAAAAGGAAGTACTTCTTCACACAATGCACAATCAACTGTGGAACTCCCTGCCAGAGGATGTTGTGACTTCCAAGAGTATAATGGGGTTAAAAAAGAGCTAGATACATTCCTAGCCTCTGTTTGCCAGAAGCTGTGAATAGGTGAGAAGGAATGGATGACTTGATGATAACCTGTTCTTTTCTTTCCCTCTGGGGCACCTGGCATTGACCACTGTCAGAAGACAGAATACTGGACTAGATGGACCTTAGGTCTGACCCAGTATGTCCGTTCTTATGTTCTGCAACTTCCCTGTCTCTGTCTCTCTTCTGTATTTTCTTCTGCATTTCGTCTCATGTAGCAACTCCTAATTTACAGCCATTGGTGGTCTATACTTCCACCCTTTCCCTATTCTAACCACTGAAATGATCCGTGTTGAAATATAACTTCATAAAAGTGTTATGCTTTTGAGGTACACTCCAATAAGATTAATTATGGAGGGGCGTTAACATGTCTTTAAGCTCCTCCCAGATTCAGGAAGACATCACCACATCCTTTTACACTTCATTCAGTTTTGGATGGGTGTTTTTTGTGACCCTGGGAGCTTAAAGCGCATCCTGAATATCTAATGTTGTCTACCAAAAGAGTTAAGTGGGATAGATTTATCCTATGAGCCAAGGTTTGACATTAAGCTAGGTCCTGTATAAATACATGCAAAAGAAACAATTCCTAGTCCACTTGAAGTTAGGGGTCAAGCTGCATGGATCCTGTTACAGGCCTGGGCTTAATTTATTATACAGACTCTCCAAATCTGCTTCAGTTAGTTAGAAAAGGCCAACACCAACAAGAAAACAAAAAGGGAAGCATCAAAGCAATTGAATAATGGTGGAGCTTCACTTTAATGTAGACACCAAAGTGCATATGCCATTTTGGAGAATAATAAGATATTAACTGATCATTAAACAGTATTTGCTAGTTGTTTCTCTCTTATGAACTGTTCTTTTACTGTAGCATAATCTGATTCTCTTAATTGTTTCTTTTCATTTTATACCATTTCACTGTACTATCATAGTTTCTGTAAAAAGAGTGATTAAAAATAGTGGTGAAACCTGATAGTTGAGCACATACCCTAGAAAACTGCCTTCCCTGAAAGCTGACATTTGATAGTGAAGTGAATACAAGACATGTGTTGATAAAGCCTCAAATAGTAAATGTAGCAATTAATTGCACATTGGTTTTGTTCAGAAGGTTCTGAGCAGCTACAGGGGCTCCATCACTTTAGCTGTACCATTAATTTTGGTTAGCTCTCTTGCACCTTTTACTCTGCGCAAACAGTTCCTCTCTCTGACTAATAACTCAGCCATAACTCTGGTCCCATGAATGTCACATTAATTTTGGCGCTATATTGAAAAATATTCCCAAACATCATAATGATGATTCTGCAGTTGCAGCCAACATCTCTGTGCCATTTACTTAGGGAAAAAACAAGGATACTTTATCTCAGGGTTCCATCCATTGTTCTCTTCTGCAATTTAAGGCTGTTTATCTTAGGGCATTTGTATGTATTATGCACAGAGACCTATCCTAGGGTGGTGTGAACCTACATTGGCTTTGGCTCTGAGAAACACTGTGGTTCAGACAACATGTCCCAGACTTCCTAGGGATGTCAGGTGCTGCCCCAGGCCTGAAGTTGGTGCATCATAAAATGCTCTCCATTGTCAACCAGCTAGCCAGCTCTTCTGGGCCAGCATAATGGGGAATGCATGTAGGTAACTAAGTGCCAAATGTGGCCATTAATTTGAAAAAAGACTAAACAAAAAATCTCAGAAGAGTATCTGTGTTAGTCTGTAACTGATAAAAAACCGTAAATAGTGAATGGTCCTACAGCACCTTAGAGACTAACAAAAATATAGATAGTATTGCGAGCTTTCGTGGGCACAACCCACTTCTTCAGATGAATGGAGTAAGGTGTCCGGGGTACCCCTGCTCCATTCATCTGGAGAGGTGAGTTGTGCCCATGAAAGCTTATGATACCAACCACATTTCTGGCAGATTCTAAGGTGCTGCAGGACCATTCATTGCTCAAGTTTTTTAAACAAAAATGTGAAGCTATATCATGCTATTCTGCAGAATCCAGGAAGGAGCAAATCAATCCTGAAGCCCTTAAATGAGAACAAGTCCCTTTGACTTCAGAGAGTTATGTTGGGAACATGAGAGAGGCACAAAATGCTTATCTGATGCCAGGCCCACTGACAAGGGGGGCAAATGGGGCAACTGCCCTGGGGCTTGGTGATTCTAAAGGGTCCAGGACTCCCAGCCACTGCCGCTGCTACCAAGGGCTGTAATTTCAAAGAAGTGAAAAAGAAAAATGGCTCTGTAAAAAAAGTAAATAATAAAAAAAATTGTGAACTTACAAAAACTGAAGTTCTTTTTAAATTTTATTAAATAAGTTGAATTTTACTTAATCATCTGAATTTTGGATTGAAGATTTTAATTGGTTCTTACTCTGGATTTGGTGGTGGTGCTGTAATAGCCTGCCTATTACCCCCACTTCCAAGGTAAAAGTTTCCAGAGCTGTTAAACATTAAAGGACATGGATATAACCTTCAAAGAAAGGAATTGTCATAGGCAGTATAATTTTCCAAAACAAAGTGTATTTTTATTATTGTAACTAATAATCCCCCGTATAGCACCCTGCATTCTGAAACAAACCATACAATGTACTACAAGGGCATATAGTTCCAATGGTTCTGAGCAAAGCAATGTGTTACAAGTGGCCAGTTTGCAACAAGTTGCTGACAGCAGATAAGTTTGTGTGAACACACACACTTCAGACATACACATATTAAGTAATTATGCTAAATAAGACTAGACTAAAATTATATTAAAAGCTGGCAAGCTTTATAAATTAATTGGTATCCCTTTAAAATCACTGCTGCTGCTTTGTAAATCTTTAATCGCTCTGGCTGTTTAACTCATTGATAGTCAGTTTTGCTCCACTTCAGTTTTCAGTTTTGTAGCTTTTCTTTGGCTTTCCTTGCTGGCTCTCAATTCTTCAGTGTTTTCCAGATTGAATCTATGTCTGTCTCTTTTTGCCATTCAGACTTTGCTTCTGAAACTACCTACTGGCAACTGGTCTTTTAAGCTGCATTGTGGCTCTTTCCTTATATATCTTTCTATTCTTAGAGGCAAAATTGACAGCTCTGACATTTGAAACAATTTATTACTGGTATGAGTGGGCTACTCAGTTAACTTATCTTGCTGTCATGTCGTATTGCACATGCTCACTAGACACTTATCCTGCACATGCTCACTGTTGTCATTTACTTCAGAGCTGTGATTCTGCCAGTCCTTCCCTCCCACCCCCCAAAACATGCTTGGCTCATTCCCAGGGCACCATTTTAGAAATTCTGGTCTTTCTACTGAGCATGCTTAAGGTCCTCAGATTCATCTCAGAGTGCTTATTCAGAATAAAGATCAAGCAAGCAAAGTGAAGACTGGAGAATTCCTCTGGTAATAAGCTAGGTACCTCATCACCAGTTCTAATTCCAAATTACTATATTATAACTGTGTGTGCATTTGTAATATAGCCTTCCCTTACTGTGATTGCTACCAAAAACAAGTATCTATATTTGGAAGACATTACAAATAAATATTAACTACAACGATCAAATTATTATCCTCTTGCAAATATTGCTTTATTCATTTAAAAATCAAAAGCCATTGCATAAGAGGAACACTAAAGACCCACCAGCAAACAACCATTTGCTCTATTGATAATTACTCTCCATACTATATGCCTCTGCAGCTATCGTTGTTTTCTGATTTCTTACATTCAAGTAACAAACATCTAGTACCTCAGACTTAGTTAGTAAGTGAGCCCATAAGATCACTGAGAGAAGTTCTACTTCATTTTGACCTGTCTGAAGCAATGGTAGGCCAATAGATATGGTGGCAGCCAATAGATGTGGTAGGAGCTATAAAATGTTGATTCTATTTCTGGCTCTGCAGCTGAGCTCTTGTAGCAAGTCATTTCACTTTTGCATTTCCCTTCTATCTGTCTCAACTAGTTATCTTTGTAATATCTTTGAGGCAAAGACCATGCCTTCCCATCTGTTTGAACAGTACCTAGCACCATGGACCTCTAATATAGTTACAGGCCTCTATTATAATGTACATAATGAAGAACAGTATTCTGAAGCTGCATGTTTATCTACCAAAAATTAAGTGCCCTTTGTTTCCCGCTGCTTCCCCAAATTAATAAGGCATTACATAGGGGTTCAGACACCATATTAGACCTTTTGTCTATTCGGTCTAGTTTCCTATTATTTCGTATTTACATTTACTCTGTTTCAAAAGAAGGCAAAGCCCACAATAATACAGTTGGGCCAATAAATCCATAAAATACATAAAATAAATAGTGAGCCAACTAGATCCATATTTAGGCACTTGTCTAATAATGGCCCACTTTTCAGACATGTTGATCACCTGTTACTATCCAAAAAGTTAATCATTTTAACTCCTTCTCATAAAAAATCCTTAGAAGCAAACTAGGAAAATGTGATCTAGTTAAAATGATAGTAAGGTGGGTGCACAATTGTTTTGAAAGACCATAGTCAAAGAGTAGTTATCAGTAGTTCACTGTCAAACTGGGAAGACATATCTAGTGGAGTAACACAGGGTTCGGCTGGAGTCTGGTACCATTCAATATCTTTATTAACGGCTTGCATAAAGGAGTGGATAAAAGATTATGCTTATAAACTTGGAGGACAACACCATGGTATGAGGTTGGGGTGGGGGGAAGGTTTACAAATACTTTGGAAGACAGGATTAGTATTCATTAAACGCTGACGAATCAGAGAATTGGTATGAAACCAACAAGATGAAATTCAGTAACTGCAAGTGCGAAGTACTACACTTAGTACACTCCTCTACAAAATAGTGACTAATTGGCTACACAGTAATACCTCTGAAAGGGATCTGGAGGTTATAATGGATTGCAAACTGAATGATTAAAGAATGTGATGCAGATGCCAAAAAGGGCTAATGTTCTGAGATGGGATAACAGGAGTATCATCTGTAACACAAGGGTGGTAATTGTCTCACTTTACTTGGGGCTGATTGTACTCTGTCCGATTCTGAATGCCTTACTTTTGAAGACATGAAAATCTGACCTATAGGAAAGGTTTAAAACACCAGGCATGTTAAATCTTGAGAAAAGAAGACTATAGGGTAGGTTGATAATCTTAAAGTGTGTTGAGAACTTCTATAAAGAGGATGGTGAAGGTGCACTGGAAGTAAGACCAGAAGTAATAGACTTAATCTGCTGCCATTGTGATATAGATTAGATCAATGGTGGGCAACTTGTGGCCTGAGGGTCACACATGACCCACAAGAAATTTTGCTTACCATTGCCCACTCACAAGATTGCCAGATTAGGCTGGTTTTCATCTGCATAGGGTTTTTTTTCTACCAGTATTAAAAAAAGTGACACTCACTTAAATCAAGGGTACATGAAGTGAGGTGCATGAGATTGCATACAAGAGCCATGTGCTTCCTCTACTTCCAATCAAAGTGCTGCTATGGTTCAATTGGCACACTCCACAAATTCTAGGCATACAAGCGAAGTTAGCAAAACTATCCTATCCAGGGATACTGTCTTGGTGACAATAATCTTGCGTCCCACTGAAATGAAGGGGGGCTATTCATATTGCCAATTCATTAGCCTAGGTTGCCCCTCATTGAGTGAGGTACTAGGAAGGGCTTATAAACCTGGAATAGGCTTCCTAAGGAAGTGGTGGAATCTTCATCAGTGGGAGTATTTCAGAACAGGTTGGACAACCACTTGTTGGGATAGTCTACGTTTACTTGGCCCTACCTCAGTATAGGAGCCTGGACTTGGTCTCTAGAGGTCCCTTCCTTGTCTGCATTTCCAGGCATAAAATGTTGCATGTAATGATCCATCCCTTTTAAAAGCCCAATATATATTTGATGCTCTGACATTTGTGTTGGAGACTTGCTAGAGCTGATAGAATGCATGTGAAGAAGTGTTTAATTGTTGTTTCCTTTTTCTATCATGTTTATAGGAAGCATCTCTGCTTCACTATTCAGAAGGTGTGCTGCTAAAAAGTATATCCAAAGGATAAATGAAATCCAAGTCCCTTTTTACCTACAAGTTTCATTCAGAGTTCACCATAGCTCCCACTCTTTCTTCTCTACAAGTCTATAGCTCATTAATTTTTTTAATACTGTCTGGACTTCTTGCCACATTATTCTTTAAGTAATTCATAGTCTCTTGGCATCAATTTCTCAGGACCCATGGAAATTAGAATCCCTTTCAATTTTGAGGCAATAATAGTTTAAAATCTTTTTGTTTCCCTTCATTCGTAAAATTACTATTAAAGAAAATATACATGTTGAAATTATTCCCAAACCAGTCAGAATTTAGTTTTTGTGGTTCAGAACTCATTTTGGCAGTCCTAGATATGACTGTACCTAAAATTAGGGTTGCCACCTTTATGGCTCAGAAAACCTAGCCACTGAACCTCTGTACCAGCCTAATACACCTTGTCTTCTTTCAAACATTCCCGCCTTCACTAGTCTGATCCTCTGCTTCCCCTCTCAGGTGCACCTTTACCAGCCTTTACCAACCCTTGAACAGCTATACAAATTTCCTCCCAGGAGCTTTAGCCCCGCCCCCCCACAAGGGCCTCTCTTCTACTGTTCCCTCCCCCACAGGAGTAACTCCTTCCCTCACTCTGCTCTTTGCTCCTTAGGTCCTCCTGCTGCTATGACTTGGGTCCATGGATCCTGTTGCCCAGTTCCCAGTGTTGAGGGGAGCAAGAACCCCAGGCACAACAGTTCCAGCACATTGAGGGCCTAGTACACAGAGCAAGACACACAGGTTCACAACCGCAGTGTTCTCAGCCTTAGGACCTGCACATGGGTACTTACAAGGTTGTTATATAGACATCAGTGTTAATCCTATGTGTGAGAGGAACTTATAAGTGTCAGGGAGGGGGCAAAGCAGTAAAACTTCCCAGGCTAGTTAAAAAAACAGGTAGGTGGCAACCCAACCTAACATGGATATTGTAAATATTATAGATAAAAGCCAAATACATTAAACCGGAATGCACTTCATCAAAAGACTTAAAATCAATTAACAATAATACCCTTTATTTTCATGTAGGTTTGCCAACCCTCCAGGATTGACCTGGAGTCTCCCAGAATCAGCATCAATCTCCTGGTGACTCCAGAAAGCAATTCTGGAGATTGTAATAGGATATTTTTTAAGAAAGTGACATTATGTCATGTTGGGGGGGGGGAGGGATCTCCTGGAATAGCTTCAGAGTTGGCAACTCTATTTTCATGCAAGGAAAATGCTCCAGTCGTAATCTAATGGCTTGTGTGGGAATAATTCCTTCTGAGTTGTACATAATGCTGAAAACTGAAAGTTAAAAAACCTGGTTTTGTAACAATGACTGTACACACAGAAAAATACACATGTCGTGTGAACTGTCTGTACGGATACACCCTTCATTGCCTGCAATTTTTGTGGCACTCTTCAATCTACAAGGTAGTCATGATTCATCATGATTCGTCCTGTCTGATTAAGCATCTTGCTGCAGAAGGTGTCTTTTCAAACTTTTATCTTAAACTTTGTTCCACAACATGTTTTCTTGCCATTCCTTTCTTCTATTTAAGTGATCATGAAGGGGTTAAGTGGGATATTCAGAGTGAGAGTCTTACACTCCATCCTTCCCTTACTTCCAATTTAGTATGTGGGAGCTTTTATTCCCCTATTGTGATGTAATTAAATAAAGTAGAAAGTTTCTAGCTTACAAATGTGTGAGCAGACTTATTATTGTTGCATTGAGCAGGATCTACAGAAAAGCCATATTTGCTCTTTGTCTCAGTGCTTCCTCTGATGCAACAGCCATAGTAAAAAGCACAGAGGTAAAATCTGGCCCTATTAAGGAAGTGGGAATTTTGCCATTGACTTCAGCTGGGCCAGGATTTAACCCCAGGATTGTAAAGCATGAATCAAAAGTTTGTGAAAGTTTACATAATGGTTCCCCCACTGCAGCCTCCTGGTTCCTTGTGATACCTTATGGTTGTCTGATTAATTGAAGTGTTTCTACTAACTTTGGTTAAAACTGAGGTCCTTCCCATCCCCCACTGCTTGAACAATGAAAGTTTCTTTTTTAGAAGAAGGTTCAGTGGACATAGACTGCTGTGTAGAAATCTTTCTTTTCTGAACTCCAGCTGTCTCGCCGCTTGCATGTTTCAGTGTCCAGATGGAAGCCAAACCTGTTTTGTAGATAACAAATGTAAACTTCCCCACCCCTCTAATTTGTTTGTAATTGAGGGATCCAACTCAGCAGATTCTGCCATATGTGGCCATGTTCTACCCCTTGGGGTAATTGATGTTTTACTGTTGTTTGATATTTCCTAAAGGAAATCACTCAGCAAGAAACTATCTAGGATTAAACCTTTGGCACAAAAGAAGAATATTGCTTCACACACAAAAATCACATGTCTTTGTCAGTGACATAGTACCTAGCCAGTCCATTACAAATACAATATCAATCTGAAGATTCTATTATTCCATTCTCTTTTCAGGTTTCTTACCAACTCCAATAAATCAAGGATTTACTTATATGAATAACTGACATCCTCTAGTGAATACTTATGTCAGTTTCACATAAAAGGTTAGCTATTTCAGCTGTGTAATTATTTTCTCAACACACAGGTGTGTAAAGCTTCTGAAGCAAAATGTCAGATTGTATAGTTCTGAAGAAGTGCTGAGTAACTGCACCCAGACTGATTGTGATGAACTACTGATACAAGAATTGCGTCTAAAGTACTTTTCAAAGTAGTGAGCCTAGAGCTAAAAATTCAGTGTGAGCCAAAGCAGTTTGAGAAACAGATCTTATCCCTAATTAGAGGTGGTCAAAACTTGCAAATAACATTCACTGTGAATTAAGCCCCTTTCCTGGTTCATGAATTATTTGTGAGCCAATCCCTCTTTGTAAACTGCTCTGCAGCCACAATTATTGCAAGTATATTTGTTACCAGCAGTTGTTAGTAGGTAGCTTAGCTTAATCTGGTGATGAATGTTAATTGCATTAGCAAAGAGTTCAGTTACGTGATTTGACTGTGTGCTATTTCTTATTAGTTTTGAGTTCTTTCTCACCTAAATCAAAGAGGGTAAAATCCCGGTCCCACAGAAGTCAATGGGAAACCTTCCATTTACTTCATTGACACAAGGATTTCACTCATGTTCAGTCTGTTCGTATTGGCTTTGTCAAGCATTAGGCTCACTTTTAAATACATATATGCATTGCAGAGTGCCCCAAGGATCAGTCCTAGGGAGGATTTTGTTCAACGTTTTTATTAATGACCTGTATGAGAGGATAGATTGCACCCTCAGCAAGTTTGTGGATGACAGTAAACTAGGGGGAGAGGTAGATACATTGGAGGGAAGGAATAGGTTCCAGAGTGACCTAGACAAATTGGAGGATTGGGCCAAAAGAAATCTGATGAGGTTTAACAAGGACAAGTGCAGAGTCCTTCACTTGGGCTGGAAGACTTCCAAGCATTATTACAGGCTGGGGTCCGACTGGCTAAGTAGCAGTTCAGCAGATAAGGACCTGGGGATTATAGTGGGTGAGAAGCTGGATATGAGTCAACAGTATGCCCTGGTAACCAAGAAGGCTAGTGGCATATTAGGGTGCATTAGGAGGAGCATTGTTGGCAGATCTAGAGAAGTGATTATTCCCCTTTATTCAGCTCTAGTGAGGCCACATCTGGAGTATTGTGTCCAGTTCTGGTCCTCTATATAGAAAAGATGTGGATGCATTGGAGAGGGTCCAGCAGAGAGCAACCAAAATGATTAGGGGGCTGGAGCACATGATCTACAAGGAGAGGCTGAGGGATTTGGGCTTATTTAGTCTGCAGAAGAGAGAGTGAGGGGGGATTTGATAGCAGCCTTCAACTTCCTGAAGGAAGGTTCCAAAGAGGATGGAGAGAAGCTGTTCTCAGTAGTGACGGATGGCAGAACAAGGGGCATGGTCTCAAGTTGCAGTGGTGGAGGTCTAGGGTGGATATTAGGAAAAACTATTTCACTAGGAGGGTGGTGAAGTACTGAAATGGGTTACGTAGAGAGGTGGTGAAATCTCCATACCTTGAGGTTTTTAAATCCTGGCTTGATAAAGCCCTGGCTGGGATGATTTAGTTAGGGCTGGTCCTGCTTTGGGCAGAGAGCTAGACTCAATGACCTTCTGAGGTTTCTTCCAGCCCTAGGATTCTATGTTTCTATGAGGGCCCAGTTTGCTCAAGAAAGAAAGATATGAATATTCTGACTGCTGAGTTACTGTTTTAAGTCTGGCCCAAGGATGGCAGTGATCAAAAGTAATTGTCATCTTCCATCTTTTTGCTGGGCTATGTGAAATGTCTTTCTGTTCCATGCAGGGTCTCATTTACCAAATCTATCATTATGGTCAGAGCTGTCCCATCCACAGGATGAATTGGGGCAGCTGTCCAGAGCCACATGTTTTGGGGGGCCCCACAGAAACCTTCCCAACTGTTCTATGGATGGGAGAGACCTGAGGGATTATAGGGGCCTAGCATGGGATGACAGCAGGGATTGCTACTCCCACACTCACCACGCGGGTCGAGGGAGCCAGAGCAGTCCAGCAACTGCCCTCTAGTGGCTAGCTGAGCTTGGCTCCTCCACAGCGACTGGAAGTGGAGCACCTCAGCCCCAGGGTTCTCCACTTACTGCTGCTGCAGAGAAGTGGGGCACAGCAGGTTGGAGGATGGTGTGGTGGGGCAGAGCAGGCTGCTGAGTTGCTCCAGCTCCCACCACTTGCATGATGATTTGGATGGGGGGGCACTCTTGCTGCCACCATGACATGCCTCCCCATAATCTCCTGGGCCACATTGCTTAGGAAAAGGGACAAGAAGGTGGAGCGGGGGTGAAGCAGGGGCAGGATTGTGGCGGAGGGTTGCCCTGGGCCACAGTTTCTATGCCTGTGGCACTGGTGAGGTGTTTCCCCAGGCCCCACATCCCCCTGAGGAAGACTTGGACTATGGTAGCTGAGTCTCAGTTCTCAGTTTCCTAGCTGGTAGGTAGCCATGTTACAAATTTTTCTTCCATCACTGTAACCGGTGTCTGTATTGTTAGTCTCCGGTGAGTGATAGAGAACCTGCAGAACCTTTCAAGAGAGGTCATCACATTCCTCCACTTTACCTTAAAAAATTCTCCAAATATACGTAATCATTTCCACACTCAACATGAAACACTATATAATCTAACTCAGGGGTTTTAAACTTGGATCACAGACCCACCAGAGAGAGCCCCTGATCGGCCTGTGAGGCCTTGTTCACGCTAAGGGTGTGTCTGGACTACATGGCTCCGTCAACGGAGCCATGTAAAGTAGTTTACTCGACATAGTCAATGAAGCTTACAGGAGTGGTCGACAAAGGCTTCCCTTGTCAACCGATCCGCATCTAGACTGCCGCGCTGTGCCGGATCAGCTGATTGTCGGCACAGCGTGGCAGCCATTTTTATTTTAATGAAGCGGGGATTATTTAAATCCCTGCTTCACTGACTATGGTGAGTAAACTACTTTACATGGCTCCATTGATGGATCCATGTAGTCTAGACACACTCTAAAGCACCACAGCCACAGGATGCCCATCAGCTGTGGTTTGCCATTTCCAGCCAAAGGAGAGCTGCAGGAAGTGGCATCCTCGTGGGAACTGACAGACCCACAACTATCTGCTTTGGTCATTTTATTGTTCTGGCTCCAAAATTGCAACTAACAGGAAAGTGAGGCTTTGCACTGAGGAGAGGGGAGAATACAGAGCCCCTTGAACATTTAACATTGACAAACCTTGAAGTAGTGATGTGATAGGTTAGATTCATTTACTTTAAACAAATTTTATGTATCTTTTTTTTTGTTTGTTTCTCAACCAGAACAAAATCTGGACCTTGTTGAGTTAGTAATCTTTCAGGTAAACTCTGGGAGTTAAAAAGTGCAGCATGCTTCTTTTCACAAGGATAAAATGCTGTGACAAATCATCCTGAGAGAAATAATACAGCAGGGCAGAATCGGATAACATGGGCAAGTGATTCAAGGATGGATGTATTCCAAGGTGGGTGGGTGTTTACCTCATTTAGTCACATTCAATATGTATATCCTGCCTTATTGCTCAAAGAACTTCACAATGAGTATAACATAGATGCTATGCCTATATTCTTCTGTACACTAAACTCATAAAGTGCATCAATTATGTCAGAACTGACTTCCTTAAAAGAAAAGATACCCCATGCAAAATGTAAATATATGATTGGAAATAATCTTCCCCTAGATAATGAAAATCTTCATAGAACTGTTTTCCTGTACTCTAAAATAGTAGATAAATAGTTTGTTATGGTTGGAACATAGCTTTAAAAAATCTCCGTTATAAAGATGAAAAACTCCTGTTGCTTCTGTAGTTCATACTTACGAAATTCCTGCTTCTTCTTAATGTTCATTTCATCTTATGCCTTTAAGACCATAGAGATTAATTTAGCTAAATGGATATGACCTTTCAATGGGGCTTAGAAAGAAAGATTATGTCTCATTTTAGAATAACCTTCATTTTTCAGTGCTTCCCGTGGACTTCATTTTCTCTGTCTAGAGCACTATAACATTTTTCATGTTATTGTGCCTAGATTCTTGCAGAAGTAAGAGCACATTAGGTGACTATCTACAGCATTGCATAACTATCACCAATTCCTGTGCCAGTATATTGCATTCAGCAATTACACTTTAATTTGATGAAGGGTATTGAAATACTGTGAAAGTGTGCATAGAGAAATGAGAACAAAAATTGTATCAATACAGACAAGCTTCAAGACAGTGTCTGAGATCCACACTGCTGTTTTCTTCAGAATGTAGATGTCAGTTTCTCTACACTTTCCCTTAATGCTCCTCTCCTTTGTACTAAGGAACTGAACACAGTGTTCTAGAGAGTGACCCTACTGCCCTAGAATTTGAATAGCTTTTTCTATCATTTGGAACCATAAGCCAATTAACTGCACTGAGTTTGGAAATGGCTAAGTCTCTGTGTGTAGAGGTAGTAATATGTTTTCTGGAACAGTGCTGGCATTCATTTTTTTTATAACAAGTTAATCTTTCTCTCTTTGGGGTGAACAAACCCTTTGACTCCTTGCAGAATGATTTTAGAGTAACATGGGAAAAACATGCAATATACAGATCTTCTCCTGATTGGTACATTAGTGTGATAATTTCCCATTGATCTGCTTAAAATGTTCAGGAAAGATTAATGACTGTGGCAGCCAGCGACAAAAGGATTTGCACAAAGCAAGGAGAGGAAATACATTATTTGCCGCTACTGGACAGATGTACACATATTTATGTCCAGGAAATTGGGAAGTAGGGGAGAGGAGAAAATCCTTTTGCCAAACTGAATAATCACATAGTTGGAGAGAAGCATTTGAAGAAACAGCATTTGTACCAACTGCCTAAGCACTCATCTCAGTCTGACTCTGTTCATGTTTCTGGAAACCTCTGGTTCAGTGGTACACAATCTTTTTTGATCTGTGACCCCCATGCCATGGGGGCCACCAACTGCTGGGCTCAGCCCCCGGCCAGCTGGGTCTAAGTGCCACAACCCCCCCAGGAAGACATCTGTGACCCCCTTTGCGGTTGTGACCCACGGGTTGCGCACCACTGCTCTAGTTCATACATGACGTGTTAAGGCAGTGAAGAAGCCCCATGATCCATTAATCAGTGGATGTAAAAATAAAGTCCCAGATCCAAGTCTGAGGGGGGGCAAATAGAAATGAGATGAATACTTGTTTCCACCTGTGCAACTCCATTGGCTTCAGTAGGGTTGCACAGCTGTAAGTAAGGGCAAAAGTTGATCTATATCTGGATATCTCAAGGTGCTGAGCATCTCCTGCGAGTTGTTAAGCATCCTGAATTCTCACGGGAGCTAAGGGTGTGGAGCAACTATCAGGCTCTGGGCCTTAATGCCTGTTTGAGGGGATAGAATTTGGATTTTTTTTCTTACCTGGAACTGTTTGACACTGACTCTGTAATTCATTGCAATTACTGATGTAAGCAAGGTCTGAACCACTGCTTCCAATACAGCAAGCTGAAAGGAGGAAGGAGTCCTGGGTATGGTTATGCTCACTCAGGCTACATCTACACTGCACAGTTATTTTGGAATAAACTATTCCGGAATAGTTATTCTGAAATAACTTATTCCAAAATAGCACATTTACACTGCAGGGAAGCCTCAAAATTAGTCCAAGGCAAGTTTCCTTAATGTAGACGTGCTATCTTGACTTAGAGCCCCAGGAGGAATAACTGACCTAAAACAGACTCCATAAGGAGTCCCTTTATTATTTTGAAATATTATTCCAGTGGAAGCTGAAATCTTTTGGCCAGCCTCAGTGGTGGGCCATGAGCTGAAATTACTGAGAAACTGACAGAGATGAAATCACTAGGTTTGGCCCAGAGCCAGACCCATTGCAGAAGCAGCAGCAAGTGGCCAGTAGGGCATCTGGCAGGAGCAAGGGGGCCATCAGGGAGGCTGGCAGGAGTGGCTGGCGGGTGGCCAGTAGGAGCACTGGCAGGCAGTCAGCAGGGCAGCTGGCAGTCAGCAGTCGGCCGGTAGGAGCTGGCAGAGCAGCCGGCAGTCGGCCGGTAGGAGCAGCAGCAAGTGGCCAGTGGGGCAGTTGGCGGGAGCAGGCGGCCAGCGGGTTGGCTGGCAGGAACGGCCGGTGGGCGGCCAGTAGGAGCAGCAGCAGGGAGCCAGCGGGACGGCTACTGAGAGCGGCCGGTGGGTGGCCAGTAGGAGCAGCAGCAGGAGGCCAGTGGGGGCAGCTGGCTGGAGCAAGTGGCCAACAGGAGCAGCACATAGGTGGCATTGCCACATGCTCAATGAGTGGTGACATCAGGGTGATGTGTCTGGGTCTGCACTGACTGGACAGAGCTATAAGTGGGGTGTTTGAAGTGGGGTTGGTCTAAAGACCTTTAAGCGAAAAAGTCTGCCCTGCAGACTCCAGGGATGGTACCTTGCTTACAGGTTTCATTCATGTTATGGGTTTCATTTCTTTGTGTGGTCCTGTGGTTGATGCTCAATTACTGTTATTAAACAGACTGTTTCTATCTCCAACTCAGTGCTTATGAGAAGGGAAGAATTGCCTCTAAAGGCACCCAGTGGGTAGGCTGGAATTTTCCCAGTTTACTGGGTGGAGGCTCAAGCCAGTTTTAGTCACCTTGTTGAAAGAACCTCCCTAGATATTGAAACCAGCCCTTCTGGCTGCCGACTACTACTGGCAGAAAGGTTTTCACTGCGATTTACTGTATTGCTGTATTGGGAACTCCATGAACACCAAGATAGCTGCATGAAACAGCTGACTAAAATGTTCTGATATTACTTCGATAATTCATGGCCTGAGAATTGCACCACTGATTTCAATGGGCACTGAGTAAGGCCTGAGATGTATAGGCTGTCTCTGCTGTAGTAGACAAATGCTAAAGTCAGATGTGCCCACCCAATGTATCTTTTAAAATGATGTCAGTCCAATTAGCAGGTAAGAAGCTCACTACTTTTACTTGAGCTGTCAGTATCTTCAGTAAATCGTGTTATGTTACTACAGATCCCCTTGCTACATATTCCCTTTTTCATAGTTCATTGGATGCCTTCTTAAAGGTAGGAGGTAGTGCATGTATATATACAAACAATCTACCCATTCTGGAACACTGGAAGTTCCCTAGAAGCACCCTCAGTCCTCCACTCCCACAAGGCCCCACCCAGACTCAACCCCCACTCTGTTCCCAACTCTTGTCCCACTACATCTCTTCTTTTGCCTTTTTCCCTGAGGTCTCATTCTGCCTTTTTCCCTGAGGCCCTTCCCTTGCACGACCTCTTCTTGCTCCTACGCTTCCCCAGAGCCTTTGCCCACCATTCACTTTGTTCCTTCTTCCTTCCCCCCACCACTTGCCCTTAAGGCAAGAGAAAAGTAGGGGGCTAAAAAAAATGATGGGGTCATGGTCCCCTCTCCTCCTGTTCCAGCAACCCTGCACCCATTCATATGCCTATATACAATCTGGTACCGTTCTTATTTGTAAACATATTGCATTGCATGTCATACATGTGAAAATAAAGAACTAATTACAGATGGCCATTTAAAAATAGAGTAAGGGAAACTTTTAATAGTGTCATAATATTTGCCAATTAAATATACACACTGAGGCAGATAACCATGATGTAGGAAGAGAAGATTCATACAGTTGAGACTATAGCACTTTGTTTGCCATCAGAGATCAACCATTGAGACCGTGTCTACTCTAGTGGGGGCAAGAAGGGTACATATTGCTGCATGCTGCAGTGAAAGATAGTCTTTCTTTTGCAGGCCACACAGAATGTCTTACACATACTCTAGACAAAGAAAGGAAAGCAAGAGAAAGGGCTGCATGGAGTTACTGGACTGAATACTTTTCTTGTGGAAGTAAATGACAGAACTACACTTGATGTTAGTAACACCAGGATCTCATCCATTATCTAATCTGTATAAAGTCATACATTTAAAAGACAGTGTACAACACAACAGTGAATTTAAAGAGCCAATCTCAATGAGCTTTTAGATACCATATAACTGATTAATTATTTAGTAGTAGAACATGTATAACACAGCTGAGTATTTCTCTTCTATTCAGTAGACAGTGTTCCCTCTAAGATTTTCCATCCATGAGCGAAGTGAGTTTTGTCTCGTGCAGCAATACTGAGGTCATGTGTGCTTGTTCGGATGTGTGCCACCATTGCACCTACCAGTTACTAATAAATATCATATTACATATATATAATATAAGAAAGAATACTAACGTAGCCCTTTCCCAGTCACAAAGAATAAAAAGAGCTATTAAATCAGCACTTTCACCCAAGGATTCTTATTATTAAGGCTGACCCTAAGTGCCAGTATTCTGTATCATACCATCAGTTACAGATAAGGTAAAAAGACATCATCCCCCACCCCCACAAATGTACTGCAAAGTTTGAACAATAAGCTGTTTTTCTTTAAAGACCTGTGCTGTGCTGCTATACAACACCAGTAATAAAAGATGTCCCCTGACTCCTCCACCTAAAAGCCACTGCCAGAGGGTGTGTCCATTGTTTTTGGCAGCCACCCAAGGTAAGCATCAACCACCACATCCCACACCTCGGGCACCCAGCCCAGAGCCTGCATGCCCTCACCTCGTGTACCCGAATTCCCTCCCGGAGCCCACATCTCCTCCTACACCCAAACTCCCTCCCAGAACCTGCACCTCACACCAACCTGGTGAAAATGAGTGAGGATGCGGAAGAGCAAGAATGAAGTTGGAGTGGGATGGAGTGGGTGGAAGCCTCAGAGAAGGGGTGGGACAGGGGAGTGGCCTCAGGGAAGGGGCAGGGCAAGGGTCTTTGGACTTGCCCAATTAGACAGTTGGCAACTCTACCAGGTGAGCATGTGGAAGCCCTGTCTGTGCCAGAAAAGTGTGCCCAACACTGCAGCTGGTAGCTTGCTGGGCACCAGCCAGCCTACCCAAGTATCAAGAAGACCACCTCTATGCTGGTGCGGCTTGTGTTTGTGTGTGTGGTGGCTCATAGACTGCTCTGCCCTGGGTCCAGAATTGCTGTCGACAGGCCTGCCTGTGATTGGCACACGTAATGGGGATACCAGGGCTCATTAGACACAATTTTTTTTTTTTACACTCAGACTTCCTCCACCTCAGCTGGACTTTTTGACAGAGCACAGGGCAGACTTACGTACTCTCCGAGGCATAATGCAGCATCAAGCCAAAGGCCTTTGTCTTAAAACCCTGAATTCAGGGCTCATTAATGTCAGCAGAGGGCAACAGCACACAACTACCTCAC
Organism: Pelochelys cantorii; assembly: GCA_032595735.1. Taxonomy (NCBI): domain Eukaryota; kingdom Metazoa; phylum Chordata; order Testudines; family Trionychidae; genus Pelochelys; species Pelochelys cantorii. Next base: position 329,661,310 of record CM064326.1, on the reverse strand, counting down.
GGCAAAGTTCACATGGAACCATGAGGCATCGGCCCCGGCTGGGGCTGCCAGAGCAGCCGCCACCCACCATGAGGCTCCACCCCCAGCTGAAGCAGCAGAAGCTAGGGTCAGGGCCATGTGGTGGCTGCCCTGCTGCTCCTGGGGCGGGGCAGCTGCCTGCCAAGCAGCTCCACCACAAGCAGCTGAGCAGCCACTGCGCAGCTATGCTGAGGAGGTGGGCGGGAGGCAAATTCTTGGTGCACACCCGCACAGGCACACACCTTAGAGGAAACACTGCTGGTAGAACAGAGTGTTGCACAAGCTTTCTTGCTGATTCATACTAATGTTAATAATTAGATTTTGTTGACCTAAGATTGCTTTTAACAAATGGGAAAATTTTACTACTTTTTAAAAAAAATTGATAAATTTTCATCTAATTGTGTTGAATTTGATATTTTGAGTAACTTGTTTGCAAAATCAAAATTTGAAAAATGACAGCCTGCTCTGTTAACACAATTTTCAAGGAAAAGACACACTTTAAATGGAAGGGCCAAGCTAGTAGCAAGGATGGCATTTTGAAGCAAAATTGTCCATCAGTTTTGCCAGGTCATAAAATATTTACAGTCTGATGGAGAGAGCCTTCTGGAAAAGAAATATATAGAAAACCTGTCATTCCATCAATTATGTGGAACTAGAACAAAAGAAATGCCACTGTTATCGTGAAGCCTGCAAAACAGGATTTGTGTTCCCTCTTCTTGATCTTCCACAGAAGTGATATAGCAGCATTTCCAGAAGCAATGATGAAGTATAAAACAATAGTACATTTCTGGCTTTTCCTGTGGGAGCCATGCATTATACAGCTCTGTAGGCTTCAGCTAGGATGGAGCTTTTATTAATAAAACACAAGACTAGGAAAAGGAAGTTTAAGGATGTCTGAGGTAGGTCTAGAGAAAAGGGGCTGAGGCAGCAGCTGCTGCAATAGCCTCAATTTGAAAAAGAAGGCTAGGCAGTCAGTGGCCCATGAGAAGCTGAAAGAGCCTTTACTTTGAATGGAAGGTTCTGAAAGTAGGAGGAATTCAGAGGCAGTAATATTGGAATTATCATACTAGCTCATTTGTGGTGCATCTAATCTAATGATCTATTTATGAACATAGCCCAGTAATAGCTGATTCATAGTCAGGGTGCAGTTATGGGGGACCATGCGCATAAGGGCAGGTTTTTTTCTTGCTCTCCATTAATTAGTGGGTGACTTATGCCAAGAGAGTAGTAGAGCATGTACCCCTTCCAAAAGGTTTGTTTATTATTACTGTCATTAATAGTATAACACAAGATGATTCTCAAAGAGAAGGAAAAAAGATATAAACATGGGGAAAAGATGCCCCAGAGCATTGCTCCCTTCATTTCTACATATAGCATCAAAGACACCTTCATGACAGGGAAACTAATACTGAGAAGTTTCCAGCCAGTAAAATTGGTAAGAGAATGTGGTGTTAGAAACTTTGCTTTGAATTCACTTAGTTTGTTATGTGAGATATTAGATATGTTTTACCTTTTATTTACTTTGTAACCACTTCCAACTTTCATGCCTCCTCATTACAAACAATCACTTACAATCTTTGTTTCTGTAATTAATAAACTTGCTTTATTGTTTTATGTAAACCTATGGGGGGGATTGAAGTGTCTGGGAAATTCTTTTTGAGATAACAAGGTTTGTTCCTATAATTTTCTATTAATGAAATGATTAATTTTATATGAACTGGTATTGTTCAGGAGAGTGCTGGAAAATGCTAGATGCACATTTCTGTGAAAATTGGGGACTGGGAGTTTTACTAGTGTTATCCTGCAATGTAATTCATGAGTAGCTTGCTTTAGTAGTCATACAGTATGGCTGGGAGGAGTTTACATGCTTGAGGGCATATGAGATCACACCACGAATGGTTGCTGTGACAGCAAAGTGGTATAAAAGGCACTCCATGAAGGTGAATTGATGGCACACAGGTGTCCATCAATCCAAATTGTACTCAGGGTAATATCATGGAGATTTAATGCATATCATATCAAAGTGAAGATAAATGAAAGGATTTTATTTTTCTATTAAATTAAGGTTGCTGGAAGACAGGCTAAAATTTTGATGCTAATTTATGGAACAAGTTTGAAAGTTACAATGTTGAGGCTACGCACGTGATGGTGTTTGTTTACTCGGGTGTCTACATTAGGCCAATAGAATAGGTACCAATCATTCTCTATTTATATAATGTGCTACATATATTTACCATGAAATTATACATTTCTATGCTTTTTTGGACATTATCAGGGAGTGGGGACTTTCATAGAATCATAGAAACATAGAATCCTAGGGTTGGAAGAGACCTCGGGAGGTAATCAAGTCTAGCCCCCTGACCAAATCAGGGCCAATCCCAACTAAATTATCCGAGCCAGGGCTTTGACAAGCCGAGACTGTTACAAACCTCTGGGGATGGAAATTCCACAACCTCCCTAGGTGAAATAGTTTTTCCTAATATCCAGCCTAGACCTCCCCCACTGTAACTTGAGACCATTGCTCCTTGTTCTGCCATCTGTCACTACTGAGAACAGCCTCTCTCCATCCTCTTTGGAACCTCCCTTCAGGAAGTTGAAGGCTGCTATCAAATCCCCCCTCACTCTTCTTTTCTGCAGGCTAAATAAGTGGAAATCCCTCAGCTTCTCCTAGTAGGTCATGTGCTCCAGCCCCCTTATCATTTTGGTTGCCCTCCACTGGACCCTCTCCAATGCATCCACATCCTTCCTGTGGTGGGGGGGGGGGCAGAATTGGATGCAATACTCCAGATGTGGCATCACCAGTGCTGAATAAAGGGGAATAATAACTTCTCTAGATCTGCTGGCAATGCTCCCCCTAATGCACCCTAATATGCCATTAGCCTTTTTGGCTACAAGGGCACACTGTTGACTCATATCCAGCTTCTCATCCACTGTAATCCCCAAGTCCTTTTCTGCTGAACTGCTACTTAGCCAGTCGGTCCCCAGCCTGTAACAATGCTTGGGATTTTTCCATCCCAAGTGCAGGACTCTGCACTTGTCCTTGTTAAACCCCATCAGATTTCTTTTGTCCCAATTCTCTCCAATTTGTCTAGGTCACTCTGGACCCTATCCCTGCCCTCCAACGTATCTACCTCTCCCGCAGCTTAGTGTCATCTGCAAAGTTGCTGAGGGTGCAATCCATGCCCTCATCCAAGTCATTAATAAAGATGTTGAACAAATTCAGCCCTAGAACCGATCCTTGGGGCACTCCACTTGAAACTGACCGCCAGCTAGACATCAAGACATTGATCACTACCCGTTGGGCCCAACAATCCAGCCAGCTTTCTCTCTACCTTACAGTCCATTTATCCAATCCATACTTCCTTAACTTGCTGGCAAGAATATTGTGAGACACTGTATCAAAAGCTTTGATAAAGTCAAGTTATATTACATCCACTGACTTCCCCATGTCCACAGAACCACTTACCTCATCACAGAAGCCATGCAGATTGGTCAGGCATGACTTGCCCTTGGTGAATCCATGTTGACTATTCCTGATCACTTTCCCCTCTTCTAAGTGCTTCAAAATGGATTCCTTGAGGATCCGCTCCATGATTTTTTCTGGGGACTGAGGTAAGGCTGACTGGTCTGTAGTTCCCTGGATTGTCCTTCTTCCCCTTTTTTAAAGATGGGAACTACATTTGCCTTTTTCCAAATATCCAGGACCTCTCCCAATCTCCACGAGTTTTCAAAGATAATGGCCAAAGCTCTGCACTGACATTTGCCAACTCCCTCAGTACCCTCAGATGCATTAAATCTGGACCAATGGATTTGTGTATGTCTAGCTTTTCTAAATAGTTCTTAACCTGTTCTTTCTCCACGGAAGGCTGCCTATCTCCTTCCCATACTGCATTGGCTAGTGCAGTTCATCTACATTAGTTATGTATTCTACTTGAGCTTGAAAAGATGGTATCCACTGTGTCTGTTATCTCAATAAGATGGGTGGCTGCTTCTATTATGTGAATGTGATGAAACTTAGATCATTCTCGAAACAAAAAATACTGACATTAGTAAAGAAGCTTCTTGGTCTGAAAATGGAAAATGCTTCAGTGTGCATTTTTGTGTGTGTTCTTGCAATCAAAGAGCTTCAATCATGTAAATGAACTGTCACTGCTATTGCAGTCAGGAGATAGAAAGACCTAAGGCAAACTGCCTATACTCTGCAAATTGTGACAGTAAACATGATAGCTTACCAAAACCAATCTGAGCATGCCAAGATGACTGCCCTTTCAATGTTGATTATACCACTATGCTGACCTGTATCCAGCAGCTATGAATCACCTATCCAGTATAATAATGACCTTTCCATGACATTTCCCAAACAATTGCTCTGCTTCTGAAGAGTGTTGAGACATGGCATTGCTAAGAAACCCAGAGGGAAGGATTTGGCAGCTTGTCGAGAACATTGCTTTTTCTCCCAGTCTTTCAGATGTGTGCCCAGCCTACCTCTGACCCTAGCAAGTGCTGAAAGATCATTGTTAACATTTAAAATGATAAAATGCTATCTTCATGCTGCAAGATTAGAAACTGTCTCATCTGAATCCTAATCCACTGTCTTAACCACAGCACCACCTTACTCTGCATATGTTGGTTGCTATCAGTGTTGAAAGTAACTTAAAAATTCTTATAAGTACTGTCCTATTGCAACCCAGGTCCCTGCCAACTCTTTAAATACCTCCCTGCTGGATTTTGCCGCAGCTCTGCCAGCTCTTGCCAGTGCTGCACACCAGAGAGCACTCGCTTATTTTCACTGCTGGTTGCCACGCTGTCTGGACTGGCTCGCAATCAAAAGTGCCTACCTCAGGGCAGACTGTCAGAAAACAAGGGCAAAGACCCTAAGCTGGTGGTATGCTCTATAATTAGATTTCACCCACCCAGTAACAAATGTAAACTCCTGGATCACTATAACAAATTTACTGTTGAGTCAGAGTCCCCTGAGGCTTTCCAGTCTATCTTGCCATCCAGACAAACTGGATTTAGAGATAAAAAGTCATTGACATAAAAAATTTCACAATATCCTGGTTGCTCCCAGTCTGAGGAGAGCAGTTACTTACCTAAAATCGATTTGCACCTTACATCTCACAGCAAAGATAATACATATAGCCAACCTTGTAATAAACTAAGTAAAGGCTTATTAATGGCAAAAAATAAATAAGAGTTATTTACAGGTTAACAGGAGTAAACACATATACACTGTGACTCATCTGTAGAGATCCTAAAAGCACAGAATTGTAGTATTCTATGCTGGGGTTGTGTGTTTGTGTGTGTGTGTGTGTGAGGGAGGGAGGGAGGGGAATAAGGGGAACTGCTCTTCCCAAGTGAGTTCACAAGTTCAGAGCAGGCATTTTTAAAATGACAGAAAAACCTTATATTTTATTTCGTAGCATTGATTACACGCATTACAAGAAAGATTAATGCAGACAGCAACTTACAAGTATTTCATAGAGCCTGAACACTCACTACAGTCTTATAAGATAATACGTATTCTGAATAATACTAACATAGAGATGAACTGATTTGGTTTCTAGCTATGAGTTTGTCAGTTTTTAACTAACACCAATGGCCTAGGCCAGAGCTAGTAGTTGGTTACAGGAATGGCATTTTTTTGTTTGTTTATCTGCCTCTTCATTTATCTTATTTTGGATATGGGTTTGGCACACATCAGAGGGCACTTCAAAGATCTGTATCTTACTCCAAGGCTTTGCTTTGGGCCCCATTCAAAAATCATGATGCCCATTATGACTTTGCAAGAGGAGGTTAAATGTGAGTCACTAAAATAAAAGCAGAGACGTTAAATTCTGCTCTACTGAAAACACAGGATAACTTCAATGCTTCAAAAATGGACAGAGCAAAATAAACATAGAAGCAAAGTATTAGTAAGGCTATAAAGAAGTGTTACAGATAATGGGAAGGAGGGAAAGGGGACAGAGTTAGAGGGAGAATTTGAGATCCTAACTGACTTTTAAAATGTGTAAGGTCCTTTTAATATGACAGTGAAGCATATATATATATATATATAGAGAGAGAGAGAGAGAGAGAGAGGATCATATGATCCTCAATAGATGTACATAGGCCTGGCTTTGCTCAAGTTAATGGAGTAATGTCGATTTATATCAGTTGAAGATCTGTCCTTAGATTTCATTCCTTTGTTTGCTTTCCATGCAAAAAAACTCCCAGGATAATTAGTGCCCCATTAAAATGCCTCTCTCCTAAGTGAATTTCAAAATGTGCAGATATCAGAACACGTTATTTTGCTCATTGCCAAATACAATTTGCAAACTCACTTGATAAAGTGTCACTGCCTAGTATGGAGCAGGCAACAGAGGGGACAAAAATTGTGTATGAATAATTTTTTTGACCAATTCTTAGAAAAACATTAGCTTAAATGAAACTTTGAGGCCTTTTCCCTATACACTTTATTTTACTTGAGTGGTGACAGTAAGCCAGGACAGGAAAGTGGTAAGTGCTGGCAGCCATCCAGAAACATGCTTGTGTGTATCAGGGTAGGTCATGTGCTTAAGTTTTTTGGATCTGGGTCAAGTACGGTCTTAATCTCTATGTGTATGCCTGTGTGTGCATATATGTATATTAAGTGTATTGCTGATACTTTTCCAGATTAAACTAAAATGGATTTTGAGAGCATTAGATAATAAAGCAACCAAGGAAGCCATCAAAGTGAATAAATCTACAGTGCACACTTGCACTAAAAGTAATTGCTTGCTTTTGTAAAATGCAGCTTGAATTGCATGAACCTTACATAAGAGGGTTATATTATAAAGCACTGTGTGGATTCAATAGTTTTTTCTTGATACTTTAAATTGGGATCACTAATGTCACAATCCCTATTCAGTATTAAGAGTTACACAAAGCACTCAGTTGTTCCAAGGAGGATATGAAGGGATTAGAGAGACCAATATATCTCAGACTAACCTCTTTGCACTGGACATTCACAGCAAGACAGGCACTTCTTATTCTTCCTGCTGCTCCTCAGAGCAGGTAGCTACCATGACAAAACCATCAAGATTGCAAGGATAGCTGTAATCTAAGGTATGCATTTCTGTTTTATTAGTCACAATTTTATGTGTTAAGTTGGACCTTTTCTGTTTGAAGTTACAAATGCAGGCATAATGTATTAGAAATATTAAATTTCACTAGCCCAACAGTTTGTTAGTACATAGTGAATTCTTTAACACAGTTCTGAAATAGCAGCATTTTGGCTACTGAAGTTTTTCCAAACTGTAGTAAGAAGCAGACCGACCAATGGGGGGCCCAAAGGGGACATTTGCCCTGGGGCCTGGTGATTCAAAGGGGCCCAGGGCTCCCGGTCACCACTGCTCCTACTGTTGCAGAGGCTGAGGCCGGAGCCCTGGGCGCTTAAAATCTCTGCCATCATACAGCACTGGTTGCTCCATGCAGCTCTAAGGTCTGGGTGAGTGAAGGGAGCAGTACAGAGCTCTAGGCAGCTCTGAGGGCTGGCTGCCCCCAGCCCCTTCCCTTCCACCTGAGGCCCTACCCCTTCTGGCAGCATGGAGCCAGCCCTTCCCCCACACACCTTGCCACAGAAGCTGTCAGCCCTCTTAGGAATAAGAACTATTAAAATGTTTTTTCACCAAATAACACACTGAAAATAATGTGCGTTTAGCAAGAGCATGTTCCTTGAAAACTTAAACAATGATAGGAAGAGTATCAGGCATCTAGTATGTCGCAATAAAGATTATAAGTATTTTGGATCCTTTTCTTTTCTGTAACAATATGTAATTCACCTAATGTAAGCATGAGTGGATGTACTACATTTCCTTTCTTGATAGATGGTGGCTTATAAACTAAGTTAATAGTAACAGGTAATTGTAATTGATAAATTACTAAATTGCAGCAAGGGAGGTTTAGGTTGGACATCAGGAAAAACTTCCTGCCTGTCAGGGTGGTTAAACACTGGAATAAATTGCGTAGGAGGGTTGTGGAATCTCCTTCACTGGAGTTATTTCAGAGCAGGTTAGACAGACACCTGTCAGGGATGATCTAGACAGTGTTTGGTCCTGTTGTAAGGGCAGGGGACTGGACTCAATGACCTCTTAAGGTCCCTTCCATTTCTAGTATTCTATGATTCTATAATGAAATATTTCATTTATATACCATTTTGAATTAGTCCTATCCAAATCACTAGTTAATAAATGGATACCCTCATCTGTCTGATACCCAAAGACAAGTATCTGAGTAGCTAGTATTCGAGGAATTTAACTGCATGATGAGTTTCTGGGATCACTTCCAGTTTTGCCTTACTAGTTGTAAATATGTTCCCCTGTGGGGCTGCACCTGCAGATTCCATGTCCTGCCTCAGAGAGGTCAGCAGCTCTGTGGCAAATGGGAGAACATCAGGCCTGCATGGATACCTGCCCACATATACACAGGGATGACATACAGTTTTGTACTGTGAGGAGACTGGTTCAGGGTAGCTTTGCTATGTGCAGAAACAATGCTTTCTGGTTAAGGAAACTAGAGGGGAAAGGGTTGTTTTGGAAGTCCAACCAGAGACCCCTGTAATGGGCTTGATTTTGAGACTTCTTATCACCCACTTTTTGGCACCCAAAGCACCTAAAAAATACTAAATACTTTTCAAAATCTTATCACCATTGTCAGGAGAGGTAATAATTCTAGTGTGCTCGGTGGGACCATGAGTGGCATGCTATGTGGTATGCAAGCGAATCAGTGAAGCACACCATCTCAGAAGGCAGATCAGCAAACAGCACAATTTTATAGTGCCAATATGGTGCAGTTGGGAGATTTTTTTTAAAAAGCTGCTCTTTAAAAACAAAGCAAAACAAAAAAAGCCAAGTTGTCTGTTGTGTTCAGCACTGTGAGGGGTAGGAAGTACATCATGTGTCATTGCTTGAAAGTTATTTATTACACTGATATAAAAACATCGCTGGCGACTTCAAAATGGCTAGTAAATAAGCACTACTTTTAGCCTTGGCTGTGTCAATTAAATAACAAGGTTCTTCTGAAAACTAAAAATTGTTCAGAGTTCATACGTCACACTTCAAATCTTAAGCTACTTACAATATTTTATTTAATTATTTTATCAGGGAAGGATTTTCTAAGGCACAAATGGGAGCTAGGCAGTGAAATTTGGGAACTGACTGGCCTTTCTGCCTTCAAAAATTCTCCTCTATTGCAAATGACCCATTGGCTTCAGTCTGGGTAAAAGTTGGTACCATTTTGTTCCAGGGGATTATTACCAGGGTTTCCATTGCCATTTTTGTATCTCAGTGTTGTCTGCTCCAGTCTGGTCTGAATTTTGCTTGTTTCAGTTGCCTGGTAGAGATTTGGAAATGGTAACTGCTTAATAAACTGCGGATCTGTTTGGTTTAGTCTGAGGTGCTAACTAGCAGCACAGTGCAAAGATGTGAGAAAGACAGCAGGGATTTAGTGTTCTAGATTAGAAAAGGTGTCTTTGGAAGGAGATTCACAGACATAGTCACTAATAAATCTGGCATCATTGGTGCATGTCTCTATTATCTCCAGTTTAGATTATTGTGATACTCAGATATCCAGAATATGACCATTGACTATAGTTTGTAGGAAACTCTGTAGTTACATTGTTGACTAATACCACCCTATAGAGTTGTCTGCAATTTTTCACACATAGAATGAAACGTGGTGAGATTTGCCTTCTCACTGGGAAGAAAGATAGTTCTCTCATGGTTCTGTCCGATGGTATTTTTTTTCCTGTAGGCAAAGAGAAAAACTAATGGAGGAGAGGGCAGAACAGAAGGCCTAAGGGAAACTATTTCTTGATATTGCATATTTTATCAATTTCAGTCTTAAACTCAAGACCAGTACTGCAGCTCACAATAATGAAGAACTTGTAAATGGAGGGAAAGATTATGGTTGTACAGGGAGGAACAGTAGAGAACACTTTGTCTTCTAGCACCTGATTTTGGCCTTACTTTTGTGCTAATGTTTGAAAAGTAATGAGCTGTATAAATTTAATCTGGCCTATCCATTTATTAACAAAAAATAGTCGAAGAAGCAGGGACTAAATTGTTTTAGGGTGAAACTTGAAAATGAAATCAGATACTGCACTGGTGGATGCAGCATGAAAATAACAATGAGTTTTCTGTGAAACTTTTGATTGGACTCACAGCTCTTCTATTTGAAGTCCCAGGTGAAATACTTGGCTATTGTTGGATCTTTTTGTTGTATCAGCACTTGAAGCTATATCAGTCAGTCTTATTTTTTGCCTTAGATTTTGCAATCTAAAAGCCAGGTAGAAAAAGGGAAATGTAGAAAATGGATAAAGGAAGCAAAGGGACAAAAGGAGAAATCTCTGGCCAGCAAAGTAAAGGACAATAAGGAGTTTTAAAATGTATTAGGAACAGGGGAGGAAAAGCCCTTGGAAATGGTATTAGTCATTTACTAGATTGAAAAAATGGCAGAATTATAAGTAATAATGCAGAGAAGACAGACATATTTAAACTATTTATGTTTGGTGTTTTGGGAGAAACAGATGATATAGGGTCATTATGTGGTGATAACACACTTTGCATCACACTACTGGCTTGTGTTTAGCCTCTTTTAGAAACACTAAAGTCAGACATTTTTAAGTCAGCATGTCTGGATATCTAGCATAGTACCACTCTACTCAACACTGGCTAGGCCTGAGTTAAAGTACAATTTGAAACTTCATAATCTGGACTTCCATGATCCGGCAACACCCCTGGTTCAACATCCTCAGGTAATCCTGTAAGACCACTCATGGGATTAGCCGTGGGCTTGGGGCCAGGAGCATTTTGCCAAACTATGCGGCTGAGATGGAGTCTCAGGGGCAGCAGAGCTGCCAGGAGGAACACAAAGCCCACAGTCTCTGGATGCGGATTGGAGCGGGGGGGTGGGAGGGAAGCGGAGCATGACTGCAAGAGGGGAGTGCAGAGCCCTTGGGCCATATTGAGAGTGCTGGGATGGGGAAGTGCAGAGCTGCAGGGAGGAGCACAGGACCCCCAAAGTGTTGATTTGACTAGATTTTAAAAATTTCCTCATCAGAAACTCCAGTGTTGCTGGGGGGAGTGCGGAGCCCCAGGCAGAATGCGGAGCCCTGGGAGGAATGCAGGTGTGGAGCTGTGGACAGAATTTAGAGCCCCTGGCGGCAGTGGAGCTGCTTGGGGAAGTGCGGAGCCCCCCTGGCATCAGCGAAATTGCTGGGGGGAGCACAAAGCCCCAGGTGGCAGCAGTACGTTGGGGGGAGCACGGAGCCTCCAGGAATTAGCGGAGCTCTGGACAGCAGCAGAGCCACTGGGGAGAAAGAGGCACTCCTGGAGACCAGCAGGAGCACAAAGCCCTGGACAGCAGTGAAGCTATTGGGGAGAGAGTGGAGCCTCCACCAGGGAGAGAGTAGAGCTCCAGACAACAGTGGAGTCCTGGGCCACTGTGGGGAGAGTGGAGCTCAAGGCTGCAGATTTGACCTCCCCTGGTCTGGCAAATTTTCTGGTCTGGAACCAGTCAGGTCTTGAGAGTGCTGTACCAGGGAGGTACAACCTGTACTATGTCCCATTCTAGTTACAAATGTATAGAAAGGATGTACCGAAACTGGAAAGCAACAAAGATGATCCAGAGGAAAATAACAAAGATTGTCAAAAGGATGGAAAGCAAGCCATATGAGGAAAGGCTGAAGGGACTGGGTACATATAGTTTGGAATAGAGGAGATTAAAGGGGGATATAATAGTGGTTTTCGGATACTTTAAAATCTGCTGTAAGAATAATGTAGAAGAGTTTTTCTCTTGTGACACAGAGGACAGGGCAAGAGGCAATGGGTTTAAACTACAGCATGGCAGATTTAGATTAAATCTCAGGAAATGTTTCCTAACTAAAAACAGGACAATGGAACTGGCTGCCTTGGGAGTTTGTGGGACCTTCTTAGCTGGAGGTGTTGAAAAGAAGAACCATTTGTCTTGGATGGTTTAGACAAAACAAATCCTACATTATGGCAGGGGAATAGACTAGATCACTGTTGCAGCCTTTTTTAATCCTATAATTTTATGATTCTGTAATTTTATATGCATTTTTTTTAGTGTAACATAGCTCATTGGACTGTGGTGAGAATTCTGTCTCTGTCATGTTGGGAATGAACCCCAAGTCTTACAACTAAATGTAAAGGATGCACACTAAAATTGAAGAAAAAGTTTGATGGACCCAAGTAGGTGAGTTGTATGTGAAGCTGGAATAGTTCACAGTGTCTGTTGTGGAAACTTTTGGTGGCCTATGTGAAAATAAATCAGCAAGTTTAGCAGTTTTTTTCTGTCCTAGCTGTTGAAGTGCAGTCTGAGTGTGAATGTATGTGCAGTTAAAGAACTGCAATGCATATTCAATAAATTCTCTGGGTAAAATCCTTCCATGTTTAAATCAATGGGAATTATACTGAGTCCAGAAAATACCAGGATACAGTGGGTGGCACCTAATTAATAGTAATGTATTGCATGAAAGTGAGGACTTCTTTGGTGTATCATTTAGTGTACAATAAAACGGGTAGTTCATGATGTTACTTTACATACATTTCTCAGAAACTCCTTTTCTGGGGAGGAGACTGTATGTTACACAAACACATTGCTACATCAGTTAGTTGAGACTAACTGTATAACTAGTCATCTAGGCAAGGTGCTGATGATGATACTGACGGAGAGATTGAGATTGCAGACAGATGAACATCTAGCGGATGAGCAAGTGGGATTCAGGAAAGATAGAAGTACCATACAGCAGATATTGGCACTAAGATTGATAGCGGAGAAAGCTTGGTGAAAGAACAAGAACATCTTCAACTGTTTTGTTGATTTTCAGAAGGCATTTGACAGTATAAATCAGAAAGTGACTTGGGTGGTGTTGGAGTCATATGGAGTGGATAGCAGACTGATACGGTTGTTGAAGGAGGCAGCAGTGAGAACATGCAGAGAGTTGGGAAGTTGGTTTAGAGGTATGAGACAAGGAGATCCGATAACGCCAAGTATCTTCATCATGCACCTAGAGAGACTGATGGACAAGATCAAGGAAGAAGTAGAAGGGATATCGGTGCACGGGATGAGAATTAACAACTTGAGGTTCACGGATGATATAGTTATCGAGGAAGATGAAGAGAAGTTAGCGAGAATGGTGCAGCTGCCAAATGAGGAAGGGAAGCGGGATGGACTGATTATGAATATTGATAAAACAAAGACAGTGGTATTTGGAGATAAGGAAATAGGAAGGAAGATCAGTGTAGGATCGAGCTAGAGAAGGTAGAGAAGTTTGTGTATTTGGGGAGCAACATGATGTATGATCTAGACTGTAAGAAGGAAATAGCAACTAGAATAGCGAAAGCAAGAGCGAGTTTGAAGGCAATGGATTAGATCTGGAAAAGTAAAGCGATTAGCTTAGGAACGAAGCTGAGCATCTTGAAAACGTGTGTATTTAGCAGCATGTTGTATGGATGTGAGACATGGGTGATAACGAAAGATTCGAAGAGAAGGATATTGGCAATTGAGAGGAGTTGTTAGAAAGATGCTGAGAATAGGATGGAAGCAAAAGGTCACCAACAAGGAATTATATAGGAAGATACAGCTGAAAGAGAACCTACTGCAGAAGGTTATACAGCAGAAGCTACACCTATTCGGGCATATCTGCAGAATGAATGATGAGCGAAAAGCCAAGACCTTGGTATTCAGCATAATGAATGGTTCGAATTGGAGAGGCAGACCCCACAGAGAATGAATAGATGACATTGTAGATTGGTGTGGAGCTAGTCTACAGAAACTAAGCCACTCTGCATTGGACAGGGAGGGAGGCATCAGACACCAATAGGCGCTGAGCCCATGGTTGTTGATGATGATGAACTGCATACAGCACTTGTGATTCAATATTGTTTAGTAGACTGTCACCATATTGTAAATATACTACGATTAAATACTGTACATGATAATAAAAGAAAAGAGAAAGCAAAATGCATTTTTATTATTTGGAACAGGAGATTGAAAGTCAAGGCTCCTGGGTTCTAGTCAAGTTAACATGTTGCTGTGTGCCCTGGACAATAATAGCAATAGGCTCTGATTTGGGAAATTGTTTAAGCACAAGGATGGGCTTAAGCAGACTTCCTAAATAAAAATTTCCTGAATAAAGACCATCATCTGTGCTTGTTACAGTATCACATAAGCAAAGAAGTAACCCTCACGAAGGTAGGATCCAAATTATTTAGGGCTTTATTGAGCAAAATGACTACCTTAAATTTCACCAACAAATCAATTGGCAGCCAGTGCAGAACTAACGTAGTGTGGGTACAATGTGCTGTTTCCACAATGCACCACTTAACAAGTGGACATTGATGGTAATTTCCAAATAGTTAGCCCTTGGAGAGAACATTGTGGGGCTGTGTGACTTCTCAACCACTGAGGGAGGTAGATTATTTTTGTATGGGCGTGGGGGAAGCAATCATTTTCGCCAAAAGCTCTATACAGAGCATTATTACATGCAGTTATCCTATTTTATGTAATAATAATTAATTAATACATTATATAATATAAATAAGATTTGTTATTAAAATAACACTTGCTCAATCAAGACAGGGACCCTGTTGTGCTATGTGCCTAATTTTTGTATAGAGGGTAATGGTTGATTTGTGTCAAACGTATGTAGAAATGACAAATTGGAGGAAGAAAAATTATCCCCATTGTTCAAATGGGAAAATGGAACACAGAGACAACTAGGACCACATTTCCAAAAGAGGTTAGCATCCATGATGGAGAAAACATTTTTCAAAAGCTCCATTCCAGTTAGCAATGTACAAATGTGACTAGATTTTCAAGGGTGCCATTCTGTTGCTTATGGCCAGGTTTTTAAAAGTGCTCTCCACCACTCCATGCACTGAACACTTCCCAAAATCTTGTCATTTGCTTGAAGGGACTTGGGCAGTCTTGAATATCTGGCCTTGATAGAGGGGACTTAGGATATTATGAAAATCCAACTATAACACACAGTTCTCCTAAATGCCAGTTCTGTGCCATAACCACAAGACCCATCCTCCTGTTTCTTCTATTTACATTATATGCTTCTAATTGAGGAGATTTTATGTTCTCATTTCTCGGTAAAGCACCTACTACATTCTGAATGCTAAAGGTGATTTTTAAAAGCACCCAATGGGAAAATAGGAGAGTTGAAAATCCCCCATGTAAAGAATAATAATCCCTAGAGAGACATCCCTTGGTTCTCGAGGTTTCCCCCCCTCACACACACTGAGGCAAACTTCTGTTGATTTATCGTGAAAAAGGGGGACTCAGAATTTGGCCTGTTTGTTTGTTGTGATGTATCAGACTTGGCTCTCTAAAATAGTAACAGATATTCCAACCCACCTGTCAGCTTGTTCCGAACTGATTGCTGTTGCTGCTGTTTAGCTGGAATCTTAACTGTGAATGCTTAGCAGAGAAGCCAGTCATCAGAGAACATTCAGTAATGATGGCAGAAGCAGACCCTGGATTGTTTCAAGTTGAGACAATTGGATAAGTTTAGCAAGAGGAGAACAGGGAAATTATTACGTACAAGTATTTCCATTGACAGAGGCTCAGAATGGATGTTGGAAGATAAGCAATTTTGCACCTTGAGTGGAAGAATACAAAAAGATAGTAAGGGTGTCCATACTGTGGACAGGTACATTGTTACTGCTGTACTGTAGGCAACTGACAAGCTATTGGGATGGGATTGTTGGAAATTTGACTTGCATAGCTGCTATAGCTGTGGGGGAAAAAACCAATGACTTAGCTCAAAAAAGGGTGTGATGATGTGAATAGGACTGTGGTAAATTCACTACTCTCTTGATTATCTCTACCAGGTCCTTATGTAACTGGATCTGGCCAAAGAAAACTGTATTGGCACTCTGCTTGAATGTATATTAGAATTGGCACAGATATCCAAGGGTCTTATTTTCACTGTGCTAAGTTTTCAAGCCATTTCACCTAAATTTAGGTAGAATAGAACTTTGCAGGAACCTCCAGACAGAAGAACAGTGGCTTAGCATCCCTGCAGCTTCTCAGCCCATGCTCACAAAGGGCTAGAAGGTGCATATTATGCTCAGCTCTGATAATGCATAACTGCTTTGTCCCAGGAGGAATAATCTGGGACATGGTATTTCATAGTAGGGAGGTTGTAACTCCACAAGTTGCAACTTACTCCCGTCACATGGTTTTCCAGTGTGTAGGTAGGCAGTAACCACAGCTCATTCTGCTTCTGGAGGGCACTTTTTATTTAACCCCTATGTTCTCCTTGACATCCACAGCTGAGATTTGAGTATCCCTAACACTGGACTCTCATTCATGGGAGGAATTCTAATTCCCCCATATTGCCCTCTGAGCCTATTTTAGAGCAAGCAATAAGTTAGCCAAAATAGGAGTGTATGTTCACTTGAACTGATTTAATTGACAAGCAAGTGTGTTCTTATGGTTTGGGCATTCACCAAGTTCTTTCCAAGGACTTGGGTACATAAGTGACTTATCCATGGATGCACATGCAAGCCTTGGTATATAAGTGCATGGGAGCTTCAACATATATTATAGCCTCAATTTATGTGGCAGGTTTGAAAGTGTCTCTTCCTAAGGTGTTATCTATCATTTTTTCAGATGATGGAATCATCATTATTTTATTTTATCCATTAGAAATTTCATGAATTAATAACCTTGGAAAGACTGTTCAGTTTGCTTTGGCTTATATAGGGTTTGACATTTTTCCAGTTCCAGGCTAACATATAAATGTGTGCAAGTCATTGTTCCTTTAGAAGCACTCAAGATGTTGAAGCTTGTAGTGGTTTTTTTTTCTAACTTTTTCCATGCCATCTTTCCATATCTCCAGACAGATAACTAAAAAATTAACAGGTTTGATACAGCATGATCCATTTTATTTTGTGGGGTCCAGTGAATTGCTCACAAAACAGGGAGGGAGTCCTATTTACTTGTGTGAATTAAAACACTTGGAACACTTGGGCAATTGATTTATCCTCCCTATTTCTTATTTTTCCAATTTGGAAAATAATGGGACAATAACACAAAGCAACTTTTATAAAGCACTTTGAGCTGTGGCTGGAAAATACTCCCACAAGTTGCTCCTAAGGAACATTTTGCAACATGTTACAAGAAACAACTCAGATGGACATAGATTTTTAGCTGCACCTTTCAGACTCCAGATTCTCTGCATAGATGGTGACCATCAACCTTTCAGCTTCAGTGCCAGCTGAAAAAAGTACCATCATGTAAATAGCTTGATCATCAACTTGCTGAGATATGGAACTGTTTGGATCATACAAGTATTGGATTATACTAGGGAAATGAAGGATACTCTGCACAGCAATGGCAGGAACTTTTTTTCACTTTTCATGGACTCAATCTTGCAGATTTACCTGTGACAACTGCTTAATTGCATCATATGCTAATACACAATTTTTACAGTAAATGGTTCTATAAAGCCTTCTTCTGGCATAGTTCCTCCAGATTCAGAAGTTCCAGGCTAACACAGATGTCTGCAAATCATTGTTTCTTCAGAAGCAGTCAAAATGTTGAAGTTTGTAGTCTTTTTCTTTCTAAAGTTTTCCATGCCATCTTTCCGTATTTCCAGACAGATAACACAAAAATGGTGTGACAAAGGAAGAATCAGAATTGTAGAAGGAGGATGTAATGTGCATGCTGGTTGTTTTGAGAAACAAAATGTAGGGAGGCAACATGGCTTAGAACATGGAACCAAAGCCAGAAATTCCTGGATTTTCACCTGGACACTGACACTTCTTGAATGGCATTGGGGAATGCCACTTAAATTTTGCCACAATTTCTGTGCTTGTAAAATGGGGGGTAGAAATGCTGATAAAGCCATTGTGAAGTTTAATTAGGGATTGGTACAGCATTTTGAAGATTCAAATAATGTGAATGCTAAGTATGAAGTAATCTGGATGTTCTTTCGACTTCATATCCTTCATCTTAGCCTTCACTTCTGTTGCCAGTTACCAAGTGTCCAACTGATTAACGTATTGATACTTCTTCTCCTTTGCTTTTTATCTTTGCATAAAGCCAGGCTTATTACCAAACCATGAGAGTGGTGGTTTTTTTCTCTTTACCACGTGCCCTGGTTCAGCTATGCTCTCCTGCTACCCACTCCCTTTTTTGTGATGATCTTAATGTTATCCTTTCCCACTCTGCCCAGCAATATGATATAGTTCTTTAATTAAAATGAGCAGGTTATTTTTATATTAATAGGCCTCTATAATAGTAGTAAATGAATTAATTTTGAATATCAATTTTAGTGCTCAGGATACAATCTTTATTCAGAACTTACCTTTAGATAGTAATTTGGGAAAGGAGGATAGGGCATTTGTCTGGGGACCACAGGGTGGTGAATACAAGTCCTGGCCTCAGCAGCTCAAGTCTCACCCCACCCCACTCTAGGAGTGACCAGACAACTAACACAGGCTGCCCCAGGGGGATGGAGCTGGCTCCTGCATTAGGATGGCAGGATAAGGGATGCCCTGAAGGTAGGGAGGTGGGGTGGGATGGGGATCTTAGGGTCATCAACCTATTGAGCAGAGGATGGGCTGGATCCCATCCCCCTCCACCCAATATGGACAGCCAATATGGTTTACCCTGGGGAATGGAGCTGAAGGCAGGGAGGTGGGGTGGGATCCCCAGTGGACTTAGGGATAGGTCATCAACCTATTGAGCAGAGGATGGGCTGGATCCCATCCCCCTCCACCCACCCTGGGAGCAGCCGAACAGCCAGTATGGTTTCCCCTGAGGAATGGAGCTGGCTCCTGCATTAGGAAGGCAGGATAAGGGAGCTGGTAACTTGTTTTTATTTTTCTGCTTGTAAATAGCATACACACTTAGAGAACCATATAAACAAATAATAATATATTTTATTATTTTTTTAAATCCTAGTTTTTTCTGTGACTGGTAAAGGTACCAATTAGCATTCAGCCATGATGGAGTTTTTCAAGCTGTGGCTATGTGTCCAGTAGAGACTCAATCAAAAACTCATTCATGTCAGTGACAAGGCTCCTTTTGCTTTTGACAAGAGTTGCATTTAGCTGAGGACCACCCACTTGCTTCATACCAGCCACTGAGTAACAGTGATGGAAATGATAACTTCTTTCTGATAAAAAAGTTGATTCATTTAATAGCTGTTCTGTATTTGCAACAACAGAGTGGTGTGCTTCATTACCTTGTGATATTGTCAGCAACAGCAAAATCAGTAGCATAAGAAGCTGTTGGAGCAAAAAAAAGATGTGGTGGAAATTATGGGACAAAGTATAGGAGAAAGCAGACATACCATGAGACTTCTGGGACAGATTTCTGTTCACAAGGAAAGTTAGGTCAGGCACATGAGGCCTCTACTGGTGTCACCAGGTAACCCAGTACAACCTACCATGGGTCGAGTATTTGGCAGCTAATCCCAAAACCTCACCACTTAGATTGAAAAAAAACCCCAACCCTATATCCATAAAGGCACTGCTGCCTTGCAGTTAGCTAGTTCTCAGTTAACAAACCATAAGGGAGAAAATGCTGAATTAACCTTCAGGGGAGAAAATGTTAGGCAGTTGGCATAGCAACTCAGCTTTGCCCTCCTTTGCCTTTCCTGCAGATGTATGATCTTCTGAATATGTTGGTCTTCAAGTCCTCAGGATTAGGACCATCAGGAGCATAGGCTTTGGTCCTAAAGCAAGCTTCTGTCTCCTTATCTTTTTTTTCTGCCTAAGTGTACACACTGAAAATTCAGGTACAATGGTTGTCCTCTTCAATCTTTGTTTGTTAGAAAGGGTGGACAATGTGCATTAATGTATCATTCTAGAGGTCAATCACCATAGAAAGTCCACCATTATTGACCAGGAGTTGGAGATGCTTGATATTGATGTAGCCACTATTTCTGAATCAGACTAACTGGCACGCAGTCTTTAAATGTGATGCATTACACTTTTTTCTGGCATGCATACAGTAAGCAAGACCACTGTGAACACAGGATGGGTTTCCCAATCAAAAGCTCATTAGCACATATGGTTAAATGTCCAATTGCAATATCAGAACATATTATATTATTAATAAAATATAGCACAGGAGGCTTTGCTAACATTATTAGTATATATGGCCTAACATTTGTTCTGTCTCTGAAGAGAAGGAGTTTGTCAGCAACTTGACCATGTTGCTGGTAAGCTACCACTGGGTATATGACTGTGTTTACTGGAAGGCTGCAAGCTAGAATTACCTCAGAGTACTAGATCTGGGCATTATGCATAGGCTACCAGGGGGAAAGAAAAATGAATGACAATGGAGAAAGATTGCTGGAGTTCTGCACCCATCAATAACTGTGCATTATCAACACCTATTTCCAAGGCAGTCACTGCCAAAAGCTTTAGTGGAGACATGTGAGATCTGGTACCAACCAGATTTAATTGTAACCTATAAAATCCTTCTATGAGATGTTCTCCATATTGGCAGTTTTCAGAGTATAGACTGTAACACAAACTATGTAACTGTATGCTGCCAAATAAGACTTTCTCTATGGAAATTCCATTGTATCAAAAAAAAAAAAAAAGTTGCCCACACATTAATATTAATCACACAAAAGACCAAGGAAGCAGAAAACTTTTGAAGAAGACAATGATTATAATATAAGGTGTGTCAGCTGCACCTGAAGTTTAATAGCTAGAAGTTGTGCACAAATTCAATTATCTAGGATCAGAGGTACCAGATAACCTCTCTATATGATGAACTTAATTCTTGAGCTAGAAAGCCAGTGACTGTATTTGGCTAATTGCCCAAGTGTGTGTGGATAACAGGTAATTGACATTGAACAACAAGATAGTGGTATACCAGATGTATTTTGAGCATGTTGATGTATGGTGGTGAGACCTGGATTATTTACAGGAATGAGAGAAGGCTAAATACCTTCCACATATATTGTCTCTGCCATATTCTAAACATCAATGGTGCATCTACACAGCAGGGCTAAACCTGAAATAAGCTAGGCAAATTGAGCAATATCAATTGTGTAGTTTATTTCAACATAGTTGATTTCAAAATTGGGAGCATCTACACAGCACTGAGGTTTACAGGAATCAGAGCAAGAAGTCCTCCAGCTTGACCGTATTTCAACATTATTTCAAATAACTGACTGCTGTGTAGATGCAGACTAAGTTATTTTGAAATAACATTTTATTTTGAAATAATGTTGCTGTGTATCTGCACCCCAAGTGAAAGACAAAGGTCTTGACACCAATGTACTTAAGAGTAATTACCCTGTTCAATCACTGTTCTCAGACACAGAAGTCTCCATTGGGCTTATCTGTACCAGTGGGAAGATGGACATATTCCACAGGATCTCCTACAGAGAGTACTTGTGGATGTCCCAAGGCCACTGGCACAATCTAGGCTCAGATTTAAGGACATTTACAAAAATGACTTGGAAACTTTCAACATCAACACCACAAGCTGGAAAGATGTGTCTAGCAACAGGTTGCACTGGAGAGCTGTGCAGCATAAGGGAGTCAAAGTCCCTGAAAAGAGGTAATTGAGAGAGAAGACAGTGAAGAGTATGAAAAGGAAAATACAGCAGGCCTCAGGGGCTAGTTGTGTATTGTCTTCATCCTCTGGCCCTGAACTTTTACCCCTACAATATCCACAGCAAGGACTGTTGCATTGGACTTCCTAGCCACTTGTGATGCTGCATTATGACACACAGTAACTGAACTGCTTTGATGCTTACACCATCTTATAGGATGGACAATTGCTATTCATAAGTGAAGGGATGTGTCACAAAATTTTGAAGAAGGTAAGTTTCCACAGACATGTCTGTAATCGTTTTAAGATTCATGAATACATAGTGTGAAATCATAGCCCCACTGAAGTCAGTAGCAAAACTCTCATTGGATTCAATGGGGCAAGAAGGTATTTCACTCTCTGCTATCAGTTATATTTGCTTTTGTATGCACCCAGCACACCATGCATGGATTCACACCCCACATTCAGACAGCCCCACAGCATCAGAGACAGACAGGCAACCCTTGCACTTGTGGACCACCTTTCCTCTTCTCTTTGATGGCCTTTTCTCTGCTTCATGTGATGTTTTGCACTGAGCTATTTTTAAAGTGCAGTGTTCAAACCATCTGCTTTGGAGATGAAATTTGAAAGCTAGGTTCTACCCTTTGGGGGGGTCCAGACCCTAAAATGTGATAAGGCTGAGCAACCCTAGCTGACCCATTGCATCAAGATAAAGCAAAATAAACCCATACTCTAATTCATCATGCAAAAGTGCCATGCTAATCTGAAGTCAGCAGCTGCATCCATCCAATTTTTGGCCTTTGCCCTCCAAAGTCTTCAGAGAAAGAGGGTAGACTGAACTAGATTCTGACATAACCCAACACAAAGCTCTGCAAAAGAAAAACCCCAAAACTGGGGTGCTGTAGGGCCTAGGTGTTTAAGGTACAGTTAGGCTGCAAAATGTGATCCCTTGCTCAATTTTGGCTGAGGTGTGTCAGAACGCACAGGTGGCTCTGAGATTTTGAGTTGCTCCTGCTCTCAGGGGTCCTGGACCCATGTTTATGATGGGGTGCGATGAACCATTGAACCAAACTGTAAACCCTGTACAAGATGGAAATCACTTCAAGCCAGTGGGTGCCCCAACACCTCCAGCAGTTCCAGTTCCAGCACTGGTGTAACTCCAGGTCTACGGCTTGGGATGTATTTGGAGCAGCTACACTTGTCTGCCTATGACTCTGTGTGTGTCTGTCCGTGTGTTTTGGCCGGGGGAGGCTTAGGAGTTCCAAACTGGTTGGAGGCAGCTTCTTTCTGCGGCGCTCGTGTCTGCGAAGGAGCTGGGAGGGTCTCGCTTTTGGGGGAAGGATCGGGGGACTCCGCGTCTCCTTTAAGCGCCCGGCGGAGGAGGGGGCCGCCGCTGTGTGCGCGGGGAGGGAGGAAGCCACCTGCCCTGTGCTGGGAGCATGCGCTCCGCCGGAGGAGGGGCGGCACTGGCAGCGCTCGGCTGCCTGCTCTCTCTGTCTCCCCGGCAGCAGCCGGAGCGGCCAAAGCCAGCGCCCCAGAGCCATGGAGGCAGCGGCGGCCGCCGCCGAGGACTAGCCGCCCGGCTCCCCACCGTGAACGAGGCCAGGGGCCGGAGCCGCCCACCAGCCCAGCCCGCCTCGCCCGCGCCTGGAGCTCGCCTGTAGGGAGCCAGCCCTCCAGCCATGGGCAACGAAGCGAGCCTGGAAGGAGGAGACGCTCTGGCCGGGCTCCCCGAAGGGCTGGCGGCTGCGGCAGCGGCCGGGGATGGCGGAGGGCGAGGGCTGGCCGCCGGCGTGGAGGCGGATCTGAGCCAGCTGAGCGAGGAGGAAAGGAGACAGATCGCCGCTGTCATGTCAAGGGCGCAGGGGCTGCCCAAAGGAAACCTCCCCGGCACCACCGGCGCGGAGCCGCCTCCCCTGCACAGGCATGCACAGCCATCTCTCTTCCGCCCGCCGGCCCACGTCCCTGCCCGCCCGGGTGGGGGGCTGCCGGGTGCATTGCAGGCGGCTGGGGAGGGAGCGTGAGTACGGACCCTGGGATGCAGCGTCTGCTCTCCCCAGTCACCAATAACCCTCCTCAGGGCTAGGGGGCTGCTTCCTCTGCCCCTCCCCGGGCCGGACCCAAGGGCTGGGTTGCTTCGGTGTCAAGGGAGCGGGAGGGCTGAAGACACAGTTGTGGTGCTTTTTTCTGCATGGAGGGGCTGGCTGGGGGTGCCCCCTTCCCAAGCTAGAATAGCAGCCGGCAGCGCTTTGCCCACACCGAGCAGTTCTGTGGCGGCTGCTGCTGGAGTCTCGCTGAATCTTCCCAAACTCCAGGGCATTATTGTATTGGAGAGTCTTTAATCTGCCTCTGCAAGTAACAGTGGATTAGTTTAGATAGTCAAGGACCAAAGGATCTGTGTTTTCCTCGTGTGCTTTCCCCTTATGTCTTCTCTCATTCTGTGTTTTAAATCGAGGTTTGGGAGCAGACGACTAGTACTTCTGTAGCTTGTGTGGTGCTGTCTGCTCCTACTAATACAGCTAAAACAGTTCACTTCTTTATTCTCCCTCCAACCCTTAATCTATTGCTTGCCCAGAGAGGGAATACTCACCTTTGTGTGCTGGTAAAAGTATTGTTAACTGACATGATGATCATGGGAAGATAGAGGATTCCCTTTCCCTTGTCCAGGGTCCTGAAAGTACCCGTTTCTCAATCCAGGTACGGCTAGTTTACAGTTTACACTTTCCAGGGGCTGGATGTGTTGTTTGTCTTGAAGCAGGATTCAAAAAGGTACCTCCTTTAATTGCCTGTTCCACAGGTTCTTGTGGCCTATTGACCTCACCCGAGATAAATGCCAATTCATTTTATATAATGTCAGGCATATATAAGTGAATGCTAGAGAACACACACACACAAAGAAGGATTGGACCAAATCCATCCTACAGGAACTCTGCAGAGGTCAGTGGAATTACAC
Source organism: Pelochelys cantorii (assembly GCA_032595735.1). Classification (NCBI taxonomy): domain Eukaryota; kingdom Metazoa; phylum Chordata; order Testudines; family Trionychidae; genus Pelochelys; species Pelochelys cantorii. The sequence continues at coordinate 329,636,760 of CM064326.1, read as the reverse complement.
CTAAAATGAATGTGTCCATTTTGCTTGAAACAGAGGTTTCATTGTGTATCTCTGACATGTTTGTTCAGAATGGACAAATAATGAAAGTTTGTGAAGGACAGAATTGTACAGCCAATAGCCCCTAGCTCCCACTGAAAGCAGTGGTGCATAATTAAGCTCAAAATCCCCATTTATATAGAAGTTTGTGATATCACAAAGCCAGGCAGGTTTTAAAAGTTTATTGTTTTCAGGTTAATCTGCCAGTTTGGAGGAAGATGTCTGCATGCTTATTGGTATTATCAAGTATCCATTCTTGCTCAGTGGCTTCACTTGCTCTTTGATGTTGCTGGCAGGGTTTGTGGGGGAGGAGACTGCCTTTTGAGGGCCCTAATCCAAATTTAATGTGTCTCAGTAGGAGTCCTTCAATTGACTTCCATGGCCTTTAGACCAGTCACACAATGACTTTGACATAAATAACTGGCTAGCTTGGTGGTGCTGAAATTCCTTAAATTCAAACTTTTTTTTTTCTTTCTGGAGGCTGTTGCTTTGAAGAATAACCCTATGTGAGCAAATACATTAGTGATAGGAAAGATCTTTTAAATCATCTACTCTGTCTATTTGCCAGTGCAGGGTTGTTCCCAATAATACATTCATAGCCTGCATATTCTAATTTCATTTTAGTATGATTCAAATAATGACACCAAAGTTCAGGCTCAGAATCTGTACAGTATGATGTTGTTATGGTGCCCTTACTGCACTGCCTTTCAGGGGGGTTTTATATTAATGAGTTTTGTTTTCAGTGTAGAGTGATAGCCATCATATCCCAAGTGTTATACAGTATATCTGAAATTCTGAGCTACCATTGTTATTTCCTATTCTAAATATAACAGGAAATTGATATTCTATATACCATTGTGTGACACATTTTGGCAACTACTGACTTTTTAATAGCAAGCAATATAAGTAATAAGATACAGAGTTGCCCCTTCACCTGTATAAAATTAGCGCCATAGTTATACATATTTTTAGAGGGCTAGTGCTTTCAAGTCATTGGAAATGCAGCAGCTGGTCTGATATAAGAGCAAGTAAATCATATTATGACACTTTAACCCTTTAACTATAAGCTCCAATACTTTTCCCTAAAAATCTGAGAGCTTTAAATGAACCACCTAAATAAAACTGACCTGATTTTTCAGTGGTGTTGAACAACTGTAGCACCTATTAGCTTCAGTGGGAGATTTGGGTGCTCAACACCTCTGAAGGTAATGAGACAACTTTCAGTTAGTCGTCTGTACAATAACTGAATGACACAGAGCCACATCCTCATCTAATAGAAATCAGTTTAGCTCTCTAGAAAGTCAGTGGCACAATGCCAGTTTACACTGGTGGAAGATTAGTTCCATACTATAAGAACTAATTAGATGACTAGGCCACTTTCTAGTACAGCCGCTTCATTTTCAGGTAAATTTTAAATGATTAAATAGATTAGCAACTGTCTATCACTGGTGAAAGAAAATGATCTTGTATTTTGAGAATAAGTGTTGTGAAAGTAGCCTACCCTGAGCACTAATGCTTCCTATGTACTGTATTTATTCTTCCAGAATAGAGTCTTTTATTAGTACAAAAATGTATTGACTCTAGGAAAGTAAACACTGCCCTGCAGGAAATATCTGTTTTCATATACATGTATTTTCTGTGAATATGAAGGATCATTTAATTAGCATTCATTATTAATACTTTATTTTGGCTTTAAAAGAATTTATTTTAGTGGATGGTGTAATCAGTCTCATTTAATTCTTTTTATCAAGAAAGTTTTCAAGCTATTCAGGACCTGAACCAAAACATGGTGATATGAAACTTCAATTGATTTTCATAGGCTTTGAATCAGGCCTTAATAATGATATAACTGAAATTGAGTGCTTGGTTGAATCAGGGCCTAAATGAGAAAGAGAGAAAATAATTAAGGTATTGAGATTCAAAGAAAGGACTCCCCCCCCTCCCCCCGAGAACTCAAAAACAGCTTTCCTTTTAAAATTATGGAGTCCTCCCCATTTAAAAATGTTTGGCAACAGGAAATTCCCTGCTAGAAAAAACATGAAAATTAAGTACTGTAATATACATGAGTATCAAATAGTGTACATGCAGTACATCACTACAAAGTATGGTGGTTCTTAAAATTGCATTGTAACATGGATGTAGAAAAGATTAGAGAAACTGTACTCCCACACTCATCTGCCCAAAACTAAAGGACTAAATCTAGTTTTATTATTGCAAAGATAAAAGGCTTCAATACATTTGTCCTCTGAAACCATTTTCCTCCACAGTTTAGGTACAGTCTGTTTCCTTCTTCATTCATTTATGAGGAACAGCAAAACAAACGTGGTCTTCACTGTAAACATAAAGCCTGGTAGCATCAAGCATTAATTGTTCAGTTCAAGCTTTTTGTTTTTATTATTAATTCTACAAAACAGTAATAATCTGGGTAACCAGATTTTGGCACACTGAAAACAGAATAGGGCATTGGAAATTCGTGCCAATTTTGTCATGATATTCCTTGTTCTAAAAGATACATGTTCCACAGATAATATTGGCAGTGACTGACTGCTTCTTTCATGAGTATTTTTAAAAGTTCACAATTAATTAGACCTGGAAAGTCATCATTAGTTGATTTTTCATCTTAATTTCTATTGGCTTCATGCATGAGGAATTGCAATTAATCTCATAGTTCCTGACTTGAACTTCAAATTCTGTTTCTCAAAGCATTGATATTCACTATTCTCAGTTACACTACCATTAGGCACTATGATCATGCCTCCATTTTTTCTCTGAGACTTGTTGTTTTGAACCTCAGTTTTCAAACTTCTAAAACAGTTACAAGCAGTCATTCCAGAACCATACACAGCCTTTACTAGTACAACAGCTGATAAATTCTCATGCAAGCATACACTACATAATATAATAATAAAATAATAATTACATCTTTCGATTCATCCAATATGTACCTCACAGTGGCATGGAACTGAAAACAGATAGGCTTGCATGGCAGCTAGCAAGCTTTGTAGTAAATATGCAAACATTTTATGGACCCAGTTCATGGTTGGACCATACTGGGCATAACTTTATTTTTTGTAAGTAAGGGCCCAATTCAATACTCATTGAAGTCAATGAAACAATTCTTCAATGGGTTATGTATTGATGTAATAAATCTCCCAGTAATTCATGTGTCTAACCTGGGGGAAGAGGGAGGAGGGAATAAAAGTGTAGCATTGAAAGAATCCTGGTAGGTAGAACTAACATGATGATAATAAAAGACTTGAAAGTTGCCATACTTTAGCAGAAAAGCTTCAAAAACAATCTTCAGTGTGAAACTGCCGAGTTGGAATTCATATTCAAACTTATCACTCTCAGACTGGTTCTGAGTGGAGACTGTCTAGCTCATTACCAATATAATTTCCCCTATTTTTGGTATTCATACCTTCTCATCAACTATTGGGAATGAGCCACATTCATCATGATTGAATGGCCTCATTAACACTGGTTCTCCATATAGCAACACGCCCATCTTTGCATGAGTATATATATCTGCACAACTGACATTTCCATTTCATGCATCTGACATAGTACGTTCCAGCCGATGAAAGCTTAGGCCCAGATAAATTTTGCTAGTTTTTAAGGTGCCATGGGGCTCCTCATTGTTTTTCCTGAAACAGACTAACATGGCTACCCCTCTGAAACTAGCCATCCATGGGAGTTCTTATTCCTTACACCTTTGTTTTGGATAACTGCAATTAACTTTTTTTAAAAAGCAAGTCAGGATTGATGTGAAATTGTGAGTTGCTAGAATCTTAAGAATAAAAAATGGCTACGATATAGCTTTTCTTAGGGTAGTTCATCAGGGATTTAATGAAAGCTCAAATAATTCACCAATTAAAGTAGTGTGTTTATGGTAACATGAGCTGTTTGAAATCCAGTTTAGCATGTTACTACTATTTATAACTGACAGTGTTCTGGTCAAACTTAATAAAAAATTAGGTACTGCAAGTTTGTTTTTATTGTAGTCATGGATCTCAGATTATATAATAGGTTAACCATAATGAGTGACTGCCTGTTTTTCATGACTGTACATAAGGAAATAACATATTTGAAAATGTTGGATTATATTTAATTTGAGATATCTGATAACTGATCATATACCTGCAACATAATGGTGGCACAGGGGAAAATATATCCTCCAGCAAAGACTCAATGATAGCACAAAACTGAACATCACGACACACCCTTTAGCTAAACTACAAGAGGACTGAATAGAATATCTTCCCCTCCAGGTACAAACCAACAGAGCAACAATTAAAACAGCATACTGCACTTATTTTCTTTACTTGACTTCTTTTTTTCCTCTAGCTTGGTGTTCTATTATAAAACAAAGGAAAATAAGACTGGGTAGAAGGAAAAACCCCCGTAGAATAAGACAGATAGCATTTTGTTGTCAGATAAAGTTTGGTTTTTTTAGGTGGGGGAGGGATAATTTCAATGCTATTAATCATGAAGCAAAAACCAGTATTCTGTTAGTCTGTGCTTCATCTACATGAAGAGATGTTTTTCTTGTACTATTCATGAATGTCAGTGTAAATACTATAATAAAAGACACCTCTACTTCTTGGTCTGCTAGGACTTTAGGTGTTCAGAGCACTGCTGCATACTCAGTTGTAAATACACCACTACAAGTAGGCTTAAATAGCCAAAGCACAATTATGTAAACATTTTGTATCATTAGTATTTCTCCTGAATGGCCATTCTTTGACCTGCTAATCATGGAACACCTCTCACTTTTTCTGTTCTTTTTGTGTCCATGTTTGAAGTGTATACCCCAAAAGATACTGTGAAGAGTTAGCCATCTGGGTATAGATGAAATGGAAAATCACAGATTAATTTTGAAGCACTTCAGACTTTTGAAAGAAAATGCACCTGAGTAATTTTACTCATATGAGTAGTCCCACTGAGGAGTATTTCAATGCAATAAGCAGTTGCAGATGAAGGAGCCCTAATGTTTAACTTTCTTACCTTATTTTTATTTACATTTAAAAAAAATTCTTACAAAAAGTTCAATAATTGCAACTAATTTATAGTTAATTTCTCACTCTTTTTCATTTTACCATATTTTTCTCTCCACAGACATCCTGAGTTTGATATCAATCACTATGCAAGACAGCCAGGTAAGCCTCCATCCAGTTTAAGCAAAAGCAGAACAGTAGATGTGTTGAAGACAGAACAACGATCTCCTGGAAGGAGCCCTTCTTCCACTAGTCTACGAGAATCTAAATCTAGGACTGATTTTAAAGAAGATCAGAAGCCAAGTATGATGCCTAGCTTCCTCTCTGAGGCCAATCCATTAAGTGCAGTCACTTCAGTCGTAAACAAGTTCAATCCTTTTGATTTGATATCGGACTCAGATGCAGCCAAGGAAGATGACAATAGGAAACAAAAAGCAGTTCAGAAAGACCAGGGAAAGCCCGAGGAGAAAAAAGGACAAGCAAAGCATCCAACTCAGCAACAATCTCCAAAGCCAACAAGTCAGCAAAAAGAGCCCATCAAACCTGCACCCCAGCAAACAGGGCCTTCCAAACTGCCACCCCAACAGCAGCAGCTTGGCGCAGCTAAACAAGCTCAGAAACCAGGGCCTAGTCAGCCAGTAGGCCCTCCCTCAGAACAAGCCAAACAACCATCTCAACAACGAGGGGCACAGAGAACTCAGCCCCAGCAATCCGAACCCACAAAGCAGGTACCTCACCAACAGAGTCCTGCAAAACCTTCACCACAGCAACCAGGCCCTTCCAAAACATTACCCCAGCTACCAGATGTTGCTAGAATGCCACCCCAGGCACCAGCTTCCACAAAGACATCAGCACAGCCCCCAGGCCCTACAAAACAACCATCTCAGCAACCAGGACAGCAAGGAGGTCCTGCAAAGCCATCCCCTCAACAAGTTGGGCCTAGTAAACAACCCTCTCAGCAGCCTGGTCCTGTAAAGTCATCTCCTCAGCAAGTGGGGCCGGTTAAACAACCAACTCAGCAGCCAGGGCCTGGAAAGCCATCCCCTCAGCAAGTAGGAACTGGTAAACAACCATCCCAGCAGCCAGGGCCTGCAAAACCATCTCCTCAGCCAGCAGGGCCTGCAAAGCTACCATCACAGCAACCAGGACCTACAAAACCATCAGGCCAGCAACCAGAGCCTGGTAAACCTTCACAGAAATTAGCTGCACCCGGCGAATCAGCCCCAAAGAAAACTTTCTGTCCTCTTTGCACTAGCACTGAACTGCTGCTGCATACTCCAGAACAGGCCAATTACAATACTTGCACACAGTGTCAAACCGTGGTCTGCAGCCAGTGTGGCTTTAATCCCAATCCACATATAACAGAGGTGAGTGGCATCTAACACTGATTTTCATGCTAAGCCTAAAACTGGATTAAAATTCACTATGGCTAAGTTCAGAAGTTTTTATGGTAGAAGTTTGCAGTAGATCACTCAGGCCCATTATAGCAATTTAAGAGGAGAAGGTCTGGTTGTTTAAGCAAAGAATTCACATCTCTTTTGGAGGAAAATGACAGTTCTGTGTTTATACTTAGTCTAATGCTGTAGGGTCCTGGTTTCTGATAGGGGCTCATAATAGGGATGTAAAATCCCAATTAATCAGTTAACTGGTTAAATGGTAGGTTATCCTAATGCTTAAACAGTTAACTGACTAAGTGAGATTCTAGGTTGCAGACTGCTTGTGCCTGACTGGAGCAGCCACCATCCTGTGGAGGCCCCACTCCTACCCTTACTCAGAGCTATCTCCCAGCCCCAGTTGTGAATCTGGTTCCTGGCCCTAGCTGCATGGGCAGCTGGGACCAAGTGGGGCTGCTCCTGGGGAATCGGTTCCCATTCACATCCCCAGTTCATAAACATGACTACACTAGAAACAATAAGTAAGATGAAATGGAATATGAAACTTTTTTTTTTACAGAATATCACTTTTGTTTGGATTTAAATGCTCCCCTGCTGTATTTGTAATCCAGATGCCATAGTCTTGTGCTCATATAGGTGAATCAGAAAGATGAATTGATCTAGGAAATGACTAAGCAATGAAAGTGACACTGACCAGCTTGTTTGCTGAGTGAGGTGCAAAAGTAAACAAGCAGTCCAGATGGTGCAAAATAAATAAGATATTTAAAAGTTCTTTCTATTTTAATATCTGGATCATTTAATCTCACAAATGTGGACATTAGTGTTTGAAATAGATATAGGGTTAGATCCTCAGGTGGTCTAGATTGGCAGAGTTTTAGAGCTACACAGATGTACATCACTTAAGAATCTGGCTGGTGAATTGTAATTTGATGGTTTTCAATTTTTTTCAATAAGGTAGACCATTCCTTAAAATGTAGAGATCTTTCTCTTCATTATCTCCACTCCCAACCCTGATCTCCACCTTTGTAACTATAATAATAGGTCCATAAAAATTATATACCTATATTGTGATTTTAAATGAACTTTTTAATTTGATGCATGTATTAGCTCGATTAGTTACCTCTATACTACATTTGTGCTATTTACATCCTCTCCAGGGGAATTCACATTAATATGTGGAGCCTTCTTGTTGTTTTGAAACCTCCACTACTCTAATTTACCTAAGATGCTTTGCATTTTGGGTTTGTATGTTTTCAATGTCTGTGTTTGTGGCATTACCCACATATTTGAGCACAGTAGAACTGGTACACCAAGAAAGAAAAACACAACAAATCAGTCATGAAGCAACCAGAGAGAGGACTGTTTCTCTCTCTCTGGGTATGTCAATAGAGCCATGTAGATGAGGGTTGTAGACATAGCAAAATGAAGCAGCGATTTAAATAATCGCCGCTTCATTTACATCAAAATGGCTGCCGTGCTGTGCCAATCGGCTGTTTGTCAGCACAGCGCGGTAATCTGGATGCTCGGTGGTCGACATCAAAAGCCTTTGTCGACCGCCCCGGTAAACCTCATCCCACGAGGCATAACGAGGCAGTCGACAAAGGCTTTTGATGTCGACCGCCAAGCATCCAGACTACTGCGCTGTGCCGACAAACAGCTGATCAGCACAGCGCGGCAGCCATTTTGATGTAAATGAAGTGGCGATTATTTAAATCGCCGCTTCATTTTGCTATGTCTACAACCCTCATCTACATGGCTCCGTCGACAGAGCCATGTAGTGTAGACATACCCTCTCTCTCTCTCTCTCTTTCTCTCTCTCTCTCTCTCTGTGTTTTTTAGTTTAAATGATTAGGATAGCTAATGGAAAGAAGCCTGAGCTGGGCAATAACTAGTGCTTGAAAATGAATTGTGAGAAAGTCACCAGTTGTGCTTAGCTTTGGTATGGTATATAAGGATATTGATAATTGCTACATCTCATTGACAGGAATATGCCATTTTTGGGTGGTTCCTGGTGACAAATGACCTGTCTGCTTCTGGCAAACTTGATTTATTTATTGCTTTGCAGGTTTTTAATAAATAAATGAAATTTAAAAGGTTTGTTGTAGCTGTCCAGTAGTAACTCTCTGCTCCTCTGTGTAGTGGATACAATGAGTTCAGACTAATTTGAGTCCATTCCTAGGATATCAAAAGTTGCACTGGAGTTGATGCTTGTAAATTCTAAGATTAGGGGAGGAGTGAATTGTGTTTTACTGTCTGTGGGTTCTGGAATAAGTTGCAGGACACGATCAAGTGGCATGATCAGAGAATATTGCTGCTGGAGAATGTTACATGAGACTTTTTAGGCCGGAGTATTCTTTAATGAGAGTTAAAGGGAAGCATTGGTACCCTGAACTCTGCTGTTGACTCCTATGTCCTGAGTCTGGCTAGCTCAGTGGCACAGTAGTACTGGATCAAATTACAGGAAAATAATTGCATGATTATCTAGGCTTGGAATAATTGATCTCAAGAGAACAGCCCAGAAAGGGTGTTTAGAAACAAAAATCATTAAGCAACCACAGGAAATATTATAGTATTATCATAATACTATTATACATAATAGTATTATCATAGTGATGTGACATGAAGTGTTGTAGCCTTGTTGGTCCAAGAATTTTAGAAAGATGAAGTGGGTGAAGAAATATTTTTATTGGCCCAAATTCATCTTTTAATTGGCCACTTCCCCTGAACAGTCACTTGAAATATGTGTTAGCTACGTATAGCCAAATACAAGCTGAAAAAGTTTGTTGAGCATGATACTCTGAACAAGTTTCCAAGACATGAAGAAGAGCTCTATGTAAGGTCAAAAGTTGATTTCTCTCACCAACAGAAGTTGGTCTAATAAAATATATTACTTTACCCACCTTGTCTCTGTAGTAGTGATGTTAGTTATATTCAAAGATGAAATTCTTATAACCTTTAGGCTAGGTCTACACTATACCTTTTTCCAATTTTCTTTTGGAAGAAGCTTTTCTACACTGGGCCAAATTTCAGAAGATCCCTTCTTCCTCATAGAATGAGGAAGACAGGGCTTCCAAAAGGGCATGTTTGCTCTTCCACAAAAAAAAGTGGAAGAGCAAACGTGTTCTCTGGATGCAGCAGAGATTTTTTGCGATGCCTCTTGTATCCCAGAAACCCCACGCAGAATTTTTCCTGTTTCCGCAGTGGTTTGAATTGATAACGTTTCTATGGCCCATTTTGTATTCAGTTATTGAAGCATGGTTCAAAGTTTCTTTCTTTCTTTCTTCAAAACTTGAGTTATGTTTAAAATATCAGATTTCCATGGAAATAGTCAAGAGCCTTCATTGTATTTGAACCAAACTGGTTTAGAGAGAGCTGTAAGTATTTGAAAAAATCTTTGATTTTCCACTAACTCTTTAAGTAGACACTATGCCTGGGTATGAAATTCAATACATTGAGACAATAAATACAGCTGCCTTTAAGACCATCTGATTGCATACATATGTAAAAGAAAATTTGAATTTCATACCATACTTTGAAATAAACATGAGTAAGGCACTTATTTCACAGTGCAATCATTTCAATAAATGAAGGAGCAGTGCTTCTAATCTAGTCAACTGCTAGCTCTATGTTGATGACTCCCATATTTACTTCTCCCCTTCTGCTCAGCCTCTAATATTCAATGTAACTGAAATCTCATTCTGGATGTTCTGTAACACTCTTCAAAGGAACAGAACAAAATCTGAACTCCTGATCTTTTCTCTCTGAGCTCTTCTCTCCTTTTTTAAGCTCAAGATCACCTTCTTATCCCCTTTTTCATCTAATGCCCCGACTGTTGCCAAATCTTGATGCTTCTTTCTATACAGCGTCTCATACATTCTTTTCATGAGCGATGAGGAGTCCTGTGGCACCTTATAGACAAACAAATTTATTGGAGCATAAAGCTTTCGTGGGCAAAGACCAGCTTTGTCAGATGCATGTAGTGGAAATTCCAGAGGCAGGGGCAGGTATTCTTTTCACCATACTGCTTGAAAGCAATACTTTATTCCTCCGTTATCTGTCACTTTGACTACTGCAAAATCTTTTCCCCTGGTTTGTCTTTATTCCTCTCCAGTCCATCCAGAATGCTGCTAAAATAATCTTCCCTTTTCACCACACTGATCACAACATTTACCTTTTGAAATCACTTCACTGAATTTTTCTCATCTGCTGCAGAACATTTAAGTTTCTCATGCTCCCTTTCAGTTTTCCTTGCCTAAACTCTCATTTCCTTATCCTCATTCTTCCATGTCAATATTCCTACTATATTGCTCTGTAGCCCATTTTGTATCATTCCTTCATGTCTATGTGCTTTCCATTTATTCCCCTTATGTTTGGAAATCTCTCTTTTTCAGGCACAGTCTCTGTCCACAAAAAAGACAATTCTAAATGAAAAAATAAATAGATAAACCTAGAGTAGAGAGAAGAGCTGCAGCATGTAACAGACGATCTTCATTGTTTAGTTCCATGATTATTCCTATGTATAGTATTATAACTGCCTTCTGCAGGAATCTTTGCACCTTCCTCTGCAGCATCAGATGCTGGGCGCTATCAGGGATGGGATATTGAACCACTAGTCTGCTCTAGCATGGCAATTCCTACACTTCCATATTACCAGTTGGCAGATTTCTTACAGGCATCACAATAGAATTGGCTCTTGAAGAGCAGGGTTGAATAAGGACAGGATAGTAGCCATGCAGACTAACTTCAGAAGTGCACACATGCATCAGGACAGCACAGAAGAAAGTACAAAGTAACACCAGACATTCACTCTCATCATTTAAAACCCTAGTTAAAATTCATGTCCTATATGAAGCCTAGCCACTCTAATTCATTATTACCCAGACCCAAAAGTGATAACTGTATTGCTAGATTAGATCATTTGCACCATGTCACTGAAATAACTTACACTGCAAATGTCTTTGGATAAGGTATTATCTGTCTTCTGTTTTGTACAGCATATTCCAGACTGAAAGCACACCATAAATAGAATGTGTCTGGCAACATATGTCTCTCTAATCTGTCTAGGTATTTATACTCCATTCATCACTGTGCTATATGAGAGCCTAGCAATATTTACATAAGGTAAAAAAAAAAATCTCAATACAGTTGATGTTTTGTCCCCCATTCTCTTTTCATATACACACACACTATTGAATCTCACATCAAATGTGTATATGTTTCGTTATGTAATCATTTTTTCCTTCATTTTATTTTCATACTTACATTTTCTATTGTAACAGCCAACAACATAGGTCATGAATCAGGACTGAACACAGGACCTCCAGACATTTAAGCATATGAGTAGTCCAATTGACAGGGGCAAAGAAGGTGGTGAGAATACTCTTAAACTCTTGCTTTGTTGGAACCACAGTTAAAAAGCAGGAACATCTCTACTTGGTTTCCTTTAGCTAGTAGATTGTCACCAAAGAAGATGCATAACATGTGGTCAGCCATGAATTGTACTGAGATAATGCACCTGTTTGTTCATTACATTGAATGTCTATAAAGGGGCAGATTGACTCAAGTTCAAAAGCTCTTAATGTTATATATATCCTGGTTCTATTTTGCAGATCTCCTCAGTAGGTTTCTCTTTGATACCACATGCCATTTACTGCTTTCAAAAAATTCATTCCACCTTTATCTCAGTCCTTCTCTTCTGACATTCAGATAACACATTGCACACTTTTAGTGATCTAAAGTGGTTACTCTTTCCTTCTATTTCTCTGTTACCATCTACTTCCACTTTATTACTATATTGGAATGTTCTTCATGATAAATAATAATTATATACCAATACTTGTCATATATATTTTATTATGCTCTGTCTTTGTGGAGGGGATGTTTTGGTAAGGTTCATGTTAAATGCATATTATTAAGCATTTAAACAGAGAAACTGGGGAAACTCATTTATGATTTCCACTGCAATTATAACTCAACATCTTTCTATATTTATGTTAAGAAGCTTGTTAAAAAGTATATGCAATAGTTCAAAATACTGTTTTTACACAAAGGAGTATCTTGTTATTAAGAAGCACATAAGAGCATAGAATAAAGGTCTGAAAGGGAACCTCTTTGGTCATGTAATCCAATCCTCTGCTATCATAGGGAACTTCATTATATAGTCCCATTCATGAATTTATCAAGCTCCATCCTGATAAATATATTGCATTCCTGGGGGAACCCTCATTATGACTTTTGTGAATTTGAATTCCCAGACATAATGCTGCATTAAAGGTGCACAATGTTGTGTAAGCCTAATACAGTATTGATAGAAGTCTTTTAATTATTTTCTTTTTTGACAAATGCTAAAAGAGACAGACTTTTATTGGATTTAAACATTATCTATAATGCATACAGTTCAAAAACTGCAGCATTTTGCTAGTGTACAAGAACTAGAAAGTGACATGGGCTAGAAACCCACTGTAAATAAAGATACAGCTACAAACGTAGATTCCATGTCTAGACTTTATTATAGCAGTAGAAAAAGCTTTGAGGCAGCAATTCCTCTATAAAACTTTCGTCCTGAAAAGTATTTATTACTGATGACAACATGAAGAACATGATCCAAAATAAAAAAAGTGGTAGGTGTTTAAATCCTTCCATAAACTATTGGAAGTATGAGATGCAGACAGAATGAAAGTTTTAAAAAAATCAGATCAAGATTATTTATGTATGTTCTTCTTTTATTTATTATTATCTAAATATATCAGATTCAACTCTTAATATGATTGGAGTTCTACTGTTACTAAATTACACTTTACACATTGCTGCGTACTGAAATAATGTGGGACTTTGGATCAAATTAATCTCTACTGTAACTCCTTTAAGTCTACTTTGCTATAAGAAAGATCCATTTAAAGTAGAATATAATGTATATTTTTACACTAAGTAGAATTTGTTGGAAGAATTGACGAGCTCCTCATATGAAAATGCTAAGTATGTACACAATCGTATTATTCCATTCTGAATCATGCCCATTTAAGAACCCAATAAATTTTCCGTTATTCTTTATTAGGGGAAAACTGAATGCCTATGTTAGCACTCTTTAATTCAGGGTATCATAGGAAGATTGAATGCCTACTTTACTACTTTTATCGTATTAAAAGTATTGTTATCCTGTGGCTTCAAGTGTCTCTAATGCAAGAAAAAAACAACAACAAAACTAAGAGGTGAACGATCCTCGGTGTACGGCAAGAAACCTCTGAACTTCCAACACCTAAACTGACCACTTTAAGTAGAAAATACTCTAACAGGCTTTTAAGTAAGTTAGCACTAGCCCAGAAAACTCTCCTGTCCAGTTTTTAACACAAGTAAATTATACATTAATCTGCATAGCTAAGATGTCAACTACAGTGAGCCATCTGCACTGGTATTACTGTTGCCCAGCAACTGTAATTTACTACTGCATCAGGTCATGTGATTTGGGATGCCATTTTCTGGGTAATCACTGAGCAGGAAGTGTGGATGATTTTGTCCTTGAACAGACGGGATAATCTATTGTCAAATCCCAGTGATATTCACTTGGTTGAATGCTTTTTATGCAGAACAGATAATATATACTGGTTAACTATTTGTTGGCTGTTGTTTTGCATCTCTTGTTAATCATTCATATTTTGGCAATAAATTAAATCTCAAAACAGTAATGAAACGAGTCATAATGTAGCATGATAAATTGTGGGCTGTAATGGTTTTTTTACACATAGCATAAAACATATATGCTGTTTTGAAAATTTGCTTTCATAGTCCCTCAAAAATGGAGTCGAAAAAATAAAGTTATCAAATGATTATGTTAATTATTTTGTTATATAAGAACTTTTATATAAGTACTATGATAGTAATCCCATTTTTTTCTGAAAACCCTACCGTTGTTAATTACAGTAGCATATTATGGTATTTTTTATGTTTGTGATAAGTGAAGGAGTTAAAATGAACTTCTGTACATGAATGCATTTTAATTTTTTAAAATTACTTTAGTTTTAATTAAAATATTTAAAATATCCATATTAAAATGCTACAGTATTTTTTAGTGATTGCATTAGCATTATTATGCTGTAAGATGTACCGAGAGTACCAAATGATCATTACTGCAGTTAGGGGCTGATTATTTGGGAGACATTCTGCAGTCTGCCGACTACCTGAGGAGAACATAACACCCCACTTGTTTGGACGCCTTGATTCAATATTTTGGGTTGATCTTATTTGTCTATTTTTGATATGTGTTGTTGAAAGGAATCACATTGAGTTGCAGAGTTTTTAAGGCCAGAAGGAAGCACTAGATCACCTAGTCTCACTTTCTGCACACTACATATCATTCAATATCTCCCAACACCCACACAGCAAGCCCAATACCCAGAATTAGACCAAAGCATTCTAGCCCTCAGGAGACTCAACTATGTGTGCCACAGGCAGAGAACAGGAAGGACCAAGGTGCACCAAGACTACTACGATGGCAAGGAATGAATTAAGGAGAGATACCCAGAATGAATGTATTTTTGTTCAGTGCTAAATGATTCTCAGATGAGACATTTAGAGCCTTTCTATGCTGATGAGACCTTGAAACATTATTTGTAATTATTGTCCAGATTTCTGTAGAAAAATGCTAAATGACAAGTATATCTTCAATGAGCATAAGAATGGCTGTCCTGGGTCAAACCAATGGTCCACCTATCCTGACTTCTGACAGTGACCAGTACCAGACCTTCTGAGAGAAGGAACAAAAGGGGGCAATTTTGAGTCATCCAGCCCCAGCTTGTGGCAGTTGGAGGATTAGGAACAAAGCACAGCATTGTATCCCTGAAAATCTTGGTTAATAGCCATTCGTGGACCTATTTAATTCTCTTTTGAACCCAGTTATACTTTTGGGCTTCAGAACATCCCATGGATATGAGTTCTATTCATTGATTGCATTGCATGAAGTAGTACTTCCTTCTGTTTGCCTGAAACCTTGTGCCTATTAATTTTATTGCATGATCCCTGGTTCTTGTATTAAGTGGAGGGCTAAATAACATTTTCCTATTCCCTTTTTTACACCATTCATGATTTTATAGATCTCTATCATACCCTTAGCTATCTCCTTCCTAAGGTGAATAGTCCCAGTCTTTTTAATCTCTCATGTGGAAGCTGTTCCATGTTCCTAATCAGTTTTGTTGCCTTTCTCTGTACCTTTTACAGTTCTACTATATAATTTTTTTGAGATGAGGCAAGGAGAACTGCATGCAGTATTCAAAGTGTGTGCATACCAAGATTATGTCCAAGTGTCCCAGACTGGGGGGCGGTAATGCTCCATTAAATGCTCACTCAGGCACACAGAGACCTCATCATTGTGAGCTAGCGGACGGCAGTCCCGACCCTTTTCCAACCGTGTTCCCTTCACCCCGTGTCCTTATCAACTCCGTATCAAGTTATTTGCCAATACGGCTAGTCCTTTGGCCCTGGCTCAGACTAACTAGTCCTTTGGCCCTGGCTCAGATTAACAGTTCTCAATTTTTGCGTCTGAAGTTCACAGAGGGTAGGAGGACCTAGGCCCTCCCCCTCTCCAGGTCCCAACCCAGGACCCTAAGAGCAGAGATACAGCTCCTCTGCTTGGTTGGTGGGGACATGCCCCACAACTCACCAACCCAAGGGTTCCAGCGAGGCCCTCAACACAGCCTGCTTTCTACCCTCAGCTCTCATTTTCTCTAGGCTGCTGGAGGTGGCTGCCCTCTGGAACATGGGCAAGCAATTTGTATCCGGCTCCCCTCCTGAAGGCCACTCCCCATGGGCCGGCCAACACTGGCAGGTCTCCTGCTCTGGGAGGTGTAGGTCTCCACCAAGCCTGCACCCGCTCCGGCCCCAGGGACCCTGTCCCCCCATCAAACTCTCCCCCCTTATCTCTGCCAGCGTGGACTTTTGAAACCTGGTGCTCTACTGCTGGACGCCCGCACAGGCACAGTCCTCCCAGCCAGCCCGCTGCCCCCACATATGTATGTACCAGTGGCGGCCTGGGAACAGCCCCAGCACTGCCACAGGGGAGTCGCTTCACGGGCCCACAGCGTCTCCGCTCCCCATACTGGAAGTTTAGAATCACACAGGGTTTAGAAGTTTAGAATCACACTGCGCTAGTTAGGCCTCAGTGTGAGTATTGTGTCCAGTTCTGGGCACCGCATTTCAAGAAGGATGTGGAGAAATTGGAGAGGGTCCAGAGAAGAGCAACAAGAATGATTAAAGGTCTAGAGAACATGGCCTATGAAGGAAGGCTGAAAGAATTGAGTTTGTTTAGTTTAGAAAATAGAAGATTGAGGGGGGACATGATTGCAGTTTTCAGGTATCTAAAAGGGTGTCATAAGGAGAAGGGAGAAAACTTGTTCATCTTGGCCTCTGAGGATAGAACAAGAAGCAATGGGCTTAAACTGCAGCAAGGGAGGTTTAGGTTGGGCATTAGGAAAAAGTTCCTAACTGTCAGGGTAGTCAAACACTGGAATAAATTGCCCAGGGAGGTTGTGGAATATCCATCTCTGGAAAGAGAGAAAGGTTAGATAAATGTCTATCAGGGATGGTCTAGACAGTATTTGGTCCTGCCATGAGAGCAGGGGACTGGACTCGATGACCTCTCGAGGTCCCTTCCAGTCTATGATTCTATGATTCTATAGGGTTATCCACAGTAATTAAAAGCCTGCAGTTCAGCTAAAACTTTTTGTGCCACCTGTTCAAGATGACTTCTTTAAATGAGTTTGCATAAGGATAACAATTCTATTGATCATACACAAGAAAGAGTAGAATCCAGATCATCCTAATAAATGTTGTCTGTGTAAGGCTAAGAAAAGTTACACATGAAAACAATAAATATGTATTTTTGTCACTAGAGTCAGTATTTATGACTCTGAATGGACAGAGGAAGAAGAGCTGTCCAATAAGATGGTACAGAATTTTCTTTCATGGTCACTGTTCATAGATGTTATTGCTAGAAAATAGAAAATAAACTTTCTTTGGAGCTCCTGATTTTAACTAGTACAGTTATTAGAAAACTCTTATTATTTCTCTGAATATAAGGCTAATTTGTCTGTGAAATATATTTTAGTGTTTGCTTCTCTCTCTGTATATATATATATATATATATATACTGTGTGTATATATATATATATATATATATACTGTGTATATATATATATATATATACTGTGTGTATATATATATATATATATATATATACTGTGTATATATATATATATATATATAAAAGTTTTTCCTACTGCGCGACAGAATGACATCAGGTTCTCTGTCCACAAAAGGGGCCAGAGATGGGGGTGTTAGTGAGCGCAGCAAGCAGGGGCTTTTCATGGACAGAGAGCAAGGCATTGTCGAGCATAGCAAATGAGGCGATCCAGTAGTTATTTTGAAATGACATAATGTTCACATCACAGAGCTAGGAGATGAGGATATTGGTTTCCATATCACAGTACTGAATTCGGATCAAATGTTACTAGGGAAATACACAGCATGAAATCTGTTAAATTTTAACAGGGGTGAGGGGCAAAAGAGAGGGAAAAAAACCCTTTCTATTCTGTGACAGTGGCAAAAAAATTCATAGAAATTGTATTAGATGTTTGCAAGTGCATTAAGGATTTTCATCAAATTAAGGATACTGAATTATTGAAAGTAAGTACAAGAATAATCTTATTCTACTGTCCTTATGTCCATGAAGTTTCAGTACAGGTTGTGCCAATGCTCCTTTCTTTATAAGAATCTGTTTTCATTGATTTTAGAAAAATTCTGTTTGGGATGAACTTGGTGTAAAAGGCTTTGGCTTGGAAGATTTTTTTAAAAATTTTAAATGGTTGTGAAGCAGAGAAAAGGTTTTTTTTCTGCGGAGGGGAAGTGGAGGTAACTGTGGTTACCATTAGGGGTTAGGTTTGGCCTTAGGAAAAACTTCCTGTCAGGGTGGTTAAACACTGAAATAAATTGCCTAGGGAGGTTGTGCAATCTCCATCACTGGAGATATTTAAGAGCAGGTTGGATAGACATCTATCAGGGATGATCTAGATGGTGCTTGGTCCTGCCATTAGGGCAGGGGACAGGACATGATAATCTCTTGAGGTCCCTTCCAGTTCTAATATTCTATGAATCTATGTTCAGTTTCTTTATAGATGTGTGCAGCTATCTTGGATTTCTGTGGAAATCTCTCTTTGAGGTATTGGATGCTTATTCTCAACCTTTTATTAGTCCTTTAAATAAAATGCCAATTTCTCTCACATTTCTGTTGCCATGTATGATACACAGAATCTGTATATATTAAGCATTCTGGAGCCTGGTTGATGCTGGCTGGTTGGAGGGGGAGATTAAAAGCCGTGTAAAGCTTATCTTTACTTTCCCTTGGTCTTTCTATACTCTGAGCATTGCTGGTCCTGCCTTCCAGGTTAGAGTCATCCCAGGAAGTGTAAGATGGTCCCAAATGGCTAAAATTTCAGCCACAAGATTAATACGATATTGAGGTGGTCTAACAATGTCCTGGGTTTTTGGTTTTGTTTTTTTTTTTGTTATACTGTCAGGATGGAGGAAGAGGTAGAGCATAGGATCCTCTTCTCCCCCAAATGAATCCATTGGGATGATTGTTCCTGGGTCAATTACACTAGCTCTGTTTACATAAGATCAGTGGTGAGGCCACGGAGGATTAGGTCTGTTTTTGGCTCTAATCAGAAATAAATATAATGTAGAGTTTGAGATTTGAGCGAGGACATTGTTACCCATGACACATTGATCTGACTGTTCATTCTTTCTCCTTTTGTGACGATGGTCTTTGAATAGAGGGGGAAATGGAGACTGGGGTTTGCACCCTCCAACAAGGCAAATTTTACATTGTCTGTAAAAATATAGAAGAACAGCATTTGATACTGCCCAAGCCTAGTGACGTCAACAGCAAATTCTTTGATGGCAGCAGACACATTATCAGGCCCATACTTCAGTGTGTTTTAGTTGATGATAGCATCATTTTGCATAGTTTATTTTACAGCTTCTACAGTTAAACTCAGAGAACTGGAGTGTGCTTGTATTTTAAGATAAAATGTAATGGTTACAATGGCTTTTGGGTTTGGGCACTTAATTCCTCCTCCTGAAATGCCTGGGAGGAATTTATGGCTGAAACAGAGAGTATGTCTACACTGCAGGCTGGATCAATGAGCAGCAATCACTCCACCAGCGGTCGATTTATCACATCTCTCCCAGTGAGTCTGGTATTCCACCAGAACAAAAAGTACAGGGGGGAATTGATGGGGGAACATCTACTGTTGACCCTTCTTAGTGAATACACCACAGCATGTGCATCTAAATACATTGACTTTAGCTACGCTATTCACATAGCTGAGGCTGCATATCTTAGATCACTTTCTCACGGTAATGTATGCCCGACCAAAGGAATTTTAAAAAGAAGTAAAACCTCTGTTTTTCTTTCTTAATTTCTGTTGTCGGGTTTACCCATTAACTTTTACTTTAAAAGTTTTGTTTTGATTAAGAAAGGAGAAGATGAAAATCCAGGCTATTGAGGCAGTTAACATTGGTGGTGCTCAGGTTATAATATATTGCAAATTGCAGTTCATAGTAAACTCAAATTTATCTATTTAGACTCTGATTGGACACTATAATCTGGTAGGTTTTACCGAGGTGCTGTATTTACCATTCATCATATCATATGGTGAGGAAAGCATTCGACAAAATTAAAAGGCCACCCTTAATTTAAGTGCCTTTATTGGTGGTAAGAGAGACAAGGTAGGTGAGATAATATCTTTTAGTGGATCAACTTCTGTTGGAGAGAGAGACAAGCTTTCAAACCCGCATGCACCTCTTCTTCAGGTCTCAGAAATTAACTCATTGTCACACAAAGTAGAACAAATTGTTTTCTATAAATATTAATACATATTTCAATGGACTATACAAGGTGAAGTGGTCCATTAACATACCCCCTCCCCCTCCAGTCATAAGAAGGAAATGAAGAGGAC
The DNA here is from genome assembly GCA_032595735.1 of Pelochelys cantorii. Taxonomy (NCBI): domain Eukaryota; kingdom Metazoa; phylum Chordata; order Testudines; family Trionychidae; genus Pelochelys; species Pelochelys cantorii. The sequence goes on along the minus strand of CM064326.1, from coordinate 329,616,330 downwards.
AGGGAGAAGAAACAACTGGATGAGGTTGAAATGGTGAAACAGAAAATAGGGAAAAATAGTAAAGCCTTTTTTTTCCCATTAAGGTTACTTTAATTATGCACCATTTAAGCCATCAAAATAGGACTTATTAGCCTTGGCCTGTGTACAGCAGTAAATTTCATTCTTTTTTGTCAGTCAGCTGAAATGAAACTGGCCTGTCTTAGTTTTGCTTTTAGTCAGTTTCACTTTTTGGGTTCCAAGCGCTTATATTTGAGTTACAAACACAGCAGAGGAGTGTTTAAACACAACCAAAACCCATCTTCATTGAAAATGGAAGATAAAAGTCTGTCAGAATGCTAACATTCATATTAATACAGTTTTGGTTACTGTTAAACCTACATCTGGGATCGTTTTCCATAGCTTATGTATATTGTATCTATCTGAATAGTAAGGGACAAACTAAGTGATGTTTTAAGATATTGTATATAAATGTTAAAAGCTTGTTTCTGATCATTATTGAAAATGTATTGTGGGTAAGTACAGAGGGAAATGAAATAATTAAAAAGCAGTCTTGGCCAATTTAATTTTCATTTCCATTGGTGCAACTTCCAGGGGTGAGAGAGTATGGAGAAACAGGAGACAATGCTGTAATGAGCAGCAGCATCTCTCTTGCTGGCAGTCATTGCCTTGAAGGAGATCATGCCAAACTGAGTGGCTCCTCTCTCCATTTTTCTCCCTCTTTCCCCCAACATTTTATTTTATTTTATTTTCCTCCTCCCACTTTTCCATTGGCAGCATGGAAAGCATGAGGATTGGCATGTGGCACAGATTCATCTAGCTTCATCTTCCTCTGGCCTGACATGTTTTCTGAAATCTTCTGGTGCCCCAACCACAATTGTGCAAATGATCTTCAGGGCGAAATAATGCTGTAGTTGTTCTGCTCTCTTCTCTTAAAATAGTTAAGGAGGCATTTAGCTGAGAGCAACAATGGTCCAGTGGTTAGGCTTTGGGCTAGTTATCTAGTCTGTTTTCCAGTAGTAAAATAGCATTTCTTTCCCTCACAAGACTGTTGTGAGGATAAATACATTGCAAATTATGAGGTTGTTGGATACTACAGTAATAGAGGCTTAGAGGTACAGAAAATAGATGAACTATTTCCTTTATTCCTCCCCTTTGTGCTGAATAATGAAAAGTACAATGGGGCTTATGATAATTACTCTTGGCTCTTCTAAGCCTAATAATGATGTGATTGCAGGAACACCTTATAATGTGTCATGTAGTGCCCTTATTTTGTAAGCAGAGCTGCACATTCATTTCTTAGAAGACTTGCACTCAGAAGTTGATCATATGAAATGATTCTACATAAATATATGGAATTCATTAGCACACCTCTATTGTTAAATGAATATATGTATATTGTGCACCTCTGTGACTTTTTTCCCCATTTATATAAAGCATAACCAAAATTAGAAACTAAGCCAGAGACCTGATAGTTGCAGAGTGAAGACTAACAATGCATTCGCTTCTGTTCTAATCATTATAATTATGGCCTTCTATTGGAAGCATTAATTTGCCAAATTATTTTTGAATATTATTATGTTATTAATTATTAATATTTTCTTTTTTTTTTAAAAATCATTATTGCTGGTGAATCAAAGCTGGCAAATCAGTGCTGCCCCCATGAATTTCCATGGTGTCTGAAATGCAGACTTGTTCTGGTAGGCTGGAGTGCAGGAATCAGAAGTGAAATGAAAAATTCTGTTGCATTTTTTAATTATAAAGTAATATTTAGGAGCATTATATTCCCCTTTTTGATGACCTTTTACCTGAACTTTTAATTCTAGCCAAAAGTACACTTACTAATATTAGCATTGCATTACCCTAATGTTGTTAATTTTTTTAAAAAATCTTTTTTTCTGCAGTTTAAAGAATGGCTCTGTTTAAACTGCCAGATGCAAAGAGCACTAGGTGGTGATTTAGCTCCAGTTCATAGTCCTGTGCCACAGCCTTCTCCGCCCAAACAGAAAACAACTTTTCCATCTTCAGCAACTAAACTGCCCTCCCAGCCCCAGCAGCCTACTCAAAAGAAAGATACTGCTCAAAGACCTGATCCTTCCCAGTCCTCAGAACCTAAAAAGCCCCCACATCTGACAAAGCAACCATCCATGCCTGACTCTCCCCCTGTGAAATCAAAGCAACCACCCACTGAACCTGTGACCCCACACATCTCCCAGAAAATTGAACCCACTCCAAAATTTGACCAGATCAAGCCAACATTGGTCGAAGATAAGCAAAAGAAGCCTACCACTGACAGTGCACCTACCTCTTTAGCATCTGGACTGAAACAGGATTCACGAGGTCCCAAAGCTCCATCAACTCAACAGAAAGCAATGGAACCCCAGAGGTCAGAACCTGCCAAGTTATTGCAGGACACCCATCTGGCTGGGGAGAAAGCTATCTTGCCAGAGTCCAAAACCTTACCACAAGTGTCACAGAAAAAGTCAGAGCCTAAATTTGTTTCTCAGCCTGGATCAGACGCTAAAGGTCCCAAACTTGTAGAGCCAACACCGATGAAGGAAGACCCTAAGAAAACACAAACAAAAATAACTCCAAAACCTGATGCCAAGCAGGTTCCAAAAGGACAACAAGGAGCTGTAGGCCCCAAGACTACCCCAGTGCAACTGACATCTCAGCCTCAACATCCGCCAAGAGCTCAAGAGCAACCAAGGCGTTTCAGTCTAAATCTGGGAAGTATCACAGATACCCCTAAACCGCAGCCTACAACTCCACAAGAAACAGTTACTGGGAAACTTTTTGGATTTGGTGCTTCAATCTTTAGCCAGGCTTCAAATTTAATCTCCACATCCAGCCAACCAGCAGCTCCATCCTCAGGCCCTCTACTGGGGCCTGCTACTAAGCAGCCCCCTCCACCATCTCAAGTACCACCCAAAGAAGCCGGTCAGACTCAACCATCTCCAAAAACAGCACCTGTGAAAAAAGAAGCCAAGCCTCCTGTGGTAGAAAAATCAGAGCCACCCAAGGCAGAGAACATTGTAACCGGTAAAGGATCTGAATTAGAAAAGAAAGCTATTGCAGCTAAAGACAGCAAGCCTCAAATTACTGAATCTAAAAAAATTGCTGGGCCACCTGAACTGGAAAAAAATACCCTGCCTAAATCAACTTGTCCTCTTTGTAAAACTGGGCTAAACATTGGTTCGAAGGATCCGCCCAACTTTAATACATGTACAGAATGCAAGAATACTGTGTGCAATCTCTGTGGATTTAACCCGATGCCACACATAGTTGAGGTAGGAAGTGACATTTATATTTACTCTCTATATATTAGTAACTGTTTCTCTAGATTGTGAATGTCAAAGCACAATTTTTAGTTAACAAGTTGTGCTGAACACATCTAATGTTTCTTTTGAGAGCTTGTATTTTTTAATTAAATATTTCTGAAATTTGGAGGATAGTCAAAAGATACTTCAGATGAATTTCTTTTATTTTAAAGGTGGCTACTATAGGAGCTCTCCTAGCTTTTGAGGCAAAGGCAAACTAATAATAATGATGATTAATGAATCCTTTTAAATTAGTAGTATTATATCATGGCAGAATATTATACTCCTACTTTAGAGCTCACCCGGGGGAAAAAGTTCCTTTTTATGTTGGTTGGTATAGCAACATTAGCATGGTTTATTTCCCTCTCCCTCCTCCTTTGATCAGTGAGCACTATTGAATGAAGGGCTTTATTAATTGTTAGTCCCTTTTCCCCAGCAGAATCTTTTAACTTTTCCCTAAATCTTTTAGGCAAAGTTGTACCTATATCCTCAGGTCCCATTAATTCTATTCTGACTCTTAACTGTATGTGGCTCATTTTGATGTGTCCATATCAAATCCTGAAGTTCATGGGATATGTGTGTGCAAAGTGGGGCAGGATTTAAAGAGGAAAAGATCAGAAAGCCATTTAACTGGTAAAAGAGCTGAAGTTTAAATGGGGCATTTTATTGTTAAAATACAACAATATTGGTGGTTTCTTTCTTGTGTATATGCAGTAAAATGGTTCCATGAACTACATTTATTGGAACAGAATCAGCTTAACTTTTGTAACCATGATACTTTCCAAAAGGTGACATTTTATCAGTTTATTTATTTATTGTTCTTTCTTGCAATGGATTTTTAAAAAGGGGGAAAGGGGCAAGAAACAGTATGTCAACTTATAAGAGGGGCAGAAAAATTCCATACTTTTCTCATTGTGTTAGCAAGACCTTACTTAGACCACCAGCAAATTACATGCAGGTAATTCAAGTGTGTAACTCAATCTAATTAGTATCTGAGAAAACAAACTGTTAGTTTACGGTGTTTGGTATCCAAGTAAATGAACTAGAAATGGCTATTTGTCTTAGATCAGTGTCACAACACTGCCATAGCTGGAGTAGAAGCATAGAAGGAAGAGTGAAAAGAAAAGAACATTCATTATTTGTTGATGTTATCATTTGGATCTCTTCCTAGCCATCATATTGTTAGGTTTTTCACACTCATAGGGTTACGTCAGATCCCCCCCCCACTAAAAGAAAAAAAAAACCCGAACAAATAAAACCAGAAACCAAAATCCAAACCAAACAACAAATCCTCAAGTTTTTTGTTTTTGTCTTCTGAATTTTTCACTCTTTAGGGCACAAATACCACATCTCCACAAAGTGAGGTTACTTGGGTTTTACACTTAGGAAGAGATTTTTCAAAAGTGATGAAGTGAGTCAAATGTCCCAGGATTTTTAATGGCCTATATTCCATCATCACTTTTGAAAGGCCTGCATTTAGCTGTTAAATAAATACATTCACAAAAATGTCAAACCTTCCTGCAACTTCCTTCTGGTTCCACATGCCTTCTCCTTATACCTCAGCTGGGAAAATGAAATGCTATGTCCTGTTTCCCTTCCTTATCACTGTCCAGCCTTCCTTCCTGGGTTTTTCCTGTCAGCCTCCAAGTATTCCTCTGACCCTTGTTTCCCTTTCTGTTACCACTAATACTTATCCCAACATACTCTTACCTTCAGTTACTGGGCAACAAAATAGCAAATGAAATTTAATGTTGATAAATGTAAAGTAATGTACATTGGAAAAAATAATCCCAACAACATGATGGGGACTAATTTAGCTACAACTACTCAAGAGACTGATCTTTGAGTCATTGTGGCTAGTTCTCTGAAAACATCCACGCAATGTGCAGCGGCAGTCAAAAATGCAAACAGATTGTTCAGAATCATTAAAAAAGGGGATAGAAAATAAGACAGAGAGTATTTTATTGCTTCTATATAAAACCATTGTACGCCCACATCTTGAATACTACATATAGATGTGGTTGCCTCATCTCAGAAAAGATATTGACATTAGAAAAGGTTTAGAGAAGGGTAACAAAAATGATTAGGGGTTTGGGAATGGTTCCCATATGAAGAGAGATTAAAAAGACTTGGACTTTTCAGCTTAGAAAAGAAGAGACTAAGGGGGGGATATGATAGAGGTCTATAAAATCATGACTGGTATGGAAAAAATGAATAAGGAAAAGTTATTTACTTGTTCCCATAATATAAGAACTAGAGGTCACCAAATGAAATTAATAAGTAGCAGGTTTAAAACAAACAAAAGGAAGTTTTTCTTCACACAGCTAACAGTCAACCTGTGGAACTCCTTGTTGTGAAGACTAGCACTTTAACAGAGTTCAAAAAAAGAACTAGATAATTTCATGGCTATTAACCAGGATGGGTAGGAATGGTGTCCTTAGCTTCTGTTTGTTTGGAAATGGATGACAGGAGAGGGATCATGTGATAATTACCTGTTGTGTTTACTCCCTCTGGGGCATCTGGCATTGGCCACTGCTGGCAGACAGGATACGGGGCTAGATGGACCTTTGGTCTGACTCAGTATGGCCGTTCTTATGTTCAAAGTCTCCCTCTCTTTTCTTGGTTTCCTACCTGTTAGAGTCTTTCTTCCTCCCTCTCACAATATGCAGCATCTTACATTCTAATTTCCTTCCCCTGTCATCTATCTGCACCCATATCTCTCCTTCCCACCTAGTTTGTCTTCTTCCTCCCCACATTCTTTTCTCTGTTGTCCTTCCTTAACCACAAACATACTTAGCTGCCATTCCTGTATTAGCCCCAGTCCCTTTTCTGTTACCCATAATATGTGGTTTTCATCTTACTTGCGTCTTTCCTCCACTTCCCTCCCTCATTTAGCAAACACTCTAGCTAAATGTCTTAATCTCCTCCCTGGCCTTATATTTTAGAAAGGATTCAGGCTTAATGCCCACTGAGAAAAATGAGAAGTGGTAATCTTTATTACTAAGGGCAAAAACTCATGAAATAATCAAGACATAAAACCAGTTGTCAGTCATGAAAATTGCAAGTATAACCCCTTCTTTCCTCTCTGGGCTATTCGGGAGCAGGCAATACTCACCTGTGTGCCTGGGAGCTTGATGTTGTTGATGTTAAATGAGATCCTGAATATCCCAGGAGTGATATTGGATATGTGGGAATCCATCGTCCACGACTCTCCTGCAGTCCTGTTACTCCTAAAGGAGTTTAAAATTGGTGGTGCCTTCACCTGACTTGCCCCTGTACAAATTTAAAGGCATGCCTTGGGAATTTATAGGAATAAACCTATTATTATTATTGCTATTGTTAATAATAACAACAACAACAACAATAATAACCCATCGCATGGATCTAACCCAAAATACCAATTATAAATAATATATATTCAATGTACTTAAAATAGAGTTCACACACCTTTACATAACAACTTCAACAGGGCATAACAGACTAACATTATATTCCATTAATAATTTATTTAAATCCACATATATTATACTAAATATAGCATACAGTAATAAATGAAACTTATTTGCACTGCCACTATTTATATCACCTGAAGGTCTCTGAATCCATTGAAAACAATCCCTGAGCTGATGAGTTCCAGTGAACCTACAGGGTAAGACTCACAGCTGTTGTAAATGGGCAAAGTTCTATTGCTATCTATGTAGCTGGATGGATTTTCACATACTGAGAATACAGCCCAGATTATCTTTTTATAAAAAAGAAATGAGTGCTCTTTTTTTTCTGATTTGTTGATTTAGCAGTCAAATATGTATTTACATACAGGGTAATTTATCTGTGAAGTAAACAACGAAGAACAATTAAACAAATGCCACTTGATAGATTTCAAAGACTCACAGGGGCACATAAACCTGGTGCGTTAGCACAGATCTGAGCCAGTGTTTTTATCCTACCATTATACAAAGGGGAGGAGTATTGTTTACCAACTGTTTAATTAGCTTTCCTGTGGGTTTCCAGCTCAGGTAGTTGGAAGCAGTTCTATATTTAGTAACAGAATACAGGAAAATCACAACTGTAAAAGCTCAGAAATGAATACTGGCAATGACCATTTTGTGCATTTAAAGCTCAGAGTACTGTAGATTTTTGAGAGAATATTGAATAGGATCAGAGCTGGACAACTAATGTAATTGTTTAATATGCTAGGGGGCCGTGTGGCGGGGGGATGGTAGGAGGGAGGCATTGTTCTATGAAATAGTGTAGCAATCAACTACAAGGAGGATTTTCAAAAAAGAAAGGTTAGTTAAAAACATCCAGACAGAAAAGCAAGGAAATTAAAATAATAGAATCAGCATGGATGCTCTATAAATATAATATCCTAATATAATCACATAGCTTTTGAACAGAAAAGGAAGCAAAATGATATATGTGGTGTGCATATAATGTTACCATATGCAGTATATCTAATCTAATGGAAATGCCACCGGAACAACAGACCTAGAGTTCTTTAATCTATTGATAGCTGCAAAATTATCCACAGATATTGAAAGGAAAAAAAGTTCCATCTGTGAATGAATATACTATTGACATGGTAAAAAGAATATTTTTGGAATGGAAATTAAATTGGGGAAATCTGGAGAGGGAAATGGATGTAATTTCAAAAACCTGTAAAGGAACTATAATTCTAAGAAAGGGATGTGTTCATGAAGACATAGTTTTTATATGACAGTCTTAAAGGGAAAGGAATATTTATTTTTAGGCTTATTTGATGGAGATGCCTTCTATATAAAATTCTACAGTTTGATTTTACTGTTAATATTTTTGCTATCTTGGGCACCCACTAGTATTTACTAGACTTAATTAACATTAACACATAAATGATATTCATCCCCAATATAAACCAGTAGTGAAGGACGTGGGGAAAGTGACTACATTCTGAAGTCCTTCCTCAGGCAAACATGATGGTATCATAAAAGTCAAGAGTATAGCAGGATTCGAAGGTCAGCCAAATTATACAAAATATAAAAACAATGATTTTTTGCAATGGATATAAACCTTCATGCTTCAAGACTTAAATAAGCTTCAGACTTTGGGAAGTAGCAGGACATGATCCATGATCCATATAACTGCTTACTGCAGGGTCTCTTGTACCATTCTGTGAAGCAGTTGGCACTGGCTACTGCCAGAGAAGTGATACAGGTGTAGATGCACCCAGCCCGATCTAATCCACTATGGTAATTCCTATTGTCCATGTCCCCAAGACTGAGGGAAAATGGAGCATCAGCATCAGCTGGTGACCCATTGTGTTTAAATGGTTCAGGAGTTTATTCAAGCCCAAACACTAACCTTTAAAATGAATGGAAACCCAGCTCAGTTGAAATGAGTCCTATAATTAAGTATCCAAATGTGGCAGGAGTTCTTTGGAACACTTTAAAGTAATGAGCCATCCAAGATTGTAGTAAAAATGTCCAAAAATATGTGGTCTGTCTGAGATGATATCCATTATTTCTATTTTTAATTTAGTAACAATTGTGCACTGCATTCTCCGCCCTTAAGAGAAAGTGTGGACTGTTCTGCTAGATTAACTTCTATTAGGGCTTATAAACGTAGTTGTTGTATTGTGTTCAGGATTTGTTTATATAATAAACCTTTAAAAAACAACAGCAACCCTAGCACACAATTGAGACAAATCTGTTGATTGGAATTCATAAAGATGAATACCTACCATCTCTTACAGCTGAGGAGTTTATCTATTTTCAGCAGCAATATTTTTTACCTTTGACATTTAAAACCTTTCTCTAAACTCTAGTTATAAAAAAGGTTCATGCTAGGAATGTTTTGTTTCATAGCAGTGCCTTTAATATGCAAAGTGGACAGGATAATACAATGTATAGGAATTTACCACGGTTCATAGAAGTTGTATCTATTAATTGATAACAACCACTGTAATCAAGAGTAATGTAAAATTCCTTTAACAAAAGTCTGTACCTTGCAATTGTGCCAGACAGAAAAAAACCAATCAAACAGTATGCAGAATTAATGAAAAAAGTATTTCTTCATTATAATCAGAATATGAAATTAATTTTACACCAGTTCAAGAATTCCACATTTTGCAGTGAACTTTGATTCCACTTGTGTAGTTTGTCAAAAATACTTGTGAGCAATTACTGTTTGTCCATATTTTATAAAACTTATATACCACTGAAATAAAAAATTCATAGATTCTAAGGCCAGAAAGAACAATTGTGAACATCCTGTCTGACTTCCTGTATAACACAAGCCATAAAACTTCCCTAAAATAATTCCAAGAACAGATTTATTAGGAAAACTATCCAATCTTGATGGTCTAGACATAGCCTTTCTGTGCTAGACTGAAGCAGGTACTTATGGACTGTAATCAAGTCACCTCTTAACCTTTTCTTGGTAGGAGGAATGGATTGAGCTTTCTGAAGGCTTTGTCTATAAGTAGGGCCCTACCAAATTTATAATCCGTTATGGTCAACTTCATGGTCATAGGATTTGAAAACTGGTAAACTTCATGTTCTCATATGTTTAAATCTGAAATTTCACGGTTCTGTAACCATGGGGGTCCCTGTCCAAAAGGGAAATGTGGGGAATACACCAACCTGTTGTAGGGGGGTCATGGGATAACCACTCTCACTTGTGTGCTAGCTTCAGAGTAGGACACTGAGGCCAGCAACTTCAGAGGTTCCTGCAGCTACAGAAGATTCCAGGAGGTGGAGGTGGGTCTGATCTATTCCCTTTGCCACATGCAACTGTTCAGGGTATGGACGAGTCCTGTCCTTTCATAGCCCAGCTCGAGCTAAGAGCCCTCTTTGCTGGGGGTCTCCTAGGAGCAAAGAGACCTCAGACTTCACAGCAAGGTCTTATTTCATGGTCTGTGACACATTTTTCATAGCCATGAAATGTTTTCTAATCCTATAATCATTCTAGCAGCTCCTCTCTGAATCATTTTCAATTTCTCACATATTTCTTGACTTGCGCACACCAAAACTGGACAGAGTATTCCAACAGTGATCACAACATTGTCAAATACAGAGTATTTAAAATATCATATTTACTCCTATTTGAGATTCCCCTGTATGTGCCTCTCAGGATCACGTTCTCTCTTTCAGTGTTGCACTGAAAACTCACATTCAGCTGATTTTCCACCGTTACAAATCTTTTCTCAGATCACTGCTTTCCAAGATAGAGTCCCCCATCCTGTATCTATAGCCTACATTCTTTGTTCCTAGATGTATATAATTATATTTAACCGTATTAAAAAAAAATACTGTTTGTGTGAACCCATCTTACCTAGTGATCCAGATCACTCTGTATCAGCAGCTGTAAAAATCAGTTAATTATTCACTCCCCCTTTTATCATCTCCAAACTATATCAGTGATAATGTTATGTTTTCTTCCTGGTCATTAATAAAAATGTTAAATATAGCCTAGTGCCAATAAGTGAACCCTGCAAGATCCCAGTAGAAACATATCAATTCAATGTGATTTACCATTTCATTTACATTTTGAGACCTGTCATTTAGCTAACTTTTAATCCATTTAATTTGTACCATGTTAATTTTATATCCTTCTTGTTTTTAATCAAAACATCATGCAGTACCAAGACAGATGACTTACAGCAGTCTAAGTATATAGTGTCAACACTATACCTTTATCAACCAAATTTGTAATCTCATCAAAAAAGATATCAAGTTACTTGACAGAATCTATTTTCCATAAACCCCTGTTGATTACTTTAATTCTTCATTAATTGAGTCCCATATCAGCTGCTACATTATTTTGCTCAGAATTGATGTTAGGCCTATAATTGCCCAAATTATTCTTTTTTTCCTCTTTTAAAATATTGGCACAACGATAGCTTTCTTTCAGTCACCTGACACTACATTGTCATTGATAATTCTAACATTTTTTCATCTAGTAATGGACCAATATTGATGGAGGGTTTTTTGGTTCCTAATATACAACTTATTTCTTAACTTTGCTAGCCATATACCTCTTCTTGTATCCTTTTGCTTCCATAAGTGTCTACAATTTGTAGGCTCTGGTTTATATTTATTATCATTAATGTCCATTTTCTTCCATTTTTTTTATATCTTTTAATTTTTATGGCTGCCTTTACTTCTCTAAATCAGGATTTTTTTTCTAAACAAATATTGCTTTCTCCCTCGATTGTGGCATTTCGGGTATCTAGTAAAATATTCTTATTGTTCCACTTATCATTCACATTTTTATGATTAAATTCTTCTTCCCGGCTGATTGGTCTCCCGGTTGTTTTTAGCATTCTGAAACTAGCCTTTTGAAACCATCTAGTGGTTGCACATTATAAATGTGATCATGTGATGATCACTTTTATCTAACTTATCATTAGTTTTATTTCTCTGATCAGTTCCTCTTTCTGTCAAGATGTGGTCTAAGAGAGAAATCCCCTTTGTTTCATGCAATAACTTTTGAGTTAGGGAATTGTCATCTATAAGATTTAAAAATTCCAAGTATGTTTTAGTATTGGCAGTATGAAACCTCCTGCATTGACTTTCAAACTGAAGTTCCTCATAATCACACAGTTCTTTTCCTCTACCTACACTTTGTAGATAAGGTGCATAAGGAGTCATTCATCTTGATCTCTAGTGTGACTTGGTGGTTTCTAGCAGACATCAGTTAATACTCCCATCTTGAGCTTTATCTGTTAGAACAGTGATGCCTACGTCTACACTGCAGGCTTCTTGTGCAAGAAGCTTTTTGCAGAAGAGATCTTCCTCAAAAACGTCTTGCACAAAGTGCGTCCAGACTCCATGCAGGGGCGGCCCATCCATATAGGCGAACTAGGCGGTCGCCTAGGGCGCCAAGTTAAATGGGGCACCAAAAGGTGGCGCAATATCATTGAGGGGTTTGGAGGTGGGGGCGCCAATTGCATGGTTTGCCTAGGGTGCCAGTTGCTGGCACAAGAACTCTTGTGCAAAAATGAGTTATTCCTTGTAGAAAGAGGAATACCTACACCGCAAAAACCCCTCTGTTCTTTTGATTTACTGTAAATTTACTTGCGCAAAAATGTGCTTGAGATGTGGACACTCTGCGGGTTTTGTGCAAAAACAGGTGTTTTTGCACAAAAACCCGGTAGTGTAGACGTAGCCCCAGACACCTAAGAATGGTATTTAGAAATGCCAGCACACTGAGGAGCAAGCTGCCTAAGCTAGCCAATCACAAATTCTGTTGGAGGGGGTGAATTGTAAGGTCCACCCCTCAAACAGAGTTAGGGGAGCCTTCCCCCCAGTTTTCTGTGGAGTTGGGCAGGAAAGATAGATGGAGAAATGCCTAGTTTAAGTATCCTGCTGAGACTTAGGTGAGAGAGAGGCTTCCTGCATCTGCATGAATCATCACTGTTCAAGCCCGGCAGCAGAATCTTAGGGAACTTTTGCTCCTCTGGAGTTAGGTGACATATGAGTGTGTGGTTTTGTGAGTGCAAGTAACCCCTAAATATTGGACTTAGGTCCCTATAGCATGTTATGCACGTAAATTTCTTTGTGAATCTGGCCCCTAGGTCACTATATCCCACTGACTTTTAGTGAGACTTAGACTCCTAAGGGTTAGATTTGCAAAGCTATTTGAGAGTTTAAAGATTCACATAGTCACTAAGTAGGACTTTCAAAAGCACCTAAGAGAATTAGGAACTTAGGCCCTGTTGCAATCATTGGGAGTTAGATGTTTAACTCTCTTAGGCACTCTTGAAAATCCCACTAGATGTTATCTTTTACAATCTGGCCTCAAGTGCCTAAGTCACTTGACTTTTAGTAGGAGTTGGGCACTAGAACTGGATGCAAATTTTTTGATGAAGTATATTTTCAGCAAAAAATGTGATTACTCAAACCTAAAATTATGGGACAGGGTCATTTTCAAAGAATTTCTCAATGAAAAAATATTGGAGAAAAACGTTTTGAAATTGTTTCGTTTCATCATTTTAAATATGAAAAGTTTCGATTTTTTCAGAAAAATTATCCTGGTGAAATGTTTCGATTGACTCAAACAGAATTTGTCAGTGAAAGTTAACAGAATTTAGAATTTTTGTCCCAGTTCAAAACAAGAAAAAAATTGAAATATTGAAAATTCTCATGGGACAGGATACTGTTTCACATATAGCTCTTTTAAACACTTCATGGCTCTTTGTGTCTTTGAAAATTTCTCCGATAGTACTGAAGTAAAAAATATCTTAATATTTATATTTTGTCTGATTGATAGATGCACACTATATTACTGAAATTCAGCCTTCAACAAGCACAAAGTTGAGAGAGAAAATTTGACCTAGGAAAATGTGGGTGGGGAAAACAAAATGTGCAGGAAAGTGGGGGTGTTTTACATGCATTCAGGAAAAAAAACATAACTTTGGATCTCAATATTTCATAAGTAAACATCTCTGTGCTCCACACAATAAGCTGTATTGTACTCCACTTCCTATTTCAGAAATCAGCATTGTGAGAATCTTGAAGCAGTCATTCCAGGAAGTCTAATGATATGTCTACACTAAAGCTGGGAAGTGGGATTCCCAGGTGTACACAGCTAGTACACTAAAAAAACAGTGTTGTATTGAAGCACAGGTAGTGGCTTATGCTAGACATCTAATCATAGACCCAGGGGTTTAGCAGGATTGGACTCAGGTGGCTAGCTTGAGCTGCTAGCTGTGCCACAACATCTGTACTGCAATTTTGGCAAATTAGCTCAAGCAAAAATAGAGTTCCATCTTTCTGTCTACCTGTGCTGGAAATCATACCTCACAGCTGCAGTGTAGACACGTACTCTTAATAGTGTAAACCATTTTGCCCTCCAGTACCCAGAACTGCAGGGATGACTAAATATTGTATATACAAACAGTGAGGTCGAGAAGTAAAGCTACACATGGCCAGATGGTTTTCATTAGTGCTGTAATGATTGCTGTTAGTATGAACTCCGAAGAGATGACTACTGCAGTAGTACATTTCATATATGAACTGCTCCATCTAGCTAGCAATTCTCCTTACTCAGAAAAGGATTCATATATACTGAATTCTTCATCTGTAGCTCTTTCTATTTCTCAGTACCTTTCAAGATGAAAAGTGCTTGATAGTCGTAATTGGCATAAGGCTTCGAATGTTGATCTTGCAGTGTAGTTTTCACTCTGCTGTTTGGACATCCAACAGTCTATAGACTAGAGCAGTGTTTCTGAAAGTGTACTGTGGAAACACTTTCAGAAACACTGGACTATAACATTAGTGAGGCTCAAGATGAAGTCTGAAATCTGAAGTAGATAATCTGAAGAATTACTAATTTAGCTTTAAGCCAGGTGATTTTCCTCTGTTTTATTTCATCAGGAATTTGCATCATGCTGGCATTATTTTCTAAAGTCTTAGCTTAGTTTAGTTGTATCTACATTTGACATTAGTCAGTGAACTTTTTATATTAACATTTCAAGGTTTTTTTTTTCTCTGCTGTATTTCTTTCATTACAGGATCTCCCCTCAAATGATTGCATAAGTTTATTTCATGTTGTCTTGGAGACACAAAAATGCTTATCTTAGGCATTTTGAAAACTGGGCTAGGCTTCATGATGATCAAAAGAGAAAAGCCTCTATGTGACCTATTTTTTTTAAATGACTTGTGATTTTGGGAGCCCCAATTTTGGGGTGTCTGAATTAAGATACTATTTATTTTTCAAGAGTTTTATTTTTCAAAGGTTCTGAGTACCTGTAAACATCCAACCGTGTCAATAATATACA
This sequence comes from Pelochelys cantorii, assembly GCA_032595735.1. Taxonomy (NCBI): domain Eukaryota; kingdom Metazoa; phylum Chordata; order Testudines; family Trionychidae; genus Pelochelys; species Pelochelys cantorii. Next base: position 329,601,255 of record CM064326.1, on the reverse strand, counting down.
TGCACAGTGCCAGGCTATCTTTCTCACATAACCAGAAAAATAAATTGTACAAAATCTTTTCCAGTACCACAGGACTGAGAGAAGATTTGGTTGCTTCTGGTCTTGTCATAGACACATCATGGAGTGTCTTATAGATGTTGTAACCTCCCCATAAGCAAAATGAACAGCCTGCACTGTTCCTGGGAAGAAGTACAGAGGACATGAGTGGGGTAAAATATCTGTGGTGAGTCTTTGATGTCGGTTTAAAACCGACAGCCACACTTCTTGACAATTGCCAGCTCTCATGAATTCACATTGTCACTTCTTTATGCACTGTAGGCATACATGCCCTTTTCTGTCCAAATTCTAAAGGGCTGGTATCCATCCTTAACAGACAAATAATTGGGACTGATAAGATGGCTTTGGATATTTAGTAAAAATCTGGCAAGAAGTTTTACTGTAAAATGTATGTGCATTCACTGGGGACGTACCTTATTTTCCACATGATGGTCTGTGCATGTCATCACAACAGTTAATAAATCTGACTTAACACATACAATTAACATTTCACGTGATGCTATGCCCAGTGGCTAGTGCTCATCACAACACTATTTAATTAATACAGAAAATTTAAATGCTGTGTACAATATAGATTCAGAAAAATACTTGGGTGCCAGTACTGTTTTCATTTACACCTGGTAAGGATGCATGCGTGTAATTAGTAGCAGTATTTCAATACATTATAACCATCTGCATGATAAATAACAGTAAAAATATGAGAGGAGATATTCTGACCCTGTATTATATAAAGAATAGGAACATTATTTGAAATTTTAAGTATAATAGTAACCACTATTTTTGGAGGGGGTTTGTGGAAATTGAGAAGATTCTGTGGACCAAAACCAAAATGATTCAGGATTTTGGGAAAATGTTATGTATGAAGAAGATGGATATAGTTTTGGAGAGGAGGGTTCTTATATCAATAAAGTGAAAAGGATTAGATTCAGGCTATTAAACTGTTTGAGATGCTGTCTTAAGATTATTTAAAAACAAAACGTCATGGACTGATGCTGAAGATAAGGTTAGCAACATCTAGGCATTCAGGCAGAATTTCTTTACACAATGGATGGTTGGAGTAGAAAGAAATTGTCAATCAACAAATGTAAATTAGGAAGTGTGAATTCATTTTTGAAGGTCTGAGGCAGGTTTTTGGTGGAACAATAAAGATACACTAGTCACTGATTGCATTTTGGGGGTTAAGCCAGATCCTGAGAGAATGAGGTAGCCTAGGCTTCTGAGGACAGAGCTCAGTAGACCATATGGTGGTCTTCTGTTTTTAGAGTTCTCTGAGATTAACATCCTGTGGGGTTTTTACAGACGGAATTACAACTGGAAATAGTCCAGTTGTCATGTAAGGAGATACTAACCTAAGCATAAGAAGCTTGTCTTCTAATATTTCCTCAGCCAATACAATGATTTTGGGAGAACTGTGTCCTAGTAGACTTACATAGTTACTAAACAATTCCAGGTAGTCAGAGAAGTGTACATTTTTTTTCCAGTTCTTAATTAAAAAAATAAAGTACAAGTTCAGGCTGATTTTCTACTTTGGAATGCCACTTATAGATATAAGATGACTGAGTTAAACAAATCGAACTTTTATTATAGAAATCAATATAAATTTTTACCAATAATTTAATGACAAACACGCATAATCAACTTTCTGATTTGATTTAAATTGTCTGTGTCTCAACAAAACTCTGAAAAGTAAAAAAAAATGTGTTACTTTTTTGTAGGTAGTTTTGACATTAATATTTTTAATGCAGTGGAATATTTTTGTTTGTATGAAATGATGATAGCAATTCAGCAATGACTGTCATTTTCAGTCTATTTGATGGGAATTACCTCTTAGAATTTTTAGGGCACAATCAGAACCCTACCGGAATTAATGGACAGACTCCCAGGTAGAAGTTATTAAAAAATATCTGTTCTACCAAGTTTTGTCAAAACAAGTTTTAAACAAGTTCTAATTTGTTTAAATATTTCCTCAGCCAATCTGTTCTACCAATATTTCCTCAGCCAATACAATGATTTTGGGAGAACTGTGTCCTAGTAGACTTACATAGTTACTAAACAATTCCAGGTAGTCAGAGAAGTGTACATTTTTTTTCCAGTTCTTAATTAAAAAAATAAAGTACAAGTTCAGGCTGATTTTCTACTTTGGAATGCCACTTATAGATATAAGATGACTGAGTTAAACAAATCGAACTTTTATTATAGAAATCAATATAAATTTTTACCAATAATTTAATGACAAACACGCATAATCAACTTTCTGATTTGATTTAAATTGTCTGTGTCTCAACAAAACTCTGAAAAGTAAAAAAAAATGTGTTACTTTTTTGTAGGTAGTTTTGACATTAATATTTTTAATGCAGTGGAATATTTTTGTTTGTATGAAATGATGATAGCAATTCAGCAATGACTGTCATTTTCAGTCTATTTGATGGGAATTACCTCTTAGAATTTTTAGGGCACAATCAGAACCCTACCGGAATTAATGGACAGACTCCCAGGTAGAAGTTATTAAAAAATATCTGTTCTAAACAAGTTTTGTCAAAAATTTCCATGGAAAATTTGAGGTTTGCTGAAAAATCAAAATCTGAAATATTACAGCCAAAATTGGTCATGATAATATTTTGTAGAATGCATCACAGTCTCATCTTTTTGTGGTAGGAAATGGAGCATGATGGAAAATAAAATCTGGCTGTGGAGGCTGTTTGGTGGAGGAAAAGAGGAACATGACATATCCAAACAACAACTGAATCACTACAAAGGCATTTGATAATAAAAACATTTTGGTATTCAGACAACCACCATTTCTCCCTCACAGTTTTCTGATATTCAGGTTTTTTACAATAAATTGAAGATTTCTGCAGAAATGAGACACTTTTTGAATTTTTTTTTTTTGTGGCTAAAAATCTCATTGACTTTGAAAATCAGTTTAGATGGAGGAATTTTGATCAGTCCTTCTTCTTGTTTTTGCTCAACTTCTTTGACCCATTGACTGTAATGAGCTTTGGTTCAGGACTTCAGAGATTACTGTGAATTTGAGTGATTTTTCCCTTGTATTATAGAAAAGACAGGTAAAGAGTGGAATGAGAGAAATAGAGTCGAAAGGACATGCTTCTATGAAATATAAATGGAGGGTAAAAAACAGGTTGTTTAGCATACATTGAGTGGGTAGGAACATCCACACATACAGAAAGTTAGTATTAATAATGCTCTCACGATACTTATCACAGATTTTACACCTGTATGAAGTTGTTACTTTATTCATATGACAAGATCTTATCATAATACTTATCTATCAATATATTAATTTCAGGGTGTCTAATTTGGGTACTGGTCCTCTGAGCAGAACACAATATAGATTGAATCAAGCTATTCTAGGACATTGCTGCAAAATTTGATTGTTGATGAGGTATTGTTTTCTACTTAATTGAAAGGAATTAAAGATTTTGGCATAAATTGCTATGGGAAAAGTGACTGGTGATTTTTGATGCTGACATTTTTAGCTACACAACTTGACATAATTTAAACTTCCAAACCAGAAAAATAATTATTTTAAAGTAATTGTTGTAACTGTGTTGGTCGCAACAAGGTGGGTGGGGAAATATCTTTTGTTGGACTAACTTTTACTGATCTTTTTCCCAGACCGGAAGAAAACCTCGGTGTGAGCTCGAAAGCTTGTCTTTCCCATCAACAACGGAAGTTGGTCCAATAAAAGATATTCAGAGACTTGCAAATCTTCAGATACAAATTTTGTATCTAGAGCCCTGCAAATTTGAGGATATCTGTGATCATTTTTGCAGATGTGAACGTAGATTCCAATTTTATATCCATATAGGGCTCTAAAGATATCTCATTCAGGTTGTCTTTCTGATAAACCTGTTTATGATTGTCAAATCTGGGCATCCAAAATCACTGCTCATATTGAAATTGTGGGCCTTTTTCAACCTTACGGAAAAGGTTGACCAGCACTATCAAGTCCTGGTAGTTTCTTTGCAAGTTTCTACTAACACATTTTGGTGCTCACCTATAGCATATTGCTGTTCCAGTCTTGAGCCGCATTTAAGCATAGCATATTTCTATTATTCTGTGTAGTGGAGTTTTAGATTGCTATTAGGCCAGCATGCTTGTGACTCAATTGAGATTTAACCCAGCTACCTACAGAGGCCGAGCCCTGGAATTTATCTTCTATATAATCTATTACCACAGGGGTCTTCTAAACAAAATGTAACTTCTCATACAAATGGAAATCACGTTTAATGTTTTGCTTTAGAATGAAACGATAACTAATACTGTTTTCCCAGACTTGTATGAGAAGTACTCAGGGTTTCTTTGGGTCCACCAAATGCCAGGCCTTTGCAGCACTTTTTACTCATGGTAATTTCTGTTGAAATCAATGGAAGTTATTTATTTTATAATGTAGAGGTCCCAGTCAATGCCTCATTGTTTTATGTGTAAAGCTCCCTGAGGCTAGAAGCTAGGCCTGCAGAGCTACCAGGCAAAAGACAGCACTAGACTGCCACCACCCTGCACTCTCCTTCTCATAACATGCTGTGGGAACAAAACAGGGGAAATTCTGTTCAAGGGTCTGACAGAAAGTAGACGATGGCTGCTGATTGGCTCTCTATCCTGTATAAATTCAAGGAGCATTCTAGGCAATATCCAGGCAACATTGTCGATTTCCTGTAACTGCCATAACTGTCCCTGAATTCCTGACTTGACTTCAACTTGATTTGAACTTCTTCTTTCATCAGTATTCAAGATTTTTAGAGCAGATCTGGGGAAACTTTTTTTTTTCTTTTTAAACTATTGAAGCAACTAGATTGACTATAAAATCTGTATCTCTCTGTGTAATTGTAATACTTAGATTATATCTGTGTGTTTACTTTTGTATTGCATGTAGTGTCTCATTTAGCTCTTCAGTAAGCAGAATGGCTTTATCTTTTAGGGTACGTCTACACTAGCCCCCTAGATCGATCTAGGGAGGCTAACGAAGGCAACCAAAATTGCAAATCAAGCCTGGGATTTAAATATCCCATGCTTGATTTGCATGTTCCCGGCGGTCACCATTTTAGAAATTGACTAGCCCGAAGTAACTGCCCGCGTCTACACGCAGCAGTGAAATGGGATTCCGGAATAAAGCCCCTAAATCGAATTAGGTGATAAACCTCATTCCATGAGGAATACCACCTAATTCGATTCAGGGCTTTATTCCGGAATCCCGTTTCACTACCGTGTGTAGACGCGGGCAGTTACTTCGGGCTAGTCAATTTCTAAAATGGTGACCGCTGGGAACATGCAAATCAAGCGCGGGATATTTAAATCCCAGGCTTGATTTGTAATTTCGGTCACCTTCATTAGCCTCCCTAGATCGATCTAGGGGGCTAGTGTAGACGTACCCCAAGAAGGAATCATTGTGAAATTGTCTGTGTTTCAGCTTTTATCTATGTTAACTGGTGCTCAAAATGAGCGGTCTGGAAAAAAAATGGTTGGAAGTGTCTGGCTTGCAGTGCTGGTTACAATCTTGGGGTTCATTAAATGACAAACCAGCAAATGAGAGAGAGATAAAACTTCAGTAAAATGAACTGGAGACCATCTCTGTGAACTGCTGCACACAGCCTAGTGGTGATCCTGTCCCACATCTCCAGGGCACATCTCCAGTTTCCTGACTTCATAATACTATCACATATGATTAAGGTGCCAAAAAATTGCTACCCTCGCTACCCTACCTATCGCTTTCCTTACTGTTGTGCTGTCTCCAGTAAGGTGGCTGGAAAGCAGTGGCTGTTGGCCAGGTGCCTAGTTCTAAAGTCAGTATCCCACCAATATTGGGGCAATACTATACCACGTTACCCTTAGCACAGAACTAAGGGTAGCAGTACCACAACCCTCCCCTACGATATCCTTATAGCCCCCCCAAACTGCTTTTTATCCCTACAACTACAAAACCATGAAATTTCAGATTTTAATATTTGAAATCATGACGTTTATGAATTTGAAATCCTGTGAGCATGAAATTGACCATGAATTTGGTAGGCCCCTACTTATGAGAGAGTTTATTTAAATTTATAATATTCTGCAAACATATCTCTACATCTCACCACTTAAAAATTATATATATAGACACATACACCTCAATCTGGCCTGTATATGTCCTCTCTGTGTGTGTGTGTGTGTGTGTGTGTGTGTGTGTGTGATATTTATTTATTTATTTATGTATACATACACACACACACGCACGCGCGCGCGCACACATTGGTTTTTTAAGAGGTAAAATGTAGAGATATGTTTGTAGAAGATTATAAATTGTGTATATGTATATATATATATATAATTTATAAAACACTCACAGATTGTATATATTCATGTTAAAATCAATGCAACCCTTGAAACTGCTCACGATATTCCTGAAAGTGTGACTCATAGCCTGGTTCAGTATGATCTTGTTGTGAAAGCATCTGTTTTACCAGAGTGAGTTTGTCACATTCCTCCAGTCCTAAAATTAGTGTCACATTTTGGCCCTACAGTGAAAGGGAGCCTGTGCATCAGATGGGGACAAACTACAGACCACGGTTCTCATTTACCCGGTTGAACTCGTCAGTCCAATCCCCAAGCTCCTGGAGAGTGGGGATGGGACAGACTTGCTGGGAGGAGCCAGCTCAATTCAGGCAGTTAATCCTCCTCCTCCACATCCTCAGTGTGCTCTGGATGACACAGGGTTGCATAGGGGGCAAGTGAGTTCCAGAGATGGTACATAGATTCGGAGCAGGGGGATTGGAGAGGGGGAGGATGATCCTGACGAGTACTTGGGCATGGGAAATGGCGGGGAGGAGTTGAATAGGAGGTGGGGAGTCTTAGGGGACTGATCAGGTATGGGGAGAAGTGGTAGTTGTATATGAGGCAGAGTCCCAGGGGCATTCAGGGGACAGGAAGCAGGGGGGCTTTGACAGGAGATACTCGTCAGGGGAGGGAAGAGATGGGTGTTAAACAGGAACAGAAGATTCCTGGGGGGTTGGTTACGGGGAGGCGCTGGGCCATGCCTGACTGTTTGGGGAGGGCCAGCTTTTGCTAATCTTCCATACCTGGCTCTCCATACAGTTTCCAAACCCGATGTGATTCTCAGCCAAAGAGTTCGACAATGCTTGCTATGCGTGGTGTTTTTACGATTGATGCTAGTAGTGCACCACCCCTTCACTGGTATATTTTTTCCACAATAACCAGGTAGCGTTGTGATGGGGTGAGGTCACAGGTGATCCTGGAGTGCTGACTTGCCTTCCTGCTTTCTGGAGGGATGTCTACACAGCAGTGTTATTTCGGAAAAACATCCATTGTTCTTAAATAACCATGTGAGCATCTACGCAGCGGCTTATTTCAGCATTTGTAAACCTCATTCAATGAGGAACAATGCCTCTTCCTATATAGCTATTTTGGAATAGCAGTTGTGTGGCTGCTCCACTGCTGCTATTTTGAAATAACTCCTCCCCCAGGCCATTCAGAGGAATTACTCCCCAGTGCTTCCTGGGGCTCTAAATCAAGGTAGTGCGTCCACATTATGGGAGCCTGCCTCAGACTAATTTCCAGGCTTCCTGTAGTGTAAACATCCTATTTCAAACTAAGTTATTTCGGAGTATTTCTTCTGGAATAATTTATTCCGAAATAACCGTGCAGTGTAGATGTACCCTGGTCTCCCCCAGCCAAGGCACAGAGCTGAGATCATTCACCCTCCCCCCCCAAGGAGCAGTACAGACACTGAAACTCTCCAGGTCTCAGGAAAATGCAGTTTTGGGCTCAGGTTCCTGGGATACCATTCCCCAGATGGGATTATAACCCCAAATGAATTATTTAGGTAAGCCCCCTTTAACAATGAAAGGAGGATGTATACACTGATTACTCCCCAGGTAACAATTATTTACACAGGGCTTGATAGTAAACAAAAGTTATTTTATTAAGTACCAGCAGTGGGATTTAAGAGGTTGTAAATGAAAACAGGCAGAGCAAAGTAGATTATAAACTTAAAATAACAGAAAATGCATAGCTAATTCTAACACTAAAATCTCAGTACAACTCACCTAAATCTGTTCTTGTTCCAGATAAACCTTCAAAGCAGGGGAACTCTCCTTGTCCTTGGGAGAATTCTCCTTGGAACTCTCCTTTTACTTATCCTCCTGGGTGCGCCACGCCAGCTAAAGAAAAAGAAAATCCTAGCTTCCTGTTGTTTTATAGATACCACCTTTCCATGGACAATTACTTGGTCTGCCTTTACCAGTTGGCTTTAAGCGCTGTCTACACAGCAGGAAGTCAAAGGAAGAACACTCTTCCTTCGACTTCCCTTACTTCTTGCAAAATGAGGGTTACAGGAGTCGGAGTAAGAAGTCCTCCAGCTCAACATTATTTCAAATTAAAGGCTTGTAGCATAGACATACTCCTTCTTATTTTGGAATAACTTCAGTTATTCCAAAATAACACTGCTGTGTAGATGTCAGCCGGTGGTCAGGGCAGTGCATGTGTGTGTATTACACCCGAGTCTTCAACTGCTGAGACACAAGGCCCTGTCGCAGTGGGCAGTCTAGGTGAGACTGACGGGCGCCCTGAGGAGTTTAACGTCCGTGCCTTTACCGCTAGGATCGGGATCCTTTCGTGGTGGGCAGCCAACAGGCCGACAGACACCCCAGAGTTTACAGGGAGAGCTTATTACACCTCAGATTTTGACTGCTAGGATACACGATCCCTTCGCAGCGGGCAGCCTGGGGAGGCTGAGAGATGCCCCAACGGATCTGTCCCCTGGAAGCGACATGATCCAGCACTCAAGCTCTCCCTATATCTGTCTCTTATGACCGGCTGGAGTTCTTTTTAAAATTGTGCTTGGTTCTGTTACAGCAACTGAAGGAGTCAGGTCACAGCTTAAACAGTTACTATTTTATTGTTACAGGGTAAACTTAGCTGTTAAATGCTACTACTGTGTTACAGATAACACAGCCACTACAAAGGACAGGACAGAAATTACACTAAGCCACTTACAGGTACCATGAAACCCTTTTGGTTCTCTGAGCTCTTATTAAATGCATGCAAAATAGAAACCTAGCAGGTATATATATTCTCACCCCTGCGTTCCAGACTTGGCGTGGCCAGCGTCTTTCTCTCAATCCCTCGGGAAGAAGTAGGGTGAGGTTGGGCGTCCCACAGACCTTGGGAGACAATCAATACCTGCCAGCAGGTGTAGATGATTGGAGCTCTAATGGGGTGGGCTACTAAACCCCTCTTTATACCCCTTGGGTCACGTAGGCTTCTTCCTGGTCTCAAGCGGCCAATTAGGAAAAATGGCTTTGAACGCCAAGTTTCCCACGAAGGGTGCAAAGCATAATTTACACCTGGGAAAATGCAGACAATGGGCACCTCTGTTATGTGATGAGCGAAGATTCCTCTCCTGGGACAGTGCAGGCGTGTCAATTACTGGTACTAGCCATCAGGGCGGCGGGAGGCCCCGGGTCATCAGCTGGCCCATTTACTGTCTGGTTTCTGTTTATGGTAGAGTCAGGGACAGGCAGCACACCTGCGTTCCCAGGGCATCAAAGGCTGACTGCCTTTCTCTTGCTCTCTGGGGGGGGGGGGAAACAAGATGGGGTTCATGTCTGGCTACAGTAGACATACCCTTTGGGTACATGGTGTGATCCAAACCTTCCACATGACTGTCTATACCCAGTCTCCCCCCAAGCAGTGATTTTCAAAGAGAGTACTTCCACTATTTAAATTGCCCTATTCTAGTTATTCTTTGTACTTAATACGCAGATAACCAGTTATGATTAACTCAGCTCTTCAGCTTCTGCTTTCAGAATTCTGCTGCCCTGCATATATTGAGGGGTTTTTTGGTTGGTTGATTGGTTGGTTATTTTCCCCTTCCAAAGATAAGTCTCCTTCATGGAGCTCTTTCTCTTTTAACACATTGTCTTCAGTGCCACAAATGATTCAGTCTCTGACCAGAGACTGTCAGATCTCCAATCACAGGCATCACTGAAGGTATGTTTACAGTGCAAACATACATTGACCAATATAAAATCAACAGGCCTGCTAACAGCGGAGGGAAGGGACAACTGCCATGGGCCCTGCTGATACAAAAGGGCCCTATGCCCTTTAAATCTCTGCCATGCAACATCTCTGGGAAGCACTGAGGGCTGCCTAACCCCAACTCCACCCCTTTCGTCCAGGACCCCCATGCCCTTTCTAAGGGCATGGAGCAGCCCCGCCCCCCTATCTTGCCTAGGGACCCAACAAGGCTGTTGGCCCCACTATAGATCAATATGTAGCCATCTTAGAGTAATTACTGCAGTGTTGTGTGTCTATATTACTCTCTGTGGGCTGGTGGCGTGAGCCCTCACCAGGATCACTTCCATCAACATGAAGGGAACCTGGTCTCTCAGTTCCACTGGCAGCTCCTTGCAGGGAGCCTCACTGTCCCACAGACTCCTGGCAGGCCTGCCTTCCTCTGTTCTCTGCTCAGACTTATCGCTTTAACTACACTGACATAACATTTCTCCTCTTGTTCAAGTGGAGTTGTCGAATCATAGTAGGGAGCTTATGTTATCAAGAGGAAGGCTGGAGTGTAGACATTGGCATATTTAGGTTGGTATAAACTGTTGTATGTCGCTCTAACTGTGTAGTGTAGACCAGCTTAGGGTTTCCTTAATCCTGTGACATATTGCTAAATTGTGCCCTTGGTATTTTACATGCATATAAACAAAAATTGTCTCTCTCAAAGGTTTTACTCCTTTTTGGCAGGCAATGTTCTTCAAATGTATTTAGAATTTTACTTCACTTCATGCTTTCACAGTCATCAAACTTAAAATTGTTATAAATAGTCCTCCCCAACAATATGCCAGATGATTTAATTTTTATCATATTTATCTACCTTTATGGATATTCAACACAATTCAAATTTGTCTGATTTTTTCCCCAGTTTTCTGTAATGGTGCCTCCCATTTACAGGATGGTTGACTGTTGCAACTCATCCATTTTTGGATCTTTTCCCCATCTTAAACTAGTTAAGTTTTGCCCACCAAATACAGGCAAAAGCATTCCTGTGCTTCTTTGGTTCCCCTCTCTCTTTTTGCTTTCAGTAAACACAGGAATTAACTTCAAAAATGACTGCTGTTTCCTTCTCACTCAGCACTTCTTACACAGTCTTGGGATTCATCAAATAACTAACCAGTGAATTGTGAAAGGAATAAAGCTTTAATAATAACAATAAAAAAACTGGAGAACCTCTCTCATGTACTGCTGCATTCAGTCAGGTGGTGTTCTCAATCCTGTTCTAGAGGGCACAGCTCTAGATGCCTGTGTTCATAATTCTGTTCCTTATGTGGGAGCATCTCTAAATTATAATAATCCATACACATACCTCTGCAGTGCTGTTTGTAATAAGACTGGAATATTGTTGAGATGCATTTACTAGAGATTTTCATTAGACTTCTGCTGCAGTAACACCATGTAATCTACCCTGTCGTTAATCCATAGGATGCAAATATAATATCTTTGTACATACATGAGTATTCAGATGGTTTTTATTAATTCAGATTGGCTCTCTTCTGCTATTTTTGAGAATTCTTGCAAAGATTTTGTGTTTTGAATGAACAATGTGTATTTCTATAGGATAGGCAAAACCCATATGGATTCTTCCTTACACATTTTTTTTTTCATCTGGAGGGAGATGAATCATTATAAGAGTGTTTCATGGATGGTGACTGTTTACAAGATGGGCTATCTAGTGTAGTATCCTAAATTCCTAAATTCTTCACCTACTCCTTAATTCTGTGCTGCTTATTCTCCATTTATGCTTATCTTGCATTTCTCCTCCTGCATACCCGTAGTTTAATAATTGCTTCTGGTCTCCACCTGTTGGCTCAAGAAGGAGCTTTAAGATTGTTTTCCCTTCAGAATGTGAAAACACAACCTGTATAATGCTTCTACTTATGTGGCATGGAGAATTCCTCAATCTAGGCCCCTCTCTCCATGCTGCAGAATTGTGCTATTTAGGTAAGAGCTCTTTTGGAAAAAGGCTTCTTCCTCGTAGAAAGAAGTTTATCAGTGTTGGAAAAACCCCTCTGTTCTTTTGATTTTTTTTGTTGAAAGAACGTGATTGCAGTGTGGACGTAAGTGAAGTTTTTTTCAAAAAATGGCTGTTTTCCGAAAAAAAACCCTCTGTAATGTAGTTATACCCATAGAGAAAAAAAAACAGCAAGCAAGTGGTCTGGTAGCACTTTATAGACGAACAAAACATGTAGATGGTATCATGAGCTTTCGCGGGCACAGCCCACTTCTTCAGATGACCGGAATTATGATTAGAGGATAAGGAAACTCGAAATAAATAGGAGAAGGGAAGGGGGGGGGGGAAGGGAGATGTTCTGTCGCCCATCTCCCTACCTCTATGCATAAAGTATCAGGAGAAAGGGTGCTAAACCTGAGTAGATAAAGATCAAAGTCAGTGGATGGATAAGGCAGGAAGGATACCATTCAGAAAGTAAAAAACAGGACTTTAAAGACTAACAAGTGCTACATAGTCCTGTTTTTTGTTTCAGCTACACCAGACTAACACGGCTGCATCTCTATCACTATTCAGAAAGTAGTAACTGAATGGTATCCTTCCTGCCTTATCCATCCACTGACTTTGATCTTTATCTACTCAGGTTTAGCACCCTTTCTCCTGATACTTTATGCATAGAGGTAGGGGGCTGGGTGACAGAACATCTTTCTCCCCTCCCCCTTTCCCTTCTCCTATTTATTTCGAGTTTCCTTATCCTCTAATCATAACTCCGGTCATCTGAAGAAGTGGGCTGTGCACACGAAAGCTCATGATACCATCTACATGTTTTGTTAGTCTATAAAGTGCTACCAGACCATTTGTTTGCTATTTTTTTTTTCTGTAACAGACTAACTAGGCTACCCCCTGAAGCTCCTGAATACCCATAGAGAGATACTGATAGCTAAAAACAATCTTTCTACTGGTGCACTTTTCCAGTTTTGTCATATCTTTAAGTGTGTTTTTCATGTGCTATTTACATTCGGATAAAAATTCTTGCCTGTTGTTGACAGATCTATTCTGCTGTTGCTTTCCTTTCTTGTTTCTCTCTGTTTGACCTTTTTGTGAAGTCTGGCATATTAAGACACTCTGGAATGAAATGCATTTCTGCATTTTGTACAAAAGCAAAATTGACACAAGCCTTTTTCCTGCTCCTGTGCATCATTTTCTCTTCTCCTATTTGCAGCCATACCATAGCAATTATTCTTATTGCTTATTTTCCACTTCATAGGAAAGTTAAATGTGTGAACATTTCACTTTATTTAATTATGGAAAACTAAGATCCATTTTTTAAAACTTACTAGAAATGAAATTAGACAAGTGGAAAAGAGAAGGTGCTGATGTGAAGCTGATGATTTGCAGGTTACTATAATAAAAAAAGTAATAAAACCAGTTGTTAACATAAGCATATTTATGTTCAATTATATTCTGTTCATACATTGAACTAAAAGAGAGTATACCAAACCTGAAGTGAGCCTTTCAGCCCAGCCCAATACATGGAGTAGTATCTAGAGAATCATTGGCATTTGAGGACTCTGATATTTGTGTAATTATCTGTTTATGTAGCTTCCATCACTATAGTATTAAAGTTTCTACAGGATCAAAGTAAAAACTTGGATTTCACGTTTGCAGGTCTGCATCCCACAGCATCATCTTGAAAGACTGGCCACAGTGCCAAGCTACAGTATGCAGATATGAAATTTCCCAAAGCTTATCAGATTGGCCAGTATGAGATTTTAGGCATCTGTACTGGGTATGAGTGACTTGCTGAATCTGGACTGTTGCTGTGACTTCTCAGGCTTTTATGTACATTTTGTAATCCTCATGTTTTATTTTCATTGCAGAAAAGTTGTTGGATTGTTTATTGCTTATTCATTTTATTTTTTGTTTAGTTGTTCTCTCCTTTTGCTGATTTGTTCAATAAAGAGCTCCATGGGCCTGATGACTTAGGCATTCAGAACACTGCAGCCTTGAGGGCCATATATGTGCCTAGATAAATAGATCTACAGTTCAGTAAAGTCAATGGACGTATCTCCACTGACTTCATTGGGCTTTGGATCAGGCCCTATATCTGAAGATACAGTGTAATATAATTTTTAAGTGGGAGAAATTTATTTGAAATGATTTGTGTATACATTCTACACAATATAATGTATGAGCTACAAGTAAGGACAACATATCAATTGGGAGATGGTTTTTAAAAATATGACAAATTGTGTTAAAATTCTTAGTGGAAAAATAATTTGGGCTGGATATTTAAGTAGTAAAAATGGAAAATATGAAGAATTTTCTTGATTGCAGATGTTTCTGCCATGCTTATTTCTTAAGTAGTATCTTAGTAAACAAATATTCTCATTGAAATTGAATAGTAAGGTGCTACTAAAAGTAAATATGCCATCCAAACAGAAAATAGGAGCACCTTTCTAGTGCCTCAGCTACCAAAGTCAATGGCTCGCCCTTATTTGCACGGCAGTGCAGCCCCATGGCCAGAGTCAGTAAATTCACTCCTATTCATAGAGCAGTCTGGCCTCGTGTTCCGACTCATTAAGTTCATTCTGGTTCATGGGGTTGTGTAGATAGCTCCCTGGTAAGGGACAGGGGCTGGGGGAAAGGGGTTACATCCCCCGGCAGGGGGTCCAGGCCATCCCTCTTCTGGACCCAGCCCAGAGCCCTGTTAGAGGCTGTAGCTCTAGCCACTGAGTCAGCAGGGAAAAGCTTTGACTGAAACATGCTGACTCCCTGGAATTGGCTCACTCACTGGAAAGCTGTCTCCTTCCTCTGGATACTTCCTGCTGTGGTTGCCTCAGCTCCAGGGTGGATCTCCATCTCCCTTCCCTGGTCTGGAGTTTGTCTGCTCTTGTTTGTCTCCGGATCCTGTGAAGCCTCTGGGAGCGTAAAGCCTTCAGCCTGGGTTGCAGTGCCTTAGCAGCTGGGTTGCCACTGCTGCTTGGAACGGGCGATGCACATGCTCTCCCTCCTGCCACCAGCCCCAACTGAGTTGAGCTGCTCTCTTTTATCTCTGTGCAGCTGGAGTTCTCTCAGTAAGGCAGAAGGAGTGAGGCTTGCTTTCTCAGCCCTCAGAGCTGGGTTAACCCTCTCCCTCCAAGTGCCGGGTGAATGTGCCCTGTTACCTCTCCTTTATAGTTCCTACTGAAAAAACTCCTACTGATTTTAGTGGACTCTGAATGTGAATAAAAGTGGCCTAAATTCTGAAAACCTTTGAAACTTAGTTTAAAGTATTTACTATATGCTTACTACAATACATTTTTAAAGTGAAGTTTGGCACTTTAGGATATATCTCAAGGATATATCTCAACTAATGTTAGTCTAGTTACTCACATATGTAATCCACAGAAATATTCTGCTAGAATCCTTAAGGGAAAACTTGTAATACAGTAAAACCTGTGTTATCTGGCACGCTCGGGGATTAGGGCGTTCCGGTTATCTAAAAATTCCAGTTATCTGAGGGTCCCCATCAACCTAGGAAAAACCAATGGACAATAATAGTAAAACTCAAGTTTTTAATATTGGTAGTTTTGTAGTGTGAGGCAGTTGGTCTCATATTTCTATTTTGAGTTAAAGATGATTAGTACTTCTTAAATAAAAAATTGTTAAGCCAATCATGGTAAACTAAGCCAGGCCTGTGCGCCAGAAGATGTGACAGTATTGCGGCTCAGGGCAATGCTGGTTAACAAAGTTTTCTGGTTAACAGAGTGCCAGATAACAAAGGTTTCACTGTACATGAGAATTTTCAAAATAGCTTACACTTGGAGAGGGCTAACAACTCCATCTTTCAAACATTCATAGGAGTAATCTTTATTCTTGTGAGCAATCAGTGGGGCTGCTTGTAGGCTAGATTCCTCTATCCGAAATTATGTCACTCTGAGAAGCACTTTTTTCTTCTTGGTGTGAGCGGAGCTAATCACTAAGTAGGTGGTAATCATTATAATTTATAAGCATGACAAAATGTGGTTCTATCTAAATAAAGTACCAGCATGAGTAAGGTTCTGTAGGATAGTGAACAATGCTAGACAGTCCTTTTAAATAATATCTTAATGCACTACTATATTCCTACATACAACTACTTAGTGCATATGGAGCAAACTCTTGAAAATATATCAAGTTAAAATACAGAGATTTTATTCACATAGGCATAATTAGGAAAAATATACAATGCCAAAGAATCTTTTGGATGACTGCTTAATATTGTTTTGATCATCTCTCAAACATGAACTGCAATTGAATGTATTTTTGGCTCGTGTTGGAAAGATGTCACAGAAAGTTTCATATAAGCAAAGGCATTTATTATTAGAAAATGGCATATTTATGTAGCTGCCAATATTATGGCAAGGAGAAGTATTTAAATTTGAGAAATGGTTTAGAGGGTTGGCACCAGGAGTGTGCAGTGGAAATGAATACTGTGCTGAAAATCCAAAATTGGAGGGAGCCCCAGAACTGCTGGAGTTCAGGAGGTCACTCAGGGCATGTCAGTACAGCAGCGTTATTTCAGAATTACAGATGATATTCCAAAATAACAATGCAAGCATCTACACAGCAAGCCCGCTATTTCAAAATAAAATCAAAATAGTGGGCATCTTATTCCGGATTCTGTCACCCTCGTTCTACGAGGAATAACACCTATTCTGAGAGAGCTATTTCGGAATAGGATGTGTGTCGAGAGGGCATCTGGAGTTATTTTGAAATAAGTGGCCTCCAGGAAATCTTACAGGTGCCCTGCCGGCTGCCCTGTCCACACTCATCAGAACTCTATAGCTTCCCTTCCCCTGCAGCCCTTAAGGCTGCAGGCAGAAGGGAAAGGGCTTATGGCATGAAGCAGGCCCTGCTCACATCGTGCCACATAGCAGGACCCAGCACAGACTCTCCTGCTGCCATGGCCGAGCCCACTGCTCCAGCTGAGCCCCCCACAGCTGCCAGCACTACCTCAGGCAGGTCCCAGGACCCTGCCTGGAGCTGAAAGAGGAAGGCTCCATCATGTCTCGTGCGGAGATCCTGGATCTCCTTGAGATTTGGGGTGAGGTGGAAATACAGTGAGATCTCTGCACCAGACACAGGAATACGGCCATTTATAACTGAATGGCTGAAAGCCTGGGCCATGTGTGCACCTAGGAATAGGTGCACGTGAAGGTCAGAGAACTGTGCCAGGTCTACATGAAGGCCAGGGAATGCAGCTCCTGCTCAGGGGTGGCACTGCAGACCTGCCCCTACAACAAACATCTCCATCGCATCCTGGGAGGGGCGACAGTTCCATCCACTCCCCTCATTGTGGCCTCTGGGCTGGAGACATCCATTGTCACCCTCCTAGGGGGGCAGAGCCAGTGCAGAGAAGGAGAAGGAGGAGGAGCCAGATGAGGCCAGCACCAGCTCCATGCTTGCAAGCCAGGACGTCATGCTTGTCCTGCAGCTAGCACCCCCCTCCCAGGATGTCCTTTGGGCATCATGCAAAACCGGGGAAGGCCCCTCAGGTGAGTGTCATTACTTTCCCTAGACACACATGGATGGAGGTGGCAGGTAGGGAGGGGCTGCTGCGTGCTCCATGCTCAGCCTCACTTCTGGAAGGAGATAGCAAGTCTCATGTGGGTGTTCCATTGCTGGAGGGCAGGGGTGAGCCACTCACTCAAAGGTGTCCTTCTGCATATGGAAATTCTGGAGCCACTGCTCGTTGTCCCAACTCTCCAGGACAATCCGGTCTCACCAGTTGGAGCTGGTGTCCAGTCACCAGAAGCAGCAGTGCATGCTGTGCTGTGGAGACAGGATGGGGTCAAGCTACATGAGAAGCACCTGCAGAGAGGTGAGGAATTGCCCCACAGGGAGCTGGGGGTTCTGTTCCTGCAGGGCCGGGAAGGCAGCCCACAGAAAATGCAGCAGGAGGTGCAAAAAAACATAGGAGCCATCGACTGCTGGTAGGTAGGTCTGGCTCCTTGGCTAGAGTGTTGAGGTGTTCACAAGGGTAACCATAGCAGGCAAAGGAAAGGCTTTGCTGTCCCTCAATGAGGTAGGCAAAGGAGAAAAGCCTGAGATAATGCTGTATGGGGGTCCCTTTAAGCTCAAGCCTCAGATAGTCTAAGGCAGCAGTTCCAGGAAGAGAGTGCTGCCCTGATGTCCTGCCTGATGTGCTTCCGGGTGGCTTTAAATGCAATTGAGCGTCCAATGAGTGTCGACACTCTATTTTGAAATAGCTCAACACTATTTCAATTGGCATTTGAAATAGCTTATTCTGAAAGAAGCATGCAGCGTAGACATGCCCTGAGATTGCAAGACATTTTGTTGGAAAGGTGATGACTCTTCTTTATTTTATTTCAGTGCCTGTTCTTACAAGATGTTGAGAACTGCTACCTCTCAGTGGTTTCAGTGGTAACTGAAGGTGCCCAGAATCATGGAGGATAGTTAGTAGGATTACTAGCAGTTGATCCAGATAGGCAGTTATGAGCCTGGTTAGGGTCATTTTCTATAAGGAATGGAAAGAGACAATGGGAAAATAAGTTTGTTCTTGAATGGAGAAACCTTCTCTTAGAACCACAACTGGTGAATACTTCTGTAATGCCTTTGGATCGGGCTCAGGCTGAAGTAAGAATCTATATGCAGATGCACAGGGTCCAAAAGGGGGGAGAAAAGCATTGTGCAAACTTTGCTAGCATAAGACAGACAAGTGTGGCAAGTTTGGTCAAATAAGATGGAATAAGAATTTCCCCTTTTGAGGCAAAGAAGCATGTCATGTCAGAAGCACCTCTGCCCCTCTTCTGTTTGAGAGTGCTCCCTCTGGTGTCAGACCACATGCTTTTAGCTTTCCTGCAGTAGAATTCCACATTTCTCCAACTCTTAAGGGTATGTCTGCTCTTGGAGCGGAGATGCAGTTCCCAATTTGAGGAGATATATTTGCACTCATGCTAATCAAGCTAGCATGTTAAAAATAGAGTGGTTCCGTGGTGGGACAGGCTACATCCAAGGCTACAGGCACATACTCGGGGTGGCTTGCACCACTTTCTCTACACTGCATTTTTGGCAAGCTAGCTCAAGCAGAGATTGTGCAAATATGTGTCCTCATGCCAGGAAGCACACACACACCAGCTCCAACTGTAGACACACTAATAGACTGAGCTAGGGCTCAGGTACCCAGTGTATCAACTATGATTATTTGGCAGGTCCCTGCAGTTCTTCCCTTTGGTATCTGTGATCAGTGGCATTCAATATCAAAACAGCTTTCTTCAGACCAAAATATCATTTGGTTTGCACCAGGAATGAAGCATAGAGCAGGAGAGGGAAGGGTAAATGAGCAAACAGTTTTCAAGCATATGTCTCTGACCTAAAAGCTTATTATCCCTAATGTTGGCATAGGCAGGCCTAACTTCTTCACATGAGCTTAATGGTGTATGTCATAGCCTATATTCCCCCAAACAACTCCTCTGAATTAGTTGTCTCTCTTGAGAGAGAAACCTTTTTTAAACTGCCAGCAATCCTTTTTTCTTCTTTGTTCTCAGGCTTTGGCCCTTCTGACTAGAACTAGTTTTTCAGGTTGTCTGGGAGGAGGTAAAAATTGTCAAAGCTAATGGTTCGGGCATTGTCTTATAACAAGTGTTTACTGAAGGGGAGCCTATCTTGAGCCATTCTTTAGCTTCTGCTTGCTTTACATTAAGGTCCTCTGTAAAGATAAAAATACGATCATATAGTCAATATTCAAATACATCAGGTAAATATACAATATTAATAAATGATTACAAAGCAACTCCAGTTCTGTAATAAGCAAAACCAGATATCTGAGGAGAAACAAAGGAATTGTATTCTCTGATTAGTTGTCCATGTGGTCTGGTATCCCATCTTCAACAGTGGTCAATGCCATGTGCTTCCACAGAAAGTGCTTTGTAACTCATCACAGACAATTATGAAGTAGTGTATCCATAGAGGACATTTCTTTCTCACTCTGGTTTGCATATGTCAGAAAAGTTTATACATATATCCTGTCAAATACAATTATAAATCCTTTAGGGTATGTCTACACAGCAGCGATATTTTGGAATAACATTAGTTATTCCGAAATAACATAGTGTGTATCTACACAACAAGGCTTTATTTTGAAATAATGTCAAGCTGGAGGACTTCTTACTCTGATTCATGGTAACCCTCATTTCATGAGGAGTAAGGAAGGTCAAAAGAAGACAGTTCTTCCTTTGACTTCCTGCTGTGTAGACAGCACCAAAAGCCAAATTAAGCTATTTCAACTTAAACCACGTAATTGACGTAGCCAAAGTTGCATAGCTTAATTTGACGTTAGCTCTGCTGTGTAGAAGTACCCTTATTTTTTTTACTGTAACTTAGTCCATGCCAACTTGAGCACATATAGAGAGTCTGGATGGGAAGACAGGAGGAAGGTATTATGTGTAGTGACACAAGATCATGAAAGTAAAGCAAAATCCAAGTTCACCTCTGTTGCTTGAGGTGAGGGCTGCACAGAACAATAAACTGTGAATAACTTACATGCTAAACTGGTTGACATCTTATTCAAAGGTTTCACAATTAATGCAGTTCCTAAGTAAGATGCATCATATTTCAAGAACAGATTATTTCAGCAGTTTACGGTAACAGGGCTTAGTAAAGTATTGTGGTTTCTTGGCTATCATTCTTAGAAATCTAACACTTTTCTGATACCTTTCTTCCAACTTAAAGAAAATCAGTTTACATGAAGGTACTGTTAGGTGACTGTTAGGTGACAGTTTTTGTTAAGGACATAATAAGGCAAGTGGATATGCAGCTGAAACAGAATGAAGCGTTTTGAAGACCATACTAACTCAAAAATCAAGCTCTCATTTGTTCTTTAAATGCACAATCAACTGGACATTTATTACATGGCACAACATTTATTTACGGAAGAACTTAAAATAAACACTGGAAACTCCAGGAAAGTTATTTTCTGGATGTGCTTAATGTAATATACGGAATAATAGAAATGTAGGTCTGGAAATGACCTTATGCTCTTTTCTAATCCATTCCACTGTTCACTATATACCTAGACTGTTCCTGACAGGCAGGCCAGCTGAAAGGTAGGACAAAGAGGGCAGTTGTCCCAGGCCCTAAGCCTGGGCCCTTTAATTTGCTGCTGTAACACTGTGCCGGACCACAGCATTGTGTACTCTGAATAGCTCTGAGGGCTGTAGAGGGGTATGCTATGTGCCTCTGGTAGTGCTGAGGTCCAACTGCCCTCAGCCCCACCCCTTCTACCTTTGGCCTCGCCCCTTCCAGAAGCATGGAGCCGGGTCTCCCCGCCCCCACATACACATGTTTCCCAGGGGCCCATGGAGGCTGTTGGCTCCTCTGCTGACAGGTCTCTGTCTATCCTATTCTTAAAAATCCTCCAAAGACAGGGATTCCACAGCCAACCTGTCCCAGTGCTTATCTATCCTTTTAATTAGAAAGTTTTTCTTAATATCTACTCTGAATCATCCTTGATGCAAACTAAGCCAAACACCATTTGCCCTAATCTTCATGGAAGTGGAGAACAACCTTTTACATGTCCAAAGACCATTAAGTCTCCCCTCAGCCTTCTCCCTCTAGACTAAACATTTCTAGTTCTTTCAACCTTTCCTCATAGATCATGATTTTTTAAACATCTTATAATTAATTTTGTTGCTCTCCACTGAACTTCCTCCAATTTGCTCACATCTCCTTTAACATATGGTGCCCAAAGTTGGACACAAGAGAGGCCTTATCAGTGGTGAGTACAGAAGAACAACTGTCTCACCTGTCTTAAATATGACAGTCCTGTAAATGCATAAACATCTACAGCTTTAACTTTAGTAATTACAGCATCCTTTGATTTTAAGTTTACATTGTTCTCATTCAGTGACTCTGAAACAAGAGATGTAGCTCCCCCCGCACCCCCATCTAGTGCATCAGGAAGATTACTCAATTGGTGGAAATTTTCATTTACTGGTTGCCATAAATATAGATTGCTAAATGAGTCCCATCAACAGTGTCAAACTATGTACAGTGAAAAAGCCAGTATTCTGTTTGTGAATCAAAGAGATTTTACTCAGACAGGTCGTTGAATTGATAAGTGGCTGAAGATGTTTCTTTGCTGCTTGCTCTGTCCCATTCCAAGAAAAGTAAAATTACCTGATACTTTGCATTCACAGTTGTGTATTGAATTGGTAATTGGCAAACCTCCATTTATTTAATCTATAAAAGTACATTGAACATCTGTAGCACATTCTGTTCACTATCTAGCATAAATGAAACAATAAACACATAGGTGAAAACAACGCAAGATGGCAAAGGAGTAGAGAGACTGATTGTGTTAATTTGAGAATATAGCAGAGGCTATTTCAGTACATTTTATTTAGCTTCTTTATCTGAACAGATGAGTTAAAAGTAATAAGGGTTTTTTAAAAAAAATTATATTGCACCCTGAACTGGTTCACAGCACACAATGAAATATGTAATATTGTTAATATAAATAAATGTTAAAAACAATGCAGTAAATAATAATAAGTTCCACAAAGTTCATGTATTTCTGTCAGTGAGTCTTTTTGGACCATTATTAAAAGGGCAGAAGGGCATTGTGCACCATGTAATGGGCTGAACCAGATTTCAGTTTATGGCTCTGCCAGACTTTTTGGATGACTTTGAGCCAAAAACACTTTATTTCTCTGCTTCAGTTTCCCATCTTTACAGTGGAAATAATAATGCTTTTTTCTCCCATCCTTTGTCTGTTTTGTACAATTAGTTTGTTACTGGATAACAGGAACCTGAGATGTGTCTTAGTAAACCTGTGTTCAGATACACACATATGATTTTTCCTATTTAGCGTTTGGTTTTCACTGCTGTACCCATTAGTTTCAACTTTTTTTTTTTTTGTCTTCAAGTGCAAGCATAGGTTGTACTACTTGTGATGGAACATTAAAATTTAGATAGAATCCATTTCAGTTCCCCAGAGCTCAGCAAGCTATTGCCACTCTGAGTCAAACTTCCTTAATATTAATGCAGTTGTCCATGTAAGTGTTATGATGATGTCTTGTTTTTCTGCATGGAACTACTTGACACTATTATATCTGTCACATTTGATAAAAGTACCCTCCGCAACTTTATTATATGTAGAAATTGTCAGATTTAGCATATCTTCACATTATGTGGTAACATTGTCAGACCCGCTGATGGGAGACTGGGGGAAGCAAATTGGCAGTTGCCCCGGGGCCCAGTGATTCCAAGAGGCCCAGGGCTCCCAGCTGCTACCATGGCTACTGCAGTAGCAGTGTCAGTCAGAGTCCTGGGCCATGTCTGGGTGGTGCTGAGAGCTGGCTACTCCTAGCCCCACCCCTTCCCTCGAGGCTCTGTCCCTTCTGGGGGTGCATTGCTGAGCCTCCCCACACTTTGCCTGGGGCCCCACAGAAGCTGTTGGCTCTCCTGGTCATTGTTTATCTGAGACCACATTGGTTTCCCAGACAAGGAGTTTGTCCTTCAAGCTGTAAAAAAATTAGTCAATGTGTTTATCATTACTCTTGGCAATATGTATTATAGTGTTAATAATATCTAATTGAAATTTCTGTCAAATGATCTGGGGTTGCCTGAGAAATGCATTACTATGCCTTACAGCCTCAAGTGACTACTTATTTGCATCTGTTCTTTCATTACCACTAACCAAAGCTGACACTGTATAATGGGAATATCTCAGGTTTAACTGGACTAGCAAACAAACTGAGATATATTGTCATCCAGTGCTCTAAATACACAATTATCCCAATAATTAGAGTAGAGACATGATGATTTTGAACTGTGAATTAATTTTATTGGTCAGCTGTGACAAATTTGTGAATTAACTATTTCTTACCTAAAACCAATATGTAGGAAATCAGTGGGGATTTAATTACCATTTATAGTATGAGGATAATTTAATGTACCTAGTTATTCATAACATATAATTACAACTATGGTGAAGATATGCTGTTCCCATCTGGATCAAGTTTAGGCTATGGTTCAGTTTCAAGATTTGAATCAAGAATTAGAAATCAGGTTTCAGAATATGAATTGGAGATAAGAGTCCAGGCATTATATCTTGTATGTAGACTACTTTCAATGCTAATTCCAGGTGGTGATCTCTAAAACAGATCAGCTATTCCTGTGAGATTTTAGCTGCATCCAGAGATATTGCAGCTTCCCCATAAAGACCTATATTTTCTTTGTCTTTAAAAGAGAGCAACTGTAGGAATTCAGGCAGACCACTTCTCTTCTGGAGCAGTCACCTTTAACACAAGAATCCATATCCATGCAATTATTTTACCTGATTTCTGAGATTGCTATTAACCAGACTGCCAATTAGTGCAAATTGTGCTGGCCTTTTATACATGTCAGTTAGCAAGCACATCAAGGTCCCAGCTGATTTTTTGCAGAGTAAATCAAATGACTATTCATGGGTGACATAGAGGTGAAAAACTATATTCCCCATTATGATCCTCTGAGACATGAATAAAACAAAAAAGAATAAGAGTCAAATTCTGCTCTCATGTAGATAAGTATAGATCTGGAGTAGCTTCCTTGACTTTAGTGGCTTGACATCTGCTACATGCAGGTATAACTGAGAGTTTAGTCTTATAGAATCAGATTTCATTTTAAATGGCTCCCTCAGAGTTCATAATAACTCATAATGCTTGGTATAGGGCACTGGACTGACACTCAGGAGACCTTCATTCTGTTACTAGTTCTGTCGCTGATCTTGGACAAATCACTTCCTTTTGTGTCCTACCCTTGGTCTTGCTGGTTTCCTTTTCAAGGCAGTGGCTGTGTCTTACTTCTGTTTGTACATGCCTTGTCTGCAGGTTCTGCCCCTGCAGCTCCCATTGGCTACAATTCCAGCCAGTGGAACCTGAGGGGGCAGGTACCTGCAGGTGAGTGCAGGGCAGTGCGCAGAGTCACCTGCCCTCTCCCGTCTCCAAGGTCTTTGCCACCAAAGAGAAGCTGTTCCAGGTGAGCACCCCTGCACCCCAACCTCCTGCCCCAGCCCTGAGCCCCCTACCATACCCTAACTCCCACCCAGATCCTGTACTCCTACCCTTACCTTCTGTCGTAAGCTCCTCCCACACTCCAAACTCCTGGGTCATAGTCTGGAGGTCCCTCCCTCCTCAAATCCCTAATCCCTAGCCCCACCCCAGAGCCCAAATCCCCATCTGGGGCTTTTGCCCCCTCTCAAAACCCAACCTTCTGCCCCAGCTTGGAGCTCCTTCCTGCAGTCTGAACCCATTATTTTTGGGAACACAACAGAGCCTAGCAGATCCTACAAAATCTAATAGCTCTGAGCCCCAGAAGAGTTAATCCAGCCCTATTTCCCTGGCCATAAGATTTTTCTCCTTTTTAGCATTGTCCTGCATATGGAAATACAGAGGAGTTTTAATGCCTCAAGAGATTCTGCTATCTGGCCCAAATAAATACCAAAACCCCAGAACTCTTGTAAGTTATCCTGTTCTTGTGTAATTATGTCCAATGTTACAGACAAAAGAAGTCTGTGAAATTTGGGTAGGATATAGATAAGAGTTTCAACTGTCAAGTGCTTATCCAAATTGAGCCTACAAAGCTGTATGTTTGACTGTGGGATGTTCCGCTGATACATTCTATGGGAGCAGGTGCTGTTTGATGGGCACTTGATAAAGAGGAAACCCAGATTTTATTCCAGTCTCAGAGACTTTCTTGTGACATTGGGCAACTCTTCTGTGCCTCGGCTTCCCACTCTCTAAAATGAAGATAATTATGTTAAGTATCTCACAGAGGTTTTATGGACTTAATTAAAACTTGTAAAACACATTTTGTTTCCCAGGTGGAAGTTACTACTCAAATGCAAATTATTTTATTATTTATAATACACTTGTTTTGTTGTCGACATTTCAAAAATATTGAATATTGGAAAGGAATCAGAAAAGTCATAATAATTCAAGGTGTGGAAAACATTATTTTTATTGAGAGACTTAGAAAGTTGAATGTACATAGAGGTTAAGAGAGTCCTTGAACAAGGTTTACAAGTACCTTCATGGAGAACAGAGCTTTCATTTAGTAGAAAAGGCCATAATGATTCCAGTGTTTGGAAGATGAAGCTAGACACATTCTTGGCCATAACATTTCTCTCCTTTTCAGCATTGTCCGGCATATAGAAATACAGAGAAGTTTTAATGCCCCCAAGAGATTCTGACAAGAAATAAGAAGCATATTTTTTTTAACAGTGAGGATAATTAACAACTGGAACAACTTACCCAAGGTTTTGGTAGATTCTGCATCACCTGAATTATTGTTTATAAGCTGAGAAGCAGATAAAACAATATTAACTATGCAAAACAAAATCAGAATTTCTGCAACTAGTCAAAAACATTTTCAACAGCATGTCCACTACTTGTTCAAAGAATGAAGAAACCAAAAGCAATAAAACAATATCGGAAACAGAACTGGCAGCCAGCAAAGAGAATTAAAAAAACAAAAACTAAAAGTTGTCAGTTTCCACTTAGTCCCTTTGTAGATTTCATTGGGCTATGAGGGTGTCTCTTGCTCAAAATATCACAAGTGTGTAACAAAGATGGTACACATAACTGCCAATAAAAATGAGTAGTTCTTTGGCACCTTAGTGCATGTCTACACAAGGAAATTATTTCAAAATAATAACTCAAGAAATAACCATTTCAAAATAGCATGTCCACACTACAGGAAAGCCTCAAAATTAGTCTGAGACAGGCTCCCTTAATATGGATGTGCTACCTTGACTTAAAGCCTCAGGAAGCACTGGAGAGTAATTAATCTGAATGATGCTGGGGAGTAACTTAAAAAACAAAAACTGGTCTGGTAGCACTTTATAGACTAACAAAACAGATAGATGGTATCATGAGCTTTTGTAGGCACAGCCCACTTCTTCAAAACTCCAGTCATCTGAAGAAGTGTGCTGTGCCCACAAAAGCTCACGATACCATCTACATGTTTTGTTAGTCTATAAAGTGCTACCAGACCATTTGTTGTTTTTTAAGTTTATCCTGTACAGATTAACTCAGCTACCCCCTGAAGCTTCTGGGGAGTAGTTATTTTGAAATAGCAGCAGCGGAGCATCCACAGTACTGCTCTTTCAGAATAACTGTTTTGAAATAAGGGTTATTCCTCATGGGAAGCAGGAGTTATTATTTCAAAATAACAAGCTCATTATTTCAAAATAATGGGCTTGGTAGTGAGGATGCTCCACTTGTTGTTTTGAAATAAGGAGAGTTATTTTGAAATAACTCCTTAATGTTTGTAGACCAGGGCTTAGGTGCAACAGGACAACTTGTTTTTAAAGTTACAGACTAACATAGCTAGCCCTCTGAAACATTATAACTGCCAATATTTAAGATCAGGTAAGAGGAGCCACTATTAGAAATGTGCTTCAAGTCACTGGACCTGAGCATAGCTGAATCTTGGGAAAGTTCAGCTACAGATCTGTATCAAAACTTTGTGTCTTAGCCGCATTTCTGTTCTTTAGCAAGAGATATTGAGAAAAATACATATTTTGTCCTATGATTCTCTTGTTACAGAGATTTCTGTTTTCAGAGATGGTCTGTAAATTGTTACATGCTATAGAAAGAGGTGGTATTTAGGTTTAGTACTTTTTCTTTTAGTTCAATAAATGGACTACAACTGAATGAAAATATGTGTATGCTAAGAATGTGTTTTCATTATCAGCTACAATTGGGCACCTTCTCTAATCCACTTTTCAGAGTTTCATTTATATTAATGTTTAGAGGTAAATTGAGGTTTTTGATAATATATACTGACTTTAAACCTTGCTCTCAGTTTGCTTTTGGCCCCCAATTTATTTATTTGAATAAAGAGATTTTGCTCTGGGGCCAAAAGTTAAATAAGAGACATTTGGAGCTTTGGCTTTGGGATCTAGCAAATCTGATGCCAGTCATGCTTGATGAATTCTCTGCTGCCTGCTCATGGCCCCCCAGGGGGCCTGAGACCCCTGGTAGAGAGACACTATTATAAAATAAAGATCTCCTCACTTTAATTATCCCAGTTTTACACCAGCATAACTCCATTATAGATCTTATACCTTATGGTCACACTCAACAGCTGTCAGTTCCCCACTTTCAATACACACTATCCTCTTTTACCATAATTTCTAGTGTACTGCATTCAGGAAAACAGAAGGATTTAGACGAATTTCACAGATGTTACAAGCTACACATTTTTTGGTATATCCCTAATCTTTTAAATATCTGAAGGAATTCAACTCCTGCATTGCTCACTTTAAGCAGCTGATGATAAAAATTTGAATGAATTATTCTGCTTAAGCATTTTAATGTAGCAAGCTTCATCTTTTTGCCATCTCCCTAAACCACGTGTAGTTGTTAACACAAACACCTTATAAATAGAGCTTCCAATGCTCTTCCCTGGTTTCTGTATAGTTATTTTAGCGTCCTGTCAAACACTCTCACATCTTTCAAAATTTGATAATGCATCAATTCCTTTTCTCACTGAATTTGTCATGCTGTCAATCTCTGTATCTCTGTGAACCAGTGCCAGGTTGGGTTTTTCTTTCGGGGGACACTGGCAGATTTCGTATAGCACTGCATGCACTTAGAACTGAAAAGCAGCAAAGACTTAGAAAACATCATTTCTCTTGCACCATCCTATTTATGGTTATTAATAAGTAACAGATGGACTAATTCTCCACCTGTTCATTGTAGCATCCAGCTGTTTGAATGATAATTATAAGTTATCAACAGGGGAATACTCACAGATACATTCACAAGTGTAAAATCCATTAACATTTGGACCAAAGAAATAGTCATGCAAAACAATTTTTTTTTTTTGTCCCTGGAAGGAAGACAAGACATCAGGATTGTTGTTATGCAACACAACTGGGAACTATCTAGCAATGACTTTGTCCAGTGAAGGTTATCCTTCCTAGAGTGATCTGCTCTACATGGTAGAGAGCTGCCATCATCGTCCCACCCTGTTAACCTTGTCCCAGTTCTACTGCTGAAACCTCACTACCAGGCCCACCAATCTGGGAGGGAGAGCAAAAAGGGCAGTTGCCCCAGGGCCTGGCAATTCAAAAGGGCCTGGGGCTCCCGACTGCTGGTACCGTGGTAGTGATGGCAGCCAGAGCCCTGGCCACTTGAATCACCACCAGAATGGCAGGCGGTGTTCTCTGGGTGGGTCTAAGGGCAGGGCTTTGTGGAACATTTAGAAAGACATCTTTCTGAACTTTCAGTTTAATCAGCTTGTCATTTTTGGTCTTCAAATTATGCAAAAGGTGTGAGGCAACTGTACTAGCCATCACTTTTGGTTGGTGGTATTTTACTCAGTCAGCAACACCAAGCTTATGGAGTGCCTGAGGTTTATGACTGGAATGAACCCAAAACTCTCCATTGTCTAGTTGCATCTGTTCATCGGTGACTCGCGTGGGTTTTTTTTAATGTGTCTGGATCATTGCTCTGTCATACTTTTTGAAGAGTGCTTCTATCTCTGGCTACTAGCAAGGAACGTAAATCTTTCCGCAGCACTACAGAATGTTTAGGGACCTCTCTAAGAATGTGAACAACGCTGTCATAATTTTGTTGGATCAATTTGATATGGTATATCCTGCCTTCAGCTTCTGTGGTTTATCCAAACAAACTGTGAAATTGTCAACTATATGGTGCTTGGAGAAACGTTGTTGGAAGGCAATATATAAGCAAAACATATCTTCCAAAAAGCAGAAGGGCCATATAGATGATGTTTTATTTATTGCACTCTTTGAAGTATATGGGACCTCATTTTCAGATGTTTTGTCCACCTGCAGCTTCCTGTGATTTTAGTTGGAATTGTGGGTATTCCACAGTTCTGCAAATCAAATTAATAAAATGTGCTTACGTATTCCCTATTAAAACATGAGAGTAAGTATTTATTCCATGACATGACACTAGAAAATAATCTGAAATTTTCAGATACCAGTGTTTTGTAACTCTTGGTAAAGGCTGACTTTAACATTGGACTTGAGGGTGAAGATTTCTTTTTTACATGCATTAATGCAGTATAGTTCACAACACATAGGAAAGTAGTATAATATCAATTTTATATTCATACTTTGTGATTATTATCTCATGCAAGGCACATGTCTCTTATCTATAAAACACCGTGCATGGAGTATTATGGTAATAATTTTAGAGATGCATAAATTATGGTACATAGATCCTGAGTGACATTTTCAAGGTTAGTAATTGACTCAGCATCTGAAATGCAAGAAGAAACATCCCCTTTCCTCTGTATAGTGTAATGGAAATGTATTTTAGTCTTGTGAAACTGTTTTTTTCAATTAGCTCAATAGGGTGTGTCAAGTTAACTACAACTTTCTTGTATTTTACTTTTCTGTGGAGCGCAGAATACTTTCTTGTATTTTACTTTTACTTTTCCTCATTTTTTGATGAGTAACGTTAGTTCAAACCAAGGGGTTTGATTCAAACTAACACTTCCAGAAGTGCACTTCCTGGTTCGAATCGGCTGTTGAGCGGAATAACGCGCGGGCGAGATTACGCTAATGAAGCGTGGGATATTTAAATCCCCGCTTCATTAGCAATTTCAGTCGGCTACATTTTCATCCCTAGCTCGAACTAGGGAGCAAGTGTAGATGTACCCTGTGTCTGTAAAGTCAGGTTGTAGGTATTTCATCAAGTTTATCCCTTCATAATAGAAAATAATCTGCCTTATATTCCTCAAGCAGTGCATTGGCGGAGAAAGCTTCTTATTATATGTGGTAATCCTTGTATTACAGCAACTGTCCAAAATTCAGGTATTGCCTGAGTAATAGTGCCTTCCCAGTGATCATAGATATGAATTTCTCAGGAAGTCATTCACTGCCTATGTTAACTTCAGACAAGTTGTAATGCAGATTGATTTCTGAGGTTGAAACATGGATCTGGGCGATGTGTGTGTTGTGGGGGGAGGGGCGAAGTTCTTTATTTAAAATGGTCAAAATATATATATGTAGAATAGGCTAAAAGCTGTGGAAGGAAAGTCAGGAGGCGCAATATTCTGCTGTATCCATGAGGTGTTTGAGATGGGCAATGCTATAACTAATAAAATATGAAGAAAAGACCTTGTCATATATATGTATATGTTACCCAGGGTTCTTTCAACCCAAGCCTCACGGCCACTTTACTCTCTGCGAGATGTTGGTCAGGAAATAGTTCAAGGGAGATACGGCTTTCCGACTGATAGATGAATGGTACAAACAGGACAACATAACACTGCTTTCACTTAAAGCTAAACTTTACTTAATCTCAAGTATTTATACATGTCCGCAACAGCTTAGTAAAACACTCCCACCCTCGATAATTACTGAAGTTGAGTGTGGCTCTCGAGTGACACCGGGCAGGCTTCCGATGGCCACTCTTCCACCTACCGGGAGGGACTGAAGATGTATCCAGATGTAGAGACCACGAATGGTCCCTGAAGAGTCCTCAAAGTATCCCCCAAAGTGTCCAACTATCCCAAACTTTCTTTTCCTATTTATCCATTAGTATTACAATAACATGTCACTCAAAAATTTGTTAGGCAAGCACTTTTTAAAGGTTAGGCAAGATGTTTTCTTCTGATCATCAGTGTAGCCAGATGTGTTTTTTCAGAGTCTGTATGCCTGGGGGCCCTGATAAATATATGTCTTAGGGCATCTAGACAAGCTTCCTGTTTTTCTAAATGTATAGCTCAGTGATTTTAACAGAGATCTGGCCCTCAGGAAGGATGAGGGGGCAAGCTGCCCTCTTTATGGCACTCAAGCCCTCTTCTCCCCCCTCCCAGACTTGGTCATTCTGAGGCTGCTCTCAAGGCCAATTTTTTGACCTGTCAGATGGGTTGCTAAAGGTTAAACAATAAGCAACAGCGGTGCAGGCACTTTACTGGATTTACCGAAAGCTTCCCATATAAACACATAATATTGTTTGGGGTTCTATTGGTTGATTTTTATGGTGTCAGTGCATACCTCCAATGTAGTTGAAATTAGTTACTGGAAAGTATTGGAAAAGATCTGGCAAAGTGATTTCAATTTTTATCAAAGTCAGTGAGAATTCATAATGTCCAGTGTGTCACAGGTGGGTTCTTTAACCCAGAAGTTAAAGCCTACTAAGTCTTGCCCTATAATGTGATGAGAGTCTTCTGTAAATTACCAGATATCTTAACTGCAGCTGGCCCTGGTCTATACTAGAACATTATTTCAAAATAATCCCACCCCAAGGGTCGAATTTATAAGCAGAGTGTCCACACTACCAACCCCATTATTTTGAAATACAGGCTGTGGAATTTGAACTCTGTACTCCTGCTTTTCATTAGGAATAGCACTAATTCCAAAATTGTTATTTTGAAATAGCAGTAGTGTGGATGGTCTGACTAATTTGAGCTAACTACTCCCCAGTGCTCTAAGTTCAAGGTAGCACATCCACATCAATGGAGCCTGCATTGGACTAATTTTGATGCTT
This sequence comes from Pelochelys cantorii, assembly GCA_032595735.1. NCBI lineage: Eukaryota > Metazoa > Chordata > Testudines > Trionychidae > Pelochelys > Pelochelys cantorii. The sequence goes on along the minus strand of CM064326.1, from coordinate 329,568,672 downwards.
CCCCATAGTGAGGACATACTAGTTAGAATATGTTAAATTGGGAGTTCTTAAGTCAAATTTAGTACTTTCAAATTAGTTTCCTAGTGTAGACATGGCCTTGGAGTTTTTGGGGCCTCACTGCACCAAGAATAATCTTTTTACCCTATGCTCCTGAATCAAAAACCACACTCCAAGTTTCTTCCGGGATCAGTAATCATATTTTCAGCTGCTTCTTCTTTCTCTGTCTCTGTTTTTCTCTCCTGCATCCCAGCCCCGTCCTTCTTGTCTTTTTTCAGTGTCTTAATTCTTGATCTCTCCCCCCCAACAATATTCAACAGATGCTCCTGAGTGGGTTCACATATTCCATTTGTTTTAGGTTGACCTTATGCTTAGTTACATTAATTGAAGAGTGAATTATGCCTGTCAGTCTTAATCACGTAAGTTTTCACCAGCACTTAATAACTAGCTGCCTCTACTTTTTGCAGTATAACAAAAAAAAACCTTTGTAATATTATTGCAATTAAATTAAGATGCCAGCAACTCAAAGCTGTCTGCTGTAGCATGTTATCTTACTCCCAGTGACAGCGCTAGAGACAATCATTATTTCAAAATGATGTTTGATGGTCACACTTGTTCCTTCGACTGTCCCTTGGCTCTCTTTTTCTGCTTGGTTTAGAGGGCTGTAATTAGAATGGTTTCCTCTAGTGCATTCTCTCAAAGGAAGTATTATTCTCTCAATGTATAGTGTTATTTAAACACATATTTTTGCCTTTAGTAGTCTATGGATCTGTAAGCATGTCTGTGCTTTTTTTCTTCAGTGTCGTTCCAAGTTTGAATTCTTAATAAGCTGAGGTGTACAGCCTATACCCAAAGTGGCTGTACACATATACATTTACAGATTAAATTTACCACATACTTCAGGCCTGTACGTGGAAGTGGGTGGTGCAAAGGATGCAAACGCACCCCATATGATCCCTCAGGGGGCCAATTCTGGCTGGCCGGGGCAGTCTGGGCAGCACGCTGCCTGAGGCTCTCTCCCCTGTGCTCCAGCTGGCCGGGGGATGGCAGGGGCTGATTCCCCAATACCCCTTCCCCCCGTAGTGTGGTGTAGAGAATATTACAGTGTTTTATGAAATATAGCTTAATTGTAGTGTAAGAATGAATGTTAAACAACTATAACTCTGTCTGGCGCTCTTCTCTGGTTAGCATCAAACAGACTGTTTATGGCTGTCAAGACAGAAAGAGATCAGAAGGATCCTTGTGATTCAGCATGGTCACACTGTTGCTTTTAGAAATAGTTAGAATATAAATGGTGATCTAAAGCAGTGTTTCTCAACCTTTTTTTATAAAGTACCCCTTTTTCAAAAAAAATGTAAGTACCCCCAGTACCTACAGTTTTCAGACACACGCAAGTTTTTTTTCCTACCATTGCAACACATTTGTTTAGACAACTTAATTATAGCCGGGCAGGTGATGAAATTTTTGGGTGTAAAAAGTACAAAAATAATAAAGCACTGTAAAACTTAAAACAAAAAATTCAGTTTTCTCCAAATTTCAGTTGCGTTGACACACTCCCCCCCCCCCACCAGACTTCTTTCAAGTACCCCTAAGGGTACTTGTACCACTGGTTGAGAAACACTGACCTAAAGAAATTATGATGAACAAATCAGAAGTTTGTACTAATAGAAACTTTGTATTGGAAATAGATTGATACCTTTTATTTGGACAATTGTATCCCTTTTCCCATGTGTGAAATAACTGTGTAGTTCCTGAGGAGAGGGAGTGAATGAGTTTGGAATGTGAGTGTAACAACTTGTAGGCCCAGCAGTTTCAGAGTTCAGATGGTTGAGGAAGGGGGAGAAGAGGCCATCAGACTCAGAAGCATCAAGGTACCATAAACTGAAGCCCAAAACAAAGCAGACCGATGCAGAACATATGGACGGTTTTAGGGTTAAGGGCAAACATCCATTTACAGACAAGACAACCATGAGATAAACACTGGTAAAGAGGCACCAGAATACTGATGTTAGAGTAAAGAATAACTCCCAGATAAACAGATGTTAAACAGATAGTGATTAATTAAGAGCTGATGCAGCAAAATGTATAGACCTGAATGGGAGAAAAGTATTATAAAAGATGGGCTGTCTTGCATGAATCTCTGGGTGTTGTCTTGCCAAGATCGGAGCATCGGTTTGGACCAAGAGAAGCCCCCATTAATCTTCCTCACACTTAACTCACCTGGACAGTGAACTAATGTGAGCAACAGACTGGTAACTTTAAGCAATGCCAAGACTACACGTATGTGTGAGTGTGTGTGTAGGTATATGTGCATATAACAGAATGTTACATTGTCAATAAATGTGACTTTTTGCCTTATCCCCCTAAAAAGATCCTATGAAATTCTTTGAAGTATAACAGTGGCAGGAGCGGGGCAGTCACCAGCCCCTCCCAGGGCTTGGGCCCAGCTGCTGCGGCAGCCGCAGCCCAACCAGACAAACATTGATTCTGCTCCAGCCCTCCTGGGTGGCCAGGGCTTTTTGGAATAATGTTTTTCACTTACAATATTACAGCAAGATTCCAGAAGGTAATTTCTATAAAACCTTTATTACTGTATACATTTTTAGTATGTTATAACAAACTCATTATACCAATCACTGTTTTCACTCACATTTTTCATTAACCTCTCTTACACACTGTCATTGCATGACTATTTTGGATTTCTTTATCTCTGCAGATGAGGGGGGACCTCTCTTATGCATAGTCATTGCATGACTATTTTGAACTCCTTTATATTTAAAAAAAATTGCAGTCCACTTTTACAAAAAAAAAAAGCATCCCCCCCCAACAGAAATTCCTGTGTACGGGTCTGCACTTGTCTTGGCTATGTTGGATTGAGTTGAGCACTGAGATGCATACATGTAAGATTAGTCACTCCAACTATGGCTGGATCCTACAAGGCATTGAGTATCATCAGATCCAACTGAAAACCATCATGAAGGTTCTCTGGTCCTCAGCATTAGGAGGCAGCTCGAGTCCCAAAATAGCAAGGGCTTTCTTTAGAACAAAACAACAAGCAATTAGGAATTATGGGGTTGCTTTTCAAAGATGGCAAACCATGTGTGTAACTCTAACTCAGGTATTACCTGTCATTTTTCTGCTTCAACTCGTACTGCATTCTCCTTTTGCCACTATCTTTCCCTTCTGCTATTTCTTTCTCATTTCTCTTCTTATCTTGTGGCTTATGAATGTGCCTTTTCAGTTTTTTATGTTGTTTTCGCCTCTTCTTTATCTTGCAAATGCTCTGATACAGTCCAGGTTGCAAATATGAGTTTTATTTCTGAGATTCAGACAGAGTTAAAACATCGTATGTGCCTGGTTTTACTCTTCAGTGGTGTCTAAGCATTGTAGCTGATATCAACACAACTTTAAAAATAACATGTCTTGCTAACTTCTTGTTAACTAGATTTCTCTTACATTCAGGGATATGGGTCTCCTTTGCAAACCTACCTTCCAATACATCACACTTGGTATCGATAATTAACACTTCTTGCAGGGGAGAAGTGGACACTATAGCAAGTGGAGATGCAGTACGTCCTCCACCCTTGTTAGCAAGATATGGAGCCGGGTCTCTTGTAACACACAAGGCAATATCAACAAGATGTGGGTGAAGGGGCAGAGAGGGGAATGGCAATGCAAATGAGAGGGGACTAGAATCAATGGAAAGGGAAGGGAAGCACTCGAGAGAGAGAGAGAAAAAAAAGTTGAAAGACAATAGGGCAGAAAAGGAAGGATAGGGTAGGATAATAGGAAAGCGTTTGGGGAAAAACCAGATGAACACAGAAATTACAGTGCTGCCTTAGCCCAGCAGTGAATCTAGTCCCATGTTCTGTCTCTGATAGTGGCCAATCCCAGGTGCTTCAGAGGAAGGTGTGAGAAAGTATGCAGCGAACAAGCCATACATATTCTCCTGCTCAAGGGATATGTTCCTTCTTACTCCCTATTAATTATTAGAGGGTTTGTGCCTGATGCATAGGGGTTTATACTCCTGTATTTTATTTTACTTCCATTCCATCCAGTGTAATGTTAGATGTTTTCATACCCATGAAGGTTCTGATACTTTTGGTCTCAGTGGCTTTTTCTGGCAGTGAGTCACATAGGCTACATTTCTATTCAAAAATATTTCCTTGTATCACCTTCATATTTGTTCCCTATCATTTTCACGGAACGTCTCTTTATTGCATTTGTTGCATTTTGAGAAAGCGCCAATTAGAGTGCCTGCTTTACCTTCTCTGTGCTATCCCTTATTTTGCATATTTCTCTATGGATGAGCATCTTCTCTTCTCTAAATTGTCCCAGCCTTTTCAAAGGCTTTTTGAATGGGAGGATATACTTCTGGTCCACTTTTGTTTGTTCTATTTTTGAATGAGGAGATCTGAGCACACTATTCCAGTGATGGGATAGTGTTGATGTATATAATAGCATATATTTGCAGGCATTATGCCACTTTCTAGACAATTCTTTCTACATGCTAACTTTTGTTTTAATTGATTCACTCTTCACATGGATGGGGAGGGGGAGTTCACTGGTCTACAGTGATACTGAAGCCCTTTCCTGGGTGCCCGAAATTAATTTAGAAGCTAATAAGCTAATAGTGTGTACTTCGTCTACAATGTGTTATCTTGTGGGCTATGATTTTCATCACTTTATATTCTCCATTCAGTTATTTTTAATAGACCCTTCTGAGGTTCCTTGAAGTCTAGATTTGACTGCAAAAGAAGAAGCTAGAGGTGTTTAGTGTGGTAAAGAAACCCTGAAACCCTGATAACCTCTATTTTCTATATACGATCGTTAACAAAATGAAGGGATTAGTGGGCAAGTACAACATCACAAAATATTATTTGAAATCTAGCAGGTGTTTTCTTTTAAACTTCTTGGCAGTTGGAATGTGGATTTTTTTAAAAAGATCATTACAATCCAGAAGGAATTCTCCATCTGATTATAGCAATTTTAAACACATAAATTTTAGGCCTTGTCTGTTACAGTACTTGTATTTAACATTTATGACTTGACATTTAGTAACATAAGTTTGGCATTTCTAAATTGAGTGATGTATTAAACTATCAACTGTGGATGATTGATTATTGAGCAGTGTAACATCTATCAGTTAAAAGAAGGACAGAATACTTGTGAATATACTGCAAGGAACAGTTTTTTATTAGCAGGAAGATAACCAACATGTCATAATGAAATTTTTCCCCTTCCCTGAATTCTATGAGTCTGTGAACCATACAATGGAATGTAGAAATTTTCCCATGAATGAGCTAAATGGAAACATATTTTACACCCACTCATTTGAAAATTTCTTCAGCTAGATCAAATCAATCATGCAAAAGTAACATAGTATGGAAGGGAAATGACATAAAGGTTGAACCTCTCTATTCTGGCACCCTCGGGATCTGCCCAGTGCTAAACCAGAAAATTTACCAAACTACAAGAGGTCAATATTGTCTAACAGCATTACCAACACTTCCACTGTTTACTGGGCTCTGAGAAGACAGTTACGGATAAATCAGGGCTAAATAACATCATACGACACTGAGAGCCACTACTGGTGGCTGTAAACAAGCTGTATGGGACCACAGGGAGAGGAGACAGGATTTAGATGGAAGCACCTGAAGTTCTATAAGTAATGTAATAGTTCAGTAAAGCATAGAAATCATGACTACATAGTATGCTTAGACTTGGATATAACATACCATTGGGTATCTTTTTAAAAATGTTCAGTGTTTCCAATACTGTATTATGCCACAGCTAGCATTTTTAAATGTGTTAATCTCCTATTGGAACTTTGTCCTAATCGTTCCTCTTTTTATAATATTGACTTTAGAGATACGAGCTTTAAATTTCATTCTGAACAGAGTTATTTTCATCACTGTTTGCTGAGATATGTGGTATATGATAAAGATTAGATAACAAGTGGTATTCCATTGAAGAGCAGTACGACATCTCAGGTTTTAAAGATCTGGCATTTTTCCATATGTTGTTGAGAAAGGAAACCCTGAATCTATTGGCTATCCATGTATATTGATACTGTTATTGTTCAACCGACAGTGTCATTGTTGTTCAATTCTGTTATACTTACATGTGAAATGTGGTAGCGATCATTTAACTTGCAGAAGTGAACTGATTTCAGATGCATGGAATGCAGCTCCCTCCAAGTTCCAGTTCCAGAGAGGATCAAGTAAAACCTGTTATACATGTTTGAATTTGTAATTTTGGAATTTTAATGGCCATTCAAAGGTTAAGCTCTACTGATAGTTACTACACGGAGTTGTCTGAGATCATGCAGTTAATTTTCTAAACATATTTCTTACGCTGTATGACAATGGTGCTGATTGTGACGGGGTGCGGTCACAGATGACCCCTCAGGGGTGCCTCCCAGGGTGCTGACACAGCCACTGTCATTCGCCTTCCCTCTCTCTGGGGCTCCTCACCGCCTGGTCCTGCTGCGCTAGCTCCGCTGGTCTCCCCCCACCAAGGCCCTGAGCTGAGGTCCCTACGTCCACCGAGAAGCAGTACAGACACTGAACCACTTCAGGTCCAAGGAGAGTGCAGTTTAGGGCCCAGCCTCCTGAGATAGCACTCCACAGATGGGATCAAACCCCAAAGAATTAGGTAAGCCACCTTTAACAATGAAAGGGTTGCCCTCCCCACCCCCCCCCCCAGGTAACAATTACTTACACTGGGTTTGATAGAAAATAAAACATGATTTCATTAAGTAGAAGCAGTAGGATTTAAGTAGTAATAAGTGAGAACAGGCAGAACAAAGTAGGTTACAAATCAAAAGAAACAAAAATGATTGGCTAATTCTACACTGAAACCTCAGTACAAACTCTTCAAACTCACCCTAAAACTTCTTTTTCAGCTGCCCCTCCAAACCAGGGCTGTCTCCCACACCCTTGGGTCTTCGGCTCTTTTCCTTCAGGTGCAGCCCAGCCAAAAGACCAAGGCCTCTGCTTTCCTATTCTTTTTGTTAAGGAGTTGAGGCCACTCCCTACCAACCTCTGCTCAGACTTAAGGACAAAAGATTGTTTAACAGTGGCTCATCAAGAAGTTGTGGGTAATACCCTCCATGTCTCCCATTCACACATTTGAAACCCACAAAGTATTCCCCACTCCATGTGTCTAATTTTACACACATACGTGATACATACAACAGAGTAAGATAAACAGAACCAGAGGATCATGACATGAAGATTGATGATAATTTTTATTTCTTTTAAAGGATAGGCCAGATGAGAGCACTGGCCCATATCTGGTATGTTATGCTTTGGGTCCATGATTGGGATCCAAGTCCAGGAGCTGAGGTTAGGGCTCGGCTGAAGTGGAGTTGGGAGCAGAGCAAGTTTGAGTACAGCTCCTTTGCTGCCCCTATGGGGGATGTCCAAAGCCCCACTGGGCCCTGTAATTGTTCTTCCACACTCCCCTAGGGGCTCACCCCACAATTTGGGAACCACTGTTCTAGACCATGGTACAGTGCTTAATAGTGGAGAAAAATCCTTTCCTGAACTCAAATCACATTAAGCCCTGAAGCATGGAATTTGATTACCTGTACTGTATATTGCATAACTATAAATTATTTGTCATAAAACTATACAGTCCTTTCACAAATCTATCTAGATCCATCTATTTGGTTGCCTATGACACTACAATAGAACACTTAGTACTTTACTGGCAGTGATTTTTATTTTCCAAATGAGCAGTGTTGTCTTAAGGAGCCACATGTTTAATGGGCTTAAGACTGTGGGGTTTTTTTTGGATACTGGAGGTATCCCAAAAAAACTCTGCCACATCCAGGGAATGCGTTTGCGCTTCCGCTTTTTTTTTGCACAAGAACAAACATGCTCTTTCAGAAGCCCCTGTATTCCTCGTTCTACGAAGAAGAAAGGGGCTTTCGAAAGAGGGTTTTTTTCTGACATTTGGCCCAGTCTAGATGGACCAAATGTTAGAAAAGCCTCTTCCAACAAAAGAATTGCAAAAAAGTACACAAAATTCATAGTGCATTTTGCATACCTTTTTCCGACAAAAACTTGTATTCTAGCCGTACCCTCAGAGAATGGCATAATAAGAACCAATGGCTGGAAGCTGAGGCAAAAAAAAAAGCAATTTAGAAATAAGGACCACATTTTAACAGTGAGGTGATTAATAAATCAACTATCCATGAAAGTGTTATATTCTCCATATCTCAAAGTCTTCAGATCAAAACAGGAGACTTTTCTGGGAGACATGCTTTAGTCAAATACATATAATTGCTCTCAGTATAAGGGCAACAAGCTAGCACTATGAGGCAGTCATATATGAATGATCAAACAGATCCTACTAGCCTTAAAATCACAAGCTACGTAGATTCCAGTCCACTCTATGAAGCCACATGAATACAAAATGCTTTGGGGGAAATGAGTCTAGACTAGTAAACTGTCTGCAGTGACATGTTATGACCAAAATAATACTCCTGGCTCACATGAAGAAAGCCAAGCACCCACCATAACAGCTTCATAGTACCAGACAAATGCCAGCTCAATTCGGATTGCACAATTTACCAGTATTCCTGTGCTGCTTCTTGGTAAATCAGCAGCCAATTAGGCCCATTTAAAAGCTGCATAAGCTATAGAAGTACATGAACTCAAATGAAAGAAACTAACTGGATCTTCATTTTTAACTGTGCAGAGGAATGCACTTTCCTAAATTAAAATGCTAAAGAGATTGTCTAATTTCATTGGCACTGAGTACGTTGAAGAGGAGAAAAAGATCCCGATCAGCACCCTTCCTACATATTTTCTCTTCCCCCCAAGACATACATTCCTAAGAGCCAGAGCCATTGTCACTGGAAAGCTGCTGCCCTTTCAGGGAGATTCAATGTCTGGCAGAATTGGAACCAGTGGCGGCCCATCAATACAGGCGAACTAGGCAGTCGCCTAGGGCGCCAAGATAAATGGCCGTTGATGGCTTTGGAGGCGGGGGCGCCGATCGCGCATTTCTCCTAGGGCGCCAGTTGCCGACAGCTCATCTAGGGCCGCTCCTGATTGGAACCACTGTCATTTCAGGTACTAGAGACAAGAGACAGAAAGGCAGGGATTATACAAATGGAGATTACACTGAAAATTCCAATAGTTTTCGATGTGGTGCCGAAGTCCAGTTTTGTAGTAGGCATAAGTTAAAGCAGTTATACTCTTTGCAATACCCTTCCCTACAAGAGCATGTTAGCTTTCCTTAATCAAGCTGTCCATGTCATTGAGTTTTCCCAGTGTAATCTCACAAAGCACATGGTCATTGCATACCACTGACAACAACCTGAGCAAACTAGTATTTGCCAATATGACTTTTGGTCTGTTTTTTTTTTAGTCAATAGAAAATTAGCCCAAGATCAGGTCTGCCAATGGAGAATGGGGGAGGGGGAGTGGAAAAAGGAGGCAGTTGCCATGGGACCCGGCAATTCAAAGGGGCCAGAGGCTTTCAGCCGCCACAGCTGCTACTAAGGCAGTTTATTCAGATCATTTGAGATGGAAGAGCCATTATTTGCTATAAGTTTGTTTGAATAAAGAATCAAGTTTAACTTTGCTTATTTAAGTCAAAATAAAATATTCGTGTTGAGCAAGTTTATTGCTCAAATACACAAGTCTCCATTGTCACATACGTTAATGTAACACTTCAAGGAGGGTTAAATAACATAGGTTGCTGAGCATTGCAGAGACATCTTTAGGACCCCTTGTCCCCCCAGTGTAAATGCAAGATCAGGCATTATACAGTATAATGAGCTTTTATGTAGAAGTGAAATAACAAAAACTCAGGTCGGAGTGGGAGCTAGAATTAATTCAATTCTACAATATCCAAATTCAGGTATAAGAAACAAAACATTACTGTACAAAATGCCTAATGATTATTAGTAAGGCTGCTTTGAGGAATTTTATGCATTCAGGAGAATTCAAAGGAACACTTTTCCGTTGCTGGTCATATCAGAAATATGTTATCTATGTTTTCTTGTAGCCTCTTTCCTATCTTAGTTCAAAGTTATTCCATATAGGCTTTTAGAGTACCCTGAGGAATATGTTTCAGTGGTGAAACTGGCTGAGGTACTGCCAAAAAATCCCTCAGACTGCTTCTTCTTCTTTTCCAGAACAAGCATTTTTTTTCTTTGTTTCAATAACTACTTTTTGCCAGCTACATTTTAAATTTCTGATACACATAATGAGTCCATATGTTTTCTTTTCATTTGCTAGTGTGTCTCAGAAAGAATTTCAGCACAAAGACAGGCAATGTTTTATTGACCTACAATTCATCCTGATTATTAGGAGGCTAATTCAGAACACTAAAAGCCCATATAAAAGGAAAAGGCAGTAACAGTTTTATACTACTTCACAATTCTGGCCTTGAAAATGTGTAGAGCACATCTGATCCTAAACTTCCATCCAGGTAGTTGGATACTCTCATTAGTAGGTTACTGTTAAAGACATTGCCCTTTCATTAAAGTTCATTTCCTTTTATGATTTTACAGCCACTCCCTGACTTATGAACACACCGACTTATGACCATCCATACTTATGACCAACCTCCCATTAACCCCATTATAATATTTTCAAGTTGAGAACCATGTACGTCAAGTTTTTCAAACAGCACAGGCAGCACGTTTAAAGGTATTTCCAACTTACGACCAAATCAAGTTATAACCAGGTGTTCGGAACATAACCCGTTCGTAAGTTGGGGACTGCCTGTATATCTATCTGATATTTGCTTTTTTGCACACACCAATAGGCTCAATAATAGAGCAAGAATGCAGATTTTCAGCTTGGATTTGTCCTAGGCACAAGATTTAAAAAGTGAAGGCTTGTTTGTTGACATTATAGTTGACAGAATATCTTGTGAACTGCTATGCAGTGTTGTAGCTGTGTCAGTTTCAGGATATTAAAGAGACAAGGTGATGAGCTTACACAGAGATCTTCTTCAGGTCTGGGAAACACTATGAATATCTGCACTGCAATTGGACAGTCCCTTGTCCCATGCCCTACAAGCCTGAGTTAGCTGGCATGAGCCAGCTGCAGGGCTTTCTTTGTCATACCCTTAGTAAATTTCCTAGACCTGAAGATTTGTTTAAATAATTTACAGATTTATTTGAAGCAAGAGATCATTTGCTCAGGGTCACTTTTTATTTCTTCTCACAATGAATGATAAAATGCTTTATGGAAAACAAAATTCAGACTATTTGGAGATGGGCCTGGCTTTTGGAACCTGAAACACATAATCAAAATATCCCCATTAGAACAGCAGTTTCATACCTATGCATACCGGCTACGTCTAGACTACATCCCTTTTTCGGAAAAGGGAAGTAAATTAGACGTATCGCAATTGCTAATGAAGCGGGGATTTAAATCTCCCCCACTTCATTAGCATAAAAATGGCTGCCGCTTTTTTTCCGCACGGAGCTTTGCCGGAAAAAAGAGCCAGTTTAGACGCTGATCTTGCGGAAAATAAAGCCTTTCCCGAAAGATCCCTTATCCCTTATTTCATAAAGGGATAAGGGATCTTTCAGAAAAGATCAGCGTCTAGACTGGCGCTTTTTTCCGGCAAAGCTCCGTGAGGAAAAAAAGCGGCAGCCATTTTTATGCTAATGAAGCAGGGGAGATTTAAATTCCCGCTTCATTAGCAATTGCGATACGTCTAATTTACATCCCTTTTCTGAAAAAAGGGATGTAGTCTAGACGTAGCCACTGAGTCAGAGTGATACTGCATTGCACTTTGTGTAATCATTTATGCCTATGAGAACAGTAGCATTTTTGTCTAATTTTCATAGCTACACAGGGTATGTCGAGACTACAGGTTTTTTTTGAAAAAAGTAGCCTTTTTTCTAAAAAACTTCACCTGCATCTAGACTGCAGCCGCATTCTTTCGAAAGTAAATCAAAAGACTGCGACAGTTTTTTCGATCACGGTAAACCTCATTTTACAAGGAATAACGCCTTTTTTCAAAAGTACTCTTTCGAAAAAAGGCACTATTGCATGCAAACTGTGCTTTTTCAAAAGAGAGCCTCTAGACTCTCTTTCAAAAAGCATCTCACTTTTTCGAAAAATCTGATTGTAGTCTAGACGCTCCCTTTCGAAAGAGGGAAAGTCTAGATGCTCCTCTTTGGAAAGAGGCTTGTAGTCTAGACATAGCCACAGTTTATAATAATTTAATGACCAGTTAGTCTGAAATAAAACCTACTTTCTTACCTGGAACCTCACATTAAATTTCAGATGCTTTACCAACTGACACATTCCCTCTGGGAACGCGTAAGGCACATTACATGACCCTGTTGTACTTTGTACTTTTTCATAGACATGTTGCAATATGAATTTTTGAAATATTAACATCTTATATGAAGTATTCTCTGTGCCCTTCCCCTTTATCTTTTCACTTGTATAATACTTTCAGTACTCATAAGAAAATTCCTTATTGACTGTCCTTCATATGAAAGGCCTTTCATTACCCACAGTATAAGCATAGCATTACCTACAAAAGTGTATGCATCCTTACAACACCTTGACAATATGCCTTAACCTCAAACTATAGGGATAAGAGGTATGTTCACTTTCCATGCCCATTTAATTCCTGGTCTCTATTATAATGTGACTGTTATAATGGTGATTTTGAGACTTGGATAGTTGTTCATAAAGAACTGGATTGCAACTGCTAAGTCATTTCTTATTTCCCACCAATAGCTATCAGGTTATAAAAAAACTATCACAAATTCAGTAGTGAGTCCATAGGCAGTGTTAGTTGATGTACCTTCTCATCATGCCTATTTCCATAATTTCCCTTGGACTGTATTACTTAGACTTAGGGTAACTCATGTCTTTACACATCACCTCTGATCTCGGCACACTTGAAGCTAACTGGGTCTATGCTGGTGAAACGCACATATCACACATCTGAAAGAAAAAAGGGTAGAAGGAAAAGCAATTAATATGAGAATGTAAGCAAGTACTAATTAATGCCTGTCACTCCTTATTCTAACCTGTGCTGTTTATAGCTTTTTTCCTCACTCCGTGACATGCACTGAAAATGAGCCAATTTAGACCTAATTACACCCACTTACCAATATGTGATTTACAAATCATATCTACATTTGTCCATCAGACACTACTTATCCTAGAATATGTTTTAAAGGAGGTTACCAGTCAGAGTAAATGAAGATTGCCTGCTGAGGACTAGTGTCATTGCTAGGACACAGAGTTAGAAATTGGATTGGTTATTGGCTAAATATAATAATATCACTATACTTAGGTGCTAGCTAAATGAGTATCAGAAAAGGTCACTTTCACAGATAATTGACAAGACGTTTCAGGAAAATATATGGCTCAGTCTTTGATTCTTGAGAGCACAGGCAGCAGGAAGTAGCTGGAAAGCTACCCTAAAAGAACAGCTGACAACTGCCCATTGTAGAGGAATCTGCAGGTGGCATAAAGCCAGTGTATTGAAGCATTTGCCACCCACTCCATCACTTTGTGTTGGAGCTAGAGGGAGGTGGGCTGGGCCAAAGTGTAAGATGGCCATCCCAAAGCTCAGATAGTGTACAAGTTTTTTTTATTTTCTACAATACAGAATATTTGTTTCCAGAGCACTTACTAACATCTATGTACTGATTTGCTAGCCTCATCAATAATATCATCATAGTCTGAGGATTACTATTTGTTCTTGAAATGTAGCCACCAATTCAGAAGAACAAGCACAAAGTATTGTTTTGTGCATCCCGTACAACCCCATCTGTCCTTGATTTTATACTGAAAGTGAATGAAACAATATTATCATATTATCATAAATTAAATATCCAGTAGGTGATTTTTTCAATGCTATAATACAGAATAACTTCTTCATGCTGTGTTTGAATTTCTGCTTTTTCCAAAATTCAAAACATAGGTCTTTTTTATTAAATAAAAGGAAAATGTGAATGCTTTATTTAAATAATTGTATTTTTAAAAAATAAGAGTTATTTTTATGAAGTTAATTTTTGGTTTTGGATTTCTTAAAAAAGAGATTGTTAAAATTTTCCATTTAATTTTTTTAGTAATTTTTTAAAATGGGAATTCCATCAAGTATATCATTTTTCTTCATCCCTATAAATGTTTATTATTCTCTATGTTTTTAAAAAAAGGCTCTATAATCAATTTGGTTTAAAAAAAAATCTTCTAGTTTTCAAACCTAAAGCATTGATTGGCTGTGCAAAAACTTGACCTGCTTTGGTAATTCTGTCTCTTTTCTGTTTGGTTTTATGAGATGCAGTCCCATTCCAGGCACATCCTGTTTTCCTGGCACAACCAAACCATTACCTTGCTTCAAGTTATGATAGGAGGAAGCTGAATACCAAATTTGGTGGTCCTAGTTCTTACCATTTAAGAGGAATTCAACAGACAAACAACAAACTCTCTAAAATATATAAAGATTCAGTCTTCTTGTTATCTTTTTATGCTGGATTACTTTAGACAATTAAATAGCACGGTCCAATTTACATTTTCAGATTCTCATACATACATACAGTGTTCCAATGTTTTGGGCAAGGTCTCAAAGACCCTTGACTCCCAAGGATTTCCCCAGTTCCAGGGCTGCAGCAGGGAGAGAAGAGCTTCCCAGGGGCTGGGGGAGAGAGGTATCTGTTTTTCCCCACCATAGCCTTGCACCCCCAAGCTCTACATCACTGCCCCTCACACCACCCTGTTGCCCTCACCTACTCACTGTAGCTATGCCCCTCTGTGTAGTCCTGCACTAATCAGGAGCAGGGCCCTCGATGGCCTCTTGTACAGTAATGCAGGCACTCACCTTAGAGAGAACAGAGCTTGGCACCAGTGTGTCCTATAAGAGCCCTTCTGGGAAATCAGGATGCAAGGAATAAAGGATTTGAGTTTAGGGTACAGATGTCAACATAAACAGCTGTTAGATGAAGGTGGAGTTAGTGCCTTTGACTGACTTCTAGCTATTAGTGAATTTTTACTGATATTAGATTGGCAGGGTTGTCTTAAATGTATAAATGAAAAGAATGCAGTGGATGCTTATCTATAAATTTGGATGGCTTAGATCCTCATTTGGCATAAGTCCACTGATTTTGCTGGAGCAATGCCAGCTTATACCAACCAAAGAAGTGGTCCTCAGGCTTCAAATACTATAATCATCCATGCTGCAGCCGTCACTGATTTGTTCTGGTTGCTTACCTGCATATGACTGCAGTTTCTTATCGGTATAATGGACTACTAAGAAGGGAATGTAGCAAGTATTGTTGCCTGTTGGAGAAAAGATATGAAGCCAACCAAATTGAACTGGAGTGGCAAATATAAATGTGGAGCACTAGAGCAATTATATATGGTATATTACTCACTGACTGAAGTGAGGATTATGGAGTAGAAAGGTATTTTTCACTATGGAATGAAAATTGGCTGAAGGGCAGTAATCAGAATGGAAGAGTAAAATGAGACCTTTCTCGCGATAGGTAACAGAGTTGACACTTGCTGCAAGTGCGTCTCCTTGCAGCTAGACCTTGGATCGTAGGTCTCACTGCATTGGGAATTTCTTGCTGCTGGATTACTTGCTCTGAAATAATTTCTTTTCTAGTAACTTGGCCCTCTGGCCACATCATCATTTAGTCCACCCCTTCTCATGTTATGGGTCCATCAGGACCACTGTTCAAATGCCATCTCCAGGCTATATTTAATTCCAGTTTGGACTCTCTGACAGTGGCTGGTACGAGAACCAGGCCTATCTACAATACTGGGTTCTAGCCTGGGACCCTATAACCCATGTAGGTTTGTTTAATTCCAGTCCCTGTTGCTATTTCCTGTCTCTTCTTCCTACCCAGCCTGTCCATCTACTTATCTGGTTTTGGATTTACTTCATCTCTCCTAGGTTCTTGCCAAACTCCTTGCTACAAGCAGGATCACATGATTCTGCCCCTGGAGTTCCTCCTCATACCTGTTAGTTTTCCTCCTTTCAAGGAGTGACTGCAGACTACTTCCCTTTTCCTCTCTCAGTTTCTTAGCAGTATAGTGTTGCCCCAGCCCTTTCCTGAATGGGCTTCACTGCCAATTAAACCTGTACCACATTTGGTTACATGACCCTTGGTGATCTGACCAGACTCTCAAATCGTTGTTAACTCTATCACAACTTGTGTGCAGGGCATCCCCCATTACAATATGAAATTATCAGTATTCAAGCATTATCTCACCCTTCCTTCATCCTTATGGATGATGGTGCTGACAGATCAATTTTGCCAGAGAGATACAATATGATAAATTGGGAGTCCCTTAAGGTAGGTCCACCTCATCAAGAGAATGTTGAGTTGTAGAGGGACTAAAGTAGAACTGGGCCAGCCCAAGTGGCCTAGCAGCCCTGGCTCCCAGGGCAGTGTGGCTTAATGGTCAGGGTCTGTGCAGCAACCCTTTGCGGAGAGTCTATGGCCCGATAGCCCGAGTTGTTAGGGGAGCAGTATAGTCTAATGGCTGGGGCCAATAGGACGACTCTCTGTGGCAAGGCAGTGTGGCCTACTGACTGTCAGAGGGTGGGCTGCCACCCAGAGTTAGGCAGTGGCTGCGGTAGCAGGACCTTGGGCCCTCCTTATTCTTTGAGGCCCCAGCTCAGGGCCCTGTTTGGGGGGTGGGTCTCTACCACTAACTCAACAGGGATCCTTCCAAAACACACTGAGTCAAAGCCAAGTATCTCAACTAGTTCAGGACTTGGTTTCCCTGGGCTACTTCCTACTTGTTCTTCCATGACTGGTAGTCTTGGGGTTTTGGCCTCTCGTCTGTCTTTGGTGTCAGGGTGCTGGGGATTCATTGGAGCCACAGCGCATATGTTCTCTACTGCCTGGAGCACTGGCAGTTACTCCACAGGAGCCTGCAACTCATTTCTGTTCCCTCCAGTGGTCAGTCCAGAATATGCTGGGCTGCTCCCTTTTACATTCTCGTTCCAGCTGGAGCATGCCTTGAAGGGAAGAGACGTTGTGACCTCCTTGGCCCAGAGTGTAATTAACCCCTGCACAACCAAGACAGGATTGGTACAGCCCACCACAGAAAAGCTCAACAAATAATGAGAGAACATTATTTGTCACTTGCTCATTTATTGGAACTAAGTGGATTAGCCATCTGATCTTGCAGCCACTGAAGTAAATGATGACTCTCTGATTTATTCCTAAGAAAGTAGAATCAGAGTTGTGTTCTGGGAATACTGCAAATACAAAGAAAACAGCAGTTAGCTTACTTTTAATTATCTGTGTCTTTCCAAATGGTTTATTCTGCCTTATTTTCTATTAAAATATTTAGCTCTAGTGTTTTGAGCAAGCAAATCCAGACTCAACAACTTAATTACTTACTACACATGAAATTGACACAAGGTACTATGGACCACTGACACTCCCAGAAACATTATGTGGCTCAAGTGATACAGAGAACCATTTGTGAACTCCCAGTACAGGGCTGAATTTCATCCTGTGTGAGTGATAATGTTAGCTGAAGTGCCCTGATGAGACTAATAAATTGCCTATATTCCAGTTTCCTAGAAACTGCATTCTAACAGAAATGAACATTGACATGGTTGTTGTCTCAGAATTATTAATCCACTTTTATATAAAATACATGGCCTACAGAGAATGAAGAAAAGATATAAAGAAAAAATGTGTACCATATAGAAATTATCATGACCTTTTTCAATTGACTACAGAAAAATGTTTATGTAAGGAATATATAACATACCATTATATAGAGAGTTAGCAAAATAATTTCCTGAAACACACTGACACGCCAGACGATGGTGGTAATGATTTTTATCAAAACAACAGAGTGATTCTGGCAATAGCTGCCTTTTAATATTAGATCTTAATGAAACCAAAACTGATTAAATAGCGAAATGTAAAAATCTACAGGATTGTTTGAGTTTATAAAGAGCTGATCTTGGCAGACCTGTCAATGAGAGGGAGTAGGAATGTGGATGGGGACTAAGTAAAATTACAAAATTATTCAAGCTGGTTTTAAAAGCAAATAAAAAACCCACTACTGAAAATATTGATAGAAAATGTTCCTTAGTTTTTTCTATTTTATTGCCTATTTTATTATTATAACCATTTTAATTGAAACATTCCAACCATCTTTGCAGCAGGTTGAAAACCAAAAACAATGTGTTCAAGCTTTTTTGTGGGGGGAGGAGAAGCGGGTCATAAATTTTATTTTGGGGTTAAATATTTTATCAAAATTGACCAGCTCTAAATTAGTGCATACATATATAATAGCAGACAAATGCACGTCACAAAATGTTACCAAAGGCATTCATATTGGTTTGGCGATCAGCACTGTCATATGGGTTTAGCCCTCCATGAAAAGAATGTTAAATTGCTGCCAGTTGTGTGTATTGACAAATGTTGATTTTTAATGCAATTCATTGTTTCAAGTTTTGCATTGTGTCCAGTGGAGCTGTATTGTATGGTTTTGTTATTAAGATTTGTCTTCATATTATCTGTTGCAAGATTGAGTGGAAAAGCCAGGAAAGTATTTAATGAATAAAGACAAGAAGTCTTAAACTATGTGTTGTTGAAAGATTATGCATTTATGATTATTCAGGGTCACTCCTGAATCTTACAGTTATGTTTAGAAAGTTTTAAAATGTATAATAATTATACTTTTGTAGTATGTGCTCATAAGCTAATGGGTTTTGTAAAAAAATGAGTTGTGGGAGCAAATGCACATAGGAATTTTGAAAAATGCTTAATTTGATCACTTTCGAACAATTTTTAGACATTGTTGCTGACCATGTTTGACTCACTGTCTGTGACAGAGAATCTGACTCAGTCCTACACACTGCAGAATTATAGATCCATGTACCCAAAATAGGTTTTGAGAAGGGCATAAACTCCAGGTAAGAATAATCACGATTCTACCAGTCTAAAAGAAGAGAACTGTTTAAAGGTGGGAGTGGGGGAAGCCTCACTTCTGTTAGAAAAGCTCATGGGAACCAGAATAGAAAAACTCACACTCTGAAGAAAAACAAGTGGTAATGTCATTTGTGTGATACACCGGGACATATGAAACCAGAGTGTCCAAATGTAAAAAATAAACCACCAAACTCAAGAAATGCTAATACAGTTAACCTATACACATAGGCAAATCTCACAGAGCCCAGTACTGCTGCCCTGTGTGCAAATGTTCTTTATGTTGTCTCTAAAGGTCTTGGCCTTAAAACTCATATTAGAACTATGGGAATAATCATATAGAGTTTATTAGTGGCACAAGCATTAATGAAGTAAGGTGTATGGCATGGAGGAACACCACAGCCTACATGAATTTGGTTAAAAACAGGTCTTGTCAGGGAGGAAAATTAATTGCCAGGTGAAAGTGTAACTCTTGTACCCATATCTGAATATTCTGTAAAAGTGCCTTTAACTAAAAACCATGTTAAATGGAAGGGATTTGATGGCACGTTGATTGTGAGAGTAAAAATACAATTCCTTCATATGTTTTAATTGAGAGTGATATTAAATATTTTTTTCAGTCAGCGTAATGTCTTAAAGCAGTCACAGGAAAGAAATGGTTCTGAGTCTGACTATTGAGGGCAATGACTTGCCTATGGAGTACTTTCTCCAAATTCCTGTCTGTGAATTAATTTTCTGAAAGTGTGTCTTATGTCTCAGAAGTTAATCTGGAATTAGATCAAGCACAGAGAGAACTCATTGGTCAGGAAAATGTTTCTCTAGACTTCTAGAGCATGTTAAAGTTCATGGTCAGTCTGAAGCCCTACCTGAGGGTATGTCTACACTAGCCCCCTAGTTCGAACTAGGGAGGCTAATGTAGGCATTCGAAGTTGCAAATGAAGCCCGGGATTTAAATATCCCAGGCTTCATTTGCATCTTCCCGGGCGCCGCCATTTTTAAATATCCCCTAGTCTGAACTCCGTGCCCGCGGCTACACGTGGCACGGAGTAGGTAGTTCGAATTAGGATCTCTAATTCGAACTACCAGTACACCTCGTTCCGCATAGGATGCATCCAATTTGTGTGATGATGAGATCCCAAAGACCAGGCAGTGCTGGTGCTTCTATTTTGCTTGTTGCCAGTGTGTGGCTGGTAAGGTATAACAACTCTGTCTAATCAGGTTGATATCCTAGCCACAGCACAAGAAATATGTGCAAGTGATTTGACTATGTTGCCCACTACTTCCCTCATGCAGATGGTTTGCCTACACCACAGGGGAGCTCTCACCTAGTGTTGGTGCCATGACCAAACTGATGTGTTGTGGATATGAAAAACTGTACCATGTGCATGATGTTTTAGAAAAAACCCTTGAATAATTCAAGGGTGCTATATGAGAACACACTTAATGTTAAAAGACCTTGTGATACTGATATTTCAATGGTAATGCCTTGAACCAGTGTTGGAACTTTTCTCAGGAGAAAAGAAATTATAGCTCATGTGCTGTATGGAAAGGGAAACTGAGGCACATAATCATATTGCTTTAATGGCTATGTGCCAAGATTCCTACACTATGGAGAACGTGACTATCTAAATGGACTTGATGTTAATTGGGTTCCAGACATTTGCAAGAGCTTTTGTGTGTGTATCCATCTATCTATAAACTATTTTCTTTAGCTCTTGCAAGATCACATAAGACATACAGAAATCAGGCTGCAAGAGCAGATCCAATCACTATCTAGCCAAGTTTTACCTTGAGTTTATATGGGCATTCAGTGTTATCATTGCTCCCATAATGAACCTTGCAATGAAAAAGCCTTTTTGACCAAATGTGATTTTGACAACCATATAGAACCAAGAATGGAAAGTTCCTGAGAGGAATTCAGCCTTTTTTGGGAATTCCACTTCCTGCACCAATTTTGCATTGGAGGGCTCTGGGGCCTTTTCCTTATGAGACAAATGAAAGTGAAAAAAATGGAAGTGAATGCATCTGGGGAAAAAATGGAGGGGGGAAGAGGGGGAATTGTTGTAACAAAGCCAATTAAAACCTGGGATGATGATGAATGGCAAACTACAAATGAATTTGTCTTGTTATATGGCAGCAGGAAAAGGAAAATGTGTATACATAGACTCATAGGGCGTATCTAGACTACGCTAGACTTTCGAAAGAGGATATGCAAATTCCGCGGGAATTTGCATGTCTTCTTTTGAGCTCACTTTCAAAAGCGGAACTTTCAAAAATGAAAGTAATTAAGACGCGGTTTTGTCGGTGAACCCTCCCGTTTGTTGACAAGTTGCTTTTCCTTAAAAAATGAGGTTTACACAGCTTGTTGACAAACGGGAGGGTTCGCCAACAAAACCATGTCTTAATTACTTTCACTTTCGAAAGTGAGCTCAAAAGAAGATATGCAAATTCCTGCAGAATTTGCATATCCTCTTTCAAAAGTCTAGCGTAGTCTAGATACACCCAAAATGGTGTAGGAAGGTGAGTCCCTTGTATAAATCCTAGTGGGACACCAACTGGAGTACTGAGAACATTTACAGAAATCTTATTCTCCCAAAATGGAGATACTCTTCTCTGAACTCTCTGCAAATTGACAAAATCTGAGCCAGATATAGGGACTAGTCTTATGTTTATGTACATTTTAGGATTGTGATTATTACAAGGGGAGAAAAAATATTTAACGGTGATTTAACCAGGTGTAAGACAAGAAAAATTCATCATGCTATTAGGAATGATAGCTGTGTGACTTTGGAGGAGTCTCTCAAGGAAATCACATTGACAGACACATTAAGATTAGATTTGACAAAACAGGTGGTGGGGGTAGGACCTCACTGTCTAAATGATTTTAGCTGTGTTTTTCCAGCACCGATTTCAAAACACTGTCTCCTTTGGCCTGAATAAAGGCTTGAACTGATTTGCATATTATAAAGTGAGCTTTCCTTACATTCAACAGCCTATTGACATCAAAAGCTAAGTATGGGACACTTCCAGCCCACTCAGTTAGCCTCATTAGCACTAGGACTATAATTTAGAGGTACTTTTTTTCTCCCTCTCCCTTCTTATTCTGAGGATTCCCCTTTTTTTCCTCCACTCAAGATCAGCTCATCTGAAGAAGTGGGTTTTACGCACAAAAGTTCATTTCAAAACACTGTCTCCTTTGGCCTGAATAAAGGCTTGAACTGATTTGCATATTATAAAGTGAGCTTTCCTTACATTCAACAGCCTATTGACATCAAAAGCTAAGTATGGGACACTTCCAGCCCACTCAGTTAGCCTCATTAGCACTAGGACTATAATTTAGAGGTACTTTTTTTCTCCCTCTCCCTTCTTATTCTGAGGATTCCCCTTTTTTTCCTCCACTCAAGATCAGCTCATCTGAAGAAGTGGGTTTTACGCACAAAAGTTCATGATGCAATTACACAGCAGGGATAAAGCTGAAATAAGCTACACAACTTGAGCTATGTCAGTTGCATAGTGTAAGCCGAAATAGCTTGTTTCGGCTTTTGGGGATGTCTACATAGCAGGAAGTCTGAGGAAAAGCACTCTTCCTCTGACTTCCCATATTCCTTGTAAAATGAGGGTTACAGGAGTAGGAATAAGAAGTCCCCCCGCTCAACATTATTTTGACATTATGTCAAAATAACTTCTTGTAGTGTAGATGCTAATTATGTTATTTTGGAATAGCGTCAGTTATCCCAAAATAACACTGCTGTGTAGACGTATCCTAAGGTGCCACGGGACTACTTGTTTTTTTAAATGAAAGACTAACATAGCTACCCCTCTGAGACAGATAGGAAAATGTTATTTTCTGTCTTGAAGTATGAGCCTGATATTTTTTAATGTTCATTACCATTGTTTTAGAATAAATCTCTCAAAACATTTCACAGATGAATAATCTTTCTTTTATTATAAAAGTACCAACTTTTAAAAAGAAGGGGATGCATTTTGGCGTCCTCTTCTCCACTGATCAAATTGCTAGATGGCTTTTAAGTACTGATGCCTTTCACACTTGGGCTGTATTCCCTCATTCAAACCACTAAAATCCACAGATATATTTTTTAAAAAAACCTAACACGCTTTTTCTCTGTCTCTCTCAGACTTTCTCTCTCAAACAATACTCCACTGAAATACTTTTTTCAGGATACATAATTTTGGGTTTCCTCAGCACAAACTACAATGTAAACATGAAACATTTCTTGTTTTAGAGATAGCTAATTACCAGTCTAGGGAACTTAATATATTATACAGATATATAAACCTGCATCCTTTCAGAAAAGAATCAGCTGTTTTTCTGAAGCTGTCTTCTACTGACCCAGATATGGAATCTGTTTATTAGATACTCATGGGAAAACATCATAATACATCATCATGATATTTTCTTCAATGATTAGAGCTTGCAACCCACAGGATAATCTTGGACCAGGCGTAGGTAGATGGTTTCAAATTCAGCACGTTTGGACCAGCTTTGTACTTTGTTTTTTTTAAATTAGGTCATGTTCAGGCCATTACCTTTCCCACATTGTTGTGCCTGGAGAAAATGATGTACCAAATTTGGTCTCAGATATCCGTATGGATAATTTTCCATAGAAGATAGATAATCCTGTTGATAGGCTAATGAGTCACAATTGTCTTCTGTCCAGGAGTACTGAAGACTCCAAAATGTTCTCTGCTCTTATGTCTTTCTAGAAGATCATTTCCATGTGTACATGTCCTGTAGCATTAGGGTGATCAACTGCAGTATACAGAGTACTTGAAATCTTGTCACTATGGAGGGAAATAACTGCTCTCCTCGTCCTCAATATCATCTGCAAATTCTTACCTAGTGCACCGTTCTGGGAAGTGTTGCTACCCCAAAACCAGATTAAGGGTACCCCCAGAATAGCTCACTTACTAATCAATTGGTTTTCCTAAGGTTTCGGTCTTCAGGATGGCTAAGGAAATACCTGAAGGTATCAGAAGGATGTAGCCTTCTGATAAGTGATTGACAGTAACAGAATTCTTTCTAAAACAAGGCATCTCTTTATTGGTATAAATAAGAATTCGTAATAGCATATTAATCTCAAGATGAAGATTAATAATCCCTTAAAGTTGAAGAGCACCCCTATTCCAGTAACATACAGCTGAGATGATTCTAAGTAATTGCACCCTGTCACATATGGCCAGTCACCTGCCGCTGGCAGCAATACTTAAACACTTTAAATCTTATTCTTTCTTTAATCAGCACACAGACATACATCTTTATTAGTTCACACATGTACATACAAACACTATACCATGCTATACTATGCTTTAATATTAACTGACGAGCTTGCTCTATCTGCTGTCTCTTTCTGGTGCTGCTGTGCCTCTTTGATTCTTTGTCTTCTTTCACTGCTTCATCTTGCTGCACTCTCACCTGCTCTTCTCTGCTCTACTTTCCTCAGCTCGTACTCCTTCAGCTGTTCTGCTCCTCAGCTGTTCACTGTCTGTCTTATATTGTGTTCTGTCAGAACCATCTAGACCTTTAGACTCTATAACATATACTCACTTTCAACCTTTCCATTGGGTTTCTGCCAGTTCTGGTTTTTTTCTTCCAACCATAATCACTGACAATTATCTGTCAGTCATTGTTTACCATTGTTGTGATTTTTCTCCTACTTTTGAAGTACCATGTGATCTGTGGCTTCCTACTGTGATTACTTCAGTGTTCTGATTTGTCTACCACTGCGACCTTTAGCCTATACATTTGGTATCTATACAACCCTGAGTCTACTTTTCTACTGCAGATGCTCAGAAATATCATGTGTATTTCCAATGCTGCACTGACTCTTGTTTATTCAAAATGGATGCCAAGAATGCAAAATGGAGTCTGGGGAATTTCTCTGATACCAGTGGATTGTTGGAGTAATGTACACTATGCAGCGGTCATGAGGAATGAGAGTGGCTGAAGAAATAATCTTTCCTGACAAAATCTTTTCATTTTCCTCATCTAACATTCTCTGCATTAACTCCTGACAGTCAAACTTTCCTCCACCCCCATTCATCTTTAAGTTACTGTATTACAGATGCATAGATTTTTTTTTTCAGGACCGAATGATTCATGATAAGCTAGGGTGCATCTACAGCTAGAAGCGTGTTTTCCAGTGTGTGTAGATTAATACACATTAGCTTCTGCTTCAGCTAGTGAGCAAAAAATAAACGTAGTCCAGGGAGCACAGGGAGCAGCCACCTGACTGCAAATCTTCCCAGATCCTTTAGGACCATATTCAAGCTGCTAGTCTGAGCCTCTGCCCATGCTACAGCTGACTACAAAGCTATTTTTAGTGTGTGAGATTCATCAGAATTAACACATGTCCATTTACTCATGCTGGGAAGCATGCTTCCAGCTGAAGTGTAGATGTACCCTTTGTCAGGCCTCTTGTACAGCACAGGCCAAAAGCCTCATCTAGTAATTCCTGCCATGATTGGAATATTAAAGCTCCATAATGTATAAGCAGACACAATGAAGTAAGTAATCAATGATAACAAATTCCCAAAACATACAATTAATGTTTCTGCAAGAATGTAATAGAATAGTAGAAACTTTTGATCTAGAATAAGGGTGTGTGGGGGTGGGGGAAACAGCAGCAGTGCACAACTGAAGAGAAAGCCATGGTAACCTAACTTTACCCCTCATGGAACTCTACCCCACCACACATACACCATCCTATGACAAAAATTCAAACCAGAAGAGTCCAATCTAAAAGTTAATCAAGACAGCACATAAAATACTGTTAAAGATGTTTTAAACCACAATGACTCATGTTCACTAAACAGGCCCTTTAAGAAAAATCTGGATTAAAACCAAATTAAATAAATTCAACAACAAAAAAACTAAAAAACCCAACACTCCAAAATGCTATGCAGTGTACCTACAAACTGATTTAATTTACTGTCAGCAAGAAATGGATGGGAATAGGGGGAAAACACCCTTTAAAAAATGTGTGCATCATTGAGTAGCGGAACAACAGAACAAACTGTCTTTTAGAGTAGTAACCTCCCCAACCCGCTAATTAATACATACCAATAAAACCACATAAATGCCACCCACCCATCAACCAGCAAACTTTAACAACACCCACTTTACTGCTGTTGGGAGTGTCTGATTCCACCAACAGCGGGCACCAGTTGACACAGAAATGTAACCCTGCCCACATATGTTTTAAGCTGTTTTTTTTTAACTTTTGAAAAGAATCAAACTTATTTAAAATAACTCATTGGATTTTTTTCTTCAACATTTAACTGACTCATATAAAATAGGTGCAGTTATACGAGAAATATTGTCATGCTTTTAAGAAAGATATGGATGCTAAATGGTAACTCTTAATTTGAAAACATTAGGCACACTTTCCACTTATATAATATGTGTGTGTATGTGAGTGTATTTGTATATACTGTATATTTATCATCTAAATAAATTGAAGAGAGCAACAATAATTGAGATAGAGAAACAACACAGGAAACCTTAAATTGGAGAGGTTACAATTTCAGAGGCAAAACATCAACCCATACTACCATACATCAGTCTATATACCAAATGCTGCCACCACAATGTTCTTTGTTTGTTCAGTGTCGGTGCATTCCTTACAATGAATCCTTCCACAGTGCCCTGCTTTTCCCTTGTACAGAAGTTAAATATCTCATCCTCATCTTTGAAACCCTGTGCTCCAGCACGCATTTTCACTGTACCATCAGATTGATCTCTGCAGCTGGCTGTCAGTGATGCCAGTCTGATGCCACATTTGTTTCCTTTATCCTTTCCTGTGTCTTTTCTCAGGATGTTCCTTTTGTGCAAACCATCTTTGCAGTCCCAATGTGCTAAGCCCTCCATCCTTTCAGCATCCAAAGCTTACCTAGCATCTTACTTTGTCTGTTTAATGGGTATTTTTTCCATTTAAAAGATCCTTGTCCACTCTTAATTACTGTTTTTTAGAATCCTTATTTCTTCATCAGACATGTTTTCATTAGATTACAAAACAAAACAAACAAAACCATATTAAAAATGTGAAGGATGCAAAGCCTGAGCTCTGAACAAAGCTAGGACATGTCAGAATTAGACTTGCTGAATTTGGCCCCCTTTTGTGTACTCATTTTAATATTTTAATAACATATTGTGCTCTTTTTTTCCCCTGCTATATTTAGTTCACAGAATGAATGGAGATCACTAAATGGGTAGTTATTCAATCCTAGGTGTTGCGGGTCCTCCTATGTGTTCTTTATGTAATGGATTTATTAGATGATTTAGGATTTCTTTAAGGCAGTTACAACATCAAATGAATACTTAAATAAGCAATTTTTATGGGGAAAAGTATAGAAACAACTCAGATAGCATATGAAAGCAAGCCTCATCATAGGTTTAGGTCAGGATCGCTATTAGAATTGCATTCCAGGTATGTTTCTTGTGACTCTCTTGTGGTGAAGTGTGACCTTTCTTTGCCCTGGACGTGACTTGTGACTCTAATACAATGACCGCTGACATATTGCTTGAACTGAATAGCCCTGCCCCAGAACACTGCTACAGATGAGAAGAGGATGCTCCTTACATACAGTGAAGCATGTCAGACAAGGGGACAAAAGGAATACTTAAAATAAATACAATACATGAATATTAACAAGCAGCAAATAAAACTAGAGAGAAGTGAGGAAGCCTTTTAGGACAGAGGCATTCCCAGCTTTTCTGATGTGGTTATTTCTGATCTCCTATATATGCTTACTGAGGGATTGATTGGCACCTTTGCAATCTATCCAAGTAAAGGGTAGCAGATGGCTGTGCTGCCTCACGACCTGAGCAAGGAGTGACAGTTTGGTTGCTGCTTCCATCTTACTTCCAAAATGCACCAACCGTTTCATGGTAAAGATTAGTTTTTTTCCCCAATGGTAACTCAGCTCTGCTGTCTGGCTTACTGAGAGGGAAGAGCCCCACTCCTTGTGTGGAGTGGTAGGAGGAGGAGCAGATTTGGGGAATGGTTTGACCCCTGCAATGTGAACTGGGATGTGAGTAATTCAGGCAGAGAAGCACCTTATACTTTCTTACTCCTTTGTTGGATTTGCAGGCTAGCTCACAACTGAGCACATCACATTTTGTAAAATTAGGCACTGCTTAGGCCTTTACAATTCATATTTTTCATTCTTCTAGTCAGTTATTGTCTTCCAAGTACATCTCACCACTAAGGCCAAAATACTTTGCAAATATAATTGGAGCAGGACATGGAGCATGCAACTCCTTCTGGAAGGGATGAAACATCTTGAATATGTGTGCTATCAATGGCAAGGCAAACTTCTGCTTCTGAAAGGCAAGTAAAAGGGAATTGGTTAATAAAAATCAAAGGGGATAAAACACTTTATTTAAATACAGCAGTAGCCTCAGAGACACAAGTTGAGGTGTGGGAATCACTGTTGCCAAGGGAAGGGGAGGGAGATATGGAAGGCGCTATTGCCAAAGCAGAGGGATTGGGAACTAGGAAGGACAGGCCTGATGAGGAGAAAAGGGTATGATACCATGGGGGGTTAGACACAGCCATCAAAGAAAGAGGCTATTACTGCTATTTGGGTGTGTCTAGACTACAGGGTTTTTTCTAAAAAAGTAGCCTTTTTTCAAAAAAATGTCACCTGCGTCTAGACTGCAGCCATGTTCTTTTGAAAGTAAATCAAAAGAACGCGGCAGTTTTTTCGACTGCAGAAAACCTTGTTTTACGAGGAAGAATGCCTTTTTTCGAAAGTGCTCTTTTGAAAAAAGGTGCTATGTAATGCAAACTGTGCTTCTTCGAAAGAGAGCATCCAGACTGCCTGGGTGCTCTCTTTTGAAAAAGCAGCTTGCTTTTTCAGAAGTACTGATTGTAGTTTAGATGTTCTTTTTTGAAAGAGGCTTTTTCGAAAGTATCTTTCAAAAAAGCCTCTTTCGAAAGAGGCTTGCAGTCTAGACGTAGCCCATGGGAAAAGGTTTATGGTTTGGTTCCATGGCTTTCAGCAGCTCCACTAGACAGATTTTTTTCCAGAACCCCTGCTCCTGCCCTATCCTTATCTTTTACTCTACTACCCATATAAGCAGTGTGCAGTGTACTGAGCAACTTCCTTCATAAAATGCATCTGCCTTTACACAGATCACTTAAATATAACAGAATTTGGCTGCACATCTTTCAATGTGTGATTTTACCACTATTTTTTTCCCTGAGAGATTTAGTAATTTAAGAACAGCTGGCACCATAGGTAACTTGTAGCATCCTAGGTCTAAAGCTAATTAGATTGAGGCCACACTGTTGTAAACATAATCTGTTAAATGTGGTTGAAGGAAAACAATCGCGTAAACATATGTTTGAATTATTTCCTGGTGCCTAGTTCTAAAGAAGCAAGTGGTGCATCTTTCTGTATGATGGACTTTCACACTGCAAAAATACCTAGTATCATCATGGGCAGTGTTCCCTATAAACTATGCATTTGGGTGGCCATTCAGGAGAGATATAAATGCCACCCTGGTGATTAGCAGAGTGCCCACAGCTAGGGTTTTTGTTTCAACTGGTGGTGCACATTCACACATACCTTGCTGAGCATAAAATTATTCTGCACGTGAATGGAAAAAATCTGTACATGAATGGAAGATTAGAGATAACATTGATCATGGGCCAGATTCCAAATGTGCCTCAGTGAGGACTCACGGCAAAGAATGCCTGAATCACTTCTAAACACACACATACACACACATAAATCTGTGTGCTGCCACATGAGTCAAAACCATCTATGTTCCATTTATATATGCTAGTGATTGTGCACTGAATGTTGATATGTCTATAAGTTATCACCATTTTGACAAATGGATTACAAGTTTCAACTGATTTATAAATCCAGTCAAATGCCCTTAAATTGGGACTCTGGGCTTAGGAAGAAGGTTGGGCTATATGAGGGAGGAAGGTGAGGGGACTTAGGGCTGGTGTGAGGGGTTGGGGTATGGGAGTAGGTTTGGGGTGCAGACTCTGGGGAGGCACTCACCTTAGGCAACTCCCAGTAAGCTGGGACAACTCCCTCTGCCTCCTACATGAATGCATGAACAGGCAATTCCATGCATTACCCCTGCCTGTAGGAACCATACCCACAGTTCCTGTTGGCTGTGGTTCTTGGCCAATGGGAGTTGTGGAACCAGTGCTTGGGGAGGGAGCAGTACAAGTGCACAGAGCCTCAGTGGCTGCCCCTATCTTTAGGAGCCAGAGGGAGATGCCGACTGTTTCCCAGGGGCTGCTCAGTGCTGGGCAGGCACCCTGCTTACTCCACTATGGACGGCCAACTGGACTCTTAACGCCTTGGTCAGTAGTGTGGACTGGAGCCCAGGGTCCTTTTGCTCAGATGTTGATGATTACAAGAGGTGCAAGGCAGTAGAGAAGCAGGCCCCGTATAATTTCACTTTCATTAACTCTTTATTTTATCCCTTTTCTTCCATTTTACAAATTTTCATCCTGCCCTGATGAGAAAAATGGCTGTTGCTGCCGATTAGCGGGAATCCTGCTCTACAGCATATGTGCTGGAAAAGAGAAGGTGCAGGCCCCAACCCTGAAAACACTTCGGCATTGCAATAATTTAACCGTGTCTGTATTTTCAAAGTGATCACACGTTTAAAATTAAATAGGTGCATAAGTGTTTGCAAGATGAGGATTTTAGAGTCTGCCTTGTTTTTAAGTTTGCAGTCTATGGCCTCTGCATCAAGACCAAGAGAATAACCTTGGCACAATGGGTTCCACAACATGATGGAATCCACTGGGCCACTTCAGTGCTACAGTAGCCCATTATGGTTGATACAATCCACCTCCCTTCTGCAGAGATTTTGGAAGGAGAATTACCTGCTTAAGCTCTCCTTAACCTTCCCTGTCTTAGAACAAGGGAGAGGTATCTGTTCCACTCATTATGTGACCTCTTACACTCATGGGAGTGAAGGACTCTGTCCCAATGGAAGACTCAACTAAAATCAATGAGATAGCAACAGCAGCACTACCACATAAGCTTTGAACTCATGGAGGAGTATTCTGTATAACTGATTCAGCTATGTTAAGTGACCTCTCTGCCCACATTGGTGAACTGAAATCTTGAAAATTAGGATTTTGCAAGATAAGGAGTGGCACCTTTTTTGACAGGACACTGCCATTTGCAGTCACATGCCAAATGTTTATGACTGAATTTTACTGAATGCTTGATATCAAATGGCTGTTCAAATTCTGTACTAATGTGTGCTATGTAAGTTCTGATCTTAAAAAGCCACATTATGGTAAATGGGATAATTGTTGCCAGATTTCTGTGCATACCTAAATGCTTGCTTAAACTCTGCCTGCATGCTTCTGCAAATTCTGCATAATATATGTGATTTTTTTTGTCTTGCTTTCCACAGAGGTCAGAGACCTATTTCTGGGCTGTTTTGATTTTGTTTGTTTGTTTTCTTTACAGAGTTTTTTTCTGTATCTTTTAAATCAGCAGGTCAAGCCTAAAAAGTTGTCATTTTAAACAAGAGGGGTTTGGCTTGCTTGGTAAACAGGGGGCATAAGCAAACAATGCATGTTTTGATATGGTTAAATATAAATGTATACATCTAGGAAGAAAGAATGTAGACTCCACTTACAGGATGGGGTAATCTAGTTGGGGAAGAAGTAACCTTAAAAAAGATGTGGGGGCCATATTGGGTAATCAAATGAACATGAGCTCCCAGTATGACACTGTGACCTAAAGACCTAATGCAATCCTGGAATGCATAAACAGGAGAATCTCAAGTATGGATAAAGATATTGTTTTACCTCTGTATTTGGCACTAGTGCAATTGTCTGTCCAAGTCTGGTGCCCACCGTGCAAGAAGGATGTTGAAAAATTGGAGAGAGTTCAGAGAAGAGCCACAAGAATGATTAAAGGATTAGGAAACATGCCTTATAGAGATCAATCAATTTATCTAAACAATGAGCCGGTTAAGGGAATGGCTTAATTAGAGTTTATTATTGTCTACGTGATGACCAAATATTTAATAATTGGGTCTTCATTCTAACCAAGAAAGTTATAATGCAATTCAATTGCTGGAAGTTCAAGCTTAATAAATAAGTCTCCCAGAAATTTTTTAACAGTAAGAGTAATTAGCTATTGGGATTCTGGTGGATTCTTTATTGCTGACCATTTTTAATTCAAGGTTGGATTTTTTTTCTGAAAAAGTCTGGTCTAGGAATTATTTGGGGGGAAGTTCTGTGGTCTGTGTTTGGACCTATGAAATATAGCAAATGAGTGCATAAAATAGGAGTTGTGTAGAAATGAGCAAAAAGTGCTTGTACATTGAAATAAATAAATACATCTATTCCCCATGTATTTTTTTTATTAAATCCAATACAAACTTGAAAAATTCTCCTATCACTACCAGGACCATATTAGCCAATGGAACACAATTCTCTCCCAATGTATTTATTCATGTCACAGAATTTTGCATGGCTGAACTAATAGTTTGCATGTGCCAAATGAGTTAGAAAGGCTCATTGTGCTGTTATCAGTTCATTTAGGGTGCATTTACACTGCAGGGCTTAACTTGAAATAAGCTACACAAATTGAGCTACGTCAATTGTGTATCTTATTTTGAAATAAGCTATTTCGAAATAGGAAGCATCTACACAGCACTTATTTCAGAATAGAGCACTCTTCCTCTGACTTCCCTAACTCCTCATACAATGAGGGTTGCAGGAGTTGGAACAAGAAGTCCTCCAGCTTGACAGTATTTTGACACTATTTCAAAATAACTGCCTGCTGTATAGACACGGACTAAGTTATTTTGGAATAGCGCTAGTTATTTCAAAATAGTGTTGCAGTGTAGACGTACCTTCAGACATGCACACCTTTTCCCATCCCTATTTGCACTTGTTCATATTAGATTTATGAAAACATTTCCATTTGTTTGGTTTTGCTGTTGTAACTAACTGTATACCCTTTTACGTACCTCAGTCACAAATTACCTCTTGTTATTTCCATACAACCAGAAAAAAGCTACAAAATCTCAGTTTTTGAGATACCACTGATTCTTTCCTTTGGAGTAATTATTTTGTAGCAAGGGAGATTGGTAATGCACTAAAAAAGTAAATGTCTTCAACCAAAGATAGTAGTCTGAGCAAAATGTCGTTGAACTTCATCTTGCTCTGTACCTGTAATTCAATGCAATACATTATATTATCATCAGATCTGAAAACTCATTAAATCATGTTCCAAGTGATCAATGGATTTACCATTCATAAACTAATGCCTCTATCACTCATTGCATTCCTTCTTTGTTCCTGCAGAATGAAGAAAGTTATAAAGCATCTTGTCAGTTTATTTTCTTTGTTTCTTCAAACACGGGATTGACTGTTCCATAAGAAATTAGAAAAGTGGGCACTAGGCAGCAGCGAGCTGAATTTGCTTGACAGAAATACAAATAGCCATATCATTTTAATTTGGAAGAACAGTCAACCATGGCCATTCCATGTGTTCAAAATATTTCTGTAGAAAGATTTATCATTTTACAAATTATGCAAAATTGACTCAGCAGCAGAAGTGCATTTCATAAAAGTATAAACCAAACACATGTTTTCAGATTAATTACAGGGGTTGGAGGAAGCAAGCACACATTTTCCTCAGTCCAATCTGTAAATGGTGCCAGTAAATGATTGTGTGTGTGTGTGTGTGTGTGTGTGTGTGTGTGTGTGTGTGTGTGTGTGTGTTTGGTCAAGCTTTTGCAAGGGTACACAATATGTATGGAAATTCACTTCGCAATTTTCTTAAAGGCAGATTCTTAGGGCTGATTTTATCAGAATGGACTTGCATTTTGATTGTTGACATAGAAAATATTCATCAGTCTTCCTAATTTTAGCAAATTAAATTAGAGAGCTGCTAGGGTAAAGGAAATTTGGATAGGTGAATGACCTGTACCTGTCCACACCATGTGAATTTCTAACCTGCTGTTAACTTTATAAAAGGTGATTGTTCAGAGCCAGAAATTATAGAGCGTGCATGGTAACACTGCTCAGAAGCTGGAAATGGTGCTCACTGAGGTTTTTAATAATCAGCTGGCTACCCAGCTGCATTCTCCTTTGTTCTTAAGCAACCATATTGTATGAGAGCTCTTTAATTGTAATAAATATTCTGCTATTAGTATGAAGGGGAAGATTTAGTCTGTATCTTGCAAAACAAAATGTAATATTATGGGGCAAATAGAAAAAATAGGCAAGGTTGCTGCTTCTTAATTATGAAGCAAAGTATAGACTTCAAAGAGCAGTTATCTGTATCTGAAAGCCATGTTTTATTTCGTCTTCAACCTAGGCAGGTGTTGCCAAAGAGCAACAATTCCATTTTGTGACAACTTCTGAAATTTCAAATTTTGTTTCCATTCCTCATTGGAATGAAAACAAAACCTATGGAATATTTTAATGGAGCATAATACAGCAGTGTCAAAATGTCCATTCAAAAAGGTTTTCAGTGTCTCTTTTTCTTTTTCTCTGGAATTCAGCAGAGAGTCCACCCAAAGTATCAGAAACTTCCCTGTGAAGACTTGATCAAAATAGATTTGTCTTTGCAAACTATTTCAGGCTTTAATTAAACAACTGCCTATTCTGGGAAAAAATGTCCTCTCAAATGTTCCATCCTGCTCTAGTAAATAGATGGAGAAAATAGCGGAAGAAAATACTGGAATTTCAAAGTTTACTAGCACATATTTGCCTATTTTTATAGCTATTGCATCGTGCAGTCAGTTAGAATCTCTTCCAGGCAGCTATGTGTCATTCGGGTAAATGGGTAGTTTCTGTTACTATTATTCATAATATAATAGGAATAACAGATCACAACAGAAATGTACTGTATTATCTTTTGCACCATGTTTCTTAAATTTGAGAACATGTCAATATTGTGTTACATGATTTGCCTACTTAGAAGGAGGAGGTGAGAAAAATATCAAAATTTCATTAGTCTTACAAAATACTTATAATATTAGAGATCCCTGAGGTTTCAAGGAAAACATCTTGTTAAGGGGTGTCACACCACAGTGTTTTCTTTGCAATATCAAATTCTGTATCTAGAAAGCAACCATATGTTTGTAGCAAAGTTTATTGTCTTTTGCATGAATATGGTTGAGATATGGGATAAAGTGTAACTTACATTGGCCTGATTTGGGGGTGAAAGAGAGCAAAAAATGTGCTGTCCCTTTTAAAATAACTATCAGATTTTCCTTCCCCCCCCTCAATACATCTCTGTGCTTTTCAATGTGGTTGTTTACTAAGGGAGTGCAACTAAAGATGGCTTGTATACAATACATCTTGATGTACCTACTATACCTTCAGTCTTCTGGTATTGTGCTTAGTTTGTTGAATGTGCACTTGGTGGCAATTTCAGCATTTCATTTCCCTAACTCAATGGTAATGAGGTTCTTGAAAGGTATCACTCAACTACCCCCTTCCAGTTAAAGACGGGTTCTTTATGGGAACTTACTAATGTCTTACCAGCTCTTATAGGACCTCTGTTTGAACCTCTGGCAACATCTTTTCCCCTTTTGTACCCCCAAATTGCTTTACGTCTGGCAAAGAGAGGGTGCAATTTTCTCCCTTGTCAGCAGAGCCTTATTACATACAATATTTGAAAGACCAAATAACCTTGGCTCTCACCCTAAGTTGTTGTTTTTTATCTAAATTGCTTTCTGAGTTTCCTTTGGACTAAGTTACAGATCTTGTAGTGTTTTTCCCTAAGCCATATTCAACCCCAGATGAGCAGCATCCTCACTCATTGGACATCAGGTGATGTTGAGGGGTTTTTTCCTAGCTAGGACTGAACCTTTCCATTCTTCATCTAGTCCTGTGGTTCTCAACTGGTGGTCTATGGACCACTGGTCGTCCATAGGGACTTTTTTGGTGGTCCACAGGAACATTCTCCAAAGTCACACGGTGTGACTACCATAGAGAAATTTTGGGCCAGAGTGACCAAGAGTTACCCAAATCTGTCAGCACATGCAGTCTCAAAAAGGGGGTGGTCCACAAAATTTTTTTGATTGGCCTGGTGGTCCGTGGACTGAAATGAGTTGAGAACCACTGATCTAGTCTGTTTCAAACACAGACCGAATTAAGGGACAAGTAGATGATCTCCAGGTGAGTAATTCCTGTATTTTGATAGCATATGAACTGTCAAGAGTGCAAGTACTCCTCAAAAGGTGTGAGCTCTTTCCGTGAGGCCCCAAGCAACCTAGATGGCATTTCTAAGTGGTGTTTCTACCTCAGCTGTTTGGAGAGCTGCTAGTTGGTGCCTGTGAATGTATATTTATAAACTACTGCTCCATTTCTACTGCATCCAGATCAGATATAAACTTTGGGAAAGCAATCCTGCTCTTCTTATTAAAATAGACTCAGAGCCCCACCTTCTGCATGTGCTGCTTGAGGATCACTGCCTGGAATGCACTGCTGCATGTGCTCAAAGAAAAAAATGGTTACTTGCAATTGTTGTTATTCAAGACTGGTGCAGACGTGTATTCCACATCCCACTCTCAGTCCATTCTGCACTGGAGTCTGTACTTTTTTATTTTCAGTGCAAAGGAACTGAGGGGGAGAGGGCAGGGTGATGTTGTCATTCATTTGTGCAATAAATCAAAAGATATCTGTTATCCTGAAAAATTAGGAAGACTTTTACAGAAATTGGGCACACAGGCTGTCAATCCAGATTTCAGGGTATCTTCTTGGATGAACCATTCATGTACAACACACAGATGTGTTCATAAATCAGTGTCAGGATCTGCATGCTCAGTGTTGCTTGTTTTCTGATTTGCAAGCATCTGTGGAACCATATGGGGTTCCTGTTTATGCGCTGTCTCCAGATTTTGACTATTTTATTCAAACTCTGCAGTGATTTAAATAACAGCCCACTTTACAGCAGTCAGGAGGCCCTGTGATAATTCTTACTAAATTCAAGCACAGAAGAGTGTCAGCATCTGACAAACTTCAAAATGAGGAAGACCGGAATTTTGAAGTTTTTCTGTAGTTTTAAGAATTTTGTCTTTCTTCACTGGTTGTAAATAGTTTCTGAAAAACATCTTGGTTTAAAAAAAATCAGAGCAACAATCTAAGAAAATTTGTCAGTGTTGTCTCTTTCAACTGTTTTGTTCATTCAGTGGAAAACTCCCATAGAGGATACTCTGCTTTCAACAACAGGGAAAAATTATTTGATTAGCTTATGAGAACTGTGAATGCAATGTATTGCATACTGTACAATGCTGTTACTGTTTTCTGCATTCTTGTTTTTGCGAGTCCTGAAGCAAAACCAACAAGAAGCATCTCAACAAACTAAATTTATTTGAAGCTTTAAAAACAACTTATTTGTAATTAAAATATTTTATTAAAAAAAGAATTAAAAGAACCACTGAATCCATATTTTAACATTTTTGTTTTTGCTTCAGGTAGAACTGCTCTTAAGTGACAATTACAGAAACAACAAGTAGTCCTATGGCACCTTAGGTGTGTTACAGGAAAATTCATTGTTTTTTTAAGTTTTTTTCTTAGGGTATGTCTACACTGCAAAGTTAATTCGAAATAACAGCCGTTATTTTGAATTAACTTTAATAGCGTCTATACATGCAAACCGCTATTTCAAAAATAATTTGAAATAGCAGAGCGCTTAATTCAAATTTGGTAAACCTCATTCTACGAGGAGTAACGCCAAATTCAAAATAGCTATTTCAAATTAAGTGCTGTGTAGACACTTAATTCAAAATAGGGGGCCTCCAGCCCTTCCCAGGGAGCCCTGGTGGCCACTTTGGGCACAACCAGGAAAACTTACTCTCCTCTCCCCCAACCCCGAAGCCATTAAAAGGGTAGACTCTAGCCACAGTGCCTGTGCCAGTTCCAAGCCTGCCAGCCCAGAGCCAGCAGTGGCCACCGGGGACCCGGACCCAGTGGCCCCAAAACATGAGCCAACAAGCCACTGGCAGCCAGCCCTCCACCGCTCCCCAGGAGCAGTCTGCCAGCTCCCAGGAGCCTGACAGGGGCTGGAGAAGGTGGGCGCCTTCCTGGTCCAGGGTGGAGATCATGGACCTTATTCAGGTTTGGGGGGGATGCCCCAACGTCCATGATCTCCACACTAGACGGAAGAATGCGGCTGTCTATGGCAGGACAGCTGCCAGCCTGGCCACCAAAGGCCACATGCGAACCCAGGAGCAGGTTTGCATGAAAATCAAGTTGGTCTGGCGAGACCCCCAACCCTGGGCCCTGAGCTTCCCCTCCCCCTTCTTCCCCTTGCTTCCCCCTTCCAGCGCCCTCCTCCCAGGTTTCCCCCTCCCCTCTCCCACCCTCTGTCTTCCTCTCTCCCACCTCCTTTTCCCAGTCTCCCCAGAGGTTCACCCCCTCCCAGTTTTGTTCAATAAACCCAGTTTCTATTTTTGAACATACCTGTCTTTTATTTGACATCAGGAAGGGGGGTTAGGGAGGGGTAAGTGGAAGGACGTGAGGGAGAAATGGGGCATGAGCCCCTGGTGCGGAGGACCGGGGAGGCTCTGAGGGCTCCTCAGGGTGGACGCCCTCCCGCAGGGCCTCCTGGATCCTGACAGCCCCCCTATGGGCCCCCCAGATGGCAGCCTGCAGCAAGTGCAGCTGGGCTGATGGCAATGACCCCACGAGATGCACCAGCATGCCCAGGGGCAGCTCTGGCTCCATGTGGCCGAGTACTGTGGTGTCCTGAGTGCGGGCACTCAGGGCACTCCAAGACACACACAACCTGCTTTGCTGTCCCTCATCGAGGTAGACAAGCAAGTGGGGAACCCTGAGAACTGTCTGTCCGGAGTGGGGGTAGGGTCCCTTTAAGCACGGAGCTCAGTTAGCCTCAGGCAGCAGCCCCACACACTAAGTCCTAACCTGATGCCCTGCCGGCACTGGTTCCGGCCGGCCTTAACTTCGGTTCAGGGTCGACTCAGTGTGGAAGTGCTATTTCAAAACAGCAAAACGCTATTTCGAAATAGGTTTTGTGTGTAGATGCGTTAATTTGAATTAGCTTAATTCGAATTAACTATTTTGAATTAAGTTAACTCGAATTAACACTGTAGTGTAGACGTACCCTTAGCGACGAAGAAAGTTACAGGATCATGAACATTTATGGGTAAAATCCACTTCCAAAAATGAGTTGGAGTGGAAATACTGACTCCAAGACATTTGTAAGAGCAAAAACAGTTACCTTTCAATTGTAGGAACCTAGTTAATGAAGGTAATTAGGTAGGCTGGATGTGTCCCATTCACAGCTATTTATGTGAAATACGAATGACAAAGGCATGAGAAATTGCCTTTGTAGTGTGTTAACCAGTTAATATCTTTATTCAAACCCAGAGAGACAGGATCAAACATGCAAATGAACTCCAGTTCAGCAGTCTCTCTCTGTAATTGAGCTTCATTAACAAGGGTCCTCGACAGGTAACTGTTTTTGCTGTTATCTTGGATTCTGTATTTCCTCTCCAACTCATCCGATGGAGTGGTTTTACCCATGAAAGCTCATGATCCTATATATTTGTAAGTTTCTAAGGAGCCGCAGTACTACTCATTGTTTTTAAAGTTACAGACTAACACTGCTACTCCTTTGAGACTTATTCATTATAGCCATTTTTATGAATATACGAATGTGTGTTCATTAAAATGAATACAGGTGTCAAAGAAATGTCTATGTGCTGTTTCCAGTTAATTCTGTACATTTATTCCATTCATATTATCCAGCACTTTGCCTCAATATTATTGGAAAGGTTTGGATGAGATGGTTACAGTCTGCTTGAAGGTATAAATTGTGTCTCATGCCCATAAAGTTGGAGCAGTCTGGTGATGCATCTTAAAAAGCAGATGCTATGTAATAGGTTTGCTCTGCCTTCTGCCTGATCACTGTTTCTAAACCGGAAAAAAATGCAATGTCACATCATAAACTTGAAGGGAATGATCATCTAATCTGATTTCCTGCATAATACTGGCCATAGAACTTCATCCAACAATTTCTCTATCAATCCCAAAATATCAAATAGCATAATAAAATGTTCAATATAGTTGTAATACAAATCTGGTTGCATTATTTTGTAATTCACAGTGGCTGTTTTATCTCTATCCTGATTCTCTCTCCCTGCACCTTCAGATGAATGAAGAGAACCAGGTCTGGCTCAAGTCCATTTTGGGCTCTGCTTTATGGACTGGAAGACTCAAGCTTCAGTGTTTGACTTGCTCCCCACCACCTTCCCCAAATTCCTGGGCCATGCAAACTGCAGGGGGTTCAGCTCCACAGGAGGAGGTCTTGTATGAATTAGCGTTTGGGTGCTTGGAGGAAATTCAGAGTCATAAATGGAAGTTTCTCCTGAAATAGGAAAGATAAGGCAACCTTGATTGTGTCCCTCCCAGAATAATGATAAAGGAAATATTATCTGATTTCATTATGGGATTCAGGTTGTCATTCCTCCAAATGCTGATTGAGAGCTCTGGAGTGCTAGGGCATAAACAGTAAACAGCACAGCACCATTTTAATTTGACCCTGGCTGGATGGAATGCTGATTATTTCTGGCTCCCCTATGGCAACATTGCCTGAAAAGAACCTTTAAGATTTAACTGAGGCCTTGTCTAAACTGAGAGATAAGATCAAATTTATTAAGGCCAATTTTCTAACACCCGATTTTGTAAATAATTCAACATAGTTTGACACAGTGTGTCCCCAGTATGGTGGTTACCACTGATATTGAGAGCAATGAACTGTGGGTAGATATCCCAGTTTCTGCTGCCCCTTTGCATACTGGCTTATGCTCCCAGTGCCCTCTGCATGTGGTTCTGGATACATGTCATTGGCATCCCATAATGGGCTCATCTCCTTCATCACTCCCTGCTTGAAAGCAAAGGCAAACAGTCTTTTCGCAACCTTCTCCCCCCCCCACCCCCCCCACCCCGGTTATCTATGCAGATGCCATAGCAGGGTAAGCATGCAACCCAACATAGAACTCCTTTCAGCAGCAAAGTACCATGGCAATCAGATGAACCATCATGTGCCTTATGCTGGAGTACGTCCAGACCATGTCCAGGGCCCACTGGAATGAGGAAGAATCTTGGGAGGCCATGAACATACCCTTCTGTGAAGCAGCTGAGTTGAGCAACCGGCAAATGTTGCCAGCATTCAGTCCTAGTGACATAGTGGAATGTAGATTCTGGAGCCATGAGACAAGCACAGACTGGTTGGGACGTATAATGTGCAGCTATGAGATGATCAGCAGTGGCTGCAAAACTTTTGCATGCATAAGGCTGCTTTCATGGAAGTTTGGAATAAGGCAGGCCTCCCCAGAAACCTTGTGAGAAGAATGAAAGAGTTCCTCCATGAAAGCTTTATGGAGATATGCAGGGAGGCTTCCTGTTCTGTTTCCAGACACGTTAACAAGCTGTTCCGGGGAGCCCGCAC
The DNA here is from genome assembly GCA_032595735.1 of Pelochelys cantorii. Taxonomy (NCBI): domain Eukaryota; kingdom Metazoa; phylum Chordata; order Testudines; family Trionychidae; genus Pelochelys; species Pelochelys cantorii. The sequence continues at coordinate 329,527,301 of CM064326.1, read as the reverse complement.
TGTTTATGCAGAATAGTCGCCACAAATCAGACCCAATTGCCTTAACCCACTTGCAACATGATACAAAAATGTGAATTAATCAGAAGTGCCTTCCCTGGCATTAGGGTCCAGAAATGAGATGTCCTGAGAGAAGGTGATTATCTCCAAAGTTATAATAAGATTCTGGCTGTCAGTGAGATCGGATACCCTGCTTGTCTGCTGAACATTCTCCACTTCCTCTTTTTTCCTCATCCACACGGTCTGAGGATGCCTAAGGAGTGTCTTGGGAGGAATCCATGAACTGTCTTGGGAAACTGGTCCAGTCCTCCCCTAGAATCCCATGCAGCTGCTCTTAAAAGTGGCATGTTTGTAGCCCCAACCCAAGCCATCTGTTTGCCTCCTTTGTATTTTGATATGCCTGCCTCAGCTCCTTAATTTTCATGTGCCATTGTTGGGTGTCCCCGGTGTATCCTTTCTCCATTATGCCCTTTGCGATTTTGGCGTGGATATCAGCAATTCTTTTGCTGATTCATAGATCTGTGAGAACAGATTCCTTTCTTCACAAACAATGAGGTCTAGGAGGCATTGCAGGTCACATGTGTTGGTAATGTGTATTGTCTGCTCTGAGCTCTGCTCGCCCAACTGGGCACACGGGACCAGAAATTCAAATTTTCCTGCAGCTTTTCCTGTGTACCTGGAGAGCAGCAGAGTTTAAAGTTCTGGACAGAGTAGTCACAGCAGAGCACTGCGGGGCACCTCCCAGAAGCAAAGAATGTCAACTTTCACAGTGCTGCATCTGTACTACCCTAAAGTTGATCATGCAAAGTCGAATTTACCATTACTCCTCATGAAAAGCAGGAATACCAAAATTGACTTTCATGGTCCTTAAAGTCCATGGAACAGACTTGATGATGTCAACTCATTGTTTACAAGATCTACCTAATGTGGTTATGTTTGACCTAAATTCCCAGTATAAACAAGCCTTAACAAGGGTACAGGGTATATCTTTATCCATGGAAGGGATTGATATAGCAGAATACATTTCAGATTACAAAGATTTTCATATTAAAAAAAAGTTTTCCTTTGAGGGAAAAACCTTTGTTACTAGAAAGAGTCTTATGACAAATCCTCATAGTTCAGTACTCTTGAAATGCTTAACCCAATTGATTTAGGTAATTTCTGATTTAGAGCCTCTAGCTTCAATAGCAACGTGTTATGAAGAATAGTTACTGTGCATGTTGACTGGACTATGTGCAGGCTTAAAAGATTCAAAGGTATCCCTGAAGAGAGTTGAGTTGCCCAGTGTGACCCCCAAATCTTGAAATATGTATAGTGATGGCAGCTTTCTCAAACAGATGGACAAGATGCTATTGCCGCAAATAGCGTCTGGTCTATCTGGTTGGGAAAGCTGGCAACCTTAATATCTGTATTAATTAGCACTCACTCCACTTCCATTCAGTTTTACTGACTTCAATATACATTTTGACAAAGAATTCATTTTGCCCTCCTGGAGGACACACCATTGCTTTTTTATCACTGTTTTAAGCTACATTCAACAGTGGCAAAACATTTGTAATATGTGGATAAGCAATGGAAAGAGTATTCTTTTTCCGTGGAGAGTGGGTATGCTTAAAAAGAACAGAAACATCAACTGAATGGCCTTCATAAATTTGGGGACAAGCATTAAGTTTGAAACGATCGCTGTATTTTCTTTAGCTGTAAAACATCCTCAATTAAATGACATATTAATACGGACATAAATAGTGCAGTGGAGCCCTTTAAAATGAGTTTCAGTGAGGAATGGTGCTAGAGAAACCACAGTTCACTCAGCTATAAAAATAAATCTTTTCCATTATTACAGCTATTAGTGGTCAATTACTGTCTGGCCATTGAAGCACCCACTGCAGAAGTATATCAGTCAGAAGTACAAATGGAGGACACGTTCAATCCCTAGGACCAGGTTTCAGTTGTGCCAAATAATCAGGCTGCTTGATCATTGTTCATGACTTGGTAGGAGAATACAATGAATTTTTATCGTCTACCATCAATACTATAGGCATTATGTATCTCCGTGGAAGTTAGTGAAGAACTGCCAGTTTATATCAGATGAGGTTCTGGCCATGGGTTTGTAAGAGCTTTCACATCCTCACACAGCACTCATGACAAGATGACCTGTCTCTCCTAATTCAACGAGAGACATCTAAAGCACTGTGCTGACTCTATTCACATCACAAGGAATTTTTGGAGTCTTACATTGTGTCTAGGTAAAATGCAGAAGAGAGTTCTCCATCATTGCATTATATCTGTATTCTCCTGGAGGGTCCACTCCAAGAATTCCCAGTCAGGTCTCTGATCTCTGGTCAGGGATCCTTGTCTCACTGCATTCTGGCCAGGAGGGTTAAAGAGGCACAACTTCTTGCCTTTACTGTGTTATCCCCAAGAAGCCAGTCTGCCTAAAGGCCAGCTCATGTGATTTGCTTTCTAAGAACAGTGTAATGCCAGCAGTTAAAAGATACTACCCAGCTCTTTCTTAAGTAAGCACATTTATTCTTTAGGTAAAAGCATTATGGAGTAAACAGGTACAAACAATAAACACTACTCCTCTGACTTATATACAGTTCCTGGCCCATAGTGTTATAGAAACAATTCACATATTTAACACAGTTATGGTTCTCAAAGGTATCACATGTGGTTGCAACATCACATTTTTCATCATACCCATTCAAGGCAGAATGGATCAGCAGAACTGTTCTGTCCTCTTGACAAAAGACGTGAGTTTTTCATGGTGTAATGACAGTTTGTTACTTTTTTCGATTAGATTGTTTGTCACTATCCACCTTGCTTGATGGCCAAACTTAGAACTTGGATGGAGAAAATATATATTCATTGAGAATGGTGCATCAAACTTCAGGATGCAAACTGTCAGATTCTTCTTGACTGACAAGGTCCAATAGAGGATAGGAAGGGTACTAGGTTCATTAATTAAGAAAAAATTGTTTGGTTCTGTGATGGGGCATCTGAACCACACTGGCCCTTTAAGGGTTAAAACCAGCCCAGGGAGAGGGCTGGAATACTGGAGCCAGCAGCTGTAGCTGGTAGGAGCCAATTTAGGGCCCAGCTGAAGGCAGTATAAATACAGGCTCCTGAAGGAAAGGACTGAGACACTCTTGCTCTGACTGGGGAGAAGAGGGACCTAGGGAAGTCTAGAGGCATCCTGATTTACAGCAGGGCTGGGGAAGCTCTGGGAAGGCAAGTTCCCAGGCTGCAGGGCCTGAAGCAAGGCCTCAGGGTACTAGGGCTGTGGGGAGGCAGCCAGGATAGGCAAAAGCAGCAGGTCCACACCCCTTTCCCAGTGATGAGTGGCCATTTCAGACTGCAGTTTGTGGCTAGATGAAGACTGGCAGTGGGTCACCGAGGCAAGGTGGGCATAGGAGAATTGGGGGAGGACTCCAAAATGTGGGGGCACTGCGGTAGTACCCAGGTTGGAGGGTGCCATGGTCTAGGAGAGATGTGGGCCCTGACTTAGAGTGGTGGTGAATAACAGTAATAGCGAGTGAGACACCAGCCAGAAGGGGGTGCTCCAGCACCAAAAATGCTAATTCCCTGAGTGACCAGCTAGAGGCGCACTTGGTGGTGAGTCTAGCCTGTTACACTCTTCTGCTCATTTCCCCTCTACTTTCGCTGGGCAAAGGGAACCAGGTTTGATTAAAGGAAAATATTGAATCCCACAAGTAAGCCCTTCAGTTAGGGCTCCTGAAATGCTGCCACACCCACAACTCAGTGTTCATTTGTTGACTTAATCTTGGCAATTATTGTTGTGTCTCAAACCTCCTTGTTGGGGTGGTAGGTGGGGAGTATGTTATCAAGAACATTATGGTGAGAGTACTTTGGCAGTGCACAGAATGATCAGTTTTCTGAACCTTCTTGCCCCTTCGGTATTAGTATGTGCAAGAAGACACTTGCCCCTTGAGCACCTCTGAGCAGTACCAATGTCTTTTTCTCACCCTGGTCCCCATGCAGCCTGCTGGCAAACCTTGTCAGGTCTTCAGTGTGCTGGCCCTCCAGCCAAATCACAAAGTCCAAATGAACCCCTTCTATGGTATTAAAGAGATTAATAAATAAATAGTGTGTTTTGCCCATGCTAAGGTTTTCAGCCCCAGCTCTGGGCTATCCCTTAAGGCGCTCTGGCCAGAAAAGAGCATCCTTCCATTCCTCTCTTTTCAAGCCAGGAACTCACCTGCTGAGTCTCTGACTAGATGCTTCTGTGAAGCCTCCTATGTGGGGCCAAAGGGCCTGCCTTTGCTGTTCCTTTCCTGCCACTTTGCTGCTTCCTGAGGGATGGGGGCAGGGGATGTAGTCCCACCACAGGCCTCCCATAAGGAACTGCAAAGGCCAGGAACCTCCCATCACAGCAGCACTAACTATGCAAAAGATCTTTTTTTTTTCTTGATAAGCAAATATCAGATGCTGATATTGATTCTTTTTTAAGTCAGTTGCCAATTATACCTCTGTTGATAAGGTGGTGTTTACACCCGAAGACCCTAACAATGGTAATAGATTAGCTGTTGAGTGTCTCTTTCTTTCTTGAGGTGACAGAAAGCAGAGAGGAGCAAACCCCAAGTGCTGCCTCACTTAGGCTATGTTTACACTACAGGGATCTATCGGAAAAAGGTATGCAAATTGTGCGCCACAATTTGTGTACCTTTTTCCGATCATTTTTTCATAAGAGGCTTTTATGAAATTTGGCCCATCTTCCTCATGGGAGGAGGAAGACAGGGCTTCTGAAAGAGCACATCTGCTCTTTCACAAAAAAAAGTGGAAGAGCAGATGCGTTCCCTAGACGCAGCAGAATATCCCAGAAAAACCCCGTAGTGCAGACATAGCCTGGGGCTCCTGCAGACTTCTCATCCATCACCCTTCTTGTTTTATATTGTATGAAGCACTGCGGTCAGATAATGGGGGTTGTGGTGCCTTCATAATATACTTGACACCCAGTTCTAATGAAACCAGGGCAACACAATAAAGCAAATAGCCCGATGTCTGGCTGAAACTGGGAACTGGAAAAGAGTTTTCTGGCTGTGATTCTAACCAGATAAAGTGGAGTTAAGACTGATAGACTAGGAGATTATACCCTATAAATGAGGAAATTTGCTCACTAGCTTGTACCCATGTTTGCAATGTAGACACTACCATTGTGGTTCATGCCTTAATAATTTTAGATTTATTACTGCAGTGTGCTCTACCTGGGGCTACACCTTGTATCTTCTATGCAAACTCTCTAACTACTGTGTATTTCAGTCTGTGCTCTGTGTTTTGTGTGGGATTCCAGTTTCTTCTCAAGTGCTCTGTAAGGTGATGGTCTTGACCTTTATAAGCTCTAAATGGGTTAAATCCTATTTACTTTAGAAATCTCCTCCCACCTCACTTGAGACAAGAGCAGTTGCAATTATATCATTTAACTAAATGTGAAATTTCACATTCCTGCTGGGCAAATAACAGATGTTTGATTCATTGGCAATTCTGAAAAATTGTGTAGGGTCAAACTGAAAATGCAATTTTCCAATCTTTTCAGTGAATCAAAAATTGAAAAGTTTTTCATTCACCCTTAAATAAAATATTAAATTCAATATATTTTTAGAATTCTTTAAAAGGGTTTTTGATCAAAACATTTCAGCAGAATCAACATGAATGTATGAAATAGCTTCAGTGTTGACATATCTGCATTTTTCACAGAGTTTTTGTCAAAAATAACCCCCAAAAGTCCAGTGCTAGTTCACATCCCGCTTTCTTTCAATGTTCTTCAGTATGTTTCCTCTTGTGGCATGCTGCAAAGCTTCTCTGCTTTCCTAGATATTACTTGGGTTGGTTGGTTAGACTGATCTGTGGAATGGATTGAGATGGAGAAATCCATTTTAATGTGGGATTATTTTATTTTATTTATCTTTTAATTCTTTTGAGGCACTTAGGGCCAGTTTCTCTTCCATCACCAGAGTTAATAGAATTACTTGTGATTTACACAGTCTTGGCCAGTCTAAAACATGTTCAGAGAATAAATTGGTGATTAACCTACAGATGCATGGTGTGCTGCTTCAATACCTTCCTGTCAGAAAAGGCTAATGATACGTATATCATCTAAGAAGAAACTAATGTTCTGGGGAAGTGTGTATCCTCCAGTTCAAGACTAGGCATGAGGAAAGCAGGCAAATAGTTTGACTGTTGCAGGTTTGGAAGATGGCCTGCTGGCTACCCTAAGCAGAAGTGGGAGACTAAAGACCTCCCCTCCCCTGAAGACACTAGATAACATAGTAGTTGAAGGAAGCCTATTTTTCAGGTTTTAGCTGCTGTGGTAACAAAACTACTAAGAGAAAAACTGTGTTTATGTTTAATTAATGTTTTGCTCAGATCTAGATTGCAGGCCCTCTGGCTCCAAATCATCAGTTAGCAGTAAATTGTCTAGGCACGCTCTTTGACGTTTAAATACTAATTTCTTGAACAGTAACAGCCAGGTGGGCACCAGGCCCAGCATAAAGTGGCTAATTGTCTGTCACACCAATTTGAAAATCAAGTCTCTGTCAATATTAGTGCATTAGGATTGTGGCAGCCTAGCAACCTGTCTTAGTCTGATAAGTAAGCAAGTTTGTTTATCAAATGCTAATAAAAAGATTATTTCCTAGCGTGGTTGGTGGTCAAAGGGCCCTCCTGCCCATGCCTAGCACAGTTGCCAGGCTCTATGTTGTATGCACTTTCCTCTGAATACAAGGACTATAGGGGGGAGTGCTTCTTTCAGTGTGACTGATGGATATTGCAGCTTCCTTAAGAGTTGCATAATGACAGCTCTCACTGGAGCTCCTGGTACATTGTGCTTGCCTCAAGCAAAAGCCTCTGTGAGCGCCTTTGGAGGAGCTGTGCCTCTGAAGTACTCTCAGTGTGGGACTGTGCCTTAACAGCACCATAGTGATCACAGTGAAGAGTATATTGCTGAAAGGTCTTCATGATGGTCATCAAGCGGGTCTTTGGCCTGCAGACAATCACAGACCAGATCAAAGATGAACGGCATGCTAATCGCTCTTTCTGAGGAGAAATGGAAAGAGCAATTAAATGCATTTTTATGTTATGATAGTTGGAAACAGTAAAAGTCACTGCCCAAGGGACAGTGGGACATATAGCAAGGCACTAGCTAGAAGCTAAACTATGTGGCTGAAAGAATTTCATTAGGACTGATTGTAAACTCAAGGGCTACGTCTAGACTGGCATGATTTCGCGCAAATGCTTTTAACGGAAAAGTTTTTCCGTTAAAAGCATTTGCAGAAAAGAGAGTCTAGATTGGCACGGACGCTTTTGCGCAAAAACACTTTTTGCGGAAAAGCATCTATGCCAATCTAGATGCGGTTTTGCGCAAGAAAGCCCCGATCGCCGTTTTCGCGATCGGGGCTTTTTTGCGCAAAACAAATCTGAGCTGTCTACACTGGCCCTTTTGCGCAAAAGGACTTTTGCCCGAACAGGAGCATCGAAGTATTTGCGCAAGAAGCACTGATTTCTTACATTAGAACGTCAGTGTTGTTGTGCAAATTCAAGTGGCCAGTGTAGACAGCTGGCAAGTTTTTGCGCAAAAGCGACGGCTTTTGCACAAAATCATGCCAGTCTAGACGCAGCCAAGGTCTCTGATGTTGATTCATTGCAGCAGTGTGTATCCACAGGTGTGAGGGGCAGCAAGAAGTAAAAAGACAGCAGAAAGTGAAAGAATAACTGATGAGTATGGCCCCCGGCACAGATTATTTTCAGCACAGTACTTATTAAAGGCAGATTTGCATTTCTGAGCAATGTAAGGAAGGAAATGGATTGCTAATTGTTTGCTGCTTCTGTATTCAGGGAAACAGGAATTGCTGTACTTTCTTTGTAAATAATCAGGAGTACACCAAAGAAATCCTTGCCTTGTATCACCAATTTCTCCTCTTAACTGAAAGTGAATAAGGCCCTGAATATTGGCTAATTACTCAGAGCAACACTAGGAATATACCTTAACATTTATTTTCTCCAATTTCTGTCCTCCTTTTTCTGTTTGCTTCTGACAGCACGGGGAGAATTTTCAGAATAATTCCAGAAGATTCATTTAGTTCTTCTTTTTCCTCTCTCTCTCTCTTTAGATAGCATTTTCAAGTTGCTATAATTATAGTACTAGGTAAAATGTGCCTTCACTATAATTTGTCATGCCTATAGTGCTTTTTTTTACAGTGATGGATCAAATTTTGCCTGAATTTATATCCTGTGTAATAGGGCTACAAGTAAGTTAGTGCCAAATTTACCTCTAAATTGTGACAAGAGTCTAAAGTTCACCAATTTAGGCTAAGAACTAGACTCCTAGAAGCAAGGAAGAAACAAGCTTCAATTAGGCAAGACAATACTGAAACTCTGCAAATCACTTTTTCTTCATTGGAGAGATTTTCTGTCCATTTGGACTAGCAGGCCTATTGCTCATGCTGAACGTTGGATCTTTTTAGTCTTATCCTTGCAATATGAAGAATTACAGTTTTAACACAACTTAGAGCAATAGTAGGCTTTCCTCAATTACAGCTCATGAGACATATGCTGTGTTGGACTAGATATTGGTGCTGATGCAAGCAATTTCAAGATCACAGCAGTAAGATTAGCTTGGTAATATATACTCTGGAGAGAGAGCGCGAGAGAAGTAGAAAATTAATCCACCAAAGAATAGCTCACACCATCTGTACAGTCATATTTTGCATTAGTTTCTAAGAGTGCGGTTGTTTGACTCCTGGAAAATATTGATTTTTCTTAATTAGGCTGTGAAGAGTTTCCCCCACTAATAGATCTGTTATTTTGCTTCAGAGGATTCATACAGACCTTTTCCCTTTAAAATTTGAGCATGAAAGTTCATGAGCCTTATGCCTGATTTCACAAACCACCTGCTGTGGGCAGAATTCCCACTAATATTATAGGAGCTCTGTCTGTAAAGGCCTTGTCGAATCTAGCTCCCATGAGTTATCCTTTGAGTATGAAAAACCCAATGAACACCAAACCTTCAGGCTTCACAAGATTTGCCATTGAATGTGTTGCATGATGTTGACTTGGAATCATGAATCAACCCAAGATTATTCAAAAATGGGCCCAAGATAGTTCAGCAATTTTCACAAACCATTTGTCAAAGCTGAAACTGAGTTCAAAGTTTTCAATGAAACCCCAAACTAGGTGAGTTTCCTGTGGGCTTGGCTGGCATAAAGATAATTTTGAGCACCTCAATGATTATTCTTGCCTTATCTCTAGTCCTGAAAAAGAACACACAAACAAAAACGGTAAACAGTACTAGAAGTTGTGGAAGTGTTCCTTTTCTTTCCTTGCACTTTCGACTAGAGATGCCTGAATGGTAGTTTCTTTTAAAGAAATAAATTTCTCTCCCTGAGACAGAGACCTGAACTGACAACTTGCTGTCACATTTTACCACGCACACATAAGAGTGAGAACGCTGAACTCTTCTGGAATAAAATGGACTTAGAGTAGGCCACTTAAAGAGTCAACAAGTAGCTATTTTAAATTTAGGAAGTGAAGAGGAAACCTGTATGACTGTACAACAAATGGGGCTTTGATGGAGAAGGATATGTTTTTGTTGTTATAGCACAAGGGGGTACAACTGCAGGTGAACATGGAAATAGACTGTGCTGGAAGAGTCACACACCAGGAGAATATTGAAAGCCAGCTACCCATTGCTAAGTTTCTGTTCTGTCTTGTGCATAACTACTGAGTTTAGTACTTTGGTTGTGATTTATAACTGAACTGCAGCTGATTTTCTTCTCGTTAAGTTAATGACAATATTAAAAATGTTCTGCATGTGTAGATATTCAGTTATATTTACTCCTGCATGTGTAGTTATTCAGGGTGTGTCTAGACTACATGGCTCTGTCGTCAGAGCCATGTAGATTATTTACTAGACATACCCAAGTGAAGCCGCAATTTAAATAATCGCCGCTTCATTTAAATTAAAATGGCTGTCGCGCTGTGCCGATCAGCTGTTTGTCGGCTCAGTGCTGTAGTCTGGACGCTCTGCGGTCGACATCAAAGGCATTTGTTGACCTCCCCGGTATGCCTCGTGGGATGAGGTTTACCGGGGAGGTCGACAAATGCCTTTGATGTCGACCGCAGAGCATCCAGACTACAGCGCTGAGCCGACAAACAGCTGATCGGCACAGCGCGGCAGCCATTTTAATTTAAATGAAGCAGCGATTATTTAAATCACGGCTTCATTTGGGTATGTCTAGTAAACTAATCTACATGGCTCTGGTGACAGAGCCTGTAGTCTAGACATACCCTATGTTACTTAGATTTGGCCTGCCCAACTGAATCTGTCCCATAACACCTTGGGAGGCTGACCTTCTCAGAGAACTCTAACAAAATGTTTGTTGGTTAAGTGTCTTTCGCCAGAGGGATGCCCTATGCTGTTAGATCAGAAAAAAGGCTGAGTACAGAAAAAAAGGCTTGGGTTTACCACAAAGCCTTTAGTGTTTTTCAGAAGATATTTTAAATAAAGAATTTTAAAAGTTTAAAACTACTTGTTTCATTTCAGCATCTTTTGGTTTATGTGCAATATACTCCTGATGCTACTACAGTTTGAACTTCTCTAGTCCAGCACTCTTGGGACCTGACTGGTGCCAAATCCGAGAAGTTACTGAACTACAGGAGGTCGATATTATCTAGCAGCATTACCATTAAGAGCATGGCTCTTAGAAGACATTTAGGGGCAAATTAGAACTAAATAGCATTACAGAACACTGAGAACCAGGACTGGGGGCTGTAAAGAAACTTTATAGGAATGCAGGAAATTTGGCCCCATCCATGATAAGTGGACATCCAGCTAAATACAATCATGCCAGACCACAGATGCTGCCAGACCAGAGAGTGCCAGACTAGAGAGGTTCAACCTGTCGTAGAGCAGCTGAACACTCAAATTAATATGCTACTGGTAGGTGTCCATGTGTGGAACAATGGAAGTGTTCATACTTTGTATTATAGGTCTTCACTTTACAATGGTATAGGCAGGTGCATCAACAGGGAAATTGGAAAATGTAAATGCTCCTGGTAGTCCAAGTTGGAATACCCCTGTGTTTTCTAGCTTCAGTATCCCACCATGACTTTTTCAGAACCAACAGTTGTCAGATTTCCAGTTCTGTCTGATGAAAAGTTGATACATGTAGGTCCAGGGAAGGCTTCTTAAGTAGCGGTTTTATCGCTGCCTCTTTCAAGGCAGCGGGAACCATTCCAGATCTAAAAGATGCATTAATAATCCCCTGGACCCAACCAGTCATCCCTTCCTGGCTAGATTTAATAAGCCATGAAGGGCAGGGGTCGAGTGAGCATGTGGTCAGTCACACTTTTCCAAGCACCTTGTCCACGTGCTCAGTCTGCAATGGCTGAAACTGTTCCAAAGAAAAACGACTGGGTGGTGTGCTCAACACGTTCTGTACCCACTTACATAGCAGCCAAAGTCCAAATCCGACCAAATGTGAGCAATCTTATCTGCAAAGTGCTTTGCAAACAGAGCACAGCAGAGAGCCAAGAGCACCTCCGTTTCGTCATGAGTGCCAGACTGTAACAGGCCCCACACCACTCGAAACAGTTCCGCTGGACGGCATTGTGCGGATGTGATAGCTTATCCCAAAAAGTAACAGTGACATTACCACTAACAAAACACATTCTACTTTAGGGGAAAGTAAGCAAATGCACGTTTTAAAGTTCCTGTTGTAAGTGTCTAAGGAAACAAAAGAGAAGTAGATACAGTCTGGAGCTGGACACTATGAAGTTTGTGCCCATCATGTAGTTCTTTACACTCTCTCCCATATGATTAATAGAGGCGCACAGATTGTTGGTTCAGAGAACTCTGGGTCTTGGGTTCCTCTGGCAAGAGAATAAGTGAATACATGATAGTTACTAGCAGAAATTGTGCTCAAGGAGAAACTGTCTGAAAACTATTAAGTTGAGAAGCTTAGTTATCTGCGGACCCATTTCTTCAGGAAGTTCCTCCAGGATCTGAGCTTAGTATAGCATGAAGTGGAAAATATTCACTAGAATGGTACAAAGCCAGATAATTCAAAGGTAAAACTCAACACATTTGACCTGGGTAGATGCCAGGCTCAGAAGGGTGATGTTTAGTCTGTAGTAAATGTCACAGCAGAAATGAATGGAAGTATGGAGTGGCATTCAACTGAGAGTTTACCATGCGTTCAGCAAACTCAGCTGTAGTGTAACTCAATTGACAGCAGAGGATTTACAATAGAAAGAATTTGACCCACTGACCCTTAATATAATTCTGGTGTTTAATTCTTCTGTCTGATGGTTTTGGAAATTCAAAACACCCAGCCATACTATCCCCTTTTTGTTTATTTTATAATGGGAAATAAAAGCCTTTTGTTGGCATGGGTTATATGTAGCTCAGTAAACATTCTGATTGTCTTCTGTGAAGTGTGCCATTGGATTTCCAGAAGAGAGGTGCTGTTTGATGAAACAGTGGGTTGCAAACAGATAGGAGGCAGAGATGCTGGGCTCCCTCATGGAGACTGGGCGGCTGTTCTCTTTTGGTTTGTTGTTCTCCATATATGAATTATGTACGGAAAACCCCCACAAATTTGCTTTTGTAGTCTTTGCTCAGTTTACAGGTAGATAAATGGAGGCAGTGAAAGATTACATGACTTCTTCAAGTTCAGCTGCAAAAGATATCAAACAATGAATTAGTTCCAGAGATGGGAAATAGAATCCTTTAATTTACACTCTCAATTTTCTTTGCTATTCAGCTGGAAGACCCCTCCAAGATACTGTGGAGAAGAAATTGAATATATTCAGATTACAGGAGTGTAAATGGCATTATGGGGATTGCCACTGCATTTTTGACATGTGTGTTCTATGTGACACTCTTTCCTCACAAAAGCCTTTACTGTGTTTCTTTTGCACCACAGTGCCTGTTGCTTAGATTTTATAGATTAAGAAAATATTTTAGTTGCATTTCCTTGTTACCAAGTAGTGAAATATTGCATTCATGGAAAGAATTATGTAGCATTTCTATTACTTACACAAGAGTCACACAACTCCTTCCAGGTGCCTCCAGTGTAAGTGACTCATTTGAGAGCTCTATAATATGTGAGAGAAACCCATAACTCCCTTCTGTCCACAGAGGTTTTTTATATAACATGAAGGATGAAGAAATTGTTTTTGAAGATAGTGATTTTTCTCAGTCATCTGGACTTGTACAGTGGAATAGACCAATTGTATATAATTTGCTGCATAATGAATGCTGACTTTTATAAAACAGATGCAGGGAGAAAGTATGTGCAAGTGGCATTTTTTGCATTTAACCAGCTTGTTGAAGGTGATTTGCATTCATCCCTGAGCTCATCAATATTACATGTTCAGATAGTTTGGAACAGGACCAAATCCTACTCTTGTGTCTGAGTCATCAGTTCTGAGTAGATGTTCACAAACTATAACATTTCATTAACCCAGATTAACTCAGTGCAAAAAGATTTATTTATATGTGTAACTTTCCCAAGATGATAATATAAGAAGAAAGATGAGGCATATATTAGGTAACCTACTAGGTTCTTTCCATCTCTAATTTTTTTGATCTTCAGTTTATCCTTGTCTATATTATTTCTTAAATAAACTGTATATGAGTTTTGGGATTTCATACAGTTATTCTGTGGAATCTATTCATGGAAAGGAAATAGCTGAAAGATGCAAAGTGGAAACCAGCTAATTGGATTTTGGTAAGTGTTTGGATAGTGTCTCACCAATTTATACTCTCAACATCAATTGAAAATTATTTGGATATTTTCATGGGCTGAGTGACTGAGATAGTTTGTGAAAAAAACACTTAGCCGATAAAATTTGATGTTGACAAATGAAATGGTAATGCACATTGGTGGGAGTAATAAGGAATACTCATACACATTGTTGGATTCTAAATTAACTGTAACTCAAGCAAAAGACCTGGATGTGATTGTGGAAAGCTCAGTGAAAATGTATGCTAAGTGTGCAAACAAAAGGAAGGAATGTATAAGGAATGGAACTGAAATGAATAGTAAGACTATTATTTATGTAAATCAGTGACATGGGATCATCTGGAGTGTTGTGGGGGTTTGCAGTTGCCCTATCTAAATAGAGTTATTCAGAAAATAGAAGGCTCTTCAGAGATGGTGATGAAAATAATTAGATGCATAAAATATTTCCATTATAAGACAGGTTAAAAAAATTGGGATATCTTATCCTAGAGGAGAAAGCTAGATTCACCTGTATTTATCCTTTCCCATCATACAAGAATAAGGGTATATTAAATGAAATTAAAAGATGAAAAATAAATTTGGTACTAAGCAATATCTTTTACACAATATATTAACCTGTGAATCTCATTCCAACAATATATTATTGAAGGCACAATCTTAGTGAAATTGAACATTGATATATTGTCGTTGATAATGAAAACATCTACAAGTTGGTTCAATGTAACTACTACAAAACTATTCCTATGGGTTGTTCTCCATAATCTTCACTACTGCTTTTCTTGTTCCTTCCTCTAATGCATTTTGTCCTGATCATTGTCATAGACTGGATACCATTGATCTGATCTGCTGTGGCAATTCTTGTGTTCCTCAGGGTGTGTCTATACAGCAAAGTTATTTTGGAATAACTGCTATTATTCCGAAATAACTATGTGATCGTCTACACAGCAATTCCGTTATTTCAAAATAATTTTGAAATAACGGATGGCTTATTCTGACTTCTGTAAACCTCATTCTATGAAAAATAACACTTATTCCAAAATAGCTATTTCGAAATAAGGCATGTGTATACGCTCCACTTCAGCTATTTCGAAATAGCCCCTCATCAGGGCCATTCTAAGTTATTCCTTCTGGGGCTCTAAATCAAGATAGCACATCTACATTAGGGAAGCCTGCCTCAGATTAATGTTGAGGCTTCCCTGCAGTGTAGATGTGCTATTTCAAAATAAGCTATTTCGGAAGAACTATTCCGGAATAGTTTATTCCAAAATAACTGTGCATTGTAGACATAGCCTAAAAGATCATATGTTTGGCATAAAAATGGAAACAAACCTGAGACAATACATTTGATAAGTAAGAAATCATCATATTTGCTATTATTGTGCTGAGACTCCATGGAAAAGTATCATAAAGCATGCATGTGATATACAATAATTTATTACTGAAGTTAAATATCTGGGTCTGATCTCAAGAGGTGGAGAAAATGTTCACCTCTGGTTGTATGCAGTGAGAAGTGTTAAACTAGGCACCTCGATTTAGGATCAAGTACATGATGATTTTGTTTTACCTGCCAAAATAACGAGTCAGTATAAGTGGTTCTAACTGTTTTAACTAAGATATTTTTGAATGTGTTGGATTAAAAAATAATAGTATTTTATTATCCTGTTATAGTTGAAAAACAGCCAAGCATATTTTATGATATTTTTAAGGGGGATGGGGAAAGTGAAAAAAATGTAATGGTAAAACAGATGCAATACTGTACACATACCACACCAACCGGTGACCTCCATATTCAAAAGAGGTTGTCAGGGCTGTTCCCCACTCTGGCAAGAAGAATGCAGAAGTTGGGAGCCTGCAAGAGCACTCCAAAACCTTGTCTCTGTAGGTTCTGGTATCAAAACTTCCCCCCCCCCAAATGCTAATACCCAGATTTTGGGGAATCCGCTGCCACCATCAACTGCTTTGAACCCACAAACAGGGGTAAACACTTGAAAACAACCCCAGGGGTCCCTCCAAACTCTTTTTTCCCAAGAGAGCTTGAAAAAAGAAAAGAGAAAAAGAAGCTGCAGTCTGTGATAGTTGACTCCTCAGTCAGGCATGCAGATATACACAGACAGGCCTTCCAGGACACAAAAATCAACCAATACTGGCTAATTAGAAAAAAGAACAAGCTTTCATTATCAAAACAAAACTACAGTTGTAAGCATAGTAAAGCGACTAGATGGAAAGAGCCACCAGTTGATATAGATACTCAGGGAAAGTCCCTGGGCTAAATCTTAGTTACAAAAGAAAAAACACAATTAACAGCTCAGACATTATTTCCAAATCCCCAAACAAGGAAAACAACAAATCCTGATGTACTAGCAACACTTTTTCCTACTTACACCTTGTAAGAAGTCCGTTCTTGGAGAGAGAAGTGTCTCCCATGTCCTTCAGTACTTGGAAAAAACTGCTCTGCCTCTCAAAGAACAGAGAGAGAAAACCCCTCTCTTCCAGTTTGAAATTCCTACCTGCATTGTTATTGCCTGACCACCCAATAATTGGCTAGGTACAGGAGACATTAGTTAACTCCTTAGTCACCGTGTGCTGGTCTGCACTCCTGAATATGACAGAGGTCCACATGGGAAGGCCTTTAGATGTGTTTCTTGTCCCACTGAAACACTTCTCCTGTGCAAATTTTAATCCTTGAAATGGGAGTGTGAAGCCTTGATCAAATAATGAAAAATCTGGCACACTCTAAAGTATATGGTCAAGGGTATTATCATATGCTATGAGGCTTTTCACAGAAAATTCTATTTTAAAAGGAAATTGCAGTGGTATTGATTGTTTTCCTCTTCCAGTGTGACATATTACCTTTGCTATTCCACATTAAGTGGCTGAAAATTCCTCTGGGTCTAATGGTAGTAAGAATCAAGTTCCTAAATCTTTTTATAGCTGAATTGTCTCAACAATACTTGCTCTGAGGAGTTCACAGGTGGCCTTTGAACATTTATTATAAGGATCAGAATCTGGTGGTGGCATACGTGTAGATGGTGAGTGTCTTTAGAGATTGGCAGGAACTTAAGGATTTTAAGCAACAGCATTATCTTGTGAACAGGATTTCTTGCTTGGATATGCTATACTTAGCCCTGGTTTACAATAAGGAGTTATTTCGAAATAATAAGCGGAGCATCTGTAATACCAACTCATTATTTTGAAATAACAGGCTGGCTATTTCAAAATCATAACTCTTGCTTTCCATGACTAATAATGCTTATTTTGAAATAGTTATTTTGAAATAGCAGTAAAGTGGATGCTCAACTGCTGCTATTTTGAAATAACTACCCTCCAGAGTAATTCAAACTAATTACTCCCCAGTGTTTCCTGGGGCTCTAAGTCAAGGCAGTGCATCCACATAAATGGAGCCTGCCTCGGACTAATTTCAGGGCTTCCCCATGGTGTGGATATGCTGTTTCAAAATTATTATTCAGGGAGTTATTATTTCAAAATAAGTTATTTCAAAATAATTTCCTAGTGTAGACATGCCCATAGTGTCTTCAATGTTTAGGGTTCATGAAAAACTCCCCAGAGTCTAAACTACCTTTTTCTCTGAAAAAAGTGTCTAACTCTATGAGACTGTATTGTTAGAGCCCTGTTAGTATCCTTATCTGTATTTGCAAAAATGAGCCAGGGATATCCACATCCATGGATATAAATCGAATATCTGCATATTTGCAGGGCTCTAGATACAAAATTTGCATTCATATCCACATCAGCATCTGTAAAAATGAGCCATGAATATCCACATCCATATCGGCACCAGTGAATCTAAAGTGGATATCTGCAGATTTGCTGCGGTCTATGTGTTGTGGCTAGTTGTATTGCTGTTTGGCTCAGTTTTATCAACATTTCCTTCATGCTCGTATATGCAAGTCTTGTTGGTTCATTTTTTGTCACCCACATCTTTATTTTTAACTTGCTTCCCCCCGCCCATGTGTTACAAAGCCACGGTCTCCTGAGGATTACTATATTGTATTGGTCATTAGCGTGTTTTCTTTTGCCAGCTACATAGTGTTTGCACCAGAAGTAGTGCCACTGAAATCGCTATAAGCATTGTATCTGAGAGCAGATGTTTGCTGGGACAACCTTAGATACATTCTCTAGTCTTTTATAGCCATGCTAAAATCAACATAGTTCTACCAGTTTGTGTCCTTCTGTCAACATCCATCCAATATTTTTTTTGAAAATATTGTGTTTGAAATGGCTATAATCCACAAAGAATGCTTGCTAAGAAAGAAATCAGCACTGATGTAATAATAGCCTAATGTCATAGAATCATAGAGCTGGAAGAGACCTCAGGAGGTCACCAAGTCCAGCCGCCTGCCCAAAGCAGTACCAATCCCAACTAAATCAACCTAGCCAGGGCTTTGTCAAGCTGAGCCTTAAAAACCTCTAGGGATGGAGATTCCACTACCTCCCTAGGCAACCCATTCCAGTACTTCACCACCCTCCTAGTGAAATAGTTTTTCCTAATATTCAACCTAGACCTTCCCCAGTGTAACCTGAGACCATTGCTCCTCATTCTGCCACCCGTCACTACTGAAAACAGCCTTTCTCCATCCTCTTTGAAATCTTCCTTCAGGAAGTTGAAGGTTGCTATTAAATCCCCCCTCACCCTTCTCTTCTGCAGATTAAACAAACCCAAATCCCTCAGCCTCTCCTCATAGATCATATGCTCCAGCCGCCTAATCATTTTGGTTGCCCTCCGCTGGACCCTCTTCGATGCGTCCACATCCTTTCTATAGTGGGTGGGGGGGAGCAGATGTGGCCTCACCAGAGCCGAATAAAGGGGAATAATCACTTCTCTAGATCTGCCATAATGAGGAAGCTGCTGTTGCTGAATACAGCACAAGACAAGAACTGCTGTTTTGTGCCGATAATAATGAAAGCACCTTATCACAGCAGCTTAAAGAGACCTAAGATCAATACTGCGTGACAAACCCTATGTCCCGTCATTTCAGTTTGCCCTCATATTATTCCTATAAATCAAGTGTTAATGTGAAAATAAAAATTTGATCCTGGTCATTTGAAGAGTTATAGTTGTATAGCGTGTATTAAGCTATTGGGGGGAGGGCACTGATTTTGCACAACTCTCAAACTCTTCACGCAGTTAATCATCTGGTTTGAGTTCTGGATTTTTTTCTTGCAACTTCTTTCTACCAATGGTTACTCAATTGACAAAATATTCATACTAAAGGAAATATGTTCTATGAATAGTATTTTAACAAGCCCTACCCTAACAATTATCCTGCAGTCCTTGTTCTGCAGTTGTTTCAGATTCGTGTAGGGGACCCAGTTATTTCAGTAGCATAAGGCTAAGAAGACCTAAAGTTCTGCCCCTGTGGGCCCTTTTTGCAAGGGACCT
Organism: Pelochelys cantorii; assembly: GCA_032595735.1. Taxonomy (NCBI): domain Eukaryota; kingdom Metazoa; phylum Chordata; order Testudines; family Trionychidae; genus Pelochelys; species Pelochelys cantorii. The sequence goes on along the minus strand of CM064326.1, from coordinate 329,508,140 downwards.
TCCTTTTTCATGTTAGTGGCCTATTAACATTAGGGGTATGTCTAGATTACATCCCTCTTTCGACAGAGGGATGTAAATTAGACACTTGGAAATTGCAAATGAAGTCAGGATTTGAATTTCCCGCACTTCATTTGTATATTCGCGTCATGGCTCTCTTTCAAAAAAGCGCTATTTCGAAAGTGAAACCGCTGTCTAGACGCAGTTCTTTTGAAAATAGAAGCCTTTTTTGAAAGATCCTCTAAACCTTAGTCTAGACGGCGGTTTCACTTTCGAAATAGTGCTTCTTCGAAAGAGCACCATGACGCAAATATGCAAATGAAGTGTGGGAAATTCAAATCCCAGCTTCATTTGCAATTTTGAAGTGTCTAATTTACATCCCTCTGTCGAAAGAGAGATATAGTCTAGACACACCCTTAGGGAGTGTCTAGACTACAGGATTTTGTCGACAAAACTATACCTGCATCTACACTGCCGCTGAGTTCTGTTGACATAACGTCGACAGAACTCAGCAGTTTTGTCGACAGCTGTAAACCTCATTCTACGAGGAATAGCGCCTTTTGTCAACAGAGTTCTGTTGACAGAAGGCGTTATTGCATCTACACTGTCCTTTGCGTCTATACTGTCACGTCGACAAAGTGGCTTGCTTTGTCGACAGAAGTGGATGTAGTCTAGATGCTCTTTGTCGACAGAAGCTTTGTTGACAGTATCTGTCGACAAAACTTCTGTCGACAAAAGCCTGCAGTCGAGACGTAGCCTTAGTGTACAGTACTTCATTGTCATTACATTTTTCCTCTCTTCCTCTGTTCCTGGAAAAATCCCCTGATCATTTTGGAAGACTCTTCCTGATTTTCTTTTGATGAACAGAATGATTATAAAATATATCTGACTGATCACCTTGACCAATTTGCTAATTGATAGCTAAGAAATGTTACTATCTCTCCAGTGTACTTTGCTGTATAGTACTGAATTTAGTTTTACAAGTGTGCCAGGATGAGTTTTTATTTGTTTTTCTCATTAGTGTAGAATGGAAATAAGGAATTATTTACTGCTCTCTGTGTAAAACAGAAGAGTTATACCAGCAGTGGGCCATAACCATCCCATAGGTCAGATCTGATTCACCAGGGTTAGTTGCTGGCACTTTATTTACGTGTGCCTCTGAAGGTACAGTTGTTTGAAGCTCCTGTTTACCGTAGATCCCCGTTCCTGAACAATGGAAGCTCCAGGAAGCGAAGCGGACTGGGACACCACTTCCTGCAGTCCCCATTGTCCGGGAGCAGCAATCCATGGAGAACAGGAGCTTTGAATGCCCATACCTGCGGAGGCACAGGTAAATAAAGTGCTAGCATCTCCCGGGGGCTCACCCTGGCAAATGGTTTCTGGCTTATTTCCCTCTCCTGAGCTATACAAACAACTTACTTTCAGAAGCTTCAGGGGGTAGCCGAGTTAGTCTGTACAGGATAAACTTAAAAAACAACAAATAATCTCGTAGCATTTTATAGACTAACAAAACATGTAGTTGGTATCATGATACCTCCCCCCCAATAGCTACTAACATGTTTTGTTAGTCTAAAGTGCTACCTGACCATCTGTTGTTTTTTAAGTTTAACTTATTTTCACTTCACTTCAAAGATTTTCATGTCTTTCTGGGGTCAGGTTCTATTTTCACTAATGCTGTTGTGAATGAAGAGTATCTCTACTGAAGTTAGCAGAGTAAAATGTGTAAGGAGGAAAAGATCCAGGCTCTAGCAATCTATGTTCAATAGAAATAGCTGAGCGTGGAGGAGGCAGACAGGAAATGGCTCCACCAGAGCTAAAATATTTTTTAAAAATGTCATGCAGGCCAAAGAGAAAATACACACCCATTTGAACAAGGTGTTGAAAAGTTAATAAGAATGGGGCAAGGTGCAGGAACAAACTGACCATAGATAAAGGGAATAAGAAAAATGAGCAAGATCACAGTACGAGGGAGAAATGTAGCAGATGGAGCTTGCAGGTAGTGCCAAGAAAAAAACAATGGGGGAAACAACAATTAAAAGATCAAAGGTAGGTGCAAAAAGAAGCTGAGAGAATATCTAGATGGAAAGCTTAAAAAAGATAGGATGTTTCTGTTTTTTTCTCGAGTCCATGCACTTTAAAGCACTGGGCACCTGCAGCTCCTTGGTAGCATTGGAGTTGTAGATTCTCAATACCTCTCAGAATCACTCCAGGAAAGCTTAATATTGTTCATAGAAAACTGGAATGGTGAGAGAGAGGGAGAAAAGTCACCTGAAAATGGCCTAAATATACACATTACACAGCACGCATTTCCTGCCACTAAGCAAATTTTAAAAGTTCATATTTGAACTTAGGTTGTTTTTCAGGTCAGGTCAGCAAGTTCGTAATGAGTCTAGTAGGTGGCTTGCCTCCCCTGAATGACAATGCTGCTGAATCAAAAAAATGAATGTGCTAAATTGACACGTCATTTTGTGGATACATTCTGCCTTTCCTTTTGAGCTGTTTTACAATTCTCTGCCACAACTGCTGATTCCTGGGAAGATTTTTTTCAGGCCAATGTGCCACATCCAGATAGTTGACATAGATAATTTATTGCATGTGTTCACATTTCTCAGGTCAGATGTAGGGTTTCACAGGCAGTTTGTAGTAAACACGATGACAACTTTCCAAAGGAGTTGAAAGCTTTTCAAAGAAAAGTTGAAGAATGCTTCAGTGCCTCACCAAATCAGGCACATTCTCACTCATTACTTCTATAGGCCTCAGTCATTCACTTATTGAAGTCTGTGGCAGTTTTACTGCTGATTTAAAATCTGACTCAGTCTGTTAAGGTCAGTGGAGTCTTTCTATTTACTTCAATTTTTTTTGGATCAGAACCTTAAATGTGTATAAATTTGGGTCCCAAACTATCAAGAATAAGTTGTAAGCACTTTATAGATATAAACAGAGATGAAGCATCTGCCTTGCCAAAAAAAAAAAAAAGAGAGTATAAGATCTGATCCTGCACACATATATGGATTAACTTTATTCACATAATTACAGGGCTGTCCTTACCCATACACAGAATATGCAGCAGCGTAGGGTGCCAGAAAATTTGGGGCACGACTGGATCTTAATGTCTACTCACCCGCCACTTCCTATCCCTGTTCTGTGGCTCTGCTGGAACTTTAAAATGTGAAACTTAAAAGTCAACCTAAAAGTGAAAAAGCCTGCCAAACCTATTAGCAGGATGCTGAACCTGTGTTCAGACATTTGCCAACCCTAGGTATATACTGTCAGTTTCTGAATTTACTGTGTGAGTCTACAGGACCTTACTTTAAATTTTGTTTTAAAATATTTCATTAGCAAGTTACTGAAAATTATTAAATCACATCTCTAAAAAAATTGTCTCCCTCCCAGCTGCCTTTGGGAATAAGGACACCAATGTAATGGTACTGCTTAAGGCACCATAAATCCTAAGGAAGACCCAGCAAAACTAATGTCATTGAAGTCAATAGGGCTATTTAAAATGGGTAAAGTCAGAGGTTCTCAAGCTGGGGAGGGAGGTGGACCTCTTCTGGGCGTATGTGGAATATACTTTCAGAATGTGAGAAGGTTTGGAGAGGAAATCTTACTGCACATATTTTACCCACAGCAATGAATAACTAGCAACGCTGATTCCTCCAGACATATCAGGTCCTCAGATGACACTGTACATTTGATTCAAGATGGTGCTGTGCATTTTGATGGATTTCTGTTAAGCTTGCATAGCATTATAGAAAGTCGTTGCCATCTGTATGTTAATCTTAGGTAACACTCAGTGTGCACAGTTTTACTTTTACTCTTATTACAGTAGATCATTGATGCTGTTTGAATCAAGGCCTTATTTTTTAAATATTTAGTGAGAGTTGCATGTTGATGACTTTTATACATATTTGTACTTGTGTGGAAAGGAGGCATAAACTACTGCAGACACAAGGAGGGGAGCATAATGAGATAAGTTACATACTGAAATCTAATGGCATGCTCTGTCAATTTCTCTTGGGTTTTAGTGAATTTAACTTGTGTGTTTGTCAGATTTTACAATTGTTACAATTAGCAGGAAAAATATCTCAAGACCTCCTTCCTTGCATGGATTTCTTTAAGGGAGTCCAAAGTAAGGGAATATTAAATATTTTAAAAGGTGATTTTTTTCCGTGCATGATGCATTATATTAAATGAAGCACTTGCCAGTGGTTTTTACAATGATTATTTATTTTTAAAAAACCTAATATGAGGGGTATCCAAAACTGGTTTGATGGCTTGACTTTAGTGGTGTAATTTTCCATGTTAAATTGAAAAGTTTTATTATTTTGACGCCAGGGTTAAAAAAATCTATTCTCCTTTAAAGCAATGGAAATAAAATTCCAATTAACGATAATATCAAGGATGTGTTTATTGCTCTGTGGAGATTGTAAGCCAAATTCTCCACTGGTGTTTATGTAACTGTGCCAGTTTTTATTAGTAGAGACACTGTTGTTTTGCTTATACAGACTTCTACAGCACCAGTTATACAATTACATAGCAGATAAGAAATTATAAAGACTCATTTTTAAGTGCCATTTGGGCTATTCACATCTCCATTGCAGGAAGTGAAACATTACAAAAACCAACATGGTTCTGTGCAAACTGTATTAAATGCTAGCTATAGGTGAATGTCATTGTGAAGGCTGTTTCTTGTGGTCTAGCCATATTTCTGATATGTGCTGATTATACTTCATCTTACTGTACTTTACTGTATCAGCTACTGGGCCTGATCAGCCCATTTCCCCACTCCTGCCTGCATGTCTTTTTCATTGCATTCCCTTATATGTAGCAACCCTCCATCTCCTTTCTGATCCTTTCTCCATTCTGTTCTTTCCTAATGATTCACTTATTTGGCCATCTCTACCCTAGAAATCTATCCAGATGGTATTTCTTCCAGCATACATCTGCCCATGTTGCAAGTTTTGATGGTGCAGCACATTCCCAGAGAGGGAGGTTGTCATCAGCAACATGTTGCAGTGTGGGTAATAATAGAATCATAGGATTGGAAGAGACCTCAGGATGTCATTGAGTCCAAACTTCAGCTAAAAACAAGACCAACCCCAACTAAATCATCCCAGCCAGGGCTTTGTTAAGCCAGGACTTAAAAACCTCTAGGGGTGGAGATTCCACCACCTCCTTAGGTAATCCATTTCATTGCTTCACCACCCTCCCAGTGGAATAGTTTTTCCTAATATCCAACCTAGACCTCCCCCACTATAACTCAAGACCATTGCTCTTCATTCTGTCATCTCTCACCACTGAGATCAGCCTCTCTCCATCCTCTTTGGAATCTTCCTTCAGGTAGCTGAAGGCTGCTATTAAATCCCTCCTCCCCCTCACTTTTTCCTTCTGTAGACTAAATAAACCCAAATCCCTCAGTGTCTCCTCATAAGTAATGTGCTCCAGCTCCCTAATAATTTTTGTTGCCCTCCACTGGACTTCCTCCAATGTGCCCACATCCTTTCTTTAATGTGGGGCTCAGAAATGGATGGAATTGGCCACACCAATGCTGAATAAAGGGGAATAATCACTTCCCTAGATCTGGTGGCAATGTTCCTACCAATGTACCCCAATATGCCATAAGCCTTCCTGGCTACAGGGGTACACTGCTGACTCATATCCAGCTTCTCATCCATTGTAATCCCAAAGTTCTTTTCTGCAGAACTGCTGCTTAGTCATTTGGTCCGCAGCCTGTAGCAGTGCTCGGGTTTCTTCCGTCCCAAGTGCATGGCTCTGTATCCCTGCGTCTTTGGGCCAATGTTTGGTATACTACTATGTGGAAAAGTTTCCCATGCATTATCAGATATCAACACTCCTCTCAGGGAATTGTGGGAGCTTGGAGTCAAGTTCCTATATAAGTCTCTTTGTTCTAGCATCTAGCCTGTAATTTTCTTTTTCTGCTGTTTCTTTGAATTCCCACAGTTCTTCCACTACAGCCCCCCTCCAGCTGGCTTTAAATCTCTTTGCCTTTTTGCTGACAGAAACATGGATACTGAACTGGTCAGTGGAGTTCTTTGCCTGGTTTAGACACAGGGTAACTGAGTATTCTATTTGTCAAATTTTCAGCAATTATGATGGCGGCTGCTCATGCAGCAGTGAAAATGGAAAAAGCTGTGCGGCACGAATAATGTAGACCATGAATGAAAGTCACGAGGTGCTGCAGACATTTACTGGGCCCATGCAACAAGGAAAGAACTGTGGGACTGGATCACAATGAAAATCAGCAATGGCTGCACAACTTTCAGAGTAGAAGGTGTCATTCCTGGAGTTTTGTCTCCAAACTGCTCCAGCCCTCCCTCTTAGGGCACGTCTAGACTATGGGGGTTTTTTTCGAACGGAGATATGCAAATTTGACACTAATTTGCATATCTTCTTCGGATTGCTTTTTCGAAAGCAGGTTTTTCAGAAGTGAAAGTGGTCTGGACACGGGTTTTTTGGGAAAAAAAACCTTTTTTAAAAAAAATGCTCTTCCTAAAAAAAGGAGGTTTATGCGGTTTTTCAAAAAATGGTTTTTTTCCAAAAAAAACCCCGCATCCAGACTACTTTCACTTTCGAAAAACCCACTTTCGAAAAAGCGATCGGAAGAAGATATGCAAATTAGCACTAAACTTGCATATCTCTTTTTGAAAAAAAACCACATAGTCTAGACGTGCCCTTAGAGACAGCAGAATGAGAGCTGTTTTGACAGTGAAGAAACATATGACAATGGACCTATGGAAACTTAAAGCCTCTAGCTGCTATTGGTTGGTGAACATCAGTTTCGTGCTGAAAAGTCTGTGGTGGGGGTTATCATCATCTACTTGTGCAAGGCCATTTTGTCCTGCCACACAGGATTGCGACTTTTGGCAAATGTGCAGGAAATAATAGAGGGATTTAGAAGAATGGGCTTCTTAAAACTCTGGCGAGGTGATAAAAGGGATGATTTCTGCCCCTTTCTAATATCCTGCTTCTGAGCACACACACACAAAAAGGGTACTGTGGTGTAGTGTAAATCCCACACCAGCATTTACAGGGTTAGGAGGGGCTGGAGAGTTATAGTGAGAGGGGCCACCACAGGTGTTGGCAGAGGCTGCCAGACCAGTAAAAATTCTGCTATGCCATACCCAGATGTTTAGGAACAGAGAACTTTTTTGCCAGCTGCAACCTGGCACATTTTTCCTGGCCTGGCCTGTTCATGCTGATGGAATTGCAATGCCAGTAGTATTCCTGGGGACCTGTCCTTCCCTTTGCCACATATAGGGCTCCTGAACAGCAATGGGAAAACATTTAACTGTTGTTTGAGCTTCATATGCAGGGCGACCATGGAGTGTGCATTTGGCAAATTAAAGAGATGTGGGAAATGTCACAAGACAAAGCTACATCTCAGTGAGACAAAAAATATTCCAACTGTTATTTTTGCATGCTGCGTTTCATCTGGTACTTATGAAGCCAAGGAAGAATTGCGAGGATTGGTGATTTTGAACTACCCAAGACTAGGTCAATTACCAGGGCACATCAAGGTGCTAAGGAAGGCTTTAAAACACGGTCTGACGTTGTGACAGTCAGGTGTGTGCTGTTTTTGTAATTATGTCCTGAATCACAAAGAATGCTTGGCCTGCATATGAATTTTACATGAGTTGTTGACAATTTATAGTACTCAAGCAAGGAGCTGTTGATCTGAGGATTTCATATCTGATTGACAACACAAAGTATATAAATAATGTGTTTTTCACAACGCTGTTATACATTGTGCAATAAACAACAGTCTTCTAAAAACTAGAGATATGAATGGTTCGCCAGTTAACTGGTACGGTAGAATAGCCCCTCACCCACCATGGGCAGGTGGCCATTCCAGCCCTGCGGGGCCCATCGCAGGGGAGAGGGGGTGCTCCATCCCAGCCATAGCAGCCCCCATCTTCAGTGGGCCTGGTGTGGCGCTCTGCAGGTAGTGGGCCCGGCCTAGCATACTATAGGCAGGGGTACTCAACAGGGGCCAGAGCAGCCCCCAGGCATGGCAGGGGGGAGGGCCACTGCCATCCATCCACAGTGGGTGAGGGGTCTGTGTCAGCCCAGCTATACCGAAACAACCCCCCCCCCGCATTTAATTGGTTAACTGGTTTAACATAATGTTTAACCTGCTAACTGATTAATCAGGATTTTATATTCCGACTATAAATAATTTAAAAACTGCTACAAAATGCAAGGTGCCAACCACTCCTGAGCGATTCACAGATTGGTGTAGAAGTAATTGTAGCCATTCTTCTCATTGGGGCTTGGGGAAAGAATATATCAAGAGGATATTTTGGCACTAAGGAGAATTTGTTTGAGGGAAAGAACTAAGAAAGAATTGCCCATGCAGTACAAGGGCTGCTGGAGTATAAATCTTTGGAGTGTAAGCCTCCATAATGTTTTGTAGCATCTGAGTTTCTTGTCTGAGGAGCTAAATGATGTTTGGTGCACTTTCTTATGCTCATCTAGGTCCATCTAGTTCTTCTCAAGCATGTGTTCCCTCCAGTCCCGAATATTTTCCCATGAAGATCTTCATGCTTATATGAATGATGTTAGCTGCCCTACTGCTTGCTTTTCACAGACAACTTCAGGTAGTAATCACTCTTCCTGGTAGTAAGTGTTCGCAGGATTGTAACCTTAGGCTTGGATCATGCAATGATTTATACATGTGCTTAACTTTGAAAACAAGGAACTTATGTATGATGCCTGATGATAGGCATTTGCAAGTCAAGGCCTTAGACTGTAAGCTTTTCAGAGTAGGAGTTAATTTTGTGTCTTGTGCAGTACTGACTACAATAAAAGCTCTGTTTCTCAGCACTCCATTAACATGAAAGCTCAATTAACCATCATTTCTGGAATCTCCAAATACAAATCTTCAAACTGGGACTAGTGTACTGTCCAGCATATTATGCAACTGCATATTCTGCATTCTACTTTTTATGCAAAAGAAGGAGAAATTAAGTAAACTGAAATCAAAGATTTATTCAGAAATGCAGCTTCCAGAGTATATCAGAGGGTCATTACACATTCAACCCAATCTCCTACACCTTCTACATCTAAAATGATCATTGATGTTGACAGTGATGACCCTCAGGTACTGCAAGGTTCTGAAGTACATTCTGAATCATCAAAGAAAGACTAAATTATGTTCAGTATAGTTTTAATGTTGTGTGTGTCATGCACTGTTCGTAGTGTTATGTAGTGTCCTAAAATAACCTGTTGCATAGAAAACTTAAAGGCTACGTCTAGACTGGCATGATTTTGCGCAGATACTTTTCACGGAAAAGTTTTTCCGTGAAAAGTATTTGTGCAAAAGCGCGTCTAGATTGGCACGGATGCTTTTGCACAAAAGCATCCCTGGCCAATCTAGATGCGGTTTTGCGCAAGAAAGCCCCGATCGCCATTTTAGCCATCGGGGCTTTTTTGCGCAAAACAAATCTGAGCTGTCTACACTGGCCCTTTTGCCCGAACGGGAGCATAAAAGTATTTGCGCAAGAAGCACTGATTTCTTACATTAGAACGTCAGTGTTGTTGTGCAAATTCAAGCGGCCAGTGTAAACAGCTGGCAAGTTTTTCCACAAAAGCACCTGCTTTTGCGCAAAATCTTGCCAGTCTAGACGCAGCCTAACAGTATATACCTAAGTGCCCCAAGAAACCAGCCACTCTATGCTGCAGTACTATTACTGGATTGGTGAGTATCTGTGTACTATTTTATACTGTATTCATTTTATTGTATTCTAATTCTCTGAAAATTAGTATTCAATTGGTAAAGTATACATCCTACGTATTCCTGTGTATGATGTGGAGGTTAAGCATAAAATGAAAGTTGTACCTTTTGATTTTTCTTGGCTCTTTAAGATTCATCACCCTAGGGTAGACTAGCTGCCATTCTTAGAAATCCTATTTGGTGTAGACTAGAATTATTATGAATATACTGACTTTAACATTGTGAATGAAAGGAAGTTTGTTGCCTTGTGGGTGAAACTTCAGGCAAAGTATATAACCAACATCAAAGAGAACATGTAGATTGATTTTTGTGTAACAAGGCCATAGACTAAAACCTCTACAGTGTTGCTCTGAAATGCTATGTAGAACATAAGAAGGGGTTAGAAAAATACTGACACCTTGAAATACTGTTGTTTCATTAGTCAAGATTGTTGTGCCTGTGACAGAATAGATATATTCTTATTTCCAGGTTCAAAATAGGAGTTATTAATTGCCCATATGCTGATAAAAAGAGTGAGTGTGTCACTAAAATTGTAATGCAAAAGCTTCATATATAGAGAGGGGTGTTCCACTTGATGGGTGAGAGGCTTGACTTTTACATGGCCAAGTCACAATCTCCAAAAGTGGGGGTAATTTTTTCAAAGCTGCATTCTGAAGATTAAGAGATTCCCTTTATTACATGTTGATCCTCTGGCTGTTTAATGGATCTCAGAGGGAGAATTCTTCTATAAAACAGTGGAAAAGCTGAATTTGTAATGAAGCCATGTTTAAATAAAAATTAATTTAGGCCCTTACCTTCATACATTTATGCTTAACTTTTCAATGTGAGCAGTTCTGTGTATTTTAACAAAGCTATGAAAAGTTAAACATTTGAATGAGACTTTGAAGAATCAGGGGATTTATCATGTTTCTAGATTAACAAGGAGAGTTTGACTTTCACTTTTTTTTTCTTCCAAAAAACAAACCAAAACACATGAATTTCAGTACTGGTTAGATGTGCCCCTGTGTCTGTGTTAAAATGTCATTGACTTTATTAAGGCCAGATGTAGGTAACTGACATGTACTGGCATAATTACATCACTCAAAAGAGTGAAAAATCGGCACCCATGAGCGAAGTAGATATTCCACCTACGCACTCTCCCCTCATGTATACAGAGCAGTGTTGATGGCCCACCAATATCTTCTGATTTGCCAGGCCACGGTTATCTGGCTAGCTGTCCGTGTGGAGAACTTGTAATCTCCCTCAATTGTCTAAGTAAAAGAGGCATACGGCATGCTCCAGGAGCACCAAAACCACATGGGGATAGAGGGGGACTAGCCACCCACATAGCAGAAATGTTGTGGGGGGCTCCACCCCTGAGTAAATGTGTATGCAGTCAGGCAGCATGGATTGGGGCCTGGAACGGCCATCCCAGGGAGCAGGGACTGGGACTTGGAGGGGCTGGAATGGGCCCAGGAGCAGGTAGAAACCCCTCCTTCATAGCTTGGAGCCAACTCTCCATCCTGTATCCCCCTCCCCTAACGAGTCTCAGTATCTCCCCTTGTTCACCTTCCTGTATCTCTATTCCCCCATTTGGAGGGAGCTTCTGCCCCTCACTTCTGGTTATTATACCCCCACTTATAGAGCGATCCATCAAAGCCTTTGTCACCAAGACACAAGTTGGGGCAGCCCAATGTTAGCCACTTTCAAGCCCAGTGGTCACAGAGAGGTATATTGCCTCTCCTCTCATTCACTGATCTGGGCTCAGACCCATCACGAGAATTATTTCTCCCCAAGGGTCCTGATTCTGTATCAGTCCACATTTGTTTTTACACAGGAGTAACTATACTGGATTTATTCCTGATTTATATCTGAATCAGGGCCATGGTGTGTGCTAGCCACTTTGGTATTTTAACCCCAACGCTCTGGTTTTGTAGTTTACTAACCTGATTCTCTCCAATACTGCACTAATGACTTTATCTTACTAAAGAAAGTAAAGATTTATAGACATATAGGGTATGTCTAGACTGCATCCGTCTGTCGGCAGAGGAATGCAGATTAGGCAGGTCAACATTGCAAATGAAGCGGGGATTTAAATATCCCGTGCTTAATTTGCATAAAAATGGCCGTCGTTTTTGCCGACTCCACACTTTGTCGGCAAAAAGAGGCAGTCTAGAGGGGGATCTGTCAAAAAAGAAAGCCTTTTTCGACAGTTCCCTTATGCCTCCTGCAAGGAGGTTTACAGGATCTGTCAAAAAAGGCTTTCATTCTCGACAGATCCCCCTCTAGACTGCCTCTTTTTGCAGACAAAGTGCTGAGTTGGCAAAAATGGTGGCCATTTTTATGCAAATTAAGCACGGGATATTTAAACCCCCGCTTCATTTGCAATGTCGACCTGCCTAATCTGCATCCCTCTGCCAACAGAGGGATGCAGTCTAGACATACCCAAACATCATAAGATGCTTCCTGTAACCATATCACAGTTTGGCTTGTTTACAAGGACCTAAAAAATAAGTGTCTTTGACATGTTCTTCAATTTTCTGCTTTGCTCCGGAACAACATGCGCCTTTGGCAGTTTGCTGTTATGCTCTAAGTGTTTTCATTGGTTTAGCAGCTTTAATTCTGAAGAAAAGTTTATTTCAGTTGACTTTTGTGCTGTTCAGTAAGATATCTTTAATTAATCTGACCCTGGATTGCACTTTTCTGTGCTTTGCCTGTGCATCCAATTGATTTATAATGAGCATGCTCATTTCCAGCTTTAGAAATCATATCCCATTTCTCTTTCCATTTAGTTTTGTCTGTTACAGTGCTCTCTGCTTCTTTTTTCCTTCTGTTCTAAATTATCCTGGAGTGTGTGCTGCTGAAAGAATACTGTAATTATACCTTCTCCTTTAATTACAATTAAGGGAATCCATATATTATTATATTTAGGTTTCCGCATAAATCAAGAAAACAACATGGAACAAAGTGGGTTTTGAAAGTTGACAAAAATGATGACAAAATGAATTTGTATGTGTTAAGATGTTGACACTTTTTTAACTGCTTATGCTTTCAAAACAGAGATATGGGTAGGGCCCCAATCACTCCAGCTAATAGTCCAGCATATTTTAGTGGTCCTATTAAGGGAGGAAAGCCATGTTCAAGGTTTTTTCTCATCCTTCCATTTCTACTTTCTTTGTACTGTGTTCTCTGTGAAGTATTCTGCTTTTTCTTGATGTGCTGACCTTTTGTTTTATGTGGCTCAAAGAGCGCTTTTTCTGCTCATATCAGCAGAACAATCTGAAGATTGTCCATGGTGAGAATTACATCTGGACATACACAATCTTGGAAATAATATGTGAAAATAAAGTTTCTCTGTGCATATGCAAAACATGCTATGCCTTTACGGCTGATGGAGGTCCTCTGCAGTCATGATCTGAATGCACTTTGTAGGCTCAAAAGCCAGAAAGTAAATATAAAGAAACCAAAAGTTGTTACATTTAAAAACAGTTTAAGCTAATCTTACGATTTTCTGGGGCCTCACTCATTTTTCAGTGTTTGAGATTTGCATTAATACACAGGATCCAAACATAATTTTTCTGGCCCCGGTACAAACTTGTAATATAGGGCACCCTCCCACACACATACCACCACAGGTGCTAATGGCATATAAAAAGGGCTGTGACTGTCACATATCCCTTGTAAATGGTCCGCTACGGGACTGCTACTAGCAGGTTAGGCTTCTGTACTAGATACAAATTGACTACAGAGTTTTCTTCCCAGACAGCTACATCAGATATGTTCACTATAAGGTCCTTTAATGCATTGTCAGGAATTGCTTTTTGTGAGCTTAAGTAAGATATGTTACACATGGCACCACATAATGTTTGAACAATATAATACAATGTTGCATTCCCTTACATATCCCCCTTTGAGTTGTACATATCTGTTGTTGACAAAATTTACACAATCATGCTATCTTTAAAGTGAAGTATGGACCAGTCTGTTAAATGTCTCCGAATCATACCGGTTTTCTAATTACACAACCCAAACTTGTAACAACTTGGCAATTTTGCTAGCTGGTTCAGGATACCCCCAGGATAGTCAAGGCTGTTTCAGATGATTTCAGCTTTGAAAAGAGAATGTTGAGGAGATCCTCTGATCTTTATTAATTTTTCCCCCTGTCTGTAAGCTTTGGTGCTGTTTTCCATTTGTTTCTGTTCCCCTCTGGCACTGGTTTACTGCTTTTGCTTCTGACACCATGTCATGTATTCCTTGTGCAAAGCAGGGGGAATAGAAAGAGACAGGGCCCTGCTTTTTCTTATTGCATTACTTTTGCTGAATTTGGTTCTGGCCTCAGGTCTTGCACCAGGCCCATGCTCCAGGCTCTCTCTTTCTACCACAGTAGGTTGCATCGCTGCAGTACGTGGGTCAGGATTCTATACCAGATATAGATTGGCCATTGCACTTCCTTAGCAGAGAGATACACTTAGATACACGAACCCAAAGAGATCAAAAATCATGAGTTGAACCCCCAAGATCATTACAGTTTTTAAAAAAAATATTATGTTGTGTTTTTAAGTGAGTCTTTTGGTTTTTGACCGCCCCCTTCTTATCCTCAGGGTACATGCATGTGGCAGTTGGAGTTGCCCGCTCTCCTGCATGTACTGGATAAAGTGATATTGTCCCCTGTCACAGGAGCTTTTAGCCCCACATCTGCCCATCTTTTACCCAGCAATGAATCCTGTCCTCCAGGGCCCCATCATTTCTGTCCCCACGCAACTCCCCTCAGATCAGGCCCCCCCTCAGTTCAGTGTCCAGCCCCCAACATGCCACTCCATCAACTCCCACCACCCTCAGTTCACCCTCTCCAGAACTCACCCCTTCTGGTCAGAACCCACCACCAATACAGCCCCCTCTCATTTCAGTCCCTCTGCAGTCTCCAAGTCGTAATTTGTCCCTCCCAGACTCCCCTCTGCTCCTCTTATGTGTACTTCTTCCTCCCCATGCCTGCAGTGGGGTTCCATTTACCACTGTCCAGGTTAACTGCAGGAGCTCAGAGGGTAGCCTGGGAGTGAAAAAACATCCTGAAAATTGTTTGTTCTCTCAGAAGATCATGAGTGAGCTTTAATTTTACTTAGAAGCCACATCACTCATAATAAATTCGTGAGATATGGCATCGCTGCAGATATACCAGATGTGTTCACTCTAAGAGCTTTAATGCACTGTCAGAAATGGCTGTTGAGAGGTTAGCTGAACAACATAATGCAGTATAAAGCAACATAATGCACTTTATACACTGGGTTGTTTGATAGTTGATGTAGGTGTCCTAGTGCAGGCCTGTCTGAGTGAATCCTTTGGGTCTCTGTAGCTTCCTTCCTAGCTGATTTCTTCCTCTTGGGTAATTGTGGTGATCTGTTGCCAAGTTCTGCCCCATCTGAATACTGTCAGGAACTGGCCTCAGCTTCACTGCTGCTCCCTAAAGGTGCATTTACACAGCACTGTAACTTGAAATAAGATACGCAATTTGAGCTACGCAAATTGCGTAACTTATTTCAATGCTGTTTCGAAATAGCTTATTTTGTTATTTGTCACTGTCTACACAGTGCCAAATTTCAATATAAAGCGATATTCCAAAATATTCTTTACTCCTTGTAGAATGAGGTTTGCAGGAACATCGGAATAGCAAGCCCGAAATAACGAGCTTGCTGTATAGATGCAGGATAGCTATTTCAGGATATTCCAGTATCCTGAAATAGCATTGTGATGTAGACATACCCTAAGGCACTATGGTTGTCTTCTTTTTGCCCCAACAACTGGCATTAGTAACTGTAGTCCACCCCCGCTTCCTTTTCCTATGTTGCTTTTCAGCCAGGATCTTCTGAAATAAATTAATCTTGTGTATATATCGTGTCATACTTACGTTCAGCAACACCACTTCATTGACACTGTATAATCTGTCAGGGTATTATGTCTAGACTACATGCCTCTGTTGCGAGAGGCATGTAAATTAGACATACCGACATAGTCAATGAAGTGGGGATTTAAATGTCTCCTGCTTCATTAGAATAAAAATGGCCACCACGTTGTGCCAGCTCAGCTGATTATTGGCACGAACTGGCAGTCAAGACGGGGATCAGTTGGCAAGGAAAGACTTTGCCGACCGATCCTGCAAACCTCCTTGCACGAGGCATAAGGGATCGGTCGGCAAAGGCTTTCCTTGCTGACCAATCCCTGTCTTGACTGCCGGTTCGTGCCAACAATCAGCTGAGCCGGCACAACTCAGTGGCCATTTTTATTCTAATGAAGCGGGGGATATTTAAATCCCCACTTCATTGACTATGTTGGTATGTCTAATTTACATGCCTCTGACGACAGAGGCATGTAGACTAGACATACCCTCAGTGAAAAAGGGGGGATGGAAAAAAATTAAATTTGCTTACACAGACTTCAGTAGAAATTAAATAGCAAATGATGTAGGGAGGGATCATGTAATTAAGATTTTATTTTATTTACAAATTATACTATAGTGTATCTGCTCAGTTAAGCATCTACAACTAACAAAATAAATGAAGTACATTTTGTGATATAGTCCTTTTTAGTGAGTTTATTACTCTCTGATTTTCAAAATTTCAAGTCCTTCACAACAGGTTTCACATATATTAATGGGTGAATATCATATTGGAGAGCTGTTTATTTATTATTCTTTCTTATATGTAGGCTTTTCTGTGGTGTGGTATCTGAGAGGCTTGCAAATATTTTTAAATTTAGCATCATAGTGCATCTACACATCATCTTTATATATATATATATATATATATATATATAAATTGGGAATCCAAAGTACAGAGAGATTAAGACCCCAATCCTGCAAAGATTTAAACGTGACTGGGGGATGGGGGAGGGCAGAGAACATTGCTCCTGTTGAAATCAATGACTCAAATGCCCATTGACTTCAGTTGGGCTAGGATTTTATCCTATTAATAAGCCCATGGAGGCCTTTGTCACTTGCTTGAGGTAACATAGGAAGTTTGTGGCCAAATCTGTAGAATCCAGATATTATGGTTTGAAATCCAGTTTCTTAACCATAAGACCACCTTTCTTGTTTGATTTTTTTTAAATCTCTATATACGAATACACTGTTCTATTAATAACTTTAAATGTAGCATTTATTATAGTCAGGCCTACAAGCATAGTCATGAACCATGACCACAGTGGGCTAGGGGCTGTACAAACACTGAACAAAAATACAGCCTCTGCTTCAAAGAGCTTACTATCCAAATCATAAACCTTTCTTAGTCAGTCTTGCTCACAGATTTGGAGTGAAGAGGATTGTTTAGCTGTGCGCAGTAAAAAATGTAAAGAACTGTCTCTTGAATTTATGGATGTTCATAACATACATGCAGTTCCCACTGATACCAGTTTTGAATCTCAATTGGAGCATGTCACAAACTTTAAAGTCAGTTTTACTGTTGAAAACTAGGCCATTTACTTCAATCAAAGTGATTTTCCTTTATTCACTACTGTTGTGATTTAGACAGAAGTCTGCAAATGCTTTGTTCTCTCCTCTTCATGTTTCCAGGAAAAAGAAAATGTTGAGTTGAAGAGAAAAATGTGCTTAGTAGAGAGACATGTTGGTTATTTGAAAAAATGTGTTTATATTACAGTACTGTATTCCCCTTTGAACATTAATTACAGGGAAGTGGAAGTTATTTTATTAAATCACAGATTCTTGGCATGGAACCAGTCAGTTCCCTTAAGATGTTTTATTTTTGCACTAGCAGGCTGTTTGTCATGCTCCTGTGTATTACCTGCATATAATGTACTAGGAACAAATAAGCTGCTTTATATGTGACTAGTACATGTGATTTTAGGGTGCATTCCTGCAACCACCGATGTCAGCAAACTGTAGAGCTTGTGCCAAATTGCTGCATTTGCTAAAACTAATTAATAGAGAGTATTTGGGTCAATCACATAATTTAAAACAGAAACAGGACTGGCGCACATTTGTGACAAGTTCTTCTTGAAGTTTTGGCTTTTGTTTATTGTAAGAAAG
Organism: Pelochelys cantorii; assembly: GCA_032595735.1. Lineage (NCBI taxonomy): Eukaryota > Metazoa > Chordata > Testudines > Trionychidae > Pelochelys > Pelochelys cantorii. The sequence goes on along the minus strand of CM064326.1, from coordinate 329,490,375 downwards.
AACAAGGGACAATTTTCCTGTTGGTACCTGCATTCTGTCAGTCATGGATACCCAATTTAATATTCTTTTGCATTAGCAGTTCCACAGTCAGATTCTGTGGTTTAATCACAATAAATTTACGCTCTGTGTAAATCAGATCTCTCTTCCTACAGCTGATGGAGTGTCCAGATGTCTGGAGATCTCATAAGATAACCATACAGGAAAAAATACCATAGGGAAAGCATGCACTGCTGTTTTATGTTATATGTGATTCTAATCCAATGTAGCTTCCAGCTTTCCTTTGTCCCTCAGCCATCATTAACACTTTATTCAGCCCTTATATATTAGACTTTTCTGTGTTAAAGCAACAGTGGACTGAACTGAAATATTTATGGAAACAGTTTATACAAGATGTACTACTATATATTTCAGAAATGTGCATCTTTCTGTCCATCTGTCTGTGAAACTGTTTTTTCAAGAACTCCTCCTAAATGGTAGGAGGTAGGACCACCAAATTTGGCAGCTTCTTCTTATCATAACTTAACGCAAAGTCAGGTTTCGGTTGTGCCAGGACAGTGGGATGTGCCTAGAATATTATTGTTTCTCATAAAATGGAAAGAGAAGGGTCTGACCATAGTGGGGCAGCAAGGGGCCAGAGAATGGGACTAAGGATATTAAAAGGCAGGTAATTAACTAATCACGTACATGATTAGTCAATAAGAAAAGGGTTCTGTCCTGGCTCTTGCTGATCCAGGAGCTACCCCTGCTGAGGCTCTGCAGTTTAAATGAAGTAGGAGCTGAGAGCACAGGCACCCCAGCTCCTACTGCATTTAAACTGCAGTGCGGCAGCGGGGGCAGTTCCCAGGCCGGTGCAAGCCCTCACTGAGCCAGACTTCCTCAGTCACGGCTGGCACCAGGTCCAGCAACCCCTCTCTGCTGCCAGCCAGGGCTGCCACAAACACAGGCTGCTCTGGCAGCAGCCTCTGCTTGTGGCCAGGGGCTGCTCCATGGAATGTGGAGCAGCCTGGGCCCTCAATGAGCCTGGGCCCACTGCAGGCAGAGGCTGCTTTGCGGCAGTCTCCCCTGTCCCCCCGTCTCACTGCTGCTTCTGATGGAGGCAGCACTGCTGGAGCGGGGGAGAGGCAGGCAGCACCGTGGAGACAGTACTGGGGGGAAACGGCCCTAGCAAACTGGAAGAGAGATGGTCTTATTGAATCAAGAATCCATTATTATTATTCGTGTCATGAGCTGTCTGAATCTTGCCACAACTTACTATTAGACAAATAACTTGTCGTATGTGTGCAAATTGATTACAGGTTTACAGAAGTAAGTGGAGGAAATGTGTTTGTAAAAAAAACCTATTTTCATGGCATCGATTTTATAGGTTTTTGTTTCAAGACTGTGAACACAATCTTAAATAATAGAGGAGGAAAGTCTTTTTTAATTTTTATTTCTCCCACCATGAAATCAAATCTAATATTATTGTTACAGTGGAAATGTTGAGTTGGTCTTAGGTAATGGGAATGAATGAAAATTATTGCTGCTGTTGTATCCAGTGGAGTTATCTGTAAGGTTTACAATAAGAGATTTGGCCTTAGTGTGTTTCGCGAACCCATGGTAGTTTGGGGAGGAAGATATTCTAGTTATTCAGGTCCTACCAGATTGGTGATTTTCCAGATATGGGCCAGAGCATCACAGAGTACAATAAACAGGTTTTCACTGTCATAGTCCCGACTCACAATGTGAGGAGTAGATACTGCCAAAGAAACATAAGAATCATTTTCACTTTTCATATTTTCTTAAACATACCCTCATTTCTATTAATGTTTGGACTTTTGAATCAACATATTTTTTCTCGGTATAAGAGAGGGGTTCCAATCTCTCTTGGAGTATTTCTAAGTGACCTGAAACATTTAGCATCAGCTTTCATCTTCAAAATGTCTCACTTCCTTATACGGTATGTTCCCCACTCACTTAGCTATGAACACTTGCACCAGAAGCTGAGTTATATTTTACATTTGAACACCCAAAAATGTTCTGTGCTTTTGATGCACATTAAAATTTAGGCACATGTGAATTATACCATCTAAACTGATAAAGATGGACAGAGAACAAAAAATAAAGTTACAAGTAAGCAAAGTCAACATCCTTCTAGAGTTCCTGCTGATAGGAATTAGCATGATCAGCCAGTTGATGGTGTTTCTGGGGAAAGGTTGACACCTCTGTTTATCAGATTGGGAAATAAGAAGTCAGTTTGCTCATTGCAGAAAAACTGTCAAGAGATAAACAAATTTTACAGTGGTGTAACTTGTTGACTTTAGTTCATTCTGATTAATACAGGAGACTGCAAGCTACAGGAGAATGTCATGGGTAGTAATAATAATTTTATTAGCTTATTAAACTCTTGGAAATTTAATGTCTTGTTGAGAGAAATTCTTAGTTTAAGCCAAGTTGATGTAGTCAATAAATGTTTGCTATCCCGTGCATCTTCTCAAGTGGTACATACAGGCCCCACGCCTACCAACACTAATGAACAAATATACAATTATGAATCCTGTCTTTGAACTCAGAGCAACTACTTACATATGAAAAATGATTCAAGTGTGTAAAAGTTTGCAGGAAGGAGTCCTTATTTCATAACCTAGTCACCATTCTCACATCGCCTGCTGTTTGATTTTAGTATTCTAGCATCATGTTTGCTACCATATTAAAGCCATTTATTGGATAAACATGAGTTTTCCATCCTGCTGCCCATCAGCTCCTCTCCAGTGAAGCCATTAATCCTGAAACTGTGGTGCACAATCCTTCTGTTCACAACAGTCTGTGAAGTCATAAATGTTGGATTATATAGGAGATAACTTAAGGTACTTCTTGTTTACGATGTAATAACCATATAATGGCTATATAAAATCTGAGGCCGAAGGCCACAGTGTTTATTAACTTAGGATTGCTCTTACTGGTTTATCGGGAACTGCCAAGAGTGTGGTGTTATTTATTTGCTAGTAATTTGATTCCCCCACATTACATTATCTTAAAGCTCCCAAGGCAATAGCGTTTTCATAAAGTTGTATTTAAAACTACTTGTGAGTTAACATTTTTGCTGAAAAAGAGAGACGAGAGAGGTGAGCCAGCCAGGATTGATGTAAAGCACTGCTCAGAGGCGCATTCCAGCTGAAATATTAAAAGCACTGTTCTTTTTCCTCTCTGAGCCGGTTAGCAGTGCCTCGGAGCTGCATATTTCAGCTGAAAATAAATTATTGTTTTTGAAGGTTTCAGGGGTGATTTTAGGGAAGCAGCAAGAGCTTTACATTTAAATGAGATATGAGCTAAGGAAGCAGTATTGGGATCTGAAATAGTTTAGGGCTAAAGATTAGGCTCTGGGAACAGATGGAAGTTTGAATCTTTCAGCCTGTAGTCTCATAAGTGGCTCTCATGGGATTTTAGCCAGGGTTCAGGGTTTGATAGGGTTGACTGCTCTCGTCGAATTGTTGCCATTTTGGGTGGCGGGAGTTATACAGGGTAATAGTTCTCATGAAATTTCACTTATGTGAGCCACAGTCACTGAAGAATGGCATTGTCCCTAGGGAATTCAGCCATGTCCAAACCAAAAAAACAAGTTTAGGAAACAAAATGGGAGCCAAAGCAACAGGATTCACTTGGGACTGGTTTAGAAATTCCAGTCTTGCCTGATCTCCCTGTCTCGCTGCCTCTTCCACCCCAGTAACAAGCTCCAGTGGCTATGGGGCCAGGCAGCAGGGGAGTGTTGGCCGGAGAGCCTCAGGGAACACCAGCAGCAGCGGGGCCGGTGGCATCCAAGCAGGGCTGGCAGTGTCCAGGCAGCCCAGCAGGGGAATTTCAGGGAACTCTGGCAGCAGTGAGTAGGGCCGCAAGGTGGGAGCCCTAGCCTTGGTAGCCCCAGGGAGAAGAGCCAGGGAGTGGAGCAGCCAGCAGGGGAGCATTGACCTCCCCTGGTCCGGCAACCTCCCTCATTCGGGACTGCTCAGGTCCCCAGGGTGCTGGACCAGGGAGGTCCAACCTGTAGTAAGGATGTTAAAGAGCTGTTATTGGGCTAATTGGGTAGTCGATACAATAAGGGGGCTGCTCTGCAGAGCTGTAGCATGGGTAGCTTCCAGAGCTGGTGAGCAGTCCTGGCTTGCACCGGCTCTGGATCACTGCAGCTCTGCATTTTAAATGTAGTCCAGCATCTACATTTTTCATTATTGCTTCTGATACTACAGATATTGTTCAATCATGTTTCTGGTACAATTGTCACAGACTCCATGGGTGACAATTAAATCCTTAGGAGATGAGAATGGCCAGAACTGTCTGGTATTGGTCACATAGAAGTATGCTATAGAGCAGTGGTGGGCAAGATACGGCCCATGGGCCTGATATGGCCTGCCAAGTCTTTTGATCTGGCCCATAGCTTGCCCCACCAGGACCCTGCAACAGGCTCTCAGCCTGCTGCAGCCCTAGGCTGCTCAAAACAGCTGGCTTCTCGCTCTGGTGCTGTGTGCCTCTTGCAGGGGCAGGAGAAGGGGGAGGAGAGGAGAGGTGGAAGAGACTTTGCACACTGCTCCCAGCCCCCAACCCAATCATTGTAGTTCCCATTGGCCGGAAACTGGCCAATGGGAGCTGCAATGACTGAACTGGAGGTGGGGGGCACCGTGCAAAGTCTCTCCCCCATGCATAGCACAGAGAGGCACATGGAGGGAACAGCCAGCCATTTGCCTCAGGGTCCCACTGAGCTGCTGGCCAACAGCCACCTAGCCAAAGCCTGCATCTAGCACCCTCTTCCTGCACCCCACCTCCTTCAGGTCACAACTCCCCTCCCAGATGTTGTACCTCCTCCTTCATCCCTCCCCCAGATCAGAATCCTCTCCTGCACTCATACCCCCTCCTGGATCCTGCACCCCAGTCTCCCGCCCCAGGTCATAACACCCTCCTTCACCAAAACTCCCGCTCAGATTTCACATCCTCTCCTGCACCTAATCAGAATACAGGACTTGCACTGGGATCTCCCACCTGCTGGATGAGTGCACTAGCCACCAGCTGTAGGGTTATTCTGTCTCTCTTTCAGCCGATGACTATTCAAGTATTTTATACAAAGTGAAACAGCTTCAATAGGATAGACTGAGAGGGACCTGCCTCAGAATAGTCCAAAGTCCAATGGTTAGGGTGCTCCCTTAAGAGACAGGAGACTGAATGGTCAAATGGTGGCTTCACATCTTGATTCACTCACATTTCCCATGTCATATGGGTGAGCTGCTGTAACCAGTGGACTAAAATTTTTAAGGGGGAACTCCTCCTCCAGCTATTTTGTAAACAGCACCAATGTCCTTTTGTGACTCTAGCCTGAGAAAGGAATTTTGAATAATAATATTTGATGAATTTGTGTCAAATTTGTGAATAGTTTTGAGTCAACAGAAATTGCATTTTTTACTGAATAAACTATCCATCCCACTGTACCCGTGAGAAATGGAAATGAGCATGTTTGGATCTAGAGTCAGCACAGTACACCTGGAGATATGCCTGAGCCATAAAGCTCTGACTGAAATCTGGGTCTTGTGTTCCACCACTCTTATGTAAGTAATCTATAATCTTGGTTTGGGGTCTAAAGTTGGTGTCTTACATGAGAGAACAATATGATCAGGTACAAGAAAGCAGGGCTGCAGAAAATTCAGAAATGTCTTATATGCCGTAGAGCAGAAGGGGATAAAAAAATGCAGCGTTTGTGGGTGTCTAGGATAGAGCTTTCAAACTCAAGCCAGCAGTACCAACTCCAAAATTATTTAAACAGCACCAGTGCAATATCCTTGACTTCTTTGTCAACTTCAGATGGAGGACTTGGTTTCCATAACCAGTCCTGGTTTCTCACTTAACTGTCAGACACAGAATTCTTTGTTGTCTCTCAGTAACTATGCTTTCAGATAATCAAAGGATTGTGATAGAAGGTGGCAAATGTGGGACTTGGAACTTGTTAAAAAAGGTTGACTGAGGAAAAGTAAGTTGATCACTCAGGGTTTTGACAGATGTGGTAGGAAAACTAAATTGGTACAGTAACCTTTTTAAAAGATTACTACAATTTTTCATTTTAAAGTCAGTTTCAAGTATATGTGTTAGTCTCTCCCATGCCACAACCTGAGAATAGTTTCCATTAGCTACCCTTTGGCAGAGAAGAGCGATGTAAGATATATAACCAAAAGAACATAACTTTCCATTTGCTGGACACATGCTACATGTCTGTAAGTCTGAAATTCACTGGTGTATAAGCTTCCTTTAGATATGTTTTCACCTCCTCATTCTTGGAAGCTCCCAGGTTTGATCTGTGCTCTCTCTAAATGTCTTTGATATTATATAATTTGAAATGCTTCTACAATCATTTCAAAGTAGCTGCTGCCTCCCATAAGCTGAAAATCAATAACAACCTGATTATATAATGATTCCAAACTATGACTAATTGTTGCTAAAAGCAAGTGGGGAAAGGAACAAATGAAAATTCGTTAAGAGGAAAAGGATGTGTTGAAAAGGCTGCCTTCTGCCCCTATCCCAAATAACTGGAATTGCTCCATTTTTCTCTTGGGAAAGATGTCTGCTCAGCGAAACACTGATTTAGAACCACAAGGCAGTATTGATAGTTAATATCACCTATTCATTGTTTCTATGTTATGACTGCTGAGGACAATATTTAATTTCCTTTTGCTTCATTTTCATCCCATTTCCTGACAGCCAAGTAAAATTAAGTTCTCTGTCTTTGATTAATTAGCTACTATTTGTAAAAGCTCTTTGAGGATGAGCAGTGCTGTTTAATGGGTTCTGAGTGTAATTGTTATACAAGCATTGTGGAAAATCTTACTGTTTTATTGCCACATTAGAGGACTTTTTGTTACAATTAGAGATCATGTTCTAATTATAGCACTGTTAATGTGCTATTTTTATGGACAAATGCAAATGTCAGTTAGGTTCAAGTAAAAATATTATGAATTCTACTGGCTCCTGTAGTTTTCCTAATAGCTTTGAACTTAATTTGGATTTCTTAGTTGGACAGAGTTGATGTTGGCAGCAGAAGGAAATTTGTCAAAATGCTGGATAGAATAGCAATTCAGTCTGTTTCCAAATACCTTCCCAAGCTTAGGGGCTCAGGTATTTAATCTGCTTCAGAGCCCTTAGTTTTAGTTTTCTTTCTTGAAGATCCTGTGGTCGGGTGCCATACTCACTGCTGGATCATGCCCCCTCCTGGCAACTCTGGTGATTAGCTTGGTCAGGCAGACATTTCCAGAGCTTACACATCAAGGTTCCCTCTAAGCTGTGCAGCAGCATGATCCTACAACTGCTTAACGAGCCCCACCCAGGGGTTCAGGGCTGCTGTGCACAGAGCTGCCTGGCTAGGGGCGGGGCACTTCTCCCTCAGCGACAGCAGCAGCAACCTGTTCTCAGCAGGGGCAGTTCATAAAGCTGCTGTGGGGCCGTGCTGCCGAGCAGCTTAGAGGGAACCATCAGTTTCTCCTCTGAAGCCCTTTGCTAGCTCTAGGAACTGCAGTATCCTTTTCCTGACACAGCTCTCTAGTGGTTTTCTCTTCCAAGGGAAGAGGGACAGAAGGTGACTTAAGCACTTCACTGCCTCACTGTGTCACTCCCATAGTGGCTGTCAAGAGACCTTGGGCCCACCTTGCACTCTGGATTCACGCTCAGGGACCCTCTATACAACAGACAACACCTTGCCGACCTTTCTCTGAGTTGCTTCCATAGCTTCTGGCCTTCCTCTGGGGTTGGGACTGCTATGAGAAATGTTTGTCTTCTTTCCCATTGGAATTAGCCCCTTGTAAATTCTGTAACAAACAATAAAATAACAATCGGGCAGACAATGCAGACATAGAATATTAATAAACTATTAGAAGTATCTTTCAAGTTCTTCACAATAACGTATTAGAATTGTGAGAGTTTTGCAATAGAAAATGGAAGCAATTAGTTTCTCTGTCACCATGTGTTTACTCAGGGGAGCGGACAGCCTTGCTGGGCCTCTGGACAAGGGGGGGAGGGGACCTCACTTTATGCTCCCAGAAAGGGCGGAGTCTCAGGCAGAAGGAGAGGAGTTGGGGCAGCTAGCCCTCTGTGCCGCCTGGACCACAGCGTACCCTCTGAGCCCTCAGTGCTGCCAGCCCTTGTGCTGCCTTTAAATCACTCTGGTGGTGATTTAAAGGGCATGGGGCTCTGGGCCCTTTTGAATTGCTGGGCCCTGCGGCAGTTGCCTGTTTTTCACCCCCTGTCAGTGGGCCTGTGTGTGTACACATGCACCCCATATGTATAGGTGTTCAGGAAATAATGATAAATTCAATCATTTGGTAAAAAAAGTGACGCCTTAAAAGCTGTAGTTCATGTTCCATGTGTCTTGCTGATAAGATTAGTGGTTTGTTAAGCTATATATATAGCAGAAGGGATGTAAAGCCATGTGTTTGATAAATAAACTATCTGCAACCCAGTCATAATAAACCTCTGAACATGAGTCTATGCACATATCACCTTGCCTGATTATGCCATTTATTCTATATAAGAATGTGTTTCTTGTAAATTTCATTTCTCTTTCTACTCACAAAATGCAACAGATGGTCACAGAGGGGGAAAGTGGAGTGCTTATATGCACATATGTTGTTACAGGTCATTTGTTGGATCAACATTTGTTTTAGGAAACGGCAGAAAGCAAAATTATTAGGGAATAGAAAAAGAACAAGCAGACTGTATAGGTCAAATCCTAAGGTGTACTCACAGGATTCCACCTAAGCCTTCTATTGGTGTGCAGTTTGTGTAGTGGGAGAACATTGTGTAAATGCCTTCCCCTTACCTGTGGTATGGTACATGAGGGAAAGGGGGCAAAGCAGTTACAGTTCTTCGGCAAAATGCAGAGTGACTTCATCCCTACATGATTGGGGATGAACAGTGTTCCAAGTGAGCTGACAGAAGGCTAGGACCTGCCTTTGCTACCTCTGTCCACCAACTGGAAGGGAGTAAACAATGACTGGGTTTCAAAGAAAAAATAAACTCCATTGATGACTTCAGATAACACATAACAAAACATCAAACAGATGCAGTTGTCTTCTTCCATGTTGTAATTTTTGTATTTGTCTTGAAGTACCTATTTCAGTAACTCACAGGATAGTAGCCAATAAAAAACACAGGGGCAACTGTATCTTACAGTACCCTATTGATGTAGTGTTGTTTTAAACTTTTGTTGATTTTATGAGTTTGATTTTCCATATCCTTTCAGTTGTCTGAGAGAGATTTTTCTTGTGCCTTTATATTAGCGTTTGTTAATTAATTTGTAACTATTTTCTATAATAAATATTCTGAAAATTATATGTTATATTCCTCATAGAAGACCCAATTTTATTTACTGTTTTGCCTCTTACCATATTCAAGCAATTAGTTCCCTTTTCCCCTTAAGACTGGGGTTTGTTATTTTTTGCTGGTCCTTATTTTCATTAAGGAATGCTTATATATGAAATCCACTCCATTTTTTTGCTTCTGGGAATTCATGCCCCATTTCTGAGAAGCCAAATTTCTTAGCTGGCTCACTCATGGGAAAAGGACTTGTTACTTTTGAATCTCACTCCAAGACCTCCATCACGTGTCAGCTGTAGTCAGGAGGAGTCCTCCTGATGAGTTCTTGACAGGTCTCTAGCTCTGTTGATGATGATAACCAGAAAGCTGCTTGTTTGTGTGTTCAATGATGTGTGCCGTGTTGACTTGTGTAATTAGTTAACACAGCTGACTTCAAGAGAACCCCCAAAGACTACAAATCAGATAAGGATTGAAGGTGCCCGGCTAGGTTTATTGTTAAGCGAAGTACAGGAATAGTTGTCAGAAGATTCTACTGATCGACTCCGCATGTGTACTCACAATCAGTGGGAAACCCCCATTGCCCCCCCCAGCTAGACAAAGATTGTCCCCCTAAGACACCACTTGTACAGAAATGCCACTTATACAGTTAGCCATGTTTTGTCCATTGTTACCTAGGCCTCAGCCTCAAACCAGGCCTGTGCTACATGGGCTTACATTTTAGGCCTTCATCTTACTACATCAGCAACTAGGGACGTAAATGACTAGTTGACTCTCCGATAAGCAAATGCTTATAGGACAGTTGACACACTAATCAACTAGTCACTTCCCCCCCTTGTTGCCTCTATCAGAAAGAGGCAGCAAGGGGGTGGGAAAGAGAAGGGGGTGGTTCAAAGCGGCAGCACCGCATGGAGCCCGGGGCCAGACCCCGAACTCCAGGTGGTGCTGCTGCTTTGAAATGCCATGTGCAGCCTGGGGCCAGCTGGGAGTCCCTAGATGGCCCAGGCTGCACATGGCATTTCAAAGCAGCAGCACCGTGTGGAGCCCAGGGTCAGCTGGGAACTCTTCCACTGACCCTGGGCTCCATGCGGCGCTGCTACTTTGAAATGTTGTGCAAGCATGGGGCCAGTGGGGGACTGCTTGATGCCCCCCTGGCCCTGTGCTCCCCGCAGTGTGTTTGCCTTTGAATTATAGCCACATTCCTGGGGCTGTTGCTACACTTCAAAGTCTGAGGCACCCTTATCAACTAATCAAATAGTCGATGCAAATTGCATTGACTAATTGATTAGCCAATTAATCAATATTTTACATCCCTATCATCAACTAGGTAATCTTTTGAACTGAAGATCAATCATAAAGGTAGGAGGGTGGCATTTCTGTACAAGTACTGTTTGCACTGAGCCTTCTTTTACACAGCCAGTTTTTTCGGCAGAAAATATGCTAATGAGGGACTCATTAGCATAAGTCATGATCTCATTAGCATATTTTCTGCCGTTTCTTTTTGCGCAAGGGGTTTTGCGCAAAAAGAAGCAGTGTGGACTTTTTTGCGCAAAAAAACCCTTGTTCAAAAAGAAATGGCAGAAAATATGTTAATGAGATCACAACTTATGCTAATGAGTCTCTCATTAGCATATTTTCTGCGGCTAAAACTTGCAGTGTAGATGTAGCCTGACTGCAGTTTACAAAAGAGGATTACACTGTATTTTGTGGAATACTGCCTGTCAGTTGTTGCTGCTTTTAAAGAAAAGCAAACACAAAGTGTAAATAGCTTAATTAAGCATTTTTCTGTTGTAGTCTGCTTTCCTCAATGATCATTTTCTTTGTGAAGATATGACGTTCTGAAGTAGTGAACATAAAAAAATTACTGAATAGATTTGCCCATATTGTTGTCACATTTTTCTAGTGCTTCTTCCTTGAAATTTCCAAGTTTTGACTATTATTTAGAACCAAATGTGGATTTCTCTTGAGGTCATCAGCTAATTCACGTTAAGCTCAATGAGATCAACATTTGGGGCAAAATTTCCAAAGACCCCTTTTCAAAAGTTATTCAGATACTTCAGAACCTGTTTCATGGAAGACCAGATCTCAAAGGTATTGAGATGCCTAATTCTGTTTGAGGGCAATGGCAAGTAGATGTCTAAATTCATTTGAGGATCTGGACTAGGGTTCCCAACTTTCTAATTGCACAGAACTGAACTCCCTGTCCTGCCCCCACACCTGCTGAATGCTGTCCCAGGGCCTGGTGATTCAACAGGGCTCAGGGTGCCCAGTAGCCGCTGCCGCTACAGAGGCAGCTGCCAGGTGCCCTAGACCCTTTAACTTGCTCTGGAGCCCCGGGCACTTATGAATCACTGGGCCCTGGGGAAGTTGCCCCTTTAGCCCCCTCACATCAGCAGATGGCTGAGGGCTGGCAGGGAGGCTAGCTATCCTCAAGTCCACTCTTTCTACCCAAGGCTCTACCTCCTTCTAGGACACGGAGCTGACCTGCTCTCACCTTGCCTAGGGCCTGGAAATTCTGTTGACCCCCTGCCTTCCTATTCTCCAAAGCCCTGTCCCCCACCAGTTCCATTCCCTCTCCCTCCATCGCTTGCTGTCCCTGACCCTCACTCACTTTCATCAGTCTGGGGTCTGAGATTGGGATGCAGGTTCTGGGGTGGGGCTGAGGATGAAAGGTTTGGGGCATAGAAAAGAGCTGTGGATTGGATCTGGAAGTTGGAGTGGTGGGAGTTGAGGGCTCCATCGGGAGCGGTGAGGAGTCAGGTGGGGTGGGACCCTACCTTAGCCCGGACCCCTGCTGTACCGCTGACTAGACTTTTAACAACCTCCTTGATGGTGCCAGCTGAGGCTGTCAGGGTTTCTTTTTTTATCAGGGTTTCTGGTCGAAAACTGGATGCCTAGAAACCCTAATCTGAGCCGAAGTGCCTAAATGACTTTGAAAATGGGACTTAGGCTCATAAGTCACTTAGGTGTTCTTGAAAGTTTTATTTGTAGCCTTTATGTTTGTCTCAAAGGCCAGATAGACTACAGTAACTCATCTGGACTTTGTTTATAACATCTGATATTTTCATACTGACGTGAGCAATTTATTATCTGCTTTTTTCTAACCAATAAAGATTTACTAATTTAATCTGTTCTCACAGATCACATCTCTTAGCCTGGCAAGCTTTTCAGCCAGTCACTTCACTTGCACTGTATCATTTCAAATGAGAGAGAGAGAAAGATTTGGTTTTTGATAAAGTAACCAATACTCTCAATGGTGTCTGGCCAGAGAATTGCAAACTTACCTACATAGTCTTATATGATATTTATTTTTGATAGATAATGAATTTTTATGTGAAAATATTCGTTTTCCTTCTATTTATACCTTGCTTTGTCATATTTTCTCCCTTATCATTTATGGAGAGCATCTTGCTGCTACTGCAAACAGGTCAAATGCTGAGAAGTGCAAAACAGTAGGTGCTGAAGTATGTAGAGAGGCAGGAGATCAACTTGGTTGCAGTAATTGTGAGGGCACCTGGGGTATCGATGCAGTTTCAGTTACAGAAACTACAAGACTTTTGAGACTTTTGTCCCATTTGCACCACTGGTTTTGACTTGGTTCATTATGTAGACTGAATCTGGTTTCATAGTACTGAATATCTCCCATGAAAATGAGTATTTTTACTCTCCAGCTCATGAGTGCTGAATACTATCCAACTGTCTATTCATTTAATACTTCACAATATTTCTACTTCACTCTGTGATTCGGTTTCCTGTTTAATGCCACAATTACATAGCTTCCTTCTACTGTTGCTTTCTCCTTGGTTTAATAGCACTGGAGGAAAAAATGTTTCAGATTTATGTTGGACTTTGCAAAGCCTCTTCCTTGTATGCTCAGTGCTCTTTATTTGTTTGAAGAGAGAGATTTAAATTTAATACATGTAAAAACATTCTCAAAATTGTGTTGTGATTAAAAGGCAAAGGGAGCTCATTCTTTCAACAGCTGATTTTTCTATCTTAGCATAGTTAGAATTCCATTAAGTTTTTCTATGGACTTGAAAGCGGACAGCACTGCTTAGCATTGCTTAAAATTGCACCTTCTTATGGCAGCATGCTACCTGTTGCTGCAATTACTGATGATTAAATTGTGTTGGCATTTAAAAAGCCTGGTATTCCAGTGGTTTTCATGTTTTCAGAAAATACCCCAAAAGTGAAAAAAGTGAATGTTGCTGTAATACAGTGAATCCTAACCATTCTGGCCATCGCTGTCTCTTTACCAGACTGTTACCTCGACTGCATCAACTAGTGTCCACTGCCTCTCCTGAACTCTGTGCATAGAGAAACCCTACTTTTTCAGTTGCATTACTAGGGTTTGGGAGTAGCCTTCACTCTGTTGTAGATTAGAGTGCACAAAACATTTTGGCATGTGAGTGGTCATTGTCCCACAGAGACTTATGATCAGAGCTTGTTGTTAAGGCCTTGTTTTTGTTGGGCTGCTCCATAAGTGTGCAAAAGTGATTAGGGGATGCATTGTAATCCCTGTTCTCCCTAATGCCCTTCATGCACCTTCTGGACTTCAAAATGGGGGCAGTAAAGCCATAGCCTGCCTGACTGCTCAAGGTGCTTGCCAATGCAGTAGCTTGCTACACAATGGGAAAAACTCTCCCTGGCTTGATGCACCTTTGCACCAACCCTAACATGGTGCTGTAACTTAAAGGCATGACTGAGCCTGAAATAAGTTATGGGAAGCCTCAGGTGCTTACTCATGCAGTTGGTTGGGAATAACTGATATACAGTTTATGCAATGAAGCATTCAACTTGGTGAGGTTTTTTTAGCTGAGGATAACTAGCAGGAGGGTAGTAGAAAGAAGCAAATATTACCTAGGTTGCTTCTGTCCCAGATAGTTAGTGATGCCTGATAATTACTTAAAAATGTCACACAGCATTAAATGTCATTTTAAAATCCAGTTACAACTGTTCCATCTTGATATCCAAGGTGCTTGCTACAAAAAATGAACTGATAAGTGAAAAAGAATAGACATAACCAAACCTTTTTGTTTATCATTTTGGAAGCTTCTTTTGATTGCAGTAGGATTTTGTGAAGCTACCGAGGAACCATGAGATTTTTTTCTCACTGAATTTTTTTTTTTGGACATTAAATATTTAATAGTATAACAGGCAGTTGTAAACCTGGACATAAATCAGCCTGCATGTATCATTGGGTAAGCTCCTTCATATTTTACATTATCTGAAACTGATGTGCAATGTAATAAAAGTAATGAATTACTGAACATAGCAAAGTATTTATATTAGGTGCAAATAATTCAAAGCTATGGTACAAGAATGACTGAGAACATGTTGTGCTGAAAAGCTATTTCATGTGCCTGGGTATTTATGCTACCTGTATACTGGAATTCTCAAGGGACTCAGGCTTCCCATAAAGAAGTACACCTAGGTGGGGGTAAAACTAATACAAGTTTTATTCAGAGCAATGAGCAAGTGAAGTATAGATGAGATACAAAGTGAAACTCAGACAACTAAAATAGAATTGAAAAAATAGAAGTTTGGGAAAAAACCTAGCACGTCATCTAGTCCATATCCCTAAACAATTAGTGCTTCACCGGTCTTATTTTAAATGTCACAAAAAATGGGGCTGAAATTGTTCTCTGGTGTCATTTTGCACAAAGCTTACCATTAGAACTGATTGAAAATTGTAACAGCTTTCATGAGGCATCGTGAATAATCAGATGGCCACAGACTAATGCCAATATGACTCAAAACCAAATGTTTTTATTTGGGTCACCCAGACCTGAAGCAAAATTCTTAATTTGGATTTTCATGGTGAAAAATAATCCAAAATATCCTCCATAAAATTTCACTTTTCAGGAAATCCTATCAAAATGATTTTTTTCATCACAACCAGCTCTACTTGTCATTATGCTTGACTACATAAGGCTGTATAGGAATGACAGTTGCACAGATTACTTCTATCCCTGGGCTAAAATATAAAGGACTGAATTAACAACCATCCTGTTTTCATGTCTCTTTCTTCCTTTGGATATGGTTCTGAAGAAATAAAGGGAGTTCTATCAACTGAGCAAAAAGTTAAGACCTTGGTATTCGGCATAATGGATGATCCAAATAGGAGAGGCAGACCCCACTGAGAATGGGTAGATGATATAGTAGATTGGGGCAGCGCTAGTCTACAGAGACTAAGCCACTCGGCACTTGGAAGAGGGGAAAGTGATCAGGAATAGTCAACATGGATTCATGAAGGGCAAGTCGTGCCTCACCAATCTGATTAGCTTCTATGATGAGGTAACTGGCTCTGTAGATATGGGAAAGTCAGTGGATATGATATACCTTGACTTTAGCAAAGCTTTTGATACGGTCTCCCACAATATTCTTGCCAGAAAGTTAAGGGAATATGGATTGGATAAATGGACAGAAAGCTGGCTAGACTGTTGGGCCCACTGGGTAGTGATCAACAGCTCTATGTCAGGTTGGTGGTCGGTTTCTAGCAGAGTGCCCTAAGGATCTGTTCTGGGACCAGTTTTATTCAACATCTTTATTAATGACCTGGATGAGGGGATGGATTGCACCCTCCGCAAGTTCGCAGATGACACTAAGCTAAGGGGAGAGGTAGATACGCTGGAGGGCAGGGATAGGGTCCAGACTGACCTGGACAGATTAGAGGATTGGGCCAAAAGAAATCTGATGAGGTTCAACAAGGACAAGTTTAGAGTCCTGCACTTGTGACGGAAGAATCCCAAGCATTGTTACAGGCTGGGGACCGAATAGCTAAGTAGCAGTTCTGCAGAAAAGGACCTGGGGATTACAGTGGATGAGAAGCTGGATATGAGTCAACAGTGTGTCCTTGTAGCCAAGAAGGCTAATGGCATATCGGGGTGCATTAGGAGGAGCATTGCCAGCAGATCCGGAGAAGTGATTATTCCCCTTTATTCGGCTCTGGTGAGGCCACATCTAGAATATTGTGTCCAGTTCTGGGCCCCCCACTATAGAAAGGATGTGGATGCATTGGAGAGGGTCCAGCGAAGGGCACCCAAAATGATTAGGTGGCTGGAGTGCATGACCTATGAGGAGAGACTGAAGGATTTGGGTTTGTTTACTCTGCAGAAGAGAAGAGTGAGGGTACGTCTACACTAGCCCCTGAGATCGATCTAGGGAGGCTAATGAGGGTGACCGAAATTGCAAATCAAGCCCAGGATTTAAGTATCCCGCGCTTGATTTGCATGTTCCCGGCCGGTCGCCATTTTAGAAATTGACTAGCCCGAAGTAACTGCCTGCGTCTACACACAGCAGTGAAACGGGATTCTGATTTAAAGCCCCTAAATCAAATTAGCTGGTAAACCTCATTGCAGGAGGAATACCAGCTAATTCGAGTTAGGGCTTTAAATCGGAATCCCGTTTCACTGCCGCGTGTAGACGCGGGCAGTTACTTTGGGCTAGTCAATTTCTAAAAATGGCGACCAGCCGGGAACATGCAAATCAAGCGTGGGATATTTAAATCCCGGGCTTGATTTGCAATTTCGGTCGCCCTCATTAGCCTCCCTAGATCAATCTAGGGGGCTAGTGTAGACATACCCTGAGGGGGGATTTGATAGCAGCCTTCAGCTTCCTGAAGGGAGGTTCCAAAGAGGATGGAGAGAGGCTGTTCACAGTATTGACGGATGGCAGAACAAGGAGCAATGGTCTCAAGTTACAGTGGGAGAGGTCTAGGTTGGATATTAGGAAAAACTATTTCATTAGGAGGTGGTGAAGCACTGGAGTGGATTACCTAGGGAGGTGGTGGAATCTCCATCCCTAGAGGTTTTTAAGGCTCGGCTTGACAAAGCCCTGGCTGGGTTGATTTAGTTGGGATTGGTCCTGCCATGGGCGGGGGGCTGGACTTGATGACCTCCTGAGGTCTCTTACAGCTTCATGATTCTATGATTCTATGGATAGGGAAAGATGGAAGGAAATAGTGAGGGAGGCATTGGACACCAACAGGCATTGTGCCCATGGTTGTTATTGTTGATGATGATGATGATATCAGCTGAGCAAGAAGATCTCTAGGAAGATAGCAGTTCATACAGCTTTGAAAGCCATTGCCATAAATGTTAACTCAATTTGCATTTGTTATTTTATTCTCATACATTTCTGAGTTGCATTATTTGAAAGGCTATTGAGGTATGGTGTAATTTACTGAATGCTTAGAATCCAACAATAACCAAAGAGCAGTAGAAATAAGAATTTGTCCCAAACTGATCATATAAATGACAAAATTGTTCAGTTAAAGAAATGTTAATAACTGAATGAAAACATAAATAAATGAAACAACTGTCTCAAAGAAGGTGAGAATATTTATGTGGCTTGGTAGTAAGAAGTCATTTAATCAGACTGAAAAATCAAAAGGTAAAAAGTCTCCTTCAAGATCTTTTGGAGACTCTGAACTTCAACCAAAAGAAAAAAAATCAGAGTTGTACTACAAGATGTAAGAAACCCCATAAACATTTAATAGATAAGACATTCTGGTGAATATTGATGGAATATAACTTTAGCGTTGCTAGCAGAATGACAGTGTTTAAAATTAATCTGTGATTTCTCATAGTGTCAAACATTAAATTTTAAAACATGAGTTTAAATAATTCTGTGCATATACCTTCCTCCTGCTATTTGCATTGTAATTTCCTACTAAACATTGGGCAGTGATAAACCTGAATGTTTGCTTCCACAACAGAAGCCCTCCACCACTTATATAAATGACTTTATAAAATAGCCTTCAGTTGCCTGGGTATTGGTCGGCATTTACTATGCAATACAATATCTTTTCTCCATATTTCAACCAGTGCATTTCAGTAGACATTGGTAATTCTTAGGACCAAATTTAGAACTGATACATAAAGTGGGATATATTACACACTGGTAAAGAATGTATTATTTTTTATTAATTATTTTTCTTGATACATTCTTTTCTTCTATCCTTAGTGTGTGAATTACATCCATAAACTCCATTAAATTCAATATGGACTCTCAGGGACACTTTGTAGTGGTTCACAAACCATATAAATTGTATAATAGTTGAAGTTGCAAGGGATTTTAAGCCAGGATTTGAATTTCCCGCACTTCATTTGCATAATAGTGGCCACACTTTCTTTTGAAAATGGGTATTTCGAAAGTGAAACCACCATCTAGATGCAGTTCTCTCGAAAAAAAACCCTTTTCCGAAAGATCCTGTAAAACTCATTTTTGAAGTGTACAGGATCTTTCAAAAAAGAGGTTTTTTTTTCCGAAAGAACCCCATCTAGATGGCGTTTCACTTTTGAAATACCCATTTTTGAAAGAATGCGCGGCCGCCATTATGCAAATTAAGTGCGGGAAATTCAAATCCCAGCTTCATTTGCAATTTCAATCTGTCTAATTTACGTCCCTCTTTTGAAAGAGGGATGTAGTCTAGACATGGCCAATATGTTTACTCTAGTGACTGTTCATATGTCCATGCTGACAACTCGTGACAGAAGCCCCCACTCTGATTCTCCACACTTAGGGTGCTTCTCCATGTGTAGTGCCATGTAAGTACACCCAGCTAACAGAGTTATAAATAACAGTGTATAAGATGAGGTAGGGCTTAGGCAAGCAGTGTAGAGTGTCATACGTGGCTGAACCCAAAGGAATTATATGATTGAATGTGATGTACCATAAACAAAAAAAAGATGTCCTTTTAGCCAGGCCCGGCCAAAGAATTTGCGGTGCCCAAAGCAGCATGGCTGAGCTGCATGGCCATGAGTGAGCGGCCATGTGGGTGGGGCCAGGAGCTGGGCAGCGTAGGGCCCTAACTATGCAGGGCCTAAGGCAACCGCCTCACTTGCTTTGCCCAAAGGCCAGGCCTGCTTCCAGTTATTACCAGCCAAGGAGGATGTTTTATATGACATCATTCCTAGGACAAGTCCCATACAACTATGAGCTTAGCAGGATTCCTTCATGATGCTGCCAACCTTACATTTTTCCTGATTTTATTAGCAATGAGGGAGTAAGTTTGTTTGTTTAAATAAATTACAAAGGCACAGTCAGAATTTTACCAGTAGTGGTTGGACAACAATATGCTGCCTTTGGAGACTAATAGCATACTTACTCATAGAAATACTAATTTTACAATTTCAGTTATTGCTTTTTCTCAGTCCTGGCTTCTCACCTGTCAATAATGAACAATTAGTGAAGGGTAAGAGTAGCCAGATGTGTTATTTTTGTCATATCTGAATGAAAATATCTATATTTAGAGAGAATCTCCTTTTCCCCCCATCTCCTTTATTTATCAATCAGTTTTGATACAGTTTGAAACTGAGTCAGTTTTTTTTTTCTTTTTTGGAGGCCCCTCATATTTCAAGGACCTAAGCTGTCCCTTAGTTAGCTTATGCCTTAATTTGGCAGAGTGTACTTTACACACTGCGGTAATGTAGACTTAGACTATAACCCCTGAAGTCTCAAGGTGAGTAGAGGAGAAGTATGGTGGCATGCTAAATCAGTGTAGCATACATGCTGTGAACAGTGGAAGGAGGTGTGCTACCTTGATTTATATTCCCTAGATTTGACTAGACTTGCCTCTGACTTTGTCCTTACTGTTACATTTGTTTGGAGATTTAACAAAATGGCAAAATATGTAACTACATATCGGCTGGCATATTTCCCAGAATCTCAGATTTTTGTCATTTTCCTAATAGTAAGAATTGGTCACCTGATTAGCAGTTGTTTTATTTTAAACGAGGACTAAACAAAATAATGTAAATTATTCATTCTCGAGTTGCTCCAATATGAAAATAAATTGTCTTATCAGATTGCTGAAGAGGTCATTTTCCTAGCAGTGTTCATCATTAAGGAAAGTAAAATAGTGACATATTGCAAGAATTAAACAAAGATAAATCTATGTTGGATTCTCTAATTTATCAGTTGTACTCACTGCACACACTGAGTACCATTACAACTCTTTGGCTACGTCTACATTGACATGATTTTGCGCAAAAGCAGTCGCTTTTGCGCAAAAACTTGCTGCCTGTCTACACTGGCTGCAAGTTCTTGCGCAAGAACACTGACGTTCTAATGTATGAAATCAGAGCTTCTTGCACAAGAACTCTGACCCTCCCGCTCAGGAAGAAGCCCTCTTGCGCAAGTGTTCTTGTGCAAGAGGCCAGTGTAGACAGGCAGCCAAGACATTTTGCGCAAGAGCTGTCCAAACGGAAAAAAGCCCTAGTGGCCGCTTGGACGCTCTGTGCATGCAGCAGCTCCTGGACTTCCTGGTAACCTGAGCCCCCTTAAAGGCAGACACAGCTTGCAGAGGCCACGAGGCAGAAGCCCTTCTGCCACCTCTGCCATCCAGCTCTGTTGTGCGCCTCTCCTCCATCCCCGAACAGCCACCAGACCACCAGCCCAGGATGGCCGCTCCAGGGGGGGAACAGCCACCCGCACCCCCAGCGCAGGAGGCCCCAAGGGGCATGAAGCGGCGCGCCCCGTCCTGGTCCCCAGGGGAGATCGAGGCCCTCCTGGACCTGTGGGCCGACAAGGAGGCCCTGCACGACACCTGCTCCCGTCGGCGCAACGCGGACATCTTCCACCGCATGGCCCAGGCGCTCTCCGACCAGGGTCATCCAGCCTGGACCCTCGAGCAGGTCCGGGCTAAGGTCAAAGAGCTGCGCCTGGGCTATGTCCGGGCCAGCGAGGGCCAGGGGGCAGGAGCCGGCACCCGCCCCCACTACCAGCGGCTCCACGGCATCCTGGGCCAGGCACCACCTCAGGGACCCTCGGTTCCCGTGGACACCAGCAGGCACCACCCCATCACCAGGCCCAGCGAGGCAGGGGAGGAAGAACAGCTGCCCAGTGGGTCGGAGGATGAGGAGGACCAGGAGAGCAGTGGGACTCTCCAGGTGGAGGTCCTCTCCAGCAGCCCCGACATCTCCTGTGCGTCCTCGGAGGCTGGGGAAGGATCCATTGATGAGTGTTGCACTTTGCACTCACAAAGGTGGCGGGGGAGCCAGGCGCCCGGGGGGGGAGAGGAGGGAGCATCACTTAGGCAGCGTGAGCTGCACGCTGTGTAGCATTAGCAGTATGCAGCACGTGCAACCACGTGCAGCCTGGTGACCGAGTGACATGTGGCCACGGCAGGCAGCTCTAGGGCATGCCTGGGACCATGCTGCTCACTCACATCCGGACCAGAGGGGAAGGGTGGATGCCGGCTGGAACCAGCCAGGGCCCCAGGGGCTCAGGCCAGAGCCCACACCTCCGCAAGGGTGCAGCACACAGAACGGCACACTGTTCCATGCCTGGCTGTGACGCACAGCCAGCTGCTCCTGGGAAAACTGCAGCATCACAGCCCTGTGAGCATGGCCCCCACTGAGTCCCTCACCTGCTCCTGGTGCCTTGGTTGGCCCCCCCGAGGGAAGTCCCCACTGCGGCCACACATGTCCCTGGGCTACCGTATGTGAGGGCTAGTGGGAGGGGGAGGGGGAAAGCGCTCAGCCCGGCCCTAGGGCCACCTGAGTTTCACTGCAAGGATGGTACACTCCCCAGTCACCCCTGGTTCCGTCCAGGATACAGCCACGTGATGGGGATCTGAGAGCCCAGACCACGTCTGCCAGATGTGCTCCCAGGCACTGTTGTGGGGATTCATCTTGCTCCTTGTCAAACACCATTGATTAGCCCAAAGCCTCACAGCCTCCACTGGCAGGGCGTTCCACAGGTTAACACAACACACACGCCCTCCCACCTCCCCCAAGGGGCTAGGACACAGACCGGTGGTTACAATACATGGAGGAGCACACTTCTCGGGGGGCAGTCCTATATGCAACCTCTTTTATTTTTTTTCTTTCTCCCTTTCTTTCAGTAATGCTTCTACTGGCCACTTATATGATTACCATGCAGGGGAGGTCATTCGGTTTAATGACTAGTATGAAATTTGTTTTTGCCTTCTAATTGTTGAGCATAAGAAACAGGAATGATCGGAGGGCCTGATTCTGCTCTTCCTTGCACTGATGTAAATCAAGAGTAGGTTGGAGTTAACGGAGTTACATGGATGTAAAATCGGCGTGAGAACAGAACTAGGCCCAGAAACAGACATACTGCCAGTCTCTGAAATAGGTGTCTGGGGAGGGCACAAGGAGTTTACTTTCTTCCCCATATGATGCTGAACAAACATTTTCTTCTGTGTTTAGGGATCCATGAGGAGGAGACACAACATTTAGCTTGGCCTTAATGCATGTGCTATAATGACTATATGCATGGCAGCTGAATGGAAACAATAGCTCTCGAGAAGAAAATGTTATGTGATCCCAGCAGAAGTGTTTTCCACACATCTGCCTGTGGGAATATGGTGTCGTAGTATTGTCTACTAGAAAAGCAACTGGGGACTGGGAAGACTGAGGACTGTATATATATTAGACTAATTTGGTCTTGTGGACAGTGCTGCATTGCCTTCTGATACACACAGAAAGTGCTATTTAAAAACAATCCATGCTGCACAACTGAAAACTCATATCCCATCCGGTATGTTAGTGGCCCATCTACCTGCTTTTCAGGAGAGCACCAAAACCAACCTGCAATGTTCTGTAACTGGAGGACATTACATCCTGACTGCTTAACATCATTATGTTTTGTCTTGATGCCTGAGGAGGATTAACAGCCCTAGCTAATGTAATCACAGATACTGTTCCTTATTAATATAATTATCTAATCTT
Source organism: Pelochelys cantorii (assembly GCA_032595735.1). NCBI lineage: Eukaryota > Metazoa > Chordata > Testudines > Trionychidae > Pelochelys > Pelochelys cantorii. The sequence continues at coordinate 329,467,363 of CM064326.1, read as the reverse complement.
CTCTTGAATCTCAGTTAACTATTCAGCTGAATCTCTACCAGTGAATTTTAAATTTCATTTAGTGCCTCTTTGAAAGTAACAAAGAGGGGCCCAACTTGTCTGTATTCTGATTGTCATTCTACTATCATCTATTGAAGTTCTTACACCATGATCTTCATGATAGCGTCTACATGCCTCTGTTTTATTTACTGCTATCCTATTTCCTCCTACGGTTTTAATCTCTAAATACTCTTGCTTACCTTTAAAAGTATTACACAAATATTGTATTTTGTGTGTGTGTTCATTTCCTGAGCCATATGACGGAGAGTGAAAATTTAAAATCTGCTCAATTATCATATAGAAAAATATTGAGCTTTACATGTTAATTTTATGTGTTCACATATAGTCTGGCTGTTCAGTTGATCAAAATGTCTACATCAGTTAGTACCAGCTGGACTGACAGGCATCTTTAAAAGGATGGCTGAAGTCAGGGCTTCACACATCCACTCCGTTGCTTGCCAAGTAGAAAACTTTCCGTGGTGACAGAGAACGCTGAGGATTCAGCAATTTCCAGTGATGGGAAACAGAAAGCTACAAGGAAACATGGCATGAATAATGTATGTATTCATAGTCCACAGTTTGAAATGTGTTGCAGTCACTAACAACCTCATATTCGATTAGAAGATTATTAGGAGCAAAATTAGTTGTGCTTAAGATGCTCAGTCAGCCGCGTTCATGAAGAGATAAGCAAGTTAAAACTGAAAAACCATTGGCCTTCTGGTTTCACAAAATAATCTGAGACACATTGATCAAAGTGTCAGCTTTAAATACTAAGAAGAAAGGTCTGGTTTACATTATTCTCTAAACTCCAAATTTGTTTTCAAATGAGTAGAGATAAACATGGAAAGGTAGCCAACACAACCTTCATCATTTAAATGTAAGCCTGTATCATTGATTTAAAAGATCCAAACAGCAAGATTTAATGAAACTTAAGGGCTCATTCCTCTGTTGACTTTTCAGTACCCTCTGGTTTGGTTGGTTGTTTTTGTTTACAATATTCATTCATAGGAAGGCAGCCAAGCCTATTCTAACTTTTCACAGCCTTTGCAGTCTAATATCATTCGATAAAACTTTAGAATGTTAGTGAACCTTTCTACCAAGAATAATGTAGCAAATCATTTTAAATGACAAATAATCATAATTGACTCCACTTTATTTCATTGGCGATCCCTTAATTTGAGGATGATCTCTACCATTGATTTACATAGGAGTCCTGAGATGACTCAGGTGTTCAATCTTGGAACCGCAAAACTTCCTGCAGCAGTCGGTACAGATATTTTGTGACAGGCCATCTTCCTGCTGAAAGAAAGTTCTTTCTTTTTCCTTCCTTCTTTCTCTTTTTTTTTCATCTTTGAGAGCAAGGCACTTCTCCTCAAGGCGGGCCTCTGCCTAATGGAAAATACGGGATCATTGGGGTTGATTGGTGGCTTGCTCCTCCCAACTTGTGATGTCCACAGCAGTTTTCTTAAGAGAAGCTTTCAGGGTGTCTTTGTAGTGTTTCCTCTGACCACCATGGGATCTCTGACCATGGGGAAGCTGAGAGGAGTAAACTTGTTTTAGGAGGCTAGAGACCTGCATCCACACACAATGTCTAGTTCTGCACACCGTCCGTCCTGCCTCCCCCATAGGTTGGAAGCAGCAGTAGGGACAGGAGTTGTCCCAGAGGGATTGGAACTGTTTCCCTCACCCAGAAGCTAGGTACAGAGTGTTTTCTGTGAGTCTCATGGTCTGGGGAAGGCAGTGGTTTACAGATTTGTGCAGCCTGAGGAGGCCCTGGGACACCCACTGAGGGAGGAAGTGTGTGGAGGGGGGAGAGCTAAAGTTGGGAAGTAAATTTGAGGATGACCTTGTTCCCTTGGTACCTCCATGCCTCCCCCCTCTCTAATCCACAGGAAGATGGATGGAGGCTACCCTGCCTCCCTCTATATGATGGAGCTGAAAGGCCAGGGCATGTCTGCCTTGCTCCACCCAGAACTCCCCTACCTCCCATGCTCTGTGAAGGGATGGTGAAAGAGATGTGGTGGGACATTGGTCTGCACATGGCTTTCACCACTTAGCACTTCTAAGCCATGCACCTGGACCAAACCCAAGCTGGGAGCCCCGCCTTGATTGTTTTTGTTTTGCTTGTAAATGTCCACCTTATTAATACCACAGCAAAGGCAGGCCACTTCTACATCACCCACAGGATCAGCATGAAGTTGTTCATGCATAGTATTCTCCTCAGCCTGTACAACTGATAAAAGTTATGCAAATAATATACTTAATATAGTATTATCGGTTGGATTAAACCTCACTGAAGCTGGTGTGTGTCACTGTTACCCTTCCTTTAAGAGTACAAATGGCTAAGCTAGTCCATGAAAGAACAGCAGTTTCCAAAGGCAAATGTGCATGTCACCACTAGTGATCACTCTATTTTTTTCCACCCAGGTGCAGAATAATTTTTGTTATATGCACCAAGACATATGCAGATGTGCACTACTAATAGAAACACATGCTGCTGGTTGTGGGCACTCTGCTAATCAGGTGGGCAGCATTTGAATCTCTCTTGGGTAGCTGCACAAGCACTCAGCTTACAGGGAACACTGGGTCACCACCCAAAGGAAAGGTACATGCAAGGCTTCTCTGGAATTTGAAAGATGGGGATGAAGCGGTGTGCAGTTGCATATTGTTTTGCACAAAGGTGATATGAGTGAAGATGAGAAGAGTAGAGTGGCACACAGAGAAGTATCACAGAACCTAAGAGAGAAGGCAACAAGGAAGCACCGGCAACAGTGAAAAACGAGGTAGATACATTGAAGGGTAAGGATACGTTGAAGAGTGACCTAAAGAAATTGGTGGATTGGCCCAAAAGAAATCTGATGAGGTTCAACAAGGACAAGTGCAGAGTCCTGCACTTGGGACAGAAGAATCCCAAGCATTGTTACAGGCTGGGGACCTACTGGCTAAGTAGCAGTTCAGCAGAAAAAGACCTGGGGATTACAGTGGATGAGAAGCTGGATATGAGTCAACAGTGTGCCCTTGTAGCCAAGAAGGCGAATAGCATATTAGGGTGCATTAGGAGGAGCATTGCCAGCAGATCTAGAGAAGTGATGATTCCCCTTTATTCACTGGTGAGGCCACAACTGGAGTATTGAGTCCAGTTCTGCCCCCTCCCCTCCCCCCGAAAGATGTGGACCCTTTGGAGAGGATCCAGTGGGGGGCGGGTTGGAGCACATGACCTGAGGAGAGGCTGAGGAATTTGGGCTTATTTAGTCTGCAGAAGAGAAGAGTGAGGGGGGATTTGATAGCAACCTTCAATTTTCTGAAGGGAGGTTCCAGAGAGGATAGAGAGAGGCTGTTCTCAGTAGTAACGGATGGCAGAACAAGGAGCAATGGTCTCAAGTTGCAGTGGGGAAGGTCTAGGTTTGATATTAGGAAAAACTATTTCCCTAGGAGGGGGGTGAAACACTGGAATGGGTTACCTAGGGAGGTGGTGGAATCTCTATACCTAGAGGTTTTTAAGTCCCAGCTTGACAAAGCCCTGGCTGGGTTGATTTAGTTGGGGTTGGTCCTGCTTTGGGCAGGGGGCTGGACTTTATGACCTCCTGATGTTTCTTCCAGCCCTAGGATTCTAGGATTCACTGAGTGCATGGTCCTGGAATAGCTGAAGGAGAGAACTTTTGGGTCAGATGCTGGTTAAAAAGGTTCTGGGCTATGAGCAAGGAAACTTCCTCTGAGGATTTGGATTCCCGTGCTCAGGGCATCAGAGCTTTACACATGCTTTGTATATGGACAAGATTGCAACAAAGGTGTCTGACTTCAACATTAGTTTCTCCTTTTAATGAGAAAAACCTACAAGCCCCCCAAATTTCTGGCTAGCAGCTGGGGCCAAAAAGAACTAAAAATATACATAGCAGTTCAGTAAATGTAAAGTATTTCTTTATAACAGTCTAAGTACTGGGCCTTAGTGGGGGTTTCTCAAGAGCTTTCAGTGTGCTTCTGGAGGTGAGGGGCTTTCTTCTAATTCAAAGTGGGGCAATTGTAAAGATGTGAAACAGTGCAAATATTTGTTGTTTGCTCAAACCTGTCTTGTAACAAAAAACAGAAGGCTTGTTATACAGGTTGGACCTCTGTTAACCAGGACTCCCTAGTCCAGAAACATCGATGTTCCAGCACAGTGGATCCCAATTTTTTTTATATTGCAGATGGGTAAACTCATTCACAAACTTTTGGCCGACCAGCAACATTTTACATACATATTTGCATATTCATTATGGAGATAATGAATATGCAAATATGTACATAAATCTTACCAGTCCGCCAAAAGCCCCAGCCCTCAGAGCCACAACAAACCCCCACGTCAGTTCTGGCAGTCGTGGCGGGTGACTGCCACAGCTGAAGCCAGCTGTACCTTGTGGCTCTGAGGGTCAGGACTGGAGTGCTAGCCCTAATCCCTAGAGCTCTCAACTCCTCCACTACCCCCTAGTACCAGCCACTGATTCCAGAGTTCCCTGCACCCAAGCCCCCAAGCCAGCCTCCTTCCCTCAGAGCCCCCCAGTGCCAATCCCCCATCCCAAATACCTGTTACAGGCCCCCTGCCCCTTAGAAGCTCCCACCACCAGACTCCCCAGTGCCAGACTCCTGTATCCAGAGTCTCATTGCACCCAACCCCCCTAGAAACCCTCCATGCCAGCCCCCAGTTCCCAATATTAGCCCCATCCCCAGAGCCCCCCAGTGTCAGCCTTTCTCCCATAGCTCCTCTACTACTAGCCCTGCCCCTGAAGCCCCCCCAGTGCCAGCTCCCTACCCCGAATGCCCCTGAGTGCCAGCCCCCCATCCCTTAGTGCTTAGCGCCCCCATCCCTTAGTGCTCCCCAGTACTAGCCCTGCCCCTAGAGCCTCCTGTATTAGCTTTGCCCCCTAAAGCCCCCAGTGCTAGCCCTTCACCTCTTAGAGCCCACCAACCTCAGAGCCTCCCAGCACTAGCCCTGCCTCCAAAGCCCCCAGGGCCTGCCCCAGCCCCCTCACCTAGCCTTGCATTGCCTCCCAGCCACCAGCTGAGCACTGCTGCCCTGGTCATGGCTGCTCTAAGGCATTCCTGAGCTAGTAGCAGCAGAAGCTCTATTTTTAATATGCACATTCAAATGCTAATTGAGGCAACAGCTGAATTAACATTGGCACATTGTTTTGGCCATAGGCTTGTACATTCAGGATCGGCAGCCACCTGGGTTGTTCTTGGCGAGGTCTCTTAATTCATAGCAAAAACATTGGATGGTAGTACATGCTCCCTTTGCTATCTACATTTTTACCCATCTGGTCAAATGACGTTATTCCCACTTATAAGTTGGTCAGACCATCTCAGTAGACACTGGTGCCAAGTGCATGTGGGTTTAGATGGACATGTCCAAAAGTCAATGCTGTCTCTTCTGCAGGAAGTCTCTGCTCTGAAACAGCAGAGCCACCTTGTTGCTACGTGTTTCTTACTTGATGATATCTGTTAATGGCAGATGTGCCAACAAAACTACTTGTGCATATTACAAATGGAGTCAACTGTTGCTTGCGCATGCTGACAAGACAAGCGACGCTGCCTTATCACTGTGCTGAAACTGCAAAAGAACACATTATTTTCAGGATAAACACTCCTTTTCTGTAGTTGTTTTAAAACCAGTTGTATAGCAGAGAATGTATGCCACCTGCGAACAACATCAGTGCCAAACCAATCACTTACCACCCAGTTACTTCCTGTGAAATTTGCTGTTGCTTGATAAGTGAAGAACAGAATATGATGCAGTTTCATAGATAATGGGGTAAGGGTCTGAGTGAAATCATCTTTGAGTGAATTGATATACACCAAGGAGATTTAAATCATGATGTAAATCAACAAATGGAAAGGCTCAAATTTAAATTGATTTCAATCAACTTTTCTGTTTATATTTCAGTTGTTTTATAAACAAAAGGTACATTCTCATTGGTTGATATAGCCATTAAAAAGTTGATGTACAACTAAATATAGCTTTCACATTAGATTGGTACATAGTTTTTGCTATCTGTAAGTATGTACATTTATTTAAGCAATTATATTGCTTAATATTTTCACATTCTTATTAAATATACATTTTAGTGTGTTAGTGGTAAATGATTGGTATTTACTAGACAATTTATCTTATTGCTCATGATGTGTCAAGCTCCATAAGAATGGACATTGGAATTTAATTTAGACACACAGAACAGCATATAACATTTACTTTAATTCAAGAAAATAACCATAAATGTTTTGGATACATAAACTTGTCTTAACAAAACATGGTTTATGTTTATGACTAAATGATTTATTAAAGGAGCAGAAGGCTTAAATATGGTGAGTGAATTAAAGTGATTATTTCAGGTACCCTGGAAAAATTTCAAATATGCCTATGTGAAAGTGACTGGAACTTAAATTCCTCCTTGTCCAAGTCTTTTGAAAATTAACATTCTCCTAAGTTAGAGGCCCTATTCCAAACTTTTAAAACTAGTAGATCTCATCTTCACCTCCATGCTTTTATTCATAGACAAAAATAAGGTATTTGTTATGCTTGTCTAACTCTGAATTGATTAGTTTAATTTGAGTGAATTAGTTGAAGTGAAGGTAGTATTCTTTCTGTGCCTGAATAGGAGACTACTGCTGTCAAAAGCTGGCTTAGCACTTCGTCAGACTCTGTTTTCAGGTGTTTAGCTAGTGACTTCCACCAATTCAGTGGTGTGACTTTCTTTAAAACATCCTGTCTGAATCCTTTGCTTCCAGCCCATGTCATAACATCATCTCTTTCAGCAGTTAGGCATCTACACAGATACTTTGCATTGAGAATATTGGCAAGAAAATAAAGTGTAGTAAGTTTTTGATCTATCTGCTTCTTTATTGCCTGCAACTTAACGTTTTTTCTTCACTGTCTCTTCCAAGTTCTTTGGAAGTTCTTTCCAAATGTCAACAGCATTAACTGTACAGCAGCAATCTTTCTGAAGTTTATCCAAAGCTATGGAAATAGGTTTTAATGTATTCAGCAAATCTTCTATATTTCTCTTTAGTCCCACGTTGACTACTTTGACTGTGATAGTGTCATCAATTCTGTCACAATTTTTTTCACAAATTACTATCAGAATAAGTAGTTCTTAATAAATAGCTCAAAACAGTCAGTGATGGAATTCCATCGTGTATGTTGGGGAGAATTAGTTTGGATCATATTGATGTTTTTGGTAAAGCTGAAATAAAGTAGTTGGTTTGGAATTATTTTGCATTTTCAACAACATTTTCCTTTTATTCCTGGTACAATACTTAAGTCTTTGGATAAAAAGATATATCAAATGAGCACTGAATCCATATTTAATAACAGTTTCCATACTTGCTTCTAGATTTCTTCTAGTCTTTACTAAATGTGCTGCATTGTCTGTAAGGGCATGTCTAAACTACATCCCTCTTTCGAATGTAGACTGATCATAATGATTGAACCATGTGAATGAAATATTTGTTGTAAATAAGACAGAAGAGAGAATTTGTTGCAGAAATGAACCAAGAAATCTTTATATCTATGGAACCTTGCAGTAATCTGCTCTTCCTGACTACAAACTCACGACAAGTTTTCTTTATGATTAAGAAAAATCATATATATGTAATCTATATATATATATATACAAATATAAGGTAATTTACTATCTAAGATATGTTTAGTTGAAGGGCTGCTGCTGATAGACATTGCAGAAGATGGATGTTCAGAATCCCTTATGGCCAGGACTGCTCGCCAGCCACGTGGTTTGGCACGCTGCACATGCGCAGACCGCGCTGCGCATGCACTGATTGCGCTGCGGCGCCGTGCCAGGCTAAAATCTACTTGCCATGGGCAAGTAGATTGTCCTAATTGTTGAGCCCTGCTTATGTCTAAGATGGACTATGAAACAAAATTACAGAAAAGTCATTTTCATTCACTGGGTATTATTCAGTGCATGACTTTTACAAAATTGATAGTTAATGAAAGTTTCCTCCGCCTACAATTATTTGTACCACTGGTTAAATGATATAATTTACTGTAAATCCAGATTTACTGGGAACATCATGAATGAGTCAAAAAGATTATCTAAATCTTTTAAAATTCTTATTTCTAGCAGCATACCAAACAATATAAAATGTTTCAAATATTAATATTTATAAATGCCTAACCAAACCTGATTTTTAAACAGGAAACTGAGATAAGATATTTGATTATATAGAGAATAAAAATCATTTTGGATGTCCAGCAGTAACAGTAAAAATCTAATTAATAAGTATTCCTACAATAATCTGACATACCAATTGTATTTGATTACAAATACTAGGAAATTAATAAGTAGCCCATCCAAAACACAAATTTATGATCATAATGAAAAGTTATTTACTAGCTTAATAAGACGCAGAGGGACAAGCTAAAAAATCGTGCTAAAATAATTATACGACTCACTGAATCCAGTTTGGTGACATATGTCCATACCAACTTGAAAGTCATTCCCTTCTGAGGTGCATTTTTCATGTTGCTTCATTCTGACAACCAACCTTGCACCTTTGGTCATCTCAGCTACTTGGTGCATGGTTTTACATTTGACAGGTGTTCCTTTTTTAACCAGCAGTACAGAAATTTTGTGAAAATTGTCCCAAATAGAATCTTTTTAATAATCTGCCACCATGTTCTTCTATGTTGAAATGAACATTAGAGGCTGTACTCTGAAGAATGTTGTCCCATCTTCTCACAGTGTCCTGCTTTGACTCCAGTGTTGCTTCTTTCTGGTTGCACACTCTGGGTATGTTTACACTACAGAATTTATTGGAAAAGAGCTCTTTTGGAGAAAGGCGTGTGTGGACGGGGAAGAGGGAGTTCTTTCGGAAGAAGAGAAAAGAGGAAAAAGCACAGGTGCCCTGGTGGCCACTCCATCCATAGTAATCACAGCTTAAATATGAGATAGTGTCCATTCAGTGTGGATGATATCTTTCAAACAAGCTGATCGCTTTTTCGATGCGCTTTGGCAGTCCGGACGCTCTCTTTTGGAAGAAGTTTTTTCTGGAAGATCTCTTCTGAAAATGCTTCTTCCGAAAAAAGCCTGCAGTCTAGACATAGCATCTGTTTCTTCTCCCTTCTTACATAACTCCCCGCTTCATCAATATCTATAGAAAAAGAGCTAACAACAATCTGAGATTTCTGTATCTATAGAAAAACTAAAGAACTAATAACAATCTGAGATTTCTGCCCATGTAGCCTACATGTCTCTTACACAGCCATATTCTGTTTCTTTGGAGAGGGAGGGAGACACTTGAGAAATTAATGTATTTATGTTTGTTATCTCTTTGTTTACACATGCAAAGAGACAGAGCTAGACCATTTAATTGCCATGTTGAGAACCATCCAGAAACAAGGGCTGGTAGTTACTGAGCCAAACAGTGTTTTTTTTTCCATCAGCTGGAGAGTCAGCTTCCGCAGTAGGTGAAATCAGAAATATTCATAATTTGCGAACTGAGCTAATCAGAGTTCAGTTAGGGAGTAACTGTAACACAAGAGTATGAGACCACTGATGTGGGCTCAGTGGATGATCCTGGTGAGCTCCATTATGGTTTCTCCTGGGGTCAGAGCCCAGTTCCAATCTGTGTTCACTTTGCCTGTATCTAGTACCCAATAGATCAAGGCCCTAATACAGTCTGCAACCTGGTATGGCATATTTCTAAAGCCTGACTTTAAAAGTTAGATATTTTTCTGTTGGCTTTGTTGCGTGTATAGAAAAATGTCCTTTAGTGAAAAGGTTTTGATAGATGCTCAGTCATGAATTCAACATATTTTTTTTTGTTTCAATGTTTTAAGTTGTTATAATAAATTTAGGCCTTAACATATTTTGTATTAAATTCAGATTTCACTTTAAACAGGTTTACTTTTTTTTAAAGAGAAACTTCTTATAGTTGAAATAACAAAATAAAAAAAAAACTATTTTTTTTAATCCATTCTTGAATTATTCCAGTATTTACATAGTGCAAACTGGGATTAAAGCACAAAAGATAGGCAATTTCACTCTTTTTCATTGTCAGTACTTGGCCAGAATGTATCACAGTAATTTAGCACACTACATGCAGCTCTTGTCAAAAGACAGTGTCAATATGTGTATCTGTAAATTCTCTTTGCTTTAAAACACACTTATTTTGGAAAGACAGTCATCTTAATCAGTGGTCATGCACTGATTGCTACAATGCAACTTCCATGAACATGCATATATCAGTGTTTCTCAAAGTGATCCATGGACCCACTCTGAGAAACCTGCTACTGGGCTGCTCTGGTTTGTTTATTTATCAGCTTTGTAGCCATGGAGCCTAGCGGCTCCCATTGGCTGTGGTTCACCTTTTGCAGCTAGGGTGAGCCACGGGAAGCAACGTGACCCGGGCCAATGGTGAACTGCAGTCAATGGGAGCCATGAGGCTCCATGGGTAGGAGCTGGTAAGTAAACAAATCAGAGCAGCCCAGTATCAGCTTTCTCAGAGTGGGTCCACGGACCACTTTGAGAAGCACTGGCATGTATGTATGTGTGTGTGTCTATCTCTAAATACATATACAATATGCATGTATGCACTCCTATAACAGGGAATATGTTGTAGGGATACTCTCATTCATCATTATGGAAACTTCTTTTGGGGTATGTCTACATAGCACACTTATTTCAAAATCAGCTATTTCCGAAATTTTTTCTGTACTAGCTTATTTTGAAATAGCTATTTCGAAATGCTTCAGAGGGGTAGCCGAGTTAGTCTGTAACAGGAAAAACATAAAAAACCAACAAATAGTCTGGTAGCACTTTAAAGAATAACAAAGCATGTAGATCAGTGGTTCCCAAACTTTTCAACATCATGCCCCTCTTCTTGATTTTTGAAAAAACTCTCACCCCCCACCCCCCGCCAAAAAAAAAAAAGCAGCAAAACTTGTTGAGAAAAAAAAAGGAACTGAGCGGGGCAGCAAAACTTGATGGGGGGGAGGCTGGGTCACCTTGTGCCACCCCTGGAATTTCTTCATGCCCCCCAGTTTGGGAACCCATTATGTAGATGCGGCGAGGAGTCCTGTGGCACCTTATAGACTAACCGAAGTGTTGGAGCATAAGCTTTCGTGGGCAAAGACCCACTTCATCAGATGCATGTAGTGGAAATTTCCAGAGGCAGGTATAAATATGCAGGCCAGAATCAGGCTAGAGATGACGAGGTGGATCCAATCAGGGAGGATGAGGCCCACTTCTAGTAACTGATCTGGAGGTGTGAATACCAAGAGAGGAGAAGCTGCTTTTGTAGTTAGCTAGCCATTCACAGTCTTTGTTTAATCCTGAGTTGATTGAGTCAAACTTGAAGATGAACTGTAGCTCAGCAGTTTCTCTTTGAAGTCTGGTCCTGAAGTTTTTTTGCTGCAGGATGGCTACCTTTAGGTCTGCAATAGTGTGTCCAGGGAGATTGAAGTGTTCCCCTACAGGTTTTTGTATATTGCCATTCCTAATATCAGATTTGTGTCCATTTATTCTTTTACGTAGGGACTGTCCAGTTTGGCCGATGTATATAGCAGAGGGGCATTGTTGTCACATGATGGCGTATATTACATTAGTAGATGTGCAAGAGAATCAACCAGTGACAGTATGGCTGATCTGGTTAGGTCCTGTGATGATGTCCTGGCAATATACAAAAACCTGTAGGGGAACACTTCAATCTCCCTGGACACACTATTGCAGACCTAAAGGTAGCCATCCTGCAGCAAAAAAACTTCAGGACCAGACTTCAAAGAGAAACTGCTGAGCTACAGTTCATCTTCAAGTTTGACTCAATCAACTCAGGATTAAACAAAGACTGTGAATGGCTAGCTAACTACAAAAGCAGCTTCTCCTCTCTTGGTATTCACACCTCCAGATCAGTTACTAGAAGTGGGCCTCATCCTCCCTGATTGGATCCACCTCGTCATCTCTAGCCTGATTCTGGCCTGCATATTTATACCTGCCTCTGGAAATTTCCACTACATGCATCTGATGAAGTGGGTCTTTGCCCACGAAAGCTTATGCTCCAAAACTTCGGTTAGTCTATAAGGTGCCACAGGACTCCTTGCCACTTTTGCAGATTCAGACTAACACGGCTACCCCTCTGATACATGATGTAGATGGTATCATGAACTTTCGTGGGTACAACCCACTTCTTCAGATGATTGGAGTATTGGAAGTCCAGATCCAAGGATAAATAAGGGAAGGAGAGGGAAGGGGGGGGAGAAGGAAAAAAAATTGAAGGGGAGGAAGAAGAAAAGTCAGTGAGTAGATAAGCTTCAGAGGAATAGCCTAGTGAGTCTGTAACAGGAAAAACTTAAAAAACAACAAACAGTCTAGTAGCATCTTAAAGACTGAGTAGTTATAAGAGGCTGATAAGAACCATTAGTTAGCACTTGGAAAGGAAGATGACCAACACCAGATTCTAAACAGACATCAAACAATGAAGGTGATAATGGTTCTTGATGTCTGTTTAGAACCTGGTGGTGTTCATCTTCCTTTCCAAGTGCAAACTAATGGTTCTTATCAGCCTCTTATAACTACTCAGTCTCTAAGATGCTACTAGATTGTTGTATTTTAAGTTTTTAAGTGTATTAGTCTTTAAAGTGCTACTAGACTATTTGTTTTATTTCAAAATGGGCATTATTCCTTGTGGAATGAGGTTTACAGATTTTGAAATAAGATGTTCAGTACTTCAAAATTATTTCAAAATAATGGAATGGCTGTGTAGATGCTCACATTGTTATTTCGAAATAACAGCTGTCAGGTTTTCAGGCACTACGCTGGTTCTAACAGACATTCCCAATATCTGTAATTCAAGCACTGTTGGTGCAAATATAACTGTTGTTACTCAGTCACTTTGACTGCATTAGAGTTAAACTGCAGATGTCATTGGGGGGGATTATAGTTAAATCTATGAAGGAATGTTTGTTGATTTGACAGCTTGATAGCTGTGCCACTATTTGGTTATAAATTTATCACAAAATAATGGTGTCTACATAATTTTATCTGCTGGTACATTTAGTCTTTTATTTAACCCCCCCCCCCAATCCGTCTTCTTTCCTTAAAATGTTTAATTTGAAAAAGATTCACTTGTTTTAAAACTAGCAGATTTACTCTGCATTGCTCAGGTTCTTTGGGGTAGGGGGCTGGAGGTGTGGGGGATGCAGGAGTCAGGGCAGGAGCTTGGAGATGTGGGGGGGCTCGGGGCAGGAGACTGGAGATGTGAGGGAAGCAGGTGTCAGGGTTGGAGGGTGAGGAAGGGCTCAGAGCAGGGGGTAGGGGTACAGGAATGGGGTGCATGGTAGGGAGTGCAGCAGTCATGGCAGGGAGGTGGAAGGTATGGAAGGGCTTAGGGAATGGAGGTGTTCATGGCAGAGGTGAGGGCAGCCAGCAGCTGCTCCCCAGGGCCAGCCCAGAGCCCCTGGATTCTCTCTGAGGCCAGGCCAAGGCAGGGGAGTGAGGGCATGCTGCCCAGCCACCAACTGCTCCCTGGTGCTGGGGTACTTGCTGTCCCTCTGTGGTCATTCAGGTGTATAACTGTTCCTGCTCTCACACCCATTTCTTTCCAATTGATGAGAAACAATCACATTCCAAATACATCCCATTTTCCTGACACAACCAAAGCCCTGTCTTGCTTTAAGTTATGATTAGAAGAAGCTGCATACCAAATGTGGTAGTTCCAGCTCTTACCGTTTAGGAGTCTTTGAACAAAAGGACTCACATATAGATGGACAGACACACACACAGACACACAAACTCTCTCAAATATATAGTAGATATACCTGTATTTAGGAGTGTTTCTTTCTTTCTATCACTTGTGATATTTCTAACAGGTTTTTTTTACTGTGGGTCTCTCTCATCTTAAACTAGTAGCAATGAAAGAATTGCGTCTAATGATTAGTGAGTGAGATGTGACTAGCATGTGACCTGCTGTGTTTTTATATCTGTCACATTTTTGTTGTTGCACCATTTGTAAGTCCCTTCCAATTTCTATGTCTCTGTTCACCCTATTGTAAAATGAATAGATTAATACCTATTTACTATTTGGTGTATTATGTGCTTCATTTAATGTCTTCAAAAATCTGTGATGTTGCTGGATGAAATAAGCTAGAAGTGTGAAGTAACATTTAACATTTTAGGCTCGTGGTGTTATTAGGCTCAGTGTTGACACTCCAAAAGTTGTAAATATTATTATTTACTACAGAGGAAGATGCACATAGCTGGAACTGAATTATTGAACATAATCAGAAAAAAATTCCATCCACGCTGTAGCATTTTGCCTGCTAATCCTTCCAAACGCCACAAAAGGTTCCTCTGTCTATACTCTGTCTATCCAGTTGGGTGACAGTTTCAATCAGTGTTATGCAGTCATGCCTTTGCACATTGACTGTCACTGCAGACATGTGAGATTAATGTGAGTCCTTTCGTAACCATTATCTAGAATTGGAAATTCCTAGTGTACTTATCTCTTGCTCTCTGTCTTTTTCTGTGTGACTGAGTGAGGACTTTATCTTTAATGGAAATGTTACCAAACTAAATAAGCTGCTTAAATAAACATCAAATAAGTTGGCTTAATGGAAGTGAGTTAATTTTTTTTCTGAATATTGCCTGAAAAGGAAAGTGAGATTGTCTTGTAATCATTATAAAACTATTCCATACGAACACACCATTTCTGACTAAAGAGATAACTGCATTTTTTTAGAGAAAGTCAGATGCCTCCCAGCACCAAGATAAATGAAGGCCATCGCTAGTGTGATCTATTCATTCACTTTTGAACATGCGGTGGGGTCCTAACATTTCAGATAGGGTCACTTACCAAAATACTGTCTTGGAAGTTGGATTGTGAATGTTTTAGAGGTAGGACAATATTCTTCCCCAGTGTTTGTACAGCACCTAGCATAAGGGGGTTCCTGTCTATGACTGAGGCCTGAAAGTGCTACCGAAAATACTACTAGTACTACTATTACTACTACAGTAAAACCTGTGTTATCCGGCACGCTTGGGGATTAGGGCATTCCGGTTATCTAAAAATTCCAGTTATCTGGAGGTCCCATCAACCTAGGAAAAACCAATGGACAATAATAGTAAAACTCAAGTTTTTAATATTGGTAGGTTTGTAGTGTGAGGCAGTTGGTCTTACATTTCTATTTTGAGTTAAAGATGATTAGTACTTCTTAAATAAAAAATTGTTAAGCCAATCATTGTAAACCAAGCCAGGCCTGTGCACCTGAAGATGTGACAGTATTGTAGCTGTGGGCAATGCCGGTTAACAAAGTTTTCTGGTTAACAGAGTGCCGGATAACAAAGGTTTCACTGTACTATACATCTTCATAACCCACTGATATGATTTCAATGCATAGTTTCCCTCCCCGGGTTGCAGAGAGCACTGCTATTTACAACTTATTGGTGAAAATTTTTTTACCCATTTGAATAGCTCTCATTAGAATCCTAGAAATTAAGCCTGCAGCTCTTCTCCTTTGCCCAGTTAACATTCAGCATATATTCTTAGTTGGTTTATGAGGTAGATTTTAAACAACTCAAGTGACAGTGCATCCATAAATTGACTCAAGGTTTGTCTATGTGAAAGAGTCTGGAAAGTGAAGATGAATCAACTGAAAGTGTGAGTATAATGTGCAGAAACTGAAGTGCCTCAAACTCCCATGAGGATGTTCTCATTAAGGAATAAAGTGTCCTCTGTGCACTGTCATGTAATCCTCCTCCAACGTAAAACTAATCCAAGGAGGATTAAACTAGAATAAACTAGGGCCATGTTAGTCCTGCATGAATGTTTCCTCGGGGGGATTTAACTTGCTTAATTTATGCATATTGACTTCACACCTTAGTTGATTTATCTTAACTTTCCTCAGTGTCCCGGTGTCGACAAGCCCTCATTTAGAAATGTAGCATAAAGACAAGCCCCATTTAGAAAAGTCCCATTTAGAAACATATCCTAAAGAAAAGTTAGCCACATCCAATGCAGATCATGAAAGACTTAGTAGTGAAAAATGTCTCTATTAAATCCATTTGTCTTCCCTGACCTTAGTTCAGTAGCAAGAAAAAAAGAAAAGAAAATTACTCTTTCAACCTTTGTTAAAATACAGCCACAATTTGAATTCTGTATCTGAGGGGGCAGCTGCAGTCAGGCCAACGGGGCTGCATGGGGAGAGGGATTCTATATCTGCCTGAGGATTATAATTTGGGGTGCAATGCCCCCACATTTGCCCACACACAGGATAAGCCCATGATTAAAAACATAATGCATGTGGCTGAAGTGGACACTGAAACAATTTGTCAGCTACATCCCATAAGGCTAAGAAAAGGCAAAGACTTTGCACTTGTCTGAAAGATTACAAAGGAGGTGATAAACATTAAGATCTCCTATGAACTCATTTGATTCTTTGGGCCATTGCTTATTGAAGCTAAGTGTTCTGTTCCCATTAATTACTTGTAAATTATGTTTTACAACTTTTTTTTTTTTTTTTTTTTTGCATAGAGCTGTGGTTTTCAAACTGGGGTATGTGTTCCCCTAGGGAAACGAGCTCTCATTGGGATACATGAGAAAAATCCTATGGCAGGCAACACATCATGTTATGCCTTAAAGACCTTTTTTTTTTCTGTTTTCATACATGTATTATGACTCTATTTCAGATTGGGGTTGGCTATGTTATGTGAAAAGCTTGAACACTGTGAAAACCACTGGCATAGAAAAATCTAATACATATAATCAGAGAGATGCTATGCAGTTTGGACACCAATAACCATATTTTCGAAGGGGCTTCCATTCAATCTCAATTTGTTCCTGTGCAGGTTTGCTTATATACCCTGCGTGTACATTTTTTGGGTATAAAATATACATATGCTTGACTAATTTAGGCTTGGTTGTACATGGGATTTGCAAATGCATATGATCACTCACATTCACAAAAGAGGTGGAAAAAATATGTCTGAATGATTTTGTGTGCATGATTCTATATAGAAATGTTTTTGGTCACATTTCAAATTTTGGAATAAATAGAAGGGAGTTGCCGAATAGGCTTAATGTGGATTATTTTTGGCATAGTTTGTTAACATATTTCCAAGCTAAGTTCTATAGGTTTATATTTAGTTGTGGTTGAGGATGATGTAGTAAGCAGATAACTAACTATCTCAGTATTAAATTGCCGTCTGACTATACCTGCAGTATCACCTGTCAGACAAATCCTGATTTTATTCTCACTGTAAAGCAGAAATAATTTTGATATGGAATATTTTGATCACATTGTTCTTCTGAACATAATCACACTTACGTGGCCTAACTGAGCATAAAACTGGGAACAAAAAACTGACTCTGGCTGTGATTTGCAATGTGTTTTTGAGCAAAACATTTAGTTTAGGATCTGCAAATATGTCTAGGGTCATTAGTCATCCAAATCCAATTGAAACAGGAGGGATTTGGACATTTATGCTCCTTTGAAAATCCCTGTCTTAAAACCTGTGCCTCAGTTTTCCCTACCTGTTAAATGATAATGCTCACCTCTTTCTAAAGCCAATCAAATCTTTGGGTAAAAGGTGCTATATAACTTGTACCTGGCATTTGTAATCCAAATATATGAATTACTTATACGAAAAGGTCCACAATTATGCCCTTGCTGTATGAAATCTGTTATTTATTTAAATGTAAGCAGCTGTTGTTTATGTGATTTTGGGGACTTCTCAGCACTAGAGTACAACAAACCCCTAAGGAGCCAGTAGCGTGCCAGCTGTATCATGAATCAGAGGCAAGTACTGAAGTGCTTCATCAGCTTGGTCTTATAGGTGCTCGTCCTAGAAGGCCCCACATAGACACAGGGCTGTGTGAAAAAGGAATTTTACCGGGGCTGGCAGGAAAAGGAATGAGTTGCAGATATTCCAGGAGCAGAGACCTAAATAGTTACAATTTTCAAAGTAAGCAATAACATTTCCTGTTTGGGTCCCTGGGGCCATCCAATTGACAGTCAGGATCCTCCGGCCTACTTGCTGGGTAGCCTTCTTCAGTTCAAGCAAATAGGGGCAAGTTTGCAGGCCATGTTCAGTTAATGTGTCCCCTCTGCACTAGCTCCCTGCCCAGCAGCTGCCCCTCTGCCCTCCAGACCTGCATTCAGCTGTAACGTCCAGCAGTAACAGCCTGGCCCACACACAGGTTTGCTAGTACTTTCTGGGTTTATTCCTCTCTGCATACAGCTTCTCTGCAGTTCCTGGCTAGCTGTGGCCAGGCAATGTTTCCCTAAGGAACCAAAGCACTTCCTGGTTCGGAAACCTTCACCTTATCTAGGTAGGAATGCCCGGTGGAAAAGGGATACTGGTGGCTCTGGTCGGCACTGCTGACCGATCTGTTAGAAGTGTGGTTGGCAGCACAACAGGAAGCTCAAGCTAAGACAAGCTCCCCTACCTGCCTTGATTCCGCACAGCTGCTGGAAGCATCTGCCAGGTTTCTGTAGCCACTAGTTGTAGGAAGGCTCCGTTCGCGTGCTGCCCTCTTGCCCACAGGTGCCACCTCCATAGCTCTCATTGCTTAGGGTTCTTGGTCAATGAGAGCCACAGAACCATTGCTGGGGGCAGCTCCCAAACTTCCTCCCTGCGCTTGCACCCCTCACACCTTGCACCCCAAAGCCCTCCAACCTGGAGCCTCCCCTGCACCTTAAACCCCTCACCTCCAGGTCTACCCCAGACCTCATACCCCCAGCTGGAGCCCTCACCACCCCTGCACCCCAGCCACATACCCCAGCCCAGAATCTTCTCATGCACCTTGAAACCCCCATTTCTGGCCCCACGTAGAGCCTGCACTCCTGGCCAGAACCCTCACCCCCCACTCATTCCCAAACTCTAACCCCCTGCCCCAGCACAGAGACCTCTCCTGCACTTTGAACCACTTATTTCTGACCCCACCTGGAGTCCACACCCCCAACAAGAGCCCTCAGCACCCACAAACCCCAAACCTCTGACCCACCCTGGTGAAAGTGAGTGAGGATGGGGGTAAGTGTGATGGAGGGAAAGAGTGAGTTAGAGGGTGGGGCCTTGGAGAATGGGGAAAGTGTAGCCTCAGGACAGGGGTGGGCTAGGGGACAGGGCAAGGATGTTCAGTTTTGTGTGATTAGAAAGTTGGCAACCCTATGCCTGACATCTGAGGCGGTGCACTCTGAGGGTGTGTCTACATAGCAAAGCTATTTTGGAATAACGGCCATTATTCTGAAATAGCTATGCAAGCATCTACACAGAAATTCCATTATTTTGAAATTATTTCAAAATAATGGACGGCTTATTCCGACTTCTGTAAACCTCATTCTACGAAGAATAACGCCTATTTTGAAATAGCTATTTCAAAATATGGCATGTGTAGACGCTTCACTTCTGCTATTTTGAAATAGCCCCTCACCAGGGCCATTCTAAGTTATTCCTCCTGGGGCTCTAAATCGAGATAGCACATCTACATTAGGGAAGCCTGCCTCAGACTAATTTTGAGGCTTCCCTGCAGTATAGCTGTCCTATTTCGAAATAAGCTATTTCAGAATAACTATTCCAGAATAGGAGCTTCAGGGGGTAGCCGAGTTAGTCTGTTACAGAAAAAAACAACAAATGGTCTGGTAGCACTTTATAGACTAACGAAACATGTAGATGGTATCATGAGCTTTCGTGGACACAGTCCACTTATTAAGATGTGTTTGAGTTTGGGATGTATACACTCGAAATAAATGGGAGAGGGGAAGGGGGGAAAGAATAACAGAGGGGGGTGGGAGACAGAGCATCAATAAGTATCTGGAGAATGGGTACTTAAACCTAAGCAGATAAAAATCAAAGCCAAATAGCTTATTCCAAAATAACTGTGCAGTGTAGACATAGCCTGAGGGTGCATCTACACTGTACCTAGAGCTTGAAATAAGCTACGCAACTCAAGCTACGCAAATTGCGTAGCTTATTTTGAGTTAATTTCAAAACAAAGTGCTATTCTGAAATGTCCCTTAACCCTCATGGAATGAGGTTTACAGGGATGTCGGAATAGCAAGCCTGTAATATTTCAAGCAGAGGTTTTCTGTTCTTGCATGTATTTCTGTTTGATGCTTGTTCAACAGATTTTGGCAATAGACTGAAAAAACAAACAAGCAATGGATTAATACAGCTCTGGTATACAATAAGGTCTTGATTTAGTCTGATTCCAAGAAAACCTAGAAGTTGGCCTTTATGTCAGTTGTTTTCAGTGGAAATGGAAGGTAGTCAGGGCACCTCTGAAAGAGCTCAACATGCCTCTGAATCAGGCCCTAAATGGCATCCTAAAAAATCTGAGTAACTTTTACTTGAAGAAAAAAATAGATGCACATGCAAAGTAAACATATCATTTTAAGTGAGGTAGCTCACTGATGGAATTGCAGACTATTGATTAAGTTATTTTTTGAAGCATTGCAGAGGCTTGACTTAAGCTTTTCTTCCCAAATCCAGAATATATTAATAGCAACAGGAACCTTAGATAATAGCCTGTAAAAGACTGGTTGGCATGAATTAGTTATGTGTAAATGCAAGACTTGGGAAACGATAGCATTGGTTATTTGGTATTCTAATAGGCAGGCGTCTTTCATAGAGGAATTAAAACTTTCTACATAAACACTGAGTTCTATAGCACAAATAAAATGATACTTGCAAACTTGTTCACTGACATTGTCTAGAACTGTTCAGGTTTGTTACAATTTCTGTCTACATTGTAAATGGCATAAAATATCTTCTTACAGAAAAGCCTTTCTCATGCTATGTTGTATCATAACTATAGGAGCATTGGTGCAGCAATTACATAAAAAAGGTTAAGGCAGTACATCTGTGCAATAGATAGATAGATAGATAGAGTTCACATATTCTTCCCATTGTAGATGTGAGCCTGTAACATTTGGTTCTTTTCTGTTTATCTGTGTATCTTTAAAAAATTCTGTGAAACTAACTATAATACTCCTGAATTGAACCCCAGAGGAATAAAGTGTTCTATATAGCCAGAAAATTAGTACAGCATGGCCATCCATAGTGCAATCTTCACTATTCTTCCTCACCAGTATCCCTCCACACTGTTCTTGAGGAGCTGTGTTTAGAGATAAAAGGATAGTTCATTCTCTGGCCGAATACTCTGCTGTGTAAACCAATGTAACTCTCTTGACTTCAGAGAATGCATGGCTGTTCATGCCAACTTTCCCCAGGGACTTGTTAGTTTATTTAGTAAAGAATCAAAAGATTTTTTGTTGCATTAATTAGGAACTGGGTTTTTTTCAAAGCAAGTCCAGGTAGACAGGTGAGGAAATCTTTATTTCTGTGCCTATATAGACCCTGCAGTGTTTGCCATCATTAGATTTCTATTCTATGCAATTTGCAAACTGTGTTTAATGAGAAAGCTACAGTTCTAGTTTACCAGCTACCAGAAACTTCGTATGCAGTAGGGCAAAGCATCCCAGAGTAGTCTGAGAAGGTGAATCAGCCATTTATCTCACTCTTTCTCTGTCAAGCATTGTTCAGAGGTACAGTGGTAAATTGAAATGTAAATAGTTTGAAATTTGCTTTTGTCCTCATACATAGGTTTTCCATGGAACAATATAATTTTGTTTCACAGATATCAATACTCATTGTTTTGGGTATTAAACTGAATGGAAACATTTTGTTTTGCATCAGTTTGACATTAAACTATACTTGGCTGACCTGCCATGGTTGCTAAAGGAAGATATATGTCAAGTTATCAGAACCTATGGGTAGAGCTTCCTGGCCAGACTGCATCTTCTTTGATGCACTGTGTTCATTTGACTCCCAGGATGCACTGTGATGGTTCAGCCAGATGGCAAACCATGGTGCATCATGGGAGATACAGTGCATCCAGGGAGTTCAGCTACAGAGGAGAATGGAATCATCAAGCACCTAAATTACAACCTCTGATGGTTTGGAGGGAGTGAGGGGACAAAACAAATTTTACACGTAAGTGACCCAAAATGAAACATTTCAGTTCAGTTGAAAAAACTGACATATTTTGACTTGGGTTGATCCCCCCAAAAACCAAAATATTTCTTTTTTTTAATAATCCCACCAGAGAATTTTAAAAAATCAGCAAAATCAAAAATATACAATGGGAAATTTAGATTTTGCCAAAATTGCATTGTTTGTAGAAACAAATACATATCATTAAAAATTTTCCTAACCAGCTCTAATATTAACTAACATCCAGGTGAGGAGGTTTCTTCAGAGTATAACAGAATCTCTAATAAGTGTGTTAAAAAATTGTAAATTAAATCTAACTGTATATTAGATGCTAATATTGGGAACAGTGAATGAATCCTTCAGTTATTTTACACCCTGAAGCATGAATTCTAATTGCCTTTAATTTAGCACTTATATTTACAGGTTGTATTAGTTATGAAATTATACAACCTCTTTAAAATCCATATAGTTTTAAAAATTTGATTGTGGCTCTTTTGATTTGATAATGGCCTAAAGGGGAAACCTCCAGATTTATTATAATCTGTGGAACATATTCTTCATCTAAATCACACTGGCATTAATTTGGAGAAAATTCAATTATAGTTAGTGGATAAACTCAGGATTTGCACTGGAGTAACTGTGGTCAAAATGTGACTGTATTTGTGTGCGTATTTTTTATAGGATGCATAATGTAGTACCCTAATGATCATGGTATGTCTTTGAGTTTCTAGGAAAAACAGCGAGGAATAGCAAAATATGGCCAGTGTCCATTTTGGTACTATACACATTATTTGATTTTTCTTATGACAGCATTTCACAAACATCTCCAATCAGGATTACAGTCCTGTCATGCTACATGCTTTATAAAAAAAAAAGTAGACTATGAAGATGGGTAGGAAGTTTTAATAAAACATTCTAGCTTTTAAAACTGAAACTGTTCCAGAAGCATGTTTATGTTTGAGTTTCCTGACTCAAAAGCTAACAAAAAAGTTATGAAATTGTTGAAATATTTAATTTCAATATTTCCAAAAAGAAATTTTTCATTTTCTGGTTTAAATTGACTTTTTGTTTTGGAATTTAAGCTAAATAGAGTGGGGGAGGGGCAGAGAAGAAGATTAAAACATCTTAAAAATGAAATATCTTAGAAATATTTAAATGAAACATTTTGATTGATAAAAAAAGAAAAAAACTTTTTGTTCACAAGTATTTTTGAGATTTTGACTTTTCTATTTTGAGAAAAATTTCATAGGATGGGAAAAACATTCCCTGCCTAGCTATAGTAGAAAGAGCTGTTGCCCCAATAAGTGTGTGTGTGTATGTAAAATAATTTGTTATATTTTATATATAATTATTTATGTTTTATTTGTTTTGTACTCTGTAAAAAATATTATCGAGCCTGTCCTCCTCCCCCCAGTTCCAAGATGTTTAATCGTCATTTACCCTACTGTGGTGTCATAGAAGTAAAGTTTCATTAATTTTAAAGATTAGAATGCCATGCATTAAGTAGCACTTCCTGAATTACACTAACATAAATTAAACTACAGTTTTCAAAATAAACAAAGTATTTTAGCATGCATTACGCTTTGTTGCCATTCATTTGGCTGAACTATTCAGTCACTTGCTAATATATATAGTGTTTTCTATAGTTAGTAAGTTCCACTGAGACTTTTGCAAGATCTGGCCATTATTCAAGTAAGATAATTGTTGTCCTAGGGTATGTCTACACTAGATGGCTCCATCAACGGAACTTTGTAGACATAGCAAAATGAAGCGGCGATTTAAATAATAGCCACTTCATTTACATCAAAATGGCTGCCGCGCTGTGCCGATCAGCTGTTTGTCGGCACAGCGCGGTAGTCTGGACGCTCGGCGGTCGACATCAAAAGCCTTTGTCGACCACCCCGGTAAACCTCATCCCACGAGGCATAACGGGGCGGTCGACAAAGGCTTTTGATGTCGACCGCCGAGCATCCAGACTACCGTGCTGTGCTGACAAACTGCTGATTGGCACAGCGCAGCAGCCATTTTGATGTAAATGAAGTGGCGATTATTTAAATCACCATTCCATTTTGCTATGTCTACAAAGCTCATCTACATGGCTCCATTGACGGAGCCATGTAGTGTAGACATACCCCTAGTGAATAGGAGGAGAAGTGAGAAATAAAGGTGAGAGGTTTCATGTTTGCCCAAACTTTCTTCAGTTGCTTTTCCCCTCTGATTATTTATAGTCTTCATACAGAAGGTTTGGCTATTTCTCACACCAAGCTATCAACCATTTCAAATGTTATTCTGTTACTGAATATCACTCTTTGGGGACTCAACAAAACTAATTGATTTTCACTGTTAATTTCTCTAACCAGGTAGCAGTTATTGACCTTTCTGCAATTTAAATAATCTAAGAGATCATAAGTCCTGCATAGGGACCAGCTTCATTACTTTATAGTATCTTAAGTGAATCTTAATTGTATGTGGCCTCTTAAGAATGGTCTTGAACTGACAAATTTCAAATCCCAATGATTCATTGAATAACAGGTCAGATGCTTTTTTTATTATGGGAGACAGATAAGCTCATGATGTCTATCATTACAAATTGGCGTTCTTTCCACTTCTGATTGCTGATATGAAGGGAAACAAGTTAATAGTAGTTGACAGCAACTACACCCACCACTGTGGTGTTTGTGCTTGAGATTAACTATGTAAATATTCGGTAGGGTAAGGATAGTGATTTTCCTGAAGTAAAAGTTCCTCATTCAAGATTCAATATTTGTTTACAACTAGAAATTTGTTTGCAAGCATATTATTCTTCCCAAAGCAAAAACATTTGGGTAGGATTGCCAATTTTATAATATTTTTAAAACCAACAGATAGTCCTGTAGCACCTGAGAGACTAACGTAACAGTCATAGCTAACAGGTCATGGGGGCTTTGTACGTGGAAACCAGATTATTTACTTCATACAACTCTTTTGAGGCAAAAATTCTTAGCCAAACCACAGATGGTGGCTACTGGTCTTCCCTTGATATACTTGTCTTTTGATACAGTAGATAAAGCTGGATTTATTCTGTGCAAAGAGGAGGGGAAGTATAAAGACTCAGGGAGGAGAGCAGAAGTTGGGGGTGGGGCTGGAGTAAGGGAAATGTTTTTAGAATAAAAAACCCACTTCTGAAGAAACATGGTAGAAAACACAGTAAAGAGCCTGGGTCTGAGAGGATGAACAAAAAGGATTCAGAAAGATAAATGCTATTTACTCCCACCTTACCTTTTATTGTATCATGTCCTCTATTTTGTTCTGTATTAAAAACAAGTAGATCAGCCCCATCTCTACTAACATTTAATATAAGAGAGAAAAGTTGGATATGGTAATTTCTTTTATTGGACCAACTTCTATTGGAGAAAGAAACAAAAAGATATCCTAGAGATGTACACAGCTACTACACTACATCTGACATGTTGTATAAATCCATGGTATGCCCACATCTTGAATACTGCACGCAGATGTGGTTTTTCCATCTCAAAACCAGTTATATTGGAACTGGATAAGGTACAGAAAAGGGCAACAAAAATGACTATGGATATGGAATGGCTTCCATATGAGCAGGGGACTTGACAGGATTGCTGGTCCTTAGGCTATGGGGGGAGCAGATCCATGCCTCCAGAAGGGGTGGGGCCTTCAGCAGAAGGGACGGGGCTGGGCTCTGGAGTGCTCTGCCAATGCTCTGGCAGCGATTCAACAGGGCTCAGGGCTCCAACCACCATCACTGCTGCAGTAGTGACAGCGGGGACCAGGAGCCCTGGACTCTTTTGAATTTCCTGTTACTGGGGCAGTTGTCCCATTTGCCCCCTCTCCTCCCAATAGCAGCCTGCATATGAGGAGAGATTAATAAGACTAGGACGTTTTACCCTGGAAAAGAGATGACTAAGGAGGAATATGATTCAGGTCTATAAAATCATAACTGGTGCGAAGAAAGTAAATAAGGAAGTGTTATTTACTCCTTCCTAGAGCACAAGAACTAAGGAAGTATTTATTCACATAATGCATAGTAAAGCTATGGAACTCTTTGCCAGAGGATGTTGTGAATGCCAAGACTATAACAGGGTTCAAAAAAGAGATAGGTTCATTCATGGAAGATAGGTCCATCAATGGTTATTGGCCAAGATGGGCAATGATGATGTCCCTCACCTCTGTTGGTCAGAGGCTGGGATTGGGCAACAGAATGGATCACTTGATGATTATCTGTACTGTTTATTCTTTCTAGTGCACCTGGCATTGGCCAATGTCAGAAAACAGGATATTGGGCTAGATGGACTTTTCATCTGACCCAGTATGGCCATTATTATGTTCTTATGACCTTTACCCATGAACACTCATTTCTACCTATGCCTCTTGAAAGCTTTTAAGTTCCCTTTTAAAAATGCAAATGTAAATTTAAGTCATACACTAAATCTATAGTGCATATCTATCTATCTATCTATCTATCTATCTATCTATCATGTAGGGAGTTATAATCAGATAAGAAATGCTGGAGTAATCGATACTTATGACAGTGATTGGCAGAAATAAAAATTACAAAATTATAAAGCATTCTTGTCACCGATTGTAAGGAGAATAGAAAATGGCACAGATTTAATTCACTATAATGACAGTTGTAAGGCATTAATGAGCACAGAAGACAGCATAAAATACATCAGTTCTATGAGCTTCCTGAAATGCAGTCTCACTGTTATCCTCAGATGCCATTTTCCAGGTTCTCTAGATTGGCATCATTTAACACAATACAGTGAATTTCCTGCAGCTCCACTCAGCCATCCCCTGGTGCCTCATTATTCATATGCTCATGTTTTAATAATTCAGCCTGATAATTTGTTTACAAGAAAGTGTATTTTTTGTAAAATATTTTATAGAATCCATTGTAGAAAAATGCAGTGTAGTATGACAAGGCACCCAAAATAATTATAGAGACTATAGATTAGGGGTACTCAATAGGTGGACCAGTGGCCTCCACACCACCAGATGCTTAACAGACCTAGAAATCTTTTTATTTGCTTCTTATGACATACTGTTATTTTTAAAAATTATTTTTGCTGAAGTTTTGACCTTCACTATACCTTGATCAAGAACTTTGGACCTTGATAAAAAATATTTGATTATCCCTGCGTAGATCAAATTGAAGCACTCTGCAGAATACAGCACCATCTTGGGGAAAGGGTTCTGGATGACTGTAGCTGGCATACTGAACCATCTGCACATTTCTGTGTAGCAAATGAAAGACAAAGATCTCTGTGTATAATAAATGTCTGATATTTAGAAGTTCTGAAAGTACTTTCCAAGACAATCCAATAGATATTTGATAACTTTTAAAGTACCAGGCCAATGTGTCTGAGTTTACTGATTTTACCAGTAATTGCGTATAAATTTTGCTTTTATTTTCTGATGATTAGAAGAAAGAAAACTCTATTCAGTGCACACATAGTCCTTTGGTTGAAGTGGATTCACTTTTCTAACATTAATGCAGATTCATTTTAAGATGAAGTTCTTACATATGTATTTTAAAACATAAATTTTCAGCCTCTTGTTTTGTCCGATATTCTTGTTTTGTAATATTATTCACAATGTCATGCTTATCAAAACTGTCAAGCAAACATGAAACTTCCTTTGGCTTTCATCAGGTTTCAGAGAGGAAGCTCACAAAGCAGATTAGCCAGTTCTACAGATGAGTACTTTTCTTAAACTATATTATTGACGTAGTTACTGCTGACATGTTATATAAAACAAGTTGCTTATTGATGCATAAAGGCTTAGCAGACAGAGCAGCATCTTTTTAAATAAACCTCAGCATTTCTCTCAACAAGATCTGGTAGGATGATTTTAAAAGGCTACGTTTTCAAGACTAGAGAACAGCCAGTTGAGTATTTTAGTGGTATGTTAGGTTTCGTCATGGTCAATTTCTTGTTATGCCCATTAGTGTCTGTTTTGAGCACTGGAGGATTGCCCTCATTCTGGCAAATCTTAGATTAATTATCTCACCTGGGTCTTATACACTAAAATGTTTCTTCCCAAACTGTAGTAAATTTTATATGTTGATTTTTCTAGTAAGGATCTTGGGTACCCTGGATCAGCAATTCATTCCTGTTAGGCCATATCACTGGTTTCAATTGGCAAATCTGGTTACTGAAAAGGGAAGTGCAGACACTGTAGCAGATTGTAGTTCATTTATGTATTTGGTAAAGATTTAGCCAGTGACACTTATGTCACAAAATATTTAGTCTGCATGGTAGATTTGGGCTGGATTTGCTATCCTCACTGTCAGCCTTTTTAATGAATTTGCCATCTTTAAACAATTATTGAAATTGATAGCAATAGTCTACTGTAAAGTGCTGAGCAAAGATTTGTTAAAATAACAATTAATAGTTACAAGTCTCAGAGGGGTATCCATGTTAATCTGAATCTAGAAAAACAATGAGGAGTCCTGTGGCACCTTAAAAACAACAGCTATGTCTAGACTGCCCCCTCTTGCGCAATAAATATGCAAATGAGGCAAAGCATGGAATATTTGCATAATTAATGAGGCTCCATTTTTGCGCAAGAGGAAAAAAAACCCTCTTGAGCAAGAGCCATTGTTCCTGAAAAAAAGATGAGAGCGAACCACGTCCACTCTGACTGAATTAGCCTTCTTAACACTGGTCCTACACCTGATAACTAACTCCCTTCTTTTGATTTTATATAGATATAGATATAGATATCCCTGCCTCCCTGTATGGTTATTGTAAGGGAATCATTGCAGAAAAAAAACGATTCTTCAGTAAATGGTAGTGTAACAGCAGTACTGCATTCAGATTCTTTCAAATCCAGATTTTTCTGGCACATGTTCAAACTGCTTTCGAGTACAAACATTTATTTGCCCATGGAAGCTGCTTCATTTCTGCCCTTGAACACAGATGTAAACTTTCCACTCCATTGCCTAGAGATGTCTTTTCCAAGACAGCCACATAAATGGTCCATTTATAGGCATATGTATGTTAATCTTAGTATTGAAAGTTTGGGAATTGATTATACAATATATATATATACAATAATATAATTGATTATACAATATAGTGTGAAGATGATGATTCTTGTTATGTTTTGAAATTAATTTTTAATCCTTCCTTCCTCATATTTGCAATTATTATCTTCATATTATTCTGTTTTGAAATTTCTATGTCTGTCACTTTAAAAAAAAGGCATCTGCCATCTGTGGTTATTGATTTAACATTTTTAGCAGCTGTTGGTTGATATATTTATTGATTTCTTATGCAAGTTGGTGCTTATTTCAGAATCAAATAATTTTGATAACAACAAAAATACTTTATTTCATTTTAAATTAATCATGGCAGTGAATTTTAACATGCTTATTATTTGTATTATGATAGCACTTAGAGACCCCAGCTTGTATCATTCTGGTAGGAATGTACCTATCCTGAATACTTTCCAATCTAAATAAGCATAACAGAAAAAAAGAGGATAGAAGAAAGTATTCTTATGCCTATTTCATTGATGGGGATCAGAGACAGACAAATTAGCTAAAATATCCAACATCACACAGGAAATCTGAGGCAGAGCTAGGAACTGAATCCATTCTCTTGTGTTTCATTGAGTGCTTTAACTACAAAGCCAGCCTTTTTAATTTACTTATAGAAACTCTTCTGTTTATCTTCTTAATCATTTCCCCTTGAGTCTCGATGATTAACAAAAATAATTGTAATAAGAAACAGAGAAGTCCTGTTAGTCTATTCCATATTGAAGATCAAAAGGCATGCCATAAAAATAAAATTCCAGAGTATTTCATTTTATGAAGATGATAGGGGGTGTGGTCATAATACAATAGATGTGGCAAGATATAAGAACTTCAGCTAATGTTACTGATGATCTCTAATGATTGTGCTAGAGCTAAGTTGATTTAGATCAGCTGCGGAATTATTTCTGCAAAAGCGTATTTTGACAAAAATAATGTATCTCTAAAGCTTTTTTCTGTTCCCCTCTCACTGAATATACACATCCTTTTCTTTCTTCCGTCTTCCACAATTGATATATTTTATCAGCTCTTCCCAAGACTTGCAGTACGGAGAACAAAGAATAGCAGGTGCAATCCTTCCATGTATAAGAAGTAAAAAATTGAATAGAAATAGGGCCTGATTGTACACTGTTTTTAGTAGTGGTGAGAATGTTATTGAAATACTGTGTCTAGTGCTGGTGTCCACAATTAAAAAGGGTGTTGGCAATTGGAAAAGGCTCAAATAAGAGCTACGAGAATGATTTGTGATTTGATATTTGTCAATGTTAGAGACCCTAAAACAGTCCAGTCTATATAGTTTAGCAAAGAAGGTAAAGTATAGATTTAAAGTAGGAGGGTGTCTAGACTACAGGGTTTTTTTAGAAAAAAGTGGCCTTTTTTGAAAAAACTTCCCCTGCATCTAGACTGCTGCTGCATTCTTTTGTAAGTAAATTGAAAGAATGTGGCAGTTTTTTTCGACCGCGGGAAACCTCGTTTTACAAGGAATAACGCCTTTTTTCAAAAGTGCTCTTTCAAAAAAAGGTGCTATGTAATGCAAACTCTGCTTTTTCAAAAGAGAGCATCCAGACTGCCTGGGTGCTCTCTTTTGAAAAAGTGGCTTGCTTTTTCGAAAAATCTGCTTGTAGTCTAGACGCTCTTATTCGAAAGAGGCTTTTTTTCGAAAGTATCTTTTGAAAAAGCCTCTTTCGAAAGAGGCTTGTAGTCCGGACATACCCTAAAAGTCCATAAGTACCTACAAAGAGAGAAGATTTCTGATAGTTGGCAGTTCTTTACCTAGCAGACAGAGGCATAACAAGATCCAATAGATTGGATTTAAAGCTAGACAAATTCAGGCTAGAAATACAATTCAGTATTTTACAGTGGCAATAACTAACAATTTGGAGCAACTGACCTCAGGATAGGGTATATTCTTCTTCTCCTGAGGTGTTTATATCAATTTTATGTGTCTCTTGAAAAGATCTGCTCTAACTCAGCCACAAATATTGGGGTGGATGCAGAAACCGCTACATGAAATTCAGTGGCCGTTATTATGCAGCAGATAAAACTAAATTATCATAATTATCCTTTCTGGCTTAACCACTATTGATCTCCCATTGTTCGGCAAATTCTCTGGCTCGGCACCAGTCAGGTCCCAAGCATGCCAGACTAAAGAGGTTCAACTTGTACTTCTTTCTCTCAACTGGAAATAGCTTGTCTCATGTGTCCTAGGATTGCATTAGCTTTTTTAGCAACCATATTACATTGGCAACTCACAGTCATCATATGATCAACCAATATACCTGAGTCTTTCTCTTCTCATGTCACTTGCAGTTGATAAGTCTCCAGCTTATAGAAAAGTTTCTTGTTATTAGTCCTTCAGTGCATGACTTTGCACTATTACATTTTCATTCCATTTCCACTACTTTAATTTGCAAGGTTGTCCAGATGTTCTTATATGGTGTTCTGGTCCTCTTCTGCATTCACAATACCTCCTGACTTTGTGTCACCCACAAATTTTATTAGCACTTCTCACTTTTTTGTCAAGGTTATTAATAAAAAGGTTTTAAAAACCACAATTCCCAAGGAACTCCACTAATAACCTCTCTCCAACCCGACAGTTCACCTTTTAGTATGAGCCATTGCAGTCTTCTCTTAAACCTGCTCCTTATTCAATTTCAGAACTCATGTTCATCCCCATCTTCTCTTATTTTACTAACAACTTCTTCGGTGGAATACTATAAAATACCTTAAAGAAATGAAGGTGTATTAGATTTACTACATTTCCTTTGTCTAAAAAATCAATTATCTTCTCAAAGTCATCGATCAAAGTGATCTGGCACAATCTTGCTTTTATAATGCCATGTTCTATTTTATCCCAATTTCCATTTACCTCTATATCCTTAACTAGTTTCTCTTTAAAAATTTGTTCTAAACTTCTGCATCCAATGAAGGTCAAACTAACAGACCTGCATTTTCCCAGATACATATTTTCCCTTTCTTCAAAATAGATTCTATATTAGCAGTTCTCAGGCCATAGGGTACAAACCCCCAAGTTAACAGAGTTATTAAAAATCCTTGCTACTCAGCTTGCAATTAGTCTTGGATAGAGATTATCTGGGGCCTTGTATTTTGTCCCTTTAAGCTGTTTGAGTTTGACTTCTGGCTTGATGCAATTATTCCTACTTCAATAGCCTCATTTCCATTAGTCACCTTGTCACTAACCCTAAGCTTCGCATTACCCATATGAAAAACAAAAGTTTGTTTATGGCCACTAGCCCTGGCTCTCAGTGTTCTGTGCTGTTGTTTAGCTCTAAATTACCTCTCAGTGTCTTCTAAGCAGTGCAAATGTTGATAATGCTTCTAGACATTATTGATCACACATGGTTTGGCATCAATCTGTAGTTCAACTTGTACTATAAGTGAGGTCTGAATCAGATCCTTCATTTATAGCATTGACTTTAATAAGAGTAGTTGAAGGTTTCATGTGCATCTCCATGGGTTTAGGCAATTACTTCACAGTTTGCATGGTTATACTCATGATACCTGCTGAAAATCAACCCATAGCTTATTGCATATGATTGTCAGAATCTATAAGGTTTATTTTCACATTAGATGTCAAGAAAACATCTGCTTTTAGCCAAGCTGCAGCATTACAGCATGATCTTCCTTTAAACAGATAACAAGCACATTTCAACAAGAGAAACTGAGAAGGAATTTCAATGAATGTTGGCTTGAAGATTTCATAAGAAAAAAATTCATTTTAATCTATTCAGATAAATGTCTCAGTCATATAGATTGCTAAATGATAGCAGCATCTAGTAATGTCATCTTAGTTTGTTGATGTCACATGAATGCTGAGATAAAAATGCAGCTCTGGGGCCAGATTTTGTTCCTGGACTGACATAAGCAGCTCCCATTGATTTAATCTGAGAAAAAAGATGAATATACCAATATAAAGCACAGGCATTCGGTGTAAATACATGCCCAACAATTACTTACGCATGTGTGTTGACCCACCGAGTCCTTGTACAATATACAGTAAGGTCCCAGTAAGATGGGACTCCACAGCATTCCCAAAGCTTTAAAAGCTCAGTTGGGTCTTAAGTTGCTTGTGCTGCAGTACAAACAAGTGATTTAATAGATATTTCAATCCTCTGCCAAAGCAACTCATTTTGGGACCAGGTTTGGCACCCTTACTCTTTTGAAGTAGCACCTCACTGTCCAAGTGCGTCCCACTGAATACACAAGGATTACTCATGCATGGGTTCCATTCAGTATGAGCAAGTGACACCAAAACTGGGCTCTTAAGTAGTTTTAGCACTGATTCCAATTTATACAATACATAAAATGAGATTAATAACATGTCAATTTGAAGATAATCAATCTAGTTGGAATGTTTCATTGGTGCAAAAACTGTGATATTCTGGAATTGGTATACGTCATAGTCATCTTTATAATTTGAGAAGGGATTGTCCAAGGAAAACAGGTTTGGGTTTTGTAAAAATGTTCAGATATAGCTTCACGTTAATTTGATCTACCAAGCCTCAAATAAAAAAGTTGTGGTTGTGATCTATCATTAAATTTCAGATTTTGAGCTATGACAAGACTCTTAATTGTTATGGTCCCTGGATTATTAAAAGCAGACTCCATGTTGAGCTATAGAGCTTTACAATTGCACTCTAGTTTGAGAACTTTATTAATTATTATTATTACTTATTATTACTTTATTTGCATTATTATAGGGCCAAGAAGACCTACTTATGGATCAGGACCTCATTGTGGTAGGGGCTGTACAAACACAGAACAAAAAGTTGTCCTTGCCTTGAAGAGCTTACAAGTGATAGAATATGGATATAGATAAATGACGATAGAATACATTGTAGCCAGCCAGAGTAAGTCTAAGGTCTGACACTGGGTTCCCAAAGTACAAAGTACGCCACACAGGTATCTGTCAAACACAAGTAGTTTATTTCCTGACAGCTAACAGTTGTGCCCCATAACTGGAAGAACAACATAACAAAGAAGCGGCATATCTTATGACCCTTCCTGCAAGCCTGAAACCCCGGGTAGGCTGCGGACAAGTGGGAGGTTGTCTCAGCTTCCGAGGCGCCGGTCCCCAAAGCCCATCGGTGAGGTTCGATTTGCTAGGCTCTGAGGCAGCCTTAAATACAGTTTTCCTGCCTTGGTTGGCAGTTTGGAAATTTCCAGGGGTTACTCATTACATGCTGATGTAGGGCTTAGCTGTTAGTTATCGATCTGGTTCTGATCTAGTTTACTTGTTCTTTGGCCCTGTTTACGTGATCAGTACGTTAGGGTAAACAGAATTGTTTATGCGTTCTTGCCCTTTACCCTTATCTCATACTTGTTCCTGCTATACTGGCAACAACGCTTATCTTAAGTGGCGTATGTTCTCAAAGACTTGCTTCTGGTTCATCAGATATAGGGAAAAGGGAAAGGGGGGAAAGAATGCAGGCCTCACCACCCCTAAACTAGCACGTACAAAGTTCTTCCGCAATTGACCACTACATACATGATGGTCATCATAATAGGCTGTGGTCTTAGTCCAGTAGTAGTCTAACTGTAGTCAAGAGGTCAGAGAGACAAGCTGAAGGTTTAATTTGGACAGAATGAGGCAGGTGTGGAGTACAGAGGTATCTCTGTGAGCCATCAGCATAGAGATGATAGGTGAATTTATGTTTGCAGGTGAGGATACTCAGTGATAAGTTGTAGAGATAGAAGAGAAGGTGTATCAGTGACTGAGACTTGCAGAAAGCTGGGGGATGTAATGAGATGCATCCTCCAGTGGAGGTGCTGAAGGACTGATCAAAGAGGAAGGAAGAGAACCAGGAGAGGAAAGAATCACAGAGTCAGGAGAGGTAAATAGTAAAGATGCTTAGGACTGTTACTATCAAAGCATTGCTCTGGCCCATGGTTATTCTGTAGTGAGGTTCTCACTAATCCCTGCCATAAAAACAACTATTCTTTTAAAACTGTTTGTTATAATAAAAAATAAATATGGGCGGTGTCTGGCTATGAAACATCCACAGAATTGCAAGTGACTCGTTGGAAAAACGATTAACGCAGCTGACTATTTCTTGGCATTAGTGTAGTTTTTGCAGCTGGAAGTAATTCACTGTACAATTATGACCTAGGAAACTAACACAGCCTATCATATACTTGTTCTATATGACCTAAATTATACCATTAACCAGAAAAGTACTAGCAAAGCAAGTAAAAACTAATGCAAATGGAGGTCATATACTATACTGCCATTTCATTAACCTAGTTTTGCATGTTCATTTGTCACAGATGCAAGCACTGAAAATGCAAATTGTTTCAGTCAGCTAATTAGAAAACTGTCTGAAAAAAGCTGGGAAGGATATTACCATGGCAACAACTCATCAAGTGACCATGTGGCTGTCAGATATATATGATTTTGAGCAGGTTTAATATCTTTTAAATCTGGAAGTAAAGACTGAATGGTGACCTTTTTACTAAGCCAGTCAAGTGATATAACAAGACCATTTTGAGAATGTACTGAGAAGGATTTTATAGGCTGAAAGACCTAACTTGGTATTCAGGATACCAGTCTGATAAAGTGCAAGAACATTGAAACCTGAACATCTGATTTTTTACATATGCTACAGGCATATTCTACAGTATAATCTTGGTATATTAAATATGGTGCAAACTCTGCTCCCCTGCATTATCACATTTGAGGATAACACTAATTTTAATGCTAATTTTTCAATTTTATCACGTGTCTCCTGTTGTTTTTTGTTTTTCTTTGAAGACCCAGCTCCAGCAGTCATTCGATTAAGTGATGATCTTAGCCTTTCTTAAGTGTCTACTGCTCCTCATTCCAAAGAAAAAGATTGAAAATGTGAGCCCTAAAGACTAAAAAAAATATTGCAGGCAAATGAAAAAAGCCACATCTTGTTTATTTTTTTTAAAATCATGATTTGTAAGTAAAGTTCATGAATTTGGACTGAGGTTGACCATATTGGTTGTGTTATCAGTGGCAGAGTAGGAAACTGAGATGAGTGTTGGGAAGAGAACCAGAAGAGGAAAGAAGCAAGGTCATTAGTATTGAAGGTGGCTGACAGGTCAAAGATGAGGTCACACAATGCGCAGTTATCTTGCGAGGATGTTGCAAAGGCCAGGACTTTAGCAGGGTTCAAAAATAAGCTAGACACATTCATGCTGGATAGGTCCATGAATGACTATTAGTTAGGATGGCTAGGAATGGTGTCCCTAGCCTGTGTTTTTCAGAAGCTGGGAATGAGCGACAGGGGATGGATCACTTGGTGATTACCTGTTTTGTTCATTCCTTCTGGGGCACCTAGCATCAGCCACTGTCAGAAGACCAGATATTGAGCTAGATGGACCTTTGATCTGACCCAATATGGCCGTTCTTATGGATCTATTATCTCTTTGGCTTCATTAGCCATTGTGTTTTATGTGGTAGATAACAGGAGATGCATGGTCTGCTGTAGCTTCAGGGCTGCAGCAGTGGCTGCATGTTCTCAGATACTGGAGAATGATTCCTTACTGATGGTTGAGTACAGGAACAGGATTCAGCTGCAGAGAGCAGTTTAACAACTAAGAGGATTACTATCTCAGAGTTAGTCTGGGTTTGCAAAATCGATGAGGAGTCCTGTGGCATCTTAGATTTATTAGGAAAAAAGATTTTTTTGGTAAAATAAAGTAGTTTTTACCCATGAATGTTATGGCCCAATAAATCTGTTAGTCTCTCAGGGTATGTCTACACTGCAGCGTTATTTTGAAATATCTTATTTCAAAATAGTTAATTTGAAATAAGTTATTTGGAAATAACGCATCTACACACAAAATGCATTTTGAAATAGCATTTTGCTATTTTGAAATACCACAGCCACACTGAGTGGACACTGATTCGGAGTTAAGGCCGGCCAGAACCAGGTCAGGGTTAACGCATCAGGTAAGGAGTGTCTTTGTGTGGCTGTTGCCTGAGGCTATCTGAGGTCTGTGCTTAAAGGGACACCCCCCCCTCCCTGGGCAGCCGGTTCTCAGGTGTCCCTGCTTGCTTTCCTGCCTTCCACTTACCCTTCCCTAACCCCCCCTTCCTGATGTCAAATAAAATACATGTATTTTCAAAAATATAAACTCTCTTTATTTAACAAAACTGGGTGGGGGGATGAAACTCTGGGGAGACTGGGGAAAGGAGGCGGGAGAGGGGAGAAGAGAGGGTGGGAGAGGGGAGGGGGAAAACTGGGAGGAGGGAGCTGGAAGGGAGAAGCAAGGGGAACAAGGGGGAGGGGAAGCTCAGGGCTCAGGGGTGGGGGTCTCGCCAGGCCAAGTGTCTCCCAGAACGGCGGGTGCGGGGGCCTCGGCGTCCCCGGGGGAATGGGGAGGAGGGTGTGGAGGTTGAGGTGGGGTTGTGGAGATTGAGGAGGAGGATGTGGAGTTTGAGGAGGGAGAGGTGAGAGGGGGAGAAGGAGTGGGAGGAGGAGCGGGAGCTGGGTAGGCAGCAGGCGCTGGAGTGGCACGAGGCAGCACACTCTGCACCAGGGTCTGCAGATGGGCACAGATGGCACGACCCTGGGCAAGCAGCTCCCGCCAGAACTCCTGGTTGTTCTGCACCCCCTGCTCCATGGTGCAGTGCAGGGCTTGCAGGGACCCCAGCTGCTGGTCTCAGTACCCATGCAGTGTTCGGGTGGACTTGCTGAGCACTCGGGTGCGGGAGGATGTCCCGGGCGGGGTGGTGCGCTCTGCACACGCAGCTGGTGCGGCTGCGGAGAAAGAAGAGAAGTGGTCAGTTCTCCCTGGGGACACAGTGCGTGAAGCCCAGCCCCCCCTCTGTGAGATGAAGATGACCATGCCCTGCACCGTCAGAGCCGCTGTGCTTGCACAGAGGTCATGGTCGGAATGTCCAGCTATCCCCGGGAGTGGGAGCTGCCCCGAGACCGCACGCAGGCCCCTGTGCTGTGTATAGTGTGGCCAAGGTCGGGGGGAGATGTTAGAGGAGGCTTGTGAAGGGAAGGTGTCCTGCTGTGTCCTGCCCCGGGGTCAGGAGCATGTCAGGTCTCTTCACACACGCTTGTGGCTATCAGGCCACGGCCCCAGGGGTGGCACGGCATGTGCTCGCACATGCACAGGGTGCTGCGTGATGTGTGGAGAGCAAGGGCCACGTGTGCGGTCCCTGGTCTCCCTCCCCGTCTCCCCCCCGCCCGGGAAGGGGACAGTGACAGCGCTTACATGGTATGGCCTCCCTGGACGACCCTGCTGACTTCTCTCCTGGGACTGCTCAGGAGTCCTGCTGGCGTGGCGGCTCCTCCTCCACACCATGGTCAGGGCCTTCCGGTCCCGGCTCGCTGTCCCCCGGGGTGGCATGGACCGCCCCGCCCCCCAGGATGCAGTCCAGGACGACAAAATAGGGGCAGGTGTCTGCCCCTGCTATGGAGCTGCCCCAAGTGGCCCTGGCGTATGCCTGCCACAGCTCTTTAATCTTGAGGCGCACCTGCTCCTGGGTGCTCCTCTGGCCTTTTTTGCCCATGGTGGCAGTTATGCGGCCGTAGACAGCCGCATTCCTCCATCTAGTGCAGAGATCATGGACATTGGGGGCCTGCCCCCAAACCTCAATGAGGTCCATGATCTCCGCACTAGTCCAGGAGGGCGCCAGCCGTCTACGGCCCCTGGATGGCTCCTGGGTGCTGGGGGACTGGGCGGGGGACTGCTGGCTGGCTCTGGCTGCCCGGCTCATCCTGGGGCCACTGGTCAGGGGCGGTGACTGATGGCAGGCCTGGATCTGGCACGTGCAGTATGGCCAGAGTCTACCCCTTTAAGGGCTCCAGGGCTGGGGGAGAGGAGAAGAGTTTTCCTGGTTTGGCCCAGAGTGGCCACCAGGGGAAACTGGGAAGGGCTGGAGACCCCCTATTTCGAAATAAGCATCTACACAGTGCTTATTTCAAATTATCTATTTCAAATTTGGCGTTATTCCTCATAGAATGAGGTTTAACTAATTCGAATTAAGCGTCCCACTATTTTGATTTTATTTCGAAATAGCGGTTTGCCTGTATAGACGCTATTAAAGTTAATTCGAAATAAGGGCTGTTATTTCGAATTAACTTTGCTGTGTAGACATACCCTAAGGTGCCACAGGACTACTCACTGTTTTTTAAGAGGAATACCGTTAGTCAAAAGCTCAAGTACTCTGCCACTCAAACCCTCATAATTGGAAACATTAAAATAATTAAAACAGATAGACAAATACTATAACCATTGTTAATAATATATCATCATTCAGAAACTGTAACATTTGAATGTGAAGGTAAATGTGTGCACACACACATACACACACATCCTCAAAATCCTCTCCTGCTGCCAAGATTTGTATGAAATGAGTGGGTTATCAAATAAACCATGTATTTATTTCATTAGCCCTTATAGTGGTTGGGAAATTAGAAGATATTTTTTTAATAGAGCCATACATTGTTTTAACTGTATCCTCACTAGAAAGTTGTCTGTTGAAAGGCTCCCCCCAATGTGCTGCCAAATGATTTATTTTTATTTCACTCATTACATCTTACACCCCACAGTTTTACTAAGGGTATGTCTACATGGCAACATTATTATTATCATTTCCAGCTGAAACTATTTGAAAATGAAAAACCTGCATTTTAGGATGGATCATTTAAACAAAGAGCACTGAAGTTAGAGAGTGGATAAAGGCAAATCACACATATTCATTGCATGAAAAGAAAAGCAAGCAGATTTTATGTTTGTAGCAGATTTTGATAGCAATAAAATATTTTATGGAGCATCTGAGAATTCATTCTTTTTTAAACTAAAATAAAGGGCTAAATTCTTTCTCACTTCTCATGCATTATGAATATTTTTGTCTTCTTGCAATGAATATGTGTTGGCTATATAAGAAGTTAGCTTGTCTTTGCAACTCTGTTCATTTTAACTTATGTTTTAAAGTGAGTGATTTGAAGCAGTGATTTTTTTCAGCGGTGCTCCTATGATTTCTCTTTATTGCTCCCTTCATGGTACTACCTTTTTTTTTTTCTGGCAGGAACAAGTAACATATGTTCCAAACATTCCACGGAAATTTGCTAGGTAGGTCACTAGGTAAGCTATAGACATATGTGGTCTAGAATGAACAGGCCATCAGTAAATTCCATGTAAAAATTCTAGTATAGTCATACCCTGGGCATTTAAAACTAGATTTGATAAAAAATCACTATATAAAATCTAATAAAATCCTACACTGGCAGAGAGATAGATTAATTGACCTGATCAACATTTTCAACTTTAACTTCTCTGATACCATGATATATTAATAGATGAGCATAGGAACTGCAGTATTTAAGCTCTTGCATGTCTTGAAAAACAGACAATACATTAGTATTGAATGATTAGACATGTGCCCTTTTTGTGGTGGTATTTGTACATAAGAAAGCAGACTAGGTATAACAGCTGTTTTTATCCATCAAGCAGGACTGGGTTGTCAGGATTCTTAAGGAAGCCAGAGGAATTATCCATTGAAGACTGCTGAAGGAAGATGATGTTCATTTCCCAAGTCATAATAAATGTGGGTTGACAGGCAAACAGAAAAGATAGCCCCAGAGAAAAGCTTGTATTCGGGGCATGAGGTTAACTGAGGAAAAGACAAGGCTAAAACGGAGGCATATGACTTTATAGTACAGAATCTGATTTTACGGTTTCTGACAGAGAATCAAGATCTGACATAAAAAATTTTTTAAACGTCATTGTGATGAGGTACACATGTGGTTCTGAAAATGCTGTTCATGCTTCAGAGGTAAATTAAAATGAGGGTTTAGAAAAGGAATGTTACCCCTGTGTATTCATTAGAGAATCCCAAGATGCAAGAACTAATCACTCAATGCAAACTTAACCAGAGAGTACAAGGAAAAGGATGAGAATTCTTTAACCCATACTCACAAGAGTAGTTCAATTTGCTGTAGTGGAATCACTTATATGAGTCATGAATACAGGTCTAGGTCCTGTACCTTTTTGTCCTGAAGACAGTTTTTAAAAAATTAGCAATTTATCTCATCAGGTTACTTAATTTTTTTTCTTACGTGTTTGACAAAATGAGGCAGAAAATGTGGACAGTCCCTGCCTTGGAGAGGTTATAATCTAAGCAAAAGAGACACAGAATAGACATCATGCACAGGGAAGCCCAGAGGAGTGATTGACTAGGTTGTTTTGTATTCTGATTTTGAATATAATAGAAACATTGTTGAAATTCCTGACTCATTTCACGTGGGCAGTGCACAAGAAGTGAGGCTTAATGAAGGATTGATGTGAAGAGAGAATAGTGGCTTGATGATTCAGAATTGGGAAGATATAGCAGCCCATGATGATGGTTGGAGGGGGAGCAGATAAGAGGGACTGGCGTAATTGGCAAAAGAAGGAGTGGAAATGACATAAAATATTAACTCTGAGATATAGATTGGGTTGGAATTTTGCAGGGATTAGGATATAGGAATATCTTTGGTAAACATAAGTGAAAATATTGAAAAACAGTTAGGTGGTATGGGGAATAATTGATTAAACATTTTGTTTTGGCATTCAGTCTCTTCAGTTTAATTCAGAATGTAAGGGTGTGACCATTGTGCTTATTTTCAGGTATACATTTGCAACTCCCAGGATTTTTTACTGGCCCACTATGCAAAAATAGGCCAGTGAGATTCTTAGTATTAAAAAACCTGCTACTTTTTATTAAAATCCATAAATGTTTTGTTCCACTTTAGTAATATTACCTCCATTTAATATACGGGGCAATATGCTCATAAAGGATATCAGAGTATGCTTTACATAGTACTCAATGAACTCTTGGATGAATTACCACAAAATTACTGTGTATTTGCTTCATGGGGTTTTTTTAATGAAAATTTTAAGAGTTATTTGTGCCAAATCAATACAATTAGGGCTAGATTCTGATAGCCGTATTCATGTTTAAGTATTACCATACTTTGTGAGTAG
This sequence comes from Pelochelys cantorii, assembly GCA_032595735.1. Taxonomy (NCBI): domain Eukaryota; kingdom Metazoa; phylum Chordata; order Testudines; family Trionychidae; genus Pelochelys; species Pelochelys cantorii. Next base: position 329,425,327 of record CM064326.1, on the reverse strand, counting down.
TCCCAGTGAAACAACTGAATTACTCAAAGAATAAAGTGCTACTCATTGTGGCAAAAGCTATCAGAATCTGGCCTGTATCTCTCCAGTATTGCCACTATGCCATTTTAAATTAAAATCTATCTCATTTGATCAAATTATTTTGGAAGACAGAACCTTTACAAAACCCGAGAAAGAAAAAACATCAGCGATATTGTGGGAGACTGTTCTCCATTTGCTACAGGTTTTTCATACTTTAGCAGTATGTGTTATATTTAGTTACTTGTAAAACCATGATAGTATTAATGGTCAAGTGGTTATTTTTGCATTGGTTTTATGCCCAAATTTATTTCTGGCTCTGCTACTTTCATTTGGGATTATAAAAATCAATGCACAGTATGTTTAGTGTTTCTAATATTGATGCTACAATGTTTGCAGTATGAAATAACTAGACTGGATAGAGTCTGTATGAAACACATAGTGAAAATATTTTCAAGAAAATTTGGTTGCCGGGCTGTTCTTTCCCATACACAGAATATGCAGCTGCATAGGGCACCTGAACATTTGGGGCACGTTGCATCTTAATGTCCACTCACCTGCCACTTCTGATCCTTGCTCTATGGCTCTGTTTCCTCTGGAGAGGAGCTAGTCAACTTAAAAGTGAAAAAAACCTGCCAGACCTATTAGCAGAACACTGAACATGAGAAAAGAAGCTTTGAACTGGTGATGAAGCCCTTTAACAGGCATTTACCAAACTGAGGTACATCTTGTCAGTTTGTGAAATTACTGTGTTAGTCTACAGGACCTTCATTTAAAATTTGCTTTGAAATATTTCATTAATGTATTCCTGAAAATTATATACTCACATCTCTAATAAAAAAAAATCCCCTTCCTGGGTGCCATCGGGAATAGGGGCACCAGCTCAATAGTACTGTATAGGGCTCCATAAATCCTAAGGAGAGCCCTGCTCCATGTGTTCTTCACAAATAAAGGATCTTCTTCATTCTTTGTAACTAATGCCTCCCAAAGAGAGAACAAGGATCAGGGTGTTGAGTCTAGCAGAGAAAGGCATAACATTATCCAATGGCTGGAAGTTGAAACTAAAGAAACTCAGACTGGAAATATGGTGCAAACTTTTCAGAGTGAAATTTATTAACCAATGGAACAATTTTTCAAGGGCTCTAGTGTATTCTCCATCACTGAGTACTTTTTAGTGGAGAGTGGATGTCTTTCTAAAAGCTATACTCTAGGAAGTTTTCTGGCCTGTGTTGTACAGAAGGGCTGACTGTATGATCACAAAGGTCCCTTCTGATCTTCGAAGCTGGAAATCTTCTTTTTCCCCATGTAAATATTAAGGTTTAAGACCATGAGCACCAGAAAACTGTGATATAAATTGGCCATTTATTGAAGAATAAAATTTAATTCAGAACTAATTATTATTATTTGAGAGGGGAGCACTGAGCTTCAGTGGCTTTAGACTGGGAAAAGAGTTTATTAAAAAAAAAGAGCTTAGGAGCATGGTTCAAAGCCTGTTGTGGTCTGTGAGAGTCTTTCCATACTTTTAAAGGGCTCTTCATTTTAGATTAGGCTCTTCATTATCTTCAATCAGGACTGTACTTAAAAGCCAGCTTCCTTGACTTGGCTGATTTAGGGCATTTGAGTATTTGTCCTACTTCAGAACAATGCTCAGGACCAGATTCTGAACTCATTGTTAACATAGGGCAGTGGTTCCCAGCCTTTTTCATAACAGGGACTAACAAACCCATTCACAAACTTTTGACAGACTGGTAATATTTTATTTGCATATTCATTATGTAAATGATGAATATGCAAATATGTGAATAAAATGGTCTGCCAAAAGCCCAGCCTCCCAGAACGCCCCAGTGCCAGCCCTAACCCCTAGAGCCACCTACCCCACTACTAACCCCTAGCCACTGACCCCAGAGTCCCCTGCACCCAACTCCCCAATGCCAGCTTCCAGCCATTACAGCCCTCCAGTGCCAACCCCCCATCCCAAATGCCTCAGAGCCAGCCCCCTGCCCCTTAGAGCCCCCCATGATACTTTCCCAGTACCAGCCTCCTGTTTCCAGAGCCCCTCTGCACTCAACCCCCCAGTGTCTTCCCCAGTGCCAGTCACCAATATTAGCTCCATTCCCGGAGCTCCCCAGTGCCAGCCCTGTCCTCAAAGCCTCTCCCACTAGTAGCTCAGCCTCCAGAACAACCCAGCACTAGCCCCACCCCTAGAGCCCCCAGTGACTTCCCTGGCCTCCTCGACTAGCCCTGTGCTGCTGCCTGCATCACAGCAGCTCTGGGAGCTGGGGCTGGGGTACACTGCCCAGCACTTCCTCCCACCATGGCTGTTGAGAGAGTGGTCTCCTTCGGCCATGGAAGAGCACTTCCCTGCCCTGCGGGAGGGCCACATGACCCTCCTGCTGCACAGGAAAGCCTCTTCTGAGGCTGGGAAGAGACCTTGTCCCTGCCAGGCACTGGTTGGCTGAGAGGAGGGGCAGGACACGCCTCTCCCAACAGCCTCAGCAAGAGTGGTGTACCCCCCCCCCATAGTTGCCACGGCCTGGCAGCAGGCCATGGTCTGGTGGTTGGGAACCTCTGACGTAGAGTAACCCCACTAAGGTGATTTTTTTGTGCGAGTCAGTATGACAGGGTGTCTGCCTTGCACTGGCCCTTTAAGGGTTAAACTCAGCCCTGGTAGAAGGCTGGGAGAGTGGTGCCGGCAGCTGAGGCAGATACAGCCAATTAGGACCCAGCTGGGGCTGTATAAATAAGGGCTCCTGGAGGAGCAAACACACACCCTTGCTCTAGAGGGGAGCAGGAGGGACCTGTCTGCTATGGAAGTTGGAGGCTTTCTGAGACAGAGCAGTACTGGGAAGTTCCAGCCTGACTTCACTCCCAGACTGCAGGGCCTGAGCTAAGGCCTGAGGGCACTTGAGCTGTAGATAGAGCAGGGCTGGGGAAAGTCAGAGGGAGCTCTGGCCTGACCTCACTCCCAGGCTTCAGTGCCTGAGACAAGGCCTGAGTGTACTAGGGCTGCAAGGAAACTGCCTGGATAGAAAAAGGCAGCAGGTCCACATCCCTTTGCCAATGAGGAGTGGCATTTTGGACAGCAGTTTGCCCCTGAGGTAAGGGGCTAGAAGATGACTGGCAATGGGTCACTGAGGCAAGGTGGGTATAGGTGGCTTGAGGATTCCCTGGGAACGTAGCAGCCCAGAAGGCGGGGGCACTGACCTAGGACAGTCTGAGGATGAAAGGGCATTTGGCCAGGAAGGGGGCGCTCCTAGGCAGAAGAGCTAATTCCCAGAGTGGCCAACTGGACATGCCTTGGGGGTGAGTGCTCGCCTCGTGACAGTCAGCAAAACAGGCTGAATGAAAAAGTTGATAATCTTCCCCAGAGCTCAGTCCTGCAAGGCACAAGTCTGTGGATGGTCAACAGGCATAGGTCTTTCAGAATCAACACAACATCATAGTGTGAGATGATGAAGATACAAATTCTGTAAAAATTAGGACTGTATTAAGCTCAGGCATATGCCACAAAAAGACTTGGTAGCTGAGGCCCAAACTTACAAAGGGATTTAGGTGCCAATACAAGCAGATAAGCCCTTAATGGTATTTATGAAGTACCTAGTGTGTCTGTGGGCTTTAGAAACTGCCATTAGGCATCCATCTCTATCTTTGGGTGGCTCAATCGCTTTGTAAACCTGGCCCTGGACACCTTGCAGAACTGGAAGCACATTTTTCTTTAACGTAATCCCTTCTGATTCTGACTGCACCTCTATGATTCTATATTAGCCTTTTTTTGCAAGAATATATCCATTCGAAAATTATCTGAAGCATGTCCTTGATATAGACATTAGAGTCTGTGTTCTTCAGCCACGGTTTTATAATATATTATTATCAGCGTTATGTCTTAAACAAAAAACCTAAAGGTTTTTGTAATTTACAGCATAATGATTCTGGTCCAGTAATGGGGCTCATTAGCCAAGTTTAAAATAAAGCTTCCCGACTAACCCCTTCTCCAGAGGTTTCTGGGGGTTTTATACTGTTTACTATGTGTCAGGTTCCCATTGGAAACCTGCTGCAACTGTAGCCAAGCTCTGCTGGAAGCAATCTAACTCTTCTGTAGCCAGACAACCACCAACAAGAGTTTATACACAGGTGCCCATTTGCCATTTGTCCTTTTTTTTTCTAGTTTTCTGGGAAAGGCAGAATGAGACACAGAATGCAGAAATTATTTATCAAACAACTGCAGGCAGGGGAGAGGGGAGAAAGGAGGGTGAAGGGAGGAAGATGACCTGCCTTTCATTCATATCCCATTGTCTCTCACATATACTTTTATCACACAAAACTAGAACATCCACAATAGGAAAAAAAAAGTCTAAGGGGAAAAACAAATAAAGCAAAGCAGTCCCTTAAACAGACAGACCACCTTGTTACAATGATGAACAAGTATCAAGGAAGGTATTGTCTTAATGTGTATAAGAGCTTTTGATAGATTTTTGATATTGGGTATATATGGGCAACCTTTCTACAAAAGGACAGCAATATTTTGAATGAATGATAACATTTTCAAGTGTATTTAGCCCTCTTGTTACCGTGGGCACATTAAATTATTGCATGTTACATTGTGTGTGGTTTAGAGGAATGTGGTGTTTAATGAAGAGCTAACTATTGGAACCTGAAAAACAACTGTGTATGATGTGCATAGGATTTGAATTGCAAGGACTGTATCAGGCCTGCTGATGGGGGGGGGGGGTGGGAGGCAGTAGGGCAGTTGCCCCAGGACCAGGTGATTCAAAAGAGCCTTGGGCTCCTAGCCTCTGCTGCCACTACCACAGGAGCAGGGAAGGATGGAGCCCCAGGCTCTTTAAATAACTGCTGGAGTGCCATGCTCTGCACTCTGGGTAGCCCTGAAGGCTCACTGGTGGGGGAGGGTCTATGGTATGGCCCACTCTGGGTGGTGCTGAGGGCTTTGTGCTCCAGCTCTGACCCTACTGTTAGATACCCCACCCCTGCCAGAACCCTGGAGCTGTCTCTCCTGCCTTGCCCAGGGCCCAGCAAGTCTGTCTATCTCCCTCCCCCCCCCCCCAACTATAATGAAAAGAACAGCCAAAAGTATAATATGATTTTACTTTCAAAAATACTTATTTTATTAATTTAATATTGTTTGTTATGTTATAGGTACAAGAATGGCTGTGTCTAAACTGCCAGACACAAAGAGCAATATCAGGACAACTTGGGGATATGGGCAAAATGTCACCTCCCATGTCAGCCCCTTCACAGTCAATATCCAAACCATCTGTTGTTCCTCGGAGCCAGCCAGTGCCTCCTGAATCAGACCACCCTCAGAAAACTGCAGCACCACCTACCCAAGTAGTAGAAAAATCTAAAAGAAGAACCAGGAATTCAGAGGAAAGTTCCAAAGCTTCAACAGGGGAAATTGGCAAAGACACTTTCAGCTGATAAAATCCAGCAGGGGATTCAGAAGGAAGATCCAAAACTTCAACAGGGGAAATTGGCAAAGACACTTTCAGCTGATAAAATCCAGCAAGGAATTCAGAAGGAATCTCCAAAATTTCAACAGGGAAAATTAGCAAAGAAACCCTCTGCTGATAAAATTCATCCAGAAATACAGAAGGAGGAACCAAAACATCAGCAGGGGAAACTAGCAAAGACAATGTCAGTGGATAAAATTCCTCCAGAAATAAATTCGTATTTAAAACAACCTGTAAGTAAATTGGAAGAAGACAAAAAAGGGATATACCCAGGAGAGAAGCCATCCCTCCAAGAGGACAAAAAAGAGGATGTCAGAGTTGAGAGTAAAGGACAAGGTATCAAAGAAAAGTTCGAAGCCAAAGTACCTCATGAAGAACTGCAGGCTAGGAAACAAGAGGAGGTGAGGAAGGAGGATTTGACCACTGGGATGCCACAAATGGTATCCAAACCTGAAAAAATTCAGAAAGAAGAAACCATAACTCAAGTTGCACCTATGACACAATTTGATCATGTGGAATCAGAGAGAGAAAAAACAGTAAGCTTTTTTTATTTCTTTTCCTTTTCCTCAAGTAGATAATATAGGCCCCAGATTCCACAAACTCTTGACTATGTAAGTAGTCTTTATTCTAAAAAGCTGTTGCAATGACATGGGATGATTCTTACTAGTAAACCCTGTCAGTAAGGGTTTGTGGAACAGGGCACATAAGGCCCTTGTCTGGTATTTCATTTGGGTTTGCATAGTTTTCAATCTCTGCAACTGAGAACTGAAACTAAAACAAAATTGCTTTTTTGAAGTCAAACCTTTCTCTTTTTTTAATGGCTGTTCTAGATACTTTTAGTATTTTGTTCAGTGTTAATCATTGAAGCTGATATACATATTCCATAGGTCTCAAACCCAGGAGGAACCAAGCTGCATCAATGTTTCACTCTGTTAATGATTGTTTTCACTGATGGCTCTTGATTTTTTTTTGGGGGGGGGGGAGCGGCTATAGAGATTTTGAGTTGGAGGAAGTGACCAATTTAAATTATAAAATAGCTACATTTCTTAGTTTGGAAATGGTAGGAGAATGTACTGATTTTATGGACCTTAATCCTATTTTAGGATCTGCTAATACAGATTTTTATGTCCATGTGAGCATTGGCTCACCAAAGGCAAATGGGATTTGCATGATACAGGGATCTGCAATACTAAATCCCAGTACAGGCTTTATGCTATGTTTTATAGTAAATTGACATACATAATTCACATTACTCATCCATTCATAACCACATTATTTTGTATAACTTATTTCCTTTTCTCATGGAAAATTACATGTTTTCAAGTAGAAGTTATATACGGTCTCTCCATTCACATAATTCAATAAATGTTAGCATGTGCTAACAGATATACCTCACTGCACTGTACAGACACATTTGCTGGATGAAGAGTAATTGTTAAGCCATTCATCAACCAAATATGGCTAAAGAAATGATTTTGGAATGTGAAAAATTATGCTCCTTCTAATTAACCTTAAACTAATGATTGGTCATTCATTACATAAATATCAAAGTGGGTAAGGAGAATTTTTTTTTTCACATCTGCCAGGCATGATATAAAGATTTCAAATAGCGCTGGCCTATATTTCAACAACAAAACCCACCAAAATATTTTTGAGAAGTGAGATTGTTTATTTTGGAAATACAGCTGTAGTGCCTTTTTGGAGCTCCAATGTAGGTGCTTCATGCTCTTCTGTAAGATGAGATAATTGCAGCATGGGAGATGAGAAGATACATTTTAAAAATGGGAGCCAGGCCCTTAGGAAGGATGGGATTGTAAGGAAATGGAACTGCAATTCTCATCGTGGCAGAATATCCAAAACAGCACATTTTAATTTTTGGCTGAAAATTTTCATTCAGGGGTCATTTGATTTTTCAACAAAAATCAGACTTTTCCACAGTCAAGAGATACTTAAAAACCCAAATTTCTGTCAAACATTTTTGATGGACAATTTTCAACGAGCCCTATTTTCAGAGCTATCGTTTCCTTTGTGTATTATGCAAAGGCTAAAAAAATGCTGTATAACATCCAAGGCACTGTTCTGAGATTCCAAAGTTCTGCTTCTAGCTCTCCTACCATCTCATACTCTAATCATGGTATTTCACCTGATTTCTTGTATACAAAACTTGCTCACTTTATTCTTGTGATAGTACCACTGAATACTTATTACAATCAAGGAAAGTACTGGAGTGAATAAGATTTCTCCTTCTGTACCTCACTTTACTGATCTGAAAATGAATATGATGATAAGCACATATTTTATATTACCAGAATGAAGCTTTGAAGTATATTTAGCAATTTATGTGCAGGCGTCAATATAAATATTTTTATTATTACTATTAAAATCAGAACTCTTTGAAACATAAATTAATGAAGAATACCAATTTTTAAATGCCAGGGTTGCATTAATTGTTCTTCCTTTCTGTATTGCTTTGGTCACTAGGGAAATCCTTAGTTTTTACCTATGTGAAAATAAATTGTACATTTATTAGTTTGTTTCCTTAAAAGAATTATGATTATTTATTGAACACCGAAATGAAATGTTTTCTCTGATATACCACAAATGGCAGGAGATACTGTCTTGCCCCAGGACTCTTGTAATCTAAGTAAAACAGAATATAACAATGTGAGTTGAATAAATATTTACACCTCTTGATTTGGTACAAATCAATCTCCAGGTAGTGCAGAATATTTTTAAATGAATTCTGGAGAGGAATAGTTTAAGGATTTCTGAAAGAAGTATTTTTAAGTGGGGATTTGAGTGAAAGAGTAATACATTTTAGCACATACAATTGCTATATGTAGTTTTCTATCTCTATGCAAATAATTAATCCTCACAGCATTCCCATGAGATAGATCAATATTAGTATTTCTATTTAACAGAGAGGGAAGTTAAGACATACAGTGCAGCTGAGGTGCGTGGTTGCACCCTGTGTAGACATAGTCATGCTAGCTGTTATCTAGCTAGTCTGAGTGGCATTAATGAAGTCATAATAGCAAGAACATCAGCACAGTCTGTACAAGCCCACCTGGAATCTCATGCACTTACACGGGTGACTAGTCTATGCTGGCACCTGTACAGCCACCGCTTCACTGCTTTTGGTACATGTGCTAGCTAGATTAAAGCTGAGTTGGATATTTCTACATGGGCTGTGATCACACATCCTCTGATTGCAACCTATATACACCTACACAGAGGTTAAGGGCCTCATGTCAAGTGGCAATGCTTCACTGGGCCATGGATCTGATTCTGAAGGACTTGCCCAAAGCCACTGAGTCAGTAATTAGACCCAAGATTAGACTTCATTAGTTTCTGGCTCCTATTCTTGTATTCTGTCCACTTGACAACACTGTGCCTGCTTGCAGTGGCAGCCCGTCAATACAGGCGAACTAGGTGGTCGCCTAGGGCGCAAAGATAAACGGCCGTTGAGGGCTTTGGAGGCGGGGGCGCCGATTGTGCGCTGATTGCGCATTTCGCCTATGGCGCCAGTTGCCGGCAGCTCGTCTAGGGCCGCGCCTGCCTGCTTGAATAATTTGGTTTTAGGTTTTGTCAGTTAATTATTATGCCCATTAAGTATAATCTGTCAAAACATATTCGAAATTACTCTATCAATAATTGGAGGTGAAAAAATGAGGGGCTTTTCTGTAAGCCCCTGGACATATGCAGAAAATAGAACTGATCATCATAATTTTTCAATAAGTTGATTAATTTGTCTTAGCCAAAAGTATTTACACAAGACCTTTCAAAAAAACTCCATTAAAAATGTCAGCCCTCTTCACCAGCTGTGGTAAGGGAGAAGATTAGGTAAATTCAAAGGGATCAAAGCCATTTGCTCCAGCATTTTAGGCTCATAAGTAACACCTTTAATGTCAAAGAATCATCTACTGGTTTGTAACATTTGATGTGTTCCAGCAAATATACAGTTGCTAAAATGTGTATGTTTTTCATTGGTTAAAATCTTATATAACCTCTGATCTTTCCAATAAGTCATGGTTTCTTAATTAGAGTTGATTCAGAAAAACTTTGAACAGAATATTTTGCCCTGGAGAATTCATTTCTGTTAAAATTTAAACAATTATAAAATAGCATTAACTTTGCCAAAATTTCATTTGATTGACTGAAAGTTCCAGCAATATTAAAACATTTTATTTCGAAGTCATCATAAGAAAATGTTAAACAAATTTCCTTTCAAAATGACTCTTTGTTATGATTTTTTTATTTTGTACTATATTATGTGTTATAACATTTAAAAATAGGGAAAAAATGTTTCTACAAACCTAAAACTACTTCTTTAAAAAAAATCTCTCAGAGAATTTTTGGGGTTTAATTCCTAATCAGAACAAAAACAGATTTATAAATCTCCAAACCTTAGCAAAACAGTTTCTATTCTCTGCATAGTTCTCTTCTTAATCCCTGTAAGAATGTCTCTGAAAATTTGCATAGCATACCTTTTAAACATTCATTTTCTTTTGAACAGTATTCTAATTTAATCTAAATAATTTGACACCTGTAAGCAATTTAGCCCCTAAACATTTCAATATTAATCTCACTACTCAGTAATATCATTTCTACCATGTCAGTGAATATTATAAAGAGATACCTTAAGCAACATTGTCAGAATCTGAATGATGGATAACTATGTAATAATAAAGGGGACTGAAAATTAAAAAAAAAAAAAAAAAACTCTTGCAGGAAATAGTTGATTAACACCCAATTCCTATAAAATGCTGCTCAAAGGATGATAATATCACCACCCCCATTTTGTAGACTGGATAACAGATGTACCATCTCTAGGTAAAGAGAGGTAAAGTGACCTGTAAAGACTGTCCATCAGGAGCATAGGAGAGCCAGGACTAGAAGAACCCAGGTCCTCTATGTCTTGCCACTGAAGCAGCCAATTGGACATAATGCTTCTACAGTTGTAGTGATTTAGAGCTGTAAAAAGAGGGTTTCATTGCTGTAATATAGGTGCCTTCTACAATCTGACAAGTTTAAAAAAAATTCAAAGGAATAAAAATGAAAAATGCAAATGTGGCCTCTCTAGCAGGCCAGCCCAACTTCATGCAAAAATAATCTTGTCCTATGCCAATAGAAAGACATTACCATTGAGTTAGGTGGAAATTGGAGCTGGATTTAAACTGGCAAGTTTATGGAAAGAAGTCTCTCTAGGTTTTCCAGAATCCCTCTAGTTTTGACAGTGAAGCAATTATGTTTCCCATCAACTTCAGTCACCAAATGTTCTTTGACAGTGATAACAATAATTTCATCATCCTCACATGTACTGTATTTTCCTTCAAATATCATCATTCATCTAAAAAGTTGTTCTTCCACAATTATAATTTTCTTGAATGAAAGAAGTGAGGCATGCAGTGATACATCATAGGTAAATTAAATGTATGTTGCCTCATATATATGACTATATTTGCATGATGGTATCACTAGACCCGCAATTATACACGTGCCTAAGTCATAAAACAAATTCTTGTAAATTTTGCTTGTCTTGTAGTGAATTAAAAAAAAATCTGATTACATATATTTTTATAGCTAAAAGAACTTCAGTAATTCAAAACAAATTTTGTTCTCCAGTTGTGCAATGCGCACGCCAATGCACAATGCAGGACCACATTACAGACTGCACAATTCCACGAGCAGAACTCCCACTGTAGCAAGGGCATCTCTGTACAGAGAATGGAGTAAGGACTAGAGACTAAGGCCACGTCTTTACTTGCCATGCCAGAAATTGATCTTCTGGTGTTTGATTTTGTGGGTCTAGTTAAAATCTAACTAGCTAAATCAAAAGCTGAGGGCAGCTCCAGTTGGTGCCACTAGTCCTCGCAGGTGTGAGGTATAAGGGAAGCTGATAGGAATATTTGCTCTCCCTCGGGAAAAGAAAAAGAAAACAGGCAAACCAGTTTTTTGTGGGATTTTTTTTGTTTTGGTTTTTAGTTAAAGTTCAGTGTGGACCTTTATATGAAGGTTAAATGAGATGCTGTGATTAAGAGGCTATTGATATCCAGGATAGTTTTCTCTGATCAATGGTGTCCTGAATCATACCGATTTCCCAATTTTTACTGAACAAAACATGTTAGCAGTCCAATAGGCTAATTCTCAATAGCATATGTCAGGGCTATCACCCGAATTGTCAAAAGAAGTGAGTACTTCTCATGGCACATGCTTTAGAAAATACAGTGGCATCATTTCTGATATGAAATATTTGGACACATGTTATTTGGTTAAAAGAGATATCATATACTTAAAGATTAATACCTAACTTTGTCACGTACAGAATAAAACATTCCAATGTAGCAGTGATTGATATCAATGTATTGATATGAGAGGGGTAGCCATGTTCATCTGTATCTGCAAAAACAATGAGTCCTGTGGCACCTTAGGCTACGTCTAGACTGCATCCCTCAGTCGACAGAGGGATGCAAATCAAGTACATCAAAATAGCTAATGAAGCAGGGATTTAAATATCCCGTACCTCATTAGCATAAACATGCCCGCTGCTTTTTTCCAAAACGGAGTTTTTTCGGAAAAAAAGGCAGTCTAGACGCGGCTCTGTTGAAAATAAAGCCTTTTTTGACACATCCTGTATTCCTCAAAAAATGAGGTTTACAGGATCTGTCAAAAAAGTCTTTATTTTTGACAGATCCACGTCTAGACTGACGTATTTTGAAAAAAACTCCATTTCGAAAAAAGCGGCAGCCATGTTTATGCTAATGAGGCACGGGATATTTAAATCCCTGCTTCATTAGCAATTTCGATGTGCCTAATCTACATCTCTCTATTGACAGAGAGGTATAGTCTAGATGCACCCTCTGGCTACATCTAGACTGCATCCCTCTGTCAACAGAGAGATATAGATTAGGCACATCGATATTGATAATGAAGCAGGGATTTAAATATCCTGTGCCTCATTAGCATAAACATGGCCGCTGTTTTTTCCCGAAATGCAGCTTTTTCGGAAAAAAACCTGGCAGTCTAGATGCAGATCTGTTGAAAATAAAGCCTTTTTCGACAGATCCTGTAAACCTCATTTTTTGAGGAATACAGGATGTGTCAAAAAAGGCTTTATTTTCGACAGAGCCGCGTCTAAACTGCCTTTTTTTTTAAAAAAGCTCCGTTTCGAAAAAAAGCAGCGGGCATGTTTATGCTAATGAGGTACGGGATATTTAAATCCCTGCTTCATTAGCTATTTTGATGTACTTGATTTGCATCCCTCTGTCGACAGAGGGATGCAGTCTAGACGTAGCCTTAGAGACTAACAGATTTATAAGGGCATAAGTTTTCATGCGTAAAACCCACTTCATCAGATGAATTGGAGTGGAAATTACACAGGTATAACCCTGTGTCTAATTTCTACACCAATTCATCTGATGAAGTGAGTTTTACCCATGAAAGCTTGTGCCCTTATAAATCTGTTAGTCTCTAAGGTGCCACAGGATTCCTCAATGTATTAATATAACATTAATTAATATACAGTACGAATCATGCAGTTGGTGGTAAGGTGCTTCGAATATAAATCTTAATAATTTAAAAAATCTTACCCTGATTAATCATGAAAATTATAATAATTGAGGATAAGAAATATTTCTCTGCAAGCTTTTTTTAAAAATGGAATTGCAATAAACTCTGTATAAATAAAAAGACCTAAAGGTATAGAATCCTAGGGCTGGAAGAGACCTTAGGAGGTCATCGAGTCCAGCCTCCTGCCCAAAGCTTAATTATTTACTGAAGGAGTAAACCTGTGTAGTGAACTTGTCACAGTATGGGAGGCAGGAGGCTTTGAGGATGGTTTTCAAGTTGCCAGAGGAGGCACAGACACTGGTCACTGATAAATGGGATATGTTCTCAGCTGGGAGGCAGGATAGGTGCCTGTCATTGAGGGGAGGATGAGATATTTTATTAACTGAATGAGAGAGGTGGCTTTGTTGCCCTTGACTATAGGAACTAGGAATGTTTGGTAGTTGGGAGAGCATTTAGGGGTTGAGACTTATTCAGAAACAGGGGGATCCTTGGGCTGGAGGTACTTTGCCACAAGGAATGGATGTATGTTTTTGTCACCTTTAAGAAAGGCTAGAAGCACCCGGTCATGTATGGAAGGTTCTGGAATTTGGAAGGCTAATTAAGGACATTTAACTAGCAATAAAGAAGGCTATTACAACTGGGAAGTTTGGGTTGTTGTTGGTTTTCAGTTGGCTGATATTCCTGCTTTTCTCCTTATGACACAACTTTCTAGCAGTAGCATCTGCCTACATCACCAAGGAACTTAGAGCCCTTCTGCTTCTGAACCTAAGCACTGGGAAAGTTCCTCCCAGTTGAATTTTTGCATGCTCAGCAGTAGGTTCTCGGGTGTTCCAGATACCACGCACTCATTTCAGTATTTCATGTATTCTGTTGCATGCTAGAGAGAGTAGTACTGGGAGACAGAAACCAAAGGCCAATCATCCTGGCAACTGAGGTTATTTTGGGGAAAGGGAGATTAAATTTGGGAAAGAAGGGAGTAGATGCCAGAAATGTTGCAGGCTGACATACTAGAACAGGGATTCCTGTTTATCTTGAATCATAGAATCACAGAATTCTAGAATTGGAAGGGACCTCGAGAGATCATCAAGTCCAGTCCCCTGCCCTCATGGCAGGACCAAGCACCGTCTAGATCATCCCTGATAGATGTCCATCCAACCTGCTCTTAAATATCTTCATTGATGGAGATTCCATAACCTCCCTAGGCAGTTTATTCCAGTGTTTAATCATCTACAACTATTTAGCTTTGCATCCTAGGTGATAAAAAAATCCCCATCTTTAAACTAAACCCATCATGCATTGATCATCTACTACTATGCAATAGACTATAATTAGAAAGTGTTCTGACAGAGTACTACAGTGTTTGTTTATGTTTAAAAATAAAGACCAACCATAAGCTTTTAACATGATGAATCAGTTGCATACATGAACTGTCATGCAAAGCATAATTAGATTACACTGAAAAAACCTCATAATTCAAGGATCTCTTTTTAGAGGTTTAAACTGCTTTGCGTATCAAAATTAGTGTTTCATTAATTTATGGTTTAATCTTCTTCTGGTTTAAAATACTTCTTATCACAATATTTCATTGGGGATGTTAACCCTTCTTTGAGAAAAAAGCCTTGTATGTAAGAGCCTGGTGACATTAAGAATTGATATATATATACATATTTATTTTCTAGGAGAAGGAGATTGACAAATCAGAAACATCAATCTCTCAGCAACAGAGAAGTCCACAAGGTCTGAGTGACACTGGGTATTCTTCTGATGGGATATCAAGTTCACTTGGTGAAATTCCAAGTCTTATCCACAGCGATGAAAAAGATTTACTCAAGGAACTGTCTAAAAAAGAGACTTTTTCACAAGAAGGCAGTCCTTCAAGCCCGTCAGATCTTGCAAAGTTGGAAAGTACAGTTTTGTCAATTTTGGAAGCTCAGGCCAGTACCCTTGCTGAGGAGGAGTCTGGGAAGACCAAAGATCTTTATGGTATATATGGTGAACAGACAAAGGATCAGCATAGAACAAAGCCTTTGCCAATGACTCCAGAACCTTATAGTTCAGATGAGGAAGATCTGGAAGACATTCAAGAAGAAGATGAAGATGGTCTTGAAGAAGATGGAAAACCAAGTGTTACAACTCAGAAAGACTATAAGGAAAAGGTGGATGCAGTAGACGATACATCAACAAGAAGGCAATGCTATGATTCTGTAGAAGACAGCAGCGAGAGTGAAAACTCACCTGTGCCAAGGAGAAAAAGACGAACTAGTGTCAGTTCCTCAAGTAGCGATGAGTACAAACGAGAAGACAGTCTTGGATCAGGTGATGACGAAGACTTCATTCGAAAACAGATCATAGAGATGAGTGCTGATGAAGATGCCTCTGGGTCTGAAGATGATGAATTCATTATGAACCAGCTTAAAGAAATCAGTATAATTGAAAGCCAAAAAAAGGAAGAAGTGAAAGTCAAAGCTAAAGGGACAGCTGGAAAACATAGGAGGATGATGCGGAAAAGTATCACAAGCTATGATGAGGATACTGGAAGACGTCATTCATGGCACGATGATGATGATGACGAAACTTTTGATGAAAGCCCAGAACCTAAATTTAGGGAAACCAAAAGTCAGGATAGTGAAGAACTCACTGTAACTGGAGGAGGAGGAGGTCTTCGACGTTTCAAAACAATAGAACTCAACAGCACAATAACAAATACATATTCTGAGGCCTCTGAACCACAGAAGGTTAGCTTATATTTTGATGAAGAGCCAGAGCTAGAGATGGAGAGTCTTACAGATTCACCGGAAGACAGATCCCGAGGTGAAGGGTCTTCTAGTTTGCATGCCTCCAGTTTCACTCCCGGTACATCTCCCACATCTGTGTCATCTCTCGATGAAGATAGTGACAGCAGTCCTAGTCACAAAAAAATGGGAGGAGAAAGCAAACAACAACGCAAAGCCAGACACCGGTCACATGGTCCTCTTCTACCCACCATTGAAGATTCTTCAGAAGAAGAAGAGCTTAGGGAGGAGGAAGAGCTGCTAAAGGAACAAGAGAAACAACGTGAATTAGAACAGCAGCAAAGAAAGAGTTCTAGCAAAAAATCTAAGAAAGACAAAGATGAGCTACGAGCACAGAGAAGACGGGAACATCCAAAGACTCCACCAAGTAATCTTTCTCCTATTGAAGATGCATCTCCAACAGAAGAGTTACGACAGGCAGCAGAAATGGAAGAGCTGCATCGATCTTCCTGTTCTGAATATTCACCAAGTATTGAGTCAGATCCTGAAGGATTTGAAATCAGCCCTGAAAAAATAATAGAAGTGCAAAAGTTTATAAGTTGCCTACAGCTGTCTCTTTATATTCTCCAACAGATGAACAACCTGTTGGGGTCCTAAAAGAAGAAAGTAGTCAAAAAACATTGAAAAGTGCTGAAGAGGTTTATGAGGAAATGATGTACAAATCTCATAAATCCAAACTATTTCAAAATCCAAATGAAAAAGAAGTGTTTGAAAAAGAATCTTTATATGGTGGGATGTTAATAGAGGATTATATTTATGAATCTTTAGTAGAGGACACATATAATGGAAGTATTGATGCTAATCTTGTAATGAGACAAGATGAAAGTAAAGAATTCATTCAGCAGAGAGGGAGAGAGAGAAAAATAAAACCTTCTGATCAGATTTATGAAGAAGCTATGCAGAAAATTGTAGATCAACGGAAAGACTATTACAGTGTACAGCCTTTGCATTCAATTGTTCCTCAAGAAGACATTGTGTCTAGTTCTTACATTATACCAGAAAGTCATGAGATAGTTGTATTGGACAGTGGTGTAACTTCCACTACTGAGCAAAAGCAGTTGTTAGATGCAGATGCTGCTTATGAGGAGCTTATGAAACGACAAAGAATACAGCTAACGCCAGGCTCCAGTCCAACTCAGCCAACATCTGATTTAACTCCTGCACCAGATACAAACATATTTGTAGTTGGAGACAAAGTGGATGGTGCATCTTTAGCATCAAGTGATGTTATGACTGTTTCAGAGACAGCTTTAGTCAGCAGCACAGTGCATTCTATTCCAGATGTTAAAATAACTCAGCACTTTACTACAGAAGAAATAGAAGATGAATACCTAACAGATTATGCCAGAGAAGTTCAGGAAATCATTTCTCATGAAACATCAATGTTGACCTACTCTGAGGCATCAGAAAGTGCAACATCAGTTTTACCTTATGATACACCTTCTCTTACATCATCTACATCTTCAGTTTGTACCACTGATAGCTCTTCACCTATTACTGGAATAGATAGCACAACTACGGGTTATGTAGACATAGCAGATGCTGTAGGTAAATTAGTGCATTCTGAAGATATCTGTGCAGTAGCTCAAGCTCCCTTAAGTTTCACAACAGAACTTTCTGAAATAAGCACACCTTATGAACCTGTTACTGTGCCCCTTAAAAAGACAGATGTATCCACAGATATGGCAAGTGTGGATCATAGTGTAATTTCTTTGCCTGGAGATGCACCTTCAGTAGTGACAACAATGGCTCTAAAACTGAAGCAATATACTCCTGAGTCCAATATCTTTGACTCACCCAAACCTGAAAAAGACACGACCAGAAAAATTAAAAGTACAGCTGATACTGGTATTGCTAAGGCACTTTCTGAAGATGTACACAAAGGATTTGAGTTTGATATGACAATAACTAATTTGGCTGAGGCTGCATTTGATCAACCTCCTGTGTGTATTACATCAAAGCCATCCCCATTCACATCCTCTGTATCTACTACCTATGTTACAACTAAGACTAGCACTGTATCTGCATTACCATCTATTGCTTCTTCAGTTCCCACTGTAACATCCAAAGTATTCTCATTTTTTAGAAGTTCTTCTTTGGATTCTTCTGCTCAACCTTCTCCACCACCTCCACCACCACCACCCCCTCCTCCTCCACCACCTCCGCCACCTCCACCTCCCCTACCATTACCTCCACCTACTCCACCTAAACCAGCTATCTATCCCAAAAAGAAGCCACAGGATAAGGCTCCAGTGACAACGGCTTCAGAAGTGGTACCTTCTATTATTAGTGTTGTAGCCGTAGAGGCCATAGATATGTTAAAAAACAATTTGGTATCTACCCCAAAAATATACACCCCAACACCACCTCCTGTGCCACCTAAGCCATCCTTAATTCCAGCAGGGCTTGTGTTCAGTCACAGGCCTGTTGAAGTAACGAAGCCTCCAATTGCTCCTAAGCCAGCAGTTCCTCAGCTCCCAATAGCTGCTCATAAGCCAGCAGAGAAACAGCCAAAACCAACAGGTTTATCATTGAAAAGTATGACTTTGAATTTGGTCTCTTCAGCAGAGTGCAAGTTGCCATCCCCATCGTCCCCTTTGTCTCCACACTCCAACAAATCTTCACCAAGGTTGACCAAACCCTCGCAGGAGACCTATGTTGTTATCACATTGCCATCTGAACCTGGAACTCCCACAGACTCTATAACTAGTCAAGCTATTACCAGTTGGCCTTTAGGTTCACCCTGGAAGGAACAGCTTCCCCAAAATATGCAACCTCTGTTTACTCCATCTATGAAAGCTGTGGAGATTCAAAGTATGGCAGATCACAGCATGTATATTTCAGGTGCTTTGCAGGCTCTTTCCACTATTCCTGTCACAGCACAATCAACGTTTGAAACAGTCCCTAGTTCGGTAACACAGTTAATAACAACAGAAGTGACCAAGACCACAGTGTCTGTGGTTAAAAGCTCGGTTCCCTCTGTTGGTTTAGGTAGTGTCTCCATTACTATACCTCCAGAACCAACATATATAGGTGAGCAACCCAGGGGTACAGAGAATGGAAGATTCCATCTGTTTGGTGATGTTATTGACCTTCGTACTTTAACTAAAATGGATATGGAAATGACAGACAGCTGTATGGATCTGTCTGCAGTTCCGATGGATGTGAGAAGGCAAACTGTGGCAAGTGATGTATGTGGGCGGCCAGTAAGTGCTGTCCAACCGGCTATCATGAATCTTAGCACTGTGTCAGCTGCAGAACCTTCTCTAGCACTAGTGACAGAAACAGTAACAATAATGGCCTGCACAGCTACTGTAAGTTACACATCAAGTACAGAGAGCCTTGTAGATCTGGGACATGCAATGACAACACCACTGCAGCTGACAACGTCAAAACATTTTGATCCTGCATACAGAGTAACAGGCGGCCAGGCAGTCTCTGCAGGTAGAGATGAAGTGCCAATAAACTTATCTCTGGGTACTTCAACACAAGCAGCGTCATGGGCTACTGCAGTGCCTGTTACTGTTCCTCCTGTTGGCGTGACAAATGGTTGGACTGATGTTTCCACATCCCAAGAGCTAATTGAGAGCGGCGCAGTTGATCTTAGCACCACAAAATCCCACAGAACCATGGTGGCAGTGGATGAAGTTACTTCAGGAGTTGTCACCAGCATCATAGAAGAAGAAAAGCCTGTTGATCTGACTGCAGGGAGAAGAGCTGTTTGCTGTGATGTGGTTTATAAATTACCATTTGGCAGTAGTTGTACAGCACAGCAGCCGCCAACCACACTGCCTGAAGATCGGTTTGGTTACAGAGATGACCATTATCAGTATGATCGCTCAGGGCCCTATGGGTACAGAGGATTTGGAGGTATGAAACCATCCATGTCTGACACTAATTTATCAGAAGCTGGCCTTTTTGCCTACAAAAGCAAGAATAGCTTTGATTATCGAATTGGGGCAACAGATGCAGCAGTAGATCTAACTTCCGGAAGAGACAGTACAGGTCAGTATGACACAGCAACAGACCTTTCTTTGAAATATAATTGTGGTGTTCCTCATCTCATATCAGGATAATTTTTTTTTAATTTTTCCTCCTTTTGTTATGTTTTCTGTTGGACAATGTGACAAATTATTCTGGATCCCACCTTTATTTTATTTCTTCATTTTACAATGTGTTTTTGCACAGGGGTCCTGCATGTGCCTGCATGTTCAGCAATGCTTTTTTCTTCACGTCTAAAGTAGATCATTAACCTGAAGATTTGCATGCAGTTCCCTCCCCTGTTTAATTCATCAAGATGGGATGGCTTTCAGAATCCACAAAGCAGCATTATTTTGGGGGACTGGACTATAACTCTTGCCCTATAATTTCAGGTGAGGTAATGGATTACTCAAGAAAGAGCACTGGTCCTTATCCAGAGACTCGGCAAGTGATTTCAGGCATCGGGATTAGTGCACCACAGTATTCCCAAGCCAGGATAATACCTTCTCTAGGATCCCAGTATGGTGTTGGAAGTGTGTTACGATCATCTAATGGTGTTGTTTATTCCTCGGTTGCAACTCCAATCCCAGCCACATTTGCCATAACCACACAGCCTGGTTCTATTTTCAGTACAACTGTCAGAGATTTATCTGCTCTCCAAACAATTGACTCAGTGCCCTCATTATCAACCTTGCAACAGAATCAGCCACTTCCTAGATCATACAGTTTCTTGACAACAGTGGCAGCTGAAAAAGACACTGCAATTACTGGCATTGATATTGACACGGTGTTGCAACCTAGCACTATAGAAACGGTTACCACTGAGACAGCTAACCTGATGCCTGTTTTAACTACAGCCTCTGAAGCTTTTACAGATGTAATTGAAGACGAAGTTGCCCTTCTTATTGCTCCTGAAGAAGACAAACAGCAGCAGCTTGAATTACAACGTGAACTGCTTGAGCTTGAGAAACTTAAGCAGCAGCGCTTTGCAGAGGAACTAGAGTGGGAACGTCAGGAAATCCAAAGGTTTAGAGAACAAGAAAAGCTTATGGTCCAAAAGAAACTGGAAGAGTTGCAATCCATGAAGCACCATCTCTTATTTCAGCAAGAAGAGGAACGACAAGCTCAGTTCATGATGAGACAGGAAACCTTAGCCCAGCAGCAACTACAGCTTGAGCAATTTCAGCAACTTCAACAGCAGCTTCATCAGCAGCTGGAGGAGCAAAAAATTCGCCAGATATATCAGTATAATTATGACCCTTCTGGAACTGTTTCTCCACAAACAAGCACAGACCAAGTGCTCTTGGAAGGGCAGTACACTGCTGCAGAAAATGGCCAGTTTTGGACTAGTGATGACCCAACCACCACAACTTCCACTGTGCTAGGCATTGAAATTCCACAAAGCCAAACCTGGTATCCAATTCAGTCAGATGGCATTACCCAATATATATCTAGGCCCGGTATGCTAAACTCGGTTTCAGAAATGTCTCTTAAGGACATCGATGTGAGAGAGGAGAAACAACTGAAAAAGAGGAGCTCCATGCCAAAATTGCGTGGTCAGTATGATGAGCTTGAAGAGACCCTGGGAGAAGAGCCCCGGTGTTTTAAAAAGATAGTGGACAGTGGAGTACAAACTGATGATGAAGATGGTGCAGACAGAAGTTACACAAGCAGGAGAAGGAGAACTAAGAAGAGTGTTGACACAAGCGTTCAGACAGATGATGAAGATCAAGATGAATGGGATATTTCTAACAGATCAAGAAGGAAGTCTCGTGTTGGGAAATATAATGAGGGTACCACTGAGGCAGACAAGGCTAAGCCATTTTCCAAAGTGTCCAGTATTGCAGTTCAGACAGTGGCAGAGATCTCTGTACAGACAGAACCAGTAGGGACAATAAGAACACCTTCAATAAGGGCTAGGCTGGATGCTAAGGTTGAAATCATTAAGCATATTTCAGCTCCAGAAAAGACATACAAAGGAGAAAGTTTGGGATGTCAAACAGAAACAGACTCAGATACACAGAGTCCCCAGTACTTAACAGCTACATCTCCACAGAAAGATAAAAAGCGTCCAACGCCACTAGAAATAGGCTACTCATCCCATCTTCGTGCAGATTCCACACTACAGGTAGTCCCTTCCCCTCCTAAATCTCCCAAAGTTCTATATTCACCCATTTCACCTGTCTCACCAAGCAAAGTTATAGAGTCTGCCTTTGTACCCTATGAAAAACCCATTACTGATGACATCGGCCCTCCAAAGATGATGCATGCTGATACCGCCAAGGTTCCTCCACTGAGCCCAAAGTCTGCAAAGATCATGCAGCGCTCTATGTCGGATCCTAAGCCCTTGAGTCCAACAGCAGAAGACACTTCCAGACCTCAGTTTCAGTACACTGAGGGATTTGTGGTAAGAATTTTGTTTCTTTTTTTCTGTAGCATGAAAACTGCTAGGTTGACTTTCAATGCATCATGAGGGATTAGGCACTCATTCACAGGATCTGTTCACAAAATAATGTTTATATACCATGCTGGAAAAGTACCATGATAAATCCTAAGTGTATTGCAGTAATTATTTTGATTGTTTAATTGGAAAATAAAGATACCCATGGTATCACCTAAAACTAGCAGGGTGCTTACAATTTTAGATGCTAAGATTACTACTAACACTTTTTCAGCAAACTACATTCACATTCATTCGAACAAGGATCCTTTTTTCCTCACCAAGTTCCTATGCTATAGTATGGAATGCAAATGCATTAAGGTGCTGAATACACATGCTTTCCAAGATACCAAAACCCCAGATTTGCTTCTGGCTGGTTGAACTCTCTTCCTTGTCTCCACTAGAAACAGGAAGGAGAACGTATCCCTGCTGTTCTCAATTAAGTAAAGATTCTCCTTCTTCTCTCAATTTGTACTTATCTGACTACTCCCCATTCCTGGAAGTCTCATTTCACAACTATGATTTTTATGGATAAGGAGAAGTAGGTGGGAGTGACCCATATGTTCAGTACTGCTTCCTCTTCACCATGGGGGTCAATTTGCAATAACAAGAGACATGCAGACCTCAAAAAAATAAGTGTATGATTTGTGGAGTGTTCCCTGAGAAATGAAACCTTCTGAGAAATTAAAATCAAACCTTCATTGCCTTTATTTTCTGAGAAGGAGGAGAGATTCATCATTTAGTATATTCCTGATTGTCCTGTCCCATTTGTGTGTGTGTGTTCCTTTTGTTCATCTGCATATGCTGTTTAGTTGTGACCAGAGAGAGTCTTCTCTCTGGTTTGTCTATTAATGTTGTGTGTTTTTCTTCGGTGTTTAGTTGTGTGGGTGTGTGAATGGATATTGTATAGGGAGGCATGAGAGTTTCTCTCCTGCCTCTGTGATTGCATGTGTGCCATATGTTTTCCAGTTTCAGGCTATCCACTCCCATCCTCTAGGGCCCAGATTGTGCATGACTCCTGCATCAACATAGAATCATAGAAATATAGGACTGGAAAAGATTCTGTCAGGGCATGTTGTCCAGTCTCCTGCCCAGAAGCAGGACTAATTATAAAATAGGTAACCCTGACACGTGTTCATCTAATCTGTTCTTAAAAACCTTCAATGACAGCAAATGCACAACTTCCTTGGTAATTTGTTCCAATTATTAACTACCATAAAGTTAGCAAGTTTTGCCTGATGCCTAAACTAAATCTCCCTTGCTACAATTTAAGACCATTTCTTCTTATCCTGTCTTCAGTAGTTGAGGAGGACAAATTATCACTTGTTTACATACTTGAAGATTATTATCATATCTCTCCTTCTCCAGACTAAAAAAAACATTTTTCCAATCTTTTCTTATAGGTAATATTTTCTAAATGTTTAATCACTTGTGTTGCTCTCCTGTAGATTGTCTCCAATTTCTCAACATCTTTCCCAAATTGTGGCACCCAGAAGTGGATGCAGTACTCCTGTTGAGGCTTTATAAATGCTGAGTAGTGCAATACTTACTTCTCATGGCTTGCTTACAACATTCCAGAAAGAAGTTTGCCTTTTTTGCAAGTGTACTTTGTTGACTCATATTTCATTTGTGATCCACTATAGTCCCCAGATCCCCTTCTGCAGTATTCCTTCCTAGAAGTGATTTCCTATTTTATATTTGTGCAATTGGTTATTCCTTTTTAAGTACTATTTTGCATTTGCCCTGATTGAATTGTTTCCTGTTTATTTCAGACCATTTCTCCAGTTTAAGATCATTTTGAATTTTAATCCTGTCCTTCCAAAGCACTTGAAGCCCCTCCCAGCTTGGTATCAGCTGCAGACTTTATAAATGCACTCCAAATCATTCATGAAGATATTGAATAGAACTGCACTCAGGATAGATTCTGCAGGACCCAGCAATATGCCTTTGATTGTGGAACACTAATAAATGTCTAAGTACATTTTTATAACCAGTTATGCACTCACCTAATAATAGGCTCATCCAGGCTATATTTCTCTATTTTATTTATGAGAAGGTCATGTTAGACAGTATCAACAAATCTGACTTAAAATGAGGTATATCACATCTGCTTAAATCACATCCATGTTGACTTTTACTTACCACCTTATTTTCTTCTAGGTGCTTAAAAATTGATTGTCTGATGATTTTTTCTGTTATCTTTCTGGGTGCCAAGGTTGCACTGACAGGTCTATAACTCTCTGCGTTGTCCTCATCCCCCCTTTTTTTATTGCTAGGTACTATATTTGCACTTTTCCAGTTCACTTGGGTCTCTCATGCCATCCATTAGTTCTCAGAGATAATCACTAATGTCTCAGAGCTCTTTTCAGCCAGGTTCTTAAGTATTCTAGGATATATTTCATCACATGCTGCCCACTTGAAAAATCTAAACTGTCTAAGCAATTCTAAACTTGTTCTTTTCCTATTTTAGCCTGAGAACCTACCCCCTTTACACTAATGTTTACTATGTTGGTGGTCAAATCACTGCTAACTCTTGAAACCTGTGAAACCTAAAACAAAGAAAGAAATGTAACACTTCAGCCATTGCTGCATTTTCTATTATCTTTTCCCAGCTGAGTAATGAACCTACCATGTCATGATCTTCCTCTTGTTTCCAGAGCCCTGAGCTTCTGACTGGGCGGGGCTGATTATCACCTGTGAAGCTGTGCTGCCCCAGAGCTTAGAGGGAACACCTCTTGCATCTGATGTATTTGTAAAATGTTTTTATGTTACCCTTTGTGATGCTAGGTAGTTAAATCTCATTTTTGCCTTCACCTTCCAAATTTTGTATCTATGTGCTTGAGTTGTTTTTTGGTTTTTTGTTTTTATATTCATCCTTCATCATTTAACCTAATTTTCACTTTTTGTATGGCTGGTGGTTGATGGTGGTGGTCATTCCAGGTCATTGAAGGTTTCCCGGTTAAGCCAGGATGGTTGCTTACCATTACCATGTTTCCATGCAGGTGTGCAGAGGCCATTCACAATAAAGACTCCTTGTGTACTCCCTCCAGAACACTGAAAAAGGGGAAGAAAAAATTATGTGCACTGCCTTAGCTGCCATCCGCTTACTAACTTCCCTTGATCCACTCCCCCTGCCACACACAGGAGGGCTGATAGATTTGCTGGACCACTGGGCAAGTTGGAGAGGGCTGGCTCTGCATTCCCAGAAGGGCGGGGCCTTGGAGGAAGGGGCAGGGCCTCAGATGGAAGAGGAAGGCCTGGGGCAGCCAGCCCTGAACACTGCCCAGAGTGCACCCTGCCAGCCTCTCCCCCTGACCTCAGAGCCAGGCAGAGCATGCTGCACTTGCGGTTTGCACTTTCCCTATAGGAAAGCCATAATGTAATTCTGAACTGCCAGAGGAATTTTTTTCTTGCTATTATAGGTGCTGTGCTGCCTGCTGTCCTGTGATGGGAAGAGTAGCTCTTGTCCTCACCTTCATGTCTGTTCTCAGTCTGTCTATTACATTCAAACATCCTCACACTTCACTGTTGGCCCCTTATATACATCTCCCCTTTTGTCTTGTTAGATGCCCCTAATTATATGAGTGTGCTTTACTGCATTTTGTAGAGTTGCATGAATGTTGCTGTTGTGCAGCTCCCCAAGAATCTCTGCAGAGTGGGAAGCTGTAGAAATAACATTTGATTATTAACAGAGGCTTCACGACAGAATGTTGCATCTACTAATTACAGCAGTCTTTGGATAGCGTCCTTAAAGGCAATGGTTAGATTACGCTCTTAGGATACATCTACACTGTACAGTTATTTTGGAATACCTCTGGTATCCCTAAATAGCTACCCCACGTCTTCACAAGCCACCCGTTATTTCGAAATAACAGGTGCACTATTTTGGCACCCTGGTAACCCTCGTTCCACAATGGTTAAGGGATGTCTCAAAATAGCACATTATTTCGAAATCAATATGAAATAAGATACGCAATTTGAATAGCTCAAATTGCGTATCTTATTTCAAGTTTAGAGTGCTGTGTAGGTGCACCCATAAGGGAATACAAGGAATTATCATGGAGCACGAGAACGAGGCTCACTTATTTCTATAAATAGAAACATTTGGCATTGATTTACTAATCTGTATAAAGAGGACTGTGTGTTTTATACACTTTATAGAGTTATGTGTGTAACCTGAGTAATGCAGTTTGCCTTTAAAGATCTTTAATGATAAAGCTTGAAAATATACAGTGTGAATTAAGGGATATGGAGTATGTTATTTTTAATTAATATTAATCCTGTTTATTACTCTACTGCCTATAGGCCAACTCAGAATGGTGCTCCATTATTCTCTAGACAATATATATACACACACCCATGTAGTAACAGATGGACCTTGCCCCACAGACCTTGCGGTCTAAATAGAGCAGGCATACACAGGGTGGGAGTAGGGTAGGACATAGCAGCAGAGTGAAAAAGGTAAGGATGGCAAACATTACGTTAGTTCCATAATGTTTTTTGTTTGTTTGTTTTATTTTGTTACTTAATTCCTGTGTCATGTTATGCCAACGTATGAGTCCTGCAACAGTTGGATTTAAGTAATTCACCACTTCAGATTTATCCTAATTCAGGGGTGAAAACCTCCGGTGTGCTGCTGGATGTTGTTCACCAGGTGAGTCATCAGACACTTTGTTTACCTGAGAGTCCACAGGCACAGTTGCTCGAAGCTGTCAGTGGTCGCAGTTCGCTGTTCACAGCCAAT
This sequence comes from Pelochelys cantorii, assembly GCA_032595735.1. Classification (NCBI taxonomy): domain Eukaryota; kingdom Metazoa; phylum Chordata; order Testudines; family Trionychidae; genus Pelochelys; species Pelochelys cantorii. Next base: position 329,398,318 of record CM064326.1, on the reverse strand, counting down.
GGGAGCTGTGAGCAGCTATACCTATGGACACTCAGATAAACAAAGTGTTTGATACCAGGGGCTAATCCTGATCAACAGCAGAGTTTGGAGAGAGTGGAATGGCAGTGGGGCAGCAGCCATGCGCACTGAGATGAGGCTTGCTTTTCTTCCCATTCCCCTGATAATAAGGGAGTGAGGGGAAAGTATTTGGGTTCCATGATTTTCACCCCTGCTCCCGCCCTTCACCAGCCAAGAGTAAGAGACATGCATAGAATCCAAGTACTTTCCCCTTGCTCCCTTATCAGGGGAACGGGAAGAAAAGCAAGCCGCATCCCGGGGCGCATGGTTGTGGCCCCTCCTTGCTTTCTCAGAACTTCGCCCTTGATCCCGATGAACTGCAGCCAGCTTGCAGGCAGGAGGTTCCACATTCCTGCACGAATTTGAACATGGAAGCTGACATACTTTGCTTGTAGCAGAAGTTTTTTGGGGCAGGAACTGTCTTTTCTTTGTTTGTACAGCACCTACTGCAGTGGGTTCCTCATCCATGACATGGGCTTTTAGGTGCTGCAGTAATACAAACACCACCACCACTGATAATAATAAAATAATAATAATAGTAATAATTAATATAGGCAAAGGAGTGTGTTGTGTGAGGGATATTCATTAGGGAATGCCCTTATTTAAAGCAGAGTGGAGAAGAGAGTCAGACTCATCTCTCAGAGTACCTTAGTTCAAAGTATTTATGTGCACAATAAAACTTGATCTGAGTCCTGATATACAGAGGGATGGAAGGGAAATAGCAGAGCTAAATGCAAAATCAGGAGCTGATGAATTAGAAGTGATCTTTCATTGCATTCTACAAGGTAGGTGTGTGTGTGTATATGTGTATGTCTGTCCATGAGTGGAGCGGGGGGCTGACATAGTTGCTTGTTGGGGTCCTGGACAAGAGAAGGGGAGGGGTTCTGTGCTCCCAGAAGGGGCGGGGTTGGGGCAGCCAGCCCTCAGCACCACCTAGAGTGCAGCATACCATAAACCCCCTACCCTGCAGCCCTCAGTGCCACCAGGGTGCACCGTGCAGAGCTTCGGCCACTGCAACTGCCGTAATAGCAGCAGTGGAGGCTGGGAGTCCCGGGCCCTTTTGAATCTCCAAGCCCCAGAACAGTTACCAGAACCTATTCCATCTGATCCTGAAATAGGCCCATAACGTCTGGCTGAGCTACTGAAGTCCAAACCCACAAGTGAACCGTGTGCCATGCTACAGAAGAAAGCAGGAAAAAAAAAACCCTCAGGGTCTCTTTGCCAATCTGACCTGGGGAAAAGTTCCTTCCTGATGCCAAATATGATGATCAGTTAAACCCTAAACATGTGGGCAAGACCCACCAGCCAGATACCTGGGAAAGAATTTTCTGCAGTAATTCAAAGGACTCCTCATGTAGTGTCTCATCATTAGCAGTTGGAAATATTTGCTACTAGCAGCCACAAATTGACTGACTATGCTATTGTAGGCAGTCTTAGCAAACCATGCCTGCCCTAACCTTATCAAGCTCAGGTCTTGAAATCAGTTAGGTTTTGCCCCTACCGCTCCCCTTGGAAAACTGTTCTAGAACTTCACTCCTCTGGTGGTTAGAAACCTTTGTCTAAATTCAAGTCTAAACTTGTTGATGACCAGTTTATAACCATTTGTCCTTGGGTGCTTAACTTAAATAACTGGTGCTTAACTTAAATAACTTCTCTTGTTGATCGATTTTAAGGTCAGAAGGGAATACTACTGTCATTAATTTGACCTTCTGCATAACAGAAGTCATAGAAATTAACAAAGTGATTCTTGTATCGTTTCTGTAACTGCTCATATTGCAATGCAGACTAGAACAGTGTATTTGCGGCCCAAGGAACTGATTGTGGTCTCTTGAATCCTTTGAAATAATATATTTGGCCCTAAGGAAAAGGGACTATATTAACTTGAAATGCTGTGTTATGATATGTTATAAGTGTGTTCAGCACACTTGTATGATAGGACATAATGTTGCCTGAAGCAGAAAAGAACACATGCCACAAAATGCACAGAGACAACAGACGTTGGACTCCTGAATGGAATGTCCACCCAGACGGCTAATTAGGAGTGTTGTCAGCAGCTGGCTTCTGAGGGGAAAGGGAGCAGGGTCAGAGTGGGGAACAGAGAACTACACTGTGATCACAAAAGGATGCACTGTTGGACTCTTATAAGATTAGGCTTTCCCTAGAAGAGTAAGAAGTAGAGGGGACAGTGAAACCTACTATTATGTTTGTTATGTTTCCTCTAGTTAAGTAAAAATTTAGTAGGTTTTTTTTTTTCTAACTCAAGAATTGCAGGGTTTTTAAACGGAGCTAGGAAAAGCATCCAGGATCAACTGGTCAGCGTTAGCACAGAAATTGTTCATTTAAACTTCAACATTCTAAATACATTCTATTAGTCTATTTATTAGAAGAGATAATAGAGTTACATTAACTACAGTTTGCCATCTGATACAAAATATGACATCACTACATTTGTAGTGGGAATTTTATTTCAGTCTGTATACTGCAGCAACAGAGATGATGGTATCAGGCCCTACTCCAATGGTCTTTCTCTTTTCCAAAGCAGGTAAAAGTCACAAGTGTTTGTACCAGTTGCAAAAAGATGGGGGGGGGGGGGCTTTCTATGCTTTTTAAAAGAATGCAAGTTTGGTCAATCCCAAATCATCACAGCTATAATAAGTGGAAGTAAATTGCAGAATATTGCAAAGGTTGTAAACTGTATTCAACTGACATCCGGACTCCAATCCATGTGTATGGAATTTGTTCTTTCAGTTTACAGATTTTTTTTTCCTCTTTCCATATTTTGAAATTTCCTCTTGACCTTATTTCAAAAAGTTGAGAAAGCTACTGGGGGAAGCTCTTCTACATTTAATTTTAACTAATAGGGAGGGACTGGTTGAAAATTTGAAAGTGGAAGGCGGCTTGTGTGGAAGTGATCGTGAAATCATATAGTTCATGATTCTAATTATAGAATCTATAGTTCATGATTCTACTCAACTTTGGAAGCCCCGGGGGCCATAATGATACTCACAGTACATACCGAGGGCCACAACTTAAGTGTGGTTGCATATACATGCAAATATATATGCAAATAGCGTCTTTCACGCTGACGGCCATGAATACAAAGATTAAGGCAAGACTACATTACACACAGGCCGCATTTAAGTCAGTTCTGCTGATATTAATAAAATGCAATATTTACCCAATTTCCACCTATATGACAGCACTTTTAATGTGCAATGACAGTCCAGGAATTTAACATCTAAAACACATATCAACAGAAGACCATTATATTGACTTGCCATTGTGGAGCTTGTTCCCAGTGGAGACCGTGTTCAAAGGATCCCACCTGCAGGCCACGTGCTAAGCCCCGCGTAAACCCAAACCGCACTGCGGGCTGCAAATAAATGGGCCGTAGGCCACATTTGACCCACAGGCCGCATGTTGAGTAGCCCTGTTCTAAGAAATGGTAGAAGGGAGAACAGCAAAATAAAGAGAATGGATTTCAGGAAGGCAGATTTTAGTAAACTCAGCTGGTAGGTAAGGCCACATGGCATGCAAGACTGAGGAAAAAGACCTGAAGACAGTTGGCAGTTTTTCAAAGGAACATTATTATGGACCCAAATGCAAATTATTCCACTGTGTAGGAAAGATAGAAAGTACGGCAAGAGACTACCTTGGCTTAACCAGGAGCTCTTACATGATCTAAAAATCAAAAAGGAGTCATATAAAAAGTGGAAACAAGGTCAAATTACAAAGGATGAATATAAACAAATAACACAAGTATTCAGGGGCAAAATTAGAAAGGCAAAGGCACAAAATGAGCTCATTCTAGCTAGAGACATAATGGGTAACAAGAAAACATTCTAAAAATATATTAGAAGCAAGAGGAAGACCAAGGACAGGGTAGGCCCATTGCTCAGTGAGGAGAGAGAAACAGTAACAGGAAACTTGGAAATGGCAGAGATGCTTATTAACTTGTTTGTTTTGGTCTGCACCGAGAAGTCTGATGAAGGAATGCCTAACATAGTGAATGCTAGTGGAAGGGGGTCGGTTTAGAAGATAAAATAAAAGAACAAGTTAAAAATCACTTAGAAAAGTTAGATGTCTTCAAGTCACCAGGGCCTGTTGAAATGCATTCTAGAAAATTCAAGAGCTGATAGAAAAGGTATCTGAGCCTTTAGCTATCATCTTTGAAAAGTCATGGAAGTTGGGAGAGATTCCAAAGATTGGAAAAGGGCAAAAATAGTGTCCATCTCTAAAAAGGGAAATAAGTACAACCCAGGAAACTACAGACCAGTCAGTTTAACTTCTGTGCCAGGGAAGATAATGGAACAAATAATTAAGAAATTCATCTGCAAACATCTGGAAGATAATAAGGTGATAGGTAACATCCAGCATGGATTTTTAAACTAAGAGATGGGGGAAAGCCGATTGGTGTGGAGATGCACATAAATCTGATGGAGACTTCTCTTAGAGGAGAATCCATTGATAGAGATTCTCTAAGCTGTAGTCAGAAAGAGAGGAGGGGAGAGGACAAACCATGGGCCAGAGCAGACAAACAACCCCATACAAAGGTATCCAATGCATCAGGGAAGGGCAGACAAATAAGCAGTGGCAAATTTTTAAAGTGCTTCTACACAAATGCTAGGAGTCTGACGAATAAGATGGGTGAACTAGAGTACCTCATATTAAAGGAGGAGATTGACATAATAGGCATCACTGAAACCTGGTGGAATGAGGAAAATCTGTGGGACACAGTCATACCGGGATATAAAATATATCGAAAGGATAGAGCAGGCCGTGTGGGTGGCAGGGTGGCACTGTATGTGAAAGATAATGTAGAATCAAATTAAATAAAAATATTAAATGAATCAACATGTTCAATAGAATCGCTATGGATAGTAATTCCATGCTCCAATAATAAGAAATTAGCAGTCGGGATATATTATCGACCACCTGACCAGGTCAGCGATACTGACATTGAAATGCTGAGGAAGATTAGAGAGGCTACCAAAATAAAGAACTCTATAATAATGGGGGATTTTAATTATCCCCATATTGACTGGGTACATGTCACCTCAGGAAGAGAAGCAGAGATAAAATTTCTCAATGGCTTAAATGACTGCTTCTTGGAGCAGCTGGTACAGGAACCCACAAGGGGAAAGGCAATTCTCGATTTAGTCCTGAGCGGAGCGCAGGATCAGGTCCAGGAGATAACCGTTACAGGACCACTTGGGAATAGTGACCATAATATAATAACATTTAATATTCCTGTGGTGGGAAGAACATCTCAGCAGTCCAGAACTCTAGCATTTAATTTCAAAAAGGGGAATTACACAAAAATGAGGAGGTTAGTTAAACAGAAATTAAAAGGCACAGTGACTAGAGCCAAATCCCTGCAAGCTGCATGGAAACTTTTTAAAGACACCCTAATAGAGGCTCAACTTAAATGTATACCCCAAATTAAAAAACATAGCAAGAGACCTAAAAAAGAGTCACCGTGGCTTAACCACCATGTAAAAGAAACAGTGAGGGACAAAAAGGCATCTTTTAAGAAGTGGAAGCCAATCCTAGTGCGATAAATAGAAAGGAACATAAACACTGTCAAATCAAGTGTAAAAATGTAATAAGAAAATCAAAAAAAGATTTTGAGGAACAGCTAGCCAAAAACTCAAAAAGAAATAATAAAATGTTTTTTAAGTACATTAGAAGCAGGAAGCCTGCTAAAAAACCTGTGGGTCCCCTACATGATCGAGATATAAAAGGCGCAATCAAGGATGATAAAGTCATTGCAGAGAAACTAAATGATTTCTTTGCTTCAGCCTTCACAGCTGAGGACATGAGGGAGATTCCCAAATCTGCATCGTCCTTCATGGGTTATGAATCTGAGGAACTATCCCGGATTGAAGTGTCATTAGAGGAGGTTTTGGAACAAATAGAAAAACTTAATGTCAACAAATCTCCGGGACCGGATGGCATTCATCCAAGGGTTCTAAAAGAACTCAAATGGGAAATTGCTGAACTATTATCTGTGGTTTGTAACCTATCCTTTAAATTGGCTTCCGTACTCAATGACTGGAAGGTAGCTAACGTGACACCAATATTTAAAAAGGGCTCTAGAGGCGATCCTGGCAATTACAGAACGGTAAATCCAACCTCAGTACCGGGCAAATTAGTTGAAACAATAGTAAAGAATAAAATTGTGAGGCATGTAGAAGAACATAATTTGTTGGGCAAAAGTCAACATGGTTTCTGTAAAGGGAAATCCTGTCTTACTAATCTATTAGAGTTCTTTGAAGGGGTTAACAAACATGCAGACAAGGGGGATCCAGTAGATATAGTATACTTAGATTTTCAGAAAGCCTTTGACAAGGTCCCTCACCAAAGGCTCTTGTGTAAATTACATTGCCATGGGATAAGAGGGAAGGTCCTTTCATGGATTGAGAACTGGTTAAAAGACAGGAAACAAAGGGTAGGAATAAATGGTAAATTTTCAGAATGGAGGGGGTAACTAGTGGTGTCCCCCAAGGGTCAGTCCTGGGACCAGTCCTGTTCAACTTATTCATAAATGATCTGGAGAAAGGGGTAAGCAGTGAGGTGGTAAAGTTTGCGGATGATACCAAACTGTTTAGGATAGTCAAGACAGAAGCAGACTGTGAGGGACTCCAAGAAGATCTCACCAAACTGAGTGATTGGGCAACAAAATGGCAAATGAAATTTAATGTGGATAAGTGTAAAGTAATGCACATTGTGAAAAATAACCCCAACTATACGTACAGTATGATGGGGGCTAATTTGGCTATGACAAATCAGGAAAGAGATCTTGGAGTTATCGTGGATAGTTCCACACAGTGTGCAGCGGCGGTCAAAAAGGCAAATAGGATGCTAGGAATTATTAAGAAAGTGATAGAAAATAAGACACAGAATATCTTACTGCCCCTGTATAAAACTATGGTACGCCCACATCTTGAATACTGTGTACAGATGTGGTCACCTCACCTCAAAAAAGATAGATATTTTGGCCCTAAAGGGTTCAGAAAAGGGCAACTAAAATGATTAGGGGTTTGGAATGGTCCCATATGAAGAGAGGTTAAAACGACTGGGACTTTTCAGTTTAGAAAAGAGGAGACTGAGGGGGGATATGATAGAGGTATATAAAATCATTAGTGGTGTGGAGAGGGTGAATAAAGAAAAGTTATTTATTAGTTCCCATAATAGAAGAACAAGAGGACACCAAATGAAGTTAATGGGTAGCAGGTTTAAAACTAATAAAAGAAAGTTCTTCTTCACACAGTGTGTAGTCAACCTGTGGAACTCCTTGCCAGAGGAGGCTGTGAAGGCTAGGACTATAACAGAGTTTAAAGAGAAGCTAGATAATTTCATGGAGGTTAGGTCCATAAAAGGCTATTAGCCAGGGGATAGAAATGGTGGCCCTGGCCTCTGTTTGTCAGAGGCTGGAGAAGGATGGCAGGAGACAAATCACTTGATCATTGTCTTCGGTCCACCCACTCTGGGGCACCTGGTGCTGGCCACTGTCGTCAGACAGGCTACTGGGCTAGATGGACCTTTGGTCTGACCCAGTACGGCCGTTCTTCTGTTCTGTAAAGAACAAATCATCTCAAACCAATCTGTACACTTATTAAGTTTTCAGATGATACCAAGCTGGGAGGGGTTGCAAGTGCTTTGGAGGATAGGGTCATAATTCAAAATTATCTGGACAAATTGGAGAAATGATCTGAGGTAAATAGGATAAAGTTTAATAAGGACAAATGCAAAGTACTCCACTTAGAAAGAAACAATCAATTTCATATATACAGAATGGGAAGCAACTATCTAGGAAGGAGTACTGCTGAAAGGGATTTCGGGATCATAGTGGATGACAAGTTAAACATGAGTCAACAATGTGACACTGTTGTAAAAAAACCCAGTAAGATTCTGGGATGCATTAACAGCAGTGTTGTGAGCAAGACATGAGAAGTAATTCTTCTGCTATACTCTGCACTGATTAGGCCTTAATTGGAGTATTGTGTCCAGTTCTGGGCATCACATTTAAAGAGAAATTGGAGAGAGTCCAGAGAAGAGCAACAAAAATGATAAAAGGTCTAAAAAACATAATCTGTGGGGGAAGACTGAAAGAACTGGGCTTGTTTAGTTTAGAAAAGAGAAGACTTCGAGCAGACATAATAGCAGTTTTCAAGTACCTAAAAGGGTATTACAAGGAGGAGGGAGAAAAAAATGTTCTCCTTGATCTCCGATGATAGGAGAGGAAGGAATGAGATTAAATTGCAGCAAGGGAGGTTTAGGTTGGACATTAGGAAAAACTTCCTAAACTGTCAGGGTGGTTAAACCCTGGAATAAATTGCCTAGGGAGGTTGTGGAATCTCCATCACTGAAGATATTTAAGAGCAGGTTGTATAGTCATCTGTCAGAGATGATCTGGACGATGCTCAGTCCTGCCTGAGGCCAGGTGACCTGACTTGATGACCTCTTGAGGTCCATTCCAGTTCTTAGTTTTATATGTTTCCATGACCTTTGTTACCATGATTTTATAACACAGGGGTTCTCAAATTTCATTGCACTATGATCCCCTTCTGATAACAGTAATTACTACATGACCCCAGGAGGTGGGGACGAAGCCTGAGCCCATCTAAGCCTCTCAAGTTGGGGTACAGCAGGAGTCAAGGACCAAGGGTTTCAGTCCTAACCTGAGCCCCTCCCCCCCCCCAAGGACTGAAACTGTTGGACTTCAGCTTTGGCCCCAGACGGTGGAGCTTGAGCTTTGGCCCTGGGCCTCAGCAAGTCTAACACCATCTCTGGCACCCATTAAAATAGGGTCATGATCTACTTTGGGATTCCAACCCAGTTTAAAAACTGCTGATATTGTATAATTCTTTCTCATTTGCAGCAATAACATTCTTGTTTATGGATCTGGTAAGTGTCAACCATAGGTAACAATCACAAGAGTGTATACTCTGGTGTATACCATAGGCAGCATAGGTAGTACCAGCTACATATAAGGTTGATGGACATTTCCTGCAATAATACCCTTTTTTAAGTTCCTTAAACTTGTGAGACATAACCCTTTTGGTTGACATTTTCCATGATGGGTGTTTGCTTCAGGTTAAGGACACAGGAGCAGAAGACGCTGATTAGGGGTGTGACTGCTTACTGCCTCTCAAGCCCATGTCAGAGACAGAGATTGCTCGATGGCGTCCTGTCTCTGAACCGTGACTTCTTAGAGGGCCACTGACAAGATGGGATGGCCACAAAGTACTTCAAACAGTCCTCCTCCCTGAGGATCGATCTGTCAGTCTCCCCTGCTTCTTGAGCAGGGTCTCAATCGAGCCTGCCTCTGTGGAGAGTTTTTTTTTCCTTCTTCCTGTCAGGTGCAGGAAGCCTCAGAGTCTCAGTTCCACTCAACCAGCTACTCGCACCTGGAAACTCCTGCAGCTGCATGCTGCCTTTTACCCTGGGATTACCTGATTCCCTTTAGGTAGGGCTCACCCCTCCTATAATCAGGATTGTCTTAACCCTCAGCTGGCCAACCCACAGGGAAGCCACCCTTGTACATACTATATAGCCATCAAAGAATTTAACCTATTATTCCTGAGTCTTCATCATCTGTTTTCTAGAAAATAGCTGAGAAACCCACTGGCAAAAAAATTGTCTCCATCCCCTCTCTATTGGCACATCCACATTGTGTTGCTAATTAGTTTAAGTGGAAGAGTCTGCATTGTGTATGATCCCAATCCTGCTGATAACCCATATGGGTGGCCAATATGGTTCTGCATTTTGAGATTTTTGACATTTTAAAATTTAAAATAAAAAATAGGTAATTATACTAAAAATTCCTACCTTAATTCAACACCTTGTGCATATGCACTATGATATAGTGTTAAATGATCACATATAATCTTTTACATAGGACTTCTGCCTCACTCACTGCACGGGATGGACTCTGTTTTGAGGATGAACTAGGATTGTGAAGTGAATGAGGCTGAAATCTTTCAGGACCCTTCCTTTATCTGTGGTAGAAGTTGGAAAGTATGTGCTGAATGAGACTGGGAACTACAGGAAGAAACACAATAGTCTCATAGGTAAGGAAGCCAAAGTCTGCCCTGGATAATTGGATAATTATTCCTTCCACTACCCCAGAGGCTACATCTAGACTGCAAGCCTCTTTCAAAAGAGGCTTTTTTGAAAGATACTTTCGAAAAAGCCTCTTTCGAAAAAAAGCGTCGAGACTACAACCAGTACTTTCGAAAAAGCAAGCCGCTTTTTTGAAAGAGAGCACCCAGGCAGTCTGGATGCTCTCTTTTGAAAAAGCACAGTTTGCATTACATAGCGCCTTTTTTCGAAAGAGCTCTTTCGAAAAAAGGCGTTCTTCCTTGTAAAATGAGGTTTTCTGCGGTCAAAAAAACTGCCGCATTCTTTTGATTTACTTTTGAAAGAACACAGCAGCAGTCTAGATGCAGGGGAAGTTTTTTTGAAAAAAGGCCACTTTTTTTCGAAAAAACTCTGTAGTCTAGACACACCCAGAGTTCCTACTTGCTGCTGGGCAAGTCACATAAATTAAAAATTTCACTGGTATCCACTTGTGCCTCTTTTTTCTCAGTACCCAACCTGAGACAATTGGGGTCTGATTTGCTGATGTGCCGAGCCCTCACAATTGCAAATGAGGTAAATGGGAGATGTGCACTGAATACGTAAAGTGAAACAAAATACTAAACTCTCTGGAAAATCAGGGCCTAGATTTCTGACATTGGACAAATGAGTTGACATTTTTGGCAATTTTATCTTAAATGCTTGCTTTACCTTCATTCCCCATGAGTAAAATGAATAAATGATCATCTCACCTCTTGGGGGTATTGTGAAGATAAATTCATTAATTTTTATAAAGAATTATGCTAGTCTGCTGTGAGTGCAATAGAAAAGCTCAGGAGGAAATTAATAATTCTGCGTGCAGTATAGGGGTGGCACAGAATAAATAATACATGGGATGATACATTGAATGATGAGGACAAAAAGAAATACCCAGTAGCTCTGACCACCATTCAACCTATGTACTGAATGAGGTAGGGGTACTGTGGAAAATACAGTATGTGATCATGTAATTAAAGATATACAGGTTGTACCTCCCTCATTTGGCACCTGACTGCTCCCAAACCAGGAAATTTGCTGGACCAGAGGAAGTCAATGCTGGTCCATCTGTGACTAATAGCTGCAGAGCTCCTCTGGGCTAGCATTGACTGAGTGGAGAGGGCTCTTTGGGGAAGAGGCAGGATAACTGCAGAGCCCCGCAGCTGGGGCCAAGGACTTCAGTCCTGTGGGAATGCACTGAGTCCTATGGCCACCAGACAGCACCTACCACAGGGCTACACTCCTAGCCCTCAGTTGTGGGGCTCTGCAGCCAACCTGCCTTTTCCCCCTCCTGACCCTACTCTTCCCTCACTCTCCCTCAGCTTGAACATTGCAAATAAGCTATTTACTGCACTCCAGAAGCTCTGGGAGGACAGGGGAGGAGTTGCTGTGCATGCGACCTCACTTTTCCCTATGAGAGCTCCAGGCTGGAAGCATCCAGCGGTATGCCAGACCGCAGATGTTACCGAACAATGGAAGTCTGAACTATTGAGGTCCAATCTGTACAGTAATGCATATACACAAGGGGGCAAACTAAAGTTGCACAGGCAACTTTCCTTGGGTATTTTCTAACCTGAGTGCTTGACTTTGTAATTTAATTTACTTTTAATGTAAATATTTAGGATTTTATTTATATGTGTCTAAAGAGACTAAAATATGAATTGATTGCAAATGAGAAAATTGGCAATATTTTTTATATCAATGGATTACCAGAAAAAATAATTAGAAGCCAAAATTTAGATTGTGTAAACTGAAGGCACAGAGTCCACCTTAATTAAGCAACTATCTTCCCTTAGGGTACATCTACACTAGCCCCCTAGTTCGAACTAGGGAGGCTAATGAGGGCGACCGAAGTTGCAAATGAAGCGCGGGATTTAAATATCCCGTGTTTCATTAGCATGTTCCCGGGCGGTCGCCATTTTGGAAACTGACTAGCCCGGAATAACTGCCCGCGTCTACACGCAGCAGAGAAGCGCGATTCTGAGATAAACCCCTTAGTTCGAATTAACAGTTAAACCTCATTCCATGGAGGTTTTGAATATTTGAATATTCCATGGAATGAGGTTTAACTGTTAATTTGAACTAAGGGGTTTATCTCAGAATCGCGCTTCTCTGCTGCGTGTAGACGCGGGCAGTTATTCCGGGCTAGTCAGTTTCCAAAATGGCGACTGCCCGGGAACATGCTAATGAAGCGCGGGATATTTAAATATCCCGCGCTTCATTTGCAATTTCGGTCGCCCTCATTAGCCTCCCTAGTTCGAACTAGGGGCTAGTGTAGACGTACCCTTAGTAACTCCAAAGTATCACTAAGACTTCTAATGATTTAAAATTATCTATATTGACTAATCACTATACGGTATTAAATATGCATATATATTATTCATATTTCTAATTTTAATATTCAAAACCTATGCAAAATTACTGGGAAATTGGAGCATTTTTGTGGATTATTGTGGATACATTTTTTACCAGTTTCAACCCAGACCTAAACTGTAGTTGTTATTCCCAGCTGTATAAATGTCTATAGACATAGGGATAGAAAAAGTCTTTAACAGTGGATTCTGAGATGACATTCCCAGAAATATAGCTTTCTCGAGGCGGTGTCTTAGGCAATAATATCTCAATATGATAATCACTCCCTATATATGAACAGCCTTTCGTATGTGTGCAGTTTCTGTAGGCAGAATTTGGGCCAAAGTCTCTGTATATCTCACAAGCACAAATCCATTGAGTTCAGTGGAGTTTCTCCTATTTACATAAATATATTTTGATGTGCTGACTCCAATAGGATTACACGAGCATATATTTGGTCTATTTTGCATTTCCATATATTTATGGTGTGCAAGTACCTCATTTTACATAGATATAGTTTTGTTTTCATTTATAAATTACACTGATGAATTCAATCCATTCAGTATTTGTATTACTGTCTTTTCTTTGAATAGTATGTTGTATTGTCTTCTGTAACTGCCTGAGATATTAAATGTCATAATTTACATAACTATCATTGATGTATAACTAATAACTCCAAATCTGTCTTTTCTGATAAGGAGGTTCCCAATTAATGAAAGGGGAAGAAAACAACAAAGAACAACACATTCTGCTGCAGTGTTGTGAAAGAAACCAACATTCAGCTGATTGTAGCGTGTTCTCCCAAAGGAAATGGTGGAAGTCTCTTTAACGGGAACTTGTAAACTTGACTGGACAAACTAGTAGGCAATATTAATGAAGAGTCCTAAGCTAGTAGATTAGGGGTGGGCAATAATTTTTGATGGGGGGGGCACTCCACAATTTTGGAAAGTGGTTGAGGGACGCACTCTTCCATGGTATTAATGGAGGAGATGCGGGGTCTGGACTGGAGGTTGGTGCAGAAGGGAGCTTGGGGTAAGGGATTGGGGTGCGGGAGGGAGAATGGAATCTGGGAGGGAGTTTGGGGGCAGGGGACTGAAGTGCAGGGGTTTGTGATATGACCTAGGTTAGGAGGGGATTGTGATCTGGGACAGGAGATTGCGGTGCCAGATCTGGGAGCAGGTATGGGTGCAAGGGGGGGGCAGAGGATTTGGGTATGTTGATTGCGGGGGCAGAGTGTTGGGAAATGGAGGGGCTGGGATGCCAGAAGCAGGCTCTGGCCTGGAGACTTATCAGCCAGCAGCCAAACCAGCATGCCTGCCTGCAGAGCTAAGGCTTGCAGTTTTTAAAGTTTCAGGGGGTAGCCGAGTGAGTCTGTACAGGAAAAAACAACAAATAATCTGGTAGCACTTTATAGACTAACTATCTACATGTTTTGTTAGTCTATAAAGTGCTACCAGACCATTTAGTGTTTAAAGTATTTCCCAGCCAGCCAGTCTGCCTGCCCAGCCATATGCTTGTGTGAATAACTGAGCCAAGGAGAGGGAGCATGGTTCTTCTTGGATACCTGTTATTCAAACAGGCAGCTCCCGTTGGCCGGTTTCTGACCAGAAACCAGCCAGTGGGATTGTGCTGGGGGTGGGGGAAGCTCCTGAAGCTTTCTCCCTCCCCTACATTTTTAACCAGAAACAGGGCCCAGCAGCCACATTTCTGAGCAGCGTGTGCACAGCTGTGGGGCAAGCAGGGGTGTCTGCCTGGGGCCAGATGTGGCCCGTGGGCTGTGTCTTGGCCAGGCCTGTAATAGAGTGAAGGCTAGCTGGTTGTACAGGTCTTTTCTATATTTTATTTTATTTTATTTACTCTGCAATCATGATTAAAGCTTAATGGAGATTGGGAAGTAGTTCTGTTTGGAAAAGAGACTTTATGAAAGTGTTTTTGTGAGATTTACTCTTTTGGATGGTTTCTAGGTAAGATAACTTCAGTTTACAAATAAAATTATGTGTTTTTTGAACCCCTGAACTACCAGCCCATCAAGCATCGCTATCAATGATAAAGGTTCTATAGGCTAAATTATAACTTAATTTGCATTTTAATAAACAATTCTATTGATGCATGCACGCACAGGAAGGAATAGAATCCAGGTCATTCTCTCTTTGCTGTGTTAATTCTGCAGCATAGCCAGAAATAAAAAAGCAGTTCAATTTATTTTATCAATAAAGTAGGAACGTATCATGTTTGAGTGTGCACAAAAGGACCGGTCAGATGGGTAAGGAGATGCTGTTTTAATACAGTCACTTACCAAAGTATAAACCCATTTTGAGCCTGATTTTGAAACACATTTGTTACATCCTGAGAAGTGCTAAACACACTCAATTCTTGTAGAAGTCATTGGAAATTTCTGGCACATATCAGAGAGTCATAGAGCACTCTGTAAAACTGAGCCTTGTGTGCTGAAATCTGAGTATTTGTGAAGTGATCTCCCAGGCAGGGTTAGCACAAGGTGAGAGCTTTTACAGGAAAGTCAGAGCTTTTGCAGGCAGCTAAGTTTATCTTAATGCTTTCAAACCAAGATGGCTGACTTTTTTGGCCCGGGGGGTGGGGGGGCGAGAAAAATAGTGTTTCTTGAGATTGGAAAAGAGCAGCTAACAAAATAATTTCTAACATTTCTGAGGAATCAGAGATTTCTGGAATTGCTTGGAAAAAAACTAAATGGACCCTTCAGTATGTGAGGACCCTTTGTTCTCAGTGAAGTCACTATGAGTTGAGGGCACACTGCAGTTCAGACATTTAATCCTCCGTCAAGCAAAAAGTCCGCTAATTTAGACTGCAAAATGCCAAGGCCTATCATTCATATTTTTTCAGGAAACCATTCTACTATCTCTGTATCTATCTATTTATAAAATATGTATGAAAACTTGAGCAACTCAAGTGTAGATCCATCTACAGCCCCCTTCCTCTTCATCTTTCATTCAGATTTATCCCAGGTTAGTAGTAATCAAAAGAACAAGAACGGGGAATCCTGTGCTAACCTTAAAGACTAAGGAGCCATAGGACTTCTCCTTTTTGCAGATACAGACTCACATAGCTATCACTGTTTGACAAAAGAATAAGGTTCTAGATGGACTAGTCCAGACAATAGTATTGTATATAGTTAAAGGGAAGATTGCAGTCTTTGTTCTATGTAACTCACCTTTAAGCATAGATGGAACCTGCTATTTTTACTTTTACTTTATATGCAAAATGGTTCTGAGTGTGTGTTTATTTTCTTTCTTTCTTCCTTTCTGTCTTTCTTTCTTAACCTGAAACAAAAGTAATCTAGATTGAAACAATAAATTTTGCTCTTTGAATTTGGGAGATTTTAACAACAACCTCAATTGGGTTTTAGACTATCGTGTAAAGGAACAAATGGGTGGCAGTACTTTAAGCTGTTAAACCATTTGTTTTATCCAAGGCAAGTGACTGAGATTCAGTGGTGAGCAAAGTGATACTCGTGTACTTTACAATTAGTGAATTGCTGTATATTCAAGTTTTAGGTACAAACCTGCTCAATGGGTAGCATGTAAGATGCAATAGAAGTAGCCCAGATGATTTATCTCAAAATAATCCCTAAAGCACTATTTTCCCAATTCTTTCTCCTTGTTCAAAGTGGGGGAGAGGTTGGTAATTTGCTGCTATCCTGTGCCCTTTGCATTGACTCCCCTGTGTAAAACAGAGATCAAAGATTCTGCCTGCACCATGCTTTTCCCCATTTGCTCTAATTGGGTTAAACAGGCTTGCAAAATCCAGCCAAGATTCAAGTAACCCTACAGGGATATAAAGAGAGCTTTTTGTCTCCCTCAATTCTTTGCATGAACATTTAAGCCCTTAGGCTCCCGTGTCACTTAGACACTCTTGAAATTTTTACCCTGATTCTGAATCTCTTCCAAAGTCTGTGAACTTTTGTTTAAATGTAGGCTTATGGGTTATGATAATTTATACAAAATGTAGACTTTACCACTGCATAGTTCTGCTCCAAAGCAGACAAAGTGAAACACAAGTGCTTCTGAATAAAAATATAATGTATGTGAACTGCATGGCATGCTGGCCACTTGGGAATCATTTTTGATCCACTTAAAATGATGGGGTAATTTAATTGAATTATACCAAATGAGAATCCATTGTAGTAGTTCTAAAATCAGACTTTGCACTATAGAATGATAATTGTTTTCCTCTTAACATTTTCATTTGGCATTTCTTTTCACTCAGTCTTTGCCTAATGAGGCGTTTAAAGGCTTTCCGAGTCCAGTCATTAGAGCAAAGACCAAAAATTATGGACTTCTTGGGAGACCTTGAGCAAATTCCTTTATCTATTTTTGTTTTAATCAAACCCAGCTATAAAACTGGGTCGAAGCACAGAAACTCACTGAAAACTAGACACTGGCTCTGAGCTGAGCTTTCCTAAGTAAATAAGTTATAAAAACAACACTGAAAGAGCCATCTCATATATAAATTATATAATTTAGAGAGCATAAAAATTTTTCAAATAAAAGGGGGAATCTGGTTAACATTTAGAGTATTTAATGTTTATTACCCTTTCTTCCTCTGATACATTTGAAACCCTGCATTATTGACCTCCTGCAATAATCTCTTTGGGTGTGTTTAAACTACAGGGTTTTTTCGAAAAAACTTCACCTGCATCTAGACTGCTGCCGCGTTCTTTCGAAATTAAATCGAAAGAACATGGCAGTTTTTTTGACCACAGAAAACCTCATTTTATGAGGAATAACACCTTTTTTCAAAAGTGCTCTTTCGAAAAAAGGCATTATTGAACGCAAACAGTGCTTTTTCGAAAGAGAGCATCCAGACTGCCTGGATGCTCTCTTTCAAAAAAGCGGCTCTCTTTTTAAAAAATACTGGCTGTTGTCTAGAGAATCTCTTTTGAAAGAGGCTTGTAGTCTAGATGTAGCCTCTGTGACTCAAATGAGGCATTCTATTTCCATCTGTCAGACCTTTCAAAGAGAAGGAGGTATGCAACATTTGATGAATTTATTCCATAAATACTTTATAAAAGTTGTTTAACTGGGTCCATCTGAGGTGCCTATTACATTTATTGGACGTTTGCAGTGGAACAGGAAGTTGATGGTCCTGCCACTATGTCCTGAATGACTGGACATTCTTTTCCTCTGTTATGATTTTGTAGAGCAGATTCACTGCAGACACATGAACATGCTTTAATAAACTTAGTACAAGAAAAGAGAGTGCTAAAAATTAGGCCTTTAAATTCAAATTTGGTGCCTAAGCAAGTGACTTGATTTTTCACTAATTTTTGCAGCTAATTTCAAGGAGAAAAAAATAGTGCAAAAAATTTAAAGACGTGGGACTCCAGTTTCTCCGAACAGTTTTTTTAAATGAATACATTGCTGGGAGGTGGATAACACAGTGCAGAAAAACCAATTTATAGAACAAGGAAAGCACAGGCAGCACTAAATCAGACATCCTCAGACTGACCTGTCAATGTATCAAAAGCCTGACCTGGAGAGACCATTTTTAAGTCTAAACCCATTTCATCTTTGTCATCTCTGCACAGGTTGTCAAAATCATTTCAACTAGTCCCCGTTTTAGTGGCACAGATAGTTCTCTGACAACTCGAAGAGAGCACCGGTAACATTTTCAAAAGTGCTAATATGACACAGAAGCTTAAGTTCCATTTTCACAATGGATTTAGGCACTTATAAGCCAAAGTGTGAATGAAAGTCACTCTGTGGTATCTTGAGTTGTATGACATTTAGGAACCATGATTAGGAAAATATGTTAGGAAAATTTAAGATGCAAGTATGTAAAATTTGGTTCACTATCTTCCTTAACCACATTTTCTATCACATGTTTTATAATTCAACATTTCTGATGTATTTAAATGAAATAGTAACAGTGTAAGATGTGGAAATTCTCTTGTAATTGGCAGTTAAATTTGGGTCTGAAATGATGTGGGATGCCCTTCATTAGAGATACTGGTATTTTCCAAGTTTATCAATTATACTCCTTTGATATTATTGCAAGCAGGATTTAAACAGCATGGATTTCTAGGATGGAACATGCCTGTGTTTGTTGTTTGTTTCATGACATATATGTGCAAAGAGAAGTTTTTGGCTGAGGGAAAGTGTCAGTGATGTCTGAAGATATGTGTTTAGGAAGAGAAAATACTTGATTTGTTAGTGATTGTAGTGTAGAAGTTGAGTGGTATCATCGATTCCTCCAGTTCCTGCAGACTCTTTGAACATAGCTTGGATGAGAGAAAGGTAGCCCAGGTCCAAGTCTCTCTGTTATTTCCATCTCCCTGATCTCTTGGTACAAAAAAATAGATTTCTAACTTGCTGAAGAAAAATGTGTTCTCAGATCCTCATCCAGTAGTCATAATAGCTGCACCTCTTTCAATTTCTATACAAGACCCTAATAAATAATCCAGGGTGTGAGAGAATTTTTCTCCCCGCTATCTGCATAACACTGTTGCTTCTGTAACCCCCTCTATCCCCCCTGGGTTACTCAGGAGCAGGCCACACTCACCTGTGTGCCTGGGGGCCTGATACCTTTAACATAAAAGGAGATCCTGAGTTCCTCAGTGGTGATGTTGTATAGTTGGGGATTCCCTATCCGCCCCATGGCTGCAATCCCATGCTCCTAAAAGAGTATACAATGGCTGTGCCTCCATCTGGTTGGCCCTGTACATAATGTTGTGCCTTGGAAGCCTCCAGGAATAAAATTTTTCCAGTAACAATCTGGATCTAACTCCAAAACAACAAATAATAAATAATATGCATCTAATTACATGAGAATTAACACATCTTTACTTAACAACTTAAAGAAACAGGGTTTAACAGACTAAAAGTGAATAAAATCAATGAACAAAGTACACAGAAATAAAGGAAACTTATCTAAATGGCATTTACACTGCCACCATTTCTCCCACCCTAGAGTGTGCACTCTGCTAGATTCAGAGTCCCAGACTCTTGCTTGCATGGGCGCGCTTGAAAGTCTGCAGCTGGAGTGGAGACAGCACTGTGCAGGTTGTGTGTGTCAGTCCAAGCTAAGCAGCAAGTCCAGGCAAGGCAATCCAGCAGCTCTGGTTCAGTGGGTAGATCATTCTCCCTCTTTTTGGACACAGAGTCAGTCTGCTTTCTGAGGTCTGTCCCAGGAAGCACTTTCCCAAACAGCCACAAGTACTCACAGTACCTTCTATGCAGGGTTATGCAGGCCCTTCTCAGCCACAGGCACAGCCAGTCTCTCCCCTCCAGGGACAATCACACCAACAGCCCCTGAAGCAGGCTCTAGCTTCCAGCAGCAGCTCCTGGCCTGGAAAAGGCTCTCCACCAGCAATCTGGCTCCTCTCTCCAAAAAATGGAGTCTACCACAACCCTCTCTCTCCCTGCCTGCAAGAAAGCAAGAGTTTTTCCCTTCTTTTTCCCAAGGGCTCATGGGAGCTGTAGTCTCTAGGGCTAGATTGCAGCACAAAGGATCTTCCCAGTAAAAGTCAAAGGCTCCTATAGTTAAGGGACTACAATTCCATGAAATCTGTGAAAATAAACATTGTAGTCCCTCTAGTATCATCCATCCCAGTTCTAGCACACCTGCCATTTGGGGTTGCTTGTAAGATTTGGTAAATTTTAGCACTTGTCCTTTTCAAACATTAATTAATTAATCTCACCCTGCAGTGAGATTGATTAGTACAGTAGTAGTACGGCCACTTTTACAAATGGGGATGCTCAGACAGAAAGGTTAAGTAACTTGACCAAACCCACAGTGCTAAAACCAGATCAAGACATAGTCTGTTCTTGATCTCAAGCTGTGTTGTCTAGAGCAGTGGTTATCTAAGTGCAGTCTATGGACCACTAGTGGTCTGTGACTGCCTCCTAGGTAGTCCATGGCTTGAGCTCAGGCCCACTCTCTTCCCCCATGCAGTAGGGAGCCGGTGCTGCTGCTTGAGCCTCGCAGTTGCCACGTAGCAGGAGGCTGGAACACCAGCTCCAGCTTCCCACTCAGATAGCATGCAGGGGTGGGAGGATGCATGGATGCAGCATGGTGTAGGGGCTGGAGTGGCTTGGCGTGCAGAGAGGGAGGCATGGAGCCGAGTGCGAGGCCTTGCACAGAGATGCCACAGGTGGCCAAGGAGGCCTTTCATGGCTGCAACTTCAAGCTGGTGGCCGAGAACTACAACTTGCCATTGGCTGAGCTGCTGTGCCAGAGGGATGCATTGGCCCATGCCGGTCACATGGCTGAGGCCTTGGAGGTCTATAGTGCCACCTTCCAGCTGGCCCACCTGTGGCTTGAGGAGCTGCAGAAGCTGGCTGAGAGCCTGGCACTCAGCCTGTGTGAGAAGGCGCTGTGCCTGCCCCCCTGGCCTGCCAGCATTCCTGAAGGGTTGGACAAGGAGCTGGGCAACCCCGCCTGCTGCCGCCCGCCAGTGCTGCTCGGCTGCCTGCTATGCTGGCAGTTGCTGTGTGAGCTGGTGACCCTGCACTGTGGCCACACCTGCTGCCGTTGCTGCGCCAAGCCCAGTGACTGGCTGCTGCCATCGGCCCTGCCGCATTGCCACTGACGTACCTGGCCCCAACAGTCCCCAAATCAACATGGTTCTGGGCAACCTGCTGGAGAAGTTGCTGAAAGGGGAGAGCCAGGCTGCATGGCAACCGCAAGGCTCGAACAGCAGTGCAGGCTCCCTGCTGCATGGGGAATGGGGGGAGGACTGAGCTTCCCTCGTCCCCACCCCACTGAGGGAATGGCAGTGCATTGATGTGCTGTCCAGAAGCTTTCCCTGCTGCTCCCATTGGCCCACCACTAGGAGCACTGGGGGCAGTGCTTGGGAGCAATGGGGGTGCAAATCCAGGTAAGTGCCCCCCCATGCCTAGACCCTCTGCACCCCAGTCCCCCTCACTAACCCCATGGCCCCCTGCCAAGACTCTTCACACCCAGCTTGCTCCTACACCCTCCCTTGCTCCTTCACCTCCCCCCTGGCCAGACACCCTTCCTCCTGGCCAGACACCCTACCCCCAGTCTGCTTCTGCACCCTTTCTCCTGGCCAGGCTCTACACCATCTGTTGCTCCTGCACCATCCCCCCAGACAGACACCCTACTCTCAGCCTGCTTCTGCACCCTACCTCCCGCCCTGATCCTGCACCCCCATCACTATCCCACTCACTGACAGCTCTGTCCTGTATGCTGAATCTTCATTTTTGTTCCCACCCCAGAACCTAAGGGGGTCCACAAAATCCAGTAACTCCAGAACCCCAGAAAAGTAAATCTAGTCTATGGGAAGCCATGAACCTCAGTCCTCCCTGACCCTTCCCCTCGCCCTGTGGGGCTGGAGTGCTAGAAGAGTGAGGTGTCTTAGTTGGAGGCCACATCAGTGTGGGTTGGGGGGGGTGGAGGAGTTTTTTTACTTCTCACTTGTGTGGTCCCCAACTGATTTTTCTGTGGGTCAGTGGCCCCCGACCCAAAAAAGGTTCCCCACACATAAAGAAAGAAAACATTTATGGTACCTTTTGTGTTGGACATAAATTAATATTTTACTTTATTTAAAATGAAGTTTAATAAACTAACATGAGAAAGTTAAAATGCTTAATCTGTTTAATAACTTAAATTAAACCATTCTCCCTAGCTGCAGCACTAGCAAAATGGCCAAGGCATAATTACATAATTAATGGTGAGTTCCCATTAGGAACAGTTAGTCCACAGAAAAGTTTGCATTGAGCCAGGTGGTCCATGGGCTAAAAAGTTGGAGAACCACTGTTCTAGAGCATGCCACTTTTTATGCTGTAGAGCTGCCACTTATATTCAGAAGTCTTCATTGGCAGTAGTACAGAGGAGCTGTCAGTCAGTCATCTGGAGGAAATCTTGAAGCAACAGTGACAGCTGTTGTGGCACTGCGCTCGACCATTTAGGAAATGATTGGGGGTAATCCCAAAAATTACGAGCACTCAGCATGTGGGTGGCTGGAGATGAGGAGAGAGATTTTCAATTAAAAAAAATGATAAAACTCTCATTTGTAGTGAACAGTTTACTTTGGGAAAAGGGAAGTTTTGTTTTTAATGACAACTTTTCCTTCCTGTGTTTTTGATTTCCCAAAATAAGCAAACACTGTATATACCAATACAGTGCTGAGGAGCCATCTTTCCAATAGGACACGGTGCTTCTTCATGCTAAAATATGAAATACTGAACCTTAAAATAATGATGTGAATATGGACAGAAAAGCTATTTTAAATCCACTCTAGAGATTCGAACTGGTACATTAGAGAAAATGTCATCCTTGTCATGTGTGGATAATTATATATGATTTTACAGGCAGAGAGATAAAAAAAACAGTTAAATTAATATCTTTGAAAACTCTCTTGAACAGTGGTTTTCATATGTTGGGTCATGACCTAGTACTGGGTCACAGAATGTCAGGCACTGTGTCAACTTACCATAGGGGTGACCAGGTGACCAGCAGGAGTGCTAGGGCAGGCTTCCTGCATGTCTTGGAGAGGAAACAAAAGAAAAAAAAAAGTGACTCCAATACAAAGATGATGGGTGTAAGATAAAGTTTTTATTGGTATAACCTACACAAATTAGTATCTATCACTTTAGAACTACTGCCACAGGTCCAGGGTAACTGAACTTTATATCCCCTCTTCATAGTCTGTTCTAGGAGTACCCAATCAGGTCTCAGGCCTCCAGCTATACCTGGGCAGGACCTCTGTCACACTCCTTTCTGATCAGTGTTTTAACCCTATAATGCAAGGTCAAGCTTCAAAGGCCAGATGTTGGGATTTTGCATTCCCTAGTGATTTCAGATTCTCAGGAACTCCCCCCTCTCTTCCATCACCACCAACCCTCTGCCAGTGACCACCTCTCACCAGTGAGTCAAGAATACTCAAATGCACATCACCAGTGTTGATACGAAGTGCTGAGGATATTCTATACCTCGGCCATCTCAATATAATGGCCTTTTTGAGGTTTTCAGGTAAAACACAATAAGGTCCCCAAATTTATTGCACATGGTTGCAATGTCTGTCCCAAATTCATCACACTTAGGAAAGGCCAGAAAACAAGAATTCTGGTTTATAAAACATTTTGCAGTTTGTTATTTTGTTTTCAATCAGATCCCTGCTCAGAATCAGCCAGTGCAAGGACTTAGTCTTGGGCTCTCCCACATTCCAAGATAGTGCCCTATCCACTGGGCTGTTCTGGGGTGAGTCTTTCTCATGCTCTGGTTTGACCTGAAATTCCATTCCATGAGTGAGCAGCCAATGAGCAGTGAACAAGTGAGCAACCAGTGAGTGAGCATGTGAACAAGTGAGCAACCAGTGAGTGAGCCAACAAGCCCACTATATATCATGCACAGTGGCTCATAGGATATACAGGAAAGAGTAGTTTTCCTAACTGCACTTGCATGCCTAGAACTTGCAGGGTGTGCCGATTGACCTGTAGCAGTGCTTTGATTGGATGCAGAGGGAGCATACGGCTCTTACAATGTTGTGTGCAATTGTAACCCACACACCTACTGGGTGTGGTTCACTATCCTATGTAGTGGCACTTAGACCACTCACAGACAGAAAGAATGAGTTTGCTCTACAGCCTTAGCTGAGAGCCAGCTGGCTTTTAGCTCAAGCTGTAGAGGCTCGTGCACTAAGTTCCAGAGGTCCAAGATGTGGTTCTGCCCATTGCTGTTACACAGTCAGCATACCCTTCACTTCCTGTGCCCTTGCTTTATATCTGTGTTACTTTTGTAATGCCGGTAGGAAAAGCACTATGCAGACAGAAGGCAGCAGAATCTGGTAACCCTGTGCAAGGGTAAACAAAATGTCTCTGGGGCCACACACAGAATCCTAATGGATCACATGAGGCCCTTTGGCTACAGATTGCTCACCACTAAGGTAAAGCATTAAGTCCCCAGTTCAGTGAAACACTTTAATGTACTTACATGCTGTTGACTTCACACATTTGCTTTAATCACCTGAGTGTACATTTATATCTTTGATTTGAATATTTCCATGCATGGGATTCTGCCTTGATTTTTAGTGGTAAACATGCTATTGTAAATTTTCAGATGCTTTTCTTTTATCAGTTATCACTTGATCTCTCAACTGAACGGATGAAACTGACACTTCCCTATACCCATTACTATGGGGAAGCTTGTGCGAATCATTAATAAACAATGCAAAAATTGTCTTCCTCCTCTGACCCTCATAAAATAGTGAAATTAAGAGACTGACACATCTGTTGAAATGGTTGTAGGAAGGTGTCCCATTTGAGAAGATCTGGTATTGACCTAAAAATGCATGGTGAAGATGGAGGTGAAAAGGGAGCAAATGCAGGAGAAGAAATGACAGGTTGGGAAGCAAATAGAAAAGGAAGAAAATTAACACATCCTTTCTGTTTTCATTTCATTACAGCTCTCATTATTCCCACAATCATTTTCATTAGATTCCTGTTAGATATTCTGCCTATCACAATCTTTCCCTGGTTACTCTGTTTAACCTTCCTCACTCACCTTTGTGTCTTTGTGTGTGTGTATGTGTGTCTCCCCGCCTCTTCCATATATATTTTCATTATCTTTTTCTCTCCCAACTTTCTTTTCTCTGTTTTCATCCAGTCTCTTTTCATCCTCTCTATTCTCACCTGTCCTTATCACCTTTAAATATTTCCACTAGTTTTAAATCGCTAGTTTTCAATCATTAGCATTCACACTGGCATTCTTAAGGATTCTTACACCACCTGTGCCAAGCTGCAGCCTTTCCAGTCAGGGACAGACAGGAGAAAGGGTCATGTCAGCAGTTCAGGGGGAGCATTCTGTTAACCTCAGCAGGAGCAGCTCCAGAAAGATAACATTAAACCTGATGAAAATTTGAAAGAGGCAAAAGGAGATGAGCCTTGAAGCTTTTGGTGTCCTTACTTGGTATAACAAGAGCTAGAGAAATGGCATGCTGCCTGTGAATAGCCTGCCTTAGGATCTTTGCCTACACTGATTGCTAAGTATTTTAAGATGTATAGATCTGCGAAACTTCTTTTCTAATTTATTCCAGGGAACTGGTGGAATAACCATCAACTTGATGTACTTCAAACTAGCTGGCAAATACACTGCAGGGAATTCTGTTTTAAAGCCTTAAGCCATCCATTAGGCAACGCATCTAAAACTCATTGTTAATGGCCACCTTTCCATTTATTTCAGTGTGTTTTGGAATAGGTCCTAACAGGGGATGTTAGAAAGAAATGTCCCTTATGAGATGGTTATTCCACAATTGTCCACCACAGAGTGCTTTTCTCTGATGCCTTGTGTTCTGACCACTATCAAAGGCAGGATTCACTATCAAAGACTGACAGTCTCGTCCAGTAATGAAGTTCTTCTGTAATAAGGTTTATTCTGAGCTCAGCTGTAAGAGCAGTTTCCATTATTGAATTGTTTTTAAAACAAGTGAAATATTTTTTTCAAAGGCTAGATCACAGTCCCTTTGTAATAATTAGAACTTCAGTTACAAATGACTATCTGGCAAATATTCATGACAGTGCTTTTTAATTATTATTCATTTAACAATAAGTAGAATTGACATAAAAAGTAGAGTGCATGTGTCAGAATATCATTTGTCTATTTAAAAGGACACTATTTATGCATACAAATAATGTCACACGAAGCAGTACCACAAATAATGGACCAACAGAGAGTCAGTCATTGTCAGTGCCAGTAATTTCCATGGTATTTAGCCCATTTACCTCAGAAGGGAATTTGGCCCAGTATGTGCAATGCATCTGAACAGGCCCACCGACAAGGGGTTCAAAGAGGGGTGAATGCCCCAGGGTCCAGCTATTGAAAAGGGCCTGGGGCCCCCAGCCTCTGCCATGGCTATTGGGGCCGGGACTGGAGCTCTGAGCCCTTTCAGTCGCTGCCATAGCTTTGCCCCTTCCTCCTGAGGCCCTGCCTTTTCCAGGAGCACAGAGCTGACAACCCACCCACATACCTTACCCAGGGGCCCAGCAAGTCTGTCAACCCCCTGCAACTAAATGTCCCATATCAATGTGTAGAGATGATAATACCTTCAGTTCAGACTACATGAGGCTCTATGTGCTTTCAGGAATATCCTTCTGATTCTGTTTTTTGTTGGTCTCTTGGTAATTATTTTGAACAACTATCTTATCCATGCGGCTGTACAGTGCTATTCAGAGAACAATACACTACGGCTACATCTAGACTGGCATGATTTTCCGCAAATGCTTTTAACGGAAAAGTTTTTCCGTTAAAAGCATTTGCGGAAAAGAGCGTCTAGATTGACATGGACGCTTTTGCGCAAAAGCACTTTTTGCGGAAAAACGTCCGTGCCAATCTAGACGCGCTTTTGCTCAAGAAAGCCCCGATCGCCATTTTAGCCATTGGGGCTTTTTTGCGCAAAACAGTTCTGGGTTGTCTACACTGGCCCTCTTGCGCAAAAGCATTTGCTCAAGAGGGCTTTTGCCCGAACGGGAGCGTCATTGTATTTGCGCAAGAAGCACTGATTTTGTACATTACAAAGTCAGTGCTCTTGCACAAATTCAAGCGGCCAGTGTAGACAGCTGGCAAGTTTTTCCGCAAAAGTGGCTGCTTTTGCGGAAAAACTTGCCAGTCTAGACACAGCCTATGAGGCACAGAATGGAACAAAAAGGATCTCTTGTTCACAAAGTATATAGCATGTTGAAATAAAGCATGCACTGAATTCACTATGCTTGACAACTGGCAATTATTTAATGGAGGGAAAATGTGTTTGGACACTTTAAAATATAGGGGCATGTCTAATTCTTCACCCAAAACTTGAGGCAGCACTTGGGGAGGTTTCCACTGAAATGTGCAATATCAGGGTGGCAAGCTACTTAAATAATTACTTCTAAACACGCTACACAGTATTTTGAAAGGAATATAATGGAATTAGTTGAGTACGACATTGAAATGTTGACGGGTTGAGCTTGCTTTGGAAAAGAGGTGGAGAGCTGACTAAGAAGTGACTAGCATGGGAGATTTTCAGTGCTTCTTAGTTTACTTTGATTCCAAAATACAGCAAGAATTGCCTGAAGAGCAATTCCTTTTTGTTTTCTGACTTGGCCAAGAAAGCCCAGAAGTACAGCTACATTGAATATAGGAATTGCCATATTAGATCAGACCCAAGGTCCATCTAGTCCTTATCCTACCTCCAGCAAAACTTCAGAAGAAGGTGTGAGAACAACACTGTAGGCAGATGTGAGGTAATCGCGTACCCCCTTCACACAGAGAGAGAGAGAGAGAGAGAGAGAGTAGGTGTCATCCTGGTCATTAATAGGCATAGACTATCTTAAGACCTAACGATTTTGGTGCAGTGTTCATTCCAATGTTTTTTCTTATTACTAACTGTTCAAACTCTGAATAGTTTTGTTATGCACATTAAAGTCCAAATTCTTTTTTGAAATTAAAAAAAGTGAAAAATGTAAAAAATATTAGTTTTAATCTCAGAAAAAGTCTGGTTTCAGTTTGCATATTAGGAAAAGGGTCAGAACAGGTTTTTGGGTTTTTTTCTGAAACAGTTCACACATTTGTAATGGGGATTCCACTGGAAATGGATGCCTGTGCATTATTTCCACACCTCTGAAATAAAACTGGTTGGAAAACAAGTTAAAATATAAATTTTTATTCAAAATTCAAAATCTTTATGGAAAAATTGAATCAAAATTTCAAATTAAAATGTTCAAAATGTCAAATTCAAAATTTCCATCAGCTCTATTATCATTTGTCCCTCATTACATGAGGGATTACAGTCTATGTATATGACATAAGAGCAGCCATACTTTGTCAGACCAATGGTCCATCTAACACAGTATCCTGTCTTCTGACAGCAACCAGTGCCAAACGCTTCAGAGGGAATGAACAAAATAAGGCAATTTGTCAAGTGATCTAGCCCATGTTGTTTAGTTCTGCCATCTGGCAGTCAGAGGCTTAGTGACACTCAGAGCATAGGACTGAATCCCTGACCATCTTCACTAATAGCCATTGATGGACGTCTCTCAGACGAATTCTGTTTTTTAACCCTGTTACAGTTTTGGTTCTCACAATATGACTTTGCAATGAGTGCTGCATGGCGTATTTCCTTATGCATCTTTTCAACCTGCCACCTGTTAATTCCTTTGGGTGATATCTGATTCTTGTATTATGAGGAAGGGGTAAATGACACTTTCTTTATCACTTTCTCCACATCATTCATGTGGAGAAATCCTCTCCTTTCCAAGCTGAACCATCTCCTTAACCATCTCCTTTCCAAACTGAACTATCCTAATTGGTTTAATCTCTTCTAATACGAAGTCTATTACATATCTTTAATAATTGTTGTTATTCTTCTGTGTAACTTCTACCAATTCTAATATGTATTTTTTAAATTGGGCAACCAGAAGTGCATGCAGCATTTGTGGGGAGGACTTACCAGGGATTTATATAGTGACATTATGATTTTTTCTGTCTTATTACGTATTTCTTTCCTAAATATTCCTAACATTGTTAGCTTTTTTGACAGTTGCTGCACTTTGACTTGATGTTTTCAGAAAACTATCCATAGTGACAGAAAGAATTTTTTTTTGAGTGGAAACAATTAATTTAAACACCATCATTTTGTATGTATAGTTGGGATTATTGTACTTTGCACATAGCAACATTGAATTTAATCTGCCATTGTGTTGTCCAGTCACCCAGTTTCATGAGATCCCTTTATAACACTCAGCAGTCTTTTTTGGACTTAACTATCTTGAGTAATTTTGGGCTGGTTTACACTACACAGTTAAGCTGATGTAAGGCAGTTTATGCCATCCTAATTATGTTGTTGTCTATACAACAGCCTTGCTACTGCTGATGCAAGTGCAAAACTACATCAGCATAATAACTCCACCTCCACAAGAGGCACAGGTCTTATGTTGGTGTAGTTAGAATGACACAGTGTCTCTGTAGACACTGCGTTACTTACATTAGCTAGGCTATGTCTACACTACAGGGTTTTTGAGCAAAAACCTGTGGAGCATCCACACCTCAAGCACATTTTTGCACAAGAAATTCTACAGTCAATCGACAGAACAAGGGCTTTTTGTGGTGTAGGTGTACCTCCTTCTACAATGTATAACTTCTTTTTGCGCAAGAGTTCTTGCGCAAAAAGGTGTGTGTGAACGTTCAACATGGGTTTCTTGCGCAGAAAGAGCCTATCAGAAAAAGCACAGGTGCTCTGGTGGCTATTCTGTGAATGGCAATCAGAACTTTCTTGCGCAAGAGTGTCCATGGAGTGTGGATGCTCTCTTGAGCAAAAGCACATCGCTTTTGCAATGTGCTTTTGAGGTGTGGACGTGCTTTTGCGCAATAAGTTTTTGCGGAAGATCTCTTCTGCAAAAAGCTTCTTGCGCAAAAACCCTGCAGTGTAGACAAAGCCCTAGTGCCCAGATTTTCCCACCTTTCCTGGAGAACTGGGCAGCTACCTCT
Organism: Pelochelys cantorii; assembly: GCA_032595735.1. Taxonomy (NCBI): domain Eukaryota; kingdom Metazoa; phylum Chordata; order Testudines; family Trionychidae; genus Pelochelys; species Pelochelys cantorii. Next base: position 329,368,333 of record CM064326.1, on the reverse strand, counting down.
AACGGGAAGCGTAGGTGAGAGCCCCAGGTGGTTTCCCTCCCCCAGCTCCCTGCTAGGAACCTTGGCTGTCTTATCAATTTCATGGCTTGTGGAGCAGGTGCTGAGAAGCCAGGGCAGCTGGACCTTTCTCTTAGCTGGGAACAGAGAAATAAGAATTCCCTGAAGGCTTCCCTGCTGCATTCCCTGCAGGGAACAGGGAGCAGAGAGGGGGCTGTGGCTGAGCGCCTGTGGACATCAGGTCTCTTGGCAGGGAACAGCCAGACGAGCTGAAAAACCAGATTTTCAGCTCCCCACAATGTCACTCTTATGTCAGGGAGGATACCCACTGACCCAAGGAGGTAGCATGGACATGTGCTTTGGTGGCTGTTAATCAACCTAATGTAGTTAAACTTATGTTTCCAGTGTAGACATTCCCTTTGTATCATCTGCAGATTTTGCCATCTCACTGTTCACCCATTTTACCAGATCATGTATGAAAATGTTGAACAGTACTGGTCTCAGTACAGATTCCTAGGAGACATCCAGTTTACCATTTTGAAAACTAACCATTTATTCCTACCCTTTGCTACCTGTCTTTTAACCAGTTACTGACCCATGAGAGTATCTTCCCTCTTATCCCATAACTGTTTCGTTTGCTAAAGAGCCTTTGGTGAGGGACCTTGTGAAAGGCTTCTAAAAGTCCAAGTATGCTTTATCCACTGTAACACCCTTACGCAACCTATTTGCTGATCCTGACAAAGAATTGAACTAGAATGTTGATGCATGGTTTCTCCGTAGAAAAGTAATGTTACTGCAGTTTTTGCAATTTCATATCTGTATTCCTTTCAAACTCTTGGATGAATACCATCTGGTCCAAGTGATTTATTATTGTTGAATTTGTCAATTTATTTCAAAACCTTCTTCACTGACTCCTCAGTCTGGTATCGTTCCTTAGACCAGTCACATAAAAAAGAATGTCTTCAGTATGGAATCCTCACTCATATCCTCTGCAAGTGAAGACCAATGCTAAAAATTCATGTAGTTTCTCCACAATGACCTTGTCTTCCTTGAGTGTCCTAGGGATGTGAAGGACTAGTCGACTAGTCGCTTCCCCCTCCCCTTGCTGCCTCTATCAGAAAGAGGCAACAAGGGGTGGGGAGAAAGAAAGGGGTACTTCAAAGTGGCAGCACCTCTTGAAGCCTGGGGCCAGCTGGGGTATCCCCAGGCTGCACACGGTGTTTCAAAGCAGCAGCACCACGTGGAGCCCGGGATCAGCTGGGGATTCTGCCATTGACCCCGGGCTCCATGCGGTGTGGCTGCTTTGAAACACAGTGGGCAACCCAGCATCAGGCTTCTCACAGTGTTTCAAAGTGGCAGTGCCATGTGGAGCCCAGGATCAGCTGGGGACTCCCCAGCTGATCCTGGGGTTCTTTGCAGTGCTGCCACTTTGAAGTGCTGTGGGGGAATCCAGCGTCAGGCTTCACGCAGCGTTTCAAAGTGGCTGCACTGTGTGGAACCCAGGATCAACTGGAGTCCTTAGCTAATCCTAGGCTCCACATGGTGCTTTCTCCCTTGAAGTGTACACTTCAAAGGCAGAATCTCCCTAATGACTAATCCAATAGTCAATGCAAAATGCAACAACTATTCGATTAGTCAATTAGTCACTATTTAACTTTCTTAGTTGGCACTTGAGGCATCCAGTTGCCCTACTGACTGATTGGTGGGCTTCCTGTGCTGCTGATCTTGTTTTGCTGTTATTTGGGGGGCCTTTTGCTAAATTGCTTTTCAGATGTTTTTGTCTTACCTAATTATACTTTTACACTGGACTTTCCAGAGCTTTGGCTGCTTTCTGTTTCCTCAGTCGAATTTCATTTTCAGTTTTTAAAGGATGCTTTTTTAAAAATTCTCACCATCTCTTTTACTGTGATGGCTAGTTACGATTGCATTTTTTGTACTCTTACTGTTTTGGGTTGTTTTGTTTGTTTTTATTTGGAATCTACATTTGCGTCTCTGTTGTGATGCTTTTAAAAAGTCCTCATGCAGCTTACGGGCATTTCACTGTGACTATTCCTTTTCATTTCCATTTGGTAGTTAAATACTGTCATGAGTTTCTCTGAGCCCTCCCCCAGGAATGTTAAATTTCATTATATTATGGTCACTGTTTCTGAGTGGTTTTTCTACACTCACCTTTTGGATCAGATCTTGTGCTCCATGTGGGACTAAACCAATAATTGTGTCTTCCATCTTGGGTTCCAAAAGAAGGTGCTTCAAGAAGCAGTCATAACTGGTGTCTAGAAACTTTGTCTCTGCATCCCATCCTGAGGTGACCTGTACCCAGACAATATGGTGATAGTTCAAATCCTGCATTGTTACTGAATTTTCTGTTTTTAGAGCCTCTCTAATTTCCCTGAGCATTTCACAGTCATCACCATCCTGCTCAGGTGGTTGCTAATATATTTCTACTACTATACTCTTATTATTCAAGCATGGATCTCTATCCTTTAGAGATTCAAGACAAGAGACAGAAGAAATCAAGACATACAGAAAGAGAGGGGAACACAAGTAAACAATGATACAATATTGTTCAGCATCATGGGCTGTGGTCTCAATGCAGCAACAGTCTAACTATTGTCAATTTTTTTGTGAGCATCAAAGCAAAAAGCATGTTGAGGAGGTGAATTATAAGGTAGCTTTGGGAACAGCAGGTTGTGGAATCTTCATCATTTGAAGTTTTTAAGAACAGGTTGGAGAAACATGTCAGAGGATCTGGATTTACTAGGTCCTGTCTCCATGCAGGGGACTGGACTTGATGACTTCCTGAGGCTTCTTCCAGCCCTGTTTTTATGATTCTTTATTTACGGGGAGAAGCATAGAAGAAAGCACAACGTTGTTTCTTTGAAAATTGAACAAGTGGGTAGTGGAGGCTGGCAACATGGGCTGACAGGAGGCAAACATCAACAGCTCGATAGCGAATGAAAGCTGCTTGGGAGGGTGCAGATTGATTGTGAACTTGCTTCTGTCTCAGACAAGCATAAAGTCATGCATGTGACTGCAGAGTGTAAGTGTAAAATATGTCCCATTTCATGATTAAATCTCTGGAAAATGCTACATGTGTTCCATTGATTAATACTACATCATTTAAAAGGTAACCTTACTATTTTATCTTTTCACCTTCATTCTGTGCTTGTGTCTCATGCTGTGCCCTACATTTTTGGACTTGGCAGAATGACAATGACAGCTAAGCTGTGATCCCTACTATGTACTTTAAATAGCATGCTCCATCTGCAGTTTGAAAATGCTCTGTAGTTTGTAAAGCTTTCTCCCTAAACAAAACCTGAAAGTCATTGTTATGTTCTATGCCATTTTGTTTAAAAATAGGATATATACGTGGTTTGAGAAGCCAAATATAATTAATAATGAATCCCAGTGAATTTACTCAAGCAGTGCACTATTAACTTTATTCTTACCTTTCTGATTGACTGTCTTTAATTAAATATTGAACAATTGGTGGTCTAAAGATTAATGGACTGGCCCAATCAGTTAGTCTACACTGCAAGTTTTTGCAGTGAGTCTCAATGTCATTAGCATATTTTCTGCCGATTCTTTTTGCACAAGGGGTTTTTGCGCAAAAAGAAGCAGTGTAGCCACTTCCATTTTGCACAAATCCCCCCATTTGTGCAACATCCTTATGCCTCTCTCATAAAAAAGGGGGGGTTGTGCAAAATGGAAGCGGCTACACTGCTTCTTTTTGCGCAAAAACCCCTTGCGCAAAAAGAACCGGCAGAAAATATGCTAATGACATCACGACTCATGCTAATGAGTCCCTCATTAGCATATTTTCTGCTGCAAAAAATTGCAGTGTAGACAAGTGTCCAGCTTTCCAGGTACCAGCACTTTAGGAACCATGATTTTCAAACCCTCTGCATGGTCTGATGTCAACTCCAAATTTGGTGGCCTCCAGCATGCTAAGTTGCAAGAAAGTATATCTTCCATTGCTTGTCAATGAATGTTCCAGTTCATTATTTTACCAGTAGTAATTATGTCGGAGTTGGGGGATTTAAATTAGAAAAAAGGCATAGGTCATCTGAAAGGCTTAGACTGGGCTGCATAATCTTCTTATAACCTGGAAGAACTGTTGCAAAAAGTACTGAAAAAAGAATAGCCAGAAACTACATATTTTGGACTAATCTATTGAAGGGAAACAAAAACAAACAAACAAACAAAAATAACTCCCTGGTCTCAATGAGTTAAAACAAAAATCTTTTGCTTACCTAGCAGTAAACCATGTGTTTTAGATTTGTGTGAGATATGTTATATCGCTTTCTCTTGAAGCTCTGTGTGTGAAGCTGATAATTGTTCTGTAGGTTTTGAAATAGTACAGATGCAGAGTGATTAATTTGTTTAATGAAGAAAGACTTTTTTAATAATAATCTTCAGTGGTACAAGTGGGCTGGGCTGGTCCGGTACACTGTACCACCAAGTCATTTTTAGCCCCTCCACTGGCTGCTGTGTCTTTGTGTACAGGGCTGAGGCCTGGATTGGGATGAGGGGCTGGATGTGCTACAGCAGCCGGAGGAGCTGCTAGCATTCTGGCCTTTCTGCACTGCCCCTATCAGCAGGGAAAGGAGCAGAAATTCCACACGCACCCCAGACTTGTACATGGAGACACAGCAGCTCCATGGAGGGGCAGAGAGTGGGCCTGGGAGTTCTGCACCTTTCCCTGTTTGGAGGGGCAACAAGAAGTGCTAGCAGCTTCTCTGACTGTCATACACCCCCTAGCTCCTTTACCAGGTAATGTTGGATGGCAATAAGAGGGGAGAGAAAGAGCATGGAGGTCCCAGGATTGGGGTGGTACAGAGTCACATGAGGGTATCATGTGGGAAAGTCTCATAGCCCTCCCTTACCTGGTATGCCCCCCCAACCTGCAAGAACTTTTGTTTACTTGTACCAGTGGTAATGTGTAGTCTGGCCTGATGTCAGCAACCAAAGTGGTGAATGAGAAAGGTCTGAGAACATTTGAAGAGCCTTAGAGCACATCTACACAGCAGGGCTAAAGTTGGATTAAGCTGTGCAACTTCAGCTACGTCAATTGCATAGCTTAAGTTGAAATACCTTAATTTGGCTTTTGGCGCTGTCTACACAGCAGGAAGTCAAAGGAAGAACACTCTTCCTTCAACTTCCCTTACTCCTCGTACAATGAGGGTTACCATGAGTCAGAGTAAGAAGTCCTTCAGTTCGTGTTTGTGGGGGAGTGGCAACTGTATGTGAAATAAAATATATAATCAAATGAAGTAAAAATCTTAAATGAGCCAAAATGTTCCATAGACTCTCTATGGATAGTAATTCCATGCTCCAATAATAAGAATATAGCAATGGGGATATATTATTGACCACCTGATCAGGATAGTGATAATGACTATGAAATGCTAAGGGAGAATAGAGAGCCTATTAAAATAAAAAAACTCAGTAATAGTGGGGGATATCAATTATCCCCATAGTGACTGGGTATACGTCACTTCAAGACGGGATGCAGAGATAAAATTTCTTGAAACTTTAAATGATTGTTTCTTGGAGCAGTTGGTTCTGGAACCCACAAGGGGAGAGGCAATTCTTGATTTAGTCCTAAGTGGAGTGTAGGATCTGGTCCAAAAGGTAAGTATAACTGGACCGCTTGGAAATAGTGGCCATAATGTAATAAAATATAACATCCCTGTGGTGGGAAAAACACCTCAGCAGCCCAACACTGTGGCATTTAATTTTAGAAAGGGGAACTATACAAAAATGAGGAGGTAGTTAAAAAGAAATTAAAAGGTACAGTGACAAAATTAAAATCCCTGCAAGCTGCATGAAAACTTTTCAAAGACACCATAATAGAGGCCCAAATTAAATGTATACCTCAAATTAAAAAACACAGTAAGAGAACCAAAAAAAGTGCCACCAGGGCTTAATAACCAAGTAAAAGATGCAGTGACAAATAAAAAAGACATCTTTTGAAAGGAAGTTAAATCCTAGTGAAGATAATAGAAAGGAGGATAAAGTCTGTCAAATTACGTGTAAAAATATCATCAGAAAAGCCAAAAAGGAGTTTGAAGAACAGTTAGCCAAAAACTCAAAAAGTAATAGCAACATATTTTTAAGTACATCAGAAGCAGGAAGCCTGCTAAACAACCAGTGGGGCCCTTGCACAATCGAGATGCTAAAGGAGCACTCAAAGACTTATAGTCAAAGTCATTGCAGAGAAACTACATTAATTCTTTGCTTCAGTCTTCATGGCTGAGAATATTAAGGAGATTCCCAAACCTGAGTCATTCTTTTTAGGTGACAAATCCGAGGAATTTTCCCAGATTGAGGTGTCATTAGAGGAGGTTTTGGAACAAATTGATAAACTTAACAGTAACAAGTTGCCAGAACCAGATGGCATTCACCCAAGTGTTCTGAAAGAACTCAAATGTGAAATTGCAGAATTTTTAACTGTGGTTTGTAACCTATCCTTTAAATCAGCTTCTGTACCTAATGACTGGAAGATAGTTAATTTTATACCAATATTTAAAAAGGGCTCTAGAGATAATCCTAACAATTACAGACAGGTAAGTCTAATGTCCGTGCCTGTCAAATTAAGTTGAAACTATAGTAAAGAATAAAATTGTCAGACACATAGATGAATGTAATTTGTTGGGAAAAAGTCAACATGGTTTCTGTAAAGGGAAATCATGCCTTATTAATCTATTAGAGTTCTTTGAGGGGGTCAACAAACATGTGGACAAGAGGGAGCCAGTGGATATAGTATACTTAGATTTCCAGAAAGCCTTTGACAAATTCCCTCACCAAAAGATCTTAAGTAAAGTAAGTTATCATGGGGAAAGAGGGAAAGTCCTGTCATGGACTAATAATTGGTTAAAAGACAGGAAACAAAGGGTAGAAATAAATGGTAAGTGGAGAGAGGTAACTAGTAGGGTCTCCCAAGCATCTGTCCTGAGATCAATCCTATTCAATTTATTTATAAATGACCTGGAGAAAGATGCAAACAGTGAGGTGGCAAAATTTGCAAATGAGACTAAACTGCTCAAGATAGTTAAGACCAAAGCAGACTGTGAAGAGCTTCAAAAAAATCTCACTAAACTAAGTGGTTGGGCAACAAAAAGGCAAATGAAACTGAATGTTGATAAATGTAAAGTAATGCACATTGGAAAAAATAATCCTAACTATACATACAATATGATGGGTACTAATTTAGCCACAATTCTGCCATGAAGCCTCTAGGGGTAGACAATGGTATTTGGAAATAAGGAAATAGGAAGGAAGATCGGTGTAGATGGGATTGAACTAGAGACAGTAGAGAAGTTCACATATTTGGGGAGCAACATGACATATGATCTAGACTGTAAGAAGGAAATAGCGACTAAAATAGTGAAAGCAAGAGCGCGTTTGAAGGCAATGGATAAGATCTGGAAAAATGAAGCGATTAGCTTAGGAACAAAGCTGAGCATCTTCAGAACATGTGTATTTAGCAACATGTTGTACGGATGTGAGATATGGGTGATAATGAAAGATTCAAAGAGAAGGATATTGGCGTTCGAGAGGAGTTGTTATAGAAAGATCCTGAGAATAGGATGGATGCAGAAGGTCACCAATGAGGATTTATATAGGAAGATACAGCCAAAAGAGAACCTGCTGCAGAAGGTTATACAATGAAAGTTACAGCTATTAGGGCATATCTCCAGAATGAACGACGAGCAAAAAGTTAAGACCCTGGTATTCGGCATAATGGATGGTCTGAATAGGAGAGGCAGACCCCACAGAGAATGGGTAGATGATATAATAGATTGGTGTGGAGCTAGTCTACAGAAACTAAGTCACTCAGCACTGGACAGGGAAAGATGGAAGGAAATAGTGAGGGAGGCATCAGACACCAACGAGCGTTGAGCCCATGGTTGTTGATGATGATGATGAATTTAGCCTCAACTACTTAAGAGAGAGATCTTGGAGTCATTGTGGATTGTTCTCTGAAAACATCCATTCAGTGTGCAGTAGCAGTCAAAAAAGCAAATAGAATGTTAGGAGTAATTAAAAAAGGGATAGAGAATAAGACAGAGAATATCTTATTGCTTCTATATAAAACCATGGTACACCCACATCTTAAATACTCTGTATAGATATGGTCGCCTCATCTCCAAAAAGATGTATTGGCATTTGAAAAGGTTCAGAGAAGGGCAACAAAAATGATTAGGGGTGTAGAACAGGTCCCATATGAATAGAGATTAAAAAGACTTGGACTTTTCATCTTAGAAAAGAGAAGACTAAGGGGGATATGATAGAGGTCTATAAAATCATGACTGGTGTGGAAAAAGTGGATAAGGAAAAGTTATTTACTTGTTCTCATAATGTAGGGGTTACCAAGTGAAATGAACAGGTAGCAGGTTTAAAACAAAAAAAGAAAGTGTTTCTTCAGACAGCGCACAGTCAAGCTGTGGAACTCCTTGTCAAAGGATGTTGTGAAGACTAGGACTTTAACAGGGTTCAAAAAAGAGCTAGATAAATTCATGGAGGTTAGGTCCATCAATGGCTATTAGCCAGGATGGATAGTAATGGTGTCCTTAGCCTCTGTTTGTCTAGAAATGGATGACAGGAGAGGGATCACGTGATGATTGCCTGTTCTGTTCCCTCCCTCTGGGCAATACTGGGCTAGATTGACCTTTGGTCTGACCCAGTATAGCTGTTCTTATATTCTTATGGCATTATTTCAAAATAAAGGCTTGTAGTATAGACGTGCACTATGTTGTTTCAAAATAATGTCAGTTATTCCGCGATAATGCTACCGTGTAGACATACCCTTAAAGAGTTGTAAATGTTATGGAAGGAGGACATTTGTATATAAGATATGGCATGGAGGTATCATTAGGAATTAATAGGAGAGATTTAAATAAAAGGAAAAATACAGAATCAGTGAAAAATCTTCAGTCATAGAATGAAGAATATGTGTCTGGATTAACAAACTCTTGAACACTTTGCTTGAGCTAGCATGCTAAAAATAGCAGTGTGGACACTGTGTCATGTCACCATTTATCCACCTGAGTGTTAGGATTGTGAAACCCTTGTGGCCAGTTGTTATTATTACATTTACATTGATTGGAGATAGAGTCCAAGGGAACTGTCATGACTGGGGATTCACTGAGCCTTGCTTTTCATTAATTAGCATTATTATTATTATTATCACCCCTGTTATTTATTATTGCTTTACTTATATTGGGATTGGGCCCTGCTGTGCTAGTTGCTGAACTAACACCTGTCTCTGCCCAGAGGAGCTTATGAGACAAGATTTCATTTTTGCCAAATTGGCTCCACGTTTGGTTGGTTGGTTCATGGGTACCCTGTTCAGGTTAGGATTTGAGGGGCACATAGGGCCTAGATCCTGACTCAACTCATTCCTCTTCTCTCTCTCCATCTCATCTTCAGGGCAGCTGTAAGGTACATGACCAACAGTTGTTTAGCAGAATAGCAAAGGTCACTCTGACCTTGTCAGCAAGTATTTTTTTCTGCATCTGACAAGCATGTTTCCTTTTCCATACATTACTGAATTTATGACCACTACAACCCCCACTCTGTATGAAATCTTTATTAGTATTTATTATTTGTATTACAATGTAGCACCTAGGAACCCTGATCAAGACCTCTGTGGAAGGTAGACTAGGCCCTGAAGCCTCCTGCTGGAGGAATTTTGGTCCTGCCACACTCAACCCCAGAAAATGCAATGGAGAGGTCCTCCAAGCAGGCTCGATTGGCTGCTTTTCCTGCAGCCAGTCAGAGCTCAGAAAGCCAGTATAAAGAAAGTTTCTGAGCCAGAGCCAGTCAGTTCTTGGGAACTCAAGGTATATAGAATGGTGAACTGGCTGGCTGAGAGAGTAGCAGTACCATGGACAGATCAGTGCGGAGAGCTTATTGCAGGTTGGACTAGGTTGGGACATTGAGACAAAGCCTTGGGTAAGGACAAAAATGTTGCCTCCAGGAAGGAAGCCCTGGGGGCACCACTCTGTTCTAGGGTGGAAACAGACTGAGGGATGCTAGAGAGGGCAGTGAAAAAGGCTCTGCTACATGTGTACCCCAGGAGTGGTTTGTTTCCTTTGGGTTACAGAAGACCCTCCATAAACAGAGAATGCAGGCACACACATTCAGCTAGGGGCCATACATGAGTGGTGAGTGGGACTCCATTACAGCCCCGTTGTGCTAAGCCTTGCACAAACATGTAACAAAGAAAGATAGTTCCTACTCTGGTGAAATCATAATACATATGCCAGACAGGCTGCAATAGATGCAAGTTGCAGGCAAACTGGGTAGAAATAGCTCGGGGAGATGTGGCAGTTGTGAAGCAAATGCAGTTTAACACACTACTTGCCTAATCCATGCCAACTGTAAGCAATTTGTAGGTATCAATTTGTAGGCTTTAAGAAGGGATTTAATAAAGCATAAGGCTTTATAAAGTTTGGCAGGGAGATTTTCCCCTACCTGGGGAAAGCAGCCTGGAATACAGTTTAGAGGTTATAGAAGGAAGATTCTTGTCAATTCTGTGTCAATATCTCTAAAAGCACAATCATAATTGATACTAAATGTCAATCTTTTGACAGTTTCAGCTGAGGCAAAGTAATAAACAGTTATCTGAGACTGAACAGGACAGCTTTCTCTCCAGTTTAGGGTCAAACCACTCTGGCAAGGTAGTGTTAAGGAATCTTGTACTATGCGTGCATGTAATGCTGTCATTCTAGAGCAGCAGTGAGTAATAGCCACTCCACAGGCTGTATGTGGTTCATCAGGTTTAGGCCCCAGTGGGCCACCAGTGCTTTATTTACCTGTGTCTCCACAGGTACGGCTGTGTGAATCTCCCGTTTGCCATGGATCACCATTCCCGGCCAGTGGGAGCTGCGAGAAGAGGCATAGACTGGGACACCACTTCCCGCAGCTCCCATTGGCTGTGAAAGGTGATCCATGGCCAACGGGAGCATCAAGCACTGTACCAGTGCACACGCAGATAAATAACCCTGGTGAGCTGCATCTGGCTTATTGCATACTCCTGTTCTAGAGCTTTGCATGAGTACAAAGCATGTTAAAAACAATTTTACAATAATTATAGTAATAATATACAGATCATCACTTATGTCTTGTTGATACCATCTAGCTGCTTTAAAAGTTAAAGTCTTGGCTAGTTTTAGTACGTGGGAGGAAATGCACAATAATACCATACATTGGGCCTCTGTTGGGTACACTCTGTATGGAAAATATTGAAAGCTGTGTACAGATTTTTGTCAATTTGTGTGACTGCTTTTGGACATACGCAGTTCTCACCAGTAGAAATGCAAATTGCTATAGTATGCAAAGCTGTAATTCCAATATTATTATTCCCTTCAAATGAGAGTAGAACCTATATTGTCTTTATTCTGGCAATATTCTCATTAAGCCAAGCTGCTTTGACACCCATTGAGGCTGTGAGGGTTTTTTTTGTTTGTTTGATTTTGTTTGTATTTTTAACAGAGTTTATCTGGATTTACTCTGGTGTATATTAGGAGACTGTGGCCCACTGTCTGCAAAGAAAATGTTGTCAGGATAAGGGCTGCCCTTATCTTTAAGCCATGGAACATAAACAGGATTGCCAATTTCAAGAGATCCAAAATCATAATTTTTAACCTTATATGAGGGAGGCAGTCTACAAAACATATTGCCCATCCTGGTCACGAGGCAGCAACCTGTGAGGCTGTGATGACCCCAGAGCCTTGTGAATAGGGGGAAGCAGTAGATGTGGTATATGTAGACCTTAGTAGGGCATTAGATACAGTCTCGCATGATATTCTCTTTAACAAACTAGGGAACTACAGCCTAGATGAAGCTACTATGAGGTGGGTGCAAAATTGGTTGGATAACAGTTTCCAGGGATTAGTCATCAAAGATTCACTGTCATGCAGGAAGGGCATAATGAGTGGGGTCCCACAGGGATCAGTTCTGGGAATGGTTCTGTTCAATATTTTCATTAATGATTTAGCTAATTGCATAGAGAGTACACTTATAATGTTTGTGGATATACCAAGCTGGGAGGGATTGCAAGTGCTTTGGAGGATAGGGTTATAATCCAAAATGATCTGGACAAACTGGAGAAATGGTTTGAGATAAATAGATAAAGTTTAATAAGGACAAATGCAAAATACTCTACTTAAGAAGGAGCAATCAGTTGCATACATACAAAATGGGAAATGACTACCTAAGAAGGTGTACTGTGAAAAGGGATCTAGGGGTCATAGTGGACCACAAGCTAAATATGAGTCAACAGTGTGATACTGTTGCAAAAAAAGCAATCATCATTCTGGAATGTATTAAAAGGAGTATAGTAAGCAAGACACAAGAAGTAATCCTTCCATTCTACTGTGCACTGATTAGGTCCAAGCTGGAGTACTGTGTTCAGTTCTCAGTGCCACATTTCAGGAAAGATGTGGATAAATTGGAGAAAGTCCAAAGAAGAGCAACAAAAATGATTAATAGACTAGAAAACATGACCTATGCGGGAAGACTGAAAGAACTATGTTTGTTTAGTCTGAAAAAGAGAAGACTGAACGGGGGGCATGGTAACAGCTTTTAACTACCTAAAAAGTTGCTATGAGGAAGAGGGTGAAAAATTGTTCTCATTGGTTTCTGATGATACTGCTCTATAGCCAAAATGCTTCTGAAATAAATGTAGTCCAACTTTACTAATTCTGGGTCACTGAGAAGGAAAATGCTGCTTAAAATTGTTGATTGGCTCTAGTTTTCAAGATATGCTATTGGGTCAGTATATACGACCCTTGACTTGGGAATGGCGGAGGATAAGTGAGTTATAAAGGGAAGGGATCTCAATTTAAACCAGAAATGACTAAAATACATCTTTGACTGGATCTATGAATAAATCTATGACTGGGTTTGGACAGTACTTGCTTTTTAGGCAAAACAATGAATGATGCAATCCGAAGCTGGTATTGCATCATACATGATATGAATTGCATCATGTTATTCCTAGAAGTCATGGATGCTGCAATCATAACGAAGCTTACATCAAATTGCCCTATATCAGATCTAGAAATCATACAGTGTCGTGCTCTCTTATTTGTCAGTGTTTGATTTAGCAAAGGGACACATTTCTGTTTAGCCAAAGTGAGCAGAGATGCCTCGTACTTGTGTGAACAGTGCAGATAACTTCTGCTGTTTGTGGTGAAGTGACTTTTGCATCACAAAAGCGCAGTATAACCACTATGGTTAAGAAAGCCTATCACCTTTATTTTGGCTGCAAAATTGGGACAAGATCAGGACAAGAGGTGGGCCCCACACATATGCTGCAACACTTGTGCAACAAATCTTCGCCAGTGGTTGAACAGGAAAAGGAAATCTATGCCTTTTGCAGTGCCAATGATTTGGAGAGAGCCAACAGTTCATACCAGCAATTGTTACTTCTGCATGGTGCCTCCAGTTGGGAAAGGTGTGTCAAAGAAGAAAAAGTGGACTGTGCATTATCCAAACATTCCATCAGCTATACGCCCAGTACCCCACGGAGAAGGACTGCCGGTTCCTGATGCACCAGAATCATTCTCACTTGAGTCAGACGAGGAAGAGGAAGAGGATGAAACTTCTGGTCCTGAACTATCAATGTCACAGGACCCACATTTTCTCCCATCCTCCTCCTCTGAACCACACCTCATAACACAAGGTGAACTGAATGACCTTGTCAGGGATTTGGAACTACCCAAGAGTAAGGCAGAGCTGTTGGGCTCCAGACTACAGCAGTGGAATCTCCTGGCAGGTGATGTTAGGGTTTCCATGTTCCGTGACCGTCAAAAGGATCTTGTCCCATTCTTCTTCATGGAAGGTGATCTTGTAGCCTGCAACAACATCGATGGTGTGATGGCAGCCCTCAACATCGTTCACGATCCAGATGAGTGGAGACTATTCATTGATTCATCGAAGACGAGTCTTAAAGCTGTTTTGCTGCATAATGGCAATGTTTTGCCATCAATTCCAGTTGGTCATGCAGTCCATATAAAGGAAACCTATGACAACATGAAACAACTTTTGAGGTGCATAAACTATGACCAACATCAGTGGCAGCTTTGTGGCGATTTGAAGGTTGTTGCTCTCTTGCTTGGTCTGCAGACTGGATACACAAAGTACTGCTGTTTTCTCTGCGAATGGGATAGTCGTGCAAGAGATTCCCACTACATCAAGATAGACTGGCCACTCCGATAGTCATTGGAGCCTGGGAGGAAAAGCGTTCAGTATCTACCACTTGTTGAATCGAGGAAGATTTTGTTACCACCCTTACACATCAAGCTGGGTCTGATGAAGAACTTTGTCAAGGCCATGGACAAAACACAAGCAGCTTTCAAGTACCTCAGTGGAAAATTTCCAAGGTTAAGTGAAGCTAAGATAAAGGAAGGTGTCTTTGTTGGTCCTCAGATTCGTGAACTTCTTCGAGATGATGCATTTGACTATGCACTGCGTGGCAAGGAAAAGACGGCATGGAAAGCCTTCCAGTTAGTGGCAATAAATTTTCTCGGAAACAACAAGGCAGACAACTACAGGTTGTTGGTGGAAAACCTCCTCAAGGCATACAAAAGCCTTGGTTGCAACATGTCACTAAAGATACATTTTTTGCACTCTCATCTAGATTTTTTTTCCACCGAACTGTGGAGCAGTGAGCGACAAGCACGGCGAGCGATTTCACCAGGACATTGCAACAATGGAGAAACGCTATCAGGGCAAATGGAGCCCATCAATGCTTGCAGACTATTGCTGGACAGTGACAAGAGATGCTCCATTTAATGAATACAAGAGACAAGCCAAGAAGCGCCGAGTAGACACTGAATAGGACTAAACTATATACATAATAGTTTTTTGCCTTTTATTTCATAATAAATTTTATTTATATAACCCTTTTGCTGATTTTTAAAGCGTTACATAAACAAAACAGGTGAAATATGATCATGTAAAGCAACCATAAACACATGAAAAGACCTAGGTTTACAATTTATGATTAAAACTCTACTATCTACACAATATACATAGATGTAAAATGTAAAAACTTAAATATCTTGGAAACAGTAGCCAATCAGTTGTTTTAATTGTCACATTTGAATTCAGCACATCAAAATACATAATAAATAGCACATTTTATCTCTGAAGCAGACGACTTCTAAAAAATTGTAGACCAGTGTAATAGGACAAGAAGCAATGGGCTTAAATTGCATCAAGGGAGTTTAGGTTGGATATTAGGAAAAACTGCCCAGACTATCTGGAATACATTGCCTTGGGATGTTGTGGAATCTTTGACAATGGAGATGTTTAAAAGCAGGTTAGGCAAACACCTATCAGGGATGGTTCATATGGTGTTTGGTCCTGCTATGAGTGCAGGGATTGGACTAGATAACATCCTGAGTTTCCTTCCAGTTCTATGATACTATGACTTTTGTGAACTCCATGACACACTTTGCAACCTTATTTATATTTTATAAACATTTGTGTATTTCCACAATGTGCTAATTATGTTGCTTGCTTGTTTGCTCACATCCTAGTATTTCCTTTCTTTCATTGGGACTTCCTCCATCATAAACTGTATTTAAGTGCATTCTTAACTCCATTGCCCACATCTATTAGTCTGAGAGTGTTTGTGGTTTGCAGAAGCAATGAAAAGTATTGAGGCTATTTGAATAGAATGTGTGATATGTCCCTCATATGTCACACGATACAGGAGAAATCAAAGCCCTTTTACGTCAAATTTTGAAATTTCTCACCCGGTCATTTGGAGCAGTGATTCTGATAATGATTTACTCTGTTTTGGGGGCCTGAGATTTTTCCATCTGGACTATACTTTTTTTTGCAATGTTTGACTGTAATGAAAAAATTACCTTACTCTTTTGGTACAGAAGTTCTGATGCTGACAGAGTCCTCAGTTCTGACTGTCTGACCCTTTCTTTGGGTTTGGCAGATGTCTATTGTGTTATCTGAATCATTCTGCAGGAGGATTATTTCCCCATTGTACTATAAACATGGTACATGAACAATATAAAATGATTGAATAGAACATCTCTCATTCAAACTCTATCTCAGACCACTCCAAAGTGCTAAATAATGTAATTGCCAAGTTAAATAATAAATAATAGCAGAGGCAGAGAAAAATGAAGAATAGGGGAGAAAATACTTGTTTTCAAATGTGAGATGGAAAGAGTTGGACTGAGAAAGAAAGGAAAGCTGCCCAAGTGGGAGACCAGTCTAAAGCTGCAGAAAAGAAAGCTTTCACAAATACAGTAGTAGGAATGTACAGAAAGGATACTAATACTGAATAAACAGTGGGAGCAGAGCAAATGAATAAATATAGATATTGATCTCTGGGAAGAATGAGCCAGATAGTTCTTTTGCATAAGGAATATTTTAGTAAAGAACTTTCGTTGTAAATATTTCCTACGCTGATGTCTATCTCCAGTTAAATGTTTGCACCTGGGTTTTTTCCAACACAAAATATTAGGGATCAGAGTTTTAAAACATTGGGCCTCATTCTTCTCTCATCCTGGTTTTACATCAGTGTAACTACTAACTTAAATTGATAGACTCATGATTTACACAGGTATAAGAGAGAGGAAAAATCAGGCCCTGGTCTCTATTTGTGCACATACACTGTGTTGTAAATCCCATTTGCAATGGGCTCTTAAATGGTTTTGTTTCACATGAAAATCAGAAAGTTTCATACAAAAGGATAGTGTGCATAAACTACCTGTAAATGATAACCCACACCAAGTTGTACATGCATAAATTAAAAGCAGGTTGAGACCGCGCCCACCCCCTCCCCTTTTGAAAGGCCATATTCTTCTCTAGATTACCTTTTGAAGGTCTATGGAAATTTGCCTCTCCCCCTCCTCCCAAAATATCAAAGGAAGTATGTGACCCTACAGGTATTTAACTCAAAAGAAGTCAATGTCTTATGTCACTTCAACAGAGAGGAAGTGCACTGTATTGGCCCCCTTTGCATTTGAAGTGAGCAATTTTGAGCAATTTCACAGAGGAAATGAAGAGATTAATGGAACGGAAAGTACAGAACTGTGCAACTGAAGAACGTTTAACTGTATGATTGACATGAATGAAAGCAAAAAATATAATAAAAACAGCCTCAGAAAATGTTTATTGTTTTTTTTAGATTCTAGAGGACTATTTAAAAAAAAACAATGAACAAAACTTCAGACAGATTTGAGCACCAAAGAGAAATTAATCTTTGCAGGGCTTCCCAGAAAATGAAGAACTATGAGAGGAATCAGAGTGACTGGCATCTCAATGCCGCTGTCTAGTGATGTAGAAACTAGTTTTCTGCCTGACTGCCCAGACCCCAGAGCAAACTTCTGGCAGAGGAGAAACAGACAAGACATGCATTAAAAAAAGCTCTGAGATTCCACTAATGAAATAGTGGGTTTCCTTCAACAGAGACCAAATTCAGCTCTTCTAACCCTTGCAGGTAGTTCCATTGTTAGCATGTGTGCACGGTGTTTAGTATTCTGCTCTTAGTACTAACTATGAGGATGGGTTTGGTTTTTTTCGAAATCCCTGTTTTATTCTTTTTTTCTTTTCTTGTGCATTTCATCTTATTCCCCTCTCCCTTTTGGCTTCACAGCAGGGACCCCAAAGCTATGGGGTGGTTTTATTATTCTTATTAGTCTTATTTATTACTGTGAAACCTAAGGACCAACCAAGAATGGGAGCCCCATTGTGCAAGGCACTATACAACACAGAGTAATAGATGGCCTTGCCCGGAAGAATTTACAATCTAAATAGGCCAATAGACACAGTGGGGGCAAGGGGCAGAACTCACAAGTAGAGTGACCGATGTGATGGCAGCAAACATGATGTTCTACAATTTTGGGGGAGTGGGTTTAGTTAGGAGAGGAGCTGGTACATGGCAAGACAAAGGAAGTGGGGGTGAGGGATGGGAAAAGAGAGTAAGAGGTCAGGTACAGGGTGAAGCTGAGATGAAGAGACACTGATGTGTGGGGAAGGAGAGAATTGGAGCAAACAGCCAGTCAGCACAGAGTAGGGAAAGTCCAGTCCAGACCACAGAAAATCTTTGAATGCCCCTGCTTCAGTTGCTTCTGTGGTTGATCCCACTGGCTGGTTTCTTTCTGCACTTTTCCCACAAAGCACATAGTGGGGAGAAGGTGAGGCACTACCTGCTACAAAATTTTCCAAGAGAGCTGGGGTCTCCCCTGCATATTTCTGAGTCTGGAGAAGGACAGCTGAAGGAAGGAGTAACCATAGCTCCTTTCTCCAGTGTAGCAATCACTGCTTTAGCTGCTGCTAGCCACTGCAGGCTCTGGCTGGTATCTATCTATAGTTTTATACCAAGACCACATGGTGGATGGCTGAAAAGGCATCACCCTATTGCCCCAGCATTGGTGGTGGTGGGGGAGGGGGGAATTCTCCTGCACTGTTCTGGGTCTAGGGGTCCTGGAAGAAGATATGGCCTGGGCTGGGCCCTATTTTACACCCTTCCTCTGCCCATCACTATCTGCATAGGCCAGGCCTAGGCATAATATGGCCTGCAGGCCAGATCTGGCCCACCAAGTCACCTGATCCAGCTCGCGGATGTTGTAGGGAGCCCCAGGCAGGCTCTCTGCTTGCCTCGCTCCACCCACACACTGCTCAGAAACTTGGCTGTGAGATCGTTTTTCTTTAAAAACTGAGAGTCCAGAAGGGAGGGGGAAGCTTTAGGAGCTGTTCCCGCCTCCAGCACAATCCCATTGGCTGATTTCTGGCAAGATGGGAGCTTCCTGTTTCAATAACAGGCAGCCATGAAGCACAAGGGGCTCCAGAGAACATGGTACAGCCTGGGTGGGGGCGGGGGCAGGCGGGGAGGCTGATTCAGGAACTGCTGCTGGCTGGTATGTCTCCTGGCAGAGCCTACCTTTGGCACCCCAGTCCCTCCCTTCCCCAATCCTCTGCCCCTACTCCACAAACCCAAAGTGTTGCTTTTACACAAATGAGAAGCAATGCCAGTGTGAACATTTCTTAGTGCATGGTTGCTGTAATGGGACAGATTTCTGCTGCCCTCATCAACAATGCTATAAAATTGGAGAAGACAAAAATACGTAGAAAATATTCTACTTTTAAAATTATTTCTCTCTCATCAAAAGAGAGAGAGATGCTGATCTCAAACAAAAAATCCCTGCACAAAAGTCTGCAGAAAATTAGGACTGACAACCTTTACACAGCCCCTTTAGAAAAAAGCCCCTTTAAAAAAAGAGTGTCTAGTCTACAACCAGTACTTTCAAAAAAGCAAGCTGCTTTTTTGAAAGAGAGCACCCAGGCAGTCTGGATGCTCTCTTTCAAAAAAGCACAGTTTGCATTACATAGTGACTTTTTTCGAAAGGGCACTTTCGAAAAAAGGTGTTATTCTTCATAAAATGAGGTTTTCCGTGGTCGAAAAAACTGCCGCGTTCTTTCGATTTACTTTCGAAAAAATGCTGCAGCAGTCTAGACACAGGGGAAGTTTTTTCGGAAAAAAAGCCACTTTTTTCTAAAAAACCCTGTAGTCTAGACACACCCTCAGTGTGTAGTGCACCTAGTTAGCTCTAATTTACCCCTAAATGTCTTTTAAGTGCCCAGTAAGCAGTGAAAATGTTGGTAATGCTGCTAGACAATATTGACCTCCCATGGTCTGGCAAATTCTCTGGTTCAACACTGAGCAGATGCCACGGGTGCTGGACTAGAGCTTTAAACTGTAGTTCAGGGCCAGCCCACAACATTTTGGCACCTGAGGCGGAGAGCTCAAATGACGCCCCCATGCTCCCTCACTTGGGCCAAAACTTTGAAAGGTCTCAATTCTGTGGGTCCTAGTGGTACCCCGCCTCAGTTCACCTCATGGTAAGGCCAGCCCTGCTGTAGTTCAAATGTATTCTAACAGACCATTCAAGATAGAGTGGCTGATTAACATGATAGGGAAAAAAAGAAGGGGATAGAGCAAGGATAGGCAAGATAGAGTCCCTGAGGTGGATCCAGCCTGCCAAGCCATTTGATCTGCCCCGCAGCTGCCTGGCCACCTGTTACTCCCCTGCCTCCAGGCCAATCAAGACCTGGAAAGGGGGGAGCATGCAAAGTGTCTTCCCCTCGCTAGGGGTGCGCAGCACAAGAGGGAACTGCCAGCTGTTCCCTTTCTACCTGAGATTGGAGAAGAAGCAAATAGAATTAGTGGAAATATGTTTACATATAAAATAAATTTGTAACACTCTTCCAAGGACTAAGCTAAAAAGACATTCCCGTCTCACAAAGATTAGCTCAGCCAATGTTTCCTTGTGTCACACTATAGAATTATATTCACCGATTCATGCACTTAGAGTATATCTTTCAGGTAGAATTCCAGTCTTAGAGTATTCTATCGCTCACAGAGGAGTTATGAGGCATAATTGATATTTATAAAGTTATCTGAAATGTGCTGATTGAGTAAAACACATAAGTACATATTGTATTGATTCATACATGCCAAGATCAGAAGGGACAATTTGTAATCATCTTGTCAGACCTTTCCCTGAAACAATTCCCATTTGATCTGGAACAGATCTTTTAGAAAAACATCCACTCGAGATTTTAAAAACTGCCAGTGATGGAGAATCCACCATAGCTTTTTCAAAATTGTTCCATTGGTTAATCATTCTCACTGTCAAAAATATATTCCTTGTTTCCACTTGGAACTTGTAAGTGCAGCTCCCAACCCTTGATAATATTGACCCTTTTCCTGCTTGACCAAAGAGCCCATTGACAAATGTTTGTCCCAATTTAGATACTTATAGACAGTGATCAAGTTACCCATTAATCTCTGCTTTGTTAAGATAAATGGATCAATCACCTTGAGTCTTTCACTGTAAGGCATGCTTTCTGGTCCTTTCATAATTCTTGTGGTGTTTCTCTGAATCCTCTGCAAAGGTATGTCTACACTACAAAGTTAATTCGAAATAACAGCAGTTATTTCAAATTAACTTTAATAGCATCTACACAGCCAAACTGCTATTTCAAAATAAATTCGAAATAGTGGAGCCCTTATTTTGAATTTGGTAAACCTCATTCTACGAGGAGTAACACCAAATTCGAAATAGCTATTGTGAATTAAGTGCTGTGTAGACACTTAATTCGAAATAAGGGGCTTCCAGCCCTTCCC
Source organism: Pelochelys cantorii (assembly GCA_032595735.1). NCBI lineage: Eukaryota > Metazoa > Chordata > Testudines > Trionychidae > Pelochelys > Pelochelys cantorii. Next base: position 329,347,161 of record CM064326.1, on the reverse strand, counting down.
AGAGAGCCCTGGTGGCCACTCTGGGCACAAACAGGAAAGCTTACGCTCCTCTCCCCCAGCCCCGGAGCCATTAAAGGGGTAGACCCTGGCTGCAGTGCCTGTGCCAGCTCCAAGCTTGCCAGCCCAGAGCCAGCAGTGGCCACCGGGGCCCCTGAACCAGGGGCCCAAAACATGAGCCAGCAAGCCACTGGCAGCCAGCCCTCCACTGCTCCCCAGGAGCAGTCTGCCAGCTCCCAGGAGCCTGACAGGGGCTGGAGAAGGCAGGCACCTTCCTGGTCCAGGGTGGAGATCACGGACCTTATTCAGGTTTGGGGGGGATGCCCCCAACGTCCATGATCTCCGCACTAGATGGAGGAATGCAGCCATCTATGGCAGGATAGCTGCCAGCCTGGCCACCAAAGGCCACATGCGAACCCAGGAGCAGGTTAGCATGAAAGTCAAGTCGGTCTGGCGAGACCCCCAACCCTGAGCCCTGAACTTCCCCTCCCCCTTCTTCCCCTTGCTTTCCCCTTCCAGCTCCCTCCTCCCAGGTTTCCCCTTCCCCTCCTCCACCCTCTCTCTTCCCCTCTCCCACCTCCTTTTCCCAGTCTCCCCAGAGGTTCACCCCCTCCCAGTTTTGTTCAATAAACCCAGTTTCTATTTTTGAACATACGTGTCTTTTTTTTGACATCAGGAAGAGGGGCTAGGGAGGGGTAAGTGGAAGGATGTGCGGGAGAAATGGGGCACGAGCCCCCGGTGGGGAGGACTGGGGAGGCTCTGAGGGCTCTGAGGGGTGGACACTCTCCCTTGGGGCCTCCTGGATCCTGACAGCCCCCCGATGGACCCCCTGGATGGCAGCCTGCAACAAGTGCAGCTGGGCTGATGGCAATGACCCCACGAGACGCACCGGCGTGCCCGGGGCAGCTCTGGTTCCATGTGGCTGCGTGCTGTGTTGTCCCGAGTGTGGGCACTCAGGGCACTCCGAGACAGGACTGCTTTGCTGTCCCTCATCGAGGTAGACAAGCAAGCGGGGAACCCTGAGAACTGTCTGTCCGAGGTGGGTGTAGGGTCCCTTTAAGCACAGAGCTCAGTTAGCCTCAGTTAGCCTAACCTGATGCCCTGCCAGCACTGGTTCCGGCCAGCCTTAACATCGGTTCAGGGTCCACTCAGTGTGGATGCGCTATTTCGAAATAGCAAAACGCTACTTCGAAATAGTTTTTGTGTCTCGATGTGTTATTTCGAATTAGCTTAATTCGAATTAACTATTTCGAATTAAGTTAAATCGAAATAGTGCTGTAATGTAGACATACCCCAACTGAACAGCGTCCTTCTTATCCAGAACTGGATATGGTATTCCAGAGGTGGTTACACCAGTGCCAAAGACAGAAGGAATATAACTTCTGTATTCCTACTCGAGATTCCTCTGTGCAAGCATGTAAGGATCATGTTAACCCTTTTGGCGACAGTATCATTTTGGGAGCTTATGTTCACCTAATTAGCCACCATGATACCCAACTCTCTCTTCAGAGTCACTGCTTCCTCGGATTATTTATCATTATTTTTTGTTTATTATTTGGAAAGTTCACAGGAAAGAGTAACTTGAAGGTCTGTTGGGGTTTTTGTTTTGTTTTTGTTAGTTGCTTGCTTAATTTTTTTTTTTTTTACTGTGTACTAAGAAAAATCAGCCTTTGGTTGAAACAGGAAAGAGAAGATTGGCAAATTGGTAAATCAAGGTGGAGAAGCTTTCCACATAAGGGACTGAGCAGGGTAATAAGAGTGGGATAATGAGATGAAGCGAACCTCAAGAGTAGAACAGAAGGGGCCAACACAATTAGAAATGGGAGCAAAAATGCAGGCCATACGAGTTATATACAATCTAAAAAGGGAAGACAATACATTTTAAGCAATACATTGATATAAAGGGAACAAATGGACAGTTGTTAATTATGGCACTAATACAAATAAAAATGCTAATAGCTATAATGATTTATTTGTATGACAGTGTTGGCTGTGATGGCAGGGGGCAGAGCTCCACAGCCGTGGGGCTCATTTCGGGTTTATGACTTATGGGCCTAATAATGATGCTTCAGGATTTCAGCTGGTAACCTACAGGGGTCAGAAAGGTATTTCCCCCCAATATATTCTGTGAGGCTATTTTAATCATCTTCTTCTCTGAAGCATCAGGGATGGCCACAGCTGGAGATGGGACTTTGGGTGGGGTGAACCAGGGCTCTGAGTCGCTGCTGAGTATTCTCTTTTAATGTTTGGCTGTCTGGTTCTTGCTCACATGCTGAAGACTTAACTGATGGGCGTAGGTGATCCTGGGAAGGATTTTTTTTCCCTGGGTCAGATTGGCAGTGAGCTTGGGGATTTTTTTGTCTTCTTCTGCAGCATGTGGGTGTGGTGACTTGCAAGCATTATCTGGGTATAGCTTACCTAACCGTTTCCCTTCTATTGCAGTGGCCTCAAACACTGAGACTTGCCCTCCCTCCCCATTTTTTGCCCGTGACACATAATAGTCTAGTCTCCTGTGCGTTTCATTTACTTTGGTCTAAGATTAGTGGTTGGATTTAGTGTGTGGGTGCTGGGTGGCCCATGATATACAGGAAGTCAGGCTAGATAATCTAATGGTCATTCTGACCTAAACCTCTATTACTTTAGTTGCTGGCAAACATGATCTATTCTAATGTTGCTCTCATCACTGGAGTGCTAGGATAGGGAATCTTTTTTGGGTCCGGGGCTACTGACCCACAGAAAAATCAGTCAGGGGTCACACACAAATGAGAAACCAAAAAAAACCCCTCACTAATGTGGCCCTTGACTGAGGAGAAAGACACTCCCCACATTCCCCTTGCACACCAGCACCTAGGCAGGTCCTAGGCTAGTAGATTTTGTGTGTTCCAGCCCCACAGAAGGAGGGTGGGGGTGGGTCTGGAGCACCAGTGCAGGATCCCCAATGTTGGGGGGAAGCCCTTAGCCTTAGGGGCTGTATCCAGGCAAGCCAAGGGCTGCATACAGCCCCTGGGCTTTAGGTTCCCCATCTTTGCTATAATGTCTGTGCACTTTTCAACAGAATATTAAGCAACACAACTAACATCTGTCACATTTGGTCTCTCATCCACTCCCCAGGGGGGCAGTTGTGTGTTCAGTGGAGTGTTGTGTTAGGTTTGTTTTTCTTTGTTTATTTTTGGGAGTTATGTACATATTTCTCTATATTTATATTACAAAAGGGAAATCTAAGAACTGCACTCCACCTTTGGCATGTAAGGGGGGGAGGGTAGTTTTTCCCTCACAGATAGGCTTTATCCTTATTGTAGAAAATTACTTTGTGCCACAAGGGTGGAATTATCAATCACATTCCTCATGCCCAAGTTTTAAGTTCTTTTAGATATCCTGGGGCCCAGGTCATTGAATGCCATGAAAACAAGGATTCAGACCTTGAACTGAACACAGTAACAAAAATGGTGAGGGTAGGGTATACAAGGACATTTAAATAGTTTCCATGTTCCATCATCAAGATGACTGCATTTTTATGGTGACTGTAGTGATTGTTCTACATGTAAGCATAAGGCCACATCCTGTGGTCTTTAACAAAGCAAAGCTTATGTGGGGCTATTAGGGAGATAGAGTGCGTCTAGACCACAGGGTTTTTTTGAAAAAAGTGGCCTTTTTTCGAAAAAACTTCCACGACTGCTGCCGTGTTCTTTTGAAAGTAAATCAAAAGAATGTGGCAGTTTTTTCGATCGCGGAAAACCTCATTTTACGAGGAATAACACCTTTTTTCGAAAGTGCTCTTTTGAAAAAAGGCATTATTGAATGTGAACTGTGCTTTTCAAAAGAGAGCTTCCAGACTGCTTCAGTGCTCTCTGTCGAAAAAGCGGCTCGCTTTTTCGAAAGTACTGGCTGTAGTCTAGACGCTCTCTTTCGAAAGAGGCTTGTAGTCTTGATGTACGCATAGAGTAAAAATTCCAATGCACCTAAGTGACTAAAGTTCCACACTTTAGTTTAGAGTGCTGGAATAAGAAACAGAGCAAATGATTACTCCTTCCTGAGGTCTTATTTAGATATAAACTATTCTCTAATTGGACCAGTGTTTAAATACCACAGTTTGGATCTTAGGACAAAGTCATTAATTAGGCTGGAAGAGAGGAGTGAGAGGATGAAATGAAGAACATAAAAAATTAGGTGAAATATAAGGAAAATCTTCATCGATTTTTAAGGCCAAAAGGGACCGTTATCATCATCTGTTCTGTCTCCATCACAACCTTTAGCCATGAAAATTCCCCCACTGATTCCTGGCTGAGGAATAGACTTTCAAGAAAAGAAGTGGAAGCCCTTCCCCTGCGACATATTAAAACTGGACTGGACACTGCTCTAGAACATGTACTATAGAAACAAAACTGTCTTGGCAGGGAGGTGGACTAGATGGTCTAATAGGTCTTTTCAGTTTCCAATTTCTATGGTTTACATACATTTCCTTTTTTGTGCATAAATTTGCATAAAACACGAAAAATTATTTGTCATCACTTTGTGTGATACACCCAGTCACTTCATTTGAACTTCTCTGGGCCATAGCTAGAAACTCCCACCACTATTACCCAAACTCCGTATCATATTGTTCACATCATTGATGCTGATGTCATCCAAAATAAAGAACTAAAACCACCAAAGATATTTTTAATACAGTAGCATTACACTGCAACAAACTATCATTCTCCCCATCCAAATGTAAACTGAACACAAAAATAACTAAGCTCACTGTGCCTGCCCCATACATAGAGAAAATGATATGTAAAGCTAAAAATAAAAAGATTAACACACATGTATGGGAACATGAGACTGATCAGTACTTTGTAGTGGGGGTCCTATCCCATGACATGTGGAGAATTCATCACATAGAAATTGGAGATGCTTAGTTCTTCTGAGCATACATCAGTTCTGCACATTAGTGACGGGTATGTAGTGAAAAGGAAGCTGTGTTAACGCTGCAATGTGTAGCAACACGTATCAGTGAAAGGCTATGGTGGCAGGGAGGATGAACAGGAGGGAAAGGCATCTCCTAGCTGATGGATCCTTTCCCCACTGCTTTCCCCCACCATAGCCTTCCCCCACTTCCAAAGTCACTATAATCCCCCATAGGGTGAGCTGGCAGAACATTTCTCAGCTGTCTCCCCCGTGCCAGAGTCTTTCCCCTTGCCTCTCTATGCCAGAGCCTGTTACCACTTCCAGAGTCTCTTCTTTCCAAGGAGTAAGGCTTCAGCATTGGAGACGGAGGAGGACATTACACTGATGGGGAAACACTGCCATTGCAAGTTGAGAACCTTGTGGATACATAAATGGGTCTATGCCAATGGGCTTCAGGCATGTGTTCATTCATCTAAGCTAGGCCTTACCATCTGTACTGTTATTTTCTCTTATGCTTTCTGGGCTACATGCCCCCATAAGAAGTGTGCAGTATAGATAGGATATGCAAGATCAGGCCCTTAATTTGTTTTTTGTTTTTTAAATCTTCATGGGCAATCCATCCATTGTGTGTGGTGTGTGAAATGAAAACAAGGCACATTTTGTTAATCAAAAGTGGTATAAACTCATGCAGAGGTTTTACTCGCCAGCATTGCCAACATCACAACATAATTATTCTTCAAAGTATCTTATACCTTTAATGAGTTTGCATTTAATGTCTCTTCCCCAATATCAGTCCCTCGCTTGTGATTGCTATTTCAGGTTGGGAGGGGGAAGAAGGAAACATAGCTAGAGGCTGAATTTACAGTATAAATTAACAGCCAACTAGACCTACTGCAGATGATTAATTTGTCTTTGATTATAACTGTGCATTGAGTGAGAGAAAATTACTTTCTTTGATTTGCTGGTGCAGTATGGGTTTGGAAAATGGCCACTGGAATTTGAAATCAAAACTACATATATTGAAATGCAAAGCATGCGAAATTTGATGGAATTTAAATGATGAGGAGAAGCTTTAAATAGCACTTCAGAAGGCAGTGAAAGTTTGTTAAAAGACCCCAAATAAATGACTTCTGGTTGATTATTGTGACATGATAAGATTAGTGTTAACAGGGGGCCAGCAAAGAAGGTTGTCAGTACTTCTGGGGGGGGTTTCAAGCCCCTTAAACTATCCGTTGACAGATTACAGTTGTAATAAATATCTCCAGTGGTAATTAAAATTAATTTTGCTGACTTCTTCTCTGATTGAAGTAACATTTACTTCAGCAAAAAGTTAGTTTTAAATTAACAGTTATTAGAGTGCTACACTTTTGTTGCACATACAGAAGTGGGTATCTAGTTGACATAATATTCTTCTTCAGTTCCTTCTTCAACTGCTTTGTAGGGTATACAAGGACATTTAAATAGTTTTAATGTTCCATAGTCAAGGTGACTGCATTTTTATGGTGACTGTAGTGATTGTTCTACATGTAAGCATAAGGCCACATCCTGTGGTCTTTAACAAAGCAAAGCTTATGTGGGGCTATAAGGGAGATAGAGTAAAAATTCCAGTGCACCTAAGTGACTTAATAGCTACCTATTTGCAAACTGCCTACTTCACTTGAAAGTGACTTGGGAACTTATGAAAAATTTACCAAGAGTTCACACTTTCTATTTTTATAGATCCTTCTGGGACTTCTCTTTGTTTCGTGTCTTGCCCCTGCCATTACTGCCTTGGAGAGTTTCCTAGCTTTGGAACTAAAATAGTTCCCCTGTGTATGGGGACTGAAGGCAGCCAAGCAGTTGTTGCTCATATCTTGTGCAGAACAAAGCTCTGTCCAGCAGGGGTTTCTTCATAGCTGTGGGTGAGGCAAGCTGTGGTGATGGAGACAGAGTACCAGTGACTCTCCAGAGGATCAGTCACAGCTTCTCCAGTTCTCCAGTGAGATGTGCTGGTTCTATAAACAGCTGCTGCAGCCACTTACTTTCAGTATGAGTTATGGATGCTTAGCGTGGGATCAGGAGCTGGCCCAGAGACATTATGAGAGGGAGCACATTCATATGGATGTGTGTATATAGGTAATGAATGTGTGTGAGAGTATGTAGCTATATGAATATAAGATAAAATAGCAAATCAAAAATTCAGTGGGGCCGAAGGAGAGCTAACAGAATAATACTGAAACTTAGTCTACAAGGGTATGTCTACACTGCCACCCTAGTTCAAACTAGGGTGGCTAATGTAGGCATTCGAACTTGCAAATGAAGCCCAGGACTTAAATATCCTGGGCTTTATTTGCATGTTACCGGGCGCCACCATTTTTAAATGCCCCGTAGTTCAAACTCCCTGCCCGTGGCTACACGCAGCACGGACTAGGTAGTTCGAATTAAAGCTCCTAATTCGAACTACCGTTACTCCTCCTGCAATGATATTTAAATCCCGGGCTTCATTTGCAAGTTCGAATGCCTACATTAGCCACCCTAGTTCGAACGAGGGTGGCAGTGTAGACATATCCCAAAAGAAAAAGTAGTAGGCCGGTGTGCAATGTAAGGAACGAGTGGCAATTCTTTGGTGCTTGCCCTGTTTTGAATTATGTTTTCTCTGAACTGGTTCTGAATGTGTCATTGTATGCCTTTTTCTGTTGCCTACTTTGAAACAATGCTAAAAAGGGTTCTTACTAGCCTGCAGTTTAATAAAATTCATGTTTCCAGAATAGTGACTCGGTTTTGTTTGTTTCATTGTAGGCTAAAGGTTCTTCAGCTATAACATCAGGTACCCAAAAGAAGGTAAAGAGAACTCTACCCAATCCACCTCCAGAAGATGCTACCATAGGGACTCAGTCTGCATTCGCTACTGTGGGGTCAGTTTCACGCAGAAGGATCTGTAGAACCAACACCATGGCCAGAGCTAAAATTCTCCAGGATATAGACAGGGAATTGGATCTGGTAGAACGAGAGTCAGCCAAGCTTAGGAAGAAGCAAGCAGAGCTAGATGAGGAAGAAAAAGAAATAGATGCCAAACTGCGGTACTTGGAAATGGGCATCAATAGGCGGAAAGAAGCCTTGTTAAAGGAAAGAGAAAAGAGAGAGCGTGCCTATCTCCAAGGAGTAGCCGAGGAACGTGATTACATGTCAGATAGTGAAGTTAATAATACCAGGCCTACTAGAATGGAAGCCCAGCATGGCTTGGAAAGACCACGAACTGCACCACAGACAGAATTTAATCAATTCATTCCACCGCAGACCCAGCCAGAAACTCAGTTTGCTCCCCCTACAAGCCCTTACACACAATATCAATATTCTTCTCCTCCTCTTCCTACCCAAGCACCAACCCAGTATACCCAACAGTCACATTACCAACAGCAACAGACTTTATATCATCAACAGGTTTCACCCTATCAAACCCAGTCAGCCTTCCAGCCTGTGGCTACCATGTCCTTTACTCCTCAAACGCAGCCTCCACTAACCCAACAGTCATCATATCAACTCCCATCTCAAATGATGGTGCTACAGCAAAAGCCAAGGCAAACAACATTATATTTGGAGCCTAAGATAACAACAAACTATGATGTAATTCGAAATCAGCCTCTCATGATAGCACCTGTTTCCACGGATAGTACTTATGCAGTTTCCCATCTTGGCAGCAAATATAATACCTTGGATTTAAGGATAGGGCTGGATGAAAGAAGCAGCATAGCTAGCAGTCCCATATCAAGCATATCTGCAGATTCATTCTATGCAGACATAGACCATCACCACACACCACGAAATTATGTGCTGATTGATGACATCGGAGAGCTTACAAAGGGAACAGCGGCGCTGAGTTCTGCTTTTAGCCTTCACGAGAAAGATCTGACAAAAACCGATCGGCTTCTTCGAACCACCGAAGCCCGTAGGGCACAGGAAGTGACGGACTTCCTAGCACCACTGCAGACTTCTTCTAGATTACATACGTATGTAAAAGCTGATGAAGATCCAATGGAAGATCCATATGAGCTGAAGCTTCTAAAACATCAGATCAAGCAGGAATTCCGCAGGGGTGCAGAAAGCCTTGATCACCTTGCTGGCCTTTCTCAGTATTACCATGCAGATAGCAGCTACAGGCATTTCCCCAAATCTGAGAAATACAGCATAAGCAGGCTCACGCTTGAGAAACAAGCGGCCAAGCAGCTCCCAGCAGCCCTCCTCTACCAGAAGCAGTCAAAGCACAAGAAAGCTTTGATAGACCCGAAACTGTCAAAGTTTTCACCTATCCAGGAAAGCCGAGACCTCGAGCCTGATTATTCTAGTTATCTGACTTCCAGTACTTCATCACTTGGGGGCATTACCTCCAGGGCAAGGCTTCTTCAGGATGATATCACTTTTGGCCTTCGAAAAAATATCACAGACCAACAGAAATTTATGGGACCAACACTGACATCATCCCTTGGAGCCAACCTTGGGACAACAGTAGGACCAACCATGAGATCCACATTGCAAGATGAAGCTGATAAATCCTATAGTAGTGGCAGTAGATCAAGGCCCTCATCCAGACCCTCTTCTATCTATGGACTTGATTTATCATTAAAAAGAGATTCCTCTAGCTCTTCTTTAAGACTGAAAGCCCAAGAGTCTGAACCATTAGATATTTCTTTTAGTCATGCAGCTCCCTCTGGAAGAACTAAGCCTACAAGTCTACCTATTAGCCAAAGCAGGGGAAGAATCCCAATAGTAGCACAGAACTCAGAGGAAGAGAGCCCTTTAAGTCCTGTTGGTCAACCAATGGGAATGGCAAGAGCTTCAGCTGGACCCCTGCCACCAATATCTGCAGATACTCGGGAGCAGTTTGGATCAAGCCATTCACTACCTGAGGTCCAGCAGCACATGAGGGAAGAGTCACGGACTCGTGGGTATGATCGGGATATAGCCTTCATCATGGATGACTTTCAGCATGCCATGTCAGACAGTGAAGGTAAACTAGGCATCAGACTGCTATATTACTCTCACAGCACAAATCCTCATTTCTATGCATGCGTCTGATATTTCACATCTTACAAGGACCTGGTCTTCTTTTTCTTCCTTTGTGCATCTTTTCTGTATCTCTTTTTTTTTAATTTTGTTTTGTTTGTTTTATTCTAAAAGCAGATTTTGGATGGTGCTTGGATATTATAATAGTGTGCTCAAGTCATTTGTTGTTGATTTGGTTTCCTTTTAGTTTGCTTGTGCATTTTCCTTTTTATTTGCTGGTGTCTACTTTTATAAAGGCATTCTATAAATAGAATATGTATTATAAAGTTTACTCCATACTCTTCAATCCTTACACGGGGCTTCATTCTCTGAATTCTGAGTGTTGATTTTTTTTACTGTTTTCTTGAAAAATTGATGACATGGTCCCCAAATCTTTAAAAACAAAAGAAATTAGTAAGAAAAAACTGGATGCATAAAATTTCATTATGGGTTTTAAGATTCAGTAACTCAAATTTCTGAAGCATATAGGGTTATAATTGCACCTTATAAGCAAGAGTACTATGTGCTAAAAATCAGTATTGTGTATTAGAACCATGAAGAGCTTAATGTGATAGCAAATGAACACTCTAAGTATGATCTGTTAAAATATATTTGTCACATGGATTTCAGTGCATTCAGAATTGTGATTATATAAGAAAATTTATTGTTCAGATGGTACAAGGTAGCCTCAATACATTTCCACTAATGGGTTATCCAGCTTAACTGATTTATGTGGACCCCATATAAGACCTGTGCCGGAGAAGTACAAGAGCTCATCTAACTTAGGTTCATGAACCTTTTTGATGTATTATAAATGGCATAATTAAAAAGTGTTTCATTTAAATACATACAGCAGAATGTTAAGCTGGTGTTAAATACTAAATAACTACAAATTATCCATCCACTTGGTTTGTCTCTAGTCAAATTGAAAACCTTTTCAAAGTGTTTAAAAATCATAGTCATTCTGAAAGAAAAGGAAATGCACGTTTCATCTGCTTTTCATTGTATGTGCTCTGTTAACTTTTCTTGTGTGTATTTACTGCACAATAAAAAACAAAATTTTGCATGCACTATATTGTTTGTAAGTGAAAATAATTACCACAAATGAATTATTTGCATGATTATGAAGTAGGGATGGTTGCTTCTTCTTGTACTTACACATAATCCAAATTTATTATTTTGAAAAAAACATTGTTCCCTTTCTTCATAAGCTGCATCACTTTGAAACCCAAAGGGAGAATCTTGGTTTAGAAGATAAATAACATTTGCTTTCCATTCATTTGATCTCACGCTATTATAAATTGATAAACTGCAAATCATTGTCCTGTAAGTTTTTCTGCATTTTGGGGTCTGACCTTGAAGCTTTTTTCATGATTAAGGGCCTTATTCTGCGCAGTGCTCTGTTCCTTTGTACTGTGCTGAGTGCCCTCAACTCCCAGTGAAAAAAGATGAAGACAATCAGTCCATCACGGAATGAGATCTGCATACTGGAGAATAAGGCTGTATGGGACCACAGCACTTTCCAATGAAGTCAGTTGGAGTTAAAATGAGTGGCATTGGATGCCAAATCCATATAAAAAGTCAGTCTTTCCTCTGTTGTTCTGTGGTACAAAAACAGATCATGGATAAAACCACAGTAGTTTGTAATACTGCTATGCCTGTACCATTACATTATTTGTTTGTGATACTTAGGATGTAGGAGTTGGTTTTGATCTGGTTCTGAATCTGGCACTAACTCAGTTCACAACTTGTTCATTATTAGGTTGACTACATGTCCCTGAGAACTCTTGCTGCCCCTCCCCTTTTTTCTGATCTTACACTGAAAGCCTTATCATTTTTACAAATGACTTTGCTTTGTCTCATTTCTCATAATGCCTTGCAGATAGGCCAACGCTGGGAACTATTAGTCAATGGAGCTGGAACTTTATTATTAAAAAGAAATCAGGCTCATTCAGTGCATGTGCACCTCCAGGTTCACCCCCCCAATCAGCCTGACATGTGGCGACACTCAGCTTCTCCTCTCCTCCCATTCTGGAGGCTGTCCAATGAATCCTGTTGCTTAAGTCCTTGAGTCAGTTTTCTTGGTCCATAGAATCAAAGTTATAAGGTAGCTAGGAAGGAACAGAAGCAATGTTTTAGCAGAAGAAAAGGACTAGTGGGCTTCTATTTAATTCTCATCCTCCCATGGCTCACAAAATCCAGTCCTGGAACAACCATTCTCTCCTCCTATGACTGGTGCCCAGGATTTTCACATTCAAGATCTGCTCACCCCACTCTGGAGACCATCACAAATGAGTCTTGTTAAAACAGTTGGTCCTCTACCATTCCTTTTTTGGAAGAGACCTTCTAGCTTATGGGAGTTTGATGCTCCAGGATCTGTTGCCTTCTAGAATCATAGGTAGCCATGAGACTTCCTGTGCAGCTTATGTGTTATTTCTGCACAGAGAGGGAATGGTCACAGGCAGAAGTATTGATTCTTGTATTTTTGAGCACTTGGTGTTGCACTGAGTTTGAAGATGTTCCCAAGCAGATGGACCATCCCAGTCCCACAACCCTCAAAGTCAGTGGTAAGGATCTTCTCTTTGGTAGGTCATTCTCTCTATGAAAGAAATGTGTTAGAAGCTGAAGTAAGAGAAGGAGGAGGAGGAGTTCTGAGTGTAATTTGTACCAAGGAGAGACTGCATAAAGAAGAGTATGGGAGAAAGAACAAAGAGGGAATTGAGGAGGGCAGCATGTGTACAGGTTAGGCACCAAGAAGCATAATAGGAGAAGGTAAAGGCAAAGATGCTGGTAATGATGGAGTTGTTTGAGGTCCACAATGGTGGTAAGCTTTATATGGGACTTGAGATGATGCTAGTAAAGGAATGGGCAGAGACTCTGATTGCATGGGGAGAGAATAGGAATGAGTCTGTGTGATATTAGCTCCAAATCAGGGGCATTACTATGGATGAGCCTGAGTAAGCCATGGCTCACCTGCTTAGCATCCAGACCTACCCCAATCGGGGTCAGAATCCCCCAAATCCACAGCCTGGCCATATCACTCTCCTGCCAGTGCTATATGCTATTGCCCCAGCACTAGACTCATGGGTGGGGAGCCTCATGGAAAAAGGTCTGGGTGGGGCCAATACTGGGTCCAGAAACTGGGACAGCTACGCACAGCACTGGCAAAAGATAAATGCAGCAGGGCTGCCTGCTGAGCAGAAAGAGAAGGTGGGGGGAGGCAAGTCCCTCATTCCTCTTGCCCCCACTCCCCAGGTCCCTAGATCATAGAATCATAGAACACTAGAACAGGAAGGAACCTCAAGAGGTCATTGAGTCCAGTCCCCGCTGCCCTTATGGCAGGAGCAAGCACTGGCAGACCAGAGTTACTGCACTGCATGTTCTGGTGTATGTAAATTAACAATGAAACTAGTGCCCTCAGAGGGAGCTCTTAAGGGCACAGCATTATTGTGGAATGAAGTGCTTCTCCCAGTGAGTGCCCCTGGGGCAGGGAGTTAGTGTTTTGTTTATAATCAGAGGCCAGCTGATTAAGATCAGAAAAGTATCCTGATGATAGTTTCAAGTGTATTATCTGTGGTAGGATAACAACCCCTAGAGCCCCAGGCAGGTGCAATATAAATTCATGGAGTCTTGCCTTAATAAGATGTTTTCAAAAGTTAAAAGAGCGGCTAAAAAGTGATATAAATATCTAGATTTTTCTACAGTTGTTTCAAGTGTTATATTCAAGAGTTAGTAATAACAAAGTATGGCTATACATTAGAATGTTAAACCTAATCAGTGTCCTGTAAAGTGACTTGACACATGATGTGTGATCATGTTAGTATTAGAGCTGATTGGGTCTAATATTTATTTAATTTTCATCCTTTACATTAGTAAGAATTAGAATTAGAAATTATCTGACAGGAACATTGTATATAAACTATTATCTGCAAAGAAAACCAAGAGCTTTCAGGTGCCCAAGCTGCCTCTGAAATCATGGTTAAAGATGTTCCTTACTCCCAAAATCTGAAATGATGCCCTGTTCACGTGGCCCCTTCTGTTGCTCACTTCTAGTTTGCTAGTGCACTTTGATTTACTCCATTTTGCTATTGCACACTCAGTTCGGAGTCCACACTGCCCACTCATGTGCAGCAAATTAATGCACAGTAAATTTACATCCAGGTTACTGCACACTTAACCCTTGCCTACATGTAAAACTTAGATTTAAATACCAATTGGTTTCACAACTGTGCAGTGTAGACATACTCTAACGTTTCACCTAAATAAGCCCAGAGTGTGGTGTTTTGGACAGTTACTTTATAGTATTACAACATATCTTCTGAGGGAAATCAGTTCCAATATAAAAGATCTGAATTTGTATTTTTTTTAAATCTGTCTCTTTGTATGGATATGATTTCAGATAGTTCAGTCGGTCCTAAAGTCAGTCAGACTTTTCTTTTTTTAGACAAAAATAGCTACCATTTCTTCTGTGTGAGGCAATTTTTTCAGTACAAGTAACATAGAAAAAAGTAAAGTATTGTAAAGTATCTTTGTTTGTAAAGTATCTTTGTAAAGTATCTTTGATTGTAAAGTATCTTTGCTCCCTAAAAAGAGAAACATCCAATTGAGTTTCTCTTAGTCTTATGGAATGCCTACACAATAGAAAGTAGCAGATAGGAGTAGAAATGCAGATTCTGAGCCTGGACCATTTGTATGAATAACTTACATAAATATATTGTAAAATAATTGTGTTTTACATATTGTAATAAATCATAAATCCCATTAAAATAATGGGTACATAAAGTAGGACTCCAAACTTAATACATAGGGACCTAAATCAATGTCATAATGTTCAAAAGTGCAAAGCACCCACAACAGCTGTCATTGAAATCACTTTGAAAACTCAGGTTACTTATTTAAATGCCTACCTATGAATTTAGAAGTCCAATTTTAGACTTCCCCTCCAAAAAATTCTTGGTCTTCTATTAGCTAAAACTGCATTATGTAATCAAATTATTTCCTCTTCTATAATGTGTTGAAAACTCCCATCATAACTTTTAAAAAAAATTGAATAGTTCCTTCTTGCTGTATAGCTCATGAACTATCCGTTACATAAACTTAGGTGTAAATATATATTCTTGTGTCCTGAAGCAACTGTTGTCTTTTAAAGACCGCAGGGAAGTTTCAAAATTTGTTTGTGCAATTGCAAATGCTTTGATCAAATAAAATTAACTGACAGAGAGTAACCAAAAATGTACGTCCTGACCTCCATAAAATCTTTGATTTCATCTTTATTGGCCCAAGACTGCCAGGCATTGATTATTTCACATAGATTACTAAATATGTATGAAAATATTCAAGCCCCAATCATGCAAATACTGTTTAATTTTATTAACGTGACCGTTGAGTAGTCTCTTTTAGTTACTTCTGAGAATATAAATGCTAATCCATCCCTTCCAAGAGGAATTTTTACCCCTTTAAATATGAGGCTATTAGTGTGAATTCTATGGTGAATTTGGGAAGCCTAGTACTTCCAAAAGTCTGAGATGAGCACTGAGTCTTTACCATGCCCCACTAGTTTAGAGCATATGATGTTGTTTCCTGAAACTGATTTAACTGGTTTTCCCTATTGAGGATATAGGACTGCTGCTTAGTGGCTGCTCATGCAGGGGGCATGTGGTCCTGAAGGTTCAGAGTTTGCTTAGCTGGACTCATACTAACATGCTTTTTAACACATAGGCTATAAAATGCTGAGTCTCTATAGATGCCTCCATGTTGCCACAGCTGTTCTTTCTAAGTCCATCAGGAATCGCCTTTTTTGTTTTTCAATCCACTAACAGAAAGTATCCTGGGAATGGAAGACACTGGAGAAATTAAAGCAGTTACTAGTCATTTAGTATTTTTTTTGATGGCACGGTGGTATTAATGAGATCACTCTTATGTTAGGCCTGACCATGCAGTTAACAGTGTGGGGGAGGAACTGGTTTACCAGCGTAGGTCCCCATTTACTTCAATAGGACCTTATACATGTGCAGTCGTCAGTCTGCGAGCCCTCCGTTTCAGGATCAGGACCATAACTTCTTATACAGGGGAGGGTATGCTCTCAAGGTTCTAAGTAAAATTCCAAACTCAGATCAACCACCCAACAGCATGCAAAATTCCACATAATCAAAGAAAAAATCGCAAGGCTTTCCTTACATGAACAAAATCATGACAGCTTTGTCAGAAAACCTTGATCCATTAAGCCTGTGTCTAGGCTACAAAGTTGTCAGAAGAGGCTTTTCTGACAATTGGCCCATCTATGCTAGGCCAAATGTCAGGGAAAAAACCTCTTTTGGAACATCTCTTCTTCCTCGTAGAATGAGGTTTACAGGGATGCCAAAAAAAATGTCTGCTTTTCTGAAATTTTTTCTGAAAAGCAGACACATTCCTTGGATGTGCCAGTGCTTCCTCTGGTATCCCAGAAGAACACTGCAGTCTAGACATACCCAAAGTCTTCATATGAAATTCCACAAGCACACTGGTTTTCTGAAGGGAGACATCTAGCAAAGCTTATTTTAACTGTGAGAGAGAGATACTCTATTTAAGGATTTCTCCTGATTAGATGATGATACAGATTGTGGTATTCAGAATTAGTATCTTGGATCAGAACAGGCCTTTATTTTTTAAGCATAAAATCTGATCAGGAGTTTTTTTATGAGCTGAGTTATAAAGCAGGCTGCTAAATGCAATCATTCAGTCATTTGCAACAAATCTGTGAACTGCAGGATATTTCCCTAATAGTTGATAATGGACCATTAGAAGCAGTTAATCACTATCTGGACAAAAATCAACATTTGATAATATTTCATTTTACGGTATCCATGCATATCTACTGGATAAATAATGTTGTCAAACAGTTTAACAATAGGAATCTGTGCACATAGTGGATAAAAATAGACCTCTTAATATTTGTGCCAAAATAGAGATTTGTCCTAAAAACCTTACTGGCATCAATATTTCAACATGTGTTTACATTTTTTTAACATCATATACAATGTACATTAAAGATCTATTTATATATAGGTAGCCATTTTTCATTTGTGTTTGGGAAACACATTTGTAACTTTCTGTTATACTAAAATGTTACAGTGTTGGGGTTTTTTTTGTTTGTTTTGCAGACTTCTAAGTCAAGTCATTCAGGTCATATTAGAAATAGAAAAAATACACAATGTTTTGCATTTTTAATTTTCTTCTGTGGCATTGAACAACTGCATTTATTCTTGTTGCTATAGTGACAGGTGAACTTGTTTTAGTTTTATAATTTCCTGGTGATTTTGCTAAAAAATAATACATTTTTCCACTGCATAATTTATAATAATTATTATAACATTAAATTTACATGTTCCATGGGATTCTAATTAGCTACAGTTTATCTTGTTTTATATTAACACATATCCATGTACAAGAAAATCTGCAAATTCTATCATTTAAATTGTATTTAACTTATAAGTCCTGATCTCACACTGGTACAAATCAGAAGGAACTGGACAAATCAATCATGATAGCTCATTTGACTTCAATGAAGCAATACTTGTTTACACTATAAAGCCTGACTGGCATCCTCTGTACAAGAAACGCTCATAATGTACAAATATGTACAGCAAGACACAGTGAATGGAATTTAAAATGAGAATTTCTGCAGCTTTTCTCCACCATGTTTTAACCTGAGTTTTTCTTCTTCAATCTGCGTTTGGAATGAACAATGATTTAGTTAAGCAGACTCCATTTTCACAGAACAATTCACAGAGGCTCTCTAAAGAAACTTGAATATATAATGCAGAAATCCTTTGAGGAAAGCTCTCTGAAGCAGTCACTGCTATAATGACTGTTTCATAAAAGTTCAGCTACATAACAGGTCTGGTACACACTAGAAAATTAAGTTGGTTTAACTGTGTTGGTCAGGGGTGTGAAAAATTCCTGTGTAGACAGAACTAGGTTGATCAGAAAATCCTTCTTTCGACCTCGCCTCTCAGTGAGATGGATTATCTACTCCAACGGGAGAACCCCTCTTGTTGGCTTAGGTAGTGTCTACACTGAAGCACTACAGTGGGGCAGTATAGCATTTTAAGTGCCAGCAAACCCTCAACAATATATGATGTCTGCAGTGTATTTGTAAGCACCCAGAGAGAGGAAATTGTCAATATTTGTTTGTTTATTTTCTGATGTTAAATATGCATAGTTATCACAGAGATGGGATCTCATTCTTGTCTCTTCTGCCACTTCCTACTTAATTATACATGAGTTTGTCTTCAGTTTTGCCTGTAAGTTTGCTTGAGCTGCATGGCCAATTAATAACTACTGTGCATGTTTTCTGTGTGTGCCAAACTGTTGCCCTTCTCCCAACACCGGTCAGAACATTTGACATGTCCTTGATTTTCAAAGCCTATCACCTTCGCCGTGAAGAGACAGATTGGTTTGACAAGCCCAGGGAGTCTCGTTTGGAGAATGGACATGGCCTTGACAGAAAACTGCAAGAGAAGTTATCCCACTCCAGACCACCAAGTCAACATCAAGATCAAGTAAGATGTGTCTATAGTTTTGTCAATATTCTGGAGAAATCTTGTTAAGTCATACTGTTTTGTAAAATGTGGACCACTAGATTTATCAAAATCCAGCTATATTTTAAGCAGCTTAGGAGAACTGAACCAGTCATCAGTAGTTCATGGTGGCTTTAAAGAGTATTATTTATTATCCCTATTCTTTAGGATTAATTTTATCCTTAAATAGTTTTTGGGTGGAATTAACCTGCTCACCTGGAATTACATAGGCAGCGGATATTCCCATGCAAAATGATTCAGTCTAGTCTAATTTTACATTATTGACTTTAACCCAACATGGTTCAAGACTCTGTTTTTTACTGTTCTTAGGAACAGGGCTGGATTTAATTTGAGGTGGTGTCAAGTTACATCGGCATAATCTCTGTAGATCAATGATGAATCACTGAACAAATAAATGAGATTGCACCCATGTAATAAGAAAGAATTTGGTCTGCTCGTTATCCTGAGATATAACAAAACACATTGTCGAAAGTGTTTTAAACATACTCACTTTGGGGACTAGTTCAACTTCATAGATCCCGTGAGCATCACTAAGGTTTAAACATGGCATCATGCTACTTTATCATACACATTTATTCATATTCTGTCCTGGCTTTAGTGGAAATGGTGCAAATTAAGACATAGTTATAAGCAAAATATCAGATTAGCTAATATGCCACTGTTAAATCATTAGATAATATTTTTTGAGGAGTAACGTTACTTTGAACCAAGGGATTTGATTCAAACTAACGCATCCTGGAGCGCACTTCCTGGTTCAAATCAGCTGGTGAGCGGAATAGCGCGTGGGCTAGATTATGCTAATGAAGTGCGAGATATTTAAATCCCCGCTTCATTAGCAATTTTGGTCGGCTACGTTTGCATCCCTAGTTCGAACTAGGGAGCAAGCATAGACGTATCCTCTCTCTCTCTCATAGAATTCTTTCTGTCCAGGACAAGAGTTAACATTGTATTATATTCTCCTTCATAGGCAAGGGTGGAAGATGTGCCCGGTGTATAAAATTCCTATAGCTTTTATAATCTTCAGTGGTCCCATAAGGATGTTAACTGCAACAGTGGACAGGTCTCACAAAGTCTGAGTCTAAGGCCAGAAGGGGCCATAATGATTATTTAGTTTACCCCCTGAACATCACAGGCTGCAGAATCTCACCTTCTCACTCCCCATTTACTGTCCCATCTTCAGTTGTTGGAGATATTAGCCAACAGCAGGTGTGGATGGGCCATATGCAGGAGCGGCCTGAGGCCGGCTGTGGCAGCTGGCGCCCCAGGCGGGCAGCACAATCAGCGCCCCCTCCTGCATGGCTGTCAATGGCCATGATGTCATCACGGGGCGCCCTGGCACCCCAAGATGTCATCATCGGGCACCCGGGTCAGCAGCGCTCTAGGCAACTGCCTAGTTCGCCTAGGCTCACGGGCCGCCCCTGGCCATATGCCATTGTAGGCATACTCATCATACCATCTCTTCATAAACTTATCTTTGGATTTTCATTTTATATAAAACACAGGATATTAGAGCTTGTAAAAAGAATGCCAAAACTTTATTTAGGAAATTTTTGGTAGAAAATACCCTTTTGTGAAACAAACACGTTTGGTCAAAATGTTGTGTTTTCAGTTTTTAATGAAGGATTAAATTTTCTGCTAAAATTTTTGATGAAAATGAGATTTTTGTTTTTGTCAAAATTTTCTGTGGAGTTATGCCCTTTTTCTCCTCCTCAGAATTCCAACTAGCTATATAAAGCACCTTCATCAGCATGTGGTGACTTAACCAGGGATTAAAAGGAAGGTTAATTATTGAGTGGAGGTCTGCAGGGTTTGATCCTGGGTCTGGTTGTTGTGTTCAGTATCTACCTCAATGATTTAGAAAAATGGCATAGAGAGTACCCTTATAACATTTGGGACATCAAGCTGGGAGGGGTTGCACATGTTTTGAAGATTAAGATTAAAATTCAAAATCATCTAGAAAACCTGGAGAAATGGTCTAAAATGAATAGGATGAAAGTCAATAAGGGCAAAAGCAAACATCATTCCGCAATGCATTAGCAAAAGAGTTGGAAGCAAAAGAGGAGAGGTAATTCTTCTGCTGTACTCTGTGCTGATAAGGCTTCAATTGAAGTACTGTGTCCAGTTCTCAGTGCCATATTCCAGGAACAATGTAGATAAACTGGAGAAAGTCCAGAGGAGAACAGCAAAAATTATTAAAGATCTAGAAAAGATGGCCTGTGTTTAAAAAAAAGGGGGCGGGAGTTAAGTCAGTAGAAGAGAAGACCAAGAGGACCATGGTAACAGTTTTCAATACATAAAAAGTTGTTACAAGGAAGAGGATCAAACATTTTTCTCTTTAACCTCTGAGGTTAGGACAAGAAGGAAATTAAATTGTGGCAAGGGAGGTTTTGGCTATACATTAGGGGGGAAAAACATCAGGCTAGTTAAGCACTGGAATAAATTGCCCGGGAAGGTTGTAGAATCTATGTAATTGGAGGTTTTCAGGAACAGGTTAGACAAACACTTGTTAGGGGTGGTCTAGTTATTACTTAGGCCTGCCTTAAGTACAGGGGACAGGACAAGGTGACCTATTGTATAGAGTAGTGTGTGGATACAAATGTGTAACGTGGATGCAAATATCCATGGATAGATATCCGTATCCATTGGTCCGTGTGGCTTTACTCCTGGGAGATGTTGTGGCCAAAGAACAGTAGCATGGTGCTACCAGCTTCAGGAGCCAGCACCCTGTGCCAGCAACTGTTCCCGCCAATGTGGCTGTATTGCCCTCAGCCCCACAGCCAGCAGGGCAGTATGACCTCATACAAGAGATGCACCTGTGGGAGGGGTTAGGGATGGTACAACTGCATGACCAGGAGGAGTTGCCATCACAGGTCACTGACTCCTGGGAGCAGCAGCAATATGCTCCTCTCCTTTGGCCATAGTATTTCCTGCGAGCAGAGCCCTGTGGATCAGTGGCTACCAATTTCTATCTGCGGATATCCACATCCACGGTAGACATTGGTATCCAAAGGGGGCTCTACTATTGAGGCCCTTTCCACTCCTACACTTGGATGATGCAATAGGGAAATCTAGCTCCCCTTCCTCTGCTAACGTGCCAGGGGAGTTCCACACCCTCTCCCTGATTTAGAGGAGGAAAGCTCTCCCACCGCTCTCTGCAAGGGGGCAAGGAGGCGCCCCACAAATAATGGAAGCAGAGGCATAGGATGTGGGGAATAAGTGAAGGCACTGAGACTTGGCTTCAATTTGTGAGGGAAGGTCCCAGGGGTTCTTACCTGCTCCCAGTCTGGTCCAAGCCCTCTGAGTCCAGCTTCCTAGACGCATTCCTACTCCCACAATATACTCCAGATCCCGTGAGTGCTACTCTCATCCCTGTGACCCCAGTACCCACCCTGGGCATGTGCAAGTTTACTTGAGGCAGAGCCCCCACAATATTTGCATTGAAAGGACACTAGCCTCCCCTAGCTCCTGGTTCCATAATCCCTGTCACTCTCTCCTTATAGGCTAGTGTTTGGAAAGAGTTCCTCCTTCTGTTTCAGTCTCCTTTACCCATTATCCCCTGCTGAGACATTGATGCAGAAGGGAATCTCCTATTGCCTCTTCAACCCTCTGCATCTTGTAGCACATGCAGTGGTGCTTGGAAAACTACCATCTTAGACGCCTTCTGCAAGCATTCACACAAGTACAGTCCGATTGGTCAAATAGCCATGGGAAGAAAAAAAGGAATAAACGTGTAACTAGAGCTGTAGTGAATTCAGTTTTAAATTGGTGTGAATATCTGTGGAACTCTTTTTATAATAAATGCAAGCTAGGTTTATTTCTTTGCTTTGGTTAGCTTTGGTTGCCATTTCTCTCTTTGATCAATTTAAATTCAGGCTAACATATTCAACAATGGACAGTGACTTCAGCTGCCTAATTTGTGGCCTTTTTAAAAACCTGATTTTCAGAAAGAGCTGAGTACCTCTCTCTAAAATCTGGCCTTTTAAAGATTTCTCACTGATCTCAAATGGGCAACATCAATATTTGCAGAAACTATGATCTGCTGCTTGTACTCAAGTCAATAAGCAAGAAATTTCTGGCTTCACTCATCCAATACAAATTGTCATTCTCTTCTTTCTCCCTTTAAAAAAAATGCAAATATTTTACAATCTCACCTATTATACTAAAATACTGTATGTGTCCTGCTTCCTGTGTACAAGTGACTTTTAGTGCATGGAATCATATAACTAGCAGATAACAGAGATTCTCCTTTAGCATAGCCCACTATTTTGGAGCAAGCCTTTTGTGCAGCCTTGTGTCAATCGGTTGCCATGGATTTGTTATGATATGGCATAATGGATTAATCTGATACTATTCCAACAACATTACAGTGAATCAGTTTCCACAGCAACATTCTTGGTGTTACTTAACATTCTTAAATGTAATGAAATCACTGTGCAGCTTAGGATCATGACAGTTAGCGTCTCCCAGTACAGAAATCTGGTTGTCTTACCTGCCAATGGCAAAAGTACTGTTTAAATCCACAGAGTATTTGACTGACAGCATCATCTTGACTTCTCTCATTGACCCCTTGCCTCATCCCCAGTCCCACTCTCCACTGAGTCTCTACCAGTGGACTAGAAATTTCAGCCAAACATCAGGTTCAAGCTCCTCTTACTGTTGTTTTTCATACAAATTTATGTAGCTCCAGAAAGTGTGTCAAGGCCCCATCAGGCAGCTGTTCTTAAAGTGATGATAATGGATTAAGCCCTGATCCAGAGCCTGTTGAAGTCAAAAGAAATTCTCCCCTTGACTTCAATGGGCTGTGGATACATGATGGCTTTTAGGACATAGATAATTTAGAAAATCATGTGGGCAAGAGAAATCATGAAGGTTGCGAGGGTAGGAAAAGGAGGGAGTAGAAACAACAGGGAAATATGGGAAGGGAATATAGTCACAGCACATAAAAGAACTATTATCCTGAACAAAAGATATTCTTTCCTATATTTGTTGTTAGTTGTCTCTCTGTCTCTGTTTTAATTATTAGGTTGCCAGAGCTGGCATTGATAACACTGGCACTGCTTATGGGTGCATAACAAGGCAAATGCAATGAATTTGCAGAAGCAATTTGAAGGGGGAAGTTACTTTGTGCCCTAGAAGAGGGAGGACCATCTAAAGAGTGTGTGGGCAGGAAGGAGGATGGGGGGAGTAAAGGAGCAGGCACCCTGTAAAGCCACAGGATAATTACTGGGAGAAGGAAAAACAGGAGAAAAGAGTAGGTAAAAGAGCAGAGCATTTGAGAATACAACTTTCCCATTCCAGAATTGGCCTTTGTAAACCCAAAATGAAGCCCAAATGAACAATGAAAGTTAGTGCCATTATGGTTTCTGTCAGTGAGTCTTTCCTCAGCTACAAAGGCTAATGTAGGAAAAAGAATGATGCAGTCAGATTTTCATTTTGGGGACACATGCAAATATAAACAGGCAAACACTGATTTTCCTCACAGTATTTTGGCATTTCACTCCTGCTTCAATAACAACATAAGCATGGTCATACTACATCAGACCAATGGTCCTTTTAGCACCGCATGCTGTCTTCTAACAATCGTTGGTACCAGATACCTCTGAGGGAAGGAAGAGAGCACAGCAAGTATCATATGATCCATCCCCTCTCTTCCATTCCCCTTCTGGTAGTTAGATGTTTAGGAACACTCCGAGCATAGGATTGCATCCCTACCCATCTCGACTAATAGCCATTGATGGACCTAGCCTCTGTGAACTTCTAATTTTTTTTTTGTGTGTGTAGTTTTGGCATTCACAACATCTCCTGGCAACAAGTTTCACAGGTTGACTGTGCTTTTTGTGAAGAAGTACTTTCTGTATGATTATTTTTAATCTGCTGATTCTTAATTTCATTGTGTGAACCATAGTTCTTGTGGTATTTGAAGGGGCAATAACATTTCCTATTCACTTACTCCATACCATTCATGATTTCATAGACCTGCATCATATTTACCCTTAGTCATTTTTTAGACCAGTCCCAGTTTTTTTAGTCCTTCCTTGTATAGAAGCTTTTCTATATCCCTAATCATTCTGTTTGCCCTTTTCTTTACCTTTTCCATTTTTTTTTAGATGGGGCCACCAGAACTGCATGAAGTATTCAAAATGTGAACATTCCATGGATTCATGGCATTGTGATATTTTTTTGTCTTTTTTCTAATGGTTCCTAACAGTGCTACACTTTGAGTAGATGTTTCCAGAGAGTCTTCCAAGATTACCTTGGTTTCTTTGAGTGGTATCAGCTAATTTAGACTCCACCATTTTGTGTTTAGTTGTATGCAATATACAGAACATCTGAGGTGTTTGAATTCAGTTAAAGGTTAGAGTGATATTTTAGGCAAATTACTGTATCTGAGCGGATCCACCACTTCTAGCACAGATATTTACTGAAAGCACTTAAGGTGATAAATATACTAAATGCATGAAAGAAAGTCATGAGAAACCAGTTATTTAAGCACTCAAAGCCACAGAAGAAGGGGGCCAGTGCTCTCTAGTATCATGCAGGAGACATTTCAGTTGCTGACCTCCCACTCCCATGTGATAGCAGCACTTCAAAGGCCATTAGTTCATCTCCCTGTGGAATATCTGTTGTATGTTGCTTCAAGGGTCCAATCCAGCTCCCTTAGAAGACAATGAAATAGACATATTGATTGAAATGACAGGTGGATCTAATGTGTTGGAGCAGCATTGCTGGGCTCAAAGATGTCCAGCCCTCTTCATCTGAATGAATGGTGGTTCCAACATGGGCCTCGTGGGTAACATGATTACGATACTGGTGACAGCAAGCTCCCGGGATCCATTAGACTCACAAAATAGTCAATGCTTTTTCCATAATGATAGCTGCTGCTTAATTTTAGGTGCCAGAAGGTTTAATTTTTATTTTATTTTATTTTATTTTATTTTATTTTATTGTTAATTGCCCTTGAATTTCTTTCTTTTTAAATTCCCTGGAAATCTGATGTCAAATTTTTCATGGTTAATTTTACCATCTCATCATCAACCCACCATAAGATGAATCATTAGCAACCATTTCATCATAGGTCAAGATATTTCTGTTATGTAATTTGGCAAACAATCACTGATCTTTTCCATCACTCAGCTGTATTGTATATGTGAAAGATGGAAGATACATAACATTTGACAGGTTGACATTTCCTCGCTGATGACTACTTAGTGATATTTTTTACCCTTATGTGGGCTGCTCTCATGAATGGGATCTGAGGCTTGTCTTGCTGGAGTTCTTTCCAGTTCTGCCTTGGTAAAACTTGCACGTCAAGCAGCGACTCTTAATGTG
Source organism: Pelochelys cantorii (assembly GCA_032595735.1). Taxonomy (NCBI): domain Eukaryota; kingdom Metazoa; phylum Chordata; order Testudines; family Trionychidae; genus Pelochelys; species Pelochelys cantorii. The sequence continues at coordinate 329,321,350 of CM064326.1, read as the reverse complement.
GCAATAGCTGCTGAAGACCTTTTCCGAGGTTGAAGTCAAAGAAGGCACACAGCTGTCTGCATGCAGAACCAATGGCTGATCTTCTGTAGTTTCTTGATATAGTGGCTTCCACCATATGCAACCCCTGAATCCCCAGTCAGAGGCTTTACAGAGGGGAAAAGAGAGTAAAGCAATGAAGATAGGGCCAGTGTTAACAAATTGATTGAAGTCCCAGATAGATGCTTTTACAGGGTTAATCAAAACCCTAAGGCACAGTAGAACTTCAGGCTGACACCACCAGAGTTATGAAGTGACCTCATTTGGAACTGGAAGTATGTTATCAAGTAGCAGCAGAGACAAAAAAGACACCCCTCCCCCCCAAAAAAGCAACTACAGAACTGTATTAAATGTAAACTACTAAAAAACAAAGGGAAAGTTTAAAGAAGAGTTGACAAGTTAAGGAAACAATTACCGTGCATGTCACATTTAAATGAAGGTGGTTAGAAGCCTTGTTTTTTCTGCATGGAACGTTTCAAAGCAGTATTAAGTCAATGTTCAGTTGTCAACTTTAGAAAGAACAACCATAATATTCTTTCTGTTCAGAGTTACAAACATGTCAAAGTTATGACCAACCTTCATTCCCAGATGTTCATGGTAAGTACTCAGGGGAGAGGTGTTATAGAAAAGGCATGCCTCCTGTGCTGCTTCTCCTACATATGACCCATGAGATGAACAGGCGGATAGGACCTTTAGTTTGCTAGTGGCCTGACCCTGCACACATGACTCAGACAGAACTTCTATTGAAGACAATGGTTCTTAACAGAGGAGAGGGACCAATGCATAATCTACAGAGGCTGGTCAAAAGTCCAGCCTTATGCTCATTGAGCATGGAGGCTATACAAGCTTAAAGCCACTGACCTTCTGGAAGTGGATGGAGCAAAATGGTCCCATTGTGCATTATGCCATAGAGATAGCAGTGTTGGCACAATTGCATCATTTCCACTGTGAGCTCCTACCTCTGTACCACACGAAAGAAGACTATTAGCTTAGGGGTCATAGTCAGACTTTGGGAATCAGCAGCAGGATCTGGCCCAAACTTTCAAGAAGAGGTTTGATGTGTGATGTCATCAAAATGAGGTCCTCAAAGCTTTACAGGACTCATTCAAAGCCCATTGTTTCAATGGAAAGAAAGGGCCCCTCAGAGCAGGAAAGAAACTCCTATTGACTGTCCCATCCTCTATGCACTGCATAATCTCTTGATGCTTGTGTCCCTTACTGAACCTAATTTTCATACAGAGAAATGCCTGGGCAGGAATAATCACTGTGGGTCATAATTAAAATGACTTCCCACAGCAATCTGAAAGAACCCCAGCAAATTTACCCACTGTTTCCAGCTGTTTAACAATATAAAGATGATTCACTCTTCAGAGAGAATTCAGCTGACTCATAGCATGAAATGTGTGACCAGGGCCATGGTATCTGGAGGCAATACTTCAGTCTCATGTAACTTTTTATTTAACTCACTGGGTTCCAAGCTGCAGGATCCTGCTGAGTAATGTGCTGAAAAATGTTACCTGAGTCCAATGGCTGCTTAAAATATGAGGGTTGTGCATCATAATGCACACTGTAAGGGTGAAATTAACCCTTTGGAGGGCAGTGCAGTGTCAGCCTTGAACTAGGAGGATTTTGAGTGCACCTCCTTGAATTCTGTGAAAAGATCTTTGTCTCTGCAGCAGGTCACAAGCACACAAAATCTATCTTGGTCCATTGACTCCAATATCCCATCTGACTAGCACGGAGGGGCTGCGGTTCAGCCCTGTCACCTAATTCTAGATTTGGAGGGTGCAGATTTCCTTCACACATGCACTCTGTTCATTCAAAACAACCTGCTCTCCTCTCTCGTTGACCCAATTTACACTGGCATGTGGAATCACACCTTGTTCATGCTGCAGTAACTGAGAGGCAAATCAGATCTGAAGCCCCAGCAGTCAGGCTTTGTGCAGGTGGAATGCAGTTCATCCTAAATGAATTATCAGGAATGGAATGTGTGAACAAATGGAAATCTTACAATGGTTGTGTTCTATACTATGTGCTTGACACGGATTAATATGCTTTATATAAATGCATATGAGCAACAGATTGATATAACAATACCCCTGATGATCAGAGATGACATAATCATTCCCTCTAGCATTACCTATATTCAGCACATTTTGCCATGTATTTTTCTCTCTTTCCCTTCAGTTCTGACACATAACAGTTCTGCAGATAACAGTCTAATATCATCTTCAGTTTGAGCATTCTGTTTTCCACCATCAATAAAGGAGAATGTGGAGAACTGAATGCCATTAAACTCTGCCATTTTTATTGATAGTGTGTTTATTATGAAGATTTACACTGATCATAAGAGTCTGGAAGTGTCTGTAATGAGAGTGCTGGTCTCATTTCTCTGATATACTTGTTGGTGAAACGTACAACAGGGTGGTATATTTTTTTGGATTATTATATATTCAGACAACAAAAATAAAATAAATTGTAAATTGCAATGTATAGGCCAGATAATTTGACATAACTCTGTTGATAAAAATGGAGCTAAGCTGGTTTATTCCAGCTAAAGATCTGGCCATTGTGCAGACTTCTTTGACTATTATTTTACCTTAACTTTTAAAATATTCCAGTAGATAGACACTTCTAAAATCATCCACTGCAGCTTTAGTTAGCCAACTTCTGTAAGGTTTCAAATATATTACTTTGATAATAATTTTACTTGCTGTATTTTGCTAATAATGTTAATTGAAACCATGATTCTGGTCACTAGTGTTTATTAAAATCACATGGCACTTTGAGCAACTGTAGATCCCAATGTCTTGGCAAAATTCCGATTTAAGTCGATTCTGCATACGGCACCTGCAGTCAGTTTTGGCTTGTTCTGTGATGCTCATGTGCACTGTTAAACCCAGGGGCTCCTGCTTAGTTAGCTTGTTTTTTACATAGCTGGTTTTACAGCTGATTTCATGAGGCAAAACAGGTCAAAGTAACTTGTGCAAGACCATTCCCACTGACATCAAGGGTAATTTTGTTACTGACGTCAATGAGATCTGTAGCTCAATTTTGTAGAGGCAGCATAGTCTAAACTAGGATAGGAGGTAAGATCTAATTTTCTTACCAGCCTCTGCTATTGACCTGCTGTGTGAATTTAGGCAAGTCGTGTCTCCTCTTAGTTCACCTCTGACCTTGTGTGTGTTGTGTATTTAGATTTTAAACCCCTTGGGGGTAAGGATTATGCTGGTAAAGTATCTAGTACAATGGCAGCCCATTCTCTGTTGAAGCCTCTACATACTGCTTTAATCAACATAAGAACATAAGAATGGCCATACTGGGTCAGACCAAAGGTCCATCTAGCCCAGTATCCTGTCTTCCGACAGTGGCCAATACCCGATGACCCAGAGGGAGGGATCACAACAGGTAATCCTCACATGATCCCTCCCCTGTCACCCACCTCCAGAGAAACAGAGGCTAGGGACACCATTCCTACCCATCCTGGCTAATAGCCATTGATGGACCTAACCTCCATGAATCTAGCTCTTTTTTGAACCCTGTTAAAGTTCTAGCCTTCACCACATCCTCTGGCAAGGAGTTCCACAGGTTAACTTTGTGCTGAGTGAAGAAAAACTTCCTTTTGTTTGTTTTAAACCTGCTGCATATTAATTTAATTTGGTCACCCCTAGTTCTTTTATTGTGGGAATAAGTAAATAACTTTTCCTTATCCACTTTTTCCATACTAGTCATTATTTTATAGACCTCTATCATATCCCCCCTTAGTCTCCTCTTTTCTAAGCTGAAAAAGTCCAAGTCTTTTAAATTTCTCTTCATATGGGACCCGTCCCAAACCCCTAATCATTTTTGTTGCCCTTTTTGGAACCTTTTCCAGTGCCAATATACCAAGGACCTTTCTAGCATAGACATTGACTCTGTAGAAGCTCCAAGGCTGGAGTACCCATGGAGAAAAATTCAGGGCTGTAGAGCAACCACGAGCACCAAGTTCCCTCCTCTCCCCAGCACCTCTCACCTATTATTGGCCCTGCAAACTTACTCCTCCCCCTCCCTCACAGCACTTCCAGAGTGCCATGAATAGCTGATTCATGGCACTTAAGCTCCAGGAGGGAGAGAGAAAGGGAGGAAAATGAACTGAGCAGGGGGCACTTTGTGAGGAGTAGGTGGGGAAGAGTCTGAGCAGGGGTAAAGTGGGGAATGGGAAGAGGTAGGGTGGAGACTTGGAGGAAAAGGTGAAGTGGAGGATATGACCTGGAGTGGAGGGAAGGAGTTGAGAATCCCCCAGAAAGTTGAGAATTTGGCACCTCTGCTTTCTATAACTCATTCGTTTATGCCATACCAAAGTTTCCCTTTCCAGTCTGTGAACAAGACTCACATTTAAAATGTCTTCTAGTTTAAATGATTCTACTCATATGAGAAACATTCTTTATACTTAATATGAGGAATTCTAATAGAACCAACAGTATCCTCAACACAGTAGACATATCCACAGTAGATGGATATAATAAATGAACAAATATGAAAATAGAATAGTAATTTAATCTCAGAAATCTTCAAAAGAAATCAAAATAAAATCTAATTGCATGCCTTACACAATTGGAATTTAATCATAATCGCTTACTGAAGCAAGACAAAAGAGGATTGTTTGTCTCAACCAGCAAATTAAATCAGAAGCAGTAAGGTCCAATGGAGAAGTTACCAATAATTTATTGTTATTAAATAAACTACTGAAACAGCTTTCTTGCTTGCATGCTGGCCCATCATGATATGATCATCTGTTTTTAAAAGTCTTGTCTCACAGAAGAATATGTGAGCTCATCAGGAAATCCATTGCAAACAGATTTGTAAATTTGAGATGCAGCAGCAATATATTTTCCTAACTCTATCTTTTACACTTAAGCTCACAAGTTCGTGATTTAAGTTCCACATGTGCAGGTGGTGATCACAAGGGAAAAAAAGGCAGGGAGACTGTGGATTCTGTTCTAGCGCTGAAAGATAAAAGTGGGGAACAAGTTGCAGTGAAAGTGTCAGAGGCATAGTCGTCATGAATCAGTTTTTTCACATGGACTGTTCCAGCCTAGAGATTAAAAAAAGCAACTGTAACTCTCTGGTCAATGCATGTTTCCCCTCCCTCCCAGTGCCCAGTCCACAGAGGTTATGGATCTGTCACAGCTGGTAGCTTGAGAACATAGCACTGTGGCACAAGCTGTCGAGACTCGTACTTTCAGCTCTGGAGATCCTGGGGCTGCCAGCCAAAATGGCAACAGTCACACATCTGCATATAAATGATATTCCTACAAGATTTGGGCTGGGATTTTCAAAGGAACTTTAAAATGGGGGTTGGGCATGTTCTTTGAAAACGTCAGCCTTAAAGATTTAACTAATGTGATTAAAGGAGTCTGAGATCAGACAAGAGAGAAAATTAAATAAGTGTTTATAGATGAGTTGGAAAAAGAGCAAGAGCCCTTTCCAGACTATATAACTTGTGCTTCATTTTATTGGTCTATGGTGAGGGTGAAGGGTATATATCAATGACTATGATGTAGCGAGATTCATTCAGAATGTATATTTTTGGTCAGACCAAAGCACTAGCTCATGGACCTTTATATGTACATCCACATTTACATCTTAGGCCACTGGCATCTTAGGGTATGTCTACACAGCAAAGTTATTTCGAAATAACAGCCGTTATTTCGAAATAACTTTACTAGTGTCTACACAGCCAAACCACTATTTCAAAATAAATTCAAAATAGCGGAGGGCTTATTTCGAATTTGGTAAACCTCATTCCACGAGGAATAACGCCAAATTCGAAATAGCTATTTCAAAATAAGTGCCGTGTAGACACATATCGAAATAGGGAGCCTCCAGCCTTCCCAGGGTGCCCTGGTGGCCACTCCAGCCTCAACCAAGAATACTCCTCTCCCTCCCCCCCCCCAAGAGCCCTTAAAGGGGTTGACCCTGGGCACAGTGCCTGTGCCAGCTCCAAGCCTGCCAGCCCAGAGCCAGTAGTCGCTGCCCCTGACCCAGTGGCCCCAAAACATGAGCCAGCAAGCCACTAGCAGCCAGCCTTCCACCACTCCCCAGGAGCAGTCTGCCAGCTCCCAGGAGTCTACCAGGGCCCAGAGAAGGCGGGCACCTTCCTGGTCCAGGGTGGAGATCATGGACCTTATTCAGGTTTGGGGGGGATGCCCCGAATGTCCATGATCTCTGCACTAGACAGAGGAACGCGGCCGTCTATGGCAGGATAGCTACCAGCCTGGCCACCAAAGGCCACATGCGAACCCAGGAGCAGGTTTGCATGAAAATCAAGTTGGTCCAGTGAGACCCCCAACCCTGAGCCCTGAGCTTCCCCTCCCCCTTCTTCCCCCTTCCAGCTTCCTCCTCCCAGGTTTCTCCCTCCCCTCTCCCACCCTCTCTTCTCCCCTCTCCCGCCTCCTTTCCCCAGTCTCACCAGATTTTCATTCCCCCCCCCCCAGTTTTGTTAAATAAAGAGAGTTTGTGTTCATGAAAATACATGTATTTTATTTGACATCAGGAAGGGGGGTTAGGGAGGGGGGAATGAGGCACAAGCCCCCAATGGGGCAGACCAGGGAGGCTCTTAGTGCTCCTCAGGGTGGAAGCTCTCCCGCAGAGCCTCCTGGATACTGACAGCCCCCCGATGGACCTCCCGGATGACAGCCTGCAAAAAGTGCAGCCAGGCTCGCAGCAGCGCATCCATGAGAAGCACCAGAGTGCCTAGGGGCAGCTCTGGCTCCATGTTGCAGAGTGCTGTGGTGTCCCGAGTGAGGGCAACCAGAGCATGCAGAGACAAAATGCTTTGCTGTCCCTCATTGAGGTAGGCAACAAGCAGGGAAAGCTGAGAAACAGCTGTCCGGGGGGGTCCCTTTAAGCACAGGCCTCAGATATCCTCAGGCAGCAGCCACACAAAGTAACTCCTGACCTGATGCCCTGCCAGACCTGGTTCCAGCTGGCCTTAAATGTGATTCAGCATCCACTCAGTGTAGATGCACTATTTCGAAATAGCAAAAAGCTATTTCGAAATGCATTTTGTGTGTAGATGCGTTATTTCCAAATAACTTATTTTGAATTTACTATTTCAAAATAAGATATTTCCAAATAATGCTGTAGTGTAGACATACCCTTAGAGACTAACAATAATACATAGGATCCTAAGCTTTCATGGGCAAAGCCCACTTCATCATTCTAACTCATCTGATGAAGTGGGTTTTACTCACAAAAGCTCATGATTCTATACATTTTGGTTAGTCCCTAAGGTGCCACTAGTTGTTTTAAAGTTACAGATTAATACGGCTACCCACCTAGGACATTTTAAGCCCTTTTTTGCATTCCAACCACCTCCTTTGTATTACACAAATTTCATGGTCAAAGGATCAGCAGTAATGTTGCTTTATGTCTCCCATTGGGAATGTGATAAAACAAAGTGGACTATTTCAGATTCTTAGGAAATTAAACCAAACCTAAAGCCAGCCTTAATATGACTCCATCAATATGGAAGTAATGCTAAAACATCGAAGTGCTTGTTAACAAATGTCCCAATTTGTGGATTAAAACTCAGGGAAATGTTTAGATAATGATGAGATATGATTGTCAAATATCCTTAAATCAGATACATGCTTTGTGGGAGCATTGCTTGTATGACTGGCTTTTTTAAAGTTATTATTTAAATTGACATGTTTTACATTTTTTATGACATGCATGTTTTATGTTCCTCAGATAAATGGGAAACCTCTTCAGTACATTTTCCCTCATGCAAGACTCAAACTTCTGAGAGACCCAAAGGATCACACAGTGTCAGGTAAAAATAATAAAACCCAAACGAAATTGCACCTGGTTGTATTAGAATGCTTATTAAGTAGCATGTACATGGTTTGATTTGCTAATGATGATTGCTCAATCCTGTGAGTCAGGAAATGTACTGCTCATTTTCAATGTTTTTAGTGATAACAGAAAACAGTGACATAGAAAAAGGACCACAGGACTGTTAAAAATAGATAAATTACTGCAAACAATTTTATACTGAAAATACATAAGCAACTTGGCTATGTCAGTGAAAGATATCAGGGGGTTGTATTTGTTATTTTATGTGTCTATCATGTTTATATGACGAATTTGTATAGAATGTAATAGAGAGAAAGACATTAAGGGTCTAAAGAAATTGAGTAGGCTGTGTTGAAATTCAAACCCTGAGGAATTTGATAAAGAATTCTGCTTTTCTTTAGAGTTTCTGGACCTACTCTAGATAAGTTGTGTAATTCTTTATTAAATTATATGATAGTTAAAATGCCTATATAAAAATAATTGCTTTCTAATTATATTTTACAGAAACTTTTCTCCCTCATCAGTGAGTGAGTGTGTGTGTGTGTGTGTGTGTGTGTGTGTGTGGAGACATGTGTCTGTGTGTAGAGAAAGAGACCAGCTGAGAGCGGCTCTGTGTTATTTTGTATGCTATTGCATGCTCTGTAACTCGTGAATCAGAATCAGTGCAGTACTACAATTCTTCTGTAAGAGCGTAAAAACACTTTATATTTCAAGATCTAATAGGTGCTAGGTCAGTTTGTTGTTTTTCAGTCTTGTATTTCTTTTTAATAAGACACTGTATTGATTAGGAATTAAGTGTTTTTCATTGGAGATACATGCTATTTATATTCTGCCAGAGGTGTAATTTAGCTTTGTGGTTTTGTTGCAGAACAATCAGACTTTCTCTTAACTACTATCGAGAAGTCTAATAGCATATGTCAAAATCCACTTCTGTCTGGAAATAATTACTTGTTGCTAAGCATTGGTTTCCTTCCAGCATTTAATGGAAAATAGCATCATGCTTTGTGCATTGCTATATATTGCTTTACCAGCATTTTGGGTTGAAAAATCTCAATTATTTTCTCACCTCCTCCCCCCATCTTTTCAGTATGTAAATAAGTTGGCCACTCCAATGTACCCCTTGGTAACAGGGGTGCTTCTGCACTGCCCTGATTTGTATCCGTCCTTTTCCAGGCCCCTTTAATCAGAGACTACACATTTGCTCTTTCAATCAACACTGTTATTCATAGAATCATAGAATTATAGAATACTAGGACTGGAAGGGACCTCGAGAGGTCATCGAGTCCAGTCCCCTGCCCTCATAGCAGGACCCAGTACTGTCTAGATCATCCCTGATAGATATTTATCTAACCTACTCGTAAATATCTCCAGAGATGGAGATTCCACAACCTCCCTAGGCAATTTATTCCAGTGCTTAACCACCCTGCCAGTTAGGAACTTTTTCCTAATGTCCAACCTAAACCTCCCTATCTGCAATTTAAGCTCATTGCTTCTTGTTCTATCCTCAGAGGCCAGGAAGAACAATTTTTCTCCCTCCCTCTTGAGACACCCTTTTAGATACCTGAAAACCACTATCATGTCCCCCCTCAATCTTCTCTTTTCCAAGCTAAACAAGCCTAATTCTTTCAGTCTTCTTTCATAGGTCATGTTCTCTAAACCTTTAATCATTCTTGTTGCCCTTCTCTGGACCTTCTCCAATTTCTCCACATCTCAGACCATTTCTCCAATTTGTCCAGATCATTTTGAATTATGACCCTATCCTCCAAAGCAGTTGCAACCCCTCCCAGCTTGGTATCATCTGCAGACTTAATAAGCGTACTCTCTATGCTGATATCTAAATAGTTGATGAAGATATTGAACAGAACTGGTCCCAAAACAGACCCCTGCGGAACCCCACTTGTTATACCTTTCCAGCAGGATTGTGAACCTGGGCCTGGCTATATTCAAACAAATTACATTGAAGGCTTTTTTACCCGGCACACCGATAACCAGAAAACTTTGTTAACCAGCACTGTCCCCAGCCAAAATACTGCCGCGTCTTTAAGTGCATGCTCCTGAATTCTGCCTGTCCAGCCTGTCCTTGTAGGGATTCTGACAGTCAGCATTGCCAGCTGACACCATCAGCAGGTACCTCCCTCCCCCTCAGCCTGCCTCAAGCTTCCAGGAGCCAGATCTGCTGGTAGGAGTCAGGGATGAGAAATAAGCTTTGTTATCCAGCAGATTCAGTTAACCAACAGCCTCCATTCCCTGTGAGTGACAGATAACAAAGCTTTCACTGTAATTCAAAAAGCAAATGTAAAAGTCCATCCCAGAGCCCTCTTTTGGTTCTTAGGACATGCCCCACTCTGGGCTTTGTCTCTGCCTTGTTCAGAGCTTACTCTCTTACAAACATCCCACAGTCTCTTATAAGGCTCTCTCAGGGCTCTTATGAGGAACCAGCGGCTTCAGGTTCTCTTCCTGTGCCTGAATATTTTGCTGAGGGGTTCAAGTTTCCTGCCTCTTTCACTCCCATGGCTTTCTCACGAGGTGTTACAGCAATTTTCTCTCTGTATACTTCCTTGGCATTAATTGCCACAAAACAAATATAGCACCTACTGATTAATTGAAACTATGGAGTGCTCCCTTTATCCTAGACTGTAAAATTTAAAAGGATAGTTCATACCCATTGTACAATCTTGGGTGCCTGGCATAAACTGGGGTTACTTGCAGTCCTCCTGGGGATTTCTTGCCCTGCAGGGGAATGAATAATGCTGAAATTCAAGCTGTTCACTTCCTGCAGAACAGGTGAAACTAGTTACTAGTCATGGTTTTATTTTACCGAGGGCTCGATTCTCTCCCCACTGTTGTGTGCTCTTATTTACACTTCTGCTCAGGAACCCTACACTTTGCTCACAACTATGACAGCGTTTCACACTAAGGGCACATCTACACGACAGCATTATTTTGAAATAATTCACATTATTTCAAAATAACAAGATGAGTGCCCACACAGCAAGCCCATGATTTTGAAATTAGTTTGAAATAATAGGCTTCTTATTCCGGAATAATAAACCCTCATTTCATGAGGAATAATGCCTATTTCGAAATTGCTATTGCTAATCCTTGGGGCCATTCAGAGTCCCCAGTGCTTCCTGGGGCTCTAAATTGAGGTAGTGCATCCACATTAGGGGAGCCTGCCTTGGACTAATTTTGAGGCTTCCCTGTAGTGTGGCCATGTTATTTCGAAATACTTATTTCAGGATTTATTTTATTTATTTTATTATTCCAAAATAACGTATTTCAAAATACCTTAGTAGTGTAGACATACCCTAAGTGTGCACAAAAGTAAATCATCACACAGGGTGAGAAGCAATGGAAAATCAAGCCCTGTATTTTTAATTTCCCTTCACCTTCTCCTATTCTCGGTGTATAGGGTTATTTTTCTCAGGCTTCTTCAGCCACTGTGATAATGTGCTATCTAGGGTGCTGTTGTTGTTCACAAAATAAATCACCATCAAACAAGGTACAACTCGTCTATGGGAATCACCAGTCTCCAATTTAAAATTATTTGTGTACATGGACTCATGGGCTCCTAAGTGGTGAATTAGCACAAGCAGACAGAGTCCCTGCAATGGCGACACAGGCATGAGTTCAGTAACAACAGAGCAACATGAATGTATTACAGGAAGAGAATTCAGAGGTATCTGCCCCGGTGCCTACAGGTACCGGGAGAGATACTCCTAAATTCTCTACTTTTTCTCAACTCTGAGCGGAAGGAATTTTCTTATTTGCAATAATGTGGAGGTGATGTGCGACATGGAGGCTGTGTGCGACACATCACCTTCATAGTGGTGTATGTAGCCAAAGTCATGTAGTGGGGGTGGGGGTAGGGCCAAAGATTTTGAGAGGGGTCTCAGACCTGAGGCAGAGGTTTGGAGTGCAGGAGTAACAAGGCTCTGGGTTGCGGTGAAGGCTCTGGGGTGGAGCTGGGGGGTGAGGGGCTTGTCTGGGACAGATGGTTGGTTGCAAGGGTTCTGGGAATGAGGGCTTCAGGTTGTGGGGTGGGGCCAAGTGATTCAAAATACAGGAGAGGGCTTCAAGTTAAGGCAGGGAAGTGGGGTGCAGGAGGGATGAGGGCCCTGGTGTGGGTCTCAGGATGAGGGATCTTGGATGCAAGAAGGGACCAGGGCTAGAGGTTGGAGTACATAAGAGTTTACAGTCTCTGGACTGTTTGGGATCCAGGAAGTGACTCTGAGTTGGGGAGCCAGGGGATAAAATGGTGTCCTTGGCCTCTGTTTGTCAGAGGCTGGAGAGGGATGGCAGGAGACAAATCGCTTGATCATTGTCTTCGGTCCACCCTCTCTGGGGCACCTGGTGTTGGCCACTGTCGGCAGACAGGATACTGGGCTAGATGGACCTTTGGTCTGACCCAGTACGGCCATTCTTATGTTCTTATGAGCTCAAGGACCTAGCTTAGCAACCAAAACTGTGGCCAGATTTTCAGAACAGCTCAGCATGTTAGGTAAATGCTTGATGCATTTTGGAAAATCTGTCCATCAGTGCCACATTGGGAGCTGCTGGTTCCTAAGGCCCCTTGAAAATCTAGCCCTTTATGTGGAAAGATTACTGTCTTTGAGTAACATCTACTGGAAAGTGGAGCATAATGTGATAGAAACCCTAAGATCCCAAACAGAGAAAAGGGGAGAACAGTGACTCTTGTATATATTCCCACCTATCCCCCAGAGATGTCTGGGGCATTGCAACTCCACAAGGTTTGGAATAGGAGGGCATGGAACCAGAGAGCATGCCGACTTGTTAAATTATGGGTTTTTAAGTGGAAACTTACTTTCTGTTGCCTGGAAAAGAAGATATCCTCCCCCTCTCAGTACTCCTGTGATTTCTATCTCCCATACACATTCAGTTGTAAATGCAAAGGGATTATGGCTAGCCATGGGCAGGACAGATGCTGTTGGAGAGAAGTTAGGCAGAAAATATTTGAAGACTTGGGATTGGCATATTTCATTCATCACCTATCTTTGAAGTAAATGGAATTGTGGGGCCCCTTTGCATCCCAGGTTTCCCTCACCCTGCTCTTCTGAGGAAGCAAACTAGTAAAAGTGCTGTAAAATTAAACATACAGAGTTTTCTGTTGCGTTTTTATGGTCTTCAGCAGTCTCTCCCTGGACTCACATTCTCCAGCTTGTATCTGCCACTATAGAAGTGGATTGTTTGGCCAACCCATACCAGTGAGCTGCATGTGATCAGTTCTAGGTATCATCCAAACAGTGAATGAAACTGATTTTCTAACAGCAGGGACAGAGGGAATCGTAGAAATACTTCATACCATGCCAGGTCATTTAAAATAGTGATAATTAATGCATCTCTTAACAATCCCACCACAACAGGGATGGCATAGCAGCCAGATAACTGGATGATTCCCTATATAACATGGTGTCTTCATTTACAAAAAACAAAAACAAAGCAGAGGTCTCAGAATATTCGTCCCGTCAGATTTAGTGATCCAATAAATTTGTAAGCTATTTGGGACAGAGACCTTCAGTTATTATATGTTTGTACAGTGCCTAACACAACAGCGTCGTGAACTTGTTGAATCTAATAGAGGCTACAAATGTTAAATATTAATAGTCTCAGATCCTCTTAAATCCTTTTCAGACAGTCTGGAGTGACACTGCATACCGAGCATATGGCCTTCTTTAAAGTGAAAGCGGAGAATACAAAAGTCACATGAATTCCAGAACTGAAAGCCTGTTCGGCCTATGGTTTAGGCTGGGTCGGTGTACTCCCAAAATTTTCCTACAGATTTTGGCAGGAGACTGAGGTTCCGAAGGCAGGGGCATTCCACCTGTATTCAAGGTGTGCAGTACTGTATGCATTGTCCAGTTGGAGGGCCATGGACGGGATCCAACCCCTGGGATGATTCTGCCAGGCCTCTATGAAGGATACTATTTTGTAGAACAAAATGTCATCCTCCGTCGAACCATGACCTTGTACGCACATGCAAGTCTACTCCCATACCAAGGATGCCATGTTCAAGTGCTAAAGGCATACAGGGAAATTATCAAATGTCATACTAAAACAGCCACAGCATGTCATTGGCTGAAGAAATGAAGGACTGGGTCCCTGATGATCAATTAGTTTTCAGTCCTATGAGAGGCTACTAAGATAGGAGCGTGACTGCTCTGTGGGAAAACTGAATGGGTCTTTCCTAAAGCCCCCCCCCCTTTTTCTTCAGTATCACTCACCATCCCCTACAGCTCTCAGCTCAGCTCTGTACTGCAGGAAGATTTGCAATATAAAATGTCCTCAACACATTTGCCAAAGCAAATAGCCTGGTACTGCTAGGACTGAATGACTTCCTGAAAGGTTTTGACTCCAAAGATTTGTTAATAGTTTGCAATAAGTGTGGAAGGAATTGGCATCACTATGCAACTCAGATGCCAAAGCAATGATGGCAGTGATCAGAGAATGATAATGTAGCAGCATTTAATGATCCAGAAAAACAATGCTTGTTTTCACTCTAAAACTCCTTCTCTCTTATGAGGCCTTCGGCACAGCCAGCAAGAGAGTTCTTTTTAGCATGGCAGCATTTACCTTTCCAGGGTTTAAAATGGAATGGTTACAGCTGGAGTAAAAGAGGGCAGGGGTGGCTACCCGAGGGAATGTCTACTCTTGCCCCCTAGTTCGAACTAGGGAGGCAAATGAAGCATACCGAAGTTGCTAATGAAGCGCGGGATTTAAATATCCCGCGCTTGATTAGCATATTCGTGGCCAGTCGCCATTTTAAAATGCCGGTAGCCCAAATTAACTCGCCGCGTGTAGACGCGGTAGTCCAATCCAAAACCCTTCCCTCGAATTAACTGTTACTCCTCGTGCAATGATGCACTTTTGCAGTACAGATGCTCTCATTCTGAATAAGTTTTTTCGGAAGTTCTCTTCCGGAAAAGCTTCTTCCAAAAGAAGCCTGCAGTCTAGACGTTATCCACCCCTGGCTTAGCTGGATGGTTAGGGTGACTGTATGTCTTAATAGCCATCATACAGTGCAAATGAATTAGGTGTCACTTTTCAAGAAAAAAAAGCAACATTTTTGTGTGTTTGAGTTTACCTAGAAATATTTAATCAAGGTAAGGGGATTTTATTCCATGTTGGTGACTATCCCTATGAATAACTGTTTATTATGAATGCATTAAGTGTTTTAAAAAATAAGTTCCACTGACATCATTCAACAGCTTTAATAGCTGTTTACTTCCCTCTTTTAGATCATGTTCATCTCTTGAGTATGTGTATAATGTGTGGGGATTTTTTGAGGCAAGAATTCACCCTAATGCTTGAAGGTCCAACAATATATTACATATTGGACTGAAGAAGACAATGGAGAAATAAAACCAGAGGGTGGAAGGCAGATTCCCACAGAGAAAAAAGTAAAGTCAGAATGTTAGGCACCGTTGAGTGCTATGGGTACATAACACTTGTCAAGAACATTAGAGAAAATTAGCAAACCAAGAAACACTGAGGTATGGTTACACTTCTCAGATAAGCACTCAAACTATCCCCAGAAAGACAGCAGCATGCCATCTTACTTTCCTTATATGGAGACTATCAAAAATGTGCATCGTGCCTCATTGATTTAATCATTTGTCTTATCCATTCATGTCTCCAGTTACTAAGTGTGATTCATGGAAATGTTCTATGAGCATGTTCTGGGGTTATGAAATGTATATATGCAGATGTGCTAGCACTGCCAAATGATATTTAAAGAACTGGCTGTCATATGGGATCACAACACTCTATACTTCAACGTGCTGAATGCCTATTGCAGCTGAGTGCACCTTTCAGGATTGAGTCCTTTATAATGATTTAAGAACAATTGCCTTCAGTGTTTGTCGAGTGAAGGATTTGAAAATGTCTTTAAAGTGGTCTGTGTATGCTGTAGAACACCACCACCACAGTATATTTAAGATTGAGACCTCTGTGTTTGCAGGATACTGATACAATGAAACTATTTCTGTGAGGCAGTAGAAATACAGTCCTATTTCTGCCTTTCTTGAGCTTCTGACTGTTTTCAAACTCTAATATTCTTGAGAGGTAATATGCACACAGCCCACCCATGTATTCTTGCCACCTTAACTTCACTTCAGCTAAGGCTCTTCTGTGGAAATTTCCTTAGCTTTTAAAAAATACAGTCATATGATCTGCTGGAGAGAATTTGTTTTACTGCAAACATGAAGAGAACCATGAGAATGGAGGGCAAGCTGACCTTAGGAAGTTCTTCTTAGGTGGCATCTCTATTACTGTAAGTTTGCAGTCATAGTAGCCCAGTCTGCATGATCCTCTGCTAATCTCAATGTCAAGGAATAGTCCTTTTTATTCAGCCAGGATACCACATCCATTATTTTATTTTCTTATGTTCTACATAACTGTCCCTGGAACAGGAATCACCCACTAAAGCACTCCAAATGAAGTTCAAGATGGGGAAAATCAAGCCTGAGAGCTAAAGTTGGACATGCAGAAACTGAGGTGCCCCAAATCAATGGCCACTTCTGAAAAGTATTGTTATTTATTATTTGTACTGTAGTAGCAATAACCATGAGACCATGAAAAGCAGCATATACATTCACAAACACACACACACACACACACACACACACACACACACACACATACTCATGCCAGTCTTACTGATGTTTTTATGATTACCAATCTGCACCCACATCAATCTAATGGCCACTTAGGATGTGTCTAGACTACAGGGTTTTTTCAAAAAAACTTCCCCTGCGTCTAGACTGCTGTCACATTCTTTCGAAAGTAAATTGAAAGAACACAGCAGTTTTTTCGACCGCGGAAAGCCTCATTTTACGAGGAAGAATGCCTTTTTTCAAAAGTGCTCTTTCGAAAAAAGGTGCTATGTAATGCAAACTGTGCTTTTTTGAAAGAGAGCATCCAGACTGCATGGGTGCTCTCTTTCGAGAAAGCGGCTTGCTTTTTCGAAAGTACTGGTTGTAGTCTAGACGCTCTTTTTTGAAAGAGGCTTTTTCAAAAGTATCTTTCGAAAAAGCCTCTTTCGAAAGAGGCTTGCAGTCTAGATGTAGCCTTAGATTGTTCCCAAGTGGAAGAGCTGCTGTGCCTAAGCTTTGCAGGGCAGAATCCAAAGTTCCTTGACAAAACACCCCATCTTTTTAGTTGTTCTTTGCCATTCAGGTCTAAGGATCTCTCTGTGTCATGCTGCAATCAGTTATCACTGGATGAATGTTTAATTTAACATTATTTCCATTATCATTCTTCATCAGCATTTCAGATGACTCTCTCTGAGAGTTGCCCCATGCTGGTTTCAGTTGGATCTGTTATTTCATACTCCGGAGGTGCTTGCCTTAACTTCACAGTTGTCAGTTCTCCTTACTCATTTATCATCAGGCACATTGGATGTTTTCTGATTGTCTCTCACTTCTTCTTGATCACTGGACCTTTGTCATGGCTTTCACACTTATCCTTAACTATGCACACATACTTCACTCGCACCACACAATTTTACAGAGAATTTCAGACCAGATTACATTTTAGAAAGGTTTACAAAAGAGCCTTACAAACCTTAATTTACAAGGTGGACAAGAAGAACAATTTATTTTGTAATCTAATCTAATCTAATCTAATCTAATCTAAATCTAAATTATTATAGAAGGAGAGATGTCCATCATGCCCGCTGTCACAAAGAACATTTGAGAAGACTTGCAAAGTTTCTAGAAAATGCAAAAATTCGTGAGAAGAGATGAGCACAGCCAGGGCCCCTCCCCTCGGGCTGCCATTGGCAGGGCTTGGTGCCTCCCAGCAAGTGGCCAGTGGGTGTGGCAGGTAGCTGGCGGCAGCAGTGGTACCATGCAGATCTGTGCCTGTTCGGGAGGGCAGCTCACAGGCCCGGGCCCCATACTGCTCTTGTGCCCTGGCGGCAGCTTGTGGTGGGGCAGCAGAACACAGTGGGGGCAGCACATCATGGTCTGTCAAGCAGCTGCTACTGCGGCACAATGACTTCTCCAAATGGCACATCGGGCTGGGGACGAAGAGAAATGGGAGATGCTGCGAGCGATGGGGCTGACAGTAAGTCCCTGCCTGATGTGCTCTGCCCGTCGCTCTCTCGGCCCCCTCAGCCGGTGCTGCCCAGGTCTTCCTACAGCCTGCCCTCCCTCGTGCATGCCCCCTGTGCCACCTGCTCACCCGCTCCACCTCACTGATGCATCCTCCCATCTGTGCTTCCCGTCAGCCTGCTGCACCGCAGCCGTGAGGCGAGGCTCAGTTAGTGTGGATGACAAGCAGGATCTTATAGCAAATATGACAATAAAACCTTGTCCTAAGCTAAAAGAAATGATCAAAAGAAGTTATAGTCTCTTCCTGCCTCAACATCAAGGTATGCACTTATCAGCTTACCCAATGCATATCTACCAAGAGCAAGAGTCATCCCCTTCTGCTAAACATGAAACAGAAATGCAGAGAACTTATAAGCAAAATATTATCCTATTAATTATTTTAATGAGTATCTAACATTTATATAGACTACAATAAACTGTTTAAAAGCAGTGAACAATAACTAGGTATTATTATACAACATTTGGAAAGTATATACGTAGTTTTTTCTAGAGGTGATATAGATTGAGAAGTCTAACGAAAAAGCCAGGAGATTAAGATAATCAAAACAAAATAATGACTGGCATGTTGGGCTCTTTTGCTCGTCCTAAAAAATTTCATTTTGCTACTTACTAGAAGTCCAGCTGGGTGGTGGCTGGGGAGGCAATTACAAGTGGGTTTAATACAGGTCATCTTTTCAGAAAGAACTGGAATTTTTGTCCTTTTTTTTCTACGTCTCTGTGTAGAAAAACAATACAATGACACAGTTATTTGGCTATAAATAGAAAAGAGTACAGTGTTTAAATGAACCAAACTGTATGGGGAAATAATTGAGTTTCTTCCTTGTCACAAAAATTGTACATTAGGGGCTCATTTTGCCAAACAGCAAACTGAATAGCAAATTAGCATTTTTTTCTTATGCAGCAGTCTGGTTATTACAAGAGCTGCTCAGTTTGTGCGAGAGAGAAATCAAGTAAATGCATTATAAAGGAATATCAGTCCCATGTGATATTATTCTGACTAAGTTGAAAAAAAGCCTTTGTCAACTCTTTCTTTACAGTATGGAAAAGTTCTTAATAATCTTCAAATACATTATGTTATGCCAGACATAATATGGATGGAACAGACGATGCAGGTGACTGAGAAATTGTCTCCAGTTCAAAACCAGCTTCAGTTAATAATGACTAAAAGGGTTCATCTACACAGCAGCGTTATTTCGAAATAACACTCGTTATTCTGAAATATCTATGTGAGCATCTACACAGCTAGTCTTATTTCGGCATTTGTAAACCTCACTCCACCAGGAATAACGCCTCTTCTGAAATAGCTATTTCGTAATAGCATTAGTGTGGATGCTCCACTGCTGCTATTTCTGAAATAGCTCCTCTCCAGGCCATTCAAAGTAATTACTCTCCAGTGCTTCCTGGGGCTCTAAATTGAAGAAGCATGTCCACATTAGAGGAGCCTGCATCAGACTAATTTCCAGGTTTCCCTGTAGACATGCTATTTCAAAATAAGCTATTTGGGAGTATTTCTTCCGGAATAGCTTATTCTGAAATAATCGTGCAGTGCAGATGTAGCCAAAGTCTTACCACCCTTGATCAATAATGGCTGGATGCTGGCAAGTGTGAAATGAATTCTCAGTACAGTTCTGTGGACAGATTTTCATGTCACAAGATCGCTGCACCACCACAAACCTAACCAGCATTTCAGAAATGTGTATGGGAAACAAGCTGTCAAATCACCATATAATTCTTCCAGTGGGATGCCCCTGAGGTTAATTTGCAGTGCTGCTGCATATGTGGGAACTGTTCTGCAAAGAAGCAACACACTTCTATATCTGGGGCTGTCAGTGCAGCAACTTTCCCAAGCAATTATGTAATAAATTATTAAAAGCTGATTAAATCTGCCTGGGGTTTCCTCCACCCTAGCTCCTGTCTAATAT
This sequence comes from Pelochelys cantorii, assembly GCA_032595735.1. Taxonomy (NCBI): domain Eukaryota; kingdom Metazoa; phylum Chordata; order Testudines; family Trionychidae; genus Pelochelys; species Pelochelys cantorii. Next base: position 329,301,420 of record CM064326.1, on the reverse strand, counting down.
TCAGGTTCATTTTCTAATGCTTTGCACAGAACTATGTGTCATAATGTAGTTCCTCATAATATTGACCACTCCCATTGACCAATCGATGGGGAGAAAAGGAAGTGTATGGAATTTCCTACATATTCTTCCATGGACAAGTATACTTCCTATTATGGAAGAAACAGGAGTTTTAACTTCCAAGTCCTATAGATTCCCAAGATTTTCCTGTGTCATGAGAAACTCACCAGTGGCACAGGCGCATGCATGCCAAATCTTTATGCCTCTGCACTGCACTATATATAGAGGATACACAGCAAATTAATACAGCCCTGAGTATTATCAGTTACCTTACACATTCTTCCCAATATTGATGTGGTATGATGCACATCCCCAGGCTTGCCACATTCCCATGAGTGGATTCCCAAGTCCAATACTGGTGGCTGGAGGGTGGCATGCATTCTGCACGGTCTAAGGAGATAGGGTAGTCCATTCACAAAAGCCCCTCTGTGCATGAGGGTTAAAAGGTATGCTCTGGTTCACAGTTTATTAGACAAAGTTGATTAGCTGAATAGAAAAAAATGGTGCATAGTTAGGAATGATATTATGGGCTGAAATTTCAAGTCCATACTCAGTACATTCTCAGCAAAGCCCCACTGAGTTTACAAGTCAGAATTCTGCCTGAGAAATGGCTGAGTGAAAACTGAGGGAAGCTCTTAGAATTTGGCACAATATGCAGCAAGATTTTATAAATTACATGGCAGTTCTTTACTATTCCGTAGAACTTTGACTAAGATGCACTGTATTGGAGAATCACAAAATATGCCAGATATAATCACGTAGGGGTTGATAGAAAACATTAGATATGCCTTGATATGCCAAAAAGCTTTCTGTTATGTACATCTTTTTTGTCATCTTGGCTTTCACACATAACTCTCAGAAAGCACCATTAAAAACTATTATACCTTTTTCCCCTACATGGGAACTATATTGTAAGAAAGCTTGACTTAAATTACTGTAACATTAAATGTGTAATAAAACTAGAATTTTATAGTAAAGTCATGAATAATGGCTGACATGTTGGACAAGTAGATTAATCTCTATCTTCAAGAGTAGATATGTCTTGCCTAAGAATCCTAAAAGATCTATGGTTCTTGATTACTCTTTTAGTCATGGTGTGAGCTGACACGGTCTCTGGTACTTTTCCACATTAGGTTGGAAAGCAGTTTTGCAAAATAGACAGAGGAACTTGAACAAATAAATATATGCTTTTATTAGCTCATTTGATGGCATCTAAACTGCATTTAGTTGTAAGGTGTAATTTTAAAGATTTTTTGTGATGTGCTTAAAACTGCTGGCTATAGTGTATATTTTAAATGTGGTTAGATACTGGGCTGTGAGATTTTAGGGCTGTAGGGTGAGATACTCCCCCTTAACAAAGAAAGAGAAGAAGAAGAAGAGGAAACAGACCAAACAGAGAAAAGTGAAAATGAGTGGAGAAGGGTGCAGATTAATTGTTGCGGGTTGTACTAATGGCAACACATAGGAGATTAGGACCAAATGTGCTTGGAGCAGGCACTAAGAGTGTTTTACATAGATAGATATTAATTTTAGGAGCTTACTTTTAGATATTAAGGCTTGAAAATGTTGTCTATAGATATGCACTGAACTATTAACAACCTCTGGGCACTATGACAAAGGCCAGTTTTGGTTGTATCATGCAGACAATAGCAAGGGGTGGAGCAAAGCTGCCCTGACATAATGGGAGCACTAAGAGACAATATGTCTCCAGGGCTCCTTGCTTGCACTGAGATGGTAGAGTAATTCATGGCATGTCTTCTTGCAACGCAGCCATACCCTACTCAGTACAGCCAGTCAGCACTGGCATGTAGTTGGACTAAGCCAGGGTTCCATCTTCTCTCTACCTCTTCCTACACATTCTCTGTTCAGTTTCACAATGGGGGAGGTATCTTCAGCACTACCCTTGAATTTCCCCAAACATCATAGCTGAGACTCAAGATCCTGTAGGAAATGAAGAGGGGCATGTCTTCAACTCCCTTCTCCTCGTTAGGGCTATGTTATACCTGGGAATATTCTAACCTCTAATGTGTGGGTTTTTAAAGGTAATATAGGCTATATCAATGTCTCTTAGGGTACGTCTACACAGCAACATTATTTCAAAATAAATATCATTATTTCAAAATAATTTAGTCTGCGACTACACAGCAGGCAGTTATTTCGAAATAATGTCAAAATACTGTCAAGCTGGAGGACTTTTTATGCTGACTTCTGTAATCCTCATAGTAAGGGAAGTCAGAGGAAGAGTGCTCTATTTCAAAAATAAGTGCTGTGTAGATGCTCCCAATTTCGAAATAAGCTATTTCGACTTAAGCTGCGCAATTGACATAGCTCAATTTGCGTAGTTTATTTGGAGTTAAGCCCTGCTGTGTAGATGCACCATTAGATAGACAGGCCCCAAACCTTTTAGGGATTCACAGGTCAAACTCATAACACTAAACTTTACTTGGAAATCTGTTATGGGCCAATGAAATTATCTACGCCAGGTGTAATGTGCACCTTGAAAAAAAGCAACACAGCTTAATAAGCCGACTGCTAAATTCTAAACTGTGACAGTTTTTTAATAGTTTCGAATGCGTAGCCCCATTAGAAGTCATCCATGATCCTTCCAAGTGCTAGTCAAATCAGCAAGGACCATAGCTGCAGCTGGTGTGGGTTTCCAAGAAACATCTTCATCTTCATGGAGCTAATTAAGTTTATGAAAAAACTTCAAACTAATTCTCCCGATAACAAGTTTGAAAACATATGTACCAATCTCAGCTTTCTGGTATTGGTTTTGAAAGCCACATTAGCTATATTGAAAATAAGTAAATAGACAAAAATTACATATTGATTGTTTTTATTACATCTGCAGCACCTAAATTGATTTATTTTCCTCCTTGTGTAATCTGACTGTATTTTATCCTGGCCTGTTATCTACAGGTACTCATGATGTCACCATCATGTTGTTTTTATCACCTTTGTGACATCAAATGCAAAAAGCTAGAAAGATTATTTGCCAGGGAAAAGGAGTCCAAACACTTTATAGCAGAGAAGTTATCATTTTCTCTGTGGGTGTTCACTTTGTTCAATTCAGAAAGGTGCCCTGGGTCATGATGTCAAGTCTCTTTAGCATATAAAGGGTTACCGAGATCCTGCCTAAACTGCTGTGCATGCATCTTATGAAAATCAGGGCCTTTCTCAAACTTGATACCCAAGGTCTCTAATTGCATTGAAAATCTTGATATAATTATCAGAACAGCCTGAGGTCAGAGAAAAACTGATCCTATATGGACACCTACCTACTACTGAAAAAGTGTAGATTACCGTTCTCCACATACATATCCCTTGTTTCCAATGTTTTGCCTACACCCGTTATGTGTTCACTGAGAATCTATTGTGCATATGAATTGCTTCTTGCTTGCCATTGCACACCTAATTAGACAGACAAATGATTTTATTTTTGGAAAATTTAGCCCAGAGAAAATATTTGCTTGACTTAACAGTTGACCAATGTTTGCACACAGCTTCTGCATCAAAGAACCTGCCATTCATGAATTAGTAAGAAAGTTATAGCTAAAATATAGGGATTTCCTTTCCCCCACCCACCAATCAGGTAGTGTTCACACTAGTCACATAAGGATTGGTCCTGCTTTTAGCAGGGGGTTGGACTCGATGACCTCCTGAAGTCTCTTCCAATCATGATTCTATGATTCAGGCACATTTTGTAATGCTGTTTGCTTCTTCTATGAGAACAAGTCTTTCAGGAGTGTACTAGCAATCAAAATAGGCCGGGGAAATGGGTTGAGAACGGCCCTCCCCATAACGTCACCCCTGTGTGCTCCACAAGCCCCGCCCCCTGCGTCATGTCCAGCACGCAGCGCAGGTGGAGGGTCAGGCTCTGCGTGCTGCATACAGCATGGACGCGGAGCCGCTCGGAGTGAGGGGAAACGGCGTGCGGACACAACGGCCCACCGGACGACAGCCCACTGGGAAATTCCCAGTATCCCACCGGGCCAGTCCGCCCCAAAGTCTTTCTCTCACAAACACACACATATATACTGTATTGAAGTAGTAAGTATTTCTCTGCTGAAATGCATCCAGCTTTCATTTATGTAATGAGTTAGTGATATTTATTTGTAAGAGCAAGTAGTATTACCATTTTGTCATTAAAATACTTCCAGTAACTCTAGCCTGCTAATTTTCTAATGGATGTACTGGAGCTATGTGTTTCTCTACTAAGTACTAAAGAGATTATATGATTTCATGTACCTCCTTGCACACAGTGCAATGTTGAACTCATTTTTATTTCTGATAGGCACAATGAAACCCATAAAATGATACTGAAAGCTTTTTCAGTTCCTTGAAATGAGACTTCTACAGTCAAACAAAGCTGATGTTAGTTTGCTCAAAAGAGAGGAAAGCCATCTATATAGCTATAAAATTTTCATTGCACTGGATTTGTGAAAGGAAAAAGAAAAGTAATCTCTTGATTGATTGATTGATTAATTGATTGATTGGTTTAGCAGCAGTACAACTGCCTCAGCTTCTGTTGATTAGTTACTGGGCCTAGCCTGCAAATATTGCTGGCACAAAGTAAGAATAAACAATTGCAAGATTCTTCAGTAATTGCCACAAACACTGAATTATTGCTGCATGTGCTACTGCTCTGGTTCATTATTGTTGAATATAATAAAGTATACAGATGTCTATACAGGTTACCGGGTATGGTCATACTCCAGTTTTTCTTCTAGGTTTGACCATCAACGTTCTGGAACAAAATCACCCCGCATGGGTGGCAGGCTGGTTTGACTTCTGTCTGCAACATCCCCTCAGGCTTGATTCATTCATCTTTTCCAAATTCTATAAAGTAGCTTCTTAGGCCTCCACAGTTCTCTTACCAGGGTTGAGGCAAGCCTTTCCCTTTGTATGATCACACACAAATCTTTTTCCCTTAGATTACAGAAGTTCACCTCTTACTATAGGTGTTCCATGAAGTCTTTATCATTGAGCCCTTTCTTGGAGAGACCTAACATCCTCTATTCTTTCCCTTCAAGTCTCCCAGTAGTGTTACCTTGCTCTCTCTTTGCACTGGGTGACTAGACCTGCCTTCTGCATCCTGTTTCTTCCTTCCCAACTGGCCTTACTCTTACCCACAGGTGAGAGTTGGGTTTGGACTCCTCTTAAAAGTCCAGCCACCTTGTGACAAGGTGCAGAGTTTCTGATCATGCCATGAAGCCAATGGAAAATTCCGGTCATCTGAAGAAGTAGGCTGTACCCACGAAAGCTCATAATACCATCTACATGTTTTGTTAGTCTTTAAAGTGCTACCAGACTATTTGTTGTTTGGAAAAGTAAGAGACAGCTTGAACAACTCATGGCACAGGGCCAATGTGAAAACAAAATGCATTTTTCTTTGAGTAGTGTCTGAGTGTGGCAAAGTCTGGTCCTTGATAGGATAAATTCATAAATTTTAAGCCAGGAAAGGTCACTTTAGCATCTATTCTGATCTACATGACACAGCTAAAATGTCACCTTTGAAATCGATGGAGGTAAGGAGCCTAGCTCCTTTAGAAGATTTGTTCCTTTATCTGTTTCACAAGTGGTGTAAATGAGGGGGCAGAAAGCGAGTGGCAATTTATTTCCCCAGTGACATGAGTTTTTTGGTATCAACCATAAATTGTGGGCACCTCTTTACTGTACAGAATCACAGTTTGACCTAGTTTGGTGTGAGTGGGAATATATGTGATCAGGACTAGTATAATATTTAACAAATCACAACAGAGATGCAAGGGTAGAGTGTATAGCTTTCCATAACAGTATTTTTAAAGAGTCTATTCTCAACTTCAGATATGAATGTGGGGGGAAAATGGTAGCTCGTTATTACTAGTCAATCTTATGAGTTTTGTATTTTTCCATAGCTTTGAATTCATGCTAAAAAAATTCTTTCCTTTATTAGAATTCTGTAATCCTTTCTCAGACTTTTGTATCTTTGTTTTCAGAAAGAAGTAGTTTCTTATAATCCAAAACTATAGCTGTCTGTGTATTGAACCATGCTACAAATTCATTTTCACATGATACATTTCTTTAGAGTTGAGCATCAATTTCTGTCCTTCTGTGAATGTTTTGCTGAGGGTGATAAATTTTAAAGCTTGGTTAAGATTAGATAGCGGGAGAGTTTCACAGCCATGGGAGATAAGTAAAAAAAAAAAAGTTGCAATTAATTAGCAGTCCTTCCAGCTTTGAAGCATCTTTAAAACGATTGCATCTAAGTGCATAAAATTCCCTTTGAAGAGATGTTTTCTCAAAGACAGTTGACAGTTGAAAAAAATCCATAGCCAAAGGTAAATAAGGTGCCCTCTCTCATTCAAAGCACAATAATTCAATCTCTGATGACTAACTGGACCTCTGCCTTAGAAAAAAAGAAACTTGGAGTTTATAAATCAGAAAACAAAAAAATTGAAAGGTGAATATCCAGGTGTATCAAAAAAGCTTGAAAGATGGAAATTAAAACTCAAAGATTTAAAAGAAGAAATAAAAGACCTAGGGGAGAAAAAAAAATCTGAGAAACTATATTATGGATGATATTTTTTAAGTTACTTACACTCAGAATAATAACTTGGGTAATGTCATTCCAGACAGTAAGTAATGAGTTCAGTATCTTCCGTAGGCACAGGATACAAAACAAGTTTGAATGTCTGTTTTCCCAATAATCCAGAGTGAAAATTTAACTCCTGTTAGTAAGATTTAAAGCCAAGAAATCAGAATTTTCCAAGTTAGTTCAATTAGTTTAAACCACATGCCCTAAAACCCTCTAAGTCAGCCTATTTTCCCCAATTCTTAATTTAATGTTACACATGTGCACACACATGAGAGAGAAAAAAATTTTGGATACTCTTAGTGAATAAGAGGAAGAATTAAGCATCTGAACAGAAAAACGTTGTATGTATAGAACACTATATTCAGTTAAGATTTTTAGCTGAATGTCAAGCCAAATAATAAAGGCAAAACATATGACATGGGGTCAAGTTGGCCACCATTTTTATTAACGGTACAAATATTTGATGCAGCCATACTCTGAGCCCTCTCAACTCCTGCTGAAGACATTCAGAAGCTGAGAATGCACAGTACGTTGCAGGAGTTTTCAGCCACTAGCATAGATGGGCCTCATTTGAACCAAATCAACTTAGCTTGTGAGGAGGATTCTTGCCAGACCAATATTCATTTGTAATCCACATCATTGCAGGACCCATATACATTGATCCTCTGTTGCTAGTCCAAAGCTCAACTATGTGTTTTGAGCATTCATATAGGGGCTTGCTTTCTCCATAACTAGTATGAATGGAAGGATCGTGTGCTCCTGATGCCAGTGGGCCTAACCCCATTTCACACAAACATACTGCATGTGCACACTGAGTATGCGGGCCACCTGAATCAGGTGCTTAGCTGAATCATGGTTTATTGGCAAGGAGCAAGGACAATCTGGATACAACCAGTCAAAAAATGAAACACACAAGTTTCCTTATTAATAAATGATTGCACAGGGTCTCAGAGGAAAGCATAGTCCCAACCAATATATAGCCAAATTGAGATGGAGAAAATTGAGTAGGAATCTCTTTCCTGGCCCTAACGGCAGTCAGAGCAGGAGACCAATCCAGAATTAGCAATGAGATAGCAAGAAGTGGAAAAGCCTTTTCATGTCAGGTATGACAAAGCCTATGCATGAATACATCTTGAAGGCAGTGGGCTATAGGATTTACCATATGAATAGGATCATGGGCAGGAACACAGGTGCTTCGGGACAGACCCACAACCCAAGAGGTTGGAGCCAGTGGTTCCAGTTATCTCTCTTGCTATGACAAAACCTGACTGCTCACAGGACTAGGAGCAGTCTCACAATACATATGAAAGGATATGTGTTGGCAATGATTTTGAGCTATGGCTTTTACATAGCTGATGGCTCTAATCGCTCAGCAGGGCCTGAGTTATTAATTCATAAATTGAAAGTTAATGACTTTAGCAGTTATAACAAGGATAGAAAAATTAGTCTTTATGTTCCTAGATAAAAGTCTGAATCATCTCATTTGTAATTTTGTTTCTTCAAAGGCAAATTTTATGAGTATCATAGTGGAAATATTTTTTAAATATAGAGAGTACAGGAAAATTGGGTATGCATGATTTAATTTAGTATTTTTAAATTTTTACTGTTAAGATCATTATCAGCTTTCTAAAAATGATTTGGTGATTGTTTCCCGCTTACTAAAAATAATCAAATTCTATTTCATGGTGTTCAACTTAATAACTTTTAAGAAGTGAGCAAGTATTAGGTTAACATTAGATGAAGAGATTCATCAATCTACTTGACAATATCTATTTTTATCTGAATTAATTATCAAGCATTGAAATGTGTACTTAGTCAGAAAATGCAGATTTATTAAAACTGAAACTATTAGGTAAAAAAAATGTGAACATCCCAATCTGAAAAAGAAGAAAACATGGTCAAATATCAGGTTTTGATAGTTTTGAAAATAAAAGTTTCATATAATAATTTGTAATATTTTGAAATATCATTTTGTTTCAAAATTCAGATGAATTTAACTTTTTTTAAAAAGTTCACAAGTGAAGCATTTTTAAATAATTAAGATGTCTTTCAAGTAATCAATTAAGTTTTTTAAATTTTTGTGTGTGTGTATGTGTGTGGAGAATTTGACTTTATATTATGATTTGGGACAAGAAAAATGTTCAAAATATTAAAAACTGACATTGGTCAGGAAATCCACTTCCAAGATAATTCTGCTTAATTCTAAACGATATTGAGGTAAAAGCAAATATGTAAGAAAACTAAGAGTGTCTTCCAAAGACTGAATATATTTGCAGTTCACGGTTCTCACTCTTTGTCTCTTTACCAGCTCCGACAAGATCTGCTATCATGTGTTCCTCTAAATTATTTATATTTGTTTAGATATGTGATAAAACTAAGTGCAGCCAGAGTACACCTGCATTTGCTGTATCAAATGAGGATGGCTGTAAATATATCCGCCCTCCTAATCAACAATTTTGCAATACCGTGTGGCTATTAGAAATACACAGGGTAGGTTTTAGGGTATATATTTAGTAGATGGGTGAGGTTGGGGTGTGACTTCAGATATACAGCAATTACATCTGGGGACTTTTCCATACTGCTCTAACATTTCCTAAGCTACAAGAGGTGACTAAACCATATTGTTATGGCAAGGGTATCCAGTGAGGCAGGAGACATCCATGCACATGTCTTCCACTTCTGTGGAGCTAGAGGTGGCTTCTCTGTGTATCTCCAACTTTTAGGGAGTTGGGAGACTTCTTTTGTCAATTAAGCAGGCCTTCATTCCCTTTCCACTGGAGGAATTCTCTATTGGAAAAGGCAGAATGGTTTTGATCTCTATGCTGAAGTTCAGAAGCTGTTGTAGGTGTTTGGTTGGTCAGTTGGTTGGTTAGTTTTAACGTAACCTGTGATGTGTCTTCTGTCCTCACTTCTCTTCAGACAAATATCCAATCTGTCTCAGCCCACACTGAGTTGTTTCTTTCTTTTGATCACAGGCAATGGACTGGGAATCCGAGTTGTTGGTGGAAAAGAAATCCCAGGGAACTATGGAGAAATTGGAGCCTACATTGCCAAGATCCTGCCCGGGGGCAGTGCAGAGCAAACGGGGAAGTTGATGGAAGGTAAGTTAAAGGTGTCATCAAAAACTGGCACTGAAGGAACATTCTGAAGGGTGGGAGTCATCAGGGAGTCAATTACAGCTCCCGAATCCTAAGCCAAGACCTCTCTCTAATGAGACTTAAAGAAGCATTTGAGCATGTTCAATAATCATGCCCAGTTGAAAGGTCTTTTAATGGCTCCTACACCAATGGAGAATTTATATGACAGAGAGGAGTTGACGCAACCCCATCTGCTGCTAAGCACCCTGTGCATTATATATTAATGTAGTTTCAGGAGTTCAGAACAGTATTTGCAAATATTTTTTTGAATGTTGTGTTTTATGTGACCAGGTTCTTTCCTCTATTGCTCTCTTTATGAGCATTCCAACAAATGGGCTTTTCTTACAAACACTTGAGGAATGGTTATTGAGTTCACCCAATTAATTGTTGTGTCTGTTGGTTTTTTAAATGCTTGTTAATTTCTTTCTCAATAATATTTTATAGGCGGTAAATAAGGAAAAGGTTCTATTTTCAAATTAAAATTAAAGGTTAATGAGGAAATTGCTCAACGTTCTCTTTGTTTATGCTAAGGGCCTATTTCTGCCATTGATATATTGCATTTGGCCCCATTGCATTCAATGGCTTAGTCATGGAAGAAGGTACATATCTCCAGATCAGACTACTGGCTGGAAAAAAAATTACATTAATATGAAGTAGGAACCTCTTTGTTCATGTCCTCAGCATCCATACAGAAGACTTACAGTGCAACACTTTGGGTGTGTGCTGCTGTTCAGAACCCTGTAGTCCAAACTGTGCAGCTGAGTAGACAAGCCCTAAATCTGAATTCATGTTTCCCCACATATATTTACACTTTCCACCCATAAAAATTGGTCTTGATATGACTGAAGTGTGTAGTTCCTTAATTAAATGGCTTATATGGCAATCCAGAGAAAGAGTAGGAAGCAGCAATGCCATATTGCTGACAATATGGCATGTTTTGGGAATTAGGAAGGGCACTTAATGACTGAAAATCCACTGATTCTGCTGAGCAGAAAACTAGCCTTCTAGGCTCTCCTGCTGTGAACAGCTTTTGAAATAGAATTCTAAAATAGCTTCTCACACACCATTCACTGCTCTTTTCAGCTGTGTTGTTTGAATATACTATGTCCATCAGTCTCAAACCAAGTGACTGGTCATCTGGACTCCCCTGTCATTACCATTGTGCGTCATTGCAATGGTTAGATGAGCAAGTCAATGAAATAGTTATCTCTTCTTTTCCTTTTCCCTCGGCATCCTCTGAACAGCCACATTTTAAGTGGATCTTCATAGCCCATTTCTGAACTGAGTTATACCAGCATAACTCTGAAATAACTCCCCCAGAATCAATGGATTTACCCTGAAGTTGTATCATAATAACTGAGAACAGAATGCAGGCCCTGGAATAGCACTGAATGCAGTTTCATTGCTGCTCTGTAATCTATTCTCAATCAGGATCAAAATTAGCATTCTAGTAAGGTATGCCCACCCACACAATATGCTTCCCATTTATCATAACTTGCTGGAAATAAATCATTCTCAGTCTTATCACTACTGCCAAGTGACTTTTTATATTATTTTAAAAGGTTATTGCTCGTCTGACAAGAATATGTCCCTCTGCTTTTTGTATTTCTTGATCAAAATGCTGATTTTGTTTTCTGAACTTCTAAATCTGCTAATATGTATTTGATTTGTAGTAAGGTCTGTGGGCCAGTGTCTACTTTCTAGTAGAATAGTGTGGATCTCGAGTTAATCCAACAAAGTTCTTGGTGTTGATGCCTAACAGTAGAACTCAGCCTTGTATATTTTTCAGTCCCTTTGTCACTTCACATATGAGAAGGCAGGTTTATATCTTACACATATGGCTATTTGTAAATGGTAATGCTCTTTGATCAGCAAACTGTTTGTGTAGCAATCATGATTCACTTTGATGCTGTAATGATTCGTGGCTGCCTATTATTACACATACTCCGTAGTCATCAATTAAGTATATAGAAATGTCGTCAGGAAAAAAAGTCATGACTCATCAGCCTTTCCAAGAATGTGACCTCCACTGATTACAAAAAAGTAATATTTCTATTAGCTCTTGTAAGCACTGGAACAGTCTGAAATTCCCTCCAGTGGAAGAAAGTGATGAATATATGGACAGGTCAGTATATTACAATGCATCTGGCTTATATGTTCTTTTTGGATCCATTAATGATATTAGAGGTATCTTCAGTAGTGATTAGGAAATGCCAGTCTTTCTGGGTTCTCTCACCTTGACTTGCTCCAGGAGTTCAAAAATAGCTCTGATTCATCTTCCATTGGCGTCTCAGAAACTGGAAGTGGAAAGCTGATTCCACTGGGCTGTCAATTAAAAGTACTGTCACAGTTTGATAGACGTGTGTCTGACCTCCCTTGCATGTTACTAGAGACATTTCTATAACCTTCCTGTTATTTTTGAATATTTATTGAATGTTGTAATTATATAAAAAAGAGCAAAATGACCACTCACAAGATTTACAATAAAAATGACAATTTGTGTGTGTCAACAAAAAAGTTTATTGAAATTGCAAAGTCAAGCTTTCAGAAGTTAGGAAATGCCAGATCAAATTTTGCCTATGCAGCTCTCATGCATATGTATTTTGCTACAGTCTTTAATTACTCAATCCCGTACAATGTTTTTCCCCAGGAAGCCTAGTTTCACTCAGTGCACATAATGGACAGTGTTCAGTTAATTAATTCAATATTTTGTTTTATCCTCATTATGCAGTGTGTGACCTTAGGCTTTGTTTACTATGACCTATTCAAACCTTGCAATGGAGAAAGAATTATTAATGTCCTCATGGGCTTTTCTGTGCTGTTTATCACTCTAATGTCTGAGTGTGCCATGAACATTAATTTATTTGTTTTCAGAACACCTCCTGTTTGTGATAGAATGTCATTATCTCCGTTTATCAGACTGGGGACTAACGCACACAGATTTACATCAACTGTGTTTCCTAATTGTGGGTGTCCAATTTGAGACACTTAGGAATTTTTCAGAGTCCTTAGCATTTTATAACACTTCATATTTTCAAATAACCATTCTCATTGACCTCAGGGGCAGCTGTGAGTGCTGAGCACTTTTGTAAATCACACTGAATGGTCTCAGGTCAGGTACCCAGAAAATGAGGAACACACAAATAGTTGCCACCTCTGAAAAATCTTATTTAGTGAATTTCCCAGCATCGTATGTCACACTCGGTAAAAGAGTCACAGATGGAACCCAGGTTTCCAGGGCAGCATTCAACTGCCTTAACCATGAAATCATCCTTTTTCATCCTGCAAATGCTGCCTCCTTCATAGTACCCCTTCCCCGTTCTGCATCTGATGAAGCAGGGTTCCTATGGGCAACACCCCCTTCACTGCACAATCTTAATTCATCTCCAGAGCAGGTCCATTCTGTGTACTGAATGATTCAGGGGACCTGTAGAAAAAATATCAGATCATGTAATTAAAGACTGTATCATAATTTAGAAGCAAAAGGTTGCACAAGTAACTTTAATTCTGGTATTTCCTAACTAGTGAGCTGTTAATGATCTTAGAGGTTAAAAAGACTTGTACTTTTCAGCTTAGAAAAGAGGAGACTAAGGGGGGATATGATAGAGGTCTATAAAATCATGACTGGCATGGAAAAAGTGAATAAGGAAAAATATTTACTTATTCCCTCAATATAAGAACTAGGAGTCACCAAATGAAATTAATAGGCTGCAGGTTTAAAACAAACAAAGGGAAGTTTTTCTTCACTCGGCTCACAATCATTGTGTGGAACTCCTTGCCAGAGGATGTGGTGAAGGCTAGAACTTTAACAAGGGTTCAAAAAAGAGCTAGATAGATTCATGGAGGTTAGGTCCATCAATGGCTATTAGCCGGGATGGGCTGGAATGGTGTCCCTAGCCTTTGTTTGTCTGGAAATGGGTGACAGAGGAGGGATCACGTGAGGATTACCTGTTGTGTTCCCTCCCTCTGGGACATCTAGTATTGGCCACTGTCAGCAGACAGGATACTGGGCTACATGGGCCATTGGTCTGACCCACTATGACCTTTCTTAAGTTCTTATGTTCAGTTTTACCATGTGTGTGTGTAATTTTCTAGAGTTTTAAAAAAGCAAACTAACTCCTGCCCCAGAAATTCTATCATATAGTATTATATTGACAACCATGTGGGTCATGAGCAGTGTTCTCTCTAAGATTTTCCAACAATGAGTGGAGTGAATTTTGGCTGTGCACCAATGTTGAGGTCATGTGTGCTGGTTTGGATGTGTGCCACCGTGGCACCCAATTTATTAACACACACATGTTCCCAGCCACTGGAGCAGAAATCCTCCCCTCCCCTGCCATGCATCATGTCCTGTTCCCAACTGCCAGAGCAGACCATCCCTCGTGCGTCCCCCCCCCCCCGGGCATTCAGTAGGTCCCATTCCTGGCCTCTGGAGCAAACCCTGCACCCTTGGCCATGTGTCAGGTCCCATTCCTGGCCTCCAGAACAGACCACACACCCCCAGCCATGCGGCATGTCCTGTTCCCAGCCGCCAGAGGAGACCCTGCCCCTTGGCCATTGAATATGTACCATTCCCAGCCGCTGGACCAGACACCCCCCTGCCGTGTGGCAGATCCTGTTCCCGGCCCCAGCTGCCAGAACAGGCCCCACCCCCCCGCCACGTGGAAGCCCCAACTACCGGAACAGGCCTTCACCCCCTCCCCCACCATGTGGCTGTAGCAGGTCCTGCCTCTCCCCGCCCCCCACCCAGCAGCTCCCTTACCACACCATCTCAGCATGCCCTGCACATGGAGCAGCTGCCTGCCTGCTGCACAAGTGCTGCTGCAGGGCTCTCCAGAGGAGGTGGGCAGGGGAAGAATTTTTGGTGCATGGCTGCGCAAGCATGCACCTTAGTGGTAACTATGGTTATGAGCCAGATTGCAACCTTTACATACATTGTATAGACTCCTGCGACTTGAGCTAACTAAGTAACTGACAGCAGTAGTAGGTAGTTATCCTCTATTTAGACCAGCATTAAAGGGAGCTGGGATATTTCACAAGTGGTTTTCACGGACAGTTGCTGAGAGCAGAGGAACAGTGACACTTAGGAAATGTGAGTTTCATTCCAGGCTTAGGAGCAGCCTTTATACTCCAGGGGGCACAAGCGTGTCCCATTCTGCCCTATCCATTGTCTCTTTCTCCAAGTCCATTCTCCCTATTTAGCCAGACCCAGTTTTCCTCCCCAAGCTTCACATCACAGACCCGTCTACTGCCCAACAAGTCCTAGTTTCCCCCTTCCAGTTTCTCTCATCCAGTGCTTTTAGTCACAGTCTCCTGGCCTAACCAAGTCACAGGCTTCTTGCCTAGCCAGTTCTAGTCCACTTCTGGCTTCCTGTCCCAGTGTTTTCTCCCAGCTCCAAATTCCACTGTCCTACCCTGACTCCAAAACACAGAATCCCTTGCTCTGCCATTGCCTTCCCCCAGTTTCAGGCTGCTTGTTCCATGCACCCACAATGTCTGTCTGTTGCCCTTTCAACATTCAAAGGAGGCAGCTTCCTCTTCCATGGTTCCTAGGCCCACTAAGGGGGCAAGGAGCATTGAAAGTACACAAGAGAATCTCTCTGCTGTCTGTTCCGTTGCTCAGTCCTGGCCTGCAATGGCCCAGAGCTGCAACTGCAGGGAAACTCCTGCTCAGCCCCTGACTGGAGCATGCCCAGTGAAGACAGAATCTTCTGGGAATTTAGCTACAAAGATCTAGAAAACCTCTACTGAGCACATGCAAACAATTTTTTCAAAGTCTGATACCTTAATCAGATTTGGATGCATTTGGATCAATGGCAAAAGACACATTCCCAGTACAGTGCCCTCATCCCTCCCCCCACATCCACTTCTTGCCAAATGTCAAGTTGTTTCTCCAAAGCACAATAGCACTGGGGATGCTTAAAGTCACTGCAGTTTTTTAATATATATTTCCCTAGTCTGGTTCTTGGAAATGGCCAAGCCATTTTAAATGAAAATTTTCTAAAGAATTCAGCATGAGGAGGACATTCTGCATGGAAATTTTCTGCTGAAATGGTTACAGTATGGCAAAGTTATAATTGACTGAAAACAAGGTGCCATAAGGTCAAGTAATAGTCAAGTAATCTTAGTGTTAGATTATGTCACCAGCCCCCTCCTCCCTTGAAAATATATATAGTAGTCTTTGCAGTCACAGCTCTGACTGCATCTAAATCCTGGCAAAATTTTAAACTAAATAAAAAGGAATTAATAAAATCTAAAATAAAAATCAAACAGAAAATCATCCACTCCAAATAGAGTTTCGACCCTAAAGAAGAAGTGCCAGATAATCTATGATGCCTGTTAGGACTGCTTTATTGTTAATTATTTTACATGGAAAGTGATTGGATACTGTGGTGATGGGCAGCCATATAAAACAGATCAATATACATATACATACATAATTCATAAATTACATCTAAGTTATGCACATACACATACTAAACATGCAAGCATGTTTTGGATGTGCGAGTGTATAGTGGAATGCAATGTTTGTAGCCTTTCAAGCACTATCTCCTTTTAAATGGAAAAATAAGAAAACAAAATGTAGTAAGGTGGGGAAAATGGTTAACAATGTGAAAAAAAAACTAATCCAAACTTCCATTAGTTATGCTTTCTAATAGGGTATAAATGTGTCACCCTATTAGTAAGCATAGCATGGATGGATACCAATGTCCTTATTCATGATAAATATTTGCTGCAGCATTTTAATATATTAACTATATTCTATGAATTCTGTTTTGGTGCCGCTCCACTGAAATCATAAATGTTGTACCTTATTAAGATTTAATAATAGTAAGCAGACCAGGAATCTCTAGCCCTTTTTACAGTGGAGTTGAATTTGGCTCACTGACAGCATAGCAAAAAAAATATGACACGTGCATGCAAAAATAAAAAATCCATATTTCTGACTAGGAAAATGGCAAACAATCTGCTGTAACAGGAAACAGGATATTTGCAGTCCATGCTATTAGAACAACGGTAGAGTGCAACTGTATTGCTGACCAAATTCAGGACAGTGAAGTCACAATAATTACATCTTTGTACATAGCCCAAGGAAGGCACAAAAAGGAAGATGAGATTTTTATTCTTCCAACAAACTAAATATATATTTTACCTTGTCTTGCATATCTCTGCTTAAATGCATTGAAGGTTCATAGCATACCATTGGTGAGAATCAGTTTTCATCTACTCTTCATCGGGCTATGGGCTTCCCATGAGTATTACAGGGAGGAGAGCAGGAGATGATATCAGTGTTAGGAGCTGTTATGCCCCCAGAAGGCAAAACAGACCCAAATCTGCACTGTTTTTGCAGCCACTTTGTGCTTGTTCTACTGGAATAAAGTAGCGTAAAAGACCACTCTCTCTTAAAGAGGATTCTCACGTAGTGTATGGCCAGTACTCTAGCCTTCCATCTCACCAATCGCAAGTTTTATCATAGAGGGCCTATTAAAGGTGTTCCTGATGAAATTGGGCATAGGTATTGGAAGTGAGGCTCTCGAAAACTAGAGCAGAAAGCCACTCCCTCCCCTTCCTTCTCCTCCCCACCCCAATTCCTGAATCACATGATGAGCTTAACTCGTTGATTTGGTCCAATGTTTCCTGAGCACTGGTGTAAAACACACTCTAGAGAAGGTCCTGGTGCATATTTGAATAGCTATAGAAAACTGCAGATGAAAAGCACAGATGGCTGCATCGCAGTAAAATGAGAAGAGGTTTCCTGATTCCCAGCAAGCCAGAATTCTGAATAAACAGGTCTCTCATGTCACTTTGGTTATTATACTCCTGCCACAAAGCTGGAGATATGAATGAGCTGGATGTTGAATATCACATCAACATAAAAGAAGCATACTTCTGCAGACAAATTTGAATTCTGGATCTAGACAAATGTTTAAGTCATTTCTTATTTGATCTGAACCAGTTCTTCCAATGTGTTGCTCAAGTGGTTTATTATATGGCTGTAGAAGAAGAAAATAATTAACTTTATGCTGGGCTCTGAGCATTAGTCCTAGTGATTTATAATGCTGCCTGTGCTCATTCATGTATAAAGAGGGGGAGCTGGCTCTCAAAAATGTCTCTGGGCTGCAGGCACAGGTTTATCGGTCCAAGCAGAAACTGATTTTATTAAAGGAAGTCCATAGCAGTTCTATAGTTGTGTTGAAAGCCTTTCTCTAAAGCCCTTTGAATATGACTTAATCCAAAAGTGCCCAAAGCAGCCCCCAACTATCAGCTATAAATGCTCACTTAGGCAGTTGTGCGACTCTATTGCATATTGGATTCACCTCTTAAACTATTATTCTGACCTTTTCCTCTTCCAAAAAAAGCATGATTATTAGCAGCACATGTGACATGCTGCTTTTTGTAAGTGTAGTTTTTTATTCTAGACAAATAAAAGCATTGGGTTTTTTTCAATTAATTGCTTCAATGAACTTCTGAAAGTACAGTTGTGCCCTAAAAAGTGACATGGTGAAAAGGACATTTCCTGACTCAGCAAATCTTTTTTGTGTGTATGAGTCTTATCTGCTGATTTCAGAAGATAGCTATATATTTTTATTGCTTCCCACTGGTTATCAGTTCATAGCCGATACAACTAGCGGAGAGTGAGCTTTTATTCTGTTCTTTCTTGAGTGTGAATTGTTAGCACAGTACCAATCAGTCTCACCTATCCCTCCTAACTGAAGGCATCAGGGGAGCACAGCTATACATAAGGGACTAATTTGGCCTGCAGAACCTTTGTTACTCAGGATGGTGCCTGAGGAGGGAAGAACTCAGCTTGACTTTCAGATTCCATGCTGAGCATATAGAGAGAGTAGTTAGGAAAAAATCTTTGATTTACAAACTGCACACCTTTAATGTTTAAATCATTGAGGAGCAATACCTGTGTGAGCACCCACAATCTTTTTGCTAGTCTTTCTTTAGGATAGTTAAAAAAAAATCTTTTCCTGCCTCACAAAGAAAGAGCACAGAGTTTATGTAGAGTTATTTTTAAATACATGACAAATTGATCTATCTGGGTTTTTAAGGGAACTGAGTTCTTAAAATATATTTATTAATGATTGGTCTGTCTAGGGTAGTATGAATTCCTAATTGCAGTTCCCATACACTGTGAAGTAGCCATAACTGTAGGAGAATAATCAGGAGGCTAGAAACTGATGTCTAGCTCCCCTGGTTCCAGCCCAACCTGCCATGCACCAGCTCTCCATGCAACCAAGCCCTTGAACTAAGTTTGTTCATCAACTCTATAATAATGTGAAAAAGAGGATTCCACTACTCACTCTAATCTGATTCATGCAAAGTATGGTGAGCTTTCGCTATCTGAGCTTGCCTTCAGACAATATAATCCAGTCTCATTAAAAGGCTCCTTTTTATACAGCATGGAGCGATATATGGATATATATTGATAAGGATGTCAAATTCTCATCCCTTAGGCTCTTTGGTAGATCCCATCATAGTCTGTGGGAGCCACATGTATAGCATCCAAATATATGAAATCCTGGTACAATGTTAGCGTCAACATTTCCTAGCACCCAAAAGCTTTCTTTAATCATTTCTAGCATAATGGGCCAGTCCATATAATCTGAAATGTTTAAAGCAATTAAAGCTGCCTCTATGTTTATTAACAAATTGATCAAACCAGTAAATGATTTAGAAAGAAACCAATAATGGTGTTCATACTCAAATTCCTTCCCAGAAAGTTGACATCAACATATGTACAACTACAGCAATTAAACACATTCCTTTCTTATCGTGACACATAACGAGGGAAGATAGAAAACAATTGAAGTGAGCAATTAGAGATTTAAAACAACATTTTTACCTCTACCAAATAAACAGCTGCTCTGAATTTAAAAAAAAAAATCCAGGATAAGAATGCCAACTGCCAACCTCATAGCTGGATTAATATATTTTAGCTCAATCTAATTGTAATCGGCATGGAACCCCAGGCCATTTCTGTCTGAAATCAATAAGGGTATGTCTACACTAGCTCGTTAGTTCGAGCTAGGTAGGGTAATGAGGGCAAGCGGAGTTGCAAATGAAGCCCGGGATTTAAATATCCCGGGCTTCATTTGCATGTTCCCGGGCGCCGCCATTTTTAAATCCCCCTTAGTCCGAACTCCGTGCCCGTGGCTACACGCGGCACGGACTAGGTAGTTCGAATTAAAGATCCTAATTCGAACTACCGTTACTCCTCATGGAATTAGCATCTTTAATGTTCAACACTTCTCAGAGACAGTAATCCCGATAGATTTATAACGGTAAAAAATATTATGCATTTCTGCCTAACAAACAGCATGTATCCACTTTATTCCAATAGTTCTTGAAAGATTCATGAAGAAGTCTGGCATTATGGCATTCAAGTATAAAGCATCATATCTGTTTCCTATGGAGGTACTTCTTATTTTATCATCGTTATAGTTTTCTTTTTGCCATCATGTTTCACACCACCGGTTAGTAGGCTGTTGGTTTCTCACCCTTATGCCTCCAATGAGAGTTACTGATATGGCAAACTGCTGCAAGACATGTTGAAACAATTTGCAGAATGCATAATATGGTGTGAAATTTCTGAAGTGCAATACAAAGGACCTCACATTTGGAGTGTTTAATTTGCTTGGGTTAAAGAAAGAACTTGGCTTAAATGCACTCTGGCAATTTGTTTTATTAATCTAATTTTCTTATAATAATACATTTCTCATAGACTAATAAAAGGCACAGCCAACCTGCTGCCTCAGTGGTTGTGTAGCAGGAGGCCTCATTTACTGGTTGACACCATATCTTGTTCATTAAAAGGCGTTTTCAAAAATATGTTTATGCAAAAGAAGCCCTAGCGTTTGAAATATTTTTGCTTTTTCTTTTATAGGTTTATGAAAATCAAAATCAAAATCAAAGACTGTGACTTTTCAGCTAAGAAAAGAGATGACTCAGAGGGGATTTAATAGAGGTTTATAAATCATGAATGGTATGGAACTTTTTGCCAGAGATGCTGTGAAGGCCAAAAATATAACTTGGTTCAAAAATAATTAGTTAAGTCTGTGGAGGAAGTGAATAAGGAAAATGTATTTACTTGTTCCCATAACATAATAACTAGGGGTCATCAAATGAAATTAATAGGTAGCAGGTTTAAAACAAACAAAGGGAAGTTTTTCCTCGTACAGCACACAGTCAACCTGTGGAACTCCTTGCCAGAGGATCTTGTGTAGACCAGGACTTTAACAGGGTTCAAAAAAGAACTAGATACATTCATGGAGGTTAGTTCCATTAATACTTATTAGCCAGGATGGGCAGGAATGGTGTCCCTAGCCTCTGTTTGTCAGAGGCTGAAAATGGATGACAGGAGAGGGATCACTTGATGATTACCTGTAGTATTCACTCCCTCTGGGACATCTGGCATTGGCCATTGTTGGAAGACAGGATAGTGGTCAAGATGGAACTTTGGTCTGACCCAGCATGGCCATTCTTATGTTCTTATGAGAACAGGCCTATCAAGGGCTATTAGTCAAGATGGTCGTGGATGCAACCCCATGCTCTGAGTGTCCCTAAACCTCTGATTGCCAGAAGCTGGGACTTACCACTCAATTATTGTTCTGTTCCATTACTTCCCTCTGAAGCCTCAGGCATTGCCCACTGCCAGAAAACAGGCTACAACAGAACCTCAGAGTTACAAACACCTCAGGAATAGAGGTTGTTCATAAATCTGAAATGTTCATCACTGTACAAAGCTTTATGGTTGTTCTTTCAAAAGTTTAAAACAGCACATTGACTTAATACAGCTTTGAAACTTTACTATGCAGAAGAAAAATGCTACTTTTAACCATCTTAATTTGAACATAACAAGCACAGACACAGTTTTTTTACCTTGTCAATTTTATAAACTGTCCCTATATTTTGAGTAGTTTGCAAGTAGTTTACTGTGGGGGGCATGAAAAAAGGCATGTTCAGGAAGAAATAGTGAGTCTTTTAGGAAGCATAGAAATCAGTAGTCCCTTTGTACATGGGTAGCCCTAGGGCTGTAATCGCTTGAATATTTTCCAAATTCCTTTTAATCTCTTGATATAAAATGGTGGTAAGTATCAGTGTATGATCACTGCTTGGGAAACATTCTGGGAACCTTCCTCATTAAAAAGACACAAGAGTATTGAAAAGCGGCAGAGGGTTTATTTAAAGATAATGTAGATTCATCAAAGACTGGCCATGTGTAACAATGCTTTACTGAGGAAATGGTATGAAGATTGGATGGAAGACTGCGGTATATATATTTTACCAAAACTTACAGAAGCTTTTCATACATTTCACTCACAAAAGTCTTATCTAATTTTAAAGGGTCAACAAGAGAAATATGTGGGCTGAGACACTTGCACAATAAAGGATTGACATGATGATGAAAGACAAAGGGTGAGATCCTTGACCTCACTGCTTTGTATGCAGATTTATCTCACTGTTCTCTGGGTATTTCTAAGTTATATGAGGAACAGGAAGGAGCATGGCTGGAATACACTCCGCACTACTAAACTTGGGCTGGTGGAATTGACCACAGCAGGCAAACATTGGAACAGCTGGGAGACTGATGAGAGACTAATAGTGAGGGCAAATTGGTCCCAGAAAGGTGGTGGAAAGCAATAATAACCACCTGTGGAGGGTGTGTCTGCTGCTTGCTGGAATCTACTTGTGATGGAGAATTAGATTTATAGCATTATCATCCCAAGAGCAGTGATAGTTATATTTAGCAACATTGACCAATCATCTAAGTATATAGCAAGTTTGTTTATTTCTTCATTACCACATAATATGCTGAACAGAAAGCCATGAAATTAACCTTTAAAATGACACAGTAAAAGGAAATGACTCACTGAAGATGATATTAATCAGTACATAGCATCTAGCTTGCTCAATCATGTTGTAGAGTGGGTGAAAATGAGTCAGTCCAATAGCTTCATATCATTCATATATTTGCTGAGCCTTCTGTTAAGTGGGAATAAGGATCTAACTATAGGAAAAGTCCATGTCACGCTTACTGATGACATTGTCTGATTCTGCATCTCTAGGGACTGACAGGTGCTAGGAGCTAGGCTGGAATGGCTGTTGAAAGGCAGATTGCAAGAATGAAAAGGATCCATGGTCTCAGCAAATCACTCAGGGAGGCATTTTCATGATTGGTGCTAATAGAACAGTTGTTTAGTGTGAACAGTTTTGTTTTTAGACACTATACAAGGAAGAAAAGAGGATTTTTCTCCTCTTTAATTTAATCTCTGATTCTTGCAAGCACTCTGCTAGCTCTACAGTAGTGATGACTCTAGCTTTGGTATTGCAGAAGCTGTGTGATCAGTTACAAAGTAGAGGATCCCTCCAATTGTAATAGAAATACCTGCCGGAACTTAGCTCCACTGAGGCTGCCAAATCCCACCCCAATGGGCTATCCAGAGGGGTAAATTGCTTTGCAAATCCTGAGTGCTTCTGAGCTGCCTCACAGCTGAGCACCAAGTGAAGTGACTCCTACTTCACATTCATGCACACTCAGGAAACTTTCTCAAACAGCGTGGATTAGCTTTGCCCAGCAACCCACCAATGAACAGCTCACCTGCATTTCCAGAATTCAGTACTGATCAAGAAGTTCTGGACACTTTGATCTAAGACATGTGACTCGAGACATGCCACTCCTAGTTTATGAAAGAGAATCCTGCCACTCCTGATCAAAACAACCAACCTCTCTTTCAGAAAAACTCTTTCTTTCTTCCTTTAAACACACAATAGTCCATTCTACATTGAAGAAACCCCCCTGCATACATCAGTCAATGTCACCGGGGTCAAACCTGTCATTCCTGAGCAGCACATAGAGAAGCTAGCCAAAGGCCAACCACAAGCTCATCTAACTGAAGCCAGTATCCTAGACCCAGCACAATCTGGAATGGAAACAGTTTTGGTCGTACTGAGGAGTGATCTCCACTTCTCAGTGGGTAGAACACAGACATTCGTTCTCATCCTTCTGTCATTTGACACTCTTGACCATGAGAGAAGTAGCAGGAGTCCAGGGTAATGTACTCAAATGGTATGAGCCCTTCTGAAGGGACACCCCCAAAGCATTGTAATGGGAAAATGCATGTATTTTATAATATTACAAATATTAAAATTATGCCTAAGGTTACCTCTCTACCATTGCACCTCTTGATGTGGGTATCCCCAACGCTCAGTTGTCTCGCTGATCCTTTTCACATCTATGTGCAACCACTAGGTGAACTGAGCAGATGACATGAATTCAAGTGCCAAGCTATGCAGATAAGATATACCTCTACCCCACCTGTTCTTCACCATATACAACCACACCATTACCACCTAAATGGCCCTTACCTTGATGAGATTAGCTCATGGATGAAAAACAGTTGCCTGAAACTACACTGGAGCAACCCGGAGGTGAGGCTGGTGGGCAGAGGGAAAAACATTAGTAATTTGCAGCCACAGTGCTGTCGCCTTTAACTGAAGGTTCACATGCACAATTGGTCAGTTCTGTCTGTAGTCTTGGAGTATTCTTGAATTCCTCACTGATGCCTTCTGTTGGTGGCCATATGTAATACTTTTAACAATCTCTAGCTGGCTAGCAGACTCTATCCCAGCTTGGTGGACAATAACATAGCCTCAGATATTCATGTTTTCATCACCTCTCAGTCTACCACAATGAGATGTATGTGGGGTGTAGCCTTTAGCACTTAGGAAACTCCAGCCAGGACAAAACAGGGCACTGTGTCTCCTGGACAGTACAAACTACCATGAGCACACCACAGGTGTCCTCTGCTCTCTATACTAGCTTCTCACTGAATTTCAAATCAAGTTTATGATTTTGGTCCTTATCTTTGAAGTACAGTATACCCCATGGCCTGTCCCAAGGACACCTAAAAGGGTTTTTTAAGCTCCAGGAGGAAGACTGTGGTTGACAACTTTGCTTCTTTCGCATAGTTGGATTCTGAACAATTAAAGCTTGGAAGGCAGAGCCTTCTCTGGACTAGTCAAAGACTATAACAAATCTCATTACTTTCTGCTCCGAGAGCAAGCACATCTCATTGACCTTCCCTTCTGTTACATAAACATACAGCAACAGGTATATGTAACAACAAGAAGCAAAACCAACAATAAACCTACTAAAACAAGGCCCTCTACTCCACAAGCTTCTCCTCTGGGAACAAACAACATGTTACAGATGAATAATTATATTCTTTCATGCACTATTAGAAAGTGCTCAACTACTATGATGAATAGAATAGAATAGAATAGAATAGAATAGAAAATGCTTCATACTAATCTTAGGGAGAAAGAAGTCTCTAAAAGGAAGATCCATGGAAACACTCAGATACCACAGCAATGGATGCTGTTCAAAAATGCAAACAAAGGTGTAGATACAATAGATGGACAGATGTGATGGAAAGAGACAATGGATAGAACAAACAGACATAAAATACAGGTATTCAGGCACTGAAGTATATCTACCTCTAGCTTCATGCATGCATGAGAATGATGTCTCTTGACCTGGTACCATTCAATGCCATTTCTAGAAGTGCTATCTCTGAATGGTGATAATTTGAGAAAGAACCTTGTAGCACCAGCAGATCAAGCTATACAATTCCCTCAGCTATTTGTATTTTAACACATGTAAAAATTGTTGGTGACACCTAGTGGAGAAAAATAGTAGACTAAAATGCATATTAAATTCAATATGTATGTACAGCAGAACCCCACTTATCTAATCTAATTAGGACTGGGGCCAGATTGGATAATCAAAAATTCAGATAATCTGGAGACTGGGAATGTGAGAGGCTGCAGCACCACTGACCCACTACAGAAGAGAATGCCTACTTATGAATCTGTGTCTGCTGGTTAATTGGTTAGTATGGAGAGCTGGATAATGGAGAATTGGAAAAATGGGTTTCTACAGTACTTGTTTAAGGAAGCTAAGGGCATGTTATCCTATTTGTTTCAAGTATTTTAAATAAAATATTTCTAAATGATTATACTTAATTATATGGTAAAGAATTGTAGTTATCAATTATATTTCAAGATTTACTACTAAAATAATCCCCTCCAGCATTAAGAATGGGAGAGCTCATGCAGTGTTCCCTCTAAACTGCAGGGCAGCACAGCTTCACAGGTGATTAATCAGTCCCGCCCAATCAGAGGCTCAGGGATCCTTGCAGGGAGGTGACTGACTGGGTGGGGCTGATTAATCACCTGTGAAGCTGTGTGCACCAATAGTTTGGAACACTGGTTACATGTTAGCAAAACTGGGAGAGGATGAAATGATTTCTCAATATAATGGCTTGAATTTAACAGGTCCAATTATACATAACTGGGCCCTTTAAAATGTTTAAAAAACCACCACCATGGCATTCAAAGTGGCAGCTCTGCACGGAGCCTGGGGTCAACTGGGGAGTCCCCAGCTGATCCCGGGCTCTAAGCCACTTTGAAATGCTGCACAGAGCCCGAGGGCGGGCTCTGAGTGGTATTTCAAAGCAGCAGCGTCGCTTGGAGCCTGGGATCAGCTGGGGACTCTTGTGCATTTCAAAGTGGAAGCACAGAATGGAGCCTGGGGCCAGCACGGGACTCTGAGGCCAGCTGACATCTGGTTCCATGCAGGTGCTTCCTCTTCGAAATGCACAAGAGTCCTCACTGAGGCTCTTGCACATTTCAAAGGAGGATCACGGGAATGCCTATCAACTAGTCAAGTAGTCGATGGAAGTTCCATCAACTACTCAACTAGTAAATTAATTTCTAGTTAACATCCCGAGTCTACACAAGCAAGAGCTCAGTGGTGAAGTTCTCCTAGAATAACTGTACCATCAAAATTCCTAGTGGAGACACTGCTGATATCAGCGAAAGAAAGCTTTTGCCAGCATGGCTTGTACCAGCTCCCTGAATGACATGGACTATACCAGAAAAAGGAATTCTCCCCCAGTATAACTGCATTTACACTAACTCTGTTTGCTGAAGTTAAAATGTTGTAAAGGATTACACCCCTAACCTTAATTATTAGAGTGGTAAAAATTTCCTAGTGTAGACTGGCCATATACAAAGTACTGTACATTGCCTTCAGCAGGATAGGCATTCAAGCAGGCAGCTAAAACAGAGTCAGCACATACTCCCTATCTGTGAGTCTGGTGATGAATTCAGTGTGAGCAGGATCAAGCTTTTGATTATGATTGTTAGGCTTTAAGAAATACATGCAAACTACTGGCTTTTTTTAAATTATATGAGTGTAAACGAAGACAAAATCCATTAAAACCTGCATTTATAATTCTTCAGCATATAACGTAGGTCCAATTTTCTTCTTTTTTCCCTAGAAGAGATGAGTTTGGGGTTGTATTTGGTAGTGGTGCTCAGGAACTGTGGAGATTGTGTTTATGGGATTACGTAATTTCTGCTATGTTTATGTTGTCAATGAGTTATTTGAATAAACTGGGAGAATTGACTGGTCTGTTCAGTTAGTGTATTTTTAAAACATTGTCAAGTGCACCCACGCATCTACTAGCTCTTTATTTTTAGAGATAATTATTTTGATGATAGATAATTTAGCAGTTTCTATGAATTACCAAAACTCTCTTTCTCGCTTCAGAGAATATAAAGTCATTTGCACTTTTATTCCTTTATTATCTACCATATATTTTTGGAAGTTTATATTCTCTGTTGGTATTTTTCTTTTACTGCTGTCCTGTGGCCTCCTTCATTAACATTTTGTGTCTCATTTTATTAACTATTTGCAACACCAGAGAAATTATTATAGAATTGTAGAATACTAGAAGTGGAAGGGACCTCGAGAAGTCATCCAGTCCAGTCCTCTGCCCTCACTGCCGGACCAAGCACTATCTTGATCATCCCTGATAGATGTTTATCCAACCTTCCTTAAATATCTCTAGTGATGGAGATTCCACAACCTCCTTAGGCAATTTATTCCAGTGTTTAACCACCCTGACTGTAAGTTTTTCCTAATGTCCAACCTAAACCTCCCTTGCTGCAATTTAAGCCCATTGCTTCTTGGACTTATCCTATCATCAGAGGCCAAGGAAAACAATTTTTCTCCCTCCTCTTTGTAAAACACTTTTAGAAACTTGAAAACAGCTATCATGTCTCCTCTCAATCTTCTCTTTTCTAAACTAAACAAGCCCAATTCTTTCAGTCTTCACTCATAGCTCATGTTCTCTAGACCTTTAATCATTTTTGTTGCTCTTCTCTGGGCCTTCTCCAATTTCTCTAAATCGTTCTTGAAATGTGATGCCCAGAACTGGACACAATACTCCAACTGAGGCCTAATCAGCGCAGAGTAAAGCAAAAGAATGACTTCTCATGTCTTGCTCACAATACTTCTGTTAATGCATCCCAGAATCATGTCTGCTTTTTTTGCAGTAGTGTCACACTGTTGATTCATATTGAGCTTATGGTCCACTATGACCCCTAGATTCCTTTCTACAGTATTTCTTCCTAGGCAGTCACTTCCCATACTTAAAGCCTAACAATCATACTGTATGATTGTTCCTTGCTAAGTGGAGTATTTTGCATTTGTCCTTATTAAACTTCATCCTATTTACCTCAGACCATTTCTCCAGATCATTTTGAATTATGACCCTATAATCCAAAGCAGTTGCAACCCCTCCCAGTTTGGTATCACCTGCAAACTTAATAAGCGTACTCTCTATGCCACTATCTAAATTGTTGATGAAAATATTGAACAGAACTGGTGCCAAAACAGACCCCTGCGGAATCCCAATTGTTATGCCCTTCCAGCATGACTCTGGGCCATAAATAGCTACACTCTGAAAATGGTTATCCAGCCAGTTTACCACCCCCCATACCATAGCCCCATCTAAGTTGTATTTCCCTAGTTTATTGATAGGAATGCCATGCAAGACCATATCAAATGCTTCACCAAAGTCTAGGTATACCACATCCACTGCTTCTCCCTTATCCACAAGACGTGTTATCTTGTCAAAGAAAGTTATCA
The DNA here is from genome assembly GCA_032595735.1 of Pelochelys cantorii. Classification (NCBI taxonomy): domain Eukaryota; kingdom Metazoa; phylum Chordata; order Testudines; family Trionychidae; genus Pelochelys; species Pelochelys cantorii. The sequence continues at coordinate 329,272,640 of CM064326.1, read as the reverse complement.
GATTGGTTTGACTTGATCTGTTCTCTACAAATCCATGCTGGCTGTTACTTATCATGTTACTATCTTCCAGATGTTTGCAGATGAATTTCTTTATTATTTTCTCTATCATCATCCCTGGCACAGAAATTAAACTGACTGGTCTGTAGTTTCCTGGCTTGTCCTTATTTCCCTTTTCATAGATGGGCACTATATTTGCTCTTTTCCAGTCTTCTGGTATGTCTCCCGACTTCCATGATGTTTCAAAGATGATAAGGGCTCAGATACCTCCTCTCTCAGCTCCATGACTATTCTAGGATGCATTTCATCAGGTCCTGGTGACTTGCAGACATCTAGCTTTTCTAAGTAATGTTCAGTCCATTGCCATTAATGTTTTTGTTTCTTAAATTTTCTCTAGAGGATAGAAAATGTATAATTCTCATTTTAGTTAAATGCAATTTGATACCCTAGCTGCTTTTAAATGAAAAGGGATTAGTTAGTGGTTTTATGTAAGTAGTGACTTTTTATAGACTTTGACTTTTTCATCTGTCCTGAATAGTCTCTGAACTGTGCTAAATTATGCAATAGCTTTGTGATGTGTTCAAATGTCCCCAGGGATCTGATTGAGAGAAGACCAATCTGGTTTCTCCTTGTGACCCAAAACTCACATGTGAACTTGAATTTACAAAGGTGAAATATTGGTCCAGTGATTTCCAGTTTGGGAGCCTACATATTAACCATCAAAATCCATCTGAGGCACTCTAGTAAATTGACTTATTTTCAGAGGAGCTAAGCACATGTAACACCTAATGAAATCAATGGAAGCTGCAGATCTTCTGAAATGCAGGCCATAGTGTACGTGACTATATGTGGACTTGGCATCAAATGATAAGCTCCCCTGTTTGAAAATGTAGGCAGTGTCTTTGAACCTGATCTGTTGTCCATTATGTCAGTGGTACATTTTCAACTGAATTCTGCAGGCACCGGAGCAGTCCTTTAAATCAGGCTTGTTCCTCCTTTTCCAGGGCAGCATTAACAAAAGAACTCTTATGCGGTCTTCTCATTCTCAGTGTAACTGCAGGAGCCTTCTACTCTACACTTTAGGCTGTTACGAGTTATAGTTCCGAAGTTATGAGTAGGCAGTGTGCAGATGCCACTATACCCTTGTTTTATACCTGTCTCCTTCCTGGTGTATATACAGTCAATACAATACATTGTTGTAAGGCATCATCTAGAAACACAGGGACTTGCTGATAAGAGATGATTTTTTTGGTGAAGATAAAAGGAAGAAATAGAAGTTGCTGCTAATTAGCATGCATGCCAAAGCTTGCATGAATTCACCCCTACTTTTATGCATCAAGAAAAATAATATAACATGGATTGCCAAAGACAGCAAGTAAACAGAATGAATTAAGTGTGGTTGATCATTCTGGCATGCTTATCCTTAGTTCCAATGTACTGCCTAATGTTTCTTATTCTGTTTTTAAAAAAAGCAAAATAACATTACATTTATCATTTAAATATCCTCCAAGTACCAGCAGCTGCTACTGTATTAAAATGATTATTACAATGCTGCTCTGAGAACATTCATACTAATGCCTAAAAGGTGAATCTGGTCTAATGTGAATATCGGGATGCAAACATTTGAATTTAAATTTGATAAGAACATAAGAACATAAGAATGGCCGTACTGGGTCAGACCAAAAGGTCCATCTAGCCCAGTATCCTGTCTACCGACAGTGGCCAACACCAGGTGCCCCAGAGAGGGTGGACCAACGACAGTGATCAAGCGATTTGTCTCCTGCCATCCCTCTCCAGCCTCTGACAAACAAAGGCCAAGGACACCATTTTATCCCCTGGCTAATAGCCTTTTATGGATCTAACCTCCATGAAATTATCTAGCTTCTCTTTAAACTCTATTATAGTCCTAGTCTTCACAGCCTCCTCTGGCAAGGAGTTCCACAGGCTGACTACACGCTGTGTGAAGAAGAACTTTCTTTTATTAGTTTTAAACCTGCTACAAAGGGAAAACAACAAAAAAAGAGCGAGAAGTGCAATATAGAGTTGAAAACAGTGGAGTTACCATTTTGGTACTTGAACATTTGCTCCATCCCCACTCCTGTTGTCTGTTTTGTCCACCTCTCAAAGGGACTGGTCTACACTACAGCAGAAGGTCAACTTAAGATACGCAACTCCAGCTAAGTTAATTAAGTAGCTGGAATCAACGTATCTTATATCACTGTCCACACATTGCGGGAGGTCATGAGGCGCAAGAACACTGGCACCAATGGGGGTGCCCTCTGAATTCAATTTAGCAGTTCTTCACTAGACTCACTAAATCAAACTCCGCAAGATCAATGGCAACAGTGTCGATCTTCACTATAGTGTAGAGATGGCTATTGTATCTGACATGAAGATGATACACTCTCTGGAGCAAGGCTAGTTTATTTTGTTAATTGTTTATACAGTGCCTATCACAAAGGGGCCCTGATCCTTGACTTAGGTTTCTAGGTGCTATCATAATATTAATAATAATAGGGCATGATTTTTAAATTGCAGTTACTGACAGTATACATGCAAATCAGGTAGGTGCACACAGTGTGGATTTTTACAATCACGTGTATGTGCCTGATTTATAGGTACACCTATAGTAATTGCACACCCAGACTGGAATTATATATTTCTGCAGAGAATGAACCACTCATAGACCTAATTCTGCATTATTTACTCATGTGATTATTTCTTACCCATGCAGATAGCCGCATTGTATTAAATTGCATGGTTTGCAAGAAAATGTACTCTTTGCTTGAGCAAGGATTACAGTATCAGATTTGTATAAATATTGCTTCATATAATTTTGACTAATGTAGCATGTGATGTGTACAAAAGTATATATGAAAGGTGTAAATATCAGAGCAGGGGAATTACATTTGTAAGGTGATAACGTACAAGCAGAACACCGAGTAAAGGAAAGAAATTTAGAAAAAAAGAAAAGTTAGGCTGAATATCATGAAAAACTGCAGGCGGTAATTGAAGTGGAGCATTGTGGGCATGACAGACAGCTAAAGCCCATCAGCTCTGGGGCTGACAGCCTTAGCAGGCAACCCCGCATGGAACTCACATTTGGCCCCTCCCTGCTAACAGTCCCAACACTAACAGTACAATCAGCGCTGAGAGCTCTCTTTGTCCCGGTGTTGACACCCATGCCGTCAGTGTAGTGCGTGGGAGATCCTAACTGCGAGCCTGCACCTAGCCGACCACTTGAGCTGTCAGTGCTGGGACATGCACAAGGCTGACAGACAAGAGAAAATGAGACAATGTACATAATGCAGTGCCTACAGAGGAATTGCATCGTCCTAACAGCATTGGCAGAAGTGCTATGCCTCCCATGGAGTTATGTTACTGTAGTGGGGGACTTACTTTGGCAGAAGTAGCATTCTAGGATAGACAACGGGTTGACGCACATTTCAACCTAACTCTGTAGTGTAGACCAGGCCTTAGTAACATAAGCCTGTCTCACTTTTAGCCCTTACTGATGAAGTGCCTCACTAAGTTGCAAAGGGCTGTGGGGCTAAATTGCTAACATTCAGCCATCACTTGAAATACTTTATGACAACTGACCAATCCACCTCTCCTCCATGAAGTTAGACAAGGTGCTGTTATTAGTGCATTACTAGTTGCAGGAAATTCCTGCTTTCCCATTCATAGACTCTCAAATGGAGGCAAAGTCTGATGGAAGCCACTCTCTTCCAACTTGTGGAAAAATGGGAGCAATTTTTTTCATTTAAGCCTCTCCATCCCCATACACATACCTCCTTTTTTAGGGTTAGAATTTTTAGAATTTCAAACTTTGGTGAAAAAAATCTTCAAAATGTCAACAACCCTGGGATTCAAGACAATATTTTTTTATCTGGGAGTCTAAGATAGTAAGCATATTGATCTGTCCTGCTCACCCTATGCTCCTCCATGCTAATACAGGACATTTGGTGCATCAGAACTGTGTATACTAATCAGTTTCAACTTTGTCAGCCAAACCCATCAGAGCTAAGTGAATGAATGTTCATGGAACTCAAATAACTCTAAGAGGCTGCTGTTACTAACATCTCTTTGAGTTTTCACATATTGGAAATCCATGGGAGTGTGTGCAGCTCTATGCAAAGTGACATTATTCCCCAGGGTTCAGGTTAATATTTTGCCCACTTTTAGGTTATTTTAGTAAATGTCATGGACAAGTTGTAGGCAACAAACAAAATCCATGGGAGCTCGTGACCTGTCTGTGACTTTACAGCGGTTCAGCAGGGGATGAATAATAGCTGAAGCCCAATGGGGGGAATGACAGCATAAGCCCCAAAACCATGAGGTGAGTACTGGGGGGCAAAGCCCAGCCTCCAGGAAAAGTGCACAGCCCTGGCTTCAGCCCCAGCCAGACGCTGCGGGGCACGGGAACATAGCCCCAGCTCTAGCCCTGACTGCTGCCACTGACTGCTGAAGCCAAAAAAGTCATGGCAGTTCAATAAAGTCATAGCAAATAGTATAGTGAACTCTGTAACTAAATTGTGTTCTCACCACATTGCACATTTGTTAGACTAGAAAACACAGTTACCTCTGAGTTTGCTGAGTAAGAGACTGATAAGCTCCCAGTGCCGGGAATCACAAGTAGGAGCCATGAGGTTATTTACCTCTATATTTGGCATTGGTGTGACTGCTGCTGAAATGCTGTGTCCAGTTCTGGTGCCCACAATTCAAGAAGGTTATTGGTAAATTAAAAAGGATTCTGAAAAGAGTCACAAGAATGATTAAAGGATTAGAAACCATCCCTTACAGTGAGAAACTCAAGGAGCTCACTCTGTACATATGTACATAAGAAAGGCCATACTGGGTCAGACCAAAGGTCCATCTCACCCACTATCCTGTCTTCCAATGCCAGATGCCCCAAAAGAAGTGAACAGAAACATGTAATCATCAAGTGATCCCTCTCCTGTTATCCATTTCTAGCCCCTGACAAACATAGGCTAGGGACACCATTCCAGCTAATTATCAATGGACCTAACCTCCATAAATTTATCTAGTTCTTTTTTAAACCCTCTTAAAGTCCTGGTCTTCACGACATCCTCTAGCAAGGAGTTCCACAGATTGGCTGTGTCCCACAGGAAGAAAAACTTCCTTTTGTTTTGTTTTGTTTTGTTTTAAACATGCTATCTATTAATTTCATTTGGTGACCCCCTAGTTCTTATGTTATGGGAACAAATAAATAACTTTTCCTTATTCTGTATACGTTTATAAAGGGAAGGGGAAGGGATGACTTGGTTCCAGTCTACAAGTATCTACATAGGGAATAAATACTTTATATTGGGCTCCTCAGCCTAACAAAGAAAAGGCATGACATGATCCAATGACTGGAAGCTAGATACATTCAGATTGGAAAAGGGTGTGAGGGTAATTAATTCTGGGACCTGACACCATGGCAGATTCTTCAGCTCTGGCAGTTCTTAAATCAACACTGAATGTTTTTCTAAAAGATGTGTTGTAGGAATTATTTTAGGGAAATGGTATGGCTTTTATTATACACAAGGTCAGTCTAGATGATCACAATGGTGACTTCAGGCCTTGAAGTCTACTTATCTATGAGATGCAATATACAAACTTTCTGCTGAAATGTGGTTTGGTAGGGACTTTATACAAGGACCAGAGCTATTGTGGCTTGAGAATCAGGGAGCTGTAACAGGCTTTGTGTTGGATCCCCCTGTCTTCTGCAGTGAGTGAATCCTAGCACAGGAGAAAATGAAGCTCTCACTATCTCAACCCCCAATCTCTGGCCCTGACTGCTTCCACTTCTATACAACACCCATTGTCTCTCTCTATATATAAAAAAGATTTTCCTGCTGGGCAACAGAATGATGTCATCATGCTCTCACACTTTCTGGCTGTGAAAGCGAAAGCAGCCAGAGAGAGGGGGCAAGTGTAGCCCGCTAGTAATTAAATAATAGTTTTAATGGGTTTTGTATATCAGGGGAAGCAGACTAGAAAATCTTTGATTTATAGGTATCTCATAACAGACATTTTATTCATTGTTTTCTCTTTAAGCCAATGCATTTTAATTTGCACGATGAGAGATCTATTTATTGTCATATACAGGGCTTGACAAACGTCGGCGAAATCTACTCGCCAGCCCCGCACTGCGCATGCGCACGACCCGCATTGCGCATGCACGCGCCACCGGTGAACAGGGCGACCGGCTGAAATCTATTCGCCACGGGCAAGTAGATTCAGTGATCTGTAGAGCCCTGGTCATATATATATATATATATATATATAGGTTTAAGCTATTGTGAAGTTTTATACAGGCCGGCTGTGTCTAGACTGGCCAGTTTTTCCACAAAAGCGCCGGTTTTGCCCAAAAACTTGCCAGCTGTCTACACTGGCCACTTGAATTTGCGCAAGAACACTGACGTTCTAATGTAAGAAATCAGTGCTTCTTGCGCAAATACTTTGATGCTCCTGTTCGGGCAAAAGTCCTTTTGCGCAAAAGGGCCAGTGTAGACAGCTCAGTTTTGTTTTGCGCAAAAAAGCCCCGATGTCTAAAATGGCGATTGGGGCTTTCTTGCGCAAAAGCGCGTCTAGATTGGCCACGGACACTTTTGCGCAAAAAATGCTTTTGCGCAAAAGCGTCCGTGCCAATCTAGACACTCTCTTGCGCAAATACTTTTAACGGAAAACTTTTCCGTTAAAAGCATTTGCGGAAAATCATGCCAGTCTAGACGTAGCCGCCTTGTATAGTATATATTATCTAGTAATTTGTATACATGTTGTAAAATATATGTATAGCATATATTATCTAGCCTCAGGAAGGCTACCAACTAAATAACTGAGGGCCAGATCCTTGTATCAGAAACATATAAACTTCCACAAAAGCTCTATGCCTGCATCTCTTAGCATATCCCCTTCTGCTGCTTAAAAAAAAAAACACTTTTACAGATATCATGGGAGCAAATTCTTCTCTCAGCTGCAATTAATGGAAGTTGAAACCAATGAGAATTGTATCTGTGTAAATGAAACCAGATATGCGCCTTAAGAATGAAAATGGAAAACAAAATTAAAACTTGAACTCTGAAAGCCCACAAAGTGTAAAAACTGATATAACCTACTCAAATTCGTCTTTGCAGAATCATCTGCCCCTGAAGTCAATAGTGTTATGCCTGGGATAAATTTAGTGTTATGTATCTGTATTTCATCATGGGTAGTATACAGGAGGCAAATTCCCACCCCTTTTTTGCACATCTGTGGAAATGGTGATCTTGAGCTCAGATGATTCTGCCAGTTCACCACACACTTGCTAGTAAACAAGAAATCTTTTACTTCTGGCACAAGGATGATGTGCCAGTTTCTAGTGGGGATATTGTCTATGAGTGCATCCTAGTTTTATAATGTTTGGATTTTCAATTAAATTAGAGTACTCAAGAGGGAGCTTATTCCTCCAGAGTTTTGAGACCCGCATATCTGTTTTTTCAAACGGCATTCCAAGAAACCAAGCAAATACTCTCCAGATTTGTCTTTGTGTGAACAGTGTGTTAATTTTTTGTTTTGTTTTTGAGGAAAGAATAGAAATGTGTGGCTTATATTGATATGGTTATATTCACAAGCAGAAGTTTTAATCATCATCCAGATAAAAAAAATGCCTGCAAAATTTAAAATAACACTGCAAAATAGTCAGAAAGCTCCATAGGGCCAGCAACGCCTGAGCTGTGGCCAGTTAACACACAGCCTGACTCAGGAGGGAAGGTGTAAAGTTGGCCTTTAAGAGCCACTAATCCTGGGCCAATTGTTTGCCAGTTACACCCAGGCTACGTCTAGACTGGCATGATTTTGCACAAATACTTTTCACGGAAAAGTTTTTCCGTGAAAAGTATTTGCGCAAAAGCGCGTCTAGATTGGCACGGATGCTTTTGCGCAAAAGCATCCCTGTCCAATCTAGATGTGGTTTTGCGCAAGAAAGCCCCGATCGCCATTTTAGCCATCGGGGCTTTTTTGCGCAAAACAAATCTGATCTGTCTACACTGGCCCTTTTGCGCAAAAGGACTTTTGCCCGAACGGGAGCGTCAAAGTATTTGCGCAAGAAGCACTGATTTCTTACATTAGAACATCAGTGCTCTTGCGCAAATTCAAGCGGCCAGTGTAGACAGCAGCCCCAGGGTCTAATTTAGAAAAGACTGAAGTACTGAAGTCTGGTCAGAGGCGCAACATCTACCAAATGCCCTAAGCAGGGCCGGATTAAGGGGGGTGCTAGCCGGGCAGCTGCCCGGGGCGCCAACCTATGGGGGGCACCTGATTGAAGTGGTAAGGGGCACCACGCGCCTGGGGGCGGGCCGGGCTGCGCGTGCGCCACGCACCCGCTGCCCAGGGCGCAACTATGGCTCGGTCCAGCACTGGCCCTAAGCAACCAGAGCTTAAGGAAGTACCAGCCATTCCCCCTTTCTTCAGCTGTGCCCACCATAGTGATAGCTGTCAGTGCTACAGGAGCTGCTACAATGTCTCTGAACCATCAGAGGATTCCCCTTTGATTAAATTGGCCCTCCCTTGTCTGTTGTGCCACCTCTAGGGCTGCCGTGAAAAATGGTCAAGTTGCAGTGTTAGATCTACTGCTGGCACCCTACCATGCTGAACAGATTGACCATTTTTAACAACCATGAGCACTGTCGTTGTATTAATTATTATAATAATGGAAAACGTTCAACCTGGGTAGGAGTGATGAATGGCAGAGGAAGTGAAGGTGTCTACTGCCAATAATGAGTTTTTGCGTGATTCATGCCTCACAGCAGAGGGAAGCACATTAACACATGGACTTTTGTCAGCCTATTTTTAACCATCAGGAACTTTTAGAAATACAGAAAAATAACTAGAGAAAATAGATCATAAATTAATCCAGACCTGAATGGCAAATACTGGCAGTTAATGGTGTTTTTCATCATTCAGAGTGATACAAGTTTACCTTTAACTTATATAGCACTTCCTGAGTTTCTTAAAGTACCTTTTACAAAGGTTAATCCTTATAGCATTCCCACAAGGTCTGTAACTGTATATTCTGATGTTTTTAAAAATTATTTCTAACTCTCAAGGAGATGGTGGACACCAAAAATTCAACATTTTCCTATTTGAGTACATATGCTAATTTTAGCACTTTGAGTAGCAGATTCCACAGTATCATCATGGATGCAGAATGGCAGTGGTTGACATAATAATAGTGTCCACTGTGTTGTACATGAATGTTAAATAGAAGGGACGATCAGCCACTGTCAAACCTGTCTTCTCAGCTTTCATTTTCTGTAGATAATGCAGTCTTGTTTATGACTGACACTCAGGAACATAAAACCCTTTCATGACACACAATTTATAATTCCCTACCAATTTTCACATCTAATGGTCCAACCCGTTCATGTCTGAAAAAAAGCAATATAAAAGGGGCACAATGTGAGAAAAATAAGTAACGATGGAGGGATATTATGATACATGTTGTATCTGCCAATTGATGGCCAGATGATCAAGCTAGGGTTCTGTAGTTTCTACTACCTGAACCCAAATGGAACCTCCCTATGAGCAGAACTGGCATTAGGGGTAGCAAACAGGGTAATTGGCTGGGATCCCACACCAGAGTGGGCCCCAGTGAAGCTAAGTTAAAGGGGGCAAGACTGGGGCTTCAGCTTCCGATATAGGTTCAGGTTCAGGTTTCAGTCCCGGACAACAGCTCAGGCTTCAGCAGGCCGAGGGCCCACTCCTTAGTTTCTGCCCTATACCCCAGCAAGTCTAACACTAGCCCAGCATATGAACAAGACTATAGGAACTGATTTGCAAGGTGTTCTTTCATATTGTATCATATCCAGCCTGCCTGTTTAAGATTAGAACAGTACCAACGCAGAAATATTCAGCTATCCTGTCCTTCTTTATACCCCAGACTCTGGACTGACTGGTATATTTATTGAGAACGCTAGCCAATTAGCCCGTCATAAGACGGGCTTTTCAGGTCTCTCCTCACGTCGGTCTTCTCTCCTGAGCCTCCGGTCTCTCGCTCCGTGTCTCTCTCTCTCTCTCTCCTCCTCCTGCCTCCCCCTCTCTCTGTCTCTCAGCTCTCCTCCGCCTTCTGCCTCTCTCTCCGTCTCTCTCTTTCTCTTCTCCCCCTCCTGCCTCTCACTCTTTCTCCACTCTCCTCTGTCTCCATCGGGGATGCACGCTCGTCCATGCCCCACTTCCTGGCCGTGAACATCACCGCCCCGCCCCCCTTCCTCTCCCGCCGTGGTGCTCGGCTCACTTCCACGCCACTCGGCCGGGCTGCCACGCGGGAGCAAGCGACCGTTAGGGGTCCGCGCCGCTCCCCATGCAGCACTCCCGTGTTGCGCCGCTTGGCCTCCCCCGCGGCAGCCTGGCCAAGCAGCACAGAACTGAGCCGAGCACCACGGCGGGAGGGGAAGGGGGTGCGGGGCGGTGACGTACATGGCCAAGGGGCGGGGTGGTGACGTACACGGCCCCGCCCCTTGGCCGTGTATGTCACTGCCCCGCCCCCCTTCCCCTCCCGCCATGGCACTCGGCTGAGTGCTGCGTATTCAGCCAGGCCGCCGTGGGGGAGCCCAAACAGCCGCTTGCGCTGCTGGCTCCCCTGCGGTGGCCTGGCTGAGGGGCGCAGAACTCAGCCAAGTGCCATGGTGGGAGGGGAAGGGGGGCAGGGTGGTGACATACACGGCCCTAGCCATGTACATCACCGCCCCGCCCCCTTCCCCTCCCACTGTGGCACTCGGCTGAGTTCTGCACCGCTCAGCTGGGTGGTGGTGGGGGAGCAAACGGCGACAAGCAGCCATTTGGGGTCCGTGCTCCCTATGCAGCGGTGCCACGGCGGGAGGCAAGAGCGCCCCCCAGAGGCGAGTCTGTAACACTATGGCATTACAGACTCACAGACATTGGGCTACTATGTGTATGATTCCTCACTGTCATATCTGAGGGTATGTCTACACTACAGCACTAATTCGAACTAAGTTAATTAATTCGAACTAAGCTAATTCGAATTAGTGCATCTAGACTTAAAAACTAGTTCAAATTAGCGTCTTGCTAATTCGAACTAGCATGTCCACATTGAGTGGACCCTGAACCGATGTTAAGGCTGGCCGGAACCAGTGCCGGCAGGGCATCAGGTTAGGGCTTAGAGCGTGGAGCTGCTGCCACAGGCTAGCCGAGGGCTGTGCTTAAAGGGACCCAACCCCCACCCCGGACGGACGGTTCTCAGGGTTCCCCGCTTGCTTGTCTACCTCGATGAGGGACAGCAAAGCAGTCCTGTCTTGGAGTGCCCTGAGTGCCCACACTCGGCACATCACAGCACTCGGCCATCAGCCCAGCTGCAGTCCAGGGGGGCCAATCGGGGGACTGTCAGGATCCAGGAGGCCCTGCAGGAGATCTTCCACCCCGAGGAGCCCACAGAGCCACCCCAGTCCTCCCCATCGGGGGCTCGTGCCCCATTCCTCCCTCACCTCCTTCCACTTACCCCTCCCTAGCCCCCCTTCCTGATGTAAAAAATAAAGGACACGTGTGTTCAAAAATTGAAACTCTCTTTATTTAACAAAACTGGGGAGGGGGAATAAAACTGTGGGGAGACGGGGGAAAGGAGGCAGGAGAGGGCAGGAGAGAGGGTGGGAGAGGGGAGGGGGAAAACTGGGAGGAGGGAGCTGGAAGGGGGAAGCCAGGGGAAGGAGAGGGAGGGGAAACTCAGGGATCAGGGGTGGGGGTCTCGCCGGGCCAACCGCCTCCCAGCACGGTGAGGGAGGGGGCCTCGGCTTCCCCGGGGGGATGGGGTGGAGGGTGTGGAGGTTGAGGTGGGGGGTGTGGAGGTTGAGGAGGAAGAGGTGGGAGGGGGGGCAGGAGCAGGAGGAGGGACAGTTGTTGGGGGGGCAGCAGGGGCAGGGCAGGCACGGGGCACCATGCTCTGCAGCAGGGCCTGCAGGGTAGCATTCCTGGCTTGCTCCTCAGCCAGGTGCTCCTAGCGGAGCTGCAGGTCTGCCCGCATCCAGGCCTGCACAGTGTTGTTCAGGGCTCGCAGGGACCCCAGGTGCTGGTCCCAGTTATCCTGCTCCGTGGTGGTGGTCCGGAGCAGGCCGTGGGTGCGGGAGCATGTCCCAGGCGGGGTGGTGCGTCCTGCACGAGCAGCTGGTGCAGCTGTAGAGAAAGAAAAGAAGTGGTCAGTTCTCCCTGGGGACACAGGGAGTGTGGGTGTCCCCGACGTGAGGGTGACCATGCCCTGCACCATCAGAGCCGATGTGCTTGCACAGAGGCCATGGTCAGGATGTCTGGCTCTCCCCGGGACTGGGAGCTGCCCCAAGACCGCACCCATGTCCCTGTGCTGTGTATAGTGTGGCCGGGGCAGGGGAGGGAGATGTCCCCTGCCTCCGTGTAGAGGGGGTGTGTGAAGGGAGAGCATCCTGCTGGGTCCCACTCCCATGTCAGGTCTCTTCACACACGCATGTGCCTGTTGGGCCATGGCCCCTGTGTGTCACGCAGCTGGAGCCACCTGCCCAAGGGTGGCATGGCATGTGCTTGCATGTGCATGGGTATCTGCGTGATCCGTGGGAGGCATGGCCCACGCGCGCGGTCCCTGGTCTCCCTCCCCACCTCCCCCCCGGGCAGGGGAAAGTGCTGGCACTTACCTGGTATGGCCTCCCCTGACGACCCTGACGACTCCGGTGCCGGGACAGCTGGTGGTGGCCCCTCTGCTGCACCCAGGTCAGGGCCCTCTGGTCCCAGCTCACTGCCTCGCAGGCTGGCGCGGACCGCCCCGCCCCCCAAGAGTCGGTCGAGGGTGGGGAAGTAGGGGCAGGTGGTAGCCCCTGCTGTGGCGTCACCCCTGGTGGCCCTGGCATACGCCTGCTGCAGCTGCTTTATTTTCAGGCGCGCCTGCTCCTGGGTGCGCCTGTGTCCCTTGCGGGCCATGGCGGCCGCTATGCGGCCGTAGACGGCCGCGTTCCTCCTCCTGGTGCAGAGATCATGGAGATTGGGGCCCTGCCCCCAAACCTCAATGAGATCCATGACCTCCGCACCAGTCCAGGAGGCCGCGCGCCATCTATGGCCCCTGGCTGGCCCCTGGGTGCTGGGGGACTGGGCGGGGGACGTCTCACTGGCACTGGCACTGGCTTCCTGGCTCATCCTGCAGCCACTGGGTCGGGGCAGAGACTGCTGGCAGGGCTGTCTCTGGAAAGTGCCGTCTGGCCAGAGTCTACCCCTTTAAGGGCCCCAGGGCTGGGGGAGAGGAGAGTTTCTCTGGCTTGGCCCAGAGTGGCCACCAGGGGGAACCTGGGAAGGGCTAGCCTCCCACTAGTTCGAATTAAGTGGCTACACAGCCCTTAATTCGAACTACTTAATTCGAACTAGGCGTTAGTCCTCGTAGAATGAGGTTTACCTAGTTCGAATTAAGCGCTCCACTAGTTCGAATTAAGTTCGAACTAGTGGTTTGCATGTGTAGCGCCTATCGAAGTTAATTCGAACTAACGGCTGTTAGTCCGAATCAACTTTGTAATGTAGCCATGCCCTGAGTGCTTGACATACATTAATGGATTTAGCATTGTGAGGCAGAAGCCTGTTAGCAGAGAAGAAAACAGAACTACAAAGAGAGATCACACAGAAATCACTATGCTAGAACCTGGTATGGAGTGCAGAATCCCAGTGAAGTGTCTGACCAACAAGACCATCCTTTCTCCTGGGCTACGTCTAGATTGCAAGCCTCTTTCGAAAGAGGCTTTTTCGAAAGATAGTTTCGAAAAAGCCTCTTTCGAAAAAGAGCGTCTAGACTACAACCAGTACTTTTGAAAAAGCAAGCAGCTTTTTCGAAAGAGAGAACCCAGGCAGTCTGGATGCTCTCTTTTGAAAAAGCACAGTTTGCATTACGTAGTGCCTTTTTTCGAAAGAGTACTTTCGAAAAAAGTGTTATTCTTGGTAAAACGAGGTTTTCTGCGGTCAAAAAAACTGCTGCGTTCTTTCAATTTAGTTTCAAAAGAACACAGCAGCAGTCTAGACACAGGGGAAGTTTTTTCGAAAAAAGGCCACTTTTTTTGAAAAAACCCTGTAGTCTAGACACACCGCTAGTGACTATCTGGTATTGCTCCAGGGTGTTTTTCCCCTGTCTCTATTGAGCCTCACCAACATTATGGTTGTTGTTTTGCTCCTTCTCTTCCTTTCACTCACTTTTTCACTCCTTATCTACCATAGTTAGCCACTTACATAAAGCTTCTAGCAGGAAAGAGAAAACCTAACCCTCTTTGAGGCACTTTTGTATGAAGCAAAGGGATTGAAGTAACTTATATTACATCTATGTATGTAGAATGAGATAATCATATTCTACTACTATTTACCATCACAGCATGGGACTTGCCAGGCATGGAGGTCAAACTGTGTTTTCTCTTGTATGTCCAGGATGTAGCATAGTTAAGGGTCAGCACAAGGATGGTTGTGCTACAGAAGACTCTGCAGTAATGGTTCTATGGATAATCAGGCTTCTTCAGTTATCAGGAGTTGAAGTCCAACACTCTCACTACCACTAAGTTCACTGGAAAGAAAATAGTGCTCATGCATTTGGTGATCTCTCACAGTGTGTCTTTCCTGAACATTTTCTGAGAATGATAGCAAAGTTTATGTTCCCCTAAGTAAATAGAACCCCATGTGTAGGCAGGAAAATTCCCATAAATTAATGATATAATCAGGCTAAGAGTAGCAAACATTGTGGCATATCTTTACATCTGGAAACTGATCTTACCTACTAATTAACTCAGATCTAAAACACTTCCCTTCTAATTTTATTCAGGAGCTCTTTTAAAAATTTGCAGATATTAGTTAAAGTCTCACTCCTGAAAGAAATTAATTGCAATTCTGACATCAAAATTAATGTGTGTTTTAAAAAGAACTTGTAGGCAACTTCCAGTAAGAATAAGATGAATGACTGTTTCTCAGCACACACTTCCTCCACCAGGTACTAAGGCCATTGTGCACTCATCATCAAATGCATGGACCAGATTCTCTTGCCTTGATGCTGATAAAAATGAAGAGCAACTTCACTGAATTCCATGGAGTTACACCAGTGTAAAACTTGGGTTAGTGAAAAGAGAACTAGGATCTATGGGGCAGAGGAGCATTCCCTCTCTACCATTAATGCGAGGGTGTGATCTGTTCCTGCCATGCTTCTAGTCAATTTTACTGATCAAGGCGAAGGATGTGTTACAGCTACACCTCTCATACATCCTTCCTATGGACATTTCTCATTTTAGCCCCAATGGCATCTATAAATATAATGTCCCCTCACTTTCATTATTGACCACCTGTATCATTATTGGCTTTCCTCTTTAAGTGTCTTAGTGCCCAGGGCAACCCACCTCATTCACAAACAGCTGGAACGGGATTATAAAAGCTGACAAGTGGCTAGGCTGAGACAGAGCTGCAGGATGAAAATAGAACCTTGCAGTAGGCCCTGAAGCAAGGCGACTGAAAAGCAATGTGTGCCCTCCTTTCAGCACTGAGATTGGAAAGGGGTGGGGGGAAGCCTCTGGGGAATCTAGCTGATGGTGGGCAGAGGAACGTCTTTTTTTAATTTGGGATAAAAGTCCCCTGAAAGAGACTTGGGCATGGCAGAGATTCCTGACTGGGCTGGGCAAACAGGCCAACAGCTCAGAGATGATGGTGAATGAGGGCTGAGAATTGACTGAGAACCCGAGGCAGCCCAAAGCCAGCGTGGGGAGTTGGTGCAGTTATACCCCACAGCTCCACAGTTCTTTGATTGTGCAAGTTGCCAAGCACTCCGACTCCATCCTGCAAAACACTTAACCATGTGTTGAAGTGCTTTGCTGCAACAAGGCCAAAATACCCAGCAGTCTGCATGATCAAGACCTAAAATCAGTGTTTAAAAATGGACTCCAAGGCTTGGTGTGCAATCATTCTTTCTCCTCACTCCAGTCTCTGCCTATGGTGCTGCAGTTCAGTATGTAGTATTTCATAATGACATTCAGAGTAGCATTGCAATTGTATTTTGTTGGTTGTTGACATGCTAAGGGTTATTTATTGGGATGTCTACTCACAGTTATCTGTAGCCACGGTTACGGATTATTCCTTTATAGAAGCATCGGAATCTGAAGTTATAGTTTGCTGCTTTAAGCCTGATTAGCTGAGTAGAAATTTTCTGTTAAAATGTTAGGCCATTATGTGTGTCATGTTCCAGGACACAACAAATGAAAGGTATATTTTTAACATGAGTGGAAGACAAAAACTAGAGTGACACTTTTCAAAGATGTCTAAGGCTTTTAGACAACCAGATTCCACTAAAATCAGTAATGGCTAATTTTAGATAGCTATGAAAAATGCAGCCATTTAAATTTATTTCAGTCGGTGGAAATATTTCTTCTCTTACTTCTAGAAACACACACGCAAATTGAGAGCACACACACACAGAAACTCAAATGAATCAGTGACAAGTATATGTTCATGTCAAAATAGACAAATTTAAATGATTCATAGAGTCCCACAGCCAAGCTCTTCAAGAATATTGCAATACTATTCAGACACCTTTATGATAGCCCTGCTCCAGGCTCTTTGAGAGTTAGAGCTACAGAAGAGCTATAAAATATCAACACAGTCCAGAATAAGGAATTTCATTGGTTACAGAACATACAGTTTCACAACATTTTTGTGGGTTAATTAAAAAGAAACACATAACAAAAGGATAATTTCTGATTACCATTTGTGTTTGTATTCATGCTGAACATCAGTAGATAGCCATGTTTTGATCTTCCTGGCAGTGTTGAAGCAGAGACAACATTGGCCTATGGCATAAGATTGAACTGGCTGGCAGTGCCAGTGTACTCCTTGTTGTTGCAACATGGGTCCTTTCCCCAATGTCTGGTTGGTGTACAAGGCCTATGAGTTTGCAATGCCTGGTGATTAGGGGACTTATTCCTTTTGCGCTAGCAGTAGCGGATCATGTTCTTAGTGTGAAAGATTCCAGGTTCCAATTCTCCTAACAGCATAATAAGGATTGTATCCTACACTGAAACTAGGAATTAGTTCCCTGTCTACACTGGCACTGTAGTGGAGCCTCCGCCAGATAGGGAAGTTGCAGTGATAGAAAAGAAAGTGTAACTTCCCCTCCAAGAGAGAATCCACCAACACAACCAAAAAATGAGTGATGCTAGCAGGGGAGGAGATATAGCTAAGATGACCAGCATATTTGCCAGTTCTTTCTCCATAGTGGAATTACCCTTAAACCCTGACCATAACTTAAAAGCTGCTCACTCTTTCTGTCAAATTAGGTTTCACCTGAGGGCAAAATTCCAGAAGACTTGGGGAGGTGTAATTTAAACCCTCTGAATATCTGGCCTCCTTGTGGTCTGTATTTTTTTTTTCACTGATGTGACCTTGCTTGGAATACTGTGCTCAGTTCTGGTGTCCACAATTTAACAAGGATGTTGATAAATTGGAGAGGGTTCAGCAAAGAATCAGAAAACATGCCATACTGCAATAATCTCACAGAGCTCAATTCATGTATCTTCACAAAGAGAAAGTTATGGGGGACTTGATGACAGTTTATAAGTACCTATGTAGGGCACAAATATTTAATAAAGGAAACTTCAGTCTAGCATAGAAAGTTGTCACATGGCTGGAAGTTGAAGCTGGAAAAATTCAGACTTGAAATAAAACATAATTGTTTAACAGTGAGAGTAATTAACCACCAGAACAATTTACCAACATTTATGGTAGATTCTCAATCATTGACACTTTTGAAATCAAGATCAGAAGTTTTTCTAAAAGATTGGGTCAAGGAATTATTTGGGAATGTTATGTGGGAGGTCAGACTATATGATCATAAAGGGCCTTTCTGATCTTAGAATATGAATCTGTGAACCTGGAATTTATTCCCCACTCTGTTATTGGATTACTAGGTGTGACACTGGGCAAATTACTTCACCCTTTGGTGCCTCGGTTTTCCTCTCTATACAACGAGTATGACTGTGCTGACCTCCTTTGAAATATGCTTTGCAATCTATAGAGGAAAAGTGTCATATAAGAGCAAGGTTTATCTATCCCAGTGCCCATCTGAGACACACTCTGGAGCAGGTTAGCTTCATAATGTTCACCCTGGTGCCCAAAGATTTGAATGGAAGAAAAAGAGGCACCTTGTGCTCACATGGTGCTGAAAATAGGAACTGCTGAGGGGAAAGTCCTGCTGGGTTTGCTTCTGAGACTTTGAAATACAGAAAATTAAATGATATTTTCACATCTATTTTCTGTGTCATTTTAAAATATAATTAAGGTTGTTGCATAATGATCGCATTTCAAAGCAAATTAGACATTTGATATCAAAACCTAATTTAAATAGAAAAATATATCTCTGGCTGCAGTTAATGTTTCAAACACCTTGTATATAAAAGTAGCAGTAGTTGTTTAGCTTAGTTCTAGATCAAAGCTGTTTTGAGGTGGTCTGCTGAGGTTTGTTATTAAAAAAAAAAAAGTAGCCAAAGCCAGGTCTTTGTTGGCATGGATTTAGTATTGGAGTCATAGCCCAGAAGAGAGAAGTCTATGGTGATTAAGAAAATAGACATATGTACTGATCTGAAGAGCCTCACAGATTTGAGCAGGCTTTGGATCAATGCAAATTTCCCCATAATGTATTTACTTGTACCCGGAGCCTATGAACTGTGGGTGATGTTCTCACTTTTCAGGGGTTTTGAGAAACAACGTTGACTCGGGCAGAAACTGTGGCTGATTACCAACTGTGGTTGAGGAGTCATTTTATTCTTATCAATAGCATTATTATTTTTTCTTTCATTTAGAAGACTGCATTGGTTCAAAAGGATATTCGACATTACCAATTTCTCAAGGGAAAAGGACAGTAGTTAGAAAACAATTAATACAGTAGAAATAGGTCAGATATGTGTTTTCTTAGCTAAAAACATTCTTCTAAGTCATTGAATCATATCTTGGTCTCATTGAAATTGATGGCAAAATTCTCATTGACTAAAATTAGACCAGATTTGCCACATGTAAAGGCGTTTGGGATACTGATATTTGGATAGACACATGCCTACTACAAGGTACGTCAGCCATATGAGGGTCTAATTCATGGCTGGGCAAGATGCAGCCTGGGGGCCTGATCAGTTCTCCTAACGCTGTGATCCGGTCTGTGGACCGCATTTGGCTGCTTTCTATTAATATCCAACTGCCCATGCCACCGAATTTCCAGGCAGAGGCTCAGGCAGCAGGATCCTATTTAAATGGCTCCCAGCTCCCAGCCGTGGCACTACCCCAGTGGGGGCCAGAGCCATGTGCCCTTTAAATAGCCTCAGCAATGCCAGGCAGCTGCCAGGCAACACAGTGGCGGTGGGGCTGCAAGATGCAAGCCATTTAAATGGCTGCTATTTAAAGAGCTCCCAGAGCCCAGCCCTGCAGCTACCATGTTGCTTGGGAGCTGCCTGGTATTGCTGTGGCTATTTAAAGGGCTCCCAGTCATGGCTTTACCCCACCAGGGGCTAGAACCACAATCCCTTTAAATAGCTACAGGAACTCTGGACAGCTGCAAGGCAAGGAGGTAGTGGTGGGCCCAGATCTGCGAGGCCTTAGCTGCATTTTTAATTTTAAGCCTCTTGCTCCAGACAGCTCTGGGGAGATGCTAATCCCCAGCCTCGCCACCTCCACCCCAGACCCCGCCCCTTCTGGGGGCAGAGAGGAGGGTGCCTGTGACAAAGTACCAAAATTAATTAAGTGTGCCCTCCTCCCCCCGTGAAAATTATTGCCCACGCCTGGTGTAATTGATTGTGTTGAGCTACAGTACTCCTCTGGTTCTCTGAGCTGGAACAACTTGCTGTCTCATTTTCTGCTGAAAAGCACTTGGTCTTAGATCACATACATGGTGTTTTTTCCAGCATGCTAGGCAGATGTCATTTATTAGTAAACTTCAAGCATCATAACAGGACAGCACCCACCTCTTTGTTGTTATATGGAAGTGCTGGTTTTAGTTCTTCGTACTGTATTTAATTAATCAATATATATCACAGCAGGGCACCCCATTTTCCTTTGTGTTCTTCCTTTCAAAAACGTAATCTAGCCAGAGGCTGGCAAGTCAATGGAAATAGCACTCGCCTCCTCCGGTCCAGAAATCCATAAAACAGTGTGAATATTGTGGTGCACACACACTATAGTAAATCAGGAGCTGCTATACTCACTCCAATTAGAATTACTCTTGATGTACTCCACGGTAAGCAAGATAAGAATCAGACACTGTAAATTTACATCCTAAACAGCAAAACAGTTAGTTGAGATACTTCAGAAGCCAGATTGTCCTCTTGAACAATGATTTGCTATGAAAGGGGGTTTAATTTTAAAGAAAGGTGGATCTAGTTTAGTAAGTCTATTAAAATATGTGTCATTCTGTTCAGAGCATCTTTTTATATTTGTTCCTCATATTTGTTTGTATTTTCATTGCTGACACACTAAATTACACTAAAAATTCTTGCTGACAAAAGGCATGAGGAAATACGGGTTTCCATATTTTAGTGGCATCCTGGGGAAATGCGGTACAATGTAATGGGGTAGCCTATATCTTTTCTCACTCTTTCAGGACAGTATAATGTCATTCCTTCTCCTCCACAGGCAATTAACATTATAGTTTACATAATGTTTTCCTTTGGTTATGAATTTGACACGGTGTTTTACTTTATTATTTCCCCCCATTTGTTGTATACAACAGCACAGAATTCTCAAAATAACCACAAGACCTATGTGAAGACTCAGTTTTATCTGTGTAAGTGGTATCAAGCCAAATGATTGTGGTTTTCTTGCTGTGAAACTGCTGTGGTTTTAAGATTTTTACTCATTGACTTTGGTGTGATATTAAGTCTTCTGGAACTTGATCTGTTAACAACCTTTTCCTTTCCATAGTTGAAGGGCTAGATTTTGAATGCCTTACAGTGGTGAGAAGTCGATCTCATTGAGGTTACTCATGTAAATGGCTACTCACCAGTGCCAATGCACAGTTCACAATCTGGCCCTACTGGAACTCTGAGCTCTGAACTCCCATGTTTCACTCAGTGGTGTGCTTAATGTAAACATGCTGAGCCAAAAGAGCTCACTGTAGTCAAATTAGCTTATGGTCTCCAAATAATTAATTTGGGGGGAGGGGGCTTGATCCTGAATATGCTTACTATTATGAATTGAATGGGCCAACCCATGGCGTTACACTAGTCTTTGCAAGATCAAGCTTTATGACAACTAGAACAGACTCAAACCAGCTCAGAATAATGCACACATTTAAGACAGACTTAGGCAAGGCTGTTCACCACAGTCTTAGATTTCCTCCACCCCAGTGAGTGAGTTACTTATCTTCCCTCTATACATACACATTATCACTCTCTATTGGTGAAAGGTGAGTGAGCAGTATTTGTGCTTGAACTTGTACATTTCCAAGACAGTTGATCAAGGCTGATTTCTGACATTTTGAGCTAGACCTTCATTTGGTGTAAATCGACCTAACTTCACTGATTTGGTCCTCTTTTATTATTTTAATGACAGAATACAAACAATGACCTAGCATTTACATATCTCTCCCGCAAAATTAGGCCATTCCTGTCACACTTCTAACTACAGACACTCAGCAGTAGGTGTTTGCCATCAAGTTGCCATCAAGTGGGGACTCTCACTTGATCTTTCACAGATGTTAGTTCACCAGGAAATGTGTGATACATAGAATGGCGATTTCTTTCTGACACTGGCCGGTGCACATGCATGTTGATGTTCTGAAAATCTTTCACTATCACACAATCCAGACAAAGCATTTTAGGCAGTGTGCATGAACAGCCAGAAGAGCATTCAGCTGCTAACTTAGCCATACAGGTAAGCTGATGGCAACATAACAGTCATTAATCTTATCAGTGTGCAGTGAAAGTGGTTTTGTAATGTAATGTGTCAAAGATCATTTAAAGCAGAGTTTCTTACTGTCATGTCAAATCATGCCCTTTAAGTTATCTGAGTATCTGATGTCCAGTTAAAGACTGGTTCACATAGTGAAGTTTCACCCCATGCTGTTTTGCTGTCCTAGGAATGCAGGTGTTGGAATGGAATGGCATCCCCTTGACAGCAAGAACGTATGAAGAAGTCCAGAGTATCATCAGTCAACAGAGTGGGGAAGCAGAAATATGTGTAAGACTGTGAGTTTTTCCCCATCTTTCTGTTTCCATTTTTTTGGCTTTTCATGGCTTTTTTTGATTTATAATTGTTAAGGTGGAACCTTTGCTAGCCTGGAGGATTTGTACATGTATAAAGAACTAGAAGAAGGTCAGTGTGAGTTTTGGAGGCTTATTTGTTTTATAATGAATCATTAAAAATACAACAAATGAATGAATTAAAACGGATTTTAACTAATTATGTTTTTATCAATAATGATATCTCCCTTTCCAGGACAAATTCTCCTCTCATTAGACAGGTACAATCCCACTGAATTAATTGGGGTTTGCCAGTGTAAGGAGATAAGAATTTATTCTTCCCATGACTTCTGTTGAAACATGTTACATTAGGACGGAAGCTGTAACTTATCTAAACATCATGAGAAATGTATGTATTTCAATATAATCTTACATTCAATCCATTAAAGATTTCACCTTAAAAGAATCATTTTTCTCGGCACATTGACTTTAACGGCATTGCAAAATTGTATCAGCTAAGAAGGGGCCATGCTTGGGAGCTGCTTTCTGTCATTAATCACGTTTCATTTATCTACTTAATAAAATAACGAGGGTATAAGGAAAGAGTTGCTTTTGTCTCAGGCTTCTCATTGCTTTCTTTAGGGACCTCAACATGCTCTCAGATTCTGAGAATCCCCAGCATTTGGAACTGCATGACCCAGTAAAGGCTGGTAGGTGAAAGCAGATTGCTTTCAAATGTATGGACTGGATGGCCATAAGCACCACAGCTGCAATTTATGAATGATATAGGCAAAGCTTTGTTTGTGGTAACTCATGAAACGTCTGGTATGTGACGTTAGCTCCTAAATTGCTTAATACCAAATCTTCTCTTCTCTGATTAGCTTATGAAGTCTTCCATTCCAGACTTTGGAGTCTCTTTCGTGCTCATATTCTTTCTTAGTCCTTTTCTTTTTGCATGAATTTGCTCAGCAATGACTTGAATTTATTATTCAGTTATTTAAACAAAAGATTTTGGGTTAACTGTTGTCAAACAAAAGTAAGGATTCTTAACAAACCTGCAAGAGTTCTAGAAGCCAGACATGGGGCCAGATCCTCAGGTGGTGTAAATCAGCTGTGAGGATCTGACCAATCATCTCTAACCTTATTGTAACAAAAGTAAACTTTCCTTCCTGGCCAAAGAAGATTCTTCCTAGAGAGTTTATGAGATAACTGGGGTCAGGTGACTTGGTGCTAAGTGGAAGGAGAAGGAGACCTGTTGTTTCCACATTCTTTTTGCACTGAAATTTGGAATCAGATCTTCCACTAGTGGAAATAAAAGCAGGCTGTTTGACATTTTAGATTTATTTATTTAGTGTGTTGAGCCACTGCTGGAACAACCAGAGGACTGAATGGTTTTGCAATTATCAATGTAAAGCTCTTGTATACTTTAATCCAGTAGACAAGGCGAAGTCCCCAGGGGTCGATCCTAAGCAGCTGGCAGCGGAGCTTCAAAAGGTTTCCCTACAGCAGTCCCCTTTGGTTGCTTCCTCAGCAGTGGAGAAGGGATCTCACGTCCATTCTGGCACTCCCTCTGCCACCTCCAGTGCTGTTCCCAGCCCTGGCCAGCCTGGTTCTCCCTCAGTGAGCAAAAAACGGCACAGCAGCAAGGTAAGATGCTTCCACTTGTGATATGCTCCTCAGTTGTGCAGTGAGTAAAACGTGGTCACAAGAAGTGAGTAATTAGCTACCTACATGACCTCTATATTGTAGGAACACACATATAAATGCATTCACCATGGACCTCAGGATGGAGATGAATATTATGGTTCCTATTTTATAGGAGGGGAACTGAGGCACAAAGTTGATGTGCCCTACCCAAGATCTCACAGGAAGTCTGTGACAGACCCAGGAATTGAATCAAGATATCTTTAGTTCAGTTTGAGGGTTTTAGCAAATACATTGTCCTGGTCATCCTTTCTCTGATCCTTCATGTGCATACTGTCTACTGGGTGGCGAAATACTGGCTTTGGTGACACCAATACTCCCATAAACCTCATTGGGAATTTGTACATTGCAGTTAAAAACCTGAGATTGGCTCATGTTAGCTGTCTCAGGATCACAGGCTGTTTAACTTCAGGATAGATGTTTGGGCTCAGAATGGGACCTGGGCACTAGGATCCTGCAAGATGGGTCAGGTTCAGCCAGAGCCTGAATTTCTACACTGCAGTAAATTTCCCCTTAGCCTGAACCCTGCAAGCCCGAGTTATCTGACAGGCGCCAGACACAGGTATCTCACTGCAGTGTAAACATACCCATTGGGGCCAGGATTTCACTCAGAAAAAAAATAGGGGGAGACTATGTATGCAGCACATAGTGTAGAGCCAAATACCGCAGCATTTTAAAGAATAAATAATGACAATGGTAGTACTACTTTGAATGCCAGAAAAAGAGTTAACAATGGTATTAACATTAAGCTCTGTCCTTCTCACTTTTCCATTCCCATAAATTAGTTATTAACTGTACCCTCAGATATTATTTATCAAATATTATCCATTTCTCAGTTGAACTGCTTTATGCTTGGGCTACCAACCATATATTCAAAAGCCATTCACAATATTTTTCAGTATTGAGAAGATGGGGGGGAAAGACTATGAAGTTATATATTACTTCTCTACATTCTCATCAAAAGATTTGTTGCCTGCAATGGAAATCAATGTTGCAAAGATCTCATTTTTTGTGCAATTTGTAAGAAAGAGCACTCCAATCTTATCTAAAGGAAGCTATTACGTTAGGGTGCGTCTACACAGCACAGTTATTTCAAAATAACTGACCTTATTTCAAAATAACAATGCAAGCATCTACACAGCAATTCCGTTATTTTGAAATAAATTTGAAATAACAGATGGCTTATTCCGACTTCTCCACGAGGAATAATGCCTATTCTGAAATAGCTATTTTGAAATAGCAATAGTGTGGACACTACACTGCTGCTATTTTGAAATAGCGCCTCCCCAGGGCCATTCAAACTAATTACTCCCCAGTGCCTCCTGGGGCTATAAATCAAGGTAGCACATCCACATCAGGGAAGCCTTGGACTAATTTTGAGGTTTCCCTCTAGTGTAGAGGTGGTATTTTGAAATAAGCTATTTTGGAGTATTTCATCCGGAATAGTTTGTTTCAAAATAAGTGTGCAGTGTAGATGTATGCTTAGTGAAAAGCTGAACATTAAGGATACTTCCAAATGTGACAGCAATGCACTTCCTTTTTTACTTAATTATATCTGAGTAGGATTTTATCAGGTCTCCCATTATTTATTTGTTTGTTTATTTATTTGTGCTGTAGTAGCACCTAGGAGCACCAGACATGAGCCAGGGCACCATTGTGCTTGATGCTGTACAAACACAGAAAAAAACATGGTCCCTGCCCCAAAAACCTGACTAAGTAAATTATTGTAGTTCTAAGTACCTTCTGTGAGAGGTAAGCACAAGAATCTCTGTCTCTCATACTGCTGGCCCAGAAGGAATAAACTCAGATTTATAATTAGGGATTTTAAAGAGTAGTTGTGGGAAATCCACCTTGTTGAGATAGGTTATGTCTTTAATGATAATCCTTTATGTTTTATGTGGCAGTGAGTTCCACAGTCTTGGTCCAGATCCTGAGAAAATTGTGTGTCTTGTCGACAAGAGCCTTCCTCTGCTTCTAAGCCACTTTAGTTTGGGCGCAAATTACTGGCTTTGTGGAAGAGGAATACATATAGTAGGAGGTCAAACTTTAAGTTAGGGAGGACTAACCAGAAATCCCAAAGATCGTTTAAACATAAACTAGTGCATACCGATGAGTTACATATTTAACACATAATGTTTCATAGAGGCAAAACAATCCAACATGAGTTATTGTTTTATAAATGTACTTAAAAATAAGTAAAATGGATGTTGGCATTCAAATTAAGAAGATTAAGTAATTAAAAACCTCTCTTTTTCTGTAAATTATATGAAAAGTATATACTTCCAATATAATAATCATTCATATCACTGACATGTCATGACTTCTGTTTCTTGATCTACAGAACAAGTTCATAACTGTACTGAGTTTTGTATGATCACAGTATTATAGCTCATGCGATTTGTAGCTCTCTTCTTGCTTTATGATATTGGCAATCAGACTACAACCTTGATCCATCGCATTTGCAAAAGTTTCATGCTGGCCTGAATGTTTCAAAGTATATAGGTCTTCCTTTTAGTATCAGATAAAATCTTCTCCTTAAAAGTTTTGTATAGCAAATTTGATGTACTTCAAAAATGATGTAGGAGTCTGATATCCTGTAATGCTGATTCCATTTAATACTTTGTCCCATTACCATAGAGAGTGATAGAGCATAACATCAGAGCCTGGCATTACAAGAACTCCCCATCACAATAATGACAATCTTCCCTAGCAAGTGTGACAGCATTACAAAGCACCAGCTCTTCTATGGAAAAAGAAATGTAACAAAAGACATTCAACGGCGATGCAGAGAAGGGAGTTAACATTTTGAGCCATGAATGGGTTACAAATTGTCCAAGTCTATTTCTTTTCCAAACTGATGCGCGATCATGTTGCTGTTCAGATTACATGCTGGATACTAAGCATCTGGTCATAAATGTCCTTCAGGAACAATTTACTTTTCCTCTTGAAGAAGAATAGGCTGCCTTTCTAAGTCCTTATGGTTCCCAACTCCCTCTGCAGCAGCAATGAATTGCTTTTCCTTCCACCAAATTATCTCTAATAATGCCCTGATTCAGCAAGATACTTAATCATGTTCTAAACTTGAAGCATGTGGTCAGTCCCACAGAGTGACATTACAATCAACTGACTTCAAAATACCCTACTTCAATATTTAAATTGAAGTGTATGCTGAAGTGTGTTGCTGAATTGGAGCATAAAGAATCAATAATGATAATTGCAAAAGGCTGTAAAACCATTAAAGTTTCACAGAGGAATTTACAATGTTCCTTACAGTGTGTGTGTATTTTTGTAGATACACACTATGGAGCCCCAGTGACTTCTTAGTTTAAAAGTTGTAAATAGCTTTGCATTATGAGTTTAGTTTTGGAGAACCTTCACTGGATTCCACACAACCCCTGATTTCAGCCTGAAGTTTATTAGATGACAGACGGTATTTCCTGATAGAAGAGAAATTTTATTTTTACCCAGTGTTTGTAATGAATCAACTGTGGCATTTCTGAGTTTCTACATTTTGAAATATAAAGCTGCATCCGTGCTAGAATATATTTTATCTGTTTTTCAGCAGAGTATAGTCCAGTTAACCAATGATATCAGTCTTGTCAGCAGTAGTGTAGACAGACTGCAGCCTTCTCATGAAAACCTGCCCTGAACTATCAACAAGTAACATTAATCCCTTTGCTGAGGGCTAGGACAAGGCCTGTAAACAGACAGAAGCTGCGACTGGATGACAGAGGATGGATCTTTGCATAATTGCTCTGTTCTGCTTATTCCTTCTGAACCATCTAGCACTGGATGCTGTTGGAGACAGGATACTGGGCTAGATGGACCAATGGTCTGCCCAGTATGGCTGTTCTTTATATTCTTATGAACCATTTAACCCCCACTGTGAAGGTTAAATGGGGATTAAACGATGCATAGGCCAGGAATTAAGAAATGAATTTTACTCAGTAGTGTCTCTGAGTATTTTCTTCGAAGAATGAATTTTAGGAGTTGTTTGCTATCAATATTTGTAACTTGGACAATTCATTTGGGACTGGGTCAATTTATAAACTCAGAGGTCCTGGTATAGCTTAGTAGCTGTTAGCTGAATTGCTCAGATTAAAGGAGTTTGTAAGGTCCTGATTAGCAATGGTCAAAGATTTTTCATAGAAGTGATTTTTTTGCCAAAAAGTGCATTTTGGAGAAAAAAATTAAACTTTTTCTCTGGAATTTTTTCCTGGAATTTTTCTCTTGATTTTCCATTAGGAAAAAAATCTAAATGAAATGTTTCAGGTAAGTTTGACCTGAATCAGAGTACTTCAGTTTGTTGAGCTGACCTGAAACATTTTGTATTGAGTCAGTTCAACATTAAACCGTGTCTGTGTTTGTTGCTGCGGTGTCCCATGGAAACTGTAGAGGCTTGGTGTCTCATTCTCTCTTACTGGTTAGGCTCTTGGCTGGACTACATTTCCCATGATATACTCCTGCTTCCCTCTGTCTGAGCTGTGTGAGACATTGTGCAAGTTCCATCACTGCAGTGCATCATGGGTGTTGTAGTGTGTGCACGGGGGAAATGTCAGGAGGAATCTGATAAGAAAAACTAGTTTCTGACAAATTGGGCCAAACCTGTACATACCTCTGTTGAGGAGCACAGATAGGTAAGAGAACAAATACTCCTGGGTTTTTTTGTGGCCTTGTGGAGGGGGCAGAGCACAATACCACGGATGCAAAATGGTCCACTTAAAAATTGATTCATCTCTGTGTGTCTTGGGTGTATCCACATGGTGAGCTGGTCCAAATCTGCTTCTTGGACCATCTTCTGCCAGGTATTGGGTCTTACTCAGAAGTTGTGATGCCTTTGGCTCCTCTATTGCCCTTCAGTCACTTCTCTGAGGGTGCGGCTACACTACACCCTTATCTCAAAATAAGCTATACAATTTGAGCTACACAAATTGCATAGCTTATTTCAAATTAATTTCGAAATAGCTTATTTCAAAATAGCACCAAATTTCAAAATAGAATGCTATTCCGAAATGTCCCTTAATCCTTATGGAGCGAGGTTTACAGGGATATTGAAATAACATGCCTGTTATTTTGCGACCTATTTTGCAATAATGGGCACACTGTCAAGACATAGAAAATGCCACTTTGAGAGACCAGAAGTATTCTGAAATAGCGCTGCTGTCTAAGATGCACCTTGAGAGAAGGAAATTAGCGCAACAAAGAGCATCAGTATCTCCCATGCATATTTCTGCTCGGCATCTACTGTTTTTTGTGGGGACCATGCCTTAAAGAACATAGGCTTCCAATCCTATTCTCTGCTGTCCACATGAATCACGACACGTATGTACATGTACTCTCCCACTTCTTCATGTTATATCTGCTTCCTACCCATCTTTCAGCCCTTTTGTTCTCTTGTGCTACATGTACACAGAATTCTGCATCATTAGGCACTATGACCATGGTTTAAATTCACTGAAAGCAAATTCAAGGCCAATGAACATTGAAAGGAAAACTCCATAATAGTTTGTACTCATTCATGGATTCTGAAATAGCTGCAACAATGAAAGATAAAGATCTCGCAGTCAAGATAGACTGTGTAACAAGAAAGATGGCTTAATATGCACTGACAGTCCAAAGAGCAAGTAAGAGATTAGGCTGCATTAAGAACACAGAAAATGATATGGAAAATATGATTAGGTCTTTATATGAATTGAGAGTTTGTCATTAGCCTGATTATTTTTATTTACTTTTAGTAACCTCATCTCAAAAACAGCACTGCAGAAAAAAGAAAGGCTAAACAGGACAATGGAAGCAACTAGTGACAAGGAGATTCTTCAAAAAAGACCAGCACTCATTTTAGTGGTGGTGTAAGCAAATGCAATCCTGCAAAAGTCAGTGGAGTTAGGTCCACTTATGATATCAGCAAATTTTGCCCTTGGACTGTTTAGCGTGTAAAGAAGATGAATAAGAGGAGAGATGAAATCATAGGAGTATAACATTAAAACAATTGAGAAGCCTGCTTATTGTAATAATAATAATAAATACCTAGCTAGCTCTCAGAGCCCTTTACAAAGGAAACATCATTGTCCACATTTTACAGATGGGGAAATCAAGGTACAGGTAGGTTAAAGTATGTTTCCTAAGGTCATCCAATAAGCCAGTGAGAGATGTGAGGCTAGCACTCAGGTCTCCAGAATCCTAATTAACAGTCTTATTTAACTAGACTCCTAATAAAAGAGCAAACCCAATGAAATGTGTAGACAATGAACTCAAATTGGATAAGAGGAATTTGTTATGTAATGTAGAATTAATGTTATAATTTTTCTCCAGGGCAGTGAGTCCAATCGTGTTATAAGATTCTAAAAAGGGCTAGACACATACCAGATGCATGACAGTCATCTCTGCTGCTGCACTTGCCGTAGGAGAAAAATTGCTAGGGTCACCAATTCTTAATACTCGCCTAATGCATAACCATCTGGGGCAGGAAGATGTGTTTTCCCATGGCACTTATTCATGTGACATTAATGTGGTGAGAAAGATTGGGGTGTTCCTTCAAACACTTTACAAGCCATTGTCAAAGAAGAATTCCTATGTTCCTATTAGAGATTGACCTTAACTACAACATTTGAATGCAGAGGTTGTGGGTTGGGTTCCTCTCCAGTTCCTGCAGAATTTTCTGCTGTTGATGAGATACAACATATTGGGCCAATTTGTGTCTATCCCTTGTGCAGAAGTCGGAGAAGAGCACAAAGAGGCTGCTCCTTCATCTCCACCCTATTTGAGTCATCTTCGGTGAGGTCCAGGCACAGTTGCAGTCCTTGATGGAGCCAGGCAGGGAAATGTAATACTGTTTTGTGAATTTCAGATTTCCAGATTTGGTTTCATTCTGATTCAAGATTGTCTGCAAAAGGAAACAAAGTCTTAGCTCTGGAGCAGTCTGTGTGGCTGGCTCCCTAGGGCGGTGGTCCCCAGAATCCATGGGTCCCTGATTCTGAGTCAGTCTGCCTGGTGGGCTGACTTGCTTCCATGGAGCCTAGAAGCCCAAGCTCCCAAGGACCCAGGGGCTTGAGAGCTAAGATTTCCTTGCTCTGCAGAGGATGTGTGAGCTGGCAAGAAACTAGGCAGAGTTCAGACAGAATGCTATCTGCTTTCTGGTGGAGTTTCCACTGACACTGAGCTGTTTCTGCAGAATATTTTGATTTTTGACAAATTGCAAATTTCATCAAAACAGAATTGAATCTGAATTTTTCCAACCAGTGCTAATTCCTACACACAAAGGCTATGTCTACACAGCAGCATTATTCCGACATAACATAGTCCGTGTCGATACAGCAAGCAGTTATTTCAACATAATGTTGAAATAATGTCAGACTGGAGGACTTTTTACTCCTACTTCTGCAGCCCTCATTTCACAAGAAGTAAGGGAAGTCAGAGGAAGAGTGCTCTAACTCGGACTTCCTGCTGTGTAGACAGCGCCAAAAGCTGAAATAAGCTATTTCGACTTAAGCTATGCAATTGACATAGCTCAAGTTGCATAGCTTATTTCAGCTTTAGCCCTGCTGTGTAGATGTGCCCAAAGAGACTAGGGAACTGCTCTCATTTAGTGCACCCAGGGTGGAATGGAAACTGCTTTATCTTAGGCATGATTTAACCTATGCGCAATCTCTGCTCTCTGTTCTACCTTAAACTGTTGCTTTTCAGTGGCTTCTTTGAGGGCTTCAGTAGCTGTGAGATGTATTTTACCACTTGACCTTAAGACAGCAAAAGGTGTTATAGTGGCCTGGAATTTCTGACAGTTGGCAAGTCACATCTGCAAGTTAGGAGAAGGTCACTTTTCTGAGCATTTGTTTACTAGTTGTAAAACTAGTGAGTTTGTCTTTGTTTGGAGCTTTCATTTTCTGCTGCATCAACCAAGGAATCGGGTATGGAGAGAATATACAAATACTGCAGACTTCACTGTAGAACATGATAGACCCTGGTTCCATGACCAGTCATTCACAGAATGGAGGCAGCTCCAGGCTGGTTCAAGTGCAACATCATTAAATGGAACAGGATAGCAAACAAATAGTGTAATTTTTCTTGAACTGTAGAAACATAATTATCTAAGGACTTTGTTGTCCCTATCAACACTCTCTGGCTCTTAATAAAGGGAGACTAAATGGTAAGATGCAGAGATATACACAGATTTGAAGAAAGGGACCAGAAGCTTAAATTGCATGTGATTGTAGGTGGGAGCCAGTGGAGGGATTCAAAGAAGGGAGTCACATAAATAAATTGATGAGCAAGGAAGAGGATACTTAAGGATCAGTGAATGAACCATCATTTGGCACTGTCATGTCCACTTGAAAATTCACTCTCATCCTCTCTGTAATGATCATTCAGGAAATTGTGGGTAAATAGTGGCCTTGATCTAAAGTAGTTTAATCCTTTCATGGATACAGAAACACAGCTGTGTCATCTTTGTAAAGTCCATGAGGCCTGGTCTAAACGTCAGACTGACACAGCTACCTCACTCAGAGTCATGAAAAATTTCACATCCTGCATGATAAAGTTATCCCCTCCTGTATTTAGGCTGATAGAAGATTTTTTCCACTGATCTAGTTTCCAGTTTTTTGGAGAGATGGATTAATCACCTCTACCTCTACATTTTCTCTTGATGTCAGAAGCATCTCCTCTGCAACATCTCTGTTGTTGTAGTGTAGACATACTTTTAATCTCTGTGCTCCAGTTCCCTCTCTGTAAAATCAGGAGGATGTTACTTTCTTTTTCTCCTGAGACTGTATCTTGCTTAGGGTTTGTAAAATACCTAGCATAAAGATTTCAGATGAGGTCATTATGTGTCAATTACTTAATGCCAGCTGTAGTCCGAAGAAAAGTGGCTTTCTGAGGTAAATGGCAGATAGAGCAGTATTAACAGAGTTTTGTAAAAATGTTCACACTGAAGGACTCATGTTTAATCAATGCCTCTCTCGCTCTGTTTTTTTTAATCTGGTAGCCCGGTGAAGTGGCAAAGTCTGCATCCCATCTGATCACTGGAGAAATTCAGGTAAACACATACAGAATTTATTGCTGCTGTGTTTAACGTTAGAATGAGTTTTCAGAAGGGAACCTGTGCTGTGTGATTTGAGGCGATTCTGAGATGATTTGGACCCCTTGAAATGTCACTAAAGCCAGTGGCATTATGTGGGGTTTAATCAGTGCTAGATTTGGATCTCTGACTTTATTATCAGTGTGTGCAATACAACATCAGTTCAACAGTAGTGTGGGAATTGCTACACATCTCAAAAAAGGCTAAAAAATAAATTGAACTTGATTCCAGTCTATGATCCCTGGACACTCACTGTGATTCACATCAGCAGATCCGACGCTGAATACATATGTAAGCAAAGTTGTGAATTTTCAAAGATGCAGCTCAATTTTTTCCATGTAGTGCTGAGTAGCTGAATATATCTGATTTGAAATGACCTCTGTGGAGGTTTAAAAATAAAAAGCTCATGGAAGTCTGGAGATGAAAGTAGGGTAGGCCCCCTCCAGTGAGTAAGCTCCTAACCTCATGGCTGGAAAGCCCTTCTGTGGCTGCTAAGGAGCTCGGGAAAGCAGCTGGTAGAACCTTTCACATTCTCCTCCTCTATTTAAATCTGCCCTCTCAGTCCACTTGCTACGGTCCTTTGTAGAGCCAAGTGTCTGCGGTTTAAAGCAAGACAGCCTAGGGGAATAGCTTGCTCTTTTGTAAACTGTTAGCAGATATTGTATAAAAACCTGATAGTTTCTAGGAGATGGGCCAGCTATATCATGGGGACAGAGAAGAGGAAAGGACAGCACCACCAGACACATGGAGTTTCAGGGGAATATTGAACTACTTTGTGAGCAAAGGAAAACAATAATCTTCAAGTATTTTAATGCCATCTCTAGCTTCAAATCAACTATGACAAGCACCTTGGTAATCTTATCATCCACATTCTTCAAGCAAGAAACCTGGCCCCACGAGACAACAATGGCTATTCTGACCCTTTCGTTAAAGTCTATCTACTTCCAGGGAGAGGGTAAGTGGTGGGGGCATTTTAGGTGGAATTCTGTTGCTTTCCATTTGCCTTCCATGCGAGTCCAGAATAACACAACTCAGACTGATGTTTCAGAAATTCCATTTAGTTTCAAACAGCACCGAGTATCTCTTTATTTATTTTTTGAACAAGACTTATCAAATAAAGGGCCCTCCTATTTCCAGTGAAATCGAGGTGAGTTTTGTCACAGATTTCAGTGGTATCTGAAGCAGGTCTGTAGATTTAATCTTTACTTTAAATTTTTAGGGAATGAAAGCACAAAATATGTTAAATAACATTGCAGTCTGGTAAAGACCATCAGATCCATGGAGTTCATAGTTCCTATTAGGAATCTGTCTTTAACTCGGTAGTAGAGCCCTGCAAAATCCGAGGATATCTGCAGTATATCTGCAGGTATCCTGGCTCATTTTTACAGATATGGATTTTGTATCTAGAACCTTGCAGATTTGCAGCTATCCAATTTATATCTGCATTCGTGGATGTCACTGCAGGTATCCACAGCTCATTTTTGTGGATACAAATGCCAAAGCGGATACAGATTTTTTACCATGCAAGGATGTACTCAGTAGCTCTGCCTGGGGTTTGTTTTTTTTTCTGTTTCATGTGTTTAGGAGACTGTAATGAAAATCATTGGAAGGTGAGCTTAGGGAGCAATTTCATTTTTAGCTCACTTTTTTTAGTTTTTGTGAATTTAAGGCTGAGATTTGCCATGTTAATTCCACTATAATAATCTATGACTGAAACAGAAAACATGTCTTTCATAGGAGCATATGAGAGTTAAAATATTTGATAGGTTGAAATATGGGTACCCCCACCAAATTGTTTATGTAGTGCTTTATATTTTTTTCACAGATCATAATGACTACTTTGAACAATTGGTATAATTGCAAATCTATGATCTTTTAAAAGCCTACTACAGGTTGAAACTCTCTTAACCAGGGTTCTCTGGTCCAGCAACATCCATGGTCCATCAGGACCAGAGAGTCCTGGTGCAGGGCCAATGGCGCGTATCCCTGTGGGACTGGCATGGCAGTGGGCTCCCCGCAGTGAGCTGATGGCAGGCCCGTCTAGCACATGGCAGCAGGTCTGCCCAGTGGGGTTGGGAGACATGTGCATGGCTGCCCAGCAGATCCTGGAGCCCCAGTGCAGTGCACGTAGCTGCCCAGCAGGATCCTGTTCCCCAATGTGGCACACACGGCTGCTCTATGGGTGCCAGAGCCAGGACAGCAATGGCTGCTGGGCAGGGTTGGCAAGGCAGTGGGGCAAGCAGGAGGTGAGGAGCCAAGTGGGAGGCCAGCAGGCCAGCCAGGGGTGCTGGCAGCAAGGAGTCCAGAAATGACCTCCCCTGCTCTGGCAAAATCCCTCATCTGGGACCAGTCAGATCCCGAGAGTGCCAGACCAGGGAGGTCCAACCTGTATTGACTGATAGACTGTAATAAATCTGATTTTAGATTCTTATCTTGAAAGCATTTACACATGTGCATAACAAGCAGTCCCACTGACTGAATTAGTGGCACTGATTAGCATAAAATTAAACACATGCATAAAAGCTTGCAGGAGCAGTATCTCATTTTGCAGTGGCACAATTTGCACGAACCTAGGTGTGGGCAATCCATCTAATGACTAGAATCAGGTTCTTAGCCAAAGATCAGAGCCAAGTCCCATTCCAAGCCAAGAGGCCAGTGCCAGAGTCTGTGGTGCCAAACCAAGGGTCAGAGTCTGGAGTCAAGGCAGAGATCAGAGCCCTAGTCAGCGTCAGGTTAGGGCGTAGGATCACAGACCTGGAGCAAGGCAAGAAAACAGGAAATGGGAACAGATGGGGGTCTAGGTTAAGTAGAGCAAGAACAGATGAGAAGGGAAGAATCAGCAACTAAGCAGGGTCTAGAGGAACAGCCAACCAAGGATTCACCTAGCTGCTCAGGCCAGTTCCTGTGCCCCTTTCTGGTTTATATAGTGCATGCCAGCCAAACAGTAAGGCTGGATGTCTCCCCCAGTCAGGAGTTTGTGGGTGGGGTCCTAGGTGAGCTAGATCTTCACTTCTCCATTGGTTCAGGTGAGCTGCCAATGCCTTGCAACACACAGGCCTGGGTTAGAGGCTGTAATCCTTCATACAATCATGTATGTGAATAATCCCATTGGCCCTAACAGAGTCTTAGGCCTCCAGCACATTAGTTAAAACCATATGTCTGAGCTTTGTACTTAGAAGACAGTGGAAACTGTTGGAGTGTGCATAGAGATGTTAAGTAGCAGTTAATTAGCTAATAAAGTAGTCGATGGAATTTCCATCGACTACTCGATTAGTGGATAAGGAAGGGTGCTCGCTACCTCCACTGTGGCTTTGCAGTTTAAATGTAGTAGGAACTGGGAGCACAGGCAGCCTGTCTCCTACTACATTTAAAATGCAGAGCTGCAGCGGAGGTAGCTCCCAAGGCTAGCTCGCACCTGCCCCAGGACCTCAGCGGGTCTGCCTCCCATGCCCCTCCCTAACCCGCATCATAGAGACGGTGCTGGAGGGACACCAGCTTTAAAGTCGGCTCCCGCCCCAGCACCAGCTCCTGCTTCCCCCTCCTTGCTGCCTCTGACACAGGTGGGAGGGGAAGCGAATAGTCAGTCAGTGACTTGACTACCCAATAAGCCTAAGCTTACCTGGTAGTTGACTACTCGAGTAGTCACTTATATCCCTTCTTGTGCCTATTGTGACATGAGAAGTTGTTAGGGAAAGGGAGTATTATGGATAAGATTTTGTAGAAATAAGACTTTTTGTTAGATATAGGTCCAACCTTCAAAGTTCTAACCTGAATTCAAAACGAGTTCCAAACAGTGACCTAGTTCTGGGGCATTTATATTTTCATTGTGGTAACCTAGTTCTGGGCATTTATATTTTCATTGTGGTTTGGAACCTCTTCTACTTCAAACTATGATTAATGTTATCATTCACAATGGGGCATATTGCTTTGGGGATTCTTTGTACATACTACTGACAATTAAAGTGGAAAGATGCTGAGAGAGTACATTACTTTTATCTGAATACCAATGCATTCACTGATTGCTAATAAGTTTCTTTCTTTTTGATGTAGTTCAATACACATCAAAATATGTATTCTTGTTAATGTCTATTTCCTGTGATTCTGAAACTAGAAACTGCTCATGTATTATTCACATGTTCTCTTTCGTTTCTGTCTATTCCCATTTTCTCTCATGCTGCTTCTTCTGTTTTCCCATCTGTATTTATTACACTGTCTCCTCACTGGGTCCATGCAGACAAGTCATGGTTGTCCAGAATGCAAGGTACAGTGACTTATCTTTCAATTTTATTCTTTGAAGCATGCATGCATCAAGCTGTGATTATCTTATGCACGTACCAGTAGATTTTCCTTGAGTACTGATGACCTATAGATCCAGTAAACAAAATTGACTTTGTTGTTCACTGTCTAATAAATCTGATTTCCAGGAGGGAAAGAAATTTTGGGGGAAAAATTGGTGGGGTTCCTTGATGCGGTAACATTTTAGGATCAAACTCTGACATCCTTAATTAAAATTTACACTGAAGTCAATGGGAATTTTGTTCAATCAAGTACTATGTAAATTGGCCCTTACTCTTTGATGCTTGTAATTAACTGTGAACTTGTCTCATAATTTTCAGCAGAATTTACTGCTCTGAGACAGAGAGGCTGACATTATTTGGAAATGACCCAGTCCTACATGTCTTTAGAACTATTGTACACCTTATACAAAAATTTGCATTGAAACACATTGCATTATAGATTATTATACTAGATGGATTTTTTAGTTTTCTGGCAAAAGTCCATATTTAAATGGCAGTCTGAAGTTTGCAGAATTAAAAAGATAGTTGTTAGAGTTACCAGTGCTGGGTTTTGGACTACCAGTATAAAACAGATTAAATGCCAAAATTCTTATGTCAAATACACCAGTGTCAACCCAAAGCAGAGTTGCCAAGAAACCAGACTTTCTGTTTTGTTGGAAATTCCATGATTTTGAATTTTTTTCTATTTCAAAATGGAACGAACACAAAATAAAAATGAAATTTTCCTATGAAACCAAATAACAAAATAGAATTCATTTCAGGTCAATGAAGAATTTCATCTGAATAAAATATAAACATTTAATTGACATTTTGGCTTCAGCAATTTTTTTTTTTAAATTGTGGAAAAACAATTAATTTTGTTTTGAAAGTCATTTTTAAATTAAAAATCGAAATGCTGCAGGCAGTGTCACCTTCCCCTTCCCTAGCCTGGCTGGCCTGGGGTTCCAGCCCCAGACTTGCCCACACATACCCCTGCTTTGGCAGCTCAAGCCCACCAGCTTGCTGCACTCAGACGGTGACCACCCCCTAACGGCTGACACTGGAGTCATCACAAGGACTTCATGGGAATTACTGCAGATTTACAGTGGTTTTGAGGAGCCCAGCCTCTGGTTTGTGGCCTCTGCCAGCTCCAATAATGCTGGCAGTCCATGAAGCACCATTTCAGCCCTGCGGTAGGAGAACTGATCTAGGATTAGGAGGGTTTTCTTTGGCACGTGCCAGATTGTCTCCAAATGGGAATTCCCTGAGTAGGGGACTGGAAATTCCATGATGTTCCCGTGTGTGATGATCATCTCATTTCCATGGATGGGCAGATTGGAGGGGAAGATGTCCAATTGCCCGCCCACTTTCAAACAACAAAAATCCCTCCCCTGACACCAGTACATCCCCTGAGTGCCAGAGACCAAGTCCCAGTGCCTCTGCACTGCCTTCCAGCTCCTGTGTCCCACACTGTCCCTGCCACCACCACACTCCCTCTCACCTTCAGGTAGGAGGGAAATGGATTCCAACTTGTGCAAGTGGGGCGTGAGTGACTTAATTTTTACAAGTCAGCACTAAGCTGATCAGAAAAAGAGATTCACAGCTGAAGGGTGTGAGGACAGAGAGATGCTCACCCCAGTCCTGCCCCTTCTCAGCATACCCTATCTCCAGATGTCTGGAGACAGCTTGAGAAAGGCACTGGGAAGGGCTTAGGATCAGGGGGATATGTGTGTGGGGAGGGGGAGGGGACATGATGCCACTCAGTTTGTCTGGTTTTAAGTGTACCATGGAATAAGATTTGTCATCAGGACCTTTTTGCTTCTGAGAGAGGTTTAACATGTGGTGGATGTTTTTACCATCTTTGCTAAGAATGCAGAGTAATAAGACTTTAGAGTGATTTTCTTTTTAACATGCATTCATTCCCCCAGAATCCCATCCATATCCCTGCAAATGATGCATGAAAAAAATAAAGAGAGAAAGAGAAAATGATATCATTTTTCAAAAGATATCGTTATCCTCTAAGGTTGTCAGGTCCAATCACATTATAGATAGCTTCTGCTTTCCGCTCTTAAGAGGAAGAGGGAAGATATTCTGCTTTACAAACCACAGTGCCCTGCACATTTCTGAGTAAACTGGAGGACAGCAGTATATCATGTTTCGAAAGTAAATGAATGGAATTGTGTGGAGTGACTCAGTGTGGGATGCAGAAGAACTGCAAGTCACTGTCTTTGTACAGTATCACTCAGAATTGAGGGTATAAGGAAAAAAAGAGACTGAAGAGAGATTTCATGTCCCTGTCACCGTGATCACAGATTCCTCATTATTACTAAGCAGACGTTAGATGTGCTGTATATTTCTCAATGACTGTGATATAATGTAGCATGAGAGAGAAGGGAATGTGGGCCTTTGAGCTTCTCTGAAAAATATTTATATAGTAAAACATATGTAAATATAGAGTAAAGCTTTTTTGTCAGAAAATGGTAAGTATTTTCTGTGGAAAAAAATTAGAAAGAACGTTTCCAACACATTTTTCAGAACTGATTTCAGGGGGATTACTTGAATAGTATGATGTACTATTTGACATAAGTAAGAGTATCAGACTATACCACTGTGTCCAAAGCTGTAATTATGCAAGTACTCAAAATGAGGAAATCTGCATTGTTTTTTACTTCATTAGAACCATAAGGAGGGGGGAATAGTATTTACCAAAAAAGCAGCTAAGAAGTATAACTTTTACATATTCAGAGTGGTCTTACAAACAGGGAAGAGCAATCAAACATAAACCAGTCTTCAAGTCTTTGATTGTTCCATGTTTAAATGTAGGTAACTTGCATTTTATCAGAAAAGTTCTGCACTTTAAATCTATTTGGGTTCTGAGAATTCTGTAAGCATTTTCTTATGTAACACTGTGACATCTTTTCCATTAAATTGTATATTAAATAAAAATTGGTATGTGAGTGGATCTAGCATCAGGGTTTGCAATGACCAGGAAATCCATAATGTCTGAAAGGAGAGTGCTCCTACTTTCTCCACATCCAGGAAATACAGAGTATAATTGAGTATATTTCTGCTTCTGTTCTTTTTAATGCAGCTAATTCAGCCAAACTTCTTCTACTTGCCTATTGATAAAAGCAAGCTTGATGTACTTTTATGCTTGGTCTCCCTACAGTTAGAGGCAAAGCTAGAGAAT
The DNA here is from genome assembly GCA_032595735.1 of Pelochelys cantorii. Taxonomy (NCBI): domain Eukaryota; kingdom Metazoa; phylum Chordata; order Testudines; family Trionychidae; genus Pelochelys; species Pelochelys cantorii. The sequence goes on along the minus strand of CM064326.1, from coordinate 329,232,224 downwards.
AGGATCAATATGAAATTAGTGTTTCTATCATTAACAGTATTTCAGCATACCATGGCTTTCATTTAATGGTCTTATGAGATGAGACTCCTGTGATTAAAGAACACAAAATAAAAATAAAATGGATTAAGCCTACCTAAATGTGCAAGCGGAAAGATGTTCTTTGGAAAAGAAATGCATTATCACTTACAGTTGTAATTAGAGCCCTGCTCTAAAGAGGCAGGAGGTATTTATAACTACAATAAAAACAAGCTGGTGTTTCCTGATGCTGGAGGTTGAACACTTTGCTTATAGTCAGGCTGAGCTTTTAGAAGGCTCATAAGATGAGGTTTGTGAAGACAGCAACATGAAAGCACAGTACAGCAAGTTGGGCAATGCAGTTAGAGAAGGTAGCTCTCATTGTACTTTTATAGCCCTGAGTTGTTGAGCTTTTTTCTTTCTATTTCCATGAAATGTTTTCTGCACAAAGATGGAAGGAAACAAAAGAAGACTAATGTAATGTTCCCTTCCTTTGTTCAAATTCAGTGCTGAGTACAAGCGGAGGACGAAATACGTGCAGAAAAGTTTGAATCCCGAGTGGAATCAGACAGGTCATTTATAAAAATATCTCCATGGAGCAGGTGCGTGACTATTAGCACTGTCCACTGTGATTTTCTATTCTATTATTTGTATGGCTAGTGACTGTCATTGTGGAATCAAATTGAAGGGAAGCTTGAATAATTTCCTTGCCTCTGATGGAGTTCACTCCTCCTACAGATACAGTTGAGCCTCCCTGACAGAGATTTACTTCTCCATTCAACTCATATAAATAGTTCCCTGTAGGTTTTTGGGGTTTTTTTACTTTGGAATGCACCATATTCCATCTACTATGTGTTGTTTAAAAAAGGATTTGGAGGTAAATACCCTTGATCCCTCTATGACTTCTAAACACACACATACATCATTGAAAATCATACAAGGTGAACACTACTATGCTGCAATATCAATATACTTAGCATATTTTTCAGGGATACAGTTTATGTAAGCTAAGCAAGCACACTTATCACACGTGTTTGCATACTGCATGGTGTTGTCTTTGTCTCACTGTCAGGAGTGGCTCATGACTGAGTGCCAGCCTAAGGGCAGACCATGAACAAGCAGCAACCTGTTTGTACGTTCTATAATGAGATTTCACCTCTCCAGTGACTAGTTGATCTCCTAAAGTTCTATACCAGTCTTACCATGGAGTCACAGAAAGTGCACCCAGGCAAGCTGGACTTTAGGATAGATCTACTCCAAAAATCACAGCAACGTTCGGGTTAGTCTCAGTCTCAAAGGGTCAGTCGGGGGCGATTGCTGAAGAGAGATAAGGTGGGCATAGAGCATGTACTGCCCTCCCCCATGTGACTCTTCCCCATGCTATCCTTAGCCCAGGGGAGAACAAGGACAACACCCCCAGTGTAATGTATCAGGTCAGTCTGGGCACCGCTGAGAGAATCTTTTCAGGGTGAATTGCTCAAAACCATGGCTACTTACAGCCCAAGACTGGGGTTCTCCTTTAGTTACCAAACCAGTCACACAGAGCACTTCAGCTCCCAGTCTGGCCAGCAGGAAGCCTCAGACACCCCAGCTTTGCCTGTGCCAGAATCAGACCCAAACCTTGTACAGGTGAGACGCTATAAACCTAATCTCACCAACTCCAAACAGGTTCTCCCATTCCCAAAGAATCAGCCACAGTCCCAGGTCAATTTCTATCTCAGATCTTACCCACAAGAGCATTCTGTGCCATTCCTTTAGAATCTAAAATCTAAAGGCTTATTAATAAAAGAAAGAAAAGGTTGAGACTGAGATTAAGGGGAATACATTACATACATCAGTTACCAAGTTCTTGATGCAGGTTCTTAGCAGAGATGTTACATAGTGGTAGCTTACAAGTCTCTGGTGTACTTCCAGTGTCGGGATGGGTCAGCAAATCCTTCCTGGTCCTCTAGCTCTAGAAAAGGTGCTTCTGGAATCAGGAGCAGGATTGAAGACAAGATGGAGTCACCCTGATGTCGCTTTTATATTCCTGGTGCCTCCCAAACTGGAGCTGGTCACCTGATCAAGTGGCCTGTCTCTGTCTTTCTAGCAAGTAGCCATGATAGACTTGCTGGTTTGCAGGTTTCCAGACACTTTCCTCAGGTATATATTGGCAACCCCGAGAGCCATTGTTCATGCATCTTGCTAATTAGCATAGCTATTTACTGGATAACCATCCCTCACAATAGGTGGTCAAGGGCCATTGCTCCCTCCCAGACAGAGAACAATTAAACACAAGTATAGAGCCCATATTCATAACTTTAGATGCAAAAATTATACAAGTAGCATGAGTAGCATACATAGAATCAGCATAGCATGTGCTTTCATTCAACACCTCACATGGCCCAGTTTGTACAGAATCTGGAGTAAACACACACTAGTGGGTGCAAGAGTGACCTACCTGCTCATATTAAAATTCAATAACATGACACCCGCTGCCTTAGCAGCCCCTCAGGCCACAGCCTCCAACAGCTGGTGTTGCTGGCTCAGGGCATCTCCAACCCGAAGCACCTCCCTAGCACACCCCTTCTCATGCTTCCATTAAGATTTAGTCACAGGTATTTTTAGCACAGACAGGTCATGATCGTGAGTTTTTGTTCATTGCCCATGACCAGTTCATGACATTTACTATAAATACCTGGGAGTAAATTGTTGACTTACTGCTAAGATCATGGACAGCTAAGATCCAGTTCAGATATGGCTTCCAGGGTTTGTATAAACCCTTTGTTTTGGTGTCACGTCTTAGGGGTTTGTACACATGGCAATCCAAGCTAATCCAAAAGTTCAAAGTGAAATTCAGCCAAATCCACTATCTGTTTTCACAGGGAACGTAGGGGAGATGAAAGGGTAAGTATGCTATGGCTACAACATAGCCCCTAAACCTCTCAGATCTCTCACTAAGGAGATTTGTCAATTTTAGCAAAATTTCCAAACCACCTCAGCTGAAAATCATGTTTAAAATGATTTGATGTTGGGTTCTGCTGTGAACATATCACACAGGGTTTAGTTAGCAGGGACTGAACATCAGATTTTAAATGAGTGGATGAGCTCAGCCAGTGCCTGCTAGATATTATCTCAGCCAGCGTCTGCTAGATATTATCTCAGCCACTCTCACCACATCCCCACCTAGCAAAGTAATGGTCAAAAGTTTGAAAAAACTTAAAAAATAACTAATAGTCTTCCAGCACCTTAGAGGCTAACAAAAATGTAGATGGTATCATGAGCTTCCAGGGGCACAATCCACTTCTTCTCTTCTGAAGTGGGTTGTGCCCATGAAAGCTCATGATACCACCTACATTTCTGATAGTTCTATGGTGCTGCAAGACTATTTCTCACACAATAAAATATCTGTCTGTTCCCACAAAAAAATTCAATGGGATCCATACTTTATCCCCTCCTAGATCCATCTATCCCTCCTTATCTCCCAGCACATTCATAATTTGTAATGAAGAGGTACTCTTTAGAACACCTCTCTGCATATGTTCAGAATATCTTTGCTTATACTTTGCCTCTAAAGGGCATTCACAAATGATATGCTCAGCCAGGGCTACTCAACTTTTGAAGCCCTGGGGGCCACAATGATACTCAGCACAACTTAAGTATGGTTGCATATACAGGCAAATATATATGCAAATATATACAAATAGCTTCTTTCATACTGACGGGCATGAATACAAAGATTAAGCCTTAAGCCAGAGCACCAGACCCAAATGTGGCCCGTGTAAGCCACTCAGCACCTCTCAGGCTCTGCCTACAAGGCTAAATAGCCAGCACTTCCCACAATGCCCCAGTGTTCCTGGCACCTTCTCCCTGGGGGCTAAAAATGCCAATACCTTGTACCCATCTGTTCCAGCCAGCCAGTCCGCTTGCATCTTTCAATGCTCACCCCGCCTGGGAGATGCCTCGCCATTGTGGAGCGTGTTCCCAGTGGAGGCCATATTCAAAGGATCCCACCCGCAGGCCACGTGTTGAGCCCCATGTAAACCCAAACCGCACCATGGGCTGCAAACAAACGGGCTATGAGCCACATGCACCCCACGGGCCACGTGTTGAGTAGCCCTGTGCTGAGCTTTCCAAGCCATCTTGCCTCTTTATACAGTCTTTTCTTCAACTTTCTGTTTAAGTTTTCACAGGATTTTTAACAAAAAGCGTGTTCTATATTGCCTGAGTGGGTAGGATATAAAAAAGAGAGAACATAATTTCACTTAGTTATGGAAAAATGTTTAAATCTTCACTTTAAGATCCTTTTATTATCGTCCTGTTTAGTATGTTATGTATCTTCCCCTCCCCTCACAAATATATAAAAATCTCCTTGGGGGGGGGGTGTTAGGATAAGATGAGTTTAACATAATTTTCAGAGAAACTGGCCCTGCATAATTGTTCATTTTACTGAGATTTAATGAGACCAGAAAATATAGGGTCACTACAACAATAATAAATCCACTGTTTAACGTGAAGCTCTTCTACATGACTAAGAATATTTGCGTCAAGCCGAGCAGCACTGGAGAATTTTGAAGAGATGAATTGTGCCTCATTTGAGAGACTATTCTGTTACATGCACAGGAGGTGGTATGGCTTGTGCTGCTGATGAAGACCTTGATCATGTTATTACCCCTTTGGCCCAACTGGTCATCCAGTATTTGAGGCCTGGCTGAGTTGCTTCTGTTCAGAGAAGAAATTGATAATATTCTACACGTTTCTCTGTTGTAATTGTGTTTGTTGACAAAGTATGTTCACAAAGGCTCATTTCCTTGAACATAGCAGGAACAAACAGCAGGCTCACAATTTATAAGCTTTGTCCCTCTAAAGCACACAGCTGCAGTCAGTCAATCAATCACCTCACCTTTGTGTTTCCCACCAGCCCAGGGAAACTTCTCAAACCACACAGACACCACAACTGCATTACCACTTACTTTGTTATAACTTTTGTCATTCAGGGGTCTGAATAAGCCCCCTCCCCTGAGCAACATAAGTTACACTCTCTTAAACACTAATGTGAACAGCGCTGTGTCAGGAGGAGTGCGTCTCCTGCCATCACGGCTACCCTTTTTCATGCACATGGATTTATTATGGTGACGGAAGAGCATCAGCACAGGGCATCTTCACCAGACATAGTGCTTCACTGATATAGCACTTCTAGAGTAGACTAGCCCTGAGGCAACACAGGGGCTGAAGGTCCTGCAGATTGTAGGAGTATTGTAAAGTAATATTTAAATCCCACACTTCAACTCACCACAGCCACATACAAATCACCTTGCTTGAGAACAGAAGTTCACCTCTCGGTAGTCACTCTCAGCTTTTTTAAAGTCATAGTATGGGCCTTGTGTTGGCCACACTGTCAGGCTTTCAAAGGAACTTCTGAGAGTCCCAGCAGCACCTTGTACACGCACATCCATCTTGACAGCAAATACCAGCTTTGCTGAGAATTAATTTTCTGAAATCAAGGCTGATGTGGGAATAAAAAATGACCTGGCTGTCATATTGAAAAAGAGTGCAGGCACATAATAACAAATAGAAGCTATTCAGTGAATGCAACAGGAGGTTTATGATGGCAATTGGGATTAATCATCTTTTGATTTAAACTACAGCTGAAGAAGAAAACACTAGAAGTGACTGTCTGGGATTATGATCGATTCTCCTCCAATGACTTTCTGGGTGAAGTGAGTATCTAATTTCCTCTCTTCCCTAAACCTGCCTCCCCATCTTGGGAGACACCCAATTAAATGTATGTTGATAATCACAGCCTATTTTGTTTGGTGGGTGTGGGAGCAATAGAAAGATTCTTTTCTTTAGGCTTAGCTTCTTGGCCATAACTATACTATTGCGGAAATTCATAACAAATGTGTGAGATTTCCTTCATTCACCCACATAGGGGCACCAAATTTTTCCTTCTCTTTGTATAGCATAGTGGGGCTAAAATTTTGTACTTAGGTTTGTTTAAATCATTATTGTGAATAGTTGCAGTGATCTAGATCAATGCTTCTGAGGAAAGGGGTGGTTATAGCTTCAGAAGTAACTTGATGAGGGATCCAGATCTGGCTAACAGAGGCTGTCTTTACCTCAGCGTGCTAGGTATGGACTGAGGAGTTTTCTATCACGTAGAGAGAAGAGTGGAAGTGCATATGAATAAAGGACCAAATTCTGCCTCCGGGCCATGTTTTGGCAAGACCAATAAGCCCATGCTTAACTGTAAGCACAGGAGCTGTCCACTGAAGTAACTTGCTCAATCAGGGCCGCTATTGCAACTACAATGAAGTCAATAGTATTTCACAGGTGTAACTAAAAGCACAATCTTGTCTAGTTCATTCATCATGCCATGGTAACTAATGCTGAACCAGGTCAGCAATGATGAAAAGCATATGTAATATATGGAGTGACCAGCAATAAACATGATGTTAAATCAGTAATTAAAACGTATTGCCATAGAGGATTACAATTAGAAACAATTACCCAGAAAAAAATCAATTACTAACATTACCATTTGTATCAAGTGATACTGATGTGAAAAAATACCTTACCCTGCATTTAAGTTACAGAATACAGCATATCCAATGACACGTTATTCAGTTTAGCACCAGATATGCTTTAATATGACCATTGTACCAGACAAGCCATGTCACCCCTTAAATAATCTCTAGAACAAATATATGGATGAGTTTAAAAAGCAATTACATGATTACTTACATCCTACCTACCACATCACATTGTTGCTGTGTTCAGCATATTTATCAGACACCCCCCAAAATGTATGACTTGAGAGAGCATTTACATCATTATTATTTATGACCTTTAGATAAATTGGTGTCTAATGATTGCTTCTCGGGCATAATTAAAGAATTTGACTTGAAATATGAGCACCATCTGTAAGTTAAATTTAAGATGCAGCTTCCTTTTTATTTAAACTTGAGTGCATTTCCTAGTGGGGAGGGCAAACGAGCATAAGTGAGTGCAAACAAGTATTATTTCCAGTCCATTGCTTATGGGCTATCAAGGGTTAACTCAGAAGGAAGCCTAAGCAGTGACAATAGATGTGTTGCATCCAAAAATACAATTTGTCAGTGACTGATGTCACTAAAGACACCATCAATGAAACAGCTCAGAAACCTCCAAAGAAACCAAGCCAGGCCATGGCATGTGAGAGCTCAGGACAAAGCTTTCCTTTCCTCTGAGAAAAAGGCCGACTTGAGGAGACTTTCACAGGCATTTGATTGATGGGTCTTTCACCAATTCATTGGTCTGCTGAATCAGTCTATATTTTTTTCCTTAATCAGATGACAACATCTTAGGTCTAATTTGCATCCTTCTGCCAGCATTAAAGAAGATTCCCTTATTATTACCCATATGAGTTTATTGGTAGCCTGTGAGGATTACAACCTCTTGGGGCATCTGTTTGAATTACCTACACAAATACTCAGACTGTATGATCCAATGGTCCCTTCTGGCCTTGGAATCTCTGAATACTTAAAATGGCTCCTTTAAGATGATTGTCACTCCTGCTATTACAGTATGTCTCAAACTTTTACACCCACGGCCTCTTTTTTGTTCCCAAATACTAAAAGTTTTTTTTTTTCTGCCGTAGCACATAAGCGGTTCTACTAGGTCTTTAAGAGAGGGCCTAGAGTATTATTAATTTCACTGGCAACTCTTTCTTTGCATCTCATAGGTCGCTGGAAGTTGTCTCCAACTTATTCTATGCTTTCCTCCATGCACTAAATCTCTTCACAAGGTGCTCCTAGGGGCAGAAGATGTTTGTAATCAACTGCTTATTCTACCTCCTTTGCACTGGCTGAGGCCTACAGAGAATCCTCTCTTTCTGGACAAATCTTTCTGAAGACTTCCAAGATTCCTACCAGGAATGCTAGTAGCCCCTCATCTTCCCCTGATAGGTTTTACATTACATGACTGTTAATTTTATTATGAAATACTTTTGACTTACACCAACATCAATGAGACCAGATTCAGTCCTCTTTGTGTCTCCCATTGTATCTTAATCAGTCACATGGTATGTCATTGTGTAGGTATTGATTGAGTTATCCGGCACCTCTCAGCTTGACAACACCCCACGGTGGTATCCTCTGAAGGAGCAGACTGAAAGTATTGACCATGGGAAATCTCATTCTGGGCAGAGCAACCAGCAATCACCAAAGACATCTGTCATCAAGAGCAGAAGTCACGGAATCTTCCCTGACCCATCCAAGGGTAAGAGCTATGGAAAATGTCCCTAACAAGTCATCAGAAATCTGTTCTAAGAGAACCTTTTGTGCTTTTCAATAACCTGTGGAACACAGTGGCTAGAATATGTTTTCTGCATACTTTTATTAAAAGCTATATTCAGCCTCATCGTGATTTAAGTGGAGTTATGACTCCTTATACCAAAGCTGAATTTGGCCTTTCCAGTTCCCTGCCATTTACAGACAATCTACTATATATTTGAGAGAGTCTATCTATCTGTCTATTTGTTTGTATGTTTGTTCAAGAACTTCTTCTAAGTGGTAAGAGCTCGGACCACCGCATTTGGTATACAGCTTCCTCTTATCATAACTTAAAATGAGATATGCCTGGAGTGGGATTGCTTCTCATAAAACCATACAGAAAAGAGATAGAATCACTAAGCAGGTGAAAGGGTCTGACTAGGAGTGTCCCAACCCCTGTCTAGAACTACCCCAAGTCTCCCATTCCTTAGGAGCCTTTTAGGAAGGATCGGGAGGGGTTGAAACTCCCTTCCTCCCCCCCAAATCTATATGGGGGCATTGTTGGGTGTTCCCCTTCATCAGGGAGTGAGGAGAAAGTGCACAGTTTGCTGCATTCCTCACTCTGGCTGGGGAGTGCAAGGAGCAGATGAGCTGTGCCCTTTGCTCTCGCTTTCTGTTTTTGAAAAATACAATCATTTAAATAAGCACATACATTTCCCTTTTATTTAAAAAAAAAACCCTGAGCAATGCTGGGTAAATGTGCTTGTATCTTATAAAGTGAGATCCTATTTGTTATATATAGGTATTAGAGATCCCACAGTACTTTTAATGTGCCTATGTCCTAGGCCAAAATTCAACACATACACCAGTTTGAATTATGCTCTCTTTTCATGTTCAATTATTATTTTATGGCACTGTGTTTTGAGCATTTATGCTAATATTTAAACTGTTGCCTTCTGACATTGTCAAGCTGATATTTTTATAAAGAATTATAATTAGTATAAGTTAATTTCATGTTCATTACAGAGCTGATTCAAATCTGGCTTACATTGTTGTAAATTAGGAGTAACTCCATTGAAATCACTGGAGATAGTGGAGTTCAGTGGAGTTACACTGCTGTGTATAAATGAAGAATCAGGCTTAGTGTCTCCAAAACTGATAGTCAGTATGCATCGTTCTTCAGAATATTTCCTTCAGACTAAATATAGCTGTTTCCTAATATCTCAGTTGGCAAACATTGTGTATATGCAACATATGTCGTACCAGAGCAATAAAGTGATATAAATGGACACCATCTCATCAAGTGGTACAAACAGAGGCCAGATAACAGCAGTGAAGTAACAGGATATGTTCTGGTAATAACACACAAGCTGTCCTGCTTCTTCTTGATATGATGTTGCTTTGATGACAATTCTGTAAAGCACTGTATATTTGCAAGGATAAATATGTCTCATGTCTATATCAGAGGCTTCTGTGGATATAATTGTATAAGAGCTAGGGTCAACCAAGGCTAGTGGGTGGGCCACATAAATGGCCTCCTTCATCTCAGTGGGCCTCATGATTGTAGTAACCAAGATGGTCTCCTGAGACAGGGTAGTTTTGCTAAATGCCCTTGTGTACTTAGAATTTGTGGGGTGTGCCGACTGAACTGTAGCAGCACTTTGCTTGAATGCAGAGGGAGCATTGTGTGCAATTAGCATGCACCTCACTTCACATGTCCTTCCTTTATGTGTGCATCACTTTAGTAGTACCGCGAGGAAAAAACCCTACACAGTTTGAAACCAGTGGAATCTGGCAACCCTGTGCATGGGCCATGGTAAACAAAATGTTTCATGGGCCATACATAGAACTCTGATGGGCCATATCCAGCCCGTGGGTTGCAGTTTGCCCACCACTGGGCTAGATTGTGACTTGGCTTGCACATCATTACAGGGGAATCCTAAATTGCTTGGCCCATCTTGGACTAGACACTTAGGGGTAAATGATGCTGCTTTTCAGCATCCTCCTTGTAGCACAGGTGGGTGAGGAGGAACATAAAATGTGCCAAGCCTTCAATCCATCCACCAATCCACCAGCCAGCAAAACAGGGTCAACATGGGAAGTGTCAGAAATTGCTGGTGGTATAAATCACTAGCAAACTATACCTTGGACCACAACACGACAGAAGAGCAGGGAGGGAATTGTGCCTCATTGTGCCAGACACAGTGCCCAGCAGGCTACTGCTGGAGAGATGCACTTCAGGGCAGTGCCTCCAAACAGAATTTACCCAAGAGAGAGAGAAACAGTATTTAATAGAAATAACACTCATGTTTATTCATTTCCCCATCAGACATGCAGATGCCCACCATTGAGAAATCTCACAGCAGTCCAGGGAGCTCTAAATCTTCTTCTGAAGGACACCTGCGCTCTCATGGTCCATCCCGCAGCCAAAGCAAAACCAGCGTTACTCAAACCCACCTTGAAGATGCTGGGGCAGCCATCGCTGCTGCTGAAGCAGCTGTCCAACAGCTTCGCCTCCAACCAAGTAAAAGACGCAAATAAATTCCTCAGCATGGCAGCTTAATGTTCATCTGTTGCCTTTTCCCTGCTGTCCTTCCCGCTCTGCTTTCTGTTTGGTTCTGTTCTTGGCACACTGTGTTCACTCTGTTCAATGTCTTTCTTTGTGTGTGTGGGTATGTGTGTGTGTATGTGTGAGTGTGAACACATAAAAATACAATATACTCTTTCTATTTAGAAGTCTTTTTTTTTTCATTTATATAGACAGCAATAAAACTGGCTGTTTCTCCATCACTTCCTCCATTCATGGCTCATAATGTTCCTGAGGTTTGCATGACTCATGAACTTATCCACTGTGTGGTGTTGTTTCAGTGTTGCTAAATATCTCAACCCTGGAAATAATCAAACCCTCAGATAGGTGGCTGCCAGCTTTCAAAGAATCACATCCACCATGCTTAGAGAGAGCACACTAATGGTGTGATATTAACCTCATAAAAGAAGCAGGGCATCTACACGTCAGGCAATGCAATATAGGTTGTACAGGATTTTAGGCTGAAAAATAAGTTCTTACTTAGCATCACTCAGTTTTCTACATGTGAAGCATAGTGGCTTCTAAATAACCTTCCATCATTTGAAAGGCTTCTTAAAGGCAACCTACTGCCTACAATGTTTCAGATAAATTAGCATGAGTGAACAGTAGGTTGAAAATAAATACACCAGACTTAACAAGGAATTTAGGTACTGAATAGTATTAATAATCTTATCACTCCACTCTCCTTGGTCTTTTCTAAGGAGTGGATTCAATTTCATTAGCCGCTTTATGCCACAGATTGATTTGAGGGCTAGAACCGGATTTTTCTGGCAGCTAGAAATAGATTCACAAATGACAAACCTTCCATTCAGAACTGTAGCACTACAGAGTACAGTTCAGACCTACATCTTATTACTGGTTGAGGATTTAGTTTCTGCAAATAAAAACCTTCCAGCCGTGGACTCGCTGTGTTTGTCTTCAGGGTTTGTTGGTGTTCCATAAACTCATTGTAGTATAAAGCACAAAGGGGGAAAATATTTCCCTAGTCCCACTATCATTAATTAAGGAACAGCCAGTTTTAATACCCTCTAGTGCTGTGCATGTGGTGTCTCTTTGGTGTTTGAAAACACTACTTATTTAAGTGCAGAACAAAACACTTCTGTTTGCATGAATAACATTTAAGCTGGTTCCATCTGAGGATACATACTCTGGGTTTCCATTTCACCCACACTGCCACAGCAGCACATAAAAGCGGTCAGTCTAATCATGCCAGGAAGCAGCACAGACACAGCATAGCAGGAGTCCTCCCAATTCAAAGAACTCAGTCTGACAATCTGCCTCCACCAGCCAATGACAACAAAGACCAAAGCCAACTAGCCCTCAGAAAAGTGATGTCTGATGGACCAGTCAAGCCCGAAGGAGGTGAGCAGAAAGACATGGCTAAGAAACCAACCAAAACCAAAATGCTTCTTGCCATGTCTACTGATTCATTGTAGAGTGTATTTATTTACCCTCTATAAAATGTTGTTAATGTCAATGCGAACCAAGACCTTTACTTGATCTTACCATAACTGTGTAAGTCCTTTATGAAGAAATGTGCTAAGTAACATGATAGAAGTGATTGATGCACTTCTATTCTGCTGGGAGACCTGCTCTTCTGTTGAAAATGGATTAACTGTTCACATTACCTAATTAAATGCATGTCTTTAACCTGGTCTGCTTAAGCATGCTTTAACAGTTCTTGTGTTTTGACAAAATACTAACTGCACACTTCAGCTGCTGGATTTCCAGCTAGGACATGGAGCTATTCTCCTTCTCCCTTCCCACTCTCAATGTTGTTGTAACTGCATATGTGTTCAATGGAGTTTTGCAAACTACCAGTGGAAAGGAAAGGCATAAAGGAATACTCTCCTAGCATTATTTAAAATAATTGTTGTGGGCAATTGTGCTATTAAACCTAAATGTTAGGTTTGCCATCATCCGCCTACCTACCACTGCCTCGCAGTAAGAACTTCATCTGATTCAAATCAGCCAAGTCAAATCAGCCAGGACCACTTCACCGATTTATATCTGTTGTGGAATTGGCTCAGATAATTCTGCTTGAGTCCTAAAAGACATTGTGTGTAAGCTAAATTAGATAGGTAGGACAGCTTTATTTTATCTTCATTGCAGAAGATAAGAAAACCAAAAATTTTAATTTTATCTCTGGTCTTCCATTTATTACCCTGTTGCTATTATCTCAGTTTTTCGTTGTCTCCCTACAATGGAAAGAGAGAATTGAAAATTGATTGTATTAATACTAATAGCGAGCAAAACCCCAAATATGAAGTTTCATCCAACAAATGAAATGTTTATATGGGGCATAAGAACATATCTAGTAGCACTGTGCAAAGAATGGAGATTTGTGGAGGTTTGAGATTTTGAAAATTGTTTTCATTACAATTTGGAAGAATGCCGGAACATTTCAAAATTCTCTGGATAAGTAAAGTCCCAAAAACTTTTTGTTTGTGGTTGTTTAGGACTACTCGGACTTAAATTCTATATTATATATTCTACTGAAAAGTGTAAATGAAAAGTCATTTTGATATGAAAAATCAAACCCCCTTTTTCCTAAAATGTTCAAACAGGATACTGTAGCTTTGTCTGAACTTTTTTTATTGTCTTAACTGCAGTGAGTTAAGTTGCAGAATCTCATGAGTTTTAACTTGTTTTTTTAATTCACAATTAGCATTGTGTAGAATTTATTCAACAAATTTTGCATCATTTCCTGTTCTGCAGAGTATTCCCCATTCCCAAGTTTGTTTGATCAAAAATTATTTGCTGTTCGGTAAATCACTCATGGCAGATCATTTTGAATATTTGATTTTCAAGATGTTTTGACTGACCTTTTACCAGGCTCTAGAATGTGAATGACTTATATAGCAAAAACCAAATGAAGCATAAAAATATACACAAAATAAATTACTTTGTGGACTTGATATAAATAACCTTTTCAAAGTATAGAATATGTTTTTCTTGGTCCAAAGAACAACCCATACACGTTCAGTCGCAATGATTTTTACTTCAGCAGAAATGACAAAGCAAGAAAGAACAATAGCAAAGTCTCCATGGCAAGATAGAACATCATATAAGCTTTACGTGGGAGATGCTGCATTAGTTCTGCTACACAAAAATGGCAGCAGCTCAGTCAGACTGTAGTCTCCTATGAAGTTAGAAGTGCACAACACAGAACAGGAAATCACAATTGTTACCTAACTTCATATGTGATTCAAGATGGTCTCTTCTCATTGCACACACTGTTATACAAGGAGCTCAAGCAGAACTATGCACTGAACACTGTCTAGTGATGGTCTCTGCATGTATCTCACTTCTTTACACAATTTGGCTGCTGCCAAGGATCTTGTACAACTGCAAAAAAGGTGATTGGATTTGCCCTGAAAATGCAACAGACTTCATCTTGATTTTGTCATCGCATAAAAATGTTGTACAGTTAGCAGATTGATCAGCATCAAAGATGGAGAGGAGGAAGTTTTGTAGGCTCAGGAAGACTGTTTTGTGTGTTTCAAAGGTTCGTGCATTGCATGAAAGTAAAATTTGCATAAGCTGAGTAGAGGCTTCAAGCCAGAAACTTCATAATAGCCAGCTATGTATTGTCTTTGTGCTTCCAGACAGACACTTCTGTACATCTTATAGTAGAATGGTCCATTAGTTTACTTGTTCTTATGAAAAAATAGCACACTCGTGGAATTTATTGTTGAAAGGGCAATATGGACATGAAGTGAGATAAGAATGGTTTTAATTGAGATTTCCTTCTTGCTTATGCTCAATTTCTTTGGCCTGTCACAAATGAGATACTGCTGAAAAAAAAAAGTTTAGCGATAAAACAAGGTAGGAGTACTGAGTTCTAAGCAGATATGTATGTTACAGATTGAACCTCTCTAGTCTGGCACCCTTGAGACCTGACCAGTTCCAAAACAGAGAATTTTCCTGACCATGGGAGGTCAATATTGTCTAGCAGCATTACCAACACTTCCACTGCTTACTGGGTTGTTAGAGGACATTTAGGGGTAAATTAAAGCTAAATAACAGCACAGAACACTGAGAGCTAGGACTGGTGGCTATAAACAAACTTTATGAGACCACTTGAAATTTGACCACACCCATGAAAAGTAGACATCCAGCTAACTAAAAACACTCCAGACAATGGATGTTTCCAGATCAGAGAGTTCTGGACTAGAGAGGTTCAATCTGTATTGCATTGTGAACTTGGTTAGTCAGCACAGTATAATTGTGAGCTATTTACTCTGAAGAAATGGAATAGTCTGAAGTTCCTCTCAGTAGCTGTTATTTCACGGGCCTTGGCCAATTTGGAATGGAAAATGAAACCAATTTCCTGGGCACTGCATATTGCTTGGGCTGGATAGGAGTGGGTTGAGATTAAATAACAGTTTATTCAAGCTCTCATCGTGTACAGAAGCATTAAATGTTTGTCGCAGGCACCACTAGGTTTTCATTTCTTGCCATAGTTTGGGATGACTCCTTCACAGTGTAAATAATTTACTGCCTAATGAAGCTACTTTATGCCAAGCTTACCTGGGCTCCTAATTTCTGGATAAATTGAATGAACTTTCTTATTGCAACAGGCAACTGGTTTCCCAGAATCACTCTGTCATTATCAAAACAAGAACAGTTTGTCCCATTCTCAGCAGATGGAAATAATCTTCAGCTACCTTTTGGTTACAGGCTGAGTACTGGAACCTTTTGCTGTTATGAGCCATCTTCTTTTTTCTTCGCCATTTTAAAATTACATCTAATTTCAGAAAATTGCTCAGAGTTTTCGTCCAATAACTCCTATTTCAAAAGACTGTTAGCCAGTGGCCTGTGCCCATAGATCATATATATATATTAGAACTAGATTGCTAAGATTGCTTTGTTGACTAAAGAAACAAGGTTGCAGCACTTTTAGTAGGACGCTGTCCTGCCAATATTACTCACATTGTATGGTACCACATGTTGTGAGATATCCCACTAAATTTTCACAAACTCATAAACAAAAACATTTGGTCAAATAAACAAATTATGTAAAAATCATTGGCAGGTATGAGGGGCATACCCAGTGAGTAAGTACTGTCCAGAGTAAGGAAGGATAGCAGAATGGGATTCTTAAGGCTAACCAATGATATAACCCCTGTGGTATATTGATCCATGTTTGTTGTGTGCCTCAACCCCCATACTCAGTTCGTGATGGATGTGAGCGGTACAACTTCATAGCTTGTAGTAATACATGCCTTTAGATCTGGCAGTCCCTGGCTCTGTCTTTAGTGTTGGCCAAGATGATTGCATTTTGGGTTGAGGCTACCTGGAACTTCG
The DNA here is from genome assembly GCA_032595735.1 of Pelochelys cantorii. Classification (NCBI taxonomy): domain Eukaryota; kingdom Metazoa; phylum Chordata; order Testudines; family Trionychidae; genus Pelochelys; species Pelochelys cantorii. The sequence continues at coordinate 329,216,081 of CM064326.1, read as the reverse complement.
TTACTGCAGAAGGACAATGAGCTGGCCTTCTCCCACACCTCTGGTTACATTGGAGAAAACAGCACACTCCACCACTTTGATCCCCTAGTTGGCACATTTAGGATGGGAGGCAGAACCATGGCTCCACTTAATTCCCACCCACTTTTTCTGCAGTTGGTAGAACCACCAGGTCCCCCAGAGATCTAAACCTTGTGATGCACCTTGGATTTGGATACATTGCACTCCTTTTGAAGAGGCAGGGCTTTATTAACAGAACTCTTTGGAACATGGTCCTTACCATTCTGTTTGATGGTCTTTTCTCAAAGGTAATTAGCTGAACCCAAAATTAGTTGAGAGAAGAAATGAACAGGAAGCAGTTGCAGTCCAAAACCAGAAAGGAATTTCAGGAATATTGAGCCAATTATTTATGTGCCTGAAGACTCTCTAAGGGTTATACATTGCAGTTTTCCAGAAGTTCTAAAGCAAGTCCAGGAGCCACTGTAAACAAGCTAATCTCTTGAATGAGAAATGAAATACTAAGATGGTTGTGCTCCCTGGATCATAACACAGACAGTGGTACTGTTTCGGTGGTACTGTTTTACTCTTATCTCAAATAGTCATCAGCAAACCTCAAAGATTTAAAGAGTCATCCTGGGTATGTAAGAACATAAGGACAGCCAAAGCAGATGAGATCATTGGTCCATCTTGTCCAGTATCCGCTCTGCACGCCACGGTCAGTGTCAGGTGTGTCAAAAGGAATTAACAGAACAGGCAATCCTCAAGTGACCTGTCAATGATTATTTGCTTCCAGCTTCTCACAGTCAGAAGCTAGGGACATTCAGCACATGGGGTTGTGTCCTTCACCATCTCATCTAATAGCTTCTGTGAGGGTACGTCTACACTAGCCCCCTAGATCAATCTAGGGAGGCTAATGAGGGGACCGGAATTGCAAATCAAGGCCGGGATTTAAATATCCTGCGCTTGATTTGCATGTTCCCGGCCGGTCACCATTTTAGAAATTGACTAGCCCGAAGTAACTGCCCGCGTCTACACACGACAGTGAAACGGGATTCCGGAATAAAGCCCTAAATCGAATTAGGTGGTATTCCTCGTGGAATAGTATAGTTTTGACCTTCACAAAATCCACTGGCAATGAGTTCCACAGATTGACTCTGTGTTTTATGAAGAAGTACTTCCTTTTGTTTAAAATCTCCTGCCTATTAATTTCATTGGATTACACCAGTTCTTATGCTAGGTAAAACTACATCTACACTGCAGCTCTGGGTGCAGTGTAGATGCATCCTATAGGATAACATTTCCTTAATGACTTTCCCCACACCATTGATAATTTAATACATCTCTTTTATATCCCCCTTCATCATCTCTTCTTCCAAGTTGAACAGTCCCAGTTTTATTAATCTCTCTTCACATGGAAACTATTCTAGATCCTTAATAATTTTGATGTTCTTCTCTATCATTTCCAATTCTAATATCTTGTTTTGAAATGAGGACCACACAACAGTAAGCAGTATTCTTTTTTGGCCTACCTAATTATACTTTTAAAGCAGACCTTCCAGATTTTGTGCTTCTTTCTATTTTTCACAGTAGGTTTTAACTTCCAAATTTTAAAGAATCCCCCTTTGCCTCTATTTGCTTCTTTTACTTTCTTATTAGCCATGGTGGCTTTTTTGTGGGGGGTCTTCTTACATTTGTTTTAATTTGGAGTATACATTTAATTGGAGCTTCTGCATTGGTGTTTTTAAAATGTTTCCATGCAATTTATAGGCATTTCATTCATGTGGCTATATTTTTAATTTCTGTTTTTAGCTAGTTGCATCAGTTTTGTGTAGTTCCAATCTCTGAGTTAAATGCTACTATGCTGACTTGTTTGGTATGTTCCCCCCCCTCCAAGGGCACCATTTCGGGAGAGCGGGGAGGCATCAGCCTTGCATACTGGGACACAGCTTGCTTTTCTTCCCATTCTTCTGACTCTCAGGGAGAGAAGGAAAAGTACTTAAATTCTGTGAATAATGCCTCTGACCCCTCCCTTCACCAGCCAGAAGTGAGAGGCATGCTCGGAATCCAAATACTTTCCACTCGCTCCCTGATTGTCAGGAGAATGGGAAGAAAAGAAAGCCTCATCCCAGTACACACAGCTGATGCTCCCCCACTCTCCCAAAATGGCAAGCCTTGTGTCCCCCCCCACCACACACACACACACACCCTAAGTGTAGATAATTATACACGATTCCTATATATCTGTCTTTATTCTGTTAATCTGGGCTAAAATTCTAGCAAGAATGATTTATCTCATGAGATTTCTGGTACTTACAGCTTGTGTTGCAACTGGTACAGTTTTTCTGGTGGCATTTTGGCCCTTCTGATTCTGGTCCTGGCCAGCCAAGTAAAAAAGGAATAACTATTGGGATGGAGGAAAAGATACTATCTGCAATTTAGAACTCAGAAGAAGGTTCTCTTTGAGATAGTGGCTATTTTATCTGAACCAGTTGCCCATACATTTAATCTCAAGTCTCCCTCTTTAAACAAACTGCTCGTTCTGTCTGGATGAATGGCTGGGAAGTCTGGCAGTGCTTAGTAGTTTCCACTACATTATTGATTGATTTGACAGCTCATGGCTGTAGGTGCTGTGTGAATTATCTCCCTTATGCTTAGCTTGAAAAAAAAACATGCATTTCTTTTCTGTAGTCTCAAACCCTTTTCTCTGCAAGATTTAGTAGTAGAATTTGGCTCCCCTCCCTTTCCCATGGATTTTAAAATGACATTATCCCTTTAAAATAACATTTGAGGCTAGACACTCATATTTCTCCAGTTATAGAATCTGATTCTCTTACTGGCTCCATAATTATGAGTTTTTAAAAAATCCACTCCCCTATGTGGAGATAACTAGAATTGTGTCAAGTTTTTGTTGTTGTTTTTAATTTGGAGAAGTGCAGAATTTTCTTTCTTTATTTATTTTTTTAAATCTTGCAATTGTTTTCTAAAATAGGATATAAAGATTGCTGCAGGAATACCTTGTTTCTGATAGGGATGTCTTCACATAGATCCGTTAATGGCATTGAATGCAGAAGAGATATCGGTTGCATTTGTACATATCTAATCCTTTTTCATGGAGAACTAGGTAGAGTATTTAGGCATGTAAACATTTGCCTCTCTTCTGGGCTGGTATCATCTTCTTTCATAAGCTATTATTTTTCACTTTCTTAATCCTAATTACGTGGATAAAGCATTGAGAGAAGCAGATTTAGAGGAAAGAAAAACATTTCAGCCTGGAAGGCAATCAATAGCTCTTCCAATCCCATTCATGCACACTTCATTAGAAGCCTTTCCATTTAAAATAAAATTTGGATATTTTCATTATATAGAATCAAATGAAAAAAAGCAAACTGATAGCAGTTCTGGTGTCATTAATCTCATGACTGATATCAGTCACTGGTGCCATTGGATCCACCAGGCTAGTGTTAAAATATTATCTTATAGTTGGCAATTGCATATGTACTGAATTATTATCAACCACTGAAGCTCAAAATTAGTAGAGAACAAGATGTTAAGTTAACAAAAGGAGCTTGCTATTAACCACCTGATCGGAATGAACACCAAAATGAATGGCTAATAGCAGAAATCTGAACTACTACCAAGGAGAAGACTAATTTTACAGCCTTTAATCCTCATCCCCTACTTTGTCCACTCCATGCAGTCAAATGATTTTTCCAGTGTTCCATAAGGCCGTTGGTTTCACTTAGACTACTGTTTCTACCTAGAGCTCAAAGCTAAGTAACATTTTCTTGCCCTGGCCTCACAAGAGTTTATAATGTTATAGGAATATAGGACAGACCTGGAAAAGATCTTTTGGGACATCAATTCCACTACCCTGTTATTGCAGGCAACCCATCATGTATTCATGAGCTAACACATGAGCAGAGACAGTAGGTTGAAAGTTTCCCTTAAACTGTTTTTCAATGGACAACTGGATTTTTGATTAAATGAAAATGTTCACAAAGGGTACGTCTACACTGCAATGCTATTTCGGGTTACTGAAGTATCCCAAAATAGCTATCCCGCATCTTCACAGCAAGCGCGTTATTTTGAGCTCGCTATTCCAACGTCCCTGTAAACCTCATTGGATGAGGAGGAAGGGTCGTTTCAGAGTAGCGGGTTATTTTAAAATTTGGCGCTCTTTTGAAATAGCATCGCTCAAATTGCGTATCTTACTTTGAGCTATGGTACAGTGTAGATGCACCCAAAAAGTGTCTGCTTTCTGTGGAAAAAATGAATATTTTGTTGAATAATTGAATGTTTATGAAATTTCGGATTTGGGTTTTTTTTTCCCCAATTAAAAGTCAAAATATTTTGTGGGGAAAACAGAAGGCCAAACAGATCTATTCTATAGCACTAGGTCCCAAACTGGCAGCAGAGGCAGACTAATTCCCTTTGTGGACCAGACACAAACGAATAACCCATATTGAATGTTGAAGTCTTCAGAACTTGAGTACTCCATGTATAACACTCAATTCTAGTAACAGAGTTGATGGGAAAGGAAATCAATGTGAAAAAATGTAAAATAGGGGAGAGTAAAGAATAGAAATGTAAAATACTAAATGCAAAATGCATTCTCAAAGGACATTTTATTCCCAATGAGCACCAAGAAGGAAGTTTGGTGTTCCTAGAAAATAGAACTCTTAACAACTTCAAAATGTAAGTAAAGGTCCAGGAGATAAATTCAGCTATTGAGAACAAATAGTCTTATAACAACATTTACGCATTTCAAAAAGGAAAAAAAAAACCCAAACCAAAAAGCACAGCTACAAAATGGGAAAAAACTGGCTTAGGAGGTATTACTGTTGAAAAGGTTCTGCAGGGTTATAATGGATTATAAATTTATAAACTGAATAGGAGCCAACAATGTGATGCTGTTGCAAAAACCCTAATATCATTCTGGAATGTATTAACAGTAATGTTATACATAAGACAGGGGAGTTAACTGGCTCTCTCTACTTGTTCTTAGCAAGACCTCAACTGGACTATTGTGTTCAGTTTGGGATGCCACCCTTTAGGAAAGATGTAGAGAAGTTGGACAGTGTTTAGAGGAGAGCTACACAAATTACAAAAGAAAATCTGACCTGTGAAGAAAAAATTAATAAAAAAATGGACACATTTAGACTTGGGTAAAGACAACTGTGGTGGGAGGGGGGATTACTGATACTATTCATGTACATTAAGGCTTTTATAAAGAGGATAGTGAGCAATGGTTCTTAATGTCCACTAAAGGTAGGGTGAGAAGTAATGGGATTAATCTACATAAAGGGAGATTTAGGCAAGACATTAGGAAAACCTCTCTAACTATATAGTTAAGCACTGGAATAAACTTCCAAGGGAGGTTGTGTAATGCCTGTCACTGGAAGAAGACCAAATTAGAAAAATACCTATCAGAACGGTCTATGTATATACTTGGTCCTCCTTCCGTACTAAGGACGGACTAGATGACCTTTTTAGATCTCCTCCTGTGCTACATTTGTATGATTATAATGTTAGGTGAAATCTTGTTTGGAATTCTGTACTCAATTCTATATTCCTACTACTACTCATAAGGATATAGAGGCAGAGGAGGGGGGGCTCAGGAACTAGTCTTTACAGAATAAACAAGGTAACCGAGAGCAATGTCATTCCCCTCTGTTTTAACCATGGACAAGCTGAGGTGTTCACTAATGACCCTAACTTGCACGTATCTCCATAATGAAGGAGCAGCGACACCATCCCACTGCATAGCCACCGCTTTGGTCTTTTATCGTTTTTGTGGGGCCAGGGCTGTTTAGATGTGATGGCATGAGGAGTAACCAAGCCTATGTAACACCATCCTATGGCACACCTATGTGGAAACAACCACTGGGATTAGTGCTGATCTGCAAACAGTCTCAAAAATTAGATTAAGGGTAGCTTTGGCTCAGGCATGAGCAAAGAGGGATCTACGCTGCCAGAAGTAGGAGGCCATGAGATTTCTGCAATCCCCTCCTCCTCGTCCTCCGAGAGACATCTCTGGAAATACAGATTTTGGGTGGGCCTTCTACTCCTATGCAATCCAATGATGATCTAGCTCACTGCCCACATGAGTTGTCAGGAATACCAAAGTGGCAGAGTTCCTAGTGTAATGTCACCTATCTAATAGGCTCTTCTTTTGCAGAGTATTTACACAGCTACATCTATTTCTCTGGAAAAACAGAGACTTTGATTGGTGTCTCACTGAGGCAGGCATGATTTGAAAAGTTAACTGCTAATCATCTCTTCAGAATAATTTAAGTGCTAAGTGTTATGAAATACAGCTCATAATCAAAGGGGTCTTAAAGAAACCCAGACAGTATTCAAATGGAGGGACCGAGGGACTGAAAATAGCTGATGATAGTAGAATTTTTAAAAGTTACTTGATGGCTGAATTCACTATGGAAGATTCATTATGAGTAAGGTTCCCTTTAAGATATGCAGTAGCACCCCCCCACACACACACACAGCTGCTTAATAAGCCCCGCCCAGCAAGGAGCTCAGGGTTCTGTGCACAGAGCTGCCTGGCTGGGGGACAGGCACTTCTCCCTCAGCTATAGCAGCAGCTCCCTCTTGAGGACAGAACAGCAAGTACAGCCAGTGGGGCTCATTAAGCAGCTGTGGGGGCTGTGCTACCACGCACTTTAGATGGAACCTGGATTATGGGATTAGATATTCATGGTTAGGACAGACCGATGATTCACAGTGCACTATTTCCTTTGATCCTTATTTTCCAGTGTCAGTTATTCACCCATTTTCAAAGTATATAACTTTGAGTCACATCGCAAGGCAGTTTGCAGAAGACTTCACCAGAAATAACACACACCAAGTCAAACATAAATATCAGGAATTTGGATGAGATACTATCTGGATTCTGGGCCATATTTGAAATTATTTGTTTTAGATTTTTGGCAAATTTCATGTTTAAATATAATCCCTTTGAAGTCTTTGTCTTCACACTTCAAGGCTGACCAAGATAACAGCAAAACTTTATGTCTGCACCCTGGGCACATCTAAATAGTAGTGATAAAGCCAACATAAGCCACGCAACTTCACCAACATCAATGGTGTAGCTTAAGTCGAAATAGCTTATTTCGGCTTTTGGCACTGTCTACACAGCAGGAAGTTTGAGGAAAAGCATTCTTCCTCCGACTTCCCTTACTCCTCATAAAATGAGGGTTATAGGAGTCAGAGTAAGAAGTCCTCCAGCTCGACATTATTTTGACATTATGTCAAAATAACTGCATGTAGTGTAGACGTGGACTGTGTTATTTTGAAATAACATCAGTTATTTCAAAATAACGCTTCTGTGTAGATGTACCCAAAGTGAGAGCTTTTAGCACATATGTTTCTATCCTCAGCATTATATCTATTCTATTAAAATAAGTGTAAAGTGTCATCCATAGCTATCTTTTCTAGGCAAAATCTCTATATTTATTTTTCCTAGGCAATTGTGTTATTCAATGTGTGAACAGATATTGTTCATTGTTCTTTTATTAAGTGTAGTGTCACAATGTGGTTTCTGTGTATATTTCTCAACTTGCTGCCAAATGCAGTACAATTAATTCATTTGACATGTCAAATTAATAAACCAAAATAAATCCTCTAAAGTAAAAATAATTTCTTTAGAGCAGACCTACAGTTACCGCATGAAATTAGTCTGGGAAATAGCAATTTGGTAAATTGGTGCTAAACCTCTAAGGGCTGTGCTTAACAACTCAAGGCATACAATATTGTTACAAAAGATATTAAGAAGAAGTTGAGAAATGCAATGGTATGATGTTTGAAGACGAGGTTGTTTCTGTTCACAATTTATGTGGGACTAGATTGTATATTGATGGTATTTCCTTTTGGCTTCCCTGTACTGTATCAAAAGGCATCAAATGCAATGAAGGAATGTTTTGTTCAGAAAAACAGGAAGGTCCATTGGTATTCTCATCATAGAACTATCCTACTCACTTTGTCAAATGAATAGGAAGTAAAGTAGAATTTAAAAATGTTTGCAGCATGTAATTGTGATCAATAGCACATTCTTAACACTGTTCATATTTGTGTCTTACATGCTTCTTTGTAACCTGTCATTCCTGCTCTGTACAGCAAGGCCTACCAACCACCGCCCAGCAGAAAGCTCTGTCTCCACTGGCTCCTCAGCCAGTAGTTTTGGCAGTGGATACAGCATGGATAGCGAAGGAAGCAGCAGCACCACAGGGGAGAACAATCTGTTTCCCATTCCAAGAATGTAAGGCTTTTTCCTTAATACACTCTCTTCTCCTGATGTACTATGGACAGCATGTTAAGGCCTCAGAGTTCCTGATATGTCATTTCATCCCAAGACTTGCGTTATGCAATATAACAAGCTAATAGCATTTAACTAGACAGGACTCTTATCAGAGTCCGTAATTGCATTTTCCACTGTGCACAATTACAAATGTTGAATCCAACTCCACCTCTGACTCTGCAGCACAAATGAATTGTTCCAATCCAGTAGCAACCTCCTCTTTATCCTGTTTCATGTACTTTTGTAGAATGGGCTTGAGACACAAAGTGCTGAGGGAGAACAGAACTTTTGCCACATTTGAGGATGTTCAGTTTGGGTTTTTATTTTCATTCCATTCTAGACACAGGGACTAACAGCAAAATTCAGATCCAGATCTGAATCCAAACTTCGCCAAACTTTAGGAATTTGAATATAGATATTTGGTTCAGCCCCATGTCTGCATTATCATAGCAGTTTGAGGAGGATTTCTACATCAAGTCCTTTCTCTTGACAATACAGGGTTTCTCCACGGTCTAACAACTTCCACTATCAAGACATTTGCCCTGATTTTAGAACACTAAACTGTATTATTGTTAATCTTATTGATTGCATCTAGTTATACTCCTCATATCATGCCAGATAATTCCTCTCCCACGTCTCATGTTATGCAGAGGGGAGTACAAAACTTGGGGCAGTCTGAGACCTAACAGCTAGCCAGTGTTAGAGAGGAATGTGGATGCTGAGGACCTCACTTCAATAAAGAAACTCTGATTTCCTCCAGCTGTGACTCTGACTCATGTTTCTAAGGCTTTGTCTACACTGGGAAGGTATGGCGACAAAAGGGCTGTCAACGTGCAAAAGTCACCAAAAGTGAAATACAGTCAAACCAGTTTTTCTGCCCCCCATTGTCGACATTTCATGGCCCCATTACTAGCATCCTGTCCACAGATAAGAGCAAAGTAATGTGGGAAGGCAGAGCTGATTCCTGTACTTCTTGTGATTCCCTGGTAGATCTGAGAGCTCTTCTTGCTGAGGAATGTCAAAGCAGCAGGGCAATCTCTCCAGCTCTCCCCCTGTAGCAGCCGTCTGCCTACTGCTGTCTTTCTAGTACAGGGCAGAACAGAAGAATTCTAATGATTTGTTCTTTGTTCCCCAAATGGAGCAGCTCACTCAGCTGTCAGATACTTCCCAGAGCTTTGAAAGGGGAGGGGTGCATGCCTGCAGGGCAGCAGAAATCACAAAACATTGAGCCCAGCATGAGGGCAGGCATTGTAGGATACTAGCAAAAGCCAGTTCTCTCCACAAAACAAACAACAGAGTCCACACTGGCTTTGTTAACAATAAAGGGAGGGGAAAACTCAAAAGTCTCTTGCAGGGCTGGAAGGTTTTTATCGCCAGAACTGGGCATTGTTGCATTGTAGTGTGTATGCTCTCACTGTTTTGTCAACAAAAGGCAGTCTTTGGTGATAAAATGTTCCAATGTAGACAAGGCCTAAGTTAGATCCACATTTTGGCCTGTGGCAGCACTCTCAGCCCAATGTTGTGCTGGAACTACACTGTCTAATGAACCTTTTCATGTCAATTTTCCTTTCCTACATGCCTTTTCCAAACACACTGTGGTCGGTTCTTGCTCTGCAATCCTGAAATCTGATCCGCGAAAGATTGGAGCAACTATTCTAAGGGTTCTTGAATTTATAAAAGAAATAAAACCAATTTGTCCTCTAGAGTTTGTGACATTCCAAAGTGCATGTCCCTTGTTGCAATGCAGTGTAATGGCAAATGACTGTAACCTATTAGATGTTAAAAAGAAAAAGAGCTATCAATCTTATTTTTAAGTTTTCCCTTCAGCAACTGGCAGGGGTGGAGGAGAGGAAGAATTAGCTCAGGCTATAAAGTTCCATCTGATTAATTTTTTATTGAATCTTTCATTCACTCTTGCTGCAGATTAAGACAAATTGTACTTCAGGGGAGCAAAAATTAGTTTTAATTGTATTTTACAACCCAGATGCATAATTAGTTTATAATGGTTCTTGAAAATAAAATACAAAGTCATGGTGTGCTAGGGAAGCCTTAGTTTTAAATCACTTTTATTTTGAGCGTCGTGCTGCTGGCCATTTAAATATCTAGCTGAGAAAAAAAATTAAACAGTAATACTATGGGGATTATTTGATGAGTTAGCTAACCAGAAGCATGTCATTGTAGATGTTAGATATTGTTACAAGTGTCAAGGGAATTAATAAATAAACGACAATAGAAGAAAGCACTTTATAAAGTCACTTCATTTGGTGGGATCTTTTCTTTTTTGTGTGTGTGTGCATCTCTCATCAAAATGCCAGAGCTTGTATGAAATGTCAGAAAACTGCCAATATCCCTCATACCAAACTGTGCTGGAGAATAAGGGCCAGATTCTTCATTGCCCAATGCATTGTGTAGATTTTTCTATCAATGCAAAGTGAGTGTAAAATGCTACTAAACCGGAATGGGAAATGATTACAGAAATTGCAGGGAACCTGACCCTGAGTACTCATAATTCTCTACAGTGTATTTGCCATGCTCCATAGTTAAGTTCATCCTTAAAAAAAAAACACCTTTGCTAGGCAATTAAACTGAAATAAAAAAAGTTTAGTATTTTTTTTCCATCGGATTTTTTTTATTTTATCACAGAGATGGACAACTTAAGTTGCAACTAAAGTGTGTAATTTAAGAGCCTCATCCACAGACAGTGTAGGTCCACACATCTCCATTTGACTGCAGTGTTATGGAACAATGCCAATTTACTCCAGTTGATGATCTGGCACTAGATCTCTATCATGGTACATTGTACGGTCTTCCAGTTGTAAACTAGAAGAGTCAGTTCAAAGTTGCAAAGTTTATTTTGTGGAGGATGGTAATCATGCCTCAGAGTTTGTTGGTAGAGCAGTGGAGTATGTTGAAATGAACAATACAAGGCCAGACACTAACCTCTGTCACACCTAAGTAATATTGATAACAACCAGGCCCATATATAAACCAAATGAACAGAGGAAAGAACTATACTTATGAATCAAAGGAATTTTAATCACACCGGGTAGCTGTCAAGATCAGACATAACAGATGTGATTAGTGCTAGTGTCTCAATGATGAGTTGTTTCTCATACCCAGTGAGTATCAAAGAATCTTCCCAACCTGAACTGTAGTGTCACAACAGTTATTAGAGTGATTGTACAAATATTTGTCTTACCTTACAAAGCATAGTAATCGTATATCCTTTATGGTCTAAGAGGATTGACTCATGAATGATGTGACCAAGAATTTAGAGAGACAAGGTGGGAGGGTTTTTTTTGGTTTTGTGTGTGTTTTTTTTTTTTTTACTGGACCAATTTCTGTTAGTGAGAGAGACAGGCTGTCATGTTTACACAGAGCTCTTCTGCAAATCTTGGAAATATGCTAAGAGTCCCACAGCTAAATACAAGGTGAAAGAGATTGTTCCACATAAGTAGTTATAAAGTCTCAGAGGGGTAGCTATGTTAGTCAGTAACTTTAAAAACAACAAATAGACCTGAGCCACCTTAGAGACTAACAAATAAAATAAAGAAATATATATATATATATATATATATATATATATATATAAAATCATGCGGTTTTGTGGGCAAAACCCATTAAATCAGATGATGAGCTGGAGTAGAAATAACAGAAACCAGGTTATTTATAACCAAGGGCGGGGGAGGTACCTGTAGGACCAGTGCTAACCCACCTAATTAGCCTTATTAGCACCAGTTCTACCCTTGACAGGCACCTTTTTTTCTCTGTTATAAATAACTTCTCCACAGTAGAGGACCTTGATTTTGTTGATGACCTTGTGCTGCTCTCCCATACGGATTGGCATATGCAAGAGAAGACAACTCGACTCTGCACCTTCTGAAAACAGGTCACTCTAAGGCACCCTAAGGCACCAGCATCAGTTAAGATCGATGTCCACTACCTACCTATCACAAAGAGTTTTACAAACTTGGGTAGTATTATCAGGCAAGATGGAGGCATTAGAAGCAATATCTAGAGCAGACTCAGTAAAGCCAGAAATGTCTTCATGAGTTTGAATGCTCTATGGAAGTCATCACAGTACAGCATCCATACTAAACTGAAGTTTTATCAGAGCTGTATTTTATCAACACTATTATATGGATCAGAATGCTGGTGGATGACAGAGTATGACCTTGATAAATTGTCGACTTTTCACACCAGAAGTCTTTGGAGGATCCTCCATATTATTTGGCCAAGAATAATTTCAAATCAGGACCTGCTTGAGTGGTGCAAACAAGATGACATGGCTACCATCATTATGAAAAGACGCTGGAGATGGATTGGGCACATGCACAGGAAAGATGGAAGCTCCATCACAAAGATTGCTGTGCACTGGACCCCTGAAGGGAAGCAGAAACGTGGATGACCCAAGGCAACGTGGCGCCGGACCGTTGAAGTAGAAATGAAGAGCATGAATTACAATTGGGGCACTATTGAGAGGCTGGCCAGAGACAGACAGAAGTGGAGGATCTTTGTTGCTGCCCTGTGCACCAGTGGGTGTGAAGGGAGATGATGATGATAAATAACTTGGTTTCTGTAGTTTCTACTCGAACTCATCATCTGATGAAGTGGGGTTTGCCCATGCAAGTTCATGGTACTATATATTTTTGTTAATCTGTAAGGTACTATAAGTAGTTATAACATCTATGTTAAAGGACCATACAAGGTGAAGAGGCCCATTAACACCTGGCTGGTTACAGTGTGGGAGGGAAGGGGGAGAAAGCTGCGGGAGCAGGGATTTGTGTGTTATTAATACTGTAATAAACCATAAATCCAGTCTCTGTATTCAAGCCATAATTTTTAGTGTCTAGGATTTTAGGTTTCCTTGTACGTTTCCTTTCAGGATGAGGACTGGGAGATCAGATATGAAGTGATCATTTTGTGAAGAGTGTTCACACATAGGGGATGTTGTTTTGTCTTATATTTTTCTCTATGAGTTCATTTGAGAATGTCCTGATTGCCTGATTTCACTTACAGTGTTGCTGTTGGGGCCTTTTCCCCTCATTTCTTCCCTATGACTGGAGAGGTGTCAATGGGCTACTTCACCTTGAATGGTCCCTTGAAAAAATGTGTTAACTACTCATGCTAAACAATCTGTTCAAGCCTGTATTTAGCTGTGAGGCTCAGTGCATTTCCCAGTCCTGAAGAAGAGTTTTGTGTAAACTTTAAAGCTTCTTTCTCTCTCCAACAGAAATTGCTCCAATAAAAGACATTACCTCACCCATCTTGTCTCCCTAATATCCTTCCACCAATGTGGGTGCAATGGCCAAGAGCTGTGATATATTAGAATACATGGAATAATGCTTATAATCTGGCCCTGTGTTATTTATTTCACCTTTCCCATTGCAGACTATGGAGAGAGGAGGAACAAGCTATCCAAAGATGTGAATACAAGTTTGTGCAAAAAATAGACAGAGAGACAAGCAGACAGATAGCATTTCTGAAATGACTTTGCCAGTTGACAATGGAAGACCAAAATGTCTGCATATCTAATCACATTTCTGCAAAGTTATTGCCCTTTCCGTTATGTATGAAAAAATGTTTGGTGCCTTCGAGGGATATCAGGATGTGATTGTTTCTTCTCTTTTTGGACAGTACTAATCACCTGTTTGAGGATTTCTTTGTGCTTTGGTGTCTTCTGTTCAAGGCTTCACTGACAGCTACAAAACTGCTTTTTTCAACAGAGGGAAGATGAGCCAGAATGGACAAGAATCAGTAAAGCAGTCAGGAGTGGGGTTAACCGACGCAGAAGGTAAAATCAAATACAAACAACATTACAATGCATTGCCTGACCACTTATCCAAACAAATCATTGTTATTTCAACTTTTTGCTTTATGAAGTATTAGCTGAATATGTGTCTGTAATACAGCAGGGTGGGCAATAGGCAGCCTGTGAGCCAGATAAAGTTTGGCAGGGTTAGCCCCTATTAGGCCACCTCCACTTTATTTACCAGCATATCTGCAGGTACGGCGCTTGCCATTCCCATTGGCAGTGGATCTCTGTTCTTTGCCAATGGGAGCTGTGGGAAGTGGTGTCCTTCCCCATGCTGCTTCCCGCAGCTTCTGTTGGCTGGAAATGGCTATCTTCAGCCAACAGGAGCTGCAAGTGGCTGTACCTGTGGACATGCAGGTAAATAAAGCATTGGCAGTCTGATAAGCACTAACCCTGCTGTGCTGCCTCCCATTTATTGCCCTACACCCCACATTAGAGTCTTAAGCCCCAACTTTGCAGGCCCTTGCTACACCCTAGCAAAGTCAAGGGGCTTTTGTGTAAATGAGAATCAGACCTTGTCTGTTTATTTAAGGTCATAAAATAGCCACATTGCAATGAATAACAATTTCCATCCAGCAGTTCTCATCGCCTTTCATACCGCCTTTCAAAAACAAATGTTTTATGTAGTCTGTGGAAGTGATTCTATGCCCTCTCTGAATTCAATAGAAGGACCTCAGTGGACAGCGAATCAGGATCTTAGTACATTTCAGGTTACTCTTTTCATATAGGAAACAGTGTGGGGAAGATCTTGGGTATTTTTTTATTTAAATCTATGAGGAAAGCAACTGTTCATGACAGTGAGGACAATGTGCCTGTCAGTGACCTGTGAGGTTCTCCAAACAGCGGTCCCAAAGTAGCTAAGGCCATAATATAACACCCATCCCCTTGCAATTGCTGCATGGACATCTTTTCAGCAGATACTGACAGTAATCTCTAAAGTGGCTCATGCTTTTTTGATGTGTGCCAACAAATGAACTATCAAAGAACTCATAGAATCATAGGGTTGGAACAGACCTCAGGAGGTCATCAAGTCCACCACCCTGCCCAAAGCAGGACCAATCCCAACTAAATCATCCCAGCCAGTGTTTTGTCAAGCTGGGACTTAAAAACCTCTAGGGATGGAGATTCTACCACCTCTCTAGAGAATCCATTCCAGTGCTTCACCACCCTCCTAGTAAAATAGTTTTTCCTAATATCCAAAAGTGTTGGTGGGAATTAGCATGATATATGCAATGTCCACAAAAGTGGAGGGATTCAAATTAGAGCTGTTTGGGAAATGAGGCTTTTTTTCCTGTAAGCATGTTTTTGGTGAAAAATCAAAATCATAAATATTTCTTCCAAAAACATATACTGCAGTTTTGAAATGCCACTACACTGCTTTATAGGAACTGTAGTTTAGATGTCTCATGGTCCCAGTCTCCTCTGTTCAGACTACATCTCCTATGATACACCAGTATCTCCCTTCAGGGTGAGAAGAGAAGTTGCATACATCATGACAGTCATGGTGAATCATGGGACATGAAGGGTGCATCTATACAGCAGCGTTATTTTGGAATAACGGCCTTTATTCCAAAATAACAATGCGGGCATCTACACAGCAATTCTGTTGTTTTGAAATAAGTTTGAAATATTCCAACTTCTGTAAACCTTATTCAGTGAGGAATAATGGCTATTTCAAAATAGCTATTTCAGAATAGCAGTGGTGTAAATGCTCCACTGCTGCTATTTCGAAATAGCTCCTCCCCAGGGCCATTCAAACTAATTACTCCCCAGTGCCTCCTGGCCCTCTAAATTGAGGTAGCATGTCCACATTAGGGAAACCTGCCCTGGACTAATTTTGAGGCTTCCCTGTAGTGTAGACATACTATTTTGAAAAAAAGCTATTTTAAGTATTTCTTCCGGAATAGCTTATTTAGAAATAAGCATGCAGTGTAGAAGTACCCAAAGTCTAGCTGGGAAGTTTGGTCTATGTAGGAAAGTAGGAGCAGAAAGTTTTTGTGAAAAAAATTAAGTGAAAAAAACCCCAATTTTTATTATAAACACCAAAATCTGGAATGTTCATGGAAATAACTTGTGTTTGAGTGTTATGCATATTTTTATTCTCTAAAAAATATTTTTAAAAGTGGTTATATTAATCTGATAGTAACTGGGGTTGCTATTCAAGCTATTCTGTCAAGAGACTCCCATGCAAAAGATGTTTGTTTGCCCTTGAGACATTGAAGCTTTCCGTTTTTTTAATTTCTGCATTGTTGGTTTTTAGTCATCCTGTGCACTGTTCATTTTGCGTGAGTGATTAAAACTCAGAATCTCACTCTCCTCACACTTACAATCGACTGAAGTTATGTCTACACTATGGACTTTACATTAGCTCACCTGTAGCACTACAGCCATTGTTAGTTTCCTGTGTCGACATTCCATGCCAGCAGAAGAGAGGTTTTCCCACTGGCATAATCAAACTACCCCCAACAAACGATGATAGCTATGTTGGCAGGAAAGCGTCTCCCACCAACATAGTACTGTCCACACTGGTGCTTTTGTTTGTGAAACTTTTTGTCAGGCTGGACCAAAAACTGTTTTGCTGATAAAAGTGCTAGTGTAAACAAAGCCTCAGTATAGTAACTCCATTGAAGCCAATAAGAGTTACACGGTTGTGAGAATCAGGCCTTAATTTGATGCTGGACCTAAATTGATGAGTTCTCATTACTTGTACTCAAAGTAGGTCAGCTATATCAAATTTGGCATGTCACATTTAAATATCTTTAAACAAATGTAGGGATTTAGACAAAAAAAGCGGGCTCAAGTTTCAACAAGATAGCCAGGAAATCCCTTCTCCCTTTCCCCACCCGACAAGTTTCAAGACACAAATTGGATGCAGAGTATTTCAAAAAAATACAGAGAAAGGAGGATTAGGTTTTGCAAGGCTCCACTCCAATTGTGCACAATCTTTGGACATCATTAAGATACACAAATACGTGATCATTTACAAATCTGTACTTACATATCTAAATGACCAAAATTAAAAGTGTGCATATCATTGCAAAGAAAAAGACAAAAAAAAGAGAAGAAAGGAAATGCTAAGATTAAAATGCGATCCTTAATGTCAGTTACAGCAGGAGGGTTTTAATATTCTAATCATTATGATTCCCTGAATTATACTTAAGGTGAGTTTGATTTATCTTATCTTAATGGAATTAGTGAGCTCAATAAATCAGAGAACAATATAGAGCAGGAATCAGATAGATGGTAAAGCTATGTATATTTGGGATCACCTGAGTTGTTCTAGCCTTCATAGTGAATTCACATTCTATATTTATGTACAATAACAAATGCCTTGAAACAAACCTTCAGGTCTTTACATCCTTTACCTTTAGAATGGTTGAAATCTAGATCCAGATTTTGATCCAAATTTTGTAGCTTAGATCTGTTTCTAATATCCAATAATACCAATGTTCAGAAGCAGTGCTTAATTTGTGCCAGCATTTTCCAGGGCTGAAGCCCAGCACTTCTAGACTTAGTTACTCATAGCTTCAGCACCTCTGGGCTTGGCAGTTTGTAGCCCCAGTACCTCTGGGCTTGACACATCAGTTATGAAAATAAAAATAATTGCTTGAGCCCTGGAACCCCTTTCATTACAAATTAGGCACTGCTCAGAAGGAAAAAAAAACATTTAAAATAGACTAAGTTGTCATCATTCATAAATGTCTCTGTTCATCTTGCTCTCTCTGTTCAAATTTTATCCAATCAAATATTAGGAAAGAAACCCAGGATTTTCATAAAATTATCTATGGAAGTTTTGCATAATGGGTGATGTGTAATACGTGTGCGTATTAGAATAACAGTCCTAGGTGATAATGCACTTTCTTGAATTTTTACTAGTGTCTGCATAGAAAACAGTTTGATATTTGATATAGGAGATGTAGACTTTAAAGAGGAATACCAAAACCTTAGGGAGCCAGGTGTTAAAAAGTTGATTGAGCAACACACTGAATAAATTTTATTATCTATTTGGGAATTCTCCTAAAGTAAAGAGGCAACAGGAATACTCTGATGGCACTGTATCAAACTCAGTGGAGTAGATTCTGAGCTTCTCTATCTGAGGCTACATCTAGACTGCAAACTTCTTTCAGAAGAAGCTTTTCTGGAAGAGATCTTCCAGAAAAACTTTTTTTGAAAGAGAAGAGAGCGTCTACACAGCAAAAGCGCAACGAAAAAGCGATGTGCTTTTTCAAAAGATAGTGTCCACATACATTGGACGCTATCTTGCATTTCAGTTCTGATTACTGTGCATGGAGTGGCCACCAGGGCACCTGTGCTTTTTCCTTGAGGATTCTTCTTTTGAAAAAACACTCTCATCTGTGTCCACACAAGCCTTTTTCCAAAAAAGCTTTTTTGGAACAAGGCTTCTTCTTCTTTGTAGAAAGAGGTTTACCACTACTGGAAAAGCCCCTCTGTTCTTTTGACTTTCTGCCAAAAGAACTCAATAGCAATGTGGATGTAAGTGTAGTTTTTCCAGAAAAATGGCCGCTTTTCCCTAAAAACTTTGCAGTGGAGACATACCCTGAGAGATATCCTGAGATATCTGCTGTACTTCATGGCAGTCTGAGCTGTGCTGTCGATGGGCTGTGCGGCATTTCAGAATCCTGAGTACTATGACTGGACTTGTGAAAAGAGGCAATGGAAAGATGTTTGAGTTGGCACTATGCCGATCCTGCGTTTGGAGCATTCTCTCTTTGCCTTTTCCCATTCTTTTATACTGAACTAAGCAGCTTCTTTAGTTCATCAAAGTAAATTAAAACAAATGTGTAGATTCTCTCCTCAAACAGATCACTAATTCATTAGTGAGGCGTGAGGAAGCAGACTTTGGATATCAACTAATAGCATGAAGAAAAAAGAGGGAGCTTACGTTAGAGCTAAAAGTGTTTTGTTGCCATTAATCAAGGATTTGAAAATGATTAAACTGTCCATTTCTATTGGGCAGCTAAAGACATTTTGTCCTTGTGCGATTGACATGTCTGGAACCAATGGTCCATGCAGGCAAAGATCAAGGGAGCCCTTGAAAAATAATATTTCACAAACATATTTTGGCTTATATTTTCTGCAGGGTTTTACACTTATCTTCAGCATTAGCCATGCATGTTTTCTTGCTCCACCTTTTTTTTGGCTTGAGCAAACCTATTTATTATGTCTGAGGCTGGAAAATTCCACTCACCTCTTAGCTTCTCATTGTCCTGGTATTTATTTACAGAGGCAACACAAGAGTTTCATAACCATGCCAATGGTTATTCTTATTTTGAACACTGTTATCTCCCCTGGGAGTTTGGAAATAGCCTGACTCATTGTGTAAATACTGATTTGTTCACTATAAGGAGAGGAAAGTGAGAGGGAGAATGCATAACTCTCTTTACTAACAAGAATGATCCCCAATTATACCATGTATCTTGAATTAAGATTTTATTTTAACAGAACTTTATCTATTAGTTGCTATAACCGTGTCCCAGCTCCATAGATCAGTCTAGTAGCACACTGATGGGCAACAGGTTCAGCCAGTGAAACACCAAAAGAGAAGCATTCATCAGAAAGCTCACTGACTGATTATGTTGTGACAGCTTATACCTGCAGTTTCTAAAATTTGCCTCTTATTAATTGACTCTGTAAAGCCCATCTCTGTGTGGAACTCCTTTTGATGGTAATGGCAGAGAGGTCAATATTTCTGAAGAAAGCCAAGGGACAGAGAGTTTAAGCTACAGTGTGAATAGTTTTGAACATAAGCATTGAAGTTCTGTATAATTTCTCCATAGCCATTTCCAGGTAGTATTCCCAACTCCTATTCTATTAGTTTCAGCTATTATGAGCTTGAATTATGATATAATAGTATCTGCGCTCTTTGCTGCCTTCCAAATGTCTCAAAAATCACAGGTATGCCAAACCATTGCTAATGCACAGTTGTTGTTTTTTTAAAAATCAGTCTGCTCTTGCAAGTATTTTTCTTTAATCAATAGAAGCTTATAGTTACGATCCATGTGACCAGTGATTTGACCATAATGGATATTGATCCAACACTTTAAAGAGAAAACGAGCCAATCTGAAGTGTTACCAACACTATCTACAGCTGTGATGGAACAGATATTTTTAGTTTCTACATTCATCTCCAGGAGTGCAATGAAAGAGAAAATTGCCAAAACCTCTTAAGATCTTTCTTCAAGAGCCCTATGAGTCAAGAGACAGTGTTCTTTTTCATAGTTGCAGGCTACATACTTATGTGCTTATTGTGCCGTCCTTGCTTACACTGAGCCAATGGGACTATTTGTGGATCCAAACACTACTCAGAATGAGTAAAAGGGACAGAATTTGGTGATTAATCAGAAAGATCTATAGGTATAGGGCGTCCCCACTATGTCACCCCAATGTACCTCCATTCCATGCTAAAGTCATTGACGCTTGTAGTAACTGATGCATTATAAGTCCTTCCATTCCCTGTTTTTAAGTCACGCAAAAAAAAATTGCACAAATGGAAGTCAGCTATGGGGGAAAAAATTCCCAGCTTTAAGTTGTTTCACTATAAGTCCAAGTTTTTTGGAACATATCTTGGACTTATAGTGAGGATGACCTGCACTGCCTGTTTTCTGCAGTAAAAATTTTGAACAAGCTGCTATACCTAGAATTTTTCAGCCTTCAATTTTTTTAAAACTACCGTTTGATATAAAAACATTATGAGGTTTTGTGCTATCAAGTCCTAACTCACATCTCCCATCTAGGACTCCCAATAGCATAAGATTAATCAATGCCAGAAATATTTAAAGGGGAAAATATCAGCAAGGATGATTTATGACACTGAAAAATTGCTTCACTGATGGGAGAAAGTGGCACGAGGAATAGAAAATAAGCAGGGAAAGTGTTTGCCTGCAGTTTGTCCCCCTTGTGTTCACTGAAATCGTGCTCCTCCTTTGCTTTCTGAAACTCTTTTTGTTACACAAGTTAAAGGGATTAGGTATATTTTAAAATAATGGGTAATTCAGAAGGCAATGTTTTTTAAAGTATAGGACTAGAATCCAGGAAGTCTAAGATTCACTACTGAATGTCATTTTAAAGTTATGTGGACTTGAGCCAGTTCCTTATCCGCTAAGGTTGACCAAATATTTCCAGTATAAACTCATAGAAAATAAACTGGGGCCCATTGTCTGAAACTACAGATGCTGGATACCATTCCTGCTGAAATATTTAATTGTTTTCATTGTGCTGGTAATTGAAATAGTGTACAATAGTTTGTTTAGTTCCTAAAGTTTGAATATTAGTTTACCACAGTGAGATTAGTTTGTGTGGTTTGCAGTGAAAAAAATCCAGTCCCACTTTGCTTCAAAGTCTCTTGAGAAGACAATAAATTAATTGTCTCTGCTGCTTGCCTGGCATTGCCCCACATGATCATCAAGTCTCTGGTGTCCTCGGTCATGTTGAGTGAATATACAGTGTTGTTTACAGAATCATCTGATGTATTCCTGAGTTTCTGTTCGCAGTGATCTAGTTATTCTGATTCTACTGCCTTTATATTGGATGCTATCTTAGCCTCTCAGCTCATTTTGATAGTTTTAGTATTCTTAGAACTCAGCAAGTGAGGCTTCTCCCTTGGTGTCTGGCCAACCTGACAGAATGACAGATGTGAGCATTTGTAAATCTTGGCCTTTATAGTAATTTGCTCTTTTTTCTGTCTTGTGCAATAATTTTAGTTTCTTATTTCATGTAGCTGCTGCAGCTGCCTCACTTCTAACACCTTGTTTTAAAGTCAAGCATTAAAACAGGAGAGACACAAGACAATATAACATTCAACATTTATTCCTTCCTCCTTATGTACTCTGCTCTCTCATCAAGAACTTCTTGAATGTAGAGTTCTCTAAGGCCAAGTCTGCACTACAGATAAGATTGAAGCAGCTGCATTTGATCTTCCAGGGTTCAAATTAACAGGTCTAATTAATTTACAGGTCTAGTTAACAGGTCTAGTTAAGACATGCTAATTTGAACTGAGAGGGTGCTCCCATCGATGCCAGTAATCCTGCTTCTACAAGGAGTAAGAGAAGTTGAAGGGAGTGTATGCTCCCTTTGATTTCCTGCAGTGTGGCTGGTGCCAGAATCCGAGTTAAGATGCTTCAACTTAAGCTATGCAGTTAACATAGCTGGAATTGTGTATCTTAATTCAGACATCCCCTAGTGTAGACCAGGGCTAAATATCTATACTTCATCATGCTACATCTCCTACTATTGTGAAGCTTATTTATTTATTTATTTCTACCAAATGGAATTTATACTTAAGATGAATTTGTACCTGAAGGCTGAGACCATAGATATGATTCTGAACTCTATTAGAAAGAAATATAGAGGAAAAGCCAAAGTACCTAGGGAAAGAAGTCCTCATAGCTACATTCAGAGGACCCCAATTGTACAGCCCTTCTTCATGATGGTTGTTATATACTCATAGTAAGTCAACGGAACTACTTGTGTTAGTAAGTGCTTGTCAACATGAGTAAATGATGCCCAGTGCAAACCAGAGGGTAAAATCCTTAATTTATCCCAAAAGCCCATTTTTGCTCAAAGCCTATTTCAAAGAGTCACACATTTCAAGTAAAAGGTAGATTAGTTTAACTCTGGGACTATGCTTCTGAATGACACCAAACTGAATGCAGGAAAGGACGGGGAAGCAGGAAATGACATGAAAAAGGGAAAATTGCCTATTGGACATTTACACGGATAACTGTGAATCTTAATTAACAGACTACTGCCAAAGCTACTGTTTATTTATCATTCATATTAATGTAAATTATTGTAGTCTTTTCCCACGTTTTAATTACATGTTTCCTTTTTCCTCTAATAAAGTTTTCCTTATTTCATGGACAAATTCAATATCTGTGAGTGGGGAAGTATTGCCTATTAAGGGTTCCCACTGAAGGTATTTAGTGATCCAAAAAATTCAGGAGGGGGAGGTCTCGAGCTGGGGTTGTCTGTTAGTGTTGGCATCCTAACTTTTTGAACCCAGCCCTTGTTACTTCCAACAGCACCAGGGCAGAAGGGTTACATTACTAATCTTCTAATAACAAACTTTCTTCCTTAGAAGAAATTATCATGATCATAGTAAGCTAACTGTTTAGAGTATGACAAGGCATAGTTTAGATTATCAAACGTGCTGCAAAGTATCAAAAAAGTTTAAATAGGCAATAAAGTAGTTAGAAATGACAAGGCAATTATGAAGTACTGCATGACAAGGCTATTATGAAATGCAGCCAGTTAAAGTGTGCTCACTATTAAAAAAGAAACTCAGCTAACATTAAAATATGAAGTAAAGTCACATGATAAGGTTTCATGAATTCCATGCAAAAACCATGTGTGGCCTGAAAAACCCCAAAATATGAAAGAGTTATTAGTGGGCCAGATCCTTTCTCTATTCGAGGTCAGCTCATGTAAATTCAATTCAATGGTGGCATGATGATCTTACTGCAGCTTGTATTATCTTTTCTTTTGTTAAAATTGTATTACATTCGGTGGGTTATGTTAAATGAATAAATAAATAAGTTATAGATCTGTAAATCACATCTAGATCTTTTTATTTATTTGGAATACTGCTGTCTCTAGCAGAAAATGGAGGGGCGGGGGTGGAAAGTGTCTTTCTAAATAGAACCAGCATTCCTTTTTTTTTTTTTCTCTTTCATAGATAAGATATTGGTAAAGAGAATTTCAAGTTATTTTGAAACTTCTTTTTTACAAAAACATAAACAATGGGTGGTCCTGTAGCACCTTGGAGACTAACAAAAAATATATATAGTATCATGATCTATATATGGTCTAAGTGTACGTCTACACAGTAGGGCTAAAGTTGAATTAAGATAAGCAACTTCAGCTAGGTCAATTGCATAGCTTACGTTGAAGTAGCTTAATTCAGCTTTTGGCACTGTCTGTGCAGCAGGAAATTAGGGTTACTATGAATCGGAGTAAGACGTCCTCCAGCTTGACATTATTTCTAAATAACTGCTTGTATTGTAGATGCGCACTATGTTATTTTGGAATAAAGTCAGTTATTCCGAAATAAAGCTGCTGTGTAGACATGCCCTAAGATGCTACATTACCACCCATTGTTTTTTATGTGTTTCTGAGTTACAGACTAACACGGCTACCCCTCTTGGTTCTTTTGGCAAGACTTTTTTCCCCTTTCATTTGCAATACCAGATATGTTTGCTTGCTTGCTTGCTTGCTTGCTTTCTATACATTTTTATTAACAAAATTAAATAACTTTGGCCCAACTTTGATTACAATTCATGCTGTCAGTGTGTCAGTTAGTTTACACCTTTACGTAACTGAGATTAAGCCTACTACTTACTAACATAAAATAGTGTTTATGAAGGGTAAAATCCTGACCTTACTGAAATCCAGGGCATTTTTCACAGTTTCAGTAGGGTCATAAATTTATCCCAAAGGGTTTTGAGACCCCTCAATAACTCATGAACAATGTTATTTATCATCATGTGCTTATTTGCATTTTATTGGGGCAAGTACCACCTTACTACAATATGTGCAGTACAAGAGAAATGGACAGTGGGCTAGCTTCTCCTCTCATTCCAGTGTGAACCAGAACTAACTCCACCTCAGTCAGTGGAGTTATATAAACTGAAAACTGTCATGAGAGGAAAATCTGGCCTTTAGGAATTAACAAAAGAGACATCCTCGGATGGCATGACCAACCCAGAACTATTCACATAAAGTAACATTGGAGAAACCAGGAAAATTAAGTTAAAAACAATTGGCCAGTTGAGCAACTGTGTAGCTACAAATAATGCTACAAGGTGAGAGATCTGGGTTATGAACAGCCAGGAGATCAGACTCCATAGCATTTGCTATTTTATTTAATGTAACAGAATTGTTTCTTGCCTCCCCTGTGATCTCTCATTCCCCAGGTTCTCACCGGTTTGTGGGTTACAGAGCTTCTACGTGCTGCACTTAAATAAGCAAGGTTCCTTTAGCTTCTGACAGTTGTTTATATACATTGAAGAAACCCTCTGCAGCACATTCCCTTTGGAATTCTGATCACCCGTTCAAGAGAGATCTCTGAGATATACCCAGTACTGTGTAATTTCTCACCCCTGGGCTGATTTCAGTTCTGCCATCACTAGTTCTCTTAGAATTCCCGTGAGAACGAAATAATGGGCAAGATTTATTAACAATTTGAATGGACAATTTGTATAGTACACCGTGTTAGCAGCAGAAGCAAAGCCAACAATTACATTTGATTGAAGTAGCTGTAACCTCATAAACTTAGGTTTGAGTTAAGGTCTCAATCTTGATTAACTAGCATCCCAGGCCAATCCTCTGGGCTGAGTCATGTCGTGTTCAGAATGTTCAGGCTCCTGGGATTAGATTGGCTCCAAGAGATCTATTTCTGTCTGGTGTTCCCAGTGCTATCAACAGTTCCCTGGTGTTGTGTGTAAGGGTTAAAAAAAATTGTTTTAAACAAGGAGAAGAGAAGGGTTAAGATGAACTGGTGCAAGCTGGGGGAAGGGATTTTCCATTAATCAAGATCGCCTTTTAGTCCCGTGGGCTTTTGTAGCCTGTAGAGCAGGGGTGGGCAAAAGCCTCTCAGCGGGCCAGATCCAGCCCACGAGACAGTGCCAGTCCCCCCCTCCCCCATGGGTGTGCGCCATGGGGAAAGGAGCTCAGCCCCGCCCTTCCCCCCCCCCCCATGCAGCCGATGGAGAGGAGGTAGCACTGGGCCTGAGGCTCCTCAACAGCACCTTGGCCACATGGCCTGTGGCCAGCCCCAGGCCATGTGGCCACAGTAGCGGCACCTCCGCGGCCAGCCCCAAGCTGCCTGGCCGTGGCAGTGGCGTGGCAGTGGCACCTCCAGTCTCTGGGGCTGGCCCTGGGCTGCAGTGCCTCCAGGGTGGCCTGTGGCCACGGTGCCTCCAGGGCTGGCCACGTGGCCACCTCAGCAGCGCCTCTGGGGCGGCCTGTGGCTGCGGTGCCTCAGGGCTGGCCCAGGACCACGTGGCTATGGCAGCAGTGTTTCTTGACTCCGGGGCAGCTGTGGCCATGGCAGCTGCGTCTCCTGCCTCCGTGGCAGCGTGGCCATGGCAGCGGTGCTTCTGGGACTGGTCCCGGGCTGTGTGGCCATGGTAACAGTGCCTCTGGCCCCAGGCTGTGCAGCCACGCCAACGCCACCTCTGGGGCTCACCCACAGCTGCGTGGCTGCGGCAGTGGTGCTGCTGTCCTTCAGGGCCAGCCCTGGACTGTGTGGCTGCAGCCATTGCTTCAAGGGGGCACAAAGCCAGGTATAGTTCCCTCTCATCCCCAGACACCCCCCCATCCCAATCCCATCACTTCCCTCCCCCCAAGACCTGGCACTCCCAGCTTGCTCCAACACCCTCCCTTGTTCTTGCACCCTCTCTCCTGGCCACACACTGCACCCTCCCTTGTTCCTGCTCCCTCCACCTGACCAGACACCCTACTCCCAGCCTGCTTCTGCATCTCAGCTCCCTCCCAGCTCCTGCACCCCATCCTACATGCCTATCCTACATGCTGGTGGCCCTGTCTCACACACTGTAACTCTCATTTTTGTCCTTGCCCCAGAGTCTAAGGAGGTCCATAAAATCCACTAACTCCAGAACCCCAGAAAAGTAAATCTGGTCTATGGCAAGCCCTGAACCACAGTTCCCTCCCCCTTTTCTTCCCATGAGGCTGTGGCACCAGAGGAGTGAGATGTCTCAGTTGGGGCCATCTCGAGGGGTGTGCTCCCCTCAGGTGGGCTCCCATGTTCAAAGTCCCCCATGGGTCCACTTTTCACTGCTCTACAGCCAAAATGCTTCTGAAATAAACGTAGTCCAACTTTACTAATTCTGGGTCACTGAGAAGGAAAATGATGCTTAAAATTGTTGATTGGCTCTAGTTTTCAAGATATGCTATTGGGTCAGTATATACGACCCTTGACTTGGGAATGGTGGAGGATAAGTGAGTTATAAAGGGAAGGGATCTCAATTCAAACCAGAAATGACTAAAATACATCTTTGACTAGATCCATGAATAAATCTATGACTGGGTTTGGACAGTACTTGCTTTTTAGGCAAACCAATGAATGATGCAATCTGAAGCTGGTATTGCGTCATACATGATATGAATTGCGTCATGGATGATGCAATCATAACGAAGCTTACATCACTCTTCTGAACAAATTGCCCTGTATCAGCTCTAGAAATCATACAGTGTCGTGCTCTCTTATTTGTCAGTGTTTGATCTAGCAAAGGGACACATTTCTGTTTAGCCAAAGTGAGCAGAGATGCCTCGTACTTGTGTGAACAGTGCAGATAACTTCTGCTATGTTTGTGGTGAAGTGACTTTTGCATCACAAAAGCGCAGTATAACCACTATGGTTAAGAAAGCCTATCACCTTTATTTTGGCTGCAAAACTGGGACAAGATCAGGACAAGAGGTGGGCCCCACACATATGCTGCAACACTTGTGCAACAAATCTTCGCCAGTGGTTGAACAGGAAAAGGAAATCTATGCCTTTTGCAGTGCCAATGATTTGGAGAGAGCCAACAGTTCATACCAGCAATTGTTACTTCTGCATGGTGCCTCCAGTTGGGAAAGGTGTGTCAAAGAAGAAAAAGTGGACTGTGCATTATCCAAACATTCCATCAGCTATACGCCCAGTACCCCACGGAGAAGGACTGCCGGTTCCTGATGCACCAGAATCATTCTCACTTGAGTCAGACGAGGAAGAGGAAGAGGATGAAACTTCTGGTCCTGAACCATCAATGTCACAGGACCCACATTTTCTCCCATCCTCCTCCTCTGAACCACACCTCATAACACAAGGTGAGCTGAATGACCTTGTCAGGGATTTGGAACTACCCAAGAGTAAGGCAGAGCTGTTGGGCTCCAGACTACAGCAGTGGAATCTCCTGGCAGGTGATGTTAGGGTTTCCATGTTCTGTGACCGTCAAAAGGATCTTGTCCCATTCTTCTTCATGGAAGGTGATCTTGTAGCCTGCAACAACATCGATGGTGTGATGGCAGCCCTCAACATCGTTCACGATCCAGATGAGTGGAGACTGTTCATTGATTCATCGAAGATGAGTCTTAAAGCTGTTTTGCTGCATAATGGCAATGTTTTGCCATCAATTCCAGTTGGTCATGCAGTCCATATAAAGGAAACCTATGACAACATGAAACAACTTTTGAGGTGCATAAACTATGACCAACATCAGTGGCAGCTTTGTGGCGATTTGAAGGTTGTTGCTCTCTTGCTTGGTCTGCAGACTGGATACACAAAGTACTGCTGTTTTCTCTGCGAATGGGATAGTCGTGCAAGAGATTTCTACTACATCAAGATAGATTGGCCACTCCAACAGTCATTGGAGCCTGGGAGGAAAAGCGTTCAGCATCCACCACTTGTTGAATCAAGGAAGATTTTGTTACCACCCTTACACATCAAGCTGGGTCTGATGAAGAACTTTGTCAAGGCCATGGACAAAACACAAGCAGCTTTCAAGTACCTCCGTGGAAAATTTACAAGGTTAAGTGAAGCTAAGATAAAGGAAGGTGTCTTTGTTGGTCCTCAGATTCGTGAACTTCTTCGAGATGATGCATTTGACCATGCACTGCGTGGCAAGGAAAAGACGGCATGGAAAGCCTTCCAGTTAGTGGCAATAAATTTTCTCAGAAACAACAAGGCAGACAACTACAGGTTGTTGGTGGAAAACCTCCTCAAGGCATACAAAAGCCTTTGTTGCAACATGTCACTAAAGATACATTTTTTGCACTCTCATCTTGATTTTTTTCCACCGAACTGCGGAGCAGTGAGTGACGAGCACAGCGAGCGATTTCACCAGGACATTACAACAATGGAGAAACGCTATCAGGGCAAATGGAGCCCATCAATGCTTGCAGACTATTGCTGGACAGTGACAAGAGATGCTGCATTTAATGAATACAAGAAACAAGCCACGAAGCGCCGAGTAGACACTGAATAGGACTATAAACTATGTACATAATAGTTTTTTGCCTTTTGTTTCATAATAAATTTTATTTATATAACCCTTTTGCTGATTTTTAAAGTGTTACATAAACAGGACAGGTGAAATATTATCATGTAAAGCAACCATAAACACATGAAAAGACCTAGGTTTACAATTTATGATTAAAACTCTACTATCTACACGTAAAATGTAAAAACTTAAATATCTTGGAAACAGTAGTCAATCAGTTGTTTTAATTGTCATATTTGAATTCAGCACATCAAAATACATAATAAATAGCACATTTTATCTCTAAAGCAGACGACTTCTAAAAAATTGTAGACCAGTGTTATCAGTGTCCATACAGCCCAATGGCCAGAGTCCAAGTCTCAATTGTCCTTTACCAGGATGTATATGGCCCACCCGTCAGAGTCCCAAATACTAGTCCCCTCTATAGGAGTTAATACAGCCTTGGGGCTTAGTCCTTATAGCATTCCCCTCTGTGGGGGTAAATACGGCTCAGCAGCCTGAGTCCTTATAACCCTCCTCTCTACGGCTTGGTCCCAACATGCTGAGCACTTGGGGGGTTCAGTTCCCTGCCCTGGGCTGCTTCCTACTGCCCCACGCATCTCCCCGTTGCTGTACTTCAGTCTGCCTCTGGGGTCATGGCTGTCGCTGTCGCTGTCGCTGTCGCTGTCACTGTGGCTGCAGTTGCGGCTGTGGTGGTGGGTCAGGCTGCTCCTCTGGATCTGGAGTGCTCTCTGCAGTTCCTTCCCCTTCTACAGTCCTCCCCAAGTGAGCTGCCTCAGGGCCTTTTATACTCAGGCCTGCCTGTGAGCATGCCCAGCCGTGGCCAGCAGGGCCATGGGGGAGGGGCTCTCAGCCAGCTGGGCCTGGCCCACAGTCTGTTCTCCAGTGCAGGGCTGAGACACCCCGTCACAGGCCACATCAGTAAGCACGGGGGGTTTTGGAGGAGTTTTTTTGCTTCTCACTTGTGTGGTTCCCAACTGATTTTGTTGTGTGTGTCAGTGACCCCCAACCCAAAAAAGGTTCCCCACCTACAGAAAACATTGAAACCTTTTGTGCTGGACATAATATTTGACTTTATTTAAAATGAAGTTTGATAAACTAATATGAGAAAGTTAAAACGCTTAATTTGTTTCATAATTTAAAATAAACTGTTCTTAATAGCTGCATCTGGTTTAGAAAATAAGGTCACTGTACCCAGCAGAATAGTTTTCATCCCTGCCCCTTCTTCCCGAGGCCCCACCCCACCCCCTTTTACCCAAGGCCTGCGGCCACTTCCAAAATTTGTGAAGTGGCCCCCCCTTTCAAAATTATTGCCCACCCCTGCTGTAAAGTAAATTTCAGTCGTGTGACTGCCAGGCAGTGGGTTTCCCAAACTCTTCAGCCAAATTAGATCTTATCCCTGGGACTTGTGTATTACTGCTGGTTTCACATAGAAGAGGGAGCAAATCCCATAGTTCTCCAGCAAAACTTCCAGTGACGTTTCATTTGTGCTAATTCACAAGAGCTGCTCCAGAATATCTGCATATATACAATGATGAAAAGTTGTAAGAGGGTAGGCTGTAGTAGTGCTTTCAGTGGGAGTTTTGCATAAGTATGAAGTGAAGGATTTGGCCATTCAGTCTTTCAGAGTTGTAAATGTAATCTGTTCAGCCACCTAATAATCTCCTTTTCATAATAAGGGCCTGATTTGGATCTCATACTGGTTTCATGCCGGTATCAATCCATTACTTTAAAAACAGAGAATGCTACACCAGATCAACTACATGGTTGATCTAATCCAGTATGCTGTCTCCAACAGTAGCCTGAACAAGAGGAAGCAGCAAGAAAAGCTGCAGCAGTCAGCTATGGGATAATCTTCCACTTGGGAATTCTCCTAAAGCATAATAGAATAATTGAAATGTAGTGCTGGAAGGGACTCTGTAGGTCACCTAGTCCAGTCCCATGCACTGAGACAGGGTTAAGTATTATCGAGACCCCCCTAACGGGGGCGGGGGGAATAATTTTAGAAGGGAGGCCACATCACAAATTTTTGAAGTGGTTCTGGGCTGCCCCAGAAGGGTGGGCCCTCCTGCAGAAAGGGCAGGGTCAGGACACTTCCCATGCTCCCCTGCCTACAGACCCTGATTGAACAGCTGGCGGTTCACTCTAAGTGCTGCACCCTCCTATATAACTGTGTTTTATGTACTTAAATACTGTTGTATCTCCCTACCCCTCACTCTTATCCAGACAAAACATACTTGGGTTTTTTTCAATTTTTCTTCATAGATCATGTTTGTTAGACCTTTCATCGGTTTTGTTGCTCTCCTCTGGACATTCTCCAATTTGTCCACATCTTTCCTGAAGTGTTGTGTCCAGTTCTTAGAGATCAGTTTACATACTGAAGCATGAGCATTTATATTTCCTTCAAAAAGCCCCAAATCTTTTATGAGTATTTGCAGTTATAATTCTTAGTAAGTTTATAATTTTCCACTACCCCTTTGAATCCTTCAAAGTTCTTGGACTCAATAATATCCTGTGGCAATGAGTTCCATTGTTGAATTATGTGAATTTTAGTGGAGCTAACCCTGATTAACCAGTCTGAGATCAGAAATAGGTCTTATATATTTAGCATTCCAACAGCTATTTCATGCTCTATTGCATGCTCACTGTATTAATATTTGTGTGTATTATTTGGTTAGCTGTGACAATATACTCAGTGCTATACAAGATACTAAAAAAAGACTGTTCCTGTCTGAAAGAGGTAACATGATAGACATTATAGAGGGTTAATATAAATTTGGCAGAAAGCAACTTTGTAGCACATTTCCTTTAGCTGAAAAAAAAATGCTAATCTGATTCAGTGTGCGGTTCTAAAACAACTGATATACTCACCAGCAAGTATAATTACCACTTGAGGTGTTAAGTTCTGTAATTATTTTATTCAAATAAGAACCACAAGATAGTGTCAATCTATTTTTGTCAGGAAGAACTTGACTTGGACAAGCCAAAACCAATATTTAGTGAAAATGTGTATTTTGGAAGGAAATTAGGACAACACTTTACTTTCTGCTATATAAATTACAACTCTATGGAAGTCCATGTACATGCATCTGTGTAGCAGAGAGCAAATTTTATCTCAACAGTGATGAAAATTATAGTTGGTGACAAACCCAAATTAAGGATCAAAACCATATTTAAAGATCAATTTCATATTAAGAGCATGAAAATACAATATGAATACTAATCCAAATTCTGCTTCATTACACTTGTATAACCCTATTGCTTTATCCAATATAACTCAGGAACTTGCCTTTAATTTCCAAAAAAAGCCAAACAAAAAAACCCCCTGTAGCCAGACAGACCATCGGCTGACACCCCCACAATGAATGGTCCTTTAGCACCTTAGGGTATGTCTAGACTACATGCCTCTGTCGCCAGAGGCATGTAACTTAGACTACCCGACATAGTCAATGAAGCTGGGATTTAAATATCCCAGGCTTCATTAAAATAAAAATGGCCACCGCGCTGTACTGGCTCAGCTGATCGTCCGCACAGCACGCAAGTCAAGACGTGGATCAGTCGACAAGGGAAGCCTTTGTCGACCGCTTCTGTAAACCTCATTTCACAAGGCGTAAGGGAGCGGTCGACAAAGGCTTCCCTTGTCAACTGATCTGAGTCTTGACTCTCGCGCTGTGCCGATGATCAGCTGAGCCAGCACAGCGCGGCAGCCATTTTTATTTTAATGAAGCCGGGGATATTTAAATCCTGGCTTCATTGACTATGTCAGGTAGTCTAATTTACATGCCTCTGGCAACAGAGGCATGTAGTCTAGACATACCCTTAGAGACTAAGAAAAAATGTAGATAGTATTGTGAGCTTTTATGGGCACAACCCACTTCTTCAGATGAATGGAGCAACAGGTCCAGAGTTACAAATAAATAGCAGAAAAAGGGGATGAGGAGGGAAAGAGAAGGGAAAAAACAGTCAATTAGAGGGGATGGTAAGGGAAAGAGAAGAAGAAAAAAGTCAATTAAAGTGTGTATGCTAAATGAGGCTAATAGAGTAAGCGCCTGATACTTAACTTTTGATGTCATTAGGGTGTTGAATGTAGTGGCCCACCCAGGTCAGGTCTTTGTTCAGATCTTGATTAAAGGTGTCAAATCTGCGGATGAAGGCAATTTCTAAAAGTTGAAGTTAAAATGGCAGGTACAGGGGTGAAATGGCAAATCCAGGAAGAATTATCTCAAGTTTTCGAGGGAATCATGAAGATGGATGTGGTGGGGCATAGAAACCCCATATCAGCCAGGATAAAGTCAATGAAGTGCTGTGGGTTCTATCACTTGTGCACTAGGTGTCAGACTTAGAGAAAAGAGTTCAAAGGGGAGAGCCCAGCTCAGAAGGGAGTTCTCATGCTGTGAGAGAAGCCTGGCTGGGGCCAAGAATCAATTAGAGACTGTTATCTGCCAGAGCCTCCCTCAGGGAAAACAGGCCTGACGGGACAATTGTTCTGATTTGCTACCAGTGACTTGCCTGCGGTTGCTGGGCAAGACTGCTGCAGGTGATGTTCAGATAAAACAAGGCTCATTTAGCAATAGATGACTTGTGCCTGCTGATATTGGAGGGGCACAATCTAAATGGGAGGACATGTGACTGCCTCACTTGTCTCTTGTGCCTGGGGATCTCTCCTACCCGGCCTGAGCCTGGGACCACCACATGCTCCCTGCCCCACCAGAGTTACCTGCAGAGGTGGGGAGGCTTTGTCCTTTTCTTGCTGTGCCTCCTCCCCAGCATGTTTGCCCATTCTCCCTGGCAGGCAGGCTTGAGTGGGAAGTGGGAGGGAGCCACTTCTCCTGATGCTCTGGCCTGGCAGCCAAGGACAGGAGCTGAATGAGCCAGAGACATGCTTAGCGGGGAGAGGGGGCAGCGATGTTCTCTCTCAGACAGAACAGTGACCCAGAGCAGCCAGGGATGAGAAGTGGAGCTGGTCTGGCCCCTTCCACTGCCCACCCAGGCCCAGCTGCCAGGGAGAAAGACTGAGAGTGTTGCAGGGCAAATGCAGCAGGAGAAGGACAGTGCCCCTCCCCCCTCAAGTAATTCTGGTGGGGGTGGAGAGAATGTGGCACTGGACCCAGCATGCCCCCTGTGTCACCAGTGACAATTACAATTGATCTTAGCACATATGTACAGATTTATGAATTCAAGGAATGGGCTGAATTAGCCCTAATTGTGTCTTGTTTAACTTCATTAGGCCTCAATTGGAGTATCATGTCCAGTTCTGGGCACCCCAGTTCAAGAAAGATGTGGAGAAATTGGAGAAGGTCCAGAGAAGAACAACAAGAATGATTAAAGGTCTAGAGAACATGAGCTATGAGGGAAGACTGAAAGAACTGGGCTTGTTTAGTTTGGAAAGGAAAAGACTAAGAGGGGACAGGATAACAGTTTTCAAATATCTAAAAGGGTGTCACAAGGAGGAGGGAGACAAATTGTTCTCCTTGGCCTTTGAGGATAGGACAAGAAGCAATGGGCTTAAACTGCAGCAAGGGAAGTTTAGGTTGGAGATTTGGAAAAACTTCCTGCCTAGCAGGGTGGTTAAACACTGGAATAAATTGCCTAGGGAGGAATCTCCATTGCTGGAGATATTTAAGAGCAGGCACCTCTCAGGGATGGTCTAGACAGTGCTTGGTCCTGCCATGAGGACAGGGGACTGGATTTGATGATCTCTCAAGGTCCCTTCCAGCTCTAGTGTTCTATGATTCTATTATTATTTATGGTGCCATGCAGGGGAGCCAACAACCTCCGTGGGCCCATGGGTAAGTTGTGGGGAGCCAGCTTTGAGGTCCCGGAAGGCGCAGGGCTTGGTCAGAAGGAGTAGGGCCAGTAGCAGCTAGCCCTCCACATTGCACAGAGTGTGCCATGGCTCCCACTACCACTAGCCCTCAGTGCCACCTGGAACACACTGCATGGCATTCAGGCAGTGATTTAAAGGGCCTGGGGCTTTGGCTGCTGCCACTTCCCTTTGAATCACCAGGCCAGGGTGCAACTGCTCCCTTTGCCCCCTGTTGGCAGACAGAGTGCCATGTTGTAGGTTGCCAACGGTCTAATCGCACAAACCCAAACACCCTTGCCGTGCCACCCCACCCACCCTCTTCCCTTTCCCAAGACCATGCCCCTGTCTCGCTTTGGCAAAGTCCTACATTTCATGAGTTGTTTTTTGATACATTGTTCTAAGTAGATATTGGTCTCCACTTGCAGAAACTTTAAGGGAACAAATGAGCTCACATGTGCTGTGAAAATTTATATTAATCTTAGAAGATGAACTGTTCTTGGATTCTCTCTTTTTTGTGCCCATGTCTCATGAAAACAGTTGTTTTTTCAAGACATATAAAAGCATACATCATTAAGGCTGATCAGATGAAATGCTCTGCTGTGGCTACCATGGCACAGTGGAGTGAAATCTCCATTACAGTGCATGTTTACTGTGGAAAAGGCAGCATGTGTTCACTTATTACAGTATATATTGCATTAACAGGCATTATCTAGCTATGATACTTAAGTGGCCTCCACTACTGTAGTATCTGAGTGCCTCACTCTTCAAAGTATTTAACCTCACAACATCTCTGTAAGATAGGGAAGCACTGTTAACCCCATTTTACAGACAGGGAGCTTGGCCAAACTGACACAAGACATCTGAGGAGAACTCAAGTCCTAGACAGGTAGTCTGATTACAGGAGCATCTTTTCTTCTCTGGGGCTGTGTCTACACTGCAAGTTTTTGTGTCAGAAAATATGCTAATGAGGGACTCATTAGCATGAGTTGCGATGTCATTAGCATATTTTCCGCCCATTCTTTTTGCGCAAGGGGTTTTTGCACAAAAAGAAGCAGTGTAGCCGCTTCCATTTTGCACAAAAAAACCCTTTTGCACAAGATCCTTATGCCCTTCCTGGACAGGGTTTTTTTGAGCAAAACAGAAGCAGTTACCCTGCTTGTTTTTGCATTAAAACCCCTTGCACAAAAAAAATCAGCAGAAAATATGCTAATGACATCGTTACTCATGCTAATGAGTCCCTCATTAGCATATTTTGTGATGCAAAAACTTGCAGTGTAGACAAAGCCCCATGGGGTGTCTGCTGTAGGGCAACGGCCTGTTGAATGGGAGCATAAATTGGTAGTGTCAGTAGTAGGAATGAATACCAGATTGGATTGCTTCCTTAATTTTGAGGGGCTATGTATAGACTTCAGGCTTCTTTTGGAAGAAGCTTTTCCAGAAGAGATCTTCTGAAAAAATTATTCTAAAAGACAGCATCTACACTACAAAAGCACATTGAAAAAGCGATCTGCTTTTTCGAAAGATAGTGTCCACACTGAATGGACTCAATCTCACATTTCAGCTGTGATTACTATGGACGGAGTGGCCACGAGGGCACCTGTGCTTTTTCCTCTTTCCTCTTCTTTCGAAAGAACTCCCTCTTCCGCGAAAGAGCTCTTTCAGAAAAAGGCTTCTTCATAGAATGAGGATTACCAATGTCGGAAAAACCCTTCTGTTCTTTCAATTTTCTTTCAGAAGAATGCGATTGCAGTGTGGACGTAACTGAAGTTTTTTTCGGAAAAATGGCCATTTTTCTGAAAAAAATCTCTATAGTGTAGACATACTCAGGAAAATCTAAACTTCTCTTCTTAGCTATGTCAGTCAGATAGACTCTGGGACTCCTTCTCCAGCCTGGGAACCCCCGGCTTTACTGTAGGATTGTACAAACACCTCAGAATTTGAGCCCAAAGTCCATTGCACAGGCTGTCTTATAATTGCTATGGTCCATGAGAAGAAGCATCTTATGTTGCTTTTCTGGCGCCAGGCTAAAAACAATGTGGCACAGAATTGCCACCTTCATTTCTTCATAAGCTCATCAGGGTTAACATCTCATCACATCCTACTCACCCTAATACTCATGCACAATATTTGAAGTCCTCTGGGGAATCATGACCAAAGCTAGTGGCTATCTAAGAAATAAACAAACATGACTAACCATTGTCAATAAAGATATATTCTGCTTCCCTCTGCCCCTGGAAGCATAATTCACCAGTGAACAAACAGGGCTTGCTTTTCATGCAGTTGCACTCACTTGTTGATTGTACCACCACTTTGTATTTAAAGCTCTTTCCCTAAGGCAGCCTTTTCTCTATTGTTGACAATAAAATGGATGGTCTCTCAAAGGAGCCTTTTGTGCCACTGTTTGGCTACAAACAATGAGGGTGGGGGAGGAAGGGGGGACAATGCAAGGACTGCAAAGGAGATTTAATAGCCTTTCGACCTCTCTAGAAGATTGGAGCTAAAAATGTACAATCCAAGCCTAAAGCAGTAACAGAAATATATTCTGAATGTGCTGGTTCTGTCAGTTGGAGACAATGCATATTTCCTGCCACGTAATCGCATTTTTAATAGGAGTTCCTTTCATATGATGTGGTGCTTCTCTTCAGTCCTAAACAGAGTTTGTTTAAGGCTTTAGAACTAACCAGTGAGGCCTATCCCCCTGCCCCCCTCGCTCTGTGTCCTCCCATATGGATACCTCTATGACAACATCAATATAGTGTCTTTAGACATCGTCATCTTGGGCATAATCTTGGAAGGTATCGCTAGTTAAGCAAGGTAAAAGGGCAACTCAGGATCTACCCTGCCCCTTCCCTGAGGCCCCACCTCTTCCTCAGAGCCCTGCCCCACTCACTCCATCCCCCTCTCTCCATCACTCATTCTTCTCCACCCTCACTCACTGGCTGGGGGAAAGGGTTGGTATTCAGGAGAGTGTGTGGGCTCTGGGCTGGGACTAAGGGGGTTGGGTGCAAGAGGGAGTGAGGGGTGCAAGCTCTGGGAGGGAGTTTGATTGCAGGAGGGGCTCTGGGCTGGGCAGAGTGTTGAGTTGCAGGAGGGGGTACAGGATGCTGGCACTGAGAGGGGGAAGGGGCATGGGAGGGGATGTGAGATACTTGCTCTGAGAGGAGAGTGTGGTCTGGGACAGGAGGTATAAGGTACAGGAGGGAGTATGGGGTGCTGACTCTGGGAGGGAGCATTTTCCATTCCCCACCAGTAGAAACTTAAAAAATGAAGATATGATACATATTTTTTAAAAGTTACCATATGGATAATTACTCCAGTCAGGATAGGTTAGGCATTCTAGAGCTCACTACTCAAGGAATTACAGTTAAGCATAAAAGAAATAAAAATTAAAATGAAATGCATGCATCAGACAACACCCTTAAAATCTCATACTTTGAAAGAATAAAATTACCGAGAATTTATGTGTAATGCAGGAAGTACAGAGTTGTAACAACACTACAAGTATGTGCTGGGAGGTGAGTGTGAAAGAGACTGTGTGTAACCCAGATATTGTGTGTGCGTGTGAGAAAGAGAGAGACTGTGAGCTGGCTGCTAGGGAGAGCTCAGAAGCGAAGCACTGCCTCTGGCACTCACCATTCAGAGCAGACCTCAGACCACAGTAATAATTGGAAAAAACCAACCATTAACTATGTAACCGACTGAAATTCAATCAGTTACACAGTTAAATGCTCCATGGGCTGCCAGACCCGTGGACTCCCAGCAGCTGCCGGACCCATGGGCTCGCTGC
The DNA here is from genome assembly GCA_032595735.1 of Pelochelys cantorii. NCBI lineage: Eukaryota > Metazoa > Chordata > Testudines > Trionychidae > Pelochelys > Pelochelys cantorii. The sequence goes on along the minus strand of CM064326.1, from coordinate 329,177,348 downwards.
AGTTGCCAGCCCCACGGGCTCCCAGAAGCTGCTGGCCCCACCGGACGTTGGCAGTGGCCAGGAGTTTAACCAGTAAGGTTAATTGATAAGCTAATTATTATCAGTTAACCTGTTAACCAGTTAAACTCTTCCATCCCTGTCCTGACCCAGGCAGGAAGGGGGGCTGGGGGGGGGGGAGAGAGAGAGAGAGAGAGATGTCTGCTGAGGAAATCTCAGAAAGAGGGCACTGTCTCTTTAAGAAATGCAGACAAACTCACATTCCCAGAGTGCTCAGAGCCCAAACCAGTCGGGCTGGCCTTCCTCTTCCCTGCTCTATGGAGATGGGGTATAGGGACTGGGAAACACTCTGACATCAGTGCCCCTCCCCCTCCCTGCTATGCACAGCTAGCCACTCAGGAGCAGCTGCAAGAGGAAGCAATGTGGCTGGGAGTAGCCAGGGGGGGGGGGGGCGGGGGGAAGGAAGGGGGCCACGACACCTGAACACATGCTGCTGGCTGTGAAGCTCTGCTTATCAGAGGCTTCTGTCTTCCTGTAAGACATCAGGATCCCCTGGGAGAGTCTCCAGGATCGAGCACTCGATGGCGATAGATGGGTTGGTGACCACCAACACGCCGAGAGGTGACAGAGGGCAGTCAATGATTGAGCGCCCTCATAGTCAGATAGGGTGTTCACGGAGGCATGCTGTTTTGCTGGAGGTTCAGTCCTGTAGGTGAGATTTAAAACAAGGTACTGTCCATGCCCAAATCTGGTTATTAAACATCCCATAGAACTTTTCCTAATTATTGTGTCTTGGCCAGATTCCCATTCAGGTAATTACATTCTGCTACCTAAAATTTCCAGCAGCAGTTTCAAATCAATATGGTACTTTCCTCTCTCTCTCTCTCTCTCTCTCTCTCTCTCTCTCTCTCTCCCCCTCTTTTTTTTTTTTTTTTTTTTTTCTGTGCCTGTGTACAGCACACAGCACTTAAAACAGATATGGCCTGTCTCATTACAGGCTTTATACATGAGGTATTGTAGAAAATGTCTGTGTGCTATACAAGCAGAGGAGACCATCTCCTGGATGCTGTTCTTTGCTAGAACAGAAAGAGGATGGTTTTGTGGGCAAAATAGTGACCAGATGCACAAAAGAGATGGGCTCAAATCCAACGCTGCTGCAAGTTTTCTCTGTGCAAGTTTTCTCTGTGTAGAGCAATATTCAGTGAGCTCTATGGTAAATATTCTCAACGCTTGTAGCCCAATAACTTGTTTTTACAGCTAATAGTACACACATGCCCAGCATATGTATATATTTGCTTACTAGACCTTGCAGCATTACCCAGAAGAGAGACAGCATTTTGCAGCATGTGATCCCTCCTTCAGTGAAATGAAAGGTGTTTCACACACACAGCTGAAAAGCTTCATATGGTATATGTGCCCTGCAGTTAAAAACCAGCAGCTGGCCCATGCCCAATGATCAGGTATCAGAGCTTGGGCTGCAAGACTGTTTCACTGCACTATAGACATCCAGGCTCTGGACTGCAGCCCTGACTCTAGGACCCTGCAGGGTGGGATCTTCCCAGAGCTTGGGCAGCAGCCCAAGGTGGAACATCTACACTACCATGGAACAGCCCATTTAGCCAATGCTCCCCACAAGTCCTAGTCAGTGTCTACATGTTCCAGCTCATTTTGCAGCCCAAGCTCAGGAACACCCCCCCCCCCCCCAAACACACACACCTCGCAGGATCCTAGATTCCTGTCAACACTGCAGTTAAGCCCAAGTTAGCCCATGAGCCTAAGTCAGCTGCAGATTAGACAAACCCATAGTTCAGTGGTTCTCAAACTTTTTGGCCTGCGAACCTTTCTATGGACCATCAGGAAACTACCCCCGATGACAAAATGGGTGCAGGAGAGGGTAGGAGTATGGGGTCTGGCTGGGAGGTAGGGTGCAAGAGCAGGCTGGGGGTGGGGGTCTGGCTGGGAGGTTGGGTGCAGAAGTGGGCTGAGGGTGTGGGGGTTGAGTGGGAGGTTGGGAGCAGGAGCAGGCTGAATTAGGGGGTCTGGATAGGAGGTGGGGTTTAGGAGCAAGCTGGGGGTGGGGGTCTGGCCAGGAGGCTGAGTGCAGGAGTGAGATGGGGGTGGGGGTGGAGGATCAGAGAGGGAGGGTGCAGGAACAGGTTCGAGTGGGGGGTCTGAATGGGAGTTAGAGTGCAGGAACAAGCTGAGAGTATGTGGTCTCAAATACATGATGGGGATGGGGGTGCTGGTTTGGGCATGAAGGGCATGGGGGGGGGGCTTTCCTCCCAGGCACTGCTCCGCTGCTCCCATTGGCCATGACTCCTGCCAATGGGAGGAGTGGAGAAAGTCTCCAGGTGAGCTGTTTCCTGCACTACTATCCACCTAGTCGGGGCAGGGGGAGCAGCAGCATTCAGAGCTGCTTCCTTCCCTTCCCAGTTGGATCCATCTCATGAGGCGCAGGGCTCACCCTCCCCCCACACCACACACACACAGCCCGTGGCCCATCTGCCACTGGTGGTCCATGGACCACATTTTAGAGAATCACTTTGAGAACCATTGCCGTAGTGTGTCCTATCTGCCTGGTGCTCTAAAACAGTTAAGAAAAATGGAACCTATTGCCCTCAGTGGAACTGATAGCCCTGTCTACAGCTCAGGTTGCCTGACACTTTCTATTATAAGACCTTGCTTTGTGGGGGAAAAAACAGGATCTGATCTTGTAATTAACTATAATGACTATCCCCAAGGGAGGCAAAGTAAGGTTGCATGGGCACTCTTAATTCTGGCATTTCCTAATGTAGGACAGAAGGGGGTTATTGTAATTAATGTTGCATATCACAGAAGAACTCATGTTATGGATTAACAGTGAAATTCTTCAATTGATTTCTAGATTCCTAGGCCAGGTGTGTTGGCTAGTATTGGGAGTAAAGGTGCACAGGATCCTGCATTTACTTATGATCCTACAAGGCACTGAGCCAGGCCTGGGCAAAATATCCGCCGCAGGCTGGATGTGGCCCACCAAGCCCCCAGATCCAGCCTGCGGACACAGTGAGGAGCCTCAGGCAGACTCCCTGCCTGCCCCCGACATGCTGCTGAGAAAAATCTACTTTGGGGCTCTGTTTGAACAGCTATGAACCTGGGGAAAGGAGGAAAGACTTCACGCACCGCTCCCATCCCCAGCACAATCCCATTGGCCTGAAAGCACCCTTCTCCACTCTCCTTAGGCTCGTAGCTGTTCAAACACCACATAGCCCCTATAGCCACCGTGGGGGCAGGGCAGACAGGGAATGTGCTGAGAAGGCTGCTGGCCGGGAGTCAAGCAGGTAAGTCTCCCGTCCAGAGCCTGCCCTCTGACCCACCCCCCACACATAATCCAAACCCTCTTCCCCATATCCCCTCCCAGATCCTGCACCCCAATTGCCTGCTGCAGGTCACAATCCAAATCCCTGCATCCCCTCCCCCATCCCAGTTCCCTGCCCCAAGTCACAACCTCCTCCTGCCTTAGGTTACAGTTCAAAACCCTCCACTCCCTCCTGCACTCTAGTCTCCTCCCCCACGTCACAAGCTCCTCTTGCCCAAGGTCACCTCTGCACCCCAGTCCCCTAATCCATGTTACAACTACCTCCTTCATCCAAACTGCCTCTCAGACCCCACTCCCTCTCCTGCACCCCAATCCCTTACTGCAAGCTCCCTTCTGCACCCAACCTCCATCCCAGACCCCACACCTCCTCCATTAATATGGAAAAGTGCATCCCTTGACCACTTTCCAAATGCGCGGAGTGGCCTCCCATAAAAAATTATTGCCCGCCCCTGCACTGGGCATTCTGACCCCAGTCCAGCAAAGCACTTGAATGTGTAACTAACTCTAAATGTAAGTCACCCCATTGGTTTCACATCCTTACAGTTAAGTGTCTTTGCTAAATCAGGCCCAGAATGCTGAGTGCCTTGCAGGATCCAGTCTGTAATGAGTGCTGTTGGATGTTTACCCACTTGCTCCTGCTCACTAGGTGGAAGTAAGCCTAAAGGATTGTGATGCTCATCATTAGCTTCTTGGACACATAATTTTTATCCCACTTCCCACTCCTCTTTTGTTGGCTTGAGGGTTCAGGCATCAACATGCAGGGCACTTGAAAGTTAGTGCCAAAGACTGTAGCACCATCACTTAATCTTACTTCTTCCAAGACTTAAAAGTGACAAATGTATTGCGGAACATTTCACTTACTGTTGCACCTCTTGCAAGCAGTTTCAGATTGAAGGCCATAATCTTGCAGATCTAAAGGTATGTCTACACTTGCACCCTAGTTCGAACTAGTGATGCAAATGCAGGCATTCGAAATTGCTGATGAAGTGGGGATTTAAATATCCTGTGCTTCATTATCATTATCTCGCCGGCACACTAGTTTGAATCACAGCTGATTCGAACCAGGAAGTGTGCGCCGGGACGCGGTAGTTCGAACCAAAGTCCTTGGTTTGAACTAATGTTACTCCTCAAAAAATGAGGAGTAACATTAGTTCGAACCAAGGGTTTTCGTTCGAACTACCACGTCCCGGCACGCACTTCCTGGTTCGAATCAGCTGTGATTCGAACTAGCGCGTCGGCGAGTAACATTACTCCTCAAAAAATGAGGAGTAACGTTAGTTCGAACCAAGGGCTTTGATCTGAACTACTGCATCCTGGCACACACTTCCTGGTTCGAATCATCTGTGATTCAAACTAGCATGCCAGCGAGATCATGCTAATGGGATATTTAAATCCCTGCTTCATTAGCAATTTCGAATGCCTGCATTTGCATCCCTAGTTCGAACTAGGGTGCAAGTGTAGACATACCCTAAGTGATGTCCTTGATTGCCATCATTGGTATTTTGATTTTTCCTTAGGTGAAAGGTGTATAAAACAATTATCAAGCTCAGAACATCCTGCTGGCTTCACACAGTGAAGATATACAATGTTACAGCTAGAAATGGGCCAAAATATTGGGAAAAGTTTATAGGAAAAAAGGCAGTTTTGCTCAATCTGAAACCATTCATGAGTTTAATCTAAATTCACAAAATAGTTTCATCCATCTCTAGCTGTAACATTGTGTATCTGTTGTAGCCAACCAGTGAAATTCCAGCTCATATACCACATCTTGGAATAGGCTGGAGCCCTTAAATTTTAATCATGTAAATACAAAAACACAAATGATCTCTTTATTTATCTACCCTTCTTAGTTCTCCATATCCATGCAAGTTTGTATGAAAAAGTTAAATGATCAGGGGGCAGATTCTCATTTTTCTTTGAGGAGCCTTAAAGCGAAACTCTACAGTTTCATTGTGGGACAAAGGGGTCACGATGTATATGAGATTTCAGGCATGGAAGTTTATTGGTAACTTATCCAAATAATTGTGAATCTGCAAAACTGGGCTGGAAATCTGACAAGAGTGTATTTCTGGGAAGATTTTAGACATTTCCTTCACTCAAAATAGCATTAAAATAACTTTTGTTGTAGAATTTTAACCAAAAAAAGTTTATAATCTGTTCTAGATAAAGGTGGTAGTGGACTTGGGAGAGTATCCACCTTTTTCCAAACCACTTTGCTTATGCTTATGTTTAAGACAAGATTCCTAAATAACCTATGTCCGAGCTGGTTGGGTGTAAACCTTTTAAGAATCTCAGAACTATTACAATGAGAAGTCCTGTGGCACCTTATAGACTAATAGATTTATTGGAGCATAAGCTTTTGTGGGCAAAGATCCACTTCGTCAGATGCATGAAGTGGGTCTTTGCCCACGAAAGCTTATGCTCCAATAAATCTGTTTGTCTTCTCGTTGTTTATGCAGATTCAGACTAACACGGCAACCTCTCTAATACTTAGAACTATTACAAAGATTTTTAAGTGTACTGCTGACTAAGCTAGAAACTATTTCCTTAAGTCTACTGTGAAATGAATTAGATGTTCAGTGTAGCTATTAGAACATTAATGGGGCAATGTATTCCATAGATGAAAAATAATGACCTTGCTACATGGCAGATGGGTGTCAGAGTGCAAATGACACACTCTCAATCAAAAGCCCAGATTAAAAAGTGAAGGCTTCAGACAGAAGGTTAACAACTTTGGAATAATTTTTACAAAGGGCAGTATATGAAATGAAGAATGAACCACGGATGCAGGGGAAGGAGCTAAAATGCATAACTGATGCCTCTACTATAATTTCTATGATAGATAAACGCCCACAGTACTTTCTAAGGTCAAGTGTGTATTTGCTGGTCAGAAACCAATTTTATAATGATCGAAAATGTCACTGGCACTTTCATTCAGTGTTAACCAAAAATTATGATTTCTGGCTGTGTGTGGCCATAATAAAAATTAAGAGGGCACATTCAAAGACTTTAGTGATCTTAGACATTCCTGTTTCCATCTGCTATCTGATTTCAGCAAAGAAATGCTCTGATGGGTCATGGGGTTCAAGTATTGTACCTTTACTTTGCCATGTGACATATGAGTCGCTAAGCATCTCTTATACAAGGTGCTGTATGTTTTTCACTTCTAGGGTATGTCTGCACTACAGAGGGAAATCAAAGCTGCCGCTGTCAATCTTCTAGGGTTGGAATTAGCGATCAAGTTAAGACCACTAATTCTAAGTGAGAGGGGCACTCTGGTTGATGCTGGTAACCCTGGTTTCATGAGGAGTAAGGCAAGTTGAAGGAAGAGTGTTCTTTCGACTTCCTGCAGCGTAGACAGCGCCAAAAGCCGATTTCAGCTACTTCATCTTCAGCTACACAATTAACGTAGCTGAAGTTGCATATCTTAATTTGACTTTGTCCCATAATGTAGATGTACCCCTAGAGACTGAAAAGGGCAAATTAAATGTTCAGCATCCTGAAGCAGGCATATACTAGCTCGCAGGATTGGATCCGTAGGGTGCAGACGAAAGTATGTACTGTATTCTCAGGCTTAAAGGATTTGCTAAGATGCAGCAGCAACATAAATCACTGTCCAGATGGTTCATGTCTATTTCTAGCAGTATTAAGTCTCATAAACTGAGCCAGATTGGAAGTGGCATTTCTGTGTGGAATCTTGGAGGCACACAGTTTAGGCAACCTGTTTGTTGGTTTTCTACAGCACCTATGCTTATAGTGTCTAAGGACCAGATTGTTAAAGGTATGTAGTTGCCTGAAGGTGCAGATGGGTGCTTCTCTATGAATCTTTAGACACCTAAAAACCTTTAAAATAGACAAAAGTGCTTCTAGGTGGGGGAATTTTTTGCTCTTGTCTTCCATCTTTGGATGAAAAGTTTCTGCTTGGAGATGATTGTATTTTCATTGTGCCAATTACAGTGGAAAATTATTTGTCAAACAGAATGGTCTTGCAACATGTCCTCAAAGAGGTCAGACTATTATTTTACACTTTTCTCCTGGCTGTTCACCGTACAATCAAATCTCCTCATTATGTGTTATTCGATGAGATTAGAAGTTGATAAACAAAAGCATCTTTTTAAAAATTCATGCCATTGGAAAGACCACCTTCAATTATGTTTTAAACCAAAACATTATAGAAAAGATCTAAGGACACCTCATGTCAAATGGGCAATGCTATCTGCCCATGCATTTTTAACTTGGTATTCCATTTACTAACAACCATATTATGATACTGTCACAGAAAGTCAAACCTGCTAAAAAAGAGAGCTGTATTAGCAGAAGTCATTGTTGCAGAGACAAAAGGTTTTCAATGTGCATGTGATGTGACAGATATAAAACAACATTAAAAATTTATATTAGAGATACATTTTGAAAGTCCTTTTAAGAGTAATTAACTTGTAATAAAAATAATTGAAATAGTTGAGGCTACTGTAAAACAGAAGGATTGGGAAATACATTTAGAATAAAATATTCACCATTTCATTACAAAGAACACAGCATTTTTCTTTCTTTAGGTATTTATTCTTATCTGAGTGTTTTTGTTCACTTTCTCTGTGTTGATTGGGCGGAAAAGTCCAAATGTAGGTAAAGCTGTAACTGATTGGTCTAAACTTGATATTGTTGTTTGATGTTCTTCAGATTGTTTTAATCTGTTTTATTTGAATAATTAGCCATAAAGACGGCCGTCTGGCTGTGAAGTTCAGCAGGACCATCCAGTACTACACTGACGCTTTTTTAAAAATTACTATGTAGCTTGCCCTGAACACCAGTAAACTATTGATATTATAGAGTATGGTTTAGAAGTTGCAATGATTTTGAACACTAGCCTTAAGGAGTACAGAAAACGGACTCTCAGCTCCTTTTGAAAATGAGACAGAAGGTCTGTCAGTGAGAGCAGAAGGATGTTGCACTGTGCATATCTACAGTCCCTCTTTGGGCTTAGAGAGGGAAAGAAGGAAAGCAGAAGTCCTATGATCCTGGTTGCAAAGGAAGTTTTTATCCAGAAGAATGGTGGATAAGGAAGCCTGATAGACAAGAGGAAGCAGCCCAGGGATATAGCAACAAGTTTTGTGATGAAGCAGATGTTGGCTTCTAATTGTAGTGGTTCCCAGGTTAGATCCCATAATAGTGCATGAGCCCACATTTTCCCACCACCCACTGAGTGAGTGGCACAATCTGGCCAGAAGACTGCCTGAGACAGATTATCCAGTAAGACTTTGACACTCCGGATGGGGAAAATTACAGTGTCCTGGCCAGAGAGTCAAGCCACAAAGAGGGAGCATTGTAATTCTTACAGAGGAAATATTGCAACCCCTGGAGTGTGAAAGGGGACACACAGAATGAGCAAGAGACATAAGAAGGCATGAGTCTGGGAGGAGCCATTCCCCAGAGACAGCCTGAAGGCGGTTTCCCAGTGGGAAGCAGAGAACCTCAAGATAGGCCCTTAAGGAGTCTTTGTGATAGTTCTGTTGAAGGTGAAGATATAGAACAGAGGTTCTGATGCTTGTGGGAATGGTAGTGATCCTTATTACAGTTTGGAAATGGTAATGTTCCTTATAACAGTTTGTTACATTTCATCAATACTTTGGAGATTTGTGTGATGGGAAAGAAGGAAGGATTCCAGCCCTTAGGGTATGTCTAGACTACATCCCTCTGTCACCAGAGGTATTCAAATTAGACGTACTGACATTGCAAATGAAGCGGAGATTTAAATCTCCCGTGCTTCATTTGAATAAAAATGGCTGCCGCGTTTTGTCGAGTCAGCAGTTTGTCAGCAAAAAGCGGCTGTCAAGACAGGGATCGGGAGACAAAGAAAGCCTTTGTCGGCAGATCCTGTAAACCTCGTTACAGGGATTGGTCAACAAAGGGATCGGCCGACAAAGGCTTTCTCTGTCGCCCGATCCCCGTCTTGACAGCCGCTTTTTGCTGACAAACTGCTGACTCGGCAAAATGCGGCAGCCATTTTTATTCAAATGAAGCACGGGAGATTTCAATCCCTGCTTCATTTGCAATGTTGGTATGTCTAATTTACATCCCTCTGGTGACAGAGGGATGTAGTCCAGACATACCCCAAATGTTCAAGAATAATGAGACTGGCTTAAAAATCATGAGCTAAAATTTTATTTTTGTCTGGTTTCTGTGTTTTCTAGGATATACTTAGTTCACAAGTTCATACTTTTCAAAAATAAAAACTTACTTTTGCTAATGAAACCCTCCAGGACAGGGGCTTTAAATAAAACAGCAAATATCACAGGCTTATGAATAAATCACAAAGTTGGCCACATTGGATAGCACTGAAGGATTCCAAGGACTTGGTGAAGTCTTGTGATTTTGTGACAAGGGATTTGCAGCTCTGCACGGCACTATTCCCTGAAGAGAGCCTTAACTTCTAAGTCATCTCATGGTTACTGCTGAGCAGCTGCATGGGGACCCAGATGGTTGGATTGAGGGTCACTTACTCAGCAGATGGGGCTAAGAAATATATTAAGGCAAAACACTCAGAGTAGTGCTCAGTTAGTTACTCATGAGCAGAAAGCTGTCAGGATGATCTCTTCACAGTTGACTCTAGCATGCGATAATACAGCTCCAGCCTTTCTTTGTCAATCAAATTGATTTACGATTTGTTACTTTTCTTATACATGTATAGTAATACTAACTTTTCTTCCTTATCAGTACAGGCTTAGTGTTACTTCAAATTGGCCTCTTCTGGCTTTTTTTTTTTTAGTACTTTATCTTTTCTTGCTCTCACAAACCTGATTACTCTGCAGTTTCTCATACGTGTGCAACACTAAATATGATTACTCTGCAGTTTCTTAAATATGTACACAGTTCTACTTATGCGTATGTTGTAAAATGTTATCGGAACAGGCACCTGAAAGCCACAGGAAGCCTAAATATGCATTTGCTCCCAACAGAGTCAATAACATCACAGCTCCTATTAGGCCTACGCTGCCAAAGGGCAGTGAGGGACTTTTAGATCATTTGCAGAAGCTAGAACTGTCCTTGCAGAAGGTCTTTGCCACCATGGCTCAGAGAGGTCCCAGCCTATTGGATCTGGATTCAAATAATGAAAAGTCCTCTGCCCCTCTAAAATTCATGATTTTCAGATCTGTCATCCTCGAAGAATTTTTCTCTCTCTGTGCTCCCCTCCTACAGATTCTTTCCAGCATCAAGCGGTCTTGTTTATAGTAACATGGTCCTTTTTATCTATCTGCAGTCTGCAACATTAGGCCTGATTCTCATGTCACACATATGTCCATGGATACAACTCCATTCATTTCAACAGAGTCACTCCAGATTTATAGCCGTGAAAGTGAGGTCAGAGCTACATGGCACCAGTGGTGCGTAGATGAAAAACAACGGTGTTAGCAAATGTCAAATGAGAGACAAAATGTAAATCACGTGTTCACCGAAAGCACAAATTTGAAAACTTGGAGACTTCAGACAGAAGGGTAACTACCCAAATATTTTTTACAAAGCGCTATATAGAAAATGAAGAATAAATGAGATTGTGGGCAGGAGCTGAAGTGTACTTTAATCCATCTTTAGAAATCACGTCCCCAACAACTGTGACTAACCTCTTCTTTCTATCACCATGAAGAAGGGGCACTACTGTATTCTGCTAGGTATTGGCTCTCCGTTCAGTTTCATCCCTTCAGAGAAAAAAACTGAAGCAACAGATTTACTGTTTGGGATGAGTTAGTGCTCTATTCATCTTGATGAATGGGGCATGAGCATCTGGCTCAGTACTGTAAGCCAAATTACGCTCTCATGCTGGTGCACCACAGAAGTAAATGCATGTGTGCCACAAGTCCCATAGCCAGGCACAACATGGCTCCGGCAACGCTCGAAGGTACACTTGGATTTCTTGAAGCGTATTATGCTATTCCAATATAAAGAGTTTTGCTAGACTTCTCCATAGCTATTACTGCTCTCAGGACTGTCCTTAGGATTTATGGGGCCGTAGGCAGGGCTATTAAGCTGGTGTCTCTATGCATGACAGCCGCTCAGGGGGAGGGGGTGATTTTTTAGGGTTGTGATTTTATAATCTTTAGCAACACACTAATGAAATATTTTAAACATTTTTGAAATATTTTAAAAGCCAGTTTTAAACTAAGGTCCTGTAGAGTAACATAGTAAATTCAGCATCTGACAGTATAAACCTGTTAAATGACTTTATTATCATTTGAATGGCTGTCTCACAGGTTTACTGTTCTGCTAATAGGTCTGGTATGCTTATTCGCTTTTAAGTAAACTAGATTCTCTCAGGAAGGAAACTCACCAGGCTGCAGCAGCCACAGAACAGGGATAGGAAGAGGCAGGTTGGTGGACATTATACCCCAGCGGTGCCCCAAATTTTCTGGTGCCCTACGCAGCCGTGTATTCGGTGTATGGGTGAGAATGGCCATGAATGCTCTTACCAATACATTAAGTTGGCTATTCTGAAGATCAGAGCCTCATATTCTTACTTCCACACGCTATTATTTATTATTTACTTGTTTGTAGTACAGTCGTGCCTAGGAGCTCTAGCCAAGGATCCGTGTGTTAGGTGCTATACAAACACAGAATCTCACACTGAAGTCCATGGGACTACTCGTAAAGTTCTATACATACCTGTTAATTTAACAGCACGATTTGTTTTCCACCTGACGGATCCACGGAACAGCAACTGCTCCAGTGCCTTGCACTATGTCATACATATCCCAGAAGGGAGCTCCAGAGGTGCACCAGCCTGACTTCAAGCAAGCCACCTCCATTTTATTGAGTAGACTGGCCACTACAACTGAGATCTTAGGGCCACAGTCTGTCCTTAGATGATAAGCCTCTTGGCATTGAAAGTAGGGTGGGAAACAGGAATGTCAAACCCTGTTTAATTAGTTAACCAGTTAAAATTATGTTTAACTAGTTAAATGATTAAATGGGGGTTAGTGGGGGGCATTCTAGCCCAGCCCTCTGCCTGCTGTGGGCAGGGGGCTGCTCCAGCAGGCTGGAGTGCTTCTGCCTGTGACATGCCAGGCCAGGCCCCCTGTATAAGGGGGCTGCTCTGACCAGGCTGGAGTGCCCCCACCCCCTCCTGCAACAGGCCCCACAGGGCTGAAACGCTCCCTGCCCGTGGTGGGCAGGGGCTGCTCCATCCCTCGCTGGTTAATCATAACTGCTAAGCATCACCCAGTTAACCTTCTAACCAGTTAACCATCCATATCCCTAGTGGTAAGGTGCAGCCTCTTTCTTAAAACTTCAATGTATAGCTCCTCAGTGATTATAAAGAAATGAAACTGCCTAGTGTGCATTGTGTAAAGCATTGCATTCACTTATGTATATTTATAGAAACATTCATGCATCCTTTTCTCTTCCCCTCACTCTCCCACCACAAAAACCAGTTTACAGCTACACATGTAAATGTTTGCATGGTACATTTGTATCATCTTTCAAAATGACTGCAACAACTCAACAACATGGGAAATTAAACAACCTGTTCCTCTGCAAACTACAAGCAATGCTGTGCAGTGTTCTTTGTGCAATGCCTGCACAGTCAGGCCTTATTCAGCTTCACTGAAATGAAAGTGTATCAGAGATGGTACATATACAAATATGCATATACTTAAAGCAAATCTCTGGAATGCATAGGAACAGTAGAATGAGTCTTAGGACAGAAGGAGAGCATCTAAAATCCTACCTTCCTTTGTCTTTAAATGGCTACGTCAGAAAACCTCAGTGTCATTTAACAGTTTTATTTGTGAAGATTTTCAAAGGAGGATACTTAAAGTTGGACTCATAAATAAATAGCCTGCCTTTAAATGCTGTACTCCCAGCAGCTCCCACTGAAGTCAGCCTTTTTGGATATCAGGCCATTTATCAAGGTACCTCAATAAGGATTTAGAGGGCTATCTTTAAGCATTCCCTTTTTAAGACCTTTTTTTTTTTGGTCTCAGTTCATCCATACTCATGATTGGAGACAAATAGAATTTGATCATGTAATGCTGTTGTCACTTTAAAATCATCTCTCTGCTGAAACAAGAAGGGGGGAAGACTTCAGTGTTGTCATTCTCTTTGCAAATGTTATTACGATAGACCTGATTTTATTTTTGTGGACAGGCAGGGCTGGCTGTGGTTATGTAAGTACCTTTTGTCTTTTTCTCATGGTGCTCCCCCAAGTGGATAAAGTGAGAAATTACTTACACTAGGATTTCTCTCTAATGGCAGTAGTGATCACAGGAATTGATCTTTCAGTCTAATGTTAAGGCAATTTGTTTGGTTTCCTTCATTGCTCCCCTCCCCGCCATGACTGATAGCGCTTATGTTGCTGTCATCATATCACAGTGCATTCCACATTACATCAATTTAGGTTTTCAGCTGTGTGGTTTTTTGTTTTATTTTGTTTTATATTTCCTTTAATATTCTTTAAGTGATCAGCTCAGTCTGTTTGGATCCATGAAGCTGGGGGATGAATAAACACCATTTGCCAGATCTCTTTCCTCACATTTATTATCTAGTGATTTTTCTACTCTAGTTTAAATGTCTAAAGCAATGGCCTTTGTATTACTTTCCTTGGCAGACCATCCCAATGTATACGATCTATTTTCTACCATAGACTTAAGTGGGCTAAGATCACTGAATGTAATAAGTCTTGGCATCGACTTCAGTCTTCTTAGGTTCAGGTCCATTGTGCTGTCCTCATACTATAATATAACCTAGACTGATATTAATTTAATTCATTTTTCAGGTTTCCAATAGTTAAATCAGAATGGGTAAATCCCTGGGAGTTCTATAGTTGCTATGAGCCAAGCGGGTAACCAGATTTGCTATAAGGTGATCACGAAATTCATATTGTTCACTTGTTCACTGAGATCAAAGGATCTTGCATTATTTTGGCTAAGACAGCAAAATCTAACTCAGGATGGGGCTTGACAACCAGAATTGCAGTTACAGTTATGGATAAACTTAAAATGAAGGTGAAATGAAATGATAAATTTGTTTGGTTGGAAAAGAGAGGAAAACAGATTTTGAAATTATCACAAACCAAACAAGAAGCTATGCAGTTTACAGCTGTAGTCTTTCTATTTTTGGAGGAGTAAGAAACATTTTGTATGCTCTCCTTTATAGAACAGAATGTAAAAAGAGCTTAAAGACTCACTTGTCCTACTTTCACAGAACTTTTATGCTATATTATACCACGATGATTGTCTTCTCATAGTGAGGTTATATCAAATGCAAGTTTTTAATGGGAGTTTGCAGAATTGCTCTTCCTCTAGCAACTCAGTATTTTCTTATGTTCCAGTGACACTATGCAGCTTACAGCTGCCCTACTACATTGATGCTGAATATGCCATACCCCTGAGTGACATAAGTTACACCAAGCTATGTGTCAATACAGACAGTATTATGTCTGTGGGAGAATTTCTACTGTCGCTTTTGGGGGCTGGAGTAGTTAAGCTGTGGGGAGCTCTCTCCCGTCAGCTCAGAGTCTCTGCACTAGCAGCTGTAAGCTCTAAATTTTGGCAATCACAACCAGAGTGACATACCTTATACTGACATAAACTCTATTGTGTACATAGCCTTAATAAAGCTGCAGTAGAATGGGACCGTTTGTGATGGGGCAGACAACGCCCTGAGCCCAGAAAAGGTTATAGCAAATTCCTCCGGGAGGACTCCAGAGGTGACAGAAGAAACTGGCCAATCAGAGGCCCAGGAAGCCTACAGAGGGTGTGTCTACACAGCAAAATTATTCTGAAATAATTATGCAAGTATCTACACAGCAATTCCATTATTTCGAAATAATTTTGAAATAATGGATGGCTTATTCTGACTTCTGTAAACCTCATTCTACGAAGAATAACGCCTATTCCAAAATAGCTATTTCAAAATAAGATGTGTAGACTCTCCACTTCTGCTATTCCAAAATAGCCCCTCACCACGGCCATTCTTAGTTATTCCTCCTGGGCCTCTAAGTTGAGATAGCACGTCTACGTTAGGGAAGCCTGCCTTGGACTAATTTTGAGGCTTCCCTGCAGTGTAGATGTGCTATTTTGAAATAAGGTATTTTGGAATAACTATTCCAGAATAGCTTATTCCAAAATAGCTGTGCAGTATAGCCAAAAGGTGCTGCAAACATCAGCAGCAGTTAAGTTGCTGTCGAGAGAAGACCGGCGGTAACTCACTGGCTGAGGGAGTGGCAGCACAATGGACAGCTCCCAGTGGCTACCTGCTGGGACACTGTGGCCTGGAAGATAAAACCAACACTTTCTATAGCCCTTTTACCCTCTCCCATCTCCCAGAACCTCCTTTTGGGTCTAGACCCCCATGATTAGAATTCTGTGAAATTTCAAATTAAAAAATCGGAAACAGTGACATTTATGATGTTTTAAAATCCAATGACCATAAAGTTTACCAGAATAGAATATGAATTTGGTAGGGCCCTGCTGATAATATAACAAAAAATATTGCTGACCACTATTAGCTCTCTGTCCTTGTTCTCCCTGTCTGTCTGTATTTACCTGATGTCTCTGTTCTTGCACTTAATAGTACCAAAGAGTTTACAATATATTTTGTTCTAAGTTATACAGTACTTAACACCATGGAGTCTTGGTCCATTACAGGGACTCTTAGGCACTGTCAATGTGCAAATAAATAATTACAATATTAATGAAAGTGCAATATCAGTGAGCTTTTTATGAAAACCTCAACAATGATCTATGAAAACAAGAAGATACTACATGGCGGGAGTGGGGCAGAAGCCAATGCATCTGTATATGAGAGAGAAGGAAATTTGATCTCCTATAAAGGTTTAAAGCAGAATGCTTTCAAGTATAGCTTAGGAGTTGCAAAGGATGAATTGAGATGGATGTAAAAATGGCAACAAGTTTTGCACTAGAGAGGCCAGCCAGAGCAAAGCTGCAAACAAAAGTACGGTGATAGAGTTGCAAAGGGTACAGGGTTATCAGAGTACAGATGCCAGAAATGAGGCACTGGATGAATCTGCATTGCGTAGATTGTGGGACAGTTGGGTACGTCTATAATACACACACCTCTGTTGGCAAAGGGATGTAAATTAGACATATCGAAAGTGCAAATGAAGCCGGGATTTAAATATCCTGCGCTTCATTTGCATAATGGTGTCCGCCACTTTTTTTCGAAACGGGGCTTTTCAAAAAAAAACCTGGCAGTTTAGATGGGGCATTTTCGACAGAAACACCCCGTTTCAAAAGATCCTGTACTCCTCAAAAAAGGTCTGTACTCCTCAAAAAAGGAGTACAGGATCTTTCTAAATGGGCATTTCTGTCAAAAATTCCCCATCTAAACTGCCGGGGGGGGGGGGGGGAAGGGTTCGAAAAGCCCCATTTCTAAAAAAAGCGGCAGCTGCCATTATGCAAATGAAGCGCAGGATATTTAAATCCCGGCTTCATTTGCACTTTCGATACGTCTAATTTACATCTCTCTGCCGACAGAGGGGTGTAGTTTAGACGTACCCTTGATCTGTAGAGTTCAGGCAGAAATAATGTCATTCTGAGTTTAGCTTATATTTGAGAGCAGGTGCATGCATAGCTTCCTATATATACATACAGGTAAAAACGTGCAAATTATTCCAGTGTGAAGAAAAGATAGTAAGAATAGTGAAAGGCCAATATGACTCCATCAGGAACTCTTTCATGACCTGAAAATCAGAAAAAAATCTTACACATAGTGGATACATGGATGAACTGCTGAGGAAGAGTACAAAAGAATAGCACAAGCATGTAGGGTTAAATTCAGAAAGGGTAAGGCACAAATGCGTTACACTTAGCAAGTGATATAAAAGACAATAAGTAGTTCTCTGAATACATTATGAGCAAAGAAAGATGAAAGAAAATGAAACTCCTCTGCTTATCAGGGAAAGAGACATGCATCCAAGAGTTTTAAAAAAGCTAGCTGAGAAGTTTGTTGCACTGTTAATGTTGATTTTTAATAAATCTGAAAACACAGGGAAATTTCCAGAAGACTGGAAAAAGCTAAAGTTATTCCAATATTTATAAAAGGGTAAACAGGATGACCTGGGTAGGTTCAGTCAGTCAGTCTGCTATTGATCCTTGGCAGGATAATGGAGTGGCTGATACAGGACTCAATCAATAAAGAAATAAAGGAAGGTAGTATAATTAAAGCCAGTTAACATGGGTGTATGGAAAATAGAGCCTGTCACACCAACTTGATTTTTTATGAGATTATAAGTTTAGTTGATAAAGGTGATGGTGTTGATATAATACAGTTAGACATCTATAAGGCACTTGACAAGGTACCTCAAGGTATTTTAATTAAACAGAAAGTTGTAAAATTAAAATGATAAACATTACATGGGTTAGAAACTGCATCAGTGATAATCTCAAAAGGTAATTGTAAATGGGGAATCCTCATCAAACAGGGTCTTGTCCAAATTGGTTCTTGGCCCTACAGTAGCTAATATTTTAATCAATGAACTGGAGGAAAAAATAAAAAAAATCTCTGATAATATTAGTACAAAAATGAGTGTGTGACAAATAATAAAGAGGACAGGTCATTTATAACGTTATCTGGATTGCTTGGAAAACACACAAACCCACAAAATGCATTTTAATGTAACTAGCTGTAAATGTATGTATCTAAGAACAAAGAATGTAGGCCATAGGTACACAATGGGGGATTCTGTCTTGGGAAGCACTGACACTGAAAAGGAGTTGGGGGTCATGGTGGATAATCAACCTGTGGAACTCCTTGGCAGAGGATGTTGTGAAGGCCAACACTTTAAGAGGGCTCAAAAAATAACTAGATAAATTCATAGAGAGTAGGTCCATCAATGGCTATTAGCAGGGCCCGCCAAGCGGTGGCGAGCCCTGCTCGCCAGCTGCGCAGAACCACACGCTGCGCATGAGCAGACTGCGCTGCGCATGCGCTGACCGTGCTGCACAGCCACACCAAGCTAAAATCTACTCGCCATAGGCGAGTAGATTACATTAATTGTCGAGCCCTGGAGATTAGCCCTGATGAGCAGGGATGGTATCCCTATCCTCTGTTTGTCAGGGCTGGGAGTGGCTGAAAGGGGATAGATCGATTGATAATTACCTGTTCTGTTCATTCGCTCTGGGGCACCTGACATTGACCATTGTTGAAAGACAGGATGCTAGGTTCAATGGAGCTTGGATCTGAACCAGTATGTCGGTTCTTATATTCTTATGTTTTTATCAGTTGAACATGAGTTCCCAGTGTGATTCTGGGATGCATAAAAAGGGAGATTATCAAGCAGGAGCAGCAAGGTTACATTACGTCTGCATTTGGCACTGGTGTAACTGTTACTGGAGTACTATGTTCAGCTCTGATGTCCATAATTCAAGAAGGATATTGATAAATTGGAGCCAATTCAGAAAAGAGCCACGAAAAAGGACCAGGAAACACGTCTTACAGTGATAGACTCAGCGAGCTCTGTTTGTTTAGTTTCACAGGGAGAAGAGTAAGGCTTTATTTGGTTATGGTGTAGAAATACCTACATGTAGAACAAATATATAATAAGGGCAGGCACAGCAATGGGGAGGGGGAAGAAGGGGCAGTTGCCCTGGACCCCGGAGATTCAAAGCAGCAGCAGCAGCATCTGGAGCCTCAGGCCCTTCAAATGGCTGCTGGAGCATCACCCAGCACACTTCAGACAGTACTAAGGACTAGTGGGGGGAGTGCTCCGTGTTCCAGGCAACACTGGGGGCTGCCTGCTGACCAGTATGGTGCATTCCAAGTGGCACCGAGGCCTGGCTACCCTCGGCCCCACTCTTCTGGGAACATGGAGCCAGCTCCCCCAGCTTGCCCAGGGTCCCATCGAGGCTGTCGGTGCACCTGAATAAGGGGCTCTACAGTAAAGCAGAGAAAAGCATAATGTGATCCAGTGGTTGGATGTTGAAGTTAAGGACTTTTATAACGACCATGATTGACTGTTTATATGTCCACTGAAGCTATTACAAGTAGTAATGGATTTAATTTGTAGCAATGGAGATTCAGATTAGGTATTAGGAAAAACTATCTCGTTACAACAGTAGCTAAACCCTGGAATAAGCTTTGAAGAGAGACTGTGGAGTTCCCAACAGGTTAGACAGACACCTGCCATGGATAATCTAGGTTTACTTGGTACTGCCTCAATGCAGGGGGTTGGACAAGAAGCCCTCTTATGGTCCCTTCTAGCCCCACATTGCTCCAATTCTTTGATTCTACCTCTGACCTTAAGAATCATGCAAGGCAGCAAGTAAAGAAGCAGAGACCACAGACTTGCCGGGGTCCACTGGAATAGCTGGAATATCAACCGACAGAGGGCAGAGCAGACAGCTATAAGGTCTTGAACTCATTTGGGGTTGGAGAGTGGTGGTGGAAAAAGTTAGTGACAGAATGAAGGCGGTTGTAGGTGGGTCAATCAAACAACTGTGGGAAGAAGGGAGGGAGAGAACCAGAGTGCAGCTGACTAGAGGAGTTTCCAGGGAAGGTACTCATGAGGCTAAAGGAGAAAGATGTGACTCTTTTGGGAGGACAGGAGTCAAAGAACAGAAGGGAAGGGGAAGAACTCAAAGCAATGAAAATAGAATAGAAAACCTCTGTCATATGAAGGGTGTGAGATATTCTTTATAAGGTTCATCCATCATTTTTACATAATAGCTCTGCCACTGGCTCATGTCACCATGACAGTGTGAAATGTATTATGAACATGAACCACAGCAAATAACTGAAACATAGGCACTGACATCTCCTTCAGCTGGTGGCTGCTGGACACCCCCCTGGTCCACTCCAAGCCCCTCCCCCACTCCTTTCCTTTCCTCAAGCTCCACCCCTGCCCCATCTCTTCCCACCCCTGCTCTGCCTCCTCCCCGAATGTGCCTCATCCTGCTTCTCCCCCTCCCAGAGCTTCCTGAATTCCATGAATCATCTGTTGGCAGTGGTCCAGAAGCACTGGGAGGGCAGGGGAGGAGTTGGCCAGTGGGGTCACCAGCGGGTGAGAGGCACTGTGGGAGGGAGGTAGAGGGGTAGCTTGGCTGCTGGTGGGTGCTCTAGCCCCAGAGCACCTATAGATTTGGCACCTATGAATTGTAATGATATTTTTTTAATGAAAAAATAAATTTTGATCCAATTTCTACATTCTGTACTCAGGAATGCTCTCTGTTAACTGGTCATTTTGCCTATGCAAGGACTGCAGGATTTTTGTCGTATGATTTAAATTATACACTCATATAATTTTGGAAATGCCCGTTGACACCATGATGGACAAGGTAATATTACTCAACTGAAATTTCAGTAATAAATAGTTGGCATTGACAGCTTGATTCATCTTCAGACTGATTCCTCATGATGGGCCATTGTGGCACAGCTTTTGGAGCAAGAAGGAGGGATGACGTCAGAGTCCTCCAGAGACAAAGAAGTCAGTCAGCAGAGGCTACACAACTGCTGCTGCATCCTTTGGTGGAGAGAAGCTTATAATCTCCCCCCCTCCCCAACCCGCCATGTGAGACCAGTTAGCGCCACCAATCAGTGCATGGTGGAGGAGGACACAGGCTTGGCATTGGCTATTCTCTCCACCCTCTTTGGGTCATCATGCATTCCCATGGGGGCACAAGGACAGTAATTTTGCTGCTCCTCACAATAAGCAAAGGATAGAGAAGTACCTTTCTTCACTGTGTATCTGATACTATATAACAAATGCAAGCAGCAACTTCGGTAGCTAGGTAGGTATTATCTCCATGTTCAAGGTGAGGTAAAGAGCTAAATAGGCTTGTCCAAGTTCACAGAGAGTCCATTTTGGGCCAGAATCTGTAGGCTGGTTTCAGGAGTTCTGGGTACTTATTAATGCATCCAGACGTGAATACCTTTTTGCAGTGTTAATGCTATAATGCCATAATGTTACCGATTCTACCTCCTTTCTAAGTATTGTGAAGGGAGACAATTGGATTTTCTTACTCTAATTTAGCTGAACCAAAGAGCATGCCAGGTTAAGTGATACAAATGCTTAACTGCATCCATGGATGCTTAGGCCCAGAAGACATCCTGTCTCATTATACTGTGCTAGAAATCATTATAACTGTTCCATGTCCACATCACTAGATATCTGTGCAACAAAGTAAAAGAAACATCAGAAAAGAAATACCAATATTCCATCAATTAATATTGTGCAGCTCCAGGCAACTCATTAAATCAATCCCATAGGGTATGAAAACAGATAAAGAACTAAAGAAATGGAATTGGACGCCAACAAAAGAAGTCTTTATTTCTGTTCTTATGCCTGTAATGACACTGATAATTAGCAGACATCTCTTCTTCTTCTGCTGTATATTGCAGGATTATGGAAATTATATGGAGTGCCATTTATTATTTCAGGATGAGAGATGTAACATTTAGAGTAAAAAATAACAAGTCTTCAGTGCACACTTAAAATAGTTTTAGGACCAATTAGGAGACAAGGAATTACCTTGATTAACTTTAATAAGGAACATTCATCCAAAATAGATCGTGTGTTCCCAAGACCTTTCCAAGTAAAATCTATAAGGCTTCCCTTGCTATTTCCCCTCTGTGCCTTTACCTGTGTGTACATTTCCATGTATGGTAACCTGGTCTTGAGTTTGTCATTCTGAATATTACTTAAGGAGATAAATCTGGCCCATTCCTCTGTGAGCATGGAAAGGTTCATTGTATTGGAACAGTGCAATTTGTTGGCAGGATTCAAGAGGTATATATTCTTTCTGCTATGCAGACACCATCTCCTTGCCCATGCTCAGTGGGAGAATCTGAGAGGGAGCAGAAGCAGGCAGTGAAATAATCCACTCACCAACACATACAGTGTGGGACAGGGAGCCTTGCAGTCAGACAGGCAGCAGCCACAAAGAAACTGTGTTGCCTGGAAGGGGACCCCTCATTCCTTCTGCCTATGTTTCCAGCACCCTGCTGAATTACTTGGCTTGGATGGTGGGGAGCGGATTTGGGTTGTAAATAAAGTGTAATGTAGCAGACAGCACAATAGACTCATAGAAGATTAGGGTTGGAAAAGTCCTCAGGAGGTCATCTAGTCCAACTGTCTGCTCAGAGCAGGACCAACCCCAACTAAATCATTCCAGCCAGGGCATTGTCAAGTCTGGCCAATTCAAGAGACCAGTCCTTTTGGACAGTGGGCAGGAGGAGGTATTTTGTGATTCTACCTCTCTTATTTTAAGGAACATTTCCTGTCTACCTTGGAAGCAGTGTCTGTCTTGTAAGCTTATATAGCCCCTCTGAGGATTGGGGAAGGGTTGTCATTTTGCTTCTTTTCCATCAGGATACTTCTGTCTATTGTTCTATTTTTATTTATTATTTTCCTTATGGTAGTACCTAGGAGCCTCCATCATGGACCATTGTGCTAGGTGCTGTACAAACACTGAACAAATGTAGTCTCTGCTCTAACGAGATTACAAATTTTGTGCAGTCTCACTAGCTTTGGTCACGTAGGCCATAAAAAAAAGAAGAATGACAAGAGCTGAGTTAATTACTGATCTTTTGGGTCAATGGCAGTTACAAAAATGTTCAAAAATTATTCTGTTCTAAATGAACTAAAAGTTCTTTAGAATTGTCTGTGACTTGTAAAAGTCCATTTCAGGTCCATTCCAGAATGGGAAGTCAATTGAGCCTCCCACATTCCAGCTAAAAGCCCTAATGACTGGCAAAATGGTCAGGGGGATGGGTCTAGTGGCATCATCTCCTGCTCCTCTGGCCATTCTGCGGATGGCCAAAAACATCTGTGTCAATTTGCAAATATCTGCAGGTCAACTGAAACAGCATTTCAGTGACTAAATTATTTGTCTGAACAATTTTATCCCAAAGACTGTCACCGATCCCACAGTCAGTGGTTTCACTACTGAAATTGTGCCTTAGTCAACGGGTAACATCACCTTCCTAGGATAAGCTCTGGCTGGTAGTGGGGATCTGATTAAAAATAAATTAAAACAAAGGGTGAAGTCCATGCCTTATGAATACAAGCATAACCCTCAAAAGAGGCTGTAGCTGAGTGTACTGGTTCTATTAATAATTAACTTCAACAACACTGCAGAATGACATTGCAAATGTTTCCAATTCTGTGAAGCTTAGACCAAGCCCCATGATTTTTAAATGCAGTAATTTGACACAATAATGTCACATACATGAATTAATAAATAAACTTGCTAACCAGCCAATTCCCTAGACATATGGAGGCTCGTAGTTATATATGAACAAGGATGTATATAGCTGGCACCAGAGCAAATCAAGTTTATAAAACACCTCAGGCTCTAAAGGTTACCATTTAACAAAATACTTTTCAGCAAATTATTTAATCAATTAGTTCTTAATTGCTAACGGATGCTTAATAAGTCCGATGGCCTAATAATAAGCAGCAATTATCCTGTCTTATAGAAATTCATTAAATACATAATCATAGCTATATTTTTAAAAGAATCTAATTACATGGTTCCCGCTAACACTGTTCTAAAGTGATTGTAATTCAACTAGATGTACCCATCACCCTCTTCTTGTACCTGAGTAAATATGTTTTCAACAACTTGGTATAGTTTAAATAATGTACAAAAGGAGTCTTATTTCAGGAGAAGATGAGTGTACAAGGTTTGGATTTATTCTGGATAGCTCATCAATGTCTGATCAACTGTGCAATGAAGCTCTAATCCTTTATTGTATTGAGCACCTTGAACTCCAAGATTAGCCACAAAGATGCAGGAGAATAAATCTTAAATCATCTCAAAATAGGTAAAGCCCTGTAGAGATGTTAGCTAGCATGTAATTGAATAGTTGTGTAACCACATGAATTTTTAATGACTACACAACTATTTTATAGTCCCCAAAGGCAGGACTAGCAGCCAGTGTGCTCCAACCCCACTCCCAGGGAGCCCCTTGCCACCCCAAACTGCTGCCTCTCTATCAAAGGCAGCAGCACAGGGTGCCAGGTGGAAGCTGGTCCATAAGGGGAGCAGTTGAAAAACTGGCTTCCCGCACAGACTGGCTCCCTCCCGCTGCCCTGTGTTGCTATTGCTGCCTCTGATACGGTGGCAGCAGCCCCTGTTGATGTGAGGTCTGAGTTTCCCACAGACAGAGGCTGCTCCGGCATCCTACGGAGCAGTCCCTGTCTGTGGGAAGTTCAGACCCCGCCCCTCCTCCCCCATCAGCAGGGCTGCTGCCGCAGAGCAGTCTCTGTCCGAGGTTAGCCCAAGCTGCTACAGACAGAGGCTGTTTCATGGCAGCCTCCACTGCCCTCCCCCCATGCTGCTGCCTCTGATAAAGGCAGCAGCACGGGGTTGGGGGGGATAGCACTGTGGAGCTGGTGCCGGGAATTTGACTGTTAAGCACTAGCTCCCCCAGCACTGGCTCCTGCCTGCCACCCTCCACATCTGTAAGAGGGAGCAAGGGTGGGCATGCGGGTCGGTGGAGCCAGCATGTGTGGAGAGCCTAAGCCAGCTCCCTGGGCATATTGGCTCCCGCCTGCTCCCCTCACCCTCTGTGCTGCTGCCTCTCTATCAGAGGCAGCGGCGTGGGGGTACGGGGCAGGCAAATCTGCTTGTGGCAAGCTGGCTTAAAAGATGGATCTCCCCGGGCACCAGCTCATGCCTTCCCCACCTTGCTGCCTCTGTTATAGAGGCAGCAAGTGTGGGAGTGCCTGTAGTCAACAGGGTTCACCAATAAGCCCAGGCTTATCAGTTAATTGTGTGCTTGTCTACATGTTGACATCCCTAAACCAAGCCCATTTTTTAAAGAAGCGCTCAGTCTTCACCAACTATGAACACTCCCAAACAGGTCTAGGCAGTTATATGCTGACTTCCCTGCTCACTGTAGCTCTGCTTTAAATGGGCTTGTATTCCAAGAACCAAAACCCCAGACCAAATGCAGGCATGGAACATTTCTATATCCCATTCAGAATGATTCTGCCAGGGCGAAGGGATAGAATGGAGAGAGGAAACCACAGAGTTGGAAGGAAGTAGGATAAATTCTGAGTCTTTAAAAACAGTTCTGGTTCTTTAAAACAACCATGTGTTTCTGTCCTGTGTTTCATTACACTGATGCAAGAAGTCCCTCAAAGAGTCAGGTTACACATCTTCAGTTTCGCGCTGTGGGAGATGTGGAAATCAGTTCGGACGTACAGGAGGGCTATCGTGTTTCAAGTATCCACCTCAAGGAAATATGTTTTCCTCATGTAGATGTCAGAAGCGTAATGTGTGAGGATACATACTGAACTACTATAAAATACTAGCTATTGAGTCACTGACAAACTACATCATAAAATGGGGTTGGCATTTCCAAACACATTGTACAATATTGTTTCACAGGGATAGATGTGTTAGTCTGTATTTGCAAAAAAACAACAAGGACACCTGTGGCACCTTAAAGACTAACATATATTTGGGCATAAGCTTTTGTGGGTCAAAACCACTTCATCAGATGATGCATGCAGTGGTTTTGACCTATGGAAGTTTATGCCCTAATATATCCATTAGTCTTTAAGGTACCACAGGACTCCTCATTGTAACATATTGTAAGTCTCTTTCTCTCTCTTTCTTTAGTCCTCCGATTCCCTTGTAGTATTTCTTTCTCCATGTTGGCTTATTTTTTGTTATATTGAAAAGACATGTAAGTGAAACAAACAAAAAAAGAAGCAAACTCAGCCAGGAAAGATGTTGCCTCAACAAATGTTGCAAATGAGCGTAAAAGGGTCAGGGATGGAGGGGGCAATAAAATAAACAGCTTGCCAGCTGTTCTAGGAAAGGCTGGTGGTTAAGTAACGATTGCCTGAAACTAATCATAGGTTTCTGCTACAACTGTTTATTCTGGCTTCATGTAGTTAATTATTCTGGGATTAAATGCAAAAACAACATTGACCAAAACCCTGGCATCCGCACATAGATTTGCTGCTATAGCTTTGAGAGGTGTGCTGCCTTTGGAAATGCTGTTGCTAGTCTAAATACAGAGCAAGACACAGCTCTACCTCCACGTCTACTTCCTAGACTTTCAGCACTTGGGGTCCAAGCCTATAATGTGATGAGTTTTGCAAGTTCTCACTGGATGCTCAGCACTTAGCAGGATAATGCCCTTACCATCTTAGCAACGTCACTGAGGTTCAATGGCACATCAGATAGAACAGACCTATGGGTAATGTTAATAACATATTGCACCAACCTCTTCACAGCCTGGCTCTTACAAAACCATTTCCGCTGCAGTCACGGGTCCTGGGCATATTCCACTTCACTCTGGTTTATGTTTTGAGGGGATGGAGGCAGAGCTCTGCCTACCCTCCACCCTACCCAGTGGTATTGGTACTAATTTTGCGGTGGGGATGCTGAGCTGTACCCCTCCTTTAGGCCTGTTGAGATCTGGTTGCCAACTTTCCCAAACCAAACAAACTTAACTCCATTGCTGCAAATGGCTTCCAGTCTATCCAGTCCAGGAGAGCTGGCAACCACAGCAGGGTCAGCTGCAGAGTCCTGGGCCAGGGAGGCCACCAAAGCCTGCAGCAGCAGGATCCAATGGGGCAAGCAAAGCACATGGGGGAGGGACCTGTGGCTGGAGGAGCTGGCAGTGGGACCGGCCTCCAGGTGCAAATGAGCTGGGTACAAAATGTGGGGGTGCAATGGCACCCTCACACCACTGCTTTCTATATCTATAACCCCACCTCACCCTGAGCATCTAATGGGGAAAATACCTGTTCTCTGGGCCTGCCACTCTGCCTAATCCATATGCAGGCTGCACAAAGATTGAGGAAGACTCTTTTCTTCTGCCTCCCTTGCCCTCTCTTTGGGCACACTCATATAATGGCTAGGAAAAACATGGTCCTTGTCACATCTCATCTGAAGGGAATGTAATTGCATTGCTCCACATACTGACATACAGTAGTCCTGTCCAGAGAGCTATTAGGGAATTCATGACAGTTCCAAATAAAATGTATACATGTTTATTGGATTAATTTGATTTGTATACATCTTTATTGAACATCAGATAATTTCTCTAATTTTTGTCTGGCATAAATTTAGTAACCTGACCTAAAATTTTCAGTAGAATCTCAGTGACTTAGAAACTTACTTTCAATGATATTTACATTTACTTTCAATGATATTTAGCCAGATTAGGCCAGATTTTCAAAGGTATTTAGGCACCTAAAATGCTGATATGCACCCAGTGTAATTTTTACTGCATTAAGGAGCCTAATTCCCAGGTGAGTTAGGCAACTCCCTGCTTTTGGAAGTCCCATTAGGTAACTATCTGTATTTTAGCTACCTCAGTACCTTTGAAAATCTGGCCCAAAATGACTGTCACTTTTGAAAATGGAATTGAGGCTCCTAAATCACTTTAGAAAATCTTCCCTCTTCAACATTGTTTCCGGAATCAAATAAGTTTGGATGCCTATGATTATATGTTCTACTGTTGACTGCATATGTCTGCTCCATTTGCTGATCTAGTCATTTTGCTATACTTTTACCATTGTTACAATTAGATGCTGTACAAAAGCAATCACCTTCCTAAGTAGGGTGCTAAAACCCTCCCACCCCCATTTCCTTTCACTCTAATAGGTTTTGGTTTTCTTCTTTCTAGGTAAAACTCAAGTGATGGGTGAAATCAAGATTGCATTGAAAAAGGAAATGAAGACTGATGGAGAACAGCTAATAGTTGAAATTCTTCAATGCAGAAATATCACCTACAAGTTTAAATCTCCAGATCACTTACCAGGTACCAGCGACAAGCAGCATCATGATACAGTAATAAACATCAAGCAGGAGATTGAGTCACACATTCAATGGCCATAGGGAAATCAGTTTATTTGTTAAGCAAAACGGCATATTTTGTAGCGTTGGCAAGAAAATGATTTTTCTTCAATTTTTTAAATTTTTTTTTGTTGAATTCATGGTGTTTCAATTTATTATTTCATGAAAAATGAATATTTTTCACTTTTGTGTTTTCACAAAATACAGACATTTCTGGTGGAAATTTCAGATTTGACAAAATTCATTGTAAAAAAAATGTTTCAGAAGAATAATTCCTACCAGCAATAATATTTTGATAGGGCCATAAAGATATCAAGACTCATCTTGCTCAATGACACTAGTCTAAATCTAGAGTAACTCTCTTGCTTCAGTGAAGTGACTCCAGTTTTACTCGGGTGTAAATAAGAGTGAGAGATGGCTCCAAGGTATACAGCAGTGTATTTTGTCTCATTACATCTCATCCATTGAAATCAGTAGTGACAATGACACTTCAAGAGCATGCGTATCACAGGTTGAATCATTCTTCCACAGATCTGTATGTGAAGTTGTATGTTGTCAACATCTCTACCCAAAAGAGAGTAATTAAGAAGAAAACCAGAGTGTGCAGGCATGACCGAGAGCCTTCATTTAACGAGACGTTTAGATTTAGTTTGAGTCCTGCTGGGCATTCTCTTCAGGTAATTCTGCATCATATTGCCACATAATTTTATGTGTCCTCCATGCTGTGCTCTGGGAATTTGAGAGCAATCTCCCATTCCAAGTGACTTGGCTAACAGGTTACTGAAAAAATAAGATTGCAAAGGAAATAGCACAGTTATCTCCCCTCTGTTGCTTTCTTTCAGTAGGTTGAATCCAGTGTACCTAATGCCATATCTTTAGGGGCAGGATCGTCTTATAGGTCAATCACAAGATAGAGAGTCAGATGATTTGGGTATTATTCACAGTTATACCTCTGACTCATGCAAGTTGCATAGTCTCTATTTTCCCATTTCCAAAGGGGGGTGATGATATTTACTCAGGTCTGCAGAGCACGTTGAGATCTTCAGATGCAAAATGCTACTTAATCACCAGGTATTTTTATCATTTATTAGAAATAACGTACTCAGATATAGATATGAAGCAGAACGCACTGGCACCAGCTTGTTTAATTTACATCCAGGCACCCATCAGAGCTTGTGTGGAGCTACACCAGGAGGCACGGTCCCTCTCCCTGTTGCCGGTGGGACTGCACACATTCCACCAGCACACATTGGTACATTCTGCTTTGCTCACTGTGTCCAGCTAGTACCCGGGGCTGGTGCAAAGGCAGGGCACAGCATACATCTCTTCTCAGTTTTCATTACTCTGTTAACCCTAATGCTATTCTGGAAACTCCCCTTCTAAAAATAACAACAATGTCACTTTATTAAAGGCAGAATGATGGCACCACCTACTATTATTATAGTTGCCCAACATGGAGCTCCTTATACCTGCCAAACTTTGACCATGTGGGCTGCAGGTTGTCTGCTTCTGGCTGAAATGGTTTGAAAAATGTCAGGCCACACAGCTGAGCTCTTTCCAAGAAAGAAGCTACACAAGATGTACTGTTTTCCCTGTATTAAAAAGTGTCCAATGTCCTTTCCTTTGAAAAGAGCTAGCACCACTGTGCTGTGCAGCAGGGTCTTGAAATTTGGCAAGGGGATAGCTTTTCATTCAGGATGTATATTTTGCCTTCCCCATTTTTCTGTTTAGATCCTGCAGAGAAGGCAATAGGCACCACGAGAGCTAATAGAAACACAGCTCTCTGCTGTGTGGTCACTTTTTTGGCCTGGCTGCAAATCACAAACCAACACGAAAGTGAAGCTTTGCACTGGGGAGGGGAGAGTGCTCAAATATTTAGGGACAGACCATCAAATCTTAAATCTGGCCTTTGAAAAACTGAAGCTTGCACATGCTCTGTAGAGGCGGGTTGTTTTGTTTTGTTTTGTTTTCTATTTTGAGGAGCTAAAATCTCCAAACATTCTGTATGCTCTAGGCATGGTTCTGCTCCAGGCTGAGCATCACTTCTCTTGCAGCTGCATCTCAGGGCTGCTGTTGGTAATACTAGGGCCTAGAACTGGGTCTGAGTCAGAGCACTGGAACTGAAAACAGGGAAACTGTCATTCCTGTGCTCTAAATACCCCTCCTGCTTGGCCCAGGCAGTGTGGAGGCAGAAGCTGCTTGATTTGAAGTTGCAGAGGGGATAAGAGCATAGCCTTCAGGGATGGATGGAGCAGTAAATGGGAGGCAAGGGTAGAGTGCAGTGTTCCCTATAAGCTGTGCACTTGAGGGCCACTCAAGAAAGATTCAAATGTCTCCTGGCTGATTAGCAAAGCACCCGCAGCAAGGTTGCTTGTTTCTACTGGTGGTGCACATTCACACATTTTATTCTGCACACGAATGAAAAAATATGCACAAGGTTGGAAAAGATTAGAGGGAACACTGGTAGTGTGGGACTAGCTGCTGCCAGAAGGGGAGAGGAAAATAGGATAGGCAATCTTAATTCTGGCATTTCCTGATTTTTGAGAGCTTGATTTTGCAACTTCCTTCATGTTGTTTTGACATATTTTCCTGTGTAAACTATAAAATGCATAACAGGCATTAATGAAGATAGCATCTCCACTCTCCTATGAAGTATTATTATGCCTATTTAACATATGAGGTACATGGAGATGAAGTCCCAAATGCAGACACCTAGATGTCTCAAACTGAGTTCTCGACATTACAGGCCTATGTAAAAAATTTGGGAGACTGGGTATTGGTGTCAGAGCTGAAGATAGAATGCAGGACTGATTAATTCCATTCATCTGTTCTAGACAGCAGGTCACAGGATAGGGAAGTGGAACAGGGGAGAAGCTCTGTGTTCACCAGGGATGCAAATGAGTAGTCGAGCACACGATTAACTGATAAGCCCAGACTTATCGGTTAATCTTCTCAGCTACTCACAGAGACAGCAGAGGGAGGAGGAAATGCATCAGGAGGCAGGAGTAGGAGCTGGCTTAAAAGCTGGCTCCCCCCAGCACCTGTTCCATGTTGCTGCCTGCCCCCTCTCATGCAGGGGGGGGTGCAGGGGACTGCCTGCAAAGAAGCCTCTGCCAGTGGTGGCCCCAGGCTCTTTGCAGGCAGAGGCTGCTTTGCAGGAGTCCAAGCTCCTCCCAGATAGAGGCTGCTCTGCATCCCACTGAGACCTCTCCCCCACCCCATGGACAGGGGCTGGTCCACAAGGGAAGCTGGTTTTTAAACTGGCTCCCCCCATGGACCGGCTCCCGCCTGGCACCCCGCGCTGCTGCCTCTGATGCAGAGGCAGCTACTCGGGCTGGCAGGAGGCTCCCCAGGAGTGGGGCCCAAGCATACTGGCTGCTGGCCCCGCCCCTGGGGACTATAGAATAGTTGAGTAACCAATAAGAATTCATGAGGTTACTCGGCTATTCTGTTACCCACTATCTAACATCCCTAGTGTACACTGCACTTCTTCTCAAATGGGGAAAGATCCTTATGTATTAGACTCTGGCCACGTCTATACTACAATCCTCTTCCACAGGAGGAAATGCAAATGGAGCGCTCATTGTATATGTCATGCTCTCATTTGCATTTCCTCCTCTGGTCCCCTTTGAGCAAGAGGATTTTGCACAAAAAAGTGCTGTGTAGATGGCTCCTTTTTGTGTAAAAACCCCCTTTTGCGCAAGAGATGTTCTTCCTCATTTTTTGCGCAAAAACCTCTTGTGCAAAAGGGATCCGGGGGGGAAATGCAAATAAGAGTGTGGCATATGCAAATGAGCGCTCCATTTGCATTTCCTCTTGCAGAAGAGGATAGTAGTATAGATGTAGCCTATGAGTGGATGTTTCCTTCCTGTCCTGCAGATGGAAACTTAGATGTCAACATGTCTGACTCTATTCTTTGCCAGCAGAGCGTATGTGCAATTAAGATAACAAGACAATTTTAACCATATTTTTTCTTCCCAGATTTTGCTGGTCTCCAATGGAGGGAAGTTCATGAAAAAGACACTGATTGGTGAAGCTTATATATGGCTTGACAAAGTGGATCTAAGGAAAAGAATAGTAAACTGGCACAAACTGATGGTCAGCTCCACACAAACACATTGAACAGACATGTCTGCTTAGGGCACTAAACCTTGCAGCATCTGCTGTAAATGGCATTACTCCAAGACTATAGTTTGTTATTGTGTTTAGGTAGGCTTTCAGAATACAAAATAGAGAAGACTGGGCTCTGGGCTAAATAGCACACTTAAATGAGGGCTAGTACACTTGTTTTGCTGTGAAAAACAGCAACGAAAAAAACTGAGCCCAGAACTAAAAGCGAGGAAGTTTGGAAAGAAGATTGATATGAGGGCTCCTGGACGTTGGACTCTTTGTGGCTGTCAGGAAAGTAACTCCGTAAGAAATAATGAAGGCTTGAAAGCAGCTGTTAATGCAGAGTTGGCTGCAGCCAGAGATAGTGTGTCTGAAAGAACAAGCAGGGTTTCTGTAACCAGAAGGAGATCATTTTATGCAATGGATGACTGGTTTTTCAAATCTCACTTATTAGAAGAGTAAAAGTTGTTCCTCTGCACTTTAGAATCTCTGATAATTTGTTGTTGTGAGATTATGCCACAGGACACAGAGTGCAGGTTGTTTGTAGTGATGGGTACATTATTTTACATGATTTTTTTTCTTTATGCAAAGAATATATACTATAGAGAATCAGATCAAACTGATTTCATTTTGTTTCCACGTGTAAACAATGGATATAGGTCACTGTCCTGGAACATAAAATATAAAAGCACATCCATGGGCTATATTTAAATTTTTTTGGAGGCTGGTTCAAAAGGAGAAAGGATCAAATGGAAATTGCACTAAATCAGGATGGGGGGTGGGGGGGTGGGATGTTTTCTGTGCTAATGAAACTGCAGTTCAATCTTCCATTTTGGGTGGGGTTTGTCTCTTTAAGTACTGAGATCAATGTTATAATTTTAACTATTCCATTTTTGTCTCCAACCATCTGCCTTTAACCGGAGACCGTTAGACCATTTAAAGGTAGCAAATTTTTAAAATACCACAGTATATGCTCCGAAACCATAGACCCATTGTGTTACTGCTACCCTGCTGTTTGTGGGATTCTGGATCAACATCATCATCAGCAACACACACTACAAGAAGGAATAACAAGACGTTTACCATCTGGGGATTGCAACATTAACGAGGGTCAAGAATTTCCTTCTAAAAACTCAGGTGAATGACTGAAAATAGTCCATTCAAAAGTGGCTTGTCAGTTATGAAGGATGTAATTAAAGGAAGGTCACTGGCAACACTAACTTAAAGTTGTCAGAGCTTCCGAGCTAAACATTCTATTTTCAGGAGTTTATAATTCAGTAGTGACAATTTCCTTTGGACTGAAACTGTGCATAAGGGATTTTAAACTGGGTATATTTTTCTTCTTACCCAGATAAAAAGGAAAAGGAAAGTGCTTTCATCATTCTTAAAATTTTAGAATTATTTAAAATAAATTGACATGAGATAAACTCCTCACCACTAAAAAAATGGCTTACTTCATAGCTAAGTGATTTGGCAGGGGATTACCCAGAAATATCTTTTTTTTTTTTTTTTTTGTATTGAAAAGAAAGTGACCAAATTTAAAATGATGGCAAGTGTTTACTGTTTTTGCCCAATAGGCACTTTTCATACATCATTTTAAGTACCCATGTTGTTTTCCACTAGGGATAGCACACCTCAAGATGACTTACTTGGTAAATTCAAATTATTCCTTGGGTTAAATTTTATATTCCTTAAGTGAAATAGGAATTGATGAGAAAAAGTGAAATAGGAATTGATTGACTCTGAAAGAGGTATTTTGGTTGTTTATGACACTTTTCTACATAATTGTTTTCCATTTATTTATTCAATATTAAAAATAACACCATGGGAAATGAATGCAATATAGAGAAACAAAAAAAATTAAGGATGCACAAACCAAAGAAAGACAAAGTTAAGGCTTTGGTGTACCACATTTTGCTTGCAACACAATGTATTCCTACCACAATGCCATAAATTACCATAAATACACAACATCACTGTCAATAGAAGTGTGGCTTGTGCTTTGGCTTTTAATTTCTTGCTTTTGTATAACCCAACTCCAAACTTATGTAATCACAGTCCATTGTAATCACAGACTAAATATTGAAATTTTATATGGAGAATAAGATTCTTCAAAACCAAAATCCCCAGCCTAACCAAAAATCCCTACATGGGATTTTAAAAAAAAATCTTTCGAGTAAGTGTTGTTCCTTTGTTGGGTTATTTTAAACTCCTGATGGCTACAGTAAGTCCTTTCTTTTCTAAAATGTCCAATTTCAATTACTGTATGAAATAAAAGCAGCAAGATGTGCAATTTTGTTCAAACTGCTGGTAATTTTGTTCTTGCTAAGATTTATTATGAAGACAGCAGGTCATGCTGATGGTTGCTATGGAGATTTCCAGCAGGCAGTAGCACTAACTGGATGGCTTACTAGGAAGCCTATAATCATTATTCTTAATTGACCAAAGTGCTCAGGCATGCTTTGCTCTTACATGCACTCACAAATGTTTCTGATACTTTTATGATTCAGAATTGTTTGTTTGGGTGTGGCTGGCGCTGTCCAGAAAAGCCACAGTTGCTTTGGATTAGCCCTCAGAAATGGGTTTAATTCATGCATCTTTGTATACTAAAATCCAACTGTGATGTGTCTGTTGGAATCCCACCCCGAAATACAAAGGGTAGTGGCTATCAGGAAAATTGGTCTCTATTAGAAATGATTTGACCAGCAGTAGAAGGGACAGGACTCTTTTAATGTCATGTTATCCATTTCAAAGAGTTAGTGACAGAGATGGATCCACACACTTTCCCTTTTGTGAGATGCCATCAATTCAGAGGTTGCAAGATTCTTCTAAAGTGTGCCAAGTTCCTTGAAAAAAAATCAGATTTCTAGGTTGCACTGGAATCATTCTATGCAACACTGTTTTGTGTTTGAATGCATTTTTCTTTTTTGGGTGAATGAAGTCAGCAAAAACCCTTCTTGTGACATTTAAAAAAAAATAAAACTCCAAACAAGGACTATTAGTACTTTTTACTTTTTTTTATATATATTGCGACATATTCTTTCCCCTTTCCCCCATTTTATGTTTCTTCTAGTGGCTGGAAGTGTTTCGATGTGGCTACAGATCTTATAATCTCTGAATGATAATTAGTGAATTCACACATTTCTTTGAAGATGTATATTGTAACTAGGCAATGGCGAAGGCATTTTAGTATGTTTTATTCATACGTCTGCTGAATCAACAGAGATTGAAGCTGCTTCTTTGTTCAAGGCCTTGTACAGTGGAAACAAGCTGAATTATGAGAAAAAGCACAGTGTATGTGTTTACAAATAACAGGGATTTCTAATGTGGTCAATTACTACTATGTATATGGTCAGCAGCAAACCATTTTCTTGTTTTCCTGGCTCAAAGTAGACATGAGAGTTTCTATGATGAATGTTGAGCTAGTACCATATCATTACCCTTTAAAGGGATAGTATCCAGGGGAAATATGAGTGTTCCATCTTTATTATCACTCTCATTTTTTACATCAGCTATCAGTGGAAGTAATAAGGACATGATCGACGTCTGTTGAAGTCAATGGCAATCTTTCCATTCACTTCAGGGTGGCTTGGATCAAGACCTAGGAATTGGTAGAGTTAATTTTCTGGATATATATATAGGTGTTCCAATGGTTATATTGTGGGGGGTATTGTAGCTGGTAACCAGCTGATATTGATTCTTACTCTAAGACTGATGATTATGATGACTGCTGGAGAAGAAGCTAGTGTGCCCAATAGAGAAGATTTAATTAGCATTTAGTTTCATGGAGATATCATAAAGATGTTAATAGTATTTTTTTAATCTTATTATTTGAATCATAACTGACAATATTTTTAAGTACTTTATTTTCATGGCTATAGTGTCTGTATCCCAGATTCCACTAAGTATCTATCTTGATATGTAAATACGTATATGTATAAGAGAAAAAATTGCTTCTGTGTGACTGAAACTTGAAGTAGTAATGAAACAGAGAGGTAGTTCAGTGTATGTATACACCTACATCACATTTGGGTCCCAGTCCTGCATTCCTGGTTGCACCGGGGCTGAAGGACTGAACTGTCTTTTTGAATTACTAGTTGCCTTTAGTAAGAAAGTAGAAAAAATAAAGAAAATCCGGATACTCTCTCTTTAAATCATAAGATGCATTTTGATGTTTTCTGTATGTTCTGGTTTATTCTTTTTTAAAAGAAGATTAATAAATAATATACTGATGAGCTCAAAATTATAATATATTATATATATATATCCATAACTCAGACTAGGTAATTTGAGAGAAAGCAGTTTTCTTAATTTGTTATCTTGTAAATAAGTATACATTTTTGTATGACAAATCAAGTTTGAATTATGAAGTCCATCTGGCATCCAAGCATGTGAATGTGAGCATTATTTGACTGTACCTTGTATAGATGTTCAGTGACGTGCTCAGGTGCTCAGCAATAGCTGACTAGCGTGTGTGCTGTCATGCTGGCAGACTATGTGTACAGTATACCCAATGTTTAAAAAAATCTACCAAAATACTCTAAAAAAACAAACAACACAACAAGAGTAGTTCTTGGGAAAATGTAATGTTTCTGCAATGAATGTTGCATGCATTGATGGTGGTTTGTTTTTTATTTATTTATTTATTTTGCTTCCAAATTCTCTCAGAAAAACAAAACAAACTTGTTCTAAAAGTTGTATAAATTGAGACAAAAGCAGTATGAGAACTGTATAAAGAAAATGCTTGTAAATCTGTCTCCGTTTCCACTTTATGTATAAATCCATGTTACAGTTTTGTGATTGTATACAGGATGTATCTTGAGAACTTATGCAAATTGTGCTGTATAAAGGCTGTTACTGCAGTCTGACTAATAAATATTGAAAATATCTGCTTTGGTTTCTTTTCAACTATTCCCATATTGACTGGGTACATGTCACCTCAGGACGAGATGCAGAGACAAAATTTCTTGATACCTTAAAAGACTGCTTCTTGGAGCAGCTGGTACAGGAACCCACAAGGGGCGAGGCAATTCTCGATTTAGTCCTGAGTGACGCACAGAATCTGGTCTAAGAAGTAACTATAAAAGGATCACTTGGAAATAGTGACCATAATATAATAACATTTAACATTCCTGTGGTGGGAAAAACACCTCAGCAGCTCAACACTGTGGCATTTAATTTCAAAAAGGGAAACCATGCAAAAATAAGGAGGTTAGTTGAACAGAAATTAAAAGGTACAGTGACTAAAGTAAAATCCCTGCAAGCTGCATGGACACTTTTCAAAGACACCATAATAGAGGCCCAACTTAAATGTATACCCCAAATTAAAAAACATAGTAGAAGAACTAAAAAAGAGCCACCGTGGCTTAACAACCATGTAAAAGAAGCAGTGAGAGATAAAAAGACATCTTTTTAAAATTGGAAGTCAAATCCTAGTGAGGTAAATAGAAAGGAGTCAACATGGATAGTTCTCTGAAGACGTCTACACAGTGTGCAGCGGCAGTCAAAAAAGCAAACAGGATGTTAGGAATCATGTAAAAAGGGATAGAGACTAAGACGGAGAATATCTTATTGCCCTTATATAAATCCATGGTAAGCCCACATCTTGAATACTGCGTACAGATGTGGTCTCCTCATCTCAAAAAAGATATACTGGCATTAGAAAAGGTTCAGAGAAGAGCAACTAAAATGATTAGGGGTTTGGAACGGGTCCCATATGAGGAGAGATTAAAGAGACTAGGACTTTTCAGCTTGGAAAAGAAGAGACTGAGGGGGGGGATATGATAGAGGTATATAAAATCATGAGTAGTGTGGAGAAAGTGAATAAGGAAAAGTTATTTACTTGTTCCCATAATATAAGAACTAGGGGCCACCAAATGAAACTAATGGGCAGCAGGTTTAAAACAAATAAAAGGAAGTTCTTCTTCACACAGCACATAGTCAATCTGTGGAACTCCTTGCCTGAGGACGTTGTGAAGGCTAGGACTATAACAGGGTTTAAAAGAGAACTAGATGAATTCATGGTGGTGAAGTCCATTAATGGGTATTAGCCAGTATGGGTAAGAATGGTGTCCCTAGCTTCTGTTTGTCAGAGGGTGGAGATGGATGGCAGGAGAGAGATCGCTTGATCATTACCTGTTCGATTCACCCCCTCTGGGACACCTGGCATTAGCCACTGTCGGCAGACAGGGTACTGGGCTGGATAGACCTTTGGTCTGACTTAGTATGGCCGTTCTTATGTTCTTTTCCCCCATTGAATGCCTAAATCTATATAGACAAGCCAATTAGCCCGTCATAAGATGGGATTTTCAGGTGTCTCCTCCACGTCGGTCTTTTCTCCTGAGCCTCCGGTCTCTCGCTCCATCTCTCTCTCTCTCTCTCTCTCCTCCTCATACTGCCTCCCCCTCTCTCTCAGCTCTCCTCCGCCTTCTGCCTCTCTCTACATCTCTCCCTTTCTCTTCTCCTCCTCCTCCTGCCTCTCTCTCTGCTTCATCTCTCCCCACCCCCTTTCCCTCCCGCCGTGGCGCTCGGCTGAGTGCTGCACCACTCAGCCGGGCTGCCGCGGGGGGAGAGGGGGAAGTGACGTACATGGCCAGGGGGCGGGACCATGTACATCACCACCCTGCCCCCTTCCCCTCCCACCACGGTGCTTGGCTGAATTCTGCGCCTCTCAGCTGGGCCGTGGCAGGGGAGCAAGCGGCGGCAAGCGGCCGTTTGGGGTCCGTGGTCCCCATGAAGCACCTCCATGCTGCATGGGGACCGTGGACCCCAAATGGCCACTTGCCGCCGCTTGCTCCCCCGCCGCATCCCAGCTGAGTGGCGCAGAACTCAGCTGAGTGCCAGGGTGAGAGGCAAAAGCGCCCCCCAGAGGCGTGTCTGTAACACTACAGCGTTAGAGACTCACAGACATGGGGCTACTATATATATGATACGAATTTTGCAAGTCCCAATTCATCCCCCATTAACTTCAGTGTGCTTACAGCAGGATTACATTTAGCCCAGCTATGATGCTGTGCTCAACACCTATCTAGTCAAGCTGCCATTCCAACCCTACATGGCGCCACCTTGCCAGGTGTTTGAAATTCTGCCATTAGTTTATGTTTTCAGTTTGAAATAGGGCTTGCTTGGCCTTATGGTCCCTCAGGACCATTAGCTCCTGCATCCCCAAGAAGAATGTCTATCTCTGGACCTGCGTTCCTCCTGGCATCTCCCAGACAGCACACTTTAGTGTGATTGCAACAGCACCCTGAAAGCAGGTGCACCTGGCCAGCTCTGGTCTAAAGGTGAGACAGAGACATGTCTCAATGTTGTCCTGTCCACTTTTAGGAATCTATCACCCATGAAAGCTCTCAGAACTCACTGAGACAATATTCCCTCCTGACCTTCCAATGGGACACCGCCCAGCTCTTGTGGAACGAGGGAGAACTGGCCCCTTTGGTACCCTCTTCACTAGACCATCCTGCCACCCCACACCACGCCTGTATTAATTTGCTTCTTAATATTTGTAAAGTTAATTTTCATAAATTATTAAAATGATTTCAGTTTTTACAGCTCTCGAGACTGTTTGGAAATAAATAATTAGTGGCAGCAGGCTTTAATAATTCCCGTGATCAAATTCATTATGAGAACATGAAAAACCCATTTACTGAGGATTTCCTGGCTTCACAGAGGATTTTGAAAAAAAAATTGGCTGCTAATCCTACCAGTAAGGTCTGTAATAACCATTCCCACTCCACATTAGAAAGTGACACATTACACTGTTAATACATAAAGATGTTAAATCCTGATCCAAATGTGAAATGAACACAAATTATCTGCTACAAAAGAAAATCAAGATGATATGAATTATGAAACAGAAAAAGAACAAATCAGCAAGAACTGTGTGGAATACAGAATTCCTTTTCCAAGGGCATGTCTACATTGTGGATGTATTTCAAAATAATTCCCTTTATTTCAAAATCACAAGGCAAGCGTCCATACTACCAAGCCTGTTATTTCAAAATAATGGGCTTTTTTTCCGAAATAATAACTCCTGCTTGTGAAGAGGAATAATCTTATTTCGAAATAGTTATTTTGAAATAACCTGGTAGTGAAGTCATAGCCCAAGACACATGAATTGTTCAGATGCTTTTTACAGAGAAGTTTTTGAATCTGCTGTTTCCAGACCTGTTTTGAGACAACTGCATCCGTGAATTTCAAAGTATAAGTGAACTGAAACCCTTATGGCTTTAATCTGTGATGATGTCCATAAGCTGTAGTGTTGTAGTAGCCATGCTGGCCCCAGGATTTGTCAGAGGCATGGTAGGTGGGGTCTTATTGTTTATGGAACCAAATTCTGGCGGATGAGACTGAGGAAGAGCTAATAAAGCAAATAATGTGAAGAGATGGCCTCGTAAGGAACAGAACTGGCTGCAACCCTCGCAAAATTCCAAGAAAAGTACTGACAATTCAGCCTGTTACATTTTTCCAGAGCTACCAAAGTACAAGAAAGTTTGTCATAATCTTTAGCAAGCATTTTTCATCCATTTTCATGTGGGGACAAGGTGGATAAGCAGAGCAGGTGGCTTCTCCCAATGTCATTGCACATTACACAGCACCAAAGACAGAGCTCAGGGCTCCTGCTTTCCAATATTTCCCCCATCAATCAGGCCATGCCTAGTAGAAGAAATGTAGGCACATAGGTCACTTTACGAAATTACACTTTGGTGCCTAGGAAATGTGGGCACCCACAGGAGTAGGGTTGTCAGATGGTTTCAACAAAAATACCGGACACACTTGACATTACATCACAATCTACATTACATCTTATTTAGAAAATATCGGACATTTATATTTTCTCAATTTGTTTCCCGAACAGAAAGCTCAAATACTGGACTGTCCGGTTCAAAACCGGACAGCTGGCAACCCTGCACAGTAATATGTGGCAACTGAATGGGGGCTTTGAGGATCTAGGGCCAGGAATACCATGAAGCCTGCAAAATAGTTCCTACTTGATGCATAGGTGGAAATGGACATTGCCAAAGAGGAGCTAGGTAACAGGACTCAATTCCCCAACTCCACATCAACTTCTTACATAGAGAGAAGGGATTTGGAGTGGGGGCCTGAGTAGAGCTCCAGGGTGGTGAGCGGATATGTACCAGATCCATTGGCTAAAATCCAAATCCCAGACTGAAGGAGGGGCCTAATGTCCTTAGAGGGCCATGGGATAAGTCCCACCCTTCTTCTCTGCATTTCCTATTGGCTAGCTGAGGCAGATGCCTACACAGTGTGCTGGCTTTTGTGAATCCCATGCTTAGGCAATTCCCTCTCCCCCGGTATTGTACAGGGAGCCTGGGTGCCTAACATGGGCCTGAAGATTCCAGTGGCCAGCAGGGTGCCTAAAATTCAAGCATTGCCACACTGATCCCATGAGCTTGTCTGCAAAGAGCAGCTATGTGCACTGAAAGGATGTGAGTTCTAAAGCGCTCCAAAGTGTGTGACACTGACTGGCCTGTGGAGAGCTGACTGGCACACACTAGGGCTATGTTTACACTAGCAGCTTCTTGTGCAAGAACAGCCATTCTTGCGCAAAAACTTGCCTGCTGTCTACACTGCACGAGTGTTCTTGCACAAGTAAATTTACAGTATAGCATTGTAAAACAGGGCTTCTTCCGGAAGAGTGATTCCTCTCCCCACGAGGAATAAGCCCTCTTGCACAAGAGCTCTTCCTCAAGAGGGCAGGGTAGACAGGCAATATGAATTTCTTGCTCAAGAAGCCCCTATGGTTAAAATGGCCATCAGAGCTTTCTTGCGCAAGAGAGCGTCCACACTGCCATGGATGCTCTTGCGCAAAAGCACATCTCTTGCACAAAAGCACATGGCACTGTGGACGTGCTCTTCTGGAAGATTGTTTGCACAAGAACTCTTCTGCAAAAGAGTTCTTGCGCAAGAAGCCACCAGTGTAGATGTAGCCTAGAAGTACCCTGATATACTGTGGTACTGCTTCAAAACCAGTACATCAACATGCATCACTTGAAGGTACTTCTAGTGTTAGTCAATTAGCATGCCCCGCATTGCTTTGCATTAGAAATCACCCCTGCCCCTCACTGCACATGGTTACAATATGCAGGCAAGCCCCCAGTCCCTTTTGTGTTTTCTCCAATAGAAAGCCAATGGAAATGCTTGTATTTCTGTCTTCCATGAGTGCTAAAGTAGATATTGCTTGTGGTTTAGATTTACTGGGGGGATACCAGCATCTGGTCCACACTGCAGTGGTGGGAGATGATAGGGAAGAGCCACATTATGAGTGTTCTGCAGGTTATCTTTGAGCTTTGGGCACCTGTTATGTTATGGCGCATGAGGCTCACTTCACAACCACAGTTTCTAGGTTTAAAACAAATAACTCTGATTATGGACAATTCTGTAACAAGAAAATAACAAATCTACAGGTAGGGTCTCAATAAGGGGTAAGCAAAACATGGCCTGCAGGCAAGATTCGGCCCGCCAAACATTTTCCTTCAGTCTTCCTCTGTGGGCCAGAGCTGGAGGAAAGCATACCATGGTCCAGCGGGGTGCTTAGGCAGTCTGTCTGACTGCCGCAGCCCCAGACACACTGCTCCCACAAGATAACAGCTGTTGCCAGCAAGTATGTCTCTGCAGGCCCCTGAAGGGGAAGGGGGGGCATCGAGTCTCCAGGCACTGCACCCATCCCCCACACCATCCTCGCAGCTCCAATTGGCTCATTTCATCTGGATGTCATTAACAAGTTTCACTACCTTGGCTCTATTGTTA
Organism: Pelochelys cantorii; assembly: GCA_032595735.1. Taxonomy (NCBI): domain Eukaryota; kingdom Metazoa; phylum Chordata; order Testudines; family Trionychidae; genus Pelochelys; species Pelochelys cantorii. Next base: position 329,134,346 of record CM064326.1, on the reverse strand, counting down.
GCAGTAATGTAGGTCTGGATGCTGAGCTCAGTAGTAGAATTGGCAAAGGAACCAGGAACGTTGGTCTTTTGCAAGCCAAACCCTGAAAGAATAACAATTACCATCTAAGGTGAAAATCTGTATTTATGAGACACGTGTTTGAGCGACTCTTCTATATGGCTCGGAAACATGGACAATGTATGTTAAACATACCCAAAGACTAAACAGCTTTCATATCAGCTGCTTGTGTAAAATTCTTCAAATAAGATGGCAAGAAAAGCAGAAAAGCAGACGTGTTAAATCATGTTGGTATGCCATTCATGGGAGCATGGATTAGTAAGGAAAGTCTCAAGTGGCTTGGAAATGTCAGTTGAATGCTGGATTATAAGATATTGAAGTGTGAGCTCTACTCTGATGCTCTCAAAGCATCTAAGAAGAGAGAGCAGATCGCTGCACGGATTTCAGGTTGCCTGCACGGATGACTTAGTATCCTTTGGAATCTCTTTGGATGCCTGTTAAAGGAATGCAGAATCTGGCTCTGGTTGGCTGGAGTCAGATTGTAGACAGAAAGAGGTACTGTGAGGTATGTTGGATCAAGCTTTGTGATTACCAGCATTAGAGAAGGAAAGAATCTGCTTCAGAGCATTGCTAGTGTGTGGGCCGGCCCTACCTGGGAACGAGACTCATGCATCAGACTCAGCAGCCATCAAAAAACTCGTAGATGCATACACCATGAGCTGTAATAGAGCAACGGTATCATTGATCTAGCAGCCACATCTAGGGAAATTCTCCTTGAGGACTGAGAGGAAGCAAGGTATTTGGCTATGTCATCTAAAAATGCCATTCTGGCATTGCATGCTGCCAATATGTTCGCTGCCTTATTTCTGTGTCTGTTCATACATACAAATGCATCCTGGTGGGACTTTCTAAGGTTCACATATGTGTCACTGATATTTCTGTCCTGGTCCTCCTCTGGATGGGTGGCTCTGCAGCATATATTGTCTTAAGTTGCATGGTTGACTGTAGTGACCAGAAACCTTGAAGTGCTTGAGTCAGTGATGCCTGCGGTCTGAGTAATGACCCTGTCCCCAGTAAGATCACACAGAAATAGTTACCTGTCTGGGAACTGGGACTGCTTGGCTCCTGAGGGTAGCAGGTGGCTACATCCTCTTGCAGGATACCACAGAGGTGGTGTGTAGTGTCTGGATTCAAGTTGTAGCACCATACACATGCCCGTCTGAGACCCCTGTGAAAATGCAGTGATGTTTCCTTGCAGATGACAAGATTTGGCCTCTGCGGCCATAGGAGATACTGCAGCTCTACAATGCTATTGGTCATTATTAGTACAGCCAACTCTTCAGCCTTCCCAGCAGATGGCCTCTTCTACCCACAGACATCCCAGCCCACTCTCTAGACATGCCCCAACCCTCCCTCTCCAGAGTCGCCTTCCCGGAACTGGTTCTCCCTCCCCGCCCCATCTGTCTACCCCAGCTATCCCTCACCTTCACCCCTGAACTTGACCTACTACTAGTGCCCTGCATGGCTAACCCATCCCCAATCAGCTACTTGTAAGGATTGATGGGATTTCAACCCAGACCCAGAGAGCTCCCAGGTAACCACCATCCCCTCGCTGCCACCTGGCAGCGGTTGTACCCTGTTTGCTTCCTGTGACCCACAATCTGCAGAGACTGAACTCTATAGGAAGTTCCACCTTGAGTGATCTGAATGACAGTGGTCTTAGTGATCCCTGATTGGCTCCTTGGTCCTATATAAGCTCATGGGAGGTACTAGAATGTGTCCAAGATATAATGTGGATTCCCCAGTAGCTACCATGATTGTCCTGCTTCTGAACTCTTGGTTCAGATTTGGATGCTTACTGCCAACTGGTCCCCAGGCAGAACCCCAGCAAGGACCCTCCTGATACCTGGCATTAATCTTTAGCCTGATTTCTGACTCTGTCTCTCTAATCCTCATCTTGACTCCCAATTCTGAGCCTGGCTTGACTCTTCGTTTGATTCTTTGGATTCTTGTTCCTGATATGGACTCTGACACCCCTCCTCCCCCTAGTTCCTGGTTCTCCTGCATCTGTCTGAGGCCTGCATTCAGCCATCTTACAGTGGAGGATGATGTGTATTGGGTGTTAGACATTCTGTGAGCACAACAAACCAGGTTGGGCCTCACAGGCAAGAAAGATGCTTCTGCCTCTGATAGACCTTGCTTTGTGGCTTTCTCAGGGGTTTAAAGGGAGATAATCCTTATATTTCTATGCACTGCTGACTCTTTCTAGCCCTACGAATCTCTAACAGGCATTTAGGCACTTACATTCCTTTGTCAATCTAGCCCATAGCCTTATTGCAACTTATTTTATTTACATCATACGTGCTGGTCTTTGAACAAAAATGGTCAGAGTACATAAATATTCTCTTAAATTCAGACCCAGACAGTAACGCTGCCTAAAGAATTCCAGTGCTATCAGCTCTTTTGACTTTTATAGTGCATCCAATGATATTTGGTGATTTCATTACAACTCTAACACTTCAAGGCAAGTGGTTATGCAAGAATTTCAGCTATAATTTTTTTTAAAGAAAATTTTTAGCCTTTTTGGTTTGAAGAAGAACCTGAAAACCTGAATTCACTGCATCCTGGAAGCACTAAAGATAGACAACAAATGAAAACAACCCTAAATATTTTATTTTTTAACCTCCCCCCCCCATTTTATGGGGCTTGACTCATGATTTTTAAACAGTTGGGGCTGACAAAAATGGAATCAACTTTCGATAGAAATATTAAGGAGCAAACTTTCCTGCTGACTACAACAGCTGCCCCCAAAAGTAGCTTCATTCCCAGGCCCATATACAGGGGCAGCAAAGAGGGCAACTGCCTTGGACCCCAGCCATTCAAAAGGGCTGGGGGCTTCTAGCCGCCATGCTCCAGATGGTGCTGAGGGCTGAGGTGGGCACAGCATGTTCTGGGTGGCACTGGTGGCTGGCTGTTCCTGCCCCACCCCTTCCACCCAAGGCCTTGCCCCTCCCAGGAGTACAGAGCTGGCCCCCAACACCACCCTGCCAGGTGCAAAATTTCTTCAAGACTGAACAGTGCTCCAACGCCCAGAAAAATGCAGTTGTTTAAAATTATGCCACACAGCCATCTGCTGGTTTTGCTGGTAGGTTACAATAACCTGCGCTCACTCAGCCTTGACCTCTGCTGGAACAGAACTGTGTTTCCTTGGCCTCAGAACCAGAAAAGTGCTATGAGTCCTGCTTGGACATGATCCTACTAGAGTTAATGGAAAGACTCCCATGGATACTGGATAATCTCATCTGGCAGGGGATGCAAAAATAAACATTTGGCCACTTTTACAGGAACACTTTCTGTGCCATTTGCATCCTGATGGCCTGAGGAACTTGCTCTCCCTGCCCTGGCCCCAGAAAAATTCTGTGCCCCCACTGATAGGGGGGCATAGTCTTGCTCCCCCCCTCTCTACACACACCCCTGACCTCTGGTAAAGGTCTGTGTTCTGGAGCAAGCATTCTTTCCTTACTCCTACTAAGGTGCAGAGTGACATGAAACTGAATGGCATGCCTTGAGCCATTACAAAGACTATTAATGGGAATGAAATTAATTTTTGCAGCCCCCTGCTGAACTTCTGTTCATAACATCCATGACTCCCCATGGTGAATATATATTTGGGCCATATTAAAGCTACATTCCTACACAGAAATGCTCCAGGAAAGTACTGTGTATTGGAAATAAATCCATAAACTCTTAAAGTAATAAAATAAAGCTCTCCCAGATACACTTTAATCACCACGATCTCGTCAGTTAACTCGCAAAGCTGCTGTCAGCACGTGACTTGATAACAGAACTAAGAGAAAATATTCAAAAAATATCATCAGAAGTGCTAATGAGGGAGGGTTCTGAAACTTGGCACTGGAAAAAATAAAATACATATGAAAACAGAGTTCTTGGCATTGAGCTACCTTGAACAATTTTAAAGGGCAAACCTGCTCTTATACAATCCCAGTGTGGAGAAGGAAAGGCACTCAAGGGAAGTCTTCCATCTGAGTGGGAAAATCTAATCAGCACTTGGGAATTAAAAAAAGAAAAAGAGAAAGCATGAAGGGATGAGAAAGGTTAATTGACACTTTCAATTAAAACCATTAAATATTACCTCCAGGATGCTTGTGCTAAGTGTGAAAATCATATGGCAGTTTTTCTTGTTGATGTGGAATTTTAAAAAACGCTCCTGCACTCATGAATTTACACATTTCAGCAACATTAAGCTGCATCATTCCTCCCCCCCCGCCACCGCCCCCCCGGCGGCTCTTGACCTCATTTTCAGTAGAGAGAAGATAAAGGTAGCATCAAAATTCAATCTAATCAGTAATTACAAATCCTCAAGTGACTTCAGACCTCTTTTCAATTATAAAATATTCTAATTGACATTTTATTGGCTGTTATATGATGTATACTTATAGATATAGTATCCTAGGGTAGTCTACACAGCAGGGCTTAAGCCAAAATATGCTACGCAACTTGAGCTACGTCAATTGTGTAGCTTAAGTTGAAATAGCTTACTTTGGCTTTTGGTGCTGTCTGCACAGCAGGAAGTCTGAGTTAGCAGACTCTTCCTCCGACTTCCCTTACTCCTCATAAAATGAGTGTTACAGGAGTTGGAGTTAAAAGTCCTCCAGCTCAACATTATTTCAACATTATGTTAAAATAACTGCTTGTAGTGTAGATGAGGACTATGTTATTTTGGAAACAGCACTTCTGGGTAGACATAGCCTTCAAGAGAAATATGGCACAGTATAGAATTCTACATAAAAGTTACTGTAAAAATAAGTTGCATGATATTTAACTATAAGTGTTATTTTTCTTTTGCAATAGTTCATACATAAGTCTTAATATATCACAATAATCTGATCCATCTTTTTATATACAATTTATAAAGGCTGGTATATTTTCAAATGGAGGGATAGTAACGGGGAAAAAAATCAAATGCCCAGCCTTCTGCACATTATTTTAAAACCGTGGGATTTTACCTATAGTACAACAGAGCACAGCAACATATTCAATGCTACCCAGTTTATCGTGCCTATACTTAATTCTAGTATAAAATAAAAAGCACAGTTCTATACCATGTGCATTGCTGACTAATCAAATGTGTGCATCTCACAGTGGTCTGTATTATTCCATAGATTGCCTTATTGACCACACTTCAGGGTGAGTTGTGTACCTCCACCACAATAATACAAATAAATGGGCAGAAGAGCTACTGACAGCATAACAGAACGAGGGCCAAACTGCGTCCTCAGTTACATCTTTGATGGTGTCTCAAGAGCACAGCTGAGGACAGACTGTTTCATTTTGCTTCTCTAAATCTTCAGGGCAAGTGTGGGAATTTCATCTCCTGCTCATGTTGAGCATGTCATTGAGGCATTGTCACTAAGACAAACATAACAAACTAGATTCCTTGGCCATTTCCGGCCCTATTGTGCCACTCTGGCAATGCAAAGGGACTGGAAAGCCATCAGCTCTCCCTAGGTAAGATTCTCCTGGTGTGCAGGAATCACTAGCTGGCACTGAGTCAGGGTCATCTGACATAGGTGGCATGACTGGAGCATGAGTGGTTCCTGCTGTCTTCAGCTGGTGTGAAGCTTGTTGTAGGTCACAGCCTACTGGCATAGATTAGAACTGCTTCGAGACTGCTCTATTCCATGCCATATTCTCAGCTGTTAAGAATTGGGCTTAATATCAGGGAAATGTAACTGACTGCTTTATGGCCTCAACCTCAAGTATACCCATTAGGAACTAGGTGAAACTGAGAATATAGATGTATAGAATGTATCTCCAGATGTTCACATAGAATGCAGATCTGAGTAGTTCCTAGTACACTTTTCTGGTGAGTGGCATGCATGCCCCATACTCACATCAACCTAGTAACCTCTCATACTCACATGTTGTGGGAAGTTTAGTACCACTGTTCATCCTAGTATCTCACCATCCTACAGAATCCTGGAGAAAGATTTGGTGTTAGGAGGAAGGCTCCTTCCTCTGGCTACACAGAACTAGATACATTAGTTAAATCAATTATTTGCACCACTACATGTGGTAAATTTACTATGGCTACGTCTAGCCTGCAGGCTTCTTTTGGAAAAAGCTTTTTTCAGAAGAGATCTTCAGAAAAAACTTCTTCCGGAAGAGCGCGTCTATGCACAGAAGCACATTGAAAAACTAATCCGCTTTTTCGAAAGAGAGCGTCCAGACTGATTGGACACTCTCTCCAATAAAAGGCCACCCAGAACCACTTCAGCCAGGGCTTTAGGTCACCAGTTGCTGCCGAGTGCTGGTGCCGGAGCCTTGCAGAGACACGCGCTTAAAGGGACCCCCCCCCCCCCCGTACAGATGTTTCTCTGTTTCTGCTGCTGCTTGCCTACTTCTTCGAGGGACAGCAAAGCTCTTGCAGTGCCTGCTGTGGTTGCCCTGCTTTTTTGGAAGCTGCAGCTTTTTCCTTTGTGCCATGGAGCTGGAGCTTCCCCTGGGCATGTGATGGCCCCATACGTCCATGGTACAGTTTCTGCTGCACTTTGTGCCAGCTGCCTTCCTGGTCCTGCACGAGCTCAACCCTGAGCTCATTCTTGGGACCCTCTCCCTGGGTGCGGGAGCAACACTCCGGCAACTGCAACCCACAATGGAGAGGCATTTTTGGAGGCTCAATACCAGTTCGGACTGGTGGGACCGGCTGGTCACAGAGCAGTGGGACGACCAGCAGTGGCTCCAAAACTTTCGCATGCGGAAGGCCACCTTTTTGGAGCTGTGTATCTGGCTTGCCCCCGCCCTCCGGAGACGTAACACCCACTTGCTACCTGCCATCCCCCTGGAGAAGCGGGTCGCAATCTCCATCTGGAAGCTCACCACCCCAGACAGCTACCAGTCAGTGGGCAACCAGTTTGGTGTGGGGAAGTCCACTGTCAGGGCCGTCCTCTTGGAGGTAAGGCACTCTGGGGCTGCAGTCACTGCGGGGGAGGGGGGAGGCCTGGAAAAGGAGGACCCTAGAGAAAGAGGGGTTGGGGGCTGTGGGAGGTGGAGTGGGGGGTGCAGGGTAAGCACCATCCCCGGGGAGCGGGTTGTGCCGTCCTGCCCTCACACAGTTCTGCTGCTGGGGTGGGGGGCACATAGGGGGTGGTTCCTGGGGTGTTTAAGGAAGGGGAGGGGAGGGGAGGGGAGGGGAGGGGAGGAGGGGGGTCAGGCACCTCCCAAGGGCTGAGGCACTCCCTTTCATTCTGTTTGTTTTGTGTGTTTGTCTCCTTCTGCAGGTGGTGAGGTCCATCAACTCAATCCTGCTGCAGAGGGTCATCTGCCTGGGAGACCTGGACCTGATCATGGCCAGATTTGCTGCCACTGGGTTCCCAAACTGCGCTGCAGCCATAGATTGGCTCCACATACCGATCCGCGCACCATAGCATCACGCAGCCCAGTATATTAATAGGAAAGGCTACTTCTCGATGGTGCTGCAGGCCCTCGTCAAGCACTGTGGACAGTTCACGGACATTTTTGTTGGGTGGTCGGGCAGGGCACATGATGCCCACATGTTTCAGAACTCTAGCCTGTGTGGAAAGCTGGAGGTGGGCACATTCTTCACCTGCCATGAACTAGCACTTGGGGACTTGCAGATGCCATTGTGCATTGTGGGGGATGTGGCTTAATCCCTGATGCCATGGCTTATGAAGCCTTATACTGGGCACATGGACCCCATCAGGGACCAATTTAAAGCCCTTGAGAACCAGGCCAGGATCCAGGTCAAGTGCACCTTCAGTTGCCTTAAAGTGCAGTTCAGCTGCCTGCTGACTCACCTCAACATGGGGGAGCACAACATCCCCGAGGTGGTCGAGGCATGTTGTGTCCTCCACAACATTGTGGAGAGGAAGGGGAGGCCTTCCTCCCGAGGTGATGCGGCAGAAGCCAGCCGCAAGGGGTGAGCCTTCGAGCAGCTACGGACAGCTGCCATCCACCAGGACCATCAGGCCAGGTTGCGCATCTGGGAGGCCCTGAGGGAGTGGTTCTCTCAAGAATGCCAGTAACTCTCCCCACAGTCTCCCCAACAAGGACCTCTGGTTTCCTTCCTCCTCCCTTTACCCCTTCTCTAACTTCTCAATAAAAACACCTGTTTGGTTTCCAGCAAAATGAAGTCTGTATTTATCTGACATTAAAAAAGGGGGGCAGGAGGAGGGGGGCTCCTAACCTGAAGCGGGAGGAGGTCTCATAACCTGGAGGGGGAGGAGGGAGAGGAGTGGCATGGAGGGCGGCTAGATGTGCCACCTCAAGTGTGGGGACCTTGTCAGAGTTGGGGTTGGGTGGGTCTGGGACCACAGAGGGTGGGCAGGAGCGGGGGTTGGAGCAGGGTCGGGGATGGCAGGGGCAGCAAGGGGAGAGGGAATAGGCATCATATGGGGAGGGGGCATGGGCATTGCCTGAGGAAAGAGTAGAGGCATTGCATGGGGGACAGAGGGAGGGTAGGGGGGCAGGAGGGTGGTAGGCAGGAGGAGCAACAGCAGGCGGGTGTGCCATCATTTCGTTCACGGCGCCACACATGCTATCACACTGCTGCATGAGCTGGTCCCAGGCACAGTTCCGCCACTCAGTGGCCTCACGGATCTTCTGCGCCAGGGTCTGCTGCATGTCACACAAGATGCTGACATGCTGGCGCATGAGGTCTTCTGGACCATTACACACTTTCAGGTCCCCCAGGTGGTGTGGCTCGTCCCTCAGTCTCCACTGGTCTGGCAATGGAGAACACAGAGGGAGAGGTGGTCAGTCATCCATGCAGACACTGCCCCTGAAGCCGTGCCCTCCTCCGTGAGCAGTAACCAACAGTCCTCGGGCCAGAGGAGAGGGATGTCCCAGGAGCAAGGCCACGTGTGGTCTGCACAGCAGGCCTTGCCTCCCAGTGCCCCCCAGGTTCCCAGGGGATCATGCTGCCTGCTCCGCCCCCCACCCCTGGCCTACGGACAAGCAGGCAAGGGAAGTGTCCACTCACAGTGGGATCCCATGGGTGGCAGAGGAGCTGGGAGCAGTCTGGCCCTCCCTGGAGTTCACACACACACACACCTGCGGCTTGCAGCGCTGCCCATGGGAGCAGGTGGTGTCTCACACATGAAGGCTTGTCCACGTGCTGTGTGTGGCACTCCTTGGGGTGTCTGGGGTTGTGCCTGTGCCCCTGTGGCTAGTGTGCTTTCAGCCATTGCAGGTGCTGGGTGAGTGAGTGGCTTCCTCTGAGCCTGACAGCAGGATCCCACCTGTGCTCAGGGGCTGCTTGCTGAGTCCGCATGCTGCACACTAATGCTGCACGTGGTTCCACATGCACAGACTGCAGCACAATGCCCAGCCCGAGCACCCCAAGTGACACTCATATCCCACCCCCGTGTGCCCACCTCCCCCGCCCTGAGTGTGTGACAAACTGAGAGCACTCACCTGAAGATCCCTCCCCGGCATCAGACATCCTGAGAGACATCCTGGCTGACAGGCACCGGCTCCAGGGACAAAGTGATGGTGTCCATCTCCGCCTCCTCTTCCTGCTGGCCCTGGTCCTCCTCCTCCTCCTCCGTGACCGCCAATCAGGTGACGACAGGGGTCTCGAGGCTGGAGTCCATGACGATGGGTGGGGAAGACATTTCCCCACCTCCCCAGGATCTGGTGGAGCTCCTGGTAATAGGGGCAAGTGTGGGATCCTGCCCCTAAGTGTGAGCTGCACTCTCTGGCCCTAATGTATCCCTGGTGGAGCTCCTTAACTTTACTCCAGACCTGTTCCAAGGTCTGGGGTGGGTGTCTGCGCTCCGCCAGGGCCTAGGCCATGTGCGCAAAGATGTCTGTGTTGCAGCACTTGGAGTGGAGATCCTGCAATGTCTGCTCCTCACCCCACAGCTAGAGGAGGGACAGGATTTCCGCTCCGGACCAGGAGGGTACCCGCCTCTTGGTCCCCCTGGGTGGGTCCTGGTACCCTTGGGGCTGCTCCCCATAAGGGCCAGGGGATTGTGGGGGTCTTGTGGCTCCAACATGGGTGGCAAAGCCTGTGGCAGGGAAAGCTGCGTGGTCAGCGTGCTGCTCTCAAGCCAGCTTCCTGCCACAAGGCTTGTCCAGGGTGCCTGCAACTTTAAGAGCTGGCAGGAGACAGGAACTATAGAATTGTGATTAGTATGGATGGAGTGTCCACAAGGACACCTGTGTTATTTCCTGCAGGCCTCTTCTTTTGAAAGAAAACCCTCCTCCCTCCACACACACCTTTTTCCGAAAGAGCTCTTTGGAAAAAGGCTTCTTGCTCATAGAAAGAGGATTACCAACACTGGAAAAACCCCTCTGTTCATTCGATTTACTTTTGAAAGAACATGATTGCAGTCTGGACCTAACTCAGGTTTTGTCAGAAAAATGGCCGTTTTTTCCACCATAGCTCTGTAGTGAAGACATACCCTATGCTGTTTGATAATTATGTTACAAGCAGCACAAAGTCATTGGGAACAATCATCTTAGTAGGATGGTTCTGCATCTTCCATTATTAATTGAGGCAGATAGAACCAAAAATGTACTCCTGCCATAAACCACCAACTTTAATGGAATTATTCCAGCACAAGAATTTGGTCAATAATGCTTAAGAAATAAATATTCCATTAGGAGTCAGATTTGTGAAGAAAAACGTTAAAAGACTTTATTAAATGCACAAGCATTCAGCTTAATACAAGTCTGCTCAGGCTTCTGGTGCATCTTTTCCCCAAGTCATATGCTCAGAGATTTAAATACATACATTAGCATACTTACTTCCATTTGGTCCTTATTTTATTATGTTTGCATAAAAAACTTTAAAAATAACAGTCTTGCAGCATCTTAGGGTATGTCTAGACTGCATCCCTCTGTCGGCAGAGGGATGCACATAAGGCAGGTCAACATTGCAAATGAAGCAGGGATTTAAATATCCTGCGCTTAATTTGCATAAAAATGGCTGCCGTTTTTGCCGACTCAGCACTTTGTCGGCAAAAAGCGACAGTCTAGAGGGGGTCTGTCAAGAAAGAAAGCCTTTTTCAACAGATCCTGTCAACCTCCTTGCTGGAAGCATAAGGGATCTGTCAAAAAAGTCTTTCTTTCTCGACAGATCCCCCTCTAGAATGCGGCTTTTTAACCGACAAAGTGCTGAGTCGGCAAAAACGGTGGCCATTTTTATGCAAATTAAGCTCGGGATATTTAAATCCCCGCTCATTTGCAATGTCGACCTGCCTAATCTGCATCCCTCTGCCAACAGAGGGATGCAGTCTAGACATAACCTTAGAGACTAATAAAAAATGTCCATGGTATCATGAGCTTTTGTGGGAACAACCCATTTCTTCAAATGAATGGCGTTAAGGGGTGCAGGGTTCAAATAAACAGCAGAGAAATAGAGGGGATGGGGAGAGAAAGAGAAGGAAAAAATGGGGAAAATATTGTCAATTAGAGTATCCATGCTAAATGAGGCTGTAAGTACATGAGACTTAGAAAGCTCATGATACCATCTACATTTTTATTAGTCTCTAAGGGTATGTCTACACCAGCTCGTTAGTTCGAGCTAGGTAGGCAAATGAGGGCAACCGGAGTTGCAAATGAAGCCCGGGATTTAAATATCCCGGGCTTCATCTGCATGTTCCCGGGCGCCGCCATTTTTAAAATCCCCCCTTAGTCCGAACTAACTGCCCGCGGCTAGACGCGGCAGTTAAACGTTAATTTGAACTAACTCCTTACTAAGTTAGTTCGAATTAACGCGTCTAGCCGCGGGCAGTTAGTTCGGACTAAGGGGGGATTTTAAAAATGGCGGCGCCCGGGAACATGCAGATGAAGCCCGGGATATTTAAATCCCGGGCTTCATTTGCAACTCCGGTTGCCCTCATTTGCCTACCTAGCTCGAACTAACGAGCTAGTGTAGACATACCTTAAATTTCTGCAGGACTAGTCTTTGTTTTTTAAGGTTTTTTTTGTTACAGACTAACACAGCTACCCCCTCTGAAACTTTTGATAAATTTGCATAGCTATTCCATACTAGTGTTCAGATAGCCTTACAAGGCATAAAAATCACTTTCATTCCTAGGATGAGATTTGTAAAAAGTGCCTGAGACTCAGAAAGACAAGCTTTTGAAAATCCTCCCCTAAGCCATTTTTGTTAAAGTTGAAATTGAGTTAACAGAACATGAGAAGTCAAGTTTTTCAGTTGTCATGAACTTGGTGAAAATTCAGAAGTTGCTGATTTCACACTGTGCTAAGCAGAAATCCAATATTAGTAACTTTTAAAAGGGGAACTTTATTTGCATAAAAGTCATGAATTATTGCAAAGAGACCCCAGGGTTCTGAATTTTTAATATTACATTTTAATGATCGTGTTGGATTTACAGTACATGTTCAATAAAACTTGGAAGCCGTCCTTCATTCAAATTTCAAAAGAATGCAAAGGGATGCTGACTAGGCGATCATCTACAGAGATGACAAAAAGGAAGTGTTGTAACCTCCTAAAGGGAAAAAAACCCACAGAACCTGTCTAAATCCAGAGCATAGACTCTTACAGATGAAGACAAAAAGAATAAATTATATGGTTATAATTGTGAGTGGAGATACCAGAAAAATAAATGTGAAGCTTTTACAATATTAACATAGCAAAAGAAGCATTAATATGCATTATATGGAAATGCCACTTTACACAAACACCATAGTCACAATTTCTTTGTTTAGAAAGTGCAGTTAAAGTCGAAAAGAAAAAAATTGAGATGAAAAGTGGCCTTTTTCTCTTAAGAAATTGTTATAAATTTCTTTCTGAAATTTTCAGTTACAAAAAAATCATTTTTTTTCTTTTTTTCCTCAACTGAAAAATTTTGGGACAATTTTTCAAATGAAAAATTCAATTTCTGAAAACCAAACACAAAAAATTTTAATTTTTGGTGTTATCTTGTAAAAAATGGAAGAGTCTATGAAATTTTTCCAAAAAATATCAAAAGTTTTCATTTCTTTTGAAAGTTTTGGAGGAAATATTGACCAATACTTTCCCAATTAACTCTAATGAAAACAACAAGAACAGCAGAGTCACCCAGCTGAAGTCATTTGGAACTCCTGCCTTAAATTGTCAAACACAATTAACCCAAAAGTTATCATTTAGTCATAATTATTACAGAGTGATATATGAGACATTACAGTATTACTTCTACTTAGACCAGGTATCTCAGATACCACTGAGAGGTGAACACTCAGTAGTTTGCCTCTCTTCATGTAGATATCCTACCAGGTGTGTGTGTGTGTGTGTGTGTGGGCGGGGGAGGTACAGAGCATCCAGCTAACTGTGTCCTTCCCTGCCTGGCCTCAAAGGAGGGGAGCAAAAAAGCTGGAAAAGAGCCCCATTTTCCACTCTTCCCCATTCATCTGCACCAAGTGTAATCATGGCGTAAATGAGGATCTGCCCCTTTATTTTTAAGCAAACATGGACTGTGTTAAGAAACAACAAATGGTCTGGTAGCAGTTTATAGACTATCAAAACATGTAGATGGTATCGTGAGCTTTTGTGGGCACAGCCCACTTCTTCAGATGACTGGAGTTTTTGAAGCTTGTGATACCATCTACATGTTTTGTTAGTCCATAAAGTGCTACCAGACCATTTGTTGTTTTTTAAGTTTATCCTGTACATACTAACTTGGCTACCCCCTGAAGCTTCTGTATTAAGAAAGAATGTGCTAAGATACTGTGATGTTACCTACACCCAACCACTTGGGCCTCAGCAAATTCAAAGAGAAAACTGGTTAAAAAATACTTTCAGTGAATGCTGATGATCTAGCTCAAAGATTTATTTTTCACCTGAACTGCAATTTCACCTGACAAAATTTGAAACGAATGGAACACATCTCTCCCCATCTACTGGATGCTGACGGGAATGCAGCTCAGAAATAAAAGACTTGAGAAACCAAGTGCCAGGAGAAATGGCTGCTGAAAGTCAGTAGGAAAAGTGAGCACCATTCCCCCTCATTCCCACTTTTTCAACACAGTTTTGAGCCTCACATTTTAGTCAAGCGAGGTACTTGGTGAATTTCATTTCAATTGCTGACTGAGAGAGCAGGCCGAGTGCCACTCTTGCTTTCTGTCAGAACTTTTGAAACTCAATCAGATGGCTAATTGGTGAAGGGGAGGGATCACACACTTCAGAGCCTCTGTAGGTGAAGCTCGTTGCTCACAGCAGGGCTCCTTGAATTTCTTCCTGCCACTGAGGATGAGCAGTGGTTTTCATCTGGCACTCCTGGTTGAAAAAGATCCTGGTGGCTCTGGTCAGCCATTGACTCTCTGGCTTGGGCACTGTGTAGTAGGGCTGCCAGGCTCCGTGCTAGCCTGCATGCTATGCAAGTCCTGGGAAACAGCTGGCATGTTCCCCCTACAGCTCCTATGCATAGAGGCAGGCAGGAGCCTCTGCATACTACCCCTCCCTGCCCCCCCCCCCACACACATCTCAAACACTGACCCTGCAGCTGTCATTGTTGGGGACATTCTGCTCTTCCAGGAGCTGGTTTGAGGAAAGCATCACCTGGAGCCTGCAGCCCAAACCTCTCCTGGCCCCAAATCCTTCCCTCTTGCCCTCTGAACCCCTCTATCCTAGCCCAGATTACCCTGCTACACTCCAAATCCCTCATCTCCAGCCCCACCCCAGAGCCCACACCACAGGCCAGAGCCTCACCCCCTGTCCTCCAATCCCCTCGTCCAGCCTGGTGAAAATGAACAAATGAGTGAGGGTGGGAAGAGCAAGTGGGAGGGGGGATGGAGTGAACAGGCACGGGGCCTCAGAGGAGGAGCGGGGAATGTGGCAAGGCAAGGGTGTTCAGTTTTGTGCAAGTAGAAAGCTGGCAACTCTAGTGCCACTCCACAAGCCCTCTCTTGTCATTCTTCATTTCAGGAACTCCCTGCAACTCCCTGTAGTGTCCCTTCCCTCCTTCCTGGGGCTTTGTGTGGTCCTTCCATTTCCCTCTCCATCCACACCAAGGTCCTATATCCCCCCTCCCCCCAGTGCTAGGGGCTCTGTGTGCACCACCATTCCTCTCTTTCTACCCTTCTCTAGGGTAACAACAGGATGATAAGTGTGAAAAATCAGGACTGGGGATGAGGATAATAGGAAAGTACATAGGACAACACAAAGACCCCAGAAATCAGGACATCTGATCAACCTCTCTGCCCGCCCAATACCACAGGAGCCTAAATCATGGGCGACAGGTATCCTAGGCAGGGAAAGGCACTGCCTTCCCAAACTGCCTCAACTGGCCCCACCCGTGCTCCACCTGAGTCCCCCAGATTCACTCCCTCAGCCTGCTATTGTAAGGCCAGAGCCTGGGGCAGGCAAGTTGGGGGCCGCGCCACCTGTTTTCCTGGCGCTAGGGCCGCTCTGGCCGTCCAGTGCTCAGGCTGACAGCTTGGCTGCAGGGAAGGCCTTGTTGGTCAGGGGTGCAGGTGGCACAGCCCCAGCCCTGTAATGTACCTGCTGGCTGGCTCTCCGTAGCTCTGGGGCTGGGACAGGCTGAGGTTGCTACCCTGGGATAGGGAGGGGGCAAGGGCCAGCAGCCACATTACGGGGGTCAGGGGGAGCTGATCAGGAGCCAGCAGGCCACAATGGGGGGAGCATGGGCTCTGGTGGGTGGCGCTGGGAGGTACTTGCCTCTCCAAGCTATGGGGGCACCCACCGCCCATGGCCTAAATATATCGATTTTGAAACCTAAATTAAAGCTTCTATTATTGAAAATCTTTACCATTGGTATTATTTATTATATGTATTTGGGACATACCCTGGAACCTCAGTCATGGCCCAGTGCCCCCGGTGCTAGACACAGAAAAAAGAGATGCTGTTTTCCCCAAAAAACTGATAAATGCTATGGAAGCAGATTGAGCGGGAGTTGGAGGGGACGCACCAAGTGTAAGAAGTAACCAATTGTCAATAATACCTAAGGCCATTCACTACAATGACAAGAAGCTCTGGAACAGCCATGCTACTTAATATGCCTTTGTTTAGATATCCCAGTCTGCAGACTGAGCGAAATCATCTACTGATTTATACACACACTGAGAACATCTTAGAATCTTCCGAATAGAGGCAGTATTAATACACTAACATATTCGTGAAGGCCTAATTATGGAAGAGGCTTTTAGCATTTTGAAGAGATGAGAATTTTCCCATTACATCATGTGACAAACAATACCATGAAGTAGGAGGTCAGCAGATACAC
The DNA here is from genome assembly GCA_032595735.1 of Pelochelys cantorii. Lineage (NCBI taxonomy): Eukaryota > Metazoa > Chordata > Testudines > Trionychidae > Pelochelys > Pelochelys cantorii. Next base: position 329,118,114 of record CM064326.1, on the reverse strand, counting down.
GACTGGTTAACAACACTGCTTCATCCGCAGACTCACCTAGCTCAGGTTAATGCTACCACATTTGCATTTAGACACAATAGCAATCCTGTCTCTAGCCATAAATAACTTCCTCTTCCAGGAGTTGTGTTTTCATGCAGAGTTCACTCATTGGCTATGCTCCCATTTGAATTCACACAGAGTTATTAGTAAAAGCAGGATATATTTCAGAATCCCAGAAATGAGAGATTCATTGGACTCAATACAAGTAGGTCATGCAGTTGCTCCTGAAGGGTTATTTGCAACAGAATCTTACAATGTACAGTTCTAAATGACCAAATGCGTGGGGCTTCAGCTACTTCCCTTGCGAGAATACAATTTAATAGGTTTCATCACCTTGTCATTTATCCTGCTATTCAGTCATTTTAATTTGCCTAATTGTCTCACGTATCCAATATTTTAAAACAAAAAAATTGCAAACCCAGGCACTCAAAAACTGGGGAAAGCTTGCCTGTGCAACCTTACTTTGGTCCCCTTGGTGCATTTTGATACAGTGTTAAATGACACAGAATTTTCCATAGTTTGACAATGTTATAAGCAACCAAAAACTACATCTTACAATGGAAAGTGTTTTGTAACTAAAAACAGGTATTACTGCCTCCCCACCTATAATATACACCCAGGAAATATTCAAAGGCCACAATTAAGGTAGCATCCCCTTGTGGCGAGGTGCTGTAAAACCACACATGAAGACAAGATCCTCTTTGTGAAGTGTTTACGAACTAAAACAAATAAAATATGCAAGGTCAAAGGAGAGAGATACAATCAAATATGTACATTTTTAAAATACACATATCTACTTCTTGCCAACTGGTGGTTTTAAGAAGCAGCTCAATTTTCAATTATAAAAATTAAACTGAATGTGACTGTCTAATTCTTACATCTGAGATCCAGGCTAATAATGTGGGTTAGAGTAGACATTGGAAGGAAGCCAAAACCAGGAACTTGACTGACATCCCTGCATCTTCAATGTTCAGAAGTCTGCATGTGTCTGGGAGCATCCATCTGCATGTATCCAGCTTGACCAAGACTATTGATGTCAATCTTCTCCTCCAACTCCATCCTAGATGCTTTGTGCAAATGATGTCATAAACTAACATTTTTGCGCAACGGTAATAAATTTGATTTTCTTTTGGCTTTGTTTGTTAATAGTTTTCTTTGTCACTAAGGGGAAGGGCACGAAGGAGCAATGAAAACACTTTCTGCCCTAATCAGCAAAATGAGTAGGGTAACTCCTGCCTCAACCCAATCCCTAAACTTTTTTTCTGGAATCAAGAGAAAGAAAATCTTATCTTTAAAATTTTGCAATGAAAACTAAGATTCTCAATCAATCATGGGACTCCAAGAGTTGGAGCTCAAACAAAAGCACCAAATATTATAAGATTTCTCATAAAATTCTGAGAGTTGACAACACTGAGTTTCTAATTACTGGCATCTGCTATCTTTAGATTTCCTCATGCAGCGAGATGAAGAGTAAGAGACCTGGGGTATGGCTACACTAGCCCCCTAGTTCGAACTAGGGTGGCTAATGTAGTAATTCGAACTTGCAAATGAAGCCCGGGATTTAAATATCCCGGGCTTCATTTGCATGTTCCCAGGCGCCGCCATTTTTAAATGCCCGGTAGCTCGAACTACCTGCCCGCGGCTACACACGGCACGGGCTAGGTTGTTCGAATTAACACTCTTAATTCGAACTACCGTTACCCCTCCTGCAATGAGGAGTAACAGTAGTTCGAATTAAGAGTGTTAATTCGAACTACCTAGCCCGTGCCGCGTGTAGCCGTGGGCAGGTAGTTCGAGCTACCGGGCATTTAAAAATGGCGGCACCTGGGAACATGCAAATGAAGCCCGGGATATTTAAATCCCTGGCTTCATTTGCAAGTTCGAATGACTACATTAGCCACTCTAGTTCGAACTAGGGTGGCTAGTGTAGCCATACCCCTGTGGAGTTGTGGGGAAGAAAGAAGAGGCACGGGGAGGAGACAATACTCTTTAATTGCATTAGTCACAATTAATTTCCACGGTATGATTTTGCACACCTTCTTACCACTAGCACTGCATCTAACTGGGATTTGTGTGTTCACATAGCTGGATACCTAGAGTCATAGGTGCACAAAAATCCCCAATTTGCACACATATTGGAATTGCAACAGCATGTCTATAAATGGGCATCTGCTTTATGATTTAAACAAATGTTGTACAGTAATTAGTCTCACAGGCGTATGGGTCTAGAAGACCACTCCGATCTATCTATCTATCTATCCTTATTTAGAGAGTTTTGTTTCTTTGTTCAAGAACTCCTCCCAAACAGTAAAAGCTAGGACCACCAAATTTGGAATGCAGCTTCCTCTTACCCTAACTTAAGGCAAAGTCAGGGTTTGATTGTGCCAGGAAAACAGGAAGTATCTGGAATGCAAATGTTTTCCAGAACATGGAGAGGGAGTAGAGAGGAGGGACACTGTACTGCACAGTGACCACCAGAGCAACTGCACCAGCAGGAGACTGGCCAGCTGGAGACCAGTTGGTGGGCCTTGTAAGTTCTTACCCCATCTCTCAGCACCCTGCCCTGGACCCGCTGCCCTGAGTGCTGCACCTCCACCCCCTGCCCTCATTCCTATACCCCCACCCTCTGCCCTGTGTCCCTACACTTCTCTTCCCCTGCCCTGAGCCTCCACCCTCTGCCCTCTAATGTCTGAATCACTTTCCTTCTTTTATTAATACAAACTTTTTTCCCTTAATTTTTGAAAAATATAATTCTTTACAGTTATTTATAAAGCTCATAGAATCATAGAAGATTAGGGTTGGAAGAGACCTCAGGAGGTAGATGAAGGTCGCTATCAAATCCCCCCTCACTCTTCTCTTCTGTAGATTAAATAAGTCCAAATCCCTCAGCTTTTCCTCGTAAGTCATGTGCTCCAGCCCTCTAATAATTTTTGTTGCCCTCCGCTGGACTGTGTTCAATGCGTCCACATCCTTTCCGTAATGGGAGGGCCCAAATTGGATGCAATACTCCAGACGTGGCCTCACCAGTGCTGAATAAAGGGGAATAATTACTTCCTGAGATCTGCTGGTAATGGTACTCCTAATGCACCCCAGTATGACATTAGCCTCCTTTGCTACAAGGGCACACTGTTGACTCATATCCAGCTTCTCATCCACTGTAATCCTCAGGTCCTTTTCTGCAGAACTGCTGCCTAGCCAGCCGGTCCCCAGACTGCTCCCAAGTACTTCCATCCCAAGCGCAGGACTCTGCCCTTGTCTTTGTTGAACCTCATCAGATTTCTTTTGGCTCAATTCTTCAATTTGTCTAGGTCACGCTGGATCCTATCCCTACACTCCAGCATATCTACCTCTCCCCCCAGCTTAGTGTCATCCGCAAACTTGGTGAGGGTGCAATCCATCCCCTCATCCAGGTCATTAATAAAGATGTTGAACAAAACCAATCTCAGAACCAACCCCTTGGGGCACTCTGCTTGATACCAACCAGATATCAAGCCATTAATCGAAACCCATTGAGCCTGACAATCTACTTTCTAGTCACCTTACAGTCCATTTATCCAATCCATACTTCTTTAACTTGCTGGTAAGAACTGTGGGAGACCGTATCAAAAGCTTTGCTAAAGTCAACCCACATCATGTCCACTGCCTTCCCCATAGCCACAGAGCCAGTTACTTCATCATAGAACACAATCAGGTTGGTCAGGCATGACTTGCCCTTGATGAATCCATGTTGACTATTCCTGATCACTTTCTTCTCTTTCAAGTGCTTCAAAATGGATTCCTTGTGGATCTCCTCCATAATTTTTCTGGGGACTGAGGTGAGGCTGACCAGTCTGTAGTTTCCTGGATTGTCCTTCTTCCCTTTTTTTATGATTGGCACTATGTTAGCCTTTTCCCAATCACCTGGGACCTCCCCCAATTGCCATGAGTTTTCAAAGATAATGGTCAATTGCTTTGCTATCACATCAGCCAACTCCCTCAGCACCCTTGGATGCATTAGATCTGGCCCATGGATTTGTATATGTCCAGCTTTTCTAAATAGATCTTAACCTGTTCTCTCTCCATACTGTGTTGCCTACTGCAGTAGTCTGGGAACTGTCCTTGTCTGTGAAGGCAGAAGAAAAACAAAAAAACAAAACAAAACAAAAAAACACACACAAAAAAAAAAAAACCCAAATATTGAGTATTTCAGCTTTTCCCACATCTTCTGTCACTAGGGGTGTGTCTAGACTACATGGCTCCATTGATGGAGCTATGTAGATGAGTGTATTCGGCAAAGGGAAATGAAGCGGCGATTTAAATAATCGCCGCTTCATTTACATCAAAATGGCTGCCGCGCTGTGCTGATCAGCTGTTTGTCGGCACAGCGTGGTAGTCTAGACGGGGATCAACCGACCCCAGATCCCTTTGTCGTCAGATCCCTTATGCCTTGTGAAACGAGGCTTACAGGATCTGATGACAAAGGGATCTGGGGTCAGTTGATCTCCGTCTAGACTACCGCGCTGTGCCGACAAACAGCTGATCGGCACAGCGCAGCAGCCATTTTGATTTAAATGAAGCGGCGATTATTTAAATCGCCGCTTCATTTCCCTTTGCCGAATACACTGATCTACATGGCTCCATCGACGGAGCCATGTAGTCTAGACACCCCCCTAGGTTACCTCCCTCATCCAGTAAGGGTCCCATACCTTCCCTGACCAGCTTCCTATTGCTAATGTGCCTGTAGAAACCTTTCTTGTTACCTTTCACATCCCTGCTAGCTGCAATTCCAATTGTGCTTTGGCCTTTCTGATTACACCCCTGCATTCTTGAGTAATATATTCATACTCCTCCCTGGTCATCTTCCACTTCTTGTAAGCTTCCTTTTTGTGTTTAAGCTCACCAATGATTCCACTGTTAAACCTCATCATCCTGATCTAGTGGTCTATAGCAGACACCCTCCATGATATCACCATTGTTCCCATCTCTAAACTTAACCCAAAGACTCTCACCAGTCTTTTCTCCCATTTTATACTGGAGCTCTGATCAGTCATACTGCTCTCTTACATACATTGCAACTCCTCCACCTTTTCTCCCCCACCTGTCCTTCCTGAGCAGTTTATACCCTTCCATGACAGTGCTGCAGTCATGTGAGTTGTCCCACCAAGTCTCCATTATTCTGATCACGTCATGGTTCTGTGACTGTGCTACGACTTCCAAGTCTTCCTGCTTGTTTTCCAGGCTTCTTGCATTCATGAACAGACACCTAAGATAACTACCAGATTGCCCTACTTTCTCCATATGAATCAGGCATCCTCCTCTATTGCACCTTCCTCCTTGGCTTTCTTCCCAGTATCCCACTTCCCCATTTACCTCAGGGCTTAGATCACCATCCCCTGATGAGACAAGTTTAAAATCCTCCTCACTAGGTGTGCGAGCTTGCCTGTAAAGATGCTCTCTGTTCAGTACATGGATCCTGCCTCTTTCTAGCAATCCTTCTGCCCAGAACAGTATACCGTGGACTAAAAATCCAAAGCCCTCTCTCCGACACCACCTGCACCAACCACACCTTTATTTCCAAAATTCAACAATACCTACCTGGGCCTTTTCCTTCAACAGGGAGCATGACCAAGAACACAGCTTGAGCCTCAGACTCCTTGAAGATAAAGTGTGAGGGACTTGCTGAGGGGCAACCAGCCCCAAAGATATCACTTAAGGGAAACATCCCTTCCACTTGATCAAGTAGTGCCACATGAACTAGGAAGTAACCATAGGAAATTGTCTCAGCAAGTAGAGGAAGCATTGGTTGGCTGCTACTATGCATCGCTCCTGCTTACCTGATTCCTGAGTCTTGCATTCTGCCTGCTGCTACTTCTTGTCCTCATCTCCTAGACCCCGTGCTTCTCATAAGAACATAAGAACAGCCATACTGGGTCAAACCAAAGGTCCATCTAGCCCAGTATCCTGTTTCCTGACAGTGGCCAATACCAGATGCCCCAGAGGGAGGGATCACAACAGGTAATCCTCACGTGATCTCTCCCCTGTCTCCCACTTCCAGAGAAACAGAGGCTAAGGACACCATTCCTACCCATCCTGGCTAATAGTCATTCTCAGCTGTCTCTGGCTCTGACTTCTAGCCTGGCACCTGACTCCAGCTCCAGCTCTGACCTTCGGTTTGGTATCTGACACTGTCTTTGGTTTTGACCATTCGGCTTGACTCCTGCTCCAACCATTAGACATGACCACCTATTGCTCAGACATTGCAATAAGAGTTCAAGTTATTATCAACTTCAAGGTAGGGATGTAAGTGACTACTTGACTAGTCGATTATCTGATAAACAAATGCTTATCAAATAGTTAACCCGACAAGTTGCTTCTGCCCCACTTGCTGCCTCAATCAGAGAAATGCAGCAAAGCAGAGGGAGGAGGGGAGCAGAAGATGGTGCTGAGGGGGAACTGGTAAAGCTGGTTCCCCCCAGCACCATCTTTGCAGGGGCAGGGGAGGCAGAGGCACAGTGGGAAATGGCGCAAGCACAGACTGCTTCAGTCCCCGCTCATGCCGGTTCCCACTGCAGGCACTTGTGCTATTGAAAGAGCCCCACAGAGCTCTTGTACATTTGAAAATGCAGAAGTGCCGCAGGGAGCACGTGACAAGTAGGGACGCAAGCAATCCCTGCTTGCCCCATGCTCTCTGAGGCGCCAACCTTCCCCCCGCCCTTGCTGCCTCTCTAAGAGGCAGCAAGGGGGGGGCAGGAGCCAGTGCTGGGGGCATAGGGGATGCTGCTGTGAAGCAGCCCCTGTCCGCAGGGGTCCCAGAGGGGAGCTGTTGCTTCTGTTCATAGCCTACTGGGCTGGCCACTGCAAACAAAGGCTGTTCCAGTCCCATTTGCAGTGGAAAGGGCTGTCTACTGCGAACAGGGGCTGCTGGACTCAACATGAGCCAGGACCAAGCAGTCCCAGCTCACACTGATCGCTATGTCTCTGCCTTTTAATGTAGTGAAAGCCCAGCAGCATTTAAAATGCAGAGCCGCAGCGTGGGTTGCTCTGGAGCCAGCACAAGCCAGCACTGCTCAGTCCTGGCTTGAGTTGGCTCCTCAGGAGCTATTCCTGCTGCAGCTCTGCAGAGGCACTTATCGATTAATCGACAAATTGTATCAACTATGCTATTAGCCAAATAATTGCATTTTAACATCCTTGCTTCAAGGTACTTGTAGACAGATCATTTTTGAAAACTACACTTTTTTGTTGTATAAATTCTAGTGCCTTCCTAACTGATGTATAAGTAAAATGGTCAGTAGTTATGTCTCTTAGATGTGCATCTATTTATAATCACGCACCTTTTGGGTAGGACCAGATTATAAAAGAGGCTTTAGGTCCCATGGATGCAGCCACTAAAGCCCCTGTGTGCTGCATTCCTGGCTGTCTCTGCCTGGCCAGGGAGTGGGCGGGGGGGGGGGGAGAAGTTGGTTTTGCATGTTGCCATTCCCCCTCCCCCCAGGCTGGAGCTGCATTGCCATGAGTGCAGGGAAGCTCTCTGTCTCTGCACTCTCCTGCAGACTTTTCCCCTGCCACACCCATTGGCTGGGAATCATGGCCAATAAGAACCGTGAGGGATGGTGCCTGCAAGCAAAACGGGGACAGAACCACCTGTTCCCCTCACCAAATGGGAGCTGCACCAGGTAAACACTTCAACCCCCTGCTCCCTTGCTGCACCCTACCTCCTCCCAAACCCTGCCCAGACCCAGCACCCCCCATCCCCATCCCGTTCCTGTATCCTACTCTCAATCCAGACCCCAGAACACCACCCCCAGCCTGCTTCCTGGATGCCCCCTTCCCCAGGCCACACACTGAACCCCACATTTTTGGCCCCACCCCAGAACATAGCTTGGCCCTACAAAATCTACTAGTTCTAAAACCCCGGAAGAGATAATCCTGCACTGTCTTTGGGGAATCTGGAGTATAAAGCAAATTTAAAGAGCAAATGCTACATGCGACCAGCAGATGGTGGCAGAGCTCCAGGGAAAGAGGTTGCAATTTCTCAGAAAAAGTAGAAAGACAGAAAACACAAAGGAAGTTTTATCTTTTTAGAAGTCTATAAAGAGTTTCACAAAAGTGATCATGCTTCACATTCATGATTTAATCCAGGTATTGGAAGCAACATCTTGTTCTGAGGATACTGTGTGTGATGGGGTGCGGTCACAGATGGCCCCTCTGTAATGCCTCCCAGGGTGCTGGCACAGCCACTGCCACTCGCCTTCCTGCTCTCTGGGATTCCTCACCACTGGGTTCTGCAGGGCCAGCTCTGCTGGTCTCCCCCAGCCAAGGCCCCGAGCTGAGGTCCCTGCCCCCTACCAAGAAGCAGTACAGACACCGAACCTCTTCAGGTCCAAGGAGAGTGCAGTTTAGGGCCCAGCCTCCTGAGAGAGCACTCCCCAGATGGGATCAAACCCCAAAGAATTAGGTAAGCCACCTTTAACAATTTGAAAGGTGAAATGGGCATACTGATTGCCCCCCCAGGTAACAATTACTTATACTGGGTTTGATAGAAAATAAACATGATTTTATTAAGTAGAAGCAGTAGGATTTAAGTAGTAATAAGTGAGAACAGGCAGAGCAAAGTTACAAATCAAAAGAAACAAAAATTCTTAGCTAATCCTACACTGAAACCTCAGTACAAACTCTTCAAACTCACCCTAAAACCTCTTTTCCAGCTGCCACTCCAAACCAGGGCTGTTTCCCCCACCCTGGGGTCTTCGGCTCCTTCCTTCAGGTGCAGCCCAGCCAAAAGACCAAGGCCTCTCCTTTCCTATTCTTTTTGTTAAGAAGTTGAGGCAACTTCCTACCAGCTGCTACTCAGACTTAAGGACAAAAGATTATTGAACAGTGTCTCATCAAGAAGTTGCGGGTAACACCCTCCATGTCTCCCATTCACACATTTGAAACTCACAAAGTATTCCCTACTCCATGTGTCTAATTTTACACACACAAATGATACATACAACAGAGTAAGATAAACAGAACCAGCAGATCATGACATGAAGATTGATGGGTTACACGAAATAATTCGCTCAAAGCACCTTTGAGTTATGTACATTCATGTCCATGGGGGTGGGGGAGTCCGTCACACTGTGATGGACTTGGAGTTCTTTCATTTTTATATGTTCATGATAAGTTTTAAGGGTCTTCTCTATCCAGAAAGTTCATCCAGTCAATCAATGGCCCCTATTACTTTAAGTCACTGTGTTCATAAAATACAGAAGCCAAGAAATTATAAATGTGGATGCTTAAATATAGTTAGCTAAGTGCAGGGGGACTGAAAGACTCTGCGGGCCCCTGGGAAGGGTTTGAGGGGAGCCCAGTTCCATGATCCTAGAAGGGGGAGGGCCTGGGGCTCCCAAATGCAGACAGTGGTACTGTAGCAGTGGCGGTGGCCAGGGGCCCAGGGCCCCTTTGAATTGCTAGGCCCGCTTTGTCCTCCCTTCTCTTGTCCCCACCCCCATACCCCGACCATCTTGGTTAAGTGCATATTCAGCATCAGAATAAGTGACCTGATTTCTAGAGGTACTGCAGACCTGTACATCTCATTTGATCTGAGTAAGAACTGTGTGTGTTTCAGATATGGGAGGGCCACTTATATGCTCACAAATGAAAATTCTGAAGTGTTCTTTAAGCTGCTTGATTATATTTTGCACATCTTGAAAAGATACAAGGGGGAAAAAACATTGTTACATTCAAAGAGCATCACAGTCCTGTAAATATCTGTTAATTAGAAGCTGCCCCAGCAGCAAGAGCTTAATAGCTACCAGCTCTATTAGTTCCATATTTTATCAGAATAGTGCTTTACAGTCAAATTAAAATCTCTATATTTCCAAGGCTTCTGCTGCTTTTGTTTTACTTTCCATAGTCTAGACATGGTAGCCTGATGGAAACTACTTCCTCTGTCTCATGCCTTCCATAAGTTTTCCTACTATGACAGAATCTCATGTTTAATTAAATTATTTAGCCCTAGCCAGATGAATGACTAGCTCAGTAATTATACACTCTTCCACACTATACTATCTGAGGGCTAATTGCCATGTAGATACCCTTAAAAATTAGGCACTGCAACACTGAGTGTTATGATGCTTAAAGCCCTTTGTGGGTGTTCCCTGAATGCCTCTCAATTAAATAGGTGTTACAGCTGCCCAGTTTGTAGCTCAAACTGAGAATTCCCTGTTATGAAGAACACATTCAACATAAACCTGTAAAGAAAACACTACAAAATGTGAGTTGCTCTTGTTTCATGGTGCAACTATTAGGGAAGTAAATTAGATTACATTGGATTGGATATATTAAGCAAAGCACTCAAGTACATATTTAAATCTCACTTCAAATTTAAGCATGTGTTTGAATCAGGACTTAAGTCAGATGCTTAAGTCCTTTGCTAGAACAGATCCAAAGAAAATGTTTTAATACATAGTAACCAGCCCAGCAAGGCAGGTTTCTGAAAAGACATTTACAAAAAAAACTTGCTAGATTACATTTGTAACTGTCTAGCACTCCCATTGCAAACCACTGAACTGCACTAATTCACACATGGACACAGTAAGATTTATCGATTATTAAGCTAGAATGGACTGTTGTTATCATCTAATCTAACCTGCTGCTCTGAATTAATTCCTAGTTGAACTACAACATGCACTGCATGCACTTGTGCAAGAAGACTGCAGTGTAGACGTAGCCGAAGGGTATGAGCTGGAGAGTCAACAGACAAGCTGGACCCCAGGGCAAAGTGGGGGGGTCAGCTCCATGCTCCAGGAAGGGGCGGGGCCTCAAGCAGAAGGGGTAGGACCAAGGGCAGTCAGCCCTCAGCGCTATCTGTACTGTGTCTCTCAGTGGTGCCTGGAGTGTGCCGCGTGGCACCTGCACCTCCCCAGGCAACTCTTAGGGCTGCCCGGAATGTGCCATGTGGTGCTCTGCCAGCAATTTAAAGGGCTCGTGGCCTTTGAATCACTGGACCCTGAGGCCATTGTCCCCTTCACCTCCCCGTGGGTGGGCCTGGCTGTGGGTGTGTAGGTTCACACCAGAGTACATAACCTACACAACTTTCTACTTGCCCAAGCTATGCACCCCCGTCTATTTTTAGCCATGTTGATTCCCATTGCTGGAGCTTTCTCCTGCTGCAGTGCAAGACTCCAGCAGCACAGAAAAGCTCCAGCAGCGTGGAAAGACTAAGCCAGCACTCCTTCCCCCTCCCCCACACAGGGAAAGACTCCAGTAGGGGCTTATTAGGGCTTTTCCCTGCTAGGTCCCTTTTACCAGCACCTTTCACTATTGCGTAGATACACGCTAGAGGGTGGGGGGCATAGCCTGATTTTTCCTATGGAGCGCAGCTACACATACAATAAATGCCATCACCTGTGGTGTGCAGTGTTGGTTTAGTCTTCAAAAAACATCTAATCTTGAATTTGAAACTGCCAGGCAAGGAATCCACTTCAACCCTTGGTAATTTTTTTCCGGCAGTTAATTACCCACTCTGTTAAAAGTTTGCACCTTATTTTTTGTCTGAATTTGGCTAGCTTCAATTTCCAGTCATTAGTTCTTGTCACACTTTTATCTGCTACATTTAAGAGCACTTATAGACTGTGATCAAATCACCCCGTAACTTTCTCTTTGTTCAGCTAACTAGACTTAACTCCTTAAATCTATCACAGTGAGGCTATTTTCCTAATTATTTAATCATTCTTTTGGCTCTTTTTTGAACCCTCTCCAATTTGAATTGTGCAGAACTGGACACATTATTCTAGTTGTGGTCACACCAGTGCCAAATATGAGGTAATAAAACCTTTTGATTCTTATTCAATGTCCCCCTGTTCAGACATTAAAAGTATCATTAGCCTTATGGCTGTAGCATTTCATTGGAAGCTCATGTTCAGCAGATTATCCACCATAACCCTCTAGTCTTTCTAAACAGTCACTGATTCCCAAGACAGAGTCCCCCATCCTGTAAGTCTGGCCTATATTCTCTGTTCCTAGATGTACGACCTTCCATGGGGCTGTATGAATCTCCTTTGCTCGTATCCAACTTATGAAAAGATCCAGATCACATTGCGTCAGTGAACTGTCCTCTTCATTATTTGCCCTATAAGGAGGATAATGTATCACAAAAGGCACTGCATTTATCTGATACCTCGTAGCATATTAAAGAATATTCTATAGTCTGTTTTTGAAAGTAATGAATCTTTACCAATATAGATCCACTATAGCTTTCTGCTAGTAAAGCTTTGTTGATAAGGGGGGTGAGACTACCCTTTATAGTATGCAAATATTGGAATATACCAATTAGCAAAGTTCCAATGTAAAATTTATTAATGTTTTAAAATCCATGGGAAACACCCACAGTTATGTGCACACATGGACAAACTACAAGCAATCGATATTACAGCTATGTCAGAGATTATGTATTGTAACTGCAAAAAAATTAGCTATCTTTGCTTTTTTTTTTTTAAGGATAGATCCAATGTGCTTGATTTTAGTGACAATCAGAAAAATAGAAGGAGGAAATGGGGGACACATTGAGGCCCAGAAATCTGGCAAAGCACATTCATCGGCTGCAACCAGGTTTGTAATTGTAATTGTAATTGTCTGTAGATAAAAGAACCAGTCCAGCATAACAGTGACCACCCTCTCAGTTCTGCCCAAAATCCTCATGCATTTTAAAATGCTGGCACCCTGAATGATTTCTCTCCCAGGCAGAAAGAAATAACTCAACAAATCATAAATCACATGGTCTTATCTGTTTATACGTGTGCCTGAAATAGTGGGGAATTAGAGAGGGAGCCCACAGGTTTGTTGTGGAGAATGGAGGGATACAAGGAGTCTCTGGTATATACAAAAAGCTCAGCCTACAGAAGAAATGAAGTGTGCAACCTCCTAGTATGGTGAGATATGGCTACACAGGAAAAACTCTGAGTGGCTGGCCTCCCTGAACTAGCTTGCATCCAGATTGCTGCTATTGTTACCTGAACTAACAACTCCGTGTAGGCTTCAGCAGGGGGTTAGTATAAGCCTGGCACAGACTTTGGGTAATTTTCTGGCTTGCCAATTTGTGCTGAAGCCTGTGCCGTACTTATTGTTACCTGTGCTAGCCGGATTCATGCTAGATCCTAAGCAAGCCCACTCACAGCTTTTGTTGTGTTGACATAGCCACTGGGTCCATAAACATCCCCCTCTTGCTTGCTATCTGTTTTTATTTAATTTCTTAGGGTGTGTCTACGCAGCAAAGTTATTTCAGAATAACGGCCATTATTCCGAAATAACTATGCGAGCGTCTACACAGCAATTCGGTTATTTTGAAATAATTTCAAAATAACAGATGGCTTATTCCGACTTCTGTAAACCTCATTCTATGAAGAATAACACCTATTCCAAAATAGCAATGTCAAAATAAGGTGTGTGTAGACGTTCCACTACTGCTATTTCGAAATAGCCCCTCACCAGGCCTTTCTAAGTTATTCTTCTTGGGGGCTCTAAATCGAGATAGCATGTCTACATTAGGGAAGCCTGCCTCTGACTAATTTTGAGGCTTCCCTGCCATGTAGATGTTCTATTTTGAAATAAGTTATTTCAGAATAACTATTCCGGAATAGCGTATTCCGAAATAACTATGCAGTGTAGACGTAGCCTTCGTGAGTCAATGTAATTTCATTACTTCTAGCTCAGAAACATAGTAGCCTTTTCCTGTGGTTTATTTGCTAGGAATCATAATCATTAGGGCTTTCCTCAGAGAGACTTTTGTTGCTGTCATCCTGGTTAATGTACTGCCACCATTCACCATTAGATGGCACTGCATGACTACAATAGATTCAACATCTCTAAACCCCATAGTCCTGCAACATCCATAGTTCAGCAGGACCATGGATGATCCTGAACCATAGAGTCTTGGTAGAGGACTGGCAGATGGGAGCCCTGCCCACAGGAGTCTTGCTGGGCTAGCAGGGCGGCCTGAGTGCCAGAGGGCTCCGATGGGGCAGTGGTCTGCCACAGAGAGGGGCTGGGAGCGAGGGCGATGGGGCAGCAGGCTGCCATGGCTGGGCTGGTGGGACCAGGTGCCCTGGTGGTAGGCTCTCGGGCTGCTAGGAGCATTGCCAGGGGCCCAAGGGCTGCCATGGTCAAGCTGGGAGCCCCGGCAATGAAACTGTGGGCTGCTGTGGTGGGGCCAAGGGCTGGCAGGGTAGTGGGGGCTGGGGGGGGGGGGGTGGGGAGTAAGAGAGCCAGCCAGAGGCTGGCACCCAGGCTGGGAGGCTGATGGCAAGGGGGCCAGAAATGAAGTCCACTGATCCAGCAAACTCCCTCATTTGGGATGGTCAGGTTCTGAGGGTGCCAGACCAGAGAGGTCCAATCTAATTGTTTCTTGCCCAATCAAAAGAGAATGATGGCAGTCCATGAAATAATTTCATATCCTGGCTTCTCATTGTCTCATGGCAGGCCTGCCAATGGGTAGGGGAGCAAAGGGGGCAGTTGCTCTGGGGCCCATTAATTCAAAAGGGCCTGGGACTCCTGGTCGACACTGTCAGAGTGACAGCGGCTGGCATTCCAGGCCCTTTACATTGCCACTGGAGAGCCACACGGTGCATTCTAGGCATCTTTGAGGCCTTGGGGAGACCAATGTCATGTGCTCCAGGTAGAACAGAGGGCTGGCTACCACAGCCCTGCCCCTTCCATTTCTGGGAGCACAGCGCCGCCTCCCTCCCCACCTTGCCCAAGGGCCTGGCAAGTCTGTTGGCCCCCTTGCCTCGAGAATTTGAATTGCAGAACTTGCTGAAAGCATTGTGGAAACAGATAACTTTGAAATTGTGCCTGAACTAGAGTCAACTGGAGAAAAGACCTTGTTCACTTCCAATTAACCAGCAAAAGCCTTTCTTCAGCTAAACATCTGGACAGGGCATGAATGTCCAAGGCAGTCAGTGTCCCCTTCTGACATACAGACAGCAAGATCGAGCTAACTTAAACCTTCACATCATCTAAGAACAAAATGATTATACAGAAGTACAAGTTTCCTGGAGTTCGTGGGCATCTAGGTTTGTGGCGTCGTGGCATGTTTGTTGTTTACCATGTTGGGGAACAGAGTTTTAACAGAACCGTCCTCCAATGTGGCATGGCCATGTTTACAAAACGTGCTTAGACAGAGGCTAAAGCTGGAATGGAAGCACAGTTAGCCAAATTCACTCTTAATGGCTCTTCATATAAGTTCATTTTATTTTGAATTCTGCTCATTCCAAGTATAAGCAAGATAAAATGCCAGTGTAGATGCGGCTCTCTATTCAAAGTAGTGTTCATGTCTAACCGACTCTCCCTCTGTTTTGCAATGTGACCTTAGTCAAGTCATTTCACCACCGTGTCTCGGTTTCCTCATCTGTGAAATTGACATAATGACCCCTTCTCTTTCTACAGGGCTTTCAGATATCTGAATAAAAAGAGCTAAGGATTTAGTGAGAAGTTATATGTATGTCTATTATCATATGAAGCTTTGACAGTGTTGGGCAATAATTTTTGATGGGGGGGCCACTCCAAGATTTTGATAAGTGGCCAAGGGCTGTACTTTCCTATGGAGGGGGTATAGAGTCTGGGATGAAAGTTGGGTGCAGATGGGAGCTCAGGGTAGGGGGCTGGGGTGCAGGAGAGGGTGGGGGGGCTGAAAGGGAGTTTGGGTGAAGGAGGGGTTGTGACCTAGGGCAGGAGATTGAGGTGCAGGGTCCAGGAGGGGGTTGTGACCTGGGGCAGGAGGGAGTGGTGATCTGGGGCAAGGAGTTGGGGTAGGGAGGTTGTGGGGTGCCAGAGGCAGGCTCTGGCCAGGAGATGCTTAGCAATGCGGCTCTGGGACAGCAGTCCAGCGGGACCCTCAGGCAGGGTTCCCTGCCACAGCCCCAGGCTCAAAGCAGCTGGAGGCTCAATGTGACTCTCTGTGCTGAATGCTGGGTGGAGGGCTGTTCTGGCCAACAGGAGCTGAGAGATTTTGCTAGGGGTGAGGGGCAGCATGCAAAGCCTCCCCACAGCATGCAGCGCAAAGTGCCACATGGCACCTCTATCTGCTTTGAGAGGTGTGGGGCACTCAGTGCCTGAGGGTCCCGGATAATATGAGTGGGCTGTGTGGTTTTGTGAGACTGGACAGGATATGTACACCTTGTATATGCCATAAATCTAACTCTGTGGAGGCTCTCTGGAGGTGGGGATGAGGAAGTCATGAAGATGCCATTCTAGCCCTGGTATAGTGTTTGATGAACGTAGCTACTGATGCACTATGCCTACTTGGGTGTGTGTAAAAGAATTTTTCCTCCTCCTATCCTGCGAGAGATCCCTACGGTGAGGCCTATTACTTGGGCTAGATTCTAAGAAGAGGATCTGTGCTTAGTGATAACATCTTTTTTGTAATACTTCTTAACACCTCTAGAACTGATTCCATACCAAGAGCTCTCTGGTGTCTACACTGTACCCTTAGCTCGAAATAAGCTACGCAATTTGAGCGACACAAATTGTGTAGCTTACTTCGAGTTAATTTCAAAACAGAGTGCTATCCTGAAATGTTCCTTAATGCTCATAGAACAAGATTTTCAGGGTCATTGGAATAGCACACCTGTTATTTCAAAAGCTATATTGAAATAACAAGCATGCTGTCAAGATGCAGAAAACGCTATTTTGGGATATCAGAAGTATCCCAAAATAGCGCCGCTGTCTAGACGCACCCTTACAGTCCACGTGCTGCATGACAATTTTTTGTGGGGGAACCAGTACTGCTGGGATGGAGAATGGATATCTGTTCCTGTTTGATAGTCTTCATATTGGAGGGTTCAAATATGAGCCACATGGCACACAGTGCTAAAAGAAGCTGCATCACCTGGTAACATAAAAACAAGGTGAAAGTGGGCTTCAGGGTGAAGCTGACACTGAAGAGGACTTCATACGAACATAGTATAAACATGTAGCATTTATAATGACTAGCAGCAAGTCCTTGTGCTGGTCATAACATCATACTTTGGTGTCTTAGCCGTAGAAAATGAACAGCCCTCTGAGCAAGAGGAGCAGAAGGCACAGTTTCCCTCCCATGACACATTAATTATTCCAGAAAGAGAGCAAATCAAATTGGCTTTTTACAAGCAAATCCCCTGCTTTTCATGGTTCATTAGTAGGTCTAAGCACAGTGCTTTTTATCCATGTGCGGAATGCTTTTGGGCAGCAGTATTAATATTAGTTCTGGCCTCCTACTATTTTATTACTATTGGGGCCTTAAACCAATTTTGTTCACTCTGTCATATGGGCTGACAATCTCTCTTCCTCTGTTATTACTGTTTGCTAGGCTGTTGGCAGTTTAATTTTGCATTGTTTTGTTAACATATGCACTATATAAACATGGAAATAGCATATCAGCTATATAGAACAGTGACATATCACTGGGGGAACATACAATAGGTATGCCATTACTGTACAATGACATGAAATGTTACACACTGATTTTGTTCCATCAAATGAAATGGCAGTCCATTGTCATAAATCTCTCACAATCTCACAAGAATTCCTGCACCACGTACTATACAAAAATATCACTCCAGTCTCCACCTACAGACACATAATAGAGTCACGGTTCTAAGACTAGAAGAGACCAATATGATCATTCAGTCTGATCTTCTGTATAGTATAGGCCGGAGTGGGCAAATACTGGCCTGTGAGCCAAATCTCGTGTGCTAGGGGTAGCCCCTGGCAGGCCCCCACTCCACCATATTTACCTGCACCTCTGCAGGTATTGGGATCAGAGCTATCGTTGGCTGCAGATCACTGCTCCCAGCCAATGAGAGCTGCAATCACCAGTAGTTGCAGAGATACAGGTAAATCTAGCAGGCTAACCCTGGTGAATTGCTGCCTTTTTATTGCCCACTCCTGGTATTGCCCCCCCCCCCAGGATCTGGTGCAGCTTCTGGTAATAGAGGCAGGTGTGGGGTCCTGCCCCTGAGCGCGAGCTGTGCTCTCTGGCCCTAACGTATCCCTGGTGGAGCTCCTTAACATTACTCCAGACCTGTTCCAAGGTCCGGGGTGGGTGTCCGCACTCCACCAGGGACACGGCCATGTGCTCAAAGATATCGGCATTGAGCCACTTGGAGCAGAAATCCTGCAATGTCTCTTCCTTACCCCACAACTCGAGGAGGGACAGGATCTCCACTCCAGACCAGGAGGGTGCCCGCCTCTTGGTCCTCATGGATGGGTCCTGGGATCCCTGGGGTTGTTCCCTGTGAGGGCCAGAGAGGTCGCAGGGGCTTGTGGCTCTGCCATGGGTGGCAAGGCCTGTGGCAGGGACAGCCACACGGTCAGGGTGCTGCTCTCAAGCCAGATTCGTGTCACAAGGCTTGTCCAGGGTGCCTGCAGCTTTAAGAGCTGGCAGGAGAGAGGAACTATAGAGTTATGATTAGTATGGATGGAGTGTCCACCAGGTCACCTGTGTTATTTCCTGGAGGCCTCTTCTTTCGAAAGAAAACCCTCCTCCCCGTCCACATACGCCTTTTTCCGAAAGAGCTTTTTCGAAAAAGGCTTCTTCCTCATAGAAAGAGGAGTACTGCTGTCAGAAAACCCCCGCTGTTCTTTTGATTTTCTGTCTAAAGAACGCGATTGCAGTGTGGACATAACTCAGGTTTTGTCAGAAAAATGGCTGTTTTTTCTGACAAAACTCTGTAGTGTAGACTTACCCTAAGTTGCCACAGGACTACTCATTGTTTTTAAAGTTACAGACTAACATGGCTACCAGTGTTCCCCATAAACTGAAGAGAAGCACAGCTTCACAGGTGATTAATCAGCCCCGACCAATCAAAGGCTCAGGGCTCTGTGCAGGGAGCTGACTGAAGGGACAGGGCTGATTAATCACCTGTGAAGCTGTGCTGCCCCGAAGTTTAGAGGGAACACTGTTGTCTTTATTGTATGAGTAAACAGAAGTGGAACTGTTCTAAGTCTGCCCCAAATGAGGGACTCACCTTCAGTTAAAAGAAACTCATTAAGCCAGGGGCTGGACTGTCAGACACCTGTAAAAGTAACATGGGTGAGGACAGAGGTCCCCACCAGGTGGTGTGGCCTTGACCTAAGGGTAATCTTATTCCTCTCCACTATTCAAATATAGGGCTAAATATTTTATAGTTATTTAATATTTGCATTGTCACTTTTACTGCTTAAATGAGACTGAAATCACTTGCACAGAAATAGTGTTGCTGCCCAGTCTGACAAAAGCTGAAAATCACTAAGAGCTGATAATGTGTAGGAGATTGGAGACTGACCTGTGGAGGTCACAGTAAAGAGGCAACTGGCAACAGAAGGAAAGGGACAGTCAGCTGGCAGGAGCACTGAACTGCCGGCTGATGATTCGCTTTTCCTGCCAGCTGACTCTGCCTTTCCTATGCTGTATTATTGAAAAGGAACTGACAGTTATTGAACCCAGCCCTAGTTGCTGCAAGTTTTGGCTGGCAGAAGGGTTACACCCACCAGCCTAAATTTAGCCTCCAGGTCCTCTCTCTTAGCCATCCTTCTGTCTTTGGTGCCAACATGTACCATGACTGCTGGCTCCTTCCCAGCACTACAGATATCTAGATGTCTCTCGAGATCTCAATCTTCGTGACAGGAAGGCAAGTCTAATTCTAAATTAACTTATATGGGAAGAAGAATGTTTTGCAAAACTGAATAGCGTACTGGAATTCAAACAGACTTATTAAGCATAATGAAGGCTAAGATTTTGTCACAGATATCTTGAGTAAAAGCCACAGACAGGTCACCAGTTTCACTGATTTTTTATTGCCTGTGACCTCTCCATGATTTTACAAAAGATATCTGTTACAAAACGGAGAGCTGCAAAATCCCTCCCTTGCCTACAGTTGTTGGACTGCTGCAGGGCTCAGATCTTGGAGCTCTGTGAGCCCTTGCCACCCACAGCAGCTTGGAACTCCTGGGGCTCCCACCATCCATGTCAGCTGGGAGATCCCACCACCACCCGCAATTCTTAGAGTTTAAGGGGGGTCCTGCTGCCTGGGAGTGCTTAGCTCTGAGCTGTCCCACCACCGGTGGCTGAGAGCTACAGGGACTCTCCATCGCCTGCAGCACCTTGGAGCTCCCAGTACTACTGCCCCAAGAAGATGCAGGGACCCTCACTGCCTGTGGCAGCTTGGAGCTCTGGGAGGGAGAGGAAGTTTTGGGGACCCTGCAGATCCTAACCACCATGGGCTGAAGTCACTTAGGTCTCTGGAAATCAGGGATTCTGTGATTTCTGAGACCTCCGTGACAAAATCATAACCTTAAGCATAATAACTGTTCAAGAGATACAACAAATTACACTAGATATTCATCTATTCATTTAAGTCTTTATAAATGTTCAGGTGAAGAAACTGAAGGTCTATCATTAGAAAATAGCTCCGTTACTGTATCTGACTATATTAAAACAAGCAAAATGAAACAGTGTCCAAGACAGAGTCGGTCCATGCCACAACACGACTGTGAAAATTTGACCTCCATGTCAGGTGGAAGCCTACTAACTTTCTGTGTTCTTCACTAGACAGAGCTGGTTGAAAATATTCCCTCTATATATTTTCAGTGTAAAAACAGGTTCTTGATTAAGTGAAAAAAATGCAGGAAATGTCTGAAATTGTGTTTGTTTTCTGCACTTTTAGGCTGAAAATTGTCAGTAGTTGAATGCTTTGTTTTTTGCCAAAAGATGTAAGTTTTCTTAGAAAAGTTGGAAATGCAAATACTTATGTTTTGTCAGATTTTTCTGTAGATTCCCCTTCTTTTGTCCGTTTAATTTCTCCATCACCTCTTGCAACAGGACCAAGAAAGGGGAGAAGGAAGCTGAATTGACTCTTAATGGAGGTCACAGAGATGAACTTCCAAAGCAATAATCATTAAAGTCTGTAGATTGGAACAAAGTGAGAGCTGTTTTTATGACCACCATTGTTTATAAAGGAACTTTACTCCTTTAGACTTGACACAGAAGTAAGGTGTTTGTGCTTAAATGTATAAACATGTGTGTGTGTGACAGAGACAGAGACAGTTTGTTTTATTCAGAAACATTAGAAATATAAATTCCAAAACCAACAAGAATGTCATAAGGTTTCTTATCCTTATCACGCCTGGTCCTTTATTGGAATAAGTTATATTGTAACAAACACATTAGGATGGCTTTTGTTCATACTATCAGTTTGAGAAAGTAGCATCATTATTAATTATACCTGTAGAATTAGTTGGTACAATTTTATGCACATAGAAGTCTTAGACACCTATCTGATATTCAAGAGTTCTGAGGACCCAGTATTGTGAAATTGCCAATGATCTGAAAAAGCTATTATTTTGTCAACTCTACTGTTAGATATTGAATACAGTTTCCTGGGAATTTTTTAACAAAACCAAATATTTTCATGGAAAAATATCTGTTTTGACAGATAGAAAAGATAAGGACACAAATCAGCACTCCAGAGTAACCAATATACCTGCAGTTAGGGAATGGATATAGGATAAAAGATGAACAAGGTTCAACTCCCAACACTGCCTTATTAAGATCAGGACTCTTTTATAACTCACATTAACGCCCTAACCTATTGGCTGTTATTTGCCTCTGTACACCCACTATTGGATTTTTTATTTTGTTTTGTTGCAAGGAAAAATTCCCAAAGTCAATGTAAAAAAAATCTATTTTAATCATGAAATTTTTGTTATTTCTAGCTCTAGTGCTTACCACTTTAGAAAATGAGGCAGGCATCTGATTAAATTTATACTTCTATTTTTTAAATATACTTGGTCTACATGTTTATGATTATACTTTACAATTAAATTAAATGTATATATACCGGGATTTATATTAGCTGTCTGTCACCAAAACACCTGAGCAGCTAGTCCATTAAATACTATATTTCAGATTAAAGTCTTATAGGAATTAAAAAACATACTTAAATGTACAAATTTCTGCATTTGTTCTAAATCCCACACAAATGGCAAACTACTGAAATTTCAAGAACATGTTAAATAATAAAGCAGTGAAATGCTGCAGTTGTCTTAAATGGTTATTATTGTATTAAATCATATATATGAAGACATGACAAAATTATGAAGTACAATGAATACAAGCAGGCAGTTAACAACAAAGCAAAATGGTTCATTACATACTTAGCATGACAATTTTATTACTGCAATACACCAATATTGTAATTGCAGTAAGAAATATAATAAGTTTAAGTTATTTTGAGACAGAAGAGTACAGTAGACCAAATTTCTATGGGGCTGTATAATTTTTAATTTTCTATGTATTACAGTGTCTTGTGTTGAAAAACTTTCAGAAATGCCGTGTCAGAAGTGAACAGAATTCAGTTATCATACAGCATAAAGCTTTTCTGCCACGTTATTTTTATTATTTCCATTATGGTATTTCCAAGCCTAGATATTCAAGAACCAAAGTCTAGATAAGGTGCAGTTATCCAGTAGTTCCCCAAAATACATACTGTACCTACACATGGCTCATGTGAGCCATATGTTAAAGGTGAGGGGATTTGGAATTCTGGGGGCAAAGTGGGGGTGGAGGAAGGAATTTAGGGCACAGAAGGGACTGGGGTGCAGTGAGGGTAAGATCTATGGATAGATGATCTGGGCAGTAACCTTACTATGAGCAAAAAGTACATCAGGGGCATGGGCTGGGAGACAGTATAGGTACAAATGGAAGAAAGGCTATCACTTCTCTAGCGGGTGGAGGGTACATCGGGGTCAGCACTTACTAGAGAATGTGACATCAACCACCCTTCCTGGCTTCTGGCCCTGGGGCTAGCTGGGTTCAGCTCTCTGTGCCATGCACTAAAACCCCTGGTTTCACAGTGCAGTTTAGGTTTCCTCTGGCCTCCCTCACAGAGGGGGTAGCTGGGCCTGATTTGTGGGAGTGGAATTCTTACCGGGTGCATGAAGTCACAGTGCAACTCGCTCAAATGTGGTGTGGCCAGCCCAGAAGCCTGGGCCACACCTGACTTGTGTTGAGATTCAGTGCACCAAGTCACAATACCCAGAGTGGGGAACTGAGCCTAACCAGCTCTGAGACTCTTTGATGCATCCTAGTGACCCAGTTTTGGGTCACAATCCACAGGCTGAGAAACCCTGATCTAGCTGATACGTGTGCTGGACTGGAACTCAGCAGAACTGGGTTCTATTTGCTCGGCCACAGATTTTTTGTGTGACTGTAGACAAGACAAGAAATGGGGTCTAGATGAAATTAGTAAAAGGCAGGTATATAACTGGGTTAAAAACCTTCTCAGAATATAGTTATCAATGTTTAATTGTGAAACTGAAACAATGCATACGAGGTCTGCCCTTGATTTGGTACTACTCAATGTTTTCATTAATAACCTATATCATGGAGTAGAGAGTGCACTTATGAATTGGAGTATTCTTCTGAAATCATGAAAATGAAATTCAATAGAAACAAGTGGAATGGAGTACCCTTAGCAAAGCAAAATCAAATGCACAACTACAAAATGGGGAAACCTGGTTAGGCAACACTATGTCAGAACAAGGAATTATGGGTTAACGTGGATCACAAACAAAATATGAGCCAATACTGTGATACTGTTCCAAAATTTCAGATATAATTCTGGGATGTATTAACAGAAATATCATATGTAAAACCCAGGGAGTAATTGTTCCATTCTATCTGGCACTGGTCAGACCTTATCTGGAGTACTTTGTCTATTGTGGTCACCACATTTTAATAAAGATGTGGAGAAATTGGAGAGACCAGTGAAGACCAACAAAAGTGCTAAGAGGCTTAGAAAACAATACCAGTGAGGAAAGGTTGAAAGAACTGGACATTTTTAGTCTACAGAAGAGTGAGGAGGGGACTGAGATATGTAAAATGTTACAAAGTGATCAAGGTAAAAAACTCAGGACTAAATTCATCCCTTCTTTGAGCTCATGCTTTAAGCTGTTAGATGCATTTTAACGGTGGGACGCATGAGCAAGGTGGGTGGGAGGCCCAGTTCTGTGCTCCTAGAAGGGGTGGGGCCTTGGGAGGAAGGAGTGAGGTTGAAGCAGCCCGCCCTCACAATCTCCTGGACTGTGCCATGCCTCCCCCTCCCAGCCCTTCAGCGCAGCCCAGAACACATTGCATGGCACTCAGGCAGCAAATTAAAGAGCACAAACCTCTGGCCACCACTGCTGCTGTAGTAGCAGTGACAGTGGCCAGGAGTTCCAGCTCCTTTTGAATCACCAGGTTCCCGGGCCCCAGGGCAACTGTCCCTTTCACTCCCACCTGTCAGTGGGCCCACACTTGAATTACAGACTTAGGCAGAGCAAACTCCACAAGAAGTGAAGGCAAAGAAAGTTTTGCATAAACATCTGAGAACTGAAACCTCTGCATTTTGCTCAGCAATACTAATTAATTATCCTTGGGTACTTTGGAGACCCATAGTACAAAGATTGGTTGCTTATGAAAATCCCAGCCATCTCTAAACAGAAAATATAACTAACTATCCCATTTGCTCATGCCAATGAATATCCATTCAGATGTATTCATCATTTTCCAATTTATTGTATTTCCTTTTAAACCTGAAATACAATGCTGTGCTTTAGGGACCAAAGGGGCAAAGTTCTTTTAGCAGCTCATAATAAATGATAGTGTGATGATTATATGCAGCATACTACTGCAAATGTTCACAGCAGTCTCTGAACAACAGAAACACACCTGCAGCATAACTTCATTGCAGCAGAAAGTCAGTTTACACCAGGGATGGATTTGTCCCTATGTGTTTGAGGCTTGAAGAAAAAGGTAAAGGAATCGAGGGAAATCAAGAATATTCAATGAATTTCTGATGCATGTGTATCCTTTTATTGGATTTTTTCCTCAAGGGTTTATTACAGGGGCACATTTTTTGGTTCTAATCTGAAAGGTGTTCATGACTTTATTTATTTTTCTTGGAAAAAAGACAAAGAAAGAGCCATACCATGAAAGATTATAAAATTATCATATATATTAATCTTCTGTTGATGCAGAGACTTCTGCCAAGTGTATAAGAAGGTTAGGTAATAATTCTCTCTTTCCATAGTGAATGTGAAATATTTTAGGCTTCAGTGATTATGAGCATCTGAGCTGCAAGATGTTCTGCTACATCAGTATACATCTCACATTTCTTGTCTCAGGCTGGGGTTCTTGAGGGACCTCACTGGATTCAGCTCCCCACCAAGAAGTCCTGCTGGCAGCAGCCAAAAATCTGCTTTCAACAGTTGCCACGACCAACTAATCAATCTGCAATTTACCTCAGACATTTTCTTCTCAACCACACTCACAAATGAAAAACAAAAACATTATGCAGAAGACCAAACAGAGAAATCACAAAGGAATCTGCAAATACTTACAAGCACAAGTCAAACCACTGCTATTATGTTTGGCTAGCTCTCCTGTTCCACAGAGGGTTTAAGTTCTGCCATGGAGAAAAACAAAACGTTTTGGAGAGTAAAATTAGAAAATCCAACAATAAACTGAACATTGTGAGGTGCGGGTATGCAGTTGAAGAAGCCATGTGATGAATTATCATAAACTACTATAAACTACATGAGCTTCTATAATTTTGTCCTGTCATTAGCACCCAGATGTTATTCCCTATCTGTAAAACAAACCATTCCCATCAGCAATATAGTAACTAGCTGACTTTCACTATCCAGACTGTCAGCCTAATCCATCTATCTCTACTGACACAAAAGAGATCCTGTGGTTAATGCCCTGCATAGAACTAGACCGAGCTCCCTTCACTAATTCTGGCACAGAGTATCTATGTGGCCTATGGTAAACCCTTAATCTCTCCCTAATCTCAGTTCTCTAGAACACTGGGGCCTGATCTGAGCCATGACCTCTAAATGCAAGCAGAATACAAATTAAAATAATAATAATTAGTAATATATTTAATTAAGTTCAATATAACTGCTGAATGAGAGTTTCATGACTCGAGTCTTATATGTTTGATTTGGGGCACAACATATAAATAAATACCCCATTTCTGCTGCAAAATATATGAGGAACAGGTAACTGAGTATTGTGTGTAACATACTTATAATTTATGGCATTATATTATTGAGCTTTAAAGATGGTATTATTTTAGACACATTTCCAAAGCCACCTAAATAAATATGTGCATAAATAAATTTGGATTTTTCCAATTCCTGCATTTCTTCTGTATCTCTGTGTTTACAAAGACACAGGGCAAATAGTTAGACACTAATTTATAGAGAATAAAACACAGATGGATAAAGTGAAACTGGGTAGGAAGTAGCTGTCACAGAATTCTCTTCTTGATGCCGTAACCCTTTCAGTTTAATAAGAACCCAAATCCATGAATGGATGCCTAGGTAAAGACTCCCTGGTTTGTTATAAACATAAGCCTTATCCCTTTGGGTGTGGGTGTGCAATTCATATATGCCTCTGTTTATTCTAGCTAGTGAAAACTGCTATTGGAGTACAAGGGTAATGTGCCTGTTCCAAACTTGTTGATGCATCTGACCAGCTTCACAGCAGAACCTCAAAGTTACCAGATGTCTCAGGAATGGAGATTGTCTGTAACTCTGAACTGTTCCTAACTCTGAACAAAATGCAACTCTGGCTCTAGCAGTTTGCACGGCGGGCTAGGTTCCAGAGGCAGATTCTTTCATAGGCAAGCCTCTCCCCTTTTCAGCCAGGGGGAGTGGGTGGTGATGAAAACAGCATGTGTGTGTGTGTGTGTGTGTGTGTGTGTGTGTCGAGCTGGGAGTGGAGGGGTGAAAACAATACCCACAGCTTACAGGAAAGCAACACAGACCCCAGTGCTGCTCCTGTTCCAGATGGCTTGGTCTGGCCTCTGCTCACAGCTTTGCCTGGAAATCTCAGCATCTTCACCTCCTAGCTGTAAGTGGCTGCTCCCCATGTGGGGATAGCAGTAGAGGTGGGCACAGGCAGCCTACCTTTAAAATGTAATACTGTACTGTACCTATATTTGCCCTTTTTTTTTTAATTGGTTTCCACTGCTACCTGATTGGTTATTTCCAGTTTCACATGGCATCCAGTTGACCGATCAGTCTGCAACTCTGATTCTTGATTTGTGCATGTGTGTATTTCTACCATAATGGTATCAACTTACTAACGTCCTTTGAAAGTGCTTTTGTATCTAGTGATGACCAGTGCTGTTAAAAGTGAGGTTTTGTTACTTTTTATAGAGCAAAACATCATCCAAACCACAAAAGAAGCAGAGTTATAAGTAAGGTATCATCAGGTTATTTGATTTCTGTTTTTGTAAATGCTTATATACACAGAGAACAAATAAGCTTTTATAGGGACTAAGGTCTAGTTAGTGCAGTTGAAATAAAGTGTGAGACAGATTGGTAGTTGAGCTTCTATAGGAAAGAAGACCTAAAATAATTCTAAATTGGACAATACATAAATTACTTCTGTATTTGTGTGATTTCTTGCACATATTTTGGTAATCAAGGATTAAATATCTGCAATTTCTTATTCAGATTTTCAGTCCATATTTCCCCTGTTTAATTTCAGACAACATATAGCCTTTTACCTATCTTAAATAATTAAGTCTATACCTTTGTGTTTACATTCTTCAATATGTGTACATGGATAACACATCCTCTTTAATTATTTGGCCAAGGCATACGTACTTAGGTGCTGATCTTGTGCTTAACTTTATGCCTAAATCCTTTCAACATCAGGGCCTAAGGTTATTACAGTAATGTTTGAGAGACGGAGCAGAGGAATAGATCATAAAAGACAGATAGATGGATTTTTATTTAGGATCAGGACCATACATTTTGCTCTTT
This sequence comes from Pelochelys cantorii, assembly GCA_032595735.1. Taxonomy (NCBI): domain Eukaryota; kingdom Metazoa; phylum Chordata; order Testudines; family Trionychidae; genus Pelochelys; species Pelochelys cantorii. Next base: position 329,090,277 of record CM064326.1, on the reverse strand, counting down.
TTCCTCATAAATCAATCCGTGTGGTCCCTTGACAACAGAAATATCTGTATGAGACTCAGGCTAATAAAAGGAATAGAAATGCCAAGAGGAATATACCGAAAAATGTAGTGTAATAATTACTATACCATTACACCATGAATCCACGTGTTCCTCCATTATATCTGTTAAAGCTTTGTCTCCTTCTTGTAAAAACGTTCAGTCTTCTCCAGGAAGAATATGAATTCTAATGAAACACTTAGAAAAAACAATGAATAAATCATTGACTTAATCCCCCTTGATAACACATGTACCAAAAAAGTTAATTCTTAATTTCCATTCACACACATCACAAATGAAATTTTCTCATCATTAAATCTAAAATAGCAGATGTGAATTTTTTTTTAATTAAAAATGATGACAAGTGATGGATTTTAAAAGCTTTTAATGCTGTATATGTTACCCAAATCGGCAAGCAAAACATTCCCCTAGGGGGGTGCTGTGATGCTAAGTTGTTAGTGATTGTTAGTGACTAAGGTTTTTCTCATGATATTAAAAAGTAGGAAAGAAATAACAGCACTAACACAACAGTTCAGAACTCATTAAAATGTTCTTTGCTTATGAAAAGCACTCAATATCCTTGACAATTATAAATATCCAGTGGCAAGTGTAATAGGGAAAAGTCTGAGCTTAACACTTAAATGATTAGTTTTATCGCATAGACAGATGGGCCAGGAGTAAGTTTGTTAATTGTCCATGGAACACTGTCTCAGCTGATAGACTCTTGGTGTTTGTTTATCTTTCAGCATGTGCATAAAGCTCATTGAACTTAATAGGATTAAGGGTATGTTGAAACAAACAAGCAAACAAAAACTCACAGCAGCAACTCATAAAGCTTGGGTCTACTGACTCAGACTTTTGCTGCAGGGCTAAAAATAGCAGCATAGATGTTCAAGCTTAAGCTGGAACATGGTCCCTGAGACGTGGAAAACTGAGAGTGTGTACATTGCTATTTTCAGCTCCTCAGCATGAAACCTGCTAGTCCAAGTCAGTTGTCCCATTACTGCCTTTTTTGCTGTGTAGACATACCCTAAGAAGCCTCAGGGCCTGACCCAAGGCTAGTGAAATTAATAGGAGTCTTTCCATTGACTTAATTACACTTGGAACAAGGCTTTAAATCTAACCTAACCTTTTTTCTTCTATCTATTACATGAGCAAAGTCCAGATCATTATGGATATGTTCTTTTCCCAAAATAAATGCTCACTTCAGCACGTAACAAAACCGCTTGTTACCTCCAGTGTTCAGCATTCATGAGTCAAAAAAAGAAAGTAACAGAACAATGTGTGTGCAGAATGGAAAAGTTCTGAGACAGACTGTGGTGTAGTCTCCAGAAGAAAACAATGGAAGGATCCACACCAGACCTGTGGAACACTAGCTTCCCTCTGGATCAGCAACTGCACTGGCTGAGTGGTGAAATAAATGAGTTGAAAATATTTTCTCTCTCTAGTTTGCCGTCACTATCAAAGCTCAGTAGTAACTCCTGAGGGCTTACCATAACAAATGCACAGCTTTTTACAGCACTCGCTATTTAAAGGGTGAGAGCAAAGATGTGAAGAATAGTGCTTGAAAATGAACAGTGCCTCTGAAGTGCGGTGTGTGATGGGGGCAGTCCAAAGGCAGAAGCACCTTGGTTTATTGTGCCTCACACAGGTATGTAGACTCTGGTACTACAGGAAAAGCACAGCCATTGTCGGAGCATTGAATAATTTGTATAGTGGGGGTGCTGAAAGCCATTGAGCCAAACCATCATATATAAAATTTATGCCTTCAAGCCAGGGGCAGTAGTGTCCTCAGCACCCTTAGTTCCAGCACCTATGATAGTTGCACCCTGTGATAAAGTAGAGAAGACGCTCTGCCATCCCCCTTATGGCTGAGGTCCTGCACCTTTGGAGAGCCTCACCTAGCCAGGTAAGCAGCATGGCATCTGGTACTATTTCTGTTGAACTGAAGTAGAACCTCAGAGTTTACAGACAGCTCAGGAGTGGAGGTTGTCTGTAAGTCTGGAATTATCATAACTCTTAAAAAACCCCAGTTCAGGCACCCAGTCCACCACCTAATACTGTAGGCCAGGTTTCAGCAGTAGCTGATCCCCCTGCTCAGCACTGGCATGTGTTTTTGTGAGCTTCTCCTCCTTTGACAAAACATAAAAACATAGGGTTGCCAGATGGTTTCACAAAAAATACCGAACCCAAAAAAATGCTGGGAAAAATTCTGTTGAGAAAAAAAAAAAAAAAAAAAGGACAAAGGGCTGCTGAAATGCAGTCTTGGCCCTTTCACCCTCCCTCCAGCCCAGCCAGCACAAACTGCACTGCATGTCCCAGTCAGCACATTTTAGATGTCCAGTATTTTCTGAATTTTTTTTTACTGGACAGAAGGCGCAAATACTGGGCTGTCTGGTTCAATACTGGACACCTGGCAACCCTAAAAAAAACAGGGCATCTCCCTCCCAACCAGTGCAGGGAGGGAAAAACAGCATGTGCCCCTCCCAGCAGGGTGTATCTGAAAGTGGCACAGACCCCAGTGCTGCTCCTGTTCTGCTGGCTCTGGCTAGCTTGGTCTTCCAGCCCAGTGTCTTCAGCTCCTTGCTATGTGTAGCTTTTGTGTGCATGAAGGTGGGATGGGGTCACGCAGGCCACGAGTGCCTATCTTTAAGATTCAATATAGACACAGTACAGTATTTGCGTGGGGTGTGTGTGTGTGTGTGTCTCTGCTGATGCCTGATTGGCTATTTCCTCTTTTACATGGTATCCAGTTGACTGGTCAGTCCTTAACTCTGTTGTTCCTATCATTGAGGTTCTACTTTACATGACAGAAGTCCCACTGAGTCCATTGCCAACAGAATCAGCCCCAAAGGTCCTGGACACAGGAATTAGTATCTACCTCCAACAAAGATGTCCACGAGGATCATCCTTTCCCCTTCTTATCCAACAGCACAGGAAGGTCACAAGGAATGCTTGCTGCTTATCACTACAACCAAGGACCTCCTATAGTTTCTGCAGCCGCTGTGCTTTTTCAGGTTATGCTTGAAGGAAGTGTTTCCGTAGGTTGATACATGTGGGCATGATGCTCATGCAGAAGTGATATTGCTGAGCATGCTTGTCAGCCGTTTGTGGGATGGAAGGTAAAAAGGCATATTTAATAAACTCCTTGCAATATTCAACGTGAATATGAGATGAATTGTAGCAACTACAATCATAATAAATAACACACACAATGGGCATAAGTAAGTCAATAGAGCTGCACAAAAAGCATTAAAGAGATCTATTATCAATAGTATGGCAGTGCCTAGAGGACCAGGTCAGACTGGGATGCTGTTGTGTTAGGTGTTTTACATACACATGGTAAGAGACACAAAGCTTCTAATCTGAACAGACAATACTGAAAAATAATGGAAGGGGAACTAGAGGGAGACTATCCCAAGATGGCACAGCATATTAGTGGCAGAGCACCAAGAGAACACAGGTCTCCTAATGCCCACTCCATTGTCTTATCCACTAGACCATACTGCCTCTTATGGGAAAGCTTAAGGACTTTAGAAGGAAGCAGTTTAAATAAGCATTCTAGAATCAGAATTTTCAGACACGGGCACTTTCATAGGAAGTCCCTTGTCTCATACTTGAAGGCCAGAATCAAAATATAGATACTTAAATTGGATATTTACCCACTATGTACCAGTTTGAACATCCACGTCTAGAATGGATATGATCTATTAAAAAGTGATCATATTTTTAAAAAGTATTTGGCTGAATGCAGAATAAAATACAAAGGCACATGATTTGTGAGGATCCTCATGTTCATATGGAGATGAATCTTTAAGACTTAGAGACATTAGAGCTTTTAACCACTGAAAATACTCTACAGAATTTTTAAAAGCATATTTTCCACCAGCACCCTTAAATCTAATTACACATGTTCTACTGGTAGATGAGGAAATCTAACTTATATGTGAAGAACCAGGAAAAAAAGGATGAGAATGTGCAAATTAAAGTGTGGGCGGGTTGGGGGTGGCTTCTTTAACTTTCACTGTCTCAGTTTGCCTTTGCTCCACATTGTGCAAATTGGGTACAATTTGACTCACGTATGCATCTGCAGAGCAGATGTAATTAGATATATGGGAATCCCACTGAGTGTAATTTACACCACCTTCTGCTAAAAAGGACTTAATGAATTACCCAAGCTGATCTGTCTCATCAACATTATTTCTAAAAATGGACTAAACCAGGCATGGTTTTATAAAGCTTCATTGACTGAGTTATGATTTTGCAAATGTGGGTGATTTAGATCTGGCTCAATTTTACCTCAACACCCAACATGTGCATGGCTCTGTAAAACAATTCCAGAGTGAAGGCAGTTTATTAAAAACCATGTTCATCTAGGTTGAATACTGGTAACCACAGTTTGACTCTATAGTAACATGAAACATCTTCCTTACTGAGGGCAAAGATTAATCCTTTAAATCCTGCATCACACTATTGACACACAGTGTAAGCTTTTGTAACTCCATTGATTTCAATACAGTGACATAAACTGCAGCAGTGGAGAATTTGGCCTACTGTAATTTGTGAAAAAAAGATCAGGAATTTTGAACCCACCTTCCAGAGACTAACAGGGTCTATTGCATGCAAGTAAGAGTCCAGCATGGCATTATTAAACAGCATGGTACCTCAGGGACACCATGTTTGTCCATTTTGAAACCAACTTCTTAATTGATATTCTAAGAACAGTTAATTGAGCCAATGGAACAAGCTGATAAGGGGAAGTTCATAGACTCACAGAACACTAGACCTGGAAGCGACCTCGAGAGATCATCAAGTCCAGTCCCCTGCCCTCACAGCAGGACCAAGCACTGTCTAGACCATCCCTGATAGATGTCTATCTAACCTGCTCTTAAATATCTCCCGAGATTGTACATTAACTTTTCCAAAGTTATTTGCAAATAGACCTGACATTTTTATACAACAGCAAACGATTCAGTGGATGGGTAACCCAGTAGAATCCCTTCCAAACCAAACTACCCTACAATAGCAGGGACACTCCCTAGTTCACTCATTTTCTGATGGCAATGATCCCCAGATAATGTAAGCAGTGGCTTACTTCATTTCTTGCTGTATACATATATCTAAGATATACAGGTTTCTGTGCTGCTGCTGAGCGGAAGTTGCTTAAACCCCTTCAGATTCCAGATGGAATATTATTGATGAATGTTTATTAATTTCTGGTGCAGGGAATGTGGTGACTGGGACTGATTTCCATCATGCAGTAAGTGCAAAGGGAAGGAGAAATGAATGATGCCTTGTTTGCCTGCAGCAGCATTTAAATTACATGCCTAATGGATGGCTCAGATTTTCACTGTAAAATTGAGCGAGTAAGTAAGTCAGGTCAGTGGGATGACTCTAGGAAATCAATATTTAAAGCTGTGCAGGCTGAATATCCAGGGGAGCTGTGGGAGTTCTGATCAGCTATCTATAATGTCAGAAAACACGCAGGGATACAGTGAGGTTTCTTTACTCATGCTGAATACTTTACTACATGAAGAGTTCCACTGGAGCCAATGGCATGGCATATGCAGTGAGGCACTGCCCCACATAGGTAAGGCTATCTCTCTGGCCTGTACATGGGACAGTGTCATGTTGCTATTTGTGGTCCACACTTCAAATGGCCAAACACCAGTTCTCTTTCCAGAGGACACTTGCACCTAGCAGCAGGAACATGAGCTGGAATTTGGCCAGTTCAGTTCCGTCTCCCTCCAAACCGTGGAATGAGGAGTAACGGTAGTTCGAATTAGGATCTTTAATTCGAACTACCTAGTCCGTGCCGCGTGTAGCTGCGGGCACGGAGTTCGGACTAAGGGGGATTTAAAAATGGTGGCGCCCGGGAACATGCAAATGAAGCCTGGGATATTTAAATCCCGGGCTTCATTTGCAACCTCGGTTGCCCTCATTACCCTACCTAGCTCGAACTAACGAGCTAGTGTAGACGTGCCCTAGTTGCTTTTGAAAGCCTACACAACTCTGAGATTGTTAAATGTCTATTTTCCAAAGGATTTAAGATTCTCTGTGTGTGTTCCTGTCTTTGTTTCCTGTAGGTCTTTACCTCACCTATAAGACTCTGGGTGCAACTTCAATAGTTAAAAACACAAGGAAAGATATAATGGTCATTAATCTGAAGCCCCAGTACACTACATGTAAAGGGGCTGCAGAATTGCTGTTAATGTAACTATCAACTTTACAGCCCTTTTAAACTGCCAGCATCATACAAAAGGACCTTGGTTATCAATGAAAATGAGACCCATCATTTAAATCAGTACATCAAGACAGCGTTAACAACTACCAATGCTAAAACAGCCTCCCAGTCATATGTATGTATGGCTGTAAGGGGAAAGTTCTGCCTTATTTCACTCCTGGGTGTAGCAAGGTTGAGGAGTGCAAAAGAGGACACAGTTTGGTGAATTAAAGCTTTTTAGGGTTAGTAGACATGAGATAGGATTAGGATCTTATTTTTGGTGGTGTATGGGAGAATCGACTGGAAGCATTGGAAGTATTACCATGCATAGACTTGTCCCTCTTCTGAGAGTTTACCTCAAAGAAAGAGGAACTCTTTTCATGCCTCCTTGTTTACTGGACTCCCTAAGCAGGAACAAATTTGCATGAAGAAATTGCATTGCTCTGATCATTTTAATTAAAGCTTTTAATGAATCACTGGCTACATAAAAACAATCATCACACTCATCAGCTGTACTCCACGCACAAACACGCACATGCAGGGCATGTGGAATGAACAGAACTCAGGATCACCTTTTTCCAGTGCCATGTGCCCCTACCACTGACAGGATTATCTTGAGCAGTTCTTCAGTGAACCAGTGAAACATTCATAAACCATTTGTGGGTGGCAATGGCCATAACAAGGGGTTCAGTCTGCCTAGGGTTCCTTTTCTAAACTGTAACTATGGCTCAAGTGCTCAGCCTGAGACACATGACTATTTTCTTACTTCTGGCTCTGGGGGAAGTAAGTCGGAAAAACAGACGTTATTCTGACAAAACTTGAGTTACTTCCACACTGCAATCACGTTCTTTCAAAAGAAAATCAAAAGAACAGTGGGGGTTTTCCAACAGCAGTACTCCTCTTTCTATGAGGAAGAAGCCTTTTCCGAAAGAGCTCTTTTGGAAAAAGGCGTGTGTGGACGGGGAGGATAGTTTTCTTTCGAAAGAAGAGGCCTCCAGGAAATAACACAGGTGACCTGATGGACACTCCATCCATACTAATCACAACTCTATAGTTCCTCTCTCCTGCCAGCTCTTAAAGCTGCAGGCACCCTGGACAAGCTTTGTGACAGGAAGCCGGCCTGAGAACAGCACCCTGACTGTGCAGCTCTCCCTACCGCAGGCCTTGCTACCCATTGAGGAGCCACAAGCCCCCTGCGACCCCTCTGGACCTTGCAGGGAACAACCCCAGGGGTCCCAGGATACACCCAGGAGGACCAAGAGGTGGGCACCCTCCTGGTCCGGAGTGGAGATCCTCCTCGAGCTGTTGGGCAAGGAGGAGATATTGCAGGATCTCTGCTCCAAGTGCTGCAACACAGACATTTATGGCTGGATGGCCAAGTCCCTGGAGGAGCGTGGGCACCCACCCCAGACCTTAGAACAAGACTGGAGTAAGGTGAAACAGCTCTGTCAGGGATACGACAGGGCCGGAGAGCACAGATTGTGCTCAGGGGCAAGACCCCACATCTGCCCCTGCCACCAGGAGCTCCATAAGATCCTGGGGAGTGGAGAAGCCATTTCCCCAGCCATCATGGTAGACTCCGGCCTTGAGACCCTTGTCGTCGCTCAGCTGGAGGTCACAGTGGAGGAGGAGGACCAGGGCCAGCAGGAGGAAGAGAAGGAGACAGACACCATCACCCTGTCCTGGAGCCGGTGTCTGTCAGCCAGGACATCTCCCAGGCCTTGTCTGACCCCGGGGAGAGATCTTCAGGTGAGTGGTCTCAGTTTGTCACACACACAGGGCAGGGTAGGTGGGCATGGAGAGGGTGGGGTGTGAGCTTGGCCTGCTCGGGCTGGACATCATGCTGCAGTCTGTGTACATGAAACCATGTGCAGCGTTGGTGTGAACCATAAGGATTCAGCAGGCAGCCCCTGAGGTGGGATCCTGCTGCCAGGCTCAGGGGAGGCCATACACGTCTGGCCCTGGGGGGAGAGAGGGTTGGAGCGGGGGTCACCCAGCATCTGCCACGGCTGGAAGCAGGCTAGCCACAAGGGTGCAGGCATGACCCCAGACACCCCAAGGAATACCACACACAGCAAATGGGCATGCCTGCACATGCGAGGCAACACCCGTTCCCACAGACAGTGCTGCGAGCCATAGATGTGTATGCGGACCCCAGGAGGGCCAGGCTGCTCCTGGCTCCTCTGCTGCCCATGGGATCCCACTGTGGCTGGACACTTCCATTGCCTGCTTCTCCGTGGGCTAGGGAGTGGAGGGAAATGAGCAACATGGTCCCCTGGGTACCTCGGGGTCCCTGTGAGGCTGTGCAGGCCACACATGGCCTCGCTTCTGGGACATCCCCCTCCTCTGGCCTAAGGACTGTTGGTCGCTGTTCACAGAGGAGGGCACAGCCTCAGGGACAGTATCTGCGTGGATGACTAACCGCCTCTTCCTCTGTGTTCTCCACAACCAGACCAATTGGGACTGAGGGGCAAGCCACACCACCCATGCCAGCTGCCACAGCCAGGGGGACCCGAAAGCGCAACAGGCACCAAGAAGTCTGATGTAGCAGCATGTCAGCATCCTGCACAACATGCAGCAGACCCTGGCACAGAAGATCCGGGAGGACGCAGAGTGGCAGAACCATGCCCGGCACCAGCTCATGCAGCAGTGCTATAGCACATATGCCATCATGAGAGAAATGATGGCAACCCCGCCTGCTGTCTCTGTTCCTGCCTACCACCCTCCTGCCCCCCTGCTACGCCCCTTCCCCCTCCACCTGTCCCCCAAGCGATGCCTCTGCTTCCTCTCAAGTGAGATCCAAAGGCTCCTTCCCCAAACGATGCCTATGCCCCCTCCCCAAGCAATGCCTATGCCCCCTTCCTCCTGCCCTCTGCCATCCCTGACCCCACTCCAGCCGCCCCCCCTTCTGCCAAACCCCCTGTGGTTCCCAGACCCACCCAACCCCAAGTCTGACGAGGTCCCCGCACTCGAAGTGGCACATCCAGCCACCCCCCATGTCACTCCACGCTTTCCTCTCTTCCTGGTTATGAGCCCCACTCTTCCTCCAGGTTATGACCCTCCCTCCCCTTACCCAGCTGTTTTAACTGAAAGATCAACACAGAATTCATTTTGTTTAAAACCAAACATGTCTTTTTTCTGAAGTCAGGGAAGGGGTGAAGGGAGGGGTTGTGGTGGGGAAGGAATAGGGCAGCAAGTTAGATGCCTCTAGGGAAGAGGCTCTGGGGAGAGTTACTGGGGTCCTTCAGAGAACCTCACCCTCAGAGCCTCCCGGATGCACACCCTGGCCTGATGTGCCTGGTGGATGGCAACTGTCCATGGCTGCTCAAAGGCTCACCCCTCACAGACAGCATCTGCACCTCACCCTGGGAGAAAGGCCTCCCCCTTCCTGATGACAAAGTCCTGATGACAGAGCTCAGCTCCAGGAGACAACCCTTTCCCCCTTCTCTTTACTGATCCTGAGCTTTACCCACCCAAAAGCCATGAAGTTTAACATCCTGCACAACTGCTCTGTTCTTTCATGAGTACAGTGGGGATGACAATCTATTATCACACTTCCACCACAAAACAAGCAAACTCTAACCAAAATGACACAGGAAAGGTAGAATTGTACATAATCAGTATCATAATTAATGTAAATGAACCTGGTTGAAATGGACTTTTCTCCGATGGAAAGAGCAGAAAGCTTCATTCCTTGATGCCTGACTTTTTTATGCCATTAATCCCAACTTTTTCACTACCCCCTCTCTGTCATTAGTGTAACTGTCTACAATGTCCACACCACTAGTCATGATAGGCCAGATCCAAAGCCACTAGGAGCTTTCCCAAACTTTCCCTGTATCCAGCACTATATACAAATACGAGCTAGGGAAGAGAGGAAAGGAATGGAAACCTAGGGCATTCAAGTGAACATTCTCCATTTGCACTGTTTTCTTCCAATAGTTCCCTGCACTTCTACAGATCCACATCTCTCCTGGTACATTTTCCCACAAGCTCTGACTACTTTTAATATAAGTGGCACAGATAGCAACCTGGCTAAGCTTGCCTGACACTTCCAATTATAAGATGCTGCTTTCAGTTGCTTATACCTTTGCTAAACTTTAACCACTTGAGCTGACAGTTTTCACCCCGGCAGACTGTCTCAGGGGTGACAAAAGGTAGGAGGGAGGGGTGACAAAAGGTCTAGAAGGAATGGGGCTTGGATGAAAAGCCAAAGTAGGATGGGAGAGCATAGAACTGGGATGAGGAGCCAGGGAGGGAAGACTAGGACTTGGATGAGACACATACGCGAGGGCCCCCGAGTGTCATGGCACATAGCTCTATAGTAGTCTCCTTCCTTATGAGCTTTTAAGGACCAGACAGGAGAGTACTGCAGGATCCTTGACTATTCACACTCAGGTGGCATACTTCCTTCCAGGGTAGGGGAACCACAGCACCACACTAGCTGCTAAGTTTACTACAGAACAGGGTCTGGAAACCACCGAACACAACAGATGTCAAACGTACTGCAGCTACAGTCTGGGGCTGAAAGAGATGTCTGGCTTAGTGCCCACCACAGCCCCTATCCCATTTACTTGGGCTATTCCTTTGAAATCCTCTAAACAACACTTTACTTTTTCACACTGACCATCTTACTAATTCTGGGGATTCAAGGTTGCCCAAGTGATCCTATGTTCTGCAGAGCTTTTATTTAGTTACTTAGTTATTTTCCAAAAGGAAAATGCCTTCCAACTTTCCAAAGCTTTCTTTTTCTTCCCTTCAGGGCAATGTTTAACAAAACACCATGAGATGTATCTGATTAAAAACCCAGTCAACAATAAAGCGATTATCTTTCTTCACAGTGTGCAGTGCCATATGGTGACTGAGTAAGTGGGAAGAATTGATGCTTAATATGCAGCTCCACTGATTTACAGTTACCGACTTCCTGCAGAAAATGACTATTCCTTTCATAAAAACCTAATTAGTTTTAAAAGTATGTGTTTGCAGAGGAGAATTTGTTGATAAAGTTGCTAGTGCAGTTTCAAAAATATATTAATGATCTGTAAACAGCTACAGTGACAGACACATTCTGAACCAGCTGTCTCGTTCTGTCCCACTGACCCATACAATCAGAAGTACTGCTTGCAGTAACCACAAGCAGCTGTTTTTACTGTTGCTTATTATTTATCGTATTTATAAACTTCTTACAATTACATCAAATCAGGGTATAAATCCACCAGCACATTAAACAGCAATTAGACTGTCGTTATAAGTTCTGTTGACAAACTGAAGGCTTTCAAAAGGGAACAGTAATTTAATCTTTCCTGTTTTCAATTTTTTTTTTCTTCCAGCAATAGAGATGGTACTGAGGGGAAGAGAACACAAAGGCCAAGTCTACACTGGACCTGGAAGGCCGGCTTATAGGATGTGACTCCATCTGTGTATTCTACGTAGCTGTAGCCGGTTAACCTTAATCCAAGCTTGGCACCGTCCTCACTGTGAGAAGCATCTTTCCTATTCTGGACATTTTGTCTCTTCCCTCTTCCCATATTGGCATCCATTCATCGTATTTCATTTGGCATCCATTCATAATAAGCAAGTAGAGAGGTGTTCTTAAAATGTTGCACAATTCCAGCTGGTCAGTCAGGGGTGGAGGGCAGAGCTGGTTTCCAGGGGGCACAAGAGACTTCTCACATGTTTGTTTCAGAGTATCCAGGTGGGTTTTTTTATAGTAAATATCTAGTTGTTATGTCTGCACAGGAAACTGACTTAGAGATGTGCCTGAGTTTGTAGCATATCTGCAACAATGGCTCCAAAGCGTGAACTGTCACTTCAGGTCATTTCTAATTCAGCTGTTAACGCTGACATTTTGTGGGTCATTGTTGTCAACTATTTCAGTTAGTTTTGGGAGCCACTGAATGACAGGAAATAAGCATTGAAATAAATGAAGATGAAGACGAAGAAGAAGAAGAAGTGGCAGCAACATTGAACCAACCCCATTCTGTCATTCTTCCCTTATAGGTCACATTTTCTAGACCTTCAATCATTTTGGCTGCTCTTCCCTTGGCTACTTCCAATTTGTCCACATATTTCCTAAAATATGGAATCAAGAACATAGTACTCCTGCTGAGACTTAATCAGAGTGAAGTAGAGTAGAAGAACTGTGTATTGCTTACAACACTCCTGCTAATACATCCCAGAATTATGTTTAATTTTTTTGCAGCAGTTTTACACTGTTGACTCACATTTAGCTTGTGGTCCACTATGACTCCCAGATCCCTTTCTGCAGACTCCTTCCTAGGTATTAGGTCTGTCAAGCGATTAAAAAAAATAGTCACGATTAACTGTGTGATTAAAAAATTTAATCATGCAATTAATTGCACTGTAAAACAATAATAAGAATACTATCTATTTAAATATTCTCGGATGTTTTCTACATCTTCTAATGTATTGATTTCAATTACAACACAGAATACAAAGTGCATAGTGCTCACTTTATATTTATTTATTGCAAAACCTTTACACTCTAAAAAAAACTTCAGTTCACCTCACTGAAGTATTGTAGTCCAAATTCTATCATGAAAGCTGAACTTAAATTCTTTAATATAATCAATATATTTGTGTCCTATTCAAGAGTCCTTTTAGCTCAGCCCCAGCTGTGGGTGGCACAGGGCCAGAGAGGGGTAGACTCTGCTGTGGGCAGTGCAGACTTTGGGGGGAGGCTCCATCCCCAACTGCGGGTGGCAAAGGGCTCAGGGGTGGGGGTCAGCCCCCAAGTTCAGGGGAGGGGTCAGCCCCTGGGCTGGGGGGGGTAGACCCCACCATGGGCAGTGCAGAGTTCAGGAGTGGGGACTGAGCCCCAGAATCAGATGTTGAGGGGAGGGTCAGTCCCAGCCCTAGGAGGCAAAGAAAGGATGGCTTGGGTGAGCCCTGTTGGGTGTGGGGGGGACAGCTCAGGCAAGCCCCCCACCCCCCGGCTGTTTTATTTTAAAAAATATGGTCACCTGGGAACGGAGAGGGACGGGTATCTTTACTTTTCTTGTTTACTTCTCCGTTGGAGCTGGAACCAAGACTTCAGGGTTTTTTCTCCTTTCTGGCTGCTTCATTTTTCCATGTGCCCGCTGGTGGCGGCATTCATTATTGCACCTTACCAGAGAAGGTCTCTGGAGCAGCTCATGCTGGTTTGCCGACCTCTGTGATTAATGCGGAGTTAATTTAACACATTAACTCTGCCCTGCATTAATCACAGGCGTTAATGCCCACTAATTAACAGTCCTAATAGGTATCATCTCCCACTTCGTATGTTGGCAACTGATTGTTCCTTGCTATGTGGAATACTTTGTACTTGTCCTTATTGAATGTCTTCCTGTTTATTCAGACCATTTCTCTAGTTTGCCCAGATCATGTTGAGTTATAATCCTGCTCTACAAAGCATCTGCAAACTTTATGAGTCTGCAATTATCTAAATCACTGATAAAGATATTGAAAAGATCTAGACCCTGAACTGATCCCTGCAGAAACACACTCATTTCCTGCCAACATGATCATGAACCATTGAATATTCTCTGGGAATGATTTTCCAACCAGTTTTGCACCCACCTTGTAGCAGCTCCATTTAGGCTGTATTTTCTTAGTTTATTAAGGAAAAGGTCATGCAAGACTGTATCAAAAGCCTTACTAAGGTCTAGATACACCACATGTGTTTCTGCCTTCTCCACAAGGCTTGTTATTCTGTCGAAGAAAGCCATTGGGTTGGTTTGACATGATTTGTTTTGACAAATCCATGTTAACTATTACTTATCACTTCATTATATTGCAGACGTTTGCAAAGTGGTTGCTTAATTTTTCGTTCCGTTATCTTTCCTGGTACAGAAGTTAAGCTGACTGGTCTATAATTTCCTAGGTTGTCCTTATTTTCCTTTTTATAGATGGACACTATATTTTCCCTTTTTTTGGTCTTCTGGAATGTCTTCCATGCTAATGAAGGATGTAAGGACTTTAACACAAAATGCTAATTTCAAAGCAAGTGGCCTTTATGTGATGGTCACAGGGCAAACAACTAAGTGAATTCCTTTCTTAACAAAGAAAAAGCCCGTGTGGTTCCAGACACAATCAGCTTACTTTCTATGTGAACATACTATAAATATGGATTCAAAGAAACATACTCTGTCACTGGATTGTTTCAGGGCATACCTAATGGTACACTGGAAGGAAGGGAAGTACAGCAGATGCAAAAACAGAGACTTCAGAAATAATCTGGGTACCTTAATAGACTTCTGGGAAATTGAAGTTTATTTCATCACTGCCACCATTCAGAGATGCAAACTAATTCACCTGTGCATATATTTTATGTGCTTTAACTTCACACTCTCATTCTTTTTTCTTAGGTAATAAATCTTTACTTAGTTTACTATAGAATTGGCTGCCAATATAGTCTTTGGTTCAAGAGCTGGAATATCAATTGGTCTGACATGAGTGACTGGTCTCTTGGAACTCAGAGAAACCTGATAGATAGGATTTTGGATTAAGTGACCGTTATTCATTCATCAGATGAGTTGGAATGGGTTTACCAACGAAAGTGCATGATTCTATGTATTTTGTTAGTCTCTAAGGTGCCATAGTTTTTGAAGTTACAGACTAACACAGCTACCCCTCAACTTTAAGAACAATGAGTAGTCCTATGGCACCTCAGAGACTAACAAAATACGTAGAATCCTGCACTTTCGTGGGTAAAACCCATTCCAACTCATCTGATGAAGTGGCTTTTACCCACAAAAGCTCATTATTACACAGGTCAATTTGTTTGGGTGGCAAGAAAGACAGGAGAGACCAAGGAGACTCTCTGTGACTCCATGGTAAGTTTGTTATAGTGGTCCAGGAGTTCCCATTTGTTACCGCTCGGTGAAATATAATGATATATCAGCAGCGTGGAGCACCTGCCCTTGTTTTCTGTCAGTCTGCCCTGAGATAGGCACACACTTTCATGAGCCACTCCAATAAGCATGATATATATGACTAACTTTAAGCATTTGCTTAAGTCCCATTGACTTCAATGAGATTTAAGTATGTTTTAAATTAAGTATGTGCTTAAGTGCTTTGCTGAATGAAGGTCAGGGGCACGGACAGAAATATATTATATCTGTAGTACATCTGTAGACAGAATGAAATTACCTAAGTTGTAGTTAAGCTGGAACACTAATATTACAACTGTTAATTTTGCTGAACCATCCTGGGATCTTGTGATGGTCACAAGTAGTTTTGGCCTAACATTTACTTCTCATCTCACAGCTGGTTCTGCTGAAGGAGAGTTTTCTCCATTCCCTCTTCCCTCTCCCCACCCAGGACAGTCTCTGCTCTCTATAGACCCCTCCACTAGCACATAGGGCTCTGGACAGAATTACTTCTTGCTCCTCCTTCCCAAGTATTTTAGATGCCTTGTAGGCCTATCTTTGTTCAGAGAGACAAGTTAATTTCAGTTCCCAAACTCCAAGCAAGCCTCTCCCAATGAACAAGAGCCAGATATTTACTCTTCTTCCTTATCTGTCTGGAGTTGATTCAAGTTTGACACTTACTGCAGGTGTGGTGAAGTGGGGTTGATTGCTTCAACAAGCTTTCAGAACCCCTTCAGGGTCAGTGAGAGATTGACACACTCCATTACAACTCTCTGATTATAGTTTACACACATTCAGATCAGCTAGCCAATCAATAAACATTGCCTCTCAATGGTAATTTTGAAATTTCCAGATATTTCCAATCAGCTGGTAATTTCATCAAACAAGGAATCTTATCACATATGGGACTCCACTAATTGGTTAAAAACCTCCACTTTTCTATCTGTTCACAGGCAGCACACAAAATTCATACCACACAGGATGTGCCATAATATGAAGGATCTGTTTTAGCCACTCACAGGGAATTGAAAGCAAAACCAAATAAACAATAGACTTGAGGTGTGTGAGGGGGTTGTTTTTGGTTTTACATTCCTGCATCTACATGAGAATACAAGGTAGAAATGAGATTTGGGTTTATTATTTTTGAGAATAGTATGTGATAACTTTCATACATTTATGCAAGTTTTGCTAAGAATTTTTGAATAATTGTGATCTGTAGACTTCCAATAAAAGAAGAAACTTTCATATGGAATAGACAGTTATTTGTCATTCACAAAGATGAAGATGCAAACTAGAGAGCCTCATTTCAGAACTGCTCAATAATAAATCATCAGACCAGAGATGACTCAAGTTTGCTTATGAGTTAGTTGATTGACATAGAAAAAAGAACCATAAAGGAAAGCAAAGGAAATTTGAAATCAGAGAAAAGGAGGAAGAAGAGGAGAAAGAGAAAGAATAGGTTTCAGGAAGGCTTCTTCTATATGCAGACTAAAATATCTAATATAAAGTTGTAGGCAAAAAGATGAAGTAGCAAACCATTGTGAGAAAACAGGTCAGAATCTTGAAGTCAAAAGAGCTATTTAGGATGTAAGTCAGACCAGAATTTACTCCAATGGGCTTAAAACATCCTTGATGTGATTGTCTTGATATTACATCATGAACTGATTCCCCTCTCATACTAACTTACAATTGACTAACTCCTTTGAATGCAACTGGGTATTTATTAGAACTCTCAATTTATCATACTTTATTCATGCAGTTATTGCAAAACAAATTAACTAGATTTTAAAAAGTCACTTTATTTTAATTCAAAGTGATCTTTATTACAGTGCAAATATTTGTAATAATATAATATAAAGTGAGCACTGTACACTTTGTTTTCTGTGTTGTAATTAAAATCAATATATTTTAAAATTAGCCAATTAGCCTGTCATAAAATGGGATTTTCAGGTCTCTCCTCCATGTCCTATTCCCTTTCTATCTCAGTCTTTTCTCCTGAGCCTCCAGGTCTCTCGCTCCATCTCTCTCTCTCTCCCCTCCCCTCCCCTCCTCCTACTGCCTCCCCCCCTCAGCTCTCCTTCATCTCCTGCCTCTCTCTCCGTCTCTCTTTCTCTTCTCCTCCCCCTCCTGCCTCTCATTCTCTCTTCTCCTCCTCCTCCTCCTCCTGCCTCTCACTCTCTCTCTTTCTCTTCTCCTCCTCCTCCTGCATGGGGAGAGTGGAGCCCAAATGATTGTTTGCACCGCTTGCTCCCGCGCAGCAGCCCAGCTGAGCGGTTGCCTATGAGCTCCAGCTGCCCCCCTGCACTGTTTCCCTTCACCCCAGCACTGATCCTGCAGCCTCCCAGGTGTCCTCCACCTCCCCCTCCCCCCCCCGGCCAGGGTCTGTTCATGGCCAGGGGGCAGGGCCTGGAGCCGCTGTCATGCCGCACGTCACCTCCCCGCCCCCCTTCGCCTCCCTCTGTGGTGCTCAGTTGACTTCTGTGCCACTCAGCCAGGCCACCGCGGGGGAGCAAGTGGCCGTTTGGGTTCCCCTGCGGCAGCCCGGCTGAATGGTGCAGAAATGAGCCGAGTGCCACGGCGGGAGGTGAAGGGGGGCGGAGTGGTGATGTTCACGGCCAGGGGGCGGGGCCTGGAGCCGCTGTCACACCGCACGTCACCACCCCGCCCCCCTTCGCCTCCCACCGTAGTGCTCAGCATGGGGAGCATGGACCCCAAACGGCCACTTGTGCTGCTTGCTCCCCCACGGCGGCCCAGCTGAGCGGCGCAGAAGTCAGCCGAGCACCACGGCGGGTGGCAACAGTGCCCCCCAGAAGGAACAAACAGCATTTCAGCGTTACAGAGTCACAGACATTGGGCTACTATATATATGATGTAGAAAAAAATCCAAAATATTTAGACGTTTAAATTGGTGTTTTATTTTTGTTTAACAGTGTGTGATTGAAACTATGATAAATTGTGACTTTTTTTTCTCTCTGGCAATTAATTATGATTTTTTAAAATGATTTTGACAGCCCTAGTTGTTATTCTTCATTTGTATTCTCATGTAACTGGGAGAAAAAGCAGGCTCAACATGTTCAAATGATGCTGACATGGTGCTAAAAGAGTGGAAGGTGTTTGGAATAATACATCTTTCAGGATCACATCATAACAGAACCTGCTTAGAGAGCTTATTGCTCTGGATAAATATGTGAATAAAATTATTGATTTTTTTACATTGTCTTGAATGAAGGAAAGAGCAAATACTATTCCCCTGAAAAATTATTTCCCACTTGGAATATAACTTTAGACTTTTATGCAACAATGAATGCAAGTGAAGACAGTGAGAAAATTATTCGGATACCTGACATATTCATAGTGCCTTTCACCATTTACAAAGCCTTTTATATCCATGACAGGCCCACTAAATAGGTATTTTTATACTTATCACATAAATGGTTAAACCAAGGAAAGATTAATCCCAGGTGCTACAGTGGTGCAGTCCATGTAAATAGAGAAAGATGAAGTGATCTTCTCAAAATCATTAATTTCAGTGGGAATTAAGCACTTAAATAACTTGAAGAAAATGTGATTTGTTCCCCCCATCCACTTCCAACCCCGGCTCACAGGATTTGGGAATGCAGTGAAAGAAAGAAAACACTGAAATTACTTCTTCCAGTTGTTGTGTTTAACGTCAGTACTTCAATATTCAAAGAGTTAAGGGAATCACAAATGCTGCTGCACTATTCCATATAGAAATAGATTTTGCTATGTTACAGATGTTCTGTTAACCCAATTTGCAGGAACATTCATCTTCTGCTAGTCAACAAGGTAACAGTCGCAAAGTGTGAATTGGAACTCACCACTCATGCCTTCCTGATAATGCATTGTTAATTTGAAAACCTAGCTTCTTCAGGGTACCTAAATGTTATGATTTGGTTAGTGAGGCCATCTCAGGAGCTAATCTGTGTCTGACATCCAGTGGCAAACATAGCCTGTGCAATCACTCAACTGACCTTATAGTCAACCATGTTCAACAGGGAAAAAAAGTATGATCATCTTTGTCCTAACAAAATCAAACACTTTGAGTGTTAGGTCCTGACTGCCAAACATCATTTGGCCCTACCTACACAAATACACAAACTGCATTCAGCCAAAGCTAAATTAGAGCTAGAGATGGAATAGAAGTAAACACTGAGTAGAAGGAAAAGCTCTCCTTTTAAAGTAGTCTGGTTATACTCACCTCTCTCCTCTGCATTAACCAAGTTAGAGCAGGATCTTCCTTCTTGAGTATGCTGGCTGACAAGAGCTAGAAGATTTTCCTTACCCTTCCATTCAACAGCTGCTGAAGAGTACTACAGAAATTACTCAGCAGCAGCTGCTGTGAGTCCAATAAATAAGTGAATTAATTAACTAATTAATTTACTGACATTAAAATTTTGCCACCAAAAATTTAGAAGCTGGCCAAGGATTCCTGGAAGAGGAATGCAGAGGGGTTGCATTAGGTAAGAGACAGACGCAAACAGAAGAAATGTTGTTTTTGAAAGAGTCCCTGAATCCCATCCTGTAACCCAAACTCAGTCACGTGCTGTTTGGGGGCATTTGTCAAACTCTGGTAAACCAATTATTATGATTATTGTCAGTTATGGGCATTAATTATTTATTCTGTTATTACAGTGGCTCTTAGACAAACTGTAATGCAGACATTAAATGAATATTATATAGACAGATAAACGCACATAATTTCACCTGTGGGAAATAAAAGTGAGAACCATACATGATTTATGCTAGAATGTGCCCAGATACCACAGCAATGAGGATGGCTCAAGAATCTGAATGAAATAAAATAGAGTCAGGCACCACAGTCTCTGTCCCAAAGAGTTTACAGTCTCAGACACGATGCAGCAAGAGGTGTAGCACTCAGTAGGAAGAACCAGGAAAGGAAAGCCAGGGCATAGATAGCATAGTTTGAGGAGTTCCGCATGTTATATTTGCCACATTTTGGAGCATTTACAAAGTTAGGAGGCTAGGAAAGGGGAGGGGAATTATTTTCCGGGGGAAAATTATGCTGCAGCCAATTCTCTCTCCCACACTGGGCTTACCCCAGCACCCACCTAGGCAACATACCAGTAACTTAATCACTCCACTCCCTGCCTTTATGCTCCATTTCCTCCTCCCCAACTCAGTATTCTCAATTACATCCTCTAGTCTCCACCTGCAATTTGCCTGCCATGACACAGTAGCAGACTGTGTAGTTCCTCCGTCCTTCCCCCCACTCCCCACTTACTGAACTGTCCTTAGCTCTACAAGTCTTGCTTTTCTGCTACTCAGACTAGTAGCAGAAAAGCAAGACTAGTCTGAGTAGCAGACTAGTCTCTGCAGCCTGGCCCAAAGTATGAGAATCGAGCTAGAAGATAAGGAGTCACAACAGAGGTGCCAAGTACACTTGATGCTTTACGCTTGGCAATGATAGCATGTACCAACACAGGGCAGCTATATATATAACTACATGATGTTTCTGTTCTTCTTTAAATTATAAGGGATAAATAATAGGTGTCCCTAGTGATCACCTACCTAGGCACCAGGAGCTTCTAATACTGTTGATTTAACAATTACAATCACAAGAGAAACAATTGTATTATATCACCTAGCATTACAAAGAGCTCCTTAATTTACCATGCTTTCCTGAAGAATTCATATTGTATTTGGTACACCTACCAGGATTACAAGAAGGTTGTGAATGTCTTTATCTTCATGTAGCTATTAGTCTATTGCAAAACATATGCTGATTGCATGCCTAGCACAAAACCTTCTCCTAACTGTTGTTTTTATCATCATGGATCACGTCTACTTTTCCAGCTACTTCTTTTAATCAAGTAAAGGGTCTCACCAGCTGTCTTAGAAGATTACATACATGGCTTCACGTACACCCTTTTTTCTTATTTCTGTTTTAAATGAAAGGAGACGTTATTAAGCTGCAGCTTTAAAACACATCAAGACTGTCATTGTGAAGGCTGTGTTATTCTTTCCTGTATTTCCCAGGTGGGCTTCAGTATGTCAGGGATGAGTGGTCTCTTTTATGAAATGGTGCGACCTGCATGTGAAGGATTTGTCAAACTGGTAAAAGTGACTGTGCACAATTGTTGACCCCACACCGCCTCAACTTTCCAAGAGCAGAGTGAAGACGATGTCAAACGGGATCACATATTTTGATAGGGAATGGAATGAAAAATTTGTCAGAGTCAAACAGTTTCTCAAATCATGCCATGATGCTATGTCTTTTTTCACAGCAGTTGGATAAAATGATAGTACTTAAATGATGGCCTATTTTAAATGCTCATCTCTATCCAAGTGCTGTATAACTCATGAACTGATTCCTCAAAATGGAATTGTTTTGATTTTCATTGTTCTTAACACTTCACTCTAGCATTCTTTGAAACAGTTTATTAGATTGTATAAACTCCTATTCCCCGAGGGCCACTTTGAAATCACCACCACTCCATCACGGTGGTAGGGCAATGTGAGGTCAAATATTGTGTACAATCACTTATATCTGTTTGACAAATCCTTCACAGCATTACCTGAGTTGGGGACATAAGACTCAGATCCCAGTTTACAAGAGTGTGTGACATCAGGAGAATTCAAAACCCTGATTTGGATCCTCAGATTGGCATTTAGAGATATTGCTGTCTTTTTTTATGGCCCTCCACCCTAATATGAGAGACATTCTGTGAAGGCATCTACATTTAAAAAAAAAAATTCTCTCACTAGGAGCCATACCCTGAATTCCTTTCTCAATGTTTGCTTAATCATTACAGAGGCAAGTGAATACATGCTTTTTACTGTATTCTCCTAACTCCAACCTCCCAGATACAAATTAATCCCATGATTAGAGTAATATGTGTGAGAGAAGATAGATTTTCCATCCCTAAAGTCTCTGCTAATCCTTCCTGATACCTGTAATGCTAGTCTGGATTTGGAAATGAATGCAGATTGGGTTTTTTCCTATCTTTTATTTCCATTTTCCTAATTAATTATTCTTAAAAGTAGGAGAATGTTCCTGCAGCAGTTTTATTTGGGAGGCAAGGAATTATCCCATTAGCACTATCAAAGTGAGGAGACATTTTGAACCTTTAGAAATGTGCAATCAACTTACACCATTATTTACATTGACTTATGGGAAGTTGCTTTTGATTCACAATGATGTGAGATGAGAATATAACCATTTTTTACATTGACATATGGAAAGTTGCTTCTGACTCACAATGATGTGAGATCAGGAACTGACCATGGAATTATACAGGCTCCTATGCAATGACTTAACTGACATACTCTTAACCAGGGGTCTCAAACTCCTGGCCCATGGGCCATCCCCAGCAAGAGAGATTGCATGATCCAGCTCTGGACTCCAAGTGAGCTGGAGGGACCGTCCATTACTAGCCCCATGCCCCACCCTTCCCTACTATCACTCCATCCTTTCCCCCATGACACCCCGTCCTGAGGACACAGCTTCAGGGCTCACCAATGGGGCCTTGTGTCACATAGCTGCAGTGGTCATACCCCCCACACACACTCCCTGTGGTGGCAGGAGTTATGGGGTAAGCAGAGTGCACTCACTCCACTTCCCTGCAGCTCTTGCCACAGGGGGAGTGCAGGGGCCACGACCACTGCCACCACGCTGCACCAGGGCTCCTTGGTGATCACTGAAGTCATGTCCTTGGGGACATGGTTCTGTGGTGGGAGAGGGCGGAGTGATGGGGAAAAGGGGCAGAGCTTCAGGACTGATAACAGACAGGCCTTACCCAAGCCCACCAAAGCTATGTCTACACTGCAATGCTATTTCAGGATACCAAAGTATCCCGAAATAGCTATCCTGCATCTTCACAGTAAGCCTGTTATTTTGGAATATAACGGGCTCACTATTCCGAAGTCCCTGTAAGCCTCATTCCACGAGGAGTAAGGGATGTTTTGGAATAGCAGGTTATTTCAAAATCTGGCACCGTGTAGATAGTGCCAAATTATGAAATAAGCTATTTCGAAATAAGATACGCAATTTGCATAGCTCAAATTGCGTATCTTATTTCAAGCTATGGTGCATTGTAGATGCACCCTAAGAGTCCCGGGACAGATTGCATAATTACTTTAGCCAAGGATGGCCCATGGCCCAGGAGTTTGAAACTCCTGCTCTTAACCATGGGCCTAGATACAAGCTTAAACTTAGGCACATTCTTAAGCATCTTGAAGAATCATGAACATATACTGTAAAGATTGACCTGAGTTTCAAAGTTTGGGTCTGGATCCTAATGTGCTTGAAGATCTAAGGATGCATCTACACAGCACCCTAAACTTGAAATAAGATACGCAATTTGCGCTATGCAGATTGCATATCTTATTTAGTTGAATTTCGAAATAGCATATTTTGAAATTTGGCACATCTACACAGTGCCAAATTTTGAAATAACATGCTATTTCAACACATCCCTTAACCCTCATGAAATGAGGGTTACGGGGTGCCAGAAGAGCATGCCTGTTATTTGTAAATCTATTTTGAAATAACGGGTATATGTAAAAGATGCAAAATAGCTATTTCGGGATATCTCCAGTATCCCAAAATAGCTCCACTGTCTAGACACACTGTCTAGACATGCCGACAAAGGCATGTAAAATAGGCTACATGACATAGTCAATGAAGCAGGGATTTAAATATCCCCGGCTTCATTAAAATAAAAATGGCCACCACGCTGTGCCGGTTCAGATGATCATCGGCACAGCGCGCGAATCAAGATGCAGATCGGTCGACAAGGGAAGCCTTTGTCAACTGCTCCTGTAAACCTCGTTTCATGAGGCATAAGGGAGCGGTCGACAAAGGCTTCCCCTGTCGACCGATCCGCATCTTGACTCGCGCGCTGTGCCGACGATCGGCTGAGCTGGCACAACACGGTGGCCACTTTTATTTTAATGAAGCCGGGGATATTTAAATCCCCACTTCATTGACTATGTCAGGTAGCCTATTTTACATGCCTCTGTCGGCAGAGGTATATAGTCTAGACATACCCTCCGAGGCCAGAAGCAGATCCAAACTTCCCCAAAATTTGAAAATGCTTGGATCTGGAACTATAGTTCAGGTTCATCTCTAACATACGAAGTTAGAAATATCCAAAAAGGAAAATAACTCCACTAGAAGCAGGGAAAATCCCTCTTTCCTGCTTCCTTTTGACCATTGACTATTTTGTTTATTTTCAGTATGTGTGTCATTCTCTTTGGTAAGTCTCCAACAAAGGCCTGGTCATTATATCAATTTTGAGACCCTTGTTATAGTCCCATGGCAGCCCTCCTCTTTCATTTAAGGGCAAAATTAAGTTACGATATTTTCTAAAAATCCTGTAATCAAACAGTGGGATGAAAAAGAGAAGAATACACATCCAACACCACAACAAAATAGCATTGGGTAATACAAAGAAAATGAACCATGTTGAGGTTTTGCTTGCTTTGGAAAGGAAATTACAGATCTTAAGAGGGGTGGGATTTTTTGGCAGTTATTTTTCATTTTCCTAGAGCAGGGCGGGGGGAACCTTTTTTGGGACAGGGGCTGCTGACCCACTGAAAAATCAGTTGGGTGGGGAGCAGCAAGGGCTGGAGTGCCAGTGAGGGCTCTCCAAAGCTGTGGGGTAGCCCTGAGCCCTGGGGGCCAGATCCAGGCAAGCCGGGAACCACATCTGGCCCCATGGCCTTATGTTCCCCATCCTAGAAAATTCACATAGGAAATGCATTGCGTGCATGTTTCCCAGCATAGTCTTGTCTTGATGGAATTAAATGTCATGATGGAAAGACAGTTTCCTGTTATAATGCAAATGAACAGGAAGAAGTTCTTCACTCATATTTCTGGTCTTTTACTTCACAGCTCAGATTTTCGTTCACATTAGAGATGCTCCAAACCAATGATTTGGACCTGAATAACAATGAACTTTGGTAACATTTGGAGCCTGCTTTAAATGTTCCAACTAACTTTTACCTTTATGATACTATCTTAGAAACCTGAAATCAAACATCCAAAGAACTGTGGCGCAGTTTGGAACTAAAGCTGTACTGTGCTGGTCAGTCTCATCTCCACTGGATAATAATCAGATATAGCTGAACAGGTACAAGAGGAAATATAGCCAGGTGCTCCTTTTACAGGCACTCAAACTCAGGAATTGCCCTGCTGGACCAGACCTGGATAGATCCATCTAGCCATTCTCTGACAGTAGCTAGCACCAGCTACTGTAGAGGAAGATATAAACAAATCTTGCAGTTGGAAAGTAGGATAACTATGTTTCTTAGAAGAGCAATCTTGAAGGGACTGATTAGAATAAGAGCGGTGAATTGCTTTTGCAATAATGGATTACATTTCTGCCTCACAGAAATCAATGGGGTGGAGGGTTGCAATTGATCTAAATAGGACCAGTATTTCACTCGCATGCTCTAATTTTTCCTGGAGACTGTACACACAAGAAACATTAGCCTGATGTTGCAACAACAAGATGCCAAGAGATCTACATTCAGTCACAACGACTGGAATTCTCAGTTCCTGGCTTCAGGGGCAATACAGTCTATGAGGCTGTATCAGGCTACATCTAGACTACAGGCTTCTTTCAGAAGAAGCTTTTCCGGAAAAGATCTTCAGAAAAAACTTCTTCCAAAAGAGAGCATCTACACAGCAAAAGCGCATCAAAAAAGCGATCTGCTTTTTCAAAAGATAGCGTTCACACTGAATGGATGCTATCTCGCATTTCAGCTGTGATTACTATGGACGGAGTGGCCACCAGGGCACCTGTGCTTTTTCCTTTCCTCTTCTTTCGAAAGAACTCCCTCTTCCCCATCCACACATGTCTTTTTCCAAAAGAGCTCTTTCAGAAAAAGACTTCTTCCTCGTAGAAGGAGGTTTACCAGTGTCAGGAAAACCACTCTGTTCTTTTGATTTTTTTTTTTTTTTTGAAAGAATGCAATTGCAGTGTGGATGTAAGTGAAATTTTTTCAGAAAAATGGCCATTTTTCAAAAAAACCTCTGCAGTGCAGACATACCTCCAGTGTATGATCTGCCCCCAAATGCCAATTAGTGAAGGCATGGAAAAAAGGACTTTCCAGGAAATAGATTATTCTGTGGGCAAGTTCACAATGCCAAACAGGGTGCATAGCGGGTGCTGCTAAAGAAAATATTAGAAGGAGGCAGAAACACCACTCCCCATGTCTTTTTGCAGAATTCTCTGATCTCAAGGAGTGTTCTGTCTATGCTGAAAAAGGGACATAAATAGCAAGCCCTTTTTGGAAGAAACAAAATATTTGACATGTAGATAAAATATTTTAATTTATGTTCCCAGATTAAAGCAACATGCAAGGCTTGAATGAAGGAGAAAATTTGCAATGAGAGAATTAACAGCCTTCCACATTAAAAAGGGTTGAGAAAAATGAAAAGTGCATGTCAAGGACTCTCACAGGGAGATTTCCCCCAGTCAATATCCAAGGGCTACACTTGATAGGAGAACATCGCTTGACCTTTCGACTTTTAAACAACACTGAGCAAAGTCATGCCCTTTCACATCAACACCCATGACTGAGCCAGGGAATTGCACGTTTCTTTCCCATCATAGAATTTCCTCTGGATTTCTCCACTTAGGAAAATGTGTTTGTTCATATATATTGAAAAAAGTTGAGGTTTGGATCACTAGCCCTTAAAAACCTTTCCCAACATCAAGAAACCATGTGCTTCCCCTTATTCTGTTTCCTCTTTAGTTCTGTCCATCTCTACTCCACTGGAATCATGCCTCCAATGACTCCTCCTCTAATGTGTGCACCAAGATTCCCCTATAAGAGTGTTTACCTGGTGGGTTGGGGGAGGCAGGGCTCTGCAGGAAAGGCATTATTCCTGGGTGATGAAGGGGGAATGATGGACTAATGAGGGCCAAGCCTATCTCTTCTGACTTCATCATGTTCCCAGAGTACTCCAGCCCATTAACAAAGGCCTGTGGCAGCATCTGAACAAAGATTGGGGAGAGGATACCATGGAAGCTGCTGAATCGTCTATAGTAAGTGAGGAGGGGAATATCTCTACATAGACACTAGGACAAAAGAACCAGACCAGACCACAGAAGACAAAGGTTTCTTCTGTAAGGGATTATAAATAAAGCATGGAGCAACACATCTAGTATGGCAGGGGGTGGAGAAGACATAGGGAAGCTTTGTGATGAGAAGAATTCAAGAGCTAAGAGGCTTTTCCATCTCCTTGATCAGGCCTTTGCCCAGTAATGCTATCTTCCCAGGACCACTCAGCAGACTGGAGAGGAGAGAGTTGAAGGCATGTGGCAAACAGTACAGACAATACAATTTGTACACTGGGAATGAGAGAGACCTTGAAAATAGGGCCTGATGCAAAGCCATTGGAAGGCTTTCCATTAACTTCATTGGGCTTTGGATCAGACCCTTTGTCACTAGAGCACACTGAGGCTACGTCTACACTGCACAGTCATTTCGGAATAAGCTGTTCCAGAATAGTTGTTCCGAAATAGCTTATTTCGAAATAGCACGTCTATTGTGCATGTCTATTGTGAAGCCTCACAATTAGTCGGAGGCAGGCTTCCCTAATGTAGATGTGCTATCTCAATTTAGATCCCCAGGAGGAATAACTTAGGATGGCCCTGGTGAGGAGCTATTTCAAAATAGCAGAAAGTGGAGCGTCTACACAAGCCTTAAGCCGTCCACTATTTTGAAATTATTTTTAAATAATGGAATTACTGTGTAGACACTCGCACTGTTATTTTGGAATAACGGTCATTATTCCAAAATAACTTTGCTGTGTAGACACACCCTGAGTGCTTCCATTCAATTCTTGTATGAAGCCATTATGAGACACATCTTAGAGGAAACAGAGAAATAGGTCCTCTTGATTGGAGAGGCAACAAGCAGACTATGACATAACATGTGCAAGAGCAAACTCAAGCCAAAAATCACCTGTGTGCTTTCTTTCTGTCTTTTTTGGACACTGAATGGTGTCTTCTGTTTACTGACACTGTAGACAGCCTGGCCCAGGCAGCTCCTACGTTAAGTACATCTATCCATTCCACCTTATTCTCCATGCTGTGTATATTGCATGATTATTCATATTTAAATATTAGGACTGGAAATACTCCCACAGCTTAGTCGCTACTGGCCCAGGCAAAGAAGGTTGTTTTATGTCTCCTACTTTGTTTTGAATATTCAAGCATGAGTCACATAGTTCCTGCACTACAATTATATTTAACATATTGACATAAAATAAACCAGACTTACAGCTTGCAATGATTTAACAGCACTCTTTGCACCAGCCATTCTATAAAATTTTAATGGAGTCAAACAAAGTGATAGACATTAATGTATTCTGTAGAATGCAGGCGAGTCTACAGATTATTCTTTACAGAGACCTCCAGCAGTAAATACAAAATGTATTAAAACAATATATTACTTGATACATATGGAACTAAAATACTCCAAAGTCCTACCAATGTTCTCTTGGGAAACAGTTTCTGAAAGTTAATTTTAAAGTGGAGCAGAGGAAAGTAGCAGCTCTTAAGTTCTAGAAACTATTTCATTTTTCAGGAAAGAGAACAGTTGGAAGAGCTCAGACCATGCTATAGGTAATGTCCCAGCTTCCCAGAAGGGGGGGGTTTTGTAGAGATGTGAAGGAGTAGAGGGAATCTGATTGGCATACAGGAAAAGGGAAATGGATCCAAGCAAATATTGCAGGCTCTCAGAAGCCACAGTGAAGGGCACAGTAAAAAGAACCTAAACAGCATATACTGAATGCACAAGTGAAGACACTGAGAAATGAACTCTGGTAAGAATGTTTCTGAGATCCATGGAAAAACTAGGTGTTTTAAATCATTACAATAAGATAGCCTTTATGTTAATGGCTACATTCATTCTCTTACTGAGGGCGCGCACATGGGCTATGCACCACCTGAGTTTTATTTTAAGAACCAAAGTGGTGCATCGGTCTTCTTCTGAACCTTTGCACAGTGGTGAATTGGAACAACTGCAGAACTCAAGCACTTCAAAGTAGTCTACTTCAGAACCTTCCTGAGAAGGACCAATCCCTTCTCCCTCCTCCATTTGGATAAGCATAATCGTCATCCATCCATGGCTGTGGCATTTGGAGCTGTGGCATTTATGATACTCTGGATTCCCCAGTGGGGGTGTGATAGCTGCCATCTTGAATGACGTGCGTTGAAATGGATAACCAGGCTCTTAAGCTGCTTATAACAGACTTGTGTCCCCTGAGGTTTGGGCAGAGAGTGGAAGGAATAATATACATTGACCAGCTGGAAACATGGATAAGTAGGATAGGTCACAATTTGGACCAGATGCCTATGCTTAAGTTTATGTATATCAATAGTCCTATCAATGTTAGTGACAACTTTTCACAGGCATAAAATTAAGCATGTGTGTAAGTATTTGTAGCATCAGAGCCTACATTCAGCATACCCCTTGATATGGCAGGTTGGGTTCCCTGATGTGGGCCAAAAACAGACAGGGAGGCAGAAGAATTCATTTTGATCTCCTTTTCTTTTTATTTCACTTTCCTGAGCTTTTTGTTCCATTTGAATGTGGTCCAACATACAGAATTAGGACAAAGTACTAGCTGCCCCAACATTGCGTGCTGGCAAAAGGCAGTCAGATGACCCTTGGAGCATGATCAAAACAAACTTTATCTTCCTCTCCCCTCCTTGCATAATAATAACAAGTTTCCTCTGACTTAGAAAGTGGAAGCTAAAGTCAAGCCCAGTAACTACAAAATTATACCACATGCTACAATGAACTCAGTGTAGGTACAATGGCCCAGAAACATGACTACAGTATTAGGTTGGTAGTCACGCTGCTAGGCCATAGCTTCCTACAATCATAAGAACATAAGAATGACCATACTGTATTGGAACAAAGGTCCATTAGCCCAGTATCCTGTCTTCTACCAGTGACCAGGGCCAGATGCCCCAGAGAGAATGAATAGAACAGATAAACATCAAGTGATCCATCTCCTGTCACTTGTTCCCAGCTTCTGGCAAGCAGAGGCTAGGGACACCATCCCTGAGTAATAGTCATTGATAACCCTATCCTCCATGAACATATTTAGCTCTTTTTCAAACCCTGTTACACTTTTGGCCTTCACAACAGCCTCTATTAAAGAGTGCCACAAGTTGTGTGTTTTGTGAAGAAATACTTCCTTTTATTTGTTTTAAACTTGCTGCCTATTAATTTCATTGTGTCACCCATAGTACTTGTGTTATGAGAAGGATTAAATAGAACTTTATCTACTTCCTCTACACCAGTCATGATTTTATAGATCTCTATCATATCCCTATTTAGTCATTTCTTTTCCTAGCTGAAAAGTCCCAGATTTTATTAATCTTTCATCATATGGAACCCATTCTATACTCAATCATTTTGGTGCCCTTTTCTGTATCTTTTCCAATTTCATTATATATTTTTTGAGATGGGGCAACCATATGTGCACACACTATTCAAGATGTGGGCATACTATAGATATATACAGAGGTAATATGACATTTTCTGTCTTATTTTCTGTCCTTTTCGTAATGATTCCCAACATTCTGTTTCCTTGTTTGTCTGTTGCTGCATATTGATTGGATGTTTTCCAAGAACTATCCACAGTGACTCCAAGATTTCTTTTTTGAGTGTTAACAGCTAATTTATACCCCGTAATTTTATATGTATAGTTAGAATTATGTTTCCCAATGTGCATTATTTTGCATTTATCAACATTGACTTTCAAAACTGGATGATTGGAGAACAAAATGGCAAATGAGAGATCCTTTTGTAGCTCTTTACAGTCTTCCTGGGACTTAACCCCACTTGAGTAGTTTTGTGTCATCTGCAAGTTTTGCCATCTCACTGTTTATCTCCTTTTCCAGATCATTTAAGAATATGTTCAATAGGACTGGTACAAACCCCTGGGAAATTGACAATATACCTCTCTCCATTCTGAAACTAACCACTTTTCCCTATCCTTTGTTTCCTATCTTTTAACTAGTTTCTAATCCATGAGTAGATCTCCCACTTATCCCATGATAGTTGCTTTGCTTAAAAGCCTTTGGTAACGGAACTTTTCAAAAGCTTTCTGGAAATCTAAGTACACTAAATCCACTGTATCTACCTTGTCCACATGCTTGTTGACCCTCCTCCCCCTCAAAGAATTCTAGTAGCTTGGTGAGGCATGATTTCCCTTTACAAAAAGGATGTTGATTGTTCTTTACTATAGCTTCAACCCAATACTGAAGTCAGGATCACCAGCCTGTAATTGCCAGGGTTACCTCTGGATCCCTTTTTAAAAACTGGCATCCCATTAGCTATCTTCCAGTCATCTGGTAGGGATGGTGATTTAAATGGTAGGTTATAGACTGTAGTTAGTAGTTCTGAAATTTCACATTTGAGTTCCTGCATAAGTCTTGGGTGAATACTAACTGGTGCTGGTGACTGTTTGCTGTTTAGTTTATCCAGTTATACCTAAACCTCTTCTAATGATATCTCAACTTGGGACAGTTCTTCAGATTTGCCACCCAGAAAGAATGGCCCTTTGGCTAGCTGTTCTTCAAATTATTTTTTTGCCTTTGTAATTATATTGTTATAATATAATTTGTATAACTACATTTGCCAGTGTTTATGGTCCTTTTTATTTTTCCTTACTAGGATTTAACTTCCACTTTCTAAATGGTGCCTTTTTGCCTCTCACTGCTGCTTTTATTTTGGTGTTTAGCTATGATGGCACTTTATTGGTTCTCATTTTGTTTTATGTTTTAAAATTTGGAGTGTACATTTATGTTGAGCTTCTATTATGGTGTCTTTAAAAAGTTTCCATGCAGCTTGCAGGGATTTCACTTTTGGCACTGTAACTTTTAATTTCTGTTTCACTAGCCTCCTCATTTTTGTATAGTACCCCTCTCTGAAATTAAATGCTACAGTGTTGGGCTAGTGTAGTCACTATTACCAAGTGGTCCAGCTATTTTCACCTGTTGGGCCAAATCTACACTAGGGGATAAGTTCAAATTAAGATATGCAACGCCAGCTATATTAATTGTGTGGCTGGAGTCAATGTACCTGTATTCAAACTTTGGTGCCTCTCTAATCTCTCTGGGTATGTCTACACTGCATTCCTCTTTTGAGAGAGGAATGCAAATGCAGCCAAGCAAAATTGCAAATGAAGCCCAGATTGAATTTCCCACGGTCATTTGCATAATAGCATTTGAGCGCTTTTTTGAAATACCCTATTTCAAAAGAAAAAACACAGTCTAGATGGGGTTATTTTGAAAAAAACCTTTCTTTCAAAATAACCCTTACTCCTTAAAAAATGAGGTTTAAGGCTTATTTTGAAAGAAGAGGGTTATTTTAGAAATATCCCGGACTAGATGCCATTATGAAAATGAAGCACGGGAAATTCAAATCCAGGCTTCATTTGCAATTTCACTCGACTGCATTTGCATTCCTCTCTCGAAAGAAGAATGCAGTTTAGACATACCCTCTGAGTATTTTACAGTCACTATTACCATGTTGGTCAGGTGGACAGAAATATATCCCTACTGATGTATTTTATTATTAGAGCATTAAATTACTAAGCATAGTGATTCTATGGGATAGTTTGGTTCATTTAAGATTTTTACTTCATTTAATTCTGTGCTTTCTTTCATATATAATGCAAATCCCCCACTAGCAAGACCTGTATTGTCATTCTGATATATATTTTTTTACCCTGGTATTACTGTGTCCCATTGATTATCCTCATTCCAACAAGTTTCTGTGATTCCTATTATATCAATATCCTCATTTAATATGAGGCACTCTAGTTCACCCATTTTATTATTTAGACTTCTAGCATTTGAATATAAGCAATTCCAAAACTTGTCACTTTGCAGCTGTCTGCCATTACATGATGTAATTGAATTGGTCTTTTTTTCATTTGTCTGTTTCTGATTAGATCCTGCTTGTATTTTATCATTTTTAATCATTTCCTCCTTACTAGGACATAGAGAATCTCCATTAATAGAGCCTGCCCTAACGGATATCTCTGTCTGAACCACATGCTCCTCTTCACCTGTCAGTTTTACTCCAGCTTTTACTTTAAAAACTGCTTTATGACCTTTTTAATTTTAAGTGCCAGAAATCTGATTCCAGTTTGGTTTAGGTAAAGCCTGTCCTTCCTGTATAGGCTTTACCTAAACAAAAGTTTCCCCAGTTCCTCCTAAATCTCAGTTCTCCTCCTTACACTATCATCTCATCCATGCATTGAGAGCCTGCAGTTCTGCCTGTCTAACTATCCCTGTGCATGGAATTGCAAGCATCTCAGAGAATGCTACCAGGGAGGTCCTGGACTTCAGTCTCTTACCTAGCAGCCTAAATTTGGGCTCCAGGACTTTCTCTCCTATGCTTCCCTATGTCATAGATACCTACATGTACAACAGCCACTGGATCTTCCCCAGCACTGTACATAAGTCTAGATGTCTCGAGAGAGCCACAACCTTCACACCACGCAGACAAGACAGATGGTTCTCATGGTCATTACAAACCCAGCTATCTATGGTTTTGATGATTGAATCCCCCATTACTAATAACTGTCTCTTCCTAATAACTGCAGTTCCCTCCTCCAGAGAGGTGTCCTCACTGTGAGAGGACACTATAACATGTGGAAGGAGGATCTCAGCTGTGGGATTGTTTTCCTCTGCTCCAGTTGAATGGTCTCCTTCCCTGAGACTTTCCTTTTACTCAACAGCACAGAGGCTGTCAGACCGAAGGTGGGACCGTTCTACAGTGTCCGGAAAGTCTCATCTGTGAACCTCTCTATCTCCTTCAGCTCCTCCAATTCAACCCCTCTGGTCTCCAAAGCCTGTAAACAGTCTCTGAGGGTTAGGAGTTTCTTGCATTAAATGCACATATATGTGTGTCCATCAGGGATTTGCAATAAAACAGTGGCAGATTACTACGGTTACCCCCTGGTGGGCCACTGCTGCTGTATTTACCTGCACCTTCACAGGTACAGGTGATCGCAGCTCCCATTGGCCGGGAATGGCAATCCACAGCCAGCAGGAGATGTGATCCCACTACCCTGGCAGACTGGATCTGGCCCGCAGGCAGCTATTTGCTCACCCCTGCTATACACGCTGCATTAGATGCAATAAACTGGATAGCCACCACTCTGTTGCTGGACTTCTGCCTGTATTATCTTTACAGATCTGAAATTTGTGCTTGGGGGATATTTTTCATTTATGCCATAGGACAAGACTACTCAACACGAGGCCTGTGGGTGGAATCCTTTGAACATGGCCTCCACTGGGAATTCTCTCAACAAAGGCAAGGCATCTCCCAGGCGGGATGAGCATTGAAAGACACAAGCGGACAGGCTGGCTGGAACCAACAGGTGCAGGGTGTCAGCATTTCTAGCCCCCAGGGAGGAGGTGCCAGGAGCACCGGGGCATTGTGTGAAAGAAGCTATTTGCTGGAATGAGGTGTACCGGTAGTTCAAATTAGAGATCCTAATTCGAACTACCTACTCCATGCCGCATGTAGCCGCGGGCACGGAGTTCAAGCTAAGGGGA
This sequence comes from Pelochelys cantorii, assembly GCA_032595735.1. Classification (NCBI taxonomy): domain Eukaryota; kingdom Metazoa; phylum Chordata; order Testudines; family Trionychidae; genus Pelochelys; species Pelochelys cantorii. The sequence continues at coordinate 329,055,562 of CM064326.1, read as the reverse complement.
TTTAAAAATGGTGCCCGCCCGGCAAGATGCAAATGAAGCCCAGGATATTTAAATCCCGGGCTTCATTTGCAACTTCGAATGCCTACATTAGCCACCCTAGTTCAAACTAGGGTGGTAGTGTAGACATACCCCAAGAGACAATTCTTCCTCGCTCACCAGCACTGAATCTGTAAATGACAACAGCAACAACAACAACAAAACCTTTATTAAGAGGAGAAGAAAATACAGTATTAATTAAGGAAAGCATTGCAGCAATGACTCAAAAGTATTGCTTTTTGGTGCTTAGCCTTACACCTTCCCCTTATATTGGGTGGCCGTTCTTTGCCTCAGTTGTCCTAAGGATGTTAAATTTAGATTAATCAGTTAATTGACTAGGTGATGTAATTTGCACTGACAATTCGATTAGTCGATAAGGGCACCCTGTCAGCTTTTGCTACATTTCAAAAACAAAGCGCTGTTGGGGGCACAGGGCCAGTGGGGGACTGTTTGAGTCCCCAGCTCACCCCAGGCTCCCCGCAGTGCTTCTGCTTTTGAAATGTAGCAAGAGCCCTGACTCAGCCACTTCTCTGCTGCGCCCCTGTCCCTTCTTCCCATGGAGACAGCTCTCCGGTGAACCAGCCTTTAAGCCGGCTCCTCCCAGCACCAGATCCTGATCCTTACCTTGCTGCCTCTCTCTGAGGGTATGTCTAGACTTGTGGGGGTTTTCCGGGATACCAGAGTTATCCCTGAAAAACTCTGCCGCATCCAAGGAACGTATTTGCCCTTCCGCTTCTTTTTTGTGAAAGAGCAAACGCGCTCTTTCAGGGAGCCCTGTATACCTTATTCTATAAGGCATAAGGGGTCCTCCGAAAGAGGAGGCTATTCCACCTTTGGCCCCATCTAGATGGGGCCAAATGGCAGAAAAGCCTCTTCCAGAAAAGCAATCGAAAAAAGCGACACAAATTGCAAAGGCTATAGTGTAGGTCTAGCCTGATAGAGGCATCAAGGAGGGAGGGAAGTACCTAGTCAAGTCACTAGTCGACTGGTCACTTACATCCCAAAGTGGTCCACCTTTGTGGGGTGAAAGTCCAACAGATGAATGCTTCTTTGACATGCCACTCCCCTGCTCAGAGTTTGTTATCCAAGGTCAGCAAAGCCCAGAGACCAGTAGTATGATCAGGCATGTTCACTTCTCACTCATAGGGAGAGCAGGGGTAGTTCCCTGATACGTCCACCTCATTTTAATGTTGTCACTGCCACTTCTACTGCTGCTCAGTGCTCACACCTCTGCTGTTGTTCCTCAGCCTTTAGCCACGATGTCATGTTTGAAGTATCGTTCCCCCAGCCCGCCCACCCTTTAGAGATTTCAGCTCCTATTGTTATCAGTGGGTAGTGAGGAACCTCACTCCTGCAGCCCTCACTGCATTGTCTTTTGGCACAACACTCTCCACACCGTCAAGTGCAAGGCTGAGCACCTAACTGTATACAGTATTGATATTTTCAGCTCTAGTGAGCACGAAGAAGAAACCAGGACTAACAACTGAGTCTAGTCAGTTCTACCTTTGAACATTGGAGGGAGAGGGTCAAATGGTGTTTAGGACCCTTTAAAGAAATCTTACCCACTCACTCTGACTTCCATATGGATTTGATGGCACTGCCCCCTGATGATCAGGCGAGACTGATGTTAGAGTGATCTCACTGAATTAGGGCATAGTAAGTACAGTTCAGCTACCTTTTGGTCATACAGTAGGATAATAGGATTTCACTACCTCTGCAGCCAAGACTAAAGCGAATTTTAACCCAAGGCAGCTAAAATTGACCTCTTTGTCAAAGCTGCTGATCAGGTAGGCAAAATAAATGTGTCTACATGAATACTGTCTGCTTCTGAAATCTTTCTCCCAATTCATCAACAAATAGCAGGCAAGAATCTGTACTTACTGCAGTAACTGGGAATCTTTCCAACTGACTTCAATGAGCTGTGGACCAAGCCCTCACAATTTAATTTGCTAGACTTTTACATTGCAGTAAATAGTGCTGAGTTAAGCTTTTTAGTGTCCAAGCTGAGAGGAAGAGTCGGGAGGAAAAGGACATTTGTCATACTTCAAAAACCAGCTTCTGAAAATACTGCAAGCCCCTTCTCTGTTTATTGATGGGCTTTAAATTAATGTTAGTGGAAATTTACTAAGTGTATGGCATGTAAAATTTAATTATCCCTTTTATGGCTATTGTTTCAGCTTCAAAGGCTGCCTCAGTCCTCAGCTCTGCAGTGTCATAGGCCTAATATCATGATCCACGAGCTTTCCCAGAATCTATGAGCAGCCTCTGATTATTTGTAATTGGATCTGAGATACACTCACCTGCTATCTCCAATCTCCTTCACACCTGAACATCGAATAATGTGATCTCCACTCATCAAGCATCCTCTCTTGCCCCAAATGTGCCTTTTCTTCTTTTAAATTATTGACATAATACTAGCTTTTTTTCAGTCTTCTGAAACTTACCTGGTGTTCCATAACTTTTCAAAATCAACATTAATGAACTCCTCAGCCAACGCTTTCCAAATTTGTGAATTCAAGTTATCTAGACCTACTGCTTTAAAATGTCTGACTTGAGTAGCTGCTGAATAATATCCTTTTGAGATGTGGGAAGGAGTGAGTGGTATATGATGTGATCTCATCATTTATTGATCATTTCTGCTTTTTTGGGGGGGGTGCTACTATTGATCATTGTACCCTTTCTGTCTAATAATGGAACAATGCCATTGTTGGGTTTCTTTTTTAAAACTCCTTCTTATCTTAAACTGTGCTGACCATAAATTTTTCCTTTTGTACTTTTGCTTCCTTTATCAATTTTCTACAGTTCCTAGCTTCCTATTTATATTAATTATTATCAACTTTGCCTTCCTTTCATTTCTTATATAGTGTTTCTTATAGCTCCCACTGTATACCAAGACAATTTTTAATGGGTATGGCCTTCTCTCCCAGTAGTTGTACAGTACTATGATTTTTGCATCTAGTAAAGTATTCTTAACTAATGCCCAATTATCATTCACATTTTTCCGATTTAATTCCTCCTCCTTTGGGAAACCAGTCTTTTTTATCTCACTGGACTAGACTTTATTCTGTTTGCATGTTATAAATGTGATTAAATTATGATCAATATACCTAAGCTGCTATTAATTTTCACTTCTGTTGCTAGTTCCTCTTTATCTGTCAAGAAATGGTCTAATATGGATCTGCCCATGTTGGATGCAACACTTTTTGAGTTAGGAAATTATTATCTATAATTCTTAAAAATTCCAAGAAAGTTTTAGAACTGACAGCATGAAATCCCCATTATATGTCACTGAAACTGAAGTCCCTGCCATGATCACAGTTTTTTTCCCCTACACTTTATAGATAGGTGCTTCAAAAACTCATCAGCCTATTCTCCAAAGTAGGGGTTCTCAAATTTCAAACCCCTTCAAGGCCCCAGAACAAGGGAACAAAGCTTGATCCCGTTCAAATCCCACCACCGTAGCCAGGGAGGCAAAGCTGTATCCTCCTGGGCCCCATCACTAAAGGCTGAAGTTGAAGCTTCACCCTATGCAGTGGGGATCCAGCTTCAGCTTTGGCCTTAGGCTCCATCGAGTGTAAAACCAGCCCTTTAAATCCCATTAAAATGAGGTCAGGACCCATATTGAGGTACCAACCATAGTTTGCTCTAGGTTGATTGGTGGTCTGTAACAGGCACCAACTAGTACCCCCATCTTGTACTTTATAAAGTTTATATGGATCCATAAGTATTCAAGACCATTTCTTCTGAGTTCCTCAGAAACAGGGAGCGCTATTTTTGACATACAGGACCATTCCTCCTCCCCTTTTCCCCACTGAGGGTATGTCTACACATCAAAGTTATTTTGAAATAACTGTTATTTCGAAATAACTTTCCTAGTGTCTACACAAGCCAACTGCTATTTCAAAATTAAATCGAAATAGCGGAGGGCTTATTTCGAAATTGGTAAACCTCATTCCACGAGGAATAATGCCAATTTTGAAATAGCTATTTCAAAATAAGTGCTGTGTAGACACTTATTTCGAAATAGGGGGCCTCCAGCCTTCCCAGGGTGCCCTGGTGGCCACTCTGGCTTCAACCAAGAACACTCCTCTCCCTCCCTACCTCCCCGGAGCCCTTAAAGGGGTTGACTCTGGCCACAGTGCCTGTGCCAGCTCCAAGCCTGCCAACCCAGAGCCAGCAGTCACTGCCCCTGACCCAGTGGCCCCAAAACATGAGCCAACAAGCCACTGACAGCCAGCCCTCCTCCACTCCCCAGGAGCAGTCTGGCAGCTCCCAGGAGCCTGCCAGGGCCCAGAGAAGGCAGGTGCCTTCACGGTCCAGGGCAGAGATCATGGACCTTATTCAGGTTTGGGGGGATGCCCCCAACATCCTTGATCTCCGCACTAGATGCGGGAACATCGCCGTCTATGGCAGGATAGCTACCAGCCTGGCCACCAAAGGCCACATGCGAATCCAGGAGCAGGTTCACATGAAAATCAAGTTGGTCCGGCGAGACCCCCAACCCTGAGCCCTGAGCTTCCCCTCCCACTTCTTCCCCTTGCTTCCCCCTTCCAGCTCTCTCCTCCCAGGTTTTCCCCTCCCCTCTCCCACCCTTTCTCTTTCCCTCTCACGCCTCCTTTCCCTAGTCTCACCAGAGTTTCATTCCCACCTGCCCCCAGTTTTGTTAATAAAGACAGTTTGTGTTCACAAAAATACATGTATTTTATTTACATCAGGAAGGGGGGATAGGGAAGGGTAAGTGGAAGGATGTGAGGGAGGAATGAGGCACAAGCCCCCAGTGGGGCAGACCAGGGAGGCTCTTAGTGCTCCTCAGGGTGGAAGCTCTCCCGCAGGGCCTCCTGGATACTGACAGCCCCCCAATGGACCTCCCAGATGGCAGCCTGCAGAAAGTACAGCCAGGCTCGCAGCAACGTGTCCACGAGAAGCACCAGAGTGCCCAGGGGCAGCTCTTGCTCCATGTTGCAGAGTGCTGTGGTGTCCCAAGTGAGGGCAACCAGAGCACTCAGAGACAAAATGCTTTGCTGTCCCTCATTGAGGCAGGCAAGCAAGCAGGGAAACCTGAGAACTGGCTGTCCGGGGGAGGGGGGGTCCCTTTAAGCACAGGCCTCAGACAGCCTCAGGCAGCAGCCACACAAAGTAACTCCTGACCTGATGCCCTGCCAGACCTGGTTCCGGCCGGCCTTAAATGTGATTCAGCGTTCACTCAGTGTGGACGTGCTATTTCAAAATAGCCAAATGCTATTTTGAAATGCATTTTGTGTGTAGATGCGTTATTTCGAAATATCTTATTTCAAAATAACTATTGCGAAATAAAATATTTCAAAATAACGCTGTAGTGTAGACGTACCCTTAATGCTTCCAAAATATGTTGTAGCCAAGGTTTTCAACATTCCAGTCATGGGACGCATCCCACAAGGTTTCAGTAATACCAACTAGTTCCTATTTATGCTAATAAGTGAGTACAAATACCACAGGAGAAGTCTGTATCATGATCAGCACATAAGGCTGAGAGTCAGGGTTATGAGTTCTAGTTTAATTACTTCCCTGTGTAATCTTGGACAAGTTACTCAAGCTCTCTATGCCCTATTGGTAAAAGTGAGGTAGTAACACATACCAGCTCACAGGTCTGGTCTCTAGTTGACTTGATTCTAGACCATGCCTTTTGGCAGAGACTCAGCAAGGCCTGAGGTAAAATGCACCACTCTAGGGGATACACTGGCTCAGAGACACCTCTCCTTTCTCCTTGATCTGGGGTTGGGGGTGAAGGATGTCTAGTAATTTTCTAATGATACGTTACATCCCTCTCCTCTGGGAGCTCAGCCATACTGATGAGTATAAGGAGGAAAGAGCCAAGACTCCACTTACTCCTCTGAATCCTGCTATGGAGTTGTGTGTAAACCAGCATGCAAGGTGCCTACTTAATACAACACACTCAGGCTACGTCTACACTGCAGGCTTTTTGCGCAAGAACTGTTTTGCGGAAGAGTTCTTGAGCAAAAGGTCTTGTGCAAGAGATGTGCTTTTGCGCAAGAGCATCCATGGCAGTGTGGATGCTCTTTTGTGCAAGAAAGCTCTGATGGCCATTTTAGCCATACGGGTTTCTTTCGCAAGAAACCCCTGTTGCCCGTCCACACTGCCTTCTTGTACAAGAGCTCTTGCGCAAGAGGGCTTATTACTCGTGGGGAGGGGAATAACTCTTGAGCAAGAAGCCCTCTTTTCTGACACTTTACTATAAATTTACTTGCGCAAGAAAGCGTGTGCAGTGTAGACACTCCGTAAGTTTTTGTTCAAGAATGGTTGTTCTTGCGCAAAAAGCCTGCAGTGTAGACGTAGCCTCAGATTCTAGAATGGGATAGTCCACTCAGAAGAGCAAGGGAAATTCTTACTTCTCTGCCTTACTTGCTACATCCGCAGCCATGTAGTGCAAGTCACAATCCATCCCAATGTCTAATTATGGATGCTGCGGCAATTGTTATTGATCACCTCTCACATTTGAGGCCAGAAGGGACAACTAGATCATTTAGTCTGACATCCTGTATATCGCCTGCTCAGCCAGTTACACCTGTATTGAGTCCAGTAAATTGAGTTAGACTAAAGCATATCTTTTGCTAGATTAAAGAACATTTAGGTACCCAGTATTTACTCCCCATGATGGTACTTATATACGGTAATCAAGTCACCATGACCTCTCAATTTACTTTTTGATAAATTAAACAGAATAAGCTTTTTAAGTGTCTCATTGTAAGGCTTCTTTTTTAGCACTCAAATAATTGGGTGGCTCTTTTCTGCACCCACTCCAATTTTTCATAATCCTTTGCAGAATGTGGACACCAGAATAGGATTCAGTATTCCAATATCAGGCTCATTGATGCAGTATACAGAGATTACGAACAAGACTTATAACCAGCTAGTTTTGATCACCAGTGCTGTAGGATGAAGCCAAAGCAGCTGTGAAGAGTTTTACATTCTACTTCTGGAGCCCTCTAGTTCCCCAGCTGCACTCTTCTGTGAATAAGCAGCAAGATTCAGCACCCATTGATTTAAACCCAGAAGCAGGAATTCTTACCAAAAGAATGATGCTCTCTTAAAAATGTGGACCATCTCTGCACCCTGCAAACTCACTATATGTAAAAAGTGTCTGTAAAAGTGGCTGGAGTTTGAAGAATGTTTATAGACACTCTTTTGATAGGTGAATAAACAGATTCTATGAAGCAGCTTAAATTCACATTGCAAGAGCAACATGTAATTCTTAGACACTGGCAGTGAGTTGCTTATTAATGCAACGGAACAAGCTTTGTTGTTTAATTTACACTCTCCGGTACACAGAAGCACTTCTCAACTAGAAAACCTAGTATATCTGCCAAGGCAAGGCCTTTTATTTCTGCAGCGCTCCTGATATATCGGTAATGTCAGGCTGTCATGTCATGGAACTGCTTCCCCTGCAGAATCAGTTCCAGCAAGCATTCCTATTGCTTCTGGTCAGGCCCTGTTCGGTACTCTGCCATGAAGAGCTTTATGCTTCCTGCACATTTGTTTCTTAAAATATAGCCTGTGCACTGGCCAGCTTCAGATCTCATTTTGGTAACTTGTTAGTGACCGCCCTGGAAATGCCACAATTGTGTGCACAATTATTCGATCCTTCTAAATAAGCTGAACTTCTTATTAGTGTTGTATTATTAGATCATACTGTATATTACTATTCAAGTGGTTGGTAATACAAAGCAGATTCTCATATGATCTGCCGATAATAAACAATTTCAATATGCAAAATGTCACCGGGCTGATTTATTTCAGAGCATGCAGCCTTTGGTGCTTCATTTGAAAGTCTGCATTTCAAGTATTGCGAGTGCGTGGAAAGATGCCCTGCAATATACTCATTACAGCACATCAGCTTTCCTTCTGAGTGGAGCAGCCATCTCACTCCAGCTGCCTCATCTCTTTCGACAGGGAAGTGTTATGTTTCTTTTCACTTTGGGAATATGAGCAACACTGTTCTGCACATCAAGGTCGGCAAGAATTTTTCAACAGCAAGGGTCAGAGATCTTTCTTTAGGGGGATTCACTCTAAAACAGGCTTGAAACGTCATGTAGACGTGAGCAATATTACTGTGAAAAGGGCATTACAGTTGCCAGGCTTTTGTGACATTGTTACATTATTCACTGTAATCTGGTGACCCTTTTATATATGAGTGCTTCAGAAGAGCTACAGCATAATTGTTTTTGCTAGAACATAAATAAAAAGAGTCCAAAGAAGAATTGCATAAACTGCTCATACAGTCAAGAGATTTACAAGGTTTATTTTTTTCAGCTTCTACACACCTATTTACAGGTGAAATATAATCAGACAAAGCCTTGATTTTGTTAAATAAATATACGGTTCATTTTAATTGACTGATGTGAAACAATGAAAGGTTCCAGTAGTAATATAGTAATACAAGCTTGGATCCTTATAATTCCTAGGAATGTTATTTCTCCAGGGTTATATAACAGAATATATGGAAAATAAATTTGCAAAAAAAAAAAAAGTAAATGTAACATAAATGTAATGTAATAAATGTAAATGTAATGTAAATGTAAATTACAAGCAGCCTCCTTTTTTTAAAATATATTATGGTTCTGTCAGCTAACTCACACTTTTGGGGCAGAAGTAACATATACCATGAAGGACATCAGATTGTAACTCATAAGACCTGGATTCTTTCCAGGGTCTGCCACTGGGTGACCTTCGGTAACTTCCAGTCATTCTGAGGAGAAAACAAACAAAGTTTTGGTTTGAAATGAGCTAATTTTCCCCATATTTTTCTGTTGGGCCACCAAATGGAAATATCAATTATTCCCTCAACTCTGTTCATAACCAACCTCATTCAGAGATTCTAAACAAAGCCAAGCATTAATGGACAAGGAGGCTGAATGATCCTTGTATCCCAAGGTCTGGGATTCAGGAACATCCTTTCATTGTGCTGGTTTTGTTATACAGCTAAAGAGAAGACTTTATTTTGCAAGGCCGTCACTTTGGAGCTTTATATGGTGGGGTGGAAAGGTGATGTATAAGCACAGCCTTGTACAATTATTTATCTATTGCTTTTTGTATGAATTCATTGTGCTGCAGCAAAGTGATAGACTCTTAAGCAGTAACTGGCAAGCTAGGATCTCAGTAATAGGCACATTATGTGGGGCTTAACATTTTGGATCCACTTCAACATAGGCTTCAACACTTTCTTGTAGCCTTAATTCTGTACATTTTATAACAATGCTATTATCACCTTATTATGTTGGGGTTTTTTTTAAATCAGGCTCCATCCCGAAGCTTGTGTGCTCAAATAACCACAGAAAGAATTGATTTCATTCATATGTATAATATCAACAGACCCACTCATACAGTTAGTGAAATAGAACCAAAAGAACCATATAACCCAAGTGACTAAGGTAATATAGCCTGAAAAAAAATTCTTCTCCTTCTGAAGTATTGTTGCTTCTTTAAAAAAAAAAAAAAAAAAGTTAATGCACAGAGTGAGGAGTGTAGGCAAAAGTAGAGATCAGCAATGAAGGGCTAGGAAAAAAGAAGTGAGCTAAGAATTTGGAACAGGACAGAAATGGTGTGTCTACACAGCAAGGCTTAACTCAAAATAAGCTACACAAATTGAGTTACGTCAATTGCGTAGCTTATTTTGAAGTAGCTTATTTCAAAATTGGGAGTGTCTACACAGCACTTATTTTGAAATAGAGCACTCTTCCTCCGACTTCCCTTACTCCTCATACAGCCAGAGTTACAGGAGTCGGAGTAAGAAGTCCTCCAGCTTGACAGTATTTTGACATTATTTCAAAATGACTGCCTGCTGTGTAGATGCGGACTAATTTATTTTGAAATAACGTTAGTTATTTCAATATAATGTTGCTGTGTAGATGTACCCAAAGGCAGTATGGTATTTAGGGCAAGGAAAGTTGTTTCGAACACAAGGAGAGGAGGTTGAAAAAAAGGCATAGAGTTGTTGTTCTTGAGAAATCCAAGATCCAGACTAAAAAACCCACAATCCACAGAGACAGCTATACTCTTATCTTCCAAATCATTCACTGTGTAACATAGGTTACATGTATTGTTGTAGAGATGATGGAATTGGAGAGCCTATTGATTACTTCCACAGAGAGAAGAACAATTATATTTACGCAAGCCTGATAATATCTGTGTACTAAAAGCCGCTTGCCAGTTGCAGTGGTTTTGGATTTCCAATCTAGTAATATGACCTCTCTCGATGAACGTTGTAGAAATCCTATGTCATAGTTTGAGACAAAATACAAGACTTAAGGTGATTCTTGTAGATCAAGATCTATACAATTTCAGAAATCATTCTGCTGCTTTACCTGCTCCAAGAAAAGAAAAAAAATGCTTAGTTTAGAAAGATTTACAGCTGGGCTTATGAATGACTGGTTTAGCAGTTATATAGATTTCTAAAGCCCTATACTATCAGAATCTGGCTAGGATTTCACATCAAGATTCACTCAAAAGATTGAAAACAAGTAGTCTTATGGCACCTTCGAGACAAACAAAATGATGAATCAATACAGAAAATTTCAGATAGGTATAGGTCTTTATGGCTCCAGATTCTCACCAGAAAAGCCAGCAGCTGCTAAAATCTATCAATAACTGAGATTTTAAGGTAGAGATAATATAAAAGTGAGGGCATGGAGGATGTGTGTGTGAATTTGGAGGATTTAGTATCATCCTCCAGATTTAAAATACTCTAGGATCTATATCTTCATTTAAAAGAAAATTCCAGAGAACAAACGTTTGAGGGAATGGAAGGGACCTTGAGAAGTCATCAAGTCCAGCCCCGGAGGTATGGCAGGACAAAGTAAACCTAATCATCCCTGACAAGTGTTTGTCCAACTTGTTTTTAAAAGAGTCCAATAGTGATGATTCCATGATTTCCTGTACTTATGCCAGAATTTAACTACCCTTAGAAAGTTTTTTCTAATATCTAATCTAAATCTTTCTTGCTGCAGATTGAGTCTGTTACTTCTTTTTTTACTTCAGTGGATATGGAGAAGAATTGATTACAATCCTCTTTATAACAACCCTTAACATATTGGAGGACTGTTCTCTGGTTATCTTATTTCCTACAGACTAAACATGCCCACATTTTTTAACCTTTCCCCATAGGTCAGGTTTTCTAAATCTTTCATCACTTTTGTTGCTCTCCTCTGGACTCTTTCCAATTTGTCCATATCTTTCCTAAACTGTGGTACCCAGAATTGGACACGCTACTCCAGCTGGGGCCTCATCAGTGCATAGTACAAAAGAATAATTAACCCCTGTTTTTTGCATCCAATAGTGCTATCGATGCACCCCAGAAACATATCAGCTTTTTTTTTATTTGTTGGAGCTTCACATTGAGGACTCGTATTCAGGCTGTCATCCATTAGAACCCCAAGAGAGTGCCAGACCAGGGAGGTTCAACTGTACCCCAATATTATTGGGGTGAGGAAATTAGATATGGAGAAGAAGGGCTAGGCATTTGAGTGAATTTTCATGACAGTATCTAGACCCAGTCATAGGTCAGACAACCATGTAAGAGAGAGACCTAGATCATTGATTGATTTGGCACGACAGAGCAGAGCTGTACCTTTGTCTTTTACCATGAGATCCCCAAGGAAGGGTGTGAGTATATGAGCATATTTGTGAGTAATTCTAGAAGATATTGCCTTAACTCTGTATTTTTGCTATCTCTTTATGTGGTTTGCAGCTTTCCTATCTTTACTAATTGTTCTATTAAAAATGATGAAAGCTTTTCTTTGGCCTCAGTGAGAGTGTCTCTGTTGTGCACACCAGGGTTCCCAACCAGTTAGTGAACTTAATATCATCAATTCTGTTGTGCCTGATTCCAGGACTAGAACTCTGCAATCCCTCAGCTCTGTAAGACAAAATTAATTGGAAATCATAAATAATCAATAATAATTAATAACCAATAACATTGGGTTACAACATTAACCACACCTCTGTGCATCACTTCAGCAGGATATGTGCATTTTGTGCTTGTCTGGGAGGACTGGACAGAACCATTTATCAAACCTTTATATTTCTCACAAAACATCCTTTATCTTGATATTTTTCACCATTCTTAAGTCAGCATTTTTCATTTATCAAACACAGGTTTTTAGGGGGTTTTTTTTACTGAAACCCAGTGTTTAGAAAATAAATTCTAAAACTTATGTTAGTAAAATTATTGTAAAATACGTTGCAAAAAACCACAACAACCCAAAAAATGGGACCATTTCAGATGTTATAAAACAAAAGCAATCACATTTTCTACCAGCTCTAGATAAGATGCTGACAAAGAATTTGGATTCCCAGTGGACAGTAAATTATTGCAAGCTTAAACTATAGATTGATTTATTTTGATTAACTATTTCCTGAACCTGGAGGCTAGCCTCCCTAAGCAACATTCAGAGATGGAGTCTCACTCTGATCCTGGTAACTTCTTAAGACATGCCTTTATTTTCTGCAAACTTCCTTTGTCTTCAGCATTCCCATTTGTTATAGCCCAACAAGTCTAAGCCTGACATTTTTTAAATTTTGCATAAGCAGCTCCACTCTGTACTGAAATTAACTGTGTATACCAGAGTGACTGAGACTACAGCTGTAGTACTGTCTGAGGAGTCTAACCAGAAAAGCAGCTAGATCTATACGTTCCAATGCAGAGTCTTAGAGAAAGAACATATGTGAAGAGGGTTCTGTGGTGAAGAAATTCCCAGTGAAAATGCAGAAAGAGAGTAGAGGCACAGAGCCTTGGGATGTATCAGGAGATCAAGAGCTTCATAAATTGATAATATTTTTAACTGCCACTATAGACAAGAAAATACAAAACATTTTGTTTTGGTAGGTCCAATAAACAAACAAAAAAAAAACCTTTAAGTATAACATATATAGGGATGCACATTCACCCACTAGATATTTAGAATCCAGAAGACTTTTAATGTGGAGCAAACTTTAGACACTAAAACATTGATGGCATGTCTTTAAGTGTTCACTTTTGATTCCTTCACTGTAGGTATGGCTGTGGATGAAAAATCAACCATTTCGTTACTAGCTAAATGCAAAACATTTTCAATAATATATACAGTTAACAATGTAGATGATATATCTCTCATTTATAGTCTGCAAGTGCAATTATAATATAATCATAAAATATTACTAAGACACCAATCCAATACATTTCTTTATATTTTCTCCCAATTTAAGAAAGTAATGTTGTCAACCAGCCATTTGAGGGCACTGCAGATTCCAGATTAATTACCATCTGTATGGGACAGATGTTAAGTCTTCAGTTTCACAGCAAGACATCTACTGCTTATTTCCCATGGAGTGCTTCTTTGTCTGATCAATAAAATGTAGCAGCCTAGCTGTTCATCTTGCCATAGAGGATAGAGAAATGACAGAGGGACATCTGTTTTTATGTCAAATAAAGGCTGAAGAAATTAATCCAATCCAGGCAGATAAACATCCCAGGTACAAGAATCCTTCAGTCTTCCACTAGGCTACTGAAGATGATTAAGTTTTAAGCATTTGGGGATTTATAAGTATTGGCACATTTTAAAACTTTATACATATTCCCCAAGTAGTATTGGTGCTGGTAACTTAAATTTTCAGAGCCTAATTCAGCTCTCGGCAATGCTGGTATAATCCCAATAAATTCAACTGCTGCCAATGGGATAGTGCCACGGCAGCTTCTAGCTAATAGTACTTCATCACAAGCTGAGCTATTTATATTTCTTGTGCAGACCTAGGTTTCAAACTCCTGGCCCGTGAGCCATCTATGTGCCAGAGCATATTTGCAATCTAGCTTGGGAGACCTGGCAGCCCCAGCAGGGCATGTCTGAATCTGTTCCCCAAGCTCTACCCCTTCCTGCCACTGTTCCACCTTTTTCCCACCATCTCACTCCATCCCCCGGCATTAGGGATTACGAAGTGCCCTGGTGCAGGAAGCAATCAGCCCACCCCACCAATCCATGACAGCAGAAGCTGGGGGGAAGTGGAGCAAAGCAGAGAGAGTGCATCCACAGAGCATGATCTACGGCCAACTGGAGCAGCAAGCGGCCGTACCTGCGGAAGTACAGATTAATATAATGTTGGTAGCCTGCCAGAGACTAACCCTGGCAAAACATATCTGGCCCTGGGCCATTTATTGCCCACCCAGGATCTAAAAGGCATAGAAAAGAAACTATAATATTCAGTGTCTTTTGTTTAGGAAATAGTATGTGATCATGTAATGAAAGACTATACATGCATGTATATAAATAACTATACATGTACTAAAAGACTACACTAAAACGCTTTAGGGTGACCAGTTAACGTTGCAAGTGTAAATTTAACTTGCATATTTGCTGCTTTGCCGTTGTGTCTCTATGGCCCCTTGACAATTCAAGGTGCAAGCCAGCCCAGAGAGGGGCTGTGCAACCTTGGGGACTTCACAATGCCTTCCTGCTGCATGTCCAACAAGTGCTCCACACACACAGCCTGCCAGCATGCAAGTCACACCCTGAGTGCCTGTGTATCGCCATAGCCCTGCTTCAGTTACTCTGATCCTGGTAGCCTGTCAGCAAACACCAGCCACACTCTGGCTCCTGTCAGCCTTGGTTATTATTTGCAGGGTGACTCTGGCAAACTCCCAGACCCAGATTTTCCCCCAAAAAGGTATGTCCTGAATTGTTTAGCCCTCTCCTTAACCTAAAATATGTGAACTATCCATTGTCCCTGTACGGAACACTATACAACAACTTGCCACCTAAATGGAGTTACTCACATAGCTCACAACACTGGGTTAATGCTGATTGAAGGACAAAAAGTGTATTTAAGTACACAGAATTAGATTTTGAGTACAACTAATGAGGCATTAAAGTTAAATAAGGATATATGAAAAATACAAATTAAATGCTTTCTAAAGTTAACTAACTAGACTTGGTTTTAAATAAAATCCCTTCCCACATTTCAGTATATTGCTGGTCAGGCTCTCAAGTCACAAGTCCAGTGGTTCTTTGAAAAAGACAGGAGTTGGTAGAGAGAGAAAACCTGGACTGACTTTGCTCCTCACATTTATAGTTCAGTCACCCTTTGAAAAGCATTTTCCTGGGTGTGACTCCTAGTTAAAGTTATTTTCAGCTGTGAGCAAGGAACATGGAATTGGGAGGGGGGAGGGGAAAGAGAAGTATTAATGCTATTACTTTCCGCCTCTGTTTGCTAAGATGCAGATCTGTGTTTCTCTGGCCTCCCCCCATTCCATACCAAAGATTGGCTACTTGATAGGTGATGATACCTAACTAAGGACATCCGCTTGTTCTTTGTTTTTGAAAAACAGATCTACGCACTTCCCAGATGTGTTGTATAAACACACTTCAGTCATCATTTCAGAGTTGTCATAATGTTGATAACTTAGCTTATGTTGCCACACACATTTCACCATGATATTATTGATGAACAAGTTATTAGTTTTCAAATGACACCTTACAAGCCTTAAATGCAGAATATGGCATTATAATGGCTGGGATCAGAGCATTGTGTATCCTTTAAGAAAAGTGATGTCACTGGCATGTGTTGCATGACTTACCTAGGAGCAGTTCTCTCTCTTGCTGAGTGGAAACATGTTTTATGCCAGTCTGCTTTATCTAAGTAACTTCATTGTCAACAATCCCTCCATAGAAATGCATATACTTCTCCAGCTTTGCATTTAACAGGCTTATGATGGACCTTGAACTCATTGGCTGCAGGGAGGAAGGCTTGTTCTCGTAGCTACATTCATCCATGTCCAGAGGCTGTAATCCAGACGTCTCAAATTCACAACCAGAGCAATTGTGCAAGCTGACACAGGAGACCTGCTGGGCCCGGAATGGGGAGTTCTCCATTTTTGTCCCCCAAGTCCTGCCCCTTCCTGCCACTGTCGTTCTTTAAGGATCACTGGGGGGAGGGGACTGGCATGGGCAGTAGCAGTGGTCAGGATTCATCTTGGCTTACCAGAATCCTGGGCTAGATTGTGCAACTGTTTATGATCCATGGGCATGAGTTTGTGCCCACTAGTGTAATCAGTGCTGTATGGATCACTTAACCCCATGAGGAGCTGGAAAAACACCCTCATCCTCTGAGCTGGAAAAACACCCTCACCCTCATCATTGTCCTAGGGAGAAGTTTCCCCAGACAAATGTCTTCAGTGTCCTCTGAGTCTAAGCTTTTATTTGGAGAAACAAAACCCAAACACAAGCTTCTGGTTGTGACAAGAACATTTCAAGTTGGAATCAAGTATAAAGTGATACAGTGTTAGCTTCCTGAGTCTGCCAACATTGTCAGTGTCTCTGCTGGTGCACAAGCTTGCCCAAGGTGCGACAGGATGAAAATTTGTATTTGAGACCGGTAGTCAGCTGTTGGCTCAGTGCATGTTCTCTCTTCTGCTACAGTGAGTAGCAGTCAAACTGACAAGAATCAAGTCAGTTTCCACTGCTATTGCTTAAGAAAGCTAGCAGGCTGAGCAGAAGTGAGCACTGGAGCTATTCTGTAGGGAAGAGGACTCAAAAACCAAGGTCCAGGAAATGGAAGAGTAACAAAGCCAGACATGTAGCTCTGAGAAGCAGCTAGCAAACTTGAGAGAGGAGAGAGTAAAGTAGATCCAAGACTCACACAGGTAGCAGAGAGGAAGCTTTGAGGTGGAAAGAGAGACCAGAAAGAGAAAGAATGCTTTTCCAACAACCAAAAAAGATTAGGGAAAATTCGGTTATGTCTACACTACAGAGCTTTTTTTGAAAAACAGCTGTTTTTCTGAAAAAACTTCAGTTACGACCACACTTCAATCGCATTCTTTTGAAAGAAAATAGAAAGAACAGAGGGGTTTTTCCAACATTAGTAAACCTCTTTCTATGAGGAAGAAGCCTTTTTCTGAAAGAGCTCTTTCGGAAAAAGACATGTGTGGATGGAGAGAGTTCTTTCGCAAGAAGAGGAAAGAGGAAAAAGCACAGATGCCCTGGTGGCCATTCCGCCCATAGTAATCACAGCTTACATGTGAGATAGCATCCATTCAGTCTGGATGCTATCTTTCAAAAAAGCAGATCACTTTTTCGATGTGCTTTGGCAGTGTGGCGATGAGTCCTGTGGCACCTTATAGACTAACCGAAGTGTTGGAGCATAAACTTTCGTGGGCAAAGACCCACTTCGTCAGATGCAAAGACCCACTTTCGTCTTTGCCCACGAAAGCTTATGATCCAACACTTCGGTTAGTCTATAAGGTGCCACAGGACTCCTCGCCGCTTTTGCAGATTCAGACTAACACGGCTACCCCTCTGATATTTGGCAATGTGGACGCTCTCTTTTGGAAGAAGTTTTTTCGGAAGATCTCTTCCAGAAAAGCTTCTTCCGAAAGAAACCTGCAGTCTAGATATAGCCTTCATGCGATTATGCCTGAGTCCTCACCTGTCCCTTGAACAATAAGCCTAAACCCCATCTTTTGTACTAATCTTTGGTTATTAGGTGTCTAGTGAAAATTCCAAGTCCCTTGTGTGCCTGGATGCATGTAAAGGAGAGATTAAAATATATAAGTACTGAACTGAGAGATCATAAAATCTGAGGTGATGAGGATGGGGAGCTGCAGAGAGCACAACAGTGAAAATGCAAAAGAGAGCAGAAAAAGGGACTCGTTGATACCAAAGACAACACAGACCAAGAGACCTCATGAGCTAACATGGGAAAGGGAAGTGCACTGTGGAGTGACAGCAGGGAGGGGAAATAGTCCATGTTAATATTTTATATAATGTATTAGATAGAAAGATGATTTACAGTATCTTAAAATGGCATTCAGTGCACAGCTGCTATAGTTCTTTAAAAAAAACCCTCCTGGATGCTTTGCTCTTTTTGATGTGGTGCTGCAGCTATTCCTAGTAGTTTAGGCCTCATGCCAGAAGGTGTTGAAAATTTTTTGCAAGCCCAGAACATTTCATTTACACCACAAATTGTCATAATTAGATTTAACATATATTATTAATACTATAGGAAATCCATGTATATTTAAGATATTACTAGAACCATGGATCATGTGTATAAAAGGCCAGTGGAGGTTCAGCCTCTTTTCTGGGACTGCTGGAGCTGCCAGAACCCCAATTGCAGGGTTTTGGGGGGAAGTTTCTGATTTATTATGCCCCATGCTGTTTCTGGGGCAGTTGAGGAGGCTATTCAGCTTCCCAGGTTTATCAGTAATCTCCCTGGACTCCAGAGAGATTATTGACAAACCCAGGAAGCTGAGTAGCAAATACTCCATCTTCAGCCACCCTGGAATCTGCATGGGGCATATCAAAGGGTCTCAAGAAAGGAGGCATGGCTGCAGTTGGCCCCGGACTCCTCTGGTTTTGGGTCTTTGGCTGTCCTAGAGTGCCTCCAACCAAGGTGGCAGTGGCGTCTTGGGGCTCCTCTGGGTGGAGATGTCTGGGCGCAGTACAGTGCAAGTGCAAGAAATTGTTATCTGTAGGAATTCCAGAAAAATCAATTTATTTCCCATAAAAAAAAATTAGCCAAAACCCCATTTTCTAATGAAATGTTCCATTCATTTTCTTCAACCAGTCATAGACTTTACCTTTGACACACTATGGCTGTGGAGAATTTCTTTGTAGAGCCATGGACAGAATTTATAACTGCAATCTGCAAAATCACAGGAGTCCCCAATTTGCGATAATCTCTAATAATTAAAAAAATCTCCTTTAACTTGCTGTTCCAGTTCTGATTCCATTTAGAACAAGGCAAGGGTACATATGGAGATTGGCCAGCTCTTCACGAAGCTTAGGTGGTCATGTGGATAGGGCATTAGACTGGCACATGAGTGGTGGGTATCATTGGCAGGGGAAGGCAATGCCTTTGCAAATTGCCTCACCTGGCCTTGTCCATGCTCCACTGGAATCCGCCAGATCCTCTCCCCCAGCCTGCAATTGTAGTGCCAGCGGCTGGGGCAGGCAAACTGAGGGCCAGACCACACCCCTGGTCCACCTGGCACTGGAGCCACTGGCTGTCCAGTGTTGGGGAGCCTTACTGGTCAGGGTGCAGACAGCACAGCCCCAGTCTCTCCACAGCTTTAAAGCCAGGCCAGGCTGCTGTGCCATACTGCTGGCTCTCTGGAGATCCATGGTAGGCTGTGGCCATGCCACCTACCAGCTCTCCAGAGTGCTGTGACTGAGGCAGGTTGTGTCTGTGCTTCCCACCAGTTCTACTGAGCTCCTGGAGCAGGGAGGGGGCAAAGGCCAGCAGCCACAGTGGGAGTTGTGGAAGGGGTGGAGCTGGGGGGCTTACCTCCCCAAGCCATCAGGTCACCCACTGCCCAGGGATGGGGACTCAGGAGAGCAGCAAGTCCACTTGCTGTGTGACTTTGGACAGGTTGCTTAATTTTATTGTGCCTCAGCCCTATCTTTGCTTATTTAGATTGCAGGCTAGCCAATGAGGTGGGCGGGGGGAGAGAGCAAAGGAGGCAACTGCCCTGGGGCCCAGCAATTCAGTGGGACCCGGGGTTCCCAGCCACCACCGCTGTTACTGCAGCAGCCATGGCAGCTGGAGCCACAGGCCCTTTAAATCACCACTGGAGCATCCTGACCTTTTCACCCAAGCAGTTGAGCTTCCAGCACAGAGGGCTGGCTGCAGTGTTCCCTCTAAGCTGGGCAGTAGCACAGCTTCTCAGGTGATATCAGCCCTGTCCAGGCAGTCAGCTCAGAGCCTCTGGCTGGGCAGGGCTGATTAATCACCTGTGAAGCTGTGCTGCCCAGTAGTTTAGAGGGAACACTGGCTGGCTGCCCCTGGCCCTGCCCCTTTCATATAAGACCTTCCCCTTTCAGGATGACGGAGCTGCCCCAACCCACTCCTTGTCGTCCCCCTCCCCTGCCCCTGTTAGCCTGTAAACTCTTCAGGGAGGGGATAATCTCTCACTGTGTGTTTGGGCACAATGGATTCCTGATAACTGGTCCTACAAATTTATCCTAATAGAAAACTCAGTTGTGAAAAGTGAAAGTTCATAAAATGTCACAATAACTTATAACAATCAATGTTGATGGGAAAATATGCAGAAGGGAAATATACTAGTAGATAAGAAAGACCTACTAATATAATTCAAGAACTGTGTTAAATTATGCTGGTAAAATAGAAAATTGGTGTGTCAGAAATTAAGCCTAATTGGTGAACAAAAGAATGAAGGGATCTGACCCCATCACATCCTTTGTGGTTTTTGCAAGAAAAAGATTTTGGGCAAAATAAGGAGGGAAAGTGAATGTAGCAACACAGAAGCCACACCCAAGATAACCCCCCGCTCTCCAGGCAGGTGTTACACTTAGAGCATGGGTGGGAAACCTTTTTTGGGTCCGGGGCCCCACACAAGTGAGAAGCAAAGTAAGAAGCCCCTGACTGAGAAGGAGAAAGACACTCCACACATTCCCCTTGCATACCAGAGCCTAGGGATCCCAGGCTAGTAGATTTTGTATGCTCCCACCCTCTGGGTGGGTGGCTGGGGGGCTGGAGCACCAATGCAGGCTTCCCAATGCTGAGCCTCGGGGACCTGATCCTGGCAAGCCAGAGGCAGCATCCAGCCCCCGGAGCCTGAGATTCCCCACCACTGACCTAGAGAAATAGAACTAACAGAATCATGTTTAGGGGATAAAGCAATATTCTGTATTTATTGTGAATGCAGAATTCATTTACTGTCCCTAGCTAAAATCATTCTCCACACATACACACACTTACACACAGAGAGTTCTATCGATGGGATATAATTACCAGCCTCAGTTGCTCATGCTAGTCCACTGGTCAGATGGTCTAGACATAAGGAGGGAAGCCCGGTCATGTTGGTGTTCACTAATGCTCCTGGAGGATGAACTTTGAATATAAAGGCCCAACCCTATGGTTTTGCACCCATTGTTTTATATTTTAGTCCATAGATGCTCTCCTGTCTCACTGCCCCAGGGCATTGTATGACCACAAGTCATCAGTTAATGGAAGGTTCCACTCTAGTCTTTTCCATGAGATGGCTTTTGTCTCTCTTTTTCTTGGATGGGTTCTTTTGCAGGATTCACCTGCATTGTTCTTCGACTATCAAAGTGTTGCTGGCAGCTGGTAACCAAGGTGGGCTGGTGTCAGGGACAAATCCCATTACACATACCCCACATTCACACTAGATTAAACACACACCTAACTTTACACAGAAATAAGACAATACGAAGTTTAAAATAGCGTTTCAGTTATAATATGGAATCACTTTAGTTACAATGTATTAAAAATGTGTTACAATAACAGATTCTTCAAAGGGAATTCTTGACAAGCTACTAACAAATTTATCCAAAAGTGGTTAGCACTGTTTCATTTATAAGAGCCCATTCAAAAAATTGGCCCACAATTCATGAGGCTACATAACGTCACGTTGGTAGATAATTTCATTAATAATAAAAGGTGGTTTCATCAGCAATGTCATTGCATTATATTAATAAATATAATTCATTAAAAGGGAAATTTCATTCTTCAGCCCTACAGATGTACACCCCCTACACCCTTTTGCACAGAGATCTGCAATATAAGGTCATAAATAATTCACCCCTCCGTCAATCTGGAGAGAAATATGTAACAATCTTGTGCTAAACAAGTGGAGATTTTTCCCAGACACGTCACTTAAAGCACAAAACAAATTTTTATCAGCAAAAGATAGATTTGAAATGATTATAAGTGGTAGCAAAGAGATCAAAGCAGATTATCTAGTAAATAAAGAAAACCACAAATTTAGGCTAAGATACTAGAAAGACTGAATATGAATTAGTAATTTCTCACCCTGGTTTATGAAACAAGCCATCTACCAGGTTTCCATAGACAGTCTAGAAATCCCTTTAGCTGGGACCAGCACTTCCTCCCACTTCAGTATTTGTTTCTCAGGTGTTTCCAGCAGTGTCCTTGTGTGGGAAATGAGGCACCTAGATGATATCACACCCCACATTACACAGATTTACTATATAGCAGGAACCCTTTGTTAAAAAAAACCAGTTCCCAGCCAGACTGTGGAAAAATTCAGGTATTAAAATTGGACTCAGTGTCATGTGATCTGGTCACATGCCTTTGCTGAGTCTTAACAGCCTTTACTCACAGGCTGCCTGGAGTTCTCAGGAAGGCTCACAAGCTGGGGGAATAAGCTTTTCCTAAGGCCTATAGTTTCCCCAAATGGCCAGTTACCCTGAACAAGCCACTCTCAACTAACTAGTTAGACTAGAAACATCTTGCCTTTTGGGTGCCACCCAGATGTAACTATCTTTGAAATACAGATACATAGTCAATATTCATAACTTTAGATAAAAAACAATACAACTAGAATAATCATATTCAGCAAATCATAACTTTTCCAATGACATCTCACATAACTCATCTTGTATAAAATGTGTCATAATTATGCCATAATCCTATAATAAACATACAACATGAAGCATATGGGCCTCAATGTCACAACCAGCATCTAAGGGCTTGTCAAAGAAGAGGTTATTTTCTTCTAAAGAATTTCAATAGCTAAAGGGTGTTGAAACAAATGGTGTTTTTAAAATTAAAACATTACTTAATGCTTTACATTTCAAATGCTTAACTGTTTTTCCTTCTTTTCTGTATTGCAAATGAAAGATTTTAAAAGATTTTTAATAATACATTTGCCATGATACTAAGCCATCTTAAAAGTCTTCAGTGTTGATCAGTTTCAAAATCTTGTTAATATCTTTGACTCTTTAGACCTATGTATTCCATCTAAATTGATACACCAAAATTATTACAGTAATGAAAATACTAACAATAAATAGTTTGGACATGATTAGCCATATCTATTTATTTGCAATAATATTTGTGTTGATTTTATACTATATTATCTCCTTCACACTATGTAAATAATTTCTGGGCTTTATCACTCCCTGTGTGCACTGTTTGTTTTTGGTTTTTTTTTGTATATGAGATGCCTCTAGAAGACATTCCTAAATTCTTCCCTTATACTTTTCTCCAACCCTTCCTATGTCACCCAGGTGCCTGTCTCCATGTGTTCTGACACCTTCTCATTATAATTTTTCTATTGTGCTTTGCCTAAGAGGTAAAAAAAAAATGACTCATGATATTATTAACTGTAGTTTAATAAAATGCTACATTGCAGTAGAATACAAGGTGGATGGTTTGTAGCACATAATGCGACACCACGGATACTGAAACAGCTAAAGTATAATTTCAAAATGACATGTTTTTGTCAAATGTATAAACATCAGATTGACACCAATAATCATGGATAATGAAAACCTTGTCTGTGGGTTTACCAATGTAATAATGTGATCATCCACTAAGGGGCACCCAGGTGCTACGTTTAAAACTTTCATCTGAGCTCTTTTCATACTTTAGAACTTCTGGAGTTTGCAGACAAAAGTTCCTCTCACCAAGACACGAGTGCCAAGATTAAATAAAATCCTACTCTATAAAACCCCCTTACAATCAATAGAGCTCTATGAAATATACATTTCATTAATTCAGTCTCGTTTATCACAGTGTTGATCACAAAGTGACAAATATGATACTTAAATCACTCAAGAGTGTGGCCTCTTTACAGGGTAATAGTCACATCCTAGGCAAAAGAAACTGTGGCCAAAGCATAAGCTTTAGGAACAAAAGCCAAGAACTTCATAGACCAGAATATGTTTGTTACCAAACTAACATTAAACAACTTCAGATTCTTGCCAACCTAAGTAGGTATGATGGGGCTGATGTCAAGGCAGCAATGATGGCTGAATGTGCATGGGGAATGGTGAAGTCACTGTGGAGGGATTTTCATCAGTCATTCACCCTCGTACTCACTTACCATAATTATTATATGGCTATTCAAAAACCTCTATCATGGAATTGCCAGGCTCTATGAATAAGAAAGCAGAGATTTCCCTGACATTGGGATATAACCAATACATCCCTTGTGCAAATCAGATTAATTCACAACAAACTGGAATGCTGAGAACTGCATAACTGAAAAGTAAATGTGCAGTTACAGGTCAGTAACCTAGAGTAGCCCTGTAGCCTGTGTTCTGACTGGCTGAATTAATTTTACTTTATTATGATGTTCTTTAAAGAGATATCAAACTACTTTAACCAAATCTGCTGCTCTAAATTAAATCTTTCACTACTGCTGGTTAAATACAACTTAATCTAAATAGAGTGGGTATGGGGAGCTCAGCTCAGTGGTCAGGAAGCCAGTGGTGTTGCATCAGTTTTTTGAGCTAGGAATTTGACCCATTAAGTTTAACTCTTCCATTTTCCCCTGTACTTAAAAAAAATCTACATTTTGTGTCTTCAGTAGGCTGATGGTGACCTCATAAAAAGCATTTGATGAGGCTTAAAATTATTTTAAAATATTCTAACATATTTGAAACGCATCTCTGATAAATTGTGCCACTGATCATTTGGGCCACGTCTACACTAAGAAAGTATTTCGAAATTAGTAAATTCGACTTAATTCCCTATGTAATAAATTTGAACTAGTGTGAGGCAGACTCCACTGATGTGGATGCAGTACCTCGGCCTTAGAGCCCCAGGAAGCACTAGGGAGTAATTAGTTCAAATTACCCTGGCAAGGAGTTATTTCAAAATAGTAGCACTGAAGCATCCACACTACCATTATTTCAAAATAAATATTTTGGAATTAGCATAACTCCCATTGAAAAGCAGGAGTACAGATTTTAAATTCCATGGCCCATTATTTCAAAATTACAGGCTTGGCAGTGTGGATGTTCCACTTATAAATTTGACCTGGGTGGGTATTTGTAAATAAAGTCCTAGTGTAGGCCAGGATTTAAAGTTCCTAGACTAGTGTTTCTCAAATGTGCCCACCATGGTGGCATGTGGCCACTAGGGGCTTTACTTGCAGATACAGCCTCCTGGTTGCGATGGGGGAAAGAGTGGGATGAAAAGCCCCTCACACTTCCTATTGCTCCTGAATGCACTGCCTTGGTGTTGATTTCTCGGGCCATCAGCAGGGGTTGAGCCCTGCTCCCTTCTGGAGGGACCTGGGCAAAACTTTGGAGGAGCAAGCAGCCGGTATGTCTCGCACCTTCACGGGGGGATGGGACACAGGCTTTGTGCTTCAGCATTGGTATGCTGGGGTGGCAGGCTCTGGTGCAGGGGCTTCAGGCTCCAGACTCCCACTGCCTCCCCCAAGCTCTCATACAGGGCTTAATTTGTCTCCAGGCTTTGCAGGGCTGAATAAGTCTGCTGTGAAACGTGGTACTTGTATGTTAATAACACTTTTCACAATAGACTTACTAGCTAGCAAGAAGTAAATTGCAATGATTTAGATATGTGTAGGTCCATATTTATTTGTTTTTCCTAAAGCTTATTATGTATTTTAGGAAAAAATTATAAGTATTGCCATACCAGGAGATGTGGCTGCACTCTGAGGCCACCAAAAAAATGACCTGAGTACCCCTGCACTAGGCAATGGTTTGGGAACGGCAACCATTCTGATTTGAGCTTTAAGAGTATTTAGTAGAGACTGCTGCTCACATTTAAAAGCCAACATTCAAAATGTTTTCAGCCTTGTTTGGTTATAATTGTTCCCATCTGGTGAAGGAAAGACAAACACACAACAGCATTGGGCTAGTGCCAGAGAAGCAGGAAGTGAAACAGATAAATGAAGATGCCTAGTTTTCAAATTAAGTTAAATGTGAAAGTAAGCAGTCCACATGCATGATGAAGAGGTCATCCATTTCCAGTTTTACATGGGCTTAGCCACACAGGCAAGGAATCTTTAAAGATGTATTCTCATTTTGTCACTGCCTCTCTCTTTGATAGACTAAGGATATAAAAGCTATCACTCTGTATATGATCAGCAGCATTGCAAGTGTCTTCAACAGAAGAGGGCCATTTGTCAGCACCTGAATTTGCGTTAAACCATTTAGCAAGCGCCTACTTAAAATCCTGCTGCACAGTGAGATATGAAGTGTCATGAGACACAGTTGTAAGATAATAGCACACAGTAAAGCACATTTGTATCTTGCTGCTACAAGGGAAAGATTTAATATGTCTTATCCATTTACTACACATCATAGCCAGAGATATAATTGGCCAGGGTGGTTAAGATTTGATTTAAAGCAATGACTCCATCAGCCTTGATTTCTGTTAATGGGGAGTCAGGGTTCCTACTACATTATATTTTCCTTTGTCATACCAACCCCTAGGTTAATTGTATGTTGCAATCTAATCTATTCCTGCCTTCACTACATTCTCTACAAGACAAAACTGATACATGTGCTTGATCATTCTCTACTTTTATAAGAAAGAGAAGAATGATGGTTGTCACAGACTACAGCTTCCCTAAAATGTGAGGAACTTCAAATCAATAATGACTATTACAATCATTACTGTTGCCATTTCTATCCACTACAACACTTACTGGCTCACAATGGTCAATGCTTAAAGTCCTTTAGCACTAGGCTAAAGGGTTGTATTGCTTTTTTTGTTAGATTTTAATACTGAAAAGTCTGGGAATTAGGTGAAAATAAAAGACAGGGCAACACAGAGTGGGTGTGTCACTGGGTGTTTGATGACCCAGGGCAAAATGTGAAGCTGCAGTCCCCCACCCTTCCAAAAAAATTACTGTGGAAATGAACACGTTTTAGAAGAGGGTCAGAGAGAGCTCAGGTCTTTGAGGTCACTGCCTTCCCTGTGGGGATGGGGGTTCTGCCTTGCAGGTGGCCATAGGGTCAATCTCAGTGCTATCTTTCACTGAGCTGCAGTTCTCGTAGAAGGTTAGAGTTGGAAGAGAACTCAGAAGTTCATCTAGTTTACCCCTTGCTCAAAGCGGGACTAACCCAAATAGATCATTCCAGCCAAGGCTTTGTTAATCCCTCTTGCCTAAGGATGCAGAAGATCCCATTACCTTCTCGGTAACAGTCATAGGAGTATATCTCCAGCTGCACTTCAACTTCTGAGCTTTCATTATCTCCGGGTCCACTTCCTCCTCAGACCCATTGTGATGATGCCAGCAGCAGCAGCAACCGTGGGATCTGGAGTCAGCCAGGCTGGGTGAATCCAGAGCCATCCCATGCATTGGATGGTTTGGGGAAGCCTCATGGGGCCAGGGTATCCTGCAGGATTACTGGGGCCAGCAGGGTCTAGACCCACCCCCAGCACCCACCAGCAGTGCTGGGAGCCATGGGAAGTGGAGCAACCTGGCCCTAGCATGCTCCTCTCCACCATCTCCCAGTGATGAACAATGAAGTGGAACTCTCCACTTTTATCGCTGTTGTATATTTCATATACAGCACAGAAATCCAGGCACTTTAGAGAGTGAAAAAAACCCATCAGCTCACACAGCACCATTCTTCACTTCCTATCAAAGGGTATGTCTACACTACAGCATTATTTCAAAATAGCTTATTTCGAAATAACGCGTCTACACACAAAATGCATTTCAAAATAGCTTTTTGCTATTTCAAAATAGCACATCCACACTGAGTGGATGCTGAATCGCATTTAAGGCTGGCCGTAACCAGGTCCGGCAGGGCATCAGGTCAGGAGTTACTTTGTGTGGCTGCTGCCTGAGGCTATCTGAGGCCTGTGCTTAAAGGGACCACCCCTAAACAGCCAGTTCTCAGGTTTCCCTGCTTGCTTGCCTACCTTGATGAGGGATAGCAAAAGCATTTTGTCTCTGAGTGCTCTGGTTGACCTCACTCGGGACACCACAGCACTCTGCAACATGGAGCCAGAGCTGCCCCTGGGCACTCTGGTACTTCTCGTGGATGAGTTGCTGCGAGCCTGGCTGTACTTTCTGCAGGCTGCCATCTGGGAGGTCCATCGGGGGCTGTCAGTATCCAGGAGGCCTTGTGGGAGAGCTTCCATCCTGAGGAGCACTCAGAGCCTCCCTGGTCTGCCCCACTGGGGGCTTGTGCCTCATTCCTCCCTCACATCCTTCCACTTACCCCTCCCTAACCCCCCTTTCCTGATGTCAAATAAAATAATGTATTTTCATGAACACAAACTCTCTTTATTTAACAAAAACTGTGGGGTGGGAATGAAACTCTGGTGAGACTGGGGAAAGGAGGTGGGAGAGGGGAAGAGAGAGGGTGGGAGAGGGGAGGGGGAACCTGGGAGGAGGGAGCTGGAAGGGGGAAGAAGGGGGAGGGGAAGCTCAGGGCTCAGGGTTGGGGGTCTCGCCGGACCTACTTGATTTTCATGCAAACCTGCTCCTGGGTTCGCATGTGGCCTTTGGTGGCCAGCCTGGCAGCTATCCTGCCATAGATGGCCTCGTTCCTCCATCCAGTGTGGAGATCATGAACGTTGGGGGCATCCCCCCCAAACCTGAATAAGGTCCATGATCTCCACCCTGGACCAGGAAGGTGCCTGCCTTCTCTGGGCCCTGGCAGGCTCCTGGGAGCTGGCAGGCTGCTCCTGGGGAGCGATGGAGGGCTGGCTGCCAGTGGCTTGCTGGCTCATGTTTTGGGGCCACGGGGTTGGGGCAGTGACTGCTGGCTCTGGGCTGGCAGGCTTGGAACTGGCACAGGCACTGTGGCTAGAGTCAACCCCTTTAGGGGCTCCAGGGAGGGGGGAGGGAGAGGAGTGTTCTTGGTTGAGGCTGGAGTGGCCACCGGGGCACCCTGGGAAGGCTGGAGGCCCCCTATTTCGATATAAGTGTCTACACAGCACTTATTTAGAAATAGCTATTTTGAATTTGGCATTATTCCTCATAGAATGAGGTTTACCAAATTCAAAATAAGCGCTCCACTATTTCAAATTAATTTCGAAATAGCGGTTTGACTGTGTAGACACTAGTAAAGTTATTTTGAAATAACAGCAGTTATTTCGAAATAACTTTGCTGTGTAGACATACCCAAAGAGACCTCACAGTGTAACATCAAATGTCTGGCTGGCCTTATGTGCATTTTCTGGTGTGCCGACATATTACAGGTAATGGACAGAAAAGATGGCCAATGATTCAAGAGTTAGTCTGGACTCAGAGGAGCCAGGGTCAATTCCCTGCTACACCACAGACATTGCTGTCAGGCAAGACATTAATCTCATTTTGTGCTTCAGTTCTCCACCTATAAAAGGAGAATAGCAGCACAGGGTGAATACAATAAAGGTTGGGAAGCACTCAGGGCATGTCTACACAGCAGGGCTAAAGCCGAAATAAGCTACACAACTTGAGCTATGTCAATTGCATTGTTTAAGTCAAAATAGTTTATTTTGGCTTTTTGTGCTTTCTGTACAGCAGGAAGTTGGAGAAAGAGAACTCTTCCTCCGACTTCCCTTACTCCTCATACAATGAGGGTTACAGGAGTCGGAGTAAGAAGTCCTCCGGCTCGACGTTATTTTGACATTATGTCAAAATAACTGCTTGTAAAGTAGACACGGACTATTCATGCCGTGTAGACATAGCCTCAGATGTTATGATAAAGGGGGCCATTGAAGGACCATAAATAAATAACACAGAGCTCAGAGTCAAGGTTCCCTCTAAGCTGCATGGCAGCATGGCCCTGCAGGTGCTTAATGAGCTCTGCCCAGGGGCTCAGGGCTGCCAGGGATGGAGTTGCCTGGCTGGGGGAGGGGCACTTCTCCCTCAGTTACAGCCTTGTCTCCCTGCTGAGGATAGAGCAGTGAGTCTCTCTCAGGGAGTTGTTGCTGTAGCTGAGGGAGAAGTGCCCCTCCCCCAGCCAGGCAGCTCCATGTGCAACAACCCTGAGCCTCTGGGTTGCACTCATTAAACAGCTACAGGGCCATGCAGCTTAGAGAGAACCTTGCTCAGAGTGTGACACAATATTCCAGAAATGTTCCCCCACCACAGCGCCAAACAGAGAAGAGTTTCCTGTTGTATTATATAGTCTGTGGTATCCAACACACTAGCCACTAGCCACATGTGGCTATTTGGCTGGTTGAATGTGGCTAGTTTACTAGAACTGGTTGGATACCACCAATAGATGGTGCTATGGATGTAACCCAGCCCCGCATTTGCAAACTCAGTGCCAGGTAGTTAAGACTCCTTGGTCCCTTTCAGCACTGCTGATTTCCAGGTTTGTCCCATTATACATCTTCATTTAATAACAAATAAACTCAAAGGGAAAAGGAGTGCTTTCAGGCACACACCTCAGCTTTCTCTTCTGCATACACACTGCCACTTCTAGCACTCATGTCTGTGGACATTTGATGGAGCAATCTGGGGTGTTGGGAAGGGGTAGATTGGTAAAGGGAGTGATGGAAGGCTGAACTCCCAGAAAGAGAGAGAGGGTGCATGCAAGTTTAAAAAAAAATCAATATTTGAATGAAATACACATTTAAAACATTCAGTAGCCCCCCAGGTAAAGCCTGAAGTTTTGGTTGAGCTTTGTTACAATAAGTTCTCCTTGACAACTCTCAGGTTTTAAGCTACCATCAGCAACTGTTCACTGATATTCTAGATGCTGTGATGTTTCAGTCTTTAAAAAGGAGAGTGAGAGCTGTTTCCAAAAAAAAAAAATTTAAAGTGTCCAAAAGGTCATCTTAGAGATGAATGTGGCTTCATTCTTTTGAAAAAAACCACATTTAAAGCTACTTATCTTCAGTCACTTATTGTTTCAGAAAATGCCGGTGGCTACTAGGTCCCTTGCAACTTCCAAACTAACTCTTGTACTGGAAAGTAATATTTGAAAGTGGCTCGACTGTCAGAGAAAAGTTACTGAAAGGAAAAGATGAGCTACTGTGTGTGGGCAGGGAGATGGGCTCCAGAGGTAAAGCAACAGAGAAAAGTTACTAATCAAAGTAAATGAAAAGTATCATACTTCCAATGATGTTTTTACCAACCTTTATTATTCTACCATTTTTCCCCATATTATCTAAGAAGGGGCTGATAGAATATCCATAATAAAATAGACAAACATATTTTTAAAGAATGCTGCTGCTAAAACTAATGAATTCCAAAAGAACTATAATAATAAGCGCCTCCAGGGAGACATATGGAGAGACATAACTTTGGTAGTTGAAGATACATTGGATTGACTCAAAGTAGGTTCCCATGATGCTCTAGTTATTCTAAATCCTGCCTCTGCAAAAAGTGATATACTACATGGCCCCTCAAGACCCCGTCCTATCCTACATTTCTATGAACCTATGATTGTGTGAGGCTAAGTATGGGTGACAAGGATCACCCATGCGGATTCAGTTGCAAGATCACAGGCTTGCTAGGGCTTCCTTTATGAAAACATTAGCCAAGGCCTACTGAAGTCAATGAGAGTGTTTACATTGATTGTGCTGGAATTGAGAGCAGGCCTCACATCCTTTATTTTCTTGGCTTTTTGAATGCAGAGGGTTGAAAAGGTTCACTATGACCATTTGTTAATGTAATAATATTGATATAGCAATACTATGTGTATGTATGTGTGTGTATATACATACCCGTCTATGCACATTTGTACATAGTGCCATGCAGCATGTATGCATGAAAGGTATTATAATTTTGTTTGGAATTTTTAAGCCACTTTAGAGAATTCAATTATCTGTTCTACCAAACTGGGACTACAACCAATTGCTGTACAGTCTTCCTTATCCTACAGCACTTTGACGAATCCTCTCTAAGGCGAAAAGGACAGTTCATTCAACTCTTGGCTTTTATTCTGAGGCCGCCAATAAGGATACCAATTACTGCCAGTTATAGCGGTAATTGTGTTTTTAACCTTCCCTTTGAAGATGAGTGAGAATGCATAGGTTACAGAAGAGCCATCACACACATATGATTATGATTTTTGGAACTACCCTCATCCTCTGCACTGCCTAATTGGTGGACATATAGAGAGGAAGCTCTATATCACAGGATCCCCCGAGCCATGCCGTCCTCAATTCCACTCCTGAATTTTAACACGTCAGTTTGACTTGATAGTTTCTGACTTCCCATCTCTAAGCAGGAAAAAAAACAAATTCAGATGTTCATGAAGATACAAAATTTAGTGGGCTAGATCCCCAGCTGACATAAATCAGTGTAGCTTGCTTAACAGCAGTGGAGCAACCTTGACTGACAGCACTGAGATCTTACTACAGTTTTAAAACCCCCCACAAATATCCAGAATCACTCCTTGTTGATATTAGAAAGCCGATCAATAGCTGCTAGAAACAGTGTTTCAGGGAGATAATTAAAACGATCTTCTGCCTTGTTCTTTTAAGGAATGTGAATAAACTTGAGGGCCTCTTGAGGTTCCTTCCTCATTTCTAGGATTCTATGATTTTAAGGACAGGATGCAATTTCTTGTAAAGTGGCCTGTACAGAGCCAGTTAAAGTTGGCTGCCGTAATGTCAACATAGTCTTACACTTCAGCACTGCCCTAAGTACCTGCCTACAATACCAGCTTGGAATGTAGCTGCTGCTGACTCTCCGTGATCAGAGTGCCCATCTCTATCATAGATCCTGTCGTGCATCAAGGTAGCAAGAATGGATTCCTGCATCCATGGCAGGTCCCCTTGTTGCTGTTTATCAGTTCAGTCATTGTGCCTATATGTGCACATATGGTATTTGCTATTCCCAGATATGAAGTGAGGGAGAATTGTGTACCTGCACAGAACCAAGGACTTCATGCCCATATCTGTCCATAAGTGTTGTGGAGCAGAAAACTTCTCTCTCCCTTAACTGATTATTGCCTCACTTTGATTCATGTATGGCTCCATTTAACATCTGCTGTGTCTGTGATAGAGTATTAATATTTCATCAAAACTTTGATGTGTTCCATCATTCAAAATACTCCAGCTAACAAAATTTTCAGTACATAAACAAGACTTGCTTACACTGATACTTCTTTACTGTTAATGGTGCATAGGTATTGACTCAAGGAGCTCAGAGGGCATAGCATGTCTCTTATGTAGGAGTGCAATTGTTTTCTTCAATCAGACAGTTGCCAAGTAGACTTGGCTTTGATGTAGAGTGCACATTTGGCGACACTTATTTGGGGACCATAAACTAAAGCTAGCAACACGGCAGCTTTATCAAGTGCTATGTGGTCTAATTTGTCGGGTTTACTAGAGATGCCTGAGGCAGTTGCTTTTTGTTTATGGCTTACAAAGAGGCATTCATTAAAGTGACCTAGACCAGTGTTTCTCAACCAGTGGATACTCGAGAGAAGTCTGGGGGGTACGTCAACCCAACTGAAATTTGGAGAAAACTGAATTTTAGTTTTAAGTTTTACAGCGCTTTATTATTTTTGTACTTTTTACACCCAAAATGTGATCACCCACCCGGCTACGATTAAGTTGCTTAAACAAATGTGTTGCAATGGTAGAAAAATAATTGTGTGTTTGAAAACTGTAGGTACTGGGGGTACTTTTAATTGTTTTAAGGGGGTACTTCTAATTTTTTTTAAAAAAGAGGTACTTTATTAAAAAAGTTTGAGAAACACTGACCTAGACTCCCATGGGCTAGCACCAGTGGTAGAGAGTATTGGTGTTACTGGATCCTTGTTGGGCTAGGTGAACAGACTTTTTAAAAATAATATTTAGCTGCTGCAATTGGAAAGATTGACAGGATTGGCTATAAGTACACCAAGAATGATACAATAAATATTTCATCTAGAAAGAAAAAGTCTACAATGGTTGTACTTTCTGAAAGGTATATGCTGGAATGGTAAATGTCAACATTTGGATGTTGCTAAGAAAGAGATTTAGTACTGGATGTCTAGAGGAGACAAAGCAGAAGCTGAAGTCATAGAGATAATGCATTAGTGTACTTCACACAGTAATTTTTTTTAAAAAAGGGATGCAAAAGCTCAGGAATGTTGATACAAAAATACTTTATACTCAAAAAAGAACTGCAAGTTTGCTCAACAATGGAGAACACTATTAGCAAGTAGTGTCTGTGAGCCTAATTTGAACACCAATATAAAGTTTCTTTCTATAATAGCCAATGGATCTGGTTGGGAAATGTGTTCCCCATCTGGAAAACTTTAATGAAACCAAAACAAATTTCCATCAAAATTTTCAGGGGAACATTGAACTTTTAATCCATATATGAGAAAACCATACAAAATTCAGATTTTAATTGTCTAACACAAATTGAAACTTTTGAGGAAATAACTTTCCATGAAAGTTTTTCTTCATCAAATGTGATTTCTCATGCAAAAATGTTGACAGAAAACGTTTAATTAACCTTAATGGCCACCACTACATTAGAAGAGTGCCATGAATTTTTTTTGAGAAAGAAATAAGCAGATATGGGACAGAACCAGAAAGTTCAGGAGTTGGAATATGAATGTTCTGACAATTTAGGGCTTTTAGAGATTGAGGCTTTTGTTTTGGGTCATCTGGAGAAACAAGACCTTCTATTCCTGGTGTGTATGAAGGAAGCTGATAAATAATTATAATTCAATATAAGCCTCAAAGTAGAATTTAAAGGGATTCTGAAAGTGGAATGCCACAAATGTCTGCACCTCTAGAACAACAGACAGTCCAAATAAAAAAGCAACAAAACAAACAAAAAAATATTCCTCCATCCCCCACTCTGGGCTAAATAGGCCTCTTCTCTCAGCTAAAGGGGTTTACACCCACCTCTCTGACAGGACATATCTTTTGTACTCAGTGCTCATCCCTAACTCTAAAGCTGCCCTGTCTCACTTTTTAGGGTGCCTGCTGCTGGCCAGTCCATCTTCTCTGGATGCTCAATGTTCCTATGGAAGTCCAGCCGAAGGTCTTTCCTTGGGTTCTTTCCCAGGTTCTTCCTCACAGCCTTTCCCAGGCTCCTTCACAAGCACCTTCTCACTGGCCCTTTTCTGAGCAAACTAGGGAGCCAGCTACAAGTCAGAGTTGGGACTTTAAGTTCCAGCTGGCCCTGTGACACCTCCTATGTTTTACACTAGAGATGAAAAAGTCTCCTGAAAGTGCTTCCTGGGGCCAAAACTCAGGCCAACATCGTGATCACTTCTGAAAGAAATAAAACCTTTGATCATTAGAGAGCAAACTGAACATGGAACTGCACAGACAAATATATACTTCACAGCTGAGATAAGCAGTAAAAATCACAAAGCTGCCCCCTATAGGCAGACCATTCCCCAGGTAATGTAAAACTGCCATCCTTTCCCACAGCAACCTCCAGCACAATTGGGCATGGCAAGGACAAAAGGGGTATGGCGTGGTTTCATTCCCTCGCCAGCAACTAGTAGATGTTTTGAAGAGGTTTGTGGGAGTCCATTAAAGCTTGTCTGTGGCCACTCTAATATATCATAGAATCACAGAAGAGTAGAACTGGAAGAGACCGCAAGAGTTCATGAAGTCCAGTCTCCTGTCCTCACAGCAGGACCAAGCACCATCTAAATCTTTCATGATAGATGTCTATCCAACCTGCTCTTCAATATCTCCAATGATGAAGATCCCATAATCTCCCTAGGCAATTTATTCCAGTGCTTAATTACTCTGACAGGACTTTATTCCTAATGTCCAATCTAAATCTCCTTTGCTGCAGTTTAAGCCCATTGCTTCTTGTCCTATCATCAGAGGTCAAGGAGAACAATTTTTCACCCCTCTTTCTTCTAAAGTGCTAGGGATCAGCTTAGTTCTCAGGCGGGCCAAGGATTGCAGGAAACATAAAAGTGCCTGTAGCCCTTGTCTCTGGTTTTGTAGTAAGCACAGCTCAGCTGCAAAGGAAAATGTAACCCTATTTAAAAAAAAAAAAAAAAAACCTCTATGTTTTTATAGAAGTGTTCTGTCTGCACTTCCTGGAGTTTTCTGACTGCATCTCAGCTCCACAGGAGACAGTAGTGCTTAGATTAATGCTCTGTTCACTGTCAGGCTGTGGCAACCTGCCCTCTCAAAGCCAACAAGCCTCGTTATTCACCTTGTACAGCCACTGTTCAGGGCTAAATATATCCATCTAGCTTACCACAAAGACTGAGGCTGGAAAAAAATGTTCAAGGCCATGCAGATAGTTGATGCTTTGTGCAAGTGGGATCCAATAGAGCTGATGAAACAAAAGCCAGGCCGCTTTTTTTCAAGCTGTGTATCACAGCAAAAGGAAAGCACAGCAGTAATGGCAATGCACTGCCTGTTCTTTCTGTCTATACACCAGCTAAGAATTTCTCATTTAATTTATGGCTTGCTGCAGCGATTGCATGAAGTCACTGGAGTCCTTCAGACAAAGTCTGGAAGAAATAATTAAGTTCCCTGAATAATTTGTCATGTTTAATCTTGGCACATTGAGATGCTGATGGTCATTTTCATTGCACCATACTAATAGCAAAGCCATTGGAAAGAAGCTTTGATGCTTCCTTTGTCCTAGAGTTTACCAGCATCCCTTGAAATATCACATATAGGGCACTACCAGGCTAGAAAAATGTCACTAGCTGTGCCAATAGCTTGGAATTTTGTTTAGGAAATGGGTGGTTTAAGAGATGGCATTGTCTAGTGGTTAGACTATAGGGATCTAATAACCTGGGCTTTACACTGTATCACTTAAATTCACTGTGCCTTAATTTTCCCATCTGGAAAAGGGATAGAACAAACTTAAAAATCTATATATTAATTTTGTGAGGTATAATTAATACTGCAAAAGTATTTAAATATCATAGACCAAGAGATTCTGCATTAAAGTATTGTTAACTGTTAAATATTGCTGCCGTCACACCTCACCTTTCCAAGCTCATACAAAACACCTGCATGCTCATACAAAATCTGGCACTTTTCAGTGTTCAAATCTATCAGCCTAGAGACAATAACTCTTCACCCATTTAAAAAAATAAATGACTGACCCAGGTTAGAAGTTTCCAATGCCACTGTAGCAACTGGAGATCTAGATAAATTGGGCTCAAAAGAAAGTGATCTGACAATAAACTGGTTCTCTTTTAGCTTTATTCAAATCCATGCCAGAAAGAAACAAAAGATAATTCATTCATTACTAACCTATTCCAGCTATGGAAAGAAATGACTTTTCACCAGATTGAAAGTAGTAGAACTTACACAGTCATCCTCCACTTCACAATTAGAGAGAACAGTAAGTCACAACATTTCAGCTGCTAATATAATTCCAAAATTTTCAAAGATTAGAAATGTTTGGATTTGAGATTTTGGTTCTGGCCAGCTTCTATTGAGAATGCCAAAAATCCTCACTGAATGGTTATCACAGATGTCTCATTAACCTGGTAGATTATGCATAAGCAGCTAGAAATAATCATTTGAAGATCAGAGCGGGGGAGAAGGGGATATCAGATATGAAGGATCATGCAGAAACCTTGTGAAAGATGACAGTATTTCACATAGTAGGCAGCTAGAAATAGTCACTTGAGGATCTGGCAAAAAAAATATAAACTCCCACAGTCTCATTATCTTTTGATATTTACAATTAAAAAAAAAAGCATTGTCTAACTTAAGACATTGGTTCTATGTACCAAGCAGATAAAAGCTGCCCCTTGAAATGTATGCTAGCATTTCATAGACATACACCTAGGTAATCATGACCCAACCCCGCTTTCACTGAACTCCATGGTAAAATTGTGATAAAGGAGAGGATCAACCTGTATTTCTCTTTGTAATAAATGTATGGCAGTTTAAGACATTATAGACATTAAACTGCATGCATACGGTAAAGACAAGGCTTGAAATACCATCACCCACTCCCACTGGTGAGTGGGAAGCTTGCCTTGGCAAATGGTGGATATGACAAGATCCATCTTTGCAGAATTAAATTTTTGCTGTTTATTTGCTTTAGACTGTTTAACGCATATGGTTCTCAACTTGATCAGAGTATAAACCAATACAGCATTATTCTGAGACTGCAGTTGGACAGCTCTGGTGCCTCTCCTGCTGCTCATAGCTTTGCCAAGCAGCCTCAGAATGAAATTAACAAGAGTGTGCTCCATTCCACTACTGTTGTTGGGACCATGCTGGCAACAATGAAACAGCCCAGAATCACTGCTGCTGATGCTTGGAAAAACTTTGAGGAAAAACAGAGGCAGATACAGAATTTATTCATGAACCCAGAAAGGAAGACAGGGCAAAAATCAAAGTTCAGAGATCTTTTCTATCATAATCCCCTCTTTACAACAGCCAAAAGGCTAGAAAAGGATTAAAGTAATGGAGACATTTCTATTTGCAGCAGTCAGGAGACTCTGGAGTAGAGAAGGAAAGACAGAAATCTCAGAATTCAGAGAAGGATGGAAAGTCAAATATATAAGGGTGTGTGTAGATAGCAATTATTCCAGAATAATGGCCATTATTCCAAAATAATAATGCAAGCATCTACACTGCAATAGTGTTATTTCAAAATA
Source organism: Pelochelys cantorii (assembly GCA_032595735.1). Taxonomy (NCBI): domain Eukaryota; kingdom Metazoa; phylum Chordata; order Testudines; family Trionychidae; genus Pelochelys; species Pelochelys cantorii. The sequence goes on along the minus strand of CM064326.1, from coordinate 329,017,286 downwards.
ATTTTGAAATAGTGGGAGGCTTATTCCGACTTCTGCACACCTCATTCTATGAAGAATAATGCCTATTCCAAAATAGTTATTTTGAAATAGGGACTGTGTAGACGCTCCACTTCTGCTATTTCGAAATAGCCCCTCACTGGGGCCATTCTTACTTACTCCTCCCCAGCACCTCCTGGGGCTCTGAATCGAAATAGCACATCTACAATAGGGAAGCCTGCCTCAGACTAATTTTGAGGCTTCCCTCCAATGTAGACGTACTATTTTCAAATAAAATATATCAGAATAACTATTCCAGAATAACTTATTCTGAAATAAATGTGCAGTGTAGACGTAACCTAAGACACCTGTTAGGTAAAGGCTTATATGGAAAATGGAGTAATGTCCATGGTCAGCTATTTCACACCTTCCCAGAAATTAGGAGTTCAGTTTCTCATTAAAATATGGGGTATAGGAAATTGAATTTAGATTCAATATATTCTCTCTATGTTCCTATGCCACACACATTGCCATGGTATCTGAATTAAAAGGGCCACTTACAACCTTTTTGTAATCTGAAGAACTAGAAGATGACAATAATATATATTTGAGCCCATTTGACATCATATGCTACAGTCAAACTTAGCTGTTCAGGCTTAGACCAAAGCAAACATAGATCCTCAGTTGTCCAGTGGAGTGATCAGTGGGAAACAGATCAAAACATTGTCACCGAATGATAAGCACTAATGAGTATGCTGTACAGATTCCAACAAAATGACCATGCCAATTCCAAAGCATGTGATGCAATGTGTAGTAAATGCCATGCAATGTGTAAATATATATAAGGGAAAAGATTTGCTACATGGCTTGTCCTATTGTCTCCGCCCTGCACCATGCCTGAACCTGATCAATTCTAGTGGTGTTTAATTGTATGCTGATAAAGAAACTTCACTGACAAGTCCAGAGTTGAACTGATTTCTTGGATTCCAAAGAACTGAATAAAGTACCCTCCCAAACTGGATGAGGCAATCTAAATGGGCCAAGTGGAACAGGTCTCTGGGGGAATCCCAGCATCATTGATCCCAAACCCTAGAGCTGGTAATGCAGTGTTGGGCTACTTCTACACTGCACAGTTATTTCGGAATAAGCTATTCCAGAATAGTTATTATGAAATAGCTTATTTTGAAATAGCACAGCTACACTACATAGAATCCTCAAAATTAGTCTGAGGCTGGCTTCCCTAATGTAGACGTACTATCGCAATTTAGAGCCCCAGGAGGCACTGGGGAGGAATAACTTAAAATGTCCTGGTGAAGGGCTATTTTGAAATAGCAGAAGTGGAGCGTCTACACACTCCTTATTTCGAAATAGCTATTTCAGAATAGGTGTTATTCTTCATAGAATGAGGTTTACAGATTTCAGAATAAGCCATCCGTTATTTCGAAATAATGGAATGGCTGTGTAGACACTCATAGTTATTTCAGAATTACGACCATGATTCCAAAATAAATTACTGTGTAGACATACCCTTAGAGATGAGCCTGGATTAACCTGAAATTCATTCATCTGGAGTAAGTTAGGTATATACCTCTTATTGTGTGGGTCATTATCTAACAGTACGGGATATGGCTTTGGAAGGCTTTAAAAGTTTCAATATGAGGAAGTTAGCACCAGGCTGAAGAAGTGAGTTAAATCTAAGGGCAGAACTCCCCAAAGAAGTACTAGGGTAAGGTTAACAGAGCCTTGTAAATCCACAAATATACACTTTACATCCACAGACATGGATGCGGATATCCACAGCTCATTTTGCTGATACAAAATTTGTATCTAGAAACCTACTATTTTGTGGGTATCCACTTTATAGCCGTAGATAATCACAGATATGGATGTGAATATCCATGGATCATTTTCACAGATGCGAATGTGGATACCAATTTTATATCCATGCAGGGCTCTAAAGATGGGGACTGGTAAAAAAGAAACTACAGAGAGTAGTATTAAATTGGAGGATGGACAAGAGAGAGAGAGAATTTTTGGCAGACCATAGCATAGGTCTCCTAAGTGCAATAAATACATACGTACATACATACATACATACTTACTTGGCAGAGCACACCAAAAGTCTGTTGAATGGCTCTGAAATTTTCAAAAAACAGTATCTAGGGACCTGTATCTAGGGTTTGGAGGTTTTTTTAGTCCAAAGGCACCAAAAAAATCCCAAACCAAAGCAACAGTTTCACCAGGATTAATTCTGGTATCTAAAACTTTGCAAATGAAATGTACCACCTTGAGGGTTGAATGCAAAAAGCTTATGGAGCAAATCAAAGTTTTACATAAAGAAAAAATGCAGAAGAAAAAATATTTTCTTCTTGACTTTCAGGAATCTTTTTCACAATGTCTATTACATAAACCCATAGTACAAAGCAACCATTCTTTAAGAAATATTTAGACAGCACAGATTTGCATGCTATCTAAACTACCAAGGAAAAGTCAGCTAAAATATGTGTTACTCTAAGAAATAAGATAGAAAAGTTATGGTCCCAGAATTTAGTAGTTAGTAAGGTCTCAAAAAATGTCTTATTAAACAATAAAAATCTAAAGCAAGTAATTTAAGAAAAGGTATGTACAAAACCTCCTTTTCTGAACAAGTAATACTGCAGAACTCAGAGGAGACTAAATAGTCAGGGGTAATAAAAGTCATAAAGTATGACTTTAGGATGTTAAAGTTTTAAAAAAATATTGGTTTAAGAATAAATCCCAGTTATGGTAGTATAATGCAGTGCTGTCATGCCTGGTGAAATACTTAGTAACTAAGCAACTTGTGCACAAGGGAAATCAGGTGGTAACAACAAGGATCGCTTTGCCCGACAAGAGCCTTTACAGCCAGTCTGGAAAAAAATGGGCCCTTCCCATGAATTTGTGTGTAAGTAATCAACTGTGCTGGCTGCTGTAAATGCAAAGGCAATCTAATTTAAATGTTCTGACTATAAACAATTTACTTGAAATCACAAGAGGAAACAGGAATTTCTATGTGGCATAACTACTTCCAAATGTTCTAGTATGGAGGTAACCTGGGCACAAAAAGAAAAAAGTAATAAATTGTAGGGCTAATTTAAAGAAAAATAAATAAAACAACAACTAAAACTGCCAGTCAAAAAAGATGAGTGTAACACTACATTTATCAACTTCTGAAATAGCTAAAATGCAGAAGAAAAATAAAGTAAAAAAGGCAGTAAAACATATGTTGCTAACATACAGCAATTATCAAAGCTTAAGACAAAAAAGAAAAATTGCAGTGTAGAAATCCAAGAAAGTGACGTCTGCTTATAATATGCTATTTACAAATGGCAGGAGTGTATAACAGCCATTTTAAAAACTAGAAGGCTAACAGAGCAAGTTTAGAATTTTAAAACAGCTAATGCTGCAAAAATAAATATAGATATATTAATTATATTGTACTATATAATTAAATTAATACAGGAAATAAAAAATAAAAGCTAAATTACAAAACATGCAGTGCACACAATAAAAGAAAATAAAAATTAAATAAAACATGCTACTTAATTAAAATGTGATAAGGGCTTCAAGAAGGGTCACAAAAAGTTGTTTTCTTTTACAATGACTATATGCTTTAAAAGCAAAAAACCACCCAGCACACACATGTGCATAAACACGCAAACAGAGTATATGTAAGCAGTAATGCTCAATCACCAAATTTCTATTAAAAATGCAAAATTATTTTCTTTTAACAGTCTTAATTATAAATAATGATGCTACTGTAAATAGTGAAGAAGCCATTCAAAAATATGACAAAATCTCCAACCATTAAAACCCCACCCAAAAATTCTGTTCAAATGTTAAGTTTATATATGTCACAATTTTTACCTTGTACCAGTCTGAACTTTCTCAAAATTGTGCCCACCGAAATTTAGCAAAATATAATTTACAACTACTGAAAGAACTTTCTAAATAAAAATATATACTATAGAACACATAAAACTGCCATGGAAAGGGACAGCTACACCAATAGAAACTTAATAGGGATGACAAGACTGGAGTCTGTTTAAAATAGATGGGGAGAGTCACAATAATATACTGTGGAAACATAACAAAGCATTTCAAAAGACATTAGCAGCACATGTTCCATATCTGTTAAATGAGCAAAATCAAAGACTAATTAATAAAATTTTGTTAACTGTATATTATATACATCATGTTATAATTGCTTTTAAAAAACATAACATTAAGTTAATATTGTAGAAAAATTGTAGAAACCATTTTGTGTTTAGCTAGAAGCCATCTTGTATAGCAGAAACCATTTCAGCTTTTTGCCTTTGCACGTAGGCCAGAGTGAACTTTCTATCACCCCATGTGCCAGGCCAAGACAAATGCGCTATTGGAATGTGTTAATTGGGCTGGTTGGGACAGGAGGTGTACTCCCTCGTACCTGTCCGCCATCTTGTTGATAAGGCTTTGTTTTTCCTAGTTTAACTGATGATTTCTATAATTGGATGCCCTGACGTCAGATTGTTTGGTTAAGGGTATAAAGATGCTAGGATTGATTGTATGAGCAGTCTCACTGGGCCCGGCTCTGCTGGGACCACGTTTGGCTCACTTGGCTTTTATTGGCCAATAAAACCATCTGTTTAGCCGCGTAAACTGAGTGCAGTCTTTGCTTCTACAATATGTTCTAATATTGTGTGTGACGTGGGGGAATCATGCTAGACAAACTTTATGCGGCCTTAAGTGATATGTAGCAAGAACACGTATCACCTCAGAAAACATATAAATTTGGTACAAGAAGGGTGACATGGTTGGGTGCAGGGTACAAAAATTAACAAGGGTCCAACACCATTGGCGTGTGCACAGGGTGTGCCGGGTGTGCCTGGGCACACCCTAATGCGGGGCGGATTGGCAGACTGGCCAGCTGGAGGCTGCTGGAGGAGGAGGGGTGTGACAGGGCAAGCCCGTCCCCCGCCCCCGCAAGAAGACACCGGCGGCCGCAGCGTCAAAAGCTGCGCAGCCCGGCGCACCTCGGCACTGCTGCGCATGCTCCAGCGGCCCCGGGCACTTCAAAAACCGGGGCCACACACCATGAAGCCGGTGGAGGACGCGGGACGCTTTTAGGTGAGTGCAGCCCCTCCCCACTGCCCGTGTGCCCTTCCCTCCCGTGCACACCCCTGCAACTCCCCCTCCCCGCCTGTGGGATCCTCCCCGCCTTTGTACCCCCCACTGCCGGCCATCGTCTCCGGTGCGGCTCTGGCGACGGCAGAGGAGTCACTCACAGGGGGAGGGGGGCGACCGGGCTTCCTGCCTCGCCAGCGCCACTTGCCTGCCTGCGCCCCAGCGGCCGATCATGTGCTCAGAGCCCGAGAGCCGCCCCCTCGGTGCTGGGGCCCCGGAGTCTCGCCCCTGGCCGGGCCGCACCGCACCACGCCGGAAGGAGTGCCTGGCTGGGCAGGGCTGTAGCGGCCGCTCCTTGCACGCTGGGCTCAGCCCCGAGCTGGGCTGCTGGTGGCCGGGCTCTGGAGCTGTCCACATGGTGGGGGCCCACTGCTCAGAGCCCACCCAGGGGAAAAAATACTGGCCGGGCTGGCCAGGAGGGGTGGGGCAGCGTGGCGGGGCAGGGGCGATGGGGGGCGGGGCAGGCAGGGGCAGTGTAGCTAGCCTGCAGAGATGGGGGGGAGGGGCAGTGTGGCTGGTGGGAGGAGATGGGGGTATCAGGACAGCGGGGCTGGCCAGGGGAGATTGGGAGGAGGAGAACTGGGTGGCAGGAAGCAGGGGTGGCTGGGAGGGTGTCAGGGGCAGCAGTGCTGGTTGGGAAGGGTCGGGGAAAGCGGGGGGGGGGCGGGTAGCAAATCGGCCGCCGGGGAGCAGGACTGACCCCGGCACATGCTGATCCTGGGACACGGTTAGTCCCGCGCATGGTCCTGGTGAAGCATGAGTGAGTCTGGCTGTGGCTCCACAACACACTCAGGGGATGTGACAGGGCTTCTCCTCCACCCCAAGGCATCAGACTCAACCAGGAATCACCAATTTGACCCCACACAGCTTGCTCTGGGGAGCTACATTTCCCAGGCAGGTGGGATGTTGAACCTGGAGGATAATTGTGGCTTCCGGTGTCTCCGTGTGCAGGTCCTGCTCAGAGCGTTGGGGCTCTGTGGTTACTACGGTCTCATGTGTCTCTCTTGGAGACCTTCTGCCTGGCCCTGGGCCAGCAGCTGGAGCAGCTCCACAGACTCCAGCCCCGCAAACTGGAAGGCAGAAGGTTGGGGAGGGGAAGGGGAAAAATAGGAAGGAAGGGGCTTGTGCTGAGGGGAGGGGGGGGCAGGGCAGGAGAAGAAAGGGGAAGGCACCAAGGGACAGGGTGCAGGAGAGACAAATGCCAGGGGACCAAGTGCAGACAATGAGGAAAAGGGCAGGAGGGGAGGTATCAGTGGGAGGGGGGACAGGGTGATGCTGGGAGAGGAGAGGAGAAGGGCACTGGGGGCTAGAGGAGGGAGGGAGAGGTGCTGGGAGAAGGCTTGAAAGAAGGGGTGGGTATGAGGAAGGTGGGGATGGAGCAAGCCATGTGTGAGGGCACGGGCATGAGGGGAACGGGGGCAGAGGGTGGTGAGGGGGTGGACATTAGGGAAAAAGGGGGCAGGGGCAGTGAGGGAAGGGGGAGGCGCCAGGAAGGTGCAGGGCTAAGGGAAGGTGCAGGTGCCAGGGGATTCTGGGAGTGAAGCAGAAGGGCAGACACCTGCAGGGGAGGGACCAGCACCAGAGGAGAGAGGCAGGGCAGGTGTGTAGAGGGAGGTGTTAGGAGAGGGGATGAGGAGGGGTAGTTTACATGATCAGAGTGGGGCTACTGGAGGAGTGGGCACAGGGAGGAGAGAACTGCTGGTGGAGGGGAGCAGGTCTCAGGAAGGCTGAGGGCAGTGAGAAGGGCAGGAGTCAGGACAGCAGAAGAGGATGATGGGGGCTAATTTGGCTACGACAAATCAGGAAAGATCTTGGAGTTATCGTGGCTAGTTCTCTGAAAACATCCACACAGTGTGCAGCGGCGGTCAAAAAGGCAAATAGGATGTTAAGAATCATGAAGAAAGGGTAGAAAATAAGATAGAATATCTTACTGCCCCTGTATAAAACTATATATGCCCACATCTTGAGAGTTGTGTACAGATGTGGTCTCCTCACCTCAAAAAATATATTTTGGCCTTGGAAAGGGTTCAGAGAAGGGCAACTAAAATGATTAGGGGTTTGGAACAGGTCCCATGTAAGGAGAGGCTAAAGCGACTGGGACTTTTCGGTTTAGAAAAGAGGAGACTGAGGGGGGATATGATAGAGGTCTATAAAATCATGAGTGGTGTGGAGAGGGTGAATAAAGAGAAGTTATTCATTAGTTCCCATAATATAAGAACTAGAGGACACCAAATGAAATTAATGGGTAGCAGGTTTAAAACTAAGAAAAGAAAGTTTTTCTTCACACAGCGTGTAGTCAGCCTGTGGAACTCCTTGCCAGAGGAGGCTGTGAAGGCTAGGACTATAACAGAGTTTAAAGAGAAGCTAGATAATTTCATGGAGGTTAGGTCCATAAAAGGCTATTAGCCAAGGGATAGAAATGGTGTCCCTGGCCTCTGCTTGTCAGAGGCTGGAGATGGATGGTACAAGACAAATCGCTTGATCATTGTCTTTGGTCCACCCCCTCTGGCGCACCTGGTGCTGGCCACTGTCGGCAGACAGGCTACTGGGCTAGATGGACCTTTGATCTGACCCAGTATGGCCAGTCTTATGTTCTTACGCTGGGGGCAGCAGGCACCAGGGGAGCTGATGGAGCAAGGGGAGGAGAAATGGCAGCAGAGGGAAAAGGTAGAGGTTTATAAGATATTTATTAATAACTTGGGTACAACAGTGGCACATCCGAACAAGCCACATGAACTCAGTACTGGTGTACAACACAAAATTCATTCTGCTCGTGGGAGGAAACTCTTAGAGTGAACACTTCCCCCAGCCTCTCCACCCCCAAGTTAATGTCACGCACATTGGGTTAATGCAACTGCAGGATAGTTGCATGAGGGAGGTTTGGTGGGGGACAAACTAATCCCTATTGGTAGGAGGATGGTGGGAAAAGTCCTTAGAGGGGGATCACATGACACCTTTTACTTCTGGTCGTGTGTCCATCTTGTCCTGAGAGTGTTACCTCCAGAGGTGTGGCTAATGGGGGTCAGGGGTGTGGCTAATGGGGGTCAAAGAGTACATTTAAAAAAAAACTTCTTTGGGTGCACACCCTAATGAAATGTGCTCCACACGCCTATGTCCAACACCATGAAATTAAATGTGAAACCACTGCAAGCCATTAGATGTGGAAGAAGTTTGTTTTCCTTCCTCAAATATTGTTGCAAGACAATTCAAGATCTGAAAAGACTCAGATTTGTACTGCTATTTGCATGTGGGCAACACTTACGTTTGCAAATGTAATGTTTTCCAGACAGAGTTGCTAGCATGTGCATTTACTCTGGGGCCATGTCTACACTAGGAAACCATTTCAAAATAGCTACAATCGATTTACTAACTCCCGAAATAACAAAATCGAACTAGTGTGTCCTCACTATTGGGAAGCCTCGGAATTAGTCTGAGGCAGGCTCTGTTACTGTGGACATGCTACCTCAGACTTACAGCCCCAGGAAGCACTGGGGGGTAATTAGTTCAAATTAGCAGCACCGGAGTATCCACACTACCATTATTTCGAAATAACTATTTTGAAATTAGCATTATTTCTAATGAAAAGCAGGAGTACAGAGTTTGAATTCCACAGCCTGTTATTTCAAAATAATGCACTCGGTGGTTTGGACGCACCTCTTATAAATTTGAATTTAGGGGGTTATTTCAAAATAAAGTCATAGTGTAAACCAGAGTCTAGTTGAATAGTCTCCAAATTGCTCATTAGCATTGAGGCACTAGGAGGTTAGTAAAGTAAAAATTGCTTGTGTTGGTAATGACAAGTATTAGGAAAACTAAAATTCGGACCCAGAAAATGTTATTTTATTTGTCCTATGTTCTGTTTACACACAAATTTCCTGTGGTAATAAATGGAAAAAATACATAGGTTGTGTCAGGTTTTTTTATATAATAAAATCAAAGTTTAAAATATTATTCTATTCTTTTAAGACAAAGCAATCTTATAATGTAGGATTATATCCTAAAGAACTATACCAGCCAAGGTTAGTTCTCACTTCATGGTCTATACTTTAAGCCTAGTGTTAATGGGGATTCAAATTATTACAGTTTCTGTGATCTGGGGAATATGTTGCTGGGTAGTACAGTTTTTTAAAAGCAAGAAATTAAAAAATATATAATGCAAATGAAACAAATCTACTATGTATTTGAGAGATTTTGTCCATTTGATCAAGAAATCCTCCTGAACAGTAAGAGCTAGGACCACCAAATTTGGTATAGAGCTTCCTCTTATAACATAAAAGCAATGTAAGGGTCTGGTTGTGCCAGGAAAATGGGATGTGCCTGGAATGGGGTTGTTTCTCATAAAACCAAACAGAAAAGAGACAGAATCACCAAATCAAGTACTGTCTTCAAAATTGACATAATAGAGCAAATTTTGGAAGAGACTAAACCCAGGTAGAAAAAAAGGATGAACCTGTAATAGAATTGTGTCTCAATAAATCTTACAGAAAAGTGATAAAATGGAGAAATTTGGAATAGTGCTCTGTTTTGGCATAGCTAAATCAATGCTTCATTAAAATAACACTGTGGGTTTTTTTTAAATACAATCATTTCAATAAAGCATGTACATTTTCCTTTTATTTAGACAAAAGATTGAGTTAAGGACTTAAGCAACACTGGATAAATCTGCTAATGCTAATATAAATAAGAATAACAAAAGCATCAAAATGTAGGCCTGGCTTGACATGAGTAATTGAATGTCGGTGAAACCTTATTTCTTGGGAAAGAGGATTAAGTTGGTAAATGGGTCAGCAGGACAGAAATAAAATGTCTGTACTAGGTAAGATAAGGGGGAACTACCAGGGAACCATTTACAATGGACAAAATAACAATGAATAAGCACAGAACATAAGATAAGATAAAGAGTTGTGCATGCACAATGTGTGGACAAAGTATGCCGCATAGGGATTGGTTCCTACTAAGTTTGGGATTGGTTTGGTCACTATGTGATGAAATGTATAGTAAATGCAATGTAATGTGTAAATGTATATAAAAGCAAAGGTTTGCTGTGTAAGTTTGGATGTGTGTTATGCCCATCCCCTGTACTTGAGTCTGATCAACTCCACGTAGCTTTGCTATACACCAAAAAAGCCTGAATGACCAAAGTAGAGTCTAACAGAGTTCTTGGGGAACCAAGTGGAAGGGTGTCAGGACACCCCAACAACACATCAGAGAAAATAACATCACCGCATATTGTGCCATCACTAGTTGGTAATCTAGAGGTAATTCTAGTTGGTGCTCTGAAGATAGGGGCTATTCAGAACCATGTGCAAAGATTCTTGGTGGGAAGAGAACAAGTGACTTGTCCAAGGTCTCAGAGGCAGTTTATTCTAAGATCCAGAATGGAACCCTAATTTCTGAGTCACACAACTACAAGATCATCCTTACTTTGCAAAGTTAGAGGTGTAGCTCAAGGAAGAGGTCAGTTACACTGGTAGGGCAGTGTGGGGAAAACATGGACCATGACAAAGTTTGCATTCTACTGAGCATGCTGCAACCTAACCTGTGAAAAAATACTTATTCCAATGCCACCGATCCATTATGTTTATCACCCCCTTAGGTACATTCTGATATAGGGAGGGAGGGGAAAAGGAAAGAGATTCCTCCTCACCTTGAAAACGTGCAATCTTTTGAATTAAGTCTTAGAAACAGGGAAATCAGGCCAAGATCCACTGCCCCTTTTTGCAAATTCTTTTGCAGTAAACATCTGGTCTTGTGGCCTCCTGAGCCTGCACTGGCATGGCATCCGGGTGATACTTAGAGAAGACTTGTTGCTAACTTTCCACTGGTAGAGTCCATGCTGGACCAACCACTGCACCTGAGAGAGAATGAACTAATTTAATGAATTGGAATGAATTTCCTAGGCTCCTTCTACACTGTTTGTTTTTTGCGGAAGAGGAAATGCAAATGAAGTGCTCATTTGCAAATCTCGCACTCATTTGCATAGTCTTTTCCGATCCTTTTTGCAGAAGAGGTTTTTGTGAAAAAACCTGCAGTGTAGAAGGGACCATTTTTCAGGAAAAAAAACTTTTGTGCAAAATCCTGTAAACCTCATTTTTTGAGGAATAAGGGATCTTGCACAAAAGGTTTTTTTCTGGAAAAATGGCCCCATCTACACTGGGGTTTTTTTGTTGTCGTTGTTTTTTTTCTCAAAAACCTCTTCCTCAAAAAGGTTCGGAAGAAAATATGCAAACGAGAGTGCGAGATTTGCAAATGAGCGCTTCATTTGCATTTCCGCTTCCTCAAAAAACAATGTAAATAGAGTCCTTGTTAGTGGGATCTTTTCTCCTTACAGGTAAGAGTTTATCTTAGTGCTGAGATGGCTGTGCTATGTCACCTCAGGAGTGGCTGAAATCCACCAGAGGCAAAAGAGTTACCGAATTAGAGACACAGGGAGGAGCAACAAACTTGATTTGTGTGACACAGGCTAGCTTTAATAGAGTTTGTCTGGTGTAACCTTTACTAAGCAAGCTGGGTGAAACTAAATGTTCCAGCCATTAATATGAGGATATGACATGAAAAACACTTTACCCATCATACTGAATGAGGAAAGGGCTGGGTGGTGGATTTTGCCTTCAACCTATACTCTTTGGGGGGGTCTATTGGGTTACTTGGTGGTTGTTGCACCTGTTGTGATTATAGTGTAATGAGCTAACTTCAGGGAATACTTTTGACTGGTAGGTAATATGCATTAGGATTTCTGATGTTTATATGCATAATAAAAGCTGTAGCCAAGCTCTTCAACCATAAGCTGTGAATTGAGTCTTTATTTGCCCACCTTCCTGTTAACACCAGGGCTACATTATAAAAAAAACATGTGGGCAATGAATGCACTGATGCAACTACTACATATTATGCTGAGTTCTAAAGTATCTTTGCTGAGGACATTGTACTTTGTGGGGATAAAACCATAATGGAGAATAATGTCTTCTATATGCAAACTAGATCCCACATAGCAGAGGGTCTCTGATCTCTTTTTCAAAACTAAATTGTCTCATCCCTCATTTATTTTCTCCTCGTTCTAAGTTAATCAAAAGAGTGAAGGAGTCAACATGCACTCAGCCTTCTCATACCAGCACTGACTTTTCTTTTTCCATAGGAGCAGAAGGCAGATCTCCAACTGGCTTGTTACACCAAAGAAAAGTAGATTCCCTCACTGTTCCTTTCTGTGCAGGTTAAATATCATTGGCTGAGAAAACGTTAAGCAGACACCAGTGTGGCAGGTGCTAGTTGCCTGATTTATTCCCTCTCCAAGGAACATGCTGGCATCCATGTGCATGGGTACCATTTGGCCAGCTGGCCATGGAGTGACATCAGCTGCCCTTTCAGGCAGATGAATTGTGCAGCATATTAGCTGTTCACCAAGGGAGAAACTATCTAGGAGAGGAAGAGAGGATACACTTCATTCATTTGTCAGAAATGTTTATCCTCTTATCATTTGGTCAGGGGCATTGATGTGGGGGGAAGGGACCAGGGGACAGCTGCCCTGGGGCCCAGTGATGTAAAAGGATGCAGGGCTCCTAGCTGCCACCGCTGCTACCTTGACAGCTGCAGCAGCTGAAACCTTGGACTCTTTAAATTGCCAGAAGGGTCAACATGCACACTGCAGCTCCACCACCACAGAAGAGCTGGCTTGGGGGAGCTAGTCCCCATCCCTGTCCCTTCTGCCTAATGCACTGCCTCTTTCAGGGGAGGTGGAGCCAGCTGCCACCAGGGCCTGATGAAATCCCTGTCCAGCCCTGTATTAGGTTATGGACCTAACATTGCATGAAAAGCTTGTCATCACCAAAAACCTCTCTGACACAGCAGTGAATGATTTGAGTGGATTCTACAGCACACAACAATTCATAGAGTAATGTGCATTTTTTCTAATGGTGGATAGTATATATTTTCCCCAGTGTAGTCACAATACTGTAAATAAAATGGGATCTTATAAAATGTCCTTTTTAATAACCTTAAATCCCCAGCTCCCACAACTGACTAACTTTAGACAACTAAGTGGTCGTGGTTTTGGATGGGATGAGCACCCATAGCTCTCTCTAGCTCTCCCTGTTGGAGGCACAATCGACAGCTGGTGTTAATGGGCAAAGCTCTATTAAAGCCAGTGAAGCCATAACCATTAACACCAACTGAGATTCTGGCTATGAAGTACTAATGATGTGGTTCTCAATGCTTTCCATCCCATGTTACAACCAAAAAAAGTGGTAGGACCATAGTTCTAGGGATATTCTGGTATCTAGATAGGAAAAAAACAGACATACATCAAGATCCCTCCGGACCCATCTGTGACTCCCTATATGCTGTGATCCCCACATTGATAACCCATGATCTAAAGCAGGGCCGGCCAACCTGCGGCTTGTGAGCCTCATGTGGCTCTTGAAAGAAAAAATTGTGGCTCCCACACCCGTGGTTCGTGGCTCTTAAAGGGGAAGCGTGGCAAAGCGAAAGCAAGGGTTCCGCGAAGAGCTGACACCCCGCCCCCTCTGCAAGAGACAGAGCCGGAGTTGTGGCATCCCGTGCAGACTTCAAAATGGCCACCTTTACAGGGCAATGCCTGCTCTGCTCTTAAAAGAGCAAATTGGTTTTTTTTTTTCAACAACTTTTTTTCCTCTGCTCTTTGCGCTGTATCCACCACTATTTTGGCTCTTCATCTGTAACGGGTTGGCCAAAAAATTATGGAACTGATGCATTGTCTTTTGACCTTTACACTAGGTTATGTAGTCAGAATCACAAAGAAATAGACAAAGGTTGATGGAGTAAATCTTTTGAGACTACTCACATGAGCCACACCAAGCACATGTGCTTTTGCAAGATCAGGACTCCACTGCTACATTAACACTGTGAGTTTTGCATTTAATTAAAAATATAAATCTATATGATGCTTCACAGATGGGCCTCAGTGACACCAGCCAGCATCATTTTTCTCTTTGTGTAAAAAGTTGATGTAAGGCTCTGTGATGCAAAATAGGAAAACTTTCAGTGTTGCAGCCAAAAGAATCTCACTTGTAATCCCAAAAGAATTTGACCCATCCTAGCAAATGCAATTTAGCCTGATTATGTAGCTTTCAATTATATTATTGTTTCCTGCAGCAAGATTACTTGGGCAAGATTCTATACTACCACAAAAAAATCCACTTCAGTGAAGTGTTTTACCTTTGCCTACCTACCAAACAAGTGAATATTGAACATGCATTAGTAATCTGAGTCTTTCTATTCCATTTTGTCAGTCATATATAAAGTTCAAGGCTGAGGAAAAAAAAAACCAATGGCTGATCCTCCCATTACTCAGTTATGTAACGGGAAGGGTATGACATTGTATAAACAAGTTCTGGTGAATTATGGGATACTGCACTCCTCTTTTCTTCTGTCTGCTTTCTAGGGCTGAGGGGTTGCAGTGTGCTACATCATACATAACATTGTGGCCTAGACTTGCACATCAGTAAGAGTAGAAGACAAATAAGAAACCTATAAAGAGATTGCTGGAAATAAGGATGGACTGCATATGTTTGAAGGTTCGGTTTAGTTATAATATTTTCTGAGGGGAACTCCCATCATTATTTTTTACTAACTCTATCAGGGTCTTCTTTAACCTTTTACATGACTATTACATACACCTATATAAAGTTATATTCTCAGGCATTTTCTGTAGGCTCAAAAAAGCTCTTTTATATCCTAGTGAAGTGTTACTCACACAATCCATGATATCAAATCTTCTCTGGCTCCCAGTCAGTTATTCTCTGGTAAGCATCTAAGGCCTCTTAGGGTGTGTCTACACTACAGGGCTTAACTCAAAATAAGCTATGCAAATTGAGCTACGTCAATTGCTTAGCTTATTTCAAAATAGCTTATTTCGAAATAGGGGGTGTCTACACAGCACTTATTTCAAAATAGAGCACTCTTCCTCTGACTTCCCTTATTCCTCGTACAATGAGGGCCACAGGAGTCGCAGTAAGAAGTCCTCCAGCTTGACAGTATTTTGACACTATTTTGAAATAACTGTCAGCTGTGTAGACATGGACTAAGTTATTTGGAATAGCACTAGTTATTTCGAAAGAGTGTTGCGGTGTAGGCGTACCCTTACATTGAAACACCCAAAATACACTTTCTCCTGCTGTAGGGTGGGCAGATCATAGACATGTAGAAATTGTAAGTGAAATGAGGGGGTTTAAAATAGAAGTTTGGATCTGGAGTGAACTTGTTAAAAGTTCTGTCTTGAAATGCCAATTCCTTGATTCATATTCCATTCGTGTGCAAATACCATCAGATTTGTATCTATTTCTGAATGCAAAAGCAACCCCCATCCCCACCCACAAAGAGACAGACTAATTATACAGATGTAACCCCAAAGAGCACTACCTTGGTTCCTGGGTCTCTGTGCATTAATGCACACATCCCAGAGCATTGTGAGAGGAAACACACCATTTTGGATGGGTTTTTAGCCAGCCACTGAAAGGGAAGGATTTGCTCCAGGTAAGCTCGTAAGTTTCAGGGTACATGCAGGGATCCCTCTGAGAAGTGGCCTCTGGAAATCTGGAATCAATAGCCCTTTTCCAGGCGATTCCCAGTCTGTAGAATTTTGCTGGGAAAAGTCCCCACCTTACCAGGCTGAGTGAGTGCTTCAGCTCCATACATAAATCAGTTTCTACAAGGCAAGTTCTGCTCTGGCTGCTAGCTTAGGGCTGCACATCTGCTGTGAGTGTCTCTGAGCTCTAGGAATTAGAATTTTTAGTAGGGTCATGAAATTTGCACCTGATTCCTGCATCCCTTTCTGCATCCCTGAGACCAGAAGCAGCCTGACTTTGCATTAAAGTACAATCTCCATGGTAGTTGCACTTATTGTGTCTCTCTTTTTCTAGCCTTGGCAGAATTAAATTAGGGGAGAATCACCTACTCTTCTACATTACCATCTAAGCCATGTAAGAAAACAGGAATTTAATACCATGGCATTAAAAACTCCATCTAAATTTACTGGGAACAGTTATCTATTTTCTCCCAAACAACATCAGACATTAATTCAAATCGATCCACCACAGCAGCATGCTGTTCAAGTATTAAGGGAAACAGGCTCTGCTCTTAAGACTCCAAAGTGACAGTGATGTGTTAAGTTTGGGAGTGCCTTGGTTTATTCATCAGCAAGGACAGCGTTATATAGTGAAAGTGCCACAGGATAACAAGATGGTAATGGAACCTGCAAGTGAAGAAAATTACAAACTCCAATCTAGCTAACTGAACAATGATTTTTTTTTCAAGATTAGGGAGAACAGGTGACTACATTTTTATTTTCAAGCTCTTCCCACCAAAAATGCTGTATGATATGCAGGAATCTAAGGGCCTCATCCAGCAGACACTTACGCATATGAGTCACTTCAATTTACTTGCATGCACATATTTTTGCCTCATCGGGCACTGAAGTTGAAAGCAGATCGAAATAGCTATTTGATTACTGTTTTAACTTATACTGGGGAGAGCATTGTGGAGCAAATTTCAGGTTCACAGTATCTGGTAGAAATCCAAAGACTTTATTATTAACCAGGTATCTCATCTAAATAAAATTCAGACTGATCATTCATCTTCCCATTTTACACAAAGTCCTTTTTTCCTTCTCGTCACATGTATAATTAATTTTATTATGCACTGATACATCTTACATCGTACATCCTTTTAACAGATCCTTTATAAATAGAGGTTAGCTCATCTACACAGGTTTTTTTGTTCACTGTTATAATGCAAGTGCCTGTAATTTAATTATTTTAATAGAGATGACAAATGTGTCTGACACATGCTAGACGATGTTTTGGCTAGTGCTTTCATGCATACAAAATGGACATTTCCCTTGAGAGCAAATGCATCACTGTATATTGCTCCTGTTAAAAGGACAGTGGGTTTCATGGTGGTCTAATTAACAGAAACAACAACAGTGGTAACATAAGCATAACATTTAAGCATCTGCTCAGTCTGAGTGAACTGGTTAGATAATGCGTATTGCTTTTCAGAATTTTAAAGAACAAATGAAAATGACAAAGGGATCCCAGGCCCACTGACGTAATCAGAAAATTCTCTTGACTTCAATGGGCTTTAGATGAAGACCAAAGAGAGTTAACCAAGGAACGACAACATATTTCACCACAGCGTGTAATGCTTCAGCAACAATTAACCCATTTGGAGTCTACAGGCAATGGTTATAGTATGTCATTGTGGAAATGAGCAGTTTTGTTTTGCACAGATCAGAAAAGTTTATTTTGGTTTCATCTTATGGTTGAGTTGTGTGTGCGCACGCGCGCGTGCACGTGCACACGTGCACTATTTATTTTAGTAAAAATGTATTCCTGTCCCTGGTCTACACTAGGACTTTATTTCAGAATACACCCCCAAGTCAAATTTGTAAGTAGAGCATCCACACTATCAACTCTGTTATTTCAAAATAACAGGTAGCGGAATTAAAATCTGTACTCCTGCTTTTCATCAGGAGCAACACTAATTCCAAAAATAGTTATTTTGAAGTAACAGTAGTGTGGAGGCTCTGGTGCCATCATTTCGAAAAAAATACTCCTCAGAGCTTCCTAGGGCTCTAAGTCCGAGGTAGCACATTTGTATTAACGGAGCATGCCTCGGACTAATTTCAAGACTTCCCCATAGTGTGGACATACTAGTTCGAATTTGTTAAATCAGGAGTTACGAAATCGAATGCAGTAATTTAAAATACTTTTCTAGTGTAAACATGGCCCGAGAGTGAAAACATGCACAATCTCTTCACATGGAAATTTCACAGAAATAGTTATATTTAATGTAACAGTGCCAGGGCCCTGTGCTAAAAATGGCAGCAAAAAAAGTAGAATTCCAAATCATGTTTCCATGAGCAAATATACACCAAGAAACATAAAATGGGCAATCACTCATGTATAAAACCCCTGTGGGCAGAATTTGTAGGGAGTGGAGATGTGATAAACACTTTTGAAAATTTCCCACCATCTGAAATCCCTTTCAGGATAATTTACAGTACTCAGGAAAAATGGTGTCAGTCTTCTTTCAGGTTAGGTATTTCAATTAATTTTTATCCTCCCCTTTTTAGTGGAGAGAACACTTCCTAGCTGAAGTATACAGTGCATTACCAGAGTTTATAGGGGTTAGCTATCTAAATTCCACCTTTCTTCCTACATCCTGTCTAATGGCTCTAGCTCAAAGTGTAACTTGGCTTTTAGTTCGGATGTTTGACCTCTCAAAATGCTCTGTGATGAGTCCACGCTTCTGTAACCTTGGCCAGAGTCCAAATTTGATGAGCTTCCTGGTGCAGTACAACACCTGTCTTTTCAGCTGGACCTATGATTGACCAATGGATTACTATGGCAGTGGGTCTGAAGGAAGCAGTCATTTTCTAAAGACCTACAATATATCTGATCAAATTTAGTCTTTGATTTTAACTGACGTATAGTCAGGCACCTACATTTGGAGGTCATGGTTGCACTAACAAGCCCTTACACATGTACAAATACAGTACCATATCCTTCAGTATAAATTAACATAATTCCATAGACTGTATTTAAACTTTGCCCTGTTTTGCCAGCTGAGGTGTTGTATGGTGAAGTCCTTTCACAGAACACCTAGCAGACACTGACAGTGGGCTCTCTTCTGCAAGCTACTAAAGCCATCCATTTCCATTGAGGTATACAACACATAACAGATGTCACTTGAGTTGATGGCTCTGAGCACCTCTCTGGATCAGGCCTTATAACAGGGATTTAACGGATCGCAGAACTTCCATTCTAAAAACAATAGAGTTTCATTGCACCCAAGACTACTACAGTCAAATCCCACTCGTAATATTTGTAACTTCTCTTCTCTATTGATCCGCATGTGGTTCCGCTGCACACAGTGCATTATTCCTGATGCTCTTCTCTGAGGTGTGTGCAGGCTGATTATGCCATACTTGTGCAGAGTTGGTGTCTGTGTTGTGTTGCTAGGCAACTCCTGAAAAACCAAATCCCGGAGCAGGTCATTTGCACAGGCATACCTGCCTATGGCCCCAGATCTGTTTGTTTAATTAAAACTCCAGCCACAGAACAGTGAGCTGGCTAGAAAGTAAACAGCCCCAATCAGTTACGACTGCATTCACCAATCTGCCCACAGTAAGTTTTCATTTAATATTTCAATGAGCTGGAAATATCTCCCATGCCCCACTCACTTTGATTGACTTCCCAGAAAGAGTCTCTAAGCAAAATATGGACTGATCTTTTTGAATATTACAGGCATTGAAAGCAAACTGTCAGGACTGTCTCTTCCTGTTATGAATACACCCATCCTGAAGGCATATGACAAATAGCCACAATAACATGATTTCCTCCAAAAAAGGGACTTAAGTGTCATTTAATATTGGTAGAGAACAACTGAAAATATATAGAGAAAATTTGCTTTGGTTTATTGATAAGAAAATAATGATGAGGGTGTAGTCTCTCTCATTTATACTTTCTATTCTACATGGTTTTCTATTCATTGTTATTACTATTATACTGACTTATTCCTTTCATATATTTCCAAATTCCTCCAACACTCCATTGTATCAAGCAAAAAGCATTGGCATTAGCTTAGAAAACTAAAACTCCCAGTGGGAGACAGCAAATACGTGACATTATTCTAACATGTGCCAGTAGCGCTCATTCACTCAGAGCTCATTCTTGGATTTTCTTCTCTTTTGGGAATAACTATACATAGTATACATTCTTTGCAAGCTCCACTCATGATTCTATGGCAGATTCATTTTTAATATCTGTAAGGCATGGCTCCTTAAGTAGAATTTCATGTAACCAGGGGTTTTCCAAATTTCTACAAGTGCTATTATGGTTGTGAAAGAGACTCTTAAAACAGGATTGAAATCACTGATAATAAAGCATGTTATTATGCGCATATTTTCCTTTGGAATAGTATAACCTGCCAGAGTAGAAGGTGAGTATTCTAGGATGAAACTGTGATGTGGGAATGAAAATTGTGTTAAGATATTTTAGGAGCTCCTTTTGAAGCCAAAGGGCCTCTGATTTCACTCACATCGGTGAACATCAGGATTAACACTACTGATGTGAATCAAATTATGTCCATTTAAAACCATGGTGAGGTTGAAATTAGTCTCATCATGAAGAAAACTCTTTCATTTTAAGAGTAGAGAGTGAAAATGCTTTCAAATTTAACTGATGAAGAAGAAATCCTTCTGAATAAACTATTTCCATCCCTGATGTCATGAGAATAATTCAGGTTAGTTTCGAATTTGGGAATTAAGGAATGATCATTTGCAACTGTGGATTAAAAACAAAGATTAAGAATGTGTTTTGTGGTGGTTGCTGTTAAAAAATACAAAATTAGTACCTGTGCAAATACAAAATTAGCATCCACATCTGCAAAAATGATTTGCTGGTATCCACATCTATATCTATGGATGCAGATATCCACAGATACAAATAGATATAAAATTTGTATCCACATTCATATCTGCAAAAATGAAAGGCAGGTATCTGCATTCACATCTGCTGATGTGGATACCAAGGAATATAGAGCTCATATCTGCGAATTTCTAGGGCTCTACTAATATTTCTATAGTAACTTGTCTGAAGTGTTTGGATGAATATTTTTACATTAGAATAGCAATCAAAGGCACCAATCAGGATCATGGCCTCATTGTGCTGGAAGTTGTACAGACATAAAGCAGTTCCAACTCCATAATGTTTACCATCTAAAAAGCAATAAGGAAGGAACAAGCGAAGAGTTATGGAGGAAGGAACAAGAAGATGAATGTGACTTATAAGAACATAAGCTTTGTCTACACTATATTTTTGTAGAGTAAGCACTCTTATCAGGCAATTTACAATGGATATCATGGTAAAGACTGGTCTTAAGAAAAAGTGAAAAAAAATTGATAGTGGCTCATGATTTGAATGTACAGATTTTAGTACAGCAGAAATTAATAGGCTCATCCTGGTTTAATGCAATAGAAGATTCTTAATTTATTTAAACTATCCTATATAAATAATCTGTAATCTGAAGCCTCTGACTAGTGGTGTCGCTCGAACCCCAGACTTCTCACTATGCAACCAGGAATCACTACTGGTTAAGCCAAAGAAAAATAAATGAATATTCTCCTTTGTTTGCTAAAAGGCTGTAACAGATTCTTAAACTTCTTTGCATTCCAACCACTACAGGGGGACAATGCACCATAATGCATAAACATAGGTTACAAACTTTTGCAGTCATGTCATTATATTTTTATCTGTAATCACTCCCATTTCATAGTCTTCATGATTGTCTTTCCCAACTCAGCAACAGAGCTTGGCGATTTTTTAAGCTAAGATTTTAGGGACCAAAAAATTCATCAACATTAAAATGTTTCACAAAATCATGTTGACTTTGCCAAATGTTCATTTTGAAAAAGGAAACTAAAAAATATCACTTCATTTTGATTTTTTTGTGTGTCTCAGTGTTTTCATGTTGGATCTTTCTCCATCTGGCTCCATTTCTCCTGTAGGTTACAAAGTCATTCTCTCTCTCTGTTGCAATAAATATTTAAGTATTTTACTGTTTACCTAGTGCTTCAGAGAGCTTTTTATAATAACATGAAACATGCAATTATAGATATACAAAATACACAATGGGAGACGGGGACCAGGAGGACTTATTAATCGTATCATATTCACTACCATCAGAGCTGGATCCACAAGTACCCACCACTCAGTGACCTGAGCCCATACAAGTGGGAGAGAACCTCCACCCTAAGCAAAGGGCATAGATGCAACTATCATAGAATCACAGGGTTGGAAAAGACCTCAGGCCATTGAGTCCAAATCCTCTGCCCAAAGCAGGACCAACCCCAACTAAATCATCCCAGTCAGGGCTTTGTCAAGCCGGAACTTAAAAACCTCTAAGGATGGAGATTCCACTACCTCCCTAAGTAACCCATTCCAGTACTTCACCACGCTCCTAGTGAAATAGTCTTTCCTAATATCCAAGCTAGACCTCTCACACTAGACCATTGCTCCTTGTTTTGCCATCTGTCACCACTGAGAACAGCCTCTCTCCATCCTCTTTGGAACCTCCCTTCAAGTAGTTAAAGGCTGCTATCAAATCCCTGTAATTCCGAGGTCTTTTTCTGCTAAACTGGTGCTTAGCCAGTCAGTCCCCAGCCTGTAGCAGTACTTGGGATTCTTCTGTCCCAAGTGCAGAACTCTGACTTCTCCTTGTTGAACCTTATCAGATTTCTTTTAGCCCAATCCTCCAATTTGTCTAGGTCACTTTGGACCATATCTCCACCTTACAGCATATCTACATTTCCTCCAAGTTTAGTGTCTTCTGTGAACTTGCTGAGGGTGAACTTCCATCCCCTCATCCAAGTCATTAATAAATATGAGCAACCAGGGGAACAAAGCGGACAGGGGGCTGCAGACAGGGGAGTTTAAGAGGGAGTTTGACAGAGGGAGTCCTAATATGGTTAGGAAGACCCACAACACCTGTGACAGCACTGCTTCAGTCCCCTCCACCTGCGCCTGTAGCCAAACAGAACGCCGGAGCATGGATGCCTCTATCCAGATCCTGGTGTGGTTTTGCAGGGACCGTGGCTTGCAATTCCCACTTACAGATATCCAGGCTGGGGGACCATCCAATGTGAGAGGTGCCTGCTGGTGGAATCTCTCAGGCAGCAGGTGGGAGAGCTACAGGAGGAGGTGACTAGGTTGAGGAACATCCAAATCCACGAGCAATTCCTGGACAGTGTTCATGTGGAGACAGCTGAGGTAGCTGTCCCAGTACACAGGACTGCTGACAAACCACTGGTGGAAGAGGAGATGGCTCAGGGTGGACACTGGCAGCTGGTTATTTCTGGCAGCAGGCAGTGCTCCACCCCTGCTCTGAACCCTCCCACCATAGTACTAGGAAACCATTATGCTCTTCTTGATACAGGAAAGAAAGAATCACCCCGTACAACAGAGGAGGAGAAGCCTTGTACCCCCAAGTCTGGGAGATCTGCTGCCACCACTGCAAATAGGAAATGTAGGGTAGTGGTGGTGAAGACTCTCTTCTGAGGGGGATGGAGGCACCCATCTTTCACCCTGACATGTCATTTCGGGAGGTATGCTGTCTGCCGGGGGCCTGTATCTGAGATGTTACGGAGGCATTGTCAAGGATTATCCAGCCCTCTGACTACTACCCCATGCTACTCATCCATGTGTGCACTAATGATACTGCAAGGTGTGACACTGAGCAGATCAAGAGTGACTACAGGGCTCTGGGGGTATGGATGAAGGAGTTTGGAGTGCAGGTGGTATACCTGGCTGCGAAGATGGTGTCACCAGGAGGGCTTTGGCTTCCTCAACCATGGGATGCTATTCCAGGAAGGACTGCTAAGCAGGGATGGCGTTCACCTTTTGAGGAAGGGGAAGACCGTATCTGTATACAGACTCGCTAACCTAGTGAGGAGGGCTTTAAACTAGATTCAATGGGGACAGGTAAGCAAAGCCCACGGGTAAGTGAAGAACATGGAGACTTGGAAGATGGGTTGGAAATGGGAGGGAGTATGAGCTATAATAGCAGAGAGAAAGGAGGAACAAGGCAGAACTGGGAGGCAAGATCAAATCAAATCAAGATGCCTATATACAAATGCAAGAAATATGGGTAATAAGCAGGAAGAATTGGAAGTGCGAATAAATAAATACAACTATGACATCGTTGGCATCACAGAGACTTGGTGGGATAATACACACGATTGGAATATTGGTATAGAAGGGTACAGCTTACTCAGGAAGGACAGGCGGGGGAAAAAGGGAGAAGGTGTTGCCTTATATATTAAAAATGTACACACTTGGACTGAGGTGGAGATGGAAGGAGGAGACGGACGTGTTGAGAGTCTCTGGGTTAGGCTAAAAGGGGTAAAAAACAAGGGTGATGTCATGCTAGGGGCCTACTACAGGTTATCTACCCAGGCAGAAGAGGTGGATGAGGCTTTTTTTAAACAACTAAAAAAATCATCCAAAGCGCAGGATTTGGTGGCGATGGGGGACTTCAACTATCCAGATATATGTTGGGAAAATAACACAGCGGGGTACAGACTATCCAATAAGTTCTCGGGCTGCATTGGAGACAACTTTTTATTTCAGAAGGTTGAAAAAGCTACTGAGGGGAAGCTGTTCTAGATTTGATTTTAACAAATAGGGAGGAATTGGTTGAGAATTTGAAAGAGGAAGGCAGCTTCGGTGAAAGTGATCATGAAATCATAGAGTTTGTTATTCTAAGGTATAGTAGAAGGGAGAACAGCAAATTAGAGTCAATGGATTTCAGGAAGGCAGATTTTGGTAAGCTCAGAGAGCTGGTCGGTAAGGTCCCATGGGAGGCAAGACCAAGGGGAAAAACAACTGAAGAGAGTTGGCAGTTTTTCAAAGGGACATTGTTAAGGACCCAAAAGCAAGCTATTCCGCTGCGTAGGAAAGATAGAAAATATGGCAAAAGACCGCCTTGGCTTAACCACAAGATCTTGCATGATCTAAAACTAAAAAAGCACTCATATACAAAATGGAAATTAGGACAAATTACAAAGGATGAATATAGGCAAACAATACAGGAATGAGGGGCAAGATTAGAAAGGCAAAGGCACAAAATGAGCTCAAACTAGCTACAGGCATAAAGGGAACAAGAAGACATTCTATAAATATATTAGAAGCAAGAGGAAGACCAAGGACAGGGTAGGCCCATTGCTCAGTGAGGAGGGAGAAACAGTCACAGGAAACTTGGAAATGGCAGAGATGCGTAATGACTTCTTTGTTTCGATCTTCACGGAGAAGTCTGATGAAGGAATACCTAATATAGTGAATGCTAGTGGGAAAGGGGTAGGTTTAGAAGATAAAATTAAAAAAGAACAAATTAAAAGTCACTTAGAAAAGTTAGATGTCTGCAAGTCACGAGGACCTGATGAAATGCATCCTAGCATACTCAAGGAGCTGATAGAGGAGGTTTCTGAGCCTTTAGCTATCATCTTTGGAAAATCATGGAAGACAGGAGAGATTCCAGAAGACTGGAAAAGGGCAAATATAGTGCCCATCTATAAAAAGAGAAATAAGAACAACCCAGGAAACTACAGACCAGTCAGTTTAACTTCTGTGCTAGGAAAGATAATGGGGCAGGTAATTAAGGAAATCATCTGCAAACACTTGGAAGATAATAAGGTGATAGGGAACAGCCAGCATGGATTTGTAAAGAACAAATCATGTCAAACTAATCTGCTAGCTTTCTTTGATAGGATAACGAGTCTTGTGGATAAGGGAGAAGCGGTGGACGTCATATACCTAGACTTTAGTAAGGCATTTGATACGGTCTCGCATTACATTCTTATCAATAAACTAGGCAAATACAACTTAGATGGGGCTATTATAAGGTGGGTGCATAATTGGCTGGATAACCATTCTCAGAGAGTAGTTATTAATGGTTCACAATCCTGCTGGAAAGGTATCACAAGTGGGGTTCTGCAGAGGTCTGTTTTGGGACTGGTTCTGTTCAATATCTTCATCAACAATTTAAATATTGGCGTAGAGAGTATGCTTATTAAGTTTGCAGATGATACCAAGCTGAGGGGGGTTGCAACTGCTTTGGAGGACAGGGTCATAATTCAAAATGATCTGGACAAATTGGAGAAATGGTCTGAGGTAAACAGGATGAAGTTTAATAAAGACAAATGCAAAGTGCTCCACTTAGGAAGGAACAATCAGTTTCACACATACAGAGTGGGAAGTGACTGTCTAGGAAGGAGAACGGTAGAAAGGGATCTAGGGGTTATAGTGGACCACAAGCTAAGTATGAGTCAACAGTGTGACACTGTTGCAAAAAAAGCAAACATGATTCTGGGATGCATTAACAGGTGTGTTGTGAGCAAGACACGAGAAGTCATTCTTCCGCTCTACTCTGCGCTGATTAGGCCTCAGTTGGAGTATTGTGTCCAGTTCTGGGCACCACATTTCAAGAAAGATGTGGAGAAATTGGAGAGGGTCCAGAGAAGAGCAACAAGAACGATTAAAGGTCTAGAGAACATGACCTATGAAGGAAGACTGAAAGAATTGGGCTTGTTTAGTTTGGAAAAGAGAAGATTGAGAGAGGACATGATAGCGGTTTTCAGGTATCTAAAAGGGTGGCTGTAGCCAGACATGAACCCCATCTTGTTCCCCCCCCCCCCCCGAGAGCAAGAGAAAGGCAGTCAGCCTTTGATGCCCTGGGAACGCAGGTGTGCTGCCTGTCCCTGACTCTACCATAAACAGAAACCAGACAGTAAATAGGCTAGCTGACGACCCGGGGGCCTCCCATCGCCCTGATGGCTAGTACCAGTAATTGACACGCCTGCACTGTCCCAGGAGAGGAATCTTCACCCATCACATACCAGAGGTGCCCATTGTCTGCATTTTCCCAGGTGTGAATTATGTTTTGCACCCTTCGTGGGAAACTTGGCATTCAAAGCCATTTTTCCTAATTGGCCACTTGAGACCAGGAAGAAGCCTACGTGACCCAAGGGGTATAAAGAGGGGTTTAGTAGCCCACCCCATTTGAGCTCCAATCATCTACACCTGCTGGCAGGTATTGGTTGTCTCCCGAGGTCTGTGGGACGCCCAACCTCGCCCTACTTCTTCCCGAGGGATTGAGAGAAAGACGCTGGCCACGCCAAGTCTGGAACGCAGGGGTGAGAATATATACCTGCTAGGTGTCTATTTTGTATGCATTTAATAAGAGCTCAGAGAACCAAAAGGGTTTCATGGTACCTGTAAGTGACTTATTAGTGTCATTACTGTCCTGTCCTTTGTAGTGGCTGTGTTATCTGTAACACAGTAGTAGCATTTAACAGCTAAGTTTACCCTGTAACAATAAAATAGTAACTGTTTAAGCTGTGACCTGACTCCTTCAGTTGCTGTAACAGAACCAAGCACAATTTTAAAAAGAACTCCAGCCGGTCATAAGGGACAGATATAGAGAGAGCTTGAGCGTTGGATCATGTCGCTTCCAGGGGACAGATCCGTTGGGGCATCTCTCAGCCTTCCCAGGCTGCCGGCTGCGAAGGGATCGTGTATCCTAGCAGTCAAAATCTGAGGTGTAATAAGTTCTCCCTGTAAACTTCTTGGGGCGCCCATCAACCTCCTCCAGGTTGCCCGCTGCTAAGGGACCCCAGTCCTAGCAGTTGAAGTCTCGGGTGTATAATACACACACACCACTCACTGCCCTGACCACCGGCTGACAGTGGCACAAGGAGAAAGGAGAAAAATTTTTCTTCCTGGCCTCTGAGGATAGAACAAGAAGCAATGGGCTTAAACTGTGACAAGGAAGGTTTAGGTTGGACATTAGGAAAAAGTTCCTAACTGTCAGGGTGGTTAAACACTGGAATAAATTGCCTTGGGAGGTTGTGGAATCTCCATCTCTGGAGATATTTAAGAGCAGGTTAGATAAATGTCTATCAGGGATGGTCTAGACAGTACTGGGTCCTGCCATGAGGGCAGGGGACTGGACTCGATGACCTCTCGAGGTCCCTTTCAGTCCTAATATTCTAAGATTCTATGTGTTCTCTCCCCCTGCCCTTCTGCCTGTAATCCGCACACCTCCACCTCGGTTATAGCTTCACTCGTTTGGCTGCTTTTCTGTCCCTACTTCCCGGTTCCCAAAATAAACAAACATAAAGGTGGACATTGGGTTGGACATTAAGAAAAACTTCCTAACTAGCCGGGTGGTTAAACACTGGAATGAGTTGCTTAGGGAGGTTGTGGAATCTCTATCTCTGGAGATATGTAAGAGCAGGTTAGATAAACATCTATCAGGGATGGTCTAGCTCAGTGTTTCTTTAACTTTTTAAGACCGAGGAACACCAAACAATAATTTTTTTTTATGAGGAACACCAAAGATTTTTTGAGCAAAAAAAAAAAGTCAGGGGGAAAGTTATTGAGAAAAAAAAAAGTTTGCCTGCCCCTTTAAGGGTGGCCATTTTGAATTCTGGTGTTCTCCGCAGCACACCTCCAACTGTCTCATGGCACACCAGTGTGCCATGGAACACAGTTTAAGAAACACTGGTTTAGACGGTGCTTGGTCCTGTCATGAGAGCAGGGGACTGGACTCGATGACCTCTCAAGGTCCCTTCCAGTTCTAGTGTTTTATGTTTAACAAAACTGGACCCAGAACTGGCCCCTGGGGGTCTCCACTTGACACAGATTGCCAACCTGACATCAAACTATTGATCGCTACCCATTGAGCCTAACACTCTACCCAGCTTTCCACCCACCTTACAGTGCATTTATCCAACACATACTTCCCTAACTTCCTGGCAAGAATATTGTGGGAGACTGTGTCAAAAGCATTGCTAAAGTTAAGGTATATCACATCCACTGCCTTCCCCATGTCCACAGAGCCAGTTACTTTGTCAAAGAAGGCAATTGGGTTGGGCAGGCATGACTTGCTGTTGGTGAATTCATATTGACTATTCCTGATCACTTAACTCTCTTCAAAATAGATTCCTTGAGGATCCACTCCATGATTTTTTCCAGGGACTGAGATGTGGCTGACCAATCTGTAGTTCCCTGGATTGTCTTTCTTCCATTATTTTAAAGATAGGCACTTCATTTGCCTTTTTCCAATCGTCTGGGACCTCCCTGATCACCACAAGTTTTCAAATATAATGGCCAATGGCTTTGTAATCACATCAGCCAACTCCCTCAGCATCCCTGGATGCATTAGATCTGGCCCCATAGATTTGTATATGTCCAGCTTTTCTAAATAGATGCTCTCTATTAGACAGTCTGGACGCTCTCTTTCGTAAAAGCCATTTTTACCATGCTTTTTCAATGAGATTTTTCAGTGTGGACGTGCTCTTGCACAAGAAGTTTTTGTGGAAGTTCTCTTCCGATAAAAGCTTCTTGCACAAGAAGCCTGCAGTCTAGACATAGCCATGGGCCCTATTGCTAGTCCTGCCATTGATTTATTGTATGATCTTCGTCAAATCTTTGTGTTTTAGTTCATTTTCCCACGTTACAATCTGAAAAATATTCTCTTCTCTTCATACTAACAATGAAACCTATAATCAGCTGCATGCTTTTTTAAAAAGATGGGACATTACAAGATGTACTTCAACTTCATCCTCCATTAATACTGTATTGTTGCACACACTAATAGGATGCGCTTGTGGTGTCAGAAAAAAAATGCTCTCTCAAACCCCATTTAAATTTGCCACCACAACATTTTTCTGCGTCTTTTTATAAACGCATCAAATACTCTGTAGACCTCAGCAAAGATGCCACTAACCATTGTAATGAGAAATAAAGTTCTGCACACTTCTGCAACATGAAGGTCACTCACTCATGAAGTTCTGAAAAGAAATTGGCAAAGGGAAGATCAAAGAATTGACACAGTTGGAGGATGTGAAAACAATGTAATTTTAAAAATAACAACCCAGAGAAAAATGTGAAAAATGTGAAAAATGCAGTTAAAACAATGCATCATGAATAGCATTATTTCCTCAGTTAATACCCCAGCTTTTAAAGTCATGTCATTACCTGAGCTTCTACTCTCAACAATTATACATTTAAGATAATTTAATAACCCAAGAAACCAAAAAAGAAGGCACCAGAGAATTATGGTACAGTGGGTTAATTCACCTCTGGATAGCATTCAGCATACACCTAGTGTCTATGGCAGCAAGGGGAGAAATGGAAAAAAACCACATATTTCTGTTTGAAATAACAACAAAAGCACTCGTGAAGAATATAATGCCTATGTAGTATCAACAATCCGATTTGTTACAATGACCACATCTGTCTGGCCTGTGAAACGTGGGAGGAGTTATTGTGTGGCTTGCTCCCAAAATACTGTGATTTCCTACTGAAAAGTATTACTGTAAACTACAGATGCTTAGGCAACAATTATTTATGTTTGGTGACTTCTGTACTTCAGTAAATAATATACTCATTTCCAATTTTTAATATCTTTTTCACATAAACGTGCTGAGCAGGAATTTTTTGCTTGTATGATTTTAAAATGTCAGCCTTGCAGCAAAAAAAGGAACCAGGAAGCAGAAATCTCCCCTATGTCTTCATGCTACCAGCAAAACAGAACTCAGTAAAATTTTCTGTGAACAGAGGAATCTTGCAGAATTCCTGAAGGTCCACATGTAATGAGAGCACATATCCTGCAAACACACTTACGATTAAAAATCACACACACATTGAGCATGGACTAGAACCCTGGCCATTCAGCTCTGAACAAAGAGGCCTCTGTCACTACAATTAAAAGCAACCTTCTTCAGCAACTGGTAGCATCAAGTCCCTTATCCTTTCAGTGGGACAGCCAATTTTGCAGAAAGCTAATACATTCCAAGAAACTTTGGATTCTGTTGGACCAGCCACGGGAAGGAGTTCCCAATTCAAGGGCTCTTTCACTGAGGTTACATCTAGACTACAGGCTTCTTTCGGAAGAAGCTTTTTTCGGAAGAGATCTTCCACAAAAACTTCTTCCGAAAGAAAGCATCCACACTCCAAAAGTGCATCAAAAAAGCGATCTGCTTTTTCAAAAGAGAACGTCCAGAAAGAATGGACACTCTCTCGCATGTAAGCTGTGATTACTATGGGCGGAATGGCCACCAGGGCACCTGTGCTTTTTCCTCTTTTCTCGTCTTCTGAAAGAACTCCCTCTTCCCCGTCCACACATGGCTTTTTGCAAAAGAAAAAAAGCCAATGCCGGAAAAACCCCTGTTCTTTCAATTTTCTTGCAGAAGAACGCAATTGCAGTGTGGACGTTCCTCAAGTTTTGTTGGAAAAACGGCCTTCTCCGCCTCTCTTCTCCTCCATCCAATGTTCTCTTCTGGCTGGAACAGCACAGTAGGTCACTGGGCTCTCCTCTCTGCAGCCCATTGTCATTCGTCTGGCCAGAACTGGTTGTGTCCTCAGATTGGGGTTTGCCGGTCACTAGGGCACCAGTCGCTGGGGCTCCAGTTCTGTGCTGTTCTCTGCAAAAACACACTCCCTCTCCTCTTATCACTTTAAACCAGAGTGCCGTGCTCTGAATGCAACCCCCCTTTGAACCGCCAAAACTCTCCACTTCCTCACAGTTCCCTACTGTTCATTTGTTGGGTTATAAGAGTTATCACATTATTTTGGCAAATCAGCACAAATGGGATTCTCTATTCATGACCACCTAAAGACTGGAACAGCAAGACTTTTTGTAGGGTTGGACTGAAGTATATCAACTAATCCACGTGGAGGATTTTGAATAATACCTTCTATACGACACAGCATGCCTGATACAGATTAGTATTATTAAGCTCTGATTAGCTCTGAATTTCTCTCCATTTTTCCTGGAGTGTGTGTGTGTGTGTGTGTGTAACATGTAAAGACACCTTGTGATGAGAACTGCATTAACCTAGTGGATTGTTGCAACAAAAATTATCAGAGACAGAAAGTCCTGTAGTCCAAGAACAAAGACAGGGAGGCAATTAAGCAGTATTCCACTTTGGGCTTTGCTTCCACCATCCTTGAACTTTATACGCTGTGCCTCAGTCTCCCCATCTATACAAGGGCAATATGCTTTTACCTACCTGAGAAGAGCAGAACAACTCTTAGTTAACTGATTGTGACAGGGCTTCACCCACTGAGCTAGCACTTTCTGGTGGTTTTCGTATGTATCCACTCCACAGATTGGTACACCCACTCCCGGTAGTGTCCCGCCTGCCATCACACATGGTCCTGGATCCACATCAGTTCAAGGACTAATGCATCCTTTTTATGACCCAGCCCTCTAGCTGTACCACGCAGTGCGTTTCCCCTTTTCAGGGGCCAGTACCACACTCCAATGCTACATCTACACTGGCCAGTCTTGCGCAAGAACATATGCAAATAAGGTGTGGTGATGAATATCACCACGCTTCATTTGCATACTTAATGAGCTGCCATTTTGTGCAAGGGGCTTTTGTGCAAGAAGGAGCAATCTACACTGCTCCTTCTTGCACAAAAAACCCCTCTTGCACAAGAGCCATTCTGCTGCTTTTTTTCAGAGTGGTTGGAAATCCTTTTGAAAGCATAGAACTGCAAAGTATATTTTACTGACAGTTGAAAAGCAGCATATTATAAGATGTACAGTGCAAATTTCCCCAGAATATATGTGCTTAGCCTGCATATTTCAACACTTATGCCCCCCCCCCCCACACCCGACTAAATTTCCCAGATATTGGTGGCATAGTCAACTGTGGGTAATGTCTTCAAACATCCTTCCTGGAAAAAATTGTACATAGAAAGCTAGCCTCCTCCCAAAAGCAAGCACATCTACTGTGGGGTAGATTGTGATATCAAGTATAAATATAATACTTGACATCTATGGGGCAATTTGAAAAATACTAAGCTATCCAATGTGAGATGCAATCTTATGATTTTGCACCACCTGAGAAATGTATGTTGAAGAATGATCATAAAAAGAAACATGTCAAGCAACAATGCTGACAGCTCAACCATTCCTTGGCACGTATGATCCTTGGCTCATATGGTCCTTGGCAAGTATGATTGTCCATGAAGAAGATTTAATCATAGATAATCTATGGTTGAGGAGAATTGGGCAATTAGCACTCACACTGTTGCATGGCAAAATCAGACTGAGTAACAATCTTTTCTTTTCTAATTGTATTTATACTCTCTAATTCAAACACTAATAAGCAAAAAAGAAGAGGTTAAACAAGTCACCACTGTAACAACATCTTGGATGTTGGAGCATTCCAGATTTTTCAATTTATCTGTTACTTTAATATGATATACTACAAGATCACCGGTTTTTCTGGACCTTACTTGGGAATAGATTAATGAAGGAGGTAAACTACATGTAGGTGATGTAGGTGTGGGAGGATGCAATGGAGAAAAAGTTTTTAAAAAAAGAGGAGGTCTTACCTCCCTTAAATCTTACAAATGTTTTTATTCTTGGCAGTCAAACTAAATCATTTTGTAATGTACTTATAGGTAAGATAAATACAATTTATTAAAAAAATAAGTTAGTACTTGTATAAAATCTCAACAGCGATCAATCAAAAGATGCCCATAGAGAGGCGAGAACTTATGGGAAACAAATTCTGTATTTAACACCAGAAGGATAATTCATTGGTTGTTGATTTAGGACTGTTGGACAACTCCCCTTTTGAAATAAGAAATAAACTTTGTTCATTGCCTCATCACTCTGCTGAACATGAAAATAGGGCCTCATATAATGGAACGAAATACTCTCCCCATGAGTTGATTACATATTTTGCACGTACAGTGCAATTATTTTATTATCATTGCGGGCTGAATATGAAAACAATAAAAACACATCTGTTACTGAAACTTGACTTCCTTTCATCTGATGTTTCCTCCTTACTAATGTCTGCCATGTATTTAAAATCTCACAGTGAGATCACATACTGATGCCCAGTGCATAGTGACAGATTATAGTGCATTGCAATTTTCATTAGTTCCATCATTCCAGTACTAAATGAGTTTGGTCCAAACAACAGTGAGAATTGTTGTGGGAATGTTTATAGTCAAGTTACTTAATTGGTAAAGTGTAGTAAAAGATGTATCTTGAGTAAATGAAATTATCTCAAGTCATGTTTAAAGGTTGATATTTTAATTTGGTTTGTTAAAACCACATTTTAGGGGCAGTGCACAAAGGGGGGCAAATTCTAACCTCAACTTCACTTTTGTGTAAAGTTAGCAAAAGCCGTTCTGTGTATCTGTATAGCACCTAGCACAACCGGGGTGGGATGATGGGGGGGGGGCGGGTAATCCCCTAAGCATTACCGCAATACAAATAAAGTAACAGATGAACAGAGATGACATTTTTCAGACTCTGTTCTCCGGCTTTTCACCCAAATTCTGCTAACCTTTAAATATTGCAGATCAGCAATTGCACTTTTTCCATACTCTTGCATTCAGAATCTCAAAAGAGATCTATCTAGAAGGGAAAAAATGGATATATCCTATCCAAGACAGCCTCCTTCATGCTGACTCCCTTAAACAGGCATAGGAACCAAATTGCTCTCATTCCCTCTTGGAACTGGTATAAAGCAGATGAAGTTCACTTCAGAAAGGCTTCTCCTAGACACAACAGACAAATACAGTAAAAAAACAACACGACAATGTATAATTCACTTCTCAGCAAGAACATTTCGACTAGATGTTCTTACAATTGATGGAGAAACCAGAAAGAAAATGAATCTTCCTTATTTTGGGTTAGGCTTCTCTGACAATATGTGTGTGTGTGTTGCTGTGTGCATGTATGCCTCTAGTCTGTATATTTTAGAGAAACGCCCTGGATTTGAATTTGTTATTATGCTGTTTCCCTTAATGTCCTTCTGGAATGAACTATGATGATACAAAACGTACTGAAGTCAATTGAAAGATCTCCACTAACTTCAGTGAGCTTTGGGAAAAGGTGCTAAATACAACAAACCAGTGAATGTAGATTTGTCCCCTAAAAAATAATCTGCTTTTCATCAATAAATCAAATAGGGCAAGATCCTCAGCTAGTACCAATTGGTGTAGTATCATTTCAATCAGTGGAGTGATGGCTATTTACACCAGTAAGGATATGGCCCACAATAACTGTGTATATATCATGATGATCCTGCAGATTTTCTGATGAATAGGTTGGCCAGGTGTGGAACCAAACTCCATGAATGGTCCACCATGATCTCAACAAATGTATGCCAAATTAAAGGTAATGGGATTTTGTTGTTGTGGAATAGAGCACCCTAAGGAATTAATTAAATGGGATTTTAAATTATGAATACCAAAGTCAGACAAGTCATATTGGATAATTCACTTTTTATTTCACAGTAATTGGTTACACAAATTATTATTGTATTATTTAGAATCTCTTGTTTTTTGGTGGAAGTCCTTGCACATTTAATTAACTATGAGTACAAAATGACTTAAAGCAAAGCCAATAACAACTCCTTATACATCTTTATTGAATGGATATAGCCAGTAAAAACAACATTTTAGTTTCTCTTATTGGAATTTTCTTTTTTTTAAGGAAAACCAATCGAGATGTGTGATAAATTCATGAGAGCTGACAACACTGAGTATGGCAAACAAAGATTTTTGTCCCTTATATAGTGAATAGTTCATAATTGTTAGTGAGCCATTTGAATACATTAAAAAGTATCACAGAATAATTCAGTAAAAAGTAAATGAATGTTGTCACAAGTGAGAATATTGTAAAATGGGAGATGGGGGACGTTAGTTCTAAACCCACATGCTGTTTTAGCATTCATTATTCTCCCTGTTACTCCATAACTTTATGCACTTTGAGTCCTCCTCTCATTATAATCTTTATACATTCAACTATAAATTCATTAGTTTGTGTCAATATGACAAGCTGTCAATTTCGTCTTTCTCAGCCAGTTGAATGTTAGCTAATAAACCATCTTTCCTTATTTCACTTCCATGAGTCAGCATAAGTAATATATGACTTCTGCCAGCTTGCGTGTTGCAGTAATTTGGCCACTGGCAATGTGTGACAGTCTTCATTTTGATCATCTGACTTAACCAATCAGTCTTTTTTTAATGTACTTTTTTTAAGACATTGTAATGCAACAATGCAGTGAGGCTCAAGTAACATACATGATGTGTTTTAGAACTATCAGTAACTTCCCTCGTAACGGGGTAAAATACATTATACACATATACATCACCAGTATGTCTTCATAGCTTCAAATGTTTAAAAAAAATCTAAGTGAAAATGCAAGTGTTTTCCCCCGAAGTGTTTTTATGCCATCTTTACTCAGGACAAGGGAACTGGCTTCTTAAAATAAATTAGCAGTGCAGACCCCGATTTTCATAAATAAGTACATATAATTCAGTTGCTGAGATTGTTGTAGCATGAACACTGATAGCTGTGTGCTCGTTTCTCTACTTGCATGTACAACACCAATAATTTTATAAGCAGAATGTGCACAAGTACTTTTCCTTACAAATGTAAGGCAATTCTGTTCATTGCTTTAAGAACTCTTTTTTTCCTGTTGGCAGTCCAAGGTTATGAAGGAAGGTTTATTTCCCATGATGAGAAAAGCACTCAAACTAGAATACAGATTTTAACATGAATAATATTAAAACTAGAGCTGGGTTTCCTGACTTGCAATAGTGTCAGCCGGTGGTCAGGGAAGTGAGTGGTGTGTGTGTGTATTATATGCCCGAGTCTTCAACTGCTGAGACACAAGGCCCCGTCGCAGTGGGCGGTCTAGGTGAGACTGATGGGCGCCCCGAGGAGTTTAACGTCCGTGTCTTTACTGCTAGGATCGGGATCCTTTCGCGGCGGGCAGCCAACAGGCCGACAGATGCCCCAGAGTTTACAGGGAGAGCTTATTACACCTCAGATTTTGACTGCTAGGATACACGATCCCTTCGCAGCGGGCAGCCTGGGGAGGCTGAGAGATGCCCCAACGGATCTGTCCCCTGGAAGCGACATGATCCAACGCTCAAGCTCTCCCTATATATGTCCCTTATGACTGGCTGGAGTTCCTTTGAAATTGTGCTTGGTTCTGTTACAGCAACTGAAGGAGTCAGGTCACAGCTTAAACAGTTACTATTTTATTGTTACAGGGTAAACTTAGCTGTTAAATGCTACTACTGTGTTACAGATAACACAGCCACTACAAAGGACAAGACAGAAATTACACTAATAAGTCACTTACAGGTACCATGAAACCCTTTTGGTTCTCTGAGCTCTTATTAAATGCATGCAAAATAGACACCTAGCAGGTATATAGTCTCACCCCTGCGTTCCAGACTTGGGAGACAATCAATACCTGCCAGCAGGTGTAGATGATTGGAGCTCAAATGGGGTGGGCTACTAAACCCCTCTTTATACCCCTTGGATCACGTAGGCTTCTTCCTGGTCTCAAGTGGCCAATTAGGAAAAATGGCTTTGAATGCCAAGTTTCCCACGAAGGGTGCAAAACATAATTCACACCTGGGAAAATGCAGACAATGGGCACCTCTGGTATGTGATGGGCGAAGATTCCTCTCCTGGGACAGTGCAGGCATGTCAAGTACTGGTACTAGCCATCAGCGTGGCGGGAGGCCCCGAGTCGTCAGCTAGCCCATTTACTGTCTGGTTTCTGTTTATGGTAGAGTCAGGGACAGGCAGCACACCTGCGTTCCCAGGGCATCAAAGGCTGACTGCCTTTCTCTTGCTCTCTTGGGGGAGGGGGAATACAAGATGGGGTTCATGTCTGGCTACAAATAGTTTGAGATCTCAAAATTTTTTCCCATCTGAACTCAGGATGAAAATGATAAATCTCAGAAACATATGCAAACCAGTAATTTGAAAATGTTTTTGGATCAGGTCAAACAAAATGTTTTGTTCCGATAGATTAATAATGTTTCAACTTTAACTTTAATTTCTTTTAAAAATTACTAAAAATCAGTTTCTGTGAAGCAGCATTTCCTGAAGAAATGTTTTGTTGGAAAATTCCCAACCAGTTCTAATTAAAACTAATGACCAATTTTCTGCAAACTTTCCTTGTTTTGGAGATTTCAGTTAGACTTAATCAAACTCTTTGCCATGATGAAGCAGCCCTTTTTTTCTTTGTCATTCCAGTTCCTCTACCAACCAGTCCTTCATTTGTGCATCGTTAAGGTGGCTAACTCAAGGCATCACTGGAGAAATTCTGGATAGAAAGCTTATTCAAATGACTCTTCCTTGCTAGCCATATTTCCCATATTTACCAATAGTTCCCCCTATCCACTGGAATTATGAAGATGAAGCAGTTCTGTGGCCATTCTTCCTCCTGGTCACAAGAGGTGGGAGCAGACCGGCTCCTGACCCTGTGTAATGTCAGGCCTCAGGCCTTGCAAAGATAACTGTGAAAGCCATATGTAACTCACTGTGTGTACAGCAGCACAAGTATGGCAGTCTGGGCTGGTCTGCTGCATCAACAAGATATAGCCGGTACTCCATACCAGGAAGACACAGGGGGAGCAGAATGACATTGGCAGCTCTTACAGCACGGCTGTACTGCCCTCAGCCCTTCTACTTAGCTGCATCTCCTCCATCCGTACAGCAATCCCACTGGAGGACAGAGACGAGGGCAAGGCTGGGGATGGGCATAGCCATGCCAGAAGAGCTGCTGCATGGGACCACCATGCGGCCCCATGTTCTGCTTCTCCCCAGAGTGTTCAGAACTGGTATAGACACTGGATATGTAATGGATTCATAAGGTCATCCTGGGATGCACACACCATGGACACACA
This sequence comes from Pelochelys cantorii, assembly GCA_032595735.1. Taxonomy (NCBI): domain Eukaryota; kingdom Metazoa; phylum Chordata; order Testudines; family Trionychidae; genus Pelochelys; species Pelochelys cantorii. Next base: position 328,978,842 of record CM064326.1, on the reverse strand, counting down.
ATGATCATTAAACCATTGGTTAGCATATATGCCAGTTAGCCATCTAAACTGCATCACAACATTCCAGGATTGTCATTTTTTGTCTCATGTTGAAACCTAGAATGCATGGTGAATGGGTGTGAAGTGCTGGAAATAGTTATAATCATGGCTGTTCAGAAAATCACTAGGTTTAATCAGCACTGGGACTTGCAGTTTTTGAATTTTCTGCCATTTCCTTTTTCAAAATGTCCACCAACTGCTGTGACTGTCCACAGGACTAAAGCCAGCAATGTTCACCATTTCCCTGCTGTCTATCTGCATGGAGAAATGGTGCTACCCTTATGAAAGCTGGCTGCCACCTGTTGCTTTTTCATCACTGAGACTGAAAACTCCCTCACAGGCAACATGATTGCTATCATAGGATTCAGGGAGCAGGGAAGGAACAAGAACTGTGAGGAGCACCAGAGACACTGGGAGAGGTGAGAACAAGTGAAAGCAGATGGCATGAGAGGCTCCTTCGAGCCGGCATTTTTCAGGGTGGGCATGCAGACAAAGTGCTGCGCGAGAACCTAAGGACTGAGGACATAGACTTGTTCCGCCACTGAGCCCTGCCTTCATATATGACCCTCGAGTAGAGATGGTCCTGGGGTAGCAAGCAGCAGGGGGCACATCACTGGGGAATTGGTGTTGCTGTGTCCCTGGTAGAGAAGTCCTGGGGCAGCAAGAAGCAGAGAAGTCTTGCTGAGGGGTCCAGACAGTCATAAGACATGAATGGCAGAGCCACGGTCTTAGGGGTGAGGAGAAGATTAGCAAATCTCCATCAAAGCAGCCAGGGAAAAACTCATGCACACTGACAGAGGGATAGAGGGCAATTAAAAAGAGACAGTACAGCAAACACATATTTTAGCACTATGTGCTCTGTCAGTATTGTGGTATCCCAAGACTGATGAAATGTACCTTGGTAATAAAGTTCCATATTCAAAACAAACAATGAGGCAAGGCTTATACATTGTTGAGCATTTGTCCACCACAAAATAAAAATGGGTTCATGGTTCCAACATTAATGAAAGATATTGTTCAAAACTTTGCAAAAACGTGGGCAAATGTCCTAAGTAATGTAACAAACAATTGGGATGGAGGTGGGCATGTGTAATTTTGGTGATAGGAGAAAAAGTTGTCACATGTGCATACATTACAATTTGACAGGATGCATGTTTTGCAGTCATATTCTTTCTTTATTGCCTTCTAGCTGTCACTGTCATTTCACATGACTTTAGAAATTAAACCAGTGCAATAGCATAGCCTTTAGCTAGTAGGTTATAACCAGAGCATGTTGGCAATCCTTTATATTGCAGTGCAGGATAAGATCTGTAGTACCCAAGTGAGCCTGAAAGACCTATTTTCTATTTCATAAATACAGAAGAAAAGAGTGAGATTGAGAAAGGCAATTAGCTAGTGCAAAATAAAAACAGTTTAGCAGCTCTTGTGCCACTCAATATGCCCATGCTCCATATTTTCTATTACATCTCATGCGTACTAATGACAGATTAACAAACCACATAGGTGTAAGTGGGAGTTTGAAAGCCAATTAGACCCAGTGAATTTTCCCCAATGTGTCAAAACAATAGAAGTGGCTGGGCTCAGTAACTTTGTGCTGAGCCATTGTGGAAAATGAGTGATTATTAACCTTCAGTGTTTTTCTTTGCTTTCCTGTGGTATTGTGAGCTAGTTGCTCTATGCTAAGAAGCAGTGTGTGTATCCAGCATACAAAATCTCTTACATGAGGGCTGTGTTGGGTCCCAGGTACACCTCCAGACCTCCATGTAATACTGAATGCTTTTTATATACACAACACACTTATCTGACATTTAGCCTGGGACATAGGTGTTTAGGCCTAGTGATCGGAGCAGCAGTGGTCAGGCGTAGTGATCCAAGCCAGACTCAGAATGGGAAGACAAGACAAGAGTTAGAAATGGAGTCACAATCAGGAATCAAGCCAAGCTGTCAGAGCAGAGTGAGTGGCAAGGGGTGGAGTGTGGAAGCAAGGATGTGGAAGAAGGCAGGAATCAGGATCCAGGTGAGAAGACCCGCCAAAAATCCACCTAATTGTTCAAACAACTTTTTGTGCCCCCTTCTGACTTATACAGCAAATCTCAGCCAATGCGAAAAGAGCTCTGTGGGTGGTACCACTAGTGAGCTAGGGTCCACCAGCCCATCTCCAGGCTGGGAGTAGCCAGGTGTTGGATGGTGTTGAGGTATGAGGACTACCTGTGGCTCATGGCTTAAGACCTCCCATGATAATTCTGTACTTATAAGAACAGCCTCTGGACTAGCATCTCTCCTGTGCCAAATTTCCTGATTCTTGGCCATAGCCCTGATATGATTTCAAGCAGAGACTAGGATGCTCTGACATATGGCATTGGTGTAGCTCTGCCTGCCAACCCCACATTGGAGAAACCTCAGAGGCACCTGATCTGGCTCCTGAACACTTATTCTAAGAGAGTTCCCCTTTCCCAGGAGGTTTCACTGCCAGATAGATTGTCATCTGAACAGGAGAGAATCTAGGTCTTGTGATTTCATTTTCCAAAACTAACACAGCAGTGGACGCTTATTATTGATCTTTACAGTGCTGAAAAGTACCATGACAACATCTTTTTAAAAATAGAAACATAGACTTTAAAGTGCTGTTGTAGGAGCACCTAGACTCCATGTAGAGAAACCCATTATCCTCATAGTACCCATATGCTTGCTAGGGGCTTTTTATACATAGTTCATGTCCCCAAAGCTGCTCTCACAATATTAGACATGCAGAGAACCTTGCAAGTTTTGGGACATTATATAAATAAGTAATAAAGGCTTATCTTCAAGCCTGACATGCGGGAGAGGGAAAAGAGATCCAAAGGCTATCCTTGAACCTCAGCAGGATAGAGTGCTGAGTTCTCACATGGCAAATATAATTGCTGGCAAATCAAAGTTCTACATCAGACGAGGAATTCTTTTTCTCTAAATCAAAAGGACTGCAGCAAAGCAATCAGCTTTGTGTTAGCAGAGGGAAGTAGAGACCCTAGGGAACAAGTCATTTAAGAGCACATTGAAAATAACTGTGGAAATAACACAGAGAAACATCTGTGTAGGTTGCAGCAGCCTTCAACAGTACTGAATTGGAGGAAAGGTGAGAAAAGGAGATATCTGAGCCATTAGTGATTGTCTTTGAAAAGTTATGGAAGACGGGAGAGATGACAGAAGGCTGGAAAGGGGCAAATATAATGGCCATCTATTAAAAGGGGGGAAAAGACAACACAGGTAATTGCAGACCAGTCAGATTAATTTCTGTAACTGGAAATATAATGGAGCAAATAATTAAGCTATCAATTTAAAGATATCTAGAATATAATAAGTAACAATCAGCATGGATTTGCCAAGAAGAAATCTTGGATAACTTTCTTGGACAGCGTTAACAAGTCAAAGAGGAAACATTAGACTTTATATATCTTTATTTTAATAAAGTTTTTGATACTATCCTTCATTTCTCTAGTTGTTCATGTAAAGGTCATGCAACCTAGAAGGAGCTACTAGAAGGTGGATGTGTAACTGGTTGGAAAACCATTCCAAGAGAGCAGTTATCGGTGGGCCAAAGTCATGCTGGATGAGCATAATAGGTGGAGTACCACAGGGATCAGTTCTGGGTCAAGTTCTGTTCAATATCTTCATCAATGATGATTAGATAATGACAGAGAGAGTACACTTATAACATCTGTGGAAAATATCAAGTGGAGAGGGGTTGCAAATGCTTTGGAAGAAAGGATTATAATTCAAAATTATCTGGAGAAATGATCTGAAGTAAATAGGATGAAGTGCAATAAGGACAAATGCAAAGTACTCCACTTAGGAAGGAACAGTCAGTTGCACACATGTAAAATAGGAAATGACTGTCTAGGGAGGAGATCTGGGGGTCCTAGTGGATGACAAGCTAAATATGAGTAAACAATGTGACACTGTTGCAAAAAAAAATCATTCTGGAATGTATTAACAGGAGGTTGTAAATAACAAAACACAAGAACTTCAGAGGGATAGCCTAGTTAGCCTGTAACTGGAAAAACTTAAAAACATAAGAAGTAATTTTTCCACTCTACTGCACATTGATTAGGCCTCAACTGGACCATAATATCCAATTTTGGGAGCCACATGTCACGAAAGACATGGACAAATTTTGAGAAAAGTCCAGAGAAGAGCAACAAAAATTATCAGAGATCTAGAAAACCTGACCTCTGAAAGAAGATTGAAAAATCTGGGTTTGTTTAGTCTGGAAAAGAGACAGAGGGGACATGATAACAGCTTTCAAACACATGAATGGTTGTTACAAGGAGGAAGAAGAAAAAATGTTCTTAACTTCTGAGGATAGGACCAAGAAGCAATGGACTTAAACTGCAGTGAGGGTGGTTTAGATTGGACATTAGGAAAAATTGTATGCCAGGGTGGTTGAGCACTGGAATAAATTGCCTAAGGTGGTTGGGGAATCTCCATCCTTGGAGATTTTTAGGAACAGTTTAGACAAACACATGTCAGGGATGGCCTAGATAATACTTAGTCCTGCCATGAATGCAAGGGACTGGACTAGATGACCTCTTGAGATCCTTTCCAGTCCTATGATTCCATTGTAATCTCCTTTTCCTCCCTGGGATACTCAGTAGCAGGCAACACTCAGCTGTGTGCTTGATCTTGATAGTAAAGAAGATCCTGAATATCCCATTGCACTGTTAGATAGGTGGGAATCCTCTAGCCACCCCTCTACTGCAGTCCCTTATTTCTAAAAGAATTTAAAATTGGCAGTGCCTGCACTTGGCTGTCCTCTATACATACTCCATTATGTGCCTTGGGAACCTCCAGGAATAAACGTATTCTAATAATAATAATCTGAGTTATGGGTCAAAAATACCAATTATCAATAATACACATCCAATGTGCTTAAATTAGAGATAACAAACTTTTACTTAACAATATAAAGAAACTGGGTCTAACAGATTAAAATTAAATGTCACTGCCAATTTAAATCCACAGGAAGAAGCGAAATAAAATTAAATAAATATTGGATTCAGTAACAAATAAAACTAATCCAACTGGCATTTATATTGCCACCATTTATCCCATCCCAGAGTTTACACTCCTCTGGATTTCAGAGTCCTAGACACTTACATGGCCATGTTTGGAGATTTGCAGCTGGAGATAGCACTGTGCAGGTCTGTGTATCAATCCAGTCAAGGCAACAAGCTGCACAACCCCTCTGGACATGAGATGGTGGCCTCATTAAATGCCAGCAGCTCTGGGTTCTGGTTCGATGGGAAGATCACTCCTCCACTTTTCAGACTCAGATTCAGTCTCTCTGCTATGCTACTCACAGTTTCTTTACTGAAGGCACTTCTCAGTCAACTCTAGGCACAATGATCTCTCCCCAGCTCCAGGGAATCCACCAACCATAACCAAAACTGTTTGCTTGATCAGAGCCCCATCAGTCTCTCAGAAACTGCTTCTTCCTTCATTGCTGCAGCTCCTGGTATAGACAGAGCTCCACAGCAGCAGTTTGGCTCCTCTTCCAAAAAGGGAGGCCACTGCCTGCTCTCTTTGCACTACCTCAAAGACTGAAGTCTCACCTCTCATCACGGGAGTTGGAGTCTCACAGGCTAGATTGAAGCCCCACTGGCACACTCCCAGAAAAGGTCACAGGCTTCTGTAGTAAAGGGGGCTTCCACTATGATTTTCTATAAGGTGGTGGCACAGGACACAGCTGACATCTGCATCCACAGAAAGCTACTGATTGGCCCTGATGCTCTCCGTGTTGGGATTTTGCTGTCAAAACTAGGGGAAGTTTTCCTTTTGTCATGGCTCTATCTACATTACAAAGATAAGTTGACAGTGGTTAGGTTGGCTTACAAGCACCACATTAATTACTGCAGTGGCTGAAGACAGCCAGTGGGGAGGACTGAGAGCCAGGGCTCTCAGCTATATGCAACTCCCCTCCAGGAGCCCCGCTGCCTCCCCTCAGGAATTTTCACCTTCATGCTCTCAGGCGGGTGGGCTGCCGCACAGGTCTTCTTGCCTCTGCAATCCCAGACATGGAATTCAGGAGACAGGGTGGAACAGAGTTGGTCAAAAATGTTCCATTACAATAGTTTCTCAGGGAGGAAATTGAACTTTTCATTGTATGAATTTCACCCCAAATTATCACATTTTGTGGGAAAATTTGTTTTTTTTAACCAAATTCTTTTCATTTTTTAGTTTTGCCCAAATGCACAAATATTTCCAGGGGAAACATATAGGTAAAATCAATCTTTTGTTTTGTTTTGTCATAAATATCCACAGAGGAAAGTACACAGACTAGCTATAAATGGGATGCCTCATCAGAGAACAGATGCAGACTGATTTTGGTGAAGGGGACTCTTAACCCGGTGAACATTTCATGAAGTTCTCGTGTGCATGTGTTACCCAACAAGAATAACAACATTTTATTACCATCAAACTTTTTTGATCAAAATATTACAGGCTCTTCAGTAGCAGATATGAAAATGAGGGTTGGCCTATTCAGTTGTTTCTCGTTTTTCACCAACAGAAGCCTCTTTGTCACTAACTGGTGTCAATAGCAAGTTCTCTCTGCTCTAGTGCAGTGGTTTTCAACCTGAGGTCTGTGGCTTCCTGGGGGTCTGCAGACTGTGTCTAAGATTTCCAAAAGAGTCTACATCACCATTTGCATTTTTTAGGGGTTCTCAGATGAAAAAGGTAGAAAACCATTGCTGTACGGCTTCAGGCCAAGGAAGACAGTGCTCTCCAGCACTACACAGGGCCATTTTGGAGTACCGTTGCTGACTCCAGGCCTAAATATTCCTGTCCTGCCAACATAGATGAGGAGTAGCTCCATTAAAGTTAATGGCATTACACAGGTGGCAGAGAACAAATAGGCTGTCAGTCTTCATTTACAGACATCTCCGTTTTACACAGTGGAAGGGTAACAAATGCATTGTTAAAAAAGCCATTGTCACAGAAGGAAGAGTTTATTCCCACCCACACTGCCCACTCATTCATGATCACAAAATGAGATTACCATGATGACTACAATATAAGGAAAATATGTTGTTTTTTTAGAGCCTGAGGCTAAGCTTACTTATTCACTGTCTGAGGCTGAAACTAAAGAACCCTTCAGTATCAAGATAGACATTTTAAACATTTTTGCTAGAGGCTAATTTTTAAATAACTGACTGACTAATTATTAGCATCAAAGAGCTGTATTGCATCTCACCTTATTTACCTACCACAGTGAGTAAATCTAATTCTTTCAGGATTTGATAGCATTTACCAGATTGGTTCACAGTTGCTAACTTTTGGAGATGACAATTCTCAAAATGGTCTAATGCCACTAATGGTTTCAGGAGGAAAATAGCAGGTGCACTTCACTCCACACAGTTTTATAGGCATCTCCCCCTTTCCTCTTCTGGAGGTGATAGGAGGCTTCTTCCCTCTGTTCCACAGCCGAGGGAGAACATGTACCAGCTACAGTTTGAACTCCGATACATCTTTCACCCAAGCTTCTTTTTCTTTTTTCTTCTGAAATAGCCCCATTTCTCTCTGACATTTCTCTGGGCTTTCTTTTTCTTTTTCTTTTTTTTGGCCCCATCCTCCGTGGCCTTTTTTTCATCCCTACTTCATTTTTATCCTCAGTTATTTCTCTCACAGGAGATCAGGGTTCAAGCACCTGCTTTTCCACAGACTTCCTGAGTGACATTAGATAAGTCACTTAGCCACTCTGTGCCTCAGTTTCCTCTCTGGAGAATAGAATAGGGATGTAAATGTGCAGTCGATTAACCGATAATCAAAACCTTATAGGTTAATGCTATAGACTACATGCATTCCCTCCCCCCGTCCCCCTGGCACTTGCCAGTACATTTTTTAGCAGACTGGCCAGCAGACCGGCTCAGTCCTGGCTTGTGATGGGTCCAGGACCTACCCCTGCTGTGACTCTGCATTTAATGCATATTAGGAGCCGAGCGGGCAGGCAGCCCAGCTCAGTTCCAGCTCGTGTCGGGTCTGGGAGCTCAAACCACCCCCTAGACAGGGGATGCTGCCACCCCATGCTGCTGCCTCTTTATCAGAGGCAGTAGCACAGGGCAATAGGCAGCCTCCCCGCAAGGGGAGCTCCCACCTGACACCTTGTGCTGCTGTCTCTGATACAGTAGCAGCAGCGTGTAGTGTCATGGGTCTTCTCAAGACTGAGGTCAGAGTGCTAGCTGCAGGCCCCGCCTCCAGGGACTATAGAATAGCCAACTAACAAATAAGAATTCATGAGGTTACTCGACTAGCCAATTAACCGATATTTAACATCCCTAGAATAGAGTAGTCCCATGGGTCATATGAGGACAAATGCATTACAGATTGTGAGGTGCTCACAGACTATAGTAATGAAAGTCATATAGATACCATTGCGTCTCTTAACAGTTCTGTCCCTTCTCCCCTCTTCATTCTCTTAGGTTGCTAGGAGGCATAACTGCTCCTGTTATGCCTTTGAGCCAGCTACATTCTGCTCTGCCTTTAGACACCACCAAGATACAGGGAAAAGACAGGTATTCCACTGCCTGCCTCCCCTCATTATAGTGTCTCTTAATTCATAGATTTGAAGGCCAGAATAGTTCATTGTGATCATCTAGTCTGACCTCCTGTATAACACAGGGCATAAATCTTCCCTAAAGTAGCTCCTAGACCATCTCTTGTTGAATCCATGAAGACCTCGGTAAGTTGTTCCAAATGGTTAATTCCTCTCATGGATGAAAAATGTACACCTTATTTTCAAGCTTAATTTATCCATCTTCAGCTTCTACAACAACATGATGTTATACCTTTTTCTGCTAGACTGAAGAAATCATTGTTAAACGTGTTCCCCCAGTAGATCCTTATGCACCGTAAACAAACTCAACCTTCTTTTTGTTAAGCTAGATAGATCAAGCTCCTTGAATCTATCACTGAAAGGCCTGTTTTCTAATCCTTTAATCATGCTGGTAGCTCCTCTCTGTATCCTCTCCAATTAATTGGCAAGATGGTGGCATTTTTTTAATAAAGCATAAGCACCAGAGTCAGACAGCAGTGCTTGGGACACTGCCCAGGGCTGGATTATAAAACCAAGGCAGTCTGGCAAAAATGGGACTCTTGGCAGTTCTGAGTGGCTGAGCCATTGGCAACATCACACAGAATCATTTATTCATCAGGGATCTACAATAAAAATGTATAACTAAACGTATATAACATAATGGACCAAAGAAGTTCAAGAGACTTGGCAGTTTCTCATGGGGACAATATAGGTATGTCTAGACTACATGCCTCTGCTGATAGAGGCATGTAAACTAGGCTACCCGACATAGTCAAAGAAGCCGGGATTTAAATATCCCCGGCTTCATTAAAATAAACATGGCCGCCGTGCTGTGCCAGCTCAGCTGATCGTCGGCACAGCACGCAAGTCAAGATGCGGATCAATCAACAGGGAAAGCCTTTGTCGACCGCTCCCTTACACCTCATGAATCACCGCTTCATTAAATATCCCCGGCTTCATTAAAATAAACATGGCCGCCGTGCTGTGCCAGCTCAGCTGATCGTCGGCACAGCACGCAAGTCAAGATGCGGATCAATCAACAGGGAAAGCCTTTGTCGACCGCTCCCTTACGCCGACGATCACCTGAGCTGGCACAGCGCAGCAGCCACGTTTATTTTAATGAAGCCGGGGATATTTAAATCCCGGCTTCTTTGACTATGTCGGGTAGCCTAGTTTACATGCCTCTGTCAGCAGAGGCATGTAGTCTAGACATACCCTATTAAAAGGAACAACTGCAAACTACCACACTGTAAGGCAGGGATGGGAACCTATGGCCTGTTGGCCGGCTCCAGCCCACAGTGAGGCTTGGGTCTTCCTCTGCAGTGAAGTCAGCTGGTGCTCATGCTCCAACCCAGCAGCAAGTTTCTGAGCCTCAGTACCTCCCCCCCGGGGGACTGGAGCATGAACAATGGCTCACCCTGCTGAACCGTGGAGCCAGGTCATTAAGTTTTGCATTTTCTTTTGAGAGTTTTTTTGTTTGTTTGGGGTTTGTTTTTTCTTATTGGAAGCCAGGTCAGAATTTTTTTCCCACGTCTCACTTTTGTGTGGCCCTCAACTGATTTTTCTGTGGATCATTGGCCCCTGGCTGAAAAAAGGTTTCCCACTTTTACTGTAAAGGAAAGTTGGGAAGAACAGTAAGAGGTCATTATGGCTCTATCAGGAGCTCTTTAATGTCCTGAAAAACAAAAAGGAATCCTATAAAAAGTGAAAAGTGATGAGTACATGAGATAAAGATGAGTAGAAAAGAATAAGCACAAAAATATAGGTACAAAATCAGACAAGCTAAGGCACAAAATGAATAAAACTACCAAGGAGCATGAAGAAAAATAAGAGGTTATTTCAAATACATTTGGCCTACATCTACACTGCAGGCTTTTTGCGCAAGAACGGCCGTTGTTGTGCATATAACTTGTGGAGCGTCTACACTGTATGTGCGTTCTTGTGCAAGTAAATTTACAGTAAAGCGTCGGAAAAGAGGGCTTCTTGCGCAAGAGTTATTCCTCTTCCCACGAGGAATAAGCCCTCTTGCGCAAAAGCTCTTGCACAAGAAGGCAGTGTGGACGGGCAACAGGGGTTTCTTGAGCAAGAAACCCCTATGGCTAAAAAGGCCATCAGAGCTTCCTTGCACAAGAGAGTGTCCACACTGCCATGGACACTCTTGTGCAAAAGCACATCTCTTGTGCAAACATACATGGCAGTATGGACGTGCTCTTGCACAAGACCTTTTGCACAAGAACTCTTGCACAAAACAGTTCTTGTGCAAGAAACCTGCAGTGTAGACATAGCCCAAGAGCAAGAGAAAGATGAAGGAAAGAGCAGGTCTTTTACTTAGCAGAGAAAGAATTCTAATGACTGATGGCAGCAGGAAATCTCAGGTTTTTAATTTTGCTTATTTTGTTTCAGTCTTCACTAAAATGTAAATGGTGACAAGACACTCAACATAATTAATAGTAACAATAAAGGACCAGGAGCCAAAATAGGAATAGAACAGATAAGTTAGATGTATTTAAGTCAGCAAGTCAGATTAAATTCATGCTAAGGTACTTAGAAACTAGATGAAGCTATCCTGGAACTATTAATGTCCCTCTGCAATATATTTGGACAAACTGGTCAGTCACTTCCCAGAGGATCAATGCTCACAGATCAGATATCAGAAATCTACACACACAGAAACCTGTCAGCCAGCATTTTAATCAAACTGGCCATTCCCTTAAAGACCTGACAACATGTGTCTTACTACAAAGAGACTTTAACACCAGATTACAGAGGGAGACTTCAGAACTTTTATTTATGCTAACATTTGACACGTTGCGAATGGGCCTTAATATAGATGATAATTACCTTACACATTACAAAGACAGCCTCCCCATCTTTTGATATTCGTAGTAACTCCTGATTAGCCACTTAATTGACTCTTACAATAAGCAATTTCCTACTTCCTTGTCTCTTCCTTGTCCCTTCGCCCCCACCTTCTGTTCTATGTAGCTGATTCATTAGTTTATAATTTGTTCACTTTTTTCATTGTATCCCTCTGTTATATAATGGTCATGCCAATTCACTTTCAGAATATGATCTGAAGAAGTGGGTCTGCTCCACAAAAGCTCATCACCTAATAAACTATCTTCTTTGTCTTTAAAGTGCTACATGACTGCTTTTTTTGTATTAACAAATATGTTTGAGAACTCATGCAAGATGGGTTAGGTTCCAGAAGGCTGGAGTAAGACAGATATAGTATCCTTCCTTAAAAAGGGAAACAAAAAGGACGCAGGGAAGTACAGAGCAATCAGCCTAACACAATCAGTTTGCACGCACCTCAAGAATAATAGCGTTATAAGAAATAACCACAAAGTATGCCAGACCTATCTAATTTTCTTTTGTGAGACGATTTCTGACCTACTGGTTGGGGGGAAGGTCATTAAAAGTAATATCTTGATTTTAATAGATCTTTTGACACCGTCCCATATGACATTTTCATAAGCAAACTAGGGAAATGCGGTTTATATTAAATTACTTGAGGGTGGTACACAACCTGTTGAGAGACCATAGACAATGAATAGTTATCATGGATTACTATTAAACTAGAAGGACATATCTAGTAGACTCCTATAGGGGTAGGTCTTGGGACTAATACTTTCAATATTTTCATTAATGATTTGGATAATGGAGTAAAGAATATGCTTATAAAATGTTCAGATAACACCGAGTTGGAAGGGGTTGCTGGCACTTTGGTGGACAGGATTGCTATCCAAAATAACCTTGACAAATTGGAGAATTGGCCTGAATTCAACAAAATGAAATTTATTACTTACAAGTGCAACATGGAGAATACAAAATACATCTACAAAATGGGGAATAACTGGCCAGGCAGTATAGGTACCGAAAAGGATCTTAGGGTTATGTGGGTTACAAATTAAATATGAGTAAACCGTATAATGCAGATGCAAAATATAATTCTGGGCTATATGAAAAGCAGAATCATATATAAGACCTAAGCAGTAACTGTAAATATAAAAGGTTTAGAAATGTTGATCTATGAGGAAAGGTTAAAAAAGGTGGGCATATTTAGTCTTGAGAAAAGAAGTTCCAGTTTAAAAAAAAATCAGGTTATTAGGAGAATGAAGAACACCTGACAAGAATGGTCGAGCTTTTCTAGGTCCTCCATCAGCACAGGGAGCTAGATGTGATGACCTCTTGAGGTCTCTTTCAGTCCTACAGTTCTGTAAAGACAATCAGAATGGTAAGGGTAATGTATTCAACAGCAAAGTATATCATTATAATGGGGTATATTCCCTAGATTGGTTCTGAGAGGCATGAATTAGGCCAGGGGGTCCAATCATCCAACTAAGCAGCAAATGAGGGAGATATAAACTGTGTAGTGGGAGCTAATTGGGAGGAAGCTCACCTGGGAAGGAAGAGGAGGGTCCTGAATAAAGCCCAGAAGCTTAGCACAAAAAGGGCTGCAGGGATGTAGGCTGCAGTTGCTTCTGAATAGCACGAAGTAGGCTGCGTTTCTAAGGGGAGGAGTAAGAAGTGAGGTCAGATCAGGGATGGGGGTTTGTGGAGGGGATAGGATCGGGACGGGGAGGAGTCTGTGCAGGGAGTTGCCCCATGCCCTGTGCCCCCCTCAGGACAGCCCTGGCTACAGTAGCTGGTAGCCTTCAGCTACTCCCTGGGAGGAGAAAGTTAGGAAGCTAGTAAATCCTGGGAAGGGAGTCAGCCAGCCACACAGGCAGGAAAGGCTCAGGGAAAGTGGCAGCAAAGCCCAGGAGGTAGTAGACCTTGGCTATTAATTAGAAGCCCAGTGTAGAGTGGGACTGGGTTCCCCTACCAGCCACTGGGCAAGTGCCACAGGCTGGGCAGAAAATGGAAAGACTGCTTGAGTCTGGGGCTTTGATCCCCAGAATGGGAAGTAGTGTGGTTACCTGTATGAAGAGGCAGCTCTTGGAGCAAGAGAGGGGCTTCAGAATGATGGAGAGATAGGGTGCCATTGCAGGAAAGGGCATTGGCCTCACAGAGCAAGTTCCCAGACAAGCCAGGAGGAGGAACCATCCAGTGGTGAGTAGAATACACCGTGGCAGTCACATTTAGAATTAAACAGAAATAGCTGTTAGTACAGCTATCTATCCTAGGCAGTCATCTGGCCCATACCTGATCACCTCACTGTCTGTAATGTAGCATCCTTATAATACCGATGATGGGGCGTACCAGCCCCGTACTGGGGAAGCTAGGCCTTACCAAGCTCACCTGGCTGAAGAAGCCCCATCCCTACAGCGCGGCTGGGCCTGCTCAGACTGCAGCCCAGGTATAAAAGCCTGGAGAGAGGGCTCAGTCTGGACTGGCTGCTGAGGAGGAAGGAGGCACTGTCAGAGGGACTGGACCTGGAAACTAGCCAGTGAGACACCTGCACTAAAGAAGGATATCTGGAGGAAGGACGTGCTACCGGAACTCCTCAATCCCCCAATCCGTGGGGCCTGCACCCGCTTATTACTGACTCCAGCTGCTAGGCTGCACTGCCCCAGTGAGAAGGGTGTGAATGTAGAACCGCATTCAAGTTTCAGGATGCCCAGGGTTAGGTGTGGTTCCAAGAACCCCCGGAGACACAACAGCTCCCCACAGCCCAGGAGAGAGATGAGTGCTTCAAGTGGCGACAATCCTGTAGAGAAAGGGATCAGCTCCTTTATTGCCGTTTTACAGAACTGACAATTGCCATGTTACAGAGTGACATCCAGGAAGTCTGAGGCCAATCAGGAAGTTGAACATCTCCCCACTTGCATCTTAACCATAGAACCACGTTTTCTCTTTAAACTACCCCGTTGTAAGGGTGACATGACAAAACCCAGAATCTCTTATTCTAATAGCTAACCACCAGAGCCTGAAATGACCCAAGAAATACTGACATCTTTTAAAACACAAGCAATATAAGGCTTTAACTAGCCATATTGGCCTGATTCACTATTTCCCTGCAACTGGATAGACAGTTACATCCCAGAGAGTGGATACAGTTGCAATGGTAGCATTTCACCGCGACTGTACTCTGGTTTAAGTGACAACATAAGGGGCAGAGAAGTAGACTGGACTGCCATGTGCATTAAACTATTTCCCATGCAGTACCTGAATGCTGTAATAAACATAGAACACCAAGAAGTTTGCTATACAGAGCTTGGTGCATTTAAAATAAACTGATCTGTAAAGGTCTGTCTACACTAAAAACAACCACCTGCAGCAGCAACTGACTCCTGCTCCTGCTACAAAGTTAAAATTATCCAGGTACATATTCCTGCTCACCTATAGCCTTGAATTTAAAATCTGGCTGGGGGTAGGAGGTCTCAGAGCACAGGATCCAGCAGAAGCAGAAATGTCTACACGCCTATTTTTAGCCCCACAGCATGAAACCAAGTGAGCTGATACAGTCTCTGAGACTTGCTGCCATTAATTGTTGTGGACTTTTAATGTAGATGTACCCTAGGAAGATTTTTAACTCAAATTTGGGGCATGTTGTGCAATTGATTTTTTCCAGAAGAACTCCCTAGTAAAAATCAATGAGGAGTTCTGCTTAATGATCAATAGTACAATATGGCCTTTGGCTTGGATTAGGAGTTAGATCAGATCATCTAATAAAGACAGCAAATGCTGAATATCTCACTACACACGCATGGGGTCACAACTTGAGTGATAATTTCTTCCTTTCATACCAAAATGCTGAAAGGAGAAGTTAAATAATAAGTTTTATTTTGTTTACCACATCTATCACTTTCACAGAATATCGATATACTAGCTGGTTTAGAAATAGTTTTATTGGTAAATGAGGGATAAAGATACTTGAACAAGAATTTCTGTAGTGATTGGTGATTTGGGGTGCTAATCTGAGACCCCTTTAAGACACCTTATTTTTCAGAAAGTTCTGCAAACTCACCCTCTGAAAATCAGGCCTCTTTAAAAGGTGACATCTTGGCCCTATTATTTTCTCTGGCAACACCCCCTGGCTTCAACGGGGCCAGCTTTGCCCCTCAAAGTGTCTCATAGAGATGGCTATTGCATGAGCAAGGGTCTTTGGGTTTAGTACCAAGTCCTAACACAGCTTTCCTCCTCTACAGCCTTAGGCAAGACATTAAGGGCCACTTTTCCAAAGGAATTGAGATGCCTAAAGATACAAGTAGGTGCCTAGTGGCACTTTTTAAAAAAAGGACTTAGGTGCTTAAAGCCCACTGAAAGGAAAAATACTTCCTTCATAGGGTTATGTAACATAATTAATATTTAAAGGCTCTGTGGTATATTAATATCATGGTTATGAGGAAACTGCTTTGGACTCTTTAGTTTCTTCAGTGCACTCCTTTAGTAAGAAACCTAATTTCTTGCATCTCCCTCTGGCCAGAGCCACACAATTTAACCATTCAGGCTACGTCTACACTACGAATTTTGCTGGAAGAGGCAATGCAAATGAAGCACAGATTAGCATTTTCTCATGCTTCATTTGCATACTCTTTTCTGATCTGTTTTAGCGCTAGGGGTTTTTGTGCAAAAACAAGCAGTGTGGATGTTTCCTTTTTGAGCAAAAACCCGTTTTTGCGCAAAATCGGTATACCTCCTTTTTTGAGGCATAAGGATCACTTAAGAGCACTTTTGGAAAAAGGTGTGTGTGGACAGGGAAGAGGGAGTTCTTTCGCAAGAGGAGGAAAGAGGAAAAAAGCACAGGTGCCCTGGTGGCCCTCCATCAATAGTAATCACAGCTTAAATGTGAGATAGCGTCCAACGAATGTGGACTATCTTTCGAAAAAAGCAGATCACTTTTTCAATGTGCTTCGGCAGTGTGAACCATCTCTTCTGGAAAAGCTTCTTCCAAAAGAAGCTTGCAGTCTAGACATGGCCTCAGTGTCATGCACTCTGATGGACATAGTTTGGGATCAATATAACCAATCAGGTGTTTACCCAGCTCATTCACTTTTTACCTTCCATTTCATTCTATGCCTCTAGGCAAAAGATGAAGATTTTTCTAGGCAAAAGATGCCTAGAAAAATCTTTGGTACTTTACATGTAGGTAACTAGTGTCTATCCTTTCTATCCAATTACAATAGATTGGGAATGTGTAGTGATTCATTCAGGTGGAATGTTCCGAGGTTATTAAATTAATCTGGGAGAAAACCTCACTTAAAAAAAGAGAACTACTCATAGCACAATTAGGCAATGTTATGCTAGAGCTATAGCTGCCAATTTATAGTGTATAAATTAAGATGGTGGCAGCAGCTATGTCTGTTCACTCTGCATATTTTGCACACTATTTAAAATTGCTTATCAATGACTTCCTGCATTTGAGTGGAATGAAAGTATTCTCTTGGCAGCTTCACTCTTACCTCAGAGATTGATGAAAAGATGTTTTCATATAGAGTGGCCTCCCTTCACCTTTTCCTTCTCTTTAGATCACTTAAGAAATTATTTTCCCCCTAATGTTCTAGTTTCAATCTCTCTATTTTTCTGCAGTTTTTCTCTCTTGTTCTATTGCAGTAGTCCTGAATGCCAATAAAGTAATATCTGGTTTAGCCAGACAAAGACATTTCGAAGGTCATTTCTCAGGGATGATTTTTTTTCTTTTGAGTCCTAAACTGATGTTGGACAACTTGAACAAGTACTTGAGCTGAGCTAAGTTAAAAGTGAAGGTGTTTGAGTTCAAACTATCAATTGGAGTTCGTTGACTACACTGGATCTATGCAGATTTATGCCAGCTGAAGAGCTGATATTTTCCTATATTTTAGACTACAGCAACATGTCTAGTTTACCACTGTGTCCTTGTGCTAGTAATTGCAGGGCGGAGTGGTGGTGGTGGTGTTTTTTTGGAGCCACTGGTCTCTAATGGAAAACACAGGTAAATTGGAACCTTTTCAAGAAGTTCTCCTGGAATTTCAATTAGAGTGCTACGTGCTACAAATCCAATTTCCTATATTTCTCTGAGTTTTATAGAATCATAGGGCTGGAAGAGGCCTCAGGAGACTTAAAAATCTCTAGGAACAGAGATTCTACCACCTCCCTAGGTAACCCATTTCAGTACTTCACCACTCTCCTAGTGAAATGGCTTTTCCTCATATCCAATCTGGACCTCCTCCACTGTAACTTGAGCCCATTGCTCCTTGTTCTGCCATCCGTCACTACTGAGAACAGCCTTTCTCCATCCTCTTTGGAACCTCCCTTCAGGAAGTTGAAGGCTGCTATCAAATCCCCCTCACTCTTCTCTTCTGCAGACTAAATAAGCCCAAATCCCTCAGCCTCTCCTTATAGGTCATGTGCTCCAGTCCCCTAATCATTTTGGTTGCCCTCTGATCTACCCTCTCCAATGCGTCCACATCCTTTCTGTATTGGGGGCCTAGAATTGCACGCAATACTCCAGATGTGGCCTCACCAGTGCCAAATAAAGGGGAATAATCACTTGTCTAGATCTGCTGGCAATGCTCCTCCTAATGCACCCTAATATGCCATTAGCTACAAGGGCACACTGTTGACTCATATCCATCTTCTCATCCACTGTAATCCCCAGGTTCTTTTCTACTGAACTGCTATTTAGCCAGTCAGTCCCCAACCTGTAACAATGCTTGGGATTCTTCCATCCCAAGTGCAGGACTCTGCACTTGTCCTTCTTGAACCTCATCAGATTTCTTTTGGCCCAATCCTCCAATTTGTCTAGGTCACTCTGGACCTTATCTCCGCCCTCCAACATATCTGCCTCTCCTGCTAACTTAGTGTCATTCACAAACTTGCTGAGGATGCAATCCATCCCCTCATCCAGGTCATTAATAAAGATGTTGAACAAAACCGGTCCTAGAATCGATCCTTGGGGCACTCCACTTGAAACAAACCAGAAAGCAAGCTGTTGATCACTACCTGTTGAGCCCAACAATCTAGCCGGCTTCCTATCCACCCGGCAGTCCCTTTATCCTATCCATACTTCCTTAACTTGCTGGCAAGAATATTGTGGGAGACCGTATCAAAAGCTTTGCTAAGGTCAAGGTATATCACATCCACTCTTCCCCATGTCCACAGAGGCAGTTACCTCATCATAAAAGCTAATCAGATTAGTCAGACATGACTTGCCCTTGTGAATCCATGTTGACTATTCCTGATCAATTTCCCCTTTTCTAAGTGCTTCAAAATGTGTTCCTTTTTCTTTTTCTCCATTCAAAAATTATAAAAGCACTACAAAGACAAGGTAGATGAGGTAATATTTTGTTTTTATTGACCCAACTTCTGTTTGTGACAGATAAAAGCTTTTGAGCTTATAGAGACCTGAAGAAGAGCTCTGTGTAAGCTCAAACACTTGTCTCTGTCACAAACAGAAGTTGGGTCAATAAAAGAAATTACCTTGCCTACCTTCTGCCTAATATCCTGGGACCAGCACAGCTACACCACTGCTTAAAAGCACTTGAGAAGTTTTCATCTTGCAGCTCATGATGGTTAGTAATACTGCTTTTTTAATTTATTTAGAGCATATTCTGATGGAGTTCCTCACAATGAGTAACCCTTTGCTGTGTAAGTAGCCTCAGGAAAATCAATGAAACTGTTGCCCTGTAAAGCTTTACTTAATCTGCCTCGCCCTGCCCCACTGAAGTCAACACTAACACTTCTATTCACTTGTGTAGAGAAGGATTAACCCCAATGAAAGTAAGGCTGGTAGAATCAGACAGACCCTTTTTTATTGCTTTTCCCCTTCACTGGCAGCTCTAGCAAGGCAATAGGCATTAAGCATGGTGGGGGACAGACACAGACAAGAGCTGTGCTTGTTGCTTTTATATTAGTTCCCTTTAGACTGGTAGTTCCCAAATTTTTCATGCTCTAGGCCCTGCACACAGACACTTTGGGCTTACTTCTCTTTATGTGATGCCCAGGGATCTGATTGCTGATTAGTTCAAAATTAAAATAAATCAAATGAGTCTTGCCTGCAGAGGGTGGAGGAGCCAAGTACACAGCAAATCAGCTCTGCCATCACCCCAAAACTGTGGCTCCTGCCACCTCTGTGCTGTATCCTGGCTGGGCTCAGTTCCCACTGTGAGTATTACAGCCTAGCCCCTTACACATGGAGTCACATTTTAGTGCTGTTCTGGTTTGGCTGGGCCAAATATTAGTGAGTGGCACAGCAAGCCAGGGGCTAAGTCACAGCAGCCAGAGCAATGAATCGAGTCCAGGGGAACATGAACCACTTCAACTAAGACTTGCTCTGGCTTTCTTGCATTTTCTTTTCTCCCCCTTTTCAGGGTCTCACAATCCTATCATGCCCTTTTATGACCTCTAAGGAAACTCATGTCTCTCAGTTTACAAAATGCTTCACTAGAAGACTGGCAGCAATTGTTCAGGTGTTTTCTATACTGCGTTGAGGTGTGATGAAAGAATGATCCTCTGATGTGGTGGTTTATGTGATTAGGTTCAGTGATGCTATCACTTGTATAGATGTGTATATCGCTTGTATAGATGTCCACACATCTATACAAGCGATATCATCTCAGGACTTAACTACATAAACCACCACATCAGAGGCTCATTTAACTGCACATCCACTATTGTGATCAATGGCATCAAATGCCAGCAATGTCCCTCTGCCATGTATATTGGCTAAACTGGATAGTCTCTACGGGAAAGAATAAATGGACACAAATCAGATAAATGAAAAGGCAACACACAGAAACCTGTTGGGGAACATTTTAACTTATTAACCAGGCACTTATTAATGAATCTCAAAGTCACCACATTTTTTCAGGCCAATTCCACAAGCCAACTACACTGGGAAGCCTTAGAACTTAACTTCATTTACAGGTTTGATTCCTATCACAAAGCTATGAATAAAGACATTGGCTGGATGGCCCACTACATTCCATATCCTAATGACATAAAAAACCAAACAATGGGTACTTAAGAATGATTTGCACCTTCTCTATCAGCTTCATGTAGCAGGGACACTCTGATTCACTATTTCTTTTCTCTTTTTTTTCCCCTTCTCTCTTTCCCCCACCCCACCATCCCCTATTTATTTAGAAACTGGACCTTTAATAACTCCATTCATCTGAAGAAGTGGGTTGTGCCCACGAAAGCTCATGTTACCATCTACATGTTTTGTTAGTCTTTAAGGTGCTGCAAGACTATTTGTTGTTTTGTAAGTTTTTCCAGTTACAGACTAACTCGGCTACCCCTCTGAAACCTCTACTAAGGGTAAGGCTGAATGCCTGGACACAGCAGAGAAGCGGTGCTTTACCTGGGGCCTGTCCTGTCACGGAGAAGGAGTGTAGCGGCCAACAAGGGAAAGAAGGGCCCTTGCCACAGGGTATATTTTATACATACAGTAAAAAGTAAAATCAGAATTAAATTCTGATTATTTGCCTAGGCAAGCATTAAGCTATTGTTGCTGCTGACCCAAAATAACTATAGGCTGGAAAACTTCCTTGTCCTTATGAGATCACTGTAGCCTGGGAGAAGGTTACCTTTCATTCCAATCAATTAGTAAGCTAATCAGTTTAGCATAAGGGGTGGGCAATAATTTTTGCCCGGGGGCCATTTCAAAAATTTTTGAAATACCTCCGGGCCACCCCAGAAGGGGCTAACCCACCCTCAGACCATGATTGGTCTGGGGATGGGAAAGTCCCTTTGCCCTCCCTTCCCACTAGGCACCCATGCCCTGGAAGAAGCTTGGCATGCTCCCCCACTCCCAGGCCAATCAGAGCCTGGGGGTGGAGGAGCGTGAGAAGCCTCCTCCCGCCCTGTGAGGTGCCATGGGACTCCTCGCAGGGGCAGGGGAGGGTGAAGGAAGCTTCATGCAGCTTCTCCACCAACAAGTCCTCATTGGCCTGGGGGCGGGGGAGCGCGCGAAGCTTTCTCCGCTCTGCCCCCACCTTGCGAGCAGTGCGCGGCGCTTTGAAGTTCTGTGCGCTGTTCACAGGGCAGGGACAGAGCGGAGAAGGCTTTGGGTGCTCCTCCACCCCCATTGGCCTGGAGGAGGGAGAGCAGCAGCCTCTGCGGGCCAGATCCACCCACTTGGTGGGCCAGATGCGGCCCGTGGAGGCCCTTTTGCCCACCCCTGGTTTAGCACATGGATGTCATTCTTCTTTGAGCTAAGTGTATGGTGGATTCTGTCTCTCTAAACCACATGCACTGGGGAACCTCTGAGTACAGCTCCCACCTCTTCTTGAATGATAACATTCAGATCCATGGAGGGAGCCCCCAGCATCCAGAAATTCATGACAAGGAAGAAAGAGGTGGAGAAAAGTGGACGAGTTTGCTGTGAGGCTGCAGGGGAAAGTACATCTCTCCCTGCCCCAGTTCTACCCGCATACACATACACCAGACCGCTAGCTATTAGGGTAGAAATATAATGTATTTCCAAATGTCATCTTTCCTCTGGGCAGCCTTTGGCTACAAAAGCCCTGACGATGTCTGAGGAACATGGTCTCCAAGGCAACTGCCCTGGTCTCCTGACTCACAGGATTACAGAGCTGGCCCTACAACCTATCCAATGGATGGGGAGAGATCAACACATCTGAAAAATGTGCTTTAGTGAAGAGCAAGTTACACTTTTGTCAAACACATCGCTGGATTCAATGCAGCTACAGACAGGTGAAATTAAATGGCCCATGATATACAGGACATCAGACTAGATCTAACATTCCCTTCTGGCTTCAAAATCTATAACCATTTTGCCCTGACAGAATGACACATGAGAGAAATGAACCTACCTGCCCCTCCTATAGTTTCCCTGTGAGACAGGATGATCAAGTCATATTTATGTATGTGCTCTACCCTGCAAATATGAAGGGTACATCTAGACTGCACTCCAAAACTGAAATAAGATAGGCTATTTCAAAATTTGGTGAGTCTACACGGGCACCAAATTTTGAAATAAAGCACTATTTCGAAACATTCCTTATTCCTTGTGGAATGAGGTTTAAAGGGATGCCGAAATAACACGTCCATTATTTTGAAAATTATTTCAAAATGGCGGACACATTCCTTGGACAAGGAGTATGCCTTGCAGTCTAGACATACTCTAGGTTGTCACCATTTAAAGTGGCACCAGCTGCTACTTACACAATGGTATCAACATGATCTCAGTGGCTCCTAGGATTGCCAGCTTTCCAATTTCTTTGAAACTGGACACTCGTGCTGTGCCCCCACCCGCTGAGACCAGGCCTTCTACTCCACCCTTTGGTCTACTCTCACCCACAAGGTCCCAGCCTCCACTCCCTCCTCTCCCTGCCTCATCCTGTGCCTAGTCTGGGAATCACCACAGTCTCCACACCCTGCCAGTTACATGTGAGCTCTCTCCTCCTCCTACACTTGTCCCTGCTGACAGGCCAATCTTGCCCCCACATACCAACCTCTATACTCCATTCCTGCTTCTACAGTTGGCAACTGGTTTGCTGGTGTATGGTCGGTGTTTCTGACTGGTTGCCAGGTGCCCGTTTTGACTGTATGTTACAGTTGAAAACCATACACCTGGCATCCTTAGACTGTTTCCTGGCATTAGAATATGGAATAACTGCAACATCTCATGTGCCACAGTGTAATGAATGTTGACTTTCTTAATAGTGATCAGTGTATCTATATCCATGCATATATTTAGCAAAGCCCTTGGATTGAAAGATACCCGCTTATTCTAAGCCATGAGGAAAAGTGACTTCTTGCTCCATATTTGTCATCTGAAGAAGTGGGTTGGGTCCATGAAAGCTCATGATACTATCTCTATATTTTTGGTTAGTCTCTAAGGCTACGTCTAGACTGCAAGCCTCTTTCGAAAAAGAGCATCTAGACTACAACCAGTACTTTCGAAAAAGCAGCCACTTTTTCGAAAGAGAGCACCCAGCAGTCTGGATGCTCTCTTTCAAAAAAGCACAGTTTCCATTACATAGCGCCTTTTTTCGAAAGAGCACTTTTGAAAAAAGGCATTATTCCTCATAAAACGAGGTTTTCTGTGGTTGAAAAAACTGCTGCATTCTTTCAATTTACTTTCAAAAGAACGCGGCAGCAGTCTAGACGCAGGGGAAGTTTTTTTTGAAAAAAGGCCACTTTTTAAAAAAAAACCCTGTAGTCCTGACACACCCTAAGGTGCTTAAGGCCATTGTTGATTTTTAACTTTTTTCTTTTTAGTTATAGATTAACGTGGTTACCCTTCTGAGACTTTCAAGAAGTTAATCAGATATTGACCTGCAATTGCTGTGCATAGTAAATTGTGTTAATCACTAAATTTAACCAATTAATCAGATACTTCCCATCCCCCTTTTTTTTCCTGGACCATTGTGCATTTTTGTTGTTGCCATCTTTAAATACTAGTTGTTAGGAAGCAGGGTCTGAAGTAGAACCAGTCTCCAGGCAACCTAATGAGTGTGGCTGACCTGTAACAAGACACCTGATTGGTGGGAAGAGTCAGCAGACCAGTTCTTAAACCCAGCAGCAGTTTGGCTGGTGGCTGATTGCCTCCCTTGGGAGTGAAAAGTGTGTACACTGGAAATGGAGGTGGTAATATGAAAAGCTTAGAGGCCTTAACAATGTCACAGATTCTATTGTAACACCTAGTCAGAGCATCAGGAAAATGTGACCCTATTTAAAAAAAATACAATATTACTTTTCTTTACACATACAGCAAAAGTGAATGGCTTGAATTCTTGAATTATCCACATTGTCCACTGATGATAGACTCAGCAAGGAATGTTACTTTGCCCGGAACTTCATGAAGAAGTTTGCTGGCTATTCAAAGCATCCTTCCATAGCTACAATAACCCCTGTGACAGCTTGTACCCAGCCTTGTTCCTGCCTTGCCTCACCCAAGCTAACACAGCTCTGACTAGGTTTTGATTCCTGACCTCTGACTCTGCTATCTGGCCTCTGTCTCCAGCCACTCAGCATGCTCGCCTGGAACTCTATTTCTGACAGTAAAATGAAAATCCTTTGCAGATACATTCTGCAGCTATTGTTTCTGAAGTTTGTACAGGAATAAATTAGGGTCATATTATCTTACAGTGTGAAGACACAATCTCCCTGTAGACACAATCAAGAGGCGCAGACTGGCAGCTTCTACCTGAATTGGTTAGAAGTGTTTTGGCATTATCTCAAGTAATATCAGCTTCACAGAGAAGATAAAGTGCTTTTAGCACCCCTTCCCTCATATTTCCCCTCCCTTTTTTAGATCTCTTAAGAATTAATATAAGGCTTTTTGAGTAATCTCTTTTCAGTCTGATATACAATGTAAAATACATTTTATCATTTAAAAAGCTATGGAAGTCTGTGTAAACATGGCATATAGCAACAGCATATAGTTTAGCAAATATAACCTGCAAAATGTGGGTGGAAGCCTACTTGCATTTGAGTTGTCATCTTCACAAATTTTGATGTCAAAACAAATCATTGTCCAAATCAGATATTTGCTTCTATGTCCATTGACGATTTCTCAACAACATAAGAAAATCCTAAGTGATTTTATTGAATAGCCACTCTAAGAAATTCTTGATTAGGACTTAAGACACAGGGGTCTTGTAAAATCTGCAGTCTCCCTCATTCTTCCCTCTAAAGTCAGGAGTTTGGCACTGGCAGAAATGTAGTCAGGTAGGAGAACGCAGCTGCACTGCAGTCTCAAAATGCCCAAGGCATTTCTCTCTACCCTGTGATTTCCTTTGGAGTAGAGGAGGCAGAATGAATTCAAAGTATGGTCATACTAATGAGATAATACCTACACTAATGACAATCAGCTATGGGAATACAGCTGTATTGAGCTGAAAGAGGAAATCACTTCTGGACAATGAAGGACCACCAGGAATCATGCATATTTTTCTTTTGCACTTGGTCTCATATGGTATGTCTACACTACAGCGTTATTTCAAAATATCTTATTTTGAAATAGTTAATTTGAAATAAGTTATTTCGAAATAACGCGTCTACACACAAAATGCATTTTGAAATAGCATTTCGCTATTTCGAAATAGCGCGTCCACACTGAGCGGATGCTGAATCACATTTAAGGCCGGCTGGAACCAGGTCCAGCAGGGCATCAGGTCAGGAGTTACTTTGTGTAACTGAGGCTATCTGAGGCCTGTGCTTAAAGGGACCCCCACCTGGACAGCCAGTTCTCAGCTTTCCCTGCTTGCTTGCCTACCTCGATGAGGGACAGCAAAGCATTTTGTCTCTGTGTGCTCTGATTGCCCTCACTCGGGACACCACAGCACTCTGCAACATGGAGCCAGAGCTGCCCCGGGCACTCTGGTGCTTCTCGTGAACGCGTTGCTGCGAGCCTGGCTGCACTTTCTGCAAGCTGCCATCCGCGAGGTCCATCGGGGGATGTCAGTATCCAGGAGGCCCTGCAGGAGAGCTTCCATCCTGAGGAGCACTAAGAGCCTCCCTGGTCTGCCCCACTGGGGGCTTGTGCCTCATTCCTCCCTCACTTCCTTCCACTTACCCCTCCCTAACCCCCCTTCCTGATGTCAAATAAAATACATGTATTTTCATGAATACAAACTCTCTTTATTTAACAAAACTGGGGGGGGGGAGGAGGGATGAAACTCTGGTTAGACTGTGGAAAGGAGGTGGGAGAGGGGAATAGAGAAAGTGGGAGAGGGGAGGGGGAACCTGGGAGGAGGGAGCTGGAAGGGGGAAGCAAGGGGAAAAAGGGGGAGGGGAAACTCAGGTCTGGGGGTCTCGCCGGACCAGCTTGATTTTCATGCAAACCTGTTCCTGGGTTCGCATCTGTCCTTTGGTGGCCAGGCTGGCAGTTATCCTGCCATAGATGGCCGCGTTCCTCCATCTAGTGTGGAGATCATGGATGTTGGGGGCATCCCCCCCAAACCTGAATAAGGTCCATGATCTCCACCCCGGACCAGGAAGGCACCCGCCTTCTCCAGGCCCTGTCAGGCTCCTGGGAGCTGGCAGACTGCTCCTGGGGAGCGGTGGAAAGCTGGCTGCCAGTGGCTTGTTGGCTCATGTTTTGGGGCCACTGGGTCAGGGGCAGCAACTACTGGCTCTGGGCTGGCAGGCTTGGAGATGGCACAGGCACTGTGGCCAGAGTCAACCCCTTTAAGAGCTCCGGGGAGGGGGAGGGAGAGTAGTGTTCTTGGTTGAGGCTGGAGTGGCCACCAGGGCACCCTGGGAAGGCGGGAGGCCCCCTATTTCGATATAAGTGTCTATACAGCACTTATTTCAAAATAGCTATTTTGAATTTGGCGGTATTCCTCGTGGAATGAGGTTTACCAAATTCGAAATAAGCACTCTGCTATTTCGAATTAATTTCAAAATAGCAGTTTGGCTGTGTAGACACTAGTAAAGTTATTTCAAAATAAGGGCTGTTATTTTGAAATAACTCTGCTGTGTAGACATACCCATATGCCTTAAGAAACACCAACAGAAATGTTTCACTAAACACTATCACCCAGGGCTACATGGGCAAACCAGGCTCAAGTGGAATGTAACCACACTACCCATCTATATTACATTTTCTTTGTAATCCCATCCCGAAGACCTATAAGAATTTAACTGCCAGAGTGTTGCAAGTTTGTAGGATGCTTGAGATAGTTTTTAATATTATAAAAAAGTAACCATTGGATTATCAATTCATTGCATTATCAGGATGCGGCTAATCAGTGCCTGGCCACTTATATGTGTCCTCTGTACCTCTGTATATTTTTCCCCTGTCTCTGTCTATTTTGCTTTTGCTGACAGTGGAGTGCTTCAGATCCAGAAGCATGCCCTCCTTTGGACCAGATTTCAGTACTCCTATGCATGCTGAATAATACCTGATGCCTAGAACGGTCCCACTGAAGTCTATTTGTGTGAAAAGGTGCTACCTACCCAGGGGCAGTGGGGATATCAGAGTCTGTCCTTTTCATATTTGCATTGACTAACTCTTTGTGGGCATTACTGAACCAGTCATAGGTATTTAAATTCCTATTAGTTATCTGAACTTCCAGTTGATAGTTAATTGGCTCCATTAACTAATACCATAACAAATGTAGGGTACTTTGACCCCTGCTGCATGCCTCACTACATTCCTTCACAAACGTAAGAAGCCCCCTCATATCCTTCCTCCGCTCTCCCAGAGCTACCACATCATGAGTTTGCACAGGAAGCAAGCAGATGCCACCAGGCTGCTACTTCCCCTCCCACTCAGGTGGGCAAGGAGTAGACAGACAGCAGAATAAATATGCTGATGATATGTGGCAGCTAGAGGGCCCCCATAAATTGTTCCCTCTGGAGAGCCAAGGTTGAGCAGAAACCAGACTATTACTATTATTGGGGTGTAGACATAGCCTTGAATAACAGCTGTAGCTAATTCGGGCTCTAACGGGCCAGACAGTGGGGCTATAAAATTCCAGTGTAGATGCTTAAGCTCTGAGACCCTCCCTCCCTCTCTTGTGGGATTTCAGAGCTGAGGGTCCAGCCTAAATCTGAACATCTACATTGCAATTGTATATCCCATAATCTACACCCTAGGCAGCTGACCCAGGCTCTGAGACTTGGTCCTGTGGGTTTTTTATTGCAGTGTAGACATATTCAGAGTCACAGACAGGGTTTTTGTTCTTATTTGGACTGGATTATAACTTTACAATCAATCCCTTAGGAAACTAATATTTGCTAATAGGCTTTGTTTTAATAGACTATATTGCTTAACTGCAATAAGCAGTTCCAAAACAGATGGAATTCCTAGGGTGGTTACATAGCAAAGCTTTGGTAGTGTAAATACCATCAATTCCTCCCTCAGTATATCTTCTCTGGCATCTTGTTAGTAATAAAAGGTCATACAGTAGGCCGTGCTTAATTTGTGCTAGAGTTTACTGAGGCTGAGCCAGCACCTTGAGGCTTGGTAATTCATAGCTTTGGTACCTCTGGCCTTACTGCATCGGTTATGAAAGTAAAAAAGATTATTCTTTGAGTCTTGGCGCTTCTTCATGACAAACTAAGCACTGAACATTGGCACATTTAAAAACAACTTGCCTTAAGTGACTAACACTATTATCAGTTCCCTCTGTAGTACGTATAGAAAATGATGAGGTACAAACTGAGGTAACTTTCTCTCAAATGGATGAAATTTAAAAGTAGCATGTATAAAGTGTGACTTCATTTCTTTAAGAGATGGAATTGCACTCATGTTCGTGACTTAGAACAACTGCAATACCAACAATGGTGGCTGTACAAGTGAGTGATGTTCTCTGTCAGGGGGATTTCACAACCGAGGAGATGAAATGAGACATTTTGTGCCCTGTTAGTGTGATGTGAATTGTACTTTCTATATGAATCTGGGGGCGGGATCAATACTGCATTTTCTGTGTGCTTGTGCATGACAGCTAGCCTGGAAACAAGGTCAGCAGTGGCTACATTTGTAAGGTTACAAAACATTTCTCTCAGGGTATGTTGAAGGAAAAATCCCTGACACCTGATGGTCAGACATTCCCAGTAGATTTTGTATTACATGACAATGAATGCTCTTGTAAATAGAAAAAGAAACCAAATTCTGACATAAGTTGCACTCATATGAAACAATAAATTCAGTGATCTAAGAATCATGAGTTTATTCAAAAAGTAAATAATTCTTACTGAATGTGAAACTGTGTAGGTGCCTCAAAATCACATGTAACCCCCACAAATAGATGAACTATCAGAGAAAGCTCAGGAAAACGCAATATAGTATAAACTCAAGAACAAGGAAATTGACACCTCCATGCAACCAATAAATAGAAACTGGATAGGGGGCCAGGATATATATGACATTATGAGTGGAACAGGAAGAGATCACCTGGGGACTACAACCGACCAACACTGACTTTTCTATTAAGAAGGTCTCAATGATTGTTGGGCACTACAACCTTTAGATGTGGTCTGCCCACTTGGCCCTTCCCCAAAATCTAAAGCCCCCTGTATGATTTACAACACTGTTTACTCTTGTGGGAATTCCAGAAGTTACTATTATAAACATTCACCTGTTCTCAGTTACTCTCTATTGGTCACTGTTGGCTTGCACTTGTTTTTGTTGTTTTCAGTTGGAGAAAGAGTATTCCTAGGAAACACGAGATGAATAGACCTGTTTCTCTGTTCCAAAATCTAGTTGGCCAAATAGAAAGAACTAGGAGAAAGTTGAAAATTTTCCATTGGAACGTAAATAAAAAAGGTTAATTTCTGGTCTTTAGTGGAAAGATAAGTAATTTGTGGAGATCCTTATCCCTGTTGCTTTGGAATATGCATTTATACAGCAAATTGGAAGTGCTTTGATGTTGACAAGGCTGGGATGGTGGTAACCTATGAATCCAGCAGTCAGTCAACATTAATATGAGTGTAAAACATTCTATCAAGGAACAAAGAGATGTCTAGCTTCCTAAATCATGTATTTGAACACCAGGATATATTAGTATCTGCATTTGTTGGCATTTTCTCTGAATATTTATTAAAAGCTGTGATACTTGCCTGCTTAATCTTTCCTGAAATGAATGTTATATTTGCTGTCTCAATAAATGAAATTGTGGTTATGTAGTTTAACCCATGCTAATACAGTCTTTCTCTGTCCCCCTCTAGTTTCTGGACTACATGTAGTCTTTATTTGTCTCTGAAATAATAGAACTGGTCCATTAGCTTCAGCAATGAATAGTGTAAATCTAAGCCTCTGACTACACTGCAAACAAACACCCCTGGCAGCGAATCTCAAACCTGGGTCTACAAACTCAGACTCATACTATGGTGCTAAAAATGCCCATGAAATATCCAAGCAGGAATGTCTAAAAGCTAGGAGGGTGGGTTTCAGAGCTCATCTATCTTATTTTTAGCTGAGACTAGTGTAGACTCCTTGTTAGTGTAGACATACTCTCAGAGGTCCTATGCAGAATCCAGTCCCTTCAGATACACTAACTAGGTTTGCCATTACAATAATGGGCCACATATAAATGACATCGTGGCTGCCAATTGGACAAAACTAGGAACTCCAGTCCAAAACCAAATTTACGATTGCTTCCTGAAATAGTTCTTTTCACTGTGAATACATAGTAATCTTTTACTACCTCTGTGACTAGCCACTCAACAGATTAAGACTGTGTAATGCATTTCACAATCAAAGCAATGGGATCCCAACCTTCCATAGAACCCCACTCTGTGTAGAACCCCTAGTTCCCTTATCTATGCTGAAAGCCCGTCAAGTTCCACCTGTGCACCCTGGATCCTTTCTTCCAGTTGCCGTGGAGGTTTGAGGGAAGCAGCCAGTACAAAAGATGGCAAACATAATAACGTGGCATCTAGAATGAGCATCCAATTGTTCCCCTTTGCTACAAAAAGTCTAAGCTCAACCCTGTTGTTCAGTGAGATGATATCCATAAATTGGATTAGTTAGATGCCTACCATGGTAACAATCACAGCTCCAACTCAGTTCCCAGAATTCCTCCTAGAAATGCAGTGTACACATTAGTTAGCAAACTGACCAAGAGGGTTTTGGTCTTGTGAGTGTGTGTGTGTTTATTTATCTTTTGGCACTTGTACATGTCATGCTTAGGGGAGTTCCCAGCAAGGGAGAGACCAGCACTTACAGCTGCTGCTTTTTTCTGCTTTTGTTTTCATTTTTAATTATTCCGAGGCTTTCTGAGACTCGTGTATTCCCATCAACAGCTGAGCTACTTTACATGCTCTAAAGAGTTGAAATAATATGAACTGCTGGGAAAATTTTTTAAAAATCATCAAAAATATCCAAACTCTGCTAGATAAAGTATTTTATGTTGGAAGCATTTAGTTTCTACATCATAGATGAAGTGTTGAGAATGATAGTAGATATAGTCAAAATTAATTGGTCCCTCCCTTTTATACTGTATGATAATAGGAGAATGACAGATACCTCAAGATAATTTAACAGCAAAGAAAAAATCCAAAATATTTCACGTAGCGCTAAAACCTGGGGTCTTTCGTCCACAATAACTAAATTCACATTAACTACTATGAGGGTGAAGAGATTTCCTGAGCAAGGAAAAGCTCTGAGAGGACCTCAGGATTTGGTCTCTTATGTAGGCAGTTCATGGAATACAATGAAGCAAGAGGTAACTGAAGGCTACAATAGGATTGCCAGGTGAAAAGGGAACCCTGGCAGCTCCAGTCAGCATCACTGTGCAATGGGGCTAAGGCAGGCTCCTTGCCTGCCCGGGCTCTGCGTGGCTCCCAGAAGCAGCCAGCATATCCAGCACCTAGGTGCAGGTGCAGCCACTGGAGTTCCATGCATGGCCCTTGCCCTGAGCCCTTGCTCCATGGCTCCCATTGGCAGGGAACCATGGCCAGTGGGAGATGCAGGAGCAGTAGCTGTGTACATGGGCAACATGCAGAGCCCCCAGCCCCTCCACCTAGGAGCCAGATACGCCATATGCTTCTGGGAATTGTATGAGGTAAGTGCCTCCTGGCCAGAGCATCCATCACCCTCTCCCATATCCAGCCCCCCAACCCCAGACCTGAGGCCCCTTCCATACCCAACACTCCCCCCCGCCCCGGATTTCACACCTCAACCCTCTGCCCCAGCCCTGAGCCCCCTCCTGTAATCCAGACTCTTCATCCCCGGCCCTACCCCCTGAATTCATATCCCCAGCTGGAGCCCGCACTCCAAACCCCTACCCCAATCTGGAGCTCCTTCTGGCATCCTGAATGCCTCATTTCTGGCCCTACCTCAGAGCTCAGCTGCCCGCTGGAGCCCTCGCCCCCTCCTATGCTCCAACCCCCTCCCCCAGCCCAGTGAATGGGAATGAAGGGGGAGAGTGAGGAACAGAGTGAGAGAGGCATGAGCTACGGTGGGGCCTCAAAGAAGGGACAGAGCAGGGTCAAGGCCTTGGGGAAGGGGCAGAGCAGGATTTTGGGCGATTAGAATGCTGGCATCCCTAGACTACAGTGACTTTACAAGTTGCCCCACCAATAGGTAGATGTAATGTAATGCTTTCTTATCATTCTGTCAAGCCTAGTTTCCAGACATGTTGTCAAGGCTGTTCCCCACCCTGGTACTTCAAGTGCAGAAGGTCAAAGTCTGCAAGAGATTTTAAAATACCTTGCCACTAACACAGGGGTGGGGAACCTAAGGCCCGGGGGCCAGATGAGCTCCTGGATTACCTGGATCTGCCTCCCGAGGCTCAGGGCTCCTCCCCAGCAGTGGGGAGCCAGCACTGGTACCCCAGCCTCTCCCCCCCACCACAGCCACCCTACCGCAGGGCTGGAGCACACAAAATCTACTAGGCTGGACCCCCCCTAGGCTCTGATGTGTGAGGGGAATGTGGGGAATAACTTTCTCCTTCTCAGTCAGGGGCCACATTAGTAAGGGTTTGGGTTGGGGGGGGGGTTTAAGGGGGGGCAGGTTGCTTCTCACTTGTTTGCGGCCCCTGACTGATTTTTCTGTGGATCAGCAGCCTCCGACCTGAAAAAAGTTCCCCACCCCTGCACTAAAGGCTTGTGTTAAAAAGTTCCCAAGACTACTTATTCCTCAGCCTTGGGTTGATAGCACTGCCACCCCCCTTTGAGAACTCAGGAAGGTGTACTTGGGAATACCTTCCTGTAAGCTACCCTCAGGCTCTTTTAACCCATCCTCTGAAGAAAGCTTGAAACCCAGCTACTGAGATTAGATGAAAACTGAATTTTAGTTTCCCGTAGTAATTTGGCTGTGCAGTCCTAGGCACATGTACACAAAATCTCCCACCTTCTAGGAATCAGATCAGGATCTTAAAAGAGTGATTTTTCTTTAGAAAAAAATACACATTTGGTGATACATTACTTGGTTGGTAGGTGTTATAAAACAACTGAAAAAAAGAATTAAAAACACAGATAATTCTTTCCCTGGGATTCAGTTTGGAAAGTTACAGGGTAAGGGGGTAGTTAAAAGTGCTGAGCACAGAGAAGTCCAACAAACGTCAAAATAAAGAAAATTAACCTGATTGCATCTGATTAAACATTCTGTATTCTACTCACATATCTGTAGTTTGAAGACTTAGTCCTTCCTTAGACATGGATGTCTATTAATTCTCCATGCCTGGCTCCCTGGCTCATTATGAGTCCTTCCAGAGGTCTGCTCTGGCCTCGCCACAAGAACAGGAAGAGATACTGCTTCCAATTCAAAAGCCCATACTCTGTTTCCACTGGCTCGCCTGGCTTCCTGCCAACTCAACTCCTTGCTTCCCTAAGCATTGCTGGGGGTTCTGGGTCTCACCGTCTATGTTTTAACCCTTTCACAAGCAGGGCAATTAGGACTAGGTCTAAAGAGTTAACACTACTGAGTAAAGACATTTGCTAATTCAATGTCTGAAATATTCAGAAAATGGTGTTACACCGTCTCCCCAAGCATCTCACCTGTTTATGCTGCTGCCTACACTGTTGATGCCAACAAGGGAGTGTCAGCTTCAGTGAGCTGTGGCTGCAGAGTTCACTGCCATCGATCAGGCCACATAAGACTCAAAGCACTCAGTCTATTAGTTTAACAAAGAGATGGTAACGTAGTGATTTGGATAGCCTGTAAGTACCTGCAGGAGGAACAAATACTTAAGTTTAGGAGCGAGAGATATAATATAACCCAGTGGTCAGAAGCTGAAACTCCACACACCCAGACTAGAAAGAAGGTGTAACTTTTCATCCATGAGAACAATTAACCATTGGAACAATTTACCAAGGATCATAGTGGATTGGCTATCACGGACTATTTTTCAATCCAAATTGGATGTTTTTCTAAAAGATTTGCTCTAGGAATTATTTTGGGGAAATTCTCTGGCCTATGCTATACAGGAGGTCAGACAAGATGATCACAATGGTTTCTCCTGGACTTCAAATGCATAGAGGGGATTATGGTAAACTAGAGGAAACCACTGCAAAATGTGAGTCCAGATTCATGAATAGATTACCATCTCGTTCCATCAACATTTGACTTTCTTCCTTTCTTCCTTCCTTCCTTTGGAGCAGGCCCTTTGGGAGCTGCCTTGTGGAAAGCCAAGAGTAACCAGGATACTAGCCTGTAACTTTGCCCCATCGTCATCAACTCTTCTAGACAGTACTTCCTCATAGCTAGGAAAAATTCTAGGAAAGAGACAGTTAATTCTCAGTTAACTTTAAAAAATAGACCCTTGTCATGTCATCCTCATGCCTTGTCACTAGCATGTTTCACTTTCGTATAAAGAAACCTGAGGTTGCATTTAAAAATGAGGCAGTTTTCTTGAACTCCACATTGTTAGCAAGCAGCAGAAGTTAAGTGCTGCCCTTATTTTTACCTTTGGATTCCAGAGTTTCCTACAATACTGTGTTGACTTCATCTAAAAGCAGAGTTCACAGAAAAGGAGAGAGATAGAAAAATTACAGTTGGCTGGGTGAAGAGAGAGGTACACACCATTTGTATACATGTATTAGTCGTGACTCAAAAGATGGGCTTGAGAATGAGAGTTTGCACATGGAAGGAGGTAGCGGACAGAGTGAAGTACTTGTTTTCTAAGCATATGCTTTGTTGAAGCTCAGTGCAATCACTCCAAGTGGGAATGTGCAGCTAGGACATGAAGAGAAGGGAAATGGATATTTTCCTAGATATGCCACTTTGATGTATGCCCACTTCTGCTTCTCACGCAGTGGGAGAATCTGAGAAGCAAGGTGGGCAGGAGAATAGGGCCTTGTTCTAAAATAACATCCATCATTAAGCTTTCCTTATGTTTGCTAATTAGTGAAGATTTAAAACAACAACAAAAAGCTAATGGATTTGACAGTGCTCAAAAGTGTCACATTATTAACAGCAATTTGATGATGATGATGACTTAATTATGCACTTACTTAGATCAGAGAAGATCTAAGAGTCTGCCTTGGTGTTGAATTTGTTAAACCGCATCATTCAGAATTTAATTTGCAATCCTCGAATTGGGGATGGCTCAGATCTGGATTCATTCAACCAACTTAAGCATCTGGGGTTTGGCATAGTGGGAACCAAGACAAAAGCTTCTAGTTTAGTGGACTCTCATTTCTAATTTATATAGCACTCTAGGAAGCTTTCTAGGATTGTGCAAGATATATTAAAGGGTTCAGGTTAGCCCTGCCTCCACAGGATTACAGGGGGCAAAT
This sequence comes from Pelochelys cantorii, assembly GCA_032595735.1. NCBI lineage: Eukaryota > Metazoa > Chordata > Testudines > Trionychidae > Pelochelys > Pelochelys cantorii. Next base: position 328,943,213 of record CM064326.1, on the reverse strand, counting down.
ACTAATGCAGGGTTTGTCTTTAGGTGTTACTGTTACATTTCAGAACAATGAACTCTTCCCTGCTCTGAAGAGTTATACAGTACATTGGAGTCCAGATGAAACACAGGACAAGAACTGTGAAAGATAGGAGACTCAGGAGTGAAAGTACCTTAAATCTTACAGGTACTGTTGTATCACAACCAAACTTCCCCCCCAAGGGGGGGGGGGGGGGGAAGTCAGGGAAGGAGGTTGGGAGGGTTGCCAGGGCAGAGATTGGGGGGTGTTTTTGGAGGAGCTCAGAGCTTTGGGGTGTGGCGAGTGCAGGAGTCAAGACAGAGTTGGTGAAGGGGGGCTCAGGGCAGGGGTGTGGAGCATGTGGGGGTGCAGGAGTCAGGGCAGGGATCTGTGGGGTGAGGGTCTCAAGGCAGGGGATTAGGATTATGTGTGGGAAGCTCAGGGCCGGCAGTTGTCCACTGTACTTACCTGGCTACCTGAGCACTGGGGAGGCAGGGACTGCCCTGTCTAGCTGCTTGAGCACCAGGGCTGGAGCCTGGGTTTGCTGTGGCTGCACCGTCCAAGTTGACGGTGGCATCCAGAGCACCTCTCCCAGTGGCCAGTCTAGTACCAGGATGCACCAATTTATGTTCATCTTTAGCAGGAGAGCGTAGGAGTATGCATGCTGGGTGAGAAGGACCTGGCACTGGATGGTTTAATGTAGAGATGAGTTTTAAGGGATAATATGGAGCAGAAAGCGGGTGGTCATTTAAAAAGAAGTGGGTGGGGCTTCCAATGGTGTGAAAGAAATTCTTGGCAAGCCTAGAACTGAGGCTAAATTATTTGTTTCTGGTGCTTTCTCTGTGGACTTAATTTTTTTAGAAGAATTTTCCTGAGCATCATTATGGGTGAATGGCTCAGGAATTAGACTGGGAATGAGGAGACCTGCATTCTATTCCTGGATCTGTGACTGATTGCCTGGATGACTGTGGGCAAGTCATTTCACCTCTCTGTGCCTCTATTTCCCATTGCTTGCCTATCTTGTTAATTGAGATGGTAAACTCTTCATGGAAGGGATGGTCTTCCTCAGTGTGTCTGTACAGCACCTAAACAAAAGGGTTCCAGGCTTGAATGGACACTATTGCAATACACACAATAATCTGTCTTGCTCTCTGGCTTTATGTTATACCTTAAGTGGTTATGTCAAACCATCTAAAAGTGCAATTAGCATCTAAAAGTGCAATTACACAAAATCCTCTTTCATAATTTTTTCTTATTTTTGAATTAATTTGATAATAAGTTGTTGATCTCAATTTAAAACACTAAGGAGAGAGGATTTGTACAACATTTCATGATCACGTATTACCAATAAAGTGCAACGAAATGGGTTTGCATGGCATGCCTTTAAAAAGAAACAACCGTGCTGGCTGTCCAGCTGAAGTATGAAATGAAATAGCATCCATCATCAGCACAAGAGGAAGTGGAACCAACCAGCCACTGTATTCCCCTGAAAGCATGAGTCACAGACCTATTGAGAACAAAATATGGATTTCAGATGGTGAGCCCCTCAGGCTGTCTGGCAACCTGCTTGCCAGTGAGAAAAATGTAATAGCTATTTCATATAAGACTAAGAAGGATGATGGAAAGGCCTATATTGGCATGGGGAGCTCAATACCTGTAAAAACCAGTCAAGGCAGACACCATCTGTGCCTTAAGAAACAACTAAATCTAGCTAGTGTTCCTGGAATAAAAACAGGGTGGCATTTGCTTATTGGAGTCAGGAATTACTTGTTTCTGCATCCATTTTAGAGGGGCTTATTTTAAAATCTTCTAATGCTGGTTTTTATTTCAAAATAGTATTTATTTTTATGCTGACCATTCCAAAGGGGCCTACGGAAGTCAGGTGCCCATCTCCTATTGACCCCCTTGCAAATCCTATCCTTATTTCTTAAGGCCACCTTGTTTCTGGACTTTTTGCAGGGTGCAGGAAAGGGAGGGCGAACAGAGCCCACTTCTGCCAAGTGCCTACACTCAGAGCATGAGACACTGGCCTGCAGAATGGCAGGAAGTTTCTCACTTCATGGAGTCTTGTGTGTTCCATCCTAACCTACCCATCACAGTGGAGTCCCTGTTCTGTTTCCGGATAAATTAGAGATAGGGCCCTGTGATGGGGTGTCGTGTCCCCATGTGGTGGAGCTCTCCGAACCCCGCAAAAGCAAGCGGGGAGCGGAAGCGCTCTGGGCTTGTGGAGCCACTCCCGTGTGGTGGTACCAGGGCTGTTCCATGGCTGCAGCCGGCACATGCACAGAAGCGCTTGGGGCCGGCTTGCCAGCCAGCAGGATGACGCCTGCGCCACCGTCCCAAAGGGATGGCGCCGGCTTTGAAAAGGCGTCGGCCGCTGCAGCAAGGGGTGGTGGACCGGAGGCGAGGACCGCAGATCATCGGCCTTGGCAGGACATGGGCTGTATGGGGTGGAGAGATGGGCAGCGGACCGGCATCTCCCTCACGACGGGTGAAGGCTTTTCGACCCCCAAGGTGGGCCCAGAGACAGGAGAACTGACAGTGCCGGATGGGATCATGGGATGATACACAGCCGGCGGTATAACCATGGACCAACGTGACAAAGGGGGTAGGAAGTAACCCAGGACGGGTGGAAAACAGATGACAGGCCACGGGTAAGGCCTTGTTGGAGCCCGCGGATTGGTGCATTGCGGGACGAGTCCCCACCCACCAACTGAGCAGTGGACCGGTATCCTTGCTCTTAGGGTCCTGGGTTGGGGACTGGAGTGGGGGTGGGACCAGTCCCCCCTACCCTCTACGAGTGGGCCAAGTAAACATTTAGGACTATTGACTTTGCCCAAGAGACTTGAGACTTGAGACTTAATTGTGTGGGGTGCGGGACTTGTGGCGAGCACATAGGAACATTGGTGACGGGAAAGGAGGAAGGACAGCTGCCGAAAATGGCATATATCCGCTCACAATGATGAGGTACACTGGTGCCTGAGTGAGCATTGACTGGAGGGAGTAGCCCCACACTGGGACAGGCCCAAACACCAAAGAATAAATCCAAATCCAAAGTTTGGGGAGATCTTCCTAGCCAGGACTTTGTTTCCACTTATACTAGAGATTAGGTCCAGCAGCAAAATGCAGATCTGCAGAAAGGATGGTCTTGCCCTTGACTAAACAGGGATTAAGAGATCAGACTTCCTACATGATCTTGGGCAAGTCAGACATCTCCCCGTGCCTCAGTTTCCCACCTTTAAAATGGATATTTCTCCCACCCTTTGCCTGTTTTGTCTATAATTTGTAAGTTTTTCATAGCAGGTACTCTTGCTTACCATGTGTGTGTACATCACCAGCACCGCAGAGCCCCTAGATATGGCCAAAATATGAATAATAGAACTTCACAGAGAATACAGTTGGACTGCTAGTTCAGGCTCAAGTTTTGACTTAAGCACCACATAATCTTCCAAATGTGGGGGCCTTTATCAATACCACCCGAACTGTGGATCTTCGGCACTCACCAATGGAAATAATGCTTTTTCACTACGGCAGAAAGTGGTTTAAATCAGCCACAGGTCCAGGTAGAATGTCACAGTCGATGGACTCTCTAAGTCAAGATCTCATGGAAATAGGGGAGCATCAACACTGTTTTAAATGTCAGGAAAATTTAAATGCTAATGACTGTCTGATTCACTTATAAATGAACAGGATAATTTAGGAAATAAAAATGACCTCCCTCCTCTGTGCTCTATTGATTATGTGTCTGTAATGCATCACCACCCACTTCTTCAATCAGATTCTTTGCAACTGCACAAAGGTGCCTTGTATCTGGCAATGTATTTAAAATAGGCAAAACCCGTGATGCCTGCTCTGAATCACTGAAGGACAAGCTCGTTATCTATTCAAGGGACAAACAGACCTAGAATAGTGTTTGTTATATTACCTCCTGGAAGAAAAAAATTATGGCTAAATTATTATCCAAGTGATATCACGTTCTTCTTTTTTGTTTTTTTCTTTGTTTTTTGTTTGGTTTGGTTTTTTTGCAAAAGCTTTCAAACATACTTTAATGAGTTTAAACAAAGTCAATGAAGAAAAACAAAAACTGTAAAAGTGGTACAGGTTGCACCTCTATAAACCAGGACTCTCTGACCCGGCAGGACCACAGATGTTCCAGGATCAGAGAGTCCCAGTGTGCTGGGGTGGGGGTGGGTGGAGCCCAGTGCGATGCAGCGGGTGCATGGCCCAGCTGGGCTGTATGGGAGGGGCAGGAAACAGAAAGCCAGGCATGCAGCTCTGCTGGGCTGCGGGGAGAAGGAAAAGGAGCCAGAAAGCCCTGGCAGGGGGCAGGGCAGGGAGTAGGCCTGGCAGCAAAGAGAGCAGAAATGTCCTCCCCTGGTCTGGCAAAATTCCTCATCCAGGACCAATCCGGTCCCGAGGATGCTGGACCAGGGAAGACCAACCTGTAATAACAAAAGTAAGAGCATTTCAAGTATATATTCATTGTGTTGGAGTTGTTCTAGGGACACTTCAGTAGCATCCATGTATTTGGGGTGAGGAGTTTCTTTTCTGCTAGCTGGCTCCAGAGTACCCTCCCTTCCTTTGGAATGAAGAACTCTCTTGTTACCGTTGGGGAAGAGGGGATTTCCCCCCAAAATCATTCCAATGCCTTTATTGGAGATCAAACAGCTCGAGTCCTTCAGTCACCGATCAGGGGACTCCTTCCTTTTGGCCTGTGGCTGATTCTCCTGTGCCACGGATGTAGGCTCACAGGTATGTCCACACTGCAATAAACTACCCAGAACTGTTCCATGTCAGCTAAGTTTGGGTTGGGCTGCATGGCTGTTTACTTTCACCATAGACATTCAGCCTCAGGCTGAACCCTGGGACTCTGTGAGGAGAGTAGGTCCCAGAAGCCAGGCTGAAACCTACGCCCAAACATCTACACTGCAATTAAACAGTTCCATAGCCTGATTTCTGTGAGTCCAAGTCAGCTGATAGGGGTCTGCTGGGGGAGTTTTAATTGCAGTATAGACACCTACATAGTGACCCCTCAAATGGGCCTCTCTGGGTTTGTCTTTCAGCACTAAGCTCTTAGGCTAGTGTGTTCCTGCAGCAGCATGTACAGCCTGCACACTCCCTTCTCAAAGAGCATTCCCTTCTCTGTCATGATCCCACGTTTCCAACCACCCCATTCTCACTAGGGATATTTAAGCCAGACCACTCTCCCTCTGCTTCCTTCTAATAAGGACCCTGTTCCTATGAGAGGGAGTCAGCTGGGAGGTATGGTAAGTGTTCTTCAAACTCTGCTGCAGAAACCCAAAGGGACTGAAGTAATACACTTATAATTTATTATTTACAGTTAAAACCTCTGAATGGATTCTGGTACTGACCAGATAGAAGGGCTTAATATCCTTTTCAAGTCCCAGAAAGGTTTATTTCACACCCCAGTGCAGACTTCCTTTTCATAAGCCACAGAGACTGAAGTTCTCCCTATCTGTTCTCAATACCACTCTCTTGGCAGCCCAGACCTCTACCCTCCCTGGTCCACAGAGTTCAGCAAGACCTTTCTGGGTATCTTCAGCAAGCCTGGATCAAACCATCTGCAGTTGGCAAGTCTTCACATTCCCTCACTCTTTTGAATAAATATGGGGAGGGAGAGGGCTTCTAGCAACCCTGTGGGCCCTCATGTAGTCCTTAGGCTTCAGACCACTATCTCACATCCATCCACATATTTTACCTTCCACATATCTCATACCTAAATAATATAAACACAGCACATACCAAATGTTCTCCTGGCTCTCCTACAAGTGGAGAAGAAATAGCAGATGGAAGCAGGGGTGGGATTTCTGGCCAGCTCCCTATCTAGCCAGGGCTATCTGGCCAGCTCCCTATCTGGGTACAGAGGTCTGACCTCCTCACACTGTTGATGTGTAAAATGGAAACTCCACAGGTTATCTCCTCCTTTTAGGGTCACACTTTTAGCTCAGGACATAAAGGGTTAGTTAATCATACTGGAAGTTGTTTGGCAATATCCCTGTGGGCCAAGAGATTAGTTAATCCCTGTGAGCAGTTAAAAAACAGCCAAACAAAAATCCTTTTTCAAGTTAGACTTACATTTCAAAACTTTCCCCAAGCCTGTGAGGATTCTGCTCCTGAGTTCTGCATCAGCCCATTTGCAGACTTACACCCAATTCTCTTCTCAGATATGACCATAGGTAAGTGTCTGCCTGGTTGGGTGATCTCTGCGCTGACATAGAGTGAGTTTGTTTGCCAATCACCCCACACCATGATGGCATTACAGATGGGTCAGGAAAAAGCACAGCTCTGCCAATTTTCAAGTATAATCCCTGAGCTAACTAACTTGCATTGAGAGCAACATGCCTACCACAGACCAGTCCACAGGCTGTTCCTGACATTCCCCCATCCCACACCAATTTGAACATATTTTCCCACAATTATCTCCTTGGGGGTACTGACACTTAGTTTCTGCTCATATTTTCTCCCTAATCAAGGCGATGAAGTTTTCAGCCTCATAAACATATACAGTAGAAACTACCTATATTGAGACGTCATAAATGCATTCTTCCAGATGCATCTGCCTCACACTTTCTCCTTTGCTAACTCAGGATTGTAAAACACCAGCAACCATGAAAGATAAAATATGTATATGCAGTGGTGATGCAGGATCTCTGGATATAAAAATATGAGCATTTCCTGGCAGAGTGAAAGGACTAGCTCTACGAAGTTCAGAGGCAGCAGCACATTCATACACCTTTATCTGGCCTAGCCCCTAGAGGGAGACAAAGAACCACTGTGGTGTTGAAGTGAGTTACACATACATATCGCAATTAGGAACCAGGAGTTCAGAATGTTTGAGTTCTGCAATCACTGTACTAGAAATACCAGTAGAATAGTGAAGTAATAGGGGTTTGAGGGTTGAAAAATATGCTTCAAAAGGGGTGACTGCCCTCTTTGACCCCCTATTGCCTCCACTGCTGCTAACGCCATTGACTTCATTAGGTGGATTCCCACCAGGCCTACAGGCAATGGTACTGCAGCACTTGTTCCTCCCGCTCTGATATGGTCAAATAAAAGAGGATGCGGAGAAGATAATCCATGGGAATGCAATACTTCACACCTACCAGAGAGGTAAAAATGTCATGGAGATTATCTAAGAGGACCCTGCTTGCACTTAAGTTTTGTTTCATAGTAAGACGTGTGAAAGTCCATTACAACACACCCTTTTTGACCACAGATGGAGTTTCACTTTATCCAGGTTCACTACAGGCAGGTTCTTCTGTACTCCGAACATGCACTACTCAGCTGCTTAGTGACTAAAACAAGAGAGTAGGAATCAAGACAATGGGTTCTTTTCTATTGCATGAAGCATTAGAAACATAAGAACATAAGAACGGCCGTACTGGGTCAGACCAAAGGTCCATCTAGCCCAGTAGCCTGTCTGCCGACAGTGGCCAGCACCAGGTGCCCCAGAGAGGGTGGACCGAAGACAATGATCAAGGGATTTGTCTCCTGCCATCCCCCTCCAGCCTCTGACAAACAGAGGCCAGGGACACCATTTCTATCCCCTGGCTAATAGCCTTTTATGGACCTAACCTCCATGAAATTATCTAGCTTCTCTTTAAACTCTGTTATAGTCCTAGCCTTCACAGCCTCCTCTTGCAAGGAGTTCCACAGGTTGACTACACGCTGTGTGAAGAAGAACTTTCTTTTCTTAGTTTTAAACCTGCTACCCATTAACTTCATTTGGTGTCCTCTAGTTCTTCTAGTATGGGAACTAATAAATAACTTTTCTTTATTTGCCCTCTCCACACCACTCATGATTTTATATACCTCTATCATATCGCCCCTCAGTCTCCTCTTTTCTAAACTGAAAAGTCCCAGTCGTTTTAACCTCTCTTCATATGGGACCCGTTCCAAACCCCTAATCATTTTAGTTGCCCTTTTCTGAACCCTTTCCAAGGCCAAAATATCTTTTTTGAGGTGAGGAGACCACATCTGTACACGGTATTCAAGATGTGGGCGTACCATAGTTTTATACAGGGGCAGTAAGATATTCTGGGTCTTATTTTCTATCCCTTTCTTAATAATTCCGAGCATCCTATTTGCCTTTTTGACCGCTGCTGCACACTGTGTGGAAGTTTTCAGGGAACTATCCACAATAATTCCAAGATCTCTTTCCTGATTTGTCATAGCCAAATTAGCCCCCATTATACTGTACGTATAGTTGGGGTTATTTTTCCCGATGTGCATTACTTTACACTTATCCACATTAAATTTCATTTGCCATTTTGTTGCCCAATCACTCAGTTTGGTGAGATCTTTTTGGAGTCGCTCACAGTCTGCTTCTGTCTTGACTATCCTAAACAGTTTGGTATCATCCACAAACTTTACCACCTCACTGCTTACCCTTTCTCCAGATCATTTATGAATAAGTTGAACAGGATTGGTCCCAGGACTGACCCTTGGGGGACACCACTAGTTACCCCTCTCCATTCTGAAAATTTACCATTTATTCCTACCCTTTGTTTCCTGTCTTTTAACAAGTTCTCAATCCATGAAAGGACCTTCCCTCTTATCCCATGGCAATGTAATTTACACAAGAGCCTTTAGTAAGGGACCTTGTCAAAGGCTTTCTGAAAATCTAAGTATACTATATCTAGTGGGTCCCCCTTGTCTGCATGTTTGTTAACCCCCTTCAAAGAACTCTAATAGATTAGTAAGATTGACTTTTGCCCAACAAATTATGTTCTTCTACGTGCCTCACAATTTTATTCTTTACTATTGTTTCGACTAATTTGCCCAGTACTGAAGTTAGACTTACCAGTCTGTAACTGCCAGGATCGCCTCTTGAGCCCTTTTTTAAATATTGGTGTCACGTTAGCTACCTTCCAGTCATTAGGTACGTAAGCCGATCTAAAGGATAGGTTACAAACCACAGATAATAGTTCAGCAATTTCCCATTTGAGTTCTTTTAGAACCCTTGGATGAATGCTATCCGGTCCCAGAGATTTGTTGACATTAAGTTTTTCTATTTGTTCCAAAACCTCCTCTAATGACACTTCAATCCGGGACAGTTCCTCAGATTCATCACCCACAAAGGACGGTGAAGATTTGGGAATCTCCCTAACGTCCTCAGCCGTGAAGACTGAAGCAAAGAAATCATTTGGTTTCTCCACAATGGCTTTATCGTCCTTGATTGCTCCTTTTATATCTCGATCGTCTAGGGAACCCACAGGTTTTTTAGCAGGCTTCCTGCTTCTAATGTACTTAAAAAACATTTTGTTATTTCTTTTTGAGTTTTTGGCTAGCTGTTCCTCAAAATCTTTTTTTGCTTTTCTTATTACATTTTTACACTTGATTTGACAGTGTTTATGTTCCTTTCTATTTATCTCACTAGGATTGGACTTCCACTTCTTAAAGGATGCCTTTTTGTCCCTCACTGCTTCTTTAACATGGTGGTTAAGCCATGGTTACACTTTTTTAGGTCTCTTGCTATGTTTTTTAATTTGGGGTATACATTTAAGTTGGGCCTCTATTATGGTGTCTTTAAAAAGTTTCCATGCAGCTTGCAGAGATTTGGCTCTAGTCACTGTGCCTTTTAATTTCTGTTTAACTAACCTCCTCGTTTTTGTGTAATTCCCCTTTTTGAAATTAAATGCCAGAGTTCTGGACTGCTGAGGTGTTCTTCCCACCACAGGAATGTTAAATGTTATTATATTATGGTCACTATTCCCAAGCGGTCCTGTAATGGTTTTCTCCTGGACCTGATCCTGCGCTCCACTCACAACTAAATCGAGAATTGCCTCTCCCCTTGTGGGTTCCTGTACCAGCTGCTCCAAGAAGCAGTCATTTAAGCCATTGAGAAATTTTATCTCTGCTTCTCTTCCTGAGGTGACATGTACCCAGTCAATATGGGGATAATTAAAATCCCCCATTATTGTAGAGTTCTTTATTTTGGTACCCTCTCTAATCTCCCTCAGCATTTCAATGTCAGTATCGCTGTCCTGGCCAGGTGGTCGATAATATATCCCGACTGCTAATTTCTTATTATTGGAGCATGGAATTACTATCCATAGCAATTCTATTGAACATGTTGATTCATTTAATATTTTTATTTCATTTGATTCTACATTATCTTTCACATACAGTGCCACTCCGCCACCCACATGGCCTGTTCTATCCTTCCGATATATTTTATATCCAGGTATGATTGTGTCCCACAGATTTTCCTCATTCCACCAGGTTTCAGTGATGCCTATTATGTCAATTTCCTCCTGTCTCCGAAGCTATAAAAACCATAGTTGTTCCCCCCCCCAAGAGCAGATGTATGTAAATCCCTTTGCTGACAACCTGTTCCCTGTAAGATCCATATTAGGGAAAGCTATACAGGGTGGAATAGATTTTGGAAGGATGATGTGGAAGGAAGATGGACTCAGTGGGGGATTGTGCCTCAGGGAATATTGTGAAAATTCTCTCAAGCTCCCTCCTGCACAAGAGGATGTGCAGTTTGCACCAGTCTTTAAAACAGTCTGGCCTTCCCCCTGCAATGCCTGAACTGCTCCGCCTTTTCCCTGCTACCATCTTCCTCCCTCCTATGGACCACAGCAGGAGTCAAGTACAATTTGCCCAGTGCATTTATATGCCAATAGCCAGGATTTATGTGCTCCTGAAACAGACGTCACTGAAAAGACTTTCTTATGACAGAAGATGAATAAAGCTAAGAGTGCCCTTTCGGGTGTTTTAGCCTGCAAAATGAAGCAGACATAGACATGGACAACATAAAACACCAGTGATCATCAGTTACACATTTTTAGGGCATAAAAGATACTTTTGCCACTGCATTAGGTGCCTGGCTCATCACACTTCAAGTGCCAATACTCAGGCACACTCCACAGTTCCAAAGAAACCACCATCACACAGAAATTATGACGGCCTCTACAATCAGTGGAAGAGTGGTGTTACTTTTCAGAGAAAAGCATTTTTTTTTCAGAAATAAACATGTGCATGTCTGCTGGGCATTTTTTCCCTCTTGCTATAGACATCTGCAGTTTATTTATCTGAATTCTTTCTGAAACTATAGAACAACTGGCAGCTGGCAGTCAGAGCTTCAAAAGGAATCTCAGATTCTTTGGAGACCAAGAAGAGTATTTGACAGACATTTCTCTCTCATGCTCTCCCCCCCACACACACACACTTCTTTTTCTACAGTTTAATACTGTTTTAATAATATTTTTAGTAGATGAGTGCATCTTTTCCCTTCCTTGTACATAAAAGGTCTGTAGCTTTGAGTGAGAAAGAAATACAAACAGAGACACAGGTAAATCCTGATTTTTCTGAACTCCAAATATCTGACTCTCAGGAAGAATTATAGACATACTATATTCCAGTCTCAAATTATCAAAGAAACATATGATGGTGAAATAAGTCAACACAGAATTAATATAAACAATAATGTCCAATCGATAGACACATATATAAAAAAGGAAAGGAAGGTAATATTGCATGAAATCATAGATGCAAGGATAACATTTGTGGAGAGGGATTAATGATGTTTTCCCTTCTACACTGAGCAACTTCATGTGACACATGATGCCAGTAATCTAAATATAATTTGGATGCATGTCTCTAATTAAGTCATATGGCTTTGATATGGGATAGATAAGCCACCCACTGGTAAGACAGGGATTGATGAGGCAGGTAGGCTACCCAGTGGCAAGAATGTTAAGAAAAGCTTAATGGTGGACCCACTGAACCGTGCCCTGCTACACGTGTCAGGAGTGGTGAGGAGAGGTAAAAGGAGCCCTAACTCAGTTCAGGGCTGACCAGGAAGAAAAACAGAGCTCTACTATGAGCTCCTTTGACGGGGGAAGCCTCATTCCAGCCAAGGCTATGTCTAGACATCCCTCTTTCGAAAGAGGGATATAAATTAGACAGATCGAAATTGCAAATGAAGCCGGGATTTGAATTTCCCATGCTTCATTTGCATAATGGTGGCCACGCGTTCTTTCAAAAACAGGTATTTCGAAAGTGAAACCGCCGAGTAGATGCAGTTCTTTAAAAAAAAAACCCTTTTTCGAAAGATCTTGTATGCCTCAAAAAATGTGGTTTACAGGATCTTTCGAAAAAGGGTTTTTTTTTTCAGAAGAACCGTGTCTAGACAGCGGTTTCACTTTCAAAATACCCATTTTCAAAAGAACAAGTGGCCGCCATTATGCAAATGAAGCACGGGAAATTCAAATCTCTGCTTCATTTGTCATTTCGATCTGTCTAATTTACATCCCTCTTTCGAAAGAGGGATGTAGTTTACACATGCCCCAAGAACCTGAGGCAGCTTGCTATGTGAACGAGCCATTTGGTGGCTGGAGTGACTGGGCACAGGAAGATGGACATAAAGGGACTATCTGTGGTGACCAACCTGAACAAAAGGATGGTGACACTGTTTTCAGTTCACCATTTTCCTTTGGTTTTGGACTGTATTACCCAGAAGGGGTCAGACTCAAATGTGCCATAGATGGAGGGCTAAAGCACTAGATCTTTGAGGGATGACATCTGACCAGCAGATGCCAGCAGAATTGTATCCTTGTAAGACATAAGGGAGAGGTGGGTGCTGCTTCAACTGGTCCAGAATGCGGCTGCTCGAGTTTTAACTAACACTAGTTATACGGAACACATTATGCCAGTGCTTCGGCAGCTGCACTGGCTTCTGGTATGTTTCTGGGAACAATTTAAGGTTTTACTTATGACCTATAAAGCCTTAAATGAGTTGGGTCCAGGGTATCTGAAGGACCGTCTTCTCCCATATGAACCTGCCCGGGGATTGAGGTCAGCTGGGGAGGCTTTGCTTCGTGTTCCCCCACTTGTAGAGATAAGATTAACATCTACACGGAACAGGGCATTCTCAGCTTTTGTTCCCAGGCTGTGGAATTCTCTTCCTCGGGATATTCGCATGGCGCCAGTGCTAGCATTGTTTCGGCGTCAGGCTAAAGCCAACCTTTTTACTCGTGCTTTTATTAATGTTTGAGTCTGTATGTGTGTGTTCCTCTTCTCTATATGTTTTTAGCTGCTTATGTCCCTCTGGGGTCTCATATTTTAAATTCTCATATTTTAAATTTTTATATATATTTGTATTTTTTTGTTTGTTTTTGTAAGATACCTTGAATATTTTAAATAGAAAGGCAGGGTAAAAATATTTAAATAAATAAATAAATAAATAAATAAATGATTTTGTTTAAAGGCTTGTAACCAGGGATGTCAGATAAGCAGTAGAGTATTTTTTCCAACAGCTGTAACAAGGCACTTCAGAATTAAGATAGCATTACATAGCAACATGAACAGAGGTTAGAGAGGTGTAAGGATTACCAGAGGTGGGAAGAAGAATAACATGGGGGTATGGGGGTTTGTTTGTTTTTCAAATCTACTGTTAAAAAAGAAGACTCACAAGATTGTGTAGGTAAGAAGAGTCATGTTTGTTAAATCACTGCTTCACTCTCAGGACATGCAAGCCAATGAAGTCACAACAGCATGTTCTGGGCTGATACTATACTTGATAGGGAAGCTTTGACACAAGCGCACTGCTTTGGGATTTTGGATGCACTGCTGAAGGACCTTTTAGGAGGATTTAGGAGATAGGCAACACATTAAGTAAGTACAGGATGACTTTACAGTTAAAGGATCCTTATGAATCAGCAAGTATCTAACACTACAGAGATTAACTCTCTTTGAATTTTGGTTTGATACATAGCCAAATGTGACTGCAAGATCTAGGAATGGAAAGAGAAAAGGAATGCCCTCAGGTGAAAGGGCGTCATTCACAAATGTCTCAGTTTTAGGCTATTTCTATCTCCCACGATAGAAACAGCTGTAGGCAAAATGACCTAGCCTAGTCCAATCCAGCAGCAACAGCCAGTGCCGTACTTTTCCTGTGTCACACAGTTAATGGTGATAGTCTACACTCAGAATTACTAGGAAGTAGCAAACAGGGTAGGAGACATGTTAGAAGATCAACATGACAAAGTGAGCAATTAGTCTCACAGGAAGAGGACAAGCTCTTTCTGAATCTCATCGTCAACTCTGAGGATTGGGAGTTGTGCAAGTCAATTTATGGAGATCCAGCAACACCAGCCAGGTGTGGGTCAACTGCTTCTTTTAATGCTGGTAACAGACTTTATGCCAAATGGTTATTCTGGGAAACTAAACGTATTCTGCACACACAAGCTATATTAAAAGAAGAATGCAGAACCAAACACTTGGAAGTTAAGACACACCAGATTTAAAGCTGTCGATGTAACTTTGATTCAGTACCCTTGTGTGTAAATGTAACCTTAATTCAGAGTCTTTCATTACATGATCCCATATAACTTTCTGTACAGTGACCAGATTCATTCAGTGCACAGAATGGACAGACCTTGCTTACTGGGCATCTCTCCAGTATTGTCTGATCTTCTTTCTTCAATATGTGGCTCTATGTCTTATCAGTTGCACTCTGCTCAAATCTTGTTCTCATGACTAAATTATCTTTTTATGAGTCCTTCACAGGCATTAATATATCTTCATGACTTGCCTAAGAGAAGAGGGAGAAGAGGTATTTGCAAATTGGGAACTGAGGCACAGAGAAATGAAGATCAGAAGTTTCCACTAATGTTAGGTGTCCAGTCTGAGCGGCTTACAACCTCACTTTTTGGCATACATCATGCTACATGTACCATTTTATGGTCAAAGCGTGTCTCCCATTGACAATGCCATCTGTGAGTCCTCAGCCCTTCTGTAAATCAGACCCCAGTGTCTCAAGTCAGGTGCCGAAAAAATGAGGAACACACAGTGACCATCTCAGAAAAGTTTTGGTTTAAGTGACTCGCCTCCTATCATACAGGAGCATTAGTGAAAGCTTCCCCCACATCCTGTGAGAAAAATCACCCATTGCCTTGGCTGATAGCCAAGAGAGGAAATGCAGTGGGAACCTTCAGCACATCGTCTGCATGAGGCTTGTGAGAGTGCACTGGGCTGCTGTATGGTTTATTTTTCTGAGCATTCTCAGGTATAGCCACTCACTACTCCCACTGGCCATGGTCAACTGTACACAGCCAATGGCAACTACAGGAAGTGGTACAAGCTGGGCCACCAATTCCATAGCTGCCATTGGCTGTGACTGGCAGTCCTTGGGAGCTCAGAGCAGCTATGCCTGAGGATGCTCAGGTAAGGAAACTTTCTGGAGGCCTGCCAGCAGCTAACCCTGATGAACCACATTTGGCCTGCAAGTTGGAGGTTCTCATCCCTGCTGTAGAGGCAACATTCCAGGTCTGCATCCCCTCAGAGCTGCCCCTCACAGCACCATCACTGAAACCGTGCCCCCACTTTTAAAAAAGATACATATGCATCAAAATTATGTCCCCCACAGATTTTTTTTTAAGCCCACAGAATATTAGATTCTGCCTGGAAGGTGCTACAATTACACCTTTTGACCATCAGGGGCTGCTGTGGCACAAGAAGAGAGGGCAGCTGTCTCACTGCCAGAGAAGCCAGCCCCAAAGAAGGAAGGGACACTTTGGCCTTGACCCCCATCTCACTTCTACAATGGTTCCAGTGCCTTTGCTACCTGGGCATACTCTGGGATAGCTGATTAAACTGGCTGTCCTCCAACTGTGTGCCACCAGAGCAGCCCAAAGCCAGCAAGGGGAGAGGGGGGCAGAATCAGGGCTTCCACCTTTACTCAGGCAACTATGTGAATTGCCTTGCCCTTGACTT
The DNA here is from genome assembly GCA_032595735.1 of Pelochelys cantorii. Classification (NCBI taxonomy): domain Eukaryota; kingdom Metazoa; phylum Chordata; order Testudines; family Trionychidae; genus Pelochelys; species Pelochelys cantorii. The sequence goes on along the minus strand of CM064326.1, from coordinate 328,927,475 downwards.
CAGTGGAAGTTTTCTGAAGTCTTTGCTGAGGCAAATGTTAGAACTATGAATAAACTTCAATATTTATAGAAAACTGTCCTTCTGCAAATAGACTTGTACTGTTTTCTCCATATGTGCTGGGGTTTATATAACATTTGTTTTCTGCTTCCTGCTTTTCAATACCTACTAACATCTGGTAGTTCCTGCTATTATTCTTTTGTATGGTGACAGTGTCCAGAAGCCCCAGTCAGGTGTTGTACAAATGTAACCCACACACCTTCTGGGTGTGGTGCACTGTCCCATGTAGTGGCACTGAGATCATTTACAGAGAGAATAATGAGTCTGTTCTACAGCCTTAGCTGAAAGCCAGCTGGCTTTTAGCTCATTCAGTAGAGGCTCATTCATGAATCTTGAGATGTCCCTTACATAAATACAGATCACAAGTATTTTCGATGCTCCAAAGAGCTTACAATATACGTAAATTAGTGGTAGCATAAAGTATTTGTTTTTTATTCAAAACATAAATAGTCTCAAAGATTTAAGTCAATAAAGACAAGATAAAAGTACTACACTTAGGAAGGAAAAATGACATGCACCAAACAAAAGGGCTGCTGAAAATATCTGGGGCTTATAGTGGATCACAAATTAATAGGACTCCACCATGTCATTTAATCAATGTCTTAGTCAGTGCCATTCTAGGATATATTAATGGGAGTGGTATATGTATGATATGGGAGGCAAATGTCCTCCTCTACACAGCACTGCTGAGACCTTAGCTGGAGTACAGTGTCAGGATTTTGCACCTCACATTAAAGAAGATATGATAGAGAGATTCCAGAAGAGAGTAATAAAAACTGCTAAGAGGTTTATAAAGGTTGAAAGCATTGGGGCTGTTTAGTCTAGAGAAGAGAGAGGGATGGGGGGAGAACCTGAGAAGTCTTCAGATGTGTTAAGGGTTGTTATAAAGAGGACAGCGATCAATTATTCTCCATATCCACTGAAGGTAGGGCAAGAAGTAGTTGGCTTAGTTTGAAGCAAGGATATTTAATACCGGAATAGATTATCAAGGGAGTTGGGGGAATCCCCATCAGAACAGGTTAGACAAACACCTGTCGGGTATGGTGGTTGCATACATAATTGTGCTTCAGCAAAGGGCATCGATAGATAATCTCTTGAGGCCCTACATTTCTGTGACTCTCTTTCACAGTTTCATTGCGAAACTAAATTATTAGTGGGTATCCTGGTGTAATTTAGCTTCTCACAAAATTTCAAATATAAGTCCCTTCCCCAGCAAAAATAAATGGATACCAAAAGTGAAAATAATGCCTCACTCTAGACCAGGCTGTTTTGTAATGTCAAAAAACAGGAATGCCACTTGTTTATCTATGTATGTATAAACAAACTAACAAACAAATAAATAAATAGCCATACTGCAGCCAACTTACCAAATCCCCTTCCCCCACAAAATTGCTCACATGAATGAGAAATTATGTTGCTCCAGTCCACAAGAAGTAGAAGTCAGAGGCAAACTGTTAGTAATCAGTCCACTTCTCTGTGCAGAGCTAAGGATTCAATATGCTCATCTTTCACAATGCTCCTTTTTTCCTCATCCAGGACGTTTAATGTGGAGACCGCACCTTTGTCTTTGGGGGTTGGGGCAGGGGTTGTTGTTGGTGGGGAGGCGGGTTTGGTGTAGCAACCTTCTCATAGAAGGCTATAACTGTCACTTTGCTCTTTCATTATTAGCTAAGATTTTTAAGATCCTTTCACTCAGTCTAGTAGCATTAAGTAAATGCAACATTTTTTTTTGCACAACTGAATATCTCTGATATTCTCACTATTTCTTTTGACTCCAAGCTGGCTCCGTTTTTATTTTAAAAAATAAGACTCTATCCATTGGATATTGCCCACAATTCCATGCAAAATTTTCAGCAGTTTCTTTGGTTTTGCACACATTATACAGCCTGTCTTTGTCTATTTATTTATGTCATTTAATGAACACTGACCAGTTAGCAGTCTAAAAATGTCTACTTCACTTTTTCTATCATGACTGTAAAATATTATCTTTGATTTCCGAGCCTACATCATATCATATTCATGCTTTTATTTCCTTAGTCCATGGCTTTTTGCAACTTCTTTGCAAGCTCCTTCATGACCACACTTCTAAATTTTTGTCTACTTAATATCCATTGTAAATGGTGTGTCTCATGGAACACTACTGAGAGTTTTCAATTCAGGACAAACTGCTGAGAAAAAGGGGCAGTCACAGCTAGTGTTCTCTCAAATCTTTTCCATGCATATGCAGAATAATTTTTATGTGCAGCAAGGCATGTATGAATGTGTACCACTAGGAGAAACATCTCCTTTTTTATAACATGTTTTGCTGTTTTTTCAGTTAGCTCACTGCCAGATGTTCCAATATGTGCTGGAATCCATGCTGTTGTTACTGATATCTGCTTGCATTATTTCCATAGTTAGGGATATTATTTCACTTATTATGTCACTTCTGCTTTCTAAACTCCCTACTTTGATTGTCATTATGCCTGACAAGTAATCAGATAAAATTACAGCTACAGCTGGTCATGCATCTCTTATCCAGGTTAGTGTCAACCTTATCTCCATTAGTTCAGCTGTCAGAATGGTCACATAACTCAATAGCCTTTTAGAGATCTGGATTCCCAGACTAGGAACACAGAAGGCTGTTCTCAATCTACCCATGTTGTCTTCTTTAGATCCATCTGTTTAGAATAGGCAAAGCTGGACCCATTATTCATGCATAAATTCAGAAATTTCTTTGGCCGTAATGTTAAATTGCTTCCTTCCCTTATAGATTTGGAGTTGTATGGGTATTTTTAAAGGATGGGATACAGGGTGGAATAACTGTCTTTCCATTTGATTTCCTATGACTAAAAATTTTTAGTTCTTTCAACATTTCTTTGACATTATCTTTACCTATTTTCTGATTCTTTTTGTATGAGGAAGTCTGTGACAATCATATGTTTTCATCTACTAAGCTCCCAGCAATTCTCATAAATCTGACTACTTCTATTATCATTGTTTTCCTTTTACCTTTTGCACAAAAGGTTAGATCTAACAGTTTCATTCTTATTCATAGGTGCTTCTCCAGTGGTTATTGGCAGTACATGCATTGGTGCTCTTACTGTGCACTGCATGTCTATGGCCATTCTTCTTCCTGGAGCAATTTCAAGTTTCTAAGAGTTGTTTTTTATGGTGAACCAAAATCTTGGCAGCTATAATGTAAAACTGGCGTTATCAATGTTCTATACAAAATAAGCTGCACTTTCTTATCTGAAACCCATTTGTTTCCAGCAACACTTTTAATTAAGTTAATCCTACATTTGTGCATTATGTGACCTTTCCAAGCTAATTTATTATCAAACACTACTCCTAGAAACACAGCTTTTTGAACTATCTGAATTTTTTTCACCATAAAGAAATGTCCTATTTTTCACTAATTTTCTTCCCAATGAAAAGCATCCCTTTACAACTATGAATTTAAATCCCAAAACATTTACCCCTTTAGAAATTCGATAAAGTGCCTCATTTCTTTTCCATGGCTCCATTGTCTTTCATATTTAGTCCATACAAGACAGTCATCTGCAAAAAAAGAAGAAATGCATATTCTCATCTGCACACTATGTGGGAGATCATTTATCATAATGAAACCAAAGTAAGGTTGATAATGCTCCCTTGTGGAGATCCATTTGTAAAGACCACACCTCTTTTCTAGGCTTCTGCTTGTTTCCTCAAACTAAACGGAATATGTCACAGAGTAGCCAATCCCTGGTGACGAGAAATGAGTCATTTCCCTGTGTCTGAGCAGGCGAGCCCAGAGTAGCCAATTAAAGGGGCCGAGCTCCATCTGGGCCTATAAAGGGCTGCCATAGTTAGGAAGTAAGTGTTGGAAAGGAGTGATTGGGCAAGGCTTTGCCTGGAGAAGGGAAGCCCTAGTGCTAACTCTGTTAGTAGGCCCTTGGAGTAAGGGACCAGATGCTTAGGGACGCAGCTCTGGAGTTACTGCTTTCAGAAGGGAGCTTCTAGGAGCTTCTTTGACAGCCCCAGAGACCCCTGGGAGTGGTGACCCTGAAGCCTGTGAGAAAGGAATGAGTTAAGAATATTTTCTGTTGCTTTATTTGCCTGTGTTAAGAAACTGAACCTTCATAAAGGAGACAGGGTAGGGCTGTGACTGCTTGGAAGCTGCAGAGAAACCCCGATTAGCCGGAAGAAGACAAAGAACTAAAGTCATGTCTCCCATGAAGAGGCACTGCACTTCTAGAAGAAAGTAACATACTAAGAGTGACCTTCAATTGAAGGCATGCATTGCATTCCCGTCTGCATTCTTTCCAGCCTGCCTACACAATAGGCCTGCAGCAACTCCAACCTGGCTTTCACACATATATTTACCCTGCCCCGACAATGTCACAGCATAAACGAGATTACAGACAGCACTGTAATGCAACCCATAGAAAGTAAATACATTTTTCCAGATGGGAAGTTTGTAAGTGTTTTGGTTTCTTTTGGCACAGTGAGGGATTACTAATTTCCATGTCTCTCAATACCTGTCTATTAACTGGATTCATCGTTCAGGCTTAGGCAGATTAGAAGTGACCCCTTGCAGAACTCTGACACATGTTGCCCATGATGGAGGAACAGTCTTAACCTATCTTACAGTAGTGTCCTGAGGCTTAAATAGCTAATATTTGCAAATGTAAAGTGCTACATAAGTGCACAGTCAAGAAACACAATTAGTACTGGGCCAGTCAGGGAACAAAAGTCAAAGACAGAGGAGGAAAAAGGTTAAGATATAAAGTCAAAGAGGTGGAGGAGGAAGTGAACTTAACTAAAGGTCACAGAGGATGCAACTACACTGCACTGTAACTCGAAATAATATAAGTAATTTGAACTACGCAAATTGCGTATCTTATTTCAATGCTATTTCAAAATAGCTTATTTTGTCTACACAGTGCCAAATTTTTAAATAAATCACTATTCTGAAACATCCCTTACTCCTCGTGGAATGAGGTTTACAGGGACATCGGAATAGCAAGCCCAAAATAACAGGCTTGCTCTGACGACACAGGATAGCTATTTCCAGATACTCCAGTATCCCGAAATAGCATTGCAGTGTAGACGTACCCAGAGAAGGCCTAACATTGAAATCAAAGAAAGGGGTCATAATTTGGTTTAGCTGACTGGGACATAAGAATCCTCCCAATAGTTGGTGAGGTTCGGGAAGCCTAAATGCCCTCCACCAAAGTTTGTATTGCCTGTTCTGTATCAGCAATGGGAAGATGTATTGTAAAGCACTGATAGAGTTAATCTGTGGATCTTACTGCATTCTGAAGTGGTATGGGCTATTTGTGGCACTTTGCATTATTAGTCAGCTGTGGTTTTGCTGCAAGCCTGGAGTAAGGAACAGCTTGTGGTTGTGTTTTCCTAGAAGCAGGCCAAAGGCCAGATATTGACTCAGACACATTTTAAACCCTGTTTCTCTCCAGCCCGGTGTGGCAAGATAATCTGTTCCAGCCCTGTACTGGACTAGGTGACTACCCAGGCCGAGTGGGGCAGGTCAGTCCTGAAATGCAGCGTTCAAGTCCCAGGCCTAGATTGAAAGACTCCAGAACAGAATTTGTCCTGGATTCCCTGACGCACTGTTCTGCACCTGCCTTAGGCTTAGGGTGGTACCAGCCAATTCCTGATGAGGTGGGCAGGGTCATAGTCTTGGGGCTGCTTTTGTCTCCCCACCCGCCTCTTGCCCAGGACAGGGGGACCGTCTGAGACTTGACACTGTGCCCTGGGCCCTCTGGATGGCTGTTGTCATGACCCAGCTTGTGGAATGGTGGAGGCCAAGGCCTCAGGGAGAACAGGACAGGACCAAAGCATGTGTCCTGCTTTTGCCTTTTGAAAAGTGATCACCCTGCACTGGCCATGAATTACCTGCTTGCTGTACAAGCTCCACCAGTTTCCCCAGCAGTGGGAAGAGATGCCCCACAGAGATAGCTCTGCCTCTGCACCTGCAATGGAGGTAGTTCACACAGGGAAGTAACAGGACTCCTTGTGCCCCCCTAACTCTCCTGTGAAACAGCACAGCCAGGGTGACCTTCTGTGCCTTACAAAGTCACTGGAAGAATCTATGCTCTCTGTCCTAGGTGCTGATTTCACTGGTGGAGCGCTGGAGCACCTAGTGGGAGAATATGGTGGCTGCCCAACACCTGTTGGCAGACCCCCATTAGTGACCCCTATTCCCAAGTGTCTCTTACCCATTGTTGGGCTCCGATGATCAGTGCCTCTCCCTCCCTCCCCATGCATCCCACCACAATGAACAGATGTTTTGTGGCGTGTAGCCACAAAGGGAGAGGAGGGAGGAACAAGGGATTGGTGTGTTCAGGGGAAGGGGAAGAACAGGGTGGGAAGATGTGGGGTGGGAAGATGTGGGGTGGGGCTTGGCACCGAGCTGGGGGTCAAGCACCCCTTGGCACATTAGAAAGCCGTCTCCTGTGCTCCTTGCTTCTGCCTACACCACTACGGAATATGTCCCTAAAATGCTGTGCAACTTCCAGCAAGAGTGAATTGATTTGGGTTTTTGCAATCAAACTTCTGTCTTTCATGTCAAAAAGATAAAGGTCCTGCCCTCCCCCACTTGTTTGTCCATGAATGCACCTGAGTTCACAAGTTTCCAATCGAAGTCTGGGAATGAACTCTCAGCTATCAAGTTCCTAAAGACTGGCTAACATTCCTCCATCATCATTAATAGTAAATATAAAATCAAAGCTCTTAGCTATTGATACAGCCACACGTTTTTTTAAAAAATCAACAGATATTTTTATGCCTTTTCTCTGGCCAGAGGAGCATTAAGGGAGGAAGGACTAGCTGCCATGCTAAACATCATTGGATTTTGCTTTATTGGATCAGATGAGCAGTAAATTGAGAGTGGGAATGGTTAGAAAAATTTTGACAGAACCACTTTTTGTCAGAGAACTTCATGCAATTCCATGGAAGTTGAAATGCTTCATGAACTCATCTAACTGAAATTTCATTTCTCAGGGGAAAAAATGGGTTTTGTTTCTGGTTGGAACAAAGATAAATGATGAAATCTCAAAGCCTTTGGTGAATAGGATTTCCATCCTCCATGTGGCTTCTATTGAGAGGAGCAGCCTGCCTAAGGCAATGGCCGGGGGTAACACCTCTGACAACTCATTGTGCACCTCACCAAATGTAGAGTGCAATGTGATGTGCAGACATTTCTTCCTGACCAACTAACCCCCTAGAAGCTTAGACTCCTGATCGCTGTTCTCTTTGCTTGTGCAACTACCATGGGTGCTCTGGGGCTGGAGTACCCATTGAACAAAAAATAGTGGGGTGCTCAGTGCCCTCTGTGGCCCCACCCATCAACTCCTCCTCCCCCGTCAGCACCTCCTGTCCGTGCAGAAGATGCTGGAGTGGAGGGGAAGCTCGTGCAGGGCATGCTCAGGGGAAGGGCAGAACAGGCAGGAAGACGCTGGAACAGGGCCGGGAAGAAACAGGACCGGGTGGGGCCTTGGGAAGGAGTGGAGTGGAGTGCTGAGCCTGGGGTGGAGGATTGAGCACCCCCAGGAAAACAAGGAAACTGACGCCTGTGATAACTAGAGATATCATTGGTTCTAAAACTAGTCGATACGCAGCCTGTCTGATGGCAGTGAATTCAGTACATTGACTTCATGCTGGGAGTGTTGCTTTTATTTGCCTTCCTCCCACAGCGCAGGAGCCAAGATAATGTTCATTTTTTTAAAAACATCAAATGTTTGTCTCAAAATTCTTTCATGATTTAGTTCTGGATTTAAAATCCACATGGTTAAAAGGATTATTGGAAGAAGGCAGGAGAGGGGGAAAAAATGCTGTTTGCTGTGATAGCACAATCCCTCTCACTGACCAGGAGAAAGGGGGAACAAGATGATCACTGCTGTTATGGTGCTGCAATCTTTATCCTGCTGAAGATGAACAGGAGGTAATAGAGATGCAGGCAGGTAACAGTGGGTGACTAAGCAGCTGGGAGAGGACCGTTGAAACCAGGAGTTGGTTGTCCCTCTACCAGATCTGAGGGAGATACCCTTTGATTGGCCGACTCCAAGCATGCTGACACTCTCACAAGGTGCTGTGAGAGCATTTGCGTGTTTAAGTGAAAAGCTCACGGTTTTGAACTGTTTTGTTTTGAGCTTCTGTATGTGCATGTGTTTGGGGGGAAACATGGATGCTAATTGCGTATTGGGAGAAATGAAACCTGAGTAATTTACTGGCACACTTAAACAAGACATAACGTTTTATTTATCATTTTCCATGCCCTGTGTTGGTAAATTTCAAGGGTGCTACCTAACTCCTGTCCCATAACAAAGGTAGAGAGTCACAAGAAGAGCTGCTTTCTTCTGACACTAAAGAAGGAACTTTATTAGAATAACAGAAAATAGAGTTATCTTTAAAAATACTCTAGCCAGAGTGGAGAGCTTCTGCCCAGAATCTTTCCCTAGATGACCAGCCAACCCATTTCATAGGGACAGTGCTGATATTTGTGGCTTTGTCTTATATAGATGCCTATTACCGCCACACACCCCGTTCCAATTTTTCACCCTTGCTATCAGGTCACCATAGGCTGTCCTACTTGGCTTCCATCAAATATTTTAAGAAGCAGTGTACATCTACAGAGCCTCACAGGCCCTTTATTTATATCAATAACTGCTGGTGGGGAATGCAAAGGAAAGCTGAATAGTAAACATGGTGTTTCTTCATTAAGGTTCAGGGGTCTTTCAGGTATGATGTATCAGCTTGCTGCTGTGCATCAGCTTTTACTGGTTTTGTAAAAGAGAAGAGGTAGGGACAAAGGGACAGTCATGAGCCAAAGAAATGTAAAAAGTTAACAAAATGGTATAGAAGAAGCAAGGGAGAAATAGAAGAGGGCAAAGTAAAGGAGCCTAAAAGGAAAATGAAAGGAAAAATAGCTGAGGGTAAATATGTGCAATATTGTGTTAATAAAGCCATTATTTTCTCTCCCTAGAGATTTTTCACTGTACTCTTTAAGGGATACTGTGAAGTTAGGAATCTGTGAAGTTAGGAGTTAAACCTGGGTCATACCTGCCTTGGCACCGGCCTATCTTTTTGATTTTATAATAAACAGGAAAATATTATTTTCCCCTTTGTTACTGTATAAAAAAATGTAAACAATAAAGGGAATTGACTGGCCATAACAAGAACTGGAAAACTTCACTATTTAAAAAGTGCTACCCAGCGCACAATGTAAACTGGAAAAAAGCAATATTTTTCCTTTGTTGCTTTGGTAATAATCTTAGTGCCACTTTCAACAACAACAGGTTATACATTTTTCAAAAAGAAGTGTTTGTTTTGTTTTAAAGGGACCATGGGCTAGATTCACAAAAGGTCTTAGGTGCCCACTTGAGGCACCTAAATCCCATAATTAGGCCCCAAGGGGATTCACAAAATCCCTACTCAAGAACCCTGAAAGTACCTGAAATTCACACTGCAACATTTTTTGTAGTAAAAATTCGCTAGGAACATATGATTCTGCCTGTGCACATATACATTGTGGCCCCATGCCCAGAGTCTGAATGCACAAACCCCACACAAATCACAAAATGGGGGAAAATAGATGTTCCTCTTCCTGACTCTCCTGCAATGCCCAATTTGGCAAGCATGCACAGGGCTCAACTACTCCATCAGGCCCCAGTAGATGCAACCAGGAACCTTGTACTTCTGTAGCCCAAGGATTTGGGTACTCAGTATGTTTAAGACCCTGGTTCAAGTCCTCCTATTCTGAGAGAGGATTTGACCAGGGATCTGCCATCTCTCATATGAGTTCCCTAATCATGAGATTAGGGGATATTTTCATGTCCGGTCCCCCAATTTATCCTGTTGAAACTGTTCCACTGTGGATCAATTATAATTTGGCGCTGTCTACAAAGTGCCAAATTTCAAAATAACTTGCTATTCTGAAATTTCCCTTAACCCTCGTGGAACAAGGCTTACCAGGACATCAGAATAAGCTGCCTGTTATTTTGAAATAACAGGCTGCTTCAATAGACAAGGAATAGCTATTTTGGGATACTTCTGGTATCCCGAAATAGCTCTGCAGTTTAGATGTACCCGTAGAGAATAGGAAAAAGTACATCACCTAAGGCATCTCAATCTTTAGGCACCTCAATACCTCTGAAAATCTGGCCCGATGTTTCCTTTGGCCCCCAAACCTACACTGTAATATGTGAGTGGAGTAATGAACTGGTACAGAGCCTTGCTGAAGTAATTAGGCCTCCGTGGAGATCTGCCTGAATGCTGCAAAATATGAGAGGCAAGCCTATACATTCATGTTGATAAGAAACTTAAACATTGTGACACTGTTGCAAAAATAAGCAAACATAATCCTGGGATGCATTAATAGGAGCATTGTAAACAGGACACAAAAAGTAATTCTTCCACTCTATTCTGTACTTATTATGCCTCCACTGGAATATTGTATCCAGTTCTGGGCACCAAGTTTCAGGAGAAATTGGAGAAGGTCCAGAGAAGAGCAACAAGAATGATTAAAGGTTTAGAAAACATGAGCCATGAGGGAAGACTGAAAGAACTGGGTTTGTTCAGTTTGAAAAAGAGAACACTGAGAGAGGACGTGATAACAGCTTTCAAGTACTTACAAGGATGTTACAAGGAGGAGGGAGAAAAGGTATTCTCCTTAATCTCTCATGATAGGACAAGAAGCAATGGGCTTAAATTGCAGCAAGGGAGGCTTAGATCGGACATTGGGAAAAACTTCCTAATTGTCAGGGTTGTTAAGCATGAAATTGCCAAAGGAGATTGTGGAATCTCCATCCTTGGAGATATTTAAGAGCAGGTTAGACAAACATCTGTCAGGAATTATCTAGAAGGTGGATGGTCCTGCTGTGAGTGCAGGGGACTGGACTGATGGCCTCTTGAGGTCCAGTTCTAGTGTTCTATATTCTATGATCGGGGTGGGCAAGATATGGCCTGTGGGCCAGATCCAGCCCACCAAGTCCTTTGATCCAGTCCATGGCCTGCCCTGTCAAGACCCTGAGGCTGTTCAAAATGGCTGGCAGGTCCCCTGGCATGTTGAACGGCACCTAGAGGGAGCTACTAGACATTTTACAGTGAGGTGTGCCCCTGGCAGGCAAGCCGCAAGCACCAATTGGCCTGGGGCAGGGGAGCATGTGAAGTCTCCTTCTCCCCTTGAACTGCTGCAGGGGCGCAGGTGAATAGAGGGTTCAAAACAGCTGGTGGTTCCCTCTAGGCACCCTGCAGCCCTGGTGAGGGGAGAGAGAGTTCTTGCACTCCCACACCCTAAGGCCCTGCTCCCACCTGCAATGATTGGCCTGGGGGTGGGAAAGCATGGAAAGTCTCTTGCCCCCCAGGGATGTGCAGCCATAAGTGGCACACAGAAGGAATCTCCTTGAGTACCCTGGGGCTGCTGCAGGCGGGAGCCTGCCTTGGGGACCCTGTTGGGCTGCTGGCCAGGAGCTACCTAAGGTAAGTGACTCCCAGCCATTGCCTGCATCTAATACCCCAGCCCCTGCTTCTTGCACCCCAGCCCCGTCTTCCCAACTCCCTGTCGCAGGTCACCACCCCCTCCTGCTCTAGGTCATGACCCAAATCCTCTGCACACACATCTGGCCCCAGGTCACAATGCCCTCCCAGGCCCTCCACCACCTGCTACACCCTTCCCCCAGGTCAAAATTCACTCCTGCACCCCTACTCCCTCCCAAACTCTGCACCCCAATCCCCTGCCCCAGGTCACAACCCCCGACTTCATCCAAATTCCCTCTCAGATCCCACACCCTCTCCTGCACCCCAACACCGTACCCCAAGCTCCCTTCTGCACCCAACCTCTGTCCCAAACCCCACACCCCCTCCATAGCACAGTGTGGCCCTTGACCACTTTCCAAAATCTTGGAATGCCCCCCCACCCATCAAAAATTATTACTCACTCTTGTTTTATTATGCTAAACATATGTATTTATTCCACATTAAAAAGATAACTGGCATATGCATTTTTGCATCATCTTGTTATCAAGATTCATTAAAGCTGCTAATTGCTTAATGAAAAATAAAAATATAGCTGCTGTATTTTTAGATGCACAGCCAGATGTCTTCACTAGATAGTTCTGGTTACCTGCCCTACACACCTTTTTCAAAAATTTGCAGCCCTACAATAATTCCAGTTTCTTATTAAGTTCTTCTGAAATCCTCTCGGAGTGAATAGAAATGATCCATAGCAGTCTCGGAAATCTACTTATCAAATCATACTGTATAAGCAGAAATAGCAAGTAATAGCATAAGCTCATGATTATTTTTCTCTCGCGCACACAGCCCTTTACAGAAACTCATTTAACAGCATGGAAACCTGTGAACATGAAAAATATAACAAATTTTTCCCCCTAAAAATATCCGTTGTTAAGTATCTCTCGCACAGAATAAAATCACAGAAGAAAGCTAGATCAAACATAAAGTGCACAGATGATACTACAGTAGCATAGAATAGTGCTGCAATAATTTAGAGGATTTCACTCTTTTTCATTATGACCTCAGTTTTCAGGGGTCATAAGTGAGCCACTGTAGTTTGTATTGGGATGAAATGATAATTTACAAGTTTTCAAGCCATTTATAGTTTTGAAAAGCAATTTTGAAAGTACCGATGAGAAGAAATTGGCATTTCTCTAACTGGTTGTGGATGTTCATTCTTTTTTCTCGCTACCATCTAAAACCAGATTTTTAAAAATTACAGACAATAAGTTCTTTGTGAAGACTGTTTCATTTCTGGTTTTTCCTGTTTTTAATTTGAAACATTGCAGAATATTTCCAGTTGGTAGAAAAAAATAGTTACCGAGCAGATGCACTAGCTATTTTCAGAATGCCATTTCCCCGCCCCCACTCCTCACCCCCATCCCATGAGCTGTACTGTTGAAGACTGCTGCTTAATAATTTCACCCACACATTTAGAAAGCAATAATTTTTAGAGTACTATATCCAGTCCAGTTGACATCCCACTGAAGTGAGGTTCAGCATTCCAATTACCAGCCTGCTTGCAAATGCCCCTTGAGTTAGAGATTGTAGATCAGATCACACATCAAAACATGTGAACACATCAATTAGCATTCTGTTGGAAGCAAATCAAGGACAAACATACTCTGTGACATTTTTCAGATCTTATTTTACACAGAAATGAGGGTTAAAAACCAGCCATATTTGGCCTTAATCATTATTTGCCCAGTCTCTTTCTTTATTATAGCACCATACTATTGCAATATTGACATGCAAATTCCCATTCAAATAAGCCATGCTTCCCCCATTGATTTTTTTTTACAATGGAGATTACAAAGAGAAACGCTTAGCACTTGTAGTCCTTATTCATCTTCAAAACTCTGTGAACATGAATTGGTTAATCCTCATAGCCTTCCCTTTCATTTTTCTGCTCCTGCACCATATTCTCTTCCTCCTACCCTACAAACTCTTTCCCTGTTCCTCTCCCCCTTTTCCTCAGGCTTTCCCCCACCGTCCTTCCAAAAAATCTCCCTCTCTCCTCTTCCCTTCCTAGCCCTAGAGAGGGGACCTTGGGAGCTTTGTAGGTAGAGACAAATGCAGGGAGAGGTTCAGGTTCAAGTAAGGGGGCGCACAGCCAAAAGCAGAGGAATAGCTCCCCTCTTCTCCCTGACTAGGGTAAGCAGATTTGACTTCCAGTTATAGAAGAGGTAGCCCTGTCTTTTTTCAGTCTACTTTAACCATAGGGAGTTCACTGGAAGGTGGTGATACGTAGGGAGTTTGCACAGGAGTTCATGTTGGCTAAAGAGACAAACCCAGGATGCCCCAGGAGGGAGCAGCATCTAGAAGAGATATCCTTTGTGAACCTCCTGCTTCTACTTCCCAATATTGGGCCCTGGCACAAAAAAAGCATGTGCCAACAAGCTCTTTGGCTCTTAAACCTGGATCCTGAAAGGTATTGAGACTCTCCACCTCCAATTCAAATCAATGAGAGCTGGGCACCTAACTATATCTGAAGAGCTGGGCTTCGGGTTCTGTGAAGCATATCAACCCATCAGGCAAATGCTGATTGATACATCAGTGCAAGTCACTTCCCTGGAAAAGAATGCAAGCAAATGACTCTTTACAGGAAAACTGCCAGATCAGATTTACTACATTTTAAAAAAGAAGATGCATGAAGAATCTCTCTCTTTATTTTTGTACCTTTAACTGTTTGTATATGCTTTGAACATTTAATTATTTTTGCCTATCTTAAGCTACTGTTTGGATGACTCTTTTAAACACTTGCCTGGGATTGTGCCTATGCATTTGAGGTGAAATCCACTCGCTTGCAGAACACCAGCACAAGGACTGTACACCACTTACATTAAGCAATGTATTGGCCAAATGTGGGTCTTCTGCACCAGAGTGAATTTCAGTCATGGAACAAGATCCATGAGAATGGCTGAACAGGCTCTAGGTTTCCTGTAGCAGACCCCAGGAAGCTTGTTCAAAGGAAATGATGTAGAATAAGGAGACTTTCATACCTAAAACTACTCTGCCCTTTGAGCTTGGGGGAAAGAGGCATATAGAACTGTGTGGAAGGACAATGGAAAGTCTTCAGATTTCTTACAGTTCTGTGGTGGGAACGTACATCTCTTATTGCTTAAAAAAACAACAAAAAGTTTAGTAGCACCTTAAAGACTAACAAAACATGTAGATGGTATCATGAGTTTTCGTGGGCACAGCCCACTTCTTCAGATGACTGGAGTATTAGAAGTCCAGATCCAAGAATAAATAAGGGAAAAGGGGGCGGGAGGAGAAACAGTGAGTAGATTGTTCAAGTAGTTACAAGAGGCTGATAAAAACAATTGGCACCTCCATTGTTTGTTTGGTTGGGTAAGTCATTAGGATGTGGAAGGTAATGTGCGAGCTAGCCAATGTCTCTTCAATCCATTAGCATAAGAATTAAACTTGTAAATGAAGTTAAGTTCCAACCCTTCCCTATGTATTTGGCTTGTGGAATTGACCTGAAACAGCACCGTGACTTGGAGATCCATTAATGAGAGCCCAGGCGTTAAAGTGTTCTCCAACAGGTTTCTGTGTATTGTCTTTACAGATGTACACAGGGAAGAGTTGGAACTTAACTTCATTTACAAGTTTAATTCTTATGCTAATGGAATGGACAGAGACATTAGCTGGCTCACACACTACCTTCCACATCCCAATGACTTAACCAACCAACGAACCAATGGAGGTACCAATTGTTCTTATCAGTTTCTTGTAACTACTTGAACAATCCAATCACTGTCTTTTTTTCCCCCTCCTCCTCCTCCTTTTCTCTTATTTATTCTTGGATTTGGACTTCTAATACTCCAGTCATCTGAAGAAGTGGGCTGTGCCTACAAAAGCTCACGATACCATCTACATGTTTTGTTAGTCTTTAAGGTGCTACTAGACTTTTAATTGTTTTTTTCCTGTTACAGCCTAACTCGGCTACCCCTCTGAAACTTTTGAACATCTCTTATTGCTATAACTTCTTTTTGGTGTATGTGTACCACTGCTCTTTGTTGGACAGTGCATGAGGCCTACTCAAGTAGGGATGTGCGTGTGCATGCACACGCCTACACATGTGTTTATAAAACAAGTGTGTATATATCAAGGTTTGTGGTGTCTTTGTATATTTACTGCACCTATAAGGTCTGAAATAGTGCTGGTCACAAATTTTTCAACAACAAAATTTCTTGTCAGCAAATGTGGTCTTCTTGAAATCAAAATGACCCACAGGCAAATGTCAACTTTGATTATTTTTTTAAAATTTCTTTTTCAGAACCAACATCTAGAAATGCCAATTTGAAATTAAATGTCTTGTTTCAAATTGACATTTCATTTCAAAATGTCAAGAGGTTATATTTTGATTGGAAATGTTGAAATTTTTCATGTCAACATTCCCCAATTAGTATTTTATGGAGCTTTTTGCTCTGCAAAAATTCTTAGCATTTGTTACCAGATTTGCCCAGTACTCTGGGGTATGCTCATTTATTAGGGTTACTCTTATGGGGTTGGGGGGAGGTTAACAATTCTATCAGTGTGCTGATTGTGCTTACTTGTGCTCTCATATGGAGCTGAATTCTCCCTGCTGCCAATTCCCCCTCCCACTGGAGCTCTCCTGCAGGAACTAGGTTCCTCAGGATGGGGTTCTTTACACCTTAGCAACACACACAGACACTCACACCCACTAACAGAGCACACCTGAGAGGACTGGGTAATCAGCACTCCCAAGCTGACCCCTCATATGTCCCTGGATTCAGCAGGCTTGGCTAACAGCAATGGCACACTGCACCCTCATGAGCCTTTGGACTCAGTGGGCTGGATTAAACAGCACTTTAAGCTGCCATCCTCATAAGCCCCCAGATTCAGCACCCGCTATCCCCACTTTCACACCACAGTCATTCACTGGTAAACCACACAATGAGCAAACCCCACAGGATTTTGAGCACTACAGGGATCTTTAGCTTGGGTACAAGAAGCGTTGTTGCAGAGCGAATGGGGAAGCCAAAACAACACGCCTTGAGGAAGAGTGAGTGAAAGAGAGAGAGAAGCAACCAGCTTAACAATGAAAGTTATTTATTTCTGAGTAGTGAAAACAGTTTCAATATTAAATCTTAATTGAAACTGATTACAAATGTTATAACAGTGTACATAGGGCAGGGTCAGGAGGCTATGCTTAGAGAGGTGGCGGGGGGGGGGGAGAGAGAGAAAGAGAGAGAGAGATCTCACCACACCGTGGAGCTTGCACTGATCGGGGTTCCCAGATGGTGATAGGAGCCGGGGGTCCAGAGGGCAGGAGATGAGAGCCCCCGCCACGATCAGACAGGAGATGATTAAGTCTCAATGGAACTGATGCAGTTTAAATCTAGGTATCAGAACAGTTTTTCTTGGGCAAGGATAGGAGTTTTTATAGGGATAGGACAATAGTTCAAAGAGAAACAGAGGCAAGACAATAGAGACTGATCACACCTGGTTATGGGTAATGTTCTTTGAATGAGCTCACAATGCAACTGGGCAATTTCAGTATTTTGGATGTCAATAGGATCGTTACTAGAATTGGTCTGAGAGGGTATGTCTAGACTACATGGCTCCATCGACGGAGCCATGTAGATGAGTTTACTAGACATAGGAAAATGAAGCGGCGATTTAAATAATCACCGCTTCATTTACATCAAAATGGCCACCTCGCTGTGCCGATCAGCTGTTTAGCGGCACAGCGGGGCAGTCTGGACGCGCCGCGGTCGACAAGGGAAGCCTTTGTCGACTGCTCCGGTATGCCTCGTGAAATGGGCATAATGACCAATTTGGGTGTGAGCAGGCCTGGGTTCATTAGTAGCTGGAGTAGAGATTTCCCATCAGGCAGTGCTTCTCTGCTTTCGGTATCCCATAATTCTCTGCGGTTCCTGCCTTGGAAGAGCTGGTCTCCATTCTGTATGCTAATGAGATGTCCCTCTGTTCTATCATCAATGCACATGAGGCTGGGGTGTTTCCTTAATTAGTTTAGGTGTGTCTTCCCTGGCCTTTTCCTTGCTTTGTCTGCTTCTAGCAGAGGCCTAGGGGAAGGGGGGGGGGATGGTTTTCCATGAATGTTACTCCCTGGCTCCCCAAGAGCACAGGGCTGGTAGGTAACACATTTTGACTTTTTGTACTAATTCAGGATGGAAAGAAATGTCAAAATATCAATATTTCTTGTTGGATGGAAGTGCCAGACCGCCCTGGTCTTAAATATTCTACCTGTCAGAGTTCGGCAGACTTCTCAACAGAATCAGCAGTTTGGCTGGAGAATGGACATAGAGATGGAGTGAAATGGTTACAGATTATACAAGGATTTACTATATTAGCTTTATGCAATATGCTGTTTATCATCTGCAGTAAAAGTCAGCATAGCTGTTTTTAAATTACATATTTGGATTTTGACCAGCCCACACAGAGTACAGTCTCTAATACTTCTACAATTAACAGATTCTTCATAATTGACACAAGTCTATGTTTGTGGAACTTAAGTTTTTGAATTTGTAGCCTTGCTAGAACCACAACTCATGTATGCGGAATCATTTCAATGAGTAGGGTGAGAGGACCTGTGGGTTAACAGAATGATAGCTTTTATGGCCATGAGTTCAAGGTGACTATGTTTCTCATAAAGGGCTTAGGCAGGCTGAGTGAAACAAATTTAAATAAAGGCCAAATTCAAGAAATCTAAAGCCCAACTCCCACTGAATTAGTGGGGTGCACAACTCACTTGGGCTCTTCTGAAAATCCCGATAAATTTGATAGCTCTCTACAACATTACATGCTGCATTTTGATTCTCTTGCATGTTAAAATATTTTTGTCATTTTTGGTGTATGTGTCTTCATTCCCCTTTACACATAATTCAGTTGCTTCCCCACCTTCTTTTAAGTATTTTAGTTACTATGGAAACAACACTAGAGTTGGGAGTGGCTGTAATTAGTGATGTCTGTAAGTGCAAGGTAAAGTCAATGTGTATAATTAAGCCCTGAAGCCACAGTAGGCTCTGTGTAGGTGGAGTCCCAAGGTCTGGATGGGCAGAGTTCATTGCCAGATGGAGGCCTTAGCATTCTATATCATGATTTGTGAAATAGTTGTGTGAATTAATTAATATAAATTAATTACATTATTACAGGGTTGAGTGACTTGTGAATCAAGCCAGGAATTGGATTTGACATGTATTAGGAGTACACGTGAAGGACACACTATGCACTTGCAGTGAGTATTAAAAAAAGATTGTCTTCCTACTGAACTGTCAGCTTGACATGGGACTTTTAAATTCCTTCCTTCATTTTAGTGGCGGATGCTGGGGCTGGGCAGAGGCACATGCACATTTATATGAAGCTGCTTTGAACTTTGATTCTTTATTTTAAAAGTTTATTGGTAATATTAAAAATGCTGATTAAAGATTTTAAATAAAACTCAGAAAGACTGAGAGCCTTCTTGCCACTGGCTTCTTCAGAGAAGGAAGATTTATTTTTCCTTAAAGGTAATTTGTTTGTTTGTCTTATCCATCCCTTTGCTCCTCCTCCTCCCAGGCTTTGCCTATACACAGATGTTGTACTTCTTTAACTTAAATTAGTATTCAGATTAGTGCTAAACCCTGTGTGGATACTCTTCTTTCAGATGGTGGGGGCTTTTATTTTCGATTAGCTTAATCCATTTGCACCAGGTTAGGCTAAACTGAAATATGCCATTCTTAACACAAAATATGTGTGTCTATTGGTAATGGCATTGAGGTAATTGAGGCAATGTTATGTATAACTCTCCTCTTCTTCCAGTTTACCTCCAGTTTTGCTGAAGCACTGGTCTGGTTTTTGTCTTTTCAGAACTTTTAGGAAGTATTACAAAGTTTTACCTCAGAATTATTGTATGGACAATCCTCAGCTGTAGGTGTTAATAGCTCCCAGTCAACATCAAAGAGAGAGAAACCTACCCTTTATTAGTAAAAAAAAAAAAAAAAACCCACTGTAAACAAAATAAAGTATTATAAATAGAGCTTTGGAATACTACAAATGTACACAAAGGCTATTAGATGGTAAATGTGTTCCTTCTACAGACTTCCCCCTTTGTTGCTGTTACATATATTTAAATATAAGTTCCAAGGTAACATTTAGACTTCTGTATTTTAGCACATACTCCCTTTGGCATACTCCCTTTGGATCTTCTTACAAAGATGGCTTCTCAGTCTTTATAGTGTGACCAGAATATGGAGAAACAAAAGACAGGACTATGAAGCACTTTGAAGACTAACAAGATGGTTTATTAGGTGATGAGCTTTCGTGGGCCAGACCCACTTCCTCAGATCAAATTGTGGAAGAAAATTGGCATGACCATATATACCAAAAGGATACAATCAAAAAGGTGTTCACTTTTTTTTGATTGTATCCCTTTGGTATATATGGTCATGCCAATTTTCTTCCACAATTTGATCTGAGGAAGTGGGTCTGGCCCACGAAAGCTCATCACCCAATAAACCATCTTGTTAGTCTTTAAAGTGCTGTATAGTCCTGTCTTTTGTTTCAGCAAGACCAGACCAGCATGGCTACATCTCTATTACAGAATATGGAGAGTGTGTCACTTGGACTCTGCCTCCTCTTTTTCCTTCTTCCAGCCTTCTTCATTCTCCTTTCTCTCCTACATCCTTGCTTCCCTCCAGTTCTTGGTTTTCTTCTTGCCTCGCTGCTTTTCATTCTCTGGTTCATTCTACAGTTTTTCAGTGTCAGCTTTCAGGCTTGAACTCTATGGCCGTAAGCCCCAGGTCCATGGTTAGGGTGACCAGATGTCCTGTTTTTAAAGGGACAGTCCCATATTTAAGCTAGATTGCAGGTGTCCCGACTTTTTTTGAGAAGCAGAAGTATTTCAGTACTTAGGTACCCAGTGATGAGGATTAACCTTCTCAATGCTCATTGGACTCACAGGGAGACTTTTAACTGACTTCAGTGATCTTTGGATCAGACCAAAGAAAGCTCTTATTGAACTGTTCCAGCATTACTTTTGTAGCCAAAGTCTCACTGCTTTCAGTATGATAATAATCAGTATGAAAGAAGGATCAGGCCCTGACTTTTTAATCCTGAATTTCTTTGGCAAACACTTAACAGAGTAAACAATTGTGCTCAAGGAGTTGCGATGGCACAAAAGCAGAATAATAGAGGAAAGACTCAGGCACCTTCTATTCTTAACTTGTCACAGCTTTAGCATGATTTTAGAGCCTATTTTAGGCCAGATGCACTACTACTTTGCTGGTATTTTATGCCGTTGTAACAACATTGATTTCCTCTATCGGACATTTGCATAAGGCTACAGGGAAAGCAGTGGTTCATCTGGCCATTAAAAATTTATGTAAATGGTTTTAAAACTTACATGCGTCTCATCCATGGACCAAATCTCACTCTTACTTCATGTGATGCAATATAGCAACGGCAGCAGGAGTCGTTCTCCATCATTCTTGCAGGGTCTGATTCTGAGAGGTGCTTAGCACCCTGAGCACTCACTCTGGCAAGAGGACCGACCTTGGCAGAGATGTCCCAAAGACTCCTATTAATTGCATCAAGAAGCTGTCTGGTGCAATATTATATATTAACAACTACTGCCAAGTTTCTCATCAAATGATGCACCAATCACAAAAACACCCTATTACTCCTGGCATGCATTATCTTCCTTATGCATTTCCATTACGTGTGGCTTGAGAGACTAAGCACATCAAATTTTCAATTTGTTCAGGAGTCCAGTGGTGGCTAGAGTAAAAGCCTGATCTGGAAATAAGACATAAATTTTTGAGTGATGGTAACTGTGCCAATGGTTAATTTACAAGGGGCATGGTGAGGTGTTCATCATGTGCAATTTTTAAATCAAGACTGGATGTTTTTCTCAAAAACATGCTCTATTTTGGGGAAGTTCTGTGGGCTGTGATATATAGACAGTCTGACTAGATGATCACAATGATCCCCTGTGGCCTTCGAATCTATGAATTCCATTCTCAGGAAAAACTTTGCCTAAAGTTTAAATCACCTGTGAAGAGAGCTTGCTTTTATGATAGAAGGTCCCTTATATCAAAAATCACAATAATATTCAGTTCTCTCCCACTCCCAAAGGACTTACCCCAGGTTAATTGTACCTCAGATCTCAAACTTACAGGTTATAGTCAATCCTATAACAAACACACACACGCAAAAGAAAAAAAGAAAAAACTTATTTGCAAGATTAAAGCTGGTAAATTTACACACACATACACACAAATTAGTTAGAGTCATAGGTTCAAAAAGTAATGGAAGCAGCTGTAATACGCAAGCTGTATATGTCCTTTAGGGTTATGCCAGGACAAGCACTGAGGATCCCTTGCATAGGTTTAGAAATCTTCCCCTTCATAGATTGAGCAGCAAAGAGACAACAATTTCTTCTTTTTAGAGATTTTTATTCCTTCCTCCAAAGTTCAAGCTGGTAGGCTGTGTGCTTCTGCATGTCTTCTGTTCACAGTGCAGGGGGAGCAATCAATAAAGCCTTTTATCCTCTGATGTTCCACAATGTTTCATCTGGTGTCAGTGGGACTTCTTTTGTTGGGCAGGATATGACACCTCTTCTGGTAAACCAATATTTCCCACTTGTTAAAGTTCTCTCCTAACATTTATAGTTATAGGCCATGTCCTTAAATATTACATTAAAACACAGGATACTGGTATTGTAAGTGAGATTCATGTGTGGAACAACTTACTGGCATTTCATAGCGTTAAATCACTTAACGCATTTTTATAAATCTAATACTATATTAATAATACTAACACACAGGCGAGCGAGACTGGTTTCCAGCTATGTGTTTGTCAGTCAACAGTGAGGCCTAGGAGACCTTGGCATGAGCTGCCCTGTCACAACACATACGCACACATTATAAATGGAGGCAATGTACTGAGGATAATTATGTAACATTATGATGTTATCATGCATCTTTGACTGTTTCATTTGCCCTCTCTCCAGTAGTGCACCTCACCTGGAATTTTTTCCACTTCTTAGAGCACCTGCAAACAGATGTCTCTTATTTATTTATTCTTTAAAATATACCTATCACAAAAAACTTCAACTTCGCCTCCCAAATGTTGATTTTCCTAGCAAAACCATACGTGACCATGAGCAAGATTTATCCCTAGGCCATTAGGAACTTTCATGTACATTAAAGTGTCACTATTCTAAAGTCAGATCTTAAGTGACCCTATTGGATTAGAAAAGGGAACTTTATCCATTTTTTAAATGGGAGACGCTCAGGTTTCTGATGAGACAAATAGCATAAGAGCTACTAGAAATAGATACCTACTTATCTTCTCTATGGGACAGCTAGTTGATTCCAAAAGGTACCATCAGAGCTTCAGTTAAGATTTTACCTATCAACATTATTTTACAGGAGCCCCTTGTATATCACACACAGCATACTCATCTGAAAATAGAATTGTCCATCTTCAAAATGGCATTGCATTGTGTACTCATCTTCCATCTTTCTCTGATGTGCCTAATGGAATGAAGCCCTGGTAATACTTGTACGCGCTACATCAATATAAATGTTATATTTTGGGCATAATGATGATTATGATTTATCTCTTCATAAGAGCTTTCTAAATAATAGATCCATACTTGACATGTAGATGGGGCTTTGTTTTTTCTCAGGTGTGTTATGTTTTATCTTGGTACTTAAATATCCCCGATTACTATACTATCAGTGTAGTTATCCTCACAACACCCTTGTGAGATAGGGAAATGCTCTTTACAGATGAAGACCTTAAGACTCAGAAAGATAATGTTTTGCTCAAGCTCATACAGGAATTTTGCCATAGAGCATGGGATTGAGCCCAAGGTCCTAAGGGTATCACCTTAACACTTGCAGTGCCCTTTTTGTATTTTGCTATGTTGAACTCATCTTTTTCTTTGGCCTGCCAAATGTCCCACATGATCCCAATTCCTCTGTGTTTTATGGGGTTCTGTAGAAATTGTGCAAAACTTCAGAAACAATTTCAAAATTTTCCACCATTTCTCCCAATCCACAACAGTGAGATCTTAGCTGATGTGCTGTCAGAGAGTCGCCAAATGCAGAGCAGCATCCATAAACTTTTTTACAGGGCTGCACAGTGTGTTACAGGAAAGCATGAAGAGGTGCATACAGGTATCTCCTTTTCTGGAATAAATTTGGCTCAGTAGATCACAGGGTCTGCAAGGAGCTTCTTTCCGTGAAGAGGTTTTCTTTCTTTATTTTTTAACCAAATAATAACAATAGTGAGTTTTCTGATTAAATGAACTTTGTCTGAACTTTGTCTAAGAATTTCATAAGCACCTAAGTGACTTCGAGTTCCATTTCAAAATCCCACCCATAAGGGCAAGTCTCTGGATTTAATATGGGCTGGGTGGGGATGGTGGGCTGGAGAACACCTGTGCATTGCCAGTTTTTGACTGGCATTGTGCATGAGTTACGCACAATCACTGCATGAGTATTGAGAAAATGCATGCTCTTGCTTTTGCAGTGTATAGCTTTTACAGTGTATAGCCCTCTCCACCCTTAGGGTACGTCTACACTGCAGAGCTATTTTGGGATACTGGAAGTATCCTGAAATAGCTATTCCTCATCTTTAAACGTGCCAGTTATTTCAAAATATATTTTGAGATAACAGGCATGATCTTCCAGCATCCCTGTAACTCTCGTTCCATAAGGGTTAAGGGATTTGTTGAAAAAGTGGGCATCCAGTACCGCTGTCATTGCCAGTCTTCTGAGGTCCTCATGCACCAAGAGCCTGATCTAAAGCCCCACTGAAGACAATGGGCATCACCCATTAATTTCAGTGGACTTTGTTTTAGGGCATAGGAGCACAAGGCTAGTCACAGTCCTGGTCCTTGCACAGAGGCTTAATGGAAAAAGAAGAAATGTGCTAGTGCTTCATCCCTGATAACTTGCTGTTGCTCTACAAGTGTAGTCTCTAGACATCTGTATATCTTCCTGCATGTGATTAGACAACCCAGCAAACAGCTGCCAGACTGATTCAAGAATAAGCTACAGAGCTCCTCCAGTTTACACCAGCTGAGACTGTGATGCTATGTCTCTTGACACAGGGTACTGTCTCAAAGCCTGCAGCATGAGAGAGCCCATTGCGGCATTGTGGAAGAGCCAGGGATGGCACACTCCTCCAGAATGGAGCGTACAATCTTTTTGCAGTCTGGCTTTGGATAGATAAAATAGACAGAATGTGGCATATTGTCTGAAATAATAGAGAACCTGATTCTCTTCTTGATTACAATGGTGTAAATCAGAAATAGCTAATTCCCCTCCCCCATACGCATTGTAGCGAGTATATTGATAATTCACTGTTCAGGATTCCCTAATATTCACTATCCTTCTTTTTGCCTCCTGATTGGCAGATTCAGAAACATGCAAGGATTTGCATGCTTCACTTGGTTTTGAAACAAAATCATGACTCTACTTCAGGTTTCGCCTGCACTGGGCTCATGTCCAACCATGGTTGTACACATTGCAAGAATTTCAGGCTCAATCTGGGTGAACTAAGGCTCTGATCCTTACTGTGAGTAGACCCCTGCACCCCACACCACACTGACTTCACTGAAGGTATGAACGGGTGGAGTGATCTAGTTTTGGGGCTCAAGTTTGTAATGAAACCCCAAGCCCACCAAGCTGTCCCTGTTC
The DNA here is from genome assembly GCA_032595735.1 of Pelochelys cantorii. Classification (NCBI taxonomy): domain Eukaryota; kingdom Metazoa; phylum Chordata; order Testudines; family Trionychidae; genus Pelochelys; species Pelochelys cantorii. The sequence continues at coordinate 328,902,237 of CM064326.1, read as the reverse complement.
TGTGAACACTGTACACAGTTTTGGCTAGCTCTCACCTGGCAATATATTTCATCATGGAGTACATGTTTAGAATCAGTTTTTAATAGAAACATGGCCAAAGATGGTTGGTCAGATTTACCCAGCCTGGAAGCCAGATTGTGATTCACACCACTAGCCCCATGCATTGTACTCCTGGATGGACCTCCCAGGCCTTAGGCCTGGAAACATAGGAGTAAGATGGTACTGCATACATGTCTACACTCCCTGGAGCAGGAGAGTGGGAAATAGGCACAGCCTTGTGTCTACTGATCAACACAGCTGAGCTCACTTCTGTAGTTCCGCTTTTCCAGAGTTGCCCCCAGCTGCAGATGCTTCCTGGTTTTCTCTAATATGGACGAGTATGACAAAACAAAGAGTTAATGTCTGGGAACAAGAGTAGGACACCAGAGTAGGACTTCTGCATCTCTTGGAGGGAGCCATACAGTCTGGGAGCAGCAATACCTCCTGATTCAGGAATGGCATCCCCCTCTCTTCCCTTTTGAAATAGAAAGGTAAATACTAAATCCCTTTATGCCTCTGCTCCAGCCCAATGGCATCTGTTCATCTCCTGACTGTGCAGGGAGTCGAAGAACTTCACCCAAATATTTTTGCTCTGATCCTCTCCCCACACTACCTGATGTCAATAGACATCATGCTCCTCTTTCCTTCACTTCTCCTTTTGATTCACTCTTGCTAACTTTTTCCATCCCCGCTATTCCCATCTCTGCCCCATTTCTACCTGGGCAAGCCATTAAAAAAAAAAACACCTTATCAGTAAAAGGAAAGAAATGGGTATTCGGTGATATATGTGTATATCCAGGGAGCTAATAGGGCATATTCTGGTCATCACTCTGATAGCTTGCAGTGAGCTTCATGCTGACCTGTTTGCTGGTATGGAATTCATTGAAGAAGAGAGCCTCGGCTTGTAATCTCTTTGTAGTGAGTTACTTGCAATGTGTTTGTACAGGGCCTAGAATAATGGTCTGGATACTGATTAGTGCCTTTGGGGTAGTACTGTATTAGAGCAATAACATTTTTACTTGTATTTTCTCCAGTTTTTTACTACTATTATTATTTATTTATATTACAGTAGCACCTTAAGTCTTTAGTCATAGACTAGTGTTGGATCCTGTACAAACACAGAACCAACTATATTATTATATGGGGACCTGATCTTGGAAGCTATTTGTATTCCTGTTACTCTAATTAATATTTTTACAGATATTGCCCTAATGAGCTGCACCAATGACAAATGCAGCATTAGAAAGCTTAAGAATATGATAATGTAAAAGAAATTAATCCTATGCCACTTTATGCTTCTGGCTTTACTGTTTACCCGAGCATTCCTCCTTTTGCCTTATTATTTGTCTCTCTCATGTCTGCACTGCTATAACCCCAAATGTTCAAAGATCATGAGTCAGGCACCCCAAATCAGGAGATTGGCTTGATAAAATAATTATGATGGTTTCCCCCCTTCTTTTTTTAGTCTCTGAGCCTGCTGTGGGTCATGGTTTTTAAACTTTTCTCTGCAATGATTAGGGCTAAATATGTCCTTTTTAAAAAGTGGAAGTTGAGATGTTCGCATAGTCATATGACTCCAGGAGTTGAGTTCTTGAGGAAAAACACCAAATGCCATAAAACAACAAAACAGAACTTGGCTGAGTTTTACTTCAGTGCTGAGATAGCTCTGAAACAGTCTTTGTGACTGAGGAGTTATGACCACCCTGCTCTCCCCACATTGCTAAGCAGAATGGAGTTCTAGCTAGACAGGAGGGAAGTCTCAGGGGTTGGGATGTTCGAGTGTAGTAAATCCATTGAGTTAATAGTGACACTGTTCAATAGAATCAGGGAGTAGGTGGAAGGCAGAAGCTGCATTAGATTAGAATAATTAAAACGAGACTGGACATAACTTTCAGGTATCCTACTGATGCAGGTCACATACAGAAGACAAATTGCACTACAAATGCATTGTAAGGCAGAGATTCTCAAAAGTGTGGTCTGACTGTGGAGTATTTGCTGTCAGTCATGCAGAGAGCTAGCAGCTCAGAGGTACAAGAGCTGGTCTGGTCCTTAAGGCACAAGGCTGTGATTTGGGGCACCTGTGTTTAATTCCCTGTTCTGTGACAGACTTCCTGAGTGACCCTAGGTGAGCTGCTTAGTCTCCTTGCCTCAGTTTCCCAACTGTAAAATAGAGATAACACACTGCCTAACTTCACAAGAGTGTAGTGGGCCAAATAAAGATTCTGAGGCATTCCGATATTAGAGTAATGTGAGCCACTTATCTAATTACTGAAGATAGATGTTGCTGGCTCCACCTCCCCCAGCCTATGTATTGGATTGATATTTTTAAAGGTTTGAGTAACTCAAAATAGTTGTCATTGTTTCTCTACCTACTCTATTAAATATCCATGAAATAAATCCCCCACCTCCCTTCCTTTACCCTGTAAAACAATTGCGGTTTCCATGGGGATATTACTGATGATGAATTGGGTAATGCGGGCTGTGGGAGGGGCTGATCTGCACGATTGTGAATGGAAGTGATGGTGGCTCCTACAAGGGCATAGACAACTTTTTGATGGGGAGGAGGGGAATAGAGTAAACAATAACTTGCTTTAATGTGTAATATTTTATTATGATTAAACTGCTCCACTCGTAATACAGCAAAACAAACAAGCTTCTGTTCCAAATGGTGTTTTAATGTTTTAATAAAATCCTTAATTTTTAGTAGGGATGAAGCCCCTCCCTAGCTCTCAGTTGTTTGTACCCTTGGCCCTGAGATGATTTCTTTCTTAAAAATGTGGTGAGGCCAGGCGCAAGGGCTAAGGTCTTCTACTGGATCAACTTCTGTGGGCTGAGAGCAAGGTGCTTTCGAGCTCCCAATAAGCTTTTCGTCGGGTCTGGGTTCTCTGTAGCAGGCAGGCTTTTCTCGTTCGCCGCCAGAAGTTGGTCCCAAAACACCATTTTACCTCCCCCACCTTGTGTGTCTGCTGTTCTGGGACCCACCGGTTTCCAACAAGACTGCAGACGCGGTGACCGCCCTGACACAATCTGATCCTGGCCCGGGAAGGAACCAGGCGAAAGGGGCCAGGTGTTGCTGCTTAGCACCCAAAATGGGAAAGAGGTTTACAAAAGAGCTGGGGAAGGCGGCGCACTCGGAAAAAACCCGCCCCCCCAGGCCAGTATCTAAGGGGAGCCGGACTGGAAGCTGGTGAGCGCTGGACAATTTACCTAGGACTAGGTCTTCCCTCGCCTGGCTCTCTGAAGGCAGGCTGCGGGGGAGGGCTGCCCGTGGGACTCGGGAGATGCAGAATCCCAGCCTCACGTGGCCAGGGGGCCGCTAGCGAGAAGCCAGGCGCCGCTCTGGGGGCAGCGGGAGTCTCCCTGCGCTCCACGCTGGCTGCGCGGCTGCCCCGGCCCCTATGCCCCACGCCCCACGCCCAGTGAGCCGCGGAGCGCAGCCGGCCTACAGCGGCTTTCTGGCATGTGCCCGCTCCGCGCCGGCTGGGGCGAGGCACCTCCCCGCGCGGGAGATCAGAGGCTGACTCTGGGAGTCCCTCCTCTGCCTTGTATGGCAAGCGGCTCCCCATAGGGCTCGGCGAGTCTCCTCCGACACCCGCCCCCGCGGTGACTTTCCCCAGCTCCCTTCCTGCGGCTCGTGGCAGGGAACCGAGGAGAAATCGCCCAGCCTCTGCCTGCTTTCGCACCCCCCCCCCCCTCCGTCTCCACCAGCCCCCGCCTCCGCCGCCTCCTCCCTCCTCCGCAATCGGGAATAAATCAGGCACGGACAGCCCCACGCAGGCACAGAGCGAGCGGAGAGCTGGTCCCAAAGTCGCCTTGATGGCGGCGGATCGCAGGGAGCCGGAGCCGCTGCTGGAGTAGCGGAGAGTCAGAGTCTCTCCCTCTCGGCTGGATCTCCCGCCCCCGGCTCTCTCCATCGCTCGCCTCCCGACCCCCAGCTCCCCTCCCAGCTGCTGCGCCCAGCGCTGGGCGGCTCCTGGGAGAGTGGGAGGGGGCTTTAAAAAGCAAAACAAGCCCCAGTCATTTAATTATTTGTTCCGGCTCCGTGACTGGGGGGAATCGATCTTCGATCAGGAAGATGGCTGCTGGCTGGCGGCTGCTCCTGAGTCTGACACTTTGCCACTCCCTGGTGCTGAACCTGGCCTCGGAAGGACCCTTCCCTTCTGCCTCTATGTGAGTCCCAGCCGAGTTTGGCTCCGGCGTGGTTTGTTTTGAAACGGGGTGGTGGGGAAGGGGGAGGGTGTTTCCCTGGGAAAGTGTGTGTGTGTGTGTGTGTGTGTTTGGGAGAGGGTGGGATTGTATCGTGCGAGGGGAGCTCTCCTTCCCTGGGATTGGGGGAGCCCTGTTCATAAAGTGGTAACTGGGGCACATGGCAGGATTTTGGCTGCTTTTGCTTTAAAGACCCAGGATCTCCGATCGATGGTCACTGAGGAGGGAAACAGCAAGCCCCCACACAGCCAAGTACTAGACTTTTGAGTTCAGGGATTTTCATGAGAACAACACTCCCGACCAGGTCCCAGTCTCTAAATATACCCCCAGCAGATGAGCTGTGCTAAGAGGAAAGTTTCTAGTTGCACACATACTCCCTCCCCGCTCCCACGGGCTTCAAAGGCTATTTCAGTTTGCCTGGAATCTCAACACTTTCTATTTTTAAGTAATACAGCAGCAATTTCTCTTTTCTTCTTTTTAAGAATTTAAAAATGCACAAAATACATATCCTTGCTTTTCCCATGCATGTTTGCATGATAATGTTATTTTAATTTTTGGCTGGGGATTTTAAATGTATGTATGTCTTTCTTACCTTGATCTCCTCTAGTTCACAACATGAATATTTTGACAGTTCCAGGGTTTGTTTTGTGTGTATGGTTTTGTGGGTGCGCAATCATGTGCAAAAACATACTTTTTTTTTTCATGTAGAAAGCAACATAAGTAAAGTAGGTGTATTTTCATGCAGACTCTCTCAAACATTAGCTTTCACAATAATTACTTCAGGGGATTCACCTTTGCACCTTTTAAAAGGAATACTTATAGCTGTTTTATGTTGCTAGTTTGCATGGATGTAATCGAAAATGTTCAAAGCATTGTATAGTTATTAACATGAAAATGTTTCCCAGAGCAAAGGAAGGATCACACATTGAAAACCATGTGAAACAAGAAAGGGAAGGGGAAATAGACCAATATATTTTTGGTTTCAAACAGACACTTATAGGATAAGAAACAATGTGTGCTAATGACCACACTTCCTTTGTAGAAGCACTTACTTTTAGTTCTATGGTTAAAACCTGTCATCAGGTAATTTTATGTGGATGGTTCACTTCAATGCATTTTCTATAGGAAAACAAAAGTAAGGGTAGTAGTCTGTTTGATGCTGGGCAGAATTTACTGTTCTTGCTCATTCTGTACAGGCGATTCCAGTGATTACCAGGAGTGCTTTTTCACCAATAAGTGCTGCTGGGGTGTTACAACTGGTTTCAGTTCTCAGTATTGCTTCCATTTATATATTGAAGCAAAACTAAAATGATGCATACGCTGTTACAAGAAGGAAAGGGATTAAAAACATAACTGCATAACGCTTAATATATTTTATATTGCATAAATGAAGCCTTGCCTTTCCTGATGCTTGAATGATGATTTAGTTTCTTGGACTGAAAGAATGACTTACAAAGTTGTGCTGGGTAGAGCAAGAAGAGAGAACTAAAAATAATGCTAGGATACCCATCTTTTAAAATACTTGCTACTCTTAGTCTTCTGATCTAGGATGTTGAAATCTAGCTCCTTAGTGAATTGATAAATCATGTTATACACAGTTATTCACAATTGATCTTCTCATAAAATTACTCTAATTCATAAAAGAGACAGAAATATTGAAACCAACATGGCGTGAAGCAAATACTATAATTTCCAGATGGAATTACAGATCACTTTTTACTGTGAGATACTTTGTTTTTCAATCTTAGTAGTCCACTCAGTCCATATTTGCTTCTTACCTTTGCAGTCGCTATTACTATATTCATCATAAGAGCAAACATCAGCAAAATAATGTATTGGTTAATCAAAGAACTTGTTTCTAATGAGGAATGCAGAATAAGAAATATTTTTTTCCTCTTGGTTAACAGCTTTTAAATGTTCTCCACTGTCTACTTATGGTCTGTGGTTTTTTGTTTTTTTTTTTAATTAAGCCATTGCAGCATTGTAGAGACAATCCAGTGTCTGCCTATCCTTCATAATATATTTCATCCCTTAAATGATATCAAAGAGCACGTAAGTCTCAGTTCATTTAGGAGACAGTTCAGCTGGCTGGTAGGAAGACTTGTTTTGCAAAAAAGTAATGATGTAACAGGTGAAAACAATGCTAGGATACTGTTTTTAATGCTTGTGTGGTGATGATTTTCTCACCAGTGAATAGTGTAAATGGGGAAGAAGTGAAAATGACACAAGTGAGAATATCCATGAGTGTAAATAATTTGATGTAAATATTACAGGTAACAAATAGGGGGGAAAAAAAGGACAGAGGGTGGAAAGGAAAGAAAAGGGGTACTAGTAACTGACAAATTAAAGGCTGTTTAATGCCTGATTTGTTATATTTATCTACAAGTATTTTCCCAATTTTTTTTTTTTTTACATGAACCCCTTTTTATCATTGATTTTTGAAAAGATGGTATAAGGTGGAATTTAAGTATTGCTGGTGGGGGGGAGTATTGTAAAAACAAAAAACTCTAGCATAGTTTATGATTTCATCAACAGCTGTTTGTCACCCTCATGGCCCTGTGAATTTTTTGTCAGTAATTTCATTCTTTTGAGATGTATCTTAAATGCAGAACTCAAGAAATTCATGTAATCAATACAGTGATATAAAATATTACTTCTTTTGTGTTAAAGAAAACCCAGAAGATTTCACCAGTGCCTCTTTGATAGAATCTCAGGGGTTTGATAAATATTATTACTATGGCTTTGATATATTTACCCAGGAAAATAGGGGTTGTCAGCTTATTAGAAACGTCTATACTGAATGAAATAGAAATCTGAGCTGTTCATTCAAAATAAGAAAAGATGTTAGTCACTTAGTGCTGCAAGTAGGCAATGTTAGAATATTTGAAACATATTGAAGATTTTTTTTTGTATTGGCATATGCAGGGTATATTGGTAGATAAAACTTGATATTTTGATATAGTTGGTCAATATATAAACTAAATGTGTAATTTTCACTGTGTCAAAATACTAAGGAATTATGCAATGAACTAAAATATACATATAACGCTTATGTTTTGACTGCCAGTAATTCAGTGATTACTGAATTTCATATGCATTGTGCACTTATATGAGAATTTTTTTAATATGGCAGACTTATACATTTAACTGAACTGCTGGGAATAGTGCACAATACATTTCTTTCTGTCTAGTCATATATGTCCATTTAATGTCTATGTATATCTAGATGTATTCTTGAATTTTTTATAAGGATACCATAGCACACTATTGGTGCTATATGAATAAAATCACAATAGAAACAAAAGAAGAGCGATTTTAACTTCAGATTTAAAAAAACAGTTGTAGCTTTGACATCAGCTAAAAAGCAGGGATTACGATAGTGTTTGTATATTAATCACTGATATTTTAAATACTATGTAAATGTGTACTTTGTGCTTTGCGAGGACTAACTTGGCTATTTTGTTACAAAATTAAAAACTTATCAGTTATGTGACACATTAGATTTGGAGCCTATTAAATTCTTGTTTTTGTGTTTACAGGATTGGTTTTATAATTTGGTTCTATCAAATCCTTTTAACAATTTTCTTGGTTCTCTTTTTTTTTTTTTTTTTTTTTTAAATGGCCCTCTCCTAATGTTTGGGTTTTAAAATAGAAAGTTTAAATTCATGACACAACTGAACAGACTTTGTCACTTTGAGTTACAATATTTATTAATATTATTCAAAATATATCAGAATATCAAGGAAACTGTGAACATACTTCTAAACAAGCAAACACTTAGTAAATAAAAGTGCAATCCTGCAAACATTTGTTTGTGACTCAGTCTTACTCTCTTATGTTAGGATTACTCATTGAAGTAAGTATAACACACATGAAAGGACTGTGACTTTTATCTTTGTGTTCTGCACATGGTCCTACCAAGTTTAATTCTACCATTAATAACTATATAGGTTAGACTTGATATTCTGTATCACTTTCTGTATTAAATAATTAGAAACAAATGGTAGAGAGAAGACATTCATAGTATGTATTTTAAATATTCTTATAGACTTCATTTTGACATTTCCAGAATAATGATTATTTGATCCTTTTATTAAAAAATAGCATATTTTGCAATCAAGGACTATTTAGCATTGTAGCTAGTTGTACTATACCAGGTACTTGCCCTTTTGAAAGTAGCATTGTTTGGTATATTGAGAAATAATTTCTAATATAAAAAAAACCTCACTGATGCGAGCCTTTATGCAAATGAATAGAGGGAGCCAAAAGATAAAATGCACTTAGGAACAGTATTACCTCTTGGTGTATTCTCTTGTGTACTGTTTTGTACCTCAGACACATGATGCTGAGGTACAAAACAGTACACAAGAAGTATAAAACTACAGTTGCTTAAAATACAATCTTATCAATGTATGTCTAGTAGAAATAAATATAAAACAGTATAAAACACCTTGGTGACCAGTGTTAGTTTTCTTTTTGTGTGTTTATATAGGTGTGTGTGATGGGTATAAATGAAAGTTATTTGGATTCACAAAACATTATTCTATTTTTATTTTATTTATTATCACTGGGAGTTTCTTGGTATTTTGGTTTTATTTCTTTCCCTCTTTTAATGTTTGGATGTCTGCTACCCCCTTGATGGTTATTTCTTCTGAGGTTTTCAAACATTCAGCTGGTATATTTTATTAGGTATGAAAATCATAAACTGCAAACATGCAGCATAGTCACTGATTAAAGAGAATGTGAGAGAGTTTCATTGAAATAAATCAGTGTTTTAAGGTTTTTGCCATCTTTCATCTTACAATGATGCTATTTTCAGAACTCTGTTGCTCATACCCTACAAAATGATTTTATCCAAGAATTCAGCTGTTAGAGAAGGAGGGTGCCTGGCAGCACGTTAGTTTTATACATGCTCACTTAAATAGAAAGCCTTTGATGTAGATTTTTTTTAACAACAATATTAATTTTGCTAAGCAGTTTAATTTGGGGGAGGGACACGGTCAAATTGTGATTTAACCTTTTGCAGAAGATAAACACAAATCCATAGATAACTGAGGTCAGATCTCTTAATGCCTTGGTCCCACATCTGTTACTCATCTGAGTAACCATTCCTAAAGCAAGTCATCCCATTTAAACAAATGGACTATGATAAGATTTAAGGATTGCTGTTCCGGGTAATTTAACAGAGATAAGGAAATAGATCAATCCTACTCCCACTGGCTTTAATGGAAGCAGGATCAGTCCCCAAACTCCCTTGTATTTGTACAGATGAACTAGAGTTTCCTCATCCCTGTATGTTTATATATGCACTTTGTTCAGCATGTTTAAAAAGATCTTCATGACTAATGCCAAAATTGTAGACTTGGAATAAAAACCTCTCCCCTGCATCGGAAAAAGAAACTGTTCACCAATCTATAACACTGGGAGTCAAATTGTTATGTGATACCCACCTGTAATTTTGCTAAAGTTCGATGCTGTGCTCTATTTTTGTTGCTAGTAAATACTGAATCAGGCTTATTTACAGAAATGATGCAAACTTAATGTCAGGATTTAAGTGATTTGTGACTCTAGCATCTTAAAAAATACAAATGTTATTGGGGACCAAACTGCCTCCCCTTCCCTCCCCCCACCCGAACTTATTCCTCATATTTTCTCCCTTGGGCAATCCCTATTCTCAGTGCCCTGATTACTCTCAAAGCTCTCCCATATGAGCACTGCATTTTACTGTCATTAATTGATGAATATCAATGACTATTTAAATTATGTGACTGAAAATACAGCCCTGATTTTGCTTTTTGGGCTTACTATAGGACCTGATCCTAAAACACCTTTCTCATACATATAGTTCTTTCACTTTAGTGGCCCCAGTATCCCTTTACAATTTGAAGGATTGGGCCCAAAGCTTGGATTTTGTATTACTAAATGACATTGGAAATAATAGTGAATTGAACGCTTCTGTTAGGCACGATGGACTTGATTCTCATAACTTCTGGTTGACACGCATGTAAATGAAGTCAAAATTTGCCCAGTATTTTATTTTGGATACACTTTTTGGCAACAACAGCATAATTACATCCACATAACACTATACTGATTGTAGAAAGGATTTAAGTACAAATTGCAAATATAATATTAATAGCTGAATCCTGCTCGCAGTTGCACTCGTAACACCTTGATGACATTAATGTGCTGGTTTGAGGTTAGCTGAGGACAAAGTCGGGCCCAGGAGGTCTAATGTTCTAGTACATTGAGTCAAATCTAGCCTGCTAATTTTTCAGTATTGCATTAGACTTCCAAAAAAGCCTCAGTGATTTAAGAGCCTCTATATGCTTTATTGAAAATCAGTGGGATTTGTGCTCCTAAATCTCATCAGCATCTTTAAAAATCCTAGTCTGTATCAGGGGAGTATAAACCTAGTGGCCTGATTGCATAAATCTTGCTTAAGCTAAAACCAATGAGAACTTTGCCTGCATAGGGGCTGCTGATTGAAGCCTTGGATCTTTCTCAGGTGTGTAATACAGGTTGACCCTCTCTAGTCCGGCACTCTCTGATCCAGCAGAATCTATGGTCCAGCATGATGCTAATTAGTTGGATATATAAAACTATGGTATGCCCACACCTTGAATACTACGTACAGATGTGGTAGCCTCATCTCAAAAAAGATATATTGGCATTGGAAAAGGTTCAGAAAAGGGCAACAAAAATGATTAGCGGTTTGGAACAGATCCCATATGAAGAGAGATTAAAAAGACTTGGACTTTTCAGCTTTGAAAAGAGAAGACTAAGGGGAGGAGGGTATGACAGAGGTCTGTAAAACCATGACTGATGTGGAAAAAGTGAATAAGGAAAAATTACTTACTTGTTCCCATAATATAAGAACTAGCGATCATTAAATGAAATTAATAGGTAGCAGGTTTAAAATAAAGAAAAGGAAGTTTTTCTTCACACAGCGCAGTCAACTTGTGGAACTCCTTGCCAGATGATGTTATAAAGACCAGGACTTTAACAGGGTTCAAAAAAGAACTAGATAAATTCACAAAGGTTAGGTCCATCAATGGCTATTAGCTGGGATGGGTAGGAATGGTGTCCCTAACCTCTTTGTCAGAGGCTGGAAATGGATGACAGGAGAGGGATCACGTGATGATTCCCTGTTCTGTTCGCTCCCTCTGGGGCATCTGGCATTGGCCACTGTTGGAAGACAGGCTGCTGGGCTAGATGGACCATTGTTCTGGCCCAGCATGGCCATTTTAATGTCCTCTTATCCTGGGTGTGGCCAAGTTTCCTGCGCTCCCATCAAATTTGTTTACAGCCGCCAGTCCTGGCTCTCAGTGTTCTGTGCTGTTATTTAGCTCTAATTTACCCCCTAAATGTCTTCTAAGAGCCCAGTAAGCTGTGAAAGTGTTAATAATGCTGCTAAACAATACTGATCCCCATTGGTCCGGCATATTCTCTAGTTTTGGCAGCGGTCAGGTCCCAAGGGTGCCGGACAAGAGAGGTTCAATCTATACTACACTTTTTGGAAACTAGTTCAGATTGTGGCCCCAAAATTGTTTGCAGAAGAGGGCATCAGCCGAGTCCTCGGCAGCATCTCCAACTTCCCATGCCCTGAGAACTTGCAGTGAGGGCTCTGGGGCTCATCTGGCCTGAGGCAGGAAGTGAGTGTTTCCCACAATGGATTGAGGCAGTGTGAATGATACACATCATTCCCTCCTGAATCTCCCTTGAGTGAAATTGGTATGGGATGGAACTCTGTTGGTGAAGCTGACTTGGTGAGGTTGAAATTGTTGCCCAAAGAGTGTCCCTGTGCAGAAGTCTTATGAAGCAGGGTTATCCTATCTGTAGCAATGGCCCTGATATTTGAAAAAATGAAAGCAACTATGCTGATAAAAACAGACTTGCAAAAGCCTTGATGTTTCTACTTCCAAAAGTATTTGGGTCATTTTATTATTTTTTCTGGGCTTTGTTGAGACATTACATGCATAGTGCTGTGCCATAGAGACCACACATGATTTACAAAGGGAAATATGTCAACTGTGGCTTTGTACAAGATTGCTTCCTTTGACTGCAGCCTACTATCTTTAATGGGAGTTAATAATAAATTAATGAATTATGTAATGCAGGGCTGGCTGTTTGAAAGATATCTTATGTTCTATGAAGTTTCACTCCACATGCCCACCATGACAAAAATCCATACTAAATGTGTCTGATCTGTATCCCTCAAAACAGTTGTTTCTCAACCTTTTTTTCTTTTTAATAAAGTACCCCCTTTTAAAAATATATATAAGTACTCCCAGTACCTACAGTTTTCAGATAGACAACAAAAATTTCTACCATTTCAACACATTTGTTTAAACAACTTAATCATAGCCGGGCGGGCGATAACATTTGTGGGCATAAAAAGTACAAAAATAATAGAGTTGTAACACTTAAAACAAAAAATCAGTTTTCTCCAAATGTCAGTTTTGCTGACATACCCCCTCCCCGACTTCTCTCAAGTTCCCCTAAGAGTACTCGCACCACTGGTTGAGAAACACTGCCTTAAAAGATGTGAACATTTGTTAACATACAGTGATTTTCCCCCCCCCCCCCCCCACCTTTATAACAATGAGATCTTTCATAAGCAGTGCTTATTTGAGTCAAATTTTGCCAAGTGAAACCCCATGTCTTATTCTTGATTTAGGGTCAGATTCTGATCTTTTATCAATTAATCTTTATTGAGAAGCCCTGTTGATGTTAGTGGGGATACTTGTATTGGCAAGAATTCATCATATGAGTAAGGATTTGCAGATTAGGCCTAGACCTCAGTTTTTGTTTTTAAATCACCAAAAATGAGTCCGATCTTGTTATCGTTCAGTGGGAATTTTGGATCTGAGCCTGCTCTCACTGAAGCAAATGAAAATTTCCTATTTTTCTCTAATTTACTCTCCATGACATACCAGTGGTGGAAGAGAGAGACAGGAAGCTGGATTTTTGTTCCTCATATGACTTTTTGCTATTTATTTACAAAGATTCTAACAAGTTTATAAAAAAGATTGACATTATTTGCATCAACAAATCGCAAGCTTTTGCAGTTAATTACAGTAATTCAGAATCACACTGTCTTTGAGGCAGAGCCTGAAATACTCAGAATATGAATATGGGTTTATAATATTTCTGTTTTAATAAGGCTTGTTTCTATGGGATTTTTTTTCCTTCTTTAATTACCTTCTTGTCCTCTCTCCCTTTCCCTGCTTTTTAAGAGTTCCATAGAAGAAAGATAGGATTTTGCAAATAATTATTTGGGCCCTTGAACCTGTAATAGGATCAGTGTGTTCTGAGCCCAGACCTGCAGCCCTTACTCACCTGACTCTCATAACTTCCCCTGGGTTACATGTGAATATGGCAAGCAAAATTTGACTCATGTTTAGCAGAAGCTCACATAGGAAAATAAACTGGAGGGGAGAGGGATTCACCATCCAATCGCCATATAGCTCAGGGGTGGGCAATATTTTTTTTCCGCAGGCCACTTCAGAAATCTTTGAAGTGGCCCTGGGCCACACGGGAAAAGGAGGGGCATCAGGTGGAAGGGGCGTGGCCAAAGTATTTCCAGGTTCCCCACTCCTAGACAATGATTGGTCTGGAGGTAAGGGAGTGCCTTTGCCCCCACCCCACATTCCCCCAAGGTGCCCATGCCGCTGACATCGGAGGAGACTTCCCTTTCTCCCCTGCCCCTAGGCCAATTAGGACTTGAGGGTGGGGGAGCACCTGAAGCTTCCTCTGCTCCTTCTCCCCCGCCCCCCCCCCCCCCCCCCCCCCCGCCATGCTCTGTGAGCAGCTTGTGGTGCTTCAAAGCGCCGCATGCTCCTGGCAGGGCGGGAGTAGGCTTTGTGTGCTCCCCCGCCCCCAGATCCAAATTGGCCTGGGGACAGGGGAGCAGCAGGGCATCCATGGGCCTGATCTACCCACTTGGCAGGCTGGATGCAGCCTGCGGAGGCCCTTTTGCCCACCCGATATAGCTTATGATTTTTTTTAAAAGCAAGTGACAAGATAGTTATTCTCCAATGTGACTAGAGTAAAATGAAGATTGAAGTCCTCATTTTCCTTGGCATGCTGCTGGAAGTGCATGTTGTTAGGGATGCCTTAGTACAGCCATGTTTTCTGAGGCAACAATTTTCACTCTAGGTTAGCTCCTCCAAATGACATGATTGGGGATTGGGCTCTGAGTTTATTCTGGAAGCGCAGTTGTTGCATGTGTCATGTTCCACTCTGCAACTGCCAGTCACCTAGAAGACACCAGTGCAGGGAGTGATATGGGTAGAATAATCCTGTATAATATGATGTATTTATTATCACTATCAATAATTCTCTAGAAAGAGTAACATTCTGAGTTAGGGTCTATGTCACTGTCAAAAATATCATTACCTGTTTCTGAGTCCCTGAAAATTTGGAATTTCATCAGAAAAAGAAGAAAAAATGATTTAGGAAAGCGTGAATGATTATTAGGAATGGTAATAGAGATGTAGCCGTATTAGTGTAGACTAGCTGAAACAAAAAAACTGGACTATGTAGCACTTTAAAGACTAACAAGATGGTTTATTAGTTGATGAGCTTTCGTGGGCCAGATCCACTTCCTCAGATCAAACTGTGGAAGAAAATAGGCATGACCATATATACCAAAGGGATACAATCAAAAAAATGAACACACATAAAAAAGGACAAATCAAATTTCAGAACAGAGGGGAATGGGGGGGAGGTAAATGTCTGTGAGCTAATGATATTAGAGGTGATAATTGGGGAAGCTATCTTTGTAATGGGTAAGATAATTAGAGTCTTTGTTGAGACCCCGGCGTAAAGTGTCAAATTTAAGCATGAATGACAGTTCAGAGGTTTCTCTTTCAAGCCTGGTGTGAAAATGTCTTTGAAGCAGTATGCAGGTAATCAAGTCATTGAGACAATGCCCTTTCTGGTTGAAATGGCAAGAAACTGTTTTTTCTTTATGATACTGTCTGATATCCGTTTTGTGTGCATTGATTCTTTGGCGAAGCGTCTGAGACGTTTGTCCAATGTACATAGCAGATGGACACTGTCGGCACATGATGATATAGATTATATTTCTGGATGAGCAGGAATATGTGTTCTTGATCTTAAAACTGAATTGGTTAGGTCCAATAATGGTGTCAGCAGAGTAAATATGTGGGCAAAGTTGGCAACGGGGTTTGTTGCAAGGAAAAGTCCCAGGGTTGGTATTAGTGTGATATGTCCTGTGGTTGTTGGTAAGAATCATCCTGAGGTTAGGTGGTTGTCTGTAGGAGACTATGGGTCTGTCTCCCAGAGCCTCTCGGAGTGTAGTATCCTGTTCTAGTATAGGTTGTAGTTTATTGATAATATGTTGCACGGGTTTAAGTTGGGGACTATAGGTGATGACAAGTGGTGTTCTATTGTTGGTTTTCTTGGGTCTGTCTTGAAGTAGATGGTTTCTGGGTATTTGTCTGGCTCTTTCAATTTGTGTTTTTATTTCTCCAGGTGGGTAATTGAGGTTTATAAATGCTTGGTAGAGATCCTGAAGTTTCTGGTCTCTGTCAGTGGGATTAGAGCAGATGCGGTTGTATCGAAGGGCTTGGCTATAGATGATGGATCGTATGGTGTGTTCTGGATGGGAGCTGGAGGCATGAAGGTAACTGTATGAGTCAGTGGGTTTTCTGTAGAGAGTGGTGTCTAATTTACCATTGGTGATCTGTACTGTGGTATCCAGGAACTGGATCTCTCGTGTAGAATGGTCGAGGCTGAGATTGATGGTGGGGTGTAGGTTGTTAAAATCTCTGTGGAATGTCTCCAGTGTTTCTTGGCCGTGGGTCCAGATCATAAAGATGTCATCGATGTAGCGTAAGTATATAAGGAGTAAAAGGGGATGGGATCTGAGGAAACGTTGTTCTAAGTCAGCCATAAAGATGTTAGCGTACTGTGGGGCCATGCGGGTACCCATGGCTGTGCCACTGATCTGGAGGTATAAGTTGTCCTCAAAATGGAAATAATTGTGGGTGAGAACAAAGTTACATAGGTCGGCTGGCAGTGGTGTCCTCTGGGATCTGTTTTCATGTGGGATGTTGGTGTATAGAGCTTCTACATCCATGGTAGCAAGGATGGTGTTATCAGGGAGGTTATCGATGTTTTGTAGTTTTCTCAGGAAGTCAGTAGTATCTCGGAGATAAGAACACTTTACCACATGCCAAAAATGTGCAATCCTCCTTCAGTTGTGGGATGTCTAAATTAGAAAAACAACCTGGTTTGTAAGGGAAGTAAAGGTGGCTACAAAAATAATATATATATAAAAACAAATGTAAGAATGAGAATAATGAATATAAATCAGAATTTAGGAATTGTTAAAAAAACATTGATTTGGGAAGTAAAGGAACCCAAGGAGAAATTGCCAAAACCCTGTCTGGAATGATTTCGTTGGGATTGGCCCTGCTTTTAGCTGGGGGTTGGACTTGATGACCTCCTGAGGTCTTTTCCAACCCTATGATTCTTTCCAATCCTCTGAGGTCTCTTCCAACCCGAACTGAATAATCTTATGAATCAGCATCCTAGCAGATAAAGCACAATATGGGAATATTAGCTGGTGTCTGCCACAGACCACCAGATCACTCTAGGAAACAGAATAATGAGCTCCTTACTCACCTATTAGGAATGTGCAGGGGAAAAAAGCTGTGTGATTATAGGGATTTCAGTGAGAGCCATATACGCTGGAAGTCTCATGCTGCCAGCACTAAAAATTCTTGGCATTTCTAAATATTATAGAATTCAGTTCAAATTCAGTGTTGCATCCCACATGGAAGAAGTCTATATTAGACCAAATCTTGATAGGTAAAGAGAAACTGGTCACAGAACTACACTTTAATGTTATGTTAGGTACAAGTGATCATGACTTGATCACATTTCTAATGTGCAAACTGAATAAAATCCAGACCAATACTAAATATACTCGATGCTGTGGAAGGGCCTATTTCATAAAGCTGAAATTGATGACCGGTTAGATCAGCTGGGAGGAAGAACTGAATCAGAAAAATGTGAACGATTATTGGGAATTTTTATAAGAACGCTTTACGCAGGCCAAACGTGCAGTCCTTCAACCAAGGAAAAAGGCTGTTTTTCTAACCTAGACATCCTGATTTGTAAGGGAAGTAAAAGGCAGCCACAAAAAATAAAACAATAGATAACAAATTAAAGAATGAGAATAATGAATGTCAGAATTTTGGAATTGTTAAATTGATTTGGGAAGTAAAGGAACACAAAGGAGAAATTTATGTCCAGCAGCTTAGGTTAATAAGTTTAAATATGTTAGGAACAAAGACTCCTAACAACAGTATTGGTCCATTAATAAGTGGAATTATTAATTAAAAAGCAGATAAGCCAGAATAGTTCAGTAAACACTTCTGGTGTGCATTTGGGGAAAAACCAATGATGATGTTATATGCTAACATGTTTTCGATTATATTAGCATGTCAGGAAGATGTTTAGACCCCTGCATGGATACAAATGTCTACCCATGGATGTGGATATCCATGGATAGAAATTGATATCTGCTGTTCCACAGGGCTCTTCTACTCAGAGACTTTGTGGCTGAAGGACAGGAGTGTGGTGCCTCTGCTCCCAGGAGCCAGCACCCTCTGCCAATAGCTTCTCCCTCAGCCCCACTCCCAGCCGTGCCCCCGTCTTGGGTTGTACAGCCTCATGACTGGCAGGAGCTATGGGTACCAGATGTTGGCCCCTTTTCTTTGGCCACAGCATCTATTTGAGCTCTGTGGATCAATGGATACTGATTTCTTTCTTTAGATATCTGCATTCATGGGTAGACATTTGTACTCACACAGGGCTCTAAAGATGTTAAACAGCAGCTATTAATGTTAGACATTTTAAAATCAGCAAGTCTGGATAATTTGCATCCAGGAGTTTTAAAAGACCTGGCTGAGACACTGGCTAGGCCATTGTTTATTGTTCACCAAAATTCTTGGAAAACTGGGGAGGTTTCAGAACAACAAAAGAAAAGTAATTTTATGGCAATGTTTAAAAAAGGATAACCAGGATGACCCACAAATAGTTATAGTTCTATAAGTCTGAGACAGATCTCTGGAAAGATAACAGAGCAGCTGATACAGGATTTGATTAATAAAGAATTAAATTGGCATTCATCTTAATCAGTCTGGGTTTATGGAGAATAGATCCTGTCAAACTACTTTGTAATCTCATACAGATATTGAATGTGGTTGATAAAGAAAATAGCCTTGATGTATTATATTTGGACTTCTGGGTGGTGTTTGAATTGGTGCCACATAACATTTTGTTTAAAAACCTAGAATGATGTCAAACTAACATGGCACACATGAAATGGATTGAAAGCGGGCTAGCTAACAGGCCTCAAAATGTAATTGGAAATAGAGAATCATCATTGAAATTGAGGTTGTGTTTTGTTTTTGTTGTGTTTTTTGTTTTTTTTTTTAATGGGGTCCCTCAGGAATCAGTTCATGGCCCTGGGCCAGTTAACTTATTTTTCAATGACCTGGAAGGAAACATAAAATCATCACTGATGGAGTTTGAAGAAGGCACAACAATTGTGGGAGTGGTAAATAATGAAGCGGACAGATGATGGATGCAGCATGATCTGCATCACTGTGTAACTTGGGTACAGGCAAACACTGCACTTTAGTATAGTTAAATATATCCCTCAAGGAAGAGAGAACACAACCCATGCTTATAGTACAGGGGACTCTGTTTTGGGAAGCAGTTATTCAGAGGAAGATTTGGAGGTTGTGTTGAATAAGCAGCTGAACATGAAGTACCAGTGTGATGCTGTGGCCAAAAGGGTAATGTGTCCCTTGGTTTAATTAATTGGGAAATGCCAATGAGGAGGAGCCAGGTTAACTTTACCTCTGTGTTTTGGCACTGGTGTGACTGCTGCTGGAATAGTGTCCAATTCCAGTGTGAACAATTCAAGAAATATGTTCATAAATTGGAGGGGGATCGGGAAAGAGTCACAAGAACAATTAAAGGTTTAGAAAACATATCTCTCAGCAATAGACTCAGAGGTCCTTCTGTTTTTGCTTAGCAAGGAGAAAGGGTGATTTTCTGGGGATCAAATATTTGATAAAGGGCTCTTCAGTTGAGCAGAAAAATACCCAGTGACTGGATGTATAAGCTAGGCAAATTCAGACTGGAAAATAGGCATACATCTTTAACTGTGAGTAACCGGCTATTGTAACAGGATTGTGGAGAGCTCTCTGTCACTGGCAATTGTTAAATCAGGATTAGTGTGTGTGTTGTGTGTTAAATAAGTTCTCTAAGAATTATTTTGGAGAAGTTCTATGCCCTGTGTTATATAGGAAGTCAAACTAGATGATCATAGTGGTCCCTTCTGGCCTTGGCATCTGTGCCTCTATCAATTCACCTTAAACTCTTAAGGTATTTAAAACACTTTCTGTAGAACCTTGCTAAATGTCTGTAGCATAGGCACTGACTCCCTGGTGGCTCCCGGGCTGGAGCACCATAGGGGGAAAAATTACTGGCTGCTGAGCAGCCAAGCCAAGCTCCCTCCCTCCCCCGCCCCCGCCCCTCCCCATGAGCCTCTTGCCTGCTGGTGGCCCCACCTTACTAATTCCTCTCCTGCCCTTCCAACACTGCTTGAGTGCCATGAACAGCTGATTCATGGTGCTCAGGAAGCTCCAGGAGGGAGGGGGAAGAGCGGGACATGGTGCATTCAAGGGAGGAGGTGGGTCGAATACCCCCCCAGTCCCGCCTTGGCTAGAGGGGAAGTTGGTGCTTTTGGTCTGATAATCCTCTTGCTTTTGCCCTTTTTATATTCTGTAGCACTTTATATGCGAGCAGTAATTTCATTCTGTATGTATAACCCCGCTACAAGAGGGATTAAAATGGACATCCGAGACCTGTGCTGCGCTGTAGGGGAGAACAGCTGAGATTGGACAGGATGAAAATGTGAAGTACTATAAAGTGCTACCAGACCATTTGTTGTTTTTTTTTTAGTTTATCCTGTACAGATTAACTCGGTTACCCCCTGAAGCTGCATAAAGAAGGTTAGCCTTCTATAGTGGTAGGGGGTATGCACGTGTCCGCATGCATTTACTAGTGAATCTGCTGGTAATGCCAGCTGTGCTCTCTTCACATCTAAATCCATCCCCATGGGTGGATGATACTATTGAAACTGCTTTTTTTTTTTTTTTTTTTTTTTCCTGCAGAAATAAGAGGAGACTGAAGGGGCATTGTGTTTTCTGGTTTACATCCCCAAGGGCAAACACATTAAGAACATAAGAATGGCCGTACTGGGTCAGACCAAAGGTCCATCTAGCCCAGTATCCTGTCTGCCGACAGTGGCCAGCACCAGGTGCCCCAGAGAGGGTGGACCAAAGACAATGATCAAGCGATTTGTCTCCTGCCATCCCTCTCCAGCCTCTGACAAACAGAGGCCAAGGACACCATTTTATCCCCTGGCTAATAGCCTTTTATGGACCTAACCTCCATGAAATTATCTAGCTTCTCTTTAAACTCTATTATAGTCCTAGCCTTCACAGCCTCCTCTGGCAAGGAGTTCCACAGGCTGACTACACGCTGTGTGAAGAAGAACTTTCTTTTATTAGTTTTAAACCTGCTACCCATTAATTTCATTGGTGTCCTCTAGTTCTTCTATTATGGGAACTAATAAATAACTTTTCTTTATCGGCCCTCTCCACACCACTCATGATTTTATATACCTCTATCATATCCCCCCTCAGTCTCCTCTTTTCTAAACTGAAAAGTCCCAGTCTCTTTAGCCTCTCTTCATATGGGACCCGTTCCAAACCCCTAATCATTTTAGTTGCCCTTTTCTGAACTCTTTAGGGCCAAAATATCTATCTTTTTTTGAGGTGAGGAGACCACATCTGTACACAGTACTGAAGATGTGGGCGTACCATAGTTTTATACAGGGGCAGTAAGATATTCTGGGTCTTATTTTCTATCCCTTTCTTAATAATTCCGAGCATCCTATTTGCCTTTTTGACCGCTGCTGCACACTGTGTGGAAGTTTTCAGAGAACTGTCCACGATGACTCCAAGATCTCTTTCCTGATTTGTCATAGCCAAATTAGCCCCCATCATACTGTACGTATAGTCGGGGTTATTTTTCTCGATGTGCATTACTTTACACTTATCCACATTAAATTTCATTTGCCATTTTGTTGCCCAATCACTCAGTTTGGTGAGATCTTTTTGGAGTCCCTCACAGTCTGCTTCTGTCTTGACTATCCTAAACAGTTTGGTATCATCTGCAGACTTTACCACCTCACTGCTCATTGCATCATAGTTATATCGGTCCAGTCTTTTCATACAGAGTCTCACTGTGGGCTTGTTCTAGTCACTTAAATTCTATGCCTCAGTTTCCCTCACCTATTAAATGGTGTCAATACTTGACAAGTGTCCCATTTTACAGATGAAGGGGCCTAGTATCTAGCCAGATAGGGGGTGGAGGGGGAAGGGGGGGCAGGATGGCAACCCATCTAAATAAATTTGTTACTTATGGTTTGTAAAGCCCTTTATGAATGAAAAGTGGTTTTATTTTTATACTTCCATTTTGCTTCAAAAACCTGCATGTATGTGATCTTTCCTGACAGAATAGTAATTCTGATTTTTCTGTTTCACATGGCAGATGCTTTTTATAGACCAAATGAAAAGTTGCTGTCACACCTCTTTTCCTCCCCCCCCCCCCCCATTTTTGGTTACTAAAGGCCTGGGGAGTTAGAATTAATCCCTGCAAATCTTTTACTCCTGAGAGGTACACAGATTGTAAAACATAAGCCTAGTAGCATTTTTAGAAACTTATTCAGGAGTCAGCAAAAAGTTAGACAGAACCGTGGGGGGGGGGAAACAGCCTATCTGCGTCATGCCAGCCATTAGTTTACTCATTTTGCTACACCCCCATCATTGTCCCAAATAAGAACACCTGAGGGACTTACTTCTGGAATTAATGAACACCTGGAGTTCTCACTGAAGGCAGTTGGAACTGAGGGTACTTAGCTCATTTGAAAATGGACCATAAAGATCTTGTTAAGGGTTCTCTAAAGAAAACAGAGAGCGGCTAGTCTACAAGTTAGGATGCTACCCTTGGACCCATCTTACCTTGCAGAGTCGCTGTGTGAATAAATACATTACAGACAGAGGTGCTCTGGTATGTTGGGAATAGGGGCTCTCTAAGTATTTAAGATAAATAGCGCTACTTCCAAGGAATTTTGTGTGCATGCCCATGCACACATGCTCATGGGAGTAGGATAGTTGGAGGTGAGTTTATTACTGACTATGAATTAATGCCATTGCTAATAACTACTGAAGTTGTAAGGGTGGTTGTGGGTTTTGTTTTTTTTTTCAAATTTGAATAACAGGCCTTTCTTTGGTATTCATTTTTGACATGGACACCAGAAGGAAATTTGTATAAAGTCTTACAATGTTCATTTGTTACTCTAAGTCACTTCATTCTGTGGCATCATGTTGCTTTTGGCTTTTGCAGAAATGCTAGATCTTCAAATGAGTGGGTGATCTGCATGAAGGTTCACTAATAATTGCATGAGAGAATGTTAAGGAGATTACATTAAACTTAATATGTATGACCAAATTTTGCTCTATATCTGGAGGCAGAATCTGGCTAAATTAATCCCTGTGTGACTTCATAAAATTACACCAAGGATGAATTGCATGCATAAACATCCACAGATATAATTTAGCACCTGAGTCTAGTATTCCATTCATCAGCATAAGACAGGAGTAATTCTGCTGGAGTAAATAATAGAAGTATATTGGTCATGGCAAGAAGAGAATTAGGCCTATACCATATACACACAAGGTTCAGGATGAATCTGCATAAAATAATTTCTCATTGTGCACATACAGGTTTTAATCCCTGGGGAATGAGTCATCACTGTCAAGACCTGATTATGTAGATTTTTATAAAATAAAATGCATTGCCTACTATGTTCATGCAATACAACAGGAAATAGTAACACATCACAAAGAAACCATGCATGAGATCAGATATGGTCATTTGTTTTCCCCTTAAATTATCAGTTCTGATATCACTTCATTGTCTGATGAACTGAACTGAACATTACTGAACAAAGTGCTCATGTAAAAGAGGACTTTTTAACATTCTACGAGGCAAGGCAAATTAGCAACAAATGCTTCAGATTAGCAACAAATGCTATTTTCAATATGTATGTGATTGTAAAGAGGAAGTATTTTCATTGTTTAAAACACTGCCTATTGTTTAATACAGTGAAGTCTAAAATTTAAATCTTTTCACACATTTTATTTTTTTTCTTAAGACGCAATTAGTTGTAGAACTCAGCATTTCTACATTACAGCGAGGGTAGGAATGATCAAAGTCATTTATTTTAACCCTCATTATGCAGAGCTGATTACCAGGTCCACCATCTGGTGCAAAATCTTGATTATTTTTTTCCTGTATTTATTATTCAAATATTCACAAAAATCTAAAGCATCCAAGTTCTGTAATATAAAATCTTGACTTTTGTAACAGTAGATATATTGCACAATGTTTACCTTCTCTCTTCTCCACCAGGAATTGAATTATCCAACAGGGTTTAAAGAGGTGACTGGTCTAGGGGTGAGAATGTTGTATAGAAACACTGGGTTATAGTCTTCATAAGGTCAGTGTGCTCAGAGTTAGAAGATCTCTTACACCACTGACTCCCTGTTTGATCTTCAGTGAGTGATTTAAATATTAATCATGTCAGTTGTTGAGCACTTTCAGCTTCCATTAGTCATAACATCATTGGAAACTGACTGCTCTTAGCAACTCATAGGATCAACTCCTTGAGCATCTCAGTGCCTTAGTTTCCCAATATGCAAAAATGGGGGCTAACAATACTCCTCGCTCCTTCACTGGGATGTTGGAAGACATTATTAGTGAGTTTGCTCAGTGAAGTAAGTATTTGCATGTGCAAAATGGGTCACTGTGCCCACACATCGTCATTTTAACACACAAATATCCATTATGCACCCCACATTGAGATTTTTATTTCTGCAAGCACAAATTAAGCACCAGCAACTGAAACTTTGGTTCCATGGCTGTACTCAACCGAGACCTAATTCTGCCATCCTTACACGGAGTGTAGTATCATACTCCACAAGTAGTCCATTAAGGACAGTGGAACACCTTGTAAATGAAGGGACTGGGTGTAGAATTGGGCTCACAGTTTTGTTGGCTTAGTTATCAAATTACTTCAACCCAATCTAAATTTAATATTTGTGTGGATCCTTTCTATACATCAGACAGTTGCCCAGTCATACGCCAACTTTGTGTTTTGAGCTCCTTAACCATCATTGTTTTAAGTAACTTTTTTTTTTAATCAATGGGATGTAGAACTGCCGCTAGATCAGAGGTGGGCAATAATTTTTACAGGGGGTCCACTTCATTAATTTTGGTACATGTTCACGTGCTGGCTCCACCTGCGGAAGGGGCGGGGCTGGGGCCAGAGGCTTTGAAGAAAAAACACAGCAGAGGGCTCCTGGCTCTGCCACTACCACATTGCCTTACAGCTGCTTGGGGCTGCTGTGGCTATTTACAGGGCTTGCAGCTCTGGCCTCTGCCAGGGTAGCACTGCGAATGGGAGTTGTGAACCATTTAAATAGGATCCTGCTGCCTGAGCTACCACCTGGAAATTCAGTGACCCAGGCAGCAGGATATAAATAGAAATGTCCGGATCGAAGTGTTAGGTGGCCAGATCTGGCCCCTGGGCTGCATCTTACCCATCCCTGTGCTAGATTAAGGTATTACCATAGTAAAAAAAAACCACCCCAAATATAGCAGTTGTGACATACTGTAAAATCTTGTAGCTTTAATTTGAAATGATTTTTTAACTATTTTGATGCTTGTATATCATAAACAGAGATTAAGTGGTTCTGTACCCAGGAGTAAGGGTGAATATCTGATCTGAAGCTTTCAGTAACTGAGTAGTCAGATGAGATGAAACATGACACACAAATTAGAAACCACACTAAAATTCAGAAAGTTACTCATTGTTAATCACCTGAGTGAAATTGCAATGGTAGCATGATAAACAGGGAGGAAGGGCAACGCAGCTGTGAAAACAAATGAGGGAATTGGGCAGAGACTACTGGCAGAAAAGAAAAGACCTGTTGACATTATGGTATGTGGAAAAGATAAGTTAGGGTGATGCTTTGAGTGAAAGGACAGTAACACAATTGAGCATAATTGAAAACTGAATAGAGGCACAGAGTATCTAAGTGGAAACAGAGGAGGTAGAACAGTGATAAATACTAGCTAACGAAGGTGAATCCCTATGGAATAGTCACTTAGTCGGAGAGTATTTCCAGGTAGTAGGAGTCTCAGAAAAGGAGTTCTATTTGGTTTGGTTTTAACTAAGCTTTGAACTTTCTGTGGGTCCGTGTTTTCATTTTAGTTTTGTAGACTTGTGTATGCAAATTTAGAAGTCAAGAATGTGAAACACTAGTTGCATTGGCTAGATTCACAGGCTAGTGCTCTACATACTTCCCTAGACATCTCTGTTAAGGGGAATGATGGGTCATCTATGGCATTCATTTTTTATTCCAGATCTGAGAATTTCCTTTGCTTGAGTAATCATTATGCTAATCTGTATGGCTGTGGGTTCTTTTAGCTATGGACAAATTTCCACCAATGATCAACCCTAAAAGAGAGAACTCATTTTCACTGATCTTCTATGCTGTTATTTGGACTGAACTCCATTAGAGAATGACTTGTGTATGAACATGAGTCCCCATCAGATACCCTTAATTGTGCACTACCTTGTTTCTTGAATAGTCCCACTGGAGTCAATAATGCTGTCTGTGGAGTAGAGTAATATGGCCTGTAAGGAAGGGTATTAGAACATGGCCCCTCCAGATCACTGGCACTGATTAGACTATTTCTGGTTCACACTCAGGCTAGGTCTACACTACAGAGTTTTTGTGCAAAAACTCGTGGAGCATCCACACCTCAAGTGCATTTTTGTGCAAGTAAAATGAAAGAGCAGAGGGTTTTTTCCAGTGTAGGTATTCCTCCTTCTAAGAAGAATAACTCCTTTTTTGTGCAAGAGCTCTTGTGCAAAAATGTGTGGGGTCAGGGAACAGGGATGTTTTGTGCAAAAGGAGGCAATCGGGAAAAAGCACAGGTGCCCTGGTGGCCATTCTGTAAATAGCTATCAGTTTCCTTTCGAGAGAGCAGCCATGCAGTCTGGACGTGCTCTTTCGCAAAAGTGCATCACTTTTTCGATGCGCTTTTGCAGTGTGGATGCTCTCTTGTGCAAGAAGTTTTTGCAGAAGATCTCTTCCGCAAAAAGCTTCTTGTGCAAGAAGCCTGTAGTGTAGACATAGCCTCAGTGGAGAAGTGGTACAATGAAAAACTTTAGCAATGCACTTGTTATGGTAAGTCCCTCCAGATATTTTTAAAGGATCAGAGAAGTCTCCTATCCCAGATCATTTATATTGAAAAATCACTCCCTTGTTGGCATTACTTGCACAACACCATGCACAAGAAGGGCATAACACTTTATGAAAGGAACATAATTTCCCTTTAAATTATATATAAAATCAAATCACAAAATGTGAGTCAGGAAGTTGAGTTCTGTACCTGGCTCTAGCACTGACCTGATGGATTGCCTCAAAGGGTAGCTGTGTTAGTTGTATCTGCAAAAATAGCAAGGAGTCCTGTGGTATCTTAAAAACTAGCAAAAGTATGAGGGTGTAAGCTTTTGTGGGTGAAAACTACTTTACTTTAGCGTCGTTATCATACATTGCATCAGATGCATGGAGTCATCATTATATATTGGTTATAATGGCTAGAGGTTTCAATTGAGATCTGGTCATGATTGTGCTATGTGTAGTTAGAGAAGGGCTTTGGAAGATGCAGTCTGCCTTAAGACAGAAAGAGAAGGGAAACAAGCCCAGAGAAGTGCGGGGGCTTGTCCAAAGCTGCAAAGAAGATAATTGGCATCACATAACCCTGGACCCCTGATTCCTACTTATTACAGTGATTTCTGTAACTGATGTAGTTAGTCCTAGTACCCAAGTGGTAGAAGTCTGAATACGGTGATGATGAATGATGGGCAGAAAGGCTGTCACAGTTGTGTATAAAATAATTTGTATTTTCCTTTTTTTAAAATAAAACAAACAAGGAAATGACTTGCAAAAAATACTAAGTTTTATACAACATTATTGGATTGCAAGGTCAAGAACTCCAGAACTAGGAATCGAAGCTTTTAGGTTACCTGTGCAATCTTGATTCACCCCTTGTGCATATATATGCATTATGATACAGTCTTTAACTAAACTGATATTTCTGTAAAAATCAATGCCTCTTTCTGGAAGTGGCTAATTATACTGTTCATCAGCCGTTTGTATGCACAGGTGCATTCTTGTTGAAACCTGCTACCTAAACTTAAGTAGCACCTGTCCTAACCGGACTATCCAGGAGTTTGTCAATAGCTTTCCCTATCAGAGAGAGTTAAATGTTTCAAGTCTGTCAGTTACAATCCACATGTGCTGCACTTACAAGACTGTCTTTGGGCAGGAATCCAGTCCAGCATATATTTGAAGATCAGCTAAGCTACAAATTGGAGATCAACTGAAAAATAATTAATCCCAAGCCTGGTTAATACAGAAAAATTGATTACAAAGAATGTATGAAGCTGAGTTGCCGTCAGATACCTCAAAAAAGTCACAGTACACTGCTTTGATAAACTAATAACTTGGGATTCTATAACTGTTATAGTGAAACAACTCCACAGTAACTGAAATAGGCCTGTTTATTTTTCCATGCAGGCACATAAATAGATGTTAGTCCATACTCATAAAATACAGAAGTCCTGTGTGTATACACAATCCATGTATACATGCAAGTATACACTTTATAAAGTGTGTAATATATTTATTTGCTTTTGTATATGAGACTTCTGGTTCAACAGCAGTTTGGTTCATTGCCAGGTTAGCCTGTTAACACTCTATAATTAACATGGACACATACCCCCTGTGTGTGACATTTGTTTCACCTGGGAAAATTGGATAATAAACTAATGGCGGTTTTCTTGGCTGAAAAAGCTGTGTATTTTCAGAGGGGAGCAATTACAAAGACTGCATAACACTCAGCTCTATCTAAACAGAAAACCATCAGACAAATAGGCTTTATTTACAAGAAGCATATTATTTTGGTATGTGTGAGAAGGGGAAGGATGCATGGATGTATGTAGATTTTTATATAATCCCTGTGATATAGGCTGGCGTGAAGGATTTACCATGCACTAGGATATAGGGATATTCAGAAGCCTTGTAGCACATCAGACATATATTTAATTTATTTTACCATCTGATGTTGCATTCAGTTGAAAGGTGGTGTCACCTTCACTTGTGTCCAGAATCTGAATGGAGGGGGTGGCTCAGAGACATTTTAAGAGGCAAATGCTGTAGAGAGCATTCGGTGTTAGGGAGCACCTGAAGGTTTGGTGTATGCTTTGTAGCCATTTATACACTTCCAAACACCTTAAACCTTGCAGCCTAAAGCTAGGTATGCGTGAATATGTCCACTTGGTGTGAGTCACAGGATGCGATTGTGTAGTGTCTAGGCTGTCTCGCTTCAGTGCAGCAGAAGTCCTAACGAGTCATATGTGGGTCTTGGATTCTGATAGTTGCTTGTTGTTTCTACTTTGTCTCCATTGGGACAGTGGGATAATAACACTTGCCCCTTAGAGGTTTAGTGTTGATAATGTAAAATCCTAATACCTATTTCATTTGAGAAAGTAAGACTAATCAGATTTAAAAAAAAAAAAAGTATTTTTGGTTAGACAAGGTCCTATAACTTTTATAGGACCAACTTCTGTTTGAGAGAGACAAGATATCACCTCACCTGTCTTGTCTTCCTAATATTGTGGGACTGACATAGTTACAACTACATTGCATACAAGTATTCATGTTTTCAGCCATTTTATGCATTCATGGGCTTCAAATTAAGATCAGGAAGGTTAGGTTAAGCATCAAGGAAAAATGTCCCAACAGGCTCCTTAATTTTGTGGAATCATTCTTTATGGATGTTTTATGGTTGTTTCCTGACTGAGGCTTCTAAAATATTACTGCATAAGATGTGAAAATATAATGTAAAACCCGATCCTTCACTAGTGGCTATTACTCATTTATATTCTGTGCAACTTGTTTTTTATACTAGCAAAATATTTTACTTGTCTGACCCAGTTACAAAATTGGGGTATGAATGGATGCAAGGTCTGGTAATGCAATCACATGTATTTTGACTTGTGTGTTGTCAACCACCATTCTTCTCTAAGTTAGACATCTGTAGGATATTCTTAAGGAGATTTCTCACTTCATTGTGGCTCTGCATAGAACATCTTTATTGCCAATATTCACTAGAGGAATGCCATGACAATCATGGCAGATATTCTGTCTGGTCTCAGTTCACATTATCTTTTAATGAAATAAAATGTAGCTTGTTCAATTATTCACGCTTTGTGGCACGATATTGTTCAACACTAGAGATAGGCAGTCCTTCTCCCCTGAATAGTCTGGTGACACACAAGTTCACAGAATCATAGACATGTAAGATAGAAGGGGATCATTTTGGTCATTCCTCTGCCAGTTGCATTCT
Organism: Pelochelys cantorii; assembly: GCA_032595735.1. NCBI lineage: Eukaryota > Metazoa > Chordata > Testudines > Trionychidae > Pelochelys > Pelochelys cantorii. The sequence goes on along the minus strand of CM064326.1, from coordinate 328,872,327 downwards.
TGGATGTCAATTACATTATAGTGTACATTATAGTAATTGTGTATTGTGCCAAGTAGGCAGACTTGGGCAATGAGGTCCACTCTCCCCCAGTGTTGGGACAGGAGCAGTGGATGTGCCCTCTCGTAACTCTACATGCTGCCTCTGTTGCTGATATTTATTATTGCTGTTGCACCTGGGAGCTCCAGTAATGGCTCAGAACCCTCTTGTCTTAAACGGTTAAACACAGAACAAAAAGATGGTCCCTGACATGCAAGAACTGACATTCTAGGTATAAGATAAGAGACAACAGACAGATTGTGGTTTGGAGAGACCACATCTGGAAGCGAGGGAGGCGTTCACCTCATGCCCAAGCAAATCTTGATGTCTTTCCTATGGCTGCTGACAAAGGTAACAATTAGTGCCCAATGGTGGCGTTTGAATGTCTTGTTCTGTGGACATCTGTCCACTATGAAGTTATCTAGGACTGCCTGTCACTTCATATGGGCCATGGACCTTCATGTAGCCAAATACTTCCTTTTCTTTCTCTCACATGGATTCCATTGGTTTCAGTGGGAGATGTACATGTGCATCAGAAGTTGACATGTTTGTCTCTGTCTTGCTTCGATTTATCTGCCATCTTTATTCATGTTGCAGGAACTGTAATGCACTGACACTTTACTGCAGCTGGTGACTGTTATTAATGAATTCTTTAAATGCAGAAGTAGGTGATGAGTATCACATGATTAGGTATCAGAATTTGTCCATGTAGATATTAAAATAGAATTGAATATGCTCCATTACTATATTGAGTTTTTGGCTTTTAACTAGCTGCTTTGGACATGTCACTTTGGCCACTTTTTGTCTCAGTTATCCTATCTGTAATATTGGTTACAAACACCATGTCGTCATTCTACAGCAGGCCAAACTCAATGACTGATGATTTCTTATCTCATTTCCAGCAAGTATTGGACCACTTGCCTCCCTGTGAGAGACTGTGGATGAAATCCCGGCTCCACTAAAGTGTATGGCAAAACTTGCATGGGGTCAGGATTTCACCCTGAGTTTTGAAAAAGCATGCAGATGAAACTACTGCACATGTGTATCTATTATATATTTGAGTGTGTGTGTGTCTGTCCATCTATTCGTCCATGAATCTGTTCAAGAACTCCTCCTAAACGGTAAGAGCTAGGACCACCAAACTTGGTATGCAGCTGCTGCTTATCATAACTTCATGAAAGGTAAGGGTTTGGTTGTGCCAGGACACTGGGATGTATCTGGACTATGACTGTTTCTCATAAAACAGGAAGGGAAGAGTCTGCTAGCAGGTACAGTTATATTGTATAATGACCACAGTAGGGCAGCAAGGAGCTAGAGGTGGGGATCGGGACAGCTATAACCCCATTGGGTGGTAGGGGTTGAGAAAGAGACAGATATCTACTATACGTTTTGGGAGAGATTGTGTGTCTGTCTATCCCCCAGCTGGGGGGACATGCAGCCTTCCCCCGGTGTGTCCACTGTAGCAGCCATGGACAGGTACTTCTCACCTGACTCCAAGCTGCTGTGGTGTGACAGAGGGCTGGAGTTGTCTTCTCTTCCTGGGTCAGATGGCATAGTGAACCCCTCATCCTCAGTCCCACCCAGAGCAAAGATTTAAATGAAGAAAACTAAAAATTATTTCGGTTAGGGACCTCAGCCATGCTGGGTAAACCCTCTAGTTGATGACATGCAGGTTTCCTGCACCTATCTTTGTCTCCTTTTGCCAAGCAGCATATATTCTTGTTAGTTTCTCTCTTTGTATCTAGTTGCCTCTCAAATTTTTGTCAGTGTAGCTGATAGGTGTGTATTACTTATCTAGATAGAAACTTAGGAACATGTGGTCTAGTGAGATAAAATTCACATTGATTCACTTGTTGGTTTTTTTTTTTTTTTTTGGTCAGCTCTGCCATTGACTGGGCAAAAAAAGTGGTTTCTTCTGTCCAATATCAACTGGGCAGCATGGGAACCCTAGCGCTATTGCTATACCTGGTCTGTGGACAAGGTGAGCACTCCTATTTCCAGGAGTCACTGTTGTCTTTCAGGAGTATTAAAATTTTTCTCTCTGACCTACTCCTGCATCCTGACAGGTAGAACATATCATAACCAAATGAGCCATGGATAGTAGGGATGCTAAGAAGTGGGTGTTTCACTAATTGTGTAGTTGATAAAAATTCTATCAACTACATGATTAGTCAATAAGGGAAGGCGCTCAGTCCCGGCTTGTGCCGGATCTGGGAGCTACCCCTGCTGAGGCTCTGAGGTTTAAATGTAGCAAGAGTGGGGCAGACAGGATGCAGCAGCCTCCCCTCGTGCCCTCCCTCCCTGATAGAGGCAGCAGCGCAGGGGGAGGTGAGGGGGAGGCAGCACCGAGGAGACTGTGCAGGGGGGAACTGGCTTTTGAGTTGGCTCTCCCCAGCATTGGCTCCTGCTCTCCCGCCCCCCCCCCCCCCCCTTGCTGCCTCTGACTCCTCAACTACTAGCTTATATCCCTAATGGATAGGTCTGTGTTGCTCCTTGGACAGGAAAATAAATCTCCTCTTTTGTTCTGGGCTAATTCGCTTTTAAAACTAAAACCTATTTATCAGAGGCTCCTGTTCTGCTCATGGTGTGCTGCCACTGTTGTAGTCCTCCCTGTCCCCTAAACTGGGGCTCCCCGGATATGAAAAAGGATAGGATTTTCTTGGGAGGGCCCCATAGCATTGGAGTCATCACCTTTTTGTCTGTAATAATTGTTTGACCTCTAAACATCACTGAAAGGCAATTGGGTTTCCCTCACTGAAAGTGAATGGGAGTTCTTGTGGCAGATCTCTTTTAGGTATGTATGTGTGCTGGGTTATTTTTGGTTGTCATGGAAGTAAGGGCTAGAGGAGTGGCCAGTTTCAGGGTTCTGTATCTAGGAACTGTTGGAGATTATCTAAAGAAAGGGATGTGCATAGAAGTCTAATTATGGCTGCCATTTCCCAATTCCATTGCTGTACTTTTTGTTTTATATAGGATTAATGATAAATAGTGTGTGGTTTGTTTTTTGTTTGTTTGTTTTTTGGCTGCCTCTTAGAAGGAAATCCAGAAATCTTAAAGAAATGGTACAGAATGGAGGGTAAGAAAGAAATGTCCATTTGAACAAAAGATACTGCTCTAGCTGGATATTATTACACTTAATTATTTTATTTGAAGAAGATAAAGGAGCCAAGGAACCCCACAGCAGTGGTTTTATCAATTGATTGTATGTTGCTGAGAAGGATGATGGTGTGACTTTTTTTTTTTTTCATTATGTGGCATTTGTGTATGTATCTAAGATTCTTTAGTATTAAAAAGTGCTGTCTGATTAGCATTTTGAGAACAGCTTGGATTCAGACAGATGACAATCAAATTGGAATAAGCCACCTGAGATGCAGTTAAGTGCAAGGCTGAATAGTAACAGAGATTCAGTTTGGAATTTAAACCTTGCATAAGGTGTCTTGCTAAGGAGCAGCAAGGAACTGGCTCCACCTAAAGAGATCTGGTGTGGCACAGTTGGACTGAACGGTCTTTAGCGTCTCTCCTTCCTTCGGGATCACTGATATCTGATGAAGTCCACGCAGTGCTTAGAGTGCACTTTGTCAGCATGTCACACAACAACAGGGTAATATAACTAATAAGGATTTGCTGTTTTCTTCATTGCTCTTGTTGCTTTTATTTTTAGCTCTTTGCTACAAGAGAAGGGGCTTTGAATTGCTTGCTCTGCTGTGCTCTCTCTCTCACTGTCTCTGTCTCTTGACAGGTGTAAGGAGGATCCTAAATATAGAATCCACCCATCAGTTGGTTTCAGCAATAAGCAGGCACTGATTTAGCATTTCTTAACCTACTGTGTTCCAAATGGTAGGGTTGATTTGTTTTAAATCTACAAATGTGTTAAACTACAAGGCACTCTTAAGATTATCTGCAGATTGGAATATGCTGTAGTATGTATGAGCTATGCCATAAGCAGGCATGTCCATGAAACAATAGAAGAGTGTCAGGAATGGTTTGCGTAAGCTGCGGTGATGGAGCTGTGTATCAGAAAGGGACAAAAAATGCATTTTAAACAGTTCCTCTTTCTCAGCCATTTAAGAGATGATAGATCACTGATTAGGATAAGAATCAGGAAAAATAAATAAGCATGTATTGGACATTGAATGGATTTTTAGCACTTGTATTCTCCCTGGATTCCCCAAGGAAAATAGAGTAACAGTCAGTGTGATGGGTGTGTGGGGTGTTAATCAGTTGCATCTTGAGACAAGAATGAAATTCCAGTGCTTGGTGGGAGATGCAGTTCTCAACTCTGTTTTTTTTTTTTAATATTGCTTTCATTAACACAGTATTAAAAATAAAGTATGGTCATTTCATAAAGTGCAGTCATTAATGACTTAGCTGAGGTCAGTGCATTACTCATGCTTAATATTAATTGGCCAATCTTAATTTGTTAATGGAAATGGTTTCTAATATTGGTAAAGATGTGTGATTTTAAACTTAAGGGAGCAGGGAGTTTCTTTGTTTGCCCTCAAAAATTAAAGGGATCTCATCTGTCTCTTACATATATCTGTACAGCACTCGTTTCAGTGGGAGTTTTGCACAGGACAGAGAGAGAGGGGTGCTGAATTGTTAACATGGAGGATATCATGATTTATGTCCTGCACCCCTTCTGATGTACATGTCTATGGGAAGTATATGTCCTATCCGTTACACTAAAGGCCACTTTAAGGAGAGCTCCTTTAAATGGATCAAGACCACAGTAATAATTTTCTTTATTAACTCTGTAACAGGGGGCCTGTCTTGCTTCTCCCGGTTTGCCATGGGTCAGTGCCTTATGTTAATGGCTAGTCTGTCCCATCCAGGGCCAGACTAAGGGGTGGGCTAGCCAGGCAGCTGCCCAGAGCGCCAACCTACGGGGGGCACCCGGCTCCCAGTGGGCTGCAGCGGCTGCCCAGGGTGGGGGCCGTGTTAAGCACCAGCCAGCAGCGCCCTTCCCCCCACAGCCGCAGGGCCCAACACGGCCAGGCGTAGCCTGCCCCGGGCTGCGCCCTATCGGCGGTGGCCGGGCCGACTAGGCAGTGCATGCGCCGTGCGTCTGCCCATGCGCCCTGGGGGCGGGCCTGCACATGCGTTGCATGGCCCTGCCTCCGGGTGCTGTGCACCCAGAGGTGGGGCCGTGTGCCCTGGGGGCGGTGCTGCGTGCCTGGGACCCGGGGCACCAAAATGGCTCGGGCCAGCCCTGGTCCCATCCATAGGAGCCTGGTCTCTCTAGTCCCTTTGTCATCACCTTTAGAGTGGAATAGGTTGATTGCTCACCACCGTTGTTTCTGGTATCTTCATGGGGCAACCAGCTGGTCTGTCCCCCCCCCCCCCAATATCCCAGTTCTCCTGGAAAACCTCTTCAGGGAAATAGGAAATACTCCTCCTTGTCCTGCTGCTTCTGGCTGCTTGCCAGATCTGGGATTATCTGCTAGCATGGTTCACTCGGTTGATTTAAGCCCTAGAGTGAGGTAAAAGGGCAGAATGCCACAGCAGCAGGGCTTGCACTTGAGACGATGCTTTGAGGAGGAGGGGTGACTTCTGTCCTTGCCCCAGTGTGATTGTTAGGGACTCTGATACTTTTCCTTCCCACTGCTGCAGAGGGTTGGTAAGGGTACCAGGCTGGGATTTATGTTCTCAGGCGTGGACTGTGAAACTGTCAGGTGTAATACACTCACTGGCTCTTTGCAGTTCAGAGACAAAGCCTACTGAAAGTTTTGGCCAGGTGTTCTTTTGGATCTCTAAGGTCAAATGAACTGAAACTCTAAGGGGCTCAGAACCATGAGAACCGAACCTGATTTCTAAAGGAGCAAAATAGAACTTGTAGTGATCTGGATCTGCTGCGTGTGTGTGTGTGGTATGTTTTTTTTTTTTTTTTTTTTTTTTTTTAAACACAGCTGCAGCTGCTTGTTCACAGATGGGTTCAATCTGTCATGACAGCTGAGAGCACTGACCTTTCACCTAAAGCTATCGCCTGGCTCTCCCTCACCAAGATCCTCAGCAGTGGAAAAATAGGAGCATTTGGCTTGTGTGGTGGGTTTTTTTTTTTTTTTTTTTAATGTAATGATTGACAATGTGGATTTCATTTCTTCCTCCCACTCTCAGCTCTGCCACTGTCACTCCTGTAGTGGCCAGATTCCTTGTCTTCCAACACGCTCCTCTCTGCTTGGTCTGGGTTTTGGATGGTATTTTTTCTTTGCCTACTCTCGTCTTTGCAGATTGCACTGGGGAGAGCCATTCTGCTACACCCTCATGGAGAGAACTCTTCCTGGTCAGAATCTATCCACCCTCCCCCCACCCTGCTCATTTATTGAAACAGAAGATATATCTGCTAAACAGAAGAAATAATCTAGGGCCAGATCCAAAGCCCACTGAATGGGAGTCATTTCCTCAAGTTGCATGGGCTTTGGATGAACCCCTAGTTTGTGTTGTTCGGAAATAATTCTGTTGGTGCATTTCACCCAGCATAAAACTGCATGAAGCAGACATATTATATTGTTCAGTTAGGGAGTCAGCTGCAGAATATGTCCTAGTAAAAGGTGAATTTGAGAAATATGTAGTGGGACCAATGGCTAAACTTGGCATTAGTTTGCATTGAACAGGAAATAACCCACATAGTTTAGCCATATAAAAAGATAAAAGGATTTAAGGATGTAAGCTTAAGAATGAAAGCTTAAGGATGTAAGAAGGTTAATAAGAGGATACATGCTAACTATGTACAGGAGCATAAAGACTGAAGATTATCTGTAGGAGGTTTATTTTTATTAAGACATTTTGTGACTGGCATGTCTGGGCAACACTGACCTAAAAGAAATGTTGAGGATTTGTTGTATATATAATTCTGCAGCAGTAAGTGCCAGCAATTTTCAAGCACATGTATCAGTGGTTTAGAGGCCTTGTATGTGCCACGATCTCTTATCCTAGCAACTATAAAATCAGTTTGTCCCTAACCCTCCATGCTTGTGTGAAGGGGAAGGCACAAGCTATTTTGTGCAGCACAAGGACTGCTCCTTCCCTTGGGTATCCCTCTGCTCTGGATAGGAAGGGAGTGAGGTCATGGCCCTATCCACCTTTCTCATACTGGTTTTGGGAGCTTGTTGGGCATGGACAGAGAAGCAGGCTGTATGATCTTAAACTTGCCTAGTCTTCCTTCACGCTGTGCATCTTGAGGAAAGTTCTCATCTTTTTAAAGGCACAGTCCCTCCTCATTTTGCTTTAGGGAAGGGCTGGCCTGTGCCTGAATGCCACAATGTCTGTATAAAGCAAAGACATGGCCTGCCACCACCAGAACAGATAGCATCTTTTAGTGGTTACATGTTGCAAAGAAGTTCCTTTGAGATGCACTGGCAGTCACTTGATCAAATGATATGAGTTTTGAAGCAGCTGTATAAGTTGCAAAAAGTTACTCTCCATCTATGGGTGCTTTCTTTCCTAGGCTTTGTGTATTGGTGGATTTGAGATCTCATGAAAGAATACTTGGCTAAAGCGTTTTACCACTCAGAAGGAGAGCAAACTGTGTCCTTGCTGTTGGGTTTCCTGTCTAATGCTTTTAGAGGTAGCATGAGGCATTCTCACACTCTGTTTTAAAATGAATGGACATGTTGGTTCCATATCCTATATCAGATGATTCCTCACAATTGGTCACATGGAAGACTCCAGGCTTAGTTTCTTCAAAGTAGAAGGTTCAGAAAACAGATGGGCTGGATGTCAGCTTTAAGAAGCCAGGAAAAAATGGCAATCTTCATGTTTGAGTGTATGCCTAGGCTATCAAGATTACACTGTAACATCTTTTCTGCCATTCCTGACACAAGGTTTACAAGCTCCCAGAACCTGTGGGTCAGCCCAACAGCTTCTGTTCTTCTTTCCTTCAACACCAATTGAAACACGTTTAAGGTAGAAGTTTGAAAAGGTTTTCAAATGCTTGAAAGTGAACAATAAATAAATAAAACTAGTTGCATCTCTAGATTTGAAACATTAATTCCCTTCCTGTAGTTAAGTGTAGATTCTCCTTGAGCATACCTGTGGGTCTATGGCATAGAGAGAGAGGCTGATTTCTCAGGTAAGCAAGTCATATAGGGGCTATGGGATCAAAAACTATAATCTCCATGAGGAAACTGAGATCCAGCACAAATCGCCAAATATGCACACCTCTGTCTCTATGTGTGTACCATCTGTGAGATGTTGTCAGACCTGGTGTCAGCTCATGCCAACAGCTCATGCCAGAGCCTTACTGACCACTGACAAATGCACAACTGGAAATCACTCCAGCTTCCCTGTGGGTTACTATAGTTAAAACATTCTTATTACACTAATATCTATTTTTAGTGTTTAAACTTTATGGAATACTTGAAGGATGCTGCATGTATAATCCTACCTCTTCATATCTGAATCCCATGGTCTAAAGTTATACTGAGTGCTCCATATTATAAAGCTCTCTAGATGTGTAACTCATAAAACAGCAAAGGAAGCATTAAGGCAAAGTGCTCGTGCTGCATGCAAAATGGCCCATTGAGGGCAAATAAGGCATTGTATAGCATCAAAGAAAGAAACCTTCCTGATTGCATTTCCTACTCTCTCCAGGACTGGAAGTTTGGATTCTAGGGTGAAGAGGATAAAAATCTCTGACAAGGGGAAACTTGAGTCTGCAAGACAAAAATTGCTGAACTTTAGCAAGAGATCCCCGTGTTGCTTGGCATGGGCTAGCCCTAAAGAACATAGAGGATTGTTCATTTTACGTATTTAAATCTAAGACCTGCAACTCATTTGTGTGTATCTGCTTCCTGTTTGAACCTTGTAAATAACTCTTGTTTGTTCTCCCAGTTAACAAATCTTTAGCTCATTTATCACTCATTAGTTTGATTTGAGATCAGAGTACAATTGACCTGTGGTAGTGACTGATCCTTTGGGACTAAGAGCTGTGGGGAAAGGAGAGTGCCGGTGATCCTCAAAGCCATGTGGTTGGGGATGGGGTGCCATAAAGAAAGCGGGAGGCGATGCCATGAAGGGATGGGATTTCAGGGCTGTTGAGACACAGCCCACGCCCATGGGGGGGGGGGGGAGTCCTGGACTGGATTGCACAATCATTCCAGCTGGGACTGGCCCGTGGGCCAGGAGTCTGAAATCCTTGCGTTGCACATAAGCCCATGCTGTTTACCATCCTCTGGGTGAAAAGCTTGTTCAAGACTCCAACCCAAGGTTAGAATTGATGTTTCTCGGTTCTTGCTTGGTTAAATCTAGCCTGTGATACAGTTTCAGTTGTCTAAGGTATAACCAACCTGACTGGACAGCAACCAGAACTGTTGTAAATTAACCTTAACAGCTGTGTGTGGTTGGAAGCATAGCCTGAATTGTGATACGGGTGTATGTATACTACCCATTTTATGGGCTCTGTTTCTGCAAGTGAGAAGGAGACCCAGCATAGTGAATGGTAATGCTGGCTTTTTGTGCATCTCAGATAATTTCTCTGTGAAAATGCCATGCTGTGTAAACCACTTCTGTGTAAATGCCATGTAAACCCTCAACTAGTGCACTCCTTGAAAGGGAAAAGTAGGCATGGCAGAATTATGGCACCAGTAAAGGAACAGTTATTGAGAGGTTGCCAGCTGGGTCCACCTTCACTTTATCCAGATAAATAGGTCCAGTCTTACACTTCTTAGTGCGGACTACATTTCCCAAGGAAGTGGACTGGGGGAGAATTTAATTTCCTGTCTAGAGGAACATTGCCACCTGGCAGTGTAACAGCTTGATGGTTCTAATTTTGCAATTGGTTCTTGCAAATAGAGTTTTGTAAGCTCTTTTCAAACAGTCTAGCTCAAACTAATCATGGCCCTTTCTCTTTACTTAAGCAACAGAATCTACATTTCATAAAATTGCCAGGACTCTAAATAACTTGCCTATACCTGCTATATTTACTATGCTCTTCCTTTAACAGTAATACAGTTGTGTAGTATGCACAGGTAATTTTTTAGTCACATCTTGTGTGCTAGATTGTTGCCAGCCCTTACATGGTCACAGGATGCAGCAGGACAGAGGGAGGCATTCCCCCTGCTTTAGTGGGCTCCATAGGGACCAGCTATAATTACAGCCATTGCATTCACAAGCAGTGCAGGGGTTGCTAGCAAGTGATCTGTTCCCTGTTTTCAGCCATGTGGCTCTCAGCAGGAACAGGTAGTAGGTAGGATTGCCAGGTGTCCAGTTTTGAACCGACAGTCTAGTATTTGAGCTTTCTGTTCGGGAAACAATTGAGAAAATATAAATAAATATCCGGTATTTTCTAAATAAGATGTAATGTAGGTTGTCATGTAATGTCAAGTGTGTCTGGTATTTTTGTTGAAACCATCTGGCAACCCTAGGTAGTAGGGAGACCCATGAGTCTATCAGCTTCCTGCATGCTGGCCAGGGCACTGTGTGTTCAGTGCCTTAAAGGTGTGTCACAGATTTGGTTTTTTTCCCCTCAACACCAACAAAGAGCTCCAGAGAGATTCCACTTGGTCCAATGCATGTCTTACTGTGGCTTAGAGTGAAATGCCAAACCCTAGCACTTTATAAACAATAGCCCAATGCTTTTCTCTCTCAGGATGAATTTTAGTGCTTGTCTGCTTGCCAGCCTTACCTCCATAGTGCTCAGAATCAATGGTGGTATGATCAACAGCATAACCAAAATTTGCGTGCAAGCTTCCCTAATCCATCCCACCAACATGTGAGCTGTAGGGATTAGGAATGTAAGCGAGTAGTCGACTACACAATTAGCCTAGGCTTACTGGGTAGTCAAGTCACTACTCGACTAGTCGCTTTCCCCCCTTGGTCGCTCTGTATCAGAGGCGCGGGGAGGAGGGGGAAGGAACTGGTGCTGTGGGGAGTTGGTTTAAAAGCTGGTTCCCCCGGCACCGTCTCGGGGGGAGGGGAGGGGGCGGCAGGGGAGGCAGAGGCACAGCGCGAGAAATGGTACAAGTGGAAACTGAAGCAGTTCCCACTAAGGTGAGTTCTCTGCTGCACCTCTGCCTTTGAAATGTACAAGAGCTGCCCATGGCTCTTGTACATTTCACAGGCAGAGGGGCAGCTGGATAATGAGTGCTCCCATTATCAACTAACTGAAAATTAACATCCCTAGTAGGGATGAGACCTTGTGTGTCCATCCACATTTAATGCCTGGTATCTCTGCTGATACATCTAACATCACAGGCTCAAAAATACTTTTAGTGATATCTGAAAAGAAACCCAACTAAACCTTGGTCCTGCAGTTTTTGTTTGATTTGCCCCGACCATGTTAGAATGCTACCCAGAGCTATTCTATAATATTCACTGGAGAAGGTGACTGGCTGCTTCTCTTAGAAATGTATGTTCTGTGACTTGCAGTTGATGGGATCTAACCACATTAGACTAGACTGTGACCCTGCCTGTGTTCCCATGCTGAGGCAGAAGGAGGCAAAGGAGAATCATGCTACCAGTATTGGGTGGTTGAGGAAGGAGCAGCCACAAATGGTTTATGAGGAAAGGGTGGACACCTGTGTGTGGCAGGAAGAATCTTGGCTCCATCTCTAGTGCATTATCTATCACACTTGAGCCAGTGCACAAGAGGAAGTTGGCTGTCCCAGGAAAATGGCGTCATGTAGTTCCCTCTGCCCTCAAGGATTCATGGAAAAGCAGGGACCAAATTATGGTTCTCAGTCATACCTCAATTCCTGCTTTGTATTTGGGGCAGCTGGATAACAAAGCCCCTCTCACTTTAAGTGTCAATCCATCTCATTGTGTTAGCAGACTCCATTCAAAATCCTCTTCCATGGCTGTACAGATAGATGTTCCAGTAGTAATGGCAGCAGTCTGGGACTTGAGAGAGTGGAGACCATGCTCTCCCAAAGGCTTTCTATGTGACTTTTTGGAAAACTCAGTTTGATGCCTGAGTTCCCCAGCTGTAAAATGGGGAAATAATAGAGCTTCCATAGCCCCCATAGGAAGGCTAAATACACAAAAGATTGTGAGGTTCTCAGACTATATGGAATTAGAGAAAATGTTAGTACCATAGAGAGGTGTAACACCAAGATGACACAGATTAAAGTAATCTTTAAAAAACAAACAAACAAACAAAGGATCCTCCACAGAGTATTGCAATGTGCCTGCAGCAATCTGTGCCTGGAGACTCCAAGGGCGTAGTTAGTTGCTTCCCAATAACCAGCTAATTCTATAGGTGCAAAAAGTGAAGGAATTCATATCTAAACTACCCCATTCATCTGGAGCTCATTTCTTTCTCTTGGCACCTCTCCACAGAAACTCGGCTCTGGTGAGGCCACATCTGGAGTATTCTGTCCAGTTCTGGGCCCCCCACTATAGGAAGGATGTGGACTCATTTGAGAGGGTTCTGCGGAGGGTGACCAAAATGATTAGGGGGCTGGAGCACATGACCTATGACTTGAGGAAAAACTGAGGGATTTGGGTTTGTTTAGTCTGCAAAAGAGAAGAGTGAGGGGGGATTTGATAGCAGCCTTCAACTTCCTGAAGGGAGATTCCAAAGAGGATGGAAAGAGGCTGTTATCAGTAGTGACAGATGGCAGAACAAGGAGCAATGGTCTCAAGTTACAGGGGGAGCAGAGCCAGCTCAGGCTACGGGCTGACCGGGCTACCGCCTGGGGCACCCCATTGTAGGGAACGCTGCACGGGGCTGCCGGACAGGGTGGGGGCAGGGCCATGCATGCGCTGGGCGGCCTGGGGCGGGGCCGTGTATGCGCTGCACACCTGGGGGTGGCGCCACGCTCCTGGGGACCGGGGCGCACGAATGGCTCGGGCTGGCCCTGAGTGGGAGAGGTCTAGGTTGGATATTAGGGAAAAACTATTTCACTAGGAGGTTGGTGAAGCACTGGAATGGGTTACCTAGGGAGATGGTGGAATCTCCATCCCTCGGGGTTTTTAAGTCTCAGCTTGACAAAGCCCTGGCTGGGTTCATTTAGTTGGGATTGGTCCTGCCTTGGGCAGGGGGCTGGACTTGATGACCTCCTGAGGTCTCTTCCAGCTCTATGATTCTAACTCTCATAAAGATCATGTGAAAGAATGAGCCTCTGATCTAAGATAGAGAAGATATTGGAAAAACACACTCGAGGCCAATGAGATCATAGGACAGCTGCCTATAAAACTCATGGGGTAGCCAAGTTAGTCTGTACAGGATAAACTTAAACAATAAGTTGTCTGGTAGCACTTTGACGAACAAAACATGTAGATGGTATGATACCATCTACATGTCTTGTCTGGTAGCACTTTATTGACGAACAACTTATTGTTTTTTAAGTTTATAAAACTCTGATTTCATTCACTCAGATCTCTGCATCTGCCTCTGATAATGCAGCAATCTAAGCAGTTCTTTCCAGACAGTTGCTAAATTCATGGCTTTTCTTGAGGTACACAGGGGCTGCATGTCATCAACTCCGAATTAGAGTCCAGGAGGTGGGCTTTAACAAAATCTGCCAAATATTCTGGGATTTACAATCTAACAGATCATGTCCATCTCTGGCGATAGCAATTATTGTGTTCAGAAACACAATCTAAGATGTGACATAATAGGATCCCTGTCAGGTTAAAATCCTCTCAGTACCTCAACAGGATGCTTGAAGATTCCAGTGTGGGAGGCAGAATTCCTTCTTCTGTAAGCTGCTGCTTTGATCCTGGAGCATAATTCTACAGTAGAATGAAAATGTTTCTTCCCAAATGTCTTTATCCAGAATATACACACCCTGCATTGAAGTGCTATGTGTTATCCCCATACATTTGAAAAGTACCTTTCTCTGGCTGAACAAGCCATGATGTGATCTGCTTTTTTTATGCACTTTTTTTTATTGTGGCAGCTTGAACACAGTACAGGAAGACTAAAAGATAAATATATCAGTCATATTTTGAAATCAGTAGATTAAAGATCCATGTGAAAGGCAGAAAGGAGAGTGTACAGCAGACTGTACAAAAGAAAGATGTGTTTGGGAATGGAAAACTACTGGGTATGGAAGGACAGTAGACCTAAAATAAGGAACACGTGGCCATAAAATGATACTGTAAAAAAGGAGTACATAAAAGGATTCTCTAAGTTCACACAGAAAAAAAATCAGGTTGGGGTGAAACAAGGCTGCTGATAAAGGCACATGAGGGGCTGACAAGTCATGACTATAGTGGCAACATTTTTAACCATCTTTGTTCTTTCAGCAAGGATTTAAAAAAAAAAAAACAGTCAAAGAGCAAGCACAATATTGACTGCAATAATCTGACTAAAACAAGTGATGAGCAAAGAGATGGTGAAAGGCTCTCAGAAAATTGAATATATAGTTCAGTATCTTTATATAGTTTTGAGCTAACTCTGAAGTGGTGAATGAATGGGAACGCTGAATAGCCAGCTTTTCTGGGCCACGAACCCTGTGCCCAAGTTAGAGGTATGTTAAAGATCCCTGTGCTACTTGTGTACCTGTCAAACCTCTCACCTCCAGGGAAGCATAAATAAGTTAACTGGGATGTTTGTAAATGAGCAGGTAGGTCTGGACAAAATGCCTCTGAGAGCTCTACAGAATTTTGGAAAATGATCGACTATAAATCATGTGTGTCAAGAAAGGTACTTCATGACAAGAAAAGCATTTAGGAAAAAAGATAACCCAGGAAGCTATCAGCCGATTAGTACCTGTGCCCAGACCAGAGACTGACTCTTTGGGAGCCAGGCCTTGAGCACCCAGGGGAAAAATTAGTGGTGCAGAGCATACACAAGCACCAAGCTCCTCTCCATCCCTTCCCCTTGTGCCTCTCACATGTCAGTGGCCCTGCACTTACCAACTCCCTGCTTCCCTCCCAGCACTTCCAGAGTAATGCAAACAGCTGATCTGTGGTATGCAAGCTCCAGAAAGGAGTGGTGATGGGGTGTGCTTGGGGGAGGAGGCAGGGAAGAAGTGATGCAGGGCAGCAGGGATGGGAAGATTTGGGGCAGATGACAGGGCTTGGGGGAAGGGATGGAGTAGAGGCAGGGCCTAGAGCAAGTGAGTATTGACGATCCCCCAGCAAAAAGTTGGCACCTATTGTTCTGTGCAAAGTATTCAAGCATAGTTGGGGGGAGGAGTCAAAATATTTTGGATATAAATGTTCAACTGACAAAGAAGTATTATTAACAAAAGACACTTATCATGATATTTCCTGATCTAGCCGACAAAGGAAATACAGGCATGACAGAGTATATGATATGATGCTGAATCCTAAATTGATCAAGAAAACAGATAAATAATAATCAGGTAAAAACTTCCTAGCATGGATTCAAAGCAGTTGATGAACAGGAGCAAATGTTAATAATTTGATTTCACAGCAAGGCCCTTTCTTCAGGTGTTCTGTTTTCATTAGTGACCTACAAGTAATGTAACAGTAATCATGATCAAATTCACTGAATGCACCAACACTGAGGAGTGGCAAGTGCAAACATCCAACCTAATTGTGAAGTGAATGCAGTTGGGTGAATGTAGTGATCTCAGATTACTGTCATTTTTTTTTCAATCCATCAAAATGAAAGAGGAGATTAAATAGTACAGAAATAAATGAGGGGACAGCTATCTGGCACTGAGTGAGAGGAAACGATGCAAATAAAGCCCCATTTTGTAAATAAATGTGTTCTACTGGGGAAGTGTGTATGTTGAGGGTTATAGGGAAACTTTGAAAAGTGACCCATGATTTTGGGTGCCAAGTTCTGGTTGCCTAGCCTGAGATGTCTCAAAGGGGCTGATGTTCCAATGGCAAGTGTTCAGCACATTCTGAAAATCAGCTCCAATTATGGTGTTTCAAGGTAGACACTCCAATTCATTAATTGCTTTGGAAAATATTGACCATATACAGGCCGTCCTCACTATAAACCCAAGATACGTTCCAAAAATCTTGGACTTATAGTGAAACAACTTAAATCAGGGAATTTTTTTCCCCGTGGCTGACTTCAATTTGCACAAATGGGCTTTTTTTTTTTTTTTTAGTGTGACTTAAGAAGAAGGATGGGAGGTCTTAATGCGCCAGTTCCTACCAGCGTCAATGACTTTAGTGTGGAATGGATGTATATCAGGGACACCCTGTATAGAATATCTTGAAGATCTAAGAAATTAATTGTGCCATTCTGCATGGCCCTGGAATAGTGTGTACAGTTGCAGTTCTCAGCTGCTTAGGAAGAATAGAGGGAAAACTAGAAAAATACCAAGGAGTTTAAAAAAAAAATACAGAAATTGGCATAAGTCATTTGAGGAAGTTTAAAGTAGCTAAGCTTAAATAGCTCAGAAAAGACGACTGGGGACAAAGTCATGGTCTATAAATACCTTCAAGGAAATGGTATAAATGAAATGATGGAATTATTCCGTGATGGAAGTAGGTAGACAAAGGAGCAATGACTCGAGGCTAAGAGAGAAAAGTTCAGGTTAGGTATTTGAAAAACATCCCTCTTGAATAGCAAGAGCAAATAGCCAATGGAATAGATTGCTAATGACCAGAGCACCTTCACTACAAGAATGCAAGAATTTAGGTAAGAGAATAGTCTTGCAAACTAGAAGAGTAGAATAGGATGTTGGGGTTTCAGCTCTAGTCCCTAGTGATCATTCCTGGCCGTATTTATCTCTATGGGTGAAAGTTAATGAAACGCAGAGAAATCACATAGAAGCTGTGAATTTCAGTCCTCGTCTATACTCTGCAGGGCTTATTAGAACCTCACAAAGCCTCTTTGTACAGTTGTCCGCTTCTGGAAGCATATATAGCAGAAATGCCATCACCTGAGCAGGTTGGGGAATTAGCCCTTGGTACTAGCCTGCCAACACAATCACCAGCTACTTCAGTACAGCCACTAGTAGCCATTTGTTTGCTCCAGAGGCTATATCACAGCGATGGGCAACGTAGGCTGGTGAGTGGGCCTCATGAGTGGACCTCCATCTCAGTAGGTCCGAAGATGGTTGTAAACCAGATGGTCTCCTGGGATAGGTTACTTTTGTTAACTGTGCTCGTGTGCCTAGAATTTGAGGGATGTGCCAACTGAACTGTAGCAGCAGTTTGATTGGATGCAGAGGGAATGCATGGCTTTCATAGTCAATGTTGTGAGCAGTCAGCTGCATGTGCCCTTGCTTTAAGTGTATGTCACTTTAGTAATACCACTAGGAAAAAAGCTACATGGATGGAAACCAATGTAATCTGGCAACTGTGCACATGGGGAACAGTAAAGAAAATGTCTCATGGGCCACACCTAGAACACTGATAGGTCACAGGTTGTCCACCTCTGCTATATCACAGTGTCCTCTCTTTGACTCTTTCCTAAGCAGTGTGGTGTTGCCTCGCACCCTCAAGTCAGTTAGTCCTCTCCTTGCAGTCATGCCTGTCTGTCCTTGGTGATGCTGTGCATTCTAAATAGTTCTTTCCCTCCATTGCAAACAAACCTTCTGGTCTTGTGTGTTTATATTGCATGTTACACCTTCCTGGAGAGGTCATTTACAGAAAGGGTAGGTCTTTTGTACATAGCATTGTTCAGTTTTGTTGCACAGTTTTTCTTGGACTGTGGTCCAGAGAGCACTCAGTGCTCTGTAGGACTTGTAAGGAGAAAACAAAACCAGTTTGTGTCCAGAGTGTTTCTGGCATTTAAGGTGGACTTGGGGAAGACCATTCAGAAGTTCTAGTTAAACCAGAGGAGGATAATGCACCCCACTCCAATATCTTATTAACATGACCCTATTGAATTCACAGTCCAATTTTGGTCAATTTCACACTCATAGGACTTAAATAATAAATAATGATTTCAGCTGTTTAAATCAGAAATTTGAGTGGCCCATAAAGGAGTGGTGAGGGGGAGAGTTGTAAGGTATTGCTACCTTCATTTCTGCGCTGCACTCCCTTCAGAGCTGGGTGCCCGTCATACAGCTGCCAGTCTCCACCCCCCCAGATCTGAAGACAATTTTGCAACCCTTCCCGCCTGCAAAATAACCTTTTTGGGTTGGGACCAATTTGAGAAACACTGGTCTCCCCTGTGACATCTACACAGGGCAAAAGCACACAAGACCAGTTTTCACATGGGGAAACCAGTTTTCATGGTCTGTGATGCATTTTTGATGGCAGTGAGTTTGGCACAGCCCTGGTTATTAAAATGTTCTTTATTGGACTTGTAGGAGAGGTGAAAATGAGGAGAGTGTGGATTTGGCAAATGGGGAAGGTATTTAATTACAAAAAAGCAGCATGGACAATAGGAATAAGAAATGAATGGGATGATGAGGCCAGCCCCATGGATCCTTCCTGATGACATGCAGAACAGAACTGTTTAAGAATGAAATAATAGGTTTGTACATGGATTTATGAGGTCTCCACTGAAATGGTCCAAAGCATGACTTTCACCAGCACTATGCACATGGGAGGTGACACCTATCGTTAGGAAATCCCAGGAAAGATGCTGCAGTTGGACTGGCAGGACATAGCAGAGTGCATTTTATAAATATTTAGTGACATTTTAATACTTAACCTTAAACAACCGCTCAGGGATTTTTGTTTAGCCTCACTGTAACTGAGATGATCAAAATGAATCCAGACAAGCGTCATGAACTGTAGATTTATCAACAGGAGGGAGCTTTGCATAATGAAAGGGGGCAAATTCCACACTGATGGAAAGTATGACCTCCACACAGCGTGCCGGCCTGTGGAATTCATTGTCACATGATATCATCCAAGCCAACAGCTTAACAGCAGTCATTCCGAAAAGGACTTCAGTTATATGGATAACAAGCACTGTTTTTCTGATCTCCCCAGGCATGCTGTCCTGGCTCCATCCCAGGTCCTATCCACACCTGACCCTTTTCCCCCAAGACCCTGCCCTTGCTCCACTTCTTCCTGACCCCACTCCTCCCTCCCAGCATTTCCTGCCCACTGCAGAACAACTGATGAGTGTGTGGGGGTGTGGAGAAAGGATGTGCTGGGAATAGGGGGAGGAGCTGATCAGTGGGGTCTGCCATCGGTGCTCCTATGGAGTTGGTGCCTGTGATAGTAACTACTTAAAAATATATAACTTGAGTGCTGGAAGAGATTGGAACGATCAAGTGTCATAATATGAAATGATCTCTAACTATTAGGCTTCAGCAAGAAAATTTTTCCCTGGGGACAAGTTATCCTCTAACTGCTTATTTAGACTTTCTTCCCTTTGAAGCAGCTGGCACTGACCATTGTTGGAGACAGATTATTGGGCGAGAAGGGCCGCTGCTCTGATCCAGTATGACCCTGGGCAAGTGAGGATAAATGCTTTGATGATGGTGAGGTGCTTGAATGCTCTGGTCACAAGATCCATATGCGTGCCTCAGAGACATCCTGTGTTGCCCCATTGCATTGTTTATTGCAAATGTTTTCTTGTAGTTACAAACTTTTCCTCATAGTTTTCAGACTCCTCCAAACTGGCTGTCATTAGCTCACTGGTTTCTTGAAGAAGGTGATGGCCCACACACATGCCGTGATGTCGACAGTTCAGATTACTCCATGTGCAGAACTAGTGTAGCCATTGTCATGCACGCTGGTGGTGTGAGTAACATTACTGCATCCTGCTTGAGCTAGGAAAGTGATATGCCCAGGCCAACATGGTGACTGTGGCAGATACACTTGGTGCGAGTAGGGAGAGTGGGTGTGACTGGAATAGGGCAGAGTTGTTGTCAAAAGTGACTGAGAGGCTGAGCTATAAAAGGAGAATCCAGGAGAGAAGTTATTAGCATTCGCCCTGGACATATTTCAACTCATGTCTATCCACCTCCTGTGGAAAACAAAGGCATTTCAAAGACTCGAGTGATTCTCATCTCTTTGCAGAAGTAAGTCCTCACTCTTGTGGAAAGTGCTGTTAGAATTCCATTGTTAGGCCCTTGACTCGCTGTATGATCTTGGGGAAATCTATTGTAACCACTTGGTACCTCAGTTTCCCCATCTGCAATCTGGGTACCTATAATAAATATCAGAATGGTGGAAGGCTTGATGGAATATATGGCCAGTGTGAAATCTTTAATTCAGTGTTTCTCAACCAGGGATATGTGTAGATCTTCCAGTGGGAATATCAGCTCATCTAGGGTATGTCTAGACTGTATGCCTCTGTCGCCAGAGGCATGTAAATTAGACAACCCAACATAGTCAGTGAAGCCGGGATTTAAATATCCCTGGCTTAATTAAAATAAAAATGGCCGCCGCGCTGTGCCGGCTCAACTGATTGTCGGCACAGCGCGGCAGTCAATGAAGCCAGTACAAACTAGACAAATTATAGTGCTCTGTCTGCCATACACTGAAATGGAAGTACAGTATATTCCAATTGATTTATAATTATACTAGAAGAGTTATCCAGCGACGCTCAGGTTCTTCAGGACAGAAGGCTGGGATGGGGGGCGGAGGTGCAGGAGTCAGGATTGGGGGAGGGTGAGAAGGGGCTGAGGGCAGGAGGCATGAGAGGGGGTAGCCAGTGGCTGCTCCCTAGGGCTGGCCCTGGGCCCCAGGGGTCGTGTTGTCATGCTGGCGGCTGCTACCCTGGGCCCTGCCAGGGCAGCGGGGGCTCCGTGCTGCCTGACTAGCAGCCACTCTGCATTGCAGCAGGGACCTTCCCCTGGGTTGGCAAGAACAGCGGGGGCCATGCTGCCTGGTCAGCAGCTGCTCTGTGGCTCTCCAGGGCAACAGGGTCATGCTTGCTTACTGCCCCCCATGGTCATTCTGGAATATAATTGTCCCTGCTATCACAGCCATCCCTTTCTGTTTTATAAGAAACAATCACATTCCACACACATCCCATTGTCCTGGAACAACCTCTTACCATTTAGGAGTTCTTGAACAAAGACTCACATATGGACAGACAGACAGTCGCACAAACGCTCTCAAATATATAGTAGATGGTAAAAAGGGGAAAGGAAACAATTTTTCAGTCATAATGTGCTGTGACACTTGCATTTTTATGTCTGATTTTGTAAATAAGTAGTTGTTAAGTAGGATGAAACTTGGTGGTATTCAAAACAAATCAGATTCCTGAAAGGGACCCTGTAGTTTGGAAAGGTTGATAGAGCTGTAAGTGACCATGCATGTGGCAGGAGGAAACTACTTCAAGAGGTAAGAAGGATCCATCTTAATTGAAGAAAATCTTTTGAAGATGAAGTTTTTTTTATTTTTTATTTTTTTTAAATTTTGCTATGGCTATGGTTATTTCTTGGAAGCTAGGGATGTAAGCAAATAGTCGACTACTTGCTTCCCCTCCCTCCCCATGCTGCCTCTGTATCACTGTCCACCATGGGCAGAGGGCAGCCTCTATCTGAGGGGGATCCTAGGTCCCCACTGGGACCGGACCGGACCCCCCGTGGTCGGAGGCTGCCAGACCCAGTGTGAGCTGGGACTGAGCAAGCCCAGCTCAGTCTGATTGTAGTAGGTCTCTATTCCTCTCCTTAATAAAAAAAGTGAAGACTAAAACTTGGAGGTGTTCCCTAGCCAGTAGAATTGGGATGATGAACAAGGACTCTGGATTTACAGATTTGTAGGCCAGAAGGTACCATTAGGGTCACCTAGTCTGACCATAACACAGGCCATCAGAACCACATTCTACATCAAGCCCATTGCTTCTGTTTGAGCGATAGCACTGGATATTATTATTAGACTGTCCTGTCAGATGTATTTCTCCTCCCGGAGGTGACTCAAAATAAAGAGAGCAGCAATCAGTGAGATGGGTTGCTGAAAGGTTGAAGGTGCTGAAAGGGAAACAGCCAAGTAATGGTTCCTGTTTGTTCTTTGCAATGTGTGGGGCCAAAGGGTTAAAATGCCACTTCAAGTCTCCTTCTGTAATGCTATCTGTATTCCATTAGATTCTGTTTTTCTATACCTGTTTCTCAGTTCCCATCTGCACTGAAGCCTCCTGCACACGGCCGTTGCATAAAGATGGGACAAATCACATGCAACCTGCCGGTGTCCTGAAATGAAATGATGGGAGATGGTCAAAGGTATTTTTTTCAGCGTGCTTTTGACCAGGTGACTGTTCTAACTGGTGGCTTTGCAGATGGTAGGTTATGATCCAATGTATTTCAGAAAGACAAAGTTTGCAGAATGCAAGGAGCTAGTGGGTCACTGGTCCTGTGTTCGTGAGGGAGAGTGTACATGAAGCTTTCTTTCACTCTCCTGGAACAGTGGCTAATCATAGTGCATCCTGGGGAGTGAAGCCATAGGGTGATTTGGTGCTCGACCTTCCAAAGTATTGTCAACCCCAAGCATTTGCAAATTGTGAGTCTGACTTAAAAATTATGAGACTTCAACAGGAATAGCTCTTGCTTATTTGTGTATTGTGTTCTTTGTTCTCTGGTGTCCTAGCCTTTAGGTCACTATCAAGCTTTTCTCCACAAACTAGTGTTGCTAACTTTCTGAATGCACAAAATCTAATGCCTTGCCACTCCCCGGGGCCCATTCCATCGCCCCTCCCTCCCAACGCTTGCTCTCTTTCACCCTCACTTGCTTTCACCAGGCAGGGACAGGGGGGTTCCTGTCTGGGCTCTGGAGTGGGGCTGGGGATGAAGGTTTGGAGTACCGGAAGGGATCTGGGCTCAGTCAGGTATTTAGGATTTGGGGGTGCAGGCTCTGGGTAAGGCCAAAAATGAAGAGTTCGGAGGGCTCCAAGCAGGTGCAGGCATTTGGGGTGAGGGTTCTGGCTGGGGGAGTGGGTTTGGAAATGAGGGATTTGGGGTTCAGGATGGGCTAGGGAAGAGGGCCAGGGCAGGCAGAGATCTGGTGGCTCTTATTGTGGCTCCCAGGAAGCAGCTGCCGAGTGCCCTGCATTCCGTGGCACGTGAGAAGCCAGAGAGACTGTGGGTGCTGCCGTCGTGCCTGCAGGCTCTGCTTCTGCAGCTCCCATTGGTTGCTGTTCCCAGTAAATGGGAGTTGTGGAGTTGGCACTTGGAAGCCACACAGACACAGATCAGGTAGGGAGCCTACCATAGCTCTGGTCCTTCTAGCCCAGCATCTTGTCTTTCAACAGTGGCTGGTGTAAGAATTGGCACGATTGTGTATCTGAGAGCTAGTTGAAAAGCCAGTTTTCATTTTGCAAAATTTGAAATGTCCTCAATTTATTTTTAGTGACGAAAACAAAATGAACAAAGAAAAGTTCCATTTTTCAGGATTTCTTTTTTGTAATCCTCTCCTTAAAGAGGACAAAAAGACAGACAAATAAACAAACCCAGGAAAAACTTAAAGGAAAGCAAACATCTTCCACCAAAAACATATACAAAACAGCCATTTTTCATTGAATACATTCCAAATGAACAATTTTGACGATATCTAATAAACCTATTTTATATTTGTATTTTATAATAGATAAAAAGCAACCATTCTGTAAAATATATACAGAAAGCCTATAGCAAGATGCTCAGATATTTGGTACATAAAAATGTGTTTGTTTGTTTTTTTTGGCCGGGGGGGGGTTGTTACATTGATCTTAGCCATGATTTTTTGAGAATTTTTCTAGCCTCACAAATAGAATTTAAGGGAAGGAGGTTTTTCTTCAGTTAGACTTCACTTTTTCTGTCATAAACCTAGTTACTTTTTCCACATGGACCAACATTCATGTAACAATGAAAAATCTGAAAATGCTTATGAAATACCGAAGTCTGAGCACAGGCCTGAATAGCAGATGTTCCTGACTTCTGAACTGGTCTTTGCCATTTTCTCTCTGTGGCCTGGAGCAAACCACTTAATCATCCAGGCTACATCTATACTGCGCTGTTTTGCGCAAGAAATATGCAAATGAGGTGAAGCATCTCTGTGCCTCATTTGCATAATTAATGAGCGGCCGCTTTTTGCGCAAGAGGCTTTTGCGCAAGAGCCGTTCTTCTGCTTTTTTTCAAGAAGAATGGCTCTTGCACAAGAGGGGGTTTTTGCGCAAAAAGGAGCAGTGTAGATGGCTCCTTCTTCTTTGCGCAAAAGCCTCTTGTACAAAAAGCCGCTGCTCATTAATTATGCAAATGAGGCACAGAGATGCTTCGCCTCATTTGCATATTTCTTGTGCAAAACAGCGCAGTGTAGATGTAGTCCCAGCCTAAGGCTATGTCTACACTGGGAAGGTATGGTGACACAAGTGCTGTCGAAATGAAAAGGTCGCCAAAAGTAAAAAATGTTTAAGATTTTTTTTTTTTCCTGCCTCTCATTGTCGACATTTCATGACCACATGGCTAGCACTCTGTAGCTATGTAGGCAAGCATCCCACCATGTAGGGTTGTGGGAAGGCAGAGCTGATCCCTGTGCTTCTTGGGATTCCCTCATAGCTCTGTGAGCTCTCCATGCTGTGGAATGTCAAAGCAGCACAGTAGTCTCTCCAGCCCACCCCCTTCAGCAGCAGTCTGCTTGCTGCTCTGCTCCTAGCAGGGCAAAAAAGTGCTTTGCTCTTTGTCTGTTCCCCAAATGGAGCAGCTCACTCAGCTGTCAGATACTTCCCAGAGCTTTGAAAGGGAAGGGGGTGCATGCCTGCAAGTCAGCAGAGATCATAAAACACTGAGCAGAGCCATCAGGGCAGGCATTGTGGAATACTGACAGAAGTCAGTTCTCTGGACAAAACAAACAGCAAAGTCCACACTGGTTCTGTCTTTTTCCCATATCTTTATTTTTGACAAAAGTCTCTCACAGGGCTGGACACTTTTTGTTGCCAAAACTGGATGTTTGTCCCAACAAAAGTCACGTTGCAGTGTAAATGCTTTCATTGTTTTGTCGTCAAAAGGCAGATTTTGGCAATAAAACATGCCAGTGTAGACAAGCCCTTAGAATCCTATCTGTAACATGGGATCATACTTATACCCCCCAATGGTGTACTGAAGATTAATCAGTACATGTTTATAAAGGGCATTGAAGATGTACAAACATCAGTAGTACTGTCAGAAGTTTCTTGTGCAATGATTCAGGAAATCCATTTTTTAAAAATTTAAAGGCAATTTCCAGACTCTGGTTCCTCTAAGACAGCAGGCTCTTTTGGTGTCAGTTTTCTGAAAGTAGACTGAATTGTCATACACAGAGAAATCTGAATCACTCAGTAAATGATTGTTGTTGACTCTCTCCCTTTTGCTCCAAAGCCTCTTTAAGAGTTGCTCAATGTGAAACTCTTATCCCCACGACTCCCAACTCTACTATGGGGTAGATCATTCCAACGTGTGCAACAAAGAGCAAAGTAATCTAGCCCAGATTACTGAAAGGCATTGCCATCGGCTGATCCTGGTCTCCATGTGGCACTGCTGCTTTGAAACGCCGCGAGGAGCCTGATGCTGGGCTCCCAACCGCGTTTCAGAGAGGCAGTGACGCACGGAGCCCAGGGTCAGCAGAGGAGTCCCTAGCTGACCCTGGGCTCCACGTGGTGCTTTCGCCTTTGAAGTGTAGCAACAGCCCTAGAGCTGTTGCTACACTTCAATTGTGTGTCTTGACTATTTGAATAGTCTATGCAAAATGCATTGACTATTCGATTAGTCAGTCAATATTTAATATCCTTAGTGTGATGTATAGACTTGTTTTTTATCCTGTGCGATGTCTTAATGCTAATGAATAATCTGAGTCTGGGTGCTCCTTAGCAAATCCAACCATCATTTCTCAATGTTGATAGTGCTCGAAAACATAAAAAATTGAATGCCAAATTCTGCGCCCCACCACACTCATGCAACCCCATTGACTTCATTCAGTAAGTTTAGCCCCTGGTATTTTATTTTTGTTAATTATTCACATTAGGGATGGTAAATCCTGTTTAATTGGTTGTTTAACCCATTAAAGGGGGAGCAGATGGGGGAAAGCTGCTCCAGTCTACTCAGGCTGGAGCGCCCCAACCCTCCCAGACAAGGGCTGCTTCTGCCAGGCTGAAGTGCCCCTTAATCTCCTCTACCCTCCTCCCCCATGGCAGGCCCCATGAGGATGGAGCAGCCCCTTGTCTTCAGGGGGTGTGGAGCTGCTCTAGCCCCCAACAGTTAACCGGAACAGGTAAACCTCACTCCTTAAGGTGTGCCTAATTCACATCTGCCTTATTTTCAAAGGCATTAAGATTTGTGAGCTTTTTTTTTTTTAACATGTTTCCTGTTTTCTTAGAAGACAAGAGTCCTATTGTTCTCCTTTTATGGAGAAGCTATGTATGTAGCAACAGAGATGCATATGGTCACCTCTGAAAAGACTACCCATAACTGAAGGTGACTGAGATGTTTATGCAAGCAGGAGAGCGCTGTGCTACTTTAGATTGCTGGCTCTTTGGGGCAAGAGCTGTCTCTTTTTTTTTTTTTTTTTTTTTCGCTCTGGGTTTGTGCTGTATCTAGCACAACGGCCCCTGGTACATGATTGGGCTTCTAGGTTCCACTGCAATACTGGCACCTAATAATAATGCGTGAACTTCAAAATACGTGGCAGACTGCAGGATCCCAAGGCAACCTTTTTCTTACCCATAGGAACTGCAATTTACCATCTGTAAGTAGGTTACTGTCCAATAAAAATGTGTGGGAAGTAGTTTTCCCATCCCATGACGCTTTGAGATTTTGTTTTTAAATAAATCCCATTGGGAGGAACCGAGAACCCTGAAAGCCATCAATGATCGAGTAAGAGGGGTAGCCTAGTGTTTAGGGTACTCTGCTGGCATATGACAACTCTGGTTCATGGCACTGATCTGCCATTCTTCCATGTCCCGAGTGGTGGGGGTGGGGAGGGTTTAACTACCAGGCTATAAACTGTTCTGAGGTGGGTTGCTGTCATTGCTCCTGTTTGGAGCTGTTCCACTTCATATAAATGAAGTGGATCTCAGCAAGTTTGAGAGTCTGGGTCCCCCATCCCATCTGAATGCCCTAAACACTGGGCTATAGAGTCAGTCTTTTCCTCTCACCTTGGATGAGGAAGACATGTTCTCCTCCACCCCAGCTGAGTGCCTTTGCTACCAGGATTTAGGCTATTCTGATTTCTTAGCATGGAGGAAAATCTGCCCATCTTTCCCTCCCCTATAACATTACATCCCATCTGCACGTCCTCTCCTTAAGGATCTATAGTGAGCTAAAGGGCCCATCAGGCTTTGAAGACTCTTATTTCCTTCCAGGAATAAGTAAAGCAAAATTATTATAATGTTCCCCAGGATCTTCACCATTAGTGGGTGAAGCCATCATTAATTTGGCATAGTATTAGTTATAAATTTAAAGCACAAATCAGCTGAAAGCATTTGGTGGCACCAGTCTAATTTCCTACATAGATATAAATGTTATGCAAGTGTGAAAGCTTGCATTAGCACTTCTTTATAGCTCAGGCACTTCACTGTGTGCTTTGACACTTTTGTACATCTAGTCCATTAATGTGTACTATAAAATCTTTCTGAGCTTGTATATCACAGCTTAGCCTATGTTCCAAGATGACATATCCTGAATTCAAATTATTCTGATTAGTGTAAGAAAATGCAGCCTAACATAAGGGCAAAACAGTCTTATTCAATCTGCATTATATATCACTAATCTAAGCTATGCTCTCCTTCCATTGGCTAGAATCCCCATTAACATGAGTGGAAGTAGAGAGTAGAAAAGAATATTCATTGGTGATCCGGAGCTGTGGGTGGGAGATTTTAAATTGAGGTAGGAGGGACGAGTTTTAGGTGTGGGTAGTGGCCTGTGCAGAAGGGCTAATGCTGCTGTTGTTGCTCTGTCTGTGAAATTGCAGAGTAAATCCGCAGTGTTGCAATGAGCTCTGCATGGGTGTGTGAACGTGAATTTATTTACCTTAGTGTAGTTCCATGCAAAACAGCTTGAAGGTTCCAGGACAGAATTAACACCACACAACATATCAGAATGGGATTTCATCTCTGTTTAAAAAAAAAAAAAAAAAAAAAAAAGTGCAGTAAATTCTGCAAATTCTGATTAAAATCTTTTAAGGTTGTGTTCATTGGTGGTCCCCCCCCCCCCCCCCCCCCGGCCACCAGCACCACTGAGCTGCTCAGTGTGGCTGTGGCTAGCTGGCCAGCCTGTGTGACTCCCTCTTCCCTATTTGGTGCCCCAGGCTAGGCCTGGAGAGTGCCAGCTGGGGAGGCCTCCACCAACCCCCCCATTCTTCTCTGCCCTAGGAAGCCTGCACAGCTTCCACTTTTTCCCCTCCCTTACCCCCAGGCCAGACCCACAGAGCACCAGCAGGAGAGTGCTGCATGGCTTCAACCCGCCCCCTCCCCCCCCCCCACCTTGGGCTGGGCCCCTCCCAAATCCTGGCCATGGGCCAGGTTCCCTTCCTAATCCCAGGCCCCCCTGAACCTCCACTCGCAGGCTGGACCCAGTCAATATCGGGTATGTCTTACAGCAGTGTTTCTCAACTTTTTTTTTTTTTTTTAAGGTACCCCTCTTTTTAAAAAAGTACCCCCAGTACCTACAGTTTTCAGACACATTTTTTTCTACCATTGCAACACATTTGTTCAAACAACTTAATCGTAGCTGGGCGGGCGATTGGGTGTAAAAAGTACAAAAGTAATAAAGCGCTGTAAAACTTAAAACAAAAATTCAGTTTTCTCCAAATTTCAGTTGTGTTGACTGCTCCCCCTTCTCCCCCCCAGACTTCTCTTGAGTACCCCTAAGGGTACTTGTACCACTGGTTGAGAAACACTAACACTGTCTTATAGTATGGTATAAATATATGCATCTATAATGAGTTTTATACATATTAACAGTGTAATGTTGACCTAGATATGCTTGCTGTAGGAATCATAACTTCATTTTTTTTGTTTTAATAATTGAGGATTTAAACATTCTATGAATGTAGGGGTTTTCTTTGAATTTCTTTTAAATACTGCATTTAATTCTTTCAAAAATATGGTCTATGGTTGGATTTTTAAAGTATGAATACAAAAATAGGTGGTGGCACACACAGGTAAGTACACATTGGGGAAGGAATTTGTGATCTAGAATGATTGGTCCCTGGCTTCATAAGGGGAATCAGAGGCTATTGCAATTACCCATACCACCCTCAGACTCCTATTTGAACTTTTGTGTTTTTGTACAGACACAAGGGTGTTGTACGGCAACGGTGGCTGTATAATTGCAGAGTATGCAAATGTGAATGAAAGGGCTGATTCATTGTTCACATATGTAATAACAGGGTACCAAGGGGAGGGTATGACTGGTCAGGTTTGAGATGGGTATAGAATCTGATCAGTTTAAACTGTGCTCCAAACTGCATTTTGGGTATAAAATGGAATGTCTGTTGATGGCATCCAAGGAACTGGAGGCCTTTATTAATGTTTGTGCATCCATAGGATTACCATTGTCCATTGCAAACTCTTGTGATTTTTATCATGAAATATTCTTGAATTTCCTACTGCTGAAGTTATGTGATTTCTTTTTTTTTAAATGAAAATCGCAGCTTTCATTTTTTTAGAAGAGTGGATTTCCAACTCTTTATTATGGATAGGCGAAAGTTTGAAAATGTGATATCTAAAGGTTTGAAAGTGAAAAGAGTAATAAAAAAAAAACCCAAATTGATTCATTTTTTAAAAAAAATCTTGATTTGTAAGTTAGCCTCATAATTTTTGGGAGGGTCTCATGATTTTTGCGTGATTGGTTGCCCTGAGCTGTACACATCTCTGTTTTAGGTGGCCTTGCAAAGGATTGTGTAGACTGATTTTTATAAATATTTGTAACTTTATTTCCAAATGAAATTGTTTTTGACACGTCTAGAATGTGGACTGTGGCCCAAATCCTGTAATATGTTGCACAAAGCTGGACTGCTGCTGCATTTCCCTGGAGACTCAGGTTTCATTTTGAGGCACAGGAAATGCTCCATGATACAGTACCAGGTGTTGTTCCACCATAAGAAGACTGACACTTACAAATTAAGGTTCAGCACTTACAAAGTGCAAAAAAACACAGCCTAATTTTAAAATAATCCCCCATGATTATCCTAATAAAAATGTCTGAATGTAACTGTACTTACTCTCTCTCTCTCTCTCTCTCTCTCTCCGCCCTCTTCTTCCTTCCTCCCTCCCCCCTTCAGAGAAGAAGCATGGGAAATTTCAGGATGGAGGTTAATTTTCATAAAGCTAGAAGCATTTGAACACAAAGCTTTCTAATAGGGCATCCTTAACCACAACTGTAGAAGAAATCTCTATAGTAATTGCCAGTGCTTTTGATAAAGGGCTTTTTTAGTATGCTCACTTTCTTTATAATAATGGAACACATTTGGATTTATCTTGTTAATATTATGATTTGTTGGAATAATTACGGAGAGAGCCACAGTTGTGAGAATGAAAGATAAAGGAATAAAATGCCTTTCAGAATCAGTTCTCTATGCTATGAACCATTTTACATGCCTCTCAGTAATCGTGGCTGTTAAAAGTATTACACTTTAATAAAATGGATGAAAGATGGAAAAAGTAAACCACTCTTCCTTAATAAGTTTTAGTGTAGGAAACGCTCCTTCCTCAGCCCCCACAAAACATTATTATCTCATGGAAGGGGAAAAGAACATAGTGATAAATTTACAAGTAAGTCTGGAGTTTGAGTCTGTTCCTGATGAAGTAATTGAGAAGAAGCAGAATCTGGCCTGTTGGTTGATTGTCCAACCCCAGTAAAGAGAATAGGAGTCTCGTTGTTGACTTCAGTGGTGGCAGAATTTCTGTGTTCTAGAAAATCAATTGAATTGTGCAAGGTGCAAAGTGCCTCTGGTATTTGAGGGTAGTCAGTATTTACTAGGAAATGCTTGGTGGTTATTTGGATCAAATTCATTTAAGCAAAATAAAGTAATACTAAGCAAAGCAACTTCCCATAATTTGTTTCCTTAATCATAGAACCATAGAGCTGAAAGAGACCTTAGGAGGTCAAGTCCAGCCCCCTGCTCTAGGCAGGACCAATCCCAACTAGATCAACCCAGTCAGGGCTTTGTCAAGCCGAGACTTAAACACCTCTAGGGATGGAGACTCCACTACTTCCCTAGGTAACCCATTCCAGTGTTTCACCACTCTCCTAGTGAAATAGTTTTTCCTAATTGTCAGCCGGTGGTCAGGGCAGTGAGTGGTGTGTGTGTATTATACACCCGAGACTTCAGCTGCTAGGACTGGGGTCCTTTAGCAGCGGGCAACCTGGAGGAGGTTGACGGGCACCCCAAAGAGTTACAGGGAGAGCTTTACACCTCAGACTTTGACTGCTAGGATACACGATCCCTTCGCAGTGGGCAGCCTGGGGAGGCTGAGAGATGCCCCAACGGATCTGTCCCCTGGAAGCGACACGATCCAACGCTCAAGCTCTCCCTATATCTGTCCCTTATGACCGGCTGGAGTTCTTTTTAAAATTGTGCTTGGTTCTGTTACAGCAACTGAAGGAGTCAGGTCACAGCTTAAACAGTTACTATTTTATTGTTACAGGGTAAACTTAGCTGTTAAATGCTACTACTGTGTTACAGATAACACAGCCACTACAAAGGACAGGACAGAAATTACACTAATAAGTCACTTACAGGTACCATGAAACCCTTTTGGTTCTCTGAGCTCTTATTAAATGCATGCAAAATAGACACCTAGCAGGTATATATTCTCACCCCTGCGTTCCAGACTTGGCGTGGCCAGCGTCTTTCTCTCAATCCCTCGGGAAGAGGTAGGGCGAGGCTGGGCGTCCCACAGACCTCGGGAGACCACCAATACCTGCCAGCAGGTATAGATGATTGGAGCTCAAATGGGGTGGGCTACTAAACCCCTCTTTATACCCCTTGGGTCACGTAGGCTTCTTCCTGGTCTCAAGTGGCCAATTAGGGAAAATGGCTTTGAATGCCAAGTTTCCCACGAAGGGTGCAAAGCATAATTCACACCTGGGAAAATGCAGACAATGGGCACCTCTGGTATGTGATGGGCGAAGATTCCTCTCCTGGGACAGTGCAGGCGTGTCAATTACTGGTGCTAGCCATCAGGGTGGCAGGAGGTCCCCTGGTTGTCAGCTAGCCCATTTACTGTCTGGTTTCTGTTTATTAGAGTCAGGGACAAGCAGTACCCCTGCGTTCCCAGGGCATCAAAGGCTGACTGCCTTTCTCTTGCTCTCTGGGGGGGGGGAAACAAGATGGGGTTCATGTCTGGCTACACTAATATCCAACCTGGACCTCTCCCACTACAACTTGAGACCATTGCTCCTTGTTCTGCCGTCCGTCACTACTGAGAACAGCCTTTCTCCATCCTCTTTGGAACCTCCCTTCAGGAAGATGAAGGCTGCTATCAAATACCCCCCTCACTCTTCGCTTCTGCAGACTAAACAGACCCAACTCCATCAGCCTCTTCTCATAGGTCATATGCTCCAGCCCCCTAATCATTTTGGTTGCCCTCCGCTGGACCCTCTCCAATGCGTCCACATCCTTTTCGTAGTGGGGGGCCCAGAACTGGACACAGTACTCCAGATGTGGCCTCACCAGAGCCGAATAAAGGGGAATAATGACATCTCTGGATCTGCTGGCAATGTACCTCTTAATGCAACCAAATATGCATTAGCCTTCTTGGCTACAAGGGCACACTGTTGACTCATCCAGCTTCTCATCCACTGTAACCCCCAGGTCCTTCTCTGCAGAACTACTACTTAGCTGGTTGGTCCCCAGCCTGTAACAATGCTTGGGATTCTTCCATCCCAAGTGCAGGACTCTGCACTTGTCCTTGTTGAACCTCATCAGATTTCTTGTGGCCCAGTCCTCCAATTTGTCTGTCACTCTGGACTCTATCCCTGCCCTCCAGCGTATCTACCTCTACCCCTAGCTTAGTGTCATCTGCAAACTTGCTGAGGGTGCAATCCATCCCCTCATCCAGGTCATTAATAAAGATGTTGAACAAAACCGGTCCTAGAACCAAACCTTGGGGCACTCCGCTAGAAACCGACCGTCATCCTGACATCGAGCCGTTGATCACTACCCACTGGGTCCGGCCTTCTAGCCAGCTTTCTATCCCTTAACTTGCTGGCAAGAATATTGTGGGAGACCGTATCAGAAGCCTTGCTAAACTCAAGGTATATCACATCCACTGACTTTCCCACGTCCACAGAGCCAGTTACCTCATCATAGAAGCTTATCAGATTGGTCAGGCACGACTTGCCCTTTGTGAATGCATGCTGATTATGCCTAATCACTTTCCTCTCCTCCAAGTGCCTCAAAATGGATTCCTTAAGGATCCCTTCCATGATTGTTCCAGGAACGGAGGTAAGACTGACCGGCCTATAGTTCCCTGGATCGTCTTCTCCGCTCTCTATTGCCTTTTATTACCCTGTTCTTTCTCTGAGTGTCCATTTTTTATCAGCAGACTGAAATAAATAAGAAGCTTATCAAATTTTTGAGATCCGAAGAATCCCAAGCAAAAACTGTAATAATTATTATTCAAATAGTTCCAAACTGCCATGCTCCTTATAGACGTATGATATGGCTTTTGTGTTGCATAGTTTGCATTCTGGTTCTAGAAACTTTGTTTAGTGTTCATAAGAACACTTTGAGCCCTTGAAGTATTCCTTTTGTTTTTCTTCAGCTGTTTTCGTAAGTGGCATGATGTAAATCTGTTTTTATTATTCTGACTTAAGATGCTGTCTTGAAAGAATTAGTTGCCTATATAGAAAAAAATAATGGAAATAATCTTGATTATGAAATCACAAAAATGGAGTAAAATTATTTTGGATCTACTAATGCTGACTAACCATGTTGATTTCAACTCACTGTTTAGCCAGTTTTCAGCTCAATTTCACCAAAGCACTTAAGGATGTGATTAAAGGTAAAAGCATGATTAAGTCCTCTGAGCATAAATAAAACTTAATAATGTAGCTTAAAAGCTGAGCACATGCTTAAATACTTGGACTGGAACCTGCAATTAAACATTAAACACATGGTTATATGCTATAGTGAAATAGATTATAATCACTATTGAGTGGGGTGGAGGGGGGCTGATTATCAATCCATTTTGGTCAGTATTAGGGATGTCAATGAGTAGTCGACTGGACAATTAACCAATAAGCTTAAATTTATCAGTTAATCTTGTTGACTACTCACATTTCCCCCCCCAGGTGCTGCCTCTGGCTCTGCAGTGCCACCTGTTCCCACCCCACACTACTGCCTCTATCAGACGCAGCAGCAGGGGTGAGGGGGTAGGGGAGGCTGCTGTGAGGCAGCCTGAGTCTGTGGCCTGGGTCCCCTGTGGACAGAGGCTGCATCATAGTAGCAGCCCCTGTCCGGGGGCGAGGGGGAGAGGCGGTTCTGAGCTCCCCACAGACAGTGGCTGCTCCACATCTCCTGGAGCAGCCTTTGTCTGTGGAGAGCGTGGACCCTCCATGGACAGGGATTGCTGTGAACGCATGCTGCTGCTTTTGACAACTGGCTTTTAAACTGGCTCCCCTTGTGAACCGGCTCCACCCGCACTGCTATCTCTGATACAGTCCCCCACCCCCCCCACCTCAGGGCTATCTAATAGTTGTGTAATTGACAATATTTTGTGCAGTTACACAGCTATTCAGTTACATGTTGCACCTCTAAAATCTGAGATTCTGTGGTCCAGCAACATCCATGGTCCAGCATGATCATGGATGTTCCAGAATCAAAGATTCCTGGCATACTGCGGGGGGGGAGGAACCAGGATGCCCGGTGGGAGGAGGTGAAAGGGGGAGGGGCCGACAGCAGGGGGCCTGAAATGACCTCCCTTGATCTGGAAAAAACCCTCATCTGGGACCAGTCAGGTCCTAAGGGTGCCGGATGAGGGAGGTCCAGCCTATGTACGATATGCTGACTAGGCACGTTAGCTATGTTGAATGCTTTGTTAAGTTGGAGGTTTGGAATCAGAAGCCAGAGGGATCATTGTGATCATCTAATCTGACCTGTTGTGCATCTCAAGCCAGAAAAGGTCTTCATAAATAATTCCTAGAGCAGATCTTTTAAGGAGAGAAAAATCCATTCTTGATTTTAAAATTGTCATTGATGGAGAATCCACCACAGCTCTTGGTAGATTGTGCCTATGGATAATTACCCTCACTTTTAAAAATGTATATCTTGTTTCTACTCTCAAAAATGCTAGGACAATCCCGAAACATATATTCAATAGCTTTTTGCAAAATGCAGTGGAACAAATAGATTAATTTTGTTAAAATTTAAGTGCTCTTGTCAGTATAGAATGATTTTAACTTGTTTTACTTCTTTACGAAAGTATCTCTGTGTGGGTTTTTTTTTTTTTTTTTTTTTTAAGTTCAGCTCAAGCTCTTGGTTTTCAGAGCTCTGTAGGGTAAAATTTCACACTATGAGCAAAACTGATGAAATGGCTCACAGCTTCTTTGAATTTGCAAATAGCAAAATATTTGTAACTTCTCCACCCCTTCTGATTTTGTTCTTATTTCTTCTCCGTTCC
The DNA here is from genome assembly GCA_032595735.1 of Pelochelys cantorii. Lineage (NCBI taxonomy): Eukaryota > Metazoa > Chordata > Testudines > Trionychidae > Pelochelys > Pelochelys cantorii. The sequence goes on along the minus strand of CM064326.1, from coordinate 328,836,992 downwards.
ACTTCCTCTAAACAAGGATATATTTGGTGTGTGAATTGTCAGTTTTTCCCTGGGACATGGGCATAAATTTACTGCTGAAAGTTGTCTTCACTTATTTAAAAAAAAATAGTTTTTCAGAGATGCACCAGTGATTCATTTCTTGCTGTTTGAGTGAGCTCCATTGAGGTTATTGCATACAATGGTTTTTAAACAATTAAGTTATCTACAAAGTGTTTTTTCTTGAGTAGGATTTCAGGATTTGGTCCATAGAAATTAGTCAGATAAGCCATATTATCTCATCTAGTCACCCCTTTACTAGATGGAGTTGTTCCTCTAGTGTATTTTCTGCATCCTTTCTTGTTTAATTACCAGTATGTTGCAAGCAACTCCGCCTGTCTTAACACATTGTGTTTTGAAAAAAGTCTCTCTCAAAAATATATAGTGTTCTAGGGATTGATTTCCCCCACACCCATTGTGTTTCATCTGGGTGTGACTCCACAAAAACTAATGTAGTTACAGCAGCATTAAGCTGGTGTAAAAGCCATGGAGAATCAGGTTCCTATGCTTATTACTCTTTGTGTGACCAGAAACTTCCAGATTGACCTGCTGAAGGTTCAGTTGGACGTGGGGAGTTGTAAATGTCTTTAAAAGATAATTGTTTAGTTATCCATTCTTTGTTAATCTGAGGAATCCTGTTGTGAATTGCAGCTGTAGGTCAGTTGAATTTTGCTTGCTCTTCCTTGTCGTAAGATTCTTGCAGGTAAATGGCAGAAGCAGTGGGTTCTTTTCCTGACTCTGACATTCGTTCCCTTTGTCTTTTGGCAAGTTACTTGTAATTTGTTTAACTCTTCAGGCAATGCCATTGTGGATGATGTAACACTGACAGTATCACAAAGGGCATTGCAAAGGGATGTGGTCTTGTACACTGCTCTAGACAGCTAACAACAAAACAAAGATCACATTTGTAGTAAGTAGGTCACTTGTCTCTTTGTCCTAAGAGCGCTAACATTTCGCCTACTGCCCCTCCCCAGGACTATGATGAGTGGATTCTGTGAATGGGCCAGCATGGCTTCTGTTTAGCAGGGGTTCTTGATCCAGAATAGATGTAGCACTTAAAGAAATGGTAAAGGTCAGAAGTAGACGTGATGGAGATTTGCTGACAGAAAGACCATTTTGGAGAAAGGCAGGGCCAATCTGGATGTTTCCGGTAACACACAGAGAGGAAGGAACTCTCATCTGCTCTCTGGTTCTTAAAGTTAGAACCAAAAGCTGAAAAAAATGTAGTAGAAGCCACTCCTTAAGAGAAGGAGATTTAACTCCAGAAAGCCAACAGAAGCATATATGCTTAATCTGTTACCACTGGGTTCACTTCTACTGCCTGGATGATTCACAGGAGCAAATTTCTTACAAAGTCAAATCTCTGTGTGACATGACCTTCTCCTACGTGCAGATTCTTCTGAATCATTCAGCAACATCTGGCACTGGGTGAGGATTATGGGAAAAGTACTAGAGGCATATTGTTAATGCTTGATAAATACTCGGTGAATGGCCAGCTTTATATCAGACAACTGATTCGCCATGTTTTGTTGGTGGTGTTTGTTCAGAATACTACTGTCTGGTCACCAAACTTGAAACAAGCTTCTTAATTACTCTGAAACCAGTAGTTCTCTAAAATAGTCTAATTGGAACTATTGAAATCTGGAGGTCATTGTTTTTTGTCCAGGAATTCATACGATCTCGCATGACAAGAATTGTCAAAAATAGGCTGTGTTTGTAAACAAAACCAAAACAAAGTAGATCTGAGGATTGTTGGTTAGGAATTCCTGTCACTCATCCCAGCTCTGTCACTAATTACTTCTCTACACTCTGGCATAGCATATCACTGTATTGCCTCAGTTTCTCCTACTGTAATGAGAGCTTTGTTTACCTACCTCACAGAAAGTGTATTTAAGATTAGAAAATGAGAATTTCTGTGTGTTATTGGCAAAAGGCTTGTCCCACATCTGCCTTTTCAGTGTACATACTGCCTAGATTGTGCTGTTACATGGAATGCACCCTAGTCAGTAAACAAACTGTGGCACTTTTTTCAGTAGCATGCATACCACATGCCACTAAATGCAGCAACCCCCTCTGTAAAATATCCAAAAACCTAAGGTTTCACATAAAAACAGAGGGAGTCTGGTGAGGAGGAAGGTAATGCTCAAACACCTCATGATATAAGATCCATTCAGAACTCTTTACAAAACTAGCAAACATCCCTATTTTTATTGTCCGGATAAAATATACGTGGCACGGTCTTTCAAGCATCCCTCAACATCACTGGAAAAATCATGAGCTTTCTCATTGCAATGACAGCTATGACTTGGGCAGCAAAAAGTGGTCACCAGTTTACATTTAAGTTGGTATCTGTTTAAGTAATCATTTGGTATAAATGCATCCTTTGCTCTCTGAGCTGTGCCCCTTTTTGATTATCTTGCAACATGAGATCTGCACTGTGTGAGAACAGAGAGTCACATGCATTGATGGAATCAGAGTGGTCAGTCTGCTTCATAATAACTATAAATCAGGCACTTTCCCTTAATCTTCATCCAGAGTAGAATTCACCCCAAGAGAAGAATTGGTTCTTTATTCCAGGGAGTCTTTTTATTGTGCTTGCCATGTTTTAATACAAGGATTCATAGAATCATAGAATCCTAGGGCTGGAAGAGACTTCCTAATATCCAACTGCAATACCTCACTGCAACTTGAGACCATTGCTCCTTGTTCTACCATCTGTTACTGCTGAGAACAGCCTCTCTCCATCCTCTTTGGAACCTCCCTTCAGGAAGATGAAGGCTGCTATTAAATCCCCCCTCACTCTTCTTTTCTGCAGACTAAATAAGCCCAAATCCCTCACTCTCTCATCGTAGGTGTGAGCTCCAGACCCCTAATCATTTTGGTTGCCCTCCACTAAACCCTCTCCAATGCGTCCACATCCTTTCTGTATTGGGGGGCCTAGAATTGCACACAATACTCCAGATGTGGCCTCACCAGTGCCAAATAAAAGGGAATAATCACTTCTCTAGATCTGCTGACAATGCTCCTCCTAAACCTAATATCCCATTAGCCTTCTTGGCTACAAGTGCACACTGTTGACTCATATCCAGCTTCTCATCCACTGTAATCCCCAGGTCCTTTTCTGCTGAACTGCTACTTAGCCAGTTGGTCAACAGCCTGTAACAATGCTTGGGATTCTTTCTTCCTGAGTGCAGGACTCTGCACTTGACCTTGTTGAACCTCATCAGATTTCTTTTGGCCCAATCCTTCAATTTGTCTAGCTCACTCTGAACCCTATCCCTACCCTCCAACATATCTACCTCTCCCCTTAGCTTAGTGTCATCTGCAAACTTACTGAAAGTGCAATCCATCCCCTCATCCAGGTCATTAATAAAGATGTTGAACAAATCTAGCCCTAAAATCGATCCTTGGGGCAATCTGCTTGATACTGACATTGAGCTGTTAATCGCTACCGGTTGGGCCCAACAGTCTAGCCAGCTTCCTATCCATCTTGCTGTCCGTTTATCCAATCCATGCTTCCTTAATTTGCTGGCAAGAATATTGTGGGAGACCATATGAAAAGCTTTGCTAAAGTCAAGGTATATCACATCCACTGACTTCCCCATGGCCACAGAGCCAGCTATCTTATCATAGAAGCTAATCAGATGGGTCAGGCATGACTTGCCCTTGGTGAATCCAAGTTGACTATTCCTGATCACTTTCCTGTCTTCCAAGTGCTTCAGAATGGATTCCTTGAGAATCTCAGCCAGGACTTTCCTAGGGACTGAGGTAAGGCTGACTGGTAAGTTCCCTGGATTGTCCTCCTTCCCTTTTTTTAAAGATGGGCACTACATTTGCCCCCCCCCCCCCTTTTTTTTCCCAATCATCTGGGACCTCTCCCGATCGCCACGATTTTTCAAAGATAATGCCCAAAGGCTCTGCAATGACATTTGTCAACTCCCTCAGTACCCTCAGATGCATTAAATCTGGACCCATGGATTTGTATATGTTTAGCTTTTCTAAATAGTTCCTAACCTGCTCTTTGTCCACCGAGGGCTGCCCATCTCCTTCCCATACTGCGAAACATAGTGCAGTAGTCTAGGAGCTGACCTTGTCTGTGAAGACAGAGGCAAAAACAGCATTGAGTACTTCAGGTTTTCCCACATCATCTGTCACTAGGTTACCTCCCTCATCCAGTAAGGGCCCCACACCCTCTCTGATCACCCTCTTATTGCTAACATACCTGTAGAAACCTTTCTTGTTGTTCTTCACATCCCTTGCTAGCTGCAATTTCAATTGTGCTTTCACCTTCCAGATTACTCTCCTGCATTCCCGAGCAATATATTGATAGTCCTCCCTGCTCATCTGCCCAAGTTTCCACTTCTTATAAGCTTCCTTTTTTGTGTTTAAGCTCACCAAGGATTTCCCCGGTAAGCCAATCTGGTCACCTACCACACTTGCTTTTGTCTTAGTACAATTTGCTTTCCATTGATGATCTCTTTGGCAATTGAAGCAATTGCTTGCCCAGGAAAGTAACAATAGGAAAGCATATGTTGGTTTTTTGTTGGCTTTTAATGTAGATTAGTTGCCAGATATGAGGAGAATCCAACCCAGTGTGACCAGAGCATACATCACAGGCAGAGTATAGGGATCTCTGCTTTCGTCTTTCTAAAGTGCAAGTGAGCTGTACTGAAGAATAGAAGTGTATCAGATTTGTGTACAGCTGGGAGTTAAACTTGAGTAGAAATGTCAACATATCCTTTTTCCCCCTCAATGCCTTTCCTTGAAAGTGCACTCAATTTCTCCCTCTGAGGGTATATAGTAGCCTGTGTAAGTCAGAGTATTAAGATGATTAAATATTAAACGTAGTCTCTAGACCGTCATTAATTAATCTGGTCTATTACCTGTACAAGACATAAAGCCAGCTCCTCTTCATTCTCCTCGCCATGTAATCTATTGTGGCACATGCACAGATCCCACATAGCAGAGTGCTCTTCTGCAGATGAAAAAGGGATTACATTTCAAGGACAGCCTAAAAAGAGGCTACACATAGATAAGTCTGGTTTTGATAATAGGTTGTGCTGTTAGGGCCTTTTTGATTATTAGAGGATCTAAGGATGCTTTCCAAATGTTAACCAAGACTCATAGCATCTGCGAGAAATGGGGAAGCAGCATGCTCATTCTGCAGGAGGGTCAAGAGAGGTTAAATGATTGCATTTGCTTGCACAGAATCTCAGGTGTACCCTTGCAGTCAGGTAGGTTTAAAAGAACCTGTCTGGCTTGCACTCAGATATTTATTTGTGTGTATAAGGAAAAGAAGTGCCCCATAAACAGTTTTGTTGAGAGAGGTGCCCTAAATTTCCAAGCAATGATTTTTTTTTTATTATTATTATTATTTTAAACAAAATCACCTAGTGGATTTTGACACCTTGTTGCTGTTAATATAATGGGAATTGGGCATGCAAATCCTTTTGACAGATTTACAAATATCAGCATTATTGTCAGTAGAGAGGCAATTGGAGGCCCTAGTCTGGGATCAAGGTCGCATTGTGCTAAGTACTGTGCAAAGCCATAGTAAAGAGGCAGTCACTGCCTAAAGAGTTTACAGTATAGGTTTATAATGAGATGCAACAGATGGATGAATCAAGCTGATGGTGATGAAGGTGAGTTTTTCATGCAACAGATATGTTTTCAGATGGACTAGCTATGCACACAGGGTAGTGCCACTTGCCTAACCAGCGCTGTTTGACTTCTATGCAAACAGTCTGAATTGCCTCCTGCTTTTAATAAAGCCTGAACCTTAGTTCTAATAAGAGGGTACTGCAGTGCTGTCAGAGTTCACCATGTTTGGCAGTGGTCTTAAAGCCCTCACTCCTGGCATCCTGTGATTGCATGAGATTATCAAATTTCATTTTCAAGTACATTTTTAGCCTTCAGATTTGCCAAGGACAGTGTGAACCCTAATGTCTCAAAAAACAGATAGCACCTTAAACCCTAGAAATAATTATTTAAAATCTCATGATATTTAAGCCAATCTAGTGACTTTGGGGGACTTATGATTTTTTGAATGGATTGATGCTAATGGAGTTGTTGGGCACCTCCACTGTCCACGAGTAATTAGTAGAGACAAAAGCAGGGGAGGGAACCTTTTGTTCCCCCTACACACAACAAGGGGGCCTTGTTCTCAGTGGTGCAAACTGAAATGACTCTCATGACTTCAGCAGCACTGCAGTCATTCACATCCCAGAGGATAGCCTGGCCCAATATGCATTCCATCCACTGTGCTGATGTCATATAACATCTCTTATCCAAAGACAACAGCAAATCTGATACCTTCCAAAGCGCATCTGAAACTTTAATCAATAATTAGAATGTAAGAGCTTGGCAGTGGGACAGGAGTGGGGTTTAAAGCGAGCTGTGTGACCCTCGCGTAGGGAATCAATTTTTATGAGGAGTAGAATCTGGCACTTGTCCTGCATGATCTGCTGGGAATCAATTGGACAAAATTTGGATAATGGATTAGTGCTGATCGAAATTAAGTAATTTTATGTGACTTTAACACGCTGCCTGAGATGAGTCAGTCAGTAGTACTTAAATGGAGATGCCCCAGTGTTAGAGGACAGTTTGAAGAAAGCAGACATGTTCTGTACAGTGCTGTGTGTGTATGATTAGTCCCCATGCCTGCTAGGGAAGGGGATCCATTTTGAGAAAAGTGAATTACTAGCTCACTACTCTCCCCATTTCGGTTTTGCATTTGAGTCTAAAGCACCATTGATGTTTGGTGCAGCAGAGCCTAGAATGTTGTCTTCACAAGCAGGGAGATCTCAGAGAGATCCCAGAGCTAGACAGACCTGGACTATGCCTAAAATTTAGGTCAACCTAACCACATTGCTCAGGGCTGTGAAAAATGTCACACCCTACATGAAGCACTTAGGTTGGCCTGTAGATGCAGCGAGGTTGGCAGAAAAATTCTTCTGCCGCCTCTCAATGTTGTGGATTTACTACAGTGACTCTGGAGGAAAAAAAAAAGCCTACTGTCTATGCTATGTTAGTTTAGCAATTCCTGTAGCACATGTACTTGTAGACGTACCCTTAGTCATCAGCAGACTTACTGCAGCCAGCAGCACTACTGAAAGCCAGATATTGGATGTTTCTATTGCTGAGGAGGCTAGAAGCAAAGTGTGCTCTAATAGTGGGGGGTGGGGGAGTGTAACTCTACTGTGTAAATATTTGACACATTTATGTGCTTAGCACTCACTATGACTTTTCTGAGAGGTTGAAACATGAGGAGGCACAGAGAGATTTACCTGTGAAGTAAATCATGTTCCTTCCACAAAAGATAAGTGGCCAGACTGTGCCCTTAGTGAGTGGATGCCTGATAAGGGAATAGACCTGCTGCTTCATTGCTATCCCTTCGGTGAAAAAGACAACCCAGCTGTGCCAAGGTGTTTCACAGACCTCCCTTCTGTGGGGAAGGCATTAGTAATGGCGCAGTGATTAACATATTCTATGAATGCTGTCTGCTGTCCCGGCAAGGTGTCTGGCTGTTTGATTATAGATTTGACAATGAACTGAAAGTCAGTCTACAAAACCTCTTTATTTCTCTAGCTATAGAGAAATACTGAGCTGCTCAAGAACTCCCAGTGACGGACAGTCTAAAAACACTTAAAACTCCCAAATAGTCATCAGCCATTGTCTTTGGCACAAAGTAGAAAACTCCATTAATTATTTACTCACTTTGTCTCCCTCTCTGTAGTAATGGAGGTGCCTCCCACACTTTTACACAGTTGTAGCCATCTGTATCCCTATGCTCTTTTCTACTCACTGCCACTGGCTCAAGGATGGGTGAGGCTAAATATGGCTCTCTGCCTCTCTCACCAGAAAAAAAAAATTTCTTTCCTTGCCAAACGTGCCAGTGGGCTTCTCTCCCCCCCCCCCCCCAAGTCCCCACTTCTTGGATAGCCAGACACTCCACATCCTGTCAGTGTCCTGCAGTGGCTGCTTTGATCTTTTTGTTGGTGAAGCTGCTTCTTGCAGATAACTAGGCTCAGAACCAAGGATCCTGCCTTCAGATGCCACAGGAGGTGTAACCGCCACTTGGGCAGATTTGAACTAGGGTTGTAATAGTGTGGTCGATTTAAATGATCAACTTGTCAATTAATACTGTAGACTACACACATTTTCACCTTCTCTCCACCAGTAAATTACTTAGCAGGCTGGCCAGCAGCCCAGCTCAGGCCTAGCTTGCAATGGGTCCAGGACCTACCTCTGCTGCGGCTCTGCATTAAAAGTGTATTAGGAGCTAGGTGGGCAGGCAGCCTGGCTCGATCCCGGCTCGTGCCAGGTCCTAGTTCAGACCTCCCCTGGACAGAGACTGCTGCCACCCCCGCGCTGCTGCCTCTGTATCAAAGGCGGCAGCGCAGGGCGAAAGGCAGCCAGTCCATGAGGGGAGCTGTTTTTTTAAACTGGGATCCTGCGCCAAAAAGGGATACAGGTTACTACTATATCTGTTTTGCATAACACAGAAGAATTAGTTTGACAGTTGGCTTCTTCCCCCTCCCCCCCCCCCTCGGTCTTTGCTCACTCTAGTAACTGCTAGAGAAACTGATTTAATCAACAAACCATGTAAGTGCAGTGATTGTGAATCAGATCCTTGTGAAGCAAATACATGTTTCACAGCAAACTTCTAAGGGATACCAGAGTCTCTGCTCTCTTTTTACTTAAATAGATTCTTTTAAGCAGCTGCCTCATTTAAAAAAAAGCCTGTGCAACCTATGGACCTTTAATCAACATGTCACCAAAGCCCATGTTATGGTATGCTTCATTTGAAACACATCCAGTACTTTCATTTATTCAATTGTCCAGTTCCTGTTCCAACCACTATTAACCCTAGCAAGCAAAGATGGATGAGTGAGTGACAAAAAGCTTGTGTCAGAGCTGAGATCACTTGTGTGTGTGATGTCTTGATCTGTGTACACATCCCTCTTGGGGACCATCGGGCAATTAAGTTCACCCATTACAAACAGAGCTGTGTCTTTACACTCTGATTTGATAGGAGAATGGGTAATTCCTGTTAATGACTACTACATCTGTTCAATTACATTGCTTTGTATTGATGCTTAATTAGGAAATGTGTCTGTCTAGATGGGGGGCAGGGGAGGGAGAGGAAGAAAGGGGAGGGGTGGCTCCTGTGTAAATGTCTCTCACTCTTCCTCAATAGTCTGGCTTTGTAACATGCTTTTGAATGCAGTGACAGGCATTGTGGCCCTTTTGACTATAGGGTTTGTACCCCAGCCTGAGAGAGGAGAGCAAAGCCTCTTTGAGAAGGAGCTGCTCTAAAGCTGAATTACACTTAATGGCATACTCACTTAATGGCATCCTTATCCAGCTTTCCTGTGAAGTGACCCTTGCTGACCTTTTGCCCTGTATACATGCTCAGAAATCATTCCTAAGCCTTGACTTTAAAACCTGTTTCAGAACAGAGGCATTATCGACTGCCTCGGGCATTCAAAAATCATGAGTCAGACCCCTCCTAAAATTGTGAATGTTAGCTTAAAATCATAAGATTTTTTTTTTTATTAAGATGTTTTTATTTGGCTGTTGACTTTTGGGTCTTCAATGCCAAGTTTTCATGCTGCTTACTCTTCTCCCCCTTGCCTCTTTTTTAAGGTTAAGCTTGGGTTCTTATGAACCCAAAGTTTTAAGAAAAATGAGATACCAGTACTGAGAGATTCACAATAAAATCTATGGAGCTGGCAATGGCCTGCGAAGCCTGATGGTAACTGTGTTTTAAAGGCTTTTGTTAAAGTGCTGGAGAAAGTTAGTCACAGATGGCTTTAACGTAGATGTGGCCTAACCACACTGGCTGGCATAGCCGTGACCCTGATCGTGTGGCCATTACACAAACAAGCAATGGTCGTTCGTATGAGTTGTCCCATTGAAGACAAGAGGCTACTCAAATGGGCTAAGGTTTGCTGAAATGGGCATGATCTTTTGCATAAACAGTTTTCAACCATGTATTTGAAGTTGTTTCTCAGTACAGCAAGCTCTTGGTGTATTGGACTAAATTTACCCTTTACTCAAGAGGTATAGGACTGAAGTTTTCTGGAGAAGGACAAGGATCACGACAGAGATGTTAATTTACATTCACAGTCCAGGAGCTTAGCTAGAACCGTCCCTTTTTTTTTTTTTTTTTTTTTACACCCAGGATTTCAGTGCAATTGACTTTACAGGACTTGAGCAATTTGAAGACACCAGCATGTATACAGTCTATTGCTACTGCTGTGGATGCTTAACAATCTGTTCAATGCCCGTTTGATTTAACAGTTTTTATTTTCCAATTTCCTTTTATTTTTAAGCTAGCATTGAATGCAGATAAACCCTACCTTGAGAAGATGAAGTCTGTTTACATCTCTGCAACACACAATCTCTTTATGCTGTTACAGTTGTGGTATGTTACAGAGGTGACAGCTTTTACACACTGTAAATCAGCCTTTAAAGGGTAGAATATATTTGCAAGTGAAATAGATTATTAGTCTGGAGAATATTATATAGCAAAGAGTTCCTAGCAACACTTTGGTAAAGTAATTTTGTAGATGAGAGTGCCGGTAGTGTAGGGTCATGAGGTAAGATGAGTTGAAGTTAAAGACTTTTTTTTGTTTCTTTGACTGTGTCCTTATAGCACTGATTCCCAAGCTTTTTCATACCATGCACCAGCAAACCCATTCACAAACTTTTGGCGGACTGGTAACATTTTTATTTGCATATCCATTATGCAATTATTGAATATTCAGACATGCAAATAAAATGCTACCAGCCTGCCAAAAGTTTGTGAATGAGTTTGCTGGTCTGAATTTATAAATATATCCCCAACCCCCAGAGCCTCCCCAGTGCCAGCCCTAACCTCTAGAGCCTCCAGCACCAGCCACTGACCCTAGAGTCCCCTGCACCCAAACCCCCACAGTGCCAGCTGCCCATCCTCAGATCCCCTCCCAGTGCCAGCTCCCCACCATCATACCCCCCCCAGTACCAATCACCAATATTAGCCCCATCCCCAGTGCCCTCCAGTGCCAGCTCCCCACCCCGGATGCCCCAGTGCTTCCCATGGTCAGCACCCCACCGCTTACAGCCCCCACCCCCCAGAATCCCCCAGTATTAGCTTCACCCCCAGAGGTCCCCAGTGCCAACCCCCTGCCTCTTAGAGCCTCCCAGTACTAGCCACACCCCTGGTTCCCCCAGCGCCTGTCCCTCCCTCCCCCCCACCCCCACCTAACCTGCGCTGCCTGCCAGCTGAGCGCTGCTGCCCGGATTGTGGCTGCTCTGCCAGTCTCCATGCAATGAACTGCAATTACGCAGCTGGGAGGAGACCTGCGCGTGCCCGGCGCTGCTGAGATGTGGAGTAGGATATGCCTCTCCCAACAGCCGCGGCAGGAGGGGAGGTACTAGGTGGTGTATCCCAGCCCTGGCCCTGGAGCCGCTGCAGCCTGGTAGCCAGCGGTTTGCGGCCCGGCGCCTGTCCGTGGCCCGGTGGTTGTGAACCGCTGCCTTATAGCATATGGCAGCATGCTACCTTTTTATAATGGACATTTTATTTATAACTCCTTGTGGTGATTAAGCGGGAGGAATCAGCAGCACAGAACATTGTCTTTCCAAAGAAGCTCTAAGGATCAAGTCTCAGTGGTGAACTGTTCTCGGTTGCATAGTAGCCATCCTGTTTGTTTACACATTTCCTGCATGAGCTGTATTTAAATCATGGATGTTACCTGGCTATGAAAAGCCTAGCATAAAAATAAGTCTATTTTGATAGAATCATAGAACACTAGAACTGGAAGGGACCTTGAGAGGTCATCGAGTCCAGTCCCCTCCCCTAGACCATTCCTGATAGGTGTATTAGTATTTGGGCTTTCTTCTTGCACCAATTAATATTTAATTTCTAGGACTGGAACCCGGATGTTCGCTCCTCCTCAGCTTGTGCCTTGAATACTAGACTAGAGCCATGCTCAGTCATTCTCTCTGACCCAGTGACTGCTTAAATTGTTCCATTTGGCAATAAATAATTAATCTGAGAGATTATTTCCCTCCAGATTTCCTGATAGCCTGGTTGTTAGACCACTCACCTGAGATGAGATGAGATCTCTGGATTGAAGTCCCCTCTGAAGACTTGGAATTACCCAAGCTACTAGCATGACTAGATATCAAATATGAAAAATGCAGATAGGGGATGGAGGGTAATAGGCACTTATATAAGACAAAACCCCAAATATCAGGACTGATCATCTAAAATTGCCAGAATCTGAGAATGGGGATGGATCAAGGGGATGGATCAAGTTTGCAGACATTAAGCTAGGGGGAGAGGTAGATATGTTGGAGGGCAGGGATAGGGTCCGGAGTGACCTAGACAAATTGGAGGATTGGGCTAAAAGAAATCTGATGAGGTTCAACAAGGTCAAGGGTAGAGTCCTGCACTCAGGACGAAAGAATCCCAAGCATTGCTATAGGCTGGGGACTGACTGGCTACGCAGCAGTTCGGCAGAAAAGGAGCTGGGGATTACAGTGGACGAGAAGCTGGATATGAGTCAACAATGTGCCCTTGTAGCCAAGAAGGCTAATGGCATATTGGGGTGCTTTAGGAGGAGCATTTACAGAAGATCTAGAGAAGCTATTCCCCCTATTCAGCACTGGTGAGGGCACATCTGGAGTACTGTGTCCAGTTCTGGGCCCCCCAATACAGAAAGTATGTGGACGCATTGGAGAGGGTCCAGTGGAGGGCGACCAAAATGATTAGGGGGCTGGAGCACATGACCTACGAGGAGAGGCTGAGGGATTTGGGCTTATTTAGTCTGCAGAAGAGAAGAGTGAGGGGGGATTTGAGAGCAGCCTTCAACTTCCTGAAGGGAGGTTCCAAAGAGGATGGAGAGAGGCTGTTCTTAGTAGTGATGGATGGCAGAACAAGGAGCAATGGGCTCAAGTTACAGTGGGGGAGTGTGACGGGGTGCCGAGACCCCGCACTGTTGCAGGGGGGGGGCAAGCGCCCCGTTGACGCGACAGGGGAGTGCCTAGGGGCCGTGCGCCAGCTGCTCCCTGGCCGCCACGCGGACAGCAAGTGCCGCGGCGGCCGCCGGGGGGAGGGCGGACAGAGCGCTCAGCTGGCCTGCGCCTGGCGCGGGCCGTGCGCCGGCTGCCTCCGAGCCACGGCCCATGGGGGAGTGTGGCGTCGGCCGCCGGAAGGGGGAGGGGCCGCACGCCCAGCTGACCAGCACCAGGGGCGGGGCATACGTCGGCGTCCGAGGCGGGGATTTTAAAACCCGCCAGGCAGAAGACCTGGGGGGGAGAACTCCGGAGGAGGAAACCGACCAGAGGGGAACTCCGGAGGAGGAAACCGACCAGAGGGGGAAGGAAGTAGTCCAGGGCAGGGCGGTGAGTCAAGTTTTGGGGCACGACCCCATCAGCCGGACCAGAACTGCCGGGCAGTTCAAGTCCTTAGGGCCCTGGGCTGGGGCCCGTGAGTGAGGGTGGGCCCGGGCCCCCCTTCCTCCTCCGTCGCCAGGGGAGACCCAATTTGATGGTCAGACCCACTACAAAGGAGCCTCGGCCAGAAGGGGGCCGACTGAGTGGATTTTCGGGAGACCAGACGTCCCGGGACTAGACAGGGGAAGGGGTGGACAGAGGACCTCGGACCCACAGCCCGCCCCCCTATCTGGGGCCCGGTCACAAGGTGGTGGAGAATGTGGGCATTGCTAACCCCCAGGCCTTAGGGAATAGGCGGGGGGGGGGGGGAAGCAGAGGTACTCCTAGGGGTAGGAGGCAAGCTAATTCCCCTAGAGGGTTGGTGTGTGTTTTTTGGGGGTTTTTTGTTGTTTTTTTTTTCGCTGGGGCGAACCAACGTGGAGGCCCAAGATGGAGCCTGGCAAGATACTTGCTTGGCTCACCGAACACCAGCAGCAAAATCAGCAACAACAAACCCTCCTGATACAACAGCTTTCGGTTCAACACCAGCAGCAGCAGCAGCGACAGCTGGTAAGGGAAGTGACAGAGCAGTTCCAAAGCCAGCATGAACAATGGATACGCCAGTACGGGATGCCCGCCCGAGGCAGCGGTAGTCCGGTGGGCTGTGAGGGCAACGGGGGAGGCCCTCCACAAATGTCCGACTGACCAAGATGGGGCCCGCAGATGATCCAGAGGTGTATTTAACCACTTTTGAACGAGTGGCTACGGCTGCTCAGTGGCCAAACGAACAATGGGCCACAATCCTCGCCCCTTACCTAACAGGGCAGGCCCAATTGGCTTACCGGAGTCTGAGCACTCGGGATGCTCTTCACTATTGTGAAGTGAAGGAGGCGATACTGGATCAGATGGGTATCACCCCAGAATCGTATCGCCAGAAGTTCCGGCAAGAGCGATACCCGGCGGGCGCAAGGCTCCGGCTGGTGGCACAGCAACTGAAGGAAGCTGCGTGGAGATGGCTCGAGCTGGAACAGAAGACCGGAGTGCAGGTAGCGGAAGTGATAGTATTAGAACAATTCCTGAATATCCTACCGACGGAAGGGCAGCGCTGGGTGCGATGCCATCACCCGTCCACAATTGAGGAAGCAGTCGACTTGATGATTGACTATGAGGCGGCAGAGGCTGCGGATGTCCCCCCGAGGGGGAGCGATACCCCTTCACCACCCCAGGAGGACCCTACATGCCTCCGACCCCTCAGGCAGCCCGGGGCAGCAGCTGGACTGGGGAGGGGTGCAGGGAGAAAGGAGAAGATTGGCACCGGCCTGGACGGCCCCGCCAAAAGACCCCTACCCAGAAAAGACCCGCCTAGCAGATGATGAGGGGAGACCTGCGGCACGAGGGGCCCCCCCCGGAGGGGCATGCTTCCGATGCGGGCAAGAGGGGCACTTTCAAAAAGAGTGTCCTTACATGGACTGTACCTACGCACGAGCCCTCACCGGGGAGCAAGGACGCCCCGAAGAAGGAAAGGGCCGGATCATGCCGCCGATCTATATCAACGACCATCCCATACTGGCGCTAGTAGATTCAGGCTGCAGCCAGACAATTATAAAAGGAGACCTGGTGGGGGACGGAGGGCCCCGGGGTCCCCCCGTCCACATGCAGTGTATGCACGGTGACCTGCACCGGTACCCAACCACATGGGTCCGGATAACGGACAAAAATCACAGCAGTTGGTGCTACGTGGTGGTGGCCCCAACACTGGTGTGCCCAGTCCTGCTAGGAAGAGACTGGACCGGATTCACGATGGCCGTACGAGAATGGCAGCAACAGGAGGCCCCTTCCTCTCAAGAGGGAATGGTGGGTCACCCTAGCGGCCAGAGGGATCAGCCCGGGGGCACCGAGGGAAGCCAGATGGACGACCCTGACGAAGGCACCTCGACATACAGGAGGGATGAGCCCATCGACAAAACATCACTCGGGTTGTGGGAAGGGGACTTCCTTCGAGAACAGCGGGAAGACCCTACCCTGAAACACGCCTGGACCGAGGCAAGGGAAGGGACAGAGCAGGCAGAGACAGAAGGAGAACGAACGGGAACCCCCGGTTTTGAGGTACGTGGGGACCGCTTATATCGTGTCTCGATGGGGGCGGATGACCATGGGGCGGTTAGGCAATTACTAGTACCCCGGCGGTACCACCGCCAGCTCCTAGAAGTAGCTCATGACAGCCCATGGTACGAGAAAACATTGCAGCGAGTATTGCAACGGTTCTATTGTCCGGGGTGTATCACGAGGTGAAAGAGTTCTGCGGCTCATGCCCCAAATGCCAACGGGCTGGGCCTAAAGGGGGGCCGAAGGCCCCCTTGGTTCCCCTCCCCCTGATAGAGGTCCCGTTTGAACGAATTGCCCTTGATTTAGTTGGCCCACTAGAGAGGACGAAGGCGGGGTATAAGGATATCCTGGTCGTGATTGATTACGCCACACGCTACCCGGAGGCTGTCCTGTTGAAGAACACCACCTCCCCTAACTTAGCGACTGAGCTAGTAAAGATCTTCTCCCGCGTGGGGATACCCAAGGAGATTCTGACAGATCAAGGCACGAACATGACATCCCGTCTGATGAGAGAGTTGTGCCGGTTATTACGGATAAGAGCGTTAAAGACGTCCGTATACCATCCCCAGACGGACGGACTAGTGGAAAGATTTAATAAGACCCTCAAAGGAATGCTATGCAAATTCGTAGATCAAGACCTGGGGGAGTGGGATCGGATGCTGCCGGCATTGTTGTTCGTGATCCGAGAGGTCCCCCAAGCATCGACTGGTTTTTCGCCCTTTGAACGGTTGTTCGGGCATCAGCCCCAAGGGATTTTGGAATTAATAAAAGAAAACTGGGAGGAACAGGATAGTCGGGTGCAAGGGACAGTCCAGTATATCCTCAGCCTCCGACAAAAGCTACAGAAGCTAGGGGAATTCGCTCGGGCGAACCTAGAAGCAGCCCAGGAGAAGCAAGCTAAACACTACAACGTGGGTGCCCGGTTGAGGACCTTCGAGCCTGGGGATAGGGTCCTCTTGTTACTGCCCACGCAGGACTCCAAACTGTTGGCCAAGTGGCAGGGGCCTTTTGAAGTGACGCGGAGGGTAGGCAAGGTAGACTACGAGGGAAGGTTGACAGGGGGCTGAGAGGGCACCAAAATTTACCATGTCAACCTCCTCAAGGCATGGAAAGAACGGGAAGGCCTACTGGTGAATCCTATACCCCCCTGCTCCGAGTTCGGGCCGGAGGGGAGGAGCGAACCCTCCCCGGTGTCATTCCAGGTAGAGCCCAGCCTGACGATGACTCAGAAGGGGGAGATGGAGGATCTCCTACGAAGATTTCCAGAGGTACTGACCGAGCAACCTGGCCAGACGACAGAGATTTACCACCACATAGCGACAGAACCTGGGAAGAGAGTGTGGGAACTGATCTGCCCCCTCCCTTGGAAGATGTGGGACCCGGTAAAAGAACAACTGCAACGGATGCTCCAATGGGGCGTAGTAGAAGAATTGCGGAGTGAATGGCGGAGTCTAATAGTGCTTGTTCCGAAACCTGACGGGTCATGGCGGTTTTGCATCGACTTCAGAAAAGTCAACGGCATATCCCGATTTGATGCATACCCCATGCCTAGAGTAGACGAACTCCTCGATCGACTAGGGGACGCACAGTACCTTTCCACTATCGACTTGACTCGGGGTTATTGGCAGATACCCTTGACGCCTAATTCGCGAGAGAAGACCGCGTTCTCAACACCCTTCGGGTTGTACCACTTCGCACGAATGCCCTTCGGCCTTCATGGGGCGGCCGCAACCTTTCAACGACTAATGGACAAAATCCTGAGGGACCACGGACGATATGCGGCAGCCTACATTGACGATATCATCACACATAGCACAACCTGGCCGGAACATCTACAACAAGTGGAGGCCATGCTTAAGACCCTACGGGAGGCAGGCCTCACGGCCAACCCTAATAAATGCCAGTTCGGAGCCCAAGAAGTAACCTACCTGGGCTATACCATCGGAAGAGGCCAGCTCTGCCCTTTAGTAGACAAGATCAGCACGTTAAAAAATCACCCCGCCCCGAGGACCAAAAAGCAAGTGCGACAGTTCCTGGGATTGGCGGGGTATTACCGATGCTTCGTGCCCAATTTTGCAGCCCTGGCCACGCCCCTGACAGACTTAACTTGGGGAACGATGTCACAAAAGATACAATGGACATCGGAATGTGAGAGAGCCTTCAGGACCTTAAAGCATCGGCTAACTCATGCACCAGTTTTAGCCCAACCAGACTTCAGCTGACCCTTTATAGTACAGATGGATGCCTCAGAGACAGGCCTAGGGGCGGTACTGTCGCAGGAGGGGGAACACGGAGAGCATCCGATTGTATATATTAGCCGGAAGTTATTTCCGCGAGAATGCAAATATTCCACGATAGAAAAAGAAGCCCTACCTATGAAATGGGCTATTGAAACATTGCGATATTATCTCCTAGGAAATCAATTCCAGGTGGTGACGGACCATGCCCCCCTCCGCTGGCTGCAGTCAGTGAAAGACGTCAACGCTCGCCTGATGAGGTGGTATTTAACGCTGCAACCTTATTCATTTGACGTAGCCCACAGAGCAGGGGCACAACATTTGAATGCAGACTTTTTTTTTCGAGACAGTTCGAGAACGAGGACGAGACCCAGGGGACAATGGGTGAGTGGGGGGGGGGGGGTGACGGGGCGCCGAGACCCCGCACTGTTGCAGGGGGGGCAAGTGCCCCGTTGATGCGATAGGGGAGCGCCTATGGGCCGTGCGCCAGCTGCTCCCTGGCCGCCATGCGGACAGCAAGTGCCACGGCGGCTGCCGGGGGGAGGGCGGACAGAGCGCTCAGCTGGCCAGCGCCTGGTGCGGGCTGTGCGCCGGCTGCCTCCGAGCCACGGCCCCAGGGGGGGAGTGTGGCGTCGGCCGCCGGAAGGGGGAGGGGCCGCACGCCCAGCTGACCAGCACCAGGGGCGGGGCATACGTCGGCGTCCGGGGCGCGGTCCGAGGCGGGGATTTTAAAACCCGCCAGGCAGAAGACCTGGGGGGGAGAACTCCGGAGGAGGAAACCGACCAGAGGAGAACTCCAGAGGAGGAAACAGACCAGAGGGGAAACAGACAGAGGAGGAAGAAAGTAGTCCAGGGCAGGGCGGTGAGTCAAACCTGTGGGCTGGCGTGTTTTGGGGCATGACCCCATCAGCCGGACCAGAACTGCCAGGCAGTTCAAGTCCTTAGGGCCCTGGGCTGGGGCCCGTGAGTGAGGGCGGGCCCGGGCCCCCCCTTCCTCCTCCGTCGCCAGGGGAGACCCAATTTGATGGTCAGACCCACTACAAAGGAGCCTCGGCCAGAAGGGGGCCGACTGAGTGGATTTTCGGGAGACCAGACGTCCCGGGACTAGACAGGGGAAGGGGTGGACAGAGGACCTCGGACCCACAGCCCGCCCCCCTGTCTGGGGCCCGGTCACAGGGAGGTCTAGGTTGGATATTAGGAAAAACTATTTCACTAGGAGGGTGGTGAAGTACTGGAATGGGTTACCTAGGGAGGTGGTAGAATCTCCATCCCTAGAGGTTTTTAAGTCTCGGCTTGATAAAGCCCTGGCTGGGATGGTTTAGTTGGGGTTGGTCTTGCTTTGGGCAGTGGGCTGGGCCCAATGACCTCCTGAGGTCTCTTCCAGCCCTAGGATTCTATGATTCTGTGATCACTTGATGATGACATACACTGTTCATTCCCCATAGGGCGCCACTAGGAGAAGAGAGGATACCAAGATAGATGGCTTTTGGTCTGATCCAGCAGGGCTGTTAAGTTTTTATGTTGTAAAATTGGGACACCTGGTCACCCTACAAGATAGCCAATATAAGATGGGCGCATTTTAATTAAATTTTCTCTATGAATAGAATGAGGGCATCCAAAGACTATGCTTACAATGGGCTATGTGGTTTCCCTTCTTTACACCTCATGCAATGCCACTAACGTCATTTGGGCTAAGGGCTTGCTGCTGCACCACTGAAGTCCGTGGAAACTTTGATGTTGACTACAGCAGGAGCAGAATTGAGAGGTCTAAATCAGGAGATAAATGGTTGTGTATGAGAGAGAAATATATATTCTGATCAGATTTATACATGTACGTATGGCAAACATGTAGGTTCAGTGATAAATGGTCTTTGAAATAGCTAGAGAATAATAAATACAACAATGAAATGTGACCGCATAATTTCCAAATGATCTCTTTGGGCGCTTCTCTGGTTTGGGATCTATTCTAGAGTTCTTTCTCAGGCAAAACATCTACTTTAGGGCTTTGAGTGAAGGTAGAGGCTTATGAGCTGACAGGGCGATCTTGGCAATACACAGTGATTTCTTACTTCTACATTGGTCAGAAGACGTTTACATGTTTTTATACCACACAGACACATGAGAGATGCCACCATTTTTCTGAGTATTCTCTAGTAGTAAGTAAATTTAGTGTCTAAGATTCTTGGTGAGAGGTAATTGTTGACCCTAATGATGACAACTGTTTATATAGTGTGTAGCTAATTCAAAGGCTTGTGTAGCTAATTAAGCCAAAAAGTACAGTGCCTAACACTTGTATTCAAGTTGCATGAAGGCAAGACTGTGCTATAGCACAGAAAGATCCAACTTTTGTGGCCCAGATGGAATTCTCATAACTGCCTTGAGAATTTATATATGTATCATACTTCATATTTTGATCCTCATTTACATAAGCCTCTTTCCTTCTCGATCTTCAATCAATCTGCCATGTTTTAATTTCATTATACTTTTTGACTAAGGCTAAAATGTAATGCTTAGTTGTGGAGAAAAAAATCATTTCATTATAAATGATAGCTAGCATGTGAACCTGAGATGTTAAAAGCAATTGTTAAAACTGTTTCATGAATAAAATGCCTTTGCAAAACTGCATTTTAAACACTTTATAAAATCCCATTACAGTGAATTTTTTTTTTTCAATCCATGTTTTTAGGATAATTGTTTTCTTCCAGTGAGCAGTGCTATGCCCAGTTAAATAGCTACAGTTAAAAACCAGCACACTCTGGTCTGGCAACGTCCGTCATTCAGCAGGACCAAGGATGCTCCTGGACCAGAGAGCTGGGAGCCTAAGGGCAGGAGCCCCAGAGCAGCTACCAGGTGTGTGGGGCCCTACGGCTGCCCTGGATGTATGGAGCATTGCAGCAGAAACTGAAGGCTCTGTTGCCCAGGAAGCCAGCTGCAGCTGGGCAAGCAGCCCAGCTAGGTTGGGAGTGGGTGAGGGTGAGACAAGATGCAGCGATGGGCTTGGGAGCTGGTGATAGGACACCTCTCCTGGTCCAGCAAATTCTCTCATTTGGGATGGGTCAGGGAGATCCAACCTGTACTACATAATATAATAATATTCCGCAGCACGTACATAGAGCTTTTCAGCCATAGGGATTAGAGTCTAATCCAGGGGTGGGCAATAATTTTTGATGGGGGGCGGGAACCACTCCAAGGTTTTGGAAAGTGGTTGAGGGCCACACTCCTCCATGATATTAATGGAGGAAGTGTGGGGTCTGGGATGGAGGTTGGGTACAGAAGGGAGCTTGGGGTAAGGATTGGGGTGCTAGAGGGAGAGTAGGGTCTGGGAGGGAGTTCGGGAGAAGGAGGCAGTTGTGACCTAGGGCAGGGGACTGGGATGCAGGGTATTTGGATGTGACCTAGGCTAGGGAGGGGATTGTGATCTTGGGCAGGAGATTGGGGTGCTAGATCTGGGAGGGGGCATGGGTGCATGTGGTGTAGCGGGGCAGGAGTGGGGGGCAGAGAGTCGGGGAAGGGAGGAGCTGGGATGCCAGAGTCAGGCTCTGGCCAGGAGTCTTTCCAGCTAGCAGCCAAACCAGCCTGCCTGTAGAGCTCAAGGCTTGCAGAGCTTAAAATGCTTCTGCCTGCTCAGCCATGTACTTGAGTAAATAACTGAGCAGCAGGTTTTGCTTCGTGGCTGCTTGTTATTGTAACAGGCAGCTCTCATTGGGCAGTTTCTCATCAGAAACTGGCCAATGGGATTGTGCTGGGGGTGGGAGCTGTGTCTGAATCTTGCCCCCTCCCCTCTGGGCCCATAAAGAGAAAGCGCCCTGCAGCCATGTTTCAGACTGGTGTGGGGCTCCCCATTACCTCTGTAGGCCGGATCCATTGGCTTGGCAGCCTGCATGTGGCCTGCAGGCAGTATTTTGCTCAGACCTGTTCTAATTCTAGATCCACTGATGTAAATCTGGAGTAACTGCAGTCTGAAGAATGGGCTCAGTTCTTATCTCATTTACATAAGAGTAAATTCATGGAAGTCTGTAGACTTACTCCTGATTCTCCCTATTGTAGCTGAGATTAGAATTGCACTCAGTGAAATGATTCCCAGGTGACATCAATGCAAATGAAAATACTGTTAATTATCTAATCTTTTTACTTAGGTCCCTATCATCCTATTATTTGAACATCCTGAATTTCAAAACACGTTATATAGGTTAGTATCATTAACCCAATTTTAGAGATGTGGAAACAGTCTGTCTCTGTGAATTGCCAGTGTCTCACTGAACGGCAGTTGGCATTTTAGTTTCAAGTATTGTGTGTTAACAGTTGTGAATCTCCACACTAGAAGTTATATTCACAACTGATTTTAGCATGACACCACAAAAAACACCATCTCAATTAACCTAGAAGTTGCAGTTGTGTGTCAACAATTATATGTTCAGAAATATTCCCGATAAAGAGCTAGGAAATAAAGCTGGGTTTTCTATTTGTGTGCTATATTAACTGGACCAGATTTCTTATTATTTTAAAAAGATATATATATGTTAAGCTCCATCTGCTGTTGATTTAGAAACAAGCTCATTATCATGCATGATGCAATTCTAGTTTTGGGGCTATAGCCGTGTTAAGTAGATTCTGAGTATTTGATTAATTTTCGTCTTATAAGCAATAAACATACTTGACAGGTATCCACTTGTATGAGCCTGTAATGAATCACATATAGGAAACAATGGCAGTCAATGAGCTGTAACTTCATTAAGTCTTATCTCTTTATGAAATACTTCTCATCTAGCTAGAGTTGGTTAAACTTTAATAATTCTTAAGGGTTTCCATTTAGGATATATGTTAATTTTGGATCTGAATCGGTTTGTGTCAGGTGTAAATATCTTGGGTTAAACATTTATGAAAAATGAAAGTGTGTTGAAAAATGATTATCCATGTAATAGTCATTTCCATTATGGAGTATTTTTCACATTTGTTTACTGGAAAGCTGTGGATTGCAAAAGGAGATTCTTTTGGGAAAAAATAGAAGTATTTGTGAAGCAGTAGCTGTAATCACTGACTTGCTCTGGTATAGAAACACCTTCCTGTCACTTGATTTATACAGGATTTTCGTATAGAAAGCAGTAGCACAGTTGAGGCCTGCTTTGGTTGTGTTAATGTAGGCAGCAGAGCTTCTATTGAACTCTGGAAACTATGCTAAGCGGATGTAGCCCCCATTATAAGCAACTCTTGATCTTAAATGTATTTGTTCTCAACACTGCTGTGAGGTAGGGAGTTCTGTTGTCCCCATTTTTCAGAGAGTGAACTGAGGAACATAGAAGCAATGTGATTTGGTCAACATCATACAGTAAGTCCATAGCAGATCAGGGGCTCACTTCCAGATCTCTGAAGTCTTAGGCTAGTGTGTTAAACATTGAACCACCTTTCTGCTAACATATGCTGGTATAAAAATTACTGCATTGGGAACCCATTGTGGTGTTTACCTGCAGTGCTTACCTGTGGTGTTTATCTGCATCACATAAGCCTCACTTTGAGGTTATTTGCTGGAGTAGGTGGTAGAGCTGTCATGGAGGTCTGTGAACCAAGCCTGCATAGGCTGCAATGGGGTGGGACTGAAAGAGACCTATTTTTGTAGCTCCAGTGCTCTGGATACTCTAGTCAAGGATGAGGAGGGACTGAAGCTGCTTATTCTCCAGATTTGGGCTGGGTTTCAGAAGTGGTTTTTAGCTTCCCTTGCCCACCTGAAGAAGCCTAGATGTTGATTTCATTCATGAAGAGTAAATTCTGGATTTTTGCTTTCTAAAGCCTTCTGCTTAGCTTGGAAATACCTCCTCCAAGAGAAGGGGTGGGGAGTTGTATGTGAGGGAGGGCTGTCTTTCTCTCTCCTCTTCTCTCCTCGTGGCACTCAAGCATACAGGCATCCATATATCTAGTTAACTGGATTAAGTCTGGTGTAGATAGGGAATGGCTCCGAATCAGTTCCATTGGGTAATGTTTTGGTGGAAATCACAAAGTCTGCCTCAGATTTCTCTTCTCTAACATTGGGATAGTGATGCTAACCCACATACAGTGCTTTGACATTCAGGATGTCAAGATGATAGGTTGATGGGGACCTAAGTATTCAGATTAGATAATTAAAACAGTATTTCCTTTGCATCAGTGTAAACTGGGAATTAGTCCATGGGGCCCAATTCAGATCTTATTTACAACAGTGTAAATTAGGAATAACTCTATTGACTACTGTGGCATTATATTTGTATCGGTGAGATCAAAATAAAACCCATTCATGTGAATGCAGTTAATCCATACTTGGAGGATGAAAAGCACTGTATGTGCCGCTGCTATTCAGTATTTTTTTTAATATTAAAATTTATTGCAGGCAGCAAGTTTCATGAGCACTGCCTGGAAGATTGATGTAGAAGTTTATTAATTTAAGTGGGGGGGGGGGGAGTCAGGTGGTATTATTAGTATTCTATCAGTGCCAAGAGGCTACAACTAATCACTGAGCTAGACACTAGACAAACACTGAGTAAATAATCCCTACCCTGGTGAGTTTGCAGCCTAAATAGACACTAAAGGAAGCCTTTTTACCAGAACAAGAATGACAGTCACTGTACAGATGCCCACAGCTCCCTCCCTGCTGACAAGCAAATCAAGCAACCAAATAAATAACCCTACTTCAAGCAAGTACTTATATTCTGAAAAGTGAGAAGACCTGGAAACTCCCTGGAGTACTCTAAGGTCTTGGCTACTGGTACTCTATTCTATGTGAGTGAAAGGCACTCCTGTACTAAACAGTCAGAGTGTGTTGCCCTTAACAAAGATAGACAAGATGGGTAAAGGAAGTGAGGAAGAACGAAATAGTATCCCCATTCTAGCAGTATAATGCATGCTGCAGTGAGTACACTGCACCTGCACACATCATGGACAGCATGGCGCCCAACTACTCCCCACATAGTGTAGTAGCTAGAGGCAACAGTCTAACCTTTTAGCTAGACAATGTGGTGGTCATTTTCAAGTTCCATTTTATACGCAGTTTTGCAGTGAGTCTCTGGTACTGCACATGCATAGAGCTCTGCAAATCTGCAGATACCCACTTTATATCCATGGGCATGTGCAGATCATTTTTGTGGATTGCAGATTGGATACACATACAGATTTTGTATCTGCACAGGACTCTACGCATGCACAACATTTGCAGCACAAGCCCTTACCACTTGAGCTAAAGGACATAATTATTTGTATACACCTTCATTCAATACTAATGGAATTTACTACACATGCCTGCAGTAAATAGATTATAAGGGAGTATCTGAGAGATCCACGGGCTCAGGTTCAGAAATGCCCAAAGGTTACATAATTAGTTCAGCATGTCTCTTACTGTGATTGTAAAGATGCTTCGTGGTGCGGCACCTGAATGAATCATTAAGTGTCCTGCACTAGCATATAAGCCAGTCAGAGCTGTGACTTTCACTTCGTTACACTTGGGCTTTCAAACTGAGGTGACAGTTTTATCCATCTTTTGATACTGGTGGTGTGATTCAAGGTAATGTCACTTTTTTCTAAGGGATTTGATCTCATGCCCAGTATTGAGATCGAGAGTCCTTGCATTGACTTCAGTGGTCATAGGATCTGGACTTGTGTGTCCAATCTTCTGAAATACTGAATGCATTCCTCTCTCTTTCACAAGGGGTAAATGGGAGCTTGAGGGCCGTCAGCCTGTTGCAAAGCAGTTTGGTCAGTATCTTACAGAAGCTTCATCTCCTTGCTCTTTTCAAATCCCATCCATCCATCCAGCCACACATGAGATACAAGTACTGTTGGCTTGATAGATCATTGGAATATATAATAGCATTAAAACTCCCTAGGGAGTCATACACTAGCGAAACTGGTGATTTCCTTATAGAAAGTTAATATTTCCATTGTAATGTGTGTTCTTTCACATGTCATCTAGAAATTGTAATAATAAGCAATTTCTACTTGCCCTTCAGTTTAGTCTGAAAGGGAAAAATTGTGGCTGACAATTCTGTATTTATGGTAATTTTGTAGCAGTATTTTTTTCTGTGTGCGCTTTTTCCCCCTCCTTTCATGGATAGTAAATCTTCCAGAATTTATCCTATTCTGAAAGAAAAGGTCCTCTGAGCAGGAAAACAAAGTGTAAGGGTAGATTGGATAAAAATAGCAGTGCTTGCTTTTTCATTACTTTTGAGTCAAACCTCCTTTGTCTTTATTTTTCAAACATGGCTTTTTGCTTGAATTAAGAACACATGGTCTGCATTTTTGGTGTGGAGGTAGAGGCTGATAGTCTGAGAAACTAACTGATTTTTGTGAACAAATCACCTTTTGTGTAGTCCACTATCTTTCATCATTTTAACTGTGGTTTATTAGGTGTTCAAAGGTATGCTGGGTATCATTCAGAATCACAGACTAAGATGTGCCTGCGTCTTGAGAAGCGTACAACTAAGGTCTCGAACTTCACTGTGCTCTGCATTGACTGACTAACTGAATGCTCTGGTTAGCTAGGGTATGTCTGCACAGCCCACGGCCTCACAGCCTGGGGATTATGCTACTCCGTACTGCTCTAAAAATAGCTGTGGAGATGTTTTGTCTTGGGGCTGGGACTCAGGCTCTGAAGCCCGACCTGAAACTTAAAAGTGCTGTCTACACAACTGTTTTTAAGGCATGTGAGCCCTGTAAGTCTGTGTGTGTCAATCCGGCTCAGATGTTCACTGCATCAATAGCTGTATAAATGTGTCTAAAATTACATTGAAATAAGTGTGGCTTCATGAGGTCATTGCACAGCAGCTTGTCCAAAACATTAGTGCCAAACACATCAAGATTGGGCCTTACATCAGTACACTACCTTTAAAACCAATGCAATGAAGGGACTGCCTGTTCTCCCATGGGTGTCAGTGACAAAATTCACATCAACTTTAGTGACAGGTGGAGAGAATTCAAAGGATTCACAGCTGTAACGCTGTGTGAATTAACTGCACATGTTTCTTTGATTTCTGAAATGCGAGTGCCGTGTTTTTTCACATTGAACTAGTGATGCACAGTGCTGTGTGAAGTCTATTTTTAAAAAACATGTTGAACATTTAAAAAAAAAAAGGATTTGGGGTGTATAATGAAGGGTTTCTGAAAACCTGTCTCAATCAGGTATATCTCTAAATTATTATGGTTCAACTCTGTGATTTTTGGGAACTGTAAATTGCTGTGGTGAGTGTTTTATATTAAGTGTCAAATTGGCCTTTATGGACCACATTTTACTGTCAGCCCTTAGGCAGAGAATCCTGGTGAACTTACTTGCAGTAAAACACATGGCATGCAGTGGCCCTGGGTTTGAAACATCAGGCCACATTCTGCTTTTGAACACTCAGATGAGGTTCCCATTGAAGTCAATAGGAGCGGAAGATGTGTGGAACATATTCTGTATACAGTCTTTTTATATGGAGTTCTTCATCAGTGGGTCTCAAAGCCCTTTAACAAAGGAGGTAAGTCTCAGTCCCATTTTGTTGAACAGAAAACTGATTTGTGGGGAAATGACTTGCCCAAGATCAGCCAGCAAACCAGAAGTGGAGCAGAGAACAGACCCTAGGACTCCTGAATTCCAACCCACTCTAGCCACTATCCAAAACTGTTTTTCTTCCTGGTGATTGTCTTTCTTTGATGATAACATATATGCAAGTGAGAGCCTCTTCACTACATGGCATGTACATCATTTTACAGCCTATCTCAAAGGAAACCCAGTCTCAGTAATGCACTCCTACAATAATTCTCAGCACTTGAAATGATGTAAACAGGGGTTTAGAGCAATTGTTACAATATGTGGTTTCTTTTGAGCTTAAATATGGTTTGATTTTCTGTTTTAAATTTGTCACTGCAACTTTAATGCTGTGCTAAACAGTCCAACATAAACTTCTCTTCAGCATTGCAGTTCTGTTGCTGCCCTTATCAGGAAAAAGAAAGCTTGCTGCCTCTTTAAGCCATAAACCAACATGTCTGCTGTTACAGCTTTCCAATTGTTAAATAAACTTTGACCATGAGCAACTGTCAGATATTACACCGCAGGCTTCAGTGAAAGGAAGCAGCGGACAAGCATAACAGTGCCCAGGAGTTCCCATTTCTTTCCTCTTTTTTTTTTTTTTTTTTTTTCCTTTTTTCAATTGACAATTTTTTAAAGAAATATTGTCAGTGAGAGAATACAATACAGTTGGACATATTTAATAGAAATTGCTATTTTGGACTGGGATTACAGTTTGAGAGTGTTTGCAGAATTTCCCATGCACGTTTAGGACTGAGAATGTGTCTAGTTTAGAAACCACATACAACAGAAGCTTGGAATAGCTAAACTGTAGGCTGCCAACCCACTTATATCTGGTAGTGAGGTTGAGGATTACCATTCACAATTATAAATGAGAAAAAACATAAGTAAATACTGCTAATGTTACTTACAGTAGTCTGAATGGGAAAGAATTGCATTAATATTTGTAACAATATTAAAACATTAGTTTACAACATAGTACTTTTAATATTAGCCTGGGAGGAAGAATCTGAGTTTATTATTTTTCATTATACATTGTATTAAACATTTTAGAAACAATACCAAGAGCGCAGAGGCCACAGAAAGCATACCATTGTAGGATTAATACTTTAGACATTATTGATCATGAATAAAATCTATAAATCAATATTTGAATGTACAAAATTATTTTAGACAAATCTAGAATGGGGAGGGAGAAAGTCTCTTGTTAATTTTGGCTTATTAGTTTCATTCCGTCTAATTGTGTGGAGCCAGTTGTAGGATTGGGGTAAGTGAAATCAGAAGCAGGCCTGGGAGTTTATTTAATATACAATTTCATATTAATAGAAAAGATGAGCATATTTTTCCACATTGAGGGCCTCAATTCCCAAAATTCAAAAAGTTTAAGTAATTTTAATAAAATTAAAATGTTGTTCCATCACAAATCTAATTGAGCAGCCAACAATTGCCATTCCAAAATTAACTGCAGAGAACACAATTGTAGTAAAGGGAAACTGTCAATTTAAAAACCAGTCCCGTCTCATTTTTATCAATTGTTTCAAATAAGACCTAAAATCTTTTTATAACTAGAATAGAGAAGAGACAATATTCTCAGTTATTTTCCCTGTTTCCTTTATTTTATGCATTGGAATCACTTTTTGAATAATGGATGGCACTATTTCATTTGTTGTTTGTTTGTGTGGATGTTTTTCACCACAACTAGGGAGAAAAGAAATAGTTTAAAAGATAGAAAATGTAATGGTAAACCCACAGAAATTAGTAGATGCTCTTGGGATAGTAGATGTGGGGTTCCTGATACTATCTGCGCGCGCGCTCTCTCTCTCTCACACACACACTCGTGTGTGTGTGTGTGTGTGTGTGTGTGTAAGTGACTAGATTTTAAATTGGTGTCCCTTTCACTGAAGCAGATGGTAGTTTAGTAGATCACAGCTGCAGAGCACACACAATGCATCATAAAGAATCCACATTTATAAGAAATTTCTAGAATAGAAATTACTAGATTAAATGTTTACTTTATGTAAAATGCAGAAGATTTGAACAAGGACCTTTAAAATAATTTATATATGATGCTTTTGAAAACTGAAACATGGAAAATAATATGGAAAAGCTTCAGAATAATGTTTGAATTAATTACAGTAGTCAATGAGAATGTAATCAATCAATAAGCCTAGAAACACATCAACAGCATGTTGCCTTGCCATATGGGAGAAGGGACCTGATGGGGAGGAGGAGGGTGAATTGTTGATAGGATGCTAAAGAGGAAAAGCAAAGCACACACTGTATCTCATAATCTGATCCATAGACGAGCGTTAATACTAAACCTGAAGGGAGCTACTTATTGGTTGTCTGGGAGACTGGTGGCAAATGTTCCACTTGGGACAGCAAGTGGAAGAAGCAGTGTTCTAGTGAGGGGAGTAGGAATTAATGGTATAAAAAAGGGAGAGATGTGGGCGAAAGAGAACAACATTGACTTCAGTGAAGCCAAGATTTCACCTACTGTCTGCTAGCATTTGTTTTAAACTTGCCCACCCTTGCATTATTGCCAGTCAGTTTACACTTCTGCTAGCAACTTAGAGTGCTGGGACAGACTGGCACACTGTCTGTTCAACTGCCATGTTGCTTAGGCCCTGTCTGCCACTCCCACTGGTGTTAGCATGAAGGTGAGAAATGTTAAAAGAAATTCTACTGTAGGCACGGCTGCTGGGTCTAAGTGGGTGAATGAAAACATCCTGTGTGTTCATGTAGAAAATAAGGGCCTCTCTCTTGGTTCTCTTTGAAGAAACTTTTAGAATATAATGGAGCTTTATAGCTCTGCTATAGAACTCCATCAGATGGATCAAATGCCAGGGGTGGTGGTGGGGGGAATAGAGACTAAAGTTTCCATAATGATACATGACCTTTTCCTGGATTTCCTAGCCGCCTATGAGTCCATTGGGACCTGGGTTAAGTGGCAGGCTCTAAGGCAGCAATAGGCAACCAAGACTAGTAAGTGGGCTGCAAGAATTACCCTCCATCTCAGTGGGACGCATGATTGCCAGAGGTGGGCAACCGGCAGCCCAGTGGGTTTCTCCCTATGGCCAACGTGCTGCTTTCTGCCCCCTTCCCCTGTGCCTATCACAACCTGGGGTACTGGTGCCCCACCCTTCCTACTTTTTCCCCCCTCCATCCCAATACTCTGAGTGTCATAAATCCTCCCAGCTCCTCTCCATCCCTCCCAGAGCGTGTATAGCTGTGAATAGCTAATTTGTGCATTCAGGCTCTGGGAGAAAATGGGAGGAGCAGGAACAGTGTGTGAATCAGTGGATTCATGACTCTCCGAAAGTGCTGGGAAGGTGGGAGAGGGATAGGAAGTGTGGGGGCTCTGTGCCTGAGGGTCTGTGGGCCGCAGGTTGTCCACCACTGCTCTAAGGGGAGGCAAACCCCATCATCTTGGAAGGAAGTGGTTGGTGAATTTCCAGAAATTTCATTGACATTTCCATGCAATATCCCTAACCCCTCTCTCCTTCCTCTCACCCCCTGCTAGCACACACTCCTGTGACTTTTCCCACAATATAGCCTGTTATTTCTGAGGCATCTAAGAAGCCGGTATTCTAGTCGACTGGAATGATCAGTGAAGCCTCTTTTGTCACCCACTGAGAACCTCTGGGTATTATAGTTACTGCCAAAAATTTAAAGCAAACCTTTGTTCTGTTTTTGAAAGTAAATGTTGCTGTCCAACCCAAATGTGGACACTGTCCCCTTCAAATGGTGCAGTTACTAGGTTGTGCTGCATTTTAAATGTAAGCTTTGTTGCATTCCTATCACATTGTGCTGTATAATTTGTGTCACATTCCAAACTGGAACGTGATGGGATGCGCTGTAATGAGACGTAACCCATTCTTGGTGGGTTTTTTTTCCCTCTTTAACAAAGGCTTTGCTCTCTTGGATTAGATACAGCACATCTGCTTTGCCATTGAATCTAAAATAACTGCAAAGCAGGAAGAGACTGTGTCAAGTATGAGGAATGGACAATTTTTATTTAATATTAAACCATTTACAACATTAATATTTTTAGAATATCAGATCTTAACTGCTGAGAGCACAATAAAAATCCTGGATTTCTGCTCTTGTTGTGCTCTCTGATATTTCTCAGGAAAGAGCAAAGGCATAAAAAGGAAGCCAAAGGTTCGTAATTGCAGGGATATGCAAACGTGGCCAGCAAAGGTCAATGCTACTAGGGTTCATCTATACATCAGTGATGTTTTGGAGTAACTGACATTATTCTGAAATAAAGAGAGTGTCTACACTACAAGCCTTTATATTGAAATAATGTCAAGCTGGAGGACTTCTTACTCCAACTTCTGTAACCCTCATTTCACGAGGATTAAGGGAAGTTGAAGGAAGAGTGTTCTTCCTCTGACTTCCTGCTGGGTAGACAGTGCCAAAAAGCTGAATTAAGCTATTTCGACTTCACATGTACAATTGACGTAACTGAAGTGGAGTAGCTTGTACCCTTAGGCTACATCTAGACTACAGGTTTCTTTCAGAAGAAGCTTTTTTTGAAAGATCTTCTGAAAAAAATTTCTTCAGAAAGAGAGCGTCTACACTGCAAAAGTGCATTGAAAAAGTTATCTGCTTTTTCGAAAGAGCGTCCAGACTGAATGGATGCTCACTTGCATGTAAACTGTGACGGCTATGGATGGAATGGCCACGAGGGCACCTGTGCTTTTTCCTCTTTCCTCTTTTTTTGAAAACTCCCCTTCCCCATGCACGCAAGCCTTTTTGCGAAAACTCTTTTGGAAAAAGGCTTCTTCCGTGTAAAATGGGGATTACCAATGCCAGAAAAATTCCTCTGTTCTTTTGATTTTTCTTGTGGAAGAATGCAATTGCAGTGTGGATGTTCCTCAGGTTTTGTCAGAAAAGTGACCATTTTTCGACAAAACACTGTAGTGTAGACATACCCTTAGACAGGCGTTTCTTGCAGTTTATCTGACATCAATAGAGTTAAGACGAGATTTCCCTATGGTCTCTAGTCTCTGCAGAATTAAAGATCCATGTTCTCTGCTCATCCTCTAAAGAGAAGAATCTGATGAGCTTTCTAGACACTGAAGTTCTTGTGTGTTCAGACTTTTTTCCACTTCTGCTAATTTTTTTTATAGAAGGGTGTAGGGGGGCCCACCCCCATGACAATTGGGGGGGTCCCGTCTCCAAAGGCAGGATCGATGCCCCATTTCTAAAGGGGCGTGTGGTCCCCAAAATACAATTCCCTCCTTTTACAGTAAATACGGCCCTATGGGCCTGGTATGAAAGTCCTGTTTCCTCTCTTTAGGGTAAATATGGCCCAAGACGCCTAGCAAAAATATTGTCTCCTCTCTCAGGGGGAAATACAGCCCGGTAGGCCTAGTCCCAAAAGCATTGTTCCCTCTTTTAGGGTACATATGGCCCTGCAGGCCTAGTCAAAAAGCGCTGTGGTCTCCCTCTGCAAGACTCTCTGGCCTGAAGGCCTATGCCCCTTGTGAGTTTCCCTTGGCTGTCAGGAAGATGTGTCGTGGGGCAGGGAGGTAGGGGGACCCGGGCCCTTCTGCTCCACCAGGTCCTGACCCAGGGCCCTGTTGCCAGTGGACGCTACCATTGCCTGCTCAGCGGGGCATCCCACTGAAACGCACTGAGCTCCCGGAGGGACGAACCTCGCCGTGGGCCACTTCCTACTGTCCCCGGTGGGGCATTGCTCAATGAATCCAACTCACAGAAAAGGCCTCCTTGGTTGGGGCTGGTGCTGAGGCTGCGACAGCTGCTGCCACGGTGGCTGCTCTTGTGGCTGCGGCGACGGCTGCCTGGGCTGCGGCTCTGGGGGCTCCTGGGGCTGCCTGGGCTGCTGCGGTGGCAGGGACTGCTCGGGAGCTCTGGCTTGAGCTCCTTCCCTGCTGGCAGTCAGCCCAGACTGAGCTGCTCCACTGGCTTTGGGCATGCTCCACCTACTGGAGCTGTATAAGTCTGGGAAGAAGGGTGGGACTTCCTCTGCCACAGAGTCTTAGCCCCGTCACAAAGGGGAAAAGGTAGAAATATGTAGCTAAGTGAATGCTGAAGATGAGAAATAACTGTAAAGCAGGAGAGGAATTAGGATGTACATAGGCTTAACAGAATGAAATTAAGCAAGTGAATTTGTGATTGGTGTAGTCTTCCAAGGAATGTTAGGCCAAATCCATTGAAAAGTAGACTAAACAAAGCTCAAGAAAATGGACTAGATGGAATAAACCTTGGCAAAGCAGGCAATAGGTTAGGTGACCCAGTGCTCTTCCTCTGTGTCTGTTGTTACCAAGGCTGAGAGAATCTCTCTGGGTCAAATCCCCACTAGCTGCCTCATGCTTGTGTTTGGGTTTAGCGTGGGTCATGTGCATAAGTATTGGGGAAATCCATTCTGGCATCCTGGGAGCAAGGTGAAGAGATGGTTCATGATTTGCAGTGACTGCCACTACATCCTGGATTACATTCTAATGCGACTCTCTCTCCCTTTCCATTGTATAGGGAGTCGGGGCCCATTACTTAGCTTTGTGGATCACAGGGTTATTTCTGTGACTTTCTAGGCACCTAAAAGTGAGGCACTGCACACTCAGTCTTGTAATGTGTAAGTCCCTTGTGAATCCCTCCCTTAGTCCCTTTGTACCTCAATTCCCCCAGCTGTTAAATGGGATAACAGTACTTCCCTACTTCACAGGGACCTAGTGTGCTCCAATACCAGAGTGATGGGGACTCTACCATACATGGTAATAAAGGCTGACAGTATGTTTGCTTCTTCAGCTAACAATTAATCTGGTCACTAAGACAACACTACGAGAGATACAACTGCAGAAAAGTTCACCCAGCACTAGGGATGTAAGGGAGTAGTCGACTAGTTGACTACCCAATAAACCTATGCTTATCAGGTAGTTGAGGCAACTACTTGCTCCCCCCCTGCCCCTTTCTGCCTCTGTCAGAGTCAGCAAGGAGGCAGAAGCTGATGCTGGGGAGGAGGGGGAGCTGACTTAAAATCTGGTCCGTCCTCCGCCCCCTCCCCCCCCCCAGTACCGTCTCTACGATGTGGAGCTCTTACTACATTTAAACTACAGCGCCACAGCAGCATTAGCTCCCGGGGCCTGGACTAATCAGTCCCAGCTCACGCCGGCTTTGGGACCACTGTGGCTCTCCATTTTAAATGTAGTTCAATGTAATTTTAAATGTAGCATTTAAACTTCAGAGCCGCAGCGGAAGTAGCAAGTGCCCCTCGTTCCCCATCGACTATTTGAGTAGGCAATGGAAATTCCATTGACTACTTGATTAGCTAATTAATCGAAACTTAACATCCCTACCTGGCACTTGAAGACTTATAATCAAAATGGAGATGGGAGTTTAGTCAGTCTCTATACCATTTAATCCTTAACCTCTCCACTGCAGCTGTCAGCTAGTGCTAATTGTGGTTGTGTTTTCTGACAGGAACTCTTATCTAGGATATGCAGGGACCACCATGCAGTCTACAGATGGTTTAAAAAAAATTGGTTGCTGTTCGGCCAGGCTAGATTTGAGCCAACAAAAGGGATTCATATTCACTTGTCTCAGTGTTGGTGGCATATTCCAAAAGGGCAAACAGGTTACGTTCTCTGTCTGTCTGTCTGTCTCTCTCTCTCTCTCTCTCTCTCTCATACCCCATTATGTGTGCAGAGAGAGAGCGAGCGAGCATGTCTAAAACAGATTCACAGCAATATTGAGGAGGGATTTCAGCATCAATCTGCCACCTGGAAGATAATCTGTCAGCCTGCATTCATGTTTGTGATCATCACCAGCTATTTGCGATTGATCTGATGGGACATCTTTTTTTCTCTCTCCTTTTTATTTCTGTAGAATAAAGTCATGGGTGGATAAAATGCAAGAGGATCTTGTAACGTTGGCAAGAACTGCAAGTGGGGTGGACCAGCTTGCCAAGGTGAGTCTGAACGGGCGGAGCCTCTAGTTTTGACAGTATAACAGTCAAAAATGGATGGTGTTTGTCATTTAGGGGAAACAATTAATTCATGCCATCCTCATAGTGATTACGTTTGGAATTCAAGCCTATAGTATGTCTTTTCTCTACTGACTAATAAAAATATAGAGTATCATGAGCTTTCGTGGGTCTTTAGCTGATAATAAAAACCCATTATCATCTGAAGTGGGTTGTACCCATGAAAGTTCTTGAGACTATATATTTTTGTTATTCTCTAAGGTGCCATAAGACTATTTGTTGTTTCCTAAAGTTACAGACTAAAACAGCTACCCCTCTGAGACTTTTTTCTACTGTTTACTTAGAAGGAAATGAATAATGGAGACATCCATTAATTCATCCTCTTTATACTGAAGCTAATCTTTAATCAGCTCTGCACTACCAGGCATAAGGTTTATGATTATTATAACATCCACACACAATAGCACAGCTCTTTTTACATTGTATATTTGTCTAACACGGTATCCAGGAAGCAACTATTCAAGGAAAGTTCATGGAAAGCTCTGCTCCATATTGAGAGAGAAGATCAGTTTTCTTACACACAAATTCTCTGAATGGAAGAAGTCTTTGTTGGTTCGATTTCTATGGAGGAGAATAACTATCTAATTTCAGTTAGCCATGCTACTTTGCTAGAGCATATTTTACTGAAGGAACAAAGTATTACTTGTTTATGGAGAATAGATATCCATACTGTTATCTCACACACAAAAGTAAGTTAAAAGAACATTATTAAGGTTGCAAAGTTAAGCACTCAAAAGTTAGGAAATGCCAGAATTAAGATTTCCTGTGCAGGTTTAATTCAGTCCCCTTGTATGTACATACATAGTCTTTAATTTCATGGGCACACAATTTTTTCCATAGGACCTGCTCTGAATGAGTGAAGGTTTTGCAGTGAAGGGGACTGTTGTTTAAAGGTCCCTACCTCATTTGATGCAGAATTTGGAAGGTGTATAGTAGGGATGTGAGCGACTAATTGACTAGTCAACTGGTTGCTCCCCCCCCCCCCCCCGCTGCCTCTATCACAGAGGCAGCAGGTGGGGGAGAGGAGCGAGCGTGGAGTCTGGGGTCAGTGGGACTTCATGCTTGCCCCTGGCTCCACGCGGTATTCCAACTTTGAAATGTAGAAGAGTCCCCAGTGCAGGGGAGCACAACATGGAGCCGGGGCCAGTGCAGGACTCAGTCCCCTGCTGGCCCCAGGCTCCATGCGACACTTCCACTTGGGGTCTTGCGCATTTCCAAGCGGAAGCACCCGCGTGGAGCCTGGGATCAGCGGGACTCTCCACTGGCTCCAGGCTGTGTTCCAACTTTGAAATGCAGAAGAGCCCCCTCTGGAGCTCTTGTACATTTCGAAGGCGGAAGTTCTTATCGACTAATCGAGTAGTCAATACGGATCCCATTGACTTTGATTAGTTAATTAATTGAAATTTACCATCCTTCGTGTATAGTGTAAGAGGCAGGAGAATGATGGAGAGAAAGGAGGGCCTCATGGTTAAGGCAGTTGAATGCTATCCTGGGGAATTGGATTCTGTTCCTGTCTTGGCTAAAGAATTCTTATGTGATACTGTGCAAGTCACTTATTCCAAATTTATCACACTTGTTGTGTGTTCTGTATTTTCTGGATGGCTAACTTGAGTCTCTGAGATCTAATTTGCAGGAGTGCTGAGCATTCTCAGCTGTAATTGAAGTCAGTGGGACCTGTGCTTTGGTAGTATAAAATGCCATATAATGGGAAGAGCTAGGGATGTTAAATATTGGTTAATTGAATAGTCAAGTAACCTCATGAATTATTATGGGTTAGTCGACTATTCTATAGTCCCCGGGGGTGGGGCCAGCAGCAGTGCGGGGTGCCAGGTGGGAGCTGGTCCGTGAGGGGAGCCAATTTAAAAACCAGTTGCTCTTGCAGACCAGCTGCTTGTCGCTCTGGGCTGCTGCTCTTGATAAAGAGGGAGCAGTGCAGGGTGGCAGCAGGCCCTTTCTGGGGGCAGGGGTCTCAGTTCCCAGAGCCAGCATGAACTGGAACTGAGCCAGGCTGCCTGCCCGCCCGGCTTCTAATACGCTTTAAATGCAGAGCCTCAGCGGCGGTAGGTCCTGGACCTGGCGTGAGCCAGAACTGAGCAGGGCTGCTGGGCAGCCTGCAAAAAAAAAAAAAAAAAAAAAAAAAAAAAAATTTACTGATTGGGTGGGGGGGGGGGGGAGGGAGGGAGAGAAATGTGTGTAGTCTGTAGCGTTAACCTATAAGCTCTTACTTATCGGTTAATCAACTTCACTGTTACATCCCTAGTAAGAACTCTGAAAAACAAGGTCTGAGGCCTCTCAGATTAGGAACCTAACATTAGTGAATGCTTTTGACCTTCATCTTCCTGTGCCTCATTGCCCCATGTTTAAAGTTGGGATAATACCTGCAACTCATCTCTTGTGGAAATGAATTCATTAATATTTGTGAAGCTCTCATATGCTACAGTGATAAGCTCCATGCTTAACCTAAAAGGAAATGAATAATGGTGTTTTCAGAGAAGGATTTAGATTGAGTGTGAACCTTCTTTAGTGCAAAGCAATCAGGTGGAAAACAAATCTCATAAAGTGACCACTGTCCATTCTAAGTACTGAATGAGGCAAGGGTCCTATGGAAAAACATGTGAGTTAGATATTACATCCTAATACCCCCTGGCAGCAGAATTAAGGTTGTACAGACATCCATATTCCTAATTTTTTAGTCCTTGACTTTGCAGCCTTAATATTATTCTTAATTTTTTTTCTATATGGTGTAGGTAATTCCCTAGATTTTTTTTTTTTTTTAAATGACACTGGAAAAAAAAAATCCACCCTGAAATACCATCTTGAGAAATCATATTGACATTCACATGGTTCATCAGCAAGAAAGGAACCTTTAAACCCACTGAACATACCTCCGACACTTGAGCTAATGCAGTAACTGATAGCTACAGTGAATCATTATCTCCTGTGTGGACTAGCTCCAAAGGGGTAATTTCAGAGAGATTCACATCAGAAGAGGGAGAGACTCAAACTGTATGTTCAGTTCCAGGCTAGGGAGTGTGCTCTAGCAGGTGCAAATTGTTCTGTGTATGTGCCCCCGAATGTGACACATTCTGCCCCATCCCTTCAGCCTGTCTCTTATCCACCCCAGACTCCTTTTCCCAGCTCCATAATTCTCACTTTCTCATCCCAGTCTCCAATCTTCAGGCTGCTCATCCCAATCCTGGTTTCCTTGCTTAGACAGTTGAAGTCTCACCCTTATGGACTTTTGATCCCCTTGTTAGTTGGCTCCCAACTTCCAGTTTTCTTGTGTAGTCACTTCTAGATCATCCCTCCTCCAAACCCCT
Source organism: Pelochelys cantorii (assembly GCA_032595735.1). Classification (NCBI taxonomy): domain Eukaryota; kingdom Metazoa; phylum Chordata; order Testudines; family Trionychidae; genus Pelochelys; species Pelochelys cantorii. Next base: position 328,798,334 of record CM064326.1, on the reverse strand, counting down.
GTCTCCTTAAGCAGCCAGTCCAAATTGTCCAAGTTGTCCTCCTCTGGCTTCTTCTAATCTTTCTTTCTAATCTTTCTCCTTCCCTCTTTGCTCCCAATCTTCCTTTTGGGCTTTTTGTCTAATCTCAATGACCCCTCCCACTTCTCTCCAGGCATGCTGGCTCCCAGCCAGATCTCTCTTCTCTCTATATATTGGTCCTAGTCTCCATACCCTGCACTCAGCAAGTCTGAGTCTGGTGCTTGACTCCTCATCTGATTTCAGTCTCCCACATTTCCCACCCTTCACTGTTTCCTTTCTCAACCAGCTTCAGTCTCTCCTCTCCCTTAATTCACACTCCTAGTTCCACACCCACAAGGTAATTTTCCCAGTGAATGCCTTTCCCTTCTCTCTAGTTTGGCTTTTGTCTCCTCTGTATGAGACTCAGATGGATTCCTTCTCCATGAACCCTGAGCCTAGTGGTAGATGCCTGGACTAAGAACAGCCCACAGCAGCTCAGAAGTGCAGTTTTCAGACAAAACTCTGTTCAACTGCCGACTGGAACGTGCCCAGTGCACCAACAATCTTTGAGGAAACTGCTGAAATCTAAGAACCTTCTGCTGAGTGTATGTGGTGTTCAGCTTTTCAAGGATCAGAATTTGGACAAATTAGGATGGGGTTTCCATGGGAGAACCAAAGGCACATGTATGAAACAAAAGTTGCCCCCTGCAAAACATCAGGTCCTACTGCCACTGTGCTTTGGTGCACAAGCATTTCAAAGAAAAGGTATCTAGAATATTTTAACATAAGGAAACATATTTATCCATATTTTTTTTTTCTTGGAAATCGCTGAACCATGATGGCGAAAATTTTAAAAAGAACAATAATCAGCCTGAAGCAGACACCAGGAACGGAAAATTTCAGCCCAAAGCATATAACTTGGCCAGACTTGAACCAAGTGAAAACAGGTTCTTATAATGGGAATGTTAGTGTATATTATTAAGATCACCTATCATCCCAGCCTAAAATATACCATAGTTCATGAAAACAGAAGGAAATATTAATCTCTGAACATAGTGTATTATCCTTTTAGATAGCCAAAATATATAGTACACTTAATACATGTTAAATTTCTGTTTCAGTAGGTATGTCTATAGGTTTGTGTGAGTGTGTGTGATTCTAGAATAAGAAGCATTAATTCAGTATGTGTCCATGTAAACTACCACTTCATATTAATATCATTCATGACAGATCTATACAGCAGTCTGGTTTTAGTCTGCATCCAGAGGCTTTAATTGCCCTTTTTTGTAAGTGTGACTGTAAAACCCAGTGAGGTGTGACCTATGCAATCTCTCTTTTCTCTTGTATACAAGTATCATTGTCACTTTCAGATTTTTAAAATGACACACTGTTTCACTGCTATACTTACATTAGTGCTTTATTATCATCTCTTCTGAAATTAACCCCAGTCTTGCTGTATGAGCTATTAAAATATGTTAAAGATAAAGCACTTGTGAATTCTGTAGTTCGCGGCAACTAACACTTCCTCAGACAACCTGCTTTCCATTGCTCATAGCTTTTTGAAACTTGCAGTTTTTCAGCTAAGTTTCCAGGGCTGGAGTCTGACACACAGTCTGCTGAAATCAATGGACATACTTCTGTTGACTTCAAAGGGATTTAAATCAACAGTCTAGTCTCCACATTTTTGGGAAAATTTGAGAGGAAATAGTTTTCTCTCTTCACCCCTTTTTTTCTTTCTCTTTGGGGGGGGAGGGGTTTGTAAGGAATGATGATATTTAAAAAATAATACACAGTTTCTGTTCTAACTAGTCATGTCTTTCTGTGAACATTGGTGCTGCACAAAAAAATCTGAGTGCTGGGGGGTAAATAGCCAGGAAATAGACTTAGGAATGAGAAGCGTGTGTGTTCTAGAGACAAATCCATTCTGATTTGGCCAAATGATGAGGACTTAAAAATCACAGCTAGCACAGGTTTTTAATCATTTTTAAGACATTGGAAGGACACCTACTGAGTTCAGTGGGAATTACTGCAACTTTCCTGGTGCTGCATTCACTCATAGGTGTCATGAGGTATTCTGGTGACATATCCCGTGATTCTTTGTGCAGCTTTATGATACTTTCCTTGTGAATTGAGAGAATTTCTCTGTTCTTCTTAGCATATGAGGGGATTGTAGGGAGGCCCCAAAGGATCATCAGCACTGGAGAGGTTTAGACTGTTCCCTCACTACAAATGGATTACCAGCCTGAGTGGAAGTTATACACAAGCTATAACATACATATTCAGTAGGGTTGGGCTTAAAGTTTCACTAAATTCAAGTGAGAGTTTTGTGATGGATAGGAAGGGTGTTATGAGTAAGACCCAAGTAAGAGCTCAAATTAAGTCTACAGTGAAGACACCTGGAAAGTGGCAGCATGGTTTAAAAAACAAAAAAACTTTAACACTTAATGTTCTCTAGTGGTAAACTGCATCATGAGTCTGAGTTTCTCCTATTTCTCCCTCAGGAGCATATTCCCTTGTTTAGTAGTCCCCATTGTTGAAAGATCTCTGAGGAAATTTTGTTGTTCTAATCATAATAATTTTCTGGCAGTTAACCAAATTGCCTCCTGCATTTAGATAGTTAATGGGGTAACTATAAAGAAAACTGTGGGAACTAAGTCCAATCAAAACCTTTCAAATAGCTTATAATATTGAATACTTTACAGTAAACTGCTTATGAACTTTCTAAAATGTATGATTAAAGACTAAGAATAATGCACAGAAATGGTTTGATGGATAACTTTGAATAGTTGCTTCTTGTGAACATTTGACCTACAGAAGTGTATTGAATGTTATCAATTTTTTTTTTTGCAATAGCACTTATGCTACGAAACAAAGTTGGGTCCCTGTTGCACTAGGTGCTGTGCATAAGGAGAGGAAAAAAAACCCTGCTCAGAAGACAATACAGTCTAAACAGCCAAAATGTGTGTGCATGTGGATGGAAAGAAAGCACTATTCTCCTTATTGTATGGATGGGGAACTTGGGCACAAAGAGACTGACTTACTCATGGTCACACAGAGGCTATGTCTATACTGCCCCCGTTTTGCACAAGAAATATGCAAATGAGGCTAAGCGTGGTATATTGCTGAGCCTCATTTGCATAATTAACGTGCACCCGCTTTATGGGCAAAAAACCCCTCTTGCGCAAGAGCCGTTTTTCCGGGAAAAAAATGCAGAAGAACGGCTCTTGTGCAAGAGGGGGTTTTGGTGCAAAAAGGAGCTGTGTAGATAGCTCCTTTTTGTGCAAAAGCCTCTTGCGCAAAAAGCGGGTGATCATTTATTATGCAAATGAGGCTTGGCAATATTCCATGCTTAGCCTCATTTGCATATTTCTTGCGCAAAATGGGGGCCGTATAGACATAGCCAGAGGGTCTGAGCCAGAGTCAAGAATAGATCCAGGATCTCCTGCATCCCAGACCAGTGCTTTTGCCACAAATCATCCTCCCTCTAAACATTTTATTATGAATAATTGATTAACTGTAGGAATAAGGAATAACATAGCTATCAATTAACTACATTTATTAGTACCCATAAGATGGACTGTGCTTAATATGTCTCCTTTTCTAGTTCATCTTCTTGCCCTTTGCTGCTTATTTATGCTGTATAGAAAGTGGCTTCAAAGTGGTTTTCCAAAAATAGTTTTTAATTTGCATTTTTAAATGCAGCTTTCCCAGACATTAATTAGGGGGTTCAGCTCGAGAGCTGGGAAAGCTCCAACACAGATTTTCCACCAACTGTGGTGTCCTCATCTCAGTTTCAGTCCTCCAAAGATTGCCTTGGCAAGGAGGGATGTTTTGAGTTGATAGGCCAAATTCTCATCTGGTGTAAATCTCAGGGTGCTACACTGTAGTCCATGCAGTAACATCAGTTTATATCAGCTGACACACTGGTATGATAGCTCTAATTTTAAAACCAGCTGAGAAACATGTTGAGCCACTTTATACGTCACATTCATCTGAAGGAAGTGGGTTGTGCCTACAAAAGCTCGTGATACCATCTACATGTTTTGTTGGTCTCTAAAGTGCTGCAAGACTATTTGTTGTTTTTTACGTTTTTCCAGTTAGAGACTAATTCAGCTACTTCTCTGAAGCTTATCTTTTTTTTTTTGTTCAGTTTCCCATTTGAAAAGACCATGGTGGGTTGTATTACCAATTTCACATCCTGAAACAGTTCAGTTTCTGATTAATTATATGTTTCTTTCTAAAAGAACAATGGGAAAGAACTCATAATAAAACACAGTATACAGGATAATCTAGTTACAAGATATTGCACATGTAGCAACCTCTGACACACTCGGAGGGAAGACCACAAGTGGCAGGAGGGGAGAGTTTGGAGGAGACACTGTCAAATCAGCCTGTGTGCATATGGCTTGAATGCTTGCTGCAGTTATACCACATTGCAAATAGCTCTCTTAAAATTAGAGACAATTTTTTTTTTTATTAAGACATTATATACTTTAAATTCATGGTATATAAACCAGTGCAATTGGAGCATGTGAGTGGTATTTGATGCTCTGGCTGATCTATTTTTTTAAATGAATTTGCCAGTTGCCAATAAAATAATTTAATCTGCCTTTTTTCTTATGAGTCTGGAGATTTGCATTATCATCACAATACCTTGGGATAGCTAATTTTAAAAGTTTGTATTCAGCTAAAGATACTGCCATTTAAGTGGTAACAGATGGAACCTGTTGAAAATACAGCAGCAGTCTGCCAACTGAAATGCAAGTGTGCTCTCTGTGTGTGTGTGTGTGTGTGTGTGTGTGTGTGTGTGTGTGTGTGAGGATCTGAGTCACACGCAAGTGAGGAGACGTGATATTATCAGTATTATCTCTGTAGATGCTGAGAATGGCTTTTGAAGGGAGGTATTAGGGAGTTTCCTTGGGGTTGCGGTTGTGGCAGGCTTGCTTGGTATTAGAGAGGGTGCTGAGATTTTTTGCATTTCAAAGGTGGTAACTCCTAGTTATAGACCTTAAAAATAAAAAATGTTAGGGGCTGGATTCTTATTTCCACTAAGGCTGCTTTAAACTGCTCTGACAGCATAAAGGCGGTGTAATATGCTGTCAAGTTAATTGCTGTTCATTAGGGATGTAATAATATAGTCGATTAACTGATAAGCAAAATCTTATAGGTTAATGCTATAACCTGCATGCATTTCTTCCCTCCCTCACCTCCCACCAGTAATTTTTTAGCAGGCTAGCCAGCAGCCCGGCTCAGTTCTGGCTTGTGCCGTGTCTGGCAGCTCAGCCCCTATACAGGGGCTGCTGCCACCCCATGCTGCTGCCTTTGTATCCGAGACAGCAACGCAGGGTGGCAGGCATCCGCTCCATTAGAGGAGCTGGTTTTTAAACTGACTTCCCTCACGGACCAGCTCCTGCCTGGCACCCCACGCTGCTGCCTGAGAGAGGGAGAGGGGGCAGGGGACTCGCTGGGAGTGGGGCTGGAATGCACTGGCTGTCAGCCCCACCTCCGATGATATAGAATAGTCAGCTAACCAATAAGAATTCATGAGTTTAATCGACTATTCAGGTTACCTATATTTAACATCCCTACTGTTCACTTTAAGCAGTGTAAAGCAACTTTAGTGTAAATTGGAATTTCCCAAACTATGGGCCGTGGCCTGGTACCGAGCTGCAGGAAAAATGGAAAAACACACCGGGCCTCAGTGTGGCTGCTGCGAAGGGGGCCGGGCGGGGCAGACTGGGAGGAGGTGTCGGGGGCGGGGGGGAGGAGAGTGGAAACCGGCCTCCGGGAAGCAGGGTTGGGGGCAGCAGGGCTGTCTGGCGGAGATTGGGGCGGGTGGGCAGCAGAAGCAGGGCTGGACGGGGGAGATCTTGAGGAAGAGGATGGGAGAACCAGCCACCGGAAGCAGGGCTGCACGGGGGCAGCGGGGCTGGCCAGGGGAGATTGGGAGGAGAAGCGGGGCGGGGGGGAATCGGCCGGCGGGACGCAGGACTGACCCTGGCACATGCAGACCCGGGCACACGAGTGAGTCCGGCCCTAGGGATTCCATTTTGCTCCCTTACCCTCCCTTGAGTAGTTGCGAACTGCCTGGCTGGTAGACACACTCAGGCAGCATGAGCACATCTACCAGCCAGGCAGTTTGCACCTATGGACTGATACTCCTAATAATAAAACTTACCTAATTAGAAAATACGGAACATATAAAATGTCTGGTATTTTCTCAATTTGTTTCCCGGACAGAACCCTCAAATACTGGACTGTCTGGTACAAAACTGGACACCCAGCAACGCTACCCCTCCTTGCACCCTCCCTCCTAGCCAGATACCCTACCCCCAATCTGCTCCTGCTCCCGCCTCCTGGAATGCCCATGTGGCGCCAGGTCCCCCAAGCCCTGGCCCAGGCTGGGTGAAGGATGCGGCTAGGTGAAACACTGAAAATTTATTAATTTTTAATGCTTTTTTTAATATGCATTTATATTTTTGGGCTGCAAAAAACAGTACTGAAAAAAAATGGGTTCCAACTAAAGTAAAAAGTTTGGGAAACCCTGGTCTAGCCAGCTTTCTATCCATCTTACAGTCCATTTATCCAATCCATATTCCCTTAACTTGCTGGCAAGAATATTGTGGGTGACCGTATCAAAAGCTTTGCTAAAGCTGGCACTGGGGGCTTTGGGAGGACCAGAAAAACTTATGTGAATATTCATCATTTGCTTAATGAATATGGAAATGAATGTTAACAGTCCTCCAAAAGCTCGTGAATGGATTTACTGGCCCCCGTGTGAAAAAGTTTGGGAACCCCTGGTGAGGAAGTGTATTTTCAAGGTTCCTTGGACAGATTTAAAGATATGGACATAGATTTTTCTTAGTGAGATTTTATAGATAGGCCCCCTACTTTGATACTTCATGATGGATTTAGGAGGCTGCCTCTCCGATGTGCTAAGCACTCAGGTGATCCCATTGTCTTCAGTCATTTTCTTCAGGGGGACCAAAATCTAACTGACAAAGTTTATTCAGAAAGGATGCAAACCCCTGTGTGTTAATCCTGGACAGCCACTGCCATGTTGCTCAAGAGCGAGTGGAGGGTGGTTTGAATTGTAGAGCTAAGTACACAAATAGTTGTTGTTTTTTGAATGTGCGTGTTGCTTCCATTTAACAGAAACCTTTTGAAGCAGAGGTCCATGACTGAGCTAATTGACACTTTTTATAATTTAATAAACTATGGTAAGTGTGTTTCTAATTCCTCACATAAATTGCTAATCTACCTGTAGGGGTAGGAGTCTGAGGGAAAAGATCTCAGAGTGGGCATGCTGACCCATAGCAATGTACTTGTCCATTTCAAACTGATTGACAAGGAACATATAGTACATATCAGAGTAACAATATGGTTGTATGTTAGGAGTTTTGACATGACAAATACATTGGAGCTGGACCATAAACGGCAATGGCAATGAATAACATTTTACACTGTAACCTTTTCAAACAACAGGCTAATTGAACAGAACAGCAGTTTAGAGAGACTGTTCCAAAGAGGGCTAGTTTCCGAATGTTTCCCTTTTGATATATAGCAGCAATAGCGAGTCATGCATGATATTCATGAGGCATGCTGTTAATCTATCCCAGGAGCCAAAGAGTGTACCCGTACAGATAACGGACTTGGTCTCCAAATGATATTCATACCATGATAGGCGTATAATTTCATTTCCAAAAATTAAATGAAGATGTGAATGGAAATCTGATGGGTGAATGTGAGTTTATTCTCAGAAGCAGTCCACAATTAGTTATTAGATATTTTTATTTGTTTTATCTCATAAATGGTTTATGGTAATACACCCTGCTGAGATTCTGCATTCAGAGATGTGGTCCACTTTTTAGACTGTTTTGTATCCCCTTGACAGCCTCATTCTTCTGTTTATGCTTTTAATGCTGGAAGTTTCTGGTTCAGGGTCTCATTTTGGGTTTGAACCTCTGAGGGCATCGTATGCTCTGAACAAACTTCTCAATCCAGAGGAGGTATGCAACTCACTAGTTCTTAAGTGTTGTGGCTCTGGCCCACAGGGAATATGGATCTGCTACAGCTTCTTTCTCTCAACTTGTAGAGAGAACCATAGCTGTAGAAGTCCCTGGGTCAGTGCCTCGTGTTGCAGATAAAATGGTAGCAAACAGCGTACATCTTGTTTATCCTCTAGGTATCACAGAGAAAGTTAAGCTTGTTCTTTATTAGAGCTGGTTGAAAAATGGGTGGGAAATTTGCTTTAAATTTTTATCTTAAAAAGATAAAAGACCAGAATTCCAAATTTGAACTTCCCCTGAATTATTTGAAATTTCCATTTATTTTCAACCAGCTGTGTTCTTTATCCCTACACATATGTGTTATTATGAACATTACCAGTTGGTGTTTTCTGCATTTGTTTTTTATTTTGGCTTAGATATTTTCAAAGTAAAAACCATTTGTTCATAGCGAGAAATATGAGGGATGGAAATGATTGATTTGGAAAAATGATGGGAAGGATACTTTCTATCTCAGCTGTATAGCGGATAGATGCAGCAGGGCCAACAGCCCCCATGAGCCCCCATGCAAGGGGTGGGACTAGGGTTAGCCAGCCTGGAGAGCTACCCAGAGTGCATTGCTGATTCCCCCTCCCCCCAGTACCCTCAGAACTGTGCTGAACAGCACTCTGGTGGCAATTTTAAAGGACCTAGGTTCTCCAGCTGCTGCCACTGCTGCTTCTCTGTCTTTGCTTCTCTGTCTGCAGAGCCAGTGAATTGGTATGTATGAACTCAAAGAGAAAGATCTAAAAACAAGAAAGCATTTGTTACACTGTGTTCTGTTAAGCATGATATATCCCTGAAGGAATTATGCACCAAAAATGAAAAATTTTATGCACAGTATTTGAAAAGGCTCCAGTATGGCAAGAGGCGAGCACAGGCCACTGTATTCATGGAGGTGGGAGATCACCCTGCAGCCCCTTGCCACCAGACACAGATGATTCAGTGGTGAGGTTATGCCCGACCCTGACATAGTACAAGGGTTGGGCCTGTCCCAGAAACACTCCAGGAGACTGCCCCCTACATGGGGCATACCAAGATAGCAAGTATGGGGCTGGTAGGCTCAGCCCAATAGGATCCAAAAGCGGAGGGGCTTAGTGTAGGGGCATCCAAGGCGTGGGATGGCAGAGTTCAGTTGGGGCAGTCTGGTGATTGGCTTGGTGGTATGTGCAAGAGGATCTGGATGCACAGGGGCTCACAGTGAGGCTCCAGGTGCTAGGGGAATGGGGCTCTGGGGACGCCTAGCTGAAGGCAGTTGTGGTTCAGCAGTGGGGGTCTGGGTGTGGGGGAGATGGGGGTCTGGTTGTGGGGGGCTCAGCTGGGGTAGCAGGTGCTGGGATGAGGGTCTGTGTGCAGCTGGTTGGGGCTGAGGGCTGGATATGGGGAGGAGTTGGGATGGTACAGGTGTGGGGACAAGGTTCATCAGGGTGGGGGTCCAAGTGTGGGGAATGTCTCAGTGCATGAGTAGGGGGTTTGGATGCAGGGGGAGGTTTTGGTGGGGATTTCTGGGTACTGAAAGTGAGGCTTAGCAGATGGGTCCGGGTATAGATCCGTGGAGGTCTGGCTGTTGTACAGAGAACTGCTCCTCCTTTCACACAATGACCCTTTTCACCATAGGTGAGGAATGACGAGGGCATGAATTGCAGTAGTACGGAGCTTCCTGAAGCTAGGGGAGGTTTCTGGGGCTGGGTCTGATCCAGTCCTGGCTACTCCTTGCAGGGAAAGAGGAAGTTCTGTTCTCTCCTACCTCCCCAGCTCTGCTGAGGCTAGCAGATGAACCTGGCACCCAGTAGCCACCAGCCAGGGCATCCCCAGCTCCTCTCTCTCCCACCTGCAGTGATTTACATCTCTACAGGCTGCCCAAAACAATGCGCTTACGCTATTGGGCTCGGGCATGTGACTACTCTTGCAGCGTCCCTTTGCTTCCCCATTGGAAATCATTTTTCTGTGGGCAAACAAGGAAGTCTGTGGGAGGTATGAATTCTGTGCACAGGAAGTGGCACAGAATTCACTTGAGTAATAATACAGGAGGGCTCATTACTGGAGTAACAGTGAAGTTGAGCTTATGGCATAGGGTTAGCCCTTGACATCTACTGAGTCCTAATTCTGGATGTATCATCAACCTGCTTTGTAGCCTTATGCCACTTAGTCTGTTTCCTAATTCATATGTAAAAAAGGGGATAATACTGAGCCACCCCAAGCCTGTTGGGGAGGTTAATTTATTGGGGTTTGCATGATGTGTTTAAAAACGTAAAGCCTTAGCATTGGTGAGCATTAAGGGATTTTGCCAGCAGTGCAATGAACATGAAAATAAGCATGTCATGAGATGAATTACAGAGCCCAATAGGTGGAGTTTGAGACAAAAGACAAGATGGGATAGGATAACTAGTGGTCTCCAAAATATGGAACAGTATTGTAACAATACTGTGCTCCAAAGAGACATCCTATTTATGGCACGCCAGTGCTATACAGTTTTTTATGTGAAACCAACTACCAAAGGAGTGAGAATCATGAAGAGCATCCAACTTGCATGTTGCTAACTGATGTGGAGATGTCAGTGAAGTGTAATAACTTCTAGAAATGCAAGCTGGGAAATTTGAAGACCTATCTGCATGTTATCTTTATGATCTGAATGGAAAGTAAAGGATTGTCAAAACACTGGGTGCCTCATTTATAACATGCACATGCTAGTCTCTCTCTCTCAGCTCCGTTAGCAATAAACTGGCATTTTGAAACATTGCTCCTTCAAGCATGCAGAGTTAGTTATAAGAGTTGAAACATAGGTGGCTGTGTTAACGAAGTTCAGACAGACTCAGGGGGAAGGAGTGACTTAGCATTGCCATACGTTCAAATTATTACTACATGATGAGCAGGGAAGCTATTGAGCATGTTACTATTCCTGGCACATGGAGGGGTTGTGTTGATCATGCATGCAAGTAGAACTGGCAAACCATGTTATTCCAGCTTCCTGTGACATTTCCTTTCTGCTTGCTCTCATGGGAGCAGGGGATGGATTTCTTTCCTCCAAAAGCTCTCACTGCTCTCAGAACACAGTGGTCAGTCAGATGCCAGAAAGGAAACTTAGTTTTCTATGAGTGAAATTTGTCCCTGTGCAGAGGGTTGGCATGGGGCTTCAGTTTGTGCTGGTGTCCTGCATGGTGACAGGTGTATTAGGGAGTTTAGATGAAAGAAAAAATGTTCTTTGGCCCAGATATGTAGGTAATGAAGGATTATTGAGGTATTTTGCAATGGAGTATTGTCCTGATCCTGATATGCTTTTACTTTTAGCTGTGTGTGTTTTCAGACTCCTGGGTTCTGTTCTTGACTCTGCTACCAACCTTACTGTTTTATGCTGGAGAAGCCACTGAACCATACTTTTCCAGGAGACTATCAGGCTTAAGTTTATAAGATCCTTGCTTGCAAAGTGTTCATACACGTACAAAATTGACTAGAAGATGAAAATGTCTGTTTACACGTTGAATATTATGATATCGTTTATTATCAGTGAGACATCCAATGAGACATTTTAAAAGGTCATTTTTTTTATTGATAAGAATATTCCCCCTCTTATTTGTGGTGCTGTTGGGGAAGAATGTCTATATTGAGATATTCTATACATATGAAATAGAGATCATGGGAAAAATTCCTAGACTTTACAGGCTACCAGGATACATACCTAGGCATGCAAGGATAAGGCTGTGTAATTTCTCAATCCTGCACTATGGCCCTTGTGCTTCAAGTAAAGAAAGGCTCATGAGCAGTTTCATGAGTTTGGGATTACTCATGTGCTTTGAGTAAAGCAGATGCTTATGTGCTTTGGTGGTTCAGCTCAGATTGCTCAGCATTTTGCAGGATGAGGCCCCCGTTGGCTACCTGAGGATTGGTGAATGTGTCCATTAAAAGTGAGCGGTCTCTTGTCATACTTCTAGATTGTGATGAGCAACCTCGGCTAGTGAGTGGGCTGCATGAATGGCCCTCCTTCAGCTCAATGAGCTGCAATATTGTAGATAATGAAAATAATCTCCTGGGACATTATTTTGCTAACTGTGCTTGTGTACCTAAAATTTGCAAGGTGTGCCAGTTAAAGCGCTGCTATGGTTCGATTGGAAGCAGAAGGAGCACATGGTTCTTACCATCAATATTGTGTGCAATCAGCATGCATGTCACTTTATGTGCCCTTGCTTTATGTGGGCATCACTTTAGTAATAACAGTGGGGGAAAAAATTACGTGGTCAGAAGCCAGCAGAATCTGGCAACCCTGCACATGGGCAATCGTAAGGAAACTGCCTCATGGGTCAAATGTAGAACCTTTATGGGCTGGATGTGGCCCCATCTCTGTTTTAGACATCCTAATGCACAAATCAATACTAATGATACGTCCTGGATATAGAAACTGTCTGATCTATCATGTCTACGTGGATCACAGCACTCTGACTAGGCAAGTAATTCTGAAAAAAGCCACAGATATTGTAAAATATTGGGGCATTTTCTTCCTTGGGTGCTGATAAGAATTTCAAGAGCAAAGACATCTGTGGATTGCTAGGAAACGACTGTAATTTTATTTGGACTCCATATCTGACAAATTAAGCTGTTCAACATATCTTTCTGATTTTCCTGGCATAAATGTCTTTAAAAATGGTGAGGATTTGTGGCTATGGCTTGGATCTTATGCTCTATAATGAATCAGTTAGTTGCAAACAAGTTAGATAGTCATAAGAAAAAGCCTTAGGCCATGACTTATGTAACCCCCTTTTTCCTTCCCAAGTTACTCGGGAGCAGGTCACACTCACAGGTGTGCCTGGGAGCCTGATGGTTTCAACATACAAGGAGATCCTGAGTACCCCAGTGGTGGTGATGTTTAGTTGGGGAAAACCCTATCCATCCCCTTGCTGCTGTCCATTGCTCATAAAGAACATACAGTGGCGGTGCCTCCACCTGGCTGGCCCTATACACACTTAATGGTGTGCCTTGGGAGCCTCCAGGAATAAAATTATTCCAGCAATAATCTGGATCTAACACTAGAACAACAATTACAAATCATAAATAATATACATCTGATAGATTGCATTAGAATGAACAACCTTTACTTAAACCCTGTTTCTTTAAGTTGTTAACAGATTAACAGTGAATAACATTAACAAAGTACACAGCAATAATAGGAAACTTATCTGTTTGGCACGTGCACTGCCACCACTTACCCCCACTCCTCAGAACTCACAGTACCATACACTTGTTTGCGTGGGCATGCTTGAAGATTTTGTAGCTGGAGTGGATGGCTCTAGTCTCCTTCTGTGTGCTGGATGCAGAGTAACTTCTAGCCACAGGTACAGCCAAAGGGCAATCAGAAGCAGCTTGCTAGATTCCAGTCCCAAAGGCTCTTAGTCCAAACCCTAACAGCTCCTGGACTGGATCAAATGCCTCCACAGCAGCCTGGCTCCCTTTCTGCTCCAAAAACAGAGGGAAGAGTCCACAGACTGCTGGGCATCTCCTCACACACATGGAGAGACTCAGCACCCAAAAACAAAAGTCACTTTCTTCCTGGTTTCCTTCAGGGCTCATGGGACTTGTAGTCTCTGGGGCTAGATTGCAGCACACAGGATCTTCCCAAAGAATAAGCAGAGGCACCTTTAGTAAGGGGACTACACTTAGGTAGAGAAAGTATCCATATTCCTTCAGGAATCTGTTATGGGCAGTAAGAGGACAGGAATTATTTACTTTAGTGCTTGGAGTTACTGCAGACTAGAAAGTGTGTAGTATAATGTGAAATCAGAAGTAATAATAAGGGGACTCCCTGGAGTACATTAGGGTGAATATGTCTATTTTCAGACTTTTCCTCTTTACTGAAATCAATGTCAAACTGCCTTATTACCTTCATTGACAGCAGGATGGAGCCCTTTATGTTGAGAAGTTTAACAAACCCAATTCGCATAGAAATGATAGTATGAATTAAATGGAATATTCTGCAGTGCTGGAAACTTTTTTATGACCCCCCAGTTCTGTAGTATCTGAGTGACTCACTGACAGTGACCAGGAAATGGGCAGTTGTGCCTATTGGTTACAACGGGATTGAGAAGCCAAAACCAAGTGATAAAGCCGAAGTGAGAAATTGGAGCAAAGGATCAGAGCCAGGTTACTGGTAGTGAAGAAGGTAAGGGCATGGATGGGTTCAAAGCAGGGCCAGGTGCCATCACAGCAGTGGGTGAATGGGTGTCTTGTGTTATCAGGCAATCTACTACAGGATAGCTCTGCTCATTAAGTTGCCTGGAGACTGGTCCTACTACACTCACAATCTTTCATGTATTAATCTGCATGGCAAAGTAGGAAAGTATTGTCAGCCCTCATTTTACAGATGGGTGTGTGTGCGCGCGCGCACACACACACACACATTTCATGAAACCACCCAAATCAAATTCCTCATACACAGTTTGATCCAAGATGAAATAAAATATAAAGAAGTCACATAAATGGTGACTAACCCATTAACTAACTGTTCATTTTAATATTCTAAAGTAGTGCTAGAATCCAAATAAGGAATTTTATTTTAGTGTGATTTTTTTTTTTTTTAGATTCACAATAGTCCTATTAAAGATGGTTATTATCCTTTTCTATGATCTTTATGCCAATAGCATGAATTGTGTTGTACTCTCATTGTTATCATTTGAATTACTACAGCGCCAAAGAGTCCTAGACATTGCACTGAACCACATAGTTCTGGGTGCTGTATGAACACTCCCCGCCACAAGGAACTTACATGCTAAGTATCTGTCGTGACTGGTATGTGGGCAATCGGACCTCGTAGTCAGAGCAGGAGTCAAGTAGGGGCAGGTTACCAGAAGATCAGAATCCAAGACAGGCTAAAAGGCAAATGCAGGATCAGAAAACAGGCAATGTCTGGTTATTAGGAGGCTGTAGACTCGGGTATTTCAGGCAAAGCAGTTTTGAGCAGAGAGAACCCACTTGCAAGGACAATTTCCCATTCCTCTGCTTGGGGGCTATGGACTTGTCAGGGCCATTCAGGGATCCTCCAATCAGATTGTCCTCTGGTTAGGGGGACCAACTGGAGTCCTCTGTTAGAGCGCAGCTGTTTGTGTTGCTGGGTGGCTGGTTGGGACCTCCTAACTCTTATGAGGCTGGTAGACTCTCTGTCCCTGCCTGTAAGATCTGATAGCTGGATATCAACAGGCAGGGCAGTCAAGTGACAAATGAGACATTGGTCAGCATGCTAGCCAGTGGATGGCAATTATGAACACTATATTCAGCAGCAATATGATGCCTCATAGATGAGAATCAGGCATAGTGCAATAATTGTTGTCAGTACTGTTGTAGCAGTGCATGACTGGAGTGAGATACATGTCTGGGTGCTCACGTGGCTCTGTGGCTGCACATTCAAGGCCTTGTCTACACTGGCAAGTTTTGTCTCAAAAGCCCCTTTTCAGAGACAAAACCCGGAGAATGTTTACTTTGCGATGTGGCTAAATGTCCATGTTTGGTCCACCTCCGCAAGGGACTCTTGTCTTTTCCCATCCCTTTATTGCCGACAGTCATGCACTAGAGGAGTGTGGTGTGTGTTTTGTTGATTTCATTAAACTCTAGCATGTTGCCCACAATGCTCAATTAGCCGCTCCGGCCTTCAAATCTGCTGCTCTGAATCAACATAAACGGGTATTCAGATGTTCCCCTCCCACCTGCCATCCCCAGGAACTTTAAAATCCATTTTCTGGTGTCTGGCTTATGCTGTAGTGATCCTTATGGAGTCATCTTAGGGAACCAGGGTGTCTGTTGCTCAAAACATTCTCCTGCTTGAGCTTTTGGAGCCTATCAGTGTGTGGGGTGGAGGATTGGTGCAATCACAGCTGCGAGTGACGCAGAGGAACTGGAACATGTAAGGTCACGTTTCTGGAGCCTGATGCAGATTGGAAAGCACCTCTCTGCAAAGCCAGACACTATGTCGTCAACATTCCACAGAGTCACAGTCCCATGTATCAAAATGAAATTTATTGCCCTGAACACTTACATAAGTGCTGCCCCAACAGTAGGCTTCCCCACTCCAAACTGATTTGCAACTGAACGGTAGCAATTGGGAGTTGCCATAGCTTTGTGGAAGCTGTTAACACGCTTCTGTACCAAGAAAGCAGCTCTCATTTGGATGTCCTTGCATGACAATTCAGGGGCCAGCTCAGCACACAGGTCCAGGAAGGTTGCTTTATATATCTGAAAGTTCCATAGCCACAGATCTTCATTCCACCCGTGCGTGACTAGCTCACTGCTAGTTTTCCTAGCCCAAAAGAGATCCTCTACTGTGCATAGCTGATCTGTGACAGCCCAATGCAATGCCACTTTGCTGATGTCCCTGTCACTTGTACTGTTGTCCACATCTGAGACTTCATCCTCTGCTGTTAATTGCATAAGTAGCTCTGCTGCTGTGTGTGATGTTCTAAGTGCAACAACATGCGAGAAAAATCTGGGATTCATGATCTCACAGCAGATGGTGGAGTTCGCAGGAAGGACTGTCATGCCAGTGGTGTGAAAGTAAGCTGGAAGCCCAGGGAGGGCTGGGAAGCAAAGAGGTGGTTGCTGGGACTTTTTCATGTTTCCAAAATGCCTAGTGCTATGTTGCACATTCCCACTGTGCTTAGTGAGTGAAGGTGACTCCAGGCTTATCCTTATTGCTTTGGGGGATGCTTATGCTCATTGCTTTGCTCTTTCTGTCAACAGAGGAGCTAATGATGCGGCCATTGTATGTTGACAATGGGTGCCAGAAAAAACAGATTTTACAAGTTTTCAGTTTTGGTGACTTTTGCATGTGGACATCACTTTAGTCTTCAAACTTTTCCATTTAGACAAAGCCCAAGTGTGTGTCAAGCATCAATAGATTATCCACAGAAGATCGTGTTGATCTACACCAATACTATATTCTCTGTTTTACAGAAGGGTGCCTGAGGTGTCCACAGATCAGTAGTGGGTATTTAACACCGAGCTCTTTTCAAAATCTGGCTCCATATGCCTCGCCCACCTTCATGCAGGAAGTCTGATGGCACATCTTCAAATAGAACTCGCTTCTCCCAAATCTCTGTCCAGTGCCTTCACCACACTGCTGTCCTTCCTAAGAAAAGGGCCCTCTGTTTCTTAAATGTGGAAAACTTGCCTTATTCCAGAGACAAATAGAAGTTTTTGCAAAACTGACTAAACAATTCAGCCTTCCTATGAGAACAGTCAGGAATTCAGCCGTAGTTTACAATGATTCAGTGCTCCATTATTATTAGGTTACTGGACAATCTGTGCAAACAGTGTGGAGGATGCTGGCCGTGTAAAGGTGAACACACTCAGTGCTCTTGGAAATGTATGGGAGGAACCAACTTTTCTGAGTGGTATAATCTATTAAAGCCATTTCAATGGAATTTCAATTACATGTATAATAAGGAGCACACTGTGTGTGTGCATTTTCAATTCTCACTCAACTCATATAAACATACTTGACTTTCCTTAGCAGCAAGCAGAGAGAACAAGTTTTCTGTAAATGTGCCCTTGAAGACTGAGTGGAGAGGGAGGCGTTCTGTAGGGGAATTATCAGTTCTTCTCCTCTTCAGCACATTAGACAATTGTTCTTGTTCTTATGTCATTTCATGCTGAAGTGTTGTTGTGTTTTTTTTTTTTTTAACACTTCGTTATCAATATCCAGGACGGCCGACAGGCTAGTTGGGTTCCTGGGGAAGTTGGGAGGGGGGTGTCTGGCTCTGCACGCACTGAAGAGGTGGGGCCTCAGGTGGAAGGGGCATGGCTGGGAGCAGCCAGCCTTCACAGTTGCCTGGAGCATCCTGTGCTGCTCCCCCCACCCCCATTCCTCAGCCAACCTTGAAGCTGCTTGGAGTGCATCGTGTGGCACTTCCATGGCAATGTAATGGGCCCGGGGTCATTTTGAATCTCTGGGCTCCAGGGCAACTGCCCTCTTTGTGCCCCCTTGTTAGTGAGTCAGTCTATATGCAGTATTTAGAAAACAATTTTAATACATTCTCTCTTGAAGAGGAAAGTTCAGGCTGAATCTCTTTAATCTGGTACTCTCTGGTCCAGCAACATCTGTGGCTTGGCATGATTTTAGTTCGCTGGGTGCACTTATCATGGGTAAGGCTAAGTTTCTTGCAGTCCCATAAAGTTTGATTGCAGCCACCAGTTCTGGCTCTCAGTGTTCTGAGCTGTTTGGCTCTAACATAGCCCTAAATGTCTTCTAATGCTTATTGGACTCTTAGGAGTGTTGGTAATGATGCTAGACAATATTGACCTCCTGTGGTTTGGCAAATGCTCTGGTTTGGCACTGATCAGGTCCCGAGAGTGTCAGACTAAAGAGGCTCAACCTGTACATGACTATTGACTTAAAAGAGAAATGAATAATTTTTTTTCTTGTTGCAGACTTACAGATTTCACTTATCCATGCAGTGAGGTTTTGCTCCATTAAAAATGGCATATTTTACTGACAATTTGAAAAGCTTTTAGTAAAACTCCAGTGATTTAATGCAATTATATGTAAAATCTAACAAAAACTTGCATTCACTTGGTCAAAGCAATGTAATGTATTCTGATCAGCTCTTTAGAAGGAGCCCTATAGATAGCCAAGTTGCATTGTTAAAGGGGAATAAACACACCTTACCTGATAAGGACCTTTCTGACTATTGGAGCGGAGCTTTTGCTAATTGTGTTTGACTACTAGATGGAAGGCTTTGAAAATGAAAAGTTTGTTGCTGGGTGGCTGATTGTGAAACCTCTCTTTGCTGCTCTAATTTTCTGCAGCATCAAAGCTGAATTAAAGGAAAAGGGGAGTAAACAACCACACAAATAAATTATGTAAGCATCTCTTCAATAATTAGTTACTCTTTCCTCCATTATTCCTGACTTGCTAGTTTAGACAAGCCTCACATTTTGAGGAAGGTCGGGAAGCGTGTTAATATTGACGATCACTCTGAAAAACTGGAACAGGCATGTATTCAATAAATAGGGGCATATATTTTCCATTAGTTAGCCACAGGTAAAAGAGGAGTAATTTTGATACTTTGAGCCCTGAGGATAGGATGAAGTGAGGTAAAGGAGCACTAGTGTACTCTAGGATAGAGGACTGCATTCTAGAAATGTGTATCCCTATGGTACCAGTTTCCAGGTTAGAGCATCTGGCAACAGCACTTTTTAAAATCCCTGACACAGAGGCAGTGTCTCAGGAAATAATATGAACCTCAGGAGAGCGAGCGCCTTATATCTGCAGGTCCCACAGTGTCAGCAGTGAAACTTTTCACTGAATGGGGTAAAAGATTCTAATTCAGCATTGTTGGAGCTCACCTATAATTCTTGGAGTAGGAGCTGGAGAAGGGAGAGGAGACAGTTTCCTTGATCCTGAAAGTGATAACCAGCTACTTCCTCCAAAGCCCCACCAATAAGGGGTATGTAAATGTTACTGTGTATTGAAAGGCTGAAGCCCCATAGGTTCTAGTGCTGTGCTTTGTTCTGTGGGCAACAACTTGCTTTTCACTGGCACGTGTGATAGCATCTTAGGACTACATGGTCCCTCCCTTAAGACTCTGCAATGGAACATACAGTGCTAAGACACATAACTGGTGAGTTGGGGAAACATTTTAATTTCCCTTGTTACTCCCAGCACTTATTACTCCAAAAGCTCACTATCTATCTGCATCATACTTATCCCTGTACATGTGGATTGAGAGTTTGCATGTATTTATTGTTCTCTGTATTCTTGGGTTGTGGTTTATTTTAATAGAGCAGAGCTGATTCAAATATTTGGAATGTAAATATTTCTTATAATCAAATATAGCCCCTTTTTGTTTTCTTCTGTCTTTTTTTTGTGAATGGAAATTGACCTGCTTTGCTTCCCTTCACCTCGCCAGTGAAACCAAAAATGGGAAAAAAAAAAAAAAATCCTGTGTTGGTGAGGCAGAAGTTGGGTTAAAAATGAAGTAGTGGAAGTTTTCAAAAACAAATTTTTTCATGAAATGTTCAAATAAAGGACACCCCTAAAGAGTATTTCAAATTGGTCTAATTTCTTTATATGGCCAAAAAAAATAGAAATCTTGGGTGGCGGCAGATATAATACACCAGGGGTTGCAGAGTTTGGGGGCTAAGTTTTTGCTTTTTTATGCCCCATGAAGGTTTCTGGGGTGGCTGAGGAGGTGGGACGTACTATTCAGCTTTTCAGTTTCATGAGTCATTTAGCACTTCTTCAGCTGCCCTGGAGCCTGCCTGGGCCATATCAGAAGCTGCTTTAGGGAAGTGAGTTTTTCCCCAGGGTGGCTTGGTGTCTTGGATGGGAAGATATGGCTGTGACTGGCAGGAGGCTTTTTCTAGGAAGGTGCTGGTGGGACCTTGGGGCTTTGGCTGTCCCAAGGCTCCTCTGGGTGTAGGGAAGGAGCTTGGGGGGTCAGCCATGGAGAGGGTGCCTTGGGGCTTCAGCTGCAGGGGGTTTTTGAGCTCTGTCTGGGGGGGGGCATTTGAGCCTCTGGCCAGCCCAGGGCTGATGCAGCTGAGGGAAGGGTGCTTGGGGCTCCTCGGTGTGGGATGGGGCAGGAAGTGTTGGGGCTCCAGCTGTGGGGCAGTGGGTGGATGGGGCAGAGAAGTGGGGCTATCCTCCCCAAATGAGCGCTCCACCTGCCACCCATGGTAAAACTCTAGATATTACCAGAGTGGCTCAGACCATTAGCTCCTTGAGTATCCTGTCTCTGACAATAACTAGTACTAGGTGCCCCAGAGCAAGGTACAAGACACTCTGTAGCGGTCAGTTGCGGGATAAAACACACCTAGAAATATAGGGCTAAAAGGGATGTCCAAAGGTGATCTAATCCACCCCATTTTCTGAGTCTGGACCAAGTAAACCTAGACTATCCCTGACAGGTCGGACAAACACTTGTACTGCTGCCACTTTGAAGTACCCCGCTTTCCTTCCCCCTCCCCGTGCTGCCTCTATCTGATAGAGGCAGCAAGCGTGGGGGGAAGCAACTAGCCGATTAGCCTGTCGACTAGTCCTTCACATCCCTAGTTTGGTATCATCCACAAATCTTATAAATATACTCTTCACTCCATTATCCAAGTTATTAATGAAAATATTGAATAGTACCAAATCCCAGGACAGAGCACTGCAGAACCCCAGTAGCAGAGCCCAGCAAATCCATGGATATCCACAGCTCATTTTTGCGGATATGGATGTGGATGAGGATACTAATTTTATATGTAGAACCCTGTGAATTTACAGATACCCGCTTTATATTCACGGGTATCTGCATCCGGGGATGTCAGTGCGGCTATCTGTGGCTCGATTTTTTTCTGCACAGGACTCTACCCGTTAAATACATCTCAGTTTTGATGGTGAAGCACTGGTAATTACTCTTTCAACCAATTGTGCATCCAGGTCATTGTAATTTCATCTAGACCCCACATTTCTCTAGTTTGCTTATGAAAATATTATGCAGAACTCTATCAAAAAGCCTTACAAAAATTCAATCTATTGCTTTCTCCTATCCCAAGTAACCCTTTCAGAGAAGGAGATTAGATTGCTTTGGCATGATTTGTTCATGACAAATCCATGTTGGCTGTTACTTATACCTCTCCTACCACCTCCATGCGTGCAAACTAATTATTTAATAATTCGTTCCAATAATATTTCCAGGTCCTCTTTGTTCCTCTTTTTAAAGCTAGGTACTGTTTGCCCTTTTCCACTGCTCTGGGGCCTTCCCTCTCTCCTTGAGGTTTCAAAGATAATTGCTGATGGTTCTGAGATAGCTTTAGCCAGTTCCTTAAATTACCCTAGTGTGAATTTCATCAAACCCTGACAACTTGAATGCACCTCACTTATCTAAATACTGTATTTTAACATGTTCTAACTCTGTCAACTAATAGTTGGTTTGTCCTGAAGCATGAAGGTTTATATCTCTTCTTTGGTATTGTTATCCTATGTAATGTAAATATGCATGTTGTCTTATGAAAATGAGGACCTATTTCTGTAATGACATCGACACATTGGCCATAACTATCATTGCTGAACGATTAGTAGCTTTGAAAATCCATCCTTTACTTAGACACTTAAGTAGGAACTGAACTCCTTATGAAATCTGTCTCTCTGATTGTAGATTCTTTGCCATCTGACTGTCTTGTCCATGATGTCTAATTTGGTTTTGAATCTGCAGTAGGAGATTTAGAAAGGCATGAAATAATTAACCATACTGGAATTTGACCAAGATACTGAGACTTGCGAAATGAGTCATGAGATCTTTAGTGTGCTTCCCTTGCACTTCACTGGGGTTTTGGCTGGCTAACAGCGGAGCATGAAGCATCTGTGACTGAATCACTACATCATTTATTGCCGCACAGTGGACTCATATATTTACTTGGGAGATCTTAGATGATCCTAGGCTTCAGTGGGAGATTTTATGCAGATATTTAGGGGATGTCTTTCCAAAAGCAAAAATTAAAGCTTTTTTTCTTTTAAAATCAATTTCTAGGGAGAGAGGTTTTTGATTGGGGAGGGGGGGGAGGGGAATGATTGAAACTAATGGTAATTAATGCGCATGACAGAACTGACAAGACATATCAGACATGACTGGTTCCATTGATGAGAATGGCATCAGTTCTGGCAATGTTCAAAATCTACCAGCCGCAAGCAGCAGATCCCTATATTGGTGTGTCCCTTTAAAGCCCCATATAATTATACACTGAGAAGCCTGGCACAGCTGGTGGAATCCGTCTGCTGGATAGTTTGAGCTCTTTCTGCTGGATCTCTGCCAGTGAATTCGTTTTGGACCTGTTCCTCTATGTGTGTGCCTAGAATTACTTCCCGTAAGACTGTCTAACCCCCATCAGGCAGTGTTTCAGAGACGCAACACACTTGTGTAACCTCAGGCCATCTGTTGGTTGCATAAATTAGTTTTCCCCACTCACCATCTAGCCATCAGATACACACACTCTTTCTTTTTCCAGATTTAGATTTTTTCCTCCCTTTAGTGAAGTTGTGTAGGAGGGAAGGGACATCCTTAAAAAAAACACAAAGTGAGCAACCCCACTCCTCTCCTTTTTTAGGTTGATAACCCCCTTAGAAACACCTCAGAAAAACAGAACCAGTTATTCCAGTACCAAGGAGGACTTCAAAACATGGAAGTAAGGACAATATTAAAAAACAACCACCCCTAAATTTAAATAAGGGACTGATCGCCAGGAGGTTTAAATCTGCACAATTATATTTACTTGAACACATTATGTTGATTCACCTCCGGTATCTGGGTCTTAATCTTTTAGGAAGAATAAAATAATTACATCAGTGATTTCTGGGCTCAGCTTCAGGCACCTTTATAGATATTTGATTTTTCAGAGGGGATGCTCAGTGCTTAGTGAAAACTAGGCCCTTTTAAGTCTCAAGTATTGTAAAAACAAAGCCACCTTCCCCCCCCCAAACAAAGAAAGAAAACCCCCCAAAACAACAACAAAAATCCCCACCTAGAATCATTAACCATTTTTGAAAATGTGGGGGAGGGGGGGTCATCATTTTTAAGGCTCAGACCTGAAAGAAGCAGAGCATTGCTTGGGGATGCTGAGGACTATTAAATCCCACTGTTGAGATCTGTTCATCTCCTTGCAGAATTGATCCCATAGTTTTCCAGCTCACCAAGGACTAACACAGTCCAGAATCCTTAAGCCATCATTGTACTGACTTCACTACTACCCCTCTCACAATCTCCTTTACAGAGATAGAGAAACTCGAACTCGGAAATTCAAAGCTCCCTGGGGTAGGGGCCATCTGTTCATTATATGTATGCACAGTGTGGCTCTGA
The DNA here is from genome assembly GCA_032595735.1 of Pelochelys cantorii. Taxonomy (NCBI): domain Eukaryota; kingdom Metazoa; phylum Chordata; order Testudines; family Trionychidae; genus Pelochelys; species Pelochelys cantorii. The sequence goes on along the minus strand of CM064326.1, from coordinate 328,774,480 downwards.
TCTTTGATCCTTTAGGCTTTATTGTGATGCAAATAATTAGTAATAATGATCATAATAGCTTCATGAGTGCTGAGTATTAATTTTAATAATGATGATAATACATTCAGCCCTTCATTATGCCCACTTAACACCCAAATCAGTGGGGACATAATTCTCAAGCAGAGAGGCTGTGGCTTGCACAACTCAACATAGTTTATTCAAACAGTGGGCAATAACTGAAGTGTTACCGGTCATAGCTCTATATTCAATTCACTAGGCCACTGTGCTCTTATTACAATAAAAACAAACAGGTCCATGCTGTAGTTCTGAATGGCTTCCTTTTTTTCCCCCTTTTTCATGCAGATTTATATGAAAAACAACCATCTGTATACAGTGGAAGCCAACAATGCACGTGACTTGGTGGAATTTGCAGCCAGAGATATTGAAAAACTACTGAGTAACAGATCAAAAGCCCTGGTGGTGAGTACTAACGGGATCTTTCTCTTCTACTCATTTCTCTTTCTTTTTGAGTCTTTATGTTTTTACTGATGCATGTTTTTGCTACTTATAAATATAGGGACAGTGTCAGCCTGATGTGTACAGGACATGACATATGTAGAACGTTGGCTTGCAACTTCATGATAGAAAATCAGCTTATGAGTTAGGGCAGACATTTATGTTGTTGATTGACAGATGAGGGACTCAGGCCAAATGGCAAACCAAAAGATAAATAGGGTGAACAATTTTCCTCTGACTGATGCACATGAATTTTTGACATGAAGATGATAGTATTCTATAGTCATTAATAATCTTGAAGCATTGAATGGATACTGGATCCTCTAAGGTAACTCATTTTAAAAAATATTTGTATATAACCAATTGGGTAGATGAGTTTTGAGAGAGAGATCCAGTAACAGTTGGGTAATATGAGATGTATCTCTAAATCACCAGCCTTTACTCTCCTCATCTTTTTAACCTCCCAGTCTTTTATGATGGTAGCATCTGATTTTCCTCTTCCAACAATGCGTTTGTGTGTCTGATGAAGCTGATTCACTTCACAGTATGTTTGTTCTACTGCTGGCTGGCTATTTTGCTATTTCTACCACCTTCAGGGTAAATGAAATCCACCTTGAACTTCTAATAAGTCTGTCCTCAGTTCTAATCCCGTGATCCCATATGTTTTGAATTACAAGTAGTTGCTATTTCAAACTGTTCATTGGCTGTGATCCTTTTCCTTTCCATTAAATGGACCAGGTCTGGCTAATTCCTTCTTGTAACTCAGACCCACAAAACCCTGATTCATTTCAGAATTGTTTTCTACTGCCTTTTTCAATTTGAACAATGCCCTTCCTTAAACACGTTGACCAGATTTCTATGGAGCGCTCCAAGTGTGTTCGCCCCTGTGTCTTTCATAGTGTTAGATCTAGAAACAGGCATGCCTTGAAGTGGGGTCTAAAACCAGATGGAACAGTAGACCTGTGAGATGAGGGTCACTTGGTTTATTTACATCTTCACATTGACGCTTAGTGTAGTCTGGGAAAAGTCACTTAAAGTCACATTGTAGTTTGCCATCTAGGATAGGATTCATCCCACTCTAGCTGTACCTTGGCCAGGTGTTGTAACTGGCTGACGAGTGAAACCACTGCTCTGTGTTTGGCCGCCAGTACTAGCCGCCTTATAAGCCAGGCACTTGTATCTGTTGGTAGAGTTGTCTGAACTGGCGGGTGGGGATTGCCATGTGGTATATCCATTTGAATCTGTCCTTGCTTTTTGTGCTTCAGATGGAGGAATTCCTGATTACTCTTCCAGATCTTGGTTTTCTCTATCTTTAGTGCAGGGTTATATCTTTAATACATAATTTTTTAACTTTGCTGTGCCTTAGCTTATCTAAATGTCAGATGGATGTTGTGCACCTACAATATGCTGTTGGGTGTTCTGAGGCTGGCTTAATGTTCACATAGCACATGAACATTGCATGGAAGATGCATTGTGATGAATTATGATGTCAGTTGTTATATGGATAACTACTGTTTCCCCACTACTTTCCCAGTCCAGTAATTCAAACCATTGTACACCTAAGGCAGTGTTGCTAGTGTTTGCAATTTTATTGTTAATCCTACATTTTTTTTTTTTAAAACCTCAGCTACTAAAATCAAGGAGATATGCGAGAATCTCAGATTGAATTTTAAAAAAGTAAGTTTCAGGCCCTCATGGTTGCTGAGAAACTTGTGAAGTCAAGTGAACATATGCTAAAGGCTCACAAACAAGAAAGCAAGATAAAATAACCCCAAATTATTCTTTAATTATCCTTTTTACCCAATTTCATGACTGTTCAGTGCTTAGGTTGGTAATACTGTACCACTAACAATGGGCACCTACTACAGGACTCATTATTTATACCAGGGGGCTGTAATCTCCTGATCTTTGAGGAACTCCTGTTGAAACATGGGAGTATCAGACTCCTGGCATCAGTACTCGTCACTTTATCCATAAATAGTGAAATTCACTCTGTGTAGAGGGCCAGAATTGGCATCACTTAAACCTCTGCCCAGATGTGAATTTTTCTCGCAGTCTCTTAGATCCTAATGCGCTCCCTCTTTGCGATGAAACAGCTGAGAAATTATCATTTTTAGCTGGCTTTTATGAGGTGTGTTTAATCATCTGAGGATCTCTGTGGTTTACAAACATTAATTAAGCAAATACAACAGATGCATCCCCCCCTTGGATAAGTATATTTTGGATATATATAACCCTCATCCAGCCTACCACAATTGCATATTCATCTGCTCCAGTTGGCAAAGCATTGCATTGGACTTCTGCAGACTCCCAGTATTTAAGTGTTTACTTTTTCTATGAAACGTTCTCCCAGTCTTTGTTTGGCTTTTTTATGCCATGTGTCTCTACACACACTTCTTATGCCTTTATTCATATATAAGCGTAAAAGAATATGTGTGAATACATACATACGTACGTACATACATACATGCGTCTATATACATGTTTTTGCATGCTGAAAAACTGGATCTTTAATTCTTATTCAGTTACTTTCAGAGTATTATCTGCTGTTATATGGAAGATCCACATTCCCATCACAAGTCATAATTTCTTTTCGGGAGAAGCTGTGAAATTTCAGTGACTTCAGAACAGTTACATGGGAATAAAGTGGAGTGGAGTAGAGTAGAGTCTTCAAAAGATATATTTTTTTAAACTACAGATAAATGTTGTGCAGATGAGTTTAGTGTGTATTACCATACACCTCAAGTATTCAGAAATTATGACTCAAGTATTCCCAACTCATGCTAATGGCTTAATTGTGAGATTTTTAAAAATGGGTTTTGTTTTAGTTAGTTTCTGGTTCTGATCTATTAGCATACTTTAAAGTCACATTTTTAAGTTTTTTTCCACAGCCACCTGGGCTAGAAATGTTTTTTAAATGAAAGTTGAGACTCAAATATTCAAAAGGACTTCATGAGATGGAACTTTCAGAAATATGCTAACTATTGCAAGACTCCCAATAGAATCATGATACTATTACCAACTTCTGTCATGGTGCTGGCTTCTGTTCTCTATTAATCCTCAGTCTATGCCATTACCGTATGTTAAAAATGACCTGTTTCGTTTCATCTTGCCATAAATGGTTGATTTTTTGTTTGTTTGGGTTTTTTTGTTCAACACCTTACTGCTTTTGTTGTCAGTGTACACAGTCACTTCGTAGTTTATGCCCTCCTCCAGGTCACTTATATACACTTGTGATAGTCCCTTGTTGTTTCATGAATCTTAATCTGTTACTTTCTACTAGCAGTTCTTCACCCAGGCAGATTTCTGTGTCATACAGGAGCTTCCCCATATGTTTAACTGATTTTTGTAAACAGATCATCTGTGCTGCATGAAATAGTTCTGCAATCTAGATACGTTTACACCTACAGTTTCAATTTTGACTGAGATGAAAAGAAGTCAGGCATAGCTGTTACTAATTACCACTGGGAATAAAGTGTGCCAAAGTGTTAATTAAGACCGAGTATGATTCAAGAGGACAATTCAGCTTCCAGCGATGCTCTCAGGGAGGTACAAGTGAATGACATCAGCGGTCTCATTGTTCATACACTGGCATAGCCAAAGGACTTCACTGGGTAAATGATATTCCCTAGGCATGTAGCAGAAACAAAGTTGGGGCAAGGTTATAATATGCAAACACTGATGGCTTTCCCAATAATATACTACTTTCCTTCAGGTTGCCAGAGTGACTGTAAATGAAAATTAATGCTTCTGTAATAAAATCTGCAGTGTTGTAACACACCCCTCTGTTAAGCATCAGTAAATATCCCTGAATAAGATTTTTTGGACAACATTATCTGATGGTTTTGTAGGTGACATATGAAAGTGTCACTCCATCAAGCACTGAGGGTAACTCAGAAGGGATTCATTATTCTATTTCAGTCTGCATACATTAAGAATATAGTATGAAATTTATATGGAGAGTTGAGTGTGAAAAATGAATGACGATAGCAGGTGTTTCTCTAATAAGGAGATAGGTTACATTTGATTAATCATCATCTTTCCTTTTAGTTAGGTTCATATATTTTCTATTCCCAGAAAGTAAGCCCATCCCCATCCCTTAATCTGCCAACACCCCAATACGGGATATACAGTGTCAAAGAATTCCAAATGAGACACACACAAATATTAGAGTTGTATTGGAAATACAATGAAGTTTCTTTTTGTAGTGTTAGTAACTGTTTCTGTAACCATGACACCACAGTTCTTTATTTCATATGGAAAAAAAAATTCTGCAATAAAAGTTTGAAGCACCATTTTTATAAAGAACTGGAAGACTTACCTAGTGTTGCCCAGGTCCAGGGCAGGGAGTAGGCTGTGCAGGTCTCCCACTGAAGTTCCCTGGGCCTGGTCCAGGAGGAGCCGGGGTGCATGTATGCACAAGCTGGCTGTCTGTGACTGCGCTGGGCAGCCCAGTGGTTCAGGGGGTGGGGGGGGGGGGAGAAGCCTGTGTGTCCTGGGGGCAGGGGGGAGAGCTGCACTGCTTGGCCTTGGTGGTACTGCTGGGGGGGGGGGCAGTGCAGGGCTTTCCCTTGCTTTCCCCTTGATTCAGCACTGGGATCAAGGACTGGTGGGAGGGCCTGGGCCAGTGGCTGGCAAGATGGCAAGCCCCATGCCCAGCTGGATCATTCTTTTCCTGGTGAGGCTACCCCAGTGTTTACTCTTCAATATAGTTGTCCCCTGTGCTCGCTGCCTCTGGTGGTCACTCTGCAGTATCATGTCCCTCCAATCAGCCCCCTCCCTTTCCATGTTATGAGAAACAATTGAATTCTAGGCACATCTAGTTTTCTTGACAAAACCAAACAATGACTTTGCTTGAAATTAGGATAAGAGGATGCTGCATACCAAATTTGGTGATCCTAGCTGTTACCATTTAGGAGGAATTCTTGAACAAACAGACTTGCAGATGACCAGTCAGACTCACAGACAGACATACACACAAACCTCTAAAATTATATATTTAGATTTAAGTATTCTTGGAACTGAAATAATTGATATCCTTTAAAATTCTAAATATTTGAGACATGAGTGCTCATCTGGCCATCTCTGAGTAGCAAAACAGCTTTGTTCTTCAAATGAATTAAGGGTAGTTTGATTGAGCTAACAGTTCAAAAGCCCCTTGAATGCCTATATAGGTACTGTTAATGTTGTAGCCACCTATCTTCAAGTTGTTAATCAGCTCAAATAATATTAAAGATGTTCAGTAGAGCTCGTCTGGAATTCTTTGTCAAAACAATTTTGAATGAAAATTCAATTTTTGCAAAATTGGTATTTGAAAATTTCAGTTTTGCAGATAATTCTTGATTTTTTTTTTCCTACTTTTGTTTTGAGACAACGCAACATGAAAGTACAGTTTCAAGTTACCTGATTTGGAATAATATTTTGGGTGCCCACTGCCCACATTCTCCTCTGTTGATTGAGCTCTTTGGTTAGACATCTCATGATGCCATCTGGTCTCCCTTTTGACAATGTATGCATCATGAGAGCTATTTTCATTCCAGGGAGGTGAGCCACAGCAGAGAATGAAGGCACAAGTCACCTTAACAACCATGAGGAACAGGAACACCCCAGGTCGATGTAGTTGCATGATGAACTGATTCAAAATAAAATGCTTTGACATTTTCCAATGAAATTTATTCATTCTACAAAATATTTTTGATATTTCAACTTTTTTATTATGATTTGGGTATGCTGAAGTATCAGAATTTCCTGTGAAACAAACTGCGTTTATTGCTCAGCTCTAGCACTAAGCTGTCAATTCAAACGTCATGGGAGGGGGGAGGCAGTTCTCTTGAGTTAGCTCATCTCAAGTGAAAATGCACCTTTTTACCAGTGACGATAGGGCCTCCGAGATTAAGCATGGTTATAGTAATACTGCTTCTGAATGGATATTTGGTCAACCATGAAGCCGGTTAAAAGCCTCTTCTTGTAACAGAATAAAATGTATAAAAAGGGGTATTCTAGTCTCCTTAATATTTGTGTGTGATTGAAGGCTTCCCTCCGTGTTCTGAGTGCAGCAATATTATCTTTTGCCAATTATTCCAAGGCCAGAAGAATCTGCTGGGATCTTCTCATCTCATCTGATCTTCTGTGTAATACAGGCCACGGAGTGTACACTTGCGAATCTTTTATTAAATAATCCAATCGTGATTTTAAAACTGCCAGTGATACTGACAGTTGAAAGGAAAAATATGTTGCTAACAACAGTGATGAATTTTTCAGGAGTGTGCTGCAAAGGACAAGGGTATGTTTAGTGTAGGCGATAGTGTGACGTAGATAAGTGATGGGTTTTCACCCAATGATTTTGAAATACAATATGTATTGTTCAGCTGATCAACATGTAGCCTCTGTGTTTGAGTTCTTGCACATGTAATTGTTGTATCATATTTCTTGTTGGCCTAATCCATCACTCAGTGCAAGTGACTTCAAGAGAAGGTGGTCTGGCCTAATGTTCATACATGAGAGAAATTGCATCTGAAAATTTAATCAACACAAGTGAAAATGAGTTCTGTAGGTGTATGTACTCACATGCTAGTACACAAAGACTTCATGTATCAATGATAGGGTGGCCAGGCATCTGGTTTTCAGGCAGTGTTGAACGAGCTCTTAAAAATCCAGTTGGTGACACAGCAGGGCTAAAGCAGGTTCCCTGGTTCCATGTGGCTCCCAAAAGCAGCCACCGTGTTTGGCTTCCAGGACATGTGCCCAGTCAATGGAAGGTGCAGATGGGGGGCAGCGCACACAGCTGCCTAGGAGCTGTCATGACAGCCATTTCTAGGAGTCATCTGATGTAAGAACCGCCCAGAGACTCTGATCATTCTCCCCCTCCGACAGCTCAACCCCTTACGCCAGCCCTAAGCCCTCACCTGCACTCATACCTGCTCCAGGAGGGAGTATCCTCCTTTGGCAGGGAGTTCCACAGGTTGACTGTGCGCTGAGTAAAGAAAACCTTCCTTTTGTTTGTTTTTAAAACCTGCTATCTATTAATTTCATGTGGCGACCCCTAGTTCTTATATTCTGGGAACAAGTAAAATCACTTTCCCTTATTCACTGTTTCTACACCAGTCATGATTTTATAGACCTGTATCATATACCCCCTTAGTGTCTCCTTTTTAAATTGTAAAGTCCAAGTCTTTTTAATCTCTCGTCATGTGACCCATTCCAAATCCCTAATCATTTTTCTGAAACGTTTCCAATGCCAATATATCTTTGTTTGAGGTGAGGCGACTACATCTGTACGCAGTATTCAAGATGTGGATGTACCATGGATTTATATGAAGGCAATAAGATATTCTCTGTCTTATTATCTATCCTTTTTTAATAGTAAGCTTTTGCTTATCAGTTAATCGACCACATTATTACATCTGTAATTGGTAGCACTGGAATTGTAATCCCATTGTCCCAGTACTGGTGACTCCACACACACTGCATGAACCCCTCTGCATGTCATGCCCCTGCTATAGCAATTTTCTGTTTTTCATTGTTAACATAATTAAAATGAAAGCAGTGCCTGACCTATTTCAATCCTTTGAGACTAGGCCTACTGTTAGGTTTATTTTTGGAGTCCTGAACTGTAGATAGTCTTGTTATATTGCTGTTACTTGTAAAATATTTTGAAACATGTTTTTGCTACAGATCAAAGTATACTGTAGCTGTTTGCCTTTCTCTGGGTTGGTAATATCTGAATTATGGAGAAAGTGGTCTATAATGGGTATGGTAAATGTAAAATGTCTCCTTCAAGAATTCCTTTAAGATAAGGATCTCTAAGTGCTTTACAATTAACATAGCTTGACAATACATAATATTATTGTTGTTAATTCCATGTGTGTCTTATTGTTTGACAGCAAGTTTATATGTAAAGATATTGCTCTGGGTGCTTTTGCTGCATATGGATCAGAAATAAAATGAACCACAGCGGTATATTGGACTATCAATTTCATATGATATATGCTGGGAATACTTGAAAATATTGCTTAGTTATAGTCCCCATTCTAAGTATAGGATGGAATATTTCTGTAAATAGGTATTTCTCTAAAACTGCACTATGGGTGCCCGTGCTGTTGGTAGCTCTTGTAAGTGTAGCTGATGTCAGCTCAGCGAAAGCCAGGTGGTGGTCTACAGCTGCAGCCCAGGTTTCTTGCAGCCTTATCACCAGAATAACTGCAATTAACATAACTGGTCCCTCCCCATGACCAGCTTTTTAAGGGTGCTCACTGTTGCTTACATTTCAGAATCAGATAAATCTTTGTCCTGACATACATTCCCTCTTCCAGCTCAAATGTCTTTTCATTAAAATAATACAAGATGAGCATTACACTATCTACAAAGTTAACACATCTAAGCTTTGGTGAACCAAGAGATACAAATGAATTCTAGAGCCTCTGCATGGAGCATGTCCAGCCGGCCATCTGTTTTTAATGCCTCTGTTCATTGTAACTGCTGTGTGATCAGACAGGGAGGGCGATGAATTATCAGATGATCAGGTCCCAATGTGTGTTTGTGCTTTGAACTTCACCCAGAAACCAACAAGCATCCCTACATAGCACCATTACAATGCATACCTGGTGCAGCATTATTCTTAATATGTGGTTTCTACACTAACTTCAGTTTCAAGATCAAGTGCCATGTAACGTGTTACAGTAATATGGAGCTGACATGGCAAAGGCAAGAAGGGCTGCAAGGTGGTTGGTGTGCAGAAGAAACAGGTTCAAGCATCTAGCTTGGTATAGATAAAAAGGATTGTTGACAGTTATTTGGGCATTGAAGTCCATTGGCATTCTGCATGAGAAAAGACTGCAGAATATCACCTTAACATGTCGCATTAAGAAAAATAAAGCAAAAAATGTCCAGCTGCCATCTAGGGGTATGTCTAGACAGCAGCACTATTTTGGGATATGTCTGGTATCTCGAAATAGCGTTTTCTGCATCTTAACAGCACACCTGTTATTTTGAAATGCAATTGAAATAATGGGCTTGCTATTCCGATGTCCTGGTAAACCTCGTTCCACGAGGAGTAAGGGACTTGTTGGAATAGCAGTCTGTTTTGAAATAAGCTACGCAGTTTGCGTAGCTCAAATTGTGTAGCTTACTTCAGGCTAGCACACTGTGTAGACACACCCTAGGATTTTACCAGTCCAGCATACAATGGAGTCTGTGTGAAAATAACTAGTAGAGCAATAATAGACTGGGTGGTGCTAACAGATGTCTTCCAAAAACAAGAAAAGATTATTCGCCTGTGAAGTGCGGTTATAGCTCACAGATGCCAGAACGTCTGTCAGATCAGCCAGTGATGCTCACAGTGACTGGCAAAATGCTGAAATGCTGCACTATCTCAGGATGCCCCTGCTGTTGGTAGCTCTTGTAACTATAGCTGATGTCAGCTCAGCAAAACCCAGTTAGGTGGGAAAGCCAGGTGGTGTTTTACAGCTGCAGCAGGGGTTCCTTGTAGCCTTTTCACCAGGATACCTACAATTAGCATAACTGGTCCCTCCCCCTGACTAATTAACTCATTAAGTCCTACCACTGTTTTCAGCACAAATTCTGGCCTCATGCAGTGTTTTGAATGAGAATTGAGAGCATGCAGGGAACTGGCTTTCTGATCTGTTCATTCAGTTGCCATATAATTTCTCAGCTAGCTCTTAAGCAACGTACAGTGGAGTTTCCGGGAGAGAGTCCTTGCGTTTCATGATGTGATACTTGTAAGCAGCAGTGTAGTCATGTGCAATGAGAATTAAACTCAGGCAGGGGAGGGGGGGAATGACATTGACAGTATGTGGATAATGTAAATCACAGGGTAAAAGGTGACTGGATTGATCCAATGCTGAGCAGATTTCAGTGTTTGAACGTATAGTTAAAGTGCTCAAATGTCCATTATAATAAGAAAAAAGGTAGGGTAGAGTTTGGAAGTAGTTTTTTGTCTGGTTTACATTGATGACCTCTCTCTTTCTCTGTCTTGTACTTGGCAAGTACTGGAATGGTGTAGGCAAGCATTGGGGATGTGCCCCAAACTGTTATGCCAAGAGTGGGCAAGATATGGCCTGTGGGCTGGATCTGGCCTGCCAAACCAATTGATCTGGCCCATATCCTTCTCTGCCCAGATCATCACCCCCTCCTGCCTTAGGTCACCACCACCCAAATCCTCTGCACATACATCCCACCCCAGATCACAGTTCCCTCCCAGACCATGCACCCCCTGCTACACCCTTCCCCCAGGTCAAAATTCACTCCTGCACTCCTCCTTCCTCCCGGACCCTGGATCCCAATCCCCTGCCCAAGTCACAGCCCCTTATTTCACCCAAACTCCCTCTCAGGCCCCACACCCGCTCCTGAACCCTAATCCCCTACCCTGAGCTCCCTTCTCCACCAAACCTCGGTCCCGAACTCCACACCCCTCCAAAGAGAAGTGCAGTGCTTGACCACTTTCCAAAATCTTGGAGTGCCCCCCCCCCATTAAAATTATTGCCCATCCCTGTTCTATGCCAATATGCTTTCGTTCTGAGCTGCAACACCCCTTGTATTTCAGCTCTCCAACGAACTGCTTCCAGTTTTAGCGCTCCTAGGTTGCTTAATCGTAGCATGTGCCTGGAGAAGTTTGATAGCACTTATCCATATGCAGTGGTACGGGCCATAGAAGCTTGCTATTCAGGGTGGGTGTGGGTGGGTGTGGGTGTGTGTGTGTGTTCTTTGCTTAGCCTATTTCAGACAAATATAATATATTCCACTGTATAATCTCATTGATAAATCTATTTCAGTTCCCATAAAAGGCATTCTTTGTTTTTAAAATGTCACTAAATAGATGCCAATCAAATTGTGTAATGATGCTAGCAGTGATGCAGGAGACCGTGAGCTCAGGCTTGGCCTAAAGAAAGGGACTTTGGACCTTGGTAGTGTCGACCAGAATTTTCACTGCCAAAATCAAACCAGTGATAAGATGGATGCAGAAGAGGCAGCGCTTGGTGGTTTCACAATCTTGCCAAGAGGAGTAGATCAAGGGATTTCTGAGAGAAGAGGGCCAGAAGATGATAAACTTTCCATCCCACTTTGAGCTGGAGCTGTAGGAAATGGCAGTAGGCCCAGAACCTGCAAGTCCATATACCAACTCTAAATGTGGACCCTCAACTGGGCACTAAAATTGACATGCAGCTGTTGTACGTCTACAGTGCACTATGCAACTTTTAGTGCATTGTAGTAGGGTCCACATGGCAATTTTGTGAGATACTTGCTCTTGGTGTAGACAAGGCCTAAAGCTTCAGTAGTATCTCACAAAGGAGGGCAGGCAACAGTACTGTCTTCTCCATTTCCTTGTGCTGAATTCTTGCTGAGACTCGGGAGTCAGCTGGTGCACATATCTGGACTGGTTTGGGGAAACTGTCAATAGAATGCAAGCAATTCAGTCTTATGGAAGACAGGTGAGGTACTTACGAGAACATGGCAGTGATTTCATTGATCCCATGCCTGGATCAATCACTGATTTTTTTTTTTTTTTTTTTTTTTTTTTTTTCCCACAAGCCATTTATAAAGGGCTTGTTAAGAGTTGCTGTGATTCCATGGGATTCATCAAGATGAGGCCTACTTTAATCGAGCTGTTCTTTTTCTCCTACCCTTTGCTGATACTATGCACTATTCATTCCTGTTGATTTGAAAAGCTAGGTAAATTGCTGTATTAGTAGGTAAAGTAGCAGCAGCAGGATTGTTTGGATGAAGTCTGTTTAAGTTTAGCTCTAAGATTTAATCTGTTTCCCACCCCTTTTTTTGACACACCGGCCAGCTGCACTAGAAGAGCTCACACTGGAGAAATGTTGGAAGGGAGGACAGCTTGAAGGGCTGACTGCAGTCAAGGCAAGCTGTACTTTTCCTTTCAGAAAGCTGCTCACAAGGGAACCTTCCCCATACTTTGCTTGTGTCTTATTGTCACTTAAATAGGTGTGCATCCTAAAGGCAGCTTGCAATGGACTTTATTTGCTATGTTGTAAGGGAAAAGCAATTCCATGCCTCTCAGTCCAGGGACACAGTTAAGAGGAGAATATTTTCTGTACAGGAAGAAGTGGAAGATACATGGAATAAATTACTGGTACCCAAGGCAAATAGGTTTTGTTGGGTTTGGACATTAAATATGTGTATTATGAATGTGTGCGCACACATACACACCCTGCACATATTGTCTGTTATTTTTATATATATATCCTCTTTCTCAGAACCATCCCTAGATCACAGTGACTTGGGGCGACTGCCCCATGCCCCACGCTTTGGGGAGTGCCCCATGATCCAGGACTGGAACACCCGCTGGCAGCCACTGAAGCCTCCTCCAAGAATCACCTCCTCCATTGCCCTCCCAGATCCCACTGCCTGCTGCAGGCGATCTATTTCACAGTGTCAAGAAGCACTGGGGGAGGAGGAATGAGGGTGTGGTACACTTAGGGGAGAGGATGAGCCTAGGTCGGGAAGAGAGAAGGTGGGGCCAGGACAGAAGCACCCCATGATAGATCAGAAGTTTCAGGGACTATGTCCTCGGCCCCACGCCCTCCTTAGGGAGGACTGTTCTTTGTAACATACCAAGCTTCTTTGTGAAATAGGAGGGCTAGGAACTTCTACTGGTATCTATTAATTTTTAGTCTAGGCTGAACTTAACCCCCCCCCCCCAAAACCTTACGTTTTAAATAAAAACAATAAGGGGTCTGGTGGCACTTTAAAGAATAACAAATTTATTAGGGCATTAGAACATAAGCTTTCGTGAGCTACAACTCACTTTCTTAGATGCTGAAGAGAAAAAGACAGAAACTGTGTCCCTTTCCTTTCTGTCTTTATTTTTTCTTTGAAATGTTGCTCTTAAATCTTGGCTTATGAAAAGAGAGCTGGAAATGTCTAGGCCTTGACAAATTTAGTACAAAAGCAAACATGAACACCTCAAAGCAAGCAACATTAATTTTTCCAAAATCCTGCATTAAATGTTTTAAATATGTTATTAATATAAAGTTAAAGGATGATTTTTATCTTTGTGGACCCAGAAGACCATGCCTACTGTATATCTTTATGCAACCATGTATGTCGTGGTTCTTCAATCAATTTTTCTACCAGGTGTTACAGAATTGGGACTTTTAGGGTTCTAATTTGTATGTATTGCCTTTCTCCAGCAGTGCACTAAAATCCTTTAATGAGTAATTCCCTGCGGTGCAAAATTTGCGGACTTTATTATTGGCTGCTTAATGTTGTCAATGCCTAGCACAATGGGGTCATGGATCTTGATTAGGGCTGATAGGAATTACAGTAATAGAAATAATAAACAGTAATAACTGGCTCAGATAATCTATAAACTAAGTCATAACCCATATGCCAGAGAGCAGTGTTGCACTTCTCTTAAAACAGAGGCTGCACTGACAAACTAGGCAGAAGATCCCGAGTGGTGAGGCAAGCACAATTTTGCTCTTTAAGCTGTAATACTACGTCAGTTAGCATGAACTTTGCTTAAACCTTCAGATGCCAGTGTAGCCTATTCTTGAAAGTCACTAGCAGTGGCTGAAACAGATGTGTTTGGGAATGACAGCTAGTGAGATGTGACAGTGTGTAGTCAAGCATTTGTCAACTTAGCCACATATCGGTTGTTTGAATTTTTCACTTGCCTTGTTGTGAGTCTTATTTTATTAGAGTTGGATGCAGATTGCACGGATGCAGCATAGTATGAAGTAGCACAGCATGCCTGAAAGCGATGATTCAAATAATTCACACACCTTGCAAAGCATTAGAGGTTCAGGAAAGTAAACCACGAGGGCTTTCAGTGACAATCCAAATGGAGGCTGCACGATTGATTCTTTCCCTGTTGTTTTTCTCATGATTTGCTGTGGATTTGAGATTCCCACTCACAAGTGAAAAGAGGGCCTTTTCCCCTCTTATCTACATGGACAATCATGATTCATCATCCTGAAGGAATGCAGCATAAGTCCACAGAGATGCTGAGATGGTATTTAGTACCTCTGCTGAATCTCTAGCCTCCTGGCTCAGACTATTGCAGTAATAGGACTACATGCTTTACGTACATATGTGACTGAGATGACACAGGTGAAGATGGGCTTGAGGCAAATCTTTTAAAATGATCAGCATTTCTTTTCATTCTACTCACAGAATTGACTATTGCTGCTACAACTATGAAACAATTATGGTGGGGGTTTTTTTGGTTGTTGTTTCTATAGCATCGTTCTAGCAGCATTTAGCACGTAAAGAAAGCAGGAACATTAGGACCAAAAAGCCATAGACTCCCCAGGTTTACATTTTCTTTTGAGATATGTCCCTTTGAATTATTTTTTTTTCCCCTTTTGGAAGAAATTCTCTTCCAATATGTTCCGTGACTCAGGCTCAGAATACAACATTCTAGATTTGTGCATATACTACTTTCCTCCCATTCAGAAGATTGGGATTCTCTTCTAGGGGCATCTCAGATTACAAGTGATATTCTAAATACCTAGAGCGTCAGTAGTGGTGTATTCACTGTAAATTAGTGAGCTGACCCACCAGCTAGGGAAGGTGAAGTGCTACTCCAAACAGCCACACTGGTCCAATCCCATTGCTCACGGCTTTTCTTTATTAGCATAGGCCTGAACTGTTCAGCTTGGCATTGCAATATATTGTTGAGCTAAGTCCCAAGGCATGTTTGAAAGTGCAGGCCTGCCGACAAAAGGAAGAGTAAAGGGGGCAGTTGTCACGGAGCTTGGCGATTCAAAAGCGTCTGGGGTTTAGGCCACTGCTGCTGACGCAGTAGCACCCACCTTTTCCGGGGGCACAGAGCAGGGCCACCCCCACATAACTGGCCTCAGAGCCTGCAGTGGTGTCAGCCTAGCTGTGAAAGTGCAACTTATGCTCCTGGAACAGGGCAGCATTCCATGTGGGCTGGAGAGTCTGGGGCCAAGCCAAATTGATTACAGAATGAGCCCTACCTGAGGGGAATTAGGCAGTTCCCTATAAAGAAGAGAATGTGGCTGAAACAAAATGAGGGAGCACTAGGAAAGCTCTCAAGACAGGGAAGCTTGGGCAAGACCCTAACAAAAAAAGACTGAGAGAAACTCTCCAGTCAGAGGGGCCTAGGAGAGACTAGGGTTGCCAGGTGTCCGGTTTTGAACCGGACAGGCCAGTATTTGAGCTTTCTGTTTGGGAAACAAATTGAGAAAATATAAATGTCCGGTATTTTCTAAATAAGATATAATGTAGATTGTGCTGTAATGTCAAGTGTGTCCACTATTTTTGTTGAAACCATCTGGCAACCCTAGGAGAGACCCTGATTAAGCAGGGAGGAGACAGAGGCAAACTTAAGAGGCTGGGTAAGAAGTGGTTCAGGGACTACTGCAGCACAAGGAAAGGAGGAGATTTGTGCAGATCCAGGCTAGAACCCAGAGCAGAGGGTGGGCCTGCATTTCCCTACTGGTCCCAAGAAAGGGGAGAGAAGCCCACCACAAATGTTATTGAGCCCACAAGGAGTTAGAGAATGAGAAGACAAAAGGCTGAGAGAGAGTCTGAGGCTTGGATTTTGTTTGTGTGGAAGATAATTGGGAGACTTTCAGTTTGGACATCTGTGACCCTGGAAGGGGGGGCCTTAAGATACAGTGATGTTTAGTATAGCTGCCAGAGCTTTTCTTCTCTGCAGGGAAAGCTGTCAGCTTCCTTTGACAGGGAAAGGCTCCAGAAATTAGGAAAGGCTCTGACAGGGGAGGCAGTGGGGAAATGCTCCAGCAGCTCCCCCCAGCCGAGACATTCCCCATTGTTTCCCCTTGCTAGAGCCTTTCACTGACATGCATAGCTGTTCACTGCCATGTGAATGCAGCCAGCTTTTCACTGCAGCACATAGCTACATGTACTCTCTATGCCTCCTCGAATGGTATGCACTGTAAATGTAGAGGCAGGAAGCTTTATATATTTGTAGTATTTAAAGTCAGAAGAGAATATTATACCATCTAGTCCAGTGGTTCTCAGTCTGTGGTCTGCAGACCCCTTGGGGTGAGCATACTCTGTCTAAAGGGTCCATGAAATATTCCCATAGAACAGTGGTTTTCAACCTGTGCTCCCTGGGAGGTCCATCGATTACGTCCAAAGGGTCCTGCATCTCCATTTTGAAATTGTTAGTGGTCTGCAAATGAAAAAAAGGTTGAGAACCTCTGAATTAGTCTGATCACCTGTACATCAGCGGCCATTAACTTTCACCCTGTCTTAAGCCCAGTACCTTGAGTTTGGCTAAAGCACACCTTTCAGAAAAACATCCAGCCTTGATTTGAAGACCTTAATAGATGGAGAGAGTCCACCACTTCCCTTCACTTTTGTTAGTGGTTAATCAACCCTTATTTAAAAAACAAACAAACAGTGTCTGATTTCTGTTTGTTTGTCTGGATTTAGCTTCCAGTGATGGTTTATCTCCATTAGTTTAAAGAATCACTTCACATTTTGTTTGTCCAGCTTACCAAGTGATCTGAAAAATATTGAATTTTTGCCTTTGCAGCAGCATAACCTTTCAATTCAACTTTGAGTGAATTTGGAGTTGTGGTTATTTAGGCAAGATATTAGTCGTCTTTTTCTCTGTATGAAGTTGCAATGTAACAAATAAGTACTACTACTAGTAAGGTCAGTAGCTCTCTATATTAGTACTTACTGAATTAATAAACAAATACCGGTAGATGCTCTAGGGCAGATTCTGATTTTGGTTTACAGTGATTTATGGGAGAGACTCTGAATTTTAAACTAGTGTCAATGAAAGCATAATTTGTGCCAGGTTGATTTTCAGGGGCTGACTATTAATATAATTTATCAGTGCCCAGAATTGAGCATCCAAAAACTAAATCCCACAAAAATCACTAATCACTTTAGAAAAGTGAACCCAGCCCATTTACTGATGAGGTGGCCAATTGTCCTCTCCTTTGCACCTGTTCTGGAAAGCATCATTTATTTGTTAAGTGGGTTAGTAGCAAAAAAAGTTGTACAGCAAAACTGTGCTTATGTGCCACCTTTTGTAAAAGATTACGCATTATTTAGATGGGGACAGCTATAAATGTTTACCTTTGTTTAGGTACAAATGCAGTAAATTTAGGGGTTTTGTAGGCCACTGCTATAAGAAGAAAATGTGAAAAGGTGCTATAATGAATTTCCCATACTGCAGTCCCACTGGCACACAGTCTTTCTGTAGATTTCCTTAGGTAGATGCTGCTGGCTCTTAGCTTTTTTCTTTCTATGCTACCAACTATCTTAAAGGTCAACTTTGTGACAAGGCCATTGGCCAAAATGCCACATGTTTATTATAATGGATGGAAAGTGTAAATTCATTAAGCACATTTTAAAATGGAATAGACTATCTACATGGCAAAAACTATAGTTGGCAGACTCATTGTAGATCTTCCACAAAATGTTCCCTAAATGGTAACTTTTTACAATAACGGCAGCCTTTTTTATACAAGAAGCTCGGAAAGCTCTTCTTTGAGTGATGGCCTTTATTGTATTCCATTGGGTGCTGTATGTATGTGCCATGTGTCCAGATAGATACACAGGTGCAGAGAAATCAAAGCTAGTAGAGGCCTGATGTCTGTGTGAAAAATTCTCTGTGTCTTTGGGTCTAGGGATTTATGCATGCATGTCCAGTATTCATGTACAAATGCTCACTCTAATAACTGAAATGCCATTTCAGTGGGACTGGAAGGAGTGGAGACCCACCTTTTTGGATTGGAGAGGCAAGGGAGAGCTTAACTGGGATCAGCTGAGGCAGTATTCTATGGGCATTCTCCCTATTCCTCCCCTGCTTCCTCCCTGCCTTCAGTATGTGGGGACTGCTTTTTCTCTCTTCTCCCATTTCTCCGTCGTCCTCCTTTCTTCCACATGCTGCAGGAGAGAGGGAGGGGGGACTCAAATGCTGCATCTGGGCCTGTGTGCCTACTGCCGGGAGGTAGGATTGGTGCTGGAGCAAAACGATCGGCACCGCTGTTTGATAGTGATCCAGCTTGAAGGAGGCTGATACAGTTTGCTGCCTAGATAAGGTGGCAATTGTGAGCTCCTTGTTTTTGTTCAGCACTTCACTTAATGAAATAGCTCAGAATGAGAGAGGCTAGGCCAAATGCCAGATTTTGGGATCTGGAAGGAATGTTTTCCATATGGCAGAATTGGCAAACTGTTGTATGGGTATCTTCACCCTCTATCCAGCATGTAGTTGGTCTCGGGTTAAGTTGCAGCTGTGTTGGGTTCAGGTGCAGTTCCGTGTGGGAAGGTCTCTATTTGAGGTCCCTGTAACCCAGTGGTCTGCCAGGACTTTGGGCCTGGGCATGGCAACATATGATGAAGGAAAATGCCTCGGGTCACATGCAGCTTCCCTCATGTTCTCTCTCCTACCTCCAGTGTGGAGGACAGGAGCAGGTTTGGACTCTGGCTTTCCCTTGGCAGGCTTGAGGGTATTGAGAGGACATTAACCTCATGCTCACTCTCACATTTATAGGAAATCAGGAGCCATTGGTGCCAGTTGAGATCTACACTGCAGCATCCCTGCTGGGTAGTTTGAACATATTACCCCTATTCGGTGATACTTACAAAGCAGCGAATCTCAAACTTTTTGGCCCGTGGTCCACCCCGCACAATGCAAACCTTTCAACAGACCATCAGTTGCCTCTGATTACATAATTATGTCTGAGCCGCTTTGCTAGTGCTACCATTAAGGGGACAGTTTAATATTAATCAAAATTATTAAACAGATTAAGCGCTTTAACTTTCTCATGTTAGTTTATCAAACTTCACTTTAAATAAAGTAAAATATTAATTTATGTCCAACACAAAAAGGTTTCAGCATTGTCTTTATTCATGGCAGAGGTACCCTGCTGTGGCTCTGCCTTTTAAACCTAATAGGAGCCACCCGGCTCTTACTCCATTTAAAAAGCAGAGGTGCAGAATCTGGGACTGTGCGCGAGCTGGGAATCAGCTGATTCCTGGCTCGCACCCAATGCCCTGCTGCGCCTCTGCTTTTTAAATGGAGTAAGAGCCAGGTGGAATTTTAAAATTACTCTTACTACATTTAAAAGGAAGAGCCACAGTGGGGCTGGCTGCCGGGGGCCGGGAGCTAACCCCGCTGCAGCTCTGCAGTTTCCCTCCCTTATTGACTAATCGAGTAGTTGATGGAGATTCCATTGACTACTCGATTATATGATTAAACTAAATTTCACATCCCTAGTTTGAGAACCACTGTTATAAAGTAAGTTGTGGCCTCTGCTTTCAGCCATTTCATGGTGTCTGTGCCTTGTTTCCATGTTCATGCCAATGAAATGCTGTACATATTAATGTGTATTCAGAATGCTCTATACTCCATACCCAAAGGCATTGTAGGTGTAGCTGTAGATCTTCAAATGGGCATTCTTGGGACTGACCTGTAACAATAAGGTTTTAAGTGACTTCTCTGACGTTTCGGTTGAAGCCTGTGACAAATCCAGCATTAGAACCTGGATCCCTTCTCTCCCTTGCCTGTGGTATGATCTTGAGATCATACAAATTACATTAGTGGGATTTGAGTTTTGTGAAGTTTATGAACAGTTGAAGATTACTATTTGTAATCTGCCTGCCTGCTTTACACTGATTAGCCCCTTGCTGGTTGAAGAGTCCCCGGTGAAGGGGTGTAACAGGCCTGCCCAGAGAGAGGCTGCAGGGAAGCAGCCTATCAGAGTCCAGTAGGCCAGTGCAGACCAGAGGAACAAGTGAGGGTGCTCTCTTCTAGTCCTGGGAGTGCAACTGGTGGCATTTCTTTTTTAAGCTTGGAGAGGGAGGAATTGAGAACCTTACCTCTGAAGTAAGGAGTGAAGATAAAGGGGCAGGCGGGGAGAGGGCCACGGATGCAGCAGCAATGAACTGAAGGGAACAGAACATACTTGCTCTTGATAAGGTCTCTGAGTTGGAACTCAGGGTTCTCCCACTGGCACAGTGGTTTGAAGCCTGAATAAATTGCTGAGTTTAAAGGGCTCATAGCCAAGGCTGAAGACCGTGATGAAGGCAGACCGTTTTTGTTGGATTTCTACTACACTGGAAGGGATTAATTTTTGACTTTATGACCCAGCTGGAGGGCTAAGTCTCTGAAGACCCAGAATGCAAGGTTGACAGCCTACAGGGGATATCAGAAGCAGGAAAACACATGCATGTACTCAAGAGCTGAGTTGTCCTTGTTACATACCTCTTGTTAGCAGGGACTATTCACAGAGAAAGATACATTTCTTTGTAAGAAGGGGGCAGTTTACAAGCAATTTACTTGTGTGTTCCATACTTTTCTTCACCCCTTCCCCCCCCCCCCACATGAATTATTTTAATGCCAAATTAGGATATCCTTTCTCAACATGAAATAGTATCTAACTACACAAGTAGCGGTTTTAATTTCAGTTGTAACTTCTCTTGCAAAATGATGCTATAAAATTGGAGTAAAGGTATCTGAATCTGACCTTAAGATTGTCTGCTCTTTGGAACAGGGACCGACTTTTCTTATATTTTTGGAGAAATCCTAGCACATTTTGCGATGCTGTAATTTAGATAATTTATAGTAATAAATTGGACATTGCTGCATAGTCTTTCTGTTGAGTGAATCAACCATCCCACTTTGTCATTCAGTCCTCAAACTGTTGTCCTGAATGTTACTTTAGCTATCTGTACTCTTTGTCAAGAGCCCTTAGAATCTGCAGATGAAAGGTGTTATAGAATTGCATAATACTATGGGTTCAGTGTTGTTGAAATTTTTTTCCTGGAACATTTTGGAGATTATTCTTTTAGCATCTTGGTGGCACAATTTGTGCCAGTATTTCAGGCATGCTGTTAATTGCAAGCCTCAGGAAAGAATACAGCGAAGTCTGGAGTTTTTCAGAGTAAGCTTCGAAGGAAAATTGGATCATCAGTGTTTGAATCTTTGGGAAACAGCTTGCTGCACAGCTAGTTAAGAAGCAACACCCAGATCTCTCTCTTCAGGAAAGTTCAAAGCAGATTTGAGTAGCAGATTCATCTGTCATCTTTCTTTGATAGGTGTCCCTTCCCCCATCAGTATTAAGGCGCCCACCTGCTACCTTTATTATGCCTTATGGGCTTTCGAGTTGAATTTCCATGTTAAAATATTCCTCAAGGGCAGCTTCTGTCAGCTTTCTATGCAACAGTGACCTTTGATGTACTTGTTAGTACAGAAGGCAAAATTCCCTAGGAACCGAAGACCTAAA
Organism: Pelochelys cantorii; assembly: GCA_032595735.1. Classification (NCBI taxonomy): domain Eukaryota; kingdom Metazoa; phylum Chordata; order Testudines; family Trionychidae; genus Pelochelys; species Pelochelys cantorii. The sequence continues at coordinate 328,752,764 of CM064326.1, read as the reverse complement.
GGTTCAGAAGGCAGAATATGTTGGTAGGAAGGCAGTATAATAAACCACCTTATGTGATTTCCTGGAGGTGCAGATTGTGTTTTATTCCAGCTATCTCAGATCCAACTGTAAATTTGCCCATAAACAAATTAAAAGCTTCACCTGTGAAAGCTTGCATTAGACATAAGTGAGTGATCCACTTTGCTGTTCATCCCTTCAGAAAATGAAGTGGTACCTCTTGTGGATGGTGTAGCTTCATATAAATCTGCCCACAAGGGGCTGGTGGTGATGTACCATTGCCGTAATATTATAGGTGTATCAGAGATCAAGGCAAGAAGTGGCACACGAGACGCTCCCTCCTCCCCTCCCTTGCACAATAATTCATGGGCTGCACCTAATACAGGTTGAACCTGTCTTGTCTGGGACTCTCTGGTCTGGCAACATCTGCGGTTAGATGTTGCTGGACCAGAGAGCCCCTGGACCAGAAGGCTGGGGACCATGGGGTTGGCCACGGCAGCCCTGGGGTAGCAGAGCTGTGGCAGCCCTGAGGAGCAGAGCCCCAGTGGCTCCAGAGCAGCAGATCCATGGCACCTCTGGCAGCCCTGGGGTAGCAAAGGTGTGGAAGCCCTGGCAGCCCCAAGGCGTGGAGCCCTGGCAGCTCTGGGGAGCAGAACTACGGTTGCCGGAGCAGCCCCAATGTTCCGAGCGCTGGAGCCAGGTAGCAATGGCAGCTCCAAGATAACAGAGTCCAGCAGCCCCGGGGAGTGCAGCCCCAGAACCATAGCAGCCCTGGCACCCCAGAGCTGTGGCAGGGGCATTGCCTGAGAGCTGTGGCAGCCCAGGGACAGTGGAGTCCTGACAGTCCCTGGGCATTGGAGCTGTGGCAGCCCTAGGTTGAGCAGAGCCTGATGGCCCTGGGGCAGCAGAGCTGCAGTAGCGGCAACTGGCCAGCAGAGCTGGGAGCTGGCAACTTGGGGGCAAGGGAGCTCCGCTCGGTCTGCTGACAGACCCTGGGAAAGCCCAGAGTCCCATCAGCAGAGCGATGGAATTGACCTCCCCAGGTCCGGCAAACTGCTCATTTGGGACCAGTCAAGTCCCAGGGATGCCAGACCAGGGAGGTCCAACCTGTAGCAGTTTATGTTCTAGTGAGCACAGGAACTGTTCACTTCTGCTCCCCACTAATGACTTGGAAAAGGGACCAGGGAGGAGGTAGGGCCGAGAATGGAGTACATTGCTCAGTCCCTTCCATTCTATGCCACATACATATGTGAGCGGAGATAGGAATTTTCACACTAGATTAAACCAGTGGTCCATCTGGTCCAATTTCTGTCACTGTCAGGGACTCATATCAGTTGCTTCAGAGGAAATCATTCAGCAAGCCACTAGCAGAGCTGGCAATAAAAGCTATGTCTCTTGAATTGAGGTCTAAAGCCCAGTCCATTAGGCCATGTTGCCTCCTGAGAGCTGAAGTGGGAATAAAATGGAAGGCAGAAGGGAGAAAGGATAAAAAAGGAAAACATGTATGTACAACACATTTAAAGGATGGGATGACATTGTTTTTAAATGATGAAGGGTGGGCTATGGGCTTGTCCACATGGCTCTGGAGCACGGACTATGCATAAGGTACGCAAATCCAGCTATGCAAAATGTGTAGCTGAAGGCGGCTTACCTTAAGCAGAGCCTTGGCAGTTTCCACACTGCGGGAGGCAAATGGGAGCAAATGCTCCCATTGGCTTCCTTACTCCTCATAAAAGGAGTACTGGACGCAGGCAGGGGATGCCCTCACCATTCGATTTATAGGTCTATACTAGACCCACTAAATCAAACACCAGAAGATCAGCCTCCAGAGCGCTGATCTTCTGGTAAGTATAACGTGCCCTATGTGAGCCATTCATCAGTATTTTACCTTATTTTAGTTAGTGGTGAGAATTCTCTTATTTTATTCCATTAATACAAATTGTTGCTCATCTCCCGGTGTAGAATACCCTGAGCAGCCATTGCTCATCAGTGAGGGTTGGTTTTTTTATTAGGCTTTTTTGGTTCTAATGTATTTTAAATTCAGGCAATCTTATTAAAAGTTCAGTCACTTCCCACTTCATTGTAATTAAAACCACCCCAAGGCAATAAATTTTGTTTCATGTAAATATGACAGGCATAATTATGGCAAACCTAATTGTTCATGTATTGCTATTTTTTCATGAAGTGATAAGGTTGGGTATGAAGGTGAGTGAACAAGAAATTAATTTGAAAATTGCCCCCTCCCCCCGTTTTTTTCCCAGTTTTTAAAAAAACCCTCCAACTTGATGATTGAACCACATTTTAAAATTTAACTCCAGGATGCTACAGAGATATTGCTGTAGCCCCAAATGCTATTAAAATGGAGAAAACCAGTGCTGCTAGTCAAACATATAAAATTCTGTTTTTAATTGTAATTACACAGGTTTGAAGGCTTGAATATTTCAGACTTGCAATAATGGGAACATTTTGTAACCTTATGCTTGCCTTTTTCCCTTCTATGATGAGCCTGTGTGTCCTTACAGCTCTCTTCAGGTAACAGCTTCTTTCCTGAAGGAATTTTTCAAGAAGCAAGTGTGTGGAGGCAGGGGGCAAACTACCTCAGACCTAAAGAATATCAGGAATGATGCTTTAGAGCTTGCCCGCTTCTTCAAAACCTTACATTACATAACACTTCCATCTCACTTTTTGCTTGCATACCAACTACAGACAAGCTCCTTTTCCCCAGCTCTTCATGCTGTCACAGAGTTGTTCAGTGTCACAGCAGCAGTGACTCATTAATGCTCAGTCCAGCGTAAAATACTAAACAGACAGCCTCTGCTGCTAAATTCAGTAAATATTCCCCTAGTAGACTATCTGAGGCAGAACATTGGAGAGCAATGATTTCGCTTTCTGGGCATGATGTCATGGGAGTGTGCGGCCCTGGGGTTCTGGTTGCTGAGTGTGCAGTGAGCTTTACCCTTTGACATTTGTTTTGTTTTAGCTCTTTGAAGGATTTGCATTTGTCGTAGATTTGTCAGGATCTAGTTCTGTTATGTGGCTTGTCGTCTTTTTAAAAAAAAAAAAAAAAGAGGACTGAAATGTTATTGGCATGTTTACCTATCTGGAAGGTGATAGAATCAGCTCAGGTTGAAACTCCAGGGGCTAATTATTCGCAGGAAATTTTTTAAGAGGTTTAGTCATTAGAAACATACATGCTGTGTAAACCATGTGCCCCTCACAAGATCTCAGTCAGCTTCTCCAGAGACCTCTCTCTCCTTCAATTGCATTACTGTTACTACCAGCTATTATTTCTATTACGTAAACACAAGTGTGAGGGTTGGGGGAACCCACAGCAACATGCACTGATTATTTTTTATTCTACGCTAAACATATGTGCATTTTACAGTGATGTATGTTAGGGGACATAACTAACTGAGGAACAACAGGCAAAATAAAAATGTTTGTGTTGTCTGTCATGAGATGCAGGCAAAGGTGTAGTCCATGGTCTTGTCACAAATCTAGGGAAAATTATCAATGAAAGGACAGCATGCATGAGCTTAAATTCCTTATACACAAAGAGGAGATCATACCCACATATGCTCCTGTTTCCTTACATATATCCAGACTACCAAAATGTTGTGTGTGTATATTATAGAACTGGCACCTGCATAATTAGGGTTGTGGGCCAAAATGGGTTTAATAGGGTAGTTTTCTCCTCTAAAAGAAGGGTTCTAATCAGTGTAAAATTTCTCAGTGGGCTAGTTTGTGTATCCTTTGAGTTTTCTATGTAGTCTGTCAACCTCCCCCCACAACTGCAGCTCTACCACCTTCCCACTGTGCCGGGCTTCCATCAGCCTCCTTTAACCACCCTGCTGCAAATGACCCCTTACTAAACTGCACTCTCCCAGCATAGCCAACTGCAACACCAAACCTCCACAACAGTTAATATTTGGGTAGGAGGAAATAATCTGATAAAGGGGTGGCTGCGGTAGGTGTAATTCAAGTTAATATTGTAGTGCATGGTCTGCTATACTGCTACTGAGCACTTGTGGGTAAGGGAATAGAGATAATGTATTGCCAGGTGGCTGAGCAATTCTTTTCCCTGCTTTTTATGACTCTTGGTGGGGAGGGATAGCTCAGTGGTTTGAGCATTGGCCTGCCCAACCTAGGGTTGTGAGTTCAATCCTTGAAGCGGCCATTTAGGGATCAGGGCAAATCTGGCAGGGATGGTTCTTGGTCCTGCTGTGAGGACAGGGGACTGGACTCAATGATCTCTCAAAGTCCCTTCCAGTTCTATGAGATAGGTATACAGTAATTCCTCATTTAACACTATAGATATGTTTCAGAAAATGATCATGTTAAGTGAAAATGTGTTATGCGGGGTCAATTTTTCCATTGAAAATAATGGAAAAGGTGGGGGTTGTGTTTCAAGTGGTCGTGTCTGTTGGGACCAGGACATAAGGTTGGGGGAGAAAGGGGACTCGGTTACAGCAGGAAGGGGAGGTGTTTGGCTCTGGGGAAAGTAAGGGGAGGGAGATTGGGGTGGGAGTATGCCCCTGTGATGGGTCTGCTGGGCCCTGCACTGTGTCCAGCAACGGGGGGTCACCGGGGAACGGGGAACCTTCTGCTGCTTTGCAGGGAGGCGGGGGAAGCCCCGCGCAGCTGCCGGCAACAGACCGGCTGGGGAAATCGTGTTATTGTGGGGACAATCATGTAATTCAAAAAACGTTCCCTAAAAAAAAAATCGTGCTATCGTGAAAACGTGTTAAGCAGGCACATGTTAAATGAGGAATTACTGTATCTCCATATATTATATTACATTCTGCATGTTATGGCTATAGCAATACTAACTGCTTCTCAAGAAAGGCTTTTGTATATTAATAGACAGGGCTCAACAATTAGTGTAATCTACTCACCCATGGCAAGTAGATTACAAGCCGGCACAGCCGCGCCGTGTGGTCAGCGCATGCGCAGCTCGGTCTGCGCATGCGTAGTGTGCCGAACCGCGCAGCTGGCGAGCGGGGCTCGCCGCTGCTTGGCGAGCCCTGTTAATAGACGTGTATACACAGTTGTACTCTGTTCTGTGTAAAGGTTTTTGGGTACTAATTGTGGCCCTGAACCTTTACTCAATTGTGCACATGCTAAGCATCATACACATGAATTTTCCTGTTAGTTTCATCTTCCCAGAATCGGGAGCTATAGGATCATTTTGGAACTAAAAATGCTACTATAGTTATGATTACTTTAATTGAGCCTATATTGATAGAATTCATTATGGAATTTGAATTTGAAACTTCTACTTATCTTGCATTCAAATAATATGTGAAAGGAACACATTATTTGAAATACCTATACGATTATATTGGTATAACTTGAGATGTCATTTTTCATGTGTGCTTTGTGTGAACACATAGCCTGTCTTCTTAGCTATGAGCATTAAACTGTATTTGAGCAACTCCACTGGCTCCTCATAGCACCATATGGGAAACTCCAGTCTAAGTGCCATCTTAATATTCCAGTTTTTCAGACCCAGTGATCTGTGTCTTGGGAGCAGGCAGAATGCAGAAGGTCTTTTGGATGTTTTTATGTGATAATCCCCATATAAACATGTGGATGTCATTCATGAGGAGTACCTCCAGCCATTAGGAAATGCTAGAAGCTTCAGGTTGACTCTCTTTTAACTTACCTTTTTGAGTGCAGCTCTAATCCATATCTGGTTATGTTTAGTAACAAATCATTTCCCATCAGCTATGTTTTGCTTTTTCTCCTATCCTTAACAATATCCACAAGACACCGTATTGGTGTATGTCTTTTGTCTTTTAGTGACATTTTTGTGGGTCAATACAAATTTGAAAATTATGGTATGGATATTGTCATGAATTAATATTATTTTGCTAGATTCAATATAGAGGTGCAATTAGATGTCTCCACTGAGACTTCTCTTAGTCTGTCTCAGAATGCAGCAGGAGCTGGGTCGGGTGGGGTGTGTGTGTGTGTGTGTGTGTGTGTGTGTGTTTAGGAACATGTGGTGGGAGAGGTATGCGAATGAGATGTGGTTTTGCTTTTTCAAGATGCTTGGCTACATGGCTCTGATTTATTATTTAGCTGTGTGCTGTGTTCAGATCAGCAGGGGAGTCTTTTCTTCTGCAGCTCCATTGAGATCTGTGTATGTCAATTACTGTTGTATAGCTGCTTGGATATCATTCATGATTGCTTGCATTTTCTGCTAACCTTCCACAGAATCTATTCTCATAACTTTTTCAGTTCAGACAGAATACTAGTTTTTACTAGCTTTATTTTCTCTTGAATTCTCAGAACATTCATGTAAGCATACAACTATAGGCTGCTTTTGCACTGACTACTATTTGTCAGCTGGAAAATTAAACCACTTCAGTTTGGCACTGAATTAAAACGAATACCTAAAGAAGGCATGCTTAATTAGCAGCTTTCCTATAGGTATGGTGTCACCAATGGGTAAATTACTGAAAAGATTGTGTTCATTTTTTAAAGGTTTGTGATATCTCCTGTACCTCATACATTGTTAGCATCTAATAACTGAGAGTAAGGAGCCCGTTATCTTAAAATCCTGATGTCATACCATTCGGGCTGTGACTTACCTATATCTGCAGTAAGAAGAACTGTTTCTTTTACCAGTTAGGATATTTTACAATGATACACACCTTCATTTTCATTTTAGGTTTCAAGAAAACAGGTACTGTAGCACTCTAGAAGGACTTTTCAACAGGGATTATCTTCATAAAGTCATATGAATTATAGGTAGGTAAAGATTACTGGTTGAGCTAGTTCTTCACCCAGTCAAGAAGGGATTTTTATCCTAGACAGTGTTCAAGTCTTTTGTCTAGTTTTCTTTTTCAATTGTCTAATTGATTAGGCTTCCGACACTTTGGAGACTTTCCACTAAGCAGTAAATCCTCTGACAAGACACTTTTTCTTATCCTTCAGCGGGTAGCCAAGTTTAGTCTGTACAGAATAAACTTAAAAAACAACGAAGAGTCTGGTAGCACTTTAAAGACTAACAAAACATGTAGATGGTATCATGAGCTTTCGTGGGCACAGCCCACTTTTTCAGATGATCAGAGTGTTGGATGTCCAGAACTAAAATAAATAGGGGAGAAGGGGGGAGGGGAAAGAAGGAAAGAAATGGGAGAGGGGGAAACAAGAAGAGGTAGTGGGTATAAAAAATATCAAGGGGAAAGCAAAGCTGGAAAGCTGAGCTGGAATGTAACAGGAAAAACAAATAGTCTAAACTCTAAAGACTGGATAGTCAAGAGGCAGATAAGAACCATTAGCGGGCAACAGAGAAGAAGAGTAGTAACACCAGATACTATGCAGACAAAGAATCATTGGCACCTTCATTGTTTGGTAGGTTGATAATGTCCTAGCCATCCATATCTTTATTTAATCCGTTAGCATGAGTATCAAACTTGTAAATGAATTGTAGTTCCATTCCTTCCCTGTGTATTTGGCTTGTGGAATTGGTCTGTAACAAAACAGCCACTTGAAGATCTGTTAATGAATGCTTTGGTAGATTGAAGTGTTCCCCAACAGGTTTTTGTATGTTCCCTTTATGGAAATCTGATTTGTGTCGATTAATTCTTTCCTGTAGGGACTGTCCAGTTTGTCCAATATATATTGCAGTGGGGCATTGCTGGCATTTGATGGCATAGATTACGTTCCTGGATGTGCAGTTAAATAAACCTCTGATTTGGTGGCTTATGTGGTTAGCTCCAGTAATGAATTTGCTTGTATAGATATGTGGGCAGAGTTGGCATCGGGGCTGATTGCAGGGCTGGGTTCCTGGATCTTTATGATGTAGCTGTGTAGCATGTTCAGGCTCCTTTTTTTCTTTTTTACCAGTTTTAAGTTTCCTACTCACACTATCTTGTCACCTAAAATAATTCTTCTCTACATCACCACAGTTGTGACTCAGCCACCATACAGATCTTTATATCTTTCCTCTTATGCTAGAACCCTCCTGCCACTTGTAATCATTTCAGTTGGTTTCCTCTGCACTTGTCTTGTTCATTTGTTCATTGCTAACTTTGTAGTGTTAAGGTATTCAGAATTTTGCTATAATACCCTAAGTGTGGTCTCAAAACATGCAAAGAACTTTAAAAATACTACTCCTATTATGTCATTGGTGAGAGACACTGGGTTTGGGGCCTCATTGTGTAAAAAGAAAAGAGTGTTTTCCCCAAAGGGTTTAGTCTTTTTGAGGGGTTTTATATTCCTAGCTATCATGTTAATATTGATAGCAATAGCAAAGTCCCCAGTGGTCTTTATTGAGTCACTGGCAGGTCTTCCTTTTTCAGAGTAAAAATTCTACTTGGGGTAGAGTTCTTGGTTTGGATATTGTAGATTTTGTTAACTTACTTTGTATTTAAGTTGATTTGTTTCAGAGTCTTTGTTTTTGTTTTCTTTTTTGGTGTTGCTCGAAGATCATAGAATCATAGAGGATTAAGGCTGGAAGAGACCTCAGGAAGGCATCTAGTCCAATCCCCTGCTCAAAGCGGGACTGACCCCACCTAAATCATTGGGCAGAAGGTGGTGTTGGTTTTGTGAAGTCTATGATAAGACCTTCCCAAAGAGGAATTTTTACAGCATTTCCTAAAGACCATCAGACTTCAGTTTCATCTAATACAGGGCTACTCAACGCGTGGCCCGTTTGTTTGTGGCCAGCAGTTTTGGGTTTACGCAGGCCTCAACACGCAACCCGTGAGTGGGAGCCAAAACAAAAAAATAGTCAGTATAATGGTCTTCTGTTGATGTGCATTTTAGTAGTTAAATTCCTGGACTGTCATTGCTCATTAAAAGTGCTGTCATATGGGTGGAAATGGGGTAAATATTGCATTTTATTAATATCAGCAGAACTGACTTAAATGGGGCATGTGTGTTGTGTAATCTGGCCTTAATCTTTGTATTCATGCCCATAAGTGTGAAAGAAGCTATTTTCATATATTTACATATATATTTGCATGTATATGCAACCACACTTAAGTTGCGGCCCTCGGCATGTGCTGTGAGTATCATTGTGGCCCGTGGAGCTTCCAAAGTTGAGTTGCCCTGATCTAATACAATTCAAATGTGTTCCATAGTCCAATCCTCTAAACTGAGAGTGCTTTGTCCCCAACTCTGATGTGTTTTATCTTGGGCTTTGTGATCTGCATTGGCCCAGAAGAGCACAGCAGTCTTAGTCCTACAGTAGACACAGTAAAAAGGGTAGCGGAGGGTGCTATAACATAAAGAAATGAGTATGATGAAGAATTAGCGTAACTTCTATTAAAATAGTGGTGGTTTTCAGGGTGGTAGCAGGACTTAGGAAAAAGGACTAATCGCACTTTGTTGCTCAAATAACCATGATCACAAGGCTCAGTTTATTAGCCATCATGGTAGTATCCTAAGGAAGAATTTGGAAAAAAATAAGCTAATATCAGTATGAATTGAATAGGGACGTTGAAGGACTTGTGGACTATCCGATAAGCAAATGCTTATCAGATAGTCGACAGGATAGTTGACTAGTCGCTCCCCCCTGCCCCCCTGCTGCCTCTGTCAGATAGAGGCAGTGAGGGGGAAGGGTGAGAAGAGAGGGTATTTCAAAGCGCTGATCCTGGGTTCCATGAGGACTCCCCAGCTGACCCTGGACTCCGTGTAGTACTGCCACTTTGAAATGCCGTGGAGAGTCCAGCATCAGGCTCCTCACAGCATTTCAAAGCGGCAGCACAGAGCCCAGGGTCAGCAAGTCCTCAGCTGATCCTGGGCTCTACGTAGCACTTTTGCCTTTGAAGTGTAGCAACAGCCCTATTGACTAATCGAATAGTCAATGCAAAATTCATCGACTATTTGATTAGTCAATTACCCTATCCTTAACATCCTTAGAATTGAATGAGAGAAATTTTGCTGTGCACATAGGACAGTTTGAGAGAAAGTCCAGAGATGTTTAAGGAAGAAGCTAATTGGGGGTGGGAAAGGCTGAGAGTGAGAACAGTCTGCCAGAGAAATCTGAGGGTTGTTTCCATCAGCATTCAGTAGTACTGCCTCTGAAATTGCAAGCGACTCTCTTAAATTGCAAACCAAGAGATTATCCGTAATCCAGCCAACCTCTAAAGTCCCATAATGCAGAAAATAGTAATGGTGCTCTCTAAATTGTAACCGACAGAGAAACATAAAGGTTATTAAATATTTCAGTTAGACGTTTTCTAGAATATGAGGTACATTTTTGCAATATCCAACTCTTAAAACATTAACATGAAATAAGTATCCAGGTTCTGATATTTTTATAGGCAAACCAATCTTCGTACCTGAGATTGAAATGGCTGTAATAAATCATCAACACTTTATACCAAAAATCCAAGGGGGAATTTTGTGAACAGCAAATGATCTCCATAGGTGGTGGCTTGGCTATACTTAAAAGAATGTCTGCAGCAATTTATTTCTGTGTCTCTCTAGTAATTTTGTGGAAGGAATTTTCACAGCAATCCACTGCATATTAAGGCAGGAGAGTGAGAGGAATATGATGGGCAGAGGAAAGTGATTAAGGATAATTTTCAAGTTTTCAGAAATATAAAAAATGAACAATGTGCTGGTTGGCTCACAACATCCTTAATCAGGGCTCATGCTGAAACTTGGTTATTAGTTCTGCAGCGCACACAGACTGTGCAACCTGTGTATTGACTTTGCAATGACTTTTGCAGCTTCAAGTAAGGAAGTTCCACTCCTGTAACCATGTGAAACCTCTTTATCCAAATGATACTGCAAACCACTGTATGTGTTGAACTTTGAAACAGAAGAAGGTTGGGCAATAATTTTTACCGGGGGTTGGAACTTCATGAATTTTGGTATATGGTTGCAGACCGACTGTAGGCACTCGGGAAGGGGCAGGGACTCGGGGAGAAAGGGGTGGGGCTGGAGGCTACAGATAGAGACAAAGAGAGTGAGTGAATGAACAGGCGCATATGCAGGAATTTCTGTGTGTGTGTGATGCTTCTTTTTGTAGATGTGGCCCGCAAGGGTGTGAATGTACTCCCTATGGTCCCCCAAGTAAGTGGGAAATCAACCCCAGCCTTCCCCTGGCCAGCCAGAGCATGGGGGAAGGAGGCTTGGGCAGCACGCTGCTCCTGCCTTTCCCTGGCTAGCCGGAACATGCTTACTTGAGGGACCATGGGGTGCTTTTACACCCTTCGCACCCCCCCTTTCCCCCACATATGGGTCTGGTAAAAGAGAGACACTTTGCGTGAGAGACACAAACTTTGTGATACAGATTGAGCGTGTGACAGTGTGTACATGAGAGTGTGTGCGCTGGCTGCTGCTGGATAAGTTTCTGAGAAGCCAGGCTGTGTCTCGTTAAGGGAAATGTGTCCTGCTCTATTGTCTCTCCTCTCCCTGCTCTGCACTCCTCTGAGTCACTTACCATCCATGCTTCAGATTGGAGCAGCTCTGCTGACTGTGTCTCCCTCTCCCCGACCCCTGCTCTGCAGAGATGGGGTACAGGGGCAGTGAACACCCTGACTTAAGCACTCCCCTCTCGTCCACTCCGCCCCCTGGCTCTGCATTAGCGGGAAAATCATGGGAGCAGCTTGGTTGCAGGACAGAGGGGGGGTGGGAGGGGGCAGCTAGCTGAACACATGCTGTGGGCTGTTAATCACCTCTGGGAATCAGTTAGGCAGGCTGGAGAGAAAGGCTTGGCCAGCTGGATCCAGCCCCTAGGCCAGATTTTTTTGCCCACCCTTTTTCCAAGTGTTTCTTCTCTCCCATTTTGTGTACTACAATCTTTTGTTCTTTAACCTCCTGATATCCACCTAGTTTTACTGAGGTCTCCTCAAAACACTAGTATTAAGAGCAGCTTCTTTGGTATGTCCTGCACTGCACTTCTGTTAGGTCCCTCCATTGTCTAGTCTACTACAACAAACAGAAGCTTTTGATCTTTCCCCTTTAAAGCCCTTCACAACTTCGTCCTTACTTACTTAAAAGCAAAGGAATCTTCTGGTATAATTTCTCCCTCCCCTTCCTGGCACCTCCTCCATCACTTAGCTTCCAGGAGAAGCAGACAAACATCTTGTACTTTTCCAGCCCCTGAGTGTGGTTGTGCACGTGGATCCGTTTTATTCTGAACCTGAACTTCTCCCTTTCCCTTGTGCTTTATTTTTTTTTTACCAAGAATCCAGTTTTATTTCAAAACTCCATCAAATTCAGAAGTGTAAAAACACTAGCTTATTTACATGCTTACGTATTTTCCAAGACTGACAGACACTCTATATTGGAGCAAGAGGGAATAGATTTCAGTCTGAAAATGCTATTAAGTACTATAGTAGATTTCATTGATATCTATACATCTAACAGATCACATTCCGTCTTCATTTACCCCCTTGCAACCCCATGAAGCTCAGTATGTTTTATGGAGCTATATTTTTTCCACATCAGTTTAGTACACTAGCTAAAATTTTGGTCCCGTTGATTCAGTGCAGCCAAGATTTCAACCAAAGTATGTTAAATGTTGTTTTAGACGTATATTCCCTAAAACCCTAACCTTTCCCAGTATCTCAACAATGTTTTTTCTGGTAGGAGAAAGCTAGATTTATCTACCTCCATATCTTCTTTCATCCTCTTTGTGATGGTCACTGGAAAGCAATACAAAACATTGCATTCCCTTCCTCCTCTCTGCCTGATGATCTGAAAATCTGATCTAAACTACTCTAGATTAGAGTAGTTTAGATTAGAGTAGAGTAGTTTAATCTAATCTAAACTACGCTAATATAATCTAAACTAAACTACTCTACTCTAATCTAAACTATTCTAATCTAATCTAAACTACCCTAATCTGATGACCACACTTTCAAAAGGGATGTAAAAAACCAACAAATGGTCTGGTAGTACTTTATAGACTAACAAAACATGTAGATGGTATCATGAGCTTTCGTGGGCACAGCCCACTTCTTCAGATGATCGGAGTTCAGTATCAATGGAGCCATGCCTTTTTATATCACCTAAGGATCTGGTTCAGATCCTTAACAATGACAATGCGAGCATCTATACAGCTATTCTGTTATTTCAAAATAATTTGGAAATAATGGATGGCTTAGTCCGAAATCTGTAAACCTCATTTTACTAGGAATAATGCCTATTCCAAAATAGCTATTTTTGAAATAAGCCATGTGTAGACACTCCACTTCTGCTATTTCGAATTAGTCCCTCACCAGGGCCATTCTAAGTTATTCCTCCCTACTGCCTCCTGGGGCTCTAAATTGAGAGAGCTTATTTCGAAATAGCACATCTACACTGCAGGGAAGCCTCAAAATTAGAACAAGGCAGGCTTCCCTAATGTAGATGGGCTATTTCAGAATAACTATTCCAGAATAGCTTATTTCGAAATAAGCGTGCAGTGTAGACATACCCGAAGGTGCCACAGGACTACTCATTGTTTTCCAGTACTAGATGCAGCACTTCTGTGTTTATTTGAGAGTTTGGGTTAGCTCCTGAGGATGGATCTGAATTGGATTTTTTTTCAGTCCATCTTTGACATTTGTTTCCTTCACTGTAAAGTCAGGGCAGTGAAGCATATGAGACAGGTGTTATGGACTGAGAAAGGAAGCAGACAACAAAATGCACACACAGACACAAGCAGTGGAACCTGATGGGTTGAGTCATCGGAATAGAAAAAGATTACAATGCACGGGGTCTGGTCCTAAACAGAATCTTAGAAGCAGTTGCATCTAGCCAAAAAAAAAAAAAAAGAGTAAGCTGTTTCTTAGTCTGCCTGCAAGAAAGGAAATTAGTGAATAGGAAATCAAGGTCTCTCAATATTTCAGGGGTTATATAGATATGGCAGAAAGGAAGGGTCTGAACCACAATGCACTAATGGATTTGTTCTCAGGAAATGCTCTTGAGGCAACATTCTGGAAAAAAAAAATCTACATGCTAATTGTCACTGCCCTGGATTGAAGGTGATAATAAAAAGTAGCGTTCCATGGTCAAACCTAATAAATATGCACTGAAAGTATGATTTCTTCATCTGTCTACTTTTAGCCATGAGGGGATGCATCACCTGTTTGTCCTTTCTTGTGACCGGTTGCTGCTGTGCTCTGTCCCTGTAGATAGGTCAGGCTTGTCTGGAGTAGTTCATGAGGATATGTCATCTTTGTACTTGGCTGTAGGGAGAGTGTGAATTAAGCACAGAGTAGGGGAAAAAAAAAAGACAAAATTAAAGCAAATGATAAGCAAATGTTTCTAGTTTGTTTTTCATATTCCTTTTATTTCTGTCATGTTTTCTTCCTCTGCGATCCACATGCAACATGTTTTACAACTTGGGCACTGTGTTGCTGTCCTCCACCATCTGCATTTTTCTGAATATTCAAAATTGGGTGCTCTTGGTACCAAATGGATCCATGGGATATGGCAGTTTATATCATCATTCAGATGATTTTCTTGATTGTTGGATACAGAGGGGAGAAATCCCATATTTCCCTACATGTGGATGTGTATTATGTGCTGTGTGTGTCTGGTATGATCCATCAAATGCCACAGCATGCATGGGAAAGAGACCACTTGAGCACCTATGAAAAAATGGCATTTGATGCTCTTGTGGTTTCTGAAAGCTCCTAAGGCTGGAATCTGCTAACCGATTTAAAACCTAAACCCCAGACAGTACAACAAAACCTGTTTACTGTTAACAGCCTCAAATGGAAGGTAGAACCTTGAGTAATGCATTATTGAAGCAACATGTAGGAGGAAAGTGCAAAAATATCACCAGCATTGGGAAAGGGAAGGCCTCTGTAATGATACCAGGGACCTTGGTGTAATTTCATTTGCCTTCAGTATATTGGAGTCCAGTACGCAATATAGTCATTAGAAATGATGTATGTTCAGATAGCTTATACTGCAGCTGCAAGATGAACGATTAAGGGAGCCGAACAAAAATTTATGTATTATGTCCTTCCAGTGTAAAAGCAAAGGGGAGCTTAATCCTTAGAATGACTCCACTGAATGCAGAGTAACACTAGACATGACATTTTGCTGCAAAGAGCTGATATGAGAGTGAGAAAGGGGGTCAGTACGTAATTTTCAGAGAAATCTTTCAATGGTAGCAGCTCTATAAGGAAAGGAAGTTCAGGCAAAACAAGAGAGCCCAAATCAGGTCAATGCTCATGTGCAGGAGTAATTTTAGTGGAAAGGATAGTTACCATTGAGATCAATGGAGATTTAACCATGTTCACAAATGTGACTTTCTCACATATGTAGGTGTTTGCATCAGGACCTAATGGAGAGAGTGCAAAAACAGTGCCAAGAATGGAGATTCAAAGTAAGGGGTGTGTGTGTGTGTGGAGGGAAGGGGGGATGGGAAGATAAGAAAAGCTGGAAGGACTAATTCTGTAGACCCTTAGGGTATGTCTACACTGGCAGCTTCTTGCGGAAGAACGGCTGTTCTTCTGCAAAAACTTGCCGGCTGTCTACACTGCATGAGCGTTCTTCCAGAAGTAAATTTATAGTACAGCGTTGTAAAACAGGGCTTCTTCTGGAAGAGTTATTCCTCTCCCCACGAGGAATAAGCCCTCTTGCGCAAGAGCTCTTCCAGAAGAGGCCAGCGTAGACAGGCAACATGAATTTCTTGTGCAAGAAGCCCCTATGGTTAAAATGGCCATCAGAGCTTTCTTGCGCAAGAGAGCGTCTACACTGCCATGGATGCTCTTGCGCAAAAGCACATCTCTTGCGCAAAAGCATATGGCAGTGTAGACGCTCTCTTGTGGAGGAGTTTTTGCAAAAGAATTCTTCCACAAGAGTTCTTGCGCAAGAAGCTGCCAGTGTAGACGTAGCCTTAGGGTTGCCAACTTTCTACTTGCAAAAAAACTAACATCCTTGCTTTGCCCTGTCCGTGCCCTGCCCCTCTTCAGAGGCCCCTCCTCACCCTTCTCCGAGGCCCTTCTCTCTCACTTTCACTGGGCTGGATCAGGGGGCTGAGATATCTCAGAAACAATTCATTCCTGCTCTAGCACGGGGACTGATGGTTTACATGACAGCTGCCATCTTGGCCGATATTCTGGTGATTGGATTGGGGATCTCAAGAGTTAAAAATATAAACAACTTCAGCTTAAGCTAAGGAGATGACATTCTAACTGGGGCTGTAACAAACTCAGATCCTCTGAAGAATGCACTCAGAGGGGGAACACAGGCTCTTCTTCGAGTACTTGTTCATGTCCATGCCATTCTAGGTATGTGTGTGCTGTGTGTACTTTGCCGGGGGTGGAGGGAGGTCACTTAGTTGTATTTGTTGGACTGTCTCTAGTGCTCTATGGAGCTATGTGCATATTATAAGGGGTGCCATGGGCCCTGCTAGCCTCACACCCTCTCAGTTCCTTCTTACTGCCTGGGACAGCTGTTGAAATGACCCTTTCTTGCTTTGGCAAGGCTTCTTCCCAGTGGAGTCAGACTCTTTGTTCACAGTGTTAGTCGTTAAGTGTATATAGTTTTTGCAAGTTGTGATGATATATATAGTTCTATCGACAAAGAACTTTTCACCCAGGGGGCCGCCTTGTGCCAAATTTGTGCCTGTGAGTGACCCACACTGCAGTTGTTTAAAAGGTGTGTAGAAAAGTCACATAAAGGACAAGTGCAGAATCTGTCAGGACTTCAAACCCAGCACTAAGAAAGACCGGGACATCAGGCTAACAGCTATTCTGGAAGCCATCTTTAGACCTGACTCAGAGCCAAGTATTTCAGCATAGATGCTGAAAGACCACTTTGCATCAATCTCCATTCCCCGTGTCAAGGAAAAAGCACAAAAAATAGTGCATCGAAAGAGGGTACTCACCGGTGCAGAGGAGAGACAAGAGGAAAGAGATTGAGAAGCTACTTTGGGTACTTCATCAGCACTGTCAACTCTGACAGTGTTGTTGAGTTTGGTGTGAGTCTCTCTGCTGACACCAGGTAACCACTGGTGAACAGATGGTGCATTGATTCCAGGGGCATTTTAATCAGCTAGAGATCTTCTGTGTCTGTCTCAAAAAATCAAACAAAGTTAGGAAGCATTAAGAAAGGGATAGAGAATAAGACAGAGAATGTCTTATTACCTCTGTACAAATCCACTAGAAAATTTACCCAGCCTTGCCTGGGTCTGGCCTAGGGCGGAGGTAGAGCTGCACACCCTGTCTGCTAGATTCTCCCTTAGTCAGTGTGAAGAGGGGAGGGGAGGCCTGCAGTTGCTGGCTTCTTCCTGGTGCTGCGAGGAGGGAAGGGGGGGAGGGGAGGGTGAGCCCTGGCCGCTGGCTGTCCCCTGAGGCTGGCTAGGGGGCAGGAGGAACCATAATGGGGGCAGGGGAGGCCGCACACCCTGGCTGCTCGCTCACTCTGAGAATGACTAAGTGTGGGGGGGGGGGGTTGGAGAGGCCAGCCACCACCGCTCCCCAAAGGCAGGGAAGGCATGTAGAGCTCCTGCAGACACTTGCTGGGGCTGTCCCAGGGAAGGTGGGGGGCCATGCAGCAGCTGGCAGTGACTCCCTGGGACTGGCTGGGGTGTCAGCTGCTGATGGTCAGTGGCTTCCTGCTGGGGCACTGGTTGCTTCCTGGGGTTGGGTTTTGCTGGACCCCTGTGGCCATTCATGTGTATAACTGTCCCTGCTCTCACACGCCTCCCTTTCCATTTTGTGAGAAACAATTGAATTCAAGGCACATCCCCTTGTCCTGGAACAGCCAGACCTTGACCTTACTTTAAATTAGGATAAGAGAAAGCCACATACCAAATTTTGTGCTCCTAGCTCGTATAGTTTAGAAAGAGTTCTTTAACAGACTGACAGATGGACAGACAGACACACATTTCTAAAATATATAGATAGATGGTAAGTCCACATCTTGAATACTTCATGCAGATGTGGTCACCTCATCTCAAAAAGATACTTTGGCATTGGAAAAGGTTCAGAAAAGGGCAACAAAAATGATTACAGGTATGGATCAGCTGCACTACGAAGAGAGATTGATAAGACTTGGACTTTTCAGCTTAGAAAAGAGACAACTAAGGGGATAGATGATAGAGGTCTATAAAATCATGACTACTTGGGAAAAGAGAATAAACAAGAGTTATTTACTCCTTCCCATAACACAAAACCTAGGAGTCACAAATGAAGTTTATAGGTAGCAGGTTTAAAACAAACAAAAGGAAGTACTTCTTGACACAATGCACAGTCAACCTGTGAAACTTCTTGTCAGAGGATAATGTGAAGTCCAGGACTATAACAGGATTAAAAAATGAGCTCGATAAATTCCTAGAGCATAGGTCCATTAATGGCTAGTAGCCAGTATGGGCAGTAATGGCATCCCTAGCTTCTGTTTGTCAGAAACTGGGAATTGGCAACCCGGGCTGAATCGCCTGATGATTACCTGTTCTACTAATTCTCTCTGGGGCACCTGGCATTGGCCACTGTCAGAATGCAGGCTACAGGGATAGATGTACCTTTAGTCTGACCCAGTATGGCCATTCTTATGCTCTTTGGTTCCTCCAATTTCTCTTTGGCAACTTCAAGCTTCAGTGTCCAGAAATCAAATCGTTCCACGACAACCAGGAAATTTTTTTTTACGTGACTTTCCCCCAATAATCTTACAAAAAGCTCTGAGGAAAGAGTTGTTTGCATGTTGGACATTAGGTGGGCCTTTGCTTTTTATACTGAGAGCACTGAGCCCTTCTGCAAATCCTTGCAAATCTTTCCGGCAATAGTAGAAAGGATGAGAGAGTTATTTGTGTCAACCCGGAGTATCTTATCCTGTATTTGAGCTTGTTACAAACAAGTGAATGCCCTTCCTCCAGCTCTCATGACCTCTCATTCCACGAGAGCCCAGGCTTTGTCAGCAGTATTCCTCATGCAGGTAGCAATCCAGGAGTTGCAACCTGGTTGTTGGTTTGTAACTTCATGTCCCACTACATCACCATCTAGCAGGCTCAAGGAGATGCTCTGTTTGGGAGATCAGGGTTGCAGAGTCAGTACATCCATGAACTCTGAGCCCACTTCTGGGGGTACTGCTTGTGAATCACCTAGCATGGAATGGATGTGAGCTAACTCTTAAAGAAGAAAAGGTGGCTGCTAATCTTGCATAATTGTTCTTCAAGATGTGTTGCTCGTGTCTCGTCCATGACCCACCCTCCTACCAACTCTGTCAGAATTACCAGCAAGAAGGAACCGAGCGGGTGCAGGGCCGGCAGCGCTCCTAATACCTTATACGTGCATAGCTTCGGAGGGCACTAGTGTTGGCCCAATGGATGCCCTTAAGGGAATAATCTCTGTCAACAGTGTACATGGCATGTACCACCCAGCATATAATGGACATGAGCTCCACCTCTTGAAGAAACAACAGTGATAGAAGGTTAATAACTGCTGCTTTTTTTTTTTTTTTTAAACATTTTAACATGACTGAATTTGTGCAGTGAAGTTCTTTGCTTTGTGTTGGGCAGAGAAGTCCTTGTCCTAATACTGCTCACCTGCAGGATGGGAAGAAAAGTTGAGTTTATGCCTGCCCTATGGGATGATGTCCTTTGTCAAATACAGATTAAAAAAAGCGAAGCACTAAATTTCCTTTGCTCTTGTACTTATGGGGAGATAAGTAAACAATGTCTGTGTTCATATATCATGGGGAAATAGGGGAAATAAAGGATTTCCAGTTCTTAGATAACCTCAGTTGTGATATTGAGAGAGGTTGCAATAGATTTTGCATAACTGACTACTGTTGATCAAGTATGCAGATTTCTATATATTAGCGATCAGAATATCTAGTTATGAATGAAGAGTATGTTTTCATGCTGATATTTTAATTTAAAAGGCAGTTTTTAAACTACACATTTAAATGTGGGATTTTCAAAAAGTGCTTGGATGACTTTGTAATGTTTAAGGGGTAGGTTTTCAAAAAGTGCTTAGTGATATTGGGCACCTCCATTTATGGGTCTCTCTCTCAACACTGAAAGACACATGGCTTTCAGAAACTGCTAAGCACCCATCTTCTGAAATTCAGATCCCTCTAAGGCATCTCATGTTGGGCATACAAAAAATGGAAACACTCAGAATCAATTTTAAAAATTTTGGCCAGTGCTTCTAAGTCGCTTAGGAACTTTTGAAACAAAAAATCTAATGCTTCAGCAGTAACTAAAGAAACATGCATTTTGTCCTCATGGTAAAGGTAAATATTATACATCCTTCCCAACCTGTACTGTAGCAGGCCCCTGCAATATTTTTAAATGTGTTTGTTTTTTATTCTGAATTGTTCCTATGAAAGTCCACTAAGTTATGTCAAGCACTACAAGACAACTTCCTATCTTGCCTTCTTTGGGGGCCCATTGGGTCTACTCTGTTTTTCCACATGTTCAATGAGAACTGTACATTTCAGTGTTTGTCTTCAACTAATTGCTCCCCCAGACCCAATCATGTGTTGAAAATTTTACCTAAGGTTGAAATACTGAAGTCCCTTCTCAACACTCCTTCCATCTTGCCTTTCACTGTGTAGCACAACTGTTGGGAAAGAAGTCTTTCAGAATCAGTAATCAGAAAAGGCAATAATACTTTGAGTACTGGGGTGCAGACAAAGAGTGATATGGTAAGCTTTCAATTCCTACAGTGAAATAGTATTATGGCTTGATATTTCATAATGCAGGGTATATTGGTATCCACAAGGGAAACTAATGTGGACAAAGCATAATTGCTGGGGCTTGCTTTATGTAATGTGTTGTTTTACTGAATGCAGAAAACAAAAGGTCTTGCTTGGTTCAGATGCTTGTGAACATTTACAGATATTTGAAATGTTCTGGAGACACAAACCTTGCTAATATGGGAATTACAACGTCACTTGAAGCTTATGCATGGTTTACTTTAGGGATGCATTTGCTTATCCGATAGTCAACACACTAGTCGCTTCCCTCCCCCCCCTTGCTGCCTCTATCAGAAGGAGGCAGGAAGCGGGAGGGGGAAGAGGGGGAGAATAGCAGTGGGTGGGTCAAAGCAGCAGTGCCACATGGAGCCAGGGGTCAGCTGAGCCTGGGCTCCATGCGGTGCTGCCACTTTGAAATGCGGCATGGAGCCTGACGCTGGGCTTCCTGCAGCATTTCAAGTTGGCAGTGCTGCATGAAGCCCGGGCTCAGCTGAGGATTGAGTCCACAGCAGACCCCAGGTTCCATGTGGCACTGCCGCTTTGTAACATTGTGGGGATCACTGGGCCAGCGGGGGACTGTTCGGGTCCCCCACTGGCCTCATGGTCCCCACAGCGCTTTCGCCTTTGAAGCGCAGCAACAGTCCTGGGGTGTTGCTACACTTCAAAGGCAGAGGCGCCCTTATCGACTATTCAGTTAGCAAATTAATCTAAATGTAACATCCCTAATTTACTTTCAGTGCTCAAATAATAAATTGCTTTCAGGTTTTCTGAAATTCAGTGGAAGAAAGAATAATTTCAGATGTCACATCAGTTTTCTTATTGAAGATGTTTGTTTTACAGGACAGCTTTCATGACATTCAAACTCTCTCTAAAAGTGAAATAAGACGACTTTCTCTGGAGAAAGGTCTAGTAGTGACTCTATCGCCATGACAGTGACAGACTGAGTTTTTTACAGATGGGCAGTGTCTTTGTGGGATGTTAAACTCTTGGCTTACTTGCTTATTTCTAACCCTGAAAACACAAAAGGATGCTTTGGGCATTTGCTTTAGTTCCCTTGTATGCTTCTTCCAGCTTCTGCTAATGTCTGTTTCACATATCCCAGCATGACTGCAGGGGTTCAGCAGTGTTTCACTAGCAGTGATTCCTTTTGTCTGTTAGAAGCCACAGTGGTGCTGGTACAAAAAGACTGTCTCTCTCTTATCTGCTTCATTCAGTGCACTCTTGCTGGTGCCCGGTAAGTGCGGAACCACCGAGGGAAGAGAAGATAGCAGCTAAGTGCCTCAGGGTCTGGATTGAAGGGAGTTGACTAACCAGATGAAGGTGACACAAGCTCAAGGGGGAACAGGGTGGATCCTGGTCCTCCATACACTTTTTTTTTTTTTTTCAACTCTCCACTTTCAAATTGGGGCCAGTATTTCCACAACTATATAAGGTCTGATAATAGAAATTATCTCTCATCCATCACAATGAAGCACATCAAAGTAAAGGTTGTTACTACGGTGTATGCATTAGCAATATGGATAGCTTTGGTGGATACCTTTGTCTCAAACGTGTATGATGCTTGAGCTCATTAGCCTTCTTGAAGTGGAGGCCTGAAGGTACACATTTGAGAATCCCCATACAATTGAACATTTTGTAACTAGATTTATGAATGGACTCTTACGGCAAGGAGAAGGGAGAGGTAGTGGAGGAAGATATTCCAGTTTACAGATATGTGATGGGATAGAAGCATCATAGTATATCCCCAGTGGACAAGGAGTTAACTCTGGCTTCCCTTCTCTCTGCCCAGAATGGCTTGTGTTGAGCTGGAGAGAGTAAAGTGGTCATGGGAAGATGTTTTACCTGGTCTTTGAGGACTGCGTTGAACTACCAGCCTTCCAGGTTTCTTTTGTATATGAAAAGTTGACTACTTGTATCAACTATTGGTGGTGGTTACTGTAAATTCTGCAGTCACTCCAGTTTATGATGGAATCATATCTCCTTAGCTCTCTGATATCTGCAATGCTGGAGGAAAGCATTTAGTGGAAGCACAACACTGAAACTTTTTGTCCTGGTTGGTTGCCTGCAAATGCATTGCTGTAAGAAGTGTGCATGTCAGATCCCACTAGCCTAGTATGGTTGGACCTGTTTTTTGGGTTTGTGTATGAATGGGGGCCATCTAAGGGAATCTGAACATATTGGGATTATGTGCTGCTTCTGTGTCACTACTGAACCAATTTTTTAGCACCATTGTCAAGAGGGAGGGAGAGCACTATATTGGAGGTACATTATTTCCCGCTATAATTAAAATCCCACAACACCTTTTGCAAGCTCAAGGGCTTTTTTTAAACTCTATTAATCTTAGTTAATCAACTCAGATGGTCAAATACTAATTTAGGACATTGATTCTGCTTGCCTATTATAAATGCTTCCTGCAGTTTTGAATGACTAAACTGTATTTTTTCTTCCCTTCCTCTCTCAAACAGTTCTGCAGCATTGTGAGGCACTTTTTTTTCCAGAAATTTTGCTTTGTTCAACTGAAGAAACAGCTACGTATCAACAGCTGGCAAATTGTTTTTTTTTGTATGGTTGGCTTCAGATGGAAGAAGGCAAATCTAAATCTACTGGACCCCTCCACCCCACCCGATTAAAACATGGAAACACATGGTTGTTGATTCTTATTATTAATACTGCAGTGCCTCAGTTTCAGCCAGATATTATACAGGATAATTAAGACAGGCTTTTAAAATACTGTCTTCACTTCTCACACACACCTCACTGATATTCGTAAGAATTGTAGAGTGGTTCCAAGGCAGCATGTGTGGCCTTTTAGATGGTTTCTTTTAAATCTTAATCAGCTCAGAATCTTGTGTTTTGCAGAATAGAATAGAGCTGATTATATGATTGAAATCACTGTTCTGGTTCATCCAGTTGGAATTACAGAAATGTATTACGCGGCGCTGACAATGCGAACACCTTTAACTGAGTGTCTTGCTCGGTGTGCAGTTGACCCTCGCAAGAGATTCCCCCAGCTCTCTCTGTGATTTGTCTCTCACTGTGCAATCTAGAGTATTTGGCCTTTAATCAGTTAAAGGGGTTGAAGTGTTGCTTGTGGGAGGTAATTACAGGTTTGCAATGAAAATGACAGTTTGTCTGCTGGATGGCACTTGTCACACTGGGGAGAATGCAAACAGCCTACATAGTGCATGGGTTCTCTGCACAAGGGCCCCTTCCCGAGATAATGACTCAGGTCCTTGGGGAAATGAGGGAATTGGGCAGCAACCTGAGGGGCGAAGTGCTGCTTTATCTTGTGTGATACCTATTCAAGAGAATCCAAGAAGGAAATGTTAAACAAGAGGCAAACTGTGCTGAATCCTCCTTCAGCTCATGCTCTTTGCATTCAAATAACCTGGGTAAAAAGAGAAATTATTGACATATAGATTTTTCTAGGAAGCCTCCAAAGGTTTTGCGTTCTCCAGTCCTTTTTAGAAACTTGCCTTTTTGAGAGCAGCTATAAGTCCTGTGTCAATTCTGGTATTTAATTAAAGTAACAAAGGCATACTCTGCAGTCTAATTGGCAGCACCTATGAGAGAGGGGAGGTTGGTGGTTGAAGCTGTAGATACAGCTTGTGTTTCCGAATACATGCCTTAAGTAAAGCTGAAACTGCTGTCTAGATGCAATCAGGTTCTACGAGCGTATAACTGAGACTGCACTTCAACTGACATAAATCAGTGTGGCTCCAATGCAGTTGATGAAACTATGGTGATTTACACCACCTGATGGTGTGGCCTATAAAATGTCTACATAAAAGGTGATATGTGACAGGCTTCAATCTGTAAAATGGCATGCAGCATAAATGTGGTTTCATGTTCATTGCTTCTCCTTTCCATGGGGTTAGGAATTAGGTTATTGAGTCAAAGACCTGTCTGTGTGTTCCCTTTTTGAGAAGAGAAAGCTGCCAGATTTTATAGTCTAGTTATTTGTGAGGATTTAATAAAGTAAATCATGGGGTTCATGTAATTGTGTTAGGAGGCTATTGCTGTTGCTGAAGAAGAAATTAGAAGTCTGTGGCTCCCGAGAAGCTACCTAATTTTGGAGGTGCCCAAGTTTCTTGCCTCTGATTCTGCTGAGATCAAGACTGCTCTGTGCCAGACCAAAACAGTTGCACAGGTACGTTAACCACCCACTGGTACTGCTTGTTTTAAGAGAACATAAATGAACAGAGCACTGTTTTCCTTTGTGATAATTATAATTGGAAAACCCACCTTAGTAATCAGAATACATGTGTGCACAAAGAGAGGACTTTGGAGCTGTCAATCTGGAATCCTTTTTTGAATAGTATAGTTACTTACCGTTTAAAAGGGGGAGAGAGATAATATGCTAAGAAACTGAATTGAACAGCCATCTCTCTGAAGAGATGGTTGCATAGTACAGTACTTGCATTAGTGCTGGCAAAAGGACTCTCACTTCCATAGAAACAGATAAAAAAGTCCCTTCTCGGAGAATACATCAGATGGCAGCAGAATCACAGGCAATCCGATTAGTTCGACAAGTTGTCAGTTTTCACAGGCTCTCTCTGTTCTGGCAGAAAAGCTTTGATGGGTTTTGTGTAGGGAAGACTGATGTTCTCTTTATAGTCCCTAAGTGAGATAATAAAAGTTTCCTGGCATATGCCAACCTGCACTGGAATAAACACAAAATAAGATGATAATATGTTGCTGCTGCCAGTGCCTCTGGTTCTTCTGAACAAGACTTTGAAGGGCCCAAGGAAATAGGATCTAAAAATAACATGAAGTGCAAGGGCCTTTATGCTATGTGCTGTTTCTTACAAGAATACATGTAGCCTTTGGCTTTTCATTTTATATGAATGGTTACTTTTTATTAAATACATGGATTTTCTTTTTGATTTTGGAGAAAATACTATCTTACAATGTTTTCATACAGAAGTGCACCCCCAAAACCCAAATCAAACAAAAAATTATGAGCAACAAAAAGTTCCAGCATAAAGCCTTTGCATTATTACTTAGCAAGAGACTCAAACCTCTCTTCGAATTTTTAACAGTTGACTTTTTGCTTGTTACAGACAGGTTGTTAACACTATTCCAGGGTGTGTGGGAATGTTTAAACAGGGAGGACCTGGAAGTGGTAGTGCTCTGAGCAAAGCAATACTAATTGCAGTATTTCTTCAGTGGAATTTCATATTCAAAATATGAGGAAATGCCAGTTTAATACCTATTAAATATAGACTAAACCAGAACCTAGAATCTAAAACATTGAATGTTGATTGAATTCATATTTGAACTCGTAGACTACGTCTAGACTACATCCCTCTGTCGGCAGAGGAATGTAAATGAAGCACTTCGAAAGTGCAAATGAACCCGGGATTTAAATATCCTGTGCTTCATTTGCATAATCACGTAATGGCACTCTTTCGAAAAAGCGCTATTTCAAAATTGAAACCGCAGTCTTAGCCCTACATCTGAGAACATGTCTTTCTAACTCTAGCTTTGGGTAGATCTATAACTTCAAGGGGTTTATGGGCCTGCTTTCCCATTTAGATGCAGCCCAAATTTCTTGAAAAGTTGTTCTTGCAAGATGTATGCTCAGAATGGCACAGACTTTGTGAGAACAGCTGATCATGTGTGATTTCTGTCATGTTCGGTTGAAATCTTGAGGGTACAGCAGGATTTCATTGATCTTGAATCTGAACCCAAGTCTTAGCCCTGAGTTGGTTTTGAAGCACCAGATTGATTGTGGATCTGGCTTTGCATAGCTGCAATCACTAGCTACTGATTGAATGAAATCTGTGTTGTCAGGGTTGATTGGCAATGAGGCAGCACCATACAACCAGGGAACAGCTTGAATAATAACCTTTGGAAAAAAAACTTAAAACAATTAGAACTAAACAGGAATTATCTGTAAATTTTTAGACCATCCTTTATTAAATTGTCATTTAGACATCTTCCTTTCGGGCAAACTGGGATTTCCCCATCTTCTACAAGAGCTTGTGGTCACAGAGAGTACTGTAATATGATGCTCTCCCAAAATACATGTGGGATGTGAATAAAAATACCAAGTGAATGATAGAAGAGGAGAAGTCAGATTTGCATCATGGATTGTCGTTCAGTCAGTGAGGTTAACAAAAGTTCAGAGTATAATAAAAATTAGGGAAAGGGAGAAACAAAACAGAAATCCATCACTACAATGTCAAATGGTGGCTTCTCTCATGAAAGTTTGGTACGTGACCATCGCCCTTATCAAGAGAGCAGACTCATTTTTTTTCCCCTGGGGTAGAATTTTCAATATTCTGTGATGGAGCCCCTTCCCCCATGCTTTATGAACTGGACATGAATATACATAACTCAAAGGTGGTTTGAGCGAATTATTTCATGTAACCCATCGATCTTCATGTCATGATATGCTGGTTCTGTTTATCTTACTCTGTTGTATGTATCATTTGTGTGTGTAAAATTAGACACATGGAGTGGGGAATACTTTGTGAGTTTCAAATGTGTGAATGGGAGACATGGAGGGTATTACCAGCAACTTCTAGATGAGCCACTGTTAAACAATCTTTTTGTCCTTAAGTCTGAGCAGTGGTTGGTAGGGAGTGGCCTCAACTCCTTAACAAAAGGAATAGGAAAGGAGAGTCCTGGGTCTTTTGGCTGGGCTGCACCTAAAGGAAGGAGCCTGGACCCCAGGGTGGGGAAGAGAGCCCTGGTTTAGAGTGGCAGCTGGAAAAGAGGTTTTAGGGTGAGTTTGATTAAGTTTGTACTGAGGTCTCAGTGTAGAATTAGCCAAGCAGTTTTGTTTCTTTTGATTTGTAACCTACTTTGCTCTGCCTTCTTTCACTTATTACTACTTAAATCCTATTTCTTCAACTTAATAAAACCATTTTTATTTTCTATCAAACCCAGTGTAAGCGATTGTTACCTGGGGGGGGGCAACCAGCGTGCACATTCCCCCTTTGATTGCTAAAGGTGGCTTACCTAATTCCTTGGGGTCTGATCCCATTTGGGGAATGCTCTCTCAGGAGGCTGGGCCTTAAACTGCACTCTCCTTGGACCTGAAGTGGTTCATTGTTTGTACTGCTTCTCGGTGGGGGCAGGGACCTCAGCTTGGGGCCTTGGCTGGGGGAGCTGGCCTAGCAGGACCGGGCAGTGAGGAGCCCTAGAGAGCAGGAAGGCGAGTGGCCATGTCAGCACCCCGGGAGGCACCCCTGAGGGGTCGTCTGTGACCGTACCCCATCACACTTACACCCTATTTTTCAAAGGTGACTCCAAAGCCTAAGTTTCATTGATTTTCTATGAGACAGAGGCATCTAAATCACTTGAGAAATGGGACTTCTGCTGCAATCCTAAATCACTTAGGCACTTTTGAAAACTTTACCCCTAAGCTCAGATCCAACATTTTGGCTATGCCTACTTTGAAGACGTAATTTCAGCATGGGTAGAAGTATCCACAGTGGCTCTAAAATAGCAGTCACCAGTGATTGCCCTGGAGAAGGGATGTGGTAGCTGCCCCATGTACAATCCCATCTGAAACCTGAGGTGTGTAATTGGAGCAACTGACCTATCCCTCCTCCTTCTGCACTGCTATTTTTATCATGCTAATGTACAGATCTAGGATGCATATGCCTGCCTGAGTTAGAAATGATGCCTCCAATTCCAGTGTAAACATACCTTTTAAAATCTACATTTACTAAAGACACTTCTGTATAATTGCTAATATGATCTAGAGGTCAGTCTTCTTTGAACAGGAAACAGTGCCAGCCTAATAAATTGATTGGGTGTATGTTCTTATTATTGACATTTTAGTAGAGATTTGAGTCAATAGTGGGGTGATCATGTTGGCAGAACAATCCACAGAAAACTATTGGGACCTCATTCTTCCCTGAAAGAACACTTTTAATAGCAGAAATCAACTGTATTTCTGATTAATTTACTCAAGAGAGTCTGGCCATTTGATTTAGAAAGAGGTAATTTTAGCTATCCACAGTAGCTTTTAATTCTCCATTAGGGTTTGGAGAGGTATACAACTGATATTTAACCAAATACCCTTTTTTAATATCTGCACTTTTGAGTGGAAATTCTCCATGTGCATTTGTAGGGCTTTTTTTTAAAACTAATAAATTCTTAATGGCAGCCACAGTTATGTGAAGTCAGAATAACTTAGCAAAAAATTGGACAGTGTGACAGTCAGGTGCAGGGCTGGTCCTAACCACCTGGCGGCCCCAGGTGACTGCCCATCTTGCCCGTAGGGTTGCCAGATGGTTTCAAAACAAATACCAGACAAAAATTTGTCAAGCAAAAAAAAAAAAGGGGGGGGGAGGGATCAGGAAACCTGGGGAAGGATTCAGGAGGTCGGGCTGAAATGCGGTCGTGTCCTGCCCCTCAGACTGGCTCTGTCGGCGGCCCCTTGAAGATGGTGGCTCTGGGTGACCGCCCAGCTCACCTGCCCCTAAAATCGGCTCTGGTCAGGTGTGTATATTAAAAGAGAACATGAGGTTGCTATTATGGTTTTGGGTTAGAATGTTGTTCCATGTCCACAAAGGTGGAGTGCTTATTACATTTAGTACCTTTAGGAATCTTTTACAGGTGAGGTGGAGTGTGTTAGCAGCAGCAGAGTAGCCAATGGGAAGGTGGCAGGGAGATTTTCACAGTAACTTTTTTTTTCTTTTAGGGCTTTATATGGGTGCATAGTGTACTGGTATAATTGTAAGTGCCTGATCAAACAAAGTTTTGGTTGTTGCTAAGAAAATAAAGCAGGAAGCATCAAAGAATTCCAGTCTTTTATATAATAAAAGTGCATGTGGTTGTATGTAACACAAATGAAAGCACTTTAAAAGAACAGTTGTGTGGCAAATTTAAGCACTCAAAAGTTAGGAAATGCTAGAAAGTTGCCTGTGCAATCTTAATTCAGCCCCTTGTATGAATGATACTGTCTTTAATTATACAATCACACACTATTTTTTCCACAGGACCGCTATTTCATTTGGTGTCTGAGGGACTGGCTCTGAGGATGAATCAGAGTTATTAAAGTAGTCTTGAGAAGAGCTGCAGATCAGTGCCTATACTCTTTGCATGTGCCCTGTATGCCTCAAGGTTTATTGTTTTTTATCAAAGAAAAAATTCAAAGATGGCCTCCAGTTCACTTTCACTTCTGCTTGAAATTCTGTAGGCACACACGTAGCTGTAAATTGATGCTATGTTTCACTTTTGTGCAATCTTTTGCTAGAATAATATAAAGTATCCAAGGGCTCAAAATAGTCTGTGTCTAAATGGAAATGTTCTCTGAGTTCATGACAAAAGTTGTTCCTTTTTTTTTTTCCTCTCTTGAAGACTGCTATGTTTACAACCATGTCTTTCTAGTTTCTTGTAACTGGTTTCCTCAGTTTGCAATCTCTGATGGGAACATTGAGTTTAGCTTAGAGTATCCTGGGCCATAGTTGGTTCGAATAATGTCAACCTTCTTTTGCCCACACCAGAATTATTATTCACTTTTTATCTCAGTTCTGATGCTTCACTTGTAGAATTTCTCTTTCTGTGCTTTCCACAGATCAGTGGAGCTGACAGCCTCTGCTGGCCCCATGCTCCTGGAAGGGGCGGGGCCAAAGGCAGAAGGGGCGGGACCAAGGACAGCTGGCTCTCAGTGCCACCCAGAGCACAGTGCCTTCTGCAGCCCTTAATGATGACTGGAGCATGCAGCACTGTGCTCTGGCAGTGATTTAAAGGGCTCCTGTCTCTGGCTTCACCTCTGTTACTGTTGGCAATGGTGGCACCTGAAGTCCTGGGCCCCTTTGAATTGCCTCGCCCCGGGGCAATTGCTCCCTTTGCTTCCCCCTTCCGAGATGGACACACTTCTCTTTTTTCCTCTCTGACCTTATGCTATCACCAAAAGTTTTGATTCTGGTTTGTGAAATGTGTTATGTCATGCATTTTCGCTACATTACTAAACTAAAATCATTCTATGTGCCAGATTTTCCAAGCATTAAGGAAAAATGCTGTTTTGCAAGACTGCCCCTGCTGTATTGAAACTTATGACAATTCTTTGTACTTTGATTTGTTCTTAGGAAGGATGTAGGGGAGAAATGTCACCCTTCTGCTTGTTACCACCCTATATTGCTCAGCTGTCACAGCCATTCTCATAGCAGTTCAGCTCTACATTTTAGAATAGCTGCCTTTCTCGATCCTTGAGTTCCCCTGATCAGTGACTCTGAAGATATCTTATGACTGAATCGACAGTAATTCACTAAAACGTGAGCCTGTTGCTAATAAAGAGTCAATCCACTGTGCCAAGCCCCAGTGCTTGTTTAGTGTTCTGGTTGTAAGTTAATGCTCAGCAGGCTCTGTTGTTTGAATTATTGATAAAGCATTTTGTTCAAAGTGCGAATGCAAAAGCAGTTTTGAGCTACAGAGGTAAGACACTCCCATACACTATTCCCAGGCTGTCTGTGTGAAAATGCCTGCCCTTAGCCTAAAATGAAAGATACAGATCACTTACTTCAGCTGCTAAAATTGTTAATGCTAGATATCAGTTAACAAGCAAGCAGTTCTCTTATACCTGACTCGAGAGTCTTTCTGTCATTGCAGTGTAAGAGTTATCAAGTCTTTTTTGAAAGCCACATTATATAATACTGAAAAGAAGTCAGTATTTAATTACTAGACCTTCACATGTGAACTCAGCCCAGACTTTTTTTACTGCTCCTCCACAAGTGATTTTGGGTTCTCTTGTAGGTTGCAATTAAGAGCAGCGATTCATATATCCTGTATTTAGTTTCACTGATGGATACATATCATAGGTTCCTAGGATCTGGGGCTTTTTTCTTATACAGTAATTCCTCATTTAACACGGTAGATACGTTTCAGAAAATGATCATGCTAAGTGAAAACATGTTATGTGGGGTCAATTTTCCCATTGAAAATAATGGAAAAGGTGGGGGTTGCATTTCAAGCGCACGTGCGCT
Organism: Pelochelys cantorii; assembly: GCA_032595735.1. Taxonomy (NCBI): domain Eukaryota; kingdom Metazoa; phylum Chordata; order Testudines; family Trionychidae; genus Pelochelys; species Pelochelys cantorii. The sequence goes on along the minus strand of CM064326.1, from coordinate 328,721,211 downwards.
CGCAGCTCCAGCCTGCACTTGTTAGCAGCTCAGACCGGGACATAAGGTTGGGGAAGAAAGGGGACTGGGTTATAGCAGGGAGGGGAGGTGTTTGGCTTTGGAGAAGGGAAGGGAAGGACAGGGGAGGGGGCTTGCAGCCGGCGGCTGGGTTTCCCCAGATGGCCGATCACCGGCAGCTGCGCGGGGCTTCCTCTGCCTCCTTGCAAAGCAGCGGAGGTTTGCCGCTCACCGCGCAGTTCTCTGGTGATCCCCTCTGGCCGGACGCAAGGCATCTGGCCAGAGGGGGTCACTGGGGAACTGCATGGCGAGCGGCAAACCTCTGCTGCTTTGCAGGGAGGCAGGGGAAGCCTCGCGCAGCTGCCGGCCACTGGCCGGCCCTAGGGGAAATCATGTTATTTCAGGGACGGGGTCGTGTTGTTTGAAAAATGTTCCCTAAAAAAAGAAAAATCATGCTATTGTGAAAACGTGTTATGCGGGCATGTGTTAAGTGAAGAATTATTGTACTTTTAAGGACAGAAGGGACTGTTGTGACCATCTAATCTAACTCATCTATAACAGAGTGTATGAACTTTCACCCAGTTATTTTCAAATCAAGCCCATAATTTCTGGTTGAGCCTAGAACAAGTATTTTGGAAAGACAACCAGCAATGAGTTTCTTTTCTCAATTTCGGTTTGTGTTGCAGGATTAGCAGACACTTCAAACAGGTTTAGAATGAAGCCAAAACTTTTTGAGTGTAAGCTTAAATTAAATAAGGAAAAGTTATATGTTAAAGTTTGAAATTAATCTCTAATGGTTTTAAAGATAATCACCATTAACCTACCTTTCCACATTATCAAATCCTTATTCAGTACAGGTTTATAATTTTCACCTTCAAGAATTTACATATACTATATAAAAGCTTACTATATAAATGGGACCTTGTGAGAGTTAATGGACAAATATACACTTTCCCAAAACAGACTCCTGCATTTGAAGTCAAAATGGGTCTTCACATGAGCAGTGGGGTCTGCTTACAAGATGGGTGCTTAAAAGTATGTAGGCCAAAAGGTGGGGAAAACCTTTCACAATCCTAGCTTATACAGTAATGTATTTACTGTTCCTACCAGCCTGACCTAATCATTCACTTTGTTCCCAGAAGTGCTTAAACTCTGGCACAATTGTGAATGACTGTCTGGTGAAGAAAAATTCTGGGCATTGAAATGCAAAGGAGAGCCTTTAGAAATCCGTTTTTCTTCAACATTTTGATTTCCAGCAGTCTGACTCCTGCAACAGGCAGGTTGTGTATGGGCGTAGAGTTTACCCTGGCCAAGTGTGCAGTCCTGGATTTCAGCTGTATTATTTCATTTGTTTGTTTTAGAGAAAGTGTGGTGTTTACTCGCTCTAATGAATTTTTTGGCTTAGGCAAATGGCACACTGAATGCTTTTGTGAATTAATATTTTCCCAGTGAACTATAATAGCTTCTTAGTGAGTACACATCATTTGGTTCACACTCTTTGGTATGCATATTAACTCTAAAATATTGTGTGTTATTTACTTACATGCTTTGTCAGATCCCTCTGAGTTAACATTGGTTTATTCTTTCAGTCTCTGATATACTTTTTAAAAAGTTCGGGTCCAGATCCTACTATGTTTACTCAGGACATCAACAGAAACTTTTGCTTAAGAAGTTTTGTTGGAATGAGGGAACCTTTTTGTGGCCGACAGCTCAAAGCCATTAAGGTCTATTACAAAAATTCATTTTAATTCAGTCGGTTATTGGTCCAGTTGACTTTCACAGATGCTACTGTTTCAGTCCTGGTGCCATATATCCTTATGCAAGTACAGACAAAATATGCACTCACAATGAAAATATTGTACATAAACGGTATCTTGTATTTTCAACCTCAATTTTAGTGCCATTGTTTTGTATTTTAAAAACTGGCCAATGGGCTCAATTCTGACCAGACTTTACTTATTAAATCAAAAGCTTTACTTAACTATATAAGTGCAAAAAATGTACTTTTGTTAGACAACTTTTTTCATTTAAAATTAGGCACACAACTTCAAAGGACACTTTTCAAGTTTAAAATCATGCATGTGAAAAATCAGCCTCCCATCTTATTATGCCTATATTATTTAAAGTTCTGAGAGGTAGACACGTTAGTCTGTTTCAGCAAAAACAAGTAGTCTGGGGGCACTTTAAAGACTAACACATTTATTCGGGTATTAGAGCGTAAGCTTTTGTAAGTTACAAGTCATTATTCAAGCTGATTTAAAAGCAGACAAACAAAACCCAGGACTTGTCTGCATTTTTCAGTTTATTTACATGTGGCACTTCCTTCATTTTAGATAAGGGAAATATACTTGTTAAAATACAATTTTATATTTGTCCTTTTGTTTCTGATCAATTTCACTGGTGGCTGGTATGTTTATTAGCAAGTGCCTTGCTGCAGTATTTGCATTGCAGACACTGCAGGAGAATGTTTCAATTCATAACCAGTAACACAAGCACAGTTGGATTTCTGCCTTTTTTAGTTATTTTATTCTAAAAGCACAGAACCTGAATACTGGGCTCCCATTTCAATGTCCCTTTGAGGATGGCTGAATAAATTTCTGGCAAATTACTGGAGTCCATTGTGACTTTGCCTAAACCCTTTGCTTGGGGCAGTGCATAGCTGTGTTGCCCCAGGAACTAGACTGATATACAGTTACAATTTGCCTATGTTTCTCTCCCCCCTTCCTCCCTCCCCCTCTGCCCCCCCAGAGCCAGAAGGTGGAAGCTATTTAGCCAGCCTTGTACCTGGTGCAGCGTATTGCCTTAGCACTTTCACACAGTTGGACTACCTGGTGCACGGGGAGGAGCAGAGCCAATGCTCAACCAGCTCTCTGGCCACAGGTGCAAGGAATGGAGATATAGCAAACCTTTGGAGACTGTTCTGTGCTACTACCAAAGGTACAGCCAGCTGGTACAGGGGAATCTGGGGCACCACATGCCCTATTACTCACCTATATGGGTACACATGTTGGGCCATAACCTGGCCCTTACATTGTGCTCTTCCTGAACATTGAATTCAGCGAAACTCACTTCTGAAAATCAGGAAACACTTTCACCACCAATTCCCAGCTGGAACTCTTCCAGTATTTCAGCCAGGCTTCATTACCATGCCCTAAGGCCATCCAGTTCAATTGTCCTCCAAATCTCCCCCGAACCCTAAACTTCCTTTGTTCCCCATCATGTTCTCCAGCTCCCTCTCCCTGCCTGACCACCCAACTTCTCTTCCCGAACCAGGGAGGTACAACCTGTATTCTATGATTCTGAATAGTTCTATGATTCTGAATAGTTCTGAGATTCAGTGGAGAGTTTCAGTGTGTCAGGCATACCTCTTCTCAGCTCCTCACCCCAGTCTAAGCAGTGTGGTGTTTGGTGCATGTGCTGAGCATGTCAATTTTAAGCTGTTTACCCAGAGAGACATGTCTTCTCCAGATTCTGGCTCACGCTGGCATGGTGTAGGAAAAGGAGGGTAATTAGGTTACTTTGAAATCAAAGAACTTGACCTTGAATTCTGCCTTTATACCATTTATTAAGGGATGTCTTTATGCACATCACCAATGTTGTGTCAGAATGACTCAGTGGACCCCTGTGCATGTATTACAATCTGCCCTTTTCTTTCTCTTTGCTATTTTCCTGTGCAAAGTGATTTTCTGTGCAAAGTGATTGGCCACTCAGAGAGGAAAGATGGTCAGTAATGAGGCTCCAAATCTAGGATTTGGGAGATCTGGGGTGAAGTCCCTTTTCTTCCTCATACTCTTTGTATGACTTTGGACATGTCACTTACCAGCACAACTGTTCCAGCAGAAAACAACAGATAGTCTTGTAGCACCTTAGAGACTAACAAAACATGTAGATGGTTTCATGAGCTTTTGTGGGCACAACCCACTTCTTCAGATGAATGGAGTTATTAAAGGTCCAGCTTCTAAAAACAAGGCTAGTTGTTGTTAGTCTGTACCTGGAAAAACAAACTCAGCTATCTCTCTGCAGCATTTGTCCCAGCAGAAGTTTATCAGAGGTGTGATCCATGAATGACACTGCTGTGCTCCCATAGCTCCTGATGTAGATGCCGTTTAATCAGCAAAATTGCACTTTTGCTGGCATATCTTATTTTACTCAGCTGAGCTTGAAGATACATCAGCAAAAGCTATGTCCATGCTAGAAGCACTTTGGTAGTGTAATATGGTGCTATACCAGGAAAGCACTCCTAGTGAAGACTTGGCTTTGCTGCTTTTTGCCTCAGGTTCCCATCAATAACATGGGTACAATACTTTTCTTAGGCTCACTTTTTAACACTTATGAGTGTTGTGAGGGTAAATACATCCAAGATTGCAAGCTTTTCAGATATTTTGGTGTTGGGGAGCGTCTAAACATCTAAAATATCTAGATTGATCCAGATTGAATTACATGTGTTAATTATCTTTCTGATTCTTATTCAGAAACACTGCAGAAGAATATCTGGATAAAAGGCACAGGGAAAAAAAATCCAATTGTTGAAAATGATTTGTGTTTCCTTAAGAAGAGAAAGAAACCCTCGTACTCCTTTTTAATGGCTAATTATATGCTGGAATTATTTTAGATTTTAAATTATAGTATATAAAATATCTGTGTCCCATTTTTGGCATATTCTCTAGATGTTCTCAGGCAATGGTATAACCTTTGGCCTATACAACAAAATAGGCTACATACAACAACCTGAATTCTTAGCTAAGCAAATTGAAAACATGAGCTCTGTATCTAAAATCAATATGTAGTACTATCATTTCAGTATGGAATTAAGACAGACCCAATAGCTGCAGTTCAGAATAGTTCTCTGTGGTTTCTTGTATTGGAGCCATAATCAATGTGGTTTGTTTGCTATTTTTTTTAAATGCTGGGCCCTTAAAAAATTAATATTCACAATACAAATCTAACCCCAAAGGTCAATTTGCAGTATTTTAGGAGTAATTGTGAAGAGATTGGAATGGGGGGTGGAGGGAGGAATGGCAGTTGCAGAGATTGTGCTGTATTGCTAATGAGCAGATGCTCTGCAGTGTACTGAGAGATCGCATTACAATTAAAAAAATAGTGGTAGCTGGGAGGAGATCATTCAGCTGTGTATGCGATGTCAGATCTACCTTGACCAGCTTTTTTTGTGACAGGTGCAGGTGGATTAAAAACAAAAAGAGTCTCCATACCTGGTGGTTGACTTGGGACAACACTGCATGCATCAGAAAATGAGACCTGGGCTCAAAGGAAATTGTGAAACTGTTTTCTGGTAGCATTCAAATATGTCAGGATAGGGCTAACAGTTTGCTGCAGAAGCAGCACAAATGTTGGCCACTGCCACTCCCTGCCTTTCTGTGGTTCTCATCCTTTCAGGCAATGGAGACTTTGAACTAGGGATGTAAAATCCTGTTCAATCAGTTAACAGGTTAAACCCAGCTGGGGGCTACTTTGGCTGGTGCCCCCTGCCTGTGGTGTGGCAGGCTGCTCTGGCCAGGCCAGGCCTACCATGGCCAACCGGTTAACCGTTCACATCCATACTTTGAACGTCTCTTGATAAGTGCAAAATGGAAAAGCAGCAGTCCAAGAGGGAAGGAAAGGAGTACACGATCTCCCATGACAAGGTTATGCATTAACTGTGGTCAGGGAGACCGTGAATATAGGGTTACCTCTTTAGCTAGGGATGGGGTGAATAAATGTGATACCCCAACAATAACATGTCTCATAGATGCACATAGCCAGTAGTATGGAGAGGGAGAAATGGAAAAGAAATTGACTCTAGAATTAATGTCCCTATCTCAAAGACCATAGGTAATCTCATCATATTTATTAGAAAAAATACTTCCCAGTTTAGGAAGCAGCTGCATTTTGCATAGGGAAAGGTGCTTAGTGAGAGCAACTTAGATGCTGCAAGTACTGTTAGATCCAGTAATGCACATTTTCTTTTATGGCCTCCTCCTGTCTCTCTCTTTCACATCAGGTCAGGGGGCTTGTAGCATAATTAAAAATTTAATTATTTATGAAGAGCCATTAAAGTGGGCGGTTTGCAAATTAGTCAAAGACAGCAGAAGTGTGACACGAAGCCGCATTCTCCTCTGCCTCTCTCATTCACAGTAAATGATGTCTCGACTGTCTGCCTGGAAACCAGGCTAATGTGTTTTGAGCTTTGGATAAGAAGGAAAAAAAAAGAATGCTCTGTGATGAGATATATAGGGGAGATAAAACTACAGATGGAATTCTGCTGGCAAAGGGGCATATTGAGAGGACAAAAGAAAGGGCATGGAGCATGACTCATTGTACAGCTTTGGAAATTAGGAAACTGAATGTTCTAATTTTTCTATCCATTTGAGGAGTTTATGAGCTTAATGACGTTTCTGAAAATAGTGGGAGCTCATTTAATAGCATTAAGACCATATTCTACCAATATGGTGGGGGACTATCTGAAAATAAGAGAAGGCCTTTATTTATATGCTGTTATCTGGTAATAAGGGCACAGCTATAGGTGGGACCCTAATAAATGAGATCTAAGGCACGTGAAGCCTTTTAGCTGCAGTACTATTTTTGCCTTGACAAAACCTCCTTACAGGAAGACAACATGAGAAATAGGCACTAATTGTACTGTAAAAGTCAGCCTTGTCTACCAGGTTCCCATTCACTTTCAGGTGCACTTCTAGGTACTGACTTAGGTCCCTCCATGGCTAAACCCTGACAATTTGAAAGATCATTCTTCTCCCCGTGACCGATCATAGCATTTCAGGTCATCTGAATTGCTGAAGCTAACTGTCCCTAGATTTAACTGGACATGTGTTAGTGGCATTGGGAGTGCAATGGAAAGAATTCTGGTGTGGGGGTAAGAAGGTGGGCTATTTCTCCCCTACCCCCAAAGAAGTATCTTACTGAGTATTTGAATGTGGCTTATTAAATTATGTGCATGCAGCCTGAGGTCTGTGGAAGGCCTGTTTAATCTAATGACAAGCACTGTGGTATGTTTGTGTATGTGTGAGAGAGTCTCATCATAAAGACTGCTTTAATTGTAAGGTGGAGCTTTCATGAAATATCCAGTGTAGTAATCCTGGCAAATAAAATCTCTATTGTAACACATCTCTTTTGACTAACAATAGAATTATAGTGAAAATATGCCTACAGGCCATATGTGAAGAGCCAATTTGAAAATGGAAAAACTCACGTTGTCTCTTCAGTGTGCGTTGTTCATACACTATACTCATTGTTTTTAGTATGCATAATACAATGAGAGTGCATCCCTTTCATCATATGTATGTATGCACTCATGCGGGCAGGGGGAAAGTGCAGAGTCCTGTCTCCACCCTTAAATTTTTTTTTAAATTTTTTTTGAGTCCTCCTTTAGTCATGACAGATGGAATATGATTCTGCAACCTGATTGAAATGAGTTTCTAACACAGACCTTTCATTGCTCTGAATGCTTAAACTGAACGTGCATTCATTATCCAGGAAAAAAACAACAACAAAAAAACAATAACACCTTTAAAACCCATGTCTGATGAGAGTTGGCATTATTTTGCAAAATAAGAATGCAGACACATTAATTAATATAAATTGACTGGAACTGATGCTTAGTATGCAGAATTGAAACTGCTTGAAGCTGCCTTCACTTATGCATGCACAAGTTATGCTGGATGTTCCCATGGTAATTATAGCTCTGTTCAATATTAATGAGTAATTGCCATAGTGAATTCCTTAAAGTCCCCTCCTTTTTGAAGAAAAGAGATTAACCCGTTAGTGAATTTGGCGTTTATATGGCTCATGAAAACCAGTGGCGGTTGCTGATCACCTAAGTCGGGATCATGGCTGGAGATGCTGTATGAGTTCCCCTGTTTTAAGTTTGCTAGTCAGAACTGGCCACTCTGTGCCTCATCCAGCAATTTCTACATAGATGTATTATGAAGGGTTGCATTGCAGTTGTGTAAGGCTGTAGATGCACATGCTGATCCATATTTGCAAGCTGCCCAATGTGAAACACTTTAAATAGGCTTAATTTTCAGAAAGTTCTGAGCACTTACTCCCTGAAAATCAGGTCCCAAGTTGGACACCCAAAAACAGAGACACACATAATTACAAATCACTCTTGAACATTTTATACACTGGACTTAGGTCTTCAGCCTACTCCCTGATTTATAGGGTTGTGGAGAAAGGTCAAGCAAAGCTTGTAATCTCCTTCAACTGCCTTCAGAGATCAGTCCCTTAATACGTTAAGACACGGTCATTCTTAAAGCACAAACCATCACAACAGTTTTCAAGTACGAGCATCAAATTGTCTTTTCTTATCCAGTTGGTAAAGATTCTCCTTTGTGTTAGGACATTCTTTGTTTCATTCTGATAGGTCTGTGTCCACCACCCAGACATTTGCTATGGATAGATAACATTTCAGTAACTTAAAATGATCCCTTTTTTTTCTGGAATATTTGCTAGGAATTATCTTCCCTTATCAACACTATAATTCTCCTAAACAGCATTCTATTATTGTGATGTGTGAAAGTAATTATACTCTTTCTTTTAGCATGCCGATTTGTCATGTTGGAAGCAGGGAGCGTGTTTGTCTTTGATCTTTGTGTATATTTTTCCCCCTGAGCCTCTAGTTCTATTCTTGAAACAGTGGCTTATTAGATACTTTCTCAAGAAAAAGCATAGCTGAACCCAATAGAAATAAATAAAATCTAATGAAAGAAAAAAGCTGAATTATACTTGCTGTTTGTACCTGAGACATTCCTTCATGGTACAGTAGTGGAGGTTCAGTGTAAAAGCAGAAAGGGCAGTAGCCATTGCTAGTTACTTTTTCAGTGATTGATTTTTTTTTTTTTAAAGAACTTTGGCTCCTATTATTATATTCTTTGTTCTCTGAAATGAAATGTATTATTTTCCTTTCTTGGTACATTTCCTTTGCTACTTTTTTGAAGACCTGAGTATGTAAAGAGGCCCCTCTTGCTTTGTAGTTATTGTGCAATGCAACTTTTTGAGATCATAGCTATCCAATCTTGTTTTTATTGTTGTTTTTATTACTATTATTTGTATTGCATTAGCATCTAGGAGCCCCAATCATGGATGTGGACCCCATTTGCTAGGCATTTTTCAGACATAAAACAGTAGATGGTCCCAATCAAGCCCAAAGAGCTTCCAATCCAGGTGTAAGACAAGAGTCAACAGATGGAAAATAATTGGGAGCTCAAAGAAATCCTGAGACTGTGCACAGACAATCAGCCTAACCAGTAACTTTCTCATGATGTTGTAATAAAGGCAGAAGCTATATTAGGAGAACTTCTGTATGTTTTTTGCTTTCATCTTCCAGGGTAATTTTTTTTCCATTGTTGATATATCTACATCTGTAGTTTTCTATCTGCAGGCGCAGTTTCTAATGTTTACAGCAGTTTCTGAGCTGAAGATTTGGTGTACTTTGGGCAAACCAATGCTTTTTTGGCTTTGGTTTTCTATTTGTTCCCAACACAGAAACAAAATATGTATATAAACAGTGAGCTTTGTCATTTTCTTACCCCCTTTCATGTTCCTCTAAGTTCTCAGATGCCGTGGTGAGAAACATCTACTTCAATGGACAGCTGTTAGGGAAGGTAGTGTCACCAGACGAGGAGTCAGGAGACCTGGGCGAGTGCCTCAGCTGATGTAAATGGTCACAGCTCTACTGAAGTCTAATAGAGTTATATCGGCTCAGGATTTGTTCCTCGTTGTGCTATTGGTTTGTGTCACTCAGGGCAAGTCACATCACCTCTCTGTGATTCATCTATACAGTAATACCACGTTTGTGTAGAGTGCTGTGAGATGTGCAGATGAAAAGGTGCTGAATAAATGTAAATTATGAGATTGATAATTGTTTTATTTTTGTGTAAATTAAGGCTATTTGAGGGGTTTTGGTGCTCCTATTTGAGTGGACTGTCAAGAAGCATATAAATGATAAATATCTTCTCCCCATTTTGAATAATGCCATTATTTTTATAGTGTACTCTTATATTTTAAAATATATCCCATCGTGTGTCAAATTTTGCTTTTATTTATCTTCAGAGTGGAGCATCCTTATTCACTGCATTTTGGCTGCCAGCATAAATGGAAACTGTCTTGAGATGTATATGCATTCAGACTGCAACAGAATGACTGGCACTGGGTATGTGTTTTTAGTGTCAAGGCTATGATAATATATATCATTAGTTGTAAAACATAGTCTGCTGCCGGCTCCATGCCAGCATGCTGTCTTATGCACAGTGCCAAACCTTACTGGGAACCTAATATGTTCTTTAGTTCAGCTGCAAATTTCCACAGTTGAAACTACAAAACTAAAATGCCAAATTGGGTCACACCAAATCTCCTTTGAATCATATTGACTGTATCTCAACTGGACATGGAAATCCGCCTCGATGTAGGCCAAGTGAGATGCTGTTGTATCTTCATCTTCCCTTTGGGCTAGATGGCTATAGTCTTGAGTTGGCCATGCTATGGGAGCAATACCTCTCTTATGGTACATTTACACAGAGATAAAAGCCCTGTGGCACAGCGATGGCTGATTTGGGCCCACAAGGTCTAAAAGTTGCTGTAGATGTTTAGGCACCAGCCCGGATCTGAACATATACCTGGCAGGTTTTGAGCCCTGGAGCCCGAACCAGCTGCCTCAGGCCAGCCGCTGGTTTTCTATCCCTGGGTGGATATATCCTTAGTCCCCTGTGCAGACCTGATCAGATTGTGGCTATGGCTGTGAGGCCTAGTAATACTGGCCAAAGGATGTAGGGGAAAAGTCAGAGAAGGGAAGCCACCCTGGCTCCATTTCCTTGCTTGTTTCCTTCAGCGAGTGCATGACAACACACAGGGAGTAAATTGCTCCAGGAAAAGTGATGAACTACTTCACTCCTTCCCCGAGGAAAGGGGACAAATTGTGACTCTGAGTAACAATTCATTCTCTGGTCTGGTGCTGGGGCAGTGCCACCCTTTTTTGTAGAGATCTAGTTCTTTCTGATTTCTTGGCATAGTACGTACTGACTGTGAAATAGATGATGCAAAGAAAAAACCTCATTGTTGATTTCCTGACGGGTAAAATAGCAGCAGTGTGTTATAACAACTTGTGCTTCCAATAGTGACTTTTGTATGTAATATTGTAGTCATGTCTATCACCAGAAATTAGAGAGAGAGGCTGAGTGAGGCATGATACTTTTATCAGACCAACTTCTGTTTTTTCTCTCACCAGGAGAAGTTGTTCCAATGCAAGTTGTTACATCACCCAGCTTGTCTCTCCCCATAGTGCCTTTTGCCAATTGAACATAAGATTGTCTATACTGGGTCAGACCAAAGGTCCATCTAGCCCAGTATCCTGTCTATTGACAGTGGCCAATGCCAGGTGCCCCCCAGAGGGAGTGAACAGAACAGGTAATCATCCCCTGCAGTCCATTCCCAGATTCTGATAAACCATGCCTGCCCATCGAGGCTAATAACCACTGATGTACCTATCCTCCAGGAATTTATCTAGCTCTTTTTTGAACCCTGTTATAGTCTTGGATTTCACAACATCCTCTGACAAGGTGTTCCACAGATTGACTGTGTGTTGTGTGAATTTGGTACTACTAATAAAATATACTTGGTTCTCTTTCCATGATACTTAGGTTATACTAAAGATGTATTTAGCACAAAAGAAAGGTACTTTACAAGTACTTTTAAAATACAGCATTAAAAAGGCTCCGTAACAATGGGAAAAGGAAGGAATAGCTAGGTCAAGGGGATTATGGAACTCTCACTCATGATCAATATTATCTTACTCCATGACTTTTTCTACTAGCAATCAGCAGATCTACAAATGTATTCACATACTGCTTGGTTTGAGCATGGACTTTCCCATAGCAGTAGTGGGATGAGATGGAGGGAAATGTTAGGTTGATTATCAGCACAAATATTTATCCCATTATGAAATAATCTTTCAAGGGTCATTTCAGAAGTCCCTTCACTTTAGTCTTTCAGAACAGGAATTCACAAAGTCTTGGAGATTATATTGTTAACAGTATTGTAAGAGGAAACGGACTTGCTGGACTAATAGGTCTTTAAGAATCTAATTTTCTTAGTTCTGTTATAGGAGAAACTCCAGTTTTTTACCCTGGATTTCTATGATAAACTTAATGGAACACAAACTACAAGAATGCCAAAATACATGTATGGTTAAATATATTTAAGGGCTCTGTTATATTTTCACATATTATATTCACACTATAAAACGGCAGGCTGATATACGTGGGAAGGAAAGGCAAAAAGTTATGACCCTAAAAGCGCAAAAAAAAAGTCAGAGTGGGAAATGTCATTTATCTAAAAGCAATAGAGTTTTTGAATGGTTTGCTTGGCCTAAGATTTGCTGGGATGAGAAATTAGAAGACCGAGAACCCCTCCCCCTCTTGATTCAGTGTAATTCACCAGAAAGAGAAAGGAAATAAAATGTGAGCAACAATACAGATTCTGTAATCCCTTGCTTAAGGGAAGCGTGTTTGCATGAGGATGGGGGTGAAGAGGAGGAACAGCTGCTCACTGGATTAATATACAGTCCAATATTAATCCAATCATAAAAATCCAATATATATTGGATTATAGTATTTAGTTTCTAATGGTTTTATGACATAGCAAATCTGAATTTTGAAGCTCTTTATTTCTCCAGTCTCTGCAACAGCACTACTTTGCTTTGCAGAACCTGAGGATTAAAAACAGGCTGCAACAGTATGTACATAAAAATAAAAAATTGTGGGTTAGAAAGGATGTTGTTTGCTGTCTTTATTAGATATTTCTCAACAGCTTTTCTCATTATAGTTTGGCATTATGAGCCAGCACGCACCAAAAGAAACCTAGGGTCACCCATTTCTTTACACACAGTAACCCATTTTCATAATGATCTTTGGATTCAGATTGGAAGATACCTCCTGTGGCTCCTTTCTGTGTGTAGATATATGAAAAGGAAAATGTAAAGATTTCATTTCTAATTGGAACACTTGGGCAAATTCTGTAGAGGAACTTTGTTCCTGCATCTCACATGAAAGTTAATGGGAATTAAAATTAATAGAGGACACAGATGCTAAGCACCTTTCATGGGGTGGCCATTATTTAGTTAAAACCATGTGTAACAGACATCTACTCGAGGGCTCTAGAACAGGGGTAGGGAAAAAAGCCAGAGGCAGTTCACCAGGGTTAGCCCTTGGCGGGTCACTAGCACTTTATTTACCTGCGCGTCCGCAGATACAACAGCTTGCAGCTCCTGTTCTCCATGGATCACCGTTGCCGTTCAATGGGATCTGAAGGAAGCAGTGCGTTCCATTAGCTGGGAATGGTGATCCATAGCCTGCAAGTGGCTGGACAGGTATATAAAGCTGTCAGTATTTAGTAGCTTTGGACAAGGAATAAGCTCCACATTGGAGCAGGAATATGGCGAATGAGAAAAGTGACAAAATTTTGAAAGGTAAATCAAGCAAACTGACTGAGATATTTAGTCTTGCGGAATGTGCTCTGTGTAACAGAAACTGGGCCATGGATGAATGGATTTTTTTTTATGTATAATCATATCTGGGGTATAGCCACTGTACTGTGGTTGTTAGGTATTTTAAAATGGAATGTATTTGCATAATCCATTTTCACCTTAAGATAGTGACAACAGCATAGGGGATATTTCCAGGGTATTAATAACCAGCTGGAGTTAATACCTCTTGTCCTTCTCAGTCATTTTTTTAACAAGGAAATGCTATGCAGCTTACCTGTCACTGATGAAATAATGAGCTTAGTATGCTACAATACATGATTTTAAACAGCTGCCTGATTGGACCCCAGTCACAAATACAAGCCACGCCATTTTATTTTAAAAAACAACAAATAGTCTGGTAGCACTTTAAAGACTAACACTGTTTTGTTAGTCTTTAAAGTGCTACCGGACTATTTGTTGTTTTTTAAGTTTATCCTGTACAGACTAACTCAGCTACCCCTGAAGCATTTTATTTTAGTAAAGCCCGTCTACTGTCCCCTGGAGTGACCCATAAAGTGCCCATTTCTTTTGTCAGACAAGGCCCTAAAACTTGCAAGTGAGTGTACATTTATTTGTGAGCACTGTGAATGTTGTGTTCTTCTGGGCCATTCTTTTCCATTTTTTAATATCTTGAAGTTACCTCAAACCTAAACTGTGGACCTGCCACAGAGAAGAAGTGGTAGTACAACTATCTTACCCACTGCTGCCAAAGTATCTGTATCAGTAACTAGGGGGGTGGTTTTATTAGGGTCTTGACAAGGATTGGTCTTCTCTGAGGATAGTTGTTGAGAATAAATGTTTAAAATAAGTGTAACATACCTAGTTATTGTAAAGACCAGTGTAATATAAATAATTTAATAAATCACTATGTAAAATGTAACCCTTTTTTATCCTTCTTTCAACTAAAATCTGTATTTAGCGAATAACAGTAAAACTTCAATGAGCATTGACATGATGAATATCTTCTCTTCTTATAAATCAAGAATATTTTACCTTGTGTATATATAATAGTAAAAAGTAATACAGTGCTTAGTGATCTGTTTTTAAACAGTAGCTCAGAGATAACATAAAGACCATGACATGGTAAGGTTGATGTAGCAGGCATTTCTGATTAGATATTGTAATAGTTGTGAAATCTATGCATTTTACCAGAGTGCAAATTAAAACCCTAATGAGGTCCTTGTGGCATTGCTTTCACTGGGAATCTCTGGGTAGATACAAGAATCTACCTGTGTGGTTTCTGGATCTAAGGCAACAAGCTAGAGTCCTTGTAAAGTCAGTGTGGCTGCATGGGGGCTTGAGCGGCTATTCACATGTTTCTGATTCCATGCATAGCACCTAAATAATACACTGATATGTTTGGACCTGTTTTATAGGAATTGCCAGACTGAATCATATCAGTTTTTGGAGTAATCCACTGTCTTCTCACTGACAGTCTCGCCAATACCAACCTTCAAATATTGCTGCGAGAAACTTAGTAGGAGGTAGTCAAGCTAACTCCCATTAATTGATGTTTGGCTCAAACCCTGCAGTGTGAGAGTTTGTAGTCCTTCTAAAATTCTTGTTTGGTTGTTCGTTGGTGTTAGTATATACTATTATCACTGGATATTTTTTACTTTGGATATGAATATATGGAAGAAGGGTAGATTTGTGATTAAGGCACTTGGTTGGAACTCAGGAGATTTGGCTTTATTTTTGTCTGAAATTTCCTCTGTAACTTTGGGCAAGACTCTTCATCTCTGTGTGTCTCAACTTTCCCTGCCTAAAATGAGGCTAATATTTCCCTATATAAAAGGGTTGTTTTGAGAATGAAATCTGTTAATGACTGTGAAGCACTTATGCTGATCTGTAGCAGGCTTATAAATACCTAGATAGACAGAAATGTCCAATTCCTTTTTTGAATCCTGTGGTGCTTTTAGCCTCAATAATAAATAATAATAAGAAACTCACTATGTGTTATGTGAAAAATAATTTATTTTATAATATCAGATGTGCTGCTGTGGGAGCAGCAGTAAAGTAACATACTTCACTTGGATATTTCATGACTGTGAAGTATGTTACTTTACTGCTGTAAAATCTTGAATGCTTAACTGTGAAATCTTCATGTCACATTAATATCTGTTCCCCCCATTCAATATTTTATATATTATTTATGGTCCTTCAGGATGAGAGATGCTTTATAGAAGTAAGATATTATTGCCTCACATTGAGAAGTTTATCTTTATAGAGCGGTTGCCTAGGAGATAAACAAATTCTGGTTTTCCAAGATTTCTCTGCAGCATATAAGAATGGCCATACTGTGTCAGACCAATGGTACATCTAGCCTAATATCCTTTCTCTGATGGAGGCCACTGCTAGATGCTTCATGAAGAATGAACTGAACAGGGCAATTTCAAGTGATCTGTCTGCATGGGCCACTTCTAGCTTCTGGCATAAGCTATTTGAACAAATCCAAGGCTTATCTATGAGCAACAAAGCAAAACTATTAAGATGAGACATTCCTGAACTCAAATTCTTACATATTAGCAGCTTTAGTGAAAAATCTTAATTTTTATGGACAGAGCAAACATATTTTATGTGCTTTAATAAAGCAACTTTCTTGTTCATTCTAATTTATTTTTTGTTACTGGGAGTTGCATTCTTATTCAGGTACTAGAGTTCTCTGTGTATCCCAAGGGGAATAGAACATAGAAGGATGATATTGCCGGAAGATATTATTGGTGAATTTCAATTGTACAGCAGTCTCCTGTAAGTCTGTTGAATTGTCAAGGACTTTGTTTCATGGTGAAAAGAAATTATGCTTCTGTGCTAAACTGAACAAGCTGAAAGCCCAAGGGGAATGCAAAAATGTTGCCTTACCTGTGGGGGAATATTGCGTATGCGAGAGCAGATGACAGTAACACAATAAATAAAGGTAATAAATAAGCAAAGCAATGTCAGTTTGCAAGTTGCAGATGGTCACCTTCTGATAGGAACATGATCTGAAGGGTGCTCTGATTAGTGATGTTGTTTCATAGCATTTGGTTCTAGCAGTGCCTAATCATACCACCCTTCCAGTGTGAATGCCAATGAGTGCTTTATAATCCAGTGAAACTGAAAACCCACCTTTGCATTGTTATTTTCCTATTTTATTATGCCTTTTCCTGCCTGTGAAAGGAAGTTTTGATCAAAGATTCCTTCTCCTCGTCACTCTCTAAATATATATTGAAATAGGATTTTAAGACAGAAAATAACTTGCACAAATGGAAAAAAAGGGGAAGACAACTATAATTCTAATTGTCCACTGCTCCTAAACAGTGGGGTTGTTTTGACATATTTAGATGTGCTGAGGATTTATCCCAATGCTTGTTAAATAGTGTTTTAAACTGTCTTTTACTAAAAAAAAAATCCTACGTATTTTTCTGCTACTAGAAATAGTTCATCGTGCAAATATTGTACTGCAATTGCTTATGAATGGGGAACAAATTAAGAAAATGTATTCTGCTTCTCTTTAAACTGAACCATACTGTTGTGAGTATAACACTCAAGGCTATCTCCCTGATTCCTCATGGCTGTTAAGAAGTGTATTTTGTGTACTGGAAATAAGTCTTTCTTTTTCTGAGAGTCATCAACAGTAGCCAGAGGGCAAGGAGAAAAAAAAAATTAACTGGAATGTGTAACCTAGAATTTCAAATATAGAAGTAGAAGAAATACAAGACTGAAATACAAGAACTATATAAATCAGAAGGTGAAACACACTGTGATTCTCCTTGCTCTTTACACTCATCTGAATATATTGCCTTCAGTAGTAAAGTGTGGTTTACATCAGAATGTGAGGTGAATCAGGCCCTTTTTTGCATCCAGAAAAGGATATTTTAAACAGCTTTCATTAGTGAGAATGTGCCAGTCTTTATTTTAACTGTTTTATTCAACTGGGAAGGATGAACACACTAGAAAGATAAAATAAAAACCAAACGTAAACCATGGGTTTGCCATGCAAGCACAGTACTTTTATGACATTGTGTGTGTATGCATGTGAGAGAGAATCTGTTTAATTTATAAATTATGTAGGGCTGGGGTCTTGTCTTTGTACTGTTCAGCAAATTGCCTAGCATAGATATACAAATCAGGTTAGATTGTTGCTTTGCAGTCTTCCTTCAGTAGGGGGCAGCACAGAGCTCTGATGTCCAGAAGCAGACTAGCGAGGGAACTCATAGAATCATAAACTGGAGAGGCCATCAAGTCCAGCCCCCTGCACTCATGGCAGGACCAAGCACCATCTAGATCAGGGCTCCTGAACTTTGGAAGCCCTGGGGGCCACAATGACACTCGCAGCATGTGCTGAGAGCTGCAACTTAAGTGTGGTTGCATATATATGCAAATAACTTCTTTCACACAATGCCCTTGCGCTCCCGGCACCTCCTCCCTGGGGGCTAGAAACACCGACACCCTGAACCCGTCTGATCCAGAAAGCCCATCAGCTTGCATCTTTCAGTGCTCACCCCACCTGGGAGACACCTGGCTGTTGTAGACCATGTTCCCAGTGGTGGCCACGTTCAAAGGATCCCACCCGCGGGCCACTTCTTGAACCCTGTGTAACCCAAACTGCACCACGGGCTGCAAACAAAAGGGCTGCAGGCCACATGCGGCCCATGGGCTGCGTGTTGAGTAGCCCTGATCTAGATCATCCTTGAGAGATTTCTATCTAAACTGCTCTTAAAAATCTCCAGTGATGCAGATTCCACAGCCTCCTTACACATATATTCCAGTGATTAACCACCTGGACAGGAAGCTTTTTCTTAATGTCCAACCTAAACCTCCCATGCTGCAATTTAAATACATACAAATATGAATAGAATTCTTAAGCCGGTTTCATAGTAGAGATGGTGAGCTTAAGACTTACAGCAGATCTGAGGTCACAGAATATTTCACCAAAGGAAAACATGCTGTCAGGCTCGCATAGGGCTTGAATACACATGCTTAGCACACTGCACTTACCAGTTGAGCTAGCCAGCCCACAGAGGACTTAAAGCCCACCAGGCCCAACTTTCTGATGGGCAGGGAAGGGCCTGTCGGGGTGGGGTAGAGTCTTTTAATACCACAACTCTCTCCCTACCTCTCCTGTTTCTCCAGGGAATTAGTATTCTGCAACTGGTCTATGCCAACATCAGTGTACTTTCCCCTTTGCACCAGCTCCACTATTTTCAGGCCTGCAGATGTGAGTGAGAGGGGGAAGAGAGAAATTGCCCCAGAGTCCGGCCATTAAAAAAAGCCTGGGGCTCCTGGCTGCTACCAGCCCTCAGAGCACCTGGAAAGCAAACACAATGCACAAAAGGCAAACAGAATGCCCAGAAGACAAAGAGAATGCCAGTTGTGTGGGGGGAATGGTAAAACATTCACCTGCAAACAAATTATAATTGTATCTCATAATAAGATCTTGACGTTTATGTAATATATTATGTGGTGTAGTAGCAGTTCAAAAAAAGATGAAGAATGTTTTCTGTAAGTGACGATGCATGTGATATGTTGTGTGTTTTAGGGAGCAGAATACACCTATCAAATTTCAAAGGAGTTGAGATGAGAGAACAAGCCCAAACTCCTTCATATCTTTTTTTGTGTATCTATTTCCTGTGCTAATAGTTCTGGTAAAATGCAGAAAAATGTTGTCATTGGACCAAAATAATGTTAGTTTGGAAGACTGGTTCAACTCAAACTCCCTATTAAAACTTATAAGTTTTGCTTAAAAAAAAAAAAAGTAAAGCAGGATATTAAAGGCCTCCTGATTTAGAATTTATATAGAAAGTGTCAGTTAAACTTGGGAGAGAAACATCTGAAAACATACTGACAGCCCCCGTTCCACTGAACTAGAGGTGCCTCTTTTTAAAGCAGCTTTTGAAAATTCCTAGATGAAAGATAACTGGCTATGTTTTATACTTTATTTAAAGCTATTATGAGGTCATGGAAGCCTGCCTCATTACTTGCTCCACTGCTTATTACTTGCCAGTGCAGTAAATGCTAAAAGGCCTAAATTTTAGACTGTGTTCAGCTTTTTTTAATGTTAAATACTAAATTTTAATGGAACTTATGAAAATATTGATTAAAGCCTCTTTTATGCTCTCTTCTTTTGATTTTTGTATTTCCTTAAAGTGTTTGTAGCTCAAATGCTGTGACAGGATGCAGTAGAACCAGACAGTGAAACTGGCTACATGCAAGCTGGTGTGTTGTGTGTGTTTTTTTTTTTTTTTTTTTTTTTTGTCCAAGCCCAATGTAGATGCACATAAATAAGCCCGCCCTTTAGCAATTAGATTTAACCAGATCACTGGACCCATATGCACATGTGGAAATCTGTGAATGCAAGGATTTCTTTGTTCAGAACTAGCTGCAGGTTTGGGGTCTAACTGGTGAAAAGTGAATCGGAATAGATGTGGATATGTCTTCGACCCTTATTTTCCCCCCAAAGTATTAAGATGTCTTTATATAGAGGGGTGTGTGTGTGTGCGTATGTTAGATGCCCACATTCTAGTTTGTATCTTATAGTGGATAAGTTTCCATGTTGTAAAAACAACACCGGTTCCAGTTATTGCTAATTGGCACTTCAACTGAGCTCCTCAAAACACAGGGTAAGGATTTAAAGGGACCAAATGTGCATTCATTCTACACAAATTCTTTCTGCATAGCCACATGAGGCCTGCTCCTGCTATTTGTATTGTATGTGTATAGTTCCTCTAAGTCTGGGTTGAGGCACTATCAGGATATTGGAGGGAAACTTGTACTGCCCACACTAAACTAACAACTTTTTCAGGAAATCAGATGTCTGGAACAGTGAAACGATGAGACTATTTCATGAAATGGTTGCACAAAAAGAAATTACTGAAACAAAGCATTTTTCTTTAGAGATAAGTAAAGGAATGTGTTCAAACAGAGGTGCAATTCTAGGGATATATGCAGGAAACCTATAGACCTTTGTGACATGAGTTGAGAAATTCCTCCTTTTTTGGAAGAAAATGCCTTTGTTTATACTATCGTAAGTCTTAAAGATACTTAGTAATGGGCTAGACCAGGAAAAGGCAATAGGTGGACAGTGGGCCAAATCCAAACTGCTTGATGCTTTTGAACAGACTGCAACATCTTTTTATTTACTACTACTACTACATTATGAATTATTATTTATTATTATTCTATTTTGCATTATTTTCTCTAGAGTCTGACCTTGACTATGCCTTCATCAAGAAATTTGGATATTAACAAAAAAGTAATGGCTACTTTTGAGCTAGCCAGTTTCTTTCCCCTGAGCTGGACATACCTTTGCTAAAATAACTACAAAATGTATTTTCCACTATGAGAGAGGCACATCCAATGAGTTACTTTTCATTCCTCATTTTGATTTTTCTAATGTGGCAGGAATATTTAGTTGCTGATCAGTGAAACTCACTAGACTTTAGATGTTAACCCCTTTGATTGTAATTTGAATACTGATCTGGGCATAATTGCTGCTGGCTCTTCTATCTGCAAACGTTCCTTGCCATCAAAAAAGCAAAGGAAGTAAACTCTGGTTTCTAGAAGAGTACCATTTGCTACCCTTGACATAATATATGATGCATTATCACTCATCACAAGGACAATATTCTTATCTCTCAGGAGAGAAAATGGTAACACTTTTTATTATTTTATTCTTTCTTTTCCTCCGGGTGTTGAGTAAGACGAGGTGTTTTGAATCATGAAAAGACTAAAAGGACCAGCAGTCCAAGGCAAGAATTATGCTCAGGCTGAAGAGGCGGGGCTGGGGTAGCCTGCTGTCAGCGCTGCCCAAAGTGTGCCCCTTTAGTCCTCAGCACCACCTGGAGCATGCCACACCCCTCCCCCCCTTAGCTGCATGGAGCATGCAGCGCGGTGCTCCAGAGGCTATTTAAAGGGCTCAGAACTCTGGTCACCACCACCGCTGCTGCAGTATCACCAGCAGTGGCCAGGAGCCTTGAACCCCTTTGAATTCCGGACCCTGGAACAACTACCCCTTTTGCCCTCTCGCCCCATTTATGGGCCTGGCATCTCTTGACCCATCAACAGTTTTGCACACAAGAGCCTTTGTCTTATAACACCGATAGTTTTATATATAAACTTCAAAGTAGAATCTAATTACTACACACAGAGATTGGTCTCTTTGTTAAATTGAATACAGTACTATGCATATATTATAAAGGGACAGAGATTGGGCGCACATTAGCAACACGTCATGGGAGGTCTAGCGTGATTGCATCTGTGGCTGGCAGGGGAAAATATTCATTGGGGCTACGTTTACTCTGCGAGTTTTTGCGGCATAAAATATGCTAATGAGGGACTTATTAGCATAAGACGTGATCTCATTAGCATCTTTTTTGCTGTTTCTTTTTGCGCAAGGGGTTTTTGTGCAAAAAGAAGTAGGGTAGCCACTTATGTTTTGCGCAAAACTCCCGTTTTGCGCAAGATCCCCGTGCCTGTCCTGGAGAGGCATAAGGATCTTGCGCAAAATGGGGTTTTTGCGCAAAACGGAAGAGGCTACACTGCTTCTTTTTGCACAAAAAGAAACGGCAGAAAATATGCTAATGAGATAGTGACTTATGCTAATGAGTCCCTCATTAGCATATTTTATGCCTCAAAAACTCGCAGCGTAGACGTAGCCTGGGAGATGGGTTTTGTGGGGGAGGACATGCCACTCTGTGCATGTTTATGGGCATCCTGCTCTCTGTGGGAACATGGGGAGGTGGGGGTGTGAGGCCCCTCTCTCATCTGTGGTTGTGCCTTTCTTTATCCTGGCCTGGTTTGGGGAGTGAGTCCATCCTTCTCTGGTGGTTTCTGCCAGCAGAGCTAGGCCTCACTTAGGGTTATTTAATTTAGTGCCAAAGCAAAGTAAAATATAACACAGACAAGAGTAGGAGATCAGATAGGTTTTTTTGGGGGGAAGGGTTAAATAAATAAATGCTCTCTAATTAAAGAGCTAGGGAGGAGGCAGAGGCAGTCCCTGGTGTCCAAAGGGAGCCTGTTGTAAGAAGGGAGAGCCATTCTCAAAGTATTAACATTGATAATATCAGGCCAGTGCCCTTTAAGTCCTGGGAGCTGCTGCTGACACTGATCAAGCCAGCCCAGGTTGCATCATGTGCTGTTTCCCATGTGTGTAGTCCTGACCTACCTCCTTGTGGGAGCTGCAGTGCACCATGCGTGGAGTCAGCCATAAAGAGAGTACATGTCCCAAGAAGCATCCGTGGGGGAGCGCATGTGCAGGGGTAGACTGGGGAGGCTGGTAAGCAGGGAGCACATTTTGGCTGTTTCTCAAGAGCTGGAGCATAGCTCTGTCCTGCATTTCAAGTGCTGGAGCGATTCTCTGGACAATCCAACAACACTACATCCCTGCGGCACAGAAAAAATGGAGAGGGGCTAAGTCCTTTTGCCACAGGTGCCTGCCGGTTATGATAGTCCTGTAAATAGCCTTCATATACACTTACATCTTGTGTACACTTCTGGACACTTGCTTGCCAAAACATTTACCAACTGAAAGCCCAATTAAGGTGAATTAGGGATTGAAAAATCTGATTTAATAGGAAAGACTAAGAGTTAAATATGTACACAGTAGCTGAATTAAATGATAAATTAAGGGAAGGGTAATGATGGAGGAGGCAATAGCAATGTACAGATGTTTGAAAGTGTAAACAGCAGGGAGGCTGCAAAACTCTGCAGGCTTGTGTGTGTGCAGGGATTATAATTAGTGGGAAAGGAATGAAATTAGGACATGGTAAATTCTAAAATTCAAAATAACAGGAAAATATCTTAGGCACGGAAATTGCTGGCCAAAGGATGTGCTGGAACCAGCATGAATCTGTTTAGGGTACTTAGCTGGCCCCATTACTATGGTACCTCACAACTATAGTGTATTTATCCTCCCAGCATTCATGTAAGATAAGAAATCTGCTTTTTACTCATGGGGAACAGGGAAGCTATGTGACTTACCCAAGGTCTCACACACAGTCTGTGGCAGAACAGAGAATTGAAGTTGAGTATCCCAAAGCACAGGCTAGTACCATAACCAACCTTTTTCTCTCCATTTTCATATTTCAGTTAAGACCAGAAATGATCCTGCTTGGGTTAGATCCTTCTTCCATCATGATTTTTCTACGAGGTGTTTTTGGCTGCTCGTATCTTCTTGGGATTCGAACCTTGTATGCCTTTTCACTGCTGCCAGAAAGTCGTTCCTTGCCATTGGTCTGTGCTTCTAACTCAATCCGTCTTCCCAGCAGCGGGTCTCTTGAGCCACGAAGCATGGAGGCTGGAGAGAGAACCTGAATGGAACTAGGAACCTAGCAGAGTAGTAGGTAAACCCCTGGTGTCCAACACGCTAGCCACTAGCCACATGTGGCCATTTGGCTGGTTGAGTGTGGCTGGTTTGCTGTAATGGCTACTGCTTCAGAACTGGTTGAGCAGTCAGCAGCCATGGAACGCAATCAGAGAACAAAGGAAATAATCCTAGTGCTATGTATCTCTCATAGTCTGGGGTCTTACGGATCCAAGGTAAGTGTTGATGAGTCAGGAAGAAACACTGTGGGCTGGAGACAAGGAGGGAGCAGGGTTTGGGATGGTAGTGGGTATGTTGTGTGGGAAAACAGGGAGAGAAGGGGCAGAAGTAAGGGTGGCTTACTCTTGTTACTTTAGCACAGAAGGTACCAATTTTGGTTCATTCTCTGAGCAATAATACAGTAGGTGTTTGGTTGATTTTATTCTTGCCTTTTTTTCATGTATTAACAAAATACAGGCAGTTTTGAAGGACCACTTTGCCTGGGGTACGCCCTTGCTATGTCCAGGTTGGCTCTTCGTTTTGAGAAACTGCTCCATCATAGAACTCTCTGACAATATGCACCAGTTTCTTAAAAATCATGTTGAAATTAGGTATAAATGCTTAGGAAAACACCAATTAGACTTTCTTTTCTACCTACCAGGAGTCTTAAAATGAAAATCTTTGGAAGAAATAGATCTCTTCATCTTGTGTTTGATGTTACTTGAGAACTAGCCTTGTCAACTGATCCAATGAATTCATTGAGTCTTTCTAATTTGTCTGCAGATTTCAGTGTAATTAATTTTGCTTTTAAATGGTCAGTTGCAAATGTATCTGGGAAGGAGCAATGGCAGGCTGAGATAAAATTCCTCCTTCAGATAGCTTGGGTAACTTGGCAGTGATCAAAGCGGCAACTATTATTCATTATCCCTTAAGTTACTTAATACATTTATTCTTTTTCATTATAATGTTCTTGAGAAGACTGGAAAATTGTTTGAGCCTTTCCCAATTGCACTTAAAATCTGTGTAATTAGTGGGTGTTAGAAGTATGGGAATGACAATTGCCAAGAGCTTTTTTTCTACACAACAGATCAGTGACTGTAAGTCTCAGTGATGTATCACACCCATAGAAGTGATCGCCTTGGTTTATACAATATGATTTTACCGTGGTACTTGTTCCAACCAGGGTGAGTTGAAATGGATTTTTTTCTCTTGGGACAATACCTTCGAATCAAGACTAGATGCCTCTCTGGAAAATAGGCTTTAATCAAATACAAGTTCATTTTTAGTCAACTGCAAGTTACTGAGCTCAATAAAAGGGTAAACTGGGTGAAATTTAATGGCCACACTAGAAAATGTAATGGCTTCTTCTGGCCTTAAACTCGGTGAATCCATGGCATATATCATAGAAGTGAATGGATTGTTATTAGCAGTATTACTTTGTTCAGAAAGTTTTACTGTTCATGAATAGTTTTCTTATTGTGTAGTTGGAATAACAAGTATACCACTTTAGCACAATCTACGCTTTAGATTCAAAGTGTAGTCAACTGTAATACAACAGTGAACTCATTAAAATAGATAGTCCATCAGTCTCTCCATATGTCTGAGGTGAACCCATAGCAATGTTGAGAAAAGGCATGAAAGGAAAAATATTATTCACCAAAACTTTATTAAGACTATCAGAAAAGGAGGTCTGGGCATCCATTATGAGTCGAGATAAATAAAATCTACTATATAGTTTAGAGGGTCGGTGCATCTGCCTGTCTATCTCTCTGAGTCTATTTGTTCAAAAACGCCTCTTAAATGGTAAGCGCGAGGGACACCAAATTTGGTATGCAGCTTCCTCGTACCATAATTTAAAACAAGGTCAGTATTTGATTGTGCCAGGACAATGGGATGAGCGTGGAATGTGATTGTTTTGCATCAAATGGAAAGTGAGGGGTGAGAGCAGGGACAATTATACTCACAAATGACCTCGGGGGTCTAGGAAGTGTCCCAATCTTGAGGAACAAGCTGCTGGCTGGCAGCATGGCCCCTGCCATTCTGGGCTGCCCCCGGGGAGCAGCTACCCACTGTGCTGTGCAGTCCCCACAGCCCTGGGACAAAGCTAGCAGGCGGCCTGTATATCCCTCCCGCTGCCCCAGGCCAGCCTCGGTAAGAAGCCGGTGGGTAGGAAGTGCTGAGTAAATCTTTCAGTGTATTCTAAACCAAGAGCTGTTGAATGTCCATAACATAGTTAAGTATGTTACATCATTATTTCTTTGGTTTCTCCTACTATTGCTGGAATGGCAGACACAGCCTTCATTCTAAATTGTCTGCTTTTAAATATTTCTCTTTAGTGTCTCTTAAACATATATTCACCTGGCATTTTTCAAAACTATAGTATCTTGGTTATGGAGGAGAAAAAAACCCTAAATTCTTGAAGCCACTTGGGAACTTTATGTAAA
Organism: Pelochelys cantorii; assembly: GCA_032595735.1. Taxonomy (NCBI): domain Eukaryota; kingdom Metazoa; phylum Chordata; order Testudines; family Trionychidae; genus Pelochelys; species Pelochelys cantorii. Next base: position 328,694,960 of record CM064326.1, on the reverse strand, counting down.
TTAATTAAATCATCATGCCAAAGAGAAAGTGAGAATGCCTCTATTTTCTTTGGCCGTTAGGGCACTCATGTGGGAGAGACAAATCCTAGGCTCTCTGCTCAAGTAAACATTAAATTGCTTCTACAAAATTGAACAGCATCATCAGATGGAGAAAAGCTTGTCCTGGAATTACCCCATAGCTAAGTGGCTAGAGCAAGAAGGTGGCCCTTCTCTTGAGGGAGGGAGGGAAAATGAACCTGAGTCTCTTGCATCCCAGGTGAGTTAGCTTTTCTCCTTAGATTTTCTTGAATAAAAGACTTACCTGGCTCAGATGTTTGATTCTGGGAGAAGGTTCATAGCTGTGACCCTGCATGCAGATAGGCACCTCCAAGTGTTGGACTCCCACAGTTGAAGCACAAGTTCCAGGAAATGCACATATAGCTATAATAACATTCCTACTTAAGAAAAGCATTTTGAAAATGGCTTGTAGGAAGGAGGGAAAGAAACCAGGGCAGGGGGCAATGAATCAAGAGCATCTTACTCCCCCTTCTGTCCCTGAAAAAGGAAGAGAAAGGCATTGTTAGGGCTTTCTTTCCATTATCGTCTCTCTCAGAAAATTACACGTTCTCTTTAATGTGCACACGCATCATTAAACACTCCATATATCTCCCATAGCTTCTCCACCCTAACACTCAAGAAGCCAGTCATCAGATTAATCTTTGTCACTAACAATCACTTGTATAGCTATAAGAAAGGAACATTATGGCCATACAAGCACAGCAGGAATCTATAATTTAAACCTCATACTGCTGAATTAAAGGCATTTATCAGTATACTAACCCATCTCGCTCGAATTATCTTATTTTTAGCCCCACAGTGCCAGTATATTCAGGTATTGTAACCCCAGCCTCTAAATGTGTTAGTAGTTAGCAATCTGCTCTTGATAGGAACCATTATAGCTAAGAGAGGGCTGGGGTTGATATTATTTGTTACTTCACTGGCAGCAGGCCTCTGAGATGCCCATGTGACATCATTTGGCTGCATCTTGATAGAATTAGGAGCCTCTTTTTTCTGTGTGGGCACATTCTTCCCTAGGTTCTAGGCAGGGTTGCCAACTGGCTTATCACAGAAACCCAAACACCCTTGACTCCTCCCCCCCTTCCCTGAGGACCTGCCCCACTCACTACATCCCCCATCTCTTTCACTTGCTCTCCTTCACCTTCACTAACTTCCACCAAGCTGGGGCAGAGGAGTGGGATGCAGTATGCGGTGAGGGCTCTGGGCTGGGGCCAAAAGGGTCAAAATGTGGGAGAAGGCTCTGGGTTGAGCCTGGAGCAGGGCATTGGGATGCAGGGCAGGGTGGGGGGGTGAGAGCTCTGGGGAAGAAATTTAGGTGCAGGGGGAGTCCAGGATGGGACAGGGGGTTGGAATGTAGAATGAAGTTCAAGAGCTGAGACAGGGATTCAGGATGTGGGCTCGGACTGGGTGCCATTTACCTCGGACATCTCCAGAAAGGGGCACAAGCTCCAGCCAGGTGGTGCTTATATAAGTCGTATACCTTCTAGGTGTGGTGTACTTCCTGTCTAGTGGCACTGAGACCACTTAGGGCACATCTACACGGCAAGACTAAACTCAAAATAAACTATGCAACTTGAGCTATGCTAATTGCGTAGCTTAAGTCGAGAGAGCTTATTTTGACTTTTGGTGCTGTCTGCACAGCAGTTACTGCACTGTTCCCCCAACTTCCCTTATTCCTCATACAATGTGGGTTACAGGAGTTGGAGTAAGCAGTCCTCCAGCTCAACATTATTTCGAATTAACTGCTTGTGTCTAGACGCGGACTTTATTTCAGAATAACATCAGTTTTACCAAAATAACGCTTCTGTGTAGACAGCCTCACAGAGAGAAGAAATGAGTGTGCTCTATAGCCTTCGCTTAATAACCTTTTAGCTCATGCAGTAGAGGCTCGTGCACTAAGCTCCAGAGGTTCCAGGTTCGATTGTGTCTGCAGACAACCGGGGTCTGTTGGCGTTTCGCTTAAATTGGTTGGTTCAGGTTTTGCTGTGCAGGCAGCACACTGCTCCTGGAAGTGTGGCTGGTCTGTCCTAGTAGTCTCAGGGAAGGTGGCTGGTGGCTCTGCCTGCTGCCATCATCTGTAGACACGATCCCCACAGCTCCCAATGGTCAGGAGCAGAACAGTGCCTGAGCAGGCAGGCAGGCCTTAGCTCTGCAGCATTGCCAGATTTTTAGCAGTTTAAAATCTCCCAGTTTGTCATCAGGAGCCTCCAGGAGATAGAGCCTGATTCCAGGAGACTCTTGGTGAAACCAGGAGTGTTGGCAACCTTAGTTGCAGTCCTTACTGCCATTCCCAGGCAGGCTTCAGTACTGTTCTTGCCCATCACCCGGTCCTGTGACTAGAGACACCTTTCGGGAACAGCTGAGACTTACCCCAGTTTCTAGCTGTTGTTGGGGAGTGGATCTTCTCCATTAGGGATCCCTGGCTTCGGTGACCCTAATCTGACCTGGCCTCCCCTCTCCCAATTACAAGGAGAGAGGGAGGCAGAGCAGGCTTTTGCACTATATATAGCCAGATCCCAGGAGCAGCCAAAAGTACCCAGATCTTCAAAGCAACATCTAGGAAGAGGGCTGAGAATAGCCAAGCAGGGGTTGCCTCACCTCTTCCCCAACAGCCATTGGACAACAGAAGGGGAACAGAAATGATTAAAGTGGAAAGATGAAAAATACTGAGACTTCTCAGTTTGGAAGAAACACGTCTAAGGGTATGTCTAGACTACTTGCCTCTGGCAACAGAGGCATGTAGATTAGGCTACCCGGCATAGGAAAATGAAGTGGCGATTTAAATAATCGCTGCTTCATTTAAATTAAAATGGCTGCCGCGCTGAGCCGATCAGCTGTTTGTCGGCTCAGCGCGCTAGTTTGGACGCTCCATGGTCGACATCAAAGGCATTTGTCGACCGCCCCGGTATGCCTCGTGGGATGAGGTTTACCAGGGCGGTCGACAAATGCCTTTGATGTCGATGGCGGAGCGTCCAGACTAGCGTGTTGAGCCGACAAACAGCTGATGGGCTCAGCGCGGCAGCCATTTTAATTTAAATGAAGCAGCGATTATTTAAATCGCCGCTTCATTTTCCTATGCCAGGTAGCCTAATCTACATGCCTCTGGCGACAGAGGCATGTAGTCTAGACATACCCTAGGAGAGGATATGATAGAGATCCATACAATCATGAATGGCGTTGAGAAGGTCAATAAGTGATATTTATTTCTTCACAAAACACAAGAATAAGGGCTCACCCAATCAAATTAATAGGCAGCAGATGTAAAGCAAACAAAAGGAAGTATTTCTTTACACAATGCACAGTCAACTTGTGAAACACCTTGCCAGAGGATGCTGTGAAGCTCAAAAGTATAACAGGGTTCAACAAACAACCGGAAAAGTTTATGGAGGATATCTTGAGAATGTTCTGAATGCCCTTAGACTCTGACTGCTGGAAGCTGGGAATGGAAGACAGGGATGAGACACTCATCCTTTTCTATTCATTCCCTCTGGGACAACCTGACATTGGTTGCTATGAGAAGACAGGATACTTGCCTGGATGAACCATTGTTCTAACACAGTATGGATGTTCTTAATTCTTATGCTCTGATAACTACACAGCTATCTGTAGTCACGTAGTGCTCTGCACCTTCCCTGGTTCTGGAGTCTTTCGTTGCCTTGTGTAGCTACATGTGTAATTCCTGTACGGCATATCTTGCTGTAAATGTAGCTATAGCCTAAGTAGACCAGAAACAATCAGAAGGTTGGGGAAAGGGGCACAAAACGTGTTTTGCTACTTATAGCATACATTTTTATGTACATTATTTTGAATATACACATAGCAATTATATTTGGGTGTCTTACAACCTGTCCATTTTATAGCTGACTAATTTCTTATACACATTCCCAGGAGAATTGGGGTTCATGGGGAGGGAGTTAGAGAAGGGAAGGGCAGATTATAGCCTAAATTACTGAGTGATTCACACAGTGAAAGAGCAGAGTTCAGAGACATAGGCTGTGTCTACACTACGGGGCTTTATCGGAAAATGGTACACACATTGCACTCTGCGGAGCGCAATGTGTGTACCTTTTTCCAATAGTTTCTTTGGAAGAGGCTTTTCTGAAATTTGGCCTGTCTATACTGGGCCAAATTTTGGAAAAAAACCCTCTTTCGGAAGAGCCCTTCTTCCTCGTGGGAGGAGGAAGACAGGGCTTCCAAAAGAGCATGACTGTTCTTCTGTAAAAAACAGAGGAAGAGCAGACTTGTTCCCAGCACATGGCGGAGGTATCCCGGAAAACCCCTGTAATCTAGACGTAGCCATAAGGGGCAAAGTTTTCCTGATCCTGACTATTTTGTGTCAGTGCACCAGATACTAAGGACACAATTATCTTTCCTCCAGAAGCATCGAGGTGCTAAAGTGGTGAATGGAGTTTTTGTGAGCTGTTAAACAGCTGTTATGTGTGTCATAGGTGAAAAGGGGTTCCTGTATTTGTACAGTTTGTAACACACTTCAGGAATCCCTTCTGGATGGAAGGTGTTATAAAAGATCCTAAATGAAAGAATATGGCATAGTTTTTGCTTGGGGCTTAATCCAAAACTAAGCAAATGAAGGGGAGGAAAAATGGGCAACAGTTTAGACCCTCAGCTGAAGTACAATATCTGTGTTCATTTCTGCAGTTCATTATAAAACAAGAACAATAGCAATGTGCTAGGCTTTTCACATAGTGAAAGCAGTAGTTCGAAATAGAAAAGGTGGTTTCAAATGTGATGGGATGCAGAATGCAGGGCATCTGAATTTTTTAGGCCAAATTCTGTTTTTTATCCGTGTAAATCAATTGCAGCCCCATAAGTATTCCGATTTATTCTCATGTGACTGCCAGCTGAATTTGCCATTTGTATATGACAGAGATTGCTTAACTACAGCAAGAATGTACATTTAATGATTTGAGATTAATTACTAAAATTATCTCTCAAGACAAATATTAATTTAAAAGACATGGAGTTTTCCTCCTGCTGAAATCCAGAATAACTTCGTTATCTTTCAAAAAGCTCAGTCATATTGCAGCTTTATTAATCTGGAAAGGGGGTTCAAGAGGCTGTAGGGCATATTTGGGAAACCACCATAGAGACAGGGGAAATAGAAAATTTAATAAATCACTGTCTATACTAAGTCTTCTGTTAAGATTAAAAAAACCAGGTAGGCCAGAAGAAGCACACCTCTTGCTCTGTCCATGGTAGATGTGTTGGGTTTAACTGTTAATTTGTACAGTGCCTAATTGATAGAGGTCCATAATTGGGACCAGTGTTCCCTGTAAGGTGAGCACTTGGGCAGGCACCCAGGAAAGATTAGAGTGCCACAGCCAGCAGCATGAGTTTCTACTGGCGGTGCCCATCTACACATCTCTTGGTGCATATAACGAAATGTATTCTACACATGGATGAAAAAATTAGAGGGAACATTAATTAGGATCCTCGGGTGTGGGAGGTTTGTACAAACATAGTCATAATTAATTATAGCATCTGAAACCTTCCTGGCATTTGAGAAGCACGTTAAGACACTCGGATGGAAAGCCCTGTATAAATGCAATATTTTCTTTATTATACTATGTGACTCAATGACCCAAATACCAAAGAAAAATGGTGCATGAAAGAACAGTTAGATTTATCCTATGAAAATAGGATCAGCAGTTCAGCATTTGATTTAGATCAGTAGAGCAATCTCACCTGCTGTTAAAAGCTGTGTAATCATCTAATTTTGACTGCTGATTTATTGGTTAGTGAAAAGTGCAATTTACCTAAATTATATTTACTTACTAAGTTATCATAAAGCAATATGAGCTTACAATTAACCTACAGTTTTAGAATAAAATACAAGGGGGAGCAAAGAAAACTAAAATCCTATTGTATAACATATCCCTAGAAATATGAACTAAATCTTTAAACTTTTTCTTTCAATTCACTTTTGCACTTTATATAGTCCTTTTGTGCAACGATCACAAAGTGCCAAATAGTTTTTCCATCACTCATATGAGATGCTTTACATAAGTTTTATAACAAAATAAAATAAGCTACAGAGAGGTTACATTATGTGCCTGACATTATACAAAGAATTCAGTAGTGGGGCTTTTAATAGAATGCAACAGGTGTGATTGCCAGTCTTCTGCTCTAACCAGTCATCAGCACTCCCTTGGTAGTCAGTCATGTACATTGTTTGCTTTCTGTATAGTATTCCTGTAGAGAAATCTAATTTGGTGCCTTAAGGTTCTACTATTGAAAGTGATTGCATTATTTTTCATAAGATACCACATACTTTACCCTCTGTGAGTATCCATAAAATACATGTGTTTATAGATATGCTAAGATGTAATATTACTTCAATAAGCTCTGATTTATAGGACTTGTGCAGTCAAGTTTCTATGAGTCCTACACATTGCTGAGAATCTGCGTTGGCTATCCGAAGTCCTGTTTGTAGTCTCTTTGACATCACTAGCTCTGGGACTCTTGTAATTTTTGCCATCTGAATCAGCAGTTTGTTTCATTTAAATGACAACAGACAGTCTTTAAAAAAAAAAAAAAATTTCCCAGCACAATATGTAAAATGGAACATTCTCTAAGTAGCTCGAAGTCAAAGACATGTACCTTAATGTGCTGACACAAAAGGAAAGCATGAGCCAAATATCATGCTATCGCAATGATTTTGACCTGAAGGAGAGGGAAGTGAAAACACCCATCCTTGCCTGTTCACCACATACTTAGGTTTAGCACCCATTCTCCAGATACTTAAAGAAAAAACAGGAAGGGGGGTGGAGGAGAGAGCATCATTCTCTCCCCCCGCCCCTTCCCTTCTCCTATTTATTTCAAGTTTTCATATCCCCTACTGATAACTCCGGTCATCTGAAGAAGTGGGCTGTGCCCTCAAAAGCTCATGATAACATCTACATGTTTTGTTAGTCTATAAAGTTTTGCATTTGTTGTTTTTTTTTCTGTAACAGACTAACTCGGATACCCCCTGAAGCTCCTTCACATACGTAGGGTAAAACACAATGGCAAACTCCTCTGCAATAATAGAAACCTGCAAATCTGCAGATATCCACATCTGCAGATGTGGATGCGGTTATCCAAGGATCATTTACACGTGGAAATCAATTTTGTATTGATGCAGGACTCTATGCATTAATGTGTTTAGTACTTTGGAAGGCAAGAGAGCAGTGCTGATTTACACCAATTGAGGTGCAATAGGGCTGGCTCCTACTTCCATTTCTCCTTGTATTAAAAGCAAAGCATTCAGACTTTTGCAATGTGATTTACTAAGGAACATGTATTTGAAAGCATTGTATGACCGAGTTGACTTTTCCAGAGAACACTGAAGAGCCCTTCAGGACAACACTCCACCCAAGAAAAAGTACCCGGCTTGAAAAAAATGTCAGTGATATAGGCAAATTTGATACAAACTCTGCCATTTTAGGACTGTGAAATCAGCCCACTGAAGGAATGTGAGTAATAGTGTTGACATAATATGCTTAGACCTCTGTAATATGTTTGACATGTTAATGCACAATATTTTGTTCATTAATACTAGAACCATATAAAATTAACAAGGCATGTGTTAATTAAACTAAAAATTAGCTACCTGATGAGTCTCAACACATAATTGTAAATGGAAAATTAAGTGGGTGTTTTTCCATTCGGATCCTAGTCAGGTTTTGTCCATCCACTGTTTAACATTTTAATCCGTGGCCTGGGAGAACACACAGAAAGAAGCCTCACTAAGAAAATTTGCATTTGACAAATGTGGGGGTGGGGGGAGTGATACATAATGAAGAAAACAAGTCACTGATTGAAAGGGACTGTACAAGCTAACAGTATCTATTGCAATACAGCTAAATGTAAATATGTAAATGTATACCTCTAGGAACAAAATGTGTAGGCCATACATACAGGAAAAGGAACTGTATCCCGTGAGACAGTGATCATGAAAAAGATTTGGTGGATAAGATGAACACAAGATCCTAGTGTGAATCTGTGGCTAAAAGAGGTAATCTGATCCTGTGATGCATAAATAGGGGAATTTTGAGTAGGAGTAGAAAGTTTATTTTATCTCTGTAGTTGGCAGTGATGTGACTGCAGCTGGATACTGTGTTGATCAACTAGAGAGGGTTCAGAGAAGAGTAAAAAAGGAGTAGAAAACATCATTATCATAATAATAATAGACTTGAGGAACTCCAGCTGTGTAGCTGATAGGGATGTTACAAAACGTATTTTTATGTAAATGTGTAACAGCTGATTTTTTTTTTTTTGGGTGGTTTACACGCAGGGAGGCAGGCAGGAGCAAGTGCTCACGGGGAGCCGACTGATACAAAGGCAATCGGGTGTGGGGGTGTGGGTGTAATTGTTAGGATTAACCAATGAGTCCAGGCTTATCAGTTAATCATGTAAATGAGTATACACTAACATCCCTAGTAGCTGAATAAAGAGACGGTTAAGGGGTGACTTGATTATAGTCTATAACTATCTTCATGGGGAACAAATATTTAATAATGGGCTCTCCAGATATAACACAATCCAATGGGTGGAAGTTGAAGCTCAACAAATTTTGACTGGAAACAAGAAGTAAATTTTGAAGCAGAAGTAATGAACTATTGAAACAATTTCAGTTGTGGTGGATTCTGTATCCTGGAAATTTTAAAATCAAGATTAGATTTTGTTTTTCTAAAAGATGTGCCCTAGAATTATTATAGGGGAAGTTTTGTGCCATGTGTTCTATAGAAGGTCAAACAAAAGGATCAGAATGGCTCCTTTTGGACTAGGGGATACATACATTAACCTAGTAATGCAGTGTTAACCTTTTGAAGTTTCTGGTGCTGTTGCTTAAAATTAGCGCACCAATCTGTACTATGTGCAGTGATTAAAAGCACTGCATATGTAAGCACTGACAGACTTACTGTTTGAATGATGATGTATTAATGATACTCAGTGTTCTTAGTAGGCTGTTACCTCCCATTGGGACTTGACTTTTGGTGGGTGTAGTGGATGTCGAGTTTTAAGTGAGTGCTATAAATTAATGCTGCAATTACTGTAGGGTAATGAAAGGGGTGACTAGTTAAGTTGTAGTCTGTTTAAGCTATCACCAAAGCATGATTGTGATTACAGAAGATAAACACAGAACACTCACAGTGCTGCTTATTCATACTCCAGAGAACAGAGATTTCTTCCTCACCAAAGAGAAATCAGAGATAAGTGGTTGCTACAGCTTCAAAAACAGTCTTTAATGAGACTGTGGTAATAATGTAGCCTCCTGCAGACCATAAAAATTTCCAAATAGTGAAAGTGGCTGAGATATGTGTGTGACACGTAAAGATAAGAAATTAGTTTACCTCTTTACCCACACACCACTATTTCCACATTTTAAGACTTTTGTTCTTTTAGTTTAATGGAAAATAGCCACCTTTTCTACCATTGTTAATTATAATTATATCCTCAATTTATTAATTAAATATTGGAACATTTTTCTCTTGAAGGTGCTGCTCATTACATCCACATCATTATGTTTGGTGGAATGAATCTAATTGGTACAGTCTAACTGAACTGTTTGTTAAAAACTTTTTAAAATTATAGCATGACAATAAGTGTATTTTTCACTTTTTATCAAGTATGCAGTATCTAGTAGTCCAGATCTGAATGATTACAATGTGCCTCAGTGCACTTCATCGATGTTGCTATCGAGAGCTTTCATTCTAGGAGTTTTTAACTTAAGCAAATTGAATCACTGATTTTCTTTTACTTTTCTGTTTGTTGTAAATTGCACAGCTGCTTTTTTCTCTCCCCACATGTGAAAATGGATACTTTTGGCCCTCTAGTGGTTAAGCATGAACAATTTTAGCCCCACTTCTACACAGCATTGAAATGACAGTCTTTGAGGATGGGTCTTGAGTGCTGAGCTCCCTTTAAAGCCAGCAATGGGCAACCAGGCTAGTGAGTGGACAGCATGAGTGGCCCTCCTTCATGTCAGTGGGCCACAAGATTGTCATAACCAAGACTGTCTCCTGGCTTAGGGTAATTTTAACTGTACCGGCATACCTAGAATTTGTGGAGTATGTGGATTGATCCATAGCAGCGCTTTGATTGGATGTGGAAGGAATACAAACAAATTGTGAGTCTTTGGTTTATGTGCATGGAATTGCATTTGTTTCGGTGCTGTTGTGATTGAATGTTCGGAAACACTCAGTTCAGAATATTCCTGTTCAAAACTAGTTGATATTTTTTAATCTTATTGGGCCTTTTTGTCTTAGTAAAACTTTGCAAAGTCAGCAGGCTACAAGCTTTAAAAGTTGATTTGGTATGTGGCTATGCGTGCCAAACCTGCTTGTGCTCCACCGAAGTACTGACATAAGTACCCCCTAAAATCTTGTTTCCTGGTTTATGAACAGTAGGTGGTGCTAAAGGAGTGTTGTCAACAGCACAGGGTAAGACTTCTGTCCATCTTACAAAAACGATTCTTAAATGCATTCAAAACAGCACTTTCCTTTTTTAAAAACCTCTCAAAATTTTCCAGCTTTATGTTCAGCTTCTGGTTATCTCTTTTTTCTTTCTGAAGTAGACTATCCATCCCAAATGTATAACTACTACCTGCCATTAGAACATAAGCTTAGCGCTAACAGGTATTCTTAGAAGGGTGAAGCTCTATGAAATTGTGCCTTAGCTTTGAAAATTCATTCACAAACAGTTGGGTGCTTTATGTCCCAGTGTGCAGGCAAATTGTGTGAACAAGCCTTAGCGCTCCATTGCTTTGAGACCTCTCCCCATATATTTATTTATGTTTATTGCTGTAACAAGTAGGAGCCCCAATTACATATAGGACTCCATTGTGCTAGACACTGCACAAACACAACAGAAGGATGGCCCCTATCCCCATAAGCTTGCAAGGCTCTTACAGGTGGATGAGGAAGTACAAGGAAACAGTGAGAAAATAATAGTCATCAGGAAGACCAGTGGTATCAGTTCCCCAGAAGCCTAACTGTCAAGTTTTTCATAGGCCTTGTGGCAAAGAGAATTTCAAGAGGGTTTTGAAAGAGGATGATTTAGTTTTGTGGGTATTTGCAGGGAGCATCTCCCCAGTGTGAGAGGCATCCTGGGAGAAAGCTTTAAAGTGCTGGTTTAAATTTAACAATGGCGCCTTCTGATGTCATTAGCTACTTGGAGGTCAGAATCAGGATGAAGAACTGGTTCTGAGCTTTGGCTTGGAAGAGGTCATTAGAGACCATGGCAAAAACAGTTGTCAGGCAAGTGCAAGGGACAGAAGATGGTTTCGGGAAGGTCTGTTCAACTCATGTTTAGGGAGCAACTATGCTTTTAGTGCTTTTCATCTTCCAACCACAACTAATAGCCACTTTTTAATGGATCCTCTCAAAGCCAATGCCCCTGTAAGACGCTGAAAGAAAACATCATTATAAAAGCTGAAAATGAAGTAGAGGGAAAGTATGGAATTGGGAGTTTTCTAGAGGGCTGGTCCTGATGACTAGTCTATTTCCAGGATTTGGGATTTGAAGTGGTCCTATGACAGTTGGGGAACAGGGGCAGGTTAGGAGTGAGTCTTGTTGTGCCAAGATGTAGGATACAGCTTTACAAAGACTGAGAATCCAGCTATATCTTACCTATCTTTGCGGCTGGACTCAGTCCCTTGCTCAGTTTAGGTACAGCACTACATTTTGCAGGTTGGACCCGTCACATAAAATAGTTTCTGGAGAAAATATTGTGATGCAAGGGGGTAGGAGTTAGGCAAAGCTATGAATTTTGAAATTATAGAAATTATACAATGTTTTGTGTTTGAACTATCATTTATTTTAAGGTTTGGAATATCCTTGTCAATTCATCCAGCTACTTAAGAATTCAAGATCCTAGTATATGCTTCCAAAATATATGTGATGAAAATGCACAAGGTAGTGCAGGGCCCTCATTATTCATAAAGGTAATTCTCTAATTACGTGATTTGCATAATACCAGTGAACTGACAAGTCCAAACAAGATTGCAGAGGTTTTTTTTTTTTTTTTTTATGGTGGGGTGGTAGGAAAGAAGAGAAGCAGGCCTCTCTGACTACAACAGGAGTGTAGTGGGAACACGTGTTCATGAGAACCTTTTGATCAACAGGATGCTATAACTCGTCCCTTTCTGCTCAGACCAGCGTTGAAATTAAGCCAGAAATACCACTGATCTGACTGTTATTATTAAATTGATTGTATGTTAAGAGTTGTCAGTCACAAATCCCTCATTATGCTACTCAAATATGCAATATAGTGACTGTGCAGCATGCCTATAAGCTACCTAATTATGCTGTTATATTTGTTTGCAGCTTGATACAGACAGCACCAATACCGTGCATTTGCATCCCAGTGTCTGATAAAATAGGTGCTGTCATAGCGTGTGCTGCCAATTTAATGACAGTTCTGCCCAATAATCAGACCTCAATCTCAAAGTCAGGCCTTTTTGAATTCCCGGACAGCTGTCACAACCTACCTTCTCCCACTGTTGCTTGGATCCTGGTGGACCAATGTTGTATCTCAACCAATACAACACCCACTGGATGATCAGTTGTCTCCCCGATTTGTCCAGCCATGCTGTTTAAGCCAGGGGACATGGAAAATTTTCTGAGAAATTAGTTGATTCCCTGTTGCTGGTGCACTGGTTTCTACTTTTGCTGTTCCCTGCATTCTGCACTCAACCTTGTTCCTGATTTTTGCCCAGTTCTTGGCTCTTGTCTTACCCCTGCCATTGTTCCTGGTTGGTCCCATGCTCCTGCTCCATGCCAGATCCTTAGCTCTGCAGTTGCTGTCCTATTGCTTCATTTCCAGCTAGGAATGTTAAATATCAGTTAATTGAATAGTTGATTATCCTCATGAATTTTTATTGGTTACTTGACTATTCTGTAGTCCCCAGGGATGGTGATGGTAGCCAGTGCCCTCTGGCCCCACTACCAAAGAGCCTCCTGCCACTCCATTCTGCTGCCTCTGTATCAGAGGCAGCAGCACGGGGTGCTGGGTGGGAGCTGGTGTGCGAGGGGAGCCAGTTTAAAAACCAGCTCCCTTTGTGGACCATCTGCCTGTCGCACCCCACTGCAGCAGCAGCGCGGGGTGGCAGTAGTCCCTCTCCGGGGTGGGGGGTTCTGAGCTCCCGGACATAGTGTGAGCCAGAACTGAGCCGGGCTGCCTGCCCACATGGGTCCTAATACACTTTAAATACAGAGCCGCAGCAGGGGTAGGTCCCGGACCCTGCGCAACCTGGCACTGAACCGGGCTGCTGGACAGCCTGCTAAAAAATTTACTGGCAAGGGAGAGGGGGAAATGTATGTAGCCTATAGCATTAACCAATAAGCTTTTGCTTATCAGCTAATCTGTTAATCAACTACGCTATTACATTCCTACTTCCAGCCAGTCCTGGCTCTAGATCTTGGCCTGGCTTTTCGTATCTGACGCCAGTTTCAACCTCCAGCACTGATTCCTGGCTCTAACTCTGTCTCAACCCCTGAGTTGGGTAATCCACAGTTGAACCTCAACTTAATTCCCTGGTTTGGACACCCACTCCATCCAATTAGAGCTGACCCCTTCTCTTACCACTAGGCCAGCCCTCCTGTGTTCTGTCCCCTAACACTCAGCTGCAAGTGGTTATAACTGCCAGAAAAAGTCTCCGTTAAGTTTCAGGGGCAGACTGTTAGTGAAGTTACATGAAGGGGGCCCCAGCTGTAGACCCCGAGGAAGGACGGCTCAAGGTAGAAAGCCCCTGGGAGTTATCTAGGTAGAAATTTCTAGCTTGAAGTTTGTTTTCCTTGTGTTCTGCGACTTTGTGATCATTCAGACAATAAATGGACCCTAGAACCAAGGCTAAGAATTAATGATTTAGGGCTGCAAGTTCCCCAGCCCAGCAAAAAAAATCCACCTTCTCACAAGAGCATTGACCACATGCTGGGCACATCCTGAACTTAACCACAGTAGAACCTAAGTTATGGACACCTTGGAACTGGTTGTTCTCCATAACTATGAGAGAACCAGAGGTAGGAGAGCCCCCTGCTGATGGACCTCGGAAGTGCCCGGAATCAGTCAACAAAGAGATAGAATTGACCTCCCTTGGTCTGGCAAGCTCCCTCATTTGGGACCAGTCAGGTCCCCAGGGTGCTGGACCAGGGAGGTCCAACCTATATATGTATTTCCTATAGCCACACATCTTATCAAGGACCCATAACAACAGAAAATAGGAATCCCTTTGTACATCATATGATGACTGTGTGTTGAAGAGCATCCAGAGCCTGAGGAAGAAGCTTTACAAACTAGGAAAGACACAGGATATTTTTTAAAATAGGATAATAAAGGGGATATAGTAGCCTGGAGACAAAACACGGAACAAAGTTTACTTTCTCAAAAAGGGAGCAAAGCATCTTTATTTTTATTTACAGAGTTGCTAAGGGCAAACTGTGTCTCTGTTTTCATTATGACTGAATGAGTCCTGTGGTGAGAAGAGCTTCATTTATGACTGAGTTCCTAAGTCACAGCACTAGATAGTTTGTTTATGGATGTAAGGCTTGGGTTTGACTGCTTACCCTGTCTGCAGTATAACATCTGCAGGATCTCTTCTGAGCCTGCATTTAGGGTATTGTCACCATGGTCCGCTGTAAATGAGGTTGCACTGGTAAACTAATCAGATGATCCCAGAGGCACCTGAGCATGGCATAAAAATAAATGAAAGACAAAGGTTCAGTGGTTGATATGAGCTCCTCACCAAATAAAGTACATAAGCTGTCATAAAGGATCTTTACTCATTATGACACACTGTCATATGCTACTAGCCCATTTCCTATAACGAAAATTAATTCACTCTACAGAAAATAAATAAAATAAATTACCATGCCAAGGATATTGGTAGTACTGGAGGTTCTGGTACTCTCGTAACATAACTTTGGAAGGACAATAAGCAAGACTTGTTGTTTTGAGTGAACATGATTTTGGAATGCCTTTCCAATAAGAGAGTCATCCCTGTTGATCTGTCTGTAACTGGGTGCCTGTGATGACCACACTGACAATGCCACACTTAGATCAGACTGAAAGAAATAGGACAGACATACCCCAAAGCTGGAGGGATGTGTGTCTATTATTAGTTTCACCAAACCAGTAACAAAAGAACTTCTGCAGTACCACACTATTTAACCAAAAGCCAAAAACACAGTCCCTTTTTGGCATTCCAGCCTTTGACTTGGGATGTTAGATTGAGTGTAATTAAATAGTTGTGTAACTGCATCAAATTTTAGTGGTTACACAACTATTCAATAGTCCCTGGAGGTGGGGCTGGCAGCCAGTGCACTCCCAGGGAGCTGCCTGCCACCTCATGCTGCTGCCTCTCTATCAGTGGCAGTAGTGCGGGGTGGCAGGTGGGAGCAAGTCTGCAAGGGGAGCTAGTTTAAAGCCATCTCCACATGGGCACCGACACCCATCTCCTCCATGCCCCTTGCTGCCTCTGATACAGAGGCAGCAAGGGAGGGGAACGCATGCAGTCGACAGGATTAACTGATAAGACCAGGCTTATCAGTTAATTATGTAGTTGTCGACACATTGACATTCCTACCTTTGACTCCTATCGAGATAACCTGGGAGAAGTTATAATGAGAAGTTATTGAAAACCCATTTTGTTATATGTAAGGTTCTTCCAAATTCCAAAGGATCAGACATATCCCCAGGTTGATATGTAATGGAGATCTTACTTAAATATCACTCAGCCAATCCTTAGTAACTAAAATTTAATAATAAAATAAAAGATAGAATCATAGAATACTAGGACTGGAAGGGACCTCAAGAGGTCATCGAGTCCAGTCCCCTGCCCTCCTGGCAGGGCCAAATACTGTCTAGACCGTCCCTGATAGACATTTATCTAACCCACTCTTAAATATCTCCAGAGATGGAGATTCTACAACCTCCCTAGGCAATTTATTCCAGTGTTTGACTACCCTGACAGTTAGGAACTTTTTCCTAATGTCCAACCTAAACCTCCCTTGCTGCAGTTTAAGCCCATTGCTTCTTGTTCTATCCTCAGAGGCCAAGATGAACAAGTTTTCTCCCTCCTCCTTATGACACCCTTTTAGATACCTGAAAACTGCTATCATGTCCCCCTTCAATCTTCTCTTTTCTAAACTAAACAAACCCAATTCTTTCAGCCTTCCTTCATAGGTCATGTTCTCTAGACCTTTAATCATTCTTGTTGCTCTTCTCTGGACCCTCTCCAATTTCTCCACATCTTTCTTGAAATGCGGTGCCCAGAACTGGACACAATACTCCAACTGAGGCCTAACCAGCGCAGAGTAGAGCAGAAGAATGACTTCTCGTGTCTTGCTCACAACACACCTGTTAATGCAGATAGTTATAAATGCTTGATAGATCATACACATATGAATGATTGCAAAGCCCATTGTCAGGTTTGTAGCAGTGATGGGATAGACTGCTGACTTTTAAAGTGCCTCTGGTAACTCCCAAAAGAATGGAAAGTCTTTAGCCCATAGTTCAGTATGCTCCTTGTAGTAATAAATACACAAAATTAGAGTAGGAAAGAGGTATTATGGAAATATTTTAGGAGACTTTGCATATCCTGTGCCAAGTACTTGTAAATGTACTGTCCTTCAAAAAAGCTTACAGCCCCAGTGAATGGAAAGTTACTTAGCCAAGATGGAGTCCAGGGTCATATGAACATATTACATGTCTTTGCATGGTTTGCTGAATCACAGGCAGTGGCCATTTGCACCTTGCTGTCTGAAGCATCCTCGGGAAGAGCTATCTGGAAGGGATGAGTTTCTTCAGTGGCCTATTGTGATAGTGGAGTGTCCTTAATAAGACATTAATTCATAGCTGTCTATCCCAAAAGTAAATTCTGTTTAACTGATGTCATCTAGGAACATAACACATGTTTTAGATACAAGTGTGTAGCCAGTATTCATATATTTAAATCTGTGTATCTACTTTGATTCTAATCTGGATAATCAAACTTAGAAAATGATATCTTTTCTATTGATGCCTTATATGATGTACTTTGTACAGGGCTTATAGAAACAATGCGACAGCGATAACAACAGTGACGTAAATCTTTAATCATATAGCATCACACTTTCTGTCTCAAGTAGCTTGGCCATCATCACCAGATGGACAATAGTCACATTTCAAAAGATCTCCTGTGTGGAGAACATGCAGGTGATCCAAGGCCACTGGGTCAATCTAGGATCGGATTCAAAGATGGTTTTTAAGAGGGGCTTGAAAAAGTTGACACTGCAAGTTGAGAAGATGCAGCTAGCTGTGCTACAGGAGGGAGTAAAAGAGGTGGAAGAGAGGTGGTGGAAAGACAGGAAAGCAAGAAGTAAACGGCAGCAAGTCAGCTTCATCCTGTGTCCCTGCATGTTACACCTGCATCATCTGCGGGAAGGATGGTGGCTCGAGAATTGTACTTCTTAGCCATATATGATGGTGCTGCACAACATTCAGCAATTGATCTGATTTGGCACTTACACCATTGTCTTTCAAGATACATAAATGCTATTTCCGTAATTATTAACCTGTGTGAATCAAAGACACTGCCTAAAATTGTCTTGGCTTTAAACTATTTTGCTGATAGGGAAATTGTGGCACAGAGAGCTAAATTCACTTGCCCAGTGTTAGAAAGTCAAGACCAGAACTTGGTGTGTTAATCCCCCTAGTTAATGCATATTAGGAATGTTAAATATCAGTTAATTGAATAGTTGAATAACCTCACGAATTCTTATCGGTTAGTCGACTATTCTATAGTCCCTGGGGGTGGGGCCGGTAGCCAGTGCTCTCCGGCCTCACTCCTGAGAAGTCCCCTGCCACTCGGTGCTGCTGCCACTGTATCAGAGAGGTGCCAGGTGGGAGCTGTTCTGCGAGGGGAGCCAGTTTAAAAACCAGTTCCCCTTGTGGACCAGCTGCCTGTTGCCCTGTGCTGTTGCCTCTGATAGAGACAGCGGCATGGGCTGGTAGTATTCCCTGTCTAGGGCGTGGTCTGAGCTTCCAGACCCAGCACAAGCTGGAACTGAGCTGAGCTGCCTGCCCACCTCCTAATATGCTTTAAATGCAGAGCCCATTCTGGTCCTGGAGCAAGATGTGACTTGCCAAGAGTCATATGGGAATAATTTATCAGAACTGGAATTTGAAATCAGGTCTCCTGAGCATGATGAGTCTGTTGTGTTGACTTCAGAATCATCCTCAAAGGGAAAAAATGAACCCTGAAATCTTTGATCTTTTCCCCTCCCCTCCCATATCCCAAGGCCCAAGATGGATCTAACAGAAGAAACCCCTTCCTAGTACAGTAGAACAAAAGAAAAGATTTTGCCCTTCTTGCATTGTCCAAGGCTCACAAAACAGTTCTCTGTGTGATTCTCTCGCTTGGGAAAGTCATTTAGGTGATTATTGTTAGGGTGGGAGGGAGGGGGAGGAGATTAGATGATTTGGGAGATGATAATGTGATGGCAATAAATCCCAGTTGGAATTTAGCCCGGGATGTTCATGATCAATAAGGATTATTGTTTCATGTGAAATGGGTTAGTGCTCTGATTCCAATTCCATTTGTTTATGTAGGCATTCACACAGCACACAAAATAAAATCCAAAACCCAATGAAGAGAAGGAAACATTCTAGCAGAGTTTCTGTTAATTGGTATCGCTGTCAGTCTCAGGAGAGAGAGAGAAAGAGGGGCTGAACAGTCTTCTCCAGTGCAGGGTTTCAGACAGGAAAAATTGCACTACTGCTACTGACAACACTCTTATTTGTTCTGTAGACACATAGGAGACTTTCGTCATAGAGGAGTCTAGCACAAACACTATAGCTTAAAAAGAAGAGAAGAGCTTGGTAGGAGGAAGTTTGACATGCCAGCCTCAAAACAACTATTTCTTCTGTCACACATTCCTCACATTTTGTCCCAACTAAATGCTTGTAAAACTAAGGAATCCACAGGACTCTCTCTGTTGCTCCTTGCACATGATATCCCTATTTGCTCTTCCATCCACAGTCATTAGAAAGCAATTATCCAAAAGATTATTATCATTGCTAAGCTTTTTGTTAAGTTAAAACAACAGTTTCACTGTTTTGAAATTGAGCAAGTTGCTACCAATCCTAGTCATATACAAAGCAGAAAGCCTTACATTGGATAAAAAAAGATTTATTCTGAAAGCCATTTTTGTTTCATGCTCTATTGGCTTTGGAACAAAGTCATTAATTATCTTGGCTAATTTCCTCCCCCAGTATCTCAATTTGTTTTTTGTGCATCATAAACTACACCATACGTTCAAGTGGTACTTGCATACTGCCTGGTTTAATTTCACTTCCATAATTATCTTCCCTTGTATTGCCAAGATCTGGATTTGACTAGCTGACTAATTAAAATATTGTGTATGTCAGAGACATGTTTTCTACACCCTAATTCCTTCCCACTGTTGATGTATATGAGAAACCCAGAAGAACAGTAGATGCTAGTAAGAGTGCTGAACATAAAAGAAAGAGCAAAGGTTTCATACAGTACCTTACATGTACAAATAGGTTAGATATTAGTAATGTAGGGTATTTGTAGGCAAACACAGCACCAATGATGCCCTTGCCAAGAGCTCATGTGCATCACTGGGTATAGAACTTGTAGTTTGAGACCAGTTTACTGGAGAGTCTGACATTATTCACTAATGGCTGGCTGTAAGAGTGGGTACTGCTTCTTTGGGTGGAACTTGATCTAGAAGCCTGTGTTGGGAAAGTCATGATTTTATTTACCAGAAATAAATGGCATTGAACTGAATTTACTTTGGAGGACTGGGGGGATTTTAAGGATGAATTAACTTCTCTTATCCTCACAGGTAAACAGAATTAGCTGTTACTGAAATCAAAAGTGTTAGGTCGTATAAAGTTTTGAATGACATGAATTTAGGATGACCATATTATAGATACATTATATTTCCATTAAGCCCTTTTGCAAACCATCAAGTATTCTGTATAGTTATGAAGCATGCTTTAGAAATGCTTAATTTTTTCTTGTTTTCTTTCACCGTATTATTCCTCTGTTTCTAAAGTCCAATTAGTATCAATGCCTTGCAGAGACAAACTTTGATAGCAATAAATATTAGAAACTTAGAAATCAGGTGGAGTAGCTTTTCCATCCATAATAATGATGTAGTGTTAAAGTCTAATTCTTCATGATGGACCAGAGTAGAAATACAAGGCTCTAAGCACTAGAAACTTGGGAGGAGGAAGGATTTCTAGGTCTCTATTATAAATCTCAATTTTTAGCACTAACATTTATAATTAAAATCAAGCCTTAAACTTGCAGGATGGAATACTGCCCATTATTGGCATCATAACATTTGGCAAGGCATCATACTACCACCTTCACCTTGCCAGGCTCCACATTCCCTCTTCTGGCAGCGGGGAGTAAATCAGTTCCATTCAGGAGAGTTTTTATTCTTTATTCAGGTTTTATTTTTGAATAATAAAAGCCTTTAGGGTAGGCTTAAGCAGTGCTCTCCAGCCACACAAAAAGTAACAAGTTCATGACATAAAAAGGGAATAGCTCTTTCTGCCCTCTCTCACCAGAAGATTTTTTTTTTTTTAAAGAAATCACTAGGGGGCTATGTCCCCTGATCTCTACACTCACCAACTCCGCCCCCCGTCTGGGAGTAGGCAACCCTGGTTCTCACCTCAGCCACCGCGGAGGGCTAGGCCATGGTCCTGCCAGCTCTGACCCTGCCCCACCAGCCCCAGTCCTTTCTCCTCGGCTGTGTCAGCCCAGGCCCAGGCCCAGGCCCTCCCCCCCCCCCCCCCACTATCCGGGTGAGGCTGTGCCAGCCCTGACTCTGCCCTCAGCCACCGGAGAGGGCTGAGGACACAGTGCGCCAGGCCCGGCTCTACCCCCAGCAGCTGAGAGAGGCCGAGGCCGCAGCAAACCAGCCCCCGTTCTGCGCTGGCTGCCGGAAAGGGCTGGGCCAACGCGTGCAGCTCCAGCTCTACCCCCGATGGCCAGGGTAGGCTGAGGCTGCAGCGTGCCCACCCTGGCTCTGTCTTTGGTGGCCGTGGAAGGTCAAGGCTGCAGTGAGCCAGCCCCAGCTCTCCATGTGGCTGCTGGAGAGAGCTGGGCTGGCAGTGGATGGGACTTAGCTCCAGGGATGGGGCCTCGGGTCAAAGGTGTGGGGCTGGGCTCTGTTGTCCCGCAGGATTTTTATTTATATATATATATATGTGAGAGACAGACAATCTCTTTTGTGAGGGCAGGGGTATGGACTTGATGATCTCTCAAGATCCCTTCCAGTTCTAGTATTTTATGATTCATGTCATGGAGATCCTTTACCATTCTAGAGCTGATATATCTGCTTCCCACCATACTGTGGTACTGTCTGGTGTGACTTGGTCACAAGGGGTATGTCTAGACTACATGGCTCCGTTGACAGAGCCATGTAAACTAGTTTACCCGGCATAGGCAAAAAAGCGGGGATTTAAATAATCCCCGCTTCATTAAAATAAACATGGCTGCTGCACTGTGCTGATGATCAGCTGATCTGGCACAGCGCGGCAGTCTAGATGCGGATCTGTCAGCTGGGGAAGCCTTTGCTGACCGATCCCTTATGCCTTGTGAAACGAGGTTTACAGGATCGGTTGGCAAAGGCTTCCCCAGCCAACAGATCCACGTCTAGACTGTCGTGCTGTGCCGGATCAGCTGATTGTCAGCACAGTGCAGCGGCCATGTTTATTTTAATGAAGCGGGGATTATTTAAATCCCTGCTTCTTTGCCTATGCCGGGTAAACTAGTTTACATGGCTCCATCGACAGAGCCATGTAGTCTAGACATACCCAAGAGGTAGATATTCAAAGGCAAAAAAAAAAATCTGGCGGCTGTTTCTTTTATCAGTGGCATGTGTTTAAAGCTACTCAAAGACTTTTAATAGTAGAAGTAGCCTAGTGGACATAATACAAACGATGTAGTTGTCTTGGTCCATTCTCCTTGTCTCTGTAATAATGCATGTGAGGCAGCCAAAATGTATGGTCCAGTTTATCACATGGCTATTACTACATCTGTAATATCTGTGTTGTTAAACCTTTTATTTCTTGTTTTCTGATGACATTAGCCATTGAGGAGGTTTGTAGGATTGGCTTCCTATTTTTGTGCTCATCCTTTGACAGAGGGTGGGATGTTTATTTTCTTCCATGGTTTGCTTTTTAATTTATGAATTCAGATAATTAATTGAAAATGTGTTGGCACTGATGCCATTAAACAGTCCCCACAATGTGAAGCTTGCAGCACTACTTGGATTTGGCGTCAGCTTGTCCCACTTTTGAATACCAGCTGACAGACATGGATGAGCTGAAAGTAGGTTTCAAATGGCAAAACAAGGTATATAGAGGAGGGGAGTCTGGACGGAGGATTAGAACACTACACTGGGAGGAGAGAGACCTGTTAATCCCAGATCTGACAATACCTCATTATATGTTCTTTGGCTTCAGAAGGGTAGCCGAGTTAGTCTGTAACAGGAAAAACTTAAAAAACAACAAATAGTGTAGTAGCATCTTAAAGACTAACAAAACATGTAGATGGTATCATGAGCTTTCATGGGCAAAACCCACTGGAAGATAACTTTTTCAGTTATCACTTTCTGTGTTCATTTCACTCATGGGCAAGTTTTCACATGAACTGTCAGCTAGTGCTGCTCTGCTAGCTGATTTCTATGTAATATAGTTATCTTTATGTGATACTGAAGTTTCACGTATAGGTGTTCAGTCTTTCAACTTCCTCCAACTGATACTCCAACCGGATGGTCAGACAGTACGGATGCATTTGAAATATTACTATTAAAAATGAAACAGGATACACCGTACAGAGCCTGCTTTTCCATGCTCCATCAGAGCCAATCTCTTCTATAGATCTCTCCATTTGGAAGAGTTTTTGTCAGCAGACGAGTGGGAAAAGCATGATTTTCAGCATCTTTTGGTATATTACTTGAGATCTGAAAACAACTACCTTTGAGAAATGACTACATTTGAGCAACATTGTTCTTATCAAGAAGTACAATATCAGGTTCTGATGTCATGGTTGTTACACTGTCCTGTGTTAGTCATCAGTTCTTGCTCTTGCTGAACAGCATCTCCAAGGTCCTCATTTTCTGCCTGCACAGTCTCTAAATTGAGCATAGATTCTGCGTCTATTGCTATGGTTGGCATTTCTGTCTCTTGATTAATGACCTCCTCATTTTGAGGCAGTGGCATTGAAATGTCATTTGTGGGTACAAAGTTTTCATCATAGAACTGGTGGTGTCACTCTCAGTATGATCACCATCTAATGTCTGAGGAGTCTCTTCTATGAGAAATGATGTTATTGGCTTTAAACTCTTAACTGCTGCTTTGCTGTGTTGCTTTTGCCATCTCTTACTTGCACCACTTTCAAATCTTCATTTTTATAAAGGGATTCTTTTAAAATATAGTAACACAGAATAAATTAATTTGCTAAAGGCTATTGGTTATACAAAATGTTAATTGTCTATACTTTGTGATGAATATTATATAATAATGGTTTGGGGCTGTTTACTATGGCCCATATAACCTTATTTCAAAGTCTTGAAATTTTGACTGCTAACATGTTCCTCTTATTAAATTCCTCTAATTACTGGTGCTTTGTTATGAATAGGAACATGGGGTGATTGTTTATTAAACAACTAGTATTAAAAGTTTATTACCACAAAAAAGCCTTTAAAGGTGAATCTAAACCTGGATAAAGAGGTAGCTTACAGCTGAGCATGATATGGTTATTATATACAAAGACACACAAGAAAAAACAGGAATACGAAAATCTCTTATGCTGAGATGGAAATGACTTGCTAGAAAAATGTTAAAATGTGAGGCCCCTTTGTTTCCAGAGGCCCCGGCCAAATGGTCCTCTTGGCCGTCCCTCTAATAGGGTCTGATGTTCTATACATAGCTACTTTTGATCAAGAGGAAAAAGTTAGAAGCTTATGCAAAGGGGTTCATAACACTTTTGTGTGTATCGCACCTAGTTTTCTTTCCTCATCCTTATGACAAAGTATGCCAGAATACTTTGTGCTGAGAATCACTTGTAAACTAAAAACTGAAAAGTCTTTTTAGCAGAGAACTTAAAGAAGGGAAGCAGTTTGAAAAGGAGAGTTCAAGCTATCTGTCTTTCCATCCATACTTATGTATTTTTGCAGCCTTTCTTCCAACAGTATTAAATTAAGATACCAACATGGAGTGTACTCATTAAAATGCAATGACAATGATCAGCCAAAGTGCTTCTTATGATTGCTTCTCTCAACTCTCTCCTTACAAGTTTCATGTGTCTTAAACCATGGATAAACCTCTAAAAAAGAGTGAACATTTGGACTTAATAGTCCCTGTGGTGCATTTTGTTGCAGAATTACTATACACACAATTTTAAAATTAGTAGCAATTTAGTAAGAAACAATAACTATGATCTCAAAATATTTTTCCCCACTGTTTTGTTGTTATGAGTTGCTTTCCTGATTGTGGTGTAATGAGGAATATTATGGATAATTGCATTTTGTAATAAGCAATGATTAATGCAAATCATTTGCAGCAAATGTATTAATAGCTTTATAGTTACCAGAGAGCTCTCATTGCTTCAATAATGCATTAGAAAATTAAGTCCAAGGGCAACATTGTGAAGCTACAAATTTTGAAGTTAATATAATAAGAAAGAGGTTATTTTATTATCTTCTATAATTTATCAGTTAATCCTTTTCAACCCACACATAGATATGCATATTTAAAATTGTTTGTAATACTGATCATTCAGTACATTTTTGCGTGGTATGTTTGCATCATTAGCATCAGTGGTATGTTTGCATCATTAGCAATTGTTTTGGTTTTTTTAGAACACTCACCAAAATTTCATGTTAGACAATGATTCTAAAGTGCAGCTGAAAGCATTGGAAATTTCAGACATGCAACTGACATTGTTCAGAACTGTTGGTTTGTTACGATGGAAGACTTCAGTTCCCTTTCCTTTACATTCCTGGAAACTTTAGCTAGTCTTGGAATCAATATGATAGCCACTGAAAGAATAAAAGTAACAGCTTAAAATGAGGTTAAAATGTATATCTTTGCTTATCTCCATGCTTAATCCACGGGGTTCATGTATTTGGTAGTGCTTGGACATTATCATATTGCTACCTCCATCAACCTTTATCTATCAAATAAGCCACACACACGAGCCCCCTCTGACCTTTGTCATCAGCATCCCAGGAGAGTGCTTACCCCTTTGTGTCTTATTCAGTAAGATATATATGAAGCAGAGGAGAAATTCACAATGTGAGGAGCTGAGTACAGAAGCAAAATCACTGCCATATTGGAGATAGTGGATTGCCATGAAGGAAAGTAGTATAACTCCAGAATATGAAGTTTTAGCAGAATATACACAATCAGTGCCTTGCACACTGAAACAATGGAATCTGAAGGGATCATTTTATTCCACACAGTTTTTATTTTAAACCTTCTTTGGCATATATGTCACTCTTAACCCTCTTCTGTTGTGCTGCCATTAGTGAGCTTTCTGGCTAATTATTTTTTTACACATAATTCTGCTTAATAAACCCTCCAGATATTTAAAAATATCAAACAAAAACCCAACAACAAAAACATTAAGGACATTCTGTGAATTTGCACAGTTCCTTGGAGGTTGATGGGTGTAGAAATCAATGAACAGATTACACTAATCTCCTTTCTGTACCAGTCTATCTATAGTAAATTTGTCTTCTGTGGTGGATCACTTTATATAATAGTTGTAATTTTCAGCAATCGTTTCAAAACACAATACAAAAATTACAACAGGATAAGAATTGCTTACGTAGATAAATACATGCTTACCAGCTTTTTCTTTTTCTTTTTTCTTTTTGACAAGCTCTAGAGAATGCAGGAAAATATATTATTGCATTTATTGGTCCTGTGTATTTCAGCCATAAAAGTTTGGCACTTTAAGCTAAAATTTTCTTTAGTCCTCAGAGTGGTAGTCAGGGTTTCCATGCTATGCCCACCAGAGAAATTATTATGTACTGAGTTACGTAACTAGTATAGGAAAAAATCCTGTATTTAGAATCTTCAGAGGGGTAGCCGAGTTTGTCTGTAACAGAAAAACTAAAAAAACAACAAATAGTCTAGTAGCACCTTAAAGACTAACAAAACATGTAGATGGTATGATGAGCTTTTGTGGGCACAATCTGCTTCTTCAGATGACAGGAGTGTTGGAAGTACACATCCAAGAATAAATAAGGGAAGGAGTAGGAGAGGGGGGAGGAAGGAAAAAATGGAGGGGAGGAAGAAAAAAAGAGACAGTGAGTAGATAAGCTTCAGATGGATAGCCGAGTTAGTCTGTAACAGGAAAAACTTAAAAAAACAACAAATAGTCTAGTCTTTAAGGTGCTACTAGGCTATTTGTTGTTTTTTAAGTTTTTCCTGTATTTAGAATGGCATTTGCATGCTATGGAGTAAACAAGGCATGAAATACTGAATATCTGATCATTCACTTCAATCTGCATTTGCATGAGGGGGGCTGAATTAAGGTTCTTCAGGCATCCTTAAAAATGGAATTTCCAAAAGGGCTCAATTTTGCAATTTCCATATGTATTAATGAAGTTTTCTCTGTAACGTTTCTCTCTTTCTCACTACATAGACAACCTCCCCCTAACCCCCCCCCCCCACACACACCCCTACAACTGGCTTGCATTTTTGAGTGATACTCTGTAAGGCAGGCCTACTCGACTTTGGAAGCACAGAGGCACATGCCGAGGGCTGCAATTTAAGTGTGGTTGCATATACATGCAAATATATATGCAAATAACTTCTTTCACATGATGGGCATGAATACAAAGATTAAGGCAAGACTACACAACACACAGGTCTCATTTAAGTCAGTTCTGCTGATATTAATAAACTGCAATATTTACTCACATTATGCATAGATTTCCACCCATATGACAGCACTTTTAATGAGCAGACAGTCCAGGAATTTAACTACTAAAATGCATATCAACAGAGACCATTATATTGACTACTTTTTTGTTTTGGCTCTCACCTGCAGGCTGCATGTTGAGCCCTGTGTAAACCCAAACTGCACCATGGGCAGCAAGCAAACAGATTGCAGGCCGCATTTGGCCCGTGGGCTGCGTGTTGAGTAGCCTTGCTGTAAGGTATGGACTTGTGCTGCTCAGTAATTGACCTGCTGTGTTCAATAGCAAATGGTTAAGTGAAAAAATCATATAATATTTAGTGCACCATAATGCCCCCACCATTTACAGTATCAGAGAAATCAGGTTTCCAAATTAAAATCTCCAGCTGTCCTCTTTATCTGACAGACTTCTTAGAATTGCCTAAGAGAAATTATTAATAAAATGTATTTCTTGTAATTTTTGTTGTCTTTGTGGCTTGTAGCTAGGATTCTCTATGTATGTTAACAGCAGAGCTGTGTTAGCTATTGAGTATGGTTGGTTGAACTTTCCATTATTCACAAAGCAATTATGTCTGTTCATTAATTGTGATTTGTGATTAGTCACCTAGGTTGCATAGTATTGTCTGTGCTTCCTACCTGGATTGGATTGTAAATAGAGGATAAGGAATAGCAAATAAGAATTCACTTTCAGAGTAATAAAAATGATTTTGCTGAATTCATAAAATGTTTGGAAATTGTTGAAATTTTCTGATATTCATGGGTCTTTCTAAAACTACGTATGTGACCCTACAAGTAACCACATCTGCCACTTTACTCTGTACATTTATGTGGGTGACTTTATGTATTATTTGAGAAGCTTGCTTAATACTCAAGTTTAAAATGTGCTGAGAACCCTGGCCCTAATCAAGAAAAGCTCTTCAGTGCATTCTTAAATGTAAGGGTATGAGTAGCCCCATTTACTTAAATGGAATTACTCATGCATTTTAATATGTGCTTCCATGCTTTGCTGGATCAGGGCCATAGTGCTTTGCACCTTGCAGAATTGGGTCCTGAGCTGGCACAGTCTGTGATGGTTGGTTTGCACTAAAAGTGTCTCATAGCTAATCCCTTGCTATCCATCTGCATTTCGCTAACCTTTGTGATTGGGTGCCACATTGATATAATCAGAAAGCTCTTCATTCCTGCTATGTCCTTTGGGAAATCAAAGTTTTTCATTTGACTCTCCCTGCCAGCTTGAAAATAGGGTCTCATCTGTCATTGTACATTTTAGCTTGTTCTGTCACACTGAGAACAAGGTATGGAGCAGCAAGGCAGATGGCCTTGGGATAAGTAAACAGCAACAACATGATGGATAACCAGTTCACACAGGTTGCTCTTGGACTATAGAGGACAAGTGTGAACCTGGTATGGTTGCAGGTTGTTTCATTGCTCCATTGTTCCCAAATGTTAGAATGAATGCAACTGCTGTTTGCAAAGGCTCTATGCAAAGGAGCATGGAACATTTAACACAGGGGATCCCAATATATGTTTGATTCAATGGCAATCTTTTGTTTAAAGGGCTCGAATACCATATGTAAGTAACTGATTAAAATGTGTCTGTTCTCTTCTATAAGCTAAAAGATTGTGCTCCTGTAGGCTCCTCTATGTAGGCACCTCTATGTCAGACACATCCTATAGTCATGTCCAGTTGAGTGTGGCTAGTTGGCTTCAACAGTAAAAACTCAAAAAATCATTTTATTCAATTTTTTTAAATCAAAAAACAAAAATTTTCAGAGAATTAAAAAACAAGTTCATACGATCTTTCTGAATTCCAAAGCCACTTTCTGTTAATTTGACCCACCTGCTCAATGGAGGCTACAACCTGTTTGTGGATAGCTTAAATATGCTGCTAGAGGCTGGAAATCATCATGCATCATTGTAAGCTATCGCTGGTATTTCCAGGTACTAGTTTTCCACTGGTATTTATCATCGAAGCCTTTTTCAAAGTACTTCTGAGTTCTTTGGGTGAAATTATTTGTTCTTGTATGAAGCAGCTTAGTTTTCAAGCTGGCCAGTCTTCTCCTGGCATTCATTTCAGTGTGTTACTCAAGTGAGTATCTTTATTTTTAAACTTCGATTGTGCAAGTTCCGATTATGCTACCTTTTGAGATCCCTGTTTTTGTTTTGAATAGGTGTTCATATGCCAGATTCTGGTGATTAGAACAGCTACAATCAGTTGTCAAAAAACATTTGAAAATAATTTTTGCCTTAACTGTTATTTATTATAACTTTTTCATGTTGGCATTTTGATTCATGAAAAACCCATTTCAGTTTGACATTGCTAATTCTCAAGACCATGTCAATTTGCTCAGCCTGGACAAATGTATGTTTGAAGAAGATATGCTTGCACTTCAAAGCCAACTCGATCAGTTAAAAAAATGAATCGGGTTTCACAATGTGGCATGCGTTTTTGTGACAGAATCATTTGGCTATTTTGAAAACTGCAGTTGCCAAACTTTTCCAGGTTTAGTTTTTCATCATGTCCAAGTACATCAAGTCCAAGTATTGGTCACCGTTACTGGATGAAAATATGGAGGCTGAGTTGACGTGTGCTGTCAGTGAAAAGTTTTTGCCTGATTTCAGAGGTTTAGCAGTGAAACAAAATTATCAAGTGTCCCACTGATTGAATTTCTGTGAAATGTGATTTCTGTTGATTAAAACCAATGTTGAAGCATTCTGTTGCTATTAAAAGACAAGAATTGGTATGTTCAGAGAGTCTTGCAAAATTATTTACATCTTCAGAGTAATGTGGATAGTTTGCTATAGCAGTAGCCATTATAATGGGTACTGCTTCAGAACTGGTTGGATACCCTAGTCCTATAGCTTTCCTGTGAATCTTCTCCAGTTTTTCAGCATCCCTTTTAATTACTGCAGTATTCCACTAGTCATCTCACCAGTGCCTTATATGCTTGCTCAATATTCCTCTGTTAATATAGTCGTGTATTGTTAGCCCTTTTTGCCACAGTATCACACATACTGTAATTTTTGATACTCCTAAGTGCTATGATAATACAATTAATTAATAATAATAATTGCAGTGGAAGCTTATGTTGAGTTTAGTATCTACAATGGCCTCTTCAGTCACTGCCTTGCAGAATATAATCTCAGTGCTGTCAATATGACTGTTCGGGAGAGTTGCTTTAAAAATGGTGGTATAGACTTGGGGGGCTGCTTATTATTAATGTTGCTTGACACTTCCTTTTATAAGAACCTGTTTTCATTTGCTAAAGTTTTCTAAACTTTAATCATTTGGGCTGAAGTTTTCCATGACACATGCCTGCCTCAGGCTGAATTTTTTGATAAAGGCACTCCTCTTCGTAGTCATGGGTGGGAATGAACAACAATAAAGAAATGGATTGTTTGGGGGGCACTCTAAAGATTTCAGAGAGCGAGGGCACTGGGAAAAGAGATTTGGTGTGGGCGAGTGAGGGGATATATTTATTATCAGTTAAGGAGGGCAGCCTTTAGGGAGACTGCAGGAGGATTAAGAGTTGCACACATTGATACTTGTCTTCAGCTCCAAATGGAAATTTGTGTGTTAAAGGCTGACTTCTTTGTTTATACATAGTATAGTAGTAAAACAATATGGATCTGATTTTGCTCTAAACCAGTGTTTCCCAAATGGTGTTCTGAGAAATCTCAGGGTTCCGTGAAGTGAAAATAAGGGTTCCGTGAGAAAATTCCATTACAGCCTGAACTATTGTCATGGAATGCAACTTGCATTCATTTATGAATTTTATTGAAAACAATTTTCATTTGTGTTTGCCATGATAAGTGTCCCTGTGTAATGCCAGCTTAACCAGAGAGTGGGGATGATGATGTCACTACTCAGCACTGCGCGTGCAGTCAGTCAGGTTCCACGCAGCCAGTCAGGTTCCGCAAAATTCTTTCGAGGTCAAAAGGGTTCCATGGCCAAATAAAATTGGGAAACACTGCTCTAAACTATACCAGTGAAAGTCCCTGGAGTTATAACACTAAAAAAACTAAGCTAGAACATAATCGGGCCGTTTTTATTACACACGTTGGACAAGATACTCACTGATGCTCCCTCAAGTTCAATGAATGCAAGACTTCTGTCTCCCAAGTGAAATCAGTGGAGCCATGTTGATTTACACCAGTTGAAGATCAGACTCAGACATGTGACTTTATATGGGCTTATTGTGTTCCAGTCTTTTAATACTGAACTTTTAAACCTGCTACATGAGTTTGCTATCAGACCCCTGCACTGTGTGTCTTGTTCAAAGATGCTTATTGATTCAAAGAACATACAGAAAATTGCTGCTATGCATGGGCAGCTCATTTTTGTACATGCACTGCTCGTTGGTATTTGAATACAGGAGTCACAGACAGGCAATTTCTCTTTATACTTACAGTTCTATTGATTTAAATCAGAACTAGAATAATCAAGTTCTCTCATGTGTTTGCTTCCAACCTTTCTTAGAGAATTGACCACATGGCAAATGCTTGGATCTCTTCTCCGGTATGAAAGTTACTTGGCACTTGAGCCAGCCCTGACTTTTAAAAACTTTAGTCCAAATTGAACCCCAGACAAGGAGTATCCTTCTCTTCCCACATGTGTTAAACTTTTGAATGCCTTATTTTACTGTGCTTATTTTGAATACCTTACATTAATGTGGATGTCAACCTTCACACCCACTTGAGGCCCTTTTATATTTACCAGAAGTTTGAAATGGGACCTTAATGCAGTTGAGAACTGGTTCCTCATTATGGGTAACATGCTTGGAGATACTTGATGGAAAAGAATGGAAGTCAAATACATTATAACTATTTGAACTTTCTGTAATAACAGTCATTGAAAGAAACATCATTTCAAAGGGAAGGTGTTATGATATAAACTTTCATGGGAAGGTGAGATAATTTCTTATTGGACTGACAAAAGAAATAAAGAGAAAAGGGCCTAAACCACTTATCGGGCCTTTTTGTGTGTGACTCTGCAGTTCTGTTGATCCCTGTTTAGCATACTGTCATTTTGTCTGGGCTTTAATCATGTTTCCAATACATTGTGCTTCAGGTAAAAGTTTTGATGACGCCTTCTCTTTTTCTTGAGATGAAAAAATCTTGATACTCTGAAAATGCTTTCCAACAGAAGGCATAGCCTGCAGAAAAAAAATTATAGAGGATGAAAAAGCTACACTCAGAGAATAAGCTTTGGATGAAAAAGAGCAGTCCCTCTGGTACAATATTAATAATAATGGATATGCAAAATAGTAAGTTTTCAAGCAGCAACAGTTCTAAATCTTTAACTTTCTGGTGTCAAGTATCAGAGGGGTAGTTATGTTAGTCTGAAACTGCAAAAGCGACGAGGAGTCCTGTGGCACCTTATAGACTAACCCATTTATTGGAGCATAAGCTTTCGTGGGCAAAGATCCACCGCATCTGACGAAGCGGGTCTTTGCCCATGAAAGTTTATGCTCCAATAAATCTATTAGTCGATAAGGTGCTACAGGACTCCTTGTCACTTTAACTTTCCAAATCTCAGAATCTATTGTCATTAAAATAGTCTCATCCCCCACAATTTCCCATAATTGTGAAAAAAATTAAATCAACAAGAAGCAATGAAATGCTTGAAAATACACATTAATGTATATTGAAATTATTTAAAAAATGTTGAATTCTACTAAGCATTGCTATAATAATAGCCCTCTGGATACTCAGAAGCTGTGTGCTTAACAAACAGCTGATATACAAATAGTTATGTCATCCCAAGTGTCTAAACCAGTTTTTTTCTGCATAACATCCCACTATCTCACACCACTTGACACACTTGACCTAAATTTAATTATCCAAGGGGTGTGTGTGTGTGGAATTTCATTAGTTCTACAAAATGGAAATTGGGGATTTCAGAAAACCTTTGCCTGACTGATATATTTACTGTTATTGACTAGAACCTTACTCCATCAGCAGACCCTGTAATTTAAATGGACTTATGTAGTGACTGTGATGTGGCCACATAGTGGAGTAATGGTAAATCAACTACCCTTCCATCACTGTGCACAGCCCAATTAATGCTTTCATCTTCATGGTTGGAAAATGATGGGGACAGCAGGAGCTGTCTGTCCAATTACTCCACCCATTGGGGGATGGAACATTCCATTCCCTGTATAGCAGCCAGCGCTATCCCTAGGGGGGTGTGGGGTCTGGGGCAGTCCCCCTTTCTGCCCCAGCACCCACTCTCCCATCCTGCCTCTTCCCACCTCTGCTCTGCCCTCAAGCCCCCACCCCTGAGCAAAATGGCCCAGGAGATAATTAGGTAGCCTGGCACTAGCAGTAGAGGTCAGGCCCCACCTGTGCTCATTGCAGGGCAGGAAATGGAGCAACCCAGCCCCAGCACTCTGTCCTCCCCCAACCCTGGCTCCCAGCTGTGTCACTTGAGGTAGCAGAGTAGGCTGGGGCGGCATGCCCCACTTCCCACTGTCACAATGAAACAGAGCAACCCGGGTGGGAAATGGCAGAGCAGGCAGCTTGGTTGCTCTGCTTCCCATGGCTTGCGCCTCCGCTGGTGAATGCTGGGATGAACCCAACCCCTGCTATTAGCCCTAGGCCCACCTGATAACAGGCTGCCCTGTGCCCCACAGTGCCCCCCAAAGCATGGGGTCCAGAGCAGCCGACCCAAACTGTCCAATGGACAGATGGAAAACCCAGTAAGTCTAGTTTTCATTTTCTGTGGCTTTTGCAAGTTGACACTTTTTCGCCAAACTTTCCCAGTGTAGCCATAGCCTTAAGTTCCAAAAAACCTTCCTTTTTTGACCCCAGGTTATATGGTTAAACATCAGTCCTAACCTGTGTGACTCACGAGGGGGCAGGCCTGGCCAAGGCAAGCAGGCTTTAAAAGCCAGAGGCAGAGCGACCAGGGAGCGAAAGCGGACAGGGGGCTGCAGATAGGGGAGTTTGAGAGGGAGGCCTACTATGGTCAGGAAGACCCGCAACATGTGTGCCAGCACTGCTTCTGTCTCCTCCACCTGTGCCTGTAGCCAGACAGAGCGCCTGAGCATGGATGCCTCTACCCAGATCCTGGTGTGGTTTTGCAGGGACTGTGGCTTGCAATTCCCACTTACTAATATCCAGGCTGGGGAGATCATCCAACGTGACAGGTGCCTGCTGGTGGAATCTCTCAGGCAGCAGGTGGGAGAGCTACAGGAGGAGGTGGCTAGGTTGAGGAGCACCCGAATCCACAAGCAATTCCTGGACCGTGTTCATGAAGAGACAGCTGAGGTAGCTGTCCCAGTACAGAGGACTGCAGACACATCACTGGTGGAGGAGGAGATGGCTCAGGGTGGACACTGGCAGCTGGTTACTTCAGACAGCAGGCACTGCTCCACCCCTGCTCTGAACCCTCCCGCCATGGTACTAGGAAACCGTTATGCTCTTCTTTATACAGGCGATAAGGAATCACCCCCTACAACAGAGGAGGAGAAGCCTCGTACCCCCAAGGCTGGGAGGTCTGCTGCCACCACTGCGAATAGGAAACGTAGGGTAGTGGTGGTCGGAGACTCTCTTCTGAGGGGGACGGAGGCGCCCATCTGTCGCCCTGACATTTCATCTCGGGAGGTATGCTGTCTGCCAGGGGCCCATATCCGAGATGTTATGGAGGCATTGTCGAGGATTATCCGGCCCTCTGACTACTATCCCATGCTACTCATCCATGTGGGCGCAAATGATACTGCGAGGTGTGACGCTGAGCGGATCAAGAGTGACTACAGGGCTCTGGGAGTACGGGTGAAGGAGTTTGGAGCTCAGGTGGTATTCTCTTCGATCCTTCCTGTCGAAGGTAGGGGCCTGGGCAGAGATAGGTGCACCCTGGAGGTGAATGCCTGGCTGCAAAGATGGTGTCACCAGGAGGGCTTTGGCTTCCTCGACCACGGGATGCTATTCCAGGAAGGACTGGTAGGCAGAGATGGCATACGCCTTTCGAGGAGGGGGAAGACCCTATTTGGACACAGACTGGCTAACCTAGTGAGGAGAGCTTTAAACTAGGTTCGACGGGGACAGGTGAGCAAAGCCCACAGATAAGTGGAGAACATGGTGACCTGGGAGATGGGTCAGAAATGGGAGGGAATGTGGGCTATAATGGCAGAGAGAAAGGAGGATCAGGGCAAAACTGGGAGGCAAGGTCAAATCAGTACCTTAGATGCCTATATATAAATGCGAGAAGTATGGGTAATAAGCAGGAAGAACTGGAAGTGCTAATAAATAAGTACAATTATGACATTGTTGGCATCAGAGAAACTTGGTGGGATAATACACATGATTGGAATGTTTGTACAGAAGGGGTACAGCTTGCTCAGGAAGGATAGACAGGGAAAAAAGGGAGGAGGTGTTGCCTTATATATTAAAAATGAACACACTTGGAGTGAGGTGGAGATGGACATAGGAGACGGAAGTGTTGAGAGTCTCTGGGTTAGGCTAAAAGGGATTTTAAAAAAAAGGTGATGTCCTGCTAGGAGTCTACTACAGGCCACCTACCCAGGTGGAAGAAGTGGATGAGGCTTTTCTGAAGCAACTAACAATATCATCCAAAGCCCAAGATTTGGTGGTGATGGGGGACTTCAACTATCCAGATATATGTTGGGAAAACAACACAGCGAGGCACAGACTATCCAATAAGGTCTTGGACTGCATTGGAGACAACTTTTTATTTCAGAAGGTTGAAAAAGCTACCGGGGGGGAAGCTGTTCTAGATTTGATCCTAACAAAGAGGGAGGAACTGGTTGAGAATTTGAAAGTGGAAGGCAGCTTGGGTGAAAGTGATCATGAAATCATAGAGTTCACAATTCTAAGGAAGGGTAGAAGGGAGAACAGCAAAATAGAGACAATGGATTTCAGGAAGGCAGATTTTGGTAAGCTCAGAGAGCTGATGGGTAAGGTCCCATGGGAATCAAGACTGAGGGGAAAAACAGCTGAGGAGAGTTGGCAGTTTTTCAAAGGGACATTATTAAGGGCTCAAAAGCAAGCTATTCCGCTGTGTCGGAAAGATAGAAAATATGGCAAAAGACCGCCTTGGCTTAACCACGAGATCTTGCATGATCTAAAAATAAAAAAGGAGTCATATAAAAAATGGAAAGTAGGACAAATTACAAAGGATGAATATAGGCAAACAACACAGGAATGCAGGGGCAAGATTAGAAAGGCAAAGGCACAAAATGAGCTCAAACTAGCTACGGGAATAAAGGGAAACAAGAAGACTTTTTATAAATATATTAGAAGCAAGAGGATGACCAAGGACAGGGTAGGCCCACTGGTCAGTGAGGACGGAGAAACAGTAACAGGAAACTTGGAAATGGCAGAGATGCTTAATGACTTCTTTGTTTCGGTCTTCACCGAGAAGACTGAAGGAATGCCTAACATAACGAATGCTAGTGGGAAGGGGGTAGGTTTAGAAGATAAAATAAAAAAAAAGAACAAGTTAAAAATCACCTAGAAAAATTAGATGCCTGCAAGTCACCAGAGCCTGGTGAAATACATCCTAGAATACTCAAGGAGCTGATAGAGGAGGTATCTGAGCCTCTAGCTATCATCTTTGGAAAATCATGGGAGACAGAAGAAATTCCAGAAGACTGGAAAAGGGCAAATATAGTGCCCATTTATAAAAAGGGAAATAAGAACAACCCAGGAAACTACAGACCAGTTAGTTTAACTTCTGTGCCAGGGAAGATAATGGAGCAAGTAATTAAGGAAATCATCTGTAAACACTTGCAAGGTGGCAAGGTAATAGGGAACAGCCAGCATGGATTTGTAAAGAACAAATCATGTCAAAGCAATCTGATAGCTTTCTTTGATAGGATAACGAGTCTTGTGGATAAGGGAGAAGTGGTGGATGTGGTATACCTAGACTTTAGTAAGGCGTTTGATACGGTCTCGCATGATATTCTTATCAATAAACTAGGCAAATACAACTTAGATGGGGCTACTATAAGGTGGGTGCATAACTGGCTGGATAACCGTACTCAGAGAGTAGTTATTAATGGTTCACAATCCTGCTGGAAAGGTATAACAAGTGGGGCTCCACAGGGGTCTCTTTTGGCACCGGCTCTGTTCAATATCTTCATTAATGATTTAGATATTGGCATAGAAAGTACGCTTATTAAGTTTGCAGATGATACCAAGCTGGGAGGGGTTGTGACTAATCTGGAGGATAGGGTCATAATTCAAAATGATCTGGAGAAATTGGAGAAATGGTCTGAGGTAAACAGGATGAAGTTTAATAAAGACAAATGCAAAGTGCTCCACTTAGGAAGGAACAATCAGTTTCACACATACAGAAAGGGAAGCGACTGTCTAGGAAGGAGTACGGCAGAAAGGGATCTAGGGGTTATAGTGGACCACAAGCTGAATATGAATCAGCGGTGTGATGCTGTTGCAAAAAAAGCAAACATGATTCTGGGATGCATTAACAGGTGTGTTGTGAGCAAGACATGAGAAGTCATTCTTCCGCTCTACTCTGCGCTAGTTGGGCTTCAGTTGGAATACTGTGTCCAACACCACATTTCAAGAAGGATGTGGAGAAATTGGAGAGGGTCCAGAGAAGAGCAACAAGAATGATTAAAGGCCTAGAGAACATGACCTATGAAGGAAGACTGAAAGATTTGGGTTTGTTTAGTTTAGAAAAGAGAAGATTGAGGGGGGACATGATAGCAGTTTTCAGGTATCTAAAAGGGTGTCAAGGAGGAGGGAGAAAACTTGTTCATCTTGGCCTCTGAGGATAGAACAAGAAGTAATGGGCTTAAACTGCAGCAAGGGAGGTTTAGGTTGGACATTAGGAAAAAGTTCCTAACTGTCAGGATAGTCAAACACTGGAATAAATTGCCCAGGGAGGTTGTGGAATCTCCATCTCTGGAGATATTTAAGAGTAGGTTAGATAAATGTCTATCAGGGATGGTCTAGACAGTATTTGGTCCTGCCATGAGGGCAGGGGACTGGACTCGATGACCTCTCGAGGTCCCTTCCAGTCCTAGTATTCTATGATTCTATATTAGGGTTCCAGGTAAAAGATGTGTGTAAATTGTTGTGTTCATTTGAACATAAGAACAGTCATGCTGAGTGAGGCCAATGATCCATCTAGCTCAGTGTGCAGTCTTCTGACAGTGGCCAATGCCAGATGCTTCAGAGAGAGTGAACAGAAAATGTAAATTAAGTAATCTATCCACTGTCATTCAGTCCCAGCTTCAGCGAGTCAGAGGCTCAGGGACTCTCAGATCATGGGGTTGCATCCCTGATCATCTCGGGTAATAGCCGTTA
Organism: Pelochelys cantorii; assembly: GCA_032595735.1. Classification (NCBI taxonomy): domain Eukaryota; kingdom Metazoa; phylum Chordata; order Testudines; family Trionychidae; genus Pelochelys; species Pelochelys cantorii. Next base: position 328,656,655 of record CM064326.1, on the reverse strand, counting down.
TTAGTCTATCCTCCATGAACTATCTAAGTTCTTTTTTTGAACCCATTTATAGTTCTGGCCTTCACAACATCCCCTGGCAATGAGTTCTACAGGCTTACATGAGCAAAAGGACTTTTGTTTAATTTAAACCTGCTGCATATTAATTTAATCAAGTGACTGGTTCTTGCATTCTGCAAAGGGATAAAGAACACTTCCTTATTCATTTTCTCCACCCCGGTCATGATTTTGATCTCTATCATATTCCTCCCTTAGTCGTCTCTTTCCAAAACAGAAAAGGCCAATGTTCTTGATATTGCCTCTTATGGAAACTGTTCCATATGGTTAATTATATTTGTTCGTCTTGTCTGTACCTTTTCCATTTCTTTTTTTTTTAGATGGGGCAATCAGAACTGCACATGGTGTTCAAGGTGTGGGCGTACCATGGATTAATATAGATGGATAATAAAGCTGAGTAATGATGGAGTCTAATGACTTGATGTAATTTAAGAGAGAACTGATAAGGCAGGACTAAAATTTTGATATGCCCTCATGTAAGCTATATTTCTTCCTGGATTCTTCATTGACACCACATTTCCCTTCATCAAAGAGGACACACTGGGTATGTCTAAACTACATCCCTTTTTCGATAAAGGGATGTAAATTAGACATATCGAAATTGTAAATGAAGCTGGGATTTGAATTTCCTGCGCTTAATTTGTATAATGGTAGCTGTGGCTTTTTTCTGAAAAGCCGTTTTTTGGGGGAAAAAACCATGGTCAAGATGGGGATCTTTCGACAGAAATGCCCCGTTTCGAAAGATCCTGAACACATCATTTTTTGAGGTGTACAGGATCTTTCGAAATGGGGCATTTCTGTCGAAAGATTCCCGTCTTGACCGTGTGTGGGGTTTTTTTTTTTTTTTTTTTTTTGAAAAGCGGCTTTTCGGAAAAAAGCCACGGCTGCCATTATGCAAATGAAGCATGGGAAATTCAAATCCCGGCTTCATTTACAATTTCGATATGTCTCATTTACATCCCTTTATTGAAAAGGGATGTAGTTTAGACATACCCACAAGGAGTAATTTCATCTTCTTGGGCAAATGAGCAGCAATTCACCAGGCCTGGATTCATGCTGAGAATCCACAGTGAAGCATAACACCCTAGTCAAGACAGAGCATAGGGTACATCATTTCTTCTGCCATTGAATTGCTGGTGTTTTGGGTGATGGGAGGGAGTAGGAATGACCAAAGTATTGTTGCTTAAAAGTTAGGTATTAAACATGTGAAGTGGATTTCTTCAAGTGAAAAAAATCATGGCTGTTTCATGACCTGTTTAGCTTGCAACTTAGTTTGTGTGGATGGCAGCTTAAGTTGCAGAACAGACCATTATTTCTCCTTTGTCATGGCTACGGTTTTTCAGGTAGAGAATTCATGAACTAAAAATGGTTGACAAAACCAAGTGTAATGATATATTGGTTCAGAAATCCTGTCTTATTTTTAAGTATCTAAGTAAGTTTTATGTGTGTCTTATTTTTATAAACTTTTGTTATGCTCACAATGTATAATTAACCGTGTGAATTCACTGCTTCAGAATCATATTTTGGAAAATCGCTTAGTGAGATTTACATCATAAAAATTACTCAGAGGGGTAGGTGTGTTAGTCTTTAACTTTAAAAACAATGAGTAGTCTGTGGCACCTTAAATACTAAGAAAAATATATGATATCTATCATGAGCTTTTGTGGGTAAGACCAAATTCGTCAGATGAGTTGGAGTGGAAACAATTATAAAAATAATAAAATCATAACTTATAAAAATCCATAAAATTAGAATGTTTGCACAGATAAGTTGGGTTAAGCTTTCACTATAAAATTATAAAGGGTTGTCATTCTGCATGTGTGATGGATGGGAGGGGTACTATCCTTTTCCAAACATCCCAGAATTCAGTAACTATAAAGGGTTAAAACCCAGAATAGTGGATATCCAGGAAGTGTTGGCAGGGAACCAGGAGAGCCAATGGGAAGGAAGTGTTCAGCTTTGAACTGAAAGCGAATCTGCCTGCTGCAGTTCTTTTGTGTGAGTTCAAACCAGGAGCTGCGGAGGGGGGAGATGAATTAAACCAGGCAGGAATTCCCATGCCAAATTACGAGATCCATTGCGGGTGCAGATACTGCCATTTCCTTCATTCCAGTTACTGCTGGAGATATGCTAATTGTCTACACCGACCATTAATCTATGTAGATATGGCAATCATCCTATGCATGGTGATGACAATCTAATCAAGATCAGGACTCTGTTGTGTTAAGCACTATACAAACATAAAGGTAGGTGCCATTCCTACCTCCAAGCTTAGTGGTTTTACTCTACTAGTAAGTATATGGAAGTGTAGGAAATAACAAAATAACTATATCTGCTGGTCTAAAGCAAAACCAACATGGTTCCAGAGTGACCACTTTAAATCTGTTACAGATAGTACAGACACACTATAATTGATACTCATGATAGGTGTCTGCTGTTTTCTTCCTCATGCCCCTTCATCATTTATCTATAGTCTTTCCCAAAGTTTGAGGCATGAACCATTAACCAGAGGAACATGGATAGGTCCCTTTATTTTTCTCTGCCTCTGCTTTCATTAAAAAGACAACAGAAGTAAGTGTCTAGCTGATACGATTGCAAAGAAAACCTTGAAAACATGACCTGAAAGTAAAGAAAAGTCTGAATTTCATAATTTCATAGAACTAGAGGGAACCTTGAGAAATCATCAAATCTAGTCCCCTGCACTCATTGCAGGACCAAGCACCAGAGCGTTCAACAAGAGCTCTGAGGTATGAACTGCCCTTTTCATTTCAATGGTATTAAACTCAGTTGCCAGTGATGACACTTATCCCCACCCACCCACACATTAATTCTTCTATGGCCCATCAATGTACTGTAAGAAAGAAGATTGTTATAGGAGGAAGCTCTAATCTGTGTACTAGGAGTGATTGCTCCTTTTGGGTAGGCCATTAATGCCATCTTGTTGTTGGAAGACATGTTTGGTTTCATCTTCCTGAAAGACAGCTCTACTTTTTAATATTTGGAAAATGTGGTTTAGAAAAATGATGTCCAATTATGTAAAATAGTGTCAAACTGAGGTATGTCTACCCTATAATTGGAGGGCATAAATTCCAGCTTGAGGAGACACACCCATCCTAGCTCTGTTTGAGTTAGGACAGTAGAAATAGAAGTCTTATTCTGCAGCCCTACTGCTGGGAGGGCTAACTACAGTAAAGGAGGCCAGGTCTACACTGGGTGAAAAATTCAACTTAAGATACACAACTCCAGCTACGAGGATAGTGTTGATGGAGTCTGTGTAACTTAAATCAGATTTCGGCAGTGGTGGCCCCACTGCGGGAAGTTGATGGGAGAAACTCTCCCGTTGACTTCTCTTAGTCCTTGTAATCCCGAGGAGTACTAGGGTTGATGGGGGCTCCATTAGCATTTGATGTAGTGTGTCCTTACTATCTCTGGGTTAGTACAGACAAAGCCTGAGTACATGCTTTCTGATTTCAATGGGATCTTATTCAGAATGGCTTGCCCTTTCCATGGCTTGTGCTACAGTAGCTACACTTTTCTACTTTTAGAGCACTAGCTTAAGCAGATCTAGTGTGGACGTGTCTTCTGGAGTTGAAATTTATACCAGCAGTGGGCTGGAGAGCCTAGGGGTGAGCCAGCCCTGATTACAGGATGAGCCCCACAGGTGAGAAATCAGGTGACTCTGATTACAAAAGAAGCAGAAAGTTACAGTGAAAGGGGGGAAGCTCAGGAAACTGTGGTGGACTCTTCCAGGACTGAAGAAAGCTTTCCAGGCAGGGAGGCCTGGCAGAGACCCTGACTAAGCAAAGGAGAGATTGCGAAGAGCCCCAGTAGGACAAAAAGAGAAAATAGCATTGTGAGGACTTCAGAATGGATTTTATTGGGGGTGAGTTTTGTGTACAGTTTAGTTTATATTGATAAAACCAGTGCCATAGAAGGAATCATTTTTGACCAAGAAAAAGTGATTTTTTATTTGGAACAGACACAGGCTGCCTCTAGCATGACTCTAGGCCACCAGGGGGCACACGGAAGGCAGCCAACTTATCTACTAAGTGTTGTTTGTTTGTGAAGCAAGGGAACTAGAGAAAATGAATTGCTAGACCAGAGTTCAGCCCATTTGTATGTTGTAAGTAGTGAGCACTTCCTCCTGTGACTGAATTTTAAATATCTGATTAGTGTTCACAGCTCACAGTCTGTTTCACCCATAAAGGTTAATATGTTGAGCTGGTGCTTTGTTTCCTATTTTGTTTCCTACATCACTCTCCATAGTGACATCTTCATATATTTGCTAAACCAACACATTTTATATTAGCCAGCAGTTTATTTAATTATTGGTCAGGCATCACTTTTTAATATCTCATCTAAGCAAAAATGTATTTGTTCCAGTAGCTGCTCCTTTTTTAAACACCAGCCTGTAATATTTGAGTCTCCCTAGGGAACTCTTAGAGCTAGGCCTACCCAGTAAATAGAAACAGCTTTCTTGCAGCCTGAGGTATTGACAGATGCTTCAAATTGGTTGCTTTATACTCAGTACCTGCTGTGAATAAAAGATTACTAAGGATTGATAGGCCATACTTTACTCACAAAAGAAGCTTTGCTAATTTTTCTGCTATTTTGTAATAGGGAAAATCACACCACAATTTCCTATTTCTGTGGTAGTTTTTAGCCTTTTCTTTTCCCCTGAGATCTGTGAGATGCAGCTGTCTCTTACCAGGATTATCTTATTCAGCAAGTGTAATGCAAGATATATTGCTCTGACATTAATTTGCAGCTAAACCAGGAAACCATTTTCTTATCCCAAAGGGACAGAAAGTAGCAATAATACCAAGAGGAATATGATAGGACCAAATAAAAATGAATGATATAGTAGATTATGTCACTGGCAGGTATAATGGGATCTGTTATGGGTTATTTATATTCTATACATTGGGACAAAGACCTATCCTGGTGGCCAGTATACAAATATGGGAGGATTATTATTATTATTATGAACATAGCACCTAGTCATATATTAGGACACCATTGTGCAATGTGCAGTACAAGTACAGAACAAAAAAATAGCCCCGTCCTGAAAAGCTTGTATCACCAACAGGCAGAACTGAATGTGGGTCCTCTGGAGCTGAGTGCATGAGCCTCTACAGCTTGAGCTAAAAGCCGGTTGGCTCACAGCTAAGGCTGTAGAGGAAACTCATTCTTTCTGTCTGTAAGTGGTTTAAGTACTGCTACATGGGACAGTGAACCACACTTAGTAGGTGTGTGGGTTACACCTGCAGTCTAAGCTTAATAAACTATTACCTCTTATTGATATAGGCCCTACTTCAGCAAAGGGCCCCTGGGTTGGCCACTGAGTTCTGGGTTCCTGACCTGTGCTCAGGTCTGTAAGTACATATCTAGGGGCTCTGTCTGAACTGGGGACCCTGAGAGCAGGTCAGGCAGCGATAAGAATGCTGTCCCACAGTCAGTAAGCCCCAGGCCCTGGTTCAGAGTGGGCAGCAGAACAAAGCAGTTCCAATTAGTAAGACCTGGGCCCTGGTTCAGAACAGGGCAGCAAACAAATGCAGTTCCAGTTCCAGGCAACCCCCCTGACTTGCAATGCGATCGGTTCCTGGGGAAGCATCACAAGTCGGAGGCATCGTAAGTCGAACCCACATTTACAATAAGTGCCATGCGCCATTGTAAATGCGAGCTGAGGATATAAGTCGGGGGTTTTTGGTCCCTTCCGCACTTACAAAAATGGTCATAAGTGCAGGGGGTTGCAACTCAGGCCATTGTGACACGGGGGTTTCCTCTATTAAGGCTCTCCCTACTCGATCACGTCCCAGACCAGGGCCCTAGCAGTGACAGCCCTGGCTGCCACTGGGGTCAGCAGGGATCCAGCCTGCAACACACTGATTCACTCTACAATGTTATGAGCTCAGTCTGACAGTCGTTGGCTTCCCCTGGGCCACTTCCTAACTCCTCCTCAGCATCTACCTGGCGCCACGCTGGCTGTTGGTTCTTGGGGTCATGGTACTCTGAACCCTTTGGCAGGGTGTAGAAAGTCTCCTCTTTGGAGCAAGGGCACAGTGGTTTGGGCCAGTCCTCAGCCTCTGCAAGGTCCTCAGGGCCCTCCTGGCTTGAGAGCTCAGTGCAGGCTTCTGCTTCCTCCAGCAGCTGAGGCTGTGCTGAGCTCCTGAGCTGGGCTTTTATGCTCCCTGCCCTGCCCTTTGGCCTCCGTGGAGTTAAAGTGGCAGGACCAGGCTCGAAGAGGGGTGGTTCTTCCTCGAGGTCAGTGAGCGGTCACCCCTGCTCACTACAGCCCCATTTACCAAAGTGAATAAGCACATGGTGGTTATTGTGTGTTTAAATCCCACTGATTGCATGATATCTCAGCATACACCTGAATACTTTGCTGAAGAAGAATGGACTTGAACACAGGCTCAAGAACTCTCCTGAATCAGGACCTTAGTAAAATTTTTCCTAGACTGAAATACAAAACCAGTGTCCCACATGCCTATTGAAAGCTGTTGGGAGCCCAGGATGCTCAGTCATATTGCTTTATACTGGAATTTAGTTGGTTACTAACGGCAGGTGCGCACTTAAAATGCTACCTCCGTAAAGCTATGCCACTGCAGTGCTTTAATGAAGGCCTTCTAAGATGGTGGGAGAGTGTTTTCCCATTGGCATAGTTAATCCACTTCCCTAAGAGGCAGTAACTATGTCAACTGGAGAAGGTTTCTGATGGCATAACTCTGTCTCCTTTGCTAGGCTGGTATCAATGTTCCCTCTAATTTTTTTTCCATCAATGTGCAGAATGAATTTTATGTGCACCAAGGCATGTGTGGATATGCACCACGAATAGAAACACATGCTGCTGGCTGTGGGAATTTATTGGTGCTCTGCTAATCAGCTGGACGGCATTTGAATTTCTCCTGAGTGGTCGCTCAAGTGCTCTTTGGATTTTTCACATCCCTGAGGGATATAGTTATAGCACCATAGGTCTGTAGCTAGGGCTGCCAACTCTCCTGGCTGGAAGGAGCAGACACCATTTGCAGCAATGGCATCTGTTATGTCCAGTCCAAGAGCATTGGCAATCCTGCATAGTCCAGGCTAGACCTAAGGCCAAGGAAAGACAGTTGGCTTGGTTTTCTTCCTTTTCAAACACATTTCATCAGTTGGTGTGTATGGTTTTGTTCTGTTTTATTTTGAGAGCGAGAGCGAGCAAGAGCGAGCCAGGAGTGACCAAATCCAATTACATTCCTCACCGCTGAGCAAAGCATTTCAACACAAAGACAACTACCCTCAGATTGGCTTGGCAGAGATTAAGCCCACTTCAATTCAATGAGTTAACATAGCAGCCTGTTTTAAAATAACTTGTGGACATGCTGGCAGTCTCTGTCAGTAATCTGCAGCTGCTTTTTGCCGTGATATATGTACGAAGCCATTGTCAAGACACTGATTCATTATCTAGCCTAGCTGAAGTGCCGTAAATTTTAATGGCTGTTTTTCCAGGCTACTGCCAAAAGTTGTAGTGTCAATATGCTCTGACAGAATAAATAGGCTAGAATTCGATTTAGAATTCTACTCAGAGAAAAAAGATACTTTTAAATATTGGAAACTTAGTACAATTCAGCTAGTTTATTTAATAGTTGATAATTGTTTGTAGAAAATCCAGCTGAGACTGAGGCTCCTTTTTGTAAGGCAGTGTAGTGAAATAGTGCATGCCCTGAAGAGGTCATGATAGAAATAGGCAGTGCAGACAAAGGTTAGGAGGTGAAAAGCAAACAGCAAGATTCCCTCTAATATGTTCCATCCATGTATGGAATAAATTACTCACCTGGCCCTTAATTGATGTATAGCAGCCCTGTCTCAGCTGCCCCTGATTAGCCAGGGTGGTTGCTGGCTTTCTTTTTTTCTTTTTAAGAGCTGCCTCTCTCTTTCCATCCAGCCCTTTAACCTGCCCTGTCACAGTACATTAAAGATTGTGATACTGAAGGCCATATGAGCATCTGATATAGCTGTGCGGCATCTGTATTCATAGTATTGTATAATGACAATTTGCAAAGGTCACTTGCTCACCCTAAAAATAATTAAATTAATTATACACCATATACATGGAAATACTGAGACCACTTGTCACTACTTCCATTTTTTTAAATTAGCTAATCACAATTTAGTCCTAATTTTTCCAACAATGTCTTTCATTTTATTGGCATCCAAAATAGACTGTTCTGACAATAGGCTGATTTGACAATAATAAGCCCAGATGGAAAGCCGAATATTTGATTTAAAACAAAGGATTTGCAAGACACAAAAAACAAAGTGGTTTAATAATAATACCCTTTGAATATTGTTTAATCTACCCAAAGCCTTGGTAAACCAGATGAAGTTTGAAAATTGAACTCTTTGATGGAGTGGCTTGAATCATGAAGGAAGATGTTAGGAATGGTGAATATTGGAACTTAGGTTGAAAAACTTGGGAACATATATAGTTCTGAAAATGAATCATCTTTGCTTGTCTGTGAGGTGAAATCGTCCCACTTTTGATTAACTAATTTCTTCCAAGATTTGGTACATTCCCTGCCACTTTGTCAATATTATTCTCATCTCCTTTTCAGTTCTAGTTAAAGCTAAGGTTTTGTCATGTTTTCTTCTAGTATAAGTTACTATAGGTGCCAGCTTCCTCCAAGCTCATGAGGTACCCCCCCCCCCCGGCTCTCCCCAGTCCCTCTTTCCCCCAAGTCCTCACTCCTGTCCTGCCATTTCCTCCCCCAAATGAGCCCTGTCCATGCCTCTCCACTACTTTCCCAGAGCATCCTGCTCACCATGAAACAGCTGACTGTGGTAGGTAGGAGGTACTAGGAAGGAATTGATTGGCTGGGACACCAGCAGACAGGAGATGTTAGGGGGAAGGGAGGGATCTGGCTTAGAGGGTTCTAAGCACCCACTAATTATTTTCTGTGTGCGCTCCAGCCCCTGGAGCACTGCCTGTGAAAGTCAAGGACAGGTGATAGCCAATAAACAAAAAATCATAGAAGCCTGTGACTTGTCCCCATTTTATAATAAAAATAGTCATGACAAAATGGGCGGAGGAGGGACTCAGCACCCATCACTACTGTGGCTTTGGGGCTCCCCCCCCCATGATGGTTTGGAACTGCAGAGTCCCACACTGTCCTTGGCCCCCTGCCACCCTGGGCTAAAGCAGAAAATATCACTGTGATCTCTGTAAGTCACAGATTCTGTGACTTCTGTGACATAATCTTAGCTTTAGTTATATATGTTGAACCTCCCAAATCCAGGATTCTCTGGTCCGGCAACATCCATGGTCCAGCAGAGCCACGGATGTTGACGGACCAAAGAGCCCTGGAGCCAGCTGAGAGAACACAGGGACTGGGGAGCCCTGGTTGGGCCAGATGACATCCGGGGAGCCGCTGCCCTGGCTGGGAAACCTCTGGTATCAGTTGGTCCAGGTGGTGGCCAGGGAGTCCTAGCATCGGTGGGGTGAGGTCCGGCCAGGGAGTTCCTGGCTTTAGCAGGGCCAGGTGGCCTGGGAGTCCCAGCCTCAGAACCCCCGGTGGCAGCAGGGATGGGGTGACTGGACAGCTTCTGCCAGGGAAACCCCAGCTGAAGAGAGCCTGGCGGAGGCGGCCTTCCTTGGCCCGGGGATTTCATGGGTTTCTAATGGCAGCGGGGTGGCCCGAGCAGTGGGATGCCAGGCTTGAAAAGATGCAGCAACATGCAGAAGAGTTCACAATCTCTTGGTCCTCTGTGGAACCAAGGACCCTTTCTATTGAAAGGCAAAATAATTTCATAGATTCATAGAACTGGAAAGGGATCTCAAGAGATCGAGTCAAGTCCCCTGCCCTCGATGCGTGAGTAGCATCTAATTGTGCTGTTGAGGCTCATTTAGGCGATTTGGCGCTGCAAATGTTGAACCTGAAAAGCAGAGACTGAAAAAAATGTGGAGTCATGCTACATAAATCAGTTGAGCACAAGCTTCCAATGCAACACTGGGCCCAAAAGTGAGAATGTCATCCTTGTATGCATAAAGAGTTATGGAGTGGGAACAGAGGTTATATTACTGCCGTTGGCATTGATGCAGCCACTGCCAAAATATATTGTTCAGTTCTGGTGTCCGCAATTTAAGAATTATGCTGATAAACTGGAGAGGATTCAGAGAAAGAGTAGAATGATTTAGGGACGGGAAAACATGCCTTATAGTAGATTCAAAAAGCTCGATCTAATTAGCTTAACAAAGATGCTTAAGGGGTGACTTGATTACACTCTATAATTACCGACATGGGGAACAAATATTTAATAATGGGCTCTTTAGTCTAGCAGAACAAGGTATAACATGATCCATTGGTAGAAACTGAAGCCAGACAAATTCAGACTGGAAATAATGTATATATATTTTTAGCTGTGAGACTAATTAAGCATTAGAACGGTTGTGGTGGATTCTCAGTCTCTGGCAACTTCTAAATAAAGACTGGATATTTTTCTAAAAGATTCTCTCTAGGAATTATTTTGTGTTATACAGGAGGTCAGACTAGATGATTACAATGGTCTCTTCTGGCCTCGCAATGTAGGAATAGGAGCAGCTTGCATCTAGGTCTGACAAGCTTGTGATTGGGTTACAAGAGCTCTGGCTGATGCAGTGACATTTCCATTTTGCATGTTATTGCTGTCACTCAATCTCAAGAGAGAGACAGGCACAATTAATTAAGCCCCTAACCTGCAGCTGCAGCAGCCACACTGGCCTGTGAAAAAGGAACTTAACCCCCCCCCCCCCAAACAACTAAAGAGCAGGCTAATAGCGATAAGAAAATAGAAAAGTAATAATGCAGTGGCTCAGAGAAGAAGGATTTTTTTGGTCATACTTATCACTCAGTACCTCATCTAGAAATTAGCTTTTATCTGTTGTTTCAGATTGGGCCATGTTCTCTGACCTCACAGCTGGAGGTGGGGCACCATGAATTTGCCAGGAAGAACATACGTTTTGACTGGCACAAAGGAGTTGCTGATACCTTGTTTCTGACAGTGGCCAGTGCCAGCTGCTTCAGAGGAATGTGCAATTCTGGAATAACATGTTTGTAAGGCAGGTTTCTTCCCAGTTATTAGTTAATTGTTGGCTTATACAGGGAGCTGGTAAAAGCTAAATTCTGCCATGAAATACCTGCCACAACTGTTGCTGAAACCAGTGGGATTTTGGACACATGCAAAATAGAACTTATCCCGATTATTGTCTTTCTTATAAACATGGGAAGCTACTTTATTGCCATGTGATTCCTGTTTTTTCCAATGGGGTAACTAAAGCACAACTGTTGTTACATGACAAGCGCAATGTCACGTAGCAAGTCAGTGGCAGAGTTAAGAACAGAATCCATGTCTCCAAGCTATGCTGAAATTCTGTAGCTCATTTCTAGGTCTGAGAATAAACTCACAGTGACTGTGCTTGTGGGTGCCCTGTGTGAGTGTGAAAATTACCACGTTAAAGGTAGTAATTTGTTAAATCGCTTTCCTCTTAAAGTGCCAGAAACTTTAACATATTAATAGTTAAGCACCATTTTGATGAGATAATTGAATGTGCTGGGCAGTTTGGAGTCACAAGGCAAAGAAGAAAGTGCTTAATATATACATGAGGTCCGTTATTAGGTAACACTCGCTTCTGAGCAGTTTATTGTCATCAGTAAATTTACTGAGAATCTGCTTGAAAAGCCACTGTTGCCAGTCCACAGTTATATACCTAAGAGTGAGAACAAAATGTAAGTGTTTAAAGAGCCTGAAACAGCAAATGGAAAAGAGGCTCTGGTTGCCTAGAGGAGATAGGACGGATGAACAAATTGTCATTTAACAGAAAACCTTTTTCCTCCTTTAGAGAATGTTACACGATGTGATAGGAAGGATTTACATTTTTTCTAAAGATGAATATTTTCAGCAAAGTGTGCTGTGAATATGAAAACTGACTCTGCTTTTATTGCTATGTGTATAAAATCTATATTTTGTTAGTGCATTTCTTTAGAATGTGTAATATCCATTTCTAAAATTAGATTAATTAATGAGGTGATTCATGAGAATGGGAAGGTAGTCCTGTAATGGAGAGTTATGCAATTATGCCCATAAGGGAAGATTCTATTTTCTGAACATTTTTGTATCCCTTATAAAGCCTCAGAGAAAAACATATTCATGTTTTATATTTCTCTATCATGTGCCTTAAGAACAAGATAATTCGTTCTCTCTCAAATATTTAGCAAATTGGTTGATTGGGGTAGTTTTCTGAAGCTTTTCCAAATATATTCCAAGATCGTTGGGAAGTGGAAAAGAGGCTGTGTCTGGCACAAACAGGTTTTGTATAAAAAAATCCAGGGCTTCTGGGTTTTCACTGAGCCTGCACTACTGTCTGAATAATCTGATTGATTTCACTACTTCAGTTTATCTGCAGATTAAGGGAATTCAGATGCACATGAAAATTAGCATGCAGAGTTATACAATTTGTGTGCACTTACACTTTTCTGTATTACTTGCACAATTGTGAGAGCAATGAGTTTCCATTTGAAGAGTACTAAGAAGCATTAACCAAACAGACATGTCAAGAAGTTACCATATGTAATATGTTTACTTAAAATGTTACTAGAATAATAACATGGAAGACTGTTGTCTAGGAGCTAAGAGTCATGAGTAGAGCTGGATGAAATTCGTTTGGCAAATGATAAATTGGCTGAAAAAATGGTTCTTCAAGTGAAGTCCCTGTGGGGCTCCACTGCTGGTGTCAGGCTTGTCCCAGCACCATAGATCAGAGACTGTTACAGCAGTGTCCAGTCAGGCTCCGCATGTGTGAGAGGCGCAGACTCCTCACAGTTCCTTCTTCTCCTCCTTCGGCTATGGGCGAGCTCCAACCTCTCTCCTCCTTGTGTTACTTCTGTGAAGCAAAAGAAAGAAAATGAGATAGATATCATAGATTTACATGTTCCTGTTAGTTTTTCCTTTGTTAAACAGTTTATAGTTTTTTAAAAAACACCTCTTATTTCAGCTTGTATAGAGTTAGTCAGACAGTTTACCGCTGAGGTTGATAGTAGGGTGGAAGTTGTTGAAATCCTTGTGGAATTCTTCAAGAGTCTCTTTACTGTGGGTCCATATGATGAAGATGTCAACGATGTAGCATAAGTAAAGTAGAGGTGTTAGGGGGTGAGAGCTGAGGAAACATTGTTCAAGGTCAGCCATAAAGATGTCGGCATATTGTGGTGCCATGCGAGTGCGTAAAGGGAATATACAGAAGCCTGTTGGTGAGCATTTCAGCTTGTCTAACCACAGACTGACAGACCTGCAAGTAGCTGTCTTGTCACAAACCAGCTCTACAAGCCAAATACACAGAGAAGCCCTGGAATCCCAGTTCATCCACAAATTCAATTCATATGCTAATGGACTCAGTCATGATATGGGCTGGTGGGGACCCTACCTACTTAATAACCACTGAAGTTGCTAATAGCTCCCTGAGTGGTATCCTTCCTGTTTTAGGAATCTATCTATTGACTTCAATTTTTATCTGCTTATGTTTAAGTACCCATTCTCCAGATACTTAATGATGCTCTGTCTCCCACCCCCCTTCCCTTTTTCTTTCTCTCCCCACTCCCCTTCCCCTCTCCTATTTATTTCAAGTTTTCATATCCCCAACTCATAACTCCGGTCATCTGAAGAAGTGGGCTGTGCCCACAAAAGCTCATGATACCATCTACATGTTTCGTTAGTCTATAAAGTGCTACCAGACCATTTGTTGTTTTTTTCTGTAACAGACTAACTCGGCTGCTTCCTGAAGCTCCCAAAGTCATGAGGTTGTGATATGAGAAGTGCAGGAGAAACAGCATAATCTTCTAAAGAACCTCCAGCCCTCTACAAAATCTAAAATTGCACTGCCTGTAGATGAGGCAATATCTGAAGCAGCAGACGAAGTATGGCAAATGCCAGCCACAGCTTCCTCCACTCCCCTCCAACCAACAAGAGGGCAGATAGAAAATACTTTGTTCCATCAAAAGGCATGGACTTTTTATTCTTGCACCCTCAACCTAAAACTTTAGTGGTTGATGCTGCAAATCAAAGGTCTAAAAATCCTCAGTACAAAACAAATATACAAGACAAAGACCACAAATGCCTGGATATGTTTGGGAGAAAAACATTCTCCACTAACTCACAAAACCACCCTTCAAGCCAATGGCAACTTCATCACTTACCTTTCTCACCATGAAAATGGTGTTCCTGTTGGCAATCACATCTGCAAGGAGGGGTAGTGAACTCGTGGCATTCATGTCTTCATCTCCATACACGATTTTGCACAAACATAAAGGTATTCTATGACCCCACCCCTCCTTCTTACCCAAAGTTTGTTCTGAATTTCATATCAGTGAACTGATAGATCTTTCCACTTTCTAACCGAAACCGCATTGCTTAAGTGATGAAGCCATGTTGCACATGCTGGATGTGAGAGGGACCACTGCCATCTACTTAGACAGGATGCAGTCTTTTTGACTATCACAGAGATTGCTTATATATATTGCCAAAAGATCCAAGGGAAAACCACTTTCTTCCCTGTGCATATCAAAATTGATAACATACTGTATTGCCACCTGATACTTACTTCAGAACAGAGTGGTACTGATAACTTCTAAAGCTCATTCCACCAGAGCGATGGCAACGTCAATGACCTTCCTCAGGGGAGTGTCGCTCCATGAAATACGTCAAACAGCCACATGAACGTCTAACCACATGTTCATGAAGCACTATGCGATTCCACCGTATTCGACAAGGGACACCACAGTAGTTACAGTGGTCCTCTCCATGGCCTGCAACAACTAGATGAAGCCCACCTACCATCTAACTGGGCACTGCTACACAGTCACCAAAAGTGGAATATCCATGAGGATATCACTTGAAGAAGAAAGAGAAGTTACTCACCCTGTGCAGTAACGATGGTTCTTTGAGATGTGTCCCCCTGTGGGTGTTCCACTATTGGTAACTGTGCTCCTCTACCTGCCCTCCTCCTCACTTCTTTGAGCACTAGCAACTTGCCAGGAGGGTGTCAAAGAATAAACAAAGAGGAGTTTGGCTGTACGCGCTAACTTCAAAGGTGGGAACACTGTGCATCTCTCGCACATGTGCTGCCCAGTTGGACACTACTGTAAAAGTCTCTGATCTGTGGAGCCAAGATGATCCTGACAACAACAGTGGTGCACCCACAGGTACACACATCTCAAAGAACCATCGTTACTGCACAGAGTGAGTAACTTCTCTATTTTTGGGGCACTGAAACTATTCACAAATTCAGGATGAATTTGGTAAATAGTATTGGCTGAGGTAAAATTATTTTTGGAATGTTGAAAAGTTAAATGTCATGATTTCCAAAAATAACAGTTTTCACATTGTTTCAAAATCAACTTTTTTAAACACAAAATGTTTTGAATTGTTATTTTCAAGCATTTTGTGTGACCAGAACAACATTTTTTGAAGGGGATTTTTTTTGGTGAGGAAAAAATGAAAAACATACAGTTTCTGTTCAATCATGAGTCCTATTTTTGACATTTGCTACCTTAGGCCCTGTTCCACAAGATATTTATAGTACGCATTTGCTTAAGCATATAAGAAGTTCCATTGATACCAGTGGGGCTTCTCCTGTGCTTTAAGGCAGGCACACACTAATGTGTAAACTTGAACCCCTTCAAATACCAGCTTATGAAATGTGAATAATATTACCTTCTTCACATGACTGGATTAAATAAAATGTTATCTTTATAAAGGGAACCTGATTATAAGCGTCTGTATGTAATAAGTGAAAAAGTATATAACAGAAAAATAATTATACACATTGGAGGGAGATATCAGCATCTTATAAAATTATTCTTTGTTTATATACCAGACAATTAGATTTGACAGAATTAGATTATTTTTAAAGTGTTACAGATATGGTTATTTTTAAGGATTGTTTCAGTTGTTATAGGTTTACATTTTCAATTCCAAACTCTGGGTTTTAAACATTTTTTTGTATTTAAATTTTAACATAGTGGGAAATTATGGCGGTGGTATCAGACAATAAATATTGACAGTGCATGCTGAGATTGAAGATTTTGCTTTTTAACAGTAAAAACAGAATTATCACGTCAAAGTATACAAAGCGAATATTGTTAAATCAAGCTCTAATAAGTTCCCAAGTAACACTTTTCTTTCTGTGCATTTATCTGTACTTTTTGATTACTATCAGTGGAAATATTTTTGTCCATCTTTGTGTTTTACATTAAATTGATATTTATGGACATTTACGGATTAAAAAAAATCTAATTCTTCCAAGTCTCAATAAGACTTTGTGAGAATATATTGTCACAGTGAAAATGACCCCCCACCCCACCCCCCGGAAACAGTAGTGTTAAAACAAAGTTACAAATACAGTGAATGATTTTTCAGAAACATTTTTGTAATTCCTTTGAAAAAAAAACCCTCCTTGTTTTCAAACAGATGTCTCCCAAAATGTATTTTGTTTTAAAGGGGTGGCAAGTTCTTAAAAAACAGTGTCTGTTTGCCTGTGATGTGGGACTGTGGAGCTGAAGGGCTAATGAGACAATATGTGGATATCATTCATTATACTCTTGAAATGAAATGACACTAAGCCTTCATGCACAGTTGCTGCTGTAAAGTTCCTATGTTATATTAGGTACCTTTTGTAAAAAAAATCTACTTTGACTCCAAGATGAATAGATTGTGGAATAATTACATTGAGTTCACTTTCTGCATAAAATGACCCCTTGAAAAACTATCTATAGCTAAGCAGAGGTACTCAATATTTTGCCTAATATCAATAGAACTGTCCAAAGTATGCCGCATTTTGCCATGTGTACATATGTTGTTAAAATAGTGTCTTCAAGGCTCCTGCACACTAGTCATACTGCTATCAATAACAAAATAAACTGCACAGAGGGCCTGATCTAAAACACATTAAAGTCGATAATATTTGACTTTGCTGACCTTTGGGACCACTAAGAGTGGGATTTTCAAAAACACTTAAGTGACTTGTGAGCACAAACCTATTGCAAGATGACGAGATACGTAAGGGAACTTTTTAGTAGCTTGAATGGCAGTTAAGTGCCTTATACTCATTAACTTACAGTGCATCTGTGCCTTTGAAGACCTTGCCCTTTGCTCCTAAATCACTGAAGTGTTTTTTGAAAATCCCATCCTAAGGGCCACATTATGTATTTTGGTACACAGCCACAACTACTAGTGAAATAATTAATGGAATCTGATCTTCAGCATTTCCAGGGACAGATTGAGTTGGTGCTATGCCTTCATCTTGGGAAGGATGTGTGTTTAAAAAAAAGTGTGCCCATCTATTGAATTTAATCCAAGAACAAACAGCTTTGATATGATAAATATAGTGCATGTGAAAAAATATTTCCTAAGATAAAATTATTTTTTAAGGGTACATCTACACTTGCTCCCTATCTCGAGATAGGGATGCAAATATAGCCGGCTGAAATTGCTAATCTCGCCCGTGCGTTACTCCGCTCGCCAGCTGATTCAAACCAGGAAGTGCACTCCGGGATGCGTTAGTTCGAACCAAACCCCTTGGTTCGAGCTAATGTTACTCCTCAAAAAAATGCTAATGAAGCACGGGATATTTAAATCCCCGTTTCATTAGCAATTTCGGTCAGCTACATTTGCAACCCTATCTCAAGATAGGGAGCAAGTGTAGACATACCCTAAGGGAATACAAATAAAATGAGGCAAATAACTGTTTAAGAATTTTGTCCATCAACTTTACTCATTGTAATTTTACCATTATTTGTTTTTAATTGAAACAAAAGCAAATCAAACTTTGCTTAGTAGACAATAGTGAGAGAGACTTCAGTATTTTGGTTCTAGGGATGCTTCTGTGCTGAATTTGTATACACGGATCAGAAATTCCCCGAAGTGCATGGGTATTCATATACTGAATATAGGTTTGACCCCTTTTCTATTTGTATCACTTTCTACTCCATCTCCCAGAATTTGCCATGTCTATGCATTACAAGCTCAGTGAACAGCTGTAGCATGTGAACAGGCAGTAATAAGTGAATGGGGAACACTAATCCCCACATTTTTGAAGGGGAATTAATAGCAACAAGGAAACTTGCATCAGCAAAAGTTAAGAGAGGAAATGGAGCTCAATGACATTGTCCAAGGTAGGTGGAATTATTCTGGTTGTGAATGTGTTTGATGCAGTTGAACCACTTTGTTCGCTGGAGGTGAGTGGGGTTAGTCTTAAAGGTCCAGACTACAGATCACCTATAATAGGTCATCTAATACCTGAATGCAGCTTCAGAAATCCTGGAACTGCCCCCAGGAAAGGGAACATCATCTTTCTCTTGGGGGAATGAAAGAGAGGACAAAGGGATTAGGTTAGGATAAGAAAATGGAGGATGTTAAGTCATGTCACTATCTCAGGAATGCACCATCTCACATGCTATTTGGACAACTGGATATGTGTCGCGTAGCTGCTTGTGTTGCCATCTAAGGACTAAGAGTGACCACCTTGGATTTTGCATGTATTCTATTATTATAGTAACCTTGATGTATTGACAATAATTCAATAACTTAAACATGAGCTAAAAACAACAAAGGAAATTTTTGGAGGAGGACTCATTGTAGATGAAGAAAGTGACATGCAATCTGAGTTTGAGACACCAAAACTTTGTTAGCGCAAAGTTAATGTTGAAGGTAGTTTGTTTACATACTTGTTTGTTACATACTTGTTTAAGAGAATTATATTTGCAAACAAATCATTAGAAACAGGAAAGCCAGAGCTAAGTTTTACTGACAAGGAACTCAAACCTGTGAAAGTAAGGAAATTTAAACAGTGAAGGAAGGTATTCAGGCTACCTTATTTCTGCACCTGCAGTGATGCCTTGAGTGAATCTGAAATTCATAGTATTTTATCACTGCATAATAAACACATTCACCTTATCAATTACTAAAAAAAACCCAAAACAACCTGGTCTGCCTTATACATATGTACCAAAATTCACTGAACTCAATTGGGACTTATAATGTGTGGTGTAAGTGTGGGGCCTATAAAGTGTGGGTAGCTCAGGTATGCTACCCTGATTGATACTTAATTCTGAAGACTGCCCTACTCTGAAATAGTGCTCTGCTTTGAAAGTCCCATAAAAATCATCAGGACTACTTGTGGCATAAGGCACTTTTCCACAAAGAAGTAGCTGAATTGAGGCTGAGAGTCATTTTGCCTCTTTATGGCAGCAGCCTGAATGGTTATCATAGTACACATAAAGTAATTTTCAAAAATTTCCGATTAGGCCAGTAGCACAATGAAACTAATTATTCCCTCTCTTCAGTATGGATGTAAAATTTGTATTTTCTGATTCTGCTGTTAGAAGCCTGTGTTCTATCAGGATACTATGCAATTATGTTTAGGGTTCATGGAAGTATAAACTGTTAAGAATTGCTGTTTTCTACTCTCACTTGGTAGCCGGAAAACTTTAGCAGGCTGCCAAAATGTGCTAACTATGGGAGCTGGAGCTTTTTTTCATAGTGAGAGTACTACCACTGAACCAAACTGTAAACCTGCATATAGTAGAAACCACTTCAAGCCAGAGGGGGTCTCCCCACTTCTAATTCTAGCAGTTATTGTGCTAACTGTGACTGAATGCAGTAGGTCTTTTTGTCTGAGCAGTAGGAAAAAGGAGGGGTGCATATGGATTAGAAGGGAGGGAATGCATTTAAAGGAGTGGAGCTAAGAGGGAAACAGGAAATGGAACACCGTGTGTACGAGAAGAAGGTATTTATTCAGAAACCATTGCAGAATAAACTTTCTTATCAATGACTGATCAGTAACTCCCAGCTATAGACTCAAAGTAGGACTAGGATTTTTCATGATCTGCTGTGGGTACATGTTGCAATGGAAATATGGTTAGTAGATAAATAGGAGTTGAAACTGGATTTCAAGGTGGCAGCCCCTATGGAAGCTTTATAAAAGAGTTAGGACTCCGGTGCAGCCCAGATACAATCCCCTTCTTTTGCAGGTCTTCATATGGGGGGAGCAGGATAGAAACAGGGAGGGCTGACAGCAGCCTTCCCATATAGGTGGGAACAATTATGGACCAGGATTTTTCATGATCTGCTGTGGGTACATGTTGCAATGGGAATATGGTTAGTAGATAAATAGGAGTTGAAACTGGATTTCAAGGTGGCAGCCCCTATGGAAGCTTTATAAAAGAGTTAGGATTCCGCTGCAGCCCAGATATAATCCCCTTCTTTTGCAGGTCTTCATATGGGGGGAGCAGGATAGAAACAGGGAGGGCTGACAGCAGCCTTCCCATATAGGTGGGAACAATTATGGAGATAATGTCCTACATGTATGATTCATAATGACCTACATGTGTGATTTATTATGGGGTGTTCCCACATGTGTTAAATGAATACAGTTGTGGCCTTGTTAAACCATATACATTGTATCTAGACTTTATTCCTGCAAAGCCAGGAAAACAACTAATACAAACATTCTAGGTCTGAGGTGATGCTGCCATGATAGAAGCATTAGCAACAGAGGCGTAGCGAAGGGGGGGTGGGAGGGGCAATTGCCCCCGGGCGCCACGCTAGGGGGGCGCCGGGCCGGGGTGAGAGCGAGTGCACGCTGCGCAGGCTCACCTGGCATGGGCGGCGAGTTATAGGGGCGTCCCTCCCCCCCGGCCCCGGACCGTCCCTGCCGTGCGCAGCGTTCAGTCGGCTCCCCCTTGTGCAGCGTTTCCAGGTGACTGGGGAGATGCCCCGGTGTGACGTGACGTCACGGCATGGGACTTTAAAACTGCTCGGTGCCGCGATGCGCTGTGTAGCCTAGCTCCCGGTTCGGAGTCCGGGGACTTCTGGGGCCCGAGCGCTGACTCCGGCCCCGCATCGTGGAAGGCAGAAGGTACGGCAGGGCAGGGAAGGGGGAAAACTAGGGGGAAGGGTGGGAGGGGGAGGGGCTTGTGCAGAGGGGAAGGGGGTGGGGGAGGAAGGCACTAAGGGACAGCCTGGAGGAGAGACAAATGCCAGGGGGCCAAGTGGAGACAATGAGGAAAAGGGCAGGAGGGGAGGTGTCAGTGGGAGGGGAGACAGGGTGATGCTGCGAGAGGAGAGGGTAAGGGCATTGGGGTCTAGAAGGGGGCGGGGGAGGTGCTGGGAGAAGGCTTGAAAGAAGGGGTGGGCATGAGAAAGGTGGGGATGGAGCAAGTCATGTGTGAGGGCACAGAGGGGCATGAGG
The DNA here is from genome assembly GCA_032595735.1 of Pelochelys cantorii. Taxonomy (NCBI): domain Eukaryota; kingdom Metazoa; phylum Chordata; order Testudines; family Trionychidae; genus Pelochelys; species Pelochelys cantorii. The sequence continues at coordinate 328,635,348 of CM064326.1, read as the reverse complement.
GGAATGGGGGCAGAGAGTGGTGAGGGGGTGGGCATCAGGGAAAAAGAGGGCAAAGAGGGCAGGGGCAGTGAGGGAAGGGGGAGGCACCAGGAGGGTGCAGGACTAAGGGAAGGTGCACATGCCAGGGGATTCTGGGGGTGAAGCAGAAGGACAGACACCTTCAGGGGAGGGACCAGCACCAGAGAAGAGAGGCAGGGCAGGTGTGTAAAGGGAGGTGTTAGAAAAGGGGATGAGGAGGAGTAGCTCACATGATCAAAGTGGGGCTACTGGAGGAGTGGGCACGGGGGGCAGAGAAGTGCTGGTGGAGGGGGGCAGGTCGCAGGAGGGCTGAGGGCAGTGAGGGGGCAGGAGTCAGGACAGCAGAGGAGGGTGAGGAGTTGGGGGGCAGCAGGCACCAGGGGAGATGATGGAGCAAGGGGAGGAGACATGGCAACAGAGAGAAAAGGTAAAGGTTTATAAAATATTTATTAATAATTTGGTATGCTGCCCATGGCCAGTTTGTTTGCGCCCCACGGTGCAGTTTGGGTTTATGTGGGATCAACACGTGGCCGGCGAGTGGGAGCCAAAACGAAAAAGTAGTCAGTGTAATGATCTTCTGTTGGTATGCGTTTTAGTAGTTAAATTCTTGGAATGTCATTGCTCATGAAAAGTGCTGTCACATGGGTAGAAATCAGGTAAATATTGCATTTTATTAGTATTAGCAGAACTAACTTAAATGGGGCCTGTGTGTTGTGTAGTCTTGCCTTAATCTTTGTATTCATGCTTGTCGGTGTGAGAGAAGCTATTTGTATATATTTGCTTGCATATACAACCACGCTTAAGTTGAGGCCCTCAGCATGTTCTCTAAGTATCAGTGTGGCCCCTGGGGCTTCCAAAGTTGAGTTGCCCTAGCTCATCCCTGACAGGTGTCTGTCTAACCTGGTCTTAAATATCTCCAGTGATGGAGATTCCACAATCTCCCGAGGCAATTTATTCCAGTGTTTAACCACCCTGACAGGCAGGAACTTTTTCCTAATGTCCAACCTAAACCTCCCTTGCTGCAATTTAAGCCCATTGCTTCTCATCCTAACCTCAGAGGCCAAGGAGAACAATTTTTCTTCCTCCTCCTTATGATACTCTTTTAGATACTTGAAAGCTGCTTTCATGTCCCTTTTCGGTCTCCTCTTTTCCGAGGTAAACAAGGCCAATTCCTTCAGCCTTGCCTCACAGCTCATGTTCTCTAGACCTTTCATCATTTGTGTTGATCTTCTCTGGACTTTCTCCAGTTTCTCCACGTTTCCTGAAATGTGGCGCCCAGAACTGGACATGATACTTCAGCTGGGGCCTAATGTAGATGGCTCATTTCCTGCCTAGGGGACGTGAGACTGGGTGGGTTAATTTCCAATCCTCCTGTTTATTCTTTTCCTAAGCCAGGAGGGCACGGTAGTTCTGATGGGGGCTCTGCAGGAAGGCAGCCCACACTGCTCCCTGCCTGAAACCTTGTGCAGGTGTTAAACAGCTGTCCAGCCCACCCTAGAGGTGACTGCATTTCAGCGTGCCTGAAGCAACACAGCACCAGCAATGGACAGGAGAATGGCTCCTGGACATGGCTTGCTCATGTCTGCTTCAGTCCCATTGGATGGGCCTCAGCCTCTTTCCTTCCCCTCCCCCGCTTTGCAATGGGGCTGTAGACTCGGGGAGAGGGGTGGAGGCAGGCAGAGGTGTCTCCCTGCAGCAGACAATACACGTCTCTGTATTATTCATTCTCTCATTGAAGTTTTTAGCTTTGTATTGAGTCCTTTTACATGGAAATTTTGTATTACATCTTGGTAGAATAGTCCCTAGGACAAGTGAGGCAGAGACTGTCCCTGTGGGGTGAATGAGGTGGGAATGTATAAGGTGGAAGGTGAACACCTCTGGGCAGCTGCAAAGGTTGGAGAGGAGATGGAAGCCAGATCCAAGATCAATGAGCCCTGGGAAGTGGGCCCATTGAAAGGAGACTGGACCTGTGGATGCCTTGGGGGTCAGCAGCAAGGGCCTGCTTTGGGAAGCCCCCTCTTTGGAGGTGAATGTGGCAGCACTGAGACACCATCCAGAAGCAGGCGCCACAGACACTAACTGCAGATTCATGGGACGGCTCTCACAGATCTTGCGCATGCATAAGATGATAGATCTGCAGGAGGGGTGGGAGAGGCGTAGCGCGGGGGCCGGAGGGCTCAGTTGCCCCTGGGCACCATGCTAGGGAGGCGCCAATTTAATCCCATTCTGCTCCCCCCGTCATCCCTCAGCTCACATGCTCCTACTCCGCCTGCCACCGGCAGCTGGAGCCTCCTCTCTGCTCCAAGCCCGATCCTCCTCCATCTCCACTGGCGGGTTAGTGCATGTGGGAGCCCAGCCCCAAACTGTAGGGGGTGGGGGAAGATGTGGTACAAGTTCCCCTCAGCTGTGCACCGGGTTCGGGGCCGTGCCACATGGCGGCGGGGGGGGGAAGGGGTGCAAATTTTTCCTTTGCCCCCGGGCGCATAACACCCTCACTATGCCTCTGATTAACAAACAAACTCATCCTGTGCGTTGAGTGAACATACAAGGGAATGAAATTGAAATTTCACAGGCAGCCTTTTTTGTTACATTTCTGCACTTTTGGATGCTTGCAACCTGAACAAATTTCCTGTAACATGCAGGCAATGATGACTGGTGTGGAGGGACTCGAGGGTATCAGTTACATGGCTACACCCACATGCCACCCCTAGCCTGCAGGCCCACTCTCTTTGATATTACTAGAGCTTGGCCCAGCTTTGCGGTTTAGGCATACAGATGCAGATGGATATCCAGTGGGAATTGCAAAGCAGCTCTGTTGCTTAGCTCCAATTGATTTCAAATTAGCAGCCTGACCTGTTTGGGTCCCTAATGGAATAGTCATATAAGCACCTATCTACATCTTTTGGTGACTTTCAAATTCTGGCTTCCTCTTTAGTGAAATCTTTATTTCAAAATAAATGTTAATGGTTATAATTAACATGAAAGGCTCCCAGGGTGTTCAACCCAGAGAGTGGTCCCATGGTCATTGAACTCAATGGGAGACTTTTATTGACTTTCTGTGGACTTGGATTCCACCCATAAAAATACATCACATTCTGCTCCCTCCATTCTAACTGTAATCTAATTTAGGCTATGTCTATACAGCAGTGTTATAACATAGTCTGTGTCTGCACTACAAGCAGACATAACGTCGAGCTGGAGGACTTTTTACTCCAATTCCTGTAACCCTCATTTCCTGAAGAGTACTGGAAGTCGGAGAAAGAATGCTCTACCTCAGACTTCCTGCTGTGTAGACAGTGCCAAAAGCCGAAATGAGCTATTTTGATTTAAGCTACGCAATTGAGGTAGCTCAAGCTGTATAGCTTATTTCGGATTTAGTCCTGCTGTGCAGATATGCCCTTAAATACTAGTGACTGGTAACATGTTAGCATCTAAATGCAGATAGAATGACGCAGACGTGATGATTTGAGAGTGCTGAGATGGGGAAATGTACATGAATATGAATGCTGGAAGAAATTATTTTTCCTTTGTCTCAGGAGATAGTGAAGGGTGGTTGTAGCTGAGAAAATTATTTCCTTGTGGCTCAGTCCTGCAGGCTGCTAAAAGCTCTGTCCCCAATTCACTAAAGCGCTTAAGCTCATGCTTAACTTTAAACACATATGTAGTCCCATTGGTTTTGATGAGACTACTCATATGCTTAAAATTAGGCTCATTTCAGTGTTCTATATCAAACCTAGAGTGCTCAGCCCTTTTCAGGATAGATCTTGTGCTAACTTTGCAAGAATTTGTAAGTTCCATGCGTAAATTTGTACTAAATACACTGGCTTTGTTGTTGTAGCATGGACATGGTTTTTAGTGCTGTGCAGAGGCCAAATTCTGTTTTGAAATAGAGCATGAGATTTCAACATATGTTTTGCTTGCTCCGTCCACTCCACGCATCGACCTGATATTGCAGTACTTCCAGGAGCGGTGCACCTCCCCTCGGGGAAACCACTGTGCGGTGCTCAAAACAGACCTGACTGCCCTTTGTAGAAGGAGAGGGAAATAAAATAAAAAAAAAAACCCCACATATGTTTTGCAAGAGTAGTTCTGATTAGGAACAAACTCTAAATTTCTTAATTTTGCTGTTGAAAGAAAACTCTGAAAAAATAGTTTTGGATTGGTTGTTTGAAATTGATTGTCCACCCTTTTTATTATATTAAACACCAAAAGTCATTTCAAAACCAAAAATCAAAAGATTTAATTCCAAATATGTCAAAATGGAAGTTTTGATATTCAGACCCGCTCTCTTCTTTTCTTCCGTGGTGAATTTTACATGACTTTACCAGGGACATAGACTTCAGTTGAACCAAATTCTCTGACAGGAAATGTCAATGTGTTTTTGACCACCTCTAATTTTATTTTTAATCCTGTTCAAAGGTGTGATTTGTGCCTTCTAAATATAGTTGAAGGTATTTTAGATAATAAGACCTAAACCAATATAATAAGCACTGTAAAACTCTTTAATTCTTACTGAAATCTTAAGTTCTCTTCCAGTAAGCATGTGGAGAATGAAAGAAAAAAAAGAGAAATAAGCCACTATAGCAATAGCAAAAAATGCACCAAGCCTCATTAGTGCATAACTGAAGCTCTTACTGGATATTTTTCTTTAGCTCTAAGCAGTCACAACTACAGTTAGAATTACATTGGCACACACAGCAAGAAGTGTTCATTAGCTCTAGAAGCTACTTTCTTTTAGCCATTAGAAACGGAAACAAAAACCAGTCTGATTGTTCCTTATTTCATATTCATGTGATTTCGCCTTGTAATGGCTTGAGTGACAGCGTTGGTATGCATTGTCCAATGTCTTCACATCAAGACTGTGACCTCAATTCACCTATCATTCATTCCTCTGTGTCAGCTGCGCCTACTGTGGATGTCCATTATTCAGACCCTATATTGTGTTATGATGAATTGCCCCCTTGGGAATTTTAGGACATGTTAATCCCAGTTGGACAGAATTCTCTGGAATAAATAATCAGCAAGACCCTAAAGTAAATCCAGGCAGATCAGAGGCTGTGGATTTTTGACAGCCATATCTCCATGAAAAGAATCAAGAAGGGATGCTTTAAGCATACTGGAGCAGCTCCCATTTCACTATCACTGGATGCTTGTCCATTGGGATGTTGTCTGTCATAATTTAATTGCCGGTTTCTTCCTTTATATGTAAAGCATCTATGTTGCAGAGAACAGTTACAGAGAATTGTCTTTTGTAATTGAGACTCTCACCAGGTTCTTCCTTCATCTTCAGATAAGAAAGAAGTTTGTAGTAAGAAAAGTCAGTAACATTTTAATTTATATTATATTGAAAGCTGTTTGTGTGTATTTAGTGCAGCTGGTGGTCTGTAGTCAAATATAATGGAAAATATAACACTACGTGTGGAGGGAAACAGAGAGAGAGAGAGAGGAAGAGAGAGAGGTATTTAATCCTTTCAATAAGGCTAGAGTGTGGGCCCCCATGTAGCAATACTGGCCAAGGGAAGGATTGAGTGAGGAATTGTATATTGCATGTCAAATTGCCAGAATTGCAGCACAGGATCTGCTATCAAGATAGTTTGTGAAGCTAGTGGGGAGGGGAATGGATTAGCCCAGGGTGGCCAACCCGTTCCAGTTGAAGAGCCACAATAGCAGTGGAGACAGCGTGAAGAGCCAGGGCAAAGTTGTTGAGAGGGGAAAAAAAAATTAAAAAAAATTAAGCGCTGCACTGGGAGAAAATAGGTGCTGGAACATCCATCCCAGGGCACGGTTGGTGGGTTTTTTTGTTTTGTTTTGTCTCAACAACTTTGCCCCGGCTCTTCATGCTGTCTCCACTGCTATTGTGGCTTACAAAAAAAGCACTGAGAAGGGGTGAGAGATGCAAGCTCTGGGAGGGAGTTTGGGTGCAGGAGGAAGTAGAGAAGAGGATGCGGGTTCAGGGAGGGGGCTCCAGGCTGGAGAGTGTTGGGGTCAGGTGAAGGGTTGGGGTGCTGAGCGAGCTGCAGGCTTGTGGCTGTGAGGGTGCAGGAGTTTAGGCTGGGGTGCACGAAGGGCTCAGGGCAGGGAGGCTGGGAGTATGATGGGCTCAGGACACAGATTTGCGGTGTATGGATGGTTCAGGAATGTTGTGGCAGAAGACTGGGGAAGTGTGGTGCAGGAGTATGGGTATGAGAGGCTCAGGACGGGGGTTCTAGTGTATAATAGGCTCAGGTTTGGGGTTTGGGGGGGTGCAGGAGTGTTATGATGCTGCGGCCAGATTGGGGCTTGGCGGCCAGGCTTCACTTTTAAATAAAATATTATGTCAAACACAAAATGTTTCAGCATTGTCTTTATTTATGAGAGGGGTGAGGAACCCTTTTTGAGTAGGGGTTACTGACCCACAGAAAAGTCAGTTGGGGCCACACAAGTGAGATGCAAAAAAACAACTGCTCCAAAACCCCCCAAGCCTCACTACTGTGACCCCAACTGTGCTGGTGGGGGCAGAGGAGAGGGTGCTGTGGCAGGGTACTCGTGGTGGGGGGGGTGTCTGGCCAGGAGGAGGGAGCAGAGACAGCTGGGGCCAGTACCTGGGGATCCTGGGTCTCAAGAAGCGCGCTGACTGCTCTTCCCCTTCCCCAGAGCCAGGCACACCCCCACCCCTAACCCAATCCCCCACCCCCAGACCCAGGCACACACCCCCTCAACCCACTCCCCCCACAGAGCCAAGCACCGGCCCCCCTCTATACCAATCCCCCTTCCTCCCCAACCTAATTCTCGTGTTCCGGAGGCCCCCCCCTCCCGCTGCTACAGCCACGCCTCTCCCTCTATGCACTGAGTGGCCGGCACGCTGTGAGCGTGCCCCTCCCCCCCCAAGCCGCCTGTCCTCCCCAGAACCAGACACCTCCCCTCCCCGCTCTAACCCAATCCCTCTGCCTCACTAACCTTATGCCCAGGTCCTGGACCTGGAGCCGCTGCTACTGCCTGTGCTCAGCAACCGCCTGCTAGCACCTGGAGGCTAGGATGCTGTGTGCTACCCGGCCTGCACGTGCAGGATATGACCTATTGTGCTGGGAGCTGGGAGCGGAACGGCACAGGCCGTGAGCATGCATGCGGCTCACAGCAGCCCGGCCGTGAGAGCAGCTGACCTAAGCGGTTCTGGGCTTCGTCTCGGTTCCGTCAGGAGCTGCGATTTTTTTTCTTCGCGAACCGCATGCAGCTCACGAGCCGCGGGTTGGCCATCCCTGGATTAGTCTGAGACCCATCTTAATCCCCACATCTTAATCACTTCAAGGTGAAGGCAAGAAATTCAGGGCCACTGATTCTTCTTCAGTCTGTGAAATTTGGTAATGGCTTAAGGTTAGAGCTGGTTGAAAAATAGGGAATATTTTACCCATGGAAAATCTCATTCTTTTTAGTGAAAAATTTCAATCAACCCTCCCTCCCAAAACTAGATTCAAACTGGCACTGGCCTTATGGGAGTTGTGGTTTGAGTGCCTTTTCTTTCATATTCCAGTGAGGTCTGGGCTCTGTGGCCAAAGTATATCTCCCACGATAAACCATTTTCTTCCCTCTTGGTGAGGTGAGAGAGTAAATTACAACATTAACCGCCTGTGGTGCATCATAAGAGAAGTAATTCAGACAGAGGGGAGAATGCAGTTTCAGTTTAATCCAACCCCCACATTTAGAATAAAATATTTTGAGGTTTGGATTATTGATGCTGTAGTGAAATTTTCCAAGACATTTTTCATAGAAGAATTCCATTCATTAAAAAAATCCCTAATTTTCCATTAAAAATGGTTGACCAACCCCCCCCCCCAAAACAAACAAACAAAAAAACTACTAGCATTGTCTAAGCCACCAGTAATGTCAGTCAACCAGTTTGCCTCACAATCTGTGCTTTATTTATTGAATTTAATAATAAAAATATACAAATATTTTTGTAGTAGTATGGTGGCTGGTGAGAAACAAAACATTCATTTTAATTCTTCACTACTGAGACTGAATCTACCAGTGGTCAGGTTTGATGCCCAATATTCACAGCAGCCCTGAAATAAGTCTGAGGTGCCACACATTATGAGATCATAGCCAGTCTCTTCGCATTGAGTACCAGTTTCAAAGCTTTAATACAGGCATCTTTTGAAAGAAATATTGCAGTTTCAATTAACAGATACTAGATAAATACATTTATTAACTTGACTTACAAATATTTCTTTTAAAGAAATTGACCGATTTAAAAAAAAGAACTGTCAGACTGTACAAGCCTGAATTCTGATAAGGCCTGAGGTTTAATGTCACATTTCAGTATTTCTTGCATAAGCTGCATTATTACATTTAAGCCATGGAGTCTGTCAAACCTTGCAGAAGAAGCAAGTTCTCTTCCTCTGAACTGTCAGCCACCACCTTAATTAAGCTACAAAGCAATTTTTCCTCCAAATAAAAAGTGGTAGGTGTCTCTTCTCACATTTCAGATCTGAGGCTCTAGTTGACAATGTAAAGTCAAGATGTCATCCAGCACTGCACTGTTTGCCATTATAACTTAGACAGCTGTAGGAGCTGTTGTGTTCTGAGGGTGAAATAGGCTTGCGGGGGGTGGGGGGGCGCAGGTTAATAAATGAGCCTTGAGAATGGGAGGAAAAAGAGCTTTGTCTACACCATTGTGCTCTTTCTTGTTTGGAAGCTAAGTAAGGATAGCTACATTGGCAGCGCTGCTCTTTAAATAGCTGCATCTTTCTTAGGCCATGTCTGCATGACAAACTTTGGTCAGCATAAGTTGTCAGCATAAAGCTGCTGTAGTTAGGGCATTGCTTGTATATGTATGTAATGTGGACAAGTGGAATTGAACATGTGACCTCTGGAGCTTAGTGCATGAACCTCTACAACCTGAGCTAAAAGTCAGATGCCTTTCAGCTAATGCTGTAGAGCATGCTACCATGACAGTAAAGAGGCGAGTAGGACTCATGCTCCGGAAACTAGGAATTCTAGATTGCTACCAGTCAGTATTGGAGATCAAAATCCACTTTCAGGGCTGTTCTCATGGTCATGAATGGTCATTAATTGTCTCTTGCTACATATAACTCAGGCTCTTTGTAATGTGCATGGATTTGCAGGAAAAGGGTTCCTGAACTGTGCTGAACCAAAAGGCAAGCTCACATATCCTTATTTTGGCATCAGACCAGCTTCTCATGGAGAACATCAACAGATAGGACTACTTTTCTATGGTTATGTAAGTGCTTGTGGCTCTTGAACAGGGCTTAAATTCTCAGCGTACGTCTACACTTGCTCCCTAGTTTGAACTAGGGATGCAAATGTAGCCGACTGAAATTGCTAATGAAGTGGGAATTTAAATATCCCGCGCTTCATTAGCATAACCTTCCCTCGCGCTATTCCGCTCGCCAGCTGATTCGAACCGGGAAGTGCGCTCCGGGACGCATTAGTTCGAATCAAACCCCTTGGTTCGAACTAACGTTACTCCCGAGGGCAATGAAGCAGTGAAGCAATGGTTGTCATTAATGTCTCTCAGGGTGGATGAGTAAGGGATGGGATGTGGCTCCAGGTACCATATAGGACGTGGAGGGGGGCGGTATAGGAATGCACTGTCATGGACTTCTCCATGGACTACAAAGGGAGGCGAGCTTGTGATTGCTGAGCCATCCCCAAGAGTCAGCAACATTTGTGTTTGCTGCCGGAGCAGACCTATTATCTGCTGGTGTTTCTTCTTCTTGTCCTGTTAGGTCTCCTGAACCATCCTCCTGTCTGCTCTATCCTTCTTCAGGCTGTCTGCAATGGTCATCCTTCAGACCCTTTGCTGACAGTAGAGTTGGTTGGAAAATGAGGTTGAAAAATTGAAAACTGCCAACAATTGACACATTTCCTGCTGAGAGCTACTAAATCCCAGAAAATGTTTGACTGAAAACCAGGGATGAAAATGACTTAAAGGACTAACTTGTACATGGGGCAGCTAGTCTCCTGGGCAGTGTGTGTACTCATCAGTACACATGGCCGCTTTCTTACCAGTACACTGTGCCCACTTTTGCCTCCCCTGAAAACACACAATTTCATTTGAAAGGGGTTTTTTTTAGTTTTCTAATGAGAAATTTAAAAAAAAATCAAGGAAAGTACACACTTTCCATGAAAATGTTTAACTGAAAGCTTAATTTTACTTTAACAAGCCCCAACAGTATTTAATGCTGATGAATGATTGTGTTTGGCTTGCTGCATTATTGAGACAATCATGGGAGATGGAACTCTTAGCATTAACATTTTAAAGCTATATCGAGTAATCTTATGAGCCCCATTCCCACACTTAGGTTCACACAAATGGGCCCATGCGCCTACATTGAGCTTCATCATTCGGCGCTGAATCTGATTTCAGGATCAGGGCATCAGTTGATGCAGCGCTTTGAAGATGTAAGGTGCTATGTTAGAGCTAAGTTTTAGAATTGTTAGTGTTATAACCCTGATAAAATTCTTTTTAATTCCTGATTGTGAAATATTACATTGTTCAGTTAAGAATACAAGGCTTAGATCTTAGCCACATAATAGTATTTCAAGCTGTGTTTAAAGAAATGCACGTTTGTGGTAGAACAAAACCAGAGTAATTGAAACTTAACTCTTTCACTACCCCTTGTTTATTTTAAAAAGGTACTATTAGAGACAACATCTTTCCTAACAACAAAACAGCACTTCAAACCTGAATAGAAAAGTCATCTTCTTAGAAACACATTTATAATGTGTTTGGGTTTGGACCTGTAGCTTTTAATTAGCTTGTGTGGTTTTTCCACACTAAATTATTTACAGGAACTTTTAATGTTTCATATCAATCTAAATGGAGAGAGAATTAAATAGAGCATATATATATATATATATATAAGATTTAAATAGCTGTAGAAAATCAATTTGGCTCAGTTTGTGCTATTTTGTAAACTACAATTCAGGATATGCTATAGCATTGAATTGGATTTTTTTGATTCGATAGGGATTTTCAGCAGTTATGTTCTAGCTAGTGTGAGGCTTCATTTGGGTAGACAAATTTTGTTTTGTAGTCTTAAAGCCTTGTCCTGCAGTCCTTGTGCATCCAAAATGGTTAGAAGTTCTGTGTATGCAATGCACATAAGCTCAAGTCCTACATATGATATCAGTGGTGGGCAAGTAGTTCTACTAAAGTAGCAAATAATGGATTCTGTGCCAGTACGAAGAAGCACAATAACAGAGTAGCAGAAAATGTTTATGGCATGAATTATTTATTAGTAGGGGAAGATACCTTCAATATAACCATGAAACTAGACAAAGAAAAGGGAAATTATATTTCAATTTGGGTAGGAGATACTGAGATTACTAATCTTAAATTATACTTCGAGTCTCATAAACTGATGCTTTAAGAGACATGGCTTTGTTAGAGATATGTTGTTGTGTATGCCCAAAAATAGGGTTCATTTACCTACCTTCGTGAAAGTCCATAAATAATTATTGATGATAAAGCTGTAAGTGTGGGATTTAGAATAAGGTAGACAAAGGGAGTAACCAGGACTAAGCAAATAGGAAACAAATACAGTGTTTGAGTTCGTACTTCCTTATTCTCTTGTGTTTACATATTAAGCTTCTAGATACATCAGGCCACACTCTTAAGAGGTGAAAATCAGCATATTTCCATTGAAATTACTGATATTATAAACATGTACACCAGTTGAGAAGCTGACTTATTTATGTAGCTGATTTTTTCCTTGTTTTGCCTCTGCCAAAATTGCCACTATGCTTAAAATTTCCTATATTATTTTGGGGACAGAGAAATAAACATGATTTTTATGACAGACAGATAGAAAAAGGGTTGTCTAGTGGTTCAGGTGCTGCACCAGGACTCTAAAAACATAGATTCAGTTCCCTGACCTTCCACAGACCTCCTGTGTGACCTTGGGAAGTCACTGTCCCTCAGCTGCCCATCTGCAAAAAGAGGATATTTGTATTAACACAGTGCTAGAACCTTAATGGTGGAGCAGAACTCCAGTGTGCTAGATGCCATACAAACCCAATGGGTTTACAGTCAGAATAGCACCTCCCTGCCTCACAAGAGGCTAAATACATTGAAGACTCTGAGGTGCTCTGGTACTATGGTAAAGGGGCCGTAAAAGTACCTAAGAGAGATGTTGCATTACACTATTACTTCACTGAGTTCCATAGGCACATAAGGTTTTGAAGTGATATAGGTAGCAATATTGATGCTATACTCCAATGACAGTTAAATTGGTTTAAATCCAGAGCAAACACCTTACAGTTAGTGAACTAAGACCTTGCCCCCTGCATAAGGATGTTAAATATCGACTAATCGAATAGTCGATGCATTTTGCTGTTGCTACACTTCAAAAGTGAAAGCGCTGCATGGAGCCGAGGGTCAGCTGGGGACTCCCCCATGGACTCCCCCTGATAGAGGCAGCAAGGGTGGGGGGAAGCAACTAGTCGACTAGCCTATTGACTAATCCTTCACATCCCTATCTCTGCATGCCAGCTGTACCAAAGTAGGCACATGACAGCACTAGTGTATAAGGTAGGTGCTACTACTGGGCACATTGCTTCTGTCCATATTATTGCAGCAGTGATGTCTTGTGGAGGCATAATGCTTCCCTTCAGCAGCAACTGGGTAGTCAGCAGCTTTCTCCCTGTTACCATGCCTACTCCCATGGCTTCACCAGCTCTCAGAGCCGTAATTTAGCCCTCAAAATCTGGTTGTCAAGTTTCTGTTTTAATAGCTAGAATTTGTTTGTGTAATGGTTCTTAATTATTGGGTTTCATCTGAGGAATAGTGTATGTGTAAAAGTCCTCCTGGATTAGGAGAATTACTGGTGGTTCTCTCTGCGGCATGGAGCATCCACATTTTTTCCATCTGAGGTTCTAGTGAAGTCAAAACCTATGAAGGGGGTATGTTTGGAATCAGTAAGATGGGCCATAATCTACTTTGTTTTATTTGGGTACATCAGATATTGATTAGTGAAGCCAGCAGAGTTATACTGGATCTATGGAAAGCATGGCAGTCTAATAGGCAGCAGCAGAATTTGATCCAAATTGTGTGAGTGGAAACTTGAGTGTTCAGAGTGACAATTATGAATAGTGACAATGACACCAGCAAATGGACTGCATCTGGAGAGAGCAGTTTTCCTTCTATCTAGTGTGTATTTCTAATGAGATTAGACAAATTATGAAGTGTTCCAAATGTAACTTGCTATTCTGTTTTAAGACATTTTATATTACTGAGTTGTTTGACTAGGTTTAGCCAGACAGTTGAGGGATGTTGTTATAGAATAAAACACACACACTTTCATGGCCCAATCCTCCATTAAAATAGTGAGTTTTAATGCTGAAGGAAAGAAGAAATGAGTCCTTTATATTAAAAAATACACAAGTCTATAAAGTTGTTAATTCTGCTGTCTTTGCAGAATGTAATAAATGAGAAGCAGAGATGGTTAGCTTAAAGAGCTGAAGCCACTGAAATAATCTTACCTGCTGAGTGATTTTTCTACAAGCCTGGGGATTCATTCATTGTAACAGAGATTTTGTTCCAGTATTTCTAGAAGCAAAATGGCTATCTAGAAATACTATTTCAGGAGGCTGATTAAAGCAGCTATTGAGCTAACTAAATCCAAAACTTTTTTTCCTAAAGTGAAGAACTTAGTAGGCTTCTCAAACTGATTCTGCTGCTTTCAGAGCCCTTTATATTTCCAGGAGACCCTGCTTTGTACTGAAGAAAGCAGTATCTTTTAATCTCCAGAACCATTAGTCATTCTTTCCTGCTGATTTCGTACACAGGCAATTCCATATACATGCAATAGACAGATATTTTTATATAAGGCTGAAAATAGTTGCTTAATTATTATAAGAGCCACTTGTTATTACCCTTATAGTTAAGACTGCCTATCTCTCTGGTCCTTTTACTTTAGTAGGGAGTGTGGGGGGAGATAATTTTTCCATACTTGGAGTTTGTTTCATTTGCACCAGTGTAAAATGAGTATAAAGTGCTACTAAAGAGTTTACTAATCACTCCTTCTACACTGGTGTAATTGATGATACCTTACAGAGCAATGGAGACTCAGACCCCTACAAGAAGGTGAGTACTGCTGGAAGGTTGGAAGAAAATCACTCAGCCATTTGAGGGATGAGAGAGTGAGAAAATTACTGCTAAGGTTGAATAATAATGAAAATCACAGTTTTCATTTGCTCATACATTTCTGGGATTTGAAACTTTGAGATTGAAAATTCCTTTCAAATTTCTTCCCCAAAAGAAATATTTTTGAAAAAAAATTGAGCCATTTTTGAATAGAAGGCCAGTGAAAAGTAGTTTTCCTGTTCCTGGAGAAATGACACATTGTGACATTAGCAGAAGGAAGCTACCCTTCTGCCATGAGAAGCATAGTGGAGAGAGGCATTGTCATGGCTGGAACTTACTGGTGAGTGTGTTACAAGTACACCTCTGTGTCTGAGCCACAGAAGGTACAACTCCAGATAGGGAATGTTAGCTCATGGTTTTAGCTCTGGAGATGTCAGTCAGGATATTGGCCATTCCATGTTTAGTGCCAGATCTAGAACAGTGGTTTGTGCTAGTGCCAAACAGTCAGTGCTGGAAAGTGAATCTTACTTCCTTTTTTATTTTCCTCCCATCTCTTTTCTCAAAACCAAACAAAAAACCCCTTTGGCCATTGTGTACAAAGTAGCTGCCTGCATAAGGGCTTGCATGATTACACTCAAAAGGCAGGAAACATCAAAGTTTATTATTTATATTGTAAATGCTAATTTTATTACTAGTACTGTAGCGGGACTGTTGGGAGGGCACCATAGCACCAGATGTGTTCTTAAATTTCATAATTAAACTAGACAGACATTATATGATAGTCTCACTGATAGTTCAGCTATTTAAATATACACCATGGTATTGCACATTTTGTTTTCTACAACCTTAGCTATGCATCGATTGCATCTTGTAATGCTTTACATTTGGTCAAGCAGGCACCAAGTCCCTGAGAATTGCACTATATGAAGAATGGATAATAAATCGCACATATGCAACAAGCTGTGTATTAGGGATGTTAGCTATCGGTTAATTGAATAGTCAAGTAACCTCATGAATTCTTATCCGTTTGTTGACTATTCTATAGTCCCCAAAGGTAGGGCCAGCAGCCAGTGCACTCCAGCCTCACTCCCGAGGAGCCACCTGCCACTCTGTGCTGCTGCTTCTGTATCAGAGGCAGCAGTGCAAGGTGCCAGGCGGGAGCTGGTCTGTGAGGTGAGCCAGTTTGAAAAACAGCTCTCCTCATGGACTGGCTGCCTGTCAACCTGAGCTGTTGCCTCTGATAAAGAGGCAGCAGTGCGGGATGGCAGCAGCCCTTGTCTGGGAGTGGTCTTTGCTCCTGGAGCTGGCATGAGCTGGAACTGAGCTGGGCTGCCTGCTGGCCTGGCTCCTGATACACTTTAAATGCAGAGCTGCAACGGGTAGGTCCCAGACCCAGTGTGAGCCAAGACTGAGCCGGGCTGCTGGCCAGCCTGCTAAAAAATGTACTGGGGGGGAATGGGTTTTGATAGCACAAAATATTAGTCTATAGCATTAACCTATACGCTTTTGCTTATTGCAACAGTGACATGTTCTGGGCATGTTTAGGCTAGCCAAGGTTGTGATCTCCCAAACACTTCAGCACTCATGTAAGTGTATCCATGCAACTAGCCATACTGACTTTGCTGGGACTGCACACATGATATAAAGTTGTACAAGGGCTTAAAGGATTGGCTCAAATTAGCTTTTGCATTTAACTGGCTCGTTGATTTAACTGTACTGAAGGAAAACTGCTTGGGGAGTGGCTAAAAGGAATCTTGTTGCCCTTCTGTGTGAGAGTTGGGTACACCTCCATGGAGTGGGACCAACTAGAACTGGGGGCTGTCTGCATGTGCCGCATAGGCTGCGGGACAGCTGGACTGGTACTGAACAAGCTCAGCATAAAGGAATACACACTATTGCTATCTGCATGGTGGGCTGGCTATTTCAGCAGTGTGCGCTCCCAAAGAAAAATTCTGAATTGCCACAATTCCTCCTGCAGAATCCAGCTGCTGCCAAGCCCTTTTCCCCCTCTAATTGTGATTGTTGGGTAGCATTCGAAGTCTAGCTCATACTCAGTCTGTTCTTCTGTGCCAGCCAATGGGAGGGTGGGGAGGATCTGAAGCAATTTTAGCTTCTTGGTGCTTTGATAGCACAAAATATTAGTTTTGTCCACACTATAAAATTAAGTAGACTTAAGTTGTTATATAGCTACCATGGTAATTATTAGGGATGTTAAGGACCAGTCAACTAGTTGACTATCCGATCAGCAAATGCTTATCGGATAGTCAGTCGACTAGTCAATTCCCCCCTCTCCCCTTGCTGCCTCTATCAGATAGAGGCAGCAAAGGGGGGAAAAGAGGAGTACTTCAAAGCAGCTGCTCCGGACAGTTGAGCCCGGGATCAGTTGTGTGGTGCTGCTGCTTTGAAACACCAAGGCAGCATTCAAAGGGGCAGTACCACACAGCTGATTCCTGGCTCAGCTCTGCCACGCTGCCCCTTTGAAATGCTGCTTTGGTATTTCAAAGGGGCAGTGCCGCACAGCTGAGCCTGGGCTCCAGTGTGGCATTTCCACGGAATCTGAGATCAGCTGGGGACTCCTCAGCTGACCACGAGTTCTGGGGAAATGCTGCACGGAACGTGCGGTCAGCTGGGTAGTCCCCAGCTGATACCGGACTCAGTGTGGTATTTCAAAGTGGCAGTGCAGCATAGAGCCCCGGGTCAGTGGGGGACTCTAAGCTCCATGCTGCGCTGCCACTTTGAAATGCACAAGAGCCCCAGCTGAGGACCCTTGTACATTTCAAAGCAAGCAGGCAGGCTGTGTGCAGCTCAGAGTCAGGCCCTGCGGGGGGCTCTTGTACATTTGAAAGGAGGAATGAGGAAGTACCTATTGAGTAGTCAATGGAAATTCCATCGACTATTTGACTAGTAAATAAATGTTATTTAACATCCCTTGTAATAACTGCAGTTTTTTATGTTCACACTACTCTCCTTTGGCCAGTGTTGCACATACTCACTGGAGGTACTTGCACTGACGTAAGTGGGGCAGTGTGGGAGGCTGTGAGCCCTGGGGCAGAGAGGCTCCAGGTAAAAGGCTTAGAGTTGGGGGCCTCCAGCTGTGAGACCTGCGCAACCTCACAGCCATCATGCAATGTCAGTAACACGGTGTCTACATGGACACTGTGTTTCTCTAACAACATCTACCTAAGTGCCACGCCCCTCTCAGAGGTGGAGTTATTAGATCAAGGCGGTGGGTGACATACACGGTTTGGAGAAGCATTGTAGTTGCGAATATGCTTACAGAGTTAGGTCAGCATAAGACAACTTATGTCATTCTCACTCTGTAATGTAGACCTGGCTAAGAGGTGTATTTATCAGGCATGGGGTCTTCTGCTACTTGACTATAGATAGCAATATTGCCAAATCCAAACATTCAAAAATCATGAAACAGACCCTAAAAATTAGGAGATTATCTTAAAAATGTTGAGACTTTAAAGAAGGAATGTTGAGTTGTTATTCTTTGCCTCTTGCTTTCTGAGATCAGGTCACATTCTCAAATTTTTCTCTGCAACCATCAGGACTAAAAACCACATTTTTAAAGGAAAGTTGAAATACTCATATGATTTACAACAACTTGACCACCCGAGCTGCAAAGTCTCAAAAACAAAAACAAACAAACCAAAAAATCCACCCCACAAACCAACCCTGAAAAAAAACCCCAAACAAACATCAATGGTATTTTATGGGACTCGTGACAAAACTGCAAGAGTTTCTAACCTTGATAGTCAAACTAGTGGAAAAGGAAAGATCTTGGAAAGCCAGGGGTTTTTTTTAATAAAAAAGAACTTTTAAAACTTGAAATGACTTTTATTTTTCCATTTTTGGTTCAAATAATGAACTGTGCCTGCATGTTATAAATTTTGTCCACAGTTTAGTCATCCTGTGATGACCATATTAGACCCATTCCAGAGCTACAAAAAAGATGGAAAGGGAGAGAGCATCCTTTTCATGATTGTAAGCCAGCCACTTGAGTCCTGGGTCCCTGACCTGTGCTCAGGCCTGTAAGTACCGGTCTAATGCCACCGGCAAAACTGAGGACCCTGAGATCAGGGCAGGCAATGATAAGACCACTGTCCCACAGATAAATAAGCCCAGGCCCTGGGTCAGGGTGGACAGTCCAACAAACAGTCCCAAAATCAGTATGGCCTGGGCCCTGGTTCATGGTGGGGCAGGCAAACAAATGCAGTTCCAGTTATTAAGGCCCGGATCCTGGTTCAGGGGTGGGCAGGCAAACAAACGAGTTCTCCAGGCACAAGCGGGGTGGGGGAGACTGCCACCTGGTATGTGTGGTGGCAGGGGGGACGTGGGCCCTCCCTTCTCCACTGTATCCCACCCAGGACTCTAGCAATGGCAGCCCTGGCTGCTGCTGGGATCAGCGGGGATCCGGCCTGCAACACGTTGACACGCTCTACAATGTTATGAGATCAGCCTGACAGTCATCGGCTTCCCCCGGGCCACTGCCTAACTCAGCATCTACCTGGCACCACACTGTCTGCTGGTCCTCAGGGTCGTGGTAGTCTGAACCATTGAGCAGGGTATAGAAGGTCTCATCTTTGGAGCAAAGGCCTGGCGGTCCAGGACAGTCCTCAGCCTCTGCAAGGTTCTCAGGGCCCTCCTAGCTTGGGAGCTCAGGGCAGGCCTCTACTTCCTCCAATGGCTAAGCCCTTACTGAGCTCGTGGGCTGGGTTTTTATGCTCCTGCCCTGCCCCTTGGCCTCTATGGAGTTAAAGGGGCAGGACCCATTTTGGCCCACCCAGGCTCAGAGCGGGGTTCTTCCCCCTCGGGGTCAGTGAGTAGCCACTCCTGCTCACTATGATCCAGTATTTGCCTACAATACAGGCACCAAGCTTTTTCTCTCTGTTTAGAATTTCTAGTAGCCCAGATATTAACTTTGCAACTCTGAATGACTTCTGTCCGCATACAGTCACAGCCACCCATAATAGTTGCTAGAGGTGCTGGGACTTGTGGTGCTGCCATACCCCCGGCTTGAAGTAGTAATGATTGCCCACACCATAAGGTACATCCCTCACTGCACACAGACCCTATGCAGCCCCAGCCTATATCCCGAGCACCTTTCAAACCAGCATTTGAATAATAAGTTTTGATAGTCTCCCTCCAACCCAGAGAGGCTGGGTGGCCTGCTGAGGTTAAATTTCGATTAATCAGCTAATCAAGTGGTTAATGGAATTTCCATCAACTACTTGACTAGTCGATAAAGGGCGGAGCACTCACTACCCCTGCTGCGCCTCCGCCTTTTAAGAGCTGAGTGACTCTTACTACATTTAAAAGGCAGAGCTACAGTGCCGCTGTTTGTCTGCCTCCTCTATCCCTCCCCACACTGTGGAGACGGTAATGGGGGAAACCGGCTTTTAAACCAGCTCCCCCTAGAACTGGTTCCTGCTTCCTACCCCCGTTACTGCTTCTGATATAGAGGAATCAACTACTTTATTGGACAGGAAAGATAAGTATTGAGAAGTGTAGACCCAGGTTCATGTTTTATAATTTTGTTTTGTATTATAGCTACTTGTTTCTGTCACTCTTTCATTTCTAGTAATTTTTAATAATCCATAAGTAATCCTAATTTTGTTTTATGATAAGTGTTTGCAAGTGCAGTGTAGTTACAGGAACTACTGCTTTTAGGTAAAAATGGGTACAGTGGATCTTGAATTTCTGTTTGCAGAGTCAGGGGCTGGATATCACAGAGGAATGAATCAAATGGGTTGGGGATTGGGGTGCTTCTGTTGTTAACCTGCAATGTGCAGGAAGGGCTAGTATGAGCTCAGAGGAAAGTAGTTGAATAGCTGAAGGACTGAAGGTAACAAGATGACCCTCAGTCATGAGACTGTCAAAGCAGGTTACAACCTAAGTCCTTTTATGAGACTTAATTCCCTCCTAAGTCCTTGCACCCTTCCCTGAGCAGCCTGCATTGGCCACTGTCAGGGACAGTATACTGGACTGAATGGACCAGTGGTGTGAACTGGTCTGGAAGAAGTAATTGCTCTGTTAACTGTGAGATATACAGCCGGTCCCCAAGTTACGAATGGTCAACTTACGACCATTCGCAGTTACGACCAAAGCTGTCGTAAATGACGGACCTCGAGTTACGAACACGATCCGCGGTTACGAACAGCGCGGTTGCGTTTAACTCAATGGGGTCCGACTTACGAATGAACCGAGTTACGACCAATTGCTTGGTCCATAACCGGTTCGTAAGTCAGGAAGAGGCTGTAGTTGTACTAGGGCATTCATCACAGACTCATTCGTCTTCTGTTCACTCTTTTGTCATAATCTCACTTTTTAAATTCTTTTTGTATTGATTTTTTCTGTTCACAACCAGATTCGGAAGATAACCCATAATAAGAAGCTTCAGTTGGAATGAAAATAAATAGAAGTTCAAAGGGGGCACTAAACTTGTGTGTATTATTAGGCTTTTTTTTTCTTTTGTAGGAGGCATGAAAGACTAGCAAAACAAAGTAATACAAAATGTGGAAGCAATATGAGGAGGGAACAAAGGCAGTTTTGAGATGGGATAATGCTACTTGATTGTGTTCTTTGAGGTAGAAGGTGGTGATTAGATTTTCATGTGTAGAGAAGTGTGAGACATCCTAATTAAACACCTTTTGCTGGGAATCATCATTGATAAATTGAGACTGCTTGTGGTAGCTCTTTTGCCCAGAAAGCTAATGCTACAAAAGTCTTTCAGAAATAGATTTTCAGAAGTCTTTTTTCCAGATTGGAGGGAAATTGTAATTTGGGTGTTGAATCAAGTGTGTATGTTATAGTTCTTGCCACTTTTCACAAAGATAATTTATGTTAAGCAGAGCTAGAGCTACTGTGGAGTACATTTTGGTTTTCTAAAATGGCCTAGTTCCTGGGAGGAATATTAAAGTATTAAAGTATCACATGCTGCTGTGAATGGTAGTGTGTGCAGTGAACTAACCTTGAGACTGAGTGCCAGGTGAAACTGTTCTAATACCAGTTCTATCATTTATTCATTACTAAAAGACCTGTGTTGCCCAGATCCATCAGGGCAGGGAACTGGGTGCGTGTGTGTGTGTGTGCGCGCGTGTGTGTGTGTGGGGGGACGACTCAGGGTGGAGATTGCCATCTGGTGCGGCTTTCTCTCCCACCTGGCTAATGGCTTTTTCTCTCCCCCCCCCCCCCCCCCGAACACCCGTCAGCCGGGGCCTTCTCTCTTCCCCCCTCCCCGTACTCCCCACCTGGCAGGGGCCTTTTCTTTCCCCCCAGGCCCTTCACCTAGCAGGGGTCTTCCCTCTTCTCCCAACCCCCACAGGGAAAACTATAAAATATACTCAGTATATTCCAACATCATCCCTTTTGCCTTTGGAGTACTAAAATTTTTTTTAAACGACACACTGCTGTTTTATTCTGTATTTCAAATGAGATTTAGGGAAAGCTCTTAATGGAACTTAATCCTCATTAAAATGCCTCACTTTTCTGTATACATGATTGATTGCCAAAAAATGACTATTGTCTTTTAGTAATTAATCTCCTTTGTGCCACAGACTAGCTGTTTTGAACTGAAACAATGTATTCATAGTGTGTGCAATTAAACACCAGTCCACATTCAGAAGAACTAATTGGTAAACTGATATTGTATTTGTATGTAGTGATAGCATTAAAATCTTGTTTCAGAAACGAGGCATAAGGTATAGTTTACATTTCATCAAGCGAATTAACTGGGGTATGAAAAGTGGACTATAATTGGTCAGCTGTGGAACTTTCAACTTACTTTCTTTACGTTTAAATACTCTGCATGACACTTCGGAACGCTACATCTGTAATTAGTTCAGCATCTATAACAATGGGAAGCTCAACAAATTCAGACTGGAAATAAAGCACACATTTTTAACAGTAATTACCAAGCGTTGTGGCAGATTCTTCATCACTGGCAAATTTTAAACCAAGGTTAGATGTTCAAATTTTGCTCTTGTTCAAACTGGAATTAATTCAGGAAAATGTTATGGCCTATGTTCTGCTGGAAGTCAGTATAGATGGTTATAGTAAGCACTTCCAGCTTTAGAACCTATGAGTCAGATTCTAAAAGCTATTTAGGCATCTAATGGAATTGTTTTAAAGCATCTACATACCTAGGTGATTTTAAAAATCCCATTATGTACCTAAATAGCCTTAACAATCATGCCATATGAGTTCATGACTCTGTGATTCAATAGAACTAAATCAAGATGAAACTGCCTGAATTTGCCATAATTTCTTTCCTGATTTGGAATTTTACTGTAGATGTGCATTTTGTACTGGAGAGGTATCATCCAGACATCAGAATCATTAGAGAGAGAAAAAAATCATGCTCTCATAACTAAACCTGTTATTGATGTAAACTGATTATCATGTTTAGGCTTGAAATTAGATGAAGGTTTGTAACCATCAGTGGAATGAAGTTCTGGTACACCTTTCCATGGGGGCTGTGAGAGTAAAAAGCCTAACTGGCTTCAATACGTTTTTTATGAGATTCCCTACCAAGACATGTAGGTGTTTTACAACTGATTACCTCCAGTGGCTGGTGATTGGACACTAGATGAGGAGGGTGTGATCACGATTGGGCTGCTGAGTCCTTCAAACTCACCAACCTAGGTTGCTTCTCATACTGTGATGCTGATTGTGATGTCCCCCCATGCTTCATGAAATTGACTTATGGACACACATGCATAACTCAAAGCTGTTTTGGACAAAATACCTCATGTAATCTACCAATTTTAATGTCTCAATCTGCTGGATCTATATATCTTATTTTGGTGTATGTATCATTCTTGTATGTAAGTTAGAGATATAGAGTATGGAATGGTTTATGGCTTTAAATATGCAAATGCAAGCCATCAGGGGTGTTTCCCTCAATGTCTGGGTGATCACCTGTAAATAGCCCCTCCTGTTCTTTAAATCTTACCAGTGCTTGGTCCTAGGAAGTCATGTGATCTTCCTAACTGGTGGGGGCTGACCAGGTAATTTTCCACAGAAGGGGAGGATGTAAAAAAGAGAATTTCTGCCTGAAAGGGAAGCTATTTAAGATGCAATTTTTTTCAGTCTCTGTCTTTGGGTGGCATCTCACTCCCAGGAGAATGAACCAAAGACCCTAGGGAAAAAAAGAACTTCCCTGGTATGGAAGCTTAGCTGAAATAAGAATAGTTTTAGGGTAAGTTTGTAATAAGTGTTAGAACTAGTATCCGGTTTTTTTTTTATTTTAAATTTGTAATCTGCTTTGCTCTGCCTGTTTTCACTTGCAACCACTTAAATCCTACTTTTTGTACGTAATAAAATCACTTTTATTTACTACAAAACCCAGTTTAAATAGTTCTTTCCTGGGGGAGCAATCAGTATGTACCTCCTCCTTTCATTGTTAAAGGGGGCTTACCTGAATGATTTATCTGAGGTGCTGATTCCATTTGGGGAGTGGGTTCCCTCGAACCTGTGCCCAAAACTGTACTTTCCTCAGATCTGAAGAGTCTGTGTCAATATTGCTCTTCAGGGGGGTGGTGATCTCAGCTCTATGCCTTGGCTAGGGGAGACCAGGAGATATGTCCCAGCAGGACAGGGTAGTGAGAAGCCCCAGAGAGCAAAGAGGCAAGGGTCAGTGGCTTTGTCAGCACTCTGGTAAGCATCCCCAAGGGGACTTCTGTGACTGCACCCCATGTCACTGATGTCAAGCTACGGACCTCTGGCAGGTACTGTGCTTACACAGACATCCAGAGTCAGGGACACACCTAACTTTCTTACGAGAATGACCTCCCAGCCACTCAGGAGCCATCAATAGGGAGGCTCCAGCCAGTTCCCACCAGGTCTTCACCCTTGAATCCCAAAGATTTACTGTCTTGTACCAGTCACTGACTGGCTAATGGAAGTTCATTAAATAGAAGCAGACCTTGGTTTTGGGGGCTTTTTTTGGTGGGGGTGGTGGTGGTGGTGCCTTCCTCTGCAGCCTGGAGCACAAGTCACTGATAGGTTTAAACTACTATTCACTTGTGGTGAATACTCTGCTGTAACTTGAAGTATTTAAATCCTGATCTGAGGACTTCAGTAAATGAGAGAGACTGAGAGAGAGACAGAATGAACAGAAGAGACCTTCTCACCTTAAAGTGTAGATGAATACTCTGTTTACACTAAACTGCAAATAGTTCCTCATCTCATAAGGAGTGGAATTTAAACAAAGTAGATTGTGTGATAGTTGGCAGATATAAAATGATTGACAGCCCCAGATGGATAGATAGTACACATCATGTATTCGTGAGTATGTTAAGTAGCCATTCCATTAAAAGTGCATGATACTAGTACCATCCATATACCATTATCACAGGTACTTACAGTGCTCGAGTATCTCTGCTTAAGCAGAAGGCAAGTTGTGATTGAGGTATGTGTCTGATTAATATAGTCCCCAGTTAAGCTGTTGGTGCATCTGTGAAGCCAAAGAGGTTTGATCCTGTTCAAATATTGTCGGATCATAACACACGTCAAACAGATTGATGTAGTTACAGTTGCTTAAGCAAAGCAGGGGCAGTTAAAGAAACCTTTTTCTGACACATCCTGCCAGTCAGCATCCCACCAAAATGAAAAGATCAATCTTTTGTGTATCGAGAAGAACTAGGAGAGGCAGCAAGGAAGGGGATGGAGTTTTGATTTGTTTGGAGTTGCCTATTCCTGAACACGAGCAAGGTCTGTTTAGTCATTAACAAAACATAGTCCTGATTCGGGAAAGCACTCAAGGATGTGCTTGAACTTTATGCACATCAGTAGGTCCCAAAGAAACATGTACTCAATGATACAAGAGTTTAAATGCTTTCCTGGATATAGATATTTTTTTCTGAATCTAGTGTTATCCTTTGAGGGATAAAGGTGGCTGGACAACACTAGAGTGACCAATGCACTGTTCGATTTGGCTGGATAACTTCCTTTAGTCAGTTTCTGCTCTCATGTGCCCTAATGTAAACCAGGAGTAATTACCTTGAAATCAATGAAGTTATATTAATGCAAAATCACCCTGGGAGGAGATTTAGGTCCTTTGTGGTTTTTTTCCAGTTTGCTAATTATGGCACATCATTCCTTGAAAATTTATGTATTTACTTCTTAAGGTGACTATACATTGCTGCCATGCCCCCTCTCCCAAAAATATTTCTATAGGTTTATGAGTTAAACATCTTTGTCTTTCTGGTGACTAAAAGCTACTTCCATCACAGCAGTGCTGTCTGACAATAGTATTCAGTTTTAGTGCACTTTTTTTCAGAACTAGCCATGTTAGTACTTTTTGTTTGTGCCGTTGCCATTGGAAACATGTTTCTTTGACTCTTTCTTTCTCACTATTGAAGAGGTTAAATTGATTATTCAGCAGCTATATCCCACCACCTGCTCTCTTTCTTCCTTAGCATGCAAAGCTGCTAATATGCTATATGGGGGGCATGGGCTTAGTTATCACTTATTCTGTCAATATTCTGTCTGGTTAAAGTCAACGTCCACATTGATTGAAGGCGGCTGAGATTCCTGTTGTATTTTGTTTTTGTTTTTTTCCTGTGGAGGCGTTAATTAACTTTTAAACATAGAAGGCCAGATCCTCTGCTACTGTGACTCGGCATTAATTGAATGAAGTCAACAGACCTATGCAGTTTGCACCACCTGAAGATCTGAAACAGAATGTTTTAAACTTTTTTTCTTTTTTTTTTCCAGTTAGGGCCTGGGGGTGGTGGGAGCACATGAAGTCTGTCCCTGTCCTGCAAGGGAGCGCTGCCAGCTGAGTGCTTAGTCACCCGCCAACTGAGCCGGGGATGGGGGCAGGGCAGGAGGATACTTTGTGCGCTTTCCCCCGCCCCCAGGGCCTGATTGGCCTGGGTGTGGAAGAAGTGTGAAGTCTCTTGCTCCCTGCCTTCCAGTGTGCGGCGCTTACAGTCAACCTCCTGTCAAGTGTCACATGCTCCCCTGTCCATAGGCCCTGATTGTCCTGGGGGTGAGAGAGCAACAGGACTGCCGTGGGCCAGATTAACCTACTTGGTGGGCTGAATCTGGCCCGCAGAGGCCCTTTTGCCCACCCCTGGTCTAAAGTCATGACTATACTTAGCATGCTGGAGATCGATCTTCTGGCATTTGATTTAGCACATTTATTAAAGACCCACTAAATTGAATGCTGGGGGCACCCAGGGTCAACACTGGTGCTTCTCAATTTGGGAGGAGTAAGGGAAGCTGATGAGAGTATTTGTTGCCATTGGCCTCCTATTGAGAAGATGACGCCAAGCTCTGCTTAAGTTATGTTGACTCCAGCTATGTTATTTATATAGCTGGTACCTCAAGCCTACCTTCTGGATCTAGTCTAGACCTGGCCTAATAGTTTACACATAAAGGACTAGATCCACAAAAGAACCTAAGCGCTGCAGTGCTTAGCATTGTTGCACATAGCTTTGGAATCCACAGCCCCAAGTTGGGCAGCTAGACACCTTAAGCAGTGCATGAGCAGAATTAAGCAATTAAGCATGGAATTACCAAAAGCCAGCACACGGAGTGGGAAATCACATAACCTATCCAGAAGGAAGTGAGGAGGAGAGAGGTGTGGCCTATCTTAGGCCTTTCAAAAGGAGATAAATGTCTGATCATTTTTGCATGTAAAGCTGGAGGAGGCAGTAGCCCTCCTTTATCACTTTTAGTCAAGTGGTTAGGACATTCTCCCAGGATGTAGGGCACTAATTTTTAATACCCCATTTCTGTCTGATGGAGAAAAAAATATGACCTTTGGTTTCCTGTGCTCAGGAAAGGGTCTTTACCACTGGGATGTGGTATATTCTAGGATAGGGCACACTCAATCTTTCCTATTGAAACTGTATTTTATAAATTAAATAGCCATTGGTAGGGAGGATAAGCAATAGACTGGTTAGGCCACTCACTTAGGCTATAGGAGACCAAGGTTCTCAGTTCCCACTGAGTGTTTATACACACTGGAACAGCTCTAATAGGAAAAGCAGAGAAATATGTTCTAGAATATACCCTATACTAATCAGCAGGACACTTGAGGGGGAGGAAAGAGTATATCCTTTACATATGTTGTCAGCACACAATTTGTGTAATGGCATGGCATTTTGATAACACCTAAGGGCAATTAGACTAAAAGATAATGAATATGCCTGAATCTGGGCTTCTAAGAAGTCTATTATGGGGTAACTAGGATCAGAGTTTGAACATATGTATCCTCCTCTTCTATTTTCCTCCATACGAGGATACACGGGCTGTATTCATTTCCTGCTCTTGTGTAAGATCCTGAAGTTAAGCAAGTGCTTAACATGAAGCCCAGGAGTAATCCCATTTGGCCTGATCAATGCCCGCAGAAATGGGTGAAAGCGCTTACTTAGTGCATATGTCACTTTGCTGGGCACCTTGTTGGTTATGGCTACAAAGTTACTGGCTCAGTTGCTTTGATTGTGAGGGCGGGGGATGTTACTGAAGTAGGCAGTGAATAGAAGCTTCTGGAGTTCTGCAGTTTGTGAATTGTCAGATTATTTGGCAAGCTCAGACTAATGGTTCTGGCATTTGCCCCTCACCTTATGAACATTTAAAAAAAATAACAATAATGTGCCCGGCTTTTAAAGCATATAAATTATGACAGTGCAAATCTAATAAGAAATTCTCGAAGGGGTTGAAAACACTGGAAATGAGAAGGATACATTGTATGTTAAAATAAATGGCCTTTTACTGATTGGATAAACTATTCTACCAAGATTTCACTGCTAGATGTCAAGACAGATTTGACAGACTATTTCTTATTCTCCCTTTCTGCTCATTTTTCTTCATGCCATTATCTATCGCTCTCTTCATCTTATCCGCTCCTTGACAGAGACATTTTCTGGCACTATCAGTCTGTCAGAGTCCTGCACAGCTTTTCAAAACCCCCATTTCCACTACTTCACTCCCAAAAAGAAGAACGTAATAGATGAATAAGCTATGAAATTAACTGCACTGCCAGTGTGTAAGTGTTATAAACATGTTGCTGCTATTTTATACATTTTTATATAGAAAATGTGTACATAAACATGTTGTGAATTATTATATATTTTGTTTAATATTTATTGCACAAAGACATAATGTCAACAGAAAAAAAGACATTTTTCTGATCTATCTTCCATGTAGACAAACATGTTTTTTCCTTCTTCCTATCATTTGACTTTTTAATTTAACTTCCTCCTTCTACTGACTCTAACTATACCCAGTGCCCCCTGGTTTCGATACTTGTCTTGCAAGAATTATCATAAAATAGGGTTCATTTTTGTTTTATTTTGATCAGATGAAAAAAATCCTTATTGAATTCAAGCTACTATGTCCTTAGTTTGCCTGTTTTAATAGAAAGCTAATTTATATCTCTTTGGGGAGTTAGAGATGAATTTATTTTCATCCTCTGGGATTGATTTCCACAGCCCACTCTTTTACTTACATTGCACAGCTTATCCAGAACCAAACTTTTCCAACAACAACCAGGCTGAAGCCATGTTGTGTTTCTTTTCTTATTTACCTTGCATCCAGTATAGAGGAGAAATGTGATATTTAGTGTGATTTCAGCCTCTTGTTATGTATGAGAGATGCCGACTTGCTGTTTTTAAGTTTCCTTTAGGAAAGGCCTGTAGTCAGAGACTGCCTATTCCATACGTCTCAGAAGGGTGTCAGAATTGGATTGTGCTGAATTGCATTAACTATTACTAGGAAGTATACAAAAGTTTAATTCAGCATTATTTTATGAGTACTAGACTTTTTTTTGTCATTTTTGCTTATAGTTTCTCTGAAAAAGCTCAAATATTTGCAGCTAAATGCTCATGTCTGTGTATCAAGAAAAAGAATTGCTCCATGTTACTCTACTGCCTACTGCATCCCCGTGGGCCCTATTTTAAAGCAGATTCACTGTGCCCTAGCACAATGATTTTTATTTCCTGTGACCTAATGGCCCAATCCAAAATGCACTGAAGTCTGTGGAAACACTTCAGTTAATAGTTCTGCAGATTTATAGGAGAGAACACCTCACATGCTCTAAAATTAATGTCTAGGTAGCATTTGATCAATTATAGAATCATAGATTCATAGGGCTGGAAGAGACCTCAGGAGGTCGAGTCCAGCCCCCTGCCAAAGCAGGACCAACCCCAATTAAATCATCCCAGCCAAGGCTTTGTTAAGCCGTAACTTTAAAAACCTCTAGGGATGGAGATTCTACCACCTCCCTAGGTAACCCATTCTAGTGCTTCTTCCACCCTCCTAGTGGATAGTTTTTTCCTAATATCCATCCTAGACCTTTGTGTGCATGAGTAGGGGTTTCAGAGGAAATACTCTCTTTTTTTGACCAGGTAAAGAAATTGCTCAGTTCTTAAACACTCTCTTCACCTGAGCAGTTTAGAGCTTAGCAAGAGGGAATCTTTTTTTGGGGATGTCTGAAACTTAAAATATGTGAGAGTTCAATTCAGTTTGGGTAAATACCCAGTAAAGCGAGTTAATTCCTGAACCTGACTTGCACATCAAAATGATGATACTACACCCTCCCTCATCTGGAGGCGGGTGGAGTGCACAAAGTCTCTCACTTCCAGCCTCCACCCTGTAAGGGGCACACACTTGCAGGGCAGGGGCAGGGAGTGAGAGATTTCATAAGAACATAAGAATGGCCATACTGGGTCAGACCAACAGTCCATCTAGCCCACTATCCTGTCTACAGACAGTGGCCAATGCCAGATGCCCCAGAGGGAGGGAACACAACAGGTAATCCTCATGTGATCCCTCCCCTGTCACCCATTTCCAGACAGAGGCTAGGGACACCGTTCCTACCTATCCTGGCTAATAGCCATTGATGGACATAACTTCCATGAATCTATCTAGCTCTTTTTTGAACCCTTCACCACATCCTCTGGCAAGGAATTCCAGAGTGCCCCTCCTGCCGTCAGGCCCTGATTGGCCTAGGGGCAGGGGAGCGGCAGGATATTCACAAGCTGGATCCACCCCTGTCATGGAGGGCCAAATTCTGACTAGTGACATCAGTAGAATCACTCATGGAGTGGAGCATTAAATGTACTCAGACACAGCTTTAACTCCAAGTACTGAATTTCAGAGATAAGATTCAGATACTATTAAGTCATTGTGAATGCTCTGGAACTCATGAGTAGCTTTATCAAATCAGTGGCACATTCACACAGTACAAGATTCTAGGTCTACTTGTGTGGGATGGCAATTCCTCTTGGGAGTGGGGAGAAGAGTTTTCAGTGGAAACTGAAAGAGTTTTCAGTCTGACTTTCCCTTTGCCCATTTTAATCTGTACTAATAAAAGTCAGTTTGACTCGTAAAAGAGGAAGATACCCATTACATTTGTGTAACTGACATTGAACAGAAATATTTTTAATGCAGTCTTCTAAATTGATGGAAGATAATGAGATTTCCCCATTAGATATTATTAGCTGACATGACTGTTTCATGTTAGACATGAGGTCATCTTGTTAGAAAAACTAATTAAGACGGTTTGAAAATAAAATTATTATTCACGTGATAAAAGAAGACGAGCTTGGAAAGATTAAAAAATGTGTAAAATTGTATTTACTTCACAGGTGCACTAAGATCATTTGAAATTTGTAGTCTCCAGTATTATGGCAAGCAGCACACTTTTCAGCATGCAGTATGTTGGGATCTGGATAATTTAGGCGGTTGGTAAATGAGGATAGAGTTTGAGTCATGAGTTCAAAGTTGTTTACAATAGGCATTCCATTCCTAATAGCTAGCTGCCCCCACTTCAAAAGCCACTGTTACTGCAGGCAAGTTCTGTCTTTTGGCAGCGTCATGAAAAAAGATAAGGACTAATGGACATGAATTATACACTGATCCTCAGGGCTGGTCCACTCTAGAAGCATATTGAGACATGTTGGTAGGGCACTGTGGGGAATTTGGAATTGCTGTTTTCTGTGTGGTACCCATCAGTGAGATGATTAAGCCATGTTGGGTCTCCATATAGTCACTTACAATTAATGAAAGAAGGGTGGGGAGGGGAGAACATAAAAGAGCATGATTATCTGTCTCAGCCAAGCTGTGATCAGTGAAAGGCAAAGGGGGAATGAGCACTGATGGTGGTATGCCATCTTTATTCCTCTCAATTATAGGGCTGCAAGTTAGAACATCCTCAAATCTGTACTAACTTCTGCCAGACCCAAAGGGGCTGTTGTACAACTAAGGATTTGTGAAGCACAAGATGCTCTAGACTTGGTCCCATTAATATCAGCGACTTCCTCTTGCCCAGCATGCCCCCTAAACTCAAGTGCCTGGTAGGGTGTGATCTAGAGCTACACTGGTTCTGTGCTCCTCATAGACTAAGCTGTGCTGTGGTATCCTTATATGGTATTTAAGCCAGCAGGAATTGGATGCTGGATCATAGTATATTAATATCAGACATTTATTATTTTTAAGAAGAGATTGTTTCATTAGATTGCATTAGATGTGTATATATACATTTTAGCCTGTAATTTATGTACATGTTGCTTGCATAAATAGAAGTATATCAAACTAAAAATATTTTATGATAAAATGTTGAAGAAAAAGAGCAAATTGGTCATGGTTCAAATATGTATGTAACCCCCTTTTTTCTCCCCGGGTTATCTGGGAGCAGGTCACACTCACAAGTGTGCCTGGGCGCCTGATGGTTTTAACCCAAAAGGAGATCCTGAGCACCCCACTAGGGATGGTGTTTAATTTGGGGGAAAAAACCCTTTCCACCCCCTTGCTGCAGTCCCTTGCTCATAATGCATGCACAAATGGCGGTGCCTCCACCCGGCTGGCCCTGCACACACTCACTAGTGTGCCTTGAGAGCCTCCAGGAACATACTCATTCCAACTATAACCTGGATCTAATTCCAGAACAACTACAAATCATATACATCTAATAGATTACTTTAAAATAAACAATCTTTACTTAACTTAAATAAACAGGGGTTAACAGATTAGCAATGAACAGCATTAACAAAACGCACAACACTAATTGAAGCTTATATAGCTAACATTTGTACTGCCAATATTGATCCCACCCCAGAGTGTGCACACCCCTGGACTCACAGTCCCAGACTCTTGCTTGTGTTGGCGCGCTGATGTTGCAGCTGTAGTGGAGATTCGGTCCAGGCTAGACAGCAGCTCTGTCCCAGGTAGCACTTTTTCAACAAGGCCCAAAAACTTACTGCCTCATGCTGTGCCTATCAGAAGCAGCCTGCTAAATCCCAGTTCCAACAGGCATCTAGTCCCGGTCTGTAGCTGCACTCCAACAGCCCCTGGACTGGATCAATCTCCTTGGCAGCAGCCTGGCTCCCTCTTCAGTTCCAAACTCCAAGGGAGAGTCCCAGACTGCTAGGCCTCTTTTCTTCATGCACATGGAGAGAGAGTCATCTCCCACACAAGAGTCCTTCCTTCCTGTTTTTCCCAAGGGCTCATGGGAATTGTAATCTGGATTGCAGCACACAGGGTCTTTCCAGGAAAATAACAGAGGCCCCTTTAGTAAGGGGACTACATGTATTTTTGATCTTCCACAATTAATGTAAAACTGAATTAATAATACACACCAAAACACACACAGCATGAGTCCTCTTATAGTGTCTCTTTCAGAAATGGTTACTTTGGCAAACAAGCAACAGTTTCTCTTGCAAACAAGCTAAATTACTTTAGCAACAATATTACCGTACCAAGTCTTTTTAGCCAAATGGCTTTCAGGTCTAACATGGTGGGTCACATGCTGTCTAGAGGGAAAGTATTTTATGATTTAAGTGCTGTAGATGGAAAGTAATTTATGATTTTAACCCCACCTGCCATAAAATGAAATTCTACAAAACATGGTCACAACCATTGTTTATTGTGTAGTATGTTGTTTTCTTCAATTTAAGATTCTCATGTTACCAATACAAATTGAATCTCCTTTCAAGACAATCCATGTATGGAACACCGTGGTGCTTAAGGGTGCTATCCTAATTGCCTGTCCTTCAAAATCTATTAGCACATTTCCACCACCCCCCCCATTATAGCCATCGCTGCTTGCAGGAATGTCAGGGCTGAATTCTGCCCTCAAATACACACAGTATGTGTGTACTCTGTACTGTAACATGTCAGTGAATCAACTGCATAATCGTAGAAGTAATAGTTCTCTTCTCCTTACCATTTTTATTCCTACACACATCTCTGGCTTTAAAGTCATGTTCCTACATAGAAAGGTGATCGGCATATAGCTACTGAGTCCTTAATCAAATGTATGCACTATGTACTTAAGAGACTGAAGAATTATACTTAAGCTATTTTAATATTAGTAGGTTAGTATTTATATAGAATTTGGGGAAGATGGAAAACACTCAAGAGTATAAGAGATCAGTGTTACCTTTATTATTCAGAGCTGACAGAGCATCCACACAATGTTTTGTAAAACACTGTAATTCATTCTGTGAGCCCTATATCATCATCAACTTATGTAAATTAACATCCCTCCAGTGATATCTATAATGTTAAACCAGAATTCTTATGCAAATGGTATGAACAGGGACATCGGATGGCTTCCACACTATCTTCCACATTCTAATGACTTAACCAACCAGCCAAACAGTGAAGGTGCTAATTGTTCTTATCAGCCTCTTGTAACTATTTGAACCACCTATTCACTGTTTCTCTTTTTTTATTCTTCCTCCCCTTCTTTTTTAATCCTTTTTCCTCCTTCTCCCCTCTCCCTTCTCCTTATTGATTCTTGGATCTGGACTTCTAATACTGCAGTCCTCTGAAGAAGAGCTTATGATACCATCTACATGTTTTGTTAGTATTTAAGGTGCTGCTAGACTATTTGTTGTTTTTTTAAGTTTTTTTCTTGTTACAGACAAACTTGGCTACCCCTCTGAAGCTTCAGAATACATCGGCTGAGGATTTGGCAATTTACATGTTAATCTGTTTAATTATGAATTTCAATGGCAATTGTTTAGGCTTGGATTAATTATAGATAAATTCATGGAGGTTATGTCCATCAATTGCTGTTAGCCAGGATAGATAGGAATGGTGTCACTAGCCTCTGTTTGTCAGAGGCTGGAAATAGGATGACAGGAGAGGGATCACTTGATGATTACCTGTTCTGTCCACTTTCACTGGGGCATCTGGCATTGGCCACTGTCGGAAGACAGGATACTGTGCTAGATGAACCTTTGGTCTGAACCAGTATGGCTTCTTACGTAATTTTTCACCTTTGATCTCAGTTCTAAATTTTAAATAATGCCCATAATTGCCTTCCCTTTGACTTTTACTGTTTCTTGACCAACACCATAGTGTTCCCCAGTGTGATAGTTGCCATCTTGGTCAGTACTGAGTATCTGCAGAGCTAAAAGCTGGAACTGGTTGAGCTTGAACTTAAAAAAAAAAAAAAAAAAAAAGGCTGGCCTGCTGGGGCAGTCACAGCCTTCATATCCTCTGTGGTCCAGGAGTACACTGAAATGCATGCTCATCAGTAGTTTACAGCTTTTTCTCTTAACCTAAGAGTGCCTCACTCTGGCACCATTAAGCAAAAATGGTTAGTTGTTAAATGTAAATGAACAGCTGAAAAATAACTTCTATTAAGAATTCATTTGAAATGAAATAAGTGTCCCTTTTATTTATCATTCTAAGCTGTTTCTGAGCCCTTTTTTTTTTTTCATAATTGCAGTTCTGCCTTTGATCCCTGCTTTATACCCACAATTCTAGAAAGAAATGCCTAAATTGGTACTTGAGATCCACGGTAAAATGATTAGAGCATGCATTACATTTCAAGTACTTAAAGCTATACTCGTCACCATGAATAAAAGTAACATTCACTGATTACAACACCATGGCATCTGAGATATCATCATAACTCTCTTATTCTAAGTATAAATATTCATGTGATATCCCTGTATGTGCTAAGTGTTGGTAAGGTTGGGCTTTTAGTTTCCAATCACTATATGTAAACATTATGTAATCTTTTGGGCTCTGAACAACATGTAGTAACTGGATCCAGAATTCTGCATAGAGGACTCTTACGCCTTCATAGAGTCTAGCTGAAGACAGTGTGTTTCTATGCAGGGGTAAAGGGTCATCCCTTTGCAAGTCTCCACTTACTAAATCAATTTTGGATTGTGATGTGGTACAGAAAAACTACACAGACCAAAAGTGGGTGCTGATGAATGTCCATTTGGAGTAGACGGAGAGGCCACCTAATAAATATTTTAGTGTTTCCAGTGGGGTCCCGCAGGTGTCAGTTCTTTGCCTTATGCTATTCAACATTTTTATCAATGTCCTGGAAGAACACACAAAATTATCACTGGTAAAAGTTTGCAAATGAAACAACAATTGAAGGAGTGGTAAAAATTTGGGGGTCATGGTGAATACGAAGCTGAGCTTGAGCTTTCAGTGTAATGCTGTGGCTAAAAGAACTACAGTGTGGACCTCCCTGGTCTGGCACCCTCAGGACTTGTCCGTCCCCGATGAGGAAATTTGCTGGACAATGGGAGGTCCCCTGACACCAGCCCCTCAGCCCACTGCCCCTCCCTACTGCTGGCTCCTTCAGCTGGGCTGGGCTGCCAGCTCTGGCTCTGCTGCCAGCTGGGCACTATGCATCCCAGCAACGCTGCCAGTTGGCACACTGCCCGATCAGGCTGCTGCAGTTCCAGCCCTACTGCAAGGCAGCATCTGGCCTGGGCCACGCTGCTTCTACCAAGCTGCCCCAGCCCCAGCCTGGCTTCCCCTCCCTGACTGCTGCAGCTGCAGCCCTGGTCCCAAGGCTGGGTGGCAGGCAACCCCAATCACACTGCCTCCTGGGCTGCTGTGGCCCCAGCCAGGCTTCCTCTCCTGGACTACCATGGTCCCAGCAGGCAACCTCAACCATGCTCTGCTGCTGCCTGGACTGCCCCAGCACTGCTGCTGCCCAGGCTGCTGTGACCCTGCTGCTACCAGACTTGCTGGGCTATGCCAGCTCCCAGCTGCTGGCCCTCCTGCTCTGGGGCTTTCTCATCCAGGAGCATCTGCATTTTGGAGGGGAGTGTCAAGTAGGGGCAGAGTGGTTGATTTGCCTCTGTATTTAGTGCTGGTGCAACCACTGCTGCAATATTGTGCCCAGTACTGGTGTCTGTCGGTCCCCGCAACACACAGGGTTCGAAAGGGATGCCGGAAAGAATGGACCCACGACTTGGGATTGGCAAAAGGAAACTGATTTTATTTTAACAATGACTCTGGCACGTGGTGATAAGGAACTCAGTTACATGCGTGGGTGCCAGACAATTATTAAAATGAAAAATAAACAAATTACTAAACAGTACAAAACAATTCCCTGAGGTTTTTCCAAATCACAATAATTTTCAATAATGGCCCAAGGGTTAGGGGTAGTTGAATTAACACTGATGTTGTTCATAAGGTCAACTATTTACACTACTTTGTGAACGATAACAGTGAACCTTTAACAACTACTTGTCAACTAGCACAATGATTCTTCAAATAACTATTAACAGATAGATAACAAGGGTAACTGTGATAAATCAGGACAAGGGTAATAATGGCGGGGGAGGAGTGTTATACCAATTCTGGAGACAACAGGAACACGAGTACCAGCCACATGCCCATCAACAGTCTCAGCTCGGGTCGACCAACTCGAAGTACGCTCAATAAGACTCGAGAGCGGGGGCTGCAAGGCGTCTGGTTGATCAGGCCAGGCGTTCACTCGATGCGATTCCCGCCTGAGAGGGGGTTTGGCTGCCTGTTTTATTGCCTGACTATTTGACACCTGATTGGTGGATTTTTGCCGCGGTGGGTGGAGTAAGCTGGTCTGACCACGAGTCAACCCATTGGTGGATTTTTGCCGCAGTGGGTGGAGCTGGCAGTGGAGGATGACTAATTTGTATGCCCTTATATGGAACGCGCTCCACCTTGTAGACAGAGCCCCCTATACCAGGACTCAGGTGTAATAGGTGTTGACTCACTTGCGACGGGCAGCCATAGTTTTTGTTCTGTCTCAGACAGTGTCGAGAGTTGAAGAAGGATGTTGCTATATTAGAGATGGTTCAGGGAATGGCTAAAGTATTAGAAAACACACCTTATAGGGAAAGACCTAAGGAGCTCTATCTTTTTAGTTTAACAAACAGAAGGTAAAGGGGTGACTTGATTACAGTCTATAAGTAGCTACATGGGGAACATTTAATAACTGGCTCTTCAATTTAGTAGAGAAAAATATAATATGATACAATGGTGGAAACTGAAGCTAGAAAACAATTGGACTGAAAATAAGGCATACATTTTTAAATGTGAGAATAATGACCTATGGGAACAATTTACTAAGGGTCACTGTGGATTCTCCCATCACTGGCAATTTTTAAATCAAGGTAGTTGAGGGTGTTTTATTTAAAAAAAAAAAGAGAGAGATAGAGAGAGAGAGAGATCTGCTCTAGGAGTTATTTGGGGAAGTTCTAAGACCTGGGTATATCACAATGGTCTCTCCTCGCATTGGAATCTATGAACTATCTTCATAGCAGTTACCCACAGAAAACCACATCAAATTTGGAATATGGCAAAAATGATCCTTTATGTCAGTGATGCTCAGACCTTAGTGATTCATTATTCTCAAATTAGTGATCACCATTACTCAAAAGAGCCACAGTAACATGAATTTGTTTCATTTACTGTAGTACTATACATTCATAGTTAAACCGCATGAGCGGAGGAAATATGTAGTGGTACTATTGTTTATTAGTATTATTTTATCAACTACAATCAGTTAATAACAAAGTAAAAACATCCGATTGATTAATAATTAAGTTAGGTTAATAATTAAATCAGTGTTTTGATATCAGATGCTGCAAAGAGCCACAGGAGACACACCTTTACTCATAATGAGTAGTATTCTGCTTTGTAAATAGTCCTATTTACTTCAATGGACTTTTAAGGTAAAGTACCATACATGAGTAAGGGTAGCAGAAACTAGTCCTATGTAAGTGGATAAATTGAGATTAGTTTAAGAGACAAAAAGTAGAAGCATTATGAACAAAGAAATAGTTTTTCTAACTTGCAGTGCTTCATCAGCCTTTATTAAAACATTTTAAAAATTGCATGCTCTTAATATTTTTTCACTGTGGCCTCTTGCTGCCAGGAACTGTATACCCCACTCCCAACCCAACCCATTTCTTTCCATTACCATAACCGGTAATCCTCACCTGTTAAGGGTGAGGCTTACCAGTTAACCATTAATATCCCTAATTGATACAAGTACTTGAAGTTCATTCTATATTTCTAAATTGTTTGATGCTGGCATAGTCTCCCTGAGCATATCTCTTTTTTTAAATGACCTAATTCTTTTCCCTTGGAATTCAGTATTTTAGCAGGCTTTTGTCAGACTACTGAGGTCTAATAACTCTCAGATTACACATTTTATAATGGCTTAATGTACCACAGGGTAGCCAAATATTATTTCAAGATGAAATACTTTAGGGGAGGAGGTGGGAAGGACAAGAAGATTGATTTCATTGTACTGAATATAATTGTAATAGAGCCATTAACTGACAGAAGTCTGTGCTGGCTAGGGGGAGATAAAGATATGACACACAAGAAAAGGATTGTTGGAAGATGAATAGGCCTTTTAGGGAGTTGATCTTTCAGCTGATCAGATAAAACTTCTTCAGGTCTCATTCCTGCAATCTATGGTAAATCAAAGGCTTTCTTGGGATCCAGGGACTAGACCTTTAAAATAGGCAGTTTTAAGATTGACAGTAGGATTTATGTGGCATTTTTGTAATCCCTTTAAAAGTTACAGAAAAGTTGAAATAAACATAAACCTTGGATCTTTTGCATTTCTTATTCTTCTACAATGGATATTTTACTCGAAGAGTAGCAGTTCTAACAGAAAGATTAAAGGAAATGTAACAGTAAGCAATGTTCTTTTTTCAGTGTGTGGATGAAAATACTTACTTGTGAGTAGACAGTGTTTCAGAGGCTAATTGTTTTCATATTAATAAATGTTGCCTCGTCAAATTGAAGGTTATTGAAGGTCATGCTCAATTGAACAGAAAATAAATTAAAAAAACCCCAATGAACAGTAGATTGGCTTCTAGAGCAAATATACTGAAATAATTCCAGGTAGGAGGATTGTTAACTTAATGCAATATTTTTAATTATTCCTCCTTGTAACAGAATATTTTAAGGTAGCAGTGAAGCTCCTCTACTCTCTGTTTCTGGAAAGTTTTTCAGGGTTTCACCAGCAGTCTAGAAGGTTCTTCACCATTTTGCTTTTGGGTGACGTTGTTTTTTTCTTGTCTTCAAGTGTCCATCTTATTGCTTTTCTGGTGATGGAATCATTTTCATCTAAAGCACATGGCCAATCCATCTCCAGCATCTCCTCATAGTGATGATGCTCATATCTTCTTGGCTGCACTGTGTAAAGAGGTCTTGATTTGAGATAATTCTGAGTCAAAAGATATTGAGACAGGTTGTATGGAATTAAGACAGCTTGGACTTTTTGTACTTTCTCAATCCCCAGCATTGTGCATTATGTAGTAGGGTTGAAAGTATGTGGCTCTGATGAATTTTGATTTTTGATTTAGTATTGTATTTTGATGATTACTTGTATTTAAGCTCCTGAAGTTGTTTCTGGGTTTACTGATTCTGTTCCGGATGTCTAGGCTTGTTCTTCCATCCTGGTTGATGGTGTTGCCCAAGTAGGTGAATATTTCTACATTAGTGAGAACATCATCCTCACTGGAGATGGTGTGGCAATATTGAAGGTCACAATATCTATCTTTCTGCAGTTGATTTTCTGTCCAATTTGCCAGCTGAATGTGTTAAATTTGTTTTTTCTTGTATATGGAGTTGGGTATGTGATAGGAGAGCAAAGTCCAGGTCTTCAAGGTATGAGAAGGGTGTCTTAGCATGTCTTCTGTTTTATGCCACATTACCCAGTAGACAGCAATGTTAGAGGATTGTTGATATTACATACCCCTGGTATACTGTTTTAACTTCACTGTGATCAACACTTTATGTAAAGTTGGAATATAAACTTTTGATTATGTTGATTATATAGAGAGGAATTCCATATACCTGCAGAATGCTCCATGGACTGGTCCTGTGAATGCTATCGAAAGCGTTCTCAATATCTATGATGTTCATGTAGAGTTACCATTGTCATTCTAAACATTGTTCTAATATGATACTTATTGTGTCTGTGCATGCATATCCTTTCTGAAAACCATCTTGCTTTTCTCTGGTAACACTATCAACTGACTCAGCTATATGCTGGATTATGATTTTACACAATACCTTGCTTGACACAGGTGGAATTGTGATACCACACCAAATATTACAATTGTTAAGAGTTTCTTTGGTATCTTCACTCATCTGGCACTTTTTCCCTTTCCCAAACTGATGTACATAGACGAGGCAAGATAGATGCTGCTAACTCAGGATTTACCTTGAACAATTTTGCTTTTAAGTTATTCTTGCTATGAGTTTCCCCATTTTTGAAGGATTTGATGGCTTGAATAATCTCTTCCTTCGCTGAAGTATCTGTGTTGATATCAAGATCTTTTTCTGCCTCCTGGATGTTTGCTTCTTCTTTAGGTGACTCCCTATTCAGCAATTATTTGAAATGCTCTGCTCAGCACATTTCTTGTTTTATTTGCCTTTCTTATTGTCAGTAGGTGGCCTTGTTTGTCCCTGATGAGTGTTCGTTCATGTCTGCCATTTACCATGATAAACAGGTCTTATTTCATCACGAACAGCTGCATCCTCGGCTTTTGTTGCCAGATTATCAATATAATGTAATTTGTCTGCTTTCAGAAAAATGTTTGACCTACCAGTGCACCTTGCTAATAGCTCGTGGTATTTGTCTTTTAGCTTCTTAATTTTTTTGGTCTAAAACGTTTTACATGTAGAGCTCATCTGGTTTCTATAGCACCCCATGTATTGGGTGTAATCCAATCCTTTCTTCTCTTCTGCTGGTAGCCTAGACAGGCTTCACTGGTCTGCTTATAGACTGTTGTAATCCTGTCCAACTACTTGTTGATCTCATCTGCATTTCCCTTCTCTTCCTCAAGGGCTGCAAATGCCTGAAACCTGTTCTTCAAAGGCAGAATGAAGGCCTTCTATATTTCAGGCGATTTTAGTTTGTCAGTGTCAGTAAGTATATGTCCCTTGTTGGTGAACTCACACTTCTCAGTTTTAGCTTGGTGAAAGCTATCAGAAGGTGGGAGTGACTGCCAACATCTTCTCCTCTTTTCGTTTTCACATCTTTCAGTGAGCATTGCCATTGATCACCATATAGTCAGTCTGGTTCTTATCTCTGCCATTTGGAGAGCACCATGTCACGATATTGAAATAGGATTCTACTGATGACTAGGTCATTTGAATTGGAGAACTCAACAAGCCTCCCTCTCTATTCATTCATGGTTCCACAACCATGTCTTCAATTTGCTCTGTCTGCGTTCGTGTTGTCCTTACTGACCTTGGCATTCAGGTCTCCCATGGCAATGGGTCATCTCATGGTGCTCACTCTAATTCTGCCTGTAATGTAAGGTATAATTTGTCCTTTGCTTCTTCATCACAGCCATTTGCTGTACCATAACACTGAATCAGGGTGATATTACTGTTGTGTTTCCCTTTCAGTCTGGCTTTCATAAGTCTGCTATTGATGGACTTCCACTCAAGCAGGGACCTCTCCACTCTCTTCTTCAAAAGGATGGCAACACCCTTATCGGGTTGTCCATCATCTTCTCTGGAATACAGCAAAGTTTCTCCTGAGGCTCTTGCTAACCTTCCTGATTCCACCCATCTGCTCTCATTGACATCCAGGGTATGTAAGTTATAGTGTCTCATCTCTTCTGTGACCTGAGCTAGCTTCCCAGTTTCATATATTGTCCATTATGTTCCAAAAACTATGTTTGGTTCTTGTCTGGAAGTCACATTGACTTCTGAAGGCAGTAATGTTCATGAAATGATGGCCGATTTTTCCGCCGCTTGTTCGTTATTGTGATTTTTTTTTTTTTACAGGTTGGGGTTGTTATCCCTGTGCCTAACCTCCAACCTGGAGGACCAGGATGTGTATTCTGTCTAGTCTCTCCCCCACAGACAAGTGCAGCATAGCTGAACCTGCCAAGAGCAAAAAGCCTTCACTGACACCGATTCTGAGGATCATTAGAGCATGTATATTGTCCCACCACAAGGGCCAGAAAAAGTAGTGTGTTCCAGTGAATAGAACAATGGACTTACAATGCGGAGACCTTTGCTCTGTTTGCTGCTTTTTTTTTTTTAAACCAGTGTCGTCTTTGTGACTTTTGGTAAGGAGCTTTGGCTTACGTTTTCTAAAGGGACCATTAGCTTTCATACTTAAGTTTGGACAACTAGGGCCTGATTTCCAGAGGTATTGAACATCTGCAATTGCAGATATGGGTACCTCTTAGAAAATTGGGCCCCATGTGTGAAATATTGGGCAGACGGGATTAAATGCTGCTTTTGTAAATGGGGGGCTTTACCACTCTGTGGCTCAGTTTCTCCAAATGCAAAACATAGATGTAAAGGTGGGTAGATATTTTAAGGTGTTTTGAGATCTACAGGTATAAACTGAGAATTAACTTCCTTATTATCTTTTGGCACTGTGAAGAACAGTTGAGGACAAAAAAATGAACAACTTTTTAAAATAAGAGTCTCTCAAGATTTCAAAGAGAGGTTCATTTCTGGTTGCTGCTTACTTTCTCTGAAATCCTTAGCAGGGGCAATGCAAACAGTTATTCCTCCATTGTAACTTATTGTTCAGTTTTGTTCCCTTGGGTTCCTCTTGTCTCTCTCTAAAACCCAGAAGCAGCAGTTCATTGCTGAACTTCAAGGGTATATTGAGACAATGTGTAAGAAGCCCAATACAAATAAAGATGAATGGTGCATGGTTTTGTGTGGTGATGTCGCACTATGTCCTGCTTTCCTATGTTATTATGAAACACAACTTCAGTATCTAGAGCTCACCAGAGCACAGCCTCTACAATTTGATGCAGGACTGTCTGTATCAAGTAAAGACATCAGGATTAATAAATCCCTGTACCAATGTGTTATGCAAGTGCATTATCACAATGAGGTATTTGAGGTAATGAATTAATCTAATGAGATGTATGGGACAAGCCAGGCTTTGTCCCAGCATAATGCATCATATTATAATAGGATTGTTTTTGTTTTGCAAACATGGAAGTTGGCCAGTTGGAAGGTAATTGTGGGTGGAAATGCTGATAAGACATCAGTAATTTCCTATTAGTTATGAGTAGTTGGAATTGCCTACCACAGTAGAGTGGGCATAGCTCTGCTTTGGCAGTGGAACAGGCTAGGCTCTGACATTGTTTCTAGGATGATTGCAAGCAAATTGTAATAATGAGTTAAAATGAATGCTATACTTGTGAAACATGCCAGCCTGCCAATCCTGGAGTTTGACTTCCTCTCTTCACACTGCTGGTCTTGCACTGACAACCCCAATGGAAGCGTCTTATTGGTCCCCTCCAACCACTGTGATCAGACTCCATCCAAAGGCACCACCAGCAGGGCGGTGATCATTGAGGTCTTGGCCTCTTTGCTGAGACTGAAAGCAAGAGTGAAAAATTACACATTATAAAACTACTGTTGTGATTGGTCACTGGGAAATGATACTGATTTCACCAATTCATTTCAGGT
This sequence comes from Pelochelys cantorii, assembly GCA_032595735.1. NCBI lineage: Eukaryota > Metazoa > Chordata > Testudines > Trionychidae > Pelochelys > Pelochelys cantorii. The sequence goes on along the minus strand of CM064326.1, from coordinate 328,591,553 downwards.
AGGATTTGATCCAAAGCCCATTGTAGTCAATGAGGATCTTTCCATTGACTTTAACAGACTTTGGAGCTGTCCCATGGTGACCAAGATGTCATCAGAGGGTAATGAATTTTATTCACTATTGATCTTAACTAGATTCAAATAGACAACTAGAATCAGAATGTTTTAGAATCCTGTTACAGTCCCCTGAGCCATCTAGTACCATTTTTATCTCTAACAACATATCTGTAATAACAAACCTCCTTTGCACTGTTTTGCCTGACTTACATTTTAAAAATGAAAGATTGGTGTTTTTATTACTTTCTCCTTCTAACAAAGGCCAGGTGGAAAGGTGTTTCCTGTGCGCTAAACATATGCAGATGTTTGTTCATGCCTTTGTGAACTTCCTTTGGTGTTTCCCGGTTTTCCTACTCTGGTTACAAAGTCTAAACATAAATTTAAAGAGCGAGTGCAAAAGCAGTTAGTGCATATTGTCCACAGATTTTGTGAGACCTCTCTCTCTCTCTCTCTCTCTCACAAATATCTCAAGTCAAAGCTACATTAAAAGAACTTTATTAAGGCTGCAAAGTCAAGTATTCAAAATGTAGGAAAATGGCACAAGGTAACCGGTCAAAAAGCTTCCTCTTTCTTGCTGCATGGACACCAGCAGGGGGACACTAAGAGCACAGGAAACAAAACTCTTGTTTTAATTCTGGTGCCTTGCCCCAACTTGCACCAGTCTAGAGCGCTAATGTCTGATAATTTCTGGCTTAGCCCTGGCTTAGATATCTACTTGGTGCAGATAGCTGCAAAACTCTATCTAGTCTTTATTGAACATGTGTGAACTGTTTCCACTGTCCCCCGTTCCCTGAGGTTTGTGACTTGGCCATGTGTGGGTGGATTTTCATAGGGTTGGGAAAAGGCCATCCTCTGCCAAATTTCTGAATGTAGTGGCATTGGAGCTTCCCAAAGAAAAGGTCACTGGAATTTTTTTAAAATGGGGGAACCTATTTATTTTCCCCTATTTATGTTGGATCTAATAAATATTAGTGATTGTGTAGCATGATGGCAGATTATATGAATGGTGATAAATGCAAGGGAATGCATGTTAGGGAGATAAACTTTTTCCAGAAACACGGATTATCAATTAGCTAAAACTCTTCTAAGGAAAAGTTGGAGTAGTGATGGCCAGGTTGTGCACCACACAGTCTATATGGTGATTATGGTGCTTGAGTGAGCAAAAGGAACAACACAAAAATATTATGGCATTTTTTGAATATATGATATGTCCTTACTCAATTGAATATTATTTTTTTGGGTCCACATCTCAGAACATAGCTGAAAAGGGGAATATCTAGAGAGGAGAACCAGAAAAAGCTTGTGAATTACCCACGAGAAGAGTTTTAACATGCATAAATAAATAAGAAGGATTATAATATTTTGGTAGAAGAAGAATCAGAAAGGATACAATCTTATGTATAAATGAGAGTGAGAGTGAGTTTCTGTCGGTCTGTGCATCTGTTCAATAATTCCTCCGAAGTGGTAAGAACGAGAACCACCGAAATTGGCATGCAGCTTCCTCTAATTGTAACTTAAAGATCAGCGTATTTGGTTGTGCCAGGACAATGGAATGTGCATGGAAACCGCTTGTTTTTCAACAAATGGAAAGGGAAGACTCTGATAGCAGGGATAGTTATACTCCAGATTGACCATAGGGGTGTATCAAGCACTTCAGTTCCAGGGAGCAGCTGTCGGCTGGCCAGCGCAGCCCCTGTCGCCCCAGGTTATCCTTTGGGGCCAGCTTCTGGCTGGCCCCAGGAAGCAGCCGCCAGCCACTCTTGCCCCCATCCCCTGTCCTGAGCCCTCCATTTCCCTACTCTGACTCCTGCATCCCCCCACTCCCTCCCTGAGCCCTTCACATCTCCCAACCCCCTGCCATGGCTCCTGCATTGCCTACCCCTTGCCCTGCCTCCTGCACTCTCCACACTCCCAGCCCTCTCCCCTGAAAGACCCGAGAAACACCAGATAAATCTTCTAGTACATTATAAAATAACAAATGTCACAATAGATGCCATGGCCCTTATTGCATCATGAAATTGAAAGGCAACATGTTTATATATAGATAATCTGTCTATAGAAATATATCAATAAGGAGATGAAAGAAGTAAACATTATAATATTAAGACAAGTATTAATGAATGCCCATTATTTAAAACAATGACAAGGATGTCAATCTTCATGCCACAGAGAATAAACTGATAGCCTATTGTAGTCTGCCCCACTGATCATGCATTATGTTTGCATAAGTACAGGTTGAACCTCTGTAAGTAGGGACTCTCTGTTCTGATAACATCCATGGTCCAGTGAAGGGCTGGTGCCTAGGGGCCCTGCGGATTGGCAGGGCTGCAGGCTGTTGGCAGAAAGCTGCCAGCGGGGCCAGGATCCTAGATCCCTGCAGTTGGGCAGCCATGTTTTCTAATGAATTTGGTGAGGAATTCAGCTTTACCTTTTAGGTAAATGTATGTGAATTGAGCACCAGAGAGAGATGGGGTTGATAGGAGTTTTACCACAAATGTTGGAAGTATTCTTTGATTTAGTGAGGGGCAATTCAGGTGCTAAATTACAGTGAATATGCAGTGTTGTTGTGACTGTGTTGGTCCCAGGATATTAGAGAGATAAGTGGGGTGAGGTAATATATTTTATTGGACCAATTTCTGTTGGTGAGGGAGACAAGTTTTACAGCGAGTAGGCAGGAAAGAAGATGAAACACAGGTAGGACCTATGAGGGAGACAGCTTAATCATGTCATGACATCTAATATCTCAGAAGATCTTGTGATATCTGTGACAACACAGTGATGGATTACAAACAAAGACATGCAAAACTAATTTGTATTAAGCCAATGAAAATGACTTGAACAGCAACTGCTATTTCAGAGAGGTTTCCAAGTCATCACCCTGAGCTAGCAGCCAAGAAGAGATGAGGCAGATCATTAATATCAAGCGTGACAATGCCTGTGTTCCTTAGCCCAGTGTCCTGCTCCCAGGGTGCAGAAACTGCTTATTATCTGTTTCAAACACCATGCAGGGTGAACAATCTAAGTAGAGTATTATTTCTTGGGCTTTGTATGAGTGTCTTGATCATTACCATGTGGCTTCAGCTGGATGTGCAACAGAGTATCCAATTGATTAAGTACTTCCAAATTGCAGATGGGCCCCTTTAAAAGTCTGATCTCTCATACTTATTCATTAACTTATGTCCCCACAAAAAAAAGAAAAGAAATTTAAGAAACTACTGACATTGGAACCTGGCTAACTCCTTTGACACCAATTGTTACATTAATAGAACGGGTATGCAGGTAGCTGTTATTAGGGTTAGAAAAATAGATATTGTGATAATGCCCATTATTTAAAAGCATTATTATATTAAGAAAAGTATTGAAAATACTGAAATGGATGTCTTGTCTTTCTTTTTCCTCAGCGCCTTGCAACAGAAGCAGAGATATTTCAAGCATCACATCAATGGAGGGATGAGTTTGGGGTAAGTTTTCACCTTTCCTCTCATCTATCTTTTCAAATATTTCCCACTGTACAGTTGCCACACTCTTTTTTTCAACTTTAACGTCTCAATATAGGTGTGTTAGCAGGGACCTCATCACCTAAAAACATGTATTTTTGGCCTGATAGAAAGAATCAGTGTGTGTTAAATGTATTAATTTGCTTTGTAGTATTAAATCAGTTTCTCTGTAAGTCAGTGAAATGTCCTAAGCCCACCCTGAAAATGGCAAGGTTAGGGCAGGCTGCAAAAAGGAAAGCACATTTGCTCCAAACTTATGGCTAATACTATATTTAGATTCACCCACCAATCACAAAACTCTGCTCCTGATCCCTTGTACTGGTTATCGAAAAGCTAGAAAAAATAAATTGCACAGTCCCCCTTCACTGTATTCCAGTTTCTGGCTCCCAGTCAGAGAACAGGTTCAGTAAAGTGAGAAGTTACTTAAAACTCAATTCGCTATTGTAACCAATTGTGGTCTCGACGCAAAGGGTGGTCAGAGTGGGAGAGTCCCAAAGCTATTGTAGGTGGGAGCTGTGGTATTGCCACCCTTACTTCTGCCCTTCAGAGCTGGCCAGTCAAGCACTGTCTATACTACCGAATTTTTTTTGGAAAAACGGCCATTTTTTTTTAAGAAGCTTCACTTACGTCCACACTGCAATCAGGTTCTTTTGAAAGAACAGAGGGGGTTTTCCGACATTGGTAAACCTTTTTCTGCGAGGAAGAAGCCTTTTTTCTGAAAGAACTCTTTTGGAAAAAGGCGTGTGTGGACGGGGAAGAGGGAGTTCTTTCGGAAGAAATACGAGATAGCGTCCATTCAGTGTAGATGCTCTCTTTTGAAAAAGCGGATCGCTTTTTCGATGTACTTTGGCAGTGTGGACGCTCTCTTCTGGAAGAAGTTTTTCCAGAAGATCTCCTCGGGAAAAGCTTCTTCCAAAAGAAGCCTGCAGGATAAATGTAGCCTCTGGGAGGAAGGTTGCTGGTGGGAGTCCAGCTCTAATGCCAGTGCTACAGCAGCAGTTGGAGCTGCAGCCTCTCCACACTGGGGGTGGGAGGAGTGATACCTGGCACTGGGGAGCTTCCTGCAAGCAAGGGAAATCCTGGAGGTGGGTCCAACCCACCCCAAAAGCGCCCCTGCAGGAGAAGAGGAAATACCACCCTTCCCCATCCCCAGCTGGGAGCCTGCCCTGGGCTGTGTGCCAGACTTCAATGGGGAGATCAGATTTCACAGTCCATGACTCATTTTTCATGGTCATGAATTTGGTAGGGCCTAGAACCCCATTGATTTCAGTCACTTTGAATCAGGAACTTAACCTCTGTGCCAAGCTGTTGAACAAGAATGTGACATCTCTTTGCTTTATTCATCATAAATTCAGAATGTTGATGTTTTGGACATTTTCCAACTGTGCCCTTTCCCAATCAGCTCATTCATGTCACGTGGTGGCAGTTATGCCCCATTATGAGCTGCATCTCTAAAGAGTAGCATTCCCCAGGTGCATTCATGGACTGTTTGCGTCCAGTCTGAAAACAATTGAATGCACAAACCTTCTAATGACTTCAGGATGCCCCCCGGAGACACCAGGTGAAGGGATCTCTGGGGCGGGGAGGGTGTTCGGTATCTTTGTTTCAACCATCTGGCAACCCTAGACCCAACATTTCATGGAGCCATCATTCTTTCATTCTTTAACCCAATGTTCCAGATACATGTTGACACAAAGAGTTAAAAAAAACAAACAAAAAACAAAAAAACTTAGGACCAGGCCAAATTTAGATCCTTGATCTGTAATGGGCAACCCGTCTGAAGTGCTGGTGGCCTCAGTGCACAAGGGTGTGGGTAATTTTAGATACTATGTTTGATCTTGCACCATTTTACTATTGTGGTATGCACTTGTGCCACCCGGCACAAGGGTCTGCTTTTACTTTATTTCTTTTATCCTTCACCTTCGGTATAAAAGATACAGATTGGCGTACTCCCTTCAGGGAAGCTTCTGCTCTCATCAGAATTCATTGCCAGGGAGAGATCTCAGAGTAATTTTTGAAATGTAATTTCATATTAATGCACAGCGCAGGCTGTGGCTGGAGTTATAGAGTTAAGGTAATCACAGTCTGTGCATATCTTACGGTCTGAAAGAGTCTGCAGTTGGATTTGTAATAAAGAAGCTGCAAAGTAAGCTTGTGCTTTACTGTTTTGAGTTAGGATGAGAACACTGTGCAGACTATAATAACCTTGACCTTAGGTTATGCAATTAAATTTAGAATAAATGTATTTAAGCTTCATATAATTTAATTTGTTCCATTTTAGCCAGAAGTAATCTTTCTTCTTTTCTGCCCTACTTTTTAGAAAATGTCTGATCAAATTAGCTTGCACACAGATCTTTTTGATAAACTTTACTTTTCACTGCAAGATTCATTGTCCTAATGACCGTTTTGAGAACAGAAGCGGTATCATAGAAGGTTTTCAGTGGGCTATGCTTCTTGTTGGCTCGTGGTTGCATATTGAATGAACCTGCTTCTCTTGTTTGATGGAGTTTGAGTTTGGGTGATAAAAAGCTCCTTCAGCACAGTATATATGAGTCATAAGAGAAACAAGCTTTTTTGGACATGGTCTATTCCTGATTTTAATTAGCTCACAATCAGCAATGATCTTGACAGCCATATTGCAGTGCAGTGATAGCCTGCAGATTTTTTGAGAGGGAAAAAAAAACAAAACTAGTTAAAAAATACAGTATAACATAGGAAGCTCACTCTTACAGAGTGACTCTATGGACTGATTTCAGTGGAAGAAATTTGGGGGCGAAAGGCTAAAGCTGTGACATACGTAAATTCTGATGTCTGTGTAAAGGTGTAAAAGATGTGTGCCATTAGGAAAGTCTCAGAGCATCTGTTGTAGCAACTTGTTCTGTGTGGAAATTTTTGTGCACAGTTACACAATAAAAGTGTGTAAAATATACTAAGGTGGGAACAAAGAAGGTTTTTTAAATAGGGCTGTTTAATCACAGTTAACTCAGAAAATTATCTAAAAAATTAACCGTGATTCAAAATAGTGATGAATTCCCATTTTTAATCACAGTTATACAATAGAATAACAACTGAAATGTATTCAGTGTTTGTGTGTGGTTTTTTTATCTACATTTTCAAATTAGGGATGTTAGCGTGTAGTTATTTACATGATTATCCTACAAGTCTGGGCTTATTGGTTAATCCTAATGACTTAGCGCACCCCCCTCCTCCCTGCAGCAAGTGGAGAGGGGGAGGCTGGAGCCGGTGCCAGTGGGGAGCTAGGTTCTAAGCCGGCTCACAGCTTGTACCAGCTTCTGAAGAGACACCTGACCCCCTCAGCCCCCCGTTACCTCCTACTGATGCAGCAGCATGGGGGCGGCAGGTGGAGGCAGGAGCCAGTGCTGGAGGGAGGTGGCTTAAATGATTGAGAGGCAGCAGCACAGGGGATGAGAGGTGCAGGCAGGCAGGTACATGCAGGAAGCCGGCTTTCCCGCAGAGCTTCCTGTACCCCCATACTGCTGCGTCTGTATCAGAGCCAGCAGAGTGTGTGTGTGTGTGTGTGTGGGCGGCAGGCAGGAGCCAATATGCCCACTTTTAAGCCAGCTCTGTGGAGTCGTCTGTCCCCCCCTTGCTGCTTCCCACTGAGGCAGCAGTGTGGAGGCGGGACATGCAGGAGCTGGTGCTCAGGGGGCAGTTGGCTTAAAAGCCAGCTCCCCAGGAGCCCTGGCTCCTGTGAAGCTACCTGCCCCCCACTCTACTGCCTCTGATAGAGAGACTGCGGCATGCAGGGGAGGGAAGGAAGTTAGGAGATGGTACGCACAGGAAACCCACTTTCAGCCCGGCTCCTCGCACATATTGGCTCCTGCCAAGCTGCCCTTCCCATCCGCCCCCCCCCCCCCCCCCGTCCACCTCGCGGCTGCCTCCCAGCACACGGTTGCCCTGTGGGACCTGGAGCCCGAGTGCAGCATGCGAAGCTGCCCTACAGGACCCAGAGCCCTAGTGTGGCACGCATAGCTGCCCTACAGGACCCAGAGCCATGGCAGCAATGGCAGGGCAGCGGGACCAGCAGGAGGTGGGGAATATCGGCTCCCATGGGGCTGCCTGCACCCTATGCAGTTGCCTCTTTAATAAAGGCAGCGGGGGAGACTTAAATGTCGGCTCCCTGTGAGGATAGCTCCTGCCTCCCCCACCTCCCCTGCATGTAAATGTGTAACCACTAAAAAAATCCAGCAGCTACACATTTACACAAACACACGTTAGTTGATATCCCTATCTCAAATGTATTTCACAGTGAAAGCTTTGTTATCCAGCACTTTAACTGGAAAACTTTAACCAGCATTGTGGCACTGCAAGATGATGTCATCAACAGGTGCTTTCTTCTCCCTCAGCCTGCCTTAAGCATGCAGCACATTGTTAACTGGCAACCAGTATTCCCCATAAGTGCTGAATAATAAAGCTTTCACTGTATTTCAATTCCCACACAAAGCAAGACCCAAAGCATGCTCACTTTATATCATGTTTGATTAAAATATTTGTACGGTTTGAACCTGCCTGGTCCAGCACCATTGGGACCTGACTGGTTCCAGATGAGGGATTTTGCTGGACCAAGGGAAGCCATTTCCAGACCCTTGCCACTGGCCCACCTGGCCCCAGTCAGCTCCCCGCCTCCTGCTGGTCCCATTGCCCTGCTGACCCCATTGGGCAGCCATCACTGCTGTGGCTTTGGGTCCTGTAGGGCAGCCACACGGGCTCTGAATCCCGTAGGGCAGCTGCACATGCTGCACTGGGGTTCTGGTTCCTGTGGGGTAGCCATGTGCTGGGGCTCCGGGATCTGCTGGGTTGCTGCGCGCTGCGGCTTCCTGTCCCACCACGCTACCGCGACTCCCTGCCCCACCGACCTCCTGCAGCTCCCGCTGGCAGCCTTGTGCTGGTTCTCCCAACCTTGCCTGGCAGCCTCACTGCCACATGCTGGTCCAGCAAAATCCCTCATCTTTACAACCCTGTTACACTTCTGACCCTGTCTCCATTCGCCCCTTCTCCCCAATCTCTACTTGCCTCACCTCTTCCAACCTCTGTTCTCCCTCTCCCTGCCTCCCTTTTATCCTTTCCTCCAAACTCCTCCCCCATGCAATGCTGGTAGCCAGTGGAGTGGGGGCAGGTTGGGGCTAAGTTGTTCTGCTTCCTGCCACCGCCAGTGAGTGCAGGGGTGGGCCTGACCAGTGTTCCCTCTAAGCTATGTGCTTGGACAGCTGCCCAGGTGAGATTCATGTGCCACGCGGCTGATTAGCCGAGTGCCCACAGCTGGCAGCATGTGTTTCTACTGGTGGTGCACATTCACACATGCCTCGGTGCACATAACAATATTAAAAAATAGAGGAAACGTTGGGCCGGACCCCAGCTGCCAGTGCCAAGCCCCTTTTTTGTGCCCCAGACCACCTTGCCCTGAAGCACAGGTACTCCCATAGCATGAGGCCCGGGGCATTTGCCTTGGACTGTCTTAAAAACAAGATAGCTCTGGCAGTCACTGTTCCAGCCCTTGGCATGGAATAGCACATGGACGGGCTGCATGAGACGCCCAGCATCTTGGTTCTGAAGGTAGATCTTGCCTCCTGGGAATCCAGGCTCTCTGAAGTTTATCCAGAGCCTGCTGAAATCAGTGGATATTTCTATTGACTTCAGTGGGCAGTGGGCAGAACCACTCTGGATTTATGTAGAGTGCATTTTACTCTATGTAAGTACAACTTACTAAGATGGAGGCATATTGCCAATAAACCTTTATTACACAGGAGTGCTTTGAAATCGTAAGTTCAATAGAAACCAAAGGATTTTTTCTTTTACAGAATTTCTTTCCAAGATCCATTTTTAACATGAATGCTTTAGTGTTTTAATATTATAAAGAGTCTAATAACTTCTTAATGCCTTGCATCAATAATTTAACAATGGGGTAATGGGAATAATTAATGAAAAGGTGCCTTTACATATCAAAAGGCATATTAGAGATCCTGGATATTTTCTGGAGTAAAGGAGGGCAGCTTTCATTAAATATTGGTTTGCAATTTATACATATGTATATATTTTCTGATTAAATGCAATACCAATTAAAATAGATCTGATTTGCAGTTATCTTTAAAGCCCTAAAATACAATGTGCTGCTTATAAAAGTGTCAGGTCTCTTCAGGGGTTTATCTCGGAATCGCACTTCTCTGCCGCGTGTAGACGCGGGCAGTTATTCCAGGCTAGTCAGTTTCCAAAATGGCGACCGCCTGGGAACATGGTAATGAAGCACGGGATATTTAAATCCCGTGCTTCATTTGCAATTTCGGTCGCCCTCATTAGCCTCTCTAGTTCAAACTAGGGGGCTAGTGTAGACGTACCCTTAGAGACTTATAAGAAGAATCCAAAATATTGAACTTCAGAAGCATAACAAGAAAAAGGAAAAAAAAAAAAGCCCACTTAATTCACTGCCGTACTCCATTTCCTTCACTCCTGGCAGCACAGAATTCCCTAGTTGAAGGTAGAACTGGAGAAACAAAAACTGTACTTATAAATGAGTTTGAATTAATGCAGCCATCGGAAGTACAAACCAATACTGCTAAACAGACCAAACCTCATCAGCTATTACTCTGAATTTCTTGAGCCTTTGAAAGGAAGATTTTTTTTTTTTTTGTCAGTCGTAATGGTCCAATTATTCTTTTGGATTTCAGGGGCTTTTGAAGAAGGAATAGCAAGTGTAGAGGGGAAATGTTCAGTATTAAAATAATCGCTGTGATTCCCCAAAAGATCTTACAATTGCATTTGGTATCACGTTTGATTGCATTGCAATGGTTTGTTAGCTAAAGCAATTTTTGTTTCCAGTTGAGCATATAATATTAATTGTACTTACACATGTATAAGCGTAAGGAATACCTCATTTGTATTTTAATAAGCAGAGTCTTTCTGCACGGCTTATTAGCATCCACTTATTTATAAGACTGCAATGCAGACTGCTAGGAATTAATTATCATGTAAATAGAAGCTCTTAAAAATTCCTTTCAGTGTGTGTTTTCTGTTAAACAATGGCATCGTTCTGGATTCTTTCAGGACCATCTTAATAACCTGTACATTAGTATCTAAGATAAAATATTTAGTATGATTTGGAAATAGGCCAAAGTTTGAGTTTCAGTTTAGCTTAAGGTTGCAGTGTAGAGAAAAGATCATAGAAATGTTATTGTGGATCATGTATTTTCATAGCTTCTTAGTTTTCTTGAGAAGAGAATGTTGACTGCATAAAAATGTAATGCAGAGTTGCACACCATCAGAAAGGCAAAGGATAAAATGATGGTTGAGACTAATTTATTCTCCTAACATGAGCAGTGATCCTTTTAGGTCACAGTAAAAATGTTTTATGGGAGGCATTAGAAGGAAATGTTAAACAACACAAGTTCCTAGGGATAGAATGGTTCTGTTTCCAGGACTGGCTATAATTTTTCCCGAATGCTGAGTCAGCATCAGAAAGTTGTATCTTTAAAACAACTGAAATCCTGCCAGTTGTATTGTTAATTGCCTAATTGTCAAACCTGATTTTTCAACTCCTAAGATGATTGAAAGAAATCAGACATCAGAGGCAGAGATGGGACATAGAATACTTCACTGATGTGTACCTCATGTAGCTATTCACGTTTATACAAAGGACTCCAGACTCTCTGCTGTAATCAGGTTCTTGCCTAGTTGATTGCACCAGTGCAAACTAGGTCGGAAATGCTATCATTCCAATTTGGTACCATTTCCTACCCGCTTTGCACTGATCTAAATGCGTACACAAGCTGCAGGACAGCGGAGAGCTAAGCAGAATGTCTGCAGATGTAGAGGAAGTGTAAAGCTCTATGACTGGGGAGAGTTGAGAAATCTGATTAAAAACAAAAATGGCTCACAGCAATGGAAAATCAGGTCCATGCTGGTATGTGTCAGTCTTTTCTGTGTCTTCACACTGGGACCAGATCCAAAGATTGTTGAAGTTAATGGGAAGACTTCTACTGATTTCAGTGGTTTTTGGATGAGGCCCTGTGCTTCTGAGATATATATGATGGTGAAGATAACTCAGTGTGATTAATCTAAATTGACAGATGGTCATGGTCTTAGGGAGAGGAATATGTTTTCCTCTGAAGGGCCCTGTGTTACCTTAACTTATGTGATACTTGTCTTTGATTTGTGCATAATTTAAATGAGACATGCCATATATCTCTCTGAAATAATGTGAACATGGAATTCTGCTGTCAGCTGTGTGTGCACTTTGAGGTCTTCCCACTCACAGAATTGTGCATCATGCAATGGAGATTGTGAGAAGAAATGGAACATAACATGTTGCATGCAATGAGGCAATCGTGGATTATTCTGATGTTTCTCTGATGCTTATCCAAATCATCCCAACTTTTGGGGTCTGTGGAAGTGGGTCCAAAGTTTGGTAGGAAAAAGATTTCTGGTACTGTCTGATTTAAATCTAGCAGGGAAATATCTCAGTTATAATTTTCTTTTTGTCAGTACATCAGCCGTGGACTGAAGCCAAGTTATAATTCTGTTCCTTTAAGTTAACTGGAATGTCTTCCAAATTAAAATTTTAGTTCAGTTCCCACTGTATTTGAACCAGTTTTACCATCCTTTATGTAGAATGACAGCAACTGGCATGAAGACAGATTTCTTTACAGTAATTACTCGTTTAACACGTGCCCACTTAACACATTTTTGCTAGAGCACAATTTTTTTTTTTTAGGGAATGTTTTTTGAATAACACGACTGTCCCCAAAATAACACAAAAATAATCAAGTGGCGGACTACTTCATTTGGCAGTATAAGTTGGTGAAAACTGTGGTAATACGTATGAGCGGATGAATACAGGTGGTCACAGCTCTCCTCCGCTCAGTCACGTGTTTATCTTTGTGTTTTAACAAACTGCAGTGACTTGTGTTGCTAATTATCTTGTGTTGCTAGATATCTAATGTTGATGTTGACGACCCAGCACCAACAAAAAACTGACTTTGCCGCTACCACCACCACCTGAAACATAACCCCCAACTTTTCCATTATTTTTAATGGGAAAATTGACCCCGCATAGCACGTTTTCGCTCAGCACGAACATTTTCAGAAACGCATCTATAGTGTTAAATGAGGAATTACTGTATTTTAATTTATGAGAATTTGACCAGATTGAAACTTAGCCTGGACAAATGTGTTATGAGAGATAAGTACTGCAGTCTTGGTTCTCCTTATGCACTTTTTTTTTTCATTTAGGAAAAAAATGTTAAACCCTTTGGCAAGATTTTTATCTGATTGACAGGTGTCAGTCCAAATAATGTTGAACTCCAGTGGAATTTCCCTTGACTAGTGTAAGAAGAGAAATAATCCCAATAAATCCTTGGGAAAGTAAATACAAGAATTCCAGACTAAATCACTTACAGCCTTTTTTTTCTCTTTAATTTCCAGAGAATGGCAAATAATATTTACAGTTTATCCTTCAGTGTTTTGTTCAGAAGGTCTTGCACTGTCTGAACTAATTCGTACTGCTTTTACCATTCCAAGTGGATACACCTACTTTTACCATTCACTTCAAAGTGGATACACCTGATTAATACTAAGATCAGAATTAAGGACGTGTGTAAATATTCCATACTTGACCTCCCAATGAGGACTGCATGGTGGATTATTGATATGGTTACTAGAACACTGAGACCACAAATACACGTCAAAATATCCTAAAGCTAGCCAAAAATCTATTGACCACTTTATATCATCTAAATTACACTTGTGAACTATGGCTTCACTGTGCAGTGTAAAGCTGTGTAAGTCATATATTCAGCTCCAATAACCAAACAGTGCACAACCTGTCATCAGTGCAATTCTCCTACTGAGTGTTAAAGCTCTTAATGGGTTACCGTGCATCCATTCAGATGAAAACGAAGTCTCCTTGACATCTTATGTGTGCTTGAGAAGTACTGAATTTGACACATCCCATTTTCTAATATGTCTCTTTGGGTGGTTGCATTTTGGCATCTCTTTTACATGCTTAATTATAAATAGAAGTTTAACATTTTAATATAAATTGTTAAAAAATTATATCCACCTAAAAGAGAAATTTACTGGTATGCATGGTGCCAGGAAAGTTTTTAGGATGAGGAGATAAGCAGTCACTCATTATTTTATCTTCCAGACACCCCATTTTATCTGAAAAAATTAAAAGTGTGAACAGAAATCCCTTATCTCTACATATTGACCATGCAACTAATTAAAATTTGTGCTGCTTCTGACAGAGGCGGGAGGTGGCTGAGCTCAGTGTAATTTAAATTTTCTCATCTTTCAGACCCCACTGAAATCATAGAATCCTAGGGCTGGAAGAGACTTCAGGAGGTCATAGAAGCCAGCCCTCTGCCCAAAGCAGGACCAATCCCAACTAAATCATCCCAGCCAGGGCTTTGTCAAGCCAAGACTTAAAAACCTCTCGGGATGGAGATTCTACCACCTCACTAGGTAACCCATTCCAGTACTTCACCAGCCTCCTAGTGAAATAGTTTTTCCTAATATCCAACCTAGACCTCCGCCACTGTAACTTGAGACCATTGCTCCTTGTTCTGCCATCCGTCACTACTGAGAACAGCCTCTCTCCATCCTCTTTTGAACCTCCCTTTAGGAAGTTGAAGGCTGCTATCAAATCCCCCCTTACTCTTCTCTTCTGCAGACTAAAGAAGTCCAAATCCTTCAGCCTGTCCTCATAGATCATGTGCTCCAGCCCCCTAATCATTTTGGTTGCCCTCTGCTGGACCCTCTCCAATGCGTGCACATCCTTTCTGTAGTGGGGGGCCCAGAATTAGACGCAGTATTCCAGATGTGGCCTCACCAGTGCCGAATAAACACATGTACGTTATCGCCTTCTTTGGATGCAGTTATTTAATGTGGTTTCTGAACAAACATCTAATTACAAGCAAAATGTACTATTGTACCCAATTTATTAGCACCCTGCAGGTTCTCTAGCTTAGTTTAAAGAACCTACTGTACTGTAATGTTAGCGGGGAAGCTACAGTTGATTCACATCCTCGTGGGATGGACTAAGGTCCTCACTACTCAGATCTATCACCGGTCGTAATATCAGTAGATTTTAGGCGCAGTCAATAAAAACTGGCAAGTGGTTAGAGTTAAACAACAGGACTATATTGTAGTGCAAATTTAAATAACATACATCGAATAACCATGGAGGGCAATCCTCCTATGGTTACCCCTAATAATAATTACCAGAGTCCTTGGCGCAAACAGGACGATGGTGGCGATGCTGGTGACCTCAAGCCTCTGGCTGATTGAGAGCCTCGGGCGAGGAACAACCAGGAGTCCCTCGGTGGTAGGGTCATTGGTCAAGCGACCTCAATCCTTAGGCTAATTTGAAGCCCTTGGAGAGGAACAGCCTGTGCGATCCCTTGAAGAGCTGAGGAAGATTTCGAAGACGGCCGATCTACCTTCCGCAGATGCGTCTGGTCTTCGGTCCTCTTCCCGCTCTTCAGCTGCGGCCGGAGCAGACGATGGACGCTAGACTCTAATAATCCTATCCTATCTAACCTAAAAGAAAACCCTAATCTAATCACCGACGCACCCGTCGAACAGACGCGATGACGGCCGATAAGCGGAACTGCGACGCAGCCTGCCAAACAAGCACGACGACGAAAGCTAAACTACTCTAAAATACTAAACTAGCTCACTAAACCTAACACTACCTAAAAAGAAAGAAACAAAGCCTTCCGCCCTGTTTAATTCTTAAAGACTGTATTAGACCTCACACATTCTCTTGACCTAGGACTAAGATTAGGACCTCTTTCACTCTCTTACACTATACCTAACTCGACGCACATATACCCGACGCCACACCAACTGTTTCGTGGTACAGGCTTTTATAACATGGGCTCATGAATATTCATAATATTTCACTTTAAATCAATTGGCTCATTCAAAAATGCTAATTTACATAGCTTTACAATGATTGGCTAAGGAGAATCATAACAAGCGCATACATTATCTTTTACATTCCAACAGGTAAGTTGGTGGATGTGACATACGTGAGCTACGTGCCAAAACATTTTGTCATTATGGTAGTTTACAATGATTGACAACCTCATTGATTGACATTTGATCTCAATTCATTCTAATGCTCTCCTTTCTGTTTTCTTTACGTAAGATGTCCAGATAACATATGAACTCAGGCTTTACATTTTCCATATTTGCTCTTATTAAAATACAATAATAGTAATAATAACAATAATAATAATAATCAAGACATTTTCATATACATAAAATTCTGCGTACAGTAAGAGATGCTTCCTGCAGGCTGCTGTCTACTTAGTACCTACTTTTCCCAGACTCTTAAATGACTTGGTAACACTGTTATATGACTAATTACTATTTTTGCCCATATTACATTCCAGTGGCAGAGTTAGTAGCCACTGAGTTTGTGATGAGTGGCAACCCCATTATCTTCATTTGGAATTTAGTTAGTAAATCTGGTGATGTGGGGAAAGGAAGAGAATTAAGTTAACTCAGTTGCAGTGGTTTTGGACTGCTAATAAGAGAAAAACAGTAAAAGCACACTTTTGTCTTCTCTGGAATAAACATATACACAAGGAAGCAGTCAGTTAAGTAACAAGGTGACATTTTGACATAGATATTTTTGGGAATGCAAGCACACTTCAAAAGGTTTCAAGATTCAGTTCAGTTTGAATAGGCATCTGAAAGCTTTGATACTTATTTGAAAAGTATCCAAAGTATGAAATACTTCTTGGATCTGCAAATTGGGTTGAAAAATATGATGCTTGTGAGAATTTCAATATTTTCTCTTCCAGGCTCTTTTTCTAATGTTTAAACAAACAAACAAACCAAGAAAGCACCTCCCCCAAAAACTCTCTTCTTCCATAAACAATGTTTTCGATTTGGCAGGTCTGTTTCATGAAGGCTGGAATCTGGATATGCAGATGGCCCAGAAGTGCAGAATAGTTGGAGAAGAGTGGGAGAGGAGAAGGAAATAACCATATTTATTTGAAACTGGAAATAGATTTGTTTTGAGATTTTTAGGGCAATAGAATAGATGACATTCTTTTCCCATTCAAATGTTTGCTTTCCCACTGCGTTCTTTTCCCATTCAAATGTATTTGCTATCTCTCTCTAGATAGCAGGGCAGTGCAGGCCTAACATTGGTTGCAACTTTGAGGCTCCCATGTTTGGTCTCAGCACAGGGAGCTGAACTTGATGACTTCTCAAGGTCCATTCCAAACCTAATATTTTTTTAGTCAAGAGGTTCACATTTTTCTTCATATGCTACAATCTGTTTGTGTAGCCAAATACAAATATTTAATCTGTGCATCACTTTCCCTCATGTAGAGGAAAAAAAGACATTGTAATATTGATGGAATCTATATAGTAGGGTGGTTGTAAGGTTTAACATGTTAATGTTTGAAGTCCTTGATGGAGATACTATAATGCAAAATGTGGCAACAATCTGAAAACCTAATAACCCAAGAAATGAAAAATGGCATTTTCACACCAGTATGCATTCATAAGGAATTCTAAGAGTGGATGTTCCAAGACTACCAGCACATGGGACAGCTAAAGATGGCAAGTATTTGATGCCTCTCCAGTAATCTCAAACAGATACAAAATCCAAAAGTAAATGATATTCTCAGTTGAGTTTGACATTAAAATGCACTTAGAGCTATAAAGTGACCTGCTGGTAGGGTTGCCAGATGGTTGAAACAAAAATGCCAAACACCCTCTCCTCCCACCCCCACCTCCCCAAAAAATGGGAAAAAATTCTGTTGAAGGGGGGAAAAAAAGGAGAGAGACCAAAGTTGTTGAGGGGGAAAAAAAAAAAGGACTCCAAGGACTTATTAAGCCAAAAAAATTAAAATAAAACAGCATGTCCCCTTTAAAACTGAGTGCAGGGATAGGAATAGGGGAGCGGTTGAGCACTAAGACCCCTAGGTCTTTTGGCTGGCAGCCATTTTGTGCCGGCAGCCTTGGGGAACCAGGTAAACTGCGGGGTTCGGGGGGGAGGCCAGGCGCTGAGTGTGTGTAGGTTGCCAGGTTCCCCGGCATTTTTGCCTCCTGGCTGGGGAAAAATTCAGAGAATACCGGACATCTCAGGACAGCTCAGGTGTCCAGTACTGTCTGAATTTTTTTTACTGGACAGGACCCGAAAATACCAGACTGTCCGGGTGAGTACGGACACCTGGCAACCCTACCTGCTGGATACCTACTGTAAACACAAACATTTTACATTGGTGGTTTGATTTCTGTCCATCCATCCTTTCTGTGCTCTGCCTCTGATTTGCATGCAAGTTAAGTAAGTGAGGTGAAATCATGGCTCTTTTCTGTGACTTCCTTGAAAGTGATGTGGTGCCACTGAAGTTATGACACACTTTTCTGTGGGTTCAAGTGGGTGAAGGAATATCGGTTAGTGGACCAACTTCTAGTGGCGAGAGAAAGAAAGAGACTTGATCTACACAGAGCTCATCTTCAAGTCTGGGGAAGGTACTCAGACTGTCACAACAAATACTGTGATGTCTAGTTGTGTATAGATCCACAGGTATAAATCTATTGTAGCTAGTTGAGGAACTGGTTCCAGATGTTGTGTGTGTATGTGGAATAAATTCAAATTGTATTCATTTTCCATTTGATTTGTACGTAGAGCATATTAATTTTAATGGTAAATTTGAAATTATTAAAAAAACATGCTAACCAAAATGGACCTGCTCCACATTTAGATCCAAATAATTAATCTAAATTTAGCTTGTCCAGCTGCACTTTTTAGGAGGTGCACAGAGGCTTGGTACTTATAGAACGGCCACAAAGTGACCTGAATCTACATGTTTGCCTTCTGCCTTTTCCAGGTATCTTCCATTGCACAAGGCTACAGACTCCTCTTCTTAGAGGAGAAGATGCGGAGGAAATTCAAAGGAAGAACCTTGTTTGGGGTTTAACTGGAATTTATTTTTTTTTCCACAGTTGTGGAATATGTGGCCATCATACACATACCAAAGCAATATTTAAATAACTCTAAATAGTTACGAATAGTTGATATTTTTTAAAAAATGACTGTGGCATTATTACAATTTAATTTGTAAAGCTCCCTGTCTGGAAGGGAACTGGGATTGTACAATGATGACCTTCCTTGTAAGTGATGGTTTCAATCTGAAAAATTGTGTTAGCACAAATATTACAAAATGTCATCCAGTTGAAAAAACTCTTCCATTCTTCTTCCAGACGGTGCTGCAGGAGTCATACTAAGGCTGCCATGTACACAAAGGACTTAAAAGAAATCTGAGCTAACTAAATATAGGAGTCCATTCTATAATAAAGAGTAAAAATAAAGATGATGTATCAGGCTGCTTGGTGTCACACATTTCTTATATGAAATCTAATGTTTCTTTAGGAAAGGAAATATTCTATTTTAAGCCATGTTCTTTGCTTTTAGAAAGACTTTTTTCTCTTCTGCATGAGAAGTATCCATAATGGTTGCCATTCATGCAGGGCAATGTAAAGGTATGTAGTGTTAGATCAGGTTGGCCTTCAGATGAAGTGGGAGGATGGCATAGAACAATGTTCATACTGTATCATTACTTGCTTAAAAACAATAAAAATACGTGTGTTGCACATTCAAAGAAGAGTCAGAGAAATACTGACAATAGCTAGACACAGCAAGACACTGGAGAAGCACACACAAAAAGAACTGCTTGTGTGCAGATAAGAGCACCTTTTTCTGATTTAATTTATGCTCCTTGAAAACAAGCACAATCCAAATAGGGATTATGAGTCCGAGTCAACCTGTAATAATGTAAATGGCAGTTCAGTTGGACTCAAAATGAAATTAAATCAATCAGAGTAAGGAGTCGTCGTGCCCATTGCTCTCTTATGATGTCCAATACATATTACTACGGTAGACTTCTGATAATCCGGAACCTTTGGGACCTACGTGGTGCCAGATTATTGGATATGCCGGACTATCAGGAGGTACTACAGGTGGTTATATACAGCCTCTCCCCGATTTACGAACTAGTTACGGACCAAGCAGTTGCTCATAACTCGGTTTGTTTGTAAGTCAGACCCCTAGAGTTACACGTGACCGTGCTGTTCGTAAGCGTGGATCACGTTCGTAACTCAGGGTCTGCCATTTACGACAGCTTTGGTCGTAAATGTGAACGGTTGTAAGTCAACCGTTTGCGACTCGGGGACCGACTGTATATACTGTATATAAAGTGTTTTTAACCCTTTTTATTGTAGCACAAGCACTGTCCAGCATCACACAATGCCAGTGGCAGACTGACTCAGTCCCATCTGGTTTCGCTCAGTTCAGCTGCTGCCGCTGCTGCCTTGTGACTCGTTTTTTGCCGAAGCTCACTCATTAGGCTCTTGCCATTTTCATGCTGGACTATCGGGAGTGCCGTACAATTGGATGCCGGACTATTGGAGTTTTACTGTATTTGGCGAGTAATACTAAAGAAACACGCACTAGTTTCTGCTTGCAAAATACCTGCAGTGGTCACGATACCTTTAAACATGGCAAAGCTGAAGTATGCAATACAGTGTGTGACAGAGAATCAAGGCACACAAAAAGTGTTCTTTAGGCAACATAAAACAGTGTAGGATTAATTTATTGAGAATAAATAGCCATCTATAGCCATATTATCACCGTTCTTTATTTTCTCTGTAAATAAATTTTCAACAACAGCAGTGACCCGAAGCTATATTTGTGTGGAACACAGACTGCTTTGGGCCAAAAATGAGTATTATCTCTTGAAATGAGAGCTACCAAATTACAGTAATTACCAAAAAGTGTTGTATGAGATGTTGCAGATGATTTCTATTTGAAATACAGGGAAATCTAGTGGCGTTGCAGTGTAATAACTGTGAGCAAATATTGACTTTGGATTAGGGATTTGAAAGGTTAACCAGTGGAGGCAGGAGCAGCTCTCTGCTCCATACCCACAGAGCCCACTGTGGTGAGAAGGTGAGATCAAGAAACAGACATTGAGATGTTTCCAATCCCAAACCTCCCCCCCCCAAAAAAAAAAGAAAACAAAAGAATTGGCAAAGGCGAGATCGAGAAACAGGAATTCCTGCCTTCTGTTTTGTTGCATAGTCTTCCATTGGGCCAAGCTGCTTTCCATACAAATGTTAGGGTACGTCTACATTTAGGGTGGCATGTAAACTGCAGATTAGGGCTTTAAGTGACTAATCGATTAGTCGCTCCCCACCCCACTTACTGCTTCTCTCAGAGAAAGGCAGCAAAGGGGGGCACGGTTAAAAGCCAGTTCCCCCCAGCACTGTCTCCACTGGCGGTAGGGAGGCAGAGGCGTAGTGGGGGGGACCGAGTGTGAGATGGGAATCAGCTGTCTTGGCTAATGCCCATTCCACATCTATGCCTCTGCTTTTACCACAGTGGGATTAGTTCCAGGGGTGGGAACTAACCCCACTGTGGCTCTGCAGTTTTCCCCTTATCAACTCATCAATGGACATTCCATCGACTATTCGATTAGCTGATTAAATGCAATTTAAGATTCCCTACTACAGATGCTGCATGCTCAGCTAGCTTGGGTACAAATAGCAGTATAGATGTTGAGGCAAAAAGGATACAGTTACACCAATACCTTAGAGCAGAAGTGGGCAATAATTTTGGATGGGGGGGCTACTTCACTAATTTTTAAAGTGGCCCTGCGGGTCCTTAGGTGGAAGGGGTGGGGCCAGGACACTTCTCTGCTCCCTTACCGACAGACTCTGATTGGCCGTGGGGGTGAGGGAGCACATGAAGTCTTTGCCTCCACCCTCCCTCGCCTAGAGAGAACTGCTAGCTGTTCTGAATAGCTGGTGGTTCCCTCCAGGCACCTGCGCCCCTGGCGGTGGGAGGAGACTTCATGCACTCCCCCCACCTCCAGGTCAGTCAGGCCCTGGGGATGGGAGGATCACGATAAATATCTTGCTCCGTGCCCCCTCCCTGCAAGGGACATGCGGGCTTAGAGTGGGTCGCTCTGATGGCCTGGGAGCAGGGTAGCAGCAGCATGCTCATGGGCCAGATGCATCCATTTGGTGGGATCCTCTTTGCCCACACCTGCCTTAGATATCTAAGTCTTATCACTTTAGTATCTCAGCAGCTTCCAGAAGCACATTCAGTTATGTTTAAAAGTCTCAGAGGGTTAGCTGTGTTAGTCTGTAAGGCTGTGTCTAGACTACATCCCTCTTTCGACAGAGGGATGTAAATTAGATACTTTGAAATTGCAAATGAAATGGGGATTTAAATATCCCGTGCTTCATTTGCATAATCGCGTCATGGCGCTCTTTTGAAAAAGTGAAGCGGTGGGTTGTGCCCACAAAAGCTCATGATACTGTCTACATTTTTTTTAGTCTCTAAGGTGCTGCAGAACTATTTGTTGTTTTTCAGTTTATTCATTTGTGTCTTGCAACTGTCACTTGTGGCTCTTACTTTCTGCTTTCTACTACCCAAAGATAAAGTCTTCGATACTTTTGTTTTGTTGCAGAACTGAGAAAATTAAAAGGAAATCTCGGAAGTCATTAGGTTTTTTATATCTTAGTATTGGAGAATCCATATTTTTTAATATCTTTTTAAATATCTTTCAGCTCGTATTTTTTTTTTTTAAAGAAAGAAACTGAGATACAGGGAAGAACTTCTGTTAGCTTAAAGAAAGGAAAGCACTAATACAAATATTAAACTTACTTACATATAAAGTATAATTATTTGGGACATCTAGAAAAATACCTACAAATGTAATAAGGTGGTTGATACAGATTTTGTACCAGTACAATTAAGTTAATGATCTGAAGAAAAATACAACAGTTATTAATATAGGGATAGTGATACAAACTGTTGTTACATAACATCTCTCAGTTTCCCTGGGTAAGTCATTAAACTAACCAGAATAAAATCATCTTTAATTTCATTTTGTATTAAATAAGTAATAAAATAAATTGTACTTATACACACTCAGTGGTTACCTCGTGGCACTGAAATACTGTACATTCCATTACATGTTTTATTCCAGTGATTTCAGGCAGGGCATACATATAAGAGATGTCAAAGATAAGTAATTATGATTGGTTTTGTTCCTTTTTTAAGTGGGTGAATTCTGAATATTTCTTAAACCTGACAACTGCCCACCTGCACTAGCTGTCCTTGTGACAAATCTTAGAGGTTTAGGAAAATTATTTAAATAAATCTTTTTTACAAAGAAGGTAAGATTATCTCAATGAGAGTCCTATTACAACAATTAAGTCATTATGCCAGTTATGTTTTGTTTGTGGGTAAGACCAAGCAGTGGGAAAAGAAGATGTGGTCTGAAATGCCCTGAATTTCATTACCTTTTGGGAATAATTTACAGGCAATAGAGAGTTTTGATAGCTACTCTTTAATCTTCCTTCAAATTTTGCTAGCTACAGCATGAGTAGTACATTCAGCTCCAGCTGCAGCATAACATTTTTACATTTGTAAATAACTCTGGGTATGTTTAGACTACATGCCTCTGTCGCCAGAGGCATGTAGCTTAGACTACCCGACATAGTCAGTGAAGCTGGGATTTAAATATCCCCGGCTTCATTAAAATAAAAATGGCCACCGCGCTGTGCCGGCTCAGCTGATCGTCAGCACAGCGCGCAAGTCAAGATGCGGATCGGTCGACAAGGGAAGCCTGGGCGACAGAGGCATGTAGTCTAGACATACCCTCTGTGTGGTTTTGTGGATAGACTTTAAGTAGTGCTAGAAACCAGAATAAAATTTAAACTCTTTCCAGAAAAAAGAAAATGATTTTTACAATGAATGTTAGGCACATAGGGCCTCATCCAAAGCTCACCAAAGTCATTCCTTCCACTGATTTAAATGGCCTTTGGGTGAGGCACATAATTGATATATGAAGGCCAAAATCTGTGCTGTTATGCAATATTGCAACACAGAGGAAAATGGGGTCCATTTTCCAGCAGAAATATAGTGTGTTCGTTCTCTTATGTGAGAAATAGACACACACGTGTGTGTGTGAATATATATATATATGATAGAGAGAGAGAGAGAGAGAGAGAGAGAGAGAGAGAGACGTGCAGATAGATTCTCCGCATGTTGCTGCAATTGAAATAATTTGGAAAGAAATGCAGTAAGACTTCTGTAAGAGTCTAGATTGAATGGTGTAGTTTTAATTGTGTCTTCATCTCTCACATCCATAGTTTTTTATTAGGGTATTTTCTTCAAGATGTTGCATTTAAAATGTTGAGTACAGGTTGTATCTCCAAAATCTGGCGCACTCTGGTCTGGCAACATCCATCCTCAGGCAGGACCATGGATACTTCTGGATCAGAGAGACCGGGACCCTAAGGGCAGGAAGGCCAGCAAGGCTGGGGCAATATAGTTTAAAAAATGTTGAATTATTTAGTTTAGATACATTTATCTTTTGATAGGATAAAACATTCCATTTTAATTTTAGTGTATTGATTTGCTTCAACTTTGATATTCTATTAAATATTAATTTGATATATTTTTTACATTTTGTATTTAGCTTTATTAATGTTTTCGAAAGATTATAACAATCACAATTGATCATGAGTTTAAAATTCACGTTATCACAATTTTAAACACACTGCTAAACAATAGTAGACTGCCATTTTGTTTACTATTTGTGGATTTTTTTTGTGCATTTTCAAATATTTTGATTTCAATTAGAACACAGAATACAAAGTGTAAAATGTTCACTTTATATTATTATTTTTATTACAAATATTTGCCCTGTAAAAAAGGTAAAAGAAAAAGTGTTTTAATTTACCTCATATAAGTACTGTAATGCAGTCTGTTTATTGTGAATGTGCACCTTACAAATTTAGAATTTTTTTTATACTCTAAGGACATGTCTACACTATGAAATTCTTTCCAAATAACTAACTTCGACTTAACTCCTGATTTTTACAGAATTGAAATAGTGTGTCCCCTCTACAGAGAAGCCTCACAATTAGTCTGAGGCAGGTTCCATTAATGTGGACATGCTACCTTGACTTAGAGCCCCAGGAAGCACTATGGAGTAATTAGTTCAAATTACTCTGCGGAGTAGTTGTTTTGAAATAGTGGCACCAGAGTGGCCACACTTACGGTATTTCAAAATAACTATTTCAAAATTAGGGTGGCACCCCGAGGAAAGCAGGAGTACAGATTTCAAAATAAGTGGCCCGTTATTTTGAAATAAGGGGCTTGGTAGTGTGGATGCTCTATTTATAAATTTGACCTAAAGGGGTTATTTCTAAATAGCACCCCAGTATAGATCAGGGCAAAAAGAAAATGGTGTAAAACTTGAGTGCCTACAGGTCCACATTTGTATGTTGTAAGATGCACTTTCATGGTAGAAAAATCTGAGAGGTAGCCATGTCAGTCTGTAATTTTAAAAACAATGAGTAGTCCTGTGGCACCTTAGACACTAACTAAAATATATAGATAGCATCATGAGCTTTCATGGGTAATACCCATTGGGGTCTTACCCATGAAAGCTTATGATGCTATATATTTTTCTTAGTATCTAAGATGCACGGTACTACTAGCTTTTCATGGTAGAGATTGCGCTATAGTACTTGTATTAGGTGAACTGAATTATCCAATATCTTTTGTTCACCTTTTTTACAGTGCAAATATTTGTGAACACTGTACACTTTGTATTCTGTATTATAATTGAAATAAATTTATTTGAAAACGTAGAAAAACATCCACAATATTTATAATAAATTTAAATTGATAGGATATTCATTTAACTGTATTATTAAAACTATGATGAATCATATTTCATTTTTAAATTGAGCTATTTTGTTTGCATCAATTACTTGAATTAATTGAGATTGACAGCCAAAACATATTAATACTTTAATAGAATATAAAAATTGAAGCAAAAGGATTGAGAATGTTGAAGTTGAGTCAAAACATTTACTTCATCAAAGGAAAATGTTTTTACCTTATCCAACTGAGAGAGCCCAAACCAAAAACTATTATTTTTCAATTTTTTCCCATAAAGATGCTGTTGAAATTGATACCGTCTTGTGAAACATTTAGATGAAAGTGCTTTTTGTGACCGAAAACTGAATAAGTTCAAAGCCAGGGATATGCCTTGGAGAAGGCTTTCTTGCACTGTAATCCAAGACACTTCCATTGGCTACAGTGGGAGTTGAATCAGACCCTTTCTGATCAACTGAGGTGACCATTTATTGTTGCCACTAAACTCGGCACATATGATGTACTTTTACTGTTGATCTTTGGAAACAGAAGCAGAGGAATAAACTTGCTGATCAATAACGAGTTGTAAATGCCATTGTCTGGTAATGCCAAAGGAGGACAGGAGGCACTTGATATATGGTTGCTAGACATCTGGCTTTCAACTGGAACGTCTGGTCGAAAAGGGACCCTGGTGATTCTGATCAGCATTCCTGGTTGACCCCACATAGGCCGTGAGGGTAGATGAGGAGGTTCAGGGTGTGGGCTCCAGGCAGCACTCATCTCATGTGCCTCCTGGGAAGCGGCAATATGTCCGTGGCTTGAGCACAAGATTGGCCAGGGAGGCTCTGCGCACTGCTCCTGAGTGCTGGCTCCACCCTTGCAGCAACCCTTGACTGTGATTCCAGGCCTGTGATCCCCTTTCTACCAGTCTCTTGGACAAGCTGCTTTTGCTACTGAAGAAGAAATGGGGAGAATCTCACCTTGATCAAGTCAGCAAAGGACCCCCCCCTTTAATGTGGTGAGGGCATTTTATATTCAACAGTATGAAGTCTAAATAGGAGTACACCCCTGGGGTATAGGCTGGAGCACCATTAAAGGTCAGAGAAGGGAGGATACAGTCATCTGTTTATTTTCTAATACAAATCTGTTCATTCATTGATTAATGCAGAAGGCTTTTACTATCTTGCTCCAGCCCCTGTTGCTTGTTAGCGGAGCAGTAGCAGACACGTGAATCAGTTTTCATAAAGACAAATGGTTTTAAAACATTGTACACTATTTCTTAAAAGCTCTCTCCATGTGAGCTGCTTTCTTGGAGCCTGGCAATTAGAATCAGAATACCATTTTTTTCCATTCAGTTATGAAAGGCTAACCATTATTAAAACAATCTAGTTCATTGTGTATTGACATGCTTCTGAGACAGAGTTCTGGGTGGCAGTGCTGTGCTACTTTTGACTTGCCAACCTGGTTTAGACTTCACATCCAAATTAAGGAAATCAAATAGTGATCTGTATTGAACACCTCTATTTAAAATTCAAATGAAATGAAGATGGATTTAACAAACTGTGAATTAGGAGAAACATATATTAGTATTTCAAGCAGATAGTATGGTGTGATAGAGAATTTAATTAGGTGCTAATACGTTAATTTCAATTTTCATGCCTGGAAATCTTCTTTGTAATTTTGTCATGTTAAAAAAGCCCCACAAAAAACAAAAACATTACGTTGGTTATGCTCGGTCTCTGTGACCAAAAGATTAGCAGTTCAGGGAGCTAGTTTGTGGAATTATCTGAAAAATTCTATCTACCAGAATAACTATAATAATAATAACAATAATAGTTAATAAACTATCTGAATAAGATAGATTAAGAGAGTCTCTCCCCTCCACCCATTTTTGCCATGTACATAGTTTAAAGGGTTATGGTAGTGACTGGAGAATGAATCAGATGTGACTCACTTGACTTGGAAACCTTATTTTAAACCAGGAGTGGGCAATAATTTTTGATGGGGGGGGCAGGACCACTTCAAGATTTTGGTAAATGGACAAGGGCCACACTTTTCTATGGAGGGAGAGTGGGTTCTGGGACTGAGGGTGTTTGCAGAAGGGAGTTCAGGGTAGAGTATTGGGGTACAGGAGAGGATATGGGGTCTGAGAGGGTGAAAGAGGGGGTTGTGACTGGGGCAGGAGGTTGGGGTGCAGGATCAGGGAGGGGCTTTGTGTTGAGGAGAAGATTCTAGCCAGGAGAGAGGTGTAGAAAGGGATGCAGAGTCTGCGAGGGAGTTGTGACCTGAGGTGGAGGAGAGGAGACCGCAGAGGGTACCAGCAGCCCCAGACCACTCAAAGTGGCTGATAAGATCTGAGAGAGAATGCTGAAAGCAAGGGCAGTGAACACCCTCCTCCCCCCAATCCCTGTGCACGGCTCAGAGGGCCACATGGAACAGCCAGCTGCTTTGAGTGGCATGGAACTGCTCCATGCCAGAGGGTCCCAGCAGGGCAGGCCACCAGCTGGATTAAAGGGGTTGGTGGGTTGGATTCAGACTATGGGCCATATCTAGCCCATCACTGTTTTAAACCCACTATTTTTGCAGAGAAACTCTCCTTACTTCCTCACATTTAAATTTGTGGGTTTTCTCACTATAGATATTTTTTGCGAAAATAAACATATGGCAACATCTGTCCATCCATCCACCCACACCTGCCGCTCTATATTTGTTAGAGAAGACAAGATCGAAACTCCGCCCTTGTTTTGGCATTGTCCTAATATATCTTGGGTGGGGCATTATATTGTAAATATTCCATATACTATGCAATTTAAGTATAGGTATTGCTACACAGTGCAGTGCTTATGGCTTATCAGAGATTAAAGTCTTACACTCCAAGAAAAAGTTTCACTGCAGATAACTGCTACAGTGACCATTCTTACTCCATAATCAGTTGTGGCAGAGGTTAATGGCAGTACTAGTTTTGAAATAGCAGAGTCTTCATCCTTGATTTGGACTTTGAAATTTTACATTAAAACTACTTTTTTTTTTTTTGGTAGCAATCACTTCTAGATGCAATTTTTCAGTAGCAGTAAGAAAAAGATCTAAAAAGTCAATGTTTTCTTCATTGTAATGTCAATTGTTTTTATGCTCAACAGAGATTAGTTTTTGATCAGAGGACATTAGACAATATGGGATCTTGGTGTGAAGATGCCCAGACTCTTAACAAATATTGTAATGTATCAGAATAGAGAACAATGATGTGCAGAAGCTTCACTGAAGACACTGATATGACACAGCTGCGTGTTTTGATATTATGAAGGTATTTGTTCAGTTGTGGCAGCTGTTCCTTGTGGGGCTGGGGGCAGTATTTAGTATTTTATTTTACCTCATTATTCTGTTGTTGTTTTTAGTTTATATCCAAATTGTATGTAATATCTAAAGATGACGTTTAATATATTTTTCATAGGAGCCTATACAGTGGAAAATTAAGAATCATCTGGACAGGGTTGTCAAAAGACTATTTCTTATAAACGTTCTAAATTATTTGAAGTTTGGTGTCATTAAAGTTTCCCTGACTCTTTTCTAACGCATTTCCACTTTCTATCATCATTTCCATAGAGAAAGCTTGAACAGAATAAGAACCATGTTAGTGTATTTTATAGTACTTTAAAGAGCTGTGTTTGTGACCAGGATGAGTGGTTATAAATCAAAGTCATTTAAATCACTGATTTTATTCATGATTTAAGCCAGCAAGCAAGAAACTTTGATTAAAATAATTGATTTTGTATTTGCATTTGTACTTCTCTAGTTAGCTTTCTAAAGAAAGGTTGATTCTCATTGGACGGTAACTATGAAACCATGTTGCAATTACATATAGCTTTTACACTAAAATTGGTATCTGTTGTTTCTAAGCTGGAAGATACACTATATCTATATACATATAAGAATTATGTAAAAAGCTTAGCTTCTACATTAATTCAGATTCTTAATTTTACCCTTTTATATTAGAAAATTGTAACAGATGCATTTCATATTTATTAAATTATTATTTTTATTTGTGATTTGTATCAAACTCCAGATAGAAAATCAAATTAAGTTAAAATGTACAAACAGCATTTTCAGGTTTTGTTATTTCATTAAATTACCTTAGAAGTGCAGGATATATTAAAACAAGGGAAGTGTTATGTGTAGTAAATGAATGTAACAAGATTTATTTCTAGTCACCATGTCCTGCAAGATTTAAGACTAGTAGTTTGCACCCTTTTATCTAGTTTTTATTCATAGACTGGAAAAGAAAAACAGGTTTTTATATTTTTCAGCTCCCACTTGGTTTTTGAGCTTTGAATGAATGAGACATCAAATTGAACTATTTGAATCAATGGGCAGAAAGAGAATATTTTCACTGTATTTGCTACTCTGTCTGTCACATGCTGCCTTAACACTTCAGCAAACTCTGGTTCCAAGAGCTTACGGTGACATCCACCAGTCCAGTGATTTCTTTAATTGGGAAGTAAAAGTGTACTTCTTAATGTTAGTTTTTGTATTTAATTTAAATAGATGTAATAGATTATAGTATATTTAGATTTTGACATAGATGAACAATTATAACTAAAATTTAAAATTTATTTTTAAATAACCCTGTATTTATTTTATTTTTATTGGGGTTTTTTCAATTTTTCTTTCAAAAAGATTTTTATGCTTTCAGCTTCTGACTTTAATTACAATGAAAATTGATGTGAACATGAACTAATTGTTGCTCAGTTTAACACAAAATCAAAATGTACAGACAGTAAGATGACATCAGTGCTGCTGATAAACATATTCTCTCCCTCTTTCATTTTTTGGCTACATAAATGGCTCGATATATTACTATGGTCAGCATAAAAACAAAACAAAAAAACCAAACAGAACAAAACAGCATATTGTGTGATGAGTTACCATACTCTTTTCTTCTGACTTTAGGGACTAAGATTTTTTTTTTTTAATTACAGCTACCTTTGCTTTACAGCAGGCCAATACAAATGTAAATTAAAAATGCATTTTAAAATAAAGTATGTGTATGTATTTGGGCATTACTATAATGTAACTCATGATCTCTAAGGCATTAACACATACTTATTGTACGTACATACAAAGTCCAATTCAAATCATTTGAAGCCATTCTATTTTTTAAGCTAACTTTGGACCAGGCCCATCAAAAGTAACAGGATACAGCAAAGTTATTTATCTCAAGGTAACGGTACATGGGAAAATCATGTAAATGAGGGACTAGACAGACTGCCAACTTGGTCTGTTTCTTTAAAAAATCCTCAGGTTAATTTTTTCACTTTTTTTTTTTTTTTGGCACATAATCTCTAAAGTTTAGCAAGCTATTCATTGACAGACACAAGATAAGAAAAAAAAAAAAGTAAACTTGCTATATTATGTCCCATCAGCAGCATTTTAGAGTGCAGCATGATGTTAATCAAAAAGATCTTTTCAAGTAGGAAAAATGTTAGTCCTGGTCAGAATCCTATAATAATGGCTATTCTCATCACATGCGATAGAGTAGGTGTTAGCAGCAAACTTATCAATGCAGTGCATTAACTTCCTGATATCTGGTTTATAAGGTAATGCAAGTTTATACTCGGTATGTAAGATACAATATTGAGCCTGTTATCGACCATCATATACTGATGCACCATCCCTACTGAGACAGTGGCTACCTTCCCAGCATCGTCTGATTTAGAAATAGAAAACTTAATTGGCTAGATTCCTACTTTATAATCAGCATTGAGTACAAAGTCTTCAAAATAAGATTTATTTTTTGCGGGGGGTGGCACATATCTGTCTTGGCTAGGTATTCCTAAGTGCTCATTACTCAGGTTTCTGAGTGACACAGTGACCACGAACCCCTGATAAACAGATGAGTATGAAAGATTAGGCCTACGTGTCTTGGGAATGGTGACAATCAGGTATATAGCTTTGTAGTGAACCAGTCATCCTCTGTCTGGTACCATTAGTCAATTATCTCAGTCCATTTCACAGTAGACAATTGTTCACATCACAAAAAACCCTATCACTCTTGCTACAAATTGGGAACCTCATTGTTAGTCTGAGCAGAGGAGCAATTTCAGGATGCATGCTACAGGAAATAAACAGGATCAATTCTCCAGAAAGGTCATGGTAATTAAGCTGAATTTAATGAAAAAATATGTAGTATCTTCAATCCTTCCTCATTATATTTTTTCAGTTTTTGCATTATCACAGGAGCATTGTTCGTTCCCCATATAGCTCTTGTTAAGTTCCAAAGACAGCTCTGGTGCATAAAATAGGCAGAATGGTCCTTACACAAGCTGTGGACCTGAAATGGGACATCTAAATACTTCACAAATTATTGTATGAAATGTAATGTTAGAAGTACTGATCCTTCCTCTTGAGCTTATCGCATCCTCTGGGCAAACCCAGTGGTGACTAAAAACCTCACTACTCCCCATCCCCAGGCCCCCCAGGATCAAATCTTGATAGGGAACTTATTGCAGTGTTTTGACATTTGCCCACAAATCACATTAAAATAGCTGTTTTGTTTCCTCAAGGCTCCTGTTTTTTATGTAACAAGATCAAGATGCTTTTCTCTTATGTCTTAGAAACTGAATAATTTTCACGTTATTTCCTGTTTATTTAGCCATTTTTATTTTACTAAATTGCTGTGCTTTTGCAAGTTGGTTGTAGAGACAGGAGGCAAATGAATGTTTCAATACAAAGATTAAGGGGAAAAGGTTATTAGCTGATATTCTTTTTCTTATTTGTTTCACCTGTCTGAAATTTAACCTAAACAAGACTGTTACAGCATTATTAGAAAACTAATTAATTGTAATAGTTGTCTCTTTTTTATGAACTAGACAAGCTTTTTACCTCGCAATACTTTATTTTGAGACACCTTGATACACGTGGAGTAATTTAGTCTTTATTGTAGGTCACATCTTGCTTTCTTTTATGCTGTGTCTAATTGTGCCTGACAAGTATATGTCAGACAAAGAGCAGGATTGAACTGAGGCTAGATAGCTTATTTCTCTTAGGACATGTTAGGCTGGTGTTGAATGATAACGATCCTAAAGGAAACAAAGAATAATTCTTAATCTTCACAGGAAGGCAGAAAAAAGTCTGTGGAACGTAAAACAGATTTTTTTTTAACAAATTCTTAATAACAGAAGTATTGACTGGTATTTCCTAAACATTTATCAGATAATTCCAGCTTTTCTTGCTCTGCCATTTTAATATGTCCATACAGAGCACCAAAACAGTATAATTCAGTTTCAATTGTACTTGTTATTTAAGTATATGGCTCCCAAAATATGCAAACATATTCTGTTTGCTAAATATTTAGGACTGATTTGTGACATAAAATGATCTCAAAATCTGTATGCGGAGATAACCTTAAAGCAGTCAAATGGTTAAACTGTGCAGTCAACAAAAAAGGATAAAAAATAAGTGAATGCTGTGGAACTTGAGTAAAGGTATTAAGTTGTGTCCTACTTGCTTACTGTTGAGAGAAGTCCATTGTGCTGTGTGCATGTACAGTGACTCTTACCCTGAACTGTACATTGCAGGAACCGAGTTGAGAACTGGTGGCAATGCTGAAACATTAAAAAAGTGTTTCAGATCTAACAGAAAATTATTTTTTAAAACCAATTCCACAAGTCAAAAAGTGTAAACAAACAAAAAAACCACCCACCCACCCCCAAAAACAAAACAAAACAAAACAAAGTATGGATTGAACTAAACATTCAGATTTAAATTATTTTTCTAATGCTTATAGAAATAAATACAACTTTGAAGGATGCAATTGTTTTGAACTGAAAAATTGAAACAATTTATTCCAAAAATGTTAAAATTAAACTTTTAAAAGTAGCTTTAAATCAAGACAATTCAGTGAAATGGACATGAATTAATTAAATGTGTTGTGTTACGGAATCTACATTTTGCACTGAAAAATTGTGCCCATCCCTAATCCTTGTTTTCAAAACAAAGCAAGGTTGATGTGATCTATAACTGTGACAAGAAGGAAGCCAGAAATATGTATGTGTATGTGTGTTTCCTGCACATCAACATATTTCCTGGTGTTTTTCATTGTTGTCAGGACTACTGCAGTCAAAACTGACATTATAGTTTCCCTCTTCCTTGTTGCTTTGGCACCATTTCATATAAAATAGAATGGAAGATGTAGAAAAAGATTGTGATAAGTCAGAGAATTAGGACCTTAAATATACTTCAATTTATTTTGCATATTAATTTATTCATACTATATCATACTACAGTATAATTTATGGAGTAATTGATTCCAGTGCTATATAGCATGATTCTATAAAGCAAGGGTTCTCAAACAGTGACTTCTTAATAGTGATTTTTTTTCTCCTGGGAAGTCTCCTTTCTCATTGATAATCTCATAATAGTTCTGTAGCAAATACAATGAGAACAGCCATACTGGGTCAGACCAAAAGTCCATCTAGCGCAGTATTTTATCTTCTGATGGTAGCCAATGCCAGGTGCTCCAGTGGGAATGAACAGAACAGGTAATCGTGAAATGTTCACCCCCTTTTCCTCATTCCCAGCCTCTGACAAACAGAGGAGGACACCATCCCTGCCCATTCTTGGCAAATAGCCATTGATAAACTTATCCTCCATGAATTTATCTAGCTCTTTTTGAACCCTGTTATAATCTTGGTCTTCTGTATCCTCTAGCAAGGAGTTCCACAGGTTGATTGTGCTTTGTGTGAAGAAGTATAGGTTGACCATCTAAAATCTGGCACTCACAGGTCCAGCAAAATCCACGGACCGGCAGGACCACAGATATTGCTGGATTGGAGAGCCTGGCTTGGAGCAGGGACCAGGAGTGAAGCTCTGGCCGTGTCCCAAGGGTTCTGCGCTTTGAAGTGGGTATCGTCTGCCTCAGAGGATCAGTCATCCTCCACATAGCCTCTTGCCCTCTACTAGAGGCAAAGGTTACAGCTTACTTGAGCCCTCCTTGTCATAGGCAAGTCCAAGGATTGGGGTGAGGCTCTTCCATAGTCCCAGTTTTCCGCTCCAGAAGCGGACTCTGCAGTGGCATAGGAAGGGCTTGGGGAAACCCAGGCCCACCAGCTACTCCAGGTTCCAGCCCAGGGATCATAAGGTAGCGGCAATTGACATTTTTTTTTCCTGTAGCCCCAGTTCGGTAGCCTTGTCCCTGGTCTACCTTCCCAAACACACCCCTGAGTACCATCTCCCTGGTACCTAAGTGAGTCTCTCCTGCTCCTGTACAGCACGCTTCCCTCCTTGCAGATCTCAGCTCTCCAGCAGAGCACCTCTTACACTCAGCCCCGGGCTAGTCTCCTCTTTCCTGCTTTTCCTGAGAGAAAGCCCTTTAAACTAGCCCCGGCAGGCCTTAATGAACTATAGGTGCCCTGATTAGCCTGCTGCTTCAGGCAAGTCCTTAATTGGCCCTAGGTGCCTGCCTGTCTTGATTACATGGTCAGTTCATTCAAGCGACAGAAGACTATTCATCTAGTTCACTGCATACTTGCCCTCTATCAAACCATTGTAGCCAGCTGCCCTGGGTTTGTCACATTCTCTTTCCCTTTCTTAATGGTTCCCAGTGTTCTATTTGCTCTTCTGACTGCCACCACACACCGAGTGGATGTTTTCAGAGAACTATCCAAAAATCACTTTCTTGAATTGTAACAGCTAATTTATTCCCTATCATTTTATATGTAGAGTTGAGATTGTTTTCCAATGTGCATTACTTTGCATTTATCAACATTAAATTTCATCTGCCATTTTGTTGTCCAGTCACCTTATTTTGTGATATCCTTTGGAAGCTCTTCAGTGTCTGCTTTTGTACTTAACTCTATTGAGAAGTTTTGTGTCACTATTTACCCTTTTCTCCAGAGCATTTACAAATATGTTGACTAGGACTGGTCCCAGAGTGAATCCGTGTGGGACACCACTAGTTTCCTCTCTCCATTTCAATAACTGACCATTAGTTCCTACCCTTTGTTTCCTATCTTTTAACCAATTATCAGTCCATGAGAGGACCTTCCCTCTTATCCTGTGACAGCTTACTTTGCTTTCCTTTGGTGAGGAACCTTTCTGGAAATCTAAATACACTATATTTACTGGATTCCTCTTGTCCATATGTTTATTGATACCCTCAAATAATTGTAGTAGATTAGGGAGCCTTGATTTCCCTTTACAAAAACACGTTGACTCTTCCCCAACAAATTATGTTCATCTGCGTGTCTGACAATTCTGTTCTTTACTATAATTTCAACCAACTTACTCAGTACTGATGTTCGACTTATTGGCTTGTAATTGCCAGGATCATCTCTAGCACCCTTTTTAACAATTAGTGTCACATTACCTAGCCTCAGTCAATTTGGTACAGAAGCTGATTTAAAGGGTATGTTACAAATCACAGTTAATAGTTCTGCAATTTCACATTTGAGTTCTTCAAAGCTGTTAGGTGTATGCTATCTGGTCCTGGCTGATATATTACTTTAGTTTATCAGTTTGTTCTAAAACCTCCTTTAAAGACACCTCAGTCTGAGATATTTCCTCAGATTTTTCACCCAAAAAGAAAGGCTCAAGTATGGGAATCTCCTTCTTGTCCTCAGACATGAAATCCAATGCAAAGAATCCATTTAGTTTCTCCACACTGACCTTATTGTCTGAGTGCTCCTTTAGCATCTCAAACATCTAGTAGCCCCACTGTTTTTTTTTTTTAAGCACTGCTTCTTATGCTATTAATTTTAAGTTTTTGGCTGGCTGGTCTTCAAGTTACATTTTGGCCTTCCTAATTGTATATTTACATTTCATTTGCCAGAGTTTATACTCCTTTCTGTTTTTCTCACTAGGATTTAACTTCCACCTTTTTATTGCTCGTTGCATCTTTATATAACAGTGGCCCTTTTTTTGTTTGCTTCCTATGTGTTTTTTTTTTGGCGGGGGGTGAAGAGGGGCTTGGCAAGTATTTATTTAAGCTGAGCTTCTGAAAAGCAAAAACATATTTTTGACCTAAATCTGAAAGTCTTCATGTCTCCTATGTGAAACACTGCAGTGTCCCCTCATGCTGGATTGCGTAGTCTAGTTTGGTAGCCCACCCAGACAGTAAAAGAGAGAAGGACTCACACAGCATATAAATAACTATAAATCTCTAGAGAGTATTTCTGAATCATTTTGTTTTGATTTATCTGAAAATTTCAGGTTTTTTACCAAGTCAGTATTTTTTCAAACATTTTTTACAAAAAGTCAATATTTTTTTCTGTGAAAAGCAATATTTTTTCAGTGGTGGGGGGAAGTGTTTTGTCAATAAACCATTTTTCTACCAATAAAGTTTTGATCAGAACTAGTGAGGACTACACTCTTTGTGGGCCATTGCTGGGGTTTGAATGAAGGCTCGCTAGCTCATATGCATTAGGATTACCAGGATTACCATTTACTAGCAGTAATGAAATGACAGAAATGATAACACAATTAATGTGACTTTGAGACAATAGGGTCAATGAAGGCTCACAGGTTAAGGGATATCTATACAGTCAGAAAAGTGACATTACTAAATTGGTCCCACATCAAATCTTAATTTGTCTTTGATATTATTAGATACTGTTAGAGATTGTTTGCCATGCAATAGGAATTCATATTGTGAATTATCATGGTTTCACCCTAGGGAATGTCTCAGTAATATGTAACACCATTGTGGTCATATATAAATTTCTCATTTAAATATAAAATCACCTGAAGTTATTTCTTCCATAAACATGATTCAGTCCTATGTTTGCACATGAACCCCATGTTCACAGATGGAATGATGATTGACTTCTTTGAAGATGATGATGGTGCTGTTGTTGGGGAAAACCTTTCACTTTATACTTTCTGGAATCCAGCTGTAATTTCCATAGTGGCATGATACTGTACTGATATATTTCATTAGGTGGATTCAAATTCCCTGTGCCCAGGAGTGAATAAAGAACTAGTTGAATATAAGAATCAAAACAATTTGTTCTTGTCATCTAGCAGTGGTTAAATATGAAGTATAGGCCTGGAGTTTTAACTGATCCATGAATTTAATTTGTGAGTTTATGCTGGCTTCAGTGTATCATAATACAGTGTTAGGTCATGTTTTCTACATCAGGTGCAGTGAAACAGACAAAATATCTATATTGGTTTATTTTTTGTGTAGGTGCTTTCTAAAAGGAGCATAACATGAAAAATATCATCAAGCAAGGTTTTAATTCTTTCCTTCTGTGCTTATCTTGGTTAAACTTGTCCTTATGTTTTTAAGAGCTTTATTTGTTTGAGGGTGGTTATTAATATTTCTAATTATTTGAGTCAAACAGAAGTAGCAGAGGACTAATTCACAGCATTATATGATGCAGGAAGCATCTTGCAGGATTAGAGCTTCAAAGAATGTTAATTAAACAGAGAGTTTCATTACCCTCTGAGTGTGCCTGGACCCAATGGTGTATGAAATAACAGGATGGAAAAAAAACCCTAATATTTTTGCTTTTTTTTCCCCCAACTTTCTTCACAAGCCATGTGCTAAAATGCTTCCTGTTATGGAAACATGGCACGTTAAGTACCAGGGATTGTTGTCTAACCTGTTCCCCATTGAGGGCTAGAGAGTGACTTCTTGTGGCAGATTCAGTCCAGATCATAATGGGGATGCTGACCCATTCCCCCACCAGATGATCAGAAGACTATTCAAGGCCCCACTGTTGCATGAAAAGGGCTATTTATCTCAACCAGGCAGAGCAGCATTCATCTCCCACCCAGGGAAGTAGTTAAATAGCAGGTTTGTCGTGATCCAATATGAGCATCACATGTCATCCCTTTTTTTGCAGGGGGCTGGGAAGAAATTACTTCCCTTACTATCAGATTTGCCCAGGCAAAGTGGGGAGGTTTCCCTTTCTTCACAGTAGGTTGAAGGCTTAGTTGGGATAAATATTAACTGTGGGTTAGGCTGCGATGTTCCAACTTGTAAATGTGGGGTGGATGTACTCCATAGCGAAGGGACAGGGTGATCGGATAAAATGATTTGGTAAAGGTTTTCAAGGAGATATTCTTTAAAGGAGCTGAAACAGTGGGGTTTGGGGCTCTGATGATTGGCACAGCACAAAGCCACTCCCAGCTCTTTTGTAACCCTCATTTGGGGGTGGTGGAAGGTGGCAAGGTGCCAGCAGTGGACCAGGCTGCGGAAAATAGCAGGGCTAACAACACATACTCTACACCTTGGGTATATATAAACCAATGCTACTCATACTGAGGCTTACAAGGCGCAAGGGGCTCTTTAATGTGTCTCCTGCCACTCTTTATAGCACAAATTTAAGAAAAACCTGTGAGATTTAATTATGAACCAGTCTAAGATATTAGTCAATCAAGATGTTTTACTGTGGTGTTAAGCAATTGTCTTTTTGCTGTGAGAAGA
Organism: Pelochelys cantorii; assembly: GCA_032595735.1. Taxonomy (NCBI): domain Eukaryota; kingdom Metazoa; phylum Chordata; order Testudines; family Trionychidae; genus Pelochelys; species Pelochelys cantorii. The sequence goes on along the minus strand of CM064326.1, from coordinate 328,552,858 downwards.
ATAATATACATATACATAAAACAATGAATTCACATTTCTGTGGCTCTCTTGCATAATGTTGATTGCTAATTTGTCTCCTGAACCACTGAGGTCTTTGTATTAATAATGTACATTATTATGGCAAAGTCTGCAGTATAGAATTTTATCTGACACACCCAGACATTTAGAAATAATGTTGTGCCCTAATTAAACCACATTCAGTGTCTCCTGTCCTCCTCCTGCCATCACTAGACAAAGATCAATGTACTACAATTAACTGTGATCTCTCGTGGTGAAAGGAATTTCCTCATGTGTCTGTGCACGTGATGAGTTGTGGTTTAACAATCCTAGCTTTGGTAGAAAGCCAGCACTGAGGAGAAAAGAAATGTATAGTGATGGCAGTGTGTGATGAATTAAGAGCTATTTGTATTTGTGTCTCATATTTCCCTTCGCTTCTGCAAAAATCCAACACCACGTGACTGAAAATCTTCTGGAAAAAAAGCTTTTAAAATGGGGCGGAGGAATAGAGAAAGGAAAAATAATGGGTTCAGATTGATAATATTTAAATCATAAGCTATTATAATGTATAAAGTTCAAAACGCTTTATACAGGGAAATAAATATCACTAACCTTACTGAAGAGATGGTGCAGCACGGTGGCTTTATTATTATAAAAAATTAACTGTGCTTAGCTTAGAACTTCAGAATTGCTGTACTCCTAGTTAGACTTTCTCCAATAAGTCTCTCATGGTTATGTTTATAGGAGGAAACAAGTCTTGGGGTAGCCATGTTAGTCTGAAACTAAAAAACCCCCTGAAAAACCAACAATGGTCCTATAGCACTTTAGGGCATGTCTACACTAGGAAATTATTTTGAAATAACTAAATTTGAAATAATAACCCCCAAAATAACTATTTCAAAATAAGCATATTCCCCAAAGAAAGCAGGAGTTTACATTTTGAAGTAATCAGCTCATTATTTCAAAATAAGTGTCTTGGTAGTATAGACACTTCGGTTATTATTTTGAAATAAGGGCGTAGAGACTAACCAAAAAATATATAGATAGTATCATGCGCTTTCGTGGGCACAACCTATTTCTTCAACCCATGAAAATGCATGATACTATCTATATATTTTTTTGGTTAGTCTCTAAGATGCTACAGGACTATTATTGTTTTTTAAGATTTTTTTATATGAGGATATAGTATGTCTTTCTTCCTCTTAGAGGACAGGTCTCTGCAACTTTTTGCGCATGTGAGGAGCCTGGGTTACTCATATGAGTAAGACCTATTCGTGTGATAAGGGTATGCATTTCGGTTGTTTTCATGCATTTTTAATATATAGAATACATTTCTGTAAATAGAAATAATAAAAATATATTGATGGATGAATATACTGTATTTACATAAGAACATAAGGCCACAGTGGGTCAGATCAATGGTCCATCTAGCCTGCTAGTCTATCCTCCAATAGTAGCAAATGCCAAGTTATTCAGAGGGAATGAACTGAAGTGATCCATTCCATATCATCCATTCGCAGCTTCTGGCAATCAGAGGCTAGGGACACTTGAGAGCCTGTTTTTGCATCTTGTCCATCCTGTCTAATAGTCATTGATAGATCTATTCTCTGTGAATGTATCTAGTTCTTTTTTGAGCCCTGTTCTGGTGTTTGCCTTTACAACATCATCTGGCAAGGAGTTCTGCAGGTTGACTGTATGTTGTGTAAAGACATAACTGTCTTTGGATTGTTTTAAACCTGCTTCCTATTAATTTTATTTGGGGACTCCTAATTCTTGTGTTATGAGAAGGAGTACTGTATATGCTTGTTCATAAGCTGATCTTTTTTTGGAAGGAAAAAAGTGAAGCATCAAAGAGGAGGGGTCAGCTTATCAACAGGTCTAGACCAATAGTTGATGATTTTAAGCTGTTGAATTATTGAACTGAGTATCCAGTACATTCTCATTGCAGATTAGGGGTCAGCAAACTTTGGTTTCTGACCAGTGGGGTTAAGCTGCTGGTGAATGTGGGCATTATGTTTACATGAAATATCTGAGGCATTGGGTGATGCAGTTTCCTGTGGCTGTGGTTCATTGTTACCATCCAGTGGGAGCTGTGGGAAGAGGTGGCCAGCATGTTTGTCAGCTAGTGCCACTTCCTGAAGCTCCCAGTGGCCAGGACCAGCAAACTGTGGTCACTGGGAGCTGAGGAACTCCATGCCTGTCGATGCTCAAGGGAGCCAGGAACTAAAGTTTGCTGACCATCTGAAAAGAGTCACTCGGTTTTTGCCATTTTTACCTATCCTTCTTTGGGGGTCAGCTTATAAATGAATGGGTTAAAGAATGAGTATATACATTAAGGCAGTTCCTTATTTACTTTTTCTATATAAGTCATGACTTTATAAACCTCTATCATATCCCCCCCGTATTCATCTCTTTTCTAAACTGAAAGATCCTAGTCTTATTAATCTCTACTCCTACAGGAGCCATCCCATGCCCTTAATAATTTTGTTGCCCTTTTTTGTACCTTTGCCAATTCTAATATATGTTTATTGAAATGGGGTGACTGCATCTGCATGAAGTATTGAAGATGTGGGCATATCATGTTTGTGTATATATAGGCAATATGATATTTTCTGTCTTATTATTTATCCCTTTCGTAATGATTACCCAATATTGTTAGCTTTTTTGACTGCTGCTGCACATTGAGTGGATGGTATCAGAAAACTATCCACAATAACTCCAAAATCTTTCTTGCGTTGTACCAGCCTAATTCAGACTCCATCATTTTATATGGATATTTGGAATTATGCTTTCCAATGTACTTTATTTTACATTTATCAGCATTGAATTTCATCTCCCATTTTTTTATCCAGTCACCCAGTTTTGTGAATCCAGGTTCAGGCTAATGTTTCACTTAGATATTAATTATTGCATGATGGAAGCTTAGAGAAGGGGTAAGAGTTCAAACATATCCTTGTAAAATTGGCTATTTAATATAAACTGGATTAAAAGTATAAATGACAATTTTTTGAAGGTTGATATCAGTAGGCAGTAATGATTGCTTTGTGGTTTAGGCTCTGATGAAAGCAAAATACTTAAGCATGTGCATAATTTTAAGTGCATATTTAAGCACTTTAATTACTTAGGGACTCAACATAGCACTCCTGAGATTTTTGAGCAGAAAGATCTGCGTAAGTGCAAAGGGTTGCACTTACTTTGTTGGAAAAGTGACATTTATTGGAAGGCAGACTCAGTGCAATGGCAAGCAAAGTCCACATTATGCAATTCTGCAGACATAGAAAGACAACAGAAGTGGCAGATTTTTCATAGGAAAATTTCATAATTTTTCACCCACTCAAGGAATCATTTTGAATCTTGATTTATTACGATATTACAAAAGTGGCTAATGTTATGCTAGTTCATGGGTCTGTTAAAATTGAGACTGTTGAAATTCATCCTCTGCAACATTAAATTCTGTTGTATTCCACAATAATTAGATTGTCTTTCTGATGCATATTCCCCGGGCTTATTTTTACTACCCCACATGAGGAATGGAATATGTGCAAGCAAGTCTTAGTAACCCACTTACTTAACCCACTAAACATAGTGAGTTATCATGTCTGTTGCTTGATAGGTTGTTTTATTGCAAATATTATCACTTTTTAGGTGGTGAATTCTTCATACATCTTTAAAACAAATAGCTCTCATAAATCTTCTGTTAGCAGATCCTACCCCCACCCCCAGCATATCTTATACTCTTCCAATTGTTGATGTACCTTTTACAAGTTTTCAAGGAAGAAATGCTAAATAAATGACATTTCTCTGTCATATCTGTTGGTTCACAAAGAAGATAAAAGGGCCAGATCTTATTGGGAAATGAACATGGGTGTGCATAAAATTCAGAATCAACTCTAAAATGTGTATATTACTTTAGTCTGTGGACCTGTATATTCATCATCACTTTTCAATTAATTGAATGATTTTTTTCTCTTTTTTTTCCCCCCACAGAGTAATGATATCATCTATTACAATGCAAAAGATGATCAGAATGATGTAAGTAGTACATTATCTTTTTGTTTTACTTGCAAACCGTGGGCTGCTAAATTCTCAGAAAATTGAAGGGGATATTAAAGATTCTAACTCTGTTAAGCTGACATTTTCAACGATTTCTGGGAAATATTTTGGATTTCTGTACATACAAACCAAGTTTGGTAGACTAGTAGATTGCTTTTCAAGTTTGTTTAAAGTCACGTTTTCCCTCTTTAGGCCTTCAGAGTTGTTAATGAGGGAGTGGCTTGGGAAAAGAACAGCACTCTCCACAGCACTGATTAGGTATAGAATCAAACTGTATAGTCTGAATTATAATACTACAGAATCAAGAGCACTAAATTAAAGAACTTGAGAACTATTTTCTTTGGTTTTTTTCTGACTGGGAATAAAACCACAGCAGGAAGAAACAATACTCCTCCTCCCCTTCTTATAAGATCCCTAACCCAGTTTTGCAGACTTAAGTGGACAGATTCTCCATTGCTCCCCGTACAGTCCATTGCATCATTGCATCCCATGAAGTCATTTATAGCACTGGAAAGTGAGTGGAAAATGGATGAAAATTGATGTAAAAATACAAATAATAGCAATTTGTACCCATTTTGCATTGATGGAAAGACCATAAACGGTGCAGGGCAATGGAGAATCTGGCCCAGGATATGTAAATTATCTGAGGTTTCCCACCATGATTTTAAATACTAAAAACCTTGAGAGGAAGGAACCTTCTCCTTCATTTGAGATAACACAGCTGAATTTTTATTATCGTTTTATTTACAAAGGAATGGCAAAGGTGTTGGAATGCATTAATTGGATGGATCAACATGCTTCATTTGCACTCTGTAATCACATATTGCTAAAAAGATTGATGCCATCACTATAGGATTTGATGCTATTGCTGTGAGGTAATTAAATAAGATACATAGATCATGTCAAACAAAAGTATTTGAGTCTCTTTTGTTAGATATGGGTACTCCACTGGGATGCAGGTAGAGACAGTTTGTTCCTCAAATAATCAAAACTCACGGGCTGAAGTCTCCAAATTTGGGTGCCTGAAAATAATCTATACTTAGGCAGCTAATGAAAAGTGATGTGAGTTTGAATGATGCTCAGTATGTATCCTGTTGAATATAATGCAATTATCAAGTGTTCTGCATTTCTGAAAACAGGTAATTTCTCATTAAGTGCCTAAGGCTTTGTGTCTATGTCTAAGTTTAAAGCACACATGGAAGCACTTTAAGGTGGCAGTATAGTCAAACCACTTCCATGAGGAGAGTAGCCAACAGAGTTGGGAGCCTTTTGATACTGGCACTTAACAATGCTGTAACTTTGCTGCACTCAAGGGCTACGTCTACTCTACGAGTTTTCTCAGCAAAAAATATGCTAATGAGGGACTCATTTGCATGAGTCATGATCTTATTTGCATATTTTCTGCGGATCCGTTTTTGCGTTGGGGTTTTTGCGCAAAAAACAAGCAGTGTGGACTTTTTCTTTTTGCACAAAAAACCCATTTTCCACAAGATCGGTAAACCTCCTTTTTTGAGGCATAAGGATCTTTCAGGAAAAGGGCGTTTTGAGCAAAAAAAAAAAAATGTTCACACTGCTTGTTTTTGCGCAAAAACCCCAGCACAAAAACGGATCAGCAGAAAATATGCAAATAAGATCATGACTCATGCAAATGAGTCCCTCATTAGCATATTTTTTGCTGAGAAAACTCGTAGTGTAGACATAGCCAGGGTGTATTTTTCCACACCCCCGAGTAAGAAAATTACAGAGCAGTTAAGTGGCAGTGCAGACAAGCCCTAAGTATGCATTTAGGATTCTAAATGTGGGCACCCATGTTTGAGCGGTTCAAGCTTACAATAGAAGTTCCTATATTAATTCTGATAGATAAAAATAATATTGTAAGGTTGCTTGGGGCATCTATTTTTATAGCAATGGTCAAAATAGGTTAGGCACAGCTGCAAGGCAAACACCTCTGAGCAATTTATATCTTTCTCAATTCAGAAATCTTGTGTTTCCCTCCATTTTAAAACACATTCCCAAAAAAGGCATTTTATTCTTATCCTTGCTCCTTTCACCTTGTTTGTGTTTCTTTGGATTCCTTGCCTTTTTGGAGCCCCAGAGCCATTGACACCAAAAGAAAATACTAAGAAACATCATGACTGTGGACTTAATTGTGGTTGTCAGTCAGTGATGGAGAATTGGTCAATAAATAAGAAAAAAAACTTTAGATGATAGCAACAGTACAGCATGTAATCCAAAAGCCAGGACCAGTACAAGTTACTATTTTGAACACTCTTCTATTTCTGAACAAATGAAATATTTGAAACCCTTGGGATTCAGTCAGATGCGACAGCATTTCCCAGAGTAATAGCTTTAGAGGATTTTTTTTCCAATGCAAAAGTCGGTAATATTTGAGCCTGCTTGCTGGTTTCAGTCCTTGTACATTTTGTGATTTTTTTTTTTTCATTTTGCACCTATATCCTGAGAGAAAGTCCAGGCATCTGACAAAAGTGAAGAACAGTAATTCAGTCCCATTCTTAGGACTTTTGTTTAGTGAAAGATCAGGCTCCCTAGATGCAGAGGTTAGTGCAGTTAATTATATAATGGGTTGGAAAGGTGGAAATCAAACCGGGCAATATCATAGAAGGTGCTGTGTGCTTTGCATTGATAATCTTGTAATGTGCTCAGATGCTTTGGAGATGAATGAAATATAAATACTAGCTAGCTAGGTTAGGTAGGTAAAAGGGCATCTGATTCTGAGTGAGTGGGGTATATTTACATGGTCACATGTGCTGACAAAGTTCATTGCATTTCCTCCTTTCATAATAATTCACATTTCAAACAGTAGCAATGATGGAAAGCAGGGATATTATATCTGTGATTTTTTTTCCCTTTAAGGTTTTTTTTTTCCAAATTGAAGAAAACAATATTAATGAACAAAGAATTAGACTTCAAGAAGCCATTTGATTTTAAAGTCTCTGGTTGCTTTGCGACACATGTGCTTTGTCTTGCCAGATCAGTCTTTGTAACAGGCATGATCAGAAACTGCTTGGCTGCCTTTGAAACTAGTGTTCCGACTCTGCAGATGCCTCTAATGACATCCCCCATGAGTTCTGGTTAGACCCTGACAATTTAGGTCATCTTCACATTTCACTGCCACTGATGCCTATTCAGTACATCTACGAAGGACTGTACACACTCGCCCTGAATAAATTCTTTTAATGCCTTTCTTTCTTTGGCATTCATGAAAGCCAAAGCTTTCATGTTAACTCTAACCTTTATCACCTTTAAAGCAGCAGTGCACTCAGTGGTTATACACAGACAGGAGAAACCTTATTTCCATTAGCATATACGTGAAAAGAAAACATGGGTTGCAAATGTAATACCAAAAAAAAAAAAAAAGGCCAGGGTTTTCGAAAGTGACTAATGATTTTGTTTACCTGACCTGAGCCAGCTTAAAAGGGTTTCTGATTTTTCAGAAACTGCTGAGGGCCCATTCCCAGAATATCTGTCCTCTATAAGGAGTCTCGAGTTGGGCACACAGACTCGCTCACCACTTTTGAAAATCTTGGCCTAAGCATTTATTTTTAAATACAGTATATTTAGATCTTCTCCTTTATCTGGAGAGGTGTTATCTGATTGAATGAGTTCAGGTTAAGGACTAAGGATCATCTGAATTGTTGATCCCAGCACTGGCTCTGACCTCTGACTCTGTGGCCTTGAGTAAATTGCGTAATCACTTTACCATGGTTTCCACATCTGTAAAGTGGGGATAAAATGTATCTCACAGGGTGCTATGGATGAATTAATCTTTTTTCTTTTTGCAAAGCATTTTTAGGTGAGACAATCTATAGAATTTATCAACAAACTCCTTTAAAAGAGCAAATGATCACCATAAGATTGATCAAAGATCTGGGGGGGAGGGATAGCTCAGTGGTTTGAGCGTTAGCCTGCTAAACCCAGGGTGAGTTCAATCCTTAAGGAGGCCATTTAGGGAACTGGGGCAGGGATAGTATTGGGTCCTGCTGTGAGGGTAGGGGACTGGATTCAATGACCTCTCAAGGTCCCTTCCACTTCTATGAGATGGTATATCTCCATATATTATTATGGTATATCTCCATATATAATATCTAGTTGAACAGATCTGCAGTCTTCTTCAGCTGAAATATGTACACTCAAAAGAAGCTCAGATACCTTTTTTCAAAGTATATCTTGCTGATTTCTAGTTAAAGTCTAATTTGCACCCTTACTGAGTTAGTCCTACTTCAGCTGACTCCTCCCCTCCAGACCTCTTACTGTAGAATAGAAGCCCCCAGCCCCATTTTTTGTACCATTTCATATTTTGTGGGTACCTGAAATTTAGATGAGGCTATTGGAGTGCAACACACTAGCCTTCCAGTGTTTGGAATTAAACTAAAGTGTAAAACACTTACTAGAGTAAAATGTGTTTATCTGTTGAAAGAAAGAAAAAAATCTCACCATGCATTGGCAGTTTCTGAAGCTTCGATAAACTTTGTCTCAGAGTAAGCCAAAAGGAGTCACAATGAAAAAGTGCATCATTAGTAGCCTTTATTAACTAAATTCTTAAATCTATAGTCTGTGTGCCTGTTTGGAGCCTGTCTGAAACTTGCTTACTCTGGTAATTCCTGCAGAGTCTAGTTTTCTTAGTTTGACTAATTCTTAGACTCTCTGTTCTTGAAGCAAGGGGAAACTTGTTTACTCAGGTCTTCAATTCAAATGACTTGCCAACTCTAGTAGAGAATTCTATTGATCTTGTACAGCCAAACTCTCTTGAACATTCTGGTCAGCCTGCTCAGACGCTTCACTTATTTGGCTTTGACTGTTGGTTTTCTCAGTGAAATTGTTTTGTATTTGTCTCCATGAATTATGATAATTCAGTAGAGTTTTGGTCCACATAATGTGCTGCAAGATTCAGTGTTGGTACATGTTTTTTTCTTCTTTGCTCTCAGGTAAACTTTCACTATTATACAGATATTCATGTTTATATGTCCTGACTTTTCTAGATTAGTAAAACTGAACATTTATAATCTCAATTTTTCCATCACAGCTCTGATGAGAGCAGTGAAAGCCTCCCAGAATGTCCCACCAATCTTAATACTGAACTGAAACCACTGAAGTTGAAAGGGTTATTCAGCTTTTCTGTGAATGTCGTTTTCTGGCTTATCTGTTACTGATCTCGATTGAGGCCTATGCAGTAGTAGTAGTAGTAGCAGATTTTTTTCTGTTCTGCAGTCTACTTTGCTTTCCTTCTTTTTAAATACACAGTGCTCTGAAGAGGCATCTCTCTCCTTCTTTCAGCCATAGTTTTTTGTGGCTAAACTGTTTTCTTCACTTTTTTTTTTTAATTAAATAAAATCATTTGAAGGCCAGTCATTCTTTGGCTTTTGACTTCTCTCTTCCAATGAATAAAACAACCCAATAGTCTGCCAGTCAGTAATGAGTCTCTGGTGTTCTGCAAGTTCATCTAATTACTTGTGTGCCCGTTTTCACCATGAAATGTGAATCATTAATGTGTTTTATCTTCACAACAAGGAAGGAAGGGTTTTTCCCTATTTTTCAGTTACGGAAATGAAGCACAGGGTATATTAAATGACTTACCAAGGTCATAGCGGATAATTGTGGTTAAACCAATAGGTTTCCATTCACTAGAACATATTTCCTAGCCTGCCTGTTTGGCTGGTTGTAGTCCATATAAATTGAGTTTTATTTGAAGGTGTAGAGTACAGGTGTATGAAAGATACTGTGCTTTTATATGACAGCTGAACAGCTCTGTTACTCATTCCCCTTTCACACATTGTAATTACTTTCTCTGCTTTTTCATTTTTGTCTCCTTGCATCTTTCTACTCTTCTCTATTTAGAGTCTCTTCTGACTCACTGTTCAGTCCTCTTATCTTGCATTGGCTTTGCTGTATTTCGAATCAGCACCTTTTCCCCACAGATCTTTTCCAAACCTAAGTTCTCTCTGTATTTGCTCACAGAATCCATTCCTCTAGTACAGAGGCTCTCAAAATTCATTGCATTGTGACTGTGACCCCCCCTTCTGACAATAAATATGTTACATGACCCCAGGACCAAAGACTGAGTCCACCCGAGCCCTGCTGCTCCAGGTGTGTGTGTGGGGCGGGGGGGGGGGGCAGCAAAAACTACGCGGTAGGGCTTTGTCTTCAGCCCAAGGCAGTAGGGTTTGAGTAAAGCTTAGGCTTTGTCCCTGGGTCCATGCAAGTCTAATGCCAGTGCTGGTCACCCCATTAAAACAGATTTGTGATGCACTTTGGGGACCTGAACTACAGTTTGAGATAAACAGCTCTAGTAGGCCCATAATTGCTCGGTCTCCCTTTTTTCACTCTTTGTGTTCTATTCCTATTTCCTTATTTTTTTAATTGGTTACTTCTTCCCTATGGCATACTGCAGTAAGGAGAATTCTTGTAATACTATACAGGCAGTGCACAATTTGGGTGAGTCTAGACTATATTCCTCTTTCGAAAGAGGAATGCAGATGAGGGAAATTGAAAATGCAAATGAAGCGCTGATTTACAAATCTTGCACTTCATGTGCATAATCTCTTCCAATCACTTTTTGGAAGAGATTTTTTTGAAAAAAATAAAAAGCAGTCTAGATGGGGTTCTTTAAAAAAAAAAAACAAAAAAAAAAACCAAACCACACCCCTTTTTCGAAAGATCCCTGTAAGCCTCATTTTTTCAGAAATAAGGGTTCTTTCGAAAAAGGGTTTTTTTCCCAAAAGAACCCCATCTAGACTGTTTTTTTCCCAAAAATATCTCTTCTCAAAAAGCAATTGGAAAAGATTATGCAAATGAAGAGCAAGATTTGTAAATCAGCGTTTCATTTGCATTTTCGATTTCCCTCATTTGCATTCATTTTTCGAAAGAGGAATGTAGTCTAGACACACCCTTTTTGTTACCATTATGTGTACATGCAGCAGACTTCTCTGTATTTTAAATAGCTATACAAGCTCCTGCAGGAGCAAAACCTAAAACACATTCATTTTAGGAGTTTTAAATTCAGTGTTTCCAGGTGTATTCTGTGTGATAGTGCATGTTTTTTTTATGTTTAGTTTTTAACACTAAACATGAAGCTGGTTTACCTACCAAATTGCCACTGTAAACTATAATGATTTAAATTGATCACAGCGTAAAGCTGCTTATTAATTTGTAATTGGACATTTCAAAAGAAACTAGGAAAACTGTAGTTATCAGAGGGATCATTCCAGAACTGCCAATTCAGGTCTTCGTTATTCACAGAACTGCTGCTCCCTCCCTTGCTTTATATGGTGGTAAATGGTAATATAAGTTAAGTTATTGGTTGCTGTGCTTTCTGTCAAATGATAAGTTATGGCAGTGAAAACCTGCACTATCAATACCAAGTTGTTTAATTTATAGTGCATATAATAGCACGTGTCCTGAGCAAATCTACTTTTTCCCCCTTTTATTCTAATCATGCTTTTTATAATCCTTTCAACAAAAAGGACATAATACCCTAAGGGGAAAGAGAGTACAGAATTGCAGTGACTTAGCTAATTCACTCAAAGGACCAAGTCTTGTTCTTTTTACCTAGGTTGTTCTTTTTATTTAACATTTAGCTTAACCTGAAACCAGAACCTCCATGCCTGACTGGAAGCTTCCAGCACCCCTTTCACTCTAATTCATTAGACCTTAATTGGGAACAGTCAATTGCATCTTCTGGCAAGGAATGCATCCCTAATTGACACAAGTGATTTATTAGAGAAGAGGATTTCCTTCATCAGCCTCATATTGGAAAGCAGCCATGACTGATGGAGCAGTACCGCTTGTGCAGATGCTAATCATTTACTAATAGTTAAAGCGACAGCTATACTTTTTATTCATTTTCTTACTGAACTGAAAGCAGGAGGCCTAAGAATGGAAACTCCACAAGAGACTAAACAAATTGGGAACTGTGAATTTTACCTACAGGGAAGCAGCCCAGATTTGTATCCAATAAGGTCATGCTTGTGCCACTTTTATATAGATTTTTTAAATCTGTTTAAACGTGTGTGAGTTCTACTGCAGGAGTTATGTGGCATTTCTGACTTTTTCCCAGAGCAGTGGCTAGTAGCTGAAACAAGGATTCAGTGAAAGATATAATGCATTGGCATAAATGCAGCTCTGTACCTCTTTGCAAATTCAGTCCACAGAGGAATATTATTAGATAAATCAAGAAAGGGGAGGCAAGGGAGTATGGGCTGGGTCTTGCATGGATATTGGTGTAGATAGAAATGTGACCTTTCAAAAGTGACTAGTGGATTTTGAATGCCATAATTTTTGGGTGCCAAACTTCAGATGTCATACAAGGACTGATTTTTATACAAGGAAGTAATGAGGATCCACTCTCTGACAAGTAGGTATCTTTAGTGTGCCATGCTTTGGTGTGCCAAGTTGGGCACCCCCTAAACCAGAGGTGGGCAATAATTTTTGATCAGGGGACCACTTCAGAAATTTATAACGTGGCCCAGGCTGCCCCAGAAGGGGCGGGGCTTTAGGCAGAAGGGCCAGGGCCAGGACACTTCCGTGGTTCCGCACTCATAGACTCTGATTGGTCTGGGGTGAGGGAGTGTGCAAAATCTCTCTCTTCCCCCCCCTCCCCCCCCAGAGAAACACTAGCTGTTCTGAACAGCTGGAAGTTCTCTCTAGGTACCTGTGCCTTGGTAGTGGGAGGAGACTTTACATGCTCCCCCCTGCTGCCCCCAGGTCAGTCAAGGCCTAGGGGGGGAGCAGGTGAAGTCTTTTGTTCCCTCCCCCCGCTCTGCAAGGAAGTGCCAGCTGAGCAGCTGCTGCTGGTTGACTTTATGTACTAAGCCTCTTGCAGGGAGGGAGGAGACTTCACACACTCCCCCTGCCCCCAAGTCTTAATTGGCCTGGGGGCAAGGGAGAGCGCACAAAGTCTCCTCACACCCTGCGAGGGGCATGGCGCTTCTAAGAGCCACACGCTCCTTGCAGGATGGGGGCAGGGTGGGAGGAGACTTTGCGAGCTCCCCCTGCCTCCAGGTCAATCTAGGAGGGGCAAAGATTTTGTGCACTCCCTCACCCCATACTAATCCAGGTCTGAGAGTGGGGAAGCACAGAAGTGTCCCGGCCCTTCTGCCTGAGGCCCTGCCCCTCCCTCACTGTGAACAAAGTAGAATGTCAAATGAAAATTTTCTGTCTTCCTCTTCTGCTTAGATTCCAGCGGGATCAGTGCAGTGAAAGTTGCAAATGGCAACATGAAACTTTGCTGAAAATACATTGAAACTGTGCTATGAAAGTCGAATGATGAGTACTGAAGCAACCTGGGACTTCCACTCCACATCCTTCTAAGAAAGGTTTCACTAACTTGACTCCCTTGGAGTGTTTTGCTAGCAACATTAGTATGTTGCTTGAGAAGATATTTTGCTTATGAACTCCTATTTTGGGTACCAAGATAGCAAACACTTTAGAAATACCTTGAGTAAATAGCTAGATTCTGACACTTAAACAATTACAAGGTGGTAGGGAGAGAAAAGCTTAGAAATAAAGTGCTATGGAATTTCACAATGTTCCTTGCTTGCTTCCGTCTTACTCATAATCGGGTTTTAAGTTACTGACAATTTTAACTCTGTATTCCCTTCCAAATTGTGTGCTCTTTATTCTATTTCCTCTGCTGTTCTAGATCCACTTGCTACACTCTACTTCACTCCTCTGCTCCATGTTTGTAAGAAGCAACAAAAGAACAAAAGATATTCAGACAATGCTTCGAGTATCATACCAATTTCACTTCGGTGCTCTGAAGTAGAATGGGGAAGAGAAGCTTAAAAATGCTTCTGTGCTGCTTGTGTTTATGCTGAGTGCTCTAGGAAGTGTTAGCTTGACAGTCATAACTCTGGTAGTATCACACAGTGATTACAGCAGTGTTTCAGTTAGCCAGGTTCCAAGTCCCATATGGTTTTATAGATCACAACCACATTTAGATTTCTTTTCTATTCTTTTTCCATCCTTTCTCATTGGAAAGGCAGCACATGCTATGGAGAAGTAACGCAAGGTGTTCCTTGTGTGATGTGTTACTCAATAACCTGACAGCTTCATGTTTCCAAATTAGTTTGAGCATATAGCTCCATGTTCTTCAGCAGAACCACATGTATCAGTGGTGAATATACACCTCAGGTATATCTAATTTTGAAAGGGATCATTTATTTTAATCCCAAAGTTACTTACGTTCTACACCTACTTGATATTTCCTCACATTTACATTGAAACATATCTGAATCATAAAGAAAGACTAAGGAACCCAAGTTTACAGAAAACATTGTGTACCCTAAAGGAATGACTCCAACAGCAGCTCATATTTCTTCTCTGAGTACATTCACATGCCCATTCTGATTTAAGTGTATGTGCATCCCAAATAAAGCTATCAGAGACTTTTGTCCCCTTAGTGGTGTCTGTCGGATCAGCTCTTGCACCCCTTGGTGCTGTGTGTTCATAATACAGAATAAGGCGGCCACACTGAACCTGGGCTCCTCAGTTCCATGCAGCTATTGGAACCTCCTCTCTCTGTCTTTAGTAAAACATTGTAGTGACTTTCCATTGTGTTCTATTGTAAAGAGTTCATAGTTTTATAGTTGTAATTTTAGGAGTTAGAATACAGGATCAGGGCTCCTCTTCATATTCAGAGAGGTGGCCCATTCCTCCCTCAGTACTGGGGCATGGCTCAGGCATTAGGGTTTAAACAGTGCTCTTCATTTAGTAACTAGTGATCCTGACTCGTCTTACCTCAAGAATTTGGGAGAGGGACACAGAAAAGAAGGCTGCCACATTTGTTAAGGACTGAAGCCCTGCATGCAGAAGGACAGAGAGTGGGGCTCAGAGTCCTCCTCATGGAGGCAGCACTGAGACCTGCCTTGGAGCCAACAGCAGACTTGGTTTTGAACACTTCAGCATCAGTACATAGCTCTCAGCACCAGTCCTTCTCTGTGTTAAAGAAGAAGAAACACCAGAGTCAGCAGGATAAGACCCACTCTCTGGCAGCAAAGGGGATCCAAGCAGACAACAGAATTCCAGGACACTCTCCCTCCTCAGCACTGTGCAACGCTGACAGCAATATCAGTTCTGGCACCACTGACTCCAGGAGATGATCAATCAGCTGGCTGGCAGTAGGCAGACCATTTCGCAATGCCATGCACCCCAGAATCTTATACAGCTGCTAAGAAACCCATGACATAGCTGGTTCCAAGCAGGCCAGGAGACAGGATGCAGTTGTTGGATCTGCAGGATACTGGAGAAGGTCCCAGTACCAAACCTGGCACCGAAGTGAGAATAACCCCTCGTACCGAAGCTGGCACCAGGACCGGGACTGGTTCAGGCTCCCCAGGGGGAGGCAGGATTGCATGCTGTGGCAGCATATGCCTCCTCCCCATCTTCTCCGGATGATGAACTCATGCTCTGAAGATCCTTCATTGCCATAGGATGACTTAAGAATACACCAAGACTAACTAAAATGGGTTCCTCTAATCTAGGGCTGCTAATAGAGAATATCAAGGAACCATCCATTGGGTTCCTGGGCATTTTGTAAACCACAGCTCCTACAAGGGTTGTACTCCCTTTGCACAATACTATCAGGGTCCCATCAAGGCCATTTGGCAGAATCTCTCCTCTATGCTCCCCACAGCAAAGAGAACAGAAAGAAAATATTTTGTGCCTGCAAAATGCTGTGAATTTCTGTTCTCTCTCCCTCCACCAGCTTCCCTCATTTTAGCAGTTGCTACCAAGGCCAGACAGGATCTACCCGAAAACCAAAAAAACCCAAGGAAAATGGACTTTAATGTGAGGGAGGTCTACTCGATGGGGGAGGGGGAGATTGGAGTTGAGGATAGTGAACCAGCAGGCATTGCTGGATCACTGTGATTATAATGTGTGGGAAGCAATGAACAAATTTAAGGACTCACCTCCCAAGTATTGCGACCAGGAGTTTCCCACCATCATCGATGAGAGGAAAGTAGTGACCAGTGCTTCCTTGCAGGCAGCCAATGATGCCATGGACTCAGTGACTAGATCTATATGTGGCCATCTCATGGGCTCCTTAGTGACCACAATATCTGTGACCATGCATAGGAGCTCGTGGTTGCAGGTAGCGTGGTTCCCTCAAGAAGTTCAGCATTCAGTACAAAATCTGCTGTTGGAGGGACCCTTGCTCTTTATGTAGCAAACAAATGCCAGGCTCCATGAGTACAAAGACATCAGGGCAACACTTAATTCCTTGGACCTTCCACCTGAGGCAGGGCCGGCTCTAGGTTTTTTGCTGCCCCAAGCAAAAAATCTTTGGCTGCCCTCCCCCCCCCTTTTTGTCCAGGGAGGGACTTGGGGACACGGGCACTGGGGACATGGGCACTGCGAACACTAGAGTTCCCCTTCTTTAGACAAAGGGAGAGGGAGAATCACCTGGGTCCCAGGCAGGGGTGAGGTTGTCAGGACACAGCACAAGGGGGCTGGGTTCCTGGGAAGGTGTGTGTGTGGGGGGGGGGAGGGCACAGGGCCCAGAGAGTAGGGGGAGGGGGGATTGTTTAGAGAGCCAGACAGGAGATGGGGATCCAGGTGGGAGGCGGGAGGAGGGGGGAGAAGAGGAGACGGGGTCCCAGCAGGCAGGGGCGGATGAGAGTTTTGCGGGGCCCAGGGCAGCACAATTTCTCCAGGCCCCCCTTTGGAGAAAAAAAATAGAAAAAAGGTGTCAAATGCTCAAATTGAAGGCTATTTTCATATTAAATGTGAATTGGGTAAATTTGATAGAAACTTAATTTAGTTGGATAATTTTTATTCTAATTATATTGTAATTCATTTTTAAACAAAATTCTGCATTAATAAAGGGGTGGGGGATATCCAAATGTTGAGCAAAAAAAGCGCCCCCCCCCCAAAAAAAATAATCATGGCACCTTTAAATTTCACACTCCCCATCCCCACCAGACATGGCAGGGGAAGAATGTCCCAAGTGGCTTTCCAGCTGAGAAAAACTGAAAATACCAGACATTTTACTGGTCCGGTATTTTCTGGGTTTTTTTTTTACTTGACAGAAGCCACAAATACTGGACTGTCAGGGCCAATACCAGACACCTGGCAACCCTAGTCATAACTCGAGCCTGCATTTACAATAGGCCAAGGATGTAAGTCGGGGGATTTTGGCCCCTGCCCCACTTTGGAAAAAGGTCATAGTGGTGGGGGGGGGAGGTCGTAAATCGGGCTATTATAAAGCAGGGGCCTCCTGTATTTGTGGCAGGGGTGGGAAACCTCTCTTGGGTTAGGGGACACTGACCCTACAGAAAAATCAGCTGGGGACCACACAAGTGGGCTGGGGACCAGCAGGTCTGGAGCTGATCTGCCCAGGGGTTTGGACTGTGCCCCAGGGCAGGGGATTGGGGTGCAGGGTCTGGGAGGAGGGCTATGTGGGTGAAGAGATCAGAGTGGGAGTGGGAGTGTCTGGACACTTACCTAAAAGCGCTGCTCGGCGGTTTCTCCCACAGGAGCTGCCTGGCCATGAGCTGGGGATTAAAAGCCTGGGGGGAGCGGTGATTGGTGGGTTCCCGCAGCTGCCATTGTCCAGGTCTGGCCAATGGGCTTGTGCGGGGGGAGGCGGGGGGGGGGGGAAGCCGCCATGAGGGACCCTCCCCTGCCGGCTCGCAACTCCTGCACCACAAAGGGCCCCGCCGCGCTGTTCTGTTCTGCATGGAGGTGGGGTTGTTGCTGCCAGACCCAAGCGGCATGGGGTTTGCTCCGGCCACTGCAGTGCCTGCGCAGGCTGCCTGCTGCGGTGGGGGCAGGGCTCGAGCTTCCAAAGCGCCACATCGGGCTCCCTCACGGGCCCCAGGCTGCCGACCCTGCTCTAAGCAGGGCGGATGAGTTTTAAAACACCGGCGCTGGCACGGGGCCTATTAAAGCGCAGGGCCCAGGGCAGCTGCCCCGCACGCCCTGCCCTATATCCGCCGCTGCAGTGGGCCAGGAGGTGGGGTTGCTGGGCAGAGGCCGAGCCGAAGAGGAGAAGAGAGGGGGGAGGTAGCGGGGGAGAGGGGGGTCACAGGATAGTGGGTTGGGGCACACAGGCTGGGGGGGGACAGCCGGTCAAGGGGGGTTGACAGGTAGGGGAGTTGCGGGGGAGAGAACATAGGCAGGGGGCGTGGGAGTGGGGGAGTTGCGGGAAGGGCGCACGGGGGGGGCACACTCTCGAAGGCGAAGAAGAGGCCCCCGGGCTCAGCCTCATTAGCCGTAGCCGCTCCCCAGGAAGTACCCAGGGCTCCCCACGCAAAGCTCCCAGCGCTCCGGGGCCAGGCGCAGGCTCCGAGCAGCCGGGTGCGGGGCTTCCCGCTCGGGGGATAGGACCCCGCCGCGGCTGAGCCTCAGCACCCCTCGAGCACCTGAACTCCAGTTCAGTGAGCCGGCTGCTGGGAGCAGCCACCATGACCGCGGCCTGCCCCGCCAGGCTCAGCGTCACCAGCTGCGGCCACACTGCGCCGGGACCAGGCGCCCCGGGGCCAGGCGCAGGCTCCGAGCAGCCGGGCGCGGGGTTCCCAGCTCAGGGCGGCCTCCACGGGGCTCCCCGCCGCCCTGCTCCTCCTGAGGGCCGGAATGCTGCCCCGGCAATGTGACGCCCCAAGCACCTGCTTGTTTTGCTGGTGCCTGGAGCCGGCCCTGACCTGAGGCAGCATATAGAAGGCAACACAGGCCCCAACACTCTGGTCTATCCTCACTGGTCCTGTTACTGCCAAAATAGATGGAGAAATAAAGACTCAAGCACAGGCCTCCCCTGCTTTCCTCCTCTTCTGCAGGTCCAACACAATCAGTCCCACTAAACTCAGGGACCTTGAAACACCTGTTTTGGTGGGTTTGTTGAGGAGAGCATACCAATTCCTTGCAATCCAGATTTAGTTACTCCTATTTTTTCTGTCTTTCCCACTTCCTCCAAGCATGGCAATGGGTCATCTCTGACTGTTGAGTCCTAAACACAGTGTTTTATTACACTCTTCAATATATTTCAACCCCATCTTCCCAACTGCTTTCCCTATCCCTCTTCAGAGGCCCCTCTCACAGGCTTCTGCTTGTGAGAGGTTGGTAGGAGAAATGGAGGAGAACAGGCTGAGTATGCCTGCCTTATACCAGTGCTATCAGCACATGGCATCAGGATGCACTAGAGCCAAGCTGACAGATACCACCAGAGGAAAAATTCCCAACAGCTGTGGTTAGAGCTGACACACTCCTAAATTGGGAGGGACATGTGCAATATGTACAATAGGTACAAAAGGGTTAAAAAATATTTTTCCTTTTGTCCGTCATTTTGGATCTTCATCACATACTGTGATTTGATTATTGGCAGATGGTTTGAGAGGGATGATATTCAGCTCTACACCTAAAAGATCACGTATTCTGGAACAAAATGGAGTCCTGATCCATGCCCAGGACTCCTAGTTAATACAAATCATTAATAATTCTCACCTGAGCACAGGTAATCAAAATGCACCCTACCCTAACACAGCACAAGATATGGCCAATGTTTATTAAGACACATTAACAAATGAATCAAATTTCCCTTGTTCCTTTTTGCCCAACTTTATACCCTTCTCATTTTTACCTGTTACATATTTTTACACTCTCACCTTCCATCTTTCCAGTTTCTTTTAGTTCCCTTGTGACGTTGCTTCTATCTCTTTCAGAGAAATACACATTCTATGATTACACTGCATTTTTACTTCATGTTTGAAATCTAATAACAGAATATTTTCAAAGCCAGTGTGAGTTAATGCCATTCCTGGGAAGATGAACATTTGAATTGACAGTGAGTAGATGACTGACACTGGCTAGTTAGTACCAAGAGTTTGTCAGGTTGCTCGCTGAAAATGAGCTCCTTCCACACCTACCAAATGTGTCGCTGGAAGACATATCAAGTCTCTCCACATCAAGGTTATTACAAGACAGTTTGATTGTAAACAGCGGTTGTGAAATGGGCTCCTTTTCAGGCTGCCATTGGAATTATAAATTATCTTAATGCCTGAAGAAGCAGGTGTTCTTCTTACACTCTATTTGAATTTGGGGGATGAATCAGACTCTATGCTCATATCCCATTCCTCCCAACTATGCAAATCTTTTTTTCTTCTCTCCTATCTCTCCCTCACCTAGTGTATGAATATGCATTTGGGGCTGCATGAAAAATACATGATAATGAGATATGACTATGCCCAGAGCCATCTCCTACCTGGGAAATGGTATTATGAAATAATAATGGCAAGAGTGCTGCTATAGTCAATATCATAAGATGATGAGTGTTCATAATGCAAAGAATCCTACCTTCAAGGCAGATGTGCATCAGAACACCACTAGAAGACTCCCAGGGGAGGCTAAAGTTTATGCCACACTAAAGATGAAAATGCAACCCTAAAGCTAGTGATTCATTGTTTTAATGGAACTTTACTTTCTTTGAAATATTAATTTGATCAGAAACATGGGTGATAGTTAAAAAATGCACTAATATTTGTTTTGTTTGTGTGATTTTCTGTAAATAAAGTCAGTCCTGATTGAACTTAGTGTTAGAACTCTCATTGAAACAGTGTTTTCAGACAAAATTATGTGTTCCCCAACTCAAAATGTTAATTGTATGAATGCCGTGATATGTCACTTTGAATTGCATCAGTCATTCTGAGTTTTGTTACATGGCATAAAACTAAATGATTTATTAAAACTGACATGTATTGTTACGTAGTTGATCTTAGGGTGAAATGGGATTTGAAAATTCCAGGGTTTTCTAACAAAGGCTGATACGGTGTGAAAAACGCACCCCATATTTTCATGATTTTATGATTATGATATGATTTATGGCATAAATATTATGCAGTTTGTACAAGGTGAGTGTGTAAGGTGTCATTGGAAAGTTATGATTTGCTGAATACGATTCTTATTTGTGTGCATGTAACATCATCTGTAGGCGAGATGCTCCCAGTCTAGATAGCTGGTTGAGAAGGGTCTATTTAAGGTAATGGGCCATTCAGATGAAATATAGGCCTCAGGAGAAACTTATTCTCCATCTGGTGAGCCTTTCTGGGAACACTCCAGACAGCATATTAGTAATGGCAGCTGTGACTCAGCAAGGTATGTGGAAGGGCATGTGGCCAGACTACATGACACTCATCTCCATTTTGGTACCTCTGTTTTTCAGCAATATGTTCTGGGAACCAAGTTTGAAACAAAGGGTTCCTGCCATATGGAAAAACTATGTAAGACAAGGAGTGACATCACTCATTGTGCTTCACTTCCTCACAATTGAACACCTGAAAGAAGCTTCAAAAGAAAAGGACTGGAAACCAGGGTAGGAGCCCAAGCTACAAAGCAAGTGCAGCTTGTGCCTTAAGGATCTGCAAGTCTGCTCATAACATCAGTCAGGGGGAGAATTTACTAATTCATATTAGGGATGTTAAGATGCATTTATTTTATTTATTAAAAGCCTGCTCCTTGTGAGCACCGGCCCCCACTTGCCCCTCCTTGCACCGCTGCTCCTCTAGGAAGCAGCAGTGGTGGGGGAGGAGTCTCTATGGGAGCCAACACACATCTCCCTCCTACCCCTCTGCTGCCTCTGATACAGTTAACCGGATACACATTCACATCCCCAATTCATATGCAATGTTTTCAGTATCTTAGCCTCAATTTGCAGTTGTGCTTATTTACTAGGTAATCTGATTTGATCTGTTAGCTTTTACGTGAATATAAGAGATAGCAATCTTTTGTAGTCAATAAATTGTTTTATGTTTTAATCTAAATCAATGTGCCTTTGACTGAAACATCTGGAGAAAATTTCAGCTTATTTTAAGATGTTCTGCATATTCTTCTCCACTTTAAGAGAGATATGAACTGAGTAATACATTCATACTGGTTGAGAGTTTGACCGGCTCAAGCCGATGCAGTTTTGGGGTGTTAGGCTTGGAAGCTGGGGGTTATTGTGACTGCAGCCCCTCTACTGCTGCTTCATACAGTGGCTGGCCAAAGCCTGCATGCAACTGAAGCTGGATGTCTCCCTGTGTTTGTGAATGTTGGAAGGGATGCAGGAACAGGAGCAGTTTATAGCCTGTCACAGCATAGTCCAGAGAGGGAACTCAGGCTGGTGAATCAGGTGGCTCAGAAGTATCCCAGTTCAAGTGGCACTCGTGGGGGAACCTGTACTTATGATAACAGGTTCAAAGACATGAAGACCTCACATAGATTAGTGTTGAAATAAATGTGTCCATATGGGTGAGTTGGACACAAGAAAAAAAAATCACATTGTTTTGCGTTGATAATTGTATTCAGAACCCCTGAACTTTGAGCTGAACTTCATATTATTTACAATATCTAATGAAAGAAATTGACAGAAATAATCTTGCACAATGCTCTCTGGATTTGATAACAGTTATAGCTAATGTATGACAATGTTACAAAACCAGCAAAAATATTCCAATTATAATTGAGATAACAATCCCAATGCTGTCTTAAGTATGGAAAATGTACCAAAACTAGAGGTGAAGTAATTTTGTTTTCTGTCAGAGTCTTGAAGTATTTCTTTTATTCACGGCATAATGTCTCACTACCTTAAGGTGACCTTGCATATATTTCAAAGGCTGCAGGGTACAATCTTGAAACACAGGTGATATGTAAATTGCACTGTCCCAGAATTGGCAGTGTCTGTCTTCTTAGGCATAGTTCTTCCTTTTCTTCCCTTTGGCCTCTATTTTAGTGTGTGTGATTGTGGAGGTGTTATGTTAATTTACTATTGGCCTATAGCAGGAACAAATTGCTCCCAGATTGGCTCATTTGCTCTAATCCTGGAGTAAGATGGAGCCACGGTACTGACCACTGCTCACCTCTCTCTAATCATTTGCTCCCAAGGTCCAAATAGTCTTCAATAGCAGTTTGAGACAGGATCACTAAGCTAGTTAAGAATAGAAGGTGAGTGGAACCAATCTTAGGCCAAGTCTACACTAAATGAGAAAGTTGACTTAAGATACGCAACTCCAGTAGCTGGAGTCGAAGCATCTTAAATTGTGCTTTGGCATTGTCCACACAGCGGGAGGCTGAGGGTTGCACATGTTCCTGTTTACTTCTCTTACTCATCATGAGGAGAAGGACTACTGGTGTGAATGGAGACACCTGCTCAGTCTGAATTAGCAGGTTTTCACTAGCCATGCTAATTTGAACCCTAGAAAATCGACTGCGGCAGCTTCAATCTTCTATGTAGACAAGCACTCAGGAAGAAAAGATCCAATGCAGACCTTTTATATTTGCAGATGATTAGTCTGCTATCTTATTCATTCCAGTGCTGTCCTCTTGTCCATTTCTGCAAGCATTAACATGATAATTTACTGTTTCCTATATTTTCCATAAATAAAACTGTCAGCTACAGACAAGGCATGAGACTTGAAACAGTCTTTTATGTAACGCTTTTCAGACAGTACTTCTGCATCCAAGACATGTCTTTCCAAACATGTGCAGAATAGTAAGCAATCTCTGGTTTAGCTGCAGAAATAATTCTTGCCCAGTGTGATTGTGAAAGGTCAACTATATTTCTGCTTCAACTGTTCCTGTGTTCTCTCAGCAGATTCCTAGACTTTCAGCTCCCTTAATGATGACCCAAGAAAAGGGTAGCTTTTAGTTAATCCTACAGCTCTGTCTTTTATTGTATTCATTATATTTTAATTGTTTTTTAATTCTGTGAATTTTTTTTATGTGAAGTGACCCAATGCTCGACTCCTTCAATAATTTTCCAGAAAGTTCCTTAGTTATGTCCCGTGTTTATGTGATGAGGCATCTGCCCTGAACAGGCACTTTGAGGGTAAAACCCAGCCTTTGGAGAGGGCTGAGAGAGAAAAGCCCACAACTGATGCAGATACTGCCAATTAGGGCCCATCTGGGGGCTATAAGAATAAGGACAGAGACTCTTACTCTAGCTGGGGAACAGGAAGGACCTGGCTGCCAAGGAAACTTAGAGGCTTCCTAAGACAGAGCAGTGCTGGGAAATGCAGGCAGGGCTGGGGAGCTCTGGCCTGATCTCACTCCCAGGCTGCAGGGCCTGAAGCAAGGCTTGAAAGTACTAGGGCTGCAGGGGGGCCACCAGGATAGGAAAAGGCAGCAGGTCCTCACCCTCTTGCCAAAGATGAGTGGCCGTTTCATACTGCAGTTTGCCCCTGTGGCAGGGGCTTGATGAAGACTGGCAGTGGGTCACTTAGGCAAGGTGGGTACAGGGGAATTGGGATTCCTTGGGAAGGGAGGTCCCCAGAGTGCAGAGACTGATGAACACCCCTCCCCCCAGAAGGGGACTGAGAGTGGGCACTGCCAGAGGGCAGTGTCCTGAAGAGAATGCCATGGTCTGGGAGTGATGCGGGTCCGGAATAGAGAGCAAGGAGTGAGGACATGGGGAGACACCCTCCAGAGGGAGGCACCCTGTGGGCTGTTAAGAGCTAATTCCCAGTGCTACTGGCAGGAGGCGCCATGGCGGTGAGTCCTGCCCTGTGACAGTCTCCTTCAAATATTTGCATGAGCTTTGGCAAGATTTAGAGATTGACCTTCTGTATTTTTTGTGCATCTTTGCTCATGCATATTGCTTTGCTAAACTGTCTTACTGAATTTCTTTCTTCTAACTTTTACTTTCGTAGACATGCCTCATACCAAACTTTAACTTTGTAGTTTCTCATATAGTGAACTGTCAGTTTGTTCAGGCTCTACTGATATGGAACCTGGGGAAAAACATCTGTACATGCTCCATGTGTAACTCACGGGATTTGTACTTGGTTTAGTATTATCTACTGACTTTTTGTTTTTCTAGATATTGCAGTGCAAACAGCCAGAGTTTATAGCAACAATTAACATCATGACATAATTAGTTAAAGTTTTTACAAGGTATTAAATATTTAGAATACAAAATATTACTATTAACAACACTAAAGGCTAATCAAATTGAGGAGGGGGAGAGGGCAAATGCCAAGAGCATGCTCTAAACAGTACTAGAATTGAATGGGGTACAGCTGAAGACAGCAGTGCATTATGGGATGGCATCAGGATTCAGGGATGACTGTATATGGTGCAGGACAAAGACATGATGGTCAGATAAAGAACTCAAACTCTTAATTGTCCAAATTCCATTGCTCTTAAATCTGGGATTTATAGCTAAATACCAGTGATGTACTCTGAGAATTTAGCAGTTTGAGTTTGCTTTTGTTAGGGATCTGGTCTATAAAGTATGGGGGGGAGGGAGGATTTCTGTCATTTTATTTTCAGTAAAATCAGGATTGGGTTCTAGATTGGAGCTCTGGTTTGACATGTATCTGTTGAATATTCTAATTTATCCGTTGTCTGGAAAACTCACAGATCAGATACTTTCAGTAGAGATTCAGCAAGACTGAATTTTCAAATTGTGTTACATCTGGTTGACTACCTCATGGGACCTCTGTACAACCAGTTCCAAGGAAGATAGGAAATACAAAGAGAATTGTGTTAGTTGTGTATTTGTTTTATAATAAAAAAAATCAGCTAATGGATTTTTTTCTGAAATTCAACAAAGGTTTATATTTTGTGTTAGCTGAATTGACAGTTTATTTTATTCGGACCAAGTCATCCACTCCCGTATAGATTATCCATCACCCCACCTTTGAAGCTAAACACCCTGTAGCAAAATACTAGGCATGAACAGAGAGATCGAAAAGGAAATCCAGAAGGATCAACCTCAAAATGTTGTCAAAGCTAATGAAAATGAAGGAAAGAAACACAGGACCTTTCTAAAAAAATCAACTGACATCTCCTTTGAAATTGATAAAGAAGTTGAGCAATGGGACTACACAAAATTAAGCGTTAAAAACAGTTAAAGTGTAATGAACTCAAGATGTATCTAGTACTGAAACAGTCACAGTCAGCCATATCTCAGGAGTAAGCAAGAAAATGATGGTGGGGCTATTTTGTGGTGTTTCCCCTCACTGCCCTCCCTCCGCTGGAATCTGGGACTCTGAATCCAGTGCCATCATTACACACAAGTAAGAAACACACAAGACAAAATGATGTGCTCCCATCCCATATGTCCCTATATTTCCCTCACCAGGTACCCATGTTTTCGGTTATATTGTGGTGAGGGGAGCAAACTCCATGAGTGCACATGCAGAGGATGGAAATGGTAGGAGCCTTGACATCTGTGAATGAGCACCAGGAGGAAGATAGCTGGATGCCAGGATAGGCAGTGCTAGCAGAAAAGATAGTGCCAGTGAACCCGGCACTGCTTTTATTTCTAGTGCATAAAATTGGTTTTAATTACACAAAAAGTGTCATAAAGACACCTTCATTAGTCTTGCTAGTTTCATTTGCTGTGCCTCTGTTTCACCATCTTCAAGAAGGGCCATGCATCTTGCTCTCCCCACCTATGAGAGTTTCACCAATAACTTTTGTCCATGCACCAGGATAATCTTGCACATCGTCAGTGGACCATAATTTCTTTGTTTACCTGCAAATAAAATTCCTACTTCTTTCATCTTTTCAAAGGGGGCAGTTTGTGCTCAGTCTGTGCTTGCCTGTCTTAAAACTCTTGCAGTTATTGTGTAAATGTCTAGTTCTAGCACCTTTTTCCAGTGTAGTCTGTATTGCTGATAAGCTGCTGTCTAGTCTGGTGTAATTGCTGCTGCGATTTAATACTTTAATATCAGCTCCCCTTTGATTGCTGCTATATGCATTTAATTTGGTTGCAAATCATCTTATCTTCAAAGTCATTGCTCAACAGCAGTTGTCCTGTTTTTCAGCTGTGGAAATCACTCATATGAATTTTAGTCTCCTGCATCTCAGACCACATTGCTACTAGCTGTTAAGAAAATCATGCTCTTTTCACCTAAGACATCTAATAAAGTGATCCTCAAAGCTAGGTAGCTGAGGTCATGCCGCAGTCACGTTAGCCAGTGGTAGGCACCTCCATCTGCTTGGGATCCCCAGCGATGAACCCACTTAGGGTGTCCCTATCGTTCTCTTTCCTCTGTGTCTGACTCATTCTATCTTCTGGTTATGTGCAATACCTCTCAAGAAAACTGTTTCCATATGCTGCCAGCTGCCTTTTATGCAGATACCATGCACCCTTCCACATAATAGGTGTACTCCTGCCACTCATCCTGCTGTGAAGCCTAAGACAAGGGTCTACACTACCAGAGAATGTTAACCTAAGATATACAACTCCAGCTATGAGAATAGCATAGCTGGATTTGAGGTACTTTAAGTCAAATTTCTGAAATGCCCCCCACTACGGGGAAACTCTTTGTTGACTTCCCTTACTCCTTGCAATGCAGTGGATTACTGGCGTTGATGAGGGAAGAGGAGGCACTATCAGTGCTCAATTTAGTGGATTCTTACTAGACCCACTAAATTGAACCCTGAGAGATCGATCTCTGGAGAATCGGTCTCGCGGTAAGTAAAGACAAGCCTTGAGAGGTGTCAGGTCTTTGGCATGCCACAAGATTGGGTCCCACTGGCAAGATTGTTTAGTCCCAAGGCAGCTGGGGCTTTGGCTTTGGTACTGAGGTGGTGGTACTTAGCTGTTGGGCAGTGTCAGGGCTTAGGTGGCTTTTTGAATTACAGCTGGCAGAAACTTAGACAGCTATGAGGTTTGGCAGAAGCTGAACACCAATTTTGAGAATGTCAGTGCTGTCTAATTTGTGGATTTAGACACTCACATCGTCCAAGGCTTACGATCTGAAAATCTGATGCCAGGTCTATACTAGACCTGGAAGGTCGGATTAAAGTATGCAGCTCCAGCTATGTAAATAATGTAGCTGGAGCCAAGCTTGGTGCTGTCTTCATAGTGGGAGGTCGATGAGAGCAAACATTTCCATCTGCTTCCCTTACTCCTTATGACTGCCGACTTGGGGCACCCTCAGCGTTCAATCTTTGGTGCATTAAGTGGAGATGTGGCCTAAGTTCTACTTGGAATAGGACTTAGAGTGTTTTCTGTTAAAGATAACCTTCGACCTTCCTGGAGCCAGCTCATGCTAGTAGAAATGGATCATTACTGCCCATACAGCTGTGTAAGAGTTAATCACAGTAAAACCCATTGCAGGTCAGCAGCTGCAATATATTTTTAAACAGCCACAGAAGTTACAAAGCTTTCTAACTGAAACAGAACTCTTCCTAAAGAGTAAGAGCTAGGACCACCACTTTTAGTATACAGCTTCCTATGATCATAACTTAAATCATCGTAAGAGTTTGGTTATGCCAGGAAAATGGGATGCGTCTGCAGTGTGATTGCTTCTCATAAAACCATACTGAATCACCAGGCAGGTGAAAGGGGCTGACTGGGGGGCTCCCATTAGGGAGGGTGGGGGGCATACAGGGATGTTGCTAGCTGTTCCTCTTGGTCAGGGAGTGAGGGGAAAGTGTGGTCTGCTGCATTTATCACTCTGGCTGGAGAGCACAGGGGGCAGACAAGCTGTGCACTTTGCTCTCACTCTCCGACAGGGACAGGAAGGGGACGAGCAGGCAGTCCTAGTACAAGTCTGGCAGAGAAGGGGCTTCAGTTCCTTCTCATACCCAGTCCCCTGCCCAGAGGCCCTCACTCCCCAACCCTGACTTCTGCCCACTCCACACCCCTCATCCCCTGCCCTAGCCCTCTCCTTAAGGACTTGCGCAACACTGGGTAAATATGCTGTATAGTATAGTATAGTGTGTGCATAAATTCTTCATGGACGTTTTAAGTAATGGAATTTCTCAAGTGCTGGAAAATTGCTAAATATATGTAGAAGGCCGTGACAAAAGTATAAATGGTTTTACGCTGTATTTCTATATTTGTGTGTGTGTGTGGGTCAGGGGGGACAACATGCCTTTGTTTTGCTACAGGAAAATTCTTTAAAAAATGACATTCTTCTCTCTACTGCAAGCTCTTGACATGGCCAAAAAGAGTGATGGCACAGAATAAAAACACATTCAGTCCTGAATGTAATCACTAATACTTATTAAACAATTTGTTAGACCATGTAGACAAATGTGACCCTAAGCACCCCTGTATGGGCTGCACTGAAGCCCAGAATGTGTCAGGAAGTTAAACTTAAGAATATGGCAGCAAACTGCATGACTCAGGAGGCGGGAAGATGATATTTCCATCTGCAGAATGGTCAATCTGTCACATTCCATGAGCACTTAATTCATTTAAAATAGATTCAGTGCTTTTAATGTCATCTCATTCATCTTAAATACTTGTTTAAATTAACTAGTAAAAGAGTAGGTTATTTAAAAAACAGTGACTCAAGCTTTTGCACTATAGGTAATTGATTTGCTGAGGTTTTTTTAACTAGGTATTTTCAATATTTCAAATTAATATAAAACTGCACTATGCTATCAAATTTAAAGAGCCTTAACAGGATGATGTTTATTATTAGGAATGGTCAAATTATTCACTATAAGCTACTTATTTGGCTTCTTAGTTCTTTATTCCTGATTGTATATTGTCCGTGAAGAAATTCCAATTTGTATATGTTTATTCATTATAATGAGTTGTTCAGTGAATGATCTACACAAGCAAATTTCATCCTATGGATAGTTTGCAGATTTTTGATATTCATCAATTATTTAATATTCATTGTTCATCTAAAGTCAAATGATATTCTTAGAGCTCTCTGAGGGTATGTCTACACTACAAAGTTAATTCAAACTAACAGCCGTTAGTTTGAATTAACTTTCATAGGCGCTACACATGCAAACCGCTTGTTCGAACTTAATTCGAACTAGCGGAGCGCTTAATTCGAACTAGGTAAACCTCATTCTACGAGGGCTAATGCCTAGTTCAAATTAAGTAGTTCGAATTAAGGGCTGTGTAGCCACTTAATTCGAACTAGTTGGAGGCTAGCTCTTCCCAGGTTGCCCTGGTGGCCACTCTGGGCCAAGCCAGGGAAACGCTTCTGCCCCCCTCCCGGCCCCGGAGCCCTTAAAGGGCCACAGTCTGCACCTGGCACGGCATGAGCCAGCCACCTGCTGCCACCCAGCTCTCCGCCTCTTCCCAGGACCAGGCTGGCGGCTCCCAGGAGCCTGCCCGGGGCTGCAAGAGGCGGGTGCCCACCTGGTCTAGTGTGGAGATCGTGGACCTCATCCAGGTTTGGGGGGAGGCCTCCAACGTCCACAATCTCCGCACTAGGCACAGGAAAGTGGCTGTCTAGGGCAGCATAGCTGCCAGCCTGGCCACCAAAGGCCACATGCGAACCCAGGAACAGGTTTGCATGAGAATCAAGTTGGTCCAGTGAGACCCCCGACCCTGAGCCCTGAGCTTAGAACATAAGAACGGCCGTACTGGGTCAGACCAAAGGTCCATCTAGCCCAGTAGCCTGTCTGCCGACAGCGGCCAACACCAGCTACCCCAGAGGGGATGGATCGAAGACAATGACTAAGCCATTTGTTTCATGCCATCCATCTCCAGCCTTCCACCAACAGAGGCCAGGGACACCATTCCTACCCCCTGGCTAATAGCACTCCATGGACCCAACCTCCATGACTTTATCTAACTTCTCTTTGAACTCTGTTATAGTCTAGCCTTCACAGCCTCCTGTGGCAAGGAGTTTCACAGGTTGACTATTTGCTTTGTGAAGAAGAACTTTCTTTTATTAGTTTGAAGCCTGCTAACCATTCATTTCTTTTGGTGTCCTCTAGTCCTTATATTATGGGAACTAATGAAGAAATTTTCTTTATGCACCCTCTCCACACCACTCATGCTTTTATAGACCTCTATCATATCCCCCCTTAGTCTCCTCTTTTCTAAGCTGAAAAGTCCCAGTCCTTTAGCGTCTCTTCATATGGGACCTGTCCCAAACCCCTAATCATTTTAGTTGCCCTTTTCTGAACCTTTTCCAAGGCCAAAATATCTTTTTTGAGGTGAGGAGACCACATCTGTACACAGTACTGAAGATACCATAGTTTTATACTTCCCCTCCTCCTTCTTTCCCTGGCTTCCCCCTTCCAGCTCCCTCCGCCCAGGTTTCCCCCTCCCCTCTCCCACCCTCTCTCTTCCCCTCTCCCACCTCCTTTTCCCAGTCTCCCCAGAGGTTAATCTCCCCCACCCCCAGTTTTGTTCAAAAATAGAAACTCTCTTTATTTAACACATGTGTCCTTTATTTTTTACATCAGGAAGGGGGGCTAGGGAGGGGTAAGTGGAAGGAGGTGAGGGAGGAATGGGGCACAAGCCCCCGATGGGGAGGACTGGGGTGCTTCTGTGGGCTCCTCGGGGTGGAAGCTCTCCTGCAGGGCCTCCTGGATCCTGACAGCCCGCCGATTGACCCCCCGGATGGCAGCCTGCAGCAAGTGCAGCCGGGTTGATGGCCGAGTGCTGTGATGTGCTGAGTGTGGGCACTCAGGGCACTCCAAGACAGGACTGCTTTGCTGTCCCTCATCGAGGTAGACAAGCAAGCGGGGAACACTGAGAACTGTTTGTCCAGGGTGGGGGTCGGGTCCCTTTAAGCACAGCCCTCGGCTAGCCTGAGGCAGCAGCTCCACACTTTTAAGTCCTAACCTGATGCCCTGCCGGCACTGGTTCCGACCAGCCTTAACTTCAGTTCAGGGTCCACTCAATGTGGACATGCTCGTTCGAATTAGCAAAATGCTAATTCGAATTAGTTTTTAGGTCTAGATGCACTAGTTCGAATTAGCTTAGTTTGAATTAACTAATTCGAATTAAGTTAGTTCGAATTAGTGCTGTAGTGTAGACATACCCTGAGTGGCTAATCCATCCATCCTTCAATTTTTGCACGCACCTGAAACTAGCATCATTGTATCATGAAATGAATTTAGTTTTTTTTTTTATTGATCGAATCATGGCTCTAGGTTTGAAATTCACTTTCCTAGAATGTACACAAGAACAAAACTTTACTTGCAGGAGTGTTCATGAAAACTCAGGCCAAAAGGAGTACAAATACACCTCCAGAGATTGCCCCAGGCTGGATTTGTGTCTAAAATTTTCTCTGCTTGCAATGACCCTTGTGGGCTGTTTTTCAGGTGTGCTTCAGAAACTCAGCCCTCTGGCCAACTCTCACTCCACAGGTGTCCAAATCAATCAGACTCCTTCTAGGCTAACAGGCTCTCTGCCCTGTCCTTCTCTGTAACACTGTCCCTGGGCTCTGGGCTCAGTCAGTCCTTCAATTTCAGCTCTTCTGAGTTGCCTCTCAAACATGTTCCCCCCTCTTTATTATGGAGCCACCACACTATATCTATGCATTAGATCTCCCTCTGGGGTATATCAATGTTCAGTAACTGTTGACAGCCTTCAGGGTCTTCAGTCCTCTTTCTGGGCTTGGTTCAACTTCCTTTTTAGGGTATTCCCTCTGGCTGGTGGGGGGCAGGGACTCAGGCCCACCAACTACTCCCTGGTGCTTTAGTTTGTCTGCTCCTATTCTTCCATGGGCCATTTTCCATGTGCACTCTCACTTTCACTTATATCAGCCTCATGGAAATCTTTTACTGAGTCCCAGAAGGCAGCCACTCTTGTTCTGTCCCAGATACTGCAGCTTCTTCAAACAGTAAGAAATTCCATCCTTGCTCTTTCAGCTTCTGCTGTAACTGAACTTCTCTAGCCCTGTAGCCCTTTGTATACGAGCCTACTGATCCCCGATTGGTTGCTTCCCTGCAGCCTGTCCCTAATTGGCTGCTTCCCTACAGCTTCTCCAGAAGACACTTTGGGGGTGTTCATGTTACATAATGGATTATGTTAATAGTATTTTCCTCTAACGGTAAATTTAAGGATGCCATGAGAATTACCGTACATGCCACTCTAAACAAAAGATTTGAATATACCGTATGTTTCTCTTTATTTGATTAATAAAGCATATTTGTTGGGATTTAAAAACTAAGTAATAAACATTTCAAAATATTTTCTTAATCAATCCATTAAGAATGTTTAAGTAGTGCTATTAAAACTCCATGTTTGTGGACTTATAATAATGATGGGCAAGCCATTTTGAGTAAAACAAGAACCACACAGAATTCTGAACTCAAATTGTATTGAAAAAAATGTATTTATTTGTTTATTCGTTTTCATTCTCATGAGCTTTGCATTTCTTGGCTCTAATAGCATTTGGATATGTGAAGATAAAAAGAACTCCTGAGGTAACCAATAGAGCCAGGAGATCTGGACATTTTTCAATTCTTGTCTTTCAAAATTTGCAATTTTTGTCTTCTGACAAAAGAAGTTCAATAAAAGTTTTTGGTTTTAACACAATTTTGGATTACTAATCTTCTAAACATTTTGAGATGTATCTAGCAATATTCTCTGAAAATCATTTTATTTCCACAATAGACTATACATATATATACATTTAAAATGTATTTTAAATTTTTGTATGGCAGCCTTTTGAATTTG
Source organism: Pelochelys cantorii (assembly GCA_032595735.1). Classification (NCBI taxonomy): domain Eukaryota; kingdom Metazoa; phylum Chordata; order Testudines; family Trionychidae; genus Pelochelys; species Pelochelys cantorii. Next base: position 328,519,476 of record CM064326.1, on the reverse strand, counting down.
CTTTTTCGATGCAGTACTTTCCATGACACATAGTACAAGAAGATAGGTAAAATCTGTGTACTTTTAATGTAGCATATTGCTGTGGTAGGTGAAGACTGAGATTGTATTAAATATCTCAGTAGCTAGCATTTATCAGGCAACATAGAAGTCACTGTGATTTACTCCTGTACTTAAAGTCAGGCACATGCTGAAGAGTCTTGCTGAATTAGGGCCTAAGGGCTAGTTCTCTCAAATCCTTGCTCCAGATATTTATTGTCTCTATAATATATTATTTACACGGTGACTGTGCCAAGAAGCCAAAACAGATTTTGGTCCCACAATACTCGGTTTTCTGATAACACTGAAGAAGAAAAAAAACCTGAAATAATTTACAGTTGTACCGGGCTTTGATGCTGCAATTGATCGGAACACAGACATATCTGCATCTGCACGGGCCTCATTGGAATCAATGGCACTTTTGTCTGGAGTACGCAAACATGCATGGAAAAGATTTGAAGAACTGGGCCAAATTTCTTACAAATTGTATAGTTCAGACCTGTGTTGAGCAATCCGTGTCATTTCATGCCTCATTTTTTCCATCCAAATGCAGAATACATTTTGTTGTATGCACTGAGACATGGACTGTTGTGGGCACTCTGCTAATCAGCTGGGCAGCATTTGAATCTCTCCTAGCTGGCCACCCAGTCACACAACTTACAGGAAACACTGGTCTGCATACCCCCAGAGATCCATGACAAACAGGTTGAACTCCACTGGTCTGTGGTTAATGACAGCATTTCATGGACCCCTTAGACATATTTTACAGTTTCCACAGGGGTCCTTAGGCCTCTATTTGAAAGCCATTGAAATAAACTAATATGTTGGTAAGTATTAAGTGACACATCATCAAGTCTGTGATGTTACTCATATATAAGGAAGTTTTGCAGCCATACAAAGCATATTATCTGGACTACAGAATGATGAAAATATTAGGTATGTCATTCCCAGTCCATACCACACAAGCACTACAGTTGTCTGGAAGCATTATTTGTCTTTGGTTTGGATTTGCATCTGTTTTAGCAGCTAATAAGACTAACTCTGCCTTGCATAGCATACGATCTACTCTGTGCCATTTAGCACCTGTGTTAAATCATCTTTGATTCTGCTTGAGTAACTTTGGGTGTGCATTTGTAAGTAATCTGCTAAAAGAAAGGAATGTTTGTTTCAGTTATATGATTTTTTTTTTCAAACTACAGTTCCCTTTTTTTCAAACCTTTTTGTAGCTGTTCGCAAAGAATGAAGGAATCAAATTGTTTGATGTATTAATGAAAGGAATTTTCTGCTTATCACCCTGTATTTTTGCTGGAATACAGCATAAGCACACACAGATCTTAAAATTGTAAGAAAATTTAATAGCGGAGGAGAGGGGGAGAGAATTGACTTCCCTTCCTGTTACCATAATGATGAAATAGCACATTATATTTTACTCCCTTATCTAAAACAAATAAAAATTCAAAGTAGCCAAAACCTCAACCTACTCGGGCACAAAATTTATAAACGTATTTCTCTATATCTGTAATTCTTGTAGGTTTCTTTTCTATATAGGTCTCTCAGCACCACCCACCATCACTATCTGAGCTCCTCGTGTTTCTGAATGAATGTGTATCCATGACAATCTGGGTGAAGTAGGGAAAATAGCATCTCTAGTTTACATGTGGGGTACTGAGTCACCTAAGGCCCAAACCAGAGGTATTGAGGTACCTGAACTCCAAATTTGGGTGCCACTGAAATCCACAAAACCTTCCCTTGAACTCTGCATACCCCTGAATAAATTCACTAAGCAGCCACATTTTCACTGTGAAAGTCTGTATGCTTCTGTGTCTGTCTCTGGGCATGCATGCAATCTCCCACTATTGGCATCCAAATGCTTCAGACCCAGCATAATTTTCAAATTAGGAAATATAGGTGTACTCCTGCCTATGTTAAATGCAGATTGTGGTCCATGCACAATCCAACTGGAGGAAGAATTTGTGATGTCACCCTAATAACCCCTTTACCCATTGGTTAGAACACTCACTCAAGGTGTGGAACACTGGTTTCTATTCCCTCTTGACCCGATAGAGAGAGGATTTCAATACAGGCCTCCCACCTCTCAGGTAAGCACCGTAACTACCGGGCTATGAGATATTCAGATGCGGTTCCCACATTCTCTTCTGTTGAAACTGTTCCATTCTGGAAGAAAAAATTAAATAATCATTGGTTCTGGGATGAATGAGAGTGGCTCTGTAGCCTGGTACTCAGGGCATTTCATCTGGGTGGTGAGAGACAAAGGACCAGTCCCCCCCGCCCTTATGACCATTTAATTATTTTTCCAAAGTGGAATGGCATCAAGAGGAGAGATGGCAGAAGAACCATATCAGAATATCCTGTAGCCCATTGGTTAGAGCACTGTCCTTAATGCTGATGATATCTGAATAGGGAGCTTTCATCTTATCAGGCAGAGGAGGGAAATGAACCCAGATCTCCTACATTGCAGATGAGCATTTTAACCACTGGGCTGAAAATAAGGGAGATACCTCCTCCAGCATTTCTTGCAAGAATAGCTGAGGTGCCAAGATGTTCCTGACTTTGCAGTCCACAGCTAGGAATCCCTTCCAATCAGAAAGAGATACATACCTGCACCACAGACTTATGCATCTAGCCTCCTGAGAAGAGTGGAGTATAGGATATATCATTCTCACAGATATCTCCCATTGTTTAGCTTAGGCAGCTCCCCTCACCAGTATTTCTCATTGCTTATCTTAGATATCTCTCTGCCTAAAATGCTGGGTTTTGTGCATCACATTCTGAGGTGTGATGCTCTTTCTCCCCCTGCATTAAATAGGGAGTTGGCACCTAACCCAGGGTTTGTGGATTCCAATGATTTTTCAGTCTAAAAGTTAGGTGTTGCAGTGTTCAGTTTTGCAGCTGATGTACGAGTGTCTCTGTGCTTTCCGGTCATAGAAATTAAAGGTCTGATTGGGTGGGGTGGGGAAGTAGGGATGGAGTCTCCAATTTACTTCATGTCAAGCAGTAAGCAAATTGGCCAAGGTCACAAAGAAGCATTATGGAAGAATCCATGTTTCCTGAATCCCAACTGAATGTTTTAGTCACAACATTCACTTCCCTCTATTCTGGTGCTGAACTGTGCATGCATGGGGAAAAAAATTGTATTTCTTTAAGTTAATGCCCTAAACTGGTACAAATGTGAATTGAAAGGTGAAATGGATGGTATCAGCTACACAAGGCAGGGAGAAATTGGTCTGGAGATTTATTTCAGAGAAATAAGTGAGATATTTTGCTGACTGTCAGTGGTAGTAAGAACGTAATTCAATAAGTGTAGGCTGAGTTCGAATAGATGGAAAATTAATCTTCAGCCTCTGTCTCCTGTGGGATTTTCCTGTGCCATTATTGATTGCATTTCAAGCTCCTGCCTCAGGAGAGAAATTGGTTGGAGTTAGATTTTAATTGTATTCACAAGCTACATTGGATTACTTTCCTTCACAAGATATGTGCTTTGTGGTATGTTTGTGAAAACAAAGTTGGGCTGGATATTAAAAACGTAACCAATACATTTATTCTATTGATAGAAACATAATTCTTAGGATCTTGTTGCGTGATTAATATGTTAATGCAAATACACTGTTTCCTCCCCTGTCTTGGACAGTTTTACTGTAAGTCTACATTATTTTAATTCATATATATTTATTCGGGGGAATGAGTAAATTCCTATTAATTATTGAGAAACCATTATGACACCTGGATTTTGTCAATTAGTGACTAGGAGTGAAATTTATCCAGTCTGGAAAGACCCAGGCACCATTTAAGCCATTATGGAGGGGGGATAGGAAAATGTGTCGGGCAGTGGGGATATCACAGTGGCTCTCTGTGCCAGCCCAGAAAATGTCAAAAGTAGTCAATTCAAAGCAGAATGCTTGTGCATTTTATGTGAATCGTTGGGCCCAGTCCTTGATATCAGGGGCCCCACAGAGACAATGATGCATGCGGGAAGGGATTCTAGGTGAGTTGAGGGAATTGAGTGAATGAACTCACCGATCTTTGTAGTTCTCTCTTTTGGCTCATGGAGCATAGACAGAAAAGATAATACGCCCTGGCTTGATGATCTCTACAGCAGCAATTCTTGTTCGGGGGAGGAGTGCTGGTAGAACTTTCAGAGGCTCTGTGGGGCTGCAGATTGTGTGAAAGCTCAAGCCCTTGTATGATATCTCATGATTCTTGTAGACCAAATGCAGAGAATGAAACTGCAACCTCTTCTCTGAGCTCAGAGGATGGGGCTATACAACCTAACTCCCCCTTTTTCCAAAAAGAATGATAGAATAGGAACAAAGAGGGATTATCTCACTTAGAGAGTCATGCCTTCCCCCTCTTGGTAAGAGGCAATCACTTGAGTCTGCATTTGCAACCAAATATTCTAATCTCTTAGAACTGAATTGAAACCATGTAGAAAAGAGATTGCAGAGATTCATGTTCAGAGGAATACGGAGTTTTCATAATCCTTCCAGTCCTATATGAAAACATGCTCTTGGGAGCGCTGCTTTTATAGAAGATAGACTATAGAGAAACTTTGAAATAAATAAACCCTGCAAATTCAAAACAAATAATCTTTGTGGAGAGATAAAGGGGAAACAGTAGCTGGTTCTGGTATTTTATAGTGGTAATATGACTTGACAGCACATAAAATTCTTTTTTTGAGCATGTGAATGTAGTGTTTGGGACTGTTGGTGCAAATCTCCCAAATAAATGACAGTGCTAGGTTTTGGGGATTGCTCTTTTTTTTTTTTTAATCAAATGATTTGTAGGTATGAATTTTGTGACATTAACACCTGTTGCTGGGATTTCATGTTCATAGTTAGTCTAACTCATTTTCTGGCCTCATGCTGCCCAATCTAATAACTCAGGATCAGCACACTAAAATTTGGTAACCGTTAGGTGACATTTCACACTTGCAAACATTTACACTGCCCTGTAGCTGAAAAGCAAAAATTATGGTAAAACATTAATTGGGCCATATTACATTTTGTGTAGAGTGATGTTAATGTTCCATCATTTTAAAACGTAAACATATACAGTAATCTCTAAATAATCACTGTTTTGGATCCACAACGATCATTTAAAAATCAAGATATAAGACCAGAACTTCCTCCTGACACTTCTGTTTATGAAATGGGGATGGATAATGTGTTAAACTGCAATGTCCCATACAACATTGTTCCGATATATCCTGCTCTATCCACTTTCCTGTTTTTAATACTAAATTTCATCACTGGAAAAGGAGAAACTTCTATGTACAGTATCAAAAGGCTGTAAATGCTTTACAGTTGCTGACATTGGCCTGAGGTCAAGTGCTCACCAATGTGAACATGTACACATCTGGTCTTAAATGGGGGCTGAGGATTACACTTAAATTCTAATGTGGATTTATGAAGATACCCAGGTGGAATGGGAGTGTTAGGTACCTCCTGATGTGCTTGGAGTGCCTGAAGAGAAACAGACAGACTCATGTGCCCTTCACCTGGTGGGTCATAGGACTGCTGCCCTGACTACTGTGCTACAAAGGGAGTAAGCAAGAACATGGCTGTTTCTCTGCTGTAGTCAACAGACCTGGCTTTTCAGAGAACTCTGGTTCATGCCATAAAAATAGTATTGGGCTGACCAGACTCTCCTGCTCCCTGGAGCTCTGGCAGGCATCCTGTCTTCCCAAGTACAGTACCTCCCAGCTCTTCTGCTGGGGCAGTGAAACATTAACACTACCCTTTATTATGGGATCTGGGATCAAACCTTTACCTAGTACTGCAATAGGACAAATGCCAGGACAGCTAAAGAAACGATATTTCAATCAAGACAATCCTGTGGTTGCCTTGATATTTGGTTATGTGTGATTAAAGATGAACACCATAGAAATACATCATTAATACTCTAAAGACAGTTATGTTCGGTTAAAATCTGTATAGTTCTTCAAAACATAATCCATCTTACAAAATCAGGGTGTGTCTACACAGCACCCTAAATTCGAAATAAGATACACAATTTGCACTATGCAAACTGTGTATCTTATTTCGATTGAATTTCGAAACAAGCTATTTAGAAATTTGGCACTTCTACACAGCGCCAAATTTCAAAATAACAAGGGTAACCAGGATGATGAAATAGTATGCCCATTATTTTGAGAAATGGACAGCTTGTTAAGATGTGGGGTACCTCCGGTATCCCGAAATAACCACGCAGTGTAGACATACCCTCAGTGTCTTCATGTATAATATCAACATGACTATACAGTGATACTTTATTATAATATGTATTATTGCTGTTCCAAATAGTTAACTTATGATAAAATACTGTAACAGGACTCTTATTTATATCATGTTCCTTTCTTTTTGCCTCTTGTTCTAAGCTAAATGAGTTGTTTATGTAAAATCTATATATGAAATGTACATTGGAGCAATTTAGGATTTCCAATCTGCAAGATAATTTCCTAATAGGAATGTGGAAATAAATCATATTTATACTTTCCCACCTACAGCTAGAATGAACTTGTAGTGCTAATTGATTATGAATCATTACCATGCTGTAAGATTAAATGCTCTTGCATTGTGTGTGTGTGTGTGTGGTATATATTAAATATGCATCTGGATGTATAGCACTGCATTCACCTTTTTCATCTATCAGTTTTAATTCCATTGACTTTAATGGGACATCTCTCGGTTTAAACCAATGTAAGAGGAGAAGATTTTTTGTGTGTGTGTGTGTGTGTGTGTGTGTGTGTGTGTGTGTGTGTGTGTGTGTGTGTGTGTGTGTGTGTGTGTGTGTGTGTGTGTGTGTGTGTGTGTGTGTGTGTGTGTGTGTGTGTGTGTGTGTGTGTGTGTGTGAGACAGACATATAAACACTGACCTAGCTAGTAGAGAAAGATTATGAGTCTATTCTGTGCCAAGAGGCAAATGTGAATTAAATTGTTCTTAACATAAATTTTAATATTTTGTCCTTTGAATGTCTTTCCTTATAAAGCCTGAAAAGAATGAGACTGACACTGGAAGCCAGAGAATCAGACCTGTGTTTGAAGAAGATGCTGTGTTTAGGAGACAGATATCTTACCAGCATGCAGCAGTCCACATACCAACAGATATTTATGAAGGCTGTAAGTAGCACGTGAACACATAATTCTATACTGTAATTATAATAAATTTATTATGTGAATCCCATTCATAAAAGCAATTAGATAAGTGTGCCTATTTTTTTCATTTCTGTCAGTGGGGTTTTTTTAATGCTTTCCTTTTAAAGAGCTTCACATATGGTACATTAGGCATGCCATTCATATTATGAGCTGGAAGAAGCTGTATTTAGATTATCAACTATGTGAGAGAGGTAAAGATATGCTTATAAGAGATCTGAATTTGGATAATGGATCACAGAGCAGGAACTGTGAAAGTAAATTCTTGTGAGTGTCCTAATTTTCTCATCCATTCATTCTTTGTGCAGTTTTCTCAGTTAATCCAAACTCTTCTCGACAGCTCTTCCTTAGATAGTTTCAGCCTCAGGCAGAGATGAGCACTGAACACATCTGAAGTATTTCAAAAGCATATACAGCTCATTGAAATAGCATGCTGTTCAATATGGTAGTACTTATACTGCATGTAGCTTATATGAAGCACTTTTTGTTAGTATAGACATTTAGCAGTGAGTGTTGAATGAGCTCTCTTCAAACTGAGCCAGTAAAGGAAACAATAGTGCTCAAGTTTCCAAATAAGTAATTACAGCAACCCAAAATGCAGTACTAAATTGTCTCTCAAAATAGAATTATTTTCTTGTCTGAAACTTCATAAAAGGTACAATATGAAATAGAAAGACACAAAAGAGATACCACACTCATGTTGAAATGCCTGAAAATTTAAGAAAGGAGGGATCCATTTTAGTTTTGTAGTTAGCACTACTCATTTTTATTCTGCAGACTTTTCTAGTCTATAAAGATCTCATCAACAGGAAGGAGACTCTAATCTGACCTGTATTTCTTTAAAATTCAAAGTCATCATTGTGTTTCTGCATCTGTAAATGACATAGGAGTGAAAATGGAAATGTCAACAGGATTGGGGAGGAGGGAATCATAGTATTCTTCATATGGTGTGTGTGAACGACATTGATTTAGAGGATTATTCTGGGATTCTGACTTTAATAAATGCTAAGGTGCATTTTAATTGAAGGATTAAAGTGAAGTCAGCAGCCATTTTCTTTCCTTATTTTAGAGCTTCTTACATTTAGCTGCTAAAATCTTATGAGAAATCATCCCCATCACTGGGACTGGGAAGCTAATTTGTTAATGCCCCTTGAATTGAGATGTGGTCACAGGAATATTTAAAAAGTCTGGATCTTGTGTTAAGGTTCCAGGCATGATTTGTAAATGGCATGTATATCCTATAGAATATTTCTAAGATAATTTTACTAACAAATTGTCCATTTATCTAAAAGTGAAAAATCCCACAGACTTGTAGACTTTTTAAGACTTAATTAAATAGATCCAAAATATTAATGTAAATACTTCATGAGAGGGAATTGTTTCATGATTTGTGGCAGATGTGGTTATGAAAAATTCACAATTTTTTGATTCTGTGACATTAAATACCAGAGTAAAGTGCCTGGTGATATGACTTGATTTAGATTCAGAGAAGAGGAAGTCCTCAAACCTGTCAGATTTCATTTTGTGTCAGCAACATCTCACCCCCCCCCACACGGTAATAACGTATAACTTTTACTTATGGTTACACTTTAATTTTGTTTCTTGAACCACCATTTGTTTAAAAAAAGCGTGTAACTCTTGCAAGTTACAGGTTTTATATTAATGAGCATGGAAATCAGCACCAGATTTATGTTTTGGTAACAAAGATCTGTAACATCTGAAATGTAGCAAACAAGTTTGGATGCCTGTCATGTATTGACTAGCCCTGTTTTAATCACAAGGAACAAAACAGACACAAGCCAAGCCTATAATCTTCAGCACTTATCAAAAGCAAATTTCTTCAACTACAAGAACATTTTTGCTGTTCATAACCCAGAGGAGATTGATAACATATTTTTAAACCTATATTAATTCAGCATCTTGCTGTTCTAATTAATCGAACTGCTATTTTCTTACTCAGCTTTTGGTGTCCACTGCATAACAAATGGTTCTATAGTTTGAGAATAGTTTTATTTGTAGTTCCTTGACCATATTAGACTGCTTATGAGCTCTCATAAGGGGCTACTGCAGTGAATACCTCTGAAAACAATGTGTGAAACATAATTTACAAGTTTTAAGAGCTGGAGATCAAATAGCTTTTGTGAATGAATTATTGCTTGGAATATGGGTTTATAATTTAGTTTTTAAAAATGTTTTATGTTCTCTTATATATGGGGGAGAAAATACAGAATTGGATGTTTATCTCACAGAAGAATCTGGAGATTAACTCCCTTGAATGCTCCATCAAGATTTGCCTGTAGAGACCCCATCTCTTGATACACCATGCACTTCACATTAGGGGTGTGTCTAGAGTACAGGGTTTTGTCGACAAAAGTGGACTTTTGTTGACAAAACTATACCTGTGTCTACACTGCCACTGAGTTCTGTCAACATAACGCCTTTTGTTCTGTCGACAGAAGGCGTTATTGCATCTACACTGTCCTTTGCGTCTACACTGTCATGTCGACAAAGCGGCTTGCTGTGTCAATAGAACTGGATGTAGTCTAGACACTCTTTGTCGACAGAAGCTTTGTCGACAGTATCTGTCGACAAAACTTCTGTCGACAAAAGCCTGTAGTCTAGACGTACCCTAGGAGCTAAAACAATGGTGGTGTGGGCCAAGTACACATCCTCATGGATCTGCATGCTCCTTGAGGTAATTTTCACCATAGCTCCGCTTATCTCTGCATCCTTTCTGAACACCTAAAGTCTGGGCTTTAGAATCATTGGTAGTTTATTGGCTTCTACTTTTTTTACAGTCAGCACTTCATAATGGGAGATCTATAGCTGCCCCACCACAGGAGCAGATTAGAAAACAAATTGTGACTGCTGAGAATTACAATTCATTCCTGTTTATGTGGAGAGAGAGTAAGTTATGTCATCTCTTTTTGTGGAGCTTCTTACTCCTTTCTATGTGGAGGATTGTCTCAACCATGTCTCCCCTCATTACTTGCCATTCCACATTTCTTCCTTGCCCAGTGGATTGCAGAAGGAAATATCAGGCAAGTGGTTGGTGCTCTTGCACCTATATTGGGAATCATAGTCTGAATGGGGCCCAGCAGGCTCCCCTTAATCTCCATTTCTTGTCTGCATGGCAGAGCATGGACTATCAATCTTGCTAAGGGGAGGTCTTGGTTCAGCCTAGTTGAAACTGACACAAGACAGGCCTATAAGCTTCAGCAATTTTTGAGGGTTCCTAGAGGTCTCAAGACAAAATCAAAATTCTGTTTTAAAAAAGGGGCCCCTGGAATAAACTTTCTTTTACATTTTGGGAAACAGACAAGCATCTCCTTTTAACAGTTACAGAAGTTTCATGTCTAATTCCCTACACACTGCACTGGAACTTTACTCTTCTACTCTGTACGCATGTAAATGGTTGTTCTCAGTTGCTCTCACAGTTTGCAGTGAGTGGCAAATTGTGTGAGTCAGTGGTAGCTCCAGTTAGACATTGGTACTGGTGTTGCTGCAGACTTTGGAAAAAGTGCTGGATGAGGTACCAATGAGGACACTTTTTATAATAATTCCTGCTTCAGTTGTTGTAAATAGTCACTCTAAATTAAAGGTTTACAATTTTTCAGCAACCAAGCCTGCCATCATTTTAGCCTCTGATTAGTTCCAAAGAGTTGATTAAAATGACAGATCAACACTGCACAGATAAAAAAGCAACATAGTGCTTTTCAGCATACTGACATCACTTTAAATAAGTCCAGGCAGCTTCTGATAACCTGGCAGGGCCTTTCTCCCAAATATATCAGAGGAATGATAAACAGTTCTGATTTTTTCAGATGATTGAATTAGTTTGGTGAAATATTTGTATGCATTTTTTTATCCTGAATGAATTTGGTATTTTAAGATCCAGTCTTTTCATTGGTATGGCAATTTCAACTGGAAAGAGTGAAGGTGAAGACCTGGCACCATTGAAGTTTATGGAAAACCTCCCATTAATTTTATCCAATGATTGGTTTTGTTTTTACATTTCAATTCTTACCTATAATGGAATATGCCAACAATCTCAAGCATGTTAAAATGTAATAATAATAATATAATACAATACATTGATAGTGGTCTTCTGATAATAATTCTAATTATATTTGCTACTGTCATGAAACATCAGCTACTGATGTGACATTACAAAATAATACAATGATAAGATTGAGTGGATTTTTTGCCTAGAAGGGATAAGTCTTTAAGAACTATCTGGAAACTGTTATTTTGAGGCCTTCATAATTATGATATCCATATTCTTAAAATAGAATTTGAACATGGTCCATGCGTTATTAGAAGCTTGGAATATTCCAAGATATAAGTTTATTATAAATTTCAAGGCAAGTAATGCAAATCCCATATTTATAATATAAACTCGTGCATATGTAGGATAGATTATCCTGTTAACAATACCAAAAGACTGGAAAAACACCACTGGTTTTTATTTTCATAATATCTGAATGTGGGTAGTAAGATTTCTTTTAGGAAGCATCTATTATATTAATAAAAGGTTGGAATGCTGCATCTTTTAAGGTTTTAGAGAAGATCAAGGGAGTATTAAAAGTTTCTTATGCCTTACTGTAAATAGTTTAAAGAGTCAGTAAAACTGCATATAATATAACGTGTTTTTTCTTCTAGGTAAGATAATTTTCCTTCTAGGATTATTTTGTTTTGTGTATGAAAATGATAAAAATATGCTATCGAACTCAAATTGGGGTGATAACTGAGTAGGGATATTACTAGTCCAGGGTTAATTTTTTGTGGAGGTTGAAAAGGGAAATTTAAAAGTGTTGGATGCCAAGATATTTTATTTTAAAAATTACTGTCCAGGAAAATAAGAAATGGTATTCCAGCTCTTACTACTTGTTTTCTTTTACTGCTAAATAATGGAAAACCAAAATAAAATGCAGTTTTGTCTCTTTATCATGTGAATCCCATGATAAAGAGACAAGGTGGATGAGGTAATATCTTTTATTGGTCCAACTTCTGTTGGTGAGAAAGTTGAGTTGTGGTATGTATTGACGCTCACCTTCAGATAAAAGATTTCCTCAGACCAAGACACACCAACTCAAAGCAGCACCGGACCCTGCCAGAACAGATTCACAACTTGCAGGCATATCTCCACTACCACACACTTTATAAGACCATGGGTCCTATGAATGCCCATCACATCATGTGGTATACCTTAACAGATGATCACTATTCTTTTGAATGAACTCACCTGGAAAAATAAGACAAAAACACAATATCATTTGTCGATGAACATAGTTCACAAAATGATCACCTCTATCATTCTCCATCCTCAAAGGAAACTATACAATACTTTCAAAAGATGAGTGTGTGAGTTTTAGTTCATAACTTTGCTAGATACTAAAAGTCACAGTCCTAATAAAGGATTTAATGCTCATTGTAACAGTCTGTAACCCACTAACCCCCCTTTTATTCTGTGACTACATGGGTGTTAATGGGACACTTAATCTTTTATGGTCCTTAAAATATGTTCTAACTACTTGTGCTAAACTACCTGTTCAATCGACTATTTACTAACAACGAATAGTCCTACGGCACCTGAGAGACTAGCCAAAATATATAAAATCATGAGCTTTCATCAGATGAAGTGGAGTGGAAATAACAGAAACCAATATATATATATATATATATATATATATATATATACACATTAGCCGATGTACCTGTCAATTGTAGGACCTGTGTTAATGAGACCAATTAAGTGTGCTGGATGTATCCCATATATAGCTTTTGATATAGAAATTCAGATGTTTTGGGATACTTTTCCAGATCTGAAGTACTCTTTAGTTTGACAGCTTGTTCCTCTCACCAATATCCTATTAAATGCATTTCAAAAGTTTTAAATTGAATCCCTTCGATGTATCTTAGTTAATTTTCTCTTACTAATGTAGCCCTTCTGCGGGGAGGGCTGGCAGCAACCAGGGCCGGGTTCAATATCTAGGGGTCCATCTCACACAGAACCGGCTCGAGCCCCCACCCAGTAGCCTGGGAAATTCACACACCCCTGGGAGCCTCTGAGAGGCAGTGCTTCCCCACTCACAAGCACAGAGTCTGAATGTAGAAAATAAACTTTTAATGAAAGGGAGAGAGAAAAGTGACATGGCATTAACTTGGGAAAATACCATGAACAGAGTTCATAACTCCCCACAAGTAACTGTCCCAGCTCAAATGGATTGAGCAATGTCCTTGGCCTCTCAAGTTCACTAGTCCAACAAGGTAGGGGTTCCATTCACTTACACAAACGTTCCCCATACCCCACTTCAAACACCCTACTTACAGCTATGTCCAGTCAGTGCAGACCCAGACACATCACCCTGATGACTTCCTTCATAGAGGCCAATGTGATGCCACCTATATGCTGCCCCTGCTGCCCACTGGTCATTCCTGCCAGCTGCTCCACTAGCACCTGCCGCTGCTCCTACCGGCCGCCCATTCCCGTGAGCCGCTCCACTGGCCGCCGCTCCTACCGGCCGCCCGCTGGTTGTTCCCGCCAGCTGCAATGGGTCTGGTTCCAGGCCAAACCAGTGACTTCAGCTCTTAGTGATTTCAACTCTTTAGCCATCACCTAGGAATAATAAAAGGACGCCTGATGGAGTCTGCTTTAGGTCTATCCTTAAAACAGAGGGGAAAGAGGCAGATTTAACCAGTCTTACAGCTCACACCTGGCAAGCATGATGCAGACTGGCTCAAGACCTTCCACTCAAGCTCCCTACACCCAACTCTGGAAGGGGGAGGCTTGTTCATCTGAGACCTCTAACAATGATGGTGTGTCTCCTGCAAGCATTGGTGTCATATTTTACAGTTCTTACATTTAGGGGTCACATGATTTGTGACCCCCACAACAGCCCAAATTAGTTATAATACATCACATTCCATTCCAACACTGATCCTCCATCAACCCTGTCTGAATTGGATTTACATAACCACACCTCGGATTCCTTCCCCATCCTGGCATGAGCTGTATTTACATATCAACTGTTAATAGTTAAGTATCTTGCAGAGCTAAACAATTTGGGTATGTCTAGACTACATGGCTCCGTCGACGGAGCCATGTAAAATAGTTTACTCGGCATAGTCAATGAAGTGGGGATTTAAATAATCCCCTCTTCATTAAAATAAAAATGGCCACCATGCTGTGCCGACGATCAGGTGATCCAGCACAGTGCGGCAGTCTAGACGCGGCACAGTCGACAAGGGAAGCCTTTGTCGACCACTCCAGTAAGCCTCGTTTCATGGTAGAGATTGACAAAATGAGTCGACGGAGCCATGTAGTCTAGACATCGCCTTTGAGTTAGCACACCCACCTCCAGGGCAGCTCTCTCCTTTTAGCTGGCTGATAGCAAGCAGTAGTTTAGCCCCTGCTTACACTAATCTATGTTCACGTCTTCAGGAAATTTCCCTTGGGTTGGATTTCTTGAGTCTTCCCTGTTCATCTTAGCTAGCTGTACTAGCTTCATGGTAGAGATTGACAAAATGAGTTTTGGAGAGTGGGGATGTTAAGTTTCCATTGACTCAATTAGTTGATAAGGGGGGAAACTGCAGAGCCGCAGCTAGTTAGCTCCTGGCCCCAGAAGCTAATCCCACAGTGGCTCTGCCTTTTAAATGTATTAAGAGCCGAGAGGCACAGCCAGGGGGACCCAGTGCGAGCCAGGAATCAGCTGTCCCATCTTGCACCTGGTCCCAGACGCTGCGCCTCTGCTTTTTAAATATATTAAAGAGCCTGCTTGCTTTTACTACATTTAAAAAGCAGAGGTGCAGTGTCTGGGACCAGGCACAGCTGGGAATCAGCTGATTTCTGGCTTGCACCCGGTACCCCGCTAGCCTCTGCCTCTGCTGCTCCCCACAGAGACAGTCCTGAGGGAAACTGGCTTTTAAGCCAGCTCCCCCCAGCACTGGTTCCTGCTCTCCCCACCCCTTTCTGTCTCTCTCTGATAGAGGCAGCAAGTGGGGGTAGGGGAGAGTGTGACTAAGTGACTAATCAAGTCACTACTCGACTACCCAATAAGCAGGGCTCGACAATTAGTGTAATCTACTTTCCCATGGTGAGTAGATTACAAGCCGGCACAGCTGCGCAGCGCGGTCTGTGTATGCGCAGCATGCCGAACCGCGCGGCTGGCGAGCGGGACTTGCGGCTGCTTGGCGAGCCCTGCCAATAAGCATATGCTTATCGGGTAGTCGACTAGTTGCTTACATCCCTAGTGGAGAGCTTGGTGTTTAAGCAGGAGAACAAAGGGGTCCCCAGTTCAGCATTTTATACCATTCTGCTCCCCATTTACGTGAAACTGTAGCAAAATACACCTATTTCAGACTTCTTTAGAGCCAAGTTGGTTGCTATAATCTTCTAATTGTCTCAACATGCATTTTCAATGGGTGCCTCTTCATCTTATGAATGTGTAATTTCTTATTGCATATATGCATTAGAATTGTAATTATTGGCAATTATATTTTATTCTTCCTTAGTTGCAAGAGGTTATCAGAACATCTTTATGATTAGGATTTTAACTCTTTTTCTTTTGTACTCAGTCCATTTTCCAAGATATTCCTTCAATTTTATTTGTGTTTGACGGGAAATGAAATTTTGTCTTCTAAAGTCCAAACATCACTATATGAATTCTTAGTTCTCAAAACAGACTTTTAAAATTAAATAATTATTGAAAAGAGATTTTAGCATAAATAGTTAAAGACATTAATTCTTCATGGTAATTTTTGGAAAGAGGATATTGTTTTCTTCATGATATGGGTGAGGGGGTTGTTTGAGCACAGCCAGTAAATAATTGATTCCACATTAATATACATATTCTATACTTGAATGGCTTCTTGTATTAGTAAACATTTTAGCAAGTTTATTAAATTTGAGTTTGGTGCACAAAGCATTTTACCATTTACGTAAGAGTGATATTAGGACTTTTATTAAATCATCATTTTTTAAAAAAATACTTAAAATAAAGGCATCCAAAACAATTTTCCATTTCAATATGTAAGAAATAATCAAAGGCTTAAAGCATTTCCTACTATACAAAGTTCCTCCTCCACCTTCTCCCCCCTCCCCACATTCTTCTCAATAAAAATTTTAGTTTATAAAAGTTAGTTACTTTAATGAGTGTATTTCTATAATTCTTTGTGTTTACTTAGAGTTTTCCTTGGATGGATGAGAACAACCACATTGTACCTAGATTTATTTCTCTGATAATACAACCCTACTTTCTTTTTCATAGGTCTTTTCCTAAAACATGAATGTTTTACACATTTGCTTTCATGAGCTAAGGTTTATATTTCAACCACACTGGTATTTTATACCAGATGGGGGAAGGCAGGGTTCATTTACCCTAGGATAAGGATCTTCTTTGTTACTTGTCTTTGAAATAATTTCTTGTGTTTCCTGGGGGGCAGTATTTACAATTAACACGTCTATCAAATCTTCTATCCAAAGCGCCAGTTGCAGCCTCCAAGTATATGTCCATTTTTCAAAAGGTAATATAAACCAAATTGGGAATAGACAGTTTAAGCAAGATAAATGTCACATAATAGCTTTTCTGAGTTGGTACAGTCTTAAAGGTGATATTCCCTTCTTCCCATAAAACAATGTTTGTCTTCCTGGCATTTGCTTGTCTCCAGGGTGACTTAGAGCAGAAGCCTCCTGTAATTAAACAAACAAAAATATATGCGGATGAGGTTTTCCCCCCGAAGAATCATACATATGAAAATAAAATAAATATCCTCTAAGCTTCTGTAAAAGTACAGATACATTTAATATACCTAAAATTACAATAATTTATTAATATCATTTTTATTAATATTGAGGTCTGCCCTCTATATTTTGAATGGTAAACATAGTGGCTACTTGTTCTACTAAAGCTGAAATTGACAAAAAAACATTTAAACCTCTGAATGTTTCTTTATGTTCAAGTCTTTGAAACCCTGAACAGATTCATTGCCTTAATTGTAAAAGCAGTGGATCATTATTTAGCTCCATGTAGCATATGACACAGTTCTGCTAATTTTCTGCATGTTTATTATGATTTAATTACCAAGCAATTTGAGAAAAAAATCATTGAAGTGGATCTTTAAATGAATTCACTATGCCAGCATATTCTAAATACCAAACCCTATGGCTTGAGGTCAGTGTAAAACAAATGTTAGTTTCAAGAAGCCTTCATGTATTCCCAGCCTGCCTGGCAGGAACCAATATTAAACCTGGAAGGAAGTTATTGAAGCATGACCCTTAAGCACAGAAATTCAGGGTCATGATTGCTTTTAATGTTATGAAAATCTAGATTTACTATTATTTTTCTGTGGGTACTTATTAAAATTCCCAGAGAGTCAGGTGACTTTTAAATGTCATAAAAAGCAGGAAGAAATAGCTCGGATTGAGTTTACCATAATGGCTACTATTTTCAAACTACTACCTTGAGAACTAAATATAAAAGTTCTCAGTTCTTTGCTCAAAAAAACATTATTGTTGTCAAATACAGAAAGCAAAACAATTTGACTTGTATCCTCCATAGTGACCTTTGCATCCAGGTCACACTAATGAACCTTTTGAAGATCACTAATTGCTAATTTTACTTAATTTTGAGAGAGCAGGATTTTTGGTGGGGCAAAATTCTTTGATTCGCTTAACCACATCTTATCAGTATGTTTCAAGGAACATCAAATACCTGTAGTCAGTAATAAAGAGAAGGATAGAAGAGACATGTAACCTTTTTAATACTGGCTTGTGCATGAAACATCTTGGATGGTTTTTATTGCCAATAACTTTTTCTAATTTGCTTGAAGTTGGAGACAGTAGATCATGCATTTTTGCTTTTCTATTCTATATGGCCATATATTAGCTCAGGCTGTAAGTACTTCTGCAATGTAAATATATCCAATAAGAAACTACTGACATAGTTGCTGAAGTGCTATCGTTGTTTATTAAGTAGCGTAGATAATCTTTGTTGTGTTTTTCCCTATGGTAATCTGATAATTTAAATTCAATGAATAAGGACTTTTCAAAAATAATTACTATGTGTGTGAGGCAAAGCCTTTGTTGATTTTTTTCATACATAAAGAGAGAAGAAGAATGAATCATCATTTTGTCAGATGAAGTAGGGGAGGCAGATGAGTCAGTGGAGGTACAGTAAAAAATTTGCAGGAAACTAAATGGATGGTTCAGTAGTCATTGAGTTTCTGTTATACACAAAAGCAGACAGGCATTCAAAATGAGGGAAGCCTTAAAAATTATGGGACTAGCTGGTTACAGAAATGCTGTAGACACATCAGCACAGCAATTGTCCATGGACATTCCTTCTAAATGTCACTTTAAATGGCCAAATATGAATTTCAGACTGAAATAGGTTGTAATTGTTCTTATATCTGTCACTTCCGATGTATCAAGATGACGCTGCATCAGCAGAAGAGGTCACTGTTATTGCACAGCAATTTATCCTAGTTTGCTCTTCCTGTTCACAGGACAAAAAAAAGTGCCTGCCTCTTGGTTATATTTTCAGCTAGTGTTTGTCACTCATACGACAGACAGATAGACTGACTCATTTTTTAAAAAACAGGCTGCAAGCAATTTGGGAATGAGTATCTCAGGTTCTGCCTCTTCTCTCCTTTCTTGATCCCCTGACCCTTATCCTTTTGCTGTTGATAGCATTGGGTTGAAGTCAGTGCTTAATTTGTAATGAAGAGGGGTGGGGCGCAAGCAGATTTACTTTCATAACTCATGCTGCAAACCTAGAGGTTCCAGAGCTCAGCCCTGGCAAGCCCCAGCACAAATTAAGTACCAGGGTGAAGCACCAGGAATGTAATAAGAAGGAAACAGATGGCCCAGGCACAGTCATAATGAGTGTGTACAATTGTGTGCATAAGTTGATAAAATAAACTGTACTTTTTACTTTGAGAAACCCCCCAGAAGGTGTTAGCTACTTTAGTAGTATAATCACAGTATGTCTGTCTGTCTATCTGCACAAGATAGCTGTATAAGGCAGTTAAGGGGCAGTAAAAGAGATATTAACATTTTTCAGAATCAATAGGACACTCTTAAAAAATCCATTAAAACCTTAACTGTGCACTATGCAGAACTTTTAAAAAGAAGTATGTATTGAATGCAAGTGGCTACGCTATGGTTATTTAAAATGTAAAGAAATAATCAAAAGCAGGGTTATACTGATGAGCGCTCACAGAGTTCACTACTTATCAAAACTCACCGAATTGAAAGGAAGGCTCTGCTGTTTTATCTGCCCCTGACTTCTGTGGAGATTTCTAATTCAGCACTGCCAAAAATGGCTAATATCAAAACTATTTGGAACGTTATGAATTTTAGTTTATAGAAAGGGATAGGTTCCATCAAATGACAGGTTAAAGAAAAATCCTAAGGAAGTCCCTAGATTGCCTCCAGATTCCTCCACTTCAGTTTATACCGACTGGGCACCATGCTATATTGTCTATATAAATTGCAGTTTGGTATGGCAAACCATTTGCAATATGGTGGTTGTGCCCAGAGCTCTTTCTTCCACTCTTGGTTATTATAGACAGAGTGCTTGTTTAGTAATATGGATCGTCCATCACTTGAAATCTTTAAATCAAGTTGCAGTGTCTCTCTAAGCTATTGGGCCTACCACAAATTATTGCCAAAAAAAAAAAAAGTTAAATTCTGTGGCATGTTTCATGCAGGTGGTCAGATTGTAAAATCACAATAGTTTTAAATTCTGTCTGAGATCAACAAGTCCCCCAATATCCCACTGGTCTTCCTCACAAAGATGATCAATGTTAGTGCATTGGGTTTAACAAACCCTCTGAGAAAATATTAGCAACATACCATTGGTGAAAAACAGATAAATATCTATAATTATTTGGAGATTTTCAGGGTACATATTGGATTTTTTCATATATAGTGTGTGTGTCAGAGGTTGGGTGTATGTACAGTGTGTCTGTGTCTGATATTAAAAATCAAGTATGAAATCATCTGAAAAATCTCTACTTTAAATCTGTGTGTCTCTGTCTTTTATTCAGCAGTAGGTGGCCTGTGTTTTCACAAACGTTTCCCTCTTGAGATTTTGCTAAACTTCATGTATTGGCATACATTGTTTTTTGTAGATAAGAATTGGGGGAATTTGTTAATCTTACAGATTTTAAATTTTCCCATTTATTTTAATTTTTTTAGCTAACTAGCCATAATCCAGCCCTATCATAAGGCAGTGTAAAAATTAAAAAAGAAAACCTTTAGTGACATGAGTTAAAACGCAAACATTTCAGTCAACTCTGCAGTTTTCCCCATCTATGTTTTAAAGTATTTGGCAATCTTCAATTGGTTACAAAATTTTAATATACAATATATTATGCTCTATATTTTATGGCACTTCATGATATGGTTGGACTATTTATCCTGTACGTAGTATGAAAAGTATCCTATTTTGTTTGTTCTAATGGTGAGATTGCTTCAACCATCTTTTGTCTTTTATTACATTCACAGAGTAGAGCTTGAATTGAATCTGTGGCTTGGTTGAATTTAAAGTGAAAGTTCTAATAAACAACAATCTTTATTTCCCATAATTTTGCCATTATAAAGTCTAGTACATGGACACCCTGATTTTTGAAAAATTTTATTGACAGAAAATTTCATTCAATTACATCAAGGAAGCAGTTGGATTTTATTTTCATTAGACTGCCATGAAAAAGGCACATTAAAGCCTTTTAGATTTTTTTTCTTCTTCACTGCTACAATATACCTATACCATCAGTAATTTGGGCCTAATTTCATATGAATGACTGGTATGTAGTTGTACTAGTAAATTCTGTGCGAATTATCTGCTGCAGGTAGTTTCTGTGTTTTGTCACTTCTGTAGTTAAAACCAGGAATTAATATATATGGATAACTGATATGAGTTATTTTCCATAATCATTGAAGGATATAGTCTACTATTTAATCATTTAAACATATTAACAACAGGTGGGAAGCAAACTATAGAATATCAAGTATCAGAGGGGTAGCCATGTTAGTCTGGATCTATAAATTGTCAGAAATTATAATTATTTATGTAACCAAAGAGAAATCCCTAATAGTAACGTAATTCTAAAGTGTGTACCCTTTCCCAAAAGCTCCTTATTTTGGATTGCTCAATAGATTAGGGAGAAAGGGACCAGGGTTTCCCCATATTCTAACACTTTTTCTGTATCTTGAACATCTGGTTGGGGCACTAAATACGTAGTAAAATGTATTTGAAAAATAATCTTCTGAGTACCTAATGACATAGATCTCAAACATGCCTTTGGCGGCCCGATCGAAATTTTTGAGGGCCCGGCACTACATTTTAATAAAATAATAAAGGGCGGCCCACTGGCTGCTCAGAGCATGTGGTCGAGTGCAGATCACAGCCGGCCAGCCGCTCTGCTCGTGGCACTGCAGTGAGTGCTCATAGCCGGCCGGGCCGCTCTGTGCTGGGTGCTCCAGCACGTGCTCACAGCTGGCTGCTGTGCTCATGCCGCCCCAGTGCCTGAGGAAGAAATGTGTGGTGGTGGCGGCAGCTCTGGGACCCAGGTATTAGGTTGGGGGGGCTGGGAGTGCCTGGCTCTGGGGGAGGGATGAGGCATTGGGTTGGGGGGGGGGTCTGGGTTAGAACGGGGATATGGGAGTGCCTGGCTCTGGGGGAGAAGAGGGGGATATTTTATTTATTTATTTATTTATTTCCAAATAAAATCACAAAATGTATATTAATTTTATATCAATAAATGTCAGTATTTTGCAGTTGCTTGAATATGATATGTTTATGCAAAATCTCAGACTTATAAAGTATGTGAAGTTTTCACAGAAGCCTGTTCTATTTGATTAACCATGGTCTATACTTGTTTTTATTTCAACAAAACAAATTATGTATCATATAAAAATTTAAAAGCACCTTAAATTTATATTTAAATTAAAAACTATTTTATATGAGCCAATAACAATTTTACACATCAAATTATTGTATGCTATTAAAACAAGACCTGAAAATATAAAATATACCTAAAACATAATCTATAATAATAAATAATTATGACTTTCCGATTGAAGTACATTTTCTTTGGTGGCCCTAAAAGCTATCAGTTTTGGTTTGTACAGCCCTCAGTAGACTTTGAGTTTGACATGCCTGACTAAGGGTATGTCTAGACTACATGGCTTCATCGACAGAGCCATGTAGATGAGTTTACTAGACATAGGAAAATAAAGCGGCGATTTAAATAATCGCCGCTTCATTTACATCAAAATGGCCGCCACGCTGTGCCGATCAGCTGTTTGGCGGCACAGCGGGGCAGTCTGGACGTGCCGCGGTCGACAAGGGAAGCCTTTGTCGACCGCTCCGGTAAACCTTATTTCACAAGGCATACCGGAGCGGTCGACAAAGGCTTCCCTTGTCGACCGCGGCACGTCCAGACTGCCCCACTGTGCCGCCAAACAGCTGATCGACACAGCGTGGCGGCCATTTTGATGTAAATGAAGCGGCGATTATTTAAATCGCCGCTTCATTTTCCTATGTCTAGTAAACTCATCTACATGGCTCCATCGACGGAGCCATGTAATCTAGACATACCTGTAGATGGTTGAGAACCCTCCCAATTTTTCTTCATTTTTTTTGTGATCCCAAAGATTCCATGGCTGCTAGTACGGTATCCAAAGTGATCAAGTAATAGTTTAACCTGTAGACATTGGTTTAATAATTTAATCTGTAGACTGGTTTAGGCACACAGTGGACACAGCAAGAGAAATACTCACAAATAAACTTCTTTCTATAAACCAAACACAAAAGAAAACAGTGCTATCAATATAACAATGTTTGTTTTGCATATCAGCTTGTCATAGTGATCATTCATTTGAAAAACACTTTACAGTACAAATATTGTGTGGTTTGTATATTGTTGCTCAGATTACATTTACATTTAAAATAAGTAATCAGATTCCAAATTAAATACATGCAAAATCAATTAAAATTAAATAATTAAAATAAAGCTCAACCAAACAATAAGTAACGTAATTAAATTGAATTTAATTAATTTCAATCTAACAAACAATAGATAAAGGATTCAAAGTTTGCATTCCTTTTAATATCTAATTTGGTTTCATATTTTATTCATGTGCTTTGTTAAAGTGCCATGGGGCCCCCATTGCTATTTACATAATTTCTTGTGGTGGCTCAAACTTGAAACATGGCTCAGGTTTTGCCAGCTTCACTTGGATAATAGAGGACATTATCCAATCTAGTCCAGGGTTTGAACTGAATAGTGTCTTATCCTTTCAAACCAGACAGAACATTCTTTCTTTTCCTGCATTTGAGTGGGGTACAATTCAGTTAATCCTGGCAATCCTGGAGAGCAATGGGAACTTGAGAAGACTACATTTAAAAAAAAAAAGTCTTGCCTACTATCAGAGCAATGAAGGGCCATGAATTTGCCCAGCATGGTTTAAATTTTGCAGTATTTGCAAACTTTTAATCAAATACTGCTCATTTATTGGACAAACTCATATTTTATTTGACTGTCAAGTATTCACCTGCCCACTGCCCCACAAAGCCCCCTCTCTCCTCTTGCATATGTATATGGTGCAGGGCTGTAGACTCCATGGTTACCACAGGACGCAAGCTGGGAAAACAGCTTTCCAAGCTCTAAGGCTTGTGCCTGAGCTCAGATGTATTGTCTCTTTCAGCTCCTGAGCAAAAATATTGTACATCTTTCTTTTTTTATTCAGACTGAATGAGATAAGCTTAGGAATGCGTGCAAAAGTAAGATAGCATGCTAATGAGTGAGTATTACACCAAATGAGTGAGACCTGACACGTCAGCAACACAGGGACTTAGAGCATGACATTTTGTGTATTTATTATACTAATCATCCTCTTATCTTAATCCTCCAATACAAATACAAACCACCCTTGTCTTACCACCTATCAGCATTATCTAAACAAGTCTATGTAAGAGAAAGAGATTGGCAAGACAACAGTTAAGCCAGGCAAGAAATAGGCCAAAGCCTTGCATAAGTATTACCCTATCCAAACTCATCACCATCCATAATTTTAAACTGTTGCAACATTTCTGAAATTGGGATTTCCTGGGGCCTATGGTCCAGGGCTAAGGAAGGCTTCCTACTTGCCTTTGTTCCTAGGGTTGCCAGGTATACGATATTAACCCGAATAGTCTGATATTTTCGCCTGCTGTCCGGTAAAAAAAAATTCAGAAAATACCGGACACCTAAAATGTCCGGTATTTTCTGATTTTTTTCCCAGCCAGGAGGCAAAAATCCCGGCTGCTTACCTGGTTCCCCAGGGGAGCTGTCTGGCCTGGAGCAGGTAGACAAGATGGCAGACGGCCGCTGGCAGCCTGTTAGGGCCAAAAAGCCTGAAAAGCATTTCTTAAAGGGGCCACACTTTTAAATGTTTTTTCCCTGGTGGTTTTTTTGGTGGGGGGAGGTGTTCGGAATTTTTGGTTAAACCATCTGGCAACCCTGCTTGTTCCATGTGATTCTCAAAAGTGACCTCCAGGTTTCTGTGGAGGTCCCTAGGTTCAACAGTGACCAGGGAGACTCCTGCAGCCACCTCTGCCCATGTGCTACCTCTGCTACTCCCATTGACTAGAAACAACAACCAATGAGAACTGCATGGGTGGCAGCTGAAGGTGCAAGGGCACCACATGGAGCCTCCCTGGCCACTCATGCACCTAGGGACCACAGAGACCTGGTGGCTGCTTCCAGAAGCTGTGGTAAACGCCACTGTCACCCCACACCTTCAATCCTCTGGCCCAGCCCTGGAGTCCTCTCCTACTCTCAAACTCACTTCCAG
The DNA here is from genome assembly GCA_032595735.1 of Pelochelys cantorii. Lineage (NCBI taxonomy): Eukaryota > Metazoa > Chordata > Testudines > Trionychidae > Pelochelys > Pelochelys cantorii. Next base: position 328,494,430 of record CM064326.1, on the reverse strand, counting down.
AGCCTGTATCCTGTACCACAGCCCCCTGCCTCAGCCAGGAGCATGCTCCTACAACCCAAACCCCTCATTCCAGACCCAACCTAGATCCCACCCTCATGCCCACACCCTAATCCTCTGCCCAGAGTCCCTTCCAACACACAAACTCCCTTCTGGACCCTGCACTCCGCAATACCTTAACACTCTTCCCCAGCCCAGAGCCCACTCTTGCACCCCAAATCCCTCATCTCCAGCCCCCCAGCCTGAACCCCCCAGCCAGATCCCTCAGATCTCTCCCCACAAACTTGTGCTCCACCACAGAGTCTCCTCCTATACTCCAAACCCTTCATCCCTGGCCACACCCCTCACCACCTCAGACAGACCCCAGTACTGTGCCAGAGCCCTGTGAAAGTGAGTGAGGGTATGGGAGAGAGAGTGACAGAGGAGGGGGGATGGAATGAGTGGTAAGCAAGCAAAGCCTCAGAGATGGGGCAGAGTAGGGGGTTCCCAAAGTATTTTAAATCAAAATGGGTATCCTCAGTTTGCTAAAGTTTGAGAACTGCTGAACTATTGTATTAAACTAACAAAATCCTTGTTTTTACCATTCAACAATTCCTCATCTTTATAATCAACATTATAATTCCACATATTTATATCATGTATACAGTCTTAAGTTATTCATTCTCCTTTATCTGAGTAGAAGCCTTATGAAAACACCATGCCCCTTTTATGTCAACATATCATTTCTTCTCTAAATACAGGGTTTTGGGACACTTTTACTCAAAGTTCGAGCATAATACTTATAAAAAGCCTCATCTGTAGTTTTGTCTATTGTATTTTGAGCTTCTGTTTAGTTTTTAAGGTTTTTCTATTCCTTTGCACTTCCATATTATTAATTGATTTTATATTTATAGATTTTAAACTCTCAAAGTGTACTGAATCCTCATGTAGCAGTGAATGAAATTTGGTTTTGCAAGATGATTAGGCCAGAATATTCTGATAACATCAGCTGCAATTTGTATTTTAAACCCAGCAAAATATAACAATGACCATTTCTAACAAGTTTACAGACAGCTAATGATCAATGGTCTTTATGTTGTCTGCTCTTATTGAGTGAAAGTCTTGTGTAGAGACTATTTACCACTTAAATCTTGGTTTTGAAGGCATAGTATGTGATAGAGATGATCCAAAATCTCCAGTTGCCTCAATGAAAATAAGGTGACCAGGCGTCCTCCTTTGAGGAGGACAGTCCTCCTTTTGAGGGGCTTGTCCTCCTCCCCAATAATTATGTCCTCCTTTGAAAAAAATTGTCCTTCTTGTCCTACTTTGCCAAAAAATATATCCCGCTGTTTTTTAAAGTATCATTATACTGCAATCTAGTAGCATCGCTGCAAAGTTGGCTGATCCGTGCATCCGTTGAAGTGCTGGACATGCGCACTTGTCAGAAAAGCCGGTAAGTTACAAAACCAATTGAACCCCTGTTAAAAGGCTTAATATATAGTAAAAGTACACTTAGAGGGTATTTATGAAATGTTATTGTTTATTTTGATCCATTTTAATTTCATGTCAATGTTATATTTTTAATTGACACAATTGACCCTAAAAATGTTGAAGAAAAGAAAATGCCATTTCAACGAGAATTTAAAAAAGGAATTTCCTTTCATCAGAATTGTGGATGAAACAAGAGATGATTCATTAGTGAAGTGTACTGTCTGTTCGGTTGAATCCAGTGTGGCAGTAGGTGGCCAATCCAGCATAATGAAGCATGTTTCATCAAACAAACATCAAAATTCTTTAACATTGGCATCAATGTCCCAGAAAGTTGTAGACTTCTTAGGAAGTACATCGTTTGGAGAAGACGAAAAGAATTTAGCAGCTGCCGAAGGTCTGACTGCGTACCACACTGTGATGCACAATCAAAGTTTTCGGAGCATGGACTGTACGTCACAACTGAATAGAGTACTTTATAATAAAAAATTCCATTGTGCCAGAACTAAAGGAGAGGCTATTATTCGCAACGTTTTTCAAACTTACGCACAAGAGAATTTGAAGAAAGATTTAGATGAAGCTAAATTTGTTACACTTCTTTCAAACCACAAAGATACAAAGTTGTATCCGGTGTTAGTTTGTTACTTCAGTTTTGAAAATGGTATTCAAATCAAAGTTTTGAATTTGGAAGCAATTGATGGTGAGACATCTGAAATAATATCCAATCATCAAAAAATTAGTGGATAATCATAATTTGAATGATAAAGTTATTGCGATGTGTGCCGATAACACAAATACTAATTTTGGAGGTGTAAATCGCAAAGGCAATAAAAATGTTCGTAAGAAAATGATGCATTTACTTGGGAAAACGATTATTGGAATCAGTTGCAATGCCCATATTGTATCTAATGCCATCAATACAGCATCAAGCTTATGTCCATCGATGTTGAAGTTGTGATACCTCAAATTTATTTACATTTTGAATCATTCACTGTAAGACTTACATCATTAAAGACTTTTTGCAAAGAAGCCTCAGTTGAATATAAAAAACTGTTGGGATATTCGAAAACAAGATGGTTAGCTTTAATGCCAGCCATTGAACAAGTGCTGCAATTGTTCAAGCCTTTAAAATCATATTTTCTAAGTTTGGAAAAATGTCCACTGATCTTGAAAAACTTTTCTAAGAATGAATCTGCTGAAGTAACTCTGTATTTTGTTCACAATCAAGCAACTTTCTTACAGTCAGTTATAAAAAGTATTGAAAAAGAGCATATAACTTCTACAGAAGTGGGATTGCATATTAAACAACTAAAGGAGAAACTTCAATCACGTCTTGAGTCCAACTTCCTTCCATTGGTTGTAATTACTAATTTAAACAAATTACAAGAGAGCAATCTGGGAATGAAGAAAATTTACGAGGGAGGCGATGAGCTTTTATAAAAATGCTCTTGAATATCTAGAAAATTGGACTAAGCATGATGAACCAGTGTACATGTTTGATTGGATTCTGCTGAATGAAGAAATTCAATGGAATAAAATCCTTGAAATGGTTTTATTCGTTAAAGAAAAATTTAGCATCACAATAAATGACAATTTATTGTTCGACGAAGTACAAAGAATTAACAATATAATAAAAGACAATGAATGGACTGAACGCGAAATTGATAAAAAATGGATCGAGATTTTTATTTTCTTAAAAGAGCGACAAATATTGATGTTTTTAATGTTATATGATTGTTTTTGTTAACTCTGTTTGTCTTATAAGATGACTAACATTGTGATCATTTATTTATATGATTATTTATATACATATACAAGTATGTTTTTTTGGTCAACTCAGTGTTCTCACACATTTTCAAATTCTGGTCATCTTAATGAAAACTCAACATAACTCTATTAAATTATTGAAAAAAATCTGAGGGGTAGCCATGTTGTAGCCATGTCAGTTTGTAACTTGAAAAACGAGCAATCCTGTGGAACCACAGAGACTAACAAAAATACATGGACTCATAAGTAGGGCTGTCAAGCAGTTAAAAAAATTAATTGTGATTAATCGCACTGTAAAACAATAATAAGAATATGATCTATTTAAATATTTTGGAAGTTTTCTACATCTTTTAATATATTGATTTCAATTACAACACAGAATACAAAGTGTACAGTGCTCACATTATATTTATTTTTTATTACAAAACATTTATACTCTTAAAAAAAAACCTTCCGTTCATCTCACTGAAGTATTGTAGTGCAAATTCTGTCATGAAAGCTGAACTTAAATTCTTCTATATAATCAATATATTTGTGTCCATCCTTTTGTAGCTCAGCCCCAGCTGCAGGCGGCACAGGGCCGGAGGGGGGTAGACTCTGCTGTGGGCAGTGCAGAGTTTGGGGGCGGGGGGGGACTCAGCCCCAAACTGCAGGTGGCATAGGGCTCGGGGTGGGGGTCAGCCCATAAGGTCAAGGGAGGGTTCAGCCCCTGGACTGGGGTGGGTGGGGGGGGTAGACCCCACCATGGGCAGTGCAGAGTTTGGGAGGGGGGACTCAGCCCCAGAATCAGATGTGGGGAGGAGAATCAGTCCCAGCCCCAAAGAGAGGGTGGCTTGAGTGAGCTGTGTGGGTGGGGAGGGAAGGGACAATTTGGGCAAGCTGCCCGCCCCCCCGCCCCCAGGCTGTTTTATTTTAAAAAATATGGTCACCTGGGTGGGGAGAGGGACAGGTATCAGGGTCTTTACTTTACTCGTTTACTTCTCCATTGGAGCTGGAACCAAGTCTTCAGTTTTTTTCCCTCCTTTCTGGCTGCTTCGTTTTTTTCTGTGCGCCCTCTGGTGGCGGTTTGTATGACTGCACCTTACCAGAGACCGGCTCTGGAGCAGCTCATGCTGGTTTGCTGACCTCAGCGATTAACATGAGTTAATTTTTTTTAACACCTTAATTCTGCCCTGCCTTAATCGCAGGTGTTAACGCCCCACTAATTGACAGCCCTAATCATAAGCTTTCATACCCAAAAAACCCACTTCATCAGATGAATTGAAGTGGAAATAAGAGAAAACAAGATAGGTATATAACAGCAGAAGTAGTACCTGTTAAATGTAGGACCCACACTTATTTGTTTGGAGGACCATTATGCTGAGGCTGGTAGTTGTAAACTGTGGACTTCAAAGCCTTAAGGCTTTGAAACATAACCATTTGTTCATTGGTCAAGACTTAGCCAGGGAGCAGGGCTATCAGGAAGGCCAGGACTATATAAAGCCTGCTACTAAATGACCAGGGAGCTTAGCAAACAGGAACAGTTAACAAGGAATTTTGAGGGAAATTTTCAAGGTGGAGTTTGAAGGGGGCTGGATACACTTGGCATTCTTTTAAAGTGAATAAAATCCAAACTGCCTGATTTAAATAAAAACCCTATCAATAATCTAATTATCTGTAGGAGAGAATGCAGGCAGAAGCCCAGCAGCAGAGTGGGGGCTGTTTTGTTTATTGCATGTAATGTAGCATGTATGATTATCTGCCCAATGGACAGGTGGTATATCTGTGCATTCGGTGCAAAGAGCTCCTGGCCCTCAGAGACCGACTAGGGTCTTAGGAGTCCAGGGTGGCTTAATTTTAGGAGCTAAGGGAGGCAGAGAGCTGAGGCTTTCTGGGACACAGTTGAACTGTCCCACCTCTGGTCCCACCTCTGGTCAGACAGCTTCTGTGCTGTTGAGGAGGGTGAAAGTCACAGAGAAGGGAAACATTCAACTGGAGCAGAGGAAAATGATCCCATAGTTGGGATTCTCCTTCCAGATTATATGGTAACCTCTCACACTGAGGATACCTCTCCGGGGGAGGGCACTCCAGTCATTAGGAAAAGACAGGTGTTAGTAATGGGACATTCGATCATTAGAAACAGACACCTAAGTTTGCAAAGACCAGAAGAACCATATGGTGACTTGCCTGCCTGGTGTGAAGGTTGTGGATCTCTTGAGACATCTAGATAGACTTATGTGTAGTACTGTGGAAGAGCTGGTGGTTATGGTACATGTAGGTACCAGTGATATAGGAAAGGTTAGGAGAGAGGTCCTGGAGGCCAAATTTAGGTTCATAGGAAAGGTATTGAAATCTAGACCTCAGTGGTAGTATTCTCTGAAATGCTTCCAGTTCCATGCACAGGGCCAGGCAGGCAGAGCTGCAGGGTCTCAATGCATGGCTGAGCCGACGGTGTAGGGAGGAGGGGTTTAGATTTATTAGGAACTGGGGAAACTTTGGGGATGGGGTAGCCTATAAAGGAAGGATGGGCTCCACCTAAATCAAAATGGAACCAGATTGATGGCACTTAACATTAAAAAGATCACAGAGCAGTTTTTAAACTAAGGGCTGGGGGAAAACCAATGGGTACCAAGGAGCACATGGATCGGACAGAAACATCTCCTAGGAGAGGGTCTATTAAAAGAGATTCTCTATGCTCTAGTGAAGAGGAAAGGATGAAGTATGGATACGATCAGTTGAAAAACAATCAAATGAAAAAGAGCGCCATTCAAACATATCAGGAAATGGCAGACAGCTAAATAGTGACAATATTTTAATGTGCTTATCCACAAATGCAAGTCTAAATAATAAGATAGGTGAACTAGAGTATCTCATATTTAAGGAGGATATTGATAAAATGGGTCTCTCAAAAACTTGGTGGAATGAGGGCAATAAATGGGACACAGATACACCAGAAGCTATATAAAGTGTATCAGAAGGACGGAACAGATAGTGCTGGTGGGGGAGTGGCACTATATGTGAAACAAAATGTAGAATCAAATGAACTAAAAATCTTAAATGAACCTAAATGTCCATAGAATCTCTCTGGATAGTAGTTCCATGTTCTAATAATACAAATATACCACTAAGGATATATTATCAACCACCTGACCAGGATAGTTATAGTAACTATGACATGCTAAGAGAAACTAGAAAGACTATGTAAATAAAAAAAAACCTCAATAATTGTGGGGGATTTCAACTATCCCCATGTTGACTGGGTATATGTCATCTCAGCACAGAATGCAGAGATAAAGTTTCTTGACACCTTAAATGACTGCTTCTTGGAGCAGCTGGTCCTGGAACCCACAAGGTGAGAGAGAATTCTTGATTTAGTCCTAAGTAGAGCGCAGGATTTATTCCAAGAGGTAAATATAAGTGGGCCGCTTGGGAAATAGTGACGTTAATATAATAAAATTTAACATGCCTGTGGTGGGAAAAACACCTCAGCAGCCCAACACTGTGGCATTTAATTTCAAAAAGTAGAATTACACAAAATTGAGGAGGTTAGTTAAACAAAAATTAAAAGTTACAATGCCAAAAGTAAAATCCCTGCAAGGTGCATGGAGACTTTTCAAAGACACCATAATAGAGGCCCAACTTAAATGTATACCCCAAATTAAAAAAAAAAAAAAAAAAAAAACCTACAGTAAGAGAACCAAAAAAGTGCCACCATGATTTAACAACCAAGTATAAGAAGCAGTGAAAGATAAAAAGGAATTGTTTAAAAATTGAAAGTTAAATCCTAATGAGGAAAAATAGAATGGAACATAAACTTTGTCAAAGTGTAAAAATATAATAAGGAAAACTAAAAAGGAGTTTGAACAGCTAGCCAAAATCTTAAAAAGTAATAGTAAATTGTTGTTTAACTATATCAAAAACAAAAAGCCTGCTAAACAACCAGTGGGGCCACTGGACAATTGAGATGCTGAAGGAGCACTCAAAGACAATAAGGTCATTGAAGAGAAGCTAAATTAATTCTAGCTTCGGTCTTCACGAATGAGGATGTTAGGGAGATACCCAAACATAGCCATTCTTTTTAGGTGACAGATCTGAGGAATTGTCCCAGAATGAGGTGTCATTAGAGGAGATTTTGGAACAAATTGATAAACTTAACACTAACGAGTAACGGGGGCCGGATGGCATTCACCCAAGAGTTCTAAAAGAACCTAAATGTGAAGTTGTGGAACTGTTAATTGTGGTTTGTGACCTATCCTTTAAATCAGCTTCTGTATGTAATGACTAGAAGATAGCTAATGTGACACCCATATTTTAAAAGGGCTCTAGAGGTGATCATGGCAATTACAGACTGGTAAGCCTAACATCAGTAATGGGCAAATTAGTTGAAACTGTTGTTAAGAAAAGGGATGTTAGGAAGCAAATAATTAGCTGTGTAACTGATAGAATTTCTATTGACTACACAATTTGTCGATAAGGGAGGAAACCTCAGTCTCCCCCGGCTGCGGCTCTGCAGTTGAAATGTAGTAATAGCTGGGCAGGCAGACAGCTGAGACCCCCTGTGGACAGGGGCTGCTGCCGCAAAGCAGCCCCTGTCCATGGCAGCCCAGACTGGGCTGCAAACAGAGGCTACACTGGCTGTCTGTGGGGGGTTCCAGCTCCCCATTGAGCAGCCTCTGCCCCCTCCCTATAATGTTGCTGCCTCTATTAGAGGCAGCAGCACAGATGGGGGGCAGGTGACACTGTGGAGAAAGTGCTGGGACACACTGACTTTTAAGCCGGCTCCCCCCTTTCGCCACTGGCTCCTGCTTCCCATCCCCCTTGCTGTCTGAGAGACATAAGAACGGCCTTACTGGGTCAGACCAAAGGTCCATCTTGCCCAGTATCCTGTCTGCTGACAATGGCCAATACCAGATGCCCCAGAGGGAGGGATCACAACAGGTAATCCTCATGTCATCCCTCCCCTGTCACCCACCTCCAGAGAAACAGAGGCTGGGGATACCATTCCTACCCATCCTGGCTATCTTCAATTCATTGTGGATAGTTCTCTGAAAACATCCACTCAGTGTGCAGCGGCAGTCAAAAAAGCAAATAGAATGTTGGGAATCATTAAAAAGGGATGGAGAATAAGAGAACGTCTTATTGCCTCTATATAAATCTATGGTACACCCACATCTTGAATACTGTGTACAGATGTTGTTGCCTCATCTCAAAAAGATATCTTGTCATTAGAAAAATTCAGAAAAATGATTAGGGGTTTGGAACCGGTGCCATATGAAGAGAGATTAAAAAGACGGATTTTTCATCTGAGAAAAAGGAGGGATATGACAGAGATCTATAAAATCATGACAGGTATGGCGAAAGTGAATAAGGAAAAGTTACTTACTTGTTCCCATAACATAAAAATGAGGGATCACCAAAAGAAATTAATAGGTAGCAGATTTTAAACAAACAAAAGGAAGTTTTTCTTTAGGCAGCACACAGTCAACCTGTGGAACTCCTTGCCAAAGGATATTTTGAATACCACAATTTTTGCAGGGTTCAAAAAAATAACTAGATAAATTCATGGAGGTTAGATCCATCAATACTTATTAGCCAGAATGAGTAGAAATGGCGTCCCTAGCCTCTGTTTGTCAGGGGCTGGAAATGGATGACGAGAGGGATCACTTGATGATTACCTGTTCTGTTACTCCTTCTGGGGCATCTGGCTTTGGCCACTGTTGGAACACAAGATACTGGGCTAGATGGACTTTTGGCCTGATCCAGTATGGCCGTTCTTATGTTCTAAGTAATTGGATTGGTTGTATCCCTACACAACATCTGTGTTTCTGCATCCCCAGGGTCCAGGCCACTGACCCTGTAGGTTCTGCTGCTACTCAGGGTCTTGCTGCCAACTACGGGCTCCTCAGCTGTGTCCTGCTGTGGCTAGGTTACCACCTCTCCTAGACTGGCATACCGGGCACCAGGTGTGGCAATGATGACTTCTCCAGGAGAATTAGCAACCCTAGGTATGACCCCAGCCTCGGGCAGTGAGGGACACATACAGGTGTGTGTGTGTGTGGGGGGGGGGGGTCACAGCTTCAGCACCCCCATCCTAAAAGTAGTTCAGGTGCCACTGGAGATAGGAGGTAAAAAGCAGAAGGAATGTACTTCTGCCTCTTACTTGGAACCCAGAACTGATAAGAAAAGCCCACATTGTCTTTAAATGATCAATAAAATCATATTACTTTTTAAATCCTAGAAGTGCGGGGGAAAAACAAGTCTTACCATTTGCTCTCTGTGCACAGTGATGGGTTTTGAAAAGTGTCTAGGTGGTTTATTTATTTATTTTTAATATCAAAAGGAAAAAGCACATAAATTGTGAACAAAATGGCTGCAAGGTTTTCTTTTGAAAAAGGAAAGCTGCTTTTGAGCTATTAAAATATGGAGCACGGTGGGGAGAAGAGTACAAGGAAACAAGGAAAATCTGTTATTAGTATTTGTTTTTCTACTTTAAAAGTCTATTTTTTTTCAAAGCTGTGATCTCATAGCTAAGAAATTTCAGTCCATGGTACCAATATGGCCATAAGTTATGACTTTCCTCCTCCCCACAAAACATAAATAGAAATTACATCTTTGGGTTATTGGATTTAAAATAAAAGATTGGCAACGTGTCCTTATAATCCTGTGATGGGGTGAGGTCACGGAAGACCCCTTGGGGGAAGCTTCCCGGAGTGCTGATAAAGCCACTGACACTCGCTGCCTTGCTCTCTGGGGCTTCTCACTACCCTATCCTGCTGGGCCAGCTCAGAAGGTCTCCCCAGCCAAGGCACAGAACTGAGATCGCCCCCCACCCGTACAGACACTGAAAATCTTCAGGTCCAAGGAAAATGCAGTTTTGGACCCCGCCTCCAGGGATATCACTCCCCAAATGGGATCAAAACCTCAAATTAATTATTTAGGGTAAGCCCCCTTTAATAATGAAAGGAGTACACACTAATTGCTCCCCCAGGTAACAATTATTTACATTGGGCTTGATAGTAAATAAAAGTGATGTTATTAATTACAAACTGTAGGATTAAGTGGTTGTGAGAACAGGCAGAGCAAAGTAGATTACAAATTTAAAATAACAGAAAAAATTTAGCTAATTCTAACACTAAAACCTCAGTACAAACTCACCCTAAAATTGTTCTTAGTCCTGCTAAGCCTCCAAACCAGGGAAGTTCATCTCCCTGGGGATCTCCGGTTCACTTTTTTGGGGAGTGCCATGTCAGCCAAAGACCAAGAAATTGCTAGTTTCCCATTGTTTTATAGATTCCACCTTTGGGCTGTAATTCTGTTTCTATATTCCACCATTACATGGAAAAATCACAGTTGGTCAGACCCTACCAGGTCGGGGGTGGGGGTTGTCACATGACTTCCTAGGAAAAATCACTGCTAAAAACAAAAGAATCTGTTTACAGTTGACCAGACCTTGAGGGAAACACTCTTGATGGCTTGTCTTTGCACTTTTAAAACCATACTCCATATATATAACTTTACACCCAAGAATGATACAGTCACCAAAATAAGATATACAGACCCAGTGGATTATGCCATTAAGATTAATAGATTACATGAGGCAATTTTTCAACAGCATCTTTGAATTATACATATTTGTGTCTGTACGTCCATTTCATAAAGCATGTTTGGGGTGGGGGGAGTGTCCATCACAAATCTTTCCCTCTAGGGACATTTCATTCATTTGGACTTTCCCAGTGACGTGAATGAAACTTGTTAAATTATAGCTATGCAGAAGATAAAAATTAGGATTCCGGGCATTTAATGCTGAAAAAGACTGCCCATATGTAGGATGAAATATTAAAAAGGAAACATCATACCTATGGGCACTGTTTAAAATCTCCCTATTGAGATAGCCATCTGGTATGTGGTTTTGGATGTTTACTGAGAAGCTGTATGGATCATCAAAATTGAATACATTTGTCTAGAATAAATTATATCTACTATAACGATAGCATCTATTTTATTGTAGAATCCAGCACACAATATTTAAAATGCGGAATCATCTTTGCAAGTGATGATGTGAAAGATTAAACATGCAGGGGGGAAGAAATTAAATGGAAGCAGGAAAAGATCAACCAACCTGGGGAACACTATATGTGCGCATCTAAGTTAGCTTAATAGGATGACATTGCTTTCCGTACAAATACTCTGTGTCCCCCGCTAATTCACAATTCATGGAGCTGCATCATGTAGACTATCCTGTAACTGAAAAAACTTAGAAAAAACAGTGAATGATTCTGCAGTGCTGCAGGACCATTTGTTGTTTTTTAAAAAAATATGTGTGTTTCCATTTCTGATGTTTTATTTGCGTCCATTTGTCCTTTGTTATAGAAACTTACCTGTTTGGCCAATATACATGGTGCGGGGTATTACCGGCACTTGGTGGCATATATCACATGAGAGGATGTGCTGCTGTATGAGCCCCTGATGTTGTTGCCTATGTGGTGAGGTCCTTTGGTGGTGTTGCTTGTATATAGGTGGACAGAGTTGGCAGAAGCAGTCATGGATTTAAAAGTGGATTTAAAAGCCATTCTTCTACAAAATAATTTCACTAACCAATTGAGAGAGGCTGAAGTTTGACACTGTTACACTGGGCTTGAATAAAGACATTAATTGGGTGGTGCATTACAAAGCCAATTTCTCCTGTCTTTAAAATCCACATTTTCACATCAAAAGCTATGAATGGGACACATCCAGCACACTTAATTAGCCTCATTAACACACATCCTACAATTGATAGGTACTTCTTTTGATGTTATAGATCTCTTGGTTTCTGTTATTTGCACTCCAACTCATCTGATGAAGTGGGTTGTACCCTGTGTCAAGGCTGATTCCCCACTCTGGCATGATAAATGCAGAAGTGGGGGCCCGCAAAAGTACCCCAAAACCTTATCTTTCCAGGCTTTGGTATAAACCTTCCCCCCCAAAATCTTAATAACCTAGATTTTGGAGATAAAAATCCACTGCCACCACCCAAGTAATGGTAAGAAAACCAGGGAAGAGATCACTTGGGAAATCTCAGCCCTAAAGTAAAACCAGGACACACAAATTAACCAATACCAGGTTAATAAAAAAGGAAGAACTTTTATTATCAATAGTCCTGTTACAAGCATAATGACTAGATGGAAAAGTCACCAATTAATATACTCATGGGGGACCTCCATGGGCCAAGAGCTTAGTTTCAAAGGAGAGGAAACCCCATTTTTAAATGCACAGACATCAGATTTCCATTCCCAAACCATACAACAGATTTATCTAAACTTTACCCTACTTACAGATAGTGAAGAGTCTTTTCTTGGAGAGAGACATGTTGTGTGAACAGAGACAAAGGAGGGAAAACCCCAAAATTCTTTTGTCTCAGTTTGAAATCCCTATCTGCATTTCTATTGGCTAACTGCTACCTGGCTAGGTACAGTTAATGCCTTAGTCCCTAGGCTGCTAGCTAACCCTCATGGTCATGACACCTTGAAAGCTCATTTTACATATGATATATCTGATACTATCTTAAGAATCTTCAAAGGGATAGCTGAGTTAGTCTGTAACAGGAAAAACTTAAAAAACAACGAATGGTCTAGTAGCACCTTAGAGACTAAATAGTTACAAGAGGCTGATAAGAACATTATTCTTTATTTATTTTTACCGGTTTCACTGATCATCTGGATCTATTTCACTCTATATGTCATATGTGGTCATTTCCTGAATTTTAGAAGGCAATAACTTCTAATTTAAATAGTAGGATGCTGCCATGACAAAACATTAATATCAGATTTCTTCTGCCTGATATCTTTGCTTGTTCAATAGGAACCCACTGAACAAGCATTTTGAAATTTAGGGGTTGTTTTTTTCAATAAAAAAAACCGTAAAATCATATTATTCAGTGGTTATTTTGTAATGACCATAGTATTAAAAATTCATTAAAATAAATTATATTTTAACATAATGTGCTCTTCTTTGCACCCAATAGTATCACTTAGTCCTGCATTCAACAGCTATATGGGAAACCTGCTTGAGCCATTCTTACTCACAGTGAATACCAACTTATTGTATGAGTAGTTCCATGGAACAAGCGCCAATAAGCTAGTTGTATCTCAAAAGTATTAACCACTTTGTATATGTCACAAATTGCAATCTAATTTGCTGCCTTGTGTGTGTGTGTGTGTGTGTGTGTGTGTGTGTGTGTACACGCACACACACACACACACAAATAAAAGGCAGCAAATTAGGTTTCTGGAGAAACAAAAGTTTGTGTGTGTGTGTGTCTATACACACACACATAAGAACCTTTGTTTCTCCAGAAACCTATCCAAGTAAACCAGGGGCCTAGCAGCTTATTGAAGGCTGTGTGTCCACATCTGAATTGTGTGTGTGTGTGTGTGTGTGTGTGTGTGTGTGTGTGTGTGTGTGTGTGTGTATTTTGCTGTTAAACAACCCTAAAACAGAAACTGTAGGAAAACCAATGCAATATGACAGCCAGCCTGCAAATGCACATTGCCAAAACAAAGAGTTGAACTACAATAGTGGTGTGGATTCCTGTGTCTCCCCACTATCTATTGACTTTGATCCTTATCTGCTTCCTTTTTAACTGGCCAGTCTTCAGGTGCTTACTGATGGCCATTCTGCTTTCCTGTTTTTCCCTTTGATTTTTTTCATAACCTCTACTCCTTGTTTCCCACCCCCTCCTTTTTTTCCTTCTCCCTTCTCCCCTATTTATTTTGGGTCTGCACATCCTAACCTCATAACTCCGGTCATCTGACGAAGTGGGCTGTGCCCACAAAAGCTCATGACACCATCTACATATTTTGTTAGTCTATAAAGTGCTATCAGACCAGTTTTTGTTTCTTAAGTTTACTCTTCAAATGTTATGCTTATAAGAAGCACTCAGGATCTTTTTAGCAGAAAAGGAAATTTGTTGCATTTATTAATAATACAATAGTAAAGTAGCTAGCATATGCTCACACAAACACACACACAATCCTACCAATGTTGTTATAGTTACCAGTCTGTTGTTTTATCAGCCTGTTGGCCAGGTATGATGAGTGTGAGGAGCAGGGATCTAGCAGGGAGTGATGCTCCAGGATCTTGACAGGACACAAAAACAGTGGTAAAACAGATCCTTTTATAGCAGTTTTACTTCATTTAGATCAATAAGTTTTGCACAGTAATGCTGTAATATATCACCATTTGATGAGTGCTTGTTTTCTTAAGTTGCTCTTCTCATATCCTAGCTATCTTGTCCCAATTGATAGGTGCTTGCCTTATCTTTTAGAGTCATCAGTCTGCTCCTCATCCGCTTCTCAATAGAGGTATACAGCAATCTCCTGGCACCTTTGTGTCTGTCCTAAGTCCTCCCTAGAACATCTGGTCTGGTGATGGCCTTCACAATTATCTTCTAACACACATTCCTCATTCTGCACTCATACAAACAAAAATTACATCATAAACTTAAAAAACAACAAACGGTCTGGTAGCATTTTATAGACTAACAAAACATGTAGGTGGTATCATGAGCTTTCATCTGAAGAAGTGGGCTGTGCCCATGGATGCTTATGATACCATATAAATGTTTTGTTCGTCTATAAAGTGCTATCAGATCAATTGTTGTTTTTTAAGTTTATCCTGTAAAAACTAACTCAGCTACCCCCAAAAATTACATAGTTGCTTCTGTAAAAACTGATCTAGTACAAAAAATATTCTTACGTTCTTAAATTAAAGAAAAAAACAATCCTGACAGAAAAGGGGTGACAGTAGTGAGAAACAGACCCTTTTGATCTATTCCTGCTTTAACATCTATAACTAACACAAATAGCCTGCTTAATGCATCTTTACCAACAGCACTAAGCTTTTCCTTTCTGCAAGTCAGAAAGAATGGCTGGTAAGGTACATAGGAGTACATTTACCTTGCACAAAGCTACATTTAAGCTACATGACTACAAAAAAAAACCACACACAAAACCACACCTATGTGCTATAATACAGATTGATATCCTTTTACAGGTTTTTGAACCATTTTACATAATCTAATGTAGTGGGTATATAGTTTTCTGTCACATTTAATAGGATGGCTTTTGAAAGTTTATATTTGCTATAATATTCTAGAGAATTATTTTTTAAAGCAATACCTTAATATGAGTACCAAAAATCTTCCCGCTCTGTTTTGTCATCAATTACATAGCTAAGAATAGTTACAATATTTCCTAAAAAAACCCACTTTCCTAAACCCCCCAAATTTTTTTTTCTTTCTTTTACGTTCCATGCCTCAGATGACTCTTGTCTTCCATGCAAGGTTATGACATCTATGCAAATGTATGAAAAATAATTATTATAGATTGTTGTGGAATCATATAAATATAGGGCTGGAAAGGACAACAGAGGTCATCTAATCGATGTCTGTATGATCCCCTCTCCTGCAGGAGCAAGAATACCTAAATTATCCCTGAAAGTAATTGTGCTAGCCTGCCCATAAAACCCTCCTATGATAGGGATTTCAAGATGACCTGACTGCTGCTTAACTCTCCTTATAGTTGGAAAGTCTTTTTTCCTCCTAATATTCAATCTGAATCCTTTTTGCTGCAAATTAAGCCAGTTACTTCTCTTTTGACCCTCATTGGACAATTGATCACTGTCCTCTGTAAAAACCAACTTTTACATGTTTATTATATCCCCACTCAGTTTTCTCTTATCTAATTGAAATTATGTGATATATTTTCCCAACTGTTTAAAACCCTGTTTAAAAAATTGGAATGCGGAGTTATATGCGAGGGGGTTTAACTATTGCCTGTTGTACCAACCACTAGTGTTTCAGTGTCTCCTTATGCTTCCCCATCTGTGTGTCTACATCTGTCTGTTGTCTCCTGTTTTACAGTTCTACACTAAGCTCCATGGATAGGGTCCATATTTTTCTTCTACATTTGTAGTCTACTGAGCACACTGAGGTCATGGTCATTGACTTGGGTTTTTAAGAATAATTGCAGTACAAATAAATAATGATTATGATGGGAGTCACTGGACGATACACATCATTTAACATATTTTTTTCTTAGCGAGCAAGGAAGAGAGGCTGTATTGATTTTTGTTATGAAGTGTTCTTTGAAAGAAGCTGGAGTGAGTTGCAGCAGATTTCACTCTCAGACTTAATCTCACTAATTAGACCCAGTTGTCAGGGTAGAGTAGTTTCTTGGGAACAGACATTGGCATATGAGTTGAGATTTCTGAATATTGCCTGCATGCTATTTGTGACAATCTCTGTTCCAGGACTGGACTATATGTATAAATATGGCCATTTGTGTTCAGAATATACCTAGAGTCCATGTCACTTATTCTAGGAAGCCGACTCAAATGGCCCAGAATCCGACTGCCACTTGGCACAAAAGTGACTCTGGTGTCAGTAACAGGACACTGGTAAAAAAGGGCATCTAATTTTCACATTCAAAAGTTGATATGAAAGAAATCTGTGTCACTAAAGATCAGTTTTTATAACTGTAACAGTCATACACACAAGTCAAAAATACTTATCTTAAGGGGTATCATTTTATGCATTGTAAAGTAATGTCTATAAAACATCTTTCAGTACAACTCTCTATTAAATGCTATAGAACTTTTTTTTTCATTCATTGATAAAGATAATCACATTTGCTGCTTTAAGACCCAGACGAGTGGAGTGCTGAACGTGCATTTAATTTGGTAGGATTTGAGAGTAATTAGTAGATTGTAAAGTGAGGTATTTACCATGAAGTGCATTTTAATAATGGTAACAGACTAAATAGTGGCTGACCACAAGAAGAGAGCATGAGAGGAGAAAGACACAAAACCAAGACCTTATTCCTCTCAGTTGGTGGTGGGAAATCAAAGGCACACTTGGGTAGCTCACTATGATGGCTATAGCAAGTGACAGACCATTCAGAGGCTCAAGGAAAGAAGATAATGAAATCTTAAATTAGAATAGCATCCAAAACAGCCTGACAGAATTGCTCAAAGCAAATTAAAAAAAAAAAAGACATATAATGGTTGGCAATAGGGGGAGTGGAGAAGGAAAGGAATAAGGACCAGGAAGAAGAAGAAAGGTGAATTTTTAAAGGCTAGCAGTTTTTCACAAATGTGAGTTCTGAGACTTGGAGCAGAGTTTTGAAGAAAAGGATCCAAAATTCGTGTTCACTATGTGCAAGGTCCAAAGGGACTGGATTATCTCTTGGTAGCTTCTGTTTTGTAATATGAGACAGATTTTTTAAAATTAATTCTGCATTTGTCACAGATGTTTTGGAATTATTTATCTTCCTTTGATTCTTTATGTAAGGATAATACTCATCGTATGGTTTAGAAACGTGTGAATGTATCTGGATAAAATAAGACGCGAGCAGAAATATTTTGTCAGAACATTGCCCCCCCCCCCTTTTTTTTTTTTGAGGGAAAGAAGTCTGATTAACCATATCTTCTATATAGTTGAGAGAGTTTGTCTATCCATCTGTGTCTGTTTGTTCAATAAGTGCTCCTTTTTATCAGAAGCTGGAAATGGATGACAGGAGAGAGAACACTTGAGGATTACCTGTTCTGTTCACTCCTTCAGGGATATCTGGCATTGGCCACTGTTGGAAGACAGGATTCTGGCCTAAATGTACCTTTGGTTTGTCCCACTATGACCGTTCTTATGTTCTCCTAAATGGTAAGAGCTAGGATCACCAAATTTGGTATACAGCTTCCTCTTATCATAACTTAAAACAAGGTAAGATTTTGGTTGTGCCAGGAGAATGCGATGTGCTGGAATGTGATTGTGTCTCAGAAAACCATACAGAAAAGAGAGAATCACCAGGCAGGTGAAAAGGGCTGGCTGGGGCATACCCTCCCCCCGTCTGGGACTGCCCCATCCCCGAGCTTCCCCCTCAGGTGCCCTTTTAGGGAGGGCAGGGGAGCTGAAGCTGCTCCCTGCCCCAATTCACATTGCTGACTGTTCTTTCATCAGAGTGAGGGGAAAGGGCAGAAGTTTGTTGCATAATCGACTCTGGCTAGGAAGCACGGAGCAAATGAGCTGTGTACTGTGCTGTCACTCCCTGACAGGGACAGGAAGGAGAAAAGCAAGTAGCCTTGGTACAAATCTCGGGGAGGGGGGAGTTATACCCACAATGTCTTTACACACACACACACACACACACACACACACACACACACACCCCCCTCTACACACACACACACACAGACACACACACACACACACACACACACACACACAGCCCCCAGCCCTGAGACCCTCCTGACCTATCAACCCTGGTTCCTGTACCCCCTCACATCTCTTGCCCTGAGCCCCTCCTCAACCCCCAACCCTGACTTCTGCACTCCCACACCATCAGCCCCCTTCCCAGACCCTTTCCTCTCCCCCCCACCGTTGACTTCTGCACCCCCACACTCCCCAGCCCCATGCTCTGAGCCCCTCCTCACAGCCACCCTCACTTCTGTCCCACACCCTAGCCCCTTGTCCTGATCCCCCCCATGTCTCCAAACTCCTGCCCTGACTGCTGCACCTCCCCTCTTTTCTCATCCCCTATCCTGAGCCCACACACATCCTGACACTTGAGCCTCCCAAACTCCTCCCCACACTTAAATTTCTTATATCAAAACCCCTACCCCCCACAACCTCTTTCCCTGAGGGACTTCCTACTTGGGGGGGGGGGGGAGAAACAGGGGTTTGCGATACTATAGTACTTGTAAGAAATTTGTTACTTTTATCCCTGGACTGAACCAAGATGGGCCAGAAAAATAGGATGAACCTGCAATTGGATAGCTTCTCAATAGACCTTACGGAAAAGAGAGAAAACAGAGAAATGTGGAGTAGTGCCCTGTTTTGGCATAGCTAAAAGAATGCTTATGGTTTGGAAACTAGAAGAAAATGTCATGGCAAAACACATTGACTATAGCCCTGAAAGGGGGAGAAAAACCCTCAGCAAATGATAAGAGTTTATAGGGATGAAGAAAAAAAATGAACCATTATGTTTAGACATTTCCATGGCATTTTGACTTTTGATTCAGTCGAAACTACTGGCGAACGTGACTTGAATTCATGAATATTTTTGAACCACCCAAATCAGCATTTTTTGGCAAATAAGCTATTGAAAAATGTCACCAGGTTCTAAATGGAGAGTCTTTTGAGAGGTCAACAATCACCATTACAAGCCCACAAAATGCTTCTCTACTAGGTGGATGTGGTATTTCTTTTAAGAATGTTTGGGAATATATTATTAAATTATTGAATTTTGATTTGGTGAAGATCATTCTTCACTAAGTATAAATGTTTTTAGTTGTTCAGGTGTTTACTTAAAAATAAAAGTAGCAGGTGCTAGATTTAATCCAGATATCATCTAGTTTTAATGTGGTGGCAGTTTTCCTCTTTCTTCAAGAACTAGTTGTTCTGCTGTGGTGTTCTTTTGTCTCTTCTCTTTTTTTACTTTGAATCCAGCACAAATGAGTATGTGTTTTGAACACTCGTGTTTGTACATGCAGTGTGTGCATGTGGGAGCAGGGTCAGAAATTGCTCTCACAAAGGTCACTCGAGAAAGGTCACTCTAGAATGGCAAAAAAGCTTTAAAATTGTGGACCAAATCCTGCCTTTGTGCATGGTCAACAACTGTAATAGGAATGGAAGACTGTCAAGGTATACATCTGATTTCTGGCATGTTATAGGTATTCAGTGACTAAACAAATTCAGCTCAGTTACTGTAACAGTAGATTATAACTTTTGAATGACTAGTCAACTACTGAACAAAATCCAACATATAACAAGTCCCCTACCGAGTTAGAATATTGTCATTTGTGTTCATGATTTTAAGTGTCTATCAATTGTTGATTGTACTATGTGATCCCAGGAAATCTGCTTGTAATGATTCCTACTTTGTTTCTGACTGGCTAAATTATTGTATGTGATTGAATTATTAGATACTGAAAAGGTTCATATATGATTAAGCTGTGAGGTGGTAAATAACAAGTAAGGAAAACTGTTTCCAATATATAGTAGTGTTTGATGACAGTTTCTGATCTGAGTTCTGCTGGCATTATCTAAAATAATTCTATTGATGTAGATGTAGATGGAGTTTTCTGGAATAATTCCACTGATGATTTTTTCCCCCCTTTTCAGATTTAGAACAATAAAATCATTTGATGGCAGTCTTCATTGTAAATTGGCTTGAAGTCAAATTCTGTGCCTGAATCACTGACTGTGTTTTAGCTAAAACTGTCTAATACAGCGTTTCTCAAACTATGGGTCCTGACCCCCCCCCCCACCCCCGGGGGGTCACGAGCAACTTAGAGGGGGATCGCAAACAACTTAGAGGGGGGTCGCGAGCAACTGAGCGGGGGGGTCGCGGTATCACAAGTTTGAGAACCCCTGGTCTAATAGTAAAATATTCATTCATGCTACCTTGTCACTGGAGCAGATTGGTACAGTTGTTCCAAAAACTGAAGCTATGCAAAGCATTTAAACCACACATGGACTTTAGAAGAACAAATCAGGTCTAAGTGCGGGTCTAGATTTTGAAAATCTCAGTTATAGTTTAAGGATGATGTGCTTAGTAGTTCCAGTGCAAAACACTATAAAAAGCAGCCACGATAGTCACATTGAAATTCACTCAACTGGAACTCTAGTACTAATTTAAAACAAAATTGAAATATGTTTTATGAGATTTCAGCAAACTTTCCTAAATTACACCGTAGATTATTTCTTAGAAAAGAGTAAATATTTGTAAAAATGCAGGCCCACTAATATACAATCCTAGTATCATCACAGTATGAAATGCAGTGAAATAAAAATAATTATCATTGTCTCTGCTGCTGAAGTGTTGTAGACAGGAGCCAAAAATAAGAGGACATTGTGAATCTTTTTGCTTCTTTAGGACTCAGGATTAAACATAAAACAACTGAATCAGCTGACCTGCAACTATGATATAATGATTGGAGTGTGGGTGAAATAATATCAAAGTTTAAAAATATATTACTTTGTCTCCATAATTAGAAAATTATTACTTACTTTAAGTACCATAATTATAGTTGATCCAAATTATTAGTAACAAGTTTGCATTTTGTAGAATGTGGATTTTAATTAATAATTTAAATGTTTGAAAAAAATCACTTATCTGTGCAACTTCTGTTAGCTTGTTCACAAATAGTTCAAATACAGACCTGAAATTCACATATTACTAAAATCAGGGTATGGGAAATGTGGATGGATTAAATATTTTTAACAAACTGTATTTTTTAAAATCTGAATCGGAGTCCATGCCTCTTCACTACTATGTCAGTGTTCTACTAACCCTGCTCAGTCGTTATTATTTACATATTTTCAGTTTCCAGGAGAAACAAACCTGTATGCTAATTGGAAGCTTTGGAAGGTTTTGTGCTTCTGTAGAATGCTTCCCAGTGTTCCTGTTCAGATGATGTCTCCTCACCTTCCTTACAAAATGCATATATGGGTACAATCTATGTACTGCTTCCATCGGCGTAATGGCACAGTCTTGCGTCCATCACTGTAATGTTCTTGAACCTTTGTTTAAGTTACTTTCTTCGGCATGATTTGAATAGAGATTTCTTTGGGCTAATTATATTGCACTCTAGTTCAGTTTTAACATTAGAACAACTGACTTCTGAAACAGACACAGAATTGTGTCAGATGCTTTAGCTTGCAGAAGTAGTCCTTCACATGCAGTTTGGGAATAAATGGAAATGAGCTTTTTTTTTTCTATTTCTTGTTTTTAAGTGGAGTTCAATTAATGTTTACAGTATTGTGCCCAGAAATAATTAGAGGCAGAATGAATAGCAATCTAAGGATGTAGACAGCCTTGTGTCCTCCAATTTGATAGTTATAAGAATATAAGGACATAAGAACGGTCATAATGGTCAGACTAAAGGTCTATCTAGCTCAGTATCCTGTCCTCCGACAGTGGCCAATACCAGGTATCCCAGAGGGAATTAACAGAACAGATCAAGTGATCCCTCCCTTCTCACCCATTCCCAGCTTCTGACAAACAGAGACTAAGAACACCATTCCTACCCATCCTGGTTAATAGCTATTGATGAACCTATCCTCCATGAATTTATCTAGTTCTTTTTGGAACCCTGTTAAAGTCTTGGTCTTCACAACATCCTGTAACAAGCAGTTCCACAGGTTCACATGCATGAAGCAATACTTCCTTTTGTTTGTTTTAAACTTGGTACCTATTAATTCCATTTGGTGACCCCTAGTTCTTGTGTTATGGGAACAAGTAAATTACATTTCCTTATTTACTTTCTCCACACCAGTCATGATTTTATAGACGTCTATCATGTCCCCTCTTAGTCTTCTCTTTTCTAAACTGAAAAGTCCCTGTCTTTTTAATCTCTCCTCATATGGCAGCTGTTCCAAACCCCTATCCATTTAGTTGCCCTTTTCTGAATTTTTCCCAAGACAAGATATATTTTTTTAGGTGACCATATCTGCACACAGTATTCAAGATGTGGGCATACCATGGATTTATATAGAGGCAATGAGATATTCTCTGTCTTATTCTCTATCCCTTTTAAAATAATTCTTAGGATTCTCTTTGCTTTTCTGACTGCTGCTGTACATTGAGTGGATGTTTTCAGAGAACTATCCACAATAACTCCAAGATCTCTCTGCTGAGTGACAATAGCTAATTTAATCCACATCATTTGTATGTATAGTTGGGATTGTTTTCCAATATGCATTAATTTGAATTTAACAACATTAAAATTCATTCACCATTTTTTTTTGCCATCACCTAGGTTAATGAGATCCCTTTGAAGCTCTTTGCAGTCTGCTTTGCAATTCACTGGTTTGCCACCTCAGTGTTTAGCCTACTGGTCTCCAACCTTTTTAGGCACAAGATCACTTTTTTAATTTAAGTGCAATCCAAGATCTACCTCAAACCCAAATACGCTTTCCCTGCCTCCTTTGTGCCCCTTCTCCAAGGTCCCGCCCCTGCTCACTCCATCCTCCCTTTTTCCCCCACCCTCCCTCACTTTCACCTGGCTGGGTCAGAGGGTTGGGGTGCAGGCTCTGGTCTTGGATTAAGGCAGCATTTCTCAAACTGTGGGTCATGACCCCCAGAGGGTCGTGACCAATTTACAGGGGGGTTGCAGCTGGATCCTTTTTTTTTTTTTTCCCCTGTATTTGTGTCTCCCCAGCATCTCCAGACAGTCCGGGCTCCGTCCGGTCAATTTTCCCCTGCTGCGTCTGGCAGGGGAGTGAGGAGCACCGCAGAATCTAGCGGGGGAGGGTGGCACAGGAGGGAGCAGTTGCTGGGTGCCACACTAGGGGGGTTCCAGGCTGGGTGGGAGCGGAGCACACACTGCTCTGGCCCACCTGACTAGCAGAGAACGGCAGCTGGCCACGTGATGCTTCCCCTGCAATCTGCCAGCTGAGCGGGCCTGGCGGCAGAAGCAGACACTTTAAAAGTAAGATTTTTCTTCCATGCCTGGCTCTGCCGGGGTGGGGGAGGGGGGAGATTTGATTGGAGCGGGGCTCCAGATGCTGAGGATGCCTGCCTGGGGAGGTGGGGGGAGAGTGCACTGGGATGGGGGGGGGGCTCTAGGGAGGCCTGGGTCTGATGCAGGGGGGAGTGAACTGGGATGGGGGGGTGCTAGAGGGGCCTGCCTCAGGGGCAGGGGGCAGTGCACTGGGATGGGGGGGGTGCTGGGGGGCCTGGCTCAGGGGGAGGGGTGGATGCAGTCCCAAACTGGACAAAGTGGTGCAACTTTTGCTTAAAACTTTGGCTCCCACCCCCCACTTTTCTTTTTTTTTTGCTTAACCACTTTGGGGGGGGGGTGTCACACAAATTCAATTAGCATTTTAGGGAGTCACAGTATCACAAAATTTGGATTTGGAGTGTGAGAGGGGCTCTGAGATGAGCATGGGGCAGGCCATTTGGATGCAGGGCTGCTCGGGGCTAGAGCAGGGGCCTGGAGTGCAGGAGGGAGTTCATGACTGTGGTGGGGTTTCGGGATGTGGCCACCAGCTAGGCACTGCTTACCTCAGGTGACTCGTGGATGGTGGTGCAGTGGGGCTAAGGCAGGCTCACCCCTGTCCTGGCCCTGCACCACTCCCAAAAGCAGCCAGCAAACTCCATCCCAAGTCCTGGAGATAGGATACAGAGTAGGAGAGGGGACACCTTAACATCAGCTCCCTTCTTTTCCCTCCCCTGCCCTGCACAGAAAGCAGAGGCTCCTGAGGGGACAGCTCCAAGACAAAGGGCAGGAGATGTGCAGCAGTCTGGGGTGAAGGGGCAATTCAAGTGGTGGGCTTGATAACCTCTTGGCCAAACCAGTCAGGAGCCCCTGTCAGAGGCTCCAAGATCTACCAGTAGATTCTGATCTACTGGTTGGTGGCCACTGGTTTAGCCCTCTCTGCAGATTATTTATGAATATGTTGAATAGGACTGATCCATGTACAGACTTCTAGGGCACACCAGTGGTTACTTCTCTCCTTTACAAAAACTGACAAGTTATTCCTATCCTTTATTTCCTGTATTTTAACCAGTTATAAATCTAAGCTTGGATTTGCAAAAGAGTCTAGGTGCAAGCATGGAGTTAGTCAGTGAGTCAAACTGTGTCCTCAGTTACACACATCAGAGTTTCCATTGCAGTCAATGGGAGTATATGTGGTATTCATCACCTCATAAATAAGGCACCAGGTCAAAATATTAGCTGCATTGAAATCAGCATTAATATTCCTATTGACTTCACTGGGATCAGGATTTCAACCCAAGTATTTAATTAATAAAATTAGCATTGCCATTTTCAACCTAAAACATGTTTCCTACTTTTCTTATCAACAAATTGTATAGACCTTACTGTAGGGCTTTCAAATATCTTAGGTGCCCAAGTACAAAAATATAACTAGAAAGAACTGAAAAATCCTACAGTAGCATTAAAAACACGATATTGCAATTGGTTCTTGCATGCAAACAATGTAATAGGGAAAACCAAATAATTTCCTGTTGACAACTTACAAATGAGATGGAATTGTGTCCCGGAAAGTTCATTAGTTCCAGCTCGAGTGTAATAGTTTGGACAGTGAATAAATGAGAAACTTCATTATAGGATACCAGCTGTATATTTAGAGTTGTTCTGCTGAGACATATACAATGTAGCTGTTAAATTATTTCTTTATTATCTTTAAATTTCATTTCCTGTAGCTCTCACCAGCAGGAGAAATTTACAATTGCTACCCATGAAAATCCCACTTGTCTTGCAAAATGGATACTGTGTTTTGATATGCAGGCTAGTTCCACTGGCTCATCCAGGACAGATTGTGTGTTTGGTTTACTTAGATGGTTTGTTTATTTACTCCAAAGTAGAGTTTTGTTTTGTTTTGTTTTTTTTTTTAACTGCAAGAACAAATATTATAATGCCATAATTGCTAACCAACAAAAAATCAGTTCCCAAGAATCCAGACTAAAGAATTTGTCACTATAGATAGTACAGCTAATAATTTAATGGTATACACAATGCTTTTAATAATTAATAATCTGTATGGTCCACCTAACAGAACAAGGTCTCATTGAGCTAGGTACAATACATACATAACAAAAGGACAGAATATCAATCAAATTTGTAACAGTTAAAGGTATAGTAACAGTAAGATATGAGGAAATTGTATACTAATGTAGCCCTACTAAGTGTGACTTGTTTGTTTCCCAATCCTGTGTGTTCCCCAGTATTATTACTATTTGCCACATGAAATTAATCTTCCCAGTTGAGTACACAAATTACTCATTAATAATTTCATGAGTCCCAGTTTGAGAACAAAAAAGGAAAGCAAATCTTTCTTTTCTTAAAAATCATTATGAGTAGGGTTATAATTTCTGATATAGGCAGTAACTATTATGTGACATCCATGCGTAGAATAAATAGCATACATGTAGATCTGGAAGGTATTTCCTCAATGTTGGAAGGAGTTCTGGGATATTGAGTAGTGTCTTTGCCTTCTACCATAAAGCAGGAGGGATCCACAGTGAGGTGTTTGTGGGGAGAATTTTGACTCTGGCCTGCATATGGAGACCATGATCTTAATCCTGCAATGAGTGAGTCTACACTAGGGCTGTCAAGCGATTAAAAATTTAATTGTGATTAATCACATGATTAATCGTGTGCAACTCCTCTTTGAAATGCTGCGGTGACATTTCAATGAGGCAGCGCTGCATGGAGCCCGGAATCAGCTGGAGTTCACAGCTGACCCCGGGCTCCATGCAGCACTATCCCTTGGAAGCACTGCTGCGGCGTTTCAAAAGGGTAGCACAAGGTGAAGCCCAGGGTCAGCTGGGATCTCCAGCTGACCCTGGGCTCCATGCAGTGCTGCCCCTTTAAGGCACCGGAGTGGCACTTCAAAGGAGCAGCACAAGCGGAGCCAGAGATCAGCTGGAGTCCCCAGCTGATCCCAGCTCTGCATTGCAAAGCCCCTTTGAAGTGCCACTCAGGTGCCTTAAAGGGGCAGTTCTGTATGGAGTTCTACACTGGGCACTCCAGCTGCTCCCTGGCTCCACTTGTGTTGCCCCTTTGAAGTGTCGGAGCGGCACTTCAAAGAGACAGCGCAGCATTAACGCCTGCGATTAACGTGTTAATTTTTTTAACACATTAATCCTGTCCTGCATTAGTCGCAGGCGTTAACACAGGTCAATTGAAAGCTTTAGTCTGTACCTGCTTAACTGTATGCACTGTGAGTAGTTCTATTGACTCCAGTGAGACTGCTTGCAGGGTGTCAAGTTAAGCACGTGCAAGTCTTTGCACGAATAGAGCTTAAGAAGTGAGATCTGTAACGTCTGGTTTTTTGTCAGGGAGCAGTCTGATGGAGGAAAGAGTTCTGATCCCATATGGATTAGTTGTTGGCAGTTTATAATAACCAGAGTGTAGAGGTGTGGGGGATACAGAGCCTGTGGGCTGTGTTCATGAATGCTACTTTGAGCACTCAACAAACTGTTTGAATGTAACCTTCTGCTGAGAAGTGCCTATAAAACTTTTCAGCACTAGAAATAATTGCCTACAGAGACTAGGATTTGGCCCTTTTTAAAGTTAGAGTTAAATATCTCTTGCTTTTAGCTCACAGAGAAACCTACTGGAATTATTTCTCTGGGCTGGGCAATTTTAATATCATCATATAAATTAGAGAAAACAATGTAGGTTTTGTGAAAAAAATGCAGATATTCCCTGGGTCGTAATGTACTATAACATCATTGCAACACAAAGTGAATTTAGGTTAAATTAATTTAAAGTAATGTTTTCGGTTCCATTATGAAAAGATAAACCTAAGATTGCTATAAGATTAACATTGGAAGCTGTTTTGTATGGATGGTACAGATTGCAGCTGGGGTAATTATGAACAAGTATTCTTTACAGAAGTAAATCTTTGCTACCCCTCTATTTCCCAGGTTTTACAACAAGACGACTTCTTGTGCTATGCTTCCTTGCTTCTTCAGTCCCCCTGGAGAACTAACTTATATCAGTCAGTCTCACTGTCAATGCAAGAATGTGTCAGTCATGGGGACATCAATGGCTTCATGCAGGCTTTACAATTCCTGCCTCGCTATCTCCTATAGATATCTGAAAGGACCAGAGAGAAAGCATTTGAAATGTCTTTGTATATGTACATAATAGATCAAACACTTGCTTTTAGATATTCCTTCGGTAAGGAGTAACAGTGATGACTGACAGCACATAATCATAGACTGAGCCATGTTAGTAAATTCTGATAGTTCCATGTAGCCTCTCCAAACTGGCACACCAGATTATAATACCAGAATATTTTAGAGGTACAGTTTACCCTGCTATTGTTGAAATGTGCTAATATTTCTGTGCATCACGTTTCAACCTCCCACCTGAACCCTTTTACATTTTTACCATTTAATCATAAAACTTGTACCATGTTCAAATCTGACTTTCACAGATATCATGGTTCTAAGGATTCTCCCTCTACCCCCTAATCAGTATATCATTTCTCCTATCCTGTCCTTTTAAAAATACTGTTTTTAAGCATCGATTTTTGGTTTTTCAGGTTGTACCTCAGCAGGGACATTTTATAAAATTAAATTATGAAGGTTAATGGTTTGTATTTGTCTTTATTTTCCCAATATGGCAAAATATATTCATTTGGATTATTTATAAAGACTTGTATAATGCCCTACATCTATTCACACAGTATCTGCAAGCTATAATTTCTCTTAAAGAGTTCACGGGTAACTGTATGTTTTGCCTGAAAATTACGTACAAGCTGAACCCGCGATTGCTGTGGGATGTAAAATTAAAATGGATTCTTCTAGTGCTTTAACCACAAAGGAAATTTAATTAGAAAAAGAGCATGCAAAAAGGTGCTTACTACTTATGAGACAAATCTGTTTTAGGATGTACACTGCCTAGCCAGGCAAAAAAAAATACTTTTCGGTGGTCTCGATGACCCCTAAAATCCAAAAAGTACGAGCCAAATCTTAACAAGATTAGCTTAAAGGTCATGAGAAATTTAAAAAGTAACAACTATTGGCCTCGTTTAAGTGTGTGTGTGTGTGTGTGTGTGTATACATGTCTGAGCGTTTCAGGTGTACTTGTGTCATGTGTTTCAACTTTTTCACAGGATTGCTGAGGGCTAGATGTTTCTTCTCTAATGTGAAATGAAAGTTCAGATTCCTATTTAATCACAAGATTTCATCATCTGGGGCCTTAGTAAAACCATCAAATAGCAAGAAACTGGAGATGAAATGGCAAGAGTTTGCAACACTGTTCCTTGAAATTCAAATTCTTATACAAGGAGGTAGCACTTTGCAAGGCTGCTTCTCTAGATGACTCAAATCAAGTTTATCCAAAATCTCTTATGGTGTAACCTTGGCCAAATTCAACATGATACAAGAGGCAATGGAGACGCATTGACTGTGCCCAGCAACAGAATCTGGCTATTCAAATTTGATAACCTTCCTTGAAATTCTTCTTTCAGTTTCTTCTAATTATCAGATGCTGATAGGTAATAATAGGTGCAGAGTGATTGTTTAGCAATACCAAAAAGAGGACAGGAAACATCTGACATGGGTTTAATGAGGCTGCAACTTTATTATTAGATGTGTGGAACCACCCAACAGATGAAAGTGTACAATGAAGGTAAACCCATGTTTATTCTGTAATTTACCAGCTCCCCCTCTTTTTGCTGGTCCCTACTGAAAATCCATTACCAGGACCTTAGTACCCACCCATGCCATCATAAGCAGGGTGAGAGTTAAGATGGCCTATAAGAATGAGAGGTTGGCTTCCTGCCTTACCAATCATTGGAGTCCCCAAAGACCCGCCCCCCCCTTCATTCCTTTAATGAACATCTCTTCCTAAATCCTTTTCCAAGCCATTCATCTAGTCACTGTATATCAGACGTGGGAAACCTTTTTTGAGTTGGGGGTCACTGACCCACAGGAAAAAAAAACAATTAGGGACCACACACAAGTAAGAAGCAAAAAAACCAAACCCACCCACACACATCCACACCCTCACTGACGTGTCCCTCGACAGAGAAGAAGAAAAACACTCCCTACATTCCCCTTGCACACAAGAGCCTGGGGGGGGGCAATTTATTAGATGTTGTGTGCTCCAGCCCTGCACTAGAGTAACAGGGGGCTGGAGCACCAGCGCAGGTTCACCAATGCTGTGGGGGAGCCCTGGGGACTGGATCCAGACAGGCCAGGGACCACATCTGCCCCCCAACCTCAGGCCTTAGGTTCCCCATCCCTGCTGTATATCTTTCCTATAGAGTACCAGCACTGGACATTCACCCTAAACCTAAATAATGAGTTGCATTATATGGCCTATTATCTATCACACCATTCCCTGAACCTGTTTTGTTGGTTGGTTGGTTGTTTTTTGAGGGGGAACAGGGGAGAGCAAAGTAGAGACTATGACACGGTCAGGTCAGAAGGGTACAAAAAAAAAAGAGTCCTATTGGAGTTTGGGAGGTGTGCGGGTGTAAGCCCACCTACCTGTAAAGGACATCCCCCCAGCGTATGGGGAGGATCTACAGAACCCAAAACACCAAATGATTATGGGGGACAAATTAAGAAACAAATAAGGACGGGTAAGGAGGTCAAAGGGCTAAAACGAGAGAACCAGATGGGGACACCGAGATGAAAATCCCAGACAGTGCCTCCTGCCCCTCAAAGGCCTTCTGAGAGCCAGCGGACACCGCCCAGTGGAACTCTACCCAGATGCATGAATAGATACTGGAACAGAAATAGGGCCCACAGTCACAGGCCCCTCCTTCAGCCAGTCTTTGCTCCCTGGTCTTATAAATGGCCGTCTTGGCCAGGGCCAGGAGGAGGCTGACGAGGTAGTCAAACAACTTTGTGGAGCCATGGATAAATTAACAGGTGAAGGATTCCCTGAACCTGTTGAAGGGAAGGCAAAAAAACCCCTAAGTGCACCCAAACCAGTATGATGGTGCGAAGGGCTCACCCTTTCATGAGTACTCCTTTGTGACCAAAGACAGGTCTGCAACTTCTCTGCCTGGCTCTTCTCTGGGAGTGGAGGCGTCCCAGGTGGCTTTCTGGTTGGATGCCTGGAAGCAGGCTTCTTCCTGCCCCCTTCTTGTGGCTGCTAGGGGTTGGGGGAACCCAGGCACACCCACTCCTCTGGATCCCGGCCCAGGGCCCCTGTGAATAGCAGTTACGTGCTAACTGGCTCTGCTGCCCATTGCTCCCTTGCTCCCTGGGCCACTTCCCCAAATAGCTACTCCATCCAGCCCTCTCTCTCAAGGTTTTGAGGTCCAGGGTTCTGTAAAGTATTCTGTTATGGCTAGTATTCAGCTGCTGGGCCTTGGAGCTGTCCAAGGTGCTGCTGTCCTCCCAGTCAGTCCCTAGATCTGACTGGGTCGCGCTCCAGTGAGGAACTGCCAGGTCTTGGCCTTGCAGCTTCTTTTATATCAGCCTGCTGGGTCCTGACTGGGTGCAGGAGAAACAGCTCAAGTCTGCTTGGAAGACCTTTTTTCTGTTGTTCTCCCTGGGGCGGGGTGCGGCAAGGCCTCCAGCAGGGAGCACCAGGCCTAATCCACTCTATCATATGTGTCAATAGAAAAATTCCTTCCCAACCTCTTCTCTGCTCCTTCCCTGCCCCCACAAAAAAATAGTGTAATGCATACAATGGGTCTTGACCAAACCTGATATTTTACCTATAGGGGAGGAAGGATGGGTCCTGACTCAGCCTGTTCCATGTAAAAGAGAGACTTCAGGTGCAGGGCTGCCTCTTAAATGCTGCCTTCCCAGGGGATAAGTCAGTAAGCATGCTGATCCTTTTGCAACAGTTTTCATCCCCTCTGCCCATCCATAAATCAGTGCTCCTTTCATTTGGCCAGCACAGCCAAATACCTCCTCCCCATCTTAAAAGTGTGGTACAGTCAGTGTGGTGTTTAGTTAGCTTTGGAATGATCATCCACCTTATTTAAACCAGTTTCATATAATTTGCCATGCATTCCTTTTAAAGACATCTGATACTTTAAATTTTAAAAAATGATGCCTCTGTCATTACACAGTAGTTCTTTCTTCAGTGATTGATTCACAGAATTGTATGAAGTTTTATTAAATAAAGAGTTTTTTAGGCCTCATGTTACAAGTTTTTAAAACAATTGAAATTGGTTTATAACTATTCTCTTCTTTCTGGCATGGTCCATCTGTCCTTTAGATTGCCAAGGGATACCAAAGAAAAAGTAATCATCGAAGGCATTATTATCTTGTAGTCAAAACCAGAGGCCTTAGCCTTTGGTCACCATCACTTTTTCTCTTTGTCAGACTATTGCTGTGAAATGAATGATGCCAGCCATTAGGTAGGCAAACCTCTACTGTGCTCTCATTAAATGGATACTTTACATGCTGATTTTCCCTGATGTTGAATTTTGTGGGTAGGACATTGGTCAAAGTTGTGAACTTGTGGAACAATAGAAGCAAACCGTGTTAGAGAATTCCAGCTCTATATAGACTAAGAGTTTGATCCAGTGTAAGAACAGGAAAAGGAGTCAGAAAACTTGGGTGGTATCCCCAGTTGTGTTACTATCTTTGTGAAGTCATTTCCTTTCCCTGCATTTCCCCTTCTGCTTCTCTATTAAATTGAGGATATTTTTAAAATGTTCTGAGATCAGTAAATAAAATTAACTTGTGAGTTTCAATTTATGTGTATGAATAAGCAAGGCACAGAAGTTTAAGTGGATTGTCCAAGATTCCAGAGATGAAATCAGAGGCAGAGGTAGGAATATATTTCCAAGGTTTTATGCATTCCTAATCTCTCAAGATTAAAATTCTTCTTGTGTGATTATCTGCTCAACATTGCCTTAAATATGTGTTTTCCTACATCCACAAAGAGTGTGGCAAACATTTATTTTGAGAGGGCAATGAGGTACAGTCTGAATTTGTGAAGGTTTCACAAATCCTTTGTATCCTTGAAGTCTGGAATCTGTTCAAGTCCATTACAGAGAAAAGAGAAAAATGGATGTTTACAACAAACTCTCAGAAACTTACCCCACACATTATGACATGGATGAAAAACAGAAATATTTATTTTCTCTCAAATCTGTAGTAGCAGTGAGCTGTAACATACAGCTGGTAGGAGACCCACTCCTAGGCTATGTCTACACTATACCCTCTTGCGCAAAAACATATGCAAATGAGGCAAAGCATGAAATATTGCCACACCTCATTTGCATAATTAATTAGCTCCATTTTTGCGCAAGAGGCTTTTGAACAAAAACCCCTCTTGCACAAGAGCCATTCTTCCTGAAAAATATGTGGAAGAATGGCTCTTGCGCAAGAGGGGGTTTTTGCGCAAAAGCCTCTTGTGCAAAAACAGAGCCTCATTAATTATGCAAATGAGGCACAATGGGATATTCCACACTTTGCCTCATTTGCATATGTTTTTGCACAAGAGGCTGTAGTGTAAACATAGCCTTAGAGTCTGAGCTGTGCTTCCTTATATCTCTGCTGTGGCTGAGTGGCTGCTTTCTGATTTGTGATGAGGAAACGGGTAATGAGTATGTGTGGCCTGCTCTTTTTTTTTTTAATGCAACTGTCATTATTTCCATTGAATCATTATTTAAAGTGTTTTACACTCATTGTTAGTTATAGTTCTCAAGATCTAAAATAGTTTTGTTTCCTTCATATTTCTCCTACCTACACAGAGGCTAGTTTGGTCCACTAGATAGGATACTAGACCTGGAGGCAGAAGATCTGAGTTTCATTTCTACCTCTGCCACTAACCTGCTTTGCAACTTAGAACAAGTGACTTCTCTTCCTTACACTTTTTCTGATGAGGATACTGATATGCCCCTTCCTTATAAACTGCTTTAAGATGTGTGAGTTGTAAGTGTTGCAGTTCTTGGTAACTGCACCTGGATTCCCCATCCATAGTCTCTCATAGGCTCCTACTCTAGGTTCCTAGCTTCTCAGTCATCATCTTTCTTGTTTAGACACCCATATCTCTCTCCCACTCATCCCTTTTTTTCCCAGACTACACAGTTCTCTGACCTAAATGGTCAGTGTCTGCACTTTGCTTTCTCTGAAGAGGCCCAGTAATTCCCCAAACAACCCTTTCTCAGCAAGCAGATTTATTTTTAAGGTGAAACCATTACAGAGAAAATGTATTTGAAACAACAGAAGAACCTACACACTTGCTAATAAGTTTACAAGAGATCCTGCTGCCCCCAACACACACACATCCAGCAGGGTCTGTAACAGGAGACTGTACTTCAGACAGCATCCAGGAACTTGTTTATGGTCACAAGTTTATAATAGCTTTAGCTCAGGAAAAAAAAGCATCCCAATAACCAAGTTACTCACCTTTATGCATTTTGGGACTTTGCTCTTCAAATTCCAGGTAGAGGTAATCAGCATATAAGGGTTCCCTTCTCAGGGTGTAACTTCAGAGGGTTGGGTCCAGTGTCAGAAATTTGTATTTACCTCTCATCAGGTATTTCCTAGGAAACACCCTGTAGTTTGTTTGTTCCTGAGGTTCCTTCTGTTGTTTGTGAAGGTCATAAGATTTTCCAAGATTACACTGGCCACATTTTCCCCACATACAACCCCACGATAATGTTCAAACTTTGCATTTAAATAATGGAGTCCAAAGATAATTAATTTAATTCAATAAGTTTTGCAAGGATATTGCAGGAAATTGCCATGCCACAATAAGAATTAAGTTTTATTCATTACAAGGTTTGTTATTTCACATATTAGTTTTAATTTTTGTTAAACTGGCACTATGCAGAAAGTATTCCTCCTTTCCTCAAAATGCTTTGTGTCTAACATTATTTACACATTACTAGGCCACTAGGTTTGAGACAATTGAGAGGGTTCCTTAATCTCCTACACAAAATCCTTTAATTCTGGTTTTCAGAGTGAGATGGACAGGTAACATTTAATCTTGTAAGCAGGTTTTGCAGTGTAATGTAATGATACTGGAGGTAAATGTCACTGTAATAGAAAGTTACAAGATAATGGTCTAACTTAAATACTGGAGTTGAAATGCCACTAACTTAAATACTGGAGTTGAAATGGAAACATTTACTCTGTAAACTAGAGGCACGGATTCAGTAACAGAATTTTGTTACCACAAATGATTGCACTTGCTGCTGTTATGCTCCTTCTCCCAATGGAGCCTGCTTTGGACTTATTTCGAGGCTTCCCTGTAGTGTAGACACACTATTTTGAAATAGTTATGTAAGCCGGGGCTGAAATACTGCTTGCTGTCAGCCAGCTAAAAGGAGAGAGCTACCCTGTGGGTGGGTGTGCTCACTCCAATTGTTTAGCTCTGCAAGATAATTAACTGTTAACTGTTGACATGTAAATACAGCTCATGCAAGGAGGGGGAAGGAATCTGAGGTGTGGTTATGTAAATCCAATTCAGCCAGGGCTGATGGAGGATCAGTGTTGGAATGGAATGTGGTGTATTGTAACTAATTTGGGTCTGTTGTGGGGGTCACAAATCATGCTACCCCTAAATGTGGGAACTGTAAAATATGACATCAGTGCTTGCAGGAGAGCCACCATCATTGTAAGAGGTCTCAGAGGAACATGCCTCCCCCCGCTAGAGTTGAGTGAACGGAGTTGGGCACTCAGGGGTGTGTGAATTTCCCAGGCTACTGGGTGGGGGGTCGAGCCGGTTCTGTGAGAGATGGACCCCTAGATATTGAACCCAGCCCTGGTTGCTGCCGGGCCTATCCAGCGGAAGGGTTACAATTAGTTTAGGAGCTATTATTTTGAAATAACTTATTTCAAAATAATTTCCTAGTGTAGACATGCCCCCATTGTAAGTGAATAAAGCACATGTTTATTTTTCAACAGAGTACACCTCAAGAAGACAGGGAGTGCTGAAGTCTATCCTGATATCAGAGAGGTTGAAAGGGCGTGTTTGTGAGTGTGTGTTTATATATCTATAAATGAAAACAAATGTGGTGAGTGTGTCTTCCAAAATTGATCTCCCAGTCAATTTAGAATGCATCAGAAAGCATTCTTCAAATGAACTTCATAGAATATGGATTTGTCTGCACTTTGTAAATTAGTAATGTGATTTGAATTATTAGAAGCTTGTTCATTTTCTGTGTATCTGACAGGTTCTAAAGGATTTAATTCTTAATGATTTTTTGAGGCCAGGCCTGGCAAAACTCCTTTGATCTAACTCAGATACGTAGCTGCACAGGAGATGTTTGTTTCATTGAGATTTATATGAAAGGAATAGGAAAAGCTGATATCCAGGATTGGGCAATTTGCAAAATCTGTAAGAGGGAAGATAAAAAGAGTGCTTACTTCATTTTGTTTGTAAAAATATCTTGGGGTGTTTGAGCTAGTGAAGCATTATACATTAGTCTATGACTTCCATACTGCTGTAAAATAATCATTTAAGGCTGTGTGGGAATGGATTTGTTGGTAATTTACAGTGTAGTTTTTGCAATATACTTGTTAATAACATACATTCAATTAATTACATTGGCACAAGTGGGGAGTTTCATCTCAGAAAAGGCCTAGGATTGTGGTGCCTTCCAAGTATAATGGAAGGAAGAATACACAGTTTATCCCCATTGTGTGATGGACTATGGACTTATATTACCAACCTTTTGCTTTGATGAATACTAAAAATTTACTAAAATCATATTTTAAAAGACAAAAAGAGGAATTCTCTTGATTTGCAGGAACATGTTTGCAATGTTAATGGTAAAGGCATTAGTCAAATTCTCTCTGAAGTCTTGATTAACTGTTAATTTAACTATTCATAGCCCTTTCATGTGCTTCATAAAAGAGATTCAACTTATAAAGTGGACTGTTTCTAGAAATTCTTTTGAAATACCTTATAACTTTAAACATTAAAATAAAACCTGAATAATCTTTTAAGAATATAGAAAACTTAAAGGAAAGAACTGTAAGATCCCCCAAGCAATGTAGATATTAAAATAAAAAGTAAAGTATGCCGCAATAAAAAGCAGCATTCTGTTTAAGGACAAATTCCAGTCAATCTGCTTTGACCTGACTTCCAATTAAACTAACCTAGCTATGCCCCATAGAGTTATAATGAATATGCAGTAGTGCTTCATGCAAAAGAGTTCATTATGGACAGAAGTTTTAGGTCTCACCAGACTAATTTATGCGCATACTTCTTCTCCCCACCCCCAGTCTTACAGAGATTTGTGGATTTGCTTTATTGTGTGTGTGTGTGTGTGTGTGTGTGAATGTGTGTCCAATGGATGGCTGTGCAAATTTAATCATGTGTGCCGCTTGTTCCCCTTGTGAGTGATAATTGCAGAATACGTGCTAGTTCAGTTTCATTCTTTTGTCAGGTAGGCTACGTCTACACTGTGGAGCTATTTCGGAATACCGGAAGTATCCCAAAATAGCTATTCTGTGTCTTTAAAACAGCCCATTATTTTGAAATCGATTTTGAAATAATGGGCACGGTATTCCAGCATCCCTGTAACCCGCGTTCCATGAGGGTTAAGGGATGTTTCAGAATAGCACTTTATTTCGAAATTAGATGCTATGAATACTTATAAGCTAAAGATAAGCAAAACTAACTCTTTTCATTCTCTCTTCATATTGGTTTTTTTCCATGTCCCTGATTATTCTCTTTTCTCTTCCCCTTCTAATTCTTCAGTATCATTTAGCAGGTAAAGAACACATCAGTGTGCACAATATTTCAGATGAAGGCATTCCATTGTCTTTTATGAAGACATTATAATTTTTCCATATTGCAGGCGACCCCTGACTTGCGACACAATTGGTTCCCTGGGAAGCGTTGCAAGTCGGGGGTGTCATAACTCGAACCTTAATTGACAATAGGAGCCATGCGCCATTGTAAATGAGGGCCGAGGACATAAGTCAGGGGTTTTCGGCCCCTTCCGCACTTTAAAAAATAGTTGTAAGTGGGGGCTTGCAACTCGGGGGTTTCCTGTATTCTCTGCCAATTTTTTATGTATAACAACATCTAGGTTTTCTGATTATTGTCGTTGAGGTTTTTTTTACCTGATTATGGCATTAAAAACAATTGTATTGATCGCATACAAGAAATAATAGAATCCATTTCACACTCTTTCAGGTGTGTTAGCTATGTGGTTCTAATAGCTGTGAAATGCAGAGCTGAGAAGTAAGGTGGTATTTTGTGTTCTCTCTCTCTCTTTTTTCCCCCATGGAGTCATATTTAACTCAGATTACATCTTTTCGAATTACATAGTGTTTAGTCTCACAATGAATTGTTGTTATGTACATATTGGGATGTTTTTACCTCATTTTAAAGCTATTATATTGTGGTATGCAGTTTCTAGAAAATTATATTTATGCCCACTACTGATAACTGGAAGTGTTTATCTCCTTTCTTGTCAAGTATAAAGAAAGCGATTTAACATATGGGAGCTTTCCTAGGGTCTCTTGTGTGTCTTTCTGTCACCATGGAATTATTGCTTCATCTTCATGTATATTCACACACATGGGCACACTTTCAATAAGCAAGGATTTATTAGCCTTTGTACTGGGAAATGGCACCTATCTGATACTGCAGGGGGGAAAAAACAGGAACGATTCACTTATCGAGCTTGTGGGACTGCAGTGTCAATATGGCTGGTAAACTGCAGAAACTGACAGCATTGATTGAACAATAATAGCATAATACATTGTCCAGTTAAATCATGATTAATATGTAAACATGAATGAAATGCTTAAGTTGTATCTACACATATTTCAAGAGAAATAGAGATACAAGATATTAATGTAAGATAGAAAAATGACTCAATTGCCTGTACATGAAGCAACCTGATTTATACTCCTTAATTATGCAGAATTCAAGTCAGCAGAAAATGTACTGACTGGCAGAAACAATTACCAATACAGTTCAGATATGAACTGTGTTTTTAGTTTTGACTAGTAGCAGATTCTGAGGTAATCTACAGCAAAATGTTCTGATGCAATATCCTTTTTCATTAGGATTATTCATTTTGAATATGCATTCATTGTTTTGCATTTTAATTGTTTGATCTGACTAGCATTTAAAAGATTTAGGCAGAAGAAAATATAGGTAGACTTCCAGACATGCCCATTCTAGAAGGCTGCATAATGATGATTGTTGCAGCCAGGTGACTAAGAATTGACATATAGCCATACCATCAGATATTGCAAGCTAAACAGAAGTGATATTTAAAGGAGGCCTAATAAAGTACATGATTTTGCAGGATGGAGGTAGCAGCTAATCCAAGACACAGTTAAAGCAAGATAATAAATGCCAATTAACATAGTTTATGAAAAAACTATGATGTCAAGTTGATTTTATCTTTTTTTATAAGATTATAAGTTTGGTTGATAAACCTAATAGTTTTTATGTAATACATTTAGAATTTCGTAAGTAATGTGACTTGGTACTGCACAGCATTGTGATTAAAAACTGCAGTAAGTAAGGCCTTATATAATCCAAATGTATACAGTGGTTTTTGACATAATACATTTTTCCTTTTGTGATCCATTTTTAGGCTGTGCACACTATTTTATATAGTGTGTGCTCACAGGAGGGAGTTTGGATGTGGGAGGGTGCTCAGAACAGGGCTTTGAGTTCTGTACCAGGAACAGCTGGAGACTGACCTGTCTGGATCCAGCTCCCCAGAACCCCTCGGACGGAGCCCCACAAAGGAACTCCCCATGCCTGCTGTTCCTGGCAGAAGCATGGATATGTGGCTCCATGAAGGTCCCCCAATGGGGGGAGGGGAAAATGCCCCAGGACCCGGCGATTCGAAAGTGCCCGGGGCCCCCCGGAATCTCACGGTTCAGATAACACTGAGGGCTGGGAGGAGGCATGCTGTAGCTCAGATGATATGGGGGGCTGGCTGCCTCCAGCCCAGCCCCTTCTGACTAAGGCCCTGCCCCTTGTTGGAGCACAGATCTAGGCCTGTCCACCTTGCCCAGGGGCCCAGCAATTCTCTCAGCTCTCCTGGCTCCATGCGCTGCCCCAATTCCTTCTAGAGCACTGACTGAGGGTAGAAGAGTTGCAGACCTGACTGGCTGCATGCTTCTACCAGGAACAGGGCAGGCATGGGGAGCTGCTTACAGGTATCCACTTGAAGTGAGTGCCCCTCCTGTGCCCAGCCTTCCTGCCCCGAGCACCCTCCACCCTCACATCCAAACACCCTCACAGAGCCTGTGCCTTGCTCTCCTTCCCATGCACCCAACTTCGTCATGTCTGGGAAAGTAACCCTGGTTTTTCCCAGTTATTCTTCAGTTTATATAATATGCTCTCGTATAACATGCTGTTATCTAGGAACTCCACTACTGCGATATAAAAGGTTTTACTATAAAGCCATCTGAAATTGAAATTGTTGACAGTATTGCTGATCACAGGATAGTACAGAGAATAAGTGGGTAATATCTCATATTAGAACAACTTCTGTTGAAAGTGGCAAGGTGTGTGTGTGTGGCGGGGGGGGTCTGACTCCTGCTCGTGGAAGGGGTGGGGCCTCAGGCAGAAGGGGTGGGGCAGGGAAGCCAGTCCTGAGTACCACTAGGAGCACACCGCCCCGGTTCCTAGGGAGCCCTCAGTGCCACTTGGAGTGCAGCACCTCCCCAATCTTTACCACTTCCTGTAGTGTGATGTATGGCACTCTGGCAGTGATTTCAAGGATCCAGGTCCCCAGCCACTGCCTAAGCGGCAGAAGCAGCATCCATAGCCAGGAGCTCTGGGTCCTTTTGACTCGCTGGGCCTTGAGGCAACTGTCTCCTTTGATCCCCGCCATCGGCAGACCTGCTAACAAGTCTCAAAATGTTCTTCTAAAGTGGGAATCATTATCAAGAAGGGGAGTTTCGTCATTTTCAGTCCTCTGCTATTTACAATTTTTATTAGCGACTGGGATGAAAACAATCACCAATTCTAGTTTGTAGATGGCACAAAGATTGGAAGCACGGTAAATCCTGAAGAGGACAGGTCACTGAGGGATCTTGATTGCTTGCTAAGCCGAGTGCAGCCAAAACATGAGCTTTTTAGTGCAGCCAAATAGAAATGTGTACATAATGCCAACAGGCAGAACTGAAGCTGGGATCTCTGGAGCTTAGTGCAGGAGGCTCTGCAGTTTGAGGTGATAGCCAGCTGGCTCTCAGCTAAGTCTGTAGAGCAAACTCATTCTCTCTGTCTCTCTGTCAGGGCTGGGCAACATACAAGCCAGGGGCCAGATCTGGCCTGCCAAGCCACCGGATCCAGCCCATGGACCACCCTGCCGGGACCCTCAGGCACGCAGTTGCCATGGTGTAAAGTGCAGTCAGTGCAGCTCTCTGCTCCACAGGGAGGGTAAAGCTTCATATGATCTCCCCGCCCCCAGCCCAATTCTCAGATCCTATAGGCTGGAAACAACCAGCCAATAGGAATTGACCCCAACCAATCTCTCAGCTCCTATTGGCTGGAAACAACCAGCACAAGCTTCTTTCCCTTTCCGGAGCTGAGAGCCATGTGTAGAGAACAAGCCTGCAGTTTAAAATGATCTGGGAGCCCAGCCTGCCTTTGGGGCTGCTGTAAGGCTACTGGCTTAGGTAAGCGCCTCCCAGTCAGAGCCTGCCTCTGGCACCCCTGCCCCTCCTGCACTCCAACTCCCTCCCCTAGGTCATCATCCAAACCCTCTGCACCCCCTACCCCAGGTCACAGCTCCCTCCCAGACCTTGTACCCCCTCCTAAGCTTCTCCCCCAGGCCAGAATCCTCTCCTGCACCTAAACCCCCTCTCAGACCCTGCACCCCAAACCCTCTGCAGTCACTCTGCACCCCCTTCTCCCATGTCATAATTCCCTCCCAGACATTGCACCTCCTCCTAGAGCCTCTCCCCCAGGTCCGAATCCTCTCCTGCACCCATACTCCTTCCCTGACCCTACAACCCCCTCCTTCACCTAGTCTCACTCTCAGACCTCACACCATCTCCTGCACCCGCGTCCCTTACCCCGTGTGCCCTTCTGCACCCAACCTCCACCCTAGACCCCACATCTCCTCCAAACAAAAGTGAGGCCCTTGACCACTTTCCAAAATCTTGGCGTGCCCCCTTCCCACCAAAAATTATTGCCCACCCCTGCTGTAAGTGGTCTAAGTGCCATTACATGGGACAGTGAACCACATGCAGTAGGTGTGTGGGTTACATATACATCCAGGGACAAAAAATAAAAGCTATATTTACACATGGAGGGACTCTATATTAGAAGGCAGTGACCATTAAAAGGACTTGGAGATCATGGTGTTTAATAAGTTGAACATGAGCTGCTGGTGCATTTTTGCAGCCAAAAGGACTAATGCATCCCTTGAATGCATAGACGGCAATTTTGATCAGGAGTACGGAAGTTACCTTATCTCTGTAGCTGGCACGGGTATGATCACTGCTGCAATTCTGTGTCCAGTTCTGGTGTATACAATTTAGGAAGGATATGGTAAATTCTCCATTACCAGATAACTTTTTTTTAAATGAAGATGGATGTTTGTATAAAAGATGTGCACTTTTTCAATCAGCTATTTGCGTGGCTTTGTTATTCATGAGTTTGGATTAGATGATCATGCGTGTGCCTTTTGGCCTTAGAATCCATAGTGATTGTTACCCTGTAAGTTAGTCTTGTTCCAGTTCTTCAGTATTATATGAGGGGCTGAAGTCATAGCATTATGTGGTTATTAAAAGATTGCACTACTCAGATGAGTAGTGGTTCAAACTTGGCATGCTGCCCAAGTCCCAGTACCGTGTGATTCCTACATAAACTACCTCTCTCTATGAGAAAATCCTTTTCGATACAGTATTCTTCATTTTCTGTCGTCATATGGTTCAGAGATAGAGAATATCTATTAGATTATCACTTATTTTATAGCTTAACCAATTTCACTATCGAGAGGTTTTATTTTCCTTTCCTTAATATAATCTGAGCTATAGCTATACTCTTTTATTCCATTAATTTTAATTCATAATTTCTTTCCTATCCTTAGTGTTTCAACTCTTCAGAATTATTATTAACCCAGAATGCAATATGCAAAAAGAGACTGAAGGGTGGTACATGACTTTACTATATACTAAAGGTAACCAAAAAGGCCATTGCAATTTCCACTTCAGGGCGTTAGTATGCCTTTAGTATGAATGAGCCTGGAATAAGAAAATCATGAACAGTTAACACCAGTGATCAGATCATCAGCTGATATAAATTGTCATTGCTCCACTGAAGTCAATACAACTGTGATGGTGCTTCCAAGATATACAAATAATAGTTTGTGATAGACCTAGAAAATTAATGGAAGGACTAAAATCTACGTTAGTTCATTTTGTAGCTTCTGAGGTAATGGGCCTAAACCTCTCCAGTGCCCACCTTGAGTAACTATTAGTTAGATTAGTAAGCTCTGCAACAGCTAATGAGAGAACCAGATTTGTATCTGAATTAACTGCTGTCTTAAATCATTTGCTCAAATGCACTTTACCAGATTTGGTTTATATCAAACAGCTGATGCTGCAAAATCACAACTCCCGCAGTTCTGCAGATGGCTTTGTTTTTGTTGCTTTACTATACTTAGCTCAAAGCATAATCACAGCACCTTAGCCACCACTGATATTCTTGTTTTGCAGATGTGTAAATTAAATTTCTGTAAATGTGATCAAACAACTGGACATTGCTGCAGGCTCAGATGTCTGACGTAAAGCTTTTTACAAGAAAATAAGATGTAGGATCAAGCTCTGAACTGCTTACTGGAGCATTTGAAGCAAAAAGTTTACTGCTTCAAGGTGAACAAGGTGGACAGCTTCATGTGATTATATGGGTTGACTCTCTTCGGGAGACAGCATATATTTCTCTTTCCCCTCTGGCAGTGGAAGTGTCCCCCCTGAATAACATTATTATGCAAATCTGGTGTT
The DNA here is from genome assembly GCA_032595735.1 of Pelochelys cantorii. Lineage (NCBI taxonomy): Eukaryota > Metazoa > Chordata > Testudines > Trionychidae > Pelochelys > Pelochelys cantorii. The sequence goes on along the minus strand of CM064326.1, from coordinate 328,450,835 downwards.
GTGTAAACATCTACTTCTTGCTTTGGGATATAGCTTTTTGGTGAGGGGAAACAGCATTCTAAAATGAAGGTATATGCTATAAAGGTTTCTATGTTGAAATGTATTAAACTTCGTCATGCTCCATTTGGAAGATGCAGGTTTTTTTAAATTAAAACAAAAGCAAAAATACTTGAAATTCCCTGAGGGAAGCATAATTCACTCTCCATTTATAGTAATTGCCATTGGTTTGGCTCATAAAGCAGTTAACTATGTTGCAGAACAGCCTCATTTGAAATGTTTAAACAACCTTGTATGTCTACCAACTGGGATTGATAAATGTGTTTGTATTAGTTGTTTGTACGTCACAATCAATCTAATTTTTCCATTGTGATCAAATCAATAATTTTCTGAACAGAAAAGCAAGCTGGGGACCCGTCCTTTTTTTAAATCTCAGTTGGCACTCTAGGAAGAGCAATAGAAACAGATGTGTATATGCAGTACAGCCAGAATGGTGTGTAAAGATGGGTAGGACCTGAAATAGTCAATACCTGGGGACATAAGTTTCCTTTTTTTTAAAAAAAAATATTTTAAATAGATATTGAAAACATACAAAAGGCTTTTATGGCTGCTCTTAATATCAGTAGAACACAAAACAGGAGGAAATCACAATGTCCATATGTGGAAACAAAAATAAAATTACTTTATTTTTTTCTCCATGTGGTGAATATGTTTTGCCAGAAAATTGCAGGTGTTTGTAAGCAATGAAGTTGTTCTTGTTTGTAATTTTGCATTTGTGTGTGTATATCTAATATTCATGGATTCATATATTAAAGCTGATAGGCAGTCAGACCTGTTCAGCAGTAAATTTCAACATTTCAAAATATGGGATGCTTGTGAATTGGTCACTTTATGTATTTCATGTTCCTCCTGTGTGAGCAGTCACCTGATCACACACTCTTACTATTGCATCCTGATTTTCTTTTTTAAACAAGAAAACAAAATAATAATATTCTTCTGCTTTTAATTGCCAGATGAATAACATTCATAGTAAAATTTTTGCGTGTTGGGGGATATTGTCATTACTAAATGGATGGTCATCTGAGATGCTGGTTGTGGGCAATGAATAAAACAAAGTAAAATTTGGGATACTAATTCACTGACAAACAGTTTTGTATAGTGATAGTGATCGTAAACTGACAGAAGAAGCCATAGTGACACTGGTATGACTTAGTACAGCGGCAGGCATCCTGCAGTCTGTAGGCTGCAGGGAGCCCATGGGGTTCTATGTGTGATCCATGAGACATTTTGCTTACTGTTGCCCATGCACAGGGTTTTCAGATTCTGCTGGTTTCTGTCTGCATATAAAGGTGTGTTTATTTTACTGGTATTACTAACGTGACACACATGTAATGAGGTGTGTACCGATTGCACACAACATTAACTGTGAGAGCCATGCTGTCCCTCTGCCTCCAGTGTTTAAAATCCAGCAATAATAATAGTAAGTCATGGCCCAATTTGCTTATGGACCTTTCTACAGTCCTCATAAGCACAATGTCTGAGGACCTGACAAACATCAGTTAATGTATCCTCCCAGTGTCACTGTGCAGTAGACAAGTACTATCTCCTGCTTTGAGGATAGGTCACCAAGGCCTACAGAAGTAAATGAGCTTCCAGAGGAAAGATGGGCAAGTTGATATCTGTTATTGGACCAGCTTTTGTTGGTGAGAGAGACACGCTTTCGAGCCCCACAGAGCTCTTCTTCAGATCTGGGGAACATCTTGCAAGGATTGAAACTATGGGATAAAAAAACTTTGAGAACCTTTGGAATTTAAATGCTTTCAGTTTTCTTGAATCCTAGAAACATGTTACAAATATTAGGGCATGTTTCTGCTTCTCTGCAATACAAGACAACACAAGAGAAAAATTATTTGAAATTCTCATTTATAGATCAGTTTTAACCTACCAAATAATATCTTGCTGATGTCCAAGTAAGCCGCTGTGTAATCAGAAGGTCTCTACATAAATTAAACAAAAAATAAAAATTTGTTACTTGAACGTACCAATCTTTTCTCTAGTCAAAATTTTTATATATAGAATCCAGAATATACTTCACAATGGCATTGGGAGGCTAAATTCAAATTGAAGACTAAGTTTCATGAAGGTTCTCAAGAAAGAACCTGTTTTGCTTTCTGTAAGTATGCTGTATATGCGCATACTCAAGAGGAAGTGTTGTAAATTAAGTCACATTGTCTTAGCAGCCAATTAATAGCACAAAAATAAAATCTATCTGTCCAGTGAGTCTTAAGAGGCTTTCATTTCAAGGCAACCATCACTGCTGATGATACATACCTAAGTATCTTGATTCCTTATCTTATTATCAAATGACAATCACACTGCTTTTAAAAGACAGAAAAAATCGGCCGATATCCTCTAATTGAAAGACCTTTTATCACCAGCTCTTCATGGAAACAAAGGACAGCAAAACCCACACATGTGAAACCAACATGGACTTATGTTCAAATAATCAGATAAAGGTTAAAGGGCTATTTTATCACTGCCATCCCTCAGCAAACAAAAGAGGAGAGAAGGGTGAAAAATTCTGGTATTTAGCCAGGTGGTATTTCAATAGGAACCACATCCTCCTATCAAGATACCTGCAGCAGGGCTAGTTTGGCACCTTCTTCTTACAGTCAGTGCTGCCCAGACAAGTCTAGGTAGCAGATGGGTGGTTTTTGAATAATCTCCATTTTGGTCTTACAACAGGGTCCACCAACACTGACTGGGCAAAAGAGCCTGTTTCTCTAAAACTGATGGGAAACAGTGAGTCTCCAGACAGATACGAGAGGGGGAAAGTAGGTTGAGCTCAATGGTCATGTATAAAGTAGCTCACATTTATAAGTGTTTGCAGGATGTAGGGCCTGAAAGGACTTATGACTCCGCTCATACATGAGACAAAACCAGGACCATAGATGCAGCGGGAGAGGGATAAAGGCGGCAGTTGCCCCAAGGGCCAGCGATTCAAATGAGCCCTGGGCTCTTTAAATCACTTCTGGAGTCCCACATCACTCTCTCCAGGCAGCACTGAAGGCTGGGGGGAGGGGGAAGGGAGGAGTCACACTCCAAGCAGCACTGAGGGCCAGTTACCCTCAGCCCCTCCCCTTCCATCCTTGTTCCCACCCCTTCTGGGAGTGCGGAGCTGGGCTCCCCTACCTTACCCAGGGCCTGTGGAGGCTGTTGGCTCCACTGGACAAAACTACCTCTGACCTCAGTGAGAGTTTTGCCCAGGTAAAGACCCTAGTGTCAGACAATATATGTAGTCTGAAATGATAGACTGTTAGTAGCAGACTTTGATTAGTGTTTCAGATTTACCAGTCAATTATATCCTTCTGTATGTTCAAGAATGGAACACTTATTTTAACTAATTTAGGGACATACTCTGACTTTTTTTTCTTTAGCAAAATGGTACCTCCTTACACCTCAAGCAATTCCATTGAAATCAAGGAATTTCAGTGTAAATGAGGGAGACAGACTGTGGTTTATAGGGATATAAATGTAGAATTTTAAAACAAAATCAACATTAAATGTTTCTGTTGCCAATCTCAACAAGAATAATATAGTAATAATTAGCAATGATGTCAGATTTGGAAAATGCTTGTAATTGTAGAAATGATGAACTTGGGGGCAAGGCAATGAAACAATGCAATGATGATATAAAAACAGTAATATAAAAACAAATGTGGTATATAGGAAAACAAGAACTAGAAAGCTCTTACTTGACTAAGATCAATATAAAAGGAGATTTGATAGAAGCTGACAAGGGAAGTGAAAGCTCTTTGCTTGAATAAGATGGATGAAACATGGGAAGCAATAGAAACTGACCAGTGACTTGAAAGATCACAGCTTGCATGAGATCGATATAAAAACAGATGGAATGCAAACTGACAACGAAGTGGAGGGTTGTTACAAGAGTACGATGAATATGAAAATATAGACAATACTGAAAAGACTGGGAAGATGCATATTGCTTCATAAGAGACATGAGGGCACACACAAATGATATACCAAGATAAGCATTATCATTCTGATAGCATACTACTCTTACTAATGTGCTTTTTTCAATTAGTCACTCTGGTAGTAATTGCCACTCTGGCAATAGTGTTTCCCTGATTATTAATTTTTAATTAAGCTTTTGAAAATTGTTGCACGTGAGGGGAAAAGTTCAATTGAATGTTTATATTTTGTTGCATGGATATCATAACAGTAATTTTAAAAAAATCATATTCTCTTCACCCTCTATATCACTCCCACCTTTAAAGTTGTTCCATAGATCCTGGAGGAGGATCTCTCTGGCATTTGTTTAAGACCCTCACCCAAGCTGAACATCCAGAGTTCTCTGTCTGTCTGTGTAGATGGCAGACTGCATTCTTTCATGATGGAAGCTTCCACCATGCCCCCTTCCCTAGAGAACCCCATTCTAGCAGCTCACTGCTCCCCCAGGACAATAGCACGAGTGAATCATATCTGCATGAGCATGGCCCCAACGGTCGATATCCCCATGCCAAACTGGTTCCCCACAAAGTGGTAGCTGTCCAGCGTGGCAAATTTCCAAATAGCAATGGCAACCTGCTTCTGGAGGGGGATGGAGGATCTCCTGTAGGTGTCCTATCCCGGGAGGGCAGGGACAAGCCACTCACACAGCTCCATGAAGTGTCCTTCTGCATGTGGAAGTTCTGGAGCCACTGCTGGTTATCCCACCATTCCATGAGAATCCAGTCCCACCAGCTGGAACCGGTGTCCAGTCACCAAAAGCAGCAGTGTGCAGGGAGGGATGGGTGGGGTCGTGCTGCAGGAACAGCACATGGAGAGAGGAGAGGAGGTGCCTGGAATGAGCTGGGGGTCCTCCTGCAGAGTCATGAGGGCAGCCTGCAGAAATTGTACCAGGAGGTGCAGCATGAGATGTAAGAGCCATTGATTGCTCGGAGGCAGGTGCAGCTCTGTGGCAGGAGTACTTTGGTGTCCACAAGGCAACAAAAGCATGAAGAGAAAAGGCTTTGTTGTCCCTCAAGGAGGTAGGTAAAGGAGAAGAGCCTGAGACACGACTGTACAGAAGGGTCCCTATAAGCATGAGTCTCAGATAGCCTAAGGCAGCAGCTCTGGGAAGTGACTGCTGTCCTGATGCCCTGCCAGAAGTGCTTCTGGGTGACCTTAAATGCGATTCAGCATCCAAGAGTGTGGACACTTTATTTTAAAATAGCTCAGTGCTGTTTCACCAGGCATTTGCTGTATAGATGCACTATTTTGAAATAAGCTCTTTCGAAATACAAATTTCTAAGTAGCTTATTCTGAAATAAGTAGGCAGTGTGGATGTACCCTTAATGGACAAATGCTGGTTGGGTTTTTTTTTTCCGAATTAGGATTTCTATACATTGTCCTGTTCGATCTAAATGTGTTTTTTGCTTTAGCAGATGCTGCTTCTTTTTGAGCTAGATAAAGTCAAAGATCAGTCACATATTTGTTACCTTCTCATGTGAGATTTGGTTTGTTATTTTTTTGCTCCTTCCCCCCCCCCCAATACTTAATTGATTGACAGAATAAATTGCATTAAAAACACTCTTTGTCAACCATCTTTCATTGTGCTGTCTGTTGCTCTATTAGGAGACTTGGATGCACTCAGTGAAGCCACGCTGGGTGCATAAACATAAAAGGTTTTATTGCCAAAGCATATTACGCCTTACAGCCTTCACGCATTACTAAATATGTGCTTCTCAGCACAGAGAAGCAGGCAATTAAGCAAGCAAGTGAGTAAATAGGCAAGCAAGGATCCAATGCTTATGCCCCTTGGGCTACCGCCAGTCCCGGCCCCTCCCATCCGTGCTCTTGAGGGCTGGTAGTGGGCGCTGCTCCAGCGTGGGGAATTCCTGGGCATCCACAGAGCTTAGATCCATAGGTGGGACTGACCATTCAAGCAGGGCCTTTCAGCTGTTTTATAACTCTTTCTTTCTGAGAAGCACAAACATTCAGAAGCAGATTCTAGCAAGAATCACCACGGCTATCCCATTCCCACACATGTCCTTGGGCTTAATTATCTCACAATTTGTTTATGCAGCTAAGGAGGCCTTGAGCCAGTTCATCACCGGTTAGAACCAGCCCAACGCCGGCTCCAGCCGAGCCACCTGCAAAAAACAGCAGGGGTAACTAATGGTTACCCCGATACTGTTTTGCAGCTTATTGTGCTCGGTTGAGTAAGTAGGTTCACATTCTACTTTTTTTTTTCCATAGGAGTAATTAGTGTGCCTGGTTGAGCTGTTTTTATTAGGGTTGCCTCCATACAGCTTACAAGAATGAATCTTGTAGTACTTTTCTTGGTTTAGGATGGTCAGCCTTTCTCCCCTTTATTGAAAATAATTACCCCTTCCATCTTACCAAGTCTAGCATGTTCTGACTTTTCTGCTCCTGTGTTTTATTGCATCCAGGTACCTTTGTTCCCTCTGATCTGCCAAGAATGTGAGCTTTCATTGTCACATACTCCCCACCATATTCTTGTACTGCTTTGCATAGCACATCTCTTAATCTCATTTGCTACTTCCCTGTCCATTTTCCAATTATTTTCTATTTCTGTCAGAATGCCTGGAGTAAGCATGGTTTATGTGTTTGTATAGCACTTAACAAAATGGAGCCTTGCTTGATACAAAGAATGCAGTAATAAGTGATTGAGCAGTAACTTCCTCTTTTCATCCTCCTGCCTTGTTAGTCAGTGGCTTCTGAATATATATTCTGAAAAACTCCGGTCATCTGAAAAAGTGGGCTGTGCCCACGAAAGCTGATGATACCATCTACATGTTTTGTTAGTCTATAAAGTGCTACCAGACCAGTTTTTGTTTTTTAAGTTTATCCTGTACAGACTAACTCGGCTACCCCCTGGAGTTTCTGAATATACAGTTCGTCTGCTTCCTCCTTTTCTCATCTGCTGTTACACAGTATGGATTGGATGCATTCTCTTTCTCTTCTTTTCAGTGTCTTGTTAACATAAGAATATTGATGATTTTTTCTATATTCAAAATATCTAAGCTTGTATTTTGCTATGGCATAGGTACCTTGAACAAAAAGCAAAATCAGTCTTCTTCTCTTTACGAGTCTAATAATATAAGTGGGGCACCTGAGGATCACTGACCAGAATTTTTGATGGCTAGCATCTGAAATGCAATTTTGTGAAAAACAAACTGTAGCTGTGGCAGGCAGGGTCTCTAATGCCTCCTTAAATGATTGCCATGTTTGTTTGTTTTTACCAAAAGCAGCTTTCTGGATTCCAAAGAGGGATGATGTTATTATTATTATTTTATTACAACTATTTATTTATTTATTGGCAACAACAACAACAAATCTCTGTGTCTAATATCCTTGGAGCAACATGTCTTCAGCAACACTTGTAAACATCAATAACATTTGTAAGTTTGACTTTTTGGTTACATATTGCTGACAATAAAAATAAGAGTTCTCTGTCAGTATCTGCCAAAACATAATAGATTGACAAAATAAAAAAAATAACGATTGTTTGAAATTTATTTTAATGCCATAACCATAAACAATATAATATTTTCACATTGCTATCAGGGATTAGTTATGTGCAGCTAAAATGAAAAAGATTTGGTTGATTTTGGTTTATACATTGTAAACCACAGTCCTTCAAAAGGGAAAAAAATATTTTTGATCAATAAGCACTGAAAACATAGAGTGGCTTCGTGGATCCATTTTGTGCTCTGAAGAAAAAGAACTCAATTTTTTCCCCTTTTTTCCCTACTTGAGATTTTGCTGTATTGTTAGATGTTGTTAATTGAAGTAGCAGGAGCAAAGCACTCAATGGATTTTGGATCCAGCAGCTGAACAACAATAAGAACACAAATAACAATTCTATAGTACTAGCACAGTGAGCCCCATGTTAGCTATGCTCACCAACCCCCCTCTCTCTGGCAGCTTTCGTGGCCAGAGAGCATGAGAGCATGATGATGTCATTCTGTTCCTCATCAGGAAAAATTTAGAGAGAGAGAGAGAGCGAGAGAGCAGGGCTGGCCTTACCATGAGGTGAACTGAGGCAGCCGCCTGAGGTGCCAGACTGTGGGGGGGCGCCACTAGGACCCAGAGTGTAGAAAATTGTGTCTGCTGCTGGTGCATATGTATTCTCTCTGCTCTAGATGCACAGAAATGGTGGAGTGCTGTGCTGGAGGAAGGAGGGCACAAGAGACATAACAGGCAGGCAGGAGAAAAGGGGGCATGGGGGCGTCATTTGAGCTCCCCGCCTCAGGTGCCACAATGTTGTGGGCTGGCCCTGAAAGAGAGAGAGAGAATTTTAATTCTTATGGTTTGGTTCAACAGGTTCTAATATCTGCTGAATGCTTTGCTCCTTCCCCTTTGGTTAGCCACATTTAGCCTCATGGAAAAGTCTCATGCTTTATAAAAAGTTTCCCAGAATTTTGTTTTTTGTTTTTGCATCTGAGCACGAGACTATTTATTATATAAAATTTCTTCTCCTCTGAGGTGCTTGATTCACTGTGCAATATCAAAAAAAAAAAAAAAAAAGAAAGATCATCCTCTTAGAATTTAATATTTAGTAAGTCCAGATAATAGCACTGAGAAGTTGGTAGCCACAATTGTCCCCAGTGTGCAGATGAGCAATGTGATGCTTAGTACAGTTGTCATGTGCCATTGGTTGCTACGGAAGTCTGTGTTAAAACCAGGCTTTAGGACCACATGGATCGGATCCATAGCTGGTTTTAGGGTTGGTCCTGCCTTGGGCAGGGAGTTGGATTTGATGACCTCCTGAGGTCTCTTCCAGCCCTAGGATTCTATGATAAATCAGCTTGGCTTCATTGATGTCAATGGATAGGGTCCTGCTAGGTTCACAGCCCTGAAAAACACGACACAGTCCATGAAATAAGCCCTTCTCCGTGAAATCTGATCTCAGTTCTGGGGAGGGGATATGACTTGTCCTTACCTTGCATGGCAGTTTCCCCTCTGACCAACACCCCATGACTCCTGCCCTGATGCCAAGCTCCAGACAGCTGCTCTCCTTTGCCCCCTCTGTGACACCTGCCAAGATTCAGTGCATCCATTCCCCCGCCCCTCCCCATAGCTCCTGCTTGGGTCAGGAGCTTTTGGCTCAGGGCTGCTGTCCCCTCAGCTCCTATGTAGGCTCTGGACCACCACAGCTCAGTGCTTCAGCCCCCACAGCTCTTGTTGTTCCTTGGGGCTTCCACCTTGTGGCTACTGCCAGAGTTTGGGCACCCATTTTTCAAATTGGATGGGAACCCTGGGCGTGGGCCACAGCTTTCGGCTTCTCCGATCCACTTTTAGATTGGGACACTCTAGGTTATAACGGTGACATTTCAGTTTGAAACATCTGAAATCATGAAAATGACTCAAGTGAACCTTGGGTTTAGCAGGGCCCTGTTCACAGAGATACATACGTTGACAAAAGCCTGGGATCTGGTGCTGCTTTTCCTATTGGACTAGTGTCATGTATAGAACATACAGGGGTATATGCTGGTTTAGAGTGTTGTCACGTCCTTAAAGTCGCTCAGCCTTGCTTAGTGAGTCTTTCATTTAATAGAAAAGGACAGATGGTTTTGATAAGCATTTTGACTCTAGGGCAGATCCTCACCTGGTGCAAGTTGCCATAGCTTTATTGGCTACAGCTGAAGCTAAGAAAATTGCCATAGCTCCACTGCTTAGCTTCTGTTAAAGCCAATGAAGCTGTAACAATTTGCATCAAAAATTTGCCTCTCCATATAGAGTGAATAGGTTGTAATTGGTTTCTAGACATGAGATGGAGTACTTAAAGAAGCCAGGTGCAAATATTATTTCTAATACTACATATCAACAATCTATTTTGAGCAACTTGGTGTGATATTTTTTGTCATGTCCTATACTTTTTATCTTTGTATGGCTGTTCCGCTAGCTGAAAATGTGTGGCATGTACTGTCAATTATAACAGATTAATATGGCCATAGCTGAAGCATATCAAATCTGTTGCTGGAAATCACTAAGCAACACTTTATTCCAGATGGACTGACACATTTATTTAAGTATAGTCCAGTGTATTGCCTGTTGACAGCATATCTTCTGTCACTGGCAAGCCCAGTTATCCCTTCTCTCAGATATGGTTTATTACTCTGTTTTAATTTATTTGACCCTTCACTCTTAGTTCACCAAACCAGAATTGCATCTGAGCTGTCTAATCACTATATCCAGAGAACACAATCGTAAACAGAAGCAGCGGTGTCTCACTATGGTAAGTCCAGTGTTGCTTAGACAGCTCAGAGGAGTTTATAACTAATCGCTATATACAGAGAACACAACCGCAAACAAAGCAGCAGCGTCTCACTATTTCAAGTCCAGTGTTGCTTAGTTATAAACTAATTTTTAATTGATTTAAAGCACAATGGTTCTTTTCTTTTTTAAACCAGTCCTGCTAGGCAGGTCTTGCATATTTCAACTACAATGCTCTAAAATCATATTCTCAGCTGAAGTCAAGCCATATGAAAAATTAAATGTGCCCACATATTTGCAGTATTTGAGACTGAGTTTATTATATTTTACTATGAAGCATGGCCCCAAGTTAAATATATGAAATCCAGATTCCAATTTTAATATAATCTTTATCTTATGAATTTGCAGTACCCGGAGTCCTTGTTTCTAGGCTTGTGTTGGAAAAGCTAGTTGATTTAGCCTCAAGTTATTTGACAGGTGTCAGAAAAAAGAATAGTCCTGGTCATTTTGGTTCCAGATGTCTCTCTTCACTGTTAACCAATTGTTCCACATTTTTTCATTTTCTTAAAAACAATTAACCATCGTCCCCTTCCTGTTGTGTGGAAAGAATTACATCTCTACACCTAAGCTTAAAAAGAATCCATTCTCATCACTAGTATTCCATAGTTATTGTTATGTAATTGTTACTAACTAGCAATGAGATTTTGGCTTTTAAGATTAAAATATCTGAACCTTTTGCAATAATATTTTTGTTAAATTGAAAACAAATATATGTTTCTTTGCTTTAAAAATGCTTTGGTCTCTTCCTTACTAATGTTCCAGATGCTTAAAGCTTTTCTTTCAGTTATACCTCCAATGCTTTGATTCTTAACATCTCACAAGCTAAGTGATGTCAGTCTAAATTTGAACAAACTCTTAGTAAACACCACTTCCGATAATACGAGAGAAGTATGATCCAGGGGACATGGTCCAGGAGATAAGGCAATAGCCTAGATTTTGGGATATCTTCATTTAAGTCCCTGCTCTGCTGTTGACTCGCTGGATTACCTTTGTGCCTTAGTTCCCCGTCTGTGAAATGGGGATAATAGTACTTCCCTATCTTGTGAGTGTATTGTGAGGATAAAGCCATTACAAATTGTGTGGCCCTAGGCACTAGGATGAGAGAGGGCATGTAAGTACTTAAAATGGCTGGCTGGGATAGTTGTTTATAGAACACCCAGTGAACAGGTGCCATATATATGATAACTCTGAAGTGTGGGTGATGTGTATTGCATGTTAGGGCAGTTTGTTCTATTGGCAGAAGGGTTCCCCATAATGCCCCCCATTTTGTGTGATTAAAAAAATACCACCTTATTATTGTATTATTGAAGTCCTTTGCTGCTTTGATGTCAAAGACACCATGAACTTTTGGAAACATGCTTCAAAGATTTGTTTGTTTTTAAATCTAAAGCAATGATAAGACTCTGTCCTGTGGTCAGTTCTCTCGACCTGGCTACCAATCTACTGAATATAAACACAACAGATGAAAGTTTCAGAAAAGCTCTTGGTGAAGCCATGGAGCGAAAACGGGAGGTGTAAAATCCTGGCCCTATGGAAATCAGTGAGTGTTTTGCCTTTCACTTGAATCATACCAGGATTTCACCTTGAGAGTAGAATGTAATTTGGTATCAAGGAGAACAAGATGCAGGAGTGCATCTGCCTCTTATTTCACTTGGAATACTACTGTAGACTACATAAAACACAAGCTGTTCCTTTTGTATAAATTCAGGAAGAGGATATAAAAAAAATCTTGGCAGAGTCCTTGGAGAAATAAGCAGCATTTCTGTCTGCATAGGCTTCTAGCTTCAACTCTAACCCCTCCAAAATCCCATAGCCCTTTGAAGAGAGAAACAGCTTTATTAATTCTTCAAATAAACATCCAGGACACAAACTTTACAAAGACCTTAATTATAATTCAATCTGTAATACAGTTGCTGATGTATCCATGCTTTGAAAGGATTCCCTGCATCATTTGTATTATTTTAGTATTTGGCTTTAGTTATATGGTGGGCTGTTGTTTTTGTATCCCTCCAGCTGATTTCCTCTGAGGAAGGAGATCTCTAGGTATTGGACTTCTCCAGAGCAGCCCATCCTTTGTTTTTTAATAGCAGATTTATTCAAAGTGAACCCTCATACTACCTTTTTGCCAAGTTAAAATTACAGAAGTTAGGAAAAATCTACTATTTTTTAGTCTGGAAAATTCATCCATGAGAATATTAGTGCATCATCAAATAGAAAGAGTCTTTCATATCTGCTCTCTATAAACTGAGGGAACAGGTTTTATCTCATAATCAGTTTCCTCACGTATGCTTGTTCATCGTACTCCCTTCGTACTCCGTATGCCTTGGATTTCTATAGTCTACGATGCAATTAGATAGATTAAACCAGTATGCCCATCTTCCCATTGCTCATTAATCTTCCATTTACATGGAGATTTGATTAGATTCCATTAGCCAAATCCACCGAAATGGTCTGTACCTTTTTAATATTTATGAAAATGTCGCATCCTTTAAAATAGATTTCTATATATTTAATTGGATGAACAGGTTTATTACCGAGTGCTTTACCTCTTTGTTAATTAGAGTCACTGTAAAAATCAATAATGCTTGTAGTTATCAAACTTAGCCTGTTAAAGTTGCCTTTCATTTATTTGTAACAAACATCAAATATATGTCTGGCTTACTGCCACTGGTGTAAGAATAAAAGGAATGAACTCTGATATACAGTATACATTCCATAAAGAAAGTCTTGAGAATTTGGTACCCTGTGAAATGTATGAAATTAATTTGGATAACATCTCTATTTTCAAGGCACCTTTAGACTACAGATAATATAAATTACGAAGAGGAAAGAAAGCTTGTGCTGTTTTGCCTTTCTTATGCCATACAGTCAGACAAAAATACTTTTTCTCTTGACATGATGACTCATGGTTATTCAGAGCAGGGGAAACTCTCTCATGTCCCAAGTTATGTCTGTATTTAAAATGCTGTAGTAGCTCAGATGCACCACTGTAATAATGGTCTGGCATAAAAACTACCTATACCCATGGGAAGAGTTCTTCCATCAATGTTAGTTGTGGGCCTCCCTGAGAAGTAGTAGTTACACAGTCTACACCAGTGGTTTGATTGATATAGCTGTCTCTCTTAGGGTGTATCTGGACTACAGGGTTTTTTTCGAAAAAAGTAGCCTTTTTTCGAAAAAAACTTCCCCTGTGTCTAGACTGCTGCTGCGTTCTTTCAAAAGTAAATTGAAAGAATGCGGCAGTTTTTTCGACCGTGGAAAACCTCGTTTTATGAGGAATAATGCCTTTTTTCAAAAGTGCTCTTTTGGAAAAAAAGGTGCTATATAAAAAGGTGGGTGATGAATCTGAGGAACTGTCCCGGATTGAAGTGTCATTAGAGGAGGTTTTGGAACAAATAGGAAAAACTTAATGTTAACAAATCTCCGGGACCGGATGGCATTCATCCAGGGGTTCTAAAAGAACTCAAATGGGAAATTGCTGAACTATTATCTGTGGTTTGTAACCTATCCTTTAAATCGGCTTCCGTACCTAATGACTGGAAGGTAGCTAACGTGACACCAATATTTAAAAAGGGCTCTAGAGGCGATCCTGGCAATTACAGACTGGTAAGTCTAACTTCAGTACCGGGCAAATCGGTCAAAACAATACTAAAAAATAACATTGTGAGGCACGTAGAAGAACATAATTTGTTGGACAAAAGTCAACATGGTTTCTGTAAAGGGAAATCATGTCTTACTAATCTATTAGAGTTCTTTGAAGGGGTTAACAAACATGCGGACAAGGGGGATCCAGCAGATATAGTATACCTAGATTTTCAGAAAGCCTTTGACAAAGTCCCTCACCAAAGGCTCTTGTGTAAATTACATTGTCATGGGATAAGAGGGAAGGTCCTTTCATGGATTGAGAACTGGTTGAAAGACAGGAAACAAAGGGTAGGAATAAATGGTAAATTTTCAGAATGGGGAAGGGTAACTAGTGGTGTCCCCCAAGGGTCAGTCCTGGGACCAATCCTGTTCAACTTATTCATAAATGATTTGGAGAAAGGGGTAAGCAGTGAGGTGGTAAAGTTTGCGGATGATACCAAACTGTTTAGGACAGTCAAGACAGAAGCAGACTGTGAGGGACTCCAAAAAGATCTCGCCAAACTGAGTGATTGGGCAACAAAATGGCAAATGAAATTTAATGTGGATAAGTGTAAAGTAATGCACATTGGGAAAAATAACCCCAACTATACGTACAGTATGATGGGGGCTAATTTGGCTACAACAAATCAGGAAAGAGATCTTGGAGTTATCGTGGACAGTTCTCTGAAAACTTCCACACAGTGTGCAGCAGCGGTCAAAAAGGCAAATAGGATGCTCGGAATTATTAAGAAACGGTTAGAAAATAAGACCCAGAATATCTTACTGCCCCTGTATAAAACTATGGTATGCCCACATCTTGAATACCGTGTACAGATGTGGTCTCCTCACCTCAAAAAAGATATTTTGGCCTTGGAAAGGGTTCAGAAAAGGGCAACTAAAATGATTAGGGGTTTGGAACGGGTCCCATATAAATAGAGGTTAAAACGACTGGGACTTTTCAGTTTAGAAGAGAGGAGACTGAGGGGGGATATGATAGAGGTATATAAAATCATGAGTGGTGTGGAGAGGGCGAATAAAGAAAAGTTATTTATTAGTTCCCATACTAGAAGAACTAGAGGACACCAAATGAAGTTAGTGGGTAGCAGGTTAAAAACTAATAAAAGAAAGTTCTTCTTCACACAGCGTGTAGTCAGCCTGTGGAACTCCTTGCCAGAGGAGGCTGTGAAGGCTAGGACTATAACAGAGTTTAAAGAGAAGCTAGATAATTTCATGGAGGTTAGGTCCATAAAAGGCTATTAGCCAGGGAATAGAAATGGTGTCCCTGGCCTCTGTTTGTCAGAGGCTGGAGAAGGATGGCAGGAGACAAATCGCGTGATCATTGTCTTCGGTCCACCATCTCTGGGTCACCTGGTGCTGGCCACTGTCGGCAGACAGGCTACTGGGCTAGATGGACCTTTGGTCTGACCCAGTACGGCCATTCTTATGTTCTTATGTAATGCAAACTGTGCTTTTTCGAAAGAGAGCATACAGACTGCCTGGGTGCTCTCTTTCGAAAAAGCGGCTTGCTTTTTCTGAAGTACTAGTTGTAGTCTAGACACACTTTTTTGAAAGAGGCTTTTTCGAAAATATCTTTCGAAAAAGCCTCTTTCAAAAGAGGCTTGCAGTCTAGACGTAGCCTTAGGGGGCTGCATTTTTCACACCACTGAGAGACCTTGCTATGCTGGGGAAAATTCCCAAGGTAGACCAGGCCTTTGTTCTCGAAGCCTGAGGTTTTCTTTTATATTTCCATGTATTTTGGTTAACTTTAATGATACACCATTGTCTCTTCCTGGCTGGAAAATGGATGGTATTTGCAGTTGGTTTTGTGTAAACAACTAGCCTCCCACTGCCTGATTACTTCATCCCCTGTTGTGAGGGAGTGCACCATAGTTACAATTACAATGTTCCAAAGCTATGCACATGTATAAAAGTCTATCCAGAGGTATACATTCATAACTAGAACCTGTATACGTACCTCCTAATGATCACAATATTACAAGCTTCATAAAATCTAATATTTATGCACAACAACATTTTTGTACAACCAGTTGATTCAATTGCTCATTCTTTAGGATTTGGATGCCCTGTTATCTCCCTGGGGTGTCTGGACCCTGTGTTTTATAATTGTAAAACTGGAAGTTCAGAAAAAAAGACTGATATTATTGTGTTTGTGCTTCATATAGAAGAGTGTGGAGCAGCAGGGGTGAAAGGGTGCAAACTAGAACAATGAGTGGTCAGACAAAACAGATTTCAAACTAAGTAATAGCAAAAATAGTGTCAAACACTATATTGTCCAATCTATATTGGCTGTAGTATGTTTAGGGGTATCACTTGTGTTATCTAGCTTTCAGAGTATTTTTATCCTTAATAGTTGATTGCATTAAATTACCCCACACAAAAATTAAGTTGAAGCTGATTTTCAAAAATAAATATGTTTACATTACAAAGGAAAGAGTTTTGCAAACTGACTTAGTTCTGAGACCACTGTGAATTAAAAAAAAAGAATTCAAAAGATAAAGATTTTTAAATAATAAGAAGATTCCTCTATCCCTAGTTAGGAGAGAAATGTAGTCTGCCACTGACAATAGGTTAGGGTACATTTAAAAAAGTTTCTCTTTTGTTTTATACAGCGTGCCACATAACTCATTTAAACACTGAGTTTGTACTGGTGGAACTTTTGATGCTTAATTTACATTTTATTAATTGCTCTTGTTGAGATGTAACAGAAGCCTAATTCCATCCTCTGTTCTTGACATTTTTATTCTCATTTCCTTCTCCTGGGCATTTCTTTCTTTTTTTTATGAGCTTTTAGTGTGCCATTCTTGCTATCAGCATGTGGCAGCTAAACCTGTCAGCTTACATCATATGGCATTGCCAATTAATTTTCTTGATTTGATGTAAGAAACAACTGCATGATATTTCTCAGTGTCTTCTCTGGTGACTCATTAATAGAAATATCTAATCCATAATGTCAGCTCTTTAATGGGGAATAGTGAACTCATAGGAGTACAGGGTGTTTTACTATTTGAACTTCTAATCAAGAGTATTACATGTATATCGTAAAATTATGCTTCAGCAAGCTCTGATGTTGAAATTATTCAATTTCATTGATTTTTTTGGAAACTTGTAATTCTTTTTTGTAGCTTTCTCTGTATTTCTCTGCTGTGTTGTAAGCATATTACCTGAAAAATTCTGATTGACGTGTCCAACTAAATTTCACGATGGGATGAATTACTGATTAAAGATAATTCCAAACCAAGGCTTTGCACTTGATTTGTAGTTAAGACATAAGAAACTATTACGTGTACTATTAAAAAAAATCCCATTGAAAAAAATTTCTTCCCTGCTTATTGAACTATTTTTGAAACTATTAGAACAATTTTAGAACCATATTTTATTAGTTCCTTCTATCCGCTAAATGCTAACCTGGTATTTGGACAAAATGATAAAGGGGACAGTATTCCTTTATGTTTCATTGGAGATGCCTGTTTAGTTTTTGTTAAAGCAGACAAACAAAATGTACACAACTTGAATATAGCATGTTGATGATAATTTCTGTTGCAAATATTTTTCTTTCATTCACCAGTGAAAAAATAAGAACATGAATTAAGTATATTTGATATCTACTAAATATTTATGAGAGTCTGTCTGTCCATGTGTCCATCTGTCTGGTCAAGAATTCCACCAAAATGATAAGAGCTAGGGCCACCAAATTCAGAATACAGCTTCCTTTTATCATAACTTAAAGCCAGGTCAGGGTTTGGTTGTACCAGATAAATGGGATGTGCCTGGAATTGGATTGCTTCTCAGAAAAGCATGTGAAAGGGGCTGGCTGGGGATGTTCCCCAACCCCCGTCTGGGACTGTCCCAGCCCTGAGCCTCCCACTCCCCCAGGCACCCTTTAGGGAGTGCAATGGGGACTGACACCCCTCCCCCTGATTCGTACAAGAACATTGCTGGCTGTTCCTCTTCGTCAGGAAGTGAGCACCATTTGCTGCATTCCTCACTCTGGCTGGGTAGTATAAGGGGCAGACAAACCCGGACCTTCTCCAGTCAGAGGACATGCTGGAGCTGCAGCGGCCATGGAAAGGCGCTCCTCCCCTGGCCTCAAGCTGTTTAAGTGCATGTGCTGGGATAGTCCTCTCTCCTCCCGGAGCAGCCTGCATACTGAACTAGGGATGTTAGCTATCGGTTAATTGAATAGTCGACTAACCTCATGAATTCTTAGCAGTTAGTTGACTATTCTATAGTCCACAGGGGAGGGGCCAGCAACCAGTGTGCTCAAGCCTCACTCCCGGGGAGCCCTCTGCCACTGCACGCTGTTACCTCTGATACAAAGGCAGCAGCACGGGGTGGCAGCAGTCCCTGTTGGTGGGGGGGAGGGGGTCTGAGCTTCACGTGCACAGAGGGGGCGATTGAGGCTGCTGCGAAGGAACCTCTCTCAGCGGTGGTGTCAGGGGTGTTGCCCTTGTCTGTGGAGGGCAGCCTCTGTCCGTGATTGGCCCGGGCACGGCTGCAGACAGAGGCTGTTTTGCAGCAGCAGTGCCTGTTCAAGGGGGATCCCAGCCTCTCCCTCTCCCCCCCTCCCCCCCCGACAGGGAATTCTGCTGGACTCCCTTGGCCCCCTCCCCGCTGCTGCTGAGAGAGGAAGTGAGCAGGTGGCACCACGGAGCTGGTGCTGGGTGGAACCAGCTCCAGATTCCCCCTCCTTCAGTACTGCCTCTGATACTAAGGCTTATTGGTTAGTCAGCTAGTTGACTACTCATTCACATCCCTATACTGAACCCTTGTTCTGAGCCCCACCCCAGAGCTAGGGTTGTCAGGTGTCCAGTTTTGAACCGGACAGTCCAGTATTTGAGCTTTCTGTTCGGGAAACAAATTGAGAAAATATAAATGTCTGGTATTTTCTAAATAAGATGTAATGTAGATTGTGATGCAATGCCAAGTGTGTCCAGTATTTTTGCTGAAACCATCTGGCAACCCTACCCCGAGCAAGATTTAAAGGAAGCATGTACACTTGCATTTTATTTCCCAGACAACCTCCCCCCCCACCAATTAATTGAGTTAAGGACCCCGATCAATGCCAGGTAAATTTTCTAGTACGGTATACTGTATTTATATGAGGCTTTTTAAAAATGTATATCCAGTAAGGTAGCTTCTCTAGAGATTATTATGCTGATTTAGGAGGTGAGGTGTTCACTGTCTGGTTTAGTTGAAATGTTGCTGGGTTGTTTGCATTAATTGGAACGTTTTCAGTGTGTCTAGTTTCACATTTGATATAATTTGCATCAGTTATGTGAAGGTTATTACTTGTGGCGAGGATTGTGACCAGTATGGCAGTGTTCATTCTTCTGTCTAATCACAGTTGGATGTTGTTGTTGGGTTGTGAGTTTCCTTTTCCTTTCCCTTTCTTCCAACATGGTTATTTGTGCATCTGAAAGCAAGAGGACCCTAAAGCTTCAGACTGACTTAATGACATGAGGCTAGATAGCATTGGAAAAAGTTGCTGGAGAGGCAACAAGTTCTTCAGAGAACTTTTTATCTACACAACCACCGCCTTAATAGAAAGAGCACAAACAGGGAAGGGCTAACTGAAATATATGGTAGACTTTCCCTTCCCGTTGAGCTTTATATGATGGGAGAAATTATGTCGCCTCAGAGTATAACGTGTGAGGTGAATTACTCCAGTACCTTCATTTGCAGTTCCAAAAAATCACCAAACTCTATTTTTTTAAATAGCCTCCACAGGTCTGTAGTATTTGTGACAATATCTGCAGATTTATAAAAAAAAATTCTCTCAGTATGTAGGTTTGTTTAGAAACATGAAGGAAATTACTCTTTCATTCTCAGCCGCACATACAGTATGATAGTAAAAGCTTTCAGTGATTGATGAGGATATTAAGCATTGTATTTCCTTAACATGTACCAGAAAGTATCTAAACTCTGAAAATGTAGGTTTGTAATAAAACCTATGAGGCAGCAGGAGCACTAGAATACACTTTCATTAAAATTTCCATGTGTCAATGTTGTTGACTTGCTGACTGGGGGTGAGGTGAGGGGTGCACACTAGTGTGAACACATGAATAAATGCATATATGCAAATATATCCTCCCTCCCATAACCCAACATTTGACTGGAATTATATATAACATTTACCACAATAATGTTGCATAAGGAGTGTGTCTGTGTGCTTTAAATCAGTGAGTCAACTTCATTAAAATGAGAGATGGAAACCCATTGCCCCCCACAGCCACACTAAAAGACAATCACTTTTATGCAATACATGAATTGCTGAGGAGGTTCTTTTTGTTCCTTCCAGTGTATGCATAGCTGCATCATTAGGGAGCAAACAGTAGCTGACATCTCTTCAGAGATAGTAAATAGCTCCCAGGCTTTTCAAATAAAGTCATATATTGTCTTCTATTCGGGCCAGGGCCTATACATTAAATAAATCATCAAAACTATGTTCTTCCAGCTCTGTTTAAAAGAGAACAATAGTGCAGTGTTTTATTGATTGCATTTGCAGAGGCGGATTGAATCTAGGGCTTGTCAAGGCTCCTGAATCCCGTGTCATAAATAAGAGAGTGGGGAAGAATGGATGTATTTCAATGGAATTAGCAGGGAAGAATGATGTTGCCCGTTGTATGATGATGGATTTAGTTTTTCTTTCCTGACCATGTCAAGTGGGAGGTAGCAACAGTAGTACATTGAAGAGTCAATCTCCAAAGACCAAGGTCTGTTTCTTAAGAGGATTTAGAGGTAAGCTAGTTATATAAAACTCGGTGTTCTGCCATTATCATCAACAGCTTCTTCCTCTTACAATGGTGTGCTTCAAAAGGTAAATAAGTGATTCTAGCAAATGCCATTTCTCATTTGAGCTGGCCATGACAATTGATCAAATGCCCATTTTAGGAAGGTCCAATTTTTCAAAACAACAGAAAAATAAATGCAGATATACTATAGTAAATATAAGAAACATATTTAGGAAGCCAATAGAAATCCAAATCTTACAATTTATATCATGGTCAGCTGAATTTAGTATCTCTGGAGGGAGTGATTTAGTTATGTGCAAAATGAGTTGATAATTTAGGAGGGAGTGGTTTGAGGAATAGCTGGGGGGGGGGGTTGTTTGTTTTTGTTTGATTAAGATGACTTTTCTGAAGGTGGAAAGCATCAGAGCTATTGATGCTAGAAGTTTAACCAAAATCATATATTCATCAGAGGCATCAGTTTGAAAATGCCTAATAGCAGCGGCATTGCAAAAGTGGTAGATCTCATTACCAGCAAATTTTGGCATGCTTTTCTATTTAAAAGGAGAGTACATCCATCAGCATTTGGAAAGTAGCATTAAGTTTCTTGAATAAATACACATTTTGAAAGTGATGGTGAAAGCTAAATTTCCTTACAATTACTTCTTCACTCCCTGTCCCTTCGGATGGATATTCTGTTTGCAATAGAAGCTTGTTGTTTTAGAGTAAACACACAAATACCAAACCTCCCCCCAATAAGGTTGTTTTCATGACCATATGTTGTGGATAACAGCCTTCCCCCACTGCATTGTACATATTTGTTTACATGACAAGTTGCTGTAGTCACAGTGAGTAAATTAAAAGGAAGCTGATGCAAAATGAAGTGTACAATTGTGTAATCTATTTCTGCAATTTAAAGCTGAAACAGTCTCTATATTAATTTATGGAATACTGGAAAGAATTGGTTTTTTGAAAATGCGATGGTAGAGATGCTATTACTGTAGTATCATTAGCAGCTTTCTCCCAGCTTTTATTCTTCTATAACAGGGGGTGGAATGAGCTGCTTTTGCTGGTCTAATTAAACTCCACTCATAACCCTGTTTTCAGGCATTCAGACTTAACAGGAAATAGGTTTTTTCTTCCTTCTGGACTTTCTTTTTTTCATTTTTAAAACGCATAAGGAAAAAAAGTCTCTTTCAAATGTGCAAAAATATTATTTTAAGGCAAAGTATAGTATATAATCTAAAATTCTTAGAGTAGGAGGTCGGGTGTTTGGGAATCAATTAAAATATAAAAGAGGCTTAAAGTTAACTGTGTAGCATCTTTTCTCCACAAATATCTAAAATAGTGAAGTGGTTTTGCCATATAAAACCATGGAGAAAAATTAGAGGATTTATTGATCGAGAAAATTATTATATCAGTAAGATCCTTGTCACTATAGTATATAGATATTTAGATATATGTGATCGTTCTTTTTTCCACTTGTTAACCCATTATTATTATTTATGTGTAGTCTTTTCTGGGATACTCATTACTGTAGATTTGAGCACTTCATATACTTCCATTAAATTATAAGGGAGTATTGCTATCCCCATTTTATGCATGGGGAAACTAAGTTATGAAGAAATATAGGTCCTTTCTTAATCAGCAAGACACTCATCCATGTATGTAGTTTTTCACTTGTGCTCACATTCATTGCTATTTAGCAAAGCACTTAAGCATATTCATGAATCCCATTGACTTCAGTGATCTAAGTGACTTGCCCAAAGTTATACTGGAAGTTTGTGCAGTGGTGAGAATAGCACCTCTGTCTTCTGAGTCTCTCTCTTTTCTCTTCCCCATGTCCTTAGTTTAGAGAAATCTCATGCCAAAACTTGCACTGATTTCACTGGGACCAGGATTCCACTTTTGGGTGTTCAGCCATGTAAGGAGGGTCCAGGACAGAATCATTGCACAAATTAAAAAGAGTGTTACAAGAACTGATCAAAGATTTCAGTGCTTTATTATGTAATTATACAATAGATAGACTGGCTTGAAATAATATAATTGCACAATAAACATTTTAAAAATTATAGTTGAATACTTACTGTTCTTGAGGGAAATATTCTTTCTCGAGTAAATATGTATTTAATTACATATATGATAAAGAGACTGGGTATTTAATAAAGAGTATTGGTTACAGGGGATCTGGCTCTTAGGAACACAGAAAGCACTTTTAAAACTTCTTTACAAAGTAAATCTTTCACCAAACACACAGTGTACCAAATGTTCCATTTGCTTTAAAACACAAACCAATGAAATGTAATGTTAGCATTTTATTTATCTAATTACAAAAACCGAAACAATCTAGAAGTGGATCTGTACTAAATTTTTATTCTTGGTTCTTCCCACCACCTCACCTGTAAAGTTTTGCAGAAGAATGCCACTTCTTTATTTGACAGATGGCCTAACTTTATTTAGTCCACCTTGAATTTCATATGGACATTTCTGTAGAAATACAACAGAGAATTCTTATTAACAGCAACATTCTAAATGTATTTTTGTCACTTTCGATATATTTTTTCTCTTTCCCGCTTTTTTAATTCAGATTGGTAATGAGTGCATTACTGCCTGTAGAACATATGTATTTCAGTCCTGAAGTGTTGTTTATGATGCCATCAGACAAGACAAAGGAAAGCATTCGTGACCAATTTCTAAATAAAACCTCGCTCATTTCTAAGAATCTGAATGCCAAGCTGTTGCCTAATGTGATTGATATTTCTTTGGAAATCAGTTGTATTTACAGTTGATAAAGTGTGCTAACATTATTCAACTTCATTATGTGTTCATTTGATTAGTATTGGAATGTTGTATTCTTTATAAAGCCCCTATTATTTTTCTCACTAAGACATATAACATGCTAGTATAAATATTTGCAAAAGTAACACAGGGATCAGTCCAGGGCAGTTTTGTGTATATGAATTGCCATGTCACTGGCTGCATAGTGTTTACTGCTGATCATGCTTAAGCATATGAATTTCCTTGTATCTCAAGTTCACTATGGAACTGGCCCTGTTCATAAATATTAATATGCACAGAACTGATCTTTCTGCAAGTGTTCACATCCATAAACATGAAATCCTGTTAACTTGCTATAATGAGCACTGTGTTGGTTGCTGGTCCCAGCTCAGTTTTATAAATCTAATGTTGTTTAATTAATTGTTTCTCTTTTCCATGGAATCATTCTTAAATAATAGCATTTAGCTTGAAAGGGAGACCTTCATTAAATTTTCCAATGACTTTTATGTTGTTTGTTGGTATCACCTTTCTTTGTCCCATGACTGAGTCTTGTGACCAAACAGGTTTCGTGATTACAGTGCTCTTATTTACTTGTATGTAGCCTGGAATCAAGAATAGAATGCCCTATCAGAAACAACACATTTCACAGAACAAAGCTGGTATGCAAGAGCATGTCTACACTACAGACTTATTTTGAAATAACTCATATTATTTCGAAATAACAAGGTGAGCGTCCACACAGTAAGTTCGTTATTTTGACATTATTTTGAAATAGTGGGATTCTTATTTTGAAACAATAAACCTTCATTCTGTGAGAAATAATGCCTACTTCAAAATTGCTATTTCGAAATAGGGTTAGTGGGGACAGCTGTGCTTATTTTGAAATAATTGGCCTTCAGGGCTTCTCACAGCTGCTTTGGTGGCCACTCTCTCCACACCCCACAAAATGTGATAGTTTCCCTTCCCCTGCAGCCTTTAAAGCTGCAGGATGAAGGGAAAGGGCTCGTGGCACTACACCAGACCTGCCAGCCCCATGCCACACAGCTGTCTAGCACTCCCTCTGAGTCCACCATGGATGCAAGTGAGCCTACAGCCAGCTTGGAAGCCCCAGCCCAGGGGTGAAACAGGGTACCCTCCTGGCCTGGTATGGAGATCCTGCATCTCACTGAGGTCTGGGGGACGAGACGACCAACTTCCAGGATCTCCACACCAAGAGGAAGAATGTCAAAGTCTACAGCCAGATGGCCTCCAGGCTGGCCCAGAAAGGGCACAGCTGCACTCTGGACCAGGTCTGGATGAAAATTAAAAAACTCCATCAGTCCTATACAAAGACCAGGGAGCAAAATTTCCACTCTGGGGTGGCATACCATCCTGGGAGTGGGGCTGGTCACCTCCCCCTCCTGTCATGGACTGTGGCCTGGCCATGTCCATCATCAGCCTCCACAAGGGTGGGGCTGTGGAGGAGGAGGAGGACGAGGAGGCCAGCCTGGACACCATGCCTGCCAGTCAGGAGGTGGTCATCACCCTACAGCCAGACTACCCCTCCCAGGACTTCTCCCAGGCTTGGATGAGGTCTGGGAAGGCACTTCAGGTGAGTTCCATAATTTCCTTAGACACATGCAGGGGAGGTGGCAGGCTGCGAGGGGCTGCACGCTCCTCTCTTGGCCTTCTCAGCCTAGGGTTCACATGTGGGTGCACACGGAGCACCAGTCTGGAGCACTGAGCCCCATGAAGCTCTCACACTGGAACCTTTTGCTCCTTCTCATAAAATTCTCACGTAGGCCTGCCGGGGGGAGAGAGGGGACTACAGTACCACCCTACTTGAAAAATGGCATCTGCTGCTCCCCCAACACCCTCCCCCCTCTCCTCCAGTGGGCAGAGACAGCAGATCTCTCTCTGCAGATGTGGCGTTCGCAGGACATGGAAGGAAGCCGAGCCAGCCTGTCCCCTCCTCCTTCCTGCAGGCTCCAGTTGTGGCCAGCACCTTCCCATGGGAGGCTCCTTTAGGCAACAAATGGCCTTGCTCAAAGCACTTCGCCATCATGAGAACTGAGACCTTTGGTGTTGGCTCAGGTACTAGGGCTAGGCTTTATGCACACTGTCTCCAGGGTGACTGCCCTTTCGCTTTTCTTCGCAGCTGGACCAGGTGCAGGCACGGTGCGTCCACTGCCTCCAGCACCATTAGCAGAGGCAACCCCAGGATGACCTGGCGTGGGAACACCTCAAGTGCCTGTGTGCCCTCCAACAGAATTTTGAAGCAGGGTGACCAGGGCGGCTCGCTGACCGGGAGGAGCACCATGCTGACTAGGAACAGTGCCACACCATCTGGGAGCCGTTGCCCTGGCAGCAGGAGACACTGTGTACTGCGTTCCACAGCACTGTGGAGTGCTTGCTTGCTGCCATTGAGCACTCCAGTGGCCACACTTCAGCACCCACGCTTCTCCAAGTCACTGCAGCACCCATTCCTTCCAAGTCCCTGTAGTATCCACCCCTGCCCCCACATCCCCAGCTTCTCCTCCTAGTCTCCCCCCTCTGAGGGCCGTGCACATGAGGCGGTGTGACCTCTCAGGCAGCTGAAATGTCCCGAGGCGTTTGAGGCAGGCACCAGTCCCAACCCCATCCCTGAGCCCCTCTTCCCCCCCTCGTCCCTTCTCTTTCCCTCTCGTTCCCCCCTCATGGGCTCTTTCACCAATCCCTCCCTGGTTTTATAGTCCCTAAATAAAAATCACAGAGTTTATTGTTTCACAACAAAAGGTCTGGTTTATTTTCTCTGCAGGGGAGGTGGGAAGAGGAGAAGGGAGGGTGGGAGAGGAAAGGCACACAGGGGCAATGCAGAGGCCTCTTGTGGGGAGGCCTTGGGGAGAGTCTCACAGTGGCTTTGGCTGAAACTCTCCCTCAAGGCCTCGCGGACGCGCACAGCTTCACAGGATTGCTGGAGACCTTGGGAGGTCCCCAAGCCACTTCCCACAGCAGGAGCAACCCCAAGTACCCCATCCTTGGCAGGGTTTTGTGAAGCCAGAACTGCAAAACCTCTAAGGACAGAGATTCCACCCTCTTCTGCAGGGAAGCTATTGGAGTAGTTTTTTGCCCTCCTGGGACAATAGCAAGAGAGTTAACTCTGCATATTCACAGCCCGATGGTCTATCTCCCCATGCCAAACTGGTTCCTGACAGAGTGGTAGTTGTCTGGTGTGGCGAGCTTCCAGAGGATGATAATGAATCACTGCTGTCGGGGGATGGTGGGTCGCATGCGGGGGTCCCATTGCCGGAGGGCAGGGGCGAGCTACTCTCAGAGCTCCAGGAAGGTGTCCTTCCGCATGCAGAAGTTCTGAATCCACTGCTGGTCATCCCGCCACTCTAAGACAATCTTTTCGCATCGGTTGGAACTGGTGTCCCGGCACCAGAAGCAGCAGTGTATGGTGTGCTGGGGAGAATGGAAGGGACTGTGGGGTAGGAGGAATGCCCAGGACCATGTGAGGAGATGCCCTAGTCTGAAATGGCCATCTTGGTCATGCAGTGCCACAAGTGCAGCCTGCGTTAACTGCACCAGAAGGTGCAGCAGTAGGTCTAAGAGCCTGACACTGCTTTGCAGCACGTCTGGGTCCATGGTAGTAGTGCTGTGGCATCTGCAAGGGCAACTAGAGCATGCAGTGTGGTGTTTGCTGTCCCTCAAGCAAGTAGGCAAAGGCGAAGAGTCTGAGACATGGCTGTAAAGGGGAGTCCCTTTAAGCACAAGCCTCAGATAGCCTCAGGCAGCAGCTCCAGGAAGTGACTGCTGTCCTGATGCCCTACCTGAAGTGCTTCCAGGGGCCTTAAATGTGATTCAGGCTCCAATGAGTGTGGATACACTATTTCAATATTGCACTATCTCTGTGAGGATTTGTAGTGTGGACGCATTATTTCAAAATGGTTATTTTGGGAGTTATTATTTTGAAATAATTTATTTCAAAACAACCTTTTATTGTATCCATAGCCCAAGAGAATAAGAATAATCTTTGCATATAGATGATGCACTGGAGGGGGGGGGGGAAAGCAGTACAGGAATATTAAAGAATGTTAATACTTTCCATGAGTAGGACTGTATTCCCCAAATATACTCTGTGATTACTTAAATTACATTTTTCTGGAGCAGTTGTTCTAATAGATTATTCAACCTCTGCACTCTATTTGTCATGGTAAATCCTTCACTTATTTTTAAGAAACGATGCTAATTTTTAAATACCTAATCTTGTGATACCAAATATGTTTCCTCTTTTACAGCTACAATAGTGTTAAATGAACTCAACTGGACTGGAGCATTGGATGATGTATTCAAAAGGAATAGAGAAGAAGATCCAACTCTGTTATGGCAGGTCTTTGGCAGTGCAACTGGACTAGCCAGGTATTATCCAGGTAATTGCAAGTTTTTAATCAATAGCACTGTGTCCCAGAAATACAGTAAGTGATTCCCCCTTATTTATCAAAGTAATCCTGTGATAATTAAAGGTAACTTAATTTTCTCAGAACAAAATTATAAGTGACCTGGTTCTCTTAGTTTTCATGCTGTAAATTAGAAGTAACTAGCTGGAGTTACCCGGCATTGCTCAGGAAACGGGAGGAACAAAATGTAGAAAAACAGTAGTCCATTATCTTTTTTTGAATGGTAGAAAAGTTGCACTGATTTCTATAGGGATTAAAATATATGTCTGCGTCATCCCCAGAGGGGGAGCGGGGTGCGACCCCAGGTGGAGGGGAGGTTACACACGGGAGGGGTGCCCCAGCTCGTGCCCAGGGCTGCAGGTGCCGTGGGGGGCAGGGCGGATGCCCGAGCCGTTGTGCGCATGGGGGTCGGGGCACTGCGTGCCGGCACGGCGGGGAGGAGGAAGTGGGTCACTTATGTAACCTCACGGGTGGGAGGGGGCAAGTCCCGGACGGCGCTGGGGGCTGCAGACAGCGGGCATGGGACCTAGGGTGGGCAGGATGGCCCCTGCAGTGCAGCGCGGCGGGTTACTTTTGATTTTTACAGCTTGACCTCAGGCCCGATCAGGTCCAAAAGTACCTTACAACTTTCTCCTAGATAAAAGATTATCCCATGCAAAGTTTGGTTGCAGTAGCTCTTATAGTGTCCAAGTTATTAGCGCACAAACATAAAAACATTCTCCTTTATATATTAGATTCTGTTAACTTGGTGAAATTGTCTTGATACAAAACTGGTGTGAGAGGGAAACTGGGTTCAGAATATTTCATCAACAGCAACTCTGTACTAAGACATGGACTTCAGGAGTAGAATGTTACTTGAAATATTGTGAAACTGCACTGTTTCTAGATGTAGTTCTCTATCAGTACATCTACACTTCCAAAGGGGAGTGTGATTCCCAGTTCTACAAGACATTCTCCTGCTAGCTGTCATCCAGCTAGAGGACTGAAAATAGTGAAGAGTGGCAGCAGAATGAATGGTGGGAGAAGCTCACTTGCTATAGGACACATCTGTCTGAGACCACAAGCAAGTACTTAAGACGGCTCCCATTGCTTGCATCAGTAGGAGTACCCTCTGGTTTTTGGCAACATCTGTACTTACATACTGGAGATAGATCTTCTGGTGTTTGAGTTAATGCCCAGGGCCTTTTCTCTCCAACCCAGGCCACTCTTTCCAGCCAGCCTGGGGCCTGTTCTTCCCCCTCCCAGCCATCCCCTACCCGCCTAAAGCCTGTTCTTTCCTCCCTCCCTCTGGCCACCCCTCCAGCCCACCTGAGACCTGCTCTCTCTTTCCCCTCTCCTAGGCACAGAGTAGGGCGAGTACTTATTGGTGTGCTGTTCTTTCCTCCCTCCCTGCTGGCCACTCCCTTGGTGGTAGGGTTGCCCCCCCAGTGGCCACTCTCATATCATGTCACTCCGAATAGCAGCTCCTTCCTTTGCATGTTATGGAAAATTGTCCTTTTCCTGGAGTTTCCAGTTTTCCTGGCACAAACAAACCCTAATCTTGCTTTAAGTTAGGAGAAGAGGAAGTTGTATGCCAAATTTGATGGCCCTAGCTCTTACCATGTAGGAGGAGTTCTTGAACAAACGGATTTGCAGACACATTCACAGACACGCTCTAAGATAGATAGATAGATATGGCAACAGAGGAGATTATAAAATAGTATGGGATCATTTGCTCATGAGAGGTTTGTATCTGTCTTGCTCCATGAATGTTTGATTCAATATTTTGTCAGATAACCTCACGGTTAAACTTAGAATAAGCACAGTTGTATGATGGGTTATTCATTCACCATATTCAAGACCTCTACTGGTTAGAGCAATGCCACTAAATATAAAACAAATTAATAAAACTGGAGTTCTTTTGACCTACATATATTCTACCTGTCAAACAATCAGTTCATTGTATCATAATAATTATTATAAGAAGATACAGTACTTTTTTTTTTGACGGTACTGCCCGATATGCAGTACCGGCACCTCCAGACGCAGTACCGGCACCTTTTTATTTTACAAAAAAAAAAACACTGAGAAGATATATACGTTAATGGGTTTAAGACACCAGTACATTCTGTTGGGTGAATATATTTCATAAGAATAATCTATTTTTTTTATATTAGGTATGTTCTCTACACATGTGCCTTTATTGTTAAATTGTGTTGGTTTTTTTTTTAAATTACACTATAACAAACAGCAGCATAAAGTTATAACTGCTATACCAGGAACTGGTTAAGTAAACCTGTCAGGGTATTTCCTCTTCTATTCATGGCAGATTACTGGCATTTCTGAGGGTGGGAAGTTTACATTAATAATATTGTTTTAGGATTAGCATAAGTGCTGTCATTGACTGTTAAGCTCCTTTGGCCTAATTGTGAGAAAAGGATATTATATAGTACTTCAGTCCAGTGAAGATCACCATGCTGTTTGTTGATGAAATAACAAGTTAATGAGTAAATAATAATGAAAAGACTCCTTTCACATTTCCCTTGTTACCAGGATCTTTGTCACTATACTTATGTGGTATATTAGTGCTATGCCTCGGGGCACCATTAAAAAGTCATGATAAATCACTAGTTATTATACACTGGTGTATTCCAAGTGCAGGGAAATATCTGTGATGTCTCGCATTTCGCTGTTATGTAACTGCTGGTAGCAGCTGGCGCTCTTAAATGGCAGTCATAGTTGTCATATAGCCTTGAATGTATATTGAAAATACATTTCCAGCAATTAAATCTAGATTAGCTATCTATTTTAGGTGCTTATATCCATAACATCTGAGTGCCAGATATACCATCTTTAAGGTATTTATCCTCCCAACACCCCTGAGTGGTAGGGAAGTACTTTTATTTCTGTTGTACAGGTAGGTGGGAACCAAGACTAAGTGACTTGGCCAAGATCAGAGAGGGCATCTGTTGACAGAGCAGGAAATTGAACCTAGGTCTCCCCATTCTCAAGTTAGACCATCCTTGCAATTTTTGGATGCTAAGGGGATCTTTAGCTTAAGTACAAGGAGCATTGCTTCAGAGTAAATGAGGAAGCCAAAAACAACACCCCCCGGGGGGGGGGGGCGGCGGGGGGAAGAGAGAGAGAGAGAAGCAACCAGCTGAATAAAGAAAGTTATTTATCCCCAGGTAGTAACCATACAAGGGGAGCCAAACAAAACAGTTACAATTAAATCTAACTTAAATCTGAGTTAGGGCTAAAAACTATAACTGATCACATGAGGCAGGGTCAGGAGGCTATCCCTAGAGAGAGAGAAAAATCTAAGCATTCTGGGAATCTTGAATCTATCAGGATTCCCAGGTGGGAATGGTAGCTGCAGGTCCAGGAGGTTGTAGACAGGAAGAGAAGAGCCCCCAGCATGATCAATCAGGAGCAGATGAAGTCCCAATGGGACTGATGCCTGGATTTAAATTCTGCATCAGAGCACTTTACTTCAGTATGGGTAAGGGTTTTTGTAGGGAAAGAACAATGGTTGAAGGCAGAACACTAGCTTTATTTATGGGTAAACTGATGTTTTAAGGGAGTATTCCAAAGTTGTGTTGTTTAGTCTAGATAATAAGAACTCCTTAATCCTGGGTATTGATGGTGTTTCTTCAATGAGCTCACAATGCAATTAACAGCTTCAGGATTTTGGATACCAGTAGAAAATTTATTTCTAGATTTGGCTTGATAACTAGTGACTAGTCGATTTCCAGCTCAGCTATCCGATAAGCATTTGCTTATCGGGTAGTTGACTATTCGGTTACAGCCGTACTATGCTTGCATGCCTAGAACTTGTATGGTGTGATGACTGAAACAAGGCAGCTCTTTGAATGCAGAGGAAGTGCCCAGCTCTCACAGTCAATGTTGTGTGCAATCAGCACGCACGGTAAGTGAAGTGTATGTCATTTCAGTGATACCACTAGGAAAATACCCACATGGTTGGAAATCCATGGAATCTGGCAACCCAGCACATGGGCAACAGTAAAGAAAATGTGTTGCAGGACACACACAGAACCATGACGGGCCACAACTTGCCCATCACTGTTGCATACTAGTGGAGATGCCTTTTTGTTCCATCTTGGATGCAAATGAGATCAGGGGAATTTTTTATGGGGTTTAGGTATGTCTTCCCCTGCCTTTTCTCTGCTTTTTCTTCTGCTCAAGAAAAGGCTGGGGAAGGGAGGTTGTTTTTGAGTCAAACAGGTTCTGCAAGAGCACAAAGCTGGTAGGCATCAAATTTAGTGCATAATTTTTTGCTTACTGACTTCTGAGGCTTCATTGTGTTCATGACACTGGTCAGCAAGCAAAACATGCTGTTTATCTCTCATTAGCTGTATGCTTTTCCTCTGAAAGTCTTTAAAAATGTGCCATGTCCCTTATTTTTCCTCTTTTTACTAAAGTAACACATCTAGAATGGAAAAGTATGTCATTGAGATCCTTTATCTGGATTTTGCTTTGTTGTTACTGGCTAGAGATTAGATATTGGATGGTAGGAAAGAGGGTTTGTCTACTGTTGCATTTTGGGAGGGTTTCAGTCATTAAATTGACCCAGTTAGTTCCATATGGGCTGACCCTTGCACTCATGTAGAGCTTCACTGTCCTTGATTGAACTTCATGAAGATAGAAAGGTTCACATGGACAGAACAGATGACAGATACTAAGATGCTCATATTTGGTGTGACACTTATCCTGCTATCTAATTTCACTTTTGGTCTGTAAAAATCAACTGCCCAAAAGAATAATTAACTATACATTTCTTGGTAGATTTCATGAAACGATAGATGCAGACCAACTATTTTCCCTTGTAATGACTTTGAAATCTTTCTTAATTACTGATGTAATTGAGATCATAATTGTTAATCAGTGGATCAGTATAATGATGCTATCGGAAGCCCATTATCTTTGCTTTACTAATTACTAATTAAATTCACGAATTACTTTGTCTGGATATGGCCTTTGCTCAATGCCTTATTAGTCAGTCCATCACCTTTCCTTTTATTTATGTTGGCGCTCAGAGGATAAGACCTTTAATAATGGGATTTGTTATGTTTTGGACTACAGTCAAATAAACCTGTGGGAAGCATTTCTCTGTAGTGAAATATGATATGGAGGTGTTTGTGCTCCTGTTACGAGAGACAGTTTAGGAAAGGTTGGCTGTACGTCAGTGCTGAGAAGAAAGACTAGCTCAAAGCAAACTCTCTGTTCTGATAAGTGATTAACCATGTGAAATCACATGGAGAGCAAAAGTGCACTAGCTACCCAGGGGAGTGCTTTAGATGCAATTTTTCAGTGTTAAATCAGAAAGAGACTGGTATAGTAATCTTGAGAAAGTGGGCAGCATCAAGTGTCAATGACTACCCCAGGACGCTATTTTATTTAACAAGTGTAGCAACAACTTAAAGAATGAAGCTACAATCAGAATTTTTTCCAGAGAATCCTTACCCTGCTTGTCTCTCTCTCCAGGATTTTATTCTCTGCTTCCTGTTAGATACCCACAGGAGTGCAGGTAGGCTGGTACCAGAAAGACACAAGAGGAGCCAGCGGCCCCATGCCTCCTCTGCCATGACTTGTACCACCCAACTCCGCCCCTGTCCTTCTATGTTGCTACATCTCCTCCAGCTCCATCTGTACAGCAGCAGCCCTGCAGGACAGAGCAGGGAGGGGTGGGGGTGTTCTAGACCCTGGAGGAACTGCTAGCATTTTGCTCCTTTCCCCGCTGGGTGAGGCAAAAACCAGCAGCTACTCCAGTAGCTATACTGCCCCTCAGATACTACCCTCCCAGTAACATGGGATGGATTATGAGGTAGAGAGAGGGGAGAGTGTGGGGAAGCTGGGTTGGGTGGGGTAGAGTCACATGGATTGTCACATGGGGGGGTCACGTGTCCCCCCCTTAGCTGGTATCTCCTCTGCCCTCCCACCATATCAATAAAAAATTGATTTTACTTACACCACGAGGTACCTGCTGCAAGAAGGCAGCATCCCTAGAGTGGTAGCTTCAGGAATTTTTGGGCACTTGGCAAAAGGATTGATAAAACCCTGCAAATATGCAGATATTTGCTTTGTATCCTTAGATATCCTCACCCGCAATTGTGGATGCCGATATCCTCAGCTCATTTTTGGTGAATATGGATGCGGATATGAATTTTGTATCTACAAGTTGACCCACTCTGGTCTGGGACTCTCTGGTGTGGCAACATCCATGGTCCAGGGAGCCCAGCGGCAGGTAGGGAGCCAGGGAGCCCTGGGTTGGCCATGGAGAAGTGGCCCTAGTAGCCCTGGGGCAACAGAGCCCTCGAGCCCTGGCAACCCTGGAGCAGAGGAACCTCAGCGATCCTGGTGTAGGCAGCCCCGGCAGCCCCAGAGCAGCTTAGCTCCAGCAGACTTGGAGCTACAGATTTCAAGCAGCCCCAAAACAGCAGAGCCCCACAGCTGCAGAGCTGTGGACCCAGGAGCAGTGGAGGTATGGCAGCCCTGGGCCACAGAACTCCAGTTCCCTGGTAACCCTGGGGCAGTGGAGGCCTGGTTTCCCCAGAGCAGGAGGGGAGCCAGGCCAGATAGTAATGGAGCCAGGTGGGGAGCCTGGTGTGTCTGCTGATGGACCCTGGAGGAGCCCGGAGTCCATCAGCAAAGGAGCTGAAGTTGACCTCACCTGATCTGGCAAAATCCATCATTTGGAACATGTGAAGATTAACCTGTAGAACCATGCAAATTGGCGGATATCTACTTTATCCACAGGTATCATGTCAATGCATATCCATGGCTCATTTCTGAGGTTACATATGAGGATACAAATTTTGTATCCATGCAGGGCTCTATGGGTTCACAGATCCTCTAGAAAGAATATCTTGCCACCTCTACTCTACTCACTGATCTCATCCCAAAATATCAGAGGGTTCTGATCAGCCATCAGAACTGACCATAAAAATATTTAGTCTCAATGGCATGATTCAATCTTCATAATTTTCAAATAACTTAAAAAAATCCTCCAGGATAATGGGAGCTATGACTGCCTTACTGCTGAAATGATAAGAAAGATAGATTATACGGACTAACTGGATAGTTTGCTAGTTAGAAGTTTGTTTTTTTGTTTTTTCCAGACAAAAATGTGACCAGTCTTTGCTGGCCAGCTTTCTACTTATAATTTAACTGCCCCCCCCCCTTCCGCAAACTTCCCATACTTACATGGCAGCATGTGTCCAAGAGCTTAACAAGGGAGAAAAGTATTATTATCCCCATTTAATAGTTGGGAAAACAGAGTCACAAAGTAGTTAAGTAACTTGCTGAGGTCACAGAGCTAGGAACAGAAACCAAGTCTCTTGAATCTCAGTTCAGTGTTCTATCCAGTCAATCACACTCATGTTGCTGGGACTGCTCATATATTGTAAAGTATGTATGTGCAAATGACTTTGTCGGATCTGTGGAGCATTAGGGGAGGATGGAAATCAGGGCTACTGAGTCCATCCTGATATGTACCACTGGTTCACACTGACCATACAGAATATAATTTCATTGCCTCAGTTTACCCATTTGAAAACGGCTATAATATTTTCACATCTCCCAGTGATAATGAGAAATGTAATAATTAGATTAAAATTCTCTCTTATATCCTTATGATAACACCTTTGGGATTCTGGGCTCTCCTTATATAACTAGATGTTCCATAGATTTTAATTGGAGAACCATATATGTAAGGAAAACAGTGCTGAAGATTAGTATATGGAAGGATAAGTTTTCCCCTTCCTCTGTGTAAAATACTCTGAAGCCTTTTGCTTAAAGATAACTAGATAAAAGCCAGTCTTAAGTTTTTAAAACACCAAGAAAAAATTTATTTTGAAAATCTCTCCAGACGTCCATGGAAGTCTGCCTCTCTGAACTACTGAATATTTCCCTGCTAAGGCAAATTAATAATGGAACAGCTTTAAAATCAATTTCTAATAAAATAAAATGGAATCTCTCTAAATGAAGGACTTGCTGTGCACAGCTGCTCTTATGTTAACCATTAATGCCAAGTAATAGTTTTGCCATGATATTGAACTCTCCAAAGAAAGTCATTACTGTAGCATATAATAGGAGACTAGAAAGTCTAAAAAATCCATACAAAATGAATCTGAAGCCTTGCAAAAGAAAAGTTGAAGGGAGAACATTGTGGGCTTTTTCGTACATCTTTGTGTAGCTGACATTTCCCCTTTTACAACTGCAAATGTAAAGGAGAGAAAAATGAATGTTCCAAGTGTTTCAGCTTGCAAATTATCAGTGCAGTTATTGTGTTAGTCAGAATGGTTTCATCACATACAGAATGAGTCTCTATCTCATCATTATTCACTTTATAATTTTTTAATGTCTGAAAAGAAAGGCCAAGGACTGCAATGTTTGTTGCTGTTACAATGTTCATGATTTAGGCACTTTAACGATTCACTTACTTGGGTCTCGTATTTCTAACGCTATCACATTGAATGCCTGCAGTTATGCAAGCAAGCCAAGTCAATTGCATGAAAGCATTCTAGTTCTTGTAACAACATGATGGCCAGACCCCATATTTTATGTGGAAGGTAACACTGCCACAATGCCTTTATCATTTAAATAGAAACTTCTGAAGTTAATATTTATTAGGGAAAAACAAATGCCAAGGAAGATGCCATCTTCGCTAATGACATTCAGAAATGTTAGGCTCATTGTTAAAGTACTTTACAGCCTACAAACCCATAGGATATTCTTACCTGATTCAGTGTTGTATTTAGTTCACAAATATAAATAATATCCATTACAGATCCATGTGAAACATGAAATTCAGTTTTTCTCATATAAAATCAGAAATACTGAATTCCATGCCCGTGATCTGGCAGGAGGTGGTGGGCTTAAAATACATTCCCTGCCGATGGCAAAGTACTGGGCTGCAGAACAAGGCCAATGACCACATGGCTACTTATCCCTCTAGGTATGTTAGAAAAACTAGGCCTGTGGAATCATGGACTCAGTTGCCCCTAATGGAAGCCTCACTCCCATGCTATTTGGAGCTGAAGTAGAGCCTACCAGGAACAGAAACCAGGCAGGCCTGAGGTGCTGAGATATGTGCTGTCTAGGAATGTGAACGGTAGGAGGGGGAGAGGAAGGGGTAATTTGAAGCAGCAGTGCCAAGCTGCACATCACGTTTCAAATGGCAGTGCGGCGTGAAGCCCGGGATCAGCTGGGGACAGTGACCCTGGGCTCCATGCAGCACTGCCGCTTTGAAACGCCACGTGGAACCTGGTGCCAGTACGGAGCAGGGGAGATTCCAGGCTCCACATGGTGCTGCCGCTTTGGAATGCCGCATTCACTCTGACACTGGGCTCCCCGTGGTGTTTCAAAACAGCAGCAGCCCATGGAGCCAGGGATCAGCTAGGGAGTCCCCAGCTGACCCCAGGCTTCATGGAGCGCTTTCACCTTTGAAGTGTTGCTACACTTCAAAGGTGGAGGCTCCCTATCAACTAATCAAATAGTCGATGCCAAATGCATCGACTATTCGATTTATCAATTACTCGATATTTAACATCCCCAGTGCTGTCACTTTGTTACTCTCTCTTTCGTCTGCTCCAGGTAAATGCGGGGCTTACATAGGGGAAGGACTTGCATAGGGCAGTCTTTGCTAGGGTGAATTTCACATGGAAAAAAAATTAAAAAGCCCTTGTCCACGTAAACTACTATAGCAGTGGGATTGCTCATCTCTTGCATTGCTGCAATCTGGGCTTTCTTTCCTGTGCCTATGTGTTTGGACAATGCCATTCGCTAAAAATAAAGAACTGTGGGGAAGTGTTCTCTGATACACACAGAGACTTTGCAACTGTGTGTGAGTGAGAAGGTGTTTTGTTGTGAATGCTATATAGTTGCCTTAATATTTCCTTCAGTGTCCCTCCCACCATCTCTCTATCCCAGATTCATCTCTTCAGGACAGGTAGTGCTATCTGACCACCTTTCCCACTCTCACCCCAGTCAGGCCTTGGACGGACTCCACACTGCTAGGTTCTAGGGATGTGAATGGATATCCCTTCTCTGTGAGCAGCTCTCCACCTGCAGCCTCCGTCCCTATGCTGTCAGCTGCCAGTCTGCGCAGGTTGGTAGTCAGCAGCCTTATGCCGGGTCAGAAGCGGCAGCTAGCGGGGCCAGGTTTCTGGCTCCCAGCCCACATGGACTTGCGGGAAGGTAGTTATCAACCTTTTGCAGGACCAGAAGCCCAGCGTGAGGCCAGAAGCAGCTGGTCTGGAGAAGCCCCTGTCTGTGGCAGATGGGTCCCTCCCCTTCCCTGTTTAATCAGTTAATCAGTTAAACTTGACATTTAACAGGTTAACTAATTAAAATGGGATTTTTATAGCCCTGCTAGGTGATTATTTCACCTCACTGTGTAAGTTTCATTTCCCATCTGTGCAGTGGGTTGTCACAACCTACACAGGTAGGAGGCCATTCATTCAGCTGCCACAGGTTATCTCCCTTTGACCACTTTCTAGTAGCCAAGATGGTTGAATGCCAGTTGCATGACATGGCGATTTGGAGAGCTGGGGAGAAGGGGCAGTCAGTTGTGAGGGTTTGGGCTGTGAGATCTTTGCTGTGGATGGGTATGGAAAAACTGGGATAGGATGAGCTAGTTTCTCAAGATATAACTAAGTGTTAATGTCAAAGCAGTCACACTGTGGTCTTGAGCAGAATCTACATTCATGCAGAGAATCTGCTCTGTGGTTCATGATGATTAATGCAAAGCTGTGGCTAATAAAATGACAGCCATCCATGGGTTTGATTATGGGTTAGGCTCCTGACATTGCATGTATTACTGGAATCTAGCTGGATAATACTGCAAAGACACTATTACACCAGCTGACTACAAGTTGGCACTCATTTTAACGTAATACGCTTAGGAGATAGCTGTTGAATACAGTTCATCTCCAATGTAGGAAGCCTCACATTCTAAACTAGGACTTCTTTGAGTGTGTTCACTTAATATAGGAATTCTTTTTTTTTTTTTTTAAAGTGGGTATAGAGGCAGAGCGTAGGCAGCTACTAGCTGTACCTTAACCTTCCTGTCTTGGTAAGCCACTTTCATCTCAGCTGGCATTGGGGTCACTTACACATATTTACCTGGATGATGTCAGATCCAATGTGAACAATTCCTTTAAAGAATGTAAAATGCCATTTCCTTTAAAGAAATAGCTGTCTGATCCATGTTTAAGAAATCATCTACTGATGCCAACATTCTCACTAAATAGTAATCCTCCTCAAATTTTCCATTTTAAGAAAAAGATGATTTAAAAGAATAATTTTAAGATAATTTGGGCAAAAATTATTAAGAAGCTTTTGGCAAAATGGACCTGTTGCTATTAAGGCTCTAATAAATACATTAAAAATGCATTCTACTAATGTAAAATAATTACAGGTTGGGCCTTGCTGGTCTGGCGTGCTCAGGACCTGATTGGTCCCGAATGAGGGTATTTGCTGGAGCAGGGAGATCCCTTCCCTCTGGCCTTTGCTGCCACCAGGTTAGGGTGCCAGCCTGCCCCCACTGCTGCCCCAGCGGCTCTCTAGATGCCGCTGGCCCTTCTGTTGCCAGGGCCAGAATGCCACAGCCCAAGTGCCACAGCTGGGACAGAGATCTGCAGATGTCCTGTTCCATGGCTGAGGTCGAAGTTCCACAGCTGGGGCAAAGTTCCTCAGCCACCTGGCTCCGTGGCTGGGGCTGGAGCTGCACAGCCAGGGACGGGGCAGAGGGATGGGGCCAGTGTGTCAACTGGGGCTGTCGCTGGGGTTGGGGCTGACGCTCCCCGGCTGTTGGAGACAGAGCAGGACTGGGGCCGGAGTTCCACAGCCAGAGCCAGAACCAGAGTTCCCTGGCTGCTGCTGGGTCCAGAACTCACGGTCGTGCTGTCTATCCTCTCCCCCACCACCCAACACTGGGTTTCCAGCTGAGTTGCCAGTGCCTCCTACAGTGCTCCTGCCCTGCTGCCAGACCTCCCTGGGCTCTGTGGTCCAGGAACATCCGTGGTATGTGCCATATCACAAATGTTCCCAGACAGGGAGTCCTGGTTAAGGGAGGTACAACTTGTATATGCAACAAGGAGAGGAAACAGCACAGAACAAAAACTAGTGTGAAAACCGTTCAACATACAAGTAATCATCATCATCACTCCCATAACCACATTGGTCACTAGGACACCATTACTGATGTGCAGTCAACCAGTTGTCTCCATCCCTGATGATTGCATAGCAATACTTGTGTCTCCACAATGTCCATTTCTGTCCACTCTTTTATGTAGTCAATCCATCTTGTCTTCTGTGTCTTCTTCTCTTCCACTGTACCATCCCTTGAAGGATGATCTTGGATAGGCCAGATTATCTTGTTATATGACCATACCACTTCAGGTTGTGCTTCTTCACGGTTGTCAGGAGGTCTTCATATGACCCAGCACACTGGGAAGAGGATGTTACGATAATAAAGCAGGTTTTGCTATACTATAAAATTCAGAGCCAGTAAATAGGAATTTAACAACTGGGTTGCATATATGTCCACATTCAGCTGTAAATTCTCTAATACATAAACTTTCCCCCAGAAAGGTTACTTTCATCTGAAAGCCTGTAATCTCCATTTCAGTAGCTAGAGACGTGGAAGTTGCCTACATGCTTAGGAATCAACAAAACAACATGAACAAAGTTTGCTTGAAATGTATCCAAACCTTCATCTCTAAAATACCAAAGATCTGTCAAAGTGAGGCTATCAAATCAATATGAATATTTTAGGAAAAAATATAAAATCTAACCATATGCCAAAGAAGAACAAGATCAAACAAGAGCCTTACTAAAGTGCTGACATAGTTCAAAGATAATAGTATGCTACAGTGAAACAGAAAGGGTGGGTCTCTAATGCACTCTGTTAATCTGGTTCTAGTGTATCTGGTTAAAATGGGTATTTTAATGAATAGATTTTAGAAGCGAACTAAATGAAAACTTGAATGTTAATAATGCTTTTAGAAAACATGTCTAACATCTTGTCACATAATTAATGTTTATATTCAACAGACTTGGAGCCATATTGGGCACATCTACACCCCAGTCGAAATCCTACGTCACCAAGTCTCTGAGCCCTGATCAATTATCTCAGGCTTACCAGACTCAGGCTCTGGGCCTAACAAATGCCATTTAGACATCTGGACTCAGGCTGCAGCCCAAATTTGTATATTACAATTCTTAGTCCTGCAGCCTAAACTTCACATGTCAACTGACACGGGCTAGCTGTGGTCATACCACAGGTCTTTCATTGCAGTGTACACATGGTTAGATACGATGCATTTCTTCTGATTAACATCACTGTGTGTTTTGTGCGCAGATCTAGGGCAGCATGCAGCCCTTCGACAAGATCGTCCCTTCTAATGAAGTTTCTATATAATTGTGATGGATTTGGTCAAAGAGATCCTCTTGCGACTGTCACTTGACATGATGGAATACCAATGAGCCAACCCTCTGTCCCATTTTTCAGACTAGTGTCCTACCCACTGGGCTATGAGATAGTTTGGAGGGGGCTGTCATCTCAGTCTCTCCTATTAAAGATACTCTATTTTGTATAAATACTAAAGTAGTCATCTGAGAGAAAGTGAAAATTACTCTATAATCTGGTGTTTAGGGCATTGCTTTAGGATGTAGGACAGTGGTTCTCAGTGAGTGGTCTGGGAGCATCTGAAGATGCAAGCAGGTTTCAGAGGGTCCACCAAGCAGAGCTGGCATTAGATTTCCTGGGGCCAAGGGCAGAAAACTAAAACCCCACTGCATGAGACAGCACCCTGCATCCATGAGCCCCAACACATAGGACCAAAGCCTGAGCAACTTAACTTCAGGGCGCACCCTGCATCATGAGACCATGGGCAGTCGCCACTCTCACTACCCCTTAATGCCAGCTTGGGGGTTATATGGAAAAAACAGTTATTGTGCCACAGCTGGGTCAAAGAGTTTTTATAGCATTTTTGGGGAGCATCAGACACAAAAAAATTGAAAACCCCCTGATGCTGGAGACCTATATTCAAGTCCCTAATTTGAACCTGGGCCTCCCTCATCCTTAGTGAAAGCTCTAA
This sequence comes from Pelochelys cantorii, assembly GCA_032595735.1. NCBI lineage: Eukaryota > Metazoa > Chordata > Testudines > Trionychidae > Pelochelys > Pelochelys cantorii. The sequence goes on along the minus strand of CM064326.1, from coordinate 328,408,862 downwards.
CCCCTGTAATAAAAGTTATAAGGATGGAAGTAGCACCATCCAAACAGTTTTTTTTTTTTTAAAGAAAAGATGTAGGTGCCTAACTCCAGAATAGGTCTGAAGGCTATCAATCCCAAATCGAGATAAGTGCCTCTCTCCACTTGGGCTTAGTGAGAAGCAGGACACAACCCTCTCTTTGGCATTTCCTACTGGCTAGTTGAGACATGTGTCTGCTCAATGTTGGCTTTTCTGGATCCCACTCTTCGACATCTAACTTTCCTTATGCTTTGTATCTGGAGGCTAACTCAGGGCTGAGGATTTCATTTTTTAGGTATTGCAACACTCAGTGTAAGTTCTCTTGTCAATCAATCTACATACACTGTATATTCCTCTGGAGCATTCAGAATTAGTGGTTTTAAAAAGAAAAAAAAATTAAACAACAACAAATAGTCTAATAGCATCTTAAAGACTAACAAAACATGTAGATGGTATCATGAGCTTTTGTGGGCACCACCCACTTCTTCAGATGACAGGAGTGTTGGAAGTCCAGATCGAAGAATAAATAAGGGGGTGGGGGGAGAGAAGGAAAAAAAAATGGAGGGGAGGAAGAAAAAAAGAGATAGTGAGTAGATAAGCTTCAGAGGGATAGCCAAGTTGGTCTGTAACAGGAAAAATTTAAAAAACAACAAATAGTCTAGTAGCATCTTACAGAGTAAATAGTTACAAGAGGCTGATAAGAACCATTAGTTTGCACTTGGAATGGAAGATGACCAACACCAGATTCTACACAGACATTAAGAACCATTAGCACCTTAATTGTTTGGTTGGTTGATAATGTGTGAGCCATCTGATATCCAGATTCATACTATTTGCATAAGAATTAAACTTGTGAATGAAATTAAGTTCCAACCCTTCTCTGTGTATTTGGCTTGTGGAATTGGTCTGAAACAAAACGGGGACTTGGAGATCCATTCATGAGTGTCCAGGAAGATTAAAGTGTTTTCCAACAAGTTTTTGTGTGTTGCCTTTTCGGATATCTGATTTGTGTTCATTAATTCTTTCCCGTAGAGACTGTCCAGTTTGGCCAATATACATTGCAGTGGAGCATTGCTGGCATAGATCACATTAGTGGATGTGCAGTTAAATGAGTCTCTGATTTGGTGGCTGATGTGGTTGGGTCCAGTGGTGAAATCGCTTGGGTAGTTGTGTCGGCAGAGTTGGCACTCAACTAGCCAGTAAGAAAAGGGATGAAAATTAATAATGCAGAGTGCAAGATCATATATTTACACACTAATAACTGGAGCCATATCACTTGCAGTGACACAGAAGAAAGATCTGGATGTACTGACTGATCACAGGGTAACTATACATCACCAATGTGATGCTGCAATGAGAAAGGCTAATGCAATCCTAGAATGCATCAAGCAAGGTGTTTCCATAGATATAGGGAAATGTTATTGCCATTATATAAGGTAAGCCCTCCTCCAGAATCCTGTGTGTAATTCAGGTCCTCAGTGTTAATGAAAAATTAATTCAAACTGGAACACCTGCAGAGAAAGGCTACTGGAATGATAAGAGGAAGAGAAAACCTATTTTATAAGAGGAGAGTCAAGGAGGTTTGCTTGTTTAACCTAACCAAATGAAGTCTGAGAGGAGATATGATTGTCCTTTATAAATTCATCGTATGCTTTATAAATTCAAAGATATTTTGGTTTGATATGAATGGACCTCCCTGAAAAGAACCTAGATGGATCCATTTGAATAATTGGAATTGTCTGGTCCCCTAGACTTTCTCAAGGAGTTTTTGATTGGTTAGAAAGGCTTGGTAAGGGATATTCTTGTATTCCATAGGTGAATCTGTAATTGTAGGCTTCAGTACAGTTTGATTTTTGTTTGTACTTTGAATTACATTTTGTATGTTTGCCTAGACTACACGATTTAAATAAACCTCAATGAATACATTAAATACACATTTCTTAAGCCCCAGAGGGAGTTTTTAAAGCAAGAATCCTCATATCAGATTTTAATAAATGAACTCGTGTGTGTGGATCACAAAATACTAAATATGAACCTAGATGTAATCATCACTAAGCAAAGACAAATTCTTGTCCTGTCCAGGGCATCAAAATTAAAGAATTGCTGTTTTCCTACATGTTTAGTCACTGCATATCTCAGTAAATGCTGACAAACTTACTCAGAAATTTGAAGTCCAGTCATTCTTATAAATTTTACTGTCTCAGGCCTGGAAATTTCATGTAGAGAATATGAAGTACTTTGCAGCTTTTGTGGTATAGAAGACTAAGAAGTGCAATTTTTGTATAAATGAAACTGGTGTATAGTTTTTGTGCTGTTTGCACCTTGTGTGTTTATATTTTGATAGTCAGGTGCTAATACAGAGAATGGTCATTAACTGTATAAAATCATTGTACAGTAAAACTCCAGTTGTCCGGCATCCAGTGGTCCGGCACTCCCGATAGTCTGGCACCAACTGGAACCCGGAAGTGGTCCAGCCAGCTGGACAATTGGAGCTGCTGTGAGCCCCATGGGTGCTTGTGGCTGGGAAAGGGAAGGGGAGAAGAGGGAAAGGGGATTATACCCCTGTGATGGGTCTGCCGGGACCCGCACTGTGTCCGGACGGGGGGTGGGGGGTGGGCGGGAACGGCGCGGTGAGGGGCGAACCCTCCGCCGTTTTGCAGGAAGGTGGGGGAAGCCCTGCGCAGCCGCCAGCGACAGGCCAGCTGGAGAAACCCAGCTGCCGGCCTGCAAGCGGCAGCGGAGGAGAGGGGGCGAGAGCTAAGTCCCCAAACTTGCCTCGTTCTGGCTGCGCTCAGCCCCGCACCGCCGCCGCGCGTTTCCGGGAGGGGAGCAGGCTCCCCACCCCTCAGACTGCAGTAGTTATCGCCGCTGCTGCTGCTGAAACTGACGAGCAGCGGACTTGGGGAAGCGGCAGAGCAGAGCAGCTGGGGTGCTGCCGGGTTGGTCCCGCAGCGCCGCCCCCACCCTGCTCGGCGATAAGTACTGCAGTCTGGGGGGTGGGGAGCCCGCTCCCCTCCCGGAAACTCGCGGCGGCAGCGCGGGGCTGAGCGCAGCCAGAACGGGGCAAGTTCGGGGACTTAGCTCTCACCCCCTCTCCTCCGCTGCCGCTTGCAGGCCGGCGGTTGGGTTTCCCCAGCTGGCCTGTCGCCGGCGGCTGCGCGGGGCTTCCCCCGCCTTCCTGCAAAACGGCAGAGGGTTCGCCCCTCACCGCACCGTTCCCTGCCCACCCCCTGGACACAGTGCGGGTCCTGGCAGACCCGTCACAGCCCCCTGCCAGAGGACCTCCCGATACTCCGGCATATCCGATAATCCGGCACCACCTAGGTCCCAAAGGTGCCGGATTATCGGAAGTCTACTATAATACTTTATTAATTGATTGCACAGTAACTCATTGGCAGTGGTATATCTCACCGCTATTCTCCATGGGCAGTGGTATATAACTGCTCTGTATTTACCTTTTGTGTAGAGATTAACCCAATCTACAAATCTCACGCTGAATATCAATTTATCTAAAGTCTGGAGAAATTTGGAGATGAATTCTTGGATCAGGTTCATGCAATCCTGTATGTCTGTTCATACTTTTAAAAAGGTCTATATATAATTATTTATTGGACACCAGCAATACAAATTATGCTGAACAAATAGCAACATATGTTCCCTAGCCCAACGAGCTTGCACTTGATTTCCAGCAAAAATAATGCATGGTCCGGGTTAGAAATTATATTGATCATTTTAGAAAGACCCAGTGGGAGTCACTGTGACTGAGAGATGTGAAAGACGACAGAAAACGAGACTGTCACAAGTACAACATTTAATATCATCAGGAGGGACAGATTTCCTTTAACCATCACATGAAGATCATCATCCTTGTCTTTACTCAGACGTTGGTCTTATTATTGATACTTAGTAATAATTACTGATAATGTTGATGCTACATTTGGACGTAGGTTGTTGGTAACAAGTTTTCTGGATTTATGCTGCTGTATCCAACACCAGATTTGTTCAAAGTGACTTTATTGCTTTGTTTAATCACTTGAAGGCTCTTCAGGTCCCAAAAGTGCAGGGAGAGTTTAATTATTAATATATTGTCAGGAAATATATTGCTGATGTATTACAAATATTAAAAATCTTTATGATCTCTTCAAATTTTCCTTTTCTGTATTTCTGCAGACTTTGATATTGTCGTTACCTGTCATTTCCAGGATATTTTCATTACATATCTGTTTCCTAATTTGAGATTTCAGCCAAAGCCCATTTAAATCAGTGCAAAGGGTCCTATAAACTTCAATAAGCTTTGGATCAGGCTTGAATTTCCATACACCAGAATATTTTTAAATGTTTGTTGTATAAAGCATCTGCTAGCCCTGAAAGGTTATATCCCATCCAAAAAATACTTTGGGTGAAATCCTGGTACCCTTGAAGTGTGGATGTATTTCTATGGAAATGCTTCTGTTAACTTAAATGGAGTTAGGATTTTTTCCTTTGAGCTGTTTACAAAAATGATTGCTTTTATTAAAAGTGTATGAAGACAAAGAACATTCTAACTTCTTACCACATGTTGTTATTTATATAGTGTTAATAATATGAAATATTGGTATGCCATGTCTAAAAGTTTTAAAAATATTATCTGAAAGTCTTTAGCATTATGTTGCTTTATTCAGATATGTGCAAGACACTGAAAGGAGTACAATATATCTTCTTTCATTTTTAGCATCCCCATGGGTTGATAAAAGCCGAACCCCAAACAAGATAGATCTATATGATGTTCGCAGGAGACCATGGTAAGCTTTCTTTGGATGTATGAAGCACATGAAATTGTCAATGTACTACATATTCTCATAAAAAACAAAATTAATAATAAAAATGTGCTAAGCCTACATTAAACCTTCCTCTGATAATTTTTGAGGACTAAAAGTTCTGCTTTTAAAATATTTTCACTTTCTTTGTAAATTCAGTACATTTCCTACATACAGAATATACGTACCATACCATGTTTCTGTACAGAAGGAATTTTTAAAAATAAAGACAGATACCTGGTGGCATGAAGATAAGACTATTGACGGCAACAAACCAAGCCAAATTAGGATGATAAAAACAAACCATTCTTTTTTCCAGAATGATTAACAAGCATAATCCTAGAGGGGTAGGCTAGTACTATGATCAGCAGAGCACCTTAAATGGCAGTGGACATTGCTCTTTTCTATAGTGATTTTTAGCATTTTTCCATCAGCATACCATCCCATTATTTGCTCACTGCTTATTGTATTTTTATTGTTTGAATATAAAGTCAAACCTGCCTTTGCAACTTCCTCCAAAGAGAGACCTCATCTCATGAGTAACTACTTGCAGAGGCCATGGAATGTTTCCCTCTATAATTTAACTGTGAAGAAACAGCTTTCCCAGCTCTGAAAGCAATGCCACTGATAGCAGCAGAGCAGAAGTAAAGATGGCAGTGCCATGCTTTTGAAGAGGGGGTTGGTCCCGCAGCACCACGCCTCCCCACCTTGCTCAGTGATAACTACTGCAGTCTGGGGGGTGGGGAGCCCACTCCCCTCCCGGAAACTCTCAGTGGCGGCGCGGGGCTGAGCGCAGCTGGAACGTGGCAAGTTCAGGGACTTACAGGCAACCACATTTATTAATTCCCATAGCTCTTGCCGCCTCTTCTTGTACTCTCATTAGAAAAACATCTTTGTCTGAGTTTGGCTGCTGGAATAATTCACCTGTCAGTTTGTCATTAGAACATATTTAGCTTTCAAATCCTATTTACTTCTCTCAGTTGTCAACATATAAGAATAGCGAATTCCTACTTCCAAGTGTTGCTATTGTTACTTAAACTCTGGTTACCTAGAAGGAGAAGCAATAATAGAAAAAGTGACATTGCATGAATATCCTAGTGACCTGCAATTAGAGCGTTCCTTTGGTTCAGTTTGGCATGGTTTTAGAGATGAGAGGGTCTTCGGATCAAATTCAAGAGTGGTGTTTTAAAATTTTTGACTTTCACATCTTTTCATTTGTGTCTTTCAGGTACATCCAAGGAGCTGCATCTCCAAAAGACATGCTTATTTTGGTTGATGCGTAAGTATTTAAAGACTAGATATTAATACTGAAGAGACGCACAGATATTTGGCATCTTTTGAACACAATATTGCAAGCCGTAGGAGAGATGAGGAAGAAAAAAAAAAAGACATGTCTTACTGAAAAAATGGCCTTGATTTTAGGATGATTTTATGTCCATCTAATGTTTTTATATAGTCAACATCTCAGTTACTGAAGTAACCAATTGAAAATAGATCAGGTGCATGCTACAGCTTGCTGCAAAACACAAAATAAATGACTAGAAGCAGGAGCTGGATTTGTCTAAAAGTTCATTTTGGTTTGTAGACCAAAAGGGTGACAACTCATTTATGCTTCATGTATGGTAGTCTAGCTCTCCACGGTTTATCTCAGCCTGTTCAGAAGCCTAAAATCAAACCCCTTCAGATTGGTCAAAACATTAATCCCGAAACAGTCAAAATAAATATTTAAATGTATGACTTTAAAGAGTTTGAATATAAAGCCAAAATTACATACCAGGTGACCTAATGTTGAAGGTAACGTTGCATATTTTAGGGACAGTAGCTATATTGATTTTCCTTTATTCATCCATTACTCAAATGGGGGTTTATATAATAATGTTAATGAAGATAGTGTTATAAAATCCTATGACAATTTTACAGTTGCCATTTCCCATTGTATAAATAAATCTGCCTCTGATTTGGTATTTATATTCAGAGATTTCATCTTTGCTATATGAAGAGTAATGGAAGAAATTCATAAAAAAAATTTATCTGTACCCATCAAGTCTTCCTTTGTTAAGTTAATGTCAAGAGTCTGTCTTGAAGTGTTTCACAGATTGCTTTGCACTGGAAAAAAAAAATCTGTTCTTTGGTTCTTTGCCTCAGTGGGAGAGATTGCATTTGATGCTTTTAAATGCAGTCAAATACTTCCATATTGCAGAAGTGGGATTTATCAGCATTTGCAATTCCACCCCTTCATCCAAAATTTGAGCTTTGCCCTGAAACAAACAAGCTACAATTTAAATTCCTGAAAATGGAAAGCCTTGACTGAATGTAAGAGAGTAGAAGAATATTTAGGGAACACATAATTTGCATGTGATGAATTATCATGGCAATCATGAATTGAAAATGAGCAAAAGGACGTGTCAGAATGGGTCGAGTGACAAATTGTTCCTTTGAGCACAAAGTTTTAGCTTGGAGATTAGACCTGGAACTTAGAGAGAGAGACAGCAAGTACTGCCATTGCAGAGCAACTATTAAAGGTGAGATTTGGAGCTAAGTTAGTACTCCTGGAACAATCTTGAATATGAAAATCTGAGAGTCAGGTTTATAAAATTTAGTTCTAGTATTCAATCATTTTTTAAATTATTTTTCTGTTATATAGGAGTGGGAGTGTTAGTGGCCTGACACTGAAATTGATCCGAACCTCCGTCATTGAGATGCTAGAAACCTTGTCAGATGACGATTTTGTGAATGTAGTCTCCGTGAGTATCAATTCTTTCAGTAACTGGTACTGGCAACAGTGATACAAGGACATTGTTTTTTGGACTACATGCTAAGAGTTGAATACTTGGGTTTGTCTTAAACTGGACACGCAGTGCTACCAAGCTAAAATATATGATGCAAATATTTTATTACATATAATGAAAAGCACTGAAGTTTTGAGACATATGGATTTGAATTTAGAAGTGATTAGCTGAGATCAAGGACTGTACAAGGCAGTTTGCTTTTTACCATGATGTAAGAAAGCATACTTTTATGAAAACTTGGATTTATTAGAGCAGAATTCTTCTCTCTCTAATCCACACTGTTATTCTCTATTGCTCACTTTTTTTCTTCTGCACGTATAAATTCTACTGCGATCATGCATACTTCCCATCTTCAGTAGTGCAAAATATGAGAGCTGCTTATTGGAGATATAATAATAAGATGAAGGTAAGGAGTTGATTCTCCACTGACTTTCACATTGTGTAGTCATTTATACCTGTGCATAACTGACAAAAATCTCAGCTGGTATGATTTAGTGCAATCCATTGTGCATCATGACAAACAATTGAGAATGTATTGTCAAAATGGAAAGTAATGGTCTGGGTAAACAGTTAGGGCTTAATTGTCCAGCAAAGTGATAATATAGCTCAATGACTATCAAGTCTCAGGTGCTTGCCAAAGGACCATCTGTAAACAATGGCAGGAGCCACATATCTGGCTTTGATAGCACTACAATGCAGGGATAGCACCCTCCATCCATTGAGCCTCAACTCTATGTTGGGTAAAGGTTGAGACATTACAAAGTATGCATCCTTCTACTATGCACTGCAGCTTGCACATTGAACAATTTTGCATGGGCAAGCTACTGGTGTCAACAATTTTCACCTTCCCAGCATCTCACCATTGTTATTCATTGAACCCTTCACCAAAATACTCATGGTGTCAGTTTCCTAGGCAGTGCCAACAGGCCTGAGAAGCTGGTTGTTACACAGGTTTGCCTGGGGCCACCCACACTGGAAATGCTAAGGTCAGGGCAGGTTGCAAAAAGGAGAGTAGATACTCTCCACGCAGTTGTGGGTAACACTGAAGTTAAACCCCACAGTCACAAACTATGCTTCTGATCCGCTACCTTGATTTACAAGAAGAAAAAACTCTTGTCATATACACAAAATGTTCTTCTGACCCCAGATGGTCAGCCACTGTACAAATCCATAGATCAGCCTCTTAGCAGTATTGGTGAGTGTGTTGACCTGAAAATCTTGAATACACCCACTGTTTGAATGGGTCATTTAGTCCCTTGTTCAGAGTTTTGGTCTATACAAAAGTTGCTCCAGAGCTAAAGACCAGAACTGAAGACCAAATGGACAAGATGCAGCTGCCTTTTATATTCTTTTGCCACAACACAAAATGCTAAAAGGTCTTAGAGGGGTAGCCATGTTAGTCTGTAACTGAAAAAAAGTAAAAATCAACAAATAGTCCTGCAGCACCTTAGAGACTAACAAAAAATGTAGACGGCATCATGAACTTTTGTGGGCACAACCCACTTCTTCAGATGAATGGAATTAAGGGGTCCAGGTTGCAAAGTAAAATGCTAAGTTTACACAGGTGCTGTACTTTCTTGTCTATAATACTCCTTAGAGACCTGCCCTCTTTATCTTTGTCTTATCCAAGAACTAAACTGTCTGTAACAGTGCCTTGCATGTGCCGCTGATGCAGCATTATGGGAATGAAGTGATCTGACAAAATCACCAACAGTGAGTGTCATGGCTCCTTCCCCACTCTGACACGATAAATGCAGAAGTGGGGGCCAGCAAAAGTACCCCAAAACCTTATCTACCAGGCTTTGGTATAAAACTTCCTCCCAAACTCTTAACAACCTAGATTTTGGGAATAAAATCTCTGCTGTCACCACGCAAATATGCTAAAGAAATCAGGGAGAGACTACTTGGGAAATCTCACCCCTAAAGGACAAACCAGGACACAAAAATTAACCAATACCAAGTTAACAAAAAGAAAAGAGAAAACTTTTATTTTCACCACAATATTCCTGTTGCAAGCGTAATAACTAGATGGAAAAGTAACAAAATAATATACTCATGGAGAAACTCCATGGGCCTAGAACTTAGTTACAAAGGAAAGCCAAAACATCAGATCCCATTTCCCAAACCATAAAATAACAAAACCTAACGGATTTATCTGAACTTTACCCTACTTACAGAAAGTGAAGAACTGTTTCTTGGAGAGAGAGACATGTCTGTCTCCCTCAGTAGCTGGAGAGAACAACTCCCAGGACAAAGGTGGGAAACCCAAAAATTTCTTTGTCCTAGTTTGAGATTCCTACCTACATTCCTATTGGCTAACCCTACCTGAGTTAGGTATAGTTAACCCCTTAGTCCCCAGGCTGCTGGCTAACCCTCATGATCATTACAGTGAGGTACTAGAGCTGGCAGCCATGTGAAGTGTGGAAGCCAAGCTAGTGCAGAAGCAAAGGACTTGGATTGACCACTTTATAATGAAAAGAATTCACTGCTGTGAGAGTTTTGTACATTGAATTTGAAAAGCAAGTGGGAAGGTTGGCCATCCCAAACTCCATTATAAGGATTGCATAAAGTGGCACGTACAGCCTGCCAAGCTGGACTTCATGACTCAGGAGGATACAGCCCATGATAGATGAGCTTGGCAGTTTGCTATGAAGGAAGCAGAACGAACAACTGAATATCATTGTGCCACCTTGGCTGACAGCAGGAGGGAATGTAGACACCAACTTGCTGTGGCACATCTCGTGAGCCCAACATTTGGAAATTGATGTCTAGTCATACTCGTACACAAATACGAGTGACAATTATTATGACACCTCATGGTATGGAAAAGGTTAGAGCAGTGAGTTACCAATGTTTGCATTAGATAGAAAATCACTTAGACCACAGAAAATGAAGGACATTCAGAGAGCCCTACCCAATCTAAGTGAACAGCAGCTGGATCTCAGAGGTAGTTCAGTGTTCTTAAATGCAAAATAATGCACACATTGCAAGAAATATATTGATTTAGTCACACACCTAACAGGGTTTACTTTAACTTCATCAAATCAAGGGAAAAATACTTGCATGTCATTTTGAACAGCGTAATGAAGACCTCTGCTCAAAGTGTGTCATCATTCAGAAAAGCAAAGACATTGTTAGTATGGGATGAAAGATATCCCATAATGCCAAATGCCATTATGTAAATCAATGGGGTATGGACACTGGAAACATTGAATTCAGCTCTGGTTATCCCAGCTCAAGAAGAGTATTGCAGAAAATGAACATGACTAGGGGATGGGAAACCTCTCACATGAAGACAGATTGAACATATTGGAGGGGGAAGACTGCTCCCCACATTTACAAAGGAAGCAGCTTGTGGCAGGGGGGAGGCAGGTGGGAGCCTGTGCACATGAAGAGATGGCTTAAATTTTCCAGCAGTTACATGGTTACTTAATTAAATGTATTTTCATATCTCTATCCTTAAGTACTCCTGGCTGAATTCTGCATGCACACAAAATTCTGTGCCAAAAAATTAAAAATGCTGCACGCAGAATTTTAAAATTTTGCAAAATTCTGCACATTTGTCATAATAACATAATACAATAATGTCAGTTTCAATTATGTTAGTAATTTATTTAAAAATATCTGCCAGAAATAATAATATAGACATTAAAAAGTTACAGGAAATGTTATTTTGACAAATAGATTCATTACTAGGCAAATTAATACAGAACTTTGAATAATAATCAATTTAAACTACAATGCAGAAAAATATTTCTCACACCTGTGGGGAATAGTGCAAGGCTTAGGGGGGGGAGTCAGGGGCAGCAGGAGAGGGAAGGAATTGCTGGGCAGTAGCCTAGCAGTGAGCCTGGAGAGTTGTTGGGAAGGTGGGTGGGAGAAGATGGAACAAAGGGTTTTTTGGGGAGGAAGAAGGAATTGTTATGCATTTGGGGAGTCTCCCCCATGCAGATCCTTGCTGACCCCTAATTTCTTCCATTCAGTCAGTCCCCATAAATGCATAATCTCTGTCCATATGTGTCCCTGTGCTCCTCTTCTACCTATCCATGTGTGTCCCAGCACCTGTACCCAAGCCACTCCCATCCCTGTCTAAAAGTGGCTCTGCACCCCCATTTCCTTTCAGCCCCTACTCCAGTCAGTCCCTCACTAGTTCTTCTGAATCCTTGTCTTTGACACATATCCGCCCCCCCACCCCAGAAACCACATGTGTCCTGTTTTGTTATCCCATATCCCATGCCTCCTAACCTGGATTTTCAGGCAGGGTGCTGTGAGAACCACAGCTTGTTGCTGATTGCTACTGCGGATCAAGTGGCCACTCTCTGTTCTGACATCACATGGTGGGGGAAAGTTGTAATTGCATCACCTCTCCAGCAGAATGTATTTTCTAGAGAGGGAAAAAAAAAATATCTTACAGGGACTATGAATTCTGCATTTGCACAGTGATGCACAACTCCCCAGGAATACTTAAAGGAAAATAGTCTCCTGATTAAATAAGTGGGCATGTCCTTGACACATGGCTGGCATTAGGATTAGCTCCTGCAGCACCAAGGAAAGGTATTTGCCTATCTCCCACATCATGGCAACGACTTCAGAATTTCTTCAACCACTTCATACTTGATAGTCTTTATAGGAAGAAGAACGATGAGGGGCTTCTAGCCAAGTTGTTCCTTCTTGCCCACGAAAGATATAAAGAAGGAAAGAAGGATGGTTTGTTCTTCTGGAATTGCAGATATCAACAGACAGCTATGAGGCCAGAATAGTGGTGTCAGCTTTGGCATCAGAGGTTTCCACTGCTTAGATCATTTGCCTGCAGAGCATAAACAGTTGTCCTGGGAGGATGCAGAGTCAAGCAAGAAGTCTTGCACCCTGTTGTGCTGTGACATGTCTGTTAGGAATGGCTGAGACAGACATCATCTCTTGTCATTACGTTTGGATTTAGTCCTCCAGGCTCTCACTTAATTGAGGCAAAGAGCTGAGTTATACATCTTATTCAAGAATGTGTATGGAAAGGGGTGATTTCTTTAGTATATTGAACAGGATCCTTGAGCAAATGAGACATGGAGCAAAGGGACACTATCAACCTAACATTCAATGAAGGTACAAACAGCTCTTTGTGTAGGTTCTTATGTTAGGAAGGATACTATCTGTTGACTTTAGTTCTTATCTGCGTCATTTTAACTACCCAATCTTCAGATACTTACTGACTCCCAGCTCTACCTTCCTCTTTTTCCCTTTGATTTTCCATACCCTCTGCTCCCTGTCTCCCACTCCCCTTCTTTTTTTTCCTCCCCCCCTTCTCTCATATTTATTTTGGGTCTGCACATCCTAAACTCAAAACTCTGGTTATCTGAAGAAGTGGGCTGTGCCCACGAAAGCTCAAGGTACCATCTACATCTCAATGCAGAGGTAGAGTTTAACCTAAGAATGGTGATATAGAAGTTTTGTGGCCTCTGGAGGATAGGAAGTCAGACCAGATGATCACAATTGGCCTTTCTGGCCTTATCTATGAAATTGTATCAATGTAATGGGGGGAGAGTCTTCTATTGAAGGTATTTCTTCATGCTGAAAAAACAAAGATGTCTTTTACTCCCTTATGAAGAATCATCGGAAGTTGACCAATTACATCAGGAAGGTCACTTTCCATATGCTTACCCTGGATTCCATTATTCCTGCCCTTGCTTCTTAAGACTTGTTCTGGACTTCAGACTTGAAATTTGCCTATTTTCACTTTGCAGTCAAACTGACACACCAAAAGTACCTTTAGTTATATGTAGGCAACAGTTGATCCTTACACAAAGTCTTAGTCTTCAGTCTGTCTGTAGCACCAGGATCATGCCATGTGATTGGTGGTAATTGTTGTTTTCTACAGGTTGTTTGGCATCCATGTGTATCTGGACTTAGAGGACTGGTATGAATATAATTTTATAGAAAGTTAATAAAGCTCAGCCTTGTTTGGGTGGGGTTATATTTCCCAAATGTATGCGTATGCAGAGGCAGTAAAATAAAAAACAATATACTGTGATTTCTTTAACTTTCATTCCTAAATATGTAGACTCAAGAAATATTACAATTTAAAACAGTCTCTTGGACTAGCATTGCTTTTCACGCTCTTGCCTATGACTCTCAATATGTCAAGTCCTAAACTGCAAAACTGTGTGAAGGCAAAATAGATTATTTGGGGTAGTTTGTTTTTTAGGGTTTTTTTTTTTAAGTGGGGAAACCCTAAAATGCCATAGATTAGCCTAGGGCTTTTTTATTTTTTATGACTGAAGTATACAACTTTGAATGTAGGTATATTGAATGGAAACACTGACAGACCCTAAAGCCAATAGACAGCATCTGTGGTGAGTAACTATATAATGATTTTCAACTTTTATTGACATATTATAACCAGGCTGCAGGGAGAAAGACCTGAAATAACACTGTCAAAAATCTCTTTGAACACCATTTATTGCTTCATCTTTTAGCTGTCAGTCTAGTTAGACCGCTCTTCTAGTAGTAAAGGAGGCAGCTTTAATGGAAGTGGCATTTCCTGCCTAATAGTTCTTAATATAGAATTAGAGGGTTTTCTTTGGTTTGAACTGCAGTGGTAAAAACTTCATACACAGTTGTTTATTAAAGCAGAAAAACCTTTTTGGTAATGAAAATGTTGATGCCTGCCATAGTGAATTGAAATCTCATTGTTTGGTCCTTCTGGACTGTCTCCGATATCAAAGGGCGGGTGGAGGGGGCAGATCCTCATCAGGTGTAAATAAGCATGGTTTATCGCATTCAGTGGAGCTATGCCAGTTGTTGGAAGCTGACAACGTGATCCCAAGAGCATTTTTTCCTGCTGCTTTAGACAGGAACTTTATAGTCTTACCAATCTAACAATTCAGTTAATAATTTTTGGTACCTGTAGGTTATCCAAGGCTGTTTCTGTCTGTCAGACTTGAAATTTTGAATTTCCTTAATTATTCAGTTTGTGTTAGGCTGAGTGGTTTTAGGTGGAGATAAATGTTCAGACTGAAGTGGTTGCATTATCTCATGCCTTTGCAGTCTGTTATATCACTGCTTGGGAAGGGACTGTATAGGTACCTGCTGCTTTCTATGGCTCATCTAGGGTGATGACCCCCACAGTCAAGTTCCTCTGCTTAAGGCCTTTCCAGACTTTTTCTCTCAGCCCTTCTGGCCTGTTTCCCAGTCTTCCTGCCTGATCACAATGGAGGATCCAATTTGGGTCTTGCTTTGATCCAGGACTTCTGGAGTCTACATGCCAACTATGCACCACTAATAATGAAAAGCAAATATGCATGGGAAACTCACGAGGATTCATACATGGAGATTTTGTTTGCATGAAGTATTAGTTGAATAATTTGGAATGATGAACATTGTTCACTATTAATATCATTCCCAGACCTAGACATGACAAGAGTGCCTGGTGAAATCTGAGATGGCATGAAAATAAGATCTCATCACATCAAAGCATAAAATACAATTTGAATGCTTTCACAGGAAGCTCAGCAGTTTAATTTTAATCTAAAGAATATGAAGATATTTTCTAATCCAGTCAACAGTTGTTTTGTGGTGTGTGTTAGTGTTTTGTGATGTCATCGTGGAAATCAAGAATATTTTTTTTCTTTCTGGGCACTGCTCTTCTGGTGTGCTAAAGGAATTTAGTTCCCCCATCTGGCTGCCTCAACATCCACTGGTAGGGTTCCCAACTTTCTCTTTCAGATGCCATTGCTGCAAATGACTGTCCACTCCATGTGGTCATGAAAGTTGGCAATGTCCTAATGTCCAGGCCACTTCTGTCCATCGGTAGTTGAAGGGGGACACAGAACTCCAAGTAACCTGGGTCCCAGCCCAGGGACCTGATAGTGGCAGCTGTTTTCTGTTTCTCTTTATCTAAGTTTGCACGGCTGCTCTAATTTCCTCAGCCACTTCCCACACCATTTTCACCCTTACCTCAGGACATGTCCTAATGTTCAGGGCTCCTTCTCGCTCTATCTGGCTTCTGGCAGCACTAATGTACCTCATACATAGTCATGCAGTTCCCTCAGACAGTCACACACCACCCATGTTCCTTCAGCTCTAACAAAGTACTGATCTTGCTCTGGCCCTGTATCACATGATATACTAGCCTGCTGGGCTCTGATTGTGTTCCCCAAACAGCCAGTCCAGGCAGCTTGGAGGACCTCTCTACTGCCTATTTTTTGGGCAGGATGTGGCAGTGCCACAAGGCCACCAGAAGGGGCCTCAGGCCCTAGACCACCCTCTCACAAGCATTCATGTTCATGAAAAGTCAATGTCCACAAATGTGAATATAAAAGAATATGGCATATTTTAAATATTTTATGCACTGCAATTTGGAAAGTGGTGGTGTGTGTATAAATTTATACTATTTTAAATAGACTATATCTTTTCAGTATCAAAATTAAGCTTTTATAACCTATATTTTAAGTGTTTAAAACACCATTCTGGATTGCAATTGTAAGGTAAGATTAGATTTCAACTATGACATTTTCCTTTCTACGACAAGAAAATGGGATGTGTATGCAACAAATAGGAAACCAAGTTTGAAATGGTTTTACTGCCCCAAGGATTTCTGCAGGCAATGGAATTAAAAATAAAACAAATTTAGTTCAGTCATATTTTGCTCTTAATGTTATTTTTATTTTTCTCGTATTTTTTTCTGTTCTTTCATTTTTCCACAGCCCAGCCAAAATCTCAGTGAAGTAAAAAACCAACAGCATGGCACTAAATATATATGTATAAATGTAAACCAACAAAGAATCCTGTGACATCTTAAAGATTAAGAGATTTATCTGAGCATAAGCTTTCATCTAACTGGTTTTTACACACAAAAGCTTATGGCCAAATAAATCTGTTAAGGCTATGTCTACACTGCCCCCGTTTTGCACAAAAAATATGCAAATGAAGCGAAGTGTGGACTATCGCTGTGCCTCATTTGTATAATTAATGAGACTCCGTTTTTGCTACCTATCTATAAAGGTTACCTTCCTCATTACCATCACTTTGGCCAGACAGATATTTGAGCTAGAGGCCCACCCTGCAGCCACCTCTTTCGGTATACTTCATACCAACAAGGTCTCACTATGACTACTGCCTTATATTCACCGTATTTGTTGTGGTGTCAGATTTCTGAAGTTCCATCCTGCCAGCATAGGAAGAATGATTCATTCCCTTGATATGAGATGAGTTTTGGCCTTTTACCTAGAGAGAACAAAACAGAACAGTCACGTAGAATAATCCTGGCCGTAGCAGAATGAGTCTGAGGATCTCCAGGATGTAGCTTCATCTTACTTTATCAATACACACTTTCATCCTCCATGGGGGTATGTGCTTTCTCTACAAGACCAGAAAACCTCAGTGGCATCATTCCAAGCAGTACCTCTGCTTGACATTTGAAAGGCAGAAACACGGAGCAAGCAGCCATGTATGTATGTATCCTTGCACTCTCCTCATATCGGAATACTGCGTATCAATCACTGACAGTGGAATACATTTAGGGAGACTGGGACTCAAAGCAGAAATTTTGCATGAAATCTCTGCTATCAGGTGCATGGAATACTCACAGCAAAATATAAATAGGGATCACATATCTTGAAGAACTCCAGTTACGAAAGGTGACTTCTCTTTGTCTGCCATTATGCTTTTTTTCCCTTCTGCATTTTTTTTGGCCAAGGAAGTAACAATACTCTATACTTTGATTAATTTAGCAATGGGGTATTGAATTATCCAGATCTCTGTTCTACAGCTAAACTCCGTCAAGATGTTGCCCCACAGAACATTCATGGAGCTATTCATGCCCACACCTGAGAGACTGGGATTTAAAGTCATGTCAATCATCTCAAGGAACTCACACAGTGTGACTTAATCAGTCATGCTAAATTTATGTAGAAATCCTGGGGAACAACAACCTTAAAACTGCATGCACTAAACACTTTAGTTCTACATATTTAATATAGCCCTTGCATTTATTTCCAGGGAGAAAGGGCTTCCAGGATTATTTAAGTCATGTAAAGACTTTCAAGGGTTAATATGTCATAATTTCCTCTGGGATTTGCATTTCTGCTATCTGAAGAGCTGTGCTTTGTTGCAGAAAGGAAACCTGCTGTTAGAAAGAGCTTAAATGTATGAGTAATACAGCTGTTTTCCCACTAATCCGGTTATATGCTTTGATAGCAGTAAGTGGTAGATGATAGGGGTAGCAATTCAATCCCAGCACGCTATGATTTAGAGACTTGGTTGCAAATGTTGACACAGAGAGTGTAATTTGTTTATGATCGTGGGTAGGCTGTGGTTTCTGGAGAAATGTATTTCAACTTCAAACCTGCAGAGGGTAAAAAATGCACCAAGGAAAACACTAACTTGCAACAACAGACATGTGAAAGGTCAGAAGCTGTAGGGCTGTTAGAATCACTTATCCTTTATAAAAACACAACCAAATATTTACTGTTTAGGAGCTGGAAATGAAATATTATGAGTGTGCTATAGATAACAGAATCATGCTTTGGGAAAACTCAAAGTTCATCTCTGTCTATTATGCTGTGGTTTGGAAATGTGAGAAGAAGGCTGGGGGTGGGGAGCAGAATTGTTTTGAAACAATTCATCTCCCAGCTCTCCCACGCAGTCAATCATACTGTAGGCCTGATTCTTCAGAAGAGTTAGACCTCTACCTCTGTTGAATTTGAATAAGAGTTTGACTCATCATTCTATGAGGCTTCTCGGAAAATCTTAGCCATGGTTATTTAGCCGATGTAGTAGATATGAGCAGTGGTCCCATGGAGCTGCTAGAGATGCATGTTTCAGTGATTTTGGAGCATGCTAAACAACAAGGCTGTTGGAGAGGAGATGGAGGGTTGCAGAAGATAACAGGATGGATCAGTGAGGTCAAAAAATAACAGAAGTTGGTCAGGAGGCAAGAAACAAATGGACTGAGTGGGGGAGGGTTGGCAGCAGAACGGCAAGACTGGGCAGCTGAATGGATGAGGTCTTGTCAGGTGAGAGAGTGGAAAGCAGGAAGAAGTCACTGATTTGGAAAAGCAAAGAGATAATCCTAAAAATGAAATAGGAAGAGAGGAATTAAGTCCACGAGAGAAGCAGAAAGAGAGGGGGAAAGGTTTTGCTTTGTTTTTTTCTTTAAAATGAAAGAATGTGAGCGGGGGAGCCTGGAAGTAGAGGTTTAAACTGAGCCATAGACAGACAATTGTAAAAGTCTTCATCAATGCAAGAAGTTTGAAAGTCAGTGGGTCCAGTTCAAAGCATAAAGTACATGGATGGGACTCCAATGATATCAGTGGAGCTGTAGTCCTCTGACTCCAGGTGTTTATTTAACCCTAAAATTGCTCCTTGGAGGGGGGGACTTTTCCCAATGCTTGCTGAAATCTATGTAACAACTCACATTTACTTTCATAGGTGCTGGATCAGCGCACTCATGTTTGGAACAAGATATATACTGTTCTTAATTAAGCCATTTTAAATTGCATTGGGAGGGATTACCTTTGCAAAAATTGGTTTTTCAGAATATTGCTGTAAACATCTAAACCTTTAAACATAATTTTGATAGGATTGCAGATATAGTGTACAGATACAGTGTACAGAAATAAAATCCCCTCCCTCTTCCTACTTCCCTTTTTATACGTCCAATGATCACAATTGTTGTTTGTTCGTTTTGCCGCAGCTTCACACTGGGGCATCATGTATAATTACTTGTCCTTTATGGACTCTAAATCCTTTTCAGAGTCACGGCTTTCCAGGCTGACCTTCCATTCTGTAGGTCTGGTGTGCATGCCGCCTTCTTAGATGTATACCTAAGTATTAGGCTGCAATAAAATGCATTCTGTTTTAAAGGACACAGCTTGCCAAGTGTTCCAGATTGCTCTATAGACTGCCATTTTCTCATCATAATTTACTATTCTTCCACTCTTTGTGGAATGCACAAATTTCATCAGCAGTGCTTTCAGTTTTGCTTCCCAATCCCTGATGAAAATAGAGAGTATAGATTGAACCTTTCCACTGCAGAACCTTCATCTGGTACCGAACCAGAGAACTTGCCAAACTATGGGAGGTCAGTATTGTCTAACAGTATTACAAACGCTTCCACTGTTTACTGGGCTCCTAGAAGACATTTAGGGGTAAGTTAGAGCTAAATAACAGCAGAGAACACTGGTGGCTGTAAACAAATATTATGAGACCATGGGAAACTTCACCATACTCATAGTAAGTGGACACATCTGGCTAGCCAAAATCATGCCAGGCCGTGGATGCTGCCGGACCAGAAAGTCCTGGATTAGAGAGGTTGAACCTGTAGTGGCAAGGCGTAGTGTCAATCCCTGCAGAAATTCCCCCTTCAATGATGATTCCACATTTATCACTCATTTCTGATACTTGTCAGTTATCCAGATCTGAATCCAGTTAACATGTCATTTTTTTTGCTACTGTATAGTGCTAATTTTATAATCAGAATGTTGTGTGATATTGATCCAAATGCTTTACAACATGCTATGCATTTTGCATCTGCATAATTACCTTTATGAAGCAAATTTATAATATAGAATGACATTAGATTTATCTGAGAATTATTTTTCTTTAAATTATGGTGACTGGCATTCATTATATTCCTACGCTTTTAGTCTTTATTAATTTAGTCCTGTATCGGCTTTTCCATTATTTCACGTGAGACTGATGTCAGGCTAACCAGATTATAGTTACCCAGCTCATCCTGTTTGCACGACATGAGCACTCATCCAAACCTCTCAGATATCTCCTTTATTCCAAATGTAAAATTAGCATGAGAGCGCCACAGATCACCTCAGTTAGCTTTTTTAGGACTTTGGGGTCCAAATTATCTGGGGCTGTTAATATAAAAAGGTTTATTTCTAGTAGATGTCATTTAACATCCTACTTAGTTATTTGCGGAGGACATTATTTATTGAATATTACTATCTTTGCTGCTTCTTTTTAATCAAATTTTACCATCTCCATCTCTACCATGGTTAGGATTGTGTTTGATCCTAATATTTCTATTTAAAACTCCTTATTTTCCTTAGCTTTGTGAGCCATATTTTGCTATAATACACTGTATTCATGTATTGTAGTATAAAACAACAAAGGAGTTCATCTACATATAGATATACCGAATCAGACACCAAAGATATATGAACATTGAGTATTACTGTGCTGTCGGAATGATGGGCATTTCATGGACAGATAATATCAACATTTAACTAAAAATATGCTTCCCGTACATAAGACAGAAAAGCTTATTTAATACTCTTATTGTTACTGCCTGGCCTGGAACATACAATCTGGGAAGAAAAAATGAAGCCATGGGGTGATTTTCCCTATTGATAAATGAACACAATACCAATTAACATTAATCGGAGTTGTGTGCAGCAAAGAGAGGAAAGTACTTTAAAAAATATTGTAGACATTGATTTCAGACCATTGAGCTGCTACTGTATAAAGCCAATAAAAAACTTAAATGAACCTAAGTGCATGTTTTAACAGTCCACTCCTAACATTTTATTTAAATTGAACACTGAATAACTAGAAATTATATTATGAAGCATGTGGGAATTAAGTTATTACTTAATATATTTTTCATTTGCATGTTATGTTAAAAAAATAAAACCTGCTATGTTTAAACATTTTGGTTGTCCCAGTATATATATTTTTCAAAACTCAGAAAATGGCATCAGTTGGACAACCCCTCTTCAGGGTATGCAGTTTCATACCTTATTTGACTACCTGATAACTACTCCAGAATAAGTGGCTGGAAATGTTTACTGGCCCCCATGAAGCATTAGTATAGGGCTGCTAATTTGGTTTTGGCCCTAGCATGTGACGTGTCTGTTAAAATCATGTCACTCTGCTCCCCGCCTGCCTTTTCCTGGAATACTCTAGCCGTTTCCTCTCTAATTCCTTGAGATAAATATTAAGGGATAATCTTTTCTCACAGGAATGATTGGTGATTTTAAAATTTGTTCCTTACATTGTGCCCATGAGTGAGTTCTGAGTACAAATCAAAATGGTGCCTGGAAAAATAAGGCTCCTTTCTGAAGATTTAGCCTAACTCGCTATGTCTCTTGAAAGCTGGAATTCTAAGTTGTGGTCAGTGATGGGGCCAAGTTGTTAAGGCATGTTTAGGAACCTGCCTGATTTTTTTCAAGAGTGCTGAGTATTCAGCAACTTCCACTGACCTCAGTGCCTGTGGAGTGGACCTCCATAGAAACTCAGAACCTTGGAAATAAGACAGATATCTAAGTGTAGGTTTAGACGCTTAACTTGGGGCTCTGAGTTTTTAATAACTTGGTTTAGGTTTGCTGTTATTTTATGCTGTTTAATTTTTTATTAAAAAATGTGAAGGAAAAGGGCAGCAAAAAAGTAGCAGAGAAGATGAGAGGGAGAAGAAAGCAGAAGAGAAGGGGAAAGGGAAGTACGAACCTCAAAACAAAATCTGTCTAATTTTGGATTTGGCTAGGTTTGAAGACAAAAAGCCAAATCAAATCAAATTAGAAACTGTAGGCTAGAAATCAGGATCTGAGGTTTGGATATGTTATTAAAAATTATATATTTGTTGCTAAGCAGCATAACTGGAATAAAACCATTTCCAAAGCTGGTAGACTAGCTAAACCACATACACTCCTGAGTTGTTTGGGCTTCAGCACAGATTACTATGGTCGCTGCTTATAGCTGTCATTATCAGCAAGCCAAACTATGTAAATTGCTTAAATGACAATGATTTCCAGAATAACCTTCATCTCTCAGGTACACTATGGCTATGTCTGCACAGCAGCATTATTTCGAAATAACTGACATTATTCTGAAATAAAATAGTCTGCGTCTACACTACAAGCAGTTATTTCGACATAATGTCGACTCATGTCAAGTTGGAGCACTTCTTATTCCAATTCCAATTGTTGGTTCCTTTTTCATGTGGTAGTGCATTCATTTCTGTGCAATCCTGATTTCCTTCTCTTGGAAATTATTAATAGGCTAGTGTAAATTCATACTGGCTCAGAATTAATCCTAAATATTACATGCCACCTTTGCTTAAATAACTATGTAACTGAGATATAGTTTATCATGATTAAACCTCACGGATACATTGTACAATAGGCATCTCTCATTGAATCATCTTCAACAAAATGTTTATGCCGCACACTTAGTATGAAGTGTTTCTGTGATGTATATGCTTTTTCAGCATCAAAACATTTTAAAGCGGCTGCATCTAGACTGGCAAGATTTTGCGCAAAAGCAGCTGCTTTTGTGCAAAAACTTGCCAGCTGTCTACACTGGCCGCTTGAATTTGCGCAAGAACACTGACGATCTAATGTAAGATTGTCAGTGTTCTTGCGCAAATACACTGACGCTCCCGCTCAGGGATAAGCCCTCTTGTGCAAATGTTTGCAAGAGGGCCAGTGTAGACAGGGAAGGACTTTTTTGCGCAAAAAAGCCCCGATGGTGAAAATGGCCACCGGAGCTTTCTTGCGCAAAATCGCGTCTATACTGGCCACGGATGCTTTTGCGCAAAAGCACTTTTTGCGCAAAAGCATCCGTGCCAATCTAAACGCTCTTTTGCGGAAATACTTTTAACGGAGAAACTTTTCCGTTAAAAGTATTTCCGCAAAATCATGCCAGTCTAGACGCAGACAGCATGTTTATCATGAAAAGGAAGAACTAAGTATAGTATTGTGAAATATCAAGAGATATGATACTATAATTTTGCATACAGTGTATTCAATATATAGTCCCCTTTATGGGTATCTGAATGTGCAGAATTATTTGAGATATGACATTCCTGGAAGAGTGACATTCATTTGAGATATGACAATAATTTATGGATTATTGTAGAGCATATGTATTGTACATGTGAAGCGTCTTGAAGATTTTATTTTAAATTACGTGCTAACATAAGAGGAAAACATTTTTCCATAACAAGATATGAACCCTAAACTTTAACATAAATTGCTATTCTCTGTGGTGTCAAGACTGCAAGGCAAACCTCCATTGTTTGCTGAATTCTCTCGAATTTTCGAGTGCACTAAAATCTACTGATGATTAATACTTCAAAGTGCTCTGTTGTGTCTTACTATTCTCTAAATGGCCTGTGATAAATATTAGTAATAACTACTAAAATATAGGAATAGTTCAGAAAATTGGCCTTATTCCGGTTCAGGTGTTCTTAGGATTAACCTCAAGCGCTATTACAGAGACAACAGAACGGAAACAAACACAAAACAGAAAGCAGCATAGCTGGATTTAGTTACAAGGGGAAAGCCTTATAGAATCAGATCTGTTTCACTCCTGCTCATTTAATATGCATAGATACAACTAGGTCACCAAGCTCCTTTAGCCATGAGGTAGGAGTAGCATAGCAACAATCCTCAGTAGACTGTAAAATCAGCAGCAGTAATATCATACTAGGTCTGCAACATGCTGACCATATTTTTTTTTCAAATTTTCAGTATTCCCAGAGTAATATACTGATTTATTCAAATATCCCCATTGCGATATTTTAAATAGATACGATTTGTCACTGTAGTACGCACAGTGGTAAGAACTACTTATTTGTGCAAGTGCTTCTAACTTCTAATTTTATGTACACCTCACATGCTGCAGAGCATCTAAAAATGCCCACCAAATTTCAAAAAGTCTGATTTTCTTTTAATGTTCATTTTTAGTCAGCAGCATGTCATTTAAATGGATTCCAATTAGACTGACTGCATTCTACAGTAAGGGTGTGTCTAGAATACAGGGTTTTTTAGAAAAAAGTGACCTTTTTTAAAAAAAACTTCTCCTGTATCTAGACTGCTACCGCTTTCTTTCGAAAGTAAATCAAAAGAATGTGGCAGTTTTTTCAACCGCGGAAAACCTCATTTTACGAGGAATAACACCTTTTTTCGAAAGTGCTCTTTCAAAAAAAGGCGCTATGTGATGCAAACTGTGCTTTTTCAAAAGAGAGCATCCAGACTGCCTAGGTGCTCTCTTTCGAAAAAGCAGCTCGCTTTTTCGAAAGTACTGGCTGTAGTCTAGACGCTCTCTTTCAAAAAAGGCTTGTAGTCTAGACGTACCCATAGTGTTAGAAAACCAACAGGGGATGTGACTAGGGGATTTACAAGGAAGGAGGTCTAAGAGTATTGTCTGAGCTAAGATTTAAAAATTACTGAGATAGGCAAGCACTAGAAATATCATCTGTTGTACAGTACTTGGAAGGTCAGGACGGTTTCTAGGCAGCACGTCAAGTGTGTAAAATGTCAGCCTCTGGCTATAATCAGAGAGTATATCAGACACTTTCCAAGTATTCATCTGAAAGGCATAGACTTGTGCTTGTAACATGTGCGCACTTCGCAGCTGAATAGACAAGGTTTTCTGTCCTCCCCATAGCACTGAACTTCCCGTGTTCAAGACATGGAGGCTTCTGTATTATTTATGTTTTAATGGCTCTGGTCCTTCTGCCCATCTGGTGCTCAAGAGAAAGTAATAATGGGTCTGTTTAACAAGCAATTTATAGCATTCACAAAAAGTTGTGATTCTGATTGCTATACTGGGAGAGGGTGGGAAAGGACAAAATGTAAAATCTTCAGTGTAAAGTAAAATGCTGGTCTGTGAAAGACCAGGTCAGGCAAAGCATTTTACTATAGTGCCACCTAGTGGTCAAAGTCCACAAAGTTCGTTGTAAGGTGTCTCATTAATTTGTGTCAGAGCTGACTAATATGTAATGTTGTCTTTTCACCATTGAGATGATATCCCTAATATTTTTTTAATCTTTTGTGAAAGTAAGTGGCATTGCACCACTAAGACAAAGCTTTGTTTGTGATGACTTGAGCTCATATGTGGTAATCACTCTCCCGTTAACTGATTTTCAGTATCGCTCAACATAGGTACATTCTTCCCCCATCTAAACCAGAAATAGCATAGATGCATACTGATTCAACAGTTGTGTCTGAAGAAATATATAAAAAAGGGAGACTCTCATGATAAATGGGAAGCATCCATTTTGGCTAAATAGAAACATATATGAGCATATAGAATACAATGTACATAGAGTGCTTTCTCATAAAGATCAACAGATTAATATAAGTCATTTGTAGTAATGATAAATGAATGATAGAACTATCCTCTTGTCCCAAGATGATTCTCTTTGTATGCTCTTTACTTAATGCTGTTATTTCTGATGCCCTAGGGGATGCTGCCTGCATGTTTTGCTGGCAGTGCCGGTAAAATTCACTCTCGTGATGAAATGAAGAAGGGGCATGTTGGATCTTCATGTAATAAAAGAAGAAAAGTCAATTTAAATATTTCATTTGTATTTATATTGCCTCCTACATTCCCCAAAAGGAAGATTAACATTGAACTGCAGATTTAATTTTCTCCCCCCGGTTCTGTAGATATAAAGAGAGAAATTCAAATGTTCACCAATTTATACATCATATCTGAAACCAAAGATTTTTCTCTGATGGTGCTGTATTATTCAGAATGAATTTCATTAGCAGCATATACTTTTGAATAAATCTTGGTTAGAGGAGCCTCATAAAAATTTATGCTTCAAGGATTTATGTCATATTTGCTCTTGTGGTTAAAATAGGATAGACTAGGATAACAAAGATCAAGTTCAAGGACAAATTTGAGGACTGGAGAATTGAGGCAGAGAGAGACAGTATGTGATTGAGAGTTAAGCTTCTTACTTTCTCTTAGATATTAGCTCACCAGGTGACGTGGGCAAGACACCATTTGCTGTAGTTTCCTTACCAATTAAGCTAGAAGAACGCATTGTTATTCCACCAAGGAACCAGGAAACTTCATTCATGTTTGTAAAGTGACTTGCATAGTAAACACGTCATCTTCTTGTAGCAATTGTTACTTGCAAATGTCAGCTATTCTTTTAGAGATGTCTCCTTCAACCCACAGCACAGTACCAAAAATCCATCTTAATTTCTTTTCATCACAATAATATCGTGATTGCACTATGCTTACTTTTAATGAGCTCAGTGAGTGTCAAATGCTCAGTCAACGTATATTTATTATGGATGAGCTAAAAATGATTCTTGAATAAAATATGGATTTAATCAGTTCAAACCTTAAATCATTAATAGCATATAACAGTTATGATAGGATTCATCTATGTGGACTTAAAAAAATGTATTTTTGAAATACATTTGGTGAAAGTTATTTTGGCCATGTTGTCACAAACACCATGGTACAACATAAGGTAACATTCCTCTGAAAATTAGTAATAAGGCCCAGAATCAGTGAGTTGGGCTTTATTGTAGGCTGTGCCATAGACTTCCAGTGTCATGTTGAGCAGGTCATGTAACATTTTTTCAGTATCAGAATACATAAAAAGCCACCATATACATGAGACGTATATATTTTCACACACCTCTAATGGCAGTGTAAGGCATGTTTGGTATTTCTCAGCACTTTTATTATTTTACTTGTTTATAATGTCACCAGATGATGCAGAAGAGCCAGATTGTTCATGATTTCCATTCTCAGATAAGTGATATGGATGGCAATTATCAAACATGATATGCAGATATTTTTGCTTAGAATAGCAACGTGTTTGAAAGATTAATAGTTAAATTAGTGCTGGCATATTTGCAATGAATGTAACAGAAAACTGGCTGCATAGGATATTTCTTACCATATCAGATGTTCCAAATGGTCCTGGTTGAGTTGAGTGCTTGTCACATTGTCAGCTGGCTAGATCATTGAACTATTTTAGTATTGTGCAAAAGGAAGGACTAACCAGTTCTAAGGGCAGTCTGGAGGCTTTTACGCATGAAATGCTTCAATTAGTTCAGTTCTTCAGTTTATTGTAGCTCAGATTAATTAAATATAACCCTGAATTTTGTCCCTCCCTACAGCTGTTTTTGTCAATTGTTCTTTGACTTTCAGACTCTATGGTGGTTCTTCTGAATATCAGGTTAATGACAAGTGTGGAGATTTTACCTAAACTGATTGTTTTATCTAATAGAAAATTAATCTTGTCTATTTTGCTTCCTTGCTTCAGCTTGCTGGCCTCTAATTATAATTTAGCAGTTGAAGACTCTTGTTTTCCTGGTTTAACACTCTGTCTTACAAATGTGCTACTTCACTCTTCATTATAACTTTAATCCATCAGTAAAAGTAAGCATTTTGACTCTTTTTCTTTGTTCAATTAACATTTTGTGCCAGTGTTGCTCAATCCAGATTTTTTCTGCATGATACAGCTAGAGTTAGAACCATGATTGCCATAAACTTCTAAAGTAATTTATCATTTTTAAAAGTAACTGTTTCAGAAACTAGGTATATTACATCCATTTAAAATTATCTGTAATACCTTGTGCAGCACTATTAATGAGTGAACACTTTTGACTCTGGGTTTAATAAAAGTGATGTTACAGAGTCCATTTAGAATTAGTGAAAGTTTTCTGTCTGAACAATCAGACCTCTTCTGAAAAACACAGCCTTCATCTTTGGAGACATAGAGTACATGTCATGTACTCTATTCCTTGTTCCTCCCATGTAGAAGCCTCTCTGTATTCATGTGTTTTTATGTATGTACACCTTACACAGCAACAATTCCCCTTGCGCCCCCTTGTATTGGATTATCCATAGCTGGCCAGAATATAAATAACATTAATGTTGTTTGACTCTTGGCATTTATGAATTATGAATTTTTATATTAATATCACCAGAGCACCTATGGAACCCAAAATCAGGGCCTCATTGAGCTTGGTATTGTACAGGTAAGAGACAGGAGAGCTGACAGTCTAAGTAGGCAAGATTTCAGCCTCTCTCGGCCCTCTCACACTTTCCCATATCTTAGATGGATTTCTGCAAATGCAGCTGAGAGGTAGGAATGTTGCTGTCATTTTGTGTGTAGAATCACCTTTTATCCATCAGCGGCTCTAATGATGTCTCTTAGATCAGGGTCTGCTATGAGCAGCAAGGAACGGGTGACAGAAGTGGCTAGAGAAAGCACAGGGGCAACAACTGCACAGTGAAAGGGCCCATGCCACTTCCTGACTCCCTTCAGCCATCTTCCCCTAGCTACTCATATAATCCCAGCATCTACTACTCCCTAGAATTATCTAACCCCCTCCTGGATCCCTCTGCCCGGAGTAGCCTCAGAGTCCTCCAGTTAACCCTTTGATGTCCCAGCAACCAGTCTGCTTCTTAGCAGCCACCCAAGACAGGGTGCGGGCATATTAACCATAAGCTTGAGTTTATGCAAACTAATCCATTACATTTATATAAGACATCATAGATAACGTGGAACAAAGCTTGGCAACTCTGGATTGGTAGGTAGTGATGAAACATACAAGCCAATTAAACATTGGAGTTGCTAGTAGCATGTTAGTTTCATGGTGGTGTTTTTTGTTTGTTTTTTGCTAGGATAGGAGGTAGTGTGTTGGGAAGGCATAGGCTAAGGAGTCAAATGAAAGAAAAGTGCACTGCAGGGAGGTGGGAAAGAAAGTGAGTATGAAGACCAGGTGGGATGAGGCTTCAGTGAAGAAACTGTAAGTGGGAATTGGTGAAAACAGCTAGTCTGCAGAATGGAAAAAATGCTAAAAATTGAAGAAAAGGCAGTCTGCTGTTGATGATATGAATGATGTCCAAAGGCCCCTGCTGTAGCTGCTTATTTCTGCTTGTGGCTGAGTTTCTGGACCAGCTTTTCCTTGCTGATTTTTTTCTTTCGGGTCACATGGCTGGTGGGGTAGAGTTGAAGCCACCTGTTGCATAGCATCCACAGAGAGAAGCTCTGGTCTGCATGGTTCTGGGTCCAGAGTGTTGAAGTGGGAGGGGTAACTCTTTTTTGGTCTCATCTCCCTCTCCCCACCATGGTTTGGCTATAGCTATTCAATATATTGCACCAGAATTTGGATCTTAGAATTCTGTGCAACTTCTTTCATCAGATTGTTGTTTCTACTCTTCTCTTACGAATAAGAACTGAATTTTGTAGAGCAGAACTAAGTGTCAGATATTGTTAAAGTTTTCTTTCTCTCTCTCTCTCTCTCTCTCTCTCTCTCTCTCTCTTTCTCTCCATGTGCAAACATTTGTATTGTGATGCCCACTCAGTACTTGATTGTCCATTCCAAAGTTTTATTTAAAAATTACTTTCCCTCTCAGAATGCTGCCCTTCCCAGTTTCAAAATTAGGTCAAGGCAAGTTGAAGGACTTCCTTAGCTCAGAAATGTTTTGTGCTCTCACATCATCTGTGCACCTAATAATTACATGGTGAGTCATAATTTCCTATTATAAAAACAACATTTGTGTGTGTCAGTTCTTAACTTCAAAGCCTATTTTAACAACACTGTGTACACTTGTGCTTTTGTTGTGTGGGCAAAGCACATTGTACTGCTTTTAAATCAGAATCACTACAAATAAACATTTTACAGGGGAGAGAGAGTGGGAGAAACCTATAAGAAAGGGCTGAACTTTATTACTGGTGTGAATGTTTTCTAGCTAGGAATCCTCGGTTCCAGTACCAGCTCTTGATCTGCACTTGTACCTTGATATTATTTTTCCACTGTGTACTATACTAGATTCGAAGGAATAGTAAAAATCAGAACTCAGAACTGAATTCACTACTGTTGTCACTTTTTTTCAGGCAAGGGCAATAACCATAAATTGTTTTGTTTTTTTGGCTGGAGATGGATGAGAAGTGGGCAACATTTCTCTCTCACCATCCTTATTCTTTCCTTGGACCAAAACGTACCTTGTAGTTTTCTGAAAAAGAAAGCTCCAACTGACCAATTTTTACAATCTCCAATCTATCGACTCTCCCATGTCAAATAATGGCATAACAATTCTAGACACAGTCCACTATAGAATATCTGATTAAGTATAGCATTCTCTCCAGGCATTTATGGCTAATGTCTGCACTGCTTGCATTCTATCAGTCTTCTCATATGTTGCTTGTGGAGCCTAATATGCCATCTATTGAAAAATCAGAAGAGTCATGCCAGGCTCTTTAGAGGCTAATAATGATAAATATAACAGCAGATCCAAACTCCTTGACACTGGAAACATTCCCAATAAGTTTAATGGCTTTTGGGTCAGAACCATAGAAATGAGAAAACAATAATAGTTTTCCATTCCCTTTTTGATCAGGAAGAAACCATGTGGCTGGCTTTGTTAGCTAATGCCAGCTGTACACTCTCGTACCAAGAGTTACTAACAATTTTAGGAAAATAGGTGGGGTGGAAATGCCTTCGGGAAAAAGGAAGGAGTATCAATAAATCATTGAAGGGCAACATTAATTTGGGCAAGGAATGAATAAAATCAGCTGCCTGGCAAGGCATATCTAACATGGAAATGATAGTATTAGATTAGTGTTAAGATATACGGTATTCAAAATAGAAGTAGAGGGGTTTTGTTTTCTTTGTTGGTTTATACATTAATTCAAGAATGATTGATAAAACGTCAATCACATTAGAAAACAACAAATTAATTTCTGACAAATAGCCTGTCTTATACTCTTGAGTTAATGTGTCGTTTTGTCACACGTAACAAAAAGAAATAATGTAAACAATTTAACATGGAGGCCTACGAAGATATAGTATAGCAAATGCTATTATAATAATGCAGAGTACGCTTATTCACAGAAGCTACATCTACATTGCAGAGCTATTGTGGGATACCTTTGGTATCCCGAAATAGCTATTCCGCGTCTTAAGAGCAAGCCTGTTATATCAAAATATAATGGGCTCACTATTCCAATGTCCCTGTAAACCTCATTGCATGAGGGTTAAGGGACGTTTCATAATAACACCTTATTTTGAAATTTGGTACTGTGTAGACAGCCCCAAATTTCAAAATAAGCTACTTCAAAATTACTTTGAACTAATCTATGTAATTTGCATAGTTCAAATTGCATAGCTTATTTCTAAGTAAGGGTGCTGTGTAGACGCATCAATATAGTGTAGGAGGAAGATGGAGCTGCATGAACATTTTCAAGACAGGCCTGAAACAGATTTGATTTTTTTTTTCTTATTCTCACCTAGTTTACATGGACTTGTTGCAGGCCTTCAGGTACCAGTAAATGACAGCATACACAGTCCTTTGTAGACTAAACTTTCCACTGTTGGCCATCTCCTCTACAAAATAAATAAATAAAACTTTTACACTTAAAGGGTTTATCTGTGTATCTTTTGAATGCACCCAGTCACCATGATATTTAAGCTTTAGAGTGAGCAATGGAAAGAGACAAGGGGTGAAATCCTGGCCCATAGAAATGGCAAAACTCCTATTTATTTCAGCAGAGCCCATATTTCACTCTAGATCTCTTTCTGCTTCTGTCCTAACTCTGCATCTAGATTTCAGGACACAGTTAAAACATGTTATGTTAATAAATCTTTCCTAAGCACAGAACAACTGACCCAGAAGCTTCAGCATTCTTAGTAAGAGTTCTCAGTTACATTGTACTCAGTGGCTATCTGCTGATATACAAACAATTAGTATAAAGTAAGGCTCTCATTATTCCTATAATTAAAATCTGTTCCCAGTAAATACTTATTTTGCCATGGTATAACTCAGAGGGAAGAAGTCCTGTAAACAGCGATTTAGAATACTGCCAGCTGTGCTGGTATTGACACTGTAGTCCTGATTTTCTACTACTTTGCATTGTTTACACCCATATTAAAATGCTACCATTCTGATTGGATAGTGTTTTACAGTTACTTGGTATGGGGTGTATGGTAATAGAGAAGCAGGCTATATATCACTATATGAGCAGATTAGAAGACAGATATTTGTTGGTTGTGGGATTGTTGATTCCCGTTATCAGTCACTTCTGTTTCTCCTTGTTTTTGCCTTGCTTCCTACTCTCACTTTTATTTCCCCCCTCTGTCTTCTTGATTCTCACATTACTACTAAAAACCAACCACTGGATTTTAATCAATTAATGAGAAATTACTGGCCACTCACTTGTGATTAATAGTAAAAGTCAATATGTATATATTAGACAACTCATTTTATTGTTTGGTTTATTGATAAGTATAATTGGTGTTACTGAGATGTGGATAAAATGACTGATCTTTAATATAAAGTGAACATGAAATGAATAGCATACAGCAAGAGAGCAGCATTATTAGAACACTGGTATAATGAATGTATAAAAACCCCACAGTGTGGCTGAAAAAGAACTGCAAACTAAGATGAAAGAGCAAGACTCCCATTCTCATAAATTGCTATTTTTGCCAATTGAAATGCATATTTATTATATCTTTAATAAAAGTTAAAAAAGAACCAATACAAAATCCCCAATACACTCTTTCCTTCAGTTTGTGCTTGGGAGCCTCATTTTGTACAGCATGAACTATTGCATGATACTGATTATATTTCTGGGGCTGTTTTCTCTCATCTCCACTGTAATTTTTTTTCGAACTGCAGCTGATGTAAAATTATCAGAATCATCATGCCCAGTGCCTGTGATTTAATTCAGGGTCCCTACCAAGCTAAAACCTTGCCTTTACTTACTCTTTCATTAAAATATCAGCTCTGCCCCTGTTTGGGATAATGATTCTGTACTAAAAAGGGGGGAAAATGCTTTACATCAGTTCCAAGGCCTGATCCATCATTCCAGTCCCCAAAGCCATGACTGTGTATGAGAACAATAGAAAAACAATACAATCAGCAGTATTTTTTAATACCAGACCTAAAATAAAACTGAAATACCTGTTGCAAGTGGTGGTAATACCTTAAAGAATTTTTCCTTTCAACTTGTCTATTTTCATTATCCAAAATCATACCTTTCTTTGTGGCCTTGGATCTATTCCTATCAAATCTGTAATAACTCCCATTGATGTAAAATGGTGCATGAGAACAGCATTGATGATACAGGCTAATAATTCATATGTCTACTACTATTATTTGGTGTTGATATAGTAGTTACCAATTCTCCAGTACACAGTAGCAGAGAGCATACATTCACACATCTCTGATTTCAGGTCACTGAAAACTAAAGATCTTTCTAAGTAAGCCATGAGCATGTATTGAGTAACAATACAGAACATACATTTACATTCAGTAATTCTTAATTGGACATCACCTTATCCACTTATGCTCTGGCTCATGGAAACTTTCTTATGCATTGCTTCCTTTGGTATTATACCATAATTGCTTATGGTATGACAAGGCTGAGATGCTTGCTTTAAACACAGGGGTTTCTACACATTTTTCTTAAATACTAGTGAAGAAATTTGTCCTAGTCTGTAATTATCTGTTATCATATTGCTTTGACATATATTGTAAATTCAAAAAGCTCTATAATTAACATATATATTTTAACTATATCTAGGATTCAGAGGTAATAATTAATTTACTGGAAAATTGTGTGTGTGCGCATGCATGCGCATGAGTGCATTAGACACAAAAAACCTGTGTTAAAAGAACATTAAGGTAGCAATGCCAAGATTTAAAAAAAAAAAGTTAGGTGATGCCAAAATTAAGGTTGCCTGTACAATTGTAATTCATCAGCCGAGTGTGTATGCATTATTAAACAATGTATAATTACATGATCACATGTTGTGTTTTCCAAAGCACCTCTATCTCATTCTGTGCACAGAGTGGCTAGAGCATACTTTATGAGCAGCTACTTATCTTCATTATTCAGAAAAGAGAATTATTAATTTCCTCATGGGGTTTTGTGTGGTGCTCATCATTGTTATATTTCAGTACTTCACAATCCATTGGTTAATATATCTTCGTAACACCCTTATGAGATGAACATATTGTTTGCCTTGTGTTATTGTTGGGGTGCTCAAGCACAGAGAGAGAGAATTATCTGCTATTTTTGAGTACCTAATTTGAGAGCTCTAGGACCTGATTATTTAGCATACTCTAGCATTATATAGTCCTTCACTTTTTCAATGCACAGCTCCCATTGACTTCAGGTGCAGCTGTGTGAAGGGTTCAGAACTTCTGTAAGTAAGATCCCAAATGTCTCTAGTTAGGCCTCAGAAATGGAGGAGTGCTCTCAAGAGTGAACTTCTGTGTACAGTTTGGTTTAAGTAAGATTCCAAGGGATAGAATCCAGTTCTGCAGGGCAACAGCTCACTGCTTTCATGACAAGACTATGCTTTCTCTTCCTGGAATCCCTTGCCTTGTTTTCCATGCTCTTTCCAAACGCCGCAATAATAAGCTGGAGGTCCTTCAAACAACATCCAGTTCTGATTTGTCCTCTGTGCAGATCCATCCTGTGTACTTAATGAGCCAGGGGGATTGTGTAAGAATTAGTATGTAAGCATGCATTTAAAACATAATGCGCATACACATGTACAAAGGAATCACATCAAGGTGGCTTAGGAAATATTTGAATTTAGGTTTCCTAACTGTTGAGTGTGTGACTGCAATCCTAATATAATTTCAGTATATATTATGCAAATGTAATTTCCTAGGTTTTTTAAAAAACAAAGTAAACATCAGAATTGTGTCATGTGGCATCATATTAGCACCAAAATGGGTCATTTGTCAGAGTAGGAACCTTTATCTCCACCGCACAGACATCTGTTATTAGAGCTAACAGAGAATCAGATAGCAGTAATAAGTTGTCTTTCTCTATGGCTATATTTACCCTTATGGTGGTGTATAGAGTGCATGCACTGCTTGCCCCCCATGCACAAGGTACACAAACTTGTTTATAAAGTAAGGCATTGTGTAGGCACATAAAGACCCACCAGGGCTGTAGGTTCCTTACCCTGTGTGCCTCTCTACGTACCCAAGCCATGTCTCCGATGTCTAGAATGCTATCTTTAACAACCTAGTGTCCAGCTGCTAGGGCCTTTCCTTGCCACAAGGAAAAGCTTTGGCAATAGGGAAATTCTCAGACAGAGGAGAGGCAGAGGGGAAAAACTCGTGCAACATCTCATTGCTGGAGCCTTTGCCTGCGGCCTCCCTCTGGTGGAGTCTTTTTCCTGCAGAAGCAGGAAGCAAGGTATGTGTTATAGCTACCTAGGGCAGTGAGGAAAGGCTCTGGCAGCAGAAAAGCAGCAGGGAAAGACTCTGCCAGCTCCTCGCTGCTGGAATCATTTCTCTCTGCCTCTCCTCACGAGAGCTTTTCAGTGTTTTGTGTAGCTGCATACTGAAGTATGGACAACCTGCTTTTTCATTCTGTCTTGTTGCTATATGTACCCTATATGCTGCTGCTAGTGTGGACAAGGCTTATTTTGACCAGAAGAGGGGGAATGCCAGTGGGTTTCACAGATGTTGGCTGATAAAGGAAGAATGAAAAAACTTTTAAAAAAATGAATAGTCTAGCAACGCCTTAAAGACTAACAAAACACGCAGAGGGTGTCATGAGCTTTGGTGGGCACAACCCATTTCTACAGATGAATGGAGTATTAAAGTTTGTTACAAAATAAATAGGAGATGGGGGGGAGAGAAGGAAGGGAAAAAGGGGAAAAAGGTTAGAGTGTTCATGTTACATGAAGCTGATAGAGAAGGTGCAAATTGTTCTTAAGTACCCATTGTTTGGTTTTTAAGTCATTAGGATGTGGTCTTTAGAGTGCTGCAAGACAATTGATTGTTTTTTAAGTTTTTCCAGTTACATTCTAACTCTGTTACCCCTCTGAAGCAAAGGAAGAATGGTAAGCCACCAGAAACTTGAGATCTATTCAAGGAAGGGAGTGTGCTCTTGTAGTTACAGATTCTTCTGTCCATTCTCCCTAAGGCTGACCCTTTCTGCTCTGTCCTCTTCAGCCTATCTCTGTCCCAGTTCTGTTTCTTGCCTTCCCCTAGCTGCTTAGCCTGGTCTCCTTTTTTTGCCAAGTCATTCCTCACTCTCTCTACCTGAGTCTCCACTGCACCCACTGATTGTCTTCTTCCCCAGCCAATCCCGTTGCCCCCTCCTCGACTGATCTTTCTTGCCTCCAGTTGGCCCCCCCACACAAATCCCTGTTTCTCCATCACTGTTGGTTCCCAGTCCTAGTTCTCCTCTCTGGCTTCCTCAACCAATCTGCTTCCCACCCCAGTCATTCCCTGGCACCTTGTTCTAATATCCCCCTCTCTGGCTCTTCATCCCAGTCTCTTTGCCCAGCCAATCCCAGTTCTCCCCCTGGATTTTGCTTTCTTGTCTGGTCTCAGTCCCTTCTGCCATTTTTCTTCCCAGCACCCCCTCTCTAGCACCCACTCTTGCTGAGTAGCTAGACCTATTCTTCCCTCTGCCTCTGGCCCTCAGTTCCATTCTCTGTGCTCAGCCTCTCTTGGACGCCTATCACTCAACTCAGTATAGTTCTCTCCCTGCAACCTCCAGTCCCAGTCTCATCAGGCTTCTTATCTTAATCTACTCCTTTCTATCTCATTCAGAACTGCTCTTCAAGTAAGGCAGCTTCCTCCTCTACATTGCTTGTGCACCAAGAAGGGGCTCATTGACAGCTCAAGAGAGTGTGGCACCAAGCTCTCAGGGTATGTCTACACTACAGATTTTTTTCAGAAAAACAGCCATTTTCTGAAAAAACCTTCAATTATGTCCACGCTGCAGTCACGTTCTTTCGAAAGAAAATAGAAAGAACAGAAGGGTTTTCCCGACGTTGGTAAACCTCTTTCTATGAGGAAGAAGCCTTTTTCCAGAAGAGCTATTTCGGAAAAAGGTGTGTGTGGACGGGGAAGAAGGAGTTATTTCGAAAGAGGAAAAAGCACAGGTGCCCTGGTGGCTACTCCATCCATAGTAATCACAGCTTAAAGGCGAGATAGCGTCCATTCAGTGTGTACACTCTCTTTCAAAAAAGCAGATCGCTTTTTCGATGCGCTTTTGCTGTGTAGATGCTCTCTTTCGAAAGAAGTTTTTTCGGACGATCTCTTCCAGAAAAGCTTCTTCTGAAAGAAGCCTGCAGTCTAGACATAGCCTCAGTATTAGTGCCCTACTCTCGCACAGAGCAGCTGCGAACATTTCCTGCAAAGTCCAGCTTCTCCTCTGTAACCCTAGGCTGGAACACAGCCATTCTGTGGTGAGGGTGCATATGTAGTGCAGTCTGCAGCAGAAACTGTGAGTTAATGGAGCATGCTTAGTGAGGACTGACTATTTAGAGATTTTCACCTACTAAATTCTGTGTCCACTTAGAAACCATGAACTGTTCTTTCAAAGGCATATAACTTGGTCACATTTGAACAGAGTTTCATAGGAACAGTAAAATTGAGGTCCCTGACACAAAATGGCTGTTCCTGCTGTATTTCAAGTCCTTGTTCCAAAGTCTGGGGATGCTGGAG
Organism: Pelochelys cantorii; assembly: GCA_032595735.1. Taxonomy (NCBI): domain Eukaryota; kingdom Metazoa; phylum Chordata; order Testudines; family Trionychidae; genus Pelochelys; species Pelochelys cantorii. Next base: position 328,371,061 of record CM064326.1, on the reverse strand, counting down.
CGCCTCAAAAATATCACCAGAATATTTTATTATGGTGCAACAACATAAGAATAGCTATAAGAATATAAGAATGGCCATACTGGGTCAGACCAAAGGTCCATCTAGCCCAGTACCCTGACTGCCGACAGTGGCCATGTCCCAGAGGGAGTGAATCGAACAGGTAATGATCAAGCAATCTCTCTCCTGCCATCCATCTCCACCCTCTGACAAACAGAGGCTAGGACACCATTCCTTACCCATATTAGGTAATAGCCACTTATGGACTTAACCTCCATGAATTTATCTAGTTCTCTTTTAAACCCTGTTATAGTTCTAGCCTTCACAACTTCCTCAGGCAAGGAGTTCCACAATTTGACTATGCGCTGTGTGGAGAAGAACTTCCTTTTATTTGTTTTAAACCTGCTGCCCATACCAATGCTGGTCATACCAATGGTCTGTGTAGCTCAGTTCCCTGTCTCTGATATTGCCCAGTGCCAGATGTTTCAGGAAAATAAGAGCATGGAAATGATAGAATGATCTATCCATGCCCAGCTTCTGACAGTTGGAATTTTAGTGACACCCAGAGCATGGGAGTGGGGGGAATGGATGTCCCTGATCATCTTGTCTAATAGCTATTGATGGACCATGAATTTACCTAATTCTTTTGTAAACCCAGTTATACTTGTGGACTTCACAATGTCCCTTGGCAACAAGTTGCAGGGAATGACTGTATATTGTGTGAAGAAGTGCTTACTTTCGTTTGTTTTTAAACCTGCTGCCTATTAATTTAATCAGGTGACCCCTACTTCTTACTTTATGCAAAAGAATAAATAACACTTCCTTATTCACTTTCTGCACCCATTCATGATTGTATAGACTTCATCATATTTCCAATGTAGCTATTTCTTTTTAAGCTGAACAGTCCCAGTCACTTAATTTCTGTATGGAAGCTGTTCCATATCTCTCATCATTTTTGTTGCCTTTCTGTGCATCTTTTCCAATTCTAATATATCTTGTTTCACATGAGACAGCCAGAACTCCACACAGCTTTCAGCAAACACTGATCAGAGCACAAAGGATTGTTCTGTTGTACAATGTACATAATGTATAAAACACAAAATATTGTCCCTCTTGAGAGTGATGCCAGAGCTTGGCATGATGATATGATTATGTGCCAATATTTTGTCTATGATTAGAGCTATATTGAATAATGTGCATCTCCTGCTTAAGTAACATACACTTAGGCATTCAAAAATAGTAGGGCAGAAATGTCAAATGAATATATTGTGTTGCATGTATTTGAACAATTATACAAATAGCTGACTGGCTATTATGTATTCCTCCAACACATCTGAAATAACATATGAGTGACATTCAAACTCTTTCTGCTATTATGTTATCTCTGTACCAATTTATCTTGTTTCAAATACAGCTGAATATTTGCAGTCACAGATACACACAAAGAGCTATAGGCTGTTCATCCTTGTACAGGCCTGGGTGCTGTTTGTTTTTCTTTCAGAGGTTCTTTATCTTTATTTTTGTTTTTATTTTTCAGTTTCCATTGTTTGATATAAGAAAAGGTCTTGATTGTTCAAGAATAAACTTTAGACTCTTACTTTCAGCGAAAGCACAATCAATCACAAAGATATTGCTATTCTGAACAGAACTTGGAAAACAAAAAAAATCAAAGTTAAGAGTGGCAATTGAAGTTAATACTGTAACCTTGATTTTAATAAACTGTGTGACCACAGGAATGTGAAAACACCATATCTGTTACTGGAGACTGAATATTCAGATCTACAGCACTAAAACTAGAGGCTTTTGTGAGTGACAGGAATAATTTTTTTAGTTGTGAAAAGATTAAACTGATATAGTCACGGCAGATTATTAGGAGACTCGTATACAAATTTATATTGTTGGTTGATATAGGCTACGTCTACACTGCAGGCTTCTTGTGCAAGAACTACCGTTCTTGCGCAAAAACTTATGGATCATCTACATAGCACGTGCGTTCTTGCGCAAGTAAATTTACAGTAAAGCATCAGAACAGAGGGCTTCTTGGGCAAGAACTCTGATGCTTCGTATGAGGAATAAGCCTTCTTGTGCAAGTGATCTTGTGCAAGAAGGCAGTGTGGATGGGCAGCAGGGAGTTTTTGCGCAAGAACTGGCCTCTAGGAAAAAACGGAGCTGGCCGCTTGGACGCTCCATACCCACATTCACAGTTCGCTACTTCTTGCTTGCCAGACTCCCCCTTAAAGGCGCTCACACCCTGCAGACGCCGCATGGCAGCAGCAGCACAGCCGGCAGCTGTCCACAGATGGCTCTGCCTGCTGCAGCTCAGAAGCCTCAGATGTTTGCCCCGGAACCACCCCGTGAACCTGTACCACCATCCCAGGAGCCACCCCAGGGCTCCCAGCAGCCACAGAGGGGCACCAACCGGCCGGGCCGGGGCTGAGGTTGAGTTCCTCCTGGACTTGTGGGGGCAGGAGGAAGCCCTCCACGATCCCCGGTCCCAGTGCCGCAACATAGACACGTGGTCCAGGCGCTGGTGGACCAGGGACATCCAGCCCAGACTCTGGAACAGGTCTGGGGCCAAGGTTAAGGAGCTGCACCTGGCATACATGAAAGCCAGTGAGGGTGGCTGGGGGCGGGGAGGGAGGAGCTGACACCTGCCCCCGCTACGAGCGCCTGCACGCCATCATGGGCGAGACAGTTGTACAAGGGCCCTCTCCCATGGTGGATGCCAGACTGCGCACCCCAGTGGTCAGGCCGCCTGACCTGGAGGAGGAGGGCAACCTGACCACCGCCTCCGAGGACGAAGGAGAGGACCGCCCACCCACCATCATCCTCCACCTGGAGCCAGTGCCCAGCAGCTGGGACGTCTCCCAGGTCTCGTCCGAGACTGGCAACAGATCCTCCAGTAGCGGTTGTCACTCACAAGGGCGGGGAGGTGGGTGCCCGGGGGAGAGGTGTCACTCAGGCAGTCCCAGCTGCACATAGTGCAGCAGTACGCAGCACGTGCAACCTTGTGCAGCCTGACTGTGTGGCACGTGGACGCGGCAGGCAGCTCCAGGGCACGCCTGGGACCCTGCTGCTCACACACGTCCTGCCCAGGGGAGGGAGGGGGATGCCAGCTGGAAGCAGCCAAGCCCCAAAGGCGCAGGCCATACCCCACACATCCCAAAGGGTGCCGCGCACAGACAGGAGAAGGTAAAAGTCCCCTAAGGCACTCGGGCACAAGCTGTGGTATCCAAAGAAGCTGAGGGCAACCACAACAGGCACTGCTACAGCTTTCAGTCCCTACAAGAGGTCCCAAAGAATGCAGCAGCAGAGAAACAGCTGTCCAGGGACATACCTTTAAGCATGTGTCTCAGCGGGCAAAACAGTTCTCTCACAAGAAGCCTGCAGTGTAGACGTAGCCATATTATACATGGAGGAGGAACAGAGAAAAATGTTTTTGGGGGTATTTTCACCAAATCGCTGTGGGTTTGTAGGAATTTTTTTTGGTTTGGCAGCTGGCTTTGCTTGAATTTTGCACCCTGAAGTTTTCTTCAATTTCTGAGTACAAGTGAACCATTAAAAACAGAATTTTCTGTTTTAGAGAAGAAATACTTTAAGATCTGTGAGTTTTATAATGTTTATACCCAAAAATAACAACTTAGCAAGTTTGCTCAGAATTTCACTCGAACTCTGGATTTGTATATTCTAAAATCAGATGTTTTGTCCTGTGTAGGAGTCAGGTATTTGTGTGTAAAATTTTTGCACATCTTTGATATTTAATCATTACATTTTTGTTCTGTTAGCACCTGGATAAAATATGGCATATTTATAATTGATCAGTCTGATTTTCATTACTTATTTGAATCAAACCTGTTTTATCAGAAAAATATTTTTTTTGTTTTAATTTTGAATTTATCACACAGTCAGACAACAGAAATAGCCTGAGTATTCCACTAAATATTTAAAATTACTGGCCAGATTCTCGTATTTATTTATCCTGAGTGCAAAACAACTGGATTAAACAGAGATGTTCAGGATTTAGGGTCCAAGACTGGGTCTTAAGGCTACTTCACATGATTGGCATTCTCTTTAAGGCCCCATACACTGCTAAAGTGGTAGAAAACAACTTTTGTGAGAATTTTAAAGCATATAAAACTGCAAGAAGTTTCCTTATAATTAACATTTATGTCCAGTCACACCAATGATAATTTCTTTGAGCAGGAAAATGATTTTTTTACGTTTATTTTCCATGTTTGCTTTTAGATGAAAAAGCAGTGTTTTGTAATTATAAAAGAGATTTTTCAGGCAATACAAGCCAGTGCTTTCATCGCATCTACCATTGAGGTGTCCAAGACCATATCTGTGATTGATAGGTGTTATGACAATACACACAAAAACAATAATATGTCACTATTATATAAGCAGGACCAAATTTCAAAGAAGGCACAAGATGATGTCCATTTCCATGTTTATAGTTGACGTGTGCTGGAATATATCAAGAACTAGAATCTCCCACTTATTGATGAGAGTGCTAAAAAAAATAAAAGCACATGCGTAATACACAAATGGAAACCTGGGTTTAAAATTGTCTTGTTATGTATATCTATACTGTGATGTGCTTATTTTTGCCAAGAATGTTTTATATTTTCAGGCCAAGAAACTTTCAGAAACCAAGACATTTCAAGAAACTTTCAGACATTCGTTGCCGATTATTTTTTATTTTATTTCTTTTTTTCCCCTATGCATCTGAACTTCCCAGTTCTATTGAGCTGGTAAGGTCATTGAAACTCCTTCAGAGTTTTTCCACTCATTTCAGTGAGTTTTGCATCTGATTTTAGATGTAAAGGACTGAATATCCATTTTCACAGAATCACACAAATGTAAGTCTAGAAGGGATCTCAGGAAGTCATCAAATCCAGGCCCTTGAACTTTGGCAGTACCAAGAGACCCTAGGCCATCTTTGACAGGTCTCTGTCCAGCCTTTTATTTAAAACATCCATTGATGGGGATTCCACAACATCTCTTGGAAACCTATTTCAACTACCCTTATGGTTAGAAAGTGTCTTCTAATATCTGACCTAAATCTCTCTTTCTACAGAGTAAGCCCATTACTTCTTGTCCTACCGTCTGTGGACTTGGAGAATTGTTGCCCCCTAGTCCTTAATATGTTTCAAGAGTATTATCATGTCCCTTCTCTTTTCAGATGACTACATTTGCCGAGTATTTTTTTTTAACTTTACCTCATAGATCTGGTTTTCTAAACCTTTTTTTCATTTGTGTTGCTCTCTTCTGGACTCACTCCAGTTTGTCCACAACTTCCTTAGATGTGGTGCCAACCATTGGACACAGTATTTCCAGCTGAGGCATCACCAGAGCCAAGTACACCAGGACAGTCCTCACCTGGAATGCTGTGTCCAGTTGTAGGCATCACACCACACATCTGAAAGCTCTGGACAAGTTGGAGAGAGTCATAACATTTTCTATTGAAGTTTCAAGCAACTGTTATTTTGGATAAAATTGTGATAAGTATCCGAATGTTTGTGTGTGTTATCACATCATCTAAATATTTTCAGGGTCACCCATGGCTAGGAATTGCATGTATGCACTGAAGCCAGCATCAGGCCCTTACACTATAGAGCAGAAAAGGAAATTAAACCAGTATTATTGGCTTTAATTTTCTTTATAAATTATTTTGCAGTTTAACAATAATGCTCAGAACGTCAGCTGCTTTAATCATCTTGTCCAAGCTAATGTGAGGAATAAGAAGAAGCTGAAAGAGGCTGTCTACAAAATCTCAGCTAAAGGAATCACTGACTACAAGAAAGGTTTTAGTTATGCTTTTGAACAGCTGCTAAATGTAAGTATTACAAAGTTTTCCTTCAGTGCTGTTACACTATTGATCTGTGGTAATAGCACTTTAATGTCCAGATGGTCACTTAGAGTGCTCCACAAGCAGTAAACAGTGTGATATATTTTATGATGCAATTACTTACAAAACAAACGTATCCCATCAGCATGCTTTCCCTAAATAGAGCCCCACTCAGCTTGATTTTTTAAGATTTGTGAAGGGGAAACTTGTTTGTCAGTGTGATATAATGGGTTTTTTTTATTTTTTTTTTTCCACTTTGGGCTTCATTTTTCAATGGGCATCTCTTCCAGTTATCCCATGACTGTGCTACTGGCTGCATTGCTGCCCCTTTTTCAAAGAGGAAAACATGTTGTTACATCTAAGAAGAATATTTCAGTTATATCATAGTTTAGAATGTCTCCCAGTTGTTTTTTTACTTTATTCACATTTATTGATTTAGTTTATAATGCATGATACCTCATGCATACTTGTCTGTGGTTTCAATACCTTTGTATTTATAAATAGCCTTCAGAGGGATATTAGATGGAGGAAAGAGACTATTCCAAAGTATTTTAAGCATGGCAGGGGGAACGGAATCCATGTCACCAGAGACCAAATGCATTGGTTCCGTCTTTTGGTATGGTACCTAATTTCAGACTGCACTCACAGTTTCTTTCTAATTAGTAATATAAAGTGAAGTAATGTTGCCAACCTGCCATAATAAGTTTGTTTGGTACAGTTTCTTTTTAAAATATAAAAGTGTACTTAATAAAAAATGTTGGTGTAGTTCATAGTATTAATAACTGTATGTCAGAACTTCAGCCAATCTAAATGGAGCTATGCCAGTTAATACCTGCTTTTTATCTTGCCCACGAAACAGAAGGGGTTGTATTCATTCTTGGTGAAACTTTATTGGAGGCTTCAATCTCTACTCCCCTCACAGCTACTTGCTAGAACTAGACACCTGTTTGGTCACTCTGTATCATGTCACAGGAACAGAGCTGGTTGGAGAATATCCATCCAAATGATATCTGAATTAAAAAATATAATATTTGCAAAAATATCTTTTGACCCACTCAGTGTGGGTGGGGTAAAGGATTTGGTACCCTCTGTTGCTGATTATGTGAAACTTTACACCGAAGGGAAAAGAGTGATTTAAATCTTTGTCCAACTTGAGAACAAGGTTACTTCTGTCCCTTGGGGTACGTCTACCCCACATCTTTTAAACACGCCAGTTTTTTTGAAATATTTTTCAAAATAACAGGTGAGCTGTTTTGGCATCCCTGTAATCCTCATTCCACAAGCGTTAAGAGATGTGTTGAAATAGTGCATTATTTCAAAATTTGGTCCTGTGTAGACATGCTAAATTTTGAAATAAGATATTTTGAAATACAGACGAAATTATTTTGAATTTAGCGTGCTGTGTAGACACACCCTCAGTAGCCCTATGGGCATGTTAGAGCAATAACAGGAGAAAGCTAGAAGGAGTTTTATTTTGACATATAATTTCCTCAGAACATCGATAATTTGTGGGTTATGTTTGGTACAGTACTGAATATGTTCTTAGCACCTAACAAATAATTGCCAGGAATAGAAGTAATAGAAGTCCTAATTTGGAAGTAATGAATATGGCAAAGTCAAGTGTTTGCAAAGGTAAACAAAAATAAAACACTAGACAATGTCTCTGGTTGTTATTGTTAATGTGTCTTAGTTGTTGCAGAGATTATGGCTTTATTGAGGCCCAATATGTTCTGCAAGCATCAGAATGATTAATGGATGTGGCACACATCTTTACCTGGGGAATTTAAGAGATCACATGAGATTGAAGAACTGCAGTTGTCCACTCCAGGATCCAGCAGATCCAGTTGACAGGAGGAGTAAAGAGCTGTCGATGGAGACAGCTATAGACTACAGAGACAAGCATATAAAATTAAATGGGATGAGATGATGAAGATTTAGAAGGATAAAATTATGAAAAAGTTTCATTGTGTGCTTACAGTTTCAAACAAGCCAGCTTTGTAATAAGTTCCAAGGATGTTAGATATTTTAAAAGGTCACGGTCTGGTAATAATTGTGTAGGTGCAATGCTGTCGATGAGAACCACTTGAACACACTCTTACATGTACAGAAGTGTTGTCTTCTTTGTGCCTTTAGGAAAATTACTTTCCAGAGCTAGTGCTGGATGGAAATAAATATTTTATTATAATCTTTGAAATAAATTAAGGCACTCTGGTAAGATCTACTTGTAATATGGATTTGCTGATTTGTGAGTTAGTGATATCTATTGTTCCTCTACACATTATTTGCAAAGGAATATTTACCATTGTTCTTAACTTTGGTGTATCAATTAATTTTACCCTATTGTAATGATTACTATAGAAGTATTTTTTTCTGTAAATCACTTTGTGGTATATTGTGATTCTAGGTAGAAGGGTTTTTGTTTGTTGGGTTGTTTTTCTGGGAGGGGTTGGTGGGCGAGGGGAGAGGGGTGCCTTGTTTCTTACTTCCTCAGGGGCATAAAAAGGTTCATTCTTAGAGTTTCATGCACCAAGCTATTTCCAGACATGTAGGTAAGTAAACTCTATTTTAAAGGATGTGTTAATCTTATCCATAAAATGAATGTGGTTGCACCTTCATTAAAAAAAGAAAAAGATGGCTTGCTACTGGCTTGCTTTGTTGAATTTTAAAAATATATAAAAATAAAAATAATGAAAGCTATAATTAGCAGACTAAGAGGGAGGTCAGAAAGCATTTTTGAAATAGAGAGACATCCTGTTATTATATAGCATCAAGAAAATCATACTGATTTCTGATGTATTGCAGCACACTGTCATCTTCATCTACGACCTTATATTACTACTTGTCAGCTGGGAGTATGAATTCTTTAACAGATTAATCTATGAGCAGTAAAAATTCAGAAAAGGTGTAAATTAAACTCACGTGTGTAAGTTAACAATGTTTTTAGTTAATTATAAATCTCTGACACAGTAGGAGGCCCAGTCTTTGAAAGGGAATCTGGCTTCCTGGCTGGCTCCTTGAAGCAGAGGAAGAAATGTGAATCTGCTTGCTTTTAAGGTAGGGGAGGACAAGATACGGCCCGTGGGCCACATCTGGCCCGCCAAGCCATTTGATCCAGCCTGTGGCCTGCCCTGCCACTTCCCTACCCTCATGCCAATAGAGACGTGGGGCAGGAGAGTACATGAAGTTTCTTCAGCTCCGCCAGGGGCGCGTGGCACCTTGAGGGAACCGCCAGCTGTTCAAAATGACTGGAGGTTTCCTCTCAGCGCCACATGCCCCTGGCAGGGTGGTGGCAGAGGACGAGAGACTTAACGTACTCCCCTGCTCCAAGGCCCAGATTGACCTGAGGGCGAGGGAGTGCACAGTGTCCTCCCCCCGCCAGGGTCGCATGGCACCTAGAGGGAACCACCAGCTGTTCTAAGTGCCACGTGCCCTTGGCAGGGCTGGGGCAGGGTGCAGGAGACTTTGCATGCTCCCCCTTCCCCAGGCCTCGACTGGCCCAAGGATGCGGGATTGGGGGAAGCCTTCTGATTGTGGGAAGCCTCCTCCCTACTTTTTGCTTGAGGCCTTGCCCTTTCACCTGAGGCTCTGCCCTTCAACATGAGGCCCCACCCCTTCCAGGGACCCAGCCTGTGACCACATACTAAAATTCATGAAGTGGCCCCCCTGGCAAAAATTATTACCCACTCCTTTTGTAAGGGAACTAAAAGATTGCTCCATCCCTTGTGAGAGTAGAGACTCCCACTCAGAGAGGGAGGGGAAGCAGTGAGTAAATAGCACCCCTTTATTCAGACACAAGGTGCAGAGAGTCTGCACACAGGCATGGGGGAGTCTTCTTTTTTCCTAAGCTACTGGGAGGTGATACGTGCCGTGCCATAACATAGGCCAGTGTAACTGACAGATAAGGACTGTTGCATAAACCTGCTCACTAACACTCTGTTTGCAGGTAACTTTTCGTAGCACTTGGGAGGTGTGCCACTCCCAGTGCCCATGCCAAAACTCTAATTGGTAACTAGGGTGCCTTTCCCTGGCCTTCTGGGTGTCCCTTCCTGCACCTCCTCCTCCTGCAGATGTTCATGAAGATAAACCCAGACGAACAGGAAAGAAAGAGGAAAAACTCCTCTTGTAACTGCTTAAACCACTGTTAATACCTAGCACATATTTGTATTATATTTGCAATAATGGCTATCTAGACATATAGATATGAAAAATGTATCACCAATAGAGCAAATTGTATTGCTAAGTCAGAAACAGAACTTTTAGTTATATTTAAACTAAACAGAAAGTATTGATAATATAATTCTCGCGTGCATAGTAATATAGCTGATAAAGTATGCTGATAACATGTCATATGTTCTGGAGAAAATTCTACTCCCAAGTACTAATGGTGTTGATTCATAGTAAACTTCATTTACAACACTGTGAGGAAATATTCTGTCTCCACATACATGAACCCATTATTGTTTATCAATTATAGAAACACACAACCGATGTAAAATAAAAAGCTTAATATGGCTGTGGGTTGAAGCATATATTTTCAGTGGATACATTGGGATCAGTTTCATACTAATGCTTTTACCTTAGAACACAATAGGCTCTATAACACACATTTATTTTATTTATTTATTTTACTGGCAAAACCCCCTTTTCCACTATCGTTTCAGCAAGTGTGAACTTAGTGAGAATACCAAATGGGAATTACTTGTGATACAGAGGCAACAGCCTGGGGTGGCAGCAACCCCTGTCTGTGGGGCACCGGAGCTCCCTACACACAGAAGCTGCTCCGTGGGATGTGCTGTTGCCCTAGTGAGAATACCAAATGGGAATTTGTCTACATCAATCACCCAATGTTAATATGATCACCATTCTCCCTTCCCACATTTCTCACCTTTATTTCTCTGTATTCATTTACAATCTGATCGGGTAAAAATTCCTATTAAGTCCGAGGACTTTCTCGGACTTCCTGCTGTGTAGACAGTGACAAAATCTGAAATATACTATTTTGACTTAAGCTACTCAATTGCATAGCTTATTTTGGCTTTAGTCCTGCTGTGTAGACGTGCCCTGGATGTCTAACTTAAACTACCAAGTAAATCCGTACAGATTTTGACCTAGTTGAACAAGTACCAAACCTGTTTTACCTTACTCATGTAGGCTGGCCTTTTCAATCCATAGGATATCTTGTGGGAGTAAGGTGACCAAGATTTGGACCACCAGTCAATTATTTTTGTGGTGTTCTTATGAATTTATTTTGGAAAGTCTATTAAATCATTAAGAAGGCAGGCATTTTTTAATATTGATGAAGTTACTGTTCCAGTTTTATTACTTTTTTAATATAAAAGGGCAGCAGCCCAAAGCAATATATTGTGTATAGTATTTTATAACCAAAAGTGATCCTGAACTATATTTCTGGGAACTATATTACACTTTTGTGGGTCTTCTGAGAGCCAGAACTAAAAAGTTACTTCTCTCTCTATCTCCTACAGCACAGTGTCTCTAGAGCTAACTGCAATAAGATCATTATGTTGTTTACTGATGGTGGTGAAGAGAGAGCCCAAGAGATTTTTCACAAATACAACAAAGACAAAAAAGTAAGTGGCATTTACAAAAAATTTTCAGCATGAAGATACTTAATGAGGACATTTAGGTGGTTTCTGGAGGGAAAAATGCTTGCATTTTATAAATGCTCAAAATAACTGGTATCTTTGAAATGCAAGTATTGAATAATACACCATCAGAAGCTTTCCCAGTGAACAACATTGCTATGAAAATATGGTGGAATTATTAAATAATATTTTGCATATCTGTACTGTCTATTACCTCAAAGCTCTTTTACTCCTGTCTGCCAAAATGAAAAATTCTGGGCACAATATTTGAAAATTCTGCTTATTTTATTTGTCAAAATAACACAATCCAATCATAACAATTTCCGTTATTTTGGTAATTTATTTCAAAATACCAGTCTGCTTAAACATAGAAACAGTCCCTTAGGTTTCAGTGGAACTATTCATGTGATCATACCTGGGCATGTACCTTGCTTATTTGGGGCCCAGAAATCCAGGGTTCTGTTCCTGTCTCTGCCAAGGACTCACTATGTGACCTTGAAAAAGTTCTTTCACTTGATTTCGGCCCTCCTCCCCATCAACATTATGGATATAAAGTCCCCCTCACAGTGGTGCTAGAAGGTTTGACTAATCCAGGACTACTCAACTTTGGAAGCCCTGGGGGCCACAATGATACTCAGAGCACATGCCGAAGGCCACAACTTAAGTGCGGTTCCATATATATATATGCAAATATATGCAAATAGCTTCTTTCACACTGATGGGCATGAATACAAAGATTAAGGCAAGACTACATAACACACAGGCCCCATTTAAGTCGGTTCTGATTATATTAATAAAATGCAATATTTACCTGATTTCCACCCATATGACAGCACTTTTAATGAGCAATGACAGTCCAGGAATTTAACTACGAAAAAGCATATCAACAGAAGACCACTATATTGACTACTTTTTTGTTTTGGCTCCCACTCACGTGTTAAGCTCCGCATAAACCCAAATCACATCGTGGGCTACAAACAAATGGGCCGTGGACCGGATGCAGCCTATGGGCCACATGTTGAGTAGCCTTGGACTAATCTGTGTATATTACTTTGAGACTTGAAAGGCATTTTTTAAACTGTTGGTTAACAATAATCTACATTGCACTACCAGCTGGAATTGTAGTCACTCAGCTCTAAGGCATTCTAACTGCAACCATCTCAAGTTACACATGGAGAGAGTTCATGCTATCTCACCTCTTTTCTGTGCCTGATAGTTTTTGGTGTGCTATAAAAGAATGATATCAGCCAACAGAAAAGTAATTAGGTGACATTCAATGAAAGACGCATGGAGGGGTGCATGATTCATTTCTTAGAGCTTTTCATTTTTATTTTAGGATTGGAAAGAAGATAAAATGACCAGTTCTAACACAGGTGCAGTTTTATAATGCTAAGAAATGAATCACATTGCATCCTGCATTGTGCCCAATTGTATAAGTATAAGAAAGACAATAAATTCCTCAGCCAAGCATTGCAAATGAAATGTATGGTTATTGTCTGACACACAATTTGTTACTGCATACTATGTAAAATGTGTGGATAATAATTGCCACTTTATTAGAACGTATGCTTAATTAAACACATTTTCTGATATAATTAACGGTAATGGAAGCAACTTACATCTGATTAATGTTATAAATTTGCTGATTTAATTCTCAGTAAATGCCAGCATTCCTTTTACTTTTACTTTTCTACTAATATCCTAGCAAAAATGTCTGTACCATTGCTTTACTCCAAAGTGACTTTAAAAGTACAAGGAGTAAAGTTTTTAACTTGTACCACTTGAAAAGCATAAGGTTTATTCAAGGAAAAAGGATATGCTTTTTCAATCAAGTAAACATCTTTACCTTCTTGAAGATTCATTTGTGTTTATAAAATATAATTAGAGACGCTTATAAATATTTTATAGCAAAAAGATAGAATGAGGGTAATCAGTGATTTGTACTGGCAAATTCATCTGTGTGAAATCATAATACAAATAACCATGCCATTGTAGCAAGGTTCTGGTGTTCCTCAAGTAATACCTTAATGCAAAAGTTATTAGTACTAATTCAAGAACTCATAGTCTATCTGGTGACAAGGATAAGCTTTATTTTTGAATGTTAATGCTTTATATGTATCTCTGTCTTTTTGAGCATCTATAATTAATGTTTAGACTGACAGAGGATAAAAGTAAAGCCACTGGCACATGCATTCCTAGATTAGAAAATTAATATGTTTTATCTTGCAAAGAAGTAGCCATAGATAATAAGGTAGCCTTCTAAAGACTTAGAGTAAGCTGTGTTTGTGCAAGAAATGATAAGACTTCTCACTGGTAATGATAATGGTCCAGATTTTAGTAGTTTTACTCCAGTCTACTTATGCCACAAGTTGTCCATCACACATAATAGAGACTAAGTTATAAACAAAGGTTCTATTCAAGATGAGTAAGGCTATCAGAATCTGATTCTTTGTATTTTTTAGAAATAACATTACAAGAGTAGTAAAATGCAGCTGAGCTGTATATATTGCAAATTAGACAGAACCAAGTGGTGGTATCTGTTCTTGAATTATCGTTCGTGTTTGAGCATTTCTCCCTATGCTTAGCAATGGAGTTGTAAAAGAAAAATCTTTATGTTGTTCACTATTGTAGAAGAGTACAGTGAATCATTGTTACCTTGGAGATGTAACTTTTTGACCTTCTGTCTGAGATTGTGGAATGAAGTCCCAGAGGAACTAGGGGCCATCTCAAAACTCTCCTCTTTCAACTCCAAGTGAAAGACACGGTTCTTCAATCTTGTCTTCTCTAACATAAATATACCTTTTAAAATGCAAGCAAAAAAAAGAAGATGCTTCACTGCATACACTTCTCCTCCTTAGGGAGAGAAGGAGAGAAACAACATCTGATCAATTTTAATCATGTTGCTTGATTCACTACTGTAAGATGTTTACATACTACTTTGATGACTGCAGTATAAGAACGCATATATGAATTGAGTAGATTTAGTCATACTCTATTATATACCATTTGATGGAAGACTTATTGCCTGACATTATATAAAAATTCCATCTTCTCCTTTATTCAAACCTGATCTTGTTACTCCTCATTGTTGCAGACTCTCCAAGCTAAACTCACTATAGATCTCAAAGTACTGTTTCCTTCTTGGTGTCAACCAGTTTGGTATGTAAGGAAGCTAAGTATCTTTTGGCTAATCACACAACATGGCATGTTTACACTTCTTTGCATTATTTTGCTGTTACTGGAGCTGGCCCTTAGTTCAGCCTTCTAGTTGCTAAGTCAAAGAAAACAATAAAACATTGTATTAAACAAAAGCAGCAACCCTTGAAAATAGAGGCAGGGAAAATATCCCATTAAATTACTGATTTTGATCTGTTTGCGCTGGCTATATTTCAAGTCAATTTCTGTCTCTTTAAATCCCATGGTGTGTGAATGCAGAGATTGTTGTAAAACCAGATTAACGATTAATATTTTGAGGGGACAGGTCTGAATGAATTCAGGGAATGTTTGTTCTATGTTTGTACAGTGGTGTCCTGGCTATGCCAAAGGTTCCAAGGTGTTACTGCGCTATAAGTAGTAGTAAAGCCTTTGACATCTAAATTATTCATTTAATCTTGCCTTGTCATGCTTTGTCACTTCTGTAAAGCTATAGTTAGAGTAATAAAATACAACTTTGCAGGGTGCTATTTAACAACTGGCATATTTACCTTTACTGTGGCAATCGCGATGCTCACATTAAACACCCTGGCAATACCACATTGGCAGCAGGAAATTACAGGGATGGAAGTGGTAAATATTCATGTTGTGTGTGTGCAGCCAGGCTACCGATAGCTTTGTTGAAGACAGCAGTCTATTTACACATAATGGCCGAGCAAAGCAACCGTGACTATTCACTGCCATTAAAAAACCAATGACACTTACATGATAGAATGCTATCCCCAGTGCATTGGCCAAAATCCACCCTTTGTGTGTTCTGTTTTCTCTAATTACGCATGTAGTTACAATTAGATTTGTCATTTTTCTATTTTAAGACTTGATTTGTTGGTGTAATTTAACAGCTGTCAAGTTCTGCCTCAGAGGTGGCTGCATTTCATAAGTACGTGGGAGTGATTCTTCAATGTGTGTGTGTCGTATGAATGAGATGGCATTAAAGGGCAAAATGAAAACAAGGAAGATTTTGATTGAATAGGTTAGATCCTGGGCTATGTCTGAACTAAGCTTGGCAGAGTCTGAGGGGCAAAGGTTTCAAGCCAACTCTATCCTTCCTGTATATTAAGTTAGTGTCTGGACTGACTTACCCCTAAAGTGACCCAGAAGGTAGAGATTACTATGACACTTTGTCATGTCCCTGGCCATGCCCCTTATTATGGGAACTGTAATGTAGATGGGGGTGTAGAAGGTGTTGGGCAGGAGGAATCCTCCACTGGCCAGCTAGTCTGTCTTTACTGCCCCTTTGTACTGTATATTACTAGCACAATGCAATTGTAAGGGACCAAAGCATAGGTTAGCTGGCCATAGCTGGGCTGGGGTCTGCATGCTGGGGATAGTAGACAATGAACAGGAATCAGCAGAATCATTAGAGTCAGGGTCAAAGTCAAGATGGGGTTAGAGACCAGAAATAGTGCCAGGCTGGAGATGGGAGGCAGGAATCAAACTTTGAATTATGCTGGAGTCTGAGACTAGTGGTGGCACCAGGAAAGATTCAAGGTCAAGGTCAAACTGGGATCAGAGATCAGCAGATGAAATCTGAATTTGTAGCAAGCCCTAAGCCTGTGACGTTGACCAGACAACTTTCTGGATCAACTCTCTTGAGGATTAAATAGGATGGATGGTCAACCACAGGGTTTCAGGGTACTGTTATTCTAGATCCTTAGGGTGGATTTCCTGTGGCAACATCTCCACATAGCTCCTGGATAGGCTGGCATGACTTCTTGGTACACTGTGGGAATATCAGCCATCCTAGGCTCTGCAGCGTCTGAATCTAGTTTCTGCATCTTTATAGCTACTTAGCTAGGCCAATATCTACAATGTCATCTTAATTCTGAGATCAGCTGATCTGTAGAATGGCTTCCTAAAAGAATTGGTAGAAGACCTCTCTTTGGAGACATTTAGAAACAAACGAACAATCCTAAAATGTACAGGAAGATGATCTCATAGCCATCACATGCACCCACTTCACTTTCCTCTGGTGAGACAGTAACCGTGCTTTTCACAGGCACTTATTTGAAATACATTATATTAGTCCCTTATAATATGAGTTTAGGCTTAAAAATGCATGTCAGGATAACTCTTAAACAAGTTTTGGGCATTAAGTCTCTTTTCCAAACAGATGGAATCTAAACTAGGTGGGGTGAGATATATTGGAACTGAAAGGCTGCCAATGTTCTAGTGAGAGAACAGACAGAAATATGTGGGGTTCTTCACAGTAGAGCCAAAGGGGATAAGAGAGTATGAGAGGCTCCATGGTAAGCATGAGAAGGAAAGAACAGCTGAAACAGACAGTGGAACAAGAGGGGAAAATGCAGTAACTTAAACATGTTACATAAGGGCTTAAAATAAAGTTAAAAATGGAAAACATCAAGAAACAGAGTTAAATTCCATCCCAATATTATGAAGTTTGTATTTATATATTCACGAAGCATGAGGAAATAAAATAAGAGATGTGGTAAGAGAAGGTGTATCAGAGCCTCAAATTAGCCTAGTGGAGGAAGAAAATAAGTCTTAAATACCTGTGTAACCTAAATCAGTATTTTTCAGCTTCTGATCAGTGGATCTCTGGGGGTCTGTAGTCTGTCTAAATTTTCAAAAGGTGTCTGCACTGCCATTTGAAAACTGTTAGGTGAAAAACTGTTCCAAAGTACTAACCTAAATTGTTTGGAAGGGTTTAAGAAGAGTTGTTTTTGGGGAAAGGAGAGCATGTAATTGATTCAAGAACATTATATCCTATAAAAATATATAGTTGAGAATAAGAATTGCTATAATTAATAACAATAATTTTGGCAGGTTTTACTATAAAATGTCCAATCACAAGAAGCAATCAGGGGGAGAATCTAGTTTAAATAAAAATAGCTAAAAAGTGAAAACTTATTCCAGAAGTAAACTGGGATGTTTTAAGTAGACGAGGTCAAATAAAGTAAGGCTGTTAAATCAGGATTTGCATCCAGGATTAAACAACTTTTTGCTTTTCTGTACATTATTATCAAAAGACTTATACAAGATAGTAAAATGGTAAAGTAAAAGAGGCTCTTAAACATTTTGATAATAATGTATAGAAGAGCAAAAATTTGTTTAATTCAACATTAAACAAAAGGAAATGAAGGCCATTGCCATATATAAAGATACAGGATTAAAAAGGTCTCAACTAAGTGTTCTTTTTGCATCCACAATTAATTATACACACAGATATAGTATGTGATTGAATGGCTATCCAGTTTGTATGTAGAATGGGTGATGCAGACAGATGGCTACTGGTTCTCAAAAAACAAACTAATACTTTAAGAAGGGATAAAAATTCTAAGGGTGAAATTCTGGTTCCACTGAAATCAATGTGTGTTTTGCCATAGTCTTCAGATGAGTCAGGATATCATCTTGAATTATTTGAATAGTTTGAGGAAATAGAACAGGGAAAGATACAAGATATGCAGTTGAGAAAGTTTCTGTTTTTGGTCTGTTTGCCTGCATGTCTGTCTGTCCTTGAGCTGGGAGACATTATGCATCCCTCCCCCTGGCTGTGCCCACGGCACTGCACTGCTCGTGGACAGGCGCTTTTCACCTGGCCCCAAGAAGCTGCAGTGAGAGAGGGTATGGGTTGTTCTCTCTCCCCAGGGCATCATGCATGCTGAACCTCTCATCTTTAGCCCCACCACAGAGCAATCCAGGCTTTCTTCAGACAACGGAGAGAAGCTTCCAGATCACAGGCCCTGGTTCTCATGGGGGACTTTAATCACTCTGACATCTGTTGGGAGATCAAAACAGCAGTACACAGACAATCCAGGAAGTTTTTGGAGAATGTTGGGGATAACTTCTTGGTACAAGTGCTGAAGGAACCAACCAGGGGACATGCACAACTTGACCCACTGCTCACAAACAGGGATGAACTAGTAGGGGAAGTAGAGGTGGGGGACAACCTGGGAAGCAGTGATCATGAGATGGTAGATTTCAGGATCCTGACTAAAGGAAGAAAGGAGAGTAGCAAAATACGCACCCTGGACTTCAGAAAAGCAGACTTTGACTCCCTCAGAGATCTGATAGGCAGGATCCTTTGGGATGCTAACATGAAGGGGAAAGGAGTCCAGGAGAGCTGGCAGTATTTTAAAGAAGCCTTATTAAAGGCACAGGAAGAAACCATACCGATGCGCAGTAAGAAAAGCAAATATGGTAGGCGACCATATTGGCTTAGTGGGGAAATCCTTGGTGAGCTTCAACACAAAAGGGAAGCTTACAAGAAGTGGAAACTTGGACAGATGACTAGGGAGGAGTATAAATATATTGCTCAAGAATGCAGGGGAGTTATCAGGAAAGCGAAAGCGCAATTGGAATTGCAGCTAGCAAAGGATGTGAAGGTTAACAAGAAAGGTTTCTACGGGCATTTTAGCAATAAGAAGGTGATCACACAAGGTGTAGGACCTTTACTGGATGATGGAGGTAATCTAGTGACAGATGATGTGGGAAAAGCTGAAGTACTCAATGCTTTCTTTGCCTCTGTCTTCATGGACAAGGTCAGCTCCCAGACTAATACGCTAGGCATGTGGTATGGGAAGGAGATGGACAGCCCTTGGTAGGGAAAGAACAGGTTAGGAACTATTTAGAAAAGCTAAACATATACAGATCCATGGGTCCAGATTTAATGCATCCGAGGCTATTAAGGGAGTTGGCAAATGTAATTGCTGAGCCTTTGGCCATTATCTTTGAAAACTCGTGGAGATTGGGAGAGATCCCGGGTGATTGGAAGAAGGCAAATGTAGTGCCCATCTTTAAAAAAGGGAAGGAGGACAATCCAGGGAACTACAGACCAGTCAGCCTTACCTCAGTCCCCGGAAAAATCATGGAGGGGATCCTCAAGGAATCCATTTTGAAGCACTTAGAAGAGGGGAAAGTGATCAGGAATAGTCAACATGGATTCACGAAGGGCAAGTCATGCCTGACCAATCAGATTAGCTTCTATGATGAGGTAACTGGCTCTGTGGTGATGGGAAAATCAGTGGATGTGATATACCTTGACTTTAGCAAATCTTTTTATACTGTCTCCCACAATATTCTTGCCAGCAAGTTAAGGAAGTATGGATTGGATAAATGGACTGTAAGATGGATAGAAAGTTGGCTAGACTGTCGGGCCCAACGGGTAGTGATCAACGGCTCGATGTCAGGTTGGTGGTTGGTTTCTGGCGGAGTGCCCCAAGGATCTGTTCTAGGACCTGTTTTGTTCAACATCTTTATTAATGACCTGGATGAGAGGATGGATTGCACCCCTCAGCAAGTTTGCAGATGACACTTAGCTAGGGTGAGAGGTAGACACACTGGAGGGAAGGGATAGAGTCCAGAATGACTTAGACAAAGTGGAGGATTGGGCCACAAGAAATCTGATGAGGTTCAACAAGGACAAGAGTAGAGTCCTGCACTTGGGACGGAAGAATCCCAAGCATTGTTACAGGCTGGGGACCAACTGGCTAAGTAGCAGTTCTGCAGAAAAGGACCTGGGGATTACAGTGAATGAGAACCTGGATGAGTCAACAGTGTGCCCTTGTAGCCAAGAAGGCTAATGGGATATTAGGTTGCATTAGGAGGAGCATTGTCAGCACATCTAGAGAAGTGATTATTCCCCTTTATGTGGCTCTGGTAAGGACACATCTGGAGTATTATGTCCAGTTCTGGGCCCCCCACTATAGAAAGGACGTGGATGCAGTGGAGAGGGTCCAGTGGAGAGCGGGGGCTGGAGCACATGACCTATGAGGAGAGAGAGGGATTTGGATTTGTTTATTCTGCAGAAGACAAGAGTGAGGGGGGATTTGATGGCAGCCTCCAGCTTCCTGAAGGGAGGTTCCAAAGAGGATGGAGAAAGACTGTTCACAGTAGTGACGGATGGCAGAACAAGGAGCAGTGGTCTCAAGTTACAGTGGGAGAGGTCTAGGTTGGATATTAGGAAAATCTATTTCACTAGGAGGGTGGTGAAGTACTGGAATGGGTTACCTAGGGAGATGGTGGAATCTCCATCCTTAGAGGTTTTTAAGTTTCGGTTTGGCAAAGCCCTGGCTGAGTTGATTTAGTTGGGATTGGTCCTGGCTTGGGCAGGGAGCTGGACTTGATGATCTCCTGAGGTCTCTTTCAGCTCTATGATTCTATAATATAAATGAAGAAAAACAAAACTTATTTGAGTTAAAGGCCTGAGCAACGCCGGGTAAATCATCTACTTAAATAAATTAGAAAAACAATTAGTAATAGGGAATATATTGGCAGTAATGCCACAAACCACTGATCAGGATAATAATTTAAGGTTTGACCCATGACAGCCTTTCATCAGCAGTTAATTAAGTGCAATCCATAAGAGCAGAATGAATGAGGACATTTTATAATGCTCAGTATACACAGAAATTCTGCCTGCACTGCAGACTGAAGTTGATGAGTCACTGCTAGAGTGCTATGCCCAGCTGAAATCTCCTTTTTAAAGAAGTCTGTAGAAGAATTGGAGACATGGCATGAAAAATGAAGTTGCATACCAAATTTAGTGTGATAAACTCCAAAGGTACATCTACACAGAGGCACAATTTCAGGATAACATCGATTGTCCCGAAATAGCGTTCTGAGCATCTTAACAGCAAGCTCATTATTTCAAAATACGTTTGAAGTAATGGGCTTATTATTCCAATGTCATGTAAACCTTGTTTCATGAGGATTAAGGGACTCATTGGAATAGCGCGCTATTTCAAAATTAGCGCTGTTTAGACAACGCCTGATTTTGAAATAGGCTATCTCAAAATAAGCTATACAATTCGCATGGCTCAAATTGCATAGCTTATTTCGAGCTACGCGCAACTGTGTAGACCAGAGCTGAGCAAAATACAGCTCACGAAGCCACCAGATCCGGCCCACAGACCACCCTGCCGAGACCCTCATGAACTCAGTTGCTGCAGTTTAAAACAGCTCTGCTCTGCAGGGAGTGGGAAGCTTCATGCAATCTCCCCAACCCACCTCAATCCTCAGTTCCTGTTGGCCAGAAACAATTTGCCAATAAGAACTGACCTCAGCTAATCTCTCTGCTTCTATTGGCTGGAAATAGCCAGCCAATCAGAGATGAGAGATTGGCCTGGGAGACTGGGGCAGTGCAAGCTTCCCCACCCGGAGTTGAGAGCCACATGGAGGGGGCAGCCTGTATTTTCAAGCGGGCTGAGGCTGCAGCAGGCAGGGAGCCCAGACTGCCTTGGGGGTGCTGCAGCCTGCTGGCCAGGAGACACTTCGGTAAACTCCTTCCAGCCAGCACCTGCCTCTGGCACCCCAACCCCTCCTGCATCCCAACTCCCTCCCCCAGATCACCATCCAAACCCTCTGCACACACACCCCGACCCAGGTGACCATTCCTTCCCAGACCCTGTACCTCCTCCTGCACTCCTCCCCTGAATCCTCTCCTGCACCCACACTCCCTCCTTGACTCTACACCCCAATCCCCTAACCTAGATCGTAATCCCCTCCTCCACCCAAACACCCTCTCAGACCCCACACCATCTCCTGCACCCCAGTCCCTTACCCCATGCAACCTTCTGCACCCAACCTCCAAACTATAGACCCCACGCCTCCTCCACAAAAAAATGTGGCCCTTGATCACTTACCAAAACCTTGGAGTGGCCCCCCACCAAAATTATTGTCCACCTTTGGTGTAGACATATGGGTGAAACCCTGACCCCATTGAAATCAATGGCAAAATTCCTATTGAATTCAGTGGAGCCAAGATTTCATTGTATGTTTAAATAAAATAGAGAGACATGGTGAGAGGGGCAATATTTTTTTTAATTGGACCAAATTCTGGTAGTGAGGGAAATAAGCATCCTCACCCATCTTGTCTGTCTCATACCCTGAGACCAATATGACTTCAACACTGCATATAACATAATAATACTCCACAGTGAACAGAGAATCTGTTGTTCATGAAGATTAGCATTGGCTACAGAATGCTGGTGTTAACTGGAAAGGAGGGACATAGGTGACAAGTTTCTGGTCTGTATCCTCAGCAAATAATATATATATATATATTATCAGAGAGCTCTATGAAACTAAAGATACCGGAGGTATCCTGAAATAGCTACCCTGCGTCTATACAAGCCGCCTATTATTTTGAAATATTTTTCAAAATAATGAGCCCGCTATTTCACTATCCTGGTAAACCTTGTTCCGTGAGGGATAAGGGATGGCTTGAAATAGCACGTTATTTTGAAATTTGGCAGTGTGTAGGCACACCAAAATAAGCTAGTGCAAATTGCGTATCTTATTTCGAGTTTAGGGTGCTATGTAGACACACCCTAAAAGAGCTACTTCCAGATCTGGTCCACCACATCTCCATTATGTCTAATTCTCGGTTCAGCATTTTGAAGTTAATGATTTTACTTGAATTTGTATTCATATTATCCATGTATCTAAATTTACATAAAATTACCTATCCATATTTTTAAGTCTCTTTCAGGGGTTTAAGTGAAATGTGCGTGGTTCATAGCCCTTGTTCTAGTCCTCTGCACAGACATATAGTACAAAGGATTCATCTGGTGTATATGCTGAAAACACTTTTTTCAATAATTTTATTTTTATTTTAACTGTTGCTTTTACCATCTCTGAACAGCAGAGTACTGTGCTTGCTAACTTCTGTGTTTGTGGCAATTGCATCTTTGCTTGTGATGCATCTGGCTTCATGGCAGGACTGCGTTTGGTTAACAAAGACAATTTTCCCTGATAAGGTTCCCTGTTTTATGCAAAGCATATTTGCAAAACTTAAAAAACAGTTGATTCTATATCAGTCTTTGACTGTGCAGCACATTTATAGTAATATTTTAATCAGTAGCTGGAACCATAATAAATATCATCATTAATTACCATTTGAGAAAGCAGCCAACACAATTCTTCCATTAAAGTTCAAAGTTTAGTTAAATGAGACATTATCAATTATAATCTGTTGGTAGTTAAGATTTAGCAAGATTTTCAGCTTTTTAACTAGAAAACCCTGAACTAGTGGGGAGGGTTCACTACTTTACGTCACTTTATAATGAAACAAGATTTATGTTTTGTCAGCTGAGATGTGATTTAAATACAGGGTACTATCCTGCTGTCATTAATCAGGCCCCGATCCTTAGCTTTCACACTTGTAAAGTTGAGCATGTAAATACATGTTTGCAGTATTGGAGCCTCAGGCCACTTAAAATTAAGAGAATTAAAGTTTTCATTGCAGGATCAGGTCTAATTTCTTCTTTAGCTGAAAATGAAGAGACATATGTATAGATTGTTTTCTTAAAGTAATTGAAGATATTCATCATTTACAATAGAAGGGACCTCACAATGAGAATTACGTGGTCCCCATTTGTTCTGTGGCAAAATAATTTATTATTCTACCATTCCTCGTACAGATGAGGTCTAAATTTGTATATTCGGAATGGTGATGTCACAACTTTAACTGTTCTCATAGCAGATGCACAGAAGGAATCTTGAGATTTTGGATGTAGTTTAGCTGTCCTTTGTCCTAATTTAGAAAAAATAAAATACAGTTTTACAAGCAAGTTTAGCTAGCCCATATAGTATTACCTTTTTTTAAATTGTAAAGAGCATTCTGTATTATATATGTAAATTTATAATTCGATCCTTCAGATACACTGGGAAATATAGCAACTGCTTATAGTGGGTAGCAACAGTGGATATAGTTGTATCAAGACTGGAAATATTTTAACTATGAGTGAAGATGGTCAAATTTGGCTCAGCAGAATCTAAAAAAATATGTTTGAGGCGTCCCTGAAATACAATAATTATTTATGTTTTCTCTTGTTATGCTCACGAAGAAACCTAGCTAGAAAATGCTGACATTGAAATGTTTTAATATAGGACAGAGAAAGGAAAAGGAAAGCAAGCCAGGTAATAGAAACACTCTGTCCTGTCCTCTGCCCAAAGTGTACATTTTTAAACCATAACAGATCCTGCAAATTTACTGGCAATCTGAATTTTCCCTGTTAATTGCGTTCTTGAATTCATATCAGGGCTCTGTAAAAGAAAACCCATTAAAGAGAGTGCCAACCAACTGGGAGCCATTTCTTAAGGGAATGACGGTAAAAGAATGTTGGAGGACAAATAAAAGAGATAAGAATGGAGTATGTCGGAGACTAAATTGGGTACTAGTGGGTTGCTGTGTAATGTCAGTTTAGTTGGATATTAGATAAGGAAGGGGATAAAAAAAAGTAGGGGTATTGCATGAAATACTATTGTGTGTGTGAATGGACCAATTGAGCTGTGTCATTAATCCCACATGCTGTAAAGAAAATGGAGACGGTTTCATTTAAATTAACAAAGGAAAGACATTCAGACTTCAGGCTGCAATTCCATTCTGAACCATCACCCATGGGATGCTGTTCTGAAACCTTTGCAATTCCTGGGCAATATGTTACCAGCAAGAGAAAAAGCTTTAGATCTGATTTTTTGCTTATTAATTATTTGCCCACATCATCAAACCATTTACTTTTAAATTTCTTTCACTACTTTTCCTTTCTTCAGAGTCAGCATTTTCATTAATCTTTGGAGATTTGACCATTGTGAAATTAGACTTGAACTTTGTGTAACTGATAATTGTGCAGGCAAAGATTTCCTGTAAATAAGCTCTGCTGGGAAATGAGAATTTCCTATGGCCTTTCCCCCCTCCTATTATTATGCAATCCTTTGGCATTTGAAACATTTAATTGCAATCAAACATTTCATGCTACAAGAACTAGGGTAATGGGAGTGGAAAGCTGAAAGAATAATGCTACAAAAGAGAACAGTACATTTTTTTCCAGAGAGCAGCCTATTTGCATTCAGCAACGAATCAATCTGCAATAGCTGGAAAAGGACCATGATGGAAGCAAGCTAGAAACTAATATTCATTGGGATATTAAAATTATCCTGCTAGCTTCAGCTGTGTGAAATGACAGCTTTATAGGTAATGGTTCCTCCATGAGGTGGATGAGGTCAAACAACGATGAATGTCTTAACGTTGTATTACAGTACAAACAGTGATAATCGTGATAACCTCCATAACTAAGTTGGCCTCCATAACTAAGTTGGCCAAATTCCAATTTCATTGTCATCTGATTCTGTTCTATCAAAACATGTCGTAAGGTCCTCCCATCTTTATTCCAGAATTGCTGTGGATGGTGGCCTCTTTTCTTAGATGCCCAGCTAGATATAGAGAACACTTTACTTGAGTATGGTTGTTAGCTGCTGGGAGAAGTAATTTTGTGTATTTTCAGGTCGGCCACCCACAATATAACAAGGAGCTCCCCCCAAAAATTCCCCTTTAGTTTGTGAAGAGTATCAGAGAGCACCTGCTCATATAGAGGAGAGGGACATGAGAAGTCTATTACTGTATTTCCCCTTTAAACAAAGAAATGTTTAATCATAATTATAACCGAAGAAAGAGGCTTTGAGTAAACATAATTAGATTCATTAACTTTTAAAATGCCTCTTCATTGTTCCTGGGAAAATATACTGACAATATAGAACAGTGTTCTGCTTCTGTAGTTTGAAGTGGAAATGAGAACATATGTGTGGGATTGTAGGGGAAATACTACAGGTTGGACCTCCCTGGTCTGGCACCCTCGGGACCTGAGCCATCCCGGACCTGGGAGTTTGCTGGACCACGGGAGGTCAGTGCTCTCCTGTTGGCTGCCCCACTGCCAGCTCCTCTTCCTGGGGCTTGCTGTGCTGCTGCCCCTGCTGCTGCAGGGGATTCCAAGGAGTTCCCCTGCCAGGGCCGCCATGATGACACCAGACCCATTTAGCTGCCGTCAGCCCTGGTACCTCTGGCAGTTCCTCAACGGTTTCTGGCCCCGGGCCGCCCAACCGCCACTGGTCCCACTGCCACCAGAGGTTTCCCAGGGTTCCCTGACTGGGGCAGCCACTGGGAATTCCCCTGCTGGAGCTGGGATTACCCTTTTGCAGCCTGGCCCTGCTGCAAGGGTTTCCCAGCTGGCACTCCTGGGCCGCTGCCTGGCCCCACTGCTGCTGAGGTTTTTCCCAGTCAGGGCCACCTGGCCATCACAACCCTTCTACTGCCAGAGGGTTCCCAGGATTCCCTAGCTGGGGCCACCATGCTACTGCCGGCCCCACTGCCAGGGTCTCTCTGGCAAGCTGATACCACTAATGCAGGGGGTTTCCTGGCTGGAGCAGAAGCTCCCCCATGCCACCTGGCCTCGCTGATGCCAGTGTTCCCCTGCCTAGCTGCTGCTAGTCTTGCTGGGACCCCATGTTTTCCTGGCTGGCTCCCGCTCCTGGGGCTCTTTGGTCCAGCAACATCCCAGGCCTTGTCGTATCACAGATGTTGCCGGACCAGAGAGTTCCTGATTTGGGAGGTTCAACCCGTAACAGCTTCTGAAATCTGGTCCCTTCTAAAGGCCAATGCTTTACTCTTCAGAAACATTGAGAAATCCATGTGTAAGCCATTTCTGAGTGAGTCAATTTAGCTGTATTGAGAGAGTAATGGCAAAGCCGGGAATTGAATTTAAGTCTAAGCTCCTTAATTTAAAAAATCCTTTCCTAACAAGTGGTCAGGGTTATAGAGTATAAAACATATCACTCCTTAGTATCATCATCATCATATAATGAAGGCTGAATAAACTTGTGTTCAGTTTTACCAGTTTCATCTGCTATGAATGGGTATGTCTACACTAGCCCCCTAGTTCGAACTAGGGAGGCTAATGTAAGCATTCGAAGGTGCAAATCAAGCCCGGGATTTAAATATCCCACGCTTGATTTGCATCTTCCCAGCCGGTCACCATTTTTGAAATTTACAAGTCCGGACTAACTGCCCGCATCTACACGTGGCAGGGACCCGGTAGTTCAAAATAAAGCCCTAGTTCGAACTACTTGTTAAACCTCATTCCAGGAGGAATAACAGGTAGTTCAAACTAGGGCTTTATTTCGAACTACCGGGTCCTTACTGCGTGTAGACGCGGGTAGTTAGTCCGGACTTGTAAATTTAAAAAAAAAAAAAAAAAAAATGGCGACCGGCCGGGAAGATGCAAATCAAGCGCGGGATATTTAAATCCCGGGCTTGATTTGCAACTTCAAATGCCTACATTAGCCTCCCTAGTTCGAACTAGGGGGCTAGTGTAGACATACCCAATGTGATCGAGCTTATAATGATATTTTGAAATATTCAAAATAGTGCAAGGCCAAAAAAGTGTGGGAAGATGTTTTATGTTTAGAGTGGTATGCTAATAAAAATAAATATTTATTTGAGAAGAGAAGCTGTCCTTATATGCCCTTCTGAAATAATAATAATAATAATAATAATAATTAATAATAATAAATAAATGGCATGAAAGGACTACCATCTTCAAAAAAGAGAGAGACATCCTATACGACCCATTAACAGGTTCAAAAATGGGTAACTGCATGCTCATGTTAATTCCCCAGCTGTTCCACAAGGTGGCAGTAATAAGATATGGAACTGTATTAATGAAACTTGTAGGGGACTGTTAATACAGAGATTGCTCCTCAGGTCACAATTTAATGGTACTACCTGCCTTTGTACTATAAAATATCTCCTGTTGAATGAAAATTTTCTTTAAATATCCAGAAGTAAAAAGACAGACAAAAACACTTTTTCACTAAAAAGATAGAAGTGGAAGTCACTTGAAAGAATTTGTCAGTGAAAAGATATCTGTGGGATGTGTGTGAATTGGCATAGAGGT
Source organism: Pelochelys cantorii (assembly GCA_032595735.1). Taxonomy (NCBI): domain Eukaryota; kingdom Metazoa; phylum Chordata; order Testudines; family Trionychidae; genus Pelochelys; species Pelochelys cantorii. Next base: position 328,342,706 of record CM064326.1, on the reverse strand, counting down.
GAAGACTTCAAATATTAACCTTCACGTTTCAATTTATATTGCAATACCAGTCTTTCTTTTTACCTCTTAACCAGAAACATTTGAATGGTCTTGTGTCAATTTTTTCTTCACTGAATAGGGATGTGGTAAAATATTTTTGTTCTTTACTAGTACAAACCCTAATTAATATAATTTGACTTGTTAGAAGCATTGAGTCTGAAACAAGGTAGAGGAAATTAATGATCAAGACTTATCAGAGAAAGTTGTCTTGAATTTTTCTGAGCTGAGCCCCAGACACCCTCCTTTCAAAATGATCTTGTTGTCAAAGCACTGGGCCGGGACTCAGAAACTTTCAGTTCAATTCGTGGCTGTGTTAAGGTATGTCTACAACAATTTTTATTTCAGGAGAAGGATGCAAATAGCGCTGCTCATTTGCATACTTTCTCCGGGGGTTTTTTCGGAAGACGCTCTTCCGGTATTTACCCGCATCTAAACGTGGCCAAATTTCTAAATAAACCCCTATTTCGAAAGACCCCTTATTCCTACTACAATGAGGTTTACCACGGTCTTTCGAAATCAGGGTTTATTTTGAAATTAAGCAACGTTTAGATGCAGGTAAATACCGGAAAAGCATCTTCCGAAAAAAAAACCCGGAGGAAGTATGCAAATGCGCAGCGCTATTTGCATCCTTCTCCCCAAATAAAAATTGTGTGTAGACATACTGTCATGGCTCCTTCCCCACTCTGACACGATAAATGCAGAAGTCGGGGCCAGCAAAAGTACCCCAAACCTTATCTACCAGGCTTTGGTATAAAACTTCCCCCCCAAATCTTAACAACCTAGATTTTGGGGATGATATACTCCTCTGCCACCACCCAAGTATTGATAAGAAAATCAGGGGAGAGATCACTTGGGAAATCTCACCCCTAAAGTACAAACCAGGACACAACCATTAACCAATACCAGGTTAAAAAAAAGGAAAGAGAAAGAACTTTTATTATCACCACAATATTCTTGTTGCAAGCATAATGACTAGATGGAAAAGTAATAAAGTAATACTCATGGAGAAACTCCACCATGGGCCTAGAACTTAGTTACAAAGGGAAGCCAAAACATTTTTTAAAAGTACACAGACATCAGATCCCATTTCCCAAACCATAAAACAATAAAGCCTAACAGATTTATCTAAACTTTACCCTACTTACAGAAGAGTGAAGATTTGTTTCTTGGAGAGAGAGACATGTCTGTCTCCTTCAGTAGCTGGAGGGAACTGCCCAGGACAAAGGAGGGAAAACCCAAACATTCCTTTGTCCTAGTTTGAAATTCCTACCTACATTTCTATTGGCTGCCTGCCACCTGGTTTAGGTAAGGGACATAGTTAACCCCTTAGTCCCCAGGATGCTGGCTAACCCTCATGATCATGACACATACCCTTAGAGACTCAGCATGTGCTCTTGAAGAAATTATTTAATTTCTCTTCAACTCAGTTCCCCACCTGTGAAATGGGGATGATAATTTATCTCCCATGTCCTTTGTCTGTCTTGCCTGTTTAGACCAGTGGGACTAACAGCCTCACCAGGCCCCTGGACAAGGTGGGAGGAGCTCTGTTTCATGCCTCCGCAAGGGGCTAGACCTCAGGTGGAAGGGACCAGGCTGAATCTAGGCAACCCTCAGTACCACACAGAAAATGCCACACCTCCCCCAGGCAACCCTAAATGCTGCTCGGAGCATGCTGCATGGTGCTCCAGTGGTGATTTAAAGGCCATGGGACTCCAGCCACTGCTGCTGCCACAGTAGCAATGGCAGCGACCAGGAGCTCTGGGCTTTTTTATATCGCCAATCCATGGGGCAGTTGCCCCCAATGATACCCCTCCCCCATTGGTGGGCCTTGTTTAGACTGAAAGCTTTTCAGGCCAGGGACTGTGTCTTGCCCTGTGTATGCAGAGTGTCAAGGACAATGAGGCATTGATCTCAATCAGATCCTCTTAGTGCTATTGTAATATAAATAATAATAATCATTAAACATAGTGTCATTCTACCCATGCTGCTCTGTTGATTTTATAGTAGGAAGTAGAGTTGTAAATCCCATTTCATTGGTTAACTGGTCAGGTAAGGGTTAGATGTACCAGTTAACTGGTTAATCTTTCACATCCCTAGTAGGAAGTGCCATCTGGTGACACACAGAACACACACTGTGAGGTGTCAAGAGCCTGAATTTGATACCTTTTCACATGTTGAGTAATTCCTTGTTCTGCAGCAGTCTCATTGAAAGTAGGAGTATCAGAGCCTGATGTCAATTTACCTGACCATAAAATCGACACTTTATTGTGCACATTAGTGTGAGGTTGGTATGTTAGTCCTTCACCCACTTTCTGTACATAAGATTTGTTCAAGATTAGCATTTTAAAACTGTATTTTAATATAGATAATTAGTTCTGATTCAATCCACTTATCAAAGTGAATCACTTTTGTGTGTGTGAATTAGTGAGAGACAGAGAGAGAGAAAAATTATCTCTCTTCTTAGTTTTCAGATACTATCTCCTTATAATGCTGATTTCAGTTACTCTCTGTAGCACTAAGCAAGACCAATATTCTCACTGTATTTCAGGTTTCCCATCTGTAAAACTGATGTAAAATTACCTCACTTGCAAGGAAATTCAGGAGTAATTTTTATTTTATTTCTCCATGGCTAATTTGGAGAAAGAAAGAAAAAAAAACTATTTACCCAGTGACGTATGGTTTAAAACAAAAGTGTAGGTTGTTTTAAGTATTACCAAGGGTCTGATCCAAAGCCTATTGAAATCACTGGAAAGATTTCAGTTGGCATTCTACGAGGCCCTGGTTACATGACAGAGACTGTCTACCTCAATGGCCAGATGTTTGTGTCTTTAATGGCCCTAACTTTGTTTTGAATTTTCATTGGGAACTGAAAACTTGGGTAGAAAACAAATTGTTCTTATATCAGTGTTTCCAGAGCTTTGGAATGAATTTTTCTGAACAGGTAACAAAATAATTGAGGGTTAAATGCTCAGCAGATGTAAATCAGCAATGTTCCTCTGGAGTCTTACAGAATGTAAAGTAGAATCCTTAGCGCAGGGGTGAGCAATAATTTTTAAACGAGGGCCACTTCAAACATTTTTGAAGTAGGTGTGGGCTGCCTTGGAAGGAGCAAGGCCTCAGATGAAAGGGACAGAGCCTCAGGCGCAAGGGGCAGGCCTTTAAATAGCAGGAATTAAGGAGTTGAAAGGGCTCGCACCTCCCCTGTGGCTCCCAGGCATCACGATAGCGGGGGGATGGGAGCTGCAAGCCCTTTCAGTTCCTGCTATTTAAAGGGCTCACTGCTCCTGGCCTTGCTGCTAGTGCATTGCCAGGAAGCCAGGATGCACAAGCCCTTTCAGCTACTTCTTTTTAAAGGGCTCGTGCCTTCCCTGCGGCTGCCAGGCATCGAATCACCTGAAAGGCATGGGGAAGGTGTGAGCCCTTTAAATAGAAACAGTTAAAAGGGCTTATGCATCTCTGGTTCCCAGACAATGTGCCAGAGGGCTGGGTCTGGAACTTCCGCGCAGGTTTGATCAAAACCCTAGGTGGGCTGTGTCCGGCCTGATCAGAGGGTTTTGCCCACCCTTGCCTTAGAGCTAGGGTGATTTAGATCAGCTGAGAATCTGATCTTTTGTTTGCTGTGAACTGAGTTTTAACTATAACTCCTATTATATCATTGTTCTTTTCTAGATGAGACTGTAAATTAATTTGTTAGCGAGAGTGGTGGTTTGAAGTTATTTTGGGGTGAGCATCAGGAGATAGAGACAGGGATTGATAGCAAAAATATACAGAAAGCTGAAGAGGACGAGTCAGAACAGCTCCAAGAATGACCATATTGGGTCAGACCAAAAGTCCGTCTAACCAAATATCCTCTCTTCCAACAATGGCCAATGCCAGGGTGCCCTTGAGGAAATGAACAGAGCAGGTACTCATCAAGGGCATGTCTACACTACCACCCTAGTTCGAACTAGGGTGGCTAATGTAGGCATTTGAAGTTGCAAGTGAAACCCGGGATTTAAATATCCCGGGCTTCATTTGCATCTTGCCGGGTGGGCGCCATTTTTAAATCCCCTTAGGTCGAACTCCGTGCCCCCGGCTACACGCGGCACGGAGTAGGTAGTTCGAATTAGGATCTCTAATTCGAACTACCGGTACACCTCGTGGAATTAGAGATCCTAATTCGAACTACCTACTCCGTGCCGCGTGTAGCCACAGGCACGGAGTTCGACCTAAGGGGATTTAAAAATGGCGCCCGCCCGGCAAGATGCAAATGAAGCCCGGGATATTTAAATCCCGGGCTTCATTTGCAACTTCGAATGCCTACATTAGCCACCCTAGTTCGAACTAGGGTGGCAGTGTAGACATACCCCAAGTGATCCAACCCCTGTTGCCCATTCCCAGCTTCCCAGAGGCTAGGGACATCATTCCTTCCCATCACGGCTAATAGCCATTGATGGACCTATCCTGCAGGAAATACTTAGTTCCTGTTCCTGTTATAGTCTTAGCAGTTCCACAGGTTGGCTGTGTGTTGTGTGCAGAAATACTTCCTTTTGTTTGTTTTAAACCTGCTGCCCATTAATGTCATTGGGTAATTCCTAGTCCTCCTGATACGTGAAGGAGCATAACATTTCTTTATTTACTTTCTCCACACCAGTCATGATTTTATAGACCTCTTTCATCTCTCCCCTTAGTTGTCTGTTTTCCAAGCTGAAACGTCCGAGTCTTACTTCTCTCCTTACCATGACAGTCATTCCATATCCTTAATCATTTTTGTTGCTCTTTTCTGAACATTTTCCAGTTCAAATAAACCTTCTTTGAGATGAGGTGACCATATCTGTACAAAATATTCCAGATGTGGGCATACATGGATTTATATAGTGGCAAAAAGGCTTTCTGAAAATAAGTGCACTAAATTCATTGGATTCCCCTTCTCCACATGCTTATTGCCCTTCTCAAAGAACTCTGTTAGATTGATCAGGCGCAAATTTCCTTTACAAAAACCCAGTCTGAAATGAGCTGTAGGAAATTAATGATCAAGGCCTATAAGAGAGCATTTTTTTTAAAAAAAAGCTGTTATATTAGTTATCCTTCAGTTATTTGGTATGTGAAGCTGATTTAAATGATAGGTTACAAACTACAGCGAGTAGTTCTGCAATTTCACATTTGAGTTCCTTCAGAAGTCCTGGGTGAATAATAACTGGTCCCGGTAACTGTTTACTGTTTAGTTTATCAATTTTTTCCAAAATCTCTTCTAATGACATCTCAGTCTGGGATAGTGCCTCAGATGGGTCATCTAAAAAGAATAGCTCAGGTTTGGGAATCTCGCTCACAACCTCAGCTGTTGAGAGCAGTGCAAAGAATTAATTTAATTTCTTCACAATAGACTTATTGTCCTTGAGTACTCCTTTAGCATTTTGATGATCCGGTGGCCCCACCGATTGTTTAACAGGCTTTGCTTTTGAAGACACTGGAAGAAGAGCAGGTGTAAGTCCCCAGTTCACTTAAACATGTGCCTTAAACTTTAAGCATGCATACTTTAATGGGACTACTTGCATACTTAAACTTTGAGACATGCCCATAATGATGAATGAAGGCAGTACTTGGGCGGTAAGTTATCAGTACACACACTACTTCAACCTAACTATTGTAAATGGAAATTTAATGAAATATGTTCTATGATATTTCTACATCCCAGGTAATCCTTATAATCTAAAAGTTAAAATCTCATCCTTTTGCTTGCGATCTTCCCAACCTGAGTCTGTTGTGCACATACTTTGGGAAGTGTCCTGAAATAAGTGCCTGCTGATCTTAGCTGGTTCATAACAAAATCCTTCCTCTTCCTTTTTAGAGTAATCCACCGTTGTATGTGTGTGGAAGTATACCCACAGAATTAACCAGTAATAAAAAAAGATGTGTTTTTTAACTGGGGCAGCCAGTTTGTGCACTGTGGCATGGGGAAAAAGCAGCCTTAAGATTTATATTTAGAAATATGGGTTTAATTCGTGTACTGTTCCTTTCTTTCAATAGAAGAAATACAACCATAAATAGAAATTTAAGTGAACCAGATGTCTGTCTGTCTGCCTTAAATTGTGAAAAATAATTTCCTGGGACATGCTTTACCCCACTGATCTTCTTTCCCCTTTAATTTGCCATTTTTGTGTATAACTTTTTAGAGGCTTAGATCTTGGGTGCTTTGTCCTTGGTGACAACAGGTCTGAGACAGTCTGTTGAGGTCTGTGTAATGACTCCTACTGATTTGTATTGTCTTTGATCTGCGGCTGGTCTGAGTAAATGTTTCCTACCTACACTAAGGCAAACAAACCTGTTGAACCTCTTCAAATCATGCAACCACTTTGAAATCAACTTAGTATAATAAAAGTGTGTTTGAATGTGTGTGTCAGTTGTTATCTAACTACTTATCTGAATAACTCACATCAACCTATTTCTTTTCTGTTATATTTACAGTACATGATGTACTACAGGAGATTCATAATTATTGCATGCTTTGCATTACTGAAGTAGCACATTGGAGAAACAAACACATTGGTACAGATGTTAGTCTTTAACCAAAGCAGCACTTTTATTGCATTTAATAATGGCTCTTAACCTCTGCCTTTATAACAGCAACTCGAGTGCCTGAAATTGCTAATATCTGTAGCAGCCAGAACCCATCATTTTACCTTGACCTGCATGCACCTGTCTAATTGAAGGGAAATGCAAAACAAAACAAATTAATTTGATTCTTGGAAAATCACAGACTCTCTCTAACAACAATTTTCCTTCCTTCTCTCCATTGTCTTTCTTCTGTCCTTGCACTGCCCACTCTGACTAGGATTTGTGGTTTTTATCACGTAACCTCCATCTAATTATCTTTTTGAATCAAGGACCAGTCTTTCCATATGCTAGTAGATAAAGTGCTATGCACAGCTGAATAAATAAATGAAATATTGTCACCAGAGTTAGGGAAACTGATAATTATCAGATTGGTACTACTAGCTGATTCAAATATGATAGAAGAAGATATAGAATTATAGAATAGTAGAACTAGAAGGGACTTTGAGAGGTCATCAAGTCCAGTACCCTGAACTCACAGTAAGACCAAGCACCATCTAGATCATCCCTATTAGACATTTAACTCTTATGTTCTTAAATATCTCCAATGATGGAGATTCTACAACCTCCCTAGGCAGTTTATGCCAGTGCTTAGCTATCCTCACAGTTAGGAAGTTTTTCCTAATGACCCAACCTAAATCTCTCTTACTGCAATTTATGCCCATTGCTTCTTGTCCTATCATTAGACATTAAGGAGACATTAATTTTTCTCCTTCCTCCTTGTAAGACCTTTTTAGGTCCTTGAAATATGCAACTCTGTACTACACACCTGTGGGTCAGACAAAAGGTCCATTTAGCCCAGTATCTTGTCTTCCAACAGTGGCCAATGCCAGATTCCCCAGAGGGAGTGAACAGAACAGGTGATCATCAAGTAATCCCGCTCCTGTCATCCATTTCCAGCATCTGACAAAGAGAGGCCAGGGACACCATTCCTATCCATCCTGGCTAATAGCCATTGATGGACCTAACCTCCATGAATTTATCTAGTTCTGTTTTGAATCCTGTTAGTCTTCTTGTTTAAGAGCCAGTCTTGGTTGGTTACAAGATCTTGCACCAGGTTTTGTTGTATCACTTACTCTTCTACTTGGACTTCCTAACTTTCTAATTTTCCTTGGTTCTGCACGAACCCATAGATAAAGGAGAATAATTTTTCTAGTGTCCCAGCAGTTTGCCAAGTCAAATCATAATTAACAAACCACTATCTTCTTTACTTGTTCTTTGCTACTCTTCATCTCCAGGAAGTATTCGTGGACCCGTAGACCAGATATCTTTCTCTTCTTTGCATTGTCAGAGGGAGGTCCTTTCAAATTCCTTACAGAACAGCTGCAGAGATCACATGACACTGTCTTGGCTTGAATTGCCAGTCACAATTTATCTGCTAATCCAGTGTTGCAGTCTTACAAAGAGGGTAGGGGTTTTCTGTTTAAAAATAAAAAGACAATTTTTTACCATTCCTGTACTTAATTTTGCTCTCAATTACACAGATATGGAACAAAAAACAGGACCATGTAGCATTTTAAAGACTAACAAGATGGTTTATTAGGTGATGAGCTTTCATGGGCCAGACACGCTTTCTCAGATCAAATAATGGAAGAAAATTGGCACAACCATATATACCAAAGGATACAATATATGGTATATATGGTTGTGCCAATTTTCTTCCACTATTTGATCTGAGGAAGTGGGTCTGGCCCACAAAAGCTCATCACCTAATAAACCATCTTGTTAGTCTTTAAAGTGCTACATAGTCCTGTTTTTTGTTTCAGCTACACCAGACTAACACGGCTGCATCTCTATCACAGATATGGAAGTAACATTAAAAAAGTATGATTTAGTCAAGAGTTTTTAAAACTTAATGAAATAGGTCCTTACACATGGAACTCCCATTGAAGTGGGTGGAAGTTTTGCAGGTTTGAGTCTAATTAGACTTTATTCTCTGTACAATTTTCAAGTTTCACTTATAGAGTAAATTTCAGATCAAAATTGTGTAATATCCTGGGAAATCTTATTTTGTATTGTACTGAATTCTTCTGCCTAAAGTGTGCACACTTCATCACCCTGGAGATGACAAAGGGCTCAAGAAGGATTATGTGAAGTAATCTAATAAATATTAACAAAAATGATAACTCACACCCCAAAACAAGTATATTTAGATATCAAAACCTTAGGTATTGTACTCAGACTACTGAGAATATGGATTAATGTTCTTCCCACTTGCCTATGTACTATTTAAATATCAAATATATCAAGGTAGATATAACATAGCTCAACGCAGCTACTGTAGGGTATTAGATACAATGTTAGAATTTTAGAATATTATCACACTGATTAAATGAATTAAACATTCAAGTGACTATCTAAAAGTGACATCTGATTAATGTCATGGAGAAAAATAATGTATCTTTTTTTCAATTTGCTTAGGTACGTGTATTCACATTTTCTGTTGGTCAACATAATTATGACAAAGGACCCATACAATGGATGGCCTGCCAAAATAAAGGTACAGTGTATATACCTCTGATCTTACACCTATATAAAGGTTTGGTTAACCCCACAGAGTATCTAAACTATTCTGTAGGTGTTACACCGCACTACAGATTTAAAATCCTTAGCCTGGTGTAAAAATTAATTGTGAGATTTTGAATCAGGGCTCCAAATAGTGTTTTTTACATTTTTAATAGAACATTGGTTCTACTACTATTATTGATATTATTTTATAGAATTATTACTAATAGCCTTCGCATTTACCGTTTACAAAATGAGAGTGCTGTATACAACAGATCTCTTTTCACAGATGTATTTGATTTGAGATTTTTGTGGTAACTTTTGGGAGGTGGGGAAATCTCTTCCACGTTTATTCAAGTCTGAGGTGTGTGAATTACCAACAGGTACTGAAGTGATAACTGAATGTGAGCATGTCCAAGTTTCCTTGAACAGATTTAAGGAACTGAATAATAGAAAAAATATAAGAATAGATTTTGGTACAATTCATAGCAATTGGTAGCATAACACATGCATTTATACCAGGGGAGGGCAATACTTTTTCATGGGGGGGGGGCACTCCAAGAATTTGGAAAGTGGTTGAGGGCCACACTCTTCCAAGATATTAATGGAGGAGGTATGGGGTCTGGGATGGAGGTTAGGTGCAGAAGGGAGCTTAGGGTAAGGGAGGAAGTTTCAGTGAAGGAGGTAGTTGTGACTTGGGGCACTGGACTGGGGTGCAGGGGGTTGGATTATGACCTAGGTCAGGGAATTGTGGTACAGGAGGGGCTGCAGGGGTTTGGGTTGTGAACTAGGGCAGAAGGGGACTGTGATCTGGGGCAGGGGATTGGGGTGTCGGATCTGGGAGGAGATATGATTGCAGAGGATTTGGAGTGGGGGGTAGGAGTGGAGGGGCAGAGGATTGGGGAAGGGAGGGGCTGGGGTCCTAGAGGCCAGGGGACCATTCCTGAATCAGCCTCCCTGCCTGCCCCACTCCCCCACAGGCTGCAGCCATATTCTCTGTGAATAATTATGAACATAAGAACAGCTATACTGGGTCAGACCAAAGATCCATCCAGCCCAGTATTCTGTCTGCTGACAGTGGCCAATGCCAGGTGCCCCAGAGGGAGTGAACCAAACAGGTAAAATGATCAAGCCGTTCATCTCCACCTTCTGACTGACAAAGGTTAGGGACACCATTCCTTACCCATCCTGGCTAATAGCCATTAATGGACTTAACCTCCATAAATTTATCTAGTTCTCTTTTAAACCCTGTTATAGTCCTAGCCTTCACAACCTCCTTACGCAAGGAGTTCCACAGGTTGACTGTGCACTGTGTTTTAAACCTGCTGCCCATTAATTTCATTTGGTGACCCCTAGTTCTTATATTATGGGAACAAGTAAATAACTTTTCCTTATTCACTTTCTCCATATCACTCATGATTTTATATACCTCTATCATATCCCCCCTTAGTCTCCTCTTTTCTAAGCTAAGAAGTCCTAGTCTCTTTAATCTGTCCTCATATGGGACCCGTTCCAAACCCCTAATCATTTTAGTTGGCCTTCTCTGAACACTTGTGCCCCTTGTGCTTTGTGGCTGCCTGTTATTGAAACAGACAGCTCCCATTGGTCAGAAGCTGGCCACTGTGATTGTGCTGGGGGTGGGAGCAATTCCTAAAGCTTTTCCCTCTCCCCTCCTGGCTCAGTTTTTAAAGTGAAACTGCCCACAGCCACATTTCTGAGCGGCATATGCATGGGGCGAGGAAAGCGTGGAGCCTACCTGGGGCTCCCCACAGTGTCCATGGGCTGGATCTGGTAGCTTGGTGATCTGGATCCAGCCCGCAGGCCTTATTTTGCCCAGTCCTGATTTATACAGACTCCAACTGTGGTAAACTGAGTTGAGGTAATCAGTTATCTAAATCTTCTGACTGGGATATTTTATCAAGTTGAACCTCAGTCTAAAGAAGCAAGAAGACCTGGAAAATGTGGCAGAATTTTAGTAGAGTGATCAAATCTGGTAGAGATGTTTCAATTCCTGATGATCATAAATTTAAGCCTGAAGAAGTAAAGGTTAATATTTGCCCTAAAAGATTTAATTGAAATATAAATTACATTTATATCAGTGTACCTTTCAGAAATTTTAACTCTTACTTGGCTACAATTTCACCCGCATTCCCAGCGGCTTCTGCTCCACATTCCCCGGCTCTGTCTCAGATACAGTATGCCCATTCCCTCTACGCTGACCCACCTCTCAGCACCCAGGCATTGCATGATGTGGCAGAGGTCACAGTTAGTCCCAGCCTCTGCATTTGGAGAGGAGGAAAGGAGATGCTGATGGCTGTCTAAGTTCCTTTATAAATCTATAGCTTGGTCTGTAGGTCTGAATGAGAGTTCTGGGAACAGCAAAAGACTTCTAAATGGAGTGTATAAGCAGTTGTCTACTTTTCAATCTTAAAACGGATTTCCTTGAGAGGCTTATTATTCTATTTCAACGTGTCTATTTTAAAGTAAGCAGTAATACTGAGAAAAATGAGGCATAGTAACCAAATCTAGCCTTAATTTATAACCTGGGAATACAACTTTTGAAGCTACTGTGACAATAAACATTATCAAAAGCTCCATGATCACTCCATTCCATTTGAAGAAGTGATATGAGTAAAGATCAACTAGCTGTGTTTTTGTAAAAGAGATTTCCAAATCCACTGGAGTGTAAAACACTAACAATATTCTAAGATATTTAGAAAAATGAACCAAAATTGAAGCATGATGAGCTGAAACATTTTTTAGTATCTGCTGAAGTATTGGCATGCTGAAATTATGAGATTTCTTTTCATCTCTAACAAGGAAGAAAAGTCAAAATATTAAATAGAAGGTTTTGATTTTAAAACATCAAGAAGAACCATTTGACATTTTTATCAAACAGAATATTTTGTTTCAAAATTATAATTTGTAATGAAACATTTTGCTTTGATATACTGAATTTTTCAAAATTTCTGATTATCAGCATGTTCATTGTCTCAAATTCTGAAATGCTGATTTGAAACAAATTGTTTCATTTCAAACACGTATGTTAAAATCAGAAAAAAATATTGAAACTCCATATTTGTCAGGAAAATGTGCTGGTCAACAATTGTTACTTATCTCTAATAATAGTGTAGCGTAACTAATTATATGTTTTAGAAAGTTTTTGTTTTGGTGAAAGATGAGATGCTGACATTAAGGACAGATTAGAAAATTAAGCAAAAATCTTTCTAAAAATAGAGCATGCCAACATTTGTTGTCCAATAAACAAAAAAAGATTTTAATCTGATATATTTCACAGTGTTTCCAGTTATTTCCACAAAAAAAGTCAAAATGATTTAAGAAGTAAAACAAAATAGAAATAATTAAAAAATATGTTGATTTTCTCTTTTGTGTAGGAAAAAAAGGAGTGACAAGGGGTTTTTTTAGATGGGAGATATTTTCTTTCACCTTTTTCTGTAGAAAATGGTATTTTGTTTTGGGGGGAAGGAAGGAAGGAAGAAAGATTTCCATCAACCATTTAAAACAAAATATTTTAAAAAAAATTGTTCAAAATTTTATTAGTCAATAATTTTTGTATGACAAGCTCCTTTTTTTGCTGAAAATATTATTGTATTCAAAACCCATCATTTTGTCCAAACACATTTCCCTTTCACTATCTTACCACCACACACATTCCTCACCACTAATTGAAAGAAGGATGTAGAAACCAAGCTGATGCATTATTAATCACAAAAAGGGGCAACAAAGTGGTCATATAATAGTATAAATTTCTAGATCCAAACTTACAGTAGACTATATGTGGTAAATTATACTGTCAAGAGTTACTGGGATAAACGGCTCTTAGAATGAGAAGTAAATGTACCTTCTGCTTGATGAGAAAGCTATCAGTTTTTACACTCTTGAATTTTCAGATTCCCTTATCCTTTGCCTGCCCCAAATACTTGTTGTTTTTGTTTCTGGAATTGGTTTATCATGTGACTGCCTCCTATTATCCCACTTAAATAAAAGTCTCACCCTACTTTTCTCTTGTGTTATTCCAGTTTAGATCCAGTGCTGAGAAGTAATGGGCACTGTTGTTATTTGTAATATCATAGCTCAAAGTGCCCTACTTCTGCTCCAAGACCACATTGTGGTAAGCACTTCACAAACATAGAACAAAAAGACTCCACCCCAAGCAGCCTACAATCTAAATACAAGATGGGACAGAACAAATGAACTAATGAAATAATATTGGTCAATATGACATGAGTCATCTGTGCACAATAGGGGACCAACAATTTTCAAGTTTTTGCAGATATCATGGCAAAGGAAAACTTAGAGGGTTTTCAAGAAGGATGATTTTTGCAAATGTTTGAGTGCAGTTTTGCAAATGTTTGAGTGGAATTTGTCCCGAGCTAGAGGGCACAAATTGGGAAAAAGCATAAAGTTGCTTGCTTATGAGTGATGGAGACTGGCATGATGGGCCTATCAGAGGAGGGAGATAAGATTTTGATAATAAGATAGAGAGGTTACACAGTGAGGGCAGGTTGTGAAGGGCTTTGAAAGTGAAAACAAGGCAGCTAATATTTGATATATAGAGCCCTGCCCAGATACAAATTTATATCTGTGGATATAAATCAGTCTGCATAGAACCGCTGGGCTCTCCCAGGAACTGCAGTAGTGAAAGGAGCAGAGTGTGGGCCCACTTCTCCCAGCAGCCAGCAGCACCACATGATGGCAACTCGTCTGGTACAGATGTACTGCCCGCACTCTAGCCTTGCCCCTGTCCATTGCACATATCTGCCTCTGTCTCCTGTCTGAGGCCGTGCACGCCACTTGAACACAAGAAAATAACCAGGGACAACTGCTGGTGAGCCTGTCACCCACCCCAGTGGGCGGGGTTGGGAGTGGTACAGCCTCATCAGAGAAGTTTCCCTTGGGGTGCTGGCTCTTCATCTGCAGGTATAAGTTTGTATCCATGCAGGGATCTATTGATGTGGAAGACAAAGTGAACACATTCAAAAAGAGGACTGAAAAGGTGCGTCTACATGACATCCTTAGCGCGAAATAAGATATGGAATTTGCGCTATGCAAATTGCATATCTTATTTTGATTCAGTTTTGAAATAGGCTATTTCGAAATTTGGCGCATCTACACAGCACCAAATTTTGAAATAACACACTATTTTGAGACATCCCTTCCCTCGTGGAACGAGGTTTACAGGGATGCTGAAACAGTGGATCGTTATTTCGTAATAGGAGACACGTTCAAAAGACGCAGGGTAGCTATTTCGGGATACCTCTGGTATCCCGAAATAGCCTTGCAGTGTAGACGTACCAAAAGAGGCAAAGTGATGGGATAGCAAAGGGATCTTTGCAGCAGCATTTTGAGTGAATATGAGCAGGGCAAGATTACATTTATTAAGACGTGAAAAAAAGGATGTTGCAGTAATTGAGATATGAGGCAATGACAGATTTAATGGGCTGCTTGCATAGAAGATGATGTATTTTACAGAGAATATGCAGAAAGAAACTGCAAGATTTATAGAGAGCTTAAGTGTTAGGACCTATAGAAAGGTCAGAATTGGAAATGATGCCCCTGGCACAGGCTTGAGTGATGTACAGGATGGTTCTGTGGTCCATATAGATTGAGGGTTTGTGGAGGAAGATTAGGAGCTCTTTTAGTCATGTTGAGCTTGAGGTGATATCCACAGAGAGTTTGCCATACAGGTGGAAATTGTAGATTTGCTAGAGATAGCTCTGGAGGAGAGAGAGAGATAAGTGGATCTGGAAGACAGAAGGATAGAGCTCATAGCTGAATATGTGTTTTTAGAGATTATCAACGGATAAAGTGCAAAGGGATCCAATATATTGGACTCCTTACTCTTCACTCCTCAAAATTTGACCTCTCATGTGTAGGGAAAACTTCTTAAGAGTGGTGGTTATTGGCAATGGCAGTTGAGGTCTTATTAGTAAAAGGAAAAGATGATAATTAAGAGATTTTTTCCACTTTTATTTTTAGAGCGATTGACTTCACTTAGTGATAATAGCATATGATTATCAATTTTTTTCCTAGTTTTCCAAGTTGATTCTCACTCTATTACCTGTTTATGTTTAAGAGCAATCCATAGATCATTATAACATAATTATAAGATAATTTATTATAGGTGATTAAGATATATATTTGCCTCTTGAGTTAGATGTATTTGGGATTTTATCAATTTGCAGATGCAAAGAAACTGGCAAAGGTTTTCTTTCTTTCTTTCTTTCTTTCTCAGAATGTTAGGAATAGTCACGTTGTGAATAGTTACTTTTCTCCACCTTCCTCTGCCCTTCCTACTACTTGTGATTGATAGTCTGTAGTCTGAATGGATCATGACTTGTTATTGCTGCAGTATTGTGGGCCCTCAGTCATGATTGGGGCCTTTGGCAATGTTATAATGGAAATAAATAACAATAGTGAAGATGATGAATGAATGGGCACCGCTAATATTTTGTGAGAGAATATGTCGAATGAATATTTTCATTCTTATCACACAATAAGCAGGGTTTTATGCTGTGGATGAGTTCACTTGATTGTAAAGGCAAAGTAGATTTTAATTGGTTTTAAACCTGTATTTAGCATATAATTGTATTGTTGTCACTACTTATTGCTATACCTATTTAATATGTTTGTTCAAAATAGCTGGAAGTGCATGGGGAAATGCATCAAAATTCAATTTCTTTCATTTGGAAAAAAACAAAGGTTACAAAGCAGCTTGTCTTTGCTTAGGAATAGCTAGCATGGAGTACATATGGTAATGGCACAACTTCCATGACCATGCATTATTATGAATTCTAATTAAAAAATTAAGGCTTATAGGTTCTTTCGTGCAAATGCTTTTAAGAGTCTGTCCATAATTATTGGAAGCAAACGAGATATGGAAATATAATTTTTTATTTCAAGTGCTCTCAGATGAGGAGCATGGCATTCTAAGGCAGCAATATGTTATTGTGTCTTCTATGTATTTTAGGTTACTATTATGAAATTCCTTCCATTGGAGCGATAAGAATAAACACACAGGTAAGCCTGTAGTGCTTGCAAACTTCAAGTACAGTCATAAGTCACAGAAATGCTGTAATGATGGTTAAAAAATTACAAGATTACTCTTGGTTTGCCTTAAGTACAATGAAACACACCACCATTTTTAGATAAATAGAGTAAATCTTGATATCTGTGTAAATACATGTACTATCTAACAATGGTGAAATATTCTTTCACATTGGAGAATTTAATATACAGATGAACTAGACTGAAATCCTTGTTTTCTGTATCTGTATGAAAATTCGTGATATTCAAATGAAAATCTCACTTGAGCAGTCTTTCTTGTGGCATTTTTGAAAATTCCTGAATCTGGTTTCTCAAGAAATAATAAAGTAGAAGCCATTTTGGCAATTCAGTTTCCAAAGTCATATGTGATGTAGTAGGCACAAAATTTATAAACTTTGGTTATGGTTACAGGCCTTTTGTTTTACATGACTGTGTTAAAGTATCCCTGAAAGTAACCACATAGGGTGTGTCTAGACTACACCTCTCTGTCGACAGAGAGAGAGATGTAGATTAGGCACATCGAAATTGCTAATGAAGCGGGGATTTAAATATCCTGCACCTCATTAGCATAAACATGAGGTCAAAAATAAAGCCTTTTTCAACAGATCCTGTATTCCTCAAAAAATTAGGTTTACAGGACCTGTCAAAAAAGGGTTTATTTTCTAGACTGCCTTTTTTTTTAAAAACTCTGTTTCGAAAAAAGCGGCGGACATGTTTATGCTAATGAGGTGCGGGATATTTAAATCCCTGCTTCATTAGCAATTTTGATGTGCTTGATTTACATCCCTCTGTCGTCGGAGGGATGCAGTCTAGACGTAGCCATAGACAGAATATTCTCGTCTTGTCCAGAAGAATAGAGTTGTAAAGTGAAACAAATGTGAAGGTGTCCACTCATAAACCAATACAGAACATTTACCTCTCTTAGATCCCCATCTCAGCCCAAGGAAGACAGGAGCAGCTCTAAGTTCTAAAGCTATAGTTTCCAATAGGTGATGCCCTGTGCAAGACCCTGCAATGGAAGAAGAGCATGCATTGTTGCTAACCTGATGTTTCAACCCTCGTATTTACAACCACAGTGTTTACAGTTCCAACCAAAAATCCTTATGAACTGCCTCTGTCTGTTGTTAGCACCATCTAGATCAATTAACTCTCACATCCATCGTTTCTTTAATGTTAAAGAGCTTTAGATCTTTTGGTTGTCCAATTTGTGCTGGAAAAATGTGTGAGATTTGTCTTGTTCCACTTTCCCCATTCTTTTTTTGTTTTATGGCTCTATAACAAGAAGACAGTTCAGTGGCTCCAAATAAGTGAAGCAACTGTAATTAAACTTTCTGTGCATACACAAGCACATGACTGCTATGGCCTTAACAGAACATTGTGGGGACTTGCTTACTGTCAAATCTTGGGCAAAGTGCCTGAAAGCTGTCCTGCCCTCTGCAAATCAGTCCACCATGGCTTTCTACTGATAGGTCCAGAAGCAGCTACAGACTAGATTTACCACCCTGAAGGCAACGAGAATTATCAAGCAATTTGATCATTCATTCATCATTCATGTTTCCTGCATTTCATCTGTGCAGAATCTAGATATGAGTAGTACCTTGAATCCTTGGCTCTACAGGACCACTGAATGTGCTAAAAATGTGATTCACATTCTACTCCTCTATGCCACTTCATGCTGTTGTCAACACTAATAATTCCAAAAGTGATAGGAATTATTTTCCAAAGACAGCTGGAACCCGTGAAGACCTTACCTATAGCTATTAGATCTGATGGTGACCACAGAATTTATAATTTGTATATCACACAACTAGAGCCCTGCAGATCTGTGGGTATCCACTTTATATCCATGGAAGATATGGATGAGGATACAAATTTTGTATCTAGAACTCTGCGAATTTGCAGAGATCAGCTTTATATCCATGGGTAGCTGTATCTGTAGATGGGGATGCAGATATTTGTGGTTCATTTATGTGGATGTGGATACAAATTTTGTATCCATGCAGGGCTCTACACACATCAGTGGACCCTGAAATCGCAGTAGTATCAAGCTACACAAAGACTTTCACGTCGCACTTGGACAATATGTGGATTCCAATCATTCTCACTTGAGTCAGTTCAGTGGTTGTTTTTAAGGAGGAAAATATTTGCAAATGTCTTCCTTCACACTATAGTAGACATATTTATGATTAGGAAATTCACAAAAGGAGGGAAGGGGGTCACACTCAAAATACCTGGCCTGTCGAAGAAGATCTTTGCACATTAGTTTTATGGCTGTAAAGGAAGACACTTCTGAGTACACTGAGGACAATCAGGCTGCCACCTTTTATATCAACTAACAAAGAAAATCTAGGAATAAGCCTCCTGTATCAGGAAGCCCTACAGACTTCAGTTGTAGACAGTACCCTACAAGATGTTCCCAATGGTTACTTACCAGGCAGGGAAGGAAAATTATTGGCAGTGTTCCATAGTGAACCCATAGGATTCACTGTGGGTTAATATCACTGGATCAACATATAGTATATCTGTCTAATTTGTCTATCATAAGTAGTTCCAGTACACCATCTCCCACGGTTTCTGAGTAGACACAATGGGTTGGATTTCTCTCAAGTAGGGCAAAGTGTTCTGTTTGCAGCATCTTTGAACAACAAACAATTGGTTTTCTGCACAATACAGTAGGAAGCAATATCTTCTCTTATCTATTGGTGAGGGAAAGTCACACATCTTTCCTTCACTATGTCATGTATATCCTTCTTTCATTTCTGGTGTTACCCAATTTCCAGGGCTCAGGAGAAAGGCAAAGGTGAATCCTTATTCATGTCCCACTCACAAACTGCTGGAGAGTTAGCTTCTTCTTTATTGGTATTGTTCACATTGTTTGACTTTCCTCACATTTGAAATCTTTTGTTGTTACTGGTTTTTTATTATTTTAGAAGCATCGCTGGATCTTTTCAGTAGTGGTGATCTCTCTGTGAATTGGCTTTGGAGATGGTGCTTATTGGTAATTACTCTCTGAAGGTCTACATCATAACATATAACAAATAACATACGCCATTATTCCCCCATGGAGTTGAGGCTTCTGCAGTGTTGTCATATTATTATTACATCTAAAATTAATTTTTATAGATTTATGTTCCAGTGGAGGCACTGACTCAGAATATCCCTTGTTGAAACATTTGTGGTATGTAGTGCAGACCCAAACATGATTGGCTTTAATGTACACCTTCAGAGAACAATGAGTATAAATATTTTCTATTATATCACTGATGCTGAAATCATGGCCTTATACTGACTTCACTTTGTTTTTTGTCATGTATTTTGTTTTCTTCCAGGCACTATTTTTGAATTTTGATAAGATAATGACTTGCCTCTGTTGGGCTTCTTGCTTTATTTTGACAGGAATATTTGGACGTGTTGGGAAGACCAATGGTTTTAGCTGGAGAGAAAGCAAAACAAGTCCAGTGGACCAATGTGTATTTGGATGCACTGGTAAGAAAAGAAAACATATCATTGTACTATAGAGCATTTTGAACTGTACGTATTTTAATGTATCTATTGCTTTTAATCATAAGGAAAGAACTTTACAATGCTCAGCTATAAATGCATAAATTATGTCAACACTTTTATGAACTGTATTCTGGATAAAGCAGCATATTTTGTATGTATGGAAAACATTTATAAATGAAAGGGTTGTCCCATTTCTGTCCACAACCTAAAAAAAGACTCAAACTCCTACATCTTGAAATATAACATAACTGAGTTGTCATAAAGCAGCTTTCTGAACTGCTATTATTCCCCATGAGCTGGACATTTTCTGTCCTTGCTATCTTTTATCATTTTCTTCTGGTATAATGACATGAATAGGAATGTGATTTGTTCCAGGAATATGTCTCTCACAGAGATCTCTAAATGCAGTTCCCTGCTGACATAAAACAAACAAATGACAAAAATGTTCTGTGATTATGGGCTTCTGCTCAGCAAAAGACCAGCTAAATTGTCTGGAGACCTTGTTCTGTGAAAAAGTGCACAGTTGGTCAAAAAACCAACTCATTTTCACATGACATGTGAACAGGATTTGGACTCCAGAGTTGCACAGTTGCAATTGCCCATTGTCTCAGCCAACAGCTTATTTAGTGAACTATTGTATGTGATTGAGGAAACAACCTAAAGAGCATAATCCAGCCCTTTCCACACAGCTAGTTTATCATTGGGGTCTTTTAAAACAAACAGATTCAGGAAACTATGAAAAGCTAAGTATTATTGGCAGCAGTAAGGACTGCTGAAGTAGATAAACTTGCTGTACATACTTCTAATCATGCTGAAATTACTGTAAAATGCACATCTGAAATCACATATTTATCCAAGTTCACATAGTCATCTAGTGTCATGTCAAAGTCCACTTTTTCCTGTCTGCATTACCGTAAAATATCTATTTTTATCAATCTATCATAGAACAGTGTGCAACATAGAGGAGAAAGTTTTGTGTCATTATAGTTTTCATAGCCAGAAGTTCATTGACCACATTTTGTTGACTGTTGTTGAGGTATTTACTGGAAATATGAAGGATGTTATGAGGAAAGTTCATATGTTCCGTACATATCCTGTTCTGAATTCAAAGCTAAATTTGTAACATGAGTGTGGGAGGGGATCTGGTCAATTAAAGAAAAAGAAGAGGGGTACCTGCAAATAACTATTGCATGGCTTTATGTTTTCACTGGATTGCAAAAAGCTTTCACTCTGAGCCTTTACTTAATGTCTTTGCCCATATGCGTAAACTAGCTAATGTTCTCTGTACCAATATAGACGAGGAGTCCTGTGGCACCTTATAGACTAACAGATGTATTGGAGCATAAGCTTTCGTGGGCAAAGACCCACTTTGTCAGATGCATGTAGTGGAAATTCCAGAGGCAGGTATAATATAATATATCTTTTAGTCTATAAGGTGCCACAAGACTCCTCATCGCTTTTGCAGATTCAGACTAACATGGCTACCCCCTGATACTTGTACCAATATAGTTAAGCAGAGATGGACTCCAAGTTGCATAATTCAGATCAAGACGAGTGTCCAAAGGCTCAGTGCTTAGTTGAACTCAGGTCACAGGGAGGCAGAAGCACAGGTTGAAACTCTCTATTCTGGCACTCTTTAGTCGGGCAACATCCGTGGGCCTGCATGATTTGTTACCTGGATGTCCCCTTACCATGGTTGTGGTCAAGTTTCCTGCATCCCATAAAGTTTGCTTACAGCCACCAGTCCTGGCTGTCGGTGTTCTGTGCTCTTAGTTAGCTCTAATGTATCCCTAAATGTCTTTTAAGAGTCCAGTAAGTAGTGGAAGTGTAGGTAATGCTTCTAGACAATATTAGCCTCCCATAGTTTTGCAAATTCTCTGGTTCAGCAATGGTCAGGTTCCCAGGATGCCAGAGTAGAAAGGTTCAACCTGTAGTTCTAAGTCATCTTCCTGCCTTATCTCTTCCTGGATAAATCAGCTAGAACAGGGTCCTATGGGATTTTTCCTCCTGTCCAGGCTCACTTAGGAAAGGTTAGCCACTGGGATAGAACAGGGATTCCCCAATTGTACCTTCAAGGGTTGCTTCATGTCTACTTGATGTCCCTTTTCTCCTTCTACTTGGTTTTTTGTATGTGTGTACATGGAGCCTTCCCAAATGGAACCCCTTATCTTTCTGACAGATCCTTCTCCACCACCTCTCTTCTCTGTATTCCCTGACAATTCCACTATGTTTCCCTTCACCTGGGCTCACTGTCCCGGTGTGATTTCTGACAATTCCTGCTTTCTGCATGTCTAGCCTCCTGCTAAAACTGTCACTGTCACTTCTCCCTCTTTTATATGGCTTAGCTCTGTTTGACACTGCCAACGTATCCAGAGTACTAAATATTTGTCATTTATCCCTTTGCCCATCCTTTCTGGTCTCCTCACCTTACTCCCCACCCCCATCAATCTGTCCAAAAGTAATGTCATGTACAGAATGGATCATGATGACCACCTGGTTGAAGGACTAATGGAAAAGAGTTTTCAGTGAGCACAGTTAGGGAATAGTTTAGGGTCTAATTTCTCTATTACTTCTCTCAAACCATGTAATCTCTTGCTGTAACTCTCTATACAGCATTATCACGCTACTCATCCTATTCAGTCTTCTTAACCTGAATTTTGTTATGCTACATAATCTGGCACCCACCTTAATCTCTGCTCTCATTTCCTCCTACTCTCCCCTTTGCTCAGTATACATCACATTCTTTTTTCTCTTCTGCTGCCTTAATTTTTTTAATTCTCTGCTTTGCTCCATCTTGTGCTCCAGTACAAATCCACTCACACCTCCTTCAAATGCCTCTTTAAAATTCATTTCTTCCAGGAATAGCTCTCACTTTCCTCTCCCCCCAATAATTAGAGCCCTGTGCAGATACAAAATTAGTATCCACATCCGTATCTACAAAAATGAGCTGCAGATATCTGCATCCATATCTGCAAATGCAGATATGGATATCCACAGAGACCCGCAGATTTGCAGGGCTCCATTGATAGTCTCTCTAGACTCTTGTCATAGTTTGACTTCTCTGTCTTACACTAACTTCTGTGAACAGTATTTCATTAATATGCATTTTGAATATTACTGGCTCTTTCATTTTATGTTAAGTCATAAGACTTTTCTCCAAGTAATTTCCTTAGCATCAGTCATCTAACTGCATTACAGTTATTAATTGTAGGCCATGTAGACATGCCCACAGTCTGCTCCTGCCTGGATGATGCAATTGAAATACCTTCACATAATGAGTGCTCTGGCTAAATTCTTGGCCTTATCACCTTCCAGAACGTTATGTGTGGCAGTTATTTCACAGTGTGGTTAGTGTGCATCATTCCAGACATACTCCCTTTTTAAAGGTATTGTTTTTGGGAATGACATTAGTAAACAAGGGTGAGGCAATAAGTAGTTTAACGTGCCGTTTTATGTTTCTGTATTGATTTGGCTTAATTCTTTTTCCTATCCCCTTGATTTAAGGAGGGTTTTTTTTTCATACTTACTGCTAATTAGAGTATATGTGAGAGAGAATTAATGTATAGGTATCAATTAAGTCTCGTCAACCTACAGTTTTCTTGACTAAGAATTGCATTCTAAAGTGTAGAACACCACTCGTCTTAAAAATTGACTTATTACCTGGGGTGAGTCTTCACCAGTAAATATATATATAATTCACATTTTTTACCCAGCTACAGTTGGAATTTATTATTCAGTTAATAACTTCCTTATTTTTTAGCAAAACTGAAGCCCAGATTTATATGGGTTTTAAAAATGTAATAATTAATTAGTCTTCATTTATTTTAAAATTTATTTTAGTTATGGATTTGTTCTCCCCTTATGACTATGTTCTAGGAACTGGGCCTTGTCATTACTGGGACTCTGCCTGTCTTTAATCTAACAGAAGATGCAGAAGGAAAAAAGGTAAGCTATTACTTAAAGCTGAAAAGTTTCAGTTCTTCTTCGAGTGCTTGTTCATGTTGATTCCGATCAGGTGTATGCATGTTGCATGCATGAGCACTGGAACTTTTTCTGCTAGCAGCTCCTGCAGGGTCAGCTGTGGAGGCTCCTAGAGTCATGCCGCTATATTAGCATGTATATACCACTGCAGATCCTACCCCTCCCTCAGTTCCTTCTTACCGGCCGTGATGATGTTGGAACCTCCTAGTTGTCTTGCCTTGGCAAGCTCCTAGTCCCTAGCAAATATTGATCTCAACTCATCTCCTGTCTTCTAATTCAAACAACTTTAAGAACAGGTGGGCAAATGCCCAAGGACAGTCAGCCCCTCTGAGTCACAGGGATATGCCTAATGCCCTAGGCTTCACGTCATGTGCTGTGTGCGAGCGGCCTGTGCCTAACAGCCACCCTCACGATGCGTACCTCCGCTGTTTAGGTGAAGAACACTGGATTAAGAAGTGCAAAATCTACAGGAGTTTCAAGCCCCGTACCAGGAAGGACCAGGAGTATAAATTCCAGCAGCTTCTCATAGAGGCGGCACTGAAACCTCCCCAGACTGAGTAATCGGCACCCAAGGCCAGCTTTGTGTGTAGCGCCCCAGCCTCCGTGCCAAAAGCAGGTGCCACCAAGGATTCCCGGCACCAGGGCCTACTGGTGCTAAAGACCATGGCACTGCGACACCATTCCACTTCAGAGCCACGTGGCTGGAAAGAGGGCAGAGGTAGATTGTCCCAGAATCCATGCCCATGGCAGGACCAGGCGTAGTGTCAAGAGTCCCCCGTGCGGGAGGTCTAGGACTTGACATCAACTCCAGCCTTGGGGGCCATGCTGTTGAGTCCAGCACGTGGCCTGTCACTGGGACACACAAGTCCGGTTTAGGTGTTGAACTCCCTGTCAACATCTAACACTTATGAGGGCACCTGGGACCTCATAGAGATTTCAGAGACCGTGGTGTCTGGGGTGATGAATAAACCACCGGTACTGCTAAGATCAGACCACTCGAGGGGCAAGCAATGCTGTGGTGCTCCCAGTTCCTGCAACAGCACTGGAACAGATTATCTTCTTTGTCCTCTGTTAGGTCTCCCCTGCCTTCACTGCTTGCCACACCAGCGGCTCTAGTGGATACTCCAGTGACGAGCCTCCAGCACCGAGCTCAAGAGGGAAGGGTGGAGATCCACAAAGACCAACATTGAGTGAGCCACAATGCTCAGTGTTGAGGTTGTGTTCTTGGTCCCAGACTAGGTCAAGATCGAGAGGGAACTGGCACCGTTCCAAGTTTTGACTCTCCCGATATTGGTCTAGAACTCCGAAGACGTCCATCTGCATGGCACCACACTGGCACTGACATTATTGGCACAGTCGGTCGGACCACTACTGTGGTCATCATAGTCGGAATCGGAGCCCAACGCAATGTCAACACATTCCCGCCGGAACCATACCGACCATAGGAGATGTGAACCCTGGGCACCATGGCAACTGCAGTGGCCGCCCCCCGCGCAATGGCCCTTCTGGACACCCTGGTCATACCACCTGTCCCGGGATGCACCCAGGCTGGTGGTCTTCACGAGCCACCAGTCCTGATCCCCCGGCAATAGATGATTGTCAAGGGCATCTTAGGTCACTGCATCTCATCCCCCGGGAGGGGACAGCCTGCCAGCTGAGACCCTGGATCAGCCCTCGTGCCAAGGATGGCAGACTAGATCAGAGGGGGAGGCTCATTCCACCATCCCCCAGAGCCTTTGGGGGATCCACTAGCACAGCATGCTGCTACTTCCTCTTCCTCAGATGAAGCTGTGGTGGGTACCTCCATGGCAGGGCCCCCTTTGGTTGACCATAGGGCATACCAAGATCTGTTCTGCTGGGTAGCCCAGAACATGAACCTCCCCATGGAGGAAATAGAGGGACTAGAGGATCCCATGGTGAACATTCTATCCCAAGAGGATCCACCGAGAATGACTCTGCCAATTATAAAGACTATTCAGTCTAAATACAACAATCTGTGGTAGACACCCATGTCCATACCTCCCACAGTAAAGGGTGTGGAGAGGATATACTTTGTCTCTTCTAAGGGATATAGGTTCCTCTTTTCCCACCCCTACCCCTCTTCTCTTGTGGTATCAGCCATCAATAAGAGACAGAGGTAAGGACATAGGTCCGGTCTCCAAGGCCAAAAAGCCAAAAAGATTGATCTCTTCAGCAGAAAGGTCTATTCTGCTAGGGGCTTGCAGTTGAGTATCGCAAACCAGCAGGCAATCCTCAGTCATTACGCTTTTATGTCATGGTAGGTACTCTCAAAATATAAAGCATCAGGAGTTTGGGGCCTTGATGGAGAAATATTACACCATAGCCAGGACCACCATATAAGCAGTCCTAGATCTGGCGGACTCGGTGGTGAGGATGCTTTTGGTGGGGGTGGCTATGCATCAGTCGGTGTGACTGCAAGCTTCAGGTCTCTCTCCGGAGGTCTAGTACACCCTACAGGATATCCTTTTCGAGGGAAAGAGCTGTTCTCTGAGCAGATGGACTCAAAGCTGCATTCCCTCAAGGACTCCCAAGCAATCATGAAATCCTTAGGAATGTACTCCCTGGCTTACCAAAGGTGCCCCTTCAGACCCCAACCTCCTTAGCAGAGGTTTGCACTCAGGCAGCACCCAGAACAACAGCACAGGTGCAACAGGAACAATAATAGAAGGAGAACTCCATCCCAACAACCTAACCAGGGGAACAACTCTTCCAAACCCCTCCAGGCCCAAAACAGGGCTTTTGAAAGTACACTGAGGACAGAACACCAGACCTACTGGATCTCTTCCATTTGTTTTCGGACAGACTATCCCACTTCTGCTGTGTGTGAGCCATCATTACCTCGGACCATTGGGTCCTCTACACTGTTGGGGTGGGACCTTCTCACAAGCATCTTCTACACCAGGAGGTCTGATTGCTCCTAGACTTAGTTGAGATCCAAAGGGTCCCCCAAAGGATAAGGAGCAAGGGTTTCTGCTGCCGTTATTTTCTAATACCGAAGACAAAAGGGGGTTTAACACCAATCCTAGACCTGAGGAACCTCAATCACCACATGCGGAAAATGAAGTTCAGAATGGTCTCCCTGGCCATCATTATTCTCTACCTGGGTCCGGGTGACTGGTTCGCTGCCCCTTGACATGAAGGACACTTATTTCCATATATCAATCCTTCCATGTCACAGACGCTACCTCAGATTTACAGTGGCAAATGAGTACTATAAGTTTGTGGTGCTTCTCTTTGGCCTGTCCACTGCCCCACAGCTCCATCCATGTATTTACCAAGTGTATGGCAGCGGCAGCGGCTTTCCTATGCAAGAGGGGTGTCCAGGTGTTCCCCTACCTGGACAATTGGTTACTGAAAGCAACCTCCCAGGAGCAGCTTCACACACGTGAGACTTGCGTTAGAGCTGTTGAAGTCCCTAGGGATCCTCCTCTACCAGGAGAAGTTGGTACTGAGTCTGGTGCAAAGAATAGAGTTCATTGTCTTCCCACCTTTGCCTCAAAGCCCAAAATCTTTGGCACTATTGCATAAAGCACAAGATCTAGAGGCCCAGTACCTTCTGGGCTTGCAGAACATGCTAGCGGACACCCTCAACAAGACCATAGTGGTCCACAAGGGGTCAGTCAGAAAAGACATAATACACTCAATCTTCCGCAGCTGTGGGACTCCCCATTTAGACCTGCTTGCCATGCCAGTGAACAAGAAGTGCAGGGACTTCTGTTTCTTCCAGATTCATTGTCATAGTTCCACGGCAGACGCATTTGCGCTCCTTTGGGGAGGGGGAAGAATCTCCTGTATGCATTCCTCTGGTCCCTCTGCTACATCAAGTCCTATTAAAAACATGCAAGGACAAGACACGCCTAATTCTGTTGGTGCCAGTGTGCCTGCGCCAACATTGGTTCTCCACTCTACTCAACCTGTCAGTGGAAGCGCCAGTAACCCTTCCCCTGTTCCCAGACCACCTAACTCAACATCAGGGGTGTGTCGGACGCCCGGACCTGCACTCTCTCCATCTCACGGCATGGAAGCTAGATGGTTCATTCTGTTAGAAGTTCAATGTTCAGCTCAGGTGCAGGAGGTTCTACTGGGAAGCAGAAAGGCCTCCACTAGGAAGCATACCTTGCCAAGTGGAGGGGGTTTTCTATTTGGTATGCAGAATGAGATCTCTTCCCCCCAGGAGAGCACCCATCCCAGTGATATTGGATTACCTGTTGCATTTACGAACACAGGGCCTAGCACCCTCCTCTGTCAAGGTTCACCTAGCAGCTGTGTCCACTTTTCACCCAGGGTGTTCCCAACATAACCTGCTTTAGGAAAGGGTTAGACAGGTTGTATCCATATTCTCGCTTACCTCTACCCACTTGGGACCCTCCCCCTTTTAACCAATGGCTGAGTGCTCATTGCTTCATCTTTCCATGAAGGTGGCCTTCCTAGTGGCCATCACTTCAGTGAGGAGGTTGTCTGAGCTGAGAGCTCTTTCCTTGCAACTGCTGAATACAGTTTTCTATGAGGACAAGGTGCAGCTCAGGCCACACCCAACCTTTTTGCAAAAGGTGGTCTCCCATTTCCATCTGGGTCAAGATATCTTCCACCCAGTTTTTTATCGGAAACCACACTCCAGTGCTAGACAAAGGGTGCTGCACGTACTAGACGTGAGAAGGGCTTTAGCTTTCTATATTGGTCATACGAAACCATTCAGGGAATCCACACAACTGTTTGTGGCCATAGTGGAATGAATGAAAAGGGATCTGGTCTCTGTACAGTGTATGTCATCCTGGATAGTACAGTGCATACGCGCCTGTTATGATCTGGCAGGGGTCGAGTCACAGGCCACTCGATTAGAGCACATGCCTCATTGATTGCGTTTGTGGTACAAGTCCCCTTTCAGGAGATCTGTAGGGTAGCCACATGGTCCTCTATATACATGTTTACGGCCCACTATGCCATCGATAAGTTTTTCAGAGAGGATGCAGCTGTCAGTAGGGCAGTGCTCCAATCTATGATTCCTAACTGCGATCCCACCTCCACGGGGCAGCAGCTTGGGAGTCACCTGATTGGAATTAATGCGAAAAAGCTCTTGAAGGAGAAAAGACAGTTGTCTGTTCATGTAACTGGTGTTCTTTGAGATGTGTTGTTCACATCCATTCCAACATTCACCTTCCTTCCCCACTGTCAGAGTAGCTGGCAAAAAGCAACTGAGGGAGGGGTAGGGTCAGCAGTGATATATACACGCTAATGTAATGGCAGCACTCTAGGGGGTATCCACAGCTAACTCTACAGGAGCTGCTAAGGGAAAACATTCCAGCGTTCGTGCATGCAATACATGTACACCTGATTGGAATGGACATGAACAACACATCTCAAAGAACACCAGTTACGTGAACAGGTAACTGTCTTTTTCATTAATAAAACTTGATGTAGCTATCCATGTGGAAATAGATATTTCTATAAAGAACTATCTATGGTCAAGCTATTTTGTACAACCAAAAACAAAAGATCATATTGAGTTATCTGATAACCACTTGGGAACAAGAAAATACATATCATATTGCTTGTTCTGAGTTTCACCATATAATATTACTTGATCTGTCTGCATGATCTGGTGGTAATGAGAGTGCAATTGGATATAATGGTTATATGGGAAATATGTGATGATAATTCATAGGTCTTTCCAAGAGAGAAGCTTAGATACATGTAGAAAAATCCATAGATGCTATGAAATTTCACAATAGGGCAATGATTGTAATGACGTTTGTACTTTAAATGAACAGCCAGTTTTCTAGGGCATTGCTAGCAAAATTGTGTGTTTCCTCGCATGGAAGAGAAATATATTTTCCACTTTCCATTACATGATTTCCCCACCCTCCATTACATGATACATTACTGTGTAGAATGCTTCTTCCTTTACTCAGAGATGACACATCAGATCACTTGTAGTAAATTATATGCAACACAAAACAACCCTTTTCACACTTCAAAGTGAGTGTAAACTTCAGGCAATGCTGAATTTAAGATTGCCTTTGCAACATATATAAATCCTTGGTTACATACAAACACATATTCCTCTCTCACTTTAGTATATCTTCACCTGTATGCTTTTAGGACGTGTGTAGCATAGCTGTAGGAGTAAAATAAGCATTAATATATATATAGGATGAGAGATTAGATTTACATATGTGTGTATGTATGTTTGTATAATAAATCTAGTTATTACATAGACTATAATTTTATTCTATGACCCTGTATAGTGTTGAAACTGTGTACTTTTTGCTGTATGATTATACTGTTTTCTTTTTTCTGAGGTAGACCTAAGAGTATATTTTGAAGTTGAAAGAAAAATGTCTATGTATTTGACATATTCTCAGTGTTAATCTGGGCTACTTAAACATTTTGTACATTTTATTCAGAGTTGGAAAACAGATGTTTTCATTTTACATTTATCCATTTGTGGATTTAAGTATGCAAAAGCTTATTTTGTATGCAAAATACACTTTTTGATTTAAATTTAACAGAGACCCATATAGCATTCAATCCAATATGTTTCTCTGACTAGTTTATTACAAGCTCTTTAACCTCTCCTAATCACTGTCAGGTTCTTATACTCTCAGGGCAGGTCTACACTAAAAGGAAACCTCAAATCAAGATATGCAACTCCAACTACATTAATTACATAGCTGGAGTTGACGTACCTTGTTTCAAGTTTCCCTGCCATCCCCACAGGGAACAAATACTCCCATTGACTTACCTTACTCCTTGTAGAAGCAGGAGTAATGGATGTTGATGGGGGCACCCTCTCAGTTCTATGTAGTGAGTCTTAACTAGATTCTCTAAATCAGAGCTACTGAACTTGCGGCCTATGGGCCACATGTGGCCTGCAGCCTGTTTATTTGCAGCCCGTGGTGTGGTTTGGGGCTCAACACATGGCCCGCGGGTGGGAGCTAAAACAAAAAAGTAATCAGTATAATGGTCTTCCATTGATATGTGTTTTAGTAGTTAAATTCCTGGACTGTCATTGCTCATTAAAAGTGCTGTCATATGGGTGGAAATTGGGTAAATATTGCATTTTATTAACATCAGCAGAACTGACTTAAATGGGGCCTGTGTGTTGTGTAGTCTTGCCTTAATCTTTGTATTCATGCCGGTCAGTGTGAAGGAAGCTATTTGCATATATATTTGCATGTATATGCAACCACATTTAAGTTGCGGCCCTTGGCATGTGCTGTAAGTATCACTGTGGCCCCTGGGGCTTTCAAAGTTGAGTAGCCCTGCACTAAATCAAACTTCAGAAGATTGATTGTGGCGGCATCAGTCTTCCATTTAGTGAAGACAAGGCTTTAGTCATGAAATAGTGCCATACTTCACTCAGATCCCACTGAATCTGTTTGTAAAATAAGGTGCTCCGCACTCAATAAGGGTTCCTGAACTCAGAAGGGCTCTTTCAGGAAAGTAAAACAGCCCTGGGCTGTGTCATTTCTGAATTAATCCCCTTAGGGTTGGTGAAGGGGACAATGTACATTCCAAAGGTAAGAGCGCCACGGCTCTGCTGTCTCCCCTAATACGTATTCCAAATCCTCAAGTGCCCTCCATGACATCCATGTTGGAACGGGTTGAAATGATACTATAGAATAACAGAACTCCTTTTTTTTTTCCAATATGGAGTGGGGACACCTGCACATGAAGTTCTTATATTCCCTTGCTCTGTGGTAAACAACATGTTTAGGCTTTGGTGTCTATGCTGAATACAATGGTGTTGTCTGATCATTACCGTATAGTCAAAAGTATGCACTGCTTTTGCACATCTCAATTTTTGAATGTCCGGCCTGAGACTCTGAGTTGTGTGTGCCTGGAGTTTTCTGAAAATCGGATTTCTTCTGGGGACCTCAGAGTACCCAAAATCACAAGTAGGATTTCAAAATCGTGGCTGAAATACTCAGAAAACCGCATCAGAACCAAGACCTCATAATGCTGCATAGTGTATAGACACACATGAGAAGATATGATCCATACACCAAAAAATGTTTAACTTGTACCCTCCTTAAAAAGGATGGAAAACTTGAGATAAAGTTTAACAGATAATATATAGTGTAAATTTCCAAAACATGGGAGAAAGTTTATAAAGAGTTTATATGTTGTTACTATGTCATTTAAGTCATAAAAATTTGGTGGGCCATATTTGCATTAATGACTTTAATGGAGATATCCCATACTTTTTATTCTTCTATTGTTTTTTGAAATTGTTAGTCATTTATCTATGAAAGTACAATTTTTTTTATATTGGCCCCTGGTGTTTTTACTTCGATCTCTGCATCCGCTTTTTATTAGCCTTCTGGAATATTTTACACTGAGCCTGGTGTTAATATTATTCCATTTATTGGCTAGTGTGGAATAAGGTCCTTAAAATCCATGCAGCTGCTCTCTTCTTCCTGTCCAGTACTCAAGCTCTTATGAGTGCTAATCTCTCTTTCTATGTATCACTCAAAAAAGTTTTAACTAGTACCTGTCATTAAAAAAAAAGAAAAGATAAAAGCAAAATTAAGATTCAGCTGCTGCATGTTTTCATGTGTATTGTCACCCTCTTAAAAACACAGACACTAACTTTTCCTAATCTTGTTCCAGAACCAGCTGATTCTTGGAGTTATGGGAGTTGATGTCTCTCTTGAGGACATAAAAAAACTGACACCACGGTTTACAGTAAGTTGCCCTCTTCTGGTGGTATTGGCTATTTCCTTTCATGCATGAATTCTTTGCATGCACTTTTACAGGCCATGTAACTGCGCACTAGATGGGAGTCAGAAGATCACCAGATTTCCTATAACCTATGCTCTCTTTTTCTCTGAATGCTTTAGAGGGTGATTGCTTCTTCTGTAGACAATATCAGCTGCTCTACAAGATGGTCATCAGGATGGAGCTCAATTGCACAATATGCTTGTGTTCCATGAGCCTTAAAATTAGCAGATCTTAGATCATTTCATAACCTAGGGTAGCCACATCAATGCTGTCATCCACACGTTTGATCTAGGTCACACCCGGGCGAAATATGGCCCACGGGCCTGATCTGCCCCACCAAGCCCCCAGATCTGGCCCACGGATGCAGCGGGAAGCCCCAGGCAGACTTATTTGCTTGCCTCACAGCCCCACACATCACTCAGAAAAGCACCTGTGGGGTCATTTCTCTTTAAAAACTGTAAGCCTGGTGGGGGAAGGGGAAAGCTTAAAGTGTATTTCCCGCCCCCAGCACAAACCCATTGGCTGGCTTCTGGCTAGAATCTGGCCAATAGGAGCTGCCTGCACCCATGCCTCCTCCCAGATCTGGCATCCCAATCCCTTGCCCCAGATCACAATCCCCTCCTACCCTAGGTTATAACCCAAACTCCTGCACCCCAGTCCTCTCCCCTAGGTCACAAACCAAACCCCTGTACCCTAGTCCACTTCCCTAGGTCACAACCCCCTCCTGCCCTAATTCACATTCCAAAACCCTGCACCACCATCCCCTGCCCTGGGTCACAACTGCCTCCTTCACCCAAACTCCCTCCCAGACCCCACTCAACCTCCTGCACCCCAGTCCCTTACCCTAAGCTCCCTTCTGCACCCAACTTCCATCCCAGATCCCACACCTCCTCTATTAATAACATGGAAGAGTGCGGCCCTCGACCACTTTCCAAAATCTTGGAATGGCTCCCCATCAAAAGTTATTGCCCACCCCTGGTCTAGGTAGTCTTTTTATTGCACTGTACACAGTGTACCTTCTTTATGAACTTAATACACTTTTCTTCACCTTGCATATTAGTTTGCATCATGTTAGCAGGTATCATTTATATCCCATGTGCAGAGCGAAATATTTAAGTAATTAATTTATATTAACATTGTTGACATTGTTGAAAATAAAAAACATAGAAATAAAATTTAAAAATCTTTCCTATATGTTAGGTGAGTTTGGTGTCTGATTACCACCACCATCTCAATGTATGTCAGCTTTGCCATAAGCTGTATATTTTTCACATTCTGAATATTATTAGAAAGCCATAACTAAACCTTTTTCATTCAACTAAGCCTAATTAACAGTACAAATCTTTTTTTTTTCTTTCAGCTGTGCCCAAATGGTTACTATTTTGCAATTGACCCCAATGGTTATGTGTTACTTCATCCAGATCTTCAACCAAAGGTATGAAAAATCTTCTATTTTGTGTCATTGTAACTCTGGGATTCTTATCTGACATTAAAGAAGCACACTGTATTTGCTGATTAAAGTGCTACACCACAATGGTGAATATACCTATTTGAGATTTGATCCAAAACTCATTTTAGTTGATAGAGCCCGCACATAGTGATTTTGCAGGGATTTGGCCTTTGATGTAAAAAGAAAATTAAACATTCCACTCTTACATCATTATTGTCAAGTATATCATTTGTTACTTTAATAATATAATGATAAATAGCTTGTGATAACAGCAGTTAACTGTGATTCTGAAGGTTATCTTTTTTTTCAGGGGAGCACGATTTTTCACAAAGTGACCCTCATGAATTAGAGGCTCAGAAATGGAGCCCTTAAGAGTTTATTTCTGACAATGTTTAGTTTGTTATTTTTATTCTTTGGGAGCTACTGTAGATTTAGATTGAAGAGGAATTTTCATACTGAAAAGAGCTTTCAAACTTATAAATCAGACACAAAAAGCAATAACTTTATGTTTCCTTTTTTTTTCTTGCATTTTTACTAATTACTAGGGTTGCGATCTGATGGAAAATTTGTCCAAAGGAGTTTGGGATAGAGAGATAGTCCTGCTATGTGGAATTTAGATTTAGCTTTAGATCTAATCAGGATGTACATTTTCTCAAAGTTTGGAGATGTTCAGATCAAAGGTTTTGATTTGTTGTCATCTCTGCTAATTATGACCCTGATCCTGCAAATATTTGTGTGTTCCACAGCTTTACTCATTAAGTAGCCTCACAGATTGTAATCAGACTTTTCACATGAGTAAAATTATATGGTATATTTGCTGGATTACATCTTTAATTTGTGTTTTAACAAGATTTTGCTCCATCTTAGTCAATATCCTCTTCCGTTTTAAAGAGCACAGCCAGGTGTCCTAATCCATAAGAATATTTCAGTGAGTTTTATAATATTTTCACTAGAAATATTTTTTTCAGTAAATATTCCTCCCACACTGTCTGCAATAAACATACTACAACATTTTGCTACTACACACAAATTGCAAGTAGGGCTGTCAAGCGATTAAAAAATTTAATCGTGATTAATTGCATGATTAAAAAATGTAATCGCATGCGCCTCCCCTTTGAAACGCTGCAGCAGCATTTCAACAGGGCAGTGAGCATTGCATGGAGCCTGGAATCAGTTGATCCCTGACTCCGCTTGCGCTGCCCCTTTGAAGCGCCGGAGTGGCACTTCAAAGGGGCAGCGCAGCATTAATGCCTGTGATTAACGCATTAAAAAAATTAACGTGTTAATCCTTTCCTGCGTTAATCGCAGGCGTTAGCACAGGTCAATTGACAGCCCTGATTGCAAGTCAAATTAAATAGAAACTAAAGAAATGTAAAAATGACCAGTCCAGGCTCAGAGAAATGTATAAAAAGCAAGGGGGAAAATCAGCCAGGATAAATAGTGAAAAGCAAATTAGATTTTTAGATTTAATATTAAAATTGGTATTAACTTTGTTGGGACAATTTATGTTTACATATATGGGTGACATTCTTAGTGGAGGGAGAAATGGGAGCTAAAGTGCATCTAGGCCTCTCATGTTGGGCTGCTCCTTAACTGACTGTATAATTTAACCCTGGGGAAGCCTCTCCAGCTACCTACAAGCTATAGGATTGCTTGGAAACACAGCAGCCTTGGCCTCAATATACCGCTTCCATCCTGTGATATCAGCTATGTCAGGGCTTGCAAGGTCATCCTTGGAAGTCTGACTTATAGCTGTCTTCCTCAGTTCCTGCACCAGTGCAGTCCTATTACAGATAGAGCCATGGCTCTAAAACCCCCTTTAAACTTTTTCCAACTATTTATCTACTCTGGAGGGGACGAAGGATAGGCAGTAATCTTATCTGAGATTTTCAGTGGTGCATTTTATCTTGCAAGGTAATCATCACTCTAACTTGTCATCTGAGAATTTTTTATGTTGTATAATTAACACAAAATTTTACCAAAATGTTACCAGATCTAACAGAAAGTGGAATTGAGCATGGAAGGAAAGATCATAAATTAAACATAATGATCTCTAATGATAGCAAAGCGGAAGAAATAGAAATGTCTGATAAAATAAAATAGATTTATAAAACTATTGCTTTTTGTCTATATTTTCTTGGTTTACAAATTGGACTTAGTATGAAAATTCCTGTTTAAAAAGAAAAGGGAAAGTTGGTTTAATAATTTACATGCACTTCAGCTTAATGGATACATGCATTAGGCCTTTAATGAAGTGTAAAGGACTCCCTTAGTCAGCTTTCATTTGATAAATTAGCATGTTGAATAGTTCTCAAAGAAATAGCAGTTCACTGATGACATGCATTAATTGCACCATTACTGGATGATTTTGTTTTCATTAGAGGTTATTAGAGGTATCCTAACAACAAAAGGGTTGAGGCATGTGCGTGCCATTTCCTATCTCCTTATATGGTATGAGCTCTTTGTTAAAGAGAAAAAAATTATGCAATGCATTGTCCTATTTGGGGGCCATTCTTGCTAGCTACTGAGCACTCCTCTCTCCCACTGATGCCCCCCTTTTACTTATGTCTGTCAGCACCCTGCAAAATTA
The DNA here is from genome assembly GCA_032595735.1 of Pelochelys cantorii. NCBI lineage: Eukaryota > Metazoa > Chordata > Testudines > Trionychidae > Pelochelys > Pelochelys cantorii. The sequence goes on along the minus strand of CM064326.1, from coordinate 328,306,233 downwards.
GACCATTTGTTTATGAGGGTGCAAACTTCAAGGTTCTCCAAATGAGGTCAGGCACTTGTATAGATGCATCCTGATGAAATGATAGGGTAAATGAAATAGTTCTTAAGGGAATTAGAGAGTATAAATCCATAGTCCGGCAGTACCATATGGATGTTCCAGGACCAGAGAGTCCTGGTGGATGGCTGGTGGCTGAGCTCCCCTACAGCTGGACTGCTCAGTTCCCCATAGCTGGACTGCTAGGTCCTATTCCAGCGGGGTTGCCTGGTGGAGCCAGGAGCCCAGCACACTGCAGAAGGGCTGCCTGGTGAGACCAGGAGGCCGGCGTGCTACAGCAAGTTACCCAGTGAGGCCAGGAGCCCTGTGCACAGGAAGCTGGGCTGGAGCTGGTCTGCCCAGCTTAGCAGGGAAGGGGCGGGAGAACTGTCAGGGCAACAGAGCTAATGGTGGGGACGGAGTGGGGAGAGGACCCAACCAGGAGGCCAGCGGCCAGTCCAGAGCTGGGAGGAGCGGTAGTATAGGGGCCAGATATGACCTCCCCTGGTCCGGCAAAATCCCTCATCCGGGACCTGTCAGGTCCCGAGGGTGCTGGACCAGGGAGGTCCAACCTAAAATATCATATTCACCAAAGCTCACCTAATCTCATGACTGTAAGACTGGTTTTCTTGGAAAGTCCCATTCATTTTCAAATATGGATTCATTTTCAAAATATTCTTCAGTTCCACATAGTCAGAGTATGGATTTTGTTTAATTAAAGAGGGTTAATTAGTGCAGTAAAGATGACTAGAGATATCGCTCAAGTATTTCTTCAGTGGTTGTTTCAGAATGTTCTGAAATATTTATAGTTTTATATATGATATATTGTGTTGTTATGAATGTGCAAACTGAGTACTAAGAATGCTTCCATCTGTGTATTATTATTATTATTTATTATTTATTAACAGTAATACAGATTAGACTTTATCACTGCCAGTTTGTTTGGTGTGGTGCATGCAATTCAAACTGATACAAGAACTGCCTTCTCAAACTAAGGTACACTACAAAGACAGCTGGGTATAGAACTTCTAATTGTCTCTTAACACACTAGATTAATTTTTAGTTGAAATTTCTGATTGCACTTAATATACTAACCAAAAACATGTTAACCCTCTTTACCAGAAATTGTTTAATAGCTGTATACCAAAACATAGCTACGCATTTGCCTTTGAAGAGGTGAGGGTGCACTGAAGTGTCATTAGTTCCTTCTTCTCACAATGCCTTTTCTTTCCTTCCTAAAATCTGTTATCTGAAATCAAAACTTGTTCAGCATAATTAACATTTTGGAACATCGTCTTACAGTTACAATTCATAAACCAAAAACCCCGCTCTTCACTATGAACTTGCAAGGTGGTTGTTCTGACTTTCTTGAGAAAACACCATCATTTATGTTACGCAATCTACAAAATCATATTTTTAACAAAATATAAGTTCACTTGTAATCTCACTTACATGAAATTTTTAAATGAGTTATATCAATTTCTAAATAGTAATTTACAGTTTGTCAAATATATATATATTGTCACAAGCAAGAATCAGTTATCCCAAGAATTAGATCTAATCATGGAATTCAATGGAGTTACACTAGAATAAATGTCTCGCAACATATTCAGTCTTAATAGGATACAAATTCAGGAATAGACAATAAATAAACCCCTCGTTCTACAACTGATATCAATATCCTTTTATCTGATCCAGACCCTTCATGAGTAATGCTCCCATTGACTTATAGTGGACTTTGAGTAAGGTCCTACGTACTTTAGGCACTTCATATTATATATATGTTTGTTTTGTTTTTAAAAGTAAAACAGAAGGCTAGGTGGTTTGTTAGGGTTAGGAGCAAATATGATGTGTGAAAGGAATTTTTTTTCCTGTGGTCTACTAAAATTCTGGCAAAATATACCAGTTATGTACATGTAGAGCTCTCTTTGAATTTAATTAACTTGCTTTACCATGGTTTGTTTGTTTGCTCAACTTGTAACATGTGACACTAAGGGTACGTCTAAACTACACCCCTCTGTCGGCAGAGGGATGTAAATTACATGTATCAAAAGTGCAAATGAAGCCGGGATTTAAATATCCTGCACTTCATTTGCATAATGCTTTTTTTCTAAACGGGGCTTTTCGAAAAAACCCAGCAGTTTAGACAGGGCATTTTAGACAGAAATGCCCCATTTTGAAAGATCCTGTACTCCTTTGAAAAAAAGCAGTGGCTGCCATTATGCAAATGAAGCGCGGAATATTTAAATCCTGGCTTCATTTGCACTTTCAGTACGTCTAATTTACATCCCTCTGCTGACAGAGGGGTGTAGTTTAGACATACCCTAACAGAGACCTCTGAAACTACTTTGCCAAAATGAGCTTAGTCTTCTTATTTCAGGAAAATGCCCATTCGAGAAGAGTAGATCTTGAGGGTTGAGTATAGATCATACATAATTAACTGCATGTTAATGGTGTGAAGGTATAAATTACTGCTTTTCTATTACTTCAGCATATTGGTGTGGGCATACCAAAAGTTAATGTGAGAAAAAGGAGACCCAATGTCCAGGTAACTGTGGATGGAGGTGATCATTAGTGCGTTAAAATGCATAGAGCTGGAGATAAGATTTGGAAAGCTTCTGCTCTGCTTATTAGGAAGACCCTAACTAGGGAACTGTTTACTTTGACAAACAGCTTCCAAAGCATGAGACTTGCATTCTTCTTTGTAAAATGATTATTGAAGGTATCTGTAGATGTTCATTTAAATTATGATGCATTACTAATAGCTGCTAATTAGAGCTGTGCTGTAAACGTTCTTCCAACTCGGAAATGAATTTGCAGTTTGAAAAAAAAAAAAGACTACTTGTGCTAAGTTTGTTTTCATAACCCTGAAAGTCAGGGGAAGATTGTTTGTGAAATTATTGTCAAGTCTTACTGCACAGTATGTGGTGTATAACAACACCCTTATGGAATGTTGGTGATTTGTGTAGCTTTCTACGTGGAAGTCAAAATGTGGTGCATATGTAATCTGTCACTCAGAGCAGGTTTCTCTGATCAACCAGTATAACCACATCTATGGTTAGAAGCTGTCACATTAAGCAGATGAAATAAGTGACGTGATGCAGTTTCAAAAAGTATAAAAGTCATTGCATACAAAACACTTATTGAAAACTGAAATATAAAAAAGAATGGTTTAACTATATAAGTAGTAAGCCAAAGAATTGAATACAGTATAAAATGTCATTATCCTACACATGTGGGAATCTATATGTGAAGTTAGCAGCTTATGAAAAGAAGACAAAGGTTAATTAACTAGCACTGAAACAATGTGAAATCCTAGCTCCATTTAAGTCACTGACAACTCCCATTTACTCACTTAGGGCTATGATTTTATCCATGATTCCAAACTTAGCCTGATCATGAATTAGCTTAATGTATCTGACACAATCTGACAGTCCACATCTCCAGGTTTTACCCTTTCATGGACAGGTTAAAACCTAGACTGTTGTAATTCAAAGTAAGGAAGAGAGAATGCCATATTCTGAGAATATTCAAGGCCTGCTCCCAAAATCCTTTCAAAGCACAAAGTGCTGATGTGGAAACAACATATTTTTATGTTGCTGCACCAGTTTCTTTCTTTCTTTCTAACAACAATAACACATCCTCTTCTTTGCTCAGGCTGAAAGTAGATTTGCACTAACCTTGTTTGCATGCTTCATTTCTGTTGCTGTACTTCTGTTTAATTTAGTTGAGTTGTGCTGTAGTGTGGTTGTTCTTATACAGTATGGTTGTGTGCATGTTTGAATAGGTAAACAGAAGAACAAACTTAACCAAAGGTTTGTTTCTTCTTCATTACATAAATAAATCAATAAATAGATGAAACAAATGACAACCTAGAGGAAGGGAATTGTTATGGAGTCCAAATACCTGAGAAAATAACAAGTTTTTCAGGAAAAAAAAACCACAGAGGGAGAAAAGATGGTTTTTATGGTTAAGCTATTGGACTAGAAGTTAACATTTCTATTCCAATCTCTACTATACATTTCCTTTGTGACTTTGGTCAGGATCTAATGTTCACTCACTTCAGTTTCCTTATCTGTAAGATGTGGATAATAATATGTATTTCATAAAGATGCTAGGATAAAGTGCAAATGAATCAAGTAATTTGAGACCCTGAAGCAAACAGCAAGATGCATTTAGTGCATATTTTTGTTGCATGAATTTCACTGTTTCTTTCTGTTTTAAATCAGTCACCTAAACTCTGGGACTCCTTAACTAAGACTAGCCCAGGTTATCATTTGATACAGTTTCCGTTAATTTGATGTGATGGCTTTCTTTTACCATTTTCTTTTCTTTTCTTTCCCTTTGTGTATTGGAATGGGATACAAACTTCAAAATGCCACTTCTGCCATGGCAATGCCTTCATGCATGCTGTTTGGGTTTGATCATGCTGTTCATTATCCATTGCATGTAAGAACATACTTTTATTTGCTTTTACATTTTAGCCTTTTGCTATGAGTTGTTGAGTGTGATTTTGCTGGAAAAAGTTGATGACTAGCAAAAGATAAAATTGTAATGAATTGTGATATGTATTTCATTGATTTTGCATTCAAGCTGATTAATTATATATGTTGTAGATGAAAAAGATCAGATGATTCTGTGCAGTATGTAGCTTAGAGTGCTTTGTTCAACCCTGTCCAATGTATGCTTTCAAATATAAAATTTCTTCTAATTGTCTTCCAAGAGAATAACCCTTATTTATGGAGAGAATGAAAAACACCATCCACCCAATAATTTGCATCATTTCTCTAGAATGTTAGAGACTGATCTTATGATCTTTATACCCATGTCAATTATATTGCACTAAAGCACTTGTATCACTGTAGCACAAACAGCAAACCACCATCCCCAGTACTCCAAAATCATTTAGATGAGTACGTTTCCTAACAAGACATACAGGACATGATTTTCTACTCTCAAAATGTGAGGGATACATCTTTCAAAATGTGAGGGATACATCTTGAGAACTTTTGTTTGTTAGAACAAAAAAAGAATATGACCACTGCTTTGAAAGAAGACATTTAGATTTATTATCTACAGCAATTGATCCTGTGACATCTGGAAGATCCCCTTGATTTAACTAGCTAGTCAAATGGAGCTTAGAGTATGTCAAGAAATAATATATTTTTCTTAGCTAATTACATCACAGGGAATGCTAGTACAGTGACGGGTAAAAGTGATATCTTAAATCTTCATTTTATGTCCCATTTACCCAAAGCAAATTATTTTCCAGAAAATAAAAATAAAATACATTGAGGGCCTGATTTCTCTTCTATACTATATCAGTCCCATAGTACCATGTTCACAGGGTTTAAAACTATGCCCTATAATTATTTCCCTTAAAAGACTGAACTACATATGTGCCTTACATAACTACTGAATAACCAGGATTTGTTGGGAGCTTTTACTTCAGCACTAGGAATAGTTAGGAACAGATGGTTATAAAATTATAGCTGTTAGTGGCCTGTTATTTGTTCTGCCAAATTCACTGACTCTGTACAACTTTGTACATTAACAATCCTACACAGAGCCTTAATCCAGCAAACATATACTCATTCTTTGCTTCTGATATGTGCATCAAGGATGATCCAGTGGCTAGAATAGTAGCCTGGGACTTGGCAGAGGTGGTTTTAATTTTCTGTTTTTCCAAAGACTTCCTCTTTAGGCTAGTTACTTGGCCTCTCAATACCTCAGTTTCCATCTGTGGAATGGGGATAACTACTTCCTTATCTCATAGGGGTGTTTTGCATTAGAGATTGAAGCTGTCGGATACTCCAGCAAGAAAACAAAACAAAACAGTAACAACAAAACCCATACTGAGTCTCATTTAGATTGAAGTTACCTATATGATCTGCAAATCACATATGTGAAGCACATTGGCTACAGTGTGTCTGAAATTCTGTCAGAATCCACTCTGCACAAACAAGTCCTTTAGGTATTCCCTTTCTTTTGTCTACTGTGTGTAAAATAACTCCAGTGGAAAACTTGCTACGTACTGCTGAAGCACAGGGTCTCAGTGCAACATAGTGACCTTCCATTCTAAAGAACATGTATGCACAGCTATTGAGGTAGCAAACAGAATATGAAATATGGAAGACATGTTTCTGCAGGTCACAACAGTTTCTATTTTAGTTCTTTTGATGAGTTAGATCCTGGTTCAATAAGGCACTGAAGAACATTGAAATCAGTGGTTCTAGTCATGTGATTAATTTTAGATGTTTTTAGATGTGTGCTAACTATCTTGTTTTATCAGAACTTCATTTGTTACGTATGATATCAGACTTTTTGTTTAAGAGGCAATTGAATGTTCTATAACACATTTCCATAAGAGGTTCTTTTCACCTGACCTTATCCTGTTGTAATTCCTTTCTCTTGCACTTGCTGCCCCTTTCATCTCTATTGACAACCATCTCATGCCATTGCCACAAATCTGCAGTGTTCTGTTAGTTTCATGGTGGTAGAGTACAGATGTTGCATATTACTAGTCAGCCAGAAAACTTACATGCTACTTGTCTCCCCTCTCTTTTTTGGTGGCAGGAAACATAAGGAGTGATTCCTTGTATGACAAGTTATCTTAGATTTCTGATACTAAGCTTATAACCTGTGACATACCAGTAGCAGAGGAAGCAGCCATCAGTCATAACACTCTGTGCAACAGACCCTAGCCAGGCACTAGTTTTTAAGGTTAATCCAGTAATCACTCATCTGATTGCCCCTCTCTTTTAAAATCTATTTTAAGTGAAAAGGTAGTACTAGCAATTCGTAATGCTACATCTGAGTAAAGGATAGTATGGTAAGTAATCCTATTTCAACAGTCTATATTTTGATCTAAGGGAGGTTTTGAACGATTTCCAATAACTTATTCATAATATCAACTGAGAGATGTTTATTACTTGATTGTTTAAAATCTTGTGCTTCAGAATCCTAAATCTCAGGAGCCTGTTACCCTGGATTTTCTGGATGCTGAGCTAGAAAATGATATTAAAGTTGAGGTAAGATGGACTTGTAATATAGTACCTACTTTGAGATATATAGTCTTCACTGTTTTGTGTAACCACTGAAATACAATAACTATTGCAGATCCTTTCAAATTGCGTAAACTCTTGTTTTTCTAAATGACAAGGACTTTCAATTTTAATTGCTCTGACAAGTATAGTTATTGTCTAAAGAGACATGAAAGTTTAGTTAACAGTGCTGACATTTATTTTTAATCTGCACATTTTCTTAAATATAGCAGGCCCATTAAAAACACCTCTGGCATTTGAAAAAATTATAGTATTGAGATTAAGATCCCTCATTATTCTGTCTATATAATGGGAAGTTCCATCGTGAATGTGATAATCATTCAAAACAGTACAGTATTTAGAAGTACCCAGTGTATGATCAAAATGTTTACAGGGTCAGTCAGTGTGAACTTGATCTTGTGAGCAGATAGGCTCTGTTTATTACATTTCTAAAGGATACTACTGAACTACAGAAAATATTCAAACAAAAATGTTTTCCCTCCATTTTACTAATGCAAAATTATTATAATGACACAGCTAAGTTTAAAACACTAAAAAAAGGAAATGTTCGCAAACTTGAAGCCCCGAAAACAAAAACAAACAAATCAATCCTCCCCAACAAAATAGAACTTGCCTAGCTTCTATAATTGTTATAAACTCAAGTGCTAGGTAAGGTTTGTTAAAGATTCATTCTTGCACAACCATGGCACATAACAGCTGACTTTCAAATAGCTGTGATGAAAATAGCTGCAGCTATTAGTATCATGAGCTTTCGTGGGCACAACACACTTCTTCAGATGAATGGAGTTAAGGGATCCAGTTTCTGAATAAATAGCAGAGAAAGAGAAGGGATGGTGGGAGGAGACAAGAAGGAAAAAGAGGAAAAAAAATTGTCAATTTAGAGTGTCCATGCTAAATGAAGCTATTAAAGTGGGTACTAAGTGTTTGGTTTTTTGTCATTAGGATGTAGAATGTAGCGGGCCATCCACGCAAGGTCTTTGTTCAGATCCCTGTTGCAGATATCAAACTTCTAAATGAAATTAATTTCTGCAGCCTCCCTTTCAAGTTTTTTTTTTTTTTTTTCAATTGGCTTGCAATAATACGGTAACTTTGAGATCCATTAATGAGTGTCCAGGCAAGTTAAAATATTCCTAACAGGTTTCTTTGTGTTACCTTTTGAATATCTGGTTTATGTCCATTAATTCTTTCTCATAGAGACTGTCCAGTTTGGCCAATATACATGGCAGAGGGGCATTGCTGGCACTTGATGGCTTAGATCACATTGGTGGATGTGCAGTTATATGAGCCTCTGATGTAACCCCTCTCCCCATCCCCTCTCTTTTGGTGCTATTTATTTGGAAACTGGACCCCTTAACTCCATTAATCTGAAGAAGTGAGTTGTGCCCATGAAAGCCCATAATACCAGCTACAATTTTTTGTTAGCCTCTAAGATGCTGCAAGATTATTCACTATTTTTTAAAGTTTTTTCAGTTATAGACTAATACGGCTACCCCTCTGCCAATATTAGGCAACCTATATTAAGTCTGCATCCAAAACTCCTATGGATATCCCTGGGGATTCTGGCTTTGCAAAGAATAGAGGAATTAATACTCATGCTCCCTGAGCCTAGTCTTGCACCTGTTACTCACACAAGCAATTCTTACCATCTTGAGGATTTTCCCTAGTGTCAGCAAGACCGTTCACAAGTGTTTGAATGACAGGATTGTGTTCTTTAATGGGGGTAAGATAAAGAGGCTGGTATGGGCTATTTTTGTCAATGTGTTACTGTGATATTATTGCTCATAAGATGCAATGGATCTTGGAAAATTTTAATCACATTGTATATAACACCAAGATTTGTATTTTATTTTTTTCTTCACCTTCTCATATATAGATTCGGAAAAAAATGATTGACGGAGAAAGTGGGGAAAAGACATTTAAAACGTTGGTCAAGTCTCAAGATGAGGTAAGAATGGAATATAGGCTGTCCTACTTTCAGGAAACACTGCAAAATGATGTCAAAAAACTCCATTTTGTATTGCCTTTTGTATTTAAAAGCTAACATTCTACTTTTCCAGAGTTCTATAATAGGCTCATGGATTTTTCTGCACAAATATTTCCTCCCCTGCTCCCTTCAGCACTGCAAAGTTTCCTGGCTTGTACCAAGGGAAAGCAATCATTTCTTGAAACAATGGTTTTTTTTCTCTGTTTCTTTGGTGTGTCATAAACTGCTGCTAAGGCCCTGAATTCTGTTGTCAAGGGTTTCGCAGAGAGTTGTCATACTTCTTTACATGAATCCCTTAGAAAAAGTCTTAAACAATATAGGAATATGTTCCTTTGTAAGGCATTATATCCTGAGTGGATATGAAGAAATTTGTGGTGGTGAGGGAAATGATTGTACAATTTACAGTTCCTAGATTAGGATTTGTTAAAATAGGCAAATGAATCATCCATACTGTTATAGCCATAGTATGGATTTAATTACTATTTGGATCTTGATGTATTTGTGGTATAAAATAGGCTTCTAAACAACCTGTCTTGGTAGTTTTGTTTTATTTTCCAAAGAGGTTGGACCTAGACAGTTTGGTCCTTAACCCTGACAAGCTTTTGCAGTAACATAAAATTCCCTTAAAGCTGGATGAGCTGGTATAAGTCTGTCATATGTCTATGCCACATCCCTTAAAAAAGCAGTGCAGGGTGTATGCCAAGGGGAGGAGTAATGAACAGAGAAGTCTGCACTCAGTTGAATCCTTCCTGCTAGATGAGGCCTTTGGGGCTACTGTAGGCAATTGTAAGTAGTAGAAGCAGCCTGAAGAGAGCTGATTAGACCAATTATGGCCCCAGAGATCAGGGGAGATCAAAAGGTCACATAGGAAAAATAAATAAAAAAACAAAAAGGACATGAAACTGAATTTTTGTTTATAAATACAAACTATAAAATAGTAAACAGAATAGTTCATCTATATGCATCATTGATAGCAACAGCGGTGTGCTCTTGTGTGCTGTAATACTTACTGCCCTTCACTAGCCAACAGCCTTCATTTTTACTATCTCTTAAGTCTTAAATTCAATAGTAATAGAGAGGTAGCTGTGTTAGTCTGATCCTGCTAAAACAAAAGGAAAAACTATGTAGCACTTTAAAGACTAACAAGATGGTTTAATAGGTGATGAGCTTTTGTGGGCCAGACCCACTTCTGGCCCACGAAAGCTCATCACCTATTAAACCATCTTGTTAAGTCTTTAATGTGCTACATAGTTTTTCCTTATGTTTCAGTAAGTCTTACATTGTCTGTGATTTAAATCATCTTCCATTGATGTAGTACAGGCGTAACCCCACTGAAGTCAGAGTTAGGCCCCATGTATTTCATTTGCCTGTAAAGTGTGTAGTCATATAGCATGATAAAATTACAATCATAATCATAGCAGGCTCACCCCATTGCTTTTCTTTTCTTTGTTAATCAAAGACTCTGTAATACCAATGCAATATGAACAGAGGCAAGGCTTTTTCATGAGGATGACAATTTGATAAAATGAGCAAAGGCTAAAGAATGATTCAAATGAGCATCTTATGTTTGTTTTCCTTCCATAAACTCTTGAAATGTAGCTCCAAGGACTACAATTAAATCGGTCTCCCTTGTAGAGCCCGCACTTACTCCACCTATTAGTGTGGCGTGATAACAGGATAAATTAATCTTCAACAGTAACTCTAATGTTATGCACAATCCAGGCTTTTTCTTGAATATTAAGCATGTGTTTTATATTTCCAAGTTCTTTTTTTACCTGTACACCTGTCCAAGGTAACTAATAATAGTAAAAATGTCCACATACTCTCCATTAACATTTTTGGTACCCATACTCTATCCCACAACATGTGAGAGCCCTGGCAGAGCGCAGAACTCTGTTATAATTTTATTTGATCCATCACGAGCACTTTAATTAATTTAAAATAAAAAGGAACCCTACAAAAAGTAGAATTCTGGATAAATTGCTAAGGATTAGTACACAAAAATAGCACAAGCATGTAGGGACAACCTGTAATACAATATATGGAGATATACCTATCTCATGGAGCTGGAAGGGACCTCGAGAGGTCATTGAGTCCAGTCCCCTGCTCTCACCACAGGACCAAGTACCATCTCTGACATATTTGCCCCAGATCCCTAAGTAGCCCCCCTTCAAGGACTGAACTCACAACCCTGTGTTTAGCAGGCTAATGCTCAAACCACTGAACTATCCCTCCCTGTGGGTGGCCTGGATCAGCTGACTTGGGCTGTAGAGCTGTAAAATTGCAGTGTAGATGCCTGTATTCAGATTGAAACCTGAGCTGTGGGTCCCGCAACTCAGGCTCCAGTGTAGATGCACCCACAAAGGCTAAGGTACAAAATTAATTACACTTTGCAAGGGACATAAAAGGCAATACAAAGACATTCTTTAAAACCATTGAGCATGTGAAAGGTGAAGGAAAGTGTGTGACTTCTACTTAGTGTGGAAGAATAGCTAATAATGGAAAACATCAAGAAGGCTGAACTATTTAGTGACATTTTAGCTTCAGTATTTACTAAAAAGATAAATGGTGAACAGATAAGACAAATAATAGGGGGAAAGGAATGCATGCTGAAATTTGGGGAAGAACATCTTAAAAATGTTAAGATACATGTATTCAAATTTGCAGAACTTCACAAGGTTCTTTTTCATCCTACGTTTCTTAATAAGTTGGATTTCTATGCCTGGAGACCAGCAAGGACCACGGATGTTGCTGACCAGAGAGTCCGGGCAGCTGGGAATAGGGCCCACTGGGAGCCCAGCAGCATGAAGGCTGGTGTGTCGGCTGCAGTGGGGCCAGCAGTGGTTAAGGTTGCCAGGTGTCCGGTATTGTACCGGAGAGTCCGGTATTTGCGCGCTCTGTCCGGTAAAAAAATTCAGGAAATACCGGACATGTGCAATGTCCGGTATTTTCTGATTTTTCCAGCTGCACACCGGACGGAAGCCTGGGGGGAGCGGCTGGGAGTCCCAGCTGGGAGGCGGGGCCACGATTGCCGCTGGGAGCCCTCAGTTGGTTGAGTGTGAGGAGGCGGGGAAGCCTCCTCCTCACTCGTGCGTCGCCGGGACCCTGCGCGGGACAGGCAGCAAGTGCCCAGGTCAGTCCCGCTCCCCGCCGGCCAATTTGCTCACCCCCCACCCTTCCTGGCTGGCCGGTTCTCCCCCACTTCCCCTCCTGATCTTCCCCGGCCAGTCCCCCTGCACCAACCCCCAGCTCTGTTTCCCGCCGGCCCGTTCCTCTTCCTGATCTCCCCCGGCCAGCGCCGCTGCACCACCCCCCTGCCAGCTCTGCTTTCCGCCAGCCCGTTCCTCTTCATGATCTCCCCCGGCCAGCACCGCTGCACCTCTCCTCGCCCCCGCCAGCTCTGCTTCCCACCCACCCTTCCTCCCGGCCAGCGCCGCTGCAAACCCCCCCCGGCCAGCTGTGCTTCCCACTCCCCCTTCCTCCCGGCCAGCCCCGCAGCCCCCATACCCTCCCCCAGCTCTGCTTCCCGCTGGCCTGTTCCTCTTCCTGATCTTCCCCGCACCCCCCCCCACCAGCTCTGCTTCCCGACCCCCCTTCTTCTGGCCCCCGATCCTCCCCAGCTGTGCTTCCCGCCCCCCTTTACTCCCAGCCAGCCCTGCCCCCTCACGGCCGGTCCCCCCCTCCCCCAATATCCCGCAGCCAGCCTCATTCCGCCCGACCCCCCCCCCCTCTGCACGACCAGCCCTGCTTCCCGTTGGCCCCCCCATCCAGCCCTGTTGCCCCCCCGTTAGCTGTTTCCAGGCCCCCCCCTTCTCGGCCAGCACCGCTCCCTTCCTGGCCAGTCCTCCCCCCCCATGAAGCGTGTCTGGGTTTTTTGTTTTTTTTTTTTTAAATGACTACCTGTGACTACCTGGTAACCCCTAGCGGTGATCCAGGTTCTTGGAGTCTTTTTTGTTTGTTTTTGCTCAACAACTTTGGTCCCCCCCCCCCTTTTTTTTCCTTCAACAAAATTTTTTCCCGGTGGTTTTTTTTGGGGGGGGTGGGGGTGTTCAGTGTTTTTGTTTCAGCCATCTGGCAACCCTAGCAGCGGCCGGGAAGCAAGGGCCCGGACCTTGATGCGTAGGAGCTAGTGGCAACCTGGAAGCTCCCAGATGAGCCAGCAGCAGCCAGGAAGCTGCCAGTTGGTTTAGCTGCAGGGGAGCCCCTGTGCTGGGAAGATGCAGCCAGGAGCCTTGGCCTGGCAGGAAAGAGCAACCCCAGTGGCAGGGAGGTGGTGGTTGGGGGGGAAGGCAACGGCCATGAGCCCTGCTGGACAGGAGTGGAGCCCCACAGTGGGGCTGATGGCCAGCAGGGGAGTTTTGACCTCCCATGGTCCAGCAAACTCTCTGGTTCGGGACCACTCAGGTTCTGAGGGTGCCGGACCAAGGAGGTCCAACCTTTATTTATTTTGAGAACATGTGCCGTCTGTATAGCCGCAATGCATGCTCCCCTACAGTGTTTTGTCAGAATGCCAGAACACTGGCATGTTAGGGGAAAAGAAAATGTTGCTCAGTTTTCATATCCAATTAATCCTTGGCTATCTGCTGGACCTTGAACAAAGATGCCCATATGATGCCAAATGTATATAATAGTAACTTTTGTGATCTGGACACTTGTCTACTAGAAAATAGACTGAAGTAGCCAATTCATTTCACACAGTTCGTTGAACAGCCCTTGTGTGAGAGTGACATTGAAGTACAACTGACCGTGGCCATGTTACAGCTCAAGACCCAGTAGTGAATGGTTTCCATTACCTGTCCTCTATGTCCCATGTGGGACACAGTGAGATTCTTAAATACTCATAGTCATCTTAGCATAGAGCAGGCCTGGGCAAAACACCCTTCGTGGGCCTCATCCGGCCGGTCAAACCACTGGATCCAGCCCGTGGATGCAGCGGGGAGTCTGAGGCAGATTGCCCTACTTGTCCACCCCTGCACCCCACTCAGAAAAGTGGCTGCCAGGCTGTTTGTGTTCCACAGACTGTGAGCCCAGAGGGGAAGGGAGGGAGGAGTAGTGCTTCATGTCTGCTCCTGCCCCAGCACAATTCCATTAGCTGGTTTCTGGCCCATGGAAGCTGCCTGTTTGAAAAACAGAGAGCACATGAAGCATCACCCCCCTCCCCCCCTTCAAACTCCTATTCACAGAGCACAGGGCCTGCAGCCTTGTGGGGGTGGGGCAGACTCCTACTGGAAAAATGTGCTGGGTTGCTGGCCAGGAGTTTCACAGGTAAGTTTTCCAGTCAGAGCCTGCCTCTAGCACCCCAGCCCCTCCCTCCCTCCCCCCAGGCTCTTTTCCTCCTCCCACTCCTACCCCCATAAGCCAAACCCTCTGCCCCCATCCTGAGCCTATACCCCATCCCAGACGCTGCAACCCAGTCCTCTGCCCCATATCACAATGCTCTCTGCCCCTAGGTCACAGCCCAAACACCATGCACTGTAATCCCCTGCCCTAGGTCACAGCCCCCTCCTTCCCTAGGTCACAACCCAAAGCCCTGCATTCTCTCCTACACCTCAGTTCCCTGCCCTAGGTCACAGCCTCAATCCCCTGCCACCCAAACCCCTGTACTTCAACCCTGTGCCCCAGGTCACAACTGCCGCCTTCATCCAAACCCCCTCCCAGACCTCACAGGCCCTCCTGCACCCAAATCCCTTACCCCAGAGGTGGGCAAGACAGCCTCCATGGGCCAGATTCAGCCCACCAAGCTGGTTGATCCAGCCCTCAGCCACCCTGACACTGCCCATACCCCAGGCCAATTGAGACCTGGGGCCGGGGGATCTGGCATGTCTCTGGGAGGTGGGGGCAAAGATTTCACATGCTCCCCCTAGCCCCTAGGCTAATCAGGGTCTGTGAGCGGGGGAGCCTGGGAAGCCTCCTGGCCCTGCCCCCTCCACTTGAGGCCCCACCGCTTCCGGGGAAACCCACGACCATTTCAGAAATTTGTGAGGTGCCCCCCCTTCAAAAACTACTGCCCACTTCTGGCATAGAGAAATTCCTTGTGTTCTGTATCTTTCATGAGGTCACAAATGCAATAGGAAGATAAGGTGCATTTACTTTTTTTTTTTTTTTTTTTTTTAAGTGGGTGGGCAATGTGATTATCAGCACTACTAGGTCAATAAACATGGGTAAGATATGTGCTGAATAAATCCTCCCATCTACAAGTCTTAAATAAAAAATATTTCATAGCTTTTCACATTATTCCAAACACCTTCTTTCTAAATGGCTTTTAGATTGTTTATACCTATCCTGCTGTGCTGAGAAGTAATAAAGGAAGAGAGATTTTATTCAACTTATAAAAGTCAGAAAAGAATCAAAACCACCTTTTCATTATCATGTTAATTTTTGTGTTTTTATTTTTGCACAGGGACAGAAATAACTTACACATCGACTGTAACATTTGAATAGTATTAGTAATGTCGTGATGCAGCAGCTGCATAGATTTTTATTGCAGACATCCCCATAAATCTTTGTCTCTGACTATAAAGCAGTAATATGCTACAGCTGGCATATACTTATAATTTTAATGTGGAAAAATGAGTAAAACGGCTCCAGTGGGGTGCATTAATGATGATTAAATCTTCTACAGGGAGTCAGGGGACCTTTTAAACTTGTCTGTTGTGTCATCTTTCATTCCAGGAGCAAGTGAATTGAAAAGCTAACCTTAATCTCATACTTCTCGAGAACACTTATGATCAAGCTTAACTTTACACAGTTTAGTTCTCCTGTTTACTTTAATGGATCTTCTCATACATAAAGTGTGTGTAGGGCTAGCGTGTATATTTTGGGATAATGTCCCAGAGATACAGACATCCAGACATTAGTATAGGAGTATAATCAGGCATAGTGGTATATTGTTATAGGGTTGCTTTTAAGTGCTTTCCTGCTCTGTGTGTGTGTGTGTGTTTAGGTACAAGACCACTGGGCCACTCCTATGTGGGGGGAACCCTTTCCAGTATTTAAAATTAACAGTAAAGAAGTAATAAGAAAAAGAAGTAATCTGACATATAGACACAAAGAGTAAATGAGACAGCCAAATGTATGGATAGTTAACCATCACACTGCACTTCTAAAATTCTTTATTAGATTTAAAGAATACAGATGATTCTGTAACATCTGTTCTAAATCTGGAAATTGTTGAAGAAACGTAACTGCAAAGCACGTCACATTTTACTGAAAGGAGCAAAAGAATTCCAACTGCTTGTTTGTTATTGAGTTTTACATTCTTTTCTCCTCAATAATAAATCAAAAAACCTGTTATTTACTGAGCCTCCAGTGGCAATGATATACTTGTTTATCAAAATTGCTTTCCAGAGATATATTGACAAAGGAAACCGAACGTATACATGGACTGCAGTGAATGGCACAGATTACAGGTAATTAAATGTCATTGCTTGTTTCTGTTTTATAATAGGAGGTATTGGCTTGTTTGTTTTCATGAATAATTTTATTCAGATGATATATAATATTAAAAAGCCTAAGAACTATCTCTCTACAAAAAAATGGAGAGATAAATATTAGTGTAGTGCATCTAACTTGAGAATTTTTCTCTGCTCACCACCTAATGGGATAGGACCCAGTCCTTCAGAGCTTGCAAAAACAAAAAACAAAAACAAAAATCTTCCATTGCCTATGATGAGTGTTTTGCTGAAGGAAGCATACATGGTTAGGCTCTCAGTCTTTCATGGAGCTTTCTAAGCAACACACCTACTAGCAAAGTTTCACTAAATCTCAGAGAGGTAGCTGTGTTAGTCTATCATTTTAAAAATGAGTAGTCCTGTGGCACCTTGGACACTAACAATAATATATAGAATCATAAGCTTTCATGGGTAAAACCCACTTCATCAGATGGATTGGGGTGGAAATAACATAAACAGGTGTGTATAGATATATATATATGGAAATAACATAAACATATCTATATCTATATATATATACACACACACATTAGAGTGGAAATAACAGAAATATATATATATATATATATATATATGCACACATACACACAGGTTGGACCTCCTTGTTCCGTCACTGGTCCCGAACAAGAGAATTTGCCGGACCAGGGGAGGTCTTCTGCCATTGGCTCCCAAGGCTGCTTCAACGGGCACCTGGCCTCGCCTCCACCCTCCACGGAACCTGGCTGGGCTGCTTGCCCAGCTGCTGCCAGCTCCCTGGCAAGCAAAGACTCCAACTCCTGCCACGAGGCTCTAGCCCCGTGCATCCAGGGGCAGCTGAGAGACTCCGGCCCCAGCCCCAAGCTCTAGGGGGCTTCTGCAGGGTTCCAGCCCTGTGCTCCAATGGGTTTCCCCGGGGATCTAGCCCCGTACTGCTGTGGAACTCGACACCAACCCTACACTCCATGGGGCTGTCACGTTGCCCCAGCTCCGCACTCAGGGAACTACTACGGGGCTCCGGCCTCGCATTCCAGGAAGCTGCCGGCAGATTGAGGGGATGGATTGCACCCTCAGCAAGTTTGCAGATGACACTAAGCTAGGGGGAGAGGTAGATACTCTGGAGGGCAGGGATAGGGTCCAGAATAACCTAGACAAATTGGAGGATTGGGCCAAAAGAAATCTGAGGTTCAACAAGGACAAGTGTAGAGTCATGCACTTGGGACGAAAGAATCCCAAGCATTGTTACAGGCTGGAGACCGAATGGCTAAGCAGCAGTTCTGCATAGAAGGAGCTGGGGATTACAGTGGACGAGAAGCTGGATATGAGTCAACAGTGTGCCCTTGTAGTCAAGAAGGCTAATGGCATATTAGGGTGCATTAAGAGGAGCATTGCCAGTAGATCCAGAGAAGTGATTATTCCCTTTTATTTGGCTCTGGTGAGGCCACATCTGGAGTATTGTGTCCAGTTCTGGGCCCCCACCTACAGGAAGGATGTGGACTCATTGGAGAGGGTCCAGTGGAGGGCGACCACAATGATTAAGGGGCTGGAGCATATGACCTATGGGGAGAGGCTGAGGAATTTGGGTTTGTTTAGTCTGCAGAAGACAAGAGTGAGGGGGGATTTGATAGCAGCCTTTAATTTCCTGAAGGGAGGTTCCAGAGAGGATGGAGAAAGGCTGTTCACAGTAGTGATGGATGGCAGAACAAGGAGCAGTGGTCTCAAGTTACAGTGGGAGAGGTCTAGGTTGGATATTAGGAAAAACTATTTCACTAGGAGGGTGGTGAAGCACTGGAATGGGTTACCTAGGGAAGTGGTGGAATCTCCATCCCTAAGGGTATTTAAGTCTCGGCTTGACAAAGCCCTGGCTGAGTTGATTTAGTTGGGATTGGTCCTGCCTTTGGCAGGGGGCTGGACTTGATGACCTCCTGAGGTCTCTTCCAGCTCTATGATTCTGGCCCCACACTCTCGCAGGGCCCTGTCCTCAGCCTGAGTTCCTGGTGGCTGCTAAAGGCTCTGGGGTTGCTGTGGGGCTCCAGCCCAGTGCTGATCTGTGCTGCTGAGGGATTCTTGCATGGCCCCACACTGACATGGGCTGCTGGGGGCTGCTGCAGGGCCGCTGCAGGGCCATGACCCCAGTCTCACACTGCCCCCAGCCGGGCTGCCGACCCTGTTGCCCCGGCTGGCTGGCCTTCCTGCCCTTAGGCTCCTAAGCTCTCTGATCCAGGAGCATTTGTGGTACTGCTGGATGACAGATGTTGTCATGCGCCAACCAGTTAATGTCTTTATTCAAGCCCAAAGTAAGCATATCAACTTTGTAGATAAATTCCAGTTCTACAGACTCTGTCATAGGTTAGTGAGATTCCTTTGTAGAAGAATGGCTACTTTTAAATCCATGACCAGGCGGGTTAAAATGTTCCCCTATAAGTTTATGTGTGTTACCATTTCTCATGTCTGATTTGTGTCCATTTATCCTTTGTCATAGAAACAGTCCGGTTTTTCCAATATACCTGGCAAAGGGGCAGCACATATGGCATATATCACATTGAGGGGTGTGCGGTTGTATGAACCCCACATATTGTGGCTTATGTGGTTAGGTTCTGTGATAGTGTCTCTTGCTTGGATATGCAGACAGAGTTGGCAACAGGGTTTGTTGTAGGGGTAGGTTGCAGAGGTAGATTAACTGGTTGGTACATTACAAAGCCAATTTCTACTGCCTTTAACATCTGCATCCACACAAGAATGGGACACTCCAGCCCATTTAATTAGCCTCATTAACACAGACCCTACAGCTGAGAGGTACTTCCTCTGCTGCTATACGTATTTTTCTTGATTTCTGTTATTTATACTCCAATTCATCTGAGCTTCAGGGGGTAGCCGAGTTAGTCTGTTACAGAAAAATAACAGCAAGCAAATGATCTGGTAGCACTTTATAGACTAACAAAACATGTAGATGGTATCATGAGCTTTCGTGGGCACAGCCCACTTCTGCAGATGACCGGAGTTATGATTAGAGGATAAGGAAACTCAAAATAAATAGGAGAAGGGAAGGGGGGAGGGAAAGAAAGATGTTCTGTCACCCACCCCCCTACCTCTATGCATAAAGTATCAGGAGAAAGGGTGTTAAACGAGTTTTACCCATGAAGGCTCATGATTCTATATATTTTTGTTAGTCTCTAAGGTTATGTCTACACTGCATGAATATTTTGGAATAAGCTGTTCCGGAAGAAATACTCCGAAATAGCTTCTTTCGAAATAGTGGTTCTATATTACAGGGAAGCGTGGAAAGTAGTCTGGGGTAGGCTCCCCTAATGTGGATGCGCTGCCTCAGTTTTAGAGCCCTAGGAAGTACCGAGGAATAATTACTTTGAGTGGCCTGGAGAAGGAGCTATTTTGAAATAGCAGCCGTGGAGCGTCCACATAACTGCTTTTCCAAAATAGCTATTTTGCTCGAGGTGTTATTCTTCATGAAATTATGTTTACAAACACTGAAATAAGCCACCCATTATTTTGAAATTATTTCAAAATAATGGGCTAGCTGTGTAGACGCTCGCATAGTTATTTTGGAATAACATGTTATTCCGAAATAACGCTGCTGTGTAAACATTCCCTGAGGTGCTACAGAACTACTCATTTTTATATATACCAAGAAGTGTGTATGATCAGTAGTATCATTTGTAAGTGAAACTTATCTTTTCAGGGATCTCATAAATTCAGCAGTGTTTTTACAATCTTTGTAGTGTCTGATTTGTGACTGTGTCTTTAGTTGTGGTCTTCTCCTTCAACCCCCCCTTTAATCCCATCTTTTCTTGCAGTCTTTCCAATAATAATTTCCATTTTCACACTGACTTTTGCAAGTCATTTTTTTTAATTAATAATAAACAGGAAGGTCTAATATTTCATGCCTTTCTAAAATGAGCAGTATCACAACCTTATTTTGAGTAAACCTCCTTCACAATCTTACGTTCATTATTTGTAATATCTACATGTCATATATAACCTACTGTGTCAAACCTTGTCAGGCAAGAACTGTGGTATTATCTCACTAATGTGCAGTTGCACTTATGATGCCATATACAAATATTAAATAACAATTACATTATGTGTATTAAATCATATAGCAATATATAACATCAAAGAAAGATAACACTCTTTGGAAAAGGTTTACATCACTCAAAACATTTCTGAGATCTTCATGATTTCAAACAATAGAACTACTCAGCACCATGACATTGGAAGGGATGTGATATCTTGACATCCCCTTCCTAAAGTATTTGGGCTACAGTTGGTCTAAGAAAGTTAGTTTCAAAGCTGAATAGCTTTTAACATTACAAACACTGTGCCCAAGTTCTATGAAGTTGTGAATGTCCAAGTTAAGGCACCCAGAACCTTTCAGGACTGGACAAAGAATCACAAATGAGAATCACTATCAGCACATTGTTTGGTGTACATAGTGTGAAACTGGAAACAACACTGAAAGGATTATTTAATTTTAATAAAAAAAATGGTAATATTGGCAATTTTACCTGAAATATTCATGACTGTGATAACTAGAGCCATCTACAAAGTTGGATAGTTGGCACTGTGCAAACATATAATGAACAACAGTCTCTGACCAGAATATATAGTCCTCATCTACAGCAGGCAGTTATTTAAAACTAATGTTGAAATATTGTCAAGCTGGAGGACTTCTTACTCTGGATCTTGAAACCTTCATTGTACGAGGAGTAAGGGAAGTCAAAGGAAAAGTGCTCTGTTTCTAAATAAGTGCTGTGTAAATGCTCCCAGTTTCTAAATGAGTTATCTCGAAATAAGCTACGTAATTGATGTAGCTCAATTTGCGTAGCTTATTTCAAGTTAAGTCCTGCTATGTAGACACACCCTTAGAAAAAAAACAGCCCCCTAAACCTGCGTGTTGTGAAGTAAAACAAAGACCTTGATCTATGCAATTTAGAATTTAGTTTTTCTGTTGTTACCCTCATTTTTATTTTCTGGGGGAAAGCAGGGTTTTTTGCATCCTCTTATGCTATCTGGTAAGCCGTACTGATGTGTATTTGATTTATATGAGTTCTTAGTTCTTACCTAACTCCCCTCATAGTTGTTTTTCATAAGCTGAGAGACATCAGATAATCTCCTGAGTCACATTGCAGCAGTCCCATTAAGCATAAAATTATAGATTTTAATTAGTAGTTTCTGTTAGCAATAACTGGTAATGGCAGGTAAACTTCACCTGATTTCCCTCAAGGGGAATTGGGAGAAGACTATCACTAAATAATCAGCAATCTCACTTCTGTGATGTTTAAATGGCAAATGCATTATTAAAGGTCATCATCTTTTTTGTAAAACCTTTTTTAATGTTAATTTCTGCCACCATCTATTACAAATCAGTGGTAAAATGCAATTTTATGCTAATGAAAATTGGATGCAAACATTAAGGATGAAAGAATGAAGGAGATGCATCTCTGATAGGAATTTATACTCATTGCCTTTAACATCCGTTTTTAAAAGTTCTACTCTCAGATACATGTATTGATTTTTAGTTGCAAAGCCAAAAGTCAGAATAATTTCTAAACAAAAATGGATATATAACTCAAAGAAGGTGAATTATAAAATATATTGTGTATCTTAAGACACTCTTATATAGTCCAGTTCAAAACATTATTTTATCCAGAAGTGACTGCATCACTTGAAGATGATATTCTGTCTCTCAGAGATAATGTAAATTCAAATCATACAAGTTTTTGCATTAAACATCAGTAGCTGTCTTTTTACTAAAAGGGGTTTCCATCATGATCATTCTCTTTTCATAGCAGTTCAGAATTATTTATGGGTTTTTTTTTTTTTTAAGATTTTCTTAAACCCTAACTTTCAGTGGATATATCCATAAAAATTGTGACTGGCCCATGAATTTTAGGATGGGTGCAGATTTTGGAACATCTCCCTCTTTATTTCAGGTCCCTTTTTATGTGAGGTTAATTTCAATCTCATGTAGGTGCCTAAAGTTAGCACTACGGCAGTGTAGGGCTGTCTGTAATAATCAAATAAAATAATAAAATCTCACAATAAATTTCATCCCTAACATGTCAATTGTTTTCAAAAACACTTTGAAGCAGACTGTAGGAAACTACTTTAAAACTTATAAAGGTTCTCCACTCAACTACATGTGTATTTCTTTGTTTATGCCTTCGTTATTTCTATTGCAGTTTGGCCTTGGTATTACCATCCTACAGCTTTTACTATATTAAAGCCAAAATAGAAGAAATAATGATTCAGGCCAAATGTAAGTACTTATGAAGGTTCTCTGGATTCTGACATACTTCTGACACACTGATGTTTTAAAAAATTAATTTTGAAATTCCTAAAGCATGCGGAGTTCCCTAACGTTATCATAATGTACCCCAAATCTACAGCAATGATTCTAACCCATTGTAAACATCCAAGGTACAAGAAATATTCTACATAGCTAGAATATGTGCAGGTACCCCCAACTTCACTGACAGATCCTTTCCCTTTGCTATGTACCTATAGAATCATTGCTTTGTGTATCCTCTGTTGGTGTTGTTTTAGGGGTCTGCTAGCTGACATTTAAATATCCCACCTGGTAATAACATATAGAGCAAAGCTTCTCATAGTGTGCAATATTAACAGTGCTGGACATAGCAATTTATCATGCTGCTCTTATAAATAAAGTAATATTAGGGACTATTTAGTTTTATCTTACAGTTTAGCTTTTATGTTGCACTTTGTAAATAGTTTCAGTGAATGTCTGTAGTATCTTGTTTGGATGACAGTCTTTTTAAGCCACTTCCAGATTGTAGAAAACTAACTGGAAATACCATGTATGATTCATTTCCAGCTATAAAGCTTTTGTTTGTTTTGTTTGACCATAGTTGGTTGAGTAAATGAAGTGTGAGTCGTCCTATTCTTTTAACTTGATTGAAGTATTAATACGAACCTGAATTTCAGTTTTTGTATTTAGAAATATATGTATATAAAACTTAGTTACAAGGACAAAGCATTTTCCACTCTCGTTACAAGTCTCATTATCAATCATAGCTCCCTATTACCCCAGAGAAGACTGGAAGAAGTTGTTTCCTTGACAACCATGCTATGTATCCTCACATGCTTGTTCAGAGATTCAACATGATATGCTTTTACCAAGTAGTCATTTTTTATGATGTATTTTTTCAGTTGATCAAATAGGATCTAGTGATTAAAGTTTTAATGAATAAAAAATAGTTCTGTGTGTGGAATAGATATATTGATATTGGATTGGTATCAATATACCTTACAAAACAGATCCTTGAAATAGCCACAGTATTTATAGAGGTTACTTCAGAAATAATAGACAAGTACATACACTCCAGTATTTAGAGTTGTCTTTTTTCCCAGACTATAGCTGTGCATAAATTTAACCTGTGATCTATTCACAATATTTTTATTCAAGGGGTGATTGAATAAAATATTGATTGTGACCCCTTTTGGTTTTACCCTGTTTTTTCTGTTTCCCTGCTTTCTCTTTCTGATGGAATTTCACAGACAAAAATTGCAAGTATATTCTTGTTGCTCAATTTCCTTCTGTTTACTGCAGTTGATATTTTCCACTTATATTTCCATTCCTACTGGACATTCTCCTTTGTTTTGTATTCTTCATTTCTGGACTTCTCCCATGATCATTGGGTACCATAGCAACAGAAAGGGGGGGAATCTAGAAAATGCTTTTGTATTTTCATGCACATTTCAATTTGTCACTAATCACTAATCCCTATTTGTCGGATCCTATCACCTGTTGGTTCATGCTGACGCTCAGATATGTCATTCCTTTTTTTTAAGGCCACTTTTTAAATAAGATTGTAAAAATGATGCTTTATAACTTTATTGATGCAAATATTAGACATTAATGTTTTTCTTGATGTTCTCAGTCCTAAACATAGCACGTATTTTGAATGAATACATTGTAATGCTAATAGAAATGTCACATATACTGTGAATTATCATATTGTCATGCTAATGAAACAATGACTCAGTCTCTACTTGCTTCAATTGTTTCGTTATTGCTTGGTCTATTGTTGTATAATAATCACATCATTTCTTCCTGCTATGTGGAATACTGATAATGATAGTGCACATTAGTTAGAAAAATGTTCTTTAGAGATTACATTTTTTAAAGTTCACAGATGCATGCAGAAATTATCCAAGGAATTTTACAAAATCCTGTTTCCTTACCTAATATTTAACCTTCATCTTTATAGATTCAGCAACTCTAAAGATCGATCACTTTGATGAAGCTGGCTATACCTTTCTAGCACCAAGGTTGGTCAATTTCTCAGTTCTATACATTATACACAGCAGTAAATAAGAAGTCTTGGTCAAGTTAGTGGCATTTATGAAGCATGGATTTACCCAGTAAAATGTGCCGGGGAAAATTGTTAAGTGTAAGAGCAATGGCTAAACTCATTTTTCCAAGTTCATATAACATTTTTATTACAAGAATATGGATAGAACCTTCTCAGGCTAGTTTGTCTTGTAATTTTTCATATAATATTCCATACACTGCAGCATTATAGCATTTGGAAGAATTAAAGAAAAAACTCAGTACCTCCCACTAAGCCTTTCTTTCTTTCTTGTACTGTGGTCTTCTAGTGAATACAGTGGGACTCAGGAGTTCTTAATTATATTCCTGGGTCAAGATAATATTTGATAATCTAGTTTAGTCCATCCATGCCTCAAGGTTCCCTCCTTTATAATAAGTAAAATATAATACTTATAATAATTCTTGTTTCTTTTGCAAAAGTTTTTGAAGTTTAAGGATGAAAAGTATTTCCAAAAGAACTACAAAAACAATTATTGGTTGTAACGCCCGTGACTTCTGTGGAGTTACAATAGGAATGAATTTAGGGTTGCCAATCCTCCAGGATTAGCCTGGAGTCTCCCAGGATCAGTTTTAATCTCCCAGTGACTATTGAAAGCAATCTTAGTAGGATATTTTAAGACAATGACATTACATCATGTTGCAAACCTAAAATCTCCCAGAATAGCTTCAGTCAGAGTAGGCAGCCCTAGATGAATCTGATTCAGTAAATGCATTATTCCCTGGGTTTTCCCAAAGGATACTGATTTTAGTCCATTGCATTTGTGCAACTGAGACATATTAATATAAATGCTACATATAAAGACTGACAAAAGCAAAGAGTATCTTAAAGAGATAGTGGTGCTAAATAATTGATAAATTGCATATTCACAATCAGTCTTGAATGATTCAAGCTCATTCTAGCTCAAAAGCTCAAGCTTTTGTAAGACAGTAAAAATATTCTGACAGAGAAAACAAATGCAAAGCAAATTGTTTAGGTTTTTTTGTTTGGCCGGGCTCCTCCAAAAAAATCAAAACAATCTAAAGCTGATCAGGAGCATTTAATTTTCTTGACGGAGCAGAGGCATTCATAATGGACTGTAGCATTGTTAAAGGATTCTTATAACCTGTCTGGGTAGAACCAGACACAGAACCCTATTAAAGTGCTGACGTGGGACGGGGGCGGGGGGTGTCTAAATTCTGAGTTCTCTTTGGTCCACGGTGTCATAACTGAATGGGAAGAAGGTGGCTTCTTTCTAAAGTAGGCTACTCAACCTTGGAAGCCCCGAGGGCCACAGTAACACTTATAGTACATACCAAGGGCTGCAACTTAAGTGTTGTTGCATATACATGCAAAAATACATGCAAATAGCTTCTTTCACACAATGCCCCAGCGCTCCTGGCACCTCCTCCCTGGGGGCTAGAAACACCGACACCCTGTACCCATCTGTTCCAGCCAGCCAGTCCTCTTGCATCTTTTAGTGCTCACCCCGCCTGGGAGATGCCTTGCCGTTGTGGAGCGTGTTCCCAATGGAGGCCATGTTCAAAGGATCCCACCTATGAGCCACGTGTTGAGCCCCATGTAAACCCAAATAGCACCGTGGGCCGCATGTTGAGTAGCCCTGTTCTCAATTAAT
Source organism: Pelochelys cantorii (assembly GCA_032595735.1). Taxonomy (NCBI): domain Eukaryota; kingdom Metazoa; phylum Chordata; order Testudines; family Trionychidae; genus Pelochelys; species Pelochelys cantorii. The sequence continues at coordinate 328,279,741 of CM064326.1, read as the reverse complement.
GCTTGAACCATTTTTTTCCTTTGGGTGGCATATAAATTGTATTTTGAAAATGAGATACTTCCCTATATTACTGCTAATTATTCAACACCTATCTTCTGTTCATCATTTACTCTGCTCTGGAAAATCTGGTGAATATTTTCATTTGAAAGTAATCCATTTAATCCCATTTGCTGGCTAATTCTCTTCTTAAAGTGCACACAGATACAGAGACAGCAGCGCAGAGAGTGAGGTGGGCAGCCGGGAGCCAGTATATGCAGGAAACCAACTTTCAAGCCAACTCCCCATGGGTATTGGCTCCCGAGCCACCTGCCCCCTGAGCTGCTGCCTCTCTGTCAGAGGCATTAGCACAGCAGGAGGAGGGGTGGAGAGGAGGAGGGTAGGCAGGAGCTCATACATGTGAAGAGCTGACTTTTAAGCCAGCTCTTCATGCATGTCGCTGCCACACAGCCACCTGAATCCCCCTCCCTTGCTGCCTCTCACAAGGCAGCAGGGTGCGGGGAGGCAGGCAGGAGCCAGTGCTCAGGGGAGCAGGCTTCAAAGAGCCGGCTCCCCATGAGCACCAGCTCCGCGGAGCTGCCTGCCCTCACCCTGAACAACTGTAGAGGCAGCAGTGCGGGGGTGGAGGAAGAGGGGAGATGGCCGTGGGGCAGCCTCTGTCCACGTTGGGCCCAGGCTCTCCATGGACAGATGTTGTTCCATGGAATATTGGCAGAGCCTCTGTCCATGGGACGGAGGTGGGGAGGGGCAGCTGCTGCCGCCCCACACTCCTATCTCTGTATCCCACCTGCAGACCAGCTCCCACCCACCACCACACACTGCTGCTTCTGATACAGAGGCAGCAGCATGGGGCAGCAGCAGCCCCTGTCCACGAGGAGCCTGAGCTGAAACTAAGGCAGCAGCATGGGGTATAAGGAGGCTCCCAGGGACTATCAAATAATTGTGTAACCACTAAGTTTTGATGCGGTTACACAGTTATTAAATTAGTCAGTATCTAACATCCCTAGCCTCTTCCTATTGAATTCTGCAAAGAGGATCAATGGAATTTTGCAGAATCACATAGCATTGTCTTTTATAATACACTACCACTGAGCTGAATGCCCGCAGGTCACTACCCAGCCTGCAGGAAATACAAGCCACTTCTTATCGGCCCTTGTCACATCTGAAAGAAATCTAACCAAATTGATGTTTTATTGTTTTTCAGAGACTACTGTAATGATGTAAAAGTATCAGACAACAACACTGAATTTCTTTTAAAATTCATTGACTTTATTGATAAAAATACCCCAAACAGCTCTTCATGTAAGTATTCTGTTCAATTCGCTAAAATTTCATACGGAGCTCTACAAATATGAATAATGCTTCAAGATGATAGCTTTCTCTATGCTAGTGTTTTAAGATTGGGGTTTTTTCTTTATTTATTTGTTTAATATAATTACATACTGTCAAGAGCATTGAATTTATCAGAGGTTTTATTTATGTCCAAGAGAGCATTTGTAAATTTGGTGTGCAGATTGCTGTGACCATCAATATATCTCCCTAAATAATATGAAGCAAAATGTATTCCACAATTTACAAACTTCCCTCACAGACTGTTTTCCAAAAGCAAACAAAATGCCAGTCAGTTTCCTTCTACATTCCCTCACTGTTTCTGGTTCACATTTTTTTTCAGCCAACACAATGACACAGGCAGAATTTAAAAGAAAAAGAATCTTTGATTTCTGTCTAATATTTGCTGACTTCCACTGTAAATATTAGACAGCTATATCAGTTCCCAAGTAAAAAAGGCATTTTTCTTTTCATCACCTCATCAAATTCCACCTAGACTTTTTAGAGTCCACCTTGATTCTTTCCGGCTTGTGCATCATCACCAATAATAAAGATCCTGTAGACCAAATTAGGCCCAGTTATATCTAGGTAATGTTTTTCTTTTCAAATCATGCACCAAGTTTCACCCATGCAGAAATACTGTCTTCGGTAGGTTTATTGACTGACTGGAATTTAAAACAAAAACAATCATGTCTAGATGCATGAGATGGAATAGAATTCAGAACTCAGCCTTAGCTTTGTTTGCTCAGCAAGAAAAAGCATGTTTGTCACTAAACGCAGAAAAGTGGCTTTTTCACAATATTACTCTGACTATAAAAAGGAAACATCTCTGAAAAATAATAGCATGTCATTTTTATATTTCTGGAATAAACAATACTTTAATATAAGACGCTTAGTCTTACAATAGGTGCACTTAACTAGTTCATTCCTATTTAGGATATATTGCCAGTGGTATATGTCAGCCGATGGTCAGGGAAGTGCATGTGTGTATGTTACACCCGAGTCTTCAACTGCTGAGACACAAGGCCCCATCGCAGTGGGCAGTCTAGGTGAGACTGACGGGCGCCCCGAGGAGTTTAACGTCCGTGTCTTTACCGCTAGGATCGGGATCCTTTCGTGGCGGGCAGCCAACAGGCCGACAGACGCCCCAGAGTTTACAGGGAGAGCTTATTACACCTCAGATTTTGACTGCTAGGATACACGATCCCTTCACAGCGGACAGCCTGGGGAGGCTGAGAGATGCCCCAACGGATCTGTCCCCTGGAAGCGACACGATCCAACGCTCAAGCTCTCCCTATATCTGTCCCTTATGACCGGCTGGAGTTCTTTTAAAATTGTGCTTGGTTCTGTTACAGCAACTGAAGGAGTCAGGTCACAGCTTAAACAGTTACTATTTTATTGTTACAGGGTAAACTTAGCTGTTAAATGCTACTACTGTGTTACAGATAACACAGCCACTACAAAGGACAGGACAGAAATTACACTAATAAGTCATTTACAGGTACCATGAAACCCTTTTGGTTCTCTGAGCTCTTATTAAATGCATGCAAAATAGACACCTAGCAGGTATATATTCTCACCCCTGCGTTCCAGACTTGGCGTGGCCAGCGTCTTTCTCTCAATCCCTCGGGAAGAAGTAGGGCGAGGCTGGGCATCCCACAGACCTCGGGAGACCACCAATACCTGCCAGCAGGTGTAGATGATTGGAGCTCAAATGGGGTGGGCTACTAAACCCCTCTTTATACCCCTTGGGTCACGTAGGCTTCTTCCTGGTCTCAAGTGGCCAATTAGGAAAAATGGCTTTGAATGCCAAGTTTCCCACGAAGGGTGCAAAGCATAATTCACACCTGGGAAAATGCAGACAATGGGCACTTCTAATATGTGATGGGCGAAGATTCCTCTCCTGGGACAGTGTAGGCGTGTCAATTACTGGTGCTAGCCATCAGGGCGGCAGGAGGTCCCCTGGTTGTCAGCTAGCCCATTTACTGTCTGGTTTCTGTTTATTAGAGTCAGGGACAGGCAGCACACCTGCGTTCCCAGGGCATCAAAGGCTGACTGCCTTTTTCTTGCTCTCTGGGGGGGGAAACAAGATGGGGTTCATGTCTGGCTACATTCCACCCCCTTGACACGCCTCACTATGTCCCAGAACGCAAGATGGCGGTGATGCCAGCACCTTTTTGCCCTCCTTGGAGGAAGCTAAAATCGCCCTATCGGCAGGGTCTGATAAGATAATTTTGGATCAAGGGATTGATTAGGATCGCTTCCCAATGCCATATACCGGACTTATGCAGAGGAGGTAGCAGTGTACACCAAACGCTTAACAATACATAGAAGCATGCAACAAGCAATTACAACAAGTAAAATGGTTAATATAGTATTTACAATAGAGTGAAGGAATGGAGTTAACGAAAATCCTAGGTGTTGGGCTAGCCAATCTAGCCATGAGGCTTTTCCGTCCTCAGTTACAGCATGTAGCACCTTAACAGTGCCCTTTATAGCGAATGCATCTTGTTTAATTTGTAAGCAGCAAGAATGGTTAATTATCACACATACTTCCCCCTGCTGGGCTAAAACTGCGTCTAAGGCTATTCACTAATGCCTTCTCCAGCTCCGCTACTCCAAGCCAGGGCAGGAATGCACAGGTGAACTGGTGAAAAATCTGTAGAGCGTTCTATAGGGGGTTCAGGGTGAATCTTCTTGGCATCCGGTGCAGGAAACTTCCAAGATTAGTGAAACCAGAAGCCATAATGTGGGGGTGTACAGTAAGTCCCCCAGGGGCAGCGTGCCCCAGTGAGCAGTGTCCTATTTAATTCAGTGGCAGATACTTGTAGGCTTTCTGCCTGCAAATGAAAAAGAGTCCTGGCTCTTCCTTTAGAATAGGGGAGTAGGGTCCCTTATACCACCCTGTTCCAGTGGGTCCTTTCTTTGGGGTATGGTGGGTAGCATAGTAACTATCATTAGCGGCTGTGCAATGCAAGGCAAGCAGCAAGTCCAGTAGGACCTGATCTGCTGCAAAAAGCTCTGCCCTAGCACACTGGTTTGGGAGTAGGGTGTTACTGGTTACCAATGTGGGGTTGTATATTTGCCCGGTGTTAGGAATAATGAATAATGACTGATTGTACCAGGCTTTTCCTTCCGAGTATTGGCTGAAGTTTAGGGGAATAATGGTAACATTGCTAGATAGTGGTGTGCCACCTTGGGAGATGTTATATCCCCAGCACCTTAAGGGTTTTTGGTGGGTTGCTCTGGGATAAACATCCCAGACTTTTAATTTCTCATTAAAACTTAAGTGTGGGTACACTGCTGGTCCCCTTACCGCCCGCGGTGGGGTCTAGTACTTTTTGTTCTCAAAGCAGATGGGGTACACTTCCCTGGAGCTTCCTGTTATATACTCCAGAGTTTGACCCCATAGTGTAGGTTGCCATTGTCCATGCCACCCCCCAAGTTCCCTTCCCAGAGTCATTTAAAAGTTTGTAGCTGCTGGAGCTGCTGTCATCAAACCAGGCTGGTCCCCACTTGAAAACGTTGCTCTTGTTCCACTAGCTCTTCAAGTTTAAAGGAACAAATTCAATCCCTAGTCCTGCGGAAAAGTTCAGCAGTGTACACGTCCAACAGTCCGTGGCGCCAGTTTGGATGGCATTCTGGAAAGGGTGTCTGGGAACAGCGGAGGCTGCTGTGGCCACAAGGAACGTTACAATGAGTCCAAACATCATGCTGTCACTCGGATCGGGGTCTGCCACACAACCAAGTCTGATTCTAAAAGAAAGCACAAAGTCAACCAGTCTTGGATACAATCCAAGCCTTAGTTATAGTTATTGGCATCTTGTCGGGGTTTGCAATAATCCAAAGCCCTTGTCTTTATAAGACTGAAGTACACAGGTATATGTGCCCAGGCTGGGGTGTTTGACTACAACAGTATCCCCAGGGGCATATTTGGAGTCCTTATCTGATTGTATTACTTGGGGTGTTGGGACAAGTGCTGTTGAGCGGTTTAGTCCCTTGATGGTTGACAACCCCATTGCTAATCGGGTCGGGTAGGCAAAGCCAATTCCCGAGACAATCTCTACTCCAGTCAAAACATATTTTCTTCTCTGTCTGGTGGAGGGTAATGGGCCAATGTAATCAATTCGCCAGTTTGCCCATTACCAGTTTTAGCAAGGAGGGTGGCCTTGTTCACTAAGTCTCATACCTCCTGGTCCTTTTCTTAAGCATATTCCTGAAAAATCTGAGAGTTGCTTTAACTCTCAGTACCCATCCTTAAGGGAATCTAGCTCTGTCTGGGTACTGAGGGACATGCATTTCTACCTCTCTACTTCTGCAGCAGAGGCTTTTACATTTTTGCAGTTTCATATTTACATTCTTATATTCAGTCAATTTGAAGAACACCTCATTACAGGTTTTCCATAGAAGTCAAGCTGCAGCTGCTTCCCTCTTCATTGGGGCCAATGGTTTACATATCCACAAGTAGTTAGCCAATTTGTCTTCTAGGTCTGAAATTGTATGGACAGCAGCTAACACTTGATCAGACCAAGGGCTATGCCGGAACCTTTACAAGTTTTTGTTCAAAAGGGGTAACATCTTTTACAAATGCCAATTTCTCAGTCTCCTCTCTCTGGGAGCCTTCTTAAAAAGACTGCTTACATTTAAACATTTTCTAGTATACCCAACCCCCTATTGGGACTAAAATAGCAATACCAATACCTCCTTTTTTTTTTCTTTCTTTCTTTCAGGGGATAAGGTAACACGCCACATTTATTGAACATACATAGATCAATCAATACTTATCACATGCATATGATACATTACACTCATCTACTCTCACACACCCACAAGCACACTCCGTCTTGTTGTTACCAAAGGTTGCTCCCCCTTCTGTATCTGTTCTCACATTTAGCATTGTGCAAACATAAATCCTTTTAGATTCTCACTTTTATGTTTGACTTCTTTTTCCCATTTTTCTTTCTGGAGGGCTACAATTTGAACTTTCTGATCTCAGGTAGTTTGCTGATCAAACTTAGCCATTACCTGCAAAGCTTCTTTGTGCTGCCAGCTAGGGCATTTGCATCACAAAGGGAATTACAACCTGTTGTGGCTCCTGGAGCCTCCACAGCATTTTAATTTGTTTGCAGTTTTTACCCCTTCTACAATATACATGGCCTGTCACAGGAAAATGTGCAATCTTTGTTTACAACACTACTTAGCCACATTAAACTTTGCATAGGGTGTAACTCTTTCTTTATGCTTACAGTTTTCCCTGTACTTTCATGAAACAACTTGGACTGAAATGGTCTTACTAAAAGTAAACCAAACCAATTTGTTTTAAACCTACAAACAAGATTACTGGACCTTGAAAACCTCACTTATTTACACTATATATATGTATATTTACACACAGATACACATACATTCTCTCTGAACCTTTCTTACACTATTTCTACATAGCTGTACAACAATTACATTCCCTTTTTATTCACTGGGGTAGTTAAGTTCCAATAGAACCCCCTCCCTTTAGAGTTCTTTTAGCAGTGTCTATAATCAAATGTACGGATTTGAGTCAAATTTGCCTGGATTATTTACAGACATTCCTTTGGAAAAAGGGCCCATTTCTCCTTCAGAATGGCTGCAAAGAAATCACAATTTTCTTCTACACCATTTTAGCATTTGCACAACTGCTCAATTCTCTCCATTCTCTGTAGAGTTAAATTCTCTGTGGGTTTTTTTCTTAAAACACTTTCTTATCTCTAAAAATAAAAAAAACTGGCCTTGTTTCAGATATTACTCTTGTAAGTATTGTTTTAAGGATTTAGATTTCCAGTACATGTACTTACTGCCTTGGTCAGGGACAGGCAGCACACCTGCGTTCCCAGGGCATCAAAGGCTGACTGCCTTTCTCTTGCTCTCTGGGGGGGGGGGAGAGGAACAAGATGGGGTTCATGTCTGGCTACAGTATACCCCATTGTAAATATGGAAATATTGTTGTAAATGGTAGTAGTTCTAAAATTTGAATGAACTTAAAAAGTGCATCCACTATATATTTCTGTTATTAAAGACTTCAGTTAAACATTGCTGATTTATGAAAGTTTCTTGAAGAATTTAATGGCTAGTTCCTGTTAGCATTGCTAGAGGTTTTAGAGAGTCATGGAGAGAAAAATATAGCTCTTGTGATCTATCCCTATCTGGGATCAATTATTATGAAAGCAGAGGAGATATCAGTTTCTAAGCACTACCATGGGCTAGTTTTCGCCCAAAAGGAACTGAAAGAAAAAGTCATTATTTTGTTAGACCACCTAGTTGGAATAATCTGAATCAAGATATGAATTGCTCTCACAGTGTCACAATGTAACTAGCTTTAGGAATAATTTATTTTCTTAGTTGTCCATGCATTTATCTTATCTGATGATGTATTATGGTGTACAATGTATGACTGTAACTTTAAGTGTGTCCCCTGAGTCAGTCTTGAAAGTGAGATTATTCATCTCAAATGACTTTACCCAGAAAGAAATTTTAATTTATGAAAACTCTAAGCTAATAGCCTACATTAGTATGTAATTGAGTATTGAGGACACATTAGTGTCAGCATGGTACACACTAGGGCTTAGAGAGTAATTAAACCATACAGCACATAGTCAAATTACTGCCAGCTCTCAGGTTTCAATTCACAATTATATTTGAATTTATTTTCCTAATTGTTTTTTTTTCATAACCATAACTTAAACAAGTACGCTCCTGAATTATTGAAATAGTGGAGTTGACTAAAGTAATGTCTTATTATCCTTCTGGGAGATTATCCTTAACAAAAAAAAAAGTCTTTAAAAAGGAGCAACTACTATCATCTGTACAGTTATCTAATTCTTATGCAGAGTATAGCTTTAATTTTCATTATTGTTTACAGCTAAATGCTTAGGGACAGATCTAGGAATCCATATTCAAAACTCCCATTTGACTTCAGTGGAAATTTGAACCATTATGGGCTGCAAAAGCTAGCCCTGATAATATTTAGCATTGTTCCTAATTTCTTCTTTTTATTTTCAGCTGAAGAGGTTACTTTTAAAGAAATACCTTTCCCTTGTTATGTACCTTAATATGGCACTGTCCAAATGACTTGGATTTTACCATTCTTGCTTCTGCAGTCAGCTCTGTAAATTTATTTCTATGAGTCTCAAGTAATTGGAGTCATTGTAACACAACAGGCTGGCTTTAGCAGAATAATGTAAATATGTCCTAATTAGCATATAAGTAATTCATTAAAATGGGATTGAAGCAGTGTTGTCTGTTGGGTAGAGCAAGGCCTAGGAGTTGATTGTGTGACATGTTTGTACTAAGGGTCATTATAAATTCAAATTTTAAAGCGGTTTTATTGAAAGCATTTTTGCAAATGTTCACAAAACTTTTGAGTAAGCCGAGACTGATTTTTTGATTTCACATAAGAGTGATACAGAATTAACGGTTTCAATGTGAAATTGAGAAAAACTCAGGTGGTTTTGACCAAGTATCATTTTGAATTCATATGATTCCAAAGCTCAGAACAAAACTTGAGGCATGAGAAACAATATCCTAAAAAAAAGTTTGTAAGATCCTCTGAAATGAACCCACAGAACTTGGCACAATTCAAATTGAGAGTCAGGACTCCAAATTCTAATCCCCATTATACCACTGCCTCACTGGGGGGGCCTGGGAATCTTTCTGTTTATTTCACTGGGCTTCAGTTCAGCCATTGTTTTATATCCCACAGTTGTACTATATTATTTACCTAAAACACTAGGGTATTGTAAAGAACTTTGTTACAAAGTGGTCCCAAAATAGAAAAGCTGAGAAGTACCGATCTCTGGATATTTTTTCAAGGGCTTATACAGAAGACATCTAGTCTAATTGTTTAAAACCTGATTATCACTGCAGTTTTTAACAAAAGGGAAAAAAAATGCATGTTGTATTTTAAAAATAAAAACAAAGAAAAGTCTTAACTGTCCAATTTATACTGTAGTTAAATTATATTTCTTTTTTGTAATGCAAGACAAGGTGGGCGAGGTAGTATCTTTTATTGAACCAAGTTCTGTTGGTGAAAGAGACGAGCTTTCTTCAGGTCAGGAAAGGCACCGCACAATTTCCTACAAAGGAGAAATAAAACAGAAAAATTGGAGAAGTTTGAGATGTCAGCTATTTGAATGAAAATGTGCTCTTCCCAGTGTTTTAACTTCCATTTTCAATAGAAAATTAGGATCTTTTCTGGATAATTACTCTGGTCTATGAGTGGTCGAACAGAATGCAAAGTAGGCAAAGCTAAAGATAGCCCAACTCACCTAAAATTTATATGCGGAGATTACACGGATCCAGGGGATTATGGTCACTAGTCAGGGTAGATACAGAACTTTCTGTATTTCTTGTTTATACAATTTTACTTATGTTCTTACTTAGAATGTTCCCCCTAGTGGCCACTCTGAATAGTAGCTTTAATGAACCATTCAAACAACATCATTATATTTAGGAAGCTGATTTACAGGAGTGTTGCCCTCAGTGGGAGTTCTGGGTGCACAATGGAAGCAGTGAGCCCTGACATTCGGGCCACTTCCAATAAGCTGCCGAAAATAGATTTAGATGTCCGATTTTAAAAAGACAAGTTTGAAAAAGTTATCTTTTGTATTGCAATTTGGTAGTCTAACTTTACCACTTGAGTTTGAAAATTTTGATTTAAAGAGTTTGATTAAATTAGCATATTTTCTTGTCAGTCTCAATATTTTAAAATATCATGTAGTTTTATTAGTAAGTAGCCGGAATAAAGCAATTCATAGTTTCATCTTGAGAACAGATTTACAGATCTCAAAGTCATGTGGTTTCAGGTGACTTATGTTGTCTCTTTTGCTAGGTAATGCTGATATGGTCATTAGAGTTTTGCTGGATGCAGGACTTACAGATGAACTAGTCCAGAATTATTGGAGTAAGCAGTCTCTGTGAGTGTTCTTTTTTAACTATGTAGTAATTAAGGTATTTGTAAATTTTTATGAATGTCAAGACCCAAGGCCTGGTAAATGAAAGTTTATGATTAGACAGTAAAATCAAAAATAAAACAAAATGTGTGATGTATATTTCAGTATTTAATGTTCATTGGAAAGCTTATGTATTTTTCTTATATTTCTGTGCCAAATGGTGCTATTATGAATGTTGGTAATAGTTCTAATTAGCTTTAATTTAAACTTTGGCTTTTTTGTCCTAGCAATGGAGTTGTTGCACAATTTGTCGTTACGGATGGTGGAATCACTAGGGTTTACCCTAAAAGGTAAGGGTCACTATATTTTCAAATAATATCAGAATGTGGAAATATTTCTTGTAAGCCATATCAATGGAATATCCAAGCATTTAATGCTATGCATACAGCTGAACTTTCTTTGGGAACCTCAAGGATACATACATCATAAGAAATGCTACTGTGTAGATTGTCTTTCAGTTGCACCATTTTTGTATATTGCAGAAGAGGTAATTGTATGCCATAAACATTGCCTACATAGAAAACGAGACATTGCTTTCAGTTATCCTTATGAAGCTATCTTCTCACTAAATCTCTCATTTCCTCACCAATCTCTGCACGAGGTTGACCATGCAAATGGATTTCTGTGCTTATGTGTAGTCCCAGTTCGTTAGGGCAACAGATGATTTCAATTGTCCACCTGAACAGAAAGAATTTGTAGGATCATGTCCCAGCAACTATTTGCTCCATGGTGATACAGTCTTCATGACTGTGAAGTCCCAAATGGCCATAGGTCAGTTAAGGTGATGAGGATGGTATGTATTGAATTTATCCTCATTAGACAAAATGGTAGGAAAGATTTAATAAAACGAAACTCTGTGTTTCTTTTTAACAAATGGATTATGACATGATTCACCATTTGCAATGTTTGTGCTTAAAAATTATTCTCAGGGCAAAAGGGCACTGTTGATAGAAGTAAATGCTGAGAACTTCTCATTACATGGGGATGTGTGTTTGTGCAAAAGACAGTTTATACCTAGTTGGTATACCCTCGCTATATTCATTATCTGATAAAGTTCAAGACATAATTTTCATAGTAGATTAAAGCATAGCAGAAAGAACAAAAAACAATTTACTGTAATTTGCAAATATGAAACTGCATTCTTCTTGCTGTCCCTATAAATGACATTGCCAGCATTGAGTTCTTCACATTTATCATTCTTTTTTGGTGTTGCCTCATGTTTAGATTGTGTATAATTTTATAGATTACTTATGAATTACTAGTTACCACTTTAGGGTTGATGCGTCCTTGTCCCAGGATCAGGTCAGGCATTTAAATTATTCTGTTGCTGGGAACCCTGATGTGCACAACTGAAACACTCACACTGTTGTAGGAACTCTTGTATATTTATAAATATAGTTTATTAATACATTTAGCCCAGTCACAAACTCCCCAACTTCACAAGATAGGTAGGGAATGTACATCTATATTTCCTTATACTCACACCATTCCTTCCAGAGAAACATGGAGTGCTAGCCATCATCTTTCTCATCACCATTACCTTTCCCATTGTTACCACTGGCCATCATGCTAGCACTGAAGGTTGCTTTATGTAGGTGAATGGTCCTGAATATATACACATTGACTTTACTATCTGAGTGAAACTTCCCAGGCATATCTGCTCAACACACAGGATGTGGCCTCTAAGTCCCTTGCATTACAGCCAAACTACTTTCAAATAAAGCTACTGTAACCTATTATAATAAACATAATCAAAACCATAAGAAAATACTAATTCTATAAGAATCTATAGGCAAGCAAGCAGGTTAGCCCTGTAGGCTGCATCAGTCGTCTTCAGGGTTATGCCATGATGTTATAAGGTTAGGTCATCCCTTCCACATTTTCTTACTAAAGAGATTAAAACAGTTGAAGACCCACTGAAACAGGTCATATTTTGTAGGCATATATAACATACCCACCTCACAGCCTGCACTTGCACTTCTGCAGAAGCCCTTCACTCTCTCTCTCTCATCATGGTGTTTGGCCGTGTTGATGCCTAGGCTCTCAACTAGGCTAAAACATGTCCTACTAACAGTACTTTTTGTGTGTTAGCCTGCATCTTAATAGGACTTTTCAGTAATGTTAAGCTAACTCGATTGAATTAGCACTATTGAAACTTTTTGCCCATCAAGGCACACCCACGGTGTATGGGCCACCATGATTTGTGTGTACGTAGGGGGAAGGTATTCACATGGTGTCGGGAATGGACACAGCTAAAGAAGAGCTGTTTTATGAAGCATTGCCCTCTCCCATAGTCTTACAGTGCAATAATTCTGACCCTGTCCGTATTGAATGGAATCCTATTTTAAGTTCACAGGTTCCCTAGCCTCAAATGGGTTTGGAACCAACGTTCCTGAAGCAAATATGCTGCCATGGAGGACAGATGGGAACTGGAGAATAATGTGGGCACAATGCTTTCACACACACACTTAGGCCCATGGTGGATGCCTAAAACTGGTCAAATAAAATTTAAAAACAAAGCCAGCTGATCTTTCTTTTAATCAGATATGTCAATGCACTGAATGATGACAGCTGATCTGAGAGCAGTTTTCCTGCTGAAATAATCTGCACTGTTACACATGAAATTGAATATGCATGTCTTGCTTTTCTTTGATCTGCAGATTTTAGCTATGTCCCCACTTGAAAATGGTCTGTAAAGTTATTGAATTCCTACTGAGTGTGAACCATGTCATAGTAATACAAGCTCCTCCTTAGCACAGTACAGCAAGTGATGCCCTTCTAAAAGCCAGCTAGCCTCTTTAACCCCTGGACCTTCATTTGCCTGGCAAACTTAAAAATCATGAGTACTCTAAAAGTACCTCTTTAAAGGTTTTTCTCTCTATCTCTTATTAATTCTGAATAAAAGATGTCATGCAAACTATAAAGCTATGTTCTTATGTTTAAAACAAACCCAATGATTGATTTACAATCAGAAAAAAATGTCATATAAAAATTCTGAGGCTTGGTTCATGTTGTTCTTGGAAACCCTTTCTCCATTTGGTGCTGTTTGGCTTTTTTTTCCTCACTTCAGTTTCCAGTTTAAGTTGCTGAAAGCTCGGGCTTTTGTGAAGGATAGGCATGAATGCAGTATCTGAAACCTATAATAAAGGGAGCTCATGAGTTTTTTCAATCAAGACGTTTATATAAAGGGGGGGGAGGGGACACCCCTGTCCTGCAGCTTAAAATGAATATCTGACAGATTTTCTTTTTTTTTTATGACTTTCTTTTTCTGCCATGTATAGGGCAGGAGAGGATTGGATGGAAAACCCTGAAACTTATGAACTCAGTTTCTATAAACGAAGCTTGGATAATGACAACTATATCTTCACAGCTCCATACTACAATAGTAAGTAATCACTACCTTGAAATTTCAGAGGTGATTTGCACAATATAAAAAACAAGGAATAGACCTGCAGCACTTTAGAGACTAACAAAAAATGTAAATAGTATCATGAGCTTTTGTGGGCACAACCCACTTCTTCAGATAAATAGAGCAAGAGGTCCAGATAAATAGCAGAAAAAGAGGGGAGATGGTGAGGGAAAGAGAAGAAAAGAAATCTTGTCAATTAGAGTGTCCCTGCTAAATGAGGCCAATAGAGTGGGCTGTAAGTTCCTGATACTTACCTTTTGATGTCATTAGGTTGCTGAATATAGCGGCCCATCCTGTTCATGTCTTTGTTCAAACATTGATTTAATGTGTTAAATTTGCAAATGAAGGCAAGTGAAGGCAAGTTTTCTATTTATAGTGGCATAGTTCAGAGTAAAATAAAAGGAAAAACTATGTAGCACTTTAAAGACTAACAAGATGGTTTAATAGGTGATGAGCTTTTGTGGGCCAGACCCACTTCCTCAGATCATATTCTGGAAGAGAATTGGCATGACCATATATACCAAAGGAATACAATGAAAAAAAGTGAACACGTTATTAAACTGACAAATCAGATTTAGTACAGAAGGTGGAGTGAGGGGGCGGGAGGGAGGGAATAGCTATTTGAGTCAATGAATGGCTAATCAGGGATGATAAGTGGAAAGTTATCTTTGTAATGGTTAAGGTAATTAGCATCTTTGTTAAGGCCCATTCGTAAAGTGTCAAATTTAAGTATGAAAGAAAGTTCTGAAATTTCCCTCTGTAATCTGGTGTTAAAGTCTCTTTGAAGTAAGATGCATGAGTAAGGTCATTAAGACAATGTCCAGGTAGGCTGAAATGAAAAGCAACTGGTTTTTCCTTGTCTGATGTCTGATTTGTGGGCATTAATTCGTTGGCAAAGTGTCTGAGAAGTCTGTCCAATATACATAGCAGAAGGACACTGTTGGCACATGATGGCATAAATTATATTTCTGGATGAACAGGAATATGTGTTCTTGATCATATAACTGACATGGTTAGGTCCACTGATGGTCTCACCAGAGTAAATATGTGGACAAAGTTGGCAATGGGGTTTGTTGCAAGGGAAAGTTCCAGGGTTGGTATTAATGTGGTATGTCCTGTGGTTGTTGGTAAGAATCTTCCTGAGATTAGGTGGTTGTCTATAGGGGTATGTCTAGACTACATGCCTCTGCCGACAGAGGCATGTAAATTAGACATATCGACATAGTCAATGAAGGGGGGATTTAAATATCCCCCACTTCGTTAGAATAAAAATGGCCACCGCGTTGTGCCAGCTCAGCTGTTTGTCGGCACAAACCAGCAGTCGAGACACGGATCGATCGGCAAGGAAAGCCTTTGCTGACCTATCCCTTATGCCTCATGAAACTAGGTTTACAGGATCGGTCGGCAAAGGCTTTCCTTGTTGACTGATCCCCATCTTGACTTCCGGTTTGTGCCGACAAACAGCTGAGCCGGCACAACGTGGTGGCCATTTTTATTCTAATGAAGCGGGGGATATTTAAATCCCCGCTTCATTGACTATGTCAGTATGTCTGATTTACATGCCTCTGTCGGCAGAGGCATGTAGTCTAGACATACCCTAGGAGACTATGGGTATGTCCCCGGGAGCCTCTCAGAGTATAGTATCCTGTTCAGAGTAGACATTCCAATTGATTCTGCTGGTTCATTGGGGAAGAAAATGACACTGAGATTTGGAAACTGTTGTTACAGTCATCCAGCCCAATAAACTGATGTGCTCTGCATTGTTCGTCACAATAGTTAGCAGGGTAAAATGCATCTTGGTTATGTATTTTGTTAATTAATTGGACTTGGAAGGTTTCTTTAGATTTCTCAAATGCAATTTCTTGTGTGAAGGAAACTATAGTGATGATGTATCTCACTGTCTGCAAGAACCTCAATTTGATGTATTCACATCAGAGTTGGAGAGGGGATCCCAGAGCAATGTCATATACTTGAGTTTCCTAGATCTCATCACTGTTGGATTCAGCCATCCCTGGCTGAACCAGGCCCAAAAGGGCAGAAGGAAGGCCAAAATTTTCATGACTGCTTTAACACTACTCTCTTTACTTTTTTCCATTTTTCCCCCAATATTTTATTTTTCCAGGCCATTGCAATCACAGAACTGTGTAGTCCTGAGTGCTTTACTTCTGAATTGAAACCAGACTGTGCCACTGATTTATTTCACACTTCAAACTTTTGAGTTTGAATTGTTATTCAGAGAATGTTATTCTGCTGAAGTGGTTGCTGTGACCTTTTATAATACTTAAAATCTAAATATCTAAAATAATATACTGGTTGGTGAGGAGAGAGAGGGTCCTCACTGAATGCTGAGACACCTTAACCTTGTAATGCTCCTGTGAAACAAGAGGCTGCTGTGAATGAGCTACTCACCTTTCTTCAAAGCTTTTATAGGACTTCTGTTCCTTTGAAGGCTCCCAGGATTTTTTTTAATTCCTTTTTTCATATTAAACAGTGCTGCCAGTGGGTTAGCCTGTCACAGTACCAATCATTGTTTCCTTAGTATTGTTAGTGGGCTGTGCAGTATTCAATAACTAGAAGACAGCCTGGGCTCTATTGTAATGACCATAGAATCTACGGGCCTGACCTGAACATGTACTTCATTCATGGGGATGCTCACGAAGTAAAAATTAATCATGGCTGTGTTTGCCGAATCAGGCTCTCACTAACTACTCAGACAGTGGCACTGATTGTACGCACAGAACTGCCAAATGCATAACGTAAATAACAAAGAGCAAAATATATTTTCCACTGTTTGCTCATGATCCTAGTCCTAGCTGGAGGTAACTGTTAAATACAGTTCGTAAATGAGTAACATTTTCAGTAGAGATTTGGGATTGTGTGTGGTGGTTGCCATTTAAATAATGGTTAATTTCTCAACCTAACTTGAGTCGAGGGGTAGCATGTCTTTTATTTTAGGAGAACAAGAAAAGATCACAACTTTTTAACTCCTTTTCTTTTTGTACTTTCAGGAAGTGATGCCAGTAGCTATGAAACAGGCATTATGGTAAGCAAGGCTGTGGAAATAACAATTAATGGAAAACTTCTTAAACCTGCAGGTAAGATGGAATGGTGCTGACAATCTAAATTCAGAAGTGTCTCTGTTGTTGCCCATCACAAATGTCCATTAGAAAGCTAACTAAACTCATAGAACAGCCTCGGTCTGTCTAAAAATCTTCTCCAAAAGCCTTTTTTAAAATTTCACTGATGAAAATCTAGCCAAAGATCTGACGCTGTGTTAGTGAAGATGTCTAGTTGATTAGAAAGATGCCTTAGAGGACAGATGGCTGATCAGAAATACAATTTCTTTTAGTTTATCATCCTCAGAAGTCAGACTTTTGTTTTGAATTTTTCTTCTGCTTTAGGATCTTGCCTTTTGTTGTTGTTTCCTTTTCACTTGGTTAAACAGACTTTTTCTGGGTTTTTTGTTTGTTTGTTTTAGTTGTTGGAATAAAAATTGATGCAATCAGCTGGATGGAAAATTTCACCAAAACCACAATCAAGAGCCTGGTAAGGAATATAATTGACTTCTGTTGAACTTCCTTTGCTTTTTCTCTAAGCTCTTAGCACAAACAGTCCTTCCCCCTTCTATGCAGACAGCTCTGTATTACAACTTCACAGTGTTGCATGGATGCTAACTGGAGTTGGCATTTCAAGCTTTTTAAAACATGAAATACTTCTATTAAAAAGCAGCTGTATTTTTTTCAATTAGTCCCTTGTATATGTCTTGCACTGGAGGCCAGAATATGTCTCAAGACTCAGTAACAACTTGAAAAAGAAAATTTATAAAAATGGCATATGTCAGCCACTGGAGTCAATATTGTGTTTTTATAATGAGTCAAAACTCACAGAAAAGCAGGATGTGGAGTAATCCCTTTAACTGCAAAATATGTGAGACAAGATTTGTTAGACATGGAGAACGTAAAGAATATGTCTAACTGCAGTTAGACACCCGTGGCTGGCCCATGTCAGTGACCGAGGCTAAGGCTCTGGGGCTGTTTAATTGTGGTGTAGGTGTTCGGATCTGGGCTGCAGCAGGAGCTCTGTGTCCCTCTCACCTGGCAGGAATTGAATGGGAATTTTTAAAGGAGTTTACTGAGAAAGAGAGAAAGTTAGTGGCAGCTAGAATGAAAACTAAAGGACGGATCTGGCACACTAAGCAAGGGGAGGGACAAGAAGTAGTTGAGGAGGAAAGAGACTTGATGAACCACAGCTGACGGGAGCACAGACTCATGTTCATGGCATGCTTGTACTGTCAGAGCTGCAGCTTGATTGATGAGTTGAGTGTGGAGAAGCAGCTGTGTCCCCCAACACATGGACATGAGCTGAAGGAAGCTGTTTGAAAATGAGAGAATGTAGACTTGTGTCAAATATCAGAGGGGTAGCCGTGTTAGTCTGGATTGGCAAAAGCGATAAGGAGTCCTGTGGCATCTTATAGACTAACAGAAGTATTAGAGCATAAGCTTTCGAGGGCAAAGACCACGAGAAGGTAGACTTGTGTCAGTGAGTGTGAAAGAGGCTGCAGTGTGGTCTGGGAGCTGAGTAACCCAAAACACAATAAAAGGAAGACCGACCATCAGAGCTGTCTCCACCAATATTTCACAGTGCCCGTGCACCTGAGTGAGGCATGTGGACTCCAGTGGCCCCTATCCCCATACCCTGGATGCCCCTCAAACCTCGGTGGGCTGTGCCCAGCCCCCATTCACCAGGCAGCAGTGAGCAGTATGAGCACAGGCCAGAGGGCTGAGGAGGAGCAGAGGGAAGCTTTGCAGGCAGCAGTTAGAGAGAAGCTGCAGTTTCCCCTTCAAATGCTGTTTCTCTTCAACCAGCTGCGTGGCTGTCCTCTGCTCCTCTGACCCATGCTTGAGCTGCTCCTCCCGTCTGCTCCCCTGAGGCTGTGAGGTGCTCCTCCCACCCTGCCCTGCTCCTGCCTAGAGTTGCCAATTCTTCTGACCAGATGGAATGGACACCATTTGTGGCAATGGCATCTAGTCTGGGAGAGTTGGCAATCCTACTCTTGTCCTCCACAGGTTCTGCCACTGCAGTCGCCCAGTCCCTACAGTGTGGATGTGGCCATTCCCCCCTTGCAGGGGGTGGAGGGCGGCGGACGGGATGCCAGTGCTGGGTTGCATAGGGCATCAGCATTGGTAGGGATAGTCCTGGGCAGAAAGCTTCAAAAATGAAAAATGGTGAACCTCCTTGATTTGAGAAGAGAGTTAAAGTGAAACACTGGTTCCTATAGTTTTTCACATATATATGAGAAACCTAGAGGGAATTAATAGAATCTATAATTAAATAAATAAATAAAAATCTACCCGGAGCAGAGTTTTGACTCTGAGGCAAGTGCAGTGTGCTCAGATACCATGGTCATAGGGAGCAGTTTAAACCCTTCAGTAGACATCCAAACACACAGATAACTATGGACATAAAAAACACCTGGGTTTGTCTTGAATCCATTAATTCAGCTGTTTATAGTCATGAGTTAATGGACATTATGTAATAGTACAGACTTTTTTTAACAAACTATTCCCTAAAGATCCTGCTTGTTCTGTTTTCCAGTGCAACAGTGAACTTTGTGGCTGTGAAAGAAACAGCATGGTAAGAATAAACTTATTAATAGACATCTGGCAGATAGGGGAAACTCCCCTTTGTACTTTGGGATCTTCAAAACGTGAGACTGCTTTCTGAAGATTAGACAGAGGCCTCTTTGCAAGGAGTTGTCAGTCTTTTGTGTCTTGAAAGAGAAGTGAGGATTCTGAAGGAGAGAGGGAGATGCCAGCATGAGAGAATGAAATGAAGTGATAATTAAGGGGATAATTGAAATGACAATGTAAGAACTAAAGGGGAAAGAAGAAGAAGAACAAACATAATATGGGACAGAGCAGTAGAAAATAGGGGGACATGAAAAAGACAGCTGAGGAGAGGAAAGATACTGAAGCTTTTCAAAGAAAGTAGTGGAAAGGAAAGAGAGGGAACCAAAAAAGAGAGACACCAAGAAAACAAGAGAAACTGAAGAGAGAGACAAAAAGAAGAGGTAAAGGAATGTGAAAAGGGGGAAAGCAAGAACAATATGCAGTGTTTCACCTACTAAATATCAGATCATAATTAGTTTCTCCTCTCTTTTATTGTATTTCTTTCACAGACATGCTGTACCTTTTAGTGGGAGAGAAGCCTATGTTGTACATGTCTGTTACATGAATATTGCTTCCTAGTTTGGATTCTGTATTATCAAATAATTTGACAGAGAGAGAGAATAACCAAATCCACCATAATGCACCCAGCACCCTCCAGTATGTGGGGATATAAGGACTTACACTGTTTTTCTTCCCTCCATTCTCTGCATGTGGCCCTAGCAGCTCTCCAGGGTGATGATTTCACAGCCTCAAGAACCATAATATTGTCAGCAAATTCTAATTCTGTTATGTACTTAAGCACCATCCTGAATCAGGGCATCTGTGAATTATTTTCTGGAGTTGGGAGAACGACTGTTGAACTTGGGAGTTATGAGTAACTGTAAGACCCAGGCAGCAGTATCACAACCTTAGTCACTGTGTGCTCTATAGTTAATCAATGTACTTTCTGCCCCCAGCAGAAATTACCTCATACCTTCAGGGATTCACCCATGCCATTGGGACAGCAGCATAGAAAAATGGGCTCTGAGCTCTATGAGCTCCTTGGTTGGAGAAGAAGGGGTTTACCAGCTGAATGGGTGGGTGTGTGTAAAAAAACAGAGCAAAATAAAGTAAATAATGTAAAATAATTATAGGCAGAAAGCCCAGGTTTGCTGGGTTTTTTTTTTTAAAGACTCCCACTGCTAAAAGATGGAAATCAGAAGAGTTTCCGCCTATGAGCTAAGATCAAATCAAAAGCGTCAATCCCTTTATCTGAGCTCTGATCCATGTATGAAGGGATTTTGTAAGGAAGTCACACTCTTAAGTCTAGTTAATTAAGCTGAACAAATAATTTACCAAAATAAGTGGCATAAAGTTAAGCCACAAGTGAGTCCTTTGATCTATTTTTTTTACAAAACTTTGAATTCCAGGGCCTCATATCCTAGAGTCCTGAACATAGTCTCCCCTACTTATACTCTCTGAATATCAGGTGTAAACTCAGAAAATATCTTCCCCAATTATTGATGGGTGAAACAATAGGGTCAAGTTACTACAGCAAGGGAACAATGAGTGTGTGGAGTTCTCCAAAAACTAATGTTTTACCTAAAAACTCAAATCTTGAGAGTTGGAAACTAGGTGAAACATGCAGATTCTTTGTCACTAAACTGATTTCTACTGAAAAGGGACACTTCCATCCAGACCACGTTGATTTTAAGATATCTCTGGAAAGCTGACCATCAGGCTTTCATCAGGGATTGTTTTCTGTATATTTCCTGAAAAAGATGCTTTTTTTTTCTTGTAATAGCATGTGGACTGTGTTGTTCTTGATGACGGTGGTTTTCTTTTGATGTCAAATCGGGATGAGTATACCCAGCAGGTATGAATGTTTTTAAATTCAAGTATTTAAAGATGAGATGGATGTGTGTCTCTCTCAAGACAGAGTTTTATTATTTTAAATTACCTGTTAACCAAAGTTCAGTATACAAATACGGAGAATGGCTGTTATAGACGTCATTATATGTATTTAAATCACAATTATCAGAGTTTGAGGCAATGAATCAAAAACTCATGTCTGAACCACAAAGAAAAATTGCTAAACTTCAAGTTTCATATAATTTGCTAGCTTTTATCATTATCTTACTAGTGGCTTGACATGTCTGGGCCTGTGCTAATGTGGCTCTGGTTATTGTGATTTAAGGGAGAGAATAAGAAATGGGATGGAGAGTTTGCATCATTTCCCTGAGACAGACTGCGTGAAGCATAGAGAATAATGAAGTATAGGTGCTGTATTATACGGGTATTCTTTGTTAACGTATGAGAAAATGAAGATGTGTTTTTTCTATGAAACAAATCAAGTTATTCCAGTACCTTTGAACACTTATGTAAAAATATTTTGGTTCTCAATTACTGAAAATTTCAATTTCATCAAAAGATGGTTTTTATAAAAAAAAAGTCCCTATGAAAAAGTTTCTATCAGATCTAATTTGTTACAGTTTAATGAGACTGCAGCATGTTAACATCACTATCATCTTGTCTTGCTGTTATGACATCACAGTGCAACACTGCAGTGCAAATAGCTGCTGTTTGATTATACACAACTATAGTCAATTACATGGTGGAAGGTCAGATTCCAGGACAGCTGGAAAGCCTGAGCATGGGAAATTTTGATCTCTGGAGAAGATTATGGTTTCTCCTCAAAGACAGAATTCAGGCATTATATAGAAAAGTCCTAAATATGCCATAGAGGTATTTTTGATTGGTTCTACCTTTTTTCAAATAGAAAAATGAGGTAAGCACTGTATTGGAGATATCCAAATCTCTTTGTATGCTACCTGCTGATGGGATGAGTACAAACATTAGGGAGAAATGCAAGCGACCATGTAGTCACATCAAGTGTTGAACATTAAAAAAGGCCTTGGGATTTGCATCTAAAAGATTGCCTGCTCAGTCATTCATTCATAGGAAAAAATACCTAAACACTCAGAGTAAATATGAAGATAGTCAGGTTGATGCCCCACTGAAAAATTGGTCCCTTATGGACTTTATAATAATAGCAGCGAACTAAGCTATGCAGCTGTAAATCAGGGCCAAACTTCCCTTGAAGTCATTTAGAGTTTTGCCTGAGTAGGTCTGGAAAACAATTTATTATTTTAGGGAATGTAAAGTAAATGCAAAATGAATACAAAAAGAAAGACTTTTTGTAATTTATCACTACATACAATTATAAGAATTGTAGGATTTATACCTTCTTTGATTTCAACAGCATTTTTCAACATATGTAAATTATATGTATGTTGTTTATCATGTGATATCAGTTTAGAAGTGTTTGAATTCATCTTTTTTTAAATAATTTTCTGTACCAGATTGGAAGATTCTTTGGTGAGATTGACCCTGGCCTGATGCGAAACCTCCTTAACCTGTCCTTATATGCCTTTAACAAGTCTTACGACTATCAGTCTGTGTGTGATCCAGAAGAAGAACCAAAACAAGGAGCTGGCCTTCGTTCTGCATATGTGGTCAGTATCCCCTTGTCACCTTACGAGTATTCCCTTGACAAGTTATCAGTATTCTCCTTACCTATATGTAGATGCTTTATTGATGATGCAATCTTTATATTTCATTTTCTAGCCGACAGTAGTGGATATTTTGCATGTTGGCTGGTGGGCCTCTGCAGCTGCTTGGTAAGTTCACGTATTCTGGCAATGTTTATACCAAAGTCATAGTAACAATAAAAAGAAAACATATTTGTCAACAATTTGTCTCTTCTTCCTCTGGGGCAATGTACAATAATACTGTTAAATCTTTGGGAGCTGTTCTGGAGTCTTATGTGCTGGTTCTGCAGCCTTCTATAGTGAACATTTTTAGTGTCCTCCCACTCCTTGGAAACTTCATTTTATTGATCTTAAATCAAAATGAGACTCCCCAGACTTAGTAATTCTCCATTCTCGGTCTACACTGAACACATGTAGGCAAAGAAGTTGGTTTGGGTTGAATCATTTTAAATCTTGGTTGCTGGTGTGCAGTTTTCAGGTTTACTCGTTGGATTCATAATTCAGCACACACATTCTTCTTTTTCAAGTGCATGATGAAGTGAGCAGGCTGAGGAAGTTTTCGAGAGGTCAGTGAACCATTTTGTTAGGCACAAAGGGAGTCTCTGGGAAAACATAATTCTTATTTCAGAACACCAGATATAATTAAAAATCATTGTTTGATAGTGCGAGTTTTGAGTTTGACTTCAGTGGAGTCAGGATTTCATCTCATTGCCATTTCAGTGATTTACAATCTTTAGGTAAACACAGGACAAAATAAGTCTTGACACTGATCTAACTTCATAACAAAGAATTGTCTCATTTTGGAATTACATCTATGCAGTAATCAGCAATAGCCACAAAAATTATTTTGTAAGTTTCATAATGTGTATACATAATGAAATTCAGCCCTGTAAAGATTAAGCACCTTGTCATAGCAAAGCCATGCAGCAAAGATTTAATTAGGACTTAAGTGTTTTGATGTGTAGGCCTTCTGTAGTGGTGTGAAGTTTACCCTCTGCGACTATCTTTTCTTCATGATAAAATTTTGTGGAGCATATTCTATAGCACAGTGGTGGGTAATTTACACTATTTGGAGGTAAGCATTGCAGTATATCACAGCTGAACAAATACATAGAGAGCAGTTATCTCACAAATGGTACTAAGATGACTTTGGACATTTGCTTTCATTATTGGTTACATTTAGTTAACAGGAACAGTTAAGATCTTTGTTTTCTGGAACAAAAAATGAACCTCAAAAATAAAGATGGGAAATGATCCAGGGATGAAACCTAAGCTTTGCTCAAACAGAGAAATGTGCCTTATCAGTGTTCCAATCAAACTCAGAGGTCTGGACTCAATTTAGACTTGTGGCTTGTTTTCCACAGAGTTTTACTTTAAAGCGCCATAAGAAAGTGCTTTTATTGGACATTTTTTAAATGGAATCTAGGCCACAAACAGACTGAGAAGGCCATTAGGGAAGTGGAGTAGAAAGGGCTGATCAGAGAGCATTTCAGCAAGGCAGCAAGTGAAAGCAAATGCAGAGAAATAGGAGACGCTGGGATAAGGATAACTATTGTGTTTCAGGCAAAAATGTGAATAGGATAGTGAGTGACAACTTTCAAAGCTTAAGTGGGGAGCATGAGGATTCAGTTAACTAAGTTTCCTCTACACTCTTGGAGCTTTGAGGGTTTTCCCCATTTTTCCAAGTTTCCTCTTTTTCTCATCAGCAGAGAGTTTACTTGATCACGTTCTTCTAACCTAAAAAGAGCTAGATGAGGGCTTCCCTTTTGGGTCAGCCGGTGTAGTCACTATTGAATGACATGAGGTTTCTCTTCATCCCTGTAGAGGAGTGCTCAGTCCATGCAACAAACTCAGTCCTGATATTCTGTAAACAAACCCAGTGTTGGATGCAGTATTGCAGCACTTTAGCCACAGAAATAACTGGCGGATATATTTTCTTTAAAAACTATCTCAAGCTATGGAGGAAGCAGACAAAAGGGTCATCAAAACTGGTGTTAATGAGTAGCAGAGCATATGAGGGAATAGGGTGCCACAATAACAGACTGAGACAGATACAGTGGCAGGAGTAGGGCCTCGTAGTTTAAAGTTAATGAAGAAAAGGATGGGGGGAGGGGATTCAAAGAGGGGGAGTGATGATGAAAGGTCTGAAATGTGGTTGTGATAAGAGAAGTTGGGCAATGTGAATATCAGGAAAACCAGAAAAGAGGAGATTGCAATAACTGGGTTGCAATAATTGAAATAGGAGGGATGTGGGCAAGAATGAGAAAATTAAGAGTTTACCATTATTCGTGTTAAGGTTTATTTTTCCAGCATCAAGGAAGAAATGACAAGGACGTGCTGCAGTGCAGCAGTGGAGATAGCAATACAAGTCACGAGCACAGAGATAATTTTTATGTGACGTGGTTAGAATACTCTAGCATTTATCTGCCTCACAGGCGTGTTGTGAGGTTTAATCAGTGTAAAATGCCTGAAGCCCCTTGCAACTATATATGACTCTTGTCATTTAAGGCAGCCTAGTTGGTTTAAATGTGAGAGGACTCCCAGGATTGCTGTTTCACATTCTGCAGAGATATTAAAGAATGACAAACTGCTTTTCAGCATCTCTCCTAGCAGAATTATGGGTAAGAGGGGCAGTGGATATTAACTGTCAAGTAATAATTTAATATGGGACAGTAACTGGAAGGGGAAGAAGAAAATGACAGATAAAATGTAACATATTAGAGAAACACATTCCTATTATTTGGCGTAAGTGCATTTAACATGTGTTGTTGCTGATTTTATTAACAATTATATCCCAGCAATCAGGGCTCCCTTATTAGCACAGCTATGTTCCAAGGAAAGGAAAATGATGGTTCCGTTAACAAAAGTATATTTTCTGTGCTCAGGTCTATCTTGCAACAGCTGTTTTTGAGCCTGACTTTTCCACGATTCCTTGAGGCAGGTAAGTCAACACTCAGATTTATGAAAGAGATAACTTTGAATGAACTAGAAGAAAAGAATTCAGATACCAGCCAAATGCTGCTCACTCCACTATATATGTTGCGAATGTTTCTGTTTTTTCTTTCTCATAAGTGGAAATGGATGATGATGATTACACTGCTGCCCTCTCCAAACAGAGCTGCATTACTGAGCAAACTCAGTATTTCTTTGGAAATGATGATAAATCCTTCAGTGGGATTGTAGACTGTATAAACTGTTCCAGGTAAGTTTTCATCTTTGAATACAAAATGTAAAGAGGAGCCTTTTTTGTGCATATTAATCTTAGAAGTCAGTAATTACCTTACTGTATTAAGGATAAACTATACTGTGTCATAACTATATCACATGTATGTAAGAATGGTAAAGGTATACATGCAAGTGGTCAGTGCAATACTATACACTAGAATTTATATTTACATGTGAGTATAGACTGGAACAGTAATAGTGCACAGATTTATTTTACCCCAACTTGTGTTTTTCTCTTTTATGGGACTATCTCCATATATATTTTAATATGATAATTGCTATTTAATAGTTTTTATTCTTAATTTTTTTCACTGTATTTTTTCTAATTTACTATTTGAAATTCTTGAGTTCTATTACAGACTTTCAGAACAGAGGTGTTTCTGTGCATCCCTATACATAATGTTAAAATGTTAATAGTCTTTTCATGTTTTGCCTTGAGTTGTTGCTGCTTTCATTAAAGAAGTTACAATCTCAGTATAGTTTTGGGAGACTTGAAAATTTCTTCCATACCAAGTTATTAAATTGCCATAGAATGAACATGCATCCTAAAAGAGGAGCCCTTTGAATACCTTTGAATAAACATTGTTAATTCAGTTTAAAATTCCTAAACAAACATTAAGCTACAGATGGATAAAAGAGGACATCTAGGCTGTGTTATGGCACAGCATGGGTGTGGCACAACTGATGAAAGTGTCAAGGTGTAAGTGTCAAGGTAAGAAGGGATCACCAGCACAGGGTACCTGACCCTGTATTAAATGGAACATTGCTATGCAGCAACCCACTTACCTCCTTTGCATTAGCAAGAGAGCGGGAAACGCAGAGCTAAGCACCCCCCTAGCATAACAAGAATTGCATTTAAACCCTTCTCTCCTCCCAGGCCACTTTGTTCAGGTCTTTTTGGTTGTGGGGTGGGGTGGGGGTGTGTGTGTATGTGTGGTTTTTCTTTATCTGACACTCTTAAGAATAATGGAAGGGTCTTAAGTCTTGGTTCCTCCACTTCATGCCTAAAAATATACTTATTGCTTCTCTTTATATTTTCCCACATGTAGCCTCTGCTACATGTAATAACCTTACATACAATAGAGTAGCTCATGCCAGAGTCTACAGGGACAAGGCCTCACAGTTATTAGCACTTTTTGAAACTGCTGGAGACAACAAAACTTCTATAAACAGCTAAGCCTTGAGGAATTCACAGCAAATGTTTCATAGGGGATTTCAGTTCAGCAAAGTGCACATTAAGAATTGGACACAATCACAGCACAGGGTCAAATATTGAATTCCATAAAGGGTGGGATGGTGTTATTATGGGCAGAAACAGTGCCATCCTCAGAAATTCTCCTTCACTGATTTAATCAGAAAAGAGATGTGGCCCCCTAAAATGACCAACTAGTGTGAATGAGTCATTTGTAAGATTACAGATGACCTGAAGGAGCTGTTGGGTCAAATACAGACAGTGGGACAAACTCTACTAAGGTCAGGGAAGTTTGTTCCACGTACACCAATGGATACATTTTGCCTGTTTTTGTTAGATATGTGCAAAAGTAGCAGGAAGCCAGTTTACAGATAAAATGCTTCTCTAAATTCAGAACAACATAAAAGCTTTTCTTCGGCAATTAGAAAATATTCTCTTTGTCACTAAGGATGTAAAAATGGTTGAGAAAACACTAGCACTTAACCAATTAACTTAGGGCCTAACTCCCGACCTGATTCTGCCATATGGTTCCACTGCAGCCACAGGGTCCTGCCACCTGGCACTTCAGCCCCTCTGTATCCAGGGCTGCTCTGGCCCAGCCCAGCTGGCCATTGTCGGCGTTAACCGGCAATAGCCAATTAACCAGTTAAGCAATAAGCATAGTGGTAAGCCTCCTGCTTACTGATATGTTTACTGGTAACCGGTCCATTCAGCATCCCTATTTGTCACTGAGTTTTTTATTATTTCTCAGCTCACCTGGATGTTTGTCCATCTAGCTGTCTAAATATACAGTAAAAACACCTTAACATAAGCCATGAAAATGCAGTAATACTCTTCACTACATATGAAATCCTCGTTTCCTATCTCATTTAGAGCGGCTTTTCTTTTCAAACCACATTGGCAGTAGAGAAATTGTAGCTGAACTGGTTTCCCTTCTTAGAGGAGTTACTGATTTAGCACCATGCAACTAGCTGTCTAGTGGTATATGGTCACTCTACCCTTTTTCTGTTTTTTAATCACAGCATTCGCTCTAATGTGGATCACTCCATCAGTAAAGATTACAAAATTTTCCTTTGAATGGTCCTTGCTGTTCTTAAAAAAAAAAAAAAAAAAAAAGCTGTCCCCTATTTTGAAGTCTAGTTCAATCTATAAAGTTGTGCTATCTGTGATCTCATTAGTGAATGTAAAAAGCCAAAAAGCCTCTGAAGATATCCTGTAGCCTTTTTTTTAACTGGAATTTTGTTTCTTTTCCAGACTTTATCATGCAGAAAAGGTTTCAAACACCAATCTAGTGTTTATAATTAGTGACAGCCAACTGATGTGCCGCTCCTGTGACCCAAAGCCATTGATGCAAGCAGAAAAGCCGGGTATCCTTGAAAGTCAGAACTTCTAGTGGCATAAACTGATGTTTGTTGACCAAATCCTAGAACAGGATATGGAGAAACAACATCTATTTATATTCATTTCTTTGACACACATCACTGTAGTATTTGAATCAGCAAATGATTATCAATTGGATTTTGTATAGAACAAAACATAATACAGTCTATAAAAGAATCATTTCAAGTTTGGTTAAGATTTTTTTTTTTTTTTTACATATATTTGATAAGCTGGTCTTAGTACCTGTTCCCAGCCTTTGTTACCAGGCAAAATCACCTGAAGCCTGAGCACTGGAATGATTCGTCAGTAGGTCAGGGCAGGCATCACTGCTCTATGTAGTGGCCTGTTGTCATAATATCCTGGTGTTAGTGTACCTTCCTGGAACCAGGGTGTTCTGCGGGGAACCAGAAGGTTCATCCCAAGCCCCACAGTTTGTCACAGAAGTTGGTGACTGACCTGAAGCAACAGAAGGGGGCAGGGCTAGGGTTGCCAGATGGCTTAACCAAAAATATTGACACACACCTCCCACTCCCCAAAAAAAACCACCAGGGAAAAAATACTCTTGAAGAAAAAAAAGACCAAAGTTGTTGAGCAAAAAAGACTCAGAGTTATTAAGCAAAAAAATTTTAAAAAACAACAGCATGGCCCCTTTAAGAAATGCTTTTGAGGCTTTTTGGCCCTAACACGCTGCCGGCGGCCGTCCACCATCTTGTCTTCCTGCTCCAGGCCAGCCAGCTCCCCTGCAGAACCAGGTAAGCACCTGGTATTTTTGCCTCCTGGCCGGGAAAAAATCAGAAAATACCGGAGACTTTAGATGTCCGTTATTTTCTGAATTTTTTTACCGGACAGAAGGCTAAAATACCGGACTGTCCGGGTCAATACCGGACACCTGGCAACCCTAGGTAGGGCAGAGCTTCACAGTTATATGCTACCTGAGGTGCTGAGGACCGTTAAGCATGAATCAGATGCTAGTTTCCCTCCCCTTAACACAGGGACAGTCTAAGAAGTGAAAAGCTCCTTTTCAGGTGTATTGGGTGCTCTGGGGGTCTGCAGCCATTTTGAACAGAGCTGATAGTATAAAGAGAATGCCTCTGCTGAAACATAACACAGAAAGCACAGCCAAAACAGGGCTAATGGGGCCAGGACCCTCCAATTACTGTAATGCTAGTGTGGCGAGGTTTTGCAGGGTGCAGGAGCAGCAGCTGCCTGTAGGTCCCTGTGCTGGGAATTGGAGCTATTCTAGCCATACAGTATCTCTGTCTGCTTCCAAGGGGGCTTCTTTATAGAGGGCAAGAAGCAGAGGGGAATACAAGAAAAGCATAGACTGGAGCTCTGCAGTAGTATTGGATCACACTGCAATACTGTGTTGTAGTTGGATTGGATAGGCTCCAATAAATTGTGGGAAACACCAGCTCTCTTGTTGGTGTGTTGTAAATAGAGTTTCAGTAATGTAAAGCAAGTTTTTCATTTACAAAAATTAAGGTTTTAATGCTTACATTTAAGCAATGGATAGAAAGAGATTTGATGTCTATTATAACAGGAGTTAAAGTATATTTACAGGGTTAAAGCAAGATTAGTTTTATGATTTTAGTGGTAAAACGATACACTGCCGGCTAGGGATGTCAGCATGTAGATGAATATATGATTAACCTATAAGCCTAGGCTTATTGGTTAATCTTCTTGACTACATGCATTGCCCGCCCCCCGCCCCCTCCGCTGCCACTGCATCAGAGGCAGAAGAGGGTTGGGAGCCATTGCCCATGAGGAGCTGACTTAAAAGCTAGCTCCCCACAAGTGCTGGATCCGCCTGCCCCCACCCATCCCACACTTCTGCCTCTGATAGCGAGGCAGCAGCGTGGAGGGTGAGGGGGGCAGGCTGGAGCCAATACATGCAGGGAGCCAGCTTTCAAGCCAGTTCCACGCATGCATCATCTCCCACAGACCCATCTGCCCCCCATAGCTGATGTGGGGGGAGGCAGGAGCCAGTGCTGGGGGGAGCCAGATTAAAAGCGCAATGGAGGCAGGTGGGGAGCTGATTTTTAAAATGGCTCCACAGGCAGACCAGGTCCTGCCTGTCCCCCCACGCTGCTGCCTCTGTATCAGAGGCAGCAGTGAGGAGTGGCAGCAGCCCCTGTCCGTGGGGGATCTGAGCTTCCCATGGACAGGGGCTGCTGCACACAGAGCAGCCTGTGTGTGCAGCAGGCCCAGGCTCACCGTGGACAAAGGCAGGATGGCAGCAGCAAGGTTGGCAGGGGGCTCCCCAGGCGTAGGGCTGCAAGCGCACTGGCTGCCAGTCCTGCCCCCAGGGACTATTGAATAATCGTGTAACCACTAAGAATTAATGTGGTTACATGACTGTTCAATTACACGATATCTAACATCCCCATTGGCGGTCCCGTCCAAGCTCCCTGCTCCCAGGCTGCTGCCCCCAACTCTGCTGCCAACCCTGGCTGGGTCCCTGTCCCTGCGATGCTGGCCTGTCTCCACTGGCAGCCCTCGCCATGCTCCAGCTACCAAACCCTCTGCCACTGGACTCCCAGCTGGTGCCCACTCCCAGCTGCCAGGACTTTTTGGTCTAATGGGCTCTGTGGTCCATCAACATCTGGGTCCTGAGGGACAACAGATGCTGCCCGACCAGAGAGTCCTGACCCTTTTGTTTGGTTGGGGTTTTTTTAGTAGCATGGAGGAATCTCTCTCTCTCTCTCTCTCTTTCTCATGAGATTTTCAGGACCCAAAGTTTTTTGTGGGTGGGAGCAAGATAAAAAATGCAAGAAACAATGCAGGAATGGAAAGGAGTTTTTTTTTAAAAAAATACCACACAGGACTTGACTATAGAGCTCTTGTGCCAGTTGCCTCCCGCCTTCAAGCCACTATTCTGAATTATGTCAGCTTTCCTCCTGCTGTCTGTGGGCTGCTCAAGACTCTGGCTGCTCCTTCTCATCTCCCTCCCCGGTATTCAAACCCGGCCACAGTGACAGGAGCAGCATAGGCAGCACATACTGTGCCAGGGCAATTCTCCTTGTACGTTTCTTTGGCCTTCAAGCACACAAAAGAGGCCTTCCAACACTGAGCTGGGAGCCAAAATCTGACTGCTTAACATAGACTGTAGAAAAATATAGTGGCTAAAAAACATATTCCTGACATGCAGGGAAAGGAGAGATTAGCAAATCCGGATTAAAAAAAAATTGCTTGTCCTATATCAGATGGTAAAGCTCCTTATGGTGGAAATTATGGAAATCCCTTGGCCAAAATGATACATTAATATCACAGTAATTATGACCCTGAAAGTCTGTCGGCCCTTCAGGTGAAGGGGAGGGTTACACCAGTGGAAGCAGCATTTGTAGCACTGTAGCGCCCTGTAAATGTAGGTTGCTACCCTGACCTATTTAGCTCCATGTCAGCTTGATTAATTGTGGTTACGGTCTACAGGTTGCGTACAGGGCCTATTAAAGGGAATGTAACAAGAAATGGTGTAACTTTCCCAAGGGGCACGCACTTTGCAAAGCCAGGGGCAGTGGATGACAACTTCACCAGCTGGCCTGGCTAACTTTTCACTAAAGGAATTGCTATATGTAATTTTCACCTGAGCATCACTAAACCAAGCTTTCTTTTTGCAACATGGGTCCGTTCTGAATTGCAGATGTAGCATGACAACACCCAGATGGGAAGGATGATCTTGGAGTGCTGTTCATCTGTAGGTGTCTATTAGGTGCTGCTTCCTGTAATCTGGTAGGATATGCCAATGTATATGGCCTTTTACATATTATCATCCCTGTTTCTAGCTCTCCCTCCTCCCATAACCTAAATCTTATCACCTGTACACCACCCTGGCATCGATGGGTGGATGGATACTGCTAGGATGTGAATTAGGGAAGAAATTGACCATATATTGTCTTTTCACATACATTTTTTTGACATTTTAAGTTTAGGACCAAATCCCATGTCATCTTGCATCCTGACCACAGTAAATTAGGTTGTGCCCTGTCTTGCATTGGGACAGTGCTAATGACTTTAAAGTGTAGTTATAATAACATTTGCTCTAATGGTGTAAAAGGAATGCCTTAAGTGCAAGAGAGCTCAGATAAAACCTGTAAAGGCCCTAATATGTTTTAAAGCATTAGATGTTTTTTTTTTAAACTAACATGGAATTTAATTTAGAGTCTGGGTCCTATTCCTGTTTCTACCATTGACATGATGTGTGATCCTGACTTTGCCATTTCATCTGTTTCCTCTTGCACTCTAAAGCTGAAATCCGAAGAAAAAACTTTGTCCTTTATTATGGGCTAGTCTACAATGAAAAATTACACAGCTACATCTCTCAGGGGTCTGAAAATCCCTCCCCCGAGAGAAAATAGATAAGCCAATCTAAGCTGTTACGTAGACAAGAATTATTCCATTGACCTAGATACCACTTTTTGGAGAGATGGATTAACTGTAATGAAACATTCTGTTTTTAGATTGCAAGACTATGCACGGGAAAAATAGCAGTGTGTATCTTTATTACCACGATTAGGAACACTAGAAGGTTATCTTACAAGTCACAGAATGATAGGACTGGAAGGGACCTCAAGAGGTCATCTAATCAAGTGCCCTGTGCTCATGACGGGACTAAGTATTATATAGATAGATCATCCATGACGTGTTTGTATCACATGCTCTTAAAAATCTACAAAGATAGATATTCCATAACTTTCCTGTGCAATTTATTCCAGTGCTTAACTATTCCAATAGTTAGGAAGTTTTTCGTAATGTTCAACGTAAACCTCTCTTACTGCAATTTAAACCCATTGCATCTTGTCTGATCATCAGAGATTAAGAAGAAAAAAAAATTGTACTCCTCCTTGTAACCTTTATGTACTCGAAAACTGTTATGTCCTCTGGCAGTTGTCTCTTCTTCAGATTAAACAAACACGGTTTTCCCAGTCTTCCCTCGTAGGTCATGTTTTCTAGATCTTTAATCATTTTTGTTGTTGTTCTCTGGACTTTTTCCAGTTGGTCCACATCTCTCCTGAAATGTGATGCCCAGAAGTGGACACAATATTCACCACATAGTAGAGTGGAAGAATTATTACTGGTGGCTTACTTACAAAACTCTTGCTAATACATTCCACAGTGATGTTTGCTTTTTTTTAAACATTGTGACACTGTTCACTCATGTTTACTTCATGATCCACAATGTGCCCCAAATCACATTCCGCAGTACTACTTCTTAGGCAGTCATTTCCCATTTTGTATATGTGCAACTGGTTGTTCCTTTCTAAGTGGAATACTTTGCAATTTTCCTTAGTGAATTTCATCCTATTTGCCTCTGACCATTTCTCCAGTTTGTCCAACTCATTTTGAATTTTAATCTAATCCTTCAAAGCACTTGCAACCCCAGCCATCTTAGTACCATACACAACATTTATCAGTGCTCTCTATGCTGTTATCTAAATCATTGAAGACAATATTAAACAGTACCAGAACTGATCCCTGCAGAACCCCACTCAACATGTCCTTCCAGCTTCACTGTGAATCACTGATAACTGCTTTCTGGGGACAGTTTTCTAACCAGTTGTGAACCCACATTATAGTAGCTCCGTCTAGATTGTATTTCCTTAGCTTGTTTCTGAAAAGGTCACGCAAGGCTGTATCAAAAGCCTTGCTCAAGTCAAAACAAAGCATGTTTGATCTGTATTAATGTCATTTTCTTTAATAAGGAACAGTAACAGTGGGCTGTTAATGTGATGCAACCACCATCATCATAAAGCCATAGCTGCCCAAGTATCTGTCATGGACGAGGCCATATGTATTTGGCACCACTTACACTGTGTTTGATAGTAAACATGAAATTAAAATGTTGCTGCTGTTAATGTGTTGTACATGAAAAAAGAATGCTACATTCCTTAGCTAAAGTTTAGATGAAGGTCCAAATCCTTGTGAAATGGTGAAGCAACCGAGATACAGAAAGGGTCCTGATGTCTGCTTTGACAAAGATGACGCGGTAAGATTGAACCCTTAAGACTCTGAAATAGAGTCTTTCCATGTGAAAGCAGTTATAGGTGATATTTCAGAACAATAAAATCTGTGTTTTAGTGGATCTGACAGATGATGACATAACCTATCTCTCTTTTAACATACTATTCGTTCTGAACCATAATCAATTTATTTTAAATGTCCTATTATTAACATTAAATTAACAGTTGCTTTTTTTAGCCGCTTTTATTGTAAGCACTGCACTTTCACACATGATTCCTGGGAGTAGTAATAAGTCAAGAAACCTAGTGTTCCACACATGATGGTGCCAAAGACAATTCCTCCATGGCTCTGGCAAGCATTCGTTATTTCTGAATACTGAAAAGATACTCAGGGTCAGATTTTTAAAGGCAGCTAGGCAAAGAAATGCCTTTAAAAATCTGGACCTTACAGAATGCTATTTTAATATGTCATGCCTCTTAGGAATACTGGGAAAATATGTCTTAATGTGTTTTGACACTGTGTGCCAGGTTCTCAGCTCATGTATGTTTGCATATTTCCACTGACGTCAACTGATTTTCACCAGCAGAAGACCTTGCCTTCTGTGTGCACAATTTTCACTTTTTCATTTTTAAAGGATAGAGCTAAAGACAAATCATTTCTTTAGGAAAGGAAAAATAGAGGGATAATTTTCAGAGGGGTAACCGTGCTAGTCTGTATCTGCAAAAACAATGAGGAGTCCTGTGGCATCTTAGAGATTAACAGATATATTGGGACATAAGCTTTCATGGGTAAAATCCATTTCATCAAATGACTTGGGGTGTGTCTAGACTACAGGGTTTTTTCGAAAAAAGTAGCCTTTTTTCAAAAAAACTTCACCTGCGTTTATACTACAGCCGCGTTCTTTCAAAAGTAAATCGAAAGAACGCGGCAGTTTTTTCAATGGTGGTAAACCTCATTCTACAAGGAATAATGCCTTTTTTCGAAAGTACTCTTTCGAAAAAAAGTGCTATTGAATGCAAACTGTGCTTTTTCAAAAGAGAGCATCTAGACTGTCTTTCAAAAAAGCCTCTTTCGAAAGAGGCTTGTAGTCTAGACGTAGCCTTGGAGTGGGAGTTACAGAAGCAGAAGTATATATAAGGGAGAAGTTGCTTGTGTTAATGAAGCTAATCAAGTCAGGGTGGAAGTGGGTCATTCATAGCAGTTGTTGTGGAGATGTGAATATCCAGAAAGGGGAAATTGCCTTTTTAATGTGTTAACCAATTGAGAGACTTATTCAGTCCTAAGTTATAGTCTTGAATTTGCAAATGAATTCCCATTCATCTGTCTTCCTTTGTAACCATTTTTTGAAATTCTTTTGTAGAGGAATGGCTACTTTCAAATCCATTACTGAATGACCCGGGAAGTTAAAATGTTCCCCTACAGGTTTATATGAATTACCATTCCTGACGTCTGATTTGTGTCCTTTGGTGTTGAGAGTGTCTGGTTTGTCCAATAAACGTGGCAAAGGGACACTGCTGGCACTTAATGGAACGTATCGCGTTAGTGAATGTGCAGGTGGATGAACACCTGATGGTGTGGTTTATGTACTTATTTGCTGTGATGGTGTTGCTTGTATAGTAACACACATGAGCCTATATTTTGCAGCATTTGACTCCAAAACTGCAGCTTTCATATTTTTAGAAACTATATTTACACCTGTCAAGGCCGATTCCCCCACTCTGACATGATGAATGCAGAGGAGGGGGCCCACAAAAGTACCCCAAAACCTTATCTTTCTAGGCTTTGGTATAAAACTCCTCCCCCCCCCAAAAAAAAATCCTAAAAACCTAGATTTTGAGGATAAAAATCCGCTGCCACCATCAAGTGCTTTTGAACCCACAAACAGGGGTGGACACTTGAAACCAACCCCAGGGCACCCCAAACTCTTTTCTCCAAAGAGCTTGAAAAAGAAAGAGAAAATATAAACTGCAATCTGTGGCTGCTGTCCCCTAGTCAGAGGCATACAGATCTCATAGACAGATTTTCCAGGACACAGAACTTAACCAATACCAGGTTAATAAAAAAGAAAGAACTTTTATTATCAAAACAATACTCCTGTTGCAAGCATAATGACTAGATGGAAAAAGTCACCAATTAATATACTCATGGGGACTTAGTTACAAAAGGGAGGGAAACACATTTCTAACAGCACAGACATCAGATCCAAAGTCCCACAACAGAAAACAATAAAACCTAACAGATTTATCTAAACTTTACCCTACTTACACATTATGAAAAGTCTTTTTCTTAGAGAGAGACATGTCTTCTGTCTCCCTCAGTATCTAGAGCAAACTGGCCCAGAGACAAAAGAGGGAAAAACCCCAAAATTCCTTTGTCTCAATTTGAAAATCCCTATCTGCATTTCTATTAGCTGACTGCTACCTGGCTAGGTACAGGTAACCCCTTAGTCCCCAGGCTGCTGGCCATCCCTCATGACCATGACAACACCAAGTGAGTTAATACCTGTGACAGGTTTTCCTAGCTTGCAGGATACAATTTAGTAGTAATTTTTTACTTTTTGAGGAAATATTCATTGTTTGGAATTGAATACCTTTCTGCATTCTTAAACGTGTGCCCTTGCATTATTTAGTAGCCACATCTTTAGAGGGCTTATTTTCAACCAGCAGGACTAGATAAATGGTTTTGTCAAAGCAATTGCAAGTACCACTGTTTGACTCTGCTTGATATAGCTTAATCCATGCTGCTCTTTAAGCAGATGCCATGCCTCAGATGTTCATTATGGTTACACAAGCCTAACCCTTGGGAGTGAATGCATTTTCTTTCAAACCTACATGTGTTCACAAAGTCTCCTGTAAAAAAGCTGTCTTTTTGATCAGTGGATGTAAAACAATTGGCTTCTACAGGGACTGAAAAAGAGTCCTAAATATATGAACTTTTCTAACAGATATCGATCCAGGTATTATTGTGTGTGAAAGTAAAACTCTTGCTCACTAGCTTGATGTGCAGTTGGTGTGTAAGTCGTGTGTTCTCTGTAACAGTGAAATATTTTGTTTAAGTTTATTTGCAGTACTCACTATGAGTCTCTTGCTTTTGGGTGGATGCTTTCACATTAATTCTGCTAACTGCCAGCAAACTGCATGAAATCTCATCTTGTATGTCTTTTTTTCTGTGTTTTCTTTCTTTTCCTCTACTTGCTACTTTGCCTGTTATTAATAGGATCAGCCTATATGCACAACGAGTCGTGCCTCTGCCATGATGTCTGCTCCTATCTTCATTTTTCTGCAAGTTTTCATATGGTGTGGATGGTCAGTTACTTTCTCTAATTTTTGGTTTGGTTTGGTTTGGTTCTTTGCATAAAAAGTAGCTTTTTTTTTTTTTTTTTTTTTTAAACTAACTAAGCCAATGAAAGAAAATGGAACAAAATGGGTCCTCAAAACAGTAATTTGGAATGAATTCCTGTAACAATTTAAGGGACAATTAAAAATTCAAAGAGCTCTGCCCAGAGCCTTTTAAGTCTTCACCATGGAGTCAGGAACCAGTCAGCTTTGTAGGCTGCAATATCTGGCCTTCTATTCATATTGCTGTCATTCTCTTCCTTACTGGTCCTTCAGAATGTTTATTGTTTCCTGTGTTCCTGGTAAAGATGAAAAGGAGGAGGAGGAGGAGGAAGACGTCTAGGACAAAATTCTCCATAGTAATAAGCAGAGGTATAAAGTAGTTGGAGGAAATTCTAGTTCCTGAAAAACTAACACTATGCATGGCACAGCATAACTGAATGCTGTCTTTAGGATTTGCCAAAATAATTGCTGTGGAGAACATATGGGGAAATTCATAGTGTTGCCAAATCCAGACCGAGGTTGATAATCAAAATAATTGCTTGTTCTTAGGAATGAAAAAAAAACTTGTTTTCTTTTTAAAGATGAATATCCAGTAAAACACAGTGCCATTGGCTAGTAAAGACCGATGAGAACTTTGCTTCTAATAATAATGTGGATGTACATTTCAGAGCACGAGATTCAGCACTATAATTCTAGAATACTAGTGTATGGAGACATCAGATTCATAAAGAAAGCTGAGTCTTTCCATGTTATGTTTACTGGTTTGGAAAGTCTGAGCTACCATCATTGCAGCTAGTATAGCAAATGATCTGAGAATCATTATCATAAAACATATTCCTCGCGCAGTGGAAGTTGTGTCAGAATGTAACAGTATTGGTATACATTCTCAGGAGACCACTAGAGGGAGATGCTACCATTACTATTATTGAAAAGCTAACATTATATTATATTGTGATGGGAATTATTGCAATGTTAAAATTGGTGTGTGTGTGTGTGTGTGTGTGTGTGTGTGTGTGTGTATTTTCAATCTCTTTCCGAATGTTCTAAATACATTGTAAGATATGTTTTGGATAAAACTTTTTTGAAGGGTTAAGTACATAGATTTGTGGTGCTAGGGTAATATTTATAACTAGGTAAAAAATAAAACAAATCAGTTGTAAGAGTTCGTCTTCTTTACTGTGTTCAGTATTGGAAAAAGCTAAATCACTTGGACACATGCTTAGCTTCATAGCTATATGAGAGACTTTTGAGCTTTGTAAATTGTATTAAATAGTCTCATGACTAACAAACATAGAAGTTGAATTTGTGCAATTGAAGACTGGGA
This sequence comes from Pelochelys cantorii, assembly GCA_032595735.1. NCBI lineage: Eukaryota > Metazoa > Chordata > Testudines > Trionychidae > Pelochelys > Pelochelys cantorii. Next base: position 328,240,409 of record CM064326.1, on the reverse strand, counting down.
GGAGTTAATTACAGTTTCTCTCCAACACTAGTCCCATGTAATATGTGAAGATCAGATCCTTACTCATATTGAGTAGTTCCTTACTCTACAAGAAGCTTTGCTGAAATCAAGTAAGGTTCTAATCATATATAAGATTCTGACTGCAAATTTAAGTGCTAAGGACCCAATTCTTTGTCCAGGAAGTCAGTCCAAAACACCTATGGAAGCAAGCCCTTAAAGCACAATTTTAACAGGTGGGTTCTCAGCAGCAGTAGATGGAAACTGGGCAAGTAGCGAAGTCAGACTCTTATTTGGTGTTAATCAGCTAATTAATAACATTAATATTTTGTAATATGAAATTAAATTTACCTATAGTCTCCTTCTGAATGGGTACCAACAAGTGTTTATGCATTCCTTTGACAGTCCTGTTCCCTAATAGATTTTGATACATTTACTTTGATGACTGCTAACATGAAGATACTGAATTAAAATGGTACTATATAGTCAGAAAATAAGCCTGCCTAAAGATATTATAGTAGGCTTGCCTAATTGGAGAAAATAGTGTTTGGATTTGTCTCTCTTCCCACTCTTTCCTCTGAACCCTTGATGTTTAGAAGAATTGGACAGTGATTTTTGACTACAGAAGAGTTCACACTGCTAGAATGGAAAGAAAGTGACGAAAAAGATTTTTGTCAGTGAGAAAAATATCCATACTACTAATGATTAATAGAAAAGGTAACAGACAAATTGCTTCAGTTAAACATCCTGATTCAGGACTGAGTAGTGTTATGAATTAGAAAAGAACATAACCAGTATCTGCCAGTGTTGGCAGATGAGAAGAAGAGAGTGAAAATTATGTGTAAATAAGAATGATTGTGAAAGAAAAGGAAATTCTGGGCAGCTTTCCATGAAGTTAAATTATTTCAAAAGGTTACCCAGCCATCTTCTGGAGCAGGGGATCAGGAAAGGACCATGGAAGCTGCTTGCTATCAACTGATCTAAAATTAATACTTGGAGGGAAATAACAGAGATGGCTATGACTCAGATATTCTTCATCACTATGTTGGACACTTATGGATGCACTTATACAAGGAATCTTGGGGTGAAAGTTCACAGAAAATTCCAGAACAACTATGTTTCTTTAGCAGAGCTGGTGAATGGAGAAAAACATTTTTATCTGATATTTTGAAGATGACATTGTAAGGCTATGGCTTCATCAAGTCTGATTATGCTCTCATACCATTTTTTTAGTAGTGTGATTTAGTGGTGCTACTCATTCCTTCCCCCATCACTTCTCTTTTGTCAGCTTTATTTTTCATATCTACACAGTTATAGCACACAGGAACCTTGCCAGTTATAATACACATTGTTGAAAAAAAACAAGTAATTTAAATCAGTGTCACTTGATTTCTTCCTTATTGTGGATAACTGACCTTTGATTAGGACAAAAGAAGCTATCTGAAGAGATCTTGAGCAATTACAATGAGCGAATCTGTGAAGATATGTGCTCCATTATGCGTGGTTCTTAGGCCTCAGAAACTCAACATTACAGTATTTAAGTCCGAAATAACTTGCAAAACTCAAGAGTAAAATCTCACTAATCTTTAACAGCATATTTTGTGGGAGATATCTCCTTTGTAGAGTTCCAGTGATGTGACTCTAAGTATCAGAAATGTGATATACAGTATCGCTTATTGATGAACCCATGTAAGAAGAAACCATCACTGATAATGTCCTTTCTAGTGGTGCTCACTTTAAGGAAGAAGCAAATGGCTAATCTTTAGGTCTGGTGAATAGAAGACAAAATGCAGACTCAAAAAGGAAGCCTAGTATAACAACCCTGAAAGTTCAGTGCATCTTCAAATCACAGTACGTCATGCCAAACCTGTGGAACAGAGTACACTGAAGGCTTACTTGTTGATCAACAACGTTTTGAATTTTGGGGTACAATCAATGAACAAAACCTCAAACCAGTAGAACAGAAGCTAACAAATGAAAGAAGTCATCATCTTAGCAATGGCTGCCTTAGTAAAGAATAGAAGAAAATATGGGGCTTCTTTTTTTCTTTTTTTTTTCTTTTTTATCTTTTACCTTTTTTTGCAAGAGAATGACCTAAACAATTTAGAATCATTTGAATACTTACTGAAAATATCGTTGGTTTCTGATAGCTTGTCTTGGAAGTTTAACCTCTCAGAGCAGTGAAAAACCGAAGACCTCTCATCTTCCCATCTGAAAGAACTCCTTGATTTTCCAGAGAGAGATTTTTAAGATCTGTCTGGCAAGTGTTGCAAGTACATTTTTTAGGTAGATTATGGCAAAAACACTACACATTACAGATTAAGGATTTTTCATAGCCAAGCCCTTTGATGGTACTTGTAAGACAGATGTCTAGTTTCATATTTACTTACATTGGTAAAAAGACTTAGAAGCCTTCAGGGAAATGGTAGCTGCTGACTGATGGTGGCAGTTGTGGCCCATTATCTGCACCATGGTACAAGCAAGTTGCTCTTTGGACAGAGGAAATTGGAGTTTAGGACAGAGAAATCTTTGCAGGGAATCCTAGGAGGAGCCAAGTTTAGGGCAAAGGCTTAGGTTTAAGATTAAGTTATGTGTTACTGGAGTTCCGAAACTCAGAAATTTGGACATAATAAAATAGGCTAGACCCTCATGGTTTAAATCAAAGTAGCTACAATCAAGCTATACCGGATTACATCAGGTGTGGGTTTGGCCTAACATACGTAGTTCTAAGGTCTAGAACTTCCCCTAAACTTGTCTTCTGTAGCACAGAGCAGACTTTCAGTGCATTGCCACCGCTGAAGAATAAGCTTTCCACTTGGTATACTTCGAGCATTTCAATTTTGCAGGAGCCAGATATAACTTCTTCCATCTGTGATAAGATATTTCCTAAGATAGGAAGAGAGCCTGAATGAGGAGAGCCTGGCTCCTTCTACTCTCGATACAGAATAAAACCACTGCAACAGAAAAAAGCTTTGCTTGCTGGGATTGTGCATAGGGCTGTAAAGTTGCCTCACCCAGCAACCTGAGGCTCTCTCAGGCCAAAGAAGAAATTCTCTAGTGGTCCTGAGCTGATGCTGGGGAGAGGGTAGAGGAGAGGGCCTGGCTGCAGCACCTACTGGGCCCTGGATAGTAAGGCATAAGTTTTATCAGCATTGGGACAGGAGCTATAAATCCACTTAGTTACCCCCTGCCTACCGTGCATCAAGTGCACCTCAGCCAGACCAGAAGCCGGGGCTGTGATCCCGAGGATATCCACAAACATTAAAATATTTCATTCATGACAGTTAAAACCACAGCCGATTCAGGGATATCTGTGGGAGAGAGGAAGGGGCTGGAGGGATGGTGCAGTCCAAGAGCTGTCAGCCTCGTGTGGCATATGGATCCCTTGGGGACCATTAACAGCTGGTGCTAGTTAGAGCTCTGCCGGGTTGAAAGTGGTTCCTGGCAAGCCCCTGAATTGGAGAAGGTAAAAGTGGTGCCTAGCATAGCCAGGTCTGAATATCAAGCCTTTGGAGATTTCACAGGGTGTTCAGGAAATCGATACAATATTTGGTTTCAGCACTTGAATACAGTGATAGAGATCAGAGAGGAGAACTGACTTCCCTTTGGTCTGGCAGAATACACTCATTCTAAATGCATGCCCACAGAGAGAGCATTGGGCATGGGTTGGTTGGTTTGTTTTTTCTTTAAATAGGCTCCCTTTTCTTACCCCAAAGATTTCACTGCTCTTCCTTCTTTCTTTGCAGGAAAGTGGTGTTTTGGGGGTGGGGGAGAGGGTCCAGTACTGTCAATGTAGAGAATTAAACACATTTATTTTAGGTCAGATAGAGTGATTTAGGGCTCACTAGTTAGTTTCACAAATTGTTTCTCATCTGAATGTGCACTCATCCTGCTTTTTCTTTTATGGTGAGTAACCACAGTTTGTGTCTGTAAGTATTTGTCTTTGCTTTTACAAGGATGTTCTAGGTATAACTTCCATAGCACTTAATTTAAATATTCAGATTGTTGCCACCACTAACAATATGAATGGCACACTAGGGAAAATGGTGTATTTGAGACCAAAATCCATCCTGCAAAGTAGATCAACATGTACCAGGCTACAGTGTAGATTATTTCACCTTGAATGCTAGTTCATGCTGAACTATCTCATTTTCTTGCCAACAGGAAGATTCGTCAGACTGTGGTGGAGTCTCTGGACTGAGCCCATCACTGTGGTCTATGGTAGGAATCCAATTTGTCCTGCTTTGGCTGGTATCTGGCAGCAGACATTGCCAGTTATGACCCTGTGAAACCAAAATCTGCGTAACTAATCAATACCCTGCCAAAACGTTAGCCCTCAGTTTCATTTTCAAAGGGTCAGCTATTCAGACAGCAGAAGAACAGCAATGCCCACATCAGTCTATGTGAAAGATCCAAAATAACACCCACAGTGGCTGCATGTTGGACTGTCAGATCCTTAAACTCGTGTGAATGCTGCATCATCTATGCCATCAGAACAGAAATCTATATGTGCTTTATTGAGGAATCTAAGATTTTTGTGTTCATTGTTGTATCGTTGATGACTTCATGTAAAAGGGCTCCCCTTTAAATTAGCTTATGTATGGTATGATTTTTATTTATTTTTATTTTAGCATTGAATTTATTGCAGATCCTATATGCTATTACATGCACACTTGTGAATTCACATTTATTTAACCCTGCTCTTTTGTTCTATTAATGCCATTATGGCTGCTTTGAACATCAGTTGTGTCCAGAGTATAAAATAGTTGTCATACTTCAGTTTGTACGGAACTGCTTAGTGAATTTGAAAATATTAGCTAATGTTCCTCAGAAGTTCACCACGACTGAAATGCCTTACAATATGTGGTTTATTCTGCCAAAATCAATCCAAACAGGTGGCTAGCTAAGTTTTGGTAGGTTCATAAGCTATTGGTTTTAAAAATAAAATAAAGTAAAATAAATAAAGCAAGAAAGAAGCTACTGAATTTTGAAATATAAAGGTGTTTGAAAGTTTGATGTTTTATCTAACCAAGTAATTTTCTTCCTGAACTGAGTGTCATGTCCCTTTCAGAAAGCTGTTAATTTCCATGTAATGATCAGCACGCTCTTCACAGTGCAGTTATGTAATGCTAGCCAAATCCTTCAAAATGCTCAAAAGAAAAAGCTTGTGAATACAAAATGTCTTTGTGATTATTGAACGTTGGTTTCCAAGGATATTTTGCATGATGATGCTGCTTCTTTATTGTTTTTAAGTTTGTTTTCTTGAATGGTAGAGTATAGTCCATTGAAAAGATAACCGAGTGATTCTTTTGTTGTGTGAGAAACTGAACATTGCAATGTGATGCAATTAAATAATCTTAAATTATATTGTTAAACAGAGCTCTGAATATACTGTGCAATGGAAAAAGCTAAGAAAGTAGCTTAAATTTAGTTGGCTGGACAAAAGGGATGAGATGGATTTTATAAAGATTAGTGCTCTCACAGGAAAACTTATGTACAGATATTTTAAGTATATAAAAATCAGATTTGACACATTTATTTTTGAAGAGAATATGTTGTTCTGAGATTCATGCCAGGTTCCCCTTTTGTTTTCATAGCATTGTTGCACCCCTTAGTGTTTAAATTCCTCCTGTTGCTATTTTATATTGAAAATAGCAAGCTAAAAAGAGCAAGATTTCCTGGCTGCTGAAATTAGAATGGAATCTGAACAAACGGGGAGCCTTGAATCTATATGTATGCACATTGATACTTGATTGTGAATAATAATAAAAAAATTGTTTTATACAACCTTGTTGGTGATACAAATTGGTGCAGTAAATTATAATGTCACACTGTAGAATAGTGTACATGCAATATATGATTTGCGCTTTTTTCAGAATTAAACAGTATTGCAAGACAGCTAAACCAATGAATGTGCAACTCTGGTGACATTGTGCAACTCTCTGCTAACAGCTGCAATATGCAAATATCTACATGGTACAATTCAGTTATTGTTTTAAACAATGAAAATGCAAAACTGTGGTATGTATATGCTGAGAAATTACTACTATAATCTTGAATGTGTCAAAAGCTGATCATAATTATTAGAAGTGCATTAATATGCATTGAAAATTAAAGAACCCACTCAATTCTACAACACAGCTCACAAAATGAGATGACTACATGTAGCTGTGCCTGAAATTAGTTGGGTTTTTTTTTCACATTGCCCTTGATTCCAGATGTGTATAATCCCATGTTTAGGGTTACAGTGCTAGGGAAATGGGAAAAAAACCACATTGTTTAATTATCACAGTTAACTGTTTAATGTCTGTAGGAAAATAATCTGATTAAAAGTACAACTGACTGAGTCTGGTGGACTCAATTTCTTCCCTAGTGAAGACGAGCTGATTTCAAGAGCACAGGATGAGGATAATTGGGGATCTTTCCCCTCCAGTGGCGTTGCTGGAGTTCCCTTCACTCTGCCCATGCCTGCTTACCACACAGAAAATGTCAGCTGTAGTTTGTCAATCACTGGAGCTCCATTCTACAATCCGCTTACATGTTGCCAATGAGCATGCTCTTAACAGGAAGAGGTTTGTTGGATGGGAGTGATATTTATTACATGGATGAAGCTAAGCCTCAGCTTATTAAGTATTTTTCTTAATTATTTGGAAAGTTACCAGAATATTAAGTGCAATATATTTAAATATTTCCCAGATGAAAAGCCTTCTTGGAAAAGTATGATGCTTACACTTCCAGAATGATGTGGCGTACGTGTGTCTGTACTAGGTTTGTTAAAAGAGATGGGTCAAATCCCATGTTACTTACGGAAGCATTAATTGTGCCCATAGAGGAGGTTGGTGCAGAGCCACATTGCCCCAGAAAAACTGCCATCAGCCCCTGACAGTGCTCCCTCTAAACTGCACCAGAGCACAGCTTCACAGGTGATTAATCAGCCCTGCCCAGTCAGTCAGCTTCATGCATGGAGCCCTGACTGGGCAGAGCTGATGAATCACCTGTGAAGCTGTGCTGCCACCCAGCTTTGAAGAAACACTGGCCCCTGACTCCTCTCTGTCACCTTTGAGCTGCCATGCAGCCCTTGGAAGCAGGCAGGGAAGAGTCCTGGCACCTCAGAGGCTATGTCTACACTACAAAGAAAAGTCGGAAAAAGATGCGCAAATTGCATTTCGCAATTTGCGTATATTTTTCCGCTTTTCTTCCAAAAGAGGCTTTTCCGACATTTACCCTGTATGCACTGGGCCAAATGTTGGGGGAAAACCCTCTTTCAGAACATCCCTTCTTCCTCGTAGGATGAGGTTTACAGGGATGCCGAAAAAACAAGTCTGCTTTTCCAAAATTTTTTCAGAAAAGTAAATGGGTGCATCTAGACTGGCCGCTTGAATTTGCGCAAGAACACTGACGATCTAATGTAAGATTGTCAGTGTTCTTGCGTAAATACTATGATGCTCCCGCTCAGGGATAAGCCCTCTTGCGCAAGTGGGCCAGTGTAGACAGGGAAGAACTGTTTTGCGCAAAAAAACCCTGATGGCGAAAATGGCGATTGGGGCTTTCTTGCTCAAAATCGCGTCTAGACTGGCCACGGATGCTTTTGCGCAAAAGCACTTTTTGCGCAAAGGCACCCGTGCCAATCTAGATGCTCTTTTGCGGAAATGCTTTTAACAGAAAAACTTTTCCGTTAAAAGCATTTTCGCAAAATCATGCCAGCGTAGATGCAGCCAATGTGTTCCTTGGACACAGCAGAGCTTTTCTGGAATGCTTCCGGTATCCCAGAAAAGCTCTGTAGTTTAGACATACCCAAAGGGACTAGAGTTCTTCCTGGTCGTCACATAGCCAGGCTCCTTGTTTACACTTCCAAATACAGATCTGCATTTGGACATTTTTCAAGCCAACTCCTATTGACTATGGGTGATCAAAAATGTCTAATGATTAAACCGTATAAATCTCACTGAAAGTCAGCAGGACTTGTGCCCCTCAGTCACACAGATGCTTTAGAAAATTCCATTCTGTGCAAGTAATTTTTCTTCCACAGAGGTTTTGTCTGTGTGGTGACAGATTGAAAACTCAGGATTTGGCCCAGCTATTGTTTTTCACAAGGCTCAATATTTTTAAGATTTAAAAAACTGAACTTTTGCTGCCGTTTGCAGAGTACTAGGTATTTTCTGATTGCACACAAATAACATCCAATGATTTAAAGTTCAGAAAAGGACTGTATAGATTTATTTGTCAGAAGAGCAAACAACATTGTAAACATTATATACATCATACGTTCTAACTCTCGCATATAGACTTGTTTATAAGAAAAGAACTTTAATTCTAATATTTAAAATTGAGAAACATTATATCTTGTTTAAATGGTTTGCATTCTTTTAGTTACGAAATAATAAGCTGTGTTGACATTTGTTTTAAAGCCTTTAAACAGCTCTAGGGGATCTAGACAAGTTGCTGGAACTCTTTGGGCATGTCTACACTAGGAAATTATTTCAAAATAACTTATTTTGAAATAGTAACTCCCAAAATAAGCATTATTTCTCATGGGAAGCAGAAGTTGTTATTTCAAAATAACCAGCCCATTATTTCAAAATAACAGGTTTGGTAGTGTGGACGCTCTGCTTGTTATTTTGAAATAAGGGGAATTATTTCAAAATAATTCCCTAGTGTAGATCAGGGCTTTTAGTTTACACTGTAGTCACACAGCCTACTGCATATCTGACAGTTAAACACAGTTCAAGTCATGATAGCACTGTACTATACAAACAAACATGAAGGAATAAGGACATAACATGAAAGGTTTCTTTCTTATTTTTCATTTGAACAACCAGCATTACTGCCAAAACACTGACTCTGGTCCATATTTCTAACAGGTTTTTAACATGACATAGTTAGCAAGTTTGAGAAAAGAGATTTTTAGGTCCAGTACCTTTAAGACTGTAGTATAATCTTTTTCATGTTTCTAATGCTTGAGGCTTTATTGCTTAACTTGACAAAAACAGTGTTGCTGCCATTTGTAAGTTTTCCTACAATATTCCTTTTAGTAACTTTAAATACTGGCCTTACTGGGTTCACATAGGCAGTATCCCTTTTAAGTGACCTTTGCAACCCAAGTGTTACTTGCCGTGTTTAACAGTTTTCATTAGCTTTTAAAGGACATTGAAATTCTTTGTTCTCTTTTACATTGAAGCTCAGAAAGATTAATTATTATTGTGTCTTAATTTGAAAACACTACATTAATCTCACCAGTTGTGCAAATACAAATGCTAACCCTGCTGGTAAATAAGAACTCCAGTAATGTGGGCAAACCACTGCAAAAACATCTGTGAAGTTTTTTAGAATGTCTACTGAAAACGAAATGTGAGTAAACTCCTTTGGAGTATAAAGTTTATCCTAAACTTTCATGAGACATCCAGACTTTTAGCAAAGGCCATATTTATATTTTGTTTCTTTTTTGATACCACAGTGTTAATATTGTTAATATTCAATGTACACTATTGTAAAAAAAAAACTATGAAAAAGTGTCTGAAAACAATTCCAGAGTTTCAAAATTTGGCTTCATCCTCTTACCAGCATTTCTGGGTTTGGTTTTTTTTAAAGGGTTATCTTGAAGAAATAATTTCACTGAGGCTAAAGGGATACTGTCTTGTTCAGATGCCATGAATTTGCGATTGTGATCTGACAAAGCTGTCTTCTCTTCTTGTGTTGTATGGAATGTCTGGATCATGCTAACTGAAATATTTTTATTAAGATGCTTACTGTGCGTTCCTGCAGAAAAAGGCCCCTGACTGCTCTGATTGAGCAAACAGGCCTTTTTTCCCTTTTATTGTGTTCTCTTGACACTTTTGTGGAACATGACAAGCCTGGAAGAAAAAAAATAAAATTTTGTAAAAATTTGTACAATAATGTTATAAAAAGTTTATAATCCTAGAAAATGTTGTGTTAATTCTTGTGCAAAAACAGTATATTCAGAATAAAAGTTTATCATTTAAGATCAAGAATGAGTGTGGATTTGTTGTCAATATGAGCAATAACATGTAAGTAGGCCCCAGAGAAAATTCTGAATAATTATCTGTCCTGAATTTGCTGCATAATTGTTCTGCAGAATCTTAGGAGAAGATTTTCAAAACCACAAATGAAGAATTAGGAGCTTAACTCCTGTGAAGAGTCAATTGAAGATGTTCAGCTAACTCCATTGGTGCCTTCAGAAATGCTTTCATTAAAATAAAAGTCTCTAATTGCAAAAAAACTTTAGCAAGTTAGTCCAAATGTAACATAATAGGCTCTGTGCCTGAGTCTGCAGGGAGCCTGAAACAATCATGCTGAGAATTGTAATTGTTCTACTAACTCTGCCAAGGATTACATTGGTGAGACCTCAGGTAATTGAAATTGCAGATTGCAGTTGTACTGTGAGATAAGTTGGGAAAAACTCAAACAGAGGTCCTCTAGTCTGTGTAACACTACAGAGTAACAGATCCCACACATATAACACAGCAGGCGGCACATGATACTGCAGATCAGCATCCATATATCACAATGTATTAGTCTCCAGGGGCATGTCTATCCTTACTGGGACATCGATGCTCCTGAGGTCAATCTTCTGGCATTCAATTTAGTGGGTCTATTTTAGACCCATAACTTGAATGCTGAGGGCAGCTCCTGTTGGCATCCGATACTCCTCCTTTGGCAAGGAGTAAGGGAAGCTGACCACAGCATTTGCTCCTGTTGGCTTCCCGCAGCGTGGACACCACCATGGCTTGGTATAAAGTACCTTAATCCAACCTTCCAGGTCCAGTGTAGATCTGGCCTCAGGTACCACAGGACTCCTCGTTATTTTTACAGTAAATTCAGAAACTGACAGTATATACTTGGGCTTGGCAAATACTCCGTAAATGGCTTCATTACCATGTGAATGGCTCTTTCCAGGGTTTGATGTTCTGCTAATAGGTCTGGAAGGCTTTTTTGACTTAAGTTAACTAGATGCTCTCCAGAGGTGAAGAAGAGGTGAGGGGTGCCCCAAATTTTTGGGTGCACTACACCGCTGTATATTCTGCATATGGGTGAGGATGGCCCTGCTTGTGAGTGGAGGGATGGTGATATTATTTACTTTACTGAAACTTGAGAAGTCTTAACAGGTATAACAACACTTTAATGCTTGAGAGAGAATCTACTGTGGATCACAGGCATTTCATAGTATCATAGAGCTGGAAGAGACCTCAGAAGGTCATCAAGTCCAGCCCCCTGCTCTAGGCAGGACCAATCCCAACTAAATCAACCCAACCAGGGCTTTGTCAAGACAAGACTTAAACACCTCTAGAGATGGAGACTCCACTACTTCCCTAGGTAACCCATTCCAGTGCTTCACCACTCTCCTAGTGAAATAGTTTTTCCTAATATCCAGCCTGGACCTCTCCCACCACAACTTGAGACCATTGCTCCTTGTTCTGCCATCTGTCACTACTGAGAACAGCCCTTCTCCATCCTCTCCTTCCCTTCAGTAAGTTGAAGGCTGCTATCAAATCCCCCCCCCTCACTCTTCGCTTCTGCAGACTAAACAGACCCAATTCCCTCAGCCTCTTCTCATAGGTCATATGCTCCAGCCCCCTAATCATTTTGGTTGCCCTCCGCTGGACCCTCTCCAATGCGTCCACGTCCTTTTTGTAGTGGGGGGCCCAGAACTGGACACAATACTCTAGAGGTGGCCTCACCAGAGCCGAATAAAGAGGAATAATCACTTCTCTGGATCTGCTGGCAATGCTCCTCCTAATGCACCCTAATATGCCATTAGCCTTCTTGGCTACAAGGGCACATTGTTGACTCATCCAGCTTCTCATCCACTGTAACCCCCAGGTCCTTTTCTGCAGAACTACTACTTAGCTGATTGGTCCCCAACCTGTAACAATGCTTGGGATTCTTCCGTCCCAAGTGCAGGACTCTGCACTTGTCCTTGTTGAACCTCGTCAGATTTCTTGTGGCCCAATCCTCCAATTTGTCTAAGTCACTCTGGACCCTATCTCTACCCTCAAGCATATCTACCTCTCCCCCTAGCTTAGTGTCATCTGCAAACTTTCTGAGGGTGCAATCCATCCCCTCATCCAGGTCATTTATAAAGATATTGAACAAAACAGGTCCTAGAGCCGAACCTTGGGACACTCCACTAGAAACCGACCACCACCCTGATATCGAGCCGTTGATCACTACCCGCTGGGCCCGGCCTTCTAGCCATCTTTCTATCCATCTTACCATCCATTTATCCAAGCCACATTCCCTTAACTTGCTGGCAAGAATATTATGGGAGACCATATCAAAAGCCTTGCTAAAGTCAAGGTAGATCACATCCACTGACTTTCCCATGTCCACAGAGCCAGTTACCTCATCAAAGAAGCTAATCAGATTGGTCAGGCACGACTTGCCCATTGTGAATCCATGTTGACTATTCCTGATCACTTTCCTCTCTTCCAAGTGCCTCAAAATGGATTCCTTAAGGATCCCTTCCATGATTTTTCCAGGAGCCGAGGTAAGATTGACCGGCCTCTAGTTCCCTGGATCGTCCTTTCTTCCCTTTTTTGAAGATGGGCACTACATTTTCCTTTTTCCAGTCATCCGGGATCTCTCCCGATCTCCATGACTTTTCAAAGATAATGGCCAAAGGCTCCTCAATGACATTTGCCAGCTGCCTCAGTACCCTCGGATGCATTAAGTCTGGACCCATGGATTTGTGTACGTTTAGGTTTTCTAAATAGTTCCTAACCTGTTCTTTACCCACCAAGGGCTATCCATCTTCATCCCATCTTGCGTCACTTAGCGCATTAGTCCGGGAGCTGACCTTGTCCGTGAATATAGAGGCAAAGAAAGCATTGAGTACTTCAGCTTTCCCCACATCATCTGTCACTAGGTTACCTCCTTCATCCAGTAGGGGCCCCACACCCTCTCTGATCACCTTCTTCTTGTTAACATGCCTGTAGAAACCTTTCTTGTTATCCTTCACATCCTTGGCCAGTCGCAATTCAAATTGCGCTTTCGCCTTCCTGATAACCCCCCGGCATTCTTGAGCTATACATTTAAACCCCTCCCTGGTCATTTGTCCAAGTTTCCACTTTTTGTAAGCTTCCTTTTTGTGCTTACTTTTGCCAAGGATTTCCCCTGTAAGTCAATCTGGTCTCCTACCATGTTTGCCTCTCTTGCTACGCATCGGGATGGTTTCTTTCTGTGCCTTCAATAAGGCTTCTTTAAAATACTGCCAGCTGTCCTGGACTCCTTTCCCCTGCATGTTAGCATCCCAGGGGATTCTGCCCATCAGGTCTCTGAGGGAGTCAAAATCTTTTCTGAAGACCAAGGTATGTATTTTACTATTCTCTTTTCTTCCTTTGGTCAGGATCCTGAAATCTACCATCTCATGATCACTGCTTCCCAAGTTGTCACCCACCTCTACTTCCCCTATTAGTTCCTCCCTGTTTGTGAGCAGTAGGTCAAGCTGCGCACGGCCCCTGGTTGGATCCTTCAGCACTTGTACCAAGAAGTTATCCCCAACATTCTCCAAAAACTTCCTGGATTGCCTGTGTACTGCCGTATTGGTCTCCCAACAGATGTCATGGTGATTAAAGTCCCCCACGAGAACCAGGGCCTGCAATCTGGAAGCTTCTCTCAGTTGCCCGAAGAAAGCCTCATCTACCTCATCCACCTGATTCGGTGGCCTGTAGTAGACACCAACCATAACATCACTGCTATTGTTTGCACCTCTAAACTTAACCCATAGACTCTCAACAGGTTTTTCTCCCTCTATATACTGGAGTTCTGAGCAATCATAGTGCTCTGTTATGTATAGTGCAATTTCTCGTCCTTTTCTCCCCTGCCTGTTCTTCCTGAACAGTCTATACCCTTGCATGACAGCACTCCGGTCATGCGAGTCATCCCACCAAGTCTCTGTTATCCCAATTAAATCATATTTCTTGGACTGGGCCAGGGCCTCCAGTTTGTTGCCCAGGCTTCTCGCACTAGTGTACAAACACCTCAGATAACCAGTTGATCGCCCTATCTTCTCCATTCGAATCAGGGGTCCTCCTTTCTTGCTCGTTCTTCTTTGCATTTCTTCCCGGTATCCAACTTTCCCACTCCCCTCAACCTTCAGTGGATTTTTAAGGGTGATGCCACTACTGCTGCATCAGCAAACTGTCCAATAAATCAGAGAAACCTTTAATCTTAAGAATATGCCACATTTGCTGCTTTTGCCATTGCTTTCATGCCATATTCTTTTACACGTGCTTGATGCTGGTCATGGCTGAGAGGTCGTTTTCTCCTCTCCCTAATGACAGTCTTTCAGGCAGTTTTCATACAGATTGGTTAGTGCATATCCAATATACAGTGGAAGGAGCAGAATAGCAGAGTTCCACTCTTTACTTATATGGACTTAAGTCAGACTCTTCTTGTAGTCTCAGCCCATATTTTGTGGTTTAACTATTAAAAATCAGATGCCCTTGAGTATAATTTTATGTCTATATTTTGTCTGGGGAAGGAAGCAACATTATGTTCAGAGTGGTGACTAATAATTAACACTGATACGGCATGTGTGGTTAACATACATTATTTGAATTGTTTAGCAGTTTGAGCAATAGTTCATACAATTTACACTCACCACAGTCAGGATTTCCAATGTGATCTCTTATAATTTCAACATATGCTTTTTTATAGTAGCTATGAAAATAAAATGCAAGCAGCAAAACCTTTGCACAGATAAGGACAGTATGTTTTTATCATAATTATTTGTTAGATTTGCAAATTGACCCCTCTCTCACTCCATCCTGCCCAATTACAGTTACATGAAGAATTACAAAATTTGTACATAATCCCAGGGTATATACAAGGCACATGTGAAAGGCCAGATGCATCCTTGATTGTCATAAAATATGTGTCTTGACATCTACTTAGAACTCCAAGACTACAGCCTGGTGACTTTCAGGAGCCTAAGTCATTTTGTATTTAGGTTTTATTTCTGTAATGGGGCAAACCAAAATGCTTGACTAGACTTTTGCTCATGTGTGTCTACTAAAATGTAGATCTGGATCTAAAATTAGAGGTTTAACTTCCACCACAGCTATCAAGGAAGATTCAAGTAACCATTTGGATTTTTTTTTCTTTTTTGAGAATGTGTATATATTTGTATCCCAATTAGATTTTAATTGTGGGCCCCTATAAAGTTATCATTATTGCCTTTGGTCTCACAAGTTTGGACTCCTACTGTGCTTTTTTGTGTAGCGTACATCATTAGAAAAATAACTTCATGTAAGAAGTTATTTTGTACTGATTCTGCACAAAGTGATTCCACACGATATGATTTTTAATCTATATTTGAGTTAAATGTTTTATATGATAAATAGCTCTGATCTGAATGAAAATCTACATTTGAAGTTATCTTCATTGTTTCCAGTAGAAGTTGACATAACAGGGTTGCATAGAAACCCAAGTTTTATAGTTAATCTGGATTCACTAATCTGTAATTGAGAGCACTGACTCTTCAGCACATTTCAGACTTCAATGTACCTGCACATTAAATATAGCTGATTTACACTGTGAAATGGAAATTAAAATCAGACTTCAAACTGCATTTCCAAAGTTATATTTGATTATTAATTTTTATTTAATAAACGAACATTGAGAAATTAAGTTTTTAAAGGTAGTTAATACACAAAAAGTAACTTTTTTTTTGAAGTTTACTATGCATGCATTGTGTATGCAAGGTGATACAATTTTTAATGTACATCCCTATCAGAATTTTTCCAACTTTTATGTATACCATGAATCCCTATTAAAAATAAAAAGGTCAAATTCTTAGCTATCTCTATTTTTTCACAAGTTAATAACATGGAACAAATACTATGGAGAATATATATACATGGCTTATTCTCTGATGCTCCATATTATTAGATCTGTGAAGAGTTTGCAATTTTAGTTTACAGGGAATTTGGCAATTACATTTTGGTTCCAGGTAAAGTGGGAACGATAGCTCCTGAATTTCACTTTCAGTTTCAAATCTGAATAAAGTTTAAAACAAAATTGGACCATGCCAGTGACATTTTGGTGTTCTGATGTTTCACCCATATGAAACCTGTGTTCACTCTCTGTTCCAGCAACATCTGTGGTCCAGCATGATTTTAATTAGCTGGATGTCCATTTATTATGGGTGTGCCCAAATTTCTTGCAGTCCCATAAAGTTTGTTTACAGACACCAGTCCTGGCTCTCAGTGTTCTGTGCTGTTATTTACCTCTAATTTACCCCTAAATGTCTTCTAAGAGCCCAGTAAGCAGTGGAAGTGTTGGTAATGCTGCTAGACAATATTGACCTCCTGTAGATTGGCAAATTCTCTTGTTTAGCATGGATCAGGTCCTGAGGGTGCTGAACTAGAGAGGTTCAGCCTGTAGAGAGGTTCAGCCTGTAGGTTGATGATTTAGTGTCTAGCCACAATGGAGTTAATAAGGTTGAAGTCTCCACCTGAATCTTAGTTGTTTTTTTATTTTGTAATGTTTGAATGCGATTATTTGCGGTTTTTATAATAAGACTAGAGGGGCATAATATGGCCTAGTGTGGTTAACCACAATATTGTTCTATATTGTTAAGCCTGAAGTGGGTCCCAGTAAACAGACTTACTAAATGGTTATCAATTGACTCAACCAAAGTTTTCAAAATTTCATCCCTAAAGTTAAGCACCTACATCCATATTTAAGCACCTGCCCCTTGAGCCAATGAGATGCTGAATATTCTGACCCCAATCCAGCAAAGCTCATGTATACACACATCCAGCCTAAACTGTCAAACATGTCAGTTGCTGCAGCTCACTGCCACTTCCATAACTTACATGGGAGTAGGGGATGTTCAGTGCTTCTGAAAGAGAGGCCAGTTTGATTTATAAATACGGATTTAGGTGCCTAACTTCAGAAAAACAAGTTAGAAAACTTGGGTTGACAATTGAATGAGTGAGTAACATTGACTTTACTAGTGTCTAATTGAAACTTGATGTTATAGGATAGTATTGCATTTAGCTAACCGAGGGCATATTATGCTATTTAGGCATGGCTTCATGGAGCACAGTGTACCAAGCTGAGCACTTACCTGTTTGCTGGAGTGCAGAGGGGAGCATGCCCACTGTGCCATCTATCAGGAGGTTACAGCATCCTATGTGCTACACACATTCACCTCTCAAACCTCTGCCTCCTTCACAACCCCGTTTGGCTGTTAGCAGGGATTAATCCCAATGCACAGGAGATTCCAGGTCCCTGTGTTCTCCTTTTACAGCAAACAAGGGTCAGACTCAGCCTGACCCTCCATATCTGACTGTATTACTATCGGCCAAAGCAGAGACCCACACATGAAATACGTGATCAAAGCCACAAATCATGAAACTTGAAATATATGTCTAGAGTATCTGGTTATAGTTATGCTGCAAGTAATATAATCCTTGGCAATGAAGGCAGATGGCCTTTAGGAAATATGGGATAGCTTGATTGTTTTTAACTTTGCTGCTTCAATAGGTTATTTTAAAATGTTCAGCTTCGTGACCACCTTTGAAAAGAACCCTTAGAGACAAAGAGGTTAGAGCCATATAACGTATGTCGCTATGGAATTGAGGGAAATGCAGCTGCTGGAAAAAGGCTGTAGTCCTCTGAATGGCTTTAAAGTGATTTCACTGATGTTATGTCTCATGGTTTTAAGATGCCTGATTAATGTTTTTAAGGTGATTCATCTTTGGTTCCCCTATTGGTGACCCAAACTAAAGAAAATATGATAGCCCCTAAAAAGACAGAGGAAAAATGACTGAAACGTGAATTTATGTATTTCAATTAATAAAAACATTGAACATAAATACAATTCAGAACTATAGATATTAGAGAGTAAAAGATAGCTAGTTCCTCATTCTTTTTTCACCAGCAAAGTTGAAAAATATTCTTTTTTTATTGGCTGGGCTGGGTTATGGCAGCCTTTTATTGATTCAGTTAAATAGTAGATTCTTGAATATTGCAATTGACTGGAAGAGAGCGTACTTCATTAGCTAGTTTACCTATTTATGCATTTTTGACAATTCTCAAATCGTTGAACTATTTTTGCCTTTTGGCTCTAGATTTCATTTAACAAGCAAGGGTAAATATGAAACCAGATACATTGTTGTAAGGCTACTTTCCCACAAATAGTATTTATTACAGTATTTACAATTTGGCTTTTGTGCAGATATGCTCACCCTTTACCTGGCACCCTAAGTGGTACTTTAGAGAAAACATGGGTCTCAAGGGTGCACAGAATTTGGCATCTGGTTCTTTCAAAGGAGCATTACACTTTCTTGCTTGCATTTCTGTTCACTTTTGCTAACGGCCCGATTCTCAAAGATATTTTGCTGCCTAACTCCTGTTGAAAGGATCCTTTGAGGGTTTTGAGGATCTGGGCTGAAGTCACTATGTGTTGCCTAAAGGCAATGGGTTATTTTAAATCATTTGAATGAGCTATTTTGTTCCTGACATTTTGCACTAGAACAATAAATGGAGACCACAGACACACAGAAAATATCTGATGGTGTGGGGCAAGCTTTCATGGGATGAGTTCAGAGGAGCTCTGCTGCTCACAATACCAGTTAGAGTGTGTGTGTGTGTGTGTGTGTATACACGCGCGCGCACACACACACACACACCCCTACACCTATCTCAGAGCAGATTTGTGTGTGTGAATTTCATTTATCATGGACCTCTAGCCTCATCATCTGCACCCTACCCACAAATCTGTCACTCTAGAGTGAATTATGACATTCCAAACCCAAGAGCAACTTTGAACAGCTGCCCCTAAGAAAAAAATCCTGCCCTTCTTTGTTTCTTATCCCCAAAATTGCATCGTGTTGAGGTACAGAATGGGCCATAGGTCTTCATCCAGTGACAAGTTTATAGTCTGTTAGTACTACCGTTTTAGGGTTAGTAACAGGAGCATTATACAAAGGCAAAGGGGTGATTCCCATCTTTCAATACATCACTTGTTCTACTGATATAGTCCAGAGAGATTGGGTCTTAAAATTGTAACTTTATTTGTAAGAAAGTATTCTGAGGTTTATAATATGTTGTATGTAAAAATATATTTATCTAGCAGAAAGTCCAAAGACCCATAGAAGCTGAGCATACACTTAGTTATGCATTTGCTTAAGGGATTTGTTGTATTTACAGGGATGAACTAAAGCATTTTATTAAACACTCAGTTGAGTCAGGAGCTTTATTAGTTAATATCCTGTTGTTTGTATTGTGGGTTCATTTACTTGAAGCCCTCTCATTGCTTATTCAAACTATGGTATGTTTCCTAAATATAGAATTAATTTCACTTACTTAGCACTTAAGTTAGATGTATTCATGGTTTAAAAAAATAAAATTCACTGTTATTTTGAGTCAATATTTCAAGCAGTGAAATGAAAACAGCATCTTTTTTCCTTGGAAAAAAAAGTTCTGACAATTTATGGCTTTCTATTTCAACATGTGGCAAATCCATGAGTAACCTTCTATTTAAAATGTTAAGATATCCCAAAACTCGGTGACACGTTTTAGTTAAATCAGACCTTCAGAGGGAAATGCAAATAAAGCAGATACTAAATTGTGGTAAAACCCTACAAGCATTTCACAATGGTGTCTTTTATACCAGTTCCACACCCCTATTCATATTAGCGCAAAGAAAACCTTTCTAGTTAATTCCCACACCATCCAAAACAAATCATCAATCTATAATGTCCACTAAGGAGTAATATGTTTCAATGTGTAGGAAGCACAGATGTTGGCTCTGTTCCGTGAATGAAGGCTGAAGAATGATTCCTGAAATTAGTTATATTCTAGAACGCTGGTATTGTACAGGTCCAGTCATTTGTCAATTCAGTCTCTCTCACTGGGGTGGTCATTCAGATATGTTACCATTTAGCTGTGAGGAAAAGATGTAAAGAAGGCCATCACCCACACAATTTACAATATTTTTCAAGAATAAGGGGGAAGGGTAGCAATGGAATAGAAAAATAACAGCATTTGAGTTATTTCTGAACACATTTGAATGTGATGAATGCTGTGGATTAAATCTAGGGGTGAAAATACTAATTGGTGTGGTTGCACAAAACGGGAGAAGATGTTCCAGTTTCTTTCCCTTGTGGGCATTCAGACAGCAATGAAGCAGGAGCCACTCCTAAAGCTCTCTTAGGGTATGTCTACACTTGCTCCCTATCTCGAGATAGGGATGCAAATGTAGTGTACCGAAATTGCTAATGAAGCGCGAGATTTAAATATCCCGCGCTTAATTAGCATAATGGCGTCCGGACGCCATTTTGAAATGACATTATTGCGAAATAAAACGCCCTGTGTAGCAGCATTATTTCGAGAGAAAACCCTTCTCTCAAAATAACTGTTAAATCTCATTGTATGAGGAGTAACAGTTATTTCGAGAGAAGGGTTTTCTCTCGAAATAACGCTGCTACACGAGGCGTTTTATTTCGCAATATTGCGATTTCAAAATGGTGTCCGGACACAATTATGCTAATTAAGCATGGGATATTTAAATCCCGCGCTTCATTAGCAATTTCGGTACACTACATTTGCATCCCTGTCTCAAGATAGGGAGCAAGTGTAGACATACCCTTAGGAACTAAGAGCAGGGCTTGGGTAATGCATCTGCAGGGCCATACTCCTTCCCCTTCAAACCTGCTGATGTGTGACAAGAACAACTGAAATAGGTGACAAATGAATGCAATATGGAATCACCTGTGTGGTGCATTGCAGCCTCATTGACAGATTATAATGATTTAAGTTGAAAGTCTGCTGTCAAGGATATTTTCTCAATATGTGAATTAAATAAACCAGTCAGTTTAAAAAAAAAACCCTGTCAAAACAGTGATTCCCTCTGATGCAACGCTGCTTGAGAGTAAAGGCTGTGAGGTGCATAGAAATGTAAGCAGCCACCATGTTGGTAGAGGTGAAGTATAGGAGCAGTCCTGGTGGAAGAGGTGAACTGTAGCTTTCTAGCCACCAGCCTTAAAGCAAAGAAGATTCTCCGGGGCAGTGTTTTTGTCTCTGGATCATACATGGGGAGCACAAATGCTCCAAAATACATAATGAACTGTGACATCCAGGATAGCTGAGAAGTCTGACACAAAGTGGCTGTCTGGAGTGACCAGATCCCCACCACCCAACCTCCTTTTGTGTATGAGCAGGAGGCATTAGGAGGATGCACTGTTCCTTTTAGGAAGAGCAGCAAGGACAGCCAGAGAACATATTGGCCTAGGGAGGGATCTCTCTTCTCTCTGCCACAGATGGTTCTTGATCCCTCTTCACCCCCCACATCTCTGTGATGTTACGGCACAATTCATGTGAGTCAGCCATGGAATTTTGTATTCGTATACTGGGCCTGACCCTGCCATTCTAGTGACGTGCTGTTTTTCTCCCAATGGCTGTGTCTAGACTACATAGAATTTTTGAAAGAGGATATGCAAATTCCATGGAAATTTTCATATCTTCTACCGATCTCACTTTCAAAAGAGGATCTTTCAAGAGTGAAAGTAGTCTGGACGTGTTTTTTCAGAAGAAAAACCCCTTTTTCAAAAAACTGCTCTTCTTTAAATAAGGAATTTATGCAGTTTTTCGAAATTTTTTTTCCCTGGAAAAAAACGCATCTAGACTACTTTTACTTTCAAAAGATCCTCTTTCGAAAGTGAGATGGGAAGAAGATATGCGAATTCCTGTGGAATTTGCATATCCTTTTACAAAAATAAATGTAGTTTAAACATGCCCTAACGGTAATCATGGCTGCACGCAAGATCATGCAGGTTATTAAAGAAATATCTTTCAGAGCGTCAAACCTGATGTCCAAGAGGATGCACGTTTAGTGCTAAGCACAGACGTCAGAGGTATTGCTAGAATAAGGATGCACTGTGCCCAGCAGCAAGTGTACCCATAGTCAGGTCCTTATTTGCTTGTACACAAATACAAATGTCCAGGTTCATTTATCCATGCACAGTTGGACTTCGGGGTCAATTTCATTTTCAGTGCTTTGAGCTATAGATGCACGATTTTAAACAAACAATATCACCAAACCAAGCTGTCAGAAATAATAAGTCGGGTTCCCATCCCCTGTCCCTCCTCAGGTCATGATATTGCCTTAAATCATGAGATTTTAAAAAATAGTAAAGTACTGGGGTTCTTTGATTTGACTGGTTGGTTCATGGTCCTTAGGGTGCACTTGTTTCTATTTTCTCCACACCAGGAGGCATAAGAAACTTATTTCAAAACAAAACAAAACAAGCTGGAATTCTCTTCTTCAGGATCTAGGGCTTTGTAAAAAACTAAATATCAGGAGATTTATGAATAAAATTACAGGAGCTGGCGTCATTGACTAAAATTCTGTTCTTTTGTGTGGGCTCAGAGAGCCTGCACACTTAATGCTGCTTCATGAAAAGTCTGACTTCTAAGCTGTGTCTACATTTGAAACTGGAGGTGATTCTTAGCTCCACAAACACCCTTGCTCCAGCTCTCATTGCATTGGCATGCTAAAAATAGTAGTGTAGCAGTCGGAGGGGCAGCATAGGCTAGCTATCCCCAAAATATAACCTATTGGGTCTGGGGAGATTTGTACTCAGGGCAACTAGATTATCTTGCTACTCACCACTGCCCATGATATCTTGAGCCAGCAATTCAAGCTGGGAATCACATCCTCATGCAAACATAGTCCTAATGTTGTATCTTACCCCACTTGGCAAGTTTTTCAGAAATGTTTTTCAGCTGTCCCCCCCTCCACAAACTTCCCCCACCCCAAAAACAGCAGCAAATAGCTGCATTTATAGGCAATGCTAAAAAGATATAGACAGCTTAGAACATTATAAATATAGCTCACTTAATTTCCATTGTCTCAGACTATTTTCTTTCAGGCCCTTAAAACTCACATGGGTTTCCATTTTATTATACAGCTATATATTTTCAATACAGTACCTGTATTCTCCTCATACATCTAATGGTTGCACATAAACATAGGAGCCAAGTGACAGCAAATTTTCTTATGGCATGAAACCTGTAAAATCTGGGGGGAAGGGGAGGAGGGTCTGGCCAGCTAACATAGACACATGAGTAACTCATGCGAATTGTCTTGACTTCAGTGGAAGTTTCTGGTTACTGATATGCATAAATGACTTTCAGGGGCTGGACCTATATTCATTCATTGAATGCGGAGTAACTTCAATATAATTCGTATTCCATAAGAAAAAAAAGATTTGCTTTAAGGTCAGTTTGGGGCTCCTCACCCTGTAAGTGTCCATACCAGCAGATGGGAAAGATTGCTTCCCACACCCCATATGCACACACTCCTTGTATGAGTTACCCTTTTGCCTGGAGCTGTGTTCTGGGGATTAGCAGGCTCTGCAGTAAGGATGTTAAGGACTAGTCAACTATCCGATAAGCAAATACTTATTGGATAGTCAGTCGACTAATCGATTTCCCCCCCTTGCTGCCTCGATCAGATAGAGGCAGAAAGGGTGGGGGGGGAGAAAGGGTACTTCAAAGGGACAGTGCTGCACACCTGAGCCTGGGATCAGCTGTGCGGCACTGCCCTGCGTGGAGCCTGGAGTCAGCTAGGGGCTCCTCAGCTGACCTCAGGCTCCATGCGCAGCATTTCCATGGAACCTGGGATCAGCTAGGGAGTCCCCAACTGACCCTGGGTTCTGGGGAAATGCCGTGCAGAACTGCAGTCAGCTGGAGAATCCCCAGCTGATCCTAGGTTCCGCTGAAATGCCATGTGGAGCCCGGGATCAGCTGGGGTGTCCCCAGCTGACCCTGGCTCTGCATGGCATTTCAAATTTGCAGCACGGCATGGAGCCCGAGGTCAGCAGGGGACTGACCCTGGGTTCCATGCTGGCTGCCTCTTTGAAACGCTCAAGAACCCAGGCTGGGGACTCTTGTACATTTCAAAGCAGGCACGCCTGTATACAGCCTGGAGTCAGCGGGACTTCCCATTGGCCCAGGCTGTAGGCGGAGTTCTGCATTTTTCCTTTGAAATGTACAAGAGCCCCAGTAGGGCCTCTTATACATTTCAAAGGAGGAATGTGGAAGTGCCTATCAACTAGTTGATGGAAATTACATCAACTACTCAATTAATACAATAACCAATAGTTAACATCCCTACTCTGCAGAGCTGCTACTGCCTCCTTGCCCAAGTGGACTACAGGATAGTATGTTGTTGATCAAGTTTAGTGTTTGCTATTACCAATGTCCCTGAACTGATTTGGGGATGAATTTCTGGTGCCCCAAGGCTGGAGGAGGAGGTATGTATCTGAAGGCATGGAGTTAGATTTGGGAACTACATAGTGCTCTGTGGGGTTCTCACCTCAGAATTTCATTAGAGAATACCCTGAGATGTGAATGCAAATCACATGGTGCTGACTGTACCATGTTTTCCCTCCCTTCTTAGCTCTATAGGTTTACAAAGGGGGCAGCAGCAAGCTCACTGTTATGTTGGCAACATAACTATTCCTGAAGTGTCAGTATGGTGTCTGTACCATGAGCTGCTGATTCAGTTGCTGAAAATCGAACCCTTTTTTAAAAAAATCCCAGAAGGCAAGGAAAAGTGGAAGTGCCTAGCCATGCGAGAGACACAGAAATGTGAGGACAGAGAAAGAAGGGATTTGAACATGTATAAAATGTTCCTGTTTGGCACTGTCCTTCTCTGGGGAAAAAAATTCCTCAGCACAGATCCACTGAAGTGGATGGACCTGTAGGGTTACTTGGGAGCAGGTCACACTCGTGTGTGCCTGGGCACCTGATGTTTTTAACATAAAAGGAGATCCTGAGTACCCCAGCGGTGATGTTGTTTAGTTGGGGATTCCCTATCCATCCCCTTGCTGCAGTCCCTTCCTCTGAAAGGAATATTCAGTGGTGGTGCCTCCCACTGGCTGGCCTTGTACACACTTAATGGTGTGCCTTGGGAGCCTCCAAGAATAAAATTATCCCAGTAATAATCTGGATCTAACTCTAAGACAACAATATATATATATATATATATATATATGATTAAATTAGAATTAACACACCTTTACTTAACTTAAAGAAACAGGGTTTAACAGATTAAAAGTGAATAAAATCCATTAACAAAGTACACAGAAAAAAAGGAAACTTATCTGTCTGGCATTTGCCACCCTTTATCGCACCCCAGAGTGTGCACTTCTCTGGATTCAGAGACCCAGATGCTTGCATGGGCGTTTGAAGGTCTGCAGCTGGAGTGGAGACAGCATTGTGCAGGTTGTGTGTATCAGTCTGGGCAGGCAGCCAGCTGCACAGTCACTCTGCCACTGGAGCAGACCCTTCTCAGCCACAGGCACAGCCAGAGTCTCTCCCCTCCAGGGATAATTACCAGCAGCCTGCTAGATCCAAACCCCAGCAGGCTTTCAGCAGCAGGCTCTTGGTTCCAGCAGCACCTCCTGGACTGGAAAAATGTTCCACATGAGCAATCTGGCTCCTATCTCCAAAAATGGATCTCACCAACACTTTGGCAGGATAGCATGGCAGAGCCACTGTTCCCTCCTTTTCCCCAAGGCCTCATGGGAGTTGTAGTCTCTAGGACTAGATTGCAGTAAAAGTCAGAGGCTCCTATAGTAAGGGGACTATATATATAAAATAATATATGAGTTTATATTAGTTAATGAGCTGGCAGGTGTACATCTGATATGGAAATAATATCTGAATAGTCTTTATGATGTTCTGTTTAAAAATAAACCTCTTACATATAAACTATTAGTACCAGTCGCTTTCCCAAAAAATGTTCCTAGTTTTAGTCTTTTGATTTTCCTGTGTGTAGCTTTCTGTTTTAGCTGGTGACTGGAGTGAAGGAAACAAATTACATGGATAAATTAATTTCTCTACTGCATAATTTGAATGAAAAGAAATATCTGAAAGGCTTCCCACTATAGACTCCTAAAACTTAAACTCAGTAATTCAGTGCTTACATGATCTTTTCAGGTACACACAGCCCGCTGCTAATGTAAAACACTTACATAATGCATGCTATGAATCTGAGTATAGCATGTTAACTGATGTGTAGCCATTAACTGTGTGGCAGAAGGCCAGGGTTTTTGCTTTCAGCTAATCTGGATAGTTCACAAGGATAGTCTTTGTCCAGGCAGTTTTTGCCTCTGGTACAAACCTAGAAATGCAGATGTGCTGAAAAACAAAGGAAAAAGTTAGCCAAACATTTTTGAATGTCAGACTGTGGGCATGGGGTGGCTTGCTTTGCATTGAGTGAGTTTTTTAAGTCTGGTTTGTCTTTTGTACCAACAAATGCACAAGTTCCTACAAAAATCTCACTTTAAACTCACCCCACAAAAAAATTTTATAACTGATAAGGTAAGCTTTTATGGAATGTGTAGACTTTTACATAAAAGATTCACTACCCAATTGAAGTTCCATCTAAGTACCCCCATTTCTGCCATGCTTAACTCTGTTTATTAGTTTCAGCAGAAGTACTCACATAAATCTTTGTAGATCACAGTTTTAAGGCCAATATTCTGCAGTTATTCCGTTTGCCACAGGGTCTGCTGCTCTGATGTAAAGCAGAGGAAAAGCAAGAACACTGAGAACCTGGACACTTGGAGTGTATCTAGACTACAGGGGTTCGTTGACAAAAGTGGACTTTTGTCGACAAAACGATACCTGCATCTACACTACTGCCGCGTTCTGTCGACAGTAAGTCAACAGAATACGGCAGTTTTGTTGACGGCGGTAAACCTCGTTTTATGAGGAATAACGCCTTTGTCAACAGAGTTCTGTCGACAAAAGGTAAGTGTGGATGCAGGAAAGAATTTATGTTGAAAATAAAGGCCTCCAGGAAGAAGCCCTGGTGGACACTCCTGCCACAGTTTTCAATGTTATTGTTCCTGCCTGTAGCCATCTTTAAAAGGCACAGGCACCCAGGACTAGCATTCTAGCAGCAAGCCAGCTCCAACCAGGACCCTGACTGCACAGCTCTTCCTGGTAGGGCCACTCGGAGCCATGTCCCAGGGACAAGCCCCCCAAGACTCCCCTGGCCCTTCCAGGGACACATCCCTGCAAGAAGCCAGGGGCACCAAACACCAGGCACCCTCCTGGTCTGGGCCTGAGATAAAAGCCCTCTTGGAGCTCTGGTCCGAGGAGGAGGCTCTTCAGGCCCCACAGTCCAGGCGGAGAAACGCTGACATTTACGCCAGAATGGCTGATGGCCTGGAGAGGAAAGGCCACCACCTCTGCACCTTAGACCAGGTCAGAGCCAAGGTCAAGGAGCTGCGGCAGGGGCACGTTAGGGCCCGTGAGTGCAGCTCTCACTCTGGGGAAGCAGCTCACTATTGTGCCTATTATGAGGACCTGGACCAGATCCTGGGGGCAGGGGAACCCCTCCTTCCCGAGAGGGTTGTGGAGTCTGGGTTGGAGACTTCTGTGCAGCAGTGGCTGCAACTCCAGGGTGAGACCCCAGCAGAGGACCAGCAGCTCCAAGAGGAGGAGGAGGAGGAAGACACCACCAGGAGCACAGCGACCCTGACCCAGGAGACAGACACCCAGACTCAGGAGGCCTCCCAGACAACTTCGGACACTGGGGAAGGAACATCAGGTGAGTGCTGTGAGGGTCCAACACACACAGGGCAGGGCAGGCAGGAGCAAAGTGGATGGTGCAGTGCTGTGACCTGTCATGCTGATCACAGCCGGGGGGGGCACACACATGGCCGGCCTCAGGGAGGGCCGTCCTACCCCTGCACCCGCATGGCTGCGAGGCACCACCTGCTCCTGCAGACAGTGATGCCAGGTGTAGGCATGGGTTGGGGATGCTGGGATTGCCACACAGCTTCAGGCCTCTCAGCAACCTGTGGGAACCCCAAGTGTGGCCTGACACTTGTCTGTGCTGCTTGGCCATAGGGTGTGTGGGGGGGGGAGGCAGGATGGTGGCCTGCACACCTCCTGGGCCCCAGGGAGGCCATGGCTGTTGGCCAGGCCACACCATGCCTTGCTGAGATGCACATGAGCATCCTCTGACCCTAGGACAGGCACTGACTGCTGAGAAGGAGGGCATGCCCTCTCAGGGAAAGTGTGAGCATGCATGACTGATGACTTTTCCCTCCTGTCCTCCACAGCCAGACCAGCTGACCAGGAGGGGAGCGCCACACCTGCCACACCACCCAGATGGCTGCAGGGAACCCGTCGGCACTGGCGCATGTATTTGGACCTGGTGCGCCAGCACATCTCGGTCCTGCAAGGGATGCAGGACACAATGAACTGGAGGATGGAGGGAGAGGCAGAGTGGTGCAGGTGCTTGCTGGACGAGTTTGTCCAGCAGCGCACTGAGATTTGCGCTGCTATTGGGGAGGCCATGGCCCTTCCCAGTCCTGTGTCTGGTCCTGCTCCTCTTGCTCAGCCTGCCCCCACCTCAGTCCCTGCCCCCCCACCCTCTGCTTCCCCCTCACCCTCTGCCATCCCAGACCCAGGTACAACCCCACCTCCTGCCCAGCCCCCTATTGTCCCAGTACGCATGCACGGCCATGTGCGAGAAGGCCTCCGCAGCCAAAGTGCCGGGGGTTCTTCTTCAAGGCAGCGCCCTCAGCCCTGAGCCTCCCTCCCCCCTTCCAGGTTGACGTTCCTCCTTCCTGTCTGTGAGAATCACTGAGGGAAGCACTTTGCTTTGTTTACAAACCCTTCATTTTTCTGAACAAAAGAGTATTTTAGTTTTTAAAAAAACCAACAGTGAAATAAACTGTAAACATTTTTTCTACAATACCTGTCTCTGTTGTCAGTGTGTGATGAATGCATACAATGTGTGAATGTGGGGCCGGGAGGGGTTTTGGGAAGGAAGGCACTAGGGGCATAGGGCAATCCCACAACTGGAAGGCCCTGGGGAAAATCATCGGCCTCCTTGGGAGAATTGCTCCCTCAGGGCTTCTCGAATGCGCAATCCCAGCTGGTGGGCTTGCCAGATGGCAGCTGTCCGGGGCTGCTCAAAGTGCCTCCCCTTTCCTCTCCACTAGGTTGTGCAGCACATAGCATACAGCAAGCACATCGGGGATGTTGTGCTCCCCCATGTCCTGCCGAGTGAGCAGGCATCTAAATCTGCCCTTCAGATGGCCAAAGGCGCACTCCACATGGAAGCGAGCCTGATTCAGGCGGGAGTTAGCATTCCCTGCTTGCATCCAGGTGTCCCGTGAATGGCTTCATGAGCCAGGGCATAAGGGAGTACGCCGCGTCAGCCATGATGTACGTAGGCATCTGCACATCCCTGACTGCATAGTTTCTCTCCGGAAAGAATGCCTGAGCCTGCAGTCTGCGGTACAGGTATGAGTTCCGGAATATGTGGGCATCGTGTGCCTGGCCTGATCACCCGACACAAATGTCTGTGAATTGTCTCTGGTGGTTGACCAGGGCCTGCAGCACCATGGAAAAGTAGCCCTTTCTGTTAATATACTGTGCTGCTTGATAAGGTGGTGCGCGGATCAGGACGTGAGTCTCCACTGCAGTTCGGAAAACCCAGCCCCGCATATCTGGCCAGGATGGTATCCAGGTCTCCGAGATGGACAGTCCTGTGAAGCAGCTCTGAGTTGATGGCCATCACCACCTGCAGAAAGGGACAAATACAAACACACATAACAGGACATTAGAGGAGTTGTGTGAGCTGATGAGAGGTGCTCCCCCACCCCTCCCCTCCCAGACCCCAAGAGCCCCCCCCCATATCCCCGCACACCACCTCAGGGTGAGGCCAGGCAGTCTTCTACCACTCCCACCCCATCCCTCATTCCCTGTGCCTGGTTCTGACCATCCCCCTTATCCGCCCACCCCTGCCCCCATGGACTGTCCCCCGAGAGTGACTTACCTCCATCAAGACGGCCCCGACAGTAGATCTCCCCAAGCCAAACTGATGTCCCACAGAGCGGTAGCTGTTGGGGGTGGCTAGCTTCCACAGAGCAATAACAACGCGCTTCTCCAGGGGGATGGTGGGCTGCAAGTGGGTGTCCTGGCATTGCGGGGCAGGGGCAAGCCAGGCACAGAACTCCTGGAAGGTGGACTTCTGCATCTGGAAGTTTCGGAGCCACTCGTTGTCGTCCCACTGCTGCATAACAAGCTGGTCCACTGGTCGTCGTCCCACTGCTGCATAACAAGCTGGTCCCACCAGTCAGAACTGGTGTCCAGCCTCCAAACTCGCCTCTCCAGGAATAAGTTCGGGGGCAAGGGCAGTAGGGCTTCAGCCTGAAAGCTGGGCTCTGAATCCAGCTCTGCCACAAACGTCATGATGCTGTCAAGAAGATGCAGCAGAACTTCCAGCATCACAGTGTGGGGCCATCGCCTGCCCAGAGGCAGCTCAGGCTCCATGGCCAAAAACACAATGCAAAGCACAAAAACAAACCTGAAAATAAACTACTGTGGTATCCAAGGAAGCAGGGCAACCAAAGCAAGAACTGCAGCAGCTTTGCTTTCCCTCTAGGAGGTAGCAAGCCAGAAGCAGGAGCAGAGCAACGGCTGTCCAGAGGATCCCTTTAAGCACGTGTCTCTGCAAAGAGCATGCAGCAGAGCCTGGAATTTAAGGCTGCCCCGTGACCTGTCAGAAGCACTTCTGGGTGCCTTCTTTTGTCAACAGAGCGTCCGGCAGTCTGGATGCTCTTTTTCGACAAAAAAGTGGATTGATTTTTCGATCCACGTAATGCAGTCCAGATGCTCTTTTTCGACGGAGGCTTTGTCGACAGTATCTGTTGACAAAACCTCTGTCGAAAAAAGCCTGTAGTCTAGACGTACCCTTGTTGTTTGTCTACCAGAAGCATTAATCTGCACCAGAGTGCTGCAAATACTAGTGTGGTCTAGCACGTTGCCTACTAGCTGGCCCATGTGGCCCTTCCTGGTGCACTCTAGAAGTCCCCTGCAGTGTGTCAATATACTGTTGCTTCAAAAGGGACTTCATTAATGTGCACTAGGAAACTCGTAGTGCATGTCAGCAGGGTCCACATGGGCAGTTAGTTCACCACACTCTCAGGCACGCTAGAAATGACTTCCCTCTGGTGCAATCTAATGAACCGCATAGATCCATTTGTCCTGCATAGATTATGCATTTGTCAAATTAGAATCAGGACTGCTGGAGGACAGAGGTTTCTTTAAGGAAAAACGTTGTGGAAGACTCTGGTAACAAAAGAATGAGAGCCTGGCAGGTAAGCGTACATGTTTCTTTTTCACCCCAGAAGAGAACTAAGAGGGTATTTGCTCCTAAACATAGGAGCAATTCCTAGGCTCTCTAAATATACTTCAGAAAAGGCAAACTCTCTGAACCAATGACCAATAGGAATTCTCCAAGCAGACAAACTGCTCTCTCAGAAACATCTTTACTCAAGATTAATTAGTAACTTGCCATAAGAAGGCAGTCTGTGAAATGGGATACTACTTAATGTACAGATGGCAGGATTTGGCCCTAATTGTTTCCATACACAGGACAGTGATTTTTACCTGCTGGGTCTTCTCTTCAAGAAAATGACAGCACTTCTGTCAGAATAACTTCTATATAGCCATAAGAGCTGATTATAGACATGACGGAGCAGGGTTTTTTATTTCCTTTTCTCTTGCTGCCAGCCACCATCATAGTCAATTCCCTCATACTGTGAAAATAAAAGTGAAGCTGTTGTAGATAATAATGCTCTTGCTATGTGAAATCAGCTATTAAGGGGGAGTCCGGAATGTCAGTGCCGGTAACACTCCAGCAGAAACTGAGTTCTATGTCTATGTTACAAACCCTGACTCCATCAGCCTGGGGTCCAAATATGTCTACTCTATTTGACACTCCCCCTAGAAAGACACAACATAAGAGAAAAAGGGATGTCAGGTGCAAAAATAAATCAACAGCAGCTTTGTGAGACAAAAGAATTATGTCTGGTAGCTGGGGGAAGGGGATGTATACACAGGGTCCTTTTTAAAAAAAGAACTGGCATTAAAGAGCAGATTTGGTATGTCCCTGGATGGTATTAATGCAAGCTATTACTGATGGCCTACAAAATATTCTGGGTATGTGGATAGTGATGCCACTACCAAATGTAATGCCCACTTATCAAGGATAACCTGACCTGATAATGTAAGAAAGGGCAAATAAACCAGAGGCTAAAGAAATTAACCATTCCCATTTGAACTACTGGGACTGAATGGGGTTAAACTCCAAGGGTGCGTCTATGCAGAAATCTAAACTCGAAATAAGCTACACAATTTGAGCTATTCAAATTGCGTATCTTATCTCAAATCTACTTAGAAATAGCTTATTTTGAAATTCGGTGCATCTACACAGCGCCAAATTTTGAAATAGATTTACCGGGATGGCAAAATAGTGTGCCCGTTATTTCAAAAAATATTTCAAAATAAAGGGTGGCTTGTGTAGACATGGGGTAGCTATTTCGGGATACTGTGCAGTGTAGACGTACTACAAAGGTCCATGTATATGCCACTATGAGCTTGTTGATACAAGTTAAGGATTGGGGCAATTTCAATGTCCAGGTTATCACTGTCCTGCCCCATGGCAGTCACAACACAGGCAAGAGACTCTGGCCAGCATGATAGGTGGAGAATTGAGTGCACCAGAGAGCAACTAGTGCACAGTGGAATAGCTGCGCGTGGACTATTTCTGCTGTTGAAATTATGTTGGCGAGCTCTGAACTCAATTACATGATGGTTAGCTTTACTGGAAGCAAGTCTAAACTCAGTGGCAGATGCATCACTGTGAGTGTTGTTGTATATGGCTAGTGTGTTCTATGTATGTATCCATTCATTAGCATAGTCTCTGATGTAGATTAGGTTGTTGCAACTCTTTGTAAGTCCCCCCGGTAGCCAATAGCTTGATTGCTGGTTTTGGCTCCAAGCATTGGATCGATCCAACCACATGCTCTTAGGCTTGTATGACTGGACACAGTCTCATTATTGTCTCTGCACCTGCAAGCATGGACTCTAGAAAATAGATCCTGTGTCTAGCTCCCTTTTCAAAGAGATGGGCAGTCCAACTGCATACTCTCTGTAACCAATAGCTACAACATACTGCCAAGAGGATGTTGACTCTCTGGATTACCCTTTTCCTCTTTTGAGGCTTTGTGACCCTTAAATCAAGTAACACAGAGGCTTTCTAAACCAAGCACCCTTTACGCACAGACAAAGAACAAGAAACATTATGCTTTAATGAAAAAAACCCAAAAACTTGCACACAAATCCCTGACTATTCAGGGAACCTTTTGGGTTTTAGTCAGTGTTCCATGGAATCCATGGTTCTTGAGCCCTTACAGTTCTGGTCTTCTCCTCCGTGCTAGAAAGTGTCTTTTTTGTAAACATCCAGTCCCCTCTGTCAGGTGACTCTCTTGAGTGGCTTCAAGTCCCTCATCAGGTGACTATTGCTTAGTTACAAGTCCACAGAGGAGAACCGATCCCTCTGGCAGCTCATTGGTCTCTAAGGGTGTGTTTAGACTACATGGCTCTGTTGACGGAGCCATGTAAATTAGTGTATTCGGCATAGTCAAAGAAGCGGGGATTTAAATAATCCCCGCTTCATTAAAATAAACATGGTGCCGCACTGTGCCGACGATCAGCTGATCCGACACAGCGCGGCAGTCTAGACGCGGATCTGTCAGCTGGGGAAGACTTTGCCGACCGATCCTCTAAACCTCGTTTCACGAGGCATAAGGGAGCGGTCGGCAAAGGCTTCCCCAGCCGACAGATCCATGTCTAGACTGCCGCGCTGTGTCGGATCAGCTGATCATTGGCACAGCGCGGCGGCCATGTTTATTTTAATGAAGCGGGGATTATTTAAATCCCCGCTTCTTTGCCTATACCTGGTAAACTAGTTTACATGGCTCCATCGATGGAGCCATGTAGTCTAGACATACCCTAAGATGTTTCCATTTGAAAGGAAGATCACATGTTTTGTTAGTTTTTAAAGTGCTACTAGACTATTGTTTTTTAAGTTTATCCTGTACAGACTAACTCAGCTACCCCTCTGAAGATTCAGGTTAATGACAGCTGATTGCTTTCCATTGTTACCTGTGTACTAGCACCTCCTGCTGTCCCAATCCAGGTTGAAGTTTAATAGATAGCAATGAAAGTAAGCTGAAGTTTATGCTAAAAATGGCATTCACAAAACAAAATGGAGTTTATAGTTTGATATAAAAACATATGCCAATCCATTTTAGGCCAGGTATAGAGGCTTGTATGTCTGATAAAAATGACCAACTTTCCACTGAATTGGTCTGCGAACTTATGTCTTGTTAGGACGACTTGTACATGAGATCAGGCAGAAATATGATGCCATGGAAAGAGAGCATTTAGTGGTGAAGTTTGTCTTGTGTTCTGTACCTTCTATAGCTTTTATTTAATTTTTCTTTTTATACTGGTGCAGGATTTGTCATGTTACCTAGTCAATTATCTTTTCTGTGGAGGACAGGGGAAAGTTGACAGAAATATTATAAACATCGACTTGAAAAAGGAGAAGGTGAATGCATGAGTAACTAGGACTGGGCAATAAAAACTAGTCTTGAGTGCTAATCCTGGCTCTGCCCTTATTTTATAGTAGAGTCTTAGGCCAGTGATTTAGTCTTTCTATAATTGTTGTCTTGTCAGTGAAATGGGTATAATTTTATTTACCTCACAGATGTAAGGATGGGAAGGATGGTCTTAGAAGGAAGGCCCTGGCCTGAGACTCAAGAGGTCTCTGATTCTTGGCTTGAATGCCGGTCGTCTGGAATTTCCAAGTTTGTGTATCTTGGGTAGCAGATAGAAAAACCCTGGTCAGGGATTAGGTCTGGCAATTCATTTAATTGATCGGCTTCAGTTTTCCATGTGTAAAGTGGGGATAATTATACTCTCATTCACAATGTGGGGCCTCCATCCTGGTTGGAGAGGCACCGGTACATACTGTTATAGAATCATAACTAACAATACTCCTAAGCATTAATTTCTACTTGTAAAGCACTTTGCCACTTTTAGACTTTTGAGAGTTTTTTAGCGCTCACTTTGTTTAATCAAACACAAGGGGTAAGAAAAACAGTCAAGTGACAGCACTGATCACTGAACATGCTGACAAAAAGGAAAAAAAAAACCCTGCTATAATGTCATAGCCCAGCTTTATGGTAAACAGTTTTAGACCTGTCTCAGGTCAGATCTTGTAAGGATCCCTATCTTTTAGCACTGGAACTGAAGAAATGTGTGTGCAATGTGAGTTATTAAATTCCTTGAAGATAATGCACATAAGAAAATCATATTAGATCAAAGTAAGAGTGCTGCCCTCTAGAGTTGTACTGTGGTTTGTTTTTTTTTTCAGGAGGGGGCATTTCTCAAAGGCTATGTCTACACTGCAGGCTTCTTGTGCAAGAACTGTTTTGCACAAGAGTTCTTGTGCAAAAGGTCTTCCACAAGAGTACATCCACACTGCCATGTGCTTTTGTGCAAGAGATGTGCTTTTGTGCACGAGCGTCCATGGCAGTGTGGATGCTCTCTGCACAAGAAAGCTCTGATGGCCATTTTAGCCATAGGGGTTTCTTGCGCAAGAAAAATCATGTTGCCCATCCACACTGCCTTCTTGTGGAAGAGCTCTTGCGCAAGAGGGCTTATTCCTCATGGGTAGAGGAATAACTCTTCTGGAAGAAGCCCTGTTTTCCGATGCTGTACTGTAAATTTACTTGCGCAAGAATGTGCGTGCAGTGTAGACACCCAGCAAGCTGTTCCTGTGCAAAAAGCCTGCAGCGTAGATGTAGCCAAAGAGTTTGAATTCATAAGGATGAAATTGGGAAGCTTTTCGTTTTCGAAACATGTCCACAAAGTTGTGTTGATAGGCTTTTATTTTTTCTTCTTTTCCTAAAAACTGAGCTTGGGACTAGGTTGATTGGTTTGTTAATGATTTCTGGTATATGTGAAGTAATATTTTGCCAGTAATTTAGAACAGGATCAGAACATATTCGGGATCTTTCCTTTAATAAAACACTGAAGTCAATGCTGGCTGTTCTGAAGAGGGCAGGTAGTGCCCTGCACAGGGGATAATATACAATTTGTATGGTTACATTGTGTCTTTATATCACACAATGATATATGTTTCACAGAAATTTAATCCCATTTGCCTTCTAAATACGCAACTGTCTACTATATATTTCATTTTTCCTGATTGTTTTTGGCAGAGGCTGTGAAGGTGGGATTCCATCTTTCCTGGCAACAATCAAGATAAAAAATATTAACTTCTGAGTTTTATTTTCATGCAATCTAATTATATCTGTTACTATTAAAGCATTTCCCAGTAAATACCATGTAGTTACCACAACTGATAAATTAAGTGAAAGGGAAAAATATGGTATCTCTGTTATCTAACAGATAGTAGACATTAGCAAAGGCCTTTCTATTAATTTTTGGTACTTATATGTCCCCCACCACTGTAGCAGCTCACTTTTTTTTTTTAATGTATTCAGCCTAACAAGTCTCCTGTGATGTAGGGAAACACAATGACTCCGGTATCACAGATGGGAAACTGAGGCATGGGGAAGTGAACTGACTTGTTCAAGGTCACACAAGTGGCCTAGGGCAAAGCAGGACGTTGAAGCTGTGTCTCCCAACTCATAAGCGAGTGCCTTAACTAACTGCTGGGCCATCCTTCCACATTTCTGAACAGCTACTGTAAGTCTGATTTGTGAAATATATAATGGAACAGTATCATGAAGTAACAGCTGGTATGGGGAAGTAATTTTTCCAACATGGAAATAATTAATGAAAATGAACAGCTTCATCAACAGCTTTCTATACATATTTTGGGGGGCAAAATTAAAAATGTTTGAGCAAAAATTACCCATGTGGGTAAAAAAATGTTTTTAAAGAAAACTGGAGTCTATGCTGAAATGTTTCAATTTGTAGTAGCTCTTTCTTAAAATTCTATTTGGATTTTGGAAGGAAAACTGGAAAATTTAATAAAAAATAGACATCGCTAGTGGAAACCTCTACCTAAATAATCATTTTCTATAAGACTTTTTCCCCATGCAATGTCTTGAAGCAGTGGTTCCCAACCTGTGGTCCACAATGATACTGTAGGGGGTCCACGGAAAGTTTAGAAAAGGAAAGGAAAAGAAAAGTAAGGATTGGGCCCACCGGGGATTGGGACTTTCCACCAGGAGATTCTTTCCTGGGGCTCACTGTTTGCTACCAGCTGCAGGCATGCTGCCTCCCACCCTCAGGATGGAATCTTGATACCCCAGGAGGCACCATTCCTCCTCCTGCTGCCAGCTGCACTGCTGTTTATGCTCCAGCCCTGTCCCTGCTTCCAGTCTCACAGTGGGCCCAACCTTTACTTTCTTTTCCTTTTCTTTTCTACCAGAGTGCCAGGGCAGGAGCTGTCTTTGGCCATGAGAGCCCCCTTGCTGTATGCTCCATGGGTGGGCAAGGACGAGGGTAGGGGCTGGAGCTGAGGAAGTAGCGCAGGCCAAGGGACATGCTGGCTGTCACTTCCCACCACTCCCCTTGGGTGGTCCATAAAATTTTAACAGATTGAAAAGAGCTCCGTATGCTCGAAAAGGTTGGGAACCACTGTCTTGAAGTAGCGCCAGTAAGTACTGCTAAGTAATTTCCATTTTGCAGTGCATTGTTGAAAATAGGTAAAATGTTCATGCATAGTAAATAAGTTGTGAAAACAACAACGTCCTATCCAAACTAGCGAGCAGATCAAACTCTGTTTGGCTCTTAGTAATGTGGGTTGTACACCCTGGGGATCTGATGGGTTCTGAGCAGGCCGGATTAAGGCATGGGCTAGCCGGGCAGCTGCCCGGAGTGCCAACCTATGGGGGGCGCCTGATGGCAGCTGTAAGGGGCGCACAGCGCCCCTTACAGCTGCCATCAGGCGCCGTGCACCCGGCTCCCGGATTGCGGGCCTCAGAAGCTCCCAGCAGCCACCCTGCAGTGGCTGCCCAGGACGGGGGCCACATTAACCCCTGCAGTGCCGGCCAGAAGCGCCCTTCCCCCCGCGGCCGCGGGGCCCTGCACGGCCAGGCTTGATCTGCCCCGGGCTGCGCACCAGCGGTGGTAGCCGGGCTGGGCCGGGTCAGGCACGTGCGTCCTGCCACCGCCAGCTCTACACGCCCTCCCCCATGCACCGGGCGGGGGCGGGGCCGCGCATGCGCCCTCCCCCAACCCAGGGCGCAATCAAACTGTCTGCCTGGGACACCGGAATGGCTTGGTCCGACCCTGGTTCTGAGCCAGGGATTCTACTGAGGTTGGTCCTGCTTTAGGCAGGGGGCTGGACTCGATGACCTCCTGAGGTCTCTTCCAGCCTAGGATTTTATGATTTTTAAGGTGGGTCAATGCCGGCCCCTCTGCTGCGGGGCCTTTCCAGTGGCAGCAAAGGGTCTTGCATTGACTGAGAGGGCACTAGGGGTGAGCTTGGGGAAGAGTCAGGATGGATGTGGAGCCGCAGGAGTGTAGCCCTGTGGAAGCACACTGAGCTCTGTGGCAGCTGGGCTGCATTCCCAGCTCCTAACACCAGCTGTGGGGCTTCTACCCCTTCCTACCTCCCTGAGCCTGAGTACCACAAAGGAACTATTTGTGGTGCTCTGGAACCACTGGAACGGCAGGGGAGGAGGTGCTGAGCATGAGGCCTGGACTTTCCTCGTGAGTGCTCCAACCTGGATGCACCCATGGGGATGCTGGACCACAGATAGTGCTGGATTATGGAATTCCAGACCATAGAGGTCAGACCTGTATTATTTTGCCTTGATTCCTAAGAACTCATCATGTCTAACATGAACTTCCACTGGAGGCCTCAGATCCTTGAGTCAGTCTGCAGCCTTAGGGCCTGCCTGGATTCCTCATTGTCTCTGGATACCGAGTAGCTATTGCTGTGACAAATGCCCTTTCCCACCTCAGGCTGGCAAGAACATTGGACCCTTCTCCTATTAGATTCAGAATGAGCCCCAGTGAGCCAGGAATTTGTGACCCTGGGATAGGTGCTTGTACTATTTGTAGGTCTGTGATCAACAACTTTTCAAAAGCTACAAGTGATTCAGAATCATGTGTCTGGACAGATAATTATAGTGAATATATTCAGGAGAGAGGGCTGTATTTAAGTACTCAGCAGCATGGGAATTGAAAGTACATCACCCCCCCCCCCCACATTGGCCTTTGCCTCTGCTTGATCAAATTCAAGCCTTCACACCCAGATCTACGAAGGTATTTAGGCTCCTCATTTCCATTAGACATCAGCCCTCATCTTCAATGTCCTCAAAGGTTCTATCAAAAGATGCTTGGAACCTTGGAAACTCTTCAGCAAGGCACCAACAGCTCCAGCTCCAGCTCCCTGGTGAAAGCCTCTTCTCAGGTCCCTGGAGGAAAGGGAGAGTCACCCAAGTCAAGGAGAGGAGGGGAGCCCTCCCTCTGCTTTTAGATGAGTGGTGCTTCTCCTTATTTTAAGCCCTGGCTTGCCTTA
Organism: Pelochelys cantorii; assembly: GCA_032595735.1. Taxonomy (NCBI): domain Eukaryota; kingdom Metazoa; phylum Chordata; order Testudines; family Trionychidae; genus Pelochelys; species Pelochelys cantorii. Next base: position 328,200,988 of record CM064326.1, on the reverse strand, counting down.
GACATTGCATTTCAAGGATGCCATGTTGGATAGCCTAGTGTTAAATACATGGAGGAGCTTGCGAGTGAATATAAAATAGGAAATGACTAAGACTTTATTCAATCTTAAACACTACCCAATACGTCAGACCCATTTCACATTAAAGTTAAATGGGATAAAAATCATTGTACCCATAAAAGAGCATCCCCATATATTTATCTTATGCAGCATGATCTATGCATTTTTATAAATTAACAGTTTTCAGATGTATAAACAAGTCTTGACTCTGCTGCTCTTTAGGCTCAAGTGATTATATTTACAGTTATGATGCAGCTATCTTGTGACACAGGTCAGAAGCCAATTTATTTATAATACATAACATTTGAAAAGTGACATCTGTTCTTGAGATACTTACAGGATGACTGAACTGACGTCAATAATGTAACCACAAACAAAACCATGTTTCCTGTACATTTCCTCACAGTTTTAATCTATGTGATAACTGATGCCAGCATATTGTGCTTTTTATGCTTTTTCTGCCTTCTAGGTAATGGCACAATCAGGCAGATTTTCAAAAGTGCTCAACTCCCAAATCAGGGGCCAGATTTTCAAGTACACTCAGCATGTAGGAGGGTGAGTGCTTTGGAAAAATCCAGATACAAGTGCACCCAGATGGTGTGCTGGGTGCTGTTGCTGAACACTGTTGAAAATCCTAAATGTCTCCATAGAAACTGGACACTTTTGAAAATCTGGCCCTGGCTGTGCATGCTGAGTGCTAGAAATCTAACCCCTGAATTCTTTTGAAAATTGGGCCCTCAATGCATAGAGCGTATCACTTGAACTTAGGAGAGGATGGCAGCTAATATTTAGAGGAAGAGAAAGCTGTGCCTACATTTTTGAAAGGACAAATTGATAGCTTCTGTAGGTATTTGGCTTCCCTGACCACTGAATTACCTTCTAAATGAGTCTGTCCCTGAGCTAAATCAGGAGTTCTCAAGCTCTTTCATATTTTGAGGCACATCTTGAAAATCAACAGCTTATATAAACAGCTATTTTCCTGTTGATTAACATACCGACTGCCTCCTTCCCATTCAGAACTGCATAACATCCATGGAAAAGCTACAGCAATGGGCAATAAGAAGAACTAAAATTGAAGGAAATATGTAGTATAGCTAATTTATATGTGATTTAGTGGCTGGAAATACAAAAGAAGGCCCACACTGTATAAGCAGGCAGACCTTTACAGCTCACCAGCAAGTGCTGCATGGATTACAATTTGGGAATCATTGATCTCAATATGCAGTCAATCAGGGAGTACTGACAGGTTCAACAGTCTGGAAAACTCTGCTTCCTATCTGAATATACTTGAACATGATCACATATGAATATCAAATGTGCATGTTATGTTTCTCAGCTCTTGTTGACACCATTGACTACCAGCTGTTTTTGGTACATTGGTGGTCTCCAGAGCAAGGACTGTGAGTTAGAGATGCCATTTTACTGATTTAAACCTCTGAGACAGTTGCTTTGTTCTGACTAGTTATGATATCACTGTTTAGCACAGCCCAATAAAGTAGTACGTATTGTCATCCTACAGTCATAGACTCTGAGGCTGGAATGGGCCATTAAGTCATCTCATCTGTTTTTGTTTTAAACACAACCCATAGGATTTAACCTAGTTATTCCTGTATTAAATTCCTTGAACTTCCCTTATTGAAACTGTATGCATTATGACTTTTTAGGTACTGGTGCGTACTGGTTATATTAGTTCACATTCTCTCTGGAAAGACTACTGCAAGACAACTGTATTTTTTAAAAACTCTTTCTTGTCCCTTCAAGAGCCTGAAAGATGTCCAGAACCATAGTGAAATATTCATTAAGATGGGTGAGTTATGTTATTTAGTTTGGTATTAATGCTGAAAGTTATGTATAGGTGTCTGACAGACATGGTCTGTGATTCCCAAAATCCCTGGCCTGGTGAAATGGAATATGAAATTGAGGAGATTGTTTTGCACACAGTCATTAACAGGACTAACAGTAGAGCAGCAACTGCTATTTGGTTACAGAATGCTGCAAAATAATTCTCTACACTTCCTCAATAGCAAACCTGAAAATACAGTCTGTGTCTGCCATGTGATTACCCAACTCAGAAAATAGTTCATTAATTTCAATGTCAGTAAAGGTGGCAGAATCTGTCCCTAAAAGATGAGATACCAAATTTCCATGAATGAGTTTGGTGCGTCAGCTAATCAGCACAGCCTGACAGACCCATTGAAAGCAGGTGCACTCTGAACTGCACATGCACCAGCGTATTCTGAATAGCAAGCACTGAATTTTTGAAGTTATGAAAGCATCTTGCATGCAGGAATGGCTGAAGGGCTTTCATCTGAACTTAACCCATGTCTGAAATATTCCTAAATAAGGTTTGCAATTCTTAGTCAGTAACCACAATTACCGTTGCATTGCATAAGTACTATACAACTGTTTCTTAGTCAATACACAAGAATTATGCTTTTTTACCAGAGCAGAGGTTTTGACATAGTGCTTAGTAATTGAACACAGAATAGCAAATTAGAAAAACCCCTTACAATATTAAATGCAGCCTCCTCTCACAACAAATGAATTATTCCAAAAAAATAGGTCTCGTATTCTCCAGGAACACAAACTCCTGTCTCCTGGTTCAGTGTTTTTTCACTTGCAAATATAGATGTAACAGGAAGCTGCATTCAGTAGCAGCTTACATGCTAGTTGAGTGCCTTCCCGACCTTTAGCCAGTTGGCCATGCCCTAATTGGGTTGAAGAGAATAATGATGCTGGTGGTCATAGATCTAATCCAAACATGGGAAACATTTTCATGACAATTTTTACAACAAACATTTCCCTTTTTTTTTTCATGGGAAAATGTCAAAATTTAAAATTTGAGACTCCCTCCATGTGATTCAGGGCTGGACCTGACCACATACAAACAAACATTTGGAGTGACATTTCAAAACTGCCTAAAAGATCTGAATACCCAATTCCCATCCATTTTAGTGGGAATTAGGTGTCCAGTTACCTAGATGGTTTTGAAAACCAAAATGTTACATTTCAGAAACTGTACAATGCATCCAAAGAGGGAAGTAAATTGATTTAGGTACTAGCTGACAAAGAAAAATATCTGACCCAACATTTCCAAAAACAGTTGCCTAGAGTTAGGCATCTTGAGCTGCAAAAAAGCACTGAAGGAACTAGATTTGCAGCAATGCAACACTTATTTATAGCTGTAACTTTAGGTATCAGCTTTTTAAAAATGTCTGCCTTGGTGACAAGTAGCCAGCCATCTGCTAAAAGGAAGGTTCTCAGAAGTACCTGCATCTGAGTCTCTCACTATAACTGAATGCTTTGTATTGCAAGCAGAAAGATGCATTTTTATTAATATAAAACATCAATATTGTGTGAGGCAAATACAAGACAGTATGAGATGAGAGAGGAACTGTTTGTCCCAATCCTGTTCCTTTTTCATTCCCTTAGAAATAGAAATGAATGGGATTGTCCACATAAGTCCAGTACCTATTAGCCATGTGTCAAGCGAGTAATTTTTTAAACTGATTCATCATCAGTCAAATAAAATGGTCTATCTCTTCTTTTTTAACATGCTTCGTGTAATTAGTTTAATTGCATGTGGCAGGGGAAGGAGTTGTTTAAGCAAGTCCTTATAGAAATTAATCTTTGGTATAAAAAATGAGTACTTAAAAGACAGAGCTTCCTATAATTCATGTTTTCAGGAAATAAAATAGGAAATCAATCAAGAGGAGTGACACAAAAGATCTCTTCAGCAGGAAGCTGTTTCTTAATTAACTCCAGACACGTTTTTGCACAAACGTCTCACAGGGTGAGCTGTCTTGTGATTGTATTTTTCAGAAATTCTCTGTTGCCCTTCACCTCACTTCTTCCCACAGATGGCTGGTGCTCGCTGTCTTCCTCCAGCCAAGAGGGGCAGTTTAGAGGCTTCCTTTTGCAGCTGAAGCCAACATCACCCTTTTGGCTAGCTCATGCAGTATGGGCAGCCTGCCTCCATCTGTGCCCCGGTTCATGAAGCCATCACTAGTTCCAGTGCCTGGGTTAGGCCAAATGAAACAAAGAATGGCAAAAAGAAGTGTCTTTCAAATTCATTTAACATTCCCAGTGTGTGTGTGTGAAACAGACATACTATACTAGGAAAAGCTGCATGATTTACTGCATCTTTAACTCATAGTAAGTCTACTTAAAATTACTAACACCTGCGGGTGTCAGAAAGGCCCAGTATGTACACGGGAGGATAAACTAGAACATACTAGATCTTTCAGGGACTTATGGGTAGAAGTAATTTTTAAAAATCTGTTGTTAAAGGTAATTCAGTAAGCAATGTGAGAATTGGTTATAAAGCTACTTTAGGAGCTGTCTCTTCATCTACAAGTCTTAAAGCATCACATGAAGAAAGCTTGCTGTAGCTTAGAGCCAGATCTTGGTGAATTAAACATCACTGACAGTTTTCCAGTAAGACCAACCACAAGGTTGTGTGTTATAGGTTCTGGATAGAAAATTATATGTCTTCACTTGGTGTAAGGAAATTGTTTCGTAGTCTTAGAGTTACTCTAATTTCTGTGGGGTCATATGTAGAGTAACACATTTGGACCCCATGTAATATCTTCACCAGATCTAGCTAGGTTCCTACATGACAATTTAATCATAGCACTTGATCTTTGGTTCCGCCTTCACATGGACAGATATCACAGTGCTGAGTGCAAAATAATACTTATTTAGAGTCAGCCAGTCTTTGAATCTTCCCAAAGTGTTCCTCTGTCCATACTCAGCATGCTTCCCATAGTGACCCTAGGTGTGATATTTCTGGGGCATGTGTGTCCCACCCTATCTGTGTTGGGAAGCCAGATGGTGAAGTAGAAGTGTGGCTTTTTAGAAGGACAGGGCAGTAAAGGAACCCAGTATTTGCCCCCAACTCACGAATGCAGTTGATTGTGACTATGGAGAGGGAATTGAAGGATGGTGATCTGGCTTTTAAGTCATATGTATATCTGTGGTTGGGGCTGAGTACATCACATTGGCATTAGGCCACCACTGTTACATCTTCTGATAGAATTCCCAGCGTTTTGATTATCACTTTATGAATTTGGGGGCAGATTTACTTCATCATGCAGGCATTCATTTCTTGGGGACAGTGTTTCTACTTGTATTGCTTGTATTTTGTCTACTTAGATTATAAAGACTTACATAGACCATCCTCTGTACATATGTCTGCAGCATCTAGCACAGTGGGACCCACAAAAGCATTAATCCATCCTATAGGCTGAACGTCTCCAGTCCAGCACTCTCTGGTCTGGTAACATCTGTGGTCCAGCATGATTTTAGTTATCTTGTCCCATACAGTTTGTTTACAGTTTGTTTGCAGCCACTAATCCTAGCTGTCAGTGTTCTGCACTATTATTTAGCTCTAACTTACCCCTAAATGTCTTCTAAGAGCCCACTGTGCAGTGGAAGGGTTGACCTCCCATGGTTCAGCAAATTATCTGGTTCGGCACGGGTCAGATCCTGAGGGTGCTGGACTGGAGAGGTTCAATCTATAATAACTGTAATTGTCTTAAGGCAAAAGATGTGTCTTGTTATTTATCTCTGAAGCATCTCACTCACTTTTGGCAGAGAGCACATAATAATAAAATAATTACATCAAAATCAATTGAAAAATACTCAAGCGCTCTCTGGAATGTCTGCAAGCAATTGCTATTAATACAGAAATAGCAACCAAAATGTAGCTAAAGCTAATAATATCTCACAGTTATATAATGCTTTTCATAAGTATATGGTAAAGTAAGTGCACCTCCACCTCCAAAAAATTAGTCATTTTGGTGTGATACTGGTATTTGGTTCTATTTTAAATTGCAGAGTTTTCTCCTTTTATTTTATAGCTATTGTTTAGAATGCAAATTCTGCTAATATTACATGTAAATCTGGGAATCAGATGAGGTAAAGTAAGTGTGTGTGTGTGTGTGTGTGTGTGTGAGAGAGAGAGAGAGAGAAGAGAGAGAGAGAGAGAGAGAGAGAGAACAGGAACTGAGATCCTCAAAGAACAATAGTTTTCATTTCTGGAGGTGGTGTTGAGTCATAAACAGCACAAGCTATTTTGTCCTCGCTGGGGGGAAGTAGGAAGTGAAAGTGCAATCTAAGGAACTCCAGACATTCAGATAAACAACCAGATAAGATCAAATGGCACAAAATTACTTGTCCATGTCTGTGATTTTTTTTTTATAAGTTGATTTTATCCAGTGTGACTGTAATGAAGGATTTGTGAAAGGTGTCAGACCAGGCTCTGGAAATTGGAAACCTCCTTTTTACTATTGCACTAGCAGTCACTGATGCAGGTTCACTCGTGCCGGCCTGACAGTGTGTCACAATGTTCTTGCAAGGAAAAGAGGGTACTTCTTTCTCCATGACCCATTCAATCCCTATGCTCTCTGCCAGGATTGCCAAGAAACCAGTTGTGGCTGTTGTTATATTGATGTAGACACTACTCTGCTGGGGCCTGGACTGAATTGATCCTGGAATGAACTTAAATATGGCAGCAATTACCATTATTATTTTTTCCTGCAATCCCTGTACTGTGATGGTAGTTTCACAAAACAAACAATGACACAAAGAATGTACAGTCTACATGCAACATGGCACTACAAGTGAGGGTCAAAACACACAAGAGGAAATGGAAGTGAGATCACTTGGTTACTCAGCAAAGCATGGAAATATTGGGATGATCCTATAACATCTCCTCTGCTTTTGTGCTTTCTTTTTTTAAGTGATCTCTCCAGGGCTTCCCTTAGGATTTATGAGGCCCTACGCAATACTATTAAACAGGTGCCCTTATGCCCAATGGCAGCTGGAGGGGACAACAATTTTCTTTTGGAGATGCGAATTTATAATCTTCAGCAACAGAGTAACAAAATATTTTTAAAACAAATTTTAAAGGAAGGTCCTGTAGATGAGGAGTGGGGAACCTAAGGCCTAGGGGCCAGATGCAGCCCCCAACTTGGATCTGGCCTCCGAGGTTCAGGGCTCCCCCCGAGCATTGGGGAGCCTGTACTGGCACTCCAACTGTCCCCACTGCCTTCCGTGGGGCTGGAGCACACAACATCTATTAGCTTGAGCCCCTCTAGGCTCTGGTATGTGAGGGGAATGTGGGAGTGTCTTTCTCCTTCTCAGTCAGGGGCCACATGAGTGACCCCCAACTCAAAAAGGATTCCCGACCCCTGGTGTAGACTAACACAGTAAATTCAGGAATTGACAGTCTATACCTGGGCTTGGCAAAATGCCTGTTAAATGGCTTAATTGCCACTTGAATGGCTCTTTCACAGATTTGATGTTCTGCTAATACAGAATAGGCTTTTCTACTTTTAAGTTAACTAGCTCCTCTCTGGATGAAGCAGAGCCATAGAACAGGGATAGGGCCAGGCAGCTGGGTGGACATTAAGATGAAGTGCTGCCCCAAATTTCTGGGTACCCTACACAACTGCGTATTCTGCATATGGGCAAGGATGGCTCTGGATTGCTCCTGTCCACTCACTTCTTGTAGGTGAAATGATAGCAGTAAATGTCTAGGAGGAATTTCAATGAGGTAGAGGGTTGCCAACTCTGACTGATACAATTCTGGGAGATTTTTCTCCCCAACATTTTCTTAAATATCCTATTAAACTTTCCCAGGATTGATTTCAACAGTCACTGGGAGACTGATGCTAATTTTGGGAGACTCCAGGCCAATCCCAGAAGATTGGCAACTCTAGTGGTGATGTGGCAAACTACTTGTAGAACAAAGCCCAGAGACAATGGAGGGGAATAGAGGAGGGAAAGAAAATGGAGGCTGGTATGCATAACAGGGAAGGAACAAAAAAGGAGGTGAGCTCAGGAATGCTGGCAGGAGCAGTGTCATATAGGGATGGCAAAAACAAGATGTTCAGATTTGATGCTGGGAAGCACTAGTCAAGAGGGACAATTTTTGCATCAGTATTTTAGAAGCACTTAACTGGAAAGGAGCTACCTTAATTTTGACAAGGCCAAGATACCTGAGTGAGATTTGTGCATTAGGGCAAAAAGGTAGAGGTAGAGGGCAGAGTTTAGAAATATTGTGGCAGAAAACCCCCAGCAGATTTAGCTATAGCCTGAGAAGGACAGGGAGAGGAGTTGAAGATAATTTCTTAGGTAAAGGCCTGGCTTCCTAGGAGGGAAATGACATTGTTGACATAATTGATAATGGCAATAGTGGAGGGAATTTGAAGGAGGAATGATGATTGGCTTCGTCTCGGTTGTGTTAAGTTTGGAGGATGCAAAAGAAACAAGACTGACCTTGCAGGGACAGATCTGGAAGGGGGTGCAGCTGATTCAGCAGTGAGGGTACGGTAAGGAAGTTAACAATCCAGCAGTTGTAAAGAGTCCAGTCAGTGACTTGGGGAAAGAGGTAGGAAGACAGGACAGAATACACCAAAAACACTTCATACAAAGCAACAAATGCTCATCAGATTACAATGGATGCATGATCTTAGTTATTTAATAGCTGCTTAACATATTAGTTTCCTTTTCCTGCGCATCACTGCTTGGGTCTACAGCCCTTCTCTATTCCATATTTCTTATCACTGTATGGATGGGTGGGAGAAGGGGGCTGGGTAGCATCATCTTGTGAAGATAATATTTGGGGCCGGTGATCAGTCCCCTTGGGTTGCTAATGGATTGTTCACACATCTGAGAATGCTGTTAAGAAGCTTCTGAAGTGGAATGTGAATCCAGCTGTAACAATTACTTACTACTCATATTTCCTATCCCGGGTTCCCAAGAGTTTCACTACTGCCTATTAGCAAGCTGACGGTGAAAGGAACAGTTGTAAATCTCAAAAGCAATGATAAGCTCAATGCTCCTGAATGAAATAAAGAATAACTAACTGCAATTTAAAAATAGATTCTTGAACCTTGATCTTTTAAATGAGCGATGCCGGCAGCAAGGCAGTGGACACAGAGAGAGCATAAATGATAACCATTTCTCTTTTCTTGCTTTATGATCTTCCATCTTTCTTGGAGCTGAACGAGGAATGACAGTCTATGGGTTGCATCCAAATGTCAAGCCAACATATCACATATTTTCCAAGCATGACCATGAGGAAGCCAAGTAATCAAGAACTCATAAAGAAATAGGAGAGTTGTAAATTCTAACCTTGCATCATTTTACTGTCTTACTCTGGTTTTCAGCAGAGAGACTAAAGGGAATATAGTAGGGAAATCAAATAAACATCTTAGATTTCTGTATACTATGGGGAAGAAACAGGAGAATTGTAAATAGTAATGAATAATCACAATTATGATATAATAAGCATCACAGAAATTTGGTGGAATAACTCACACCAATGGAATATTTATATACAATGATACAGCTTATTCAGGAAGAACAGGCAGGGCAAAATGAGATAGTGTTGCCTTGTACAGCTGCACAGAGGTTGAGACAGTAGTGAAAGCCAGACAATTGGAGGACTATGGACACAGATAAAAAGGCTAAAAATAATGATGTAGTGATAGGTATCTTCTACAAACATTGCTCAAAGTACAGCCTGAATCCCAAGAAAATTACTACCCTTCCTGACTAATAAAAACCAAGAAACAGAATTATAAAGTAAATACAGACTCAAGTACCCAGAGGAGATCATTCCAAACTTAGTAGCTCTACTTTCATCTTCAATAGACATCAGTACTGTTTCTTGATCTATCAAATGGTTAGTGAAAAAAAATTAGAATAATTGTTACTATGAATTGGGAGGATTATTAATTATTGCGTCAGTGTTTATACAGGACGGAAGATCCCAAACATGAGGTAAATGTTAAACGTTATTAGGAGACACTGTTTCTTTAAAGTCCTTGAGCCCAGCTGATTTAATAGCAAAAAGAAACATTCTGTAAAGACCTGGTGTAATTAAAACTTTGTATGAGAGGTGCTGTGGACTAGCATATAGGGCATTACACTGGGGCTCAGAGGTCTGTGTTCTATTGCAGGGTCTGTCACCACCAGCAGGCAATCTTCAGCAAATCTCAATGGCTCTGTTTCCCCTCCTGTAGCTTTTCAAAACAGGGACCACTACCATCGCAATTGTCCCAGACCACTGCAGACCCCAGGACAATCCCGCCACCAACTGAGGCTCCAGCCCTACCTCTTCTGAACCAACCCCTGTTCCGCTCCACACTCCACTTCATCCCAAAGCTCTGCCCCTTCTTCTCTCCCACCCCATCTCTTCCCACTCCATTGCACATTTTCCTCCAACCCCCTTCCTGGAGCAATGTGATCTGGGGGATTTTACCAGGGGGCCTGCTCTGGCAGCAGGGCTCAGGCTTGCTCCATACTCACTGCAGTAGTGGGAATTGGAGTGAACTGGCTCCAGCCCATTGTGATCCGCCAAGTCTGGCTCTCAGCCATGTTGTTCAGTGGAGTGATCCAGCTGGGAGATGGCAGAGCTGAGCAGGTTAGGTTTGGGGTGCTCTGCTTCCCATCACTCCTGCCATCACTAGTGAGTGTGGGGATAGACTTGGTCCCTGCTGCTAGATCCAAGCCCTCTGTTAATCCTCCAGGATGCCCTGGGCCTCAAGCCTCCCTTCCTCCCTCCTGCCCCAGAGCACAGAGCCTGGGTGGCTGCTCTAAACTGTCCAACAGATGGGACAGCTCTGACAGTGTCTTTGTACGATCATCTACAGGCATCCCATTCTAGGTTGATGCCTGTAGATGATCGTACTAATAATACAAGACATTCTAAGGCGAAACAGGTTCATTTTGGCTTTCCGTGAGGCTTCAATATCAAGTTTATGACCTTATCCAGCAAAGTATTCAAGCACATCCCCAAGTTTTGAGCATGAGTAGTCCTACTGACTTTTCAGGGACTACTCACATGCTTAAAGTTAGACACATATGAACGTAACATGCAAGATCAAGAACTTAGTCATTTTTGCGTTGCTGTCCCACCACGCCGGAAACCACTCTAATAGAATTTACTTGAATGATTCAAAGATCTTGCAATATATATTAAAAGGAGAGAAAGGTGGAAAAAAGGAAATTAGAATTCTGATTCTCTGGTGTGCTGTGAGCTTTTGCTCCTATTGTTTACATCTGCTACATGTTCTGCTCTCCAATATTAAAAACAAAACCAAAGCATGATCCTTTTTTCTGTGGCCCTCAGGAGAAGTAAAGTGGCTGAGCAGTCTGGCCTTCCAGCAGCACTGACCCTTTGAGAGATGACTCATGAAGTACCCTGTCAAAAGTAAAATCAAAAGGGAAGATGCTAATCTAAATTCTATTATTTTCATTTCTCTGATAATTTTTAAATGGATGGCCTGAAACACATCTATCTCATTCACTAGGGCTACGTCTAGACTGCAAGCTTCTTGTGCAGAAGCTTGTATCGCAAGAGATCTACATGGATGATCTCTTGAAAGTAAGCTCTGATTGCTATGCACAGAATGGCCACCAGGGCACCTGTGCTTTTTCCTCTTTCCTCTTTTTGCGCAAGAAATCCCTTTTCCCTGTCCACACACACCTTTTTGCGAAAGAGCTCTTTCGCAAAAAGGCATTTTTCCTCATAGAATGAGGAATACCTACGCTGGAAAACCCCCTCTGTTCTTTCAATTTTTTTGCACAAAAGTGCGCATGAGGTGTGGACGCTCCATGAGTTTCCATTTTTCCAGAAAAGCTCTGTAGTGTAGACATAGCCTAATTCTCTACTTATTTTTATTCAGCATGTGATTTTTTTAACAGTAGAAGAATGCCATAATCACCTGACTGGAAATAAAAGATCAGATAAACTAAAAACATCAAGCTCCCACCCTGACCATTACACCCATAACCTTGCTAGAACACTAGAGAGCAGCACAGTAGTATAGCCAGAGCCAATTTTACAGATATGAATAATCCAAAACTTGCCTTAGCTGCATATAGATCTGTGTGTTGTTTGCACTCCAATGCATAGGGGAGGGGGGAAACTGGACAAACAACAAACATGTGGGGGATTTGATAGCAGCCTTCAACTTCCTGAAGGGAGGTTCCAAAGAGGATGGAGAGAGGCTGTTCTCAGTAGTGACGGATGGCAGAACAAGGAGCAATGGGCTCAAGTTACAGTGGGGGAGGTCTAGGTTGGATATTAGGAAAAACTATTTCACTAGGAGGGTGGTGAAACACTGGAATGGGTTACCTAGGGAGGTGGTGGAATCTCCATCCCTAGAGGTTTTTAAGTCTCGGCTTGACAAAGCCCTGGCTGGGTTGATTTAGTTGGGATTGGTCCTGCTTTGGGCAGGGGGCTGGACTTGATGACCTCATAGACTCATAGACTCATAGACTTTAAGGTCAGAAGGGACCATTATGATCATCTAGTCTGACCCCCCGCACAATGCAGGCCGCATAATCTCACCCACCCACTCCTAGAATAATCCTCACCCCTATATCTCAGATATTGAAGCCCTCAAATAGTTTGAAGACCCCAAGATGCTGAGAATCCTCCAGCTATGATCTGTACCCCATGCTACAGAGGAAGGCGAAAAACCTCCAGGGCCTCTGCCAATCTACCCTGGAGGAAAATTCCTTCCCGACCCCAAATATGGCGATCAGCTAAACCCTGAGCATGTGGGCAAGACTCCCCAGCCAGACACCCAGAAAGTTCTTTATAGTAACCCCTATCATCCCTCCATTGACCTATTTACCACTGATAATGACTAGTCAATTAGTTACCAAGACCATGTTATCTTGTCAAACCATCCCCTTCATAAACCCATCTAGTTTAATTTTGAAGCCAGGTAGATCTTTTGCCCCCACTACTTCCCTTGGAAGGCCATTCCAGAACCTCACTCCTCTAATGGTTAGAAACCTTCGTCTAATCTCAAGTCTAAACTTCCTACTAGCCAGCTTATATCCATTTGTTCTTGTGTCCACATTAGTATTAAACTTAAATAATTCCTCTCCCTCCCTAGTATTTATCCCTCTAATATATTTAAAGAGTGCAATCATATCCCCCCTCAGCCTTCTTTTGGTTAAGGTAAACAAGCCAAGCTCCCTGAGTCTCCTTTCATAAGACAGGTTCTCCATTCCTCGAATCATCCTAGTGGCCCTTCTTTGTACCTGTTCTAATTTGAATTCATCCTTCTTAAACATGGGAGACCAGAACTGCACACAGTATTCCAAATGAGGTCTCACCAATGCCTTGTATAATGGCACTAACACCTCCTTATCCCTACTGGAAATACCTCGCCTAATACATCCCAAGACCATATTAGCCTTTTTCACAGCCATGTCACAGTGGCGGCTCATAGTCATCCTATAATCAACCAGGACTCCGAGGTCCTTCTCCTCCTCCGTTACTTCCAACTGATGTGTCCCCAGCTCATAACTAAAATTCTTGTTATTAATGCCTAAATGCATAACCTTACACTTCTCACTGTTAAATTTCATCCTATTGCTATCACTCCAATTTACAAGGTCATCCAAATCTTTCTGTATGATATCCCGATCCTTTTCTGAATTAGCAATACCTCCCAACTTTGTGTCATCTGCAAATTTTATCAGGACACTTCCACTTTTGGTGCCAAGGTCAGCAATAAAAAGATTAAATAAAATTGGCCCCAAAACTGATCCCTGAGGAACTCCGCTAGTAACCTTCCTCCAACCTGACAGTTCCCCTTTCAATATGACCCGCTGTAGTCTCCCCTTTAACCAGTTGCTTATCCACCTCTCAACTTTCATATTAATCCCTATTTTTTCCAATTTAACCAATAATTCCCCATGTGGTACTGTATCAAATGCCTTACTAAAATCGAGGTAGATTAAATCCACTGCATTTCCTTTATCTAAAAAATCTGTTACTTTCTCAAAAAAAGAGATCAGATTGGTTTGGCACGATCTACCTTTTGTAAAACCATGTTGCAACTTATCCCAATTGCCTCCTGAGGTCTCTTCCAGTTCTATGATTCTAAACAAACTTGTTGCTAACATGACCCTGCAGTGTTCCCTTGACCAAAATGAGAAGGGGTTTTATAAAACCTTGCTATAGAAAAAGGGGGTTAGGAAGAGGTGGGTTACCATGTGTACTGCTTACTTACAAACAATGAGTAGTCCTGGGGCACGTTAGGCCATGTCTACACTAAGAGATTATTTTGAATTTACTAAATTTGACTTCTGGGCACCCAATTTTGCAAATTCAAAGTTCCATGTCCTCACTATGGGGAGGAATCGAATGTAGTCCGAGGCAGGCTTTGTTAATGTGGATGCACTGTCTCAGACTCAGAGCCCTAGGAAGCGCTCTGGGGAGCTGATGGAGGCCTCCCCGAGGCTAATTAGTCCAAATTAGTGGCACCAGAGCATCCACACTAATGTTATTTGTGACTTACAAGTTCAGGAATAGCATTATTCCTCATGCAAAGCAGGACTACAGAGTTCAAATTCTGTGGCCCCTTATTCCAGAATAATGGGCTTGGTAGTGTGGACACATCACTTACAAAATCAACCTTGGGGGATAATATTGGACTAAAGTCCTAGTGTAGATCAGGCCTTATTGATGAACAAAACTATATGTACAGGTTGGACATCTCTTATCTGGCAGCCTCAGGACCTGACTGGTCCCACACCAAGGAATTTGCCAGACGAGAGAAGGTTTCCCTCCTACAGCCCTCAGCTGCCCATTTGTCATCTGAGGCAGGGGGAGAGGGAGGAACTACCTCCAGCCCCAGCCAGACCGGGCTGCCTGCTGTGGTGTTGGCCCCACTGCTACTGCCCGGCCAGACTGTCTGGCGGGCTCCATCAGCCTGTGCTGCTGCAGACTGCCAGGAGCTGGCTCTGGCCTGGTCGGGCTGCCGCGGGCTTCTGAGTGCTTGGGCTCTGGTCCCAGCCTCACAGCAGCTTGCAGGCTCTGGCCCTGCTTCTATGGGCTGTCCAGGGCTCCAGCCCCACACTGCTGTGTGGTGCTAGGCCTGCCACAAGTCTTGGCCCTAGCCCAGCTGCTGCAGGCTGCCTAGGGCTCTGTCTCTGGCCCCGTGCTGCCCCATGCTGTTGCCAGCCAGTCCTGCTCTGCCAGGGCCTGCTCCAACCCAGACCCAGTGCCACAGGCTGTCGGAAGCTGCTGGGGGCTGCTGCCAGCTACAGCCCCACTGCTGCAGGCTGCTGGGGGCTGCCACCAGCCCTTGTCTTGTCCTGCTACTTCATCCCAACCCCTCCTGGATTGCCCTCCTGCCACTAGACTACTAGAGTTCTCTGATCCAGGAATGTCCATGGTCCCAGAGAATTCTGGTTTTGGGAGGTGCAACCTGTAGTATCATGAGCTTTCATGGGCAAAACCCACTTCTTCAGATGAGCTGTTTTACTTTGATAGGTTTGTTCTCTAAGCCAAATATTTTGTTCTATGGAACTCAGGGTAATTGTGCTGGTACTCTGCTGGCTACAATTAAACAGAATTATTACTAATGCTGTTCAGATCCGAGGGTGAAAAGGGGCCCGCTATATTGAAGCACAATAGGATTAGGAATTATGCACAGCACAGAGAATATGTCCCTATCTCCAGACAAGTTTAATTTAGGAAATGGTTCCAATATTTTTTTAAAATGTACAAGGTATTTTGCTTATGAGTTAAGACTACCTCCGTTTTTAATTACCTTTATATCTTGGGTCGAGTCCTCCATGTCATATAGCGTTTTCATTAGGAAAGTTCATGTGAGTAAAGGCTAGCAAGATTTGTTCTCTTATGTTATTGGCATCTGTCCCAGATATAGCTTAAATGTTAGCCCGTGTCACCATGGCAGTTCTGAAATCCTCCCCTCCCCTCCCCCAAATCTACCATTTAGCTATATTTTTATGGTAAAATCCTGGCTCGTTCAAGTCAATGGTGTTTTGCCATTGACCACTGGGGACAGAATTTCACTGGTAAAGACACAAATCAAAGTAAAATTGCAGTCTTCTCATTCAGTGGTTCTTGGCATGATGCATTTTTTTAAATTAACAAAACAAAAGCTTTATTTTGTGACAGTTAAGTTGTCAACAAGAAATATTGACTCCCAATAAGTCCTTAAAACATGGAAATAAGGTTATGGGAAAAGTCTCCAGCATTCTGGCCCACCTTCTCATCACCTAGAACACTGTTACTAAGGCACTCTGACTTTCCTTAAGGCATTCACTTCTATGGTCAAGAGATACTGAAAAGCAATACCCCTCCCTCTCCTGGCTTTCTCCAGTTCAATCAAAATGCAAAACTTTCAAGGTGATCATCTACTATCTCTCGTATCCACATTGTAGCAAGTCCTACCGCCACATCATCTGATCAATTGGAAAGTTAGTCGATCTCAACCCCACCATTATGGTTGAGCAGGAGAGCTTGAGTGAGATGACAGTTACTGGGGTGCCCAGAACCGTGGGCAACTTTGTTACCCCTTTGCCTTATCAAAAGAGAGACTTGTTGGAGCTAAACTGGGTGACAGTTCATTGTTATCCTGTTCTTTAAGCAATCCCAGACAAACAGCTCAGGACTCTGAGACTGTTTGAAGAGGGTTCTTCCATGGTATCCAGTCCCTGTGACTGGATGCTCACAGTAATTACCAAGTCCACTGCCTGCAAAGAGAGAGTGTGCTCACCTGTTTACCTGGTTCACCTCAGAATCCACACTTATGATAAAATGAAGGAGAATGTTATCAACAAAAGGATTCAAATGACACTGAGTAAGGGCTTTAGAAACAGATATAGTTACAAACAGAGCAAAAGTATAACATGCTTGTCGGAGACTGGACACAAGTTAGACAAGTAGTTTAGTGTTCTTAAATCCTCCACAAGTGTTGTATGAGATACAATAAGGTTGTATAACATACAGTAGAAGCTGAAAAGCTTCAGGGGGTAGCCGAATTAGTCTGTAAAGGATAAACTTAAAAAACAACAAATGGTCTGGTAGCACTTTATAGACTAACAAAAAGAATCAGGCTTTTAACAAGTTAAGCAAAACCAAAATAACCCATTCCTAAGTGGATTCCTCATGTGATTTTTTCCAAATGAACATAAATGTTTTTTTTCTGGAAGAAAACTATCCACAGTGAACCACAGTGAAGGCTATTTCCATGCCACACTGAAACCTCAGCTATTCTTTTGGGCTTTTGTTAAAAGAAGTTTCAAGTTTAGTTTAGGAAACTACTGATAATTCTATCCGTGTGTAATAGGCTGGATTTGTATTATCCACGTACTCTTGCCACTTTGCCTTACATGTTAGATCAGTATCTCTCTGGTCCAGATCACCTCTTGAAGATAGGTATGGAGAGGGAGCATTCAATGCACAAATCTGTTCTAGAGGCAGGAGTTATTTCTACATGGCACCATGCAGTCAATACTGCTTGCTTGCTGCACAAAACCTTCCTCTGGACTTGGTGGGAGCAATATGAGATTGGAAGCAAAAGAAGGCAGGGAGCTGCAGCACCTGTATGGACAACTGCATGCGGAATCCTGGAAAGGTGATACTATGGAGAGGCATTGGATCATCTACCCAATATGGATTATATTCCATGCCTCCAACGGGAGAGAGCCACAGTGCAGCAGCATGGATACCTCTGTGTGAATGTTGTGGTGCTTTTCCCTCTACTTCTATGAGATTTGAACACTTCATCCTACTCCCTTGAAGGGACAGTTTATAGTGAATTCCATGGATTCAGCCTTGTGCTGAATCCTGCCCCTTTGGGCCCTTCTTACAAGTTTCACTACAGAAGGTTGCCAAATTGGCATAAAAAATCTAAACTGTAAGTCAAGGATCAATCCTGCAAATTGCTTAGCACCTACTGCAGGCAATAGAAGCAGCAGTGATTCTGTACCGTGCAATTAACACTTCCTCAGATCGAGCACTCGTGTAAGGATTAGCTATTTATTGCCATCTTCAGAAGATCTTTGTATAGACTTTTTTGCTGATGATTGATGGCAATGCGGTGTGCACTTGAACTGAGGAAAAAAATTAGTTTGTGATGAGGAAATTGTTCAAATAGAATGAAACTGCCAATCTAAATTTAATTGTGCCCTAGAAATGCATTCATTCTTCCTACCTCTCCTCCACAATTGCTATAAATGTGTCATGTCTGTTGTCTAGAGCTTTATACTCTTCAGAGCTCTTTGTTGGAAACTAAGTAGCCCACTTGCCTGTCTTCCCTTTTCCAAAATACCATACATTAGAGGTCATGAGTTACAGAACCCAGGTTTAGACGGTGCAAAAAACTGCTATTTTTCATGATCCCATTGCTTGCCAAATTTCACTTCTGCTCTCAATTTATACCACACAGCTAATTTTAATAACAACAATGACACTTTCTATACACACAGCAAATGTTTTCAATCTCTATTTTAAGAAATGACACCAAAATTTCCAGGAGTCTCTGTTGATTTTTGGTATCATAATAATTTGGGTGTCCAACATGAGACAGCTCAGGTGTGTTGTAGAGAGGTGCTGAACACCTGTAACTCTATTTGATTTCTAGGGTCTTGAAAACTCACTCACTCTGAAAAATCTGACACAAGGTATCTCATGCTGAGCACCCTATGACAGAGGACACACAAAATCAATGCCACTTATGGAAAATTTGACCTAATTCCTTATAGGGAAATCCTGACCCCACTGTAGTCATGTGCAAAATTCCCATAAGAACGGCCATACTGGGTCAGACCAAAGGTCCATCTAATTCACTATCCTGTCTTCCAGCAGTGGCCAATGACAGATGCTCCAGAGGCAACAAACAGAACAGGTGATCATTGCATGATCCATCCCCTGCTGTCCATTCTCAACTTTTGACAAACAGAGGCTAGGGACGCCATTCCTGCCCATCCTGGCTATTAGCTGTTGATGGATCTAATCGCCATGAATTTAGACTTCTCATAACGGCCTCAAGTTTTACAAAGAGAAGTAACATCATACAAATTTTTGCTTTTAAGTTTTCTCTCTTCTTGACTTGGGCTTTTCTTTAGGTTGACAAAACCATGTTTTTAATTTAAACTCCATAAAAATAAGTACTAGTGTAATTATGGGGTGGGTGGGAGGTTTCACAATGCTTATGAAACCCCAAGTATTTGAAAACCCTATTTGTAAATCTCAATAAATCTTAAGCACCACTGACTTCTCCCAACAATGCTGTAGTTGCAAATTTTACAACACAAATGAGAAATCAAGGAAAATTCTAGTAACTTAGGTTCCTTGAATTTACAAATTTGCAAAAGGGAGCCCATAGTAGGTCAGTATCTATAATAAATCATAGCAGTGATTTATTTTGCTGATCTAGAATTTGAAGAAAAACACTATATTTTAAAAAGATAACTTTAAGTACTTTAAAGTAGATTATATCTGAAAAATATAACTGTGCCAAATTATGATCCCATTTTTCCTGTAGTAGTTTAAAAATAGCCATTTTTATTCATAAATGTCTTAGCAGAATGTACAAAAATCTACCTTTGTGCCTATAATTGACCACATTATAAACTTAATTTAGATTATTTTTACTTAATATAAACAGGGAATTCAAGCAAGGATTTAGGCAAGGAACCAGCTTGCCAATATATACACAAATACAGACGCTTTGTATTTAAATTTAATAAAATATCTGTTTTATATACTGGCCCCTAAAGCAAACTAGTCAGCAGAAAATGGACTTGAGAAAGTTATTATAGGTTCTTAGAGTAAACTTTACATCCACTTAGCCTACCGTAGGTTTAAAATATGCTTTAGATCTATGGCATACATACACAAACACATGAAGAGGTAATCCAAGCCACTTGGCTTCGAAAGTCTGGAATATTTAAATTAGACTTAGTAGAGAGATTGGTGGACAGAGTAAAGGTGAGGACAAATACAATTTGTCATATAGATAAATCTTATCTGTCTTGCCATTTTTTCAGATATATAATAAAACTTTGTATTCCAGTTACAGTTGGGACTGTGGTGTCTCAGATATAGTGCAACAAGTAGATATAATTGTTCATTTTTTGATGGTGACTACTGTATCTTAATCTTCCCATTGTAATGATCAGTTCATTAAATACTGATATTTATATAAATTATTCAGGGTAAATTTTTCAAAAGTGCTTATTTTTCTTAGCAATCTAAATCTCATTGGCTTTCAGTGGGACTTGGGCTCCTATGTCATTTAAGCAGTTTTGAAAATGTTATCTTTAGTCTTTTATACATAGAATCATAGATGATTAGGATTGGCAGAGACCTCAGGAGGTAATCTAGTCCAATCCTCTCGAAACAGCACCAACTGCAACTAAACCATCCAAGCCAGGGTTTTGGTAAGCCTGGCCTTAAAAACCTCTGAGGATGGAGATTTGAACACCTTTCTAGGTAACCAATTCCATAGAATCATAGAACCATAGAGCTGGAAGAGACTTCAGAAGATCATCAAGTCCAGCCCCCTGCTCTAGGCAGGACCAATCCCAACTAATTCCAGTGCTTCACCACCCTCCTAGTGAAATAGTTTTTCCTAATATCCAACCTAGACCTCACCCACTGCAACTTGAGACCATTGTTCCTCATTCTGCCATCTGTCACCACTGAGAACAGCTTCTCTCCATCCTCTTTGGAACCTCCCTTCAGGTAGTTAAAGGTTGCTATCATATCCCCCCCCCCCCCGACTCTTCTCTTCTGTGGACTAAACAAGCCCACATCCCTCAGCCTCTCCTTGTAGGTAATGTGCTCCAGCCCCCTAATCATTTTTATTGCTTTCTGGAGAACATTCTCCATTTTGTCCACATCTTTTCTGTAGTGGGGAGCCCATAACTGGATGCAGTATTCCAGATGTGGACTCATCAGTGCCAAATAGAGGAGAATCCTCACTTTCCTCAGTCTGTTGGTAATGTTCCTGCTAATGCAGCCCAATATGCCATTAGCCTTCTTGGTAACAAGGACACACTGTTGACTCATATCCAGCTTCTCATCCACTCTAATCCCCAGGTCCTTTTCTGCAGAACTGCTGCTTAGCCAGCTAGTCCCCAGCCTGTACAGTACATGAGATTCTTCCTTCCTAAGTGCGGGACCCCTGGGCCGCTCCACTTGATACCAGTTGCCAACTGGACATTGATTCATTTGTCACTAGTGGAGTATTGATTGGACCACTGAGCTCAATGATCTAGTCAAGTTTCTATCCACTTTATAGTCTATGCAGAGTAGCCAGCGGAGACAAGCCAGGGTTCCAGGACTGGCATCATAATTCTGGGGTCCATTCTGTCTTTGACACATCACTTTCTCCCGTAACATTAATGGATTTCATGCATATGCATCAGTGAGAGAATGGACCCCAGTATTTGTAAAATAAAAGAATCTCAGGAGTAATCTCTCTGTCAGACTCTATAGACACGCTGCTAAGGTTAGTGTACTAGTGGGATTCAGCTCTTCCTCAACATCATCACCACAGTTTCATTTTCTTCAATTGCAGCTGTTAGTTAGCACCACGAGGAATAAGCTGGAACGTGTAATTTGCACATAGACCTGGCAAAGGGGTGGTGTGGAACTGCAGCACACATGGGGGAGATCTAAATATACCTCGTCTCAGGATTGTACCACTAGGGTGAAAGAGGATAGGTAGCTCTTTGATTAAGGCATGACCTGAGGGCTGAAGAGAGTAGAGTTTAATTCCCAGCTCCTTTCTGTTTGACTGTGACTATGTAACACCTTAAAACAATTGACCCTGTATGCCTACAGATGCAGATAGGCACCTAGTTGGATTTTCAAAAGCACCTACTTGCCTGTCTTCACTTTAGGCACCTAGATATCTTAAAAAAGAAAAAAAAACTGGTCCTCAGTCTATGTACATGAGCTACCCATCTGTAAAATGTGGATAACACCACATCCCTGTTCACTGGGGTGTTGTGAGAGTAAAGACTGTGAAGTGCTCATAGTAATGGAGGTCATATCAGCACTTCAGCTAGTTAGTCAGGGCAAAGGTGCATCACTTCTCCCTGGTGTGCTGATCTCATTCGGAGGGCTGAGCCACGGGCTCTCCTGCCCTCTTTCAGGTGATTTGCTAACTGAGGGAAGAATCCTGCCCACAAGGACAACTAATGCGATGAGCAGTGGTGGAGAACAAACAAAGGGCAGGAGAAACATCTTGTGACTTCTCTCTGCAATGAATCTTGACCGCTTTATATAATTTAGTGGAAAACCTTATCCATGCTGAGTTGCAATGTTAGTGTTAAAGGAGGGAAAATTGACCAAAGTACTCTCTGTGAGGAACAGGCCAAGATCCCAGTTCAGATCTTAAGAGAAAGCTAAGAAAGTCGCCCTGAATTAGCCAGCAAATGAAAGCATCAAGAAGGCATGGAACGATTCCCCCACTCTGGTTAGCATTCGTGTTGTCATCTGCAGCATAAATTGGCCAGAGGCTCCCACTGCTCTTTTGAAAAGTGTACTCCCTGCAGTGCAGTATCATTGGTAACTTTAGCCCAGCTGCTATACTCCATTTATGTCACTTTAGAAACCAGCATGTGGCTGGATCTGGCCCACTACCTGCAGCACCTACAAATAAAGGGCAGTGTTGCTCTTTGTGTTGTAGCCTGTTGGCAATTTGTAAATTTGTTTCCAGGCAGTTTAGAATCTCTCAATAGACAGACTGGACCTTTACCTTACCACCTGCCAGTTCTGTCTACACAATGTGCTTGGAAAACATGTTGCACTAATTCACCTTTCCTTTTGGCTGGCAAGCCTCCCGAGGCATCTGTTCTCAGCTCTAGGGAACATTCAAAGGCTTTAAATCTGATCTTTCAGGCAGCTGCACTAATTTGACTAAATGGGCTAGAGAAGGGGATGGGGAGAAATCTATAAAATATTTGGCTGACATTTGAAAAAAAGAGGGTGGATGTTTTCTTGTTAACCTTTAGAGCAGCACATTACATAAATTGTGACAAAGTTCCCAGATTAAATGGAACTGTATTAGGCATCATGGAGCTCACTTTTAGATTTATCACTCCAGCAAATGAATTCTACTGTAAAGTCTGGCAATACATCTTTTAAAGAATGCTGTTTATCTCATTTGGGAACTTGAGTGCTGATAAATAAGGGGCATGACTGAACTACCAAAAAAAATGGATGGACAAGATGATTCAGTAGCATCAGTTTCCTTTGGTGAGGAGAAAGTGTTACACTGTAGCTAGTCCATTAAAAATAATAGATTTATCTTACCACTTTTGTGAGGGTGCAGTAGTAAACAATATCTGGGCAATTGCACTCTTTGCGTAATTAAAATTATTGTGGTGTTACTAGTATTCCTTATAATATGGTAAAGTTAATTCTTTGCAAAGAAGCAATTGTACAGATTTTAATTACAAACAACTGCGCTGCTGTATCTTAAGTTACTGATTACCATTCTGCTAGAAAGCATTCACTCTGAGCACATAAATATAATTATTTATGTTTAAAAGAGGGTTTGAGGTACAAATGATAGTGGCATAGTGGATTCATTTAATTCAATTCCCCTCGAAAAGTAAATTATAAATAGTCTAAAATAAATTATCTTTGGTTTCTAAGATATTTGGGTGCAATGTTACAAAAATGATTAGGGATATGGAACAGCTGCCATTTAAGGAGAGATTAATAGGACTAGAACTTTTTAGCTTAGAAAAGAGAAGACTAAGGAGAGATATGATACATGTATATGAAATCATGGCTGGTTGGAGAAAGTAAATAAGGAAAAGTCATTTAACTGCTCCTATAACACAAGAACTAGGGGTAACTAAAATAAATTAATAGGTAGCAAGTTTTAAACAAACAAAATAAAGTATTTCTTCACACAACACAGAGTCAACCTGTGGAACTCCCTGCCAGAAGATATTGCGAAGGCGAGGTCTTCAACAGGGTTCAAAAAGAACTAGAAAAATTCATGGAGGAGAGGTCCATCAATGGCTGTTAGCCAGAATGGGCAGGAATGGTGTCCCTAACCTCTGTTTGTCAAAAGCTGGGAATGGGCAATAGGGGATGGATCACTTGATGATTACCTGTTCTGTTCATTTCCTCTGGGGCACCTCACATTGGTTGCTGTCAGAAGACAGGATACTGAGCTATATGGACCTTTGGTCCAACCCAGTATGGCTGTTCTTATGATCTTATGTAATGCCTGTAGCAGCCAGTTAAGGGAGGAGAATTTCTTTGTAGTTTTTCAAAGAGTGAGTCATAGTGTAACAAGAGAAATTGCAATTAAAAGGCTCAATTTTGATCTCATTCATGTCAATGGGGGTTTTGCCATTGACTTTTACCGGCAACAGGGTTGAATTGTTTAATTACAAGTTTATGAATGTCAGTTGCAAAATGGATGCACTGCAATCATTTTGTCTTGCTGTCTAGTGCATGAAGTCTATGTTTTGCCTACAGATGTAAAAACATCTCTGTAGTAAGACAAAGTTCAGAATATATCAAACCTGTCTACAGCTATATACGTCAGGATGTTGGTCTTCTTACAGACAGATTAGGAGTGGTTAGAGGCATATGTTGTGAGCACAAAACCCTAACCATAAAGTCGTTCAATTTCATGTGGCATGCCATTATCTTACAGAGATCTGGTCTTCCTCCAATTACTTACTTTGTTCAAAAACATCATTGCATGATCTTTGGCCATTTCACCGGGATGGATTAAAATACCCCAGCACACTGTGATCTCAAATACTTCATTGATGTGGTAAGGAGTGTATACCCTGACCCTACTGGGCATCACCCACAGAAACACCCCACATGTTCATGAAGTTGCAGAATTGAGTTAGATCTGGAAAATTGACTCTGTGGTGTCTGATACAATGCCATCAACTGTATTCACTCTGGCTAACACAACAGTTCTCAACAGACCATATGCTTTTAGTGATGATGAATTACAAACAAGTCTATAAATCAGAAGAATCCTAAATGCCATAATAAATGACATTTCAGAGGTTTTTGAGATCCATGTTTTGTTTGAAAGGGGGAGAAAAAACAATTATTTAAAAAAGTTTGACACGATGGAAATTTGTAAAAGACCTGTATATTCTATGAAATCACTAGAGCTACTTAAAAAAAATACATGACTCACAATCCCTAAACTTTTCATGGCTTTTTTTTCAGTACGCTCCATACTGCTGTGGTAATTTCACCTACTTCATAAATAACATATTGTATCAAATCCTGCAAGGAGCTAAGCACTTTCTAGGAGGTCCTGAACTTCCTCAGCTTATACTACATATGCAATAAAAGCCCAGAATACTTCAGTAAAATGTGCATTTGGCATTTATTTTTTATAGCTAGTTTAGTTTGAATTATTTGTGAGAATATTCCGTTGTGTGCTATACAGGTTCTATAGCGTGTTTTGTACTGGCTAAGAAATGTCATTAATGCCACCACTCAGTACAGGACTTGATTATTAAATCTTTGAGACAAGGGAAGAGATGGATGCTTGTATGTATATTAATTCTGATTGTTCACCAAAGTGCAAATTAGTGAGTTTTTATTATACAATGTGATACATTTAATATAAATATTCAAAAGTTTACTAAAAGCAAATTGGCACAACAATACAGATGATACTATTATAGAATTAATACAAGGTACTAATATTAAAGGTATATAGGAGAGATGGGATCAAATGAAAACCATTTATATGAACATGCCACAGCTTTTACAGAACTGTTCTTGGACTCAACCAGCACTCCAATAAAGAATTTGGAAAGAATCAGTGGGGCCAGCAGCCGCTGTGGGCCCCAGGGCATGTTGGGGGTGGCGTTCTGTGTCCCCACAAGGGGCAGGACCTTGGTCGGAAGGGATAGGGCTAAGAGCAGTCAGCAGACTGCAGTGCTAGCCCCTCCCATCCCTCAAAACCATATAGAGTGCTGCTCTGGCTCCTGCGGCAGTTCAATAGGGCAATCCACAGTAGCTGCGATAGCAGCCGACAGCTCCAGGCCCCTTTCAATGGCTGAGCCCTGGGGCAATTGCCCCCCTTTCTCCCTCTGTCAGCAGACCTAGGAAGAATAAAATAGGCACTTGCACCATATCCTGCAATGGGACTGCTCATGGAAGTGAGGTCTACTTGTCTGAGAAAAGCAAGAACTAGTGATGAAGAAGTAGGTTGTAGCCACAAAAGCTCATGATGCCATCTACATTTTTTTGTTAGTCTCTGAGGTGCTGCAGGACTATTCACTATTTTTTAAGTTTTTCCTATTTCTTTGTAAAGTAAAATTAACTTCCAGTAGAAGTGTCTGCTCTGGAAGAGTTAAATTTAGCAAAGCTAAAAAAGCAGAAATACATGAACCTTCTAGCCCCGAGGACAAATCTTGTTGAAGGTTGCAATGTTTCCTTATTTTATCTTTATTTACTGTAGAAAGTTGGTTGGATGATGGTGACTAATAGCTGAACATCTGGCCAGTGTGACCTTTAAAAGCCTTTAGTCATTACTGTGCCCCGTTAAACACAATGTCAACAGAAAAGCTCCCATTTTGATTTGGCTGGTATAAATCAGTTTGCAAACAGTGGTGAACATTACCTGTCTAGGCTCATTCCCCTACAAATTGGCTGAAAGATGACCAAAATTTTCCTGAGCTCACTTGGGACTAGCAATAACACATACTTTCTCTGAGGTTGATGGTCATTAAATTCTACCAGATCTGTCCCTTTTTCTCCAGCTCAGATTTTGTAAACCCTTGGGTTTTTCAGATTAATGATATAAAGGAAATCCTTCCACTGCTGCATAATCCAGGCCTCTCCTTCCTCAGAGAGAAGAAAGGAATCCTTTTCATTGTCATTCATTAGTTGGAGTCCTTATATAAAACTCCCTGTGTATTTTGATAAATTATTCTAAAATGGATTTTTCTATTCTTGTTAGAAGGAGGGGAGAGAGGTAACCTCTTCCCTCCCCAAGCCCTAGAAATACATCTAGAAAGGTAATTGAACATTTCAGCACCATCAATCCTAGGAAAAGACAATTTCACAGCTCTTTTAATCTGTGTTCTATGTTAAGATGAAGCATTACTGGAAACTGAATAATAGGGCATTCAGTCTGGGCACTCTCCCTAGCAGAAGAATGCTGACAAGATGGAGGGAATTTGGAGATGATAAAAAAATTAATTTCTAAAGGGGCTGAATGACCAAGAAAGGAAAAGAATTCAATATTTGCTGCTTGGCTAAGCAATGAGTGATTTGGGGGCAAAAGCACTTGGAAGTATCTGAAGGGTGTAAAAACCTGTAAAGGAAGATAATTATTTAGAGTGGCATGAAGGACTGTCACATGAAATTAATGGTACTTCAGGCCTGAATGGTAGCTTTCCCAGACAAACTCCATTTCCAGGACAGAGTGTAGCTGAGCTACCTAATGAACAGATTGGGAACTAAACTGTAACCCAGAGATTCATAATCTGTTTCATGGTTTTCACCCAGTCTGGAGGAAAAATATCCTGCACCAACCCTATAGCTGACACAGTATACAGCCTGTGACATGTGCAATCTTGTGTGGCAGGGATATAGCCTCTGCCTATGTGGTGTCTCTTCCTACTGACAAGTGTTGGGGAAAGGGATGCTCTTCTCCATGCTACTGCTCACAATATAGGAAGCTGGCATGGAGGAGCAAGGCAATGGTGAATGCAGATGGCATAAGGGCAAAGGATATAGATGGGGTATAGTATGAAGCAGTTTAAGAGATGCTACGCCAATGCCCTAGCCAATGAGAAGAGAGCTGATTGGGAGCCTCTCATGGGAAGGCTTGTTAGGGTACATTCATCATTTGTGTTAATAACTTGTTTCACGGATGAGCAGAGTTCAAGGTTGGGAAGAATGAGATTAAGCTCTAAGAAGACTGATGTGGATTCTGTTTCCATCTCTGCAACAAATGAATTGGGTGAGCTTGGCCAAATCTCCTTTGCCATGTCCTCATGAAAGGTGCCCTTATAAATATGAGCAATTCCACAGAAGTCAGTCAGACTAACTCATGATACTGAGGTACTGAGTGCTGTGAGATGAATGCCCTCAACTCTCAGTCTCTTAAGCCATCTGTGTTCAGTTTCCTCAAGTAAAAATGGGAGCCAGATTACCCAACTCACAATGGGTTTAAAGATAACCTAAGGTTTGTAGAGCAGATTCAGATCCTATAGAAGTACAACGTATCAACACCATAAAGCCAAAGTGTCAAGACTTGTGGGTTGAACATTTTATTTGCTGTGTAATTACTACTAACAGCTTCTATTGTCCCTTGTGTTCTTCTACAATCCTGTGGTTACAGATCTAACAAGAAATTAAATATGCTTGTTGCTTGTTTCTACATTTTCTGCAAGAGCACTAAATTACACATTTGGAAAAAACACATGTGGCTTTTATAATATGCATTGAATAGGGAACAACTGAACCAAATTAAACATAAAACAGCACAGAGGCATGTCTCTGACCCAATTGTTATGCTATAACAATCAAATATTTATATAACAGTAAGTGGTACTCTTTCCTTTTACCTTTCAGCAATTGAAATGAAGTTATTCCAGAAAACAGAAACTAGAACAGAAAGAATCCTATAGTTCTAATATAGACATTTTGGATTTCTTCAAGTACTACAACTCCAGCTTTTACAGCCAAGCTTCAGGACCTTGATGCTTCAGGTAAAGGAAATTGTTCCATGGGATAATTGACCCCAAGGGAAAGGTATATCAGTGGCTTTCATGCTAAAAAGCAGCATACTATC
Source organism: Pelochelys cantorii (assembly GCA_032595735.1). NCBI lineage: Eukaryota > Metazoa > Chordata > Testudines > Trionychidae > Pelochelys > Pelochelys cantorii. The sequence continues at coordinate 328,172,315 of CM064326.1, read as the reverse complement.
AAGTCATTAATCATTTGTGAATGTCACTGAATAATTATAATGCAAAAGAAAGGGTCCGAGAACATAAAATATCACAGGGAAATAAAAAAAATATGTAATTAAGAAAACAGGAGTGGAAAAGGGGGGAAGAAAATCCTTTCATAATAGACAAAATTTATAAACACTAGTAGAATGTCAGTAAATTTTCAGAATTTTTTAAGATTCTACACAAATTGTTATTTGAAATGGGCATCCCAGTGTTTTTCATCAAGAGCCGAAAAGGGGTTAAAAAATGAAAACAGAGCAAGATATTTGGGTGTCTAACGCATTCATTGATGTAGATTTGTGCAAAACATTAAAAAGGTGCCTATCCTGAACCCTACATGTCCTTGGCTAACCATGGACACTAAACCAAGTAATAAATGCAGCACCTGGGTCTTCATAGCAATATATCTATGTCTGTCTATCTATCTATCTATCTATCTATATATACCAGCCACAAAAATGAATTTAAAAACATGATTATGTTTGGAAAACTGTATGATTTCAGCCATTTCCTTAAACTTTTATCAAGCCCATAGTAGGCTAGACAAGCAATCCCTCTCCATGGCCTTACTACAATCCTCTTGCCTCACTGCATCCTTTTTGTTTCCCTATAGCTTTGGTGGCCTGATTGTAGAGCCCATCAGATTGTTGGTTACGCGAGTGAGGATGGCTTGTTTTTTTCACACAGTCTGGGGCTTTCCCATTGCAGATGTTCCAAGAGTGCATTGCACACCTCTGACATGAAAGCACCATGTCAATCCAGTACCCTGAAGGAGATGAAGACAGAACAATTCTTGGGTTCTGTAGAGAGACTGGACCATACCATCAAAGGCAGAGATAAACAGAGTGGGAGTCAATTCCTCAGATGGTGTAAATGGGCATTGCTCTGTAGACTTCAATGGAGTAATGCCAAACAACACCAGCCTGAAGACTTAGCCCACTAGGGCTCCAATTCACATGCTTAAGTTCTTTATTGAATTGTAGGTCGTGGATTCTAAAAGTATTTTAATTTAGGGATTGCACAGGAAGAAACAACCTAAAGGCAGAGTCACTCCAACACTTATGTTCCTATCTCATACACCTCTGTCCAGGATTCATCAAAGATCTCAAAACAGTTTTCAAACTTTCAATGTATGAATGAAGCCTTGTAACACAATATGAATGAGGTGGGTAAGAAAGATTACAACTATTATGCAAACGTTAAGATAAAGGCACAGGAAGATTAAATAACTTGGTCATGATTGTTTTAAGAATAGAATCAAGATGTCTGCATTTGCAGGGTCCTACCCTAGTCACACATTAAAGCCATGGATATGTGTACACTTATACATACACATTTGTATATAATGCAAGCTACACTACATCAAGGAGATTTTAAATACATAAAAGTTAGGGAAGGCTAAATTATGGTTCCTTTGCAACTACAATGCAGCTCCCTTGAGTAGGTGAATTGTCTTTTTGGATCAGAAATTGTTCTTAATGAACTCCTAAGAATTGGGATTTCTTATAATCATAACTAGAGGTGGGTGGGACATGATTTTCTGATTCTGTGAGAGGTTGAGGTTTTCAATTTTATCCCACCCAAACTGGGATGAAAAGTTAAAATTTTGAAAATATTAGTGAATTGATAATCTGAAAACAATTCAGATTGGTTCAATCAAAACATGTTGATAGTTTTCAACAATTTCATTTAATTTTTATTCTGCTTTTAATATTTTAAACTTAAAAAACCCCAGAAATTAACTACAGTTTTGAAACTGAAAGCACAACTTTTTGTTTTGAACAATTTCAAAACACTTTTTTTCAACAATGGTTCCTTTTCAGACTGAGTAATATGTCAGAACTAATACTTTCCCATAAATTGTTTAGGTTTTGATTAATTGATAATTTTCCATTGGAAAAAAAATCATTTTGTTAGAATGTTCCTCGTCTGCTCTGATAAGAACCTGCGGAATTTAACAGCCAGGTAGATACTGCTCACTATTCAAAAGTCATATTTATCAATATCACTTTTAGGTGGTGAACTTTTTACTGCTTTAGTTAAGGTAACAGCCTGGGATTGGATTATCAGAAGTGCTGAGTTCTCACATTTTTAGATAAAATCAACAGGAGATGCAGGTCCTCAGCTCCTCAAAAAGGCTGTTTCCCAGATAGATGCTTCTTACTTGCTGCCCTTTTCCTCTCAGAAAGATGTTTCTGAGCAGGGATGCAGCAAAGCAGTGGAGCCTTCAGCAGTGGATCTTTAAAGTCAGGTACATCCTGTCACAGTTCTACAGGGGAATCATATATTGATAGACTTGACATTCCATGCTGCCGCTGAAAGTTATTTAACTTATAATCATGGAAACATAGAATACTAGGACTGGAAGGGACCTCGAGAGGTCATCGAGTCCAGTCCCCTGCCTTCATGGCAGGACCAAATACTGCCTAGACCAGTGGTTCCCAAACTTTTCGGCATCACGCCCCCCTTTTTGATTTTTGAAAAAACCCTCACTCCCCCCTCCAAAAAATAGCAGTGAAACTTGTTTATCTCAAAAAAAAAAAAAAAAAAGGAACTGACTGGTGCAGCAAACCTTGATGGGGGGGAAGGGGCTGAGTCACCTCGTGCCCTCCAGCTTGGGAACCCATGGTCTAGACCATCCCTGATAGACATTTATCTAACCTACTCTTAAATATCTCCAGAGATGGAGATTCCACAACCTCCCTGGGCAATTTATTCCAGTCTTTGACTACCCTGACAGTTAGGAACTTTCTCCTAATGTCCAACCTAAACCTCCCTTGCTGCAGTTTAAGCCCATTGCTTCTTGTTCTATCCTCAGAGGCCAAGATGAACAAGTTTTCTCCCTTCTTCTTACAACACCTTTTTAGATACCTGAAAACTGCTATCATGTCCCCCCTCAATCTTCTCTTTTGTAAACTAAACAAACCCAATTCTTTCAGCCTTCCTTCATAGGTCATGTTCTCTAGAACTTTAATCATTCTTGTTGCTCTTCTCTGGACCCTCTCCAATTTCTCCACATCTTTCTTGAAATGCGGTGCCCAGAACTGGACACAATACTCCAAATGAGGCCTAACCAGCGCAGAGTAGAGCGGAAGAATGACTTCTCGTGTGTTCCTCACACCACTCCTGTTAATGCATCCCAGAATCATGTTTGCTTTTTTTGCAACAGAATCACACTGCTGACTCATATTCAGCTTGTGGTCCACTATAACCCCTAGAAACCTTTCTGCCGTACTCCTTCCTAGACAGTCGCTTCCCATTCTGTATGTGTGAAACTCATTGTTCCTTCCTAAGTGGAGCACTTTGCATTTGTTTTTATTAAAGTTCATCCTGTTTACCGCAGACCATTTCTCCAAATTGTCCAGATCATTTTGAACTATGACCCTATCCTCCAGAGCAGTCGCAACCCCTCCCAGCTTGGTATCATCTGCAAACTTAATAAGCGTACTTTCTATGCTAATATCTAAATCGTTTTGTAACTTCACCTTCCAAAAACCCTGTACCAGTTTCTTTTCATACTTTGCCTCTCCCATTTAAATACTGTTGGAAATTTAAGACATCAAACACAATAGCCACTAGCATCTCCTTTCTGTCTAAGGCTGGGTCGGCAATCTTTGGCACATGGCTCATCAGGATAATCCACAACCCCATGCATGGCTCACTGGTCCCAGCCAATGGGCATTGCTGAGGGCTGTGATTATGGACACTTAAAATAAACAAACCATTTTGTGGCTTGCCAGCAGATTACCCTTACGGGCCACATGCCAAATGTTGCTGAACCTGGTTAAAGATAAAATTATTTCTCCCTTGCTTAGAGATCTCAGTTAAATTACCTCTGACTACCTTTTTTTTTTTGCATAAGACTTGTTTTTAGTCCTTTGGACTATGCAATTGGCATAATTAAATTACCAGATTTTAAAAGTGTCAGACTGCACAGATGCATATTTTTAATTGCCCGGATGCATATTTATGTCATTTCCCCAATTTCTGCAATTTCCGAAATGGTTCATTGACCATAGATTAGTTATTGATTCTATCAAAGAGTTTATCATCTCCATAAATATCTGTTGGTCTGCTTTACATTGTGGAGTATGTAGTTCAATTGTTGCTTTTATTTTGACTTGAATCATGAATCATCAAGTCATTTTTGCTTAACTTGTGTCCAATATAAAGAATTTCCTCTAGTTCCTCTAGTCCCTCTCCTCCTTTTAACTGTTACAAGTTCATTGTTCCATGTCTTTTGCTTGCTCTCTGTAAAACTTGCCTGACTTTTGCATTGTGTTTTTAAGGTCCCAGGTCTAAATTTAAACATCATCTGTTATAAACTTCAACACCTTGTAATTGCTCAATGTTCTGTGCAATTACTGTGAAATGCCTTGGGAACAGAACTAATACCAAATGTTATTTGCTTAAATGTACAGGGGCAGCTCCTCAGATGGTGTAAATTATCATCACTCCATTGACTTCAATGGAGCCATGAAAATTCACATTTACTGAAGATCCCATTCATAATATCTATATGGAAAGTAACCAGCTTAGAGTTGGACTTATCTTAGTTTATTTCACAGAATATTTGTTTTGTATCTAAACCAGAGACTGCTTTTATTTCTGGGAGTTTTTCTGCCACTTCTTTTCATCAGGCAGTCCTGGTCTACACTAGAGAGTTATTTCAAAATAACTCCTCTTATTTCAGAATTACAAGCAGAGGGGCCACACTACCAAGCCTGTTATTTCGAAATAACAGGCTGGTTATTTTGAAATAATAACTCCTGCTTTCCTTGAGGAATAATGCTTATTTCACAGTAGTTATTTCAAAATAGCGGTAGTGTGGATGATCCACTGCTGTTATTTCAAAATAACTACTCCCCAGAGCAGTGGTTCCCAAACTTTTTGGCATCACGCCCTGTCAAGGCCTTATCCCCACTCTGGCATGATGAATGCAGAAGTGGGGGCCCACAAAAGTACCCCAAAACCTTATCTTTCCAGGCTTTGGTATAAAGCTTCCCCCCAAAACCTTAAAAACCTAGATTTTGGGGATAAAAATCCACTGCCACCACCCAAGTAATGATAAGAAACCCAGGGAAGAGATCACTTGGGAAATCTCAGCCCTAAAGTAAAACTAGGACACAAAAAAATAAACCAATACCAGGTTAATAAAAAAAAAGAGAGAGAACCTTTATTATCACCACAGTACTCCTGTTACAAGTGTAATGACTAGATGGAAAATCGACCAATTAATATACTCATGGGGAACCCCCATGGGCCAAGAGCTTAGTTACAAAGGAGAGGAAAACCCATTTTTAAATGCACAGACATCAGATTCCCATTCCCAAACCATAAAACGGATTTATCTAAACTTTACCCTACTTACAGATAGTGAAGAGTCTTTTGTTGGCGAGAGAGACATGTCTGTCTCCCTCAATATCTGGAGAGAAACTGCCCAGGCACAAAGGAGGGAAAAACCAAAAATTCCTTTGTCCCAGTTTGAAATCCCTATCTGCATTTTTATTGGCTTACTGCTACCTGGCTTAGGTACAGTTAACCCCTTCGTCCCTAGGCTGCTGGCCATCCCTCATGATCATGACATGCCCCCTTTTTGATTTTTGAGGAAATCCTTATGACCCCCCGCCCAAAAATAGCAGCAAAACTTTTTGAGCAAACAAAACAAACAAACAAACAAACAAAACAGTCGCGACCCTTTTAATTCCCAGGACGAGTGTGAACAAAAAGTGCCAGTACTCCAGGGGAAAAGTTGTTCACCAAAAAAAAAAGGTTGCCGTGAAAGAACAGGCAGTGCCCTTTTAAGGCAGCCATTTTGAAGTCTGCCCAGGACGCTTCATCCTCCCCCACCCCAGCCAGCCCAAGCTGTGTGTGTTCTGACGGATGCCTGAGCCAAGAAAAACAGAAAATACTGGTCATTTCACCGGTATTTTCTGATTTTTTTTACCGGACGGACTGGGCTCTTTCTTCGGGGGGGGGGGGGGGGAACATTGATGGGGGAGAGGAGGGGCTGCAATTTCTTGGGAACCTAAGCCCCAGAGACATTGAAAGTAATTATTCCCAGTGCCTCAAGAGATTCTAAGTCAAGGTAGTGCGTCCACATTAAGGGAGCCTGACTCGGACTAATTTCGAAGCTTCCCTGTATTGTGGACACACTATTTCGAAATAGTTATTTTGGGAGTAATCATTTTGAAATAAGTTATTTCAAAATAATTTCCTAGTATAGATGTGTTCCCAGTGTTCACATTTTATTAATTTGTTTAAATTGTGTGAATGCACATGTATTCTTGGTGCTGAGTTTTTGGGAAGGGGATTCTAATATTTCACAGATTTTCTCTGTTACAGAGTTCAAGTTTTCTCATGTATGTGTTAGGAGAAGTGGATTTTTTTCTGCGTGATTGGATCATTATAGTTAGTGATTTTGTATTTCTTATTATATTATCCATCCATAGAACATATCTGATAATTTTCCCATGTTCCCTGTTAGTATTTGTCATTCTATGACATTTACAACAAATGCTTTTAACTAACTACATGACTATGCAGATTCCATTTCTAAAACAGAAGGTACATCTGCAGTTATTCTTCCCATTTTAAGTGACACTGGTTTTGGAAGAAGTTGTAGCTCTTCTTAGTTTTTTCACACTTTTAAATCGAGAATATGATACAGCTTTGCTCTAGATTTCCGTACCATTTCCTTAGCTACAGTATTATGTATTTTTTTAAATAACTGTTCATTTCTACTTAGTATTCAGTTTAAAAAAATATGCTGTCATTAACACTTTGCTTCATTTTACCTTCTGAAGTAGTTTACCTACCTTGAAAGCTGTGTCATTTCTTTGCTATACTTTAAGCATGTGGTTACTTATGGCTTTAACAATATGACTTACTTTTTGAACGTTTCTTTTCCTCACTCAGTGGCGTAGAGAGTGGAGGAATTTAGAGGGGGACTTTAGTACCCCTCCATTCCCCGTGTCATCCCTTGGCTCACCTTCTTCTCCTCTGCTTGCCACCAGCTGGAGCCTCCTCTCTGCCTCCAACCCAACCCTCCTCCATCTCTGCTGGTGGGTTAGTGTGTGCGGGGACCCAGCCCCAAACTGGAGGGGCCTGGGGAAGATGCGGTACAAGCTCACCCCCCTCCTCCCAGGGTCGGGCTCAGCCATGCGCCAGGTTCGGGGCCCCGCCGCATGGTGGTGGCGGGGGCGGGGACAACAAATGTTGCCTTTTCCCCCAGGTGCATAACACTCTCACTACTCCTCTGTCCTCACTACTACATTTACAGCATATTTTACCTAATGTTAGACAGTTTCTTGGTGTATGTTTTCAGCTACATCTCAGGCATGGGAATTTTTGTCTGTCAGATGACACTTTATTCCCCTTTGGAATGTTATATTTTGTGTCTGAAGGAGTGGGTTGTGCCCACAAAAGCTCATGATACCACAAAGACTTGCTGTTCATTATAGACTGATTTGCCCAGTACACAGATTTGCTAATCACTCTAATGCATGGAAATCCAGGTGTTTGTGGGAAGGAGATTATTCTCTTCATAAATGGAGTCTATAACCTGATTGGTTAAAAAATCAATTAAAGATCTGGATTTTAAATTGTTTTATTTATTAATAAAAAGTAGTTAAATCGATCCACATCACATTTTCTGTCTCAAAACAGGGGAAACCCAATAGTTTGTCAGTTCACTGTGTCCCAAGCATATTTTGCACAGTTAAAATGTATAGCCCTCTGAAACAACCCACAAATGCCTGGTAGTATTTGAAATTGAATTGCCACTTCTAATTGTTGTTAAACTATGTTTAGAAATTAAATCACTTTAGATGGCAAAAGAGAGAGTTGAAGTGATGAACAGTTTTGTGGAAATTATATTAAGTTGAGACCAATAGAAGCTGTACAAAAATTAAAATGCATCTTCCAGTTGCTCTGTCCCTTCTGTTGCCGTAATTTCTTTATTGCCTGGACTAAGCCTCAGCAGGCTGGGTCTCATACATGCCCAAATCGTGTCCAGTCTGTAGTACTCCCAACATGCTGCACCTGACAACAGATATAAGCACAATGAACAGATATAAGGACAATAAATCAGAGATGAACAGATACACAGTACACTTGGAGACTCTGATGATGGGTGCAGTATAAGAACCTGAATGGAACACAAAAGCCACATATCTTGCAAAAGTTGCATGCAATAATTGCATAATTATACCCAAGGTTAAACCATGTTTAGTATTGTTCAGTAATTGTGGTTGCAATTAACAGCTAAGAAATTCAATTTTTCTTTCGAGTTCTTCTGAGAGTTCCTGTCTAATTCCACAGCCAAATGTCTCTATTCCTCCCTGACTAATTTCCAGTAGCTGCATTGCAAAGGTCACATTGACAAACCAGGACTCTGATTCAATTGACATACCCATGACCTGTTCTTGAAAAGAATTCAGTCTGAGATTCCTTCACTGATAACATCTTTTTCTGATGTCTTTGTGAGCGTGTAGCCCTTGAATTACCAGACTTAAATCATGAAATATCAGCATTTTATGGCCCTCAGTTGTGAGTTCCTTTTGTTGTTGTTTTTATTTTTTTCCACCACTGTGCTATTAATATTCCTTCATGTCTCAGGATTGCATGACAGCTACTACATCCCCATCTTAGTAAATTTTTTTTTTTTTTTTTTTTGCTGAGTGATGTAACAGGACTGTAGGTACAAAGGATCTTCTCTGATATCAAAGCTTAGTTAGTTTACTTTTGACAAGCTGATCCTGGAAGTCTTCATCCTCTGGAATTTCCAGGTCTAATGTTTTTGTGTGTCTCTGGTTTTTCAAGTATCTCCACTCATCCCATAATTCATCAACTTTTAAACCTTGCTCTTCCTTGTGCATTTAATTCATTTTCTCTTCATGACGTTGGCACACTTCAAAAGTTTCTGTCTGACAGATATTAACAGTAGAGGCAGAATTTTGCATCTTGAGCCTGATTCAAAACCCAATGAAATGAATGAGAAAAGTCTATGGGCTTTTTAATCATGGTCTTTATGTTCAGGAAGTCTGTCTCAAATGGCAGAATCTTTGTAAAAAGGACAGCCAATGTGCTCCTCTACTTTAGTATCCATTGCATTAACATTCATTATTAATGTATCTATGATGTAATATGTGTAACTTTTCTTCCAGCATTATTTTTTATGTGTGAGGTTTTCTCAGATTGATGGTTCTTCTGTGAAGGAATCAGATGGGAAGAAGAGGCCCCTTGGTTCTCTGCCAGCTGCTGGACCAAGTTTCTGTGTTGTTTTTAAAGATTTTTCTCTCGCTTTCAATGCTTTTCTTCTTTATGATAATGAATGTACTATTTACACCAACTGTAGCCTCAGAATAAGGGTAGCAGTACTATTGGCCTCAGCAGCTCAAAAGTCATGAGTGAGGCACCCATTTTAGATTCTTTGTATTTGACTATTGGCATTGGAGCACTTTAGGTTCTCATTTTCAAGCTTTGCTGCAAAACTATAATGGCTAAAATAATGTATTTAAAATGGAAGGTGGGATTCTCTGGCAATAAATAATCCTCAGAATTCATGCACCAACATTACTACATGTGAATTAATTTACCTACAAAATTAAATCACTCTGGAAAAAGACTAAGTTTACAGAGGCAGTGGGCAATAAACACAGAGAGAAAAGACTAGGTAGCCTATTGCTTTTAGTTTATATCAAAGAAAAAGACACATTCAGTAAGTGTGACAAAACTCTGGTCTGGACTTTATGCTAGAACCCATGTATTAAAAGGGAAGCAGAGTGAACAGTATGTTAAGATTGACTATGTTAAGATTTCTTCATCAAGAAGTTTTCAGATAACTTAATCAAGTTTAATAAAGAACCATATAACATCACATACAGACAGGCAAAGATTAATCTGACCTAAACTGGGGCTGCAGTCATAATGTAGTCTGTTCCAAAAAAATCTTACTATTACCATTTTGTACATTATTATGTTACCATAGAAAGGAAACTCCCCAAATTTCCTTATGACATGATGTACCCTAATTTTCCTTTCCTATGCAATTTGTACCTATTGCCAAAGGCTTTTGGATATCTGATTGTTAGTTTTAACAATCTTGTAACAATTATAAGGGCTTATTACCTGTCTTGTCTTTGATGATGTCCTTAAAATCTGTCTTGTCCTTGATGATTTCCTCATATGCCAAAAATAAAAGCTTATACAGCAATTTTAACATATTTCTAGCACAATGTATGCTGCATGTGTGACTCACATAGCATAATTGTAGATTCCGTTTGTTCAAGAACTCCTCCTAAGTGGTAAGAGCTAGAACCATCAAATTTGGCATTCAACTTCCTCTTATCCTAACTTAAAGAAAGGTGAGGGTTTGGTTGTGCCAGGAAAATGGGAAGTGCCTAGAATGGGATTGTTTTCGATAACACAGAAAGGGAGGGGTCTGAGTGCAGGGACAGTTATGCTTCTTATTGACAACTGGGGGCAGCGAGTGTGGGGGCAGGTGACCACAGGGGAGCGGCCGCACTGGGAAAAGAGTGGCCAGTTGGAGCCTGGGGTCTCCATATTGCCATCCACTGGCCATGGGTGATTGGCCTCTTTGCATCAAACATGTTCCCGCCAGCCCTCCACTGGAGCATGGCCCTGCCCCCTGGAGGAGTTGCCAGCTGCGCAGTGTGGCTCTGCGTGCCGCCATCACCAGAGCAGCACTGTCCTCGCCATTGCAGGTGGCCCAAGTGAGTCCCCCCCACCAAGCTTCCCAGCTCTGACTCCTGCACCCCCTACCTTCTGCCTTGATTCCCCACAAGGACTTGAGCAAGACGGGGTGAATCCTCTCGTACGCACATGTGATAATAAATGGGGTTAACTGACCAATGGCTGAGTATATGAATGTTTAAAAATTCACGTGACTATCTTTTAAAAAGTAACTTAGGCTTGGTCTACACAACAGACATACATTGGTATAACTACATCATGTAGGGGTGTGGAAAACCTTACTCCTGAGTGATGTCGGTACACTGACTGAACTCCTGGGGAGGACAATGCTGTGTTAATGGGAGGGCTGCTTCTATCAACATAGCTGCCACCTCTTAGGGAAAGTGTAGTACCTATGCTGAGGGGAGACTCAGTCCCATCTAAACTGGTGCAGCTGTACTGCTGGATCACTATAATTGTAGACAATATCCATATGGAGTTATAGGTTTCTGTGTTTATTCCCTCAGATTAATCAATATAAAATGTGATCGCATTACAACTAAAATGATGTTGGTTTTCCTAACTGCCAGCCTCCCAAATTGATCCTTGGATCTAAGAGTCATAGTTTTTTTGTTTTTGTTTTTTTGGTTTATGGTTTGTTTTTTGTTCTAACAGTGGAAAGACTCTGCAGATCAAGTCAGACCTGAGTAACACAGGTGTAATTGACTAGAATTTATTTAATAGTTCTGATGATGATGTTTACCCTCTCTTGGCACTGTAGGGTTAAATGGAGTAAAATAAAAATGAAAAAGTACTATTTTTTGCTCCAATGTCAATAGATATGAATATGTGCAAAGAATAGATCTGCTAAATTAGATCAGTAATGCAATTTTTAAATAACCATTTTGTGGAGCAGGCTTGAAAGTTAAGGACCTGATCTTATAAACACATATACCTGCAAATATAGTACTCCTGCATGAAGCCTAATTAATAAAAACAATACTATTACTATTGCTACTACTATTATTTAATTAATAATAGAAACCATTAATAATCATAGGAAAATACATCCCATTTTCTTTTTCAAGGATGTAGGGGGGATGTGGGTCAGTGGGACGGAGAAACACTAATGTGGTTAGAGGGCATTATGATTAAGTGGGGAAAAGGATAGGTTTTTATTTTGTTAACGTAATGGCAAGATAAACTTCATTCATTGTTTTAAGTTTTTTATTGTTATAAAACACTCAGAATATAGGATAGATGCTTACATAGTCTAAATAAATGCATACATAGATAATTTAGCACAACTTAAAAAAAACCTTACAATTGAGTTCAGTGACCAAAGCATCAAGTCCTATATATACCAGAGACCTGAGCCATTAAAACATAGTTTATGTGCCAGTGTCTTTTTGTAAAAGAATATATGGAATTTCATGTAAAAACATAGGAATGAAGAAGTAAGGAAGTTTTGTAAATAATTAGAATTGCCTTTGATCTTGATAGAATCCAGTTAAAAATCTAAATGAGATTTTGTTGCATGTAGTTATTCCAGTCTATGCATTGGAATTTTCTTTTCCCTGTCTTATGTTCCCTGTTTTAAAGAAGACAGTAAAAATAGACTCATAGATTTTAAGGCAATAAGGACCATCATGATCATATAGTCTGAACTCCTATATGTTGCAGGCCACTGAACCTTACCCACCCTACTCCTATAATAGACCCATAGCATCCAGCTGAATTACTGGAGTTCTCAAACCATGATTTAAAGAAGTACAGAGAATCCATCATTTGAAACGGATCTATGCCCCATGCTGCAGATGAAGGCAAAACCCCCAAGGGTCTCTGCCAGTCTGACCTAGGGGGAAATTCCTTCTCAATCCCAAATATGGTGATCAGATAGACTCTGGGCATTATAGGAAGATCCAACAACCAGAAACCTGTGAAATAATTCTTTGCATTTACTCAGAACTCTGCTCCGCACCCCCCGCTTAGGGCATGTCTACACTCGGAAATAATTTTGCAGCAGGACCCAGCTTTTTTTTGGGGGGGGTGAGGGGCTTGGCAAATTTTACCTGGCAACCCTAGGGGTTCCTTGAAATTCTTTCAAGCTGAAAAGGGTTCCGTGGCCAAATAAAATTGGGAAACACTGATCTAGATCTTTGTTCATGGCTGCTTTCTTTTCCAAGCAACTATTTACTCTGGTTAGCAGCCCAGAGTCAATATATGTAGGCAGTGGGGCCACCAGCCTCGCTAGGCTCCTGGGCAAGGCGTGGGGAGCAAGGGCTGCTCTATGCCCTGGAAGGGGTGGGGGCTTGGACTAGGCAGCGCTCAGCACCAGTGGCATAGTGAGGGAAGGGCGGGGAGGGAAGTTGCCCCCAGGTACCACATGGGGGGGGGCAATTTAGTCTCCCTCCACTCGCCCTGTCATCCCTCAGCTTGCCTGCTACTCCTCCACCCGCCGCTGGTGGCTGGAGCCTCCTCCCTGCCTCTCCGACCCCAGCCCGACACTCCTCCATCTCCACTGGCGGGTTAGTGCATGCATGGGCCTGGTCCCAAACTGGAGGGGCAGGGGAAGATGCAGTACAAGCTGCCACCTTCTCCCAGGGTTAGGCTTAGCCATGCACCAGGTTCGGGGCCCCACCACACAGCAGCGGCGAAGGGGAGCACACATTTTGCCTTTACCTCCGGGCACCCAACACCCTCGCTACGTCTCTGCTCAGCACCATGTGGAGAGTACCTTGCCGATCCCAGGCAGCTGCCCAGAGATTGCCACACAACACTCCCACAGAAATTTAAAGGGCTCGGTGCTCCAGCCGCCACTGCTGTTGCATTAGCAACGGTGGCTGCCAGGAGCTCTGGGCCCTTTTATATTGCCAGACTTCAGGACAGTTACCCCCTTTGCTCCCTCCCTCGTTGGTGAGCCTGTATCTAGTGTAAAAGGAACAAGATTCTTTTCTCCTTGGATATCCTCTATAAGATTATGATATTAATTTCCAAATATGTCATCTTTAACTCCCTTGATGTCCTGGAAGCAGGGTTATCAGGGTGAATTTGAAAGGCTGCCAACTGGGGGAGGAGAGGAAGGGGTAAGGGAGAGACTCTTTAGATTCTAAGGCAAAAGTGAGCACTATAATTATCTAGCCTTATCTAATCACCTGAATAGCAGAATCTATAGATTTTTACCTAGGAATTTCTGCATCAGACCTATAACTTCTAGTTTAAATCTTTGTTCATCTTTTTAACTGTAAGATCAAATTTGATCTGGAAATTGCTATGAGAGTATAAGCCTGGAACTCTCTTTTACAGATTCCCTTTCAGAGAGAAATTGAACTCCAAGAAGAAATTTGATTAACGGTAAGGGAAAAAAATACACTTTAGTTGTATGCTTATTGAGGCAAAAACCATATTTCATTCTGTGTTTGTATCACAGTTAGCACAATGGGGTCCTAGTCCTTGAGTTGGGCTTATAGGCACTACCATAATACAAATAATTAATAATAATACACCCATCCAGTCATTATTGACTTTTGTCTGGCCCATATATTGTGGGGTCTGGCAGGTATAAGGTCTTGTGTGCACTCAGAGCATGCCCACAAGATTGGACCAAGCTGGTCCTAATTCAAAAATCTTGCATAGGGGCCTCTGGGGCTTAATTTAAACCAGGATTCTGAGTTGTTCAAAAAGCTTAAGGATGATGTCGGGGTGATGTGGTTTAGCAAATTAAAATGCTGACCACAGGAAATGTAGGCACCTGTGGGACTTGTCTCATTACTGGATGATGGACACTGTAGTGATCAATCCACTGGGGGTTGACTGAGTGGGTCTAGTGAAGACCCACTAAATCAACTGTAGATCACTCTCCTCTCGACTCCATTACTCCACCAGAACAAGAAGGGTAAGGTAAGTTGATGGGAGAGTTTCTTCTGTTGATCCAGTGCAGTAAAGACAATAAGCAACAACTACTTAAGCTACGTTGATGCCAGCTACGTGAATTGCATAACTTAGGTTGATTTAAGTGTAGTGTAGACCTGCCTTTAGTCACCTCCAGGATGGTAAGGTGACACCCAAGTGATGATCTGAACATGACAGTGGTGCCTAAATGGGTGGACCTATGTACAGATTGGACCTCTCTGGTCTGGCACCCTGGGGACCTGAGCAGTCCCGAAAGAGGGAGTTTGCCGGACCAGGGGAGATCAGTCTCTCTGCCAGGCTCCCCTGCCCCTGAGCTACTGGGCTCTCAGATCCTTGGTCAGTCTCAGGGCTGCCGGGGCTTCACTGCCCCAAAGCTGCCAGGCCCCGCAGCCCCAGAGATCAGCTGCTCCAGGGCTGTTGGAACTCTGCTGCTCCAGGGTGACGGGACTCCACTGCTCCAGGGTGCCAGGGCTCCGCTACCCTGGAGTTGCCAGGGCTCCACTGTCCCCGCACTGCCAGGGCTTAGATGATCTGGGGCTGCTGGAGCTCCAGAGCCAGCCCCAGGGCCGCTGGCACTCCGCAGCCCTGAGGTTGCTGTGGGGCACCAGGACTAGGCTGCCCCAAGCCGGTGCTCTCTGGTCTGGCAACATTTGTGGACCATGGACGTTGCCAGACCAGAGTCTCCCAGACCAGAGAGGTTCATCCTGTACTACTTAAAGCATCAGAGAGGGACCTAAATATATTTGAGGATATCAGCTTTAAAGCCTAAGTCTCACTGAAAGTCAGTGGGAATAGGCTCCTAGACACAGAGCCTCAACAGTACTTAGATGCCTAAGTAATTTTAAAAAATGGGATTTCAGGACCTGTATCACTTGAGCATTTTTCAAAATTTTACCCAAGTTAAATCAATATTTTGTTTTGCTTCTTGAATTTTTTTTTGTTTAAACAATATGTACAAATTATTTAGGAAAGACTTTTGTTTTAGACTGAAAAAATATAAAGGTAGGAATTTTCAAAAGATGTGAATGGAGTTTAGGTGTTCACATCCCATTGAAATTTAAGGTGAGTTTGAAAGCTAGTTGTCTGAATAAATGAAACAATGGAATTTAAAGAAAAGTGAGTAAACTCAGTCAAAGTTCCAACACCATTCTCAACTCTGTCTCATATCTCTGCATGACACCCACATTATCTTAACCATGCCTCAAGATTATATTGATGTTTTTGACAATTTGCAGAAGGAAGAAAAATATATTACTAATTGTTTATATAGTATCAGAAGCATGCCAAGCTCTTTACAAATGAGTGTTAAGACAAGATTCATGCTCTAAGAAGCTTGATTAATTGTTTAATCCAGGTAAGTAGATGTTTACATTCCATGATTTGCATCTGCAGGGCAGGGCAGGCACAAAAGAGAAAAAGTGGGTATTAAAAATCAGGCCCACCTAAATGGACAATCTAGGATGGGGAACAGAATGCAATAAAGTGGTGAGTCTTAGCAGATGAGTGGTTTGAGGTTTTGTTTTTCCATCACCATCTATGCTCTTACCACTTATTGGAGAGAGGGACCAGAAATCAATGGTTACTTATTATAGTATAGCCATCCAAGACAACATGCACTATGCATTAGATTTTTTTTTTTTTTTGGTTACAAGCTAATATCACCTCAGTTCACCTTCCTTACCTGCATTTGGTAGGTGGGACAGAGACAAGGTCTGTAGCCTTGACTGAGATGGTATATGTGGGAAAGGTGGAGTGTTTAGCTCATGTTGGGAGGGTGGATGAGACTACAGTGGGTTTAACCCAAATATAGATTTGACGGTGGTAAGAAGTGTGTCAGGCCCTTAGGTGGAGATTAGGTGGTGGTGATTCTAGATGCTTCCAGTCTTGAGAGGGATTGAACTTGGTTGAAAAACTGTCATTTTTGTACAAAAAAATTAGAAATCACTTTCATCTTGCAAGTTTTGAAAAAGAACATTTTTAAAAATTTTTGAAATGGTTTGCAAAAATGTTCCTTTTAGAAAAAAAATTTAGTTGCACAGGCCTCTATGTCCCCTTTCTTCTTTCATTTCACTTTCCTTATCTCCCCGCCCTCTCCTACTTTTTCCATTAAATCACTGAGAAAAATAAAATAGAAGGAAAAACTAAAAACAGAATGCTTGGGGGATACAAAAATGGAAAATTATTTTTCTCCAAAGTATCTAGTTTAAGAAAAAAGGCCATTTTAACAGTCATAGATTCATATGGTTTAAGGCCAGAAGGCACATGGTAAATATCAAAGTCCTCCAACACTCCCAGCATCTGCACACAAAATCCCAAAATATGCATGACTTTGTGTTTTTGTTGTAGTTGTTGTTACATGCTACTATAACCTCAACTCACACTTTTTGCTTGCATTTGGTAAGTGGCAAAAAGATAGGAATAAAAATGATGAGCAGTATTGATGCAGATAGCAGGAGCAGGCAAAGGGGAGGGGAAGGTGTCTCTGAGTAATACAAGGAGATTGCATATGGCTGTTGTTAAAGTTGGCATGGCAACAGTGGAGGTCTCTGGCTGGTTTGTGGGAAATGAAGGGGATTATGGTGTCCTGCCTGTTTGTTTTGTCTGTGTCCCACACATATCAGCCAAATATGGCCCTGTGAGGCTATGTCTAGACTTCAGGCTTCTTTCGGAAGAAGCTTTTCTGGAAGAGATCGTCTGAAAAAACGTCTTCTAAAAGAGAGCATCTACATAGCAAAAGTGCATCGAAAAAGTTATCTAGCCTAATCTAAGGCTAGATAACTTTTTCGATACACACACGCCTTTTTCCAAAAGAGCTCTTTCGGAAAAAGGCTTCTTCCTCATAGAAAGAGGTTTACCAATGTCGGAAAAACCCCTCTGTTTCAATTTTCTTTCCAAAGAATGCGATGGCAGTATGGATGTAATTCAGGTTTTTTCAGAAAAACGTCCATTGATCCAAAAAATTCCTCTGTAGCGTAGACATAACCTGAGAGAGAGATTGGGTTCCAGGGATAAGTGGAGCAGAGTTAAGGTCAGTGCAAGAGCCTGAACAGAAAATGTCCCTCTGTTGAATGCTAGAATTTTATGTGCTAAAATTATCTACAACCTAAAATGAGCATTAATGACATTGCTTCAGGATCAATAACAGTAGACATGTGATAGAAAAAACATAGTTGATATTTGCCTATGAAAGATGTAAAGATAAATGTGGCTTTGGATTCTGCTGTTTGTCTATTCTAATTGAACGAGACCAGTTTGTGTTTGCCTTTTTTTTTATTTGCCCTTTTGAGTTTCTACCATTTTAGGGAACTGGAACTTGGCTGTTGGAGTGAGAGTGGGGATGGTGAGGTCAGGCTGCATGGCATGGGAAGAGCAGGGGTGAGGTGTGGAAGAAGAAATTGGCTAATTGTTGGTGGATGAGGAGGGTAAGGATGTGTTTCCATCTACTTTGCTGCTGTAACGGGTCTGGGGACAGTGGGAGAATTTGAAATAAGTGACAAGACTGCTTGTTAGGAAGGGGACTTGTGCGGGTCTAGCTGAAGCTGAGGGAAAGAGAATGGGAAGGGGCGATTTGGCTGCAGGTGAGGGAAGGAATGTGGGGGTATCTGATGGGAGCCTGGAGGGGAGAAGATCTGTCTGCAAGTGAAGGGGAGTTGGGTCAGCCCTATCTACCTGAATATATGGGAAGGAGCAGGGGTAGTTTGGCTGTAGAATGCAGGAGGAGGTTGGCTGCAGGAAAGGGAGGGGTGAGTTAGAGGTCTGGCACCAGGTGAGCCAGGAAGATCTAACTACAGATGAGGGGGGCTGGCGGTAGGTGAGGCAGGAGGTGGGCCTCTGGCTGAGAAAGTACAGCCCAGCTGAGACAGGAAATGTTGCCTCAGGTGAAGCAGGAGGGTTCAGCTGCAGGTGAGGCAAGAAATAGGGGAGGGGTCTGGCTGCGGGTGAGGCAGGGAATGGGAGGGGGTCCGGCTGCTGGTGAGGAAGGGGTTGAAGGGGACCCCAGCTGCTGGTGAGGCAGGGTATGGAGGTGGTGGTGGTGGGGGGGGGGAGAGCTGCTATTGAGGCATGGACCTGGGGAGGGGGTATCCCGGCCGCTGGGGAGGCAGAGGATGGCAGGAGGGGGGGAGGTGTCTGGCTGCTGGTGAGGCAGGGAATGGGAGGGGGTCTGGCTGCTGGTGAGGCAGGGAATGGGAGGGGGTCCGGCTGCTGGTGAGGCAGGGTATGGGAGGGGGTCGGCTGTGGGGGGGGTGGGAGGGGGCGAGCTGCTGGTGAGGCATGGACTGGGAGGGGGTATCCGGCCGCTGGGAGGCAGAGGATGGCAGGAGGGGGGGAGGGGTCTGGCTGCTGGTGAGGCAGGGAATGGGAGGGGGTCCGGCTGCTGGTGAGGCAGGGAATGGGAGGGGGTCCGGCTGCTGGTGAGGCAGGGAATGGGAGGGGGTCCGGCTGCTGGTGAGGCAGGGAATGGGAGGGGGTCCGGCTGCTGGTGAGGCAGGGAATGGGAGGGGGTCCGGCTGCTGGTGAGGCAGGGTATGGAGGAGGAGGTGGGGGGGGGGAGAGCTGCTATTGAGGCGTGGACCTGGGGAGGGGGTATCCCGGCCGCTGGGGAGGCAGAGGACGGCAGGGGGGTGTCCGGCTGCCGTCCGTGCCGCCCCCACTGGAGCGCCACACGGAGCTCGCTCTCCGGCCTCTGCCCCGCGCTACCGGCCGGTCTGGCAGGCGCTACCACCAGGCAAAGCGCCCAGTGACTTGCTCAGGCTCGGGGCCCTTGTGCGCGGCGCTGCCCCCGGCTCCACGCCCCGCCCTGGGAAGCAGCCTCCTGCCCCGCGCGTGCTGCCCCCGCAGCTGGCGGGCTGCTGCCTGCCGGGCGGGCTGAGGGAGGGAAGGAGGCAGCGCAGGGGAGGGGGAGCAGGCAGAGGGGATGTTGTTAAACAGGCTCTTACCGTAAGAGGGAGTTGGGACCCAGAGCTTTCCAGTTAATCACACAACAAACTTAGATCATCGCAATAAAAAGCCGCGCGGCGCACTCAGCCTCCTCTAGTGACCGGCTGGGCGCTGGGGTCCTTCCACGAGCCTCCTCTCGTCCCTGCGAGGCACCATGTGGGCCAAGGAACTCCTGCCGGCCCTGCTGCTCCATCTGATGCTGCTGCTTCCCATCACCATCCCCTTGGCAGGTTAGTTTCCCTCCCTCCCCCCCCAGTGTTGCTTCGCCAGCGATCTCTCTTCCCGCTCTCTCTCTTTTCGGCATCCTTTTCTTTTTCCTTTCCCCGTGTATTATGGTGGGTGGATATGTGCACTATTTACAAACCTTTGGGAAAGGATACAGACAAAGTCGAAAAATCTCCACCCACAGCATCCTTACCTCAGTAAAAACAAACACACCTACCTACTCCCTGCCAGATGGCTGCAGAGCACCAACAAACCAAGTGTCACTTTGAGTTGAACAACCCTTCTGCTCTGGCAGATTGCACCGGAGGAGGGAGAAGGGATCTTATCCTGTCTCTTGGGGGATAATTTCTGAACACCAGGGATCTTAAATATACTATCTGTGCCAATGATTTTTCATTCTGTTTGTGTGCTTCTGTGTACATGCTTTGCACAAACAGCGTGCATTTTGTGGGTTAGCTCTGGGCTTCTGAGCTACCCTTACCTTCTCACTCAGCCCCTCGTTGAGGGATGGCTCAGGGCTGACAGGGAGCTGGATGAACTAAAATGGCACAGGGTATTTTATCCTTGCTTCTTGGAAATCTCAGCTGTTATCAGGGTAAGAGGAAACATCTGTACTTTATTGCACAGTAATAGATTAAATAATTGTGAGATGACAATGAACATCTAAAACATCTGACAGTATGTGGTGTGGAGTCTCTGTCCAAATAGCAGTCATGTCTCTGTATGCATATTCATCAACAGGAATAAGCTATTTCTAAGTCTCAATTCATTCTAATTTCATTAGTGTCAGTTCGGTCCCCTATGAAATCGGGGTGGGGAAGATGCAAGGAGTGAACAGTATTAAGTAATCAACTCTTGGAAGCTGTCTGGTTGAATTTATTTCCTGAAGTGCTCCATTTGATCGTGAAGACAGACTGACTCTGCATTCCTATTGGTTCTTTGTCCCGGCACTTCAGGAATAATGTTTTACAGAGATTTCCACAAACCTTTCCCTTCCTTCCTTTTCTTTCCTACAGCAGTGAAGGACACACTGCCACACTGCTAGACAGACAGACAGAAAGAAAAGATAACATGTAGCTCAGGCGTAGGTCTGCCAGCAGTGGGCAATATACCTGCAGAAAGCAGGAGAGAAGATAAACAATGCAGAGGTCCAACACAGACACACACAGATCATGGAGTTGTGGGGCACGTTTGGAAGGCATAATGTGCAAATAGTACTTTGTAGACTGCACATGCACTGTACTGGCTTGGAAGAAGCAACTGCAGTTTCCTCAAGAATTGTGATGGTTAAGCAGGGTTTAGACAGGGAGCCCCCTGCCTATATACAGATAATCACAAGAACTCTCTGGCTGCCCAGATTTTGAGATCTTGGGATATATCTCCAGGAAGCATCCAATTTATTCTTAAATACAAAGAGTGACAATGAGTTGCACAAGTACTTTGAAATAGCATTATTTTGTATTTAGAAAATGCAAGCCACAAATATATTGACAGTAACATCTTTAATTAATCCTGTCATATACTTCTAAGATATGAGCCTAATTCTGCAAGGTGCTGAATATTTCATGAAAAGTGAAGTATGCCTTCATCTCCTGTTGATTTCAGTGTTCTGGTATATGCCCATTTCAGTATACATTTTTGTGTTCTTTCCATCCTGAATGTGCCTCCTTGTTTTCATGCCACTGAGCTGCAAACTCTTTGAAAAAATGATGACCTTTCCATTTCTCAGCAACACTTCTCCGATTTCACCCACCGTTCTAATTTCCTCTGCCATCACTTTAAATTTTTCTTCTATCCTATTGGGCAAAGAAGATGAGTCTTGCCACTCACCATGACTTGACTCTGTCCTGCTTTTTTATTCCTATTTTCATCAACAGCATGAGTTTGATCAAAAAGGCCAAACTTTAAAAATTCCCACAAAAACAATATACATTAGAGAAAATTGTGTCATTAACCTATAAAAATATATTTTTTCATATGCTAAGATTTCTCCTTGAATAATTTCCCCATTTATTTTATTTTATTTTATTTAAGAGGCCCTGTACACACTGAAAAATATTATATAAATGCCATAAGAAATGAAGCTATTTGACTTGTTTATTAGAACTTAGAGACAGAAGACTGACTTCTTATATTTTCAGATCCACCTCTCTGCTAATGTAAAAATGTCCCAATTCTGTTGATGTTAAATGAATCTATGAGGTTTATTTTTTACTTTGTATTAATTGTATTATGGTGGTACCTACAGGCCCCTACCAAGGTTTAGTGGCTGAATGTATTAGGTTCTGTATGGATGTAGAGTCTTTGACTTAACAGCACTGAGAAGTCACAATATGTCAATGGACACAGGGAAAGAGAGAAAGGGAAGAATGCATTACTGGGAACATATATTGATGTGTTGATGTGAACCAACTATGTCCATTGTGAGAGGTCTGATTCTTTATTGATATATAAATAATAAAATAAGAATAGATAAATGAGATAAACATGTAAAGTTCTTCTTACTAGCTAGCTATTACCCATTGGTAATATTCTGTAGGTACCTATCACTTACACTGAGCAACTAGTCTGTAAGCTAATAACTTTCCTCAGGAAGGTTTTTTCTCGTGATATTCAAGCCTACTTAGATATTCTTAATGTCCAAATATTCCCAGTCAGTATGTTTTTTTTACTCTGTTAAAAACAGACTGCTTAGCCCGATAAAAGCCGTGGAACTAAAATGACTGATATTTTTATGAGCCAGGAATGCACATTAGCACATGAAGAAGAGGGAATGAAAGATTTATAAAAAGGTATCAAATTTTCACATGAAGAAGACTCTACTCTACAATTTTTCTTAAAACCAAGTTTCACAGCATTTTCTGTTGGTCACATGGGATGAAAAGACTATGAAGGGCAGGTATTTTTATCAAAAAATGCTTTATACAAATATTCATAGTAATAGGAGTGTTGTATGTTCCTGTGACTTGCATAAATGTGTGCATTTTACATGTCTAATGTGATTTATTTTCCTCACTCCCTAGCTGTAAATAATCATCATATTATATGCCATTAGCAATGCAAAATGGTACTCTATCAGTTTGAAGACTGTATTCCTTCTGATTAAGAGACTTCATTCAGTGCAGAGTGCCAATGGCTGCTTGTTTTGCTCTCGTATGCAGCATAGCATTTACCCTACTTAGCAGATTTTCTGTTTTCATTAATACTATTTTTGTGAGCAACATAACCAGAGAAAAATAGAATAGAAAGTCTTGAGATTAGGATGTTGCATAAAAACTAGAAAAATGTACTCTGAAGTCAAAGAAAGAAAAGCCTCTTAGTAGAGAAGCTTATCTCTCATTAAGATAATACTTTAACTGAGGCCAGAGTTGGGAGGGAAATGGGCATTCTTTTTCACAGGGGATGACATCTTTCCTCAGAGTGCTTTTTTGCTGAGTATTACATGCAATTTATGTCCTTTTAAACCTTATGAAGGAGAGGAAGGATGGCTCTCTAGGGATCATACAGGACTGGAAATCAGGA
This sequence comes from Pelochelys cantorii, assembly GCA_032595735.1. Lineage (NCBI taxonomy): Eukaryota > Metazoa > Chordata > Testudines > Trionychidae > Pelochelys > Pelochelys cantorii. The sequence goes on along the minus strand of CM064326.1, from coordinate 328,148,998 downwards.
GATCTCGGCTTATCCTGCCATGGTTGGAGGGCAGTCAACTCAACTGCACTCAACCTGGGCCCTGCAGAGGAATTTTACAATTTAGTATGTTAGGGTAGGTTTAGAGACTTGTACTTGTCCCCCAGCATCCATGTTGAGGGCCACCCTGCAGTAGCAACATCTGGAGGACCAACATAACTAGCATTCCTCCTGGGTTACTCAAGAGGGAGAACACATTACAATGACAGCTTTACCATCTGCTAAATGGGAGCCATACACATTGTCTGCAGTCCCATATGCAAGTCTTCTAGAAAGCATGGAAATGAAAGGGATGGGTCACATTCCCTCTTTTCACCCCCGCCAGTGCTAGTGTGGAGCAGTGGCTCTGCTGTCCAACCACTCTGTGGCTGCCCAGTATGCAGGGATACTAGGATGGTGGAGGTGAGAGTCCTTGCACTTTTCCCCATTGCCTTGCATACCCAGCAACCATCAAGCTCCTTTTGCAGCAGGTTGTACATAACACACTGTTGGAGGTGAAAGAGACATCAAATACTTTCAAGATTGTTACTTTTGCAATGGACAGTATCTTGAAATGGTGGGGATTTATTTCTGTGGTTAATCCAGCATTTTGAAGGACTACAGACCTCTAAAGCAAAGGTTCATTTTATAGCCAGACGTTAGATCCATCAGGTCAGAGTACACACACCTCAAAGCAGTCAGTTCTTCTGGTCTGTCCCAGCATCATACTGAGCAGATAACCTTTTCCTGGAAGAACAAGGCCTGTCCTTATATACGTTTGACGTTAGACTTTAGAACACATTGTAGGCTGTTACCATTATCTTCCATCTTCTGGGCTTTGGTACTGTGTACAGATGAGTTGTGAAGACAGGATTTACTAAAGTTGAGAGTCAGGTTTCTAATAAAAGGTTAATCCTGGATCCTGCTCCTGGTGTGCCTGTTGTAGGAAGGAGTTACTGTTAAAATAAACAGTATCAATGAAGCAATGAACAGTGAACAAAGAAAACAACCTCTCTCTTTTCTCCCACCTTCTTGACAACTGTCCTCAAAAGCAACTGTAAGGCACAAAAATAAGGATACGTGTTTGGTTGTTTTTTCCAGATTGTAGTTACAGAAGCTACCATGCATTTTCAGCAACTTTTTTTGCAATGAGAAAACTTTTGAAAGTTAAGATTACCACAGTGCTATTCGGTATTGCCTTCAAGTAGCTCTGAAGGAAGCACTTAACTGTGACAAGCTAGGGATCCATATGGACAGCCTTGTTTTACTTAGGGCATGTCTAGACTGCCTGCGGCTTTCGAAAGAAGATATGCAAATTCGACGCAAATTTGCATGTCTTGTTCCAATCCTGTTTTCGGAAGAGTTTTTTGGGAAAAAAAAAAGCAGTCTAGACACGTTGTTTGAAAAAAACCCCACCCCTTTTTTGAAAGGACCCTTCTAAAAAAATGTCTTGAGTTTGGGTAAACTCTTTTTTCACGAAGATCGGTGTCCTAAAGAACTAATTTCACTGAACCTAATTTAGCATTTTTTCAGTGTCCCCTCCCCCCCCCCCTTTTGGCACATTGCAGAACTCTATGCAACTTCTGTTTGTACTGATCATTTATGCCCCAAATCAGCAGTCATGGGCAGTTATTCATTTCATCCCTATACGCAAAGCTTTGGGACATCTCTAGTGCTGAAGCAATCCTAATGGGAAGTCACTTAAACATATTCTACCAAAAGGGATGAAGAAAAGCTAAGTATTATACTTTCTCTGTTGATATGGATCTGCCAAAAACTGTGGCTTTCATCCAAAACTGAAAACAATCCTGAATTTAGTAGTCCAGGAATGACCTCCTCAAACTGTTTGCTGTTGTGTTGCTCACAGAAATTATTATGTTGATCACAAAAATGTTTGATGGCATTATTAAAAACTTTTGATTCTACATAATCTTTAACATGTTTGATTTTATAATTGTGACCATGTTGTTAACCCAGTTGGCAGGTGTCAGAATTCTTTCATTAATGCCTAATTTTGCTGTCTGGTCAAATTTAACTTTTACCTTCTATCTACATTTGCGGTGGTGATGCTGAAATCTGTATCAATATTTGATATATCCAGGATGTATAATATCCTAGTAGATTCTAGTCCATTAAAAACTTCACTGAATTCCTTAAGACTATCTTTTTTCATCCTGTTTTGTAGACTAGCTCTACCCCCATTTGATTATCTGTATTTGCAGACTGCTCTTCAGGGCAAGTATGGTTCTCATCTTGCTTTGTTTCAAACTCTAGTGGCTGCTATCTTTTCTTATATACATGCCAGTGTTGCTTTGCTACATATGCTCATTTTGTGTGCATTATCCAACATGCATAATTTTGATTTTAATAGTGTGCCATCACTTTATATACTGAACTCAGCTCCAGCGTCTATTTGCAATCTCTTTGGTCATTATTTCCTTTGTCAGGAAAAGTCTGTTTCTTCATCATCACTATTCAGCTTTCTCCTTCAGCTGTGTATTTGTTAACATGTTTTGCTTTTGTATTTCTTTTTGTGGTTTGGATTGAGTATGGCATTCTCTTGCAGAATGATCTCTCCTTTGGTTGATTTTCACATGTATTCCTAACACATATAATCTTTGCTATTTGTTCATTCTGCCTCTGTGCCTCAGTAAATATTTTTAATTAGATGCAGTTCAGTCCTTTCTTTGCTTGCTTGCTCAATTCATTTGGAAAGCACATTTTACATTAGCACTGTATTTAATAGCTGTTCTTTGCAAAGTTAAGTGCTTTTCTTAATCTTACTTTGAACAGGTTATCGGTTATACTACAAGTAATTTACTCTCTAGTCTGTTACCTGTTCAGCCAGGTGACTTAGTTTGATTACTTGTGTCTCTGATCACTATCATCAGTAAAAATCAGTGGAATCACTTGGCAGCCTGGGCCTCGTGTTGAGAATGTGTCTTTCCCAAGTGATATTCTTGTGTGAAGCAACATGTTCTTGACATTTTTGAGTGCCTTTCTCTACTAATTTGTTATTTGTGGAAATGCCTTGTGGCTCTCCAGTACCTATGGCCTTGGCACATGCAGCAGTGTGGAGGTGCTTACCCTATGTATCTTCTCTTCTTTACAACTTGGAAGAGATAAAGTCATAAGAATTAGAAGCACTTTGAGTACAAGTAGAATATATTAGAACCCTAATGTTATAGAAACATCGGGGGATATCTGAAAACTCAGTAAAATTGGAGAGTAGACTAAATGGAACAGCTGGAGAGCTTTAGTTCTACTTTACAAGTCTGAAGTAACTCTATGCTGTGTATTGTATGGATGTGTTTATAGTAAAAAAAGGTGTTTTTTTTAATAAAGATATAGCTATTTTATTGCTGGCTTTATCTTCATGTAGACGGTCCAGGTAATCCGTAGGTTCTCCTCTGCCTCTTGGGATTACCTTCACAAACTACACTGAAGTAAAACTACCGCTATGTTGAGGTTGCCTTGTTTATGCCTGGATTTCACAACAAGATAGATATCTTGTTTAACAAATGAATAATCAAGAACAAACAAAACTCAACATCTTGTTCACTAGTGAGGAGAAGCTGTAGAAGACTGAAGCTCTGCCATTCTGGCAGGTGTGGATGGGGACAAGTGAGGGATTGTCCTGTTTTCTGGAGATGCATCAGGGGTCACCCTTCATCATTTACTGAATATTGCCCAGAACCTGAGGGGCCTTAATCTAACAGAGAACATTTCTTGAAAATTGTTTCAGATGATGCAATAAATCTGTTTTATTATTTTTAAAGTAACAGTTCATGCTGTTGTTCAACTATTTCTGTGGGGGAGGGTTATTACTAGAACTATAAGTATTTATGGTTAAAATTCATCTTTGGTATAGCTCTCTTGGCTCAAATGGAGTTACACAAAGGATTAATTTAACTCTTTCCTCTTGTATTGCAATCATGGCCACAGAATGTAGTTGCTTCAGATCTAAAGTAAATCAGGTTGTTGAAAATTGCTAAATGCAGGATCAAACTCTTAATCTTCTTTGGGCAACTGTTCATTAAAAAGGAAAAAATCCCCACAATGACAACCCTATGTCCCATTACTTTCAGGCTGAGCTCAGCTACTTCAGTTTTTTAGCTAGCTCTCTTATTCTAGCTAGTGACAGTTTAAGAACCCATTATCATAAGGATTTATGATAATGACACTTATCAGTGCATAGGAAATGTTATCAGCAGATACTGCAAAGAAATACTTTGATATAACTGAATAGATTCTCACCTTAATTTGTCAAAGAACTCTTGGCTTAGGGAGGCTCTATAAAACTAATTCAGCAGTAATAAAGAAAGCCCGTAAGAGTTTTCAGCATTTTAAAACCTTTGTTTAAAAGGATCACTTTACTGTGGTAGTCCTGGAACATGAGATTGAAATGTGTGTTGTGGAGCATTGATTTTGCCATATGTATTGTGGAAAAGACAACTTCAAAGATGCCTGATTTTACATATTAAAGGAAAATGGGTACCAGTAATATGCTGTTGATATTGTAACAAGGGACTCTCCATAAATTTCTCCTCTTAGCATGTGATTAGTTCTGTGTCCACTGAATACAGGAGCTGCAGAAAAAACAAGTGAGGAACTAGGGAATCTATTAATATTTTCATTTTAAACAAAATATTTTTTTCACATAACAACAACCTAGGAGTGTAACCAGCACCATTGGTAAAAGGAGTCTCTATTAACCAGCCCCTTATGGGCAATTATTACAATTTGTCCTTGAAAAATAAATGAATACATGTAGCTATATCCTATTTTTCAGCTTTTACTGTTTGGAGTGAGGGGAAGAGGCAAGGGGAAGATTTTGTAGGGATTTGTTGCAGGAGAGATATCCTCTCTCTGAAAATTCTATTTTTAATATCTGAAGCTTGCTGCAATCTGATCTAAGAGCAAGTAGAAAACCAAATAAACCCAACCCTCTTCAAACTATTTTGAGAAGCTCACGGGATAAGTTATCTCTTGGATGGTTGATTGTGCAGTGTCCAGTAAAAGAGAGAGCTCATCATAGCCTTCCATATAACGAGATGGTGGAATTTTAATCAGGAGATTCTGGAAACTCTCCTGTAGTCTTCTGAGACTTGAGGCCTGATTCTCTGCTGCCCTGCTTCTTGTGCAGTTATTGCAAAAGGAATGTAAAACAATACCATTCTGACCTGGTAGCATTTTAAACTCATCTTGCACTCTGCAAAGATAACGACACATGGTGCAAGGTAATGAAGAATCAGGCCTGTGGTCTGCATTTGCAAAAAGTAACAGGCTGTGGTGAACCTCTTTTGTAACTTAATTGCTACGCAACATCTTTTTTTTTTTTAACATGCATTGATGCAACTTGTAGACAGGAGAGAAAAAAGATTACGAAAGGAGAAATAGGAAAATAAAGCATGAAAAATTACGTGATGTACTCTGAGCACTGACTCGACTAGTTTTGTAAACTAGTATCTTATGCAATTGTTTATCATAAATTATCTTCTGTATTTTTAAAAAATCTCTGTGTTTGAGTGAATGCAGATTAATGACTTCAAGTGACATGTTTTTCCTCGCTACTGTGGGGGCTGATGTGGTTTTGGTTCTTAATAAACTTTACATATTGTCTAGTGAAATAATTATCTTCACTGCTCTCCCTAACAGCCTGCTTTTTTCTTTATCTTATTTGGTTTTTTCACAGAGGGCAAAGGGAAAAGGAGAAATGCTCTTCATGACTTCAAAAAGACAGGAGAGACTATGCTAATTAGGTCAGACCTATCACTAGTGAGAAAAATCAAGCTGTTAAACACTACAGAGCAATGTGCCAAGAGATGCAGCAGGAATAAAAGTTTTTCATTCCCTTGCAAGTAAGTTATTACATCTCTGATATTTTTGTTTCATTAGTAAAGTGACCCATATACTATACTTTAGCCAAGCACGTCACTTGCATTTACATCAGTGAGACTACCACTATGGATAGAGAGCAGTGTATAAACCAGGGATGGGCAATAATGTTTGATGGGGGAACCACTCCAAAAATTTGGTAAGTGGTCAAGGGCCACACTCCTCTCTGATATTAACGGAGGAGATACAGGGTCTGGGATGGGGGTTGGGTACAGAAGGGAGCTAAAGATAGGGGATTGTGGTACAGGAGTGACGTGGGGTCTGGGAGGAAGTCTGGGTGAAGGAAGGCATGGTGGGACAGGGGACTGAGGTAGTGGAGGGGATACAGGGTCTGGGCAGGAGTATGGGTACAGGAGAGGATGCTGAGCTGGAGGATGGGTGTAGGAGTGGTGTAGGGCCTGGGAGAAAGTTGTGACCTGGGGCAGGGATGCAGGAGTGGTGCAGTGTTTGGATTGTGACCTAGGATAGGAGGGGGTTGCAACCTGGGGCAGAAGATTGGGGTGTAGGTGTACAAGGTCTGGTTGGGGGTATGAATGCAGGAGTGGGGGGGTTACAGAAGATTTGTGACCTGGGGTAGGAAGTGGGGATGTGGGAGGGGTTGTGGTGCCAGGTGCAGGTTCAGGCTGGGAAGCATTTACAATAGATAGCTCCTGGCCAGCTGCATGAGTCATGTGAATATGTGCACGTCACGTGCCCCTGTAGGGACTCTCCATATGCTGTCTGCGCCGCAAACACAGTCCAGGTTTCTATTCAATGGGAGCTGTGACATTGTACTGGGGACCGGGGCAGCACATGAAGCCCTCTCCCCCAGGAGCATGTAATGCACAGAGGTGCACATGGTCTCCGCACCTGGCATCTCTGAGCGATGTGCAGGGGCGTGGCAGCAGAGAGCCTACCTGAAGCTCCCACTGGGCTGCAGGATGGTGGTGGGTTGGATCTGTTAGTTTGGCAGGCTGTATCTGTCCCATGGGCTGTATTTTGCCCACAGCAGGTACAGACTGATGTTTGTGTTTTGACAGCTTTGATCTGACTCTTTGGGGTCAGAGATTTTCTGGTCTTCTCCAATCCTTAAACCGAAATTGAAGTAGTTCTGATTACTTTTCCAGTGTGTTTTCTTTCTTTCTTTCTTTCTTCTGCACAATAGAGCTGAAAAAATATGCTGAAATTAGGATGTTTGGTTTGCTTTATGTTTCTTGTTGTTGTTAGGGGAGTGCATCTGAGTTTTCCCCATTTTCTACATTGCTTATAAAATGGTATTTTTATACATTACAGCTGCAGTGATGCAGCACCACTTTAAGCCACATCCTTTACATATTACTCCTGTTGATTTCAATGGGAATTCCACACATGGAACATGGTTGAAAAGCTAAAGATCATTGTTATGTACCTAGAATCTCTGATACAATGGAATCAAACATTTTTGGGCTGAATAATAATTACATAATGGAGACTGTGAGCTTTAGACTATGTCTATACTGCAGAGCTTTTCTGGGATATCAGAGGTATCCTGGAAAAGCTATGCTGCATCCAAGGAATGCGCCCACTTTTTCGGAACAATTTCTGAAAAAGCGGACGTGTTCTTTCGGCATCCATGTATTTCTCATTGTACGAGGAATAAGGGATATTCTGAAAAAGGAGGTTTTTCCAAAATTTGGCCCTGTGTAGACAGGCCAAATTTCGGAAAAGCCTCTTCCGAAAAAAAAGAGGAAAAAGATGCACAAATTGCGGTTTGCAATTTGCGTATTTTTTTCTGATATAACACTGCAGTCTAAACGTAGCCATAACTATCCCGAGGTGCCTCCTGGCACCACTCTTTTATGTTTGGCCCCATTAGGTCTGATTCCCCAACTGCCTTGCCCCTTGTGTACACCTGTGAAAAAGGAGTGCCAGGTGGATGTGAAATTCTATCGGATAAGAATGGTAGGTAGCATATTGCACCCATCTGACTCACTTTTCACATGGTGTTAATGACTGTGGACTTAATCTCATTCCCACTGTAGTAAGAGTTATAACTCGCATTGTCTTCAGTGGGAGCTGACTCAGACCATACATAAGTTTCAAAATGGCATGGGATCATGCCTGATAAGTTGAGGTGTAAGTGTACAGGAAAGGACTCACAGTAAAATTACTTTTGTTTCATAATATAAACATTATTTCTGAACTCTGCCAGACTTTGAACAAAGCTAAATTCCTACATCTGCTCAGAGAAATTGCTTCAGACTTTCACTAGTGGCTGCTCTGGCTGTTGTTTCATGAAAAATAGGTTAATACATGTGAGTTATTTTAATCCATTATGAAAAATAATCTAGAATTGCTCATATTTTTTCATTTATTTTCTCATTTGTGAAGGATTGCCCCCCATGACTGTGGCCATTGCATTTATTCAGGAGCAAACTCTTTCCTCTGTGCATAGCCTGAGTAAAAAGGCTGTATAGTGCGGAGATATACAAGGGCTTGGGCACAGTGGAAGGAATCCCGAATCCAGTTGGCAGAGTGGCAATACTGTTCCACTACTGATTTTTACTTGCTTCATGAGTTAGAATGAATTACAAATCTGCCTCATCATGGATCCACAGGCCCTGTATCTGCTGCTTCCCTAGGCTGCCACCAAATTCTCACACCACAGTGTCAGGTGGAGATTTCCATCATGTGCAGCTCCATGCACTATGGGAAGATGCACAGCTCTTGCCTAGGCTCCCAGAAACAAGCCCTCTTAAGCAACATTAAATGAACTGATTTTTTGTAACCAGGCTCCTCTAATGGTATGTCTTCGTTTTGTCTGTAAGACAATTGTTATAGCAAAAATTGGCACTAAGCACTAACACAAAGGCAGGATAAGCCACATAGGGTGACAGGATTTCTTCAATGCGATTTTGCTTGTGTGTGACAATCAGAAAATGAAACTGATGGTAAACATAAGATAAAACTGACCAGTCAAGCTATGAGACTAATTTACTTTTTGGTTCAGTGTCTGCCAATAATAAAAATAAAAATAATATAATTAATAATAATTTGGGGAAGTGTATTGATCCCGTAGATGTGGTTAAGACAAGATTGTTAGAAATATTTTTGTGGAGAGGGGAAAAAAGCTAGAGTGGAAGATATCCATGATGGAGCTGGAGGAAGGACTCAAAGAATTGGTTGTAAATGATGCATTCACTGTAGGGAAGAAGGAAATGAGAATATATTTAGAGGTTGACAGGGGACAATAGTTGATATTTGTGAGAAAAGAGGAGACCAGATATGGCATCATTTGGAGAACTGGGCAGAAGAGAGGCTGAAGAAGGGGCAGAAGGATGAAGGTTAGCAATTTGGAGAGCTGGGAGATCAAAGAACAGGGACGAGAAACTTTGTTGATAGTGATGGGGGAAAAGATGAAAGGGAGGGAGGTTGCAAATTATCGTGTAATATTTTTTTTCATTGTAAAAGGCAATGAAATCTTGCAGAGAGACAGAGGTGTGTGGCAGTAGGAAATGGGGGATTTTAGGAATGAGTCAAAGATTTTTAAAATGTCGATTAACAAGGCTGCAGAAATAGTGAGAATCAGTAAAACTAGAGAAATTGTGCTAATTTGGGAAGGAATAAAGCAGAATTGAAGGAGGAGTGGGGCAGCCCTGTAGCGCAGGAAGTCTAGCGTTGGTCATGAGATACTCCACAGTAATGCTGAATAGCACCAGAGCAGAATGGAGAAAGTAGACGATGGAGAAGAGAGTGGCTGTGATTAGAGGGACATATTTTGTGGCGTTGCAAGATGGGGCAAAGAAATCAAGACTGGAATGGAGTGAAACAATAGCAAACAACAGGGATGGGAGGAAAGGGAATGATCATAATTGCAATTATTAAAAATAATTTTCCTGATTCCACTTTGAAATTCCATTTATCTCTAAGCAACATGGATGAAATGCTTGCATACCTCATAGGGGTGTAGTAAGTTTCACTTAATCTTGGAGATCTGGGGGTGGAAGATTTCATACAGATGCAAGGTATTGTCATTATTTTCATGTTTATTCACTACATTCATCTCCAGTGTAAATCTACTGAATTTAAGTCATCTGAGTTGTATCTGATTACATGAGGAATGAATTTGGCCCATGTAGTTCAATACAGTATATCCCCCTCTTTCTTACCAGACTCCTTATAACAAAAGGGAATGCCATATTTAGAAAAGAGCGTAACTGGGGCTTAATGTACTGCCTGACTTATTTTTTAAAATAAGAGATGTTTTAATGACAAGTCAAATCTGAGATTAGTGCAAGCAACAAGCAACAAAACTGATATTTAGTGCTACAACTACAACAAGCTAATTTCTTTGGTTTTTTTTATGCTTGTCAGTACAGTTGTGGTTTTGAATACCAATTTGTTCTGCTTCTGTGCCTTTCCCAGTAAAAAATAGATCTATTGTCATAGTCTACTCCCTGGTATGCCATCTATCATTGCTCTAACCATATAGGATTCCTTTCCTCATTGAAATTTTCTCTTTCAGAGCCTTTGCTTTTGACAGAGCTACAAAACGATGCCATTGGTTCTCTTTCAACAGCATGACGAATGGAGTGAGGAAGAAGCAAGACCATGCGTTTGATCTATATGAAAAGAAAGGTAACTGATTTATTCCCCTAACACAGTGCTACAGAGAAGGGAGTCAGCAAATGACATTTATGACTGTGTTTCTTGCCTAAGGGAAGGATGGTCTGTGGATTTGATCTGTTGTGCCTTAAAACTATGTTTACAAGATGCCCTTTATCTTCGCTGAGATACATAGCACAGTGATGGATTGTACATATAAGAGCCTCAGTTGTGTGACCTTTGGTATTTGTGTACCAGATTATGTGCTGGTTTGTGCTGCTGCTTACTTTACTACTTAAGGGCCTAATCTAATGGGTTCATTGATGTCAGTGTGAGTTGAGAGTATTCCACTTGTGTTTTTGGTAAATGAAACATTTCATTTGTTTTTCAGTAGCATTTTGAATAGTGTTTAGGATTAGATACAGGTTGGACTTCCCTGGTCCAACACCCGCGGGATCTGCCCCTCCATCCAGCTTGGCTCAGCTCCAGCCCTGCTGCTACAGGGCTTGGGCTTGGTGCTGGTCCACTTCTACCAGCTGGCTGGGGCTCTCTGGGGATGGAGCTCCCCTGCCACCACTGCCCTACTTCTGTTCTGCCTGGTTGGGACTTTCCAGGGATGGGGCTCCGTCGCTGCCCTGCTTCTATCCCATCCGGCTGGGGCTTTCCAGGGTTGGGGCTCAGTAGCTGCCCTTCTGGGTCAGAACTCCATGGGTGCCCCACTGCTGTTGCAGCCGACTGGGTCTTCCCATGGTCAGGACTCTGTGGCTGCCCTTCTGTGCCGCGCCCAGTTGGGGCTCCCCAGGACAGGGCTCGCCAGTCTTGATGGTGGGGCTCCCTACTGCTGGACTCCCAACCAGCTCGCATTGCAGGGTGTTGGGGCTCTCTGGTCTAGCAATATGTTGCTGGACCACAGAGTCCCGGATTTAGGTAGCTCAACCTATATTTTGAAAAAAACCCCACTTTTTGGTGAAAAAGCTAAAAATTATGATATGACATTGTAAGTTTTTAAAGCTTTTGCACAAAAAGCTGCACAACTTTATTGAAAAACAAAACAAAACAAAAAAACTTTTCTGAAAAAAGGCTACTTTTGACACAAATCTTTTTTTATTCAAAAAATGTTGACCAGGTGTAATTTTCAACAACAAGACTTTCCACAAGGATCTTATTTTTCCCCTGTTTTCTTCCAACAGACTACATTAGAAACTGTATTATTGGTAAAGGTGCAAACTACAAGGGAACAATGTCTGTTACAAAAAGTGACATCCAGTGTCAGGCATGGAATTCTATGATACCCCATGAGCACAGGTAAGCGTAGTCTGAACATAAGAAGGGCAGACTCTGTTGGAACTCTGCTAATATTCTAGACATTATGGAATACGAATGTGTATGATGAGGAGTAGCTTCTGTTTCATTTTTAATTTTACAAATGAGTAAGGGGCCTTTGACCTTCCTCCTCTTCCAGAATTTCAGGCATTTCACCCTTCAGTCTCTGACATGACTTCATTCAGAAATGTTAGGTATTTTCTAGTTGGGACTTTTTCAGTTACCAACCTATATTTAAAATAAAGGATTTTGGGGACAGATGGTAGATCAGATTCTAAGTTCAGTTATGCCATGGAGTTACTGAGTAACTCCACTGAATTCTGTAATCTACATATGACCTAATTAATATCTCAGCTCAAATAAAATCTGATCTAATGCAGCCAGATTTCTTCTGCCAATGCCCCCAAGTTCATTATCTTTTATTCATTCAAATTTTAATATCAAGATTACTTTTAAGAGTCACAAATAACCCAAGGTAGGGTAATGGTATATATTTCTGAAACAGCAGTTGAGGGGTGGCTACTGAGTGCTTCTGGCTGCTGATGGGTACTGCTGGGTTTGTTTCTGGAGTTGGATAGAGACAAGTGAGTGACTATTACTCAGTGGAGGATGCTGCTTCTGGAATGTACTGATTGAAAGCATGGAGGGTGATGATGGATGTAGGGTTTCTAATCTGCACCACACTTTGCTCTGAAGGAAAATGTTGATTAAAGCTGTGTCCAGCCAGCTGAGTGGTATGGTCCAAGCTGTTGGCTCCGCAACTATTTTAAGCAGTGTTTTGTCTTGTAACTAAGGAGAGCGAGAAGAGGACAAATGATGGGAGGTGTATAGAGTATAGGGGCAAGAAGCTATATTAGAGCTGATCAGGAGGATTATAGAACAGTCCTCTTCCTTCCTTTTTGTTGATGACCCTAACATACAAATCCAACCAGTCCATCTAATCAATTAAGCTATTTCTTTTTAAAATTTGGGTTAATCACACTGCAGTCATAATACCAAACCTAGCAACCATCAAAATATATATATTTTTAAAGCCAGTGTATCATAGGTTTAGAGCTATCTATAAAGGGATAGTTTCAAGAATATAGAGTGGCAGATTTGGGTGGTATTAGTTTATCAGTTTCACAACTGTCTATATAGTTTGGCTAATGTTGCAAATCCTGTGGATTGTAAGCTTTGTCAAAGCACCTTGAACCCAGGCTAGATATTTGAAATCAACAATAAATGACTTCCCATTCATTTCCAGAAGATTATTGCTCCTCTGTCCTTTTAAGTAAGGTTTAAGTTGGCCTTAAAGCAGCGTTACGTGCAGTTTGTCGAGGATTGGAGAGTACAGGCTATCATTTTGAGAACTAGTCATAATAAATACATGTAGAATTATTTTGGTTTATATCTTCTTTCAAGTTTAGGATTCTATCTATCGGGAATGGTAGCTATGGGACTTAAGGGAGTGATCCTGCAAAGAACTGATTGTCCTTACTTTGCAAAGTTATTCTCAGATACTACTTTCTTAGGAGTCAGTGGCAGCAGGATAGAGGCACTTGGTTTGCTGTAGATGTAGTTGGTAAATATCTTTAGCAGTTTTGAAGTAGTAATGAAGTTGGATGGCCACTCATCTGAAAAGCATGCTGTGAAGCTGACTTTTTCCTGCCTTGTACAATATATTTTGTGTCCAAAGGTCGTTTTGTAAACAAGATGGTTGCATGCTAATTTTGTTTCTCAACATCAGAAAATTTGATTTTATCATTGGAGGCTTGAGTGAGATGGGCTGGAAGTAAAGAGTGCAGTGTTTTGAATTTACTAACATGCAGGATGGGAGTTCTTAAGCCAGTTTTGTCACAACATCTAGTTACCACAAGGTGGCCTTTGGGGGTTGGGAGAGAATCCTTTTTCCATAATCATGGAAAGAAATTAGCTTTACAAATTTTGCATACGCTTTTCTTCAACACTGGTACTTATTCCAGAATCTGGAAGGTTGTGCTCTGATGTTAAAATAATTATGCTATTGTTATTATTTTATGGCCCTGTTGTGCTTAGAGACCCCAACAAAACTGTGGACCCCATTGTTCTAGGTCAGGGATGGGCAGTGATTTTTGATGGATGGCCACTCCAAGAATTTGGTAAGAGATCAAGGGCCACACTCTTCCATAATAATGGAGAAGATGCAGGATCTGGGATGGAGGCTGTGTGTAGAAGGGAGCTTGGAGTAAGGGACTGAGATGTACAAGGGAGTGTGGGATCTGGTAGGGAGTTTGGGTGAAGGAGATTGTTGTCACCTGAGGAAGGAGACTGGGATGAAGGAGGGGGTGCAGGGTCTGGGAGGGACTTGTGACCTGGGGCAGAAGTGCAGAATGGTGTGCAGGGATTTGGATTGTGACCTGGAGTAAGAGATAGGGATGCAAAGGTTTGTGTCCTGGAAGAGGCATCAAGGAGGGGGTGCAGGGTCTGTCAGGAGCAGGGGTGCAAGGGGTTTAAATTACATGGGTTAGGAGTTTGGCAGAAGGAAGGGGCTGACATGTCAGAGGCAGGCTCTGGTCAGGAGGCACTTGCCTGGGCAGCTCCCAGCAAGCAGCCCAACTGGTTCCTCAGCCAGGGTCCCTGGCTTCCATTCCCCTGCACTAGTAGCAGGGGTGATGTGTAGCTGAGTCTGAATGCTGCGAGCTGGGAGGGGAAGGGGTACTTCGTGCTATGCCTGTCCTGCAAGCAGATTTTACAGGAGGCAGGGGCAGCGTGCAAAGCCTCTCCCATTCTTCACCCTGGACTTGCAACATTCAGAGAGCTGCTCTAAGCAGTGTGAGAGAGTGGGGCAGGCAGGAAGCCTGGCGAAGGCTCCCATGGGCTGTATCTGGTGGCTTGGTGGGTCAGAGGTTGCCCACAGTCCTTATTTTGCCTGTCCCTATATAAATATAGAATAAGTGATATTTCTTGTTCTGAAGAGATTACACATTAAATAGATAAGGCAGACACAGTTTCCAAGGGATATAGGATAAATATGAATGGAGTGATGGCTTGCAAACTTCTTGTTTGTTCCACAATAACTTCATCAGTGGCTGAAATTGCTTCTTTAGTTGCTTCTGGCTTCAGTTTCTGGCTTGCACTCTGAAGATTTTTTCTTTCCTGAGCACACATGACTTGTCCTAGTGAATAGTTCTGTGTCTCAAGAGAGCTTGTCATGACTGGTTCTCATCTTTCTCTCTTTCTACCATGATGGTGCCTGCTGAAGCTGCTTGTGCATATTGTTCTGCCATCATGAGTCTCTCCATAATGCTGCTCAGTACAAATAATTTCAGAAATGATTTTGACCCAGACAGCATATCTAGGGCAATCTGGATTGACTGTTGCCAGTCCTTTGCAGTGGTTATCATTTCTGAACTAACAGACTCTCTGATGGTAACACATACATGAGATGTAATTCTCCATCAGAAAAGTTTGCCTAGGGCTGTCTTTATCTTGCTTTTTACTGCAACACAGAGCTTCACAAACCCTGCACAACACCTCAAGTGTAGACGTCTAAGATGTTTTGAGAGAGTCATATGATGAGAATGCAGAAGAGAAAAAAAGAACAAATATGCAATAGGCAACGATAAAGTGAGGAAAATTATTCTCAGCAAAAAACAAGAACAGAAATAGGAAAAACCTCTCATTCAATAATGCTACCACATTATATTGATTGCAACCAGAATGTGTGTAATGGGTATTTTCCACCTCAGTATGTCCCAAGACTTAATTAATCAAAGGGGGAAAAGGACAAAAAATACATTTTTGGTGGGAAGCAGTGGGGTGGGGAGGGATTTTGCCTTTTTTTCTTTTATTCTATATTCATACCATGCAGTTAGCCTAGTAAGGCAGCGACTGTAAGCTGCTCTTGTACGTCTTGTATGAATTGGATCAATTCTGCTATTGGAGTGTGACAGCTGGGTAATTCAGTTTAAAGAATAAACTGCAAGTGTATAGTTATAAATTGGGTATGTGTCCTTTTGATAGCCCTAGCACTACAGTAACCCCCAGCACAGACAAGCAGAGTGGCTATTAGCTCTGAAGATCTTACCCCAGTTTCAAGGAAAAGTAAGCAGAGCAGTCTACACTGTGAGTTTCACCAGCCCTGCTACACCAATAGCTTTAATTAGGGCAAATCACTAGTGTTGACAAATCCTAAGACACAAACTGAAATACTTGGGCCTAAGGGCTCATCATAAAACACAGGAAATGTATATTTTTACTTTACTGCAATCCTACATCCTGATGGCAATGATCCAAAATCCATTGATATCAATGGGAATCTTTCTACTGACTGCATTTAGGTGTGGATCATATCTTATGCCTTTGTTTCTCTCCCTGTATAAAAGTTTTTACTCTGAGGATGTGCAGGAAAGCAGTTGTATTAGGTTTTTTTTTTAATGAGTGAATATAGTGGTGTGAAAAGTGCAAGACTGAGAATCATGGATATGGTCTTTCACTTATTCACAGAGCAGGAACACTTCCAATTCATGCTGCTGATTCACTGTGCTTCAATTCTGTTGTCTCCATGTCCACTCAGTCTTTGGCTCTCTAATAAGACTTCCACCAACTGTGACAATTAGTACTAATCAAAGGGTGTTTGGTTTTGCTATATGGCGACACAGCCATTAATTACTGTAGTGAGAACACCAACTATTTATATACTAGCCAATAGCCCGTCATAAGACAGGATTTCTGGGTCTCTCCTCCACGTCCTATTCCCTTTCTATCTCGCTCTTCTCTCTTGAGCCTCCCGTCTCTCACTCTGTCTTTCTCTCTCTCTCTCTCGCTCTCCTACTGCCTCCCCCCCTTCAGCTCTCCTCCGCCTTCTGACTCTCTCTCCATCTCTCTCTTTCTCTTCTCCCCCTCCTGCCTCTCACTCTCTCTCCGCTCTCCTCTGTCTCCTTCGGGTATACACGCTCGTCTAGGCCCCGCCCCCTGGCCATGTACGTCACTGCCCCGTCCCCCTTCCCCTCCCGCTGTGGTGCTTGGCTGACTTCTGCGCCGCTCAGCCAGGCCGCCGCGGGGGAGCAAGCGGTGCACGCGGCCGGTTGGGTCCCGCACTCCCCATGAAGCATGGGCCACCCAGAGGGAACAGCCAGCATTTCAGCAACAGCGCCGCCCAGAGGGAACAGCCAGCATTTCAGCAACAGTGCCGCCCAGAGGGAACAGCCAGCATTTCAGCAACAGCGCTGCCCAGAGGGAACAGCCAGCATTTCAGCAACAGTGCCGCCCAGAGGGAACAGCCAGCATTTCAGCAACAGCGCTGCACAGAGGGAACAGCCAGCATTTCAGCATTAAAGACTCTCAGACATTGGGTTACTATATATATAATTACCAAAGACCTATCCTGGCATTGCTCATTACCAGCTCTAGCTATATATCAGTGACCTACAGGTGAAAGGATCTGGTTTGCATAGAATATTGTAAAATATCCTCTCTGTATTCAGGTAATTTCAGGGTAATGGTACATTTGCTAGGAACTTTCCAGTGATTTGGTTCCAAAAATTATTCTTTGACTTTTCACAGAACCTCATTTTTTTTCACTGCAAATGGGAATAAAACAAGAATTGGAGATGGGAAACAGATTCTGGAAGCTTAAAAAATGGCTCAAATATCACTCCAGATTACAAAAGAACTGTAACCCAAACTCCAATTTTTTTCTAGGTTTAATCATTTCAGACAAGTAGCACATCTTCCTAATTTCTGAGTACCCTTTGTTATTGCCAATATACATCCCAGGACATGACCATCTCTAGTACATCACACTTAGTATTACAATCTTAGTTGAATTTGTCCAGTGCCCCAGTTCTCACTATTGTTTCATTTTGGAGCTTCATTTTGTCTTAAATCCTAATATTGCAACAGGTTTTGGTTTAAATCTGAGCTGGGACAAAATTAAAGGTTGGGGTATTTGATGCACGGTATGAGGAATGCCACTTGTAGTCCTGTGGCACCTGAGGGTATGTCTACACAGCAGTGTTATTTTGGAATAACTGACATTATTTCAAAATAAAAAATGAACGTCTACACAGCAAGCCATTATTTCAAAATAATGCTGAGATGGAGGGCTTCTTGTAACCCTCATTTCATGCGGGGTAAGGGAAGTCGAAGGAAGAGTGTTCTTCCTTCAACTTTTTGCTTAGTAGTCATTACCAAAAGCTAAATTAAGCTAGTTTGACTTCAGCTACGCAACTGATGGAGCTGAAGTTGCATATCTTAATTTGACTTGCTCTGCTGTAGTAGACATGCCCTTAGAGACTAACAAATATATATATGTGTGTTATATATATATATATATATATATATATATATACACACATATATATATAAACATATGAGCTTGTTGTGATAGGCATGTGTCGAATACAGGAAACTTGAAAGGTGTGGTGTTGGGGGCAATGATCATTGTAACAGTGGACATATGTTTGCATATTTTTCATCTGTTGTTTTGTCAGGGTCTGGTGCCACTTTGAGTTGGTAAGCCCTGGTCTATAGGGAATATGCTTCTGACAATGAGCTTGGTGAACTTTAGGGGTTGCTTGAAGTCCAGAAGAAGGGGGTTCTGAAAAAATTATTTCAGGACATAGCCCCCATCAAGTATGAGTGGTAATTGTTTGATGATACCTCATGTGAGTTCCAATGTGGAGGTGGTAGGTGACAACTAAGAGTATGGTGTCAGTGGTTTCTTTGTTTTTTTTCTCTATTGAAGCAGGTTCTCTTCAAGTATTTGTGACCTATTCCATGAGGTAATTTACTTCCCTTATGGTGTGTCTTTTCTTGGTGAAGGTGGTGTTAAGTGAGTTAGGATTTGTAACCCAGGCTTTCTTCTCAGGATAGATCTACACTGCCAAGCGTCTTCTGAACGCCTCCACTATTGCAAAATATAGCAGATGCGCTATTTCGACCTTCCTGTAAACCTCGTTTCAGGAGGGATAAGGGATGTTTCAGTGTAGACACACCCTAGCAGTGTATTCTTTGGTATCTGATCACCTGGCTGTAGATAACAGCTTTCTAGGTGTGTTTGGGGTGGTTACTTCATCTTTGGAGGAAATATGGTGATCTGTGGGTTTCTTGTATATAGTTTTCTGCAGGTTTCCATTTCTCAAGCTAATTGTTGTGTCCAAGAAGTGGACGATGATATGGGAATGTTTTAGAGAGAATATGACGGATGAGTGGTAGTTGGAGATGTTGTGCTGGTATTTTTGAGGGAGTTTAGATGAAAATATCACTGACATTTTTCCTTAAGGTGGCCTATGAAGAGATTGGCACATTGGGAAGCTATCCTAGGATTCATGGGGTCCCCATAGTTTGGAAAAAAGTGCTTGTTGAATGTAAAGTTGTTAGGGTGGAATGAAATGGATGAGTTTGATGATGTGTTTCGAGAGAGAACTGAATACTATGCACATATCTGAGGGAGGCAGTGATGCTGTCTTGTGCTGAGGAATGTGAGAGGATAAGGAAATGACATCCATGATGGGAAGTATGATGTTCTGAGGGAGATTGTTAAAGTTGTGGAGTTTCTGGAGAAAGTTGCTTGTCTCTTGGGGAAAAAAATGCCCTTTATGTAATGAGTGGTTTGAGGATAATTTCTGTCAATTCTTATAATCCTTCAATAAGCATGCTGTGGCCAGATATGGAGGGTTTGCCTGGTTTCCCAAATTTGTGAATATTGGGAAATGTGTAGAAGTTCCCTTGAGTGGGTCCATGGGGGAAAAGGTTGTAGAGTTTCTCTAGGAGTTGTCTTCAGGAGGATTTGATGATATCCTTAAATTCCTTTGCAGTGTGGGTTTATCTTTGAATTATTTGAAGGAGAGTTGTGTTGGAGAGTTGTTAGTTGGCCTTTGTTGCTGAACTCATCGTGGCTAAGGACTTTTTGTCTTCTGCTTGGATCACTGTATGGTGCTTGGATTTCAGGGAGTGTGTAGCTGAGCTTTTCGCAGTATAGAGATTGTGGTGCATATGATTTTTTCAAGACTTCACAGTAGCTCCTGCTCCTACCTCTTCCTCCCGTCCCCACAAAAAAAAAAAAAAAAAAATCCCTGTAATGCTCAAGTGTGTGGTTTTATCCAGTGGTAAGTGTCCAGTCAGAAAAGTCTTTTTTTCCCCTTATGACTGTCAGTGAAAATATTGTAATTGTGGGTGATATTGAATTTGTTATGAAATAATGCTTTAAGACAGAGTTAGTGAAATAATTCTCAGCATGTCAGTATGATATCATTTCTGTGGTGGGACAGAAGTTTAGTCCCTTAGGGTATGGCTACACTAGCCACCCTAGTTCGAACTAGGGTGGCTAATGTAGTCATTGGAACTTGCAAATGAAGCCCGGGATTTAAATATCCCGGGCTTCATTTGCATGTTCCCAGGCGCCGCCATTTTTAAATGCCCGGTAGCTCAAACTACGTGCCTGTGGCTACACGCGGCACAGGCTAGGTAGTTAGAATTAACACTCTTAATTAGAACTACCGTTACTCCTCCTGCAATGTGGAGGAACGGTAGTTCGAACTGAGAGTGTTAATTCGAACTACCTAGCCCGTGCCGCATGTAGCCGCGGGCAGGTAGTTCGAGCTACCGGGCATTTAAAAATGGCAGCACCTGGGAACATGCAAATGAAGCCCGGGATATTTAAATCCAGGGCTTCATTTGCAAGTTTGAATGACTACATTAGCCACCCTAGTTTAAACTAGGGTGGCTAGCATAGCCATACCCTTAGAGACTACATGTAAGTCCAGGTAGCTTTCCTGTCTTTTCCTGTCCAATGTGTGGGAACATGTGATGATTTCTCATTTGAGGTAGTCCCTTCTGGAGTACGTGAGGTGTGAGAGATAACTCCTCAGTTTTTCTGAAATCCTTTGGCAGTGCAGTTCAGAGTTACTATGTTGTCAGAGGGGGGTATAGCTAGTGAATTCTCTAGGGCTGTTGTTTTGTTTCTTGCATTTGTTGTGGTAGTAGATGTTGCTGTTAAATTTGGCTTCCATTTTCTTCATGTTGTGGAATCTCCATGTCAGATGCCAAAATATATCTTCCGTTGTTGCTTGCAGTGATGTTGTAGCCATGCTGGTTGCAGGATAAGAGTGACAAAGTGGGTGAAGTAATATCTTAAATATTTCACTTTGTTCATTGGAAGTTTTATTACAAAACCGTGCAGAAGCATGACGCCTATGTCCTACTTAGTCTCCTTAATGGCATCATAATGTTAAAGTTTCTATTAGAATGAGACAGAAACATGTTACAGAATAGTTACCCCAGGTGTAAAATATAATGGAGTTGGTTTTATAATATGAAAAGTTTATAGTCCGGGTCAGCAGTTGTCTTACCATAAATCCATGTTACAACAAAAAAAAATTTCAATCTAGCTCTCTGATCTATTCATAAACAAGGATGATCTACCTGAACTGAGAATACACAATCTAAGGGAAATATCTGCTACCTGTACTTAGGTTGCGTAGCACTTTATCATGCAAGTTGCCCCATTGGAATAGATCTAGTGATGTCTATATATTTACTGAACACAATAGAAATTTAGTGGATTAAATTACTGTTAAATGACCTCATTTATGCGATGAATCTTCATTACATTACTTTAACTCTGTCTGTGGGGGAAGGGGAGGAAGGACACAAGAATTTGATAAGCTGTAACTGTACATGAATATAGTAAGATTTACAATAAAGTTTGCATGCTCTTATACTGTAATGATTGTCATTTTAAAACTAGCTTTTTGCCTTCGAGCTATCGGGGTAAAGACCTGCAGGAAAACTACTGTCGGAATCCCCGAGGGGAAGAAGGAGGGCCTTGGTGTTTCACAAGCAATCCAGAGATACGCCATGAAGTCTGTGACATTCCTCTCTGTTCAGAAGGTAACATGACACAGTTGATACCATAGAAAAGTCTCTTGTGCCCTGGAATCAAGTGTATAACTCTCATTAGCTATTAGTATTTACATATGGGCTTTAAACAAAGAACAGATCAATTCTTAGTAAGAATGACTTATTTAGCAAGTGGTGTTTGACTAATGATGTGCTTATCACACACATTAGATCCTTTGAACAGCTCTCTAGTCCACTATAGATCAGCAGACAATCTCAGTTGTATTAAGTACATTATGGAAGCACCCATTGCAGATCTATAGTTAATGTTGAGTAGAGTTTTGCACTTTATATGTTATCTAAATAATGGATTAGAAGATGAATGGTAAAAGTTCATTTTTGTTTTACCTTCCAAATAGTGCTCGATCTGTAAGGAACATTGGTCAATGTGATTGCTGTAGAGCATTCGGACAGGGTGCCTTCTATCAGCTGATATTTATAAATAAGAACATAAGAATAGTTATTAATGGTTTATCCTGTCATCTGACTGTGGCCTTTGACAGATGCTTCAGAAGGAATTAACAGAACAAGGAAATTTCAAGCGATCTGTTCCCAGTTGTCCAGTCCCAACTTCTATTAGTTGTAGTTTTAGGGAGTCCCCCAAGTGTGGTGCTGCATTCCTGACTGTCTTGGCTAACAGTCTTTGATGAACCTATTCTTCATTAGCTTATCTAATTCTTTTAAAAATCTAATTAACTTTTGGCCTTCACAACATCCTCTGGCAACAAATTCCACAGGCTGAATGTGCATTGTGTGAAGAAATACTTCCAGTAAACCTGTTGCCTATTAACTTAATTTGGTAGCTCCTAATTCTTGTGTTCTCTGAAAGGGTAAATAACATTTCCCCATTCACTTTCCTCACACCATACATGATATTATAGTCCCTTAGAGTCCTCTATCATAACCCCCATTGATTGTCTTTTTTCTGAGATGAACAGTCCCAATCTTTTTAATCTCTTCTCATAATGAATCTGTCCTATTCCTCTTATAGCAACTTATTGGTTTTGATTTTTATAGCATTAAATCTTTTGGCACTTCACAAAATGTGATCAATTATATTCAATATATTGATTCTAAGTGTTGGAATCAGCAGTTCTACAGTTCAGGACTATATTAATCGGACTGTTTTATTTATCTCAAATCTAAGCCCTTCTACTCTGCTGGCATTTGGAGTAAGCTTTGCAGTATGCTTGGAAGGCTACGAGATCCAGGCTCTAGAAGACTAAGAACCAAAATTTACAGACTGTCTCTGCTGCAGCTAGAATTAGAACTGCAGCTGAATGTGGGATGAAGGCCTTGACTGATGATTTGACTGAAGAATTCATTTTCTGACTGCCTAAATTATCGTTTTCCAAAGCTTGGTCCACACTGGAAAATTAGGTTTATCTAGCTAAATTACTCAGGGGTGTGGATTTTCCAGGGTGAGAGGTATACTTAAACTGACCCATCAACGTGGCTGCTGCCTCTTGGACAGGTGGATTACCTACACCAGTGGGAGTATCCCTCCTGTTTGAAGGAGGTAGAGTCTACATTGAAGCAGTGCAACAGGTCAGGGATAGACAAGTCCTAAGTGATTTTTACATTTAAATGTATATATATATACTTCAGGGCCTGGGGATAGTTCAGTTGGGAGCAGGAATTGCTGATGATGGAGTTTGGTACATTCTTCAATGCAATCTTGTTTATTTACAAGGAGTATACATTATCCTGCTCCTTTTGAATTCAGGAGTAACCAAAAGCAATAGGACCACATGGTCAGGGTCCAACTGATTACTATATTGGGGATTGGGAGGAAATTTTCTCCTGGGTCAGACTGGCAGAGACTCTGGGATTATATTGTCTTTCTTTGCAGCATGGAGTATAGGTCACTTGCATGTTTAAACTGGTGTAAAAGTGGATTCTCTGTAATATCACATCTTGAAATCATGATTTGAAGATTTCAGTAACTCATCCAGAGGCTAGGAGTCTATACTACAGCAGTGGGTTAGTGAGGTTCTATGGCCTGCAATATGAAGAAGGTCAGAATAGATAATCCTGATAGTCCCTTCAAAGCCTTAAAGTCTATGAATTATGAAGAGTGGTTTCTTAGTGTACAGGACCAGCACTCCAATCCAGAACTTTTCTGAGTTTCTCTTAGGGTCTCTGTGTTTTGACAAGTTTTAGCTCTGTTTTCTTCAGGCTATCTCAGTTTCTCCCTGGTTCTGTGTTATGTTCCTGCCTGCTCACCCACAGATTTACCCAAAACATCAGCACAAACTTTCTATCCACACAATCCAAAACTCCTGGTTCAGGTTACATAACCCTTTTGCCTTAAGTGAGTGACTGTGATTAATTTATCCTTATTGTTATGCCAATAAATGAGTGCATTCACACCTATTAATTTCAACGAGATTTTAACTCTATCTATGACCAGGTTACATCACAGCTAATGTGTATAGATAGCTAGACAGACAGACACACAAGCAAGTTTCACTTACTTAATCAACAATAACATTTCTTGGTTGGTGTGCACTTCATCAAAACTTAAATCTAGATCTCCATTTAATACTCAAAACTAATTTCCATAAAGGGCTCATAAAAGATGCTCCGAATGTAAATGCCTCAAGTACTTTCATCGAGATGTATCTGAAAGTAATTTGAGCTAATTTGGCACCGAATCTAAACATTATGAGATACATTATTTTGAAAGACATTTCTTATACTTGTTTGAAATCGATGATCAAGGAATTAATATATTTATAATTCTCTGTGCAGGACAGCAGTTTATGACAGCAATTTCTTTCTACTAGTGTTATGAGCTACTAACAGACTTATTTTTTTGTTTTCAGTTGAGTGTATGACCTGCAATGGAGAAAGTTATAGAGGGCCAATGGATCACACTGAATCAGGCAAGGAATGCCAGCGCTGGGACCTTCAGAGACCACACAGGCACAAATTCAGACCAGAGAGGTAAAATACTTCTTACTGTTGTTTTTCTAAAATTACACGTACTCTGGTACTTGTTAGACCTAACCTCAGCTGGTTTAAATCAGCAAGCCTCCATAAAGTGCAATGCAGCTGTGTGAATTTATGTGGTCTGAGGAGAGATGTATGTCTATATACTGAGAGCTAGTGACTCACTTTTAGAAAACATAACATAACTAAATAAATAATATTAATTACCAATAACAGTAATTCTTTACACTTACCAAAGAAATCAACACTTTTAAAATATATTTATGAATTTAGTCTTCCAAAATTAATAATTTACAATATATCTATTTACTTCAATAATGAATAGCTAGAGTCTATATAATTTTCAGGCTTAGCTATCCAGTTTATGTTGTGTGAGGTGTTAAAAAATCAGCACTGATTTTCAGCCTGGGAAAGCAATTGTGCATGGTTACAGTCAGCATTTTATGATCATAGATTTATGTTTTGACAATAGTTTGATGAGATGTAGATATAAAGCCAAAAAAATGAGCCAGAAATAGCAATATAAATGCAGACAAGAAAGATTTTATTCTAGTGGGTAAAATTTACCAAAGTGCAGACGGCCATCTGCAACATTTACACTTCCTTCTGGAGAAGCTATGTGGGTGGATTTAGGCCACACATAAAGGCCTTTGATCCTTTATTGCATTAGGGTGGGAAAATCTTGCATGGTCTCATACTGAAAGAGGAGTATCTGAAAATTAAGATTTTAACTAAACCCATTTGTAAAATAGGTAAAATAATGCTAACCTACCTCACAAGAAAGTTATAGAGCTTAATTAATATTTGAAAATATCTGTGATCTTCTGAATGTGTTCATATAAACTACCAAGTGCAAATAGTGAAATGTATTTACTTATGCTTTAGAATAAAGCACTGGTAGTTTTAGGCTATGTCTACACTAATGCAGAATGCTTTGATATAATTTATGTGGCTCAGGAATGTGAATAAATCAAAACTACCAGGGAAAAAGAAGTCTGAGATCTGTTTTACACTATTGTTAAGTCAAAGTAAGGCATTAAAATGTTGCTCCCAGTGATATAACTCGGCGAGGCCAAGCTGTGTAACATGGAAAGGCAAAAGCAGTTTATTTACTGTAATGGCTGTATGCCAACGTAACGTAGGTCAACCTAATTCTATAGTATAGATTTGCCCTAAGGGGGACACTTTGGTATCACCATGGAAATTTTCTCATTGATTTCATGGAGCCAGGATTTCATTCTAGGGCTTTTTATCCTGTATTGCGCTCTGCACAGATACACTGCGGCACATTCATGGAATCCCATTGAGGTTAAGATGGCTTGGGGCAGCAGTCCCTCTGTATGAAGCACAATGCAGGAATGTGGCTTATATCCATGTATGGCAGAGAAATACTGAGATGTGCTACTGCACTTTAAAGTCTCTGTCTTTTCAGTACAACCCCCTGATTTATATCACTGATATGGAAATGCCCTTTATACAACTTGGTGTACAAGCTTGTAGCCCTGGACGTATTTCCTCTAGAGCAAAAATTTGGACTATTTTTGAACGGCTTTAGCTGCTACAAAACACTATTTAATTTTAAGTGTGACAAATCAGAAGGACAATTAATCACTGGTGTAATTTACTTACATCAGGGATGTATTTTGGATGTAAATTTCAGTATGAAGAAATAAATAAGGATCATCCACCAGTATTAAAGAATAATCTTGGTCTGTCAGAAAAGATACGTAATATTCACATCTTCAATGGCTAACTCTCTTCAGACGGACCTGTCTCTGACATTTGGAGGAGTGTCTTGTTGCTTTCGTAGGTTCCTACTGCCACTTTAGTGGGAGGATGGGGGGAAAAAAACCCAAGACAACCAAATTTAACAAAAATCACTAAGCAGGTGTACCAGGGAATCTAAAAGATCTCAATAACCCCGCGGATCCTGATCCGATCCAAGCAGGCAGCTTTGGCTCTGCCTGTGTGTTGGGGAGAAGAGACCTTGAGATCAAACCAACTGCTACAGGGACATTACATAATTCTCAGTGACAAAAATATGAGGTTGCATGAGCCAGATTGCAACCCCATCATCCAGATTATCCCTGATTATCCAGATTATTATTATGGTCGTCTGCTGTAGGGAATAAAATAGCTACTGAGTGACTCCAAGGGACATGGAAAGGAGCAAGCAGATCTGAGAACACTGTCGGCAAAATCAGTAACCGAACAGAACAACTTCTTCCCTGCCTACTCTCTCTGCACATGAGCAAATGAGGGCGATAAACTGGAGCTTTTATGGTTCCTAGAGGCGAAGGAAGTAAAAAAGGGCTAGCTTTTGTACACTAACACCCTCCTGCAACCCAGACCATTTGTTGTCCTTGCATCCCTAAGAATCCTGTTATGTTCTGGGTATAATGTTGAGAATACAGTCAGTGGATAATGCTCGACATTTTCCTGCTTTTCTGTCTATATAGCTTGATCCTGCAAAATGCTGAGCACTTTGACAATGATTAAGTCCATAAGTGATTCAGTTGAAGTTAAGCCTGTGCCTACGTGTCTTGCTGGATTGGGACCAGAGTGCTCAGAACCTTGCAGGATGGAACCCTTAGTGTACAGTTACCTGATGGCATTTAGGGGAAATGGTTCTGATGATCATAACCCAGCTGGTATCTTACCCTCTCCCCATCTCAGGAAATGATTGGTTGTGGGGATCAGGGAAAGGGCCTTGGAGGTATCAGGGTCCTTTTAAACTTCACCCCCTCCCAGTTTAGAACTTAGTAATTGTCTTGAAGCAGTAATGATCATTGTGGAGCACAGCAGTTACTACTGATTAAGGGCTCTCATGCTGCCACAGCCCTTTCTGCTTCCCCTTCATGAAGGGTCAGTGACAATAATGATTGAACTGTCTTTTGACTCTCCACCTACCCACCTTTCAAACCTTGCTGTAACAGAGGGAGTGTGATTTGTCCCAAGGAGGCAGGATTGAACTCCAAATGTACAAACAAACCTTGGGATGAGTGTAGGGTGGATAGAAAACCCCAATCAGCACACTTTTTAAAAATTGCACGTTCCTCTGCCCATGAAAAACACATCTGCTTGCAGTTCCAGAAGGTCTCGGGTTCATAGGTAGTTAACATTTTTGTCCTCTTTAATAAATTTTCACAGTTGTCCCCTGGGCAAGCCTAACTTTTTGTTCTCTTTCCCACATGTTACCAAAAAACTGGCAAAAACAAAGCATTTTGCCTTCATTGATAATCAGTACATTTTACTTTTTATTCCAATCTCTCTCTCTCTCTCCCTCCCTGCCTCTCTCTTTCTCTTTATTTTTTATCCCCACATTTATTTAATTGTATCCCTGTATTGATTTCTGGCTGCTACTATAACCATTTAGATAAAGTAAGTCTCCTTATTATGTTCCCCCACTCATCTGATTAATAGTGGCAAGACAAATATGGAAACAATTAAAATAATGCAACAGTTTCAAACCTTGACAAGATAAAAGGAGAGGGAAGTTTTAAATATTTTTTGCAGTGCTGGAAATGAGGGCATGACCTAAAACAAGCTGTGTTACCAAAATGGAGCTATCATTAGTAACAAAGCAATTGAAAATAGCTTCCAATTTGAACCCAGGGTTGTTGCACTAGAGAACCTGTTTTCTTAATGAGTCTGGCATGCCAGGCATTGCTTATATAATCCATACTTAATTGGGTTGTTTGGAAAAAAAATATCAGGCTGGTGTGTCTGTCAACCAATGGCCACACTCTATTGGAGTGAAGTAATTAGATGAGTTACCCCAGCTGGTGTCCTACCATTTCTGAAAGTCCCCTTCCCCAAAGAGCTAGATTTTGCTCAGTGCTGCCTAGGCGGTTTCAGCCTCATTTCCCGCTATGACAGTAGAGGGTATTCCCCAGGATAAGGTCCCAAGACAGCAGGCACTGTCCCAAAATAGTCTCTGCTGGAATTGGTTCCTTACACATCTTGTGCACGACTGCAGCGTTGCCAGCCAGACGTGCTGAACGCATTTGTTGGTGTGGTTTGTAGATACCCTGACAAAGGCTTTGATGATAATTACTGCCGCAATCCTGATGGCAAGCCGAGACCATGGTGCTACACTCTTGACCCTAACACCCCGTGGGAGTTCTGTGCAATTAAAACATGTGGTGAGTTAAAGCAAAATTTATTGCTTCCTTTTCCTTTCCCAAATCTGGACTAACATAGTCTGTTTTCAGTGGGTAGGGAATATAACTGTTTTTGTTCAGTCATTGTGTTTTTTGCCTAGTTTTAAAATAAGAACATAACATATATACTGGGTCAAATCAAAGGTCCATCTAACCCAGTATCCAGTCTTCTGGCAGTGGCCAATGTCAAGTGCCCCAGAGGGAATGAACAGAACAGGTAATCATCAAGTGATCCATCCCCTGTCACCCATTCCCAGCTTTTAGCAAACAGAGACTATGGATACTATCCCCATCCATCCTGGCTAATAGCCATTGATGAACCTGTCCTCCATAAACTTATCTAGTTCTTTTTCAGACCCTGTTTGAGCCTTGGCCTTCACAACAGCCTCTGCAAGGAGTTGTACAGGTTGACTATGCATTGTGTGAGGAAAAATACTTGCTTTAGTTGTTTTAAACCTCAAACCTTGTTTTTTTAGATGAGGCACCCATGTCTGAATGCAGTATTCAAGGAGTTGGTGTACCATGGGTTTATATAGAGGCATTATAGTATTTTATATTTTATTATATATCCTGTTCTGAATGATTCCAACATTCTGTTCATGTTTTTGACTGTCACTGCACAGTGGGTTGATGTTTTCAGAGAATTATCCATAATTACTCCAAGAAATCTTAGAAATTTAGAATCCATCATTTTATATGTATAGTTGGGATTATGTTTTCCAGTGAGCATTATTTTGAATTTTGTTTCCCAGTCACCCAGTTTTGTGAGATCCTTTTGAAACTCTTTGCAGTCTGCCTGGGACTTAACTATCTTGAGTAGTTTTGTATTGTCTGCAATTATGGCATCTCACTGATTACCCCATTTTCCAGATCATTTATTAATATGTTGACTAGGATTGGTCCCAGAACAGCCCCTGGAGAAATACAACTTCTTTCCATTCTGAAAACTATTTCTATCCTTTATTTCTTATCTTTTAACCATTTGTTATTCCATTAGAGGACCTGTCCTCTTATCCCATGACAGCTTACTTTGCTTAAGTGCCTTTGGTAAGAAACCTTATCAAAGGCTTTCTGAATAGCTAAGTACTCTATATCCACCAGATGCCCCTGTCCGTATGCTTTTTGACCCCCATTAAACAATTCTTGTAGATTTGTGAGGCACAATAGCAGCCTTCAACTTCCTGAAGGGAGGTTCCAAAGAGAATGGAGAAGGGCTGTTCACAATAGTGACGGAAGGCAGAACAAGGAGCAATGGTCTCAAGTTACAGTGGGAGAGGTCTAGGTTGGATATTAGGAAAAACTATTTCACTAGGAGGGTGGTGAAGCACTGGAATGGGTTACCTAGGGAGGTGGTGGAATCTCCATCCCTAGGGTTTTTTAAGTCTCGGCTTGACAAAGCCCTGGCTGGGTTGATTTAGTTGGGGTTGGTCCTGCCTTGGGCAGGGGGCTGGACTTGATGACCTCCGGAGGTCTCTTCCAGCCCTATGATTCTATGATTTCCCTTTTACAAAAAACACATTGACTCTTCCCCCAGCAAATTACATTCATCCATATGTCTGACAATATTCTTCTTTACTAACATTTCTGCCAGTTTGCTTGCTACTGGAGTTGGGCATATCTGCCTGTAATTGACAGGATCGCGTTTGGAATCCTTTAAAAAATTGGCATCACAGCCATTTGGTATAGAAGCTGAATTAAATGATATGTTACAAACCACAGTTGTTAGTTCTGCAGTTTCACATTTTAATTCCTTTTTGAGTCTTTGTTTAGCTGTTCTTACAATTTTTTTTGGCCTTCCTAATTATATTTTTACACTTCTTTTTCCAAAGTCTTTCCTATTTTCCTCACTAAGATTTAACTTCCATTTTTTAAAGGATAGCTTTTTGCCTCTCACTGCTTCTTTTACTTTGTTGTTTAGTGACGATGTCACTATCTTGGTTCTGTAACTGAATAGTAAGCAAAGCTCTTACAATCTCATCAAGGATCAGTATAAGGCATAATCAGCAATGCATTATTTAGTGCTTTTTATAGTTATTCTGTCATTCTCATGTAACCAGGCCACATGCCATACTGCAGCCTCTTCCACAAATGCAGACTGCATTGAGACTTTCTTCCTTGTAAATAGCACTTTGTAGGTTATTTACAGTATTTTAATCCTTCCACCAATATATTGCAGTATCTTCATATCTTTACATACTGTATCTTAACTTTCTACCCTCTTCTCTAAAATGCAGGAGGGTGATAAGATGTCTCTAGTCAAAGAATTTCCTTGATCCAGCTCCCCTAGTTTTTGTTTTTTTCCCTCTTTTTCACCTTGAGGATGCCTTCATTTGCCCTTTTATTCAGCTTCCCTACTAATTGGATCATGCAATCCCATATCCCAGTCTGACCCAGTCATCAGGTACACCTCTGTCTAATTAAGCCTTCTCCAGTAGAACCTAATTATTATTAATAATAACACAAAGAGTGCTGGCTCAAGTGCTAGCCCTGGTCAGTCTGTCACATACCTCCTTTCCTTTTCCAACCCAAAGATATTTCTTCTTCCTCACTCTCCCTCCTTTTCTAGAGGCACTAGTCGGTCTCTGTCTCTCCTTACTCTCAGTGAGTTTGTCTTGGATTCTATAAGGCCCATTTATTTTCTACCCACAATATCATAGTTGATAGGTAAGGATTGTCACTGTAATTCTGTCTTTACCTGCCGACTGTCACACCAAAGGCAGTCTGTTAGGTTATGCTCACAATGAAACCAAAGTTAAAAGAACATTAAGGTTTCACAGTCAAGCACAGAGTAATTAGGAAATGCCCAAACTAAGGCTGACTATGCAATCTGAATTCAGCCCCTTTAGGTGTAGTTATTAGGAGAGAGACTTCAATTACATCATCACAGACAAATTTCTAAAAAGGGTTCTTTCCTCATTCAGTGTACAGGATAGATTGTGCTCACTGAATGGGCAGCTGGTCAATATTCTCATCCTTATTCAATATGTGATTCCCATGGCTTACTTACTAGACACTATTCAAACGTACTCTGAAGACAGAAATATTCATTTCCTTGTGAGATTTTTCTAAAGTACTCATCAGTATCGTATTTGAGTGCTTTTGAACATGAATACATTTATGTTCACAACACACTTGTGAAAAAAGGGTGGTATTATTCCCAGTTCACTGATAGGAATCTGAGGCACAGGGAGATTTAGATCAGGGTGTGTAACTTCCAGCGCATGGGCCACACATGACTTGACACGGACCAGACACTTTGTTTACTTGAGCAGCCGCAAACACTGATACAAAGCTGCAATTCGCCATTCCTGGCCAAGGAGCTGCAGGAAGCAGCGTAGGTCAGACTGGCACTTCCCATACAGCTCCCATTGGCCAGGAATGATGAACTGCGAGAGGCTATGCCTGTGGATGCTCAGGTAAACAAAGTGTCTGGCTGCTCACCAGTGGCTAGCCCTGATGACCCACGGCTGGCTGGTATGCCAGAGGTTTTCCACCCCAATATAAATGAAAAGTTCTTACCAGTTCTGAGTGCAGATTGAGCTGATTTTTGCAGTGCCCTTGGTATTATATAGCACTTTACATGTTCAAAGCACAGCTCCCACACACTTGTGTTGCAGTCATGAGAACTGAGCACTTCTGCAAATTGGGAGTCTCAAGTTAGGTATCCAGAGAATATAGATTGCACTCTGAGGGCAAGTCTACACTGGGCAGTTATTTTGAAATAATTTCCCTTATTTTAAAATAACAAGGTGAGCGTCTACACTACCAAGCCTATTATTTTGAAATAATGGACTTGTTATTTTGAAACAATAACTCCTGCTTGTGAAGAGAAATAAGTTTATTTTGAAATAGTTATTTCAGGAGTTATTTCAAAATAATTTATTTCAAAATAACCAGGTAGTGTAGTCATAGCCTTAGTGGCCGCCTGTGTAAAGGGTGGTCTGATTTGCTTTCCATCGTGTAGGAACTCTATGGCAGATGCAGAGATAGAATCCAGCTCTCCAGGGCAGCATTCAACTGCCAAACCACAAGACAATCCTTTATTTACTTCCTTCACTATACACCTTTCAACAGCAGCAGAAAATGAAGCAGGGGATCCCCAGACGAAGCTCTTTTTTCATTACAAAACTCTGATGCATCCCATAGCAGGTCCATCCGGTGTACTGAATGAGATGGGGTCTTTTGCAAAAAATAGACTCACATAGCTAATAGCTGTGCCATAATGCACAAGGGATCAAATTAAGGTTTTGGTATTTTTAACTTTTGCTACCCTGATGTCCTTTTAACTTAGGTTTGTTTGTTTTTTCCTGTGGAAGAATATATGTACTCATGTCTTGAAAGCTCTTTATGTGCAGCACTGTTCTTCAGTGAGAATGTGGTTTTGATAAGGTTTCATGGATATAAAGGAGCTCAGAATCTTGCACAGATAGTTGTAAAGGCTAACTGATGCTATTAAAATACCCACACCATGTTGTACTTAAAGAACTGCATGGGATCTTTTTTTGGGGGGAAAAGGCAAAATGCCACATTTATTGGTAATTATATTTATACAATATTGTATCATATGCATACAGTATACTATACTCATGCACTCATACACCCACACCCACACACCATTTTGTTGTAGCTTAATTACCGACTTGTTGCTCTGCGTTAACTTCACTGGCCAGGTGAGTTAGATGGGGGAGTGGAAGAAGCTGGGCTTCTGTTGGTCTGGACCAGTGCTCCAATGTTGACAAGACGAGACCCAGGGTCCCATGCCAGACACATTTATAGGTAGGGCTTCCCTCTCATACAAGTCTACGCACTTTAGCTGTGCCAGTTAGTTCTTAATTAGATCTGTGGTACTGTCTTCTGGGTGTTATCCCCAATGCTACCACATTTAACTTCAAAGAGGGTGCTTGCTTTTTGACTCCCAAGGCTGTCTATATTTCTGATCCTTTCACAATGAGCCCATTTGACAGTGTCTTGGGGTCTTTGGGTTTAGCTCCTATTCTTCCACTTTTCAACTGTTGCAACTGTTAATCCTCGGAGGTGCTTGTCTTCCAAGCCTCATCCATTCACATTTCATTCATCAAGAACAAAACCACTTTCAAGTCAAAGGGGTAAGATCTATTCTACTTCTAGTACAAAGACATTTGCTTTACTTTGATTATTCCTAAAGTCTATAATATTATAAAAAGACTTAATACAAAGTTTCTATATTATAAAAAGACTTACTACAAAGTTTCTATGTTATGAAAGGACTTAATACAAAGGTTCCATATTATTAAAAGACTTAATACAAAGATAAAAAAACTTAAGAGACATTATAAAATAACTCATACAAAGATTTAGCTACATTGTCCCCCTTTTGACCTCTCAAGAACAATTCTTGAGTGGTCACTATTTAAAATTTTCTGTATTTGCTTCATAGCTATGTATTGAGTCATAATTTCAGTTTGTGGTTTCAATTTGGAATACATCCTTTTCATCCAATAGCACATACAGAGTGTTGGAGCCAACATAACAGTTAAGATTACTAATAAAACAATGTTAGGATGGAAAGCTATATTTAGATCTGTGGACCAAGTGGGTGACCACTCCTTAAACACATCATACCAGTGAAGAATGCTTAATTGTCTTACTTGGTTAACCACCCTAAGTGTTTCTTCTTTCTGATGGAGAATAGCCAAAAAGATCCAATGGTCAATATTGGGAGTGGGCTTATCTTTCATAGCTCTGTCTTCACAGACTGCTGGTGAGCAATTTGAACAACATCACCTAGCGTACGTCTACACAGCAACATTATTTTGAAATAACTAGCATTATTTCGAAATAACTTAATCTGCATCTACATAGCAGGCAATTATTTTGACATAATGTTGAAATACTGTCAAGCTGGAGGACTTCTTACTCTGACTCCTGTAACTCTCATTGTACAAGGAGTAAGGGAAGTTGGAGGAAGAGTGCTTTATTTAGAAATAAGCTGTTTTGAAATAAGCTATGCAATTGATGAGGTTCAATTTGTGTAGCTTATTTTGAGTTAAGCCCTGTGGTGTAGATGCTCCCCTATTAATAAATCCAGCGTAACCATGCTAAAGACATATTGCATCCATACATATCTATACGTGTTAAACAATTATTTTGTTCTTGTTTTAATATACGTGCTAATAAAATATTTCCAGATATTACTTAATGCATTTTATGTTGCAGTGTTGTTAAGCTGAGATTTGCATTTCAGTTCATTGCAGTTTACTCCTAATTCCATCTGTATCTTATATAGCAGCCAGGTGGAAATGTTTAGCCACTGCCACATATTCTATGTAGCTTTCAGGTTTTCCCAACTCATCGAGACCAAATCCACATTGGCACGTACCTGTTTCTGAATGATTCTGTCTTGCAATTCTGTTAGGGAGTTTAGCTTATTTTTTATTATCTCTACATCAACTCCTGCTTTAAAACCAATTTGCCCAAATATTTTTGACTATTACAAAATTCCTGAGACAGGTCACATGAAAACTTCACATGTAGCATCCACTTTTCTGTAGGGTTTTTTTTACACAATATGGACCCTTATTTTAAAGACACAACATATATATGAAGCAGACCAGCAAGAGGAATAACCACACACAGGGCGAACTCTTGCAGTGCTTTACAAAAAAGCAGAGCAGTGAGGGATCTAACAGCAGACAGTGTGAATTCCTGCCCTGCCTCATAGAAACTCTACACAGGGATAGCAGCATACAGGGTTAATTCCTTGTGTGCTAAGAGAAAGATAGTAGCACACAAGCTGAACTGCAGTGCTATCTAAACAGCAAAGCAGTTAAAGGGAGAAAGTAATAGCAATGTGCAGGGTTAACTTCTGCTGTGCTGGGAGAGGGGAAAACAGCAAAGGGATATGAGAGCATGCAGTGTGAACTCCTACTTTGCCCACTAGCAAACCAAAAAGGAATGAGATCATGCAGTGTGGACTCCTACCATGCCCACTAGCAATATATCTCATTTTAGATGCCTTTAGCAATGTCCAATCCATACCAATTTTTACTTCTACTAACAATGGGTTTAACAGAACTTTTACTAGACTATTTTGGGTTACAAATAATTTAGGCATCCTTATCTTGACTGGGGTGGTCCTTTAAAACACACAATCCCTTGTCCAGGTTTTGGTACAACTGTCCGGAAACCTTCGATTCAGGTCACCACTTTAAAAGCCAAGCTTCCTGCTGGAATTTCATTGTTTGTGAACTGAAAGTGGGATGGTTAAGTAGCTCCTCGTGGAGGTCTCAGGAAGCTCTTTTACTGCAAAGTATCCAAACACCATCAAGCTGGATTATTGCAGGTATCCCCCCAACTCATAATTAAGTTTTGCCCAGAGTGGTTCAATACACATTTTGGGTGCCATTCTTTAGGCTTCTCAGACTTCATGGCCACCAATCAAATTTAGTATTTTTAGTAATTCATATTGAAAGCATAAAAATGTATAACACCAGCAGGTGGAACAGGACCTGGAAACCTCTGGAGCTTAGTGCATGAGCTTCTATTGCATGAGCTAAAAGCCAGCTCTTTATTAGCTTAGGCTATAGAGCAGACTCATTATTCTCTCTATGGGTATGTCTAAACTACATCCCTTTTTTGATAAAGGGATATAAACTAGATATATCAAAATTGTAAATGAAGGCGGGATTTGAATTTCCCACACTTCATTTACATAATGGCGTCTGCGGCTTTTTTTTGAAAAGCCGCTTTATGAAAAAACCCCGTGGTCAAGACAGGGATCTTGCAACAGCAATGGCCCGTTTTGAGAGATCCTGTAACCCTCATTTTTTTAGGTTTACGGGATCTTTTGAAAAAGCCTGCTGTTTTCGAAAGAACCGCGTCTATACCGCAGTTTTACTTTCGAAATGGCATTTGTTCAGAAGAGCACCATGATGTGATTATGCAAATGAAGCGCAGGATATTTAAATCTCCACTTCATTTGCACTTTCGAAGTGCCTCATTTACATTCCTCTGTCGACAGAGGGATGTAATCTAGACGTAGCCTAAGTGGTCTCAGTGCCATTAGATGGGACAGTACACCACCCCCAGAAGGTGTGTGGATTCTAAAAGCCAAATATGGCTCCTTAACTTTTGGTTATTATCCAGTTTAAACTTCTCAGTATTTTCAAGTTTTTCCATCCATACTTCTGAACAGTCTTTAGTCTGCACTAGTTTTGTGCAACTGTAACCTTTTGGGCATGACTAACTTCTCATTTTTTCCTGTGTTTATACTGGTATAATTCTGTTGACTTCAGTGGTGTCACTCCTGATTCACTCCTTGATGTAGAACCTTACTTTGAACCTAGTTTTGCTTTCACATATATCAGTGCCAGTTTAGAATAATTCCATTAAAGTCAGAGAACTTATTGTTGAAGTCAGAGAACTTTAATTCCATTAAAGTCAGAGAACTTATTGTTGTAAAATTGGCGTAAAGGAGAAAAAAAATTGCCATGTTGTATGATGTCTGCAACGGTGTTATCCAGAGCAGTGGTAACTAACTTAGAAGTAATGCTGCTTTCTTTTATGATAAAAAATAGTGGCTTCAAAAATCAATGCACCAGTTAATGTGTGACCTGTTGCCAAAAGTTCTCTCTTATGAACTTAAGCACCTTCTTGTACACATTGGTATCTGGACTTTTTGCTACCTGAGCATCCAACTTTGGTCTCAGATCAACTGGGAAGTTATCAATCCAAAAGACTTCATCTAGTTTGAACCTAGTTTTTGTCTGAAATATAAAACAATTGAGTCTATACCCTATACTGAAGATTGCAAAGAGCAAATGACCCTTTTGTTCCTTTAATATTTATTTTTTTACTCGGTAGTGATGTCGACAACCACTGGCAGATTAACTTCTGGGCAGCAAGGCCCATGTCCAGGTGCCATGGCTAATTTGGAGCCCCCCAGAAAAATGGGTGCCCCTGTGCTCTGACTTGGTCCACCTGCTTTTCCCACTGACTCCTTCCAGGTAGCGAGGTCAGGGTACAGGGGCTTGGCCCACTCCACCTGCCGACCCAGCACTCCTGTTGGGAAGTGGTGGAAGCCCCATCTGCCCTAACCTTGCTCTCTAGCAAAAGCACCAGGCAGGTAGATCAGGACAAGTCCCTGTGCCTTGACCCCAATTCCTGGAAGGAAAGCCATGAAGGAAGCAAAGGGGGACTGCAGGCCAAAGGAGTGGGAAGAGGGCCTCCCTTGTTCTGGTCCAGGGTCCCACAAACCCCTAACCTGCCTCTGCCCATATTGACTTTCAGTATTCAATAAAATATACATGGTCAGTCTCTGTTGTAACATATTCATATACTTTTTCTGGTAGTGGAGATTTTATTACTACAAATTGTGTAAGTTATCATATCTGACCATTTTTATAAATGCAACTTTTATAAATGTTTATCCTTTGGCATTTCCCAAGCTGATATGTCAGTGCTCTGAAGAGTCACATCTGGTTTTGGTAGTCACGTAAATGTACCATCACTGTAACTCTTAACAGGCTGATCCCTTTTTTTAAAGACCTATTCTAGAGGAACTTTTCCAAACACTAGGAATGACTCCTCTTCCCCCAACAGTCAAGATTATGTTAGAGACTTGATGAAATGCAATCCCAGTACCAGCCCTTTTAAAAACAAGTGATCTCCATTAATGAGCCCAACCACTTTGCTCTTGATGTTGTGATGAAGCTGAGCTCTCTGCATTGGGTACACAGTCTTCCTTTGATCTTCCTCTGACATCAGTGGGAGTTCCACATTTGAAACTAAATTTTCCTTATAGTAAACTGTAATGTGGATATATAAAAGATGCATCCACAACACAAAAGTTCTTTTGATAAATTGCCTGATTCTGTTTCACATTACTAATCTGACAGCTGTGATGACACTATCAAACAATGTTCTAATCTGTATAATGTTACAACAAAAAATCTCTACTTTTTTTTTAATCTTTGAAACCTGAAAAAAATCAGGTATCTATGAGTTTTTTTTCATTAAATGCTGAAGGATGCTTTAGTGCAGTGGTTTCAAACAGGGGTATGCATACTCTTTGGGGTACATGAGCTGTCATTGGGGGTACAGGAGAAAAATCTTATAATGGCCAACAATGTGTTTCATTTAGTAAGACTTAACTATCTAATCAAGTTTAATCTCCTTTCAATTTAAAGTGCAGCAGCATTGGTATATGTTTCCTTTCCACTGTGTGACTTCAAATTGGAAGTTTTCAGACTGTGGGGAGTGCCCTCATGGGGGGGGGGATCAGAGTAACAGTCAGGGGCTGAACTTTTTCAAAACTTAGGGTGTGTCTAGACTACAGGGTTTTGTCGACAAAAGTGGACTTTTGTCGACAAAACTATACCTGCGTCTACACTGCCACTGAGTTCTGTCGACATAACATCAACAGAACTCAGCAGTTTTGCTGACAGCTATAAACCTCATTCTACGAGGAATAACGCCTTTTGTCACAGAGTTCTGTCGACAGAAGGCGTTATTGCATCTACACTGTCCTTTGTGTCTACACTGTCATGTTGACAAAGCGGCTTGCTTTGTCGACAGAACTGGATGTAGTCTAGACACTCTTTGTTGACAGAAGCTTTGTCGACAGTATCTGTTGACAAAACTTCTGTCAACAAAAGCCTGTAGTCTAGACGTACCCTCTGAGCTGAGTGGCCCTCTCTTTGGTTGTGTTCTCCTCACAGTCCAGACTGGCTGGGTGGCCTGTTGAGCTTAGTCTGGGGATAGAGGTAAATCAATACAAGTATTTTTTTAATTGAAAAGTTAAAAACAACTAGTGCTGTAAATTGCTTTAGTGAATCCATCCTAAAGAGTACCTTTACCAGCTTGCAGAACCCCTATATGCGGGGCTTATGACTATGGCCTTTTGACTTTGGAATGAGCTTGGAAATCATAACCTGAGAGCAGAGGAACAACTTTTGCAGATGGACTGCCTTGGGAAGGGAAATCAGCCAACTATTTTGGCTAGCTGTATGTAAAAGCATCCAAGAGATGAATAAAAGAGAAATTTAGAATTCTAGAATAGGTATACTGATAGAGATGGAGATAGAGATATATATAATACCACTTTTCATCTTGATGTTATTGATTGAAGTTAATGGGATCTTTGCAATGAGGGATTTGAAAATAAATCCTACAGAAACCCTATGTTATAACATTTAGTTTTCCTGAGATTTGTTCCCTTCGCAAGTTAGCCAAGCTAGCTTGAATTACTGAAACACTAAGAGTTAATTACATTATCAATAAAACACATCTATATTATTGTAATTGGTGGAAAATAGCAGAGTCAATTTAGAGACTGTTTATTAATTTATTTACAGTTGATAACTGTAGCTGATAAATTAATTTATAAAATTACTCACCAGACTATGAAAAAATACCAATTAGCAAGAGATAAAAAATGACTCTTGAATAATTATTCAAAGGTGGTTTGGGGGCATTTAGAAGACACTGATAGTATTGTAGTGTGTTTAGATTTCATTACTTAGTAAATGTGTGCTGTCCACATCTGTCCCATAAACTTTTCAATTACAAGAAATAAAAAGAGGCTTTCAAGTGAATGCTTACTTATCCAATACTGATCTTTTGGGTGCTTTGAAAAAAATACATTAGAGTCTGAATCCTGCCAACATTTATGCATATGCTTCACTTAAACATGTGGGCTACTGAGTTGTGTAAAATTAAGAATGTGTGTAAATACTTTCTGGATTGGGATTATAATAACTAAGAATATTGCTCTGACATTGACTGGTGTAGGAAGAAGCTTGGCATCTCTCTATGCAGCAAGATTTACATAGGAACCCATATATATTTCAGAGATGTTATGTTCTGTCCCTGAAGGCAAATGTGCTAGCATGATTCCTGCAGTCACAGAGAATCTCACTGGTCTTGTAAAAGTTTAAATGAACAGTTAATTTGTTTTAGAGTTGCTAGACTTGACCATCACTGACAATGTGGGCAGAGGGCTTGGATTTGAATAGCTATAAGGTATGAACTTCAGCGCACTTAGCCTTGACTCACTCTTAGGAAAGCAAACCTGCTCTTTTTCTTCCCATTTATAGCTCAGACCATTGTGAACATCACTGATACTGCAGTGGAAACAACAGAGTGTTTCAAGGGGCAAGGCGAGGGCTACCGAGGCACCGTGAACACGATATGGAGTGGAGTCCAGTGCCAGCACTGGGACTCCCAGTTTCCTCACCAGCACAACTTCACTCCAGAAAATTTCAAGTGCAAGTGAGTAGCACATGCAGGTGTCACAGATTACAGGGCAGAGATCAGTTCCTGCAATTTAGACATTCCTATCACCAAAGGGTATTAAATGTCCGGTTGTTACTTTTTTAATACAGTCATCACCGTCATTACTCTGATGCTGACATGTTCATTGTTATTTCTGCCATAGGAAACATTCAAATATTGCAAGAGTGTGCTATAAATAATTCTTTCTCTTTGAAAACAAAAATTATGGGTTATTATGGGTCACTTGATGAATTGGTTCAAGGCTGTCTTTGTTTTTACACACTGAAGACCCTTATTCTGAAAACTCCCATAAGCTTAATTTTGGCCACATGAAGTAGACTGATTGACTTCAAAGTCAGACACATGTGTGTTTACAATACTGTGGCCTAAATCCCATTATTATGCCATCACTGTTTCTTGGAGGGAGAACATTGTTTATCTGTAGTTTTGATATTCAGATATAACTTAGTCCTAATGTGTTTTCCCCCTTTTTTAGCTAAACAATCTCATTGTGGATAGTTGACACTTATAATATTTTTATGGAGTTAGCTTTTTTTAAAATTTTCCTTCTTGTAAATTCTGTTTTCCCCTCATTAGCTCGAGTTCTAATCTTGGCTCTGAGAGGCACTTGCTCTGTGGTTGTGGGCAAGACACTTACCTTTGCTGTGTTAGTCCCTTCTTTGACCTGGAGCATTATCAAGCTTGTCTAATGCATGTTATGTCCTTTGAGAGTTATTCGTAAAATGAACAATAATCAGAGTCACTTGGACATAGCTGCAGAGCTGAAAAGTATTTGCTCCTTGGGCAAGAATATTGGGTTAAAATCACTCACATGTTAACCTTTTGCATTCCTGACTTCAGAATTAGTATTGTCCCTGAATCTCCTGTATAAATCTCATTGACGCTTGAGCGGGACCTTCCCGAGTCTACCTGAAAGACAGTCTGTGGGGCTCTTCCTGCAGTGTTTTCTTAGCCAAACAACAATTGAGTCTTTGAGTCACTATTATATTAAGAGTAGGCTCCATGTACAGTTCTTCCAATCTCCTGTAAAAAAGTAGCTTTGGAATAGCTCACCTGAAAACAATAAAGGGGCTGATGTGCAGTCTTTCCTCATATGAGTAAATATTAATTATGCTAGTAGCCCTAATAAAGTCCATGAAATTGCTTGTATGACTGAGGAAAACCCATGTGAATAATGGTTATGGGATCATGCCTATTTATTCTACTGTAAATTATCAATGACTGTTGCAAATTAAAAATACAGTGGGATGTAAAATTTCAAAGAACATGAGGACACCTTTCAGGAGAATGGAGAATAAAACTAACATTTGAGGAGTTTGGCTATTTAATTCAAGTGTGAGAGATTTTTAAAGAGAGAGTCCCTTGTGGTTAGACTTTTTATTCAAAAGGTAACACCTGTGTAAGATTTCAACACAATTTTTTCATATACTCATATTCAGTTTCCTAATTAAATCACTGAGAAACTACAGGACACCATTTCTGTATGCTCTACAGAGCCATTCACAGTATTGAGAATTTTTAACGCTATGGTATGGTTTGCATTTTTTAAAAGTGCTTTTAATAGGTTTCAGGTGTATCTGATGCCATGCAAGAATTTTGTAATCAGAGAAAGCTTTGAAAAAAGTGGTGGCGGTTCCCATATGGAAATATACTATATTTAAAATATTATTATACTTGAAGTGAAATCCTATAGCTAGCCAAAACAAAGATCTACTGGAGATGATTCCCTTATTACCATGCTCCAGTTACAATTAACTTACTTTATTAGTCCCTATTTTCTTATTGTCTCAGATGAATCTCTCTGCACTAAATATTGATCAATAACATACAGACCTCAAGAAGCCTCTATTATTGTTAACTTGTAATAGAAAAGCAGTAGAACACAGAAGTTTTAGGTTATGCCTAATATAAAATAGCATATTTATTTTTACAGGGATTTAAGAGAGAACTACTGCCGAAATCCAGATGGATCCGAGTCACCTTGGTGTTTTACTACTGACCCAAACATCCGGATTGGTTATTGCTCCCAAATACCTAAATGTGATGTGTCAAGTGAGCAAGG
The DNA here is from genome assembly GCA_032595735.1 of Pelochelys cantorii. Lineage (NCBI taxonomy): Eukaryota > Metazoa > Chordata > Testudines > Trionychidae > Pelochelys > Pelochelys cantorii. The sequence goes on along the minus strand of CM064326.1, from coordinate 328,105,900 downwards.
TAACTAATATCAAGGAGATAAAATATTTTAAGTTCAAGGTGCCAGACTGACTTTCGTGGAGACTGGAATAACAGATTCTGATTTGTTACACCTATGCAATCCAGAGTGACTCCACGGGCTTCATTTAAAATTCATTGGATTTATAGTGGTGTAAATGGAATCTGACTCTGTCTTGGTCCCTCTATTCAGGCAAAAGAAAGCAACAACAAGTGTTCCCTCACCTGATGCCCTATTGCATCAGGTCCTCTACTTAATTAACTCAGTACAGTTCTATTGCAAGCAAGGAACTGTGTATTTTACACCAGTTGAAGATCTGGCCCATTGTGTTTCCTCCTTTGAGATGGAGGGATCATCTCTAGATCATTCTCCTGGCCCAGCTCTGTCTTGATCTCTCTGCTGAAATTGTCAAAACTACCAAATGTGATGTATGTTTGGTTAGCTGTTTTAATGTGGACTCCTGACCACTGAGAAATGGACTTAGACAATAATATGCAACTCACCCCAAACAGTTTGAATTTTATACAGAATCAGAAAAGTATTCTAAACTGGATCTTTAGCGCTACATGGATTTTTATAAATATTTTCACAGTAGCTCTGTGTATGTGAATTTGATCCTGCAAGGTGTGCATTGTTATCAAAGGGAGTTTACTGCATTCAGCATCTTGTAGAGCATGCTCAGGCTTTGACCCTATTTTAGTACCTACATCCAATTAATATTAACTCATCAGAAAGGATTTCAGATTTATTCCATTTATCCTAGCTGGGTTAAGAGGCTTGACAATTTTTTGCATTACGAGGATTAAATTTAGTCTTCTCTTTTTGTGTTTGTTAAAAATAAAGGTGTGTGTGTGTGTGTGTGTGTCTCTCTCCATGGAGTGTGTGTGTGAGTGGGGGGGTCTGTCTAGAATTAAAACATCTCTCTCTATATATAAAAAAACTTTCCCTGTGTAATGACAGAATGTTGTCATCATATTACTCTGCATGCCACAGCACCTCCTTCACTCTCATTTTCCCCATTGATTGGCTGTTGCGCCACAGCCTCCCTCTTCACTCTCCCACCAGCAGCCTGGAAGTACCCCCCTGGCAGCGAGGGGGAGAGCGCAGGGCCTGGCAAGGCCTTGGAGCGGGCCCTCTCCTCCCCCGTGACCGGGGGGAAAGCACAAGGCCTGGCGAGGGATCTCCAGAGAAGGGGGTTGGCAATTATAGTGAGCAGGGGGCGCAGCCCCCTTGTTGACCATTTAAATTAATAATTTAATACATAAAGTCTTTCTTATTTTTACTCCTAAATGTTTGACAGCACATTATGAAATGATCTAAATGTATGATGCATTATCAAGCCATGTTTCTAAATTGTATTTAAGTTGAAGGTGTGCTACTCCTTGTTCATACCAGAGAACAGAAAAACTTCAGTGTTATCTATTGCTGCCAAAATCCAGAACCTCTCTTAATGAGTTCAGAAGGTTTAGTTCTCCATTCAGTTGAAGACATCTGGATTTTTTAAAAAAGAGCATAACATATCCTGGAAGTAGAATAATTTGCAGTGACCCTGTTAACTGTAAGCAAATTATATTTAAACTGAAAAGCTCTCAGTTTATCTAGGAAAGGCACAGTAAAAGCAAGTTATTGTATATTATTGTTAAGACTTTAGGCCTTAATAAGGGGATATAGCCATTTAAATTCAGAAAGGTTCACTTTCTCTCATTAATTTGTTGTCTGGTTTCATTTATGTTTGTTATATCTGGGATAGTGTCTGCTAAATATAGCACTTGATTATCTTTAATTATTTGGATGCTTGCTGTAAAAGAACAATTTTCCTTTCATTATTGCACAAGTTTCATCAACATTTTTTTTTCTTAATATTCTTTCTCCAGATTGCTATCGTGGTAATGGCAAAAATTACATGGGGAATTTGGCTAAGACAAGATCTGGGCTAACTTGCTCCATGTGGAATGAGAATATTGAGGATTTAAGGAGGTATGTAGACACAAGACACAAAGAGAATGTACAGTGAGTCCTGCACAAACAGCACCTACAATTGTCACCTCTTTTTCTTCTGCAAACACTTCAAAACATTCTTGAGTTCCCAGTATAATTTCCTTCCACATTTAAGTACATTATACAATGTGTCTTTGTTCAGGCTTGCCACTAATTATAGTCTTTGGGATCTCTTAGCATGCTAAATGCTAGGGATTTTCCCATCTCTGCCCTTTAAAGTTGTGGGGGAGGAGAGTGAGGAATGTAGCATAATTGCTCCCTATGGATTACACATTGTGAGTAGTTGAGTGCTCCCTGCTGAACATCCTCAAGTCCCATTGACTTTTAATGGGAAGCTGGGGGAAATTGCAACTCAGTTCAACATAGTTTCAGTTGGATTTCAAGCTGAAAATTGATAATCAACCCAAGAAAGGTTCCAAGCAAGAAGAGTTCTCTGGGCTCTCCATACCTCAACTGTATTCTCAGCACCAATTCAGTTTGCTCAGAAAGGAGCACCAGATAGCTCCCTCCGCAGAAAGGGCAGATGCCTTAAAGATGCCACGTCCTCCTCACAAGGTTAATCACAAATGCAAGCCTGCCGACAGACGAGGGCAAAGGAGGCAAGTGGGCCACAGGGATTCTTAAGCATGCATGGGCTAGTACTGGTGGTGTCAAGGCAGCTGGGTGGGCATGTGGAGGCCCTTCCTGTGCCAGAAGAGAGTACCCAGCAGCACAGCTGGCAGCTCACTGGACACCAGCCAGTGCAGGTGCAGCACCACCTAAATGTCAGGTGGACCATGTCCGTGTAGGCGTAGCTTGTGCATGCGTGGGGGGGGGGGCATTTACTGTTCTGCCTTGGGACTCAGAATGGCTGTTGGTGAGCCCGCCCAAATGAAACTCAGCCATTCAGAGTGCAAGGATAGATTCGTAGAACACTAGAACTGGAAGGGACCTCGAGAGGTCATCGAGTCCAGTTCCCTGCCCACATGACAGAACCAAGCACCATCTCTAGACCATCCCTGATAGATGTCTGTCTAATCTGTTCTTAAATATCTCCAGAGATGGAGGTTCCACAACCTTCCCAGGCAACTTATTCCTGTGTTTAACCACCCTGACAGTTAGGAAGTTTTTTGTAATGTCCAACCAAAACCTCCTTTGCTGCGGTTTAGGGCCTGGCCCCTAATGAAACTGTTCTACCTCAGCTATGCAAGTCACTGCTCTCTGATTTGTACTGTGTGTTTAGTTTGTGTAGTCACTGTCTGGTGATTTCTCACTGTCCATGACATGAATTGCTATATACTTTTGCCAACTGCCATTATTAAACAATTATAGTGAAGGGAATTGTCATGCTCCGAATGTATAAATGCGTCTATTCTAATTGGAATTTATAAGCTGTCTGCTTGGATTGGCTAATGAACTCAGCGTGCTTGTGCTTCCCACTCTCATCTTCATAAATAGAAAATCTCTACAGGCTAGATGGAGGAGCAGTCCTGTTGTTATACATGTGTTTGTGTGTGTGTGCCTGTGTAAGGCCAACTGGCGGAATCAAATCTGGGAACTGTGGAGCTTAGGGCATGAGCCTCTATAGCCTGAGCTAAAAGCTAGCTGGCTCTCAGCGATGGCTATAGAGTGCACTCATTTTTCCTCCCTGTAAGTGGTCTAAGTGCCACTAGGTGGGGCAATACCATACCCAGTACACATGTGAGTTACACCTGCATACTCTGAATGAGTCTTTAAGACATCTGGGTGGATTCTTGGGCCACTTTCTGATCCCTGGTGTGGAACGTGGAATCCAGATTCATCAGCCACTCTCCCCCAATTGAAAGGAACTAGGATTTGCTCTTTAATATGACCCCAGCCCTCCCATTGAGCACATGGCCTGAACACAGGGCTTTGTGCTAAGTTTCTTCATGTCAAGCTGAGGAAATTAATTTTCCTGCCAGCCCTTGAAATCTACAGAGTAACTCTGTAGGCTTTCCTACATCCATATGCTTGAATATAGTCAATGTGAATTCATTTAAAATGAGGAATGAATGTTCATAGGAACATGTTTATTGGTAGAATGAACATACTTATTAGTAGCATGTTTTTTTTTTCCTGTAGGCACATACCAGTATTCATGGAACTAGACATTAGCAAACTGAAGAAAAACTACTGCCGTAATCCCGATGATGATGCTCATGGTCCTTGGTGCTACACGAGCAATCCTCTCATTCCCTGGGACTACTGCCCAATTTCTCGATGTAAGCACTTAAGATGCCTTGCAACTTGGGAATTACTGTCAGCTGTATAATATTGGCTATATTAAGTTGTCATATACATTTGTCTATGCTCCGGCTGCTACATGTAGCACCACAAAACTTAAACTCTTATCATGAATAATTTGTTCATAACTTGGGGGGCAATGGGGAGGAGAACAGCCTTGTGCAAAGCCTGTCCCGGGGACATTCTCTCTTAACTGGCTCTGAGGCTCATTTATGCTGCCACAACAGGATAACAGGGCTATAGCAGACAAAGAATCCTGCCCAGTATGGTTACTGGTGATAGTGAGGCAAGGAAAGGAAGAGTGATGATTCAGGGGGAAGGATATTAGCCTGGGACTCATGGGACCCAGGTTTAGTTACCTTTTTTGTCTGCCTCACACTTCCCACGTGATCTTGGGCAAATCACTGAATCATGGAACGAGGGTTACAGGGATGCTGAAATAGCATGCCCATTATTTCGAAAAATATTTCAAAATAGCATGCAGCTTGTTAAGACGTGAGGGTAGTTATTTCAGGACACCAGAGGTATCCCAGAATAGCCATGCAGTGTATACGTACCCTTAGACTCTCAGTGCTTCAGTTACCCTTCTGTAAAGGATTAACAGCATTTGCCTAATTCATAGGGTGTTGGGTGGATAAATGCATCTAAAAACACAATATATATGGTATAACACTACAGAATATATATATATATAAATAAAATCATATGTTAAAATGGAGTAAATAAACATAAACAAAAGGGATTTAAAAAAATGAATGGAGGTTTAGTTGGGGGGGGAGTTCATGAAGAGATATTTGGAATTCACATTTATGTTTGAAATATATTTATTTTCTTTTGTATCTTAAAACCAAAAATGTTTCATAACCTGGGAGAACATTTAAACAGTAAAATAGGCTGTTGTATTCCTGTGCTCTCTAGGATTTAGGAATAAAGTCCTAAGAGTAACTGGCAGAAAATTTGTGAGACCCTAAAACTGTAAGCATGTTCAGGCTAAGTACATGCTACAAGTGCTACTGCAATATAGCTGTAGCTATACAGCTACACATTTGTACTATAGATACTTGCTACAGCAAAGGAAAAGGGTTTTTCCATTGTTTTGGTGCCTTGAGAAGCAGTAGCTGGGTTGATATTCCAGTTGCAATGGGAGAGGTGTAGGTTGGATATTAGGAAAATCTGTTTTTTACTAGGACGGTGGTGAAGCACTGGAATGGGTTACCTAGGCAGGTGGTGGAATCTCTATCCCTAGAGGTTTTTAAGTGCTGGTTTGACAAAGCCCTGTCTGGGATGATTTAGTTTGGGTTGGTCCTGCTTTAGGCTGGGGGCTGGACTCGATGACCTCCTGAGGTCTCTTCCAACCCTATGATTCTATGATGGAAGAATTCTTCCATTGACCTTATGGTATCTACTGGAGCTTAGGTTGACTCAACTTTGTCTCTCAGGCGTGTGCATTACCCTCAAGAGATACAGCTAAGTTGACCTAAGTTTTAGGTGTTGACCAACTCTCAGAGGGAGATCCTCTGATTCAGGTATTTTTGTATTTGTTGAAAGTAAACAAACCTTGTCAAAGGTGTTTGTTTTGTTTTGTCAGTGTAGCCAAAAAGAAATAGTTCAGCAAATGTCAAATCTATTCTGTGTTTGATATTATCATCAGTAATTTTGGACTGTTTACAGGTGGGCTATGTGCTAATGGTAATTTATTTTAATTAATTATCAATTAATTAATTATTCTCTCAGAGTTAGAGGTGAAAATTCTTCTAACTTAAACAAAGTTTAAGCAGTTTTAATAAATGCAATTGGATTATAGACTTGATCTCCAAATAACAAATTTGGCTTCAGATAAATGTTCCCTAGTATCAATATATAAATAAGGTTCAGATTTTCCAAGGGTCTACGTTAGGAAGACAGCTCGATTTCCTGTAAAAGTAATTTGTTTTTGGGCAAGTAGCTCCATTTAATAGTATCCTCCTTATTTGTTAGTATTGGCCGATGCATATGTGAAACCATATGTGTGCACTGGTAAATGTCCATGTAGTTCAGATGTATCCAAAATTAATCCAAGAGGAAAAGTGTGAAATAAACATTTTAAAATGTTGATAATTTTTTTTCTGAAATAAAATTCTACCCCTTCATTTGGCTCTGTGCCTTTGAGGCCTTTTCTAAAATCCATTTAAGACTTAATCTGTGAGAGCTATTAAAATCAGCAGCAGCCTACCATTTATTTTTCTGTTATGACTCCTCTTAATTTTAGACTTTCTTTTATTTTTCACTGTTATGGACGTCTTGTGTGTCTGCTAGGTGAAGGTGATACAACTCCTACCACAACCAATTTAGACCGTAAGTAATTGTTACATATATACTGTATGTTTCATTATGATAGTTCCATTTTCTTTTGCGTGTATCTGTGTATATATAACAGAAAACTCACCCTTCCAACGAGTGTATGGTTCTATTTTTCAGCATTAGCATATAATTATATGAATCTGAATAATAATTATATTAATGCCAACAGCCTGCCTAAATGTTTAATGGCCTGATGCCACTTCAATTGAAGTAATTATGATTTCTTATAGTAGCAGTGAGAAAAAATGTTTATTTAAAATTGACCTTTCTGTGGTCCTTATATGCAACTGTACAGATTTCCTACCACTGTTTTTAGTAAAAAGTGACCTCTGCATCTGCTTTCAGATACTGTCATTTCTTGTGCCTCAACAAAACATTTGAGAGTTGTAAACGGAATCCCTACACAAACTAATAAAGGATGGATGGTTAGTTTGGCATACAGGTAACTATTATTTTGCATAGAAAGATGACCCTACTAAAAAAAAAAGAGGTTTGTGTTTACATTAAAACGTAGACCTCAGTAAAGACATGAGTACATAGTGGTTAAAAACTGCATAAGCAAGTATAAACTATTCAATTCGAATCTGTATCCTTTATGTCAATGAACTAGTTTTAAGCTCATTATTTCTGTCCTGTGTATAAGAACTGCTCTTTAAAAAACATGCTTAAACTTCTGCTTTCCAGATTAGCTACTGTAGATGCATTTCTCTGCTCGGTGCCCTATGAAGAGTTACCAACATAAAAATGAATGCTTCTTCAACTCATTATTCTGCTTCTCCATAAATGCAGTTTTTAACCCATTTGTTTGCCTTTTCCAAAGTATGTAGTATTTCTGAGCTATTTGATTGTGGTATTAGCCTTTTTTAAAGATCTGTGGACTATCTGAACCCATTGTGCTCTCCTCCTCTCACAGAAGTCTGTGTGCTTAAAAGCCATCTCCAACTTGCTTTCTATTAGGAAAGTTAATTTTGGATGTTCAAACTGTTCTGTTTTCCCTGAATATCAGGAGTGTTGCATCAACTTTGTTTTCTGTGTATGTACAGCACTTAGAATCATAGAATACTAGGACTGGAAGGGACCTTGAGAGGTCATCGAGTCCAGTCCCCTGTGCTCATGGCAGGACCCAGTACTGTCTAGACCATCCCTGATAGACATTTATCTAACCTACTCTTAAATATCTCCAGAGATGGAGATTCCACAACCGCCCTAGGCAATTTATTCCAGTGTTTGACCGCCCTGACAGTTAGGAACTTTTTCCTAATGTCCAACCTAAACCTCCCTTGCTGCAGTTTAAGCCCATTGCTTCTTGTTCTACCCTCAGAGGCCAAGAAGAACAAGTTTTCTCCCTCCTCCTTGTGACACCCTTTTAGATACCTGAAAGGTTCTGGTCCACAACTGGGGTTCTTAGGCACTGCCCAAAATACCAATAATGATCATTTAGGATGTTTTCAGGGTCTGTCTCAAGGTCCTGGTTGGTTTTACAAAAACAGTATTTTTGTCCTCTTGAATAAGCTGCTGAGCAGCTGGCTGCGGGCTTGGTCCTGCAAGACTGGTGTGATCCAGCAGAATTCTTGAGTGCATGCTTAACATGTGAAGCACTGAATTCAGCTGAACTATTGACAAAGCAGATCAGGTGCATACGTTCCATGTTGTACCAGGCTAGCGTGTTCAGCACATGCAAGCAAAAAAGGAAAAGGAGGTATACAATATGACTGAGGAAAGGAAAAGGAATGAGTGGGCATAGATTTTTCTTTTGCACCACCACGACCCAAACCCTTCCATATAAGCACCTTCTGATCCTTTCCAAAACTATCTTCTATCTGCCTACTATGGCAGATATCTTGATTCTCCACTTTGAATATTTATTTGGTCATCAACAGTGACTCCCAGTTTAGCTTTTACTCTAACTGGTTGGTTAAAAAGCTTCTGGCCACAAACAGCTGCAGAAGAATAGGCTGTATAAATCTATGATTTGTTTGTCCTCAGTGCTTCCCTCTGCCTGCCTGCCATTGTTACCTCACTTGTGACCCTAACTGTCTTTGTTTTCCTTCTCCTGCTAACTCTTCCCTGTCCTATACCCATAATGGACATAGCAGCTTTGTTTTGTGGGGATTCTTTTCTTTTTCTTATGAAGCTTCATATCTGTATCCTCAGGTGTTGCTACACAGGTGACATAATTGAAAAAACCCAGCCACTGGCTAACTGGAATGTGTCTTTGGACACTGTATCCCATGCCATACCACAATATATATTAAGAGAGACAGAATTACCGGTGCCTGGGGGGATGACCAAAGACATTTAAAAGATTATGGAGAATTTTACTAAAAGATGAATTCCAAAAAGCTTGAGCAAAATTCACAAGGAACAAAATTATGATTGAAAATTTTTTGTTGGTGAATAAGAATATGGTTTTATTATTTAACGTTTGTATGATCAGAAACAAACCCAATAATTAAAATAGAGATTTGAAACAAAACTTCAGATTGCTCCAGAATTTGTGTGTGTGTGGAGGGAGAAAGTTTCAAAACTGTCTCCTAACCCTAATTTAGAACGCTTTAAAATGGGCAATACCAAAAATCGGAGCTGAACATTTCTGTCCTTCGGGGTGTTTGAAACCCATATCTGGCTCCACAGTGTGCAGCTAGGGGCCCATCTCAAAAATGTAAAGAAAATTAATTACCCTGAACATCCTGAAGTCTGTGCCAGATTCTATTACTGGTGACACATAAGTAAATCTGGAGTAACTCCATCTGCAGAGAAGTTATTCTGGATTTGTGCCACGGTGAAAGCAGAATTTTGATCTCTGTGAATGCCACTGTAAATACACCAGTCATAACTTGTAAATGAGACAATGCCAATCTGGCCAAATGACACTGACAAAAAGTTTATATGTTCTCTAACTTGTGATGCAGTTACAAGGAACATGGCCAGAATCTTTCTTTTAAAAAGAATGCAACTTGTTCCCCAGACGAAATACAGTCCAAAAAGAAGTAGAAGGCAAACATCTGTGTTAGCCTGCTATCTTTGAACTGCAACATAGAATAAGCATAAGTGAATTTGGGCTCATTCCAGTAGTTCTTGCTAAAGCTTTGGACATCTGCATGATTTGAATTTATAAAATGCAAGAATTTCAGCTTTTCCCAAAGTACTGAAGTTTCATATCTTCTTTCCAAAGAGAGGCAGTAAATAAATATAACGATTTTGGAAATACTAAAGAAGAAAACTAATCTGCATTCCAAATTCTCTTTATTCCTGGAATATCTGTCATGTTAAATCCTTTTAATTTTATATGATATAGTGTTCTGCAGTCTCTATAATCTCACATAGGTCATCATCACATATTGCAGATTGTTTCCAACTGAAATATTTGGGGACTAGATAACCCAAGGGATTGGTAATCAAATAGGAACTTTCCACCTTTAGGTCAATATTCGAAATATGATCTAGTTGAGTAATGATCAAATGTTGTTACCATCTGGCGGCAGTTTGGCTGTGTCAAGACTACACCTCTCTGTTGACAGAGAGACGTAGATTAGGCATGTCAAAATTACTAACGAAGCAGGGATTTATATAGCCTGTGCTTCATTAGCATAAACACGGCTGCTGCTTTTTTTCGACATGGAGCTTTTTCGAAAAAACCCCCCGGCAGTCTAGACGGGGATCTGTCAAAAAATAAACCCTTTTTTGACAGATCCTGTAGTTCTCAAAAAATGAGGTTTACAGGATCTGTCGAAAAAGGATTTATTTTTCGACAGATCCCTGTCTAGACTGCTGTTTTTTCCAAAAAAGCTCCGTGTCGAAAAAAAGCGGCAGCTATGTTTATGCTAATGAAGCACGAAGATATTTAAATCCCTGCTTCATTAACAATTTCGACGTGCCTAATCTACATCTCTCTTTCGACAGAGAGTTGTAGTCTAGACACAGCCTTTACGAGCCTGTGTGAAATGAGCTGATAATTTCAGTCCAGTTCCTACTATGCAGATAGCCACATCACAGTTTTACATTTGGCTCTCTTATTTTAGTCTCAGCAATGAAGCCAACAATGAACGAACAGAGAAATGAACATCCCTCTCATCTCATCTCACCTCTCATCCCTCTCAAATTTTAATTATCCCCATATTGACTGGGTACATGTCACCTCAGGAACAGAAGCAGAGATAAAATTTCTCAATGGCCTAAATGACTGCTTCTTGGAGCAGCTGGTGCAGGAACCCACAAGGGGAGAGGCAATTCTCGATTTAGTCCTGAGTGGAGCACAGGATCAGGTCCAGGAAATAACCGTTACAGGACCGCTTGGGAATAGTGACCATAATATAATAACATTCAACATTCCTGTGGTGGGTAGAACACCTCAGCAGTCCAGCACCCTGGCATTTAATTTCAAAAAGGGGAATTACACAAAAATGAGGAGGCTAGTTAAACAGAAATTAAAAGGCACAGTGACTAGAGCCAAATCCCTGCAAGCTGCATGGAAACTTTTTAAAGACACCATAATAGAGGCCCAACTTAAATGTATACCCCAAATTAAAAAACATAGCAAGAGACCTAAAAAAGTGTAACCATGGCTTAACCACCATGTAAAAGAAGCAGTGAGGGACAAAAAGGCATCTTTTAAGAAGTGGAAGTCCAATCCCAGTGAGATAAATAGAAAGGAACATAAACACTGTCAAATCAAGTGTAAAAATGTAATAAGAAAAGCAAAAAAAGATTTTGAGGAACAGCTAGCCAAAAACTCAAAAAGAAATAACAAAATGTTTAAGTACATTAGAAGCAGGAAGCCTGCTAAAAAACCTGTGGGTCCCCTAGACGATCGAACTATAAAAGGCGCAATCAAGGACGATAAAGCCATTGCGGAGAAACTAAATGATTTCTTTGCTTCAGTCTTCATGGCTGAGGTCGTTGGGGAGATTCCCAAATCTGCACCGTCCTTTGTGGGTGATGAATCTGAGGAACTGTCCCGGATTGAAGTGTCATTAGAGGAGGTTTTGGAACAAATAGAAAAACTTAATGTTAACAAATCTCCGGGACCGAATGGCATTCATCCAAGGGTTCTAAAAGAGCTCAAATGGGAAATTGCTGAACTATTATCTGTGGTTTGTAACTTATCCCTTAAATCGGCTTCTGTACCTACTGACTGGAAGGTAGCCAACGTGACACCAATATTTAAAAAGGGCTCTAGAGGCGATCCGGGCAATTACAGACCGGTAAGTCTAACTTCAGTATTGGGCAAATTAGTCGAAACAATAGTAAAGAATAAAATTGTGAAGCATGTAGAAGAACATAATTTGTTGGACAAAAGTCAACATGGTTTCTGTAAAGGGAAATCCTGTCTTACTAATCTATTAGAGTTCTTTGAAGGGGTTAACAAACATGCGGACAAGGGGGATCCAGTAGATATAGTATACTTAGATTTTCAGAAAGCCTTTGACAAGGCCCCTCACCAAAGGGTCTTGTGTAAATTACATGGCCATGGGATAAGCGGGAAGGTCCTTTCTTGGATTGAGAACTGGTTAAAAGACAGGAAACAAAGGGTAGGAATAAATGGTAAATTTTCAGAATGGAGAGGGGTAACTAGTGGTGTCCCCCAAGGGTCAGTCCTAGGACCAATCCTGTTCAACTTATTCATAAATGATCTGGAGAAAGGGGTAAGCAGTGAGGTGGTAAAGTTTGCAGATGATACCAAACTGTTTAGGATAGTCAAGACAGAAGCAGACTGTGAGGGACTCCAAGAAGATCTCACCAAACTGAGTGATTGGGCAACAAAATGGCAAATGAAATTTAATGTGGATAAGTGTAAAGTAATGCACATCGGGAAAAATAACCCCAACTATATGTACAGTATGATGGGGGCTAATTTGGCTACGACAAATCAGGAAAGAGATCTTGGAGTTATCGTGGACAGTTCTCTGAAAACTTCTACACAGTGTGCAGCAGCGGTCAAAAAGGCAAATAGGATGCTCAGAATTATTAAGAAAGGGATAGAAAATAAGACCCAGAATATCTTACTGCCCCTGTATAAAACTATGGTACGCCCACATCTTGAGTACTGTGTACAGATGTGGTCTCCTCACCTCAAAAAAGATATTTTGGCCTTGGAAAGGGTTCAGAAAAGGGCAACTAAAATGATTAGGGGTTTGGAACGGGTCCCATATGAGGAGAGGTTAAAACGACTGGGACTTTTCAGTTTAGAAAAGAGGAGACTGAGGGGGGATATGATAGAGGTATATAAAATCATGAGTGGTGTGGAGAGGGCCGTTAAAGAAAAGTTATTTATTAGTTCCCATAATAGAAGAACTAGAGGACACCAAATGAAATTAATGGGTAGCAGGTTTAAAACTAATAAAAGAAAGTTCTTCTTCACACAGCGTGTAGTCAGCCTGTGGAACTCCTTGCCAGAGGAGGCTGTGAAGGCTAGGACTATAATAGAGTTTAAAGAGAAGCTAGATAATTTCATGGAGGTTAGGTCCATAAAAGGCTATTAGCCAGGGGATAAAATGGTATCCTTGGCCTCTGTTTGTCAGAGGCTGGAGAGAGATGGCAGGAGACAAATCACTTGATCATTGTCTTCGGTCCACCCTCTCTGGGGCACCTGGTGCTGGCCACTGTCGGCAGACAGGATACTGGGCTAGATGGACCTTTGGTCTGACCCAGTACGGCCGTTCTTATGTTCTTATGTTCTCTCATCTCTAGAGAGGTTGATAGGGTAGTCTGAGGGAAGCCTGCATTTCTATTATTCATGAGAAAACTACTTTTGAGAGAGATCTCCATTTTGGGGGGCTGTCAATCTACCCTTTAGTGACATTAAATCTAGTTAAATAGTATAACATGTGCAACTGAATGGTAGCCTTAGAAGTTATCTTAGAACTATTGGCTTGGTAAAATGTAAAGAGTACATTTATCTTGTTTTTTCAGGAATAAACATATCTGTGGAGGTACTTTGATAAAGGAAAACTGGGTTCTAACAGCAAGACAATGTTTCCCTTCAAGGTAAAGTACTTTGTAGCTTTGCATAGTTGAAATGTATTTCTTTCCTTTAAACCTATGGCACAATGCCTCTTCCATTTAAAACCTGAAGTTTTTCCCCTTGCTTTATCTTCAGTCTTTCTCTCTTGATGATCAATGTTTTATGGATCATTTATTTATTAGAAAAGAGCACTGAAGGTTTTACACACAAGCATGACATATGACCATGTCTTTGAAGTGTAATGGTTCGACAATTTCCTCTGTATAAAATTTCATCTCATGCTACTGCTGTAAATGGTGTAAGGTGTCAGAGCTGGGAATTACTAACAGACAAAGCTCTTTTCCTGCAGCCTGGAATTAAACACCTATCTGCAGTGGTCGTACTTAACACTCCCTTTTGGTCAGCATCTCCCATTGGCTTGTTTATTAAGCTCCCTGCCTAGAATGCTAGTTTCTGTGAATCAGTCTAACTAGTTTATATGTTTCCATTCATTGCATAGCAACCAAGGTGCCTAACTCAGACTTAGTGAATTGCTGGATTTTCCTAGGCATCTAAAAGTAAGGTGCTGTGATGCTCAGCATTTTAACACTTAACTTCTTTTGTGTTCACAGGCCTTACTACTTAGTCATTATTGCTCCATAGTATCTGAATATTCACAAGAACTTTGATACGTTATGAAATTTCTGGAGCTTTCTTATTCTGCCTTGGAAATACTAACAGAACAAACTTTCCGCTACCCTGTTTAGATACTGTCTGAATTCAAGAAGTACAGCTTCACCATGCAAATGAAAATTAAATATTTTTAAAGGTGTGACATTTGGGTCTTCCAAAAGGTTCAGTTTGAGTTTTGGCTGCAAGTGTATTTTGGGTCTTATTTTTTCATACTTGTTTTTCCCTCTCTATACACTGCAGTTCTAGGTGTTCCAATTTATTGACCTAGCATCTTACAGGGTATAGACTAACAGGCTTGCCATGAATATATGTAGAAGTGGGTACATATTTCTATGATAAATGTTCCTAATGTACAAGTGGAGAAAAATGGTAATCTGCTACAACATCACTTCCATTTTTAACACAATACTTCAGTAGCTCTTGTTTTTGAAGCTGCAATTTCAATAACCAGTAAACAGATTCTCTATTAAGCTGCAGTATTTGCAAAAAGAAATAATAAACTCTTACAATTGGTGGAATTGATATAAAATGTAAAAAAACCCCAAACAAACAAAGAGAGAATACAGGAATAATGGTAACTGCCACTAGCCAAAATGCCTTTGGATTTTGGAAAATTTTGGAATTGGATGTAAACTGTATAGCTTCCCTCTATTTATGTAGTGCTTCCAAACCAAAACCCTATATCTGAACAGGGCAAAATTTGGAAAAGTTCTGATTTGACTTTGAAATGGCAGTGTGGGTCCATCCCTACCAGAGTCAGATAATATCTCTCAATGCATATGGGAATGATACTGTACAAAATAAGTATATTGTGTTGAGACTAATCCAAGAAAAATGCCAATCTATCATACCAATTTTGACTTATTCAGGTACAAAGATTTGAAAGACTATGAAGTTTGGCTTGGAGTTCATAATATCAAAGGAAGAGAAGAGAAACATAAACAAGTTCTGAATATCTCCCAGTTGGTGTATGGACCTGAACAGTCTGATTTGGTGTTATTGAAACTTACCAGGTCAGTTCTTAATATGGCTAACTCCAGGATCTCCAGTTGTTGACTGTTTTGCCTAAGAAAGAAATACAGGCTCAGACCTAGATAGTAGCAATACAGGTTATGGCCATATAGATTAAATTCACAGTTAAAGCTGGTTGTAGAAAGGCAAAGCAACTATAGGTTATGAGACAATTCAGAAGAAATGTTTTCACTTTGTTTGAAATTCTTCATTTATTTTCAACAAAAATAATCATTTTGGGAGTAGAAATAACAAAACCCTTACAATATTTAGCTTCCTCCAGCCTACTAGAAAAGGGTTTGTTACAATAAAAGAGTAACAGAGGAGAATTTTCCCCATCCAAATAAAACAGGGGAAAAAACCCTTCAAACAAGAAAAAAAATGTCAATCAAAACAAAATTTTTGTGGTTGAAAAGTCATTTTCATTGAAAAACATTGAAAGAAATGACAAGGAGCCCTGTAGCACCAAGTATCACAGGGTAGCTGTGTTAGTCTGAATCCACATGAACAATGAGAAGTCCTGTGGCACCGTCAGCTCAGGATTAAACAAAGACTATGAATGGCTAGCTAACTACAAAAGCAGCTTCTCCTCTCTTGGTATTAACACCTCCAGATCAGCTGCTAGAAGTGGGTTCATCCTCCCTGATTGAATTAACCTCATTATCTCTAGCCTAATTCTGGCCTGCATATTTATACCTGCCTCTGGATATTTCCACTACATGCATCTGACGAAGTGGGTATTTGCCCATGAAAGCTTATGCTCCAATACATCTGTTAGTCTATAAGGTGCTACAGGACTCCTTGTCGCTTTTGCAGATCCAGACTAACACTGCTACCCCTCTGATAATTGACAGAAATGTTGACCAATTCTACTCACTGTGGCATAGTGATTAGTTGTTAATCTTTGTTTTTTTCTATTTTGGGGATTGGCTTAATATTCTTCACAGTACGTCCCTGATTTTTCGGATGTCTTGTGTTTTTGATTAAAAGGATAGTGGTTACATTATATCTTTGCCAAGAATTCAGTGCTGGTGGCATTGAGTAGTGGTTCTAGTATCCGGTGCCAGGTCTCTGTTTGGGGATTATTCTGGTGTCTGCTACAGAACAGCTGAAAAGTCATGTTTGTGAACTCACTCTGTATTAAAGACACAGCTGCTATACTGGTTCCATGAAATCTGGCATAAGAAGCAATAGTTGGGATAGCCAAGAGGGATCACACAGCTCTATATTTATACTGATCCAGTAGTTCCAATAACTGGTGTGGATCAGCGGCTGGAACAGCAGTCGCCAGAAGAGCTAGGCTGTACATATAGTTCACTTCTCAAGTTAATGAGCACTCCAGCAGCATAAAGCCTGAATTATTGGACATGTGTTGAAAAAGCAAGTTACCCGTCTGCACCAACAAAAATAAATGCCATTTCTGAATAATAAATGCCATTCCATGTATCTTTTTTCTTGATAATCAGGGCTTGTTAAAAACAGTAGAGAGAATGGTGCATGGTTTTAATTTATAGAATAAAATAAACAATAGATTGTGAGTGCCTTTTGTACATATGACCCTTCATATGTACTGTCATATTATAATAAATGTTTATTCAAATTAAGGGTATTCCCTTTATGCCTTCATTGTTTATCTTTGTACAGAAAACCCAAATTAAACAGAATAAATGTGGTAACAGCTTTTCAGGAAAGCTGCTTGAGAAGTAACAGCTGCAATACAAAAAAACTATTAAAAGGAACTCCCAGATTTTCATGCGAAGAAAAATAAAGCAGAAAAATTGTCACAATTGTTAATTAGTACTGTGAGCTATAGTAGATAGTATAATTTTTAAAAAGCAGTTTAAAATATCACATATGATCCATCATATCTACTCTGTTTTCTCTTTGCAGAGCGGCAGTATTAAATAATTTTGTGGATATAATCAGACTGCCCACTTCTGGATGCACCATTCCAGAGAGGACCACTTGTAGCGTTTATGGATGGGGATACACAGGATGTAAGAAATTAATTTTTTTAAACCAAAAGAGACAATGTATGTTGAGTGCCTACTCAGTTCCCATTCCCGACATAAAGGCTAGTAGTGCTGCCTAGAATTGAATTCAGGGGGGCTGACAGCCATGCCAGGTCCCTGCACAAGGTGGGGTAGGCCAGCTTCATGCTCCTGGCAGGCGCAGGATTCGAGTGAAAGAGGTGGAGCCAGAGGCAGCAAGTGTGCCACACCCGCTCCCTCACAGCCTTCAGTAGTGCCTGGAGCATGGCAATTCCCAGCTCTTAGACCTGCCCAGAGCATGCCGTGCCTGGAGCCACGGGCCCTTTAGAATTGCTGGTCCCATTGACAGGCCTGATATAAGTTCTCTAAAATGTCCTATTATAAGATCTTGTTTTCCATTGCTTATAATATTGCTAAATGTTAACCCTTTCAGATGAAATTTGCGACGCTTGATAGCTTAATCAAGCAGAATATTTTTGGAAAATTAAAAAATGATTCAGCTATGTCTGAGAATGAGGCTAGAGAAAATTGCTTTCTTCTGTGTATGTTAAAATTTTGTTTGATGACATTTCCTTTATGAAAGCTGTAGCAGCCCATGTTTTGGAGCAGGCAGGGGGTTTTGTGTTAGACATGCTCCTTTTCTCATCCCTGTGAAAATCTGCTCAAATTTGGCCACGCTATAAACTTTTTTAAAAATCCACAGTTAACACATGTTCAGTGGACTTTGCTTAGAGTTTAACTCATAAAATCAGTGACATTTCTGCAGTGCACATACTCCAGCCAAGGCCTGAACAAGACATTCCCTGCAATTGCAGGTCTGGATCACTCAGGATGAAGGCTGGGCACTAAACTGAGATCAAGGAACCTATCTCTCCCGTGCTTTCAGTGGGCACCGGGGCTGGCTGGGCAAAGATACCTGGCCTGGAAGCCAATGAGGGGGGTACATGACTGGAGTCTGGGTGTGTGTGTGACAGAGACAGATTAGATAAGGAGCCAGGAGGGAGTGGAATGGGCTGAGCAAGGAAACTAGGACTTGCTAGGCAAGGAGGCTAAGATGGGGATGAGGAGCCAGTTGGGAAAAGGGCAGGGGAAACAGGACTGGGACAGGAACATGTTGGAGAGGGTGGGAGACAACGGGTTCATCTTATGGGGCAATGAGCAGAAGAGTCTATGCCTACTAGAACATGCTCTCCCCCTCCACCTTTGAGCTTGTAATGGAATCCACGTTTCCTCTGCTGTGAGAAAATTGCTGTGAAAGCCACTGGCCATGTACTGTCTCTCTGGAGTGTTGGTGAACATAGAGGATGAGAACCCTTCCTCGCAATCTGCTAGCCAAAGAGCAGTTGATGGGTTTCTAAGAAGAAGCTCTATCTCTGATAGGTAGATAGTGCCCACCCCCCCATGCCGGATCTGTACTGGGACCAGTGCTGTTCAACAGATTAAAAAATGATCTGGAAAAAGGGTGAACAATGAGGTGGCAAAATTGGCAGACATTTCAAAATTACTCAGGGTAATTAGTCCAAGGCTAACTCTGAAGATCTACAAAGGGATCTCACTGACCTGGGTGAATGGGCAACAAAAGGGCAGATGAAATTCAGTGTTGATAAGTGCACATTAATGCACAGTGGAAAAACAACCCCATTTATATGTACAAAATGATGAGGTCTGAATTAGCTGTTAGCTCTCAAGAAAGAGAACTTAGAGTCATTGCAGATAGTTCTTTGCAAACATACAGGGGCAGTTAAAAGGCTCACAGAATATTAAGAAACATTAGGAAAGGAATAGATAAAAAACAGAAAATATCCTAATGCCACTATATAAACCTATGATACAGCCACACTTTGAATACCGTATGCATCTCTGGTCACTCCATGCCAAAAAGATCTACTATAATTGGAAAAGGTGCACAGAAAGGCAACAAAAATTATTAGGGTTATATACTAGTTTCTATATGAGGACAGATTAAAAAGACTGGGACTGTTCACCTTAGTAAAGAGATGACCAGAGGGAATACGATAGAGGTCTGTAAAATTGTAAATGGTGTGGAGAAAGTGAATGGGGAAGTGTTATTTATCCCATCATGTAACAAATGATTCACAAGTCCCCCAATTAAATTAATAGGCAGCTGGTTTAAAACAAACATAAGAAAATACTTTTCACAACACACAGTCAACTTGTGGAACTTGTTGCCAGGGGATGCTGAAAAGGCCAAAAGTACAAATGAATTCCAAAAAGAGCTGTGTAAGTTGCAGGAGGATAGGTCCATAAATGGCTATTTGCCAAGATGGTCAGGGACACAACACCATGTTCTGAGAGTCCCTAAATGTCTGAGTATCAGAACCTATGGCTAGACAACTGGTAATGGATCACTTGATAAATGGTCTGTGCTTTTCATTCCCTTTGAAGCATCTGACTGCCTGCCTTCTCTGCCTCCACACACTTGCTCAGGGCAGCTCTCTGAACGCTGTAAGCCTGGGGGAAAGGGGAAGAGGCTTTGTGTGCCGCCTCTACCCCCAACACAATCTTGAAACTCCCATTAGCCACTCACCATGTTCAGATTCAGCCATACGTGGCCCCTGCAGTTGGTGCAAGGACATGGAAGGCAGGAACCAGCTGGGCTACTGGCCAGGAGCCGCCCATGTAAGCGCCTCCAAGCCAGAGCCTCCCTCTGGCACCCCAGCCTCTCCTCCCTCCAACCATCTGCCCCCCCCCCGCACGCCTATCCCATATCACCCAAACCCTCTGCACTCATGTCCTGGGGCATAACCCCCTCCTAGACCCTGCACTTCCTTCTATACCCCTCCTCTATGTCAGAATCCTTTCCTGCACCCATATCTCCTCATGTACCCTGCACCCCCCCTCCCCCCCCCGTAACCCAGTCCCTTACCACAAGCACCTTCTGCACCCAATCTCCATCCCAGAACATGCACCTCCTTCATTAATGTCATGGAAGAGTGAGGCCCTTGACCACTTAATAAATTCTTGGAGTGGCCCCCTATCAAAAATTATTGCCCACCCCTGGGCTAGATTGACCATTGGTCTGACCCAGTATGGCCATTCTTATGTTCTCTTTGGTTTTATCTACACTGGGAATTATTCTGGATTAAGTTAGGATGTGAATTTGACGTATTCTGTCTATTCCAGAATAATTCCCTTATTCTAGAGGAATAGTACCTTTTTCTGGTTCATTTTAATCCAAAAAGAGGCCCCGTTGTTCTGAAATAAGTGTCCAAATGGGCAGCTATACAAGAATTCCTTATTCCAAAATAGCTCCCTCCGAATTTTTGTGGAACCAGAATTTCACCCAAAGTCTCAATCTTACCTTTAGTGATTTTCCCGAAGTCATACAGCAAGTCATTGGTTGATTAGGGAATAGAACCCAGAAATCCATACTCTATCCATTACTCTTACCATAACTCTTTTTGTTGTAATAAATCTAAAACATTCATGCATATTACCAGGGAAGTTAGGAGAACCTCGAGCTGATAAAGCAGCATGTAACAGCATAAACAGTTGTTTTACTTGGTGTTCCTTTTAATTAAAATGTAATGTAATTTGTACAGAACTCATTGCTGCTCTTGTTTTCTATGTTAGTGATTCACTTTGATGGCCTGCTCCGAGTAGCAAACCTATTTATTGTGGGAAATGAAAAGTGCAACCAATATCTCAAAGGAAAGATTACAGTGAATGAGTCAGAAATCTGCGCTGGGGCTGAGAGTGCTGGCACTGGACCATGTGAGGTAAAATACTATGGCTATAAATAGAGTGCAAGAATCTACAAACATCTACTTAGGGTTGTTTCTTTGTTAGTAATATTTTCCTAGTGTTTGCCTAATTATTCTCTCTCCATTTAATTTGTCAGTGAAAAGAAAACATGGATGTTATTTCCTTTCAAGACACATTGCCAACAAAGTTCTTTTTCTGGAAGACCCTTTTCTGCCCCCTGACCCTTTATTCTGCAAGTTTGGTTTCTCTGAAATCAATGGGACTATGATCCCAACCCATTAGAGCTCCTGAACATATGCGGAGTTTACTCAGCATGGCTAAATCATATGCATTGGTGGACTGAGATCTGTTTGTGGAGTAAATATTATACTGTGTGACTAAGGTGGCAACATCAGGCCCCCTTTGTGCAGCAGCAGTTTATTTAGATTGCTGGTAGCGTTGCAGTCAGCGCTGATGCTTAGTCAAGTTGCTTAGCTGCTTAGTCAAGTACAGTTTTGCCCAAGAAATTAACAAAATAGGCCAGTGCATTGTGATGTTGAAAGAGAGCACTCTGAACTGAGTTGAAGCCCTAGCCCTTTGAGTTCCAACATACACAGTGTTGAAGCCTTAAAATCTGTGCAACCATTTCTGGGATTTAGATTAGCTTCAGCTTTATCAAATATATTAGATTCAGCATTTGGGACAGTTTGAGTTGTTATATACACTTCTGGGACATATTGGCGTTCATCCTCGATTGTGATGGGGATCTTACCTGGTGGAAAAGACATATCAGATGATATCTCTGTTTCTAGCAGAAAAGTGGAGCTTTATTGGAGAAGATATTATCCTTCAATTGCAGACTGAGCCAAAACTTAAGCAAATCAGGGAAAGTATTTTCACGGACTTCACTGGGGTTCGAGTCAGTCCCTCAGAATGGGAATTGGTAAGATGTGGAGGAAAAGATATGAGCAGAATTGTTTAAAATCCTCTTTTTGTAGAGCTACAACAGTTTTGAACTAACAATCTGCCAGACGAGATGATGGGTAGAAAAGGCAACAGTGTTATTAGTACACATTTGGTATACATGGATAAAAAATGTGCTGAGTGGTTCTATATAAATAAAACATTGGGCTTTTCCTTATCCAAGGATAGCACCAAGACTTGAGGCAGGCAGGTTCTGATTAAGTAGAAGCATATTAGGGGGATGTAAATCTTTCATGGGATCATTTGGTTATAACAAAATATGTTCTTTAAAATCAAACATTTAGTTAATTATAAATGAGTTTCTGTGGGTGCTAAGATATAAATGACATACCTGCATAGAAGTCCTCTTGAAATCCATCCCTTCATTTCCCCTGTAAGAAGAAATGTAGTGCACTGATATTATGATTATAACCTATGGATGTTTTCCCTCTTCCTGTGTTCTCCTTAGAGCAACCTCTATCAGTATGGAGCAGAAAAATAGAACTTTAAGATAATGGGAAATTAAGTCAGAATGGCAGCTGAAACCCCAGCAGAAAATATTTCCCTAGCAGGTTTTGTGGTGCTATATTTGGAAAATGTCAGTCGCTGTTAATTCTCAAGTGATCTGGAGAAGATACAAGGATAGTTGTTGTCATTTATGTTGTAGGGCAGTAACTCCAGATCTGATGCCCTTTCTTGCTGGTGTCAGTGAAAGAAGACTGCATGATGTTATTGTTCATTAGCTAATCAAAACTTAAAGAATATCAGTGCTATCCAAGGGCTTGTCTGCATGGTGCTTTAGTCAGCATCAGAGGGGTGTAAATTCTAGTTTAACTAGTATTTTGCACGCTGATCAGTATGGACCCCACGGAGGCACACTAAGGTTATGTCTACACTGCAGCTCTACTTCGGGATACCAGAGGTATCCAGAAAAAGCTAGTTTGCATCTTTTGAGCACGCCCGTTATTTCGAAATATAATGGGTTCACTATTCTGATGACCCTGTAAACCTCATTCCACAAGGAGTAAGGGACATTTCAGAATAGCGATTTATTTCGAAGTAAGCGCTGTGTAGAGAGCACTAAGCTATTTAGAAATTAACTCGAATTAGCTACGCAATTTGCATCGCTCAAATTGCGTAGCTTATTTTGAGCTCCAGGAGCAGTGTAGACACACTCTAAGAGTTCTCTAGCATGCACCAATGTAGGGCTGTTTGCAATTGGTCTAAGTTAGCATGTATTAGGGAATTTTTTCCTATGTGCCACCCTGACCAATTAGGGCGCACATTCAAAAGTCCCATCACACATATGGAATTGGATGGATACATGTGTCTGTTACCCTTAAAAATAATCTTTTATGCATGTGTATTGAGGAGAAAAGAGGTCCCTTCCTTCTTATGGCTGTGATTATTTCATTTCTGAATTATTCTTAGAGGTGGTCTTTGTTATCTATGCAAACATATGAGGCTGTATGTACCCAGAGGCTTTGTTGCTCCATATGTGACACAGGGATAGCACTGCTGGCTATTTCAGTACCCTTTTATCAACAGCCTGGCATTGCACCAGAGATTTTCCAATCACCTGCACTGTTTGCCAGCTGGGTTTTACATACCCCTATACTTGCCAGGTGGCTGAGAGAAGGAAGCAATATTGTTGGTATATAGAAATGTGGAGGTGAAGAGGAATTTGGGGACTCTCATGGTTCACGTTGCATAGAGGCCCGACAAAACCGAGGGCCCATCATGCTGTTTGTTGATACAGGCCCTGTTTGTGATGCTCTGCACAAATAAATATATCACCATACTCCACAGATGGTCATACTGAAGGTTCCTAGAGTAATGTGCTTCCCAAGAGCTCAGAGAAAACAAGTGGGGAATGTCTTTTAGCTGTTCCAAAATTAATGTTCTTTATTTCTCTTTTCCTAGAGAGATTATGGTGGCCCTTTGGTCTGTGAACAAAACAGCATGAAAATAATCGTGGGTGTTATTGTTCCTGGCCGTGGATGTGCCATTCCAAATCGTCCTGGGATTTTTGTAAGAGTGGCATATTACTCCAAGTGGATACGCAAAATCTTGTTGACGTACTAATCTGAGCTATAGCTGAATATTCCACACAAGCCCACCAATTCCAGTCACATGAAGATTTCAGAGAGCATGAAATTAATGTGTAATGTAAAGATCCATGATTTTTTTTAAAACTACTTGATAGTCAAGTTTCTTGATCTTCTCTTGATATTTATGGGTGTTTTCTGAAGATTTTGTCTATCAGTGTTGTTTTATAAATGTTGAAGTGAGCTACAGCATATGCAAGTATGGTGACATATCTCCTGAAAATACTTGAATGGGTAAACAAAATTGCAAAGATATTATTGCTGGATGCAGAAGTGTTTTGTGGAAGCTCATGTGGTCTCTTTAGGCTGCTTCTCCAGCTCGGCTTGTCCATGAGAAAAAAGAAAGCTTGTTTTCTTTAATACCTCTTACTCTTGCTATGTACACTTTTCAGTTTGTGGCAAAAGTTCTATTGAGAGCTGTGCATTGCTCAAGAACAGCCTATATGGACTTAATTCTCTGCCCCCATCTGCAGAATTTAAATATGATTAATACTACATTTTAAAAATAATCTCTTTATTTGCTCATTTCATTGTGGGCCCAATTCTGCAAGCCCTCCATGAGCAGAGCTCTCATTGAAGTCAATGGGAGTTCCTTCTACATAGGATATATAGGATCTGGCTGTGTACTTACTGTCCAAATAAACCCTATGTATAAGGGTAGGTTGATTAGCAGCTTATCAGGCTTTGTTTTTAATTGTCCCAGAGTGTGTACTCTGCAGCTGGAGACGTAATTCATTGCTCAGGCAGATATACACATGCTATATTTGATTGAGCTAGCATGTTAAAATAGCCCTGTAGCTGTGGTAGTGCAAGCAATGGCATGGGCTAGCTCTCTGAGTATTTACCTAGTGACTCTGATGGAATTGCAGTCAGGAGACCAGTCCATGCAGCTGCCTGTGCTGTCATGGTCACACCGCTATCTGGAAACTGCCCCTCCAGCTGCAGGGTAGATTAACCCCCAGATTAAAACAACATATCTAAGGATATGTCTACACTGCAACTCTATTCCGAAATAATTTAGTTCGCATCTACACAGCAGACAGTTATTTAGAATTAATGTCGAAATATCGTCAAGCTGGAGGACTTCTTACTCCGACTCCTGTAACCCTCATTGTACAAGGAGTAAGGGAAGTCAGAGGAAGAGTGCTCTGTTTTGAAATAAGTGCTGTGTAGACACTCCCAATTTCGAAATAAGCTATTTCAAAATAAGCTACGCAATTGACGTAGCTCAAGTTGCATAGCTTATTTTGAGTTAAGCCCTGCTGTGTAGATGCACCCATAGGGTCCCAGAAATCTATCCTGATGAGCTAATGACAGACCATTTTTACGGTTAAAATGAATTCCATTGAAACAGAGAGTTAGGGCCAGTTTTCTCAGTGACTCATGAAGTAACTGTGGATATACAGCAGTGTAAGTGTAGAATCTGCCCATGATTTTATAGAATCAACGTGGGGAGGAAAAGAATACTGTTGTCATTAATGCATTTAAAACTAACCATTGGAAACAACATACTTTTCTGGAGGCAGAATTTCAACCCTTCATATTTAACAAACAGAACCACTAAATAACCAATATTTAAAATAGGGTGGAGCACATCTTTTGCTTTTAGTAACATTAAATATATTTTATTTATAGGCGATATGTTGTCTTTAATAAAAACCTAAACATTTGGTTAAACAATACATCTTGGGGACAAATGGAATTATTGCAGAGATGAATCTGGCTTGATGTAAAGTATTGAAAATGTTACTAATGGTTTAATTGCTTGTGTTTCACGTCTACTTGCACAGCTATGGACATAATGTTCCATACTAGAGGTGGAGCAAGAGAGCAAATAGTCATCATCTATGAGGTTTCCTTGTGCTCCTTTCAAAAATATATAGCTGAAGTACTAAATAATTAGCAAATGGCAATATTTTATGTTAGATGGCACTCATTATCATGTGTCTGCTGGAAAAATGATACACTATATAATCTCACTGTACTTACTACTACTGTACATTAAAATGCATAAGGAACTTCATTGTTGCTGTATTCATGCACTATGCAAAGGCTATCTTCAGACAGAAGATTGTAAAGTATGTTCCATATCTAACAATATAGTTCCTAAACAGACGACATAGTGTAGATTCATAAAAGTAAAGAACATTTTAATATAATTACCTTTAAGTGGCACAAGGCTGAATCCTACCCTGGCAAAAATAACCTTGGGAGGTGGGCAAGGTGATGATTCCCCAAATCATAGAATCATAGAGCTTGAAGAGACCTCAGGAGGTCATCAAGTCCAGCCTCCTACCCAAGGCAGGACCAATTCCAACTAAATCAACCCAGCCAGGACTTTGTCAATCTGAGACTTAAAAACCTCTAGGGACGGAGATTCTACCACCTCCCCAGGTAACCCATTCCAGTGCTTCACCACCCTCCTAGTGAAATAGTTTTTCCTAATGTCCAACCTAGCCCTCGCTCACTGTAACTTGTTCTGCCATCCGTCACCACTGAGAACAGCCTCTCTCCATCCTCTTTGGAACCTCCCTTCAGGAAATTTAAGGCTGCTATCAAATCCTCTCTCACTCTTCTCTTCTGCAGACTAAACAAACCTAAATCCCTCAGTCTCTCCTTAATTAGCAAAGTATTTTGACCTTAATGGGAATTAACTATATAGTTAAATGCTTTGCTGAACAGGGATGGACTTTAGCATAGGTTTACTGCTTTGCTGAATTGCACCCTAAACAGTCCACCAGCACAAAGCAAGAGGTCTTGCAGCAAGCAGATAAATAGGCATGTTTCTGAAAATCCTTCCTCGTGTGAGTCGTCCCACTGACTGCTTCCATGAGGAGGACTACTAGTAAAGGCTTTCAGTTTCTGGCTCTTGGCTTTCATGTTTGGATGGTAGCTGGAATATCTGCCACTTTGGGGGGGGAATACTATTCACGCAATCTCTTTCCCTTAGCTCTTCTTATTTTCTAGTCTATGGGAGGGCAGGATTTAGCCTGTAGCAATTACAATAAATTATTGCCATTTATGTAAAGTATGTATCCTCATTAAATAGGCACTGCCTATATCCTAATGAAAAAGATGAACTTTTAAGGAGAGATAAACGTGAGTTTTTAGGAGAGAAAAACGTGAGTTTTTATTTTCTGCCACATTGAGATGAGCATGGATAAAGTATACAATGATATATACACTTTTCCTATTCTAAGACTTGTTACGTGCTCACTGTGTTATATCTGCAGGCATTTTGTTATGTCTAAAAACAAAATAAAATAAATTGGATCCTAATGTATTTTAGTTATAATCTTCTGCTGTGCAGAAGACAATATGATTTTTATATGTATGATAAATGTACTGTTTTTTGTTAGACAACATGTAAGGATTTTTACCTGTTTGTTCTTGGCAGCGTCTCAGTAAAATGTGGAGTCAATGCTCTAGAACTTAATGTGTTTGTAAGCACTTGCTTATCAGGTGTGCATTCTCTCTCTCAGTGTGGAGGGAACCTGAGACTCTGAAAAGCAAGGAAAGAGAAGAATAATGACATGTGGTAATGACTTTGTACTTCATTTATTCCTGTGAATATTTCTTGTTGGTACCAATGGTACTGTACCCAGCAAATGTTATAGCTACAGCATTCTCCTTGAAAAGGACACTGTTAAGGGATTTTTCATTGTTTTAACAATTGTCTCTTTTATAACAAGAAGGGCCCAGTGCTCATCGAAATCATGGGAAAGCCTCCTATTAACTGAAAAGGGCATTTGCCTACGCTATGTGGATTCATTTTGGCTATGGCAATATTTAAGAGAAGGTAATTGGGTAGTCATGGTGAAAAGGGTATGAAACAAGTAATTAGGAAAGAAAATCTCAAGTTGCTGACATTGTCTTAAGCCAAACTCAGTTTTGTTTGTCAAATTTTTGATTCAGGCAAGAATAACTAGTCCCTGGGCTGTGATAACAGACAAAAGTATAATTAATAATTGGCACGGGACTTTAAAAAGTGTAGGGGCTGCTTTTATCCCATTAAAGTCAATGGGAGCTTTATTACTGATTGGGGGGGGGGCACTGAATGCAGCTGCAAGCTCTTACCTTTTTGTGACCACAAACTCCTCTCTAAACTTTGTTTTCCTTTTACTTCCTTAGGATTAAGCTCAAGGGGAGAACATTGTGACTTCCCAAGGAATTAGAGCTTTGAGCAGTCTACTTGCTGCTGAAATCCTTTTCCAGGGTTTAAGACGAGAGCTCTTATTGAGCATCCTGGAAACCCTTGCTCCTGTGTGTAGCGCCATGGAATTTCATGGGGCTACTCATGCAATTTAGGGTTTTCAGAATAAGATCCAACATTTTTGTAAGGGACACAATCTATACAGCAAAAAATTTGAAATCGGTGGATATTTGTTGCCAAAAGACTGCAGCATTGTGCTTGAAGTTTGCTCTGTACTGTCGAAGATGGTTACCCCCCCCCCATTTATATAATCCCCAAATATCAAAAGGTATGAAAAATCATATCCCCCCAAAAGCCTGAGCATGAACCAGCTGACCCCAATGGAAGTTAGTGGGAGTTTTGGCAGCATGCGGTCTACTGGACTGCTTTTTTCCCCACATATACTGGTGTAATACTGTGTTACAAGCATTAGGGCTGCTGGCAAGAACTAACATAGATTTTCACCCAACCTTTACAGTGTCTCTTTATAAACAGGCTCATGGACATATGCATATGGAATTTCCTAACTTAGAATCTGACTTCAGGGAACTGTCCGTGAAATGCTGTGGATGTTTGATTCTTTTTCTTGTATTTAGATAGGAACATATTAATGTTGCCTATTGAATGAGACTAGTTGAATACCTATCAAAAAGGGAGCACTGTGGTTATAATTTCTATCACAAAAATTCTGTAATTAATGGCATTGTTAGTTAATAAAGTTGGTATTTTTGTAGCCTTATTTATCCTTATTATTCTTAATAAAATATTTTATAAAAAAAAACCAATCAAATCAGTATCATATTTCTTATTTGGGGTTTGGAAATTGTATTGTTGGCAGAGGTAACAGTGCCCTTGAGAAAACAAGAAGCCCAGTCCTGACTTTAGTGGCAGTATTGGATGTGCAAAGAAGGCACGAGTGGGATCACACAGAAATTCTTGCCTTGATGCATATTTAATGCTACAGGTAATGCTGTCTGCATATAAAAAGGGGAATTGATCCCAAATTCAGGATCAGATCCCACCAATCCACCCTCAGAAGTCCCAGTAGGAATTTTGCACTTGGAATGAGGGAATGGATCCCAAAAGATGAAAGTATTTTTTTTAAAAGAAACTAATAGAAAAGTATGAAATTACACTAAGCATTCTGCATGACGGTGTTTCCTTACAAAATGAATACATGAAGAGCAGGCAGGACTGGCATGAGGTGTGTGAAGTTTTTTCCCTTGCACATGTCCCTGCACTTTGTATTTGGCCCTGTCAGTCCAGGTGACGTGTCCTACCTAAGGCACATTCCAAAGCTGCGGGCTGCGGGCAGCGCCTCCCCCACACCTGGCAGGATCCCCACCCCGCAGGAGAAGAAGAGGAGGCTGCCATAGGTGCCAGTGGAAAGGGCTCCCTGGGCAGCTTGGTGTCTTTCACTGCTGGCCTGGCAGCTCTTTACAACACTGGGGGAATAGCCACCATAGCCCCCACATAGGTGGAGCTGGAGCCCTGGGCCTGGTGTGCAGCTGGCAGCAGCCTGGGCCGCAGTGCTCCATCTGAATTAGGCCCCGCAAATAATCATGCTGGCTCTGATAGCAGAGAATTGGAATGTTCAGAATTCATCTTTGTTTACTTCATTCTAGTTTAGGACATGGAATTATTGTCCTGTTAATATCTGTGTCACTTCAAAAAGTCTTGTACTGAAGTATGAAATGCTGCTCCTAATTTAGTGTTTCCTTGTCTATGACTACTGAAGTCAATGGGAATTTTGGCACTAACTTCAGGAATCCAGGTACAGGAATGTGTTCAATATTTGCCTCTTTAAAAAAAATTAGGAATACAAATGATAGAAAAATGATGTTACCATACTCTTAGGGTACGTCCTCATAGCAAAATTATTTCAAAATAACTAGCGTTATTTCAAAATAACTTAGTCCACATCTACACAGCAAGCAGTTATTTCAAAATAATGTTGAAATACTGTCAAACTGGAGGATTTCTTACTCCAACTCCTGTAACCCTCAGGGTATGTCTACACAGCAACATTATTTCAAAATAATTAGTGTTATTTTGAAATAACTGCCTGCTGTGTAGACACAGACTAAGCTATTTCGAAATAATGTCCGAATACTGTCAAGCTGGAGGATTTCTTATGCCAACTGCTGTAACCCTCATTGTATGAGGAATAAGGGAAGTCAGAGGAAGAGTGCTCTATAAGTGCTGTGTAGATGCTCCCAATTTCGAAATAAGCTATTTTGAAATAAGCTGCGCAATTGACGTAGCTCAGTTTGCATAGCTTATTTCAAGTTAAGCCCTGCTGTGTAGATGCACCATAAGGGTGTGTCTACATAGAACCATAACTCAAAATAAGATACACATTTTGAGCTATGCAAATTGCGTATCTTATTTCAATGCTATTTTGAAATAGCTTATTTAGTTATTTGGCAGTGTCTACACAGTGGCAAATTTTGAAATAAAGTGCTATTCCAAAATGTCCCTTACTCCTCGTAGAATAAGGTTTACAGGGATATTGGAATAATGAGCCCAAAATAATGGGCTTGCTGTGTAGACACAGGATAGCTATTTCGGTATACTCCGGTATCCCGAAATAGTGTTGCAGTGTAGACGTACCCTCATGAGTGACAGCAATATTAATGCTTACATAACTTCACAGAAATTTTGTGAGAATTAGCTAATGTTTGCATAGTAGTTTGAAGAGGTAAATCCCTGCTAAGTGTTATTGCCATTATATTAAATTCAGTGGTTATTGCTTTGTTATCTTCAGGAGCTGCAAGAATACTGCACTCTGTAAATGACAAAGGAGATGTGTAGTGTTTGTTTTCTCCAATCCTCATGTAAACACAGCAGGCCATTAGGCAGGTCCCTGATGTATGTCACCCCAACCTTCAAAAGCACTAATCTCTGGACAGCTGCAATAAATCAGAAAGGAAACATCTGGAAGGAAAAATGGCAAACCATAAAAAGGTTAATACCAAATAAGCTCTAAAATGAACAAATACAATGCTTTTAAGTGGTCTTGCTTTTAATAACGTGGACTATATGGTGTGAAAAGCATCCCTAGCATAGGCTAATAGCCTCAGTTTGATTTAAAATGATCCATACTGTTTAAAAAAAACTTGAAGTGCAATGACTTCTCCAGATGCACATAGAGACTGTCATGCACACTGTACTTTCGAGGGTAAGGGCCATAGAAGTCAATGGCAAAGCCAAGCTGAGTGTATTGGTTAAACCCCAGCCTCTCTCCCTTTCTTCATATGAACATTTTGATGAAGTACAGTATAATTATTTTAGAACCTGGTTCAGCAAAGCACATGAAACTTGGAAAAGGCAGAGGTGCTTAATGACTTCTTTGTTTTGGTTTTCACCAACAAGTTAGGTGGTGATGGGATGCCTAACATAGAGAATGCTAGTGGAAATGGGGTAGGTTTGGAAGTTAAAAAAAGAACAAATTAAAAATCACTTAGAAAAGTTAGATGTCTTCAAGTCATCAGGGCCTGATGAAATGCATCCTAGAACACTCAAGGAGCTGATAGAAGAGGTATCTGAGCCTTTAGCTATCACCTTTGAAAAGTCATGGAAGTCGGGAGAGATTCCAGAAGACTGGAAAAGGGCAAATATGGTGCCCATCTATAAAAAAGGGAAATAAGAACAACCCAGGAAATTACAGTCAGGGTACGTCTAGACCAGGGGTGGCCAACCTGCAGCTTTTCTCCCCTTAAAGTACGGCTCGTGAAGCCTCCCCCGCAGCTTGAGAAGCCATCCTTGCGCCCTTAGAAATGGCCCCCGGTTCCCTGTGCTCACCGGGTGCAGGGGAGCCATCCGGTGCGGCGAAGCAAACTGGCGCCAGCCAACGGGAGCTTGATGTGGCCAAACCGGAAGCTTTTTAAAAGGGGCAACATCTTTTTTTTTCTTGCTCGACCAAACGCGGCAGCTGGGCTTTTTTTTTTTTCTCAACAACTATTTCCCCTCGGCTCTTGGCACTATATCCAATGCTATTTTGGCTCTTTGCCTGTAATGGGTTGGTCACCTCTGGTCTAGACTGTGGGATTTTTTCAGGATACCGAAGGTATCCTGAAAAAACTCTGCAACGTCCAGGAAATGCATTTGCTTTTCTGCTTTTTTTTTTGGTGGAAGAGCAGATGCGCTCTTTTGGAAGCCCCATCTTCCTCATTCCACAAGGAAGAAGGGATCTTCCAAGAGAGGGTTTTTTTCTGAACTTTGGCCCAGTATAGATGGGCCAAATTTCAGAAAAGCCTCTTCTGAAAAAGGTACACAAAATGCGCTGCGCATTTTGCATAGCTTTTTCCAAAAAAAAGGTGTAGTGTAGACATAGCCTCAACTTCTGTGCCAGGGAAGATAATGGAGCAAGTAATTAAGGAATTAATCTGCAAACATCTGGAAGACAATAAGGCAATAGATAACAGCCAGCATGGATTTGTAAAGACCAAATCATATCAAACCAATCTGATAGCTTTTTCTGGTAAGGTAACAAGTCTTGTGGATAAGGGAGAAGTGGTGGACTTGGTATACCTAGACTTTAGTAAAGCACTTGGTACGGTCGCTCATGACCTTCTTATCAGTAAACTAGGGAAATACAACCTACATGGGGCTACTGTAAGGTGGATGCATAACTGGCTGTATAACCATTCTCAGAAAGTAGTTATTAATGGTTCACAGTTATGCTGGAAGGCATAAAAATTAGGGTTCCACAGGGGTCTGTTTTGGGACTGGTTCTGTTCAATATCTTAATCGACGATTCAGACGATACCAAGCTGGGAGGGGCTGCAATTGCTTTGGAGGATAGGGTCATAATTCAAAATAATCTGGACAAACTAGATAAATGGTCTGAGATAAATAGGATGAAGTTTAATAAGGACAAATGTAAAATACTCCACTTAAGAAGGAACAGTCAGTTTCACACATACAGAATGGTAAGTGACTGTCTAGGAAGGAGCACTGCAGAAAGGGATCTAGGGGTTATAGTGGACCACAAGCTAAATATGAGTCAACAGCGTAACGCTGTTGCAAAAAAAGCAAACATGATTCTGGGATGCATTAACAGACGTGTTGTGAGCAAGACACGAGAAGTCATTCTTCCGCTCTACTCTGTACTGATTAGGCCCCAATTGGAGTATTGTGTCCAGTTCTGGGCACCACATTTCAAGAAAGATATGGAGAAACTGGAGAATGTCCAGAGAAGAACAACAAAAATGATTCAAGGTCTGGAAAAAGTGAGCTATGAGGGAAGAGTGGAAGAACTGGGCTTGTTTAGTTTAGAAAAGAGAAGACTGAGAGGGGGACATGATAACAGTTTTCAAGTATCTAAACGGGTGTTCCAAGGAGGAGGGAGAAAAATTGTTCTCCTTGGCCTCCGAGGATAGGATAAGAAGCAATGGGCTTAAATTACAGCAAGGGAGGTTTAGGTTGGACACTAGGAAAAGCTTCCTGTCAGGAGGTGGCTCCCCAGGGCTGTCTGCAATGTGGGCTGTGTTTCCTGAGAGGCAGATCCTCAGAGCTGGCCACAGTGGTGATTGTGCTTGCCAGAGGGTGGGCAGGAAGTTTAACTCCACCTCTGACCCCTGCTGTTCCAGTAAGGTTATAGCTGTGCTAGTCCCAGCTCTGGCTCCTTGCTGCTCCTCTGTCATCATTACACAGTCTAATTGGCCCTGGTAGCAGCTCCTCAATTTCTGTGTTATGAAAAACAATAGCAATCCAGGCACATCCCATAGTCCTGGCACAACCAAACGCTTGTCTTGCTTTATGTTATGATAAGAGGAAGCTGCATACCAAATTTGATGGTCCTAGCTCTTACTCTTTAGGAGGAATTCTTGAGCAAACCGATGGATGGACAGATTGACTTTTTTGCTCACCAGCAGAAAGTCTCTCTCAATATATATCTACTATGTATTTGTGAGAGTCTGTCTGTTTGTTCAAGGCCTCCTCCTAAACAGTAAGAGTGAGGATGACCAAATTCGGTATACAGCTTCTTCTTATCATAACTGAAAGGAAAGTCAGGGTTTAGTTCTGCAAGGAGAATGGGATGCACCTGAAATGGGATGACTTGTAAAACCATACTGAAAAGAGACAGAATCACAAGACAGGCGAAAGGAGCTGGCTTTAGGCATCCCTCCGCCCCCCTGCCATCAAGGAATGCTCCAACCCTGAGCCTCCCACACACCATCACCACTACAGTGCCCTTTAGAGGAGCAGGGCAGGCTGAAGCTCCACCCCCTACCCCAATTTGTAAGGGAACATTGGCTGTTCCCCTTCATCTGGGAATGAGGGCAAAGTGCACAGTATGTTTGTGTGTGTGTGCATAGTGACAGGGTCAGGCCAGAAGCTACAGGAAAGAGATAGAACGGAAATAGATTAGCCTTAGATGAAATTAGATCCCTGTTCCCAGGGTACACTAACAAGAGCTAATCTAGAAGCAGCGGGAACCTGCTAAAATCAATCAGGGCAATCAAGTCAATTAAAAAACCTGGTGCCAATTAGGAGATTTCCGGAATCAAGTGTGTCAGACTAATCAGAACACCTTTGGCAAGGGAGGCAATTAAGAACCAGTTGAGACTAGTTTAAAAAAGCTTCCCTTGTGTTAGCTCAGGTGTGAGCTAGGAGCTGAGGAGGAAAGGTGCTGTGGAGAGGGTGGGAGAAGAAAGCACAAGCAGGTACCATGAGGCAAAGGTGCTGGGAAGTGGCTTAAGGTTCTGTAGCTGGCACACAGCTGATACTAGACACATTACAGACAACTGCTATTGTAGGGTCCCTGAGCAGGAACCTGGTGTAGAGTGTGGCCCTGCGTACTACCATTCCCCATTTCAGCACTAGAAAAAACTAACTTTGGTAAAGGGGTCTGTCCTGCTCTGTACCACTTGGAGGGGCAACAAAGACTATGGAGTTTTGTCTCCCATCTCTTTCCCATGCTAGCCAACGATCAAAGTGGCTCAAATAAGCAGCAAGGTATTGCTCTGGAGAAAGTGTCTAACCTTGAGGGAGTCTCTGTGATAAAGGAGGAGCTATGTCTGTAGTGCACTTAGTTGAGTGGATTGGGATAGTGCCTTTCTGGAGGAAAGTTTTATAAAGCCATATATGCAGGTGGTTAAGCCAAGAAACATGAACTTTGAAGTGTTAGCAACTGTATGGGGTCTTTTAAAAGAAAGAATGAAGCTCCAGAGATTTTTCAGTGATTTTTGAGGATGGGGGGGGCAACAGCAAGGGGGTGAGGTTTTCGTCACTAGTGATAAGAGTTTACTTTAAATGGCTAATATGGTTTATATTACATTAGTTGAAAAGTTCCCCATCTGGTTTTCTTTCCTGGAGGACTGAGGTCATGTAATACACCTGGGGTGGGAGGGTGGTGGACGGTGGGTGTAGAGGGGGTTTAATGTATCACATAAGCTTTGTAATATAGACTGTGTCCTCATGGGCTCATCAGACCTGGTGCGTCAATGTGCCATCTGCTGCACATTCACAAGTTTCACAAGAGCGTTACTTCATGGAGTAGCTAAAATGCTTTCACTTCCACTCTTTGGATTAAAGGAAGACTTGGAACAGCTGCTGCTCAGCTCAGTGGAAGCAACCCTCTGCATGCAGTCTACCTCAGTAAATAAAGAGGCTTTGCATTATAAACTTGTTTTAAATCTTATTTTGGCGGGTGGCTTATTTGCATGGCCTCTATGTAACAAAGCAGCTTAGTATCAAATGTTTGCTTTTTTGAGTGAACTCAGTGGCATTTGGACCAATTAACTTGTGGGACAATAGGGATGCCAAAACTTTCACACCTATAAGCTGT
The DNA here is from genome assembly GCA_032595735.1 of Pelochelys cantorii. Classification (NCBI taxonomy): domain Eukaryota; kingdom Metazoa; phylum Chordata; order Testudines; family Trionychidae; genus Pelochelys; species Pelochelys cantorii. Next base: position 328,069,920 of record CM064326.1, on the reverse strand, counting down.
GCATGTGATGCCACACAGGACCATAACAATTGACTTACATGCCAGTTTTGAGGGTGCTGCCACTCATAACACTGGATGCTTGTTTTTCACTTTTGTGCCACATCAATTACTGTTCACCAGTTGCTAGCCCCAGTGTGCATTGAGGCTGGCTTGAGAGTGCAGGCACACATGTCCAGGAATCTAGCCTGCTGTTTCTACATATGATTCACAGCTTTTCCACTACAGGAAACTCCTCTAAAGTTCTGTCTGGGCTCCTCTCTCGCCAGCTTTCGTTATGAACTTTCCTTCTCAAACATGGGCTGGGTTTTCCAGACTGCCCTTCCCTTTTATTCTAAGAGTGAGGGCTTGCTTTTGTTGTAAACATCTAATTCTTTAATCTGGTCTGTTCCTACTTAAAGCTAATGACTCCTCAGTTGTTACAACACACCAGCACTAATCCATTAGGATTAGGTTTTTAATTTTCTGCGGAGGCTTTGCTTTTAGTCATAGCTTCCTGGCAGTTTTGTGCCCTGGCTGAGGGAGTCATTACAACCCTTCTTCCAATGTGCTTCTCATTAGAGCTGGTTGGAACTTTTTTGACGTACTTTTTTTTTTCCCATCAGGTGTCTGAGAGAAAATTGCCTGGTTTCCTGCTAGCTCGGCCACCTGCTTCAATGCAGCCATCAGCCTGCATGGGTCCTGGGTTTCTCAGATTCACAGGCTTGCTCTCTTTCCCTGGCAGTGAGCTGCTCACAATGGCCTGTCCAGACAGCCCTCTGACTCTCTGGAATAATGCTTACAGTGTGCTCTCTTGCGATCCCTTCCAGTTCTAGTATTCTATGATTCTCTCACACATCCCATTTTTGTGGGGGCCCCCCCCCATATCTGTGTGGATACTGTACTCCTCCACTTATTGGTCAAGTGCATCCAGCCCTCCTATCGTAGCCTGACAGGAATAGGCGTTTAGGCATGCTCAGAGCATGCCCACCAGAACAGGATCTCCCCGGCACGAATATATGCACCTGTGTAGCTGGAGACTTCTGGTTGGTGAGGGAGGGGGTCTCACAAGCTTTTGCTTGGGCACCAAGATGCTTGTTAACTATGTGGTGACATCAGGCAGTTGGTAGCTTTGTGGGAACTTAGGGTTTGATGGCAGCTGACTGGTTTTTAGTCTGGCAGTGACACACCAACATAGGGGACTTGCATGCATAAATTGGCAGCTAGGCAGTCAAGTACCTCTGAGGCTCTGGGCCCAAGCCAGCAACCTCTTCCCACTCAAATCCCTCTTAAGAATCCACATCTTTCTTGTCAGCCACAAGTAGCAAGTGTTGATCTTAGCATGCAGATGGCTAGAACAAATGAAATGTTCAAGAAATTCACAAAAAACATTGAGTAACCAGTTGACCTTTAACGTCCCTTACCACAACAGCTCTTCCTTAGTATCTGTTACTCTTGTTCATTGCATCACATTTATAACTAGACCCAATCCAGCAAAGGCTTTTTCTATATCTAAATTTTTAGCATGTCATTAAGCTAGCCCAGTGGCTCTAACTACTTAAGGATTCCCTGTATTTTTTTTGTAGTACTGAGCCTTAGTTTCATAGGCAGCTCCAGGACTTCCACCTGGGTTTCTCACACCCAGGGGCTGGCTCAGCCAATGGCTCTTGCAACCCAGGGTCCCAGCCTCCAGGTACTACTGGTTGAGGCACCGACCCCCACCCCTGGAATCTCACTGCCTGCCCTCCTCATGGGCTCTGCAGCCTGCTGTCCCTAGGGTCCCGGCTGCTGGCCCTAGAGACAGCATTGTTGCTCAGGATCCTACTGCCAGTCCAGAGCTCTGAAGCTGCCTCCAGCTGTGGCTAAGTTGCCAACTCTCCTGGAGCAGATGGATCGGATGCCATTTGCTATAATCAGGGCTTGACAAATGGTGGCGAAATCTACTAGCCAGCCCCGCACTGCGCATGCGTGCGCTGCCGGTGAACTGGGCAACCGGCTGAAATCTACTCACCATGGGCGAGTAGATTCACTGATTTGTTGAGCCCTGGCTATAATGGTTACCAGCCTAGAGAAGATGGTGACCCTAGCCTGGGGCAATGAGGAATGCAGATTGGTGGGGACGGGCACCACTCAGCACAATTAAATGGGCAATTAAACAGAGGGCTTTTTCTGCCGTAGGTAAACCTTCTTTTCTGAGGCATAACTGCTTTTAGCGCTATAGCTATGGTGCAAGAAGGCTCTGTGAGTGGCCATCAGAGCTTTCTTTTGCGAGAGCATCCATGCAGTGTGGATGCTCTCTTGCACAAAAGCATGTAGCTTTTGAGATGTGCTTTGAGGTGTGGACATGCTCTTGCACAAGACGTTTTTGTGCAAAAACTCTTGTGCAAAAGGCTTCTTGTGCAAGAAGCATGTAGTGTAGACGTAGCCTTTGTGTTTCTGTTGAGCTCTTTAAGACCCTTCTGTGAAAAGTGTTGTTTTGGAAACATTGATTATGCTTCCAATATATAAGATACATATTTTTATCTTCATTTCTGGATGGGAAACCCAAACCTGGTGGGGTGACACGGGACTCACAAGAGAAATGCAAGTGCAAATAAAATACACTTACTGATGTGCATCAAAGTCTAGCTTTTCTAAGAAGATAGAAGTAACACTCAGTGGCTTTCACTGGGAGTAATTTAATTAAAGGGCAGCTTGGTCTAGTGAGTAGATTACAAGCTGCCAAACACAGAAAGCTGCTATCTAATCCGGAGTCTGCCATGACCTACTGTCTCGCCCTGGGCAAATGACACTGCTTTTGTGTGCTTCTCGTCTTCCCTGCATTCCTGTGACTTTCTTGTTGGCTATTTTGATTGTAAGCTCTTTGGGGAAGGTGCTATTTCTCACTATATATTTGTACAGCACGTTTCACATGTGGCCCCACGCTGTTTGGGCCTCAAGTCAGTACTGTAACAAAAATAATCCTCCTGCTCTTTCCTTTAATGGTTTTATTCTGGTACACCTTGTTCCATTTGAATGCTGACAAGGGAAATCAACAGGGAAACAGCAATATTCATGCAATTTAACTGGTCTAAGGGTAAGATGTATGGTTCACGAATGACAACTTCTTGATCAGGTTATCTTTTCTCTCCTTTCATGGAAGTCTACTTGACTGTGTGAAGACACTTTACTTTTCTTTTGTTGGAAAGTACTTTCCACATTCTTTTCAGGGTGGAAATACTGAATGATCTCAGTCTTTCCCCCTTTCTGCTTCACTGGCCTGACTGTGGAACTCTCTTCCCATTTTCCATTCCATTTTTCCAGCTTGAATATAAAAATAATGCTGAGCATTTACACTGCGGGACACTTACATCCTGCCACAGAGCTGGTAATGAGTGCCACTCCTGAGTGAGTTGAGGAGATAACATATGCTCAACTCACATAAATGCCCAAATTATGACAAGTGCCTATGCTCAGCTACACATTCCTCCAGATATCACCTCTAGAGGTGACTTTGGCATGAGAGGAAGCAGAGCCACAGAATGGTCACTCTCCATGGCCTGGTCTACACTAAAGGAGAAAGTCCACTTAAGATATGCAACTCCAGCTATATTACTTCAATTCCAGCTGCACAATTATCTAAAGTTACATTTTGGCACCATCCACAGAGCGAGAGCTTGATGGACACACACACTCCCTTCAACTTCCCTTACTCCTTGTAAGAGCAGGACTACCAGCGCCGATGGGAGCATCTTCTTAGTTCAAATTAGTGTGTCCTCACTAGACCCGCTAATTCGAACCTTGGAAGATCATCTGCAGCAGCTTCGTTCTTCACTGTAGCGTAGACAAGCTGGTACCACTGCTGTATTGTCTATTAACCCTGGATGGGGGTGGTGTTGTACAGGGATAGCTAGTCAATGGGAATGTAGCATGATAGATCTGGGATGTCTGAGAGAGCTTGGCACCTATCTCCTAGCTCTTCTATGCCCCCTCCAAGCCCCTGCCCCAGGAGGATAGATTCAGGTCATGGGCGAAACCTTGGCTGCACTATAGTCAAGTCTATCTTTTTGCCATGGTCCTTGCTAGGATGAGGATTTAGTCAATGGAGTTACCACCTTCCTACAGGATCTTCCTTGAAGGTGAACAAGAGACTAGTAAAGGTTAAAAAAAAATCTGCCCATTGAATTCACTGGGAACTGAATTCATTGAATGAAGTTGGAACTTTCCCTGAAATAATTCCTGTGTCCTCATGATGAGATAAGTGTTAGGTGGCAAGAGCCAATGCAAAATGGAAAGGAGAATTCAACAATGCCTGGCTCCCACTTTTAGCCCCAACCCGTGGAACTTTGCCCTTCCCTTTGTTGCCTTCCCAAGGCATGTAGTCATTTACAATGGCCAATGTACAATATGCAGAGTCAAACCAATGTAATGTCTGGCTGGATTCCTTGGCAATGCACTGCTGACTTGCAAAGCAAAACTCCTGGGGCAATCTATCTAATCATTTGACTGCCTCCTGGGGGAAAAAAATAAAAACAAACCAGAACATTCCCCTTTTCAACTGTACAGGGCTAGGTATTTAGCAAATTACATATTGGGCTTCTCAAAGGCTTGTCCTGATTATTCAGTTAAACTCATATTCAAAGCAAATAAAACACTTGGCTCTGATGGAAAGTCACCATTTAACTCAGTGGAGATCTAGTAGCAGGAGAGCTCACTCAAAAAGGGTTTTAAACATTCATCATGTCATATCAAGATTCAAATTCCTCCATTGTCTGCAGCCTCTTCAAAGCAATGGAAGCCCTGAGTTATGTTATCAGGACTTTTTAATGGGTGATGTAAATGATGTGTAAGAATGAATTGCATATTCTGGCACAGATGCTATGTCTATACCACAGAGCGGTATCCTGGAAAAACACTGCCATGTCCAGGGAAGGCATCTGCTCTTCCAAAAAATTTTTCAGAAGAGCAGATGCGCTTTTTTGGTGCAGATGGGCCAAATGTCGGAAAAGCCTCTTCCAGAAAAAGCTACGCAAATTGCGGTTTGCAATTTGCGTGGTTTTTTCCACTTCTTTTTTCGGAAGAACAGTGCAGTGTAGACATAGCCAGAGTGAGAAACAGAAGATGTATTCCCCTCTTTCTCTTGGAACAGTCTACTCAGCATGCAATAGAAGAAAATTTAGGCTTTTATGCCAGAGTTTCCCAAACATTTGTTTCGCTCCTGGTTCGTTGAGATTAACTGATACTATGAGAGATGAAGTCATGACCTCAGTTAACACTTGCTGTAACTGGGAGCAGAAGGTCAGTCGTCATGCTATTTCACAGAATCTGTGCTCCAGAAATGTGGGAGTGCTGTCTTTTTGGTTTTAAAAAAAAAAGATTGTCACTCCAATAAAAACAAAACTAAATGGAATTGTAGAGTGAGGGGGGAGGGAACCTTTAAAATCCAAATGTCAGTTTCACTTGGTACAGTCTGGCTGTTTTATGTAGCTCTGGTGACACAAAGCAGCCTTACAGCTGGTTTAGCTGTTAAGCTGGGGTTTATGGCTGCTTTACATGGCCAGAGAACAGCCACACTTAGAGATGAATTAAGCACGTGGAGTCTTACTTTAACGTTTGCTTCTTGGCAAATACTTATTAGTCTTTTGAATAGTTGCAGTGGGATTCAGAAAATATGTGTTGCCCTCTCTGCCTCACCTGTGGGCCAGGCCTGGTAGATATATTCTCAGCATGCCGAAACCTGCACAACAGAAAGGGTTGGTGCCCCTTTATATCTTTTTAGGCCTCTGTCCATCAGCGGTTAGGTTTTTCACTGCACATGGCTTCACATCAGGTAGAGGGCAGAACTGGAGCAGGGTTTTGCACTTGGATTTCCTGTCTCCCAAGAGTTCTCCAATCACTGGGCTCTGGATGGTTTGCTCTCGGTTTCTCCTATGGAAGCTGTTCCACTTTGTATTACTCTTTAAATATTCATTGGGTGAGAGAGAATGACCTGAGTTCTCCAGAGTTCAGGTGAGGACTTCAATCCTGGAGCTGGCAGTTGTCATGGTGAGGTGGACAAAGAGGGCTGACATGAACTAGATGAGCAGCAGACTCAAACCTCTGCATCCCAAGCAGAGAGATGCACCTTTCTATGGCCCAGACTTAAGCACTTAATTCCTCTAGAGTGGTGAGTCTTAAGCATCCATTTTCCTCAGTACCTCCCATTAGCTAGTTCAGGCAGCAACCTGCTCAATGTACTGGCTCTTCTATGAATCAGTGTTTTAGTGTCTAACTGGCCCTACAATGTGTAATGGATGTTAAACTATATTATGCCATTCAATCATAAGATGGTGATGTGCATAAACTATCTAATTTAAAGGAGCTTCAGTCATACCCTGGTGAAGCATGAAAAGATCTTATGATCACATCTGGGGTACGTCTAGACAGTGGCTCTATTTTTGGATACATCTAATATCCCGATATAGCGTTTTCCACTTCTTAACAAGCCCATTATTTCAAAATAATGGGATTGCTATTCTGACATCCCAGTAAACCTTGTTTCATAAGGATTAAGGGACGACTTAGCATAGCAGTTTATTTAGAAATCTGGCACTGTGTAGACAGCACCAAATTTCGAAATAGACTATCTCAAAATAATCTATGCAATTCGTGTAGCTCGCATTGCGTGGCTTATTTTGAGCTATGTGGCACTGTATAGAGGTACCCCTGTCATCTGTAAAAGCAAGCTCTGTAATCCATGTCTGGTACAGAGGAGCATGACACAGAGCAGGTCGACACAGGATGTTACTCTGTAGGAAAACCAGTGTGCACATGTATAGTACACCAGCATGCTACACAGCCCATGTGGACACCACTACAGTGCACTAGAAGCTACACTCTGGGCCTTTGAGTACACTGTAGATACACAATCTGGCTAGCTACACAATAACAAGCCATATAGACAAGCCTACACATGTTTAAGGGACCTGGACACAACACAGGGTTGTAAATTCTACTAGGCAGCAGGGCTGCTAGGAATTATGCCTTGCAATGTTTAGTGTTACAGCACATACGTCTCTTTCATGAATCTAGCCCTCATATTGAAATATGTAATTAGGTGTTGGACTAGTCTTAAAACAACCTCGGCTAATATCTATGATGCGTAACTCAGTGAGTGCTACAGCAGAAGGCTCAGAGTGTTTCCCTGTAAGGGACTTGGACCTTGCCTACACTACGCTGGGGATCGATGTTTCAGCGATCTATCAACTGGCCATTGATTTATTGTGTTGCTTAAACGCAATAAATCCATCTGACTGCTCTGCCACTGATGATGGTACTCCAGCAGGATGAGAAGAGTAGCTGGTGATGGGAGAGCAACCTCTGCAGACCTTACTCACTGCAGTGTCTTGTGTGCAGTACGTAGACTTCAGCTATGCTATTAGATCGGAGGTTAGTGTAGACATGGTCTCATATCCATTGCTTAAAGTAACCACGGTGTGTAGTGTATTTTTCCAGATGGGTTTGCTGTACAAATATTGGCAGTTTGCAGTATGGCAAGAATTAGATGACTTCTTCCTAATTCAAATACTTTCAGAAAATCCTTTATGTAAATCTTGAGTAACAAAAGCCTTTGGGGATGGCAACATCTGATGAGCGAGAGCAGCTTTGGCAGTGAGTTCATCATGAGCAAGATAACCTAGTCAGACAACTCAAACATTTGTTTCCATCTGATTAAATACTGAATAATTGGGTAAGAACATATTTCAGAGACCAATGAATTTGTACTTTGTTCGGTCACCCATTATGTACTTTTATTCCATTCAAATACCACTAGTATTAGAAATTTGGACCCTATGTGTTGAGATTTTGTTAAATTAATTCTATAACATAATACCCTTGCTATGCTAAGTTATTCAGAGTGCTTATCCTCTGACAAAATTCCTGTCCTTGGAAAAGGTTCAGAAAAGGGCAACAAAAATGATTAGGGGTTTGGAATGGGTGTCATATGAAGAGAGATTAAAAAGACTGGGACTTTTCAGCTTAGAAAAAAGGAGACTAAGAGGGGATATGATAGAGGTCTATAAAATCATGACCAGTATGGAGAAAGTGAACAAGGAGAAGTTATTTACTTGTTCCTGTAACGAAAGACCTAGGGGTCACAAAATGAAATTAATAGTTAGCAGGTATAAAACAAAAGAAAATTCTTCTTTACGCAGTGCACAATCTGTGGAACTCCTTGCCAGAGGATGTTGTGAAGACCAGGACTTTAACAGGTTTTTAAAAAGAACTAAATAGATTCATGAAGGTTAGGTCCATTAGCCAGGATAGGTAGGAATGGTGTCCCTAGCCTCTGTTTGTCAGAGGCTGGAAATAGGTGACAGAGAGATCACTTGATTTTCTGTTCACTCCCTCTGGGGCATCCAGCGTTGGCCACTGTCAGAAGACAGGATACTGAGCTAGATAAATCTTTGCTCTGACCCAGTATGGCTAGTCTTATGTTCTTATGACACATATAATAGCACATCAGCAATATAAAGTGTTAGATCATTATGAGAGAAGGCATCTGTGTCAACACACTATTGAAATCTTTGTTAAAAGTGTGTTGTCTCTCTTGAAAACTCATAGCCTGCTGCTCAATACCGTCCTGAAAAAAAGTGTAGCAACGTTATATAAAGTTATAAGATTTTACTAGATGGTTTTATTAATGTGTGTTATAAACTGAGGCTGGCAAGCATGTCTGTTTCAAGCAAAGGAATAAATGTGCTGCTTAATTTACATTTAAGCAGTAAACGGAAGCATCAAACAGGAAGGAGAAGCAAAGAAATCTCACAGGGATCATTCTTCAATATCGACCTTTGCCTTCTGGAATCCAGCTGGAAATTATTTTCTAGAGGAGGACTGAAATTATAAATGCAGGAGAAAATACCACAAACCCCTTCCCACGTGCCCATCAATTCTCTGAACCTGAAGCAAGAGAGGGAATGTTCATTGAGTTCTTGGAGATGAAATCTCGACTTAGAGGGCTGGCTAAGTAAAACTTGAAATAATATGGTAAGAAACTTTGCTTGAATCTGATAGAGTTTATTACATTAGAAATCAGTAGCATTTTAGCTTTGTTTTCTTGTAGCCATTTCTGCTATTTATGCCTCATTACTGGAGTTAATAAACTTGTTTTACCTAAACCCGTAAGATTACACTGAAGTGTTTGAGAAACTCCATTTGGGGTGGCAAGTCATATGCATATTATTTCTATTAAAGAAATAGTTGACTTTATTATGCAGAAGAGGGCTGGGCAGTATTGGAAACATATTTCTGGCAGAAAATTTAAGACTGGGGTCACCAAGCACTAGAACCAAAGGTGTCAAGAGTCAAAGAGTGGCTGGCTGGCTCAGCACACTCAGTCCTGCTCTACACTAGGGAGGTATTTCAGAATACTTCCCCCCCCCCCTTATTTCAAAATAACAAGCAAAGTGTCCACACTACCAAGCCCATTATTTCAAAATAATGGACTGGTTCTTTTGAAATTGGCACTCCTGCTTTCCTCGGGGAATAACAATATTTTGAAATTGTTATTTCGAAATAGCATTAGTAGGGATAATCTGGTGCTGCTAATTCAAAATAATTTGCAGGATCTCTTATAGCTGCACTTGTGGCCTCTCTGGGCACACCTGCCAGCTCCACTGCTCTCTTTCTCCTGTAGAGCTTAAAGTAGCAGGCTGCAGGAAAAGGGCTTGTGGCTCAGGGAGAGCTATGGAAGCCCCTGCCATACAGCCTCAGCTTACAGAGCCATGGCAGACCCCAGTACACCCTCTGTGCCCCTCATGGCTGCCAGCACTCATATAGCACCCTCACCTGCAACTGGCCAGGGATGCAGGAGCTCAATGGCCTGGACTGTAGTGGAGATCCTAGACTTCATCAAGGTCTGTTGTGAGGAGACCAACCTCCAAGATCTCCGCACCAGAAAGCTCAATTCCAGTATCGATGGTCAGATGGCCACTGGCCTGATCAACAAAGGCCACACCCAGACACTCAACCAGGTCCAGATGAAAATCAAGGAGCTCTGGCAGGCTTACAACAAGGCTTGGGAGTAGAGCAGAGTGGATGCTCTAGGGCAGCACTGCCCACATGCCGCTACTATGAGCAGCTCAATGCCATTCTGGGCGGGGGCGAGGGTGTCTTTCACTCTGGCCAGGACACACCCAGCATCAGCCTCAAGTTTCCCTATACACATGTGTGGGCAAACAACTTTCCCTATAGACATGTGAGAGCCTCGTGATGCTCTCATACAGGAACCCCTCAGTCCTTCTCACAAGGTTCCGGGAAAGGCCTGCCTGACTCCGGCCTCCATGGTGGGACACCTTCGTATGACAAGCTTCCACTAAGGAGGCTGGGGTATGGAAACACACAGAGTGCGACACAGGGCACAGGGTCATGCCTGCACTTGGACAGCATCCTCTCCTGGTCAAGTGTGATAATGCAGAGGAGACCTATCCCCTGCATGTGAACCTGCTAGAAGGAGGAAGAGGAGGGGACCCCAGTAGCACTCTTTCTGGAAAGCAGCCTCTGCCACACTCACACACCTTGCCCAACACCCTCTCACTCACCTCCAGCACGCAGGGATAAAAGTCCTTTTTCTGCGGGATGCTGCCAGTGCTAGACCCAGTGTGTGTAGGACACAGAAGGAAGCTGAGCTGCCCCGTTCCCCTTTCTCTTGTCCCCAGGCCATGGGTGAAGCGATGCTCCCTTGGGACATTTGTGCCCGTGCAGGAAAGAGCCTGCCATCAAGGCAACATGTGGCCTTGCTTGAAGCACATCGCCATCGTCAGAACCAAGACCTTCAGTGTGGGTTCAGAGATTAGGGCAAGGCTTCATACATAGTGTCTCCTGGGATGACTGCCCTCTTCTTCAGAGCTGGGCCAGCTGCGAGTGTAGCATGTCCACCATCCCTATGCCATGTTACTGACTCCACGGGATCCTCTGGAGGAAATGCATCTGGGAAGATCTGATGTGTGAGCAGATAGCCTACCTCCTGTCCCTCATCTGGAGGCTTAATGAGGAGCACTGGGAGTAGGCTGCTGACTCGGAGGAGCGCTGTGCTGTCCAAGAGCAGAGGAAGGCCAGCTGGTGCACCAGTGTGAGGCCATGTGCTCCTCCCTCACCTTGGTGATGGAGCACATGGCCTCATGCATAGAGTAGTCTACCAGTCACTTTCCCTCATAGCCCCCCAAGGGCTGCCGGGGCCCCAGAATATAGGGAAGTGGGACCTTTTGGGCAGCCAAAGCCTTTTCAGCTGATTGAGGCGGGCACCAGTCCCAGTCTCATTCCCGAGCTCCTCTTCCCCATCCTCTCCCCTGTTCTATATCCCCAAATAAATAATATATTTTTTTCAAACAAAAAAAAATTTATTTGCTCTTCAGGGAAGGGGGGTGAAAATAGAAAGGGAGGAGTGGGAGAAGAAAGGCACACAGAGGGAATGTAGGGGACCCTTGTGGAGAGGCACAGGGAAGAGTCTTACAGCTGGCTTTGTCTGAAACTTTCCCTCAAGGCCTCCCTGATGAACACAGCCCCTTGATGTACTCATCTAATGGCACTGGTGTCTGTCTGCTCATATGCCCTGGTCATCCGTTCAGCCTCTACCCCACCCCCCCCCCACACACACCCTGGCAGGAACATTTCCCCTTTGCTCTGTCACAGATTGTGGAGCACACAACAGGCTGCCACCACAAAGGGGATGTTGCACTCACTGAGGTCCAGGTGGGTGAGGAGACTCCTGAAACCCCTCTTTAAGCGGCCAAATGCACACTCCACAACCACGCGGTACCTGCTCAGCCTGGTGTTGAAATGCTCCTTTGTGGCCATGCAGGGCCTCCTAAGCCAGGAGAGCAAGATGTAACCTGTGTCATCCAGGATGAAGATGGGCATGTCCACATTCCCAACCCTGATGGTGCCATCAGGGAAAAAAGTGCTGGGGCGCATCTTTTGGAACAGGCAGGAGTTCCAGAAGATGCAGGCATTGTGCACTTTCCCCGACCACCTGATGTTGATGTCAGTGAAATGTCCCCTCTGGTCCATGAGGGCCTATAGTACAATGGAGAAGTAACCCTTTCTGTTTATGTAGTCGAAGGAATGGTGGTCAGTGGGGAAGCCCATGGCAGCAAAGCCACCAATGATAGTGTCCACGTTCCCCAGAGTGATGACCTTCTATAGCAGCAAGTGGTTGATGGCCTTGGCTACTTGCAGGGGCACAGCCCCAATTGTGGATTTCCCCACGCTGAACTGGTTGCTGACAGAGTGGTAGCTCTCCGAGTTTCCACAGGGCAGTGGTGACACGCTTTTACACAGGGATAGCGGGTTGCAGTTGGGTGGCTCCAGGAAGGTGGCCTTCTGCATGCAGAAGTTCTGGAGCCCCTGCTGGTTGTCCCATCACGGCAGGATGATGTGGTTCCACCAGTCTGAACTGGTTTCCCTCTGCCAGAAGCATCATTCGAGGGTGTCCAGGAGATTGAAGGGCATTGGGTAAAGAGGTCCTCCAGTTTGGGCTGCTCATAGTCCTGCTGGAGGAACAAGTGGGCAGTTAGGATGTACTGTGCCATGAGGAACAGCACAAGGCCCATGAGCTAGCACTTTTTCACAGCACCTCCGGCTCCATGTTGTGAGTGCTATGGCATCCGCAAGGGCAACCAGAGCCCACTGTGTTTGTTTGGTGTACTGCAAAGTGGGAGGCAGTGGAGGAGAGGCATGTGAGATGCGGCCGTAGAGAAGAGCCCTTGAAAACACATGGCACAGCTTGCTTGACCAAGCAGCCACAGGAAGTATCTGCCGTCCCCGAAGGGCTTGCAGGGCCTCTAAATCTGAGGCAGGCTCCAATCAGTGTGGATGTGCTATTTTGAAATAATTCTGAGCAATTTTGATGCTTCCCCATAGTGGGAACATGCTATTTTGATTTTGTTATTTTGGGAGTTATTTTGATTTTACTTATCTCAAAGCTATTTCCTAGTGTAGACATGCCCTCAAAGATGTAGCTGGGAATGACTAGCATGCTTGTGGCTGTTTGAGAGAAGTCCATGTTGGAGACTAAAGTAGTAAAAAAAACTGCGAAGGGTACCCCGTTTAGAGGACAGAAGTGGCACTGATACTCATTAGTTTGGATTGTACCCTAGTATATCACTGTGATAAGTCTAGCAAATTCATCTAGGACTCAGTTCAGGAAAGCACTTAAAGATGTGCTTAATTTTAAGCAGAAACTTAAGTTTTATTTAAAACAATGCAGCTTAAGCATGCACTTAAGTGTCTTCCTGAATATGTGCATTTTTCTCAACCTGTGTCTTAAGTGCATACTTAATTTAAACACCTGAATAGCAACAGCAGCAACAACAATAAGCATCTAGGAGCCCCAGTCAAGGTCCTGGACCTCACTGTGATATGTTTAACTGCTTTGCTGAATATAAATGTGATTATTTATGTGCTAGCACCAAGATGTATACAAATAGTTAAGCTCCTAACTTCCTCTGATTTAGGAAGTAGGAGCCTAAATGCCTTTAAAGTCCTGGGCCTAGGTTGTTTGCTGAATTGAGGCCTTAAATATCAGCAATACAGCTGGCTGAAATTGCAAAAATTTGAAAAAAAAGTCCCTCTTCCCCTCGCCCACCAACTCCAAAAGCTAGTGAAAAGAAGACAGGAAGTTAAACTTACCTCTAGGTTAAAGTGCAGCAGGCATTGCTGCAATGATGTTAATGGATTTGTTGCTGCTTACATGAGCCAGGTTAGGCAATCTCTCCAAGACATTGCAAAAATGACTGATGCCGTAACTGAGCCAGACTTAAGACTCATTTTGTAATCTCTGGAGCACATCTTGTAAAATTAGCTATACACATGCTCATGAGCTGATTTTTATAGTATCAATGCTATCTAGCATAATTATAACTATGTACTAATTATAAATATCTTCAGCTCATAAAAATTACAAATGACATTAAAACATATAAACATAGCCCCAGATTTTATAATACAATCTCTTCATATGAATATAAATGTCTTCAATACATGATATATCAGAGATCAGATTAAGGTTTCAATAGTTTTACATGTGGGAAGGCCAGAAACCCTTTATTATTCTATTAAAAGCTATAGTCAATCCAACAACGTTGGCTTTTAAAACTTTCTTCCATATATCTAATGATGGAATCGAGACAAAAGGTAAAATTGTTTTCTAAAAGTCTCTCAACTCTCCAGAGGAAAGTATCATTGAAAAAATCTAAAGTCATCTGATTATTTGATCAAACCGTCTGAATTTTGTCAAATAATTTATTCTAATTTATTATCTAAAATGCAACTCTACAATTAGGGCTGTCAGCTGGAGATAAAAATGAAATAGCTCTTTGGAACAAAACCAATTGCTAAAGACAAGCATAAGAGTCCCGTGGACTTTAATTCTTTGTTTTGAGGAGTCTCATTTCATGCAGTAATGAATTATTTAATATTCCTTTAAAATCAACAGAATGCTTGATTCATAAACCTATGACAATCTGTTTTATTTCTAATACATACCAATTATATAGCATTTTATACCTTTAAAGTGCTTTACCAATCTGAACTAATTAGTCCTCACAACAGTATTAGAACCTAGGATAGCAGGTATTCTTCTTGGCTTACAGAGGGAGAAATGGGATGCAGCATTTAAGAGAGATCCACAAAGCTATCACTTGAACTACCATGATGATTGCCCTATTTGTAGTTACAATTAGAATGCTTGGAAAGTTTTGACTGAGTAATTCACAGGTGGTCACTGTCAGAGGCAGGATTTGGATCCAGGGGTTCTTAGCTCCCCACTGTCTGTACAGATCACAGTACACCTCCTCTCGCTATAAATGTGGGAAACAGTCACAAGTTGCCTTCCCTATTTCTCTCTAGTGTGCCATCAAATTCCTATGCTTGAGTTGAAATGTTAATCAAGATACATAGTACAAATAAATCACATGTTGTTTATCCAGATAACTAATTCTCAAGCATGATGACATTTTCCATAAGGAAATGAAACACAGTGAGCATCACTTTTCTTTCATGCAAGTGAATACAACTTCACACCTTTAATGCCTTAGTCTAGAAGCTAATGGACCCAATCAGTTCATTAAACTGCAATCCTTTTATTATACCATTCATCATTTTTATTAGAGTGTTTGTCATAGCAATTTTTATATTGACATATTTATTATAAACAGGGATCACTTAACCTACCACTGAAGTGAAATAAAACAATTGTTTCATACAGTGTGGTAACTACCAGACCTGCTGAGCAGGGGAGGGAGGGGAAAAGGACAATTGCCCAGCAATCCTGGTTATTTAAAGGGGCCCTTGTAGAAGACTAGCCCCCCGACTCCAATCTTTCCACCTACAACTTCCTGTCATGGCCAGAGCCCTGAGACCCCCTACTCCCCTCCTTCTCTGGAGCCACAGTGTCTGCCTGGAGAAGCCCTGAACACTCTTCCCTCCCCCCCAGCCGGAGGAGTTCCACATTAGCTACAGCAAATGGAGGACAGAGCAGGGGGGGGTCAGGGCTGCAACCAGCCTGGGAGTTCTACAGGTGGCTATGGGGGTGTGGCTCATTGGGCAGGTGTGGGACTGGGCTGTGACCAGCCTGGCAATCTTCTGGCCAAGGAGACTGATGCTCAGGGTAGGAGTTCAATTGATTCTCTTTCCTGGGTCCCGGAATTGCTGTCAGTGGGCCTGGTGATTACACACAAAAGCTTGGGACAGAAAGTGAAGCATTCGGTTGAAAGAGACATTTAGAAAAGACAGGGTGAATTCAAGTTGGAATTTTGGCCAAGAGACCATTTTGTAAGTGCAGCTTGACAAGAACAACTAGGCAAGAATTCTTTTCTCTGTGACAGATTCATAAATTTACATTTAATGGATCTAAAAGGACAAATCAGTAAAAAATAGTGACAAAGAACTAAATAGAATCATAGTAGTCAATGAAGGGTAGGTCTGGATGGGACCTTGATAGGTCATCCAGTCTAGTCCCTTACACAAAGGCAGGACTAAATATAATCTATACCATCCCTGACAGGTGTTGTCTGAGCTGTTCTTAAAACCTCCATTGAAATAGACTCCACCTCCCTGGGTAATTTGTTCCAGGGCTTACCTACACTTATGGTTAGAAAGCTTTTCCTAATGTCTAAGCTAAATCTTCCTTGCTGCAATTTAATCTTGTCCTGTGCTCAGTGGGTAAGGAGAACAATATATCACCCTCTTCCACTGAAACAACTTTTTATGTACTTGAAGACCGTTATCATGTCCCCTTTCAGTCATCTTTTCTCCAGACTAAACAAACAGTTTTTCAATCTTTCCTTGTAGATCATGTTTTCTAGAACGAAACATATTTGCTGCTCTCCTCTGGGCTTTTCTTCAAAACTAGCCAATTAGCCCATCATAAGACGGGATTTTCAGGTCTCTCCTCCACGTTGGTTTTCTCTCCTGAGCCTCCGTTCTCTCTCTCCGTCTCCGTCTCTGTCTCTCTCTCTCTCCTGCCTCTCACTCGGGGGACCGCGGAGCCCAAACAGCCGTTTGGGTTCCGCACTCCCCGTGCTTTATGGGGAGCATGGAGCCCAAACGGTCGCTTGTGCCACTTGCTCCCATGCGTGGACTGGCTGAGTGATGCAGAAGTCAGCCGAGCACCACAGTGGGAGGCGAAGGGGGGTAGTGATGTTCACGGCCAGGGGGCGGGGCCCGGAGCCGCTGTCACACCGCACATCACTGCCCCGCCCCCTTTCGCCTCTCGCCGTGGCGCTCGGCTGACTTCTGCGCCACTCAGCCGGGCCGCCGCAGGGGAGCAAGTGGCGCAAGTGGCCGTTTGGGTCCCGCACTCCCCATGCAGCACGTGCCGCCCAGAGGGAACAGCCAGCATTTCAGGCAACAGCGCCTCCCAGAGGGAACAGCCAGCATTTCAGCGTTACAGACTCTCAGACATTGGGCTACTATGTATATGATGTCCACACCTTTTTTGAAGAATAGACTATTGTATCTTGGTTTATTCACCTATTTTCACATGTGTATTTCATCTTGCTTCAAAATTATATGTCAATACAGTTTAAAGGGAATTTTAAAATGCTAAAATTGTTACGCCTGCCAACAAGACAATAGGAGGTTCTTTAAATATATTAGGTGCAAGAGACAGATGAAGGAAAATGTAGGTCCCCAAATTAGCAGGGAAGAACAACTAATAAATGATGACATCAAGAATGTTGACAGGTTATTGCAGGGAAGGGCAATAAAACGGTGATGATTGACAAGAGTTAGCCTCTGGTGGGCTGTTGCCACTATATTTACCTGCACCTCCACAAGTATGGGTGACGGGGCATCGCCGCCCCGCACTTGGAACGGCTTCGGACTGCGCCACGGGGAACAAGTGGCGGAGCCGTGATCAGCCGCCACACCGGTGCGTACAGCCAGCGGGCCCCGGGGGGCCAGGGAAGAGAAGACGCTGGAGACCCTGGAGCGTGATGTCACTCGGCATGCTACAGGGATGACATGGCCAGGTGCGCCGGGGCACGCCGAGGGGGTGACGTCAGGTGACGGTGGCACGGTGGGGGATTTAAAAGGTGGGACTTCACCGGAGCGGGAGGGGAGAGCAGAGAGTGGTGAAGGGAGGATAGGGACAGGGAACCCGGCGAGACCGACGGTCAGGGGAGAGGCGAGTGGTGAGTCTGGCTCCCCGCTGAGGAGGAACTAATTGCAGGGCGGGGGAAAGAAGCGACCCAGGGCTGGGCTGTGAAACCCGAGAGCGGATGTGTTTAGGGGCTATTGCCCCATCCGCTTAGCAGGGACAGAATTCTCTGCCTTAGGACCCTGGGTCAGGGCTCGGAGTGAGGGTGGGCCCGAGCCCCCTTTTCCCCACCCCGGGCATTATTCCTGAGCTCCCCTCTGAGACGCAGTTGGAGGGGGCAGTCCCAGCACTTAATAGGCCCCGGAGACCCGTTAGAACGGACTTCTGGGGTGTGATTTGGAGATACGGCATTTTTCTTTTCTTTTTGGTGTAAAGAAGAGCCCCCGGACTGTGCGCCTGACGGACTGAGTCGGGGCTGGCCCAGACAGGCTCACGGGAACTTGTCACAGTGGGTGATCACAGTTCCCATTGGCCAGGAATAGCAATCCACAGCCAGCGAGAACTGTGATCCCCTGTACCTGCGGAGGTTCAGGTAAATATGGCAGGGTGGGGGTCCACCAGAGACTAAACCTTGCAGACTGCATCTGGACCATGGGCTGGCATGTGCCCACTACTGGGTATTGCCTATTTTCATTTAATCTTCACCAGACAAGGTTAATGATGATCAGATGCCCAACACTGATAGGGTCAGTATGTGCATCTCTGTGTGGCACGTGTCCTTTGGGGGGAAGGAGCACTGTCTGAGCACTGTCCCAGCCCCCAGCATAATCCTCACAGCTCCAATTGACCAAAAGTCAGCCACTTGAGCTGTGTTTGTGGGCAAAGGCATCTTGCAGAACTCCCCTCACCCTGTGGTGTGTGCTGTGTTGAGAGGCACACGCTGGCCCCAGCAGGTAGATGCTTTGAGAGCTGCTGTAGGCAGGGAGCCTGGGTTCCTTTGGATTGCTAGCCAGGTGCTGACTACAGTAAAACTGTGGAATTTCACATGTAACCTTGCCATATAATTTTAACTGCCACCTACAGAACTCTGTTGCAAGGATATATTGCATTCTGGGGTGCTTTAAAATCCTCTAAAATTTAATAATGGTATCCATGTCATATAATTTTCAGTACTGTCTTTAGAACCCTATTCAATTTCTACATAAGTTTTATTTGGGATTTGCAAATGTATCTCCTTAAAAGTTCCCATTCACGTCAATGGTAAAACATTGACTACAATGAAAGCCAAGCTAACCCACTGAGTATTGGTGAGAATTCCACCCTTCAACCTGATTAAATTCCTGAAGCCCTTACTTACAAGATTGTAGGATGGGCCTCAGAGCTTCATCATCTCTTTTTCTAAATTCATGTTATGTCCATTTCCATGTAAAAATATGTTCCAATATATTAATTGACCTACTATCAACAATAATCTTCTTCAACTCATTTAGCCTTGCATGGCCAGCTACATGACTAACTTCCACATCCTTCCATAAAATGAAGTAAGCTCATTGTGCTCTGAAATTCAACCAATTCCAGCTCCAGAAGGCCCAAGATCTTTACCAGGTAAATGGTATGTCAACACAAATCCTCTCGTATGGTTACAAAAGGTGACATTTGAAAGAATTACTGCCACATCTTGTGCTTGGGAAACTAATGGCATCTTCTCAGGTAACCATCCACTCCATAGTGCAGTGGGAACAAAAAAAAGAGGCTAATTATATTGGGTCAGGAATTTTTTTAAAACCATATGAGAATGGAAGTTGAAAGCTACCTTGGGGTTCATCCTCTGGCAAACACCTTCATTTGAACTTAGGAGTCTTATTTTCTGGTGATAAAGAACAAACCCAGGTCTCTGTAGGGCTGTTTCTCTCTTTGACAGATTTCACAGGGCCATTTGAAATGTTTGTTTTCTTTGGAAAGAGCCATTTCAGCAGGTCATCATGGTAATCTTGCATGAATCCTACCTATTTAGGCATGTTAGACTTCATTTTTTTTTGTTAATGTACAGCAGGCACATGATAAATTGGCTGCTGATGAGAATAACAGTCTCCCAAATTAATCAGTCTTCCAAAACTCTCTCAGCACTTTTCTTTCAAAATCTGTAAAAAATATTGTAATAAATGAATACTAGGCCAATGTTTTAATGTTCATAAATGAGTGCACAGGCCTAGCATTACTTTTTCTTCATAACAAGGATCAAGTGGGGGAAACAATATTGGACAAAGTTTCAGGGCCTGATCACGTGATGTTCTGAGTGCTTGCTAGGAAGTACTGAGAGCCATTGGCTACTTTTGAGGTCAATGAAGAGTCAAGGATTCTTGAGTACTTGACAGGATGAGGTCCTTTTTACATCCCTTCAAATAATATTGGGTACGTCTGCACTTGTTCCCTATCTCAAGATAGGGATGCAAATGTAATGTACTGAAATTGCTAATGAAGCACGGGATTTAAATATCCCGTGCTTAATTAGCATAATCGCATCCGGCCGTCATTTTGAAATCGCATTATTGTGAACCTCATACAATGAGGTTTAACAGTTATTTTGAGAGAAGGGTTTTTTCTCTCAAAATAATACTGCTACATGGGACATTTTATTTCACAATAACGCGATTTCAAAATGGCGGCCGGATGCAATTATGCTAATTAAGCATGGGATATTTAAATCCCGTGCTTCATTAGCAATTTCGGTACACTATATTTGCATCCCTATCTTGAGATAGGGAGCAAGTGAAGATGTACCCATACTGATTAGGTATTTGCTAGCTTTTTTCTAATCGGGCTATGTGTGAGTATGCACTAAAACCTTCTTTGAAGTTATTTGTCATACTGGAAAGCCTCAGTTTAAAACTGTGCAATGTATACTTTGTCTTTGCTGAGATACAGATGCTTTTCTCTTGGTCCTATAAAACTGTACATTTTAGTGATAAATAAGGGAGTTTATAGTTACAATTACTCTTGTCTCTTTTGAAGCAGGAAAGTTGGCCACATCTTATCTAGGCTGTAACAACTTGAGATAAACCTTGATAGCAAAATGTCTCTGGACAGTCAGAGCTTTTAGCTACAGTAAACTACTTAAACTGAAAGCAGCTGTTAGAAAATGTATCTGTAAGATGTTCTGTGCTGTCTGGAATATTATTGAATGAGGACTTTTATTGAACTGAGATAATTAAGAAAAATCCATGCTCCATAAACACATTGTGTGTGTGTGTGTGTGTGTGTGTGTGTGTGTAAAGCAAAAATGTTTGGCTTTCACACAGAAGTTCACTTGGGGACTAGCCCATGGAGATGGTTGTGTTGAAAAGATTATAGTTTAGTTCCAATAACTGAGAAGCTAGATTATGCTTATCATTATACAAATGTTATTGTTGTCTATACAGGAATATTATTTCCATATGATGCCTGGATGCTTCCCTGTATGTCTGCTCTTCATGTTCATACAGAATGAGACGGTGTAGACATACGTAGATTTATGTACTACTTTAAAAATCTCTGCAAAGGTATTTCGTTGTATTACATGATATAATGATTCCAATCTCCTCTTTGACTTTGTATTGTGCTTAGGTCAAATTATGTGTAAATTAGGTGTCATTTTCTGCTATAAAATTAAGTCCATGTTTGAGTTAATATAGCATATAGGCAAACGTACTGGCTAATCCTATTTTTAAAATATCTTGAATGTACAATATACTTATGCTCATTTTATTTATAAAACACCATTTAGCAAATTACAAGTGAGCTTAGGTCTTTTGGCAAAGTAAGGTTCAGAAGAAGGGCTTTCTGTTTATGCCGTGTGTAATAATGATCTCTGAAATTGTACACATCATGCTGTTTGGTTTTGCAAAGTTCTCTAGCCTCTCCCGCAGCAAACAAAACAAATAAAGGACTAAATCTGCAGCTGGTATAAAGTGGCACAATTTTATTGACTTCAGAACTATGACGATTAATAATAGCTGAATATCTTGCCTTCAGATTAAGACAATCTGTGCTTCACCTGACTTTGAGAGCAGTTTTGCATGCTTTCCACCCAAAATCATATTTTGGCTCCTATGTGCTCTAAATGTACTCAAGTTTGCTTGGAATTTTGCCCAATATTACTGGAAAACCAGACCAGACTCTTACTGACTCTCAGACTAGACTCACAAAGTTTTTGATCAAGCTGGCTCACTATTGTGGTTTCCAGAGAAAAGATGAAGTCAGTTGCTTTTTGTGGGGATTCTCTATGGATGTTTTGCATAGCTTCAATAAAGCTAAATCCTCTGAGAGCCCTCTAGAGATTTCAAATAAATGGAAAATTAGCTTAAAGTGAGACTGGACAATTTGGTGTTTGATCTTTTTCAAGTAGAACTATAGGAATGGAGTTACTGACTTACACCAACTGGTTTACCTACCTCTAAAACCCAATCCCTAACAGTGGGTAGTAGCAGCTAATTCATAAGAAGTTAAAAGTCACTAGTAGACAATTAATAATATTCCAACAGGAGGAAACTTTTCTCTAACCCCTGTAAATTGGAGGTTACATCATCCCCTGAACATGAACATTTTATTTTGTGGACCTAACACATTATCAGAGCTGCCAACAGACTTTGCTAGGCCCTGAGCAAGGTGTATATGTTGGAGGGGAAGGAGTGTGGTTCTGGGCCCCTGGAAAGGTCAGAGCCTCATGCAGAAGAGGAGGACTTCAGAGCCTGCACATTGTACAGTTGTGTGGCAATGCCATCACAATTGTTTTCTGTGAATGATGAACTATCTGTGGGATCCCTAAACCATTTGTAGCAAAGAAGTAATGCTGCCGCCCTTGATAAGCTTGTTTTGAAGGTTAAACATATTAATGAGAAAAATGAGAAAGGGAGAAAACAGAAAATGTTAACACAGGAGAAAAGTACAAATGAAGGAAGAAAGTGAGTGGGTGTTGGCCTCTAACTTGTTTAGATACTTTGTAAATTCCACTAGAAATAAACTTTTTAAAGTTACTAGCATTGCCTGTCCCATTGTGATGGTAAATGTACACGTGGCCTCCTCTGCTGTTCCTGAGGTGGGGGAGGTTTGGGCTGGTTCAGGCCACACAGCCATCTCCCTTCCCATTGCTCCTGGGGCTGGAAAGGCTTGGGCTGTCTCAGGCCATGGGGCCTCCTCTCTCCCCGCTGCTCCAGGGATACTGGGGAGCGTGCCTGTGTGCTCTTCCCTCCCTGCAGTGGGTGGTGGTGGTGTGTGCGCACTCAGTCCGCTGCTCCTGCTCCTCCTCCTCCTCTACCTGTGGTGGGGTGGGGCCTCAGTGGAAGGGGTGGGGCTAAAGGTGGGGTTGGGAGCCTGCCTCCCCCTGGAAACTTCCCAAGTCTTCTCAAATGTTTTCTGTGACAGATAGCTTGATGGACCCTTCTCCTTAAGTAAAGTAAGTTGTCATGGATAAGAGGGAAGGTCCGTTCATGGATTGATAACTGGTTAAAAGACAGGAAATAAAGAGTAGGAATAAATGGTAAGCTTTCAGAGTGGAGAGAGGTAACTAGTGGGGTCCCTCATGGGTCTGTCCTGGGACCAACCCTATTTAACTTATTTATAAATGATCTAGAGAAAGGGGTAAACAGCGAGGTGGCAAAATTTGCAGATGATACCAAACTGCTCAAGATAGTTAAGACCAAAGCAGACTGTGAAGAGCTTCAAAAGATCTCACCAAACTAAGTGATTGGACAACCAAATGACAAATGAAATTTAATGTTGATAAATGTAAAGTAATGCACATTGGAAAAAATAATCCCAACCTACTTACAAAATGATGGGGACTAATTTAGATACAATTACTCAAGAGAGAGATCTTGGAATCATAGTGGATCGTTTTCTGAAAACCTCCACTCAGAGTGCAGCAGCAGTCAAAAAAGCAAATAGAATGTCAGGAATCATTAAAAAAGGAACAGAGAATAAGACAGAGAATTGCCTCTATATAAAACCATGGTAAGCCCACATTTTGAATACTGTGTACAGATGTGGTCGCCTCATCTTCAATGCCAAGATATATTGGATAGATATATTGGCATTGGAATAGGTTCAGAAAAGGGCAACCAAAATTATTAGGGGTTTAGAACGGGCCCCATATGAAGAGACATTAAAAAGACTTGGACTTTTCAGCTTAGAAAAGAGGAGACTAAGGGGGGATATGATAGAGGTCTATAAAATCATGCCTTGTGTGGAAAAAGTGAATAAGGAAAAGTTATTTACTTATTCCCACAATATAAGAATTAGGGGTCACCAAATGAAATAAATAGGCAGCATGTTTAAAACTACCATAAGGAAGTTTTTCTTCACTCAAGCATAGTCAACCTGTGAAACTCCTTGCCAGAGGATGTGGTGAAGGCTATGACTTTAACTGGGTTCAAAAAAGATCTAGATAGATTTATAGAGGTTAGGTCCATCAATGGCTATAGCCAGGATAGGTAGGAATGGTGTCCCTAGCCTCTGTTTATCTGGAAATGGATGACAGGGTAGGGAGCATGTGAGGATTACCTGTTCTGATCCCTCCCTCTGGGGAATCTGGTATTGATCACTGTTGGCGGACAGGACACTGGGCTAGATGGACCATTGGTCTCAACCAGTATGGCCGTTCTTATGTTATGTTCCTTTTATAATACCCTAAGATGCCTAAATCTACGCTATGTCTAGACTATAGGGTTTTTTCGAAAAAAAGTGGCCTTTTTTCGAAAAAAACTGTACCTGAGTCTAGACTACCGCCGCGTTCTGTCGACTGTAACTTGAAAGAACGCAGTGGTTTTGTCGACGGCAGTAAACCTCATTCTATGAGGAATAACACCTTTTTTCGAAAGTAATCTTTCGAAAAAAGGTGCTATTGCATGAAAACAGGGCTTTTTTGAAAGAGAGCGCCTAGACTCTCTTTCGAAAAAGTGAGCCGCTTTTTTGAAAAATCTTGTTGTCTAGACGCTCTTTTTTGAAAGAGGCTTGCAGTCTAGACTTAGCCTTAGAGTGCTGTGCAATGGGTGGGAACATTTTGTTAAATACCACCAAATGAAACTAATGGGCAGCAGGTTTAAAACAAATAAAAGGAAGTTCTTCTTCACACAGTGCATAGTCAATCTGTGGAACTCCTTGCCTGAGGAAGTTGTGAAGGCTAGGACTATAACAGGGTTTAAAAGAGAACTAGACAAATTCATGGAGGTTAAGTCCATAATGGCTATTAGCCAGTATGGGTAAGGAATGGTGTCCCTAGCCTCTGTTTGTTAGAGGGTGGAGATGGATGGCAGGAGAGAGATCGCTTGATCATTACCTGTTCGATTCACTCCCTCTGGGACACCTGGCATTGGCCACTGTCAGCTGACAGGGTACTGGGCTGGATGGACCTTTGGTCTGACCCAGTATGGCCATTCTTATGTTTTTATCAATATAAAATGTCATTACATTGTGCCTAGAAGGCTCTGGCCCAGAAGAGCAATTCAGGATGACAGTATCCCAAGTCCACCTCCCTGATTTCATGGCAGCTTCCACATGGTGCACATAAACACTCCCAGGCCAGCAGAGGGCACCCCGGAGGATGGGTGTAATATAAAGCCTATTGGGTCTCAAACCTAGGCCTACAAAGGTGCCAGGAGGCAGACCTATCATGTTGCTACCCAGTGGCTACCCAAAGCAGCTTGTTCTCCACTACCCCAAACCTGCTGTGGATCATGGGAGTTCTCACTTCAAGGTGTCTGACAGGTCCTCCTGGGTCCTGATTGGCTCCGTACCCTATATAACCCCAGAGAATTTCCAAGTCACCCCCATGGATCTCCCATAGCTCCCAAGACCATTCTTACTCCCTGTTCTTGAATTCCTGGCATTGACTGTGGCTTCATTTGGACCTCACCTCCTGACTTGGAGACTGAAACTCAGGCCTGTCTACACTGGGACTTTACATTGAATTTAGCTGCATATAGTCACTTTTTCTAAATGGTACGTCCAAACTATTAAGCCTGTTGCATTGACTTTAAGAGCTGCTGAAGTCAATTTCAGTAATCCTGCTTTGCAGGAGGAGTAACGCTATTCCTCACCTTGCATGGTCGAATTTAAGGTAGTGTAAACACAGCATTTGGTGAAAGTTGAGGCTATATGTTGGACCTTGTTAGTTGGGCATCCTCAGGTCCTGACTGGTCCCAGATGAGGGGATTTGCTGGACCAGGGAAGGTCTCTCCCCTCATGGCTGTGATCTCACTGGGCTAGGGCTCCAGCCGGCCCCTGCTGCTGCCTCAGCTGCCCAGGGCTATCCTCAGCCCCACTGCTGCTGGGACCGGAGCACCCAGGCCAGAGAGGCACAGCCAGGGTAGAACTCTGCAGCCACCCGGCCCTGCAGCTGGGGCCAGTGCTCTGCAGCTGGGGTGGAGGGATGGGGATGGAGTTCCATGGCCTGGACCAGAGCTCCCTAGCTGCCACTGGGGCTGGAGCTCCCTGGCTGAGGCCAGAAGTCCATGGCCGCGGCCAGGCTAGAGCTCCCCAGCTTGTTGGGACCAGGGGGCTCCACTGGGGCCAGAGCTCCCTGCCATGCCATCTATCCTCCCCCCCACTCACTCTGGAGTCCCGGTTGAGTCACTGGTACCCCTTATGGAGCTCCTGTCCCACCACCAGCCCTCCCTCTCCCTGGGCTCTGTGATCCAGGAATATCCGTGGTCCATGCTGGACCACAGATGTTGCTGGACCAAGGAATCCTGGTTAAGGGAAGTACAACCTGTATTGGTCTCTGGGAGGCCTCTCACAGTTCCCTACTCTGACTGCTTTGGCCAGAACTTGTGCTTCTACTGCTCTCCAGGTGAGCACAAAAAGCCCTGGGAAAAGTTGAATTGCATTTCCCATGTGGCCAGCATTGCAAGCACATCCCAGAGTGAGCAGCACACTGTGCCACACGTGAACATGACTTCAACCCATTCTGGTAACAGTGTGTGACGAGTCTGAATACTTCTGCTCCCATGCGCTTCAATTCCCAATGATGCAGCAGAGCACCAGTCTGGAGTGTCCAGGAGATCTTGGACCTCATGTAGGTATGGAGCTGTGAATCCATTCTCTCAAAGCTCCAAGCCAGCAAGAGGAACACGGACATTTATGGCAATGCAAGCTGCCTGGTGGTTAAAGGCCATTCCAACAATGCCTTTCCAACAACGCCTAACAGTGCCGAGTCAAAATCAAGACACTGAAGCATACCCATCCACTGCACGGTTTTGGTGCCACCAGGCACCCCTGAGCATGGCCCAGTATGCAAAGATACCCACAGTGCTTCACTGTCTGAATCATCGATAGGCTCCCTAATGGGGATGCGCTACTTTGGACTACATTTGATTCTTCCCCACAGTGAGAACACAGATCTTTGACTTCACAAAATTGGGTGGCAAGCAATCAACCGTATCAGATTCTATCTGACCTCAAAATGTAGATGTACCCTCAGTCCCAACTGCCCTTATCAGGAGCCTGACAATTTCGTTCTGTATCTTTAAGACAAGAATGGAAATTTCTCATCCCCAGAAGGCAAAACACATAATAGAACTCGGATTTTCCAAGTTCAAACTATTCATCAGCCAAGTCCCACTAACAGCAGCCAGTTGCTGGTGGTCAAAAGGATGATCAAACCCAGAATATATTTAACCAATAGTGCAATGTGATATGTAGGGATGGGTGGTGGTGGTGGAGGTAATAGGGGAAGGAATATGGGAATAGGGAAAATTAATTATTTTATTCATAAAGTATATATTAATCCTACTTTAAGGATTCCTTCAAGTATGTTCTAATTAGAAAAGAGACTCTACTAATGGAATCTTGGGGTTCTACATTTACTTGCTTCTCACTGGTTTACACAGCAGGTAAAAAGCCATTTCTAACTGCCATCCTTACATGGGCTGCCAGCTATCTGGGGGGATTTTGCATAGACACACCTGACTGGATTTTAGTAAACAAATCTCTTAGTATTCTCTTAGCTCTGTTGACTCTGCAGGATTAGCAGGACTGAAAGGTACAAAAAAAATACTTTTCTAACAAAAATCAATATGTACAGGTATCAGATTTGTTGAGCAAGGAAGTATCATTTTTACCTAAACTACTTGCAGTGATAATTTATGTCTTTGCTGCTGGAATGGCTCCATCCATAGAATTCTGGATAAAACCGACATATTTTAAGTTTGGGCCCAAAAACAAATTCCACTGTGGGTCTGACTGTGGCCCTACCTTTCTTTAGTGAATGTTGAGGATGACATGTTTCCAGTTTCCATAAGCTCTTTTTCCCTCAAACCATTTAACATACTTAATTTTTCAATCTTCAAAGGAACATTTTGGGGTACACCAACTGTTGAATTTCCTATCTACACTCTGTGTTGAGACAGGCATGTAGGATTTCTTTTCTCAATCTATAGTGATACATTTGGAATTACAGACTGCTTTGACCAGGACATATTTATTAAAGAAAATTGTACAAATCTGCTACAATACAGATTTCTGCACAGCTTGAGTTCCATTTTTATCACTACTATTGACTAGGGACCGCATTTTGTCTGGATTTCTATGAAGTACAGAAAGACACCTAGCAGCTCACTAACCTACTGCACGTACATTTATTATACTTGGGAATATTGTCAGGTTAATCTCTTCATCCACAGGAATACTAAGGTCACACTCTAGCTCTCCAGAAATACAAAGTTCTGCTTAACAAACGGTTGCCAATACAGAAACTATGGCTGGCACAGTTTTAGCAGAAATTAATGTATAGACTGATATGCTCTCATGAGTTATATTTACTCATGCTAGACCCATTGTGATCAATATGGGTTGTAGCATGAAGGCCTAAAAGCATTTAAACCAAGTTTGTCCTGGTCTGACCCCTATAACACTGGTCTGGGTACATCTAGAGCCCATAAAGACCAGGTCAAGGGTGAATTTCCCCAGCAAAGGAGCAACATGGGGTTCATGTAACTGCCCATACATTGCCTTTCCATAGGTCCTGTTGAAGGGGACATGTTTGGGGAGGATGGGGCAGGAAGGGTATAGTGGCAGTAGGAAGGGGTATGTCCATAGTGCCCAGTTTTGAATGTTGGTGCAGGCCATATGTAGCCACGAGGTGTTGCCATAAATTAGAGCAGACTGTGTCCTGGAGTCTGTCTGACCCGCTCTCCAGCATCAATTCTGGGTATACATTCTGCATCGTACAGTGGATTGCTCCCCTCTGGTGTGCTGGATTTGCTTCTTCTGCTGGTCCCAGGGAGGGACAGTCACTGCCTCCTGTCAGGTCCCACCACTTCTGTTCTCTGGCAGGCAATTGGTTCAGAGGGTGTGATCATTACTTGTTCACAGGGACTACTGCTACTCTTGTGATCGCCCCATCCGAGACACCCGGGCAAGGACCAGTTACCATTTGTCCTTAAGGAAGGAGAACAATTATGTAGTGTGGTGAAAGAGAAGTATTATGAGGTATAATGAAATGGTATCAGGAAATGAAGAAAAATTTCAGGCTACATTCCATGGGGTGAGATCTACTGAAATGTGGAAGTGTCCAAAAGAAAGTGATGGAAGTCCCATCTTTTAAGAGAGGGCGGGAGAAAGCACTAAAGAACAAGACTGTCCTGCCCTAGCTCTATTTTCATCCCCGGTGTCAATGATTCGTAGCATTTCAGAGCCACATCCAAATTCAGGATTAATAATATAAGCAAGCAGACACTGTGCAACCCTATTAGTCACATCATGTAATCCAACAACATTGTTATCTTTTTCATACTGGGCTTCCCTTTTGAATACATTATCATAGAATCCTAGGGCTGGAAGAGACCTCAGGAGGGCATCGAGTCCAGCCCCTTTACCAAAGCAGGACATTTTTTCTACCCACTCTTTTTAGGTTAACTGAAATAATTAGGACAACCAATCTAGATTGGATGGTGGAGTGTTCAATTTGTTATGTGTTAGAAACAATTAGTCATCTGCTCCAGGACTGGAAGAGTGCTTCCTGATATCACTGCAGTTAATCTCCTGTACATACAAACTCTTGCTATTCTGAACTAGTTTCATGCCTTTCCTCCATGGATCCTGAAACACTGTATAAACTTTATTTAATTAGGCCTTGCAATGCCAATCTATTTCTGAGAGATCAAATGAGCCACAGTGCCATTTGTGATTTGATCAGGGCTACTTTCTAACTCAGTGACAGAGCTGGGAACAGAAAGTGGACTTCAGAGTTGAGGGAAGTAGAATCACCGGCATAGCAAGGAATAGACAAAATAGAGGTCAGCTTTGAATAACCAATACATTTGTAAAATTCTACAGGTTAGATCATTGAGCCCTGTTTCATATGGGTGAAGACTTAAGTGTGCATAAGAGTAAATCCCCTCCTCATATGGGTGCCAAACTACTAACAAGTTATCATGGCAATGCAAGAGGAGAATTCCCCATTGAATGAAATGGAGCCTCTTAGGCTACGTCTACATGACAGGCTTCTTGCGCAAGAAGCCTTTTGAGCAAGAGTTTTTAAGCAAAAACTTCTTGCACAAGAGCGCATCCACACCTCAAAGTGCATTGCTTTTGCGCAAGAGAGCGTCCACAGTATTGGATGCTCTCCCACATATAAAACCACCCGGAACCAGTTCTAGCTGGGTTAGAAGTCATCAGTTGCTCCCGAGTGCTGTTGCTGGAGCCCTCCAGAGACTCACTCTTAAAGAGACCCCCCCCCCCGGACAGCTGCTTCTCTGTTTCTGCTGCCTGCTTGCTAGTCTCTTTGGCAAGCAAAGCTTCAGCAGTGCCCGCTGTGTGTGCCCTGTGCTTTTTTGGGAACGACACAGCTTTCCACTACTCTTCCCTGTGCTATCGAGCTGGAGCAGCCCCGGGCTTGTGACGGACCCCCAGGGCCATGCTGAACTTCCTGCAGTGCCTGCTTCAAGGTCTCGGGGTCCACTTACAGATGGAAGTGGACCCCGAGACCTTCCTCATCAGCCTCTGTCTGGCTGCGGGTGCTCCACTCTGGCTCCCTCAGCCCACCATACCCAGAAGATTCTGGAGGCTGGACACCAGTGGTGGAACTAGCTGGTTGTGGAGTGGTAAGACGACCAGCAATGGGTGCAGAACTTCTGCATGTGGAAGGCCACCTTCCAGGAGAGCTGTGCCTGGCTCGCACCCGCCCTCCAATGACACAACACCCACCTGCAGCCCACCATCCCACTCCAGAAGCAGGTCGCCATCGCCCTCTGGAAGCTGGCTACCCCAGACAGCTATCGCTCAGTGGCATGCCAGTTTGGGGTGAGGAGGTCCACAGCTGGGGCCATCCCCATGCAGGTAAGGAGATCACAGGATGCAGCCCCTGCAAGGGGGGAAGAGGGATGTTGCATAAAGGGGACCCTCAGAACAGGGGGTCTGGGTACTGTACCTGGTGGAATGGGGGTGGGAGGAAAGCCCTGGCCTAGGGGCTGGTGCCTTCTCACCCTCACACTAGCCTGGTCGGGAGTGGGGGGCTGGCATGGGCTCATGGTGGGAGGGAGAGGGTTCTTGTGGGATGGGGGGGGGCTCGGAGAGGGGGTGGCCATGTCCCACTGGGAGCACACAACCCCTCTCTCATTTCTTTGTTTTGTGTGTTCCCATCTCTCCTTCTGCAGGTCATCCAGGCCATCAACTCCCTGCTGCTGTGCAAGGTCCAGGACCTGGAGGCCACCATGGGCAGATTTGCTGTCCTGGGATTCCCCAACTATGCAGGAGCAATCGACAGCATGCACATCCCCATACAGGCCCCAGAACATCGAGCGGTGCAGTTTGTCAACCGAAAGAGCTACTTCTCTATAGTCCTGCAGGCCCTTGTGGACCACCGGGGCCACTTCACAAACATTTCCGTGGGTTGGTTGGGCAGAGCTTATGATGCCCGAGTCTTTAGGAACTCAGCCTGTGCACCTAGCTGGAGGTGGGCACCTTTTTCCCCCGCTGGGAGTTTCCGGTAGGCTACCAGACTATGCTAGTGTGCATAGTGGGGGACGCGGCATACCCACTAATGCCCTGGCTAATGCACCCCTACACCAACCAAGGACATTTTTAATGGCTGCCTCAACAGAGCCCCCTGAAGGTGGAGTGTGCCTTTGGGCATATGAAGGGATGGTTCTGCTGCCTCCTCACCTGCCTGGATGTCAGGGAGCAGAATATCCCCAAGGTGGTGACGGCCTGCTGTGTGTTCTGCAACTTGGTGGAGCGCAAGGGGGAGGCCTTCCTTCTGGTATGGGTGGCAGAGGCCACCTGTGAGGGCCAGGGCTTTGAGCAGCCCCAGACAGCTGTGACCCGTCAAACCCATCAGGCTGGGGTGTGCATCCGGGAGGCCCTGAGGGAGAGGTTCTCGAGAAACCACTGTAAATCTCCCCAGGCCTCCACAATAGGGCTTTCACCCTTCCTTCTCTCTCCCTTCCCCCTCTCACTCCCTCCCCTTGCCCCTACCCTGACTTCCCTATAAACACACCTGCTTGGTTTTCAAACAAAATGAGTCTTTTTTTTATTAAGTATAAATGAGGGTGGCGGGAGAGAGGGGTGTCTGCAGTGGGAGGGGGGATCATGACTGGAAGGAGTGTTGGGGCAGCTTGCTGAGTGCCCTCGGGTGCAGGACGTCGTCGGGGTTGGGCTGGAGTGGGGCCAGGGTCGGTGGGGGGGGCAGGAGGAGGGGCCCTAGGAGCGGCTGTAGGCATGACTGGTGAGCGGTTGGAGGCATGGCCATGGGGAGATGGGTGGACCATGGGTATAGGAGGGGGGGCCAGGAGGGTGGAAGGCAGGAGCAGTGGCAGCAAGCACCTGTTCCTCTGTGTAGGACAGGATGCTGTGCATGGTGTCACAGTGCACCATTAGATCACTCCACACCTGCTGCTGCCACTTGAGGTCGGTGTTCAGCCAGTGCGACAGGGTGGAATGGATGTCACACATCACCCCAGCATGTTGGCACATCAGCTTCTCTCCAGGCCTGGCTCATCTGTGGCTCCGCCGGAATCTGGCTGGTAGCTGCAGCAATGGTGTGGCGGGGCCCCTGGCCCGGCTGGTCCGGCTGTGGAGAAGACAGAAAAGGGAGACACCATCAGTCCTCCCTGCACACAGATTCCCTGAGGCCTTGCCCTCCTGTGTGAGCGGTGA
The DNA here is from genome assembly GCA_032595735.1 of Pelochelys cantorii. NCBI lineage: Eukaryota > Metazoa > Chordata > Testudines > Trionychidae > Pelochelys > Pelochelys cantorii. The sequence goes on along the minus strand of CM064326.1, from coordinate 328,037,255 downwards.
CAGCGCCAGTCCGTGGCCCGCAGGAGGGTCCTGGGTGCAAGGCCATGTGTGGCCTGCCCTGTGTCTCAAGGGCCCCGAGGTGGCCAGAGGACCATGATGCCCTCCTCCCCCCTGGACACACACACCATGGCCAGGCAGGCAAGGGAAGTGTCCGGCCACAGCGGATCCCCTCATGGGCAGCAGATGAATGGTGAGCAGTCTGTCCCTCCTGGGGGGTGCGCACATAGCTGTGGCTCACACTGCTGTGTGTGTCAGCAGCTGCTGCCTCTCGTGCAGGCATGCCCGTGTGCTGTGGGCAGCACTCCAGGGTGTGTGGGGGGGTTGTGCCTGCGCCCTTGCGACTAGCCTGCATGCAGCTAGCTGCACCCTCCCTCCCGCCTGAGGGCAGGACTTGTGTGGCCACGCATGAGGCTGGAAGCAGGCTCCTGGTCATGTTGAGGGGCTGGCTGCTGTGGCCATGTGTTGCACCTAGCAGCCCGCACGACACTGTGCCCCACCACCTCCTGTGTGGCCACCTTCCCCGCCCTGTGTGTGTTTGTGTGTGCCAGTGTACCTGAAGATCCCGCCCAAGCCTCCTCAGAGGCCTGGGAGACGTCCATGCTGGCAGGGACTGCCTCCAAGGACAGGGTGACTGTCCCACTGTCCCGGTCATCCCCCTCCTCCTCCATCAGGGGCTGGATTTGCCCCTCCATCTCCTCCAGGTCGGGAATAGGCTCCGGGTGCTAGACTACTGGCTACTGCCATCCAGAGTCCACCAGGATAGAGTGGAAGAGGATTCTCCTCCCCCAAGGATGTGGTGGAGCTCAGAGTAGAAGGGGTAGGTGTGGGGGTCCTGTCCCTGAGCGCCCCCCCTCCGCTCCCTGGCCTTAACATACCCCTGACAGAGCTTCTTCACCTTAGCCTGGACTTGCTCCATAGTCCAGGCAGGGTGACCTCAGTCTGCCAGGGATACAGCCATGTGGGAGTAAATCTCTGCATTGCGGTGCTTGGCCCGGGGTTCCTGCAGGGACTCCTCCTTGTCCCACACTATAGGAGGGTGGTGATTTCAGGCCTGGTCTAGGTGGGGGCACACCTTTTGGTCCCCCTCCGGGGGTCCTGTGACCACTGTGGCTGGTCCCTGGAAGGGCCGGGGGGGGGTCTCGGGGAGCTTGCCGGGAGGCCATTTGTGGCTGAAGCAGAGCTGTGTGGTGAAGGCACCTACTCTGGGCAAACTTCCAGCAACAAGGCTTGTGTAGGGTGCCTGCGGCTTTAAAGGTGGCCAGCAGACAGAAATTATAGAGTTCTGATTGACTTGGCTGGAGTGGCCCAGCGGCCACCATTTATTTTCCCTGGAGGCCAATTCTTGTGCAAAAACCCCTCTTGAGCGTCCATGCTTGCCTTTTTGCTCAAAAGCTATAGAGCAAAAAGGAGTTATGCCTCGTAGAAGGAGATTTATCTACACCGCAAAAAGCCGTCTGTTCTGACGTTTTATGGCCGATTTATTTGAGCAAAAGCATACTTGAGGTATGAATGCTCCATGGGTTTTTGCACAAACATGGCTGTTTTTGCGCAAAAACTTTGCAGTGTAGACATAGCCTTACAGTAAAACATGTTAAGGGCTGAAAGGACCAGTTTGCCCTCTAATCTGACCACCTTGCTGCATAAAGCTGAGGCCCAGAGCCATGCTACTTCATCCTGGTACTTAAGCATCTTGTTTGATTATATTTTTCTGTGTCTATCTGGACAGTCCTTTTCCATTAAAATTACATATATGGTTCAATCAAAGAACAGAAATAGACATTTTTTCATGCTTAAAAATTCCTACCTGTCATTTCGCTGTAATTTGCAATACAGTAGATAATCAGAATACCTTTGTTATTTCCTCTTCTTCTGGCTGTGTTTGCATTCATAAGCTGATAAGGGCCAACATGTTAATTGTACATACGCTTTGGCTTTTGTAGTTATACTGGTAATTATCTACCAGTCACTTTTATATAAAGGAAAAAAGCAGAAATACTGCTCTCTATCTTTCAAAAAACATTGATGAAGGTAAATATGATTAATGGATACTTATTGCTAGACTGTTTATTAGACATAAAAATAATTCAGTGTTCACCAAATGTGGAGAGACATTATGACTGGAACTACATTGTTTGGGGTAGGGCAAGGGAGGGGCAGAAATCTTGGCCCCACAGAAGTCAGTGGCAAAATCTCAGTTGAATTCAATGGAGACAGGATTTCACCTTTAGAGTACAACGATATTTTATACATTTTTTGGGTGGGGGGGGTTAGGTTTTTTGAATAGTTTTTAAATAGTCCCTAGTATATATTGAAGCTCCTGGGAGAGAGAACTTGATTTCAGAGGTGCAGAATCAGGTCCTGAGTATTTTTGTGTCTAAATGAAACAGTAGATGAATGATACATATTTTATTCATCTTATAAGGAAAATATAATTGTAAAATGACATATATTCTGATTCTTCAGTGCAAGAAAGTTAACAATTGAAATTAAGGTTCATCTTAAGGATTGTGTCATTAGACAGTTGCCAACCCTACTCCGAACCCCAGTTATGCAAAACACTTAAGAATGCTAAATTTTCAGAATATGCTAAATTCTTCTGCACCAAAAACCACGCTAGTGATTTGCTGAACGGAGATGAACTTATTCACATGCTTAAAATTAAACGTAGGCTTTAGTGACTTGAGGCCTTAATATGAACAGCCTTTCAAATAAAAATCCAAGTTCACTTTGCTGATATTCATACCCCCACCCCATTTCATTTTGTAGATTGAGTTTTTGTTTGTTGATTTGCAAGAATATCTTTGGAAAGTGAATGTAAATCTTAGGAGGCCTTGTGCACATAGTTATTAAATCTCTAGGCACATCTGTGAGGTGAAGAAGGAGAAACTGTACCATGTGATTCATCTGGCCAACCTCAAAGCAGGGATAATATTCACAGACACACTCAGGACAGCTAGCAATCAATCCCCGCCTGAAATTTATCTGCCTAAAAGATTAGCTGAAGAGCTGAGAAGAGCAAATAAGTGGATTTAGTAAAATTAGTCTGTACTCGATTGTCAATTTGCTGAACCAATCATGGATTGAGGATTGTTTGCCATGTAGATGTGGTAGAATGGGCTGTACAAACATTGGAGACCCTCAATATGCATTCCTTTGCAAGCCCATGGTGAAACTTATGCCATTGCATCTTTGCAGCTACTTTACCAATGTAGATGTGGATAAATTCAACCTCAGATTGCAATGTAGACAGGCCTAATAGAAACAGAAACACACTGTGTCATCGATGGGTCCTATTTAAAACTACATTACATGTTGAATTTGTAATTTCAAATGTCAGATACTACCACCAATCTGTTCCCTCACAATTTACAGACCTAGAATTAGTCACTGAAATTATCAAATGGGTGATTTAAAACTAGTGCTTTATTTTAAAATATCAGTTGGGTAAAATTTATAAACAGAAAAAGCTGTTATTTGGTCTACATATTCTTATGTGTATTATACATATTAATCATCCTTGCCCACATCTACCGACCTCCATCAGTTCTTTACATTGTGATGAAGAGTGTATTTCATTTTCTCTAGCTGCTCCATTCTTTCTAAGCTTCTTTGACATCCTCCCCAACATGGCCTGCTTGAAATCTTGTTTCTGTATCTGATTAGAACGGTTGTGATTTACACATAGCAACTTCTAATCTTATCGTAGCCATTGGACCTGATTGTGGTCACTAGATCCTCCTGGCTCATTGATGTCTAATTGACTTGTCCTGCATTAGTCATCATCTACCAGCTGTAGGTTCATAAAGTCATTTATGACAGGAAGACATATGTCAGCACATTCATCACTTCTGTCTTCATTACATCATGTCTTTCAAGAAAGCTTTTTCCTAAAGGAATACCAAGAAAGGAGAAATCACATCACTCATCTGTATTGTGCAGTAATGATGCCTGCATATGTTGGATGTAACTAAAGGATCTTAAATAGTTCACAGCAAATTTATCCCTTTTGTTTTAGGCATTTTTCACGAACAAACTGAATTTCATAAATGTATTCAATATTTGTAATTAATAGTTTACAATTAATAGTTACATAAATTAATTTCAACCTATAGGCTGTTCACAAATTCAGTTATTCACAACTAGTGGGGTGTGACAGATCGTTTAAGTCATATGACCTTTTTCTGCTTTCGTATTTAATGACTGAAACTTTTAGAACTAGAGAATAATGGGAAATGCATGCATGAATGTCCTTATTCATATTATCAAGGCTCGCCAAGCGGTGGTGAGCCACTCTTGCCAGCCGCGCGGAACCGCACACTGCACATGCGCAGACCGCGCTGCGCGGCTGCGCCGGGCTAAAATCTACTTGCCACGGGTGAGTAGATTACATTAATTGTCGAGCCCTGCACATTATAATATTGATAATCATATGAATAATAGTCATTCTCCTAACATTTTTGAGAGAAAAAAACAAACAAACAACCCTGTTCATGCAAATATTTGCAAATAGTGAACAAGTGACACACACACAGGTGAAGAATATGCACCAAGAAGGTTCATGAATGCAACTTTAGTTATCACATAATTTAACTCGGGGCACTTTTAGACTTCTCTGGCAGTATAAAAAGGGCCTTAAGGTATAAATGAGAATAAGGCCTTTTGGTTTTAATGCTATGTAGAAGAGCTATGTACTTTAATGATGAAGTTCACCCCAAACGGAGGAGCCTATGTGAGATTTGTGCATCACATAAGCACCATTAATACTTATATGTTACATAGGACTTGTACTGGTCCCTTTGCACAGGAGTGAACTGCCATCAAACTCCTACAATTCACTTGCAAATCTGAGTTTTGTGATCCCAAATGTGATGCCAATTTTTTTAGAGTAGGTCTTCATTGCAATTAGACACATGCCAGCAAACTTGGGCTCCCGGGACTTAGGCTAAGGGTCCATTTAATTGCTGTGCAGACATTTGGGTTCAGGCTGCAGACAGAGCTCTGAGACACTCCCACCATGTAGAGGAATATAACAAATCCCCAAAGCACATTCCATTTTTACACAGTTTCATTCAAATTATAAATATTTAGATTCAGTGACTCTTGATCCAAAAAGGAATAATGAACACTAGCTAATAAGAAAAATGTGTGTGCTCTTTTTAAAATACAGCAAGCATAACATATCAAATTATAAGCAGACAGTTAAAATTTCAGTGTATAACCAAGCTAAAACTAATTATAGCCTTATTTAAGAATGCAAGTGTTTTTGGGGGAAAGGAATGTGAGATAGCTAAACTCATGAAAATAATAATTTAAAGAAAGTTAAACTAAAGCATCCTAACAATTGTTGCAAACAGCCACATGTAATATACAGATACATTCGAAGCCAAGCATATTAGTTCTTTAACTGTCTTTAAAGACATTCATTTCAATGCAGTCTATATCATTATTGTTACCCTGAGATGCAACTGTGTCCATTTTATCTTTCTTGCTAATGAAAACTGATGGGTGGAATGGGGAGAGTGTAGGTGGGTCCCTTTCTCGCTCCATCCCCAAAAGTCCTTTCAGCGTGACAAGGCCTATGTGGGTGATCCAGCTCATAAAAAGAGACTGCCTGGTGACCAAGTGTTTTGTAGAATTCAAGATGAGAAAGAACCACTATGGTTAACCTGTCTTGCATGTTGCAGAATAGATAACCCTAGGGCCTAGAATTTCACTCGTTGGTTTTTGGAGCAAGCTTGATGCCTTCTGGTTGGGCTCAAGCACATCTTTTAGAAATACCCAAATTGTGATTTCCCCCATCCAATCTGCCACGGGTATGATGCAGTGAGTGTTTGTGCCATCCTGAGTTTAGGGGGCCAAACTAGTTGTAGGGAACAACTTATTGACTACTATGCTACCAGCTACTGGGACAAGTCTTGGGGATGCAGGGTGGAAGGAATCACAGCTCCTTGTTTTAGTTACTCTTTTCATCCCCACCCAACTCACTTGTTTGCAGGCAGGGGGAGCTTGCAAGTCAGGTAGCCTCAGATCTCCTTCCTACAGAAGGACTGAACAGGGGAGAAATACAGACCTGACTCCACTTGACTGTCTGCAGAGGTAAGTAAGGGTTGTGACAGTCCATCTTAAGTTGATTTCTATGGTCTGTTCTTTCCTAGTGCTGGCATTCCTTTCATTCCCATCTCATTATGAATTCTTTGCAGTGAGGTGAGGATATGTGGATACCTCTCCTTGTGAAATCTTCTCAGTTGTGGTTTGGTTGTACTTGAGCTGGGACAGAGCCTCTGGTGCTCAAGGCACCATCTGACTTCCTCATGCTTCTTTATCCAGTGGCAGTGGAAAGGTCTGAGCAGCACAAAGGGGTCAGAATGTGCCAGATAATCTACTTTTAAATCCTGTAGCTCACCTTTATGTAAGCTAACTAAACACTGTCCAAGGCAAGAAGACGCACATATCTTCGTTTCATCAGTGCAACAGCAAAGTCATGTTAAGCTCTGTACTTGGCAGGTTCTTCTGTTTATTCTCACACTCATCTTTGGGTCAGACTTCTGTTTGTTCCTCTACTGATCACTTTGAATAAAGCAGAGAGGTGTTTACTCCACTAAAGCCTGTTTTTTTAGTTGATAACTGACTGAAACTTAGCTGCAGTCTGACATGTGGTTTGTTACTAGAAATTCTTTCTGTGTTCATCATACTATTTGTCATCTGAAACTGTCTGCAAGCTACACTTTTCATAGACATCATCTCTTTTGTTTAAGTTTGCTCCTGTAATGAAAATTGGGAAACTGAAACAGAATGGATTTTCTTTCCCATCTGTTATATTTTATCCCTAACATCTCCACAAGCTTTTTTACCAAAATATAAATACATTTTTGTTCATGTGTATCAGAGACACAGTAGTGGACTGTAAACAGAAAAACTAAACATTCTGAAAGATCAACATTTTCAAACATGATAGGTAATGCGAGATATAGAATCATAGGGTTAGCAGGGAACACAATACTCATCTAGTCTTGCCCTGTGACAAGATGTGGGATTTGTTGTTTCTCAGCCATCCAAGATAGGTGGTGCTCCAGCCTCCTCGAGAAAAACCTCCTTTGAAGAACATAAGAACACAAGAATGACCATACTGGGCCAGACCAAAGGTCTATCTATCCCAGTATCCTGTCTTCTGACAGTGGCCAATGCCAGATGCTCCAAAAGGAGTGAACAAAATTGAATCTTTAAGCAATCCCTTTCCCATCATCCCTTTCCAGCTTCTGACAGAGTCTAGGGGCACTATTCCTGACCATCCTGGCTAATAGCCATTCATGGACCTATTCTTCATGACTTTATCTAGCTTTTTTTTTAAACTCTGTTAAAGACCTGGCCTTCACAACATCCTCTAGCAAGGAGTTCCACAGATTGACTGTGTGTTCTATGAAGAAATACTTCCTTTTGTTTGTTTTAAACCTGCTACATATTAATTTCATTTGGTGACCCCTAGTTCTTGTTTTGTGGGAGCAAGTAAATTAACATTTCCTTATTTACTTTCTCCACACCAGCCATGATTTAATAGACCTCTATCATATCCTCCCTTATTACCCATATCTTCTTTTCTAAGCTGAAAAGTCCCAGTCTCATTAATATATCCTCATATGGCAGCTGTTCCATACCTCTCAATCTATCAGAAGCTTGGATTGGACAATAGGGAATGGATCATTTGATGATTACTTGTTCTGTTCATTCCCTTTGGGGCACCTGGCATTGGCCACTGACGGAAGACAGGATATTGGGCTAGATGGACCTTTGGTCTGACCCAGTATAGCCATTCTTATGTTTTTATATTTTGCCTTTAAAATCAATAGCACCACGATTTAATGCAATGACTCTTAGTAGTGATGGTATGAATCACTGCAACACACTAAACCTGAGTAAACCCTGGAAAAGCATGCAGTGTATACCCGATGAAAAGCATTTTAGGCATTTTTTGTACAGACAGTGGTGCTTAATCCCAGATTGTCTTGGGCAATTTTTCTATTATGAGATATCTTCCCTCCTGCTTCAGCTGTATTCTTCAAGTTGTTGCCTTAAATTCTTTGTTGCATTGTTGTGCACAGTTAAACAGAAGCTATGTTCCAAGATGTGGCTGTGTTTCAGATATGGATTAAATTATTCTTGTTTGCAGAAATTGTAAAGTTCTTCAGATAAAAGACTAAAGAAATATTATAGAGTAATGCCAAAAGTATACAATTGCTGCTTAATGGGATATTGGCTGTTCTTAGCAAGAGAACAAACAAAGCTTTCATTGTACTTCAGCCAGATTCCTCATATACAGTGATAATTTTTTCCATGAATGGCATTCTTCTGCAATCTGCGACTAATGAAAATGGATCCTAACAAATAAAGTCACATTTTTTTCATTCATGTTATTCAAAGTTAAAGATGCTGAAATGGAAAATATGTCTGCTAAAGCTGATTAAAGAAATGAAACAAACACTTCAGAACCTTCTTGTATGGAAGGAAAAAAAAATCTAAATCTTATAAAATTTGATTTTTTACCTGTTCTGGTCCTTGCATTAATCAGGACTTGTTTAAAATGTATTTCTAATGTACATGAGGCTCACAGTCCTTTGTGTGTGAATGCCTGTAAAATAAGGTCCATTTTCATTTAATAAAGCAAAAAGGAACTGAAGCTAGTGTAGGTGTTTGTAAGCTATTGATGGCTCAGGGATGAGCAGGACAATCCAGTGCAAGAATGTTTGCAAAAGAAGTAGCTAAGAGAGGCTCACTCCCACTCTGGCCCCTCACCACTCCCGAAAGCACCTGGCATGTATAGCAGTGGCTCCATGCACTACCCCTCATCCACAGGCCCCAACCCCACATGTTTGCAAAAGAAGTAGCAGAGTGGGCATGGATCAGTAAAGGATGAGCTCCCAGGGAAGAGAAACAAAATAGTTTGTGGAGTCTGTTCAGGAGACAGATGTCAAGGGATATCTTTAGGGTTTATGGGGCCCTATGCAGTACTCTTAAATTATGCCCAATGGCAGCAATGGGGATATTGATGATTTTTTAAAGATGTGATTTTATAGCCTTCAACAACACAGTAATAAAATATTTTAAAGCAAATTTTAAATGACGGTCCTGTAGGCCAGGGTTGTGCAATAACACGGTGGCAGTTTGCCAGGGTTAACCCATGGTGGGCTGCTGCCACTATATTTATCTGCATAGCCGCAGGTACTGGCGATTGTAGCTCCTGTTGGCCACAGATTCCTGTTCCCGGCCGATGGGAGCTGCAGGAAGCTGTGTCTCAGTCTGCGCCATTTCCTGCAGTGCCCATTGGCCAGGAATGGAGTCCCATGGCCAGTGGGAGCTGAGATCACCAGTAGTTGCAGCTGTGAAGGTAAATATGGCAGTGGGGACCCACCAAGAGTTAATTCTGGTGGACAGGCAGGAGCAGCCCTAGACGAGCTGCTGGCAACTGGCGCCCTAGGCAAAACGCGCGATCGGTGTGCAATCAGCGCCCCTACCGCCAAAGCTCTCAACAGCCGTTTATCTTGGTGCCCTAGGCGACCTGCCTAGTTTGCCTGTATTGACGGGCTGTCCCTGTGGACAGGATCTCTCTCAAAGGCCGGTATTTGCCCACTCCTGCTATAGACTAACACAGTAAATTAAAAAATGAATAGTCCTGTGTAGGGATGTAAAATGTTGATTATTTGGCTAATCGAATAGTTGATGCAATTTGCATCAACTGTTTGATTAGTCGATAAGGGCGCTTCTCCCTTTGAAGAGTAGCAACAGCCCCAGAGCTGTTGCTACACTTCAAAGGTGAAAGCGCTGGCATGGACCATGGGGCCAGCGGGGACTCAATCAGTCCTCCACTAGCTCTGTGCTCCTCACAGCATTTCAAAGCGGCAGCTCTGCATGGAACCCGGGGTCATCAGGGGAGTCCCCAGCTGACCCCAGGCTCCATGCAGCACTGCCGCTTTGAAATGCCCTGGGGAGCCCAGCGTCAGGCTCCACATGATGTTTCAAAGCAGCAGTGCCGCATAGAGCCCGGGTTCAGTGGGGGAGTCCCCAGTTGACCCCGGGCTCCACGTGGCTCTACTGCTTTGAAAAGCCACGTGCAACCTGGGCCAGCTGGGGACTCCCAGCTGGCCCTGGGCTGCACACAGCATTTCAAAGTGGCAGCACTGTGTGGAGCTGGGGGTCTGGCCCCAGATTCCACAGGGTGCTGCCATTTTGAAGGACCGTCTCTTCTTCCTCCCCCTTGCTGCCTCTTTCTGGTAGAGGCAGCAAGGGGGTGGGAGTGACTAGTCAACTAGCCAGTTGACTATCTGATAAGTTTATGCTTATCAGATAGTCGACTAGTTGAATAGTTGTTCACATCCCTAGTCTTGTGGCACTTTAGATACTAACCAAAATATATATAGCATCATGATCTTTCGTTGGCAAAACCCACTTCTTCAGATGATCATGAGATGAGATGCGTTTTGCTTATGAAAGCTTGTGATACTATATATATATTGGTTAGTCTCTAAGGTGCCACAGGACTACTCAGTATTTTTAAAGTTACAGACTAACATGGGTACCCCTCTGAAAAGTAAATTCAGAAACTGACTGTATATACCCACGGTAAATGCCTGTTAAATGGTTTCATTACCACTTGAATGGCTCTCTTATGCGTTCTATGTTCTGCTAATAGCTCTGGCAGGCTTTTTCACCTTTGAGTGAACCAGATCCACTCCAGAGAAAGCAGAGCCACAGAACAAGGATATGAAGAGGCAAGTGGATGAACATTAAGACCCAGCAGTGCTCCAAATTTTACCCTGCACAGCTGTCTATGGGTAAGGATGGCCCTGCAGATATCTGTGCTAGGAGGAGTAATCAAGTGAGAAAAAGAATGATCTTGTATGCAAGGCACTAGACTGGGACTCACAAAGTCTGAGTTCAGTTTCAAGCTCTGTCATGTATGGCCTGTGGGAGTCATGGAAATCAATTGAAAGCTTGCCCTCTTTATGCTGTTCTGTAAAATGGGCACAATAATATGTCGGTCTTTTCAAGTCAAACTCTAAATTGTTACTACAGATATATGAAATGCCTAGTACAATGGGCTCTTAATCTTGTTTGGGATGTATTAATACAATAAATCTTAGTGAGTAATGGTATGAATTAAGGTGGAACAGAGTGGATCGATTCAAATCAGTAGTTTAAATCACAGGTTTTAATCATGATTAAAATCTGTGTGCAGAAAATCTTGCTTTAAATCTTTTATTTTTAATTTTATTTTGCATTTGTATTTTAGTAATTTTTCTGGAGAGAGCTAGATTTTCATTGATCGCAAAGAAAATATGCTTCTTTTTGCTAACTAGTAAGGTATACTGTAGTTATACAAAATGTATGCAATTATATAACTTAACACACATCTATTCAGACTATTATTTTTTCCATATTCTTATGTTTACAAATGAAATTTTAGATTTTTGGTTTTCTACATGTGATTTGTGTCAAGCTGCATTTTGATCAACATTGGCATTCAATTAATTCACAAATACACCATGACCATATTACTTTTATTAGTTAAATAAAACTAACTTAAATGTGCTGATATATCATATAAACATTTTCAAGACAGTTTGTATTTAAAATGAACTGATTTATGAAACAAAGGAAGTACTGTCTGTAGTTATTAAATTGAACTGATTGTGTTCAATCACCATGTCCTTCAAGATTTCATATATTGGAAGAGGAAAAGGTTTTCCTGCCTTTTCAACTGCCAGTTTCTCAATTTTGAATGAAGAAGTCTTTAAACTGAACTGGCTGAATAAACTGAAATGAAAAAAATATCCTCTTTGCACCTGCAATAGCATGCCGATAAACTTTGATTCCATCTGCATAACCAGTGACTTCTACCTGTTCAGAGGTTTGATTTTCTTTAAAACTTCAGCAGCAAACATGCACTGTGATTTTTTTTAAACATAGGCCGTCATAATTTCAATTTTAATTTTAAATATTTTTATATTTAAAAGTGAACATGAATTTTAGAAATCTGATTTAACCAAAAATATTTTTTTAAAATCATGAATTTTTATCCTTCCTGAAATAGGGTAGAGAAATATGTCCTCAGTTTCATGAGGAAATTGCCAATGTAAATGGAGATCCATGTCTATTAGCATAAACCTTCACACAAGTAACTAAAATGAACTTCATCGCAAAAAAGAAAACAACAATGGATTTTTTTTGTTCTATCAAACATTTACTCAAAATATTACTCATTCTTCCTACATGTCTTCTACAGGATGAAGCTAATGAGGTCAAATCCTGTTTGTTGACCTACAGATAATTTTGACTCAGTAAGGGTATGTCTACACTTGCAGCCTATTTCGGAATAGGGCTGCAAATGTAGGCATTTGGAATTGCAAATCAAGCCTGGGATTTAAATATCCTACGCTTGATTTGCATCTTCCCGGCCAGGCGCCATTTTTGAAATTTACAAGCCTGGAATAACTGCCCGCGTCTACACGCGGCAGTGAAACAGGCGTTCGAAATAAAGCCCTATTTCAAACTACATGTTAAACCTCATTGCAGGAGGAATAACAGGTAGTTTGAAATAGGGCTTTATTTCGAACGCCCGTTTCACTGCCGCGTGTAGACGCGGGCAGTTATTCCAGGCTTGTAAATTTAAAAAATGGTGCCAGGCCGGGAAGATGCAAATCAAGCATGGGATATTTAAATCCTGGGCTTGATTTGCAATTCCGAATGCCTACATTTGCAGCCCTATTCCGAAATAGGCTGCAAGTGTAGACATACCCTTAGGTAAGTGGAATTTAGTCTATGCCATTTTGAAGGCAAACTTGTTTATTCTTCATCAGATATTTGTGCAGCCTTAAGTTAGTGATGCTTAACAATTTCTTGCACTTTATTAACAAAGCAATTGATATCAGGAATACTTTTTTGATTGCTGTGTAATGAAAAAAAGGAATGGCTTCCTTTTCCTATCATAAAAGAGCGTGAGCTAAAAAATAAACTTCTTCCAGTTCTACTTTACTCAGTATGCCATATATCAGTATGAACTGGCTTCAAAAAACTGGTATTAAATTTTGGAAATCAGGGTGGATAAATGAAACATGTTAACTCAAGCTCTTTCATTCCTGATAGGGCCTACACCTGCAAAGAGGACAAAAATTTTGCAAACTTCAGCTCACTGAGGCTATGTCTACATTGCAGGCTTCTTGAGCAAGAAGTTTTTGCGGAAGAGCACATCCACACTGCAAAAGTGCATCGGAAAACCATGTGCTTTTGCACAAGAGAGCATCCAGACTACATGGACGCTCTCTTGCAAGAAAGCTCTGATTGCCATTAACAGAATGGCCACCTGGGCACCTGTGCTTCTTTCAATAGGCTGTTTTTGCTCAAAAAAACCCTGTTTCCCATCCACACACACCTTTTTGTGCAAGAGCTCTTGCGCAAGAAGGAGTTATTCCTCATAGAAAGAGGAATACCTACTCCACAAATCCCCCTCTGTTCTATCGATTCACTGTACATTTTCTTGCGCAAAAACTTGCTTGAGGTGTGGATGCTCTGTGAATTTTTGCACAAAAACAGCTGTTTTTGTGTAAAAACTCTGCAGTGTAGACATAGCCTGAGTTTCAGTCTATTTCTTCTTTTCTGGTAGGGATTAAAGTACCCTGAACCCATTGTAATAAGCACTGTAAAAAGAAATAAGACAAATGATATAAGACAAATAAGACACGTGCTTGGAAAATGAGCATACTTGTTAGGAGTGACAACCAAACAAGCATTCTGAGTTCACCTCTTTTTGTAGTATGCAGAGATCTATGTAGCTTCAGGGGCTAATTATCTCTTGTCAGGCCTTAGTTTACTTATGATAGAACAAGAGGTTCTGTCAATGCTATTCTGAAATACACTATCCACTAGAGTAGCTGGTAAAACACTTCACATTGGAAAATTAAGAAATAAGTTGCCACAGGATAATTTTCTTCCTTCTTCTGATAACACAGTAAGTGGTTGGCTGATGCCATGACATTTTATGTGATTTATACCTTTGTTAATGTTTTCATTGAGTTCTCATTGTGCTCCTCTCTGCTGTTGTAACTATGTCTCTCGTCTTCTACTTCTACTCTCTCCCTTGTAGCTAACAGGGAGTTTTGAGAGGGAGCATCTGTGCAATCAGGAAGTTTTGGTCTCAAGAACTGAGTTATTTCCCCCTTTTTTTCTGGGGGCAATGTGTGAACACAGACCAAGCCCACTGACAGTAATTCTGGGCCCTGGGGCAGAAGTCAATGGCTCCCCTAAAACCTCTGTCAGCTGGGGTCACAAGCCTCCCTGCCTGGAAGAGCCCCAAGATCTCTGCCAGAGAAGCTCTGGGCTCAAATGATCCCCAAAGCAGATCCCCATGCCACCAGACCCAAACTTCCTGGTCTGGGGAAAGCCACAGCAGCATATTTCAATTGAATGAAGCTTTGATATGCCTCATGCATGTTCCAGGGCCCAGTAACACCAGACCAGAACCTGCATGGAGCATATCAAAAGCATCTTTGCATCAAGAGATGCTTTCCCCCCAGCAGGCAGAAGTACTGAAGCAATGGCCAGGGACCCTGGGCTCTTTTAAATCATCTGGGCCCCTGGGTAATTGCTCCCTTTGCCCTCCACTGTCTGTGGGCCTGACACAGACACAGAATTGATAAATTATCCCAATCTATTTAGTTTATTTAGACAAGAAGGTTAACAGGAACAAGAGTCCTTACACATATACCATCCTGGAAAAGGCTAAAAAAAAAAAGAAGTCTATTAATTAACACGAGGACTTCTGAAGAGGGGCCATCCTTCTTGAATACTTGGAATTGTCTAGCATAGAGTGGGTGCTACCATAAATAAATACCCTAGAGGTTTTCTTAGCTATCCAATTCCCACTGAATTTCAATGTCTTTGGGTGGAAGGCATGAGTCTCTTCTGCTTTTTTGAAATCGTATCTTAAATAAATTAATAAGAGTAGAGATGATAAACATAGAGGGAACCAGCCCGCATACTACATCATTATTTTTTCAAATTTTTAATTTCTACAGATTTTGAACTGTTTTATAATTGGTCTAAAAATGATGGACATAATTCATGAAAGCATCCTCAGTCCTTTTTCTCTAATCAGTTTTTGTTAAATTTTAAAAACCTCCAAATTTTTCAGATGATCTAGTAGTGAGGAAGGTGATAAATGAATGATGCATCAGGAATAGCTCAGTAAAGTTTTACTGGAACCAAGATTAAAAAGAATAATGTTTCCCAGTGGAGAGAAGGGATAATTTTCACTAGTCCTTAAGGGTAAAACATTCAAAAAGGCCCAAGGGAAAGGTTTGCAAATGCACTTAATTGTCACAACACTCAGAATTCTCAGATCATGGTTTGGGGCCCAGGAGCCCTGTGCATTGAAAGGGGAGGGTTGGGCACCTAACAATGGAATTCTCCAAAGCCAGGAAGCTGAGTAAGGAGCTGCCTAAGGGTACGTCTACACTAGCTCGTTAGTTCGCGCTCGGTAGGGTAATGAGGGCAACTGGGATTGCAAATGAAGCCCGGGATTTAAATATCCCGGGCTTCATTTGCATGTTCCCGGGTGCCACCATTTTTAAATCCCCCTTAGTCTGAACTCCGTGCCCGCGGCTACACGTGGCACAGACTAGGTAGTTCGAATTAAAGATCCTAATTCGAACTACCGTTACTCCTCGTCGAATGAGGAGTAATGGTAGTTCGCGGGCACGGAGTTCGGACTAAGGGGGATTTAAAAATGGCAGCTCCCGGGAACATGCAAATGAAGTCCCGGATATTTAAATCCCGGGCTTCATTTGCAGCCCCGGTTGCCCTCATTACCCGACCTAGCTCGAACTAATGAGCTAGTGTAGACGTACCCAAAGATAGCCAAGAGAGAAATGCATTGGTGAAGGGCAGGACCTAACTCCCATTGAACCTGGGCCATAGTTACCTGACGGAGCCTATGTCTACACTGCACTCCGGTATCCCACAAAAACTCTGCCACCTACAGGGAAAGCATCAGCTCTCCCGCTTTTTCTTTTTATGGAAGAGCAGACGTGCTCTTTTGGAAGCCCTGTCTTCCTCCTCCCACGAGGAAGAAGGGCTTATCTGAAAGAGGAGGCTTTTCCGAAATTTGGCCCAGTGTAGATAGGCCAAATTTTGGAAAAGCCTCTTCCGAGAAAGCTATCGGAACTATCTATTTCTGATAGATCATTGTAGTGTAGACATAGCCTCAGAGGGTAGAGTGCAGGTAAATGCTTCCCTCTGGTTGCTATTCTCAGCTATGAACCAAGAGTTGGAGTTAGGCACCTAATCCTGGTCAGCACTTTCTCACAAAAAATTAGACAGATTCATGATAGCAATAATGTAGTGGTTAGGGCACTCAGTTACATGTGGAAGAGCTGATTTGAACTCCCAGCTCCAAACCAGGCAGTGTAGAGATTCAAATCTGGGTCTCTCTGGTGGTTGCTCTGGTGGAAACACTTACTTCTTGCCAGGGGCAGCCCAAGGCAGGCTGACGGCAGCTGGCGCCCCAGGCGGAATGCACGATCAGCGCCCCTGCATCCACAGCCCTCAATGGCGTGATGTCATCACTGGGCGTCTGTTTAACACGGCGCCCTAGGAGACGGCCTAGTCATCCTATACGCACGGGCTGCCCCTGCTTCTTGCCCACTGCTGCCTTTTGTGTGGGTTAGACATGTTCAGAGCATGTCTCATGGATCAGGCCCCACTAGCATGGAAGGCAGTAGAATACCCAGTTTTAGAATCCCACTGAACATTTGTCCTGCTTATGGGCTCTGGGAAGATTGTTAGTTGAGAAGGGGCAGTGTCAGGATTTAAGCAGTTATATGCATGCCCACCACCAGTAATTTAGGCTCCCACTATCTTACGTGGCAGCTGAGTGGTGGTTTTGAGAGTCAGATGCCTAAATGTTACACTTAGTTACCCACAGATAACTGGGGTAACTCTGTTTGTTTGGCACTGTGTGATTTAAGATCCCAAGTCTCATTTCTAAGCAATTAGAAACCTCCAAAGTCACTTATGAAAATGGATCTTGGCTCCTCAGCCACTTAGGTGCTTTTGAAAAGTTAGCTCAGGCTTCTCATCTTTTGCAAAACTTAATGTCATCCCATGTTAAACTCACACCATGCTCCCATTCCAAACTAATTTATTTAGTGTTCTTTGATCGAACAATAAATGGTGAAGATTGATTCTGTACCTTCCATGAATCCTGAGATTGATCCTTGCTCTGGATAACAATTTATATACAAGGTTGGACTGAAAATCATTAGCTTGCTCCCTAGGACTTTTTAAGATATCAGATCAAAAGATCTGTAATCATTCAAGGGAAGTCTGATATTGGTTTGGAAGAGAAGCAAGAGTGATTCACTATCTGAGTCATGGAGCCTTCTCCCCTGCCCTCCACACACAGCCCCCATCCTGCTAAGATGCACCTTGTTTCTGAAAATTAATGACACAAAGAAACTAGCTATTTGGCTCCTCCCTCTCAAATCCTCCCTTTATGGTAACATAGTCAATAAGAGTTTTAGCTGCTCTTAGGCAGTCTGAGATGCATATGCATTAGTAAGCTATGTTTGAAAGAGTCATTCTGCAGCTGCAACTTATATCCCTTGAAACACATGCAATTTGTCCATTTTATGCCCTTATTAGGGCAAGCAGAGGCTTAATTCTGGCATTTCCTAACTGCTGAGTGCTTGACTTTGCTATCTAGACATTTTAGTGTGTTTCTTTTTGCATGTTATGTTGTATATAAAAACATGTAGAATTCCTTTGACCACACTGAGGCATGCTTACAGATAGCTTTTCCATATAGTCTAAAGGGGAAATTCCCATCTCACAGATAAAATTTTAAGGGTTTTACTCACTTAGGATAGTAACATTTCTAAGAGGGGTCCCAGTAATTTCAGTGCTATCCAGTGTGAATAAGGGAGGCCAATTTTGGTCCTAAGTACCAGGAACATGTGTGTGAGGAAGGGAAAAAAGAGTGTAAGGGAGGATGAAATAATCCCCCCCTCCCCGAAACTAAAGACTTAACTATGTGTTCAATGTTGTTAAGTAAACTGAGATTCCATTTTCTAACACCTTGACCCAAATTCCATGAAAATCCATGGCAATTCCTATGGATTTTGGGTCAGGCCCTTAAGCATCTGTATTTATGGCACACAAACAAATCAAATCAAATCAAACGTTTATCCAATGTAACATGAACTAGATATCCACAACCACTCAAAAGACAGTATCTGTCTTTTGTAATTTCCAGGAGCTTATTAAACTGCCTGTTAATTTTACACTCAGTTTCTTACACTGTGCATACAAATGAAGCAATAGAACCTGATAGCTAACACCCTCTTCTTACGAGTATTGGATACCGGACCCATAGGCACCTGGCTCTTGAAGTGAACAATGTTCACTGTGCTTACAAAAAAAAAAGTTACACCAGGACAGATCCTGAGCTGGAGTAAATGGGATGATGATCTGCGAACAGAGGAAGTAAAGAAAAACAGCATGCCATTCATCCCCCATCAGCCAGAGCTCTTCTGTCTCCCACAAGCTCAGTTGTTTTAACAGATTGCAATCAGACTGGCCTCCCTGCTCCCCTCATGAAAAGAGCAATTGTTAGGTTGTATTGGGGTTGTGACTGTATTGTACCATGCCCACAAATGTTATAGCAGGGCACCACCCCCCAAGTCAGAAAATGCCACAGTCCAGTTCTGGTAAAGGGATTAGGGTTGGTTCGATACTTCACTCCTTACAATGAATCACAGTGTTGCCTATCTGAGTGAACCGTGGCAACACCTAACAAGCACACTTCCCCACTCCACCTTCCTCTTCGACTCCACCATTCTGCTATGCCACATATTCACTTAGGAGCATTGGTTCACTTAGGTGTCTCTACCCATTCCATAGTCCAGAACTCTGTTAAAAGGATCAAATCCCCATCTTCTGCAAGGATTTCCATGTGCTTATCAAGGCTAGCAACAGGTGTCTCCTCTCTTCGGGCCCTAAAATATACCAGGCAGCCCTCCAGAAGGTCATAATGCTTGGCAGTCACAGAGATCTTGTGTTTCAGGGTCAGCTGTGCTTTACATTCATCCTGAGTGTCCCATAGTTCACCACTCATGCCCTGGTGCTTGAGAGTTATAGTCTGCTGTTCCCTGTGGTACTGACAAGCATGACTTCTCATAAGCAATTGCATTCTGCAATGAACTTCAATCCCTGAAGGATCCAGAGCTACAAACTGAAGATTAATCAGAAGTGCCTGGAATTCTGGCCAAATACCCAGTATATGTGAAGGTATTTGACAGTCATAAAATTGACACTACCTCTTCCCTCTAGTATGATTGTCCAATCAGTTTTCATTCAGGAAAGGAGGTCCCTTTTCGAGGCATTTCCATATTACCTGAACCTGAGCTGCAAGCCCTCCAGGAATACCTGGAGGAAAGTTTGTGGAAGGGATTCAGCTGTCCCTCAGCTTTCTCCAATGAGAGCACATTTCTTCTTCTTGGGTAAGAGGGAGAACTCCCTCCAACTTTTTGTTGAATATCAAGCCCTCAACAAGATCATCCACAATCCCTAGCCCCTTCCTCTCATAAATGAACTCTTGGAAGGGCTCCATTTGCCTTTGGTCTTCACTAAGCTAGACTTGTGTGAAACATATCACCACGTCAGACTCCAGCAGGGAGATGGCATTTCAAACCAGATATACCCACTTTGAAAACTTGGTCATGCCATTTGGCCTATGCAGGGCTGGCTCTAGGTTATTTGCCGCTCCAAGCAAAAAAAATTTTGGCCACCCCCCTCCCCGCCTTTTTTGTTGGCTTTTATACCTTTGCACTTTGCAGTGGTTTTTTTTTGTTTTCATTTTTGTCCTGGCATTTTAGCCCTATAAATAGCAAATATAATTTTAATTATTTTTTTTCAATAAAGGCAAAGGCACTTTAAGTAAACTCTCCCTCCCTCCCCTTTCACTCACTGCTGGGTCACAACAGCCTTTTCCCTGCCCTGTTCAGCCCCTCCCTATGGACAAGCACCCCTCACTCCCGACCCACAGGGTGCAGGGACAGCGCAGAGCCAGAGGGGCATGGGGAACAGGGGGAGCAGGGTTCACCATGGGGAATGGGAGGCACAGAAGCAGAGGGGCACGGGGACTGGGGAAGCAGGGGGATTGGGGTGCTGGGGTGTGCAGAGCCAGAGGGGTGCGGGGAACAATGTGGGGGGTACAGGGGTGGTGTGGGGAATGGGAGGCTCAGAGCCGGAGGGACGCAGGGATTGGGGGGAGCAGGGTGTGGGGTGCAGGGGAGGCATGGGGAATGGGATGTGGGGAACAGGAGGGGCAGAGGGATTGAGGTCCAGGGGCAGTGTGGGGAATGAGGGGCACAGACCTAGAAGGGAGCAGGGAAAAGGGGCTATGGGGAGCAGTGCAGAGGGGGCACAGAGCCAGAGGGGCACAGGGATGGGGTGCAGGAGCAGCACAGGGAATGGGCGGTGCAGAGCTAGAGGGGTGCAGGGATTGGGGGGAGCAGGGTGTGGGGTGCAAGGGCGGTGCAGAGTCAGAGAGTCGCAGGGAACAGGGAGAGCAGGGGGACCAGGTGTGCAGGGGAGAAGGGTGCGGGGTACAGGGATGGCAGGGGAACAGGCAGAGCGGAGCCAGAGGGGTGTGGCCAGTGAGCCGGGCGGTCGGCAGGGAGCGGTCTCTCACCGGCAAAGGGGGCTGGGGCCATGGGAGGACTGGAGCCGGTGGGGCGGGGGCGGAGCCTGGCCGCACTGCACTCCGCAGCCAGCTCCCGGGGACATGCAGCCAAAGCCGAGCTCCCGTGGCCCTTTAAAATCGGTGGGGTGGGGCGGGACCAGGCATTGCCGGGGGCGGATGCTTACCTGGAAATGCTGCCGATGGAAATGTGCCGCCCCAAGCACGTGCTTGATTTGCTGGAGCCTAGAACCGGCCGTGGGCCTATTCTATGCTCCAGTACCTTCCAGTATGTTATGAACCACATCTTCAGTCATCCTTGAGCAATATATGATCATCAAATTAGACAATATTTTCATTTTTTCCAGAGATTCAAGAACTCCATGACCACTATGTATGCACTGCTCTTTAGTATTGCTAAATCAACTTTACGCAAAACCTGAGAAATACAGTTTTGTCAAGAACAGGGTGGAGTTTCTGAGCTTTATATCTCTTGGCAGGAAACCATGTAAGTCTTCCTGGCATGCTGCCATGTAGAGCCTTGTGTGGATATAAATTTGTATCCGCATCTGCATCTGGAAAAAAATGATAATTAATATACACATCCACATCTGTGGATTCAGATGCTTACTGATATAAAGTGGATATCTGTACATTTGTAGGGTTCTAGATATAAAATTTGCATCCATATCTGCGTCTATATCTGCAAAAATGAACTTCAGGTATCCACATCCGCAGGTGAGGATACCCATGGATATAAAGCAGGTATCTGCAGATTTGCAGGACTCTACCAACATGCGTCATTTGAGAGTGAAGCTCACCAGTCCATTCCTTAGTTCTGTCAGGAATTTCTCTGCCTTCTCAACACCAAGCCACTCATCTTGACAGCAGAGAGAGGGACTGAAAGAGGGAGTCAGATCCCGGAGCAGTACCTCTTCTGTTTCTTGAATTTCCATCAGGATGGTCAATTTCCCCTGCTATGTTTGGCAGAGTTTGGCTGGAACAGCTCAACCACTTTACAACTCCGTAGACCTCCAATTCCATCTGAACCTGCCCAAATTCTCTGCCACCATGGAGGCAATGTACCTGGTTTGCCAGTTAGAGCTCATAGATCATTTACTTTCCACTAAAAATTGTGTGTGTGACACCGACTAAAGCAAAAAAACCAAAATATCCCTAGTCTTTCAGCAGGAGATAAGATCTGTGTCATGACTCAGAAACTGAGATTAGACTGTTCAAGCCTGATCATCAGCACCTGAATCCTTTTCAGATCATTGAACATATAAACCCAGTGTCCTTAAAGCTTCAACTCCCTCAAGATTTGCACAGTCTTTCATGTTTCTCTCCTCAAACCATTTGCTGACAACTCCTTCCCTGATGGTTAACCCATCTCCACCCCCAATAATTATCCACTGGCAGGAGGAATATAAAGATCATCAGGTCCTAAGCTCCCGACACGGAAGTTCCAGGATCTGATAGGCTGAAGATATATGGTCCAGAAGAAAGGTCCTGGGTACAAGAAGAAAATGTTCATGCCCTTGATCTACTTCAGGAATTTCACCAAAGACACCTTGAAAAGACAGAGTACAGGGCAGGACTGGGTTTTCCTACTAGCCACTGACTGAGTGGTACAATAGGAGGCTATGTCTACATTGCCATTTTTTTTCAGCAGAAGATATGCAAATCACACTCTTAGGTGCATATCTTCTGCCGATTCTTTTTGCAGAAGAGGTTTTGCCGCTAAAAATTCCTGTGTAGACGGGGCCATTTGTCAGGAAAAAATCCTTTTTCGCACTATCCTGTAAACTTCATTTTTTTGAGGAAAAAGGGATCTTGCAAAATAGGGTTTTTTTTCCTATAGATGGCCCTGTCTACAAGAGGCTTTTTAGCGGCAAAAACCTCTTCTGCAAAAAGGATCGGCAGAAGATATGCAAATGAGAACGTGATTTGTATATCTTCTGACAAAAAAACCCGGCACTGTAGGCTTACTGAGTGGTGAAATTGGAGGCTGTCTGGGATCACGCATTCTAGCCATAGAGGGAGTGGCCCAGCTAGGGCAGTGGAGTTAAGGACTGAGATGTGGAAGTTTGTGACAGTACTCCTGAAGGGGAAGGCTCTTTTGACTTGGCTAGAAGGTTAAGCCATCAAGATGAGGTGCAGTATCTCCAGAAGAGAAAGAGAGAGGCTGAAGACTGAAAGAACAAGATGGTGAGCTGAGGAACTACAGGAAGAGGTCATCAGGGCCAAAGACATAACCACTGGAGTGGCATGGAGGAGGCACCATCTCCAATGAGAGAAGATCCCCATGACAAGTTTGTATTATAGATTCTTTGACTGAAAGGGCAGGGATGAGGTTTTAAAGTAACACAGCTATTGCTGAGCATGAGTTGAGGCAATTTACATGCAATGCATTTAAGAAACCCCAATGCATATAATGGAATGAGATTTAAAAAAAAACAAAAAACCCTGTCTCATAGCAGTTTCAGTGAGCCACATTTGTCAGAATTCAGTAGTGCTACAGGGGTGTGGGGGAGGTATACGGTGAAGAAACCACATAAATAGGTAAATCATTATAGCATCAGGTTTGGGTGGCTAAATAGTCTAAAGTGCTGTGTCACCATTTAGGCTACGTCTAGACTGCATCCCTCTGTTGACAGAGGGATGCAAATCAAGCATGTCGAAATTGCTAATGAAGCAGGGATTTACATATCCCGTGCTTCATTAGCATAAACAAGGCCGCCGCTTTTTTTCAAAACGGAGCTTTTTCGAAAAAAAAAAAAGGCAGTCTAGATGTGGATCTGTCGAAAATAAACCCTTTTTCGACAGATCCTGTATTCCTCAAAAAATGAGGTTTACAGGATCTGTTGAAAAAGGGTTTATTTTCAACAGATCCGCACCTAGACTGCCATTTTTTTTTCCGAAAAAGCTCCATGTTGAAAAAAAGCGGTGGCCATGTTTATGCTAATGAAGCACGGGCTATTTAAATCCCTGCTTCATTAGCAATTTCGACATGCCTAATCTACATCTCTCTGTCGACAGAGAGGCGTAGTCTAGACACAGCCTTAGTGTCCCCTGCCATCGTTGGTCCATATCTCACCCATGACATCACTCATCTTTTCTCACTTTTTAAGAGCTCAGAAAATATCATGATGGGCATAAGAACATTGAAAATTAAGTCAGAATACACGTCCCATTCTGCTGAGTCTAGGTAATTTAGAAGTCCATGTAAATTTGAACATGACCTTCATTCTTTCACAAGCTATAAAAGTTTCCTCACATAAGACAATGGTTTTTTGCATCAGTGGTAAAAGCATGACTATGGTGACTTGTAGCATTTGGAAAGTGCACCACCCCTTTGGGCCCCCACCAAATTTTTAATTGCTAACTGTGGTGCTCCATCATACCCCCTCCCTGTTCCTCTGAGTGGCCCTCCCTGCACTCCCCTCCTTCTGTAAGCATCTGTTGCCTATGACAGGACTTCAACATCAGCTGATTTTACAGAATACTGTCAGCAAGTTTTGTACCTTAGGAAAGTCAGTATTATATGCTCTTTGATAACAGTATGGTGATGACAGTCATAAAAGTAAAGCACCATTTGGAGTAAATGTTAAAATATTAAAAGTATAGCTGCTAGGGACGTTATCCTACTTTCCTTGGACACCTGGGATTTCCATTGATATTTATGATGGGTCTAGGTTAGCAAGAGATACAGAATGGTCCATCAGTTAATTATCATAAATCTTCAGCTTGCCTAGTAAAATAGAAGATATACCAATCCAACAGCAAATATCAAAGTCTTGGAGGAAAACACATTAGCTCTTTCTTCCATCAGTAAACAGACCCATTTTTTTCTGATGCCATCCATTTGGATTCGGTTAAGAGGACTTAAAATGAACCTGTTGAAGCCATTATAATAAAAGTAAAGACAACAAATCACAATACAAACAGAAACATCAGCTATGCATTTTCAACTTGACAGACAGGTTTTTGTCTTGGACCCATGTACATTTATTTTTCAATTTGTCTTTGTAAAATTTATTAGAAGATTTGCAGAAAAGCTTATAGGATATTGAAGTTCATGTTTGGCTGGTAATGAAAGGCCAAAAGAAGTCAATATTAATACTGGAACAGCTTTTCCTTATTAAAGCTTGGCCACTTTGCTATTTCAGAAGTTGAGTAGACTATATTCAAGGCACTAATCTCCCTCATGACAGTGAGAATTTCCAGCACTGACTAATTCTGATACTATTAAGTATTTTAAAAATAGCATTTGAGATGGAGAGAATCCAAAAGGATGTTTTATGAAACCTTTAGCATCCAGTTGTGAAAAGATTATTTTCCAGCTCATTAGGTCAGTTGATGTTATGTGGCTCACAAATTTAAGTCAAAATAAAGTTCTTCATTGAAGTCAAGGGAGTATGGCCATTCATGCCCGCTGAGAACCTGCCCCATAGAGTTTCTAAAATGTGCTCCCTTGCAAATAAAGGAATATATCAGAAGTTAGTTCTATCTTGAAGCCAAAAGGATGTTCACTATTGCTAGAGTCATATCACAACTCTTTCTGTGGTGGCTTTGGTGTGTGTGTGTGTGCACGCGCGTGTGTGTGTGTTCATCAACTCTCCATTTTTGTGCTACTGAGGGCAACTCGATCTCTTACTTGCTCATTTTCCTCATTGTACCTTATCACCATGAAGATCTTTCTGGGGCTGTGTCTACACTATGGGGTTTTTCTGGGATACCTTTGGTATCCCAGAAAAACTCCACCACATCCAGGGAATGTGTTTGCTCTTCCGCTTTTTTTTTTTTTGCAGAAGAGCAGACATGCTCTTTCGGAAACCCTGTCTTCCTCCTCCCATGAAGAAGAAGGGCTCTTCTGAAAGAGGAGGCTTTTCTGAAATTTGGCCCAGTGTAGATGGGCCAAATTTCAGAAAAGCCTCTTCCGGAAAAACTATCAGAAAAAGGTACGCAAATTGCATAGATCATTGTAGTGTAGACATCGCCTGGGTGTGTTACTTCCAAAGGAACCAGACTCAACTCCAATCTTTCAAAGCGCTCTCTCTTCACTTCTGCAGCACTAAGTCCCCTCCATCCCTTTCAGTGCTTTCCTGAACTGAGGCCAAGGACCCTGATTTGGCATGTGACTTCAGCAGCTGCCTAATTTTAAACTGTGGGACTTCTAGAGTGCTTGAAATGAGAGAAATGCTTAACTACTTTGCAAAAAGAAGATCCAGGGAAACAATCCATCTAAGCACTTAATTATGTATATAACTTTATGTAGGAAAGCAGTCACACTGATTTCACTAAAATGTTTGTGCTTTGCTGAATTAGGCATTGAACAATTCAGATGAAGCCCAAGATCCTGAAAACAGCTTCATACTGGCAGACTGCTGTGTCCATATGGAGCAAGAACAGGACTTGGTACATAATCATTAATTAGACTCCTTTTTTCCAAATAAGCATATACTGCTAAAACTTCAGTTCCCCCGCCATCATACCCAGAGGTTTTAAACTATATTACTCCTAGATTCTGTCTTTGATTTTACCATATAAAATAGTCTCTGTGCTAACCACATGCTAAAAATGATTTTTTCCTAATTGAATTTTCATAGTGCACATCAAACCAGCATTTAAAATAAGAGGAAATCACAGGCTGCACTTCTCAAATATCAAGGACAGTTAAAATTACCACTGTTAAAAAGGCAACAGAGTCTGATAATGTACTTCACTGGCATATTGTTAACTTTTACAAATCAGTCACTGGCAGCGTTGCTCTTCAACATTTGGACTTTGAAAAGATAAAATTACCCCGCACAGCTGGAGGCCAGAAAAAATGGAAATTCTCACCCTGCCTTCTGTGCACCTTGTTAGATAATGTGGATGACCCTCAGTTATACAACACAGATTTTTCTGCTGGTGCAGACAAGTCACTGTTGAATCTTTGGGTCTATACATTGGAGAAAGAGATGGGCTGGCTAAAAATACAAGTGCTGGTGGGCATATGTATGTAACCCAATAGGAAGAAAATTGCATGGTACATGAGTTGTTATCCACCTCTGCATACTATGACTGTGAGGAATATCCAGACTGTGGACTCAGACTTCACAGTCTGTGTGGCATTCTGCCCATGTGTTCTTCAAATGTAAACATTCAGTTTGGTATATCTATATATATAAAATGGAGCTAGATTATGGGGAGCCCCACCCAGTCAGGGACTTAAGACTTGTGCACGGATCTGCTTGGCTGGGGGAGGGGCACTTCTCCCTCAGCAACAGCAGCAGCTTCCTGTTGAGGAGAAAGCAGAGAGTTTCTCCCAGTCAATAGTGAGGGGACTTGTCGATACAGGCTGAGAAAGACTTGCTGCTCTGTTCTCAGCAGGGAGCTGCTGCTGTCGCTGAGGGAGAAGTGCTTGTCCCCCCGCCAGGCAGTTCTGTGCAGAAGCCCTGAGCCCCTGACTCGGCAGGGCTGATTAAGCAGCTGTGAGGTTATGCTGCTGCACAGCTTAGAGAGAACACTAGTCCAACCCTACCTTTCATTTTATAAATGCTGCTGTAGGCAATGAGCTGGAATGGTGGTTGCAGTTCCTTTGTGCTAGTTGCATGGAGTGTCAAGGCCATTGGATCTTTGTAAATTTAGTTCAATGGAATCTCTCCTGGTGTGGCATAATGACCTTCCATAGTAGCTAATATGGGGCTAACATGGAGATCTTTCCTAGAGCGTAGAGGGGTTGGAAAGATGTGTGTGTGCACGCACATGCACAAGCGTGTGTCCATGTCTATATATCTCCTTCTATACTCACCTTCTGCAGGACCTAAATGGTGCAGAGGGCCTTGCAGGAGCCCTCTGCAACTTGGGTTAATTTGATTTTTTATGGCCATCTATAGACTGCAAATATCCTTTGCCACACTGGGAGCAAGAATCCCTGTCTAGTTATCTGAAACAACTGGTGTCAGGGCTGTTCCCCGCTCTGGCACTCTGAACGCAGAAGGTGAGGGCCCACAAGAGAACTTAGGGTATGTCTACACTAGCCCCCTAGTTCGAACTAGGGAGGCTAATGTAGGCATTCAAAATTGCAAATCAAGCCCGGGATTTAAATATCCCGTGCTTGATTTGCATCTTCCCGGCTGGTTGCCATTTTTTGAAATTTACAAGTCCGGACTAACTGCCCGCGTCTACACGCAGCAGGGACTCGGTAGTTCGAAATAAAGCCCTAGTTCAAACTACCTGTTAAACCTCATTCCAGGAGGAATAACAGGTAGTTAGAACTAGGGCTTTATTTCAAACTACCAGGTCCCTGCCACGTGTAGACATGGGCAGTTAGTCCGGACTTGTAAATTTCAAAAATGGCGACCGGCTGGGAAGATGCAAATCAAGCGTGGGATATTTAAATCCCGGGCTTGATTTGCAATTTTGAATGCCTACATTAGCCTCCCTAGTTCGAACTAGGGGGCTAGTGTAGACATACCCTGAAGAACATTGCCTCTACCTCTACAGGCACTGGTTACCAAAAACTTTCCCTCAGAATCACGATACACAGAGTTTGGAGAATTGCTGCAACCATCAAGTAATTTTTATCCCTAAAACCAGGAGTGAACACTTGAACCCACCCCCCAGGTGTACCCCAAAGAGCTTCAAAAACAGAAAAGAGAAAAACAAACTGCAGTCTCTGGTAGCTGATCCGTCAGTCTGAGGCATGCAGATGCACAGAGACAGACCTTTCAGGACACAAGAATCAAAACATCACCTTAAAAAAAGTGATTTTTCTTACAAAACAAAAGATAAACTTGATAAAGCATACTTGGTTGCTAGATGTTACAGAGCAACTAAGGAAAACAAATTAGAACACAGAAAAGTCTCTGGGCACAATGTAAGGCAGTAAATGGGGAGGGGATGTATAAATTCACACAGAGCAGTTCAAACCAAATCACAAAATAAAGAAAAAGTACCCTGAACACGACTAGATTCACCTTTCCTTTTACTTCCAATTTTCTCTTTGTTCAGTCCACTCCCATGCCCCAAATTCCTTGGAGACATAGTAGTCCTGTCTGGGTTTAAATCAGTCTGTGTCTCTCAACTCCTGGTTTATCTCTCCAACAAAAAGAAAGCAGGCAAAGAATCTGTATCCAATTCAAATTTCAACAATCTATCTCGATCGGTTCTCCCGGCCCCCTGGCCAACACCTAGCTACCTGAGTTTAACCCCTTAGTTACCGGCTCCTGTCCATTATGACTGGATAGACTGCTGATCAGGTACATGTGTATGAGACACCACATTCAGGCTACGTCTAGACTGGCATGATTTTCCGGAAATACTTTCAACGGAAAAGAATATAAGAACATAAGAATGGCCGTACTGAGACAGACCAAAGGTCCATCTAGCCCAGTATCCCGTCTGCCGACAGTGGCCAGCACCAGGTGACCCAGAGAGGGTGGACCGAAGACAATGATCAATCGATTTGTCTCCTGCCATCCCTCTCCAGCCTCTGACAAACAGAGGCCAAGGACACCATTTTATCCCCTGGCTAATAGCCTTTTATGGACCTAACCTCCATGACATTATCTAGCTTCTCTTTAAACTCTATTATAGTCCGAGCCTTCACAGCCTCCTCTGGCAAGGAGTTCCACAGGCTGACTACACGCTGTGTGAAGAAGAACTTTCTTTTCTTAGTTTTAAACCTGCTACCCATTAATTTCATTTGGTGTCCTCTAGTTCTTCTATTATGGGAACTAATAAATAACTTTTCTTTAACGGCCCTCTCCACACCACTCATGAATTTATATACCTCTATCATATCCCCCCTCAGTCTCCTCTTTTCTAAACTGAAAAGTCCCAGTCGCTTTAACCTCTCCTCATATGGGACCCGTTCCAAACCCCTAATCATTTTAGTTGCCCTTTTCTGAACCCTTTCCAAGGCCAAAATATCTTTTTTGAGGTGAGGAGACCACATCTGTACACAGTATTCAAGATGTGGGCGTACCATAGTTTTATACAGGGGCAGTAAGATATTCTGGGTCTTATTTTCTATCCCTTTCTTAATAATTCCTAACATCCTATTTGCCTTTTTGACTGCCGCTGCACACTGTGTGGAAGTTTTCAGAGAACTGTCCACGATAACTCCAAGATCTCTTTCCTGATTTGTCGTAGCCAAATTAGCCCCCATAATACTGTACGTATAGTTGGGGTTATTTTTCCCGATGTGCATTACTTTACACTTATCCACATTAAATTTAATTTGCCAATTTGTTGCCCAATCACTCAGTTTGGTGAGATCTTCTTGGAGTCCCTCACAGTCTGCTTCTGTCTTGACTATCCTAAACAGTTTGGTATCATCTGCAAACTTTACCACCTCACTGCTTACCCCTTTCTCCAGATCATTTATGAATAAGTTGAACAGGATTGGTCCTAGGACTGACCCTTGGGGGACACCACTAGTTACCCCTCTCCACTCTGAAAATTTACCATTTATTCCTACCCTTTGTTTCCTGTCTTTTAACCAGTTCTCAATCCAAGAAAGGACCTTCCCTCTTATCCCATGGCCATGAAATAAAAGGTTTTCCGTTAAAAGTATTTCCGCAAAAGAGCATCTAGATTGGTCCCGGAGTTATCATTAGAACGATGTGCTTTTGCGCAAAAGCGCGCCGCCAATCTAGACGTGCTTTTGCGCAAAAGCAGAAGCCCGGAACCATTTTGAAGAGGGCAAAAGGGCACCAGCCCTTTCCGGTGGGGGTAGGGGGGCCTGGAGCTCCGTTCAGACATGTGCTTAAAGGGGTCTCGCCGGATAGCCGTTTGTCTCCTGCTCCATGCGGTAGGACCTCTGGCAGGGACTGACAGACATAGCAGGTTTGGTGGTTGCCCTCTGCCTTTTGGACACCACTGCCTTTTGCCCCCTAGTGCTTTTTCCTGGTTTTGGTTTCTTGTGCCTTGCTTTGTCTGCCAGGGGTGGCCATGTGCCTGCTCTGGCCCCTGTCGGCCATTTTTGAGTGCCTGCAGCTGGTGCTCCAGGCTGGTGCCCTCGTGTTCCAGGACCAGGAGGTGCAGATCGCCTTGGACTCCCTCACCAGGGAGGCCAGGGAGTCCCTGTGGCATCCCCACCCCACCGTGGAGAGGCCACTCTGGAGACTGGACACCAGTACAGACTGGTGGGACCGGCTGGTCCTTGGGCAATGGGACGACCAGCAATGGTTCCGGAATTTTCGCATGCGAAAGTGGACGTTCCTGGAGCTCTGTGCCTGGCTCACCCCCGCGCTCCAGAAAGCCATCACCCGGCTGCGTGCACCCATCCCCGTGAAGAAGAGGGTCGCCATCGCGCTATGGAAGCTGGCCACCCCGGACAGCTACCGATCGGTGGCACAGTTGGTGTGATCGTCATGGAGGTAAGTCCCAGGGGTAGTGGGGAGTGGGGTGGGGGGAGGGTGCTGCACTCCATGCCCAGGGGCAGCCAAGACTCCAGGCTGGGTCACCCAGGGGTTTGGGCCGTCCCTCCCTTGCACAGGCCTGCTGGTGGGGGGCGGGGGTGTGGGGCGAGGGGGCCCTGGTGTGTGTGTGCGTGTGCGTGTGTGTGTGTGTGTGTGTGTGTGTGCGTGAGGACAGAGGGAATCATGGGGGGGGCCAAGGGAGCGCACACTCACCCCTGCCTTATGTGATGTGTTCCCTTGTGTTTCTCTGCACCCTTCTGCAGGTCGTCCACGCCATCAATGATGTCCTGCTCCCAAGGGTGATCCACCTGCGCGACGTGGATGCTACGCTGGCCGGCTTCGCTGCCCTCGGGTTCCCCAACTGCGGGGGAGCCCTGGATGCAACCCACATCCCCATCCGGGCCCCGGAGCATCAAGCAGCCCATTTCACGAACAGGAAGGGGTACTGCTCTATTGTTCTCCAGGCCCTCATGGACCACCGGGGCTGCTTCCTGGATGTCTATGCGGGCTGGTCCGGCAGGGCACATGACGCCCACATCCTCCGCAACTCCGGACTGTTTCGCAGGCTGGAGGCGGGCACCTACTTCCCCCGGCGGGAGTTGACTGTCGGGGATGTGCCTATGCCCATCTGCGTCATCGGGGACGTGGCCTACCCCCTGCTGCCCTGGCTAATGTGGCCCTACACGGGGTGGCTGGACCAGAACCGGGCCTGGTTCAACGACCGCCTCAACTGGGCCCGAAATCAGGTGGAGTGCCCTTCGGCCGCTTAAAAGCCCGCTTCCGTTGTTTGCTCATCCGTCTCGAGATGTGTGAGTGGAATGCAACAGAGGTACTGGCCGCGTGCTGCGTGCTCCACAACATTGTGGAGCGGAGTGGGGAGGCCTTCCTCCCTGCATGGATGGCAGCCGAGGCACAGATGTTTGAACAGCCCCACACAGCTGCCATCCGCCAGGCACACCAGAATGGGGTGCGCATCCGAGAGGCCCTAACGGGCATGTTCGCACAAGCCCCATAGTAGGGTCGCCTCGGTCTCCCCATACAACTCCTTCCCATCCCCTACCCTTTCCCCTCCCCTCCCCTTACCTCCTCCCATTGTAAAGCGTCGGTTCCAAGCACATCGGCCGTCATCGTGAATGTTCGTCAGGTGCGTCGGACGTAGCTAGGGTTTTTCTTTTTAGTTTAGGCTAGGGTTTAGGCCACCATCGCCTGTCCAAGCTGTCCCGAAGAACAGGAAGAGGATTCATGGTTCGTGTGGAAGGCTCGAGTCAGCGTACCCGATTCCACTTCTCTTCGCGGGATCTCCTGGCTGTTCCTCTCCTGAGGCCCGGAAGGACCAAAGGATTGAGGTTGCCAGCAACACTACAATCGTCCCCTGCGTCTAGACTATGTACATATTCTTTTGTGTGCGTCTTTTAACCTTTCTTGCTTGTTTGTTATCTATGTTAATATAGTTGTGGTTTAAATTTTACTTAAAAGTGTCAGTATTTATTTATGCGCCACAAACCAATGACCACTTAAAGGAACAACCGGTGATAGATACAGAATTTGGTGTCCGCATTTTGTAATCCTCTTAAATTTAGTTGGCTAATTGGCATCTCAAATCATTTATTACAGTTACCTCGAGTAACACAATAACCAACACAGTTTTGTTTTCAACTGAAAAATGTATGTTTTTATTTACAAGGGGGAAGGGGAGGGGAGGAGATCTTCAACTGGGAGGGGGAGGGGGAGGAGACCTTCAACTGGGAGGGGGAGGAGCTACTCCTGGGAGAGGTGGCCCCTGCGAGCGCTCCTGCGGGGGCGGACCTGGACATGAGGGGCAGGCTGCATCGGGGCAGGCTGCACGGGGAGGTGGGCAGGAGGGGCTATTGCAGGGGCAGCAGGAGGAGGCATAGCAGGAGGGGGCATTGCAGGGGCGGCAGGAGGGGGCATAGCAGGAGGGGGCATTGCAGGGGTGGCAGGAGGGGGCATAGCAGGAGGGGGCATTGCAGGGGCAGCAGGAGGGGGCCTTGCAGGAGGGGGCATTGCAGGGGCAGGAGGGGGCATGGGCAGTGCTAGGGGAGGGATGGCGGGGGCATGGGGTAAGGCCAAGCCATAGTGAATGGCATGGGATTTGTGGGCAATGAGGGTGGTGATGGAGTCAGCCATCCGCGTGCACTGGGCCTGGAAGGCGGCCCAGGCCTCCTGGCGCCACTGCAGGTCCCCCTCGACGCGATGGTGAATTGATTCCTCGATGCGCTTGACGGCCTGCACATGCTGGCGAAGGAGCTGGTCCAGGTGGTGGAGCCTCTGGCTCCGTGGTTGGGCAGCTGGGGGTGCCGCTGCTGCTGGACTGGAGGGTCCCTGGCTTGTGCTTGGTCCTGCTGCAGGGAAGAGAAGAAAGGATGGGTCAGTCAGGCAGGCCGACCACTGTCCCCACACCTCATGCCCTCCACCCCTGAGCCCAGGCGACACCACAATAGTGTGGCTTGGGCCCACTCGGTTCCCCCCCTGTCCCCTGTGTTGTATGTTTGCAAGGAGGGCCGCCCCTGGAGTAGGGTCCTCCTCCATGTATTGTAACCACCGGTCTGTGTCCTGGCCCCGTGAAGGGCGGGAGGGTGCGTGTGTTGCATTCACCTGTGGAACTCCCTGCCGGTGGAGGCTGTGAGGCTTTGGGCTAATCACTGGTGTTTGACAGGGAGCAAGATGCATCCCCACACAGTGCCTGGGAGCACATCTGGCAGAGGTGGTCTGGGATCTCAGATCCCCATCGTGTGGGATATCTCCTGGACGGAACCAGGAGAGTGACTGGGAGGGAGGGGTGTCCCATCCTTGCAGCAAAACTCAGGCGGCCCAAAGGGCGGCCTGAGCGCTTCCCCCCCTTCTCCCTCCCACTATCCCTCACACACGTAGCCCAGGGACATGTGTGGCCGCAGTGGGGACTTCCCTCGGGGAGCCAGCCAAGGCACCGGGAGCAGGCGAGGAGCTCAGTGGGGGCCATGTTCACAGGGCTGTGATGCTGCGGTTTACCCAGGAGCAGCTGGCTGTGCCTCAAAGCCAGGCATGGGACAGTGTGCCATTCTCCGTGCTGCACCCTTGTGGAGGTGCGGGCTCTGGGCTGAGTCCCTGGGGCCCTGGCTGGTTCCAGCCGGCATCCACCCTTCCCCCTGGTCCCGCCAAATGTGTGTGAGCAGCACGGTCCCAGGCATGCCCTGCAGCTGCCTGCCACGGCCTCATGCCGCTCGGTCACCAGGCTGCACGTGGTTGCACGTGCTGCTTCCTGCCTAATGCTACACAGCGTGCAGCTCACGTGGCCTGAGTGACATGCTCTCCCCCTTCCCTCCTCCCCCTCCCCCCTCCGGGTGCCTGGCCTCCCCCCCCCGCCCCCTGCCCTTGTGAGTGCAAAGTGCAAGACTCACCGGAGGATGCATGGGAGACGTCAGGGCTGCTGGAGGGGGCCTGCTGGGTGGCAGTGCTGGCCTCATCCTCCGATGCACTGCTGTCATCTCTTTCCCCCGCCTCAGTGGTCCTGGTGACGGGGGAGGTGCACGCTGCTGTCCACGGGCACGTCTGGGGCTTGCGGGGCTGGCTGGCCCAGGATGGCATGGAGCCAGTCGTAATGGGGGCAGGTGTCTGCTCCTGCCCCCTGGCCCTCGCTGGCCCGCACGTAGCCCAGGCGCAGCTCCTTGACTTTTGCCTGGACTTGTTCGAGGGTCCGGGCTGGATGGCCTTGCTGGGCGAGTGCCTGGGCCATGCGGGTGAAGATGTCTGCATTGCAGCGCTGCGAGTGGGTCTCATGGAGGGCCTCCTCCTCCTGCCAGAGGTCGAGCAGGCTGTCCAGCTCCCCCGAGGACCAGGATGGGGCCCGTCATTTGTGGCCCCTGGGGGCCTCCTGTGCTGGGGGTGCAGGTGTCTGAGCGCCCAGAGCTGCTATGCTGGCTGTGATGTGGCTGCTGGGCACGGCAGGGGCACCGTGGCAGACCTCAGGCCAGAGGTCTGAGGCACGCTCCTGCCACGTGCACTCAGCAGCCTGCGTCTGCTTTAAGAGCTCAGGTTACCAGGAACTCCAGGACTCCTACGGGGTCTCCCAGCATCCAAACCGCTTTTTTCCGTTTAGCCTGCTTTTGCGCAAAAGTCTTAGCTAGCTGTCTACACTGGCCCTTTTGCGCAACAGTTTTTTGCAAAAAGGACTTTTGCCCGAACGGGAGCGTCAAAGTATTTGCGCAAGAAGCACTGATTTCTTACATTAGAACGTCAGTGCTCTTGCGCAAATTCAAGCGGCCAGTGTAGACAGCTGGCAAGTTTTTGCGCAAAAGTGGCCGCTTTTGCGGAAAAACTGGCCAGTCTAGACACAGCCTCAATGTTTTTCAGAAATATTAGGGGCGAAGTTTGCAAATTTAAGGAGCAAATTTGGAGCATTGTAATGTATACGCTAGTCCTTCATTACTGTGTTTCTCTGTTTGGTGTGGCTTTTAGATCCACTCCAAATACAAAAAGGCACAGGAGTGCAGGTATGAAAAGATATATTCTGGGGAAAAGCAGAACATCACTAAATAAACACCAGTTTGTGCTTTTAGTCTCTTCAACACAACTCCTTTGCTTAGCTTGTAAGCGAAACTCAGAGGATAGAATTTCAGTCTGATACTATAACTAAATTAAATCACTGACAATTTTGTATAAATTTATGTGACTATTTTATAAAAAATATCTTGACTCTAATTCAAATTTCCTTTTAAAGTTAAATGATTTTGTTTAATGTACTTTATTATTAATCACACTTACGTCAATGGATGTTTTGCCTGCAGTTTGTCTACACAAGAACTGTAAAGCTTCAAGATTGGACCTAGAGATTTAAGGCAGATTTTTACAAAAAAGAAATCAGATCTTTCTAGGCATTAAAGCAGCAGTTTACTGCTATTAGACAAACTTGTCTGAGTGATTGTAATGGGTCCAATTTGCTGTTATTCATATTGCTCAGACATTTATGTGTCAGTTCTTGTATCATTTCCAGTCTCTGTAGATGTCTACACAATTCTGGCAAGAGATCCAGACCTTTTGGAACTGTTGAAGTAAGTGGGTAAGATGTATCTAAGAACTGTTCTTCTCAATGGATGAAGCTTCACATATGACCACCAGGTGACTCCTCTTCAACCCATTCTCTGTAGAAGGCTAAAGGCAAATGGGAGAGTAGTCTCCTGGTGGAAATCAGAGGAAGCCTTTCAAAAGGTGATTAGCCTATCAGCCAAATCAACTGATATTTGCATATGACAGTCTAGACTGGGTTCTTGAATACAAGTTTCATTTAAATACTAACATTACTGTATTCACTCGTCACTATGGAACACAATAGCATGCTTGTGTTGCATCAGATACATTATTCCAATAGAATGTCCAATTTACTCTCTTGCGGGCATGTTTTCCAAATACTTACCAGGATCTGCTACGTGAAACTCACAGAAGGATTGGGCCAAAGGGAACCCATACCAGAGCCTCACTTTATAAATATAAACTAAACTTCCAAGCCTTAACCTTTGGAAAGAAACCTCACCAATCCTGGACAAATTAAAGATTTCCTCTGAAAATTTACTTGCCTGATGTTTCGAGTTGCTAACCTCTTGTTTTTCCCTTAATCTACTTAGCTCAGCCTTGAGTTGTGCTGCTTTCAAGGTTCTCAGACATTTGTTCAGATGTTACATTTCTATTGAGATGGATTCCTAGACAAATGGAAAAAAATGTAAAAGGTTGTTTATTAACACACAAACAGCAAATTCCATGACCCTGGTGACACTGATGGTAAAAACACAGGGTAATCCACAAGTTTTGAACTTTACATGGGCTTCTTCCTTGTTAGTTTAATTTCAGAATTGTAGTCCCACACCTCATGTGAAGCCCTTCACAAAATGACACCATGTTTGTCTCACTTTGTTGAGGTGTTCTGGCTTCTGCTGATCCATGACCATACAAAAGTAACCAAGGTCTTTCACATTATGAGCTGCCATCTGACTGTTCTTCAGGCTTCACCAACTTTCTCTTTGAAGTTAAAGGTTTTCTTTTTAACCATAGTCACTATTCATCTGTATTATTTTGACTGATTTTGTAATAATGGTAATTTGGGATGGTCATATATAAAGATGTTTGATAACTGTGATTTGTTTTTTGTTATAAGCTATTAAGTCAGTGGAAACCACTAATCCACCAATCCTTGTTCCCATCACACTACATGGAATGGGAATTTCTAAAGATGGGTCATGGCCTTTCACCTCATCTTCATCAACTTAAAGTATCTATAAAACTGTGCAGGGATCAAGAAGACCAGATTAATGAGTGCTGTGTTATTAATGGCTGCCTTTACAAACAACATGGTGAATCAATGTAGGAACAGCCAGAACTAAATTCAGCTGCTGTGAATCCCCTAAAATCAACAATGCTGAACCAATGTAAATGAAACCAGTGCATGGCCAATAATGAGTAGTATAAATATGTAGGATGCATCTCACTTATACAAGTGTTGGCAGAGATTGATATTTCCTTTATTTCTCCTGACCTTCCTGAAGAGTAGATGACATTTCCATGGAGGCTGAACAGTAGCCAAATAGCTTCCTAGCTCAAGCAATCATGACATTTTGATTTTATTATGTGTAACTGACATTAGGAGCGCTCTCATCCGATCTGCCTCAGGTGGGAGCAGAAGGAACTCAGAATGTGCTGAGCTTTGAACACCAAGTAGTGACAAGTATAAATTCTATCAATTGATTGTTCCTGTAGTTTCAACCCACAAGTGATTGTAAAGACCAAACTAGAGACAGAAGACTGTAAATGTAGTCTCTTACATAATGTAATTATATCTCTCTGCTCTGCAGAAAAGAAACTTGTTTCCAGTTATCACTGGAGTAAAGTAACACAGCATGTTTTCCCTGTTGCATGTGACTAGTTGCACATAGCCAGGGCCACCCGAATTCTCATGTACGGAACAGATTTTCTTCCACTGGCTTTTAAGTCCAAACAGTGGAGTGAACAAATAGGAAACAGATTTTCTCCTATTAATAAGCCAAGACTTCAGTACTGTTTTATTTCAAGACAGCAATTTATACACCTAAAACTTATCAAAAGTGAATGCAATCATATAAAAATGGCTTGGCAACCTACATCTGAGGATTTAACAGAATGCACAAAATCTTTTTGATGTTTAAAACTGAATGATTAGTGAGACTTAGTTTACATGATCTGTTTTCATATGATTAATTTCAGCTTGCAGTATATTCCTGAGAACATAAGAACGGCCATACTGGGTCAGACCAAAGGTCAATCTAGCCCGTATCCTGTCTTCTGACCATGGCCATTGCCAGGTGCCCCAGAGGGAATAATGATTCCAAAGATTCCTGTTTAAACAGGCACAGGATAAAAATAATTATTTTCGTCATTGATATATTTTTAACCACTTTGCTTTTTACATCTTACTGGATTAAAAAAATTAACTCTTAATAAGCTACACAATTTGCTTCGAGTTAATTTCGAAATAGAGAGCTATGCCAAAATATCCCTTAATCTACATAGAATGAGGTTTACAGGGATGTCAGAATAGTGTGCCTGTTATTTTGAAAGCTATTTTGAAATAACGAACATTTTGTCAAGATGCAGAAAATGCTATTTCAGGATACTGGAAGTATCCCAAAATAGTGCCACTGGCTCAGACACACCCTGTGAGCACATCAAAAGATGGGAAAAGGGAAAAATAATAAGAAGGCAGGAATGGTAAAACCTGAGAAGGAATTTGCCCCAGCAAATTATATCTGTTCAGTGTCCTTTACAAATATGTAATTTACCTCGGCAGAGAGGCAAAATGGCTTTTAATAACTAAATCCTAAATTTAGCATACTTTATTCTCTCTTTAAACCATTGTAAATCTATTAACATGCTATGCATATGCACCCTTCAGCGGCCTCAAGACCTATAAATTCTTGCTGGAACACCATGCGGCACACTCTGAGTAGCTCTGAGGGCTGCCTAGGAGGGCCATGGTGCAATGTGTCTCCATTTGGCATTGAGGGCCAGCTGCCCCAGCCTCATGCCTTCCTCTCAAGGCACCACCCCTTCCGGGAGCCACCCTTTTGGCCTCCAGGACCTGAAGATGCTGACCCTACCTTCCATCAAAGAGGCTTCAGCATTCTTAACCATCTGAATCAAGTCAAAGGCATTTAGGATCCCTAATGAGTAAGTCTTCAGAGCCTGCATCACCCTGGTACTTTCGAAAATTGTACCTTGTAGTCTTACCTGAAACCCAATCTGTCTTTAAACACAGTGGGGTCAATGAGAGAGGAGAAGATGTTGTAACTAATTCAGCTGCTCAGTGTTGTGGTACGTCAGAGGTTCAGTAGCATCCCAGATGAGTCATAACCCAGAAAGAAAAGTGTGGAAGAGGCTTCATCTCTTAGATCTATTGGTACTAGCGTTGGGAGATCCCAATAAGCCTGAGAACATGTCTAAAGCAAAGGGATATTAGCAAGGCTAAGAGACAGGAGTGATTGCTGATACATGAGGCATGGTGGCTTACACTGTTATATTTCAAGCTGTGGCATAGTATTTCCTGAACTTGCCCCTGCAGGACATCCTATAAAACCATGGGATTCTTCAGGTCTAGCATGGGAGCACCCTTCAGTCTATTCCTCTTTGAAAGCCACATGGTTGATCTGCAGGCTTCCTGGCCAGGATCTGTCACACTGGGGCCTCCTCTTCATTGTTTCCCTATGGCTGCAGCAGCCCTTCCTGCACAGGTCCCACTACTGGGCTGGTCTAGCCCTAGAGGCAGCTAGACTAAAAGCCTTCCTATTGGTCCCTGGATGTATATAGTAGTCCTTTAAAAGGACAGTAATCCTTTTTATTGGGTCTGATGGCTGGTTACTCACCACACTAATCCCCAGAGTTTGGGCACACCTTCTGCAATAGACTTTTACATGATTCTGAGCTAGCCACTCGCTCTGTGCACAGACCTGTAGCCATCCATGCTTCTGGCCTTACATAGAGCTCCTCAGCTTCTCTATGGCCTGCTTCACTGCTCTGCTCTCAGCACACCATTCAACTCCTCTAGCCACTCTTCAGTTTCTCTGCTCTGCTCTCCAATAACCATGCCACCTGCCTAGCCCATCCTACTCTGGCTACTGGCTATTCGGAGATCAATTCCTGGCTGCAGTGCCTTCAGAGATTTCCATGCCTTCCCCATATTGGCCAAGAGAAGAGGAGGTCCCCATGTCTCAAACCAGGATGGTCAGTGGGGAGGAGATAAAATTAGAAGTTTTCTGCTCACCAGATTCAGCCACAGAGTGTTCATAAAACAGGTATATGTGGAGATAGATTCTGAAGAAATATGCTAGAAGGGAACACAAGTGTATACAACTTGTAGGACAAGATTGTACATTCGTGTAAAGCCATATGCTACCACAGTTACTCATGGGACGAGTACTTCACTATAAAAATAGTCCCAAAACTGGCCTAGTGAATAGCATACTAGATTGGCATTTAGATAACCTGGGATCTAGTCTCACATCTGCTGCTGTATGCCACGGGGCAAGTCTCTGTGCCTTGGTTTTCCCATGTGTAAAATAAGGATAATGCCGTCAACCTCCTTTGTAAAAGGAAATTGCAGTCTAGGCATAAAGAGTGCATGATTTTTCATGAATTAAGATGCTACTCAGCATAAGAAAGGGTGGGAGAATTAGGCTCAACAAAATTACTTCTCACACTCGTCCGGATTCTACAATCCTTACCCTGACTAGCACTTGCATGTACATGCATTCCTATTGATATACTCAAACCCTGTGGGGCTGGGCATAAGAACAGACTTGAACTCAATGAAACACCTGGCATGAGCAAGTACTACTCACCTGTGGCACCTGCAGCCCCGGGCGCAAGCTGGGGCGCCCCTCCCGCGTGTTACCTCCCCTCCACCCGGGGTTGCATCCCCCTCCCCGTCCAGGGATGACGCGGACCTATATTTTAATCCCTATAGAAATCAGTGCAACTTTTCTACCATTCAAAAAACGATAATGGACTATTGTTTTTCTACATTTTGTTCCTCTGGTTTCCCGAGCAATGCCGGGTAACTCCAGCTCGTAGGTTATACTTTGCTGAGAGTCTGACAGTTTATTACCCATAAGCCACACTATAAAATGAGTTATATTATTAATATTTTATTGAACAGTCTTCTAATACTAGATCTGGAAAATCAACATTCCCTAAACTGAGATTCAGAACAAACTTTATAAGACTAAGCAGTCAGTGGAGTGCAATACATTGCCCAATGCTTCTGTCACAAGTGACAATGGAGAAGCAACAAATTTTAGTTATATTGGACCAGCTCTTCAGCTGGCATAAATCAATATAAATTGACTGATTTTGAGTTACATTAGCTAAGGGTCTGGGCCCCAGTATTTCTGAAAGACAATCCCTCCTCCCCCCCCCCCCCAAAAAAGAGGGGAGATTATTTTAACACAGATTTAAATATTAGATTACTTTATTTGCACTAAGCCACAGCCCCTCCAAAATTCTTCATGAATACTGTAAAGTGGATTGAAAGCAGCAGGTAAATGCCCGTGAAGAACACGGAGGAAGTCCTCATTGGTGTAATTCTTACAGAGGTAGCATAGTTATCTCATGCACTAACCATGTCCCTTTCCCCTCCTTTCTGTCATAAGAAGGGAAGGTGCATGTCAGGAGTGTGCAGGGCCAAGAAGGGACATGGCAGGGTGGAGCTGCAACATGCCTGATCCTTCCCTAATCTGTGATCCTTGAAATAGGACCTTAGGCCAATGCCATAAACTAGATCTCCTCCTTGGCAGCTCTAATTTTCACTGGGACCATGGGGATTCTAGTCAGAGAGCTACAATTGGCAGCCCCTCCTCTTCCTGTGTGAATCTAGCTTGAGGAGTTCACTACCAAATTGTGCATTTTTTTAATATTAAGGTAACTATCCTTAAAGTATCAATAACACACACAATTAAAGCTGATGGCTAAGCATAATAGAGTTGTCAATAGCAAGGTTCATTTCAGTTATTCATCACATTATTGAAATAGCAAGGACATTGCCTCAAATTAAAAATAGGTTTGGTCATTTTATTTGTGATGCTATCAGGAATAAATGTACAGTTACACTGAACACCTGAAAGGGTCCCAAATAGTAAATATGCACCATTGATCAAATACACCTCCCTCTGGAATTGAGGATGCTTGTGACAAGTAACCAGCACCCTACAAAACAGATCATGTGGAGATTTTAGCAAAGGGTACCAAGGCTAGTCACAGAGTCCCATGGGATTATTAGTAGCGGTGTGAATCACAAAGGGGTTTTGGTTTTAACATTTTACACAAGGAACTCAACACAGAGAGTGAAACGACTTCAATTGTCTCTGGCCCAGGATATGATGCTTACACTTAAATAATTCTACCTTTCAAATGAGTATCTATAGTCATTCCTCCACCTCTGCCCACACAGTTCTTCAGATTCTGCATTTCTTAAGGGCTGCTTCAGTTGCCTGAACATGACCTGTAAAAAATCACTACTGGCATGTTTTTTCATGTTGCCAGCCTTCTGGATACCAGTGAGATTGCAATTTCTATGAAGCCCCTGCTGTTTCTTACAGGAGGGTACTGGAAACCACAGCCTGTGACAGTGATGGAATGCATTCTTTTATAGTAGCAGTGCCTGCCATTTGACAGGATGTAAATGATAACCCTCCGTGGTGGGTTTGAGACCTTTAAATGTAAATCCAAATCCAAAGGAGCAGTGGGAATGCTAGTCTCACATTAGCATAGCACTTTTTTGTATACAATGGAAAATTAACATGACCAACTTACTTATCAAAATATATGGAGCCTTTTATATCTATTTCATATGCACTCAGATCTCAGGCAAGCTGATATTGTTCACAGTTCTCTATGGACCACTATGTCAGTGGTTCACACTGTATTAAATAAACAGATTGTTTCAGTGTAAGGCCTAACTGGCTATTGTCCACTCTATTCCCAAATCAGCATCATCCTTGATCAGCATGTCAAGGACTGACTGACCATAGAGAATGATCTCCCCTCTAAGTCCCAGAGTTCTTCCTGGAAAGGATTGATATATAATAACAGGAAATTGAGCACCACAGCTGGCTGTGGCATAGACACATGCAAGACTATATGCTTCATGCTGGTCAAGCCAGGATCTTTCATAAGCACAAGATTTCACTTAAAATTATATGTCTGCGTCTAGATTGGCATGATTTTGTGGAAATGCTTTTAGTGTTTCTGAGGCCAACATAGGGAATGAGCATGCTTCGTCCTTTAAAAGAATATGGTACTTGAAATTCCTTGATACTGCTCCAATAATCATGCAGGACTTCTCCCTGGCCTGTGGACACTGCAGATGGAATGCCTCCATCTGGAACCTCTGTGGTGTTCCTCTGAACAACTTCACTTTTGATTTTATCCAAGTCCACAATTATCAGCAATGCATTCCGTACTAATTCTGGTATTTAGAATAAGCAGCTTTTGGCAGTGGTGATAATTCTTCTAAAAAATGACAATACTTGAAAGTACTGTGTTCAGTGGAAATTAGAACTTGTGTAAAATTCATTGTTTATCTGGAATTCCTGTATTCACTTAGTTATCATACTTTTTTCTATAGGAGATCTGTGTGCAATTTGACATTATGCACATACCTGCAGTTGAACAATTTGGGCCAAACTCAACATTCCCTTTGAATTTTAAAACTCTTTTCGAAGCTGATTGCTTTCCACTGGTATATATAATTATTTTCCAAACACGCTGTTACCTTAGAATGGTCATGGGTCATGCTGAACAAGCTAACGTACAGGACATTAACTGGTCAGTGTATGTTGCTTTCGGGACTGGGCAAACACTGTGGTCTAGTCTGACTCTGTGCACGACAGTAAATGCATTGTTAGTAAGTGGCTGTGTCTAGACTGGCGCGATCTTGCGCCAGAGCTATGCAAATGAGGCTCAGTGTGGAATATCGCCGAGCCTCATTTGTATAACTAATGAGCCGCCATTTTTGTGGAAGAGGCTCTTGTGCAAGACGGAGCTGTCTACACCGTCCCGTCTTGCACAAGAAACACTCTCTTGCGCAAAGCCGTTATGCCTGAAAATAATCAGCATAACAGCTTTGCGCAAGAGGGTTTTTCTTGAGCAAGACGGGGCAGTGTAGACAGCTCCGTCTTGCGCAAGAGCCTCTTCCACAAAAATGGCGGCTCATTAGTTATGCAAATGAGGCTGGGGGATATTCCACGCTGAGCCTCATTTGCATAGCTCTGGCGCAAGATCGCGACAGTCTAGACACAGCCAGTAAGTATAACGTCATTTGCTTGTGTCTGTGAAGGTAGCAGCAAAAACTGTACAACAGTTCTTTTAACCTTTTCTTTTCCAAGGAAACATAAAAGGACAATCTGATTCCAGTTAAGTTTCATAAGGAAGAAAAATTCACTCCGAGACAGGAAACTCATATCCCAGCTTTCAGCGTAAAGCAAAATGTCATGGCCAAGTTATAAAATGCTTTAAAAATGGGGTATAT
Source organism: Pelochelys cantorii (assembly GCA_032595735.1). NCBI lineage: Eukaryota > Metazoa > Chordata > Testudines > Trionychidae > Pelochelys > Pelochelys cantorii. Next base: position 327,992,575 of record CM064326.1, on the reverse strand, counting down.
ATAATGAAAGTGCTGACAGCCCTTTAATTATACTCACGAATGTGGCTGTATGGCATTGGCAGAATAATTTTGATTTCCTCTTTGATTCTTAAGGTCTGAAGCAATTTTAATTTACTGTGAAGTGACATCTTGCAGAATACTAGAGTGCGGCACTTTATTTCAATATTTAAAATACTGAATTACATGCTACTTCTTTTTTAAAAATCCATAACATCTGCATTGAATCCAAATGAGTCTATTACAAAATTGCATTACTAATATCAAATGTATTCTTATGGTTGTGGAACACAAGGAATAGTATATTAATGCGCTCCATGCAGACCATAGATTTTTGCAGAATCTATTTCTTCTACTTTTATAGGCAGGAGCACTGACTATGGTTAAAGTTGCCTCATGCTTTCTGTTGATTTTAATTTAATCAGATTTTAACTGTTAGAGCTGAAATTTTCAAAGTTAGGAGTCTGCCTGAGACTGAATATTTCTGAAAAGTTACAGAAAAGAGCGTTTGATTATTTCTGAGAATGAGGACATAACATTTGCCAATGTCAAAACCAAATCTTCCCTTTGTTTGATTGAGGGGCTCTAGAACTTCCATGTTTTGGAGGAGAGAATTGAAATCTGACAAGACAATGGGAAAATAGTATGTGATCGTCTAACTAAAGTCTATATATCAAAATGCATTGGCACAATGGGAGCAAAGGGACTTTGAATAGAAACATTATGTCTGGCACTTTCTAAATTTTGCATGTTTGACTCTGAATGTTATTTTTTTTTAAATAACTTCTCTGCGTGTATCGTGTAGTTAAGGTTGCTCCTCCCAAAAACAGGACTCTCTAGTCCGGCTACATCCATGGTCTGGTAAGCCCATGGATGTTCCTGGATCAGAGATCCCTGGGTCCAAGAGCCTAATGGCAAGAGTGCCAGTGGCAGCAGGGCTGGGGCAGGCAGCTGGCAGCCTGGCTGGGACAGAGGCTGGGGCCAGGCCCAGGCCCAGGCCCAGTGCTGGCATCTGGCAGTCTGGCCAGGGCTGGAGCCAGTGGCAGCAGGGCTGGGGATGGGGGCAGGCTGGTGGTAGGGGGACTGGAACATTTGGAGGTAGTGGGGCCTGAATCCAGCATTCTGAACAGGGCCAACAGCCCAGCAGGGCTGGAGGCAGGGTGGCTGGCTGGGGAAAAAGTGGAGCCAGTGATGGGGGAGAAGTGGCAGTGACGGGTTGGGAGGCAGTGACAGGGGACCACCCCCGTCTTAAAAATTCCCTTGTTCAGGACTGGTCAGGTCCTGAGGGTACCAGACCAGGGAGGTCCAACCTGTAGTATATCAACATTCCTTCTCACTGAGAATAAATCTCATTACATAGACATTTAAATATGCAGGAGACACAGAACTGGGACATAGGCAGTCTTACAAGATTGGGTGGTAAAGAGGCAGTCGGATGAAACCTGGGTGCTAATTCAATTTTATGCTTTTATGACCTAATCAAAAATCCATTGTAATCAATGGAAACATTTCTCATGGCTTCAGTAGGCTTTGGGTCTGGTCACCAGGCCCACCAACAATGGGGGGGGGTGATAAAGGGGATGGTTGCCCTAGAGCCCTGCAATTCAAAGGAGTCCAGGGATCCCGGCTGCTGCTGCTGCCATTTAAAAGGCCACCAGAGTCCCACAGTACATGCTCCATGGAGCTCTCGGGGGGGGGGGGGTGGGTGGGTGCGCACCACACACTGAGAAGTGCAGAGGGCTGGCTGCCCCTGTCCCTTTTGCCCACGGCCCTGTCCCTTCCAACAACTTAGAGCCCAGCCCTCAACCTCCTTCCCCCCCAAATTGCCCAGGGGCCCATGGAAGCTGTTGGCTCCCTTGCTGGTCACTACTCCACTTTCTCTCATTTTCATTCTGAGGCACCTGTCCAGGAATAATACTCTATCCCTCCATCTAATTCACAAGAGGTCTGAGATAACAGGGAAATAATTCCCTTGTAAAACTGGGATATAAATGGCAACGGCAGTAGGAAATAAGTCAGGTCTTAATAACTGAGGGCCTGACAGAAGGCCACAGTCTGCATGAGACAAGCAGACTCGAGAGCCAGGAAAACATAATTCTGGATATTTCCAGCTGAATCAGAGATTAAGTTAAAATAGGCTCTGCTGAGATCAGCTAATCTTCCTCTTCCCAAGTGGTGAACTCAGTCCTCAAAGACATTCCATGTAAAGGCACATCTAGGCTGCACACTTATTTCAGAGGAAATACTCTAACATAGCTTATTTCGAAATAGCGCAGCTACGCAGCAAGTGCCCATTGAAATAGCGCTGAGCTATTTCAGAATAGAGCGTCCACCTTATTGGATGCTGAATAGCATTTAATGCCACCTGGAAGCACATCGGGCGGGCATCAGAACAGCACTCCCTGGAGGTGCTGCTGGAGACTACCTAAGGCTCAAGCTTAAAGGGACCCCCTGGTACAGCAGTGCATCAGGCTCTTCTCCTTTCCCTACCTCACTGAGGCTGTGTCTAGACTACACCTCTCTGTCGACAGAGAGATGTAGATTAGGCACACTGAAATTGCTAATGAAGCAGGGATTTAAATATCCCACGCTTCATTAGCATAAACATGACTGCCACTTTTTTTCGAAACGGAGCTTTTTTGAAAAAAACCCAGCAGTCTAGACGTGGATCTGTCAAAAATAAACCCTTTTTTGACAGATCCTGTATTCCTCAAAAAATGAGGTTTACAGGATCTGTCGAAAAAGGGTTTATTTTCGACAGATCCACGTCTAGACTGCCGTTTTTTTTCCTAAAAAGCTCTGTTTTGAAAAAAACCGGGAGGCCATGTTTATGCAAATGAAGCACAGGATATTTAAATCCCTGCTTCATTAGCAATTTTGACGTGCTTGATTTGCATCCCTCTTTCGACAGAGGAATGCAGTCTAGGCATAGCCAGAGGGACAGCCAAGCCTTTTCTTTTCCTGATGTGGTTTCCCTTGTGGACACCTCAGACTTCTGTCATGGCGCCGGACCTGCCTCCAAGCAGTCAACAGCTCTTATATGTCTTGGTGCACATCCTGCTGAAGTTTCTGTGGGCTGCCTTCCTGGCCCTGTAGGAACAGGACCCCCATCTTATTGTGGGGGCAATTCCTCACCTCTTTTTTCTCATGCAGCTCGACCCCACCTATCCTGCCCTGCACATTGTGCACCACCACTTCTGGCAACTGGACACCAGCTCCAACTGGTGGGACCATATCATCCTGGAGTGGTGGAATGACCAGCAGTGGCTCCAGAATTCCTGTATGCAGAAGGACACCTTTCTGGAACTGTGTGCCTTACTTGCCCCTGAACTCTAGCAACAGGACACCTATATGAGACCCACCCATCCCTCTCCAGAAGTGGGTAGCCATTGCCATCTGGAAGCTTGCCATGCCAGACAGCTACCGATTCATCGGGAACCAATTCAGCATGGGGAGATTGACAGTCGGGGCCATGATCATGCAGGTATCGCACTCTCATGCTATCGTCCCCACTCGTGCTAGTGAACTGAACTGCTGGAGTGGGGTTCCCTAGGGAAGGGGGTGAGGGTGGTGGAAGCCCCCTCACCAGGTTACAGTCCCACCTTCACAAAGCTCTGATGGGGGATGAAGCAAGTAGGGGTTGCTCCTTGTGTAGGGGTGGGGAGGAAAGGGTTGGGTTTGGGGGGCTCCCAAGGGCCCTGGCAACCCTGTGATGCTGTTTGGCTCATTCCACAGATGGTGAGGGCCATCAACACGGTGACATCAACCTGGGTGACACAGACCCCATCACCGCCAGCTTTGCCACCATGGGCTTCCCCAACTGTGGGGGGGCTATTGATGGTACCCATGTCCCCATCCGGGCCCCCGATCACTGGGGATCCGAATACATCAACTGGAAAGAATACTTTTCAATGATCCTGAAGGCCCTTGTCAACCACTGTGGCCACTTCATGGACATCTATGTCAGGTGGTTTGGGAAGGTACACAATGCACGTGTCTTTCAAAACTCCAGCCTCTTCCAGAACTGCATGCCTCTCTTTGCCTTTCCTCCCACACCCTTGCCTTGCCCTCCCCTCCTTTCTCCCTTCCTCCTCCTCCTTCTTTCCCCTACAGAAACATTAAACTACAATTTTTGTTTTGGAACAAGAAACTCTATTTTTTTTAATTGGAGTGAATGTAACTGGGGAGGGACTGGGGAAAGAACCTGGGGAGTGAGAAGGATAAGGTGGAAGGGGAAGGAGAGGGTCAGGGTGGGGCTGGGAGTGGAACTTGCATAGGGTTGTCCCACTGCCTCTTGTGAGGGGCCCTTGGCAGCCACGGGGGGAGCTAGAGGGAGAAGCCAGAGGGGCAGGAGCTTGGGTGGGAGTGGCCACCTGGCAGTCAAAGATCGTGTGAAAGGCTGCACAGAAGGTTCAGTCCTGCTGCAGCAGCTCCCACCAGATGTTGCAGCACAGCTGGAGGTTCTATTCAAGCGTCCAGTCCTGCTGATCCATGAAGCACTACAGGGCTCACAGGGAAGCAATATGCTCCCTCTGGAGGTTCTCGTGGACTCTTCTGCTCCAGCAGGTTATGCGGGGTCAGGAGGATAGCTCACTTCCCTCTCACAGCTGGTCCAACAGTGGAGAACAAAGAGAAGGGCAGTCATCCCAGGAGACACCGTGCATGAAGCCTACCCCTCATCTCTGAGCTGAGACCAAAAGATCTTGGGTCAGATGAAGGTGATGTGCTTCGAGCAAGGCCTTCTGTGGCCTAGGCAGCAGATCCTTTCCTGCAGGGACATAGATGTCCCTGTGGGGAGCCTCATTAACCCCACGTCCTGGAGACAAAAAGGCATGGGAAGGTGCCGGCCAGACCAGGAGCCTCTTCTCCACTGATGGACTGGCTGGGCTTCCCTCCATGCCATGCACATGCTGGGTCCATCAGTGGTGGCATCCCGAAGGGAGAGAAGGGAGAGGACGTTCCTCCCTGGGCACTGGAGGTAGAATGGCCGGGTGTTGGGGGGGGAGGTGCATGTGAGCAGCAGTGCTGTCCCCAGGAGCAGATGCTGCCCTGAGAATATGGGCATGCCCAAGTTCCATGTGCAGCACTCCTGAGTGTGAGTGTCCACATCCCCAACCTCCTGCTAGTGGTGGCTTGGGTTAGGATGGTGTCCCACCCCGGAGTCAGGAGTAAGGCCTCTCCAGACACCCAGTGAGCCAGAGCATGAGAGTCTTCTGTTGCTGCCTCCTGGGGCTGTGTGCCCCAGACTGGCGCTCCATGTGCACCCATGTGCACAGGCTGCTGCACAATCCCCAGGCCAAGAAGGCTGAGCGAGGAGCACACAACAGCCTCTTGCCGCCTGTCGCCTCCACCCGTGTGTGTGTAGGGAAAGTAATGGCACACACCTGAGGGGCCTTCCCCGACCTTGGACAATGCCCAGGAGATATCCTGCACGGAAGGTACCAACTCCAGGGTGAGCATGACCTCCTGGTTGGTGGGCATGGATACAGTACTGGCCTTGTCTGGTTCTTTCTTCTCCTTCTTCTCCTCCTTACTGGCTATGCCCCCCGGGAGGGCAACGATGGGCATCCCCAGCCCTCACAATGGTGGGGGGGGGTGAGACTGACCATCCCCCTAGGCTGTGGTGGAGCTGAGTCTAGTATGGGCAGGCCTGTGGTGCCATCCTGGAGCAGGAGCTGCGCTTCCTGGCCTTGGCATAAGCCTGCCTTAGCTCTTTTACTGTCATGCGCATCTGCTCCTGGGTGCACATATGGCTTTTGGCCATCCGGCTGTAGACATCTGCATTCCTGTGCCTGGTGCGGAGATCCTGGAAGTTTGGCTCCTCTCCCCAGACCTCAGTGAGGTCCAGGATCTCCACACCAGACCAGGAATGCACATACCTCTTCCGTCTCCAGGCAGGGTCCTGGGAACTGGCTGCCAGATCCGTAGAAGCAGAGGAGGGCTCAGTTAGAGCAATGGGGTCATGGTGGCCAAACATGCTGGTCTGGCAGCTGCTGGGTGGTTCAGGGCTCTTAGGATCTGCCGTGAGCCACAAGCCCTTTCCCCTGTGGCTGCAGCTTTAAGGGCTGCGGGGGAAGGGAGACTACAGAGTTTTGATGAGTGTGGACAGAGTGGCCAGCAGGGCACCTGTGCGAAGGGCTGGAGGCCTCTTCTTTCAAAATAACTCCAGCTGCCCTGTCTACACACACCCTATTCCGAAATAGCTATTTCAGAATAGATGTTATTCCTCGTACAATGAGGGTTACGGAATCCATAATAAGTCACCCGTTATTTCAAAATTATTTCAAAATAATGGGCTTCCTGTGTAGATGCTTGCAAAGTTATTTTGGAATAATGTCCGTTATTCTGGAATAATGCTGCTGCGTAGGCGTGCCCAAAGTGAGCTCAAACTCCAATTTCTACCATCTACAGGAATCTGAAAAAGTTTGTGGGTATCTGGACAGAGGAAGAAGTAATGGCTAAGCATCTTTGCAGGACTCCCTTCCCAAAATAAAAAAAATAATTAATTAAATAATAATACATTAAATAAAATAATAAAAAGCTCTGTTCAATCACTACTGGTTCCTGGACACAGTTCAGACTCCAAACTAATGATGACAAGTCTTCTTGCAATTCCAGCCGAACCGTTTATACAAATGAAGTAACACTACATTTTACTTACTTTATTTCCTAGCCTTATGGTTTCAATTGAGTTGTGCATTCTGCTTTGCCATGACCATATTCTATTAAACAATTGCTCTTTTTCACATAGAGCTGGGTGCTGGTAAGCAATGGGAAAATACTTTTGCACAAGGTGAGATCTTCAGATGATTTAATTTAGCAGTGCTCCAGATTACTCAGTGGAGCTATGCTGATTTACACCAGCTGAGGTCTGGCAAGAGTATAATCATTAGAGTTTTTAAGGCACTTTGGGGTCCTCTGGGAAGAAGGGTGCCATATGTAAGGGGAGATTATTAACATAATAGTTCTTGAAATTGTGGTAAGATTATACCCATTAAAATGCAATGTCACAGAAGGAACTGTGCTTAACCTTTTCTTGAGGTTGACCAGGCTCTCAAGCTGTCAAGCAGAATCTCTCCCAAGAGAGAAAAACAGGCTCACACTGCATTAGAGGGCACTGTAAACAAATGTCACTACAGGATGTGTGAAGTGTGTGGAGGAATATACAAAAGTACACATGGGAGCAAAACAGCAGCAAGTGAACAACTGTTCCACTTTAAGATCTGTGAAGAAGCTGCAAAGGGAACATCCTCACTGTGATCATTTCTAAAATTTGATAATAGCTATCCTGGCCCTCCTTGTTCTTCCACAGACACTGTCACAATAATAAAAGTGCGTTTGTTAATGAAGAGACTCCACGTGCTAGCAGAAATATATTTAGTGTGCTTGGAAACAGCAACATTGATACTCTGGTTAGGAGAGTCATATTTACAGATGGAGATTGGTCATTCAACAATTTGAAGAACACCAGCGCTGAAGACAATTTGGGAACGCCTGCCATGTTTTCTATAGATCCGGATTCAGGTACTGTTTGACTCATGCTTATAAATGCATGTAACTTAAATCTGAATGGAACCTGAAACATTTTCAGTTTTGCTTTTACATCCGTAACACATTTGCTTTCAGAGCAGATGAGTAGACAATCAGCCTGGAAGGTCTTATAATCTATAAATGTGTGAAGGAAATATATTCAATGGTGGATATCCCAGATAGTGTCAGTTAGACAATGAGTTTTCCACTTCACAATTAGGGCCAAAATTCACATTATTTGGCTTCCAATGCAATTTCCATAAAGAGAGTCTACCCATGCTCCAGGTATTCTATAGCAGAATCCCCTCCTCTTTCCGCCATATCTGGGCTCCCACTGTTTGTCCTAGGCAACTGATAGCAGGAATGGCTGGGCTTCCACTGGGCTCCTACTTTCACATTTCTGCAAATAACAAAGGGGCCATTTAACTTTTCCATGATTTTCCATGTGTTGTCCACAATGCAGCCACAATTATTTGACAATAATCCTGCATCCTCCCTTATCCAAAATTAATTAACTTAAAGTGGAAATTTATGCTGGAAAGTTTTCAATGCACTAAACAGTGAAACAAAGTCCCAGTATTTAACCATAGTAAAAGCACTGAACACTGACACTGAAGCAGATTACATCAGAGAGAATACTACTTTTGCTGTGGTCATAGTCAATGTTTGGCTAACTAAAATTATTTTTATGTCCCTGTTCTGCACCACCCCCCCAAAATTATGATCAGTAGAAACAACTAACCTTGGGGCCCGATTCTGATGGCAGATACTTAATGTAAATTAATCATGTGCTTGGGCTAAAACTTTCTGGAAGTTGAATGTGTTACACAAATGTAAAACTGATGATTATGATATCTGAGTTAGATCCCATATGACTTCATATTATTTGTTGAAATCTATTTATTTCCTTTTTTTTTTAAATGAAGGACAGAGTAGCTGTGGAGACATGAAAAGTTTAGTAAGGCCAGTGAATCAAATTTGTATTCACCTAAAAAGGTGTTTCATGGGCAAGTTTATTCTGTAAAACATAATAAATACAATGTAATGTGAGCAATTACTGCTTTTGCAAATAATAGATTCAGAGATTCATGGAGTATTATTTGCAACAGATGTGGAAAATTGCAGTAATGATTAAGATTGTATAATAAACTGAACAAGATATAGTGCAGGGCCTGTAAGTAGCCCTTTCTCTCTCCTTCTCTTTCCAAGATATCAACTATATATTTTACACGGTATGTCTGTCTGTCTCTTTGATCAAGAACTTCTAAACGGTAAGAGCTAGGACCACCAAATTCAGTATACAATTTCCTATTATCATAACTTAAAGCAACTTAAGGGTTTGTTTGTCCGTCCAGGTAAATGGGATGTGTCTGGAATGGGATTGCTTCTCATAAAATAAAACAGAAAAGAGACAGAATCACCAAATCATGTACAGTCCTCAAAATTGACATACCGGAGTGAATGCTGAAAAAGACTGAACTAAGATGAGCTAGAAAAGTAGGATGAACTTGGAATAGGATTGCTTCTCAATAAAACCTTACAGAAAAGAGATAAAATGGAGAAATTTGGAGCAGTGATCTGTTTTGTCACAGCTAAATCAATGCTTAAAGTTTGAAAACTAGAAGAAAATGTCATTGGAAACCAAATTGACTATAGACTTTTTTCGGTTAAAACATAATGGTAAGAGTTTATAGAGATGAAAAAAAAAATACCAGCTGGAATTCCCATTTAAAGACATTTACTAAAAAATTAAGTGGAAAAATTTTAACAATCCCCTTTTTATGAAATCCAAAATAAAAATTAACTGCTTAAAATTAACACTATATTTTTTAAAAAAATATAATAATTTAAATAAAGCATGTTCATTTAACATTTATTTTCCAATCCTCCCAAAAAACAAACAAACCAACCAACCACCATTATTGAGTTAAGGCCCCAAGCAATACTGGGTAAATCTGCTAGTATGAGATCATTTTATACTTATTCATGTATCATCTGCACACACATTTTCTCTCTTTCTCACACACACACACCCATCTGTGAATAAACCAACAGTGCTACATGCAACAGTTACAAATTAATGTAGAAAGTTATGTTTGCAAACTATAATCCTAAATTAATATTTCAAGATGTACACATAACATCATCATGATGGAACAAATGTGAAAATGCACCAAAGAGCATTCCAGTCTTTACACTTTAGTTTAACAAACAAAAAACAGACATCACATGGCATTATACATTTATTCTTTAGCTTCTTAAATCATTTATGTCAAACTAGTCCGAAAACCATTATAAATAGGATTTGTACAGGAGGAGCAGTGTGGACACAAGTGAAGTAGTCAGCATATAGCATACTACTGTATTGACAAAATGTTCAGATTTTCAGCTGGTGCAAAAGAAAGTAGCTACACTGAAGTCAATGGAATGGTGGTAGTTTAGACTACCTAAGTATCTTTCATTGATTGAAAACTGCAAAACACATCTCTGTGCCAACATAAAAACTACACACCCCATAATACAATTTGGATTTTGATTTTTATAGTTATAATAAAATAGTTCAAGGCGTACTCATAAAAAAACACCCTGGGAGGCCAGGCACAAATAACATTTTATTTGGTATGCAGGAAAAGAAGTTACATTTTTACTATAAATCTTGAAGGTTCTTGCCTGCTTTTCTATTATTGTTTGTTAATTTATATATTGTATTGCATAAAATAAAACTAGATTTAACGTGTTTATTTTCAGGCTGTAATACGGTATTCCTTGCTAATTTGTACTATTTCCATGAGATATAAATTATGAAAACTCCTTGATTTTGTAGTAAACCTCCACACAGAAATTCCCTAAATTTCCTTTCCTCCATCACTGAATTAAAAACACTCTCTCAAATAGCTAGGTCAGCGGAAAAAAAAATCTTTAAGGTTGGAAATTTGTGTCTCTTTGTATATTCAATTTATGGATCTATTTCCTGTCTTAGATACTATCCAAAGTCCAGTGGAGTCAAACTTTCCTTCACTTGGCTTCAGGTCAGTGTAACTGCTACTGGGAACTCGAAATCTTGACCAGGGGTCACTTAAGTCAGGGGACCAAGATCCTCAAAGGTATTTAGGTTCTTAGCTCCCATTGAATTCAGAGTGAGGTAACTGCTTAAACAAACAACTTGGAGGGTCTGGATAACTTTCCATTAATTAGGTTGGTCATTGATCGGGTCCTTCTAAACAAGGGCTCTTGTACATTTCAAAAGCAGAAGCGCCCGCAGTGGGAATCAATGCATGTGGGGACTGAAGCCATCCCTGCTCGTGCCATTTTCCCACTGTGCCTCTGTCTCTCCTGCCCCCTGTGGAGAGGGTGCTGGGGGAGATGGTGCTCCTGGTCCCCTCCTCCTTACTAGTCACTACTCGATTAGTAGCTAGTCACTACTCAACTAGTAGCTTACATCCCTAGTTTCAGTGCCACATTTTTGTGACATGTTTTGCAACCCTTACTCATAGGCAGAATTGTTTGCCCTAAAGGTAAGGCTATATAAACTTTTACCTAAAGTCCTTAACATGCAAATACCATGTCTAGATCCATCAGAGCTATGTTTTCTCAGAATTAAAAAATAAAAGACTATATTAGTGTCAGGGTTGGCAACAGAGTTTGCTGAGCCCTGGGCAATGGGGTAGGGGGTTCGACTCTGGTCCCCCAGAAGGGGAAGGGCCTCAGGTGGAAGGGGCAGGGCTATGGAAAGCCAGACCTCACCACCACTCAGGCTCGAGCTGGTTCTGTGTGAGATGGATGAAAGGAACCCCTAGATATTGAACCTGGCCCTGGCTGCTGCTGGCACTACCTGGCAGAAGGGTTACACAGTCTAAATCACTAGGCAGAATTGTGGAAATATACTGGAGGACTACAAACGCTAAAGGACAGACCAGTTCTTCACCCACTGACACAACAGATAGGGATAGAATCCATTTCCCGAGTGTCCCAGAATAAAGACCCCAGGAATATGAATCCAAATAACATGGATGAGTGCAGAAACAGTGAGGATCCAGTAACATGGGAATGGCTTTGCTGTGTGGATGCCCACAACCAGAACAGGCTAATCCAGGTGCCCAGAACCAGGTGCCAATCACATGGGCTAACTCTGCAGTGAAGACCTACTCACAGGGTATGTCTACACTTGCACCCTAGTTCAAACTGGGGATGCAAATGTAGGCATTCGAAATAGTCAATGAAGTGGGGATTTAAATATCCCATGCTTCATTAGCATGATCTCGCTGGCACGTTACTCTGATCAACAGCTGTTTCGAAAGTGAAAGTGCGCGCTGGGACTCATTAGTTTGAACCAAACCCCTTGGTTTGAACTAACATTACTCCTCAAAAAATGCTTCATGCTCCCCATTTCCAGCTGTGCTATATGAGTCACCCTCAGAAATGCTTCTTGGTTTAGCTTAGGGAATGAGAATATTCACCTCTTTTTGTCCTGAACACAGCAAAATTAAGACAATTATGGAGAACTGGTTTTGTAGGCTTGGGCATCAAGTGTTTAATTATAAGTTGAATTTCCCTGGTCTGGCAGCCTTGGGACCTGACCACTTCTGAACCACAGAATTTGCCAGACTAGGGGAGGTCACTACTAGCCCCTCTGCTACTGCTGGCTGCATGGCTCTGCTCTGCTGGCAGCAGAGGAGCTGGTATTGATGAAGCAGGGACTGTGGGGGAGTGCTCAAGGGAAGAGGCAGGGTGGCTGCCAAGCCCTGCGGCTGGGGGCCAGTAGCACAGCACCACATGAGAGCAGCTCCCTAGCCAACGGGCTGCTCTTCTGGTACCCGGCCGTGGGGCTTCACAGCCACCCAGCTAATTCCCCTGAGTGCCTCCAACCCATCCCTGCCCATCCCTTCCTGAGCTTGCTCTCCAGAAGCTCTGAGAGGACAGGGGAGGAATTGCTGAGTGCAGGGCCCCCAGCTTTCCCCTGTGATTGCTCCAGCCCTGAAGCATGCATGGACGCTGGACCATGGATGTCACTGGATGAGGGAAGCTCAGATTAAAGAGGTACAAACTGTATTATAAATATTTGGTCATACTTTATATTAAGAGTTGGATTATAAAGGATAATACATGAATAATCAGTTTTTATTAAACCTGAGACAACAATATGTTGCTGATAACTGGAGTAGGGTGGGAAACATTTTTCCTATTGCATGGAAATTTTGGAGATTTATTTTTTTTCCATTGCACAAAAAGACCAAGATATTGAGGCTGGAGAGAGAGAGAATGCACCAAGATTTTATAATTGCCTGAAAACTTCATGTCCCTTTAATAACCATTAACAAGTTTCAGTGTAATTTACCAATCAGGTTTTAAGCCTACAAAGCACTTTGTAATCTTTCAAGAAGAAAGACATTGTTAGAAATGTGATTTCTTACTAATGCTTTACCTGAATCAATTTGCCATCTTCTCTTAAAATACTGCAAACCATAAAAGCTACAATTATAGAGGATTCTTTTTTTAATACATGAGTAAAATTCAGATATGAAAATACAATTATAATAAGGCACAATCACATAATCTGCCCACCCACTGTTAAGTTGCCTTTTAACCTTGGAGAGTTTAAAGTCTCATCTCAATCCATCTCAGTCCACCAATCCATAGCTGCAGCCAAGGCACGTTCGAGGCCCAAAGCTGATATTAAAGCAGCCTGCGGGAAGTCCTTTGAGACATCTGAAATATAGTAGACTTCTAAGAAGGCAAGTCCATGTATAATTTAAAGTGAAGAAAGCCAAAAGCAAACTTTCCATTCGGTAACACAAAGGCCTTTGGGAGTGTGATGGACTATTTAGAATTTTGAGCAGCATATTCACAATATAAGAGCATAGAGTTTTCATTCTCTGATAAGCCAAAGCATGTCCCCTGTTTACGTGAATGGTGCAGCCACTGGTATGCTGTGATCTATCACTCATTTAATAGGGCATGTGGGCATCAGTAATAGCACCATTCTCCTTTCAGTGGGACATGTATTTGATCAAGAAAAGTGGGAATTGATTTCACCCTCATAATCTCTCCTGTTATATTAAAATTAACTACTTACTATCACAAGAAATAAATGATACTTTAAAAAAATCCTAGTTATTTCTTGTTCTGAATTTCCTAAAGCATCCTGTCTACCCTGTGTCTGTCCAGTTTAAATTGTAAGCAGTTCAGGGTAGCAACTCTGTATTTTGTCTCTTGGTGCTGCATAAACACTTAGGGCTAGGTCACCAGCGAGTAAAGAATTCTAGAGAATTTGTCCTGTCATGGGCATTTGACACTTCTCCACTGAATTCTGATAAACAATAATAGCTCCTTGGGCTATTTGAATTTTCATTTTAGTGCCCCTTAAAATGAAAGGCTGATATGTGATCTGGATTCTTATTGGTCTGCCAATGATGCTGTTGTATTCTTAGTGCTCTCTTAAGCACAGACAACCAAGCATTCATAGAATCATAGAACACTAGAACTGGAAGGGACCTCGAGAGGTCATCAAATCTAGTCTCCTGCCCTCATGGAAGGACCAAGCATCGTCTAGACCATCCCTGATAAATGTCTATCTAACCTGCTCTTAAGTATCTCCAGAGATGGAGATTCTACAACCTCCATAGGCAATTTATTCCAGGTTTAACCACCCTGACAGTTAGGAAGTTTTTCCTAATGTCCAACCTAAACTTCCCTTGCTGCAGTTTAAGCCCATTGCTTCTTGTCCTATCCTCAGAGGCCCAGGAGAAAAATTTTTCTTCCTCCTCCTTGTAACTCTCTTTTAGGTACTTGAAAAATGCTATCATGTCCCCTCTCAGTCTTCTCTTTTCTAAATTAAACAAGCCCAATTCTTTCAGTCTTCCCTCATAGCTCATGTTCTCTAGACCTTTAATCATTCTTGTTAATTTTCTCTGGACCTTCTCCAATTTCCCGACATCTTTCTTGAAGTGCGGTGCCCAGACTGTATACAATACTACAATTGAGGCCTAATCAGTGCAGAGTAGAGTGGAAGAATGACTTCTCATGTCTTGCTCACAACGCTCCTATTAATGCATCCCAGAATCATGTTTGATTTTTTTGCAACAGCGTCACACTGTTGACAGATATTGAGCTTGTGGTCTACTATGACCCCTAGATCTCTTTCTGCAGTACTCCTTCTTAGACAGTCACTTCTCATTCTGTATGTGTGAAACTGATTGCTCCTTCCGAAGTGGAGTACTTTCAATTTGTCCTTGTTAAACTTCATCCTATTTACCTCTGACCATTTCTCCAGTTTGTCCAGATCATTTTGAATTATGACCCTATCTTCCAAAGCAGTTGCAACTCCCCCCATCTCGGTATCATCTGCAAACTGAATAAGTGTACTCTCTATGCCAATATCTAAATCGTTGATGAAGATATTAAACAGAACTAGTCCCAAAATAGATTCTTGCAGAACCCCACTTGTTATGCCCTTCCAGGAGGATTGTGAACCGTTAATAACTACTCTCTGAGAATGGTTATCCAGCCAGTTGTGCATTCACCTTATAGTAGCCCCATCTAAGTTGTATTTCCCTAGTTTATTGATAAGAAGATCATGCAAGACCATATCAGATGCCTGAATCATAGCACCAAAACTATGTATTGCTGTTTTCAATCCTACCAGTCTATAGTGAACTAGGGAACCAGTTTAAAACATGAAACTCCTTTCATTTCTGAGAGATGAAGTGTGCTCTATAGTTAATTCAATTAACAATGGTAGGAATATAACATTTCTTAATTTTTCTGTGCCCATGTCTTTCATGTTATTTAACTACATTTCCACTACTTATGTCTCTAGTCATTGAGGCCTGGTCTATGCTACATGGGAAGGTCTTAAATCCCTGTCCACACAGTGGCTACCTCCAGACTGCATCCCTCTGTCATCAGAGGGATGCAATTAAAGCACTTTGAAAGTGCAAATGAGCCTGGGATTCAAAATATGAGGAGTACAGGATCTGTCAAAAAAGCTCCCCGCTGTCGGCAGAACCGTGGCTACACAGCACTTTCACTTTTGAAATGACACGTGATCGGCACAGAGCTGGAACGTGAGTATGCAAATGAAGCCCGGGATATTTAAATCCCAGGCTCATTTGCACTTTCAAAGTGCTTTATTTGCATCCCTCTGCCAACAGAAGGATGCAGTCTGGAGGTAGCCAGTGGGATGTCGACAGGAGCAAACATTCCTATTGGCTTCCCTTACTCTTCATGAGGAGTAGGAGAACCTGCGTCAATGGGTGCAACCTTTGAGTTTGATCTAGTGGGTCTATACTACACCTGCTAATTTAAACCACGGAACATCGACCAAAGCAATGTCAGTCTTCCGTGTAGTGTAGATATGCCCTGAGTCAGAAAGCCACATAACACTGCATGCAAGATAATATTTACCCATTATAATTTTCATCATTCATATAAACTAATTCCTTACATTGATTTACAAGTAATTTACTTATTTGAAGATGATTTGTAAAACTACATAGACCCATTTTTTAAAAAATAGTTCACATGACATGTACATACTATATAAAATGTCCCTTTGCTTTTTAGTGGAAATGTGTACAAAATTAATAATTACAACTAGTTTATAGAAATATATTTGCTGAGAAATCAGTTACCCGCTGCACACAGTAGATCATATTGGCCATTAAACTGTGGATTTTAGCATTTACACAGCCAAAGATATTTGTTTAAACTGGAGAATTACATTGTCACTAGCATGTGAGCTTCATTGCCCTCCAGTGTCGTTTTTAAATGCTGATATTTCATGGTCTTTGAAGTCACATTTTGCCATCTTGTGAGCTAATAGGTTCTGCTTTATCTAGTAGGGCTTCATGGCTCACCCACTGTTCTTACTCTCTCATATCTTTATTTTAAGCTATATTAATCCACTATTTAAATATGAATTGACTCTTATGTTTTGTTACTAAAAAGAAAAGCAAAATCTCACAGTGAGGAGTAGGCAGCTTTATTTACCTTAGTAATTCATTTAATGGAACATTTAATAAGATAAACATTCAAAATGACTTTCCTGTTTACATCATTAGGGGGAAAGGCTTGGCTGAGTGGTCCTGATTTGACTCATTTCTCTTTAATTGAGAACAGATTATAAAGCCATACAGGTTTCCAGGCAAACTGACTGACAGCTCTGTTCTTCAGTCTGCACTGTTATATTTGTATCATTTGCCAATGGCAAAGCTTTATAACTCTGCTAGTAATAACACACCTTTTGCAATCTAACACTGTGGCTGCTTTTTAAAAGAAATACAGAGAGCTACATAACAACAGGTAAACAATAGTTCATCACTTAACCAATCAGAGGACTATTTTATATGTCCTGTATTTTTTCTTCTAGTACAAGTAGCTAATTCAAAGTAAAGTTTACTTTTTCCTGATAGTCTTTGCTAAGATGGACATCCAGACACATATTGGCAAAATGTATTTCCAGTCATTTGGACTATTCCCTAGGTGTACTGAGGGACTTTAGTGAGTTATTCTACTTGGCAATAAGAAATTCAATGGATCATGCCAGTCATGTTTCTTTGCCAGGTCTCACTTGGCTCAGAGCCCTGGGATATTGTATGCAAATCCAGACAACAGGAAAAATATTATAAAAGGAAAGAATAGATAATTCAGTCAGCAGGTTCAACTTGTTGTGACTGGTGAGGTGGAACATTTTTTGTGCTATGAAAAGAGAGCAGTATACACAGGAGAATATAAACCCTTATTTTAGACTCAGTGTTCCTAATCAACTATCCTGGAGCTCTGTCCAGTGCATGTCCCTTATTGTGTAGATCCCTTATGATGCTTGAGAGTCACAGACCAGATTTTACATCTTGATGAAATTCAGCGTACTTATTGCTATCAACAAAAAGCTTCCTGGTCTAGGTATTGGTTATCTCAGGGTGCTTCTACACAGTGCCCTAAATTCGAAATAAGATACGCAATTCACACTGCACAAATTGAGTATCTTCTTTCGATTGTATTTTGAAATAGCTTATTTTGAAAATTGGTGCGTCTACACAGCATCAAATTTTGAAATAATGCACTATTTTGACATATCCCTTAACCCCCGTGGAATGAAATAGTGTGTCGTTATTTCAAAAAATATTTAAAAGACATGTTTGAAAGACACTGGGCAGCTATTTTGGGTTACCTCTGGTATCCCGAAATAGCCCTGCTGTCTAGATGTACCTTCAGAGATTACTTCTCCTATCTTGCCCATCAAGTCAATTGTGTTCATCCTGAATACCTTGGCTATTCCCCACCCATAGCTGGAGCATGAAGGAGATGAGAACATTGTGCCTTGATATCAGGCCCTCACCTCTGGAACTCTTTCCCACTAGAAATATATTTCAGCCAGAGCTTAGCCACATTACATTCCTATTGTAGAAGCATCTGGCTGTGCATACTTTTCCCTATCACTTATGGAATAATTAGCACTTTGTCAAATGGGCAGCATTTTCTGTCTATTTTTTAAAATGATTTTTATTTGAGCTGGTATGAGAAAAATCAAAGTGCATTTACTGTCATATGAAGGATAGGCACTTAATATCCTGTTCAGCACTGGTATTATTTCTGTAATTGTATCTTCCTGTCTAGGAAGAAATAATTATCTCAAACCAGTAAATGATGATTGGAAAATTACAACACTCTATTATTAGGAAATTAGAATACTGAAGGAATACAATTGTAATGATGTATCAGAGGATATGACCAATGGACTGGTATTTTGTGGTGACTTTTCAGCTATCTCAGATGCAATCTATTCAATCTATTCATGAATGCTGTGAAATGTTTATCTGAGACACTACAAGGACAGATTCTGATACTCTTGCTCATACTGACTAAAGGTATGTCTACACTAGCCCCCTAGTTCGAACTAGGGAGGCTAATGTAGGCATTCGAAGTTGCAAATGAAGCCCGGGATATTTAAATCCCGGGCTTCATTTGCAACTTCGAATGCCTACATTAGCTTCCCTAGTTCGAACTAGGGGGCTAGTGTAGACATACCCTAAGTCTGTTCTTTACAAGTGAACCAAGTGAAACCAGTGGGACGATTTGTGAAGATATTACTCCACATGAGGGGTGCACAATCTGGCTCGTAGCTATTTCCTATTGTATTCACAAGTATTGCTCTGATTCTAAGGATAGTTCCTCTCCACTTTGCAACTGCAGACAAATGTTGACTTTCAATGTGACAACCATAATTCTAATTGTTCACCATTTGCACACATGAGAGTGTGTTTCTATGCTTATGAGTGTGTTTGTGCAGGGAATGAATAGGGTGATCCAGAGAAGTGGATGAAGGAGAGTGTATAATTTTTCTGCTAACCATAATTTCTTATTTTTCTTCTTTTACAAAATGTGAACAATGAAACTCAGAACTCAGACCACATCACAACATAACACAAGTATGTATTTCACAAGTAAGAACCCCTTTCTTCAGCTAACTGTTTGGACAAAGATTCACCAACTAATCATCTCAGCTAGTCTATTGCAGGAGCCAAGAATGACACAAATTTGATATCTTTGTTTTTTCCAGTTCTCTGGGAATCTAGAATGGTTGTGAAAGCAAACCAAAGTGTCACTGCTGGTATTATGTTTGACACAGAATCCCAACAGACTGAAACTAGCAGAACAGCTAGGTACAGTATGAACTCAGTCTTGTTTTCTAATTCTATAACTTCATTATTTCTAGGCAGAACTAATTATTACTTCATGCTCTACAGACAAATTACTGGCCTTCATTTGGTGACCATTCAGAGTTTCCAGTATGATACGTTGCAAGGAACTCAGAATCCATCTGTCTTTCAACTACTGACTGAAGAGCTGATAAATATAATGGAAACACAGCTCGTTAGCTGATCACCACAGCAACTGTAATCATATATTCAATTCCATGGACTCTAACCAAGCAGAGTTTCAGCACAAAAACTGCTATCATTATAATAATTATGCAATACTCCACTACTTTTCAAAAGTTCCTGCAAATCATAAAGTCCCAGATTTTAAAGTTATGTAGGTGTTACTGCACTCAGCATTGTAGCACCTAAAGGATTTAGGTGCCCAAATATCTTTTTAAAAAGGGTTTTATGTATTTAGGAGTCTAAATTCCATCAAAAATTGATTGGATTTACAAATCCAGGTGCCTAGATATTGGTTGAAAGTGAGTTTTAGGCTCCTAAATCAGTTAGGTATTGCACTGCCTGAATACCTGTAAAAATTTGGGCCAAAGTATCTGGGGGTATGTCTACACTACAGCATTATTTCGAAATAACACGTTTAGACATAAAATGCATTGCGAAATAGTGTTTTGCTATTTCAAAACAGCACGTCCACACTGATAGGATGCTGAATCCACATTTAAGGCCGGCTGGAACTGGTTCTGGCAGGGCATCAGGTCAGGAGTTACCTTGTGTGGCTGCTGCCTGAGGCTATCTGAGACCTGGGCTTAAAGGGATCCCCCCGGACAGCTGGTTCTAAGGTTTCCATGCTTGCTTGCCTACCTCGCTGAGGGACAGCAAAGCATTTTTTTCTCTGTGTGCTCTGGTTGCCCTCACTCAGGACACCACAGCACTCTGCAGCATGGAGCCGGAGCCGCCCCTGGGCACTCTGGTGCTTCTCCTGGACACGTTGCTGCGAGCCTGGAACTACATTCTGCAGGCAGTAACAGTCTCCCTGGTGTGCCCCACTAGGGGCTTGTGCCTCATTCCTCCCTCACGTCCTTCCACTTCCCCCTCCCTAACCCCCCTTCCTGCTGTACAATAAAAGACACATGTGTTCATTAAAACAAAGCCTCTTTATTGAACAAAACTGGGGTGGAGGGGGAATGAAACTGAGGTGAGACTGAGGAAAGAAGGTGGGAGAGAGGAGGAGGTAGTGTGGGAGAGGGGAGGGGGAAACCTGGGAGGAGGGAGCTGGCAGGGGAGGAAGGGGGAGGAAAAGCTCAGGGCTCAGGGTTGGGGGTCTCGCTGGCCCAACTGTCTCCCAGCATGGTGGGTGCAGGGGCCTCAGTATCCCTGGGGCTGTGGGGAGGGTGGGGAGGAAGAAGCGGGAGGGGGACAAGGAGTGGGAGGAGGAGCGGTAGCTGGGGAGTCAGCAGGGGCTGGAGCAGCAGGAAGCAGCAAGCTCTGCCCCAGGGTCAATGACCACCTGGGGGGCACGGACTGTCCTGCCCCCCAGGATGTGGTCCATGGCATCAAAATAGGGGCAGGGGTCTGGGTCTGCCCCTGGTTGGGAGCTGCCCCTTGTAGCCCTGGCATACGCCTGCCGCAGCTCCTTTATTTTCATGCACATCTGCTCCTTTAGTGGCTTTTGGTGGCCAGGCTGGCAGCCATCCGCCTGTAGACAGTTGCATTCCTCTGTTTAGTGCGGAGATCATGGATGTTGGAGGCCTCCCCCCAAATCTGAGTTAGGTCCCTGATCTCCACACTGGACCAGGCAGGTGCCCGCCTTTTCCAGCCCCTGGCAGGCTCCTGGGAGCTGGCAGACTGGTCTTGGAGAGCGGTGGAGGTCTGGCTGGCACTGGCTGCACGGCTCATGCTGGAGCCACTGGGTCAGGTGCAGCGACTGCTGGCTCTGGGCTGGCAGGCTTGGAGCTGGCACAGGCACTGTGGCCAGAGTCTACCCCTTTAAAGGCTCTGGGGAGGGAGAGGAGTTTTCTTGGTTGTGCCCAGAATGGCCACCAGGGCACCCTGGGAAGGGCTGGAGGCCCCCTATTTCGAAATAAGCATCTACACAGTGCTTATTTCGAAATAGCAGTTTTGAAATTGGTGTTATTCCTCATGGAATGAGGTTTACCAATTTTGAAATAAGCTCTCCGCTATTTCGATTTAATTTCAAAATACTGGTTTGGCTGTGTAGACGCTGGTGAAGTTATTTTGAAATAACAGCTGTCATTTCGAAATAACTTTGCTATGTAGACATACCCTGGGAATTCCAACAGGTCTCTCAAGATCCCAACCTGCAGCCCTCTTGCCGCCCAATCAGGGCTGTAACAAAGCCAGAGTGGGAGGAGTACATGCTCTGGGTGAAGAGCCAGAGGGGAGGTGTGAAAATGGGGCGGCACATTATGGGGCCCAGCATCCTGACCCCCGGCAGGATCAGGTTCAGAAATGTCTGTGTTTAGTGCCACCTACGTTGCAAGATCACGGGTCCCATGCCCTCATCTGGAGCAGGTTCCTTGGCACTAGGACTGCAGCAGTAGGTGGACAGGACGGGCTGCATGGTTGAGTTATGTGCATCAAAGGTAGCAGATCAGTGGGCCTTGAGAGGGAGATGCAAGGGGCTAAGGCTAGAAAGGACATGGGCAGATGATTCATGGGGCTGTGGCTGGAGGGAGGGGGTGCAAGAAGAACAGAATGTGGGTGAGGGGAGATTGATGGCTGTAGTAGTCCCTGGATGGGGGCTATATACTGGAGCAGCTAGGGGCAGTTGATGGGTGCTGCTGGGGGGCAGTCTCTGGGTGGGGGACTGGATGCTGGAGGGGGAATTCCCTGACAGAGCAGCACATGTTGAGGGGTCTGGATGCTGTGGGGACAGTCCCAGGGGGTTGAGTGATGGGTGGGCATTCCCTGCCTGGGGGCAGTCTGGGGACGGATGGGGTTCAATCCCTGAGTGCAGGGCTAAGGTGAAAGGGTAAAGTCCTTGGCTAAGGAGTGCAGGGCTCCCAATCTTTGCAGGCAGGGTCTTCAGCTGCATTCTCTCTAGGCACTCAGCCCAGCTGTGCCACCAGCAGCAGTGTGGAAGTGAGGGTGTCAATATACCTTGCTCTGCCATCCTTACAGTAAATTAATTTTAACAGTTAAAGTTCTGACTTATTTTTCTGTTTGAAAATGTTTTTAGTAGATGTTTGCCAGTATAGAAATGAAAAGTACTGTACTAGATTGATCTGAATTGTAGTACTGTCGTGTAACAAGTGCTAACCCTTATTTTTCGTAGATGAACAGGTAGTACATTTATTGTGTGGATGTGACCCACATAATACAGAGAGAGTTGCATATGTGGCCCACAATGGTGAGTTGAGAACCCTGCTCTAGCTATAGATATCTTGACAGTATAAGAGGTAAAATACATCTGTCTTCTCAGTTTCCTTATGGCAGTATGAGGCCTGAGGCTGAAATGCTTACTTAGTCTGTATAGAACCTCACTCCACGAGTGGTGCAGTTAAATTCAACATAGTTAAAGACATCAGAAATTGGCTGCAAATAGATAATTATTTTAGCTGTTAGTCATATGAATGAACATGGCTGACATAAGATCATATCTTTGGCTGTGATGGCTTAAATCAAGACTTGGTTTTCTTTCTAAAAGATAAACTCTTGCTCAGTTTCAAGTTATGGGCTTAATGCAGGAACAACTGGGCGTACTTCTAAGCCTTGCATTAAGAAGGACATCAGACTAGATAATCATAATTGTTCCTTCTTGACTTGACACCTCAGAATCTCTTCAGATCTCGAAAACCTCTCAGGGTTGGACCTAATCGGGTTTTGGGAGATTATTTAGGGCCCTCCATGGTCCTGTAGGAAGGGCTGCTGGTGAGTCAGTAGATGATACTCTTCTTCCTGAGTCTGAAACCAAGGCAGTGCTCCCATATGGTGACAATGAGGCACAGTTCTCTGGGATGTTGCTATCTCTGAGATGAGAAGTAAAAGCAAAATCTTTTTAGTTCATTGAAGATACTAGGACACTTTTAACCTGATGTCTAGCCCAATTCCTATTTGAATGACTACACTATGCCTACCTATATTTTCATCTCAGGCATTCTGTGCTTCTGTTTTCCTCTCTTAAACTGCTGCGTGGTGTAAGTATTAGTGGATAATGTGATTCTCATATGTAGATTTAAATTGCTCTGGGATCCTCCTCTTTGGATAAAAGGTTCCCACTAACAACCCAAGAACCCAGGAATGGAGAAGGATCCTTTTGAGGCTGTGAAACATTTTAGTGAAACATTCCACATAGGTTGCTTAGCCAAATTGTATGTACTTAATTATTTTACTGTCACTGTATAATTTACTCTCTCCTGTTCTTTCACTGTGTTTGTCACTGTCCCCCAAACTCTAGTCAATTAAGAACATAAGAAAGGCCATACTGGGTCAGACCAACAATCCATCCAGCCCAGTATCCCGTCTGCCGACAGTGGCCAATACCAGATACCCCAGAGGGAGGGAACACAACAGGTAATCCTCACGTGATCCCTCCCCTGTCACCCACCTCCAGCGAAACAGAGGCTAGGGACACCATTCCTACCCATCCTGGCTAATAGCCATTGATGGACCCCATCATTTTGCATGTATAGTTGGGATGTTTTCCAATGTGCATTACTTTACATTGATCAACATTCAATTTCATTTGCCATTTTGTTGCCCAATCACTTAGTTTGGTGAGATCTTTTTGAAGCTCTTCACAGTCTGCTTTGGTCTTAACTATCTTGAACAGTTTGGTATCACCTGCAAATTTTGCCACCTCACTCATTAGCCTTTTCTCTAGATCATTTATAAATAAGTTGAATAGGATTAGTCCCAGGACTGACCCTTGGGGAACACCACTAGTTACCCTTTCCATTCTGAAAATTTACCATTTATTTCTACCCTTTGTTTCCTGTCTTTTAACCAGTTCTCAATCCATGAAAGCATCTTCCCTCTTATCCCATGACAACTTACTTTACTTAAGAGCCTTTGGTGAGGGATCTTATCAAAGGCTTTCTGGAAATCTAAGTATACTATATCCACTGGATCCCCCTTGTCCACAAGTTTGTTGACGCCCTCGAAGAACTCTAGTAGATTAGCCAGGCATGATTTCCTTTACAGAAACCATGTTGACATTTCCCTAGCAAATTATGTTAATTTATATGTCTGACAGTTTTATTCTTTACTATAGTTTTAACTAATTTAAACTAATTTCAACCAATACTGACATTAGACTTACCAGTCTGTAATTGCCAGGATGACCTCTCACGCCTTTT
The DNA here is from genome assembly GCA_032595735.1 of Pelochelys cantorii. Lineage (NCBI taxonomy): Eukaryota > Metazoa > Chordata > Testudines > Trionychidae > Pelochelys > Pelochelys cantorii. The sequence continues at coordinate 327,968,070 of CM064326.1, read as the reverse complement.
TTTTTAATATTGACATCATATTAGCTATCTTCCAGTCATTAGGTATGGAAGTTGATTTAAAGGATAGGTTACAAACCACAATTAATAGTTCCGCAATTTCACATTTGAGTTCTTTTAGAACTCTTGGGTGAATGCCATCTGGCCCCATTGACTTGTTACTATTAAGTTTATCAATTTGTTCCAAAACCTCCTCTAATGACACCTCAGTTTGGGACAATTTCTCAGTTTTGTCACCTAAAAAGAATGACTCAGGTTTGGGAATCTCCCCAGTATCCTTAGCCATGAAGACCGAACCTAAGAATTCATTTAGCTTCTCTGCCATGACTTTATCATCTTTGAGTGCATCTTTAGAATCTCAATTGTCCAAGGGTCCCACTGGTTCTTTAGCTGGCTTCCTGCTTCTGATGTACTTAAAACATATTTTGCCACTACTTTGAGTTTTTGGCTAGCTGTTCTTCAAACTCCGTTTTGGCTTTTCTTATTATATTTTTAGATTTTTTGTTTTACAATTTGCGTACTTGTTTCTGGGAATCAGGGATAAAAGCCATGAATACTAAAGTTAACAGCAACATGACCATTGACTCTAATAGATTAAGGGTTTCACCATAGGTGCTGGAAGGAAAGATGGTATTTCAGATGCCAACTTGCCTGTGTAGCATATTGGGAGTATTACCCATCTGCTGAGATCCATAGTATATGTCCAGCTGCATATGACTCTTTCTGCCACCACATCAGCACTAAGGACCTGATCCAACATCCAGTGAAATGAATAGAAAGACTTCACTGAACTTACTAGAGATGGACTAGGCCCAGAATCCCTTAAAAATTACTGTTCTCTGGGTTTTTCCCTTCCTTCCTGCCTCCTACCATATCTGATTCTATTTCCCCCAGATGCATTATCCCTTAGCTGATTCTCATTATATTATATCCTGTCCATATTTCTAAAAACAATACAATTCTACAATGTGATAGCCAGCTGAGTAATTAAGACACCAAGCCAGGAAATCAAATTAACTGTCCATAGCCCTAAGGAACTCTGAATGTCAGGGCACTGAAAGATTGTACACAACAGATGGTAACTGCCTAAGTCCTTTAATTTCATTGTTTGCTGACATAATATTGTAATAAATATCTGACACACGCAGAGCATTCTAATACATGGTTACTTCAACACTTTGTCCATCATCAGTCAATTATTTCAGTTCCCAACAGCAACTGACTGACAGGCCACTTGATCAATCTAAATAATCTCTTCACTCTCATCTGTCTGAAATTTTTGAGCAAGATACCAAGATAAAGAGAAAAAATGGGCTTCTTCAATGAAATTAAACATTTCAGAAATTAAGAAAAATAGAACTTACAGGCTTTAAACGTTCAAGTCTTCTCCTAAAGATTAATCTCTTCCACTGTGCCCATGAACTTATTCTAACATGGGCTTCCTAACTGTCTTGTCACCTCAATTTTGGGGCTTACCAAGGTTTTTTGTCAACAGAGTTTTTTGAAATTTGGTATTTACCAGGGTGGGCAGAAAATGTTCATTTGGGCAGAAAATGTTCCAGACTCTCAGAAGCAGTGTGGAATTTTGGAGGACAATTGGAAGGCTGTGGTTCATTTCACTCAGGTAAGGCTCAATACCAGGTAGTGCAAATGAGGGAAAAACTGCTTTGACCTACCTTAAATAAGCAGTTTTTCCTTTTGACATAAGATAGAAGAGATTTCTTGTGCCTGAAGTACAAGCTGGTGGTCATACTGGAGAAGATAGGTGGTCCTGAAATGTAAATGACAAAACTGTGTCGCATCTGAAAAATTGAAGGCCCATGGGAGAACTAGATTCAGAAGTCATTGCCACGGATGCCACAGGGGGAAGGATTGACACTAAGGGAACTGGAGTGAGAATAGAAACTGAAGAAGCCAATTCATGATTTGTGACCAACAAGGAAAAGGCCATCAGGACATGTTCAATCTGGCTAACAGTATTGAATTATTATCTGATACTCAGCATGTCAACAAGCAAGGATCTTGTTTGGAGAAAGGGCACAGAACACTACAAAGGACATTCTAGATAAAACTTGTTGCAGTGTGAAGCAAGCAGCTACCAAGACAGATTCTTCAACTAGCCTAAGGTGGCATGCTGTTATCTTTGGAGGATTTTTATTATGAAGAAAGGATATAGAAATCAGCAAAAATCACAGGAAAATATACTGTCTCCTTGGAGCGCAAATACAAGATATTACTGCATGATTGGGTAGGACTATGAAGTCATCTGTCAAATTTCCAGTGGAGGTGATAAATATTGTAAGCTATGACACAATATCATGTGGAACTGCATGTATTATAAAAGACTTTAGGTATATTGGAGGAGAGCAGAAAAAAAGAAGAAAGTCTAAATAATCTTTTTGTAGACCTGTTAAGTCCAATGAGCGCACGAAGGCAGAAGATAGAAAATACTGGAGGTCTGGTGAAATACTGGCAGATCATGTGAAACTGAAAGTCTTATGGATCATCCAGCCACATGCTAGTGGGTTTGAGGATTGTTTCCATCTCACAGATAAGAGGACTAATCTCATATGGGGCTAGCTGGAGCACCTAGGAGGCCATTAAATTAGCAACGGAATGGAATGGTACTAAGGGGGCAAAATGCAATATAAACTCAAATTTAACCTATTATGAACAAATTGAATTGATGTAGCAAAAAGAAGAAATTTTTCAACTGCTTATATACCAATGCTAAGAATCTGGGAACAAGCAAGAGTAACTTTTAATTCTCCCTTGATGCATTTTAGACTAGTGAAACCTCCTGGACTATTTGCATGACTGGAATGTTAAAGTCAGTAGCTATAAACTGCTTAGGAAAGACAGAGTGTGTTAAAGTGATGGGGAAGATTAGCATTCTATATTACCTACCCTGATTGAGACTTATTGATAATTTAGAACCACAGGATCTCAAATGCATATGGAAGCACGAAGAATGCCCAGAATAGAGTATTAGTGTGAGTCTGTTATAAACCACCAAATAAAACTAGAGAACTGGCTGAATCACTCCTTAGGCATGTGTGGAAAGAAAAACGGTGTTGTGGTGGGGAACTTCCATTTGGGGAACATATGCTGGAGCTCTTATAAAGCCAGTGGTAAAACCTAAATAAAGTGTTTTAAAATTATAGATTATAATTTTGTAATACAAAAGGTAATGTCCCCAATATAAACTGTATAGAACCTCATTATGATGGATAAAATTGAATTAATCTCATGATCAGTGATTATAATTTGATGGCATTCAATATGAGCATACAGAGGACAGCCCTAACCAATAATAGATGTACTGGTAATTTGTATAAGTGAGATTTCAAAAGGGTTAATTTCCCAAAGCTGATGACAATTATTAGTGAAATTGTCTCCGAAGAAAATTTTGACAGAAATTGTGAATGAACAATGGGAGTTCTTTAGAAGAGTTTTATTGGATGGCCAAAAGATATTAGGATTCCATAATGAAGAGCGAGGACAACTTTTGTTAAAAGCCAATGCTTAAGTGAAGGCATTAATTAGAAATTAAAAAGTAATGTACAACACATGGGGGGAAAGGAAAATGGATAGCAATTGATTTAACTTAAATTATTATGTGCAAACATTGATAAGGGAAGCTAAAAAAAAATTCCATTGCTGACAGTGCTAGGGACAATAAGGAAGACATTTTTAAGTATTTAAGAACCATTGAAAGTAGAGCAATAATTTAAGGCCTTTGTTACATGGAGGTTGTAAAATTGGTAATGTTGCAGGAAAGGCAGTATTCAATATAAACTTCATGAAGTAGATGGTGCAATTCCTATCGTATGAGGATGATGTGAAGTATTTTCTAGACATATAGTAAATGTCTACTATATTAGACAACATTTATTTTTAATTAGCAGGCACAGATCACTTGCACCCTAGACATACTTTCTGAGGAGATCTTTGGCCTGGAATTGTTAATTTTTAATAAACCTTGGAATACCAGGAAAATTTGAGAAAACTGGAAGAATGATAATGTTATTCATATATTCAAAAAGGGCAAGCAGGATGACCTGGGTAACAATAGAAGGGTTAGCTTGATATCAGTCTTGGGAAAAATAATGGAAAAGCTGATACAGAACCCAGTTAATGAAGAATTAAAAGACAGAATTATAATTGATGCCCATCACCATAATTTTGTTTAAAATAGGTCTTGTCAAGTAAACCCAATTTTAGTCTTTGATGACGTTATAGGTTTGGTTAATAAAGATAACTACATAAATGTAAAACAATTATACTTCTGTAAGGCATTTTGCTAAGCATTGCATGATATTCTGATTAAAAAATTAACACTAAAATTTAATAAGGCATGTGTTAAGTGGATTAAGAACAAGCTAACTAACATATCTCAAAAAGTAGTCAGCAATGGGAAATCATCATGGATTGGGGGGGGGGGGCGGGTTCTAGGAGGATCCCACAAAAATCAATTCATGGCCCAATGCTATTTATGTTCATCTGGAAATAAGCACAAAATCACAACAGCTAAAATTTGTGGATGACTCAAAGTTTAGCCTAATAGTAAATAATGGAAAAGACAGGAAGGTTATACAAAGTGATCTTGATGTCTTTGTAACATGGGCCTGTTTAAAGATAAAAGCATTTTATATATCTAAATGCAAAGTTATATGTATATAAGAACAAGGAATTCAGGTCATAGCTACTAAATGGAGGAAAGTATTCTGGACGAATCATAGTGGAAAAGCAACTTAGCATGAGCACCAACAGTATTGCTGTGGCAAAAAGAACTAATGTGATTCTTGGATATAGAAGAAAGGGAGTCATGAGTTAGGATAAGGAAGTGATTTTACCTATGCATGTCACAAGGGTGAAATTGATATTGGAACACTACATGCAGTCCTGGTGTCCATGTTTTTACAAAAATGTTAAAAAATTAGAGATGGTACCAAAATGAAGGCTGGAGAAAATGCTTCACAGTGGGAGACTTAAAGAGGTCAGTCCATTTAGCTTACTGAAAAGAAGATTGACTGGTAACTTCATTGAACTGTCTCAGTACCTTCACAGGGAGAAAATATCAGATGCTAAAGGGCTCTTTAATTTAGTGGAGAAGGGCATAACAAGAATCAGTGGCTGAATCTAAAGCCAGGCAACTGCTAATTAGAAAATGCTAATATTTTTGACAATGAGGGTTATTAAACACTGGGACAAATGACCAAGATAAGTGTTGGATTCTCTATCTCTTGGATGTCTTTGGTTCAAAACTAAGAGTCTTTCTGGAAGAGGCTTTGAACAAACACAAGTTATTGGACTCAATACAGAGCTAAATGTGTGAAATTTAATGGCTTGAGGAGTACAGGAGCATTAGATGAGTTAATATCTTGTTGCCATTATACTCTATGGGTGTGTCTACACAGCAAAGTTATTTCGGAATAACGGGTGTAATTCTGAAAAAAACTGTGAGCATCTACACAGCAATTCCATTATTTGGAAATAATTTCAAAATAACAGGTGGCTTATTCTGACTTCTGTAAACTTCATTCTATGAAGAACAACACCTCTTCTGAAATAGCTATTTCAAAATAAGGCGTGCATAGACACTCCACTTCTGCTATTTCGAAAGAGCCCCTCACCAGGGCCATTCCAAGTTATTCCTCCTGGGGCTTTAAACTGAGAAGGGAAGCCTGCCTCGGACTAATTTTGAGGCTTCCCTTCAGTGTAGATGTTCTATTTCAAAATAAGCTATTTCAGAATAACTAATGCGGAATAACTATAGACTATGTATCTATGAAATGATTATCATGATGAAAAAATGTTGCCACTTGTGACAACAACAATAGAGGATCTAGGATCTGCTTTCATTAACTGCTATGTATTAGGCCAAGAAATGGCCTTGGTTATGTAATGTAGAAGTACTTTATATAAAATTACTAGGATCACATGTGATTTCCTCACTCTTTCTTCCTTCTTTTCCTTTAGGGGGAAATTGTGTGTGATTCCTTTTTTAAGTGTACCATTATCTCAAGCAAGCTGGAATATCCAATGTCCTTCCATATATTCAACAATTCTCTCCTCTCTTCTATCTTCTATGTACTCCACATCTATTTTTGTCATTTAATATAATAATGGGTGTGATATTTAAACTTCATGTTCAAACAAACCAATACAACAAAATAAAAATAAAATAAGCATAACACATTTTTAAACATGAGGTTGTAAATTCTTAATCATTTCCTTCTTATTTTCTGCCTTAATACTTACATATTTTCCCAGCAGATTTATTAGATCTAATTTGCAACAACTGTTTTGCCAAGTAGTGCACTGTCATCTGCTGGTGGAGAGGTGGAAATTATTATGTTACCATTTAAAAGCATACTTGTTTCCTATTTAGAAGCCAAATCCTAATGCTTACACCAGTAAAATACTGCCCTTTCCCCCTCCTTTCCTCTGCCCCCCTGCGCTGCAGCCGAGGTCAATGAGTGATTTGTATGAATCTGAAAAGAGTAAGAAGCATGGTAGGATTTGATCCTATGGATTTATAAAGTGCTGCCTTTCTGACAGAGTTTTTAATAAATATTTTCCTTTCTAATATAAAGCTATAATGCTCCAGCTCCCCATACATTTAAGCTTCATTTACATTTTCTCTTTATAACATACAAACCATTTGCCCCATGTAAGCAATTTAGCAGAAAGGGAACCCTATTTTATCAATGATGGTGCATTTTTTATGTATCATTGTAGTCAAGCCTGAAATGCAAAGTTCAACACCTGAACTAACATTTCCACAACATTTCCAAATGTTCAGATCTAAGCTTTTGCTCTGGTCCATTACATAGATCAGTCTAACTGTGAAGACCTGATCTGAGGAGTTGGAATCTGAGGGTTAAGTTCTAAAAAAGTCAGTGAAAAAGGTATACAACTTTGGATAGGACAAAGCTTTGTGGTGGTTAAAACTTAAACTGGAACAATGCTTCTTCTGAAATTAACTGAATTCAGTAGGGGCAGGATGTCAGCTTCAGTGTATCGACAAACTTTATAGGAGACTGTCTTTAGAAAAGTCATTCAACCTCATGCTCTGGGTTTCCCAAAATGGCTGACTATCAGAAAATGGAACTGTATGAACACTCAAGAACGACCCTATTCTGAAGCGTATGGTACTGGTCATTGATGGAGGAAAGGGTACTGGGCTAGATGGACCGTTTATTTGAACAATGATAACATTAGCGGGTATGTCTAATTCATCCCTTCTGCTGGGAACAATTAAATGAACAAGTCTGATCTTGCTAGTTAATATTGTAATCCCTATTGGTTGCTCATTAATAAACCTTAAGAACATGGCTATAAAAAGATCAATCCTTAACACTTAAATTACTGTTTTACTGCTGTCCATCCACTTGACTGTACAACTGTTGTATTGCTCAAGATCTCCGATAACACTATCTTTGCTGTCATTTGAAACACTATGAAGACATGCATCTGACGAAGTGGGTCTTTGCCCACGAAAGCTTGTGCTCCAACACTTCTGTTAGTCTATAAGGTGCCACAGGACTCCTCACCGCATTTGAAACACTGTGTCAACAATACTTTGTTCTGAGATGGTCTGTATTTTTAACACTGAGGGTGACTAACTATTGGACAAAACTGTGATGGATTTGGTGCTGCTTTGTAACAATGTATGAATATTGTACATACCTGGTTATTTGGGTATCTACTGTAGGAATATTTGGATTTCATTTAATAGGGGGCTGTCAGGAAAACTAAGTACAGAAAGAAAGAATGACAAGTTTAGACACTTCACAAACACTCTTAGGTTATTAACAGGCAACTGTAGGACAGAAGCAGGTCTGAGAACCACAGGAGATTTTTAAAAAAAAAAGCTATAATGAGGTATAAAAAATGCCTCTCTCTCAAGGGTGGAGGGTATTTCCTTTGGGAACCAGGGTGAGACACAGGCATACACTGCAGTATTTGAAGACAATAGACCTGCCTAGGTTACCATCGCGGACTGTAAATCTTTAGGTAAGATGGAAATGCATGTTTTAAAATCCTTTTCCCCTAATGTTTTGTTCCTATTGAAAACCAAACAAAACTTTGGTTTAACAAGGATACCTGATCACTACATTTTTTTGGCACTGGTCACAGAGTCCAGAGTAGAAGAACTGCAGGTGCTAAGCCCAGTCAGACCTGCAGCGTAATCACAGTGTATTGTAGCCCAGGTTCCAGGTTGAGAGAGAATTGGGGAATTCCACCAGGATAGATAAAGGCATGATACCTGGCACCTGAGAAGATGCATTCACAGGGATGGGAAAGGGAGCTGAGAGGCACAACTAGCCTTGTAAACATAATACAAACTACCCTGGGAAGCGGAAGATTCACCATTTCTTGAAGTCTTCAACTCAGGACCGGATGTCTCTCTGGAAAATGTGATTTAACCAAGCATAAATTATTGAGATCAATACCAGAGCAACCAGGTGAAATGGTATGGCCCCTATATTATACAGGTCACACTATGATTATCTTTTTATGACCATCTGTGCTGCTGTTAGTTTGTATTTCCATTTCCCACTCCACACTTTGGAATAGTTCATTTAATCATGTTAATACCTGAAGAGAATATCTACAAACAATATGTTGTACCTTGCTGGTAAACTTCTGTATTCCTTCTGTTATTTTATGTATCAAACCACAGAAATGAGAGTCTCTTTGGCTGGTCCTCCAATGAAGTTTTAAGCCTGGTCTAATGGCCTTATACAGAAAATGACCATGAATAAGTCACAAAGCCATGATGACAACTCCATGCAGGGATAGGTGGGGGTCTGACAATAAAATACAAGAGAAAATATTTTTGTAATAAAACAGATATACACATAGAAAGGTTACACTTTATATAAATTATATGAAAGATACATAGCAGTTGTGCCTCCCAGGATAGTTACAAATTATAATGCTTTCTGTTTTCCATGACTTTAGGATTGATATATTCAAGTTTTCCTCAGTAACAATGAAGGCTAAAAATCCACTTTTGAAAAGAAATGAAAAGTGAAATTCTCAGGCAATCAGAACACTGAATATTGTAGGGGTTTTGTGAGAGTTGGCAAAACTGTTACACAAGATAGCTTAAGAGATGAAGTGAAGCACATTTATTTACTTTGTGTAGCAAGGAGAATTTTAGCAAAGCACAATATTTTTAGTACATCTGAGCAAATAATTAATCATGAAAAATTTATACATAAAACAGTGTCTCTTATTTGAAAAACACATTAGTGAGTTGACTGTAAAATTCTCTGTATAATTGCTAATTTTTAAGATATACTTTTGTTTTATGAATACCCTTTTTGGCTTTAAATATTTGCTATTAGAATATCATCTTCTGTTCTTTAGCTATATTTCATAGTATTTTTTGTGTTTCTTAGTTGGTGATATAACCAATCAGCACCGCACAATTCCTTGAAATACTACAATAGACTATATATTCCCAAATTGGATTTTTGTCAATCTTTGAGCATTAAACCTCTAAATTGCTTTCCAGAGGATGAGGACTGCTACAGCTCTACTATTTGACATTTGCAGTAGTTGATCAAGCAAGTATCATGGACATAAATCCAAACACATTTTTTAATTCACTTGAGTATTAATGAAAATAATAGTCCCATTATATCATCTCCAAACTGGAATGTGGCCAAGACACCTGGGTTAACTAGCCCAACTCGTGGAAAAGTTGACATGTGATCGTTTGTGATTACGTGTAGTCAGAACCTTGTTTTTACTTCTCAGACAAATGATTCATGATCTATGGAGAGATGATACATTTGGAATTGTTCTCCAGTGCAACTCACTCTGAAGCTATGTCTGATGTGAAAGGCCATGGAGAATAACATCTATTGTTATATTTTATGTTTCCAGGTGACTAAATTAGTATTGGTTTGGATTCTGTATTGAGTCTGCAGGCTTCCAACCACATAAACTATAACAGAAGTCTGTTTTGTAAAAGTAGGACCAAGTATTGTCTAGATGATCCCTGATAGGTGTCTGTCTAACCCGATCTTAAATATCTTCAGTGATGGAGATCCCACAACCCCCATAGGCAATTTATTCCAGTGTGTAACCACCCTACCAGACAGGAAGATTTTCCTGATGTCCAACCTAAACCTCCCTTGCTGTAATTTAAGCCCATTGCTTCTTGTCCTATCCTCAGAGGCCAAGGAGAAGAATTTTTCTCCCTCCTTATAACACCCTTTTAGATACTTGAAAATTGCTATCATGTCCCCTCTAAGTCTTTTCTTTTCTAAACAAGCCCAGTTCTTTCAGTCTTCCCTCATTGGTCATGTTTTCTAGACCTTTAATCATTTTTGTTGCTCTTCTCTGGACCTTCTCCAATTTCTCCACATCCTTCTTAAAATATGGTGCTCAGAACTGGACACAATACTCCAACTGAGACCTAATCAGCACAGAGTAGAGCGGAAGAATTACTTCTCGTGTCTTGCTCACAACACACCTGTTAATGCATCCCAGAATCATGTTTGCTTTTTTTGCAACAGAGTCACACTGTTGAGTCATGTTTAACTTATGGTCCACTATGACATCTAAATCCCTTTCAGCAGTACTCCTTCCTAGACAGTCGCTTCCCATTCTAAATGTGTGAAACTGATTGTTCCTTCCTAAGTGGAGTACTTGGCATTTGTCCTTGTTAAATTTCATCCTGGTTATCTCAGACCATTTCTCTAGTTTGTCCAGATCATTTTGAATTCTGATCCTATCCTCCAAAGCACTTGCAACCCCTCCCAGCTTGGTATCATCTGCAAGCTTAATAATCTTACTTTCTATGCCATCATCTAAATCATTGATGAAGATATTGAACAGAACTGGCCCAAAAACAAACCTTTGTGAAACCCCACTTGTTATGCCCTTCCAGCGTGATTGTGAACCGTTAATAACTACTCTCTGAGAACAGTTTTCCAGCCAGTTATGCACCCACCTTATACTAGCCCCATCTAGGTTGTATTTCCCTAGTTTATTGATAAGAAGGTCATGCAAGACTGTGTCAAATGCCTTACTAAACATAAGTATACCATGTCCACCACTTCTCCCTTATTCACAAGACTTGTTATCCTACCAAAGAAAGCTATCATATTGATTTGACATGATTTTGACAACATAAGAACGGCCATACTGGGTCAGACCAAGGTCCATCCAGTCCAGTACCCTGTCTGCCGACAGTGGCCAATGCCAGGTGTCCCAGAGGGAGTGAATCAAACAGGTAATGATCAAGCGATCTCTCTCCTGCCATCCATCTTCATCCTCTGACAAACAGAGGCTAGGGACACCATTCCTTACCCATACTGGCTAATAGCCATTTATGGACTTAACCTCCATGAATTTATCTATTTCTCTTTTAAGTCCTGTTATAGTCCTAGCCTTCACAACCTCCTTAGGCAAGGAGTTCCACAGATTGACAATGCACTGTGTGAAGAAGAACTTCCTTTTATTTGTATTAAACCTGCTGCCCATTAGTTTCATTTGGTGTCCACTAGTTCTTATATTATGGGAACAAGTAAATAAATTTTCCTTATTCACTTTCTCCACACCACTCATGATTTTATATACCTCTTATCATATCCCCCCTTTGTAAGGTTAAAATTCTCTTAAATGCCATCTTGGACACAGTCGCCATTTTGAGAGCCCAGCAACAACGGGGACTCCATTTTGGCCACCCTTCTTCTCCCTCCTTTTCCCGCCCTTTCTGTGTTTTGGCGGGAAATCCTGCAGACACGTGACCATAGTCTGCCTGGTAACAGCAGAATAATTAAGGGCTGCCTCTGGCTTTGCCTGGGGCTGCCCATCTGAGTGGCAGAGTGCAGGGTCATTCAGACGGGTATGCCAGGGTCCATGCTTGTTAGGTTTAGGTTTGTGAGAGGCACACTCGCATAGAAGGAGTGACATCCACCTTCACTCCTTCCTGAGTAGGACATACTTGTACCCACGACAGCGCAGGGAGAAAGGGCTTTATTGGGTGTTAGGCCGAATGGATCCAGGCAGAGCAGGATCCTGCTGTTCAATCCTGCTGCAGTTCCAGACGAGTGAGACTAAGTCTGAAACCTGGTGCCAGACATCGCTGTGAGGTCCTCACCTGCGAGAGATGGTAATATCCCCGAGACCCTCCTCCTGTCATCTAGGTTCTTACTCTGTGCTTACCTGAGGCGCAGTCAAGCTTGTGTATTTTATTTCTGTTGTGGGGTCCTATACCATTCCTGTTTATACTTACCTTGTTTACTGTTAATAAATCCTTGTTAGTTTACCTTATTCGTTGTCCTAGTCCTTGGGGAAGGCCTAATAGCTCCCAGCGATAGATGTGGGTTTGGGGATGGGCCTGAAAGCCAGCTTAGGTTAAAACCATTAGTTTTCTGGCTAACAGCTTAGTCTCCTCTTTTCCAAGCTGAAAAGTCTCTCCTCATATGGGACCCGTTCCAAACCCCTAATCACTTTAGTTGCTCTTCTCTGAACCTTTTCTAATGCCAGTATATCTTTTTTGAGATGAGGAGACCACATCTGTATGCAGTATTCCAGATGTGGGCGTACCATGGATTTATATAAAGGCAATAAGGTATTCTCTGTCTTATTTTCTATCCCTTTTTTAATGATTCCTAACATCCTGTTTGCTTTTTTGACTGCCGCTGCACACTGCGTGGACATCTTCAGAGAACTATCCAGTCCTAGGACTGACCATGGGGGAACACCACTAGTTACCCTCTCCATTCTGAAAATTTACCATTTATTCCTACCCTTTGTTTCCTGTCTTTTAACCAGTTCTCAGTCCATGAAAGGATCTTCCCTCTTATCCCATGACAACTTACTTTACTTAAGAGCCTTTGGTGAGGGACCTTGTCAAAGGCTTTCTGGAAATCTAAATACACTATATCTACTGGATCCCCCTTGTCCACATGTTTGTTGACCCCTTCAAGAACTCTAACAGATTAGTAAGACACGATTTCCCTTTACAGAAACCATGTTGACTTTTGCCCAACAAATTATGTTCTTCTATGTGTCTGAAAATTTTATTCTTGACTATTGTTTCAACTAATTTGCCCGGTACTGACATTAGACTTAGCAGTCTGTAATTACCAGGATCTTCTCTAGAGCCCTTTTTAAATATTGGTGTTACATTAGCTATCTTCCAGTCATTAGGTACAGAAGCCGATTTAAAGGATAGGTTACAAACCATAGTTAATAGTTCTGCACTTTCACATTTGAGTGCTTTCAGAACTCTTGGGTGAATGCCATCTGGTCCCAGTGACTTGTTACTGTTAAGTTTATCAATTAATTCCAAAACCTCCTCTATTGACACTTCAATCTGTGACAAGTCCTCAGATTTGTCTCCTACAAAGGACAGGTCAGGTTTGGGAACCTCCCTAACATCCGCAGCCGTGAAGACTGAAGCAAAGAATTCATTTAGTTTCTCCACAATGACTTTATCGTCTTTAAGTGCTCCTTTTGTATCTCGATCGTCCAGGGCCCCACTGGTTGTTTAGCAGGCTTCCTGCTTCTGATGTACTTAAAAAACATTTTGTTATTACCTTTTGAGTTTTTTACTAGCTCCACCAGGTTTCTGTGATGCCTATTATATCAGTATCCTCCTTTAACATGAGGCATTTTAGTTCACCCATCTTATTTTTAGACTTCTAGCATTTGTGTACAAGCACTTTAGAAACTTGTCACTGTTTATTTGTTGGCCCGTTTCTGATGTGTCAGATTCTTTTTTATGTGAATGTTTTTCATTGATCTGGCCCATACTTTATCCTCTTCCATCCTCTCCTCCTGACAAAAACCTAGAGAATCTCTATCAATAGACTCTTCTCTAAGAGATGCCTCTGTCTGATCCACATGCTCCTCTGCACCAATCAGCTTTCCCCCATATCTTAGTTTAAAAACTGCTCTGCGACCTTTTCAATGTTAAGTGCCAGCAGTCTGTATCCACTATGGTTTAGGTGGAGCCCATTCTTCCTGTATAGGCTACGCTTATCCCAAAAGTTTCCCCAGTTCCTTATAAAGCTAAACCCCTCCTCCCTACACCATCATCTCATCCACGCATTGAGACTCTGAAGCTCTGCCTGCCTACCTGGCCCTGTACGTGGAACTGGAAGCATTTCTGAGAATGCCACCATAGAGGTCCTAGATTTCAGTCTGTTTCCTAGTAGCCTAAATTTGGCCTCTAGGATGCCTCTGCTACCCTTCCCTATGTCATTGGTACCTACATGTACCACGACCACTGGCTCCTCCCCAGCACTACACATAAGTCTATCTATATGCCTCAAGAGATCTGCAGCCTTCACACCAGGCAGGCAAGTCACCATATGGTTCTCCCGGTCATTGCAAACCCAGCTATTTACATTTCTAATGATTGAATCTCCCATTACTAACAGCTGCCTTTTCCTACTGACTGGAGTTCCCTCCCCCAGAGGGGTAACCTCAGTGCAAGAGGATACCCCAACATCTGGAAGGAGGGTCCCAACTATTGGAAGGTTTCCCTCTGCTCCCGTTGACTGCTCTCCTTCCCTGAGCCTTTCATCCTCCTTAACAGCACAGGTGCTGTCTGACCGGAGGTGGGACAAATCTACAATGTCCCAGAAAGCCTCATCTACGCACCTCTCTGCCTTCCTCAGCTCCTCCAGTTCAGCCACCCTGGCCTTCAAAGCCCGTACGCAGTCTCTGAGGGCCAGGAGCTCCTTGTACCAAATGCACACATATGCCACCCACCCATAGGGCAGGTAATCATACATGCTACACTGAGTGCAATAAACAGGATAGCCCCCGCTCTGCTGCTGGGCTTCTGCCTGCATTCTCTCCTATAGCTACCAAAGTTATTGATAGGGTTTCTCGTTAAATCAGGAAGTTTTGATTAAAACCTTTAAACTAAACTATAAAGACTGGCAAGTGTACCTTGGCTTACTTCCAATGGCACCTTATCTACCAGCTCTCTGAGATTACTATAATCTGCCTTCCTGTAATCCATTGTCTCTAGTTTGCTGTTCTCCCTCTCTATGATTTTATGGTCAATTTCTCCCAAGCTGCCTTCCACTTTCAGATTTCAACAAGTATGTTTTTTATTACTATCAAAGGTTGTGACTGTGGCTTTTGTAAACTATCCAATATAGTTTTAATGTAGCTAATTTGGGCTCCAGGGCAGTGAAACTGTGACTGCACACCTGGAACCTTGGGTCCTCACCTCAGTAATTATCTTGGGTAATTACGCAGGTGATTGACATTTATTTTGACACAGCTTCACTGCTCTAATACTTAAACTAGCTAAAGTTAACTTAGCACAGGTATATCCATGCAAGATGAAATTATATTCCATGGCAGAGAAGTGTAGATGTACCCATACAAGGTGATAGTCTACATCTGTTCATTAGTGTTTTCTTTCTCCCTCTAGTTTTCTTTTTAATTTTTTCCCCTGTAGATGTTTTGCATTGGGCTTCTTTTTTCTCCCTCTATATTTCCATTGGAGTTCTTCTTCTTCACAATGGAACATATATTTAAAAGTGTTAGCATCTTCTATAATTGAGAAATACATGTTTGTCCATCTCTAATTGCAAATGCTATAAGTCCTTGCGGAAATTCAGATATTCAATCCTCTGATGGCAGACGGCAATTCTGTCAACCTTCTGCTAAGGCAGAGACTTAGCAGTATGTATTTTTCTTTAACCTTTCCTCATCCTTATGCCTGGATTTATTGCCTCTGAAAGGCACCAGCCCACACCAAGACAAATGCCAATTTGCCGGTTCTGTAACTGCATAATGTGTAGGAGGAGTGAGCATGTCTGAGTACCATCACACTGATAACGATGAACATATTCTGCTACAGAAATATTCTTAAATGTCTGCTCTATATCTCTACTCTATATAGGTTCATTCACTCTCAATAATGATCCCAAAGGTTGAAGATTCTTCTTTTTTTGTTGGCCTGGTCAGAACCATCCACAGATTCCACCCAATGACAAAGCTGCCAAATCACAAAGCTAGGTGCTTTGTGTCTTTTTGTTGTGTGGTGCTGGGTTTAATTTATCATAGAATCATAGGAATAAAGGACTTGAATGAACTTTAGTATGTCATTAGTCCAATTCCCTGCACTGTGGTAGGGGTAATTGTTATCCAAACCATCTCTGATAGGTGTTTGTCTAACCCAATGTTTCTCAAAGTGGATCACTTTCCATGGCTCCCCTTGGCTGGAAATGGCAAACCGGAGCCAGTGGGAGCCACAAGATAAACAAACTGGGGTGGCCCATTAGCAGCTTTCTCAAAGTGGGCCCACATCCCACTTTGAGAAGCACTGGTCTAACCTGTTCTTAAATAACTCCAAGGACAGAGATTCCACAATCTCTCTAG
This sequence comes from Pelochelys cantorii, assembly GCA_032595735.1. NCBI lineage: Eukaryota > Metazoa > Chordata > Testudines > Trionychidae > Pelochelys > Pelochelys cantorii. The sequence continues at coordinate 327,951,690 of CM064326.1, read as the reverse complement.
GTACTTTGTGCCATTGCTAATCTACCATTACAGATAGGAAGTTGATACTACGGTTCAACCTAACCTGACCTTGTTCTAATTAGAGCCCATTACTTCTGTAATTAAAGCCCACTACTCAGTTGATAAGTAGAACAATTTATCACCCTACTCTTTATAATCCTTTACATACTTGAAGAATATTATCAAGTTTCCCCTTAATCTTTTTTTCTCCAAACTAAACAAACCTGTTTTTTTAATTGTTCCTCTTAGTTCATGTTTTCTAGACCTATAATCATGTTTGTTGCCTTACTCTGGCTCTTTTTTCCAATTTGTTCACATCTTTTCAAAGTGTGGTACTGTAGCTGAAACCTAATTGGTGGTGGAAGTACTGCTTTCAGAGATAGTCTCCTTGACAATAGGTTCTGTTCTCTGCTCTGCCACAATCACGATTGTGGTCAATTGCTTTTACATTTTGGTAAGCACAGAAGTTTTGCAGCGTATTTATGAATATTGGTATCTTGAAGGCTAATTTTATGAATGAGCCCATATTCAGTGATTTCTGTAAAATCTGCAGAATGTTGAATTAAGTTGCCCAGCAGGCAAGGAATGTAGGTTGATAGTATAGTATAATAGTATCAAACCTGTATAGGTGAATTTTAACCAATTCCTTGAAGAAGAAGTAGCTACAGAGGGGTTAAACTGTGTTCTCACTGTATTTGCTTAGATCTTCTGTGAACACATGATATGATCTATTTACAGCATGAACCTGATTCTAGTAAAAGGAGAAATTTTTACAATGATGAGCTTTGGAAATAATAATAGTGAATTATTGCACTTTGTGAAATAACATTATATGCAGGGACAACGTTCAGGTGTAGAATGGTGTCTGCTGTTCATTTTTCTTCCAGATTTCTGTAATTTGTGATGGTTAGCAGTAGACCCAGGTAACATGCAATGTTAATATGGGGATCTCTTTACTTAGGTTAACATGCCCACAAATTTCAACTGGAATTTGCCCTAGCAAGGAGTTCAAGATCAGGTCTATTCACATCGTGTGAATATGCAAGCATCTCTCCAAGTGCCACCATCGTTCCATGAATGAGCCTCCTTCCTCTTCTCAGTTCTCTTCCACACACGATTCACAGACATGTCTGCTGTCTTCTAGATTCTCATTCATTTTACACTCTCCTAAATTTTGCATTTACTACCCCTTTTCCGTATGCCCCGAGTATGAATAAAGAGGAGCCATTACATGTGCATGACAAAAAATCCACTGCAGGGTGAGCTTGCACTTGGCTGTTGCCCTGCCATCTCTGAAAATCTCATCCTTAGGGTAGCCTCAGGCACCTGCTCCTTTTTTGCTCTCCCTTTGATGTCTATTATATTAACCAGGGTCATCTCTGAGGTGAGTCATCCCTAGAAACCAAAGGGCATCAGAGCAGATGAAAGTTCCAGTGGGGAGAAAGAAAGGGCACCAAAGGCAGAACCTGCCATACACTGAGCACCCACTATAGAATTGCTCCTCCCTTATGGGAAGCTAAGATCTTGGTTGCTCCCATTAAAGTATCAGCCTAACTGTTTGCCTTTTTTCACTTGGACTTAGTTGGAAGTGCAGCATTAGATGGAATCCCAGAAGTCTCAAGGAGATACTAAGGGGTATCTATTAACCTCCAGTATGGATCTCTCTGTTAACTCAGAATAGGAAGGTGAGGGAGACAGAACCCACTGAGGGAGGGGGCCAAGCCATTAAGGGAATGGGAACAAAATAAAACAAACAGAATAGACTAGAGAAAAATGAACAGACAGATGGTGAGATGTTGGCAACTGTGCTGGGCCTAGAAACAGTGCAGGGGGACACTGGGAGATTCTAGCTGGTATTCTATTGCAGAGGGTTCTAAGCAATGAAGCACCTGAGTAACCAATTCTTTCCAAGAATAGAAATGCTCATTCCTGCTCTGACCACCTGATGTCACCAGAGTACCATAGCTGAGGGATATCAAGGACAGTGAATTTAGGAAAGGGTTTGCAGCTTGTACAGACAGCTGCTATAATGTTCTCTGGTTTCTGTGAAATGCTGCAATGTCCACAGGAACCCTCTATATAGGGGGAAATAGACTTGATCCTATGAGACTGCTAGGATGGTTGCACACATTTGTTGGATAACTATGAGTAAAAAGCAGTAGCTATGTGATCTTATTACTGTAACCCTTTGCCCACCTTCTTCTTCATTTATATGCACAGTTACCTGATTCTATTACACACTTTCAATGCTGCAGAAAAAGATATTCACCAATATTCATTTGGGTTCTGAGCAACTCTTTGTTTTGACCTTGTCGGTCCTGCTTCTTAGTCGTTGAAATCAGGAATGTGAATGGTTTTTTTTTTTCATGTTAATGTTTGCAAAAATAGCTGTTGTTTGTGGGTGAAATTCACATTAAAAATACAGTCAACACAAGATCTGTGCACTAACTACATCTTCTTTTGAGCTCTGTGCTGATTTCACCATTCATGGATGTATTCAAAAGTGCCTGAAAATTCCACCTGGTTCCTATCTGCTTGTCTGAATACTGAAGTACCTTTAAAAACCTGGTCCTTTGTTCTAAATGGAATAGTCATAGCACATAATGCCACATACTGATGTTATCTAATGATTTATGATGCTATGAATATTTTAACCATATGTTTTTGTTTTTTCAGTAATGAGAATTGAGAGCCTGTTTAACTAAAAAAGGTGAAATTCATAGGTTGGACCAATATTAGAAGACTTCCACTACCGTGTGTGTGTATTCAACTTACCAAGTCTCAAAGCCAATGTATCCCCAGCAGCTAATGATAGGACATTAGATAGGGAGGGCTGTGGTTTCCTACAGAGAATTATTTTCCCGGGTGTCTGGTTGTTGCATCTTCTAAAATGCTCAGTGTCCAACTGATCACTATATTTGGGATCAGGAAGGAATTTTTACCTAAGTCAGACTGGCAGAGAGTATGGGGGTTTCTCCTCTGGAGCCTGGAGCACTGGACACATGCAGCTTGACACTACCATAAACTAGATTCTCTGTAAATTGAAGTCTTTAATTCATGGTTTGAGGACTTCAATAACGCAGGCTATGGCTACACTGCCGTTTTTTGCTGAAGAGGATATGCAAATGGCACTCTCATTCACATATCTTCTTCTGATTCTTTTTGCGGAAGAGGTTTTGCTGTTTAAAAGTTCCAAGTAGACAGGGCCATTTGACAGAAAAAAATCCCTTTTTTGCAAGATCCCTTATTCCTCAAAAATCGAGGTTTACAAGATCTTGCGAAAAAGGGTTTTTTTCGACCAATGGCCCCATCTACATAGAACTTTTTATCGGCAAAAACCTCATCCACAAAAAGAATCAGAAGAAGATATGTGAATGAGAGTAGAGTGCCTTTTGAATATCCTTTTCTGCAAAAAAAAAATGGCAGTGTAGCTGTAGCCTCAGACAGATGATATGGGTCTATTACAGAAGTGAGTGGATGCAGGGATTCCAAGTTTGTAGAAATGTTGGTGGTGTCCAGAATTCTCAGAGCCTGCCCTGCCCCCCCAAAAAAATGTTCCTCCCCTGAACACCTGCCTAAAGCTCTGGAAGAGAATTTGTGTGAGGGAAGGGTGCAGTTTCTGGGAGGGAATTTGGATGTGGGAAGGTCTGGGCTTCAGGTTCTGGGAAGGGGTTTGGGTGATGGGTGCAAGCTCCAGGAAGGGAGAGGGGAGGGGGATGGATGGAAGGTGAAGGCTCTAGGACAGAAATTGTGAGTGAGGGGGAGTGAAGGGGAAGGGTTGGGGTGCAAGAGGGATTTTGGAAGTGGGACGGGGTGTGGGAGAAGGGAGTGCCCTAAGGGTGAGTACTGGTTTTGTTCAACATCTTTATTAATAACTTGGATGAGGGGATGTATTTGCACTCTCAGCAAGTTCATGGATGACACTAAGCTAGGGGGAGAGGTAGATATGTTGGAGGGCAGGAATAGGGTAGAGAGTGACCTAGACAAATTTGAGCAAATTTGGGCAAAAAGAAATCTGATGAGGTTCAACAAGGAAGAATCCCAAGTACTGCTACAGTCTGGGGACTGACTGGCTAAGCAGCAGTTCAGTAGAAAAGAACCTAGGGATTACAGTAAATGAGAAGCTGGATATGAGTCAACTGTGTGCCCCCGTAACTAAGGGTATGTCTACACTACAGCACTAATTCGAACTAACTTAATTCGAATTAGTGCATCTAGACCTAAAAACTAATTTGAATTAGCATTTTGCTAATTCGAACTAGCATGTCCACATTGAGTGGACCCTGAACCGAAGTTAAGGCTGGCCGGAACCAGTGCCGGCAGGGCATCAGGTTAGGACTTAGAGCGTGGAGCTGCTGCCTCAGGCTAGCCGAGGGCTGTGCTTAAAGGAACCCGACCCCCAGATGGTTCTCAGGGTTCCCCGCTTGCTTGTCTACCTCGATGAGGGACAGCAAAGCAGTCCTGTCTTGGAGTGCCCTGAGTGCCCACACTCGGCACATCACAGCACTCGGCCATCAGCCCAGCTGCACTTGCTGCAGGCTGCCATCCGGGCGGGTCATTCGGGGGGCTGTCAGGATCCAGGAGGCCCTGCAGGAGAGCTTCCACCCCGAGGAGCCTGCAGAGCCACCCCAGTCCTCCCCATCGGGGACTTGTGCCCCATTCCTCCCTCACCTCCTTCCACTTACCCTTCCCTAGCCCCCCTTCCTGATGTAAAAAATAAAGGACACGTGTGTTCAAAAATAGAAACTCTCTTTATTTAACAAAACTGTGCGGGGGAGGGGGATTAACCTCTGGGGAGACTGGGAAAAGGAGGTGGGAGAGGGGAAGAGAGAGGGTGGGAGAGGGGAGGTGGAAACCTGGGAGGAGGGAGCTGGAAGGGGGAAGCCAGGGGAAGAAGGAGGAGGGGAAGTCTAAAACTATGGTACACCATATCTTCAGTACTGTGTACAGATGTGGTCTCCTCACCTCAAAAAAGATATTTTGGCCTTGGAAAGGGTTCAGAAAAGGGCAACTACAATGATTAGGGGTTTGGAACAGGCCCCGTATGAAGAGAGGCTAAAGAGACTGGGACTTTTCAGCTTAGAAAAGAGGGGACTGAGGGGGGATATGATAGAGGTCTATAAAAGCATGAGTGGTGTGGAGAGGGTGAATAAAGAAAAGTTCTTCATTAGTTCCCATAATAGTCAGACTAGAGGACACCAAATGAAATGAATGGACAGCAGGTTTAAAACTAATAAGCGAAAGTTCTTCTTCACACAGCACATAGTCAACCTGTGGAACTCCTTGCCACAGGAGGCTGTGAAGGCTAGACTATAACAGAGTTTAAAGAAAAGTTAGATAAATTCATGGAGATTGTGTCCATGGAGTGCTATTAGCCAGGGGGTAGAAACGGTGTCCCTGGCCTCTGTTTGTGGAAGGCTGGAGATGGATGGCACGAGACAAATCGCTTGGTCATTGTCTTTGGTCCATCCCCTCCGGGGTACCTGGTGTTGGCCGCTGTCAGCAGACAGGCTACTGGAATAGATGGACCTTTGGTTTGACCCAGTACGGCCATTCTTATGTTTTTATGTTCTAAGCTCAGGGCTCAGGGTTGGGGGTCTCACTGGACCAACTTGATTTTCATGCAGACCTGCTCCTGGGTTCGCATGTGGCCTTTGGTGGCCAGGCTAGCAGCTATCCTGCCCTAGACGGCCGCAATCCTGTGCCTAGTGCGGAGGTCGTGGACGTTGGAGGCCTCATCCCAAACCTCAATGAGGTCCACGATCTCCGCACTAGACCAGGCAGGAGCCCGCCTCTTGCAGCCCTGGGCAGAGTTCTTGTGCAAATACTCACGGCCAGTGTAGACAGGCGGCAAGATTTTGCGCAAAAGTGGCTGCTTTTGCGCAAAATCTTACCAATGTAGACACAGCCTATGAGTCTATGTCTCCTCTGCCTGGAAGTAAATTTTGTGCACCCGAACTGGATGTGACTTCTCTCTTTTGCATACAAAAGAAAAGATATTATTTCAACACATTTGAATGCTATCATATAACATTGCAAATATTATTACAAGCTTGATTATATCATTGCTGCTAATTATGCCAAGAACAGCTCAATGGCAGGATGCCAGCTTTGAGCTCTATATGATTGTATCTCAGTCTCTCTAATTAAATGAAGAGCTGCTGGATAAATCATCTAATGACAACATTTGTTGTAAGTGAAATTCTCTATTGGATAAGCCCTTGAGAGTGATTTTCATGTTTTCTTGTCCTAGGAATGTATCTTGGTCACTTGGTGTTGCCCTAACTGAGAGCTGGATTGTAAACCAAATGCTTGCTCATGGGAGAAATGTACATCATGATACATCACCGCTTTTCTGTAATTGTTTGGAGATTGTTTTCCATCTAAACTGTTTTCTGTCCAGAATCCAGGTTTCTGTCAAAATGGAAATTTTCAGGATGTCTGCTTTCCATGGTTAATTTTACACTTTTTGACAAAAACTCACAGACATCTGAAAGCTAAAAATTTCCATCTGGAAATGTTGCAGTGGTGATTCCTGGGAATTATAGTTCATAGGTCTTATGTAGGCTGCAGTTCTTGTGCCTGGAGCAGAGGCAGTTTGCTGGGGGAAAGCTGACAGGTGTAGAGGTATGTACAGTTTGGGCAGAGACATCACTTACATGGATTTATTAGATGGGGATCCCTATATCTTAGTACAGAAGAAAGAAAAGAAGTTCATACGGTACAGGTAGTAGCTAGTGAAGAGCAGTCAAATGTTTAAAAGGCACTTGAATGCAAGTAGCTAAATACTGATAAAATATACAAGTGTTTATGTACAAATGCTAGATATCTAGATATTAATAGGTGGATTAGAATGCCTGGTATTAAATGAGGATATTGATATAACAGGCATAACGAAAACTTGGTGGAATGAGCATAATCAATAGGATCAAGTAATACCAGGGTACAAAATAGATAGGACTGACAGTAGATTGTGCTGATGTGGAAATGGCACTATATGTTAAAAAAGTTTAAAGAGACATAGTGAGTGAGGTGAACCTTTTCATTGGACTAACTTAGTTTGGTGTTGTAGACAAGCTTCTTTCTCACCAAAAGAAATTGGGTCAACAAAAGATATTATCTCATTCCCCTTGTTGAACTGATATGATCTCACCTACCTTGTCTCTTTAACATCCTGAGACCGACACAGCTAAACTTACAAAAAATGTACAAAAAGTCATAATAATCAGATAAAGTGAAAATCATAAAAGAATCTAATTGGATCTTAGTATCCCTCTGGACATACATTCCATAATAGGATAATAAGTGTATCACAATAGAAATATAGTAGCAACCAGTGTTCCCCTCTAAGATTTTCCATCTGTGGGCAGAGTGAGTTTTGTATTGTACACCAATATTGAGGTCATGTGCGCTTCTCCGGATGTGCACCAGCATGGCACCCCCCAATTACTAACAAATATCTTCTCTCTATATATTTAAATGTTATGGAAGAAGAATATTAAAACAAAGTGCATCACTTCAAATAATATGAAATCAAATAAATACAATTAATACTGCAAAATTTTCTGTAGCCATGTCCTAATGTAATGAATATAAAAAAGTGTTCCATTACAAGTTCTTTTCAATTGCTTTGTCATTAATTATAAAATATAGACTCTTTGACAGAGACCCACAGACCATATTTTTTCATTTTATCATTTCCCGCAATTTTTTCTGTATTGGAAATGATTAGAGTAATTACAAACACAAAGAGGGAGTTTACTGCAATGGATGCCCTATTAAAACATGTATAACATTAGATTGGTCACTTAATCTACTTCCCAGATTTACTTTTTTTAAGTCAAGGAATTAAGGTTATTTAAAGGTGAACATATTCAGGGAAATTAGTGTGATAGTTTAGGAACAAGATAAGGTCACTTCTGTATACATTAGCAACCAGTGTCACCATTTTCCTACTTGCCATGTGTATACTGGAAAGAATGTGCAGCAACATCTAACTGGCATCCAGGGGATAACAATGGGAAAGGCTGATCCAACTGGACCTTGGAAAAATGTGAAGTCCAGAGTGTGACAGTACTGAATCCCAGAAAGGTTGTTCACTAAAAGAAAGAAATTTCTTGAGGTAAGATGACTGTATCATGTCCTTCCTCTGTTCCAGTACTTCAGATCACATGTATATGATCAAAGTTTTGTGCCAGCATCAGCTAATTCACCCATGATGGTGCACATTTTTAAGGACAGGGCTCAGTGAGCAGGGGATATGATAGAGGTCTATAAAATCATGACTGGTGTGGAAAAAGTGAATAAGGAAAAGTTATTTACTTGTTCCCACAATAAAAGAACTAGGGGTTACCAAATGAAATTAATAGGCAGCAGGTTTAAAATAAGCAAAAGGAAGTTTTTCGTCACTCAGCACACAGTCAACCTGTGGAACTCCTTTCCAGAGGATGTTGTGAAGACTAGGACTTTAACAGGGTTCAAAAAAGAGATAGATGGATTCATGGAAGTTAGGTCCATCAGTGGCTATTAGGCAGGATGGGTGGGAATGGTGTTCCTAGCCTATGTTTGTCTGGAAATGGATAACAGGAGAAGGATCATTTGATGATTACCTTTTGGGTTCCCTCCTTCTGGGGCATCTGGCACTGGCCACTGTCGGCAGACAGGATACTGGGCTAGATAGACCTTTGGTCTGACCCAGTATGGCCGTTCTTATGTTCTCATGTACAAAAGAGTTAACCTGTGACATCAGAGCTTTCCATCGTGATGGGACTTTGCTCTTCTCTGGCCCAGGCAGGACGGTTTTGCTCATGTCTCTGCTGCCCACGTGTGGCTGACTCAGGAAGTTCTGCAGTTCTGTTTTTTGCATGAGCATCCACAGAGTTAGTGTCACTGTGTCTCTCACACACAGTGATGCTGGGTGGTGTCTTCGGGCTTCAGGCCGGTCATTTGCAGGTACAGCAGGTTGTTGTGATTGTCCCTGGAGATGGTGAATGGCCCTTGAACAGCCATGGAATACCACGGGGCAGATGCATCGGGCCTTATGTCAACCACCCACTTGAACCGCTTTGCGGGAGTCTCACGGATCCAGTGCATGTAGTTGCTGCTGAAGGTGAAACCGGAGGCTTTGCAGGAGAGGCATAGAGAGTCTCCAGGCTTTTTCACATCCCCTCCAGACTCCACCAGCTCCTTGGACCAGACATGGTTTAGGAATGGTATTGAGAACAATAATACAGTATCTCTCATTTCCCTGCAATGCATTTAACAGCTGTTAATACCTTGCAAAGCTGCTAGAATAAAAACCAAATGGAGGAGCCAAAGTCTCATTGTCCCTGGTGCTGGTGGGGAAAGTTCTCTGGGGACTGGCTGGCCACTGCCCAGACCCAGCGGGCTGCGGATTGTCTCTGTGGGTGCAGCCTGGGCAGAGAAAGGGACAGATTTAAAAAGGAATCTGCCACCCTGATTTGCATAGCCCACTGCATATAAGAGAAAAGCCCCTGCCCTTTACTTTACCCTCTGTCTTACAGAGCAGGGCTCAGATGAATGCTTATTGTCTGCTGTAAAGCACCTTGGCTGGGGGTTCATGTTTTTGCTTTAACCTAAGGGAGAAATAAAAGGATCTCAAGCCCAAAAGCAGCCTGATAGAGCTTGTATTTGGGTCAGTGAGAGGCTCACCTTCCCCCTGCTCTGCATGGCCTTTGGGTCAGATTGGGGGAGACAAGAGTACCTGGCAGGAGATGCAGAACTAGCATCCGCACATCTCTCTCAGGACACTGGGAAGTGTGTTTGCCTTTGTGTAGCAGCGGGAGTTCTAATACTGAAAACTGGCTGATGGCTGGCCGGGCCGTGGGGTGTCCCAGCAGGGACAGCCTCACTGTGCCCTGGCTCTAGCTGGAGCACAACAGGGGCAGGGCAGTCGCCTGCCACATGACCCTGCCAGAACCCACCACCACCACTCACCTTCCAGTAGGTCCAGCAGGAAAGTGAGTGGTGAGTGCTGCTGTGTGGCTTTGCCAGCAGCGTGAACGGGGCTAAAATGTTGTGTGCGTGGCCACGCAGGCACGCAGCTTAGAGGGAACTATGGTATCAACCACATGAACAGGGTGGTAACGATGACCTTGAAATGCTAAGGGAGGTGCTTATAGAGATAGCAAAACCATCAATGTAGCAATAATGGGTGATTTCAGCTGTTCTCAGGATAACTGGGTAAATATCTCCCCAGGGCATGATGCAGAGATCAAATATGCAAACACCATAAATGACTACTTCTTGGAGCACTCCTGTGAGTCTAGGAACCCACAAGCGGACAAGCAATTTTGGTTTAGTCCCTATGTGGGTACAAGATCTAGTTCACAAAGTAACAGTAGCTGACCTGCTCAGTGGTAGCGATCATAACATAATTAAATGAAATATCTTTATAGGGGTGGGAGAAACCCAAAGTGCCCCCCAAAACTACAGTAAAATTTAAGGGGAGTTACACATGAATGAAGATGCTAGCTAAATGGAAATCAAAAAGTAGAGCCAAAGGTAAATGCCTTCAAGCAGCGTGGAAACTACTTAAAACATGCTAGAGGTTCAGATACACTTTATACCCCAAACAAAAACAAAAACAAAAACAAAAAAAAGACAGGAGGAGGACCAAAAGAATGCCACCATCATGAAACATCAAAGTGATGGCAAAAAGGCATCCTTAACAATTTGAAAGGTAAACCGTAATGAGGAAGGAGCACAAACTGGCCAGTAAAATGTACAAGTGTAAGTAGGATGACCAAAAAAAGATTCTGAGAAGCAACTTGCTAAAGATACAAAAAAAATAGTGATTTTTTCTTCAGTATATCAGAAGTAGGAAGCCTGCCCAATAGGCAGTGGGTCACTAGATGATTAATGTGTTAAAGGAGCACTCAAGGAAGATAAGACAATTGCAGAGAAACTAAATGAATTCTTTGCATTGCTCTTCACTGCAGAAGATATGAGGAGATGCCCCCATCAAAAATTTGCTTTTGTGGCAACAAATCTGAAGTACTGTCCCAAAGTAAGAGGTTTTATTACAGTGATCAACTAAACATCATTCACCCAAGAGTTCTGAAGGAACTGATATATGAACTTGCAGAACTACTAACTGTCACATGTAACCTATCACTGAAATCAATCTCTGTCCCAGATGTCTGGAAGGTAGCTAATGTAATCCCAATTTGTAAATAGGACTGCAGAGGAGATCCTGACAATTTAGCTTGGTAATTCTAACTTCAGTATCAGGCAAATTAGTAAAAACCATAGTAAAGAACAAAATTATCAGACACATAGGGTGTGTCTAGAGTAGACTACAGTTTTTTTTTGAAAAAAGTGGCCTTTTTCTGAAAAAACTTCCCCTGCATCTAGACTGCTGTCGCGTTCTTTCGAAAGTAAATTGAAAGAACATGGTTGTTTTTTCAACTGCAGAAAACCTCGTTTTATGAGGAATAATACCTTTTTTCGAAAGTGCTCTTTTGAAAAAAAGCGCTATGTAATTGAAACCGTGCTTTTTCGTTTTTGAAAAAGTGGCTTGCTTTTTTGGAAGTACTGGTTGTAGTCTAGACACTCTTTTTCGAAAGAGGCTTTTTTGAAAGTACCTTTCAAAAAAGCCTCTTTCGAAAGGGGCTTGCAGTCTAGACGTAGCCATAGATAACCACAGTTTGTTGGGGAAGAGGCAAAACAGCCTTTATAAAGGGAAATCATGCCCCACACCTAATCTCTGTGGGGGGTCAACAAGCCTGTCCACAAGGTTAATCCAGTTGGTGTAAGGCACTTGGATTTTCAGTTAGCTTGTGACAACATCCTCAACAAAGGCTCTTAAGGAAGCTACATAGCTATGGCATAAGAGGGAGGAGCCTCTCATTGATCAGTAACTGGTTGAAAGACAGGAAACAAAGGATCGTAGTAAATGGTCAGCTTTCAGAATAGAGAGATGTAAACAATGGGGTTCCCCACGGATCTGTACTGGGGACCAGTGCTGTTCAATGTATTCATTAGTGATCTGGATAAGGGATGAACAGTGAAGTGGAACAGTTAATCGAAAGCAGACTGAAATGAGTCACAGAGGCATCTCTCAACACTTTGTAACTGGGCAATAGAATGGCAGCTGAAATTCAACATAGATAAGTACAAAGTAATGAAATTTTGCAAAAAAATATCCTATACGTATTCAGTCATGGATACTATATGAGCCGTTAGACCTAAGAAAGAGATCTTGAATCAGCATGGAGAGTTCTCCAAAACTGTCCATTCTTTTTAATCATGGCAACAGTTGAAAAGACTAACAGTATTATAAAAAATATTAGGAAAAACAAAGAAAATAAGACATACAAACTCATAAAGTTACTATATAAATCCACAGGGCACCCACACTTTGAATACTGTGTCAAGCTGTCTACAGTGAGGAGGCATGCCCCCCTTTCCCCCCCTCCGCCCCCATGCAGATGCCAAGGGAACACTTGGGTCACACTCTGCATGCCAGGAGCAGAGGGATAGGAGAGAAAGATGAAATATAAAAAGTCATCCCAGCCATTCAGCTAGGAGGAAGCTCCTGGAGGTGGCAGATGCTTCTTCCCCATAGATGGAGGCAGGCACCAGGGAGAACTACTGTTGGCTCAGGGACCAACCAGAGCTTCCAAGAAGCCTTGACAAAGGGGAGCTGCTGCTGGTGTCTTTGTCTGTGTACCTTGAGGAGGGAGAGGAGGACAAGGTGCTGGGGGGAGCTGGCTTAAAAGCTTGTTGCCCGTCCACACTGCCTTCTTGCGCAAGAGCTCTTGCACAAGAGGGCTTATTCCTCGTGGGGAAAGGAATAACTGTTACACAAGAAGCCCTCTTTTCTGATGCTTTACTGTAAATTTATTTGTGCAAGAACACACGTGCAGTATAGACGCTCTGCAAGTTCTTGCGCAAAAAGCCTGCAGTGTAGACGTAGCCTAAGTATGTAGTTATTTGCCACAACAATTTTTAATTCTGCTTTCATGAGGTCTTGGTGATAACAATTTCATAGTTCAACCCAATATCAGGATTACTGTGGTATACTTCATTTGCAGCTAACATGTGCCATCTAGTGGATTTTTATGTATATTTATTTTTATTTCTTTGATATGTGTTAGCTCAGCAAAGACTGCACTATCTTTTTTAAAAATACAGACAGGTAAAAAGAAAGCATTTAACTCTCATAAATTGTTGTGGCTCCATTGATTTCCCTGGAGATACATCAGTGTATGCCGCTGAGGAATAAGCCCATATTTTGTAATATTAAATAAGTTGCAGAACAGACATTACCAATAAGAGGAATTTATATGCTGACACAAAGCAGATTGGGAAAGCTGGATTTACTCCTTGTAAAATAAGAGTTATGGGAGTCTGAGTAAGAAGTGCTCCAGCTCAACATTATTTTGACATTATGTTGAAATAACTGCTTGTAGTGTAGAGGCGGACTAAGTTATGTCGGCATTATGTCAGTTATTCCAAAATAACACTGCTGTGTCAATGTACCCCCAATGGGGAGAACAAGCTTTTTAACCTCTTCTTTGATAACCTCTGGTGAATGATGTAACATTCTCATTAGGAACAAATAAGTACTATTGTGTGATGGTATAAGAGTAGGGTTGTCTAGTGGTCAGGGCACTGGACCAAAACTCTGGAAATCCCGGGCATTACATCTGACCTACTGTCTGACCTTGGGCAAATCATTACACCTCTTTGGGATTCTTATCCCCCCTGGCCTTTGGCTGTCTTATCTATTCAGAACCTCAGTTCAGGGGAAGAGATTGTCTATGTGCTTTTACAGTGCCTAGCACAGATGGATCTTGATTTCAGCTGGGGCCTCTATGTGCTACATAAATACAAATGATAACCATTACCTTATGACATTGGGGGTATCTCACACACATTTTTTTGTCTGAAGCACTTATAAAACTAGCTCAAGTTTACAGACCACTTTTTCCCTGTAATTTAAACCTGACAGAGCCAGATTCCTAGCAGCTGTAAATCAACTTAGTGCCATTGGTTTCAGTGGGAGTAGGATGACTTGCACAAGTGGGAGATGTGGCACATTATATCAAAGGCGAATTCATTTAAAAGCAAACAATCATGCATAAAATAAAAGCTTTCCTAGGTAAAGAGAGACCAGTGAGCACTGCATATTTGGGTTAGACCATTGCCCACCAAAAGTTAGGCTGCCACATAGATGTAGCATGTAAGTGGTTTGCAGATATTATATCTGTTCTTTAGTGGAAGTTTCATCTTTACCCACTCTCTTTATTGGTGTACATAGGATCACAGGACACAGGACTGGAAGAGACCTTCTGGGTCTTCCATTCCAGATCCCTGCTAGCACAGGTAATTCTGTCGTGTAATACTTGTTCAATTTATGAACAGGATTTCATACTGCCCACTCTCTATTTTTCATTCATTTGGATATTTGCCCTCCTGTCTCTGTGTCTCTCCTGCTTTTTTCAGACTTGTCTAAGCAGACCAACCCCCACCACACTGGCAATGGAGTCCAATCTCTATGGCACCTAATATTGAATAGGTTTCCCATGAAATAAAATGACTTTTCCTATTGCTACTCCAGTTATTGCGAGCAGAAGAGGATGGGTTGAAAGCAAAGTGACTCTGAGGTTCATTCTTCCCTGGCCAGTCTCATGAATTATGTTAGACTCACCATGAATAGTGAATGGAGTGAAAGATGAAGTTCATGAGCTGGTTCACTGTAGCTCATGGTATGTTAACAGAACATAAGAACATAAGAATGGCCGTACTGGGTCAGACCAAAGGTCCATTAGCAAAGAGCAAAGAGAAACAGACTTACTGGGGTTTCTTGGCCTCAGTTTATCCTCAGATGTCTTGCATTCCTATGTAATAAAGTTAATTTGAAAACAGAATCCCAATGTAGTACCAGATGAGGAATTGCTCAGGCAATTTCTTAGTCTGACTGCTGCCACTAGGCTCAGTGGGAGCAAGAGCAGAGTCAATAAGCAGCCATATGCCACAGCATACTCTAGTATATCCCCTGAAATAAGTCTACTGGAACTTGAATAAAAAACACCTATAAGATGTCTAGTCTTGCCAATAGCTTCAGTTACTGAACTTTCATCTGCTCATACCTTGCCTTTCTCTAACCATCATTTCCTTTCTGACTGATGGTGCTGTAAAGTTCTTCTATTGCTCCACAACACAAAGGTCCAGGCCCCTAGACCAGCGATGGTCAAACTAAACTTGTGAGTGGGCCGCATGAGTGGCCCTCCTTCATCTCAATGGGACACAAGATTGTCATAACCAAGATGGTCTCCTGGGATAGAGTAGTTTTGATAACTGTGCGTGTGTACTTACAATTTGTGGGGTGTGAGAATTGAACTGTTGTGGTGCTTTGGTCAGATGCACTCAATGTTGTGTGCAATCAGCATGCACCTCGCTTCATGTGCCCCCTTGCTTTAGTCACTTTAATAATACCAGTAGGGAAAAAAAACGATGTGGATGGAAACCAGTGGGATCTGGCAACCCTAGTAAACAAAATGTCTCATGGGCTGCACATAGAACCCTAATGGACACATGTGTACCACCACTGCTCTAGATTGACAAAGCAGTAACTGGTGCAAAAACAAAACATTGCATTATTGCTAAATTCCTCATACCATTAACTGTACTACCAAAAATACAAGACAGATTTTAGCACAAAATGTTCATCTCAGAATTAGAGTTGATCAACACAACATTGCATTCCACTTTAGACTACTATGGCTCAGTTATGAGCCTCATTACTCACCCAGACAAAACAGTAACTGAGACCTTAACAGCCCTTGCTTGGGCTGTCTGCACTGGAGAGAAAAGAGGAGGCAGAATGAATATACTGCATAGGTTAACTGCTCTTCTTCGGTGCAGGAGGGTAGGAAGTTAGTTAATCCACCATACCCCCAAGTGTTTCCAGGCATAGAGAGGGGAGTGGTCTTTGCCAGTTATAGAGCTAATATAGATTATTTTCTCCATTATGCATCAAGAAGGTAAAAGAGGGAACCAGAAAGCAGCCTGTGACTGAGTCACAGTGTGCTTGTTGGGCAGCAAAGGACTATATTCATACCCCTTGTGAATAGCAAAAATGAGTTAAAATCCAGTCAATTGCAACTTTTCAACATCCTGACATACTGTTGACCATTTATCTCATTATATATTTAAGTAATATTTTCCAAGAATACAATGTTTCTAAGTTGAGAGTCGTCTAGATAAGAATGATAGATGCAATTCTGTATTAAATATACTAACAGTTCATGGGTTAAAAGGATAACATAATAAACATATTTCCCTACCTTGCACTTGCATGAGTGTTTACATTCTGGACTGCAGAAGAAACAATGTCTGATTAATGGAGCTACTCTGGTAGTTTTCACATTATCTGATCAAATGCTTTTTTCTGAACATAAGTGTCATAACAAAACTTAAATGTATATTTTACAAAGTTGTCAGTAAAGTTACTTGCATTTTGTGTGTCTTTTATAATGAACTGGATAGAGCTTCTATTCCATTTAGTTTACATAACTGTAAAATTGATAAATTTAGGCCATTTTTTGAGTGACTGAATTTTGTACGAAGATATTACACTACCTATAACAAAATCACAAAGCAAAACAGGGCTTAAAAGAAATCAGATAAGTAGGAGACCTTGATAAATAATCAATTTTTCATATATTCAGACTGATACACTCTAAACTACAAGGAGGATTTCAAAACTGCTGAAAAATTCATTGGCTGTCCAAATTTGGCTCAGAAAGCACAAGATGATATTTAAACGTCTGGCCACATCTGTTGATTTGGGTCAAACGTACATACTGTCAAACCACACTATGACTAATGAACTAAGAAGTGATGAGTCAATGCATCTGGTAAAAAGAATGAAAAGAACGTAGTTTTCAATATCACATTTAAAGGGATGTTGATTTTTCGACAAGAAGATTTAAAGGAACTAGTGATTGCTCTAAGAAAGGTTGAATGGTTCCTTGAAATATTTCTGTGATCTGAGTAGGAAAACAGGGATGAGGTGGGAGTCTGTCAAAGACAGTCCTTGGAGAATACTATTTTTAAAAAAATAAGTTTGTGCGCTCATTTCTCAGAACAGGGATCAAAGGTGGGATTCTACAGGTAGGAGGAGATGAATAATATTTTCAAAGTAATTTAAAATATATCCATTTCTGCTCCAATGCAGTGTCAAAATGTAAACCACTTAGAGAAACTTTGAAGAATGCATGAGCATGCTTTAAAAGTAACAAGTAATTTTAATTAACATTTCGTTAGGCACATGATTGGGAAAACACATTCCAGCCATCACCCCTCAGATCTAATGTAATAGAGGGAGGAATACCAAAGATAACATTTGTACAACCAGACTTTCTTTTGAGGGCTGAACAGTCTTCTGTGATCAATTTAAAAATTGAAATGGAATGAGAAAAGACAATGAAACCTGCCGATCTTGTGCCAGATAAAAAAAATCAATCTGAAATAATATATTAATCATGCTATGTAATACACATGGTTAAAGAGTATGAACTTCAAGATTGCTGATGTTTTAAATGCCTTGAATAATGAGGGGGAAAGAGGTGCCATTGTCTGTAGTGGTGCTCATAGCATTTCAGTAGAACTATTTTAAAAACCAGCTTTCACATAGACCAAATCAATTGCTTTAACCAGTGTGAACAGGGTCTGAATATCAGTTTTCAGATTCTTTTTAATACTCACTTACATAGACCAGAAAAAGACATCTTTAATCTTATTCATTTTATTTTATTAGATCTTTTTAAAATAACTATGTATTTGTATTTAACAGGGAATTTACAGACTGGGGCCACAGGTACACATATACATAAAGAGATGGATAATGAGGCAGAAACTTTGAATGTGTGGATACACACTTTCTTTTGAGACAAAATTGGCATACACTGCTGGCAATTGGTACAATATTGTATTCACATATTGTATTAACACTGGCAATTGGTACAATACTGTATTCACATAGAAATTTAGGTTTCTAGCATAGTTAGGTGCAAGTGTGAATAACAACATTCCTCATAACGCTGTTATCTATGACTAGGTGCGCAGTAGATGCTATATGAATTGTAATTACTGCTAGGCTTGTAGATTCTCATTATGTACAGGCATACTGTTCTGGGCTGGCAGGTCACCAACCTTCCTGAGTGCCATGCAAAAGTTATTTTGTATGTTGTAGAGTCTTCATTAAAGATGAATGGCCTCTACACCACTCTTGGGATTGTCAGCTATGAATTACGATTTGCTCCATATCTACAGTCATGCATTTCCTGGGCTGGTTGTTAATATCACAAGCAAGCACTTCCCACTGTTATAAAGTTTCTGGGGGGTCTGTTCATAGTCACAGAATAGCACATTTGTTATTAAAACAGCATGAGAGATTTTCTGCAAATTTGTAGATTATAACAAATGGTTTGGATTTGTGATCAGTGACCGTTCCAATACCCAACTTCTGTACATAGGGCCTGATGCGAATACAATGAAAAATCTGAGCCTCAGTGTCCAATATTGGGCACCCAAAACTAGTAGACACAATTTGGACCTTAATCTCCCTGATCCAGATCCTCAAAAGTATTTAGGTGCCTAACTTCCATTGAACCCAATGGGAATTAGGTGCCTAATACCTCTGGGTACGTCTACACTTGCACCCTAGTTCGAACTAGGGATGCAAATGTAGGCAACCAAAATTGCTAATGAAGCGGGGATTTAAATAACCCGCGCTTCATTAGCATAATCTCGCCCACGCACTATTCCGATCGTCAGCTGATTCGAACCAGGAAGTGCACTCCAGGCCGTGTTAGTTCAAATCAAACACCTTTGTTCGAACTAATGTTACTCCTCATCACCTAACACTCTCCTTCTGAGAGCCAATCTATTTAGTTCTCTATTTAGTTGGCTCTCTATGTTCAGTGGCTTTCTGCTTCAGCCAAGAGTCCTTCTTCAGTCCTTCCCAGGGTTGGGTTTAGTTGAATCTCTTTCCCGTCAGGAGTCAGACTTACTCCCTGCCATATTCACCTTCAGCTTCTTTCTCGGGCAGGCTACCGCTTCCCAGGTGCTTTCTTTCCAGGAACTTTTAACAATAACTAGCTGGAGTCTTATTGGCTCCCTCTCAAACTCCTCTATGGGTGTATCTACACTGCAGCATTTTTCTCAAAAAACAGTCATTTTTCCTGAAAAACAATACTTGTGTCCACACTGCCATTGAGATCTTTTGACAGAAAGTCAAAAGAACTGAGGGGTTTTTCCAACAGTGGTAAACCTCATTCTACAAGGAAGAAGCATTTTTCGGAAAAAGGCGTTCATGGACACAGAAGAGGGAATTATTTTGAAAGAAGAAGCCTCCAGGAAATAACACAGGGACCCTGGTGGCCACTCGTCCAGACTAATCACAACTGAAATGCACGATAGCGCCCAATGAATGAGGACTCTATCTTTCGAAAAAGCACATCACTTTTTCATTGCACTTTTGCTGTGTGAACGCTCTCTTTCGAAATAAGCTTTTCCGGAAGATCTCTTCCCGAAAAGCTTCTTCCAAAAGAAGCTTTTAGTCTAAATGTAGCCTATGTCTCATACCCGCTGCAAGGGTAGAGGGATGGGTGGCTGATCCAAGGCTTCCTAGCCCTTAAAGGGAAAGGTCACCTTGTTACATAATCTAACACTTTTATCAATCGTAGTGGGTTCTGCAAGCTGTTCTAGGCATAACCCCAAACTGGTTCAAAACATGCTATTCACTTGAAGATTCCTTGCAATTTCAACTGAAGAAGGTAGTTCTCACTTTGAGCCCCAAACTACTGAACAGTGTTGCCATTTGCCATAAAACATACCTTACTGAAGTAGCTATGCTTTATGGAGAAAAGAAGGAAACTGAGTTTAATCAATAAGAACATTTAATATAGTGCTTTTATTCAGTATATCTCTGGTATTGTGCAAAGGAGGCAAGCAGCATTACTCCTGAGGTACAGATGGGGAAAGAGACATGTAAGGAAGTGAGGGCTACATCCAAGATCACCCAGTGACAGAGCTGGGACTAGAACACAGGTCTGTGTTAAATTCTAGGCCTAGGTGGTTAGGCAAGTGCCACAACACTACACTAACCACAAGTCAGCTTAGAGAGCTCCCAGAATTCTTTGGGATCATTTGCAGTGAAAGATGAAAGGCAGAGGTGAACATAAGCTGGTGCACCCTGGTGCGACGCTCTGACAAGAAGGAGCTGGCAAGCTAGGGTGCTCCACAGCAGGAGGTGGGTGTGCTCCCAGCTGGGCTCCCGGGGCTCTCCTGACAGCTGCTGCACTAAGTATCAGGGAATCAGGCAGCTTAAAGGGGCTGGCTGGGGAATGCATCCCCTTTAAGGTAGTCAGGGGGGACTGAAGCCCCCGTGCCCCGAGATTTGTACCTGGATGGTGCTTTGCTCTTCCCTTTCCCATTGCTCCAAGAGAGCAAGTGGAAACTGCTCAGCATACCTGCATTCCTCTCCATCCTGACTGGAGTGGGGAGGGGCCAGATGAGTAAGTGACCCATGCTGTGAGCTTTGCTCTTGCTCTCTGACAGCGACAAAGGGGAACAGCAAGCAGCATCCTGGTATGAATCTTGGGGTGGGGCTTCATCCCCCCTAAATAATGCCCTTGCTCCCCACTCTCTCCACATAGCACCCTTGCCCCCACACTCTTCCCCACACACATACCCCAACCCCTTTCCCTATGCCCCTCCCCACACTACCCAACCGTGACTCCTGTGCCCCTCCATACCTAACCACCTCCCCTAGCTCCTTCTCTCACACCCCAGCCCTGACTGCTATACCCCCTGCACACTCCAACTCTCTACCTGGAGCCCTTCCTCACACTCCCCAATCCTGATACAACTGGATACTACCCTGAGCCCCACTTCACACTCCCCAACCCTGACTCCTGCACCCCCCTTGTCCCACACACCCAGGTCCCTGCCCTGAGCCCCTCCCCCCCACTCCACCCCACACTTAAATTTCTTACAGGTACTGTTGTATCACAACCCACCCAACCCTCTGCCCTGAGCCCACCCCTCCCCCTGGCAGATGTGAAAGAACAGTACAGGTAGTCCCCGACTTATGAACGGGTTACGTTCCAAACACCTGGTCGTAACTCGATTTGTTCGTAAGTCAGAATACATGCTTTTAAATGCGGCCACGCTGTTCGTAAGCACGGATCGCGCGTTCATAACTTGGGGACTGGCTGTAATGTGAGGTTGGTCGTAAGTACGAATGGTTGTAAGTAGACGCATTCTTAACTCGGGGACCAGCTGTACCTGTAAGAAATGTAAGTTACTTTCATGTCTGAGAAAGTTGATATACAAATGCAAGATAATTATCAATGATACTAACCATATAATATATATTCTCTTTCCTGCTCACATGCAGCTTACAAGAATAGATGAGAGGGAAAAATATAGTGTCTTATACATAAGTTGTGCATAACAGAACCATCTGAAATACCCAGCCAATAATTTTCCAAGATAAATAAATTATCACATTTCTTTTATCATTCTTACACAGCAATTTCCTTCAAAGATTATTTTTAATATGACATTCCTATATCTTACTTGCCAATCTTTGGAACACATTGAAACCATCTTTTAAATTGCAAGGGGTAAATATTCCTCAAACTTCTTATAATGCTACATTAAAAATATTGCAAAGTTTCAGAAAAACCCTGCAAGCAGAGAATTATATGAAGGTTTGCACACATTATATAATGTACAAGACTTGGCCTCTTTGCATAAACATCAATGCATCCAGACTGAGGTACTACTGAAATAATGATGCAGACACCCAAACACATGGGATGTACTTAAAAAATAAATACAATTTTACAAAAAATTGGGTTTTGGTGTATTTTTGGTCTGAATTACAAATAATTTTTAATCTTCCACAGGAAGCAGCCACACCTAATTTGTGGATGATTATTTCAGATTTAAAATGTTACCTTAAAGATGGATATAAAATGCTGACCTTCCTTCTGGTTGCTTGGAGGAATTCTCTTACCCTTTCCTTTACTGGGAGAGGAGGTGCCATTCTGCTTCTTTCGATATCCCTCTCCCCACTCTTAATTCGCTCAGCCCCTCACTTCATTGTCTTTGACATATACTTCCCCTTCCATCTCCAGCCCCTCATTGTCCCTTGCCTCCTACTTTCTTCGCCCCATTCTCATGTTCTTCATGTTTTCGCTATTTGCTACCTCAGTATCCAGCTCCTTAACTTTCCTCCCTGTCCTCTCAGTCTGAAGCATCTCACATCCTCCATCCATGTTCTTCCTTAATTTTCTTGAATGCAGTGTCTGTCCCCCCACTCTATTGCCTTTCCTCTTCCCATTACTCTCCATATTCAACCTCCCTGTAAGCCACATTCTTCTACCTCTTAGAACCTCTCTTTCTCATTTCATTAGCTTCAGCCCTCCTCTTCTGTCCATATATAATCTTGTTTTCATAACCTTCTCCTCAGAGCCCAACTTTTTTGCCCTCCATTGTCCCTACCTGACCAGAAGTCCATTTACCTGACTCTCTCCCATAGCTTTAAGTATGCCACTGGGTTATTTGTTCCTTGTGAGGAACATTCATTTGGCTGTACAAAATGGGAGGGTAGGGTGATAGTCTGGGAAGAAAAAGATATAACATTGTGTCTATTTTGGCAGTTTTATCTACTATTCACAATGGAACTGCACTTAAATAATTCTACTACTTAGCAGTCCGAAAAGGACTGCTAATCAGGGATGAGGTTCATCTTTTGAGGAAGGGGAAGATCATATTTAGATGCAGACCAGCTAACCTAGTGAGGAGGGCTTTAAACTAGGTTTGATGGGGGCAGGTGACCAAAGCCTACAGGTAAGTGAAGAACATGGAGATCTGGAAGATGGATTGGAAATGGGAGGGATTGTGGATTATAATAGCAAGGAAAAAGGAGGGACAAGACAGAACTAGGAGGCAAGATCAAATTAGTATCTTAGATGCCTATATATAAATGCAACAAGTATGGGTAATAAGCAGGAAGAACTTGAAGTGCTAATAAATAAACACAAATATACATTGTTGGTATCACAGACACTTGGTGGGATAATACACATGATTGAAATATTGGTGTAGAAGGGTACAGTTTACTCAGGAAGGATAGATGGGGGAAAAGGGAGGATTCTATGTGATTCTATGATTCTATCAGGACGTATGCACTACCCTATGGAAGGCCTGATACTGAAAAAAGATGTTTTTAATACATTGCATTTACTATGTCACCTCAACTTCATATTGTTGTTTTAACACAAGTTTACCATAACAGAACTGAATTTGAATTGGTTCTCGTTCCACACAGCTTACTGGAAGAGAGAGCAGACAAAGGCATGCATCTATTACAATTTACTTCAAGATATGGACTCTTTTAATGGATTCTGCATTACAAATGCCATCAAAACATTTTGATATCCATAAAGTAGCAATGTAACCTTGGCCCATGTTCTAGTTTGAAAACCTTTGACTAAATGCATCAAGGATCTTCATGAATTGAAGAGGCTGATCTTGCTCTGGAATCTGATCATCAATTCCTAATAACAACAATGATGTTCTGTTTAATAAAGTTCAAGACATGATTATCTACTGCTTCAAAATGCTTCAGAGTTGATAAGCTTCATGATGAAGTGATCATTAATAATTGTATTGGATGGGCAGTTGTCTATCATGGAGGAAAAATTGACTGCATTTCTGGAAGTTTTCATAGAACAACTGGGAGTAAGGAGAATGAAAAAGCAAAATGGAAGAGAAAAAGAGACATGGTGCGGAATGAATGCACTGTATATTTAGATCTCAGTCTGTGAAATGGGCAATAAAGTAAAAAAGAATGTCTTGAAGGAGCAGTCACGAAGTCCTGCTAGAATCATCATAATCAGTGGTGAAATGTATGACACAATGCATTGAGGCCTCTGAAAGTCAGGGTCAGAAATGTATATGTGAGATTTTGAAGGTCCTACCTGGATATCCATTCTTATGATTTCACCTGTTAAGGATAAAAAATGGAGAATACTGCTAGGATGCTGAGGCACACCTTAAGCTCTGGCATGAGTATTTTTGTGAAGTAGTGAACAGAGACCCAACAACATATAATTTACAATTTAATCCAAAAGTGAAACCAGCAAAAAACAAGCCTGTGACATTAGAGGAAGTGATGCTTGTGGTGAAACATGTATGAAATGATAAAGCATCTGCTTTTGACGGTAGTTTATCAGAGCTGCTAAGGAGCAGAGGTCCAGATTTTGATTTTCATAAAAGGAGAGTGACCAGCTTGCTCTAGTAATAGGGGAATAACACTGCTGTCAGTCTCAGGGAAGGTGCTTACAATCATACAACTGAATCAATGAAAACATTGTCTGAGCCCCAAAATGAGAGCCAACCAATGCAGGTTCTGTACAGGTTGATCTACAGTCCATGCGCTATGGAATGTTATTGTAAAATGATAATATTGCATTAGAGACTTTGTAGACACTTTTGATTCAGTGCCTCAATTAGCATAATTGATAAACTAAATAGTTTTCAGAATCAAAAGTTAAGGCATATCCTTGACATCTGTTTAATCAATTTTGTCACAGAGGAAGCTATATGGACAATCCCAGTCAATTGCAGTGTTGCACCAGTTGAGAACAAGACGACAGCAACAGTGGGTTGGTGTCCAATGTCCCAAAGAAAGTATGCATGTATTGAAAGTTAATAAATCTGAGACTGAAGGAAGTAGCACACAAGAATAATTTTGTCTGAGTTTGGAAGATGAAGTTTTGAGGGATTTAAGAAGCCTAAATCCTCCCATTCTGACTCTTGCCAAAGGAAGACTTGCATGTGACCATTCTGGCTAGCAGTCCATTCTGCACACCACCATCACTATATCATAAGATTGTGAATCTGCTACTGTTGATTACCATGCCGCTTCCTTCACTATCCCTTCCTGTGGCCACAATTTGTCCTGCAACCTAGTCTACTTCTCTGCATTACAGTTTCCTTTCTATTCCTATGACATTGTCTCCTACTGGGACACAAACAATAATGAATAGGGCTGGCTACCTTCACTGACATCAGCACAGGCTCTGTTCAGCTAAGTACAATGGGAAACAGCAGACATCTTTAATAAGGGACTCTCACATCTGCACAGCTGTAGGGAAATGATAGGTGTTTTATGACAATGGTAAAGAAACACAGAGAGATTTGTTTTCTTCCAACACAGAACAAGCAACTTTCTTACAATAAGGAACATATCGCCCAAAGTTACTTTGTCCATATCTTTCTGGGCAAAGTCCATAGAACTTCTGCCAAGGATCCGCCCTAGTCCCTTGCCCCTTCCTTCCTGCCATGGGTATAAATGAACACCACACATATCCCTCCATTTCGCCCTCTCATCTGCATAAAGAAATGACAAATATTATTTAAGAGAAAATTATAGATGCAGATAAGTTACCAGTGGTATGCAGCCCAGATCAGCTATTCACTCTGCAATTATGGTTTTGTTGAAAGTTTTGCCAAGCTGTTTCACTTGGATTACCCATTCTGTAAAATGTAGCCATATTCAAAACAAGTTTTGTTCTTATCTCAACAAGACGATCGTTCTTCATTAAGGCCATGGAGTGAGTAGTGTTGTTTGCTCTTAGTATCTTATAGCAATCAAAAGGGATTAGAGTCATCTCAAGATGTTGTCTATTTTGTACTGGAATAGCACAAAACTACGGGGGAGAATCCTGCAATCAGGTCTTTTATGACACTGGCTATACCAAAATATGTTGTAGAAAACAAATATTGTCACTTAATTCACAGTATCTGTTTCTGAAGGTAGCTGCAATAGATTGGTTCCAACTAGTGCAAGTCCACCTTCTGAAATAGACCAGCCATGCTCTAATCACAGAATCATAGAATACTAGAACTGGAAGAGACCTCAAGAGATCATCAAGTCCAACTCCCGGCCCTCATAGCAGGACCAAGCACCATCTAGATAATAGAATCACAGCATCAGAATGGTCCCAGTCCATTTTAAGTGCTAGTTAAAAACATCGATCCTGATCTTCAGGCATCAGTAACAGTGTGTCTAGACTACAGGGTTTTGTCGACAAAAGTGGACTTTTGTCGACAAAACTATACCTGCGTCTACACTACCACCGAGTTCTGTCGACATAATGTCGACAGAACTCGGCAGTTTTGTCGATGGCAGTAAACCACATTCTACGAGAAATAATGCCTTTTGTTGACAGAGTTCTGTTGACAGAAGGCATTATTGCATCTACACTGTCCTTTGCGTCTACACTCTCATGTCGACAAAGTGGCTTGCTTTGTCGACAGCACTGGATATAGTCTAGATGCTCTTTGTCGACAGAAGCTTTGTCAACAGTATCTGTCGACAAAGCCTCTGTTGACAAAAGTCTATAGTCTAGACGTACCCTAAGTGTCGAACCATCTACATGAGTGACCATGTCTTCTTCCATGTTCATCCAGGAGAGCTGTACTCCTCTGAAACCAGGCAGCTTACAAAGCAAAACCCAAGCTGAAGTATGTCTGAGGTGGAGATCAAGAATTCCTCATCAAGAAGCTCTGGCTGTGAGAGAGTTCCCAGAGAAATCAGAGTAATCCAGAATGTTAGCATTCTGGTACCAGACTGTAAGGTACATTTCCACTATAACTAGCAAGATGATGAGTGAAAAAAGTATTACTCAGAGTCTCCTTAACCAGTGAGGGGAGAAGAGCAGAAATTTGTGAAATCTATTATGGATTTAATTTAGCAGAGAAATGTTTAGGTGTAGCAATAACAGGGCATATAGAAAATACTAAAGGTTTGAAGCTGAACTTTATCTCATAGACATGGCTGCAGCTGTTGGTGATACTACAGGTCAACGTCAGTTTGTTTTCAGTGTGTTCCCTTGAATAGTTATTAGTCTTTGTTAACATTTGGCTTTGATTATATTTTCTTAGTTCAGGTTAATCCAAGACATCATTTATCTTCTTGCTGATATTAGAAAAGACTAAAATCTGCAGGTATTTGATAGTTCGTGTCTTTAGTTCTTTGGGTCACTTCTTTAAACAACATAAATAAAAATTCTATTGGTTATAGTTCAGAAGAATGCAGAATTACTAATAGAAAATGATACATTCTGAGTTAAAAATCATTGGGTCAGATCCTCTGCCAGTGTAAATTACTAGAATCCATTCACGCAACACTGATTTATGCTAGTTGAACATCTGGAACGCAATGGTAAATTGTGTAATAAAGACAGGTAAGTTTTTCAGTTTGGCATTTAGGTCTGATTGCCTTTGAATGAACTGAGTGATAGCCAGGGATGTAAAAACATAAGAATGGCCATACTAAGGCTACGTCGACACTGCAACACTATTTTGGGATACCTCGGGAAATATCCCAAGGTATCCCAGAATAGCTATCCTGTATCTGCACAGCAAGCCTGTTTTTCCAAAATATAATGGGCGTGCTATTCCGACGTCCTTATAAACCTCATTCCACAAGGAGTAAGGGATGTTTTGGAATAGCAGGTTATTTCAAAATTTGGCATTGTAGAGACAATGACAAAATACAAAATAAGCTATTTTGAAATAAGATCTGCAATTTGCATAGCTCAAATTGTTTATTTTATTTCGAGATATAGTGCAGTGTAGTCACACCCTAAAGGTCCATCTAGCCTATCTTCAGAGAGTGGCCAATGCCAAATGTCCCAGACAAAATACATGATCAGAGACTTTCCCCGAGGCTCCAGTAAGATTTGAATTCACAAGCCTTAGTTTACAAAACCAACGTGCTATCCCTCGAGCTATGAAGCCTGTGAGCCTCTGGCACTGATTTCATGGGCACTCTTAGTCTATTCCTTTCACTCTTTCTGTTTTGCGGTTTGGCAACTGACAAGGTGTTTTCAATATAAATTGGTCAACTTTGCACAGTGTTTTAACAATGTAAATGGTTATTTTTGCTTTGCTGCTTGACCTACAATTTTGCATACATGTATTTTGTTGTGTATTTCTATGAACATGCATGTGTTCACACACACATGTGTGTGGGGTGATAGGAAAAGGTGTGAGAGGAAGTACTGGCTCTGTACAGCCAGCTTCCATTGATCTGCTGTTCCTCAGGATGAGGGTAGCTAGCTACGATTTGTCCCTTTTGAAACCAGCTATGCTATGATGCAAGCCTGTCAGATCTCACGAGTTAACGTGTGTTGAGCTGTCTTGGTAGGTCAGGGCTGGGCAAGATGCAACTTGGGGGCTGAATCCAGACCACCAAGCCACTGAATTTCCCGGCGGTGGCTCAGGGAGCAGGATCCTATTTAAATGGCTCATGGCTCCCAATCCCGGAGCTCCCCCAGCAAGACAGAGCTGTGAGCCCTTTGCTGTGTTTTTAATTCAAAGCCTTAAGTCCCAGATAATACTGGAGGGAGGCTGGTCCCCAGCCCTGCCCCTTCTACTGCAGGCTCTGCCCCTTCTGGAGTGGAGCCAGCCTGTGACCATGTACCAAATAAATTAAGTGCCCCCCCCCGGTAAAAATGATTGCCCACCCCTGCAGTATGTGGATTGGAGACCTCCAAGGAATTGTGAGGGGCTACACGAGACTGTGATGAAGATTCAGCAGCTGGAACTCCTGCCACTGAACCAGTTATAAGCCAGTGTCAATACAATCATAGAATCATAGAATACTAGGACTGGAAGGGACCTCAAGAGGTCATCGATTCCAGTCCCCTGCCCTCATGGCAGGACCAAATACTGTCTAGACCATCCCTGATAGACATTTATCTAACCTACTCTTAAATATCTCCAGAGATGGAGAGTCCACAACCTCCCTGGGCAATTTATTCCAGTCTTTGACTACCCTGACAGTTAGGAACTTTTTCCTAATGTCCAACCTAAACCTCCCTTGTTGCAGTTTAAGCCCTTTGCTTCTTGTTCTATCCTCAGAGGCCAAGATGAACAAGTTTTCTCCCTCCTCCTTATGATACCCTTTTAGATACCTGAAAACTGCTATCATGTCCCCCCTCAATCTTCTCTTTTCTAAACTAAACAAACCCAATTCTTTCAGCGTTCCTTCATAGGTCATGTTCTCTAGACCTTTAATCATTCTTGTTGCTCTTCTCTGGACCATCTCCAGTTTCTCCACATCCTTCTTAAAATGCGGTGCCCAAAACTGGACATAATACTCCAACTGAGGCCTAACCAGCGCAGAGTAGAGCAGAAGAATGACTTCTCATGTCTTGCTCACAACACACCTGTTAATGCATCCTGGAATCATGTTTGCTTTTTTTGCAACAGCGTCACACTGCTGACTCATATTCAGCTTGTGGTCCACTATAACCCCTAGATCCCTTTCTGCCGTACTCCTTCCTAAACAGTCGCTTCCCATTCTGTATGTGTGAAACTGATTGTTCTTTCCTAAGTGGAGCACTTTGCATTTGTCTTTATTAAACTTCATCCTGTTTACCTCAGACCATTTCTCCAATTTGTCCAGATCATTTTGAATTATGACTCTATCCTTCAGAGCAGTTGCAACCCCTCCCAGCTTGGTATCATCTGCAAACTTAATAAGCGTACTTTCTATGCCAATATCTAAATAGTTGATGAAGATATTGAAGAGAGCTGGTGCCAAAACAGACCCCTGCGGAACCCCACTTGTTATACCTTTCCAGCAGGATTGTGAACCATTAATAACTAGTCTCTGAGTATGGTTATCCAGACAGTTATGCACCCACCTTATAGTAGCCCCATCTAGGTTGTATTTGCCTAGTTTATTGATAAGACTATCACGCGAGACCGTATCAAACGCCTTACTAAAGTCTAGGTATACCACATCCACCGCTTCTCCCTTATCCACAAGACTCGTTATCCTATCAAAGAAAGCTATCAGATTGGTTTGACACGATTTGTTCTTTACAAATCCATGCTGTCTGTTCCCTATCACCTTGCCACCTTCCAGGTGTTTACAGATGATTTCTTTAATTACTTGCTCCATTATCTTCCCTGGCACAGAAGTTAAACTAACTGGTCTGTAGTTTCCTGGGTTGTTCTTATTTCCCTTTTTATAGATGGGCACTATATTTTCCTATATTTTTATAGATGGGCCCTTTTCCAGTGTTCTGGAATCTCTCCTGTCTTCCATGATTTTCCAAAGATGATAGCTAAAGGCTCAGATACCTCCTCTATCAGCTCCTTGAGTATTCTAGGATGCATTTCATCTGGCCCTGGTGACTTGCAGGCATCTAACTTTTCTAGGTGATTTTTAACTTGTTCTTTTTTATTTTATCTTCTAAACCTACCCCCTTCCCACTAGCATTCACTATGTTAGGCATTCCTTCATCAGACTTCTTGGTGAAGACCGAAACAAAGAAGTCATTAAGCATCTCTGCCATTTCCAAGTTTCCTGTTACTGTTTCTCCCTCCTCACTGAGTTGTGGGCCTACTGTGTCCTTGGTCTTCCTCTTGCTTCTAATATATTTATAAAAAGTCTTCTTGTTTCCCTTTATTCCCGTAGCTAGTTTGAGCTCATTTTGTGCCTTTGCCTTTCTAATCTTGCTCCTGCATTCCTGTGTGGTTTGCCTATATTCTTCCTTTGTAATTTGTCCTAGTTTCCATTTTTTATAGGACTCCTTTTTAGATCATGCAAGATCTCATGGTTAAGCCAAGGCGGTCTTTGCCATATTTTCTATCTTTCTGACACAGCGGAATAGCTTGCTTTTGGGCCCTTACCAATGTCCCTTTGAAAAACCGCCAACTCTCCTCAGCTGTTTTTCCCCTCAGTCTTGATTCCCATGGAACCTTACCCATCAGCTCTCTGAGCTTACCAAAATCCGCCTTCCTGAAATCCATTGTCTCTATTTTGCTGTTCTCCCTTCTACCCTTCCTTAGAATTGTGAACTCTATGATTTCATGATCACTTTCACCTAAGCTGCCTTCCACTTTCAAATTCTCAACCAGTTCCTCCCTATTTGTTAGGATCAACTCTAGAACAGCTTCCCCCCGGTAGCTTTTTCAACCTTCTGAAATAAAAAGTTGTCTCCAATGCAGTCCAAGAACTTATTGGATAGTCTGTGCCCCGCTGTGTTATTTTCCCAACATATATCTGGATAGTTGAAGTCCCCCATCACCACCAAATCTTGGGCTTTGGATGATATTGTTAGTTGCTTCAAAAAAGCCTCATCCACTTCTTCCACCTGGGTAGGTGGCCTGTAGTAGACTCCTAGCAGGACATCACCTTTTTTTTAAAATCCCTTTTAGCCTAACCCAGAGACTCTCAACACTTCCGTCTCCTATGTCCATCTCCACCTCACTCCAAGTGTGTTCATTTTTAATATATAAGGCAACACCTCCTCCCTTTTTTCCCTGTCTATCCTTCCTGAGCAAGCTGTACCCCTTCTATACAAACATTCCAATCATGTGTATTATCCCACCAAGTTTCTGTGATGCCAACAATGTCATAATTGTACTTATTTATTAGCACTTCCAGTTCCTCCTGCTTATTACCCATACTTCTCACATTTATATATAGGCATCTAAGATACTGATTTGACCTTGCCTCCCAGTTTTGCCCTGATCCTCCTTTCTCTCTGCTATTATAGCCCACGCTCCCTCCCATTTCCAACCCATCTCCCAGGTCTCCATGTTCTCCACTTATCTGTGGGCTTTGCTCCGCTGTCCCCGTCGAACCTAGTTTAAAGCCCTCCTCACTAGGTTAGCCAGTCTGTGTCCAAATAGGGTCTTCCCCCTCCTCAAAAGGTGAACGCCATTTCTGCCCAGCAGTCCTTCCTGCAATAGCATCCCGTGATCGAGGAAGCCAAAGCCCTCCTGGTGACACCATCTTTGCAGCCAGGCATTCACCTCCAGGGTGCACCTGTCTCTGCCCGGGCCCCTACCTTCGACAGGAAGGATCGAAGAGAATACCACCTGCGCTTCAAACTCCTTCACCCGTACTCCCAGAGCCCTGTAGTCACTCTTGATCCACTCAGTGTCACATCTCGCAGTATCATTTGTGCTCACATGGATGAGTAGCATGGGGTAGTAGTCAGAGGGCCGGATAATCCTCGACAATGCCTCCATAACATCTCGGATACGGGCCCCCAGCAGACAGCATACCTCCCGAGATGAAATGTCAGGGCGACAGATGGGCGCCTCCGTCCCCCTCAGAAGAGAGTCTCCGACCACCACTACCCTACGTTTCCTATTCGCAGTGGTGGCAGCAGACCTCCCAGCCTTGGGGGTACGAGGCTTCTCCTCCTCTGTTGTAGGGGGTGATTCCTTATCACCTGTATAAAGAAGAGCATAACGGTTTCCTAGTACCATGGCGGGAGGGTTCGGAACAGGGGTGGAGCAATGCCTGCTGCCAGAAGTAACCAGCTGCCAGTGTCCACCCTGAGCCGTCTCCTCCTCCACCAGTGGTGTGTCCGCACTCCTGTGTACTAGGACAGCTACCTCAGCAATCTCCTCATGAACACGGTCCAGGAATTGCTCATGAGTTCAGGTGCTCCTCAACCTGGCCACCTCCTCCTGTAGCTCTCCCACCTGCTGCCTGAGAGATTCCACCAGCAGGCACCTTTCACATTGGATGATCTCCCCAGCCTGGATATCAGTAAGTGGGAATTGCAAGCCACAGTCCCTGCAGAACCACACCAAGATCTGGGTAGAGGCATCCATGCTCAGGCGCTCTGTCTGGCTACAGGCACAGGAGGAGGAGACAGAAGCAGCGCTGGCACAGGTGTTGCGGGTCTTCTTGACCATAGTAGGCCTCCCTCTGTCAAACTCCCTCTCAAACTCCTCTGTCTGCAGCCCCCTGTCCGCTTTCACTCCCTGGTCACTCTGCCTCTGGCTTTTAAAGCCTGCTTGCCTAGGCCAGGCCAGCCCCCTCGTAAGTCACACAGGGGAAGGCTGACCAGATGCAATCAACAGAGCAATTAAGGGAACAAAAGGTCAGGCACTCAGTCCCAACTGCCACAGCAGCTGAAACTGAAACTGCAGTCACCTGAAATCAAAATCAGAATTCAACAAACACACAAAATTCAAACAGTCAAGCAAACTCACTGACACCAAAAGTGAGTACTCTCACTCTCACCAGGTAGCCTGTTCAGCGGCTCAGTCAATATCATGGTGAGAGCTGGAGGCAGATTCTTTGAAGGGAAGGGGCTGTGCTGTGAGGTCCCATTTCCTGACTCTGTGATATCATGTTGCTTTATTTAAGAACAATCAGATTAATTTGAGTGCATTTGCCAAAATATCCATTTTGGTTCCCTTACAAATCATTTTCTCCCCACTGATGGCTCTTACCCTGCCCTCATCCCCCTTCTCCGTGTTACTCCTGTTTCTACTTTTTCCACACATGGCTCCCCTTCACCAGTTCACCATGGCTCCTACACATGGCTCCCCATTCTGCATCAGGAGGACTAATTACTGCTGTTGGCTTGGGATATATGCCTCTCTAACTTCAGTGGGAACCCCCCACTGACTATATCTGAGTTAGTTGCATGGAGGTACAGCTGAGAGCCAACTATTTGAATCTCAGATATACAGTTGACAGGAGAAGGAAACCACTGAACAGCCAAGATTGTACTAGCACTAATTTCCTTGAGTGCTCCACTCCTTCAGAAGCTGGATGTAAAAAAGCAGCCCATTTCTTCCATTGTGAGTTGAGGCCCTGGTATTGCTGTCTAGGAAATGTGCTTTCCCATATATGTGTAACACATACCCATGCAGTGGCACTTACACCACTTACAGGGTATGTCTAGACTACATGCCTCTGTTACCAGAGGCATGTCAATTAGACTACCTGACATAATCAATGAAGCCGGGATTTAAATATCCCCAGCTTCATTAAAATAAAAATGGCTGCCATGCTGTGCCGGCTCAGCTGATCGTCGGCACAGCGTGGCAGTCAAGACACGGATCGGTCAACAGGGAACACCTTTGTCGACTGCTCCTGTAAACCTTGTTCCACGAGGCATAAGGGAGTGGTCGACAAAGGCGTTCCCTGTTGACTGATCCGCGTCTTGACTGCCACGTTGGTGGCCATTTTTATTTTAATGAAGCCGGGAATATTTAAATCCCAGCTTCATTGACTATGTCGGGTAGTCTAATTTACATGCCTCTGGCGACAGAGGCATATAGTCTGTCGCCACAGAGAGTATAATGAGTTTGCTCTACAACCTTAGTTGAGAGCCTGCTGGCTTTTAGCTCAAGCAGTAGGCAGAGGCTCATGCACCAAGCTCCAGAGGCTCCAGGCTCCACCTGTTGGCATTACGTATGTACCAATCCTACTCCAGTTTCCATGTCTCCATTATATTTGGAACTTACTTGCCTACTCCCTTCTTCAATCAGAATTTCCTAGTTCCTCCATCTTTCTACTTCTGCTGGGGGCTTCCTTTCACTTGGCATAGCTGCCAATAGTCTTGGGACCGTGGCTGGGACAGAAATCACCCACAACTGCTTTCTACTGGCTGTTTACAGCATCAGCAGTGGCCCTTCAGTGGCAAATGAAATAATTCCCATGTACCTATAGGATCAAATCCTGCTTGCCTTGTTAATTCAGGAAGTCCCACGGATTTGGTTTGTAAAACATGTAAAGATCCAGTCGCGTGAGCTGCATGATAGCCAGATAAGATCAGCAGCCTCTGTAGGTAACTCTGGCATTGTTGTAGCTCTAAAATGTAATTCCCTTAAATCTGTAATGTCAAAAGAAACTTTTCTTTTCCTTTTTAAAAGAAAGGTGTCTTTTGAACATTTGTGATCAAGCACATTCCATGCAGCTCAGAATGTGTTTCCCTATTTAACTTTTTGTGAGAAGCCACATGTGCTGTGTGTTACTGAAGAATTAAAAATATACGGTCAAGTTCTGCTCTATGACAAGAGCAGGCAACTCCCACAGGTTTGAGTGGGAAGCTGTGGGTTGTTCTCCAAGAGTAGATCTTGGCCCATGTAACTGTGGCTTTAACTGATATGTGCATTTCCTAATTTCTCCTTTTCCAAAAATCCCCGCAACTTTTAAGAAAAGAAAAGAATAACCCCTCATTTTTTCATTTTTATTTTTACCAAACCATAATGGTACATACTTCCAATGTGTTTTTCCTCCACATAATGCATTTGCCAACATCTCAGTTTAAAGACCTGAATCACTAACAGAGGGATTTTTAATAGAGTATCTGAATTTTATTACAGAACTGAAAAAGAATGTGCAGATTTGCAACAAGCCCTATAAAAAACACACACAGAAGTTGGATGCAACATATAAATCACCAACTCTTTAAGATCATTTACAATGTTAATAATATTTTAATACCGTTTTCCCCTCAGGAGTGGATACAAAATCTTCATAAGCCACACAGACAGAATATTACCCAAATCTCTCTTATTACGAATTGTGATGCTCAGCTTGAAGAGATTTTATCCATGTGAGATACTAATGGAAAATTAAATACATCTTTTATTTAGTTTCATAAAGTAAATATTTCATGGAAAGTATTTCTTTGAAGATTGGCGAAATAAATACAATGTAATTTTACGGAGTATTGCTCATAAAAACTGTGTATCAAACTCCTTTACAGACTTCAGGGACTTACTGCCATACTGAGAAGTGGCGCCTGCTCCCTGACTCCATACAAATCTATGATGGAGTGAGGATGTGATGACTTAAGGCCCTTTTAACAACACTGTAATTAGTCAGGGTTGCCCCAAATGGGGCTTTTTATCAGGAATGGGTGTGACTGGGGAGACCAGGGATCCACTGAGTCAGCACATCTCCAGGAGCCGCCCTCAATTTGAGGCAGTTCTAGATCTAGATGTGGCTTCTGCACATCTCCTCACACTGTCCTTTGCCTTTGGCCTGGTCCCACAGATCACAGTGGGAGTTTCCCTGTCACCATGTGCGAGTAGTATATATATATACAAACATAGACACCACTAGGTTTCCTATCAGTGTCCATCACTGCAGTATCTACGGGGCCTTGCTGGTCAGTTCAGGGGTTGGCATAGAAATTGGTGACACGGAGTCAGGCGTTTCAATAGATTTTGTTTATTTACAAAACATTCACGAGTCCTTTTTCTTGCACAGGGCACAGCAACAAAGTGCACCGAGGCAGTTCCTTTTGCACCCCTGCCTTCTCTCTGGAAGCAGCTGTCTCACTCTTGTCCCTTTCCAGGGTCTTGTAGCCAGAGTAAATGTTAACCACACAGCAGCTCTGTTTCGGGCCTTGCCCTTTACACCTATAAACTGTTAATCCAGTGATTTTCAGTGCTTTGCATTTGTAGACCTCTTTGGGGCCTTGTTTCCTTCAGAAATCTTAGACATAGTTCTCCAGCCTCATGGACCACAGGTTGAAAACTACTCCAAATCTCTTCATTTGGGGCCATTTAGCCTGGCCATTAACTATCCCTCCTCCTTCCCAATACACAAAACAGCCTCCGAGGAGGAGAGAAAGAGGGACAGGGCTGGGGGGGCACCCTAGATAGGTTCTTCTACTATTCACCAGGCTCAGGCTGCTAGTCTGCCAGGCTGGGGAGGGATGGGACTTCTTCTTCCCTTGCCTAGCTGCTTGGGGGTGGGTGGAGGAGTGATCAGGCCCTCCTCTTGGTATCTCTTCCACCTTCAAGGATCCCTGCGGTTGCTGCCTTCAAAGCTGAACTCTAAATGCAGTGCAGAGATGAGGGTGGCAATTCTGTGTGACCCTCTTTGTGACACCCCCCCCAGCTCTCTTTTGGGTCGGAAGCCCCCCACAATTTCATGATAAGAGGGTCTTAAAATTGATCATTTTCTCATGTAAAGATCAGATGTAAATATCTGAAAATGTGAAACTGATCAATTTTAAGATCCTCCCACCATGAAATTGATCAAAATACACCATGGATTTGGTAGGGTTCTATCTATATATCAGAGACTCCCTCCTCAAGACAGATGTTAGTACTTCACTGCATGATAATTAGGGGTGATGGAACAATCTGTGCAGTGGGGGTGCTGAGAGCCTTTGAACCTGTCATGGCTTCCCCACTCTGGCGCGATAAATGCAGAAGTGGGGGCCAGCAAAAGTACCCCAAACCTTATCTACCAGGCTTTGGTATATAACTTCCCTCCAAAATCTTAACAACCTAGATTTTGGGAATAAAATCCTTCGCTGCCACCACCCAAGTATTGATGTGAAAAATCTCAGCCCTAAAGTACAAACCAGGACACAAAAATTAACCAATACCAGGTTAATAAAAAGAAAAGAGAAAACTTTTATTTTCACCACAATATTCCTGTTGCAAGCATAATAACTAGATGGAAAAGTAACAAAATAATATACTCATGGAGAAACTCCATGGGACTAGAACTTAGTTACAAAGGAAAGCCAAAACATCAGATCCCATTTCCCAAACCATAAAATAACAAAACCTAACGGATTTATCTAAACTTTACCCTGCTCACAGAAAGTGAAGAATTGTTTCTTAGAGACAGAGACATGTCTGTCTCCCTCAGAAGCTGGAGGGAACTCTCAGGGTATGTCTAGACAACATGGCTCCATCGACGGAGCCATGTAGATGAGTTTACTAGACATAGGAAAATGAAGCAGCAATTTAAATAATCGCCGCTTCATTTACATCAAAATGGCCACCGCGCTGTGCCAATCAGCTGATTGGCAGCACAGCGGGGAAGTCTGGATGCGCCGCGGTCGACAAGGGAAGCCTTTGTCGACCGCTCTGGTAAACTGCACTTCACGAGGCATCCCGGAGCGGTCAACAAAAGCTTCCCTTGTCGACCGCGGCACATCCAGACTGCCCCACTGTGCTGCCAAACAGCTGATTGACACAGCGCGGTGGCCATTTTGATGTAAATGAAGCGGCGATTATTTAAATTGCTGCTTCATTTTCCTATGTCTAGTAAACTCATCTACATGGCTCCGTCGACGGAGCCATGTAGTCTAGACATACCCTCAGAGACAAAGGAGGGAAAAGCCAAACATTCCTCTGTCCTAGTTTGAAATTCCTACCTACATTCCTATTGGCTGAATCTACCTGACTTAGGTAAGATTAACCCCTTCGTTCCCAGGCTGCTGGCTAACCCTCATAATCATGACAGAACCAAACTGTTAACCCTCTATTTAATGGAAACCATTTCGAGACTAGGAGTACTGCTGTACCTCAGAACCCTTAATTCCAGCACCTGTGATGATAGTATTGCGTGTTCTATGGACTCCTAGCCATAACTGAGAGCTACTGCTGGAAACCCAAGGGAGTTTGGCAATACAAACATGGACTGCCCTCTCTGGGAATGAGTCCCTTTGGAAGTTCAGAAATACCCGCCAGATAGGGGAGGTGCAGTTCTTGCTTTCCTGTGTCAGCCAGGTTGGAACCTGTGGCTATTGGACCTTCTCACACCATGTTTATCTGAGTTCTAATGAGATTGTTACTCAAGTGTGTATGTCCAGTGAGAGAACACCAGTCTCTTGATGTTCCCATCATTTTCTTTCAGACTGCTATTTTTAAACATCTCTAAATAGTTAAGAGATGGTGCAAAAAAAAAAAGTCAGTTTCATTTAGCCTTGTGCAAAATGATGTGATAAATGGATAAAAACCATGTAGATAGGTTGAGCCAACAGATGGCTTTGAACTGCCATGACTATGATAGTCCTCATCAATGTTCTCTGTAATCTTTTCCACCGAGGTGAGAATTTTTTCCATACTGTGTGGAATAAACTTTTATGTGCACCAATGCATGTGCAAATGTTCACCACGAGTAGAAACAAAACCTAGCTGTGGGCACGCTGCTAATCAGCTGAGAGGCATTTGAATCTCTCCAGAGTGGCTGCACAAGCACACAACTTAGGGAACACTGATCCTCATGTACCTGCTCCTCACATTCATCCCAGCACACCTGGCCCAAAGAGCAAGTCGATCAGCAGGAGAACAACGAGGTATCACTCTTCTTTCTGCCCACATATGCCCACATTGTCCAAGTCACAGTCTCATTCACAGTATTCATTACCTTAACTAGCCAAATGGTGAGGCTGTGGACCTCAGAATGTGATCCAATAATGACTGATCATGAGCATAATTATTATATTAAATATATAAAAGGTTGCCAAAAAAATCAGCAGTGAAGTTAATTACTTGTGGGCAATGGAGGAACTCATAAATAAGAAGCTATGGAATGTAAGGGGCTGGCAAAATCAGATTAGCCAAGACAAGAAATAACTGCACTCCTGCCTGGAAAAATGGCAACTCTTGAAAATTATAGCATCTGCACATATAAGAGTGGCCACTGACTTTGGATATCTTAGTTTTAAGACTTAGGCTATTTTTTTCAAAAATGCTGAGGATGTACAGTTCCAAATAAAATCAACAAGAAATAGACAGTCACTGAAAAACAGGCCTATGGACTCTCCAATGAGCACCCAAAAACCAGTGGCCATTTTTCAAAGTTTTGGCTCATGACTTTGAGCACTTCAGTTAAAAATGACTTCTAAAAGAATTGCTCAAACTTTTCCATAGCAAGCGACCAACATAACAATGAAGAATTTACCTCATATCATTATTATATCAAAGATATGTGTGGGGAATAAAATCCCACAATGTCTGAACTGTATGGAAGTTCTTCAGGAAGCCTGTGGAAACTTTGGTCTCCCCATCCTTCTGGCCCTGGACAAATATAATTACAAGGTAAAACATGTGCCACAGTAAAACAACAGTTGAAAGTGAAAAACAACTCCCTTTATGCAGACATGTAGAAAAGAAAAAACAAACAGAGGAACACAGAGCACAAGGCAAAATTATCTCTTAGTTCAAAGCCCACCTGGAAGACTTCTCTGTATAATTGCCCAAAAACATAGAATGTCTTTATAAGGCTCCAATTTAACAATTGCCCTGTAGCAGAGTCACTGGCCCCTTGAAATGTTTGGTTTATTGGAACACATCCCTTCCAATCACTCAGTTATGGTTCAACATAAAGCATGTTAGATGTTAAACAAGCCAAAAGGCAACATGAGATACTACCCACAATAAAAGTGAAAGCTGCCAAAAAAGCAATTTTAAAACCCAAGAACTATCCTGTATATTATGGAAATATTGAAAAAAAAATCTAGAAGTGGTTCTGGCTTTATGGTCATTTTAAAAATAACTCTGGGTTCAGATGAGCAGGTTTAACAGGCTACTCAGAATAATACGAAACCACTTGCCCTCTTCTTTACCATACACAAGGTACTATGCTATTTCATAATCAGGGGACCACTGTTTTAAGACACACATGCTCTTGTACTTGTGTCCCAAAGGTGTAGAAGGCAGCACAAGATGTATGTGCTACTGAAGTCATACTTTTAAATATTGTCCAGGACTTTTCTTAAGAACTGCAGAAAGTTAAACAGTGTGGACCAGCCAAATTCTGAGTTTACTGGTTTAAATTCAGAGTGGCTCGATGGAGTCAGATTAGATTTAAATTACCTTAACTCTGACAACAACTCACGGATAATAAAGCCATAATAAGGCTCAGCTAATCAGAGTTCCCATACAACACATATTACAATTGCTCCAATGTGTTCCTGTATTAAGGCCATATCTTGTGGTTGAGCTACAAAATATTATTTTAGAGAGATTCAATCTTGATGAAAATACTCCAATTGATGGAGAATCCTCAACAGCCATAGGAAAGTAGTCCAAATGAGTAAGTGCTTCACTTTCTAAACTGAATTTTTCCAGCTTCAGCATCCAGACATTCTTGTACCTACTTCTGTTAGATTAGAGAAACTTCTTCTTCTTATTTACCCCCATATGGTTACTTATAGACTGTGATGAAGTCACTCTTAACAATTGAATAATTGATTTTTTTCATTTCTCAGGCTCAGTGGGAACACTTTCAATAGTGAAGGTATTGAAACAGCCCCTTAACCCTGTCCACCCACTCCCCCCAAACTGAGGTGTGAAAGTGGGGCCAGGAGCAAATCCCTGGGAACAGCATCTGGGACTCCAGGCATGGGAACTGGGCCAGCAGCTGGGAGCCTGGTGCAGGGATGGGGGTCGGCAGCCAGGCCCCTAGGCACCAGTCTGGCAGCAAAGCACTGGCTAAAACCTGAGGGTGCTGTAGCACCCTCTACTCCTAGTTCCCGTGCCTATGCACTAGCTGCTCCAAAATTAATTTTTTAAACTGTTTTTGCAATCTTGAAATAAAATTTGTAATGAAAAGCAATTTTGAATCTAAAAATCAAAAGAGGGACATACTTTTGGGCTGAATTTATCCTAATGTGCATTAGTCCATGGAAAATTTTCAGTCACAAAATTTCATCCAGTGTTCTCTTATATAAACAAAATAGATTAAGCTTTTTTAGTTTCCGTGTCTGGAAACCCTGCTTTACAGTGAATCATTTTTGTTCAGCTTTGCTGAACTCCTTCCAATTTGTCCTTTATAAAATGCTGATACCAGAATTGTACACGGTATTCCTGTAACAGTCTCACTAATGGCGTATACTGTGGTGATGACATCTTCCTACTTCTATTTCATATTTCCTTACTTTATGCATCCAGTGATTGCATAAGGTCTCTTAACCATCACATCACATAGGCTATGCCAACAAAGCAGCTGGAAGCCTACTCCCAGCTTGGGTAGACAGATGTGCATTGGCTTTGCTTGAGCTGGCATGCTAAAAATAGCAGTGTAGCCTGGGATAGCATGGGCAGCATTCAGGCTAACTACATGAGTGCAAATCTGCCAAAACTCCCTCCGATTGTACTCGGACTGCTAGTCTGAGTAGGTGATTTTGCTTTCACTCCCCTTCCTAA
Organism: Pelochelys cantorii; assembly: GCA_032595735.1. Classification (NCBI taxonomy): domain Eukaryota; kingdom Metazoa; phylum Chordata; order Testudines; family Trionychidae; genus Pelochelys; species Pelochelys cantorii. The sequence goes on along the minus strand of CM064326.1, from coordinate 327,909,891 downwards.
ACAGGAAAGTTTTACCAAACTAACTTTTTTTCATGCAGATGGCACCTGGCCGATCTCCTGGCCATTTTCATATGAGTAGTGTTATCCATGGTGTCCTAACTGATTTCTAATGTGGTGATTCTTTCTGCCTACTTATTTCTCCCTCTTGTATTAACTGTCACTTTTAACATTGATAAATAACTGCTGTTCTACACATCAGAGGTGTTTGCATTTCACTGGTAGGTGAAGGGATAACTGTATCTATTACCTTCACAACTTTGATTTATGCCAGTTTAGAATGGCTCTAGCATTTACTCTGCCTGTTCAAGAATTCTTGTCTTGTTTTTTTTCTTATACTAGTGCATAAGAGATTTAACCTTTTGAACAAAAACATATCTCTTTTTCAAGTGTCTCTCTCCCTTTTGGGAGCAAGTGGGTGCAGTTGCACTCAAGTCTCTGAATAATAAATATGAATAATGAATAGATAACAAATACTTAAGTTTTACACTGTCATTATTCATCATATAATTTAAAGGCAAAAGCTATAATCATCTACTCTGGCCTTCTGCGTAGCATAAGCCATAACATTTCACCCAGGAATTCCCAGGATGTATCTAGACAGTGGCGCTATTTTGGGATACCAGAGGTATCCCAAAATAGCTATTCCACGTCTTGACAGGACACCCATTATTTCAAAATATCTTTCAAAATAATGGGCATGCTATTCCAACATCCCTGTAAACCTCATTCCACAAAGATTAAGGGGTATTTTGAAATAGCACTTTATTTCAAAATTTGGTACTGCGTAGACCAGCGTTTCCCAAACTATGGGCCACGTGAAAAGAATACCGGGCCTCAGTGTGGCTGCCGGGGTGCTCTGGGCTTCCAGAGTGCCCGTGCAGCGCGAGGTCCCCCAAGCCCTGCACTGGGCTGGGCGGAGGATGCAGCCGGATGTTCCAGGCTCCCGGCACAGAGACGTAGTGAGAGGGGAGTGGAGGGGAGGCAGTTGCCCCTGGGTGCCACGCTAGGGGGGCGCTGGGCTGGGGTGGGAGCAGAGCGCACAGCACCATGAGTTGCGGTGAGCGGGGAACCTGGTCTGTACGGAAATGCTCCCTTAGGATTGTGCTACTTCTGGTAGCAGATTCCTATAGGAGCATTTCCTTACAATAGTACAATAAGAAAATGCTACCAGTAGCACATTCCTGTAAGTTAGCAGCTTTCTACATTACACTAGCGCTGTCGGGCCACGTGCTCCCTGTGCAATCAAGCCTCCGAAGCAGGGCCATGTGGCAGGAGCAGCCATTTTAAAGGTAGGGATACCCTGCCTGGCTCTACGGAAGGGGGAGAGGGATTGGGCTAGGGCAGGGAAGCTGGGGGTGCTTGGCTCTGGGGGATGGGCATTGGATTAGAGCGGGGGTGGGGCAGGTGGGTGTTGTGGAGCAGAAGGGGCATTAGGCTGGAGCAGGAGGGCTGGGGATGCCTGGATCTGGGGGAGGGGTGGGTGCATTGGGGATACTTATAATTTTTTAAATGGGGTACTTTATAAAAAAAGTTGAAAAACACTGATCTAAACCAGTGTTTCTCAACCAGTAGTATGAATACCCTCAGGGGTACTTGAGAGAAGTCTGGAGGGTATATCAACACAACTGAAATTTGGAGAAAACTGAATTTTTGGTTTAAGTTATTCAGTGCTTTATTATTTTTGTACTTTTTACACCCAAAAATTTCATCACCCACCCAGCTATGATTAAGTTGTTCAAACAAATGTGTTGCAATGGTAGAAAATTGTTTTGTGTGTCTGAAAACTGTGCTGGGGGTACTGATAAATTTTAAAGGGGGGTACTTTATTTAAAAAGGTTGAGAAACACTGCTCCAAACCATTTCTGTTGGCCTCCCTGTTTCCTTTCTCCTTTGGCAAGTTGGGCAGGTAGCACTTTTGTTAAAAATATATCAGACATGTACACACAGTGCCCTCTCTACCTCAATTCGTGCTGGATAATCCGGGCCTCAATTCTAAAGGAGTTGGCATTACTGAGGTGATCGATTCCCTCCATATGTTGTTGTGGATAGTGCATGTGGGGGCTTGCCCCAAACTGGAGGGGGTGGGGGAAGATGCAGTACAAGCTCCCCCTGTCCTCTCAGAGTCCGGCTCAGCCATGCGCTAGGTTCAGGGCCCTGCCCCATGGCGGCGCGGGGCGCAAAGTTTGCTTTTGCCCCTGAGCGCATAACACCCTCACTAATCCTCTGATGCTAGGGGGGTGCCCGACTGGGCTGCGGGCACGGGAGGGGGGGAGGAGGTGTGGGGCACTGGGCTCACCTGGGCTGCAAGAAGAGGGAGGTGCTGGGAACCCAGGGCTAGACTCAAGGGGAGGGAGGGGCAGGAAATCAGAGCTGGGCTCAGCAGTTTTGCAGGGCTTGCGGGGAGGTGCAGTGAAACGGGGCTGTGGGGGAGGCATGCAGGGAACCAGTGCAGGGCTCAGCTGGGCTGAGGTGGATGGGGGAAGACATAGGGAACAGAAGGGCAGCTCAGCTGGGCTGTGAGGGGCTGCAGCAAACTGGTGCTGCGCTTCCTTGGATTGTGGGGGATGGTTCTGGGGGAGGTGCGCAGCTCAGTTGGGTTGCAGGGAAAGGAAGCCTAGTGGGGAGGGAGGGAACCAGGACTAGAAATGACCTCCCCGGTCCAAAAAATCCCTCATCTGGGACCAGTCAGGTTTGGGAAACCCTGGTCTAGCCAGCTTTCTATCAGTCTTACAGTCCATTTATCCGATCCATATTCCCTTAACTTGCTGGCAAGAATATTGTGGGTGACCATATCAAAAGCTTTGCTAAAGCTGGCACTGGGGGCCTTGGGAGGACCAGAAACAACTTATTTGCATATTCATCATTTGCCTAATGAATATGCAAATATGCAAATGAATGTTACCGGTCTTCCAAAAGCTCATGAATGGTTTTACTGGTCCCCGTGTCAAAAAGTTTGGGAACCCCTGGTGTAGACCATGCCAAATTTTGAAATAAGCTATAGAAATAAGCCAACTGGAAATAAGCGATGTAATTTGTGTAACTCAAATTGGGTAGCTTATTCCTAGCTAAGGGTGCAGTGTCATCACACCCCTATAGTGCTTCATGTCATGTTCTCGTTAGGGAATAATGAAGCTGCTCAGTGCTTGAGCTCCAAGAATGAATACGGAGAAACCTCTATTCATGTCAGAAAACTCTTTCCTAATTTGGTATGTGGTCTCATTAATCCAGAATTACCTGTGGCAATATATGCAATTTATAATTAAAGCCTGCTGGTAGCCTCCCACATCCTAACCCCACAAAAAAAATCAAAGTAAAAGCAAACATAAAGTAGTGGCCCATTGAAAGAAAGTATTGGGTTTACCCTGGAGAGAATTCTGACTACATTGTTCCATGTGGCTAAAAATAGAAAAATCTACTGTTTTTTCACAAAGCAGTATACTAGCCTAATAAGCCACTCTCTCACCAGAACAAACCCATTTAATATTATTGTTACTATTTTTATTTTAATAGGAGAGAGGTACAGAATGGAAAAATTCTGCAGCAGACTGGATACAAATCCATTAAAAACTTGCAGCAATATTCTGTGTTTGTTCCAATAAGTGGTTCAATGATCCCCTACTTTGCAAGATCTCTGTTGCAGTTTCAAAATATTTATGTGTAGTTCCTTTATTTTGTTTTCCACTTACTCATGAAGTTGAAGCTCTTGTCCACCACTTGCTTGGGGAGCTTCTTTTGTTTCAACATTCTGCAGCTTGATGATGTATTACTGCACTGGAGTGGTTAAACTTGCTGTAAACTAGTACTGGACAATTAAGGAAGTGGCTGAAGATATTAAAAGTAAGCAGCTATTGTGGAACTGCCATATAAGATGCAAGTAAGCACAGTTTTACAGCAGTCTGCATTATATGCATATTGCCTAATGCCACTAGATAAATCTCTAAGGGTATGCCTACACAGCAAAGTTATTTCGAAATAACAGCCCCTATTTCGAAATAACTTTCCTAGCGTCTACACAGCCAAACCGCTATTTCAAAATAAATTCAAAATAGCAGAGCACTTATTTCAAATTTGGTAAACCTCATTCTACGAGGAAGAAAGCCAAATTCGAAATAGCTATTTCAAAACAAGTACTGTGTAGACACTTATTTCGAAATAGGGGGCCTCCAGCCTTCCCAGGGTGCCCTGGTGTCCACTCCAGCCTCAACCAAGAACACTCCTCTCCCTACCCGCCTCCCCGGAGCCCATAAAGGGCTAGACTCTGGCCACAGTGCCTGTGCCAACTCTAAGCCTGCCAGCCCAGAGCCAGCAGTCACTGCCCCTGACCCAGTGGCCCCAAAACATGAGCCAGCAAGCCACTGGCAGCCAGCCCTCCACCACTCCCCAGGAGCAGTCTGCCAGCTCCCAGGGCCTGGAGAAGGCAGGCACCTTCCTGGTCCAGGGTGGAGATCATAGACCTTATTCAGGTTTGGGGAGGATGCCCCCAATGTCCATGATCTCTGCACGAGATGGAGGAACACGGCCATCTATGGCAGGCTAGCTGCCAGCCTGGCCACTAAAGGCCACATGTGAACCTAGGAGCAGGTTTGCATGACAATCCAGTTGGTCCGGTGAGACCCCGAACCCTGAGCCCTGAGCTTCCCCTCCCCATTCTTCCCCTTGCTTCCCCCTTCCAGCTCCCTCCTCCCAGGTTTTCCCCTCCCCTCTCCCACCCTCTCTTCTCCCCTCTCCCACCTCCTTTCCCCAGTCTCACGAGAGTTTCATTCCCTCCCCCCCAGTTTTTTTAAATAAAGAGAGTTTGTGTTCATGAAAATACGTGTATTTTATTTGATATCAGGAAGGGTGGTTAGGGAGGGGTAAGTGGAAGGACATGAGGGAGGAATGAAGCACAAGCCTCCAGTGAGGCAGACCAGGGAGGCTCTTAGTGCTCCTCAGGGTGGAAGCTCTCCCGCAGGGCCTCCTGGATACTGACAGCCCCCGGATGGACCTCCCAGATGGCAGCCTGCAGAAAGTGCAGCCAGGCTCGCAGCAATGCATCCAAGAGAAGCACCAGAGTGCCCAGGGGCAGCTCTGGCTCCATGTTGCAGAGTGCTGTGGTGTCCCGAGTGAGGGCAACCAGAGCACGCAGAGACAAAATACTTTGCTGTCCCTCAGCGAGGTAGACAAGCAAGCAGGGAAACCTGAGAACTGGCTGTCCGGGGGGGTGCCTTTAAGCACAGACCTTAGATATCCTCAGGCAGCAGCCCCACACAGTAAGTCCTGACCTGGTGCCCTGCCGGAACTGGTTCCGGCCAGCCTTATTCAGAGTCCACTCAGTGTGGACGCGCTATTTCGAAATAGCAAAACGCTATTTTGAAATGCATTTTGTGTGTAGATGCATTATTTCGAAATAAGTTATTTCGAAATAACTATTTAGAAATAAGATATTTTGAAATAACACTGTAGTGTAGACATACTCTAAGCTCTAAAATGGGAGGAAGTAAAGACACGAGAATGGGAGTCAGGAGGCTTAATTCTAGTCCACACTCTAGCATGGACATACTGTGTGACTTAAGGTAAGTCACTTCACCCCTCCATGACTGTTTCCCCTGACAGCCCTCCTCTTACTTTTATATTTAGGCTATGCTCCTGGGGGCTTGAATCAGTGTTTGTAAGATGCCTAACAGTGTTGTGTCATTATGAGTTGGTGGTCTCAAAGGTCTACTGAGACAACACCAAAGACAATTCCTTAGAACATTCCGATAGATCCATTGAGCTAAAGACACATGGCCTAGCATTGATGCACACATATGTATTACCTAAGGCTTTGTCTACACTATGAGTTTTTGCAAAAGCTTGTAGTGTAGACATAACTTAAGGTGTGGTCTTAGCCTTGATGTGCATCTGTGTATTACATATAATGTGTACTTAGAACTGCTACTTATGCTCACACCAAGAGGTGCACATTTGGGATATTTCCCTAACTATACATTTGGAAACTCACTGTACTCCAAAATAACAAGCATACATCTGGACTAGTTCAGATTTGCAGAAAATAGAATACTGCTCAACGTGCAATTTGTTATGAACTATAAGATTTGATTAAGTAATATGACAGTTCACTGGAAGAAAAACGAAGCTTGGACAAAAATTGAAGATTATGCTGTACAGACATGCAGCAAATGAAGTGGAAAGAAGGATTATCGTAACAGAGAACCTTCCCAAACTATACTAAAAGTACAAATACTTTGCGCCTTGGGCAGTGGATCTATTTCAGATAGAAAACAGCTGGGTGAATTCAAAGAACTAAAATAAAAGAACACTTCAGATGAGTATACTTATAAAACATGGAGAGAATACTTATAAAGTTTGTGGATGATACCATGCTGGGAGGGGTTGCAAGTGTTTTGGGGGATAATACTAAAATTCAAAATTATCTAAGTGGAGAAATGCAAAGTACTCCACTTAAGAATGAACAATCAATTTCACACATAGAAAATGGGAAATGACTGCCTAGGAAGGAGTACTGAGGAAAGAGAGCTGGGGGTTTTAGTGTATCACAAACTAAATACAAGTCAACAGAACTAACCCTCACCCCCCACCTCCAAAAAATCCAAAAAACCTCCCAGTATTCAGGGATGTATTAGCAGGATTCTTGTGAGCAAGACACGAGAAATAATTCTTTTGCTCTAATCCATGTTGATAAGGTCAGTTCCTTCCTGAAATGTAGTACACAGAAATGGACAAACTGGAGAACGTCCAGAGCACAGCAACGAATTTGCTTAAAGGTCTAGAAAACATGATCTATGAGGAACGATTAAAAATAATTGGGTTTGTTTAGTCTGGCGAAGACAAGACTGAGAGGGAACATGATAACAGTTTTCAAGTTCACAAAAGGTTGTTACAAGGAGGAGGGAGAAAATTTGCTCCCATTAACCTCTGACATAAGACAAGAAAGCAATGGCCTTAAATCGCAGCAATGGCATTTTAGGTTGGGCATTAAAAAATATTCCTGTACTCAACTACCCTGACAGGAAGTTGTTGCTTAGAAAGGTAATGGAATCTCCATCACTGAAGGTTTTTCAGAACAGGTTAGGCAAACATCGTTTCAGAAATGGTCTAGTTATTATGCAGTCCTGCTCTTGTGCAGAGGCCTGGACTAGATGACCTCTCAAGGTCCTTTCCAGTTGTACGTTTCTATGATTCTATGAAAGATATAAACCAGAAAGTGATCCTAACATAAAGGGGACAGCTGTAATTAATGTATTACAATATTAGACTGTGCACCAGTAAATGAAAGTTGACTTGCTACTTGTTCCAATGTTCTTGCAGAATTTCTGATTTCATAGCTTTCATCTCCTAGGACATGAGTCATGACCCACTGAAGTCAATGGAAGACTTGTCACTGCACTTAAAAGGATGTGGGTCAGGGTATCAGTATCTGATGATATAAATACCTACCTTTCTAAGTATCCATTAACTATTAAACACTTTGAAACAACTAGATGTCTCAAAAAGGGCACACTAAATAAAGTTGAGAACATATGGTCTTATTTCTGTTTCTATAGAGAAGCTTTTAGAGCTTATTAGAAGATTTCCCTGATTGCTGGAGTCAGAAATGTTCTCATTTGAATCCTGGGATGGGGGAGGAGCTTCAGTCCCCTCCCCATTACTAAACGGTGCCTGGGGGGTGGAAGGCTCAGGTGGGGGTGGGGACAGAGGGTTCAGTATGCAGGCTGCCCCAGGGGAGAGAGGAAAGCAGTTTGAGGCCAAGTGAGAAGTGCCTGTCCATGGCTACTGCAGCTGCAACAGGCACAGATGGAGGTGGGGTGCATATCCCTGGCTGGTGGATAGACAGACATCCACAAAAACAGACAAACTCTCTCAAATATATAGTAGACTGCTGTTCTTTTCTCCATCCCTTCCTCCTGCTGCCCCAATCGAGTTATAACTGTCCTGGTTCCCATCGCTGTCCCCTTGATGGCTCCCAGTGCTCATTATACAGTATAACTGTTCCTGTGAGCAGAACCTTCCCTTTCCATGTTATGAGCAACACTTACATTCCAGGCACATCCCATTGTCATGGCATAACCAAACACATACCTTACTTTAAGTTATGATAAGAGGAAGCTGCATACCAAATTTGGTGATCTTAGCACTTTCCTCCGACTTCCCTTACTCCTCATAAAATGAGGGTTATAGGATTCGGAATAAAAAGTCCTCCAGCTTGCCATTATTTTACAATAAAGGCTTGTAGTATAGACACGCACTATGTTATTTCAGTTATTCTGAAGTAATGCAGCTGTATAGACGTACCCTGTTATCCACATTGGACTTTCTAATGCAAGGTCAATGGTTTCATACACATTTGAAAGCCTTTGGCTGTTAGGAACTGAAACTACATCAATTAAATAACTTCCACACTGCTCAGTTACAGAAAACTGCCTGCAAAAACTATCATGAAGGTTCTTTTCCTTAAAAGCTTCTTTAACAATAATTCACCTTTACTTTGCTCTACAGAAGCATTGCTCTGCTGAACCACAACCAACTCCTTCTGAGTTTTACTTACACCCACAATCATCCCCATTACAGTAAGGGTACAGCAGGACGAAAGTCTAATTAAGCTACGCAACTTCAGTTACATCAATTGTGTAGCTTAAGTTGAAATAGCTTAACTTGGCTTTTGGCGCTGTCTATACAGCAGGAAGTTGAAGGAAGAACACTCGTCCTTCAACTTCCCTTACTCCTCATGAAATGAGAGTTACCATGAGTCAGAGTAAGAAGTCCTCCAGCTTGACATTATTATATAGATAGTGTAATGAGGTTCTCAGCTACTTCAGACAAATGGCTTCTACCTTTTTCACATTCACTTTCATAAGCATTACACACTTCTTCTGCTGTGGGTTCCTTGCCCTTTTACACCCTTTGCCCAGCCTCTTACCAGCACTACTCCTCTGCCTCCCCCAAGGGCCTCCTGCATGTTGTCCAGCCACTGATTGCAGAAGGCTGGAGGCACTGGGAGGAAGTGGGAGGGGCTGATCAGTGGGGCCACTGGTGAGCCAGAGATACTGGGGGAAGGGAGAGGGGCTGATTTGCTGATATGATGAGCACCCATTTTCCCCATAATGTAGGCTCCCATCCCAGAGCACCCACAAAGTTAGCACTTTTCCAGGTGATTTTCAGTGTGTAGAGTTTTGCTGGGAAAACTCCCATCCATCCGGGCTGAATTCATGCTTCAGGTCCATCAGTGAATCAGTTACCATAGGACATGTTCTGCTCTGGCTGCTAACACAGGGCTGCCCACCTGCTGTGTGTGTCTCTGAGCTCTAGAAGAAGAGACTGGGAACTGGAATTATTTTATCTGTATCTGATTCCTTTACCCCTTTCCGGTGAGGGGAATTCCTGAGATGAGAAACAGCCTGACTCCTGCGTGAAGAGGATCCCTAACAATTGTGGCTGTCCATCCCTCCACTGAGGAGTCAAGATTAATCTTTGCATGTGGAGATTATTGGTGGAGATGAGTATGTACCACGTTTCAGTGAGACGATCAAGGAAATTGTTTGGGAGACCCCCCCATTCACTGAATTGTCTCCTCAAGTCAGGGGACAAGGATTTAGTAGTTTTATTAACTGCTTTCTGGTAAACCTCTGGAGGATTTTACTGTCTTATCCCACTTTTTTTACTCTTCCTATCTCAGGTCACTTGACTGGGGAAATTCATGGATATTATCACCGTTGGAACCAGTGATAATAGGAGTTGTATGTTACCTTGTTAGAGAAAGAAGGGTAGAGGCACTGCCAAACACATTTTAATATCCTGAAGAACCTTGTTCTGTCCATCAGGTGCTATCGGAGGTATCCAGCCTAGGGCTGCTACAGCACATTAAAAATGCTAAATAAATAGTATATAAAAGTAATTGGATCTCAGTACATTATAAATTAGAAATGTTTTTCATTTGATTTCATGATTTCAGAACTTTGAGTAATATACAAATAGATCTAACTGACTTTAAAATTACTTATAGTGCACATATAATGTAAGTAGCATACAGCATGCTGAGGACTCTCATGCCAAACCCACCACACTAAATACCCTTCTTTGCCCTAGGAGCCAATAATAGATTCTTCACAGCTGTGTGGGTTTGGAATGAGTGTAGATGTTAACCATTTCTCTTGTTATGTCTGGAGCTTCTTTTTTACCGTGGTTATAATCTGTTAAATATGGGCAGGGGAGGAAAGGGCTGTGTTCCCTCCAGCTGCATCAATTTCCTTGGCAGCTACTCACTTAATGAGGTGAATGGAGTGATTGTAAATGGTGCTTTGATGTACTTGTGCCAGCACAGATTCAAGACTTGTCTTGCTTCTGTGTTTGTAATTTTTTTATTATTATTATTATTATTATTACAAAGATGAGAGCTCCACTCTGTGATTCCAGAGTGCAGAATTCATCAGTAATTTACTGTAAGAACTCTGCCATTGTTCAGAAATCAACCAGGGATTTTGATTACATAAGTAGAATCCTGCAAATCCATGGATATCTGCTTTATATCCACAGATCATTTTTGCATATTCAGATGCGGATTCTGGTACAAATTTTGTATTTGCACAGGACTGTAACCATAAGACCTTAACAGTCACCACATTATGGTGCAAGATTTATTTTCCTAACCCTGTGAGCACATGAAAAATATGGCTTTTCCCACCTGACCCCCTTAATCCATGTTCCCTTTTAATTAAATTACTAGCTGAGAACTGGAGTAGTAGATCTTGTGCCTTGATAAGCCTGTCTGGCACCCTCTTGTTATATTTCTGAAGATAGCAGAGAAGGAGCTAGATGGAAAGTTAGACAGAAGTAGAGGGAGCTGATGGATGCACAACTGTGGGCTGTGGTGACTTTATTGCTCTGGCTTGCAAACTGAAGCTATAATAAAAGTAAGGGCTTTGCATGGGAGAGAGCACAGAGCCCCCTGAATGTTTAAAGGGACAGGACATCACATTCCTTTAGCCTACCTTAAAAACTATATCCAAACATATACTTTATTGTTTACGTAGCTAACATGAAACAATAATATACAAATAGCCTAACTAAAAGTTGTAGCTGAACTTCCAAAGGCTCATAAAAAGAAAAGGATTATTCTGCCCTGGAATAGTAACTCCTTAACTAAACAATTTATAAACTCAGGAACACAAATGGTTTTTGCATTGTTTTTTGGGATAATTTGGTTATGGTGGTACAGCAGTATCCTGAATAACAGGAACAATCATTAATATAAAGTCAACTGGATCAGCTACAAAGGAGTTTTCTACCCAACTGTCAAGATTAGGACTTGTAACAGAAGCAGGTTAGATCAGAGGAATAGAATGTCCTCCTGTAACATCTCTGGATTCAGTACTTGTTGAGGCTGCAACTGATCCACATATTGGTTCCATAAAATACCGATAGATAGTTTTACCCTGAATTACATACTTTCTGTGCATTTTACAAGTTCTTCAGGTACCTGTTTCCTTCCACAACTGTAGCTGAAAGTCCACACTATGTCTCTGACTCATAACGAATGATAACGAGTCTTGCATCATTTATCAATTTACATACGTTGGGATTTGGATACACATGAAGCAATATCAGGATTCAGCAAATCTAAAAGGAACAGAAGACATCGCTTCAAAAAAAGAGTTGCAGGTGACTCTTAAGTTATGGCATGTGGTGTTTTCCTGTAGACAAGCAAGGCATTTGAAATTGCTGATGATGACTCAAAACAGAGTTGTGAGCTTTTAAGAATTCTTAAAAGTTTATATAAAGTATTCTGCTAGTCCATTTGTATCAGGATGGTAAGGAGCTGAGCCTGTGTACTGAATTCCATTTGAAACCAAAAACCTCTGAAAATCTTCAGAATAGAATTGAGGTCCATTGTCACTCACAAACTATAATGGCAAAGCTGTTTGGTTAAATAAGGTAAAAAGTTGTCCAAGGAAACTGCTATTGTGACTTCTTGTTAGCCAGTGTAGTGAAACAATGAAGGCAAAAGAAGGCAAGTTCCGCAGCTTCTCTCTCCAGCTGGTTTTTGAAATTGTTGTGTAGTAGTATAGTCACTTTTAGATCTGAGCAAGTTAAAATATTCCCCAACAGGTTTCTGTGTGTTACCATTACAAAGCAATTTCAACCCCCACAAAAAGCTAAGTATTGGGCACTTACAGCCCTCTGTATTAGCCTCATTTATCACGGACACTCTAATTGACAAGATTTTTTTTCCTTCTCTATCACTCCCCATCCGCTCTTTTTCTGCTATTTATTTGTACCTCTGGACCCCTTGCTCCATTCATCTGAAGAAGTGGGTTGTGCCCACAAAAGCTCATGATACCATCTGCATTTTTTGTTAGTCTCTTAAGGTGCTGCAGGACCATTCATTGTTTTTTAAAGTTTTTTTCAGTTAGGGTATGTCTACACATCAAAGTTAATTCGAAATAACAGCCGTTATTTTGAAATAACTTTAATAGCATCTACACAGGCAAACCACTATTTTGAAATAAATTCGCAATAGCAGACTGCTTATTTTGAATTTGGTAAATCTCATTCCATGAGGAATAATGCTAAATTCGAAATAGCTAATTTGAAATAAGCACTGTATAGATGCTTATTTCAAAATAGGGGGCCTCCAGCCCTTCCCAGTTTCCCCTGGTGGCCACTCTGGGCCAAACCAGGAAAACTTCTCTCCTCTCCCCCAGCCCTGGAGCCTTTAAAGGGGTAGACTCTGGCCACGCTGCACGTGCCAGATCCAGGCCTGCCAGTAGTCGCTGCCCCTGACCCAGTGCCTGCAGAATGAGCTGGACAGCCAGTACCAACCTGCCATCCACCGCCCAGTCCCCCAGCTCCCAGGAGCCAGCCAGGGGCCGGAGATGGCAGGCACCCTCCTAGACTAGTGTGGAGATCATGGACCTCATTGAGATTTGGTGGGAGGCCTCCAATGTCCATGATCTCTGCACTAGATGGAGGAACACAGCCGTGTATGGCTGCATAGCTGCCACCATGGCCACCAAAGGCCACATGTGCACCCAGGAGCAGGTGAGTATGAAAATTAAAGAGCTCTGGCAGGCGTACACATGGGGCAGCTCCCCTACAAAGGCAGATACCTGTCCCCATTTTGATGCCCTGGACTGCATAATGGGGGGCAGGATGGTCCGTGCCACCCCGGGGGGCAACAATCTGGGAGCAGAGAGCCCTGACCAGGGAGTGGAGGAGGAGCTGCAGGAGCCGCCACGGAGGGTGCCAAGCTGCCAGGACCCCCGAGTTGTCCCAGCAGCTGAGTCACCAAGGACGTCCGGGGAGGCCACAACATGTGAGTGCCATCATTGTCCCCTTCCTGCGGGGGGGGGGGGTGAGGGAGGGAGACCAGGGATCACGTGCGTGGGCCTTGCTTACCACAGATCATGCAGCAACCTATGCATGTGCGAGCACATGCTGTGCCACCCCTGGGCAGGTGGCTCCAGCTGCCTACCACACAGGGGCTTTGGCCTGATAGCCACATGCGTGTGTGAAGAAACATCACATGCTCCTGACCCCGGGGCAGGACACAGCAGGACGCCCTCCCTTCACAAGCTCCCTCTGCACAGAGTCAGGGGACATCTCCCCCCCACCTCAGCTGCACTATACACAGCACAGGGTCATGGGTTCAGTCTCGGGGCAGCTCCCACTCCCGGGGATAGCCAGACATTCCAACCATGGCCTCTGTGCAAGCACATCGGCTCTGATGGTGCAGGGCACGGTCATCCTCGCCTCACAGAGGGGGGCTGGGCTTCACCCACTGTGTCCCCAGGGAGAACTGACCACTTGTCTTGTTTCTCCACAGCCACACCAGCTGCGCGTGCAGGGCACACCACCCTGCCTGGGACATGCTCCCGCACTCGAGGGCTCCGCAGGTCCACCTGAACACTGCAGGGGTACTGACAGCAGCAGCTGGGGGCACTACAAGCCCTGCACCGCACCCTCCAGAACTGGGTGCAAGAAGACCTGCAGCTCTGGCGGGAACAGCTTGCCCAGGCCCTGGTGCAGAGGATGCTGCCTCCTGCAGCTCCAGTGCCTGATGCCTCCCCAGCTACTACTCCTCCTCCCACTCCTTCTCCCCCTTCCTCTTCTCCCTCCACACCCTCCTCCCCATCCCCCCAGGAATGCTGATGCCTTCGCATCCGCTGTGCTGGGAGACAGTTGGCCCGGTGAGACCCCCACCACTGAGCTTCCCCTGCCCCTTCTTCCCCTTGCTTCCCCCTTCCAGCTCCCTCCTCCCAGGTTTTCCCCTCCCCTCTCCCACCTCCTTTCCCCAGTCTCCCCAGAGTTTCATCCCCCCACCCCAGTTTTGTTAAATAGACAGTTTGTGTTTGTGAAAAAACATGCATTTTATTTGACATCATCGAGGTAGACAAGCAAGCAGGGAAACCTGAGAACCGGCTGCCTGGGGGTGGGGGAGGGGGCCCTTTAAGCGCAGACCTCAGTTAGCCTCAGGCAGCAGCCACACAGTCCTGACTTGGTGCCCTGCTGAAACTGGTTCTGGCCAGCCTTAAATGCAATTCACAGTCCACTCAGTTTGGAGGCGCTATTTTGAAATAGCAAAATGCTATTTCGAAATGCATTTTGTGTATAGATGCGTTATTTCGAAATAAGCTATTTCGAATTAACTATTTCAAAATAAGATATTTTGAAATAACGCTTTAGTGTAGACATACCCTTACAGACTAACATGGCTACCCCTCTGAGACTTTTGAAGTTGTGAGTATTGGTTCTATACCTGTATTGCAAAATGTTTGACCTTGTGGTAACACCCACAAGATAGTTAGCCCAGACATCATGAAGGGACTAATTAAATTAAGTGGCTAATCAAGGGACACTTAACTCACAATGGACCTGGGAGACACACATCTAAACTGAAAATGGACCTTCCTGTGTAATTTCCATATGAAGTACAGTATAGGCAATGGCATCTGCCGTGACAAAGCAAAACTATGCATGGACATGTGACTTGCCCACATGGTTCCACGCTCCATCTTTACCTGTAATTTCCACGGTAAGAACAATGGGCTTCCCTCCACATAGCAGAAGCTATCGTAGGCTCTGGAAACACCTCCATTTTGCCTCTTTTCTGCTCAAACCTCTGGGCCTATCCTAATGGAAGCAGTCTAACCAAGGGATTGAGGGACTTCCAAAGATTTGGGAAGCAACCAGAAACTAGATTCAAGCCAGAAGTTTATTCCGTCACTGCAACAAGCCTGAACCAAGAACTTTGTCGTTATTATCTGTATTTGAGCCCTTTGACTGACTTTAATTCTCACCATTCTTTCTTTTTTTAAATAAACCTTTAGATTTAAGATACTGACGGATTAGCAAAAGCATGATTTTGGGGTAAGAGCTGAGTCATATATTGGCGTAGGTCTGTGACTGGTCCTTTGGGATCAGAAGAGCCTTTTTATTTTATTAATTTGGTTTTAAATAACCATTCATCATTAAGTTCAGTGTCTGGTGATGATGCAAGGATTGGAATGCCTAAGGAAACTGCTGTTTCACCACACTGGCTAACAAGAAGTCATAATAGCAGTTTACTTTTGTTGTTGGCTTATTATGTCTTATGATAGGATAGCCACCAGCTTTAGAAATTGTCTGTCCTAATTCTCAGAAGTTTCTCCTGAATTTGGTATTCTCAATTGTGAGGAACAATTGTGGTGGTGTAGTCTGGCTATGATCCATAGAACCAGGTCAATTACATTTTTGATAAGATACCCACACACCTCAAAATTTGAATTTTGATATTGAGAGTTTTGGTGGCTTGGTAGTTAAAGGACAGTTAAAATAATATGAAGAGTTTGAGAGAAAAAGCCTTGAAGGATTGTGCTTACAGAGCAGGTTGTCTTTTATGAAAAGGACCCCAGGGAAAGACATAAAATCCTTGTTAGTGGCCAGTGACCAGAAGGCAGGGGCATCTCCCACACCTGATATGGCAGAAGCAATTAGAATGCAGAAGGCAGCAAATGAGCAGTCATTTGAACATGAATTCGAAAAGGCTGAAGTACAGAAAGAAGCCCTTGCAATGAATGTGGAATAACTGGCTGCGAGAAGACATCTCACAAATATCAGCTCCAAGTGTTAGAAGAACAGAAAAAGTCATTGCCACCTGGAACTCCCCTTCCCCTCCACAATACAAAAATCTGGGAAAGCCTCTCCTCCTCCCCCTCCATAGCTGGCTGTTCTCTGTTTTGGTGTCACAGAAGTCCTGTAGTGCCTTTCTGGAAGAATGTGTTTTCTGCAAGGAAAATAATTCTGTGGGGGGCAGTGAATTCTCTACGGTAGCACAAAATCCCCCCAGTAGTAGCTTATATAAACGGGTGTAGTAATTCCATTGAAATAAATGGAATGGCACCAATTTACACCACTGACATATTGGACCCAACTATTTCAGTCTCTCACATCAACATTATTTGGAAACCCTATTGATTGCCCTAATTAGGGTTAATGGCCAATGTTGAATAGTCAATTTAATTATAATATTTATCAGATATTTGTTGGAGCAGAACTCTGGTTTCAAGTAGAAGTTGTTAGGTGGTCAGATATGCTAGCCTTTTTACTTTGTGATCCTGTCTATGCATTAGATATTCTTTTTTCGGGAATGCCCGATGCTAATGAGGGATTTTTTCCCCATATCTCAGGTAATACGCTAATCTTTTCCATCAATGTGTGGATTTTTTCCATCTATGTGTGGAATAAATTTCATGTGCACCAAGGCATGTCTGAATGCACACCACCAGTAAAAATAAAACCCTAGCTGTAGGCAGGGGCGGCCCACGAGTATAGGCCGACTCGGCCGTCGCCTAGGGCGCTGCCTTCAACGGGGCCCCTGGGGCGCCCAATGATGACATCATGCCATTGAGGGCCGTGCAGGCAGGGGCACCGATCACGCGTTCCGCCTGGGGCACCAGCTGCCGCAGCCCGCCTCAGGCCGCCCCTGGCTGTAGGCACTCTGCTAATCAGCTGGGCAGCATTTGAATGTCTCCTGAGTGGCTGAACAAGCACATAGCTTAAAGGGAACCCTGATCCTAGGATGTTTTTATTTTTCCTTTAGATGAGATTTCTTTCTGAAACCTCATTTTCATTGATAAACTTTGTAGGAGACTACTCTGCCTTCTCTCCAGATCACTTAATAATCACTGTTTACTATGTATCCTGGGAGGAAAAACACTAATAATTTTGCATGTATTTATTAAATATTGAGTAAGAGATGATACTGGGAGAGAGTAGTTATGTGAACAAGTTATGACCCTAATCTCTTCAGTTACAGACCATGTAAGAATCCTCAAGTGTTTGAGGCAGCGGACCACAGGTCTCTGAATATACTTTAATTATCAGCTGGTTCCATGAGAAATATTTATATGGTGTTGCTGAACTTGTAGCTGTCCGCAGGTGGGTTATTTTGTGTGAACCTCAAGTGTTCCATCTGCTGGGTTTAAGCATCTCAGGCTATGGGTGTCAGGAGGCAGGAAAAAATTATGGGAGGATTTTTTAAATAAAAATTAACTAACTGGCTGGATTTTCTCAAAAACAATGTCAGTATGAGCAACAGTAAGGAGAAGAGGAGAGCCAGGAGGAAGGGAGCAGAAAGATCCTTAGGTACACTTTGCAGCCCCTGTTACAGGCTTATAACATAAATTCAGACTCCTGCACTTTGGCCAGACCCTGTGATAGTGGTAAAAGGGAAAACAATAGCCTTTGGAACCATTGCTGTGAAAGGCTGAGGGCTGTATAAAATGATGATATGGCCAGGGGGCTCCCACCAGCATGACAAAGGAGGAGTGCTGAGTTTTATGGCCAATGGTGATAATAAAATGGGACCACTAAATTGAATAAGCAGGTACCCTGCCAAAGAAAAAATCAGACAAGGGTCTGACAACAACCTTTGGAACTGGAACTGCACACACATGCAATTACTTGTGTAGGTGGCAGGAGAAAATAGGAAATAAACTTTATTAAGCCTGTCATAACTTTTTTGTTCTCCAACAGGAAAGAAGACAGGTATAATTGAATCTGTACTAAAATAGGATTTGTTTTGTTTTGGTTTGGGTTTTTTTTGCACAAGAAAGAAGACAGAAAATTACTTACAATGTCCTAAAATTTTTCCTAACCCTGCTTTATACCTATTCTGCTTCCTTCCATCTTCTGAGAATTTCAGCATACCAAGAGATTCCTTCATGCTTTGCTACCATTTATAAAAGTTAGGTAATCAAATCAATGAATGGAGAATGACCTACTTGCCTAGTTTCTTATAACAGCACCCATCCCAACAGTATGGGATAAAAAAATCACAATAGACAAAGTGTTCTAAATTTCTTCCTTATTGTCAATGATATAATCAGGGACATATTTTCTTCTTCTCTGTCTCTCTTCTCTCTCGCCTTCTTTCCTCCTTGTTTCCCTTTCCTCCTTCTTGACGTCAACTCTTTTTCCATGATGGGAGATAGGCTAAACCTTCAGAGATACCTCCTGTGAGCACACTAAAAGAAGAGGAATCACCATCATGACTACATATTCATTTATGAATACTGCTCATAGCAAAGTAGTTCATATTCACTGTCATGGACAAACCAATTAAAAGGATAATTATTGTAATTAAACAGACTATTCAACATTGGCCATTAACCCTAATTAGGGCAATCAATAGAGTTTCCAAATAATGTTGATGTGAGAGACTGCAGGTCCCCAGGCAGTGGTCCTACCATGGCCACCAACTGGCAGGTCACTGGAACCAGTGAAGAAGGGGGTTAGCAGTGCACCAGCTTGCCAAGGGCTCCACCCATGAAACTCCTATCTGGGAGAGTTGTTCGACACGCTAGGTAAAATAAAAGTAAGCACAGAAAGCTGTTTGAGCAATGTAGTGGTTTCCTCTTGGCTACCACTTTGGACCCTACTTCCCAGCTTGTTCCTGCGTTCCTTATCTCAGTCCCAGTTCCAATTTCCTTGCCTTTCTACAGGCCCTTGGTCATCCACCTGACTTTTGATCCCTGGTTCATTCCCTGACTCAAACTCTGACTTTCACCCTTGGGCTATGTCTAGACTACATGGCTCCGTCGACGGAGCCATGTAAAATAGTTTATTCGGCATAGGCAAAGAAACGGGGATTTAAATAATCCCCGCTTCATTAAAATAAAAATGGCCGCTGCACTGTGCCGACGATCAGCTGATCCAGCACAGCGCGGCAGTCTAGACGTGGCGTGGTCGACAAAGGCTTCCTTGGTCGTGCTGTGCGGGATCAGCTGATCGTCGGCACAGCACAGCAGCCATTTTTATTTTAATAAAGCAGGGATTATTTAAATCCCAGCTTCTTTGAGTATGCCGAATAAACTATTTTACATGGCTCCGTCGATGGAGCCATGTAGTCTAGACGTAGCCTTGGATTGACTACTGACTCTGTCTACATTTCTTACTCCTGACTTAGATTCCTCGCTCCTGATGCCAAGGACTGACTGCCTATACCCTCTGGAGTCCCTGGTACCTCAAGGGACATTGGTGATGCAGGAGCAGGTGATCTATCTCCAAAGCAGTGTTCTAGACAAGAATCAGGAATTGCAGGAGCAAGTCCATGCAGACAATGCAGTGCTCCAGGTCCATTCAGTCACACTGTTACCCAAGCCTGAACCTGCTATCTCACTGCCCCAGTGCTTTGATGGAAGAGCTCCAAATTCTGAGTCTACAAGAATCAGTGCTACCTCTTGAACTTGCTGTGGCTCCAGATATACTCTTCACTTCTGAGGCAAGCTAAGCCTGGTAGTCAACCTACTGACTGAAGAGGCATTAGACAAGTTCACACCCCTGTTGGAAGCCCACAGTCCAGTGCTATCCAATAAGATGCCTTCCAATAAGAAATATCTTTGATGTCCCCATCCATGCCTTCTGTGCTGAGGCTGCTCCATAGAAACTTCAGCAGGGGCTGAGCACGTCTGCTTCCTAATCAGCTCATTTCTGCCATTTCATATCAGACATAGAATGGAATGAGGCAGCCTGGTTATCTCAGTTTTGATGGGTCTTGTGGGGTGAGATCAAGAATGAACTGACCTGAGTTGAGTCACCAGCATGACTGGACACCTTCACAGATCTTGTTATCCAGACTGACAATCATCTGCTCAAGTGATGGGATGAAAGAAGAAGGCTGTGTCAACTATGTCTCCCTGTTACTACATTGTGCTCCACCATTTGAACCAATACGGACAGACCTGGCTTGTTGTAACATGCCCCTGGATAGACAGTGCAGGTGATACCTTAACCTGTATTACTGCTGAGGTAAGGTGGCCCTCCATGCTATCTGCAGTTGTTTCATAAGGAACCCATCCCAAAGGAATCTGGGATATACGCTTGATGAAGAGGGCTAGCCTGAGCCTCCTGACAGTTTCTCACTGAAGCCCAAATTGAGCTCCTGACTGGAATGTGTGCTGTTTCCCATTGACCAACACTGTACCTGTCAGTGCCAGTTTAATTACAAATCATAGGGCATCCCCAATGACTCCCCTTGCAGTGGGCCATTATGGACTCGTGCACAGCACACAATTTTATAAACACAGAATTAGATTGGGAGCTACAGATTCCACTTTATGGCTCTTAGATATGCACTAACTACTTACACTACACTATGGCTATGTCTACACTGGCCAGTCATGCGCAACAACATATGCAAGTGAGGCATAGCGATGAATATCACTGTGCCTCATTTGCATACTTAATGAGCCATCATTTTTGCGCAAAACCCCCCTCTTGTGCAAGAGCCGGTCTGCCTGAAAATAAGCGGCAAAATGGCTCTTGCTCAAAAAGGGGTTTTTGTGTAAGAAGGAACAGTGTAGACTGCTTTTTCTTGCGCAAAAGCCCCTTGTGCAAAAATGGCAGCTCATTAACTATGCAGATGAGGCATGGCGATATTCATTGCCCACCTTATTTGCATATGTTCTTGCGCAAGACAGGCCAGATAGATGTAGCCAATATGTTCAGGCTTGTGTTTAGCTGTGGCACTCTTAGTATCTTTCCCAGAGCTGAAGAAGAGCTCTGTGTAACGCAAAACTTGTCTCTCTCACCAACTGAAATTGGTCCAATAAAATATATTACCTCACCCACCTTATCTCTCTAAGCTGAGGCACTCTGGTTGGAAAATGTTGGGCATCATTATTGCTAAACATTCTTAATTAGATGCCATTAGGACATGTAAGCATCTGCAAAAATTTGCGATGAGGTTTTCTCTCAAACAGTAAATGCTGGGCCGTTTTGGCAAACTATCCCTGACAACAGCTCCCTTATTCTCTTCAGCTCTCTCCACAGCATCTAGACTGCCTGCCTTCCTGTTCAGCCTCACCAGCCTGTTCCTGAAGTTACACAAAGGAGCAAAGGAAGTGCTGGCCTGAGTCATTCATTCAGAAAGCACTCAAACCTTTCAAGCCTCATGTAAACAGAATTCCTATAAAAAGCTGAGGAGCCCAAAAGACATATACATTATATGTCTGAAAGTCTAAGATTCAGAAAGAAAAATAGTTTGTTTAAGTTACAAGCAGGCTGTCATTACAGGTCAGTGCAGTAATACAGAAACTAAATGCAATGAGATCATTCTGACAATCTGAATTTCATTACCACGCTGGGGAAATATAAATATTCATTGATAATTTTTATTGCCTTTCATTCTCACAATATGTCCCTTTTATTTCCCGTGGAATTATAGTAGCAGGTAAGCTCTGACAGTTCTAATAGATTTTATGACAGAAAGTCCTTTTAGCTTTTCAGATTTGGGAACTGGGTTGGGGAAGATTTTTGGCAATGTTTTCATTCATGGAGCTGGTTGTACAGTACTTGTGTGGGAACAGTATTTAGCATTTTCTATTGTAGAAGTGCCTCTAAACAAATGTGACTTTAATATCCAGCTTTTGAATTGAATCCATTAAGTCAGACTGGAGATAATCACCCTCCCCCTACCCCACATACACTTCCCAGTATGCCTCTGCACTTTGCAACAAGTATGGTGTATAAAGATCACCCACTGTTCTGTGGTGTACTGTTCCAGAGCTTACCCTTCCCTCATTACCTTGTTTATTTTTTGGTTGGAAACAATAGCCTCTAATTACAGAGAGGCTGTGTAACTGTGGCAAGCAAAATGAATCCTATGCCATATTGCAATGACTGGGAAGATCTCTCAGTGACCTAACAAGTTGGGAAATAGCTTGTATGACTTCTGGGGCAGGGGAGCCCTAATCAAAAACATCAAAAGAGGAGTACTTTGGAGTGGCAAGGAATTTTATGCAGACCTAACTCACAGCCTGTGCCAACTTTGACATACTCATGTCAGAGGTGTAGGAGAAGCCAGGCAGTCTATATTCCACAATTCGCTCCAGTACTGTATACCCTGCTTTTGCTTGGGGGTGCCATCAATCATACAATTGGGTTTTCAGGGCTTTTTAGACACACCACAATTGCCTGTCTATGACACTTTCTTTACTACCATCTGAATTTCTTTGAACTGTCGGCCCCAGCTTTTTTTCATCATTGGATACGAGATGCTTGAAACCTGCAAAGCAGCCAAAGGGAAATAAATAATGTGGTGTACTCTAGCACTCATAAAAGAGACTGATTGATAGCACTGTTGTTCAGGTCTGCAAGATATATTGGTGTTTCACTCTCCTGATTTCCTTCAACCTCTGGCCCTGGGCCTGTAAAGGAATGGAGACTGACATTCATGAGAAATTGTGTCATATTGCTTGGTGTTTTTTTCCCTATGGATGAACATATGCTGCTGCTTTAGCACAATGAAAAAATGTTTCCCTTATCACAGATAGCTGTGGAGCAGATGATAGCTCAAAGCTAGCAAGCTCATTTCCTGACCCATGGCACCTACTAAGCACCACTCCTTCTTAAGTATCTGAAAGAGCATGCAGTGAAAAAGGTGACAACTTTTATAATTTAAATGAAAAGATCCATATTAGAAAGACAAGGCAATTTTTGGGGATTGAAAGCTTGTCTCTCACCAGCAGAAGTTGGTCCGATAATGAATATGACTTCACCCACTTTATCTTTCTAACATCCTGGAACAAACATGGCTCAACTGGTCCATGTTGACAGTGATGGCTTCTTGGTGACACATTTAAAATGATCTGGTGGTCTCAGTCCAGTCCCAGAAATAAAGTTCTAAAGTTTTTCACAAAACTACTCTCCAGTAGAGTGTAAGGACTGGGATATGAGCAGCCAGTTGTAGTGGTTGGAGTCAGATGCCAGGAGCTAGAGATCAGAGACAGAGTTGGGAGTCAAGCTAAGCTGGAGTTGGAGCCAGGTTGAGGGCAGAGGAATAGGATCTGGGACTAGTCAGAAAAGCAGGAACTGGAAGCAGGGGAGAATTTGGGATAAAGAGAGCAGGAACCAGGAGCAGACTAGGTGCAAAAGTAAGGGTTTGAAACAGTAGCCATCCAGGAACCCACCTAGCTTCTTGGACAAATGTTCCTCTGTTGCTGGGTCTCCTTCTGGCCTAAGTAGTGCATACAAGCCAATCAGTGGGGCCAGACATCTCCCCCGATCAGAAGATTAATTGTCAGAGCTCTTGGTGAGCTAGAGCTTTGATAGCCCCCTTTTCCACTGATCCTGATGAGCTGCCAGGTGATGGCCATGGTCTGATTGCTGGCTGGGAACATACAAGGGTTGCCAGTTTTGGTTGGACATATTCCTGAAGGTTTCATCATATGACATAATCTTTAATTAAAGATTAATCCTCAATTCTTGGAGATTCTAGGACAGGACAATCCTGGGGGATTGAGAACCCTTGAACCTGCAACCCCGTGTTCAAGATCTGTAACCCCCGCAGAGCAATAGTGGCCTGGGTTTTCAGAGGTGGTCCTTATGGATGGTGTTTACTAGGTCAGAGTCATGGATATCCTCCACTGGTTGCTGAGAGCAGCTGGACAGACAGTGGGCTCCAGCACTCCAGATGATACCAAACAGAAGGCCTATGCTCTGGACCTCAAAATTCCAGGCTCTAGTAGCTTAAAACATCTTGGGAATCCAGGGCACCCAGACTGAGATTGCTTGCCTAGCAGTCCTAAAGAGCAGCTGGAAGAGAGTGAGAAAAATAACACACATCGTGGACTTTAAGATATAAATGATTTGCAATAGTCTAAAGCCAGATTTAAGTATCTTTCATGCTTTATGGTTAGGCAAACCATCTGGATAAGAGAGGGTGTATTCAAAGGAAGGAAAACAGCTGCTGGGAGCAGAAATTACTAAGGATCCATTAGCAACATCTGGAAATGGGTCCAGAAGATGCTTGGAATAAAGAGTCTTATGGTTTAAGTGAGAGCAAGAGCCATAGAGGAAGCAAGTTTTGTTGTGCACTGTTTGGACAATCAGCAATACAGAGTTTCTCTTTACAAAAGTCAGCTTTCACTGAGAGTTACACAGTGCTAAAGAAGCCAACACAATTCCCCCTCTATATTTAGAATGGGAATTTACAATTCTACAGTAATTGAAAAAAATGACTTTTTATGGACACTGTTCTAAGTGTAGATGCAGTTTAATATAGCAGAATGAGCAAAGTTAAAAATCTATTTTGCTTTCTGTTTGCCAGTGCAAGATAATTGTCTACAGAACTTTTCTGAATATTCTGTGCACATTGAAACATCCCAAGCCACCATTCTCCTTGGAAGTCAATGTTGGGCCTAATATGTTGTAATCTATCTTTCAGCAGGATCTCACCAGTGTGTAGTAATCTGCCCCAGAGCAGGATGGCGCTGCAAATGCCGTGCTGTGCCAATGCATTCTAAAAGTCTGGTAACATGAGCTTGGAGAAAATTGCAATATCAACTTGGCTCTTTGTCCCCATTAATAGTCAACCATTCTGAGTAGTTAAAAGGATTAATTTATAAGGTCACCCAGAGATAGGGTATGTCTACACTTGCAGCCTAATTCAAAATAGGGCTGCAAATGTAGGCAATTCGAAATTGCAAATCAAGCGTGGGATTTAAATATCCCACGCTTGATTTGCATCTTCCCGGCGGGGTGCCATTTTTTTTTTTTTTTTTTTGAAATTGACAAGCCCGGAATAACTGCCCGCGTCTACACGCGGCAGTGAAATGGGCCCTAAATAAAGCCCTATTCCTCATTGCAGGAGGAATAGCAGGTATTTTGAATTAGAGCTTTATTTCAAATGCCCGTTTCACTGCCGCGTGTAGACGTGGGCAGTTATTCTGGGCTTGTCAATTTCAAAAAAAAAAAAAAAAAAAAATGTTGCCCGGCTGGGAAGATGCAAATCAAGCGCGGGATATTTAAATATTTAAATTGATTTGCAATTTTGAATGCCTACATTTGCAGCCCTATTTCAAATTAGGCTGCAAGTGTAGACATACCCATAGAGAGTACAAATAAAGAATATACAATTATTTGAAAGCCACAGTCAAACCGACAGTTCTCAGTAAATTAGAAGAATACGAAGAGATAGCTGATCTATTGGACTCCTTAACACTAGTGTCACTGAAACTCCCTCCAGCCCATCCCACTCTCCCAGCAAGAGCTCAGTTCTTTTGGTTAAGGTCTCTGTGCCATCCACATGCAGTGTCATCCTGTTGCCAGAAATGGGCAACAGTCACTTCCTTGACTATAGGTGGGAATCCCAATCCTAATCTTCCCAGCTTCCTTGTATGCAGATCACATTGACCGAATGTCCATTAAAAAAGCACTGATTAGAAGTGTTGCATGGCTGTTGATCAACCCTCAGTGTTGAGTTGCAAGACTTGAAGAGCATGGGCTTGATGATATGGAAGCTGTGAGACTGCACATTCTTACAGTTACTGCAAGCAGTGATAGCAGGAGTCTTCAAGTATGAAATTGTGGAAGTCAGTTTGCTAAGAGGATCCTTAGTTCCCCTGGACTGTGCCATGTTTTGACAGGTGGTGCAAAGAGAATGCTGATCCATTGCCACTAAGTGCTTGGAAAAAATATAGGAATGTGCTATCCCATAGATTTCATCTAGCGCCAACCTTGTTCAACCTATCTATCAGTGACCTGCCATCAACCCAGGCACAGAAGTTCATCTATGCAGATGACAATGGCTATGGATTACAGGTTCCAATATTCTCCCATATGGATTCATAATTCATTAAAAGACAGGACACAACGGATAGGAATAAATGGTAAGTTTTCAGAAAGGAGAGAGGTAACTAGTTGTGTCTCCCAAGGATCCATACTGGGATCAAGCCTATTCAACCTATTTATAAATGATCTGGAGAAAGGGGTAAACAGTGGGGTGGCAAAATTTGAAGATGATACCAAACTGCTCAAGGGTATGTCTATACTACCACCCTAGTTCGAACTAGGGTGGTTAATGTAGGCATTCGAAGTTGCAAATGAAGCCCGGGATTTAAATATCCTGGGCTTCATTTGCATCTTGCCGGGTGGGCGCCATTTTTAAATGCCCTTAGTTCGAACTCCGTGCCCGCGGCTACACGCGGCACGGAGTAGGTAGTTCGAATTAGGATCTCTAATTCGGTGTAACGGTAGTTCGAATTAGAGATCCTAATTCGAACTACCTACTCCGTGCCGCGTGTAGCCGCGGGCACGGAGTTCGAACTAAGGGCATTTAAAAATGGCACCCGCACGGCAAGATGCAAATGAAGCCCGGGATATTTAAATCCCGGGCTTCATTTGCAACTTCGAATGCCTACATTAACCACCCTAGTTCGAATTAGGGTGGTAGTGTAGACATACCTCAAGATAGTTAAGGCCAAAGCAGACTATGAAGAGCTTCAAAAAGATCTTATCAAACTAAGTGATTGGGCAACAAAATGACAAATGAAATTCAGTTTTGATAAATGTAATGTAAGGAACATTGGAAAAATAATCCAAAGTATGCATACAATATGATGGGGGCTAATATAGCTACAACTACTCAGGAGAGAGATCTTGGAGTCATTGTGGATAGTTCTCTGAAAACATCGACTCAATGTGTAGCAGCAGTCAAAAAAGCAAACAGAATGTTAGGAATCCTTAAAAAAGGGATAGAGAATAAGACAGAGAACATCTTTTTGCCTCTATATAAAAACATGGTATGCCCACATCTTGAATACTGTGCACAGATATGGTCACCTCATCTCAAAAAACATATATTGGCATTAGAAAAGTTCAGAGAAGGACAACAAAAATGATTAGGGGGTTGGAACAAGTCCCATATGAAGACTTTTCATCTTAGAGAAGAGGAGACTAAGGGGGAAAATGATAGAGGTCTATAAAATCATGATTGGTATGGGAAAAGTGAATAAGAAAAAGTTATTTACTTTTTCCCATCACATAAGAACTAGGGGTCACCAAATGAAATTAATAGGTAGCATGTTTAAAACAAACAAAAGGAAATTTTTCTTCACATATTGCATGGTTGGCCTGTGGAACTCCTTGCTAGAGGAGGTTATGAAGACCAGAACTTTAACAGGGTTCAAGAAAGAGCTAGATAAATCCATGGAGGTTAGGTCCATCAATAATTACTAGCCAGGATGGGTAGGAATGGTATCCCTGGCCTATGTTAGAGACTGGGAATGGATGACAGGAGAGGGATTACTTGATGATTCCCTGTTCTATTCACTCCCTCTGGGGCATCTGGCATTGGCCACTGTTAAAAGATAGAATGCTAAGCTAGATGGACCTTTGGTCTGACCCAGTATGGTCGTTCTTATATTCTTAAGTGCCAGAGTGGTGATGCAAAGCTGGTTGACTACTCCAAGACATAGTGCCTTCCATCTAGCACCAGCAAGGCAGTTCCTAACACTGAAGCACTATTTCAGGATACCAGAGGTACCCCAAAATAGCTATTCCACATCTTTTGAGTGTGCCCATTATTTCGAAATATAAAGGGCTCACTATTCTGACATCCCTGAAAGCCTTATTCTACAAGGAGTAAGGGATGTTTTGGAATAGTGATTTATTTTGAAATAAGTGCTGTGCAGACAGTGCCAAATTTCAAAATAACCTATTTCAAAATTGACTCAAAATAAACTACACATTTTGCGTAGCTCAAATTGTGTAGCTTATTTCGCGCTATGGGTGCAGTGTAGACACACCCTAGTACATTCTACCTCCACCATGTCAATGCTAAGAGGGAACTAAATGTTATAGTGGGTGGCCAGAGGCTGAAGCATGAAGCAAATTCAATTTACTTAGGTGTAATCCTTGACCAAACACTGACTGATAAGAGCCACCTGAGCAAGATAAAAGTAAAGGTCAAGACATGTAACAACCTTCTCGGTAAACTTGCAGGTTTTTTGTGGGTGCAGATGCTTGAACTTAAAGGATGTCACATTAGGGAGTTATTTCAAAATAACTCCACTTATTTTGAAATAACTAATGGAGTGTCCACACTACCAAGCCCATTATTTTGAAATAACTGGGCTGGTTATTTTGAAATAATAACTCCTGCTTTCCATGAAGAATAACACTTATTCTGAAATAGCTATTATGAAATAGCGGTGGTGTGGACACTCCACTGCTGTTATTTTGCAATAACTATTCCCCCAAATCATTCAAATTACTCCCCAATGCTTCCTGGGGCTCTAAGTAGAGGTAGTACAACCACAATAAGGGAGCCTGACTCAGACTAATGTTGAGGCTTTCCTGTAGTGTGGACACACTGTTTCAAAATTGTTATTCTGGGAGTTGTTATTTCAAAATAAGTTATTTTGAAATAATTTTCTAGCGTAGACATTCCTGAGCAGAGGACTGTGTACCAGCATGCAGTTGGTCAGCACATACCAAACTTTTTGATGTGCAACTCAGCTCAACAATGTGCATCATCACAGGAACTCATCAAACAACTCAGCTTCCACAGCTTCCAGTTCTGATCCACATTGTTCCTTTTTACATCAGGATGGAGAATGTACCTGGTAAACTACTTGAGAAGGTACATGCCAACCAATGCTTATCATTGTTCAATGACCTTTTTTAGTCCACTAGCTATACTTCAAAAGCGACGAGGAGTCCTATAGCACCTTATAGACTAACAGATTTATTGGAGCATAAGCTTTCGTGGGCAAAGACCTACTTCATCAGAGGCATGTAGTGGAAATTCCAGAGGCAGGTATAAATATACAGGCATAAGAAAAGCATACCAATCAAGAGTAAGGCTAGAGATAACGAGGTCAATTCAGTCAGGGAGGATGAGGCCCACTTTTAGCAGCTGCTGTGGAGGTGTGAACAGCAAGAGAGGAGAAACTGCTTTTGTACTTGGCTAGCCATTCATAGTCTTTGTTTAATCCTAAACTGATGGTGTCAACTTTGCAGATGAACTGTAGCTCAGCAGTTTCTCTTTAAGTCTGTTCTTGAAGTTTTTTTGTTGCAGGATGGCTACCTTTAAAACTGCTACTGTGTGTCCAGGGAGATTGAAGTTTTCTCCTACAGGTTTTTGTATATTACCATTCCTGATATCTGATTTGTGTCTGTTTATTCTTTTACGTAGGGACTGTCCAGTTTGGCCGATGTATATAGCAGAGGGGCATTGCTGGCACATGATGGTGTATGGTGTGACTGGTGATGGTGTCACTGGTGTAGATATGTAGGCAGAGTTGTCACCGAGGTTTGTTGTTGTTCCAGAATTAGAGTTACTGTGGTGCGGTGTATAGTTGCTGGTGAGAATTTGCTTTAGGTTGGCAGGTTGTCTGTGGGAGAGGACTGGCCTGCCTCCCAAGGCCTGTGAAAGTGAGGGATAATTGTCCAGGATGGGTTGTAGATCACTGATGATGCGTTGGAGAGATTTTAGCTGAGGACCGTAGGTGTTGGCCAGTGGTGTTCTGTTGGTTTCTTTGTTGGGCTTGTCTTGTAGTAGGAGGCTTCTGGGTACACATCTGGCTCTGTTAATCTGTTTCCACACTTCCTTGGGTGGGTATTGTAGTTTCAAGAATGCTTGGTGAAGATCTTGCAGGTATTTGTCTCTGTCTGAGGGGTTGGAGCAAATGAGGTTGTACCTTAGTGCTTGGCTGCAGACAATGGCTCATGTGGTGTGTCCGGGATGGAAGCTGGAGGCATGTAGGTAGGCATAGCAGTCAGTAGTTTTTTGATATAGGGTGGTGTTTATGTGGCCATCACTTATTTGCACCATAGTGTCCAGGAAGTGGATCTCTTGTGAAGACTGGTCCAGGCTGAGGTTGATGGTGAGGTGGAAATTGTTGAAATCATGGTGGAATTCTTCCAGAGCCTCCTTCCCATGTGTCCAGATGATGAAGATGTCATCAATATATTGCTATACTTCTTTCATCATAACCAACAAGTCGTCCTTTGGCACCTTAGAGATTAACCAAAATATATAGTATCATGAGCTTTTGTGGTAAAACCCCACTTCATCAGATGAACTGGAGTGGAAATAAAAGAAACCAAGATATACATACATCAGCAGATGTACTGTCAATTGTAGGACCTGTGTTAATGAGGCTAATTAAGTAGGTTGGATGTATCTCTGTGGCAGGAAGGATGGTGCTTAATATTATCCCCCAATCAGTTTCTCATAATTGATCATAAGGTTCACCTACACAACATCGACCTGCCAAGTTATCAATGGGCTCTTCTTAACCGATTCTACTCTGGGGCAAGTAGCTGGAGTTTTTGAGACAATCCAAGTTGCGGTTGTAATGTTACACATGTTGAGGAGTGCCTTTTAACTTAATGCAGTGGTGGACTCTGAGAGCACTACTTGGCCACAGAGAGCACTATTGCTTAACTAGGAGGATATGCAGAGGCTAAATAAATAAATAAATCCTCACAGCTGGACAGGATATTCTTAAGAGGACAGCAGGTTTCCTACTGACTTCAAGCTCTGTCTTGATGTGGCCCAGCTTTTAGCTGTCAAATTCTTCAGAGGCTTGCACACATTTAAGAATGTGCTTTGCTGCAGAATTTGCTAAATATATATTCTATTGCAGTCCATAAATATGGGTGTGTATCTATGTCCATGCACGTCTATTACAGAAGTTATCAAACTAAAGTGTTATGCTCACATACTGACATGCTTTTAAATTTATTGCAGCCATCACTTCCTCCATCTGGCATTTTCCCTATAGTTTTCTGACATCTTTATATGCCATTTTTGTGCTGTCACTGGAACTATAAAGTTTGAAACTTTAATTTTTTGAAATGCTGGAAAAACAATTTTTTGAAGTCCCACCCCATTAACTCTCAAACACTTTTTCTGGCTGACCTCAGACTGTTATTGTTCTCCTCTCAAGTTTGGTGTCAGTCCTGAAAATTCCAATCAAAAGGAAACTGGGGAAAAAGCTACCTAATTCTTAGGGCATAAATTGTTCACCTTCTATGGGAAGGAAGAAATTCAAGCCGTAACTAATAATGTGTTACACCCCTAGCTGCATTGTGTTTACACTGTCTTTTGAAAAATGTAGCACTGATAATTGTCAGAAGAATGCCAGAGTCGATGATGGAATACAGCTCTTTCATTATAATAGTTTACATGTGAATGCTGACAAATATATGGGGACTAAAAGCTGCATGATTTTAATGAGTTTATAGCGATAATAAATTTAGCCCATCTCCTGCTTTCATTCTCACTCTCTCTAAATCACATGCTAGAGGGTTGCTGCATTTATTGTCATTGGCTTATGAGGAGACTTACAAACCTCAGTCAGGACTTAGGAAATATCATAAATCACATTCTCTAATGAGCTACCTTGCTTCTACCTGATCCATATTGTGTGTGTGTGAGAAGTTTAGTACAATCTAGAATTAGGACAGAGTCCACAAACTGGATGGCCAATCCAGAAGGAAAATGAGATTTTGTTCCTTTCTCCAGCTATCCATTTGTTCCTTGGTCATTAACAGAAATTTCCCTGTTAAAGCATGTAAAGACATTACAAAAAGAACTCAGGAGATGATGTTTGTCAAAAGCTTCACAAAAGTAACTGAGAGTCTGAATTAATTTGCACAGCCTGTACTTATCAGATAAGGCAGAATATTCCTTGAGTCTCAGATGTCAGAACTGACTATTATTTTCACATATAAAAGGAATCAGGTTAGATTCCCCAGATGGTATAAATCAATGTTGATCTGTTAAAGCTTCTGGCGCTAGAACTAGGCTGATTTACACCATCTGAGAATCCAGATTGCTACATAGCTGGGCAAGTCCCCAAAATAACATGCCCATCTAATTCAGCTTTTGACCAGAGACACTGGATTTTGAAGTCAGACTCAATTCCTGTATACTTAGGAATTCCAATGGGGACAGCATTTTGAATGTACACAGTGCTACAATCATGAAACTATCATTGAGTAGAATAGAGGGTGAACCAAAAGGCCCCAAAGCGCACTGCTAAGGAGCTCCATGCTATCTGCATTTATCTAAGCAAGAAATATTCTATTTGCTGTTTTTCTTAGAAAAAAAAAAGTTAATTTTATTTCAGAGGTAAACTCTAGGGAAGGATGAAAAACCAGTCACCTTAGAAGCAAGGATCAGGCTTTTGTAGTCAGGTATACTTTAAAAGTGACCAAGACTAATGGCATAGTAATTAGTAGTTGTCCTTAATTTTGACATTTGTTTTCAATCTACCAATAGCTATGTGAAGACAGCAGGAGAAACTGAAGAACAGTGTTGCATCAGAAATTTAGTCAACCTCAGATTATATATATCACTACATTGTTGGTCCAGAATGAGGTTATTGGTTGTGGATGAACTAAAGTTAATATTTTAAGTATTATTAGTATTTCCATTATCTAAGTATTCCTTTTAGTATTCTCGCTGCTGGTTAGAAATCATTTTCTAGAAGCTGGGAATGGGTGATGGGATGAATCAATTGATGATTGCCTGTTCTGTTCATCCCCTCTGGGGCACTTAGCATTGGCCATGATTAGAAGACAAGATAAATAGACCGTTGGTTGGACCCACTATGGCCTTTTTTATGCTACTTATAGAATGTTGAGGCCAACTGAATCACTTGGCACTTTTTCTAAATGTCCATGTAGCTATGTGACAGGCTGTAGAGAGCCAAAATTACAGTCATGATTAACCCCTCCTCCATCCAGACTACTTATTCACTAGTCAGAGTGCAAGTCTCCTGTCCCACTGGAGACATAAAGCACATGGATGGCACATGCTGGGTCATTTTAAAAGTATAGTGTCTATATGTCAAGCACCATAGCACACATTAATAAGATGAGAAACAAAAGCATTGGAGCAACCCAATACATAGTTTACTCTGTTGTATACGATCATGTCACACAATATTAGACACTCAGCTCTGAGTCCTATGGAAAAATGCCATAGGACTGCACATATGTAGTGTAATTATAGTGGTGTTTGTCCCCGGATATTAGAGAGATAAGGTGCGTGAAGCCATGTCTTTTACTGTACCAACTTCTGTGGGTAAGAAAGTTTATTTCTCTCACCAACAGAATTGTGTCCAATAAAAAATATTACCTCACCTTCCTTCTTGTTCTAATAGGACTTCATAAGAAGTTTACAGGGTTTGCTCTTGCCTGCCAGTGAAGTCAGTGGGGGAGTTTCCAGTCTGATTAATATTTAACAGGTCTGGCTCAGATTTAAAATAAAATACCTATGAAATGTTGTTCTGTTTGTTAAATGTGTGTTGTGAAGTAGCAAACAGTAATTCAAAGGAGAACAAGAGTTGACTTGAGCTATTTAGAAGGGACTTAGATTTGTAAGACACTTGTAAAAGATAATTTATCTTCATAAGAAAAAATAATATTGAGTGACTAAATGTCTCCTGGAAGTAGAAAGGTGAGATGTTACCACATGGTACATATGGTAAGATGGAAACATATGTGTGGTATGGATTTCTGTCCCATACTGGTAGTAATACAATATTTTTAACATTATTTAAACTGTAATCAGCTCAAATATCGCTGTTGTTCTTTTCACCAAACACATTCTTCTCTTTCTTGGAAATATATGACCCTTCCAATGCCTTTTGCGAGTTGCAAAAATATTACATATTGTCAAAAATTGTGACTTATCTAGACTATACAGGACTACAATAAAGCTGTCTGGATTTACCAGCCAACCTTAAAATGAATGACTTGCACAGCTGTATCACAGCAAGTGTGCAAGGTGAAGGAGAGCCCAAATGCCTGTAAAAAAATCTCCAGAATTTGACTAATGATGGGGAATAGAGGCTAGTTTTGAAGGTAGAGAGTAGAGCAGTGGGGAATTTTGGAAGTAGAGAGGCTAGTTTTAGAGGTTTATCTCAATTTCTTTAGTCTAGAATTTGGCCTGGAAATTATCAAGAGAAAAAACTCTCCTATACTAGAGATTTTTGGTGCCTTTGCTTTTATTCCAGTGAAATCATAGATCAGAGCCACCAGAAAAAAATTCAACCCCCAACCTTTGGGTTTGATTTAATTTTGGGGAGGAAGAGGAGGATTTTTGTGTATTAACAAAACATGTTTTCTTCTTTGAGTAGATGCAGATGTTCATTCCACTTAGGTTTATGTGTGCCCAGAATGACAGAGATTTTACCTAACAGTGTCTGTAGCCCTTCCTTTGGTTATATAATGTGGCACTGCCTCGAACCACTCAGTTCCTTCTTACTGCCTCTGGCTGGAGTTGGAGCTCTGTGAGGTAGTTTCACAACCTTCCCATTAGTCTTAGCCCTTTTTATTGTATATAGTGAGTTAGTTGGAGTTGGTTGTAGGCTGGCTCCCCCATGATGCCCTCAGCAGGGTTTAAACATTGTTGGGTAGAGAAGCAATTCCTAAGAGCAATCCCTACATGTGCTGCTTGCGTTGTTTGGCTACGCTTACCTTATAGTATTTTATTTGATCTGCTGATCAGTCAGAGAAGGAGCTCTGGTGGCTCGAGACCTTCATCTCAAGCAGGACCTTCTTGAACAGACCTGTGGCCTGATTCAGTAGCAAGGCCTTCCTTGGGCTGAAGATCACCCTGGGGGTCCTGAGACTACTGCTGCCTTTTCAGGGGCAGGCATCTTCCTGAACAGGCAGAGGAGCCATTCCCTTTAATAGCTATCCACTTACCTGGGATACAGAATTGTCTCACAGATAATCTAGCACAATTTTCTCCTCTAGTCACAAGTGGTCCCTAAAGGCAAGTGTCCTCTGGGTTTTCTTCTGAATGTGGAGCGTACCCACGATCAAACTATTTGTGAGGAGGGAAAACAGCAAGTGTAGTTTATACTACTCTTAGCCCAGGCTTTCTCTCAGACATCTTCTACTGTGGCTGACAGTTATCTTCTACATGTTCCTGATGGTAGCCAATACATCTTCAAGGAGAGAATATGAGTTGCAGGTTCTGGTGATGGGGGCTCTTTACACACAGTTCACACAGGTAATTTTATGACCACACACAAAGTTTTTATCCAAAGTGAGCCCTCAGTTTCATTTGAACCAGACAATGTGTATTTTTCTAAGCCACATTCATCCCTGGAGGAAGAGAAGCACTATACTTTTGATGCCAGGCAGTGTATAGCCTTTTACTGGAGAGGACTGAACAGTTTCATGCTTTACCTTGCCTGTTTGTGTCATACACAGACCACATGAAGGGGCAAGGAGTTTCTTCAAAGACCATCTGCTGATGGATAACATCCTGAATCAAGGCTGCATATGTGATAGCTTCGACTCCTCCTCCTTACTGGATATGAGTTCATTTGATGAGTGTGCAAACCACATCAAAAAGATTTCTCCCTGATGTTTCCTTATTGGACATTTACAGACCATGTTTCTGTAATGACTTCATCCATCATAGAGAGAGAGATACAGAAGACATGTTCTCTTAATGTACTGACAAGAGGTCTAGTAAAATATGTTATACACATTGCCACCTAGTAGCTCATTATTACAGTTTTAACCTTTGATCACACTATTTCAGTTGCAGTGATTGGCTTCAAAAGAGTGGAAATAGCCATAACATAGCAACTAGGTAAAAGCCTAAGTAACTCAGTGAAACCAAGGATAGTAAATGGTGCCTTTAAAAATAAATGCTGTCAGAATAGGTACCAAAGTCAAATGATGATTGATTCTCCAGCTCTCAAAAAAAATTCTTCCCCCATTCGGTACTGGAAATGCTAAAAGTGTCAATTACACTTCACTGGTAAAAGGAGCCAAACAGAAAGAATGCCCTCCCAAATGATGTTTGGCCAATTTACATGAGTCTAGAAGTCCCAGCCCAGTTATCAGTAAGCAGATATCTACATCATGAGTTTTCTGTTGGAACATAATGTCTTGTTGAAATCATAATTTTTTTTGTGGAAACATAATTTTTGTGAAAAAAGTAGAAAATTTTAAAACAAATGTTTGTTTCAAATTTGTAGTTTATAGAATATTACAAAAGTAATAGAATGAAACATTTCAATCAATCTCATCTGTGGTATTTTGCAATGAAATTTTTGGCACTTGCAGAATTTCCTGTAAAACAGAAAATCCAGTTCCTACAGAGGTCTATTGCATATGACTAAAGACAAGGTAGTCAGCTGACATGATGAAATCATTGAATACTATCTTATTATTACTGTAATAGCCTCCACTACAGACTATCAGCCAGGTTTTTAGCAAGAATCCTCAGCAACACCAAACCGACAGAGAACCAAAACTATTAGCCATGAGCAGAATCGGCTGTCAATTCTATATGTCTCAGATGCATGGGAGATGAAGGGAATGCTACACAAGCACTGAACAGTGGGCTACATTACTCTTAAACATCAAATTATGCACATTTATATTACAGATCATCAATACTAATGCAAAATTCCCACTTAGTAAACGAGTGATGGAGACATCCTCTTCCTCTTTATCCCACACCCAAAAGGTTTTCATCATTGGTAATGCAAGATAAATTGGGCTCTGAATTTTCATCTTTGCAATCCTCTTCGGTCTTCGTAATAAATTCCTAAAGCTTAATCTCTCAAGAGAGACAGACATTGTCTTCCAAAAATACCTTGATGAGTCTCACTTACTTGATTTTTTTGTCTGCTGTTTCTGTGGCACCATTCACTTTGATAAGAACATGAAACTATGTTTTCCAGGGCAAATTCTAATCTTAGCAACACTTGAATAAGTGTGGAATAACTTCTTACCACTACCATTTGGCCCAGTAATCCAATTCCAAACATCAGATTAGGTTTTTATCAATAGTTTTAATGTCAATGAAATTGAATGTGGCCCTTCCTTGATTTCATTGTGATCTTGTATTATTCTTAAAGCTTAAGTTCTTGGTGTCATGAATTTTAGTTTTTGTTTACTGTTGCCCTCAGTGGGGTGACATGGATAGATCATCACAGATGCTACAAAACCAAGCTGCAAAGTTTGGATTTGTTTATAAACTTCCTTGGAGCTCAGGGTTCTTTGAATTCTTGTGGTTGAATTGATTAATGAGTACATCTTCCACTGAAATTTGTAAGAAAAGCTGTCTTCAGCTTGGTTGAAACCAGGAAGTACCACGTATTTTGGGAGAAGATTTGAGATTTTCAGCTTTCATTCCAGACACATGTGGGTAAGAGTCTGAATGGAACCTTTTGCAACTGACAGCTCACCACCACCACAAATCATTTAATATTTAGGATAAGAGAGTTTGCCAAGAGGCTTAATTCATAAACTAGACCCACATTTTGCAATGTTCTGTCCAAACCACATGATAAACAAATGGGAAAGGTTTTAATACTTTTTTTCTAAATGTACCCTCAATCTGGTTTCACTTTTTGTGTGGCCTTGTCACTTACAACAATCAACAGCATGAAAACATTTACAATAGTAAAGGGAAGTTGGGGATTGAGGTATCTAATTATATATCTGCTGATTAAAGTAGAAATAATCAGTGATATCTAGCGTAGGATATCTGAGTGAGGTTGAAAACTATTTCTTGGGAGGGGGAGAAAAGAGAAGGAAGGATCAACCTCTTTCCATTAACTAAAGCAGCATTAAAAATTATAATGCTTTCTGAAAGAAAATGTGAAAAAGTTAGCGTTTGGTTGAATGATGCAGTGGACTGAGTGATTTTAGCAAAGTTAAAATAAACTTACTCGTCTCTTTCAATTAGTATTGAAAATGTCTCCAGAAACTTTGTTTCAGTTTCACTGACCTGCTATTTGCTTCCCATTTGTACTTACTATTTACCATTATTTCAGTATTTAAGTATCCTAATGATTTAAGATTACAACATACATGTCAATTATTACATTAGACAGTGTTGCTGGTAATGTAGTCTAAGCTGTTATACAGATGTAAAGGAAAGGGCCTATTGCTGTGAATTTTTATTCTCATAAAAAGTATTGCTTACTCAGTGTAACCTTTCGGGGTATGAATGAAGGGTTACCAGGATCAGATCCAAAGACTTAAATGACAGCCAATTCTATTACCTATTCATCTGGAACAAACTGTATAAAAAAAGTCTTTGTCTCTTGGAAAAGGTAACTAATTTCCCTCCATATGAAATTGATTAAATATAAGTCAGACACAATACGATAGATAGGTGACATACAAGAATTTTTAAATATTTTCTAGAATTGAACATCATATAAATCATAGTTTATCAACAACAGTTCTACTTCTGAGCCTGATTTGATACAAGATATGTCTGGCTCCTGAATTGCAGAAACCACAGAAAACAATTATGTCCAGAACATGAATTTGATTGAATCAGGGCCTCTTCTGTTTCATTTGTTTCCCAATTCTTTATTGTCACAACAATTACCAGAGTATTTGCTGATTCCAAACAGAATTAGTCACACAGGAAAGAAATGTCTTCTCTTCAAGAGTTTGTTAACTGGGTTCAGTCGCCGGATAAATAAACCATCATATAGAGCCAAAGGTCTAAAGGCACAACACACTGGGCAACATACTGGGCAACATACAAGTGTTAAAATCACTGAGGCTCATAATGAACACAAGCACCTGCACTCCAAACTGCAGTTTACCTTAGCTTCTGCTACATTCAAAACCTTGTTGTTTTTAGCGTCTTACAAGCTACAATGACAATCTCTAAAGCTAAAAGTTTATCTACTTCCTATGCAACACCTATGCTACATAAATTATGTAGCTGGAGTTGACATCTCTGAAATTCCCATCCACAAAGCGAGAGGTTAACGGTAGCAAACACTCCCATTGACTTCCCTTACTTCTCGTGAGGAGTAAGAGTACCAACACTGACAGGGGCACCCTTTAAGTTCTATCTAATGGGTCTATACTACACCCACTAAATTAACCCTGGAAGATCGACTGCAGTGTCGATCTTCCGTGTAGTGTAGAAGTACCCATAGAGACTTAGAATTAAAGCATATATACACAGGTTTATATTCTCCTCTTCTGAGGTAAAATATACAAAGGGGAGTAAATTAATGATAAAGGTATATGTAGAGCCCTGTGCAGATACAAAATTTGTATCCACATCCCCATCCATATCTGCAAAAATGAGCCCTGGATATCCACATCCATGTCCATGAATGTGGATACCTACAGATTTAAAGCAGATATCGGCAGAATTCTGGGGATATGACTCCACTGGAGATGTGGTGTCTAAGCCTTCTATCTGTTCTGGTTTGTGGGACAAGAGGGGAGTGCAGAACAGGAATGAAACAGGTTATCAGACACTACATCCATATCAGTATTTAGGATGGGATTTAGACCCTCAACCTTGCAAGTGGAGGGACACCTCACAGTTATTGTTGTTCATCAGGATCAGTAGCTGAACTGATCAGATCTGAGACCCAGCAGAAGGAAGCCTCAGAGGATCTAGTGGGACTTAATACCACCTTAAAGCATCATTATTATCAACATGCCACAATCTCTAGTAATTTTAGAGAAGAACATGACCCACACAGCATTCCTGGGGTTTCATGTGGCCCATCAAGAAGGAGGAGAAACAGAAAGGTAATTACACCTGTAGAAAGATGCAAGTAAATAGCTCTTATTCTGCTCTTACTTATGCGAGTGTAAATCAGGAATGAACCCTGAAATTATCCCACTGTAAGTAAGAGGGAAAACAGTAACGTTCAATTGTCTTCACATACCGTGCTTGAGCCAGATGAACCTACTGGCTATGGATTCACATAGCTTTTAGCATTCTGAGAAGTCTCAAAACAAAAAGATCCAGCTTGCTCACATCCAGGCATTACAGTACTAACAGTTCAAGTTATATTAATGAATAATTTATTCAACAGTCATCACAAGTATTTTTTCATCATTATTCAACCAGCTCTACATATGCTCAAATATGCATAAAATATATTTTGGGGATTTTTTTCCCACTTTGTCAATATGCTATTGTGTGATTAACTTTATGGGTAAAATCCTCACTCTTTTAACATCACTGGCAAGGATCCCACTTTAAGAAGATCAATATTTCACCATAGACTTTTGTACTTTTGAAAACATATTGGGTCAGATTCAACTTTTGTTAGACTCCATTGACTTCAGTGGGGATATGGCAGGATTGAATGGACCCACCATGTAAACACCTTAATGCCAGAGGCAGCATTATAAAACATAAATAAAACTCAGCAGCACACTGGGACATATATAAATGCAGAGTTTGGTGCTGATGCCATTATAATTGATGGCAAAACTCCCATTAACTTCTATGGGTGGAGGAAAAAAGATACCCTTCTCTCGAAATAAGCTACACAATTTGAGCTATGCAAATTGCATAGTTTATTTCAAGGTAATTTCAAAATAGTCTACAAAGTGCCAAATTTCAAAATAATGTGCTATTCCAAAACATCCCTTAATTACAGGGATGCTGGAATAGCACGCCCGTTATTTTGAAAGATATTTCAAAATAACGAGCTGCTTTAAAGATGCGGAATAGCTTCTGGTATCCGGAAATAGCTCTGCTGTTTAGACATAGCCTCACTGTGCAGTAGTAGATGAATTCATGGCCTTTTCATCTGACCTTCAGGAGAATAAACAGTACCATGACTTGACTAAAACTCTCTCTCTCTTATTCTCTCTTCCCTTTCTCTCATCCCCACTGTAAGGGTATGTCTACACTACAGTGTTATTTCGAAATATCTTATTTCAAAATAGTTAATTCGAAATAGCTTATTTCAAAATAACGCGTCTACACACAAAATGCATTTCGAAATAGCATTTTGCTATTTTAAAATAGCATGGCCACACTGAGTGGACTCTGAATCGCATTTAAGGCTGGCCAGAACCAGTTCCAGCAGGGCACCATGTCAGGACTTACTGTGTGGGGCTGCTGCCTGAGGATATCTGAGGTCTGTGCTTAAAGGGACCCCCTCGGATAGCCAGTTCTCAGGTTTCCCTGCTTGCTTGTCTACCTCACTGAGGGACAGCAAAGCATTTTGTCTCTGCGTGCTCTGGTTGCCCTCACTCGGGACACCACAGCACTCTGCAACATGGAGCCAGAGCTGCCCCTGGGCACTCTGGTGCTTCTCTTGGATGCATTGCTGCGAGCCTGGCTGCACTTTCTGCAGGCTGCCATCTGGGAGGTCCATCCGGGGGCTGTTTGTATCCAGGAGGCCCTGCGGAAGAGCTTCCACACTGAGGAGCACTAAGAGCTTCCCTGATCTGCCGCAATGGGGGCTTGTGCCTCATTCCTCCCTCACATCCTTCCACTTACCTTCCCCCCACCACCACTTTCCTGATGTAAAATAAAATACACCTTTTTTCATAAACACAAACTGTCTTTATTTAACAAAATTGGGGGGGAATGAAACTCTGGTGAGACTGGGGAAAGGGAAAGAGAGAGGATGGGAAAGGGGAGGAGGGAAACCTGGGAGGAGGGAGCTGGAAGGGGGAAGCAAGGGGAAGAATGGGGAGGGGAAGCTCAGGGCTCAGGGTTGGGGGTCTCACCGGACCAACTGGATTGTCATGTAAACCTGCTTCTGGGTTTGCATGTGGCCTTTGGTGGCCAGGCTGGCAGCTATCCTGCCATAGACAGCCACGTTCCTCTGTCTAGTGTGGAGATCATGGACATTGGGGGCATCCCCCCAAACCTGAATAAGGTCCATGATCTCCACCCTGGACCAGGAAGGCGCCTGCCTTCTCCGGGCCCCGGCAGGCTCCTGGGAGCTGGCAGACTGCTCCTGGGGAGTGGTGGAGGGCTGGCTGCCAGTGGCTTGCTGGCTCATGTTTTGGGGCCACTGGGTCAGGGGCAGTGACTACTGGCTATGGGCTGGCAGGCTTGGAGCTGGCACAGGCACTGTGGCCAGAGTGTACCCCTTTAAGGGCTCTGGGGAGGGGCGAGGGAGAGGAGTGTTCTTGGTTGAGGCTGGAGTGGCCACCAGGACACCCTGGGAAGGCTGGAGGCCCCCTATTTCAAAATAAGTGTCTACACAGCACTGATTTCAAAATGCTATTTCAAATTTGGCATTATTCCTCATAGAATGAGGTTTACCAAATTCAAAATATGCGCTCTGCTATTTTGAATTTATTTTGAAATAGCGGTTTGTCTGCGTAAATGCTAGGAAAGTTATTTCAAAATAAGGGCTGTTATTTCGAAATAACTTTGCTGTGTAGACATACCCTAAGAGAAAGAGTTTATTCGTCTGACCCAAGGCCCTCGTCTCCTCTAGCCCTATGGGTGTTGAATACTGGGAATGATGAGTAGAAAAGTAGTCATTTTTCTGTGGTTGAAATAAATACCACAATGTAATGTTTAGGTATGAATGCCAGTTATTTAGCTTGAATGTACACTTTCCACCCTCCTCCTTCTACAAGTTACTCCCTATGAGACTCACCTGCAGTGCTTTAAATCCATATTGGGATAATACATCAAAGGACTTCTAGGCAACTTTTCTTGGGGTTTAGCTCTCTCTCTCAGCTTTGCATTCCCATACTACATCCTTATTTTTATAGTCTTTACCAGTCATATGACTGCATTTGGATTTATAGGGAACAGCTGAAAATTAAAGAGTGAAGTTAAAGGAAGACTCTAAAGAAATGATAAAAGGATTCAGGTCTAACTGAAGACCGAAAAGACCTATTGGATCAAAACCTCCCCCTAAGAGCTCCCTCCAAGTCCTTCTAAGAGAAAGGACATAGATGGTACTTAACTGATTCTAATCTTTGCCCAGAGCCTGAGAATAATTAGTTCTATATTATATACTTAGAAAGGAATCTATTTGACAAAAATATTTTTCTCATTTTTTTTTTCATTGACTATGTTGTTGCAGACATACTTGCTAACTGGTATTTTAAATACATAAATTCAAAATAATTGAACTGGTATGAAAATATTATTTTGACAAATAAAATATGCCAGTTTTTAACATATTGTGTGTAGAATTTTTAACTTTTTGGTGCTGAATTCCCCTGGGAGAGTAAAGAAGAGCTCTGTGTGAGTTTAAATGCTCCTCTTGCTCATGAACAGTGGCTGGTTCTCAATCACCTTCACTCTCTAATATCCTGAGAGCAACACAGCTACAATACTCCATAAAATAAATTAATATTCATGTTTACTACAGTAGAATCTAGAGACCAACCAAGCATGGAAGCCCATTGTGCTAGTTACTACAGAAAACAAAGTACTAGACATGCATCTGACCCACGAAAGCTTATGCCCCCGCAAAAAAATCTGTTAGTCTTTAAGGTGCCACAGGATTCCTTAATGTTTTTGTAAAT
This sequence comes from Pelochelys cantorii, assembly GCA_032595735.1. Taxonomy (NCBI): domain Eukaryota; kingdom Metazoa; phylum Chordata; order Testudines; family Trionychidae; genus Pelochelys; species Pelochelys cantorii. The sequence continues at coordinate 327,866,349 of CM064326.1, read as the reverse complement.
ATGAGACATTTTTTTTAATGAGTTTACACTCATAATGGACAAGACAGGCACAGGGTAGGGGACAAATGGTATTGCACGTGTGCTGAGTGAAGAAGTGATGGCAGCAAATGTCACATTCATTCCATTACATATAAATAAAATATGGAAGGATTTAGTTACATGGAATGTAAAGTGAAGGGATACTGAAGGAAAGAAAGTGGGAGGAGAGGGCAGGGGAGAAGAGGACAGTAAGCAGGCAGATGTGGAGGGAGGTTGAACTAAAAGAGTGCAATAGAGGGGGCAAGACTGAGTTGGTGCAAACAGCCAATTGTCAGTAAGCAAAGAAAATTGGTCAAAACTGAGCGAGGGTTTCTGGGATCATCAAATGTCTGTTGCTGTTTAGTTTCTGTGGGACTAACGTGTCCAAGATTTATTTTAAATTTCGTTCTAATTAACCTGAGAAATCCAAAGAAAGATCCTCAAATTCCTAGTTTTCAGTGAATTTAGCAAATCTCCACCTGAAACAATAAAATCAACTGAGTTGTCCATCCCCAGGTACCGAGTTATACTACTGTGATACAATATCTCTGTATATATTAAAGCATCATGGCTATCCTAAAACAAATTTGTGATTTTTTACTCTCCCTGTAAAACTGAACAACAGAATGAACTGTAACTGACAAAGAAATGAGTAAAAGAAATATTGTTTCATTCATGAAGACTTTAATTTCATATCAAAGAATATACTTATAACCACAATGAGGTATTTTACTTTTTGGCTATTGCCCATTTTGATCAGGCATCAGACCCTAGAAGCAAGAGATTTGTTTCTAATTAAGAAGTCAGTCATTCGCTAAAGCACAAAGCAAAACCTGGCATATTTCAGAGCTCTAATGTTTATGAACCACTGTGTCTTTCCTATGATATCTGGCTCAAATGACTCCCTTTAAGCATTAAGCATAGTCCATAAATCAGATTTCAAAATGTTAATCTTTCAAAAGGATTCCATTCATTAAAATGTCATGGCGGGTTTTCCAAGAGTACTTCACACTGATGTGGAGAATTCTCCACATTTGAAGAAAAGCTGAATTGTTCACTTTTTTGTATGTGGACTGATGGCCAACTTCCCACTGGACCCCCTCAGGGAAAGAGGGGAGAGAAATTTTCACTCAAGAGTGCAGAACTACAATGCCTGTTGCTCATAAAGGACTGATATAAGTTTCCTGTTCTCTGTTCAGCATCCATTTTATGACTCTCAATTAACTCCCACTGAAATCAGTGGAATTCAATGGCAGTTGGAACAAACCATATGTAAAATACAACCTGGGGAAAGACTGAAAAAGTGAGATTTTGGTTTAGCATGAATGCAAAGGGAGATTATGGTTTAGTGGGACCCTGGATCAGAGCCAGTGGGAAACCCTCTCCTCATCCAGTCACATTCCTGTACCTGAACTTCCCCGGTACTCCTACCAGGGTAATGGGGTGGAGTATGTGGGTTTTGTCCGTTCCACCCAGCACTCCTGTGGAGGAGTGGAGTTGAGGGTATGGGAGCTAGTCCTGCTCTGCCTGTCACTCAAGTCCCCAAGCTCTGACCTCAGTCCCCATCAGAAGCCCAAGGCAACCAGGAGGATAGACCTTAGGCTCTGACCCAACTCCCTAGCAGGAGCACAGGGTGAGAAGATGGAGTGGGGTAGTGCCCCAGTGCCCCAACACTGCCCCCAGGTAGGTGGGTAGAATATATTAGGGTGCAGTGGTGCCCATTTTCCAGGGCTCCCTCCATTGGCCCACTGACTAATCTACCACAGCATACATCTACAATGTTTAGGAATGGGAGGGGAAAGTGAAATTGTGTGGCAAGAGGAAAGAGATTTAAATCATGCCTCATTTTCTCTTTGTTAGTTTGTACCACAGAACTTAACCCATGCCATGCCATTGAAAGATGTATCTGTCATGGGACGGGGGGGGAGGTAGGGTCCTTTCTCCATTTTCTGATGTGAGCGGCCATGAACAAGGCTGGTAAGGAATATCAGGATAGGAAAGTATTAGTGAACATCTTGGGAGGCAATTGACCTCACCTGGTACCCCTGGAAGGTTCATGGTAGGCTAAGGAAGTAAGTTTAAAAAGAAAGTACAAGGCAATTAAATGGGAGAAGGCTCTGGAGAAGTGGCTGGTGAGAATCAAGGATAAGGGGATTTGGAGAAGCTTCAGGAGAGATTTACCTCCTGTGGAAGGTTCTGGGAGGGGATGAAATTTGAGGGAGGTGGCTGTGTAAGCCAGTGCCCTGAGAATGGGGTGAAGAATTTAGTGGAATAGGAAAAGAGACTGCAGTTCCAAGCCCTCTAGTTAGAGACGGGAAGGGTTAGAGAACATGCTTTTTAATCATTGTGCAGAAAGTCTGACCTGAAGATAGACCCCCCCCAGGGGAGGTAGAAGATATATGAGTTGAGGATTCGGGGCTGAGGACAATAGTTAACCCAGAAGGGTAGGACTCTCGGGCTATGTCTACACAGCAGCATTATTTCGGAATAACTAACGTTATTCTGAAATAACATAGTCTGCATCTACACAACAAGCTGGAGGACTTCTTACTCCAACTCCTGTAACCCTCATTTTAGGAGGAGTAAGGGAAGTTGGAGGAAGAGTAATCTAACTCGGACTTTCTGCTGTGTAGACAGCGCCAAAAGCTGAAATAAGCTATTTTCAAGTTGCGTAACTCATTTTGGCTTTAGCCCTGCTTTGTAGATGTGCCCTAGAAGAACATGGATCGAACAGCAGGTCCTCACCACAGAAGATGATTTAATAGGGTAGGGCACTCTAGCTAGTAGGCCTGTCATGGTACCCCGTTGGGTGAAGTCCTCCTCTTGTATAAGGTGATCTAGTTCTATTGATTGCAGTGGAGCTATGCTAATACTTGATTTAGGATCAGTCCCTTCATTCTGACTAGCATGGAAAGTAGAGAATGGATCCAAGTGGAAACTACTTTAGAGTTCACTTGTGCTCAAGTTACCTAACAGCAGAGGAGAACCTTTATTGAAAGTCTTGGAGCATTTATTCAAAGTTTTAAATCCATTGTTTTGTTTTGACTGTTTCCATGCTCCACTTCCCATGACATTAACTGGCATGACTTCTGTTAAGGACTATGTTGAACTATGTTTCGTAACACACTGGACCAAGGAGCGGAATTATGTAGACACGAGAGATGTTGCTGAGTCTTTGGGATGCCAGAAAGGTGAAACTGAGGGAGGGGCCTCTATTCTGACAGAGAAGGATGCTGCTAGTGGGTTCACTCTGACAGTCATCTTTTGTATTGTAAGCATGTCAGGATGATTGACAGTTGTTTGTTATTCAGGAGTACAATGAAGCCCCACTCCTTGAAGGATCACTGCATATTGTGTTCCCCTCAAAAACTGTCTCTTGTGTTTTACTCTCATTGTAGAAAGGTCCCCACTGCCAGAGGAGCAGAGATATTAGTCTTCATCCTAAAGCTTTCCTCAGTCTTGTAGGATATGTCTACACAGCAACATTATTTTGAAATAGCATAGTCCACATCTATATAGCAGGCAGTTATTTCAAAATAATGTTGAAAAACTGTCAAGCTGGAGGACTTCTTACTCCGACTCCTGTAATCCTCATTGTACGAGGAGTAAGGGAAGTCAGAGGAAGAGTGCTCTGTTTCAAAACAAGTGCTGTGTAGATCGTCCCAATTTTGAAATAAGTTATTTTGAAACAAGCTACACAATTGACGTAGCTCAGTTTGTGTAGCTTTTTTCAAATTAAGCCCTGCTGTGGAGATACACCATAAGAGTACATCTACACAGCACCCGAAACTTGAAATAAGATATGCAATTTGCACTAGGCAAATTGCATAGCTAATTTTGCATTTATTTCAAAATAGCTTATTTCATCATTTGGCGCTGTCTACATAGCACCAAATTTTGAAACAAAGTGCTATTGCAAGCCATCCCTTACTCCTCATAGAATGAGGTTTATAGGGATAGCAAAATAGTGCGCCCGCTATATTTCGAAATAGTGGACGCATTCAAAAGATTCAGGGTAGCTATTTCAGGAAATAATTTTGCTGTGTAGATATACCCTCAGACACCCTGGGCCTAGTCCATTGAGTGCCTTGAAGACAAGGACTGAGACTTCCATTTAAGATTCGAAAGGAGAGCCCAGTAGAAGAAGCAGAAGGTAGGTTTAATGTGCTTGTAGTAGGCACTGCTGCTAAGAGATGCTGTAGCATTCTCCACTGGTTGGGAGTTCCTAAACACTGAAGACTTCATACTCACATTGCTGTAGTTTGGCGGGGAGGTGATGAGGGCATAAATAGCTGAGGCCCTTATTTACTAGGATGGGACAGAAAGTCCTAAGCTCCCATGAGATAGCAGAAAGCAATACATGTGGAGGCTGCTCTATTGGAGCTTGCCACCAGTAAAGGAACAGTCCTGAACTACAGATTGAACTGTCCATAATCAAGTCCCTATCATGTGTCCTCTTCCTCAGTGGTCTGCAGTGCAGTGCTGCTCTGTCAGACTCCCCATCCCAGGATTCCACAACTACCCTCACAACTGAGCAGTCTCACAAGTCCTGCCAGGGCTCTATTTATTTTCTCAGAAACAACAAAGTAAAAAAGAGAACAAGGTAAGTAAATTATCCTGCTGGCCTTAGTCTCTGCCCTCAGAGTCCTTCTTCAAAGGCTACTGCCAACCCTCATGTCTTCAGTGCAACTCTCAACTCCTACCCTCCCGCCTCCTGTTATTTCTCATAGATGATTTCTTATGGATGATTCCTGTTCAGATGTGTCTGCTTAGTAACTGGAGTTTGCTGGGCTCCAAGCTTCTGGTTCTTAACAGGGAAGTCACTTTCTTACATTCTCTTTCCCTCCTAGATCCTTGCCCGTCTCGGGACAAGATCAGCATCTGTACCCAGTTCACCAGTACCTTTGGCTCTGTGTCTGTGGAGTCTTTGCCCAAGCACTCCTCTCCGGCTCCCCTTATGGTTTGCTGACCATGGTGAGCAGATGCTGTTTGCTCCTATATACCAGGGGATAGGGATCATACTTAGTCCTTATGGGCACAGTCTGGGTCCCCCCCACTCCTGATCATCAATCTCCCCCCCATGACTCCTCTCCATTTGGGTGGTTCTTAATTCAAAATTTAGCAAATCTGCCTCATTCATGCTGTACACCTTCTCTGTGGGAGGGCTGACTTTCATATCTAACCTTCCCAGATCCATGGATTGGTCCAGAACCACTTCCTGTTCCTTGTTATATCTTCTCATTATCTTCAGCTAATAATTTAAAACATTATTCTACCAATTGGTGATTTGCCTTGGGGACTATGCCCTGTCCTCTTATGTGTCCATGGTAAGTAACTTTCTCAAGGTTCCACTCTTCAAAAGGACAAGTTCTTAGCATGTCCCCCCCCCCCACCACACACACACCATCCCTAATTGAAAGCATACATTGGAGAGACTTCTCTTCCTCCTCAGAGGGGATAGTCTCTCGGTGACCCTGAAAAGTCACTTCATAAGAGAACAATTTCTCTGAATATGGTCCACCCTCCCAACAACTAAACACATATTGAGATTTCTCTGGTAAAAATTCCCCTATGGAATGACAATCAGTGAGAATAAGTGGACTGTTTGTTCTTCTCTGTGGCTAGGGCTAGCCTTAGCGTCCTTCTTCAGTAGGCTTTCCCATAGTCATGCTACCACATTACTGGTTTCCCCCCCAAACTGCTTACTCCCAATCTGGTCTGCCACTCCAGATGTTTGACTCCTTCAGTTCTCAGATAGACCTTTCCCACCACTCCAGATGACAAATGGAAATCCTTCACTCAAGTTTGAGCTCCCACAGGCAGAATCTGCAAGAACTGTTCTAACATAAATTAGGTTCAGGACTTTTTCCCAGAAGTTTGTCTCCAGACTTATTCTCCTACAATAAACCTCCTGCAGTCTCTGGGCTATCATAGGGGGCTGAACGCCTTGTGAAAATGGCTTGATGAGGAATTTATGCCAATATACTTCTGATAGCAATCCCAATCTGTCTAAAACATCTTCTTTCAACTCAGAATATGAGTTATAATTGTTTGTCACTCAAGCTCTGAGTACAGCTTGAGCTTCTCCAGTCAAAATTAGCACTATTCTGTAAAATTTGATGGAACTCATTTAATCAGGACTGGTATGGAACTCATACCACCTGGCCAAAACTGCACTCCCAGCAGAACAGTCCCACTGGCCCTTCCAAAAAAAGAACAACCTAGACAAGTGCTCTGGCAGGTCTTAATCTTTGCCCTTAGGATCTTTCTTCCAAAGCTACTGTCTCTGGTATCCCTGCAGGTTTTTTCCTTTTCTTTGCAGTTCCTTCAACTTTCTGAACTTCTCCACCACAATGTCCCCTCATTGTGCCTTATAGTAATCAACTGATCCTTGCATTTCCTGAGTAAGCAGGATTGGGTGGACCCTAGGTCTCTGGTCCCATAAAGGAAAAATCATGTGGCTACAAACCTTAAATTATAAGAAGCTGCACCATGGTTGTGAACTCTTCAAAATACTTGCCTTTGACAACTAGCATTGAAGTTAAGCAAAACACAGACAACCAGCTATTCTTCATCAGTGAGCTAATTTTGTCCAACCACTGGCCATCTAAGTGGTAGGAGTGTGGTATTGTTTGGTAATGTTATTCACTATCTGATTTGGCACGTTTTCAGAAATAATACTGGGAAATACAGAAATAATTAAGGGAGGTGAATTGGAACTGATTAGACCACTTGTCCCTTACTGGGGAAGCAGAGACAGCTGCTGTCTAATTAGGCTGGGGCTGTATAAAAGCACTAGGGAAAGGAAGTGTGGTAGGGAGAGCAAGAAGAAAATAAAGACAGAGAGGTAGCTCTCCTCTTCCTGCTGTCTGCAGATGGTGAAAGGGCTACTTGTATGATTAAAGGTGGTGGGAGCCCAACCTGTAAATAAACTGCCTTGGTGGTTCCTGAACCCAGGGTCTCAGAATGACTTTCGGCCCAAGAAGGGCAGGAGGCAAAAGGGCCCTGCAGCATCCTGTTACAGAAGGTTTCAACTATAAATACACAACTGAAAATTAAAAGCCCAAGAGTCTCACATTGGTGTTCACGTGTCTGTTTTGCATATAATCAATTCACTCATGGCCAAATTGAAGTCGAGAGGAGACCAGGATTTTACCCATTATGTAAACTTCAACCCACATGTAACAGTAGGAAGGAAAGACACTCTGGGTATAATATATAGACCATTTCATGTTGTTCATTTTTCAGTTTCCTGAGCTTCAAGCACTTAAGGGCTTCAACCTGCAAGAAGAATCAGGCCTTAAATCTGTAACATTAGAGCTACATCAACCCATATTGTAAAGATATTTTGTATTCAACATTCATTTTAGATTGCATATGGTGGGAAAAGCTTATCTCCCCTTCGTGCTTGTTTAATCCCTTTTAAAAATTTGTTTTCTGAACTTAATCCTCTTACACTTCCTAAAGTTTCTGATGACTGACATAATCAGCATTTTAAGACGCTGCAGCAGTTTAGACTTATGAGAAGTACATGGCTTACTTTAAAATGTGTGCATGTAGGTATGCTTGTGTTTAACACACCTGTGACTTAGAATGAGGTTGTAAAAACAGCAGAAGGAAATGACATAGAGCTCTTCAAGCGCTCACCACTCTTCCCCCTCCTCCCCTCAAAAAGAAGATAGAATATAGTCTCCTACACAGAAGATGGATCAAATACTTACTTCATTCTATCTTGGCCAGACTCTCTCATATGAAATGCCATTGCTATATTTTATATATACTATTTTAGTTTAGTTTTAACATCCCATCATCTCACTTTAGTTTATAAAACCTGTCCAGATGTTGTCACAGGTATACAGAATTGTGAAAGGTTTTGTTACTGGAATTAGTGCATTAGTGTGCCGTGTGCCTCAGAGCTACTTTAATGTTTTGTTGGCAGAATCCCTTGAAATTCAACACTATTTTTTTCCATTGAGCACAATGGCTTCACTTGCCAGGATTTTCCAGGACCATTTTCAGGTTTGCTGAAATGGAATATGCGTTATAATTTTATGTCTTCCCTGAGTCTATTATGTGTCCATTGTGTACTTTATTTAGGGAACTTTATTTCATGAGTAGGTACAACAGAACTTCAAAGGTCTGAAGTAAGCAGAGCACTTACATGCTTGCTGAACTTTATGCATGTTTTTAAGTCCTGTTGATTTCATTTGAAGCAAAACGTGCTTCAAGTTAAGCACGCATGTAAATACTTTGCTGAGTTGGGGCCTATAACTTGGGAGCAGAACTACACTCAAAAGATTTACTTTCTCAAATCGAATAGAGGAGGTGATAATTTGAACTGGATCTCTTAGTTGGTTGATATTCAACAAATAGGGTAAGTCCAGTTCTGTTGTCTTGAGATTTGTCAACATGAAACAAAAACAAAAACCCTTTCATCCAGGATCTTATCATTACAGATCTCAATAATCTGCAACTTCTTGCATATATTCAGTAAGCTATTATGAAAGTTGTTTTTCTTGTTTAGCTTTGCATCTCTGTTTGCATCTCTTCACTGGCTCCCTCTTCTCTATTTTATCAGACAAGGTACTCATTTTCACTTTCAAGTCCCTTCACTACCTATCTTGTCTCATTCACTAGTGAAAGCTCAGCACCTTTCTTTGATCACTCCACGATGTTGGCCTTCTTCATCCCGTAGTTAAAATTAAACAAAAACAAAAACAAACTGCAAAAACAACTTCATGCTCCCTATCTCCCCATATTCTGTTCCTTGAGCTTAGAAGTTCCTTCTCGAATCCAAAAACCTCATCATTCTCCTTCAGAAACCAAAATTCTTCTTTGCTGTGATACCTACAAAAAACTTGACAAAGATTAGGTTGCTGGTGTGCTCGTATCTCAGCCAATCATGCTGCTTTATATTGTCTATATCCCTGTCACCCACATTGGTCTGTCTGTATCTAGCTGTTATCTCATTTGTGCTTAGAATGTAAACTCTTTGGGACAGAACCTGTCTCTTTGTTCAGAGTTTGAACAGCACAATGGCATCTTAGTGCATGATTGGCACTCATAGGCTTTAAAAAAATTATGATGATAAAACTAAGGAATGAAGGGTAAAACCATAATTATACAACACATTCTGGGGACCTTACTTTCCAAGTTATACATTACCTGTTAATTCTGAAATTCATGTGAGTACTTTAACACTGCATTATTGGAGCAAATTTGAACCAGCATCAAAAGTGCTTTATATTAATTCAGAGCCTGATGTTGTTTAAATTGATGGGAATTTAGTATTTGACTTGGATAGGACACTCAGACACTCAGAAACACTCCCGCCTTGTTATTTATCTCCTTATTCTACTAATACAGGGGCACGTCTATGGGAACTTGAGGGACACCAGAACCCTGGTTCCCATGAGGCACCAGGATGTCTCAGGCAGATGTGAATTAGAGTTGAACTGACCTAAAGAAAAACGTTTTTATGTTTCTGAACTGAAATTTCACAAAACCCTTCTTTTCACAAAAGTTCTATACTTTGGACTTCTCATCCACTTGAAATATCAGTATGTCCCATGGAATAGAAATTCCATTTGTAATCAGTTCTAATGTAAAGTACTAATTTTAAACAAGAAGCTCTTCTATTTGACTTCCCTCTTCCATCACAAACTGCGGAAAATCTGAAAACAAAAGAGAACTGAGGACTCTATTATAATATACTGAAGTGAGTTACAGGCAATATTTTCATTACTCATTTTTTGACACTATAATTGGATCTAAGGGTTAAAAAAGCATACAGAATTGTGATTGAGTGTAAGATGATACAGCTATATGGTCATTGAGCTGCTGATCCTCTCACACATTTTCCACATTGGAACTCCATTGACTTCATTAGAATTACTTCAGATTTACACTAGTGGAAATTGGGGTAAGCCTGTTTCTGATGCTTATATAGTTAGAGGAACTTAAAGAAATGAGAGAAAAATGTTTCCTCTGCACTCAGGACAAAAGGCTTCACTAAACAATTCGACAATTTAATTGTCTCATTAAAACTGATTGTGCCAAAATAACAGACAACAGTCAGTCTTCAATTTTAATGTATGGGTCACTCCAGTGACTCCGTAACTTCCTGAGGATACCAAACTCCACAGCTACATTCTCTTTGCTATCATTTGTCTCACTTTCAGTTTGCTGTTGATAGCCTTGACACAAACCATCCATTTTAAGATCAAACTGGCTGTTTTTTTAAGTCCACTTACTTTGGATTTTAAATTTTTCTATGAAAATTTTAAAAAAAGCATTTAATAACATTAAGAAATACAGCTAATGCTATGACAAAGGGCTAGATTTAGAAGAGGGTTTAGGTGCCAGCTACATTAGAGGCCTAAATCCAGAATCAGCCCCACTGGGCCACACAAGGCCCCTGTTCAGCGTCTCCAAACCCTATAGGTGCATAAACTCGCTTGACACTTAATTTTTTCGGTAAATTTCCCTAGGTTTCTCAGGCTAAACAAATTCTGGGCTGGGTGAGTAAGTATATGGGTGGGTGGGTGGGGGATGGGGGATCTATATAATTTGGTGATAGTAAGTCAGAAGATGGAATTGTTCCCTCCACATCAGTCCTAAACTGATATTTAAGCAGGTGTTGCTGGAACTGTGCTATGGAAGGATTCGGGGGTTGGAGGGAGAGTGCAGGAGTGTTTTTTGGATGAGATGGATGAAATCAAGTTGCCCATTGTTACCATTAAAGCTTGTGTACATTCTTTCAGAGTAGGGGTGTTAGCCAGAATATAATCACTCAAAGTGCCATTTGACCAGGATACAGAAGTTCTCTCTTCAGTACCAGTAAATCAACACAATAAGGAAACTCTATTGCAGCTGTGGTTTTAACTGCGTAACTTCACTTCTTGTCCTAACCTACTGTGTAGTCTTTTACCTCGGTGGAGGTTGTATTTCAATAATGGATCTCAAAACCAAAGCTAACTCAAAAGCTGTTCAAAATGTAGTTACAGTTTTCCCCAAACACTGATGTTTTTATTTTTTAGAAAATTAAAAGCAAAACATTTGAGGGGGAGGAGGGAAGGAAGGGAGGAACTGCACCCTGTGATCATGGACAGCCACTGGTAAATCTCACAAAATAAATTTAACCGTTAGAAAATAACAAAACCTTCCTACCATATCTGACATGATCAGAGATCAATAATGATACCTTTTCTGTACATTTGCAGAACTTTCACATATCTTTTCAAATAATTAAACTCACCAAGAAACATAGCAACTGGCAACACCAAAGGAAAATATATATTACACCAGACATGTTATTTTGTACTGGTAGTTAAATGGGGGGAACCAACAATCTTAGCTTCCAAGGAAGTGGTGAATTGAATATTGGAGTTTGATTCACAAGATGTTCAAAGGAAACTCCTGCAGATCCCCTGGAATATTCAGATGATAGTTGCCATCCCAGCAGGGTTATATGGCGAGGGATCATGTACAGGAACTTTTTTAAGTGTTGGAAATGAATTGTATAAAAGCTTCCAGTTGAACTCCACAGTCGTCATTCAGATTACTACAATTTTAAGATGAATATTATCTCTATTAAAATCTTGTATTTGCACCCAGAGGTGAAAGTAAAGCTGTGCACCCCTGTGCATCACTCCATTAGGAGCCAGATGGGGTGCTCCATTGCAGGTGGAGGCACGCAATGTAGCTTGGGGTGCATTCTCCCGGCTGGTTCTTGAGGCTCCTGCTGCAGACTGGCTCTGGCAGCATCCTGTGCACCACAGTAAGCAGGTGAGGCAGGCAAGTATGAAAGGAGCTGGCTGGAGGCGTAAGAGAGACGTGTATCACATGCACACACACACAGCCCCTTGCCCTGAGCCTCCCTACACACTACCCCACCCATATATTTCTTAATGTAAATGTTGTATCACAAATCCTCCCCCCCAAAACTGGCTGCCCTGAGCCAACCCCCCACCCCCCTCCAGTTACTTTCACCCCTATTCATGACCCACATAACACCACAAGAGCTGAAGTTATTGATGTCTTCAGACAGGAAATGAGAAACTTACAGAAGGTCTTTACATTCATTTGGAAAATAAAATGAGCAACTGGGTCATACAACAGTTTTGTTAGTTAAAACTCCCTTTAGGACATTTCAACTCTGGAAAGATGTCTCAGAAGGAACTTTCTCTAATCAAACTGTTAACACTTTTTACTCACTGGCTACTTGAATGTCATCTGTCATTTCAAAGGAGATTAAGGGCCTTCATTTCTCACTGATGTGCTTTTAAGAAACTGAAGTCACATGACAAAATAGGAGCAATACTGAAATGTGTGATCCTTTAATTGCAGTTGTTTATTTTTCACCATTTGTAATCCCAGCGTTCAGGCACTTTACAGTTTATATGCAGATTTTGTGTAAGTAAAAAGCACTATTATTTTGAAGTGAATGAAGTTTTGTGGTAACTGACTATTTTGTATTTTTTATGACACGAGGGAGGAATTCCTCTTAGTGGATAACACCCAATAATGACTTTGCTTTTCACAATGCCTGCAATCTGATAGCTGTAGAAAATTGTAAGTCTGAGTGTTGCAACAGAAACATTTACTGAAAAATTAAAGCAAAAGGATAATAAAACATCTAGGGTTTCTAAAAGCCAGTGAATACCTTGCCCTTTTAAAAAAAAGTCCTAAAGTTCAAGCTATTCCCTTTTTACACTTAAAACTGAATGAATAAGCTCAACGTTTGCCCTAAATGACTAATGAAAACAAAAATGGATTCTCCATACTATTAGTAATTAAAACAGATGTTTGTGGCCATTTGTGCTAGAACACCAGCTCTGAGCTTAAGCAAATCATGCATTAGCTGTAAAATATAGGACTAGTTTGTTGTTCTGCAACAAAACTAAAAACAAAATCCAATTTTTTTTTAATTGACCAGCCTAATTCTGCTCCTATTTAAGTCAATGGGAATGTCACCATGAGTTCAGTATTTGCCAAACAATTCTGAAAAGCAAGCAAAGAGCCACAAACACACACACAAAGTAATCAGTTTAATTGCTTTTCTTTTACTTATTACTCTTCCTAGAATCTCTGGCAGCACCTATATAACCATTTTAAAGAAAATCCAGGAAGGATGTGTACTTGACCGAAGAGAAACCCCTCAGGTTGCCAACACATTAGTGTCCAACATAAAGCAAAAAGACAAACAACGTAAACCTGCAGCCCATAAGCTTGGATTCATCCTGCTATTCCTTGCAAAGCAAATGGTAGTTAGCACGCATGAAGGAAGCTAGGTTCCTAACATCCTGAGTGTCAGAGAGGCCTATGCTTCAGCAAAGCATCCAGGTTTCTGCTGAAAAACAGGGCATAGCAAAGGTGTTCCCTTTACTGCAGCATAAGCTCCATGGGGCTTTTCTGGATGAGGAGACCACACTCTGTGGGGCTAGAGAGCTCTGCTCTCCAGCTCTGTTCCCCTGTTCCCTCTGCTGACCTTCACTGAGCAGCAAACCTCCCTTTGAAGGGTCTGCCCATCTCTAGACTTGATAAGCCTTACTACAGCTGCATTGGGTTGAGGCTGATTGGGCCCAAAGGAGCCATTTAACTTTTCTTGACTGAGGTGCGGTTCTGCCCCACCACATAAGTCTGCTTATATCCCCATTAGATAAGCCCTCCCTTCTTTAAAAACCTTTGTTTTAGGTAGATTGTCGTCTCTCCCTCTAGCTGTCACCGACCCAAGCTAAAACTATTTATTGAATTCTTCTTGTCCCTCCAACCTCCTGGATGTTCATTGCTTTTCTCCAATCTCTCTCCAGTGAGCACTGCCATTCAGAGAATGGTGTTGTTCATGATATTTAAGGTGACCTTTTACCCCCTATTCATACCACATTCATGAAAGAGTTCTACCATTATTATAGGGTAGTCTGCCGGTACCTAACCACTGCACTGCACAGTCATTCTCTCTCTCTTGCCCAATACATATTTATATATTTATACAGAGCTGAACAGTTTCAACAGGAGACATTGTAGGGGTCCCACATTAGAATATCCAGGGGAGCCGATAGGCACAAGGCAGGGTTGAAGGTGAGGCAGGGTTGAAGGCACACCTTTCTTATTGCCATCGGCTATTGGCTAATTTAGATAGCTCTATGGCTAGCATGTTTGGCTTTGGTGGATCCCATTCTTAAATGCCTGTCTCCCCCTCAATATTGCATAGACACCTGATTCAGGGTCTGTGTTTTCCACTGGGTGGTCAGAGCCCAGTTCCATAAATGAAAGGGAGATAGGTGCCTAAACACCTTTGAGGATCTGGGCCCATAAGTCTAAAATCTAGGCATTGCAAAATTGCTCTAAGTCCCTTTCTGAATCTGTGCCTTACAGTCCATTGAAAAACTGTATCTTTTTTTTTCTGGGAGGAGATATTAATTAATTGATTTAGTTGGGGTTGGTCCTATTTTGGGCAGGGTTTGGACTAGATGATCTCTTGAGGTCTCTTCCAACCCTATGAGTCTATAATTCTATGATATTAATGGCTTTTCAACCAAAAAGCAATATAAATTGAAAATTTTCAGTTTGATTAAAATATTTTGGTTTGTCATTGAAAAAATGGAAATTTATATTTGGGGGGTAAATTAACTTTTTTTTTGTAAAATATTTCTACTCATGTTGTTCAAACAATGTAACCTAAAAAATTAGTTTTGGAAAAACTGAAAAAAATAAAAACAATGAGGAGTTCAATGACACATTAGAGAATAATCTAAGATACCACAGGACTACTTATTGTTTTTAAGGTTACAGACTGACACAGCTACCTCTCTGAGATTTTCTGAAAATAAAGTTCAGTTTTTGTTTTTCATCAGAAAAGAACAAATAAAAGAAGCATTTCACAAGAAATTTAGAAATACAAATGAAATATACTGGCATTTGTGACATAGTCGTAATGTGTGAAGACATTTAAAATACACAGAAAAGTTGACAAGTCTTGCTTACATGTGCATTTATTTTACTTTCACTTTCAAATTTTCAGAAGCTGAACACTGTGAAGAAATAGTTATTTGAATATTAAAAAGTAAAGGAAAACAAAACAAGGTTGTTCCTTCTCTTTTATCACATGGAAGGCAGGAAAAGAAGAAATAAAATGTGAAATGGGAGAAAAAAAGACATTTGCTAATTTGTAACGTATGTCTAATATCTGGATAGCTTTGCATTTACAAAGATATGAGAAGCGCTGTTTATGCTAATTTCTAGTAATGGCTAATCCACTAATGCTGCTCTTGGCCAAGAGCAAATTGGAGAAAATGCAGTCTTCAAAATGAGCACCATTGTCATTTTGGGGGAAGATACTAGGAAAAATGATCTAACTAGGAGGGTGGTGAAGCCCTGGAATGGGTTACCTAGGCAGGTGGTGGAATCTCCATCCCTGGAGGTTTTTAAGTCCAGGCTTGACAAAGCCATGGCTGGGATGATTTAGCTGGGGTTGATACTGCTTTGAGCAGGGGGTTGGATTCTGCGACCTCATGAGGTCTCTTCCAACCCTATGTTTCTATGATTGTCAAGCTGTCTGGAATGGCTCAGGGACCTAAATACAGCCTGAATACAGGACAGAATCAGGGAACAAACCCAAACTGGCTGTGTATTTCATACTTAGATTCACCAACCACCTTTAAGATTTAACAGCCTCAACATGGAGTTACAGACAGTCCATTTGTGTAACTAGGGCTATCATGCCATGCAGGCAAGCTTACCTTTGTGATAGATGGTCCCTTACATAAAAAATTACTACAGTATTTGGATTACTTCCAGTCACAAAGAACTAGTCACTTAACTCAGCTCAGTTGCACCTTAGATCCTATGCCAGAGACCATGTGTGTAGACCATCCTATAACATATTAATTAAAGATTTACTAAGAAAAAATTGTTGTTGTTTTTTAAGAAAAAATAGTTATTCACAAGGTTGAGCTGGTAAACATACACACATAAATAAGTTATAGTCTTAAATTTCAAAAGGTGATAAGCTGCTGTGAGAAGCTATATATGTCCTGTAGGCTAACACAGGCTAGGCAGTTGGGGATCCATTGTTTATGCTTAGAAAACTTACCCTGTGAAAGCACAAGCAACATTGTTATCCAGTTTCTTCTTGTCGGGATTTTTTATTCCATTTCTCCATAGTTCAAGATCATGGGATGAGTCCACATGCACATCTCTTCCTGGGTGTGGGAGAGTAGCATTAACAAAGTCTTAGTTCTTTCATGTTTCACAGTGGTTCATTTAGTTTTAATTGACCTTCTTGGTAAGCAGAATCCAACACTTTATGTTCATTAATGCTCCTCCCCTAATCAGTATAAGCATGGGTGCAACTTAGAGAGAGCAGGAGCGGCTAAAGTCCCTTGAAACGGGACAGTGCTTGCTCTTCTTCTCCTTCCCATCACTACCAGAGAGTGAGAGGGAAGTAGACAGCTGGCATGCGTTCCTCTGTAACCTGGCTGATGAGGGGAGGGGGCAGAGGAGTAACCAAGCTGTGTACTTTCCTCTCACTCCCTGATAGTGAGGGGAAGAGGAAAAAGGACAAACAAGATCCTCCTATACGTAGCTTTAGCCCCCCCCCTTCGAAATGGCACCCTTGAATATAACATTATAATATAGGGCATAGATATCATAAGTGAAATTACTACACAGAGCATCCCACAAGGATTTCACAAAGTCTAAACATTAAATACATGTTTATAAACTTAATTCTTATAAACTATTTTAACAGGGTTAACACATAAGTGAGCCACAGTGATTTCCAGCTGCGTGTTGGCCAGTGTTCAGTTAAGGCCCTGGGCCTCATGCCCGGTCTGCCAGAGTCACAAATGTCACCTTATTTTTTCAAAGGGATGGATTTTCCCAGGTGTGCTAATCCCGGTGCAATAATCTGGAAGCACAAAAGGGTTGGTAAACAGGCAGATCTGCCACTCAGCCTTCCACTCAGCCTCACAGTCCCATAGGGAATTTTACTAGGTGGCTTATATTAGGTTACAGTCTCCTAAAATCTGTGGTATATCTAGACCGATGTTGATTGATTAGGAGAAACAGGGAGCCATAATTAGCAGGGGAGAAAGTTGGAGCCATAGCAGTTTTCTTAATCTTAAAAAAGAAATTAAACCCGAGGTTTAAACATTTTGGATACCAGTTGCTTGAAACTCTTAGCCCTTCCCAGGGCCGGCCCACAACATTTTGGCACCTGAGGCGGGGAGCTCAAATGGCGCCCCATACCCCCTCGCTTGGGCCAAAACTTTGAAAGGTCTCAATTCTGCCTTCTTCCTGTTCTACTCCTCTCATGGTACTGCTCTGCTACCTACCCCAATAAAAGAAAACTAACAACTTAAAATGCATTGTTCAAAAATTTTAAGTAACACTTAACTTTCAAATGCCTGAACAGCAAATGTAACTTTTCTTGTCTGCATAGTAAACACTGGCATTTTTATCTGTTTGAATAACCAAAATGGTGCTTTCTGTGCCTTCTTGGTTGCAAAGATTTGAACTGCCTCCTGAAGGTCCACAGTCTGGGCCAGCTCATGCTCTGTTGAGATGGTTGCAAGGCCGACCAGCCTCTCCTGTGTCATTGTGGAGTGTAAATGTGTTTTTATTAAGTTCAGCTTGGAGAAGCTGCGTTCTCCACTGGCAACTGTTACAGGAAGTGTTAGAAGTATGCACAGAGCAACAAAAGCATTTGGAAAGAGGGTAGTCATCTTATTTGTGCACATATATTCCAGAACAGCCTTTGGAGTTGATCCTGCTGAAATGTATCTTGAAAGGGCTTTCAGTTCATCACCTAAATCACTTGCATCAATATCGCACATGTCATCATTTATCAACACTGTCTCTAGTGCCCTGCATTGCTGGTGTAGGTCTTCTTCAGGTATAGTGAGGAGTTTTGGAATATCATACCACATCCGAAATACACTGCTGTGTTCCTTGAGCTGCATGAAACGTTCTTCAACTGACTGTATTGCACAATCTAGTACCTGGTTAAAAAATTCAACTTTGAATTGTTTTTTGGGGTCTCTTATGGGATTATCCCGTGCCTCGTAATCAAAATGTCTTCTTCTTGGATGACTCTTGTATTCTTGAATGGGTGGGAAAATAGCATCAGTGTGAAATTCCTCTGCCAACTTCTGTGCACTTTTCAGAACATTTTGAAATCCCTCATCTGACCGATAAGACTGTAGGTATGAATTTGCTTTGTCCAGTTGTTCCATTGCTCCAGATATATCAAGGTCAACACCTTGGAGTCTCTTGCTTACAACATTTATTTCAAACAGTATGTCATGCCACAACACTAAGCCACACAGAAATTTGAAGTTACGTATGTTTCTGGTGATTCCATTTCCCTCTGCCAGTGTTCTCTCATGAACAGTTCCTGTCATAGCATTATCCTCCATAATGGCAACTATGGCATCATCTATCTTCCCAATTTGGTGTTTGATAGGTTTTATTGCCTCCACTTGACTTTCCTATCGTGTGACACTCAGTGGTTTCAGTGTCAGAGAGGATGTTCCCAGATGTTGCTTCTAAATTTGCCATCGATGAATTGATGCAGAGAAAAATACATAGATGCTTTGAATTACATTAAAAAATTCAGTAGCCTCACTAGAAGCTGATGCTGCATCACTGACCACCAAGTTCAATGAATGAGAACTGCATGGGACAAAAAAAGCTAGAGGGTTTAACTCTCAGATCCATGTCTGCACTCCTCTGTTCTTTCCTCTCATGTTGGCACCATTATCATAGCCCTGACCTCTCATGTCAGCTATCGCAATTCCCGTATCTTCCAGCTTTTTAAGAAGCACATTTGTCATACCAGTTCCTGTAGTATCATCAATGTCAATAAATTCTAGAAAATGCTCTCTGACAGTCACCATTGCAGGGACATTTTCACTAGGTTCTGTTGTTATTACAAAATGCACCATTAAAGTAATTTGTTCCGTAGGCTGATGGCAGGTGTGCAGTCCAGAATAACAGAGTAATAACTTGCTGACTTCAGATCTGCCACAATCTTCTGTTTGACTTTTGTTGCCAGTAACTGTATGATCTCATTTTGAAGTGTTTTTCCAAGGTAGTGGTGTGTGTACATTTCTTGGGTGGTGACTCTTCTTAGATGCTCCTGGAGTACAGCATCAAACTCAGCCATTAACTCCACAATTTTAAGGAAGTTTCCATTGTTTGGCACATACAGCTGATCTGAAGTGCCACTCAGTGCTAGGTTTTGGATAGCAAGCATTCTCACAATGGCAATGAGCCTTTTCAGAACATTTTTCCAGTAAAGAGACTCTGATGCAATCTTCTCTTGATAGAGATCATCTGTGGTGGCCTTTAACATTAGTCTCATCTCAAGCTCTTTCCACCTACGGAATGCTCTCTGGTGATTTGCTGCCTTCTCATGGCATGCCAGATTTCTAGCCAGATTTTTCCAGTCCTTTGTTCCTGTAGAACCCAATGTGGCTGGAATGTTAGACTGGAAGAGTTTGCAACAAAAACAATACGCAGCATTCTGGGTTTTTGAGTACATAACCTCTCCACTTTGTCACCATTGGGGATTTCACACCAGTAATGTGTTGGATGGAAACTTCTATTTTCATTGTCTTTGGGGAACATGAAGTTTTTCACTTGTTGTGGCACATGCAGTAAAAGGCAGTCCCTCGGTCTACGGCTCAAGTGGGTCCACAGTCCTGGATCATCTAGACTTAAAGAACTAAACTCAGCAGCAGCTGTTTCTTGAGCCTCCACCACACTCTTCTCTGATCTACACTTTTCTTCAGGAATGTGCATGGTTACATCCATTTGAGATGGAGATATGGATGCTGCAGTAGCTGCCAGGTCACCTGCATTCTGACTAACTGGAAGATCAGGCATCTCCTCACCACTCACATCCTCACTGGGGCTGGAAGGCTCACTGTGAACATTTGTGTCTATGTATCTCAGGAGAGCTCCTTCCTGCTTAGATAGAAAAGCTTCCTTTGCTTTCTTTCTTTTTCTGAATGCTGCCCCAGAGGGGCGTTTCCTTCTTTCACTCATGACTGCTGTTCTGTGCCAGCTATAGTGGCTCTCAACACTCAGTTGAAGGGGACAAATAAGCAGGCTGGTAGCAGGGCCTGAGTGAGGGAAGATATCAACGTCTTAAGGGCCTAACTGGCTCCTACTACTTCAGTTGACTGCCTGTTCTCCTCAAGTGGGTTCAGGGAAGCAGCAGGAAACAGGAAGCTCCCTGAGAAGCTGGTGTTAATGAATCCAGTCTCCTGGGGGTGCTAGAGAGGTACATAAGAGGCTTCTCCTCCTCTCTTTCCCTGCAGCTCCTGATGCTTTCTGTTATTCCCTCTCACCTTTTCTCCTGCCTACCTGTTATGTCTCTTGTGCCCTCCTTCCTCCAGCACAGCACTCCACCATCTCTGTGCATCTAGAGCAGAGAGAATACATATGCACCCGCAGCAGACACAATTTTCTACACTCTGGGTCCTACTGGTGCCACCCCACAGTCTGGCACCTGAGGTGGCTGCCTCAGTTCACCTCATGGTAAGGCCAGCCCTGGCCCTTCCTTATTCTACAATTTCCAGACACTAAGGATGTGTCTACACAGCAGGGAAAAAGTTGAATTAAGCTATGCAACTTGAGCTATGTCAATTAGGTAGCTTAAGTTGAAATAGCCTAATTCAGCTTTTGGCACAGTCTATCCAGCAGGAAGTCTGAGAAAGAACACTCCTCCTATGACTTCCCTTATTCCTTGAAAAATGAGAGTTACAGGAGTCAGAGTAAGATGCCCTCCAGTTAGCCATTATTTCAAAATAACAGCTTGCAGTATATAAACAATCTTTGTTATTTCGGAATAACATCAGTTCATGGTGGGTTGAACAGTTTTAATTTGCTTCTTCATGTCTTTTAGGTTTGTACATATCTCTCAACTGCTACAGGATCTTCTCAATAGACATCTCTGCTAAGACTGACATAGCATGTTAGGTCCAACTCCAGGGACCAAATATTTGCATTCCTTACGTGCACATTAGATACTCAAAAGTCAAAGCGAGACTGTAGGCTTTGCTTTTATGTAGAGATGATTGGTTCCTTTTTAAAATAGAGTTACCAGAAAATTTAACTAATGCCTTTTTTTGGAACAGGAATGTAAACATGCAAATCAGATGCATTGCACTGCAATATTATACCATACTGCAGTTAAAAATGGACTGAAACCACATGTTGCTTAAAGACTGGCTGATATTCAAAACAAGCATCACTGTTGTCTGTGGGATCATGCGGCCATTACCACTGAAAACATATTTTAAAAACCAAAAAAATGGCTTGACCCAGGTATGATTCATGGAGTACCCTTGCCCACTCACCCCATAGCATAAATGAGGTTTTCTCGTGTATGTCTGGAAAAACTTCCAAGTTTTTCTGTGGAGAATTTTCATGTAATGTTCCCTGGAGCTAAGAACTGGTTTTTTTTCCTATCTGTCTTGTCTCACCCCTACCCCTTAATCTACACCATCTTCAGAGCATGTTTGGGCTTCTAAGCAGGAGGGGAGCAGGGAGATCAGGATAATTTCATTTCTGGGAACTGTTTAGATGAGCTTGAAGAGAGCCGCCATGCAGATTCAATGCCAAGTATGCATATATAGTTTGCATTTTGGGATCTTAATGCATCTTGGACATTGACCATACAAATCAGAAGACACCCAAAAAGCAGAGAGCCTCCCCCAAAGGGAACTTTGGTCTCTCTGAAGGCACAGATCCTGTTACGCCACTGTGGTTAAGGAGCTTTCTTAAAGTGGCTGTAATTTAAACCCAAACCTTTAAAAATAACACATTCAACTCTACTCTGTGTGCTTCAGAAAACTAGTGTGAGGCACTTTTCTGCATTTTACTAGGAAGTTTCTATTATGAGGTACTTTATGAATGGAGTTGAATGTTGGAAACCAGTTCAAAGTAGCTTTAGTTAAAAGGATTGGCATGGGAGGGTTCCCTATATTTTTACAGTAACTATCAGGTAAATGCCAAAACACTCAGAGAAACCTTAATACATTTGAAATGAGGTAACCCACATATAAGCCTCCTGCATTTGGGCAAGTTTAAGTCTAAATCAAGATTTTTTTGTACATATTTAGCTTTTTCTCCCTTAGGAAGAAATATTTCATATCTTTAACCATAAATATTCCCATCGGACTGTCTACAAAATGTACCCATCATTAGTAGGCCTTATTAATCTAATGATAAAACTTTTAAAATGCCATCCCAAGAAGCATCAAAGAGCATCCAAGAGCATTAAAATACTATAGTAATTGTATCTTTAAAAGCAAAACTAACAAATGTTCTCCTGTCTACATATGATAGACTAGAAGTGTATATATACTCTCAGGAATAATAATTATAACAACTTTTACTATTTATATATCAGATTTCTGCCTTTAAAAGTGTTCTGTAAACATTAACTAATACTCAGAATAATGCTTTAAGGTAGGACCATAAGTAGTAGTATTTACCATTATACAGAAGGTGAAAGAGATGTTAAGTGATTTACCCCAAACGCCCTGTGACGGACCAGACCGGGTCTGGGCACCGCTGAGGGTGTCAGCTCCGGGCAAATTGCTCAAAACCAGGGCTACTTACAGCCCTCAACTGGAGAGCTTTCCCAAATAGGCCACAAACCAGTCACATAGAGCAGTTCAGCTGCCAATCTGACCAGCAGGAAGCCTCACAAGCAAAACCCCTCAGACACCCCCAGCTTTCCCTGTGCCTTTCATCCTTGTCACACAGCCACCTATTTGGTAGCTACAGTCCAATCATGGGACAAGCTTCAGACTATCTCCTTAGGTTCAGGACTTGTGTTTGGACCATAGTGTATTCAGTTCTTGGCCCAGTTCAGTTCCCTGCCAAGGGATAAGCACCTATTGCTCCCTCTTCAGTGGTTGTTAGGGAAGCCCAGGCCCACTCCTTTCGCCCATTCCCAGCTTCTGACAAACAGAAGCTAGGGACACTATTCCTATCCATCCTAGCAAATAACTATTGATGGACCTATCCTCCATGAATTTATCTAGCTTTTTTTTTAACCCTGTTAAAATTCTGGCCTTCACAATATCCTCTGGCAAGGAGTTCCACAGATTGACTGTGTGTTGTGTGAAGAAATGCTTCCTTTGTTTGTTTTAAACTTGTTACCTATCAATTCCATTTGATGTCCCCTATTGTTTGTGGTATGGGAACAAGTAAATAACTTTTCCCTGTTTACTTTCTCCAAGCCATTTATAATTTTATAGCCCTCTATCATATATCCCCTTAGTCTTCTCTACCTAAATATTCTTTAAGCTATTCTTTCCCTATTTTGACTTGTGTTCCTTTTCTCCTGTGTCCATCGATTATTTGGTCACCATTAATCTTGTATAGTGAAGACTGAAACAAATTAGGCATTAAACACCACAACTTTTTTTGATGTCATAACTTATTTACATTCCTTCTCCAATAAATAGAAGACCTACACTTCCCTTCATCTTTCTCTTTCTCTTAATTTTTTTTTAATCCTCTTCTTATTTCTGTTTGACCTTTTGTTAGGTGTAATTAATTTTGTACCTTAGCCTTCCTAATTTTCCCCCTA
Source organism: Pelochelys cantorii (assembly GCA_032595735.1). Lineage (NCBI taxonomy): Eukaryota > Metazoa > Chordata > Testudines > Trionychidae > Pelochelys > Pelochelys cantorii. The sequence goes on along the minus strand of CM064326.1, from coordinate 327,842,717 downwards.
CATGTTTTTGCTATTCTTTTGTACTATTCTTTAGTAATTTGCCCATATTTACATTTTTTATTTGTAGCCCATCAAATAGGGCCTAGAGGATTCATATTGACCTTTTATTATTCTTTATCTTTCCTTTGTATTAGGATAGTTGCAGTTGTGTATTTAACGATAGCTCCTTAAAAAACTGCCAGCTTTCCCGATATCTCCTTTTTCTCTTAGATTTTCTTCCCATGGAATCTCACATACCGCTTGTCTGTGATTGTTAAAGTCTGCTTTTTAGAAGTCCATTTCCTTATTCTACTGCTCTCAATCCTTCCTTTCCTTAGAATCATGAAACTCATGATGTCATGGTCACTTTCACTCAAATTGCCTTCCATCTTCAGATTCACATCTAATTTCTCCAAGTTCGTCAGACTCGAAGTATAAAAGAGGACACAAAGAAACTGTGAATACAGAAAATTAAAGCATGTGAATTTTACTAATAATACATAATTGTGGGTATAATCTTAGCACAGCCAAGTTTCAAATTGTGCAGGCAGTGCTATACAGTCAAAGGAAACTTTAGGTAGGAATCTTCCATGCCGAAGACAGGAAATGAATGAGGCTTTCCTTTGGATTTATTCCCTTAGGGTATGGCTAGACTACAAGCTTTTGTCGGAAAAAGGTATGCAAAATGCACTCCCAATTTTGCGTACCTTTTTCCGATCCTTTTGTCGGAAGACGCTTTTCCAACATTTGTCCCATCTAGACTGGGCCAAATGTCAGAAAAAAACCTCTTTTGGAAGCCCCCTTCTTCCTCATAGAACAAGGAATACAGGGGTTTCCGAAAGAGCAGAAAAAAATGCAGAAGAGCAAACGTGTTCCCCCCGCAGTCTAGCCATACCCTGAGGGAGGTTGGGGAGTTACTCTCCATGGAACAAAAAGATTCAGCTCCCTAAACCTACAGGTTATTGGAAACCTGCCAGAGGTCTCTGCAGTCTCTTTGGAGACTGTATGCTTCCATGCTGGCTTCTGACCCAGTCGTATCCCCATGCAAGCTTTCAGATGGTTCTCCTCTAGCTGATACCTCCAGAAATTCTCAAACAGGTTGTTTTGCAAAACAGAGAGAAAGGTTCCTAAGATATTACAGTCTGACTCATCATTAGGTAGGTGGAGGGAAAACATAATTGGTGACACAATAAGTATGGCTATTCCATGAGCTGCTCCTTCCCTGTGCACAGATTTGGAACTTTGCAGAGGTCAAAGTAAAGCATGCTGCATAGGTAACTCCCTTTTGAGGGGCAAGGGGAAATGGTAGATTTTAATCTCCTTTCCTCACTTTCTAAGGAAGGAATAATGCAAATAAAGGGCCTGATTCAAACTTCAATTGACTTCAACATGAGGAATATCACACATCTAATGTATAAGGCAAAAGACTAATGATGAAAGCTGCTTTGCTTTTTCTGTTACTGAATTCATCATCTTTTACTGAAGGTTTTTAAGAATAGATTAGACAAATGCCTGTAAGGGATGATTTCAGTATACTATGGTCCTTTCTCAGCACAGGGGGTGGGTAAAATGATTTCTTGAGGTCTTTTCCAGCCCTACATCCTATCATTCCATGACTGTATTTTCTGTGAGCTTCAGGAGTAGCCAAGTTAGTCTGTTACAGAAAAAAACAACAAATGGTCTGGTAGCACTTTATAGACTAATGAAACATGTAGATGGTATGATGAGCGTTCGTAAGCACAGCCCACTTCTTTAGACGACCGGAGTTATGAGTTAGGGATATGAAAACTCGAAATAAATAGGAGAGGGGAAGGGGAGGGGGGAGAGAAAGAAAAAGGGACGGCGGAGGGGAGGGGGGGAGGAGACATTAAGTATCTGGAGAATGGGTACTTAAACCTAAGCAGATAAAAATCAAAGTCAATAGATAGATTCCTAAAACAGGAAGGATACCACTCAGGGAGCTGAAACAAAAGGCAGGACTATGCAGCACTTTAAAGACTAACAAGATGGTTTATTAGGTGATAAGCTTTCCTGGGCCAGACCCACTTCCTCAGATCAAATTGTGGAAGAAAATTGGCATGACCATATATACCAAAGGGATACAAATAAAAAAAAGTGAACACATATAAAGGAGACAAATCAGATTTTAGAACAGAGGGGGGATGGGGGGGGAGGTTAATGTCTACGAGGTAATGATATTAGAGGTGATAATTGGGGAAGCTATCTTTGTAATGGGTGAGATAATTAGCATCTTTGTTAAGCCCCATTCGTAAAGTGTCAAATTTAAGCATGAATGACGGTTCAGAGGCTTCTCTTTGAAGTCTTGTGTTACACCTTCAGTGGTTATTAAGTAGGTAGAGTCCCCACCAGCCCATATCACAACTGAGTCCATTAGCATGTGAATTGAATTTGTGGATGAACTGGGATTCCAGGCTTCTCTGTGTATTTGGCTTGTAGAGCTGGTTTATAATAAGACAGCTACTTGCAGGTCTGTCAGACTGTGGTTAGGCAAGCTGAAATGCTCATCAACAGGCTTCTGTATATTCCCTTCACGTATATCCAATTTGTGTCCATTAATTCTTTCCCGCAGAGACCATCCAGTTTGTCCAATATATATAGCAGTAGGGCACTGCTGGCATTTGATGGCATAGATCAAATTACTGGATGTACAGTCAAATGACCCTTTGATTTTGTGGCTTATGTTGTTTGCTCCAGTGATGAATTTGCCAGTGGGCAAATATGTGGGCAGAGTTGACATCTTTTTTGGTTGCAGGGCTGGGTTCCTGGAGGTTTATGATGTGGTTGTGTGGCATGGTTATCAGAATACATTTCAAGTTAGGGGGTTGTCTGTAAGCAAGAATAGGTTTTTCTCCTAGGCCTCTGAGAGTGAGGGATCATTTTCCAAGATGGGTTGTAGATTGTGTATAATGGGTTGGAGAGGTCTGAGTTGTGGACTGTAGGTAGTAACAAGAGGAGTTCTGTTATTTTCTCTTTTGGGTCTGTCTTGAAGTAGTTCATGTCTGGGTATTTTTTTGGCTCTGTCAGTTTGTTTTTTTCACTTCCCCAGGTGGGTATTTCAGTTTTAGGAATGCTCTGTAAAGATTCTGTAGGTGTCTCTATCTGTGGGGTCGGAGCAAATCTGGTTGTAGTGTAAGGCTTGGCTGTATACAATTGACTGAAAAATGTGTCTGGGATGAAAGCTGGAAGCATGAAGATAAGTGTAGCGGTCGGTAGGTTTCCGATATAGGATGGTGGAAATTTGTCCATTATTTAACTGTACTGTAGTGTCCAGGAAGTGGATTTCCCTTGTGGACTGGTCCAGGCTGAGGTTGATAATATGGTGAAAGTTGTTGAAATCCTTGTGGAATTCTTCAAGAGTCTCTTTACCATGGGTCCATATGATGAAGATGTCATCGATGTAGCGTAAGTAAAGTAGGAGTGTTAGGGGGCGAGAGCTGAGGAAACGTTGTTCTAGGTCAGCCATAAAGATGTTGGCATATTGTGGTGCCATGCGAGTGCCCGTGGCTGTGCTGCTGATTTGGAGATAGAAATTGTTTCTGAATTAGAAGTAGTTGTGGGTGAGGATGAAGTCGCAGAGCTCTGTAATCAGGTGTGCAGTGTTGTTATCGGGGATGGTGGTCCTGATGGCCTGTAATCCGTCTTTATGTGGAATGTTGGTGTAGAGGGCTTCTATATCCATGGTGGCCAGGATGGTATTTTCAGGAAGATTATTGATGTTTTGGAGTTTCCTCAGGAAGTCAGTGGTATCGCAGAGGTAACTAGGAGTGTTGGTAGCATAGGGTCTGAGGAGGGAGTCGATGTAGCCAGATAATCCTGTGGTAAGTGTGCCAATGCTGGAGATGATGGGCCGTCCGGGATTGCCAGGTTTGTGTATTTTGGGTAGTAGATAGAAAGTTCCTGGTCGGGGATTGGGGGGGGGGGGGGTTAGCGTAAATTTGTTCCTGAGTAGCATCAGGGAGTTTCATGAGCAGTTTTTTCTTGTTTTTTGGTATTCCTGGTAAGTCACTTCATGCAAAGCCCGTCCTATACAGGGACACTGGACTGCAGTGCAAATCCTGGCTTTTATAAATCAGTACATTTATAAGTAGGTCAGCTTTTGCTGTGAGGTGATCATTGTCACTTCCAAGTAGGTCCCTGACATGTTGATGTAAGCTATGAAACCCATGATTAGAGATTTCAACTTTATATCTGAAAATCTGGACTCCAGGGCAACCCACCAATGATCACATGTGCAATGAAGAAGTGTAGTGTCAACAGACTCACTGCTGATGAATCCCAGTGTATAAAGTTTTATAAACTGAGGAGAACCTATGTAAGATGTGATACAGCATATTAAGATGATTTGGATATTGGTTGCCACTAATTTCAAAATATTTTCCCTCACCTACTAGTTCATATTCTATCAGGGTATGTCTACACTACAAAGTTAATTCGAAATAACAGTAGTATTTCGAATTAACTTCAATAGCGTCTACACATGCAAACTGCTATTTCGAAATAAATTCGAAATAGTGGCCACCACAGAAAGGGCCACAGGTGCACCCAGGAGCAGGTGCACCTCAAAATTAAAGAGTTGCAGCAGGCATATGCCAGGCCACCAGGGGCACCGCCACAGCAGGGGCTGACACCTGCCCCTACTTCCCCGCCCTCGACCAAATCCTGGGGGGTGGGGTGGTCTGCGCCAGCCCGGGAGGCAGCGAGCCAGGAGTTGAGAGCCCTGACCTGGGCACAGCAGAGGGGCCACCACCAGCTGTCCCACCACCGGAGTTGGCAGGGTCGTCCGGAGAGGCCATATCAGGTAAGTGCCAGCACTGTCCCCTACCCGGGGGGGGAGGCAGGGAGGGAGACCAGGCACCACGCGCATCGGCCATACCTCCCACGGATCATGCAGCCACCTGTGCACGTGTGAGCACGTGCCATGCCACCCTTGGGCAGGTGGCTCCAGCTGCGTGACACGCAGGGGCCATGGCCCGATAAGCACAAGCGTGTGTGAAGAGACCTGACACGCTCCTGACCCCGGGGCGGGACCCAGCAGGACGCCCTCCCTTCACACGCCCCCTCTACACAGAGGCAGGGGACATCTCCCCCCCTCCCCGGCCACACTATACACGGCACAGGGGCATGGGTGCGGTCTCAGGGCACCTCCCACTCCCAGGGATAGCTGGACATTCCAAACATGGCCTCTGTGCAAGCACAACAGCTCTGACGGTGCAGGGCATGGTCTTCCTCACCTCACAGAGAGGGGAGCTGGGCTTCACCCACTGTGTCCTCAGGGAGAACTGACCACTTCTCTTCTTTCTCCACAGCCGCACCACCTGCGCGTGCAGGGCGCACCACCCCACCTGGGACATGCTCCCACACCCAAAGGCTCCGCAGGACCACCACAACACTGCAGGGGTACCACAAGCAGCACCTGGCGGCCCTCCGAGACCAGACCCGCATCATGGAGCAGCAGGCGCAGGAAGAACGGGAGTTCCGGCAGGAGCTGCTTGCTCAGGGTCGTGCCATCTGTCACCATCTGAAGGCCCTGGTGCAGAGCGTGCTGTCCCGTGCCGCTCCCGCTTCTCCTCCCACTCTTTCTCCCCCTCCCGCCTCTCCCTCCTCAACCTCCACACCCTCCTCCAATCAAAAAAATGTCCCTTTGGTATATATGGTCATGCCTATTTTCTTCCACAATTTGATCTGAGGAAGTGGGTCTGGCCCACGAAAGCTCATCAACTAATAAACCATCTTGTTAGTCTTTAAAGTGCTACATAGTCCTGTTTTTTGTTTCAGCTAGACTAAACTAACACGGCTACATCTCTATTACCAGATAAAGTGTCGTTATGCATGTCCAAATAGCTTGGGACTTGGCTGCTTGAGAGATTGCCTCTTTTCCCATGTGATCCTGGGGAAAGAGTAGTTATTGATCTACAACTTATTTGGTTTAAAAAATGGAGGGGAGGGCTGCTAGCAGAGCAATACATGGCAGGAGGAACTCACATCATTGGAACTCACTTATCCTTTTGCCTGAAACAGCCCAAATCCATTTGACTTTTAGGAGGGATGCACCACCCATCAACTTTCAAAGGCTATGTGAGAGGAGAGGACAGTGGGTTGCAGCCTTGTGTTGCGGGAAAGGTGAACTTAGTGTTTGCTGTTACACTGATTCTAACTCTGTGGGTCAGGAGAATCTACTGTTTTGGATGATGTTTATGTGGCTTGTATTTTTTTTATAGTTGCTGCATGGAATAGCTGCTTTTAAAATCCGATATATAAAATTAAAGAAAGAAATACACTAAAAATAAATGTCTCCTACAAACAAGCATCTACAGCACCTTTGTTATCCTTCATGAGTTGTCCCCAAAAGACCTTTAAGCAATAAGATAGTTAGCAACTGTGTGCCAATGAAGACAGACCACTGAATATATTGAGTAATCTAAGACAATGTTGTGGGTGTTTAACTATGGTTAGTAAATATTGCTACTTGGGGACCAGCTGCCTCTATGGGCTACATAAATATCAATTTCCTTAAAAGGGGTAATTAATTTTATAACAAGTGTAGTCATTTTATACCAATGCTGGCTCTGAATTTTAAAACCTCTGTTTTCATCCAGATCTTATGGATCACCAGGGGCCTGTCCATGTGCTATTTGTATATTTACAGCTAGAAAACTAATTATACTATCCCACTGGTATCTGTATATGCTCTCATATATTACTATATATTTACCATTATGTAATTTAGTTCGATATCAGCTATATTTGGGACAATCACCACTTCTGTCGGATCCCAGTAAAAGCAGGAAATGAGATTCAAATTACTCGGCGGTTGGCTAATCCATCTTTCAGTACCATGCTCTGTTACTTATCCTTGCTTTGAATAAACAGAAAATGTAGCCATACCATTTTGTTACACACTCAGACTTTGCTGTGCTAGTAGCTTTGAAACTCAACTCAGGGAAGTGGGGTTGTAGTGCAGCAACAAATAAACTTTGTAACGAGCATTTTGGAATGTGCTGGGTTCTGAGATAATAAAAACTGTAACCCTGTCATACACTTTGCGTCTTCTCACTTAGTCTGGCTGGTTATGTGATGCTGAAGGAGTGTTCTCCTTGGGGGTCTTTGCTGAGATCTGAAATTACTGTGTTTCTGAACTCTGACCTTGTTGGTGTGACTTAGATTTGAACTACACTGACAATAGCTAAACATTGCAGAGGTGGTGGCCTCAATTAATTTAAAGTAAATGTATTGTTCCAGTATGACGGATTGAAATAATTTTACCACAGCAGCCTGATCCTCTACACCGTTAATTATCAGTGCAGTTTTGGGGAAGTAAAGGACTGAAATTGTTCTCTCTGCAGTTTGGGTGTGTCTAGACTACAGGGGTTTTTCGAAAAAAGGCTACTTTTTTCGAAAAGACTTCACCTGTGGCTAGACTGCAGCTGCGTTCTTTCTAAAGTAAATCGAAAGAACGCGGTAGTTTTTTTGATTGTGGTAAACCTTATTTTACAAGGAATAACGCCTTTTTTCAAAAGTACTTTTTCGAAAAAAGGCGCTATTGAATGCAAAGGGTACGTCTAGACTACACACCTTTTTCGAAAGAGGCTTTTTCAAAAGATAATTTCAAAAAAGCCTCTTTCAAAAAAGAGCATCTAGATTGCACTAAATGGATAGAAAAATCGATCCGCTTTTTCGAAAAAGAGCGTCCAGACTGCCTGGATGCTCTGTTGAAAAAAGGGCACCTGGAAGCACTTGTGCCAGGGCATGGAGGCAGCCTTTACTTCCGGGTCCTACAGCATGCTCTCTGCAGAGACGCTTGCTTTAAGGGACCCCCCTGAACAGCCGTTCTTCTGCTCCTGCAGCTGGCTTGCCTACCTCTTAGTGGGACAGCAAAGCTGCTGCAGTGCTTGGTTGGAGTGCCCTGCGTTGTGGGACACCACAGCATTTTTTTTCCTGGTTGGTTTTTGTGCTTTGAATTGTTTTTTTGCCATGGAGCTGGAGCTGCCCCTGGGCAGGTGCTGGCCCCACACTGTAGTGCTTCAAGTTCTGCAACTCCATGAGACCTTCATGATGTTCTGGATTCTGAATCCAGGCTTCAGCCCCTCACTTAGGCTGCAGCAACACTGTTCTTGCCACCGAACTTCTTCCACAAGAGGCGATTTTGGAGGCTGGAGACAAGGCTGGTGGGACTGGCTCGTCATGGAGTGGTGGGATGACCATGCTTGGGTCCAAAACTTCCATATGCAGAAGTCCACCTTCTGGGAGCTGTCTACCTGGCTTGCCCCTGCCCTGCAACGACAGGACACCCACCTGTGCCCTTCCCTCCCCCTGGAGAAGAGGGTGGCTATTGCCCTCTGGAAGCTGGCCACCCTGACAGCCACCGTTCGGTAGGACACCAGTTTGGCATGAGGAGATCTACTGTTGGCGCCATGTTGATGGAGGTAGTCCCTCTGGGGGGACAGTCCGTGCGGGTAGGGGGACTGTAACAGGAAAGGGTGAGGGGGGGCAATGGAGTGGGAGTGGGGGAGGGCTTCTGGCCTCACTCTGCCCTACTGCTGGGAGCGGCCGCTGGGGTGGGAGCTCCTGGGGTCTTTGGCGGGAGAAGGAGAGGGGGCACCTCTAAAGGACTCGGGCAACCCCTCTAACTTCCTATTCTGTGTGTTTGTATGTGTCTATTTCTGCAGGTGGTGAGGGCCATCAACTCGGAGCTGCTGAACAGGCTTGTCTGCCTCGGAAATCTAGACACCATTATGGCCGGCTTTGCTGGGCTGGGATTCCCGAACTGTGGAGGAGCGCTTGATGGAACTCACACCCCGATCCGTGCACCGCCCCATTGAGCAGCCCAGCATATCAACAGAAAAGGGTACTTCTCCATGGTGCTGCAGGCCCTGGTTGACCACCGTGGACTATTCACTGACATTTGTGTGGGGCAGTCGAGCCGGGTACATGATGCTCGGATCTTCTGAAATTCCTACCTTTACCACAGGCTGCAGGCTGGAACATTCTTCCCACAGCGAAACTTTGCTGTTGGGGAGGTGGAAATGCCAATCTGCATTGTGGCCGATGCGGCATACCCCGTCATGCCCTGGCTCATGAAGCCCTACACTGGGCATCTGAACGTGAGCAGGGAACAATTTAACGCGCACCTGACACGGGCGTGCTTGCAGGTGGAATGTGCCTTTGGCTGGCTGAAGGGAAGGTTTAGGTGCCTGCTCACTCACCTTGACACGGGGGAATGCAATATCCCTGAGGTGGTGGTTGCATGTTGAGTGCTCCACAACCTGGTGGAGAGCAAAGGGGAGGCCTTCCTTCCAGGGTAGGGGACACAGGCTGATGTGGAGGGGAGGAAGTTTGAGCAGCCCTGGACAGCTGCCATCCGCCAAGCCCATCAGCTGGGGGTCCACATCCGGGAGGCTCTGCATGAGAGATTCTCAGCAGGAGCCCAATGACTCTCCCCAGGGTCTCCCCAATGGAGCCTGTTGGCCTGGCCCCCCGGCCCCAAAACCTTTCCTCCCACAACGCATCCCTGCACCAGTCTCCGGACAGTGAACACACACACACACACCAGGTTTAATACAAAAAAAATGTTATGTTTATTAACAAACTATGTGCAAATAAATAACTTTTTGTAACAAAATAAAACTGTGCAAAATGTTTTCAAAAATAAACTTTCCTGTGCAACTAGCAAAGTCTTTTTAAAACTGGAGAGGAGGGAGGGAGGGAGGGATGTAAACCTGTAGGAGGGAGGGAGGGAGGGCGGTTTAGGTCTCAGGGTGTCGCCTGGCCCGCAAAACTCTGCCACCTCGGGTCCATGGCCCTAAATGTCCTCGGGGTTGAGTGGGGCTGGGACAGTGCAGGGGGCTGCAGCTGGCTCTGTGCTAGCAGAGGGTGAAGGGGGTGGCAGGGAGTGAGGGGTGACGGGGCTGAGGAGGAGGAAGCGGGGGCAGAGGGGGCTGGAGCAGGTTGAGCAGGAGAAGCAGCAATGGGGACAGGACCTGGGACAGCCACACATACTCCCACACATTTCAGGAGGAAATCCTCCAGCAATTGGTTGTGCCACTGAGCCTCTTCCCGTGCCCTTTCTGCCACGGTCTCCTCCATCCTTTCGAGGGCCTCTACATGCCTCCACATGAGGTCATTGTAGACCCTCCAGTGCCTGTGGCTTCCGTGAGACTGGGTGGATGGTGGCACGGGTGTCACATGGCACTCCGATCTGGCAGGTCCGGCTGTGGAGGAGAAGAGGGAGAAGTGATCAGTTTTACGAATGCACACTCTGTCCCTGCTTGTGATCAGCGAGTAAGTCATTAGAACAAGGGATGGGAATGTTCTCACTGCAAGCCCATGTCTGGCCTGGCCAGCAGCCCCAGCCTCACAGGGGCCCCAAGGTGGCTAGGGCAGCGTCCCGCCCCACCCCCCAACACCGCCCCCTACCATGGCCATAGAGCCCAGGGAAGTGTTCAGCCACAGTGCATCACAAGACGTAGGACAGGGGCCTGGAGCAGCCTGGGTCTCCCAGGGCCCCCACTTACACACCCACCACCTGCCCGTGGCAGCACTGTCTGCGGGACTGATTGTTGTGTCTCTTGTGCTTACATGCCCAAATGGTAGGTATGATACTTGCGGTGGCCCTTGTGACCAGCCTGCTTCCTGCAGTTCCTTCCGGGGGAAGGACAGCCCTCCCTGGGGTCAGACGTGTGGGGCCTTCCCCGAGCTGTGAGCAACTGCCCATGTGTGCCCTGGGATTGAACATGCTTGCACATGCACAGAGAGGTGCAAGCTGTCCAGGAAGAGCATGACATGTGCAGATTGCCCTGCATCCCCTGTGCTCCCACCTCTGCCCTTCTGTGTGTGTGACCCTGACTGCACTCACCTGATGTTCCTTCACCAGCATCAGAGGATGCCTGCGAGGCCTCCTGGGTGTCAGGAACTGGCTCCAGGGTCAGGGTAACCACACTACGGTTGGGGTTCTCCTCCTCCTCCTCTTCATCCTCGGGGTTGTCCTCAGCCCCCTCCTGGCAACGCTGCACCGGTGTCTGCAACCCGGTCTGGACCAGAACCAGAGCAGAGAGGGGTTCCCCACCACCCAGGATTCTGTCCAGCTCCTGGAAGTATGGGCAGTAGTGTGGCTCTTCCCCCGAGGTGGAGCTGCACTCGTGGGCCCTGGCATAGCCCTGCCTTAGTTCTTTAACCTTGGCCCGCACCTGGTCCAAGGTTCTGGGGTGGTGTCCTTTTTTGGCCAGCCCCTCGGCCATGCGGCCATAAATGTCTGCATTCCGGCGAAAGGAATGCAAAGCCTGGAGCGATTCCTCCTCTCCCCATAGTTCTAAAAGGGTCAGGACCTCTGGCTCTGACCAGGCTGGAGCTCGCCTCTTGCCCCTTGGAATGCTCTTGGGATGGCTCCCTGGAAGGTCCTTGTGGGCCTCGGGGGTCTTGGGCTTGTGCCATGATGAATTCTCAGAGAGGCAGGGAAAGCCATATGGTCAGAGGCATCCTCTGGCTGCTTTCCTGCCACAATGGCTGCCCAGGGTGCCTATGACTTTAAAACATGGCTACAGACAGGAACAATAGAGGTTTTTCCTGCAGATGGACTGTCCACCAGGGCTTTTCCCTGGAGGTCTGTTTTTTCGGAAAAAAAACAACAATCCCGTGTCCACACACGCCTTTTTTCAACAGATCACTGTAGAAAAAGGAGTTATTCCTTGAAAAATGAGGTTTACTGCTGTTGACAAAACTGCCGCGTTCTTTTGATTTACTTTCGAAGTTCTTTTGAAAAAAGGCAACTTTTTTCGAAATAACTGTGTAGTCTAGACACACCCAAACTGTGCTTTTTTGAAAGAGAGCATCTAGACTCTCTTTCGAAAAAGCGGTTCGCTTTTTTGAAAAATCTGCTTGTAGTCTAGACGCTCTCTTTCGAAAGAGGCTTTTTCAAAAGATTCTTTCGAAAAAGCCTCTTTCAAAAGAGGCTTGTAGTCTAGATGTAGCCTTTATGTCCCTTCATTCCTCCATTCTGTTTGCTTAGCCCAGACAGCTAGTAAATGTACATGAAAGTTCTTATCACTTTTTCTCCCTTTAGATTGAACATCCTCTCTTCTTTCTATGCTAGCCTTGAAGCCCTAACAGTCCACTTCCTGCAGCAATGTTTCCGCAATTTTTTCCAGACCACCCAAAACTTAGAATGTCCTTTTTGAGCTATTTGGAAAAAGCATGACCATCTGCCGGTTCAAATTCTTCCCCAAAGCTAAAATAAATGAGACAAAGACATGTAATGTATGTCATTCATAGTAGTCTTCATGAAGGTGAATCTCACAGCTACTAGCAAAAAAAAAGAAGAAAAGTCTGAGTGTGTAGCAAATGGTGCAGTAAACTTTTCATTCACTGCAAGTCTGAGTATCAGACCAGGGTTTGCCAGCTGTATTAGCCAACCACCAAGTAACCTCAACCTTGCTTGCTTCATATACTGGGTTTGAATCAAAGCCCATTGGCTTCAGGAGATGTTGGATCAGTCTCTAAGTGCATAATTGTACTAATTTAACCTCTGTCCAGGCAACCCCTACCCTTTCCTACTATCGAGTTCTTGTGGTATGTCTGAAATTAGACTGTAAACACTTCTGGGAAGTGGCTATCTTTTCATATTTGGCCTGGGAGGCACCTAGCACACTTTTCATCTCTGTAATGAATAATCATTATAATTCTGATGAAGGATTGTAGATAATGATATCTGTATTGGCCATGCAAACAAAAATTCAAGCTATTTTTACTAAGATCATGGGCTATAGTCTCTTTTGGCTCAGTTGTGGGGGAAGGTGTCAGGGAGCCAGAATTCTTGGGGCCAGCTCACCTCCAGCTCAACTTAAAACTGTTTGGAGGCAGCCTCCGATTCTGGTTAATGCTCTGTAATGGATTAGAGCAGAGGTTGTCAAACTGTATTGCACCATGGCCCTTGTATGATATCAGAAATTACTACACAACCCCAGGAGGGGAGGATGAAGCCTGAGCCCACCTGAGCATCACTACCCCAGGAGAGGGGACAAAGCCCGAGCCCTGCTGTCCCAGGGTGGGGGAAGCCCAAGGGCTTCACTCCCAGGTGGTTGGGCTTAAGCTTCGGCCCCCAAACAACAGCAAATCTAAAACCAGCCTTTGAGACCCCATTAAAAAAGACTCATGACCCACTTTTGGACTGATCCACAATTTGAGAACTGCTGGATTAGAGGATTTCCATAGCAAAGCTGTGCTTCCCCATGCTGCTTCCTTGCCAGTTCCTACCCCGGCTCAGCCCCTGTGCCAGATGTGGGGTAGAGGCACAGGAAGGGTTGTGGTACAGATACACCAGCAGTGAATTCCCCAGCACCAGAGCCGTGCTGCACTGGGCATATCCATCTGGATTCTGGATCCTCTGTAACCCAAGTGGTGTAAAAGGGCAGTAAACTGGCTAGAAAAATCTAACCATTTATTGTTTTCCAGCTACATTTTCCAAATTACCTGACTATTGACTGCTGGTCAGGATTTTAGCAGAGAGAGGAGACCCAAGCACCTGTTTTTATTTCACAGTTGGACTATTTGATTTACTACTGATGGGAAGAGACATAATCAAAAAGAAAGCTAATGCTTACAATGAATTCATTCTGAAACTTAAATTCTGTAGCCATTTCTTGGCCATTCCAAAATATTTTCCCTCAAGAAGTCATTATTGATTTGTCCACATAAAAGACTAACTCTCTACAGACGTTTATGATCAAGAATGAAAATTATACACCAGGGCTTACATGCCCTTCGCATTCTCTGTAGTTAGGGATATGTTTTGATTATATTCTTTGTACTTGAATCTTAGTGGGGGGATGTTGGAATTTTTCATTGGAGTGCTTTTAAAGAAACATGCCTTGAACTGTTATGGATAAAAGGTGTTTGTTGTATTACTTTGTGTTATGTGTAACAGTAAGTTGAGTAGATGATTGATTTAATTGCAGTTGCCTGACTTGTTTTAAAAGCATATTTTCTTTTTGTTCTATGTCTCACGGCTGTAAAACAGTTGGATTAGGAACATTAGGGAAAAAGGGCCTGAATATAGCAATCATGAAAGTCAGAGCCTGGCTGAAACAAGGTATTTTGTCAAGATGAGGCACCACTTAATTTTCCAAACACTCTGCTGTGCCAATGTGCTTTGGTTCTAACTAGCCACACTCCTATTATTTCACTCCCAGACCTTTCCAGAAGAAATTACCAAGAGGGCAGAACGGGCCAAACTGCATTGGTTTTGTTATGTGGACAAATTAAAGAAAAGATAAAAGGCCTGTGAGTGTTAGATGCTATTCGTTTCTTTCCCTCCTCCTCAACACTCACTGACTTCCAAGGAAGTGAACAATGCTCAGTGCTTGTCATGATTGGGTCCTGACACAGCTCAAAACCCAAGTCTCCAGAACAACAAATCCAGGACCAAAAATGTTTCAATGCAGATGCCCGAAGTTAAACACCATATTTAGGCACTCAAATCAACTGGGCTGGATTTTCAAAGGTGCCCAAGACCTGCAGCTCCCACTGCGATAAGTCAGTCTGTGGACATCCACATTTTAAAATGTTGGCCTCACAGTAGAAATCAAACTCAGCGGAAAGATACCCATTGATTCCAGTGAGCTTTGGATCAGGCCCATGAATAAGAGGGAAAAGCTGTAATTCCTTTCATATGAATTATTGCTGGGGAAACAAAGGAATTACATTTATACACAGCAAGCCTGTATGACTTGGTCTCCAGCCCTCAGTCAAACAATATTACAATCTGGCAGCAAAATGAAGTGCTGGGGGAAAATGAAATGAAAAGAAAAATGTCATAGGAAAACATTTATAGAAAGAGTTTCATCTTAGACTTGCTTTTATTAAACTGAATAGGCTTTGTATCTGCAGGAGCATTTGTTAGCAATGGCCTTACTTAAAAGAGGTTTATTTGGGCCCCATTAAAAGGTTCTGAGAGATGCCAGAAAATAATGAACATGTCCCTAACCCATAGTATCGCTAAACAGCACTGGTCAGAAAGACGATGGTTAAAAACAACTTCTTGGTTTACTTCTGTTAGGGGAAAAGCCTTTTCTATAACTCAGCCCTTAATGAAAGACTCCAATCTACTTCTATGGGCTTTTGATCAATCTCTTGAACAATATTTTAAATAGGTTAAGGACTTCATACACAGGGCATAGCAGTTTCACCAGGGTTTGAAGTGGTCCCTCAGAAGCTCCTGTCATTTATTGGACCCCTTGTTTAATATATTTGATAATCCAATTCCTTCCTCTGAGTAGACAGTGAATTATTTTTCTAATATTATGCTGCAGGAGGACAGAGGGTATGAAGATGAATTAGGCATTCAGACATTACACTGATGACTATAAGCACAGAGATAACCTGTATTTGTGATCTGTGTGACCATGTTGCTCTGACTAATTAGAAGCTAAGAATGAGTGCTGATTATTTACAGCCATAAATTGTGGACATATAGGGCACATCTAGACTTGCTTTCACTTTCGAAAGTAGATATGCAAATTTGGCGTGAATTTGCATATCTTCTTCTGATCCCTTTTTCGAAAGAGGTTCTTTCGAAAAAGAAAGTAGTCTAGACCCACAGATTTTCCTCATTCCACCAGGTTTCGTGATGCCTATTATGTCAACCTCCTCTTTAATACTGGTACTCTAGTTCACCCATCTTATTAGTCAGACTCCTAGCATTTGTGTAGAAGCACTTTAAAAATTTGCCACTGCTTATTTGTCTGCCCTTCCCTGATGCATTGGATTCCTTTGTACACGGTTGTTTGTCTGCTCTGGCCCATGGTTTGCCCTCTCCCCTCCTCTCTTTCTGACTACAGCTTAGAGAATCTCTATCAATGGATTCTCCTCTAAGAGTAGTCTCCCTCCGATTTACGTGCATCTCCACACCAATCGGCTTTCCCCCATCTCTCAGTTTAAAAACTGCTTTTGAAAAAAGGCAACTTTTTTCGAAATAACTGTGTAGTCTAGACACACCCAAACTGTGCTTTTTTGAAAGAGAGCATCTAGACTCTCTTTCGAAAAAGCGGTTCGCTTTTTTGAAAAATCTGCTTGTAGTCTAGACGCTCTCTTTCGAAAGAGGCTTTTTCAAAAGATTCTTTCGAAAAAGCCTCTTTCAAAAGAGGCTTGTAGTCTAGATGTAGCCTTTATGTCCCTTCATTCCTCCATTCTGTTTGCTTAGCCCAGACAGCTAGTAAATGTACATGAAAGTTCTTATCACTTTTTCTCCCTTTAGATTGAACATCCTCTCTTCTTTCTATGCTAGCCTTGAAGCCCTAACAGTCCACTTCCTGCAGCAATGTTTCCGCAATTTTTTCCAGACCACCCAAAACTTAGAATGTCCTTTTTGAGCTATTTGGAAAAAGCATGACCATCTGCCGGTTCAAATTCTTCCCCAAAGCTAAAATAAATGAGACAAAGACATGTAATGTATGTCATTCATAGTAGTCTTCATGAAGGTGAATCTCACAGCTACTAGCAAAAAAAAAGAAAAAAGTCTGAGTGTGTAGCAAATGGTGCAGTAAACTTTTCATTCACTGCAAGTCTGAGTATCAGACCAGGGTTTGCCAGCTGTATTAGCCAACCACCAAGTAACCTCAACCTTGCTTGCTTCATATACTGGGTTTGAATCAAAGCCCATTGGCTTCAGGAGATGTTGGATCAGTCTCTAAGTGCATAATTGTACTAATTTAACCTCTGTCCAGGCAACCCCTACCCTTTCCTACTATCGAGTTCTTGTGGTATGTCTGAAATTAGACTGTAAACACTTCTGGGAAGTGGCTATCTTTTCATATTTGGCCTGGGAGGCACCTAGCACACTTTTCATCTCTGTAATGAATAATCATTATAATTCTGATGAAGGATTGTAGATAATGATATCTGTATTGGCCATGCAAACAAAAATTCAAGCTATTTTTACTAAGATCATGGGCTATAGTCTCTTTTGGCTCAGTTGTGGGGGAAGGTGTCAGGGAGCCAGAATTCTTGGGGCCAGCTCACCTCCAGCTCAACTTAAAACTGTTTGGAGGCAGCCTCCGATTCTGGTTAATGCTCTGTAATGGATTAGAGCAGAGGTTGTCAAACTGTATTGCACCATGGCCCTTGTATGATATCAGAAAACTACACAACCCCAGGAGGGGAGGATGAAGCCTGAGCCCACCTGAGCATCACTACCCCAGGAGAGGGGACAAAGCCCGAGCCCTGCTGTCCCAGGGTGGGGGAAGCCCAAGGGCTTCACTCCCAGGTGGTTGGGCTTAAGCTTCGGCCCCCAAACAACAGCAAATCTAAAACCAGCCTTTGAGACCCCATTAAAAAAGATTCATGACCCACTTTTGGACTGATCCACAATTTGAGAACTGCTGGATTAGAGGATTTCCATAGCAAAGCTGTGCTTCCCCATGCTGCTTCCTTGCCAGTTCCTACCCCGGCTCAGCCCCTGTGCCAGATGTGGGGTAGAGGCACAGGAAGGGTTGTGGTACAGATACACCAGCAGTGAATTCCCCAGCACCAGAGCCGTGCTGCACTGGGCATATCCATCTGGATTCTGGATCCTCTGTAACCCAAGTGGTGTAAAAGGGCAGTAAACTGGCTAGAAAAATCTAACCATTTATTGTTTTCCAGCTACATTTTCCAAATTACCTGACTATTGACTGCTGGTCAGGATTTTAGCAGAGAGAGGAGACCCAAGCACCTGTTTTTATTTCACAGTTGGACTATTTGATTTACTACTGATGGGAAGAGACATAATCAAAAAGAAAGCTAATGCTTACAATGAATTCATTCTGAAACTTAAATTCTGTAGCCATTTCTTGGCCATTCCAAAATATTTTCCCTCAAGAAGTCATTATTGATTTGTCCACATAAAAGACTAACTCTCTACAGACGTTTATGATCAAGAATGAAAATTATACACCAGGGCTTACATGCCCTTCGCATTCTCTGTAGTTAGGGATATGTTTTGATTATATTCTTTGTACTTGAATCTTAGTGGGGGGATGTTGGAATTTTTCATTGGAGTGCTTTTAAAGAAACATGCCTTGAACTGTTATGGATAAAAGGTGTTTGTTGTATTACTTTGTGTTATGTGTAACAGTAAGTTGAGTAGATGATTGATTTAATTGCAGTTGCCTGACTTGTTTTAAAAGCATATTTTCTTTTTGTTCTATGTCTCACGGCTGTAAAACAGTTGGATTAGGAACATTAGGGAAAAAGGGCCTGAATATAGCAATCATGAAAGTCAGAGCCTGGCTGAAACAAGGTATTTTGTCAAGATGAGGCACCACTTAATTTTCCAAACACTCTGCTGTGCCAATGTGCTTTGGTTCTAACTAGCCACACTCCTATTATTTCACTCCCAGACCTTTCCAGAAGAAATTACCAAGAGGGCAGAACGGGCCAAACTGCATTGGTTTTGTTATGTGGACAAATTAAAGAAAAGATAAAAGGCCTGTGAGTGTTAGATGCTATTCGTTTCTTTCCCTCCTCCTCAACACTCACTGACTTCCAAGGAAGTGAACAATGCTCAGTGCTTGTCATGATTGGGTCCTGACACAGCTCAAAACCCAAGTCTCCAGAACAACAAATCCAGGACCAAAAATGTTTCAATGCAGATGCCCGAAGTTAAACACCATATTTAGGCACTCAAATCAACTGGGCTGGATTTTCAAAGGTGCCCAAGACCTGCAGCTCCCACTGCGATAAGTCAGTCTGTGGACATCCACATTTTAAAATGTTGGCCTCACAGTAGAAATCAAACTCAGCGGAAAGATACCCATTGATTCCAGTGAGCTTTGGATCAGGCCCATGAATAAGAGGGAAAAGCTGTAATTCCTTTCATATGAATTATTGCTGGGGAAACAAAGGAATTACATTTATACACAGCAAGCCTGTATGACTTGGTCTCCAGCCCTCAGTCAAACAATATTACAATCTGGCAGCAAAATGAAGTGCTGGGGGAAAATGAAATGAAAAGAAAAATGTCATAGGAAAACATTTATAGAAAGAGTTTCATCTTAGACTTGCTTTTATTAAACTGAATAGGCTTTGTATCTGCAGGAGCATTTGTTAGCAATGGCCTTACTTAAAAGAGGTTTATTTGGGCCCCATTAAAAGGTTCTGAGAGATGCCAGAAAATAATGAACATGTCCCTAACCCATAGTATCGCTAAACAGCACTGGTCAGAAAGACGATGGTTAAAAACAACTTCTTGGTTTACTTCTGTTAGGGGAAAAGCCTTTTCTATAACTCAGCCCTTAATGAAAGACTCCAATCTACTTCTATGGGCTTTTGATCAATCTCTTGAACAATATTTTAAATAGGTTAAGGACTTCATACACAGGGCATAGCAGTTTCACCAGGGTTTGAAGTGGTCCCTCAGAAGCTCCTGTCATTTATTGGACCCCTTGTTTAATATATTTGATAATCCAATTCCTTCCTCTGAGTAGACAGTGAATTATTTTTCTAATATTATGCTGCAGGAGGACAGAGGGTATGAAGATGAATTAGGCATTCAGACATTACACTGATGACTATAAGCACAGAGATAACCTGTATTTGTGATCTGTGTGACCATGTTGCTCTGACTAATTAGAAGCTAAGAATGAGTGCTGATTATTTACAGCCATAAATTGTGGACATATAGGGCACATCTAGACTTGCTTTCACTTTCGAAAGTAGATATGCAAATTTGGCGTGAATTTGCATATCTTCTTCTGATCCCTTTTTCGAAAGAGGTTCTTTCGAAAAAGAAAGTAGTCTAGACGTGGTTCTTTTGAGAAAAAAACCCTTTTTTGAAGGAACCGTTCTTACTAAAAAAATGAGATTTATACGGTTCTTTCGAAAAAGGGGATTTTTTTCAAAAGAAACACGTCTAGACTACTTTTTTTTTTGAAAGAACCTCTTTCGAAAAAGTGATCGGAAGAAGATATGCAAATTTGCACCAAATTTGCATATCTTCTTCTGAAAGTGAAAGCAAGTCTAGACGTGCCCATACATGGCGTACTTGGAAGATCCATATGTTCATCAATGTGGATAGTCTTGCCACCCAAGCAGATTGCAGCTTTTCCATGCTGTCTAGTTTAGTGCGATTGTCATCCATGTCCTTCCATGAATCCTCCATAAAGGATCCACTCAATGTGCTGAAGGCTTTCCTCTTGTTCTTTTTACTTCTTGTGGATACCAGTGGAGTATATGCACTGTCCATCTGTTGTCTCAGTCTCATTACATGGGTAGCCCATGTCTTTTTCTGATCATACATAACTTGTATGATATCAGTGACACTGCTTCTACTATAAGCATCGTGTTCAAGGTTTCGTAGCCATACAGCATTACTGGAAGGATACTGGTGTTAAAGATAGGCTTTCGCAGTGGTGGAAAGTTTGAGAAGAACAAAAACACTGCAGACTCCCAAAGACAATTCAACCCAACCACCTTCTCCTGCTCAATTCTGGGCCCAACTCACTGTCCATTTGCAATGCTTGTCCAAGGTATACATATTGATCCACCAGCTTGACGGACTGTCCATCCAGCTGCATGACATGCTCTGAATAGTATGTGTTTTTCATCCACTTTTTTTTTCCAGTGTGGACAGTCAGGCCAATCTCCTTCATGTTCTTATCACTGTCATTGAGGAGATTTTGCAATGTTTCGGGGTTCGACACAATTAGAATGATGTCATCTGGTAAAAGGAGCATCTAAAGAACCTCGCCATCAATCAGAAATGCATCTTTCCCTTTGACTTTCTGCAGGACTTCTTCCAGAATGCTGGCAAACAACTTTGGTGAACAAACGTCCCCCTGCTTTACGCATCGCTTAACTTCGATGAACAAGGGATCATCAAAAAGTGTGATTTCCGTAGTTGCATCCATCATGGAATCTTGTATGATTCTAACATACACAGGAGAGGTGCCCTGAGAAAGGAGAGCATTTGAAGCTGCATTTTGTTCCACCAAATCAAAGGCTTTCTTGATGTCAATGAACAACAAGCACAGTGGGATCTTGTACTCTCTACACCTTTTGGTCATCTCTACAACTTTCAGTCATGATGGGGACTAATTTAGCTACAACCACTCAAGAGAGAGATCTTGGTGTCATTGTGGCTAGTTCTCTGAACATATCCATTCAGTGTGCAGCAGCAGTCAAAAAAGCAAACAATCTTCAGAATCATTAAAAAAGGGATAGAGAATAAGACAGAGAATATCTTATTGCCTCTATATAAAACCATGGTATGCTCACATCTTAAATATTACATACAAATGTGGTCGCCTCCTCTCAAAAAAGATATATTGGCATTGGAAAAGGTTCAGAAAAGGGCAACAAAAATGATTAGGAGTTTGGAATGGGTCCCATATGAAGAGAGATTTAAAAGACTTGGACTTTTCAATTTAGAAAAGAGGAG
Source organism: Pelochelys cantorii (assembly GCA_032595735.1). Taxonomy (NCBI): domain Eukaryota; kingdom Metazoa; phylum Chordata; order Testudines; family Trionychidae; genus Pelochelys; species Pelochelys cantorii. Next base: position 327,821,314 of record CM064326.1, on the reverse strand, counting down.
ACTAAGGGGGTATGTGATAGAGGTCTATAAAATCATGACTGGTGTGGAAAAAGTGAATAAGGAAAAGTTATTTACTTGTTCCCACAATAAAAGAACTAGGGGGTCACCAAAATGAAATTAATAGGCAGCAGATTTAAAATAAGCAAAAGGAAGTTTTGCTTCACTCAGTGCACAGTCAACCTCTGGAACTTCTTGCCAGAGGATGTTGTGAAGACTAGGACTTTAACAGGGATCAAAAAAGAGCTAGATAAATTCATGGAGGTTAGGCCCATCAATGGCTATTAGCCAAAATGTGTAGGAATGGTGTCCCTAGCCTCAGATTTTCTGGAAATGGATGACAGGCGAGGGATCATGTGATGATTACCTGTTGTAGTGGTTAATTGCTGAAGAACTCTGTATGTTTGAAGTATAGGGGTGGTGAGGCCTGCATTCCCCTCCCCCCCCCTTCCCTGCTACTGATGAGCCAGAAGCAAGCTTCTAGGAACATACACAATTGTAGCAAGAATGAATTGTATATAAAGGCAGGAACATAATAATCCTGTTTACCCAGATGTACTGATCAAGTAAACAAAGTCAAAGGACAAGCAGTACAGCTGAGCCATACTGTAACAAGTGATGAGTAACCCCTGAAACTTCCAAACTGCAAAACAGGGTAAAAACCTGTATATAAGCTGCACAACAGTATGGCAATTTGGACCTCACCGATGGGCTTTGGTACCAGCGCCTCGGAAGTCTAGATGATCTCCGCTTCATCCGCAGCCGAAACGGGGTTCCCGGCTTGCAGAAGGGATGTAAGATGCCACTTTTCCTATCATGTTGTTCTTTTGTTAAGGGGCGCAGCTGATAGCTGTCAGAAAATAAACTGCTTGTGTTTGTACTTTGAGAACCCAGTGTTGGACCTGAGACTTACTCTTGCCGGCAACACCTGTTGTGTTCACTCTATTTGGGGCATCTGACATTGGCCACTATTGGCAGACAGGATGCTGGGCTAGATGGCCTTTGGTCTGACCCAGTATGGCCATTCTTATGTTCTTATCTGTGTGACCACAAAAATGTGGTCCACTGTGGAGAATCCCCTACGAAAGCCTGCTTGTTCCCTTCTCATGTTTTCCTCAAGGACACCCTTAAAATGGGCATACATCATTCTCATAAACACCTTATAAAGGTGAGAAAGCAGGCAGATGGGTCGATAGTTGCAAATGTCTTCTTGATCGCCTATTTTCAGCAGAAGAACAGTTCGTGACCTCTTCCAGTCTTTAGGAATTCTCCCCTGTTTAACATATCTTGAGAATCTCTCACTAAGTGTTATTAACAGTGTATCACCTCCTGCATGAAGTTTTTCTAGGTATACTTGGTCCTCTGTGTGTATTTGTACTTTATATATGTGAACATATATAAATAATATATTGTTTGATACATTTCATACTAGAAATATGGTCTAGTTAAAATAAATTGTTGCTTTATCCAAAATCCTGTAGGCTAAAATTAATTTAAAATTCAATGGGTAAAATTCTATTTTTGTAGTGTTTTAGAGCTTGTCTCTTCATGATCCCAAGATTATGTTATTTTAACTTAATATGGTAAATCCTAATAGCTTGATATATTCTGTCATTAGTAGTTAGTCATTTCTCTCTGCCGATGTGGACCATTTTGGGAAGTATTCAAGAAGTATTTGAACATCATTAATAATTACTTCTTGTAGAATATCTGTAACTGATACACTAGTTTGGAAGCATTATAGGAACTAGTATTTTCCTACTGTACACATCTGAGAAATATTCAATATCCCCATAGCACTGGGCTGGACTCTGTGCTAGAAGAAGAGAAGAAAAATTTGGAAAACTGTATTAAAAAGAGGATGAAAAGTCCTCCCTGTGACACACACTTATAATAATTTTCCTCCCTTCTTTTCTTTTGCCTCTTCTCCACTTCCCCCTGTGGAAATTCGAGGAAAAAGATATAAAAAGGAAAAAGGGGACCCCAAATTCAAAACCTAATTAGGTTTTGGTTTTCAGAAGATAAAACAAAATATTTTAAATTGAAATAAATCTTTTTTTGTTTTAACTTGAAATAAAGATTCATATGGAACATCCACTATCCCTTTCTTGTGATTTTGACAATTTCAAAACATTGTTCAGCATGGATTTGTAAAGAACAAATCATGTCAAACCAATCTGATAGCTTTCTTTGATAGGATAACGAGTCTTGTGGATAAGAGAGAAGCGGTGGACATGGTATACCTGGATTTCAGTAAGGCATTTGATACAATCTTGCATGATTTTCTTATCAATAAATTAGAAAAATACAACTTAGATGGGGCTACTATAAGGTGGGTGCATAACTAGCTGGATAACCATTCTCAGAGAGTAGTTATTAACGGTTCACAATCCTACTGGAAGGGCATAACAAGTAGGGCTCCAAAAGGGTCTGTTTTGGGATTGGTTCTGTTTAATATCTTCATCAACGATTTAGATATTGGCATAGAGAGTACACTTATTAAATTTGCAGTTGATACCAAGCTGGGAGGGGTTGCAACTGCTTTGGAGGATAGGGTCATAATTCAAAATGATCTGGACAAACTGGGGAAATGGTCTGAGGGAAATAGGATGAAGTTTAATAAAGACAAATGCAAAGTACTCCACTTAGGAAGGAACAATCAGTTTCACACATACAGAATAAGAAGTGACTCTCTAGGAAGGAGTACTTCTGAAAGGGATCTAGGGGTTATAGCGAACCACAAACTAAATAAGAGTCAACAGTGTGATGCTGTTGCAAAAAAAGCAAACATGATTCCAGGATGCATTAACCGGAGTGTTGTGAGTAAGACACGAGAAGTCATTCTTCCACTCTACTCTGCGCTGATCAGGCCACATTTGGAATATTGCGTACAGTTCTGGGCACCACATTTCAAGAAAGATGTGAAGAAATTGGAGAAGGTCCAGAGAAGAGCAACAAAAATGATTAAAGGTCTAGAGAACGTGAGCTATGAGAGAAGGCTGAAAGAACTGGGCTTGTTTAGTTTGGAAAGCAGATGACTGAGACGGGACACGATGGTGGTTTTCAAGTATCTAAAAGGGTGTCACAAGTAAGAGGGAGAAAAATTGCTATCCTTGGCCTCTGAGGATAGGACAAGAAGTAATGGGCTGAAACTGCAGTAAGGGCGGTTTAGGTTGGACATTAGCAAAAACTTCCTAACTGTCAGGGTGGTTAAACACTGGAATAAATTGCCTAGGGATGTTGTGGAATCTTCATCTATGGAGCTACTTAAGAGCAGGTTAGATAGACATCTATCTGGGATGGTCTAGATAGTGCTTGGTCCTGCCATGATGGCAGTGGACTGGACTTGATGATCTCCTGAGATCCCTTCCAGTTCTAGTGTTCTATGATTCTACAATTCTATGATTGTTTTTCTGATACAAAAATTGAATTGGGAGATTAAGTGAAAGCAACACTTTCCTGTGACCAGTTTAAGTTTGGATTAACTAGCATTCCCAGTTCCCTCTCCTACCCTACAAAATGAGTCAGTCAAGTCTCAACCAGCACTAATGAGGACCTCTAGACCTTAAAGCACCCCCCCCCCCACAAAACACACATATACAGCACCCCCAGGATAGCTAGAATGGATAATAGAACTCCCCCAATGAGCCACCATCCCTTTTTACCAGCACATGTCTGGGGGGGGGGGGGTGTTTGAGGTAAATCTCTTTATCTTTCCCCTGGATCCCACTCTGTCCCCATGCAGGTTGGTCTGGGCCTTGGATTATGTTCACACTCTCTTTCTGTGCTGGCCTGACCTTCCCAAACATGGAAAGAGGGGCCAGAAGAGGCCTCAGACATAGCCATTTTGTGTGTAGGTAATCTGGATCCTGCCTTCAGTGGTACTCTAGTGGGGGTTCATAAACATGCATAGGGTTGAGTATCAAAAGAAAATTAAATGGTTATGGAAGGAAACATTTTCCTCTGTCTGTTAAAACCCATATGAGTTATTTGACAGACTAATGCAATTGCCAGATTATAGGGGAACAGTAGTGCTGTGGTCAGGACTGAAGTGTGTTGACAGGCTTGTGTGTGGAAACTTCAACTATGAGAACTTACCATACTAGAGCTACCATTAGTTAGTGCTAACCACCATCCCCATAGGCAGGAGCACCGCCATTTATCAAAAGCAATGAATGAATGTCCAAACATGAAAGCAAGCCTGCTTTTCAATTAAGTTATCGGGAGCGGTGGTGTTCAGCACTTTATAGTCACAGGCCCTAAATACCTCGAGGAAACTGTCTATCTTCATTAACTATTTTTATATTTTCTTGCTTAATCTCTGACTCTCCTGAATATGGCTTTAAAATTTATCAATTTAATGTATTTAAATGAATAAAGGAATTGGTGGCCATCACACAAAGGCTACCCTATAACATTTGCATGCATTAGTTTCTCACTTTATGTTTATTCAGAAGGGATAACATTGTGAATAACATTGTGAATGACTAACTTTTGCTCCTAGAACCATTGATGAACCTTTGAAGGCAATCACAGTTTGGTCCCTGATCTTAGTTCTACTTCCTTAGTTTTAAAACTGTTGTAATCATTCACAATCTAGGAAGTGAAGCCTCAGGTAGGTTGAATGATCTAAAGAATGCAGTGGGATATTATTATTATTATTATTATTTATTTATTACGGTATTGCCCAAAATAAAAAGACACTGTCCCCAATCCAAAGTCTTATAACTCAGATTTAAGATTCTTAAATTTCCTAAAACACTTCACAATAGTTAAAGTGATAATAAAGAGTTTGCCATACTAAGGAGTTTTTTATGTTCAATATTTTGGAGGCTGTGATTTTGTTAGGCAAGGCTTAGAGCATTTTAGATCAAAGAAGCAAAAAATAAAGGCATAGGGAATAATTAGGAAATTTCATACATTTTTTTTTTCACCGGGACAGTATAATTCTGGCTGTATATATAACTCGAAACTTAGAACACATGGCTTCCTTCCTGACTGAGGGACAGAGATACATAAACCACAGAATGCGAGATTTATTAGCTGTTTGCAGCAAATTTTAAATTTCATTTTCAGTTGCTGACTAATTGCACCTGCAAGTACCTGTGTGGTTCTAGCTATGAAGGGTGCAGCTTAATGCTTATCTGGTTTAACTCACTGCTTCTGTGCTAGGGTTTTGCCATGCTAACTGCAAAGGCTCTGTTGAGTGCTTTAGTGCTGCATATGATAAATGGGAATAGCAGTCTCTGCTGTGCTGTGTGTTTAAACATATTATCTTATATCTTACATATCAGCCTAATGTTTAAAATTGAATTTACAGGTCTCAATTTTCTTATCACCATTCATAATTAACACCAACCTATTTTATTTTCATGGAATTGTTTCCTCCTTCTGCTCTGTAAGTGACTCCCTATTAATTTCTAAATCCAAAGTCCTTTAAAGCAGGGGTGGGGAACCTTTTTTGTGCTGGGGGGCCACTGACCAACAGAAAAATCGGTCAAGGGCTGCACACAAGTGAGAAATGGAAAAAAACACTCATTGTGGTCCCTGACTAAGATGGAGAAAGACACTCCCCACATTCCTCTTGCACAGCAGAGCCAAGGTGGGTCCAGCCTAGTAAATTTTGTGCACTCCAGCCCCCAGGGGGGCAGCGGGGAGGCTGGAGGAGCTCCAGCATGGGCTCCCAATGCCAGGGGTGGGCCCTGAGCCTCGGGGGCCGGATTCAGGCATGCCAAGGGCTGCATCTAGCCCCCGGGCCTGAGCTTCCCCACCCCTGCTTTAAAGACAGCTCTCCAAACATGTGTGGTATAAATCAGGTCCCAACTACCTTTTAGTGAGCTTTCAATCTCCATTAACAAATACATATTTGTATGAGTGTTCAAGCACTTTCATATTCAGGAAACATTGTGGACAAAAATTAGCTCAGACAGCTGTTCTCAAAAAACAAATGAAAGAACTTGTGAGTGCTGTCAGAACAAACACATGCAGTCAGTGTTCCCTGTAAGCTGTGCTCTTGGGCAACCAATCAGGAGAGATTCAAATGCTGCACAGCTGATTAGCAGAGCTATTCCAGGTAGGTTTTGTGTATCTAATGGTGGCGCACATTCGCACGTGAAAATTATCCTTCGTATGGATGGAAAAATCTGCACTTGGAGGGAAAAGGCTAGAGGGAACATTGTATGCAGTGCTTTGTAAATGAAATGTTCAGATACACTTTTTCCCAGAACTGTCCCAGCTCTAACAGGGATTCATTGTAGTGTAAAAAAACTGTAATGTCATGGAGTTAAAGAATCAGTCAGGAAAATATTGCCAAGCCTGTTGAATACCCAGGCAAAATCCTAGCCCATTGCAGTCGATGGCTAAATTTCCACTGATTTCAATGGGGCTAGAGTTTCACTCTCTATTTGTTGCTACTCAGAATAACTTCACATACATGAGCATTGCACAGTTACTATTTTCACATTCTTCTCAGTACATATTATCCATTGTTAAATTTGAGTTGATTGATGACTGAAATCAAATACAAATTAAAAAGAGTCTAATGTTTGTATGAAAAGATCGAGATCCATAGCTCACTAAAGTCAATCAAAAGACTTCCTTTGACTTCAATAGACTTTGAATCAGGCTTCTAAAACCTCATTTTTGTAAAGTAACTGCAGGAATAACTTGTAATGGCAAGTCTCAGAGAGGCAGCATTGTTAGTCTATAACTTTAAAACAATCAGTCCCGTTACTCCTGTAACACCTTAGAGACTAACAAAACATGTATAGTATCATGAGCTTTCATGGGCAAAACCCAGTTCCTCAGATGAGAGTGGGGAAAAAAGTAGAAACCTCCCAATTTATAACAGAAAAAGAAGGGAGGGAGGAAAAAAAAACACCTGAAATTTCAGGAAAAGACTACAGAGAGAAACTGCAGAACTGGCCTTCATATGCAAATATGACACCATCTCTCATGGCTTGAACAAAGACATGAACTGGATGGGCTGTTATATTCAATACCCAAATGACCTCAAAAGCTAAGTATGGGACATTTACAGCCCACTCAATAAGCCTCATTAGCACTGGCACTGCAATTGACAGGTGGTTTTTTTTGCCCCCTCCTCCCATTTTTTTCTGTTATAAATTTGGCGGTTTCCCCTTTTTACTCCTCTCATCTGAGGAAGTAGGTTTTTCCCATGAAAGCTTATGATACTATATATATATATATATATATTGTTAGTCTCTACGGTGCTACAGAACTACTCGTTTTTGTAATAGCAAGACAATTTCATTTTATTTCCAATAATGCAGTTGAATTCTCTGGGTGATTCATCTATTGGATTTTGCCATGATTAAGACTAAGGCTTTGATTCTATGATTACTTACAAGTGGGTGCCTATTCTGTTGAGAAACCTTATTAATTTCAGTGAAGGAGCACTGGGATTTAGTGTTCCACTGGTTACCATTCTCTGCCAGCAGAGGGTGTATTTCATCCAGTAACAGAGCACTCTGGCAACCATGCAGAGACAAGCATTTTTATTCAGATCAATAACGAGCTATAAAGTGAAATATATTAACTGAGAAATGACACCCATGGATTGTCTATAAGAAATACATGTTGGGAAAAGGAGAAGGTACTAATGATAGATTAGAACAGAAACTAGTTAGTGATGTTTTTCTTTAAGAATTGTCCCAGAAAAAAAGAGTAAAAATTAGTAAAAAGTATAGGGTTTCATTTATTTGCTGGAGCATGATGATGGAAGTGGAGCGTAAGAGGCAAAGTAATAGACCATGATTTTCAAAAATAGGTGCTTAATGGGAGGCCCATAAGTCTAGTTAGTCTACTTCAATAAGTGGCTTAATTTTCAAGTTTGCTTAGTTCCCAGCAGCTTCCACTGCCTTCAGTAATACCCATGTTTGAAAATCTGAATTGCAATGTACACTGCTTTCACATTTATTGAAATGTGGGTTTGGACTCATCTGGTGACAACTGCAATAGCATATGGAACAGGCTACACACCTCTCGCCTAATACCCAGGAGAGTGACACTTCATAAGAACAAGTGATATATAGACCACAGAAGGGCAACTACTATTGCTCAGAGTGGAAAGATCATATTGTATGGGTTTATAGGCAATGGGTTTCTAAGAAAGCTGATTCTCTTATTTCTGTACCCAGCTCTTTTTCTTTTCAGCCAGACCTTCCATGAAAGGCCATAATGGGATATGTCAGTAAATGTATCAGAGTTCTCAATACAGATATTATTAAAACAGGTTTTGCTAATTTTATGAGTGAAATTCTCAGGTCATTTATCTAATTTACATTCACACCTTTCTCAGGAAAACTCATTAACTTAAAAAGAAATTTGAGCGAGAATCCACACAATTTGACCTCATGGTAAATTAACTATTGAAGATTTCTAAACAAACACCACAAATCAAAACTTCGTCCCACGGTGTTTTCATTCATACCCCAAAAGTATGAATGAAATCCATACTCAGGCAAATGTCCCATTGAAATCACTGAGCAAGAAATGTGCTTTTGCACAAGAGCATCCATGGCAGTGTGGATGCTCTCTTGTGCAAAAAAGCTCTGATGGCCATTTAGCTATAGGGGTTTCTTGCACAAGAAACCCCTGTTCCTGTCCACACTAGCCTTTTTGCGCAAGAGCTCTTGCGCAAAAAGGCTTATTCCTCTTGGGGAGAGGAATAACTCTTGTGCAAAAAGCCCTCTCTTCTGACGATCTACTGTAAACTTTCTTGCGCAAGAATGGTCTTGTAGTGTGAACGCTCCTCAAATTTTTGCGCAAGAACAGTCATTCTTGTGCAAGAAGCCTGCAGTGTAGACATAGCCCCTGGGAGTTGTGCCTTCGCAAAGAGGGCAGATGCAGCGTTAAGCAATCACAAACAGGAAAATAATTTCTATAAAAGCCTAGTTCAAATTTCAGGACAATCAAATTCACACAAAATTTTAAAGAACAGTTCTGTCTTTAAAGCCAACTGTAGTATAATGCCAAGAGATACATTTTTCCCTTTGATCATGTGGTGAGCAAAGTTTGTATATATGTGTGTGGGGGGGGAGAATTAAAAAGGGAGAATTAAAATATGTTTATTGGAAATTCACAGCTAGGCACTTGCCCAGAAAAAGGCTGAGTACAAATGTTCAGGTCAAAGTTCACTCTCCTGATAGCTGCCTTGAACATTCCACTGCAAGAGAAATGATTCTTGACAGTCTGGGTGGAAATGTCATTGAGTGCGGAGGCACTGGCATGCTATCAGTGGCATTCCTCTCCTGAGCAGGTTTTGTTTGCTCAGCATAGGAAAAGTTATGGGCCAGGCTGCAGACAGACCCTCACAGATGTACAAGGAGCCTCTCAAACTATTTCCTATTCCCCTTTCTCTGATTCTTATTTCAGTTTTTCCTATTTACTATGTTACTCTGCTCCCTTTTTCACTGGATATTTTTTTTCTTTCTGCTTCTTTTCTTCCAGTTGAATGTTTGAGTTGCTTTCAGATTCATTGCAGTGTTTGAATAGGAGTCAGTTCAAAATTAAACACAATGTGTATGGCCCAATAACTGTATGCTGCCAAACTGATAAGGCAGAGACACTGTATTCAGACAAACATATTGCAATGTCTTAATAACTGCACAACGACTAGGGAGACAGGCCCTCCTAAATCATGGCTTCCTCTGTACCAGGAATGTGGAGGTTTACTAAATTGGCTTCCTTAATTAACTTTGGTGCATTGTTTTGCACCAAGCCCATGTTCTGGATAAAATACAGTGTATCTACAACAGTTAACAGCTGTAGATATAGAAGGGCTATAAAATTTGTACAAAGAATTACCTAGAACAGCGATTCTCAAACTTTTTGGGCTCTGGAGCCCTTTACATGCGTAAAAATTTATGCGGAGCCACAGCAGTCCACTGATTGTATGTGTTGTACCTATCGATGTTTCCAGTTTGTCAACCTCGTGGAGCTCCTGGAGGTGTCTCGCGGAGCCCTGGGGCTCTGCGGAGCACAGTTTGAGAAACACTGACCTAGAAAATAAGGATGCAGCTACACAGCAGGGCTTAACTTGAAATAAGCTATGCAAATTGAGCTATGTCAATTGCATAGCTTATTTAGAAATACTTAATTTTGAAATTGGGAGCATCAACATAACACTTATTTCGAAATAGAGCACTCTTCTTCCAACTTCCCTTATTCCTTGTACAATGAGGGTTACAGGAGTCGGAGTAAGAAGTCCTCCAGCTTGACAGTATTTCAACATTAATTCAAAATAACTGCCAGCTGTGTAGATGCGGACTAAGTTATTTCAAAATAATGTTACTGTGTAGACGTACCCTTTGTGGGCCAAAAAAAAAAAAAAAAGAAAAATCTTAGGCAAAGTTGATGTGCATGAGAGAACATGCTATTGTGCAAATATATCTATGATCCTTATGGTTATGATCCTTACGGTAGCTTTTCATTCCGTGGTTGTCTATCTTTATTCATTATGAAGTGTGAAGAGGATTTTTATTGCCTTAAATCAGGGCTGGGCAAAATATGACCTGGGGCCCAGATCCAGCCTGCCAAGCCACCAGATCTGGCCTGTGGACCACCCTGCTGGGACCCTCATGCACGCAGCTGCCACGGTTTAAAGCACAGTACGTACGGCTCTCTGCTCTGCAGGCAAGGGGAGGCTTTGTGTGACCTCCTTGCCCCCAGCCCAGTCCGCAGCTCCTATTGGCTAGAAACAACCAGCCAATAGAGGAACTGATCCCAGCCAATCTCTCAGCTCCTATTGGCTGGAAACAACCAGCCAATAGGAGCTAAGAGATTGACTGGGGGATGGGGGCAATGCAAGCCTTTTCCCCTTCCTGGAGCTGAGAACCATGTGGAAGAAGCAGCCTGCAGTTTCAAGCAGTCTGGGGCTGCAGCAGGCAGAGAGTCCAGCCTTCCTGTGGATGCTGTAGGGCTGCTGGCCAGGAGACACTTAGATAAGTGCCTCCCAGCCAGACCCTGCCTCTGGCATCCCCCTCCTGCACTCCAACACCCTCCCTCAGGTCACCATCCAAACCCTCTGTACCCCCTGCCCCATCTCATAACTCCCTCCCAGACTCTGTACCACCTTGTACACCCTCCCCCAGGCCAGAATCCTCTCCTGCACCCAAACACCCTCCCAGACCCTGCACCCCATTCCCCAACACAGCTCTCAACCTCTCCTTCACGCAAACTCCCTCTTAGGGTATGTCTAGACTACATCCCTCTTTCGAAAGAGGGTTGTAAATTAGATATATTGAAATTGCAAATGAAGCTGGGGTTTGAATTTCCCGTGCTTCATTTGCATAATTGTGTCACAGCGTTCTGTCGAAAAATGCTATTTCGAAAGTGAAACCACCATCTAGACACGGTTCTTTCGAAAAGAAAAGCCTTTTTTCGAAAGATCCTGTACTCCTCAAAAAATGAGATTTACAGGATCTTTCGAAAAAGGTGTTTTTTTCGAAAGAACTGTGTCTAGATGGCGGTTTCACTTTCAAAATACCCATTTTCGAAAGAACGTGCGGCTGCCATTATGCACATGAAGTGCGGGAAATTTAAATCCCGGCTTCATTTGCAATTTTGATCTGTCTAATTTACATCCCTCTTTCGAAAGAGGGATGTAGTCTGGACATAGTCTTGGACTTCACACCATCTCCTGCACTCCAGTTCCTTGCCCTGTGTGCCCTTTTGCACCTAACCTCCATCCTAGACCTCACACCTCCTCCATAGAAAAGTGTGGTCCTTGACCACTTTCCAAAATCTTGGAGTGGCCTCCCACCAAAAATTATTGCCCACCCCTTTCTTAAATAATTAAGAAAAATACAGACAGACAGAGCTTTATGGCAGACATAAAGTACTTACGAGGGCAAGGCCATTTTTATTAAAGAGATTGCAGTATGCCACTGCACACAATGGTGTGTTTACATATACACTGAGCAAAAGTAAAGACAGCAAACAAAGGCAACAGGAGAGCTACCTGCATAGAAAAAGCCCATGATTCCTGGTTAGCTTGAGGAACTAGTCTAAAGGCTGCCCTCAGTTATATCTACTAGAGTTAATAGGACTGTGCAAGTGAGAGCAGAACTTGGCTTGTAAACTTCAAACAGCTCACAATAGCAATCAGGAAAACAAGAAGAAATTAAAAAATGAAACACTACCATGTGGAACAAATCTGAAACCTCCCGTCTCCTCGGTAAGAGCACTCAGCATCCCATTGTATTTATCCAGATCAAATGCAGGACATGAGATATATTGAGACAATGTGAAGATGGGATGGGAATGTGAAAATGTTCAAATAAAAGCATTATTTTGGCAATATTGCTAAGGCTAACATGGGTTATAAAAAGAGAGTCTCTGAGGCTGGCATTGATACCTTCAGTAACCAAGCCAGCTGACCGGAATGACTGTATTATGACAACCCTAAAACTGAGGGAAAGAAAATATAAAAGGGGTGCTTAGCTTTTCATATAACATAATTACTTGGTTTCTTTGAAAACATTCAATCCATAGAGCGTGTTGGCTATTTGAACACAAGTGCATCTTTGGAAAGAGATGACAAGAAACAAACTGTAATAGTGGAGAGTAAAATAAATTTAATGTGCATTTCCACAGTCTTTGACTAAGGGTATGTCTACATTAGAGCGTTATTTCGAAATATCTTATTTTGAAATAGTTAATACGAAATAAGTTATTTCGAAATAATGCGTCCACACACAAAATGCATTTTGAAATAGCATTTTGCTATTTCAAAATAGTGTGTCCACACTGAGTGGACGCTGAATCACATTTAAGACCAGTTGGAACCAGGTCCGTCAGGGCATCAGGTCAGGATTTACTTTGTGTGGCTGCTGCCTGAGGATATCTGAGGCCTGTGCTTCAAGGGAGCCCCCCTGGACAGCTGGTTCTCAGCTTTCCCTGCTTGCTTGCCTACCTTGATGAGGGACAGCAAAGCACGTTGTCTCTGCGTGCTCTGGTTGCCCTCACTCGGGACACCACAGCACTCGGCAACATGGAGCCAGAGTTGCCCCTGGGCACTCTGGTGCTTCTCTTGGATGCATTGCTGCGAGCCTGGCTGCACTTTCTGCAGGCTGCCATCTGGGAGGTCCATCCGGGGGCTGTCAGTATCCAGGAGGCCCTGCGGGAGAGCTTCCACCCTGAGGAGCACTAAGAGCCTCCCTGGTCTGCCCCACTGGGGGCTTGTGCCTCATTCCTCCCTCACGTCCTTCCACTTACCCCTCCCTAGCCCCACTTCCTGATGTCAAATAAAATACATGTATTTTCATGAACACAAACTCTCTTTATTTAACAAAACTGGGGGGAGGGGATGAAACTCTGGTGAGATTGGGGAAAGGAGACGGGAGACAGGAGAAGAGAAGGTGGGAGAGAGGAGGGGGAAACCTGGGAGGAGAGAGTGGGAAGGGGGAAGCAAGAGGAAAGAGGGGGAGGGGAAGCTCAGGGCTCAGGGTCTCGCCAGACCAACTTGATTTTCATGCAAACCTGCTTCTGGGTTCGCATGTGGCCTTTGGTGGCCAGGCTGGCAGCTATCCTGCCATAGCCGGCCGCATTCCTCCATCTAGTGCAGAGATCATGGACATTGGGGGCATTCCCCCAAACCTGAATAAGGTCCATGATCTCCACCCTGGACCAGGAAGGCGCCCACCTTCTCTGGGCCCTGGCAGGTTCCTGGGAGCTGGCAGACTGCTCCTAGGGAGCAGTGGAGGGCTGGCTGCTAGTGGCTTGCTGGTTCATGTTTTGGGGCCATTGGGTCAGGGGCAGTGACTGCTGACTCTGGGCTGGCAGGCTTGGAGCTGGCACAGGCACTGTGGCCAGAGTCAACCCCTTTAAGTGTTCCGGGGAGGGGGGGAGGGAGAGGAGTGTTCTTGGTTGAAGCTGGAGTGGCCACCAGAGTGGCACCCTGGGAAGGCTGGAGGCTCCCTATTTTGATATAAGTGTCTACAAAGCCTTATTTCAAAATAGCTATTTTGAATTTGGCATTATTCCTCGTGGAATGAGGTTTACCAATTTTGAAATAAGCCCTCTGCTATTTCGAATTAATTTTGAAATAGCAGTTTGACTGTGTAGACGCTAGTAAAGTTATTTTGAAATAACTTTGCTGTGTAGACATACCCTAATGAAACAGAGCACTTCTTCATGAAAGTGGTTCCCAAACTGTGGGGTGCACCCCCCCTCCCGTGGGGGCACAGAGGAACTTTTGGAGGGGTGCACAGCAGGGCGGGTCCAGCCCCCATGGGGGGCAGGGAGGGAGCACCACCTAGCCCTACTCTACCCCCAGTCCAGTGCTGTGCCCAGCTGCAGCTCCACTCCATCACCAGCTGAATAATGTAAATGAGGAAAAAGGGGTGGACGCTTCCTCATGGTTCTGATCCCTGCAAGATGTTGAAAGCCTCCTGTGAGGTGCAGAGCACCCTTAATGCTCACTGAAGTCAATGGGAGCTGACAGTGCTCAGCTCAATCTAAAATCAGGTTGCCTCTGACCACAAATTTGATCCATATGATAGAGAGCATAGAACTTGTAGTTCTTCTGTGTTGCGGACTACATTGGTAGTGTTAATAGGAATTATGTGCCCTCATCCAGGAGAAATCCTGCAATTTGGTGGACAAGAAAAGGTATGTCTCTCTTCCTGCTGATACACATGATATATGGTAGGAAAGTTCTGTTGACAGAATTATGTATTCAGTATTTAAAAGGATCCCAGACCACCTGTTAATGGGACTTATTCCACTGTTTATTAGCAAAATTTCATATACTGAATCCTCTGAAAACGTAAATCTACAGTACCCTAATGAGTTATGAAATATTTCATACTGAGTAACTGGACACAGCATTTAGCAATCCACAGAAAAGATAATATTGCTGACTTGAAAACCTCTCAATTTAACTCATATAAATTAAATTATTCAAGTGTAACATAGTATAGAGACTTTGTTGATGAAGGAAGACTTTGCAGACAAAACAGGTTAACTAACAAGTCTACCTTCCTCATGAAAGGAAATCTAAAGTATAGTGATTCTGTTTTCTGCTCATTTGAGTGAAGTTCATACAATGCATGCTGAATGAAGAGAACCTCTCTTTGATAACTGATGCTCATAATTTCAGATGATATTTTATCAGAACTTTTTATACTTTGTGGATGGTTCTAAGAGCAACTCCTACATGAGTTTATGTAAGGGTGCGTCTACACTGCGACGCTAGCTTGAAATAAGCTGCACAATTTGAGCTACGGAAATCACAGCGCTTATTTAGAGCTTATTTTGGAATGGACCACTATTCTGACAAGCCCCTTAATCCTCGTGGAATGAGGTTTACCAGAATAGCACACCCATTATATCGATTGCATTTTGAAATAACAGGTATGCTGTAAAGATGAGGAAAATACCTGATGTATCCCGAAATAGCATCACAGTTTAGATGTACCCTTATTCTCTGGATATGACAACCCATTCATGGTGTCAGTGAATCATGAAAAGAAATGAGTTTTTATAATGTGTGGTTTGTTTATTTTGGTTTTGTCTTATTTTTTTCCATTGGCTGGTATAACTTGTAAGGAATAGTTACACCTAAATCAATGAGCCAGAGAGTGAGAGGGAAAAATATACTAAGGTAGAAGTTTACAAAAGAAATGTTAAATTTCCACAAAAATCTTCATTACTGCTAACTACAGGTTGGACCTCTCTGGTCCAGCAACCTCAGGACCTGACCGGTCCTGAAGGAGGGAACTTGTTGGACCAGAGGAGGTCCCCTGCTACTGGCTCCCAGAACCATTGTCCCTTCCTGCTGCTAGCCCCAGCTGCTATCTCTGCCAGGCTGCTAGGCTGCTGTGGCCTTAGCAGCCTGGGCTGCAACATTCCTGGTCCTACTACCAGGGCCAGGACTGCCATGGTCCTGGCCCTGCTACTGGGGCTGCCGTGGCTACCAGGTCCCCACCCCCTGCCACAGCTTCGACCCTGGTCCTGCCACCGTGACTGCCATGGCCGGGCCCCACTACCGGGGCTGCTGCAGCCCTGGTTGCACTACCATAGCTCTGACCCTGGTCCCAGCTGCAGCCCCAGTGGGCTCTCAGCCGCCAGCCCTCTTGCCACTGGGGCTCCCAGCCAGGACTCCCTGGTCCAGGAACATAAGAACATAAGAATGGCCATACTGGGTCAGACCAAAGGTCCATCTAGCCCAGTAACCTGTCTGCCGACAGTGGCCAACGCCAGGTGCCCCGGAGGGGGTGGACCGAAGACAATGATCAAGCGATTTGTCTCGAGCCATCCATCTCCAGCCTCTGACAAATTGAGGCCAGGGACACCTATGGTTCTGCTGGCCCATGGATGTTGCCGGACCTGAGAGACCCACTTTTGTGAGGTCAAACCTATAGTGTTTCTTCAAGAGCTGGGTATATTCACTTAAATATTTAGTAAGATCATTCATAACAATCCTATTTCTTGACTTCTAATAATGGAACCTATGACATGTATACAGGTTAAAACATGATAAATAATTCATATTTTTCCATTATTGGTCATTTTCCTCTCTTTATCTAGTTAAATTGGCTGTGAACAGATTATGATTTTTGTTGAATGTATTCATTTTAGTTATTCAGTGGAGAATCTGTAAATAATCCTTGAATGGCAGCTCATTCACAAATCCTCCATCGTGAATATTTGTGAAAGAATTTAAGCTTTTTTCACTGGAACCATTGTTTTTATGCACTAATTGAAGTGAGGCTATTATTGTGGCCACTCACAAGTCTGAATTTACTTTGAGAATACTCATTAACATCGAAACTTTATATCTTGTTTTTCTCTGTCAAATCATTTTCTGGAATATTTGTAAAAAAAAAGCTTACATGGTGCAAGAATAGTTAAAGGAGTTCATTTAAAAATTAAAACAAATAGGTTTGGGAAGGTCTGCATTATTTACCCAGCTCGAATACAGTTCCATGCCCACACCTACTGCAGGAGAGGAAAAGTAGATTACAGAAAATGATTGAAAAGAGACATAATTAATGTACTGTAGTTTATGTCAATTAATGGAGACAATTCTCTGAAGAGGACACCAGGCTAATGCTGAGTATAACTACTATTATAGGAGGCCTCCAGCATACAATGAACTTTTCCACATGAAGGCTATGTCTACACTGTAGGGAAAAGTCAGAAAAAGATATGAAAATTGTGAACCGCAATTTGTGTATCTTTTTCTGCTTTTTTTTCCAAAAAAGGCTTTTCCGAAATTTGGCCCGTCTACACAAGCCCATATTTCAGAAAAAAACGGACACGTTCCTTGGACGCAGCAGAGCTTTTCCGGGATACCGGAGGTATTCCGAAAAAACTCTGCAGTCTAGACATAGCCTAAGAAACAATTTTTTCCTAGTCAGCTTTAAAACTGGCTCAGCTAACCAGTTATGGCTGTAGCATACAAATACACAAGAAAGAAAAAATGAGATTTTCTTCCCCTTGAATCTTGGCCCTGCCAGAGAGTGTGCATTTTGCTTATTCTGAAAAATTAAGGCTAAGCAGATAGTAATTTGAGATACAGCTGCCACTTCTGAGTTTTGATTCCTCACCAGAAAAAACAGTATCTATCTTCCGTGATGTGGACAAAACTTGTACACTTTGGGGAAAATGTCTCAATACAGAAAGTCTTTAGAGGAGCAAGATACAGAATAATTAATGCCTGGCTGCATACAATGGAGATCTTTTTATGCTTTTCTTAAAATGTCTTATTCATGTTTTTAATACTACTGATATAATCATTTCCTTTTTTCTTAACCACTTCCATAGGCTAGAGAGAGGTCTGATTTAGCAGATATCTTTCCAGTTCAAATGCTTTCCTAATGTCTGTGTTCCTTTGCTTTTTCCAGCCCTTCACAGCACCACATCCATTAGAAATAATTGAACTCTTCATTTCTCAAATTGCAATATTACCCAAACATACAATATTTTTGAATAATCTGAATGCATACATCAAAGGTTCCTTTTTTGACACTGTCATTCTGAGAAGGTTTTATTATCTTATTAATTATTCTTCCAAACTAAACTTAGCCTTCCCAACTGAATGCCTTATACTAAATTAAAAAACAAACAATTTTTGTTACCACAGAAAATACATCTTTCTCCATAGTGTTTTGGCAAGATTATTTAGCAATGCACATTTATTCAAGTGTGTGGTATGTAAGTTTTAGGGGCAAATTCAGAGGTAGTATATAACAGGATATAAAATTATACTCCAATGTATTAGTATAGACTATCTCCTTCCAGAATTTCTTGAACTAAATTGGACTTTATTAGACTCGTTTACACTCTTCTACCAATGGTAAGATAATCTAAAGTGAAGTTATCAAATAGGCATAAGGATGTATAAATTAAAGTAAGACTACTCAGAATATGTAAGATTTTTCAGGACTAGGCCCCAATAAATTATTAAGATTACATTCTATATTGACAGACTCCAGGAAATCTATTTTATGAAGTTTAATATCCAGCCTTAACTAATCCCACTACTACTTGGTCTCTGAACAATGGATGAT
The DNA here is from genome assembly GCA_032595735.1 of Pelochelys cantorii. NCBI lineage: Eukaryota > Metazoa > Chordata > Testudines > Trionychidae > Pelochelys > Pelochelys cantorii. Next base: position 327,802,778 of record CM064326.1, on the reverse strand, counting down.
TAAACAAGGCCATCCATCACAGTAGCAGTTATTGGAAGGAAAATGTATGAAATTTATATTGGCTTTGAATCTTCCACTAACAACAAGTAGTGGAACTGCAGGATCCTACAAATCCAACATTTCTGAAAAAAGATCTTTTACATATTAATGGATCCAAGATGCAATGTTGTGAGTTAAAGATTATTTTTTTCTGTATGTCCTATGTTTTGTCATCCTACCCTTAAAGTAGATTTTTGATGGGTTGTATATATGTGCAGCAATTATTTAAGTTTACTGAAGGTCTTTGGAGCACAGTTTTATCCCCGAGTCTGAATTTTCAGATTAGTCTCCTTCTAAGTCAGATTTTAAATAATATTTTAATACTTTTGTGCAAAATATTTTCTGAAAGTGTCTGAAAAATCATTCACTAAAAGGATCAATTATTTTGTTCTGAATGCACTAAACCATAGTCTTCTAATTCTATTATAGTTCTTTGAATGCATACTAACACCTACTGCTGTCTATCATGAAGAAAAATGCCCCTATAGATACGTTTGAATTGTCTTTGCTTCTAAGACATTCAGTAGAGAGTGTGAAATTAATTAGGATTATTTAATCCAGAATGTGGCCCTATTTCATGTGATTATTTATGGTTTTCACACTTTAATTAGGCATTTAGAATATGTCACATTTGCCATCCAGCCACTTGAAGTACAAGATATTCCTTTTATTTATTGCAATGCTCAGTACTGTAATGAATTCATGCCAGTCACCATAAACACATCATCCTAACACTTCCAAATGTGCAGGACTTATTTTTTATGTTCAGTCAGAATGAAGCCATAAAAGAGAAACCATGCTGATTTTTGATCATTCCAAATACTAGTTTTCTGCGCCATTATTTGCTGTTTTTCTTGCTCTTCACATCTTTCTATATATATAAAAAAGTTTTTCCTGACTGATGCATTCCGCAGCCCCTCCCCACTCAGCCACCCAGCCTCTGCCCTCCCTCCCTCCCTTACTGGTGCTGAGGGCCCCAGCCTCCCTGGTGTTGGGGCAGGCAGCAGCCACACCACTTCCTCGGTCTCCCTGGAGTTCCGGGAGACAGGACGGCAGCCATGCACCTTCCCTGGTGCTCCAGGAATGGGCCAGGAGTTGCAACCCCTTTCCCTTATAGGGGAGAGGGGTCCGGGAGCCACACTCCCTCCCCCTCACAGGAGGGGAAAGGGGTCCGGGGAAGGGGTGCCCCCACCTAGTCATGAAGGAAGTCCGGGGCTGCACGCCCTCCCCTTTTGCGGGGGGAGGGGCAGGAGCCAGTGACTGGGGGGGATTAAGAGATGGGGAGCAAGGGCCTGGGTGACTTTGGCCTGTGGAGGGGGGGGAGAAGAGCTGAGATGGCCTCAGACCCTCCCCAGCAGCTGGGGGGGGAAAGCGGGGGCCAGGGTGGCCTTGGCCCCAGGCCCTCCCTGGCAGCCAGAGGGGACAACCAGGCCTGGCACGGCTTCAGCCTAACCCTCTGACGGCCGGGGGCAGTGAGAGCTAGAGCTGGTCTGGCCTTGAGGGGTCCTGGCGGCAAGGGGAGACAGACAGGGCAGGGCAGAGCTGCCATGCCTCAGTGCATGGCAGACAGAAGGGCACCGTCCTCTAGTGTAGATTTAAAAAAAATACATTTTTCCCATTAAAGTAACACGGGGGCTATGTCTACACTGTAGGCGTTTTGCGCAAGAACAGCTGTTCTTCTGCAAAAACTTGCGGAGCGTCTACATTGCACGCGCGTTCTTGCGCAAGTAGATTTACAGTAAAGCATCGGAACAGAGGGCTTCTTGCACAAGAGTTATTCCTCTCCCCACGAGGAATAAGCCTTCTTGCGCAAGAAGGCAGTATGGACGGGCAACAGGGATTTTTTGTGCAAGAAGCCTCTATGCAAAAATGGCCATCAGAGCTTTCTTGCACAAGAGAGCTTCCACACTGCCATGGACGCCCTTGCACAAAAGCACATCTCTTGCGCAAAAGCACATGGCAGCGTAGACGCACTCTTACACAAGATCTTTTGAGCAAGAACTCTTGTGCAAAACAGTTCTTGCACAAAAAGCCTGAAGTGTAGATGTAGCCATAAGAAGGACAAATATTTTGACAACATATCTAAAAGCACATGTAAAATCATGTGGGAATGGAGTCCATTAAAATAATAACCAACCCAAAGATTCAGTTAAAATGCAAACTAAACCACACACAAACATATTATAGCTCTGAGGAAAGAGGTATAAAAAAGTGATTTGTCCAAGGCTATAAAATGGGATTGTCCTCACTAGAGATGAGCAAACAATGGGTTTTTTTGTTCCCTGGAATTTTAGGAAAACAAACCATTTATTTTGACCAAAAACACCGCAACATTTTTGGAATGTTTCATTTCAATTTGACTTTCAGGCATTTTGGCAGAAGCAAGCAAAGGATTCAACTTCCTCATAAATTTAGCCCCAGTGATTAAGATACTTCCATGGGATAAGTGAAAGCCAGGTTCAGTTCTTCTCTAAGCCTAATGTGAAAAAGGGATTTGAAAGTGGGAATAACCCATGGGAGGAGAATGTCCTTGCTCAATGACTATTCATTTTCATCATAAATTGCCACCTTAAATTACAATGAAGAATCATTGGGAGAGGAAAACTGTAAGGATGATGGCACAGTTGTTTCTCTGTTCTTCAAATATAGACTAAAGCTTACATCCCAATGGGCTTACAAGACAGAAGGCATAGCCATCACTTTCTCTTCCTGTATCCATTTTGCGAATACTTTGCTTGCTTTCATCAAAATGCTGAAAGTCAAAATTAAAATAAACATTTCATTTTGACTTTACTATCAGAAGCTTCCCCAAAACCTGCTGCCACCAGTGGGGTTGAAAAGATCCATCTTATTCAGGAAGAGCTCAGGAAAGAGGCAAGAAAGACCTACAAGGGGCATGAGAATAATCAGAGACAAAAAGTGCTGGTATTCACAATAGGCCAGAAAGTTTGGCTCTCTGTCAAACATCTCTAGAACAGTAAACCTTAGACATTGGAAAACCAGTTCCTGGGACCTTTCCTGATACACTAGTAAATAAAGTGGCCATTTTGTGAATTCTTTGCTTGCTTTTATCAAACTGCCTGAAAATCTAAATGGATTTTTTGGGGCAAAAGTGAAATGTTTCATACTGACATTACCAAAATGATGTTGCCTATTTTGGTTTGGTCAGTACTATTTGGCAAACTTGACACAAGTTAATGAATAGTTTGTCAACTTGAGTCAACAATTAGTTCAAAAAAATCACCCATTTTTGCCCTTCACTGCAGTCTTAGTCTGAGTTGTCTAAGTTTCACTCTTCTTGAGTTAGCTGAGCTCAATTGAAAGTGGTTATGTTCCAGCAGAACAGCAGAACAGAGTTATTACGTTAGCAGCACAATTTGGCTGAATCCCCATTGCATATCTTGAGCATCATCAGCACTCAGGCTCCAACCCCCACATGTGACAGGCGAGAATGGTAACAGCATTACTTAATTCAAATAGAAACTTCTGTGTGTGGATGGGTGCCAGGTTAGCGAAGCAATGAAGTTATGTTTTGAGCAAATAGTGCAGTGAAGACAATCCCAACGTGTTGGAGACAAAGCTGAGAAGAGAACGAATGTCTCGTGCTTCCCAGTCCTATTTAATCACATGGATGTCATCATACATACCACAGAAGTGATATGTACAGTGATTAGGTGAGGTAGAACTAATATATATCTTTTATAAAATATGTCTAAATGGACTGAGATTCTTAATCAGTTTCATTTGATCATGTCCTTGATGAAATTATTCATTATTATTCTCATAAGTTACATAGCAACAGGTCTTATCAAGATATTGGCTAGGACAAGATGGGTTTTCTTCCTACTTATTTTATCTATATTTTTGCGCAAAATCAAATGAACAATTTAACATTTCCTAATAGCATGTATGGATCTCTTTTTCATAATCTAAATCTTGTTGGGAGATTGACCTACATAAAAGATCTGTTCAAAGAAAAGAAAAGATTTTTACTGTCTAAAAGCAATGGAAAACAACTTGGACTAAACTAGAAAATTAGAAGGCATATGTGATTTTACCCTACTGGGTAATCATTTTTCATTATCATATGAACACCACAACTTGAAAACTACCAAGAATGAGCCACAAACAATGAACACTACTCACATTTAAACCATCAAATCTGGAGTCAGACTATTTCCTTTTTCCATAGCACCGTCTAGCCAAATACCTGGGAAGTTATCTTTTATAGCCAAAAACATCACAAAATGGTTTGGCGCACTATTCAAAACCTGTCAAAAAGTGTGTATTTTGAACATTGAATATTAGTCACTGGGTAACCACAGCTTTTTTTATTCTCATCTTAAATAAAAAGATTGTATGGGGCTAATATTTCTTCCAGGAGTTGATAAATGAACTCACCTTGGGCTGACATGCATTAGAGCATAATGTTTTCTACCATCAAGATGAGGGGGAAAGAGGCATTTTATTGAACAGGGTGATCAGTGGAATATATTTATTTTTCTTTAAAAAGCTCACAAAGAATTCCTAATAAGTTACAACTACAGTATATGATTCAGTTGAGGGGATCTATTGAACAACAATACTCAATGTAGTACAAAATCCAAAACTTTTCAAAATATGGTGGGTCTCATTCTTAATTTTAAACAGTTATACATCCACTAATTTAATTTATGCCTTACTGAGGGGCAGGTGCTGAACCACTAGGAAACAAGGAAAGCTTTGATGTAGACTTAAGTGGATGCAAGGACTGGCACTTCCATGTGATTGAGACCCAATAATAGTGTTGAAATAACTTATTCTGCAATGGAGGCTGGAAACTATGCTCATGTAGTTATCTGATTATGCAATATAATCTGCCTGATAATGCAGATGACACATACACGATAACATGTTTACTGTCTACACTTCAGAAATGGACTGAGGAAATCATGGTTCTGGTTTGAAAAAAAAAAAAGTCAATGAGATTTTGCTGGGAGCCAGGCACCACTTTGATTGAATGAACAAAGACAGGAAGGAGGCCACTAGGCATGTTTTTGTCTCTTCTGTCCAAGAGACAATTCAGAGTGGTTTTTAATGTGTCTTGATTTGCTTAAACCTCATTAGTCAGGCTCTGTTATTGCAAAACCCAAACTAAGGTCAATGGAGGGTTCTATTTTATCAGCACCATTAAAGTACGTCAGGTCTATTATATGTAACGTGTGCATGTGTATTATATGTAACAAGAGCATAGTACCCCAAGAAGAAAACACTGTGCACAGATCACCATTTGTAAAAAATATGTTTAATAGGCTTTTGGAATCCTAAGTAGGCTTGTTGATCTATAGTACATATGTATATATTTCAGAATTATGAGCCTGTCTGTCTATCTGTCTGTCTTTCTGTGAGTCCATTTGTTCAAGAACTCCTACTAATCGGTAAGAGTTAGGACTACCAAATTTGGTATGCAGCTTCTTCTTACTCTAACTTAAATCAAGGTTAGGATTTTGGTTGTGCAACAACAATTTGATGTGCCTGGAATTCGATTGTGTCTCATAAAATGGAAAGGGAAGAGTCTGGTAGGACTTAAACTGTAGAATGACCACAGGGGGGCAGCAAGCACCCCAGTGGAAAGCCATAAGCCAGCAGCAACCAACATCTGGCCTGCCCTGGGGAACAGCTGCGAGTTGCTGCATGGCCTCCACTGCCCTCAGGCCAGCCCCCAGGAGCAGCGGCAGGCAGCCTGCATGACCCGTGCCACTTCTGGACCAGCACCAGAAAGAAGCCAGCAGCTGGGTGTGTTCCTCTGCTCCGGTCTGACCAAGGGATAAGCCAGCAACCAGGGTGTGTGGCCCATCCCGGCTATGGGCCAGACCCAAGCAACACTGGGTAAGTCTTCTAGTGTAGCACATTCTTTGTTTTCCTTCTTTATTTCTCCCTTCTCTTACTTCCATATCTTGTATCAATGCTACACACACAGCCACCTACTTCTAGATCACCGCTTCTTGATCTATGCCTCCAGCCTCTGCTCCTTCAGCTGTTTCTCTCATGAAACATCCAAGCCCTAGTCTTTTCCTCTAAAACACATTACACCACAAGAAAATAAACTAAAAAAAATGTTTTCAGAACCTCCTTGACATATCCATTGCAATCACATTATCTCATTATTACATTATCTCATATCTATTACCACCATCCTCCCTTCCTCTTCTAGTGCTGTTCATAATCATTGATCTAATTACAACATTAGGCAACTCAAATTACATCCAAGTATACATATGCAAGAAATATTAGGTTGGGATTGTCAAAGCCTCTTAAAGAATTTGGATGTCCAATTCCCATTAAAATCACTAAAAATCCCTGAGCATAATGCCTGCCTAAACTTACCCATACCTACTCTATAGCCCATTTTAAGGTAGAATTATTTTGTAAATTCAAATCTTTAGACCTGAGACAAGAAACTTTTGTTTGGGCAAGGGTACTATGTAAGCATATATATGTTATTAGCATGTGGATAGTTTGTCACGTGGCCTATTCATTTTCATCTGTATTTAGCCTCTGACCTGACTTTTGACCTTTCACCTATTTATTATCTCCTAAATTTGTCAGCATTAGCCCTTCATGTACTTGACCTGTGCCCTCATAAATTATGCAAGGTCACACACATTGTCATGAAACAAACAGAAAAGCTGGAAGTTACTCTTGCTGAACAAACCCCACATTGAGCAGACATGTGCAAAGTTTTGTCACTGATTCAAGAAAAATTATGCAAGCTAGCTTACCTAGCACATCTCTTAGCGGATAATTTCAGTGGTTCATCACGATTAGTATACTGGGTGCATAAATAAATAAATAAAACCAGGAGCCAGCTCAATGCATCTGTTGTAAAACCTCTTGGATGGGATCAGGGCAAGGAAAATGCTAGACCAGATCCTTAGTTGGTATAGATTAATGTAGTTCTACTGCATTCATTGGAATTGAACACAACTCTTTTATACCAGCTCAGCATCTGGCCCATGTGAATTTATGGCCAGTACTTCCAGTGCAGCAGTAGTACAGAAACACTTATTCTAATGAGATTCCCAGCCTGATTTCCTGCTCTCTTTTCAGAGATTGAGGGGGTTAGGGAACGCTATTCTCTCGGTGCCTTTAGAATAGTCATGGAGCAAGAGATACAGTCCTTAACACCAAATGTTCATATCACTGGGCTCCTACTTGATAGAAAACTGCCTTCCCTTATGTAAGTGGACCCTTGAAATCCAAGCCAAAACAGGAAATAACAACAAATGATCCTGTAGCACTTTACAGACTAACAAAGACGTAAACTGGATGGGCCGTTTTCAACACCCAAATGACATCAAAATCTAAGTATTTGACACTTAGGGTATGTCTACACTAGCCCCCTAGTTTGAACTAGGGAGGCTAATGTAGGCATTAGAAGTTGCAAATGAAGCCCGGGATTTAAATATCCCGGGCTTTATTTGCATCTTCCCATCCGGGCGCCATTTTTAAATCCCCCTAGTCCGAACTAACTGCCCGCGGCTACACGCGGCAGTCAAACGTTAATTCGAACTAAATCCTTAGTTCGAGTTAACTGTTACACCTCCTGGAATGAGGTGTAACAGTTAACTCGAACTAAGGACTTAGTTCGAGTTACCATTTGACTGCCGTGTGTAGCCGCGGGCAGTTAGTTCGGACTAGGGGGATTTAAAAATGGCGCCCGGATGGGAAGATGCAAATAAAGCCCGGGATATTTAAATCCCGGGCTTCATTTGCAAGTTCGAATGCCTACATTAACTTCCCTAGTTCGAACTAGGGGGCTAGTGTAGACATACCCTTATAGCCTTCTCTATTAGCCTCTTTTTGCACTGGCACTATAATTGACAGGGTTTTTTTTTCTCCTCCCCCTCTCCTCTCTTTTTCTGATGTAAATTTTTGGGGTTTCTGTACCTTTCTGTGCCTCTTGCTCCACTCATCTGAAGAAGTGGATTGTGCCTATGAAAGCTCATGATATTATATAAACATTTTTTTATTAGTCTCTAAGGGTATGTCTAGACTATATGCCTCTGGCGACAGAAGCATGTAGATTAGGCTACCCAGCATAGGAAAATGAAGCGGCGATTTAAATAATCGCCACTTCATTTAAATTTAAATGGCTGACGCGCTGAGCCGATCAGCTGTTTGTCGGCTCAGCGTGGTAGTCTGGATGCTCCGTGGTCGACATCAAAGGCATTTGTCGACCTCCCAGGTAAACCTCATCCCAGGAGGCATACCTGGGAGGTCGACAAATGCCTTTGATGTCGACCTCGGAGCGTCCAGATTACCGCGCTGAGCCAACAAACAGCTGATTGGCTCAACGCGGCAGCCATTTACATTTAAATGAAGCGGCGATTATTTAAATTGCCGCTTCATTTTCCTATGCTGGGTAGCCTAATCTACATGCCTCTGTTGCCAGAGGCATGTAGTCTAGACGTACCCTAAGGTGCTACAGGATCACTCCTTTTTAAAGTTTTTTTTTTAATTACAAACTAACTCGACTGCCCCTCTGAGACAGGAAAAAAAAATCTATTCAGTTGTAAGCTGTCATTTATGCTGGAGTAACGGGACATATGGGCACCATTGTGTGATGATTAATAGTGAAGGTTTCAGAACATTATTTTTCACATTTTCACATCAGCAGAGAGCCCAAGATTTGAATGAACTAGGATACTTCCCTCCCTAAAATCTCTTTATGTAGAGATGCTCCCTCCAGAGATGGTTGAAACACGTTTTCAGGGCCGTGTGGGGAAGTGCCCTCAGCATACACACCACCTTTTCAGTATGGGTAAAATCCAGCTCTGTAGATAGACTCATAGCAAGGTCTATGTACCTTTTAAACCCTTGTATCTGCCATCTGCACGGGAGTTAAATTTTCCTAGATAAAGAGGATTCCAGATTCAAAAGGTCTGGTACCTTGCAATTCCCCTTCCCCAGCTCACAAAATTTCTCCTTGTTTCAATTTTCTTTATATTATTGCAATATCACTTCTATTTGCATTTCATTTTCTCTAAGTAAAATGTTTGTAAAAGAAGAGACAAAATGAAAACATGTCTACTAGAATAGAATATTACTCTTAGTTCATTAATATAGTTCCTGAAATGAAATTAAAAACAAAATCATGTGCATAGTTGGAAACATCTCAAGTGGAGCAAAAGCTTCACTATTGCTCATAGCACTAAGGTAGCCATGGTTTCTGTCACTCTAGCATAAATCACAGGTTACAAATAATTTCAGTTGTCTGCCTGATATCTGTCTCATAAGCTTCCACAAGTGTTACACTTTACTGATTAATATAGCATACATTAAAAATAATGTATTCTGAGTTTTTGGTAATTTGAAGGTCCAAACTGACTAAGGAGCAGTGAGTTTGCGCACACACAAGTTTTGATATGGCAGTTGTATGTTTTCTTAACCGTTAAAACCAAGTTTGCACTAAACAAATACCATGCCACCCAATTCGGATAGTACTCATTGCTAGTAAACAGAACAATGACTTATCAGTATTAGCGTTAGGCAGGTAAGTGACAGATCTATGCAATACATGAGCCTTTATATAGCATTTTGAAAGTGTAAAGTGCTATATAACTGCTAAATATTATGAGCCAGATCCTCAGCCTCATTGAACCAGGTTTGATCCACTCCGATTTAAAACCGATCTAAGCTGGGGATGCCTTTGTTATCTCTTGCTGTGTGGAATATAGTTACTGCAGATGCCTTTCCTTGCCTGCTCCAGTAAGAGGGTATAGCTGAGTTTTATTTTGCTTTGGCCTGTTACGGGGGATTGTTGCAGCTGTTGCAATCTAGAGTAGCCTTGTGTAGAAAAGCCCTAAAATATTATATAATAAATGCACTTTATCATAAACTACAAGTCAGTCATAAATAAAACAAATTAATATAAAATGTATGGACCTCAGACATATCTTATTTTAGGATGGGGCTGTATTCACTTGGAAATTTATCCTGTACTGTGATATTGTTGAAGCTCTTGACTGAAGTCCACTAAAAATCACTTTTACATTTTCTTTTATAATATTTTTGCTTCTCAAATACACACACACATAGCACACAAGTTGTTTGTCTATTTTGCTGAAAAACATTTTTTTCCTTCCATTGCATGGTTATTATACTAAGAAGTATATTTTAAGCATTTTAATTATAAATCACAATTTTTTATTTAAGACGACAGAGACATATGTACTAATGTCTCTGGACTAATGGTTATCTAGCATTTTGTGCACCTTTTAAAGGGATCATTTTTTTGTAAAGGGCAGCACTTAAGAACTCATTGCCTGTGTCTTTTACCAGGAGTGACAATGATTTTATGTGGCATTTTAAAGAATATAGCACCTGTGGTATTTTTAAAAGGAGTGATACTGATTTTATTAGGCTTTTTAAGACATCATTGCCAGTGTGTTTTATAAACATATGATATTGGTTTAATTAGTTCTTAAAGTGGCATTTAGCAAAAACCAAACACTGGGTTTGTGGGGAATTTTAGAAGATTATTGACTATGGTGTTTTATACAGGAAGCGTTTTGGCTTTCCAGTAAACATTTATTCAAGAAACACATACAATGCCTGATAAGTGGAAGTAATTATGGCCCCGACCCTGCACAGCTGCAGCTTTCCCATTGGCTTTAATAGTCACCATATTAATCACAACAGCTACAGAAAGCCAAATTCACAATTGATATAGATATGTGAAAATCCATTTAAGTCAGTAGCATACACATTGGGCCTACAGCATCTAGCAGGAGGAAGTGAAGCAGTTATGATTGCATAGCAAACATAAAGCTTGTGAAATGGAATGTTTATTGTGGAAACAGTAAATATTCCATGGAAAAGTTCCTCCTCCCCCTTCATCCACCCACCTTGTACTCATCAATATTTTAGGGTTACTTAGTAGGCCTGCCTCTAGAGAAGCTGGACTTTTCTAAATATAATCTGCCTTTGCTCGGAATAGTAACATGTTTTGGGGTAAAATAAAGACAAGAAAAAATTAAGCTGAATATTAGAAAAAAAAATTGAGATTGGACCAAACACTGACATACTCCCGAGTTTTTATTTTGTCTTTCCTAAGGCAAAACTCTCTGACTTATCATGTGAATCCTGATTGACTGACAAGAGGAAAGAACACAAGGCTGCTTCCATAATTTATATTGAAGGTCTGAGGAATAGAAGACTGTTGAGAAATGAAAGATTTGTGATTACATTTTACTTTTTACTTCTTCTGTCAGTTCCACAGGAAACGAGAAAATAAAACCCTGTGCCACAAACTCATCTTTTCCACTCTAGGTTTACAATGAGTGTACCAACAATTGTCATGAACTCCCCACCTACATTAGGATTTACTTACTTTTTGCAGGCCCAGAATCTAAATCAGTCTGTTTAAATTCATGGACTCAAACAATCCTGAGATTCTCCACATTTGTGTTAATAGTTTATAGCCCCTGTAGTTTGTATTCTTATACTCCTGGTACCTAACCTCTTCAATCACTGACTGGTCAAGTGAACATACATAATCTGATACAGTTTCTTGGATGATATTTTTAGACTTTTATTTCAATTAATTTTGTAAATATAAAATAAGGGAAGAATGTAAAATGATCACAGTAGTGCCACATTGTTATACTATCCTTTGAACACATTGAAAGGTCATTTGATAACACTATGGAAAAGAGGCCCACAACTTGCAGAAGGAAGTGGAAGTGTAGATGATCAATGTATCACGCCTAGGACGTGATCTGAAGTATGAGATATTTAACGTATTCCATGACATAGAGTAAAAAGTGTGTTTTCAGTTTGATCTAAAATAATGAAAATATGCTCAAGTATATTTCCTTTCACAGCTGTCATGAATTACTATAATACATAATGAAATTAAGACAGTGGATCAAATCTTGTTATTGGAAAGATAGCTCATGTACAGTGCAGAAACACAGAGAGGTAGATCTGAAACATGTTTGAAATGTTGGGGTTTGTCCCAGCTAAAAATGATCAATAACTTAAAAGCCAGCAGCTAAACCAACTTTCTGATCTATCTTATCTCAGAGTCTGAAAGGGCAAGTAGTGTTTATGAGTTAAATTTGAACTCTGATCCTTCCTTAGAAAAAAAATCTGCCCCTTTGTTTCGCAAAATGAGTATGTGTAATGCATATGTAGCATGCAAAAGTATGGGTAATGCTCTCCGAACAAAGTCTTACAGATTCTATCAAAAATAGGGTGGGGTTCTAGAAGATCAGCTACAGCATCCAACCATTATTGTTTTCCTGGCTCCAGTGATTTATTTTCTCCCCTCAAGAATCTCATACACTCTCTCTGTTTTTACAGTCATACAGTTACAATAGATCAGTTTTGATATTAAGCAGCCATGATGCTACTTAATGGCAATATAAGGAGAACTGAATCCTTATTCAAGCAAATTTCTTATTGAAGAACATTGAATAAGAATCTCAACAGTGGGCTCAAAATAAAGACATGATTTATTTTGGTTGCTGATCAGCAAGGAAATATGCACTAAAACACTAATAGGTTTTCCTTCTCCTGCTGGCAGGGGGAATGTGGTTTGGGAGAGGCTTCAGGGAATGGAAAGTGAAAATAAGAGTGGTTTGAGAGGTGCTGTCTGTAGCCAGCTGTAGGGGGAGAATGGCAATCTGTGTGTGGGCTTTTGCTCAATTCAATAATTTTTGGCATTTAGGATAAGATGGTCTCAATCATTCACTCAATTAGCCCTGACACCATACATTTGGTTCGAGTTTTAAATGTTTGCTGCAGCTTTTGTCTTTGCATTTTAAACAGTTCCTTGAAAAAGCAAGTTTAATGCATTTATTTTCCACTTCCAAGTGTGTTCAAAAGTGTCTTTATTTTAAATACCTTTATTAAACTTTGAAGGCCAAATTGTTCTTTTCGTGCCCCTGACCTGGCACAGAAGGGGTCAGTCCCACCAACAGGGGGCAGTTGCTTTGTGTCCTGGTGATTCAAAGGGGTCAGGAGCGCTCAGCTGCAGATACGGCTACTGCCGAGATGGCAATGGCCAGAGACAGGGGCCTTTAAATTGATTGCTGCCAGAGTGTTGTGCGACTCTGAGTGCGGGATATGCAGGAGGCCTAGCTGAAAAATATAATGCAATTAAAAATATGCATTTGGCTTACTTTTTATTTACTTTCTAGTTTCTGAAGATTCCGGGTTAATATCCTTTTGCCTTTTCTCTGCTCCCGTCACTCCACAAGAGATTAAAAGGTATTGTCCTATAGCCACACAACTGCAGCTGGGGCTGTATGAAAAAGCACCACGTGTCACAAGATGGCAGAGGTTGCAATGCTGAAGAGGAAGCTCCTTCATGAGCTACATGGGAGGCAACCCTAAATTGCTGAAGAGACGGCTTATGAAGAGTCAAACTGTGTGGCTCACAGCATGAGTACCAGCCTCAGGGCAGAGAGTGAAGAAGGGGGGCACAAACCCCACACTGGCTGTGCATTCTATATGTAGATTTTGCAAACTGTGTACCCAGTGTGAACCCCTCAAGTGCCATCCCAACCTTACCCTGGAATCACAAACAGTCCCCCTGGGTTATTCTGGTCTGTCTTGCTACCCCAAGTATAAGAACCAACTCATTGGGTGCTCCGGGTCTTGGAGCACCCACAGAGAAAAAGTAGTGGATGCTCAGCATCCTCTGGCAGCCAAACTCTGCCTTCCCCTCAGTGCCTCTGCTCCACTTACCAAACCCTCCTGTTTCTTCCCAGCACTTCCTGCCTGTTGCAAACAGGCTCTTTTGAGACATTTGGGATGGTCTGGGAGGGAGAGGAAGGAGCAGGGACGTAGCATATCGAAGGAGGAGACGGAGGCTTGAAGAAGGGTGGAATGGGATGAGGAGGGGACAGAGCAAGGATAAGAGAGAAGTGCTACAGGGCCTTGCAGGAAGGGGTGAAGTTGGAGTAAGCAGGATCAGAGCAGGGATGGGAGATTGGAAGAAAAAGTAGAGTGAGTGAGGAGCTCTGGATGGGGGAGGTCAAGCAGCCCCCATTAGAGGAGAAGTCAGCACCTATGCACACAAGTAAGCTTACCTTTATGTTAGAGGACCCCTTCTACCACAAAACACAATGATATTCAGGTTACTCCCAGTCCAAAAGGGCAGTCATTTACCCCAAGTCAATTGCACCTTCGATCTTGTACTGCTTGTCGACAAGCCTATAATAAATCAACTAATGATTCATTAACAAAGAAAAAGAAAAGGGAATTATTTACAAAGTTAAATCAGGAAAACATGCACATGAAAATGAGTTTTATTTCTCAAAATGTGATCAAAGCTGCTGTAGTGTGCAAACTCTATGTGACCTCTAGGACTAGCTCAGGCCAAGCAGATGGCGATCCCCTTACTTATGCTCAGGAATTTTGCCCTCTCCGAGTCCAAGCAGCACAGAGATCCACTTCTTTACTGTCCCTTCCCCCCAGATGTCAAGTTGATGGGACACGTCTTTCGTCCTCTCATGTTCCACAATGGCTTGTCTGGTGTCAATAGGCCTTCTTTTGTTGGGCAGGAGATGGCACCACTTGTGGAAAGCTAGTATTTCACACTGAGAATCAAAGAATCATAGACAATAGGGTTGGAAGAGACCTCAGGATGTCATTGAGTCCAACCCCAACTAAATCATCCCAGCCAGGGCTTTGTCAAGTGGAACTTAGAAACCTCTAGGGATGGAGATTCCACCACCTCCCTAGTAACCCATTCAAGTGCTTCACCACCCTCCTAATGAAATAGTTTTTCCAAATATCCAACCTAGACCTCCCCCCACTGCAACTTGAGACCATTGCTCCTCATTCTGTCATCTGTCACCACTGAGAGCAGCCTCTCTCCATCCTCTTTGGAAGCCCCCTTCAGGTAGTTAAAGGCTGCTATCAATCCTCTTCTGTAGACTAAATAAGCAGCCTCTCCTAGTAAGTAATGTGCTCCAGCCCCCTAATCATTGATAAGGTTCACTTCTGACCACGGGAGTTTATTGTTTATAGAGCACATACTTAAATATTGATGTATACCAAGAGATAACAAATATTCTACGTGATAATAATGCATGCAGCAACTCACAAGAATTTCATAAAGTCTGAACACATTTTAATAAATGTAATACTAATGCATTGGTGAGCCAGACAGGTTTCCGGTTATGGATTTGTCAGTGGCCAGTGAGGCTTAGGGCCTTGGCATAAGCTGTCACCTGGTTTACTAGCATCACAATAAGCACCACTCAGTTTATCCAAAATGCCTAGCAGGCAATGGACACTAACTAGCTATCCATCCTTTTCCAAAGTTTTCCTGCACATGCTTGATTATAATGGCATTTTCTTTCAACTCTAACTCACATGAGTTGTCCCATTGAGAAAGGACCAAAAACACAAATAAAGATGGCAAGACTAATCCCCTGTGTTAATCTCTAAATCACCTGGAAAGGATCTTGAGATGCATCATCTTGTTTTACAGAGAGGGAAAAAGGAAAATCAGCTAACACATAGCACATTTGTAAGATCACATTAATACAGGTTTCTTTGCACTTCAGGACCTTGTATACAGGCCATGATACAAAACCAGAGGTGTGGTTATTCTGAATATCCATCCCTAAGGCATTAGGAAGCATAAAGTACAGCCAAAATGCTGGGATCTCATAATTATCTCACCCCTTTGGTTTGCCTTTGCTGTCATAAAATGTGTCCAAAAAGAATGTGAAATATGATATTTTATGCAGGGATGAGTCAGTATTCAGTTTAGAATGCTGAAACAAATAAATCACTTGATATGTATCTATCTCAGACAGGGATTTGTGTATCCTTTTTGACAACTCCAGCCAAACAGAGTACTCCCTCCACGCGAATGCTTGGCACACTAGAGAAATCATTATTCCAAGTTTTTACTGCTTTTTTTTAAAAAAAGTGTACATTTTGGATAGTTTCCTTAACATGTCACACCATTAGCTTCACTCAGCTTAAGACACTGTGTGGTTCCCCAGTTGGTTCATATTTTTCATTTATGATGATAACATGTGGCGTTCTTCTGCTGCTCTAAAACCTTAAATAACCCATAAGGAGCATGGATGACTACTATTTAAAATCATTTTAAGCAATAGTCCTCATCCTCCAATTACTTTATACTGACTGCTCATATAATTTATGAGATGATTACAAGTATTCCAGGGACTACGTATCAGAGGACAGTGTTGTGAATTGTCACAGCCAAATATGAGTTATTAGAAGAGCAAAGTTCTGTGACCTGGTATAGGGGGTCAGACTAGATGATCATAATAATCTCTTCTGGACTTTAAACTCTCTGAGTAAATCAAACATAACAATATTCCAAAGATGCTCCATAGGAATATCAACACAAATTTTCCATGTCAGAGCAAGCTATAACTGTTATGGGATCCCACCTGAGGTGAGTCTATAGGAAGCTATTCATTTGCAATCAGAACTCCCCAATAAAATCACAACCCTGCCCTGGATGTTGTATGAAATACATTTCTCAACTTCTACAAAATACATTGTTTAACCATGATTTTTTTTATTACACATATAGCACTGAGAGGTCGGGTTTGCCCCTCACTTAGCTGACATCTTTTTTGGGCCTTATAGTGCTCAAGGGGCTAGTTCAGGGGACAGTTTCCAAGATCTGCTGTGGCTGCATCAGATAGGTTGGCACTTGTGGGGTAACAAATGGCCTTTGTGGCAGCCACCATCTCCCAAAAAGAGAAGTCAGGCATATGTCACCTCTAGAAGGTGTTCAGGTCTCCCAGTTCTTTAGACACCTTTCAGTGGGTACCAAGGATAGGGTCTCAAGAGTGTGATTCTCCTCTCTCACTGGCTAGACAAGAACTAGATGGGAGATGCTCTTGTTGTACTAGGAACCCATTAACTCCAGTCTTGGAATTGCTGCTCACCACAGCAGACAGAAGCAGGTAAAAATTGGTAAAATGTGAATCTCAAAGTACGTCCACACATCAAAGATTCCAAGGTCTGTGTCCTTAGGATCAACAAACCTGGCTTTGGTTTTGGGCTGTACTTTTTCCACTATATGAAATCAATAGTTTATCATGGGAACAAATGATCTTCATATAGATTTTTGTCTGTGTTTGAGGTATTCGCAAAGAGTTATAAATCAAGAAGCACTAAAATAATTCTCTAACATCTTGAAATATATACCCAATGACTGTGGAATCCAGTTTGGAACAAAAGAATCCAGATGGCTAGAAAAAATCTATCACTTTGGAGTAATGTATAGCTGTCCAATGAATGCTGAAAACACTACACACGTGTTTGCAGCTGAAAGAAGCCTCTTCACATTATATTGTAGTATAATATTACTTAAATCATTTGAAACGTCATGATCATAAAATAGCAAACAGGGACTAACCTTTGTTGAATATGCTGGTCAAGACGGTCTGTAAAATTCAGATTTTAAGTCTATGTGTGCTTTATTGTACTTTAATTCAATAGCCAGTGAATGTATATTGTCCAAAGTATCTCAAAAAAGTTAGTTACATACATTTTCTGTAATATCTTTTAGTTTCCATTCCAGATGGAAAATGAAGAGGAGGGACATTGTGACCCAGATCTTAGCAAATGGATTTTGCTATTTTTCCATTTCATTTTTGTACAGTTACAATGTTTACTCTAGTTAGACTATAGACAACATAACTGGATCAAACTTTCCTTTAGCTTTGCACTGGTGCAATTCATTTGACACCAGTGGTGAGAATAATGTTTTAATTGCCTTAAACGTTCTCTTAAAAGGCAGAAATGTTACCATATGTGACGGGCTGCGTGCAGCCTGCACGCCAAGCCTCCCGGGAGGGCCGGAGGAAGCCGCGGTACCGGCGGAGGTTCCCAGTCCCTGTGGTCGGACTGGGAATGGGCGGTGACGGCTGGGCCTCCCACCGCGCCTGCACAGCAGAGCAGGTGTTGGCCCTGCCCCTGCGTGTGTCCGTTGGGGGCGGACGCCCTGATCGACGGGTGGGGGAAGACGGGCGAGCCCGCTGCGGCGAGGGAGGGGCGGAGCTCCGCGGGCATATCATGACCGGCGGGCCATCTCAAAAGGGCCCGCTGGCACCGAGGAAGGGGGCAGCCTCTGAGGTCGGCCCCGGGGACACCCTGGGTCGTGGTCGGGTCGGCGCCACCCCCAAGGGTGGTCGGTGGGCAGGCACCACCCCCCAGAGGCCCAAGACCCCTGAGGATACCTTCTGCCCCCGTACCCGAGACCGGACACCGAGCGGAGACGTCACCCGAGCTGGACGCCAGAACCACGGTAGGCCCCAGGAATTTTTCAGACGGGATCCCGCGACCCACGGAGGGAAAGAAGCAACCCGGGGTGGGGCCCCTTTAGCGACCGTGGGCAGACGTGTTGAGGGAACGCATCCCACGTTTGCAGTGCAGGGGGCTAGCAGACCCCTGCACTTAGGGCCCCGGGCTGGGACCCGGAGGAGAGGGTGGGCCCGGGTACCCCTCCCCTCTCACCACCGCAGGGGCCGACAGCACCTCGGCCCGCGAGAGAGGATCTACTGAACGTCACGGGACAGGAAAGCCCCTATCGGGGGGGGGACAGTCACAGGGTTTGCAGATCCCCCAGACTCACCGAAGCGGGGTGATCGCATCCAACGATGCTGACCCGGGGCCGGACCCGGTGATCTGCGTCGCAGAGTGGGGCGTCGGGGTCTGCCGAACCCCCCTGCCAATCGGCAGGGGGCGATCGCACCCCCAAACTCGCCCACACCATATATTTATCTTTACTTTTGACTTTGCATTTGTGCTTTCTTCTTTTATTATATTTGACAAGATTACTTTAATGGCAAATATAGTACAGGTTTGATGAACATGCTGAGATTTGTATGTGTAGTTTGAAACAGAAGCATGTTAAGAGTGATGGATGGTCCTCAACAGTTCACGCATTTATCAAACTCTTACCAAACCTCTAAATGTTCCTCCCCATTAAGCCACTTAAGTCTGTTCTACATTCCCTTCTCTCTCACCCAGCTGCTCACAGACTCCATTTCAGTTCCATTCCCTGATCCCACCTCAAGGGATATGTAAACAACTGGTTAAATAATGGAATGCAAATTTGTAGCACAATATTTAGAAGCTGCACCATGACCAACAATTACTTTTGTATGGGTTAAAGTAAGAATGTGTGGTAGCAGACCTGCCACAAGCCTGGGGTGAGTTCAAGCCAGTGAGTAAAAGACTCCGTGTCCCATTAACAATACTCTATAGATATGAAGGCTGAATTATGAGTGTATAGTGAGAAGGGACAAGGAGCTTCCTCTTGCTTTCTGCCCTCCACAGGAAACAGCACTCCTCATCCCAATCCAGACAATGGTCCATTCAAGTAGCTATAGGAGCATGCATCACCTAAAAGGGCTCCTGCAATGCAAAAGCATGCAGCTGGCAGGTTACATTGGAAGAGTGGGCTCCATCATTCAATAGGGTGCTACAAAGTCACCTATCCTCCCCCAGTGAGAGGTAACCCTGAACAATCCCTGTGTAAGGTCTACAATTAAATGACACAATTTAGTCCTGCACAACAGATCATTTGCATGCTTTGCATATATATAACATTGGATTCATAGAGTCATCACTTCTGGAAAGCAAAACAGTAGTGGTCAGTTTGGGAGGAGGGGCAATTTGCTGTTCTCTAGCTGAATTTTCCATCATTGCCAGTGCTGACATTATATGTAGCTTAATTATAGTGCTATAATACAATCTATTACTATATAAAATAGGTGTTGGATGAATACAGTAAAGAGAATAACAACACACTAGCCTTTAAACCTCAGTTTCTACTTCAGAAATATTCAAAATACCTCTTTAAACATTTAGCAAATTGTAAACTTTGAGTGTGAGTTTTATCATGCCTCAGAGATGTAGCTCTGTGTTAGTACCGTTATGTACTGCTCTGGAAGGGGAGCTAGTGAAGTTTTGCAGGCAAAGTTTACTTCTAGAGTGACAATATTTCTGTATGCTGAATACAGGACACCTGAAAAAAAATAACTCATATTCAGGCAAGTTCAATGGCAATCAATCAGAACTATGCAGTACAAATGTTCAAATTAATGTCAAGTTGACTTATCCCCTATTAAAAGGAAATACTGCCTAGCTCGAATGTTTTTTATTTACTGTCTTATCTTAAAGAGTTCCAAGGGGAGAAGTGACACTCACACATTTCCGTACACCGTACTCACACAGGGATTGGAGTGACTGACCAACCTGATCCAATCCTCCCTGCCCAGCGCTCTCCACTCTACATGCCTGGCTAGGCTTCTGGGGTAGACCTGCCTCTCCTGGTGTCACATCTTCTTAAAGCAGCATGTGGAGGGTGGGCATGAAGGGTCATAGCCCACCTCCCCAGATTTCTGTCAGGGTTCACACTAGAGTGCAGCTAGCAACAGCCTTTTAGCTTTGTGTGGGAGTGAAGGGATGGGTAATGCTTCCAGACACAGAGGGGTGAAGGTGGGGATGGAGGTAGGGGAAGGGATGACCAGGCCCAGGTTTTTGCAGGGGTCAGCTGTTCTCTGCCCCCCTCTCCTCTCCCCACTCCTCGCTGGCTGGAAGCAGCATGTCTCTTACTGCTTGCACAGTGTGAAAAGGCAGCTAACACCTCCAAGCTGCTGCTGCTGGGCATTGGCATACCCCAACTGCTTCCTGTCCTCTGACTGGATATAGCTTCCTCTCCACCACTGCAGAGCTTAGCTGAGTAGAGGAGACTCTTCCCCATGGCAGTGTTGTGCGGAGTATTGGCACAGGCAGGGTTTTCTTTCTCTTGACCAGCACCTCAGACCTTAGGGTCTTGAGCTTTTCCTAGGTTCCAGCCCAGCCAGAGGCAGTGGGGGAAGGAAGGAGTCTGCCAGCCAGGCAGGGCCGGCCCGAGGTATTATGGTGCCCCAGGCATGGGCACAGGCACAGGCACGCGGCGTCACCCCCGGGCGCACAGCGCATGCGCAGGCCCGACCGTGGGGAGCGGGCTCTCCCCCTTAGGATGAGCAGGCCTGCCCCCGGGGTGCACGGCGCATGCGCGACCCAGCTACAGACACTGGCGCGCAGCCCGGAGGCCCGCCCCCGGGGTGCACGGCGCATGTGCAGCCTGGCTACAGCCGCTGGTGTGCAGCCTGGGACCTGCCCCTGGGGCGCACGGCGCAAGCATGGCCCAGTCCAGCCCGGCCGTCGCTGCTGACACGTGCGTCGGGCCATGTAGGGCCCCGTGGCCATGGGAGGAAGGGCATTGCTGGCTGGCGCCGCAGGGATGCGGGCAGACAGGTGCTGCGGGAGCCAGGTGTGTGGTGCTTGATGGCAGCTGTAAGGGATGCCACATGCCCCTTACAGCTGCCATCAGGCATCCCCCATCGGTTGGCGCGCTGGGCAGCTGCCCAGCTCACCCATGCCTCTGTCCGGCCCTGCAGCCAGGGTGTTAGCGAGCTGAATGAACCAACCAGGAGCTGATGCTCTTCACTGTTCTGGGAGTGGGACACACTCCACTGAGAGTGGGGAGGAAATGGAGGAGCAGCATGGCTGTGGGTGAACAGACATAGCAGGGAGCAGACAGTGAGAGGAGAAGCTTGTCAAGGGCTGATGGGTGGGCAGCAGAGTGACATGTAACTGGCCACTCCAAGCCCCCAGTCACCAGCCCCCACATCAGGCAGCCAGTGCTGACTGGAAACGTGAGTGGGGTGGTGTGAGAGCCTGCTGGCCAAGAGCTGGCACAAACACACCACAGGGACTGTACTCACAGAGCAGCAGGGGGAGTGACTGGCTCTGTACGATACAGCTTTGCCCAGCCACTATCCTTGCACACCCACACTCACCAGTGGCAACACATGGCCCAGGAAGGAGGAGGCACACCAGCCCCACGTCTTCCAGTCCCCTTGCTCCACTCTTCCCTATCCACCTTTTCCCAGCACTCCTGAGAGCGTCTAGAAGTGGCACCACATGGGCTGGAGCTGCTTGGCCTGTGCCTTCCCCACTGTGAGTGAAGCAGGGAGGAAGGTGGGGGCTGCAGCAGTATAATCTACTGGCACTCCCACCTCGGGGTGCACGTGCACTCCTGTATTCCACCTGTCACATCGCTGCTGCCCCTGTCATCAGCCACTGGATCCTCTCCACTAATCACTAGAGGGCAGGCAGCTGGTGAGCACAGATCTGGTCAGCTGTAGGAACCACAAGTATTGACAGGAGGGAAGAGATAGAAAACATGAGACAGCTGGCCATTAAAAAAAAAAGTAGGGACACCTACTGGATGGCTTAAATATAGGACTCCCCCTTTAAAAATGGGGCCTCTGGTCACCCTGCTTCTAAATAATATTATTTTAGCAGAGCAGAAGGAAAATAGCATCCTAAGCAGTGAGAAAGGGTTCCTGCTTTTACTGTGACATGCACATAATTTGATTTAAGAAGATGTGAGAGTGAAGTGAGTAGGAAAAGAATATAAAATGAAAGAGATATCAAATCAGTTTAATGCTGTTACTTCACAAAAGCAATAAACACAAAAACCAAAATTCTTCAGCTATCCTACTGCATCCAAAGGAATAAACTTTAGTAGAGTGAGAAAATTATTCTCAACCATATATGAGTCATAAACTATTCCAAAGTAGGCTTTGTAGAAAAGAACTAGAACAAGCTACCAGGGGATATTTTGTCCAGGTTTGTGAGGTAGGACCAATTTGAGAGTGGGCATGGGTGAGAGGGAGGCAGTGTTATCAGATATCTGAGACATGAGACTAATTATAGAAGCAAGAAAGGAAAGAAAAAGGCAGAGTATCGTCCAGTGAGGAGGGAGGACATAAATTTGGGAAAGACTGGGTGAAGTTTTACAGATAGAGGCCTAGGCAAGGGTAAGCTTGTGACTGGGAGCTGAGAGAACTTATGTCTGAATCTGTGATATCAGGCATAGTTATGGGGCTCTGGGGAAGGGACAACCAGAGTGATAAAGCCCTGATACCAGGCGAATTAGAACGCACTGCAAGGAGCTGGGAGAGAGCCTTGTCATAAAGGTGAAGAAGGGACACATTAATGCTGTGTTCTAATAAACAATCTCACTGAAGGGGGACATTAAGTACAACCTATGGAATGTGTGTATTTCATAGGACTGATAGAGAGGGAAAGTGATGTCATGTTGGTGATAGTGCCTGGGTGGTCCTCTATTGGACAATATCCTGCAACACAAATGTTTTCTCTATATATACATGCAGATTGATGTTTTCAGCGCAGAAAGATACAAATATCCTTACAAGTGTAAACTATGCCTCCTTGATGTGGCACTCTGTCTCTCTCTAGTGGTGGGTGGGCCAACTGACAGTTGAAAAGATAACGTTGGATGCTGGGTATGTGTCTTTGAGTTCCTCTATTCAGGTTCAATCCCTGCTACTAATGACAGCCAGGGGATACACACACAACAGCAATTGTGATCTACAGAGTACTAATCTGATTTACACAACATACTACATGCATTGCTTCTCAATAGAAGATGGATTGAAATCATTTGCGTACCTCAATAAAACATTATCTACTACTGTTAGTGAACATGCAAGGAAAAAGTATTTATTAAATCTTAGCATTAAAATAAAGGGACAAGTCTTCACAGATGAATATATTTGAAAGCCAGAAGAGGCCATTAAATCATCTAGTATGATGTACTATATATCACAGGCCACAGAATTCCACACAATTATCCTTGCACTGTATTTGGCTAAAACACACATTGCAGAAAGATATCCAGTCTTGATCTGAAGACATCAACAGATGGAGAATCCACCCTTCCCCTTGGTAATTTGTTCCAGTGATTAATCACCCTTTCTGTTACAAGTTTGTGCCTTATTTCTAATTTACATTTGTCTAGTTTTATTTTCCAACTATTAGTTCTTATGCTTTTCCCCGCTATATTCACAGTCTCTTTAATACCCAGTAGTTCCTTCTCTGTCAATGTGACTTAAACCATTTTTCCTACTAAATTTACTTCCATAACTAATTAATGCTTTTATGTCAAACATCAGCTAAAATAAACAGATGACAGTTGCTCACTGTACTGTGCCGTTATTTGAAAATTGAATCTTGGAGAGCTAAGAGAACATTCTCTGCTTCCCTCTCCTCATTCATTGATTATTGCTATGTGCATTTTGAGTAAATAGGAGTTTGTGCCTTCATTAGGAAAACAGCATATGTTAAAAATGCATAAAGGGTTAATGAAATTTCCGTGAAACTCAATTGTGGTCTTAGAGTGGTCTTAGACCTGAATAATTGTGTTTGAAAATGTGTTAGTTGATCATAATAATCACAACCAGCTACCTAATGTTAAAACAATAGGTGCAAAGACATGTTTACCATCACGCTTGAGAAATGCAATGCCAGACAAGATAAATGTTTTACGTATGGTATAGGACTAGTTCAGTCAATCCTGCCATATGAGCTAAGTTAATTCTGATAGACTGCTTATGCAAGTGAGTGCTATTCAAAGTGCATAAAGATTTGCGGAATGACTGCTAATCTGAAAGCTGCCCAGTGTGCAAAACCTGTCTTCTTCATGTATAAAGAATGTTGCGACTAATCTGGAGGATAGGGTCATAATTCAAAATGATCTGGACAAATTAGAGAAATGGTCTGAGGTAAACAGGATGAAGTTTAATAAAGACAAATGCAAAGTGCTCCACTTAGGAAGGAACAATCAGTTTCACACATACAGAATGGGAAGCGACTGTTTAGGAAGGAGTACGGCAGAAAGGGATCTAGGGGTTATAGTGGACCACAAGCTGAATATGAGTCAGCAGTGTGATGCTGTTGCAAAAAAAGCAAACATGATTCCAGGATGCATTAACAGGTGTGTTGTGAGCAAGACACGAGAAGTCATTCTTCTGCTCTACTCTGCACTGGTTAGGCCTCAGTTGGAGTATTGTGTCCAGTTCTGGGCACCGCATTTCAAGAAGGATGTGGAGAAATTGGAGAGGGTTCAGAGAAGAGCAACAAGAATGATTAAAGGTCTAGAGAACATGACCCATGAAGGAAGGCTGAAAGAATTGGGTTTGTTTAGTTTAGAAAAGAGAAGATTGAGGGGGGACATGATAGCAGTTTTCGAGTATCTAAAAGGGTGTCATAAGGAGGAGGGAGAAAACTTGTTCATCTTGGCCTCTGAGGATAGAACAAGAAGCAATGGGCTTAAACTGCAGCAAGGGAGGTTTAGGTTGGACATTAGGAAAAAGTTCCTAACTGTCAGGGTAGTCAAAGACTGGAATAAATTGCCCAGGGAGGTTGTGGACTCTCCATCTCTGGAGATATTTAAGAGTAGGTTAGATAAATGTCTATCAGGGATGGTCTAGACAGTATTTGGTCCTGCCATGAGGGCAGGGGACTGGACTCGATGACCTCTCGAGGTCCCTTCCAGTCCTAGTATTCTATGATTCTATGATTCTATGCCAAAGGAAAGCGCAAACTATACTTAATTCTTAACAATCAAATGAATCCCTTGAAATTAACTATTTATATATTGAGGACCCATTCATTCCCTTTATTTCAAGGAAGTGTGCAAAGAGAAAATGTGCATCTAAAAAGTATAAACATGGAGGAACCAAAACCATGTATCTAAATATTTTCAAGGCTTCATGCAGAAGTAGGTATGGTAGATGGTATTGAAGAGTGTGCATCCCGTCTTTTAAAAGGGTAGTGGCAATAAACATATATGATGGGGTGATCCAACCATAGGAATTGGTAAGATTCTTTCCTTTCTCTAAGATTTAAGAATAAAAGGGTTTTATTTTATCTTATAACATTTGGCCAACCACAATTGGCCAACCCCAATTTCGTGTACTACTACGAAAAGGTCAAATTCTGTTCTTAGGTGTATCATGCATCTATAGTGCAGAAGGGCCAAATTCTGTTCTCATTTGGGAGAATATGACTCCCACTCCTCTAGAGGTTGCATATTCTAACTAAGGGCAGTATTCTGCCCTAGATATTAAATAATTGTCCAATGTGAGCTGCAGATAAATAATTATCTTTGACTCACTTTTTAAATTTCTCATTGCACCCCAAAACAGAAGCCAAATGCCAGACCGTTAAATTTGCAAATCCATTCATAACACTAGCAGCTAATTGTGGTGTTTGATGCTTACAACTGTTTGTTAAAAATCATTAAGCATTTAATACCAAGACATAATAAACCCTCTAATGTGCTCCTCGAATCTAACCCAAAGTGGCTCATTAAATTTAAATCCAGTCATTTAAAATACAGTACTCTGTCTTAATAAACAGGAGGGTATTAATGTTCTGAGACTGCTGCAAGCCTTAAAACCTTGGAGCAGCTAGAAATCTCTCAAGTCTTTTAAACATCAGACCATGTGTGGTCCTGCAGATGATACTTTCATAGTTCAAGGAACCTTTACAGAGTAAAATTCCATAATGATTTAAAGATGTGGTCTTTTCTCTCCAACCACATCTATACCTCCTTGTAACTGAGACATATCTGAGGTATCACATTGAAATACCATTAATCAACTTTTTTAGATATTTTTCATCAGCAAAAGGAAACACTCACTAATTTAACATGTTGTCATCAGGCTGTACAAATATTAACAATTTTGTACAATATTTGAAAATAGCTATTATTATTCATTGCTGTCCAAGGTAGAAATATTTCTGTGTGTTTACACAGGTTGAACATATCTAATCTGGCACTCTCTGGTCTGGCAAAATCTGTGGTCTGGCATGATTTTAATTAGCTGGATGTCCACTTGTCATGGATGTGGCTAAGTTTCATGTGATCCCATAATGTTTGTTCACAGCCATCAGACCTGGTTCTCAGTGTTCTGTACTGTTATTTAGCTCTAATTTACCTCTCAGTCCTGGTCTACACTAGGAAGTTATTTCAAAATAACTCCATTTTTTTGAAATAACAAGGGGAGCATCCATACTACCAAGCCCATTATTTCAAAATAAGGGGCTGGTTATTTTGAAATAATAACTCCCGCTTTCCACAAGGAATAACATTTATTTCAAAATAGTTATTTTGAAATAGTGGTAGTTGTTCCACTGCTGCTATTTTTAACTACTAATCCCCAGAGTCATTCAAAGTACTTTCTCCCCAGTGCTTCCTGGGGCTCTAAGTCTAGGTAGTGCATCCATATTAAGGGAACCTGCTAATTTTGAGGCTTCCTTTTACTGTGGACATACTATTTCAAAATTTCAAAATTATTTCAGGAATTATTTCAAAATATTTTCCTAGTGTAGTCATGACTTAAATGTCTTCTAAAAGCCCAGTAAACAGTGGAAGTGTTGGTAATGCTAGACAATATTGTCCTCCCCTGGCTTGGCAAATTCTCTGGTTCGGCATTGTTCAAATCCTGAGAGTGCCAGACTAGAGAGGTTCAATCTGTGCTAAAGTGTAATTGAGTCAAAGATTGAAATGCAAGGTAGAACTCAATTTACAGCAGCATATTCGCCAAAAGCTCTTTTGTTCAACTATTTGTTTATCAAATCAACCAATAACTACCCCCTTTGAGTTACATAATCCAAGATAACATACCTTGTCTATGTAACGGGAATTCTTAACCAATGCTGCAAAATGGACATTGTGGACACTACATATGTTTGACTCTGGTTCCTTAAATAACGAACATAATAGATAGCTGCTCCAAACTGTGAATCTCTTACAAACCTCACAATAACTAGCACTTATTCTTGTGAGTTAGTCTGACCCCAGAGGTCTTAACAATATGAATAAGGAGTTCATGGTCTGGCTCTTCGTTTACTTTATTTTGGATTTAGAAAAGAATTCCCTATATGTCAAAATCATAATTAAAAATGAATCTGAAGCAACCTCACGAGAACTAAATATTCTCCAGTTCTCCTAATATTTTAGGACATTTGGATCTGCTTCTGTTCTGGACCATTGACCTTTGTCTCTATTATATGTTATTGTGACTATGATTATGATTATTAAATGCCTGAAATAAAAATCTAGATTTAGCATCTCCTCTGAGTTGGACTTCCTTTAACATTCGGAATCCAACTTTGTGGTTTAGGCCCATTTCTAATTATAGCTTCTAAAAGGCATTGATAATGTTTTCATAGCTGGAGATGTATTAGAATTAAAAATGAACATGTTACATTAAGTGAAGTTTTGTGATTTCTAAGGTAATTTGATACACAGAGAAATGATTGGGATTAGCACTCTTATGACTAGCTGAACTCGCTGACTGTGTTCATTTATCTATCAAGGTCAAGGGCTGTCATTTTTTGGTTCTTTGTAATTTTTGCATCTCCTTTCAATCTGTTTCTAATGATTTCTTTCTTTTTATGTTATGGTTAAAATCACTTCCAGTGTTTAAAAAACCAGCTCTTTGCAGTACTGTTATTACCGACATTTTAACTGGATTTTGAACAGACACAGGAATGTGATCTAACAAACCCTCAGCCTAGGCTGGAAAAATGATCATATCCTTTCCTCTCATATGCAAATCAAGTCATGGTATTTTGTCACCTCAAGAATTTACAACATCAGTGTGATCTCCTAAAGGTACTTAGATTGTTCCTATTACAGATGCCTCACACTCTTTAATCTTTTTATTCTCACATTGTCACTGTAAGGTAAGGTTGTGCTATTATTCCAGCGTTGCAAATGGGTACTCTGGCACAGAGAGACCAACTGACTTGCCCAAACTCAGCCTGGAAGCATTTGACAGATTAGGAAATTGACTCATGTTTTCCTGAGTCCCAAGACAGCACCCTAAACACTTAACTTACTCAGTGCCTTGAAATCCATTCAGATATCTTCACTTAGAAAGCATAAACTTTCCTGGGGCTAATATATTCAGATAGATGTTTTGTACTTTGCTACATCTAGCAGAATAAAAATATGGAGCATCTGTGAGAGAATGTGGGGTGGCCTATAATATGGCTGGGGCCAATTTAGGCACAGGTTACCCAGGCAACCACGTGGGGTGCCAGTCTTGGAGAAGAAGGGGGGCCAGCCTCAGATGCTATTTTGCTGTTTGTGACAAAAGAAAACATAGATGGTTCGAAGTAAAATGTTTCAGGTTTTCCATATGTGCATTCATTTTTCATTAACCTCCTAGAATGTCCTGAACCTTTGTAGAAACTTATGGAACCTTCCAGATACTCTGAGAACTACGTTTTTCTAGAACCTCCCAGAATGTTGTCAGTCATGTCCTAGTGGGTTTCTGAGGGGTAAGGCATTGCCAATCAGTCAGTGAGATTTAAGAACAAACTAAAGTGCAGTGAGAGTCCAGCTGCAATATTGTGAACACTGTTTTATTGTGTAATTGTGAAAGTGTGCTTGTGTTTTAAGACTTGAAGAGAGTAAGTAACAACTAATAAAGGACACATTTAATGTGATACCAGCAATATCTTTCAAACCCCTATCTAAGCAAGAATTTAAAAGAAATAGTTACTTCTTTTCTATGATTAACACATAATGACTTATGACTTTATAAAACCGAAGAACGTGTAATTTTGCTCTGCCTAATACTAACTGCTTTCTCCCATAGAAAATAAAAGATGCTACTGAAAAAGCTTTCAGAAATTCATTACGGGACATAAAAAGCTCAATGATAATGTAGTTTGCAGAAAGAGACAGTAGCAATTGTCCCAGTACTGAAGAGACACATGAAGCATAAATGATGGAAGTCCTATTACTAAGGAATTAGCAGATGTATCTGATGATGAAGACTGGAAATGTGAAGAAAGTGTTAGAGAATCATCCGTTTTTTCTGGCTGTGTGAAGGTGAGTGATGAACAAAAAGAATGTGTGTCACATGAAAAGGAGAATAATGAAAAAGAAACATCTGGTTTACATGAAAAGGAGAGAAATTATAAAGAAAAATCAGTGTTGCATGATGACAGAAATAGCAGTGAGAAAAATTGCACATCACAAATCGAAATATCAGATCCTGCTTTATGGCCAGTGATCTGAAATTCTGCTGTTATTGATTGTATAATTTTGAATGGGCTGGGCAAAACTGAGGATATGATGTTTCCAATAAATGATGTTTCCAGTGAGCAGAAGCAACGCTTCTCAAAGTAGTACTATGAAAGTGATGAGAAACTGGCTAGTTTATGCAAAATCAACTGACAAAATGCTCTGTTATGGTTTCAAAATATTTGAATGCCAAGTTGTTACTTGCAGTTTCTGGGCACAATTACTGACATAACTTAGCTGATTTTCTGAAGCAACATACAAAGTCACCCAGCCATTTTACAGCCTATCTCCAATGGATGGATGTTGAGTTCAAGCTTAAGCTTAATGCATGAATAAATGCAGAATTATTAACATAGAAACCCAGCACTGGAAAATGTGCTCAAGTGTCTGATCTCAATTACACTCTTCCTTACAAGGAATAAGTTGGCTTTCCAGGGCTAGTCAGATATGTTTTTCATGGAATAACAGATAAATTGTTCACTGAATAGTTATTTCCTCGGTTAGGTGGAACACCTGGGGAAATACAACAATGTCATGCGTGAGCACCTATGTAGAGTAGTCCATAAAGAAGCTATGGACTGTTACTGCAGCAAAACAATTCAAAATGAATTGACTGACTTTATGGCAAGGGGGATGTTTGGTAACACATTGATGAAGTACTTTGCTGAAATAATGGACTTCACTCCCAACATTAGTTGCAGTGAAAAGATGTCATTTAAAATAAAATTTGTTGTTGATGAACATCCAAGGAGAGGAACACTTTTCCAGTTTCGGGTCTGTGAACTACTATACTGGAAAAAGCCAGACAGACCAGTTTATGAACATTTTGAATAGGAATAAAATAAAATTTCAGGGCAGCAGTAGCCAAGGCTATAGCAATGGCACAAACACAAAGGGAAAGAACAGTGGTATCCAAGCAAGGATACTTGCACTAAATCCAGGAGATTTCTCCATGTCTTGTGGCTGCCATTTCCTCAACCTGGTTGTGTCAGGTGCAGCGTCATCTCTAAATTCAGTATCTCTCTTCGGAGTACTGGAAAGGATATATGTCCTGTTTTCATATATATGAAGGGCCTCACTGACAACGTTGCAGATCTGACATTGAAGCTGCTAAGTGATATTCATTGGAGGAGTTGCATAATGCCAGTGAGGTAACAAGTGACTGAGGTTGCCCTGATAGAACTATTGCAGTCAAGTAAAGACAAGGCCAGAGTCTGACACAAGGCACAAAGCCTGGCAAACCAGATCACTGACCACATTTCTGGTCTCACTTGTGGTTTGGCATGATATCCTGTTCCAAGAAAACACTGTAAGCAGAGCATTGCAGACTCAGTCAATGGACATTGCCACCTCTACTACTTTGATGAGAAGCTGCCTTGATTTCATTGTGACCATTGGAGACAACCAGTTTGAAGATGCCATTGCTGCTGCCTGAGAAATGGCAGAAAACTTAGGAGTTGAGCCTGTCTTCAGGGAAACTCCTTTTTATTAGAAGAAAAGACTATTTGGGGGGGAGAGCAGAAATGAAATGATGGGAAGCCAAGAAGAAAAAATCAAGAGGGAAGGGGGGTTTTTGCTCAGTCATTGACACTGCTTAAGTATCTATTGAAGAAATGTTCAGAGAAGTGAAATACCATGAAAAGATTTATGTTTGCAGGGAGAGGGGAGAAGATGTTCTATGACTTTAGGACATTGACAGTGGACAGGAAAACACTCTTCAACAATTGTAAGGATCTTCACCGGAAATTGACACCTGGGGAGCGTTTGGATGTCAATGATAAAGACCTCTGTGTCGAATTGAACAACATCCATCACATTTTGCACATGGGAAGGACTCTCTACTCCAAGTTTTTCAATTTATTCATGATGAAGAGTTGAAGACACTTTTCTTAATATGTGCATAACTTTGAGTATTCTGCTTATGCTACCGGTCACAGTCACGAGTGTGAGTACACTCTAAGATGAGGCTCATTAAAACATATCCTTGATCGATGATAGCCAATGAGAGACTGACATTGCTTGCTACTTTATCACTTGAAATTGCTATTGACCAGTCTTTGGATCTCTCTGGTGCTGTGCTTCACTTCACAAGGGAAAATGTGAGAAAGGCAACTTTTTGAATGATCAGTACCAGGGTTAATGTTGTAAAGCTATCACTGCTTAATACCCAATGTTGCTGCACAGTTAGCACATTACAGTTATTCTTAAAATTAAAATGTGTCTATAAGCTTAGAAGAAATATGTTTACAGGTTGAAACTCTCTAAACCAGGACTCTCTGGTCTGGCAACATCTGTGATCCAAAAGGACGACAAATGTTCCCGGACCAGGGAGTCCTGGTAGAGAGTTAGCACCTAGGAGTCCTGCAGGTTGGCAGGGCAGTGGAAACCCAATGCATGGGTAGAGGGAGCCCGGCATGCAGAGGCAGTGGGGCTGCCCAGAATGGCAGCAGGAGCTGGGTGTGCAGAGGCTGTGGAGCTGCCCAAGAGGGCAGCAGGGTTGACAGGGCAGCAGGGATCTGCAAGAGGGGGGAGCCATCTGGAAGACAAGTGGTCGGATCAGGGCTTGAGGGGGCTGGTGGCAGGGGTGACAGTAATGACCTCCCTTGGTCCAGCAAACGCCCTATCTGGGACTGGTCAGGTCCCGAGGGTGCCGGACCAAGGTCCAACCTGTATTTGCTTATATATTGACTGAATATTGCAGATTTACAAATATTAGCATGGGAATTTGTCATCTTATGTGATAGGGATAAATCAGGCATGCAAATGATTCATCAAAGTCATGAAATGGGCTGCAAATACAATAAAGATAAGGTATTCAAAAATTTAACCAAAGGAGATGAGTGGCACCAAAGACATTCCTTGTCTGGGGTGCCATTTGGTGTTACTTGTCCGAAGTTTTCAGTAAAATTGTTTCACTTTTATGACCCAGTTCATCTCCGACTCTTTAATCTTAAATTGCAAAGAAAATCACCTTATTGTGAGGCAGACTCTGGGTCACACAGAGGCATTTATAAAGCCTCCAGTCCCATTCCTGCATGTTGCCCTAAGCATTTGACTTTCTAGTTTCAAGTCTGACATTAGCCTCTAGACCATAAAAGCAATGAGGATATTTTTCTTTGAGTCCCGTTCTAGGTAATTTGAAATGAATTGATATTACTCATTAAGATATCAGTGATTATCCATAAATTTCATTTGTGATGTTTCAGTGCTTACCACTATTGCTAAGTATCGTTTATCATGCTTTGGTGTGTTACACATCTGGGAAGAACACATGTTTACCATTCATGGCTTTTCTTAACAGAGACATCAGATTACCTAGGCAAACACATAAAAAGTATCTCTTTCAATAAGCATATAATATACTCATATTCCATTAAAATTTAGAGATGTATAGTTTCTTACAAGAACATTAAATGTCCTTGAACCTTTATATGTAGAGTATAAAAAAGGGAAAGGAAAATATTTATGAGTAATTCTCCTTGAAATAATGTTATCACTACAGAGTAAGTAGACAGTGTTTCAGTTGATTGTTATGATCCGCAAAATGCCCAATTTACATTCATACTTCTTATATAAAAACTGTTACCTGTCCAAAAATTGTTTCACTTCTTTGACCCAGTTCATCTCTGACTTTTTAATCTTAAATTGGCTCTTTACTCAGTTGCAAAGAAAATCACCTTATTGTGAGGCAGACTCTGGGTCACACAGAGGCATTTATAAAGCACCACAGATGGCTTCTTGTGATTTATGATAGACATAGCTTCCCAGACTCCTGTTTAAATACTGAATTAAATACATCTGTGAGACATATCAGTGTTCTCTTTCCTTTTCACCATCTTCTCTTCTTTATGAGCCTCCTCTTCTGTACCTTCTGTGAACTCTGGTTCCCCCTCCTTCTTAATTCTAGCTATTTGTACAGAGCTGGAGCTGTACATATTGTAAGAGCACCACCTGAGGATTCCTACCATAGCAAACACATGAAAGCTTTGAACCAATTGAGAGCTCCGGGGTGCTAACTTGAGCCCTTCAGGGAATCTGAATTTCTCCTCATCTTTTGCAAACTTGTCTGGAACAGATAGGTTCTCCCCTTCCATCCACTATTTTTAGAAAAGAATATTCATGCACTTTTTCTCTTAACTCTGATATACACACACATACACGCACAGGGTGCGTCTAGAATACATTCCTCTTTCGAAAGAGGAATGTAAATGAAGGCACTTGAAAATGCAAATGAAGCGCAGATTTACAAATCTCGCGTTTCATTTGCATAATCACTTCTGATTGCTTTTTCAAAAAAGGGTTTTTTTGAAAAAAAACCAATGCAGTCTAGATGCAGTTCTTTCGAAAAAAACCCAACCCTTTTTCGAAAGAACACTGTAAACCTCATTTTTTCAGGAATAAAAGTGCTTTTGGAAAAGGATTTTTTTCAAAAGAACTGTGTCTAGACTGCTGGTTTTCGAAAAAACCTTTTTCGAAAAAGCGATCGGACGTGATTATGCAAACAAAACTCGAGATTTGTAAATCTGCATTTCATTTGCATTTTCAATTGCCTTCATTTACATTCCTCTTTTGAAAGAGGAGTGTAGTCTAGACGCAGCCATAGAGGTCTAATCATAGTCCCAAAGAGCCTCTCCTCCCCTTTGGGACGAATTCCCTCTGCTCCCTAGGGCTATGTCTACACAGCAGCATTATTTTGGAATAACTAACGTTATTACATAGTTCTCATCTACACAGTAAGCAGTTATTTCGACATAATTTTGAAATAATGTCGAGCTGGAGGATTTCTTACTCCGACTCTTGTAACCATCATTTTATGAGGAATAAGGGAAGTCAGAGAAAGAGTGCTCTTTCTCGGACTTCCTGCTGTGTAGACAGCATGAAAAGCCAAAATAAGTTATTTCAATTGATGTAGCTCAAGTTGCATAGCTTATTTCAGCTTTAGCTCTGCCATGTAGATGTGCCACAGCTGACCTAAATAAAGCACCTCACAGGAAGATATAATGGGATGAGTGATATGAGCACAGTGGACTACTTTGGGTAAAATGGGCATCAGTGTACATTCCAGACAGTGTAATGGAGACATGCTATCTCCGAGTTCCTAGAACATTTCAGTGTGCAAGAGATACTATGGACCTACACAGAGTGCAGCTTGCTACCCCTCCCCACCCCATCCAACTGCTCTACCTCCCTGCCATTTTATGCTACCATGAGCCCCAGAGGAGCACAGAGGAAGCAATAGAGTTCTAGTAGAGTTCTGCAATTTTTCTAGGCCCATATATTGGCCATATAAATGGTGCAGGAGACTACTTATTCTTTCCCTACCCACTGTGCATAAGAACTGGCTAGATTCTAGTCTGTAATTAGAGACAGTTGTCAAGTTGTATTGCTTTATTGTTATTCCTATCTGAAAAGAAATTAACAGCCATACTATAATATCTTCATATTCTTCATGTCTTCATCTAATAGACAGATTCATGGAGGTTGGATCCATCAATGGCTATTCGCCAGGATGGATAGGAATGGTGTCCCTAGCCTTGGTTTGTCTGGAAATGGATGACAGGAGAGGAATCATGTGAGGATTACCTATTGTGTTCTCTTCCTCTGGGGCATTTGGTATTGGCCACTGTTGGCAGAAAGGATACTGGGCTAGATGGACCTTTGGTCTGACCCAATATGGTCCTTCTTATGTTCTTATGTTCTTCATTGTGTACATAAAGGCTGAAATCCTGATTCTATTAAAATTAATGACACTGTTCCCATTGGCTTCATCTGAGCCAGGATTTCACCCCAAATGAGTATCTCTAATCCAGCATTCATATACTGAAAATGTATAATACGTTCAGCCCTAAGGAGACACTTAGAAAAAATTGTTGGTATTTCCATACAAAACTCCAGGGCTGCTGGAACAATTTTTATAGTGGGGATGCTGAGAGCTATTGACTGAAGCGATAAACCTGTATATAATGGAAACCATTTTAATAATGGGGACCTGCTGCTTTGCCAGCACCTGTAGTTCCAGCTCTTATTCAACATTCACTTTTCAAATTTTCCAATTTTTTTTGTTAATTTCTGAGTAGCCACGAACCTTTTTCTTCTATTTTCCTGTATAGTTGTGGAACAAACGGACTGGAGTTATCTAAGGGATAAAAATGATTTCCAATAAGTGTTGAACAGTTGGATAACTCTGCTAAAAAACAAACTCAGTCTAAATCTATCCCAGATGTATTCAATCTGACACCAAATGTACAGATACTTAGAAAACACTTCTTGCAAAGGTCTGTAGGGTTCAACACGGTTACCTCTTGGGAGTTCACTGTGTTACTGTAACTTTGTTTGACATAGTCTCTGCAGTGAAGTCATTAATCAATGCAAAAGGGACATGGTGAAAGGAGACTTGGAACAGCTCAGTGGGCAAAGGTAACTCTAAAGAGTGCCCATCATTTTGCTGCAGAAACCCCTCTTTTATTTTTAGGAACAAAAATAAGACATTGGCATCTTTGTTAATGATCACAGTAATGAATTCTGATGGAGAAGCTAAATGTCATCTCATAAGTGTTTTTGTACAGGATGGCTCACCTACAATAAATGGCTGGAAAGATGATGGATTAAAAGATTCAGGAAAACAAGCAATATCACTTTGGTATGTGAACGCTGAACTCCATTGGTTTAATTTGGTTTGTTTTTATAGAAAATAATGAATATCTTTTAATATGATTTTAAAAATGTATAGTTACAAGAAATGGCAATCTAGAGTAATACAGATTCATCCCTCCACCACATGGAAATTAAAATACAGGTTGAACCGGGACTCTCTGGTTCAACAACATCCCTGGTTTGGCAGGACCACAGATGTCCCAGGAGTTCTGGTGGAGGGCTGGTGACGAGGAGCCCTGCAGTGGGGCTAGAGCCCAGTAGTGGGGCTGCCCTGTGGCAGCAAAATGGGAGCTCAGCAGTAGGACTGCTGCCTAGTGGCGACACTAGGGAGGGTGGGGAGTGGGAGGCAACAGGGCTGAAGCCCAGCAGCAAAACTGCCCAGTGAGACCGGGAGGCAGCCAGGCCACCTGGCAGCACAACCAGAAGCCCAGTATCCCTACTACCGCCATGCAGTGTAGCTGCCAGAGGGACTAGAAGGCAGCGCTGTTGCCCCATGGAGATGGGAGCCTGACCACGGGACTGCCTGGTGGTGGGGCCAGGAACTCGGGAGTGGGACTGTTGCCCAGTAGTGCAGCAAAGAGTCTGGCAGCCCTTCTGCTGCTTGCGGCACTGTCCCGTGAGGCTGGGAGGCAGCAGGGCTGCAGACCAAGGCTGAATGAAGCCCAAGCTGGGCTGTCACCCGATGGTGCAGTTGGACCTCCAGAGGAGCTGCCCCATGAGGCTGGGAGCCCGGCAGTGGGGCTGTGTGTACCAGTGGCAAGGCTGCCATGAAGGGACCAGAAGCCCTGCGTGTGGAGGGGCTGGTGGCAGGGAGAAGCCAGCTGGGAAGCTGGCAGTGAGGCCATGGCTGGAGGTGGGGGGACAGTGACAGAGGGAGCACAGATCTGACCTTCCCTGGTCTGGCAAAATCCATCATCCGGGACCAGTCAGGTCCCGAGGGTGCTGGACCAAGGAGATCCAACCTGTATTGCCAAACATGAGCTCTCATCAACTTCTGTTCCTTGTATGCATTATGATGGTCATACATTTACACAATGTACCTCAGAAAAGGAAGCCTGTTCTGTTATGTCACACCATCTTATGGCTAATAAGGTTACCACCTCTCATTATATGAGCATGAATGAAACTCAGAATTTTGCAAGTTACCAACACCTTGCTGGATGATATTATAGGATAATTATTAGGCCAGTTATCTCCTCTGTGGTACTCAGTCAAACAGAAATTCCAAGAGCTAAAGGTGTTATTCTGGCCTTGAATGTTGAGGGGGCTTCATATCATGTTTGATTAATATCACTGTGTCCATCTTATACCAGAATCCAAGGATGTGGTGAAAGTGGTGTTGGAATTGCTGTGGTCAGGTCCCCTGGCTGAGAAGCCAGTGTTGGTCTTATTGGTGTTAGACTCACTGAAGATGATTATCTGCAGGGAGTACAGAGATCACATGGGCAATGACTCTTCCAGAAACTAGCTCTTATGACACTCTTGGAACTGTTTTAAGTATTTTCTGGCTCAGTCAGTACACAAAACTCACTACAGTCTGGAGCATGGCTGAGTGTGGGGATCAGAGGGGGAAGAAGTGTTTAAGTTTGACAATCAGTGGTTTGAGATCAGATTTCACATTTGCTCTTTTTAAGGGAGAGTAACTATTTACAAGTATGAAGATTGCTGGGTTCAAATAGCTCTGAGGAAGAGCAATGTGCCTATGATGGATGGTTAATTCAGTAGCCTGATGGACATAATAATATTTTGTTTCCATGACTCTGGGGAAACCATCTTCCTCTTCCCTGTGAATCACCATGGTAGAGAGGTGATTTGTGAGAGGTAACACTAATATCAAGCCAAGCATGCCAGCAGCAGATTTTGCATTCATATCTGGAACCAACTGTGACCCAAATAAATTCAAAAATCTTAAATTCAGCCCATATCCACACAGGTATGTAAGTATCTAGTTCCCACAGATTTCAGTGAGAGTTAAGTGCCTAAAAAACTCACAGGATCTGGGCCCTAAACCCTTTCGTCTGACCAAGTTCCATTGGGCACTAGGAGCAAAGGTGATTGTAGGTTTGCATCATGACTCTACGACCCAAGGAGGCAAGATTTTTTTTCCAATTTGAATCTTATGTTGTTTTCTGCCCATATTTCTCAACTTTTTGTGTCTGTTTGTATTAGCCTTGCTGGAATTCAAAACACCTCCCTTATTCAGTATCATTTTAATTAGAGTGACCAGATGTCCCATTTTTAAAGAGACAGTCTCATATTTAAGCCCTCCAGCAGCTGTCCCTATTTTTAAAAAATGGGACGATTGCCCCATATTTTCTGTCTCTTCCCTCCCATCAGTACTGGTGGATCCTCCGGCTGGCTGCATCCTTGCTCACAGCTGTCTACCCACCAGTGGCAAGTGGGAAGGGTTCAGTGGTTGATGATGGGGGCACAGGCAGTGTGGCAGGCAGAATACAGGAGTGCACATGCACCCTTGTTGGGGAGCCAATAGGTCTCACCGCTGTGGCCCCCACCTCTCTCCCTCCCTGCTTCACTCACAGCAGGTAAGGTGTAGGCCGGGAGGCCTCAGTCCACATTGTGCCACTTCTCAATGCTCTGTGGAGTGCTGGGAAGGGGTGGAGCAAGGGGTCAGGGAGACATGGGGTTGGTGCCCCCCCTCCTTCCTGGGCTATGCTTCACCACTGGTGGGGTGGGAGTGGAAGGATAGTGGTTGGGCAAAGCTGTAGCATGCAGAGCCAGCCACTCCCCCTGATGGTCCATGAGTGCAGTCCCTGCTGTGTGTGTGTGCCAGCTCTTCTCGCTAGGGATGTCAACATGTAGTCGACTATATGATTAACTGATAAGCCCAGGTTCACATTCTGCCCTCCTTCCACCTCCTGCCCCGCTGCCTCTGTATCAGAGGCAGAAAAGAGGGGGGAGACAGGAGCTGGTGGCACAGGCGGGAGCTAGTACATGCGGGAAGCTGGCTTTCAAGCCAGCTGCACACAATATCGGCTCCTCTGGAGCTACCTGTTCCACCCTTGTTGCCTCCCACAGAGGGAGTAAAGGAGTGGGGCAGGCATGACCCAGTCAGTGCCTGTGGAGCCAAGTTAAAAGTTGGCTCCCCACAAGCACTGCCTCCCTCCCCCACACGCTGCTGCCTCTGATAGGAGAAGGGAATCTGCTGCGGAACAACCTCTGTCCATGGCAGGCCCAGGCTCGCTGAGGACAGAGGCTGCTGCCTGGGATGCTGGTGCAGCCCCTGTCCACAGGGAGCTTCAGCCCCCATGGACTGGGGCTGGTGCCACCCCACACAGCTGCTTCTGAGTCAGAGGCAACTGTGTGGGGCAGCAGGTAGGAGCCAGTCTGTGTAGGGAGGCAGGGGGCTCTCTGGCATTAGAGCCAGGAGCGCATTTGCTGGTGGCCTACTCTTGGGGACTATTTAATAATCGTGTACCCACTAAGATTTCATGCAGCTACACGATTATTAAATTAATCAAAATCTAACATCCCTAATTCTCGCCCCACCCGACCCCATTTCCAGTCAGCACTGGCTGCCTGTTGTGTGGGCTTGGAGTGGCCAGTTATATGTCACCTCTGCTGCCTATCCACTGGCCCTTGACATGCTTCTCTTCTCACTGTCCTCTCCCTGCTGAGTCTGTTCACCCCATAGCCATGCTGCTCCTCCCTTTTTGCCCCGCCCCCCCTCCCCACTCCCAGAACTGTGCAGAGAACCAGCCCCTAGTTGGATCACTAACAACCAGGCTGGCAGACTCCTTCCTTCCCCCACTATGTCTGGCTGGGCTGGAACATAGGGAAACTCAAGACCCTAAAGTCTGGGATGCTGGCCAGGAGAAGTGAAATCCTGCTTGTGCCAATGCACCACACAGCATTGGCATGGGAAGAGTCTCCTCTCCTCAGCTAAGCTCTGAAGTGGTGGAGAGGAAGCTGTTTCCAGCCTCTTTGTGTCCCAACTCTGCTGGCTCCGCAGCAGCCTTCTGGGCAAGGACATAGCACCCTCTTCACACGCTGATCCCATCCTAAGTTCTGCCCCTACCTAGTGCAGGGCTCTGAGGCCTGGAGAATAATGCATCCTTAGGGCTTAACTCCTTTATGGTGGCACTATAGTTAGAGGATAGGAGGCAGTTGTGTCATGTCCATGACCAGCAGCAGCTTAGAGATATTAGCTGCCTTTCAACACTGTGCAGGCAGTAAGAGACAAGCTGCTTCCAGCCATAAGGGAGTGGGGGAAGAGAAGAAATGAACCCTGCCTATCCCCACCCCCACCCCTCTGTGTCTGGAAGCATTTCCCATCCCTTCGCTCCCACACAGTGCTGAAAGGCTGTTGCTAGCTGCACTCTGGTGTGAACCCTGACAGAAATCTGGGGAGGAGGGGGCTGTGACCCTTCATGCCCCCACTCCACATGCTGCTTTGAGAAGATGTGACAGCAGGTACCAGGAGAGACAAGTCTATCCCAGAAGCCTAGCCAGGCAGGTAGAGTGGAGAGCTCTGGGCAGGGAGGATTGGGTCACGTCAATCAGCTACCCCCATCTTTGTGTGAGAAAGATGTGTGGGAATGTGTTTGTGTCACTTCTCCCCTTGGAAACCTTAAAGATAAGAAGGTAAATAAAAAGACTTGAGCTAGGCAGTATTTCTTTTTAGCAGGGGATGAGTCAACTTGACATTCATTTGAACATTTTTACTGCATAATTCTGATTGATTGCCATTGAGATTGTCTGAATATAAGTAATTTTTATCAGGTGTCTGTATTCAGTATATAGAAATATGGTCACCCTAATTTTAATATTTTATTAACAAGTTATTAGTCCATGTTCTGATCATTAAACTAGTTTTAAAAAGATAGGATAAGCCACTACACACTTCTCCATTCACCAAGCAGGTGTATTATTCTTTAATATTTGCTTTTGGTCCTTCAGAAGGTTTTCAGTCCCTTTTATGGTGTTCATAACCAGAGCAGTTTGAATTAATTTTTAGAGTAAGATTTCATAGCACACTGTATCAAATGTTCTAAATCCCATGTAAGTTCTTCTAGAGATCAAATGAAGTTTGTCAAGTGCACATATTTGAAAAATGTGTTTTGAGTGTTTTTGTGGATTTAACAGGGTGCCTATCTGTATAATCTTGTTAGGAGAACAAGCTCTTCTAAATCATCCCTATTGCTTCTGTTTCCAGCTCTACATTATTTCCCTGCATTTCACTGGGCATAGAATATCCCAAAACAAGCCATTCAAAACAATGCAATAATTGCTTATCTATATGTGTATTCCCTCTATCAGCAAGGAGGATTAGGTTGTTTTTGTTTGTTTACTTTTATTTTATGAATGAATCCATGAGAGTGAGGGTCTGTAGCATAGTCTGAGCAGAGAAGTATTTGTTTTTAATTTCTCTCTGAATGAAGTGAAGTAAGGAGGCACTTCTGGAAAATTTCTAAAGATTCTTTGTATTCTATATGAAACACCACTCTGAGTCCTGGAAGCTGTTATGAATTAATTGTACTGGCAGAACCATATTATTAAAAACGTTCACTCAGTTCTTACACTGGTTTGCTGATCAAAGGGGACTTATCTGCATTTTTTTAAGGATCTGATGTCTGCCAGCATAACCATTAGTTTTTTTTCTTGGCATTACCAACTCTCCCTGCCTGTCCTCACAAAACGTGTTTCATTTTCATTCTTCAGCTAATGCACATTACTTTTTGTCATTATTATTTTACAATTTAAGAGTGTATTATTTTTACTTTTGCATATTTTAATATGTCTAACTCCATCTCCTAGTGGGAAATCTGGTGTCATGACCATGTGCCTCAAACCCTGGTCTGCAGGAGCAGTCATGCTCTAACCCTCCACTTGGCAGCCTGCTAACAACTTTTTATCTAGGACCCATGCAGCCCAGCCCCAATCTGAGGCACAATCTCAAGGTTTTATTAGTAGAGTCCAAGAGCAGCTGATTGGCCTGCTGACCTTACTTGAACTAGCAGAAAAAACCGGATGTTTCCCAAACTATTGGGATCCACTTTGCTCTGGAGAATCATCCCTTACCTCAAACCATTATGACTGCTATGGACAATGCTGAGTAATGGTCAACTACATATCCATCTGGGCTATAAAGTCGCTTTGCCTCATTTCCTCAACAACGAGCTGAAAAAAGGCTCAGTGTTCACACTGATGCTCTTCAATGTCTACATAAGCAACATGCTGCCAACAGAGTCACACAAATGTGCATATGTGGGTGACCTGGCAACACAAGCAGACATCTTCAGTGACACACAAGCTACCTTGAGCACAGACCT
Organism: Pelochelys cantorii; assembly: GCA_032595735.1. NCBI lineage: Eukaryota > Metazoa > Chordata > Testudines > Trionychidae > Pelochelys > Pelochelys cantorii. Next base: position 327,759,830 of record CM064326.1, on the reverse strand, counting down.
AAACACTATGAAGGAATATTTCTAGAAATGGAGGCTCAAGCCAACCCTCCATAAAACAACAATCACTATATTCCCTCTTGTTAAAAGAAATGATGTGTGCCCCGAAAGTGACCTTCCCTGGCAATACTGTGTGACATAATCCTGTTCCAACCTACCTCAGTGTGAAGCTGGATCACACAGAAATATTCCACAACCACTCAAAATGACACAGAAAAGAATCAACCTGGACCAGACACTGGCAAGCACAAGCTGGTGAGCATCAGCATCAGAGTCATGGACATCAGCACTGGCCCCTGTGTGCTTCTTAGCTGAGTACTGTGCACTGGTATGGACCAGAAGTAGCCACACTCCACTTATTGAAGTCCGGCTGAACCTAGCAATGTGGTGCATCACTGGAACCCTCAAGTTGATCCACAAAACTTGGCTGCCGGTGCTGTCAAATGTTACTCCCTCATACATTCTCCAACATTCCACAACACTTTGGGAATTCCATTGGATCATGAAAATATGAGCATCCCCTCCACCCCATTCCCCAGGATCTTAATGTCACAACCCAGAGTTTGGAGTCATGTAAGCCTTTTTGTAACCATATGTTTAACCTTCACCAATACAACTTCAACTCTGATCTAGCTTTGGAAAGCTGAATGGAGCTCACAAGAAATCACAAACATCTTGTGATAGAGTTGATGCAGATCATCCCTTGTTTTGATTCCCCAGAAAACTCATGGGCAACCATAAAATGCATCTGTTGAGCCCTAAAAGTTTGTGACTTTCTGCTCTATATCCCCAGATATCTGCATCCCTGGATCCAGATATGCATAGACAATGGGTATGTCTACACTACATGGCTCCGTCGACGGAGCCATGTAGATTACCTTTGTAGACATAGGAAAATAAACCTCATCCCACGAGGCATACCGGGGAGGTCGACAAATGCCTTTGATGTCAACCGCAGAACGTCCAGACTACAGCACTGTGCCGACAAACATCTGATCGGCATAGCATGGCAGCCATTTTAATTTAAATGAAGCGGCGATTATTTAAATCACCACTTCATTTTCCTATGTCTACAAAGGTAATCTCCATGGCTCCGTCGACAGAGCCATGTAGTGTAGACATACCCAATTTGTGCAAGTCACAGATCAGATGTGGATATAAATTTGTATCCATGCAGGACTCTAAACACAAAAGCATGGTACATGTCACTACTTGCTGCACAAGGGTGAAGTAAAAGACTCTCCAGTGTGCAACTATCGTTATCCATAACAGACCATGTAACTGCTCAATGCACCACTCACAAATATGAAGGAGGCGTCACAGCAGTACACTCCCACTATTCCTGGTGCAATTATCTGCCTTATCCATCTGAATGTAAATTTATAGTGGTTGCTCTATATTTACATTAGCCATACAAAGAAGAAGAATTTATGGTATGTCCACGCATTAGATACTGTGTGCAGTTCTGGTTGTCCTATTGGGAAAAAAAAGACATATTAAGGTCCAGGAGTCAATGGGGATCAAAGACAAGTTTTCTCGGGTTTTGTAGATCTTTGTACCTACTCCCCCACCCCTCGCCCCGTCCCTGCATCCAACAGTGTTATAGATTGGGGAAAGAATGCAGTCCATTCACCGTGTTTCAAGTCATGTGAGTTTTGAAATTTTTTTTCTTTTCTGAATATTTTGATGCGAAAGGGGAACATATAGCACTCAGTCCTTAACGGGATGTTTTGCTGTACTGTGTACAATGGACTAAATACACAACATTTTATTATTTCTATAAGTTGCATGTCTAATCCATCACACAGGCACCAGTGGAAATTTAGCTTCAGTTTCTTTAATGGCTTCAAGAAACCTAAAGAGCTTTTCATTTCATGAAAGTAAAAGGTCTGCTAATGAGCAGAAATAAAACATTAAGTTCTGATTATGAGAATAAATGATTCCCAGCATACAGAGTAGTCATGCTATGTTCATCTACTGCTGCCTATTTCTTGGTATTGCTCTTTTCACACTTCTTTATATGCCAAGAATGAAAAAAGTAATCTTCACAGCTATTGCTGGAATTCTTCAGTATGATTTCATTAAAGCTGGGGAACATTTTTAAAAAGAGCAACATAAAAGCTTCAGAACTTTCAGCAGAACTCTTATGTCTCTTAGCTTGAGTTGAGCAGATAGATAATGTAAGATATGAGGGAAGTTCACCTTATCTTTTAATCAAAATGTACTGAAAATATTCCAGATATTAGGCAGACACAGACAGGTGCTGAAGTCTCTACCTACTTTAGGGGTAATAATTAACATTTATCTTGGAAAGAACTCTATATCCTTCAGAAATACATCCATTAAAACTAAGAACATGAACTTTGGGAGGTGAAGGTAAGTGCACAGTAGAAATGCCTAGATCGGAGTCTAACAAGGAAGATAGTGTCTTGCATGAATATTGGACATGATTCCTTATTAACACTGACATAAGAGCTTGACCCAAAGCCAACTGAAGTCAGTGAAAAGCTTTCCATTGACTTCAATGAGCTTTGGATCAGGAATTATATAAGGAGCAGTTGTGATGAAATCAATGCAGTGGGCCAGTTTTTAAAACTAATGTCCGTGAGAGGGGAATGCGGGCCAACAATTCTTAGAATTTCCCTTCCTGGGACCAATGCACAACTGGAGCTAATTCCCACAGTCTATTGGACTAGCAAATTCTCTGCATTTTTTTGTTTATGGTAATTGCCTTTTTCTTTTTTTTCCTCTTGGCAAAGTGATAATATTATTAAACTTCTATTAAAAGAATATGTTGTTTTTCACAGTAGGAACTGAATGTGTATAATTGGAAATCATATAGTCTTAAGGAAAGAGTTCTGGGGCTTAAAATTAATTACAGATTTCTTAATGTATAATGGGAAAGCATATACTTCGAAGGGGTAAGATATTGACACGTTTAGAAGTAAAGGTTAAGAGTTAAAAGAAAGCAAATTTTAAAAGTTTAATAAAAAGAGAAAGAAATATTTATGGGGTTTATAATTACACTTTTAAAGCAGACAACAAGGGCTCCATTCCAAAATTAATTGACAAAGAGAAAAGAAAGATCCAGTTCCCAAATTTCCCCCCCCTTCCCAGAATATTTATGGCCCCATTGTTCCCTATAATGGATTAGAATTAAAGATGCAAAGTCTGGATCCAGTTCTGAATTTCCTGAAGTTTGGGGTTGTGCGGGTGATGTAGAGATCCAGTCTGAGACTGTAACCAATTAAAATGTTACCAAAATATGTCCCCAATTTAACAATCGACTTTAAAATAGTCATCTAAGATTCAACTGAATGTAAGTGGCCTGTTTTTGGAATTCTTATGTTAGTTGTTTTGATCAGTTTTTAAAGCTAGTTTTTAAAAAATGGCTTAAAGCAGCGGTCCCCAACCTTTTAAAGCATGAGATCACTTTTTGAATTTAAGCACAATCCAGGATCTACTTCAAACCCAAATACCCTTGCCCCGTCTCCTTCCCACCCCTTCTCTGAGGCCCTGCCCCTGCTCACTCCGTCCTCCCTCCCCCACCTTCACTTGCTTTTATCAGGCTGGGGGTAGGGGTTTGGGGTGCAGGAGGGGTTCAGGACTGGGGCCAGGGTTTGGAATGCGAGCTCCAGTTGGGCACCGCTTACCACAGGGGGCTAAGACAAGCTCACCCCTACCCTGACCCTGCACCACTCCCAAAGCAGCCAGCAAACTCTCTCCATCCCTGCCCCCCTCTGCTCTGTGGAGATGGGGTACAGGGTGGAGAAAGGGACACCCTGACATCAGCACTCCCCCTTCTTCTTCCTGTGCCCTGTACAGCAAGCAGGAGGCTCCCAGGGACGAGGGGCACCTCCAAGGCAGAGGGCAGGAGCAGCACAGCAATGCTGAGAGGGGTAGATGAAGTGCCAGCACTTGATAGCCTCCTGGCCAAACCTCTTAGGATCACCTGTCAGAGGTTCCAAGATCTACAAGTAGATCCCGATCTACTGGTTGGTGACCACTGGCTTAAAGGGAGAATCTAGAGATGATGCAGCATTGAAATGTCATTGCACAGGATCTTGCTGATACCACGTGTCGAAAAAGTTCTGCATAGGAATCTCCAAACCTCCTTTTCTTTCAAATGCTTCTCAAACTGGCATTATTGACTGAAAGAGAGACCTGGAAACCAGTCAGTAAATGAAGTGCCTCGCTGGAGATAGGGGCCAGGATCTAGATCTTGCTGTGAAAAATAATTATTCAGGGCCAGTGGACCTGTTGTTCACACGTGTGTTTAACCATTAAAATGTTATTATTAATATTGGCTGTTGTAGATAAAGCAATGTTCTCAGTATGCTATGGTATTACACGCCAATCTCCTACCACTTAGATTATAGATATCCTAAGAAAAAAACACAGAGATGACAAGAAGTATGACTTCTTGCTGTGTGTGAGGGGAAAATGAGTGGGGAGAAAACATTCTCATCTTTCAAGCCCTTGTATTAATAGCTGTGATAATTTATTCAGGATTTTATATACACAAGTTTTATAGGTTTATACCAAATATAGCTAAATAGTCCAAAATACACTTATGCTTCCTTAGCTATTCCTAGAATTCTTTGGTGTCTTCTTCAACCAAGCCACCAAGAAGAGAAAGTCACAGAAGAAGATAAAAGCAAAAATGTCTGTGTACAAGTGCTTATGATGTGCTCAACTTTATGCCTGTGAGTAGTCCTACTGAGTTCAATGATCATATAAATTAATTAATGAGAAAATAACTTTGGGATTAAAATGACACAGGTCCATCAAAATGAGCGACATTTGAAAGATCTGTTCATCATTTTCAATGTGTCCCAAACAGAAAATAAACTTTTCTTTCTAGAACTTCAGCAGTTTAACCAACTATAATGCCTTCTCAAATATCTACTGGCCAAACACTATATACAAGAAATCTAAAACTACCTTAGATTCCTGTTTAAAAAAGGAGAGCACTCATATTGTAGAGTTCCATCAAAAGAGACTTTGTATCCTACATTTATTCACCATAGAACCAATTCAGAGACTGCAGCTATATATATATCCAGCTCCTGTCACCTGGTTTCTTTGTTTGATCAGTCCTTATGTTAGCTATATCCATTCCGCCTCCCCCCCTCCCCAAACACACATTGCTAAAGAATGAGTTGTGGGAAAACTGAATTCTTTCCTATTCATTTCCCAATGTGCTAGATACTATGGCCTCTACTCAGGGGGACAAGCCCACGTGCAGGAATTATAAGCAGCTCCACAGCATGAGTATGTAGGTGACCTGTAACAACACGCAGGTCATCAGACATATGCTTGCCAAATACCCTAACCATCTGTCTCAATGCATACATTATGCATAGGAGACAGCTGGCCAGGCTTCTGAGAAGGAAGCTGAAGCCCATAACTGCTAGCTTCTGACCCTTTATATGCATTGAACTACCCTGAAAAACACACCTTGACACTCAGCTTGTCATTGAAGTGGGTGCTTGGATAGATGGGATTGTGCTTCCATGCCTACGCAGAAGGTGGAGTGACTGCTCATCTCCTAAGTAAGGAAGCTTCTAGCTGGGTGCTGCAAGCTTCAAAACATAGAAAAGAAAACTACTTGTGCAGGAAAACATGTCTGATGAGCTAGAGAGCACCTCTTCTACAATGTGTGAGGTAGCAAAAACCCCAGATACCTTGACTCAGAATGGCAGCAATATTTAGTGGACTAATGGAAAGGCTAAACGTCATAATTTCCTGAATTCTGATCCCAAACCTGATAGTGACTCACTGAATTAAGTGGTTAACAATTATTATTGTAGAAAATTAGTTATTCTAACAGGTATAATGTGTCCTAGATATGGAGAACGAGACTTTATTTGCTCCCATTTCATTGCAGAGATAACAGAGGCTTTAATGAATTTCTGGAGAGTTTTGTAAACCAGTAAGACAACTTGGAATTGTATTCAGACAGGGCTGTTTCTAAGATCCCATTAGGAAATGGTAACCATCTCAGCATATTTAAATAGTCTTCCACAGGCATATTTATTGTCTTTTTTATACGCTTAGGGTGTCTCTAGACTACAGGGTTTTTTTGAAAAATATTCCCCTGCATCTAGACTGCTGCTGCATTCTTTCAAAAGTAATTCAAAAGAAAGTGGCAGTTTTTTCAACCATGGAAAACCTTATTTTATGAGGAAGAATGCCTTTTTTCAAAAGTGCTCTTTCGAAAAAAGGCACTATGTCATGCAAACTGCGCTTTTTCAAAAGAGAGCATCTAGCCTGCCTGTAGTCTAGATGCTCTTTTCCGAAAGAGTCTTTTTCTAAAGTATCTTTCGAAAAAGCCTCTTTCGAAAGAGGCTTGCAGTCTAGATATAGCCCAATTGTCCTGATATCCTTTACCCATCTCCTTTACTACTAGCCAGAGACTCAAACATTTCAATATACATGCCTATCCTTTTCTTTCTGTGTATGGTATTTTTGCTGTGTTTATCTTTTGCAAATGGAAAAGTGTTAGAATATAAAAAAAAGAAAATAGATTACCCAGCCAAAAAATGAAGAGCAAAGGAGAGGAAAATCAATAAGGTGAGATTCTTAAAGTTTTGGCTGATGATGCAACACTTGACAGGATCTCAACTTTTCTAAACATTCTTTAATATGCAATCACATACTGTAATTTAAAGTGTATTATTAACATATAGCCCTTCCATTGCAATACTCACGTGCATCATGAAAAGATGCACATCTGGATATACCATTTAAAGGCTGATCCAGGCCCTTCTTTGCCTGGATTCCTTTTCAAGATGTACTTAACAAATGTAAAAAAAAAAATCAAATCAACCTCTTCTTGGATACAAAGGGCCATAATTACATTTTAGTGGATGGAAATAGCCTACTGTATATTTCCCGAAGGAAGTGAAGTGCATTATCCCCCAACAGGCTGCAGGTGTTGCCCATTCTGAATTACACTGATAAAATCTCTGCTGGTTCCATAATACCAAAATCCAGATGCATATAACATTCTAAAAGAGAGTTTAGCAGCCTTCTTTCTTCCTTTGAAAGCTTTTTCTCCTTCCATCACTTGTAAGATTATATTTCCTAATTTGGTTAACAGTTCGTGAAAGCTGTTTCCTAACATTGACCACAGAAATAAGAAAGGATAGCAGCACTGATGTAATAAACACATTTCCCTCCAAAATATGTAAACATTAAAATGTACAATAGAGTGTCATACTTTGTAATTTCATGATTCTGTTATCATCAATATCTTACAATGGCCGCAGAACCCCATGTTGGAGCCCTGACATACATTTGGGAGTGTTTACTCATGACACTGGTTTCAGTGGAGCTTCTGGTGTGATCTGATTCTCATCACTGTAAATAAGGATTCCATAATCTGGCACCAAATACATTACATTATCAATGTTGTTTTACTAACAAAAGAAGATGTTACATATTTTAGGCTACGTCTAGACTGCAGCACTTTTCCGGGATACAAAGGGTATCCCGGAAAAGCAATACCGCATTCAAGGAATGCGTCCACTTTTTCAGAATTTTTTTTTGGAAAAGCAGATGGTCTCTTTCATCATCCCTGTAAACTTCATTTTATGAGGAAGAAGGCATGTGTTGAAAGAAGACTTTTTTCCGAAATTTGGGGCTGTATAGATGCATCAAATTTCAGAAAAGCCTCTTTCGACAGTAAAGTGGAAAAAGATACACAATTTGCATATTGCAAATTGCGTTTCTTTTTTCGATTTATCTTTGCAGTGTAGACCAAGCCCCAGTGTAGCTTAGAAAAAAAGGCTGGAAAAATATTGTGGTCCTGCTTTTGTTTTAATATTTTGCTCCTCTACTTATTATTCTTCAAAAAAAAATCAATCAATACGATAATTCACAATTCTATGGTAACTTTCACTCTAAAGAATAACAGAGTTCTGCAGACTAGACCAAATCCTTCCATCCTCAAAAGGCATTTCTGTGAGTCAAAACTGCAACATCTGAGCCCTATACTTTTTCAGTTAGCCAGTACAGGAATGGAATAATCTTGGAAGTTTAAAGCATTATTTCATAAGGGACCATCAAACCTGTGCATGCATTAGCAGATCCAAAGTGCTGAATCTGGCTTGTGAGGATAATAATGAAGCAGTGAAGACAACACAGCCTGGCTAGCCAAGTCTGAAGCCCACACTATGCTGTCATCACTGCTATTATTATCTGTGCTAGCTGGATGCAAGCTAGCTCAAGAAGGCCAGCCCATGAACTGCTTTGGCTCTGTAGACATACCCTACAAGCACATAGGAACATTGCATAAGAGTTAGGCACAAGAAGTGCAGGGAAATACTGTGTCCAGCTGAAACAGCCAGGGAATTTTAGAAAAGCAAAACGTCATCACTGGAACCGGAAAAGAGGGAGCAAAATGTTCAAAAATGACAATTTGCAATGGCAGTGAGATGTAAGAAGAATCAGACCTTTTATGGTTTGTCTCTGTATAATCTGGGCACTAAAATAGCATTGGAATTACTAGACTGGATTAGATCCCAAATTCATCTAGTCCCATATCCTGACTCTGAGGGTAGCCAGTACTTGATGTTATAGAACAGTGGTTTTCAACCAGGAGTCTGGGGTCTTTGAGGGTCTGTGAGCATATTTCAGGGGGTCCTCCAAGTAGGACCAGTGTTATACTCACAGGGGTCTAAGGCAGAACACCTAAGCCCTGCCATGTCAGGCTGAAGCCCAGAGCCCTGAGTCCTGCCGCCAGGGGCTGAAGCATAAGTCTGAGTATCTTAGCTTCAAGGGGAATACTGTGGCATGGGGCCATGGGCAATTCCTCTGCTTGCTACCTCTTAACACCAGCCCTGCCTTTTATATGCAGAAAACTGGTTCTTGGGGCATAGTTGGGCCATGGAGTTTTTCGCCTTTCGGGACTCAGAAAGGAAAAGTTTGAGAACCCCTGCTATGGAGAAGATTTAAGAACCCTACAGGAAGTAGATGTGAGGTAATATGTCCCTCAGGCTAGGTTTTATCCCTATCTCTAATAGAAATTGATTTGGGCAGTGAACTACAAGATTCAATATTCCTTCTAAAATTTGTTATAATTAACTAAAAGAGCTCTAGATATTCTTGATATTCATATAAATATTGAATTCCTTTTTAAATCTTATTATGTTCTTGGCCTCAGTGAGTTCCACAATTTAATTACATATGATGTGATTTACAGTGTAATTACACATTTACCAGTTTTGACTTACCAGTTTTTAGTTTAATTGAATGCTCCTTTGTTCTTGTGTTATGAGACAAGGAAAACAGATCTTCCCAATGTATCTTTTCTATAATCTGTTTGCTTTAGACTGAAATACATTATGACATTCTCACATGACTACATTTTACATGATGTAGATTATCACACTGAGGAATTCCAGATAATTGATTTTATATCATGACTTCTATGCTTAGTAATGCATGAGCTTTGTTATCACCTGCACTGCTATCTTGCAAAATCTTTGATAGTATGTCAGGTCAATACTTGAAAGAAAGAACTCCAAATGAAAACCCAGAGTGCTGCAGGAAGTGGTGCTATCATGCATTCTCCTATGTTAATCATTATTAATCCAGTGCTCCAAAATTTGGCCCTCAAGAGACAACGCGTGTCTGTGATACTCATCCAGCAGAAGGCAGGAGTACAGGGAAGTGGTATTTCATCTCTTCCAGTAAAACAGCTATATCTTAAAAGGGAAATCTTTTTTGATAGTCTTGTCTTACTGAACAAAATGCTTGTTTTGTGAACAGTTTCCCGTTAAACAGGCCTGTGGAATGAGTAGCTCTGAAAAGCTAAAAAATACTGGAAGTGTTAAGGAAATAATTTTGGTTAAATCCCTCACGAGAAAGTTGTACAAGAGATGGAGCATTTAGTAAATTATGAATGGCTACATTTCTTAGTAGTAAAGTGTGTCTTATTTAGTTCTAGCAGTTATGTTCACAGACTTAATTTAGTTTTGTTAGAAAGATATGAGCATTATAATTTACAATCTCTTTAGAAACTGCAGATATGGAAACCCAACACTAGGGTGGCTTAAACCACAGAAACATAAAGACACACATACACAAAATAAGGACTGATTGAATTGTCCAGTCAGGGCTGTCCTTACTAAGAGGAAAAGTGTGCAGCTGTGTAGTGCACCGCAAATTTTGGGGCACCAAATTGCCCCAAATTCTGTGGTGCCCTAGGAAGCTGTGTGCTGCATATAGGGCAGCACTAGCTCTGGCAGCCAGCCCCATGCCCTTGCCATCACCGCCCTGCAGGCTGTGCTAATCAGAGCCATTCTTGGGTGGGGATGATGGACCAGGGATGCCCCCCTGTTCTTTCCCTACCTTACCCCCATTTTACCCCTTCCCCTGAGTTATGTGGTCTGGGGGACTAGCAGGGGGAGCCCTGGCACTGTCAGCAAGGGTCGAGTGGTCCCTTCCCCTTCCTCAAGCCCCCTCTCCACAGCAGTGTGCCTGGGAGTCAAGGGAATGGAGCTGGCTAGGGCTGGTTTGCTCTACTTTTGCATTGCCACCTCCAGTGAGTGATGAGGCAGGCCTGACCCCTGCTGCCTCCCTGCCTCCGCCTGCTCCCGACCCCCCTCCAGTGATCACAGCTGCTGATACTGTCCTTAAGTCTATTGGTAAGTTTCACTACTTTGGAAGCATACTATCCTCCAGCATAAATGTTGATGATAATATATCTGTTCAACTAGACAAAGCCAGTGCTGCCTTCGGAAGATTAGCCAAATGCTTATCGAATGACCATCGTGTTAAACTTCATGTGAATATAACAGTTTATCAGGCAGTTGTCCTGAATGTCCTGCTGTATCGCTTGGAGTCATGGACCATGTATGATTGCCATGTTTTCAAACTCGATCAGTTCCATTTACACTGCCTCAGGAAGATTGCCCATGTGAATTGGTGGGATAAAATTCCTAACATGGAGGTCCTTAAGCTGTGTGCTGTCACGGGCATGGAAGCAATGCTTATGAACAAATAGTTTTGTTGCAATGGTCATGTTATGAGGATGGATGATACATGGATAATATATTCAGATGTTATGAGAAAAGCATAGGATCCAAAAAGAATGTACAACATCTGCAGATGGTGGATTTTTATGTGACAACTGTAGTCGGAATTGTCGATTGAGTATTGGTTTAGTCCCTCATCAACTGCATCATAGAAGATAAGATCTGTCAATCAACAGCTCAGCCCATACATACATTCTTTGTAATCACACAGCACCTTTTCATGCCCTTTATATAAAGTTGCTGAGTACCCTCAATTTGCTTTGAATTCAGTGTCAGTACCTTTCAGGATTAAGTCAACGAGCTTTATAGATGTAAGAATTATTATTCATCTTTAAAAAAAGTAAACATTTACAAAGCTGAAGTAAATGAGACACAGGGAAATTAGGGTCAGTGTTCAAAAGTCCAATCCTACTCATCATATCAGGTAAGCATATGCTTAACTTTAAACATGTGCTTAAATCCCATTGAAGTAAAGTGCTTTGCTGAGTAAGGAGACAGAGGCTATGTCTAGACTACAGGCTTCTTTCAGAAGAAGCTTTTCCAGAAGAGATCTTCCTGAAAAACTTCTTCTGAAAGAGAGCATCCACACTGCAAAAGCACATCGAAAAAGTGATCTGCTTTTTCGAAAGATGGCGTCCACACTGAATGGACACTATCTCGCATTTCAACTATGATTACCATGGATGGAGTGGCCACTAGGGCACCTGTGCTTTTTACTCTTTTCTCTTTCAAAAGAACTCCCTCTTCCCCATCCACACACACCTTTTTCTGAAAGAGCTCTTTAGGAAAAAGGCTTCTTCGTTGTAGAAGGAGGATTACCAATGTCAGAAAAACCCCTCTGTTCTTTTGATTTTCTTTCGGAAGAATGTGATTGCACTGTGGACATAATTGAAGGGTTTTTTTGGAAAAATTGCCATTTTTCAAAAAAACCCCTCTGTAGTGTAGACATACCTAGAGAGTCACAGAGTTTAAGCCCAGAAAGGATCACCAGATCATGTAGTCTGATTTCCATTATACCATAGGTCTACCAGCACCTCCCTAAATCCACACACTAAATCCAACATTGAAATTAGACCAGGGAATAACAACCCTCAGGAAACCAAACCAGAATATGTCACACAGGCTGAGAATAGAAGATTAAGTGAGATATACCCAGGTGAAAATGGCAAGCAACTTCTGCCCCATGCAGTAGGAGAAAGTGAAAAAGAATCCAAACTAAAACCCAAAGTCACTGCCAATATGACGGGAAAATTTTCCTCCCAAGTCCCAATCCCTGTGGTGATCAATTAGATCTTGGTCATCGGAGCAAGAGCCAAGCAGCCAAGTACCTGAGAAAATGAATTCTCTGTACCATCTCAGATCCCTGGTCTGGCTAATCCAGTGCCCCATCTCTAGGGATGACCATCCTTGATACTTCAGGGGAAGAAAAAAAATTAAAACCTGTGACACATTATGTAGGACTGTGTGTCAGGGGGAATCATTTGGTTTCCATTTGTTCTTGTGCCAAAACCGTACTTTAACTAAAAAAAAGTTCTTTACCCTACTAGGTGCTTACCTCCTCATGCATTGTAGAAAGCAACTATATTCCCTCTCAACCTTCATTTTGCGAAGATAAACAAGCCAAGATTTATTAGTGTCCTCTCATAAGATTGATCCTCCATTCCTGGATCATTCTAGTAGCTCTTCTCACTACGAAGCTTCTACTTAAGCACATGCATAAATGCTCTGCTGGACTGGAGCCAATGTAGCTTGCTCAAAGTTTTTGTTTTTGTTTTTAATATATGTGCATGCAACAGGTCATCTGACTGATGCATGTCGCCAGTTAGCTAATATCTTGATATTTACTTCACTCATTCATTAAAAATAGTGCATAGAAAAATAGTTCCAGATTTGAAACATTACTTTTTCTACTCAAGGTCATCAAAAGGTCACCAATCATGGTATCTCAGTTTCAATTGTCCCCACAACTATGTCAATCAAGAATCTCATTTTGTTTAAGGGCTCCTATTCTATAAATATGGGGGGAGGGTTTGTAGATGATTACAAAAAAATTCATTAATTTAAAAAATATATGCTTCAAGCTTAGGTGGATATACATTGGTATAGAGAAATAAACTTTGATCTTCCATATCCTGCCAATATAACACCAGCACAACTTCAAACAGGTACAAGCAATAATGCACTGTTGCGCTATTAGAATAAACTGCTAGGTATATTAATACAACAATTTTCTACACTGTTTTAAAGTCTGGTGACATTATTTCATCTTATTTTAAGCATTCCATTCTATATATCCAAATTACAGCAGCAACATTAGGAAATTGAATCTGATTAATCATAAATATGGGATTGATGGTTAAGATAAAAGCCTTTATTGGCAATAGGACAGTAACTTGGATTAAAGTGAGAAAATTAAATAGCAATATCATTTAAAAGCAGGTGATTGCTCAGGATAAAATTCACCCTACAGGATCCAGGAAAAATCCTTTGTTACATTTGAGTCCATATGGGAGGGACTTTCACCATTACACCAAGGAAATATGCTGCAGGATATAGTACACTAATAATTACATAGTATCTAATATATGCTGAATTTGAACATTGTCTGTAGAGGTCCACAATGTATTTGTTGTACCAAGCAGGACCAGATGTAGAAAATTACTATATGATCAAAAATGAAAACAATTTTGTTTCCAAAGAAGTCTGAAAAAATCTACAGTACAGATTATATAAATTATACAGATTATAAAATCCAGCTGTAATTTGGCTCCAAAACTGAGCGCATGAAGAGAGCTCCCTAAAACATAGTCTTTGACAACCTCAATAAAATCAGATTGTTTTCCACATGAACATATTAACTTCTTGTCAAAAGTGACCAGAAGAAGTGACCAGCAACTGAAAATACTGTCAGTATAACTTCCGCCTTGTCTTTTTCTGACTTTGCAAAATATTTCCTAATTTTAATTATAATTTATATAGTATTCATAGTACTTATCTGTCCAGAAGAAGCCCACATCTCTTGGGAAGACTTATTTTCAAGCATGGGTCCTTAAATAGGCTGTCAATTGTCATATTTCAAAAGCAACAAATAGTCCTCTTGTACCTTAGAAACTAACAAAAATATATAGAATCATACGCTTTCAAAAGTAAAACCCACTTCATCAAATGAGGTCAGGATTTTCCCAATTGTCAATGGGAAAACTAAATTTCTTGACCTTGTTGCCGCATCACAGCTTTGGCCTTCCTCTGTGTCACAGGTAGTTCTTAAGTTGGCCATGCAGCACAGCCTTCAACAGACAATCTTAGGGTATGTTCTCCAAACGTCCCAACCAGTGAAGTCTGTTGAAAGTCCAGCATAGTCCACATAGACTATAGGCTGGTTTGTGTCTAAACTACACCCCTCTGTCGGCAAAGGGATGTAAATTAGACATATCAAAAGTGCTAATGAAGCGGGGATTTAAATATCCCATGCTTCATTAGCATAATCGCATCATGGCGCTATTTCGAACAAGCGCCATTTTGAAACTGAAACTACGGTTTAGACGCATTTTTTTTCAATAATGGGGCAATTTTTTGAAAGATCCTGTACTCCAAAAAATGAGGAGTACAGAATCTTTTGAAAAATCGCCCCGCTGTTGAAAAACCGCGTCTAAACCGCAGTTTCAGTTTAGAAATGGCACTTGTTCGAAACAGTGCCATGACGCGATTATGCAAATGAAGCACGGGATATTTAAATCCCCAATTCATTTGCACTTTCGATGTGTGCCATTTACATCCCTCTGCTGACAGAAGGGTGTAGTTTAGACACACCCAGAGATCTCATTATTGGTGATTCATGGGCCCCAAGTAACTGCAAGGATTTTCTAAGATGGGAGAGGTGGAAACTAATCCACATTAACAACGCTATTTAAACAGATTTTAGAAGTGAAGTGACAAATGATCTCTCCAAATGAATCTGTGGGTATGTGAGCAGGATGGGAAATTACCCATAATGAATTACTCAAACAGTTTCAAATTGCATAAACCAAAATTTGACCAGAACCCAGGGTTTACATTTCATCTGATGGCAAACATTGCTTCAGAATTTCCAGTGAGCACAAGAGGGCATGACTTCAGTTTTATGACTTATATACAACAAATCATGGCTGAGTACTGTGATGGGACACTGATTCAAGAGTGACTCAAAGGGAAAAAACAACAGATTTTACCACTTAGACCACTTCCTCTAACATGTAGGCCTTGTATGCAAATAATGACCTGTCTAGTACCTGTTAATTATATGAGAGTTTCTGAGCTGTCTGCACTGGCTTGTAGAATCCTAGTTTCTTGACAGCCTTATAAATGTACAATATGCGCTCCCCCCCAATGTAGCGGCACTAAAGCCAGCCTACTCAGTTCATTACAAAATAATAATACAAACAGAAGAGATCCTGCTCTAGAAAGACAAAACCATTTGTATATACTTACTCACAGCACTCTGACCAAAGTTTGTCACTGAGGGTATGTCTACACTGCCACCCTAGTTCGAACTAGGGTGGCTAATGTAGGCATTCGAAGTTGCAAATGGAGCCCGGGATTTAAATATACCGGGCTTCATTTGCATCTTGCCGGGCGGGCGCCATTTTAAAATCCCCTTAGGTCGAACTCCGTGCCCGTGGCTACACGCGGCACAGAGTAGGCAGTTCGAATTAGGATCTCTAATTCGAACTACCGGTACACCTCATTCCACGAGAGATCCTAATTTGAACTGCCTACTACCGGTACACCTCATTCCACGAGAGATCCTAATTCGAACTGCCTACTCCGTGCCGCGTGTAGCCGCGGGCACGGAGTTTGACCTAAGGGGATTTAAAAATGGCGCCCGCCCAGCAAGATGCAAATGAAGCCCGGGATATTTAAATCCAGGGCTTCATTTGCAACTTCGAATGCCTACATTAGCCACTCTAGTTCGAACTAGGGTGGCAGTGTAGACATACCCTGATGTAGTATTGGGGACTGTTGGCTCACTGCAATTTCTCTTATAGTGCAGAACAATTTCCCCAAAACTACAACTATCAGAAACTTCAGAACATGCACTATTGTTGCTTTACAAGAGGTAATGAGATAAAGATAAAAGAAAGATGACACCTTTTTTGTATATGGAAACAGGTCTACAAATGCTGCCATACTGGTTTAATAGCTTCTGCTCTACATAAAAACATACTTCTTATAATTATACCACGATATAATTATGACATATTGCTATAAATTATTATAGTCTCCCCTGTTGAATCCTCTGACTTCTTTTCAGTAGCTGTCTCCAACAAGCACTGTTAAGTCCTTCTCCTTCTCTCTCAGTTGCACATGTTGTACAGTCAGGATTGTTCTCTGTCAGGGTTCCTGGATCCACCCTGATGGGTTCCTGACAGGTCCTCTATACTGTCAATGTTGATAAACTTTCGGCTGTGTGTGTGTGTGTGTGTGCTCCCCTGTCTAACGCATTAACCCTGTGCACTTGAGTCAACATGACAGACTCCCAGAAAGCCCTCAGAGACCACAAATCAGATAAGGATTGAAATCACCCAAGCAGGTTTATTGCCAAATGACATACACGAATAGTTGTCAGCAGACAGACTCGCCACTGTGCCACTACACCTGATGTAAGCCGTGAAAATGTGCTAACACCCATTTGGGAGTAGTGCCCCCCCAAAGTCAGCCAGTGAACACCCTTTTCAGTGCACTTTTATAGACATGTACAAACAAATTACATCACTTCTGACGTACCAGGTTGCCACCATCTGTTACCTGCTTACCACCCCCTTGCAGAAGGGGGACTTCCTTACTATTCTTCATGCTGTCAACTTCAACCTGGTCCTGAACCTAGATCGATATGTATATTATTTATGGGGAGGCGGTTGGTACCAAGACATTTCGTATTGAGATGTTCTGCTACTCTCCTCTGGCTCATAGCCTATACTTGATCCTTGTCCTTGATGCCTCCTTATGTTCTTTCATGCTTGACCTAATGTACACAATCATATAATTATCAATAGGGCCTCTTTCCTGGTTGCCGTGTTACTGAACCAAAGTCTTGCTCATTAGAGTCCAGGCCTGTTGCTGTTTTTATGTTACAGGCTTTTATTCAGGCCTACTGACTCCATGTTATTGACCCTCAATTTACTACAGCACAAAAGTGAACAACATTCTGGAATGTATTTGCAGGAGTGTTGTAAGCAAGACATGAGAAATAATTCTTCTGCTTTACTGTGCACGGATTAGGCCTCAGCTGCAGTACCGTGTCCAGTTCTAGGTGTTACATTGCATGAAAAATGTGGACATATTGGAAGAAGTCCAGAGACGAGCAACAAAAATGATTAAAAGTCTAGAAAACATTATCTTTAAGGGAAGATTTACAAAATTGGGATTTTTTAGTCTGAAAAAGAGAACACTGAAAAGGGACATGATAACAGCTTTTAAGTACAGAAAAAGTTGTTACAAGGCGGAGAGAAAAGAATTGTTCTTCTTAACCACTGAGGATACGACAAGAAGCCATGGGCTAAACTTCTAGCAATATAGGTTTTGGTTAGAAAAGCTTCCTAACTGGGGGTGGTTGATCATGGGAATAAATTGTCTTTATGGTCATTGTGGAATCTCCATAATTGGAGATTTTTAAGAGCAGGATAGGCAAATACTTCCCAGGAATATACTACATAATAGTTAGTTCTGCTATGAGCACAGGGGACAGGACTAGGTGACCGCTCAAGTCCTATGATTCCTTAATTCTAAGTAATAAAAAGCAAGAGGGATATGTAGCCTTTTAATGAAAGAATATAGGTTTATTTTTAGGTGTCAGAGAGGAGTTGCTAAAACACAATTTCTAATATTTTTTCTTCTGAAGAATTCTACCTGTTGCTTCTAGATTATACATCTGGCTGAAATCTAGGAGAGTGTTTTCAAAGTCATTAAACTACTTATTTTGTTTTAAAATTGCATTTGTCCAACCATTGAAGGAAGGTTACTTTCATGGTCCTTAAAAATGTAACAACTACATTTAGCCCAGATGTGACTGAAGTAATATTTGTGTGGATAGTTAACAAGCCGCAAGGGACTCAGTACATGAGCAAAAGCATAACCCTCACAACAAGCCCATGTTTTCATACAGTGTGCTTGCTGTTGTAAGGTCATAGTCTGTGAAGCTGTGGTTACTGAAAGAAATTAGTCATGAAAACAGCATAGCCCAGTGGGATTTACAATACATGAATCAATTCAATTTTATTTATTTAAAGGGAGCTGGCTTGAAAGTATCGTAGTGGCACAGGCCCATGTTAGGGAGGGTTTCTGAAAAATGCATCATATTAATTAATAATAATTCTAATCATAAAAGGAATTGAACACAGCCTTATTAATAAGAACAGTATTTATAAATTCAGTGAAAAGTTTTAATCTCAGATCTACCTAGCCAATTGCAACAGTCATAATATGCCTTTTTGCATGTGCACATGTCTAAGAGAAATCATAGAAGTAACACACATTGAGAAAGAGTAGAATATCAGAACTGAATTACATATTACAGATTAGAGAACATTTTTCTTAAAACAAAAGCATCAGAGAACTTGTAACCTCCCAACTTTAACTTGTGTGTATGTCTGCGAGTGTCTGTGTAATGCCATTAATAGCTCAAACTCATAAGCTTAACATGAACATAAAGCTAATGGCCACTGGCACTAAAATATGTTAGATGGGTTTAAAACTTACACATAATGTCATACTATATGTCTGCATTTTGTAAATAAATGCTTAGGCACTTTGCTCCTCTCTCTTTTTTTTTTATTAGCTGTGTAATGCTGGTAGGTGGAATTGAACCTGGGATCTCAGGAGCTTAATGCATGAACTTCTACCACATGAGCTAAAACCCAGCTGTCTCAGGCCATGTCTCCAACTAGCAGACGATTGATGTTGTGGTCATCGATCCTCCAGAGTTTGATTTAGCAGGTCTAGTAAAGACCTGCTAAATTGAATGCTGAGGGTACCCCCGTTGGTGCCAGTACTCCTACTCCTCACAAGGAGGAAGGGAAGTCATTGGGAGCATTTCTCCTGTTGACCTCTCACTGTGAGGCTGCCCCAGAAAAATCCATGCAAGGTACGTCGAATCCAGCTATGCAATTCATGTAGCAGGAATTGTATATCTTGCATTGATTTTCCCCACTTGTGTATACCTGGCCTGAGTGCCATTCAATGGGATAGTACACCACACCCAGAAGGTGTGTGGGTTACATCTGAATTTCAGCAGTGCCTGGCGCCACAGTCACAAATCAGGCATGAGATAGGCACTGTACAAACATGTACATCATAGGTTTGCAATCTTCCTGCCTCTCCTATTGATGCATACCTATCTCTCAAATTATACTGACATAGCTATCTTGCTCCCATTCCATGTGATATTAAACATAATAATACTGTTATCTTGTTTTTAATAGACTGTTACTTTTATCACACTTGCAATGGTTAAACATTATATTATTGGGGATTGTGTAAAAGTGTGGGAAAGAGGATACATTCCCACTTTAAACATTTTAAATAAAACGCTTTAGCCTTATTCACTAGGGTTAGGGGAATATTTTACTAGAACATCAGTGAAAAATCCTTCTCTTTACAATATACTAATTTATTAAAAACTTAAAATATACTGAATATGTCTCACCTAATTTATGCAGGGATCTTTACCATTCACATTATACAACATTCTGGGCCTAATTTAATGAGAGGCTACAATACATTGATATCTATGAGTGTGAAATAAAGTCTTTTTTTCAGATATAATGAAACAGTGTTCAAGTTCAGAGGCACTGAAGGAAACAGTAGATAGCAGTAATCTTAGATAAGTAAGAACGAACTACCAGAGTCTCCAAAATCACTAGAAAGCATTTTGTAGATGAAAACGGAGATTTCAATAAAGCTTTGGTAGACTTTTATGGTTGTATTTCAGTGGCCAATGCTGTAGTAAAGAGTGTCTGTACTTCCATTATAACCCCCAAATTTCAGAGATGTTGAACATAATAATAAAAAATGTATTCCTGAACTAAGCCTTGACAAATGATACCTTATGCTGGTAATCCATCTTATTCTTTATGCAACTAAACAAAAAAAGGACTCTAAAAAGCTACTTTTGAAGATTTTATTACTCAAAAATTATCTTTGATTTTGGGCACCTCTATTCCTGGTTGACAAGGTCAAATGTTCAAAAAGCAACAAATACCCACCTTCTGACAACCAGGACATGTTAGATGCCTGAAGTTGGGCTTCCAAAAAGCAATCACTTATGAAAACTTTGTAATTTTTATTAAAGACGGTCTATGAGCATTTGCAGAGAAACAAGCAAGCAAACAAATAAATATGCACAGTTTTCAGGATGATACTGGAAGAAGATACTATAATAATTATTAAGAACTGTATAGATGATATGACTAAGAATGAAGTGTAGTCCACTGACTAGACTCACCATCACCAATGAGTGTGAGCACTTTCGGGGCAGTAACAGTGAGGATGGAAATGACTATAATAGGATTGCAAAATAGGATAAATACCCAGAAATGTCATCTTATTTACGAAACATATTTCTGGAAAGATTACCACTTTAAGGTTTACTTCCTTTAAAAATAATGATTTGGGTATTGGCCCTAATTTCACCGAAGTCAATGGGAGTTTTGGGAAGCAGATCTGGTCCATGAGTAAGTAGAATATAGAAAAGTCACCGACAGAAACAGTTTCAGTTTTGCATGAATGGAAAAGATTCATGGATTCCAAGGCCAAAAGGGATCACTGTGATCATCTAGACTGACCTCCTGAATAATATAGGCCATAGGACTTCTCCCAGCCTCTGTTGGTCCCTGGGCAAGATGGGGGTGGGGCTGGCTCCACACTACTGGACGAGGCAGTCTTTGGGCAGAAGGGGTGTGGCCTCAGGCAGTCAGCCCTCAGCAGCACTCATTACATGGTGCACTTTCCCCAGCCCTCAGAGCCTCATAGAGCGTGCAGGGCTCTGGTGGCAATTTAAAAGGCTTGGGGCTCTGGCCACCATCACTCCCTCAGGAGCAGCTTCCAGGAGTCCTGGGCCCCTTTAAATTGCTGGGCCCCAAGGCAACTGCCCTTTTTCCCCTTCTATCCCCATGGGTGGGCCTGTCCCCAATTCATTTCTGTTTGAAAGACTGGAAAGAAAAGAAGACAGGTATTACCAAAATGTATATCAAAATAAAATCGCAAAAGAAAATATACAGCGGTTAACACTGATATTATCTTTGGAACAGAAGACTAAATATTAAATTTTCTTGTATCTTATATAATTCTGGTATGAGAAGTATAAAAAATGAATGTGTTCATGGATTTGTGACATCACAGTTTCCTTCCTTTTCCACCCTTGATCAAACAGCTTTCAGCAAGTTAGGTTTCAGGTGTCCTTGATAATGCTTTTAGATCTTCCAGCACACTCTGATATCATTATTAGAAAGTTTTGTTGACCTATCTGCATGCTATAACAAAGGTAAAGGGGATTGCAAAAATTGTTTTGTTATATCCTCTCAGTGTGGTCTTAGCAGCCATTTTGAGGCAGTTTCTCATCTGCCCTAAATATTCTCTTTTTAAGTTGTGCAAGATTTTATCATCGCTTCTAACTAGGGTGTGTATCAGGCTGTTGTGGAAGTAACAAGACAATTTGGTTTATAGTGCTATTTGATCATTAGATATCATGTCCCACATTCATGACATTTTACTTACAACATTAGTTCAAATTGACTTGACTATGAGCACTGTCACATGAACAAAATTGGCTGGAACATTGTAAGCGAAAGATAACACAAATAGGAAGAGACGTCAAGAAACATATTATGAGGACCATTTCTAGGCCTAAGCTTGTTTAACATCTACATAATGATCTGGAAGAATGTGTACATGGCATACTAATTAAATTCACAGTTAATACCAAAGTGTTCTAAAATGAGAAGTTTTGTGACCAACAGTGAGGAAGGAGCTATATTTATAAACATACCTAGAAAAAGTTAAATTATGGACAAGAAAGAAAATGAGATCTAAGCTAGAGAGGTGCAAGATAATATATCTGGGGAAAATAATCAAAAGACAGATGCCTAGGCCCCACTTTTGTAAGGCTATGTCTACACTGCATGCTTATTTTGAAAAAAACTCATGTTATTTCTAAATAACAGAGTACAGGTCTACACAGCAAGCCCATTATTTCAAAATAATTTTGAAATAATGGGCTTCTTACTCCGACTTCTGTAACCCTCATTTCAGGAGGAATAAGGGAAGTCGAAGGAAGAGTGTTCTTCCTTCGACTTCCTGCTGTGTAGGCAGTGCCAAAAGCTGAGTTAAAGTACTTCGACTTCAGCTGCACAATTAACATAGCTGAAGTTGCGTATCTTAATTCAACTGTAGCCTGCAGTGTAGATGTACCCTAAGAGACCTAAGCATGTGAGTATTCCCATTCAAATCAATGAGAATGTTCACGCATTTTGAGTTAGCACAAACTTAAATCCCTTGCTGAACTGGAGCCTTAATGGGTAAGGATCACTTGAGGCCTCAGAGGGTTAAGTGAACTAGTGTGATCTGGCGGTAATGCAGCTAATGGGGTTTTGGAGATGCAAGTGCATTGCCATAAAGCTGGTCATAGCCTTCCCTAATTTGAGGGAACTAAAAATATAAAAGAATATCTCAATTTTAATTTTTAAAAGAGTAAGTATCTAGCCTTTTTTCTTGCACAGGAATGGAGATTATTGCCAGTGCAAACTCATGTAAACCAACTCTTTTTCTATAGTGGGAAGCTGAGATGAGACAGGGATAAAGATATTTCTCACCCACACATTTCAATAGAGAATGAGCTAGTTAATTCTGGACAATCATCATCCTAACCCCCCCTTAAAATCCTTAGGCCAGGTCTATGAGGTGATAATGGAGGAGAGGATTAGGTTATCTTTGAGGTGGGATGGACAGTTGACATGAAATGTGGTGCAGGCCCACCCAAAATTGTTAACAAAATTGCACAGATGCCAAGTCATGGGGCAGGGAGGTGAGTCACTTTTTGTGGGATTTTTGGGGGAATACTTTTTGTGGGTTTCTTTCTACCAGAAAACTGTGCACAACTTAAAGGAAATTTTTAGAAGAGCAAGAAAAGATATTAGTAGCTGACAAGATTGATTTATGAGGAAAGGCTAAAAGAAGGAAACATATAAAGCTTGGTCAAATGATAACTAATAGAGATATGATAATGGTCTACAGATGCTTAACGTACTAAGGATGAAGAAAAGTTGTTTATGATAATCAAAAGTATAGGAGCAGTGGGATGAAATTAAGCAAACAATTTAGGCATACTTTTATGCCAAATTCTATTACATTAAGGAATAATTTCCCAAATATTGGAAACCTCATCACCAGAGTCATTTATATCAAAACTTGTACAAAAAATATTTGGGGGGGTTTCACTAAAATATGTTTCTGATTGACTTGAAATGGTAATGTTTTGGTTTTCTTGTCAAAGTAGAAAACAAAAACAAATTTTGGTTTTAATTAAATATTTAGGAGGGTTCAACTCAAACAGAAAAAAAATAATTTAATGGCATTTTTATAAGAAACAAAGACAATTTTCAAAAGTAATTCACAATAGTGCCAGAGTAGGAGGTGATGGGGGCATCCCTTATAACCTGAGAGACAGAATGTGCAAATGACTCTATAGCCTGGTAGTTAGGGTACTTACCGGGGAGATTCCCAGTTCCAGTCTTTCTTCCAATCACTACAGGTTGAACCTCTAAAATTTGAGACTCTCTGGTCTGGCAACATCTGTGGCTGGACAGGTTCAGGGGCTAGGCTGGTGGTGGGAAGCATGGGGCTGTCATGGTGGGAGCACAGCCGCAGCCAGGGCCGGCATAGAGGGAGCATAGCCCTGCCCAGGCCAGAGGCAGAGGGGCTGGCGTTTGGGAATGCAGCCTGGACTGGAGCCCAGGAGTGCAGCTTGGACTGTCCATGGGCAGCAGGCCTGTGGCAGGGATCAAGGCCAACAGCTGGAGGGGAGCCCTGACCTCCTCTGGTCCGGCAAACTCTGTCATTCGGGATCACTCAGGTCCCGAAGCTACCAGACCAAGAAGGTCCCACCTGTATTTAAGCATTTTGTCCAAAACTGAACAGCTTCAACATCATAGATTGAGAGAAGCCTTCCCTAGGATTCCTGATAGCCTGGTAGTTAGGGTACTGACCTGCAGTGTAGAAGAGTCAAATGTAAGTCTCTGCTTAGAATGGGGACTTTCATTAGGTCTTCCACACCCAGTCCAAAAAAATACTCTTCTCCTTCCTCGATAGGTGGAATCCACCTCCACTCAGCAGTTTTTCCTCCTAGAACAGCATCCCAGGGTCAAGGTCCTCCTGGCAACATCATTTGCACAGCCAGGCATTCACCTCCAAAATGCATCTATCAGGGCCTCTACCTTTGATGGGAGGAATTGACCTGTGCCCCATTTCCTCCACCCTTACTCTCAGAGTCATGTTGTCACTTCCAGTCTGCTCAGGGTCATACCTCACAATATCATTAGTGCCCATACTGATGAATAGCATGTAGGGCTGCATAGTAGTTAGAGGGCTGGATGATCCTTGATAGCCCGTCTATATCATCTTGGATACAGGCTCACAGCAGGCAGCATAACTCCTGAGATACCATGTCATGCCATCAGAAGGGTGCCTTCATCCCTCTCAGAAGGGAGTCACCAACCTCCACTACCCTACATTTCCTCTTGGGTGTGGTAGCTATAATCCTCCCAACCTGGGGGTACTGGGCATCTCATCTTCCACCTTTGGGGGGTGGGGATTACTAATCCCCCATTGAAAAGGCAACATAACATTTCTTTATCACTATGGCCACTAGGTTGGAAGCAGGGCTGGAGTATTTTCTGCCACCAGGAGTAAGTAGCAGCCAGTGTCCTCCCTATAACAATGCTGTATTCTCCTTCCCTGGTGCTGTGACAGCAGTCGTCTCTCACTGGATAGCTCTCTTAGCCTTGGAGGTCTCCATATGAATGTTCTCAGTGAATTCCCCGAGTTCATGGATGCCTCTCAGCCTAGTCACCTCCTGTAGATCTTCCACCTTCTTCTTGAGAGATTCCACCACCAGACATCTTTCACACAGAATGGTTCCCCCTGGCTGATACTTTATATGAAAGGGAAATGTAGGCCACAGTATCTGCACATCCACATCAGGATATGTGTAGACAAAACCACAGTCACGTTCTCTGTCTAGACATAGAGGCTGGTAGAGGAAACAGAAGCAGCGTTGGCACTGGCAATACTGCCATTCCTAACAGTAGTAATTATATTACATCTCTTTCCCACAAACTGCCTGTTTGTTGTCCCCTGTTTGCTCGCTCCCCTTGGTCGCTTAGCCTCTGGCTTTTAAGCCCTTCTTTCCTAGATGAGACCTATCCCCATGTTAATCACACACGGGGATGATAATCAGAAGGGTGATCAATGCAGATCAGAGATGTTCAAGGGAACAAAGGCTCAAACAACCTCCATACACACAGTCCCATAGTCCCACTGGCTTTCAAAGGAACTTTGCTTCCTAAGTGTCTAACTCTCTTTTGAAAAATAAAACATTACAAAATTTTACCCTCATCTTTATTTATAAAATAACTCCTCAAAATATTAATTTTTAAAAGTTTTAAATTGCAAATCCATATGGTTGTTACACATGGTGGTCAGATAGTCAAATAAATTACAGCACTGATCTTGAGCATATGCACTCAGAACCAGATAGAAAAGGCATATGATATATTGCAAATTGCCTTTTTAATTGCTTTTCCCCATGATCCATGATTTAAAGTGGAGTAAAGTAAACTCACTCTACAACATCCCTTTCAAAGTACTCTTCCCGTAGTTCAGTTTGTTTGGTACCTGTGTTTATTATTCTTTGTCTCAATGCAAATTACTTCACATTTGTCAACATTACATTTCATTTTGCCACAAATCATCATCCCATTTGCAAAGCAGATCCCCAGTCTTTTGAAATTTACTGGTTAAAACCTTAGTCATTATCTCTGCACCACACTGAGGCCTAAATCTAAATTATTTGTCAAGATTAAAAATGAGGGAGGACAAGAAAAGATAATGTGCTCAATAGGATAGCACTCTGTTATTTTTCCCAGTTAATAATATTTTTAACAATACTCTCTGTGGCCTCTCCATTGCCAACCTCTCATTCACTCTCTTCTGTAAGCATATATTCTCATAATTTATCTTGTGGACAAATATAAAGTTATGTGAAAGTTCAGATAAATTATATGGTACAGTACAACTGCTGTATTCCATGTTCTGTAGTCTCCTTTTAAGAAGAAACACAAATGAAAAGGCCAGGTCACAATGTGACTTTATGCAGGGAAAGGTGGGACACAACAGTGTCTCCTCTTCTTCCCCTCTATGTCTTGTCACAGCTATAATCACTGCTCTCAGGATATACCTAAATGTGCAAATATAATGGAATCAGAAACAGACAAAAGAGTCCCAGTAAATCAGTGCTCCTGTCAAAAAGAACTAAGTAAACAGGGGAAAGCATCTAGAAATATTTTGACCTATTCTGACAATCTGCAAACAGAAAACAATGGAACTTTGTTGGGTGTATTATTCACTATAAATTATTCCTTCATCTCCAATATCCATACTGGTTAAATATAAACAAGCTAGTAACATATATCTTTACAAAAAATAATAGATAAGGTTTCATTTGCATAAAGAATAACAGTTTATTTTAGACATAAGCAAAAATTGTACCTTAGATTTCCAAGACTGTGTGCCAAAAACAGCCGGTATTTTATCCAAATTAAAAATGAAACCTACATAAAGCCCCCTTTTTCATCTACTCAAGGCTGTCAACCATCTATAAAGGGTTACTACAAGGTTATGATATACATTGCAGACTACATTAATATTTTTAAAAGAAATTCATACAGTGCAAACACATTCTACATTAAAATCCTAGTGTTGTACATCAAAGGGTAGTCTGAACCCTTGATGCCATAGGGCAGCTAAGTACCTAGCCACATAACTGAAGTTAGCATACTTTGTCCACATGTTGCATTCTTCTGATACTTTGGCTATGTTTCTGTTACTAAAATGCCTTCCAGATGCCATCATGGCTGTTATAGATCCATGTTTAGACTACCTAAACTGAAGGGGGAGGGGGGAAATGAGTTCTCAGATCAACTCTTTGGGGTCCGAGCTAATCACGTGGGATCAAAATTTAAGACCCTGTCCTACATTTATGCTCAATTTCATACTGAGATGTAAAACCCAAAATGAAAAAAGTTCACTTTATTGTTTTTTTATGATGCATAGATGTGTGTTTTCACTCTTTTATGATGGAAAAGGCCTCCTCACAGAAAAAGAAGAAATGTTATAATTCTGGTTTATTTAACCAGTAGATAACAGTAAAAAAGGTCATATTTCTTTATAAAGGAAATACATCAAAGAACTTAGAAACTGTGTTTCTCTACACACAAAAATAAATATAAAGCATAAAGTTCAGACAGTGGCTTACCTCATGCCCTATGAATTCCTTATCTTCTTTTCCATTTATTGGCAGTGTACATTGATAATGCAGTTGCATAGCACAGAGGTATTAGCAGATGAATAGAAGAATGAATCTTGTATTGACTCTTGAGCAGATCATAAATCATGAACATATTATATTTCTAGGATTATTCAGAGATCCATATATTCCATGGCAGCAAGGGACCACAGTAATCATCCAGTTTGACTTTGTGTATACCATAAGTCTTCCCTAAAATAGTTTCTGGAGCATATCTTTTAGAAGAACATCCAATTTTGATTTAAAAATGGTCAGTGATGGAGAATCCACCATAATCTTGCTAAATTGTTCCAATGATTAATTACCCTTGCTCTTAAAAATGAATGGCTTATTTCGAATCTGAATTTGTCTGATTTCAGCTTGCAGTCATTGTATCATGTCATGCTTTTCTGCCACACTGAAGAACACATGATCAAATATTTGTTCCCCACATATGTACTTATAATCTGAAATCAAGTCACTTGTTAACCTTCTCTTTGTTAAGCTAAGAACTCCTTAAGGCTATCACAGTAAGGCATGTTTTCTAATCTTTCTTTTGGCTCTTCTGCAAATCCTCTCCTCTTGCTGTGGATGTAGTATTCCAACAGCAGTCACACCAGTCCCAAATACAGACGTAAAATACCTTCTCTACTCCTACCTGAGATTTCCATTTATGTATCCCAGGATTGCATTGGCCCTTTTGACCACTGGGTAGCACTGGTCATGCTGTTCAGCTCATGTTATCAGTTGCAACCCCCAAATATTTTTCCGAGTCACTGCTTCCCAGGACACTGTCCCCCATCCTGTAAGTATGGCCTATGTATTTTGTTCCCGAATGAATATATTTACATATTAAAACACATATTGTTTGCTTGTGTACAGATTATCTTGGGATCCTAATCATACTGAATCACTCACTGATCTATCCTTTTAATTGTTTATCACTTCCATACTCTTTGTATCATCTGTAAACTTTATCAGTGATGATTTTAGGTTTTCTTCCATGAAAATGTGTCAGCTACCATAAGGTCCAAGAACATATTCCTAAGGGAATCCACTAGAAACACACCTGTTAAATAATGATTTCCAGTTACAATTATATCAAAGTCTTTTAATTAAAATACCAAGCAGTACCATGTCAAATGCCCTATAGAAATCTATTACGTCGGTACTACTAGTTTTTTCAAACAAACTTGTAATCACATTCAAAAATATGAAATTATTTTGATAGGATCTGTTTTCTACAAGCCCATTGGCATTAGTTATATTACCCTCTATTCATTCTTTACTATTAGAGTCCTGTATCAGTTGCTCCAAAAGGCATCCCATTTATTCTGTTAAAATATTGACGCAGGAGCTTTTTCCCAGCCTTCTGGAACTTCCCCAATATTTCAAGACTTATTGAAAATCAACATTATTAGTCCAGTGATGTCATCAGTCAGCTCTTATCAAACTTTTGAATGCAAAGTAAGTGGACCCATGATTTTAAAATGGCTAATTTTAGTAGCGTCTCCTACATCCTCCTGAGATACTAGTGTAAGGGAAAGAGTATAATCATATGATATGACTACATCACCTACTTTTCCCCCAAATACAAAACAGAGATATTTATTGAATATTTCTGCCTTTTCTGCATTGTTATTGATAATTCTGTCATTTCCATCTAGTAATGTACCAATACCATTTTAGGCTTCTTTTAAAAGAACAGTAAAAACTATTTCAACATTAATTATAAATGTGTTTGTTGAGGCTATGCCTGTTTTTGACAAAATAGCAGCTTGCATTTTTCTAAATTTAAGGCATTCTTTGCATATCATTCTTGCAAATGAAATCATAATGGAGTAGGGGAGTAAGAAATATTAAAACATTTGAAAATTGTGAGAGAAAAGTTCAAATTTCATAACAAAGAAAGTTTCTATACAAATAAAAATAAAGTTAATATATTTTTATTCTTTACTTAATTATTAAGATGTGGGAGTCATTCTGAGAACATTTGTGGCAGCTCTTCCATTTCATTACTATAAGTCAGGATAAGCTTATACATTTCCTATATGTGACCATAACTTTAGGATCAATCCATCAAACAGATATGTTTAGGATTATGCTGTCTGCTTTCTGTTCTAACAGCAAACTACTAAAGACCACACAGACTCAACTCTATTGTAGTAAATGTAACTCCCAATATCAACAAACAAAGTCTGTACTGAAATCCTAATATTCAAGATGTTGTAAATAAAACATCAGAGCAGAACTCTATAGTACCAGTCCCTTAATATTGTACAAAAGTGCCAGTTGAAAGTTTAATAGTGGGGGATATTAGTGTAGGATGTTGTGCTCGTATTCCTTGCAATATGTAAGCCTATGCATTCCAAATTTTGCCTGAAAAAATGGAGACCTATCTTTTTGGTTTCAAACAGTCAGGCTACTATGCAAAGTTACCAAAATCTACTGAAGTACAGCCACCCCCCCAACCCTGTCTCATTAAATACAGCCCCTCCCCATTATTATATTGGCTAAAGCATCTCTTTAGGATGCAATACATTCCAAATTACAGTGATGCTGAAACAACTGAAAACATCCAGGGGCAAACATCCCATTACAAACATAACTACATCTGAATTGAACTAAGACTCAAACTGAACCACTGGAGACTATAAACCTATAGCAGTGTAAAGAGCCACTTGATTCCACGAGCTCCAAATGACATAACTGCTTTAGCCAGAGAGCCATGGTGAGTCCTAACCCTTGGAATTCTCAGACTGCAACATCACCCAATAATGCCTGCTAATTGTATAGAATATTTGATTCCTAATTCTCAAAATGCTGTATTAAGGAGGGTGAGCATTACTTCATTGTTTTTACTGATGGTGTAATTGAGGCTCAGGGAGATTGTCCATTTTTGAAAATCTTGACCCAAATCTTCTAACTTTAATTTTGGTGACACACTGAATGTCTATCCTGCTTCTCAATTGGAAAACTGTGCTTTAGTTCTTCCTCTTGATTTTCCATTTCATCTAGTTCATGATATGTAGAAGGATATAGAATAATAGAAATATAGGAGTGGAAGGGAATTTGAGAGATCAAGTCTAGCACTCTACACTGACACAGGACCAAATAAACCTAGACCTCCCAATGACAGCTGCTTTGTCTAACTACTCAGTCTTTAAGATGCTACTAGACTGTTGTTTTTTAAAAAAATTTCCAGTTACAGACTCACTGGGTTATCCCTCTGAAGCTTATCTACTCACTGTCTTTTTTTCTTCCTCCCCTTCAATTTTTTTTCCTTCTTGCCCCCTCCCTCCTTCCCTTATTTATCCTTGGATTTGGACTTCCAATACTCCAGTCATCTGAAGACGTGGGTTGTACCCACGAAAGCTCATGATACCATCTATATGTTTTGTTAGTCTTTAAAATACTACCAGACTATTTGTTGTTTTTTAAGATATTCCTGTTACAGACTAACTTGGCTAGCACTCTGAAGCTTCTGTTCTCCAATGACAGGGATTTCACAACTATCCACAGGAAGCTTATCCTGGACCTAAATATAAAGATAGTTAAGTAAGTGTTTCATAATACCTATTTCTCCTTTGATGCAGATTAAGGAAGTTACTTCTTGTCCAATCTTCAGTGAACATGAAGAATTATTTATAACAGTTAACAGGTATCCCTCACTATTCTTTCCCCAAGACTAAACATGCCCAACTTCCTTAAGCATTCCTCACCGGTCAGGTTTGCTAACTGTCCAGTCATTTTTATTGTTTTCCTCTAAGCTATCTCTATTTTGTCCATAACTTTCTTGACATGTAAAGCCCAAAACTGGACACAATATTCAGTGGAATCCTCACCAGTTCTAACATACACCTATGTTAATCCACCCCAGAATGATATCAACCTTTTTTGTAACAGTGTTATATTTTTGTTTAATTCCATTTGTAATCCACTATAACCCCATATTCTTTTTCTGCAATATTGCTGCTTAGCCAGTTATTCCTCATTTTGTATTTGATCATTTGATGTTTAATACTTTGCACTTGTCTTTATTGAAATTAATCATGTTGATTGAGGGGGGATTTGATAGCAGCCTTCAACTTCCTGAAGGGAGGTTCCAAAGAGGATGGAGAAAGGCTGTTCACAGTAGTGACAGATGGCACAACAAGGAGCAATAGTCTCAAGTTACAGTGGGAGAGATCTAGGTTGGATATTAGGAAAAACTATTTCACTAGGAGGGTGGTAAAGCACTGGAATGGGTTACCTAGGGAGATGGAGGAATCTCCATCCTTAGAGGTTTTTAAGTCTCAGCTTGACAAAGCCCTTGCTGGTTGATTTAGTTGGGATTGGTCCTGCCATGGGTAGGGGGCTGGACTTGATGACCTCCTGAGGACTCTTCCAGCTCTATGATTCTATGACCATTTCTCCAATTTATTTTGGTCTTTTGAATTCTAATCTTGTCCTCCAAAAAGTCTGCAACCCTCCCATCTTGGTATCATCCACATATTTTATAAGCATACTCTCTACTACTTTATCCAAAATAATTAATGACAATATTGAATAGTACCAGTCCCAGGACAAATCCCAGTGGAAACCCACTAGATATGTCCTAACAATCTGATGGTGAACCATTTATAATTACTTAGTATGTTTTTTCAACCAGTTGCATACACACCTTGTGGAAATTTCATGTTGACCACATTTTCCTAGTTTACTAATGAACATATTATGCAGGGCTCTGTCGAAAGCTTTACTAAAAATCAAGATATATCACATCTATTGATTCCTCCGACCCACGAGGCCACTGACCTTGTCAAAGAAGGAAATGGGATTGATTTGGCATTATTTATTCTTGACAAGTCCATGCTGGCGTTTACTTATTATTCTATTATTCTCTATGGATGCGTCTATATAGCATCCTAAATTCAAATTACGCAAATTACATATCTTATTTCAAAACTATTTCAGAATAGCTTATTTTGAAATTTGGTGCATCTACACAGCACCAAATTTCAAAATAACACGCTATTTCAAGCCATCCTTTATCCCTCATGCAATGAGGTTATTGGGATAGTGAAATAGCGCACCCATTATTTCAAAAAATATTTCAAAATAACAGGCAGCTTGTGTAGACGCGGGGTAGCTATTGTGGGATACCTCAAATGTAGACGTATCCTATGTGATTATAAAATTATTGTGTTTTTTTCCCAGTATCATTTTAGGAATACAATTTAGGATGGCTGTTCTATAATTCCATGAATCTTCTTTGTTTCCCTTTCGGAAGACAGGTACTACACCTGCCCTTCTCCAGGTCTTAAGATGTTACCTATCCTCCCTGAATTCCCCAATTGCTAATGGTCCTGAGATTGCCTCAGCTAGTTCCTTAACTACCTTAGTATGAAGTTCATTAGGCCCTGCCAAATTACTGACATCTAATTTATTTAAATAGTGTTTATCTTGTTCTTTTCCTATTCTGGCTTGTGTTACTTTCCTCCTTGTTATTATTAACTGTACAAAGCATCTGGTCACAATTAACCATTTTAGTAAACACTAAAGTAAAATAGGCATTAAAACCACTAGCCTTTTCAGTTTTGTTTGTTATTAACTCCTCTTCCCCATTAAGTACTGGGACTACACTTGCCTTGATACTTTTCTTGCTCCTAATGTATTTATAGAACCTCTTTTTAATGTCTTTTACATCCCTTACCAGGCATTTATTTTGTGTCTTAGTATTTCTGATTTTGTCCCTACATCTATGGGATTATGTGGCAAAATCCCCTTGGAATGATGCAGTAGAAGTGATTCATGGGGTTTCATTTGGTTTTATGTGACTTATGCAAGTTCATGCAGCAGTCTAAATAGTTTAGGTACATGAAAAAAGAAATTACTCCTGAGCTGGGGAACCGACAGCCTCACTGGGATCCTGGGCAACATGGGAAGGAGGCCCAACTCTGTATTCCTGGAAGGGGTGGGGCCTCACGCAGAATGAGTGGGTTTGGAGGCAGCCAGCCCTCAGTGCCATCTAGGCTGCACCATGCTTTTCCCCTTTCTCCCCCTGGCTAGCCCTCAAAGCTGCCAGGTACTGCACTCTGGTGGCATTTTAAAGGGTGATTAAAAGTGTAAAATTGTAAGAATATAGAAGTAATGTAAAATGTAGAGTAATCTACTAAACTCTACTCTTGATTATATCAATGTAAATCCAGAGTAATTCTGCATAATTAATGGAGTGACTCCAGAATTTCAATGGCATCTCTGGGTGCATCTACACAGTGGGGCATAACTCGATATAAGCTATGCAAATTGAGCTACGTCAATTGCATAGTTTATTTCAAAATAGCTTATTTTGAAATTGGGAGCATCTACACAGCACTTATTTCGAAATAGAACATTCTTCCTCCAACTTCCCTTACTCCTCATACAATGAGGGTTACATGAGTCAGAGTAAGGAGTCCTCCAGCTTAACAGTATTTCAACATTATTTTGAAATAACTACCTGCTGTGTAAACGTGGACTAAGTTATTTTGAAATAACGCTAGTGTAGATGTAGCCTTTGAGAATAATATCGGGCCATGGTCTCCAAGTCTTAAAAAAGGAAATAAAACATAAAGCAAATGCAAAAACAGTACAGATTTCCATATATAAAACTGTTCCCTGCTTGTTTCAGTTTAAGGAGGTAAGCTGGGCTGCCTAGAACATGCTAGGACATGAGTGTGTTTGTGAATTCCAAGCCTCTCGCTCCATCAAATTAACTTTTGTCAAGTCTGCTTGCAGACAGCTTTTCATCAAAAACAGTTTCTGATGAAAATTTGCTAACCAGCTAGTAAACACATGGAAGAAATTACATGTGTTTTTGACTCCTCCACATATTTTAATAAAATTAAAATTAAAATGATCTAACCATTACTCTTATCTCTCTGTATACACCCATGTTCACCTGCTCATCTGACTAAATGTTCATTTGTTTGGTGAACATGTGAAAGTGAAAGCTGCCTTTGCATCATTTTCCCTTTACACAGTACATGGTACACAGTGACATGTAAAAACCTGCCTGTCTTCCATATGGGCTATTTACTATCACTATCATTATATGACTGAAAGGGCTGATACAGCCTCTGCTATTGGCTAGATTAAGTGGCTTCATGTGTAGTCTGCTGGCTTTTGTGCATCACTTTGCTAAGTGCCTGTTTTTTCCCATGTTTTGCTTAGGGACCCTATGTGCTGAAGCTCCTGATAAAAGTTCCTTAAGGGTGTGTGTATGACCTTCAATATGGACCCATATCTTAAAAGTCTTAATAGAGCTCTGAAGTTTTCTGGGTGATCTTTCCTTTCACTAGCCATCTGCTCTTGGAGAGCAGCACCATTATAATTTATTTTAACAATTTTTGAAGTACTGTGCAGAAACACAGGTAATTTATGATGAATGACAGGATATTTTCATACAGATAGGTGTAACAGTAACAGGACTCTCCAGAAACTACTTGCAATCATTTAGGCAGCAGTTTGGAACATATAAGCTGCTGCCTTAATGCCAAGTTAGTGATTAGCCCTGCACATTAAAGTACTCAGCATGAGAACCAACTCTGGGGCAGAGTCCTCTTGCAGCTGAGAATGCTTCTTGGAGGGAGTTAATACTACTTCAATAGCATGTCAGTGCAGCAGGAGTTCACTGAAAAGGACAAGGAGCTGGCTGACTAGTCCACATGATGCGTCTGCAACAAAAAGCTTTTCAGCAATGTAAAACTTGAGACTTGAAACCTTGAAAGAAATCAAGATTCTTAATTTGGAAGAGAGAAAAAAAAATGCAAGCTTTATATGCATGAAGGGAAAAGGCTGAACCCATACTACAAGAAAACCCCAGTGCTTGGATGGATTATTCTATTCTACTTAGAAGTTACCCTTACCTAACTTCCAGAGGGCATTTTTTCCCTAGAGCACTCTGGTAAAAGTCTGACTATCTCACCAGGGCTTTATCCAACATCCATGCCTCCTTAAGCTGCCCTTCACTTTCAGAAGAGTTAATTCTTTGTATGTTGGTGCTCACATAAGCCTCTGTGCCAAATTATAAATGTACATTTCCAGTCATGAAATTAATTCTCACTTTGAAAATATAGAGTTCGATGTGATAATTTCAGAATTGATTTTTCCTACCTTGGTAATAGATACTGCAGGTTGGACATCTCTGATCCAACATCACTACGACCTGACCAGTCCCGAACAAGAGAATTTGCAGGACCAGAGGAGGTCTCCTGCCAATGGCCCCCAAACCCATCATCCACTGCTGTCAGGCTGCTCCAGCAGGGAACCCTGCCTTCACCCCTCCCCCACCCAGCCTGGCTGGGCTGCTTGCCCAGCTACTGTTGGCTCCCTGGGCAGCACAGGCTGCGGGGCTCTGGTCCTGTGCAGCTGGGAGCAGCTTCAGGGCTGGAGCTCCCAGCCCCTTCCCTGTGCAGCCCCAGCCCTGGCTCTGTGCAGTTGGGGGTAAGCCACAGAGTTCTGTCCCTTTCCTTGCACAGTCCCAGCCCAACCCCATGCAGATGGGGGGACCCGTGAGGCCCTGACCCCAAGCTCCTGGGGACTGCTAGAGGGTGCCAGCCCCAGTCCCATTGCGCCCTCAGCTGGGCTACTGACTCTGATGTCCTGCCTAGCTGGCCCTCCTGCCCTTAGGCTCCCGTGCTCTCTGCTTCAGGCCAAGGATGTTGCCAGACTTGAGAGTCCCAGATTTTGGAGGTACAAGTTATACTATGTTAACACTTCAAAAATGCCCTGAAACCGCTTATGTTTGAAGATTATCCTCTCTATTCACCATTATCATTCCTTAAAGGATCTTATGCCTCCAATTAGTGGTTCACATTTCTGCCTGAATAGGCAGGCCAGTAGTTTCAAATGTTGGCTATCAGTAGTTGGGTTTCTATATCCAGATTTAGGCACCTAAATCAATGCTGTGTTTTTTTGTAGATGCAGAGAACCCACAATTCATGGAAGTCTGAAGTCTGTGGGAGCAGCAGGTATTTTTCTCTCTGAAAACCAGGCCAGTGAATTCATTGCCTAAATATGGATTTAGGTGCCTAAGCGGTAACAGCTATATTTGAAAATTTTGACCTAAGAACATTAAAATATCACTGCTGAGGATAGTTAAATAACAAAGAGCATGGAGAACAATTATATGTGAGAAGGAACACATATGTACAGCACATGAGCAAGTGAAGATGTGACTGTGAAGAGAGTATTGACAGGTCTGTATCTGTAATATAATCATTCCAAGACATACTGCTATGTTTCTATATAATACATTTGGGTTTTATTGTTTTAAACTGGTAGCTTTTGGAGATATGTTTTCAGTGCATAAAAATGTATGTTTTTGTGTATTTTCTGCTTTAAGGTCTTGGACCATTAGAACTGAGCTTAACTCCCACTCCTTCTACTTTGTGACCCTGAACTAAATAACTTTTTATGGCTCAGTTTCATTACATATCCATAAAGTTTTTTCGTAATGTAAATACAAACTCTTTAAACTCCAGCCCTACTGTCTGTAGCCAGTAGAGCCTCACTAGATTACATTTCACTTATCAGCTGACCCCATAACTAACCTGCACCACAGGTTTCTCCCCACTTCTCAGCAAAATGTCAATAAACAAACAACAAAGTTTCTGTTCCATATTATATCTTTCCCTATATTAAAAAATAATTAACTTAATGAAAGAAAATCTAGGGCCAGATTAATTCCTGCTGAGGTCCGGTTGTGGGCAGGTATTTTTAACAAACTGAATATAGTAATATGTAAATATTATTTTTTTGTTTTCCTGAAGGAGAATGAACTGAGAACTACAGGTTGGACCTCCCTGGTCCAGCACCCTCGAGACATGACTGATCCAGGATGAGGGATTTTGCTGGACCAAAGGAGGCTATCTTTGGACCCCTGCCACTGCCTGCCCTGGCCCAGCCACTGGTCCCCCACTTCCTGCTGGCCCCGCTACCCTGCCTATCCACTGGGCAGCCATTGCTGCCATGGCTTCACTGGGTAGCCCAACGCTGGGTCTCCAGACAGATGTGCGCACATGTGCTGGGGCTTCTGGACAGCTGTGCACGCTGGGGCTTCCTGAGCAGCCTCACGCGCTGCTCCAGGGCTCCATAGGCAACTGTGCGCATGCCACACACTGCGGACCGGGGCTCCCAGCCCCTCTGGCAAGGGCAGAATTTCAGGCGCATGGGGAAGGCAGCAGCCGTGCACTCTGGGATGTGACTTGATTTTCATCCCATTCCCCGGATGCTAAGGGAGTGAGGGGAAAGTGTTTGCATTCCCTGCATGCCTCTCACATATGGCTGGTGACAGGAGCTCACCTTTCACCAAAGGGAAAAGGCATGCATGGAATGCAAACACTTTCCCCTCACTCCCTTAGTGTCTGGGGAACGGGATTAATAGCAAGCCATGTCCTGGAGCGCATGGCTGCTGCCTCCCCTATGTCCCTGAAATGTCGCCCTTGCCCTCTGGGCAGCCACACGCTGCATCTCCCAGCCCCTCTGGAAAGCCCCGCTACCATGTGCTGGGTGGCCCTGCTGTCAGCTCACTGCTGGCACCCCACTGCCCGGCTGGCCCCACAGGGATCCTTACTGCTGGCCCTCCACTGGGACTCTCTGGTCCTGCAACATCCATGAGGGACCGTGGATGTTGCTGGACCAGAGAATCCCTGTGAAGAGAGTTTCAGCCTGTACTAGATATGCTCATTAAATATTTTTAGCTTAAATTGATGCTTTTGATCCTGAAAACTTGAAATTTCTTTTTACAAATGACACAGTAAAAGTGTATGGCTCTCTCTGATTCTGTCATAAAGAAACTTTCAAAAGCTTCCCTACGAATTTATTAACTAAACTAAATCAGCTGAAAAGAATGAATTGCTAGGACAAACATCCAGTGGTAGGTGTTTAAATAAAGAAATAAATATACCCAGCCTACATAAGATTTGTTTTACTGGCTGATTCAACTTTATTTTATTAATTATTAATTATTATTATTATTATTATTATTATTGTTTACTTTAACATAGACATAAAATCCTCGGTTGTCATAAATACATGTACTTTGTTCATACCTACAGCAGAATTATAATATCTAGGATTCTGTGTGTGTGTGTGTGTACAGGGTTGGGCTGCTGAGCCAGCTTAAGCCAGATGATAGAACTCTGTTAGTTTTGCTGAGTCAAAGTGGATGGTGAATCTCAGAAGTTGGCAAACTTTTGCATGCTTCCCATCAGGGCAATCTGCTTGTGCGCCGTGACACAGTTTATTTATGTTGAGCATCTGTAGGCATGGCCACCCAAAACTTGCAGTGGTGACAGTTTGAGATTCCCTGCAGAGACTTGCTGGCCAGCACTTCAGGTGAATCACAGGCACTGGGAGCAGCGCTGGAAGAGGTCCCCCATCTCCCTCACTGCCTGCCAGTGAATTACCCTGATGGGCCGTGTGCCAAAGGTTAGCAACCCCTCGTGTATCTTATTAACTCCAATTGGGACATAGGAGAGGGTTAATAATACTTACATCTTATATATCACTTTTCATCAAGGGATGTCTAAGTACTTTACCCAGAAGTGCTTTGACTTCCATTTTAACAGATGAGGAAACTGAGATACCAAGCAGGAAAATGGCTTACCCAAGATCATCCAGCAGGTCAATGGACAAGCAGAGAATAAATCCTAGATCTCCTGAGTTTCAACACAGATCTTTCTCTCTGGGTAAGGGAATAGCCGTAGCAATTTAGGAATGGCTAAGTTTGCAGAAAAAGTTTAGTTTTGAGCTTATGGACCTGATACAAAAACCACTGTTATCAGTGGGAGTCTTCATTATTTACAATGGTTTTTGTGTTGGGTCCTGTTCTATCATTTTTAGTCAATAAGTTTGGAGTATATTTAGTGAGTCTATTTTTTGTCAGAAGCAGTGTGGGAACTCCACCTGCTCATGAAATCTGTATGTATTTAATAGGTCACTTGGAAAACCACATAATGCAATAAAGATAAAGCCTCCCTATTTCTATGAGGAAGCTGTTTAAATATATGACAGGTGGATGAGGCAGTAGCTGTCTGTTACTTAGAGGTTGGAGTTGGCAATATACATGAAAGAAGAGTGTATTTTGGCACTACTGTAGAACCTCAGGGTTATGAACACTGAGTTATGAACTGACCAGTCTACTACATATCTCATTTGGAACCAGAAGTATACAATCAAGAGACCAACAAAAAATTAAATTCAGTCCAGTCTTGTGTTAAATATAAGAAACTAAAAAAAGAAGGTAAAACAACCTGATTCTTCTGCATAGTAAAGTTTCAATGTTCAGCTGTAAACTTTTGATAGAACAGCCATAGTGTTTTGTTCAGTTTGAAAATTTTAGAGTTGTGAACCTGCATAAGCAAGATGTTTGTAACTCTGAGATTCTACTGCATGTCAGAGAGCTGAAGCTGCTCCTTACAGATTGTTCAGTTCCATCAAAGACAGACTGGAATAGAGGGAAACATGCATGCTGGTTAATATAGGGAAATATTAATCTGAAGCTCTGGGTTCTATACCTGGTTCTGTGGGGAAAAAATATCTGGCTTTAAGATGGAGAATGTTAAAGTCTCTGCAGAGTCAGCTTTCAAACTACATTAAAAGGGGATTACCATTTGTATTGTTGCTTGAAAAGACGTGCATTTAGAAAGCAAACTAAGCTGTTGACAGTGAAATTCACCACAGTAAACTGTGGTTTTGTGGTTCCTCCTAATGGATGCTGCAGTACGAACCCATTGAAGTAAAAGCCAAAAGCTCTGAAAGTAATTTGCCTAAAAGAGTTAAAAAGCTAAAAGAGTGACAACATTCTTAGCAAGATGATAACTAGAAAACCACTATGAGAAATTTCCTGCCATCAGCATTCCTTACCTCTACTTCTATTCACTTAGGGCTCTCGATTTGTGACAAGTCATTTTTTTAAAGTATTGCTGATTGCCCTTAAAAACACCAATATTGCATACAAATTATCATCTGTCAAAATTTA
The DNA here is from genome assembly GCA_032595735.1 of Pelochelys cantorii. NCBI lineage: Eukaryota > Metazoa > Chordata > Testudines > Trionychidae > Pelochelys > Pelochelys cantorii. Next base: position 327,719,191 of record CM064326.1, on the reverse strand, counting down.
TGGGCCAATGACAACATATTTTTAATCTAAAAATCAAATTTTAGATTAATTCTTTTAATCTAAAGTCTAGGATGAAGCATATAGTGCTGAAATATTCTCTCGTAAGTTAAACATGCACATTTTATTCTCAGCACTACCTCTGAATATACGATGTTGGTTACTATAGAACAGGTAATACAGTATAACCTGATAAATATTTGCACAGAATGATGAATGGCCAGACTGGCAGACATGCAATTTTTTCAGACATAATTAATAAGATAAAAAAGAAAAACAATAACACACTTGTATTCTGTGAGATATTTTTTTCCTCTTTTGAAGGGTCTGATCCTGTCCAATTAGAAGCTGATGGCAGCTTTGCCGCTGATGTCACTTGGCCCAAGATCTGAATCTAATACTGTTCAGAAGTTTCTTCTTAATAATATAGGCCTTGGAGTAACAATGAGATTATTGTTTAAAGACCAAAATAAGACATGGCTTAATTTACCCTCTTCTAGTATTACGGGCATGGAGGGACTCTTGCATACTGGTTAGGTCAGGGAAAAATGAATCTGAAGCTCTGGATTCTATGCCTGGCTTGGATTTACTGTGTATGATTTTGAGAATATCCCTTAACCGTTCCATGTCTTGATTTACAGCTGTGTATAACACATATAATATTAATGGCCTATACTAGTGGTTCTCAATCTTTCCAGACTACTGTACCCCTTTCAGCAGTCTAATTTGTCTTGTATTCCCTAAATTTCACCGCACTTAAAATGTCTTGCTTTCAAAATCAGACATAAAATAAGCAGAGACTGAAAAATTGCTTACTTTCTCATTATTACCATGTGATTATGAAATAAACAGATTGGTATATGAATATTATACTTCTATTTCAGTGTGACATTTGAGCTTGTTTTTCACTTGTGGGCTTTCTCTAGAGCCTAAGCCTCAAGCAACAGGGCTAAAGCATGTAACTTACCATGCAGTTGTCCTGCTGGCCACCTCCTAATGTTATCCCTGCACTTGCAATCCCCCTAAATTGTCCTGTGACCCTGATGGTGGCTGTAACCCCCAGGTTGAGAAACATTGCCCTAGAGGAGTTGAGTACCCCCTGGAAGACCTCTGCATATTCCCAAGGGTACACTTAGTCCTGGTTGAGAACCATTGGCATATATCACAGCTGTATTGAGAGTCTGAACTATTAATACTACCTACCTCTGGTACTTTTCAACTATAGACCTCATCCCCATTTCACACATAAGGAAACACAGAAGGGAAGTGATTTATCCAAAATCACTCAGCTGGCCAGTGCTGCAACCAGGAATAGATCTTAACACTCCTGAGTCCCAGAAGGGTGCTCTGGTTGCTGGCCACTACCTTTCTGAAGTACTCAGGATTCTTAAATAAAAAGCATTACAGGAATTTTAGAAGGAGCACCAGAACGTGTTATAAAAATAGTTTTGGAGTGATGCAACCTCTGAAGTTCAGGGTCTTATTAAGAACTATGCTGTGAAGTATGGCAGTTTGCAAGACTGAGTTCTGTTTAATGATGATCTTTCTGGGCCTATCCAAAACCTATACATTAACAATTAGATAACACACAGCAGAGCTGAGACAGGAAACCACAAGCTTCAGAGCGATGAATCAGGAAGCAGCTGATCTCCTACAGCAAATAAGGTACTCTAAAGAAAGGATTTCTCTTGCAAGATATGAAACATTGCAATACCCTTTGTGAACTACAAATCATTGTTCTGGCTGGAGGAGTAAGGTTCCTGGAGATAAACAGTTCTCCTTGAAATGAAATTTGTTTCTGTCTTACAAAACTGTCTTGTTTACTGCTGAAACAGTTTGTAACTGGGAAAGGACACTGTGGAGGCCAGATCATTAATCTACAGAGATAGCAGTCCCACAAATCCAGAGCTGTGGCATCATATAATGTAATGGAACAGTTTAGAAACATTCCCTGAATCTTCCAGACAATTTCTACATCAGGACACACTGAGGATTAGCCAGTGAGAATTCAAGGGAGTCTAATATACACTGATCTTGCTGGTGTATTTTTCTATTTGTTAATTGGTTGCTTTAAAATTATATCCCTTGGATTCAACAGAAGGAGTAAAGTACCATCTTAACTAAAAGGGGCATTAAAAACAATGAAGAGGAACTAGATAGCAATAGAGTTTCATAATGGAAGAGAACATTGCACAGCTAAGCCACTAGTCTGACTCATTATTATAACTAGCTTCACAACCTAGTTTTCTAATTTTCATAATGTTCATAGATCAAAAACCACTATCACAATGTGCACTAATGGGGTTCCTTGTTAGTCTGTCTCAGCAGAGACCAAAGATTAAATGGGAATGCTAAATTATTATCCACCCAATATAGGTGCTCCCATCACGGCTGGGATTGAGCTATATTAACAATGCAAGGTATGAAAACTTTCACCGTTTCTACTCTTACTGAATGTGATGAGTGACATATGTAATATACAAAACTTCCCTTTATCTCCTAGGCCTGTCAACCAGGCCCCTTCCCTGAGCACTGATATCACTTTCAAACTAAATAACTAAGTTTATACTTTACTGCATTGGAGGTCAGAACATTATGTTTAACATTTTCCTGATTAATACAGTTGTGTCAGTGGGAAAAACATATTTCATCCCGTTTCATATTCTCCTCTATAGCCCCCCCACCACCACGCAGTGCCATATTCACCACCACGCCCATGATGATGTCACAGAAATACACAGACCATGACTGTTGTGTGATGAGAGTGGGAATTCATCTAATTTCAAGTTGCTTCTTCCACTCTCTTCTTTCAGAGTCTGGTCCTGAGAAAAATGATACATATAATTAGCATCTAATGAATTATCCAGGTGCCAGGTATGGTGCACAGATGAACAAAGTGTGAATTAGCTTCAAATGAATGGTACACTTCATTTATCTGCACCCTAGAACTGACACTGGGGGAAAAAACTAAGGTTCTGCCACACTCCACAGCATAGATTCAGGGTATGTCTAGATTACATGCTTCTGCCAACAGAGGCATGTAAAATAGGCTACCCGACATAGTCAATGAAGCGGGGATTTAAATATCCCCGGCTTCATTAAAATAGAAATGGCCGCCACGCTGTGCCGGCTCAGCTGATCGTCGGCACAGAACGCGAGTCAAGATGCAGATCAGTTGACAAGGGAAGCCTTTGTTGACCGCTCCCTTATGCCACATGAAATGAGGTTTACAGGAGTGGTCGACAAAGGTGTTCCCTGTTGACTGATATGCGTCTTGACTCACATGCTGTGCCGACGATCACCTGAGCCAGCACAGTGCGGCGGCCATTTTTATTTTAATGAAGCGGGGGATATTTAAATCCCCGCTTCATTGACTATGTCGGGTAGCCTATGTTACATGCCTCTGTTGGCAGAGGCATGTAGTCTAGACATACCCTCAGTGACTGAACTCTATTCCTTGATGTGCTGAGGGCCTCCTGAAATCCTGAGGCTGATGGGGAGATTAAGTGCCACATGCTATAATGAGAACTGCTGCTACAATAATAACATTCTGTCATTTGCACAACATATCCGGCAGATCATTTATTCTGCAGTGTTGTTATGAATTACTGCAATTAAACTTACACGTTTAAAGGGTAAAGAAAATGCCTTGTTTGATGCTGCGCTCACCTAGCTTTTTGGATCTGTGTTAGTTCACTTTGGACTATATTTTGTCACAAGTACACAGCCTCATAGCAAGGGGTGATGCTTAGCTGGGCTGTCCTCAAAGCATCTCAAGGATATTATACCAGCAGCAGATTATCATCCCACATTACTCTGGCTGAGCTATGACAGACAGTAAATAGAGCTCTGCCTACTCCCTACCCCATCCTGTCCACCTGCTTTAGGAAGGGATCCAGGTATTTCTGCTTATTCCTTCATGCCCAGACCCAGGATAAGTCCGGGCACCACACATAAGGGAGTAAGAACACCCCTCTCACACCTGTCTCTTCTGTCCGTACCACACATCCAAGTGTATCTGACAAATCATCATCATTAGGAAGATTGTGGCTTCAGCCTTATTTGAAATAAAATCCATGCTGTTGTTCATGACTCAGTGAATATTGGGAAGACAGTGTTCCACTCTTCATAGACTGTACCAGAAACACATCCCTATTGCACAGTCTGTTGAAAACACACTGATCTACTTAAATACTAAACTAATTTTAAAAATGACACATTTGTCTCTGAAGGAAAGAATTCTTACTGGCAAGTTTACAGGAAATTACCATAATTCACAGATCATAAGGGATGTTTGAGGCCTTTATCATAAAAGTGATAAAGACAGCAGATATTAGAGCAATTTAATATATTATCAAATAAAAGAGGGAGCACAAAGGAAATAGTCCAAGATTAATCAATTCTCAATTCAGTCTGAATTCTATACTCGGGATTATGTCATATATCTAAACGTAACTCTTCCACCTTTTAGTTGCTGAAAATACATAGCTGCCCCTTCTTGCTTTGTTTAAATATTATACAAGAATTTTATAATTTCTGACGCAGCATATTTGGTAGGAGGAAAAAGATAATGATTTACCAGAATGTTAGAGAACAAATGGTCATGTTAACATTGCATCAAATTAACTCTAACATCAAAGGCTCTGGAGGTTAATATGCAACAGTGATTTGACTACCACAGTTCTTGATGTCTGGCAGCAACTGATGGAATTAATGGGAGGGGCACATCTGGATTAGTTTAATCATTTCTCAATCATAATAAGCAATGAAGGAGATGACTAAGTAAAGCCACTTAGGTTGTTTATGAACATCTGGATTTTTAGCCATACTTAGTGTAAATAAGATTTTATCCAAAAAAATCATATTCTATATAAAAAAAAAATCCAAAAATGTAGAGACGACTCAGACATATAAAGAAGTCATGTTTGTAAAAACAGCCGCATGCAGAAAGAGTTAACAGTTTAAATGGTGAAGTTAATTAAGAAATGTGGCTAACTTATCCCCAAGACTCCCAGATATTATGAGAAAAATCTTGACAACCACAAGAATTGATGAAAAATTTTCCATCAAAGCTGTTTTTCAAAAGAAAACAAAATTTCTGCAGAAAATGTCTGCTTATTTGCCACAAAAATTACATTTTATTTCATCAACAAATAGTTGACATTTTACACAGAAACTCCCCATATTTTGACTAGCATCAGTGCTGACTTCTAAACGCTCACATTAAATAAGGTTGCCGTATTCTAATTAGTAATGGTTGAACTTCAGTGGGTGAATGTTTCCCCAGATTTTCAGATTATGTTGAGTCTTCCTGCCTATGACTTTCCTTGCCCAATACTTTGTGCTTCTGGCCCCACCTGGCTGCAGCACTGCCCTGCAAGAGCTCAGCAGTCTTCCGGGGTATGTCCACACTACAAATTTTTTTTGGAAAAACAGTCATTTTTCTGAAAAAAAACCCTTGAATTATGTCCACACTGCAATCACATTCTTTCGAAAGAAAATCGAAAGAACAGAGGGGTTTTTCCGACATTGGTAATCCTCATGCTATGAGGAAGAAGCCTTTTTCCGAAAGAGTTTTTTTGGAAAAAGGCATGTGTGCACAGGGAAGAGGGAGTTCTTTCGCAAGAAGAGGAAAGAGGAAAAAGCACAGGTGTCCTGGTGGCCACTCCGTCCATAGTAATCACAGCTTAAATGAGAGATATCATCGATTCAATGTGGATGCTATCTTTTGAAAAACAGATCACTTTTTCAATGCGCTTTGGCATTCTGGACACTCTCTTTCAGAAGAAGTTTTTCCAGAAGATCTCTTCCAGAAAAGCGTCTTCCGAAAGAAGTCAGAAGTCTAGATATAGCCCCAGAGTACAACCTGAACAGCTCTGAGGCCTCTCCTCCCTGTCCCAGCAGGCTGAAAGAGGACTCCCTTACTCTAAATTGTCAGGAGCTTTGAAGGCTCAACACCACCTAGTCCCTTGCAGCAGTCAACTCCTTGCAGCAGCAGGCAGTAATACTGAGCCCACTACTGTCCAGTCTGAAATTGACAAGATATGTGGTTTCTATGCTAGTGATGGCCCTGGGGTGTGGAGGCGGGGGACAATCAGACCTGCAGGTCACGCCCTGAAGCACACCTAGAAAGGAGATGAGGGAGAAAGGGAGAAAGATTGTATCAGCTATGGGTTGAAATCACTCTAGCATGTGGGAGAAGAAAAGCTTCAGTTAATTTGTTTGAGAGAAGAGACAGTGGTGGATTAGCCACTGGCCAATGGGGCCAATGCCCAGGGACCCAAGGCAATTGGGAGGCCCTGGAAAAAAAGGTGCCCCCATGCTCCAGTCCCACTTCCTGGCATGGTTCAGTGTGTGGGAAGTGGACAGAGCAGGGTGGACCAGCTTTTCCACTGAGTTCCAGGTGCTACCTTAGCTGCTGGATGCCAAGGCCTGGGTCCTTGGGAGGCTGCAATGGGTGAGGGGCATAAAGGAGCAAGGATGCAAGGCCACAGTGGGTAGGGAACATAATGAGGCTGCTCATGTGTGGATGGGGTGGGTAGCTGGGGGAAGGAGTAGGGCTGTGGGCAGGGCTGCAGGCAGAAAGGAGCAGTATGAGCCTGGGACTGCAGGTAGAAGGAATGGGGAGGCTCCTCCCACTTGCTCTGGTTTAATCTATCTCTGGGGACAAAGAACATTCAGGCTGGTTCTCATGGTAGCTAATCAGGTTCACTTATTCTCTCAAGATGCATCAGTGTACATTCCAGGCAACTCTACATACTGCTGCTGGATTTTTAAATCATGTAATTTAAAAACAAATTTGATCAAGTGTCTTTATATGAATGAACTATACTTTTTCTAGACTGTCTTTTTAAATTATAGAATCATGGGACAATGGGTATGTCTACATTGCAGGACAAAGTTAAGATATGCAACTTCAGCTATATTAATTGCATAGCTGAAACTGAAGTAGCTTAAATCGGCTTTTGGCGTTGTCTACACTGCAGAAAGTTGAAGGAAGAACGCTCTACTTTTGATTTCCCTTACTCCTCGTGAAACAGGGTTACCAGCATTGACTGGAGTGACCCTATGACTTCAAATTAGCTGTCTTAACTAGACTGCTAATTCAAACTCTGGAAGATCGACACGCAGCTTCGATCTTCCTCTGCTGTATAGACATACCCTAAGAGACCTCGTGAGGCCCTTCTAGTCCAGTCCCCTGCATTCACTGAAGGATTAAGTATTATCAAGATCATCCCTGAAAGGTGATTCATTGTCTAGCCTGGTTTTTAAAATCTCCAGACACAGAGATTCCACAATCTCTAGGCAATATATTCCAATGCTTAACTGCCCTGACCATTAGGGAGTTTTCCTAATGTTCAACTTAAATTGCCCGTCATGCAATTTAACCTCATTGCTTCTTGTCCTGTCCTCAGAGATTAAGGAAAACAATTTTTCCCTCCACCTTAACAACAACTTTTTGTGTACTTGAAAAATGTTAACATGTCACACTCAGTCTTCTCCAGATTAAACAGGTTTTTTTTCAATCTTTCCTTATAAATCATGTTTTCTACCCTTTTAATCATTTTGTCACTCTCCTCTAGACTTGCATAGGCTTGTACTATGTTTGCTTTGAGCCTTCCTCTAGGGGAGGACCGATCTCAGAGGATCATGGTGGAGGTTACATGTTGGCCTTGAAACAACTAATTTGCAGATTCTCTCAAGGGTAAGGCCTTTCTTCAATTTGTTCAATACTTTAAACAAGATTGTAGGACACTCATTAGAGAAAAATGGGGAGAGTAAGCTTGGAAAATTTCAAGGAGGAATTGGATAACATCAGTGAAATTTCTTCTGTGCCTCTTACACATTTAACTATTTCTTTGAACTAGTTCACAAAGCTGTTAGTATCTCTTTCAAACCCTACTTCTCCCATGATGCTTAGAGAAGATCACCTACTTATTCATAGCAGGTCAGGGCAAAAACCTAACGGTATTTTTAACTGATTCTGAATGATCAAGTTTTCATTGTTACCCTTGTCATCCTCCTTTCTTTATAGTCTGTCACACTCATTCTTCATATCTTGTCTCATAATAGAATATAAATTCTTCCTTTTAAAGAAATGTCTTCCTTTTTTTCCCTTCTGAATTTATATAGCACTGAGTGAAATAGAACCTCTATGGGCCTTTGAATGATCCCATGATACAATGCAAATACATTGATAAATAATCACACAATGGTGATATTTCAGTTTCTGTGGTCAGAAAAACTATAAGCAAAATGTTTCTGCACAATAACTTTATTCTAGAGATAGTTGAAAAATTTGAAAAATTCAAAATTTCTAGGAAAATATCATGAACATTTCAAGTACACTTTTGACCATGTCTATTTTGTACAGTGTGCCAAGAGATGTAAAGAACATTTTTCTCAACTAGAATGAAATAGACCAGGTAAATTGTTATATCTTGATATTTTTCCTTAGCATATATTCCAGACGAACATGTATTGCACTCATTTTCACATTTGGGATGTCATTTTTAAATGCCCAAAGTTGGCCTAAATCTGCCTCTATTGATCTTTAGAGGGAGCAGTGATTTGCACTGCTAAGTAGTTCTGAAGATCACACCCAGTACAGTATTATGTACAATATATATAAGTGCAGTTTGTATGAGAATGCTTTACAGTCAGAATGTTTATATGAAAATACTTTTTATGAACATGCATAGAAAGACTTCATTAAAATGTGCTTTAACCTTGTGACCAGCTATATTGCAATTTGAGAAAGAAGAAAAAACATTCAACATATTCAGGTTATGGAAAAATAACTTTTGATGGCACATGACATCCAGAAACTTCATATTTTTTAATAAGCTGATGACTTGAAAAATGTATATTGAGTAAAGATGCGTGTATCATTCAACAAGGCTTGGGTATACACACTATTTGAGTGGCTGCCAAACAGCAATGAATCTCAGCCACTTTAATGTCCTTCATATCTGCCTTGCCCTTGTTCATATCATATCAGGAATCAAACTCAGATGCAATGAGCTATTTACTCCAATATCCTCTATGCCAAAAATACTTCTTAATCTAAATAATATATAAGATTCTTCAGCTCCTATTAATAGGCTCCAAGTGTGCCATATAAAGTAAAACATTTGCATTTTTCCTAATGAAATACAGATTTCAAACCACATCCACAGTACATTTGGATGCACATGTGCTTCATCATGATAAGCAAATATTTTAAGAGGTTCTGGGTGCTTGACTTCAGTGGGGTCAGATGGGGTGGAAGACAGAACAATATTTGGCCCCCAGTGTTTTTATTAGGCATTACTTTCCATGAATTACAACTCTTCCTTATATATTTCCAGTATTTTTGATCAAGTGCAACCACAAATTCAGCTGCATAATGCCACTTCTCTGCTTCTAAGCAGACATCTACATGCAAATAAGAAAACATTCAGCTACTTCTTTTTAAACACCTACTTATTAATGTTAATTACTTTTGTGTAAAATAGAGTTCAAAGCATACTTTTGATACAGGTCTGATAATGGGAATTATGCCTTAAATGTATCTTATTCAGCCTTCTGCTACTGTAAACACCTATCGGGCCTACTTGGTCTTGCCTCTGTATAAAGGGAATGGACTAGATCACCTTTCCTGGTGCCTTCCAGCCCCATTATTCTATAATCATCATCACATTTTCATAGTTTCCCTTACAAATCCTCATCTTTTTTACTCAGGTACCACTTACATACATAACTAGGTTGGCTATTTCCTTTATTTGAAATAAGCTTAGTCATACTGCTAGCAATTAAAAGAAGTGGCTTGTTATGTGTGTAGCAGTGACATCCTTGTCTATGGCATTTCCCATGTAAGTCCCCGGAGCTGTGCCGATTCGAATCAGCTGAGGATTTGACCCATATGTATTCAATGTAATCATTTTGGGTCCCAATCTAACAAACGCTTACATGCCCACCTATCATTAAATGTGGGAGTCATCCTGTTTGACTTCTGTGGGACTACTCAAATGCTTACAATGAAGCACATGTGTAAGATTATGTCTAGACTGCAGGCTTCTTTCAGAAGAAGCTTTTCCAGAAGAGATCTTCCGGAAAATCTTCTTCCGAAAAAGAGCATCCACACTGCCAAAGTGCATTGAAAAAGTGATCTGTTTTTTCAAAAGATAGCATCCACACTAAATGGATGCTATCTCGCATGTAAGCTATGGTTACTATGGGCAGAATGGTCACCAGGGCACATGTACTTTTTACTCTTTCCTCCTCTTGTAAAAGAACTCCCTCTTCCCCGTCCACACACGCCTTTTTCCGAAAGAGCTCTTTCGGAAAAAGGCTTCTTCCTCACAGAAAGAGGTTTACCAATGTCGGAAAAACCCCTCTGTTTTTTCGATTTTCTTTTGGAAGAACGTGATTGCAATGTGGACGTATTTGAAGTTTTTTCAGAAAAACAGCTGTCTCTCTGAAAAAGCTCTGTAGTGTAGACATACCCTGAGTGTTTGTAGTGTTGGGAGCCTTAGAGCAGAAGAAAGGGAACACATCTGTCATTTTAATATAGGAGGCAATGAACTCTGATCAGATTCTTCCACTCCATCCTTTGTGGAGGCACGTCAGGATCCTTTGCAATCAATATGCATCCCATGACACAAGACCCTCTACACTGTGTTGTCCTTTTAGCTTAGACTGTGGCTTTTACTCTCTAGGACAACATAGAGTCTGAGCAGGCACTGCCCATAAAGGAATTGCAGAAGAAACAGCAACCCTACTGTTATGTTGCTATGGCAGCCTACCCTGGCCTACACAAGTTTGTGTTTGGCAGAATTCATTGCTACCAGGGGCATTTTGAGATAAAAGGTTATGTAATCATGTAGAATTGTAGGCACAGTAGTAAGGCTTATGTTTGTATAATGATATTAATACTTTTCTTTCTGCTTTATGGGTGATTTATAAAAAGGGGTAAATTTCCAAATGCTAACAGAATATATGTGCATAAAGATTAATAGTACTTACCTTTTAGAGAAAAATAAATGAATGCCACTTTTTCTTTACCTACCAAAACTTGATGAGTTTGCCTTTGTAACACAAAGGAGCATGAATTCAAATGCTCCTGCTTCGGCTGTACTATTCTTTCCCCATATGATCAATAGCTATAAAGGAAACACATGATCCTGACATGAGTGTCTGGCGGGGATGGAAGAGATGAAAGGCTTTCTTCTAAAGTGTAAATTGCATGTGAAATTGTTTCACGGACATGTGGCATTAAACACAGACATATGCAGGGATTGGTGTGGAGCTGGACTACCATAGGGAAACCATGCAGGATCCATATTCCTTGGAATTTCCCCTGCTGATTGGCCCATTTTGTAGCCCTAATGCATGTGGAGGGCTAGTCTTCTGAGCTCAGAGACTGGAGTTCCCCCTGGCCACTGCATGGTGTGTTCAAACTCAGGGGAAGACTCCTATACTCTCCATTCCCAGAAAATCCATGGCAAAAGCAAATAATCTTTAAATGCAAGCTTTGCGTCTGGCCTTCTATAAAACCTGCTGTGCAGACATAGCCCATCAACATCCCATCAGTCATTGAAATGTCAGGACATACCTGGCACATTCAGCAGCACAGCAGGTGCATTCTACATGAAAGAAACAGCCACAGTAATCAGCAGTGGAGCAGATAATGAGACCTGAAATCATTATTTATTTTTACAAAACTTTATTTTTTTCTTTAATTTAACCTCTAGTAATAGACTTTAGCCTCTGTTCTATAGTGCATTAAGCCTAGGCAGCAAAATAGCTCTCCATGGCATGCATGGACCATGTCTTATATTGTTTCAACTTTCTCAGCCATGACTTCCAGCATGATATCTGACACATTTAAAATACATGGAGGGTGGTATACAAATGCTGTGTCATTCTTTTAAAACTGGCACATTCTTGACTGAGCTTCAGTTTAAAAGCGCACACAAAAAAATCCTTTTGTCAAATATTCTGTAAAGTTGGAGCTGTTTCCTTTGACCTCTAAATTTTATATCTCTGATGAGGACTTGAAGAAATAGAAAACAGAGAGCCAGAATCTGAGCTCAGTTACCTGAGAGAATATCAGAAGTGTCTTCACTGAAGCCAACTGTCTGTAAGTCCATTTCATTGTATTTACACTCCTGTAACTGAGTTTTATTTTGTTGCAACTGAGATCAGGATCTGCCCTTTGATGTATACATTTGTGGCACGTATATTTACACAGCATTTTTTTTTAATAGAATACATATGTGTGGAACATCTAGTTCGGCAGAGCCTCAAGATACTACTGCAATACAAATAAACAACATTTTAGCATTTGTGAACAGGGCTGCTTAGACAGTCTTGCTCACTGAATTTCTGTGTTAGGTAGTCTCTCTGACTGAATTTCTGTGTAAGGTACAATATTGACAGTACCTAGGAAATCAGATAAAAGGGGCAGTCTAATCTATTTGAGGTAGGGTTGATTTTAATAAATACAGAAAAAATAATATTTCTCAAGAACTGCATACAAATGTAAGTCATTGTATTTTGATTGGCAGAGGACCATTATTAGCCATTCTGCACAAAGATTTCATAGCTATTTTTCTAAATAATTGTACAGCCATTACATGTATCTTTGCACTTATATTTTCACCTTTCCTCAGAACTCCCTGTCCATTTGTCCACAAATGGCTGCCTCAAGTTCTGGCCCCAGCTAACCACTGATATTAAATACACTTTGAATAGACACAGTTATCTAATCAAAATAAATTATCTAAGTGAAGAAATAAAGGAGGGGGGAAAGGAGCAAAGTCTTCCTCCAAGTAAAAAGAGAGGCTCATTTAGGAGCCTAACTGTATATTATTCTGACTGTCTTTTGGCACCCATGTTTGGAGATGTTGATCTGTTTTAAAACAACTGTACCTGTATAAATACTGCTTGAAGTGATACATCTGCAAAATGCCTGAGGTAGGATGGAACAGAGTATTATGTGTAACAACCCATCACAAAATGGCAGCCGCTGTAGAAAAGTAAATTGGTTTGCTCAAGCTATAGCCGTTTTTAGATTGCACTGTGATCTACTCATGGATAATGGGTGCTCATTCTGCATTTAGCCATTAGCACAACTAAATGGGATATTAGCATTACTGAAGCCATCTAGAGATCACCACAGATCCTTATGGTGAGAGGGTAGCATGCATAAATTAACCTCTGCAATTTTGGCTACGCTCACAACTTTCCAGAGAAAACATAACAACAAGTTTTTACAAGACCATAATTGATAGGAGTTAACTTTGCCTCCATGAAAATGTAGCTTCTTGACACGCAAAAGACGTATTTTCCAGGCAGGAGAGGGTCTGCCACAAGGTGTGTACCATATGCATTAACTAGTGCTGATTGACAAAATGTTGATTAATTCTTAATTCACCCGCAAGGATCAGAACCCCTTCTTGCCACACACATAATTTTTAATCGGTCAATATTTTTTAGCAGAGTCTGATTGTTGTCTAGAAAAATATCTGACACATCAATAGGCTATTTTTCTATGCATTAGTCTTATGCCAAAAATTTTAAAATGCATACAAAAATATTGAGACAAAACTTCAGACATATTTTCGTTTCATAGATGCATAAATTTTAAAGGCAGATTTGATCATCTAGTCTAATGTCTGGCATAGCTTAGGCCCAAGAACCTCACCCAGTAATTTCAGCATCAAGACCGTACATTAGAAAGATGCATACTCTTGATTGAAGAAAATGGTGACTCTATCACATCCCGAGGTAACTTCTTCCAATGCTTAATTGACTTTACTGTTCAAAATTTGTACCTTATTGGTATTCTGAAATAGGACTCATTAATAGAAAATAGTTCACAATTTAATTTCCTGGATTTTATAACTCACTGTCCAGTGTTTGTGGTTTCCCCCACCTCTGTGCTTAATCCCACAGAGGATATGATTCTGTTAAAGCTCTCAGCCACATAACTTAGGAGCTCATACTTTTAACTCCAGAGATCTCTAGAATGACAGCATACTCATCTCTGCCTTCTGTCATATGTATTCCCCCCATTCTCAGGTCTCTAGCTGTCACACAGTTCATTCAGGATGAAATAATATGATTGTTCCACTTTAAGCCTTTGTCTATAATACCGTATAGATTTATGTTACACAACTACAGATATGCGAATAACATAGCTGAAGTTGACGCACTCAGGTCTGCTTACAGCAGTATCTTCACAGTGGCAAGTTCATAGCTGATGCTCTCCCACTGACTCTACTTATACTTCTCAGTTTGGTGGACACACCAGGAGAGCACTCAGCTGTTGATTTATCATATCTATATTAAATGCAATAAATCTATCCCCGTTGTATTGATTGCTGCCTGTTGATCCAGCCCATAGTGAAAACACGCCCTGCACTGCAGTCCCCTGGTACTAACTGATTGCCTTGGCAAATCTTACTCTAGATTCACATACTATGGTTTTTTTCCATCCAGAACAATGACAGTCATAACCAGTGACAAACAATCTGAAATATTTAGACCAAAAGTTTTGCATAGAAAAACATGCATCTTAAGAACAATAAAAAAGACTACACCCTTGCCTAGTATGTAATCATCTTTCACACTGGGACACTGGTAAGACTAACACCCTACTGACTGTTCTGAAGAATCTCTCTATGTCAGCTTGTCCCCCCTTTACAGAAAGCAAGCCACTTTTGAAATGTTTATGGCCTTTAAACCTGGAAACTTCCCTCTTTGGCAAAACAAGGCTTTTTAGAGACAGGATCTTTGATATTAATAAGTTGCCTCAATGTGTCTCAAATATATGTTTGGGTATACTTATCTGAGAACCCATTGGTGTCACCTCCCTTCAAATGAGTATTATATTAATATGAATATTAAATACATATAATAAACATAGTACTACTCCAATATAAGTTAGATCAATAACCAATATACAATAATTTCCCATTTGACCAAGTTTGCAGATGACACTAAGCTAGGGGGAGAGGTAGATACGCTGGAGGGCAGGGATAGGGTATAGAGTGACCTGGACAGATTAGAGGTTTGGGCCTAAAGAAATCTGATGAGGTTCAACAAGGACAAGTGTAGAGTCCTGCACTTGGGACGGAAGAATCCCAAGCATTGTTACAGGCTGGGGACTGAGGGTGTGTCGACAGAGAGATGTAGATTGGGCACATCGAAATTGCTAATGAAGCAGGGATTTAAATATCCTGCACCTTATTAGCATAAACATGGCTGCCGCTTTTTTTTCGAAATTGAGTTTTTTTAAAAAAAAGGCAGTCTAGATGCAGATCTGTCGAAAATAAAGCCTTTTTTGACAGATCCTGTAAACCTCATTTTTTGAATAATACAGGAGCTGTCGAAAAAGGGTTTATTTTCGACAGATCTGCATCTAGACTGCTGTTTTTTTTTCAAAAAAACTCTGTTTCGAAAAAAAGCGGCAGCCATGTTTATGCTAATGAGGTGCGGGATATTTAAATCCCTGCTTCACTAGCAATTTCGATGTGCTTGATTTGCATCCCTCTGTCGACAGAGGGATGAAGTCTAGATGTAGCCTGGATGGCTAAGTAGCAGTTCAGCAGAAAAAGACCTGGGGATTACAGTGGATGAGAAGCTGGATATGAGTCAACAATGTGTCCTTGTAGCCAAGAAGGCTAATGGCATATTAGGGTGCATTAGGAGGAGCATTGCCAGCAGATCCAGAGAAGTGATTATTCCCCTTTATTTGGCTCTGGTGAGGCCACATCTGGAATATTGTGTCCAGTTCTGGGCCCCCCACTATAGAAAGGATGTGGACGCATTGGAGAGAGTCCAGTGGAGGGTGACCAAAATGATTAGGAGGCTGGAGTGCATGACCTATGAGGAGAGACCGAGGGATTTGGGTTTGTTTAGTCTACAGAAGAGAAGAGTGAGGGGGGATTTGATGGCAGCCTTCAATTTCCTGAAGGGAGGTTCCAAAGAGGATGGAGAAAGGCTGTTCACAGTAGTGATGGATGGCAGAACAAGGAGCAATGGCCTCAAGTTACAGTGGGGGAGTTCTTGGATATTAGGAAAAACTATTTCACTAGGAGAGTGGTGAAGCTCTGGAATGGGTTACCTAGGGAGGTGATGGAATCTCCATCCCTAGAGGTTTTTAAGTCTCAGCTTGACAAAGCCCTTGCTGGGTTGATTTAGTTGGGATTGGTCCTGTCTTGGGTAGGGGGCTGGACTTGATGACCTCCTGAGGTGTCTTCCAGCTCTATGATTCTATGATCTATAGTATTCATAAAATTGTTATATCTCTGTATTCATAACATTATTACATATCAGCTCCACTTCTGTTACACCTTGTCACGATTATGTATCTTATTTCAAATGAATTTTGAAATAGCATCTACATAGTGCCAAATTTCAAAATAATACACTATTTCTAGACATCCCTTAAGCCCTCGTGGAACAAGGGTTACAGGGATGCCAAAATAGATCTCAAAATAGCGGACGTGCTATCTTTAAACAGTGGGCATATTTAAAAGACACGGGGTAGCTATTTCGGGATATTTCCGGTATCCTGAAACAGCCCCACTTTGTAGACGTACCCTAAGAAACCATTAATATGGACTCCCATTAAGGAATTCTTTTGCTCACCCAGGCTCTGAGATAATAACCTCTCTTGGGATAGGCTTATGGGACTTTGACTTTTACCTTTCTGTTATTTTTCTGATTAAACCCATATCCCAAAAAGGGTACTGACTGGATGAGCACCCGTGTGACATTTCTGTAAAAGGGCCTGTAAGAAGGAGAATAAAGAGCAGGTCGGTTCATGAGCACCCCAGTCACAAAAGGTTGGATTGCCTGGACATTACCTGGACATTCAGGCTACGTCCACATGACAAGGTTTTTGCGCAAAAACTACTGTCCACACCTCAAGTATGCTTTTGCGCAAGTAAATTGGCAGAAGAGAAGGCTTTTGGCAGTACAGTTATTCCTCTCCCCACAAGGAATAACTCCTTTTTGCGCAAGAGTTCTTGTGCAAAAAGGCAAGTGTGGACACTCCATAGGAAACCCCTATCAGAAAAAGCACAGGTGCTCTGATGGCCATTCTGTGAATGGCTATCAGAGCTTTCTTGCACAAGAGTGTCCATACAGTGTGGACACTCTCTTGCACAAGAGCACATCACGTTTGCAATGCACTTTGAGGTCTGGACGCACTTTAGTGCAAGAAGTTTTTGTGGAAGAACTCTTCCTCAAAAGACTTCTTGCGCAAAACCCCTGAAGTGTAGATGAAGCCTCAGAGTTTTGGCTTCTGTATCCAGTTGCCATATTAGGACTGATAGGTGCCTAGTTTTTGGGGACCTGGCAATCCTAAACAGCACCCATATCTAAAGCCCAGTTAACATGGGATGGTAGGGAGACCTATGTCCATCAACCCACTCCAGCCCTCACTCAGACAGGGACACCTCTGACGTGCAGGTAGGGTTGCCAGATGGTTTAACCAAAAATACCGAACACCCCCCCCAAAAAAAACACTGGGGAAAAAATTCTGTTGAGAGGGAAAAAAAAGGGATAGACCAAAGTTGTTGAGAAAAAAAAAAGAATGCCAAGAGTTATTAAGCAAAAAAAAAAAAAAAAAAAAAAAATTAAATAAAAGAAAACATCATTAAAACAGCATGGCCCCTTTAAGTGTATGCAGAGTCAGAATAGGGATAGGAAGAGGGAGAGGTTGAGCACTAAGACCCAGAGAAGGCATTGCTTCCCCTTGCTTCAGGTCTTTAGGCTTTTTGCCAGTGGCCATCTTGTTTCCTTGGTCGAGCCAGAAGGCAGCTTCCCTGCGGAACCAGGTAAGCAGGGAGTCCGGGGTCTGGGGGCGGGAGTCTGGGGGCCCGGGGTGAGGTGGGGGCTGGGCCCAGTTGCTGAGTGTGTTATAGGGTTGCCAGGTGTCCGGTATTTTCGCCTCCTGGCAGAGGAAGAAAACAGAAAATACCAGACATTTTAGGTGTCCAGTATTTTGTGAGATTTTTTTTACCAGACAGGAGGTGAAAATACCGGACTGTCCAGGTCAATACCGGACACCTGGCAACCTACATGCAGGGGTGCAGAGGAATAAGGAATAGGGGCAGGGCCTTGGAGATCTGGTTATCAGGTATCAACCCTAACAACACGGTGCTCAAGGACAGCCAATTCATCTACCAATACCTAAATCATTCAGGTTTTTATTTCACTTACATGGCTGGGAACTCCAGAGTCAGACAAACACAAAAAACAATATCTTAAAAGGTACCAAGAAAAATTGAGAGTCTGTGCAAATCACAGTGTGAATGGGTTTCCTGTGAGCACTCCAACTGGCAACCACATTCTGCCCCATTTGAGGTTTAGGAATGGCTGACAGTGCAGGCTCTGGAAATGCAATATAGCAATCCAATCTCAAGTTACCAAAAGCCTGACTTACAGTAGCAAGATCCAAATTTTTTTAAAAAAAGTTTAAACTCCTAATCAAGCATAGATGCTAGAGGGAACTCTTGGCCACCATTACCTTCTAGACCTCCAGCAGCATGACAAGATCTTAAAAAGCATCCAAATAGCAGATCAGAGTAACAAAACCCCCATTCTGCAGAGTGGTACTACAGTAGAGGTGCTACTAACACACACACATACACACACACACGCTTCTACCTACAACTGCCTTCTTACTATACATTGGCACAATTTATATTAAAGGCCTTTAATAGTGCTTCCCCTCATGCACTACAAGTTGGGGTTGGTCCTGCTTTGGGCATGAGATTGGACTCGATGACCTCCTGAGGTCTCTTCCAGTCCTAGTAGTCTATGATTTTATGATTCATGTAGGTAGCTTCCCACATGGCCTTGAATATTAATACATTTAAAAATGCTTTAAAATTGCAATGTGTGTACAACATATTCATTTCCAAAGCCATCTAGCAAATGCCATCTCTAAGGTAAGAAGTAACTATTTTGGGTTATCTTTATTTGTGTAGAAAAACAGTAAATACAATAAATATTTTTCATATTTTCTTCATTGTTTTCACACTGTAGGAAAAAAAGGTGTTTTTTTTCAATTGATTCTCCCATGAAATCAACATGGATTCAGAAAAGATGCTTTTACACAACTCTCTGTCAGTTTGGAAAGTTTGTTAAAGTTCATGAGGGCCAGAAAACCTCCCGTGTGACTGGATCACATTCCTTATTTGGATTTATTCTGTGGGGAACAATGGTGAAAGAATGAGCAAAGTGACCTTTTGCTTCTTCAAGTTCTAATCTTCTGATTATGTAATGTACTGCACTGTTTCTTATTTAATCGTTTCCCCTTGTTTCTTGCTTTAAAAGGGTGATTGAGAATGATTTGCCTTTTAGAATCAGTGCATCTAAAGAAGTGAACAATGATTTTCATCTTTTAAAGGTAACTAAAGATTGAGAGAAATCATTTGGCACTTCATTAATATAGAAGTGTTTACTGAGCACAGTGGGAAAGTCCATGTGATTTCATTGCTGGCCTACTTTTTCATTAGGCAGGCTAATGCACCTGAGAGAGCTAGAAAGGCGGGCCAGAATGATGTTATGCAGTTCTGCTGCACAAAAAAAAAACCCCAGCCCTGAATTTTTAAGATTGGATTTAGTGCAGGGCTGTTTTTAAGGCTCATAAGTAAAGATAAAGTGAAACTCTGTCCTTGCCAAACCACTTTTAACTGACTAACCTCTCTAGCCCCTCTTAAAGTCTCAGGCCTTCATTTAACCATCTAGAGCCTATCAAATTCATGGAACCCTCTAAGCAAGAAGTACTAAAATATTCTCACTTCAAGTTTGTGTGTGATCTAATGATTACAAGGAGAGATCATAACTAGAGGATAGCTAGGAGTGACTGAAGGTAGTAACATGAACAGAGGGCAAAAGGCAAACAAACATATTGAATTGCAGCAAATGGAGTAGAGAAAGAAATAGAGCCAAGGTTTAAGAGGGGAGAGAATTCCCCAAAGAGGCTGCCCTAAAAATCGACCATCACTACAGCTAGGGAGGAGCAGAGCAATTGGAAAAGTGTTCTTGCACTGAAGCATGTGACAATGACTTATTTTATGTAGATTCATATCACTGCTTCGCCTCCTGTTGGTTATCTGTCCAGTCAGGAAGGAGGTAAAAAGTATAGTGTTCATTTCTACCAATGGTGAATTCTATCGTTTCAGCATCATTGCCTTTTCTTCTCAATTAATTCATTGCACGGCTTGCAAACCGCATAGACAAAAAATGGATATCTCTCACAGCTGACAGTATGCCTTTATCCTTCCCCCCCCCCTTTATATTTGTTATCTATTGTCAGCTCACATGGAATGCTACTTGAAAGGGACTCTTGGAACAATTAGGCCATTTCAATGCTTGCCTTTGTAAAGGCAAGAAACTTGAAGACTTGAACTTTGTAAGTGCAGGTGACATCTACGGGCTGGTGAGTCGTGAATCAGAGAACACCCAATTCTACTTCAGCTATGTTCTGCAGATGTCTGGTAAGTTAATGAAGTTAAGTTCCTGAGGGGATGAGAGCCTCCTCTGCACTTAGCTCTTGATCCACTAGTATCTGGATTCCCTCCTCCCAAACTGGGACTCTTCAGATCTACATCTATTCTCTGTATTTGTTACAGCAGGATGCCAAAATATTTTTTTTCTATCAATGGCTGGTGAGTGGGATGTATATCAGGGCTCCTGGGAAGATAAGTGGGCCCCTAAGCAAGGTTGTGGGATATTTGTGAGGAGGGAAAGGCATTCTGGAGCCCATGGGAGAGGGGGCCAAAGGTTCATAAGCAAAGGTATGGGATGGAGACACTTTGCTGATTTAAAGAGACAATTTTCTTACTGGGTGTCTCACTCACTGGGTGTGCCCAGCTGGCCTTTGGGAGGACACATTAGCATATTGATGCCCAAATAGTCCTTTCCGTCACCTAAGTCTTAATTCACACCTTCAGATGCTTAATTTGACTTTTAGTACTTGTAGCCTGCAGGGAGGTGCCTGTTTACAATGAGCTCTTACATATTTTTATTCTATTTGAAAACAAATCTACATTGGAAAAATTTACCCAGAGTCATGATGGCCTGTCCCTCACTGACCATTTTTAAACCAGGATTGGATGCTTTCCTAACAGATGTGTGCTAGGAATTATTTGGGAAAATAATTGGTCCCACAACAACAACAATGGTCCCTTCTAGCTTTGAAATATATGAATCTCAAATACATGGGGACAGTTTCTTGCTTCTATTCTGATAGCACAAAGCATCTGGAACACTGGAGAATCTGGTAATCTCAGGGTTTTCTGTGGGGGTAATTATTGGATGGAATACAGACACCATAATAATTAACACCTGTGCCATCTCCTCCTAATCTCCAGTTTAGGATGTGTCTGGAGGAATGGTGTCATTGTGCATTTGAATGCCTCTTTGATCCCAAAGTGCTGCAATAACTTTTAGAGGCTCTTGTCAGGCAACCAAAAATACTGCCCCCCCGCCCTGTCGGGGCACTGGCTGTGTCACTATTAACCTCAGGATTAGCTGGGTATAAAGTTGGTTTATCACGTTTGTTTTACCATTCCTGAGCAGATTGGAAACAGTCAAGCTCATCATGTAGATTCATTAAACTAGTTAGGTGTCCCCCTAAGCAGGGTTATGGGATATTTGTGAGGAGGGAAAGGCATTCTGGAGCCCATGGAGGGGAGGGGCCAAAGGTTCATAAACAAAGTTATGGTGTGGAGACACTTTGCTGATTTAAAGAGACAGTTTTCTTGCTGGGTGTCCCAATGATCAAAGAATAGGTTATACTTTATAAATCTATGAACTAATTTAGCTATATGTGGCAGATAATCTATTGATAACATTTGTCACATTTCTTACTTTAGAACATTCCTTTCAAGATAATAGAAGGGAAAAGCTAAAGTTGATTCCAAATCTGAGAGGTGGTTATAACATTTTGTTGACACCCAAAGACTCATTTTGACAGTTGCATGTGGTGAGCCTCTACTGAAACAGTGAGTAAATACCAGCTCACAGGCCACATCCAGTTAGAATAATAGAATCATAGAATCAATAGGGTTGGAATAGACCTCAGGAGATCATCAAGTCCAACTCCCTGTTGCTAACAGCAGGACCAACCCCAACTAAATCATCCCAGCCAGAGCTTTGTCAAGCTGGGACTTGAAAACCTGTAGGGATGCAGATTCCACCACATCCATCATGGTTTGCCAGGGTTAGGTACTGGCAGATCACCATCACTATATTTAACTGCACCTCCACTGGGACGGACGGTTGTAGCACTTGTTGGCTGCGATCCGAAGAAGTGCGATCTTTCAACTGTTCCTGGTAGTCTAGATAAGTCCTGGGATACCACATATTGGCTGTGAACTGCATTTCACAGCCAATGGGAGCTGTAGCTGCCCATACCTGAGGAAGCACAGATAAATATAGTGGTGGTGGCCTGCCAGGGGCTAACCCTAGTAAACTGCTGACATCTTATTGCCCTCCCCTGCTCAAATGGCTGAAGGCATGGCATGCCATAAATGGCATACGAGAGCCAGAAAGACCAAAAAATCTTGCACTCCCCATTGTGAAAATATTATAAGAATGTAAATTGGTTAGTTGTGTTGACTTGTTCAAGGAACATATTTTTCTCTGACTGTAATATTAACAAATAGATTAGAAGGCAATATTATACAGAGACCACTGATGAGAGTGTTACAGGTCCTCTTCTGTGCCTCACCAGCAAAGAATATGCATTTGTAGAGCTTAGCTCTGGACTGAAACAGCTCGTGCTTTTAGGTCTCACAGTTCCTGGTGCAATCCCCAGTGTACTGGCTAGGGTGGCAGGCATTACACATTATAGATATGCAGGGAAATCTATAGGATTGGCTATCTCTAGTCCGCGTCTACACAGCAGGCAGTTATTTTGAAACAATGTCAAAATACTGTCAAGCTTCAGGACTTCTTACTCCGACTCCTGTAACCCTCATTGTACGAGGACTAAGGGTACATCTACACTGCATACTTATTTCGGAATAAGCTATTCCAGAAGAAATACTCTGAAATAGCTTATTTTGAAATATTGCATCTACACTACAGGGAAGCCTCAAAATTAGTCCAAGGCAGGCTTCCCTAATGTGGATGCGCTACCTCGATTTAGACCCCAGGAAGTACTATGGAGCAATTACTTTAAATGGCCCTGGGGAGGAGCTATTTTGAAATAGCAGCAATGGAGCATCCACACTACAGCTATTTCGAAATAGCTGTTTCAGAAGAGGTGTTATTCCTCATGGAATGAAGTTTACAGAAGTTGGAATAAGCCATCCGTTATTTTGAATTTATTTCAAAATAACGCTGCTGTGTAGACGCACCCTAAGGACTACACAGTAGGGCTTTACTCAAGATAAGGTATGCAAATTGAGCTATGTCAATAGCATAGCTTATTTCAAAATTGGGAGTGTCTACACAGCATTTTGAAATAGAGCACTCTCCCTCTGAATTCCCTTACTCCTCGAACAATGAGGGTTACAGGAGTTGGGGTAAGAAGTCCTCCAGCTTGACAGTATTTCAACATTATTTTGAAATAACTGTCTGCTGTATAGACACAGTTATTGGAAAGACCACTAGTTATTTTGAAATAATGTTGCTGTATAGACGTACCCAAGAGATAACTGTTTAAAATAATCACATTGAAATACTTCTAAAAATTGAAGATGTTTTATTTAACCTTCAGTCAAAGACCAATCATCACCAGACAAGATATTTTTATGGTTCTTTGGATGTGGATTTGAGAGATTGTCTGTATGAATGTAAGCCTATAATCTCTGGGCATATCACACTATTTTGAAAGTGTCCTTTGCATAGGAACAGGTAATTGGACCCCAGGAGCTTCACTAAGCAAGAATTTTTCCAACGGGAATGGAAGCTTCAAGAGACACAGGTTATAATTCTGCTTTGTACTCTGGCAGGCACATTGACAGTTGAATAAAACACACATGCTACAACTGCAAGCACATTTGACTCCTTAAGTGGATCTAGTCCGGAGTATACACACACACAGCAAATCAGTACCTCAAAGGTTTCCCAAATCTGAAAGAAAGTCATAGGGTTAATATGCATTCTTAACCTCTTTTGAACCATTTCCTCCTGGGAGAGAGAGAAAGGGAGGGGTTACACATATTAGATCAAGCATTTGGAACATTCTGTTTCTGATTCCACTTCTGATATAACTCACAGTTCCAATCCCGGGATGTGTTATGTCCAGCAAATAACAATTATCTAGATTTCTGAGTTGGAACATGGAACATTGTAGACACAAACCCTTCAGGTCTAAAATGACCCTAACATTTGCTTTGTGGTGTTCTGTGTTTCAGTGACTTCAGATTAATATAAAGCATTATGTGAAAGTCACTCTAGCTTTTGACTCCTGCATTGTCACCAGTAAAACTGTGTGGGATACCCACTTGCCCTTTAATTTCTGCTTAGTTATACCTTAATTGGGGTGATAACTGAGGACAGAATACAGTCCTGCAAATGAAATATATTTAAGAATTCCACTGATTATGTGAGAGCACACAACCTCAGAGCTGTGTCTGCTCTGTAATACTAACAAGAGCAGAAGCTTATTTTTGTCACTAAAAGAATCAATCATGACTTCTTATAATACAGGTCTGTTGTGTAGGAAGGTATCATTTTTCTAATCAACTCTTTTCAGAGCAGGACTACACTACTGTACCAATTTATGTAAGAAGTTCATATCTACAAACCCATCTACACAAGGAGATTTAAAAAAAAAGAATCTGTTAGATATTATTTAGTTTTCTTAGCACTCATCAAAATTAGCACTTCTGCAGTAACACCTGTTTAGTGATGTAACTTAATGGAACATTTACTATTAAAACCTGGAAAGCTTTTAATTCCCACTAAGTCCCATGTGGTAGATATAAGCAAAGCCTAAATTCTCTTATGCAGTACAGTACTGTTGATGCCCAAAACACATTTTCAATCCATTTCAGACACAAACCACAGGGAAGAGTTATTTTATGGAATGATTTGAAGGCAATCTTAATGAAGAGACAAGGAAAACTGGAAGAAATCGTTTTGAAGGAAGGACTTGAAGAAACAAGGTATTTTGACAGACAAGAAGTTGAAAGCTATTCCATGTACAGCAGGTAACATGAAAGAAGGAATGAAGCCAGGTCTGGGACACTGAGATGGAGAGAGAAGTAACAATGTGAGTGACAAGGGAAGAATGAAGGGAAATGAGATCCTGTAGGTATTGCACATTAATGCCTGGTTTACACTCCTGGGCTATCTCTAGACTATGTTCTATTTTTGAAACAACATATGCCAATTCCACAGGGATCTTTTGAAAGAGGATCTTTCAAAAGTAAAAGTAGTCTGGATGCGTTTTTGTTTGGGAAAAAAACCCTTTTTCGAAAAAAAAACCGCTCTTCCTTTAAAAATGAGGTTTACATAGGTTTTTTTTGAAAAAGGAGTTTCTACCCAAAAAAACTGTGTCCAGACTACCTTCACTTTTGAAAGATCCTCTTTTGAAAGTGAGATCCTCTTTCAAAAAAACTCCCACAGTTTAGACATACCCCTGGAGAGAGTCGACCTAAAATATACAACTCTAGCTATGAGAAAAGCATAGCTGGAGTTGATGTACCTTAAGTCAATTTTCTGTGGAATCACCACTGCATCATCGTCTCTGGGTAAGTGTAGACCTGGCCTAAGTGAGAAGAGCTACAACTGACAGGTAGTCAGTGAAGACATTCAAAGAAGCAGATGTAGCTGGAATGAGGGGGAAAAAGGTCAAATTACAATAACTAAGGTGAGATAGAACTGTGGAATTTGCATGTAATAGTTGCTTTAATAGCAAAAACATATCTACAAATCTATAATACTAGTCATAATGAGACTATCGCAATGGAACGTATCCCCCAACATAAGTGACCCATCTGAAATATACTCATGCAGTTTTACCTTCATTTAAAAAAGACCCCTAATGAACAATGATATTTTCAGGTCAGTTGGATAGTGCTTTCACTATATATGAGTTTCTCCATGCCTTACTGAGAAAAAAAATGGTGCTTCACAGTCCCCCTCTCCTCGCAAAACAAACAAGCCAGCAAAATGCAACACGTGGGCTTTATTCACCCATGTTATTCCAGTTAAAAACTATTTTAAATTTATTGAATATAACAAATCAAGCCCAGAGTATGCATGTAGGCCTTGATCCAGCATAGGGCCTAAGCACATGGTTAATTTTAAGCACAAAAATAATCCCATTGAAGTTAATGGGACAACTCACATGCTTGAAGATAAACATGTGTTTAAATGTTTTGCTGGATTTGGACCATATCCACATATTCCTTTTCTTTTTCACAACTAAATTTTCTGTATGCTTCAGATTATTATCTGTATTTCCAGCAGTGATTAATTTGAACCCACGGAAAGGGAATTTATCATGCTTTTTATCTGCTGCAGGAATTAAACAATAAGCAATAATGTATTTCTTTCTAGGGGGTTGTCATTCTGGTATCAACATTCACCTATCTGAAGTAATAGTTACACAAACAAAAATGAATTTAAGAATATAAATGTCAGTTATCAATGTTCCAAGATTTATACTGGAAATCTCTAAACGTAAGTCATAAAACAGCGCTCTTTTACATATTGGAAGTTAAATACAATAGCAAGTGTTTCCATTTTCTTACTGCACACTGGGTTCAAAGTGGAAATACTGCAAAAATGTATTCACTAGCCTTTGATCAAATACAAACTCATAAATTATTTCAGATAGCATTTGTGACACTTTTTATTCATTTATTTTTTGCAATCAGTACCATGGTGCCATGATTCAGCAGCTTCAAAAGGTTTAATTTTATTGTCTTCAGTACTGCTAAATATCATTTGCACTGGTATCAGTGACAGCATAATCATATGCTATGTAACTTATTTGACCTATCAGACAACAAAAAGTCATAATGCATGAGCAAAAATAGATCAAATAGAATACAAAATAGTGCACCAGCAGGCATAAAGATGATTGATTGGAAGTCACCGACCCAGATACCTACCCCTGCAACAAATCCCATTGCCAACTCTGCCCACGTATCTATAAAAGCAACAGCAACACAGGGCCTAACCACATACGCCACACACCATTAGGGGCTCATCCATCTGCACATCCACTAATGTGATATATGCCATCAAGTGTCAGCAATGCCCCTCTGCCATATATATTGTCCAAACTGGACAGTCTCGGGGCCAAGGGATAAATGGACACAAATCAGACATGAGGAAAGGTAATACACATAAACCTGTAGGAAAACACTTTAACCTCCCCGGACATTCAGTAATGGATTTGAAAGTAGCCATCCTTCTAAAAAAGAATTTCAAGACCAGTTACAAACTGAGATATCTGAACTGGAGTTCATTTGCAAATTCAACCGTATCAATTTAGGATTGAATAAGGATCTCCATTGGTCAATGCATTACAAAGGCAATTTCCCCTCTCTGAATATTCACATGTTCACACCAAATGCTATGAATGACCCACTGCCACCTGGATTTGATTAACTTAATTAACACAAGCTACTTCCTCTTTGCACATACTCCTGTTTCTGTAACTTTCACTCCAATTCATCTGATGAAGTGGGTTTTACCCACAAAAGCTTATGTCCTAATAAATCTGTTAGGGTACATCTACATAGCAACATCATTTCTAAATAACAAGTGTTATTTCGAAATAGCTTAGTCCGTATCTACACAGCAGGCAGTTATTTCGAAATAATGTCAAAATACTGTCAAGCTGGAGGACTTCTTACTCCGACTCATGGTAACTCTCATTTCACAAAGTGTAAGGGAAGTCGAAGGAAGAGAGTTCTTCCTTCCACTTCCTGCAGTGTAGACACCACCTAAAGCTGAATTAAGGTATTTTGATTTAAGCTACACAGTTGATGTAGCTGAAGTTGCGTACCTTAATTCATCTTTAGCCCTGCTGTGTACATGTACCCTAAGGTGCCACAGGATTCTTAGTTGTTTTTGCAGATACAGAGTAACACTGCTACCTCTCTGAGAATTGTATTTTTCTGTTACTCCCATTTTGCCTTTGAAAAAAAAGCAACAAAAAGTTCATTCAGATCTAATCAGTAGTATAAGACATGCTGTGGTTATAAGAGAATCATCTCTGTGAATACTTAGGTGGATTTTTGTCAGAATGTCTCAGCGATGACAAAACTCCTGTCACTGCTGTGATGACACATGTTATTTTATATGATAGTAGTATTCCTGATATTACCGACATCATCTTTGTATCCTCAAACTCAGATTCTATGTAAAGTGCTAAAATAATCCATTTTAATATACTGTATGATGGTGACTTGCAAGAAAAGGCAATTCTGACGACATAGATGTATTTGAGATGGAGAGGACAAAAGGAGCAACATAATGTCTGTTGGAAGATGTAAAAATTAATAAGGGTTTGGGATGGCTATACATTGGTGTAAGGGGTTTAACTAGAGCAGGCATTGTTTTTTGAGCATTTGTTGTTTGTTTTTTGTTTTTGCAGTTTGAAAAGATAGCTAAAGGGATTGGCCAATGCAGGCGTTATCCTTTCTGATGTATAAATATGCTCTTACCTCTCGTTCTTGCAGGCTAGAAAGATAGTTGCATTGAATGGTGTCTTTTTTGTTTTGTCTTTTCACTTGCTCTGTAAAAATACTTTCATGGTCATATTCTTTGTAAATTCTGTAACCTGCTGATTCAAAAAGTTTGTAGTGTAAAAAGTGTTAATTTAATTAGGAATGTTGTAAATAGTAATTAGGGGAGGTATAATAATATTTATTACTTGCTTTTTAGTATTTATTGTATAGAAGTTAACATTACTAATTTTTTTAAAGTAGTAATAAATGTGTAAATTAACATACTAAAATAAATAAATGTGTAACAGGGGCCAAATTATTGCTCACTCTGAATGTTGTGTTGGGAGTCTGGGGGGAACAAGTATCTGCAATAAAAAGGTCTATTTACCCCATCTGCTCCTGGTTCACCTGTTTATTCTCTAACAATGACTACACTTACTCTTCTTTTGATCCCACAAAAGCTACTATAAATTCTTCTGATTTCAAAAAGCCTAACACCCTTTTAGCCCTGCAGAGATTGTAGTATAGGATCAGATGCATGCCCATCTCAGCTGAAATTTATTCAGAGGGTATATGTTGCAGGATTGGTCAAAAGATTTCCATCACATTTTTCCCAATGGTAACATGGATTTTCAACAAAACAAAAGTAGGTGGACTGTGTCCACTTTCTTTGAAAATGTTCACATTTCCTTCAAAGTGTTCAGCCAAAAACTAAATGTTTGGGGCCATGTTTCAGCATTCTTTTGTCAAAAGAATACAACATGCCAAAACTGCTGACAAAGCTTCAGCTGAAAACTATAAACAAAAATTTCTGTTTAGGAGGCTTTCAGTATTCTGACGGCAACTAAGGTTTTCCAGAGGAAATAAAAACCTTTTCTGGCCAGCTCTAATGAAGGGTCTTGTGAGGTAAGGCTGAAGGCTAGAAGACAGGAAAATCTGGAAAAGCAGTATTGCTGAAAATTACTATACTGAGGAGGCAAAGACAAAAGATATGGATCAGAGGAATTGAATTGTTTTAGGGTATGTCTACACTGCAGTGCTATTTCGGGATACCAGAGGTATCCCAAAATAGCTCCCCTGTGTCTTCACAAGCCACCCATTATTTCAAAATATTTTTCAAAATAACGGGCGCGCTATTTTGGCATCCCGGTAACCCTCATTCCACAAGGGTTAAGGGATGACTCGAAATAGCACTTTATTTCGAAATTTGAAATAGCCTATTTAGACATAAACTCGAAATAAGTATGCAATTTGCATAGCACAAATTGCATATCTTATTTTGAGTTTAGAGTGCAGTGTAGAACTTAGGGATGGATGTAGCTTTTCTGACACTGATCAAATTCCCTGATCCATGTTCTATTGCATAGAACTGAAAACAGAAAGAATTGGGTTTGTTTAATTTAGAAAAGAGAAGATTGAGAGGGGACATGATAGCAGTTTTCAAGTACAGTAATTCCTCATTTAACACGTGCCCGCTTAACACGTTTTCGCGATAGCACGATTTTTTTTTTAGGGAACGTTTTCTGAATTACACAACAGTCCCCGGAATAACACAATTTCCCCAGCCAGCCTGTTGCCGGCGGCTGCATGGGGCTTCCCCCGCCTCCCTGCAAAGCAGCGGAGGGTTCGCTGCTTGCCGCGCCGTTCCCCGGCGACCCCCCCTTGCTGGACACAGTGAGGGTCCCGGCAGACCCGTCACAGGGGCATACTCCCAACCCAATCCCCCTCCCCTCTCCTCCCCTTCCCTTTCCCAGAACCAAACACCTCCCCTCCCTGCTGTGACCTAGTCCCCTTTCTCCCCCAACCTTATGTCCCGGTCCCAACAGACACCACCGATTGAAACGCAACCCCCACCTTTTCCATTATTTTCAATGGGAAAATTGACCTCGCATAACATGTTTTCACTTAACACAATCATTTTCTGAAACATATCTATAGTGTTAAATGAGGAATTACTGTATGTAAAAGGGTGTTGTTACAAGGAGAAGAGAGAAAGATTGTTTTCCTTGGTCTCTTATGATAGGACAAGAAGCAATGGGCTTAAATTGCAGCAAGGGAGGTTTAGGTTGGACATTAAGAAAAACTTCCTAACTGTCAGAGTGGTTAAACACTGGAATAAATTGTCTAGTAGAATCTTCATCACTGGAGATATTTAAGAGCAGGTTGGATAGACATCTAGCCGGAATGATCTAGATGGTGCTTGGCCCTGCCATGAGGGCAGGGGACTAAACTTGATCTCTCAAGGCCTCTTCCAATTCTAATGTTCCACGATTTTATAATTCTATTAGCAATACAAGGAAATGAACTGAGCTATATCCACAGTTGCGGTAAATCAGCACATTGATTTAAATGGAGCTATACCCAGGCCCTCCAATTAGGGGGCAAAGGAGACAACTGCCCAGGAGCCCAATAATTCAAAGAATGTGGAGGACTCTGGGTGGCCCTTAGTGTTGCCTGTGGAGGCAGGGAAGCCATACCGTGTGCTCCGATTGACACTGAGGGCTAGCGCGGAAGGGTGTGCTATGGACTGCAATGATGCTGAGGGCTAGCTGCCACTGGCCCCACCTTTTCCGCCCAAGGCCCTGCACTCCCCACATACCTGGCCTGGGGGCTCGCACAGGCTGTCAGCTCCCCTGGCTACACTCAGCTCTGGTATACATTAAGGAGTTATTTCAAAATAACTCCCCTTATTTCAAAATAGCAAGCAGAGTGTTCACACTCCCAAGCCTGTTATTTCAAAATAATAACTCCTGCTTTCTAAAAGGAATAATGCTTATTTTGAAGCAGTTATTTTGGAATAGTGGTAGACACTGCACTGCTGCTATTTTGAAATAACTACTCCCCAGAGTCATTCAAAGTAATTACTCCCCAGTGCTTTCTGGGGCTCTAAGTCGAGGTAGCATGTCCACATTAAGGGATCCTGCCTTGGACTAATGTCAGGGCTTCTCTGTGGTGTGGCCATGCTATTTTGAAATAGTTATTTTGGTAGTTTTTAGTTTGAAATAAGTTATTTTGAAATAATTTCTTGGTGTAGACGTACCCCGAGATACAGCAATGAAAGATCTTGTCTTTTTCATTGAAAAGGGAAGAAAGTAGAGTTGTCAGAGTCAATCTTAAAACCTGGTAAAATGAACTAGCCAAAAAAAGTAGCTCATGTGAATCCCTCCAATTCAAAACCATGAGGTTTGTCCATAAGTTGTAAGCCTCCTAGGTCAGGCCTGGGCAAAATACCGTCCATGGGCTGGATCCAGCCCACCAAGCTGCCAGATCCAGCCTGTGGACTCCCTGACTACCCCCTGCATGCTGCTGAGAAATGCAGCCGTTGAGGGGCTGTTTGAATAGCTGTGAGCCCAGGGGAGGGAGGAAAGGGTTCACGCTCTGCTCCCACCCAATAGAGAGCTTGGGAAGTACCCTGCCCTCTTTCCCTCAGTCTCCTAGCTGTTCAAAAACCACATGGCCTCCACAGCCAGTGCGGGGGCAGGGCAGGCAGGGAGTTTGTTTGGGAAGGCTGCTGGCTGGCAGTCAAGCAGGTAAGTCTTCCAGCCAGAGCCTGCCTCTGGCATCCCGATCCTTTGTCCCCCACCCCACATAACCCAAACTCTCTGCCCCCCTCCTGCATCCATATCCCCTCCCAGATCCTGCACCCCAATCCCCTGCCCCAGGTCACAGCCCAAACCCTCCCTCCCTCTTCTCCCAGATCCTGCACACTAGACCCCAGCTGCAAGTCACAATCCCCTCCTGCCCTAGGTCACAGCCCAAACCTCTCCACTCCTTCTGCACCCTAGTCCCCTTCCCCAGGTCACAAACCCCTCTTGCCCAAGGTCACAACCCAAAACCCTGCACTCTAGTCCCTTACCTCACGTCACAACTGCTTCCTTCACCCAAACTTTCTCTCATACCCCACACCCTCTTCTATACCCCAATCAGCTCCCTTCTGCATCCACCCTCCATCCCAGACCACACACCTCCTCTATTAATATGGAAGAGTGCGGCTCTTGACCACTTTCTAAAGTCTTGAAGTGGCCCCCCATCAAAAATTATTGCCCATCCCTATCCTAGATACTTTGGGGGCTTACCACAAATTAGAGATGTTGATGGGATTCATATGTCTTTGGATGTAATTAATTGTAACATAACAGTACAGTTCCATACGATCCTTAAAATACTTCATATTACACCAAGCAGTATCCTGTTTGCATATCTGACTCATTTCATGAGCAAAATCTGTGAGATTAAAAGTACCATACAGTGAAGATGAGCATAATGGAAGCAAACATATGTGGAAAATATTACTTTTTAGGGGTGGGGAATGAAGTTTCAGTGAAGAGAGCATATTTTGAGATGTATGAAGTAGTAATTTGTCCTGTTCACTTATCTAGACTGGGCTATAAATAAAAGCTGCACCT
Source organism: Pelochelys cantorii (assembly GCA_032595735.1). Taxonomy (NCBI): domain Eukaryota; kingdom Metazoa; phylum Chordata; order Testudines; family Trionychidae; genus Pelochelys; species Pelochelys cantorii. Next base: position 327,686,139 of record CM064326.1, on the reverse strand, counting down.
GTTTATACTGCACAGCACCAGCATACTTCCAGTGTTTAGGGACTCACTAGGTCCACTCATCTGTAATGGAGTGCAATACACCAGCAGACACTATATCTGTTCCTTTTTAATAAATGCTGAAGAGATGTTGCAAAAATGTGATGTACATAAAATTTTTCTAAATGTCCTCTGCAATCTAATTATTGGTTAAACCTCTTTACTAGCCCTCCAAGAAATTACAGTAAAACAAACTCTTATTCAACAAGGCTGTTTTTAAAAACAATTTTAACAGGGAGGCATTTTCCACTAAGTGTTGGGTTTTTTTGTCTGAATCTTTATTACTTTACTAGCCAGTTAGCCTGTCATAAAATGGGATTTTCAAGTCTCTCCTCCACGTCGGTCTTCTCTCCTGAGCCTCCAGTCTCTCTCTCCATCTCTCTCTCTCTCTCTCTCTCTCTCTCTCTCTCCTCCTCCTACTGCCTCCCCTCCCCCCCCAGCTCTCCTCCTCCTCCTGCCTCTCTCTCTGTCTCTCTCTTTCTCTTCTCCTCCCCCTCCTGCCTCTCACTCGGGAGACCACGGAGCCCAAACGGCCGTTTGGGCTCTGCACTCCCCGTGCTGCATGGAGAACATGGAGCCCAAATGGTCGCTTGTGCCACTTGCTCCCACACAGCAGCCTAGCTGAGCGGCGCAGAAGTCAGCTGAGCACCACAGCAGGAGGCGAAGGGAGGCAGGGCGGTGATGTTCACGGCAAGGAGGCGGGGCCTGGAGCTGCTGTCACAACGCACGTCACCACCCCACCCCCCTTCGCCTCCCGCCATGGCGCTTGGCTGACTCCTGTGCCACTCAGCCGGGCCGCCGCGGGGGAGCCCAAACAGCCACTTGCTCCCCCGCGGCGGCCCGGCTGAGTGGCGCAGAAGTCAGCCAAGTGCCATGGTGGGAGGCGAAGGGGGGCGGGGCAGTGACGTACATGGCCAGGCCCCGCCCGCTGGCCATGTACGTCATTGCCCCGCCCCCCTTCTCCTCCTGCCGTGGTGCTCGGCTGACTTCCGCACTGGGCTGCCACGGAGGGAGCAAGCGGTGCAAGCGGCCATTTGGGCCCCGCACTCCCCATGGGGACAGCCAGCATTTCAGGCAACAGCGCCGCCCAGAGGGAACAGCCAGCATTTCAGCATTACAGACTCTCAGACATTGGGCTACTATATATATGATTTGTCTTAAAATCACTTTCTTTTCAGGCAGGGTGTGTCAATATGATGTAGAGTATTTTTGTCTTCAGTTAGATAGTCTCTGAATCTGACCTACATATTCTACCAGCAAATGCATTTACAGTGATCATAGAAGTAGCTCAAATACATTTGAGGCTTGGTTTGGATTATACTTGAAAAAAAATCAGATGATATGCAATTTCCCTCCTTTTCCAGGACCACCTTTCTATAACATTTCTTCTTAGACTAATTATTTTCCCTCCCTTTGACTTCATCCTTCCCCTGAGCCTGAACTTTGCCTTCAGCTGCCTCTCCCATCTCCTGGAGCCAACTTTGTCCTCCAAAAAGTCCTTGCCCTCCAGTAGACTCCTGCCTTTCAAATCATTTTATTTTGGATGCCTCAGATATACTGTTTCTCTACTTGGTTTGGCTAGATGTTCTGTTCAGCTCTCACATTCTGAGTGTCCCTGAGTCAAGCTTTCTTATGTGCCAAATTGAAGTTATACAAGAGATAAACTCAGCATGGGGTTTATTGGAGTTTGGGACAGAGAGTTAGAGGTTGGAGTGAATAAGGAGACACATTTATATCAGCCAGCTGTATGGTTCGCTTGAGGGAAGTTATTGAAAATCACCCTGAATTGCCCAGCTGTACTTCAAAGTTCTTGGGACTGGATAAACATTCTACCCAAGCCATTTCCTGGAAATCAAATAATTTATTGGAAATCTCGACCCATTTAGGGCCAGACTTAGCCACTTTTGTTCAGCCTGAGTAGAACCTTACTTCACAAACAGTTCCTCTTAAGCAAGGCAGCTCCAGGCACAGTAAAGTGCTACCCAATGTAAGGATAGAAGAATCTGTCCCACGGAGTACAAATTTTTCTACACAAGTAACAAACACAAAGTTCTTTTGCCAGGCTAATAGTTTAATATAATCTTTTAAAATATTGTACAGGTTGAACCTCTCTAGTCTGGCACCCTCAGGATCTGACTGGTGCCAAACCAGAGAATTTGCCAGAACAGGGAGGTCAATATTGTCTAGCAGCATTAAAAAATACTTCCACTGCTTACTGGGCTCTTAGTAGACATTAGGGGTAAATTAGAGATGAATAACAGCACAGAACACTGAGAACCAGGACTGGTGGCTGTGAACAAACTTTAGGGAACATGGGAAACTTGACCACAGCCATGATAAATGGACATCTGGAAAACTAAAATCATGCCAGACCACAGATGTTGATGGACCAGAGTGCCAGATTAAAGAGGTTCAACCTGTATTTCTAACATGCTCGCCACAAAATTAGGATCACTTTCTGTTGCTTTCTTTACATTAAGCAATGTCTCATTCTGCAAGTAGAACTAGTTGGAAAATTTCTGTTGGAACATTTGTCAAAAATGCCAATTTACTGAAGACAAAATATTTCAAAGAAATGTTTCCATTTAAATGAAATATTGTTTTTGAAGAAAAAAATGAAACAGAGGAAGAAAGGTTTCATTTTGACATTTCAAGAACTGGTCATTTCAATTTCTTGTTCCAAAATGGCTTTTCATTTTATGGTATCATAGGTGTCATCAGAGGAATGAAATCTTTCCCTTTAGCTGTCTAAACATTTTTTAAAATTTCGTTTCATGGGAGATTTTTGAAAAGTTAGCCTTTTTGTTCCATCTCAAAACAGAAATATTATGAAATCATGGATTTTCATGTGAAATGGAAATTCAGTTCCTATGCAGTTCTATCTGCTAAAAACTCTACTTTTATCCACTTAGCCACAATTCAAGAGAACATCCTAACTCAAGATATTTTATTTTTTTGTGACCATGTCTCTTTGGGTAGATTTCCAAAGCTGAGGACAGTGGCTTAAGGACACAACTTCCATTAATAATGAAGGGAATTGGGGAGCTAAATATTTATTAACCATTGGGTGTCTTATGTATGTAGCCCAATCTATAGATGATGTATTAATTATATTGTTATATTATATTGTTATATTACTTAAGACTCTCCAGGTATCATATTGAGGGCTGATAAGGTCTTGTCCCAGTATGTGATCTAGCATTAATTCTAATTATTATATAGGTAGGAACCCAAATGTGCACAGTGCAGAATTCACTCTATAGGAACTTTTCTGTATTTACAAATAGTTTATTAATACATTGAGCACAGTCGCAAATACTCCAGCTAAGTAAGGTAGATAGAGGCACTGCACATCCATAAACTCATACCATCCCTTCTCCAATAACCTAAAAAATTAGCCATCATCTTCCTCATCATCATCACCTTCTCCCTCATCACTAATGGCTATCATTTTGGCCCCTCCCTAGGACTACATTTCTTTCTACTTCCACATGACTTTTTATAATATGTTTACACTGATGCCACTGTTTCTGAGGCATATTCAGTAGGGGTATTTCCCCCTTTCCTTATTTGTATTTCCTCACTTTAATGATGTTGGACTGTCCTCCTATAAAATAGCATATCAGTAATCTCAATTTATTATATAATTTAACTCTTTAATATAACTCTTTACCGTGGCCCAGGTAAGTGTCTGCAGATGTAGCTCAAGTACCTGTCATATATGTTAATTTATTGTCAGGACATTTTTTGTGGTTAAATCATGTACCTGTGGTCAGAAATTCACCTTAAATACTTTCTTTTCAGCTTCCCAGTACAGAGAGTTTTCTGTTGGGCCATTTATCTGTTTAGCATTCACAGGCCTCAAGCCTTAGGCTAACTTGACAAAGCTAATGTCTTACAGGACACATGCCAGTAGGTTTCTTGCATTACTCCTGAATATAATGTAAAACAGTGAACATAATAAAGGCAAGCTAGCCTTCTGGGCTACAAGTGTGTGTCATATTTAGATTTTAAAAGGCAAACTCAATTAATTTGTATTAAGAATAATTTACTATTAAAACACATGAAGTTTTACTATGCTGGATATTTTTTATGTAGCTGTTGATCTCAACAAATGGTCACATTGGCCATTTGGTTAGCATGCATGGAATATATAGAAACTTACATTTTGTAGAGTTATATTTAATAGGATACATATGGTAGGCTAATTACATTCCAAATGCTTATTGAAAACATGCATTATATGGAGTTTTAACAACTCTGTTGAAGAACTGTATCTGTTTACGCTCAACCATTTTTTTTAAGTCATCCATTGGAATTTCATATACCATTATTGCCAAACAATATATTAGACACTCTGGGTGTAATGGAATCAACCCTATTATTCTTTGCAGATGTAGAGCACTGCTCATTGTCCTTTGACAAGGATGTGCAGCAGTGGAAGAGACAATTCTAGAGGGATAAGAATTCTTAATTTAAGCAGGGAGAATTTGAGGCAATGAGTCAAATGTTCTTTGCACTAAACTGGCTGTGCTGTCTATTTGAAATATGCTAGTATCGCTCATTAATGTCAACAGAAGTTTTTCATCCATACAGAAAAGATAACATACTAGTAATGGGCCAGTGTAAAAGAGTTTGGAAGTTTGCTTTGTGTAAGCATCCAGAAATGTAGATGTGTATCTGAAATTCATATAAGTTTCTGAATTCATCAAATTATATTGATGAAACTAAGAAAGGTCATATTGGTTACTTTTTACTGGTTGAATTCATGCCCTGAAAGAAAAAAGAGACTCTGTATGTTCAGTTCTTACATTTTTATTTCTTTATAGTGGCACCAGAAAGAATCTGACCAATTTAGTCTTACATCACTTCTCCCCTAATTTCCTTCAACAGCATCTCTCTCTCTCTTTTTTAAGAACCTCTGATTTTCAGCCTGAGGATGAGATGATGCCATAAGGCAGTGGTTCCCAACATTTTTGATATCAGGAACTGGCAAACACATTCACAAACTTGTGGCAGACCGGTAACATTTTGTTTGCATATTTGCATATTCAGTATGCAAATAATGAATATGTGCATATGCAAATAAAGTGTTACCAGACCACCAAAAGCCATGGCCCCCAGAGCTCCCCAGTGTCAGCCCTAACCCCTAGAGCCCCCTACCTCTCCAATACCTCCCAGTGCCAGCCACTGACCCTAGAGTCCCCTGCACCCCGCCCATTGCCAGCCTCCCACCCTCAGAGACCCCCAGTGCCAGTCCCCCATCCCCAAATGCCTCAATGCTAGCCACAGGCCACTTAAAGCCCCCCACAACCAGACCTCCTAGTACCAGCCTCCCATTTCCAGAACTCCACTGCACCTAAATCCTCCCAAGTGCCAGACCTCAGTCTCCAATATTAGACCCATCCCCAGAGCCCCCCAGTGCCAGCCCTGCTCCTATAGCCCCCCATTACTATCCCCACCCCCAGAATCCTCCCAGCTCCAGCTCCCCATCCTAGATGCCCCAGTGCCCCCCCAGTGTGAACCCCCTGCCTCTTAGAGCCACCCACCCCTAGAAACCCTAAGCACTAGACCTGCCCCGGAGCCCCCAGTGCCTGATATGCCTCCCTCAGCTAGCCCTGCACTGCCTCCCAACTGCCAGCTGAGCACTGCTGCCCGGCTGTTCTAAGGCTGCTGTGCTGGGCTCCACATGGCCATCCTGCTGTGCAGAAAAGAGCTCTTTTGAGTCCAAGAGGAGACCCCACCCCTGCCCGGTGGTAGTTGGCTGAGAGGTGGGGCAGGACACATGTCTTCCAACAGCCACAGTAGGAGGGGAAGCTGTGGGCAGTGTATCCCAACCCTAGTCCCCAGAGTTGCTGAGGCCCAGCAGCAGGCCGCAGACTAATGGTTGGAAACCGCTGCCATAAAGTGTTTCTATATGGGGGACCATATTACCTAATTTCAGGCATGTTCCTACCCCACAACAAAAAGATGTCTCTTTACCTCATCCTAAAAGGAAATATATTCTCTGGTAAAGTTTTCATAATGATAAGGAGACATGAGCTTCAATATAGATGTAAAAGTTGGAATCTTCTGACCTTTTTCTGACAATGTTTTATACAAAACAGAACTTCTTCGAAGACATTAAAATACAGAAATTCTGCACTAAGTTCCCAACTTAAAATTCGGTTAATTCCATTGTTAAATATGCAAAAGGACTATTGTTGGTGGCAAGACTGCAATATTGATGTATGAATGAAGTGAGAACAGAGGAAAAAGAACAGAACTTTCCTCAAAGAAAACAAACAAAAAAAATCTGCTTTTATTCTCCTTTCACCTGTTTTTTACCAAGTGGTGCAAAATTATATCAAGGTGAGGTAGAGATGAGATCTCTCTAAACACTCCTGCTGTGCTGAGTGCATTTCTGCAAAGAAATCATGGTGCCAGATTTCCCAGGGACCTTTGTCTATATCTCCCCTGTTCTCTAATGTGGCAGAAATACCAGGCACTGCCGTATACTTACATTATGTGAAGGAGTTTTGGGTAATTAAACTAACATGGATCAACATGATATCTATAGTCAACAAGCAACCAACCATTCACAATCCCATTGTCAATGAAGTTCCAGATGTAGCCTGTTTTACCAAGCTCTTGCTGATTGATATTTTGAATCATTTATTGGCTCACCAGACCTTTGAGTTATTTGGTATATTATAGGCCAATGTGAATGCAAGTGCAGTATAATATAGGTTAGACTAATCCACAGTATGTTATGACAAGGTACATCAACCCCACACTGGAGAGCAGGGAGTGAGCTCTGCCCAACTGGTTGAAAAAGCCCCTCCCCCACAGCCCTGCTGGGCATGCTCCTGGTGGAACCAGACTATAAAAAGCCCTGGGGCAGCTCAGTTGGGGCTGACTGCTGATGGGGAAGGAGCTACTGGGATACCTCTGGAGAGGAAGAGAGACCAGAGCTTCCAGCAGACGTCAGGCCAAGAGGTACTATCTGCAGGGCCAGTGAATTGTGGGGAGGTGACAGGAGAGACATCCAGCAGATCCCAGTAGGAAGTAGCCCAGGGTGGGGGAGTCACCCCAGAGCACTCAGCGTGTTGTGGCAGGATTCCCCGCTGAGCATGGCGGCAGCCTCTGCTACTGCCTACAGGGCCCTGGGCTATGACCCAGTGAAGTGGGAGGGCCCAGGTCCCTGCCCCCCTACACACCTGTGACCTAGGCCTCAAGGCCATAATAACCCTGATATAAAGGCCTGCAGATTGACTTTGGCCCATGGGCTATATTAACCCTGATATGAGGGACTGTGGAATATATTTTGGCCAAAGAGCCACATTAACCCTGATATAAGGGCCTGCAGATTGACTTTAGCCTCTAAGCCACATTACCTCGAGCAAGAGGGACGAAGGAATAGACTCTGGTCAGCAAGTCTTATTTACCACTATAATGGCCCGTGGAGGGACTTTGGCCTCTGGGCAGTATCATACTTAATAAGAGGGGATAAGGAATAGACTTTGGCCACCCAGCCATATCAGCCCTGCCGTAAGGGCCTGCATATGGACTTAGGCCATGGAGCCATCTTATGTCCCCCAGAGAGGGACCCGTTTAGAGACCCCAGCGCATAGGCCTCAAAAGGGGGCTAAGCTTGAGGAACCCCCAGGGAAGGTCACCCCTCGACAATGCCATTTATTTTAATTGGTCATTTACAATCATAAGAGTGTAAACACAGCCAATGAGAAGATATTTCAAATGAAGAAAAATAAACATCTGACTGTCAAGTTTTAGAGAATTCACTGGTGCAAACAAAGGAGATTAAACTCACTGACAAAGGAGGGAGAAAATAAGAATTAAACATCTTATGCAAAAGGGTTAGGGCCATAGTGTATCATTAGCATCCCATACATTATTCATATTGGTTTGATTTTTTTTGTTATTAATAAACTTGGTGTGATGTACTACAGAAAGAAAAAATTGGTCACCTCTCATACAGTATCTTCAACACAAAATCTCTTCACTTCCCAAATAATTTTAAGTGTTTCTTTGCTTCAGAACCTTTTATAAATTTATTCGAAAGAAACATTAAGGCTAAAATATTTAGGGCTGGGAAAAATAATTATCTCCTCCTGAATCAATGAGCATGTTCAACATCAGGAGCAAAAACCTATGAAACTCTGGAAGAAACTGGAGAATTCACTGAAGATAGCTGTTTGGACAAGAGAGAGAGCTGCTATGTATTCTCAGTTTCCATCACTATTAATAGAGGGAACCAGTTACTCGCCTTTTACCAGGAGGTAGCTAGGGGAAGTTCCATACAGATAGGAATTGATGTTTACTCTGGATTTGTATCAAGCTGTGAGACCTATAAAGAGATTTATGGCATTCCTTAAACTTTTACATCAGCATGTTTGATATATGTTTTCTCCCAGCTTTTTTGGTGGAAGTATTGCAATTCAACTTTGCTAACCTTCACAATGGGACTCCATTCACACCAATGGTGTATGGTCCATCTGGTGGGGAAAGTTGGCTACCCTATTTCTAATCTGATCATATTTCAAGGACTGGGTAAGCAGGCAGCACATTTGTAACCCCATGAATTTAGCTTAGCTAGGAAAATAGCTCCATTTTCTGGTTGGCTTAGTGGACTAAGGAAGTTTGACTAAAGAGAAATGCATTTAAAGGGGGGAGGAGGAGGAGGGAATTGATTTTTTTCCTATGATTCCACAGATTGAATCTGTCTCACTCTCTCTATTTACAACTAAGAATTTTCAGGTCTCTTCTCTATTTTGTGTCATGTGCTATTACAACACTCATCATGTATGTGCTGATTACAACTGAGATTTACATGTGTATCAAAGGAGATTGTTTCAAGATAAATGTATGCTAAATAATTAATAAGTCACAGTCAAGGTATTTTTCTCCAGAATAGTTAGAATTTAGAGGAAATATGTCTACACATGTGATGAGAAAACATTGAGAAGTATATTGTGCTGTTTATTTAACTACTGACTCTATAAGGGAGACTTTGAGGGCAAAGGAATTAAAGAATAAAGCCCATAAGACAAATGCTGCCCTCAGATTCTTGTAGGTGTCTCCTACTTAAATCCGCCACATGAATTTAATGGTTGGATTTGGTACAGGAATGTGAATATACAACCAAAAGGAACAATTGGGCGAAGAGGAATACAACACCCCAGCTGTCATCCAAAGGTTAGCTCAAATAAATGAAGCAAAGTTCAGCTGTAAATGTACTTTATTATTATAATTTGGCATTGAACATACAACCCACATAATTTTTGAATGCGGAACTAGTGTACAGTAGTGGTATTATAATCTGTGCCAAAGAATACCTACTCCAATTGACTCAGTATCAAATATTAACTTTTTTACACGTTGAATGAGAAGGTCAAACTATTTTCTAGTTTCAAAACTCTGTTTTTCAAAACTTGCTAGTGAACCCTTTTCAAATGCCTCCATTTCATTTTGCAGGGACGCTCTGTGATCCAGCCATTTTCCGATCAGATCTTTGAAATACACCCCCTGGTTGCCAGCTATGATTCCTAGCAGGGTCTCCTGACTTTGTTCCTGATCAGTGCAGGCAAAAATCATATGAATATGAATATCTGACCTATAAATACTGGTAAATTTTACTACAAATATTCATACTATGAATAAAATAACATGCTAATACTTAGCTCTTATATCGTATTTTACACCCATAGATCTCAACACCCTTTACAAAGGAGAGGAGCATCACTACCCCCATTTTACAGCTAGGGAAACTGAGGCACATAGGTCAATCAACAGGCCAGTGACAGAACTGGGAACAGAACCCCATATATTGTATAGTTTCTTCATCTAGTTGTACAGAACAGTACTTTAAAATCTCATTTGCTACTTATTGCTTTGCCATCACTAAAAAGCATCAATCTCCAAATGAAATGCCACAATTCTTTAGATGCACATAGCAAGTCAAAATAATGGTTTGTCACAATGACAGAAAAACAGAAATCCAAACAAAGTTCCGTGAGATGTCTGAGTCAGACAGAAAAGTAAATAAATTATCTATACCGAAAGGTGGCTAGAACAACGGTTAGCTCCTCCACATTAGGGAAAGGGACATAAGACCTTCAAATGGTCACAAAAGGTCAGGAACTTAGACTCATAGACTTTAAGGTCAGAAGGGACCATTATGATCATCTAGTCTGACCCCCTGCACAATGCAGGCCACAGAATCTCACCCACCCTCTCCTAGAATATCTTCTCACCTTGAGTTTCTATGTAAGCTAAAGAACAGCAACTCCAACAGTACAGCATCTCCTAGTATCATTCTGGGTTAGCTGTTTAAGAATTAGAACTGACACTGGTGTGAGGGCCATATTGCACTGTAAAAGTCGCACAACCCCACTGCAGCCATGGATTGTGGTTTTTGATTCCAAACAGAACATCCATGAGTAAATCTCCAAGACATGTCCTTTATCAGCGTATCCCAGAATAAAAATTAATGGGAGTTTGTCATTTAATTCAAAAGGTTCAGGAACAGAATTGTTTTGCATTTCCACTATCCATTGTCCTCAGAAAGGTCATATCTGACCAATCAACTTAGAGACCAGTGCATTCAATGAACTTTGAAATAGATTGGGAATAATTTCTGTTCGTTAGCTATATTTAGGCATGTTCACAGAGTAGAGTGCACTACTCCACCATTTACTATTTCAAGTAAGATTTAAAGATCTTTTTCATTTAAATTTCAGAATAAGATATAAATTGCACTGCTCAAAGTTGTTGAATTTATCATCTTTCTTTAGACACGCATTCATTGTGCTTTCTTGTGCTTTACGCAAGTCTCCGCTGAATTAGATGGAGGAAGCTATGATCAAAATCTGCATTTGGAATGTGATCCAGCTTGTGTGTGTTTTGTCCTCCCATTATGATCTATATATTGATCTAATTTCATTTAGTGACTTACTCTATATATGAAGAAATATGTTCCAGGTGTAGAATTGGAGTATCACACAAGTGGAAACTATGGCAAAGCATAAATGAAAGTCATTGTTCAGCTGAAATACAAAAAAAATTGGGATAAAAAATAATTAATAGAACAAAACCATTCACGGACTGAATCTATGAACTTTTTAGTGTTACTTTAATTGTTTGTGTTCCAAATAATAAAATAGTAATAATATATTCAGAAACTCAATCTAAAATAAAGGTCTAATTTATTTACCGTGTTCTTAAATGTCTAAATGATATTAAAATACTTAGATGAAGGGCACAGATATGACATTAGATATGAATATAGGTTAGATTTCTGAATTACCGCTCTTCATAAAATTCAGGAGGATTCTAATTAATACTCTGGGTTGAGTTTTGTTTTGTACCCCATTGTAAATGCCAGGTCATTCTTCAATTGAATGAAATGGCAGAACAATCAATGGCATCCATGGGAGGATAATATATTAAAAACTGGCAATAAAATCATAGATCATGTGTTTGATACATATAGATGTTTGTCTTATTTGTGATTCGTATACCATTATGAAACTCTACAGAAAAATTTATTGTCCAGCCCACGATCCATAGGACAATCATGCAAATAAATGAAATCCCTACTGTCTCTTGCAACAATTTTTTAGGCATAAAAATCTCAATTTATCATATTAATAGCAAAACTAGTCCAGAAGTTGGTGATATTATATCCATACCAGTGTGGTTTTAAAAGAAACTAAAATCCAGCTTTTGTTTTTCCTATCCAAGAGATTGGAAATAGTAGAAAAAAGAAAGGAAAAGAAACAGCTGTCAAAACTAGAGTGGATCTAACTAGGTGAAATTTTTGGCAGATTTGCAAGGTCGGCAACTTTATTCATTTCTATCCTTTCACATGAGAAGCTTTAGTTGTGTAAAGAAACAAGTTTAACAATGGGAACCTATCCATTGATGCCAGTCGGTATTGGGACCCTTCTGAGAAAAATGTGGGAGCTTCTAATCATGACATATAGCTCAAAGGAGCTGAATAAAATGTCTTCAGCAAATCTAAGTGTTTGTTACCACAATAGGGTACCCCTAACAAAGGAAAACTGTTTTCCCTACTTTAAATTTTAGCCACTAAAAGGACTTTTCTCTTCGTACATTTAAAACCGAATTAACGGGATGGCAATTAGTAAAAAACTACATATTTGGACTAATGCTTTACAACTAATCAAATGACACTGTTGTCTAGCAATACCAAAAGGACAGGAAACACTTAATATGTATTTAATCAGGCTGCAAATTTATTATTAGATGTATTGGAGTACATGTCAGATAATAATGTCCAATGCAGTTAACCCCATTTATTCTGTAATTACCCAGGGCACTTCTATCACTTCTAAGTCCTTTCAGCATATCAATTTCTGGGATGTTACCAACCAACCCCCCACATAGGAGAAATGAGGACTGGCTCCCTGCCATTACAACCAGAGTTTGACCATAGGAGCCCCAAACCCCACACCATTCTGTTCCTTTCACAATCACCCCCTTTTAAAGTCCTTTACTGAGCCATTTATCTGGTCAATGGATGCCTCCCGTATGGACTACCTGCACTGGTCATCCACCACAGAGCAGGAGCTGTAATATGACTGCTCTTGTATTAGGCACTATATCCATGTATTTTATGTATTGTAAGGGCCCTCCAGTTCATCTCCTGCAAGAGGTACTCACAAATGTTTTTGCCAGGCCACCTGGTTCACTTCAATGTTGATGGAACTGCCTTGTGGATACGATAGGTGGTGTATTACTGGATATTCCCTCTGAGTACTGTTGGGCAATTGATTCTTTTTATAACAATAGCTCGTCCCCTCCCCCCCGGTCTCCTCCCATTCCTATGTTCTGTATTGTACCCAACTTAATGCTCTTTCCCCTTTGCAGTCGTCCTCTACCACTCTGGCACGAATGTACTGAATGGGTACCAAAGCATATCTTGCATGTATGCTTGAATTCACAGGTGGTGCGAAAGGAAAAAAATCACTGTTATTACATGCCAGTAAATATTACCATGTGTCTCATAGTGTATGGAACAGGCCACTATCCATGTGAATTCCTGTTTTCTCCATATATATTGTATGCCCATCTGATTATATTGATATACTTAAAGCAGACTGGGCTTCTCCCCAGATAAGTTGGTACCATAACAGCTGCATAGATAAGGAAGGCAGCCTCCCAATTTCCCCATATTCTAGGCACCCTAGGCCACTTGGGCAACTCCTTCTCTTGTTTCCTCTGTCTCAGCTTACTTTCTGCAAATACACATTTATTGCTGGGACATTTTTCCATGGAAGTCCCTCCAATGAATTCATTGCTGGGACCTCACCAGACCCTTCCAACAGCTCCTCCTCTTTTCCCATCCAAGTCCTTTGAGCCGGAACCTTGCTATTCACCTGCTTCACAAGAGGACTAAGGTGGGCTCTCAGAACGCGAGGGTATACATTCAGGAGTCAGCTTGCAAAGTAACCATTGCCTAAACTGTATTATTTTTTCAAACAGAACCTGCCTCAGACATTATATATCAAACTGATTTCATATCCATATCCACACATTTCTCACATTTGATCCAGGTTAGATTTATATGTGGACTGTTCCTAGGCAAAATGCTGACATTGTAAAATGTGTGTATATATCCACAATCGTGTGTACAACAAATTCAAATTTATTATGCTTAGGTGTATCTAATTCAGACGTCAGTATTAGTTTAATAGAAACCTACAGAGTAATATATACTAACAAAAAGGTAAAGAAGAAAAGTAAATATACAGTACTGTAGGGAACAATCATTTACTGGCTTATACTAGATGACTTAAGGTCTTTGCCATATCTAATTTCTACAATAGTATTTTGTCTGGTTCCATGAACATGTTACAAACAGCATTTACTTTACCAAGTCAGAGGACTAAACATTTTGAAGACAAAAATGTCTAATGATATCAGCTGATTTATAGGCCACCTGACTACTTTACAAATGACAGTTAATGAAAAAACAAACGCCAAAGAACATATAATCACTTTTATAGGCTTTTCTCTGTATATTTATGATACATTGAGCCTAGTGTGAAAACTGATAGAAATGTCTTGAAAGGAGCTGATATGACAGAAAAAATATTTCAATGTCAATGAGATAATCAGTTCACTGAGGGCTTTTCAACACCTTTTGATTTCATAGAACTATATGTTACCAGGGAGCAAATAAATCAGAACAGTATACTGCAAGTAACTACAGGATAGATTCTGCCAAACTAATGCACATGAAACATTACCTACTTTTTGACTGGTCAAGCTAACAACAGTCAGTTGGATCATTCCAGGAATAAGGTATTACTCTACCTGAACAAGAATGGTAGCAGGAAATGACTGTAAATGGAATATATGGTCTATTGCTCACATGACTCATGGTCACCTAATTTATATTGACATCAGTGGGATTACACATGGGAATGACTATTCACTAATGTGATTATTGTTCATGATCTGGCCCGGTGTAGATTTAATAGAACAAATATAGGCACTACATAACAATCATGCCTAAAAGAACATTATTACCCAGGATACATGCAGTGGATTATCAGACAGGGAAAAAAGCACACATCCTGGCTTTCAGAGAATCAAGTGAAGTGAGCTGCTCACCACAAACACACTGAGCTAACATTTTACTACATCAACAGCTGCTCTTTTTACTTGATTTTGTCTAGACTTTCTTGCATAACTCTGCCTATTCTTCAGCTCTTGCTGCTCTCTTCATAGTGCTGGCAGAGCTCTCTCTGCTGCTGGCATGCCCATTTAACCTTAAATCCACAGCAATCACAATAAGCTTTCTGATTTAGTTTCAAAAATTCGGCCATGCTCATTTGGGGCAGTTTGTGATGGAAGATAATTCACCTCATAGTTACAGGGAGATGGATCACCTTTCAGGCCACAGACAACTATATGTGTGAACACTACCCGGGTCAGCTTCAGAGGAAGAACATTGGAAAGGGTTCAGTGGTGCATCAATGGCATTAGCCAGCAGGGAGGCATGCTGGGCATAGACAGTTTTCAAAAACTACATAGAATTTAATCTGCTGAGGAAATGGAGGGAGGTTGTTGATCAGTTCCTCCAGACTTGATTTCTGGGGAATTCCTAGCCAGATTCTCCACTGGTGAAAATCACTGTAGTTCCATTGACTTCAATAGATCCACATTGATTTGCACCAGTGGAAGTTCTGGCCCGCCGTTGCAAAAATTCTCAGTAGTGGATCATTCTTATTAAAAACACCCAGAGGGTCTCACTTCATTTTATGTGAATGTCACTTTTTGCATCTTTTAAGGCCTAGACGTGAAAAACAGCCAATGTCCAGAAATTAAAACTAAATAAATACAGACATAAAAACGAAATAGATTTTAAAAAGGAAAGAGAAAAGAAAAGAGAAAAGAAAACAAAAGGTGGCATTCACACAGACCTTAATATAGGCAGTGCAATCTGTAAATTGAGCTGAGCTCTTTGATGGGAAACATTTCATTCATATATGTCTTCTATATCACCAATTTCATTTACCCAGTACAGAGACTCACTTCAAAGCCTATGCACTAAATTCCACTTCAGTCCTCAAAATAAGATTGAAATGGAACTTAAAGGAACACATAGTTCTAATGGTCTCTGCACAAGGTAAATGTCACCCTTTCATACAGAAAATTCATGTATGTTATATAATAAAAGGTATCAGTCACATGATATATAGCATCTACATCTCAGCTAAGTACCTTCCATTTTGGTTACATGTGTTACTGATAGAGAATAGAGACTTTTTCTTCCTGGTAAATTGTAACATGCTAAGGTGTTCAAGATAGAGGTTGTAAAAGAGCCATTTCCTAAATGTTATTATTTTTTCATATGGAAGTTTCTCATCTATTATAAATAATAAACTTCAAATAACACTTCAGGAGACTGGATAGACCGACAAAGATGATTTTTGCTCATAGCTTTTAAATGCTCTGATTTTTTTTTAATGCTCACTTACAGTTTATTGATTTTGAGGGTGGTGGTAAATGAAGTAACATCTGTATAGTCTGGAAAAGTTACTTTATAAAATTATTTTTCCACACATGCAGGCAATAAAATTGAGATGTCAGTACAAGATTGGGGTTTCTATCTTTGCAGACATGTGTTGCCACTGACTTCACTAGGAGTAGGATCAGCCCCTATGTATTGAAATCACTACAGATAAGTTGATTTAGATCATATCTGAAGAAGGAATGCATATAGTTATACTAGCAAACCCTCCTAGTGTAAATACAGCTTTTTCCAGGTTAATTTTGCTAAAATAACACTTTGATTTATGGAGCATATTAAGGTATATGAGCAAATTATAACTTCGAATATATAAAAGGATAGCCAAACAAACAAACAAAAGAACCAAAGAAAAAAGCTCACAGTTGTACCTGATGTCACTATACCAGCAAAAATGTTTAGTGTGTAAGTGTTTTACACAAATTGAGAATTTGGTTTGATATCTCCATCTGTCATAAAAATACCTAAAACAATTGCTTATACCTTACAAATAACAAATGCTGCGTTTTTTAAAAAGTGGAAAACTTAAGCTGGAGTTTCATTCTGTTGAATGAATTTATCAAAGTAGCCAAGTGTTTCCTTTTTATTATTATTAATCACATAAAATCACAGGCCAGCCTCATGGGGGGTGTATTATTTATATTAGATTTGACCTCCTTAAAATCTCCTACTGTAGTTCATGTTGTGGCAAACTAGAAACAAACTTCTCTTGGTAGTTCTCAAAATATTAGTTAAAATTAAATAGTAATAACCACCTCTACCCAACTCAGGCCTAGCCAGGATTGGAATTGAAAATGAAGATGACATAGTGCAGGAGACATTATTTTTGCAGCTTACCTGAAAACACAGATAATTTCCCTTTAAAGCTTAGGAATCATCAGACTGCCAGCTCACATCTACGGAGGTCAAGTGGTATTCATAAATACAGAAACTTCAAAAAGGCCTAATCTGGCAAGGTATTCTGGGCCAGCATTAATATAAGGAGAACAACTTCTCCCAGCTGCACCAAGTGCTGCTCTTGGATCAGCATTGATAGTGGTCTACATTGCCAAAGGAGGGATGGCCTATCAAAATTTCTAGCCACCTCCCATATCCTGTTATGAGGACAGCACCTGCTTCATACTAGCAGACCCCAGGAAAGGGAATTTCACCTGGATATAGCCCAAAATGAGCTCCTTGAAGGCTAAAACACCTAACACAGTAACTACAACTCATTCTGAGAAATAAAAATTACCATTGTATGGAAGTCATGATTTGTAAGGAGGCCTGATGTGCAGCACTGGTGCTTGTAGTACAGCTTGCACCTCTCAAAACTGGAATTCTCTGGTCTGACAACATCCGTGGTCCAGGAGGCCGGCAGCCCAGCAGCCCAGGCAGCTCGCGGAAGCGGGGCCAGAGACCATGGGCTGCTGCAGAGCTGGGATTGGAGGTTGAGACCTTGGCAGCTGGACCAGAGCCAGAGCCAGAACCAGACCCAGAGCCAGTCTCCAGCAGCCCGTGGAGGTGCGGGGCCGGAGCCTCTGGCAGCCTGCTGTAGTGCGGGCTGCTGGAGCCCAGCAGGCAATCCACATGGGACAGCAGCAGTGGGAACCATCAACCCAGCAGATAACCTGGCCAGGTCTGGAGGTATAGCTCCTGCCCCCAGCCATAGCTGGCAGAGTCAGCAGCAGGGGGTTGTAGTAGAGAACCTTCTCTGGTCCGGCAAATTCCCTAGTTTGGGACCAGTCAGGTCCCATGGGTGCCTGATCAGGGAGGTCCAACCTGTAGTTATCATCTGTAGTGACTCAGCTGTAATGTCTTTGGGAGAGTAACATTATCTTTGCCAACAATAAATCCAGGCATTCATTTTCTATCAGTCACCTTTCGGTTGCAGCCATATTACAGTTCTGGCAGCCATGAAAGTTGGGTAACCTATTTCTGTGCACTCCCTTTCCTAAGAAATACCAGTTTATTCATTATGTTCAATGACAGCAACCAGGTCTCAGTTATGTATGAGGGAAATGCTTTGTGCACATGAAGGTAGCTACAAATAAATTATATTTGTAATTTATACCTTGTAAGTGTCAAGAAAATCTTTCCTTTAAAACCATGTTGAACTTCTCTGGAATTGACAGCAAGCACAGAGAACAGACAATAGCATGGTAAACTGATGGAATGTTACATGGCAGCTGAGATGGCCTGAGGGGTTTGAGAATAGCTTCTTGTTGGAACTTGCATTTCTCTTGTTTGGTAACCCAATGTTTCAGTTCTGCAATGATCTTTGCCTAAATTGCCCCTGCATTGTGAGGAATCCCACTGAAGTCAATGGGGTCTCTCTATGTATTGACCATTACAGGATTGGGGCCAAAAGTCTATAGACTGTCAAGTTATACTGAAAAATCATTCTTCTCAGAGGCTTTCAAGAAAGAGGTGAGTCCCTTAAGGAGGTGTAATGGGGTGGCACTTATCTCCCGCAAATGCCCACCCATTTAGTTGTGTGTGGGTTCCTGCACTGCTTGCTGCCGAAAGCCTCTTCGGCAACTCAGCCCTTCGGCCAAGTCACACCCTCTGTATCACAAAACCCTTCTGGGATACACTTGTAACAAGGGCCCTTCTCAATGCCCTCTGTAGAGAGTCTTTAAGGGTATGTCTACACTAGCCCCCTAGATCGATCTAGGGAAGCTAATGAGGATGACTGAAATTAGCCATTCTAATGGCTAATTTCTAAAACGCCATTTTAGAAATTGACTAGCCCGAAGTAACTGCCCGCGTCTACATGCGGCAGTGAAACGGGATTCCGAAATAAAGCCCTAACTCGAATTAGCTGGTATTCCTCCTGCAATGAGGTTTACCAGCTAATTCGAGTTAGGGCTTTATTTCGGAATCCCGTTTCACTGCCGCATGTAGACGCAGGCAGTTACTTCGGGCTAATCAATTTCTAAAATGGCGACTGGCCGGGAACATGCAAATCAAGCGCGGGATATTTAAATCCCACGCTTCATTTGCAATTTTGGTTGCCCTCATTAGCCTCCCTAGATCTATCTAGGGGGCTAGTGTAGACATACCCTCAGTCTTTCAGTTTGTTTCCCCACTCAAGAGAAAGTGGTGCCTCCAGGGCCTCTCCTCCTGGAGACAGTTTCTTGCCCATAACTCAGGGTTTTATCTCAGTTCATTATAGTCTCACACTAGCTCCTCACACAGAGCTCCTTGTGGTGCTGCTGCTTCCTTAGCCAACTAGACAGATAGCCACTCACTCTTCACCACTTCAGGGTTCCAGAGACACTGAGTTGACTCGGATCCTGCTCCTCCTTTTATAGGGCCTTTCTGGCCCCTGATTGGCCAATTCCTCCACAGCCACTCTTGCCTCCTGGAGGACTTCTCTATGGCCTTTTTTCCAGGGCAGGGTGAGGCAGGACCACAGAGCCTCTGACAGAGGGCCTCAAGGCTTGGTCCACCCCATCACAGGGGGCTATTGGGAACTAAGCCGAAGTTAATAGAGTGGGTAAGCTGCAACATAACTGTTAGTCATGGACTGAGTGGGTAAGGAGGGGTGATATCATATTTATCTGAACTTTGTGATTGTTTTCACATTTTGCATGCACTTAGGGCCCTTGTAGTAAAGCCAGGATACTCCAGTATTTAGAGAGCTAGCCTGGGAATTGTTTGACACACCTTTAGTCCCCTGCACTTCCTGTGTGACCTTGGGACACTCACCAAGGACCAAGGGAGTTGTAAGGATAAATTGCATCACAGAAATATGGGGCAAAAAGGTCTCTTAAGAGGTCATCTAATCTAGCCTCCTGCTTTGTCAAGTAGAACTAGACAATCTCTGACCTTAAAGTGAAAAGGTACTCAGATTGTGTGAGAATGAGGGCCATAAAATACCTAAGACAGGCACATTTTTTAAAAAGTTAAATGAAAAGGAATTGGCTAACATAGCTCCAGACTTCAGAACTATTGATTTATCTGGAGGTCAGCAATCAAACATCCTGACTCCTCCCATAAATGAATTTAGGTAAGGCTTTCTTTACCTTCTAGGACCGTTACAAAGACTAATTAGCTAAGATTAATAATATTTTATTTATGTCTGAAAGTTCACTCTGTAAAAGTGTCCACATTGGGTCCATATTCATTGTCTATCAATAACCTCCATACATTTGGAAATACAAGCAGATATTAGAAACCTTTCTTTTAATTAAGACAAAAATTGAGAGGATTTTGGGAGGTACAGGGATTTTGTTTTGGTTTGGTTTAGGGTTTTTTGTTTGTTTGTTTGTTTGCACGATCTTACCATCAAACATGGAGACAGCAAAATATTTACCTGCAGAGTTTATGTCCAAAGTCAACTGCTACACTGGAAGTGACCTTTTAGTTGCTACCTCTGATTACAGTGCACCCAAGACATTACTCTGACAAAGGGCACAAGAAGGGAACTGGACTGAGCCAGATGACAATCTGTAATTCTACAGCTGCCTCAACACACTAATGTGTTGGAGCCAGCTTTTAAAAGGAGTGATCCATTTGCATTATTATTTGACATCCAGTAATTAATATAATGATAAATTAAATAACTTGACAGGTGCTATTAATTAAATCATCATTCTCAGTTGGCCTACTTAGATTATTGTTGTTGTTCTATATACTTTGTGTGGAGCAACATATTCTATGCTATTTATCATTGTGCTGGTGACAGTACACAGTGCTGAAGCTGTGATGACCAGAGTCCTGTTTAATGAACAAAACTTTTTGTAAAACAGTAACTGATGAATGGTGTCACCTTGCTGACATTAACCTGGTTTAAAAAGCAATGATAGCTAACATTGTTTGAATTTCAATGACGATTGGGCCTTTGTGAATGAAGGCCAATTTAAGAATGGCCATACTGACTCAGACCAAAGGTCCATTTACCCCAGGAGTGGGCAATAATTTTTGCAGGGAAGGGGTGGGGCCTAAACAGGAAGGGGTGGGGCCTAAACGGGAAGGGGCGGGGCTACTGCTTCCCCCCCCGTACCCACTAGGCACCCATGCCCTGGAAGAGGCTTGGCATGCTCCCCCACTCCCAGGCCAATCAGGGCCTGCGGGTGGGAGAGTGCAAGAAGCCTCCTCCCACCCTGCAAGGAGCACATGGCACTTGCAAGGAGCACAGACCCGCTGATTGGCCTGGGGGGCGGGGGAGTACGCGAAGCCTCCTCCGCTCTCCTCCCCGCCCTGCAAGCAGTGCACGGTGCTTCAAAGTGCCACGTGCTCCTGGCAGGGTGGGAGAAGGCTTCGCATGCTCTCCCGCCCCCAGGCCCTAATTGACCTGAGGGTGGGGAAGCAGCAGGACCTCCGCAGGCTGGATCCACCCACTTGGCAGGCCAGATCCGGCCCATGGAGGCCCTTTTGCCCACACCTGATCTACCCCAACATCCTGTGACAGTGGCCAATGCTGGGTGCCCCAGAGAGAATGAACAGAACAGGTAATCATCAAGTGATCCCTCCCTTGTCATCCATTCTCAGCTTCTGACAGAGTGCTGCCCACTCTGGCTAATAGCCATGGATGGGCCAATCTTCCATGAATTTGTCTAGTTCTTTTTTGATCCCTGTTAAAGTTCTGGTCTTCTCAATGTCCTCTGGCAAGGAGTTCCACAGGTTGACTGTGCATTGTATGAAGACTTCTTACCAATGATATAAAATTGTGTTTCTTCGGTGACCCTACCAGAAGATTATTGTCATTTTGACACTTTGAACTAAATTCCTTTTTAGCTACCATCAGGCTAACTCCACTGTCTGCAGTGGGATTATATGGAGGTATGGAGGTAAGTGAAAGATGGACTTGCCCTGTTTTGATAGTACTCAAAGGATCTACTTGTCTTATGATCTGTATTGCCCTGGCACTGAACAAAAAGCCTTCTCTGCTCCCCTCCACAAGTAAATACATTTCACCCTCCTTGTTACCACCACCAAAATTAATATAAGAAATTGTGATTCATCTCTCAGTTCAAAGTCCTGAATGCAAAGGACCTGATCCTATTTACATTGAAATCAAAGAGATTTCACCATTGGTTTGAATAGTAGCAGGATCCATAAGAACATAAGAATGGCCATAGTGGATCAGACCAAAGGTCCATCTACCTCAGTATCTTGTCTGCTGACAGTGGCCAATACCAGATGCACAGAGGGAGGGATCACAACAGGTAATCCTCACATGATCCCTCCCCTGTGACCCACCTCCAGAGAAACAGAGGCTAGGGATACCATTCCTGCCCATCCTGGCTAATAGCCATTGATGGACCTTGTGACGGACCCAGCGGGGTCCGCACTGACCCGGGGAGGGGGAACGCTCTCCCCCCAGGACCGGGCAGGCAGGCGGGCAGTGCAGGCAGCAAGAGTAGCCCCGTCCGGGCTGAAACCCTGCGCGGAGAAACGCGCACGGCCCCGCGGTGAGGGAGGCGGGGTCAGACGCAGCGGTGGCATACGGGCCGGACGCCCAAGGGGTGTTCCAGCTGCATGGGGCTGGGCAGAGCGGAGGGCGGAGCTCCTGGCCCCAGACGGTGCGTGCCGGCGCGTGAGGATGCCGAAGGAGCGGGGTTGACCCGCACGGCGTCTCTTCCCAGACCGTTTGAAAAGTGGCCGGGTGAGCAGGCTAGGGGGAGCTCAGGGAGGAGCCGCCGACCCTCCCTCGGGAGGGCAAACATCCCGCCCCGCTGGAGGAAAGGAGGAGCAACACGGTGGCCCCTAGGACACCGGCCTGATGGGGCCAAAGGCTTGGACGTGGTGAGTGCCCCGGTCAGGTCCACAGGCGGGTCGGCGCTGGATGGGGAGTGGAAGGAGCCTGGGGCAGTACGCTTCTGGCGTCCGTGAACGGGCGAGTTTCGGGGATCAACCCCGCCTGTTGTGGAGGGAACATACTAATCCCTCCACTTAGGGCCCCGGGCTGGGACCCGGTGGAGAGGGAGGGCCCGGGTCCCCCCTTCCCCGCAGTCGCAACCGAACCGACCTGCCTCGTAGCCCGGAATTCCCGGGGGTCAGGCAACTGCAAACACAGCCTGAGCAACTGCTGCCCGTACAGGCCGGGCCTTTGGGGATAGGACCCCAGAACCCCTATCAGGGATAGGTCCCTAAGACCCTTAACGGGGACGTGGTGGTGGTGGGTCTGTGGAACCCCCTTGCCGTGCTGTCAACGGGTGATCGTACTCACAAACACCGACACGAGGGATCAGACCCCGAGACCCAAAACCTTAAACCTAGATGGTGGGTCCGCTGAACCCCCCTGCTCTCCCGAGAGGGGGCGCTCACACCCAGTAAACCCGTCACAGACCTAACCTCCAGGAATCTGTCTAGCTCTTTTTTGAACCCGGTTAAAGTCCTAGCCTTCACTACATCCTCTGGCAAGGCGTTCCAGAGATTGACTGTGCATTGAGTAAAAAAAAGCTGGTCCAGCTCTGCAGCTGCACACTATTTAAGGAATGGTGGCCACCAGTAATCCCTCTAAGCCCTGAACCTCTGACTGGGTGGGGCTGATTAATCACCTGTGAAGCTGTGCTGCTGTGCAGTTTAGAGGGAACACTGGTGGCCACATTCTGACAGACACCCCTGGAAGTTAGATTTTTTTTTAATTTAGGAGAAAATGATTACAAAGTTGTGAGTATTTCAATTTTCCTCAGGATTTTCACATTTAGGCTGAAGCTGGAGAGCGAAAAGAAAAACCACCTCTCTCTCAATCTGAGCTATTTAAATAATAAAGCCTCTGCATTTGCCAGGCATGTGAGCCCTGTTGCAGACAGTGATGTAAAAAAGCACTTGCAAGTGTTGCCATTTTAGGGCTCCCTCTCTTCTCCCTTTTTCTCTCTGGGTACATCTACACATCAAGGCAAAAGTCAAATTAAGCTATGCAACTTGAGTGACATCAATTGTGTAGCTTAAATTGAAATAGCTTAATTTGGCTTTTGGCACTGTCTATACAACAGGGAGTTGACGGAAAAGCACTCTTCCCTTGACTTCCCTTACTCCTCGTGAAATGAGGGTTACAAGAGTCCTCCAGGTCACCATTATTTCGAAATAATGGCTTGCAGTGTTATTTTGGAATAAGGTCAGTTATTCTGAAATAACGCTGTTCTATAGACATAGCCTCACCGCTGAATATATCCTCTGACACGCTAAAAGCTAAACACACTCATGCTATTTATAAAAAAAGGAGCAAAGGAAAAAACTAGGATTAATATCAAGAAACGTTTGCACAATAGGGAAGCCACATACTCTCCTCTGCCACATAATGTGTAGTTGAACACAATGTGCCTGAAAATAACTGAGATACACAAAGGAAAAGAGCAGAGTCTCCTAGTTACCTCTGGTTGTCCACCGACACCACAAATTGATGAGAATAGCATCATACTGTTAAACCTCTAGAGTCTTGGCTGGGAAAGCCAGTGGAGGAGATATTTGAAGACTTGTTCCCTTCTGTACTGTACAGAATTCTACTGGAGAGCAATGTAATAGTGACTAATAGAGGAAACACAGTCAGTCTCTCCTGGAGGGGTGAGTAAAGTATGGTCAGTAGGAGATTAGCCAATGGCAGCACAGCTTCTAGGTGGATTTATGGCTCTCACCATAGGTATGAAACCTTTACCATGCCCACCATAGGTATGAAACCTTTACCATGCCCACCTTACACAATTTAGCCTCAGATGTGAAAATCCAGTTGCCATAACACTGAATCAAATATGTAAAATATATTATGTTTCTAGGTGGAGTCAATAACCTAGGTAATGGTATCAATAATTTCTACAGTTATAATTTTATGATATGCTTTTATCTTGATTAGGAACTGGATTCTGCCAGGAGCTAAGTGCTCTGGCTGCAGTGCAGTAAAGTGTGTAAACCACTTGCTTAAGCATTTTGCTACATCACAGCACAGGTAAAGAGAAAAAAAAGGAGATTCAAAGTTAGATTGTAAATTTAAACTGTAATTGTGTTTCAAACTTGTTCCTTAGTATAACTAAAATCTTCCAATAATGTTTTGAATTGACCAACACATTTACAATCCTAACTCTACATTAACAATTGTTTTCCCCCCAAGGACTAATACTATTCCATTGCCTAGTTGGGTGATTCAGTCCTGCATGATCTACAGCTGCTTCATAAAAGTTGGTATTAGTTACTTGTTTTTTGGCAACAATTGTGTTACAAATGGGGCTCCAGCAGCCAAAAAATGCAGTTGAATATTTATGAGAATATATCCTTCCCTTGCAAGAGGTTACCACTCCTTATTAAAACAAATTCCTAGCTCTTTGTAAAACAAAGAAATGTCTTAGCTGAGTAGTCTCTGATTATTTCCAAAATTATAAATGATTAGTAAAGAAAATATCCTTAAAATATCTGAAAAGGGCCTGATCCAGAAGCCACTGAAGTCAATTGGTAACATACCACTGAACATCTTCTGCTGATTGCAATGAGACTTTGATCAAGCTGTGGAATAATAAACTATGACACTATCACTGTGATGTATAACAAATTATTTACAGGTAAAAGAGAGCCCTTAGGTGAGCTCCACGGAGCATCACAACTCAACATTTTGGATCTAGCCTCCCAGCCCAGGCTGAGAGACTCGGGCTAGCAGTGCTTACACTAATATCTTAAAATAGCTCTATGGACAGTGTTTTGACATTACAACTCCAATTGGTGCTCAGGGTTTGAACCGAACCTGCCTCCTTAGACTTCAAAGCCCAAGCTCCAGCTCAAGATGAGATGTCAAAGTGGCATATATTTAGCTATTTTTAGAACACTCCTCCAATCCCTGCTAGCCCAACATTGTCAACCCAGCCTGGGTTTATAACAGGGATTAGTGAAGACAAACTAGCATTTCATTATCATTGCAAAGTGCTGTGCAGACATATCCATCGATCACAGGCTTAGAGATAAAAATCACTGGAGTGTCAGTAGCACGACTCCACTGAGGCAGGACTATACTGTCAGTGTCTTAGAATTTGAGAGCATTCCGTTCCATTCAGAATTAGCAAATTAAGAATCAATCACTATAATGAAAACTTAAAAAACAACGAATAGTCCTGGAACCTACCCCTGCAATCAACTGCAGTGCCGACTCTGTCCACACATCTATTCAAGCGATATCATCACAGCATCTAACCACATAAGCCACTACATCAGAGGATCATATGACTGCACATTATTTCAAAAACTAGCTTGAAAGGGAAGCTGCAGAACTTAATTTAATTTACAAGTTTGATACCTGAAATAGAGGTTTAAACAAAGACCTTAACTGGATTAGCTGCAACTTTCCTAATGAGATAAAAAGCCAAACACTTAAGAGTACTTAGAACCCTCTCTATCAGCTTCATTTAGCATGGAAACTCAAACTGACTATTCTTTTCCCATTTTTTTTCTCCTTTCCTTTCCCTTACTATCCCCTCTCTTTCTCTACTCTTTGAAACCTGGACCCCTTAAACTCCATTCATCTGAAGAAGTGGGTTGTGCCCACAAAAGCTCATGATATCATCTACATTTTTTGTTAGTCTCTAAGATGCTGCAGGACTATTTATTGTTTTTTAAGTTTTTTTCTATTACAGACTAAAATGGCTACCCCTGTTCTGAGAGCACTAGAATACGTTCATGATGCTGGTAGATCATGTCACGCCAGAGTATTCTCAGTCCAAATCACTTATGCATTAGAATAGGTCAGAATGATTGTTGAAGGTACAATAATGTATTTGATGTTTAGACTTTATAAAACTAATCTGATGCTACTTGCATTGGTTCCATTAAGCTGTATCCTGTGATAGTGCATCAGCATACATTTATATGATGTATTCTGCTATAACTAAATAACTCATCAAAGAGGCCTTGTAGGATGCTAATGAAGGATTTTAAGAGAAAAATGTTAATTTCAAAGCATGTGGCTATTGTGCATGATGACCAGATCATCTGAATAGTCTGAAAATACTTTTGGGAAACTGGCCCCAGCCACCCCCTCTACAAGGTTGCTACGTCCCCGGCAGCCCAAACTGCCATGTCCCTGCCCCGATCCCACTATCATGGCTGCCGAGGCTACCACGTTCCTGGCCCTGGTCCCACTACTGGGGCTCCTGCAGCCCCAGCTGTGCTATTGGGGCTCTGGCCCCGGCTCCACCCCAGTCCTGCTGGACTCCAAGCCACCAGCCCTCTTGTCACTGGGGCGCCCAGCCAGAACTCCCAAAACCGGGACTCTCTCATCTGGCAACATCTGTGATCTGGCAGCACCATGGATGGTCCTTGACCAGGAAGTCCTGGCTGGGAGCACCAGTGGCTAGAGGGCTGTCGGTTTGGAGTGCTGGGCTGGAACCACGGCTGGAGCTCTGGTAGCACAGCCAGGGCCACAGCAGCCCTGGTAGCCAGGAATGCAGCAGCCTCAGCAGCTCCAGTAGCAGGGCCAGGGATGCAGCAGCCTCGGTGGTACCAGTACCGGGCTCAGGGCCTGGAATGCAGCAACCTCAGCAGCCCTGGTAGGGGGCTGGGGACAGGGACACAGCCGCCCTGATAGCAGGGCCAGGGATATAGCAGCCTGGGCTGTCAGAGCTGCAGCAGCACGGAAGTCCAGCAGGGGATGCGGCTGAGGCAGGCAGCAGAGAGGGGAGGTAGGGTGGGCGCGGGGCTGGTATCAGGGAACCTCTCCTGGTCCAGCAGATTCCCTCATTCGGGACCACTCAGGTCCTCAGCGTGCCGGGACCAGAGAGGTCCAAACTGTACTGTGAATACTAAACATGTTAAAAGGCATCCTTTTCAGGCATGCCTTATAAACTAAAATTAACAATTCATGGTTAGAGAGAGACCAAATCAAACATTTCAGAAGATATTTTTGGCTCTGCCATTGACTCACTAAATAAGCCATTTGGGACAATTCATTATATCTCTGTGCCTCATTTTTCATACCTGGGAAATGAGTATAATGATAGTGTGAGAGCTTTTAGGAAATTCATCTTGGATGAAAGATCTAGTAGTTCCAGATCTCAGTCTTTAAAATAATTTTATTGGAAATGATAGTGTCTTTCAAATCCATGGAACATATTAAACCGTAACTGAGTATTTTGTAATTCAAAAATGTTTGTAAATTATTTTGAGTTCAGCAGATTGAAGGTGTGAAAATGCAAATGATTGTTATGATTAATAACAAAGATATTGATCTGGAATCTTAGCAGCAGCACTATTTCAAACAAATTAATAGGCATGTTCAGAGAGAACATAAATTACATTTCTAACAAATTATTATTATTCAGTTAGTGCAAGTTTTCACCCTGTGCCCAGAAGTGAACTAGATGTTAAAGCAAGCATAGGATTTGAGGCATTTCTCTCCAAGCTTCATTATCATGTGTATTTGTGCATCTATATTTGTATGGAAAATTTACTACAATTTATGTGTGCAAATAGATTTAGATATGCCTAACTGCTCATTTTCATAGAGATACACAGTAAAGTGAGGACTTGGGACTCATCTACTAAAGTTAAGCATGTCCTTAAGTACTTTGCTGGATCAGGGCCAGAACATTCAGCACCTTGTAGGATCAAGCCCTGAATGAACAATCATGAGTAAGTGCACATGCATAAGGAATCCATTTTGCACACCATCCATGAACTTCCTTTGAAAAGGTGTGTTAGGGATCATCCATCTTCGCTTAGCATTTCCTGGAGTCCCTTCCAAAAAGCAAGCTGAGTGGTTATTCCAGATTCATAGCCTTAGAAACCGTATGTCTTTTATCCTGCTAAATAGTTACAGCATGCATGGTGGCAGCCAAGCTTATCCAAACTGCCCCAGCAGTACATCTACACTGCACCCATTGGTTGAAATAAGATACGCAATTTGAGCTACAGAAATTGCGTATCTTATTTCGATATAATTTTGAAATAGCTTATTTAGAAATTTGGCTCTGTCTACACAGCACCAGATTTTGAAATAAAGTGCTATTCTGAAACATCCCTTAACCCTCATGGAATGAGGGTTACAAAGATGCCAAAATAGCGCACCCATTATTTCAAAATAATGGGTGCGTTTAAAGATGCGGAATAGTTCTTTCGGGATACTGCTGGTATCCCAAAATAGCACCGATATCTAGATGTAGCCTGACTGTGACCCACAATTGCCCTTCTTGGGATTGTTTTTCATTCTCAATATCTCTTCAATTCTTAGCCTTTTTAATGACATAGCTAGCCAGTGCTGCAATTAATGGTCGTTTTGAAGATCGGTTTGTAATGTGAATAGGGTATTTTTCATCTTGAATTGGGCCTGAGGCAGACTATTGATTTCACACAAGCCTCCTAAAAGCCATTAGATGGTAACTCTTTTTGATCCTTACCACTAACCTGCAACTGATTCCGACCAATGACCCATATTTTATTAACAAACCCTTTAAGCATCTAGTCCTCAGATGCCCTATTTTTTTCTGTGCGGAATCTGAAATATTGAGAACATTTTCATAATTGTATACAGCTAGTGTATTTTGTGCCAAGCTATTAGGTCATGCATATGACTCTACTGCACAGTTATAAAACAACAACGTAATATGCATAATGTAAATTGTCCACAAAAAAGTCTCCCAATTGTAGAGCCATATCCTGTGTTTCACTTTACACAAATTACATTTTAAATTATGCTATGTTTTTACTATGAAATGACAATAGTAATCAATATGTCAAGTCAGTGTAGAAGTGGATGAGACACTGCCATCATTCTGAGTACATGTCAAAAGTGATACATTAAACATCAATCAGTAGACTTTTTCTCCACACAATTTTAAAAAAATCCATAAAGTACTTAAGGGAATAGATGTGTTACTTTGACAAAATGGACATTGGAATTCAATTTATGGTTTTAATCAACTGGATCTATATTACCGATTCAAATGCAGAGTTCTGATTAAAATCTGGAATAATTTTGTCAACATGGGTTAAATCCTGGCCCTATTCAAATCAATGGGAGTTCAGACATTGACTTCTAGGGGCCAGGATTTCTCTGCATAGTTTTAAAAGGAAAGCTGAAGAATGTTGCTCAGCTGTTCAAACCATGCATTGCCATCTAAGTGTTCTGGCAATAGTAGTGCTACTGGCTAAATTTCTTTTGGGATCAATGTGCTAAAGAATCCTAACAACAATGAACAAAATGCCACAGCTGTTGCATCTGTTTGTGTCCAGATTTTCTTTGCAATGTGCTCTATGAACTGCATTGTACTAAATGTCTTTTATATAGCCGTTGGAAAAGGCACTGCGTTTCATTTGCAACACATTTGACATAAATTAAAATTTCATTATCAGTTTCTCTGATTTTTTAATAAAAATATTACAATACTTTATCTCAACTTCAGAAAGATTGCAGCCATCTATCTGAAAGCTGAAAGAGGAAGCACTAGTGACCGTTATGTTTTCTTTGTACTGAATTTATAATAGGGATTAGTGAAGACAAACAAGCATCAATCTATGTGTCAGTGTTTAGTGGTTTTTAATATATGCTTATTTTCATGACTAAATGAGGTCTTAGTTGTGAGGTAAATATCTGATGCTGCTCTGGAAGTGTATTTTGTTTGTAAGCATTAGAGCAAAGGCCCAAAATTCATGCTCACAATTATGTTTATTTCACAGTTTATTCTTGAGTGGAAAGCCACATTTTCATAATCAATATAGACTGTGATGGTGATATTTTGTTGTAGACTCCTATAACACTCAGTTAATCTTACTGTATGTTATTAGTTCTTCTGTCATTGCTCCCAAAACTGCAAGTTTTACTTTCGAAAAGTAAAAGGGTACATTATGAAGGATTTAAATACTATTCAAACAGTGGCCTCTTCCTGCTTATATCCTACATTAACTTTGTTACAAAAATGTACACCTGAACTTCCAGACCCTTCAATGTTGACCCAACACTTCAAATTAAGATATAGTAGTGCACACCAGTGGTAATAGGGATACTCAACACACATTACATTTGTGCCCAAACACAAAATGGCCAATGTCTAACACCTGTAAGTGTTCCTTCTCATTAAATTCCGCATTGTGTTTCTTCTAAAATAGAATTGCCACTGCTTTCCTCTGCACAAACGCATGGAGACAGATACACAAGATTTGTCTATGTGATCATTTATCTTGCAGTGAGCTGGGATGTAAAGCTACCCTAAGCTATCTTGCCAACCACTAACTATCTGCATAGACTCTGCTGCCATTCACTAAAAGTTTCCTAGGATGCCTTTATCTGCTCCCATTTCAGAGACACTCAGGATGCAGAAGGCTAACACCAGGTAGATTTACACTCCAGATTGCAGTGAGCAAAATGTTTGTGTGTAGACAATACCTCAGAGTCTTCAAAGCTTTCTCCCTTCAGACACATTCAGACAATTCCCATTAACTTTAGCAGCTACACATAGGGTTGAACATTTAAACCAAAACATTATTTGAAAACATGTATTCAAATTCATTGCAGTCATGATTATGCCCCTTTTATTCACCATCCATGATGCTCAAACCTTCCTGCCTGTGCTTTCACATAGTTGTGGAATGATGGATATTCACAGGACTACTTATATTTTTGTATAACTGTATTTGTATGCATACACTAGTATTCATTATTAGCTATTCACAGAACTCATTAGAAATGTGTAGAATGTTTCAAAGTGTTCATGAACAAAGAAAAAAACGTGATTGACCTTTCCCTATTTTTTTTTTAAGAAAAGCTGGTTAATTTATTATTCTCTGGTTTTTAAAATGTCAGTCATTCAATACAGGTGATGAAATGTGACTGAAGTGTCCTGGTGATACAGTGAGTAGTGATAGTCCAATTGATCATTATGAAAACAACATTAGGCCCTGATCCTGCAAAGACATGTCCTAGCCTATTTACAGTACAAGTCATAGTGAAGTTACTCACAGTGCATAAGGCAGTGCAGAAACCAAGCAGAATCAGGTCCTTGGTCTTCAACACATTCATATGTTACAGGTGAGTAGAAAGTACATTCATGAAAACTGAATTAGGTTTGTGGCTAATTCATTAATAGACAACAAAAGTTACATTTATTAGACATTATTCCCTTTCGGTTCTGTAGCCAATTCTAATTGTAGTGTTTGTCTTCAGTAGGAGCTGTACTCATAAGATGGTAAAGTTTTATATGAATTTTCCACGTAAAATGATGTAATAGAAATGTCAAACATTATGTATTTACTTCCTTATTATACAAAACTTTGTGTCTTGCAATAAATTTTCCATGAAGGAAAGTAGGGGATGGAAAGTTTTTTTCTCCATAGGACTGAGTATAAATAATTACCAGCTCATATAACTCAATGAGATCACAAACATGAATGATCACAGTCTATCTTGGAATATATATGAAGTGTTCAAGAACAGAAGCTGAAGAAAATTAGATTTAAAAAAAAAACTTCGGTGCATGTAAAATAGTCATGGGGGAGGGGTGGATGAACTCTGACCTATAATGATCCCAGCAGCTGGATATAATGGCTTCTTCTAAAAGAGTGGAGTTAATTAATCAGTCAGAGCTTTCAACAAAAGAGAAAGTTTACTCAAACTGATGTCTTCAGTTTAACTGAATACGTGTTAGGGGGAATACTAGAGCCCATGAATATTAGTCTGCTTCCACTCAGGTTACAGATCTTTCTTAATCCTTTTCTTTTAAGGCAACAGAAGTTACATAGACAAATAATAATTAATAAAACAAATAAAGTTAATTGATACATAAGGGTTGGATGCATGGAAGTCAATGTTGTGCATTTTTCTGAGTACATTTTGGCAACTACCCAGGTATTAAACCTTAACATGACATCTTTGCTTTGCATAACTTACATTAGCATCAATACTGGGTTAAAATAGTTCTCCCATTTTACAGACAGGGAAGCAAAGAGAGAGAGAGAAATAGGAAAACTTTAACATATAATCCATTGGACCTGTGAATCATCTGAAAATCAGGTTCTCACACTAACTTGCTGCATGATGTTGGGCAGATAAATTAAATTACCTTCATTTACCCAGCTTTTCAAAATGGAGGTCCTTATATTGACCTATTTCACAAACAAATATGGAACACAAATACATTATGTTTGTGAAGTGCATATGTAAAAAATATTGTTATGGCTACTCAGAAGAAGCTAGAACTCAGAACTGCCAGTCCTCTGCTTATTCTTCAAAGAAACAACAGTTTTTGAAGCACTTCCTTAATCTTTACCATCCCCATCTCTGGAACTTTTCAAAATTCAAAACCTCATATGAACATAACTTCAGTTTTTACCTTGTGCACTACTTGATGCAAAAGTGGCTTTTCAGAAATTCCACATCTCACTGACTAATTCTCAGAAAAAAAAAATAGAATTTTGGAAAATCCTAACTGGATGATTAGAAATCACTGTCAATGAAGTCTTGTGAAACATTTTTCAACAGCATTGTCCTACCTCTTCCTGCCTATTTTGCAATGTGACCTGGATGCTTCATAAAGAATATTCATATGATTGGTTAGAAGAACAAATTATAGGAATAATAGGTTCCCTTCTCTTCTGGGATATATTTCTCCATTGTTTTTTTGATACCTCCCCACCAATCCATCCCAAGAGAAGTTCAGCTAAGGCCCAATACCTCCAACAAAATCCTCTAGGTTATTGTAATTCCATATCATTCTCTAATAAGTGCTATGGTTTCAACCCATAATTTAGCCAACAGTGTCACCTTTTTACCCTCTGATGAGGGCACAATCTACCATAATTTTGTTTATACCCTTTTTCCAAATAATTTAATCAAATCTTTAATCATTAATGCATAGATGTTTTTCTTCATTTCACCCTCAGCAAAGTCCATAAAGCTCATCCATATTAAAGATAGCTGCATTGTGACTGAAAGATCAGATATAGAAGTACTGTACTGCTCCTGCTGTGATCAGGTCACAAGGGGAAGAAATATGAGCTCTTAATCCTTAACAACCTCTCATTCCTTGTTTTGTGACACCTTTTGTTTGCCTTGATTTTATTTTACATAAATAATTAGGTTTCTGTCTCTAGTAGGCATAAGGCCCCTGGAATCAACAGCAATACAACTATGCTTTTTATACTTACCCTCATCTGAGTACTGTAGCTGCTGACTGTGTAGCAAGGGTTGCTCTCACATTGATCACAATCTTATCCTAGTTGATGTCTGGAATTAAATCAAGATTTTATTCTTCTGCATTCAGGCTTAATTTATCTTTAAGCATGGGGGCCTTTTTCCCCAGTTTTATTGTTTATCCCTAGCTACATGTAAAAGGCTAGAGTAGAAGACAGAGTTGTTAGCAAATTACTAAGCCATTACAATTGTGTTTGTTTTCTTTTTTGATTTTATGTTACTTTTTTGGATATGTGCAGCTATAGAAGAGACCCTTGGTAATGTTTTCTTTCCAAAGAGTCATATAAGATATGTTTTCCTTTGTTGTTTTATGGTAAGTTTACAAGTAACATGAAGCCATCACTGTAACCAGAAATAACTCCAGGCCTGATTTTAGTTAACACTTTAATTATTTTAGTGTTTATTGTGGCCACTGGAACTATTTTATAGGAGTTTGTGAGGTTCAGGGGGTAGCCGAGTTAGTCTGTTACAGAAAAAAAACAGCAAGCAAATGATCTGGCAGCACTTTATAGACTAACAAAACATGTAAATGGTATCATGAGCTTTCGTGGGCACAGCCCACTTCTTCAGATGACCGGAGTTATGATTAGAGGATAAGGAAACTCGAAATAAATTGGGGAAGGGGCGGCAAGAAAGATGTTCTGTCGCCTACCCCCCTACATCTATGCATAAAGTATCAGGAGAAAGGGTGCTAACCCTGAGTAGATAAAGATCAAAGTCAGTGGATGGATAAGGCAGGAAGGATACCATTCAGAAAGTAGTTAGCACCTTCATTGATAAAGGTTCCACCACCCCATATCTTGATTAAGTCCATAATTAATTGAATTGATGATTCTGGCTCATGTGCAAGAGCCACAAACCTGATGCTAAATATCAGGAAACAGCTAAAGGAGCTTTGGAGAGGACATAGGCAGTTACTAAAGTATCTGGTGTTTGTATCAAGTGCTATCAAAATTAAAAGGAAACAGCAACCAGACACCAAAAATGGTTGTTTGCTTGGCATGCCTAGCCTCAGCCACTGGGACCAAGAATGTGGTTTAATGTGAATTAAGCCATCCTGTTAATTAACTCATTTAACTGAATAGTTTTGTCTAGAAACTGATGGCATAATGTGTTCTTGTTTTTATATTTGATCCAAAGAGCACCAGGAATTATATTTCCTATGATTATGTAAATTAACATTTCCTTTGAAAAGTTAACATAAGAACGACCATAGAGGGTCAGATAAAAGGTCCATCTAGCCCAGTATCCTGTCTTCTGATAGTGGCAGTGGCCAATGCCAGGTCTTGCAAAGACAATGAACAGAACAGGTAATCATCAAGTGATCCACTCATCAATGTCCCCCCTAACCTTTTCCATCCATGTGCAAAATATTATTTATGTGACCAAAGCTGATGTGACTGTGCACCACCAGTAGAAACAAAACTCAGCTGTGAGCGCTCTGCTAATCATCTGGGCAGCATTTGAATCTTTTCTGAGTGAGCGCACAAGCACCCAGCTTATAAGGAACTCTGCTGTCCCTTCTTAGCTTCTGATGAATAGAGGCTAGAGACACCATTCCTGCCCATCCTGGCTAAATTGAGCTTGGATATCTTTCTAAAAGGTGTGATCTAGTTCAGGGCTACTCAACTTGGAAAGTCCCAGGGGCCACAATGATACTTACAGCACATGCCGAGGGCTGCAACTTAAGCGTGGTTGCATGTACATGCAAATATATATGAAAATATATGCAAATAGCTTCTTTCACACTGACGGGCATGAATACAAAGATTAAGGCAAGACTACACAACACACTGGCCCCTTTTAAGTCAGTTCTGCTGATATTAATAAAATGCAATATTTACCCGATTTCTACCGATATTACAGTCCAGGCATTTAACAACTAAAATTTAACACATATCAACAGAAGACCATTATTTTGACTACTTTTTTGTTTTGGTTCCCACCTGCGGACAGCAAACAAATGGGCTGCCCACGGGCCACGTGTTGAG
This sequence comes from Pelochelys cantorii, assembly GCA_032595735.1. Lineage (NCBI taxonomy): Eukaryota > Metazoa > Chordata > Testudines > Trionychidae > Pelochelys > Pelochelys cantorii. Next base: position 327,649,964 of record CM064326.1, on the reverse strand, counting down.
TAGCCCTGATCTTGCTCAAACAGGCGATACGTGCTCCATACTCAAATTGCTGGATAGGTTCTGTAGCTTTTATTAGTCAGCTCAGACTCCTGGCCTTAAAATGTATGAAAATGCTTAGTTGAAATTCCCTCTGTGTGTATAGGTTTGGTAGAACCCATAAAGATCTCAGCCAGTGTTTACACTACAGCTGCACACTCCCCTCTTCCATCTAAGCAAGGATTTTAATTTTGAATCCAAATTAGATATAGCCACTACTAGTAGGAAGACAAATACATTTAAGAACACTTTTCTGGAAATGGGTGGGAACTTTCAACTTTGCATGATTTATTGTTGTTTTCTCCAGGGTCCAAAGTTGTTCAGACACTGAAGATTTTTTAGACTATACCCATGAATTAAACTTTGTCCATATTTCTTGTTAGATCAGCTCCAATCTTTGGGAGTCTAACAGTCACAAACCCCTACAATCAGTAATGTGAAATACAAGTGGCCAAATATCCTGTTTAATAATAGTAAAGTTGATAAACTGCCGGATATATTCAGTCACTCAGGCTAGGTAGAAGAAGTTTAGTGATAAGTATGCAGCTTTAGGTTTTTCCATTCTCATCCTTTGCCTGCCAGGCTAAGGTGAATAAAGATCAGAAACAACTTATTTTTATTGTGAGGACAGGAACACATTTGTTATGATAAATTTCAAATAACCATTTAAGTTTTGGGATGATGGTTCTGACATTGATTTCTTCATTAATGACTCTTTAAAGGATCTGTGTGCTATTGTTTATTATTATGATTATTTCATCATTAGAAATAATGTATGATTTTTTTTGTCGTCTATATAAAGTGCTCAAGGACAGCACTAGTGAAAGGTGAGAGAGATTGACCATCATCTCTTTTTTCTCCAGCTGTGATAAAAACCACCAGGACAATAGACAGGACAATAGGGGTTTGGAATAAGTCCCATTTGAAGAGAGATTTAAAAGACTGGGACTTTTCATCTTAGAAAAAGGTGACTAAGGAGGGATATGATAGAGATCTATAAAAGCATGACTGGTATGGAAAAAGTGAATAAGGAAAAGTTATTTACTTGTTCTCATAACATAATAACTAGGGGGTCACCAAATGAAATTAGTAGGTATCAGGTTTAAAACAAACAAAAGGAAGATTTTCTTTACTCAGTGCACAGTCAACCTGTGGAACTCCTTGACAGAGGATATTGTGAAGACCAGGACTTTAACAGAGTTCAAAAAAGAACTAGATAAATTAATGGAGGTCAGATCCATAGCTTCTGTTTGTTAGAGGCTGGAAATGGATGACAGGCAAAGGATCACGTGATGATTATCTGGAGTGTTCACTCCCTCTGGGACATCTGGCATTGGCCACTGTTGGAAGACAGGATCCTGGGCTAGATATACCTTTGATCTGACCCAGTGGTTACGTCTAGACTATAGGCTTTTGTTGACAGAGGCTTTGTCGACAGATACTGTTGACAAAGCTTGTCGACAAAGAGCGTCTAGACTACATCCAGTTCTTTTGACAAAGCAAGCCGCTTTGTCAACATGAGAGTGTAGATGCAAAGGACAGTGTAGATGCAATAACACCTTCTGTCAACAGAACTCTGTCGACAAAAGGCGTTATTCCTCGTAGAATGAGGTTTACCGCCGTCGACAAAACTGCCGAGTTCTGTCAACGTTATGTTGACAGAACTCAGCAGGAGTGTAGATGTAGGTATAGTTTTGTGGACAAAAAATCCACTTTTGTCAACAAAACCCCGTATGTCCAATTCTTATGGTCTTATGACAAATTTTAAAATGTAGGTTACTTGAATGTGGATTTAGGTGAATAAATTGTTTCAGCTGGGCTTGCAAACCGAGCATGCAAATATATGCATAAAAACTGCTTTTGAATGTACCAAATAAGTATTAATTGCACACACAATTTTTTTTTCCCCATACAGTTACATAGTTGTTGCAGGCACTTGCATACATTGTGCATGCCGAATGCATGGAAACAATTTAGAAAAATGTCTTTCTTGAAAACTAAAGCCAGTAATCTGTCCTTATACCAATGTGGTATTTTTATTCATTGTTTTGTGAATTTAAAAATGTTTAAGTTTCCTTAATGTTTCTGTTATGCTATAGCTTCACTAATAGATAACTGCAGGTGTGTGTGTGTGTGTGTGTGTGTGTGTGTGTGTGTGTGTGTGTAAAATATTAAAGTGGCCTCCAGGTTTTTTATAAATATTTCATCAGTACATTTGCTACATTTCAATGATTTTTTTTACCAGGCTGACTGTGACTATTGGGTGTACATAAATATCAGTGTATACTACATAAACCATATTAAAATGCTTGCCAGTTGTTTTGATTATTGATCCATACACACATTTTTTCCCTCCCAGGCAGCTGAAATTAGAATCTCTGAAATTTCCCTGAAATTGATACTACTAACCATGCATTATAATAAGGTCTGATTTACCAACGTCTTCTCTTCAGCTGTGTAAAGCTCCAGCATTCCCAATCGTAATTTAATTGAAAAGGTGTTTGCAGTTAAACAGATTAGCCTAATTCTGTTAACAGTGGTGTTATTCCACAGCACTATATGCTTCTCTACTTAGCTAAATACTTCTTAGGCGTCCATGACTTCTTTCATGCTGCCTCCTATACTTGGAGAGTTCTTCGTGATCTTTCTTCTAATCCCTCCCCACATCTCACCTCTTCCCACCACCCCTCCAACAATGGCTCACTCTCCTGCACTGACTTCCTAAATATATCCCACACTTAGGGTGTGTCTAGACTACAGGGTTTTGTAGACAAAAGTGGCCTTTTGTCGACAAAACTATACCTACATAACGTCGACAGAACTCGGCAGTTTTGTCGACGGCGGTAAACCTCATTCTATGAGGAATAATGCCTTTTGTTGACAGAGTTCTGTTGACAGAAAGTGTTATTGCATCTACACTGTCCTTTGCATCTACACTCTCATGTCGACAAAGTGGCTTGCTTTGTCGACAGAACTGGATGTAGTCTAGACGCTCTTTGTCGACAGAAGCTTTGTCAACAGTATCTGTCGACAAAACCTCTGTCGACAAAAGCCTGTAGTCTAGACGTACCCTATAAGAAGAACAAATAAAGGAAATAACACAGTGCTTACTGTGCAATATCATGCAAATCCCCCTTTTCCCTTGCCTAATGACATATCACTCTGTGACATATCTACAGATGGCTTAACTAATTTGCAAGCTTCCTGTGGACTAGGCCATGTTTTTATTGCTACAGATTCGAATGCAGTCATATAGAATGTGAGATAAAGTAATTAATTATTTAAAAAATATTCATTCCTACAGCCTCAGAAACCTCCTCCTTTTTCTTTATCATCCCCACCCATGACTCCACTAGTCACAATTTTATTCTAAGGAGGATTAGCCATTAATAACAGCTCTTTGACATTCTGCTGGGCCAGGCAGGCAAAATTGTTTAAATCATATGTGGTTCTAGGACTTCCCTGGAGATATTCACCAAAGCTCTTTATGCTTTGTCTAGGGAAGCAATATGGACAAACAGCTAATCAAGCTAAATCAAGAGATCTGCTGGGCTTCTTGATGACATCTCATTAGATTTATGAGGCCTTGGGAAGATTCTGCCTGGGTTAGAAGGCCTGGATCCCTCTTGAGGTTTAGGAGCTTCAGAGGGGTAGTCTGTAACAGGAAAAACTTTAAAAAAACAACAAATAGTCTAATAGCACCCTAAAGACTAACAAAACATGTAGATGGTATCATGAGTTTAGGGTGAGAAGACAAGGACAAATCCAGTCAGCAAGATCCCTTTACGGATCTGAAAATCTTAAAACCATTGCTCAGGAATATCTGTTCTAGGAATACATTATTGACCAAAATCCCAATCCTTCTCCCAATGATATTAATAGTGGAAGATCACATCCTAAAATTCAAACCCTGAAAAACCTTTGTTCTTTATCCCTGATGAAAATAGCACATTCACAGAAAAGAGGGTTCACTGGGTCTGCTCTTGGAAGGTGCTAAATACCCTCAGTCTCCACATGGGACCTGACTGCATAACTACCTTTTCTTTTTGTATGAAACTACCTCACCTCACAAGCATTTAAATTAAATACCAAGATGCTTAAACTACTTAACGCTCTCTTCAGTGTATTAGAGAATGTCTAGACAAAACTACTTTTTCAAGTGGCTAGCTGTAAGCTGTTGAAGTGTAAAATAATAGTCTTAAAAAGAGCTTGTACTTTTTTTGTGAGTAGCATTGCTGTGTGTCATCTCAGCTAACTGACAATTGGTTCAGTGAGACTGTTGCTGCTTTTAAATGCATTAGTTTCTCTGTCGGCTTTAGAGATCTCCATAAAGCAAATGTAAAACTCAGCAGATAAAAAGATTCTGTGCACCATTTATATTTGACATCTTCTTGGATATAGCTGAAAAAGCTTAAAGACAGGATAGATCATGGAATTGTAGGACTGGAAGGGACTTCAAGAAGTCTTCTAGTCCAGTCCCCTCCTCTGCACTCAAGACAGGACTCAGACTATAGCTATACTATACTACAGAGGGGATTGATGTTCTGAGATCAATTAACTGGCAACCAATTTAGTGAATCTAGTGAAGACTTGCCAAATTGACCATAAAGCACTCTTCCATCGACTCTATTACTCTACCCCAAGTCAGAAGAGTAAAGTAAGTTGATGGGAAATTTTCTCCTGTCAGCTGCCTCCTCCCGCCATAGATTCCCTTCATTTACTCGACTGCATTACTCATATAGCTGGAGCTGTGTGCCTTATGTCAACTTTCTCTGTCACAAGTGTTTGTCTAATTGGTTCTTAGAAATTCCCTTTCCAGATTCCACAATCTTCTTAGGTAATTCCAGTGCTTAATTACCTTGACATTTTTTCTAATGTCCAAACTACACCACTCTTGCTGCAATTTCTTGTCCTATGCTCAGAGGTTAACGAGAACATTTTTTCTCCCTCCTTCTTGTAACAATCTTTTATGTACTTGAAGTAAATGAAGTAATGCTAGAGTACTATTTACATCCGGAGCAGTAGGGGGAGAGAAGAAAACAATCCATGCAGAATTGAATATATGGCAAAAATATAGAAACAAAAGAGTTATGCAAAAGAAAGATTGTTACAACTGCATATATATCTAACCGGCAATCATGAAGAGAATACAGTGACAGATCATTCTCTCAGGGTACGTCTGTACTGCACGCTTATTTCGAAATTAGCTATTCCAGAAGAAATACTCCAAAATAGCTTATTGTGAAATAGCATGTCTTCACTACAGGGAAGCCTCAAAATTAGTTTGAGGCAGGCTTCCCTAATGTGGATGTGCTACCTCAATTTAGAGCCCCAAGAGGCACTGTGGAGTAGTTAGTTTGAATGGCCCTGGGGAGGAGCTATTTCAAAATAGCAGCAGTGGAGTGTCCACACTACAGCTGTTTCAAAATAGCTATTTCGGAATAGGTGTTATTCCTCATGGAATGGGGTTTGCAAAAGTCTGAATAAGCCATCCATTATTTTGAATTTATTTCAAAATAATGAAATTGCTGTGTAGACGCACACATTGTTATTTTGGAATAACAGCCATTTTCAGTTTAAAGCATAATCAAGGCAGCTCTGCCATGGGTGTGCTTTAAACTGTTCAGTGTAGTCAGAGCCTTAGATGTTCATGGTTTTGCAATGGAAGGGAAGACAAATAACATACAGATAGGGAGCCAGAAGGACCAGCCCATTCTGGAAAATCCCACTTTCCTGATGGCCCAGGACTTTCATTTTCTCTGGTTTGAAAAGAAGGAAACTTGCTCATCGTGTAAGAATGCTAGAAAAGAGTAAACAAGCCTGTTTGATGTAAGAGTGTAATTGTATTTGCAGCATTGACATCTGTATTCATTCTACACAGATTCAGTGTTCTAATGGATTTTCTGTAAGACCATAAGTAAATGGACTGGAATATGCTCAAAGACGCACTTGTGTGTTCTTTCCTGTGTAAAATCTCTGTCTGGTGAAACATTTTGTTGAAATTAATGAATACACATTTAAAGGACAAATCACTTGAAAGATAATTTTAAAAACGAGCCCAGATTTGCTTCTGCAACAATACATTCTGCTCAGCACAGAAGTCGGGAAGCTGAGGAAGCCCTGGGGCTGCTCTAACTACACCACCTGGTTATGCTCTCTATAGGACCAAATGCCAATTATGAACTGACAGAGTACAGACATCCAACTCCCCCATATGGCCCTTTGCCAGAGTTAGGGATGGGGAATCTATTTAGCCAGCCAGAATATCTGCACAGGCATGGGCAAGGGAAGCCAGGATAGCAATTTGATAGTTTAGATCAGGGGTGAGGAACCTTTTTTGGGTCAGGGGCAACTGACCCACATAAAAATCTGTTGGGGGCCAGACACAAATCAGAAGTGGGGAAAAAAACCCTCACTGTGGCTTCTGACTGAGAGGGAGAAATTCTCCTCACATTCTCCTCACACCAGTGCCTAGGGGGGCCCAGCCTACTCGATTTTGTGCACTCCAGCCTCCAGGGGGACAGCAAGGGTCTGGAGCACCGGTGCAGACTTTCCAATGCTGGGGGAGGGGGATGAGCCCCGGGAGCCAGATCCAGGCAAGCTGAGGGCCGCATCCAGCCCCTGGGCCTGAGTTTCCCCACCCCAATGCAGACCAATGGTAAATTAATATGACTGGAAGGAAGAAGCAGGGGGAAGAAAGTGGGTCCGAGGGGTGTTTCAGACTTAGAACCCCCGTCCTGCAATGGTATAGCTTTCATGCACACCCTTCTTCAAAACTGTGCTCAAGAGACAAACTTAGCCCTCAGTGATTTAATTTCAAATCAGCTCTGAACACAAGGAAAACATAATTCCGACACTTGGTTTTAAAAATAATGATTACGAATAGTAATCCTGTTCTTGCAGGTGCATGGAGAGGGGAAGGAAGAGGAGCATGCACACTTTGAAAGGTGCTTTGTTACTGGGTTTGTTGGTAAATGATGAATAGGCTAACCGGTGCAGTCTGTTACTGTGTATCTTGATAATGGGAAAATTTTAAATGATACAAAGTTTCCTGGGGCATGGAGTGAGATGAGTCCTTAGTGGTGTTCTTTCATTCAAACTAAAGACCAGATTCTGACACTTTTATTCATGTGTAGTGGTACTTTACTCCACAAATGGTCCCATTGAAATCAGAAGGAGTGAGCAACTGTGTTTTCTTTCACCTTTCAAGAACAGTGTTTCACATGCTACCCCCGTATAATAAAGTGCTGTTTGCCTAACCTCTCTCTGTCAGCTTCTGTTGTATTTTCATTGGAAAGCTTCCAAAAAAATGTTAAAAACTTTTCACAATGTGATCAACAGAACATGTGAGCCTGGTTTGAATAACAAGTTGGGGCCACGCATGAATAACCAGCTTCCCATAGAAATGCATGGAATACAGAATGGAATAAAACATAATCCATGACGATGGAAGAACAAAGTCATCCAGCTGAAAATTCAAAAGTTGTAAAGTTACATGGGCACGAAAGCTGCTCTGTGCCATCTATAGAAGTGACACCACACAATGGTATCGAAGTGCAGTTATTGTGTCCCAATGTCTATAGCAACATTTGTATAATAGATAGTGATATAGGGGACCAAATATGCTAAGGAACTGTCTTCAATGAGCCTCAGTGAGGAAAGTTTACAGAGCCATTACTTCCTCTCCAGTTTGATGATGTTTTTAAAGAAGTATTGCTCTGCCACTATCCAAGAACCTTGATGGAAAGTTTAGTAAATTATGTGCTGTACTTAACTGTAAAGAATGAGAGGAGCCAACCATAGAACTAAAATATTGCACAGAAATCTTGAGTGTTACCGTAAAGTGGATCAGACTGAGGCTGTAATTAACAAAAGGAAAAGATCATGGTCTTTTAATTACTTGTTTAATTGCTCTTCCATTTGAAGTTGTATTTCTCATTGTACAGATAGCACAACCAATATCATCCAGGACTGTTGTTAGCGGTTCTGGAAAGCCAAAGCTGCAAAGCCAAAGCCAAAGGTGCCCCATTCAAAGGAAGGGTCTAGTTTATTGCTAAGTTAACCATTTTAATTTATTTTCCCCTAAAGTCACTATTTACTCATGAAATGAAAGATGCTGTCATTTTTCAGCTCAGTGGGATGAAAACATTCATGTGGAGCCCATCAAGTTAGTACTGTGGTCACCTGAAGGAGATTCTACAGGTTGCACCTCTGAAAACCAGCACTCTCTGGTCTGGCAACATCAGTGGTCCAGCAAGACCATGGATGTTCCTGCACCAGAGAATCCCAGAACCTAATGGCAGGAGGGCCAGCAGCCTGGCCAGGGCTGAAGACAGTGGGTCCAGAGGAGCCCCATAGCTGTGGAGGTCCAAGGACCGGAGAATCCCAGGGGCTGGGGAATTCTAGGTGCCTGCAGCAGTGTGGGCTTGGGGGAGCAGAGAAGCCCAGCTACCGGGGACAGTGTAGGGATGGGGATATCAGGTTGCACACAGAGGCATGGGCTAGGGCCAGAGAACCCTGGCTGCCAAAGACAGCCTGGGGCTGGGGTTGCTGACAGCAGAGCAGAGCAGGGGAGAGGAGAGAGAGAGTGTTAGAGGCAGGGGGCTGGCTGGCTTGTGACAGGAAACAGCTCCCCTGGTCCAGAAAATTCTGTCGTTTGGGACTGGTCAGGTCCTGACTGTGCCAGACCAGGGAGGTCCAACCTGTACTTTAGACCCTAAATATTCTACCTTTAACTGCAATGGTAGATATGGCTGGTAGAGGGGGCATCCTTTTCAGTGTTTTAGGAATGTAGCTAAAACCAGAGGACTGTGGTTTTATTCTTCAAATCACTCTAACACGAGGCGCTTAGTGAATCACAGCCCTAGGGCTGCATACCTACTGAAAGCTGCTAAGCTCCTTCAGTTCTCAGGCCTCAGTCCTTATTGTACATTGTGCAGGGATGGAAATGTTACGGACCATCCAAAACCCCAAACCAGCCATGCCCCAGTTTCAGATCCCCTCACACCCTGGTATCCCCTCTCCTCATCTTTGACGTCCCTCATATGAGGGCATTTGTGGTTTACAGCCAATTGTACTGGCCTTGCACTACCTTAGGACTCCTATGTCAGGGGAAAATGTTGGCTGCCCTCTTAGGTAAGCTTCCTGGTTGTTTTGCACAGCAGTCATGGATTCAGCTCCTTTTACTTTCACTAGGAGTTGAGGGCATGCTGCTCAGGATTGGGGCCACTGCTTGTCTCTGACATTCCCATAAAATAAATGGTAAATTATGGGTGATGCAGCTTGGATGAGAAGCTATATTGGAAAGGCAAATACTTGTTTTCCAGACACAGCAGAAGCCTTTGGGTCAACACATGACATGGTAACAGATGTGCATGCCTCAGGGAGGTTACTCAAGTGCATTAATGACTCTTTATTGCTACAATGGACACAGACACCATATTTTTTTGATTTAGGGATGGCTAAAATGACAGCAAAAGCAAATTTCCATCCAGTTGTCCAAACCTTCTTAGTCAATATGATCATGAACTAGGAAATTCAGATTTGAATTAGAATCCAACCCAGCTTTCTGTAGGAAAATCTGGAGGATTTCTGACAGAATTTTGTTTTAGTCCATTATAGAAAGTGAAGCTCAGATCTACATAAAAGATGTTCTCTAATTTATTTTGGAATTAATTTGGGGAACTTCTATGGCCTGTGTTATACAAGAGGTCAAGATAGATTATCACAATGGTTCCTTATGGCTCTGGAATCTAGGAAGCTAAATTTCCCTTAACATCCTGGCTGTGTAAATTTTGGTTTGTGCCCACCTGTAGCGGTGATGGGCAACCACACTTAGTGAGTGGGCCGCATGAGTAGCCCTCCTTTATCTCAGTGAGCTGCAAGAGTGAAAATGGTGGGCAACCTGTGGCCCTTTGGGGTTCTAATTGCAACCTGCACAACCCCTCTCTGGCCCCTTTCTCCCACACTTCGTACACACGGGGGAAGTGAAGCTTGGCCCTTTCTACTCCTCTCCCTTCCTCCCAGCACTTTTGGAGCACTGTGAATTGGATGACTTGCAACATTCAAGCTCTGGGAGGGAGGATGAGAATTAGGGAAGGAGCACAAATCAATCGATTCATGGAGCTCCAAAAGTGCTGGGAGGAAGGTAGAGGAGTGGGTAAGTGTGGGACTCCAGTATGGGGCTCCAGTGCCCCAGTGCATGAGAGGCATAGCGGAAAGGGCAGCGAGAAGGTGCATGGGCCGCAGGTGGAACCCCAATGGACAGCATGCAGCCTGCAGGCTGCAGATTGTCCACCACTGCTTCATGAGGTTTGAAAAGTACAAGTTAGCTACTTTTTGCATTTTTTGCATGCCCTTGGGTTTCTGGGTATTAGCTGGGGCTAGAAAATAATGTATTAAGATAACATGAGAGAGCTTTTACTTTCAATGGCCCCGAGTTAATGCTCATCTGAATAAGAACTGAAGGTGCAGAATATCAGGGCCCAGTTCTACATCTACAGACCATTTGGCACAGACGCCTTATACTTCCAGACCAGAGATGCATACAGATTTTCTTCACTATGAGCCAAATCAGTTAGGGTACATCTATACATCAAAGTTAATTCGAAATAACAGCCACTATTTTGAATTAACTTTAATAGCGTCTACACAGGCAAACCACTATTTTGAAATAAATTTGAAATAGCGGAGTGCTTATTTCAAATTTGGTAAACCTCATTCCATGAGAAATAACGCCTCCTGGCCAGGCCTCCTGGCGCCACTGCAGGTCCCCCTCAACGCATTGCCTAAATCGCAGTTTCAATGCACTCGACGGCCTGCACATGGCACCGAAGGAGCTGGTCCTGGTGGCGGAGCCTCTGGCTCCGTGGTTGGGCAGCTGGGGGTGCCGATGCTGCCAGACTGGAGGGTCCGCAGCTTGTGCTTGGTCCCGCTGCAGGGAAGAGAAGAAAGGATGGGTCAGGCAGGCAGGCCGGCCACTGTCCCCACACCTCATGCCCTCCACCCTTGAGCCCAGGTGACACCACAGTAGTGTGGCTTGGGCCCACTCGGTTCCCCCCCTACCCCCCATGTTGTATGTTTGCAAGGAGGACCGCCCCTGGAGTAGGGTCCTCCTCCATGTATTGTAACCACCGGTCTGTGTCCTGGCCCCGTGGAGGGCAGGAGGGTGCTAGTGTTGCGTTAACCTGTGGAACTCCCTGCCGGTGGAGGCTGTGAGGCTTTGGGCTGATCAGTGGTGTTTGACAGGGAGCGAGATGCATCCCCACACAGTGCCTGGGAGCACATCTGGCAGAGGTGGTCTGGGCTCTCAGATCCCCATCGCGTGGGATATCTCCTGGACGGAACCAGGAGAGTGACTGGGGGGGGGGGTGTCCCATCCTTGCAGCAAAACTCAGGTGGCCCTAGGGGTGGCCCGAGCACTTCCCCCCCTTCTCCTTCCCACTATCCCTCACACATGTGGCCCAGGGACACGTGTGGCCGCAGTGGGGACTTCCCTCGGGGAGCCAGCCAAGGCACCGGGAGCAGGCGAGGGGCTCAGTGGGGGCCACGTTCACAGGGCTGTGATGCTGTGGTTTTCCCAGGAGCAGCTGGCTGTGCCTCACAGCCAGGCATGGGACCGTGTGCCGTTCTCCGTGCTGCACCCTTGTGGAGGTGCGGGCTCTGGCCTAAGTCCCTGGGGCCCTGGTTGGTTCCAGCCGGCATCCACCCTTCCCCCTGGTCCCGCCGGATGTGTGTGAGCAGCACGGTCCCAGGCATGCCCTGCAGCTGCCTGCCGTGGCCTCATGCCGCTCGGTCACCAGGCTGCACGGGGTTGCACGTGCTGCTTCCTGCCTAATGCTACACAGCGTGCAGCTCACGTGGCCTGAGTGACATGCTCTCCCCCTCCCCCCTCTGGGAGCCTGGCTCCCCCCCCCCCACCGCCCCCCGCCCTTGTGAGTGCAAAGTGCAAGACTCACCAGTGGATCCTTCCCCGGCCTCGGAGGATGCGCGGGAGACGTCAGGGCTGCTGGAGGGGGCCTGCTGGGTGGCAGTGCTGGCCTCATCCTCTGATGCACTGCTGTTGTCTCCTTCCCCCGCCTCGGTGGTCCTGGTGACGGGGGGGCGCACGCTGCTGTCGATGGGCACGTCCGGGGTTTGCGGGACTGGCTGGCCCAGGATGGCGTGCAGCCGGTCATAGTGGGGGCAGGTGTCTGGTCCTGCCCCCTGGCCCTCGCTGGCCCGCACATAGCCCAGGCAAAGTTCTTTGACTTTAGCCTGGACCTGTTCCAGGTTCCGGGCTGGATGGCCCTGCTGGGCTAGCGCCTGGGCCATGCGGCCAAAGATGTCGGTGTTGCGGCGCCGGGACCGGGTGTCGTGGAGGCCCTTCTCCTCCTGCCACAGGTCCAGGAGGGTCTCCAGCTCCCCCGAGGACCACAATGGGGCTCTTCTTCTCTGGCCCCTGGGGGCCTCCTGCGCTGGGGGTGCAGGTGGCTGAGCGCCCGGAGCTGCCATGCTGGGCTGTGAGGTGGCTGCTGGGCACAGCAGGGGCACCGTGGCAGACCTCAGGCCAGAGGTCTGAGGCACGCTTCTGCCACGTGCGCTGAGCAGCCTGTGGCTACTTTAAGAGCTCGGGTTACCAGGAAGTCCGGGGCTACTACGGGGTCTCCCAGCATCCAAACAGCTTTTTTCCGTTTAGCCTGCTTTTGCGCAAAAGTCTTAGCTAGCTGTCTACACTGGCCCTTTTGCGCAACAGTTTTTCGCAAAAAGCACTTTTGCCCGAATGGGAGCATCAAAGCTTTTCCGGAAGAAGCACTGATTTCGTACATGAAAACGTCAGTGCTTTTGCGGAAAATCAAGCGGCCCGTGTAGACAGCTGGCAAGTTTTTCCGGAAAAGCGGCTGATTTTCCGGAAAAAGTGGCCAGTCTAGACACAGCCTGACAGTTTAGCTATTGTTAATTCCAGCTCCAGTTAGTCAGTGCTCAAAGAGGAATGAAAAACAGCTTAGGGCTTCTGAAGTTTGCACTACAGAAGAGTTAGGGGAGAGATCACAACCAGATTAAAAAGAATTAAAAAGTGGGTATTATCCCTGAAAAATAGGTTTATTGGTGATCCTTGTTCTAGTCATTTAACATTCTGATTTTCTGAGTGCCTATTCCTTTTACTCTGTTTCATTCTTCTAGCATTTTCCTTCTTTTATGGAATAGTAAAATCTGGTAAGAAATTGAGATGTTGGTGTCTCCAGTTTGTTAAGGGAACAACTGACAATTTCAGCTCTTGCTCCTTTATTTCAGTTCTCTTCTTTCCTGCTCCTGGCTTCTTTAAAATATTTTAATGCCCTGGCTTTTGGGATATAGATATTACTTAGTGGTGAAGTAGGTTAAAATTACTCTTGAAGGCCATAAACTAAACGTGTTTGGGCCCATGGAGCAGAGTGGCTAATATCTATGAAACCTAATCCAGCTTTTCTTTTTTCAGGGTCTTGCATAGCTGACAGCAACTGAGCAGTAACTAAAGGTCGATTCAAAAGTCAGACTTACAACCTTTAACTCTCATTTTCCCGAAGACCTGGGCAAAGCTGAGTGTTGCTCTCTCTAGAAGATATATTAGGGTATCTCTACACTGCCACCCTAGTTCGAACTAGGGTGGCTAATGTAGTCATTTGAACTTGCAAATGAAGCCCGGGATTAAAATAACTAATCAAAGCTCCTAATTCGAACTACTGTTACTCCTCATTGCAGGAGGAGTAACGGTAGTTTGAATTAGGAGCTTTAATTCGAACTACCTAGCCCGTGCCGTGTGTAGCCGCGGGCAGGGAGTTTGAACTACCGGGCATTTAAAAATGGCGGCGCCCGGGAACATACAAATAAAGCATTTGCAAGTTCGAATGACTACATTAGCCACCCTAGTTCGAACTCGGGTGGCAGTGTAGACATACCCTTACTCTTTTCAGATGAGAGGTTTTATTCGGGAAACCACCTGCTTTCTTAGGGTATGTCTACACTAGCTCGTTAGTTCGAGCTAGGTGGGGTAATGAGGGCAAGCGGAGTTGCAAATGAAGCCCAGGATTTAAATATCCCGGGTTTCATTTGCATGTTCCCGGGCGCTGCCATTTTTAAATCCCCTTAGTCCAAACTCCGTGCCCGCGGCTACACGCGGCACGGACTAGGTAGTTCGAATTAAAGATCCTAATTCGAACTACCGTTACTCCTCATTCTTAAAATCAGAACAGTCCTGCCTTGTGCAGCCATGTAACTCAGTGCATAATCGAGTATTAGCTGTCAGCAGGATCAAGTCCTAAACTGGTGAGATCTGAGTTTGATAAGAGGGAAATCTGAGGACTTTGAAAATATTTAGACATAATTCTGTCCTCAGTTGGGCAACATACACATGCACCTCCCAGGATCCAGGAAGTTGTAGGCATCTCTGAGGATAGATCTTTGCCCCATGTTTATCTCTTGACAGTTTTCACAGTTTTTTCCCTCTATCATATTTGAACCTGAGTCTTAGTTCCTTGTATTTATCACAGCATTTTGTACATGAGCTTTGATGATCAACATATTTGTAACCCTTGCACCACCAGTAGCCAGGGCGGGGTTCAATATCTAGGGGTTTCTCTCCAGCCACCCAACGCAGAACTGGCTTAAGCCCCCACTTAGTAACCTGGTAAATTCACACCAAAAAAAAAAAAAACCCTTGGCACCTCTGAGAGGCAATGTTTCCCCACTCACAAGAACAGAGTCTGAGTTTTAGAAAAGAAACCTTTAATAAAAGGGGAGGGAAGTAACATGGTATTAATTTGGGAAAACACCACAGAGTTCATAACCAAAACCATGAGTAAACGTCCCAGCTCAAGTAGGTTGGACAATGTCCTTTTCCTCTCAGGTTCTTAAGTCCAGCAATGTAAATGTCCCCCTCACATGCCCACCCCATCTCTGCATCCCACTCCCAGTTGCTGCCCTTGGTCAGGGCAGACCAGAGTTCAGAGGTGCATCTGCAGAGTTCACCTCCCATCCTGAGGTTGGGGGGGGGGACGGTAGAAGGCATCTTAACTCACTCCACTGGTCACTCATCAATCACCCGCTTGTTGTTCTCTGGCGCGACTCTTTGCTGGACATTCATCACCACTCACTGATGCGGCTCTGCTGGCCTCTTCTCACACCTCTCCATCACCATCCCGCTGGCTGCTCATCATTCTGCTCATTTCATCTTCTGCTGGCCTGTGGTGGATTTGGCTTTGGGCCAAACCTAGTGATTTCAGCTCTCAGTGATTTCAGCTCTTAGCACAATCCATCCACAAGAGACTCTAGCATCCACTGAAGTAAATTTAAATATTAAAAGAATCTGCTTATGGAGTCTTTCTTTAATTCTATCGTTGAAACAGTGGGAAGAAACAGGTTCAACTAGTCTTACAGCTCACACTTGGAGGGCATGCAGCTTGTTAACTCAGAGTCCTCCCTGCCAACTTAATCTCATAGGGCTCTGGCAGACGAGCCTCTGTCCATCCAAGTGTATTTACGCTGACAGGGTCTCTCCTTTTAACTGAGTTAAACACAGTCTGACTTTTCTGCCTTCCTACAATAACTGCAAGCATGGGCGATCATCTCTCTCAATTCCTGCATTTCGTAATAACACAATTTGTTACCCCATAACAGCCAAATTGGTTACAATCAGAAAAACACCTCTGTAACAACTGAATATCTAGTAGGCCTAAGCAAACTGAGTGAACTGTATTTACTTGCACAAACCCAGAATCTCATTCTTTAAACTGAGAGTCTGTGCCAGGTTGAGCAAGACTTTCTTCTTTTGCATTCCCCCATTCATTAAAGACATTGCAATTAGTATTAACACAATTTGTGACCCAACACCAGCCAAGTTGACTACAATGAACAAAATACTATTTTAATAGCCAAATATCTAATACATCTAAGTGAAGCAGGGGCAAACTGTGTTTACATAAACACACCCAGGATATCTTTCCCATTCCAGCTTGCTGTAATGGAAGCATTGATTCAGACCCTGCTTACATATTTTTAAAAGATTGACAATCATATACATATTAAATAAATGCTCTTGTATGTTATTCTCTATTGTGTGCTTAGAAGACTGATAGTTACATATTCTTTTCCCTTGCCTCTTTCTTCCTAATGTAGTAATAATGATATATTTTAAAATGGGATGTGGTAGAAAAAGGAAAAGAATTATCTGAAAGTGAAACAGCTGCATAAGAATCAGGTTTTTTTGCCGTGATTCATTAGACCCTGATCCTGCAAAATATGCTACATGAGCAGACTCCTACACAAGAGACAAGCCCTGCTGAATTAAGGGGTCTTCAAGTGTTGCTGGGGAACAGCTTCATTGAGCTCATAGCCAGGTCAAAACTTCTCTGTTGTGGGTAGTAAAAGCCTCCACCCTTCCTAACACCCCCTCCCAGCTGGTTCAGCTGGATCTGAAGGTACTCAGTTCTTTGAGAGGTCTGGCTCATTTGTAAAGCTACAATCTTGCAATGAGCTCTGGGCAGAAAGCTCTTTAGGCCAGCTTGGAGCCCATTTGTGAAGTCATTGGGATTTCACACAGGTCTAGCAATAGCTCAATGCAAGACTGGCACCTAAGATTAAGTTAAGAAGTTAAAATGGCTGCAAAAATTCTTAATTTACAAGGTGGCAAGAACATATAGTCTACAATATTCTGTGTGAGGTGGCATTTGTCAGAAATGGAGAAGAGAGCATCTTTCATGCAGCAGCCTAAGATGAACTGAAATACACAAAATATAAGAAGACATTGAGTGGAGTTTGACTTCTAAGCAGAAGCATACAGAGAACATGTAGAGAGAAACAGCAGGAAAGCCTTAGAGATAGGGGGAAAAGCGCTTGTAATGTGACTAGGGAGAAAACTAATAAAAAAAAAGTTTTTGAGAGTGCTGACTAACAAGAGGCTTGGAGTTGGAACAATTATAGAAGAAACTGCTTCCTGTTGTTTGACTGCTACTGTGTTCAGGCAAACAGGAATATACCAGTAGCAAAAATTATTAACCCCTTACAGCAAGAAGCTGGAAAAGCCAAGAAAGGAATTGTGAACGCTATTTGCTGCCACTTACTTAGGGCATGTTTTAGTCATATGTAAATTCTTCTATTATAAATGAATAATAACATCCTCACAAAACACAGAAGGTTTTTCAGATATTTAGGACATTTTAAGAGGTACTGTGCGTTCAATGTATCTATTTTGAACTGCATAAGATTAAATATGTATTTAGAGCTATATGTCAAAATTCATTGTAGGGTTAATTGCAAATGTTCAGTGTCAAAGATGATTGTCTTCTATCTCCTTCTCTGTGCACAGAATTTCTATGGGTGTCAAAAGCATTTCAGGGACAATCTAGAGCCATATATATCCAGTGGTGTGATAAGAGAGTCATTACTCAAATAGTGAAAATTAAAATTTGATCCAGATTTAGAAGGCAACATTTCTGTTAAAAGTCTTCAATAATTGATGGAGACTGGAAACACCTCAAGGCAATTTTGATTCAGCTGCCTTTATCTTTGATATTATAATAACAAATGTTTAATCTCCTTTTGTTCAAAGGATAATTTTGTCTCTAAAATAAATATGTGCATACTCCACCCACAAGCAACCCATATCTTGCTCAGGGCTCCCAACAGCTGAGGAAGGGATAGCCTGCATTACATCCCTGGGCATATAAAGAAACCAAAAGGGAACTTTAATCTTCACATCCCAAATCCATCCCCTATTTCCACAGCAATAGAGCAATCCCTCCACTCAGGACAGCACATGGATTGCTATTCTCTTGCAGTCCCAAAGACACACACCATCTCATAGGGAACCAAAGGGGTGGGAAGGACACAGACATATGACTAGCCAGTTGTAGAGACTGGACCATCCCGCACCATATATATTTCCCTTACTTTTCTTGGGAGAATATGGGTACGTCTAGACTACATGGCTCCGTTGACAGAGCCTTGTAAAGTAGTTTACTCAGCATAGTCAATGAAGCGGGGATTTAAATAATCCCCACTTCATTAAAATAAAAATGGCCACCACGCTGTGCTGACAATCAGCTGATCCAGCACAGTGCGGCAGTCTAGACACGGCGTGGTCAACAAGGGAAGCCTTTGTCGACTGCTCTGGTAAACCTCATGAAACGGGCTTCCCTTGTCGACCGCGCCACATCTAGACTGCCGCGCTGTGCCAGATCAGCTAATTGTCGGCACAGCATGGTGGCCATTTTTATTTTAATAAAGCAGGGATTATTTAAATCCCCGCTTCATTGACTATGCCTAGTAAACTACTTTACATGGCTCCGTCGACGGAGCCATGTAGTCTAGATGTACCCTAAATGTTGGATTTTATATCAACTGGCCATGAAGTTGTAGGAGTCTTTTGTTTATTCTTTATACTAACATACCAAGAATAAATAGATTATACAACATTCATAGATAATTAACAGGTGTTTTAATAAATGACTGATCAATTGTTATAAAGTCAAACAGACCAATAGTCTGCATATGAGCACCCGGAGTAGCTTTTATTGATGCAGTTATAACATATGCTACTGGAGTCTGCGATATGACACATTTATTATCACATTTATTAATGCACTTGGAAGAGTTGACTCATCACTGCCATGCCCACTTATGGCTGGGTGTAATGTAGCAGCACAATCTCTCTATGACCCCTGCTGATGGTTGCAGCCTCCTTTTCACGTGCTTCTCATCTTTATAGACTTCAGCTTTAATAAAAGGTAGTCCCCTCCTCAGGTGCAGCCAGGTAGCATAACTAGCCTCTCATGCCCACATTAACCCTTCCACTGCTTGTGTGGGGTTGTCAGGCACATAGTATTGCCCAACAGGAAGAGACCAAGGCCACCTTCACTAGCAGATATAGTTCAGGGTAGTGTCACTCAAAGTTTCCTTGCCTACCAGCTACAGCTTGGGGGTGGGGAGGTAGGAGAACCCAGAATCCAGGGCCACTCTACCTCACTGGATTCTGACCCAGAGCCCTTCCAAACAGCAGCCCCCTATATGTGGCCAAGGATCTGGTACCCTCATTCACATCCCCTGGATCACTTCTACCCTTGTTCCAGTCTCTCCAACATTGTAACTGATCTTGGTATCCGTTCTGGGTTCCTCTCTTGTCTGTCTCTGAAACCCACTAGAATTACAGGCCAAACTCCGGTCTATAGCCACAATTCCATACTGGGAGTTTTTAAAGCCCCAGAACTGTCTGGAAGTGACGTTGATATATCATCCTTACAGACTGCAGTGCCACTTATTGATGTCTGTAGAGTTGTCAACTTTCTGATTGCACAAAACAGAACACCCTGATTTTGATTTTTTTGAAGACTTAAGAGTACATTTAAAATATAAAATCAACTTAGAAATACTAATGCTGTTTTCAGGAGGACAGTTGACATGCCCTAACAATAAAGTTTTTGCACATAAATCTCTGACTAATTTCAGGGTATATCAAAACACCTGTGACTGACATTTCTTATTCCCAAGTTTAGTGCGTTTAAATAGGTACCTTCTGTATGTTCAATCTTCACCATCTGACATGCAGTGGAAAACACGCTCAATTTTCTTTAGAAAGACAACACAGAAGATCTTTTAAAATACCATTTGCTTCATTTGGGGTTCAGGGATTTGGCTGGAAGTGGGTGAGCAGGGTGTGGGAGGGAAGAGAAGAGGGAGATAGTGGGAAGCAGGTGGTGCCTGGGCAAAGTAGCGATGGAACAAAAGTGCTGTATGGGCAAGGCCACAGGCAGAAGAATTGGGCTGGGGAGCTCGCCTGCCTAAGCAGCAACTTCACCCCTCCCCATGGAGCCTGGCCTAGAGAATTTGCTCTGTCACTGTAAATTGAGTCTCTAATACCACAGGAGAGCTAGCCTGGAACACAGTCAAGTAAATAAGTCCGCATGAGAATAGCAGAAGTGGGTTCAAATAAGGCAAGTTACTTAATTCACTGAAACCTTTCTTTTCCAAGTGACTTGATTTAGGTTTGATTGTTCAGAGTGCTGCAGATCACAGCATTTCACTTGTGGGACCCATTTAGACAACACTCACATTCTACATTAAACCAAGGGTTGAGGTCAGGGCATGCTGACTCAGTCATCACTGCTATATGCTCAGTGTAGCTGAAGCTTTGCTGTCCTATGCCAGTCTTCTTTTCACTGTTTCATTTTACAGTTCTGTCAGTAGGGATGTTAGCCCATAGCTGAATAAATGATTAACCAATAAGCTTGGGCTTATCGGTGAATCCTATCAACTACATGCACTCCCCCCTTGCTGCCTCTGTATCAAAGGCAGGGGGAGGGGAAGAATGGGAGAGGTGCCTGTGAGGAGCTGGCTTTAAGCAGGCTCCTCTCAAGCACCAGATCTGCCTGCCCTCCAACCCGCGTGCTGCTGCCTCTGATAGAGAAGCAACAGCGCAGAGGGAAAGAGGGGCAGGCTGGAGCCAATATGCGCAGGGAGCCAGCTTTCAAGCCAGCTCCTTGCGTGTGCTGGCTCCGTGGACCTGCCTGCCCCCCGCCTCCATGCTGCCTTCTACAGAGGCAGTGGGAGAGAGGGGGCTGGCTGGCACCGGTGCTGGGGGGAGTTGGCTCCCTCCAGCACCGGCTCTGTAATGCTGCCTTCCCTGCCCATCCCTGCCTATCAGAGACAGCAGGGCAGCACAGAAAGAGGGCAGGGAAGGTTGCTGTGAACCAGCCTCTGTGCGTGGTGAGCCAGGGCCCACCAAGGACAGAGGCTGGTCTGAGCCAGCAGCCCCTGTCCACGGGGGATCCAGGGACTATTGAATAATCATGGAACCCCTAAGATTTCGTGCAGTTCCACAACTATTCAATTACACGATATCTAACATCCCTAGCTGTCACTAAGGGCCAAATTGCAATAGGCCCTGAGGCAAGTGCACGGTAGTGGGGGAAGCATGCCAGATGCCTCTCCACCCTGATATGTGTAACCCCCTGGTCTGGTTATGTTATGAATCCCCCTCTGTGACTAACCTACAGAAGTCCTTAGTCTGCTGCAGCTTCTAAGTATGGAAATTAACTCTTTAGCTCGGGGAGTAGCGGCTCATGCTTTTAGCTCTGGAATGTAAACCCCAGTGGTCACCATGATGAAGGTTAAGATAAATTCAGACTGGAAATAAGGCAAAATATTTTTAACAGTGAGAGAAAACAATTTTGCCAATGGTTGTGACAGATTCTCCATCACATACCATTTTTCAGTGAAGATTGTGTGTGTCTAAAAGATCTGCTCTAGGACTAATTTTAGGAGAGTTCCCTGGCCTGTGTTATACAGGAGGCCAAACTAGATATTCACTAGGGTCCTTTCTTGCCTTGGACTCTAAGAAAAAAAGATTTTTACAAAACACACACCCAAGGACTCTTGTGCTCAGAGAAGCACAGAGCCCAGTTCCATGGTGTGTCCCTGGAATACACAGTGCTCCAAAAAAAAAAAAAAAGATACAGGAGAAGGAGTGGTTATGACTGTGTCATTTTCACCCCTGCACAGCCCAGAATGAAGCATGCGGTGCCCTCTCAGGAGAAACAGCACAGGCAGTCTCTCTTGGGGATAGACTGAAGATAAGTGAGGCTGAAAAAAATAAAGTAATCTGGAGAAAGATTTAAAAAGACAGAGCTGATCGGTAATGGAGAAATACATATGAAAGGCCATTTATTAAAGAGAGGGGGTGGGTCTGAGGCTAGAGATGAGATCTTAACAAGTTCCAGCTCAGGATGGTATTTCACAATACATATTTTGATAGCTCACAGTTGGAAAATACAGTCTGAAAACTCAGCATCTCAACCGCTCGGATCTGATTTTGAGTTGAGTGCATGCACACTATTAAACCCCAAAAGTCAGGACATCTGATGCCTAAACCAAGGAGGCTGATTTCAATTTTCAGATCCATTCCTCAGAAGAGAGAAATTTCTCCATGGCTAATGACATTTCTATGAACTCTTCCTCCTCTCTCTCCAAATACATGCACTAGTGCAAAGCTTTAGGAGACTTTGCCTCTTGCTGTAGGTTTCTAACTGCTACGATGGGAGTGCTCTGCTCACTGCAAGTGGTGCCCCCGGCTGGCTATATTGAGGATTAGCTCTGCATGGCTATCACCTCTTCCTGAAGTGGCACCTTCTCTCTCTTTCTCCCTCTGTGGCTCCTCTCTCACTCCAGGGCCTACAGTTTTCTTGTGATGCAACCCTCTGGCCAGGTCACTATCTGTGTTCCCACATGTCTGGGATATAGTCCTACAAAGTCTCTGTCTCTCACAGGGACCCAAGCACCAATTGCCCCACTGTTACCACTTCCCATCTGGCACGTAGGGGAATCTGGGCCTCCACTCTCCTCCAGGTTTCAGCCCTAGGGCCCTAAATCATGTAGCAAGGTCTGTTCAGGCCCCTCCCTGAGCTGCTTCCTGCCTGTGTGTCCCACAGGCTCTCTTCTCCACCCTGCTCCTTTCAGGGTATACCATTCCCTCAGGGCCAGAGCCAGGCCTCCAGGCTCCCACCTTTCCCCAGGGTTCCCTCCCCCACTCTACTAAACAGAGGGTGATTGCAAACTTTCTCCCAGAAGCCTTTGCTGCTACCAGCTTCCTTGGGTTTATACTAGCCCAGTAGTGAGCTTCCCCCAATCAAGGTCCCCTGCTCAGGCTATAGCTAACTTGTTTGCTGCTCCAGCCCTCCCAGAACCGGTGTGGGCAATACACATCTGCAACTACATACTTACAGGCTTTTGAACATTTTCATATCCAGGATCCATGTTCTGAGAAGCAATTCCTAGGTCCCATTAATACTTTCACCCAACATACTTTACATTTTTATGACATATTGTGACATTTCCATATGTTATCTCTCTCATAAATATGTCATCCTCTAATAAGCTATGCTGTTACATTTTATTCTATCTTATGATTCTGAAACAATGGAATGGAGAAGGCTTTAAAGTTTATTACAGGCTTTAAGTTACGCCTTAACCTTGTCCTTGGCAATACATCTGTACATATTGTGTGTGCTACATTTTTATGAGAGACATGACATATGTATATGTAAAAGTATGTGACAAAATGTTGAGGAATGCTTGGCATAAGCGTAAACAACATCTAGAAATGGTGAAAACCAGATTTAGTTCCACAGACTGTTTCAATTAGAACAGGGGTAGGAAATAACATGGGAGCAGTTCATCAGGGTTAGCCCCTAGCACGTCACTGCTTTTATATTTACCTGCCTGGCTTCAGGTACTGGTGATCACAGCTCCCATTGGCCATGGATCACAATTCCTGGCCAATGGGAGCAATGGGAAGTGGCATGGAGCAGGACACTACTTTCTGCAGCTCCCATTGGCTGGGAATGGCAATGTATGGCCAATGGGAGCTGTGCTTACTGGTATCTGTGGCCGTGCAGGTAAATATAGCAGTGGGGGCCTGCCAGGGGCTAACCCTGGTAGATCAGATCTGGCCGATGGGCCAGTAGTTGCCCACCCATGAGTTAGAACCACTGTAGATATGCCATTTTTTGAAATTCTATCTTTTGACATCTTCTGTTGAGCTTAGAGTCAAACAGCTGCAGCATTCCTGATTGCAACAGATTTTGATCACTGATAGCAACAGGTGCTTCTGCTTGTTAGAACAATGACACTCATGAAGTCCCCTCCTGATTTATCCCTTTACCTCCCTTCCCCTGCCCTGGTTTCATTTCATTGGGGCTGGATGCCAACAGAAGCGACTGTCTATGAATGTATCACTTTAAAGGAAAAACAAGCAGCGTGAGCCTGTAGAGCCAACGGATTAATTTATTTACAGCATTTATAGTGGTGTAAATCAGAAGTTACTCTGCTGAAGTCAATGGAGTGACAACAGCATAAAGGAGGAGTACAGGAAATGACAGGAGAATAAGGCCCAATGTATCAATGTCTGTGTTTGCTTAACAGCCAACTGTTTGCAAATAACAGGGAGTGGAAATTTACAGACACAAACTAATTAAGTGGCAGACTGTGCACTACCCCATGCAAGAGCACTTGGTAATGAGGGAGAGCACAGAAGTCCTTTCCACTTCCCTGTGCAGATAAGTACAATGACAGTCCAGGACATGATTTGAGCTGTGAAAACCGGTAGCCAAAAGAAAAGAGAAAGGAAAAAGTTTGATGTCTAGAGAAAATGAAAATGTTACGATTTTGTTTTCAGTAAACACAGAGTTGAAAATAACTCGTTGGAGGACAATATGGTCTATTTCACTTGAGGTTTTTGTAAATAAAAAAAAAGTAAATCAATTTCAAAGCAAAAAGTTGTTTTGAACAAAAAAGCAACATGCATTTAGTTACAAAATATAGAATCAGAAGTGGGTGGGGGCGATGTGGGTAGGGGTGGTTTGTTTCTTTCTTTCCACTTAAGCCATTTGGTGAATACAACATGAACTGACAAAACATTTCAGACAACCCAAATGCACATTTCTCAGCACAAACCAGTTTTGGATGAAAGATTTTCACCCAGCGCTATACCTCCCCCATTCCTAGAAAGGGGTTGGGTCATGACTGCAGCCTCACCCGATAGGCTATGTCTACATTGCCGGGTTTTTGCGGGGTTTTTTGGAAGAAGATATGCAAATCATGCTTTCATTTGCATATCTCTGCCGATCCTTTTTGCAGAAGAGATTTTGCCGCTAAAATGCCCTGTGTAGATGGAGCCATTTGTTGGGAAAAACCCCTTTTTCACAAGATACGGTAAACCTCATTTTTTGCCTAAGTCCTCAAAGGTATTAGACTCTTAACTTACATTGATGTCAAAAGAAAGTTGGGTGTGTAAGTTCTGATCCCTTAAAGTAGATCAGAGAAAATCTTTGTCACATACATATAAAGGATCTAGCATGACATTGCCCTGGTTTCTGACTGGTGGCTCTAAGAGTTAATGCAATACCTACAATAATAATAATAATAATAATAATAATAATGTGATGTTTGTATTGCAGTAATACCTTGGTGCCCCAATCATGGACCAGAACCCCATAGTGCCGGGCACTGCACAAACGAGAATGACTCCATGAACGAATGCTGGGGGGAGGGAGGGAGAAATCATCACTGTTCAGATGGATGGTTTTAAGACACAATTTAGCTCTGTTGCTTTGCTTTTGTCCATTCTTAACTCCTATTTTACATTTTGTGAGCTTATCTGCCTTGAAAAGCCCAGAAAACAAAGGATATACGATCAAGGTATTTTTTCTTCTCTCATCCATTACCAAAGCATTTGTCTAATTTATTCTCTTCTACCCATCAGCTGTTTAGAAAGCATCTGTTGTCCAGCTGGCTTGGTAGCTACTGGAGGTCCGTAATTAATCAGTATGACCTCAATGAGACCTGTGTTGACCTCAAGCAAGTTGAGGAATTTATACTCCAATGACGTAATAATTCTTTAATGCTTTGAACACCAAATATTTACAATCCTTTCTATCTTCTGCATCACATTGTATCAATTCCAAACAATCTTTATTACATAAAAAGCACTGTTTAAGGACAATATAATTTTCATTTTTCCATGTTGTGCTTCATTTCTTAAATTACCTTCTTAGGTGAATTGAATGGGCTGGTTGGTTCTAAACTTTCATGTATAATTATCCACATTCTAGATATGTATTGATTAAAAAATAATAATAATAGCAAGGAACATGGCGAGAAGCTGTTACAGAAACGATGTCATGATTTGTAATTGTTGTGTGCTGTTCTAACTGTTCTTCATGTTACAAGATTTGGATTCCAGGTGCAAGCTAGTTTCTTGTTGAGGGACAAATGAAGTGACATTTGAAAAATACAGAGTTCGACTCTGATTTATATTAAGTATCTACATTCTTAAGGAGATATTATTGGGCAGCAAAATACAGCCTATAACTCAGAGATGTGGCACAACACTTTCAGAACTCCAGTAAACAATTTGTGTTCAAACCCTCAGCTGGACTGTGTCTGATGGCTGCTCTCAAGCACTGATCCAGCTTTCCTTAACTATGAAAACATCCAGACTCAATGTCATTCCTTTCACCTCACATGGCCTTCTTTTCAGACAAATGCTGAGCCATGAGATTTTTTCCATGTGGGTCTGAAAGTTGGACAAGTGGGTCACACCATCTTCTGCTAAAACAACATGCACATACATTTATATCTGTGGCTATTTTACAACAAATAGAAAATACCTATGTTTAAGTTTCAACAACTGCCCTTCATGGACAGAAAGACTTGCATGTCTGCTGTTAAAAGCCCTTAAAGTACAATTTGGACCTTCATACTGTCCAATTAACCAAGTTATTTTTTATAGGTTAAATCAAGTGCAAAGTAGGTATAAAAAGCTTACAAATCAGAATGGCAACATTGTGTTTCCAATATTCAGAGGTATAAATTACTACAGAAGGTGCAAGTCATCAGTTAATCAGGCACTCGGTTTGCAGGTTTCAGCAGCCTTGTGTTATGAGAGTTACTGCAACAAAGGGGAAAAACACACTCTACTCACTCCTCGAGACTTTACTTTTATTTTTTCATTTTATTGTTTTATGTGCTCTAAAATGAAATGCATATCACACTGAAAATTGATAGGAACATCAAAGAAATGCAAGTGTGAAAGAACATGTCATGTTTCAAATAACACATCCTTCTAGTAACTGGAAACACACTATAACAGTTAAAAGGTTACTGAGACAGCAGATAAGTAAGTGACGTGGTTCAAACTACACAAAATGAGAAACAAAGTACAGCATTAATTTTTTTTTCTTGGCTGTAGTTATACACAAAGTGATCTCTTACATTTATACTTCCAATTAATCCTGATTCCCTGAGGATTCTTCTGGTTTCAAGGGCTGGAGGTTCACTTAGTGAGTGACTTAATGCTGAATCTCAGAGAGAGATTTTGTCATGGTTAGAAAATCTCTGCTGCTGGAAAGAGCTTCTAAATAAGGGTAACTCCTTTTTTATTTATTGTTTAAATCTAACGATCTGGTTTCTTGCCTTGCACATCTGTTCTGTGAGAGTCAGACCTGGAAACTATAACTTCATACACTGTCAACACCACACTGCCTGTTCAGTTAGGGCCGGATCAAAACCCCTCGAACACCAACAGAAGTTTTCCAATTGACTTCAGTGGAGGTTGGATCAGGCCCTTATTGATGTTTGCAGAAGCTATACAAATTGGGGGACTGGTAAATAATAAAGAGGACAAGTCACTGATACAGAGCAGTTTGGGGCACTTTGTAAGATGGGTTCAAGTGACCACTAGGTGCTTTACTTTTAGCCATATTAAAGCACCTAGTGGTCACTTGAACCTACTAACAACGAATGAGGCTGTACTTATATGATGGGGGACTCTATCCCAGGAAGCAGGGACTCTGAAGAAGATTAGGTGGCAGGGAAGGACATGAGCTCCCACTGCATTGTTGTGGCTAAAAGAGCTAATGTGCTCCTTGGATACATAAACAGGGCAATCTCAAGTAGGAGCAGAGAGTTTAATTTACCCTCTGTATTCAACACAGGAAGCTTTTGGGATGAGCTCTGCTCTCACTTATACAGGTGTAAATCATAATAATTTCCTTGTGGTGACTGGTTTTTGGTGTAAAAGAAAACAGAATTTGTCCCTAGGTCTTTACTGGCCCCACTTGTTGCACTCAGGAGTCTTGTTTGCTATTAAAGGTCTGAGTTCAATATGTTTTTTTCAGGAAATAAAAAATGGTGTTGTTGCTTTTATTCTGTGTCACTTCGTGTCAAACCTGTATGTGGGACAAGCAAGTTTGTCTTCCCAATTGTGTGCTCCTTGAAAAGACTCCAGAGTCCCATTATGGTTAATTAAAGTGAGCTCCTTTGGCAAAGACAATGATTCACGTTACTTGATGCGATTAGTAGTATAACATAAATGGAATGATTCATCATTAATTCACAACACACTTTTGATGAAATGCTAAGTCAGCCTCTTTCACTTAGAAAGCAGGAGAACAAGCCATTAATGCATATTATGGACAATGTTTCTCCCCTAAAACATTGACAATAGAAGCATTATTTTCCAAGAGGAGCGCTGCTGTATGTTTGTGGGGGGAAGGGTCTGGAGGGAAATGGGTTCTAAGGGATAAAAGTACAGCACTTAAGAAATTCTTTCTCTGCAGAGCAGACAGGACTCACAGTCCCTTAGGGCATACAAGTAGAGGATAGGCAGCTCAAGCTTAGAAAAAAATCACCCCCTATTGCTTTGAAAATGTGCAGCATGTGCTAATGTAGTTGCGTCTTGGTGCCAGTTGCTGTCCTAAGGAGAGGTAAAACTCTGGCCCAATCTATAAGCTTGTTAGCTATGACCTATTGGGTGTGAGACAAGCTGCCATGTGCTTTAACTATTTTACTAGCCCAGGGTGCAAGCATATGGTTGATTTATTCTATACTCATAGTACTGTTGATGGAGGAGTGTTGGGCAGGAAAGAGCCTCCTGGTGCTATTCCCTCTCTCCACCTATCCAGGGGACAATGCAATTTTAAAGGCATGATCATTTGAGCCATAATTTTAAGTAATAATTTGCTATTTCATGCCCAGAAATGTCATTCTCTATCTAATTTGTAAATCATCCATCACTGTAATATTTGGTGCCTTAAACAATAACTTTCTGCAAATGTATCACTTTCCTTATACACAAATCAATCTGACACCAGAGACAATGCATCCAAAATGCAACATCCAATTGTATCTGGCACTAGTCCTCACATTCCTGTGGGATATTTACAAGTAGACATCAGCCCAGAAACATTGAGATTTGTGGCTTTATAAAACTTGTTTTTAATTTTTAAAGGTGCTCATAAATTGAGGTCTAAGAACTGTAAATTAACTATATATATTATTTGCTGATCACAGCCAACATTAAAAGAGTCTGACACATTATATGCTATGTCCAGACCCTCCATCACCTCTTCAATCCAAAGCCTGCTAGAAGAGATTAAATTTCTACTGCAGTAGGCAGATTAAAAAACCTGGGACCTGATTCACAGCCCATTGAAATCTGTCCATAGGCTCTGATCAACCAGTTAGGGAAGTGAATTCCAGAGGTAAATTTCCTTCAGTTGATTGTGTCAGGCTTTCAAGACTGAAGATGTTCAAATCTAAGGACTAAGAGCAAAGTTCCTCAGTTCTCCTTACTGTTGACGGTACCACTGAGAAAAGAGGTTGACTCCACAGACCTTGTGTGACCGCATTTTCCTGAACTTGTCTTCACACGCTAAAAGCCTGGGTGAAAGGCTTTGCCTGAGGCCCCTTCTTGGAAACCCTTGAAAGGTGTGTTCAGCTGTTTCTGTAACTATTCTTGAGTCTTTCCAGAGCCTACTGCCTCACATGTATGCCAGTAAATTGTTTAAGAAGATTTCAGTGTGGGCCATGCAGATAATGCAAGAAAAATATGCAGCAGTACTGGTTATTCAGAGTGTTATCCAAAGGTCAGAATTTTGTAAGTGCACATCATTAATGTATATGATAAGCTGTCTCACATTTGCTGTTTTCATTTATATTTTTCTCACCTCTCCTTCATTATATCACTGTAATCTCTGTAACTTTTCCTCGGGCCACATTCTTGAAGCTGGGACTAAATGTTTTAAAGATTGGTATTTGTTTACCTGTCTCTGAAAGTGCAACAATATTTCCACTCCTTTTCATTCTTATCTCAGGCTATTCCCTAGCAATTCCATTCGATGCTGCTGAAAATGAGACTGTTGTGTGTAATGTGGCAAGGGTGAGGAGGGAATTGGAGCAATTATGAAGGGTAGCTAGCATGAGAAAGATATAAAATTGGTGTGCTGAAATTGTGTTTATGGTTAAATATTCTGATCTTTACCTGGTATTTAACTCTTCCCTGGTCATCTGTGGGACTCCTTATGGAATCATAGACTCATAGAACTGTAAGGAATCTCGAGATGTCATCAAGTATAGTCTCCTGCATTGACAGCAGGACCAAGCACCATCTAGACCAGGGGTGGGCAATAATATTTAATGGGAAACCACTTTAAGATTTTTGACAGGAGCCGCACTTCTATGGAGGGGGTCTGGGGTCCGGGACTGAGAATGGGTGCAGAAGGGAGCTTGGGGTAGGTGTCTGGTGGGAAGGAGAGGATGTGGGGTCTGAGAGGGAGCTTGGCTGAAGGAGGGAGCTGTGACCTGGGACAGGGGAATGGGATTCAGGGTCTGGGAGGTAGTATAGGTGCAGGAGAGGATTCTAGCCGGGAGGAAGAATGCAGGAGGAGGTGAACAGTCTGGGAGGGAGTTGTGTCCTGGAGAAGGTGTAGGAAGGGGGTACAAAGGGTTTGAGTGGTGGCCTGGGGAAAGAGAGGATGGGGACCTTTGGGCAGGTAGTTTCGGGGAAAGAGGGATGGGGTGTCAGAGGCAGGCTCTGGCTGGGAGGAACTTACCTAGGTGGCTCCCAGTGAGCAGCCTGCAGGAACCTAAGGCAGGCTCTCTGCCTGTCTTATGCAGTCCCAGGCTGGTCAAAATGGCTGGCTGCTCCACGTGGCTCTGCCCTGGCATGGGGAGAGAGGAGATGAGGGAGAGAGAAGGCTTCCCACACTTCCCCTGCCTCTAGCAAAATTTCTTATCTCCTATTGGCAGGAAACTGGCCAATGGGAGTGGAGGGATTTTGCTAGGCGGGCGGGGGCAGCATGCAAAGCCTTCCCCCTCCCATCTCCCTCCCTAGAGCAAAGAGCAGCCAGCCATTTAAAGCAGCATTTGCTGCTCTGTGATAAGGGTACTGGTGAGGTGGCTGCAGGCCAGATCTGGCAGCTTGGTGGGATGGATCTGGCCTGCTGGCTGCATCTTACTCACCCTGATCTAGACCATCCCTGACAGATGTCTGTCTAACCTGTTCTTAAAAATCTTCAATGATGGCGATTCCACAGCCTCCCTGGACAACTTATTCCAGTCATTAATCACTCTGCCCTGGTCTACACTAGGGAGTTATTTTGAAATAACGCCCCTTATTTTGAAATAACAAGCAGTGTGTCCACACTATCAAGCTCATTATTTCAAAATAAGGGGCAGGTTATTTTGAAATAATAACCCGTCCTTTCCTTGGGGAATAAGCTTATTTGAATTAGGGTACGTCTACACTAGCCCCCTAGTTCAAACTAGGGAGGCTAATGAGGGTGACCGAAATTGCAAATGAAGCGTGGGATTTAAATATGGAATGAGGTTTAACTGGTAATTTGAAGTAAGGGGTTTATTTTGGAATCGCCCTTCTCTGCCACGTGTAGATGTGGGCAGTTATTCCGGGCTAGTCAATTTCCAAAATGGCAACCGCCCAGGAACATGATAATGAAGAGCGGGATATTTAAATCCCACGCTTCATTTGCAATTTCAGTCGCCCTCATTAGCCTCCCTAGTTCGAAATAGGGGGCTAGTGTAGACATACCCTTAGTTAATTTTGGGAGTTATTATTTCAAAATAAGTTATTTTGAAATAATTTCCTAGCATAGACATGCCCTCTGACAGTTAGGAATAATTTTTCCTAATGTCCACCCTAACCCTCCCTTGCTGTAATTTATGCCCATTGCTTCTTGTTCTATCATCAGAGGATAAAGAGAATATTTTTTCTCCCTCCTCCTCCTTGAAATGACCTTTTATACACTTTAAAGTTCTTGTTATCTCCTCTCTCAAGCTTTTCTTTTCCAAACTAAACAAACCCAAATCTTTTAATCTTTACTGATAGGTGATGCTTTCTAGACCTTTCATCATTTTTGTTGCATTTGTTGCTATTTAGTTCCTCTTTTTATTGCATTTTTGTTTGTGACAGTTTATCCCAGTGAAGATCTAGTCTCTTAAAGGGTGTGTCTACACTGCGTCATTATTTTGGAATAACTAGTGTTATTCCGAAATAACAATGCGAACATCCATACAGCAATTTAGTTATTTCAAATTAATATCAAAATAACAGGCGGCTTATTCTGACTTCTGTAAACCTCATTCCATGAGGAATAACTCCTCTTCCAAAACAGCTATTTTGAAATAGCTGTAGTGTGGACGCTCCACTGCTGCTATTTCAAAATAGTACCTCACCACAGCCATTCTAAGTAATTTCTCCCCAGTGCTTCCTGGGGCTCTGAATCAAGATAGAGTGTCCACATTAGAGGAGCCTGCCTCGGACTAATTTTGAGGCTTCCCTGTAGTATGGATGCTCTATTTCAAAATAAGCTATTTTGATATATATTTTCCTGAATAGCTTATTCCAAAATAAGCATGCATTGTAGATGTACGTAGAATACTTTCCCCTTTGTACTGTTTTAAGGAGTCCTTACTTCTTGGCCCTAGCTGATAATGACAAGTAAGCCTGGCACCAAATGAAAAAAAAAAACCAAAAAAACCCACTGAGCCCTTGGGAGGAACTTAGTATCATATGTCCGTCCTCTTGAAAGAGGCCAGGTATGCTGGAGTCAGCCACAAGTACTTTACAAGCCCTAATAATGCCTTATTAACAGGGATGATGAGACTACCAGTGAATGAAGATTGCAGAATGTCTAGCAGCTTGTGTGACTTCTGTTCCACTGCTTCCTGTGTATTGTTAAGGGCCTGGGCTATGCATTTTGTCAGGTCTTGGAGTGCCTTAATGTTTTCGGTCAGACACCGCGTAGACAGATTAATTATCTTATTGGGGAGGGTGACGAAATTGTTGCTGGGATAATTGTTCCTCCTCTTCTTCCTGTTGGTTCTCCTTGCTCTTAAAGAAAAGAGATTGAAAACTATATCAATACTTCCATTTATGTCGGCAAAACTTATGTCACTCAGAGATGTGAAAAAATATACCCCTGAATAACATAAGTTTTGCCTGCATAAGCACTCATGTGCACAGTGCTCTATCAGAAGGAGATACTCTATGGCCAATGTAGATACTGCTGCTCTTTTAGCTGGTTTTATTATGTAAACAGGAGAGCTCTCTCCCCCTTGGGGTTAACATGGCTACATGAGTGGTCTTATAGTAGGACAGTTGTATCGGTATAAAATTGCCACTTTAAGCTTGCTAGTGTAGATGTGGCCTAACCCTGGCAACAGAGAATATTGGCTTGTGTGCATTTAGCTGCATAGCCAGGATGTCCAGGAAGCTGTGAATGATAAGTTTATGTATACAGGACTGGTGGGCCTGGAAAACAATACCAAGGAGTCTGAGAGACTGAGGCCTTCTCCAGCTCCAAGAGTGCAGAATCCCTCCCTGTCTCCTAATGTGGAGCCCATAAAGAACAAGGGTGTGAGAAACAGATGAGTCTCCACTCTGTCTCATTGGAGAAGATGAAAAGGAGTACTCCAGTGGTGGGGAGGGCTCTCCTTTTTGGTGTGGCACAGGGCACCGCTGCCTCTTATCTATTTGGATATGGGAAGAAGGTGGAACTAATATCTCAGCTGACTGAAGGTCTATCATTAGAGACTGCAGGTCTCAGGCTTGGATTCATGGGTTCCCAGACATCACTGAGGGTACATCTACACTTCATGGCTATTTTGGGATATCCTGAAATAGCTACCCCACGTCTACACAAATATTTTTCAAAATAACGGGCCACTATTTCGCTGTGTAGATGCGCCACATTTCAAAATAAGCTATTTCAAAATAGATTCAAAATAAGATACACAATTTGCATAGACTTATTTTAAGTCTAGGGTGCTGTGTAGATGCACCCTTAGACTGCAGCTACCACCCAGCAGCTTGGTGGTTCCAATAGGAAGGGTGGGCTGGTGGACACTCATTCATGAGAGGCACCACTGCTCACAAAAATCCTGATAGGAGATGCTCTTATAGGAGATGTCTGACCTGATTGTGTCAGACTGAAGAATTCCTATCTGGCTGCTACATTGGATCTAGCTTTGTTTGATATCCCTGGCTATTGACTTTGGCCCTCACCTTTAGCTTGGTTCCTGCCTCTCACCGTGGCCCTGGTTCTAGCTCCATTTGCTAGCACCAGTCCATTGCTCTGAACACTAGGCCTGACCACCATTAAGTCTGACTGCATATGAGCCAGTCCACAACACCTAGTTACCAATGCTAATGTGATATAAATCCACAAGAGGGTTTGGGGTTGGGGGCAGGGATGCTCTGCTAACAGGCCCACAGAAAAGTCAGAGGTGATCAAAGAGAGTACAGGCATTGAAAGAGACAGTATCAATGGACGGGGTCCTGGGCAGCCGGGTACCAAGAAAACCCATGCCAAGAGTTACTGCGGGAAGATAGGCTGCCAGTGGATGTTGCTGGTATTGCAGGTATGCTTTTCACAGACAGTATCGAGACACCAGAAGGAACTGTCTGAGGTGATTGACTGCCCTTTGGCTGAGGAGCTCAAGGTGAGTGTAACATGCTGATAAGTTCTCAAGGCCCTGAAGAGGGAGACCTATGTCTTGTCTCATCTCTGCATTGATACTCCTTCACTCAGCTCTGTACAAAGTATACATTAAAACAGACACTGCCTGGAGGCGCTTACAGTCAATCAGGCTCTGATTCAGCAAAGGCTACATTATCCCCGAGAGGCATAAGGATCTTGTGCAAAAAGGGGGTTTTGCGCAAAACAGAAATGTCCACACTGCTTGTTTTTGAGCAAAAGCCCCTTGGGCAAAAACGGATCAGAAGAGATTATGCAAATGAGTGCAAGAAAATGCAAATCAGCACTTCATTTGCATTGCCTCTTCTGGCAAAACCCGTAGTGTAGTCATAGCCTCAGGAAGCTCAGCGCCTATGTCTGCTTGAGATTGGTGTCTATGAACCTTCTCAGGATTAGGAAATAGGAAGTGGAGGAGCAAGCCTGATGTTCCCTCATCACTTTTAGTACAACAGGTAGGGTACTCACCTGGGATATGAAAAACCCCTGGTTCAAGTCCCACCACCACCAGAAGGGGAGAAGGAAGTTGAACACAGATCTGCCACCTCAAAGGTTGGTGCTCTAACCAGAGGGTGAAGGACAGGGCTTTCCCTAAGGGGCTGGGAGGCCTCGGTCAACCTCCCTTCCTCCTCAAGCTCTGACCCCCAATACCACCAAATCCCCTATTGCCTCTTCCTCCCCCTCTCTGTCTCTTCTCACCATTGCTCCACCCCTTCCTTATTCCCATTTTACACTTTCCCCCAAGCCTCTGCCCCACCACTTTCCAGCTTCTGTCCCCACTCCCCAAACAATGCTGGGAGCTGGTGGGGCAGGGCGTGCCAGGATGAGGATGGGTCAGTTGCTGCTGCTGGCCCCCTGCTAACTCTCCAGGTCCCCCAAGATCCTTCATCACCCTGAAGTGCGGGACCCCCAAAGCATGGGGCTCAAGTTGGTTACCCCTAACTAACCTATGGATAGGATGGCTCTAGCAATGGGCTATTGTACCGCGAGACTCCCTCAGGTACTCCTTGTCGTACAACAGGTCATCTTGACCACGGCCTCGTGCATATTGCCCATACTGCCACACTAAGGCCCCTCACAAGAAAAACACAGGCCGCTGAGGTGGATCCAGAGACAGAACTTTAAGTCCCTCGGGTGTTCAGCACAGTTCTCAGTAAACGGAACTGAACTTGGCAAGCACCTGGGCCAGGAAGATAAGAGTAGGGAAAAGAGCTAAGTTAAGGGGCACTAAAAACAAGACAAGATAGGAATAAGGGAAATGAGCTGTCATAATATACCAGTTAACAAGCACCTGGAACAGGGAAAGAAAAAACATAGCTAGCTCTCATGTGTGCCAGTCATGTCTGCATCAGGCACTAACCACAAGGCCCTGAGGCAGACGTCATATCAAAAGAAAGGAACCCTAATATGGTACCGGATATCAAAATTATAGTGTAAAGCACCCTGAGCCCTAAGCTCGGGGAGGTTCTGTATCAAGATAGAAGGCACGTATCATCCAGCCTCGCTAAGGGGTTGATCACCCAAGGCCGCCTCCCACCCACTGAATCACGAAAGGGGTGTACGAATCTGGAGTATGCTACGCGTTGTTTTTTGTCTGTGTATCGTAACTGTCACTGGGTTTGTAAGTATTGCTTAATATATTATTTATCAGCTTAGCAATAGTTAGTTGTATTGTATTAATCATATTGTATAATGGTACCACACCTAGGTCTAAATAAGAACTAGGAGTAGAACTGAGGGGTTGTTAAGTGAATAGGCAGACTAATAACTAACTCTACCGGCTATTCCAAGATAATCATAGAGGGATTGGCTGTAGGAGGAGTTTTTATTATTGTTGTATTGACTTTCTTTAATGTATGTTTTATTTGCATGCTATGTTGTCTTAAACAAATCAGAGACAGTGATTTGATGTATTCAGATTGTAGTCGATAAAGTTTGGAATTGGTTAAGTACATCTTGGCTCGGGCTTTCCTCCTTTGCGGCCCCCAGTCCCTCGCCACAAACGCCACCCCTAGACAATCTTTTGAGCCTCTGGTTCGTCATGGTGTCACGAACAGGATTGTCTACCCGGTGTCCGTGGCAGGGATGGGGTCATGGCGAAAGTAAACCCGATGAATTATAAATATGGAAAATGTAGAAAACTGTGAAAAAAATAAAACAGAAAACATGATGAGTATGAATGTGATAAGTAAAGTATGAATGCCACTGCACAGGTCTGAGACTTAAGCTGATTCCAGCTGCACCAGGGCTCTCCCATGGGGGAGTTCTGACAGCAAGGGGGGTCAGCCGAACCTCAAGACTCAGCGAATATGTGAGGGAGTAACGATTCCCCTCATTTTGAGCCGCTGATAAGGTCTGACACTCTAGACCCAGCAGATCCCCTTTTTGGAGTGTGAAAAGTTAGTTTTCTATAAGCCGCTGAACAGACGGGGAGTCAACAGGATACTCCCCTAAGTGATTGAAATAGGTGAGGGTTAGTCTAAGCATACCCCCTTGCTGCTGACAGGCACCCGTGCATACTACACGTATGTGCATCATGGTCCAAGAACCTCGCATTAAAAGAGAAGAAAAAATTACAGCCCTGAGGGATGAGATTGAAGCTCAGAAAAGCAAAAATCTTCCCTATACTGAGACATGTAACTCACAAGCAGCAGCGCCTCTGTGCCAAAAGAATGTGCTAGGAGCGAGAGAAAAGGATTTCTCAGTTGGCATGCCCATATCAACTGTGCCCCCTCTCCCAAGTTTAGGGCGGAATTTGGCATAACATCACCCCTTTACCCCTCTTTATAACACATACACAGATAGAGAGGAGACACAAAAGATAACTGAAAGGGATTAGCTGTTCCGTTTGGAAACACGGGCTCTAGTAACAGATTCACCCGATCCAAACCGAAACACCGAATTTGGAATAAGTTTAACAGCATGAGGAAAGTGTTCCTCCAGATTCTGAGGGAAGGAATGCCCGCTAACCATCAAGCCGTACTGGCCCGAGGCATTTTGGTTGGAAACACATACACAGAACAGCGCACCATCCAGAAAATATTAATAAACAGTCAAAACCTTCCCCTCACACGCTGTTATATTTGGCATGAGGGCATGGGAGGAGGTAAATTAAAAGCCACCGTAAGCCAGCTAGTGGCAATTAAATTTGAAGATGTAATCGTTAAAAGCTAAATCTGCTCTAACAAGGAAACACATTCTGCAGCATAGATCTCCTTACAAAGCGGAGCACGGGGGAGTGTGAGTGATCCACCCCAGAGCCAGCAGCATAGAGCACCCCTGCTGCAGCTTGGCTGCTGTAAAAACCTTATTCTAAGAAGTCTAAAATTATTATTAGCTGACTGCAATAAAACATTTGAATTTACCCAATGAAAGGAACCAGAAGCTGTGGGGGCTAACTGAAAAGCCCACCCTTCTTACTAAATTAGTAATGAACAAAACTTGGGTCCGTGGAAAGGAGCCATTTAGCAGGAAAAGCGGAATCAGGTACAGACAGATAAGAAGGAAATAAAGCATGTGAAAGGGGAAAGTAAAGAGGTTTAAAGCCCTGTGTGGGCATAGTGGAAGGAATAAGGAAAGTAGGAATACAGACATTGGAAAGTTAATAGGAATGAGAAAAGTTTTCATTTTGAGGAACAAAGCAAGTAATTGAGGGTATGTGAAGGTGAAAAGTGGACTCTGTGGGAGTGTGGAAGGAATTAAGCACTTGTTGTAATGTGTGATGGAAAACCTGCTTTAAAAATGACTCCTTGCAGCCTCTTTCAATAATCCAGGCAAAGAAACAATCAAATTCAAACATTTGGCTACAGACACTTTATTAAATCTGCGAAGGGGAAATTAGGGATTCTACTGAAACTTAACTGGTTAACTGCATAAAAGAATAAAATCTATACACTGTAAATGTGTAAATCTGCTTTGTAGGTTTCAAATAAAGTGGTTTTATTTTGTTTTAGATAATGCCCTCTCACTTAAAACTGTAAACAAACCAGGCACCAATTAGCGCTACTTGCTCAAGGTATTCAACCCCTAAGGGTTAAATTTGCTCTCTTAAAAAACCAAATCATTGTTTTAAGAATCCAAGCCCTGAAAATTCACTGTGTCTCTGTTCAAGGCTAAGTTGATAACACTTTCGGCTTGCTTTCAGATTCAAATGTGTGTGTGAATACAGGCTGCTTGACTGTTATAGAAAAAATCTGCTATTCACAGATTTCAAGAGGGGGTAACACACACACCACCCTCTAAAGTAAATTGTCCAAATAAGAGGCATGGTATATAACCAGATATTCATAAGCACTTACTTGTAAGAAATGTAATGTTAATGTTACTGTTTAATATGGGAATAAATTTAGTGTTAATAAGTAAGCTTGTAACATTGTATATAATTCTTTTTCAGAATAAAATAAAACCTTTTGCCTGCTGGAATAATAATTAGCAGATGCCTTGTTCTAAGAAAGAGTTTGTGATAGTTAATTCTCTTATTACCACCTGTAAATAATTTGAAGCTTCACATATTAAAAAACCCTAATCAGCGGTACAAGAGGGAAACTGAGACATGCCACCTTTAACTTAGTTGTTGAACAATGAAGTAATCCACCCAAACCCTCTGAAACTGGTTTACAAAATAAAAGCATATTATTGAGTAACAGGCTAATCAAAATTAACAAAGAACATCTATAAAGAAAAAGGTACTCTAAAGTATAATGTACCACCCCTATGGGGGTAGAAGTGTTTTCTTTGTCTTTCAGATCATCAGAAAGCGCTGGTAGCAGAGAAGCAATTGAAAAAAACAACAGCAACAACAACAACAACAAAAAACCCATGGTTTTGTGTTATGACATAATAAGTTTGTGTTCTGTGTTCTGTCCAAGTTTGTCTTGTGTGTGTCTTAATTGTAATACGTATTGCAAACGTCATTGTATGTAGAATATTGTTGTTTTAATGAAAGAATATTTTAAGTAAAGTAGAAGCATAAATTTGAACACAACAAAATTAATCATTGGGCCCAATCAATTGGCAATCAATTGGCAACTCTAAACTTAGTCAATTGGCAACTTTAAAATTTAGTGAAAGGATAATAGTGCAGTAATTGTTTAGGCTAGGAGAATGTTAACAATATTTCCACAGGTGAACAAAAAGGAACTGAAAGGAAGCAAAGAGTGCGCCACGTGGAAAGGAGGACTGGGAGTGGAGTACCAGCCCCCTCCCCACCAGATTGGCTTTGCTTTAATGGCCACACTAAAGAAATATTTAGCTTTGCAACTTGCACACCAACCACAAAAGTGGTTTGGACAAAGATAATAAAAAAATCTGTAAGTGAAACAACACAGGCAAGTGGGACATCAGCATATTTAAGTAAAAATGCCCACAACGTTACCCATGACTGGTATAACAACACGAACAACCCGTTTAAATGGAATTTAACCAGCATTTTATATTAT
The DNA here is from genome assembly GCA_032595735.1 of Pelochelys cantorii. NCBI lineage: Eukaryota > Metazoa > Chordata > Testudines > Trionychidae > Pelochelys > Pelochelys cantorii. Next base: position 327,610,153 of record CM064326.1, on the reverse strand, counting down.
GAGGAAGGTGATGTCACCAATAATTCGATACCCTATCCTTTTGTGTTCACGAATAGAGTGTTTGTAAGTTAAGTAGAAGCTAACCGTGTTAACTCCACTGAGGATCCCCGGGTGACCCCCTTTTATGAGTACTGGTTGGAGGAATATGATTTAACTATTATAACGTTTGATGATAACATACCAGCCAACAGCAATGACCATCGTCTCCAACAGTTAAACCCAGGACATTTCTGGCTTTGTGGAAATCAGGCTCACTCCCGACTGCCCAACAATGCCAAGGGACGTTATACTTTTGGCTACGTAACCATTCAAGGAGGAGGCATTTACGTACAAGACTCCTCCCAACTCCGCTTTGGTGGTCCACAGAAGCGTGATTGGCACTCCTTTTGGCAGTCGGTGGGTACCTGGTTTGGAAAAGCGGCTATAGCAGTCTCTACCTGGAACCCCGTTGGTCATTTAGTGGTGCGAGAACAAATTGAACTGAACGCCCTAGCCATTGAACGTCTCGGTAACCAAACCAGTAAAGGACTTAAATTGTTGTCAGACAAAATTGAAGAAATGTGCGTGTATACAATGCAAAATGGACTAGCCCTTGATTATTTGTTAACAAAAGAAAATGGATTTTGTAAGTGGTTAGACGAGTCACAATATGGTTCAATGTTTAAAGATAAATGTTGTATGGAAATTAAGTCAATTAAGCAAAATGTAAGTAATGTAATTGAAAATATTGAACAAATTGTATCCAATGTTCGGGATTCACGCTCCTTTTTCGGACTCAGATGGTTAGCCTCATGGCTTGGCGTAGGACGATACAAAGAACTTTTTGTTTCCATCTTCATCACCTTCATTACGTGCATTATTTGCCTGGTCCTAGGGTGTGCTGTCTTAAAAATTTGCAAAAAGTGAGTTGTAGCACAGGTGCTTCTCACGGAAAAAAGGCCCTTTTTTAATGCCAACAACAGCAGCACCGAGGAGGAGGAGGAGGTATAATTGGTGGCGCCTGGGCTGCTCGGCCATGGCCACAGGGGCATGTCGTACAGCAGGTCATCTTGACCACGGCCTCGCACGTATTGCCCATACTGCCACACTAAGGCCCCTCACAAGAAAAACACAGGCCGCTGAGGTGGATCCAGAGACAGAACTTTAAGTCCCTCGGGTGTTCAGCACAGTTCTCAGTAAACGGAACTGAACTTGGCAAGCACCTGTGCCAGGAAGATAAGAGTAGGGAAAAGAGCTAAGTTAAGGGGCACTAAAAACAAGACAAGATAGGAATAAGGGAAATGAGCTGTCATAATATACCAGTTAACAAGCACCTGGAACAGGGAAAGAAAAAACATAGCTAGCTCTCATGTGTGCCAGTCATGTCTGCATCAGGCACTAACCACAAGGCCCTGAGGCAGACGTCATATCAAAAGAAAGGAACCCTAATATGGTACCGGATATCAAAATTATAGTGTAAAGCACCCTGAGCCCTAAGCTCGGGGAGGTTCTGTATCAAGATAGAAGGCATGTATCATCCAGCCTGGCTAAGGGGTTGATCACCCAAGGCCGCCTCCCACCCACTGAATCACGAAAGGGGTGTACGAATCTGGAGCATGCTACGCGTTGTTTTTTGTCTGTGTATCGTAACTGTCACTGGGTTTGTAAGTATTGCTTAATATATTATTTATCAGCTTAGCAATAGTTAGTTGTATTGTATTAATCATATTGTATAATGGTACCACACCTAGGTCTAAATAAGAACTAGGAGTAGAACTGAGGGGTTGTTAAGTGAATAGGCAGACTAATAACTAACTCTACCGGCTATTCCAAGATAATCATAGAGGGATTGGCTGTAGGAGGAGTTTTTATTATTGTTGTATTGACTTTCTTTAATGTATGTTTTATTTGCATGCTATGTTGTCTTAAACAAATCAGAGACAGTGATTTGATGTATTCAGATTGTAGTCGATAAAGTTTGGAATTGGTTAAGTACATCCTGGCTCGGGCTTTCCTCCTTTGCGGCCCCCAGTCCCTCGCCACAAACGCCACCCCTAGACAATCTTTTGAGCCTCTGGTTCGTCACTCCTGTTGAAGCTCTTTCTCTTGGGATAAATAATTCTAGAGTCATTGGTTAGAGAGATAGAAAAAGAGGAAGCATGAAAATGATTCTGTCATTTGAGTACTCAGCCAGAATGTGGAAATTCCAGCAACCAGTCCCCCTGCTCCATCTTCCATAATATGCCGTGGTCTTCTCTCTTTATCATGACATGAGACATCATGGGAGCCATAGATGTGTGGTAGCATGAGAGGTGATGTTTCACTGGAGGGGCCTGGCTCATAGCAGAGAACAAATATCTGAGAGAACTATACTACAACTTCCACAAGGCAATGTGGCAGCATATTTGAATACAAACGTTAGTTTAATACCTACAATATTTCAATATTCTGAATTAAATAAAATCAAAACAGATGCTTTCTGTGAAAAACGGAGTTTTTAATAAAAAATCCACTCTCATCAAAAAAGTTTTGGATGCCAAATTTTTCACCAGCCCTCTATGATACTTTTGCTTTAATGGGGTGCATCCACACTGCACCGTTATTTAGAGATAACTAGCATTATTCTGAAATAACAATGCGTGCGTCTACACAGCCATTCTGTTATTTCAAAATAACAGACAACTAATTTCAAAATCTGTAAGCCTCATTCTATGAGGAATAATGCCTATTCCAAAATAGCTATTTTGAAATAAGGCGTGTGTAGACACTCCACTGCTGCTATTCTGAATTAGCCCCTCACCAGGGCCATTCTAAGTTATTCCTCCCCAGTGCTTCCTGGGGCATTAAGACTACTGCCTTTTTTTGCAGAAGAAGATATGCAAATTGTGCTCTCATCTGCATATTTTCTTCCTATTCTTTTTGCGGAAGAGGTTTTGCCTCTATTTGGCCCCGTGTAGACGGGGCCAAATGTTGGGAAAAAACCCTCTTTCACAAGATCCTGTAAACTTTGATTTATGAGGAATAAAGGGATCTTGGGAAAAAGGTTCTTTTCTGACATTTGGCCCCATCTATATGGGGCCAAATAGCAGCAAAACCTCTTCCGCAAAAAGAATCGGAAGAAGATATGCAAATGTGAGTGTGATTTGCATATCTTCTTCCGCAAAAAAAATCATTGTAGCCATAGCCGAAATTGAGATAGCACATCTACATTAGGGAAGCCTGTCTCAGACTAATTTTGAGGCTTCCCTGCAGTGTAGATGTGCTATTTCAAAATAAGCTATTTCAGAATAACAATTTTGGAATAGCTTATTTTGAAAAAAGCATGCAGTGTAGATGTATCCATAGAAACATGCTCAATGGAAAATGCGTTTATTAAAATGCACTGAATATTGTATCGAACGAAGATGTGAAACTTCACTGGCATTTTCATATAGACCAGATTAATTAACTTAGAGATTTTAAATTACATAGGTGCATAGAATTTTAAGCATCCTCGCACTGGAGAAAGTTAAAGGGGTCAATGTATCCCTCAAGTCTGCAATCCACAGCTCTGATTCATTCCTTTATTGACTTTATATGCATTTTTCATGCAACACCTGCTGCTCAGCAATATTTTGGGGAAAATCCAAATAATCTGAATACACATTTTTTTCTGATGAATTAATGTTAAATGTAAGCGTGTTATATAGAAACCAATTTGTTATGAGCACTGCTTCTGATCAACAACCTCTCCCTGTCTCCAGGGGCCCAAATACTGAGCTGTAAGTATCCCCCTAATCCAATTCCATTCCTCAGGATTAATGCATAAATTCATGTTTGTTTGCAATATGTTGGACTTCTTACATTAATGCGTGACTTTACTTTTCATCAGCAGCTATTACATGGGTCAACTTTTACAAGTTTGTAAGTCTATATATACTCCTCATCGTGGCAAACATTTTGATAGTCCCTGATCTCTGTGAGTTAATAATTGTTATTTATTTTGTATTTTGTTTACATTGAAATAAACTGACGAGAACAGGGAACTGCTAGCTAAAGTAATACATTGTGAATTTTGTTATACAAGCAAAAAAGAAACATTACAGCTTTATTATCTTGTCTTTCAAAGGCCAACAATAATATTGTTTGCATTCAAAAACATCTGTCTCATCAGCATCTTTGCCGGCAGTTTAGACATTCAGTTGATGCAGATTGTTAGGGTCCCATTCTGTACTCTTAAAAACTGTGGTGCAAATGAACCATGGTTCCCCAGGACAAAAATATCCCTGCAGATTCACATAGTCAAAGTGGACTATAATATTCTGTCTCTTCGTTTGTATAGAATGTCAGCTTCCATCAATGGGAATTCCCTGCACACAAGGAATCATAGAAACATAGAACACTAGAACTGGAAGGGACCTCAAGAGGTCATCGAGTCCAGTCCCCTGCCCTCATGGCAGAACCCAGTACAGTCTAGACCATCCCTGATAGACATCTATCTAACCAGCTCTTAAAAAAGCTCCAGAGATGAAGATTTCACAGAGTATTAGAACTGGCCTCATCCACATGGATTTGAGGAGAGACACTTGTATTCCCTGAAGGGTCTAACACTGCACCTAGCCCAATATGGAACATCAGCTGATTTAAATAGTTATATTTATAAAGAGAGGACAATGATACCAATATCCACAGCAATGCAAGCTTAGCATATAGACTAGCTACATAATCAGCTGCTGGGTCTATCACATTTGAAAAAAAAAAAAACCCACAGAGATTGATTTATTGGGCAAAGAAAACAAAAATTGCTGAACATAGTGAGATCAGATGCATTAGGCTGTTGAAGAGTCTCCAGAGGAAATTGTGCATATCCCAGTGCTTGGAATTTTAAAAACTAAATTGGACAAACTGCAAGGAAGAAATCATTAGGGAACAGTGTAACGTTGGCAGAAAGACAGTCTGCATGAGTTAACTGGTAGAGTTGATCAAATATTATATTTATGAAAAGTTTGCCATTACAAAAATGCAGTTTTCTTCTAAACAAAACCGGGAGTTAGTTTCAACAAACTTCTGAGCTCAGAAACCTATTGAACAAAGTTTCTGACAATTGTCAGAGTATTTTGAAACAGTCTTCTGGTTTGAAACAAGTTTTCTTTTCTAAATGTAAGCTAATTAGAGTTAAAAAATTATGGAAATTGATCTAAATCAAGAACATTTTCATGTTTTGGTTAAAAACATTTTAGAGCTTTAGACTTCTCTGTCCTGATTTGTAATATCAGCCTTTACTGAAATCTCAAAATTTTTTGCAGAATGGCAAAACCATTTCCCATGCATCTCTAGTAACTGGTCACTTCCCTCTTTTGACATGTAGGATTGTGGGCTAAATTTAATCTTGATGTAACATCATTGATTTCACTGAAATTACACTAGGGATACATTTGGTACAATGGGTCAGATTCTGTTATGAATTATACTGATATAATCATCCATTATTTAGAGAGTCAGAACCCTCAATCTCACCATTTCAATTAAACAGTATCTGAGATCACTGTTAATCCTTTCCAAGAGAATTTGATTATTCCACCTCAGACTATATCTGTGTAAATCATTATGGTTACATTATTATTACTATTTGTTCATGGACAGTCAATGACCTGGGCACTGCAGGAGGCTTGCCCCTGGTCCAGTGATGCCCCACCATCTCTCTCTTGTCATTTACCACCCTCCCTGCATGAGCCCAGAGCCCCCCCAGCCCAGCACTTGGCAATAAGGCCACAGTGCCCCCAGCCCTGGTGTACCAGATGGTACAGTCACAGAGCCTCCAGCCCTTGTGTTCCAGGCAGCCAGTCACTGCTAAAAGATGAAAGATATTTAGTTACCCACCTTGTCTCTCTAATATCAGAGGATAAACATGCCTACAACCACACTGTATACAGCTCCTAATCGGAATATTTTGTCTGAGTGTCAGCATTTCTCAAAACAGAAACAAACAAAAAATTGCAGTGATATCCAGGATATCAGTCCCCAGTTATAAATAGGAAATTGTTGTTGTATCTATGTAGTCAACTTTGTAATAGTGACTAATGTAATTCCAGTTCCATTGCTGGTGTCTATAGCTCTCACTAAGAGGTTGGTGTAAGCAGTCATTTTATGTGACATAGTGCAATATATCAAGACAATGGTAAATGTTACACACAGGAGAAATAAGAATTTTCATTCAAGATGTAAATAGAAAGGCAGCATTTTGCCCAAAAGAAGCACACATTTATTTTGCACTACAGTTTTTCCTATTGAAATACAAATACCCAGAGATGAATTTGTTTTTTAAATTGACACACATTCTCTGCCTTTTTCATAAGAATGTTACTTTGGTTTTATGCTAGTCTAAATCTATTAATTTATGCAGTGATGAATCAAGTCCTCTGGGTTTCTGCCTACATTCATTATAGAGATGAATATTCATGTGGATTTATGCCTGTGCAACCCTTTTGACTAAAGCAGAGTTATACTGGCACTGGGACGCTAGAACAATTTGTCCATGGGGGATGCTGAAAGCCATTGAACCAATGTGTAAAGCCTGTAAATGGAATCCATTTCAAGTCAGGGTGTACAGCAGTTCCAGCACATCTGGGTTGGTGTAAAAACAACGCCTTGGAGCAGAGAATCCGACCCAACCAATGTAATAATTTCTCCCACAGCTAAAGTAGTGAAGAATTCATATCCTCAGATTCCATATCCATGCAACTCCTTCATGGCCTTACAATATATACTAAAAACATATGTGAGCCAACAGTCTTACAGATGATAACACAGAGTGTTTCTTTTCTTCCTTCAGAGATAGGTAATAATTTAAAGTACAGAAGCATTTACTCAGCTGAAACCTGAGGGAGGGGTGATCTTTGTCCTCTCTTCTGTAATTACAGAGTTTACCATTTAACCTTAGGGTACATCTACACTCCAGTTAGACATCCGTGGCCGGCCCATGGCAGCTGACTCAGGCTTGTGGGACTCAGACTATAGGGAACTATGTGGAACTGTGCTGGGGATATTTAGCCTCAGGCTGAAAACTGGGCTCTAGGGCCCTGTGAGATGGGAGGAACCCAGAGCTTGGTCTGCAGCCCAAGCCAAAATATCTACACCACAACTAAACAGCCTAAGCCAGAGTCTCAGGAGCCTGAGCCAGCTGGCATGGGCCAGCCACAGGTGTCTAATTGCTGCAAAGACATATCCTTAGTATGAATAATTGCAAAGAAACCAGCAGATATTTGCATTCATCTGCACAGAGAACCCTGTATTTACACAAGTCCTCTCACATTGATCCAGGTACCTCAAAAGATATTATTATTTACAAAACTACACACAAAAATAATGTACAAGCAGATGTCCTAATGCTTCACCCGAAAGAGCTGCTCATAAGAGACATCACTGTCTCTCTTCAGCATCACTTTAAATTATCCATCCATCGCTTGATCATCAATTTCAGCTACTCCCTCTGTGCCAAGTCTGTTTTCACATTTCAAAATTCCTTTGTGTCACTGCATCTTTCCCTCATTCTGTAATGCACTGGCTTGTGTATTCTCTGCATCTACCACCTCTCTCTGTATATATACTGGATGGCATGTCCAATGTGCTTGTGCTTTTACCAGGTGCTTTCACTATTTGAGCAAGCACAGATGTTTCGTTAGTGCACCCCATGCTAGCCTGTGTTTGGAATTGTATCAGTGCCATCCTTCCACACAAGGACTGGGGTGGTCATGAACTACCATGCTTTCCCTTTTCAGAAGTGGCGGGAAGGGTTGTGGCATCTTATTGGGATCTTTCCTCCTTTTTTTTTTAATGGGACTCCAGTGATTTTCTTTCCATGCTTTGCCCCCAGAAGTAACCTGTCATGCAAGCTGTGGGAGTCTGTAGCCACATTCTGCTCATCTCTTGCAGTGGGTGTAAGTCTGGGGTAACCCCATTGAGTTCAAGTAGAATGTATTTCTAAGTTCTGTTTTCATCACAGGGTTCCCCTGAAAAATCCTTACTCTGACTATTCAACCAACACCTAGTGGCCAGCCAGGCTTGATTGTGCTAGGTGCTAAAAATGTATTGCAGAAGATGGTGCCTGCCCCAATGAGCTATCCATGACACTATCCCCTGCCAAAAGGTGTTTATGAGCCCTCCTCACCCCATTATCTTGCCTTTTTCTTTTGACTGGTGATACCCACTTCAGAGGGCGAGGTTTTATTGTGATACTGTGGAGTGTGAATATTACACACATTTTTACTCTTGACCCAGGGCTATCTGGAATGCCTTTGTTGTGGTCTCATTGTTGCTATTCATGTGTAGTTTGGCATTTTTAACAAATTAGATCAAGCCTGACCGAGGAGTGTGCACCACAAACATCCCAAGAAACACACCAGCCCTAGCTTGTAAGGAAAAAGTTTGGATAGCTCAGATAATCATCGGGATATGCAGCTAAATATTTGCATGCTTATCCTGAGAGAGCCCAAGCAACATTTCTTTTGAGGGTGTGATGAATGAAAGGGGAAACACCATTTTCTGGACATTGCAGCCCTTCAGTTATATAAGGGCATGTCTACATTGCCAGAAAGATTGAGCAGAGGTTGGTCTTCCAGCTAGCAGAGGTTGGTCTTCTGGCTTTGATTTAGCAGGTCTAGCAGGGACACACTAAATCAAATGTTGAGTGTACTCCCATCGATGCCAGTACTCCTCCCTCTCATGAGGAATAAGGGAAGTTGACTGCCTGCAGTGAGAACAGTGCAATAGCTTGGCTTAAGGTACATCAGCTCCAGCTAGCTGGAATTGTATACCATAAGCCAATCTTCCCCCAGAGTGTAGACTTGCCCTAAATCTTCTCAGTAGTTAATTATTGAGACCTAACCTTAATTGTCTTCCCCCTAAGGATTAAAGACATAGACCATGGGTCCTAGAGAGTCCCAAAGAGTGCTAGAGAAGCAGAAAGTGAGTTGGCAGGAGGCCAAGAGAACCAATGGAAACAGAGTGTGGGTTTTTGAATTGGAAACAGTAGCCCTTCCTGTGAATAGAACAAGGAACGTTTAGTTTGATGAGATCAGGTTTTTTTTATTTTTGGGTTTGTTGGACCTCACTGTGCTGAGCACATTTAACAACCCTCTTACACTGCAACTTTCCAAATTGAATCCCAGGGAAGCAATACTCTGTGTTTTAATCCTTTTTTCAATTGCTCCATAGCAACCACCAACAAAGTAATGTTTTTTGTTTGTTTGTTTTTTAATAAAAATCACTCTTTTAAGAACATGATCTGATTCTTGTGTCCTACAAGGCAGGAGGTGTGCACATGCCTAAGACTGCACAGCAGTGCTACTGAGAGCACAAAGTTTTCAAGCTCTCTCTAAAGGGTATGTCTAGACTGCAGAGTTTTTCCGGGATACCAGAGGTATCTCGGAAAAGCTCTGCAGTGTCCAAGGAAAAATTTTTGGAAAAACAGATGCCTTTTTTTGCCATCCCTGTAAACCTTGTTCTACGAGGAAGAAGGGAAGTTCTGAAAGAGGCTTTTTTTCCTGACATTTGGCCCAGTGTAGACAGGTCAATTGTTGGAAAAGCCTCTTTCAGAAGAAAAGTGGGAAAAGATACACAAATTGCAATTCACAATTTGTGTATCTTTTCTGATAGAACTTTGTAGTCTAGACGTAGCCTAAAGGAAACGTTAAAAGGAAGGAAGGAATTCCCAAGTGCGCCTTTCCAAGTTTTGAGGGCGGGTGTTGCATTTGGGTGATGGCAGTATACCAATCCAAGTCCAGGAAATCTGTGACCTTTGGGATTTTGTAACACAAGCCTTCAGTGGCAGTATATTTTACAATCTTTTATGGGCCCCCTCCTTCTGCACTTGAAGTACCTGAGTGAGGAACAGCCTTGACAAAGACCTGCTCATCTATGTTAATAGCCTTATTTGACTAAAAAACCTTTCAGTGATTTAAGGATCTGTAATGCATCTAGCTATTATATGGTCATAATCAGCATGGTACATGAGTGCCTCATAGGCATTAATGGATTTTATCCTCACAAAACTTCTGTGAGGAAAGGGAGCATTATCCTAATTCCACAGAGAGGGTACTGAGGCACAGGATAGATTAAGTTACTTGCCTAAGCTTACAGAGAGAAAGTCTGTTGTTTAGCTAGGAAATGAGCTCAGATATCTTAAGCCCCTTATACTACTTACCATTAGACCATCCTTCCCAGTCTCTCTTATTCATTGTAGGAGGCAGCCTGATTATATGCTGGTTAAGATCAAGACTAGCCACACTGCACAGAGTTACAATGGTGTACACTCAGTGCCCATAATACCAAAATCTGACCCAAAGTGTCTGTAGTCAAAGGAGACCTTCACAAGAGAACATAACAGGAGCAAACGTGAGGCCCTGTGCATGCAGGAAAAACTGGGGAAGTACTCACTTTTCTGGAACAGCCACTGTACAATTCTTCTTTTGAGTCAGATTCAGCAGAAAATATTCTCAGCCTTTCTGACCAACACATCTCAAAATCTCCAGTTCTTGGCACTGTGGGACATTGCTTTATTCAGCAGAAATATCAGCCCAGTGCTGAATCCAAAGTCCCACACAGCCCTTTAAAAAAGTCCTAAACCTGCTCCACAGCCAGGCAGCAAGGAAGAACTACAACTAGAGCTTTATTTCTAAGCTAAGTTCTGAGTTAGAGCAACGTGCTCCATAGGTGTGTCTGTACATGTGTGAATTTAATGATAGGTGGCCAATCCTTGTGATAGTTAAAACATCACATTGTTACACTTTTCGGCATGACCCAGTGTGTCCAGGACGGATCACTATCACCTTTCCCAGCCAGTAGGAGCCCTGTTTGTGCCCTCCAGGGGAAATTCTGCCCAGCCATCAGCTTCTGGCAACAGTTCCACAAGTTCACAAGTTCTATGATTTCCCTCTTCAGACCACCAATATACACACCCCACTTTGTCCAGAAGATAGGGGATTAGGCACTTGAGGATAACAATCTGCTGCCTCTACCTTTTACTTCAATTCAACACTGTCCTCAGCCCCAGGCATGATGTGCTTAGTAAAATTGTGTCCATAGTAAAATAAAACCAAACTTTTATTTCACAGAGCTCCAGGATTCAAACAAAAGCAAGCTTAAGGACTTGGAAATGCAGGGTTAGTCTAAAAGAAAATCACAAAACACATATACTTAGGAACAATTTAATTTCCTGTCTAATAAGGAAATTCTCCCCAATAGTCCTTACAGTGCTTTTTCAGTCTGAAAAGCTCAGATCCACCTTTCAGGAGACAACTCTGCTAGCAATGTCTCCTTCACAATGGATAAAATCTTGTGACCTCTCCTCTGATACAATGACAGACTATTGTCTCTAACTCCTCTTACCCTAAGAAATCCCCTATTCAGAGACTTTTCTTGGAGTTCTTTTGTCTTCTTATTTTCTTGAACTTCACCTGGCCCAGGCAGGAAACACAGGGCTGGCTCCAGAGATATCCATTCTTCTGACACTGAGTTAGCTCTGAGTTAGCCTCATGTGGCAAGTTTCACTTCAACAGTTATGAAACATTATATTTTACATATTTCATATCTCTTAAACTATATCCCTTACAACTGTTTCAACAACCTTGATGATCATCTGGACCTTAGCTTTCAGCAAAGACCACACATGATTCCTGATATGTGAGATAATGAGAAGATGGTCATACATGTGTAATATATTTGCCTGGGTAGGTCTGTATCACACACATAGCAATGACTGCTTGTTGGGGATTAAATGAAATACCTTTCCTTTCCATTTGTTTCTCCTAGCATCTTTGGGACTATCTGAACATTGTCAGCTAGACCCACCAGTGTGTTATTCTTTTACAATGTTAATGTTACTTTGTGTTGTATTTTTTTGGCACAGTAGACTTCCATTGGGTATTTTGTGTGCTGAGAGGAGATCATTTTAGTTTTAGTTGGCTAGTTAGGAATTTTACTAGCTTTTTTCCTTGTAATATGCCTATAAAAACTGTCTTCCCAATATAAACTCTTATCTTCATTCTTTTATCTTGGCTAAAAAAAATAAGCAAGTCATAAAAACACAACATATAAAATGCTATGTTAGACCCAAGTGAAGTAGGATCCCACAGAACTAGAAACTATGGAAGGTCTGATTGCTTCCTAAACAAACAAAAGTCATATTCTGTTCACAAGAGCCTGGGTAGTTGTCTTTTGGAGGTAAATCAATAATGAAGTGAGGGCAAATAGCTCCATTATCTAATTTCTATATTATATATATATATATATTCCATAAAGGGATCAGATATCTGTTGAATATCTAGAAAATTTGGGTCTTCTGAAATGGAACTAAGTTGATTTATCCATGGAAGGGGGAAAAAACCACACATGAATCCAGGGCTAGATTTTTGCCAAAGCACTATTTATGAGGAATTTTTTCACGCCACATTATTTTTCCCCTCTGCACTGGAATTTTCAAATGCTATATAGCAATTTATTTTTGAGACCACTTCCTGACGGTTTATTAGACGAAATACATTTGTCAATTACATTATGACATTTTGCTATTTAGCTTTGAAAGAGAGGAAACAAAATTCAAGCACTCCCTCAATGGAACTTTATCGCCAGTTCTGTTTTTGCTATTTTTCCCAGTGGCAGGAGGAAATGAATATGCAATACTATTGCTACTTGGCTAATCTTAACACTCATGTTACTAGATGAAAGTGAGAGAAAGAAATTGCCTTACAGTGAATAAAAATAGCACTATTTCCTGTTAATTGTACTGGTGATTTTCATGTCGTTATTTATGATGAAGTGCCCAAAAGGAAGTGGACAGAGACTACTAACTCACTTCTCCTCAACCATACTGTAACCATCAAACAGCAGAGATTTTCAGGAAGTCATTCTCCACCTTGTCTAAACAGACCAGATCCAGAGCTCATTGAATTCAATGGGAATATTCCCAGTGACTTCAATGGGCTTTGGACCAGATCAAGGAAAGGTGAAAATCTCTAGGGCTATGTCTACACTGCACGCTTATTTTGAAATAACTCATGTTATTTCAAAATAACAGAGTGTGCATCTATACAGCAAGCTAGTTATTTTGAAATAATTTTGAAAACTGTGCTTCTTACTCCATGTCTTAACTCAACTTTAGTTCGCAGTGTAGACTTACGCTAGATGGACTTGCTTGTGCTGTTGAAATCAAAAGCAAAGATCCTCTGGATTTCAGAGGTTTAGGGACAGAATCTATGTCCCTAACAATCTCAGTGTAAAGATGGCTAGTTGGTTTGGTCTGGCTGGATGATTTTTAACTATTGCTACAATCAGTTGATTCTTCCCTGAGTTTTAATGAAGTATAACATTATAAAGATGTATAAGTGTTCAGATGTGGTGGATGAGTAACTCAGCTTTTAGACCAGCGTTTTCCAACCTATGGGTTGGGACCCAAATTTCACCATTACATTTCAAAAGGGTCGCCAGGTGTCTCCCCAGGTGGCACTTAAGGAGCCATTCATACATTTTTTGAATTGCCCTGGGTCACCAAGTCTTCCTGAATTGTCAAAATGGGTCCCCTTCTAGAAAAGGTTGGGAACTGCTGTTTTAGACTAATCTGATCCTTTTTGAGATTTCAGATTGTTTTTCCAACTGAGCTAGCTCCCTCTCTGACCCAACATTATTCTTTCCTTTACTCTGCACCATTCTCTTGTCGCCTTTCTGTATCTTATTTTCATTTGCAACCCATTCTTTTCTCTGGTTTTCTTCCTTCATCATCACTTCTCCCTCTAAGATTCTTTGATTACACACAGACTATCCACCCATTTTTTCCAGATTTTAGTCATGATTAAAAACTATGCATCTAAACTGCTCTGGATGCTTTTATATATTTAACACCCACAACACCAAACCACATCAATAAAGTGATAAAATGCTGAGATACCTTAAACGTTTACTTCCAAAAATAATAAGCCACATATCTCCAGACATTCCATCTGCCCCCTGTTCAAATGCTGAGCAAAAAATACTTTCACCATGCTACTATTACCATCCCATTCATTTCTGAAAAGTAATGTCCCATATCCTTCTGGCACAGGGTTTCCATTTTTCCATCATACTCTAATTTTAGTCACTGAGCAAAGTTACCTCACCAGTATGATGATCATATCCTTAACATTTGGATACTGAGGGACAAATCCTCAGACCCAGTCCTGTATGCTTTGTGCTGCTGGGATTCTGGATGCATTGAATACTAAGCTGGTGTGTTGCATCAGCATAGCTGGTTATATGTCACTGGCTCCCTTTCCTTTGGTATATTTACATAGTGTATTGGGACAGGCCATGTTATTCTGCTCTCTGTTGTGATGGGCTGTTTCAATCCCTGGTTGGACCTGGATAAGCAGAGAAAAAATGTTAGAATCACCACCCCACTCCCTTCTCCTTTGCTACATCGAGTGTTTTTAGTTTAACTGGGAACTGATGCCTGAGTGATGATTTATATCTTGCCCAGAGTGTTTCTCTGACAACCCATTGAAAACAAGCCTTGTTAGAGCAATGTTTCTTCTAGATTCATTCCCCCAGATCTAAATAAGACCAAACTTTAGGAGAGCTTGTACCTAATCTGAACTTTGTAGCTTACGTGAGCAAATTTAGATTTAGAGCAGCTGACTCAAAGAGCAAATGTGTTGGTTGAAGTGGTAAGGCTCAAAACTGGATTGGGGGGTGCAGTAAAAAGTACAGAAAATGAAGATACAATTTCTAACCATGAAGCCATATTTTCTTTTTTGTTGCCCTCCATTTATCTTCTATCACTTTCTTTTTTGTCTCATTTTCCTTTCTGCATCATTTTATGCTTTTCATTTTTAATTGTCCTTGTAATATTTTTTATCCTCTTTCAGTCTGTGCCCTATAACATCTTTTCCATATTTCACTGATGTCTCAACCTGTAGTGATCCTACAGGCTGCTCTGGTTCGGTCCTTGGAAATGGATAGGTCCCTGGAAGTCAGCATTGTCCCCATTCCCAGCAAGCTGTGCTGGATGTAGAAGGGCTGGTCCTATGAATTAGCTCAGAGAAGATACATTGACAATATCCACAGAACTTCATATGAATTTTCCACTATTGTTTGTGCCATGAGAGGTAATAGAAAAAGTAGAAATACATCATGCAAATGTGTTTTCAGGTGACAATTTGCACCAGAAGTATGTGTGTGTGATGGGGGTAAGGGGTGTATGTTGGAAATTCATTGTTTCCTGAGGAGGCAATGGGTCAGGAGGAAAATGGGGAAACCTTGTGACATAGCTGATTTGTTACACAGCCTGAATAAGAAAATATAGAGAAGCAATAGGAACATGTGAAGCAATAGTTGCAGCAAATAGTGTGTGCACAATCTAGGGGTTGAAATGTACTCAAAACTGTTCACTGAATAATTTCAGGTAACAAACAGAATAGTGAAAATCAGAATCAGTTCATGTGTAATTTATAACCCTGCAGCATACTCCTGGAACCAGATCTGTGCAGGGGAGACTCCCCACACACAACCACATATGCACATTTTGGGGACACTACACCTAGGTGGTGCCTTCCCACTTTCTCCTTTGGAGAAAATTGCAGAAAGCAGCCACCAGAGCCTCCAGTCAGTAAGGGCAGAAGCAGCCAAAGCAGAGACCTTTGGTCTGCTAGACATTCAGAAAAGAGTTTTTACAATTTTGACTGGACTTTCTCTGCCCTGTGCTGATCAGCTGTTTACTCCAATCCCCTTCCTACAGTTTCTTCACCTAAGCTTCTCTCCACACCTGCCCCTCCTTCTCACTTATCCCCTTCTCATGCCCTTCCCTTTTTGTTACATTAAGCTAATCCCCTCCTAATTAACCCGCTCCAATAAAAATAAATTGTGGGTCAAATGCTATTTCCTGCCATCACATTGGTTACTTTGCTGGTGTGTTCTTTCCCTTTCTCCACCCATGTGTCTTGCCTGGTTAAACGGTAAGTTCTTTGTGGCAGGGACAGTCCACTACTCTGTACATTACCTTGCACAATGGGGCTCTGTTTTTGGATGATCTTTAGCCACTACTGAAATGAAAATGATTAATTAATCAATAGTAATAATTAATACATTATTGATAATATTATTACTAATAATTACTATTATTATTAGACCAATAAAAGGGCTACATTAATTTCATAAATTGTCCACAGCCAATAGTTTGCCCAAATCAAGAGACAGCAAAGTTTAGGTAGTAACATGTTTGACTTATCAGTTCTGTGCTGGTAAAAGATTCTTCCCCATGATATTATTCATTCATCAGTAAAGGCTCATGAGCAAAAGCAGATCATGCCTGATCTTTCCATCATCTCTTCCAGAGATCTCTAAAAATGTTACTCTAATATGTACAGTTACTTTTATTGTTTAGTAAAACAAGACCCATGCTCGTATCCTATACATGTCATTTCCACTTAAAGATGTCTGCAATTTAGAAATGTCAATGATAACATATTGGCGCTGTTATTGTTTATAACTTTTTTATTTACAAAAATAGCTGGATGTTAAGTTTTAGATATTATTATATTATGTATTTATTAATGCATATCAAGCTGATATTTTAAATGATTTTGTGATGAAATTATTCCAAGTGATGGGATATTTTGCATGTTGTATCAGGGAGTACAGTGCAATTAATTTTAATTGCACTTATTGGAACTCCAGGCAAAGGAGTGCAGCTTAAAGCACATAACAATGGAGAGTTATTTAAAAAAGAGGTTAGTCTACCAATATCTTATTTAGTACATTAAATCTATATTATCAATGAATTTAACTTGATTCACTTTGTGCCCTGGGAAAAGATCCAAAGGCTTTGGCTTGCCAAATTATTCTCTTTTTGGGGATGAACTTCTTGCCTGGATCACCATTTTCCACATAAAGCATTGGTTATGCACGAAGCACTAGCTCCCTGAATCTCCTCTGTAAAGGTAGGTTACCTGGCCAAGGATCAATTTCCACACTATAGGTAATACAGCCAGAACTTGTTTAAATAAGAATCAAAATAATGACTGATGCTTACCTACCTGACTAGCTGGGGTAAGCTGAACCAATACAATTTGACTGACCATAAATTCATTTTGGGCATTTTCAAGCTCCACAAAATGAGCTCCACCCTCTTACCAGGATTATTGCTTTTATAAACGTGGCACCCTGACGTTTTTCTTTTCACTAAGCAGTGTTGCCATCTCTTCAGATTTTAACATGGCTCATAGGTGACTTGTCTTAGCACTCAGGTGGCCATCCCCACGCTCCCTGTCCCTGCAGGCACCAGTTACCACTGCCATGGCTTGTGATATGTAATGGGAACATAAGATGAAGGACTAGAAGGGGAAAGGAGTCCCTAAATCTAGTCACTTGATATTGCAGGCAGACTCATCACTTAGTTCAAAATCATAACCAGAAATCATAGACAGAAAAATAACATTGGTACAAGAAGGAGCTAAGAAAGCAATCACTTTTGGGAATCTATCTTGTTCATGGAATTAAAGAAATGTTGTGTTGCCTCAGGGATTCTTCTTTAAAAGCTACTGATTATATTTAAAGAAATGTAAATGCTCTAGAGAAAACACTTATATTTGAATTTTTTAAACACACGTAAATACAGCTCCCTGTTCTGCCATCTTAAGTAAATATTTTAGAATACAGAAATTATAGGATGAATTTCAAAACTCTTGTTCTCTTTATTTTTAAACAAGCCACTTTAAAGACCAAAGCATCTCTCTTTAAATATATTTTATATAAATGATAAGTTTTCAGTTCCAAAGACTTCAGGATACAGTGATTATAACATTTATCTTCTCCAGGCTTTCATGCTGTTCTATTATCTCTCAATGGATTCTGATTTTTCATCAGAAAACCAAAATTTTAGACAAAATTCAGAATGTTTCAATTTTCAGCTGAATTTTGGACTGTTTCTGACTGAATTCAAATTCAAAAATTCAAAATTGACCATTGAATATTTTTATATTTCTTTCTCAACATTTTCTGTAGCAGGCTATGGGGAATGTTTTCCAGCGAGCTCTAATAACTGTGAAATAGTTGTATCACTTTGCTAGCAGCTCACATAGTAAATTCTTCAGAATGGGACACACCTGTGGATGGCAGTTCATTCCCAACCTATAAGAAAATCAATCTTCCTCACAGAATTCTCCACCAGTTCAACAGAGACAAAGGATCCCTCTTGGGGATTCAGCACTCATAAGAATTACAAGTACATCCTGCAAAGGTCAGGATGACAGTAGGATGGTTTCCTGCCTTCCTAGAGCTAAGAGTAAGACATCACTCTATAACTGATTAGACTTCTAAAGTTGAAAGACAAGGATCCATTTGTGATGGTCCATTCTGGAACTGATGACACTGTAGCAAGATATCTTGCAGATAACAAATGATTTCAGGGAACGTGAAACTGAACTGAAGAAGTGATCTTTTCTGAGATCCTTCCTGTCTCATGAATTAATGACGACAGAAGGCAGAAGTGAACTGTTGGCCAGGTAAATTATACAGGGAGAAGAATTTGGCTTTTGTGGAACATTGGTTCCCATTCTGTTGAGATGGAGTTCATCCAAACCTTACAGCTGCCTCTCCTCACTGAAGGTGAACCAAAAGACAGCTTGTTAGTCTTTAAAGTGCTGCATAGTCCTGTCTTTTGTTTCAGCTAGACCAGACTAACATGGCTACATCTCTATTACTATTGAAGGTGAACCAATCACCTTGGGGCCAGGCTACCTAGGGTATGTCTACACTACCACCCTAGTTCAAACTAGGGTGGTTAATGTAGGCATTCGAAGTTGCAAATGAAGCTCGGGATTTAAATATCCCGGGCTTCATTTGCATCTTGCCGGGCGGGCGCCATTTTTAAATCCCCTTAGGTCGAACTCCGTGCCCGCGGCTACACGCGGCACGGAGTAGGTAGTTCGAATTAGAGATCCTACCGTTACTCCTCGTGGAATGAGGTGTACTGGTAGTTTGAATTAGAGATCCTAATTCGAACTACCTACTCTGTGCCGCGTGTAGCCGCGGGCACAGAGTTCGACCTAAGGGGATTTAAAAATGGCGCCCGCCCGGCAAGATGCAAATGAAGCCCGGGATATTTAAATCCCGAGCTTCATTTGCAACTTCGAATGCCTACATTAACCACCCTAGTTCAAACTAGGGTGGTAGTGTAGACATACCCCTACAGTACTCAGTACAGCATTAAACTAGTAACAAAAGGGGAGGGTAAAAAGAGGGAGGGTATGAACCCTCCTTTAGCACAAAATTGAAAAGTTGAGAAAAACATTAATCAGGGGACATGAAAAGAAGAAAGTACGTTAATTGCTTGTATGCCAATACTAAGAGCATGAGTAATAAACAAGAAGAATTGGAATTGCTCATTTCTGAGCATAAATGTAATCTAATCATTATTACTGAACCCTGGTGGGATGAATCACGTAACAGGAATGTTATAAATCAATGTTTGTAATCTATTAGGCAGGTTCAAGTTGGCAAAATGGGGGAGGAAGTATCACTCCTTTTCAAAAATGCATTGCCTCTTTCAAGTCACTGTTAAATTGGAAGACAATGATCTTGAATGTTTTTGGATCAATGTCCTACCAGATAAAGCACAAATTGGGGTATTTGCTGGTGAAGTACTTACAGACTGCCAAATCACACTAGGAAACCAGATTGCTAGCTTTTTACTTACCTATGTATAAGGTGTAGAAACTATAGTTGTGGGATCTTGGGGGACTTCAGTTTAAATGACCTATGTTCAAGGTCTCAACCTATCAGTACTAAAATATCATTGGAAATTCTAAATATTATAAATGACAATTTCCTAACTCAGAGTGTTGTATCCAACATAAGGGGATTCTGTATTAAACCTCATCTTGATAAATAAAGATAAACTTATCACAAAACTAAACATTAATGGAAGCTTACGTATAATGTATAACTTGATCAAATGTAAAATGTGCAAACAGAACAAAGCCCAAACCAATTATATATACACATGTGGTGCTTTAACAGGGCCTAGTTCACAAAACTGAAAGCAATTATGAGCCAAACCAGCAGGGAGAAATACTTTAATCAGAAAAATGTGAATTACAATTGGGAATTGCTTAAGAATGACTTTAACTTAGATGCTTCAGAGGGGTAGCCGAGTTAGTCTGTAACTGGAAAAAAATAAAAAACAACTAATAGTTTAGCAGCGCCTTAATGACTAACAAAACATGTAGATGGTATCATGAGTTTTCATGGGTTCAACCCACTTCTTCAGATCTTGCTTTTTGGGGCAATCTCACAGTCAAGGAAGAATTCTGTATTCATGGACAGCTGGTACCGCTGGTACAGCTAGGCCGGGGAAGGCATTACCTTCCAAACCACCAGCCTGACCCTGCCCACACTCCATTCTGGCAGGTGAAAGTGTTCTCCAACAGGTTTCTGTGTGTTCCTTTTCAGATATCTGAATTGCGTCCATTAATTCTTTGTCATAGAGACTGTCCAGTTTGGCCAATATACATGGCAGTATTGACAATGCAATTGCTGGCATTTGATGGCATAGATCACATTAGTGGATGTGCAGTTAAATGAGCCCCTGATATAGTGGCTGATGTTGTTGGGTCCAGTGATGAAATTGCTTGTGCAGATGTGTGGGCAGAGTTGGAACCAGGGCTGACTGCAGGGGTGGGTTCCTGGATGATTATGATGGAGCTGCTTTTTTTAAGAGAGCACAAGTTTGTTTTTAAATGGTAACATTGATGTTATCTACTGACTCCTATAATGTGTTTCACTTGGTCCCATGTGACATATTGATTTAAAAAAACAAACAAACAAACCAAGAGCAGTATAAATTTAACATGGCACACATTAAATGGGTTAAAAGCTGCCTGACTGATAGGTTCCAAAATGTAACTGTAAATGGGGAATCCTCATTAGGTCACTGTTTTCAGTGTGATCCTGCAGGCATTGATTCTTGATGCTATACTATTTAATCTGGAAGAAAACATGAAATCATCATGGATAAAATCTGCAGGTGGCACTAATTTGTTGGAGTGATAAATAATGAAGAGGACAGTCACTGATACGGAGTGATTTGGATCACTTGGTAAGGTAGAAAAGAATAAACAGCAAGCATTTTGATATGGCTAAATGTAACTGTATATAACTAGGAACAAAGAATGCAGGCCATATTTATGGGATGAGGGAACTCTATCCTGGGAAGCAGTGACTCTGAAAAAGTTGGGTGGGTAGTCAGTCATGGTAGATAATCAGCTGAACATGAGCTTTTAGGATGACACTGTGGCCAAAAGAGATAATGTGATCCTCAGCTGCATAAACAGCAAAAACTCAGGAGCAGACAGGCTATTTTACCTCTGTCTTTGGGACTGGTGCAACTGCTGTTTTGACCGTTCCCAATGTCCACAATTCAAGGGTGCTGATAAATTGGAGAGAATTCAAAGAAGAGCCACAAGAGTTATTAAAGTATCAGAGGAGTAGCCGTGTTAGTCTGAATCTGCAAAAGCGGCAAGGAGTCCTATGGCACCTTATAGACTAACTGAAGTGTTGGAGCATAAGCTTTCGTGGGCAAAGACCCACTTCATCAGATGCATGCATAAGGTGCCACAGGACTCCTCACCGCTTTTGAAGAGTTATTAAAGTATTAGAAAACATATGATATATTGATAGGAACTTGATCTATTTCATTTAACAAAGAGAAGGTTGAGGAATGACTTGTTCACAGTCTATAAGTACCTACATGGGGAATAAATATTTAGTAACGGGGTTCTCAGCCTATCAGTGAAAAACATGGAATCTAATGGCTGAAAATTGAAGCTAGATAAATTCAGATTGGATTTAAAGAATACATTTTTAACAGAGGGCATAATTTATCACTGGAACTATTTACCCAGGATCATGATGGATTTTAAAACATAGATTGAATGATTTTCTAAAAGAGATGGTCTAGCAGTTAATATTGGGGAGGTTCTACAGTCTGTGTTACACAGAACACTTTAGTTACTTCTGACCTTGAAATCCACGAATTACTCCTGTTGTGGGGGTGAGAGCCAAAAAACAACAGTGTATAATTTCAGTTCAGTGTAGCTAACTTCTACACAACAGTCCTTTCACTGGCATGAAAGGGTGTGTCTACACAACAAAGTTATTCTGAAACAACTATGTGAGCATCTACACAGCAATTCCATTATTTCAAAATTATTTTGTAAACCTCATTCTATGAAGAATAACGTCTATTCCAAAATAGCTATTTCGAAATAAGGCGAGTGTAGATACCCCACTTCTGCTATTTCAAATAGCCCCTCACCAGGGCCATGCTAAGTTATTCCTCCTGAGGTTCTAAATCGAGATAGCACATCTACATTAGGGAAGCCTGCCTTGGACTAATTTTGAGGCCTCCCTGCAGTCTAAACACGCTATTTCAAAATAAGCTATTTCAGAATAGCTATTCCAGAACAGTTTATTCCAAAATAACTATGCAGTGTGGACATAGCCAAACAGTGAAAATAATCAGTGTATTCA
Organism: Pelochelys cantorii; assembly: GCA_032595735.1. Lineage (NCBI taxonomy): Eukaryota > Metazoa > Chordata > Testudines > Trionychidae > Pelochelys > Pelochelys cantorii. The sequence goes on along the minus strand of CM064326.1, from coordinate 327,587,641 downwards.
ATTCTGGTCTCATTCACACAGGTGTTATACTAGATACACTCCATGTATTTTAGTGTAGTTACTCTCTAACAAACCAGTGTGAGACCAGAATTGGGCCCAGTAAGCCTAGAACAATTCTTGATAACTCTTCCTGATTTAAAAAATTGTTTGTTTAGACCTGCCACCTTCTCAAAGGGTTTAAAGAGTTAACCTTCTCCCCACACACACTCCTGCAAACACGCACACACTATTTTACTTGTTTTCCTTCCCAACATACATGTGAACTGACTTTATTTTTCCCTACAAAAATTGTCAGGACAGCTGTAATTATAGGTGCTCAAACTCTGAGGTGATAGTCACTCTATATTTGAAGAACTCTAATTGACTCCTTGTACATGCGGATACAGCCTTTTGAGGATGTAAAGTACAATCTCATACTGGTGAGCATTAAAGTCTGTGCAATTTTGCCTTTTCCCAATCAACCTTTCTTAATTAACTTGGAACGCTAAAAAGAATTATTATAAAGAATACTGAAGTATTAGCAATTACTCGGTGACATGCAGCAGTTATAAATTCAAATAGATATTACTGTACACTCAACAGTTTTCCTGAAATAATTATGTAATACTTGACTATTTGGGGACTCTGAAAATATGCCTATATCACAGACCTAACCTTATATAGTAACCAGAAGATTTACTCATCATTACTTGGGTCCTTAACTCAAATAAGTTTTGTTTTTCTTCATTTAAATCATTGTTCTGGGGTGGGGTTTGGGATGAGGGGTTCAGTATGTAGGCTGCCCCAGGGAAAGAGGATAACCCCAGCCCTCTCTCACCATAGCTGCTTGGGACCAGGTGAGAAATGCCTGTCCATGGCCGCTGCAGCAGGCACAGCCAAAGGAAGGGGGCTTATCTCCTGGCTGGGGAACAGACACAGACACACAGACATACAAACTCTCTGAAATATATAGTAGATAGCTGTTCCTTTCTCTGCCCCTACCTCCTGCTGGCCCAATGGAGTTTTAGCTATCCTGGTCCCCATCTCTGCCCCCCTCCATCCTGCTGTCCCCCTGTGGTAATTTTGCAGTGTAACTGTCCCTCCTACCACACCCCTCCCTTTCTATTTTATGAGAAACAATCAAATTCCAGGCACATCCCATGATCCTGGCACAACCAAATGCTGACCTTCCTTTAAGATATGATAAGGGGAAGCTGTATACCAAATTTGGTGAGCCTAGCTCTTACTGCTTAGGAGGAGTTCTTGAACAAATGGACTCACAGAGGGTTGGACAGAGACAGTCAGATGGATGTGCATTTCTAAAATATATAGTAAGATGTCTTAGAGAAAGCTGAATTTTTAAATTCATAAAGCACAATAATTAATAAAAAGGGTTTAAGTACTCTCGAATTTGAACTTTCCAAATGCCAGAACCCATGCATTCGCTACAACTGCAGCTCTTCAGGTTTCTAGCAGAGCCATACTTCTACTGCCTAGCTCCCACTGAAGTGATTTTTCCCTCCCTTGCCCTCTGCTTTTACAGAGCAGATTACACATATCATACTTCCTCAGTTCTTGCTGCCTGATTATTGCTGCACCTGCGATACCTTAGTGACAGCTGTACTGGTGAAGATCTAATTGCTGTCATTTGTCAGGAAGCTAATGACTGACTCAGTCTGTCTGTCTGTGGACCCTATTGGAGAAAGAGAAACTCTTATTTTGCACAAATTTTTCCCATTAAAAATGCAGATTCAGTGACATGTAAACACTTTGTAAGTCTGGTCAATTTTGCATGATTGTTTCAGTTAACCCCCCTCAAATAAAAATATACATTTAATTTTAATATTTTTGAAACAAAACATTTAGGCCTGGTCTACACTAGAGCAGAAGGTCGAATTAAGATACACAATTGTAATTAACATAGCTGGAGTCGACATATCTTAAATCACATTTCCACACCTTCCACACAGCAGAGGTCGATGGGAGAAAATGCTCCCATCAGCTTCCCTTACTCCTCGTGAGGAACAGGAGTACTGGTGCCAAAAGGAAGATCAACCATGGCAGCATCGATCTTCCATGTTGTGTAGACATGGCCTTACACTTTTTCGTTCAAAACAACATGATTTCAAATTTTCTTTTAATTTTATTAAAACCACCAAAAATACTTAATAAAAACATCTCATTTCAATTTAAATGAAACATTCTGTTGACCAAAACAAATTTTTTCTTCAGTTTTTAAATTTGTCAGCAAAACAAAAAATCACCCAATGCTGGTTTTTCCAGCTGGGATAACTGAAACAAAGAATAGCTAAGTTTCAAGTTTCATAGTAAGATATAAAATCCAGGCCATGCACAGCTGAGGGTCAGGAATGGAATCCAGAACCATGGTTTTCAAAAATGATTCTGAGAGCCTGTTTTGGGAGCTCCCTGTGATACACTTTACAGGGGCCAGATTTCTAGAGAAGAGTTGCTCAAACCTTTCTGAAAATCAGGAAGTGTGCAGCTTGAGCCAGGCACTGCCCCCTCACTAGTCTGTGTGTGCTGCACAGGGAGTGTGCTAGTGAGCCTCCAAGTAGGTGAAGTCAATGTCATATTTATAGTCATTCTACACCAAAACAAGAAAGACAAAAATTCTATTTTATTTAGTCAGGGGCTTGCAGTGCTGCTAAGAGAAGTCACAAATTCAGCTGACAACAAGCTTAAATCCCTTTCTACCTAAGCAATTTTGAAAGAGGAGCAAGGCAATGACATTGTGAGAGACCCACAACAAGATCACATTTTATTTCAGGAAGTTGAGCAATGGGCAATTGCACAAATTACAGGTAATGCACATAACCGGCAAACTCAAACTTGGGGCTATATTAAAGCATAATATAATTATGTCCCTAAAACCTTAATCCATTTGAAGCGGGACAAAGACTTCTTCCACATGACTATTTTTTGTTGGTTCCCAATATTGGGAGTGCACAGGATATAAATGAAGGATAGGTACTCTAGTCACATAGGCCTGGTCTACACTAAAGGAGAAAGTATACTTAAGATATGCTACTCCAGCTACATTAATTACATAGCTCGAGTCGATGTATCTTAAATTATGTTTTCATGCCATCCACAGAGTGGGAGGTTGGCAGGAACAAACTCTCCCATTGATTTTCCTTACTCCTCATAATGAGCAGGACTACTCTTAGAAAGGGACAGTAAATTGAATTTGCGAACTAAATTTTGGACACAGTTCTACCTTTGTTTGTTCATGTTGGTACATAAAGACTTACACACATTCTTCACATCTAAGGCCTTGTTCTAAACATTACCAAAATAAAAAGAAGCAGCACAACCTTTGCTCTGCATTTGTTAGATAGCTCACACAATGAAGCCCTGTTTCTGACATTTAAACATTACCATAATATCAATAATAATAATAAACCCTGAGCAAAAACTGTAAGACACGGTAAGAAAGGGATTTCTCAATTAGACTAGTAATCCAGAAGATTAAGCCCACATATAGAGAAAGTGTAACTATTACCCCCTATTAATCTTTTAAGGCTTCTGCTTCTGTAAATCTAAGTGCATAGGAAATGCCTGTTTATATACCTTTGTTGTGAAAGTGGAAGTATTAATACAGGGAGTTGTTTTTGCATGGGCCAGATAACTAGATTTTCATCCTTATTGATTTTATAGACCTTACATGTTTTAACAACAAAACATTTTTCTTGGTTGTGCCTCCAGCACTCACAATAGTTGACCAAAATTATTTTGCTTGTAATACTTTGCACTCTGAGGCTATGTCTAAACTACGATCCTCTACCGCAAGAGGAAATGCAAATGGAGCACTCATTTGCATATGTCGCACTCCCTCATTTGCATCTGAGGATAGATTCATGGAGGTCATTTGAGGAAGAACGACTCTTACACAAAAGGGGTTTTTGAGCAAAAAGGCGTTGTCTACACAGCGCTTTTTTGAGCAAAAACCTCTTGAGCAAAAGAGAAAGGAAGAGGAAATGCAAATGAAAGTGTGACATATGCAAATGAGCACCCATTTGCATTTACTTTTGCAGAAGAGGATCATAGTTTAGACGTAGCCTAAGAAGAGTTACCCTCGCTGGCCATTACTGCTTTTTTCAGTGCATAGACCTTCTTTTTATGCTCATGGGGCCAGGAAGAATAATTTAGGCTGAGCTTGAATGAGCTTTTTGAACTATGTAAAAGTCCTAATCTTTACAACATCCTCTGGCAAGGAGTTCCACAGGTTGATTGTGCACTGAATGAAGAAAAACTTCCTTTTGTTTCTTTTAAACCTGCTGCCTATTCATTTCATTTGGTGACCCCTAGTTCTTATATTCTGGGAATAAGTAAATAACTTTTCCGTATTCACTTTTTCTACACCAATCATGATTTTATAGACCTCTATCATATCCCCCCTTAATTTCCTCTTTTCTAAAATGGAAAGTCCAAGTCTTTGTAATCTCTCTTCATATGCGACCTGTTCCAAACCCCTAATCATTTTTGTTACCCTTTTCTGAACCTTTTCCAATACCAATATATCTTTTTTGAGATGAGGCGACCACATCTGTATGCAGTATTCAAAATGTGGGCATACCACGGTTTTATACAGAGGCAATAAGATATTATCTGTCTTATTCTCTATCCCTTTTTAAATGATTCCTAACATTCTATTTGCTTTTTTTACTGCTGCTGTGCATTGAGTGGATGTTTTCAGACAACTATTCACAATGACTCCAATATCTTTCTCTGCAGTAGTTGTAGCTAAATTAGTCCCCATCATATTGTATGTATAGTTGGAATTATGTTTTCCAATGTGCATTATTTTGTTGCCCAATCACTTAGTTTGGTGAGATCTTTTAGAAGCTCTTCACAGTCTACTTTGGTCTTAACTATCTTGACCTGTTTGGTATCAGCTGTAAATTTTGCCACCTCACTGTTTACCCCTTTCTCTAGATCATTTATAAATAAGTTGAATAGAATGGGTCCCAGAATAGACCCTTGGGGGACACCACTAGTTACCTCTCTCCACTCTGAAAACCTACCATTTATTCATACCTTTGTTTCCTGTCTTTTAACCAGTTCTCAGTCCATGAAAGGACCTTCCCTCTTATCCAATGACAACTTACATTACTTAAGAGCCTTTGGTGAGGGACCTTGTCAAAGGTTTTCTGGAAATCTAAGAATACTGTATCCACTGGATCCCCCTTGTCCACATGTTTGTTGACCCCCCTCAAAAAACCCTAGGAGATTAGTAAGGCATGATTTCCCTTTACAGAAACTATGTTGACTTTTCCCCAAAAATTATATTAATCTATGTGTCTGACAATTTTATTCCTTACTACTAATTTGCCCGATACTGACTTACTGATCTGTAATTGCCAGGATCACGTCTAGAGCCCTTTTTAAATATTGGCAGCACATTAGCTATCTTCCAGGCATTAGGTACAAAAGCTGATTTAAAGGATAGGTTACCACCCGCAGTTAATAGTTCCACAATTTGACATTTGAGTTCTTTCAGAACTCTTGGGTAAATGCCATCTGGTAAGGGGACTTGTTACTGTTAAGTTAATCAATTTGTTCCAAAACCTCCTCTAATCACATCTCAGTCTGGAACAATTCCTCAGATATGTCACCTAAAAAGAATAGCTCAGGTTTGGGGATCTCCCCAATATCCTCAGCCATGAAGGCTGAAGCAAAGAATTCATTTAGATTCTCTGCAATGACTTTATCATCTTTGAGTGTTCCTTTAGCATCTCAATCTTCCAAGGGCCCCACTGATTGTTTAGCTGGCTTCCTGCTTCTGATGTACTTAAAAAACATTTTACTATTACTTTTTGATGTCCATACATCTTGTAAGACATGACAGAACTTGGCTGTCAAGAGATCTATTGGATTTGACTGAAAACTACAGCTGCAGAATGGGTATTGACTAAAGGAACAGAATAAGCTAATGGATTCCTGCTATTTACTAGTCCAGTTACTCGTGGAACTGTACTTCTCAACATAGGGTCATTGTTTTTTGTAAAACACAGAGACCATGGATATAAAATCAATTTGTGATTATATGAAGGAAACTTTTAGTGCTTCAGGCCCTGGTCCAGCATGGTACTTAAGAATGCACTTAACTTGAATAGACTTAGTCAAATGCTTAAAGTTAAGCATGCGATTAAGTATGTTAGTTGATCAGAGTCTAATGCTTTTCAGAAGATCCTGAAGTACTAGAAATTTTTGTGTTGTCCCAGCTGTGCAGTGAATCTTCTACTCAAAATCTGCCTGTTGCTATTCCAGTCTTTGGCTAACTCTTGTTTCAATACATTTAAGTGATGACAAGTGGCTTAAAGTTTACTTAAAATGTTAAATTAATTAAAACTAATTTACTATAAAGTCTCCCAGCATGTTTTTTGTTATCAGTGTGTTTAGATTGGAGAAGTGTCCATGTCTCCATCTTTGTCTTGAAAATGCACCAAATAAAAATGCACTGGGCATACTCAGCAAGTAATTGAATAATCATAAACAATACCACATATCTTCTAATTATTGTCAAAACCACAAACCAGTGAAAGGCAAGATTTAACTCGAATGCAGTTAATGTCACTGGTAAACAAATAACATTGCGGGCCAAATTCTCTTTCCATTAGTCAGAGCTGAATAGTATTTCTGAATGTAAAATGACAATGCACCAATTGTATTGGTCTAGTGCCTAGAAATCACAAATTTCTTCAAGAGGAATTTAATTTGTATGTTCTCAAGTGTACTCAGTTCACTTTAAAACAAACTGATGCTTTTAACATGATTTAACCACATAGCCCAAACTCATGCAGGGGAACTCCTCTTTTGCTTCAACAACTCCCTTTTATAGGAAACCTCATTAAAACATGTACACTTAATATAATCTTCTGTCCAACCATTCCTCTTTCCCTAGGTTAGATCAATATCATTGAAATGTTTTCCCCCCAAACCTCTAGCTTTTCCCTCTTGGGAAAATATCACTACCCCCCATGAACAAGATTAGATGATGCTCCTGAGATTCAGACTCAACAGACTGAATCCACTCACGCCAGCAAGCCGTAAAATCTCTCTTCATGACAATACTGCAAGTTGCATAGACACTGGAGGATGAGATTTTTCGAATGGACTAAGAGCTGACCTAACTCTGCTCCAAGGAAAGACAATTGGAGCGATTTTAAAAAAACTTTTTGAAAATTCCGCCATCTCTTTTCAGCCTGTCAGTATGCTAGTGACTTGCTAAGGAGGGCTAGAGATCTGCTTTGTAAACCCTCCTCTACTGGGTCATGCCATATAGTAGAGAGGTCAGCCTCAGTTTTATTGCCAGCTTTTACCACTGACCTTCTGTACAATCCTGGGTAAACCGTTTGACACTTCTATATCTCTTTCTGCAGTGTTGGGCAGTACTTTCTAACACAAGGGGGCTCCGTTCTCTCTTGGAATAATGATCATTTGAGCACATCCAACCAATCAAAATAATAAAGTGTCCCCATCATTTATATAGCTATTTAATCATGACGCCACTAGAACCTTATGGTTACTAGTTCTGAGAAATCCTCGATTCCTAATACATAACATTAAGAAGGGACATTGCTGCCTAGGGGCTGGTATGTTAACCCCTCTTAGTACACACATTATGTCATTGTCTGATTAACAGAAACTGTCTTAACTCCTGTAGCGATACTTTAAAGATCATGTGTTTGAGCTGTCAATATGTTGGGTTTGAAGTCTCTGCATCAGTAGGTCACTATCCTGGCCCCACTGAAATCAGCAGGAGTCATCAACTTCAGTGGGATTAATATTTCAACCCTATTGTTAAGACCAACCTTTGAGAGAACAGGGAAGCTTCAATATAGCTTTTGTGATTGAAATCATGATGTTACAAATGTGATAAAGATATGAAAATGATAAACTGTAACTAAAGATGAATACATTGAATCAAATATATTACAACAGAAGGTATCCATTTGTTCATTTGTTTCTATGTTTGTTTCATTATAGGAACTTATTTACAATTTCCCACACTGGGTGTCCAGGGGCTTATGAAGAAAAGGTCACATTTTGCCAGCAATAGTCCCAGAAATGTTTAGTTTCATCTTAATTTTTTTCCAATATTGGTCCTAGACAGAGACATAGTTTACACATATCAAGAAATGCTTAACTCTAATCTGTGAAAATTCATGACTAAATATCTCATGCAAATCTATAGAGATTTAAAGCACAATATTTAGGTGAGTCCCCAAATAGTTTCTTTTATTATTTTCAAGTATGTTTGCATCTTGATATTGAGAAAGAGATTTTACCATCACGGTTTCCCATTCAGCATGAAACCACCAAGTTGCAAACTGTCAACATCAAAACATCCTTTGCAGTGTTTCTCTCTGCTTGCCATGTTGGAAGGAGTGTGTGTGTGTGTGTGTGTGTAAGTGCGTGTAGCTAAATTCAATGATTCCTGACTGCTCAGTTAGCTAGTGGCATGTTTGCTTAGATATGGTATTGTAGAGTTGTTATTGGCTCAGTTTATCAAACAGTTTCAACATAATGGCTGACGGCTACTAAGATACTTTGACTTGACTAAGAAGAATAATTGTTTGTTGGCATCTAACATGCAGGCTTGCCAACATAAACTGCAGCTATTGGTATGATCTGGCAGGCACGGTATAGCTAGCAACTAGAATTGTTTAGGAATCTCTGTAGCAGTTAGCAATTTAATATCAGTAACTTCCAAGACTGTATGAATTATAAAGTATATTTTATAGCTATATTTCTATTAAATAGCATGTGATCTTTCCCCTTCTGAACTAAAAATAGCCTATTCTTCCTCCATAGGATTAGAAACTCATTTCTCCTCTCTTGCCCCTCCAAATGAGACATGTGGCTCATTTTAATAGTCTGCTGAAACCTGAGCAACTTCCAGTGAATGTTGGCATTGAGAACATTGCGGTCAAGGTCTGAGGATTTTGCACAGTGAGGGGCGAGAGAGGGACAATAAAGATTTTTTGTTTTAAAACAGTCATGTGAGGTAAGGCCTCTAAGCCTTTCAGGCTGCCTATATTTATAACAAGCCACATTCACTAGTTAATATGATATACTTCAGCTACCATAATTACAGTCCATTGTAGCAGATATACAACGAGTCTAAAGAGTATAGTCTTTTTGGGCTTTAAACACAGACTTTTTTTTGCGGGGGGGGGGAAGCACGTGTGTAATAAAATAACCATTTAAATTTGCCATTTGGCTATGAGAAAATAAATAGCAGGGGAAGAAAGCCTTTTTCAATAATTATGCTTTAGATATAAATTGTAGTTATACTACTGAGCAATTTAAATGAGACACCTCCACACATACACCTTTAGTCAAGATTAAAAAATAATTTTATCATTGAATAAGCTATATTAGATAAAGCTATGTTCAGATATTAATATAAACTGGAATTTTCAAAGGGGTTTAAGGGAGTCAGGCATTTACTTCCTCTGAATTTCAATAGGATTTTTGCATCTAATTCTGGTACGTTTTCAGCCAGTCCCACCCATTATTCATTTTCAATGACCTTATTACACAAGGAAAGTGATTGTTATTTAATTGGATTTAACAATTACCCTTTTAAACTCCATAAATAAACTTCAAGGACATAAAAATGGAAATGTTGTTAAGTAAAAGTTATTTCCAGACTTTAAATTCCAATGACCTATATTTACACAGGGATGGAAGAAGTAGTAAAAATGATTGTCTACAATCGACACTGAACCAACCCATTCATTAACATTTTCCTTTTAACTGATTAAGTATTTGCCCGCTTCCTGGTTTTGTCAGAAGTAAACATGGAAATGGTGAAATTATGAAAGAAATACTATATATACAGTGCATTCAATATTACCTGAATCTTAAAATCTTGGAAAACTCCTGAAAGTCCGTTCTCAAAAGATTTGCAGTACATTTTTTAACCTAAGTGGTTGGATAAGCACAAAGCTAACATGAGCCACCAAATCCTTTAGATTGTGCCATAACAGGTGGAGAATTATGATTTAAAGTAATAAATGTATTGGCTTTTGAAAGGACACTTGTAAATATGTTGGTTTTAGAGAAAAAAAATGGGCCCAATCCAAACCACTGTAAATATAAATTATAGTACCTAAAGTAATAGCATATAATATAATTGAAACCAAAATATAGGGACAAAACCAATGCATTTTAGTTCTAATACATTTTAGAACACATGTGCATTTGATATTATGATGTTAAATTCAAAATACTCCCAGCTCAGTGTAGACTCTCTCTCTCTAAATTCTGAGTTACTCTATCAAATTAAATAATCTCAACTTGTTTGTATAAACAAAAATAATAAACCCCTAGGTAAACCTTGTACAATTGTTTAATGGTTTAAAATGGCAGGTTTTTTTAAGGTAAGCAACAACCAACATGATACTTACAATTCACATTTATATATCATTACCCTCATCATTATTGAGTTCCAATCTACATCCATAACTGTTAATTTTTGCACAAGAAAGGTGCTGAGACTGGTATTTCCCCCAAATGATTCTACCCCAACTTGCAGCAAGAATTGCTTGAAGTCTTATTAGCTTGTTTATCCCCATAATATATGAAGTCCCAAGAATTTTTGAGGGTTTTCTCTCCAATAATAACACTAGAACATTGAAACAATGTTCCAAGCCTTGATCATCCTTGATTAGAAAGAAGAGCCACATCTGTGCAATCTCTGATACATTTTTTGTTTTCACCATAGCAAACATCTCATAATAATCACCAAAGTTTTGTCTTCAGGAAAGTTTCTTGCCACAAGATCCTAGGATTTGCTTTTTTGCTCACAGATCTTTAACATCATGCAGGTTTCTGGTTTGGTCAGGTTGCCACTTCAGTTGTGCACTGTATTTTGCCATACAGCTCCAGGAATAACAATGGTGTAACCTGATGCAGAATTTCACCATCTATTTAAATATACACAGAAGAAAAAAGCAAAGGAGCAACAAAACTAATATTTAACAGAGTAAATTCATTGGATTGAAAATGGTAATGCCAGTTGTGGCCTAAGTATGAATTGATCAGAGAATGGAGTAAGTAGTAAAGCAGCACAGATTTGGCATTCAAGGAATGTACAAAAGAAGCATAACTGACATTCACATGCTGTTCACTGGACGAGTTTGGCAAAGGATCCTATTTAAAATAAAGGGAGTTAAAAGCACTACACAAAAGCTGAATTTGTCCCTGGTACTATTCAAGATGGTCTAGGCTTATGTCAAAGAAACAGGGGTGATGGAGGTGCTGCTTTATTTTGCATCCTCCTGTGAGGTTTTTTTTCCCCACATGATCCTTTCTTCTCTTTGTATTTTGGTTACACTGTCTCTGCACATTCATTGAATGCCAAATCTCCTTTGCCACTTTCACTCATATTATAACTTATATCCACCATATAGCTAACCTTACCAGTTACATCACTACTGGATTTGACTCAGTTATGAGTGTGATTATTCCTCCATGTTTTATGAAAATTGACTTGTGAGTATAGATGTACATAACTCCGAGATTCTTTGGACAACATATTTCATGTAACCTATCAATTTCAATGTTGCAGTCTGCTGGATCTGTATATCGTATTTTGGTGCCTGTATCATTCTTGTATGTGAAGTTAGAAATGTGAAGTGTGCATCTGTTTATAGCTTTAAATCAGCTAATGAGAGCCACTATTAGTGCCCTGGAAGCCTGATGACTGGGTGATCAACTGAGTGACTTATAAACAGTCTTGTCTTCAGATACTTACTGATTCCCTCTACCTTCCTGATTTTCTGTACCCTCTGCTCCCTTTCTCCCACCCCCTCTTTTTTTTCCTCCCGCTCCCCCTTTTCTCCTATTTATTTTGGTCTGCACATCCTAAACTCAAAACTCCAGTCATCTGAAGAAGTGGGCTGTGTCCACGAACGCTCATGATACCATCTACATGTTTTGTTAGTCTATAAAGCGCTACCAGACCATATGTTGTTTGTCCTGTAAGTTTGAAAGGTGTTCAGTCTGGAGAGACATGTGATCATACCACCTAGTGCTGGAATCTATCTTGAAAGTGGCATTTTTCCATGAAAGGTAGGATATAAAACAAAGGGATCCCACTATCGGGCTATGTCTACACTACAGAGTTTTTCCAGGAAACCAGAGGTATCCCAAGGGGTCTTCTGTTTCTGTAACTTTAAAAACAACAAGCAATCCTGTGGTACCTTAGGATATGTCTAGACTGCATTGTTTTATTGGAAAAAGGTACGCAAATTGCAGAGAGTTTTGTCAGAAAAGGCTTTTCCGAAATTTGGCCCATCTACACTGGGCCAAATTTTGGAAAAACCTCCTCTTTCAGAAGAGCCCTTTTTCCTCATGGTATGAGGAAGACAGGGATTCAAAAAGAGTGCATCTTCCACAAAAAAAAGCAGAAAAGCAGACATGTTCCATCGTCTAGATGTAGCCTTAGAGACCAACTCATCTGATGAAGTGGATTTTATCCTTGAAAACTCAAGATAAAATATTTGTTAGTCTCCAAGGTGCCACAGAACTGTTCATTGTCTATAAAGAGTGAATTTCAACCTCTGTGAATTTAGCATATAGAAGGTATAGCCTAAATAATGCTTTTATTGAAAACCATAATTTAAAATCCCCCTAAGTAGAAATAAAATTGAATTGTTGTAATTTGAGATTATTATACTGATTTCAGCTTTCAGCTTTCAACTATTTGATTTTAAATGTAAGAACTAATTTGAGAGGCTCTTGCTTAAATTACATGGGAGAAAAGATGTGTCAATCAATAATATCTACAATGGATCAGCAAGACAATAACAGGGCTTTTACTTTATATTTGATTTCTATATATAATAGTTTTAATTAAAATCACTTTTGTTTAGTGCGCTTAATACGTAAGTGTAGGTTCTCTGTACACAGAATTTTTAGAGTTCACATTTCTTTATTTTTAATTATGAGAATTAAGGGAGTCAATAGTATGATAAAAATATAGTTACTGAAACTTCTAGTTTAAAGTTTACTTTGATTCTGTTGAACAAATAGGGAATGCTAAAATTCAGGAAAAAAAAGATACAGTTCACAAAATCATTGTTTCCAAAAGCAAACAAAACTAACAAACAAACAAAAAACAACCAACCAACCAACAAAACCCACTTCATTCCAAAATGTTATGAAGTTTTCTGAGTGTCAACAGGCTCACTGTTTATAAAAACAAGCACTTTAAAAAAACAGCAAAGAAAGATAGCATAGTTGTTAAACTGCCCACCTAAACTAGGCCAGAATGTCAGCTGGTGTAACTCCATTGACTTTAACGTAGCTATGCCAATTTACACCTGCTGAAAATCTGGTTTATCATTCTTACTAAATAAGAGTTCCACCTCTCTGTAATAAACAATATATAGCTGCAGAGATGAGTGCTGAGCAAGCACTTACTCCTTATTAATTTGTAGGCCACTGCCATTCATACTGAAGAATTAAATCTGGTCAGATCATTTTGAAAAAAATGTTTAATGACAAATGAATTGTAGTACACATTTGTCATGATTCTCCCCTCACGCACTTTCTGATAAGGTCTTTAAAAGGAAGCTCTTAAGCACCAGCCAGTTAAACAAGCAAGCACAAGCTTAACTTGAAGCACATAAGACATTTTACTAATTTCAGTGTGATTCCCCGTGTGCTTACTACAGCTCTGCTTCCCACAGCTCCCACTGGCCGGGAATGGTGAACTATGGCCAGTGGGAGCTGCAGAAAGTGGTGGCTAGCAAGTCCCTGTGGCCTGCTCTGTTTCGCACAGCTCCCATTGGCCAGGAATGGTGAATCATGACGAATGGGAGCTGCAGGCGGCTGTACCTGTGGACACAAGGTAAGCAATCTGTCTAGCAGCCCACCAGTGGCTTACCCTGATGAGCTGTGTGTGGTCAATGGGCCACAGGTTGTCTAATGCTGACTTAAGTGGTTTATTGTATTAAGCCTTACTTAGCCTATTGAGTGTTTGCAGTTTAGGATGGGCATCATACTCCTTATAAAGCTAACAAAAGCAACCTGTTTTCTTCAAATATAGTCAGGACATGTACTTGCAGTCCGATTTAACAATATGGAAAGTTTGACAGATAACAAAATAGGGGATTTTATATATGCAACTAGTGCAGAGTGAGTATCTCTGACCCATAATGCAAAAGAAAGGCTATTTTATTGATCAAAGAACATATTTTCTTTGATGAAGGAAATGGAGATGTGGTTGTATAGTCTGTCTCCTTTCCGCATACACCAAACACAAATGTGTACACCAATAAACATGATTTATGAGTTTGATTTAAAAGAAAAATCCTGGGGGCAAAATATAAGCATATGCTTTGCAAGTTGAAAAACAGGATAAAGAAAGACTGTTATTCTATTCTGCTTTTCATTTCTAAGCAAACTTATACAGAGGCAGGTGATTACTTTGTTTATTTTAATTTTTTACTTATTTAATTATCTTTATTCGTTGCTTTTTAAATCCTCCAGCAACCCACAGCTATCTGTCCTTTGAGCTATGCAAGGGTTTTGTTAGCTAAGGGCTTTGGTTGCTAAGGGCAGTCTGGGTTAGAAATGAAGCAACCCCAGGTTTACTTGAAAATTCAAACTGAAATCTCCATCATATGATCCTCAATTACAGCTAACTTTTCTCTACAATAAGCTATATGGAATTTTTTTTCCCTTTACATGGCTTTACAGTGATCATCCCCTTATTTGGAGATGGCCCTAAGGAAACAGGCTGGAGCAAAGTTTGTCAGGTTTCCACCTGCATGAGAAACATTCTTCCATATTCAATGAACTTTCACAACTCTGCACTCTCTTTAAATTCTTATTTCATGCCCATTACCTTGGAAATTAAGCACCAGGAACCCAGTGTTCTCTGGTCTAGTGGGCTTCACACCTAATGCAAGTATTTAACACAGCTGTGAATGGGCTTTAGATGTTATATTTAAATAGTTAAAAACTGCTACTATTTTGGAGCCCCAGAGAGCTCTAAAATTTCAGACGCTGGGACTTTTTTCCTATTTTCTTTCAGATTTTTCTGTTTCCTCTTCTCTATTCTACTGACTGCAAAACACCACATCTCCTTACTGCCAAGCTTACAGACAGCTTCTGTGGTATTCCATGGACCACTGAACAAGAATGTTTAGAGTAACATGATCTGCACTTTCCTATTACAAAGATTGCGAAAGTGCTCTGCATCTTATCCCATCCTCCCAATCCACACACAACTTCTGAGGCTTGGAATTCCTATGTCTGTCTCCAGATTTGCAGATAGAAGTTGGAAGATCTCTATGTTGGCACTGGGCCTATAGGCTTCCCAAATGCTTTCATACGCAACTCTGCACACTCTTCTACTTGAACATAATTTCATATGTCTTCCATTTCTTTTATAGAAAGGAGTGCTTAAGCAATCTAGAACAGATATGTTCATTTAAAACAATGGAATTCAGGTTCAGTTTGGCTATGATACGCAAAAGTTCAAATGTTTCTTTGAACTCTCATTCCTTGATTCTGCAGGGGAGGTGTGGACTTAACATTTCTATTGCTTATGCATGCATATATCAGGAAGAGAGAGACAAAAGTCAATAGTTATTTTGGTGCAAAAGAGAGGGAAAGTAAACAGACATTGCAGCTCCTGCCCTGCAGGAAAAGCAGGCATTCTATAGACAGCTATACAGGATGCAAGACCACTGAGAATTTAGCCTTCACGCTTGGTCAGAGTCTGTGCTGCCCTTCTAGTGGTATATCTATTTCACCATTCAACTCCTGTATCTGGCTCATATCAGCTGAGTTGAGGTTATGGGACTCAGACTACAGGGCTGAAAAATTGTGGTGCAGATGTTTGGGCTCAGGCTAGAGCCCAGGTTCCAGAGTTCGGACTCCAGCCTTAGCCAAACATCTATATTGAAATTTTACATCCCAATAGTCCAAGCCCCAGGTGTTTCACTTCAGTGTAGACATTCTCTAAGGGCACGTCTACAGAGAGCTATGCAAATTGCTTCGCTTATTTCAAAATCTGGCGCTGTCTACCCTGTGCTAATTTAAAAATAAATTGCTATTCTAGCATCTTCCTTAATCCTCATGCAACAATATTTACAGGAAGCCGGAATAAGAAGTCCGTTATTTTTAATGTATTTGGAAATAACAGGACTGCTGTTAAGATGCACGGAATGCTATTTCAGGATGTTATCCTGAAATAGCGCCGCTGTGTTGACATACCCTAAGGGGCAAAGCACTGCCCAGAACCAAGTGAAGGGCTAATGCAGCTTTAAGCTATGTTTCAGCCTCCTGATCCTGGACTGCTTCCATGAGATTATTGCTACTTATCTTGTAGTCCTATTTGGAATTCAGAAGCACAAAGGAGAAAAAGATTGGCGGAATTACAGATATTAAAACATTTCAGAATCTCATTAAAGTTTAAAAAACAACAAATGGTCTGGTAGCACTTTATGGACTAACAAAACATGTAGATGGTATCATGAGCTTTCGTGACAGGTCATCTGAAGAAGTGGGCTGTGCCCACGAAAGCTCATGATACCATCTACATGTTTGGTTAGTCTATAAAGTGCTACCAGACCATTTGTTGTTTTTTCCTGAACAGACTAACTCGGCTGCCCCCTAAAGCTATTAAAGTTTAAGTCTACTTTAGTTTAAAAAACAAACAAACAAGATGAAATTTGGGTGAACTGGGAGTTCCAGGAAGATGGAACCCCATTTTTTCTTACCAACCTCTAATTTAGAAACACCAGATATCAGGCAAAATAACTGCAAAAATAAGGAACTAAATAAAACAATTAAAAATCCAGTAGCATCATGAATAAATATGCGGAAGTTGATTCAGATAAAATAAAAACTGAGCTCAATATTTTCACCATCTCTAAAAACAAGCCACATCTTGAAAAGTTCATCTCACTTTTCTTTTTAAAGTGCTTATTTCCTGCCAGAGGTTGCAGTGCTGTATCAGCTTATGAATCCTGGAAATCATATAATATAGCCTCTTCCTGTGAGATTTCCAGCCACATTTTTGCAGATTGAAAAGATCCAAAGACTCACATAAAGCTTTTAGAGGCATCTGAAATTCAGGCTAACTGAACCAAACACTTCAGTTTTGCCCTTTGCTCATCATGGTTCCCAAAAGAATCATTAGCTTGAAACAACAAGAGTAATTATTCTACCTTTTCAGGTAGGAATGAGAAATTGAAAAGGTAAAGTATTTCCCATAAATTTGTCAATGACTTGCAATGATTTTGTCATATTTCCCATTTACTGTAATGAATGGAGGTTTAAAGCGATGTGATTCCCATTAACAATTATGGAAGAATAATGTCAGTGTCTCCACACTGTGCAGAAAAGATATATTTATAATCTTTACTATAAGTAGGGATAGGTGAAAACTAGAAGAGAATTAAGAATTAAAAGAACTGAGCCAAATAGCTGATTTTTCAGTTTGGTGGCCAAAAAGATTTATTTCCAATCCAAACTGGAGGAGGGGAGGGGAGGATTTTTCTTGCCAGAGCAGGAAAAAAACAGAAAAAAATTATTTCGGCTGAACAAAATGTCTGACTATTGTTTTGAAAATGTTATTTCAAATTGATTTTTCAAGATCAATTCAAAACAGATTTGAAAAAGTCTAAATATATTTGACATTTACAAACTTTTTTCAGCTGAAACTATATTCCAAATTCAACCCAAATTTATGCATAGTTATATGCCCCAAAATGCACATTTTCAGCAAATTTCCTATTCACCAAAAATCTTTCACCCAACTTTAATTAAGTATCATTTTACCAATCAGCCTATTTCTTTCTCCATTCTCAGAATTCAGCCCTATGGAAGCAAAGCTTTCTGACAGCTCTGAATCTTCAGTTATCCTTTTAAAAATATGTTTTCCTGCCTATTCACTCCATAAAAACAAAGGAAATGTCCAACTATCATGCTCATTTTGGGGTATTACTGGCCCACCTGACAGAAAAGATTACGGCATACAATCCTATAGCTGGTTGGTCCCAAGACTAGAGAGACGAGGTGGTGATGTAATTCTCTTTCATTGGATCAACTTCTGTTAGTGAGAAAGAAAACCTTTCAAGTTTACACAGAGCTCTTCTTCAGGCAGATGACCTGAAGAGCTCTGGGTAAGTTTGGAAGCTTGTCTCTCTCACAACAGAATTTGGACCAATAAAAGGTATTACCTCACCCACTTTGTCTCTAGAAAATATTGAAAGTCTCACCAACGAACTAGTCTGGCACCATTTGCAGACAAATTTTGCAACCTAACTGGTCCAACTAAGCTTTTAAGAGCTAGATTCTACCATTTCTAAGTTACAGTGAATAATCATACTGATATACATTGATTTCAGTGGGGCCAGGATTTCAGCCAAAGTCCCTCTGAGGCCCCATTCTTCAACTCCTATTCATGTGAAATAATATCTGGCACCCTGAGTAGTCCAAACATACCAAGATGACTCAGCCTATGCAAAGCTGCACATTGTGAGTAGGAATATCAAACTCAGACACCTACCATAAATTAGTGAATATAACATGTGTCCAAGTATAACACGCACTCGTGTATTACCCGCAGTTTTTCTATCATGTGTAAAAAATATATTAGAATACCTGCGGACGTACATAACCTGCAGAGACTTCTGCCATCTTCATAATAGAATCTGGTGGTCTTTGATGTGGTTGCCACTTGCCAGCTATAAAGATTGAAGATTATGACATCATGCAGCCTGATAATACTGGGTCTTGTTATACCGGTAATGAGGCTGCTGAGCTATAAAAAAGCAATAAGCACTACCCTATTACCGGTATATAAGACCTACACCAACCACAATGTTTTAAAACTTTTTCAGTTTAGAACAAATATAGTCCAAGAAAATATTTTTAAAGATGCCTAAGTCCAAATCATATACAGTCAATTTTAAACTATCTGTTGTTACATATGCAAAAGAAAATGGCAACAGAGCAGCAGGCAGAAAATGTTCTGTTAATGAAAAGTCTGTTCACGAGTAGAGAAAAGAAGAAGTGGAGATTGAGAAATTAAATCCTCACAAAAGAGCACACCGAGGAAAGAAAGCCAAATGGCCAAATCTAGAAGAAAATCTGGCGAAGTGAGTTCTTGCACAGAGAGATAGCCAACGTGTGGTGTCAACGGTAGCCATAAAGCTCAAGGCTCGACTTATGGTTTTGGAGATGAAAAATGATTTTCACAGAGGCTCGGGTAACTGGGTTTACAAATTTATGAGATGAAACAACCTTTCAGTTTGAGCATGGACAAGTGTTGGGCAACAGCTTCCTGATGAATGGGAGAAGAAGATGGATGATTTCAAAGATTTTGTCCATAAAGAAATTAACCAGCTGGACCTGAAACCAAATGACGTCATTAACATGGACGAGGTGCCCATTTCCTTCAATATACCCACAACTCGGTCTGTTGCTGCAACTGGAGTGAAGACGGTGTAGCAATCACAGGTCATGAACACACCTGTTTTACGGTCATATTGGCATGCACAGCAGGTGGTGAGAAATTGAAACTGATGGTAATTTTTAAGAGGGTGACAATGCCTTGAGAAAAACTACCAGCCGGTATGTCTATGGTCTGTAACAAGAAGGGCTGGATGAACACAGAGGTGATGAAGATGTAGACAGACGGCTGCTTTCGTGTACAAAAAGGTGGGTTTTTTAAACCCAAATCTCTGCTACTTTTTGATGCCTTGGCCGCCCACAAAGAAACTTTGGTTCAAAAACATATCAATGCCATGGGAGCACATATCGCCGTAATTCCAGGTGGACGAACCTGCAAGTTGCAACCGCTTGATGTAGCTGTCAACCACCCATTCAAGTGCTTCATCTGTGAGGAATGGGACAATTGGATGACAAACGGGGAGCACACCTTCACTATGGCAGGTCGACAGCGCTGTGCAACTTACGTTGAAGTTTGCAAATGGGTACTGGCAGCTTGGGAAAGAGTAACATCGGCTACTATTTGCAATGGATTCCGTAAATGTGAAATTCTTCTGGAAATTGACTCGTCTAGCTCTGAATCCGACTACAACAGTGAATCAGAGGCAGCATCACAGGCCTCAACCATCAATGAAGCATGCCTAGCCGAGGTTATGGATGTTTTTCAAGACTGCAAGTATGATGAAAGTTTTGACGGTTTCGAAAATTCAGACGCTGAGGAGGATGCTGCTAGTTATGACTCAAGTGATGCAGAATAAACTTATTCAGCATGCAGCATGTACTATTTGTTTTATGACAATGTGTAGGATGGATTTTTTTAAAGCTGCAGTATCATATGTATTAACATTTATTTATTTAGTAGCTTCACAGTAAGTAACATTTTAACTTTTATTTTATTTTAGTAAACACAACAACATTGCCACTCTTATTAAATTATTATTAAATCAAAGATGCTGATTTTATTATGTCGATCTTGTCTTCTTGTAATATGAGTAAAAATCAAATTGCATAAGATGCAGACATATATACCCCGCAGGTGGAGAGGGGGCATGGTAGGTAAAAACATGGGCAACCCAGGGGCTATATTTGCTAATTCACAGTACTAAACATTCTAACTTTATTGGGTGCTTCAGTGGCAGATTTAGAGTTAGTGGGGCTCTGTGCTCAGCTTCATTTTTGCCCCCCCCCTTTCCTGGGCACCCTGCCAAGAAAAAAAAACATTCATACTTCCTGCCCTTTCCATTTTTCATTTTTTTTTCTTCATCCTCCTCCTATAATATAAGCAATAAGAAGTAAATGAAAATAAAGTGAAGTACCTTGATTGTTTTTGTAGTCTAACTTTTTTTTCCACAGACCATTTGGAAATTGCTGAGGGTCTCGGTGGACCACTTAATGATCTTTCCAAATATTGTTAGTACCATTAGCTAACTATTGTAAAGTGCTTTGGATAAGAGTGCTTTATTAAAAAAACCCAACATCATAACCTTTCCTCAGTCCACCTGAATCGAATTCTCGGAGCACAGTTTGAGAACTTCTGGTCTAGATGAAAGCTTGTATTTGAAAACATGAAAAATGTGTAAAAATAAAATGTATAGATGATGCATGAATGGAAAAATAAAAGTTAACTTCCTCTGAAGAAATGTATTCATTTAAAAGATATATTCAGATAGCTTTCTTTTAACACCTTTTCTTTACAAAATCATCAAGTCATTGTAAGTAATACTTTGTAAAGAGGCAGTTTCAGCTGTCAATATTGCTGAACTTGTCAAATGTTCCTGACTCATCATATTTCCCAAATAATTTTTAACTCACTTCAATACAGAAGAAGAATATTTGTCACAGGTATTGTTAAAAATATTTTCAGAATGGTTTCTACATTTGGAAAGGTTGCCTGCAAACCATCATGTACATGTTTATACAAATCAACTGGTGATCTCAAAGCACAGACCTCATCATTTTCAATAAAATGAATAAAATGTTTCACTTCATCTTCAAGAAGATTTGTGTTTATGTTCTCTCAGTAGAATTCTGTTAATTTCTTAATGTAGTGGCTTTTAGCATCTTCATCCATGCTTCTGTCAAAAAACATGCAAAATAAATCAACAGTTTTCTTTAGAGATTCACTTCTACTCTGCAATTGCACTATTATTGTGTCAAAAATAACATCAACAGTTTCAACAATGATCCTATCATTCCCTTTTTCATTGATTTCATCGTCTCTAATTTAATCAAAAAATAACTTCCTGGTTGTGTTATTCTTCTCATCAGATATATTAGAGGAATCTTTATTTTCTGTTACTGTTAGTGCCTCTGCTTCCACGGATATATAATCATTTCGAACTTCCATGACAAAAGTTGCAGCTGAGGCTTACAGTTGTGCAGCATTCAATAAATTTGTATTAACTTTTTGTAGTGATTTCTGATGTAATTAATTATTTGAAGTAAACAGTTCCAGAAAATAGTGAAAACAGCAATATCATATTTTTTAAACTTCTTTCTAAGGATTGTGCTTCAGTTTTCTCATGTGGTTTTTCAGAATTTGATGTGGCTATACGTAATAAGGTTCTCTTTATAACATAATAACATCTCTTTATAACATCATAACATTTCTTTATAACATCATTTTCAAAGCCAAAACAGCATCTACACAAGTAGTCCACCTGGTGTCACAAATTCTTTTAACTGTCAAATGTTTTCCATTTGCTTCCTCCAAGCATGACTGAAGCATTCTTCACCAATGTGTGGAAACCAAAGCATGTGAGTTTTGAACAAAGTAAAAAGAATGTGTAGCTCCCTCACAAGTTGTAGCTGGAGCAATCTAGATTAAATTTAAGGAGTGGCTGGAACCTGGTATGAATAAAGCAGAACGATTTGCATTGTTCAGTGTTGCCTGTAGACCTGAATATTTTCCTACCATATTTGTGGCGTTATCAAAGCTCTGATATCCAAACCTAAATGATTTCCAAAACTGTTGTCTCTAGACATTCAGAAGAATGGGATTTTAGTGGGATAAAATGAAGAAATTGCTCTACAACTTCACCATTTCCAGTCACATATCTTAAAATTAATGTTAATTGGTCTACATGACTCACATCTGGTGTTGAATCAACTATTATGGAATAGTACTTGGCATCCTTTACTTCATCAGTGAATTGGTTTCTGAGCTGCTCTGCCATTATAGTAATGAATTCAGTATAGGCTTGGTGCCTTAAGAAGTTGGTCTTCCCTCGGCCAAAATATTGATAATTTTTCAAATGCTCATTGAAAAAATTGTCAAATTCACTAAGATATTCCACGCAGGTTAAAAAAATTGCCTTTTCAATTTGACCCTGATGGCTCATCATGTCCTCTTAGAGGTAGTCTAAAAGAAGACAGCAGTTTCACTAGGGCAACACATCTCAGCACTTTCCTCCAATAAGAGCACTCCTTCTCAAACTGAGCCGATAACCCAGAAATTCTTCTGGATAATTTACATCTTTGAACAAATTTACACATAGCATTAATATGAACTTTGGAAGTTTCATGATCAGCAATATTTCTTGCAACCAGTGTTCCCTCTAAGCTGCGGGACAGCATGGCTTTACAGGTGATTAATCAGCCCCACCCAGTCAGAGGCTCAGGGCTGACTGATTGCACAGGGCTGATTAATCACCTGTGAAGCTGTGCTGCCACGCAGCTTAGAGGGAACACTGCTTGCAACATTTCTCCAATTAGAGTGCCCATCTACAAATGTTTATTTTCCTTTATTATGGTCAGGGAATAATTTGCAAATATAACAGTAGACTGCCTTTGGAAGTTTCCAGAAAAAATCAACCAATTTCTCATTTCTGTGGTCCCACTTTTTGGAATCCTCAGAAAATGGGTACTCATGAAGAACTTTGAATTGTTTTCATCCTCTAGCCTCATACTCTTTTCTTCCTCAAGTTTTCCACATTACCTATGTTTTTCGGTTTATTTACGAAGAAATATTCTGTCATATCCAATGAAATAGATTTGGGCCATAATGCAATGTCTTCAGGGTAGGTTTCTTCTCTTACTTTGACAAAATTACCAATATTTTGTAGTTCCATTAGCACTTCAGAGTTCACTTGTTCAACTTTTGTTTGAACTTTTGTCGTCGTGGTATCCCCATAACTCAGCAAGTGATCAGATAATTCAGAGGTTTCCTCCCTCATGCTTTTTGATGAATGTCCTCTATTCAATACTTCAAGATTTTTAAAATAAGATGACAAACTATCTTTTTGCTTAGCTTTGTCTTTTTGTCTCACCTTCATTTTTTTGTGTTTTTTGACTGCCAGACTCATAGTATCACTTTATTATTGCTAAAAAACTGACCTTGAGTTTTAGGCAGATTCAAAATGTCTGAAAGAGCAGGGGTTTAGCTATGGGTGGGCCTCACTAGGCCATGGTCTGGACCACCCATTCCCCAATTAGGTTTAACATCAGGGGCTCTGGAATGTTTTTAATAGTGGGGTGCTGACAGCCAGCCCTTGTCTCTCCCAGGCACAGGTCCTGATCTGGGTGCGGGCCATAGGCATAGGAACTAAGGGTTCAGGCAGGGCTGCTCACAGAATAGCCAGGCCCCTGGGCAGGTCTGTGCCCCCAGAAGGGAGGGGCCTCAGGCAGAAGGGGTGGAGTTGCGGGCCCAGTGCAGGAACAGAGCCACCATAGTGGGGCTGAAGATGACGACTGACAGAGGAGATACAAAGATCTCCATGGCTGTGGAGAACAGCTTCAG
The DNA here is from genome assembly GCA_032595735.1 of Pelochelys cantorii. NCBI lineage: Eukaryota > Metazoa > Chordata > Testudines > Trionychidae > Pelochelys > Pelochelys cantorii. The sequence goes on along the minus strand of CM064326.1, from coordinate 327,563,418 downwards.
GTGCCCAAATGGCCCTGCACTGGCTGGACCAGAGAAATGGGCAGAGACCCGCATGTGCTCCACCTGAAGGTGATGGGGGGACAGTTCCATTGGCCACCTGAGCACCCTCCCCACCCCTCCACCCCCGCCATTGGCAGCAGCCACTCACCATGTAGCAGCCAATAGCAGCACAACATTACAGGGGATGGAGGACTCAGGAGGAGGGGGCAATGCAGCTACACAGCCAGCTGCCAAAAAGAAGCGATGCTTTCCCACTTCAAAATGCAGCTTTTTTCCTGCTGGTGGTGCAGCTTGCAGGCTCTACAATTCCTGGCTGCCTCCCTCCCCATCCCGAGGGCAGCTGCCACTCACCAGGTGGTGGCCAGCAGCATGAACATGGGCTGGAAGGCTTCAGAGGAGCACTGGGTAGCTGCACGGCCAGCGGCTAGAGAAGCGCGGCACTTTCCCTCTTCAAAGTGTAGATTTTCTCCATCCAAGTGCATGGCTGTCCAATACTCCTCTGAAGCCTTCCAGCCTGTGTTCACACTGCTCGCCACTACCTGCCAGCTCTCCCGACGCTGCAGCCTGCTGGTGAGCCTCTCTGCTCTCCTCTCCTTCTCCCCCCGAGTCCTCTCTGGAGAGGGACTGCCCCCTCCCCATTCCCTGCAGAGCACCAGCCCCCTGTACAGGAAGTGCCAGACCCAGCATAGGACTTCTTGGCCCTGATGTCCTGTGTTGCTGGGATGGGGGGGGGGTGAGGAGGGGCGTGCCAGGACACAGTATTTCATTGAAAATCCACCCCTGGGGTGCTCATCCAAACTGAATAAGGGCCTGATTTTGCCCCTTAGCTCACAGTTACTGGGACTGCCAGTGGAGTAAGTTATTACACAGTATGAGCCAGGGTGGCAAGACAAGGCACCAATAACCAGATTCAAATCTTACTGAACTCAATTGATAGACTCATTGCAATCACGAGGCTTTGGGGCATCCGTAAGTGAGCAAAAGCAGTGTGCTCTCTCTACCACGGTAGGCTGCACCAAGAAGCAAATCACAGACGTACCACTGGAGGCCTAAGCTTCCTAGGGGACTCTAAATTTGAATGTCTCAGTTTCTGTTGGTACCACTGTGAATACCATATTCAGTCTTCATTTGACGACAGGGAGAAAAATTAGCTGTTGGAACAAATTTCCATGGGAAGTTTTGGATTCTCTATCTACAAGATTCTCTATTTATTTTGTAGATAGAGAATCCATGACTTCTCTTTGAAGTCTGTTCCAACAGCTAATCGTTCTCACAGTAGAAAATTTTGTGCCTCATTTCTAATTTATCTGGCTTCCACTTCCAGCTATTGCTTCTTGCAATGCCTATCTCTGCTAAGTTAAAGAAACCTCCAGTGCCTGATATTTCTCCTAGTGAGGAAGTAATTAATAAAGGGCACGCTCTTAAACACCCACATTACTTACAGCTGAATTCTGCATTCCTTATAAATGATGCCCTAGTGAAGTCAGGGATACAACTCACCTGAGTAATGGTCTTTAGATTGCTTTGGATTTGATTAGAAGCATGGGTGTCTGCTGAGTGTTTGTGCCAGTATTAGGACCTAATTCAACAACTGAAAGGAAAGACTTTCCAATCAGTTAAGTGAGCTCCAGATCTTGCCTTCAGTTAATATTGATGGGAGAAATGTTAGGCCTGGATTGCCCCCCCCCCCCCCATCACTCGATGGCCATGTAAGGTGGGCAGGAAGAAAGCATCAGTGGCTTTCTCCCTGATCTCTACTCTGTGCTGGTACAATAGGGACACCGTTGTATGCTCAAGGAGAGAAGATGAGCAGGTGAGGACATGGTGCTGCCTTCTGCACTAAGCATTGGCTAGCCAAGAAGGGGAAGCTGCATGCACGCTCACCCATTCCCACTGAGCTCCATGAGGAATTTTCCCTCCCTGAGTGGTACAGAGTTTCACTTCCCCCAGAATGGAGCTGAGCCTAAATGGCACAACTGAGTCCACAGGGAACGACTCTCACATGAGCTGTGGAATCCCCATTAAGTCAGCCAGCAGCGAAAGGGGGGAGATAAAACTTGGATGGGGAAAAAAGCCATATACATATGTCCTGGTTCCAAACCTCTCCCAGTTGAACACTATGGCTTTATTTCTTTCAGGTAGGAAGGATAAAAATCTGTTAATAATTTAGCTTGAGAGCCCCATCTTTGTGCAATCATCTGTTTGCCAGTAATGGCAGAATTCATAATGAAATGATTTTACATTTCTTTTATGTGATTGTCATGTCGACGTTTTTGTATTTTTAAATGTTCCATCCTAATTGAAGATTAGTTTTGTAGAAAAGCAGAGTGTTACCTACAATTACCAAGGGAAAGATTTGAGGTGAAATTATTCCTCAGGAAGAAATACAAATTAGTTCATTCTAGCTTGGCTTGCATACAAATTATGCTATTAAAATATGAATGCATGAAAATATTATGAAGCTCAGATCTTATCAGAGGTCAGCTTCAGAGGGCCAGAATGAGACTGGAAGAACTATCATAGTCTTTATTACAGACTCCATAGCTTGTAGTACATGTTTATATTTTATAAATAAATCATTCAGGAAGATAGAGCCTACAGAATAACCAAGAGAAATGTAATATGGAATCAATCTAATTTAATCTTTATCGTTTTCATTGTATCTGGCTATAACATGGGTCTTATTAAATGTTAGCCCCAATGACTATCTGAGCCAAATGCAAAACCAGTGCTAGCAGCTATAGACTTTTCTGAAACACAGTAGCCAACGAATGAGGACTCTTTTTTTAAAGCGTCATTTATGATAATAATAATATGGAGATATACCATTTCAAAGAACCAAAAGGGACTGTGTGAGGTCATTAAATCCAGTCCCCTTCCCTCACAGCAGGACCAAGTACCATCACTAATGGATTTACCCCAGATCCCTAAATAGCCCCTTCAAGGACTGAACTCACAACCCCAGGGTTTAAGCAGGCCCATGCTCAAACCACTGAACTAGCTCTCCTCATATTGATAATATGAGCTTATTTTCTTCTCACTTACACTCTCTAAATCAGGAATAATTTCCCTGAAATTAAGTGAGTTACACTAGCGTAAAGTTGGTGGGAAAAGAGAATCAAGTCCTATATGACTCTTTGTGACCAGAAAGAGGAAAGCAAAAGTTTTACCACACAGTAGTTTAGCATTGGTCATATGAATTATATGGAATCAAGATTATCAGATCGGATTTCTTAACACATATGCTAGGACCAAACTTACTTCTATGGGTGTGCATTTGTAACTACTTCAGGACCAAAGTCAATGTGACTTAGTCACATGCAGAAGTGATTTCCTGAATCATGGCCTTAGACTGCAAATGCTGAATTACTAAATTTTTAAAAATCCACTAGGTAGCACCAGCAGCAAATAGAATTAATTTGCCATTTAAGCTTTAACTAAGGTGGCCCTCCCTATACAATATCTCAGCACCTCACACTCCTGAATATATTTATCTTCACACCAACATTGTGAGGTTGGGAAATATCCCCACTTAACAGAGGAAAAAATGAGGTATAGAGAAGCTAAATGACTTTCCCATGGTCAGACAGGATGCCTGTGGCAGACAGAGGAATTGAAACCCCCCTCCCTGTCCCCATCTTCCATGGCAGTATGCTAACTATTGCAGTATCCTTCATCTTTGCATTAATTACCTGAGATGTGATTCAGTAAGATGAGCTTCACTCTTTTGGGAGTCAAGGCTTGCAGTTAATGTTAATAACCCTCTATACCGAGCAATATGGTAGCAAGGAAAAATGCAGAATTGTCTTTCTATTATTTTTAGTTTTCCTGGCTATCAATAAAGTAAAATCTGAGAGGCTTTGAGATTAACATCTGACCCAGAGCTTGAGATTCAGTTTTTCAGAGCTCACACAAGCGTAGGAGTCAAGCTTTTTCAGTAATGACTTCCTCCATTAATTTAATGGAATAGTTTCTAAGTGACACAATATCCACTATAAAGGGCAAACTGGACAGCTGAGTCATTATTGGAATAGTCACTTACCCCCATTCTACCCTCTTTAAATATTATACATTGGGTCGGGAGAACTGAATAGATTGTAGCTAATGTGCAGGCCGATTGCTCTTTTGTTCCTTATTGGGATTTCCATCACGAAACTGCTTAGGGTGATGGTTTATTTAATTTATTTTCAATGTTATAAAAATGCATGCATCATAATATTTTAGGACACATGTAAAGCATACTTGGTTTCTGTTCATTTTGGATAAAAAAAATTAACAATATTAAACTACTCACTGTATGCCATATTCATCCTGGAGTAAGTTAAAGTTAAAAAATTATTATATAGAACTAATAGGCCAAACACATTTTATGTTTTGTATCTACCACGTTGATACTGACAATGTGTATTGCATGACTAATATTTAATTGTTTTGAATAGAAATGAACTTACACCCTAATATTAAAAATAAACTTAAAAATTCTTCATACCAGCATTACTATTCATTTCAGTTCATGCATGCTGTTTTATCAATAAAGTCACATTTCATATCCTGTAAAGAGGCAAGGAAGATATTATGTCAAATTCCAAAAGAGAGTCACTGTTTATGCCATCACAGGTAGAAGAGTAATAGCCTGAGAGATTCTTAAATTACTAATATAAATGAAAAACAATATGTGGTATGTTGATTCAATTATTGCACGTGCCTTAGAAATGCACACAATATTACTAAGTGCCCCTTACATTATTAATATTGCCATTTTGGAGCACAACTAACTATATTTCTCAATAGATCTAAAGTGAAATTTCCCCTTTATGTGAATCTCTAATTCTGGATAACACATGTGAGAATTGCTCTTGTCTATCAATAAGATAATGCATTAATAAATATTAATATGATCTATAATAATATATCTATTTATATAGCTCTTTTCAGCTTACTATCGCCTCATCTTTACATGCCTTGGTAACATCACCACTGTTTTAGAGATGAGGTAATGAGAGCACAGATAGAAAAAGAGGGCCCTTTGGACAATAATCTGTTTCTGGATAGGCCAATATTTTACAGGATTGGGATTTGTTTCCATTTTTTTTTAATAACATTTTTTGTGACAGTTGGTCACTTGGTAGCTCTCTCTGCTCAGTCAAATCCTTCAAACCCATGAAACTGAATGAAGGTTTAAGATTTTTTTTTTAGATTTGTCTTCAGTAGCCAATGTGAAACCAAACCCCAGAGTGAAACTCGAGAGATATCAATGAAAATTTTTAATGAATGGAGCTGTTTTTAACAAATTCTAATTGTAAAGACAACGGGATTGGAAATTATACCAGATGTCCATTTGAGTCCCACATTATACTAAGATTACATTTATAATTAGTTTATACATGATGAATAATAGATTAACTGATATTTTAATAAATGGCTAAGCAATTGTTATAGAGTACAATAGCTCAGTGGGTTACTTACCACAATGGTTTAATGATCTCTAAAACCTTCTACTGATGTACTTATACCCATCTATAAAAATATTATTGATTTCTGCAACTACTTACAATTTCTATCAATCATTAGTTAATGTTTTCATAAACAATTTATAAGGGTGTACCTTTAATGTAAAGTACGATCTTCTTTTCTTATGAACTTTAGGGACCTGCTTTTTTTCTCATTTATACTTGTATAAATATGATAGTCTTCTACTGAAGTCAGTGAGGTTTTATTGGTTTTATACCAGAATGACATTAAAATCTAGGCTTAAATTTTAGCAAGTATAATGTGCACCAGAAGTACTCATGCTACACAATATTTTTTTTTAATTTTGGTCATTCTGTCAAGGAACAGAAATGCTAGCATGTGACTTATGAAGTAGCCAATCCTATATCACATAAATATTGAAGAGTGAATAGTTAAAGGCCAAGTTAAAGTGAACAGTCAGGCCATTTATTGAACTATATGTACATAAAGTAAGTGTTCAAATAATTGTGAATAAAATTTTTATAAGAATCAAGAAATTTCTGGAACAGAAAAACATGTAAACGTGTTGAGTAATTTCTTCAGTATGAATTGCTTCCCTGGTTCACATTACATCCTACTTTGGTCACAAAAATAGATTAAGAAAAATAATATTGAAAATACTCTAATGTATTCATTTTGAGATTGCTCTTTTAGCTGTGTTTTTTAACGGTTTAGCATGAATAGATAACATTTCATAAAATCATAGGATTTAGAGATAGGAGAGATCTCTGCAACATCTGTCCCGTTCCCTGCCATGAAGACCAGAGCAGGGAGACTATTTTACCCATTTTTTTTAAAAAAGAGAGATCATAGGCAAACTGAATGTAAACAGCTTTTTAAAGTTGGACTCTGTCTAGAAAACAGTTTTTAAAGCGAGTTTGACATGGCCATTGTCACTTTAAATACAGTATCCTGCGAACAGGAGCAGCTAACAGGGAGTTTGGAGAGGGAGTTCTCCAGATAAAAGGGGAGTAAAAACGGGACCCTTGTGGTAAGTGGCTGTCTGGAGTGTGTGTTTGTGTGTGGGGGAGTTATTTGCTGTGTGCTGAGCTTGTGTTTGTGTGTTTGGTTGGTTTGTTTGTTTGTTTGAAGGAGCTTCTAAAAGGTTTGAAATCTAGAAGCCTCTGTTAATTGGCTGAGCCTCAGTCAGGGGGAGGGGCTACCAGAGCTATATAAGCCTGTGACTCAGGGACCAGGGAGCTTGCGAACAGGGAGTTTGGAGAGGGAGTTTAGAGGGGGAGGTTAGAGGGCACTAGGGACTTCTGACCTTCTTTAAACCATAACTCTTATAATAATCGATATTCCAGAGGTTTAAAAAGAATCCCAGTTTCTGCTTAAACTTATTCATTAGAAAAATGGAGACAGAAGCCCAGCAGCAGAGTGGGGGCTATCCTGTTTATTGCGTCGAGTGTAACATGTATGATTACCTGCCCTGTGGGCGGGTGGCGTATGTGTGCACCCGTTGCAAGGAGCTCCTGACCTTCAGAGACCGGGTTCGGGCTTTGGAGGCCAGGGTGGCTGAACTGGAGGAGCTAAGGGAGGTAGAGAGATATGTTGATGAGACTTTCTGGGACACTGTAGTACTGTCTCACCTCCAGTCTGAGAGCCCCAGTGCTCCTAAGGAGGATGAAAGTCTCAAGCGAACAGAGCATTCAATGGGAGCAGAGGGAAACCATCCCGTAGTTGGGACCCTCCTCCCAGAGGATGTTGCGGTATCCTCTCGCACTGAGGATACCTCTGAGGGGGAGGGAATGCCAGTTAGGAAGAGGCAGGTGTTAGTAGTGGGTGATTCGATTGTTAGAAACATAGATAGTTGGGTTTGTGATGACCGGGAGAACCGTATGGTCACTTGCCTGCCTGGTGCGAAGGTTGCGGATCTCTCGAGGCATCTAGATAGACTTATGTGTAGTGCTGGGGAGGAGCCGGTGGTCGTGGTACATGTAGGTACCAATGACGTAGGGAAGGGTAGGAGAGATGTCCTGGAGGCCAAATTTAGGCTGCTAGGAAAGAGACTGAAATCCAGGACCTCTATGGTGGCATTCTCGGAAATGCTTCCAGTTCCACGCGCAGGGCCAGGTAGGCAGGCAGAGCTTCAGAGTCTCAATGCGTGGATGAGACGATGGTGTAGGGAAGAGGGGTTTGGATTTATTAGGAACTGGGGACACTTTTGGGAGAGGGGGAGCCTATACAGGAAGGATGGGCTCCACCTAAACCAGGGTGGAACCAGACTGCTGGCACTAAACATTAAAAAGGCTGTAGAGCAGTTTTTAAACTAAGAGATGGGGGAAAGCCTATTGGGGCGGAGATGCACGTAAATCGGAGGGAGACTTCTCTTAGAGGAGAATCCATTGATAGAGATTCTCTAAGCTGTAGTCAGAAAGAGAGGAGGGGAGAGGGCAAACCATGGGCCAGAGCAGACAAACAACCGCATACAAAGGAATCCAATGCACCAGGAAAGGGCAGACAAATAAGCAGTGGCAAATTTTTAAAGTGCTTCTACACAAATGCTAGGAGTCTGACTAATAAGATGGGTGAACTAGAGTACCTAGTATTAAATGAGGAGATTGACATAATAGGCATCACTGAAACCTGGTGGAATGAGGAAAATCTGTGGGACACAATCATACCGGGATATAAAATATATCGAAAGGATAGAGCAGGCCGGGTGGGTGGTGGAGTGGCACTGTATGTGAAAGATAATGTAGAATCAAATGAAATAAAAATATTAAGTGAATCAACATGTTCAATAGAATCGCTATGGATAGTAATTCCATGCTCCAATAATAAGAAATTAGCAGTAGGGATATATTCCCGACCACCTGACCAGGACAGCGATACTGACATTGAAATGCTGAGGGAGATTAGAGAGGCTACCAGAATAAAGAACTCTATAATAATGGTGGATTTTAATTATCCCCATATTGACTGGGTACATGTCACCTCAGGAAGAGAAGCGGAGATAAAATTTCTCAATGGCCTAAATGACTGCTTCTTGGAGCAGCTGGTGCAGGAACCCACAAGGGGAGAGGCAATTCTCGATTTAGTCCTGAGTGGAGTGCAGGATCAGGTCCAGGAAATAACCGTTACAGGACCGCTTGGGAATAGTGACCATAATATAATACCATTCAACATTCCTGTGGTGGGTAGAACACCTCAGCAGTCCAGCACCCTTGCATTTAATTTCAAAAAGGGGAATTACACAAAAATGAGGAGGCTAGTTAAACAGAAATTAAAAGGCACAGTGACTAGAGCCAAATCCCTGCAAGCTGCATGGAAACTTTTTAAAGACACCATAATAGAGGCCCAACTTAAATGTATACCCCAAATTAAAAAAACATAGCAAGAGACCTAAAAAAGTGTCACTGTGGCTTAACTACCATGTAAAAGAAGCAGTGAGGGACAAAAAGGCATCTTTTAAGAAGTGGAAGTCCAATCCTAGTGAGATAAATAGAAAGGAACATAAACACTGTCAAATCAAGTGTAAAAATGTAATAAGAAAAGCAAAAAAAGATTTTGAGGAACAGCTAGCCAAAAACTCAAAAAGAAATTACAAAATGTTTTTTAAGTACATTAGAAGCAGGAAGCCTGCTAAAAAACCTGTGGGTCCCCTAGACGATCGAACTATAAAAGGCGCAATCAAGGACGATAAAGCCATTGCAGAGAAACTAAATGATTTCTTTGCTTCAGTCTTCACGGCTGAGGACGTTGGGGAGTTTCCCAAATCTGCACCGTCCTTTGTGGGTGATGAATCTGAGGAACTGTCCTGAATTGAAGTGTCATTAGAGGAGGTTTTGGAACAAATAGAAAAACTTAATGTTAACAAATCTCCGGGACCGGATGGCATTCATCCAAGGGTTCTAAAAGAACTCAAATGGGAAATTGCTGTACTATTATCTGTGGTTTGTAACCTATCCCTTAAATCGGCTTCCGTACCTAATGACTGGAAGGTAGCCAACGTGACACCAATATTTAAAAAGGGCTCTAGAGGAGATCCGGGCAATTACAGACCAGTAAATCTAACTTCAGTACCGGGCAAATTAGTCGAAACAATAGTAAAGAATAAAATTGTGAAGCATGTAGAAGAACATAATTTGTTGGACAAAAGTCAACATGGTTTCTGTAAAGGGAAATCCTGTCTTACTAATCTATTAGAGTTCTTTGAAGGGGTTAACAAACATGCGGACAAGGGGGATCCAGTAGATATAGTATACTTAGATTTTCAGAAAGCCTTTGACAAGGTCCCTGACCAAAGGCTCTTGTGTAAATTACATGGCCATGGGATAAGAGGGAAGGTCCTTTCTTGGATTGAGAACTGGTTAAAAGACAGGAAACAAAGGGTAGGAATAAATGGTAAATTTTCAGAATGGAGAGGGGTAACTAGTGGTGTCCCCCAAGGGTCAGTCCTAGGACCAATCCTGTTCAACTTATTCATAAATGATCTGGAGAAAGGGGTAAGCAGTGAGGTGGTAAAGTTTGCAGACGATACCAAACTGTTTAGGATAGTCAAGACAGAAGCAGACTGTGAGGGACTCCAAGAAGATCTCACCAAACTGAGTGATTGGGCAACAAAATGGCAAATGAAATCTAATGTGGATAAGTGTAAAGTAATGCACATCGGGAAAAATAACCACAACTATACGTACAGTATGATGGGGGCTAATTTGGCTACGACAAATCAGGAAAGAGATCTTGGAGTTATCGTGGACAGTTCTCTGAAAACTTCCACACAGTGTGCAGCGGCAGTCAAAAAGGCAAATAGGATGCTCGGAATTATTAAGAAAGGGATAGAAAATAAGACCCAGAATATCTTACTGCCCCTGTATAAAACTATGGTACGCCCACATCTTGAATACTGTGTACAGATGTGGTCTCCTCACCTCAAAAAAGATATTTTGGCCTTGGAAAGGGTTCAGAAAAGGGCAACTAAAATGATTAGGGGTTTGGAATGGGTCCCATATGAGGAGAGGCTAAAGAGACTGGGACTTTTCAGTTTAGAAAAGAGGAGACTGAGGGGGGATATGATAGAGGTATATAAAATCATGAGTGGTGTGGAGAGGGCCAATAAAGAGAAGTTATTTATTAGTTCCCTAAATAGAAGAACTAGAGGACACCAAATGAAATTAATGGGTAGCAGGTTTAAAACTAATAAAAGAAAGTTCTTCTTCACACAGCGTGTAGTCAACCTGTGGAACTCCTTGCCAGAGGAGGCTGTGAAGGCTAGGACTATAATAGAGTTTAAAGAGAAGCTGGATAATTTCATGGAGGTTAGGTCCATAAAAGGCTATTAGCCAGGGGATAAAATGGTGTCCTTGGCCTCTGTTTGTCAGAGGCTGGAGAGGGGTGGCAGGAGACAAATCGCTTGATCATTGTCTTCGGTCTACCCTCTCTGGGGCACCTGGTGCTGGCCACTGTCGGCAGACAGGATACTGGGCTAGATGGACCTTTGGTCTGACCCAGTACGGCCATTCTTATGTTCTTATGTTCTTAAGTAAAGAAAAATACCACCTAGATGACTGAATAAACTTACATCTAGATGTTCCATAAAGAAGTAACTTAACCTGTCTCAAACAATCTTAGTACGGGCACAGAGTCCAAGCAGTTATCTGCAAATGACCAGAAAGAGACCGACACTCTGCTGGTGACTGTTCGCAAAGGGGAGTCGTCAAGTCCAGTCCCCTGCTCTCACAGCAAGACCAAGGACCATCTAGATCATCCCTGAGAGATGTTTGTCTAATCTGTTCTTAAATGTCTTCATTATCTAAGCCATTTCTAGCACCCAAGATGTTTCCATGAAATCTTTAAAAGAATAAATTCCATGAGACAGCTTCAAACATCGGAGCCTTGCTTGAAGCCTTCAGCACTGCTACATTTGGCTATTCCAGGGACACCAGGACATAAAATTGACAGAAACAAAGAATGAAAATGACGAAGCCACCCTTACTGTCCAGGATGGGATAAATGCTAGTAGGAAACAGAGTAGGAAACACCAATAGGAAACAGTTTTTAAATGTCACCAGTTTTGAAAACTATCTGGTGTGTTAGTAAGTCAGTGAACATGTTACATATGTGTGAGGACAGATATAGCCCCAGATTCTGCCAGCACAGAGCAGCTGAAGACCCACTTTGGCTAGCTGATTGGACTGGGTTTTTGATGCCTCTTTCAGATAACCCGCAAATCAAGAAAGCAACATAAAGCAAAGATTGCTTCTCCAGCCATAGCCTGACACAACCCAGCTCCTTTCAAACTTATCCACATCCTGCCAGGGTCAGATCAGGCTGCCTTGCAGGTCCCCCTCCTCAGTGTCCCAAACAGAACCCAGACTGTTCTACAACAATTGCCCTCTGCCCCCATCATTCTCAGCAAGCAGCTGCTCCTGTCTTCATTTTCCCCTCTTATAGGACCCACCATGGGCTTCTGGCAGGCTGATGTGCACCAGCTGACTGCTGTCCTTGTCCATGAGCTTTTACCTAATAATTCAGGGTCCTACTGCCCTGGGCTTCTTGCCCCAGCCTCCTCCTAGACTATCCCAGATGGGTGCAGGGCCAGTCATATGCTGCTGTGCAGTGCTGGAGTAGAGCAGAGCAAATAGGTGTATCCTGACCACCACTTTAATCTTCAGAAAGAAACCCATTAATCTCCTGTGACACCAAGGCAGCCAACTTGCCTCCGTCTCCGCTCTACTGCCAACACTGGCTGCTGCATCTCTGGCTGTCTTTGCCTTACTGCTCCGTATCCAGCTGTACCCACTTCTGCTTCCCGAGGGTACCTCCTGGAGGGTGGAGAGGCTTAGAGTCTGACAAGGCCCTCACTATAGTGGAAGGAGAAGCCTTGGGATCCTCCATGGCCACAGATACGGTCAGCGCCTTGGATTTTATAACCCCTCTGTGAGAGGGCACCTCCAACAGCCCCCCAAACCATGCTGCCACATTGCCTGAATGCACTGGCTCAGAGACAGACATGCCATTATAATAATCAGCACCTTGGCTTTCCCTCCTGCAGGCACAAGCCCTGCACAGGCTGTGGGAAATGACCAGATCACCATCCCAATGCCATAGTGACTTTTCCCCTGCCAAAACAGGAAAGGGACCTTTCCCCAGCAGACATTGTGGCCAAGATGACGTTGGGCCTGCATTTCCCAATGCAAAGAATAAGCACCATGTCCTCTGTCCTCCTGCTGTTTGGGGCCATGTGCTGTCACCTGCCTGCTTGCAAAAAAATTATGTCTGATTTCAGAGCCTGCTGGTACAAAAGCTTCACCACCAGGCATTGGCAGCTCAGCCCTTGAGAACTGTGGCTTGGATGGGAGATTTTCTGTGAGAGATTTGTGGAGTTCAAAAGAAGGGTGGAGTGTACAAAACAGCTGAATGAGGGGGAGGTTTAATAGCCACAATAGGGCATCTGGGCTATGGGGACAAAAGTTTTCCTATGTAGCTGAGCGAAAGGAAAATCACTTAAAGAGATTGGCTGATCATATAGAAAGTTACTGAATACAAGTTCTGTTGCTCCAGGATCTCTGTCTACCTGCCCTGAATGTCACTGCTGCACAAGTCATCCTTCTCCTATTTAAAGAGCCCCTAGCTCAGGCACAGAAAGGCAGCAGGTGGACTATGGCTCACAGGAGTTCATAAAGGAGGGAGGTGGCTAGTGGGTTCCCCCAAGGATCTGTACTGGGCAGGGACATCCCCGGGGGGGGCAGGACCTGAGTCAACCCCCTCTCAACCTCAGGCCCCACTCCACAGTGCCACTGATCCACCCCGGTGCACTCCCACACCACCATTCCCCCAAGCCCTGCCCCTGATCTGCCCCCACTCCACCTCTTCCCATTCCTGCTCTGCCCCATTGCACCTTTTGCCTAAAGCCCCTCCCCCAAGCGACACGACCCAGGAAATTACCCGGGGACCTGGCATGGGGTGGTAGCAGAGGTTGGGCCCCTGCACTCACTTCAGTGGCAGGAGACAGAGTGACCCAGCAGCCCGCTGCACTCCATGCCCTTGTGCTCACATCACGCAGGGGAGCGGAGCTGGATGGGGCCAGGTTGCTCCACTTCCTGCTCCTGTTGACCCAGTTGGGAGATGGTGGTGGAGTGGAGCAGGTTGCTGTGTGAGTTGCTCCACTTTCCACTGCTCCTGTTGCTATGATGAATGACCGGGGTCCCAACTACTGCTGCCAGACCCAGACTCCCCAGGTAATCTCCTGGGTTGCCCTGGAGAGCTAATCTCCATAAGGGGGACCAACCCTTCCATAGGACAGTTGGGGTGGCCACCCTGGAGCCCCCCCCAAAGCACAAGGCCTGGAACAGCCACCCCAAACCGGCCTATGGATAGGACAGCTCTGATACTGGGACTTGCGCTCTTCAACATATTCACTGATAATCTAGAAAAGGTAGAGAATCAAGCGAACAGGGAAGTGGCATAGTTTGCAGACGTTATGAAGATACTCAAGACTGTTAAGTCCACAGCAGACTGTGAAGAGCTACAAAGGGATATCATAAACCTGGATGGCTGGGCAACAGAATGGCAGATGAAAGTCAAAGTACAAAGTAATGTTCATTGGAAAAGATACTCCCGGCTATTTATATACAATGGTGGGTTCTGAAGTAGCTGTTACCACTCCAGAAAGAAATCTTGGAGTCACCATGGGAGCTGATTGTGGTAGGCTGATGGAGCCCCCTGTCCTTCCCTTCCATTAGAACTCAGCACATTTCCCCAAACTAGGGATCTTGGTGGCTTAATTGCACCTGTCCATCAGTGACCCAGTGGAGGAAATTGGCTGGCTGGCCAGAAAGGGGATTTATCGGCTCTACATACTACTGCTATGCCACAGGTAAGGAAACCCAGCTGGGAAATGGGACCCAATAGGAAAGTGACACAAACAGAAGCCAAGCAACAGGAACCCTGAAGAAATGATTCACCTTGCTGCCATCTGAGACAGTTCCCCAGGGATAATGGGAGCCCTGTTGAAACTTACCAATTCCTCTGAGATTGGCCCCAGCTAGAGGATGAGTCTATCTCTCTTCTCCCCTCTACTCCATTTAGGATCAATCCCTCTCTCCAGGCACCAAAGATACTCCACCCACTGTAGGAAGCCCTGCTATTCTGTGGGCAAGAGATGCAACCGAATAGGAATGGAAGAATACAGCCACCACAACCAGACAGAAATGTGACAATGAGAATCTGCTAAGGAACATCTGTCATAGGGAGAGAGAGGGAATGGAGGCAGGAGCTCCTTCTACAATGGGGTGGAGTGGGGGGGTTGGCACTGGAGGTCACTAGAGAGGAAGATGAGTCCAATTGGCCTGATTGCTGGGGACATCCAAATCTCTGGCATACTCTTATTCTCTTGAGACAGCAGGACATCACAGCCATGGTGATGCACCAGCTCCACTCCATCTGATCCTGTCAACAGATGCCCGGGGCTCTGCAGGGGCTGTGCCTTTTATGGTGCCTCTGATGGGATGTAGAACCCCACACTGGGCCAAGAGGGGTTAGAAAGCATGCCTGGGCCACTGGGGCTGTGTCTAGACTACACCTCTCTGTCAGACAGAGAGATGTAGATTAGGCATGTGGAAATTGCTAATGAAGCAGGGATTTAAATAACCTGCGCTTCATTAGCATAAACATGGCCGCCGCTTTTTTTCAAAACGGAGCTTTTTTAAAAAAAATGGCAGTCTAGACGCCGATCTGTTGAAAATAAACCCTTTTTCGACAGATCTTGTATTCCTCAAAAATGAGGTTTACAGGATCTGTTGAAAAAAGGTTTATTTTTGACAGATCTGTGTCAGACGTCGGACTATACATTTTGTTGCACTCTGTTAATCTGGAACTCAACTGGTTAATTGTCAGAGGGCCAAGGCCACAGGTCCTCATCACTCAGCCTGGTTTATCCCACGTCTCCTCTTATCCCCATTGGAGCTCCATTGGAGCTGCCCTACAGGATCCTCGATCTCCTCCACAAGACGTGGGAAGAGCCAGGCCCAGGAACAACCAACATGGTACAATTCATGTTTTATCAGAGGGAAAACTTGGAACCCCTGCAGGCTTCATTGCAGGAGAACTGTGTTGAAATCTCAGAACAAGGAACAGGCTGACAACAATGGGCCTGAAAATTTAAACCCAATGAGAAGATTCATTGTTGCTACTAATCTTGAAGTCAAAACTGCTGTCCAAGTGGCACAGATCATTCATGGCTACTGCCCAGGGGAAGGGCAGTTGATGATGAAATCTGCTGTTCAGGGAAGAGAAAGGAGACAGAGGCTTTTCACCGACTGAAGACTTGAAAAGACCAAGAGGGCCTCGTCACCATTAATTCATGATGCTGGAAAGAAAATAAACAACAAACACATTGAAATGAAGACCTCCTGTTGGTGTTTGTAGCATTGCCAGAACATTCCAGTGAGACTACCATCCAGTGTAGATCATTACGGGGAAAAGGTCGCTGAGAATTTGAGTAGGGTCCTATCAATTTTATAGCCATGAAAAATGTATCACAGACTATGAAATCTGCACAGGCTTGCAAGGGACAGAAGTTGTCGCTCTTGGTGGGGCAATCAGGGCCCCCTTCAGAGGCAGTGCAGAAATGAGGCTGGAGCTACTCTAATCCTGCCCCGAAGGCTGCACAGAAATAAAGGTGGCATTCTTGGGAACCTCTCCCCACAACAACTTTGCAATCTTCCCCCCACCACATGTGATCCTATTTTGGGTCAGGACTTGCATGGTTATAACACTATGAAATTTCAGATGTAAGCAACTAAAATAATGAAACTGATCATTTTGGAAAACCTCTGTCCGTGAAATTGATAAGAATACATGGTGAATTTGGTAGAGCCCTAACTATGACCTAATCAGTGAAAGTTGTGGGAAATAGTCTGCCAGAAACTTTTGGCCATATTGGACCTCAGGTTTATTGGGGAATCCCCAAGTGCAGCCTTTCTCCAAATTGAACTCCCAAACCAAAAGTGGGCCACAAGGCTAGTGTAGGTGGATCATGAGAAAGGTCACTAGCTGTCCAGGTTTTCCCAGCCATGACCTCCTTTTTGGTCCTCAAGTCTTTCTATGGGCAGATTTTCAAAATATTTAAAAAATGTCTGATTTTTCCTGGCCTTCCAAGTTGGGTGGATGAACAATAGTGGCCACTGTCTGGGCACCCAGTTCAGATGGAAGCACCACTGCCAGCAGCAGCACAGAAGGAAGGGTGGCATGGTATGGGATTGCCTCCCTTCCTTACGTGACACTGCCAACCATGGCTTTCACTTCTAAGGGGGTGGTGTGGCTGGGAAATGATAGCAATTGATCAGGTGCCAAACCTAGATGGCAACTGTTTCATAAAAAAACCCTCTGCCTGAGCTTACTTGATTTTACACATGCATTTTCTGGAAATACACTAACTGTAAGGTCTAAGGTTTTAAACTGCAACTCATTGTAATCTTTGTCAAACTTTGCAACTTGCTGTAATCCTTATAAAACCTTGCAAATTTGTAACTCTCAGCAACTTTGCTTTATAAGTTCAGAAACTTACTGTAAGCTGCAACTTTGTCATTCTCAGCCACTTTGCTTGTAACTTGCTCTAAACTGCATTCTCCCCTGAGTGATGGAGAGAGAATGTGAGTGTGTTTTTTCAGTTGCAATGCTGAGGCTAGAGCACATGGTGATGAGTCATCAGAGACTGCTGCTTTGCTGGATAAAGGAAGGTCTGGGCATGCTCCCTGGTGACGAGGTGGATGAGTCACAGGGGCCATACAGACACAGTATAAAGGAGAGGGAGCACATGTGAGACTCTCTCTTTTTTTCTTCCCCTGTTCCTGAGAAACTCTTCTCTACAGCCAGTGTCTCTCCTGACCAGCTCCCCAGCCATGATGAGCAGACAGACCCTCCAGGATCTACATGCCTTGGCTCCTTCTATAGAACCCATATGCCTGTGTAAGTGTGTGAATGCCTGAGGGCAGGAATGAATGAATGAATGGAGGGGTGTGTGTGTGCTTGTTTGTGTGTGTGTGAGAGAGAGATAGCTGGTTCCTTCTTTAGTTTAAAACTTTGGTGGCAGCTCTATCCTTTTTGGTTTAACCTTGTAATGCATACAGTGGATGTTAATTCCTCAAACAATAAATCAATGCTAGTGTAACCCTGGATGGTCTCCAGTGGGAATTTTTTGGGGTAACAGCAACCTAACCACCAGCAGCCATGCAGAAGGAAGGGGAGCATGTTACAATATTGCCACCCTTTCTTTTGTGCTGCTCCTGGTGGAGTTTCTAAGTTGGGCAGCAAGAGAGTGTGGGTGCTGAGTGCAGAAGGCAGTCTGCCACCAAAATTGCAGCGGGCCTGCTACTACCACTCTTCCTTCTGTGCCAATGCCAGTGACAGCACTGCTTTTCTAGCTAAGCAGTTGAGAGTGGTGGCTGCTGACAGGACACCCAGCTCAGAAGTCAATGCCACCACCAGCAGCACAGAAGAAAAGGTGTCATGGCATGTTATGCCACCTTTCCTTCAGCACTGTTGCTGGTGATGAGGCTGCCTTCTGAGCTGGATGTCCGTAAACCAACGGCCTCTGGTGAGGTGTCCAGCTCGCATGGCAGCACTGCTGTTAACAGAACCACAGAAAGAAGTATAGCAAGTTATGTTATTGCCACTCTTCCGTCTGAGCTGTTGCTGGCAGTGGCACTGTTTTCCAGGCTCAGAAGCTGAGAGCAGCTGCCACTCCAGCCACTCAGCTCTGAAGGCAAGGAAAAATCATGGACATTTTTTCACATTTCCAAAGTCCACCTGGACAAAGATCAGAGGACCAAAGAAGACGTCGTAGCTGAAATATCCAAATATATGGTGATACTACTAGCGACCTTCCTGCAATCACCTTGCCACCCCCTTTTGAGGTGAGACCTCCAGTCTGAGAAACACTGCGCTAGGGAATGCCTCTACAACCCTGAGGTTCAACACAGCCAGTAGTTCTTGGCAGACCCTTACCCACAACTTCTATGGAAGTTGTTGTAGATTCTCAGGGAAGTTTTTCATATTTCAAATATCTGGATGGAGACTGGAGGATCAAAAAGGAGGTCACGTCCAGGAAAACCCAGATGCATGTATACATGTCAAACATCAGCATCCCTAGCATTAAATGGCAATATACTTCTTTGTACAAAGAAACCTGTCATTACCAACTCATAGCTTGAGCAGTGAGAGCAAGCCAAAAAGCAGGTTTCATCGATTCAGACTTTAAGGGCAGAAGGGACCATTATGATCATCTGGTCTGATCTTCTGTGCATTGCAGGTCACAGAACCTCATTCATCCACTGCTGTAATAGCCCATGGTCTCTATAGCTATGTCTAAACAGCAGAGATATTTTGGGATACTGAGGTGTCCTGAAATAGCTACTTCACATCTTAGAAATGTGCCCATTATTTCGAAATATATTTCAAAATAATGGGTGTGCTATTTCATCATCCCTGTTAACCTCATTGCAGGAGGGTTAAAGGATGGCTCAAAATAACACATTATTTCAAAATTTGGCACTGAGTAGACTGTGCCAAATTTTGAAATAGTCTGTTTCGAAATAGACTCGAAATAAGATACACAATTTGCGCTACACAAATTGTGTATCTTATTTCGAGTTTAGGGTGCTGTGTAGACACACCTTCACTGAGCTACTGAAGTTCTCAAACCATGATTTAAAGATGTCAAGTTATGGAAATTCCACCATTTATACCAGCTGAAACAAGCAAGCGACCCATGCCCCATGTTGCAGAGGAAGGCAACCTCGCTCACCCAGCCCCCAAGGTCTCTGCAAATCTGACCCATTTAAAAATCCTTCCCAACCCCAAACATGGGGTCAGTAAGACCATGAATATTTTGACAGAACCCACCGGCCAAACACCTGTGAAAAATTCTCTGTGGTAACTCAGAACTGATCTCATTTGTAAAGCACTTTGAAAACTACTGAGGAAAAACAAAGCAAGAGCTAGATGTGAACATGTAGCTATTTTAATTTCAATTCACTAAAGAACTTGTTTGTCACACATTCACATTACAGCTCTTTGAAATTATGTATATCAATTTGCATAATGCATATAATAGTGCATAGCAATTATGTGTCAGAAGCCCCCATAATGAATGTTTGAGTTAGCAGCATTCTGCCAGCTTCCAAAAAGTGTACATATGTAGGACTTGTGTATTTATAATGGAAATGTATCAAAATTGTGGATTTAGCAAAATAATTAAGTTCTTCCTGTGTTATTATCAGAAACAGGTGGATCTGCAGCTTTAATCTTTTAAGTGTAAATTACTTCCAACCTTATCTAGAATTGTGTACCACAAATTTGCAGCCAACAGTACTTAGCTGTCTGGCTACTTGACTTTGCACATAACCCTTTGGTTAAATCAATAAATCAAAAATGTGCATGAAAAACGAGGCATTGCACGAGATCATGTCCGTTTTGTTTCAGAATCCATAAGCGAGTAAATAAATTACACTCATCATTGCATGAGTGCTCTCATATGTCACCTGATGCAATATGGATAAGAATCTACATTTCATGTTCTTCGTTTGATAATTAATTCAAATATGCTTTAATGCAAGCTACATGTATCTGTGCCCACAGGCATGTGCATACATGAACAATTTAAAAAACATCAAGTCAAACTAACATTTGACACAGACTAACGTTTTTCTTTTTGTTTTTTGTTTGTTTGTTTCAACAAGAAATAATTCAGTTTCAGTTCAAAATGAAGTGAATTGTTTCATAAGGGCTGGAAGTATGTATGCGGGGGGAGCTACCACACCACCATGGCTTGAAGTGGATTTCAGAATATATACAGAATTTACAATTTGATTCAGTGGTTCTCAGCACCCCCACTATACAAATTATTCCAGCACCCATTAATTGTTTGGGGGATTTGTCAGTTTTGCTACCAATGCCTCACTCCCTCTCCTGCCCCCCAAAAAATCATCTCTAACCAAGACTTCCCTCGCTCCACCAGTCATTCTGAGAGCATGTACCTGCTCTCAGTTCCATCATCTTTCAGGGTATGTCTACACTAGCCCCCTAGTTCGAACTAGGGAGGCTAATGTAGGCATTCGAAGTTGCAAATCAAGCCCGGGATTTAAATATCCCATGCTTGATTTGCATCTTCCTGGCCAGTCACCATTTTTGAAATTTACAAGTCAGGACTAACTGCCCGCGTCCACACGCGGCAGGGATCCAGTAGTTCGAAATAAAGCCCTAGTTCGAACTACCTGTTATTCCTCCTGGAATGAGGTTTAACAGGTAGTTCGAACTTGGGCTTTATTTCGAACTACCGGGTCCCTGCCACGTGTAGACGTGGGCAGTTTGTCCGGACTTGTAAATTTCAAAAATGGCAACCAGCCGGGAAGATGCAAATCAAGCGCGGGATATTTAAATCCCGGGCTTGATTTGCAACTTCAAATGCCTACATTAGCGTCCCTAGTTCGAACTAGGGGGCTAGTGTAGACATACCCTCAGAGTTCTTCCTGCCATAACCTTCTTAATTTTCCTACATACGAGATGGGTTGTTTCTCATACTACTGTGGATGCTACATTATCCCAGGTGATGCTAAAAGTACAGAGGAAAAGTCAGTAACAGATGAGTGCCTACTCCTTTTAACTCTAGGAGTATTTTTCTCCCATTTGGTCATATGCTAGTGGTGACAGGGTCTAATCCTTTAGATTAGATATGATACAGTGAATATAGCCCCTACTCAGATTTACACTCTATTAACTTTTTCCCCTCATTTGTTCTTGGGTTTTGTAAAAGCTTATTTTTATAAAAGCTGTCTTTTGGGCTGTGTTTTACCTGAATGTGTTCCTCTAATATTCTTGCTAGACTTTCAACTATGCATTTTTAGCACCAGGGTCTATACACTCTGTTAAGTAACTTTTATAAAGATGAGACCAACGCTATTTCTCATTTCTCATTCAGTGAGCCATACCTAAGATTTCACTTTCAGGGAGGGAATGTATTAGAAAAACGTCTTTATTCAAAGAGTGACAGTTGCTAAATGAAAAGTATGATTTGTTTGAAAAAAAGCTTTTTAATCACTCTTTTTTCTCCCCACCCCATACATAACCATGTGAAAATGGTAGCGATAAATCTAAAATCATTTCCAAAAACACTAGTTGCACAGAGTGGCCTGTTATTACTTGTTATGTCTGAGATCATCCAGGCAGGTTTTGCTTCTTGCTTTTGGTTAAGATTCCAATCAGCTCATTTTTTTTTTCATATTTATCATACAAGTAATTATAATAAACTCCAGTCCTCCAAGCAAGCAGCAGTTTCCCAAACAACACGAACAAAAGGCATTGTTGCGAGATACTCAGTGAGGCTGGAACAATTTAGTTCCAATGAGCCTATTAAACTATTATGGGTTTTCTTTAAAATCTAGATGAAGAGCAATTTTATTTTCTGCTGTGTAAGCTCATGATCAGTAATCCTCAGATCATCTCTTCTGCACATACTTCAGGTAAGGCTAGAGACTCAGGGCACATTTACAATGCACAGCTATTTTGGGATACTGCTGGTATCCCGAAATAGCTACCCTGTGTCTACATAAGCTGCCCGTTATTTTGAAATATTTTTCGAAATAATGGGCACGCTATTTCGCCATCCTGGTAAAGCTCATTGCACGAGGGATAAGGGATGGCTCAAAATATCACATTATTTTGAAATCTGGCACTGTGTAGATGTGCCAAATTTCAAAATAAGCTATTCTGGAATACATTTGAAATAAGATACGCAATTTGCACTATGCATATCTTATTTCCAGTTTAGGGTTCTGTGTAGACGCACCCTCAGTCTGATAAAATTCATGCATGTTTACTTTCTGAAGTTTCTGGGGAATTAGACCAGTCTGAACTCAGTTTTAACGCTTAAGAAAATTAGTATATCACTGAAGAGTCAAGCAGATGAGTACTGGGTTCAGAACAGAAGAGTGTTAGAGAACATTTAGGCTGCCAGGGATCATGTAATAATGAAGTGGGGATAAAATTAAGTAGAGAATTATCGGGCCGCACACAGAAAACTTGAACTTGTCTTTGTATTCATCAAGAAGTGCTTGAGATTTGTTTTGTGTTCTGCCTTTTGTTTTTGACAGCATCTGCTGTAATATGAAGCACATCCCAATACTATTTCTATTACCCCTCTTATTCTAGCTGTCCCACTTTGAATATTAAAAGAAAGCAAGACACATGCAAATATATAAAATGGCCTGATCCTGTGAGGTGCTCAGCACTTGCCTGAAGTCAGGCATTCATGCCCTGCATGGCACTGATTTTAAATGGAGCTGGACAGGACCATCAACTATTTGGCATGGAAGGGAGTTGAGGTCATGCCACACCTCACTGAAATTGCTCAGCACCACTGGGGATCAGGCCCTAGATTTACACTGGTTATTTTCTATAGGATAAGGTGATGCTTGGAGCTGTAGGGTCAAGCATTTGCTCCTATTAGAGTATCTTCGAGTTCTTTTATCAGCACAAGATAACTTAATCAGCTTAACAAGCTCTGAGCACTCTTGGGAGGGGAAGGGAGAAACAGATTATGCCAATATCTGCAATTTA
Source organism: Pelochelys cantorii (assembly GCA_032595735.1). NCBI lineage: Eukaryota > Metazoa > Chordata > Testudines > Trionychidae > Pelochelys > Pelochelys cantorii. The sequence goes on along the minus strand of CM064326.1, from coordinate 327,540,345 downwards.
GTAAACTGAGTTAGGTCTTGGCTGCACTGGGGATTTGCCTTGATTGCAGCAATTGCTACAGCTCTACTAGTATATCCCCAACACACAATGACAAAATAAACTCCCCTGATGCATCTATAAGAGGGCTTGTGCCTGTACAATCCTCTATATAGGGAAGGCTCTGAGGTCTGCTGCTAGCCCAGGGCCTTCAACCTAGGAACTTCCAAGCACTCTCCATACTATTAGGACCCCAAAGGGAGAGGAGCTGGCACTCTATCTCCCACTGCATTGCTCTACCCCCACCTTCACAAACCCCCAACCCTCAGTGAATTAGTCTGCCGCCTTCCCATCCTCAATATTGCCCCTCGGATCTCCGCATAACCAAACACACCTCTTCACCAGCAAATGCTGCTCACTCTGCGCTCTTCCCCAGCTGCTCTACTCCCTCACTCCCCACCTAACCCTGGGGGACTTGAGGAGGTATGAGCGAAACTCCAGGAGGATATTTGTTACCAACCCTTCCCATCCCAGCTCTGGGAAGTGCGCAGCTGGAAAGCAGAGAACTTGTTGCCAGTAGGGCCCAGTGCTTCAGGGGCAGTCCTGAGGCAGGAGAGATCTGCTTTCTTCACGTGTGGAGGAATCTTCTCAGCAACTGGAGCCGCTCTACTGGATTTCCAAGGAAGGACAGGAAATGGCAGGGGTCTTCTCCAGAGAATGACAGGTTTACCCTGCAGATTGACAGGAAGGTCTGAAAACCTGTAATCTTTGTGGACCAGTTATATTGTTGGCAGCCCTGGGCCCCTTAACTCTGCAAATAGTCCAGTCAGACTGTGATGGACTTCTGTCAATTTACTCCAGGGGAGATCTGGCCCTGATTTCTGGAGCCTTGAAGTCCTGACTGAACTAATTAAAAGTAAGTGTGTGTATGTGTGTGCACACATGCAGGGCTGCTAACAGCATTTCTGGGTCCTGGGGCAGAATAGACAATGGCCCCCCTCTGACTCGGTCCGCCTGAAATTTGGGAGGTGCCACACCTGTGCTGCTGGCATGTTCCCTCTTACTTTTTTCATCCATGTGAGCAATACATTTTATTGTGTGCACTGAAGCATGTGCATTGGTGCACTGCCAGTAGAAATAAAAACCTTAGATATAATGTTTAAAAATTACCATAGGGATAATTACTCCAGCCAGGACTGGTTAGGCAGTTTAGAGCTCACTACTCAAAGAACTACATTTAAGAGTAAGATAATTAAAAAATACAAAATGGATAGACTGGTCCAGCACTAAAATAGCACACTTTGACAGAGTAAAATTACAGAGAATATATATGCATGCAGGAAGTAGCAAGTAGTAACAACACAAACATGTTCTGGGAGGTGAGTGTGACACAAACAGAATAATGTGTATGTGAGACACAGACACAGAAACAGGACCATGAGTGAGTGAGTGAAAGAGTGTGGCACAGATGGGGCTGTGTGTATGTGTGAGACATGGAGACAAGACAGTGTAGCTATGTCTACTCTACCAGGTTATTTTGAAATAATAACTCTGGAAACAACTATTTTGAAATAAGCTTATTCCCCAAGGAAAAAGGAGTTATTATATCAAAATAACCAGCCCCTTATTTCAAAATAACAGGCTTAGTGGGCTATGTCTACACGGCAGCGTTATTTTGGAATAACATCAGTCTGATTTCAGAGGGGTAGGCAGTTTTACTGAAAGGGTATGTCTACACTACAGCGTTATTTCAAAATATCTTATTTTGAAATATCTTATTTCGAAATAACGCATCTACACACAAAATGCATTTTGAAATAGCTATTCCTCATAGAATGAGGTTTACATATTTTGAAATAAGCCCTCCGCTATTTCGAAATAGCGGTTTGGCTGTGTAAATGTTAGCAAAGTTATTTTGAAATAATGGCTGTTATTTCGAAATAACTTTGCTGTGTAGACATACCGAAACAGATTAATGCAAAGAGGTATAAGCTTACGTGGGGCGGAACCCTCTTCATCAAATGCATGAAATAGAAACTAGATAAAGTGGGTTCCAGTCTATGAAAGCTTATGCGCAAATGCATTTGTTAGTCTTTAAGGTGCCACAGAACTCCTCGTTGTGTGTGTGTGTGTGTGTGTGTGTGTGTTTTTAAGGAAGTCTGATTTACATCCATCAGCGACGAACTTGTTCCATTGCCAAAGCTTTTGGTGCAATGTGATCACTGGAAACTTAGCAGCATTCCCTGGTACACATGCTTTGGAATTCATTCGTCTTCCATTTTTATAATAAGCCAATACCAAGAAAGATGTTGGAAGCAAACCAAGACTGATTATGGCAGTTTGGCTTTAAGTATCCTTGGGTTGGACCAGGTCCTGTCACTTGATTTGGAGTAGTAATTGGAGACTCCTTCCTTCCAAATATAGTGTCTTTACACCATTTCTAGTGGGACCCTATCTTAGATAAACTGTCACGATGTGTGATGGAGAGCAGAGGGTTATCGCTTTATCTTCTACTTTGGTGAAACAAGTATGGCTTGTCAAGACAGCATTATTAAATTGAATTCATATCCATGTACCATATAGTTTTTTTAATTCCATTGTAATCATATGAGTAATTGTTTCAGAATTATGTCTTTGGGATTTGTAAGGTGACCTCAGCACTAGAAATAGATTCTGTTTCTCCTGTTTCATAATCAGAAGTTCTGTTAAGTTCCCACCGTGGGGATACGATCTTCAATGAGATTGCACAGGTGTAACGAGGGACATAATGTGAAGATAACGAGGCTGCACAGGTGTGGCTGAGGACAAATCATGAAGAAAATAGGGTTGTAAAAATGTGTAGCCAAGTGCAATCTGAAGATAATGGTTATGCACTGGTCTAAATGAGAGACATTTGAAGGCAACAGAATTACTCAGCTGGAACAGAGGGGCAGAGCTTTGCCTGCAGATTCTTTATTGTTGATTATGATGCACAGGCAGGAAAAAAGCACAGACGAACCATTGAGAGCCTAGAATAAGCATGCAGGACTGGCAGTGAGAGCAAACAGCTTTTTAGTTTTAGCTTGGGCAAATCTGATCTGGAGTCATTGAGGATCCCTCACAATGTTGAAGAAAAATTAAATTTTGAAGGACGACCTTCAGTCTGAAAATCACATTTCAGTCTGAAAATGTTATAGCTACTCTGATTACAAGAAACATCTGTGATCTCTCCAACTGAAGTAAGTATTTTTTTAAAGTTTGTTTACTTTGCGCATTTGACAGCGCTTTATATATAATCAATTTCACAGTCTCCAATGTACAGGCGTGATATTTAGCAATCTTTTCTATTAACAAAATCCGTCTTCCCATTATCTTCTCTCTGTCTCTTTGTCCGGTATAAAAATAGTGACATTTAATATCTACTGTACATCAAAACTCCAAATGACAAATTGAATATAAATGGTTCCATGACCCTGGAAACCTACTTAATCTGACATCTGTTGTTACTGCCTCTGCTGATGCTGATGGGAAATTGCTTTTTTTTCTTTTCGTCTGCAAACATTTGTTACATCTTGGGTCAGGCTGGTTGTTCAAAGTCCACAGAAGACGAAGCCTGGTTTTATGTCCTAAGACACTGAAGTTATGATGCAATAGTGTCCATATACTATTTCGTTTTGTTTGAGCTGGGAATTTTGAAGGGTGAGTTAGGGAACACAGCATGCTGAAATAGGACCCTGTACCCAGTGAGTGCAGCAGGGATACAGGAAACAGCATGCATGAGGAGGAAGAATGATGACTATGCTGAAACTTCATATTAATAATTTCTCCTGGCCTGATAACTTTGTTAATGGATGTAATCACAGTGTCTGTTGCTTTTTTGGACTTTGACATGATGTCTGTTCAGTGCAAGATAATAAACACTAATCAGAGCTGTAAGACAATAAAGATTGCTTGTTGCTTTGATATACCTGTCTTGTATATTTCCTTTTCCTATGATACTACATGCATTCGGTAGTACAGGTAGATGTGAAATTCTTAGCCAGAGAGTCATTATTATAATCTCTTATAATATGTGACAGTCTGTTCCTCAGGCAATGCATCCAAGCACCTTTCATTTTCCTGGGTGTAGCCTCACACTATGGCGATAGCTGTAATTATTAATTGAAAGCAGAGTGGATTGATTTTAAATCAAGGTGATTTAACTCATAGATTTCAATCATGATTATAATCACTAAAGAAAATCATTGACATAAAACAAGTTACCAAAAAGCTAAGACTGACTGTGCTTAGAGTGTACTTAATTTTGAAGTAGGCCCCATTGAACTCACTGGCATGTCTGTTTTTTGAGAAAACAAGTATAGAATGGGGTTCCCTTGGAAAAGCTGAGTTATGCTGAAGTAAAATAGGGAATAGACTGATGGCATCACCATTATGGGGGCTGTGGTCATGATGTTCCAAAATAAGGAACATGTATAATGTAATATAAAGTAAGAAAACGACACTGTGAGGGTATGTCTACACAGCAGGGCTAAAGCTGAAATAAGCTATGCAATTTGAGCTACATCAATTTCATAGCTTAAGTCAAAATAGCTTATTTCAGCTTTTGGAGCTGTCTAAACAGCAGGAAGTCCAAGGTAGAGCACTCTTCCTCCGGCTTCTCTTACTCCTCGTAAAATGAAGGTTACAGAGTTGGAGTAAGAAGTCTTCCAGCTTGACATTATGTCAAAATAACTGCTTGTAGTGTAGACATGGACTGTGTTATTTTGGAATAACATCAGCTATCCCGAAATAACACTGCTGTGTAGACGTACCCTCAGTGGCAATTGGCAACTCTAGATTTCTCTTACTGAAGTTTTTGGTATTGTATAATTGGATGATAGATTCTACACCTACTTTCTAATTAAAGAAGCCATAAGAATTATCTAAAGGTGTGTCTACACTGCAAGGCTTAACTCAAAATAAGCTACACAAACTGAGCTACGTCAATTGCATATCTTATTTTGAAATAGTTTATTTCAAAATAGGGAGCGTCTACACAGCACTTATTTTGAAATAGAGCACTCTTTCTCCAACTTCCCTTATTCCTTGTACAACAAGGGTTACAGGAGTCAGAGTAAGAAGTCCTCCAGATTAACAATATTTTGACACTATTTCAAAATAACTGCCTGCTGTGCAGACGTGGACTAAGTTATTTTGGAATAGCGCTAGTTATTTCGAAATAGTGTTGCAGTGTAGACGTTCCCTAAGCTAAACTCTTTTTTCTTGCAGTATCCAACACAGCAAATAGCTTGGGAATTTGTCAAATCATACTCATACTAAAAGTCAGAGAAAGAGTCTTGAAGAACGATGTATTGAAAACTGAATTATTTAAGTTACTACCCAGTTGATCCACTCAGACATATATACAGCTTCATCCACATCATTTTCTCCCAATAAGCAGTTTTCCTTATGATGTTTCATTCTTGCAGCTAGGCCCTGCACCCTCTTTTTGCATTACTTCCACTTGATACATTTTCCTTTTTTACTCAGGGAACAAATTTCTTCAAAATAATCCCAGATAGGATCTCTTATACCCAGAAACCATGGCAGGTTTCTATGGCAAAAGTATGGAGGAATGTAGAAAGCTGCATGTGTGCTGAATACCGTCTTCCCTTTTTCTTTCCAGTTCACTCCACTATTCCTTTCCTGCTGCTTCCATCCTTTTTTTATATACTGTCTCTCTGTCTTTAAGATAATGTCTTATCTAACACTTCTGTTATGCTTGGCCCAGGTGCACCATCACATAAGCACAGAACAAAAACCACCCTATCAAGCTTGTGTCTTTCTTTGAACACGTGACTTTTTAGTCAACTGAGAAATAGAAACTAGAAGTCCACACCTTTCAAGAAAAAAGAGCTAGTAGTTAGGCTGGACAGACTAAAGCCTTTAATTCACTTTTATGAGACTGTAAATGTGGGGCTTAGTCTGCACTACAGGGTTTTTGCGCAAGAAGCCTTTTGCAGAAGAGCTCTTGCGCAAAAACTTCTTGTGCAAAAGCACATCCAGATCTCAAAACGCATCACAATAGCGATGTGCTTTTGCACAAGAGAGCATCCACACTGCATGGATGCTCTTGCGCAAGAAAGCTCTGATGGCCATTCACAGAATGGCCATCAGAGCACCTGTGCTTTTTCCGCTAGGGGTTTCTTGCACAAAAAACCCTCCGGAATATCTACACTTGCCTTTTTTGTGCAAGAGCTGTAGTGCAAAAAGGAGTTATTCCTCATGGGGAGAGGAATAACTCTACCGCAAAAAGCCTTCTCTTCTGCCGATTTACTTGCTCAAAAGCGCTCTTGAGGTGTGGACGCTCCGCCGGTTTTTGTGCAAAACCCTTGTAGTGTAGACGTAACCTAGGTGTAGCAAAGACAAATGTAGCCATCTGAAACCAGAAGGAGAATTTTAAGCACCTGCAGGAAAATATATATATTTCTCTAAGTTGGAATTTAGTGAAAACAATAGATTGAATATACAAGCTCTGGCTAATGGTCTTACTGTGACAATGCAGAGCCTCTACATCCCAAGTCAATAGGAATTGTAAGAATGCTCTTCACTCTTCAAATTAAGCCCTAAAGATGCTATTAAGTGGTTAGAACAAATAGTTTTGAGTCTCCTCCAAAAGACAGCACTTTCTGCAGCACAGTAGGTATCAGCATCATGCTAGACATGTGCTTTGTGATAACTCAGAAGGAAATTTATTTGATGACCAATAAGTCAGTTTGCTGACAAAAACAAACCTATTTTTCCTCATTTGTAGAGCTCCCATACTTCTGTGGCTGTATGATTCCATATCCCTAGGTGCATTAAGTTAGAGGCGCACACTGAAACAACCCTCTTAAGGCTACAGTGAAGGGCAATAAAAAGGGTTTCTGTTACAAACTTCATATTTTGCTTTGGAATAAAAGAAACAATAGTCAGGCCTGACATATTGCAACATAAAACATTATGCTGGCATTTACACTTCCTCTTTTGAGCCAAATGCCAGGCAAACAGGGAACCTAGTGACACTTTGTGTAGCCTGCAGATTAGTGGATCTAGCAAGTCACACTGTCCCCATTATACTGAGGTTTAAATAACCATAGCTGCATTCTGGCTAACTTTTAAACATACAGATTTTATCCCATGTAGGGATGCATTTCCACAGTGCTATTGGTTTTCAAAGTTGATTCTAGATATAATATTTCTGTGGGGATGAGGCAGGTATTAGAATAATTAATGTGACAGTAGAAACAACATTTAAAGTAAATGCTGGACTGCTCCTATTGTAATCTAGCCTGGCTGTACTCTCTGTCTTCATACATGCATCTGATTCCTGTCTCTGTATGTGGCAGGGCCTGAGAAAAACAAGATTTCTGGCATTTTAGAGTGTCCTGTACAATGGGTGGCAACCTTAAACTTCTTGCTGCAGCTGAAATCTGTATAGCACATTAGGTCTGCACATCAATGCAAGCGTTAGGGCACTTGGCCTAGAAGACTCCACGGCTGTGTTGGCAATGGATGTGAGGTCAGAGTGTTTATATGCAGAAAAGACGTGATCTGGGTCAATGTGGTTCAGGGACCTTTATATTCCATATGCTGCGTAAAGAAAAGAATCTCCATGCAACAGAGGCAGCTGCCATTTTGTGTTGAGATGCAAATGCCCTACACAGGGTGACACTCGTGGCCTGGAGTACTTACTTTTTGTTCTTTCTTGTTTTGTTCTCATGTTTGCTTTCCATTTCTTGTCCTCATAACATAAAAAACCAGCTTGGGTTCATGTTTGCTATTTCCCCTCCCACTGCTGTTCTCCATCTCCTTCAGCACCTGTTTGTCTTACTCCTACAAAGCTTCATGCACAGAGCCCTTGGCAGGGGCTCGCAGTTCCCAAGCTCTGTGTACGGAATGTTTTGACTCATTATCAGATCCTGTCTGTTCTCTTTGGTTTCAAGGGAAACCGGGGAGGAGAGAGACTGGAGTGAAGCACTTGAAACTTTGGTAAGTCACTGGTTTAATATTCAGCAGTATAAAGACAGGCTTATTTAAACAAGTGCCCTCCATGTGCATAGGATTTCTGACATCAGTAAAAGGCATGTTCCCTACTCCCAGGACCATACAATATACATGGTCACAACACAGATGAAAAGGAAAGAGATGCAAAGTGATAGAATAGTGCATTTAGCGCACTTCCTGTTCTTTTAAAATTTTATGAGACTTCCATTAAAGGAATATGCAAAAGGACAACTGAGGGAGAGCCAAGTTAGCTGGTTAACAGTGGGTGGCAGTCCAAAATTTGAGCTGATTGCTGTTGTCTGGGGTACTATCTGCAAGAGTTTGTTTTGTCTCTGACTATGTTGAAGAAACCTGTAGCTCTAATGATTCATGCACACTCATTCAGACTCTTCACCCTGTGTTAAAACATTTATTCATTATATGTCTTGGTTGAATATTCAGATTGGTCTCAAAACTCAATAATTCAGTTTGACATGCCTCCCTTATTTTCAGAAGAAATGGGGCGGGGGAGGGGGGATGACACATGCATGCCTGGTTTTCTGGTGTCCTCATCCATATTTAGTGAGTCTAGCCAATCTATTGTAATTTGAAACCACTTCAACAAATCTCATGAAGAGGAGGAAGGTAGAGTGGGACAATTTACAGGGCGGGGTGGCGGGGAGAGAGAAATTTGTCAGATTATTTACTCATTTTCTTTTTCAGAAGGGACCATTATCCCATCTGGCTTCCTGCATTACACAAGCCATAGGATTTAGCTGAATTAATTTGTTTCTTCACTGTGAATTAGAATTTCCTTACAGCCAGAATTACAATTATCACATTACAATACACTGAATCCAAACTGAACTTTGATTCTATCTTATTATAAACTGGGCATGAGAACCAATAATTCTCGATTTCCATACTCTCACAGCCAGACAGGATCACACAACCTTACCACAACCCTAGATATTTGTAAAATAGCAATAGACACATTCAGTATCTATGCTGAACTTCTTGAGTTCACAGTGGAAATTATAGTAAGAATCATGTCAGTCTATTATCTTCACTCCATGGCAAACTAATAGGGGGCGTCTACACTGCATCATTATTTCTAGATAACTAACGTTACTTCAGAATAACAATGTGAGTGTCTACACAGCCATTCCATTATTTTGAAATAATTTTGAAATAACAGATGACTTATTCCAAAATCTGCAAGCCTCATTCTATGAGGAATAATGCCTAATCCAAAACAGCTATTTCGAAATTAGGTGTGTGTAGATGCTCTGCTGCTGCTATTTTGAAATAGCCCCTCACTGGGGCCATTCTAAGTTATCCTCCCCAGTGCCTCCTGGGGCTCTAAATTGAGATAGCATGTCTACGTTAGGGAAGCCTGCCTTGGACTAATTTTGAGACTTTCCTGAAGTATAGACATGCTATTTAAAAATAAGCTATTTCAGAATAACTTTCCAGAATAGCTTATTTTGAAATAACCGTGCATTGTAAACATACCCAAACTTAGATCATATGATGGATCACAGCATTTTCAAATACCAAGACCATTTTTCTATTATATTATTTTATCTCTGAATCATGAAGGTTGGCCATTCACAGGTTGGTTGAGACTGCAAGCCCATACTCACACCATAATCACGTCAGATACCAGTGAAAGTCTGCACTATAGATAAAAAGTGCATACAGACTTCATGATTATGCCTACTACACATAAAATATATTGCTGAGGAAAAACAAACAGGAGCAACAGAATACAAATGCAAAAGAATTAGTCACTCATATAAACCTCAGCCAAAGGTAACCTGCTTATCTACTGAGACATAAGAGATAATAAATTGAATATTGTGGATCTTGGTGTATGCCCTTAAATATTTGTTTAGTCAAATTATATTTGGCTACATTTATGCATTGCATTTTTATCCCAAAATACCTGCTTGCATACACCCATTAAAAATATCCAGCTATAATATACTGTACAGTAATTCCTCATTTAACACATGCCTGCTTAACACGTTTTCGCGATAGCACAATTTTTTTTTTAGGGAACGTTTTAAGAATTACACTACCATCCCCGGAATAACATGATTTCCCCAGCTGGCCCATTGCCAGTGGCTGTGCGGGGCTTCCCTTGCCTCCCTGCAAAGCAGCAGAGGGCTCGTCGCACAGTTCCCTGGCAGACCCGTCACAGGGGCATACTCCCAACCCAATCCCCCTCCTCTATCCTCCCCTTCCCTTCCCCAGAACCAAACACCTCCCCTCCTTGCTGTAACCCAGTCCCCTTTCTCCCCCAGCCTTATGTCCTGGTCCCAACAGACACCACCGCTTGAAACGCAACCCCCACCTTTTCCATTATTTTCAATGGGAAAATTGACCCCGCATAACACGTTTTCACTTAACACGATCATTTTCTGAAACATATCTATAGTGTTAAATGAGGAATTACTGTGTATATTCTTGATAAAACAAAATATATCAGGACAACTATTTCTCCTTTACCTAATTGCTATCCTTTGTTGGGTTTAAATATCCTGCCAATTGCCTTATGTAATGATGGTCATTTTTCTGTAACCTATTTTGTGCACTTACTTACATAAGTAGTTGTGTTGACTTAAACAGGACGATGTGTGTTGTGCAGCATGATGAAGAGCTAATAGTTTGCCCTAACAGTCATCTGCAGAGAATGTCAGTATTTGAAGTATTCCCTATGGAAAATATAGTGAAATTCAGGGGAACATTGTAGATACTGAGGAAACCTGCTTTGGGTAAAACTGGCATATTTTTTAAGAGCTAACAGTATTGCCACCTCTGTCAGTCACCATTGTAACACTCTTCATATGTCAGGATATATGCATGTTTGGTTTTTACAAAGGCTCAAGAATGTCAAATTCACATCCAAATCCACAGCTCTTGTGAAACAGCAGAGCGGCATGATGCCACCAGCGCCATGCCTCTGGGCCAGTTGACTTGTTTTAACCAAAGTAACCTGAAACCAGAGCATTTTATAACGCTGGGATCTGAATTTGTTACCCTGAACATTAGCTATACCAGTCCAGATTCATAGCAGGTGTAAATTCACATAGCGCCACATAAGCCATTTCCATAGCTAAGGATTTGTTCCACAATCTTTAGTTGGCTTCCTTTAAGCAATAACAGTGAGCAGGTTGTCATAGAATCTTCTGGCTCATATTTTCCCCCTGAATTGCAATCCTAATTTAAAATTGCACAATAATAGCATGTGCACCTGCCCTTAAATCCTAGGGTGGGCAATGGTCTAGAAATCCCTAAGTACTTAGATTAGACAGATATGCAAGAGTAGTATCTACTCGCAAGAGTGAGCAGGGTGTTCTGAACTAGCACACCATGCTCTGGTAGCACAGATAGGTTGTCTCATACTGAGGGAGAGACTGATAAAAGGAATTTTGGATTTGAAAGAGGTGATTTATACAGCTCTATTATTAAAAAGTTTCCATTTTAGTAGATAGGATTGTCTGTGAGCATTCAGTAATAAAGGCTTTGAATTTATTTTGACACTAATGATTAAAAGGGCAGGATGTTTCATTAGCCATATTTACCTGGTTACATTAAAAATCTATAATGCTATAAGGCTATTTCTCCAACCTCTTCAGAGGCTGTAATAATAATTAGATGTGGATTAGTTTAGATTTGTGATATTGAATTACTCTAGAGCAAGGGGCTATAGACATGAATTTGCAACCTATGTGGTACTGATGTTAAGTCAGATCACCCTCCCATCTCACACGGATTAGTTAAGATGGGGAGGAAAACACTAAGATTTCATCTTGCATTTTCTCATGTATCATCTCATGAAAAAAATCCTTCTGCGTGGAGTACACATGGAGGGGTATCACTATAGGGCTGTGTGTATTTACAGCAGCCCATGTAAAATGAAGTAGTAACCAAAAATCACTACCTCCCCGAAAGGTTCATTGATGAAAATGTATTCTGGAAATTTATTTTCCTGAATCAGGGGAACTGAAGACGAGTGTTAATGTTTTTTTAGTTAGAAACACTGACACAATGGGACTTATTTTTTATAACCATGCACCAGTATACTTATTACACCTGTCCAAAGGGAATGTTAAAATCTTACCATTCTGATCTGGCCATGTTTTGCACCTACTTTGCATAGGCAACACTACACAAAGTGATATGTTTAATAAAATTGTTGTCAACAACATTTTTGTAACAGTCAAAGAAGCAAATGAGCATATCTAAACTTCAAATAGGTGAAAAGGGTGCAAGAACTAATTTGTAATTTGATTCTCCTCCAGGGAAATCAACATCCTTCATAAACTGGAAATTGAACCAGGCAAGTTATTCAGAATGAAAAACGTATTCAATAAATTGAGCCCTATTATCTGTCCCTGGATCATTTCTGAATAGGCTTTAATTTTTTATGACTTTCCTCATTATTTAAAGCTGTTCAATTTTTTTTATGTGAATACGTTTTAGCCTAAAGATTGCTAACCATTCATTTGCTAAGACTACTGCTTTTAATATTCACCATTCCACATTTACTCCTTGTGCTCTGTGATTGGTTATCTAAAGCAAATGGCATTCTTTCTGCCCTTTGATTGGCTCACTGTTGCTCTTGTAAAGAGGAGAAGAGGCCCAGCAGTAACTAGAGCTGTTTCAAGATGTTTAAGTAAACTCTTTCTTCAGAACCACAATGACACAAATGTGCATGAGCCTTTTGCTTTCAAAGAATATTCTTGCAAGCAAGAATTGTTCTTTTGAAGGTTTGCAGGAAGCAGTCAAAAGGGGGATATGAACATCATGGAATAATAATCAATGTTTTTATTTAGATGAGTAATAGTGGAGCCTTTCTTTTGCAGTAAACACCTAAATTCTGTTGTAATTATGTTTTCAAAACTTAGATCTCTTCTTGCTCTGAAGAGATCTCTCTTACAAGTACTGGAATCTGCATCTCTGAGACACTGACAGAGGCCAGATGGATTTGTATAGCATTATAAACCAAATAAGCTGATGACATTCTGGAACTTGGCCCAGGACTGCTTGAGAGAAATCACCCCTTAACTTTATCTTTGTTAAATTAAATAAATAGAGCTCTTTGAGTCTATTGCTACAATGACTGAGTCCCATGATTCTAATCTGCTAAAAATGAATATACCAGATCTGTTGCTGATGACTCTGTTTGCATGTTGGGCTTGGGCTCATAATGTAGCTTGTCATTTCAGATCTTGTTACTTGATCTAGTGCACAAAACTGCTGGCATTCATCCTACCATGAATGACTGTGGAAAATCTATGAAGTCATGATGCAGATTCCACAGATAAGAAAAATATTTTTTCATGGACAGTGATGGTATCAATTGGTATATCCACTCCTGGGGTCTGTATCTAGTTCTTGCATAGGTATGCAACTTAATGATCTAATAGTACTCTTCAAGCCAGTTCCTCAGCTGGTTTAAATCAGTGTAGCTCCATTGATTTCAATAGAACTGCCCTCTTTTCTTCATTGGCTGAAGACCTTTCAACTCTAAACACAATAAGCATAAAATCAAGAAGTGAAACACACTGAAATTTAAATATCCTGTTGAAGATCCTGAATGTTTTTGAGACTAAAATTGTTTGTAGATAATTGAGATAATGGAACCCCATAAAACTAAACTTTTAGGCCAAAGTAACCACATTCCACTCAGAGCCTGCACAGAATTAATAAATGAAGGGCCTATGTGTTTCCCAGTTATATACCAGTTCCGATTTCATAATGTGAATTGTCCTGGGGAAAACAGATGTCAACATCCAAACCTATCCTACAGCAAGTTGTATTCTGCTTGTCAAAAGTCAGGTTGTTCAGTCACAGATTTCTTTTGTGAAAATGATTTGAGGGGGGAAACTTGCATTGTAAAGGAGAGAATTTTAGGGATGTGGACAATGAAAGGCAAAGCTAGATGTGGTGTGATAAACATCTAAGAACAATGTTCAGGCCAAAGGACCCCTTAATTTACACCCTTAATTTGCCCGCACTATGCCAGGCTATTGCATGTAATATGTTAGATTTTTTTGCAACATTTCACCACACATTTTGCTTTGCCTAAGCCAGTGTTTGTGCCTTAATTGAAATTTCTTTTCAAGTGATAGTTTTGAATTGGACCTTAACATTATCTGAAAACAGATTTTAAACAAGACAATTCTTCTTTCATTATTAATTCGTTATTTTTTGTGGTCATCACTATTCTTAAGCACCCACCACACTGTAGAAGGTTAAAATAAGAACTGTTTCAGGCAGTTTATGGTCTGTAGCCCCCATCCTGCATCTGAGTGCATGATTCACTTTTGTGCCTGTGCACAGATGAGTGCATGATTAAATGCCAAAACCACAACAGTTCTTTCAAGGATGTTAATGCACAGCATGTTAATTTCTGTAGTGACTTTTCTTGTTTTAAAAGGAGGAAGCTTTAACCTGTGATCCTACAGGGCTCTATTCAGAGATTTGTTTCACTGCATTTAACAAGAGTATTTCCATTGCCTTCGATGGATTTTGAGTTAAACTGATACAACAAGCCAAATTTACCCTTGGTTTAACTTGCTGGCTGTATCGGAGTTCCACCTGGCATAAAGATCACTCAGTGCCTTTTAGAAAATCATCAGTGTGTAACTAGCTGCTGTTATGAAAACATAACTGTGCCTTACACCTCTGTATATGTAATTTACTGCAGTTGTGCACTAGGTGGTTTTTAAATTGACAACATAGTTGATTTAATTTGAAAATGAAATACTTGGACAGTCCTGTGCAAACTGTGAACTTCATGACCTGTGGAATTATATTGTGAATGTTATTTGGAGAAATGTGTATGAGGGAGATTGTAAACTTTTTTCTCTTATTATCTCTGTCTGCTGAATGGATGTTTTAGGAAGTTAGTTAAACCTAAAGCAACCACTTTTTCTTCTGCTCTGAAATCTTATATGTTAAAATTTTCTAGCCTGGACTGAATGTTTCTATCTAAGTAGCAAATATTGACCCCCAGTTAAGGACAATACTTAAGCAAGGGTTTTTCAATGGGTCTGAAACAAGTTCTTAATGTTAAGTGCCTGGTTGAACACTCTCCCTGGAAAGGGGCTGCAGCCAAAACTTGATGTTTTCAATGTTGACCTCTCCAGCAGCGATTTCTAAGGCTTGGTTTACACTACCAACTTATGCTGGTATAACTATGTTGCTTGGGAATATGGAAAATCCATGGTGTAGACAGCACCATGTTGATGTGAGGGCTTTTCCCATAGACACAGCTACTGCCTCTCAGGGAGGTGGGGTACCTGTGCTGACAGGATAAGCTCTACTCTCAACATAGGTAGCTTCTTCACTAAGGCTATGTCTACACCGAAGCCTTTTTCGGCAGAGACAATGCAAACGAAGAGCTCATTAGCATTTCTTGTGCTCTCATTTGCATAGTCTCTTCCAATCTGTTTTGCTAAAGAGGTTTTTCTGCCAAAAAATGGAGTGTAGACAGGGCCATTTTGTACAAAAAAAAACCCTTTTGCGCAAGAACCCTTATTCCTCAAAAAAGCAGGTATACAGCATCTTGCACAAAAGGGTTTTTTGCCCTGTCTACACTGTGGGTTTTTTGCAAAAACTTCTTCCGCAAAACGTATCAGAAGAGACTATGCAAATGAGAGCTCGAGAAATGCTAATGAGCACTTCATTTGCATTATCTCTGCTGACAAAGGCTGCAGTGTAGACATAGCCTAAGGGTGCATCTATACGTTAGCCATTGTCATCCTTTAAAATGTATGTAAATAGGGCAAGATGCATGTTCTATTCAAAGTGCCTAAACAATGCCCTTTTATGGCAAAAGATAAGGTATCCGCAAATTCAGCTGGTCTGAGGTCATTTACATTCTAATTTACATTTCTGATTCTTGTAAACAAACTTTATAAGAAAAAATAAAGAAAAAGTCAAATACACCGTGCATCACATAAGAGTAATTACCGATAAAATGAGCAATTCTCTACTTTTTCCACTTATTTGAAATTTGTGAAGAAAACCCAAGTATTGAAACTACTACTTGTATCAGTACAATGAGAGATTCTTTCTACGACTTCTTGATCAGCATTCTGGGCCAGTTCAGCAACATTTGTTTTTGTGAATAAATGCGAAAGTTTATATAAATACTTTACTAGTTCCTAAAAACAAACTACTACTACTGATTCTGGAGATGTTCATAATGTAAATAAACCATGGAGAGCAAATAGCCACAACTGAGCAGAAATCCTAATGTAAAGTGCATTTATATCTAATTTCATTAGAATTTCTCTAGCGTGTGTTGCAATAGCTTTGATTTTAGCAAACAAATTTTAATCTTTTAGAGATGTTGATATTACAGGAAAAAGTTCTTAAACATGGGACAGATAAGAAATGTTTCTTATGGTTTGCTTTCTTGCCACTGCCACTGAATAATTGATTCTTACTGATAAAGGTGTAACTGAGGGACAGATACTGTACTCTGGCTGCAGTCCAAAATATAGATTATTTCTTGTCTCTCTTTTTGGCATACATTAACCAGCTGCTAATAAATGCATATCAGTGTTCAGTTAACAGTTGTTCTGGAGAAGGGTAGGGGAAAGGAGAAATATTGATGGGCTTATATCGTGTGTATGTTTGTGGGGAGAGGGGAGAGAATAACTTTCAGTTGTGTTTCTTTGAATAGGAAGCCAAGAGCTAATTTAAAGTGACAGACAATTCTCACTATTTTAGAGGACTCTGAAGCTTAATTTATAATGATACCATGGATCTAATGCTACATTGCTTATGCACCAAGGCCACTGAAGTCAATGTTAACTTTGAGCAGGCAAGAAATACAGACCGAGGCACTAGATGTCATCTTACTACATACTGATGGAGAAATGAACATATTAAGTCAGACCCTTTGGACCTTGCTGAGTCCTCATTCTATTACTAAAACAACCACTGAGGCAAATGGAAGTTTTGCCTGAATATAGCTTGTGGCATATAAGCTACTGCTATTCTTAGTTCATTTTAAATGTTAGCCTATACCCCTTCTATTGTCCTAGGGCTCAAAACAATGCCTGCTCAGTTTACTCAGGCAAGAAATATTCTTGGATCCTTATAGGAGTAGTTTGTACAAGTAAAATTCAATAATTCTGCAAAAATGTTTATGAACTATTTTTCAAAATATCTATTGTATTGAGGGCCTGGAAGAATGAAAGAAATCACTCTCTCTCTCAAAGTTCCTCTAATTATTTTCCATCATGATGTAGAATAAATTTTGTTATGTACACTGAAGCATTAGTAGAGGTGCACCATCACTAGAAACACATGCTACTGGCTGTGGGTGCTTTTTGCACTCTGCTAATCAGCAGGGCGGCATTTGAATCACCCCCAGTGGTCACCCCAAGCGCTCAACTTACAGGGAACACTGGTCCCTCTCATACATCAACATTCAAAAATACTTTAAAAATATGTATAAGGAGAGAGAAAAAGCATTCACATCAATATACAATACACACAACATTTGAAGGTTGTCTTTTCTGCTGCCTTGGAAGAACATACTGGGTTCAAAAAAATACAGCAATGCAGAGATTCATACAGAAGCTACAATATCTATAAAATACAAGTTGAATAATGCTTTTATCCCAGAGACAAACCTTGACACGTACCAAACAGTTTGAGATCCTTCTTAAGGGATGTAAAAAGATACAGTATGATAATCTGCTGGGAACCAAGAATGTCCTCCAGCTTCCAAGTACTGAAGCAAATTCTTCTGTTAGTCTCTTTGATATAAGAAGCATAACTCAAATGCTACAGAGATTGAAAGCTTTGCATCACACCCTTAATGAAGTTAATCTGGAGTTAGATCTGTGTAACTGAGAGCAGATTTTGGCAATTGTGTCCTTCCTGCTGCTTAAATTCCTTACAAAAAACTTAACAGCATGAGAACTCCACCCTGCTGTGTTCCAGGCACAGGGGTGCTGGAATGGGGGGTACGGAGGCCATGGCCACATCACTTTTGAAAGTGGGAGAGTTATGCCATCAGGGTGAGTGATAGGTTGGGGGGAAAGGAGCAAGTGGAGTGAGGGGTATTGGGAAGAGAGTGTGGAGCAAGGACTAGAGTTTAAGAGAATGGAGCAGCATAGGGGTGGGCCCTCAGGAAGTTGGGGCCTCAGTTCAAGCACTAGTGTCCCCCTCCCCATTTTTGGAAGCTTCTGCCACTCCTGGCCGAGCAGTAATCTAACAAGCATCCTCACTAAAGCTCAATCCTGGTATGCAGACAGTGAAAGGAACTAAGGGTAACCATGTTTGGTTCTTTCTCCAATTAAAAGGAAACAGGAAGGGGCGGGGGAGGCAGAGAATAGGACTGAGGCCTGTGCTTCCTAACAGGGACAAAATTGGTAGAGGGAAATATTAGATAATCAGGCGTTTAAGGGTGTGTTTCAAACCAAACATGAACTGAAAACAATTTACAAGTTCTTTTAAACATAAGTTGCTGAAAGTGTAATATAAATATTGATAGGTGCAAAATGATGTTGGAATAGATACACCGAAAAATCCCCTTCATACAGAGTCATAATATTCCCTTTGTGGTGGCTCAGCTTTCTGTAGCATGGTCCAATGGACAGGGCATGATGCTGACACTTGGAAGATCTCTAATCTGCTATCATTTCTGCCACTGACCTGAGACATGACCTCAACTAAGTCACGGCAACCCACCGTGCTCCTGTTTTCCTTTTTCTGTCATGTCTGTAGAGATCAGGACTCACAAACTCCTCCATGAATTGCCTCTCTCACCCCCAGCACAATGGGATTCAGATATTAGTTGAGACCTCAAAGTACCTACATAGTACAAATACTGTATCTTTTGCATCCCTCTGCCGCCCTATTCTGCATATTTGCTTTGTTCCTCCATTAGCCTGGAGCCATCCTGGGTGTGCCAACCTTCCATCCATCCAGTGTTCAAATCCACACATTTTCTAGCCCACCCAATCTATCTGCCAGCAAAGGAGCGTTAACTAAATTTATTATGACTCTTAGAAAAACACCAACCAAATCATGATCAGAGGCACCATATACGCCCATGGTGGCTGCAGTTTCAGCAATAAGAAGTTGAATGACACTGGATTTTGCCATCTTCCGGAAAAAAAAATCCCTTTGATGCAGTTTTATCACAATCACAGACAGATACATTTCACACCCTGCCTATCTCTCCTGGCTGGGGAAGAAAGGAGAGAGCTGAGGGGAGATCAAATCTGAACCATCCACTGGGTCACTCTGTATTTCAGTGAGGAGTGCTGGTGCTACCCCGGCGTGTGAGCAGTATCGGAGGGAAGCTCACATTACTCACTCCTGTCACCTGGGCTCTGGCCACTTGCTGCAAGTGCAATTGTTTTGCATTTTATTGCCAGCAATCGATTGGGCTTGATGGCGATTTTACTGTCTTTATCAGCTAATGGCTGTGTTTTCTATCACCGCTGGCATTTTGATCATGTTTGATTTGAGAGTCAGTGTTTGGGTTAGAACAGAAACTGATTGCTGCACCTCTTGGTCTTAATAGTGCCCCACTGCCAATTCAGTCCAATTGCACCATTTGTATTCAGATACTTGCTTCCCCCATTACCAGCTTCCTGCTTCTCCTCCGCCTCACTCGCCTCCTAAAACAATATTGTCCTGCACCTGTTCTGCCTGTCTCCTTCACCCCTTTCCCCACCTTCCCTCCATTTTTGCAGACCCAATAAATTCTAACTGATAATAAAGAGTGGGGCCCCATGGTTCTAGGCCCTGGACACACACAGAACAAATGGCAGCCCTACCTCAAAGACCTTACAACAGGAGTGGGGAACCTTTTTTGGGTTGGGCCACTGACCCTCAGGAAAATCAGCTGGGGGCTAAATACAAGTGAGAACCAAAAACAAACCAAAAAAAAACCCCATCCCTCACCAGCATAGGCTTCCCAATGCTGGGGGGAACCCAGAGCCTCAGGGGTTGGTTCCAGGCAAGCTGGGGGGCTGCATTGGGCCCCTGGGCCTTATGTTCCTCACCCCTTCCTTGCAACCTAAACAGACAATACAAACACAGGTTAAGGTAAAAGGCTAGAAAGTGCAAGGTACCTACTTCATTATTATTGTGTTTTATGATTTAAATTGGTCCTTTGAGTGTAGAACCATGGACCCAAGCAGAGACACAAAGGAGCCAGCAGGTTCTCAGTATGAACATAAGGGTTTGCCCATGCAAATCGGATAGCAGGGATTAGAACCTTGGACTGTGAATAATCTGAGGCAAGGATCAAGATGTGATTCTGTTCTGACATAGGTAATAATGAACTTGGAGCAGCTCCACTGAAGTCCATAGTGTTGTACTATAGTAAATGTGGTACATGTGAGATCACAACTGGCTGTAAAGCGGCTCCCATGTAGTGTGCACTCTGTTATTAATAACATATAGAGTAATTATAATCTTCAGAATTGGGCCCCCATTCAGACATTTGTATCTCTATGTGTGGCTTTAAAATCTGCAGCCAGGAAAGCAAATGTATTGCATATTTTTCATTTCACTCATAGGCCCAGTTCATTCCAATAAAGTCTCAAACCCCACCTCAAAGTTTCGAAAAGGAATTTCCATTCCACTGTGTGAGCTGGACACTAAAACATGCTACTTATTGCAACAGAATTAAAATAAAACTTTAGCCATTTCGCTCATTCCATGTGTGTGGAGTTTTTAAAAATGGTGTGAAGGTAGTGATTAACTGTTAATCATCTTGCTCCTCTCTCACCCACCCACACAATGCATAAAGGAAGTAAGTATAACATGCTTGTTTACACTCACAATTTGCATTTTGATTTCTGAAATAAGCATAGTTCCCCTTGCATAGCAAGATAACACCTCACAGATTAAAGTGCTGCTTTTATATCTTTCTTATAGTTCATTTTTACTTTATGGATTCAGAGTCCTCAAGGGAGTGGCAGAAATCCACGTAATTTTCATGAGTGTTACATCTGACATTCGGATCTCTCACTGAGCTAACACATTTGAGAAAAGAACACAGGTAGCCACATGGTTCCCTCATATCCACACATGTGAAAATAGTGAGAAATGCAATTGATTTCAGCTAAGACTAAGTGACTTACATTTGAAAATTTTCCTCAGTTGCCTTTTTCCAAAGGCATAATGGGGTAAGCGGTATAGTGGTGATCCTGGGGTTTTGTGGGGGCTTTGTTTGTTTTATCAAAATTATCACAATTAAAAAAATTGGTAAAATCTAGGTGGCATTTCCTAAATTTGCCCTTCCTTCCTGTTTTAGACCAGCATTACTAAAGTGCTCCCCAGAAATGTTGCTGTGACAATGCTCCTTTCTGGAATCTGCACTTTGGGCACTAGAGCAGAGTCACTTGGCAGGATGGCAGTCAGCTCTGAAGTGTCTGGGTCTGTAGGTCAGGCTCATTGTACAATGGACTCTCCAAGGAGCTGGTGGAAATCTTGGGAGGAGCTTTTCTACACTCCCATGCCTGGCACTCTCCTGGGAATGATAACGCTTGTCTCTTCATATGTATTTTAAAGCACCCTGGGTGACAGTTGCCAAAGTCCCGCAAACAGACTTTTTGTGAACAGGATTTAGACCATATCACTTAGGTGCTTTTGAAAATGTTTCCTGTTCTAAATATATGGAGCTATCCACAAATGCTTATGTTGAATATTCATAATACTCATGTAGCTGGGTCGAACCTATGCTCTATCATCCGCCCCTCTGATAAACTCCATCCTCACTCCATTTTTAGAGAGGTAGTCTTACAAGAATCAAGACTTTGCCCCAGGCTTTTTTTCCGTCTATCTCTGGGGTTGGTTAGTTTTAATTCCTCTTTCCCTCTAGATAGCGACCTCTGCTGGGTTTTACTATGCTGTACCAGTCCCTCTCCCGCAAATGCTGCTGAGCTCAGCGCTGAAACCCAGTTCTCTAGTCTGTCCTCTGTACGTGTGGCTGGCCCTTGACAGAATTGCTTTGTTAACACGAACATCAAAGCATGTCGCCTGGTGTCCGACTGAGAGTCCCCTTCTGGGCTCGAAACACTCCTGCGTGCAGGAGTTGAGCGCTCATCATAGCCTTTCCCTAGAGGCTGTCGCGGGAATACGCCCCTCTGAGACAGGTAGGGTGGAGTTGAAAGATTGTTAAGGGGGAGGAAGACGACAAGGAGAAAGTCTGTAGAAGGTCACAGAGACAGAGGACACGTGGTGTGCAGAAGGAGATAGCAGTGGGAATCAATAGCCATCATAAACATAACAGGGATTGTTTTCTAATTTAAAGCTATCACTGGCATGCTGTGGAAACTCAGCTGGAGTATTTCCCTGGCATGCGTTTTAAGGAGTGTCCTGGAGAATCGCCCCTGGAATCCGGCAGAGAAAGAAATCTTTCCCTTAAAAGGATTTCGTCATTTTCCCACTTAAAAGCATTATGCAGTTTCACATGCAGGACCAAAGTGGGTCTGCCCGCCTTCCAAGCGCACCACGAGCCCCGCTCAGTCCGCCCTGCTAGGCACTGACTCCTCTACCAGCTGGGACACACTCATTTGGGGAGCTGGCAGCTTTAGATCTCACAGTCCCGCGCTGGATTTCGTCCCCTGACTTCCCCTCTCTGTGTTCCTGCTCCTTTCGCTGTGGCTGCCTTGTTAGCTCTCCCCCTGCCTTTCTTTCTGCGGCTCGCTCTCTCCCTTCTGGGTGTGGCCTCTCTCCCCTCCAATATTTATGAGATCTGCCCCTACTTGCTCAGCTAATGATGTATTCCAGTCTGGGGTGAGCTGCCTCGCTTAGGCGGTTGCTGGGAGGGCAGTAGGACCAGCGTGAGTGGCGGTGACTGTAATTGGAAACCAAAGCTTTCCCCGTCATCGCTCAGCTACTTTCCATTCACTCCTAGGTGCTTAATTAAGGAATGGGGAGACGAGTTCCCGGAGCCTGATAGTAATAAGGATTATTGTACAAAGAAACTGGGAGTACGTTTGCAGCCACCAGGAGGAAAAGGTTTTCTACAGTCAGCCAGGTTTGGAATTAAAAGTGCCCTGGTAAAAGGAGTGGAGCCCATAAACTGATAGAAACGAGACAGAAATTTGATGGCATTGCCTTACTGAGTCCTTCAGTAGCTAGGTAAGCATGATTGAAAGTTCTCTTTCAGCACTGTAATGGATGTGAAATGTGACTGCTGAGTTTTGCCACAGCTCAGAGTTCATTACAATGATTTTTTCCCCCGACTGCATAATCTTTATTTTTTTCCCCAGTGAATGATTTGACAAACAGAGAATAATTCTGGAATTCAGCCTTGAGCATATGACACCTGCCGGGTGCTTTACAGTGAAGTTATACACCACTTTTATAAAGCAGGACAGAATTTTTTTTTAAGAACTCCATGTGAATGCAACTTTCCCTCTTTATCAAGTTTGTTATTCACACTGTGAAAATAGGAACAACTAGTGAGAAATGAAACTGGGACACTATTTCTTGAGCCTGTGCTAAAGGGGAGTACTTGTAAGATTTCAGTGCAGTTGCTGGCCTATACAGATCATGTGCTCAGAATATGTTGATTTTGCTTACTATCATGACTTTCGATAGATAAATACAAAACTGTTATTTTATTCCAAACTAGGATTCTGAACTGAAATGAGTTTGTTTTAAATTGCCAAGAGGTCCTAAAATTCAACATATTCCCCTTCTCTCACTCAGGTGTTAGAGAAGGCTGTATTCATAAAGCCCTGGGATATCTTTATGGCAGTAATATGCCCTTATTATAGTACCCAACAGCAGGCAGGGAGCATGCAGTTTATTGTTGAGATCTTATATTGTCTGTCACTTTTGTGTGACAGTAGAAATTTGCAGTTCAAACAGTGAAGTATAGCAGCATTTCACCCCGATGGAATCAGATTTGGCTAGGAACATGGAAGGATTTTTTGACAGTTCCTCCCAGTATGATTTAGCAGAACAGAAATAACCCTATAGTTTCCCTCTTTCCTTTCCCCTCTGTATTGCAAAGAAGGCATAGTGCTACTACAGTAGAATACTAATCCCATTGCATCTGTTAAAATTACATGTTTGGTATGATTGGCCATTTGTTTTGGCCCGACAAAGCAATCTTATCAGGATCTAATGGCATTCCTGTGTTTGAAGAAGGTTAACTAGAAGGCTATCCCATGGGCTAGTGGTAGGGTATTGAATTTAAAACCCACAAAGTAGTGTTCATATTGGAATTGGTGCAGCTTGTTTAACAATTATTTTTGGCAAAGGCTATACAAGTATAATTGTATTAATTAACGAACCCTTAAAAATTAACTGGGGCTGTTCCAAAATGGGTTGTTTCCTTTTGTACTGCAGAGCTGTATTTGGTAAATTGTCCAACTTAGTGGTTTTGTCAGCAGTGCATTAGTCAGCCCCAGACCAGCTGCAAGAGGGTAGCACTGCTGAACAAGTCTGACTAGTGCGGCAACTCTCTCTTTTCCCTCTCCCCAGCCCTCCCCCACTCTTGCATGGAATTTTGGTGTAGACTGTAGCTCTTTAAAAAAGGACTTACAGTAAGTGAATATTGAATGACTGAAGCATGGTAATGAGACACAGCCTCTCACCTCTGAATCCAATCCAAATTGGGTTTGATCTGACTGAAGTCATCATTATCTGACAGCTGTTTATTGCCCGATATGAAACTACCTGGAAGTTAGAGCCAGGTTTTTGGTTTTTTTTAAGGACAGATGTTGGTCTCACCAGAGAGGGCATGAACTGAATGGACACAGATACAAAACTAGTGTCTTCACCCTTAAAATCGTGAGCTTTCATGGGCAAAACCCACTTAAGCTCATGATTCCATATATTTTGGTTAGTCTGTAAGGTGCCGCAGGACTACGTGTTGTTTTTAAAAGTTACAGACTAAAACGGCTTCCCCTCTGAAATTGTTTTCCACCCTTAAAGGCTACGTCTACACTTCAGGCTTCTTGTGCAAGAACTTTTTTGCGCAAGAGTTCTTGCACAAGAGCGCGTCCACAATGCCATGTGCTTTTTGCGCAAGAGATGTGCTTTTGCATAAGAGCGTTCATGGCAGTGTGGACACTCTCTTGCACAAGAAACCCCGGTTGCCCGTCCACACATGCCTTTTCACGCAAGAGCTCTTGCACAAAAAGGCTTATTCCTTGTAGAAAGAAGAATAACTCTTGAGCAAAAAGCCCTGTGTTCTTACGATTTCCTATACTACTTCTTCCGCAAGAACACGCTTGTAGAGTGGATGCTCCACGAACTTTTGCACAAAAATGGCCGTTTTTGTGCAAAAACTCTGCAGTGTAGACATAGCCCTAGAGGTGGTCCTCTTACAATATAACTGAGGTGCAGTGTGGAGTAGTTTGCATTAGCACAGTCCAGGTAATCTCAGTTCTCAGGGTAAACAAAAACCTGCAGTGTTTAATGTTATTATTCTGTAGGAATTCTTAGATACTAAGGGCCACATCCTGCAAGGTGCTGAGCATCCTCATCTCCCATTGAATCACTCTTCATGGTAACACTCTCAGAAGATACTGAATAGCATACAGAAGGGGAGATGTTCTTATTAAAAATCTAGCCAGAAGCTGGTATGATAAGCATAGGGTTAGAAATCAGCAGGGCTTGACAAACGGCAGCGAAACCTACTCGCCAGTCCCGCACTGCGCATGTACAAGACCCGCATTGTGCATGCGTGCGCCGCCGGTGAATGGGGCAACCGGCTGAAATCTACTCACCATGGGTGAGTAGATTCAGTGATTTGTCGAGCCCTAATCAGCATATATGGATTCTATTCAGAGAATAGACTTCTGGGCTAATTCCCCTCTCCGTTGTTCCAGCTTTATGCTGTTGTAAATCCACTGATATCAAAAGAGGTACACTGATGTAAAATGGCTGGAATTGTAGGGTGCATCTATACTGAACCTGTAGTTCAAAATAAGCTACACAATTTGAGCTACACGATTGCATAGCTTATTTCGAGTCAATTTCGAAACAGCTTATTTTGAAATTTGGCGCTGTCTACATAGCACTTATCTCGAAATAAATCACTGTTCTGAAATGTCCCTTACTCCTCATGAGGTTTATAGGGTTGCTGGAATAGCAAGCCTTTTATATTTCAAAATAATGGGTGCACTCAAAAGATGCAGAATAGCTATTTTGGGATACCTACCATATCCCGAAATAGGCTACATCTATACTATAAAGCTAAGTGGGAAATCAGATCTTAGTTGTGTGTAACCATAGGAGGGTCCCTTAACCTCTCTAAGTCTCCATTTCTGTATCTGTAAAGTGGGGCTAATTATGCTTGCCTGTTTCTCAGGATGTATTCATTAGCCTTTGGAAGGTGTTTTGGATAAAAGGATGGGTGTGGTTGTGCTTAGCTTTGAGTGTGATTTTGTTTTATGGGCTCCCATTGACTCCACTAGACTTTGGATCAGGCCCTATATGAGACACTTTGGAATTAGAAAAGCAGTAAATTTGTAGTATTCTACCTTAAAAAAGCTACTCAAGTCAGAAAGTCTCAGAGGGTAGCCATGTTAGTCTGTAACTTTAAAAACAAGTAGTCCTGTGGCACCTTAGAGACACACACATATATAATTAGTATCATGACCTTTTTTCATGGGCAAAACCCACTTCTTCAGATGAGTTTGAGTGGAAAGTGTGAGTTACCTTGTGCAATTGATGGATTTCTATTCATCTGAAGAAGTGGATTTTGCCTACAAAAACTCGTGATGCTATATGTATTTTGTTAGTCTGTAAGGTGCCAAAGGACTACCCTTTTTTTAACTCAGAAAGGAGACTTCTATCAGTTATGCAAATACAAACACCAGAATTATGTGAATGGAGTGAAGCAATAGACTGAGCAGAGTATTAATATGCCATCTACTATGAAGTATTCCTATTAGGAGACACAAACCTGGGACTAAACTCCCTGAATGGGATTATCCCAAACAATAGTTGATGTTAGATGTAACAAGTGAGGGTGAAAAACTGGCTGTGTTGGAGCCAATGGTAGTTGTTCCATTGATTTAATTTTTTTTTGTAAAATTGTGCATGTTCTAGTATATAAGATACGACAAAAAAAAGAATTGTGCTCCCTCTGAAGTTTAAAAACTGTGTAGATTAAGCATGATGTACAGTAAGGAGCGAGGTCTAAAAATATCAGCCAGCTTTTATTCATGAAACATTATCTCCTGTCCTTGCTTTGCTCTGCCTTGACATTTAGCATAATTATTTTTCCAGCAGGTGGAATTATCCTTATTGAAATAAACTGAGTCTTTACTCACCTAAAACTTCGTCTATGCATTGTAAGTAACATGCTTACAGTTCTTTGAGCGCCAGCACAGAACATATCCAGACAAAACATTTTTGGATTTAAAAGAAAAAAGTGTGTCATATGTTATACCTTCAATCTGGCAAAGCTCTCTTACTCCTACTCTTCTGCACTGTTGATTTTAGTCCACATATTTTATATAATGTAAAATTAGTCATGGACTTTCTTTTTCTTTTAGGTTTTACTTCTTGGATATTAAGTTGAACATCAGAAGATATGGACTTTCTAGTAGTCCACCTGTTGATTGGGATGTTTATTTACTCTAGCACTGTAAAAGGATCTTCACAGCCTCAGCCCAGGGTGTTCTTAACATTCAATGGTAAGGAAGCAGATCAACACGCTTGAGCAAATGTTATTGTAGAACATTTTCTTCTTTTCATCCAGTCCAATAACCAAGAAATAAATAAGTGATGGCTTCTAAATATGTGTCCACATAAATGGTTTTTTAAAATTATTTGTAGTGCTTAAGAGCCAAATGCTGAGTTAACTTTTACACGGAGGCTATTATTAGCTGTAATTACAGGAACAAATACATGGGATTTGTTTTCTTTTCTTTTTAAGTGTCTGTCATTATGGCTTAGGCAGAATTAAGGCATTCTCCCTTATTTTTTTGTATTTTAAAAGTAATTATTGCAGTGCATGTCCAACAATTGCAAAATACATCAGTGATTTTGACTGCCTACATTTTTTGGTGTTCATATAGAGATAACTTTACAGAGATTTCAGAAATGGCTGAGGAGTCACCCTCTGAAAATCAGGCCTTTTTAAAGGATGTTAATTTGGGCATCAAACATCACCTGTCATTTTGAACACTCTTGGTTTTATGTGTGTATTGTATACAAACTACTATTAAGTAGTGTGCATGCTTAGGAATTTTAAATTCTCATGGAATCAAATTACTGATGCCCGTATATTGTGAACAGACTACAAACATGCTTGTTTTCAAAATATATGCACAGTTCACGTCTAAGACTCTTTTTATTTAGCATGGTGAGCAGTACTTTGTCACAATAGGGATGTAAATGTTTTAAAACTCTGAATTTAATAGCAAAACTGGACTTCTTTGCACATTGGCTGTTAGCATTTATGGTAGTGATGCTATGTACCATTTTAGTAATTTTTCCCTTCTATGTGTTTGTACGAGAATTTCCTAGAGGCTTTGACAAATGCTGTGCTTAAATGAAAAGAACCTAATGCTGCAAAATATACTTTGGATTGATGTTTTCTGCATATGCTGTTTCCAAGGCCTGAATGGAAATTTGTGAGATTACACATTTCATGAAATTTAGAAGGAATTCAACCCTCAGGCCAAGCCATTTTGCCAGATGTGTCTATCAACCCACCATCCAAACCACTTGCAAGTGTGACTAACTCATCTAACCCATATTAAAGAAATACAAGAAGATTAAGTGGGAAAGGCCACTCAGCCAGTCAGGAGCTATTTGTGTTTTTACGACTGACTCAATTTATTCTATTACTGCTTCAATCACCCAAATGTCTGGAAAGCTGGTGCACTTGCTTTATTATTCTTTGTGTGAAACTTCAGTATCAGTCACCTCTCCAGTTACATGTGGCCGCTGGGCTTATAAAGTCTCTTGAATTAATATTATTAACTATTTGGCACTTAATATTCAGATCCCTCAGCCCTATACAAAAGCTGGGCTTGGTCTGTCTTTGAATCACATGGAGCAGATCCTGCCTGCACTGGTCTCCTGGAGCCCGGCTGGCAGGTCTCGACACTTGAAGATTTCCCCCATGCAGTGAAATCCTTGGTTAGCATAGTCACCTTAGTGATTCCTACACTGCCTTACTAGCAGGACTTTGGTGCAGTGGATAGGGTATGGAAACAGTGTGTGTGACCAGGGTGTCCCTAGTATAGTTAGGGCTGCCCCAAGGTGGTTCTAAGTTGCTCCCAGGGATCAATCTGGGGACCTCAATGCCAGTGGGCTGCATAGTGACTTTAAGCCTCTCTTCTAGGCAATGATAAATTCACAAGGGATAGATCAAAGAATCTGGCCTTTTTTGTTTGTTTGTTTTGTTTTTATAGTGCCCTTCTTTTCTTCACGAGAGGTGGAAAAGTAGGACTACCAGGACTCTCTACCCCTCTCTCTTTTTTTCTACATACCCAAAGATGGTGATAACCCCATTTCTGGTGGCAGATTTCCCTCCTCCTCCTTCACTCCCCTCTTCCCCCTCCCCCCCCCATGCTAATATCCAGAGAAACACATGGTAAATATTAAGTATAATGAATGTCTTTTCCATCTCTAATTGTCTAAACTCCACCCTGGAAAAACAGAGTATTGAGGCAAATTCTACACTTAAGAGATCATTTCCATTTCTAATTTCTGTGATTCAAAGATTTGAGGGTAGCAGCTCCAGTATATCAGGCAAGGTATTATTGGAAAGAAGCCCACACAAAAAGGAATGATTGCAACGTATTGTGCATTGTACAGTAATAGGTACTGAACAGAATGGTCCGGGTCCTCAGCAGGTATAAATTGATATTGACATTAAGGTAACTATTTTGGGGCTGAGACTCAGTGGCCATCTGGGAGAGCAGAAGATGTTGAAGCTTTTGAGTCAGTATTCTGAAGCACTGAGTCTAGCCTCTCTAGCAGACTCTAATTCCAGACTCCATCTGGGCAGAGGCAAAGTCTGTTATGAATGTGTATTGCTGCTCTAGCCAGAACCATAAATGGCTTATACAAACCAGATCACAATATTTCTCACATTAAATAGCACAGAGAATTAGCCTAGCTGTCCTTAATTTGAGAACACTAAAGAGGGTGTCTTGGTTAAACAGGTATTTCCACTTCAGTATCTGAACTGGATGAACTAACAAGCACAGGAGGAATAGTCTTCTCATTTGGATGTTGGCCTTAGACTCAGAAAACCTGCCTTCTGTTTGCCACAGTTGTCTTGAATTTAGCACGATTTTTGCAGAGTAAAGAGTATTGCCATATCCCCTTTGTATTGGACTAGATTCTGCTACTCTGACATAAATAGTCCTTTACTCTATTTAGAGTGAATAACAGTGCCAGTCTCTAGCCTTCAGAGAAGAAAGCTAGTGGAGTACTCATGGTATCTCCTGAGTGACTGTGTTTAAATGGACTGACCTAATCACTTCCTCTCAGTGCCTCAGTGCATAGCATATTCATTGATTTCCTTTTTCATTGATTTTCATTGAACATGCTGAGTTTTGCACATCAAAATGTGAAGCCTAGAGCAATTTTCTTTTGTTTTTAATACAATATGGCTGTGTCTACATTGGTGCGATCTTGCGCAAAAGCAGCTGCTTTTGCGCCAAAACTTGCTGCCTGTCTACACTGGCTACGAGTTCTTGCGCAAGAACACTGACATTCTAATGTATGAAATCAGTGCTTCTTGCGCAAGAACTCTGATGCTCCCATTCAGGAATAAGCCCTCTTGCGCAACTGTTCTTGCGCAATAGGCCAGTGTAGACAGGCGACATGAATTTATTGCGCAAGAAAGCCCTATGGTTAAAATGGCCATCAGAGCTTTCTTGCACAAGAGAGCATCTACACTGGCATGGATGCTCTTGCGCAAAAGCACATCTCTTGCGCAAAAGCACATGCCAATGTAGACGCTCTCTTCTGGAAGAGTTTTTGCACAAGAACTCTTCCGCAAAAGAGTTCTTGCGCAAAATCATTCCAGTGTAGACGTAGCCTATATGTTTTGAATTCCTCCCTTTTAAACAGCCCTTCATGATCTCTGAAGTAAATTTATATATATATATATATATATATATATATATATATATAAAAACTATACATATATATTTGGCTTTATCTGAAGCTCTCCCAGTGAAATGAAAACACTAAGTTTAATTTTTATTAAGTTTGCTTTCCAGATGGTCAAAAGAACTTTGGGATGTGAAAAGGGATTTCCTAGTTTGCTGTGTTTACGGTACAATGGGGCCACTATTGTGCGCAATTCTGATAGAAAAAGGTGAAATATGATGCTGTTTACTTTTCAAAGATGACAATGGCTCTTTTCAGCTTCAATGTACTTCCATTCTCTTTAATAATAATCTCTTTACCATAAGATATTGCATGCAAGAATTATTGATGTTTAGAAAAATGATTCTCATTTTCTTTTAAAAAATGGATAATATGAAAATGTAACTTTTTGTATGCCTTATGGTTTAAACACAATGAAATTAGACAACAATGATAAGTCAAATAGTTCCTCTTAATGCGGGATGCCTGTGTGATATTGTTCATATTTTGGATTGGATTCATGTGTTACTATTTTACCAGTACATACAGAAATTTTAAAAAAATGCAACCAGGAGAAGAAAAAAAAAAGTGTGATGCATTTTAAAGCTGACCTCATCTTCTAGGAACAAGTCCCTTGATGTTTGCATAACAGCATCTGACATAGGGGAATCCAGTCAGCAACTTGACCCATTCCGTTTTTAATCAGGAATGATAAAGATCTGAAATGACTGAATCATTAGTTGCTTTCATTCCTTGTCATGCATTGCATCAAGAAGGAACAGTAATTAAAAGTAAACCGCTTTAATATTTTGAGGGCCTGATAATAGGAGTTTTGCAATTAATTTCAATGGGAGCAGGATTTAACCCTTAATTTCTATTTTTGAGATTGGTGATGTGTCTGCTTTTCTATTTAAAAATACAGTTTGTTACTCATTTTTTATTGTTAAATGTTTATTTGACATTAGTGTGGAATTTAGCATTGCCTGTGCCTTAAGAATTTGAGTATCATGTATGCGTGATGGATCTGATTTCCCAATGCCTTGCATCTTGTACCATCATTTATATCTGTGCAAGAATTATGTTTAGGAATTCACTAATCTGAATTTTATCATCATCTCATTGTTCTGTTAGTTGTAGTGGCCAGATCCTCTGCTTCACTGCTTTTATACTCAGAAGAGCTGAGAAGAGGGTCAGGGAGGAGGGAAGGAAACTAGCTTTAAGCTCCCCTAATTCTGGAACTGCAGTGGGTGGGATGGAGGGACAAACCCCAGAATACATTAGAGCATATGAAATCTATACAATTTAGCACAAGCATACTATCTGTAATTACCTCATGGAATAATGATACCAAGCCCTGCAGTTTCTGAACCTACCAATATATATACCTGAGTACAGACTAGGTAGTTCGAATTAAAGATCCTAAATCGAACTACCGTTACTCCTCATTCCATGGAATGAGATCTTTAATTCGAACTACCTAGTCCGTGCCACGTGTAGCCGCGGGCACGGAGTTCGGACTAAGGGGGATTTAAAAATGGCGGCGCCCGGGAACATGCAAATGAAGCCCGGGATATTTAAATCCCGGGCTTCATTTGCAACTCCGCTTGCCCTCATTACCCTACCTAGCTCGAACTAATGAGCTAGTGTAGACGTACCCTAACACCATAGTCAAATGGAAGTTTCCTGTGTAGATCCCCCACTGTCTTCACTGGAAATGACAAATTAGTAATGGATCAGGTTTGTGCAAGTTCTTAGGTTTGTGCAAGTTCACAGATAGCTATGTCTCTCCATGAGGCTAAATCTTACTAGAACAAATAAGCAACTCTAAGAAAGACTCACCCAACTTCATTAATACCTATTAAAAAGCATACAATGTCACTAGGTCAGCAGCAGCCCCTTTTCAGCTGTCAACATATTTTAAAAGATTTAATATATCCCCTGTGGTTGCCCTCCAGGAGAAAGAAACTGAGAACCATTTTCTTTTAGCTTCTGAGCAACAGCAACACAGCTTGTTTTCAAACAATCCCTCATTGTAATGCTAATGCTACTACACTTAATAAAAAATTCATTTATTATTTGGCCTACTTTGTGTTGTTGACAGTTCAAGCAGTCAATAGTTTTGTGGTCAAATAGTTGATGGGCTCTTTGGTGGTGTTCATATAATGAAACCTACTTCCAAAAGGAAGCAAGGGTAAAAGGCTACTTGAAAGATTTATCAATCTGAGATCTTATTTCTGTTTTGGATGCAGAACTCATCAAACTTCTCTCAGATTTTATCTATTCTGGGAGTCCTGGGCCACATTTTTTAAAGTGACTAGTAATTTCCTGTCCCCAACTTTAGGGACCATGTATGGGTATGTCTACACTGCACAATAAGCTTGGGTGCTCACTCAGGTTTGAGCCAATGTGCCCCCCCCCTTCCATCCACATACTAAGCAGTATGATTTGCAGGCCTTCCAATTGCCCGGGGGCAATTGCCCTGGGGTCTGGTGATTCAAAAGGGCCTAAGGCTCCTGGCTGCCACTGCTGCTACTGCAGGAGTGGCAGTGGCCAGAGCCCCAGACCCTTTAAATCACCACTGGAGCGCTACATGGCATGCTTCGGGTGGCTCTGAGTGCTGGGGAGAGGAGCTCCAGGCCATGCCGAGGGCTGGCAGCCCCAGCTCTGCCTCTTCCACCCAAGGCCCCCATCCCTTCTGGGAGCGTGGAGGCGTCCTCCCCCTTGGCCAGGGGCCTGGGCATGTCTGTTCCTCCCACTCCAATAATTTGGGTCAGCAAGCACACAGGAATCAGGTTCCAAGATCCTGCTGGGGGCATAAGTCCGAGCCCAAGTCCCAACATGATTCAGGTCCAAATCCTGTCAGGTGGCAGTATGGATGCAGGTCAAGCTACAGACCTGAGATAAAAAGAATGCACAGCGAAGCATGGATTCATTTGCAGCACTGTAAAACCTAAGACTAGCAACTATAAAATCAGGTTTACAATGCTATGGGAACACACAAGTAAAGGCTCGGAAACACTAAAACCACAAGCCCGGGTCACACAGACTTGAGCTTAGTAGACATACCTATGGTGGGCTAATTTTTAGAAAGTGCTGTGCACCCGCCCTCTGATCAATCAGATCCCATGGCATTGCAAATTGAACACCTGAAATCACAAGTCATTTCTGAAAATTTGGGACCACAGAGTCTAGAACTTAACACTACACTTCATTTGTTTAAATAGAAAAGTAGGTGCCCTTTGCCTCTGATGAAAATGACAGAAGCAAGTAATCCACCTCTGTGCATAGGAAATAAGTTTATTTTTAAGTGGGTTAATTTAGCTTGCAATTGTCTTAGAACTATGCTGTGCAAATGTGGACATGATACAGGTAATGATACATCTGCATAATTAATCAAAATATTTAAACTTGGCACATAAGGATTTTTTTAAAAAAAAGTCAGTTTTTAAGAAGTATTTATCAGATGTGAAAAAGCCAGTGTTCACTGAAAATGCTCCCTGTGCAGATAAATAACCTGAATCTTCTCTCACCAGTACGTATTTCCTAGCAATGTCATTCACTTGACTTCAGTGGCATAACTTCTTACTGACCGCAGTTCACATGAAAAGAGAATCAGACTTATTTTCCCTAGATGATGCACAGGGTAGATTATGAACTTCAGCTATGAGGACTATCATACAGTGAGGTAGGAGGGGATCGGAATGGTGAAACATGGGCTTTGTCTGATCTGTTCATCAGTGACACTGAAGTCATTAGAGGAAGTGGTGAGTAATATATGACTGCAAAGGTAGAAGGTAAAGGGGAAATCTAGCCAAAATCTGGTAAAAGTCTTGCTCATTCGGTTCTTTTATTTATCAAATTCACAAATTAATTTCCTTAGGGGAGTGCTAAGAGCTCTGGATATTTCTCCCATTCCACAACAGTAATAATATATTCTAACAGAGGGGCTGTGTCACATAACTTTCTCCCATTCTCAGTCCTTGGAGATTAGATGAGTGGACCCTAGATCTGAGCCACTTTCAGTTTTGTCTTCTGTTGAGCAAAAATGAAACCTCAGCTCACTTTGACAAACCCTCCCTGTTTTAATCCTCTATTTGTCAGAGAAATGGCATGGTCAGCTCCATTATTCCGTTGCTACAATTTTCCCATCTGTGCCCTGTTCCAGGCCAAAGACTGCTCAGGCAGAGATCATATTGACCACAATGCTCTTTTACTTTTTAAAAAAATTACAGTGTATGAATGAAGTGTATGAAGTGTATGAATATCAGTAACACGAGCTGCACCATGGGCCCTCTTTAATAAAACAGTATACACACTTGAAGCCTTCACAATGCTCTTTGATATACGATGCTTCAGAAGCCTGTGTATGTGTCAGAGATTATTAGTGACACGTGACACACAAAAATTACTCATTTTTATTGGAGAGTGTTGAGTGAACTCCTTCAGTAAATAAGCAGATGGATTGGATGTTGTGCTCTTTCATTTCAACACGGATGCTTTCATCTTTTCAATGTAGTTTCTGTTTGACTCCAGCAACATGCCCTTATAGAGGACTGGGCATTGCTGTGCCCCCTCTTTTTTTCTTTTTAACCTAAGAAGCTTTAGTGATAAGGGCACAATTTGCTGGTGAATTCCATGTCTTCCTGTAATATCTTATATATATAGTAGCCCAATGTCTGAGAGTCTGTAACGCTGAAATGCTGGCTGTTCCCTCTGGGCAGCGCTGTTGCCTGAAATGCTGGCTGTTCCTTCTGGGCGGTTGCTGTTGCTGAAATGCTGGCTGTTTCCTCTGGGCAGCACTGTTGCCTGAAATGCTGGCTGTTCCCTCTGGGTGGCCCATGCTGCATGGAGAGTGCGGGGGCCAAACGGCTGCTTGCTCCCCCGTGGCGGCCCACCTGAGCGGCGCAAAAGTCAGCCGAGTGCCACGGCAGGAGGGGAAGGGGGGCAGGGACGTACATGCCCAGGGGTTGGGTCCTGACCATGTACGTCACCGCCCCGCCCCCCTTCGCCTCCCGCTGTGGCGCTTGGCTGACTTCTGCGCCACTCAACCGGGCCACCATGGGGAAGCCCAAACAGCTGCTTGCTCCCCCATGGTGGCCAAGCTGAGTGGCGCAGAAGTCAGCCGAGCGCCATGGCGATAGGCGAAGGGGGGCGGGGCGGTGACGTGCAGCGTGACAGCGGCTCCAGACCCCGCCCCCTGGCCGTGAACGTCACTGCCCCCCTTCGCCTCCTGCTGTGGCACTCGTCTGTCTTCTGCACCGCTCAGCCAGGCTGCCACATGGGAGCAAGTGGCGCAAGCAACCGTTTGGGCTCCACGCTCCCCATGCAGCACGGGGAGTGCGGAGCCCCCGAGTGAGAGGCAGGAGGGGGAGAAGAAGAGAAAGAGAGAGATGGAGAGAGAGGCAGGAGGCGGAGGAGAGCTGAGAGAGAGAGAGAGGGGGGAGGCAGTAGGAGGAGGAGAGAGAAAGGGAGCGAGAGACGGAGCGAGAGACCAGAGGCTCAGGAGAGAAAACCGACGTGGAGGAGAGACCTGAAAATCCCGTCGTATGATGGGCTAAATGGCTAGTATTTATATAGTGATGTTTCATTCCTAAGGATACATGTTGCATATTTATGGAATCCTTTCATGCACTACTACTAACAGGCCAAGTGCTGGAAGGACAGAACCCCTGTTCCCTAATGTGATTTTCATAACTCACCTGTTAAAATCCTCTAACAAATTGATGGGAAGATCAGGAGTAACAAAACCACCTCTAGGGTATGTCTACACTACAGAGTTTTGTTGGAAAAATGGCCGTTTTTCTGACAAAACCTGAGTTATGGCCACACTGCAATCGCATTCTTCCGAAAGTAAATCGAAAGAACAGAGGGGTTTTTCTGGAGCTGGTAATCCTCTTTCTAAGAGGAAGAAGCCTTTTTCCAAAAGACCTCCAAAAAAGGCGGGTGTGGACGGGGAAGAGGGTGTTCTTTCGAAAGAAGAGGGAAAAGCACAGGTGCCCTGGTGCCACTCTGTCCATAGTTATCACAGCTTAAGTGCGAGATAGCATCCACACTGAATGGATGCTATCTTTCAAAAAAGCAAATTGCTTTTTCGATGCACTTTTGTGTATGGACGCTCTCTTCTGGAAGAAGTTTTTCGGAAGATCTCTTCCAAAAAAGGGTTCTTCCAAAAGAAGCCTGCAGTCTAGACATAGCCCTACATGAGAATTGCCTTTTCTTCAAATATGACTACATCATCCCTATCACTGATATTTTCCCCCGCCTAATGGCTCAAAAATACTTCTGGAAAGAAAATCTTTTGGCTTCAAAATAAGCCAGATTTTTGTCTTTATAATAGAGCCATCTTTTTATTCTGTGTTTGTACAATACCTAGCACAATGGGGTCTTGATCTGTGACTAGAGCTTCTCCACACAAGGGTAATACAATGAGTGATCTCAGAAGTGGATACTGTTAGGTTCCTTACAAAATCTCCACTCCCTCTCATTTCACAGCACACAAGATGACCACTGAGCTCTTGTAAGGCTATTTTCAGGAATACGATCTAGTATACCTACAGACTTAATATAAGTGTATTTGCCAAACTAATACAATCCTCCTCATTATGCATAGATATGTGCCAGTAATTTGTTTAAGTGGGAGGATGAATGAGTAAAAGTCCCAGTATTTCACACCTCCTATCTAATGGCAGCCTGGTATATGAAGTTCATCATGCGCTAAGGGGAACATTTTTCTGGGAATTCCCTCTTAAAATACACTGGCAGCATGTCACAAACACTGTTCAACTGTTCACTTGTGCAGTCACAGTAAAGTCACATAAAGGAGTGAAAAGAAATATAATATGGATTTGAAACTATAGATGCCATTTAGGTAAGTATTCTGGGCCCAAACTTGCTGAGTACTGAGCACTTCCTGACAGGTTCTGAGCACCCACTAATTGACAGGAGTTGAGGGCATTTAGCATACTGCAGCAGATTCTCAGCACACCATAGGGCTGAGCTCTTAGTACTCTCTCAAAATAGAATTTGGCCAGGACACCAGGACCTGACACCCGGATGGCTTGTTCGGGTGACTTTTTTTAAATGACCACAGTAACTTGGGGAGGGAGCATGGTGTAATTTTTTTAACTATAGTTTTTATTCCCAGTGGAAATGTCAAATAGCAGTATGGTTGCACGTAATATAATATTTGGGACTTAACACACAGACTTTAAAGCTGTCCTATTTAATTTAGTTAGCTACTGCTGGGATAAATGATTTCCTCACTTAAATTACCTTCTAACTTGTGGATGATCTGGCATTACGTTGCCAAGTTGCTTAATGGAAGAATTTTGTCTTAAATTGGATTTTTTACAAAATTAATAGCCAAGAGGAGGCTGGATCCAAATTCTTTCATTAAAGGCATTGCTTTCACCCATTACAAGGGTCAGACTTACACTCTGAAATAAGGAACAGGGATTTAATAGTCATACAATAAATGTAAATACATCAGATTAACATTCACATTCATCTACTTTTACTCTTCCCTTTGCAGTTCTAAAGTTTTCTTTTTGCCTTAATATCATTTATTTCATATTCCAGCAGCTCTAAAATGTCTCCTATGTCTTTCTCCTTGTGTAAGTAGATTTCCTGAATTCTTTTCTCAGAGCCCTTTTAAACTCTCATTGTCCTTCCCAAATTTTTAGTGAAAAAATGTTTATTATAGCTCAGCTTTCACAAGTAGCATGTGATGCAGAATAAATCAATTTATGGGGATTCAGTTTGGCAAATGTGTTACTTCTTTGAACAGCTGCATAAATCATTCTATTACCCTTTATGGACCAGTTTAAATGAGCTGGTGAAGTGGATATACAAGGCAAAAGG
Source organism: Pelochelys cantorii (assembly GCA_032595735.1). Lineage (NCBI taxonomy): Eukaryota > Metazoa > Chordata > Testudines > Trionychidae > Pelochelys > Pelochelys cantorii. The sequence continues at coordinate 327,501,441 of CM064326.1, read as the reverse complement.
AGTATGTTATATGAGGCAGCTGTTTGATCACTATATCACTTAAAGAAATGATGGTCAGGGTTGGTAAGGAGGATTTTTTTTTTTCTTACCTCTCAATACACCAGAGCAAGGCTGCCAAGATTTATACAGGAGAAGAAGAAAATAAATGAAGGCAGATAATTGAATGTGTCTGCAATATTAAAATAGCAAATCAAATGATGGGCTAAATGTGCTGGGAAATCTATAACCAGTTACTAGAGATGGAAAAAGTCAAGTGGATATGGAAAACATGCTCAGCTATTATTCCTCCATGTAGATGTGTGATTGACGCTGGACATACATGATGTGTACGATACCAAAGCACTTTATAAAGTATGGGCCTGACTTCTGTCTTTGGAACTGCCATTGATGGCAACAGAACTGAGCTCAGAAGATCTGCAATGTTGGACACCTGACCTGTTCAGGAATCACCTGGCCTCCGACTGAAGTACAGCCACCTCTGGAGTGAAGCATAGACATATTTTTAACAGCATATAACACCACCACATGTTATCTGGGAACAGCGAATGGAGAAAAATACTGCATTTTACTGAATTGTTGAGGTCATTTGAGGAGTAGGATATACTTACCCAACTTGGAATTTCACCTGGTTCCAAAAGCAAGGTTGATGACATGCCTATGTGGAAAGTGCCACTATGATTGATCTTTGGAGATCTCGACCTCTGTTTGTTGCCTTCTCAAAAAGACCACACTGACTCCCACACCAATATTCACCCAGTCTAAATCAGATAAAGAGCTTTGCTAAGTTGCCAATGCTGTTTCCTGCAGCACTTCGAAAATATGATTGATCCTCTATCTCAGATGTGGGAAAATACCGGCCCATAGACTGGATCTGGTCTGCCAGGATTTAGTCTCTGATAGGCCCCCACACCACTTTATTTACCTGTGCCTTAGGAGGTATGGGTGATTACAGATCCCATTGGCCGAGGATCATCGTTCCCAGCCAATGGGAGCTGCAATCACTGTACCTGAGGAGGTGGAGGTAAATACTGTATAGTGGCAGCAGCCACCAGGAGCTCACCCTGGTGAACTGCCACCATTTTATTGCCCACACCTGCTCTATGCTATTTTTTAGCTTGGATACCTGAAAATGGAAGAAATTTCTATGAGAATGTTGCCTTTAAAATACTTGCATTTGCTTGGTAAAATGGAACCCTTCCAGTTTTTAAAAACTCCTCATTCTGCTGTTGCATTCACTCTAGCCTACAGAATCCCTATCGCTTCAGTTGCGTGAGAAGTCTTCTTTGAGTGAACACAATAAGATGTAGAGTATTCTTAGAAGCCAGACTCGTAAACTGGAATAAAACACCACATGTTCTGTCATCCTCAAAATGACATTAATAAGAACCAATTAAGATTTTCTAAGAAAAAGCTGGCATTTCTTCAAAAAGTTACTTTTAGAGGCCTGATAGGGTTTAGTTGGCATGGAGATCTGATTCTGGGCTTAGATTTTTTTGGTGGGTTTAATGTGAATAAATCTGGAATTTTTAAAGCTCATTTTGTTAAAAATCTCACTTCCTGCTTCTGCTCAGAATAACTATATGAGCTGCATTGTTTCCTTAATGTACAGAAAAGAGTCTAAAACCTTCTGGAGTTTTGTTATACTTTGTGTTCAGGATATTTATATGTATTGAAGCAAAGGAAGCATACTTAACTAAGCAATATGAAGTTGTGTTTGTCTGAAGGCCCAGCATGTTTCAATATCAGTATCTCCATCCCCTAATTACCACAGCATTTGCCACATGCACATGAACTGTTTGCTAAATCAAGAGACTAAAACCATTACTCTTTCTATGGCTCTTTGGGAAAATAGGACCACAACTTTTAAAGCACAATAGCAGGTTAGATGTACAAGGTCCATTGATGTAATTTTCTCACACTCATTTGGAATGCTGCTCCTAAGTACCTAAATTTAGGCACCTAAATCCATATTTAGGCAAATGCAGATAGATTGTCAAAGCTCAAGGACTTTTTGACTAAACTGGTAAATATAAGCATGTAGGAATTTTCAAAAGTAATTTTAAGCCTGTCTAATCATCAGAGATACTGAGGAACTGGGGTTGGAAGCAGAGCAGGCCCCAGACTATTTTTTTGTGCATGTATGTCGGATATTCAGTTGGATTCATGGAGGAAGTTTGTGCCAGATGAGTCAATAGTGGAGTAGTTTGATGGCCCTCTGGCTTCTATGAATGTATTTTGAAATTAAGTTTCATACAGCCTATGGTCTGAAGGGATCACTAGATCAGATAGGCTGACCTCCTTACTTCGCACCAGATTTATTTGCAAATGTAGGCATTTAGACAGAGATAATTCCACAATTCACATTTACTGCTTAAAAGTGATACCTCTCATCAGACACTAAAAATAGCTTTGCCAAAGTATTTTCTTAAGGAAGAAGTAAAGAAAGGACTCCAAATATTTCCCATGAGATCCAGTAATCTAGTATATATTTGAGAGAGTTTTGCTGTTTATTCAAGAGCTCCTCCAAAACGGTGAGAGCTAGGAGCACCATATTCAATATACAGCTTCCTCTTACCATAATTTAAAGCAAGGTAAGGGTTTGGTTGTGCCAGGAAAATGGAATGTATCTGGAATGGGATTGCTTCTCATAAAACCATACAGAAGAGAGACAAACACCAGGCAGGTGAAAGAGACTGGTGGGGGACACACTCCCCATCCAGGACTGTCCCAGCCCTGAGCCTCCTGTACCTGACACCCTTTGTGGGGGGAACTGAAGACCCCCTTCTCCAATTTGTACAGGAACATTGCTGCCTGGTCCCTTTCGTTAGGGAGCGAGGGGCAGGTGCACAGTTGGCTGCATTCCTCACACCGGCTGGGGAGCACAGGAGGCAGATGAACATGGGCCTGCCTCAGCTAGGGAACAAGCACCCCTCCCTCAGCTGTGCCCAGTAGAGCTACAATAGCCATGGAGAGGCCTTTTCATCTGGCCCCAAGCTGCTGTGATGAGAAATGGCTGGGATAATCCCCTCTCCCCAGGACAGCCTGCATACATAACCCCTCGTCCCCAGCCCCACCACAAAGCACTGATTTAAATGAAGCAGGTATATTTTCATTTGATTTTTCAAAAAAAAAAAATTAATTGAGTTAAAGACCCCGACCAATGCCAGGCAAATCTTCTAGTGCTGTATAATGGTGAGACTCCATCCATTGTTGTATACATGATCATGTTTGAAGGGTTAGAATAGATTTTGGGGCCAGGCATGCAATGCTGATTTCTAGGCAGGGCTAACACTGATACACTGTATCCTGCAGTCCATCAGTGCCAACATATACAGAGCCACACTCCGCTTACCCAGTCTCCTTTCCAGCATCAGTGTTCCACAAGATAGACGTTTTAATGAAGTCCTGTAAAATATGTTTTAGAATAAGCCCCTGTGACATCACTGCATGGAGAAAATGAGTCTGGTATCTGGCAGCAGCAAAGTGAGCTTCTGTCAGTGAATGAGTGTGTTCTTCAGGAAGAAATATGAGTGTTCCACCAAAAGACCAGAGAAATCAGGGGTAGGCTTGATGATGTTGATTTGAAATGAACCACCATCAATCATGTAGCAGAATCACTTTTCTCCTCAATTCTTCATTTACCCTCATGGGTGCAGTTGTAGGAAGGTAGATGGGGGGGATGTTGCTCTCCCCACCAAAACTGCAAGCCACAGACAGCTGCAGAATATGCCCCTCCTTCCCCCACATGCTGCCATTGGCCTGACTGGAGCTGTCTCTCTCCACAAATATAGAAGTCCGTTCTTCATATACCCTGAAGAGGACAAGCTCCCAGTTCCATTGGAACAACTGATTGGGACTTGCACAGGACTTGTCCAGAAATATGGTTTGATTTCTGTTTTGTAACTGGTCTTTATATAATGACCATGGAGGGCCGTTACCTTTTGGGAATTCTCTTCTGTGTCATGGGGGCACACTGACAACAGGCTGGGAAAATGGCCTGGGGTATGTTCAGGGGAAGCTTTTTAAGCTCTGTTGCAGAAAACTTCCCCCTTCAAATCAGTTTGAGCATGGAAGAGAACTTCTCCTGTCAGCTAATCATGAGATTGTATACAACCTGAACAAACAGCGACGTGAAGGGTAAATAGGAGGAGGAGCCAATATTTACCACCCATCTGCTTATTCTTTCTTTCACCTCTGTGATTGCCCGCCCATGAACTGAGAGGCTCTTAGAGGGTACATTTCCTGGGTTACATCTGAACTCGTAGGAGACAGAGAAGCAGCCTGTGTAACTTCTTTCTCTGAAAGGCTCTGACAAGAGAAGAACAGTTAGTGCTCTGGAGAGAGTAGGAATGTGGGGTTGCAGTCACTGAAAGGAATCCTATGGTGACTACACTGATGGTGGATAGCATGAATAAATAAGGGGCAAGGGGAATATTAAGTCACCGACAGAGGCAGTTTAAGTGAAGTCACTGAGCTGTGCTTGTCAGTCCCTCTTTGTATTATATAGCACACCTGGCCATCATGGTGTGATACATTTCTCAGGGGAATCCAGGATTAGTAGGCATCTCGCTACCACCTGCTTTTAATGTGAGGAAGCCTCATCTGTGCCTGCCATGGGTCAGCATTCCAACCCCACTGGCCTTGGGCAACATAAGCTCTCCTCTCTCGGCCTCAGGGGCCCTGCTGTCACTCTTCGGATTGGCACACTCTTGCACTCAGGCATCTCCCTGTTCCACTCCAGACTTGCAGCGTTCTCCACTCTGCTGCATCCAAAGAAGCAGAACAGCCCAGCTTCTGTTCTACCTCAGAGCAGTGCTGGATTTATGCACAAGCTAAGTAAGCTACGTCTTATATTATGACGTATTTTAAAAATTACTAGTTTTTAGTTGCAACCTCACCTATGTACCAGTACATGTGCAAATATAAAACTTAATTATTTCTGTTTGCATTGTCCCTTCTGTTAGAACAATACACTTTTTTTTTGGTAATGCTATGGGGCTCAAACTTGATATAGTTTAGCGCCTAGCATGTCTTAATCCAGCCCTGCCTCAGAGCACCACTCTGTTTAACTGACTGCTATTTCATTTGTTCATATCTAAATCAAATAGTTTCATGTAACAAAGTAGAGGGACTCTCAAGAAGAAGTATTGGAAACAAACCATTATTTATAAAATGAAACCATAACATGCATTTTAGAGTAGAGACTTAATTGTAGACTGTAATTAACAAGTTATCTCATGTCTTGCAGAGTATGGCTCACTCAAATTCCTTGCAGCACTTTATAGCTACGCATGCTGTCAGTTTACCTGCTAGGTGAAGTATATTTCTTTGCACTCCAAGATATTCCAGACCAATACTTTGTCTTTATTAATAAGCAGGACACCCCGTGCTGTTTCTTTCTGTAGATTTCCTTAGCTTTCAGTTCATACCCGGCTTCTGTGCAGCATGTGGCACAGAACATAGAAAGGGAGGTACGAGTAAGCTACTTCATCCTAAAAGGAACATTGCTTCCTGGTGACCTGACTTAATGACAAGACCTTAAGAATATCATTTCAATATAGATATCTAACTCCTCACGTATTATGATGAATGGACCCAGTATCAGAGACCTGTAAAAACTTATGAACCCTCAGTCATGTAGCATCAAGTGATCACTCGGTCACAAGCAAGATGGGTGTTGTGGACATGTTTGACAGGAAATAGATAAGTCATCCACTAATACCAGCCGATTGTGTGCAACAGAGATACCAGGCTCTGCTTTTGGTGAGGAAACAAAGTTCATAATTAGCATTCTGCACAGTACCTATGGCTGGTTCTGATTCGCTATGGCAACTTAGGAATTTTAGAAGCTGTCCTTTCACACCTGCTCTGCATAAAATGAAATTGCTGTTTAAATGTTCGCTTCTCCTTTGAGCAATGGCTTCAGGGCAGCTGGCTCATTAGACACTATCCAGAAGAGATAGAGTAACTTTCCCCAAAGTGGTCAGAAATGTGACCCAAAAAAGCATTACATCCCCCATGGGAGGCTCAGGGAGAGCCTCCAAAAGCTAGTTAATTTTTTTCATACAAAATAAAGTGCCTTAAAGTTTGGCACCCAAATATAAAAGTGTGGACTATACACAAATTATTCTACTTTAAAGCAGTCCAGTGCTCTATCTCAAAAGGGAACATTGTATCTGTATGTCTGTCTATTCTGTACCATATCTATTATATTTAGAAAGTTCCCTCTTCAGAAGAGATAGAAATCCTGTATATGAAGCGTGACATGAAGCAACACAAAAGCAATCTGTCAGATGATCCTGCCCACATTTTCTGCAGTTAATCTCTTTAGCTGTCTCATTTAAGTGAAAGAGAGATTGTCTCTTTGCTGTTACACTGAGCTTATTCATAAAGAGGATGAATAAATCACCATGCTGGTTCTGATGGAGTGTGCTGAGTGAGAGGCATTAAATGCAGTCTTTTCAGGTGCAGAATTGTAATTTATTTATTTAGTTTTGGAAATTCCATTGAGCTCCTTCAGCATGAAGATAAAGTTTCTTCTAAATTAAACAAGCAGGGTTTGTGACCAGATCTCAAAATAAATGTTGCTTTTAAAACAGGCTTGAGACCTTTGCTTACTGCAACATCTGGATACAGTTTATTTCAATTTCATGTGTGTCTATCAGTATGTGTAATGTTATATATAAAAGACAAAACAGATTCCTTCAGTCCGGGGGCCAACAGACTTGCTGGGCCCCCACGCAAGGTGAGGAGGTGGGATGACTGCATTCCCAGAAGGCACTGGGCCTCGGGCAGAAGGGGTGGGGTTGGGGCAGCCCCAGCCAGACCACCCTCAGGCAGCCTCCAGGGCCACCTGGGAAATACCTTATGGGGCTCCTGCAGCATTTTTAAGGGTGCAGGGCTCCAAACCGCTGCCACCATTCCTGTGGTGGATTGGCACCACCACTTCCCATCACAGAAGACTTCAGATGGTAACTTTTGGTCCCTACCTATGATTAAGTTCATATGAACAAACTAGAAGTGAGAGCCTCAGTGTCCCATTATCAATCCCCAAGCGGGAAGGAAGAGGGGAACCAAGGTATTACATTATGGAAAGAGTTGAGTACTATAAGTGTTGAGAGCTCTGCCACTGATCTTAAATGCTTGGCCAAATTAAGAGCAGTGAAATAGAAGTGAAATATAAAGCATAGGACAGGGTACTGAAACTGGACATCTAAGTGCATTGACCAATTTAAATTCTACTTTCTAAACAGATTCATTCTGTGTCTTGTGCAGGATACAGGCATATTTGCTATAAAGGGCTATTCATTTAAAACTGATCTTACTTAATCCTAAGGATACGGGTTTAAATCCCAGGGTCATTGAAAGATATTAGCGTGAAGCTGCCATAGGCCTTCAAAAGCTTTGTGAGAGAAGGCTCTCGGCAGGTGTTATCTATGGTAATAAATACCAGTGACAAAGATTGTGGGCGAGATGAAGATTTCTAGAAGAACAAATGAAGTTATCAACTTGGAACATGAAATAATAGAATCCCTTGGTAGCTTTCTTTATCCGTAGAAAATATCAATCTCTCTTGTGGTCAGACAAAAGGGTTTTTTTTTATTAGAACAGTTGTTCATCTTCTCTAATGAATAAAACTTGGGTGTTTTGGTGTCACAGTTCATGGTAAAATATGCTGCCTCTGTTTTCCCAGCTGCCACACCCTCTCTTGCCTGTCTCCTGCTGTATGTGGGAAAAGGAAATTGAAGAGGAGAAAAAAATAATAGATTTCTTGCTACTCTGTTTTTAAAACTTAACTAATGCTAACACTCTTTCAGAATATGGTCCTTCTGCTTCCATTTATATCCCCCAGCAAAACAGAGTGGATCAAGACCCAATACTTACAGTGCATGAATTTTCAAGAGGGAAGGGAGGCACACAATCACCCTCAGAATCTATGTTTAGATGAGTGGGAAGGATGATGATGCTGAAACTAGAACAGTGGGGTAGTGAAACTGTTTTATTGTTGAAACTCCTGGTCATGCTCTGGACAAGGCTAAGAATGGCTGTTCCAGTGTAAACACAGAAACAGGCAAAAACCAACTGACAAAGAAATAGCTTTCAAGTCTCCTTTATACATTCAATTGGGTTAGAGAATGGGGCACAGAAAGTTCCCCTCTGCCCCTTTATTTTAAGGGCTACGAGGAATACTGTATGAAATATGTCTACCTGGCCCTGCAGTTTTCACTATGGTGTGTGTGTGGGATGGGGTTGAATTGCAGCATGTATTAGCATGCTACCCTGTAACTTGCCCATGTGGATGCTGCTGGCACAAATTAAAAGGTCATGTTTTAATGTAGTCCCAGAGGACTAGTGTGCTCTGTAATTTGCATCCCTGAAGTATGAACTGACTCTAAACAAGCCCTTCAGTATCCAGTGTGACAAAACACTGTGCAAGCTCTGGGCAATCTGGGCCCATTTGCCTACATCATAGTTTAGAGGAAGACCCTATTCAAAAGGAAGAAGGTGGGCTGTAAAAGAGATTTAATTTTAGTGAAATCATAGGGTGTGTTCTAATGACATCATTGATCTTTGGAACAGGCTCAGAAACAGGATGAAAAAGAAATAAGAGGGGTGAAATTCTGGCCCCCCAAAGTCAGTGGCAAAACATCCATTGCCCCTTGGAAGTCAAAAGGTGTGACCTTAAAAATTTCCATTTTGTTGCAAAAGTTAACAAAAAGTCTTTGGTGATAGAATACTGTCAACAACTGCACGAAAATAAATGGAATGTTTTCTCACTATGAATTGCTCTGAGATTGGATGAGATTTATAAATGAACGTTGGATTTTTAAAAGTGCACCAGTTCCTTTATTTGGAATCTTGGTAACATCTGAACTCCTGCCTCATTTCCCAACTTGAGTATGCACCACTCTTTATGCTCCTGTTTCAGTATTGTCTTCAGAGATCCAAGAAAACTTTTTGATTCATGTGGTTGCAAGGCCAGAATTTAGGATCAATGAACAATATGGCAGTTGCATAACTAGGGTGACCATATTTCCGTATGCTAAATAGAGGACAGCTGATAAAATGACTCATATTTATGCATGTTCATGGCAGTCAATCATGCAAATGTTTAAATTAGCATCAAATTGACTGAGCCCCTGTTAAAAATAAATAGTGTAGTTGGATTCTTTTTATTTACCTTCTTATCTTTATGGCTTTACTGCTCAATTCCCCAAGCCTGCAATGTGCAGTGCTGTGGCACATGCAGGACCTGACTTCCTGGCCAGCACCTAGGGCCGCAGGGCCTTGAGCTTTCCCTGGGTACTGGCCCAGCCAGAGGTAGCCTTGCCAGCCATGCTGCTGGGGAGCTCAGTGCTCCGACCAGGGGTTGGTTCTCTACACTGTGCTGGGAGCAGGATGTACCCTGCCGGGGGAGGGGAAGGTGAATATGGAGAAGCAGCAGGGCATGGGGGGGGGGGACAGCAAGAGGGGAAGCACTTAAAAGGCCAGGGGGTGGGCAGCAGAGGCAGCATGTACCCAGTTGCTGTCTAGCACTGTCCTACACTCAGCAGCCACAGCAGCTTGCAGCCAGTGCTAGATGGAAAAAGGCTGAGAGGGGCAGAACCCTGCGGGTTGAAAGATGTGGTGCAGCGGGGAGGAGAGGGAAGAGTGCTGTACTGATGAACCAGTAGGAGGAGTGTCTGGCCTCATTTGCTGCATCTTCATCCTGCCACCAGCACTGCACACCGACCACATTGTTGGCCATTGTACCCTACTGGTAGGTGGGCAGCTAGTGAGCAGGGATCCACCCACCAGCACAACCCACCAGTACTGATGGGGGGCAGGGGAGCCAGAAAATATGGGACAATTCATCTATTTTTAAGAAAAAGTCAGGGCACCTGCAGGAAGGTTTAAATACAGGACTATCCCTTTTAAAATGGGACATCTGGGCATGCTATTCATAACCTCAGGATTCACATACTTCACTGTCCTACTGCTAAGTGTCCTCTTTGAACTAAAAATGGCACACCCTTGCTATTGTCCTCTCCTCCCTGCATGTGCCACTAATTGCTACTTCATATAATTTATAGATGCAAAGATTTAGTTTGCAGGTTTGAATTTTCTTTTTTACCACTAATCCTCACAGCTGCACCCAAACTTTTTTTTGTGGTTTGTCTAGTTCAAACTGAACTAAAGATTTTTGTGTTTTTTTGCTGTCTTATAACAACTGGCAGCAGCTAAAGTGGGGCATGTCAAGCAACTACCACAACAAGATCAATAATTTACAAGTTCAGGTGAAGATCAGAGAAATATTGCTCTTCTATAATCATGCTGTTGTATGTATTTTATCTAATATTTTCATATTTTAGTCTATTCAATTTTCCCTAATCGAGTGAATGTTACAGCCAGAAAAACCAAGGCCAAAGGATTATTTTGTCTAAGCAGTGCCAAGGCCTGTGCTATTTCAGGGGGTGTGGAAGGAAAAACAGTAACTTATTATTGTCTGCCTTGTAGTCCGTTGAAGGTATTTGAAGACAAACCGATTCAAGAAGTTCTGTCTTTCTACCTGATCTGAATAATAAGCTTCTATTGAAATGGGCCCAAACCCAAACCATCTTCAAATATCTCTTAACTTTTAGATGGAAAAAAATGTGGACCCCAGATGTCAGCTACCCCTGGTTTTAGTTTTGATTGTGCCTAAGCAAAATCTGATATAGGAACATCATGGGTCTGCTTACAACCCCAGTGCCCAGAGAATGGCTACAAGCTTCCTCACTGAAGCCCTTTTCTGCTGCCAACTCTCTGCCTGTATGCTATCCCCATCTGTTCCTTCACAGCTCTACCATCAATCTGGGATTACTTAGGCCTCCTAATTTCCCTCAGATGTGTTCTGTTGATTGATTAGCTCCTTCACAAGCTCACTAACCATCTCCAGGCTAGGATGGGGTGAACACCCCACCATATGCCATCCCTCTCAAGATGGTAACCCTAGTGGGCACAGGTGCTTCTTGCTTGTATCTTCCCAAAGCTGAGTCCACAAGTCATCCCTTTCCTACTGTTGGTTCTCCATTGGGCAATATCATCTACCCTGATCCTCCACAGTATTTTTAAGTTTTTCCAAGTGGAACTTCAGGTCTTGCACACCCACTTGCAAGGGCTGTTCTGCAGCTAGCAGCTCTTCTTGTAGCCCTTGCTCCTCACAGTCTCCAATATCCTTTCCCATACTATTCTAGCCTCTTTCAGATTTATCCTTGTAAGAATCTCACTCTCTTTTCCAGTTTCTTCCCATTCTTTGTCATTACAGGTCAGTCAGCTTTCCCTGTCACTGTGATGCCTATGCTCTGAACCTCATCCTCCTGCTATAGGTCTTCCGCTGGAACCTTGCCTTTCATTAGGCTACCATGCTATTCTTTGCAAAGGCAATGCTTCCTCACATTCCCACCTCCCCACAGGAAAAAGCAAAAGCTTTCCCCTCCTCCTCTCCTAACAGGTCAGGTTCCTTCAGGTTAAGGTTTCGTGTATAGGTATAGAGGAGGAAGGAAACACCTGAAAAGGGAATGACCCCTACAAGCCTAACAGTCCCTTGGCCAGGGTTACAGCCTCCTGGCCCTGGAGCTCCCTCCCTGCAAGATCCTGAGCAGCTATTCCTACTCTTGTGACAACTTTGCCAAGCAGGAATATTTGTGCCTCCTGTCTGCTGGTCTTCCAAGATACACATGAGTAGGGCATGGATCCCCTTTGTGTTCTGTTAGCTCCCTTCAGCAGCAGGAGGAACTCTGAGGTCCACTTAAGAGAGAGTGCATTTTCCTTCAGCAAAGAAGGCCTCTGCATATTGCAGCTTCATTGTCTATTTCCCTATTTCTTTCCTACTTCCATCTCACTATCCCCTTGTATCAGGGCACCCAAGTGCTCACATTTGCAACTAGAATTGTAAGGAGTGCCTCAGCTACTCTGCTGTACAGAGAGTGACCTAAGCCTACCTCATCTCTGCTGCCTTTATACTCGCCTCTCTTGTTCCTTCTCAGCAGGGCTCCATAATCAATCAGCAGTTACCTAGACCATTTAATTACCTCTGGTGAGGCCTGTCCTTGATCTGCACCTTCTCAGCCTCATTATCTCTTTCCAGACCAGTGTTGGGGTGGCTTTACAATAGGAGGCTTTGCAAAATTGAAAGCACCTCCAACTTTTCACATCTCTCCATGAAACACAAGCCTGTTACTCCCTTTTACTAATGAAGAACCATTCACTGGATAACCTTTTTAGATAACCTGTTAAACAGAGATACATAATACACTTCATCTAAGAAAGTGAGTTACATTCACCCTTGCAATGACAGAGAATTGGCAATGCATCTAGTATATATCAGCTTCATGACCATATGTAGCTGGGGACAATACTACTTCCCTACCTCACATGGGTATTGTGAGGACAACGCCCATTTGTGAGTAAGACAGTCAAATACTGAGGTGACAAGAGCTACACAAATACCTGGGTAGATAATTATGACCTGTACAAATGCAAATCAGCTTTTATGTGGCTAAAAATTTATACTGACACTTTCCCAATTAATAGCCAGATATGCTGAATATTACACACATTATGGAACATTTTTAATTTTTTTCCACCCTATGTGAAACAACAGATGAAGGGATTAAAAATCTGAATTATAGATCCTGATTCAATATAAGAGATCCTGCCTGAAATCACAGATTTTCCCATACTGAAGCCAGACCTCCCATCCCTCCCCCCCTTTTTTTAAAGCCAATTTGGCTCTCTTTCAATCAATATAATTATGGAAGGATTTCATACAGCTACTTTCTTTAATGTTCCTCTCTTTCTTCTAAAACCTACCATTGTTTCTTTCTAAGCTGCTTAGGGGACTGCCCGCTATTTTGCAAAGCTAAAACATAGACTGGACTGACAAGTCTTTGCTCTAAATGTCTTCCCCAATTTGATATACCAGCCCCCTAAGATAAGAGATCTTTGAGCCCCTGAGCACACTACTGAAAGCTTTCTTTTTCTATATGGGGTGCACAAGCTATTTCACATGGCAAAACAGCATACATTTTGAGGACTAAGTATGAAGGGTAAATTGAATAGAGAATGGCATTGTCAGTTTACTTAGGATTTCTTTACAACCTCATTAGTTTCCCCCCTGTATGTTTTATTAGACTAAAATGTTACCAATCAGACAGCTGGAAAAACAGGGGCAATCGGCTGGCTTCCATTTTTCCATTGCTTTCTGCCCCTTCGATCCAGAAGGCTTCCTCTTCTGCCAAACCACATCCACACACCACACACAGAGGCCCCTTTCTTGTTGCTTTAAGCCACGTGCAGATTAAACCTCATTAGCTGAGTGAGGTTTCAGAAAAGTTTGAACTATAATAGATGGAAATTTCACAAAAAGGGAATTTGAGATGATAAGACTATAGAAAACAAGCCTCCATGACTCTTTTGTGGTGATAATGATTAAAAGTTGAAAACCACTTTTTTATAATGTTCTTTAGATGCCTGCTAAGCCTAATGTCCAAATACTGTGCATTTTCTAAATTCACACATGCACCAGGTGGATGCTTGCACACATCATTAAATAAACAAGAATAAGTCTATATATAAATTTCCTTAGAGCAAGAAGTTGGAATTGGGACAAGAAGTTGCATTCTTTTTTCTTTTTTTTTCCTGGCTAATGTGCTACCTGTAGAGCAACATGAGTAACAGGAATAGATAACTTTTATACCCAGATAGATTGGATTTGCTTTCTTCGGTCACATTAAAGTTACCTTCCAAATACTATGGACGCCTGAAAACATTTTATTCAATTATTTTCCCAAGCCCTGCTTATCACAACATTGGAGCAGCACTAGCAGAGGGATCATAGGTATCTGTGTGAACTGATCAGTGGGGATTTTAGAGACTCAAATATACTCTATGTTTCAAACTTTTAATATGTACTGTACAATGCCTATTACAACAGGACCTTGACTGAGGACTCTTGGCACAACTACAATACAGAGGATACTAAACTGTTCTCTTTACCTGAGCGTGTCCTACAAATTCACAGTGGATGAGCTTCTAAAGATTGGTTAATAGTAGTAGTAATTTACTACTCGTTTTGTTGCCAGGTCAGTGTCTTTGTTGTTCTGCCATATGTAGGCAGACACAGTGTCCATAACCAGAAAAGTTTCCAGACAAAGAGCTTTATCCAGCTGCTATTGAAGTCACTGGAGTCTTTCCACTGACCACAAAAGATGCTTTGAAGGCATCATATATACCGTAAGGGAGATTTCCCCACTTCCATTCTGGCTTGTTAACCTTAATAGAAGGATCAAATCAGCGTGAAGGGGCCTTAAGTGTCCATATCTGGTAATGGACAATTACTCAGGGACAGCTACTGCAGAAAACAGCCATTAAGCTGCCTTTGAAGGACCCTCCCCCCGCCAGCTCTGGTATTGGGGGTAGGCTGGAAGAAGGGTGGAAGAGGCATGTTAGAGATGGGGAACACAACACTCAAAAGGTTCCATAGAACTGTTGGGACACAGAGAGCATCCCAGGCAGACTGCTAAAATTTAGACAGGCACCCAGAACTATGCTACACAGGGGGCTGGACCAGCCCTAGAACAACCAAGCTTAGGGAGGGCACAATGGTAATATAAAGCCATTTTAGCCTTCATTTAGCCCTGGGCTGTGAATTCAGTGCCGTACCTTTAAAATCTCACTCAGGATGATCAGATGATGCTGTGCTTCCAATGTGATTGGTACCCACAAATATCATTTAAATTACATTTGAGAGATTAAGCTCCAGCCACAAAATTGTGCAGAGTTTTAATTTCTTTTTTTTGTTGTGTTTTTATTCTTTAAATCATCATCTACATACTACAGGATGTCACCCGCAGAGAGTGTTTTTAGGGAGGGAATTCCCGATGCGCTCCCATGAGGAGAGAGATGGAAGAAAGCACAAAGATAAGAGTGGGGAAAGGTCCACAGATTTGTCTGTTTTGCCAAAATGAAGTATGGAAGCCTATGTGAGGTCTGTCTATGCTTATTTGAATCTCTATGGTGAGATGTGGCTGGAAGCCTCAGAACAACAAGAGAATGCCTTAACTGTATGCCAGTTTTTCCCTGAAGACATGGTTTTCTTCTCCTGTAAGCTTGTGAAGGTTCTTCACAAAGCCCATGTTCCAAGGAAGAGGAGAGGAAATACTTCAGCTCCCCTTCAAATTCCCTCTTTATTTGCATGCAAAGGCAGAATGAGATAGATTAATGGAGATGTTTTCCACTGGAAATATCAGTGATGTAATTGGGCACCTAGTAACTAGTTTTTCAAAAATTTGCTAAGGTTAATAATTATACCCTAAAATAATCAGTACAGTGCTTAAACTGGCAACCTCTTTTACCACCCATAGGTGACTACTGCAATAAGAACAATATTTTTACAACCTTTATAGTTGTTTTAAATAATATTATAGTTCACAGCTGCTCACAAACTCATTCAAGGTGCAACTTTCTTCCAATTTCATCTACAGCTAGTGAGCACTTTGACTGATGAAGCTGTGCCAATTTAGAATCATAGGGCTGGGAGAGACCTCAGGAGGTCATCAAGTCCAACCCCCTGTTGCTAAAAGCAGGACCAACCACAACTAAATCATCCCAGCCAGGTCTTTGTCAAGCTGAGAGTTAAAATCCTCTAGGCATGGAGATTCCACCACCTCCCTATGTAACCCATTCCAGTACTTCACCACCCTCCTAGTGAAATAGTTTTTCCTAATATCCAACCTAGACCTCCCCCATGTTATGAGTATTGTGAGTTATGAGTATGGGGTCCCTTAAGTCTCATGTCATGGGGGCAGTAAGCAACAGAGATGTGAACTGAGAGCATTTCATTGAAACATAACTAAATATCTCCAAGTATGTGAGCATGCATGCTGCATAATGTAGATAATATACATAGGCCTATGTAAAAACTGTGCCTATCAAATAGACCAAATTACAATTAACACACATCCTTTTCTTTTGCATACATGTCACATGGACTTGTAAGTGTTAGAGGTTATATCTACTCTGATCCATCTCCCTGCTAATGCAAAAATTGTTTCTGATAATACATTTTGCTAGTATTCATCTAGCCTAGCTTTGAAACTCCAACACCATGAGACTTCCACCTCTTCCTTTATGCAGCGAAGGGAACAATTTTCTTAATATAAAACCTTCATTTTCTCATCTTAATTCCATCCCCATTGTAGCAGCTCTGTACAATTCTTCGCCATCCTAACTAATTCCTTTCCCTTCTTGGAGGTTATACCTCTCACAATAAAGGTTATGTTCCTCCTGAATCATTTCTTATCTTATTTAGCTTTAGAATTTTTCCCCATAAATCATCCCTTTGTCTTCCTGATCACTTTCACAGTTCTGAGCTCCTGATGGTTCATCTATATCTTACTTATAATGAAGGAGCCCAGAAGTGAATGCTCTTTTCCAGCAACACTCTCACCATAGCTGTGGAGGGGGATACTATTGTCTCAAGCAATCTTTTTCATGAGGTTATGCTGCCATGTATGAGGCTCAATGATGCGCTGCATGTAGCCCAGCATCATTTCTACTGAATCCTTGAAAACATTAGTAACATCTGATCTCAATTAAATGAGTGTACATCCAGAGTCACCATACTTAAGTCAATGGAGTTGCACTGAATTTACACCAATGTATTTATTTTTATTAGTTAGTTTTAAAATAATACAGAGACACTAATCCAAGGCTTTTGGCACCCTCATATGTCATTGTGATACATTCATGCTGCTGGCATTTTATTGTAACCGAGATCAAAATCTGTCTCCCTCTTCTCACATGCGTATTTATTGTTACTTGAAACCTGTCACTTTGACATCGGCTGAGCAGCTGTACAAATATACAGGACTGCAGACTGGGATTTTTGATTTACATAGACCTATTGATCTCAGAGGGTCATCTGTACAGTATGGCAGGTACGCTGGTGTTAATGTTCTCAATCCAAAGGGCTTTCAGAATATGTCATGCTGGCCTTTGCCATTATGTTTGTTTGGGGATGTTCTATATAGTCATGGGACTGCCTTTTTTCCTATTTATATAAGGGAACAAGGCATGATACCTTGCATGATGTTCTGCTGCAAATGGAAAGAAATCACCAACAGCCCTGTGAAAAAACAGCTACAGAGAGGCCTAAGCAGCATACCTTGTATGCAGTTCAAAATGTTCCCCAAGTTTTGGCAGTGTTTCATTCGGCTCACAGAGGCAGCAATGATAGAAGTCCAGTTTTACTCTTTCCCGACATTAAGGATGGTTTAGATCTGGGATTGTGCTCTGGGCAAGTCTCTTGTTTTTAGGGGAAGAGATGGAATAACTGCCTTATCACCAGACCTGCCAACAGGGGATGGGGGCCAGCGATTCAAAGGGGCTAATGCAACAGTGGCAGCAGCTGGAACCCCAGGCCTTTTATATCACTGTCAGAGCCCACACGCTCCAGACAGCACTAAGGGCTGGAAGGGGCGCACCATGCTCCAGGCAGTGCTGAAGGCTGCCTGGGGTCAGCCTGGTGAACTCCAGGAAGCACTCAAGGCTGGTTGCCCATAGCCCTGCCCCTTTCAGGAATGGGAGCCAGGACCCCAACACACCTTGCTCAGAGCCCCATGGAGGCTGTCATTGCCCTTGCTTAACACTGTCTAGCTAGGCTAGGTCACAGATGGTGACGCATCTCACACCTGAGAAAGCTGCAGCCACCCTAGTCTCTGTTTTGGTGCCAAACCACATTCTTCAAACAGAAGGCAAGGATAAGCAACCCTTCACTTAGTCATCCTTTCTCCCGTGCCCCAATGCAACACAACACAACACAACACTAGGGCTACATCTAGACTACATCCCTCTGTCGGCAGAGGGATGTAAATGAAGCACTTTGAAAGTGCAAATGAAGCCGGGATTTAAATATAATGTTATAATTTAAATAATGGCGCTCTTTCGAAAAAGTGCTATTTTGAAATTGAAACCGCAGTCTAGACACATTTGATTTAATTGATGTGGTAAGCCCAGAAGTGCTGGGCCTATGCACTGCTAAGCATAGAGGTGCTAAGACTGAGCCCTGCCAACATCTGGGACAAATTAAGCACTGGACACTAATACTAGAAAAAAAGCTAAAAAACTATATCTAAGTACTTTGTGGGAACAGCCCATTACAGTTATTATGAAACATCTGCAGTGTTTCCCAAAGATCCAGGCAAGCAGTCACTCCATCTACCCATCTCCTGTCTATAGTTAAATGGGATGCTGGAAACAGGCACAGATAGGAAGTGAATTGGAATTTAAGGAACAACAAAGGGGAAGATTCTCAGGCCTTGTGTTGAAAACAAGTTTGTTTATTATCTAATACTTTAAAAAAATATTCAAGAACTCATCCATGCAAAATATCATCCTGGCAAAATGATCAAATTGTTACTGATCCATTGTTATGGTCTCTAAGGTACTGTTTGCCTAAGAATCCTGGAGAGAGTTTTAATGAACACAAGGATCCCAAACTAGTTTTGTTCAGTGCCCTCTCTTTTGGATAGATGTCTCTATCTCAACACAGTCCCCCCCTGCTCCCCCTCCATTGGCCTTGGTTCACCATTTGCAGCTAAGGGGAGCTGCGGGAATCAGCGGCCTGGCCCATGCCACTTCCTGCGGCTCCCCTTGGCTGCAAATGATGAACCGGTGCCAATGGGAGTCACACGGCACTGTGGCTGTGGAGCCGGTAAATAAACACATGGGAAAGGCCAGTTAGCAGGTTTCTCAGAGTGGATTTGTGGACCACTTTGAGAAACACTGGCCTGTGGTGATGATGCTATGCTTTAAGGATGTTAAATAAAATTACATATATATATATATATATATATATATATATATTGTACTGTATGATGATTTTATGTGAGCGTAATAGTTGCATCACTCCACTGAAAATAGGTGACAGTATCTAAGTATAAATCTACATTGCTAAGGCTAAATGCTCAGATGGCAAAATTCTACTGAAGTCAATGAAGTTGGCAGTTCAGAATTTGGCCTCTGAAGTTTTTAAGCAGCATTTCACTACCTACTATGGAGAGAGACTTTAAGCAGAAGCCAAAAACTTGGATGAGATCATTGAATTTTCTCACAGTGCAGTGAGCAAATAGCTGGACTTTCCACGTGACAGTTCATCTGCTCACTAAAATATAGAAATGGGGATTCAGATGTATAAGGCTGGAAGTAGTTCACACAATGCACAGTAATCCTGTGCAACTCATGGCCATGAGATGTTGTGAAAAACTATAACTGGGTTAAAAAAAAAAAGAATTAGATAGGTCCAGCAGTGGCTGTTAGCCAAGATAGCCAGAGATGCAACTCCATGTTCTGGATGGGATTTCATCTCTAAAAATCCAATGGCAAGAAACATTGGGCATGCCACAGAACAGGATACTGGGCTATATTGACCAATGGTCCATCCAGCATGGCTGTTCTTATGTAACAGATTATAGAAAGCTTTCTGTACTGACTACAGTATATATTACTCAGGAGGAGAGCAAGTCAATCAGTCCTATCCTTTAGAATTTTATACGTAAATTTCCCTTTCTTTTCCTTCCATCATTCTTTGTTTGGAGTTATTTATACATGCATGGTTTATGATATATATAAAAAAGAAAGACACAAGAGTAAAAGTAGGGCTTTATTTTGTTTCTATATATGCTTGTAAAAATAACTCCCCATTAAAAATGCCCAACCCTGGTCTGATTCTGAACCTCACTCTAACAATGTATTAGACTATAGTTGGGAAGTGAAAGTGTATGCAAATCTGACAGCAACTGGACACATACAGTCTGCTATAGATTTTGTTAGAGTGCTATTATGCTCAGTACCTATAAAAATCAGAACGTTATATGCAACAACAGTCTGACAGCTCTGCTAAGTTTACTAAGAGAAAACCTTCGCCAGTAGGGTAGGAGTTACTCAGTAAACTTTCTGAAGAGGCCCACTGGCTCTTTAATTTCTAAATGAAAGAAACAGAAAACAAAACACAATAATGCAAGAGGTGGCACCCCAAGCAATTCAACTTTCTCAGTTATTGTCCTGTCATATCAGCATTGGGGATGAGGCGCAAGACATGAATCGTTTTTACCTTTCACCTAGATCCATGACTTCTAGCTAACTAGCTGACAATCATCATCTCACTGATGAACATACTTTTGTTAACTTTTTGTTAACATTCTTTGGGTGGAAGAATTGCAATTGATACCAAATAGTGGCTTCTCGCTCAGGATAGTTTGGGGAGTACATGATTTTACAATTAAACATGTGCCAACGTCATTAGGAAAAGTGCAAGAGCTACTGATCACATGTGTATCCGTCCAACTGGTTTAAACACACAAACCAGTAAAGATGACTCTGCCAAGCTTTAGTTAAATTAAACTTTTTTTTTTCAAAGTTTAGATTGGATGGGCTCAGTTTCCTAGCATATCCAAGCAAAAGCAACTTTTGCTCAAAGTAGATTTCCTTCCTCTGCTGACATCCAGCAAGCTCCACTGTACACTTAGTAGATCTGCCAGGCTTAAGTGCAACAGGGCTTTTCCAGAGGTTAGGGATTCACAGTGCATCATGGGATAATTCTAATCAAGTTAATGACCGAAGTGAGTGAGGCTTGAGTACAACAGCCAGTTCAGCACAGTGGCAGGCCTCCAATGAACAGATTGGCAAGAGTGCAGGAGGTCAGCAAATTTTTTTAAAAGTGGGTTGAGTCTTATTTTTAGACAACCAAGATGATACTTGAACTGTGCGATAGTTCTGAGGAAGTTAAGAATTAGAGAAAGGGTAAAGGTTCGGTTATTGTGGCATGGAGCCTGGGTATTATAGTCACAGTGCACCCCTACACACACATTATGATGTGTTAAAACATTTTATTTCTGCTCTTGTTTTAGCCTGCTTTTCTGACTTTATCTAACTGAATGTTCATTTTCAATGTATCTGTACCATATATCCATACTTAGTAACTATTTATTGGGCTTTCTAATGTGTAGAAATCCTCACAATTTCCTTTCATTAACATATCTTCTTCTCTGATGTGGATCTCCAGCTAAAAGTGAGCAGAGTGGAAACCGAAAGAGCTTCTAAGGCCTATAGGCAAAAAGCAGTTTTTAGTTTGTTATGAAAAAAATTGGAAGTATCAGAGGACTGGACTGGCTTGCTGTCAGTCTAGAATGCTTTAAACCTGATGCTTAAAATAACCATAATGGAAATAAAATGGGTTGATACAAGAATATTATATGTCGCAGACATAAAATGAGGGGTTAAAAACACCCTATCAAGGTGTCTTTGGAACTAAAGCCTTGCTCTACTTTCAGAGAGTTACTAGATCAATTGTATGTCACTGAGGGTGCGTCTACACAGCACCCTTACCTCAAAATAAGCTACACAATTTGTGCTATGCAAATCGCGTTGCTTATTTTGATGTTATTTCAAAATAGCTTATTTTGAAATTTGGCGCTGTCAACACAGTGATAAATTTCAAAATAAGATGCTATTCTGAAATGTCCCTTATCCCTCATACAATAGTGAGCCCGTTATATTTCGAATAGTGAGCCCGTTATATTTCGATATAACGGGCTTGCTCTAAAGAGGCAGAATAGCTATTTTGGGATACTTTGGGTATCCCGAAATAGCTCCACTGTGTAGACATAGCCTCTAGAGCTTACTGCATCAATTGTATGCTCATTCATTCATTTTTAACATGACAGGACTCTAAAGGTTCTACATGTTCTTGTCACCATATATAAGAGATGGAAACTAATTTAACTCTGATTTAACCATCATAGGTATCCTTATAGTCAAGAAGTGGGTTGTGCCCACGAAACCTCATGATACCATGTACATTTTCTGTTAGTCTCTAAAGTGCTAATTAATGGGTAGCAGGTTTAAAACTAATAAAAGAAAGTTCTTCTTCACACAGCGCATAGTCAACCTGTGGAACTCCCTGCCAGAGGAGGCTGTGAAGGCTAGGACTATAACAGAGTTTAAAGAGAAGCTAGATAATTTCATGGAGGTTAGGTCCAGAAAAGGCTATTAGCCAGGGAATAGAAATGGTGTCCCTGGCCTCAGTTTGTCAGAGGCTGGAGATGGATGGCACGAGACAAATCACTTGATCATTGTCTTTGGTCCTCCCCCTCTGGGGCGCCTGGTGTTGGCCGCTGTCGGCAGACAGGCTACTGGGCTAGATGGACCTTTGGTCTGACCCAGAATGGCCATTCTTATGTTCTTATGTCCTTATGTGCTGTGGGACTATTTGTTGTTTTTAAAGTTTTTTTCTCATAATCAATATATCTACATTGGTTTACATCAGTTGGTCCTTGTTACTGCCTAATGACAATACTTAGGTATTTTTGCTTTTGTAGTACTTTACAGGGTATATTTAAATTTTCTTGGAGCCTCTTCATTTAGCAGTGTTGTCACTGGGTATAGTGGATCACCACTGTATTTATCTCAGAAGATTGAAACCTGTATTCATAGCGCCAGTAAATGGCTTGACACATTGAAGGAGACATTTGACCTTTATGTAACCTCGGTAGAGGGGAAATGTGAATCAATCTACTTATCAATTCTCTGATACACAGTTCCTCTCTCTGATTCAAAGTATTTTCAGAGACCATGAATCCATGCAAGAAGACAGTTGGATTTCCCAAACTAATACTAGAAGAGGAATTTATAAGATAGGTCACTTTCTTTCTCTCAAGAATCTAGTATAAGTTTTTACTGTAAGACAGTTATACACACACAATTAATTTCAAATTCCTCTTATGAAAAACATTCTAAGCACAAACCATTACAAGCCCAGCATTTACAATACACCTTAGCTGGACAACCAGCATCAAGAACTAGGTATATTATTTTCCTTTAACTGAATATAATAGGGCCTGAACTGCAAAAATAAAATATATAATACCTTATGAAGTAAATACAGAGATTAAGTCTTCTGACAATCTGAGATCTTCTGCTTTCACATGGGTTCACTCTACATATTATATCAATCAGCAGATAAAGCATTTAATTGTTCCGTAACACCCGTTATTTCAGCTTCGACAATAGTGGACATGTACACAACTTTGTATAAGAAAGAAAACTTCATAATTCTTGCATTTGTTAGGCTCACACAATCTCTGATAGAATGCTGTAATACACCTGAATGTAATGTCCTGAAGACATTTGGCATCCAACAAGCTGCAATTCATCCTGAATGGTATTTCCCAGTGTCAAATCCACTGACTCCTGTCACATTTACAGGAAAATGCACTGGGATCCACCTCCCATCCTATTCCATCTGGGTTACCCCTGCAGCTCTATTTTCTCCCTGCAGGGCTCGGCTGGACATGACTAGTGCTCAAATGGAAACCAGTTTTGTACCTATGACAGAACTTACTCCTGATTGACCATGTGCTTTCAGCTTCTAATGAAAATGGTATGTGGTACATGCAGGAATGCTTTCCCTTAACAAAGCCTGCAACATCAACCTCAAAACAGCTAGGGTACATCTAGACAGCAGGGCTATTTCGGGATACCTCCGGGATACACTCCACGTCTTTTAAATGCGCCTGTTATTTCAAAATATTTTTTGAAATAACGGTCATGCTAATCTGGTATCCCTGTAACCCTCATTCCATGAGGGTTAAGGGATGTCTTGAAATAGCACAAATTGTGTATCTTATTTTGAGTTTAGGGTGCTGTGTAGACGCACCCCTACTGAGCATGGTTAACAACTTCCTGCACTCCTTTCAGTGTGCTGACATAGCAACTATTTCTTTGCAGTCGCTCAAGGCTCTTTTCTCCCACCGTGTCCAGGAATGTTTTCATATCAACTCAGAGCACGTGGAAACAGCAGCTGTAAATACAATAATACAAGTGTATTCAGCTGAACAGCATGACATAA
Organism: Pelochelys cantorii; assembly: GCA_032595735.1. Classification (NCBI taxonomy): domain Eukaryota; kingdom Metazoa; phylum Chordata; order Testudines; family Trionychidae; genus Pelochelys; species Pelochelys cantorii. Next base: position 327,477,512 of record CM064326.1, on the reverse strand, counting down.
GAAAAAGAAATGGGGAGTTATATTTGGGCTGCACTGTTTTAAGTGTCATTCTGCTATCTCTGAATCTGAGATTTGCTTCATACATTTAAGCATTCTGCTCAGTGCAGATATATCTGCTTCTCAGTGTAGCCTGGAGTTTATGCAAGTATTCAACAGATAGGTGACATTCAGATATCCAAATGATTAGATGCAGAAAGTAAAAAGAAACATGCCCCTATTGAGCACGTCTGCTGAGGTCTCATCACCTCAGCAGAGGTGCTCAATACATCTAGGTTATGTCTATACACTACAGGGTTTTGCGCAAAAACAGTTGTTTTTGTGCAAAAACCCGTGGAGCGAGTACACCTCAAGCATGTTTTTGTGCAAGAAAATCTACAGTAAATCAACAGAACAGAGGGCTTTTTGCGGTGAAGATATACCTCCTTTTACGAGGCATAACTCCTTTCTTTTTGCACAAAAACCGCTTGCGCAAAAAGAAATGGCAGAAAATATGCTAATGAGATTGTGATTTATGCTAATGATTCCCTTATTAGCATATTTTCTGCCGCAGAATCTTGCAGTGTAGACATAGTCCTAGGCTTTAAAATATTCAAAAGTGTAAACCCGCTGAGGCCAATGAAAAGATACCCAGTGACTAATATAGGGCCTGATCCAAAGCCTATGTCTTTTACTGTAATCTGAATCAAATGTGTAGAAACAAACACTTCCTAGTACTGTCTTTCAATATCTTGTTTTGGAGCAAAGCTTTAACGAGTTTGACTAACGAGTATGAATATAGCTGCAGTGCTAAAGCGTTACCAACTACTACTGAAATATAGAGAAGGACTAAGAACCGGTGTTTAAGAGGACTAAATACAATTCACATTTTCAAAAAATGAAACAAGAAGTCACACCTACAATAAAGAGCTTCATTTTTTTCTTTTATCAACATGTTTTACCCAGCAGGCCTAACACACAGCCATATGCTCTGGAGTCCCCAGGGGATTTCCTTCAGCTTGAAAATCAATATGCCACTTGCAGCTTTGTGGTAATGGATGCTTACAGCAGCAGGTTTATATAAGCTAATGGGACACTGTGCAACAGCATCTCATTTAGTTGAAAGGGTTATGCAGCCTGAATCAGCTGTTCCAGGGAGCAAAAGATGAATGTTTGGAAAAAGCTAATCAAAAGTGCGATTTGTTCAGTGACAATCCAAGCTGTTGATAGCAGGCTATACTGGCGACAGTGCTGTGGCATGATTTCACGGTGTGTTGGCCTCTTTTTCCAGTCTGCTTTAATATTTGTGGATTAAAGAAGCTGTGGTCATGTCATCAGCTGGTGTCAATCAGCATCACTCCATTCAAGCAAGGCTATGCTGTTTCATGCCTTGTGAGAACCAGGCCCAGCCTATTTGTTCAGAATGGCTGCAATAGTCCAGATCCTGTTTTCCCTGCATAAAATCTGAATTGTAAATAGGTCAGTGGGAATTGGAACAAGACACCTTCCTATGGCCAGTACCAACAAATGGTCAGGACCCTGGTTTTGAATATGATCTGAAAAGAAAGGACAAGACAGACCTAGGATGAGCAGGGATACCGAAAGCATTCTGGCCTCTCTGGTAAACTACCTTTATTTTTGCATGGCTGGTGGACTAGCGACAAGATCAGAAATCTCCTAGATTACATGATATAGAAATGGAAAACTGGAAAACTATTCTCACTGCCTCTAAAGCCCCATGCTCACTTTCCTTGTAAGACAGATGACTACAGCCACTACTGATCCTGCCTTATCTCTCCACTTTCCTTCACTGGGCTCAACTGGGAACAGATGTATTTCATACTATGGATGGAACAAATGGTAGACTTCAATCTGAAGACACCCATTTAGAAAAGTAAAATTGTGTTCAGACTTCACATCATGTGCAGTAAGATAGTTTATCACCTGTTTTCCTATTGTTTGGTATAGACACTATACACAGTTTCTGTAAATTTGTATATTATTGTAGTGAGGTCAAAACAGGGGCATAAAGCTAGGCAGGAAAAAGGAGTGCTTTAGCTTGTATGAGTTCAGTCAGCAAGACTGGTGCTATTCCAATTATAAATGGGTTATCATGGAAAAATGCAGAGTTCCACAGTTGTTGAGTTAGGCAAACATCTACCTGGCTGTTTATGTAGAACATATCAAATATCCAGATTTTCAGAGCTTATATAAATTGCTGTGGACATCTCATCAGAAGAGGCTCTTGGTAGATTCTCTGACCTTCCCTTCCAGCTAGAGAAGGAAATACACTCCGAGCAAGTCTTGGCACATCCCCTCAGTCCTGTTTGTACATCAGTTGTGAAAACAACATCTGAATATATTTAGGATCTATATTTTAGAACACCAAAGTAGGCCCTGCTTCAGTTCAACGACAAAAATGAGTGATGTGTTCAGTGGTGAAAGAGAGCAGCCATTCCTAATCCTCTCTCCCCCCGCCCCCCCTTTCAAGCCCCAAATCCCATATTCTAATGTGGATAGTTTGGGTATTTTGTTTAAAGAGCAATGAGAAAGATTTTCAGTGTAAATCCTAATCTCCTGCCTATTCAAATAGATATTTTTCATTTTAAATCACTAACTAGTGTTAAGTAAGGTTTCTACCAGATCAAAAAAAATACTTTGTAATTTGTGGTAACCAAAGATTGTCTTGGCAAGTTTTTCAAAAGTAACCAAGCTATGTTTTTGTGATGCATATGTCACTGTTTATTTATTCTACATCTCTTTAAAACAGTTTTACATATTATATTTATGACTGAAGTTTCATCGAAAGGACCCCATGGCCTTTTGTTTGCATGTTTATGATACACATCAAAGGACAATATAAACACACTGCAAATTTTGTCTAGCTAGAAATAAAGCCACTGTACTATTTCTACAATACATGTGTTCGTAGTTTACATTAGTGGCCTGGATTACCTTAGTTCGGCGCTGGTGAAACTCACTGCCAGTATATGCACAGGCCTGGACCTCATTTTGTACACATAAGCCATTGGCTGTGTCTAGACTGGCAAGTTTTTCCGCAAAAAGCGGCTGCTTTTGCGGAAAAACTTGCCAGCTGTCTAGACTGGCCGCTTGAATTTGTGCAAGAACACTGACGATCTAATGTATGATCGTCAGTGTTCTTGCGCAAATACAATGACTCTCCCATTCAGGAAAAAGCCCTCTTGCGCAAATGCTTTTGTGCAAGAGGACCAGTGTAGACAGCTGAGAACCATTTTGCGCAAAAAAGCCCCAATGGCAAAAATGGCGATCGGGGCTTTCTTGCGCAAAACCGCGTCTAGAGTGGCACGGACGCTTTTCCGCAAAAAGTGCTTTTGCGGAAAAGCGTCCGTGCCAATCTAGACGCTCTTTTCCGCAAATGCTTTTAACGGAAAACTTTTCCGCTAAAAGCATTTGCGGAAAATCATGCCAGTCTAGATGCAGCCTTAGAGTCTAAACCTGGTGTTTATGAAAATGTAGTGTAGGGTTTGAAGCATCATTGTACCACGATCCTCTTCTGACAACAAAAAGCCCTATATGATCCCAGTGGGTGACTGATGCCTGAGCCCTGTTGCCCTGGGCAGAGGGGCCAATTCCAAAGCCTGGTGGGGCCAAAACTGAAGCCTAAGCATAGTGGGGCTCAGGCTTTGGCCTCATTCCTCAATAAGTATAATGCCAGCCCTGGCAACACCTGGGTTTTTACTCACTTTGGGATCTTGACCCTGAGTTTGAGAACCGCTGATATAGTGTGAATTATATTGAAATAGACATTTATCACATGCTACCTCAACTCCAGGATTATTTAGCATCCTGCCATATCAGTTCTTTAAAAACCCAACCCACAGTTTATTAAAGTCAATGAAAAGACTCCCCTGTCCTGAGTATTGCTGTTGAGGCTCTCATCTCTCAGAGAGACCTCAACCCTTCCCCTCCTTCACCCTCAGTGACAGGGTTGCACAAGAAACGGGAAGCTGAGAAGCTGTATTATCAAAAATCAGTGCTAGGGAGTACACTCACTGCCAGAGTACCTCCTCTTGGCTGCTCTGGAGGAAAATTCTCTTCCAAGTCCAAGAGCTCCATTTATGGTCTCTCAACTTGCTGTTCTCTCACTGGTTGGCGCTTCTCTTGCTCCAGCGGCTGTAGCTTTCTTTTCATGACTTGGCCTTCCAGTCAGGTCACTATGTGCATTTCCCTTCTGAGATTCCGAACACTACTGGGCCCATGGTCCAGGCAATGCTATTCCATCAGTGCCTATTAAGAGAACCTGGTCTCTCTTAGTACTCCAGGTTCAAGCCAAGGTCTGCTCAACCTTGCTGCCGTCTCTCTGGGCCACATCCTACCCTGCCTGCTACACGCTTTCTTTGTCCACCTTTCCTTCAAGGCCAGGCTCACACCAATGTACCACCATTCTCCTGGGTTCACTCTGTAGTGCACCGAAGATGGCTACAGCCCTTTCAATTTCCAAAGTCCTGTCTTTATATTAGTCCAGACTACACCTGGTCAGCTGAGCTTCATCTTCCAGTTGGCTTACTTCTCCAACCTAGTCCTCTCACCTGAGGCCTATCATACTAACTTGCCCCTTTTGAGGTTCAGACCTTTGGGGCTGTTGTGGGGTGAACCCTGAGTATTAATCAACAAGTACAAGAATTTGCATATAGCAAATTGAAGCCATTTAGTGTTATTGGTCAATCATACTTTCATATCAACATGTAACTGGAATGGTCATCTCTCTTTGTATTACATGGAACAAAACTTGGGGAAAAGAATGTTAAGGTTGCAATGTCATTCAAAAGTTAGGAAATTTCAGAGTTTAAAGGTATTTGTGCAATTTTAATTTCAGCCAGTTGCGCATATGCATTATGATACAGTTTATAATGTTGTAATCACCTGGTATTTTTTCTCCCACAGGCCCTTAACTCATACTTTGCTCAGTATATAAAATGCTGACGGAGCAGCTATTCAGGATTTGTTTTTTACCTCATTGTTCACTGTGTGGTCCCATGTCTTTCCTGTACTCTTCTCAGATTTGCTCTGAAGATGAAACTTTCATTTTGTCATGGGTTTTTCTGTGGTGCTCATTATGGTAGCTTCACAACTATTACTAAATTAATTTTCACAACATGTGAGATACGGGGGACATTATAAACTTTGTTTTACAGATAGTGAACTGAGGTACACAAAGACTAAGGTCAAAATAAACCACAAACTGTGGGTGCCCGTTTGCCCAATATGTGATGCCTAGACACCAGTTTTTAGGAACATATAACCTCTTCTAATACTGTAGATATCAAGAGGAACTATGCTTTGAACGTCAGTGGCATTTGTGAGTTCTCAGCCTTTCTACAAATCACACCTGAAGGGACTCAGGGACTCAGCCAGAAAACGAGTACTACACACAGTTAGGCCATGTCTACACTACAGATAAGATCGAAGCAGCAGCAGTCGATCTCCTGGAGTTTGAATTAGTGGGTCTAGTGAAGACATGCTAATTTGAACTGAGAGGGCACTCCTGTCGATGCTGGTAGACCTGTTTCTATGAGGAATAGGGAAGTTGAAGGGAGAGTGTGCTCCCTTCAACTTCCTGCAGTGTGAATGGTGCCAAAATTCAAGTTAAGATACTTTGACTTAAGCTACGCAATTAACATAGCTGAAGTTGAGTATCTTAATTCGAACGTATTCCCTAGTGTAGACCTGGGCTTCATGACCACCTGTGAAATATGTGGTATAGGTGACTTGCTTAGCACCATACAGGAACACTGAAGTACAGACTCCAATTCTCCATGGCAGTATTCAATTACCTTAACCATGAGACTATCCCTTCTCTTCCTGGAATCCCCTGACTCATTCCCTACACATCATTCAATACCTAGAAAAATAAAGCAGGATTCCTATGGACAACAGCCTCCTTCACTTACACAACCCTGACTCAGTGCATAGGATATGATAGTTCCGTGAATGAATCTGAGAGGTGTGTAAATTATTCACAGCCCAAAGTGAAAATTCTAGAACTGTGCTGTTTCTTTTCATTTCTTCACTAGCTTGGAAGTGAGCCTGTTTCTCAAAGTAGTAATACTAGGTTTCAGTTTTTTGCTCCAATATGGGCCTTGTCTCCAGTGAAAATGAGTCTATTTCCAAGTGAAACTGAGCAGTCCTCCAAACCCCTGGAGTGAATAGGCTTTTTGGCATTGGTTTCAATAGGAGTAGAGTTGAGTTTTTTCATGATCAAAAAGGGGACTCCAAAATTCAGGTTTCACATGCTTTTTCCAAATTGCATATTTCCTGATACATGTCTGGGACTTCTGCCATCATGAGTGCCGCTATCCATTGTATAGTGGTGCAAAGTATTATATGCCTGCCATTTCCCACAATTATCATTCAGCCTTCATACAGTTATGTTTCTTTTCATGGTCCAAATACACTGATTCAGTTTCCTGTATTGAGGATGCCTGGATACATTTCTGGAATCCCTCCTGGGATGTCCCCTGTGCTTGGACTAACATTAACTAAGACAGAAATGTAGACAGCATAGCATGGTATACACAAAGCAAATCCATTCCAGTGGCTCAGATTTTACTAGATGCGAGAAAGAAAAAAATTATGAGACAAAACATCACCCTGATTGCCAATAACTGTTGCCAAGATAATTCTGTTAGTTTGGCTCTTCTAGGCCTTAGTTTTAAACATTAATACTGAGCAATTTGTGAATTCAAACTTTTATTGTGTTGTTCACCTTTAATATGTGCTTACAAATGCTTGATTAACCTGGGTCATTAAACTGAATACCAGTACTGACTTTGTGCACATTCAAATGCAACAGGGAATCACAATATCATTCCCCCAATATATTTAGGTGGAGTTTTTGATTCCTTGACTGTTACTGAAGTTATTCCACTTGTAGTGAGAAAAAAAAAGTGCTACCCAGCAGGAATAAGGTTATGTGATTCTGGTTCTTACTTAGGCTAAGTCCACATTGGTGGAGGATATTGATGTAAGATACACAATTCCAGATATAATTTTGTAGCTGGAGTCACCATAATTTACATTGATTTTTCTGGGATAGCCCCACAGCAGGAGGCTAATGGGAGAAACACTTCTGCTGACTTTCTTTACACTTTGTGACTGAAAAGAGTACTGCGGTTGACAGGGGTGCCCTCAACGTTCTATTTAGTGGGTCTTTATTAGATCTGCTAAATCAAGCCCTGAAAGATCAATTGCTAGAGTGTCGATCTTCCAGTAAGTAAAGACAAGCCCTTAGTATGGTTTTTTTTTCCAAAACACTCTCGACCAGTGTTGAGAATGCGGGGATCTCATGTGTGGTTGTCAAACTATGCATAATGAACGTGCATGCGTGTTAGCTGAAGAACAAATGAGGCAAATTACCTCAAGAGACCTGAATAGAAGTAATTCACTTCATTCTTCTGGTACTTCAGACTTTGTCTACACAAGAAAGGGTTCACTGGTATAGCTATAATGGCAAGCCCTCATGATGTAGACAAGGATTATACAAGAAAGTATAGCTTGTACCAAACGAAATCAGCTATACTGACAAAAAGTACTCTTTTGCTGGTATAACTGTATTTTATATTTTGCAAATATAAAAAGGTAAAGTGATAACACCTCTAATAGACTCTTCTATAATGACAAAAATTTCTAGATTAGACCAGACCTCAGTCTACACTATCAGTAAAATTAGTTGACTAATTTGTACCAACCTTTTTGTGAAACAATTTGGAATTTAAAGTTGAAAAGGTGCCAAGTGAGGCACATTTCAAAGACAAATCCTCACTCCTGGTGTGTGTGTGTGTGTGTGTGTGTGTGAACGCGCGCCCCAGTCTTCCCCGACCGGCTGGCCGGAGCATGTTGGAGAGAGACTTGGGCAGTGTGCCACTCTTGCCTTCCCCCAGCTGGCTGGAGCACGCTTACTTGGGGGATCATGGAGGGATGTGTTGCACCTTTCACATCCACGTGGTGTATGGGCCTGCTGTTGTTTCATTTTCTTTTGAAACTGAAGAATTTGAATTAAAATAAAAAATTACATTCCAAGAGTGCTAAGCTGAAAAGTCACGCTGAAGTTAGTAAAAAGCAAAATTAAAGTTGTGTACACAATCTGAACTCCTCTCTATTGTGTTTGCATTAGATATATTTTTCAAATAACAGATTTAGTTTTTGTACCATTCTCCACAACCTTAAAATACATTTTGCACATGTTATAATATTAATCTTTTTCTATAACATAGCTCTAGTGGTTCAGTTTCTTATATTAAACAGAAAAATTCACAGAAATCTGGGGTACAATAAAAACTGTTGCAGCCTCTTGAGAAAACTTATGGGACTGTTTTACTTCTGACTTTCTCTTGTTTTGCACAGGATCTAACTCAGGAGAGGTACATTATTGTACAGCTGAACTAATGCAGCAGTGAATCACACCTTGAATTGACAATAAACATGACAGGTGCATTAACTATGATATTAGTTTCTAAACTCAATGGAAGAGTTCAAAGTGAAAAAATAGCTCAATGCACCTGGCTCCACAAATGCACCTATTATTTTATTGGGACAGCTGCTTGGATGAATAAGGAGTGTCCTAGCCTGGTTCCCCCCAGTCCCAGTCAAGGCAGAAAGGGGAGCAGAGAAGTGTCACTGCTGAAGAACTGGGGAGAGGGGGACGGAGGAGCTAGTGTGATCACCCATCTTCCAAAGCAATAGTTCCTTCAAGGTGCAGAAGGGGTACAGGTAAATGCTGACTTTGGTAAACTGTTAAAGATGTAAAAAAGCCTGTTGGGTTTGCAGAAGCATCCCCAATGTTAGCTGTAAATGCAGCAGGCTTTGAAACATCATTAACATTTTTACAAGGGTCAGCAATTCCCTCACCCTTTCACCAGCCAAACCCACCTGCTTATTAGTCCCTCTTAATAATTATCAGCACAATGCACTATATAAACCTAACATACCAAGTGCAACGAGCATTGACATGCTGCTGTGAATCCAAGTGTAAATCCAAGTAATTACTTCCAGGATTTAAAGATTAGGAATATATGAAGAAGGTGTTTGGGTCTATGAAACTGCCATCGCCTTTCTAAAGGCCTTGAAGTAGGTGATAGCCCTGACCTTACATATCATAATTCAGTTGATTTATCATGGTACAAGCTATTCAGTTGATTTAGCATGGCACAAATCTGACTATAAATGCAAGTTCTAGCTATCTCTCTGTGTAATGTTCATCTCTACACTAGCTGAGTGACTCTATAATGCCGTACATGGACACAGAATTAGACATGGTCCCTTTTGCAAAAGAGTGATGTATCTATGTTTGAATTATAATAGGAAAAAAAGTCATCCTCTGCTGAGTCACAATGCTAGCACCCCGATCTGCTTAGACAATAAAATATTTGATAGCAGAACATCTCAGTAGCTGATAATGAGTGGGAAATGTTTGCTGTCTTTGAGACACTGCAGTTTCCTTCCCAGCTTGTCGGTTTAGATTAGAATTAGATATGAGTTTCTGATTCAATATGGATAGCACTCAGCCACGGAGATGGTTTTGGAGCTGTTGCTCCTTTCCAGAGAGAGAAAAAAAAGAATGGCTGTTGGCTGCTTTTTGCTACTGACCTTAAGCTACATCTTCACTGAGGAGCTATTTCTGGATACCGGAATTACCCCAAAATAGCTATTCTGCGTCTTTGAAGCAGCCCGTTATTTTGAAATAGATTTAGAAATAATGGGCGCGTTATTCCAGCATCCATGTAACGCTCATTCCACAAGGGTTAAGAGACATTTCAGAATAGCGCTTTATTTCGAGGTAAGGGTGCAATGTAGACACACCATTAGGCTACATCTACACTGCATGATTATTTCAGAATAAGCCATTCCAGAAAAAATACTCCAAAATAGTTTATTTTGAAATAGCACGTCTACATTACAGGGAAGCCTGGAAATTAGTCCGAGGCAGGCTTCTCTAATGTGGACATGCTTTCTCAATTTAGAGCCCCAGGAAACACTGGGGAGTAATTAGTTTGAATGGCTTGGGGACGGAGCTATTTTGAAATAGCAGCAGTGGAACTACTTCTGCTATTCTGAAATAGCTTTTTTGGAAGAGGCGTTATTCCTTGTGGAATGAGGTTTACAAATGCCAAAATATGCTGCCTGTTATTTTGAAATTATTTTGAAATAACGGACTAGCTGTGTAGACACTCGCATAGTTATTTCGGAATAAGAGATGTTATTCCAAAATAACGCTGCTGTGTAGACCTACTCTTAGACTGCTGTAGGGATAATCACCAATACTGTCTTGAGTTCTCTTCGGTGAGCACTCGGGGGGGAGGGGGGGACAATGCAGTCTCTCTCACCATCTGTGAATTTCCTTTCTAGTCCAGGGACATTAAGTGCATGTCTATACTGCACTGCAAACTTTGCAGTAGTGAGTTTCACAGACTGGATCTACAGACTTAGGCTCATGGGAGGTTATAAAAGCAGGAGTGCAGATATTGTGGCTTGGTCTGGAGCTCAGGTTCTGAAATCCACCTCTCCTCCTCCCCCTTGCTTCAGAATCTAAGCTCCAGCCTTAGCACACCAGCGTTAGCACTGTAGTATCACATCAAGTCTGTAGAACTGGGCTCTAAGGGTATGTCTACACTGCACAGCTATTTCGGAATATCGGAGGTCTCCCGAAATAGCTACCCCATGTCTGCACAAGCTGCCTGTTATTTCAAAATATTTTCGAAATAACAGACATGCTATTTTGCCATCCCAGTAAACCTCGTTGCACAAAGGTTAAGGGAGGGCTCAAAATGGCACATTATTTTGAAATTTGGCACTGTGTAGATGTGCCAAATTTCAAAATAAGCTATTTCTAAATAGTTTCAAAATAAGATATGCACTTTGCGTAGTGCAAATTGCATATCTTATTTTGAATTTAGGGTGCTGTGTAGAATCATAGAATCATAGAATACTAAGACTGGAAGGGACCTCAAGTGGTCATCGAGTCTAGTCCCCTGCCCTCATGGCAGGACCAAATACTGTCTAGACCATCCCTGATAGACATTTATCTAACCTGCTCTTAAATATCTCCAGAGATGGAGATTCCACAACCTCCCTGGGCAGTTTATTCCAGTGTTTAACCACCCTGACAGTTAGGAACTTTTTCCTAACGTCCAACCTAAACCTCCCTTGCTGCAGTTTAAGCCCATTGCTTCTTGTTCTATCCTCAGAGGCCAAGATGAACAAGTTTTCTCCCTCCTCCTTATGACACCCTTTTAGATACCTGAAAACTGCTATCATGTCCCCCCTCAGTCTTCTCTTTTCCAAACTAAACAAACCCAATTCTCTCAGCCTTCCTTCACAGGTCATGTTCTCTAGACCTTTAATCATTCTTGTTGCTCTTCTCTGGACCCTCTCCAATTTCTCCACATCTTTCTTTGAAATGTGGTGCCCAGAGCTGGACACAATACTGTAACTGAGGCCTAACCAGTGCAGAGTAGAGCGGAAGAATGACTTCTCGTGTCTTGCTCACAACACACCTGTTAATGCATCCCAGAATCATGTTTGCTTTTTTTGCAACAGCCTCATACTGTTGACTCATATTTAGCTTGTGGTCCACTATAACCCCTAGATCCCTTTCTGCCGTACTCCTTCCTAGACAGTTGCTTCCCATTCTGTATGTGTGAAACTGATTGTTCCTTCCTAAGTGGAACACTTTTCATTTGTCTTTATTAAATTTCATCCTGTTTACCTCAGACCATTTCTCCAATTTGTCCAGATCATTTTGAATGTAACCTCCCAGCTTGGTATGTACCCTTACATGTACCCTAAGATTCGCTCCTGCTTGCTGTGTAGTTGTACTCTAAAAGCAGTACTAAATAGTGCAGCTGCTTAATACACGAAGTATATAATTAATAGTTCTTCCTTTTGTGGAAGCAGAAAAGGAAAGCTAATCTTGTATTTCTCCATAAAATATTTACCCTAGGAATGGACATTGTTGGGAGATATAAGGCCCTCCTTTCTCCCCAAGTGCCTGAAAGTTTGCTAGTTTCTAGAACCAAACTTAAGCCAAGCCATTTAAAATATATAAATGTTTACAGTGATATATCCAGCCTGCACCAGATAGGTATGCAGGGAATCTAAATTTAGAGCTTGTTTTTATGAGATTTCCAGTCTGATTTTGCTGGCTCAGAGTAAGCTACACTGATACATATTATTCAAATCAGATCTCAAAGTGTGAGAAGGACAAGATGAGGTGCAGAAAAATGAGGTAAGGTGTCCAGACGCTGATAGGATGAGGGTGCCCCTTCAGACTCAGCCATTTACAGGGGATGATGCATGGATAGTGATTAAAGAGGTTGAGCCAAGGCTGTGTCTTCCACCCACAAACCTGCTCAGGAAGAAGGGGAACCCACGGGCTAGGATGCAAGTCTGGAGACCCAAGATCAAGTATTTGTTCTACCACAGACTTTTTGTGTGACATTGGGCAAGCCACTCAGTATCTCCTGAACCTCTGTTTTACATCTGTAAAATCTTAACAATGGTACCGTCACAGCATCCCGGTGAGGTAACTACATTAAATATATTGAGGTACTACAGTAACAGGATCCAAGTACAGTAAAAGCTCTGTTATCTGGCATGATAGAGAAGTAGGGAGTGCCGATTAACTGAGTGTTATATTATACCAATGGAATATCAATTTTCAATTAATAAAGTATAAAATAGTATAAAATAATACACAGGTACTCACCAACCCAGTAGTCATACTGCACTGCAGAGGGTTTCTTGAAGCACTTAGGTGTATACAGGAAAAGTTTTTTATATAATAGGTTATCTTTTGACACTACATACACTATGAGCAGCACATGGTGTACACCCAGATCACTAAACATACCCTAAACATACACTAAATCTACACTGGACATAATTTAATCTTTCTTTGATGATTCAGAAGGCACTTATGTTCTTATGTTCTTATGTTATGTACCTCAGTATCTTGCCTATCCCTAATGTATTGTTTAGCAGCTATACATGCATGCGTATGTTGTATTGGACCTGGGTATTGTACATATGAGGAGAGAAAGTTTAGCATGTGGAGAGATCTACTGTATAACATAATCCCAGTGAAAAGCATAGCAAGTGTACTGAGATGATATTACAAGGAATGAAGCAGGGTATTTAGATATGAAGCATTATAATACTGCTCTAGCACTCCATGTATTATCAAAACCAGTCTGTAAAATACATAAATAAAAAAGGAAGATGACTCATCTAGCTTCTTTACTAGCTATGCACTTCTTTATGAGTCCACAGATTGTAACCTTAAATGGAATTAGAGCATTTGATCATTTTAAACTAATTACTCAATTAAAACAAAACTCCTTATTCATATTTGACATTGTCATTTTTATTTTTATGCACTTTGGCACACAGCAAAAAAGCTTTTAGTTTGTATGAGGTGCAGTGAGCAGCAAGTTGGCTCCTTGAAGTTACAGTGTTTTAAATCTCTAAGGTCATGTCAACACTAGGAAGTTATTTTGAAATAACTCCCCTTATTTTGAAATAACAAGGCAAGCCTCCACACTTCAGGCATGTCTACACAGCATTATTATTTCAGAATAACTGCTGTTATTCCAAAATAACAAAGAGCGTGTCTACATAGCAAGCCATTATTTCATTATTTCAAAATAATGAGGAGCTGGAGGACATCTTACTCCGAGTCCTGTAACCCTCATTTCACAAGGAATAAGGGAAGTTGAAGAAAGAGTGTTCTTTCTTCGACTACCTGCTGTGTTTAGGGTGGGACTTACAGAAAAAACACAGATGACTTAAGAACACAAGTCCCACTGAAAGTTATCCAGGGCTCGTATTGCTACATCATGTAGTGGATTTGAAAATGCCACCCACAATGTCCAGTTTATGGGAATGAAATCGGCATATTTCATGAAAAGTCATTAAATCATAGTAATCAAAGTAATAAACACACTGATGTGGGGATCTTTTAAGCTGTTTATATAGAAAAATATTTTATGTTAAATCAAGAGGATTTGTAGAGATAGCATCACCATCTACATGTTTTGTTAACCTTTAAGGTGCTGCTAAACTATTCATTGTTTTTAAAGTTTTTCCAGTTACAGACTAACTCGGCTTCCCCTCTGAGGATTTTCAGTGTTGGCCTATTTCTGCTCCCACTGAAGTCAATGAGAGCTTTACCAAATACTACCATAGGCTTCTTAGCATGCTGCTGTGACTGATGAGTGTGTGGGGAGGGAAAGAAAGTGATTTGTTTCTCGTAACAAACATGGATCCAGAGAGAAGGAGAGCCTGTAAAATAAGGCTTCTAATGTACTTTCTGCCCTGTGGTGATTTGTGGTGCAGTATCTCCCCCTCTGAACACTGATAACTGTAGGACTTTGTTACCCCCTGAGGTGAGGAAAGTCCTTTTTTCATGGTAATTTCAGCTTCTTCAGACTTTTCATGCAATCTGCATCATGTCAGTGAAGTAATCTTCCCACTAGACAACAGCTGGGCATGGGTTTGTGACAGATGGTATCTTGTCATCCTTTTAACAGCTGCTTGGACACGGCAGGGTATCAATGCCCCTGTGATGTAACCATTGTATGTCCTCAAAGCCATCCTCGTGTGACCCTTGAGGCACTTGGCATCGTGCTGCCAATGGCATATTTTGCAGGAAAGGGTCCGGAAACTTGAAATTTGAGCATGTGGCACATGTTTCCTTTCTATACACACTTTTATGGGGAATGACAAATGTGTTCACATTTTTTAACAATAAGCCTTTTGCTGATTGGAAGCTGAGGTGTTAGATTCAGAAGAATCTGGTTTTGCTTTGAATGTGATCTCATTTATGCCAGTTTTACACCAATGTGATTCTATTGGTTCTAGTGAAGTTGTTCCAGGTTTACACCTGCACAGCTGACAGGAAAAGCCAGTCCTTGACCTCAAATGTTATGCCCTGTCTAAACACAAAGAGGCATTGGTTGAACAAAATCAGTTTAAAATATGACTTCAGTTAATCCCATTTGTGAATACTTTTAAATAGATTTAAACCTATCTAATGTTGGGTTGATTCAAGTTGAATTTCATAAAGTTAAACTAAATCAATATAAATCTGACTAATTCAAATTATGAGTTTCCACACAGGGCTTTGCCCTGGTTTAGGTAATGGCATAAACAATGTATTTCACTATACCGTATGTCAAAAAAGCTCAGGATGGGGACACAGTATGAAACATTAACCCAAGCTTACAGTTAACAGGTAGATTGATTTCATAACTAGCAGCAGGATTGTGTTCCATTTTAGAATTTAAATGTTTAATCTGGCTGATCTAACATGGCCTTCTTTACATTTCTAGCCTGTAACATTGTAATTTACCACAAAACCCAAGCAAAGAGCTTTCCATTTAGCAGCATGATATTCTTCAGTGTGTAATTATAGTCTTTAGCAATGGCAGTGAGCTATTCAGGGCCATTCCTATGCATACATGGAATGCGCGGCTGTGTAGGGCACCTGAAAATTTTAGACACCACCGGGACAGCGAATAGAAGCAGGTCGGCGCCCACATGTGCAGGATTTGACCCACTCTTACCTGCTGTCCCAGTGGTGCCCCAAATTATGGCAACATGAGCATGCCAGTGCTGGGGGAGTATGTACCTGATTACTGCTGCCACCAGTTCCACCTGGCCACAGGCCACCTGAACCAAGATTCCCATTTGCTGGAGGGTGGAGCAGCTCTGACTCCAAGAGAGCTGCTCTGACTCCCAGCCAGCCAGCAGAGCCAAGTGGCAGCCTTGACAGCAGCCAGGCATTTAACCCCTCCTTGCTGGACTCTCCCAGGTAAGGTGACAAGGGGAGGGGATAGGAAAAGCACAAAGAGTCCTGCACTGGGGACAGGAACAAGTCACATGTGCGGGGGTTGTGAAGGGCCCCATAAATTCTAAGGTTGGCCCTGGAACTATCTGTCATATTCACCTTTCGTTTAACTTTGTTCACTGTGGTTCCTCAGTGTGGCTGAGTGCTGAGGATGGTATTGAGAGCCCTGTCCCAGATGTTTAGAATTCTTGTGCAGCAGTCATTAAAAGCCACTGCCTCAGAGTTCAAACCATTTGTGGTATGATGTAAATTGCTATGACCAAGCTTAGTATACACAAGATCTCACCACCAGAACCTCATTTCTGGTGCCTCTTTCCCTGACCTTTCCAAGTTTAGCTAATTAGCAGGTATCATGACCATTAACAAGTGGTGACTGGTGCCACCTGTTCCATGTGGGATGTTAGATCTAAATCATGCCACCAAACAACCGTGAACTAAGCAATAAAAGAGGTTAATTGGCTATTAAATCATTCTCTAATCTTCAGTGTTATGAAAATACTCTAAAAATGCAGCAGTCAGTGAAATTACGTTACTACATATTCCAGTTACGTGTTCAAAAATAGCTCTCTGCTTTCCCTTTGCCTTTTTATTGTGATTTCATTTTATTTAATACAAAAGACTCACAAACCAATGGTGGGTTCTTTGTAACTGTGAAGACTTATATTTCATTGTTATGATTTACCTCCTCTTTAAAGACTGGAGAATGCTTCGATCCGTGCCACTCCTCCTTCATGAAGGCTTCAAAGGACCAACAGATCACCTTCTAGACTAACCTCCAGTCAGTTTTAGGCCACCATCCTCACGCTAAACCCTAGACCAGAGTATTACAGCTCTCAGGGGACAGTTGTATGCCACAGGCAGAGAAATAGAAAGACAAGTAAGGGAAGGGAACTTATTAAATTATTAAGTGAGATGTACCCAGCTAATCCTGGCAAATCACACCAATACTGCAGAGAAAAGACAAAAAAAGCCTTGGGTCACTGCGGGGAAAATTCCTTCCTAATTCCACTTGTGATGAGCAAGAACAAAAGGGAAACCAAACTTGTGATGAGAAACAAAAAAGGCCCTGCACTGGGCCTGCCCGCCCTAAAGGAGCTCTAACATTCCAGTGTCTCTAGTTCAGTGGTGGACCTGTTGGGGTCTGCGTGTGGCTCGCAAGATATTTTGTTTGCCATTGCACATCCACAGGGTTACCAGACTGTGCTGGTTTTCAACTGCATCATTTTTTCCTACTGATATTATAAAAGTAACACGCACTTACATCAAGGGCACATGGAGTAAGGTGCATGTTGTTTGCACACAGTGTTGTGAGAGCTGTGCCTTCCCTGTGCATCTAATCCAAGTACTCCTATGGTTCAGTTTGCACACCTTGCAAATTGCTACTCATCCGCAGTTAGGGTTACAGGACTCGGAGTAAGATGTCCTCCAGTGCCCTGTCAAAGGAGACAGTCTTGGTTACAACAACCTTCCAGCCTACTAAAATGAAGGAGGGGTCACTCATGTAGCCTGCTCACTAGCCTAAGTTGCCCTTAGATGTCTCTCACCCAACCACCACTGAATTGCCTTTTATCTCCTCCTTCTAGGCTTGACACCTCCCATAGGTTTAATGGACTTGAAATCTGTCACTGGTTTAATCTTAGCTATGCTTATTTTCCGCCTTGCCAAATGCTACCACAGGTTGCACCTCTATAGGCTGGGACTCTCTGGCCTGGCAACATCTGTGGTCCAGCAGGTGTGCTGCGGGGATGGGGGGATAGAGCCCAGTGTGATGCAGCGGGGGGCCGGAAGCCCAATTTGCGGCTCAGCTGGGCTGCGGATGGCAGGGAGCGGGAGCTTGGTGCACAGCCCAGCTGAATTGCTTTGTGGGGGCCAGGAGCCGGGAACTTCCATGCTGCTGCGGGGGACATGGAGCCAGGAAACCCAGTATACAGCCCAGCTGGACTGCTGGGGCAGGGAGAACCAGAAGTCTGGTGGGGCGTCAGGGTGGGGAGCAGGGCCGGCACCAGGAGGGTCCAACCTGTACTGGAAACACCTGCCAACTCTTTCTAAATTCTTTTTCCTGGTTAGTAGAAGAGTGGGGGGTAGTGAAAAAACTGATATTTTTGACAGTTTTCCAAAGGGGGAATTCAGAAGCTTCAGTGGTTTTCCATGCATATCAAAACAGGACTCCTTTATATTTAAACTATAAACATTTTTGGACAGTTAGCAAGTTCACGTGCTTTACATACAGCTCCAGACATCGCTCCACCTAGGTTTTGCAGCTGTGCTGTTATGTGCACAGATGCTGCCAGCTCACCAAAGCTAGAGAGAGCTAAGCTGGATCAACATCAAGGGCACACCCAGTTTCCACAGCTGCCTGTGCTGATGATTCATTAGGTAGCACTCTCCTAAATCAGTACACTGGGTCTAGTGGACACTGTGGAGGTGCAATCTTTTGGGTGGAATGTTAAATAGAGCTCAGCTTCGTTATATGAGTCTGAAAAGTTAGAGCAAAATGCAGGGTGCGAACCCCCCACATAAACTGAACCAAAGTAAAGCTTTATGTAGAAGAAACCCTGAGTTTCACACTTCTCGCATTCCCTGCACTTTTGCATGGATTCAGCATTCTTCGTCATTCTCACTCCGAAACCTCGATGTTGTTTACTATGCACGGTGAAATAGCTGCTTCATTTCAGCTCAGAGCTGGGTGTTGAGAGGTGTGATTCCTCAAGACTGCTTGCTTTTCTCTCAGGCGTGTTAGGAGACTTAATTAAATGTTTATAAAGCCCTTTGGGATCCATGGATGAAAGATGTACTGTTGGTCTGTATTTATTGTACTATCTACTGTATTAATAACCCAAATGCAAATACAAAAAAAAAACATTTTTCAATATATTATGTCAAAATTTGTAAATACAATCTTCAAAATAGTAGAAAGATAGGATGGTCCAGGAGTCAGACCAATAGCTGCAGTGTTGGGAGAGCTAAGTTTGGTTAATTTGTTTTGTCACAATTTCCTGGGAGAGACCTATACAAATCACTCAGGCCCAGATGTTCATAGGTA
This sequence comes from Pelochelys cantorii, assembly GCA_032595735.1. Lineage (NCBI taxonomy): Eukaryota > Metazoa > Chordata > Testudines > Trionychidae > Pelochelys > Pelochelys cantorii. The sequence goes on along the minus strand of CM064326.1, from coordinate 327,458,607 downwards.
TTTAGGCACCTAATTCCCATTGATATTGAAAATCCAGTGTTCCAGTTCCCCATCTATAGAATGGATTATAGCACATCCCCATGCTATTAGGATGTTGTGAGGATAAGAACATTAAAAATTGTGAAGAACTCAGATACTCTGGTAATGGAGTCATAAAAGCACTTAAGATAGAAAGGTAGATCTGCAATATCAAGCAAGACTATGAGGGTGTCCTGCCTGTGGAAGGAGCCAAAGCTTGTTATTTTTCAGGGGAAGGAAATAATTTCCCCAAGTCTACCTGGTAATTTTGCAGTGCTTTTTTTCACTATGGGAACATGGGTGAGGGGAAAGACAGAATTCCTTCAGGACCTCAGTTGTGAGTCTGTGTGATTTCCTAGGGGGAAAATCCTACCGGGGGGGACACAGTGTTCGTTTATTGCATGCAATAAACATGCATGTTTTATTGTTTTGATAAGCCAATCTCTATTGCTTTCTCAGCCAGTGGCTCTGTGAACAGCCCCTTTATTAGCTTTACCGTATTAGCTAATTGCTACAACCATTTTATTTTTCTCTGCTCTTTGAATGCATGTATTGTCTAATAGGGGACCTTATTTATCAGGCAGATACAGCAATATAGCCAGGATGGATGAATAGAATTCTTGTACTAATGGAGTTGAATGCAGCAGCTTTAACAAATTAATTAAAACCTGTTATTATTTAGCCTTCAGCTTGGGCTAGGTACAACTTAATCCTGGTTGTAATAAATACAATATTATTATTATGAGTCCATAAAGACCTGTATATTTTAACTAGTTTTATGATTTCCCTATGCAGTGTTAGGCAACAAATTTAACTACCCTGAAACATTTACACTGGGAAACATATCAAAAGCTTCATTATTATGTGGCCTGATTTTACAGCTCAGTCAGTTATTACAGTGGTGGGAAACCCTCAAAAAACCCAGGATTTGGTTCATTTCAGATATACAAGCCAAAGTTTAGAGGCCAAATCCTGAAGTTCATTTAGTCCATCTCAGAATTACTCCCATTTCCTCATGTCAGTGTCAGCTTGTCAGAGTTGGAAGACAGTGGTAACTGTGAGCCTGATTCTGCCTTAGTCAAGTCAAAAAAGGAGTTTTTCCAGTGACTTGAGTGGGGCACAATCAAGTCCTGTGAGAGGACTTCAGCATGCTCATCCCACGCTCTTTGACTGAAATTGTGGTTTCCTCCAAGCCAATAGAACAAATCCCAGGATTTCACATCTAGTGTCTCTCAAGTAGAAATTTCTGAAATTCCAATCCTACTTCTCTTTTGGTCAGTCGGCCATAACACAGGAATAGCATTTCCTGTGGTACTTTGCCTCCTTCCCTTTCTTTTAGTTTTTGGTGGGCCCTCACCAATCTCCTCTCTAATTTTTTTCACCCGGGTGTGGAATTTTTTTTGTTATGTGCACCAAGGCATGTGTGGATGTGCACCATCAGTAGAAACATATGCTGCCAGCTATGGGTGCTCTACTAAATAGCAGGGTGGCATTTGAATCTCTCCAGAGTGGCTGCCCAAGTGCACAGTGTATGGGGAACACTGACCCTTACCCTGAAAGAATATTTGGGAACAAAATTGAAAAATAATAGTGAAGAGAAGAAATAGGCAGACTTCTTTCAATCTCCAACAATTGGGGTCATTTTGAAAGAAGAGGGAAGAGCTTCATATTTTATCCAGACTGATTCATTCCTATCTACCAAACCTCCTTGTTTGCTTTTCATCCAAACAGTGTTGCCAGCTCCTCTGATTGTATCGTGATTCTTGCAATAGTCTGTTTTTCTTATAACCCACATTCCTAGAATTCTGTGATTATGTAGAATCTTGGCCTTCAGTGTTTATTGATTAAGTTTCCAGTCCCCTTGGGTTGCAGAGAAAAGCTTGAACCCTAAAGGCTCAAAAAATCAGAAGACAAAAAAAGAACCCACTGTTTGTTGTTTTCTTAAATCTCATGATTTCCAAGATTTTTTGGAGGACAGACTGCCGATTTTTCAGTATTTGGAGTTGGCAATCCTGCAAGATGCAGTAGCAGGCCATTGTTCAACCCTCTAATAATAATATTTACACCCTGGTAGCAACCTGCTAGCTGCAATCATGTTCCCTTTATGTAAGGCACTGAACAAACACATGGGGATCAATAGTCTTTGCATTGAACAGTTTACAATATAAGAAATAATTGCTTGCAAGACTGATGTGCTGGAAGGGGAAAGTCTAGGAAGCCCTTTGCCTCCTGGAAGTTCTACAATAGCACAAAGCAGGAAGTGAAGCTGCTTGCGTTCCTTAAACTCAGTGGTAGACACCTCAGAGGGACTAACATGGGCACGGTTGGTGTGTGCAAGCAGAGAGGAGGCTGTAGGAATAAACTGCTGTTCTATGTTCTTTACAGAAAAAAACCTGTTCCTGGTGCTTTTTCTGAGACTATGTCTACACTGCAGAACTTTTCTGGGATACAAAAGCTCTGCCGTGTCCAAGGAACATGTCTGCTTTTTCAGAGCAGTTTCAGAAAACGTGGATGCATTCTTTCGGCATCCCTGTATTCCTCATTGTATGAGGAATAAGGGATGTTGTAAAAGAGGAGGTTTTTCCAAAATTCGGCCCCGTGTAGATGGGCCAGATTTTGGAAAAGCTTCTTCTGGAAAAAAAAAGCAGAAAAAGATATGCGATTTACGTATCTTTTTCTGATATAACGTTGCAGTCTACACAGCCTGAGTAGGTCTGGTCTTAGGTGCATACACCAACACACACCAGAGAGCACACTCGGGCCTAGTCTTCCAAAGTTGAATAAAAAGTCACAATACTTCCCTTATGCTGAATAACTTCATACTGGGCTAATGAACTGGAATGTGTCTCTACTAGCATTAAGAAGTCTGCACTCAGAAGAGTGCACTCAGCATTTTCTGTAACTATACCAATTGCTTCTGGTAAGCATGTCTCTCCCCTTTCCACCACTGGAGGCATTGTTCCTGAACCCTGGTTGCACAGGAATGAGTGAAGAAAACCCTTTCCACTTACCTAAGTGGCTTTGGTTTCTGGTCTTCATTAGCTGAGTCCTTAGTATTTGCTTGCTTATTAGAAGAAAATGGACTCTGCAAACTTTTGGCTTGGGTAATGTTCCTACAGAAGGTAACATTTATGAGGACAATGAAACTTTTGCAGCTCATTCTAATGAATGAAAAGAAGATAGCAGGGTTAACCACAGACCAGAAGATACCACTGATTGCCACTGTGTGCTCTGTGGCAAATATTCATTCAGTCTGGTTTCCCCTCCCTGAATTTTCTTTGAAGCATGTCTCTGCTAACAGAAATGTCAGAAACGGTTTCAGTAATTCTATTTTTTCTGAGCCAAAGCCCTTCCTTTGTACTTTAGGGACATTTACTCGCCAAAATACACATGCCTGTCTAAAAAATGTATTTTTCTAAGAAAGATCAGAATTTCTGTTAAATGTACATCTGGATTTTTTTTCTTTTTTCTTCCTTTTTTACTCTTTTTAATCATTGTTGTTTTGATTTTTAGGGTGGTAAGTTTATACATTGCAATTCAGTGACATATATCCTGTGACAATGAGAAACAGAAATAAGATATTACTTATTACACAATCAGTGAAATACAATTTCAGCGTAAAAAACAGGCAAGTAGTGTCAAACAAGGAAGGTGGAAATCATTAACACTATTCAGACATAGATTCTGATGCCAAAAAAGGTACATAATTCAGTGATAAGGTGCAAACTTGTGTCGTTTCACATGCTGAATTTAAAGTGTGATTGCATTCTGAAAATGACTGCAAAATGCATTGATGGAGTGCATGTTCATTGTGTGTCAGAGATATAAGGTCATTTTTTTTCAGATTACAGATAAAAAGAGGAGCTATTCTCCCTGTATTAAACTCCACCTGGGCTCTCAGAATCAAAGTGTGTCCTTTCTTTTTCAAACATCATCACTTTAACAGCACCTACAATACACAAGAGGTGCTGTCAAGCTGCAATACAAATTGGGGAAGCTGGAGAAGAAGAGTGGGAGACTAGAAAAGCCACGCACCTTTCACTTGCTCTAAGAGCCACAGATTCAAGGGGACTCATCACAAATCTGTCCTCCCCCAATTTAGAGAATTGAAAATCATGGCATTGCTTGGTTACAGCATGCAAGATAATTTGAACCTAAAAAGAAAAGCAAATTCACATCACATTTCTTTTGCTATTGATATTTTTAATAAAAGCCATTTAGAACAGGGGTGGACAATAAGCTGCCCGTGGGCTGCTTGCGATTTGAGCACTGAGTCATTAGATACCCTAGGTATCACTAATGGCCCTCATTAGCACATTTAGAACTATAAACAGATTCACACTTCATATTTCTAACGTCACATACAAAAATGATACATTCACAAAAACATGATATACAGATTCACCGGATTGTAATGTTAAAATTGATGTTACATGAGGTATTTTGTCTAAAGCATCTTCGAGTTATGCACATTCATATTCATAAGCCAATTTTCATAAAGCATGGGGGAAGCATGACAGTGACATAGGAAGGAAACATGGATGTATAATAAAATGAAGTCGTTTCATTTCAGTCATGAGAGATTCTGGTCATAAAATGGAATGAGTCATGACAGAAATGATAATTGCAGCTACACTTAAAAATAGACCTACTCTCCAAAAGGACTAGCCCAATACAGTACTGGAATATCTGAATGATGGCCAACTATCATTCATGTGAGTAGGAGAATTTCCACAGTCTGTGTGATCTGTGTAAGCACAAAGCTCTTCTCTTCCTAGGATATGACATAATAAGAAACACATTAAAAATAACAAAGTGGGAAACCCAGTGCAAGCCATCTTCCCAGCTTTGCATACTCATAAGGCTGGTCACTCAAGGCTGCTCAGCTCAGCTCTTTGCTAGTATGCAGGCTGTTCATCTCAGAATGGGGAGTGTTTTTGTTTTCTGGTCTCTGAAGGCATGCACTCTGACTTCCTCCTTTGGTGACATACCTATGATCATTAATGGGAGTTCTGTGGTTAATGCACCCTCAGAATGGATTGACAGCATTGTCTTAGTTATGTACTTCTCGGGTACTATCACTGCACATCACTTTCCTGTGGTCCCTGGCTCTATGTCAGTTTTATTTTTCCATAGGGGATGACTGTGTGGTTCATAATCCCGTGTGTCAGCCATGAGTTGGTTGAAAAAGTCAGGGTGGTTGAGCCATTAATTAACAGCAGTCATAATATAATTATCTTTGACCTTTCTACAGGGTGGTACAGACCAAGAGGCAGTACTGTAAGTCTAAATGGCAAGCTGGAGGAGGATTTTAACTAAGGGAGTTATTAAAGTTGCTGGAAAGCTAAAATCCACAGGCAAACCCAGTAGCTGCCAAGATTTAACAAAATAAATGTAAAAAAAGACTTAGATATATCTACGACTCATTCTCATTATTATTTGTGTTTCCATAGAACCTAGACTGAGATTGTGCTAGATTCTCTACAACCTAGTGGGAGACAATCCCTCCCTTGAAGAGTTTATGATCTAAATAGACAGGACAGAGCAAGGGCAGGAGGGGAACCAAGGCACAGAGAAATAAAATGACGTGCCCAGGATCACACAGCAGGTCAGTGACAGAGCTGGGAAGAAATCCCAGATCTCCTGACTCCCTTTCCTGTCCATTAGATTAGTGGTTCTCTAACTGTGGATCAGAACAAGGGTGGGTGTTAGATTTGATAGGGTTCAGGGCCAAAGCCCAAAGTCCACCACCTGGGGCTAAAGTCAAAAGCCATTGACTTCATACCTCAATGCCAGGGCTCAGGTTACATGCCCCCCAGTGGAGCTAAAGTCTTTGGACTTCTCCCCACCCCAGTACAGTGGGGCTTAAGCAGGCTCGCGCTCCCCCGCTCCCACGTCTTTTCAGTCATGTAGTAATTCTTATTGTCAGAAAGGGGTCACAGTTCAGTGAAATTTGAGAACCCCTTCATTAAACCTATAAGAATAGCTTCCGATGCTACACAGATGGCGGGGCTGGGGGAGGTTACCAGAACCTTCAATCTATAGTCATCAAATTGAATCAGCAATAAATCGTCCTTCCTGGTAATATAAGAGTGTAGATACACAATTACATGCATAATTGGTGTTTTACTTCTTCCTCTGGAACATCAGAGATAAGGTTCTGGGGATAGTTAGATAATTTGTCCAGTCCAAAATGGCAACACTCTTGTTCTATAACTGACCTCAGCAGTGATTTTATTCTTTTTGGTTGCTTCAGTGTACAAGCAACCTTGGATAAATACTAACTCCTTTCTGATTAGAATGTTTTTCCCAAGGCTATTGACATAGTTTCCTTTGTTCAGTCAAATCTAGGCAAATGCTAATGCCTCTTGAGTAACAGTATGATTGTAGCAGAACAGAAGGCCAAACCTATTACAGTGTATACTGTATGTTCAATTGTTATACACATGCATGCTACCCTTAGTACTGAAGGGTAGTTGATAGAGCTTATTTCAATTAGGACCACATTGGAGTTATATAAATAGCTTTATCTGGAATTTAATATGTAATATTTGTACAATTAAATGAATTCCTGGTGTCAATTACTTTGATTTTGCAGAATATTAGCATTTTCTGAACACAGAAATCTGCTTACCACAAATGTGCACAACAGGTGAAAGGGTGGAAGCTACCACATTTCACATTTTGAGCCAGATTCTCCTCTACTGTGAATTGATATAGCACCACTGAAGTCAATGAAGTTAGATCGGTTTGTACATTTTAGAGTGTGCCTTGGCCTTTCATGTTGATTGGAACAAAGAACAGAAAAAATGTCTTCCCCAGTAACAACACAGTCTAATTTATATACTCAGCACTATGATTTTACTGAACCTTATCTGAAAGCTTGCTAAGAATCAGCAAAGTGTAGCCTTTCTCACATGTTTAGTCCATTTAAAAATAATGTGGTTACTCTCATAAATATTGATTGACAGGATCAGGACTCTGATTTACATTGCTCCTCAGTTGCAATGCTCATGAGAAACCAGACAGTTTAAGAAGGCCAGAAAAGCTGAAGCAGATTAATTGTTATATACTCTCTTTCTTTCTCTCTCTCTCTAGAATCAGAAAAAAAAAGTATTACAATATATTTTTGTTGGGGTTGCAACTAATCTGGAGGATAGGGTCATAATTCAAAATGATCTGGACAAATTGGAGAAATGGTCTGAGGTAAACAGGATGAAGTTTAATAAAGACAAATGCAAAGTGCTCCACTTAGGAAGGAACAATCAGTTTCATACATACAGAATGGGAAGCAACTGTCTAGGAAGGAGTACGGCAGAAAGGGATCTAGGGGTTATAGTGGACCACAAGCTGAATATGAGTCAGCAGTGTGATGCTGTTGCAAAAAAAGCAAACATGATTCTGGGATGCATTAACAGGAGTGTTGTGAGCAAGACACGAGAAGTCATTCTTCCGCTCTACTCTGCGCTAGTTAGGCCTCAGTTGGAGTATTGTGTCCAGTTCTGGGCACTGCATTTCAAGAAGGATATGGAGAAATTGGAGAGGGTCCAGAGAAGAGCAACAAGAATGATTAAAGGTCTAGAGAGCATGACCTATGAAGGAAGGCTGAAAGAATTGGGTTTGTTTAATTTAGAAAAGAGAAGATTGATGGGGGACATGATAGCAGTTTTCAGGTTACTAAGGGTGCCATAAGGAGGAGGGAAAAAACTTGTTCATCTTGGCCTCTGAGGATAGAACAAGAAGCAATGGGCTTAAACTGCAACAAGGGAGGTTTAGGTTGGACATTAGGAAAAAGTTCAAACTGTCAAACACTGGAATAAATTGCCCAGGGAGGTTGTGGAATCTCCATCTCTGGAGATACTTTAGAATAGGTTAGATAAATGTCTATCAGGGATGGTCTAGACAGTATTTGGTCCTGCCATGAGGGCAGGGGACTGAACTCGATGACCTCTCGAGGTCCCTTCCAGTCCTAGTATTCTATGATTCTATGATTCTATATGAAATATAGACAGTTTGCATGTATTCAATTCCCCCCCCCAGCATACGTCACCTGCCTTCTTCCCTTCTTATATTATAAATTCTACAAGAGTATGTGTTTTTGCAGCTCCCTGCACAATGGGCCCTTGATCCAGATTTGGTCATTTGGATGCTATTGCAATATAACTTTATACACATAAAAGTGCTTGTCAATTTCTAGACATAAACTGAACCAGTAAGATTTTTTAAAATATTTATTTAACCATCTGAAAATTATTTTTCACTGTCATATACCCATCCCCTGAAATACCAGAAGTAACTTAACACATACGAACACAAGAATGGCCATACTGGGTCAGTCCATCTAGCCCAGGATCCTGTCTTCCAACAGTGGCCACTGCCCAATGCCCTAGAGAGGCAGTGAACAGAAGAGGAAATCATCATGTGATCCCTCTCCTGTCATCCATTTCTAGCCTTTGACAAGCAGAGGCTGGGGATACCATTCCTATCCGTCCTGGCTAATAGCCATTTATGGACCTAACCTCCATGAATTATCTAGTTCTTTTTTGGATCCTGCTAAAGTCCAAGTCTTCACAACATCCTCTGTCAAGAAGTTCCCCAGGTGTCTATATGCTAATTGAAGGAAAACTTCCTTGTGTTTGCTTTGAATTTGCTACCTATTAATTTCGTTTGGTGACTCCTAGTTTTTATGTTCTGGGAGCAAGTAAATAAATTTTCCTTATTCACTTTCTCCACACCAGTCATGATTTTATAAACTTCTATCATATCCCCCCCCTTAGTCGTATCTTTTCTAAGATGAAAAGTCCCAGTCTTTTTAATCTCTTTTTCATATGGGACCTGTTCCAAACCCCTAATCATTTTTGTTGCCCCTTTCTGAACCTTTTCCAATGCCAATATATCTTTTTTGAGTTGAGGAGACTACATTTGTATGCAGTATTCAAGATGTGGGCGTACCATTGTTCTATATGGAGGCAATAAGATATTCTCTGTCTTATTCTCTATCCCTTTTTAAAGGATTCCTAACATTCTATTTGCTTTTTTGACTGCCGCTACACATTGAGTGGATGTTTTCAGAGAACTATCCACAATGACTCCAAGATCTCTCTCTGGAGTAGCTGTAGCAAAATCAGTCCCCATCATTTTGTATGTATTGCTAGGATTATTTTTTCCAATGTGCATTACTTTACATTTATCAACATTAAATTTCATTTGTCATTTGGTTGTCCAAGGGGATGTCTACACTAGCCCCCTAGATCGATCCAGGGAGGCTAATGAAGGCAACCGAAATTGCAAATCAATCCCGGGATTTAAATATCCCGCACTTGATTTGCATGTTCCCGGCCAATCGCCATTTTAGAAATTGACTAGCCCGAAGTAACTGCCCGCGTCTACATGCGGCAGTGAAACGGGATTTTGGAATAAAGCCCTAAATCGAATTAGGTGGTAAACCTCATTCCACGAGGAATACCACCTAATTCGATTTAGGGCTTTATTCCGGAATCCCGTTTCACTGCTGCGTATAGACGCGGGCAGTTACTTCGGGCTAGTCAATTTCTAAAATGGCGACTGGCTGGGAACATGCAAATCAAGCACGGGACATTTAAATCCCGGGCTTGATTTGCAATTTTAGTCGCCTACATTAGCCTCCCTAGATCGATCTAGGGGGCTAGTGTAGACATATCCCAATCACTTAATTTGGTGAGATCTTTTTGAAGCTCTTCACAGTCTGCTTTGGTCTTAACTATCTTGAGCAGTTTAGTAACATCTGCAAATTTTGCCACCTCACTGTTTACCCCTTTCTCCACATCATTTATGAATAGGTTGAATAGGATTGGTCCCAGTACGGACCCTTGGGGGACATCACTAGTTACTTCTTTCCATTCTGAAAATTTACCATTTATTACTACCCTTTGTTTCCTGACTTTTAATCAGTTATCAATCCATGAGAACCTTCCTTCTTATCCCATGACAACTTTCTTTACTTAAGAGCTTTTGGTGAGTGACCTTATCAAAGGCTTTCTGGAAATCTCAGTACACTATATCCACTGGATCCTCCTTGTCCACATGTTTATTGACCCCCTCAAAAAACTCTAGTAGATTAGTAAGGTGTGATTTCCCTTTACAGAAACCATGTTGACTTTGCCCCCAACAAATTACATTCTTCTATGTGTCTGACAACTTTATTCTTTACTATAGTTTCAACTAATTTGCCAGGTACTGATGTTAGATTTACTGGTCTGTAACTGCCAAGATCACTTCTAGAGCCCTTTTTAAATATTGGTGTCACCTTAGCTATCTTCCAGTCATTAAGTACAGAAGCTGATTTAAAGGATAGGTTACAAACCACAGTTAAAAGTTCCGTAATTTCCCATTAGAGTTCTTTCAGAACTCTTGGGTGAATGCCATCTGGCCCTGGTGACTTGTTACTATTAAATTTATCAGTTTGTTCCAAAACTTCCTCTAATGACATCTCAATCTGGTGTTTACTCATCGAGTATGCAGTATGTAGAGTCATGTCTCAATTTACAAATTGCTGGTGATTACTGAATTCTGTTATGTAACCTCTCGGCCAAACTCCACATCTATCCATTTGACCAGTATATGGGGAGACAGAAATAAATGTTTCTCATGGTCATCAGGTGATTTGATTCTAGATTTATTTATATTTCTAGGCATCATTCAGGCATAGAAAATACTATGGAAATGACTCTGTTCTCACTGAAGTCAATGGCAACATTTCCATTGAATCCCAAGTTTGGGCCCTGTTTCACTGATACTTTTTACTGTGGGAACATACATATGAAGTCTCATTTTTCCTTTTGTTGGTTTCTGCCTCTTTCTCAAATCCCCTGACACCCTCCCCATTCATACCTCCAAAAAAGTGAGAATTTATGCAGGTTTTCTCAAATTGAGTCTTAAAATAGAATTATAGTGGCTGTTGTGTCATAGTGTAAAGCCTCAGGAAATAGTCATGTGTTTTCTCTGTTAGTGTTTGATTTATGCACCAACTACTACAGTGTAACCAGTGAATAGACAAAAGTCCTTTTTCTGTGTGATTTATTTTACCAGTTGTAAATTGCTCATCATTGAGCCAATGAGCCACTGTGATCTCAAAGATCCCACCCAGGAACCTGTTGTTCATTACTTCTAAACTGCTGTGTTGTTTCCCATAGCCTGATTTTAAGTGGTAAAGTGGCATGTTGTCTCAGAATTCAGAAGGGTCTTGCTACACATCATTATAATCAGGACACCAATGATTTCAGATCTGCTGGGCAGTGCAGTACAATCCACATGAAACAGCAGGGCTCAAAATGCAGTGTACAATAATGAGACAATCGAATAGAGCAGCATGCTCAGACCAACTTTTCCAACTGTGAAATCAGCAGCATTATTATCATATATATAGTAGCCCAGTGTCTGTGAGTCTGTAACACTGTAGTGTTACAGTCTTGCCTCTGGGGGGCACTCTTGCCTCCCACAGTGGCGGTTGGCTGAGTTCTGCACCGCTCAGCCGGTCCTTGGCGGGCGAGCAAGCAGTGGCAAGCGGACGTTTGGGGTCCGCGGCCCCATGCAGCACCCTTGTGCTGCATGGGGAGTGCGGACCCCAAACGGCTGCTTGCTGCCACTTGCTCCCCCGCTGCAGCCTGGCTGAGTGGTGCAGAACTCAGCCAAGCACCACGGTGGGAGGGGAAGGGGGGCGGGGCGGTGATGTACTCGGCCCCGCCCCATGGCCGTATATGTCACCGGGGTAGGGTGTAAAAAAAACCGGACACCCTTGATCGGGGGCGGGAGGGGGGAGGGACTGGCTGGGAGAGGAGCGGGGCTGGCTAGGGGGGGTAAGTAGAACTGGGGGGGGGGGGTCAGAGGCAGCATAGCTGGCTGGGGAGAATGGGTGAGGGGTGGCCGGCGGGAAGCAAAGCTGGTCGGGGATGGGGGTCGGAGGCCGCGGGGCTGGCCGGTGGGAAGCAAAGATGGTCGGGGGTGGGAGTCGGGGGTAGTGAGGCTGGCCATGGGAAATCAGAAGGAGGAACTGGCTGGTGGGGGGCGGGGAGAGGGAATCAGCCGGCGGGGAGCCAGACTCACCCAGGCATGTGCAGATCACAGGGTGCTGCCCGCCCCGCTCGTGCATCCCTGACGGAGACAGAGGAGAGTGGAGAGAGAGTGAGAGGCAGGAGGGGGAGAAGAGAAAGAGAGAGATAGAGCAGAGAGAGAGTGAGAGGCAGGAGGAGGAGGAGAAGAGAAAAGGAGAGTGAGAGGCAGGAGGGGGAGAAGAGAAAGAAAGAGACGGAGAGAGAGGCAGAAGGCGGAGGAGAGCTGAGAGAGAGAGGGGGAGGCAGTAGGAGGAGGAGAGAGAGAGAGAGAGACGGAGCAAGAGACCGTAGGCTCAGGAATGAAGACCGACGTGGAGGAGAGACCTGAAAATCCCATCTTATGACGGGCTAATTGGCTAGTTACTAATAATATCTGAGGTGGAAAAACAACTTCTAATTGAAGATCACAAATAAAGAATAATTGAGTATCAGTACACCCAGGTGAGGTGAATACGTATTGTTATACTTATTTTGCATATGGAGAAACTGAGGCACATAGCTAGAGAGGTGTCCTAAGCCATAAGGCAAATTATTAATAGAACCAGGAATAGAACTCGAGTCCTGATTTCTAGTGCCTTTGTCCAGCCACTAGGCTGTGTTGTGACAGCGCTTGGGGTATCTGGGACTGAAAGTCACTTTGTTACCTCCTGTTTAGGTGTTAGCTCCCTAGCACCATCAGCATTTTAACCACACACGTATCCTCCTCCATGCTATGTCAGCTCTGACTTTGCTTTACAGGTTAACAAAAGGTGCACTCCAGTTTCCGAGTCCCCCTGAAGCACACATAGGTCTGAGTTTACATTATGTTCTCTGAGACTGTATTTTTTAAAATTGTTAAAAAAACTATTTTTGCTGCACCCGGAATATGCGTGGTGCATTTCAGATAGATCAGGAACCTCTTATTTAAGAATGTTTTAGCCTCAATTAGACATAACATAATATAACATGGAGTAACAATGAAAGGCAGAGGGTAGAGTGTGGGCATAGCAGGCGGAAGGAGTGTAACAAAGGTAATAATTGTGGGTATTGCTTTTAGCTACTAAAAAACCCCATGCTTTTACCTATTACAAAAACCTCATGTTAAATGATAAGAGTCCTCAAATGAATGCATGTATTCTTCCTGGGTATGTCTACACTACAGTGCTATTTCGAATTAACTTAATTCGAAATAGTTAATTCGAATTAAGCTAATTCGAAACACATCTATACACAAAAACTATTTCAAAATAGCTGATTATTTTCAGGCACAACGGCTTTGCGCAAGAGGGTTTTGCTTGCGCAAGATGGGGCAGTGTAGACAGCTCCGTCTTGCGCAAGAGCCTCTTCCGCAAAAATGGCGGCTCATTAGTTATGCAAATGAGGCTTGGCGATATTCCACGCTGAGCCTCATTTGCATAGCTCTGGCGCAAGATCGTGCCAGTCTAGACACAGCTCGTGTGTGGGGCTGCTGCCTGAGGCTAACTGAGCTCCGTGCTTAAAGGGACCCTACCCCCACTCCGGACAGACAGTTCTCAGGGTTCCCCGCTTGCTTGTCTACCTTGATGAGGGACAGCAAAGCAGGTTTTGTGTGTCTTGGAGTGCCCTGAGTGCCCGCACTCAGGACACCACAGCACTTGGCCACATGGAGCCAGAGCTGCCCCTGGGCACGCTGGTGCATCTCATGGGGTCGTTGCCATCAGCCTGGCTGCACTTGCTGCAGGCTGCCATCCGGGGGGGCCATCAGGGGGCTGTCAGGATCCAGGAAGCCCTGCGGGAGAGCGTCCACCCCAAGGAGCCCTCAGAGCCACTCCGGTCCTCCCCACCGGGGGCTCATGCCCCGTTCCTCCCTCACATCCTTCTACTTACCCCTCCCTAGCCCCCCTTCCTGATGTCAAATAAAAGACACGTATGTTCAAAAATAGAAACTGGGTTTATTGAACAAAACTGGGGGGGGAATGAACCTCTGGGGAGACTGGGAAAAGGAGGTGGGAGAGGGGAAGAGAGAGGGGGGAAGAGGGGAGGGGGAAACCTGGGAGGAGGGAGCTGGAAGGGGGAAGCAAGGGGAAGAAAGGGGAGGGGAAGCTCAGGGCTCAGGGTTGGGGGGGGGTCTCACCAGACCAACTTGACTTTCATGCTAACCTGCTCCTGGGTTCGCATGTGGCCTTTGGTGGCCAGGCTGGCAGCTATCCTGCCATAGACGGCCGCATTCCTCCATCTAGTGCAGAGATCATGGGCATTGGGGGCATCCCCCCCAAACCTGAATAAGGTCCATGATCTCCACCCTGGATCAGGAAGGTGCCCGCCTTCTTTAGCCCCTGTCAGGCTCCTGGGAGCTGGCAGACTGCCCCTGGGGAGCGGTGGAGGGCTGACTGCCAGTGGCTTGCTGGCTCATATTTTGGGGCCATTGGGTCAGGGGCCCTGCTGGCGACTGCTGGCTCTGGGCTGGCAGGCTTGAAGCTGGCACAGGCACTGTGGCCAGGGTCTACCCTTTTAATGGCTCCGGGGCTGGGGGAGAGGAGAGTAAGTTTTCCTGGTTGTGCCCAGAGTGGCCACCAGGGCTCCCTGGGAAGGGCTGGAGGCCCCCTATTTCGAATTAATTGTCTACACAGCACTTAATTCGAAATAGCTATTTCGAATTTGGTGTTACTCCTCGTAGAATGAGGTTTACCAAATTCGAAATAAGGCCTCCACTATTTCGAATTTATTTCGAAATAGCGGTTTGCCTGTGTAGACGCTATTAAAGTTAATTCAAAATAACTGCTGTTATTTCGAATTAACTTTGTTGTGTAGACATACCCCCTGTGAGGTAACTAGCCAAAATATCATGTATAAAGCAATCAAGCCTTGTTAAATAGATACCAGCTAAAAGAATGGACTTGTTGCAAAATATCTGTGTTCACCAGACTATGAGGTTGCTGTTTTGCACTCCCTCTTGTGAGAAATTATAGCAAGGATAACACACCTTTGGTAAATGTTTTCTCAGATTAAAAACTGTTCAGAGCTGTCACAATTCATTCTGTTGCAAATTACATAGTTCTAACCTGAAAAAATAAGTGTGTGTGTATTACTTTGCATGCTAAGAAAAACAGCAATGAAATTATGCCTGTAAAAGTGGATTGATTTAAATGTATGTAAGCTTTAGATGGTTTAGTGGCAATGTGAGTTACAATAATAATGTTCATTTATGACTTTCCTCTGAGGGTTTATGTGTATTTCGCAAGCATGTATTGGCTGATTTTAGCAATAATCCTGAAAGATATGCCATGGTTAAACTGAGACACAGTGGCTGTGTCTAGACTACAAGGTTTTTTCAAAAAAAGTGGCACTGTGTCTAGACTGCTGCCGCGTTCTTTTGAAATTAAATTGAAAGAACGCCGCGGTTTTTTCAACCGCGGTAAACCTCATTTTACGAGGAAGAACGCCTTTTCGAAAGTGCTCTTTCAAAAAAAGGTGTTCTTGAATGCAAACAGGGCTTTTTCGAAAGAGAGCATCCAGCCTTCCTGGGTGCTCTCTTTCGAAAAAGCATCTCACTTTTTCGAAAGAGGTGATTGCAGTCTAGACGCTCTCTTTCGAAAGAGGCTTGGTAGTCTAGACGTACCCAGTGAGATTAGACCATACAAGTTCACCTGGCAAATCCCCAGGAGTTCTGACTCACAGTTCATGAAATGACCCTCCCTTCTTCTAAGAGTTTTTTAACATTATTTTTTAAATGAATGCTGATATTACCTTCTTGGTCATGCTTCCATGAGAAAAATATGCATAACATACCATGCATACAAAAATGGTTGTGACATAGGCAAAATGGACTTGAAAGTTAATGAGCATTTTGCTTATGTCTTGACTGGAGAAGACCAGAGAGTTATGCATTTATATATGGGGAGCACATTCCAGTGTTAACACTTCCATTCCAGTGTTAACACTTCTTAATCTATGGCACAATTAAAGTCAATGGAAATTTTGCTGTAGACTTTTTTTGAGACAGGATCAGACCCCCTACTGCTCTTCATAGCAATGCCAAAATCATACACTGTTGTTTAGGGACCAGGTTGTGTAATCTAAGATGACTTGAGACGTGCAGAGGGAGAATACCTTGTACACTGTCCATTTGGATGTTGCAGTGTGTTTGCTGTGGAAGGAGTTGGGTTATGGCTCTGCTTTCCCCCCATCAAGTTGGAAGTGTACAGACACTGTAGTTCTGACAGGCTTCTTACACTCTGCTCATCTTGCCCACCTATGTTCTGCCAGCACAGTCTATCTTATCATGGAGGAATCTAAACAACTATGGGCGTAATTTCTGGATTTGGAATTCTGGGAGAGACATCGCTACCTTGAACCTGTTTCAACACCATAACTGTCTAATAGCCATGTGTTTCTTTCATTTTAACTCACTTTGCAGCTTTTTCCTGGTTGTTATTTCTTCAACCTGCAAGCTATAATATATCATTGTCTTCTCTTTATCTGTGCTCTGAATACACTAAGGGTCGAATAGTTCCTAATGTTAGACGCTATCATTATCTATACACAACTGTGCTGAAATCACATGACACTAAATAACTCAGAGATTTGTTATCTACGCATGTAGCTTTTATCTAAAATATTTTCATATTTGTGTGCAAACAAGAAAGAGGTAACATTTTTTCTTTCTCCTTTTTTCTCCCTCCCCAAATGGAGGATGATACTGCTGCTGAATAAATATGGCAAGTCTAGTTTAAACAAGGAGTGAGTGACTGCAGAAGGTTTATTTATTTAAATAGCTTCCCGTTCAGATGAAATCTAAACAGAAAAGCACAAAAGTTATCTCCTAAATCCAAACCAGGGATTTGGCTGGACTTATTAAGTCTGAAAGTTCTGTATTTCAAGCAAATATGGATAAAAACTGGTTTTGCATGTGAAATGCACTTGAAATAATTTCCTAGAGTCCCCCATCCATTTCAAAGTGCTTTACAGGCTCTACCTAGCTGATTCACCTCATTTCTCAGTGAGATGATTATGTTACTATTATTTTCATTTTATGGATGAAGAAATGAAGGTGACATGCCCAGTGCCACAGTGGTAAACACTCACACAGCACAATTAGAATTATGTAGTTCCTGATCAACATACTGTAGCTCACACTCTAGGGGTATGTCTAGACAACATCCCTCTGTCGGCAGAGGGATGTAAATTAGGCACTTCAAAAGTGCAAATGCAGCCGGGATTTAAATATCCTGCACTTCATTTGCATTATCACGTAATGGCGCTCTTTCGAAAAAGTGCTATTTCGAAATTGAAACTACAGTCTAGACACGGTTCTTTTGAAAATAGAAGCCTTTTTTGAAAGGTCCTGTACTCCTCAAAAATGAGTACAGGATCTTTTGAAAAAGCGTCCCATTGCAAAAAAATTGCATCTAAGCTGCAGTTTCAGTTTTGAAATGGCACTTGTTCAAAGCAGCGCCATGACGCGTTTATGCAAGTGAAGCACAGGATATTTAAATCCCCACTTCATTTGCAATTTCGAAACGTCTAATTTACATCCCTCTGCCGACAGAGGAGTGTAGTTTAGGCATAGCCTCCATGTACCAGTCTATGCCTCTCAGGGCTGGCTTTAGGCCGATTCCCCCGATTTCCCCGAATCAGGCCCCGCGCCTAGGAGGGGGGCCCCGTGCCTAAGAGGCCCCCGCTCCCGGGGCACGGCACATGTGTGGCCCCTGGCCCAGGCGCATGGCGCATGCGCGGTACCCTGGGCCCCAGGCACGTGGTGCATGCGCGGTGCCGCCCCAGGCTTGCGGCACATGCGTGGTGCTGCCCTCGGCGCGCGGCACATGCGCAGCCCCATCCCTACGAATCGGGCGCCGCACTTCCTAAAGCTGGCCCTGATGCCTCTCTTCCTAGTGTCTTCCAGACACCAGCTGGTGATCAGCTGAGTATGAAGATTGATGGTAGTATGTGACTGTGGAATGCCACCTAAATTCACCCTTCACTTCAGCTATATTCAGCCTTCTTTATGGGGTACATATAGAGTAAAATGTGCTTATGTGACATGTTTGAACAGAAGCCAGGCCAGGTGACACACTTCACTGGGACCCGGGCAATGGGGGAGAGGGGTGGATTAGTCTCCCCCTCCCAGCCCTCACTGCCACCTGGATCATGTCACATGGGCTCTGGTGGTGATTTAAAGGGCTGGGATCGCCAACTGTTGCTGCTGCTGCCATGGTAACAACAGCCCAGAGCCCCAGATCCTTTTAAATCACTGGACCCTGAGGCAATTGCCCACTTTATCCCTGCCCTCCCACATCGGGGGCCCTGACAGCAACTTCGTTATTCACAGAAATATAAGTGCCTCAGACAAGAGGTGTTCCTGCCAACTTTAGAGGTGTCTGGAGCAGGGAACCAAGCCATGATTCACTGAATAAGGGGGCACCTAGTAATGGATCTTCTCACAACCTCCAAATCCATTACTAAATGAAATAGAAAAATAAATAAGGAAGAAGTAAATACTCACATACATATTTACACTTTGGAAGGCTTTTGGTTCATGTAGTTAAAATAACATAACAAACCTTAATTAATCTATCAAGCAAGATTTATCAAAAGTCCTAGGGTTGTGAGTGACACAAGGAATGTATGTTGACGACACACTTAATAATCCAAAGTTATTTCTAACTTTTCTTGAAATTCACAACTAGGTGTAATAATAGAAACATTTTGGGGGGCTCAGGGATGTGGAGGGGGGGGGGGGGAGGAGGGAACCTGCCACTAACAGAACAACCTGCAAGATCCCAAGAATTTTAAAAAATGATTTCTCCAACATATGCAAGCTGATTTGCAGAAAACCTTACGCAGATGCAACCACATCACCCTCCTTCTGGGTGTGGATGCATTTTTGTATACCACAAAAATACATTTTAGGGAAAAACAGGAAAACAGAATAAGAACAGGCCTGAGATTTGCTCATCTCCCAAACCAATCTTTCCTTAGCTTCCGGAAGTATCTCCCACACTCACATACAGACATCAGCTTGCTTCCTTACAGTGGTAAAAGCTGAGTAGCCTTCTTTTGGAGGCTGACTCAAATTGAACCAAATTAGATCTGCAGAGGATAATTTAGCAATACAGAGAAGCAGTACAGAATAAGTCAGCGAGTAAAGAATATTGTCTCCAGTTAAAATGACCAAGACTTGTGGAGGTACAATTGTGAAAAGTGCCATGGAAGTAGTAGTGACCACTTGTTTTCTCAGAGATGGTATGAGGTGTTGTGCTATTGGAGATAACATGATACTAGGCATTGACTCATTAATGATTTGGGGTAGGGGGGTTGGATTTGACACCTATTTACCTACAGTTTAGGTCCCTGAAAGAGATGCTATTATTTGCTTGTTCCTTTATACCTCAAGTATGAACAATCTAAAGATGGGTAATTCCCTGCACTTGGAATATGGAAAAGAATGATTGTTACATGAGCATAGCTGTGACATATCGACTTATATTGATAACAGTAGGATACATGAAACCATATGGAAAGAACAATCCAGAGATCTATGTAATTCCAGCCTCTGTGCTGCTCACCTGCCAGAATTGAGACCATTACTTGTGGTACCAGCATTTCAGGTTACTGTCATCAGAACAGGACCATGGGCCTGAATTTGGATTTAAAAGGGAGATGGTTTTAGTATTGGCTTTTTATAGTGCCTCATCTTTGGTTTCCTATATGCCCACCTATCTCTTCCCTTTCTTTTCACATAACATGCAGCAATCAAGATTGTCTTCCTCAGCTATTGCATTTATCATGTCACTCCTCTTTCAATCCCTCTACTAGTTCCCGTTTTCATTTGCATCAGAGTCAAGCTTTTTGTCCACACCTTCCCTTGCTTCCATGCTATTTAATCCCTGTTATCACTTAATTTGTTTGTGCCTCACCCACTCCGCTGCTAGAATGAATAAAAACAAAGGTCCTCAGTTCCTGACTTACTGTCAGCTAATTCTAAATCGATTAAAGATGTTGTAATCGAATGGTGACTGTGACAACATGAGTTTTCTATTTTGTGAATATAGCAGACTGCTGAGGGAGAGACCATTGTGCTGTAAGATTTGTGAGCAGTGAAGCAGTTGAAACTAGAGGGCATGATAGAAATGCAGCTGAAACTAGTAATATCAATAAAGTCAGAGATTAAACTGCAGCAAGAATAGTAATTCTAGTCCTAGATATATGGAGATTGGCTGACTCTCCAGAGAATTTGCTCTTTGAGAAAGAAAGGAGTATACTGAAAGGAGTTCTTCTGTACCACCACTATGGAGTTAGTTCTTGCATTTTTCCAGGGGTCATAATGAATATCTCAACACTTCAGATGCACTTTGTCAATGTGTTTTTATTAGCCCTGCAGTGAATGCAATTCTGCATCAAAGTGACTGTGGGGGGGAATTGAAGGAGGAAGTAAAGGCATACAGGACAGCTTTTTACATCTAAAAACTGTAAGCTCAGGAGTGCATTCTTAAAAACTATCATGTTTTTAGCACTCACACTGTTTTGAATATTTTGGAGCAATTAATCACTTTCTGTTCCAATCCAGGCACACAGTCTAGACTCTGTGAATAGGGTCGTTGTATGTAACAGGAAATAAATTATTAACCTCTCAGTGCTACCATGAGACATGGTGAGAACAGCTGCCTTATGAAATGCACAAAGAGAAAGTGATGGGCTACCAATATTCTGAGAAGGATCTCCTGCAAAAATGTTCCCCCTTAGCTTGTGTTAACTGGTATTGGGGACAAGGAGATGGAAGAAAAGGTATGGAAAAGAATTAGCGTGTATGTGTGTGTGTGTGTTTATTCTCCCTTTAAACACAAACATTGCCATCACCATAGTAACCATGAGGGAAGATTTTTTTAGGAAATGTTATCCTTTTTTGTTCTTGGGAATTCAGATACTGTTACAATTATCATTGTATTAAAAACAAACCAGAAAGGATATATGGATGCATACCTACAGTATATGGAGAGATGGAAAATTGTATGAAGTACAATGAAACTGTAGCAAAATCTACTTTGATTGTAAGCTGCTTTGGATAGAGATTGTGCTCTCCTATGTGTGTGGACAGTGCCTACCTCATTACAGGTGCTTCCATAATAGCAATAAAATTAGAACATTAATAATGTTGAACAGCCTTGGTTTTAGATAGGGATGGTAGGTTGAAAAAGTGGCTGTACAGACTCTGAGGGTGTTCATCCCAAGATGAAATCTTTTAGAAATACCTGAACCTTGTATTCCAAAGGCTAAGGATTATCTTCTCAGAAGTATTTTATGAGCACCGAGGGTGGGTAAGTCATCTCTGGCAGGGATAGGTTAGCAGAAGCATCTAGATGTGCAGAGCTGAACTTAAAATAACCCTAA
Organism: Pelochelys cantorii; assembly: GCA_032595735.1. NCBI lineage: Eukaryota > Metazoa > Chordata > Testudines > Trionychidae > Pelochelys > Pelochelys cantorii. The sequence continues at coordinate 327,437,155 of CM064326.1, read as the reverse complement.
TCTTCCCATCCGTATCCTTGGTGAATTTTAATAAGAGGATACTAAAAGCCCTCTCCAGCATGTCACAGAAATGGGCAGCAAGTATCTGCAGTACAATGCTATAGTAGGTTATATCTCTAATGAATAGACTAAAATGGGATGCAGACAAGTTCTGTATCTGTTCCATTAAGTGGTGACTGCCTTTGGGAATGACACATTTTTAATAAGGCTCTGACTTTCCTAGAGCTTAAAACCAGCAAGGTTTGGTTCAAGTTCTTTGTCATCAATAGCAGGAAGAAACAGAAAAAATCAGTGATAGCCTATCTGTAAAAAAAAATAAGGTCAGACAGGGACATAAATTAAGCAGAAGACAAGCACAATGACAGCAGTATTTCAAAATTCCTTTATTCAGCAAGAATAATAAAATTCTGATGACTCATCATATCTATTCTTGGTACTTAATTTGCCCACCATCTTTTTAGTAATTATCCTCTCAGTAACTAAATAAATGAGAGTTGATTCTGGGTAAAGTAGAAATGCTGTTTACTTTTCATGGAGAACTAGCTGGAAAATGCTATGTGCAATCCATGAAATAGTTCAAATGGAAACAGACAAAAAGTTAGTTCTTCATTTTTTCCACACATCTCTTCCATGAAAAGGGCCATTTTCCGTTGGAAAAAAATATTGATGAAAAACATTGTGATCAGCTTTACTGCCATGCAATGCCACCTACTTTATTACATAACACCACATTAAACCCCTCTGTTGCCAAAGCACTTTACAGACATTAATAACATAGGTCTCAAAATAAATAAACCTCTATGCTAAACCTCAGCTCTGGATCTTTACCACAGTCACACTCCACTTAAGTTAATACAGGTTGAATCTCTGTGGTCTGGACTCTGGTCTGGCTGCTGGACTATGGATGTTGCTGGACTAAAGATCCCCAGTGGCTGAGGTTGCTGGCGAGGCAGCGGAGCCCACAGGGCACTGGAGCCTTCAGCTGGCAGGACAGGAAATCTGGCTGGGCCACCAGAGCCCATGGAACCTGCAGCTGGTAGGGCTGCAGAGCTTGCAGCCAGCAGGGCCGCAAGGCTGGCAGGGCTGCCAGACCTCCCGGGGCCACAAGGCTGAGAGGGCTGCTGGACCTCCTGGAGCTCAATGGGCAGCAAAGCTGGCTGCCACAGCCAGGGAACTGGGAGCAGCAGTGCCAGGAGGCTGCAGAGAGGAGCCTAATGGAGAGGCTGTCACCTCCCCTCTCCCTGACCTCCTCCGGTCCGGCAAACTCCCTTGTCTGGGACCAGTCAGGTCCTGAGGGTGCCCAACCCAGGGAGGTCCAACCCCTACTCACACTGAGCTTTCCAGGTTAGCACACGCTCAGTTACAGATTAACAAAGGAAAAGATTTCAGCCATGAGGGCCCTCTGTTGAAAACGTCCCATCTTCACCCTCACCACCACACACCTCCTCCGCATGTTCAGACTTAGAGACAGCAGATATCAGTCGGGGTGCTTGTGCTAGCAATCACACCAGTGGCCAGGGAGATGAAACCGAGGCCTTGCAAAGCTTTTCTCTTTCAAATATAACAGCATGAGTGGCACCCCAAACTGGAAAAAAGACAAGTTTAGCTTTTGTGGCCTAATCCATCTTCAAATCCATTGACATCAGTGGTACAAGATAATAGCTATGGAGAACAGATTTTATATGTCCTGTGTGGCTGACTCTATTAAGTAAGAGGGCAACATCATTCAGCATGAGCTGTAGCTTCTGATTCATCTTTACATGGAAGGAATTGCAGTAATCCAGTCAATTTGTTTTTTCAACTCTCTTTGACTTTTGTATCTACAAACAAGGCCTCTTTTGTCCTCAGGTTGCCTGACAGCTTTGTGGAGCATTTTTTGTAAGTGAATGAACTTCAAGGCAGACAGCTCTGCCATACTTCCTTTATGAAGTGATTGTTGGTGTAGTAAGGGGGAAAGGAGAGAGAAAACAAGAGAGTATAATGAACAGATAGGATGTTCCCAGAAGGAGGAAAGCAGTGTGGAATATGTCTGGCTTCTGATCTGGGTGTGGCTTTTTTTCTGCCCCTTTAACTCAACAATAATGTCATACTTGGCAAGAAAAGAGTTTCCTGATCTAGCATATAGAAATTAAAATGTCTTGAGTGCTGACTGAAAAGCCTCTGTGTACATGTAGGATACCAGCTGAGGTTCCTCTGGTTTTCAAAGCTTCAGGAAATGTGGTAAGGACCTTCTGTGTCTCTTTTGAAAAGAAATGAAAGGGGAGCTCTATTACTATGTACAGGCACACTCCGACATACACAGCTTAAATCTCTATCAGAGCAGCTTGAGCACTGCAGAGTTGTTGACCCTGTACACCAGACAGTGAGAAACGGGGGGGGGGGGAGGGAGGGGGGCGCACACAAAGAGAGGTTGGGGGAGTCAGAGACTTCAACATGAAATGGCTAACTAGTTTAGCTGAGATAAATTGAAACAAAATTGACATGTCTTCACTGCCCTTCACTCTTGCCACAGTTGTTCTTTTGGGACCAAAGATGATAAATAATATAGTCAAAATAACAATTGATGAATTGGATGGCTCATTCCAGAGACTCCCATGCACTGCTGTATCGTGATATTGTCACTCTGAGGTATACAAAGCAGGGTGATGCTCTTGAATAAAGTGTGTGAGGGTTCTCCCCATCTTGATAAAACTGCTCATAAGACTTGCACAGTAAGAAAGTAACAATAACTTTTCACATCTCTCAACCTTTATATACTGGTGTAATTCCACATTCTTCAGTGGGATTGCTGGAGATTTACACTGGTGTAAGTGTGAGAAGAATCTGGCCTACTAACTGAACCATGGTCCAAGCTGCTAAACCCTAGCTAGACCGCCTGGCTGAAGGGTGTGGGTGGTCTTGCATAATTCTGACTGAAGGAATCTGGATACTGGAATCTTTGGCAAGACATTGAATAACTCTGCTGCTGCAGTCAGGGAAAAAGTTAATTTCCATTTTCTTTCTATACTGTGGGATGTAGCATGATTTCACTATAACAATATATTGGTAAATCAAAGATTTATGTTAGGCTTTATAATAGTGCCTATTCCTTGTATTCTAAAGCTGCAATAAAAATACACTTAAGCTTACTAGATAGCTTGAACTGGTGAATATGCCTCAGAGCCATTCCATCAGACATTGCCACACATACAAGAAAAGGTATTTGTCTCTAGTAATGTTTTTATCATACCTCAGAAAACACATCTCTTTTGCAAAATTGGCTGTGATCTAGATCCCTGTAATCCACTTCTCCTCGTTCTTTATTTTTCAAAGCAGCAAGTCACTGGGAGCAGCTAGATTGCTGAGCTATTTGCTTGTTTTTGCTTTAAATTATTTAAAATCAACTAGCTTTCAAGATTACCAAACTATGCCTTCCTATTAACTTGTAGGAAACTATGCATTACTTCCAATGGCATGTGTCAATGCACTGTGCAAGAAGGCCAGCTGGGGAATCTCTGTTCCTCTGCATTATCTGGTGCATCTTTCCATACCACTTCCTGGTCACTTCACAGAGAATTCTTGAATGTACTGCCCCTAATATCAATATTGTGTTACCAGAGGTGACTGTTTATGGTTTCTCGTTCTCTACTGAGTTATGCATTCATTGATACTTTGAGCTGTTATTGATATCTTCACGCAGTGCTACCATTCTGATCTAGTAGTGTTTTCTATCCATTTTACAATTATCTTGCATAGATCTAAGTGATTATACAATGTGCAAGGCAGTGGAGAATCAGTGCTTACTGAAGCAAGGTCATTTTTTATAGCTCGTTGGTAGGACATTTATTCTTCATTCCAAGCACAAAAACTAATTTTCTTTCTTGTAGATTATACACTTAAGACGTGGCTCTTGCCAGACAAATTCTTCCTTTTTTTCTCTATATTGACAGTGAACTTTTGTCCCAAATGACAGTATTAATGAGCTCACTTGTGATTTCCTGAATTTCAGCCACTGTTTTGTTCTCACTCTCTTTTAAAATAAAGAGTCGCTTAAAGTGTAGCCAGAGATTTATGGACTGAAAGGATGAGTTTATCCTGTGACTTTCAATTCATATAACTCCATTACTTTGCTATGAAAATTCAATTTTTCATTCAACAAAAATCATAGAAAAGCATGATTGTATAGGCTTTTGCATAATGCTGTGCTGTTGTTTGAATATTGTTGACTGCAGCGCTTTGTTTACCTTTTTGTGAGAAATGGTACAATGTTCTAATGGTAATTTTGGCTTCTTCTGACTTACGTAAATATGCTGGTAATGAAGTTCTTCATGCACTTTGCATCATGTATCACATATCACCTAAATGCATGTGATATTGAAAATGAGCTGTCAACATGCATTTGGCAAAACAAAAAACCTATCTTGAATTATATATTCAACTATTCTTTATCTTGTTTGTGCAAAGAGACCCAAACTAAATTCATATTCAGAATGCATTCAGCCCCAGGAAAAAATCAATATAAATAGTATACTGTCCCAGGAATATTGTATACATGCTAAAGAAACAAACAAAGAAACAAAAAGTAGGATAATCATGCCCAGTGGTCATGTCGTTCTATTGAAAAATCTGGAAGAAGATCAAGAAAAGTTAAGATGATTGCTTTTCTGTACTTCTGAAGCCTGTGGTCTTTCATCTGGGACATTTCAAGTGAACCCCCCCAACAAGATACTAAAAGCATTGTTTAGACATTTTATATTCTAGTACTGCATATCATAAATAGGAAAAAGTATAAAAAAATACGTGTTTTCTTTTAGCCAAAATTTGTTTGTGAAATTGAAATTATGTGCAGGCTTGGAGACATTTCACAGAAATGATAATTGGGGCAATATTCCAGATTCCATGTACGGTTTTGAAACCTAGGAAGTGCCTAAAAATGAAATATAGCAATAGTAAATTGTTTGCGTGCTCAGAGTTGCTCAAAAAGCAATTGGAGTCATTCTCCTTTGTGTTTATGCTACTAAAATAGATACTTCAAGAACAAAATGATTTCAATCCACTTCCTAAGCAGACAAGAGTTCACATGAAAAAAGTCAGATTAGATACTACCTGGCAGCACCTTTGTTAGAGTAGACCAAGGATTAAATGAAACTGAAGGGAGTATTACTGGCTGTCCCTTTGTGAAGGGCCTAGTCAGACAATGTTGCCAAAGCTGCGGTTACAGATGAGCCTCTGGCTCATATAGACCTATGAGCCATGAGGGACAAGTTGAAATAACCGTGGGCTGTCATCACAAGACATAATATTAAATTAAAGAATAATCTTTAATTCCTGAAGGCTCCAGGACAATCCTGGAGTGCTGGCAATCTCAGTGGACTTGATGTTAGAGGGCTCCTGTTCCCTGGAGTGTCTATTATTGATGAGACCCAAGAGGAATAGGGAACTTATGAAGACACTCAGGAACCAACTCCCCTATATGGACAGAGAAGTGCACAGGGTTAAATAAAGTTCCACTTGTTCTACTTAGCCTGAGTTCAGCTTCACTCTTTGATATTGAAATGTGGTGATAGTGTCTAAAGCCACCCAGAGGCCTGGATTTTGCAGTCCCAAAATACAAAATGGACCCAGTGGAATGATAAACTCGAACTGTATGCAGAGCTGGCCATCTGGGAGGACAACAACAGCTGGAAAGTGAACAAGGAATAGTGCCCTGTACCACTCTGAAGCTTTCTACTTCAAGCCTCACAGCTGTTCTAGGAGCCCTGGAAAACCATTGCTCCCCAAAGTAGAATGAAATTGTGGAGCAACAGACGTTTTTCACTGTGCATCACTCTGAAGGGAAAGGGATAGACTCCTGTGTTACTGTCTTGCATGCATTGGTAGCTACATGCAATTTTGGAAACTTGACAGACTCCTTGATATGGGGCGGGATAGTCTGTGGCACTTGGGATCACTATGCCGGAGACGCTGCTCTGGGAAGGCAATCTCCTATTAGACAGATACATAGACTTGGGATATCCATTGGAAGCCTCAAAAGAAAGGAAGAAAGCCCCAGAAGGCACAGTTCCCCAGAAGGAACCATGAAGTGGGACAGCAGCAAAGGACTGCACATGGGTACAGTTCCATATCTATAAGGAGGTGCATTTACTGTGAAAGAACCGATGGGATCTGCATTTGGACAGCAATGCAATGACTGTGGCAAGAGGAGCCATTTTGCAATGTGTGCAAGAGCAGAGGAAGGTCCCAGAAAAGATTCAGTCAAACTTTAACAAGAGAGGGATGGCATATTAGATAACAGTGGTAACTCCATCATTCTCTCCTTGGCTCTAAGACCATATCAGCTTCAGGCTGTTGGGACTGGAAAACAATGAGGGACAATACTAACTTCTGTACATGCAACAGTGCTACCAGGGAAACATCCTGTGCAATTTCATCTGGATAGTGGGAGCTCCTGTAATGTGATTCTTCAAAGTGAATTGTACTCAAGCACACCCATTACAAAGAATAGGGGCACTCTGCTAATGTACAGTAACAGCATCAGGCAGCATATTGGAAAATGTGACATCATAGTAACTAACCTGATAAAAATAATAGAGGGTGCCAACCGGCACGTGTGGTGGATGAATGCACCACAGACCCCTCATGGAGAACACAGCCATAAAAATCATGTAGCTGCAAAATCATGTAGCTGATCATGTGTAGGGTCAGAATTTCAAGCTGCAGTTCAAGAAACTAAAGGGAGTCCCATGGTCAATGGAGACTATTTTAGAACATTGGGAGATAGACCAGCTGATGAGGGGGCACCAGGGGCCACTATCGCAGGGCCCGGCAATTCAAAAAGGGCTGGAGCCCTCAACTCTTTAAATTGTCACTGGAGCCCTGTGTGGTGTGTTCCGGGTGGCTCTGAGGGCTGACATGAGGGTGGAGAAATGTGGCACAGTATGGTCCAAGTGGTGCTGAGGTCTGGCTGCCCCAGCCCCACTCCTTCCACTGGAGGTTCCAACCCTTCCAGTAGTGAGGAGCTGCCCCACCACCACCTTCCCCAGGGGCTTGGCAAGTCTCTTGGTCCCTCTGTATGAAGATATTTTCAAAGATCAATCATGCCAAAGCAATGACTGGGAGTAGACACATATTGGACCCAGAGTGGGCCCTTCAGGGAAAATTCCGGAGGCGGTATGTAGTCTGGTACACAAGAAGTTTGAAAGTTTGCAGAACAGAGGTAGCAGAGCACCTGTGGAGACCTCTGCAGCCTGGGTAAGCCACATAGTGGTGGTCAAAAAGCCATTAGGAAAATTACACATCTAGATAGGCCTAAAACCACAGAACCAGGCATTGAAAAGATGCCACCATCCACTTCCCATATGTTTTTACAAGTTGCCAAACTTTCCAAAACCAGAATTTTTACAGTGTGTGATTTGAGGAATTGATCTTGGCACATGATAAAGAGTATAGCATCCTCACCCCAGAGCTGGAAGGGCTGCCTGGAGAGAAAATAACTGTGATTACATCCTCATTGTTTGCATAGGGGGCTAATGATACAGAAGCAGAACGAGACCATGACAGAAAACTACATGCTTTTCTACAGCAACGCAGGGACAAGAACATAAAATTGAACCCAGAAAAAATGCAACTCAGTATGAGATGACATACATAGGACTCACAGCAGAGAGAGACTGATCTAGGTAGTCAAACATATGCCAGCTCCAGTGGTGTGAAAGAGGTACAGTGCTTCATAGGAACTATCAGTTATCATCTGTCCACAACAGCTGCAATAACAGAATCAGAGGTGAAAGTAAGCGGGTGCGTCCAGGTGCGCAGCTCCGGCAAGAACTGGCTGAGCTACAGCAAAAGCCAGGAGGAAGCTATTTAAAGGGCTGGGTTGAAATAGGACAGTACCTGTAAGACATTTTAAGCTACTTTCACCACTGAACAGAACTCATCTGTTTGCTCACAAGGCGGATTGCTGAGTGAGGCTGCACAGGCCCCAAAAGCGGGCATCTGACAAAGCAAGATAAATGATAATGGATGCCCCTTTCCTGAAGTATTGCGAGCTGGGACTGCCACTGCCATCCCAGTGTGCTTCAAAGGAGAAATGGTTGGAAGTGGTTCTTTTGCAGGATCAGCTGGTCTTTTCTCCCAGATGACCCCTGTGAGAGACTGACAAAGATATGCCCAATAGAAAATAAAAAGAACTTTTGGTTCTGGTATTTAGAGTAGAGTACTTCCATCAAAACATCTATGGACACTCAGTAACAGTGCAATCAGACAAGAAACCCCAGGGACCATTATGAGAAAACCCCTTCTTAGTGCACCAAGGTAATGGCACCTCATGTTGACATGACTCCAGTGGTACCAGTGAGAGATCAGATATTTTCCAGGACACTAAGGATGCGTCTACACAGCAGGGCTTAACTCAAAATAAGCTACTCAAATTGAGCTACATCAATTACGTAGCTTATTTCAAAATTGGGAGATCTACACAGAGCTTATTTTGAAATAGAACACTTTTCCCTCGAGTTCCCTTACCCCTCGTACCATGAGGATTACAGGAGTCGGAGTACGAAGTCCTTCAACTTGACAGTATTTTGACATTATTTCAAAATAAACCGCCTGCTGTGTAGACACGGACTAAGTTATTTTGAAATAATGTTGCTGTGCAGACATACCCTAACTGGTGTTAGTTAATACCCTAGCAGGGCATATATACCTAGTATCATAAGTTGGGAGAAGGGAATGAGGACATTGATTCCATTAACGTGCAGCACTGTCTCCCAGTTTCAGTAGCAAAACAAACAGAAATCAGAGGCTTCAGAGAAAGATACTTAGCTACAGTCAGTCAAAAAAGCTATTCTAACATGGTATCCAAAAGACAAAGACCAACTGTTGGTAGCAACAGAATCATATTTTCAAATGGAAGATGAGCTGAGTGTACAAGATGGAATCATCTTTTGAGGAGAGACAGCTGTTGTCCCTATCGTAGTTCATTACAATATAAGGCAAAAAATACACACCTTACACCTGGGCACTGACTGCTGGCTTACACAGGCTTGAGAGTGAGTATAGTGGCTGGGAAGGAGTACAAAATTCCTCTCCTTCACAGAAGTATGTGACACCTGCAGGTCTTCTGACAACCATCAGCAGAAAGAGACTGTGCTATCACATGAAGTGATGAGTGAATCACATACTAGATATGAGTCAACAGTGTAACACTGATGTTAAAAAAAAAGCAAACATGTACTGGGATGTATTAGGAGGAGTGTAGTAAGTCAGACACAAGAAGTAATTTTTCCTCTCTAATGTGCTCTGATTAGGCCTCAGCTGAAATATTGGGTCCAGTTCTGGGTGCCACATTTCAGGAAAGATTGGACAAATTAGAGAAGGTCCAGAGAAGAGCAACAGAAAAGATTAAAGGTCTAGAAAATATGACTTTTGAGGAAAAATTGAAAAATTAGGTTTGCTTAGTCTGGAGAATGGAAGACTGAGCAGGGACATCATACAGTTTAAGTAAATAAATATAAGGAGGAGGAAGAAAAATTATTCTCCTTAACCTCTGATGATAGGACAAGAAGCAATAGGCTTTAATTAAAGCAAGGGTGATTTAGGTCTTCTGAAGCAGGGGTGTGTATACTCCATGGGGGTACACAGAAGTCTTTCAGGGGGGTACATCAAAATATTAGCCTGGTTTTACAACAGGCTACATAAAAAAGCAGTAGCAACATCACTAAAAAGCAAGTAGTTTTAAGTGAGGTGAAACTTGGAGGTAACACAAGACAAATCCTGAAAGGGGTATAATAGTCTTGAAAGGTTGAGACCACTAGTTTAGGATAGATATTATGCAAAATTTCCTGTCAGGGTATTTAATCACCGGAATAAATTATGTGGAGAGTTTGTGGAATCTCTTTCTCAATAGGGTTTTAAGAGCAGATCAGACAAACACCTGTCAGGGATATTTTAGATAGTACTTACTCTTGCCTTGAGTGCAGGGGACTGGATGAAAAGACTTCTTGTGATCTCTTCCAGTCCAATGATTTTATGATTCTAAGAGCTACCCACCTATCCTTGGCAAAAGGTGGAAGGGGACTCATTTATGAGAGGAAAGGAAAAGCAGTACTTGATTACAATGTGCTATTATTTAAACTTTGGTGAGGTCAATACCCTGCCTGATAAGAGAAGCATGTCAGTGATTAATAAACTGAGGCCCACTTTGAGAGGTATGGTACTCTGGACATCGTAGGCAGCAATAGCCGACCCCAATTTGCTTCAGAAGAATTGAAGGAATTTGCATGCACATGGAAATTTGACCACCACACCACCTCCACAGCATATTCCCAGATTAATGGGAAAGTGGAATCAGCTGTTAAAACGGCTAAGAGACTGTTACACAAGTCTCTGGTTCATACTCTGGTTCGTACCTCTGGTTACCATTTTTGTCACATGAAATACCCCACAGCAGAAGTGCCAAGACAATCTAACATAGGCACTGATGGGCCAAAGAACCAAAGCCCTGCTACCAATGAGGGGAGATCTGTTGCAGCTAGTAGGATGAGGATGTCAAGAGGAGATAGCCAATAATCAGAGAAAGTTGGCACTAAATTATGATAGGTCAGACAAAGACCTATCAGCCCAGAAGCCAGTCATTGTGAGGATCCAGTCATTAAAGATACCAGAAAGTGGACTAAAGAAGTCATCAGGGTGCAGTTGCACTCAGATCATATAAGATGACTATGCAAGAGTTACAAATAATCCCAAAGAATAGGAATGTCAAGCAATCAGACACAACAACCAGAGAGAGCCAAGAGAGATCGTCACAGAATGGTGAGAAAGACAATCATTCAGACACCAAGTGTACAGGCACGGAGGAGACTCCAGAGAGGTATTTTGCTAAACCAGAAGACAGGTGATAGGTAGACAAAGCTGGGTCACATCTAGAATGGTTGCTGGTTGGGGAGATCAGATTATCTCAGACTCCAAAACCAGATGAGTCTGTGATGAAGATGAGTCTCCAACTCAGCCATGTGCTAGTAATTCTGGCCAAAGGGACACAGTTCTGGGGGGTTAGGCATCAATTATTTTTTTAAGGTTTATGTTAAAATCAAGGGAACCAACTGCCTCACTGGGCCCCAGGCCAAGGGTAGGGGTGGCTCTGCTCTCCCAGAAGGGACAGGGCCTCAGGCAGAAGGGGTGGGACCAGGGCAGCTTGTCCCCCGCTGCCCACAGCACTGTCTGGAGCAGGCCAAGCCCTCCGCTGCTACTGTGGCAGTGGTAGCCAGCAGCCCGAGGTTTTTTTGAAATGCTGGGCCCCAAAGCAATTGACCCCTTTGCCTCCCTCCTCCTGTCAGTGAGTCTGGTTAAAATGTTAGGAAAACAAGGAAGATGTAGCCTGATCAATGTACTTGGAGTCAGACAAGAAGGCTTCGTCACCATGGCAGGGTTTTTCTGCAAGAAGCCTTTTGCAGAAGAGTTATTCTGCAAAAGCTTCTTGCACAAAAACACATCCAGACCTCAAAGTGCTTCGCAAAAGCGATGTGCTTTTGTGCAAGAGAGCATCCACACTGCATGGATGGTCTTGCGCAAGAAAGCTCTGATGGCCATTCATAGAATGGCCATCAGAGCACCTGTGCTTTTTTGGATAGGGATTTCTTGTGCAAGAAACCTCTGCAGAGCATCCATACACACTTTTTTGTGCAAGAACTCTTGCACAAAAAGGACTTATTCCTCATGGGAACAGGAATAACTGTACTGCCAAAAGCCTTGTCTTCTGCCGATTTACTTGCACAAAAGCGTGCTTGAGGTGTGGATGCTCTGCTGGTTTTTGCATAAAAACAGCCGTTTTGCGCAAAAACCTTGTAGTGTAGACGTCACTGAAGAGCCCATGTTCCATGGAGGGGCTGTCATTGGCCAGACACTGGGGAAACAGGGAACATTTAGAGTTAGGCTGGAAGCAACTCAGCCTCATGGAGAGAACCTGTTCTACTTGTTCCTTTGGTTTAACGTAATCTTCATTCAGCTTTGCTCTTTACTGATGAAACAGAGTAGACGCTGGGTTGGGCCGAACGTGTAAAGATGGTAGAATGAGCCCTTTGGCCCAAGGATGAGACATGTCACAGGTTTCCCCCTCCTCCATCCATTCTTCCCTGAATTTCTTTTACAAACACATGCATCAATGCTGGGCATGTGTCTGAGGCTTCCCTCTGTGTACACTTACTGGGAATGGAGAGGAAAGGAAATCACTGATTGTCCTTTGTGCCTTACTGCAAGCAGTTCCAAACTGATAGCTTCACACAGCCCCCATAACTACTGGAATCATCCCTAGCTCAAGAGGCCCTGCCTATGCTGTACCTGTCTGTGGATAGAGCACTGAATGTTCCAGGACTAGTAAATAGGATGAAGTTTAATAAGGTCAAATGCAAAGTATTCCACTTAGGAAGGAACAATCAGTTTCACACATACAGAATGGGAAGTGATTGTCTAGGAAGGAGTACTGCTGAAAGAGATTTAGGGGTCATAGTGGACAACAAGTTAAACATGAGTCAGTTGCAAAAAAAGCAAACATGATTCTGGGATGCATTGGAGTGTTGTGAGCAAGACATGAGAAGTCATTCTTCTGCTCTACTCTGCGCTAATTAGGCCTCAACTGGAGTACTGTGTCCAGTTCTGGTGTGAGGAAGACACGAGAAGTCATTCTTCCGCTCTACTCTGTGCCGATTAGGCTTCAGCTGGAGTACTGTGTCCTGTTCTGGGCACCACATTTCAAGAAAGATGTGGAGAAATTGGAGAAGGTCCAGAGAAGAGCAACAAAAATGATTAAAGGTCTAGAAAACATGACCTATAAAGGAAAACTGAAAGAACTGGGCTTGTTTCGTTTAGAAAAGAGAAGACTGAGAGGGGACATGATAGCGGTTTTCAAGTATCTAAAAGGGTATTATAAGGAGGAGGGAGAAAAATTGTTCTCCTTAGCCTCTAAGGATAGGACAAGAAGCAATGAGTTTAAATTGCAGCATGGGAGGTTTAGGTTGGACATCAGGAAAATCTTACTGCCTGTCAGGGTGGACAAACACTGGAATAAATTGCCTCGGGGGGTTGTGGAATCTCCCTCACTGAAGATAGTTAAGATCAAGTTAGACAGACACCTGACAGGGATGATCTAGACAGTGCTTGGTCCTGCCATGAGGGCAGGGACTGGACTCGATGACCTCTTGAGGTCCTTATCAGTTCTCGTGTTCTATGATTCTATAATTCAGGTACCCCTTAATTCACCATTAAAAAAGAAAAATACAGTTCATATCCTGAAACTCAAAATGTAGTCACATACTGCTCATTTTCATTTGCTGTCATCTATTTCCTTTGCTTTTAATAGAGAAACTTTCTGGAGAGAGTCATTTAATGAGGCAGGTAGATGCTTGTTTGCAGTATATCCTCGAACTCATACATTTTTAAGGCAAGATAACTGTCAACTTTTGTACGTTCCAAAAAGCTCAGGAGAATAGTATATGGTTTGGGGAGAGAATTCACTGAATGTTTTGTTTCTTGTTAAAGAAAAGGATGGCTAAATAATCTGTTTTTTAAGGTCAGATTTCTAAGTGTGTGAATCAGATTGGTATTGATTTAATCATGAAAAACAAGATCAAACTCACTGACCTATTTAACAGGGAGAACAAAGGTTACTTTTCCAGCCAGACATTATTTACACATGGAATACATTAAAAGCTTTATTTTGATTGCCATACAAAAATATTTAATACTCACAAAGTGCTAAGAGGCTTAACTTGCTTAGGTCTCATTCTATATGCAGAGATTGCTGTGTTGGTACTGTGGTTGAATTCCCAAATTCCCAAGGCAAGCAAATGGGTTTAGTTTGAAGGTCAATAAATGTATAGACCTGATAATTAGAGGTGAGAGATCCTATCCTTCTCAGTAATTTTTCTTATGAAATATTGGGAAGATGGGAAGAGAGTATCAAGGATATTACAGTGGCTTTCCATCACTGAGGTTTCAGAATTATAGTCTCTTAGGAGTAACACATTTTATTAAGTTACATTTTGTAAGGTGGTTTTGTGGCAAATTTTTGTTATGTCAGAAGACAGTGTATGGGATCGTGAATTCCTCCACACCTGACAAAAACCCACAGGAGGCCTGTGATTCATTTTTACATCTCAGCCCAAAGGAAATGTAAGTAACAAGCTTGTGTGGAACTGTATCTCCCAGAGTAGTGTTTTACCACAAGGAAGGGCTTTCCTTTCCCACTTGTGGATGCTTACAAACTTCTTTGTAGTGTCCTGTGGTATCATCCTTCCAGCCAGTGGCCTGTTGGAAACAGAGCAGCTCTACAGCTTTCTACTTCCACTGCTTTTGCCTTTAACCATATGTCTTGTAAGAAGGCTGTAAAACAGAACCCAGGAAAATAAAGATGTCTCCTAATATGAGCATGAGAACCATGGAAAAAATCATGTTCCTTGCTTCCTGGGCCCTTTCCTTGAAAGGAGTCATTACCTCCCTGACTCATAATGAGACTATTCACTGTATAGCTGGCGACTCCAAAAGGTATCATTAATGGGAAGTTTGTACATTCTAACATACTGACTCACTGATGCTGTAGTGTAGTATGTACTTGCCTATGGGAGTGACACCAAGAGCACAGTAATTCAGTATAGCCTGAGGTATGCAATATTTTCATTGGATACCTTTCTATGTGATTGAGCTATAGCTCAGCTCTGGTAGTAGGGTTGCCAGGTGTCCAGTTTTGAACTAGATAGTCCAGTATTTGAGCTTTCTGTTCAGGAAACAAATTGAGAAAATATAAATGTCCGGTATTTTCTAAATAAGATGTAATGTAGATTGTGATGTAATGTCAAGTGTGTCTGGTATTTTTGCTGAAACCATCTGGCAACCCTATCTGGTAGTGAAATTGATGAGAAGATTCAGCTTCACTTTGCTGAAGCAAAGCAAACTCAAAATGATGATTAAAGTAACCAGAAAGCTTAAGGAGAATGAAACTTCCATGTTTTGTTTGAAGGGCGAGCCTGAGAATTTCAAAAGTCCTACAGGACATTTTAAATGAATATTATTGGGATTTGGGCACCTATTTCCAGGGGCAGCCTGTGATTACGTCACGGCCATTGACGGCCGTGCAGGCGGGGGCGCCGATCGCGCCTTCTGCCTGGGGCGCCAGCTGCCGCAGCCAGCCTCGAGCCACTCCTGCCTATTTCCCTTAGGTACCTTGGAAAAGCCCATCATTTAAGTTTAGACAGAGGAATTTTGAATGAAAAAAAGGAAAAAGACAATGGATTTTCCAAGGGAATTAAGAGCAAATTTGTGGCTTTCTTCTGTGAACATGAACAGTTTTCATACATAGTTATGAGGACCTCCTGGATTTAAGCTATGAAACAAGGAATTTGAATCTCACTTATGAATAATATGATTTTTAATATTACACTTCAGCTTCTGTGAAGTTATCACAGCACTATTCAAGTTGCTAATTTACACTAAGGGTACGTCTAGATTACATGCCTCTGCCGACAGAGACATGTAAAATAGTCTACCCGACATAGTCAATGAAGTGGGGATTTAAATATCCCCGGCTTCATTAAAATAAAAACGGCCACCGCGCTGTGCCAACTCAGCTGATCGTCAACACAGTGCGTGAGTCAAGACGCAAATCGGTCGACAAGGGAAGCCTTTGTCGACCGATCCCTTATGCCTCATGAAATGAGGTTTAAAGGAGTGGTCAACAAAGGTGTTCCTTGTTGACCTATCTGCATCTTGACTGCCGCGCTGTGCTGACGATCAGCTGAGCCGGCACAGCACGGCGGCCATTTTTATTTTAATGAAGCTGGGGGTATTTAAATCCCGGCTTCATTGAGTATGTCAGGGAGCCTATTTTACGTGCCTCTGTCGGCAGAGGCATGTAATCTAGACATATCCTTAAAGAGGATCTGCCCTATTGTCTCCAAAGTTACCAGCTATCCACAATGTGAATTAAATGAACATGAACTGTTGTCTGTCACAGTTAATATGATCATGCAAATCATATCTAGTTAACTTGGTTCTCTGTATTTATATCTACCATACATCTGTGGAGGACCCAACTCTCAAACCCTGAGTCACTTGGATAGAGTAGAACTGATGGAAAAATTTCCATCAAAACTGTTTTCAATGGAAAGCTGGAATTTTTCAATTAAACCAATATTTTTATGCTAAATCTCTAATTTCTGTTAAAAAATTGTCATTTTTGACAAAAAAAAAACCCACAAAAATCTGAAATCCAAAATTAGATTTTCTGACCAGCTCTATTATAGCGCAATTGATTTCTTTTGACTGGTGGTATCAGTAAGGACAAAAGGCCAGATCCTGGCATTATTACTGTATTGTTATTCAGGCAAAGGTCTTGTTAGACATTATAAGAGCCCTGTGCAAAATCTAGATATTTATTGGCATAGTTCCAATGATGTCAATGGAGTTCTGAATTACACCACGTTACAAGTCTAGATAAATATCTGGTGCTGAGTGAAGGCAATGGACTTTATCTTCAATTGTGTGAATACAATTTGTAAGATTCATTTTCAGACATCCTTTTCTCCTACAGCATTCATTGATTTCACTTGAAATTGTAGGTACTCAGAACATCTGAAAATAATGTGTCTGTGGTATAAGTACATAATTTCATGTATTCAGAACAGGTTACTTTATTTTTTAAAATCTTTCATTTCCATTCTCAACTACAGAACAAACAACTCTGATCCAGGACTCTCTTTTCTGGCAACATCCATTATCCAGCAGGACCACAGATGTTGCTGGATGAGAGAGACCAGCAGCTGGGAGTGGGGACCAGCTGGGAGTCCAGCGTCAGAAGGGTGGAGGTGGGGAGGCTGGGAGCAGACCTGGAGCTCAGTTGTGGGGCCAGGAATAGAGCAAGAGGCTGGCCCAGGGATTGGGGAC
This sequence comes from Pelochelys cantorii, assembly GCA_032595735.1. Classification (NCBI taxonomy): domain Eukaryota; kingdom Metazoa; phylum Chordata; order Testudines; family Trionychidae; genus Pelochelys; species Pelochelys cantorii. The sequence goes on along the minus strand of CM064326.1, from coordinate 327,420,244 downwards.
AGAGCTGGTCCTGTGGCCAGGGGCAGAGAGCATGGTCAGGGCCAGCAGCAGAATCAGGTGGCCAGGGTTGGCAGCGGGGTCAGCACCCATGAAGGGAGCCCAGCCACGAGGTCGGCAGCCCCAGGGGAAAGCCCAGAGACCAGCAGCAGAGGGTCTGGAATTGACCATCCCATGTCTGGTAAACTCGCTTGTTCAGGATGAGTCAGGTCCCAAGGGTGCAGGACCAGGGAAGTCCGCCCTGTATTAAAATATTCCCTGTTTTTTAATTCAAAATAAAATAAGCAAAGTGGATGCCAAGGATCATCTGAGTAAAGAGAGGAAGGCCTATCTTCTTATGTTGTTTTATAGTCATGCTGGTCCCTAACTATGAGAGAGAGAGAATATGGATAAGATATTATCTTTTATTGGGCCAAATTCTGTTGACTAAAAGAGAAACTTTCGAGCCACTTATCACTTTCACCAACAGAACTTAGCCCAGTGAAAGATATTACTTCTCTCACCTTGTCTCTATTTCCTTACAGTCCTTCTCTCTCCAAAACTGAATAGAAGTGCATTGTCATGGGGATATAGGGTTGTTAGCATTACAAATGCTTATGTTATTCCAGTAATGGGCATGAGTATGCACTGTTGAAGGCAGTGAGGATTTTGACATTTACTTCAGTAGGGGCGTGAGTGGGGTTTATCTGACTAAACAAAAGATTTCAACCTAGAAAGCTGAAAGAATAGCTCCAGACCCATTTGAAAAGAAAAGGGAAAGTGCCTATTTGAGTCCGATTCCATAATTAGATTTTATTTTAAACTAACTATAGCTTGTGATTAGTAGTTAAAATTCATGGAGAATTACAAGAATATTGTATTTTGTCAAAAAAAGGCGCCTTCCCCTTGAAAATATATAGGCAGACATTCTCAAAGAAACCCTCTAATAGGAAAAGTAACGGATGTGCTTATGCAGCTTTTATTGATTTGCTTCTGTCATAAACTTTATAATGTATTGAATCCATTATTTAATTTTATATATATAATCTGCCTTAAAAGCTAAAGCAGTAAATAACAATATCCATTAAAACAGGGGAGTTCATTAGTTGAATGGATAAAGCAATGCCTGATTCTTACTTAACTTGTAAATACAATTTGCTCAAACTTGGAAAGGATCATTGGATTTAATTGAACAATAGCTTTATTGCCCACAGCTTGACGTTATTTTTTTCTGTTATTAGCTACACTTGTACTCATAGGGTCTTTTATTTACATAGGGTGCAATTATAAAACCAAGAAAAGTAACTGAATGCCTTTACTAACTTGTGGTACTCACTATTACAGAGCTGCAGGAAACCAAGACCTCTGAATATTACCGTGTAGCCCATCACCCCCTTGACTACAGGATATTATTGATGGATGAAGATCAGGACCGGATCTATGTGGGCAGCAAAGATCACATTTTGTCTCTGAATATTAACAATATAAGCCAGGACCCTCTGAGTGTAAGTTCAAAAAGTATTTCCAGAATCCAATATCATTTTACTGCATGCCTTTTTGTGAAAGGAAAAAAAATGTGTGTTTCATTAGACCAGCAGTAGGCAAAAGTCCAGATCCACATCTCATTGCACAGTTAGTACTTGTTTGATGTGTAACATGAGATGAACAGGACTTTCAAATGGCTTAAAATACTTGATTCAACCTGTTTACTTGTTTCTGAGTGATCTGTGCTGTGGCTCAGTTTTATAAGGAACACCTTGTCTGAGGTGGCTGATGTAAAATTTCCACTCCTCTCAAAGATTTGAGAGAATTCAAAGCCGCAGCTTTAAAAGAGCCCTGTCAGCAGATTGAGGATTTTCTTTTTTTGTAAACATCTCCTTTTTTCAGGCTATGTGAGGAAAAGGAATGGGATAAAGCTACTTTGACAAAGTTTGTTTTATTTTCCTATTGCTGAAGCCTATCCTCTGAACTTCTTTATTTGCTTCTGTTTTATCATCTTTCCCAATTTTGTGTGGTAGGGAACTGATACATTCCTAGTTCCAGAGGCATAATGCTAATTCTGTCTCTGTTGCAGATCCCCTCCACACAGTCCTCTCCATTTAGTTATTGTACCCCATTTTGGCAAGGCTAACTTCTTTATCTGCTCTCGGCATTCCAGCATGTGCAAAATGTCCATGCCTTCTCCCTCAGATGTATCGAAAATGCAGTGGCATCATTCCAGTGTTTGGAAATCTACAAAGGCTTCTGTTTGACTTCCAGAGCCTGTTCACATTCAGCTTTCTGTAAAAGATCTTTAATCAATCTTCTCTCTGATAACAAGGATTCAATAATGAGGTCTTCAGTCTGGGGGTATGTCTACACAGCAGCCGTTATTTCGAAATAACTTTACCAGCATCTGCACGGCCAAACAGCTATTTCGAAATTACATCGAAATAGCGGAGGGCTTATTTTGAAATTGGTAAACCTCATTCCATGAGGAATAGCGCCAGTTTTGAAATTGCTATTTCGAAATAAGAGCTGTGTAGACGCTTATTTCGAAATGGGGGCCTCCAGCCCTTCCCAGATGCCCTGGTGGCCACTCTGGGCACAACCAAGAAAACTCCTCTCCCTCCCCCCCTTCCCAGAGCCCTTAAAGGGGTAGACTCTGACCGCAGTGCCTGTGCCAGCTCCAAGCCTGCCAGCCCAGAGCCAGCAGTCGCTGCACCTGACCCAGTGGCCCCAGCATGAGCCAGGCAGCCAGTGCCAGCCAGCCCTCCACCACTCCCCAGGACCAATCTGCCAACTCCCAGGAGCCTGCCAGGGGCCGGAAAAGGCGGACACCTGCCTGGTCCAGTGTGGAGATCAGGGACCTAATTCAGGTTTGAGGGGAGGCCTCCAACATCCATGATCTCCGCACTAAACGGAGGAACACAACTGTCTACAGGAGGATGGCTGCCAGCCTGGCCACCAAAGGCCACATGCGAACCCAGGAGCAGGTTCCCATGAAAATAAAGGAGCTGCAGCAGGCGTATGCCAGGGCCACAGAGGGCAGCTCCCAACCAGGGGCAGACCTAGACCTCTGCCCCTGTTTTGATGCCACGGACCACATCCTGGGGGGCAGGATGGTCCGTGCCCCCCAGATGGTTATCGATCCTGGGGCAGAGCTTGCTGCCTCCTGCTGCTCCAGCCCCTGCTACCTCCCTAGCTACCGCTCCTCCTCCCACTCCTTCTCCCTCTCCCTCTCCACCCTCCCCACACCCTGTGGGATGCCGAGGTCCCTGCACCCGCGGTGCTGGGAGACAGTTGGGCCGGCGAGACCCCCAACCCTGACCCCTGAACTTCTCCTCCCCCTTCCTCCCCTTGCATCCCCCTACCAGCTCCCTCCTCCCAGGTTTTCCCCTCCCCTCTCCCACCTTCTTTCCCCAGTCTCACCTCAGTTTCATTCCTCCCCCACCCCCATTTTGTTCAATAAAGAGGCTTTGTTGTAATGAACACGTGTCTTTTATTGTACAGCAGGAAGGGGGGTTAGGGAGGGGTAAGTGGAAGGACGTGAGGGAAGAATGGGGCACCCCAGGGAGACTGTTACTGCCTGCAGAATGTGCTGCCAGGCTCGCAGCAACACGTGCAGGAGATGCACCAGAGTGCCCAGGGGCGGCTCCGGCTCCATGTTGCAAAGTGCTGTGGGGTCTTAAGTGAGCGCAACCAGAGCACACAGAGAAAAAAATGCTTTGCTGTCCCTCGGTGAGGTAGGCAAGTAAGCAGGGAAACCTTAGAACCGACTGTCCAGGGGGGTCCCTTTAAGCACAGGTCTCAGATAGCCTCAGGCAGCAGCCACACAAGGTAACTCCTGACCTGATGCCCTGCCAGAACCAGTTCCGGCCGGCCTTAAATGTGATTCAGTGTCCTATCAGTGTGGGTGCGCTATTTTGAAATAGCAAATTCGACAGGAAACTAGGTGTAAATTTTTCACAATGAGAATACTTAACTGCTGGCATCACTGACAATTTTAAAATGAAGATGGGGTGCTATTTTTATTGTTGTTTTTTTTTAAGAAGAACTCCTGTATTTTAAGAAATTATTTTAAGTAAACTTCTGTGGCCTGAGTTACACCAGGAGGTAAGACTAGATCACAGTGGTTCCATAAGGCTTTGGAATCTGTGAATCTTATCTGGTCCTTTAGTCCAGCAAGCATCCTTTTTTGTTTACTGCGTGCTCCTCCATATAATTTATAATCTCCCTGGTACTCAAGGCTTGTACTGTCTTTAAAGGCCTTTCTGTGCTTCTCTGCCACACTGATTAAATGCTGCTGCAAAACTCATCTGAAAATGTGTTTTCTTCCTTTTCTGTGCATGTCAGTCTTTTCTCAACTGCTATTATTTATTCTATAACAGGCGTGTGTGTATACATGTACACACGTGTGAAGTACATGCTACAAAATATTGTTGCAATACACTGTAATAGTAAAATGTAAACCAGAGTCAGGGTCTATTTACATATATCCATCCATAGCAAACCAAAAATAAAACAACCAAACAAAAGCCAAACAAATAAACACCCGTGCATTTCTGACAGGTCACAACCACCCAATACAACTGCTGCTCCAAACTGGAACCCAATCAATATCTGCAGAATTGCTACTTCGTGTTCCCTTAGACTGGGCCTGTATTTTCCTACTCTTCTGTCAGGGGTCCTATTCTTTTTATGTTGATATTCACTTGCTAACTATCACTAAAACATATTAAAATAATATTTTAATATAGGTAATGTGCACAGAAATGAACTGTCAGATAAGTACATTTAGACTCAGATGTGTCTAAAGTTTTTGATTGTTATGGTATTGACAGTGATATCTTGAGGCAGAATTCTGATTAACTTTTCTTTATCAGGGTGTGCCACCTATGAAGAAGTGGGTTTTTTTCTGTATTACTGCCTTTTCTGTTTCAAGATTAGCATTAATAACGGATGAACTTTAAAAACGTCTGAATCTGAATATGGTTTAGATAAGCATTCAGAACTTGATATGCTTATCTGAAAGTTATCTATACCTCCAGAGTTACATTCAGCTGAAAATTTTAAGAGAACATATTTTCTCATGAGATACCCAGCACTTCTTCTTCCAGAAAAGAAGCACTGTAATAACAACCATTTTTGCTGTATTTCAGCACTTTCAATTCATGGACCATCCTTGGAAATATCATAATGAAATGCAGCATTTTTATTAATAAAAATGTATCCTGTATTCAAACATTTCAGTACCTTGGCAAAGTTTTAGTCCTAATGTCCTAATGTTCTTTTGAAAGGGGGTTATTTGTCCAGGTTGGTTAACTAATCCTTAACCAGACTAACAAATTTTAAGACAGATACTCAGCTAATGTAAATCAGCTTGTCTTCATTGATCTCAAGGGAGTTACACTAATTTGTTCCAGCTGAGGATCTGTCCTATTATTCCAAATATTGCATCCTAAAATACAAAGCTTTCATTTATCATGTTTTTATTTGAGAATAAAATATTATATCAAAACATAAACACAGTCTTTCATGTTGTGTTTTAAACTGATACATGACTAATCTAGACAAGTGGGGAAAAAGTAAAATTGTCTTTTCTGTTTAAAATGGATTTCTGACAGAAAAATACTGGGAGGAAATATTTTTCCTTTACAAAAAAAAGGTAAGAAATCTGTAAAAATATTGACTTTGTGAACTCAGAAATACCTTGAAGGAAACCTGTTAGCCTAAACTGGGTGGGGTGATGAATGTTGTTTATATTCAACTAAAATTATGTAGTTTCTTACAATATTATTTCTTTCCAAATAGATTTTCTGGCCAGCATCAGCAATCAAAGTTGACGAGTGCAAAATGGCTGGCAAAGATCCTACAGTAAGTTTTATGCGCACACAGAAAATTAAATATTTGGCCATTGAGTCAGAACACCTTGAGTGCAGCTGAAAGCAAGATGTAAGGAGTATTGACTTTTCTTTTTAAATACTCTCCGGGCCAAATGGTAAAGTAAAATTCTGGAAAATGAGAATATTTAAACAGTATGAGTCTTCAGGTTTTGTCTGAAAAACTATGTGCATTGCTCATTTTCACTACCGGATTTATGATTTTTGTGTTGTTTTTTGTTAGTGATGGATAACATTAATAATGCTTGTTCCAAGTATCTCCCAGAGAATATATTGTAAACTGCTGAGCTAATGACAATGTCAGTGCCTGGATTAGCTCCCAGACAATATATGATCTTTTCTATGGAAAGAATCTTTGCAAATGGGCAGTGGTTATTTGCACATTACAACAGCACACAACATTAGTCATAAAAAGGAGCCCCGCCTCTTTTATTAGTTTTCTAAAACAATGTTTTAGGAAGAGATCTGAGAAATAGCAGTGCTTCTTTAAAACAGGTCAGTTTGACACACGCTATCATGGCACATGGGAAATGAAAACCAAAAATACGCCTCATTAAATAGTGATATGCTAAAGCCACAACCTTGCAGGTGGGTCTGATCAGTTACTGACTTCAGCTTGGAGCTATGTGTAGGTGTAGGTATCCGCCCCTGCATTGTGCTCATTGCAGGATCAGATAGTTAGGCCTGTACGTATTTGCTTGTTTCACCCAGAGATAGAAGTTTTGTGTAGACAAATAAATAGACAGCAACATTTGCTGTTCTCCCCAGTCTTTACCAATCAGGTGATGCCACACTCATCACTGAAATGGTCCCAGTCTTCACTTATATCATTGTTTCAGACACAAGTATGTTTCCATAAAAGAGTTTAAGCACCAGCATTACTAATCAGACACAAAGCAATTGTAATTTTCCCAGCAGCAATCTTTAGAAGGCACTCGATCAAATTCTTTTTTGTCATGGATGATCTGATCCAGAGTTCAGCAAAGTCAAAAGGAGTTTTTCCATTAATTTTAATGGGCTTTGGACCATGTTTCCATGCAGGCTGAAAACTGAAATCAAGGCACTGATATTTAATAAAGGGATTGTGGAATTATGCAGTATAAAAGAAAGACTGTCTTTGGAAACAATGGGCCTGATCCAAAACTCTTTGAGTTCTGTGGAAAAGCCTCTCTTGTTTTCAGTGACTTTGAAACAATCCCAGTGTTGTAATATTTGAAGTGCATACAGCTTGAAAATATTTTGTTAGCTGCACACTTCTTAATGCCAAATTAAATGCAATGGTGACATGAAGTCCTCATTTCTGGCACTGTCAATCTATTTTAGTGAGCTCATCAACCAAATTCAGATTTGCATCAAACTTAGCTTATCCTGAGTCTATGATAGTTCATTCTACTTTTGATTAAAGGAAAGGAAAATTGGATCTATGGGAGCATAATGTAATGCGGCCCTTTTGGTCAAGTCTAGAAAATAATATATATTAGTGCTTCAGAGCAAGAAAATGATCCTTTAAAAATTTGCATTAGGATTGTGACAGTAGCATATCAGTTTTTCCTTTCCAGATGATTATAAAATTGAAACGTGTGGCTTTTCTTAAGGCATATGTGTAATTTGCTACACTTTAATAGCTCTTTATATGATGGTTATTGGATCTGATAGCTTGTTAATCTGCATTAAACATAGAAAATACAATGCAGAGCAGTATATAACTAGAGCCAAATCCCTGCAAGCTTCATGGAAACTTTTTAAAGACACCATAATAGAGGCCCAACTTAAATGTATACCCCAAATTAAAAAACATAGCAAGAGACCTAAAAAAGTGTCACCGTGGCTTAGCCACCATGTAAAAGAAGCAGTGAGGGACAAAAAGGCATCTTTTAAGAAGTGGAAGTCCAATCCTAGTGAGATAAATAGAAAGGAACATAAACACTGTCAAATCAAGTGTAAAAATGTAATAAGAAAAGCAAAAAAAGATTTTGAGGAACAGCTAGCCAAAAACTCAAAAAGAAATAACAAAATGTTTTTTAAGTACATTACAAGCAGGAAGCCTGCTAAAAAACCTGTGGGTCCCCTAGACGATCGAACTATAAAAGGCGCAATCAAGGACGATAAAGCCATTGCGGAGAAACTAAATGATTTCTTTGCTTCAGTCTTCACGGCTGAGGACGTTGGGGAGATTCCCAAATCTGCACCGTCCTTTGTGGGTGATGAATCTGAGGAACTGTCCCGAATTGAAGTGTCATTAGAGGAGGTTTTGGAACAAATAGAAAAACTTAATGTTAACAAATCTCCGGGACCGGATGGCATTCATCCAAGGGTTCTAAAAGAACTCAAATGGGAAATTGCTGAACTATTATCTGTGGTTTGTAACCTATCCCTTAAATCGGCTTCCATACCTAGTGACTGGAAGGTAGCCAACGTGACACCAATATTTAAAAAGGGCTCCAGAGGCGATCCGGGCAATTACAGACCAGTAAGTCTAACTTCAGTACCGGGCAAATTAGTCGAAACAATAGTAAAGAATAAAATTGTGAAGCATGTAGAAGAACATAATTTGTTGGACAAAAGTCAACATGGTTTCTGTAAAGGGAAATCCTGTCTTACTAATCTATTAGAGTTCTTTGAAGGGGTTAACAAACATGCGGACAAGGGGGATCCAGTAGATATAGTATACTTAGATTTTCAGAAAGCCTTTGACAAGGTCCCTGACCAAAGGCTCTTGTGTAAATTACATGGCCATGGGATAAGAGGGAAGGTCCTTTCTTGGATTGAGAACTGGTTAAAAGACAGGAAACAAAGGGTAGGAATAAATGGTAAATTTTCAGAATGGAGAGGGGTAACTAGTGGTGTCCCCCAAGGATCAGTCCTAGGACCAATCCTGTTCAACTTATTCATAAATGATCTGGAGAAAGGGGTAAGCAGTGAGGTGGTAAAGTTTGCAGATGATACCAAACTGTTTAGGATAGTCAAGACAGAAGCAGACTGTGAGGAACTCCAAGAAGATCTCACCAAACTGAGTGATTGGGCAACAAAATGGCAAATGAAATCTAATGTGGATAAGTGTAAAGTAATGCACATCGGGAAAAATAACCACAACTATACGTACAGTATGATGGGGGCTAATTTGGCTACGACAAATCAGGAAAGAGATCTTGGAGTTATCATGGACAGTTCTCTGAAAACTTCCACACAGTGTGCAGCGGCAGTCAAAAAGGTAAATAAGATGCTCGGAATTATTAAGAAAGGGATAGAAAATAAGGCCCAGAATATCTTACTGCCCCTGTATAAAACTATGGTATGCCCACATCTTGAATACTGTGTACAGATGTGGTCTCCTCACCTCAAAAAAGATATTTTGGCCTTGGAAAGGGTTCAGAAAAGGGCAACTAAAATGATTAGGGGTTTGGAACGGGTCCCATATGAGGAGAGGCTAAAGAGAATGGGACTTTTCAGTTTAGAAAAGAGGAGACTGAGGGGGGATATGATAGAGGTATATAAAATCATGAGTGGTGTGGAGAGGGCCGATTAAGAGAAGTTATTTATTAGTTCCCATAATAGAAGAACTAGAGGACACCAAATGAAATTAATGGGTAGCAGGTTTAAAACTAATAAAAGAAAGTTCTTCTTCACACAGCGTGTAGTCAGCCTGTGGAACTCCTTGCCAGAGGAGGCTGTGAAGGTTAGGACTATAATAGAGTTTAAAGAGAAGCTAGATAATTTCATGGAGGTTAGGTCCATAAAAGGCTATTAGCCAGGGGATAAAATGGTGTCCTTGGCCTCTGTTTGTCAGAGGCTGGAGAGGGGTGGCAGAAGACAAATCGCTTGATCATTGTCTTCGGTCCACCCTCTCTGGGGCACCTAGTGCTGGCCACTGTCGGCAGACAGGATACTGGGCTAGATGGACCTTTGGTCTGATCCAGTATGGCCATTCTTATGTTCTTATGCATTTTAAGAGTTATGGCTTGGTTTATTTAATATAGAGAAATCTTCAGTCTTATTCAACTCTCCAAACATATAGTATCATGAACTTTCATGGGCACAGCCCACTTCTTCAGATGACCAGAGATGACTCAGGTCATCTGAAGAAGTGGGCTGTGCCTACGAAAGTTCATGATACCATCTACATGTTTTGTTAGTCTATAAAGTGCTACCAGACCATTTGCTTGCTGTTTTTTTCTGTAACAGACTAACTCGGCTACCCCCTGAAGCTCCCAAACATGTAGTGACGTATATAGTAACATCATAGTATGGAAGGTGATTTTGCCTTGGATGTAATACACAAAATGTGTGCTCCATGAAAAAAACCCTTCTGTTCTCCAAGGAGATCCCTTTAAAGTGGATTATTCAAGAATGAGACTTTTATTGCACTTTTCCATGATGAGTCATCTTGGGATGCTTTGCAATGTGCATTGCAATAAAAGCCACATTGCTGAACACAGCCTCTCCCTTTGCACCTGAAATTGATTGCCTGCACATTTAACCACAAGCCCAATCAAATTGTCAAATATGGGAACCCTGCCATTTGCACCCACATTTAATTTGTCCTGCTTGGTGAAATTAATTTCACCTTCATTTCAGTGGCATAGACAGGGACAGGGACAAGTGGGTAGGCCCTGATTTCAGGGGGGGTAGGCAATGATGGGGCCACCTCTTTCCCCCAGCTGTCCATGGGGAAGGGAATGATAGATACATTGGCCAGTAGCCCTGCAAAAAGGGAGGCCCCGTAAATATATGTTCCCGTAAATATATCTCCCTCCCTAACCCATGAGGTACTTCTGCTGGGGAGGGATCTCAGGGAATTGCCCTGCTTAGCTTGCCCAGTGCTCCCAGCAGGGAGCAGGAGTGGGGCATGGAGGTTTGCTCTGCTTTGCCATCCACTCTCAGTGCTCCAAGAGGTGTCAGGACATGGGGGCTTGCCCCACTCCCAGCTGGTTTTCCTAGCAAGGAGCTGGGTTGGGTCAGTGGGGCTTGTCCCACTCCCAGCTGGTATTCCCAGTGGAGACCAAGGTTGAGGCTTGCTCTGCTTTGCCAGCTGAGCCTAATAGGGAATAGGGTCAGGGATCGGGGGCTTGCCCCATTCTGACTGGCCAGTGGTCTGAGCAGGTTGTGAGGTTGGGTCACTGGGCTTGCTCCCAATGGAGAGTGGGACTGGGGCTTGCTCTCCTCTACCTACCTGATGCTCCCAGTGGGCAGTGGGATCAGGACACTGGGGTTTGAACCAGCCACAAAGCAGGATCAGGGACTTTCCCATTTCCCCTGCCTGTCCAACACTCCTCAGGGGAGTGGGCTCAGAGCACGGGGCCTTGCAAGCCCCAAACTCCACTCCCTGCCAGAAATGCTGGGCAAGTGGAACAGGGCTAGTCCCTGAATCCACTCCCTAGCCCCGGCTGGAGCACTGGGCAGAGACGGGCAAGATCCCATGTCTGGGCGGGAGCAGGGCCAGGACTGGGGACCTAAGATCCTAAGTGGATCCTGGAGCCTGGATCCTAAGTGAGTTGGCTACAGCCCACCCAGGCCTATTCCTGGCTACTCCGCTGCTTCTTCTGATTAGGTGGATTCCAGCCCATGAAAGTTTATTCCCAAATAAACTTGATAGTCTTTAAGGTGCCACAGAATTTCCAAAAGAGGAAGAGAAATCATACCTTACTCAATGTCTGGAGCCAGCAATTGAGAGCTCAATTTTAATAGCATTTATATATTTTTCTGAGAGTCAAAATAAGTCCTAATAATATGGTACATATGGTAGAGGAAAAATGAAGACTGATTTTTTCAAATATATTAAAATGTGTCAGATACACAGAAGTAAAACTGTAGTCCTTGTCACTTGAAGTAATTGAGGTAAATGCTGAATAATATCAGATCCAGGAGTATGCCTACACAATAGCATTATTTCGGAATAGCCGATGTTATTCCAAAATAACTTAGTGCGCATCTACACTGTAAGCCTTTATTTCGAAATAAAGTCAAGCTGGAGGACTTCTTACTCCAACTCATGATAAACCTCATTTCATGAGTAGCAAGGGAAGTCAAAGGAAGAGTGTTCTTCCTTCAACTTCCTGCTGTGTAGACAGTGCCAAAAGCCGAATTAAGCTATTTCGACTTAACCTACGCAATTGACATAGCTCAAGTTGCGTAGCTTAATTCAACTTTAGCTCAGCTGTTTAGACGTACCCTAAGAGAGAACCATGAAGAACACAAGATATAAGGGGGACAGTAGACATTGAGATGAAGGGGAAAAGCCTACACACTGTCAGCTAAATATGATAAAATCAATCAAATGCAGCTCTTGTCAAAGCAATTTAAGATTCCAAAGAATAAACCCTTATTTAATGATTATTGACATTGCTTGCAGTGGACATACCCAGTAACACATGAACTCATGGCAAACTGTCAACCACACTGGCAAATTAATCATTTGCGTTCTCAACCAAAGCCATCTCTGTACTCTCATGTAACCTCAGACTACTTAGACTTTAAAGGTGAACATAGTAACCCAATACCTAGAAAGGGAAAATCAGATACTAAAAGGTTGCTGAATCAAAGTTCTTCAGATCCCAAAGCTGTTTGTTACACTGCCCTCTTTTAATGGGATGGGGACTGTAGCACAATCACACAGATTAATCACGTATAAAATCATAGGCAGGGTTCATTGGCATTACACCGAAGACTATTAGATATAAGCTAGCAATTGAAAGAACATTTCAGAACTGACTCCCTAACTGCACTCTGTGAGACCACATTAAAATCTCAGAAACTCATCATTGAACCAGATTGTGTAACCTGCCTGTTAATCACCACAGAGGAGAGATGAGGGCACATTAGATGTCAGAATCATGAGCTCACAATGCTGTCCTTAAGGAGTGTCAGATTCCTCTAGCTATCTCTATACATTTGCTGCAGATACTGTGGAAAGAAAACAAAGTGGTACTGGAGGGTGTTTATCCTTGGTAACAGTGGAACAAGTCTGTGTTACATTGAGGTATTATTCCTCAATCCATAGTCTCCAAGGAGCTTTTATATAAGATTACCCAACAAAGAATCCTTTATGTTCCAGTAAAGTCCCTATTGACAGGACCAAACATGACATTCTGCCTTCCTGGCATGAAGATATGTAGTGCATATGAGTCAGTAGCATGTCTTAGGTCAGGGGTCTCCAACCTTTTTAAACACAAAATCAATTTTTGAATTTAAATCAGTCCAGGATCAACCTCAAACCCAAATACCCCTGCCCCGCCCCTTTGCCGAGTCCCTGCCCCTGCCCCACCCCTTTGCTGAGGCCCCACCCTCCTCACTCTGTGAAGATGGGGTACAGCAGAGGGAAAAGGACCCCCTTCTTCTGTCTCCCCCACTATGCACAACAAGCAAGAGGCTCCCAGGAGGCAACTCTGAGGCTCTGGGCAGGAGCAGCAAGACAGTCGGGATAGGGGCAGTGGAAGTGCAGGCACTTGATAGCCTCCCAGCCAAACCAGTCAAGATCACCTGTCAGAGGCTCCAAGATCTACCAGTAGATCTACCAGTAGATCCCGATCTTCTGGTTGGTGACCACTCTCTTAGATTCTCCTCCTCTTCACCCATAGACTTGAATAGCCCAAGGAGACAATACTGAGATATTTCCTGTGCAGGACTGATTTTGACAGCAAAGCTGCTCTTAAGGCATCTCAGTGACTTATTAGATGTGGGGAAGCAGAAGAATCGAAAGATAGCCCACAGCTTTGGGAAAGCAGTGTATTTTGATGAGGGTCCCACGATCACCCATTTAATGGAACAGCAATTAACAAACCTCCTTGCTATTTGCTGCACAGCATTCCTAATGGGAAAGCTTTTTCTCACTGATACTGAATGTAGACAGTAATATAACCACTTTTTGGGTGCCTTTATAAACAGGTGTCATTGCAGAATGCCATCATATATGGGACTGAAAATGCAAACGTCTTCAAATATAAATAAAATGTGCAGCCTGTTGAGTGAGGATTAACTCCAGTGATTAACAGGGGATTGATTGATGGCTTAAGTTCCAAGCCTGTACTCCTCACAAACACACAGCTAACTCTCAGTGACTTCAAGGGATGTTACCAGGTTGAATATGAGGGCAGAACTGGGCTACTGATCACTAAAAATATGGAAAAGAAACATCTGTCTACATAACTTAATTTAAAGTGCAGCAGCAGCTGATCAGTGTCAAGAAAGGGGAAAAGAAAGGAAAGAGATGCTACGAGGAGAATGAGAGAGAATGCAGAGCAACACTGACCTTACATTTACATTTGCTTAATGTATTCTGCTTTGAAATCATTATAGCAGGTTTTCAATACAGAGCAAAGTTTCACATCCATTGGGGATTTGCTTATGTTCTGAGCTTCTCAGGCTCTTATTATTTTGGAGGGAAGTTGTCTAGACAAGTAATAGGGGCTGGGGTTTTTTTTTCCCAACTACTTCCACTTCTGAACCGGTGTTGTTTATCAACAATACTGGAGAAATGAATGAGCTCTTTGCAGAGACTTCCTTAAGGGCACTGGTGATGAAGGGCAAAAGCTGGCTGTCCTTCGGGAACCTGATTCTCTCTTAACTCCTGTTGAAGTAAATAAAAATTACCCCTGGCTGGTGGGGAATGCATCAGGACCACTTCATGGATAACCCTGTATGGTAACTGATATGCTGTGGCTCACTGAGCCAGGAGAGCAGGCTATAGGGAAGTTGAACAGGGAGAGTCCTTGGTTTCTGCATCCTCCACACTGGCCCATCCATGGCAATCTGGAGAACAGAGCAGACTGGGAGAAAGGGCACCACCATGGCTTGTTGGTCTACAGCTTTGCAGACCAACTGGCCAAAACTTCCAGTGGACAGGAAGTGAAGTAGCCATCACTTTTCAGATGAGAACAAGAGCATTCTGTCCCTTCTCTCAGCACTGTACAAAAATCTGTTGACCGATAGTTTTGGCAAGGATCACTGATTTGGTTCTAAACAAGGAATGAGAAAGAGAGAGCAAGGGCATTTGTCCTAATTAACATGACTGATTACACCAGAATGTTTTGTAATAAACAAGTTGACAAGGACAGCATTGAAATTATCAGCTGTTTCTATTCCTTAGTGTTTCCCAACATTCCATAAGCTTTGTCTGCATGCATATCTATGACATATTTTTCTTTCCCTACAGCATGGCTGTGGAAATTATGTACGTGTGATACAGACCTTCAATCGCACCCACTTGTACGTCTGTGGGAGTGGGGCATTCAGTCCAGTATGCACATACCTCAACAGAGGGCGCAGGTCTGAGGTAAATGTTTTTATTCATTGTTCTCATGCTTTCTGTGGTAGATATTTTTAATGCGAGGCAAATACACTTATCCAAGCCTTGATGAGTCTCAAAATTGCGCTTGGAGATCTCAGGAGGTAACTTTGGCCAATCAGGCTAGAAATAGCATAAAAACCACCTTTCTCTTGATTTGAGGATAGGTCTGTTCCCAGTCCCAACTGCTACCAGACCTGCACAAAAATCAATTTGATATTAACCTTAGAAAGATCTCTCTTCAGACTTAAGGCTAGTTCTCATTTTATCTGAACTGGTTAATTCATTTCTAAGGGTATGTCTACACTACCACCCTAGTTCGAACTAGGGTGGCTAATGTAGGCATTCGAAGTTGCAAATGAAACCCGGGATTTAAATATCCCGGGCTTCATTTGCATCTTGCCGGGCAGGTGCCATTTTTAAATCCCCTTAGGTCGAACTCCGTGCCCGCGGCTACACGCGGCACGGAGTAGGTAGTTCGAGTAGGTAGTTCTAATTCGAACTACTGGTACACCTCGTGGAACCAGCACATCACTGTTATTGTTATTTTAAAAAGATTCTCCCACACACACCTGTTCTGTTTTTTTTTTCACTTCCAGGCACCACAATTTGTGCTACTAAGTATTACTTATCTTACATTTTAAATCATAAACCCATATACTGCACTGTCATGAAATAATAGCTAGCAAAAGCACTTCTTGTGAAGAGCAGCCTATTAGTACAATCCCTGAGCTAGTTGCCTACTTTCAGTTTCATGGTACTGGATACACAGATACAAGCTTATTTTCCAGACTTCATGATTTTAAAAGGACATTTTTTTCCGTTTCTGTGCAAACATAGTAAGCAATAAAAAGCGCAGAGGGAAAGAAAAAGGAAATTTCTTATCTCACTTTGGTAGAGTTTGGGTCAGACTGACTCCTTCAGGCAGAAGAAGGAACAGAATGGCACATGGAGAGAGAGCTGTGCTTCAGAGAAGAGGCAGATATTGGTAGTTGAGTTCTGCCAACTGTAAATCATAGAATCATAGAATCATAGGGGTAGAAGAGACCTCAGGAGGTCCTCAAGTCCAGCCCCCTGCCCAAGGCAGGACCAATCCCAACTAATGCTTGCTTTCTGCTTCTGTAAGAAGTCCATGTGGGTTTGGCCACTGATATTTTGGGTTTAAAATTCTCAGCCCTCAAGGACAGACAGGGGGATGATAGCTGCCCAGGCAAGATGTGGGGGAGCTGGCTCCTCACCCCAGAATAGGTGGGGCCTTGGGCAGAAGGTGTGGGGCCAATGGCAGCCAGCCCTCAGCACTGCGCAGACTGTGGTGCTGAGCCCCCATTCCTCAGAGATGTGCAGAATATGCAGGGTGGTGCTCCAGCAGCAGTTTAAAGGGCCTGGGGCTCTGGCTGTGGCTGCTGTGACAACAGCAGTGGCTGGGAGCCTCAGGCCCCTTTGAATCACCAGGTCCCAAGGCAACTCACCCCTTGCTCCTCTCCTCCCTCCATTGGTGAGCCTTACTATGGACAGTCTGGAGGGGCTATGAATCAGTGCACCTCTTACAAGCCTGGCCCTATCCCTGCATGGAAAGGTCCCAAGCCATGTGGAGGAGAATTGGCTGGCTCCAGCTCCCCAAGTAGACTATGCAGATTGAAATGCTTTACTTCCATTCCTAAAAGGTTGTCTGCCTCTGGGAGTTAGGGCCCTGGGTTCATAAGCACTAGCAAGCAGAACACCTAGAATGAATCTCTGAAATGAATGGATCTCTACAGTAGAAATCCACTCTTCTGCTCTCAACTAGTGAGCAAATCTCAGTTGTACCATCCTGGTGACATTAAACCTAATTTAATTTTGTCAGGAAATTAATTTTTAAATTTAAAGTGATTCCCCCCCGTAGAATAAGCAATACAATATCTTTTTAAAACACGCGTAGCAGTTAGACCATGCACTACAGATATTTTGAATCTTATGATTTTTTTGTTGTCATAAACGTGAATTCACTTTAAATAAGACATGAGGCTTCAAGATGATGCAAGATGTTAAAATTCATTCTTAAGTTAAAAATAAAGATACATATCTTGGAAGTGTAGCATTGGCTTCCCTTAGCCTGCCTTTGTAGCTCCATGCCTATGATCAATTGATTAAATAAACTGCTGTCTCAGACGTCTGGAGTCTGTCAGACACTTGACTGTAGGCACTGCACTCTCATTGCTGGAGCTGTCCAGGCCAACAATAGCAAAGCACTTTAAAGAGTACAGATTTAAATTCAAGTATTTCCCTCTATACCTATTGCAAATGCCTAATTAGGAGAGCCGAGTGAAAAATTATGTGGTGCTGGTGGAACTATTGAGACATTGTGTTTCCTTTGCTTTTGCAAAAACCATGATTTCACCTCAAATTTGTCACTGTTTTCCACAAACAAACGCTTGTTTTTGCAGGTGTAAAATTACTATTTTAAACAGGCACATCTATTTCTGCTGCAAACACTCCCTGGAAACCATAAAGAACCACCCAGCATGAGAGCATTATAGCCTAGCACTCCTGGGAGCCTGGGCTCAGGCTTTGGCTAGTGTGTGATTGCAAGAGGGCATCATGTTACCAGCCACTGAGCCCTCACTGGGGAGGCAGAATGTGGCCATCTCTGGTTAAATTAGATTTCCCTGATGCAACTTATGAAAACTTTTCTTTGCTTCTTTTCTCATCTTGTGCCCTGATACACTGGACAAAAGAAAAATGTTCTTTGTAGGGACAGAGCTGAATGCCCCTCTTGCCATCATAAAATGTAAACTTGGGTTTGGCTCTTCCTGCAAGAACAGGTGAGGAAAAGGGTAATCATTTGCAGAATACGATTACAGTGAACTTAATCAAGGGTTATTCCAATATGAGAGTGGATGCAAGTAGAAGCAGATGTTATGATTGTATGGATTCATGATGAGCCAAGAAAAAATAACGTAAGCTTCTGGCGCATCACCAGTGCAATGCTTGGGCTTTTTGGAGTAGCATTCAGTAAGCATACAATAGTAATATCCATTAGTATCAAACTACAGATAGATAGTCAGGCACTAAGGGAATATGGGAACGTACAGCTCTAAGGCTACATCTACACTGCACGCTTATTTCAAAATAAGCTATTCTGGAAGATATACTCTGAAATAGCTTATTTCGAAATAGCACGTCTACACCGCAGAGAAATTAGTCCGAGACTGGCTTCCCTAATGTAGATGTACTGTCTCAATTTAGAGCCCCAGGAGGCAGTGGGGAGGAATAACTTAGAATGGCCCTGGTGAGGGGATATTTGAAAATAGCAGCAGTGGAGCATCTACACATGCCTTATTTTGAAACAGCTATTTCAGAATGGGTGTTATTCCTCATAGAATGAGGTTTACAGATTTAGGAATAAGCTGTCCGTTATTTTGAAATTATTTTGAAATAACGCTAGTTATCTCAAAATAACGGTGCAGTGTAGACGCACCCTCAGTGAACATTACAACTCTGTCTCAAGTTAGTAGAGACCTAATTTATTCTCCTCAGATGTAATAGGTTGAACCTCTCTAGTCCAGCACCCTCAGGACCGGAGAGATGCCGAACCAGAGAATTTGCCAGAGTATGGGAAGTCCATATTGTCTAATAGCATTACTTGCACTTCCAGTGTTTACTGGGCTCTTAGAAGACATTTAGGAGTAAGTTAGACCTAAATAACAGCACAGAACACTGAGAGCCAGGACTGGTGACTTTAAAAATTTATGGGACCACAGGAAACTTAGCCATCCCCATGATAAGTGGACATCCAACTAATTAACATCAATGTGGACCATGGATTTTTAACCTGTAGTTTAGTGTGGCATTTAGGTACCACTATCATTTGTCTTTATTAGGGAAAGAGAAACTAATGGATTGGTGCTCTTGTCAAAGTGTCCTATAATGGCTCAAGAGCATGATTACTAACCTCAAGGCAGATGGTTAAGAAGCAGGGCATCAACCCCATACTGGTTGTGAGTTCTATACTTAGACTGCATCAACACATTATCAAGTATGAATTCCTTAGGCAGTATATTAACTCTAACATGGAGTCATAGACAGGCCCCTTGGGTACTCTGATCTCTCTTGCCACCCCGGTAAGCTTACATTTGTGATAGTTGCTTATACCAACAATCACAGCGATATTGTGGGTACTCCCAGTTCCAAAGGACTAGTCAGTTGCACTTTGGTCAGTTGCACTTTATATCACACACTGCTATAATAAACTACTAAAGATTTATTAACTAGAAAAAAGAAATAAGTTATTTCAAGGTTAAAGCATGTAAACATGTGTACAATAAATTCCAGTCTTATGTTTCAGAGGGTAATAGACGCTTCTATAATAAGCACTGGGGATCCTTTGTGTATGCTAAATAATCCTGGTTCCTCAGTATCCAAGCAGGATAAAAGATACAGATTTTCCTCGTTAGGGCTTTATATCCCCTTCCCCTTTCTCTTTGAGTTGCAAGTTTAGACACTGGGAGGAAGACAGTTGCAAGTCTTCTCTTCCTAGTGAATGGAGGAGTAATCACAAAGTCTTTTGCTCTCTGAGGTTCCACAATGTCTTATTTTAGGGGGCAGGAGAGAATACCTCCTGTGGAAAACAAGTATTTTACACTTGGTGATGCTTTTCTCCTGACTGGTCATTTACAAGTTACAGAGCTGCAGGATCATACACAACATGGGGCAAGCAGGGGTTACATAAGAACATAAGAACAGCCATACTGGGTCAGACCAAAGGTCCATATAACCCAGTATCCTGTGTACTGACAGTGGCCAATACCAGATCCCCCAAAGGGAGGGATCACAACAGGTAATCCTCACGTGATCCCTCCCCTGTCACCCACCTTCAGAGAAACAGAGGCTAGGGATATCATTCCTACCCATCCTGGCTAATAGCCATTCATGGACCTAACCTCCATGAATCTATCTAGCTCTTTTTTGAACCCTGTTAAAGTTCTAGACTTCACTGAATCCTCTGGCAAGGAGTTCCATGGGTGGACTGTGTGCTGAGTGAAGAAAAACTTCCTTTTGTTTGTTTTAAACCTGCTGCCTATAAATTTCATTTGGTGACCCCTAGTTCTTATATTGTGGGAATAAGTACATAACTTTTCCATATTCACTTTTTCCATACCAGTCATGACTTTATAGACCTCTATCATATCCCCCCTTAGTCTTCTCTTTTCTAAGCTGAAAAGTCCAAGTCTTTTTAATCTCTCTTCATATGGGACCCGTCCCAAACCCCTAATCATTTTGTTGCCTTTTTCTGAACCTTTTCCAATGCCAATATATCCTTTATGAAATGAGGCAACCACATCTGTATGTAGTATTCAAGATGTGAGCGTACCATGGTTTTATATAGAGGCAATAAGATATTCTTTGTCATATTCTCTATTCCTTTTTTAATGACTCCTAACATTCTATTTGCTTTTTGGACTCCTGCTGCACACTGAGTGGATGTTTTCAGAGAACTACCCACAATGACTCCAAGATCTCTCTCTTGAGTAGCTGTAGCTGAATTAGTCCCCATCATATTGTATGTATAGTTGGGATTATTTTTTCCAATGTGCATTACTTTATATTTATCAACATTAAATTTCATTTGCCATTTTGTTGCCCAAGCACTTAGTTTGGTGAGATCTTTTTGAAGCTCTTCATAGTCTGTTTTGGTCTTAGCTATCTTGAGCAGTTTGGTGTCATCTGCAAATTTTGCCACCTCACTGTTTACCCCTTTCTCTAGATCATTATAAATAAATTGAATAGGATTGGTCCCAGGACTGACCCTTGGAGTACATCACTAATTACCTCTCTCCACTCGGAAAACTTACCATTTATTCCTACCCTTTGTTTCCTGTCTTTTAACCAGTTATCAATCCACGAAAGGAGCTTTCCTCTTATCCCATGACAACTTACTTTACTTAAGAGCCTTTAGTGAGGGACCTTGTCAAAGGCTTTCTGGAAATCTAAGTATACTATATCCACTGGATCCCCCTTGTCCACATGTTTGTTGAGCCCCTCAAACAACTCTAGCAGATTAGTAAGGCATGATTTTCTTTTACAGAAACCATGTTGACTTTGTCCCAACAAATTATATTCATCTATATGTCTGACAATTTCATTCTGTAATATAGTTTCAACTAATTTGCCAGGTACTGACATTAGACTTCCAACTATGTATTTTTCTCTGTTCAGCTGAGATCTAGAGGCTTTGGCATGAACTGGCACCTGGTCTGCTGGAGTCACAGGATTCACTCCAGTTGCTACTGGATTGGCTATCATATCACAAAAACTTCATTCTGATTGGCTTACTTGTGAGTTTGTGAATGACCTGTTTCTGATCGGGACAGAAGTATCCTAAAATCCTTTCTTACCCTTGCAATTTTTTTTCTGGTCCTGGCTGTAATCAGCAAAATAAGAGGAGCACCAAGATGGGGTGGGAAAGCAAGTTCACTGTGTCTGTTCAAGGAACTGATACATATTTCTTCTTACTCTAAACACTTCATCCATTTTTGAATTGTAGTGCTGCATATGACCTGTACAAAGTCCTTCACCATCTAAATAAAATTGCTCAGTTTTGTAACATGAGCAAAAGAGCTAGTCTTCCACCTGCTTTTAGTATTTATAAGTGGCCTTCCACTGTGGTGTCTGAGTAATGAGACTAATCCAAGAGATAGTGCTTTGAAGAAAAGGAGTGTGTTTTAGGAATTATTTTGGAAGTGTGGTAAGGACTTATTTTTAAAAGCTGTTTAGATCATAATATCATAGAATCATAGGGTTGGAAGAGTCCCCAGGAGGTCTTTGAATCCAACTCTGTGCTAAAAACATGATCAATCCCAACTAAATCATCCCAGTCAGGGCTTTGTCAAGCCAGGATTTAAAAATGTCTAGGAATGGAGATTCAACCACCTCCCTAGGTTACCCATTCCAGCGCTTCACCACTCTCCTAGTGAAATAGTTTTTCCTAATTTCCAACCTAGACCTATCCTCCCTGCAACTTGAGACCATTGTTCCTTGTACTGTCATCTGTCACCACTGAGAACAGTTTCTCTCCATCCTCTTTGGAACCCTCCTTCAGGTAGTTGAAAACAGCTATCAAATCCCCCCCTCCTTCTTCTCTTCTGTACACTAAATAAGCCCAAATCCCTGAGCCTCTCCTCATAAGTCATGTGCTCCAGCCCCCTAATAATTTTGGTTGCCCTCTGCTGGACTCTCTTCAGTGTGCCCACATCTTTTCTGTAAATGGGGGCTCCTAAATTGGATGCAATACTCCAGATGTGGCCTCACCAGTGCTGAATAAAGGGGAATATTTACTCCCCTAGATCTGCTGGCAAGGCTCCTATTGATGTCATTGCTTTCAATGTGGCAATACCTAACTGATTTAGAATCCTGAGTCTCATTTTCAAAAGAGAATTGGGCTATTGATTAGTGAAGAATTTAGATTCCTAAGTGACTTAATCTCTTTTGAAATTGACATTTAGACTTCTAAAGCAGTTAGGCATTACAACGCTGAGCACAGAAACATCTGAATAGCTACAAAACCCTAGACACTAGTGATTTATAGTATGACAAGCTGACAAATATAATGAGAAGCTTGCATTCTTGTGTATTATTACTAGAGTGGTTTATTGCAAGTGCTTTAGGCTAGGACCCTGATATAAATACCAGCACAAATTCATCAAATAATCCATAGGTAATTTCAAGGCTACAGGAAAAATGTCTGTAGATGTTATTGCTGACATATAAGCTAGGTGGACCACAGAGAGAACAGCTCATTCAGTTAAGCTGGGAGAATACTCCCTACATTTGAGATTGCATTGCATTTGTAATTACAGTGAAAATAATTGGTACAAGTGAGAAGATTGTGAAAACTCAGCATAAGACAATTTTATTATTAAGTAGTTAAGTGAAAAGCTGACTGTGCTTATTGTCCAGAAGAACAGAGGAAAAAAGCCTTCTCAGTCTCCCATTTTCATTTACTAAGGTTTCTAAAGAACAGCAGTGACATGCCTGTCTGTATTACAGGAGCAAGTCTTCATGATCGACTCCAAGTGTGAATCAGGGAAGGGGCGCTGCTCTTTCAACCCTAATGTGAACACAGTATCTGTTATGATCAGTAAGTAAAATAATCACAGATCCTGGAGGCTTAAATCATTATTACTGTGCAGGGTGTGAAATGATGGAGGGTATCATAAACAAATGGAGCACGTGGGGATAGGCCATGGAAAAGAAACCATTATGTTCATACTGCTTGTCAGGCATCTTTTGAAAGTCTTCATGGTGCTAAGCAAGAATGTGTGAAGGAAATGCAGAAGGGATCAGCAATGAGGGACAGAGGAACAGAGAGCAAAAGATTGTCCCCTTTTTATCTTTCACATTTTCCCAGGGTTAGCTTCAACTTTTAAATATGTTAACCATGTTTTAAATGCTTTGTGACCTCATTCATCATGGCCATTTCTTGTGTCTCATTTAATCACTTGTAAAATCGCCATGTAGCTAGAAAAGCAAAGCCTGCTGGAAAATCTCTCGAGTTATTCTGCATTTCATTTATGTTGTCTGCTGCAGAGGCCACCAGCTCTAGCTAGGCTCTTCCCTCAGTGCCTGGCTTTTCTACCCACTCCCACCTCCACTGTATCATTGACTATAAATTTAGCAGCTGGCTTCCATATGAAAGGGCAGAGAGTGCAACAGCTGGTTCCCTTGACATCTCACTGCGGGCTGTCTGGCCGAGAGTTCACTGAGAGTGAAATCTTAGCACACACAGCCAGCATAATGCCAATGCCCCCACGTAAATCCCATCTAAGCTTCTGCTGAGACTGAAGTGGGGCTCAGGATAGGTGTAGCCCTTTGCAGAGGGGTGAATTTCACCTGGTAAGAGAACAGATTTCTCCCACATTCCAGCTGGAGAAATCAACATATCCCCACTTCAACATGCCTGATCTCCAGTGGTCTATGGGCTGGAAAATATGCCAGTGTAAAATGGGTGTAACACAATACAGGCCTCGTTCTGGGTTACACTAAGACCATTTTATATTCTGGTTGTAGTATAAGGAGCCTTCATGTGGATATAAATGTACAATATGGCCTTAATGCAGAGGAGAATCAGGCCCGATCACTTTGATTTAGCAATGTTGTATCCTCACCTGCACTGGCTTTGCATTGGTGAAAAACATCACAGCAGAAACAGGGCAAGGAGTAATCAGAGCCTCAGATCTCCCAGACTGAAGCATGATATGCTTTAGCCATAACTCTGGGTTAGTCAGTTCATAATGAACTCCTCACTAGCTTTCCACAGCAAGGAATGAAAAGAATTTACTTTGGAATGCCAGGGCTTAGATGATTAATTTAAACATTGCCCTGAATTCATTAAGCATGCTCAAGTGATTGTTTCGTTTGCCTTCTGCCTATTCACAGCCTGCAGTATGTTCTTACAATGACGCTAGGAGCCAGGCAGGAGCAGCAGCCACGTGGGGGCTCTTGAATGTGCAGTGGAGACATATGTAGCCTGTGCAGATTAGATTTGCAGTGTGGGCAGCGACTACTGCATTCTGAATCTGTGTCTAATCTCTGATCTTGAAGGCCCATCCTTGCTGCTCCATAGCTCTGACTCCAGGGGTGTGAATAACAGTGAGCACCAAAATACTATGATGTAACTCCCCTGTGCAGAGCCACAGTTAGGAAGTAAATGGTTCCTAGTTGGTATTAATGTAGGACTACATAAATGAGAACCAGGAGTCTTTCAGTTCATGCCTGCAGCATCCACATGGGGGAGTTACAACACAGCACTGTAGTGCACACTGATATTCACACCGCGGAACATGCTGTGTTTTTAGCCAATAGAAAGAGCAGGAGTTGCACTGATTTCTCAATCTTACTTAGGGCTTTCTTTAACAAAGAGAAGAATTCTGTTGACCTCTGTGTACAGTATGTTGAGTTTCACAGTAACTGCACACAAAGTTGTGAGACCCTTATCCTTGGGTTTTCACTGCAGCGCCATGTGGTGTCTTAGCCATTCCATTCCCATTGAGGTCAATGAGAGGTAACAATGCCAGGCTTTCATTCCAGTGAAAGATCAGGACTCCAGGGACAGGTCCATTATACTCTCTTCAAATCTCTATAAAAAATAAGGAACTTGACAGAATTGTCCCAACATCTTAACTGTAAAATGTAAAGTTCCAAGGCCACCTGGTATTGTAGTGAGCAGAGGTCTTGGCGGAAGGGGATTCCAGTCTGCATAGAAGAAGGGGAAAGGTCACTTCTCTAGTGCGATACTCCACCTCATTAAATTAGCTGCATTTCCATCTTACCTCATTAATGATCTATGTGCATCATGTAAAGAAATTGGACTCCAGTCACTTAGGGTGCATCTGGACAGCACCCTTATCTCAGAATAAGCTATGCAATTTGCGCTACGCAAAATATTTCAAAATAGCTTATTTCAAAATTTGGCACTGTATACACAGTGCCAAATTTTGAAACAACATGCTGTTTTGAGACATCCCTATAATCTCATGGAACAAGGACTACAGGGATGCTGGAATAGAGCACCTGTTAATTTGAAATCTATTTTAAAATAATGGGCGTGTTTAAAAGACGCAGGGTAGGAAATAGCCCCGCTGTCCAGACGTACCCTTATAGACTAGTCCACTCATAAATGCCAGTTACAGTTTTCATATTCTTAAATGAGTTTCTGCCATCAAAGAACAAAGTTTCCTTTTTTGTCCAGAGTTTTATGAATGCCCATTAAAGTCTTCTATTTCTAAGATACAGGATGCACAGTAAGACAAAGGCTTTTCTCTTTTGGACACATGGGAATTTTCTTCATGTTAGTAGAAGTTATTTTATCTACTTAATCACCCAATCAAGTGGCTGAGCAGATAGGGATGTAAAAAATTTTTAAAAACATTAATTGTGTAACCGATTGAAATTCAGTCAGTTACATAGTTAAATGCTCTATGGGCTCCCTGCAGGTGCCAGCCCAGTGGGCTCCCAGCGGCGGGCAAGAGTTTAACAGGAAGGTTAACCAGTAAACTAATGCTAATCAGTTAACCGTTTAAACTCTTACATCCCTATGAGCAGGCCCTGATATCTAGTCAATACCGAAAGCAGTATTTCTCCCTGAACTTTGAATTATTTGGGTTACACGATATACAGCGCTCACACTTTAAAAAGTTCATTTTTTAAAAGATTCAACTGGTTGGAGAAATACACTGGTAGGAGGGGAAGAGTAAAGAGATTGAGTAGCTAGGAAGCCAAAGACAGAGCTGGGAATTGAACCCAGAGCTCTTTGGGCCTAGATAAGCGTGTTAATCACAAGATCTTGTTTCCTCCCTCTTCCTCAACTGAGGAATACTGCTGGAACTAGTAAAGTGTAATGACATAAACCTTTTATAGTGTGGTCCCTGTTTCTTGTCGATTTCTGGCATCGCCTTCCACTTATACAACATAGAACACAAGCTTGAAATATAACAGGAAATGTGAATGGTCCCACAGAGGAAAACACCACATGACAAACAAATTAGAAGGTCGGAGAAATACACCATTCTACAACAAATGCTTTAGAAGCAAAGCTATGAAAAATGTATCTTTGGGAGGGCAAGGCATGATTAACATCCATGCTCCCTTTCTTTCCGCAACCAATGCTCACAGGTATTTACAAGAGCAGACATACATCAATTCAGTAATTCCCTCAGTAACAAAGAGAAACAGTGTGAACTGGTTACCCAGCAAAGACAAACTGTTGTGCGGAATTTAAGCATTAAACCAAAAGGAAGTAGAGCTGACAGATGTCATTTGGTACCTGATTAGACTAGTAGGCTCTAGGAATGCTTAAGACATAACTAATAAAGCTGGTATGCAATAGGATTAAGAATTACATAGCCCCATTCCAGGCTTTTTATTTTTTCCAGGAATGAACATGAGAGTGCTGTGAGAACCATAGCCACGATCCATTGCAGTCAGTCTAGTTAACAACAGGAATATGACACCAGATGGTTTTGGGAGCAATCATACTGATGTAGAAAGCTTCATAATAAGTCTCCATTGATCTAACAGCATTGTATACAGATACATAAATTGTGGAATAAACCACATTGTTTAAATACCTCTCTACTCTACTCGTTGTTAGCCCTGTGCAATGCATTCTCTTGTACACTGAGTCCCAGCTAAGGGAAAGAGACACAGGCAACACAATGCTTGCATTACCACCTGTAGAGATCTGGTTCATGACCTGGCAAGCAATGGAGAAAAAAAATACCCCTCTAGAGTTTTCATCTCTCAGGCTACGTCTACACGACACATTTTTGTGGCAAAAAATATGCTAATGAGCAGGGCTTGACAATTAGTGTAATCTACTTTCCCGTGGTGAGTAGATTACAAGCTGGCACAGCCGCGCAGCATGGTCTGCGCATGTGCAGCATGCCGAACTGCACGGCTGGCGAGTGGGGCTTGCCGCCGCTTGGCGAGCCCTGCTAAAGAGGGACTCATTAGCATAAGTCATGATCTCATTAGCATATTTTCTGCTGTTTCTTTTTAAGCAAGTGGTTTTTGTGCAAAAAGAAGCAGTGTAGCCACTTCCGTTTTGTGCAAAAACCCTGTTTTGCACAAAAGACAAGTGGCTACACTGCTTCTTTTTGCTCAAAAAAACCCTTGCGCAAAAAGGATCTTGTGCAAAACAGCGTTTTTGCGCAAAACGGAAGCGGCTATACAAAACCCCTTGC
The DNA here is from genome assembly GCA_032595735.1 of Pelochelys cantorii. Lineage (NCBI taxonomy): Eukaryota > Metazoa > Chordata > Testudines > Trionychidae > Pelochelys > Pelochelys cantorii. The sequence continues at coordinate 327,392,387 of CM064326.1, read as the reverse complement.
GCAAAAAGAAACAGCAGAAAATATGCTAATGAGATTGTGACTTATGCTAATGAGTCCCTCATTAGCATATTTTCTGCCGTAAAAATGTGTGGTGTAGACATAGCCTCAGAGGTCAATTGGTAGTTCTTATTACTGATCGAACAAGAAAAATTAAATCCTCAACTGCTTCAAAAATTATGACTTTTGCCAGCGTGACCACACATACTCATGGCCGCCCAGACATTTGGGTGAAAACATCAGTCAAAGGACTTAGCTGTTCAACAATTCATTCAGCCACCACTCCCAGCACGGGAGTTGAAGATTATTTTTGCACTGAATTGTGTTGTACTCTGGGGTGTCTTGCCATTAGCCAGTGGAAATGGCTTTGCTAACACACACACACACTTTCTCTCTCTGAATTTTCAGAATCCTGCACAGGAAATTGAGGTGCATAATCCTATTAAAGTAAATGGGAATTGCATGGCTAATTCCCCTCATGCCACATTGAAATGTACTTTGACTGTAGTGTGTAAGGTGGATATTGGTTACTTTCCAATTACACTGAGCCATGTTACAAGCATCCTCATCCAGTTTCTGCAATACACAACTGTGCTTGAGGCCGAAGTCCATCTTGAAAATGGTGCAACCCTATTGACTTCAATTGGAAGTACGCCAAGTTACACTCGCAAATACTGGCCTGGTGTTTGGGGGCTGCTTCTGTAACACCAAAGCTTTTTCAAGTACTTTTTAAAAACACTGAATTTTATGCCTTGTATTATTATTGCCTTGTCTGTGCATTGGTGTTTGGCAATGTAAGTTCAGTCACTAAGCTGTAATTCAAATGAAAAGTTTACCACACATAAAACTAGCTGCTACATTTAATTATGCAGTTTCCAAAAGTCCTTAGAAACATCTGATGCTTCCTTCTCAGGCTAGACAATTGCTCCATGATTCAGAGGAAACTCCATTGCCACCCACCCAGTATTGTTTTATAGTGACTGCTATGCAAATAAAGAACTGGCACTGTCTGAAGCAAAAATAGGTTACTAGAAATGGATTTCCCAAAAGCCAATATAGACACATTCAGATTTTTTTTCCTCTTTCCTTTTCCACTTTCTTATAGATGAAGAGCTGTTCTCAGGAATGTACATAGATTTCATGGGGACTGATGCAGCTATTTTTCGCAGTTTAACCAAACGGAATGCAGTGAGAACTGACCAACACAATTCTAAGTGGCTGAGTGGTAAGACAATTGCTTTGTTTAAGTTTTTGGTATGTGATTAAGATAAAGGTTGTTGGGTTTTTTTTTTAAATGAGTTCGTTATCTACCATTCTAAAATAAATCTAATGGAAACTGTGGGCCAGAAATAGAAATAAAAACATATCCCAGACAACACACTCTGTAAATGATTAATAGGAATTCTATATGACATAGGAATTGCCATATTGGATGAGACCTCTGATTCATCAACTTCAGTGTGCTGTCCTTGAAGTGGCCAATATTGCCTACTTTAGAGGGAAGGATGTGTAATAGACGGGTGCGGGCTAATTTGCCTCCTGGGGAAGTTTTTTTTAACCCCTAATAATTTGAGATTGGCTTCTGTTGGAAAAGTGATTCTAATTATTTACATTTAATTATCAACTGTAGTCAGTTGAAATAACTTGATAACAATGTGATTGTCATAGATTGGCACAGCGAGGAAAAGTCATTTCTGGGCAATGGTGAGGTGCAAGGAGTTAAAACCCTGGCTTCGTTGAAATCAGTGAAACAACTCCCAAAACATCTGTGAGGCCAGGACCTCACACCAGGCCTATGCACTCTGCATTATTTTATTCTTAAAACAGCTATACTCCATGACTATGTTTCATTTTCAGAACATGAATAGTCCCATTGATTTCGCTAGGTTAAAGTTAACTCTATCTGTTTTCCGAAATTGGTCAAAACAATGAGGAGCCCTGTGGCACCTTAGAAACTAAGGCATGTCTACACTCCCTTATTTTGAAATAACAAGGCGAGTATCCACCCTGCCATGCCTGTTAATTTGAAATAATGGCTTGTTATTTGGAAAGAATAACTCCTGCTTGTGAAAAGGAATGAGCTTATTTTGAAATAGTTATTTCAGGAGTTATTATTTTGAAATAATTTATTTTGAAATAACCTTGTAGTGTAGATATAGCCTAAGGGCATGTCTGCAGTAGGAAATTATTTCAAAATAACTTATTTCAAAATAATAACTCCTGAAATAGCTATTTTAAAATAATCTTATTTCCCAACGAAAGAAGGAATTATTATTTCAAAATAACCAGCCTCTATTTCAGAATAACAGGCTTGGTAGTGTGGACACTCACTTGTTATGTCAAAATAAGGGAAGTTATTTTGAAATAGCTACCTAGTGTAGACCAGGGTGAAGGTGCTACAGGATTCCTTGTTGATTTTGCAGATACAGATTAACATGGCTACCCCTCTGAGACTAAAATTTGTCACTTTATTCTCTTAAGCTTGCCTATTCTCTTCTAGGGATCTTAAAAAATAGACTGCACAAAAAAGAGTTCATTTCTAAAAAAAACCTATCTAATACAGTTGCTTGAAAAATCACACACAATGAGTTTCCATATTGCTCCTCTCTAGCAACATGAAATTTGACATATCCATTGATAATGGACTGAAGAGGACAGAATATTCAAAATGAAAATGTGACCTTTCCATCAGAGATCACACCAAAAAATCAATAGCGGTTTGTACTGGATATCAACTGTTCAAGTGGAGAAAATATGTCATTTGATGTCTCAAATGCTGTTCATTAGCTTTTAGCCAAGAAAATTTCCAGAGGATACTTCTCCTTCAAGGTTTTCTATCTCTGTAGTAAACTAGCACTGCTATTTCTGCATCAGACTTACTTTTTTTAAACCTAGGACAAATTTGTTCTAGAATCAACTTGAGTCTAGAGAAACCATCCTGTCCTGAAAACCCTGTCACCAGTGCTTAACCCAAGTAGTGCCCAGCCCTAACACACTGGGCAGCAGCAGATGCATTCTGTGGAGGTACCTGGAGAGGTGAGTAGTTGTCAAGAGTTCCTTATATTGACACATTGTTTGCTCTGTATCTGTCTCTTTTCAGAGCCTATTTTTGTGGATGCTCATCTCATCCCTGATGGCACAGACCCGAATGATGCTAAAGTGTACTTCTTCTTCAAAGAAAGGCTCACAGACAACAGTGGAAGCACCAAACAGATTCATTCAATGATTGCTAGAATATGCCCAGTAAGAATAATTTTTGTTCAATTTTCAGGGTCTGATTTACTGGCTTGATTGAATAATCAAAATAAATCCATTGCATTAAAATGTTTTAAAAGCCCTTAATTCCAATTACAAGCAAATTTCCTGTTCCGGCTTCCATCTCCATAATTAAGAAGAAAGGCTGTTGGGTACCTTGTTAGAGATATCTGGAATATATCTGTAATTTTAGTAGGAATATTAGCAGTTGATTAATCTGTGCCTCTCAGTGTCTGGTACAATATAGTTAATAACATTAACTTCCAGAACTTGCTTTATTTTACATAATTCAGATGGGAGATTTACTGAATCACGGATGTACCAAATCTCCCACAAGAATTCCAGTGTAAAGGCATTTGGAAACATTGTTTTTATTCTTAAAACAATTACACTTATGCACATGTTTAATTTTAAGCATAGTTCAATTCATTTCAGCTGGATAAATTTAAGCATATGCATGTCCGTGCAGAATCAGGGCCTTATAACTAAATTACCCATATTTCTCTTTTTTCTATAACCAGAGTTAATGTTGCATGCACTGTGATTGAAGCGGCTACCTTTTATTCTGAGGACATGGACTCATGTAAATTTAAAAGGGTAAAAGGCTCTGTTTCTGATAAGCCCTTGATCCCTTACCTAGGAATAAAACTGGGGATCAAGTTGAAGCTCCTCCCCCAGTTACAATGTGCTTTGTATTCAGTATGGTTGTGATGTGGCTCTTCAGGGGAATGGGTGTGTGCTTTGGTTTTTGCTCAGTTCCTGCTCTGGCAGTACAATATGACATATGACCTAGTCTCATAATGTTGTTTTTTGTTTTTTTGGATAGCTGCCCAATGGCCTCTGGGTATTTTTCAAGAAGACATTAAACGTTGTTAGGATGTTATTGTTGTTGTTGTTATTATAATGAAGTCCAGATTGCTTCTAAAAGGACTTGGGCCTCATTGTGCTTACATTGAAGTCAATGGCAAACTCCTATAGATTCTAAAGGGAACAAAGAGCTGATCCTTCATGGTGATAGTGATCTACTGTAACCGCCTCCATAAGGAGTAAACATTGCTACAAGGTGTCAGCCTGACTTGCAATGAGCTCTGCTAACTTTCAGTCAGTTAAGGAGACCTGTTCTAACAGCATTTTTGGCAGCACAGAAGTTAATAGTCAAGCCTCTTGAGCCTGTTGGTCCAGCTGCTAACAAAGTTTGGACCGACTGCTGAAAAGGCTTAGTTCCAGTTTAAAATGAGAGAAGTCACCTTCCCCTCTTCCTAGAAGGGCAGAACTCCTTTTTCATGTGCCCATTAAAGGCAGAATTAAACTGATAAAAAAAATTAACATCATTTTGATAACGAGTTTTTACAAAATGTAGTCCCATTTTTGCCATGCTTTACATAAAACAAAATTAGTTATTTAGGTCTTAGGAATAGAGCCTTCACTGTCACTTGTGCTCAGATAACAAATACTTGACAACTATATTAATGACATTTTTGTCCAGCCCTGGCATCATTATGTTTTACCAGTTATTTTATCTTACATGCATCTTATCTTATTTCATCAATGAATCTATTAAAGCAGCACTTTCATCTTAGTTCTGTTAATTAAAATAGTTCATCTTCACAGACCCTGTCAATGAGAACTGGAAACTAAGGGGTGAATTTTGCTGTAAACAATTGTTCTGATTCCACCTCAAATTTTCCTAAGATAATTCACTGTGATCCATACTCTATACGCCAAACATATTTTAAACTGATTTTTTATTAATTAAAGGCCTGATTTTCAAAGGCCACACATTTAAAAGTATATATGTTCTTGTGCACCCACTTTAGACTTGCTAACAGCAGAGTTAACAGCCAGGCTGGGCCCATGGGCACGGTGGTGGGGCCCGGCTCCATGCTTCCAGGGAGGGCAGGGCCTTGGGTGGAAAGGGCGGTGCCAGGGCAGCCCGCCCTCAATGAACCTGGAGCACACCATAACAACCCCCTCCCTCTCCAGCTCTTATTGCTGCCCAGAATGTGCAGCATGGTATTCTGGCAGTGCCATAAAGGGTCTGGACACTACTATTGCCACAGTAGCAGCAGTGGCATCCAGAAGCCTGAGATCCTTTAGAATTGCTGGACCTAGGGGCAGTTGCCCCCTCTGCCTGCTTGCAGATACCAATTGTGCTCAACAGTAATATAAATGTACAAAAATGAAGGCATTTGAACTGTTGGAAACAAGATGAATAGTAGCATAAATGTTACTTGCTAGTGTTTTATGATGCGTAAGTTCTAAATAGTGTCACTTACAATCTGATTTAAATAAATAGTTAGCGTTTTTCATCATGGCGAGAGCTGAGTTAAATATGTGTTTTCATACATTATTGGTAATTGTGCCTGTGCTTCTTGTAATCACAGCTAACATTAAACACATGTTGTTTACTGTCTGGCTGGGTGACAAATAGGAGTCTCCAGCTGATTGTTGCACTTCCTCAGAAAAGTTGTAAAATCTGCTCTATCTATTATATCCACTGGAGGACACAGAGAAGAAATCTGAATGACTATGATTGGAATGGCATTCAGGGCTTTGTAGAAAAGATTTCATGGATAAACATAGGTAATATAGGAATTGCTATTATGGATAAGACCCAAAGTCCAGCTAGTCCTGTGTCTCATTTCTGATGGGACTCAATGCCAGATGCTTCAGAAGATGGTGCATAAAACTTTGCCTTAGGCAGATATGAGATAATCTGCCCTCCACATGAGGTCTTCTATCATCACTAATAGTTAGTGATTGTTCTAAACCCTGAAGTCTGAGATCTAACAAGCTTAAAAAACTAACACTGTTGTTGTCTGTTCTCTCTCTGAAGCCATTTTATAGAGTGGAACTTCAATTATCTTTGATTACTAAAGATAGTCCTCAATTTCAACATTTATAACTGTGTCTGTGTTTGGGGGTGTTTGAGACAGGGATTTGCTTCATGCCTATCTCTGATTCTTTTCTTTAATATTAGCAAGGTATTTGCCAGATGATGGATCATCATAACATGAGAAATGATTGCAGGGATTAAGTAAGATTTTAATTTTGCTTTGTTATACTTTTGTCAAATTCATTTTGCTTTTCAGAATGATACTGGCGGACAGCGTAGTCTTGTAAACAAGTGGACGACATTCTTGAAAGCAAGACTCGTGTGCTCAGTAATGGATGAGGATGGAACAGAAACATACTTTGATGAATTAGGTATAACAGTATAGTCTTTACAAGTATTCAAGTCATGTTACCTCTTTGTGTGTGAGTATTTGAAAATATTAACTTCAAATAAGAAAAGATATGCTTGTGATTAAGCTACAGACATTGGAAGTTAAGGACATCTGAATATGTTTCCCAGGTCTGCCCTGTGTCACCTTGGAAAAGTCACTACGGGTGAAACCTTGACCCCATTAAATCCATGCCAAGAATGTTATTGATTTTAATAGCACTAGGATTCTATTTTAAATTTCTCTGAATTATCATCCTCATCTCTGAAGCAGGAATAATAATGTTTGAAATGGACTATAGTATTAGGAGGCTAATTAACATTTGTAAAACACATGGGCTACGTCTAGAGTGCAAGCCTCTTTCGAAAAAGAGCATCTAGACTACAACCAGTACTTTCGAAAAAGCAAGCCACTTTTTTGAAAGACAGCACCCAGGCAGTCTGGATGCTCTCTTTCGAAAAAGCATAGTTTGCATTACATAGCGCCTTTTTTCAAAAGAGCACTTTCGAAATAAGGCATTATTCCTCATAAAACAACGTTTTCCACGGTCGAAAAAACTGCCACATTCTTTCAATTTACTTTTAAAAGAATGCGGCAGAAGTCTAGATGCAGGGGAAGATTTTTCAAAAAAAGGCCACTTTAAAAAAAACAACCCTGTAGTCTAGACACACCCATGGAGAGCTTCTGATGAAAAGAGAGGTATAAATGCAGAGTATAATTGTTGCTGTTCCTATTTATGTTCATGATTAATCTTTGCTTGTAGTTTTTAAACTAATTTAAACTATAGCGTATATCAGTTTTGATGCATCACTACTGTCTTTTTGATTACTTTGGGTCACTTGGTAGAAGTCTCTTTGGAAATAGAAAGGATTGTTGATGATGAGGAGAACACTAAATACTAGTAATACTAGTACTACTAAGTATAATATCTTAGAATCTATTAATGCTTTTATATCTGCAAAGCTTTTTACAAATATTAACTAATTCACCCTCAGAACAATTGTGTGATGTTCTGTTTGTTTAAGGTTTTATTGGGGTCTCCAAAATAAATATGGATTATTAACTTCCTGATCACGTATCTAATGATGTGTGTTTGTAGACATCTGGTGTCTGATGGGGTACATCTAGACTACATGCTTCTTTTGAAAGAAGCTTTTTCAAAAGATTTCAAAAAAGCTTCTTTCAAAAGAGATTTTCTAGACAGCCACAACTTTTTTCGAAAAAGCAATCCGCTTTTTCAAAAGAGAGCACCCAGGCAATCTGGATGCTCTCTTTCAAAAAACCTCTGTTTGCGGTCAAGAACGCCTTTTTTCAAAAGAGCTCTTTTGAAAAAAGGCGTTCTTCGTAAAATGAGGTTTACCGCTGTCAAAAAGATCACCGCATTCTTTCGATTTAATTTCGAAAGAACACGGCAGCAGTCTAGATGCAGGTGAAGTTTTTTTGAAAAAAGGCCACTTTTTTTCGAAAAAACCCTGTAGTCTAGACATAGCCTGATTATCTAAGATGTGGTCACAGATCTGAACTCCATTTGTTGGACAGAAAACCTCAGCTTTGCCTCAGCTGGGGAAAGTGAGCTTATCTGTGTACCACTGAGTAAATTACAAATGCAAACCTTGATCAGCTGCCCCTAGCCCTCTCTAAATCAATGAATAAACAGTAGAGTCTTTTGCTTTCAGAAGCTAAGGATGGTGTCAAGGCTGTTCCCCGCTCTGGCACTCTGAGTGCACAAGGTGGGGGCCCAGAAGAGACCTTAAATACCTTGCCTCTATAGGCTTTTGCTTAAAAAGTTCCCTAAAGTCACAGATTCCCTGTCCTTGGGAGGTAGCTGCCACCACCAAATGAACCTGAACCCAGAAAGAAAGCACTTGGACTTCTTACAGGGGGTACCCCCAAGCTCTTTTACCAGAAGAGAGCTGGAAATTAAAAAAAGAAAAACAAACTGCAATCTCTGATAGTTGACCTCTCAGTCTTAGGCATGCATACATAGACCTCCTGTTATCTTCCAGGACTCAAGAATCAAATCATTGCCTTAAAAAAAGATTTTTATTAACAAAACAAAAAGATATACTTGATAAAGCATACTTGGTTTCTAAGGGTGAGTCTACATTGCGCCACTTTTCTGAAATAACGTCCATTATTCCGGAAAAACAATACTAGCATCAACATTGCAATTGCATTATTTTGACAGAAAGTTGAAATAACGGACAACTTTTTTCGACAGCGGTAAACCTCATCCCACGAGGAATAAGCCCTTTTTGCTCCACTGCTGCTATGTCGAATAGCTCCTCACCAGGGCCACTCTAAAGTTATTCCTCCCCAGTGACTCCTGGGGCTGTAAATCGAGATAGCGTGTCCACATTAGGGGAGCCTGCCTCAGACTAATTTTGAGGCTTCCCTGTAGTGTGGATGCTTTATTTTTAAAAAAGCTTTTCCAGAAGATATCTTCCGGAAAAGCTTATTGTGAAAGAAGCTTGCAGTGTAGATGTACCCTAAGTGTTACAGAACAACTGAGAAAAGAACAGATTAAAACACAGAGGAAATAGTATCTCTGGGCTACAGCTTATAATACAGTGTTTAGAAGGGGGCAAGTGGACTTAGAACACAGAAATTTAACCATACAACTAAACAAAGAAAATAACCTGTTTGCAGCGTAATGGACAATTTTCTTGCTACTTACTATCTGTGCTCCAAGGTCCAGTCCATTTTCATGCCCAGTATACCTTGTAGGCATGGTAGTTCTGCCCGGTTCAATTCATCTTGTCTCCCCAGCTCCTAGCTCCTAAAACTCCCACAAAATAAACAGCAGTCTGGTATATCTTTCCATTTAAATTTCAACATTCTTTCCCACTGGCTCTCTTGGCTTCCTACCAACACTCCCTAGTTTAACCCGTTAGTCACCAAATGCTGGCCAGCAGGCCTCCTCTTGATCATAGATAGAAATGTTATTTCAGATAAGTTCTGTTGTTAGCTAATGAACCACATACTAGATCTCATTCTGACTCATGCATGTTGCTTCCACACTCATGTAACTACACTGACCTCAGCGGTATTGCTCCTGATTTTCACCACTGTAAGCGGGATCCAGAATCTCTGGATTGTTACAGATATTTCAGTGCAATTGTTTTGATTGAAAGTCTCTCACAGAACGTAGAGGGAGTTGGATCAAATCCTAATTTGGTGTTCCATGTGATTCAGATTATCAGAATCTGGTTCTGGATCACTGTATTTTAATCCTATGACAAAACACTGCATGGCATGTATTGTTGGTCTCAGTCATTGAAATAAAGCAATAGAGTCTAGACCAAACTCAGAATTTAAGGGATACTTTGAGAGTCACCTTTCAAAAGTGTGTACTTTCAACAGCTCCAGGACCCTGATTCATCAATCCATCCCTATTCAGCAAAGCACTTATGTTTAGCTTTGAGAATTAAGGTTTTGGGGATCATACTGAACTAGCAACTGATCATGAGCTCCCAGGATAATGCTGTGGCAAAAAGGGATAATGTTATCCTCAATTTATCAAAAAGGAAATTGAGAGATGACTTTGCTGCAGTGTTTTAGTATTTTCATGGGAAGAAACTACAAAGGACTAAAGGACTAATTTTTTTAGCAATGAGAGGGTACGTCTACACTTGTTCCCTAGTTCGAACTAGGGATGCAAATGTAGGCGACCGAAATTGCTAATGAAGCGGGGATTTAAATATCCCACGCTTCATTAGCATGATCTCACTGGCGCATTACTCCGCTCAACAGCTGTTTTGAAAGTGAAAGTGCGCGCCGGGACGTGTTAGTTCGAACCAAACCCCTTGGTTCGAACTAATGTTACTCCTCAAGGGGTTTGGTTTGAACTAACGTGTTCCGGTGTGCACTTTCACTTTTGAAACGGCTGTTGAGCGGAGTAACGTGCCGGCGAGATCATGCCAAAGAAGCGCAGGATATTTAAATCCCCGGTTCATTAGCAATTTCGGTCGCCTACATTTGCATCCCTAGTTCGAACTAGGGAGCAAGTGTAGACGTACCCAAAGGGATTAACTATTAGAAAAAATCCAAAGGAAAGTGGTAAATCCTCCTGGCCTTAAATTATATGAGCCTTTGAAAGCATTGTAACCTCGACTCCAGGGGAACTGAAATATCTGCCTAAGGTCAATTACACGATTAAATGGTTTCATGAGCTGAGGTTCTGTTGAGGAGAATTGGAGAGGATGGGTGGTGAGTACATTTTACAAATTGGATCCTTTTATTCATGTGTCTAAATAGAGGCAGTTGTATATTGAGTTCATTTGAAAATCTGGCCCTGAATGTGTAAATACTAGTTTTACGACAATCAACCTTAATTATGACAGCCTGTCCCTGCTTCCATTGAAATCAGAAATAAAATTCCCATGGAGGTCAATGTGAGTGGGATGGGGCCCAAAGTCTTGAGGTTTGAAAGTCAAGGTAGAACAATTACTCAACAGCTGTGTTCTTTCTTTCTCACAGAGGATGTATTTCTCCTAGAAACAGATAATCCTAGAACAACACTGGTGTATGGAATTTTTACAACATCAAGGTAATTTTGCAGATTTGTAGAGCTCTGTGATCTCCCTCAGTTCAAATTGCATATAATCACACAAAGAGGTATTTTGTGTCAAGGCAATTGGGACTGAATGCATTACTGGCATATCCTGCACCTATCGTCGCCACCTATAAGAGGTCCTTTGAATCCTTCTTGTACTCATAAATTAGAAACACAATTAACTGTGCTGGAGCTGTACTCATTGTGCCAAATTGATCCCTGGTGTTGATTCAAGAAAATTATACCTGGGATAAATTTCCCCTCTGCTCCCAACCTTTTAAAAAGAAACTATTTCCTGTTGTTGACATATATTTACACTTTTTATTAGGTAGCAGGGAAGAACAAGGACATAGTGTTTAACTTCAATGTCCAATGAGAATTCTCAGCATCTCATCTGATATCTTTAGTACCTGAACAATCAAGCCCAGAATTCCTATTTAAATTCATGCTAATAGTTCCCAATAAGACATTAGCTCCCAAAAGACACCCTTATATCCTGTTTGATCAAGTCCTTCCTTAATCACAACCTGAGTCTTCAGTCTTCTCTTGATCACTAGTAAACATGGGCACTCCTCACCTCGTTGGAGATAAGGACCCACCTTGCTCTAAGAACAGAATGGATAGTTATTTGAGGAAACTCGGGTTTTCATGTTATGTTTGCTGGCCTGTGAGCTATCATTCTGAGAAACAACAGAGACTAACTTTGTTTGAATCCTGATGTTCTGGGTTTCTTCGCTCTTGGCACTTGTCCAGTTATCTGAACAATGAAATGCTATTGCCTGTCTATCAATATATTTTTAATACATACAACGATCAAGTATCTTGGGCCTTATATTTCAGTCCATTACCTTGACCTGGCTAAAACAAAATTAGTTAGAAGTCTTTTCTGTTGTTGTTTTGTTAAAAAAACAGAACTTTGTTGAAACAGACTTTTTGGTCATTTTTTTATGGAACATTTTTAAATAAAATGAAAAAAATAATAATTTCAGTTGAACATTTTCACAAAAGAAAAAGTCATTTCCTGATCATATCAATCACCATCATAAATTACAGGTCCAGGTCTCAAGCTTACATAATACACAGGCCTGGATAATGTTATAATATTTTGATGAGGGAAAAACAACCTGTACTACAGTAGTGGGCAACCTGAAGCCCATGGGCTGCATGAGGCTCTCTGGGACTCTGCCTGCAGCCCATGGAACACCTGGATGCTCCCCTCCCCCACTCACCTCTCACACACTGGAGCACCGGAGCTCTGCACTTTCTGCGCCTCCTTCCTTCCCGCCAGCACTTTCAAAGCAGCCACGAATCGCCTTATTTGCACTCTGTCCCTGCTTCTTCCCCTCTCTCCCTCTGAGAGCTGGAACACTACAAATCAGCTGTTTGTGGTGTTCCAGCTCTGGGAGGTAGAGGGAGGAGAGGGGACAGAGAGTGAATCAGGCAATTTGCATGCTCTGAAAATGCTGTGAGGGAGGCTGAGGAGCAGGTAAGTGTGGGGCTCCAGTACCCCAGTGCACAAGAGGCCTGGGGGGAAAGGTAGGCAGATGGGGGGTCCACAGGTAGACCCCCAGTGGGCTGCAGAAGCCTGCAGCACACTGAGGTAAAGGAGGATAGTGGCCCACCCACTATTCATGGTTGCTATCCCTGCTGTAGCTTGTAAATCAATGGTTCCCAGCCTTTTTTATACCACAGACCAGCCAACCCATTCACAAACTTTTGACAGACTGATAACATTTTATTTGCATATTTGCATGCTCATTATGCAAATAACGAATATGCAAATATGAAAATAAATGTTGCCTGTTTGTCAAAATACGTACCTCAGCCCCACCCCCTGATGTCCCTTAGCTTTGGCAGCCTCAACGGCCCAGCAGCCACAGGTTCATGGCCCAGTACTGGTCCATGGACTAGCAGTTGGGAACCGCTGGGCTACGTCTAGACTGGCATGATTTTGTGCAAATGCTTTTAACGGAAAAGTTTTTCCGTTAAAAGCATTTGCGGAAAAGAGCGTCTAGATTGGCAAGGACGCTTGCGGAAAAGCATCCGTGCCAATCTAGACGCGGTTTTGCGTAAGAAAGCCCTGATCGCCATTTTCGCGATCGGGGCTTTTTTGCACAAAACAAATCTTAGCTGTCTACACTGGCCCTTTTGCGCAAAAGGACTTTTGCCTGAATGGGATCATCAAAGTATTTGCACAAGAAGCAAATACTCCATTACATTAGAACATCAGAGTTCTTGTGCAAATTCAAGCGGCCAGTGTAGACAGCTGGCAAGTTTTTGCGCAAAAGCAGCTGCTTTTGCGCAAAATCATGCCAGTCTAGATGCAGCCCTGTTGTAAATAGTGGAGGCTGTCTACCCTGTATTACTCTTATACCACAAGAAAAGAAAATGCTGAGGCAAGGTTTAGTGATAAAACCACACTTATGATTATGTTATGGATCCAGCATATCTGAGTTGGAAACTATTCTATCTAATTCTCATGGTATTTCTGCAGTGGAAATTGGGTTTGAGTTAAGACAGCATATAAACTATACTGAATACTTGGTCTATTCCAGGCTCTCTAGACATTTTCTCACTTTATACAAGGTTTTACTCTTGTCTAGGTTTCTGTTCCCACAAACCACAAGACTTCTGGGTTTTTTTTTTTAATTCTACATTGTACATGTTATGTAATGAAATCTAGCAGTCATAATGAGTTTCATCTTGTTGCAGTGCTTGTATCTTTTTCACCTGTGCATACCTCATCTGAGAACAGTAATTGGAGAAACAGCCTAGGAGATAAAAATATTTGTTAATTTTATCTAAACTATATCGGTCTTGGCTGTGACAGAAGTGAATTATTTTTATAGCAGGAACTATTATAAAACTAATAAAGGTGCAATGCAGTGATCAAGTGCACCCTTTAAATACTTATCTTATATCTTCCATGAATACCTGGGAACATTTTGTAAAACAATTGTGAAGAAAAGAGGGTTCAGAAAGCATATGGGGTTATAATACATCTGAGGGCTTTCTCAAGGTAATACATGTGTGGAATAGTGCAATGATGATTGCTGGGTAATGTTCTTTAGCAGTTACCACATGTATAGACATTTGTTTTTTGCTACAACTTACAACTGCAGGATAGACATTTAACATTTTCCATATTCTTTGCTAGATTTTACCTGTTCAGTGTACAATAAACTGCAATTTGGATTTTCCTCATTTCCCACTTACTATTGAGCAAATCTGGAATGTCTGGATGCTTGTCTCTGAACACACCTCCAAAGCATGCTGTATTCTCCCTCCCAAAAATACACTCACAGTGGAGATAGAAGGAGACTGTTAATATCACAGCCAATATCCTAGCTTCCCACTGAAAATCATCTCCTTGACACAGGCAATCATCCTTAATGAAGAGTTCTAGAAGCATGTGCTGACAGCAAAGTCCATGGCAATATGGATCCACCACACCAAGGAACCAAGATAGAGCCTCTGTAGGCCCAGATAAATGTGAAGGCACAGGGCCTATGCAGCTGGATCCATACTAATTTCCAGGGATTCCCTGGAGTTAGTGGCTCAGAATTCTAGTTTAGTCTGTGGGAAGGTCACCACTCCTGATGGAAGAATGCAGAGGAAACTCTTCAAGGGGAACGTCATGAGGTTTCCTGTCCTCTGTGGTGATGTTTCCAAGTAATACCATGATCTGAGCCCATATTATTGATAGAAAGCTGAATACTGATTACAGTAGTCTAACTGCACTTATTATTTTAATGAGTGTTCTATTCTGGTGTTTTATAAGGCACCTATGGATTCTCATGGACTGAGGGCTGGGAGAGAGATGTTCTATTTCCAGTTCAACCACACAGAGTATCAAATCCTGGTGTCACTGAAGTCAGTGGTATTTTGACCACTGATTTAATTGGGAGAAGGTTATGGCCTAATGTGCAATATAGGGGAGGTCACTTAACCAGTCTCTACCTCCATTTGCCCCATCTGTAAAATGGGGATGATAATATATTCTCCTGTCATTGGAAAGATAGATACACTTTGTGAGAAAAATATTACTTAGCCTTGTAAGTTAGTGCTGTGTAGAGTAAGTGTAGATTAATGTGTGTAAAGTCATTTGAGGTCCATGGATGGAAGGTGCTATACAAGTGCCACATATGATTAAAAGTATCATCTCTATGGGCATCTAGCATCATGAACCCTTTGTGATGACAGCAAATCATATATATAGTAGCCCAATGTCTGAGAGTCTGTAACGCTGAAATGCTGGCTGTTCCCTCTAGGCGGCGCTGTTGCCTGAAATGCTGGCTGTTCCCTCTGGGTGGCGCTGTTGCTGAAATGCTGGCTGTTCCCTCTGGGCGGCCTGTGCTGCATGGGGAGTGCGGGGCCCAAACGGCCGCTTGCGCCGCTTGCTCCCCTGCAGCGGCCCGGCTGAGCGGCACAGAAGTCAGCCGAGCGCCACGGTGGGAGGCGAAGGGGGGAGGAGCGGTGATGTGCAGCATGACAGTGGCTCCAGGCCCCGCCCCCTGGCCGTGAACGTCACCGCCACGCCCCCCTTCGCCTCCCGCTGTGGTGCTCAGCTGACTTCTGCTCAGCTCAGCCAGGCCGTCACGTGGGAGCAAGTGGCGCAAGCGACCGTTTGGGCTCCGCGCTCCCCATGCAGCACGGGGTGTGCGGAGCCCAAATGGCCGTTTGGGCTCCGTGGTCTCCTGAGTGAGAGGCAGGAGGGGGAGGAGAAGAGAAAGAGAGAGACAGAGAGAGAGGCAGGAGGCGGAGAAGAGCTGGGGGGGGGAGGCAGTAGGAGGAGGAGAGAGACAGACAGACAGACAGAGCGAGAGACCGGAGGCTCAGGAGAGAAGACCAACGTGGAGGAGAGACCTGAAAATCCCGTCTTATGACGGGCTAATTGGCTAGTGTTATATAAAAGGCCAATTGTGGTGCAAATATTTTCCTTGTTTTTTTTCCTAGTTCTGTATTTAAAGGTTCAGCAGTGTGTGTGTATCACCTGTCTGATATCCAAACAGTGTTCAATGGGCCCTTTGCACACAAGGAAGGTCCTAACCACCAGCTAATCCCATACCAGGGCAGAATTCCATATCCACGACCTGGCACAGTAAGTACTAAAGATGTTTCTGCAAATCAAAACTTGGCAAATGTCTTTGTTTAATGTAACAAAATATAATAAAACTGGTGCTAAAGTACAGACCATAGATAATATCTAAAATAAATTGTAATTCTACCTATCTGCCTATTAAGCTACCCGTCATGCACATCACTATAATGTCTTATGTGCTTGCTCGCTCTTTCTGATCGGCAGGTAAAAGTCTATTATTTCATTAGATGTCTGGGGTTTTTTTAATCATGTATATATTTGAGACAAAGGAAGAGACAAAGAAAGAGTAGGGAGGGACTATTAAGAGAAGCCAAACTGAAGTGATTTTTTATTTCACCCTGATCATTCTTGCCTCTCATAGTTTCGAGTTCTATGTTTTAAGTTCAGTGCCCATAAAAATCTGTCTCCTGTGCACATGAATCTTCTTCCCCAGTTTTCAATAGTTTTATTATTCCAGTGGAGCATTGAGATGCTGTGGTGGGAGGTCATGGTTGCTGAGGGAGAGGCAGTCTCTCAGCTGATTATGTCAATCCCATGGAGAGTATTAATAGTTAGGAAAGAGTTCTTAAAATGGACTGTGTGATGGATGAGAGGCCAGGATGATCTGCTCACAGCAATCTTTGTTACTACATCTTTTTGTACCAGTTGGAGCTCTCTTGGGCCTTTGTTTCAGGATATACTAAATTTCAGTAATCAGCCTAGGGATACTAAAAAACATGGTGAGGTCTATCTCTTAAATCTGATAAGCATATTTATAAAATTGTATTTTGCTCTTTTTACGTACTGGCGATGTACAGAGGAGACCTGCAGTAAAACAAAAACAAAAAACATAATAAAATCTGAAAAAAATACTCCAACTACAATTACTTTAAAAATATCGGCAGTCTTCCATTTTTACTGGGGGATTTGCAGAGTTCTCTGAGGTGACATCTTAACTGAAGGGTTCAGAGTTGTATCTTTAACTAAAAAGCCTTTTCTCTAAATTGTTCTTTATTCACCTGAATTGAATAGTTTCTCCATATGTCATACAGAAGAAAAAAGGCTCACACACTTCCCATCACCTTTTTCTTTCTTTCTTTCTTTCAACATTTTTCAAATATGATACTCTCTCTTCTTAGTGCGTGCTCCTCTGCCTGATGAAACAGGATAGATGAGTGTCCGCTATTCCCACATTGAGCAGCTGTCACTAGTAATGAAGCTCTTCATGGGTTACAGATTGAATAGGCTCCAATTCCTGTGCAGGCATTAATGAACTGTGTAGCCTTGTCAAGCAATCCTCTGCACTATGACTTAAACTACCCCATGCTGTTCTCCTTTCCTGAAAAGCCCTCAAACCCTCATGCTTCATAACTCTAGAAGAATTTGCTTGTTATACCATATTTATGATGAACATCCCACCTTTTAGGGTGCATCTACACAGCAGGGCTTAACTCAAAATAAGCTATACAAATTAAGCTACGTCAATTGCATATCTTATTTCAAAATAGCTTATTCTGACATAGAGCGTCTACACAGCGCTTATTTCGTAACAGAGCACTCTTCCTCCTATTTCCCTTATTCCTCGTACAATTAAGGTTACAGGAGTCAGAGTAAGAAGTTGTCCAGTTGACAGTATTTTGACCTTATTTTGAAATAACTGCCTGCTGTGTAGAAACAGACTAAGTTATTTCGAAATAATGTTGCTGTGTAGAGGTGCCCTCAAAGATTGGCACCTTAGCAACCGTTCAGTGTTTGTGATTTGACTAATGAAAATACTCTTATTAGCAGTGATCAGTCATGTTGTTAGTTATCTATGAGAGCTTTGCAAATACACTTAGAATTGAAACATAATAGCTGATAATGGTAAAGGCTGAAATTGACTAGTTCAGTAAATAACAGCAGTGACCATCCCTGGGATTTACATTTCTCATGTCATAGCTTCAGGAATGTCAGTTCAGCCTCTTAAGATATTACTGGCTGTCAGATTTATGACTTTCATATCACAAAAGCTCTTCAGGGTTTGTTAATAATATTTCATGTTCCACTGCAGTTGAAGGTAGCATTCTTGTTTTCAATTAATTCAGATAGTCCTAATCTCATGAGTTCACTGTTGCTTTAATTTTACTGTTTATGAAAATAAAACGTAAATGGCTCATTTAACCAGGAATTTTTATGCTCTGGTGATTAGTTACATTTCAGTGTTTCTTGTTGCTTCAGGAGTATTGAATCTATGTATTTTCCAAACCACTGTCATGTTATTCTTGGTTCATCTTCTGAAGGTTTGTGAAGGGCAAAACATAGTAGGAGATCAGGCAAAACAAAGGAAAGGAAAATTTAACTTAGGACTAGGTTTTACATGGTGGCAAACATTGTCTTACTGTATCAGATGTGCTGATGGAATCTGAATGGAAAGGAACCTGAGAAGAAAGATTCTTCAGGTTCATGATGTATTCATCAGTTTTTGTGTTAGTTCAGTGTGGAGCTGTAATTAAAAGAAAAGCCAGAAAGATGGTTTGACACATTCATGAAAGAAGGCAAAAACAGATAGTATAGTATAAGGACATGATCAGTGATATGTCAAAACTGGAATCTCAAAACCCCAAAGCTCTGCACATTTCCAAGGGATTGGAGAGCTGGATATGAATCTTCTGACTGGAACTTCTCCTTATATATTTTCTTCAGGTCAAATTCAATCCTTAGATAGCTGATTTTCCAATACTAGTTCAGAGAAGGCCATGAGAACAAGTATCCAAAACACCGCATGGTGAGCATTCAGCCAAATTTTCCCCCTTCTGCTGCCAGTTTTTCCAAAATAAGACATGGCTTGACTCTAATATTCTTTCCCCAAAACTATCCAAATTCTTCTACACAAAAGTCTTTTAACAAGCCATTCCACAAACATGCAAGCAAGTTTGTCACTGATTTCCAGTTGTCATGTCAGCCAATTCCCATGGTACCTCCATTGTTCTGCATAATCCAATCCAGTTTCTTTGAGGGCAATATTTTCATCAAATTTGACTAAGATCTTCATTCTTCTTATTTGAAACTTCCCTATCCTCTCATCTGTTCCCCTGATACTTCTCTGCAAACCACCCAACTTCATCACAGTCACTAACTGAAACATTTTCTAACTTGTCTCTGCTTTTCTTCATTGGCAGAAGGCTCTCTGTCTGACATTCTGGAAGGAATAAGCGTATTTCCCACTGAAATCAGTGTAGGTGCAGCACCTTTGGAAAGCAGACCTCTTCTGTTTAGAAATTTAAATACATATTCAGATGCCTGCTTTTGGGGAACCGAGTTCAGAAAGTTTGCCAAAGTCCATTATGAGTTAGGAGCCTCTTTCTTGTCAAACATCAGCTTTTGGCCACTTCTAAGATGCTGGATTAGAAAGGAAGCAGTCTGACCCAGTACGGCAAAGCATATGTTCCACTTACATAAATAGATCTTTCAAATTAAACAGTTTGTTATAAATGCACTAACAATCAGCCAAAATGCTGTAACTGTAAACATCACAAATGCTGCATCACAACTTAAATAGAATAAAATAAAATAATATATTCAGTAGCCACAGTCAGGCTCTGTAGTCTTTGGTTGCCCTTTACTACATACCAAGTATTGCTTATTTCTTCCACACACTAAAATTACCTATGGAAAAACTTTTATGGCATAATTGGCAGCTTCCTACCACATTCAGAGCTGCTTAAAGGTTGTTTCTATTTTCCAGATTTTACAGAACTATTTTTGTATCTATCACTAGTTGAAGAATGCACTTTAACACAAAAGAACCCTCTCCTCATTTAGTTCATCTAACTATATGAAGTTATCTCTGCAGGTTAGTGGTAGCAAAATGTGCTGTGAATCTTGTGATTGTGTGTTTAAAACACCTGTAGGGAGGGGCATGCTGCAGAGATACACTCAGCTCTTTGAGGAAGGGAACAGCTCATGTTGTACTTCACTGACTTCTCTGGTGGCAGTGGAGACACACAATCTATGAATCTTTCTGAGTCCAGCCTTTCTGGCCAAAGAAATTATTCAATGACACTGACCTTTGGGCTGGTAATAGAACAATGAATTGATCCAAGAAAGATGGCTGGGGCTTGCCTGAAACAATTATGCAATTGCCAATCTGCTGTTCATGAGGACTTACATACCAGGGTTGAAATATATTTGGAGAATCACAGCAACATGGCTTAGGATCTCTGAGGCAAGAAGGTGGTAGAAGCTGCCTGGTAAGCCTTGTGCTATGCAGCAGTGTATCGTGGGTGACTCTTTCAATAGAAACATAGGTGCAGGGCAGGGATGTGGCCATTTTCCCTCTTTTCATGGATTGTGTGCTATGGGTCAAAATTTGAGCCTGATTCTGGAAAACACATAAGCACATTTAAGAGGTGCTTACTGCCAGTTAACTGGCCTGGCTGGAGCAGTGGGTTGCAGTGCAGATACTGTTTCCTTTTGGGCTGAGAACTTACCCAGTTTGCAGAAAGGGTGCAGGCAAACTCACCTATGGACTGAGTTTGGGTGTGAAACCTCCAGTGCCTCTCACCAGTCCCTTTGTCTGCCCAGTTCTCTCACAAGTCACTGTGAAGGAAACACAGCATGGTTCAGCTTATTCCACCAGAAATTCTAGTGAAATGCACAGGCGAACACCCATCAGGATACAGTACCCATCAGGATACAGTAACAGAGCAAAGGCTGTGCACTGGGGCTCCTCACACCGGGTTTAGGCTACCCTGGGTACTCATGTACAGTCTTGAAGGGTCTGGAAAAGGTTCCTTGCATTTTCTCCCTTCTTGCCCAAGGTTTTTCCAAATCTAGCATTGTGTGCATTGAATAATTATAACATATGACAGAGCTAGGTACCTAGTTATGCACCTACATATATCTGTTGGCCTTACATCTATTTTTGTACTACCCAAAGCCAAGATCTTTGAATCTTTCTCCTTAGCCGTCACTTGCATTCTTTGCAGTGGGAACTTTGGGAGCATTGCCATTTGGGGGAATGGAGCATTGCCATCAGCCTCGCTTGCAACAACACACAAATATGTTTGTGTTTATTTTATCTCAAATGAGGACAGTTTATAGACGCAGCTAGTAGAGGACAGCTTTTCCATTGTTTAAATGTAATCATTTTCACATGGAATATGAAGTGCTTTTTCAATAAAATGTTACCATGTCGCCTGCACATCAGTCAATGTTTGTAGATAGACTGAAGACAAAAAATCTTTGATAGATGCTAAGCATTGTTAAGCAATATTATGAATGCTTCCTTACAGTGTCCTGGAGGAGCCTTTACACCCAATATGCGAACAACTAAGGAATTCCCAGACGACGTTGTGACCTTTATTAGGAATCACCCCTTGATGTTCAATCCCATTTACCCAATACACAAAAGGCCATTAATCATTCGGACAGGAACAGATTACAAGTACACAAAGATAGCAGTGGACCGAGTTAATGCTGCTGATGGACGATACCATGTCTTATTTCTGGGAACAGGTAAGATGCATTTAACAGCAGATATGCACAGAATTCTTTTATTTATTTAACTTTGATATACTTCATTGTAGTTTTTAATCAGTTCCAAACCCTGTACAGCCTATTGTCTTCAGAAATGCTTGTTCAAACATGATTACTGTGTACAAAAATATGCCCTAACAGCTATAATCAGAACAAAACTTCAAAGAAAATAAAATGAATATTTATTGTAAAATATAGAATTTATTCACATGGTTCTCATTGGAGACGAAAGTCAACTATGATGTGTGCAATATGGTCTAGATTTACTCATCCTGAGTAGCATCTTACCCATAAGTAGTACCATTAACTTCCATGGATTGATGTTCTCATTTACTTGAGTAAGAATGTGGGAATCTGGCCTTGAATTTTTACTAATTATGAACATCATAAGAGGTAAGCTGCCTGTGGAAAGAACAGTAACGTGGCCAGAAAGTTAGAAGGGCATAAATAACAACTTCACAATAATATAAAAATATAGAGGGTTTTAGCAAATAGAAAAGAGAAAGCTGTAGCTCTAGCTGTCCTGTGTTGCAGAGCCTGTGTAAGTGCGACACAGGCTATGTCTACACTGCACTGTAGTTCGAAATAAGATACACAATTTGAGCTACACAAATTGCGTACCTTACTTCGACCTTATTTCAAAATAGCTTATTTCATAATTTGTCACCATCTACACAGCACTAAATTTCAAAATAACCCACTATACCAAAATGTCCCTTACTCCCCGTGGAATGAGGTTTATAAGGACATCAGAATAGCGAGCCCAAAATAACAGGCTTGCTGTTAAGACACAAGATATTTACTTTGGGATACTCTGGTATCCCGAAATAGCATTGCAGTATAGACGTAGCCTCAGTGACTACAAATATTTCCTTTACACTCCAACATAACAAACCAAATTCTGCTCTTCGTTTCACTCATGTGAATCTGTAGTAATTCCATACTGAACTGAGACCAATATAACTGGCCAGTCTAGTGATTTTCATTACGAACTGTAAGGCTAGAGCAGGGTTTCCCAACCTATGGGTTGGGACCCAAATATGGGTCACCATTACATTTCAAAATGGTCACCAAGTGTCTCCCCTGGTGGCTCTGCTTTCCCTTCTCCCCCCATTTTTGAAGTGACATGGGTCACCAAGTCTTCCTGAATTGTCAAAATAGGTCCCCATCTGGAAAAGGTTGGGAACCGCTGGGCTAGAGGATAGTGATTCAATTTACTTTTCAATAATATTGGGACTGGATTGAAATTGCAGACAACAATCATGCAGTGGCAGGGAAATAGACTAAAGTAGCTGATCTAGAGCTTGATCCTGAGTGGTCTTTGCACCTGGAGCTGCCATCGACTTAGTAGGGAGCTGTGCTTGTGAAGAGTTTGTGGACTTGACCTCTGATAAACTACAATCTAGGCTTCTTCATTCTATTTGTTAGCATAGAGCAATTTCAACTAAAAATAAGGCTGATAACCCTATGAGAACAGATTTGTCTCTCACCATCAGACAAGTCTTGTAGAAATATGGAATTACTGTTTTCTCCAACAAACTACAACTTAGACCACATGGGTTTTGGAATTACCATCCTTTTATTAGACTCATGAAGACAAGACTAAAAATCTTTCAAATTGCCAGACTTTTATGAGGAGGGGATTAAAAGAAACTCTCTTCTGAAAGCAAGTCCCCAGCCACCAAAGGAAATAAGAATACAGAAAAGCTCTGTTATTGTTCCCATGGCAAACCATCATCATGGGTGTCCCTTCACTATCTCATGATTAAGCAGAATGACACTTACTCTCTCTAGTGGCTAGTGTACATCACTATAAAGCATGGCAGCGATAGAAGATGCATAGAGTTTGGGTATTGAATTACAGCAAGAATTTAGTGAGTTTTGGATCTGAGCATTTTTATTTTTCTTGGCCCATCTAAGGCAAAATTAGTTTTAAAATTGCCTTAAAGTCTCTTGGTTTTGTTTTCATTGTTAGTCATCAGATTAATTAAGAAAATAATTACTAATTAAGACTTTTTTCCCTAACGTGTATCATTACTAGTAAGCCTTGTGCATCCAGCAACAAGCCAGGACACCTGAATCCTTCAGGGTTTAATTTGACACAATTGGGCCTATATCACTTTTCCTATGGAAAAAGCAAAGAAAGATGTTGTGCATGCTACTGTGGAAGTCTCTGGAGTAATGCTCATACATTCCTTGCTTATTTTTCACATAGATTAATATCAGCCCATCACATAGATTAAAATCACAGTTTTAATCACACTTGTCAAACAGTGGAATACAGATTGAAATTTACTAAACATTTTGGATGTTTTCCTGAATTTTCAAATATATCGATTTCAATTACAACACAAAATACAAAGTGTACAGTGTATAAGTCCACTCAGTCCTAGTTCTTGTTCTACAGTCTCTCAGATAAGTAAGTTTGTTCACATTTGCAGAAGATATTTCTTCCCATATTTTGTTTACAATGTCACCTGAAAGTGAACAGGCATTCATTCACGTGGACCTGTTGTAGCTGGCATCACAAGATATTTATGTGCGAGATGTGCTAAAGATTCATATGTCCCTTCATGCTTCAACCACCATTCCAGAGGGCATACTTCCATGCTGATAATGGGTTCCTCTTGTTAATGATCCAAGAAAATGATCCAAACCATCATGGACCAACATATTTTTACTTTCATAATCTGAGTCAGATGCCACTAGCAGAGGGATGATTTTCTTTTTTGCTGGTTTGGTTCTATAGTTTCTACTTCAGAGTGTTGCTCTTTTAAGATTTCTGGAAACATGCTCCATGCTTTGTCTTTCAGATTTTAGAAGGTACTTCAGATTCTTAAACCTTGGGTCAAGTGATATAGCTATTTTTTAGAAATATCACATTGGTACCCTCTTTGTGTGTTGTCAAATCTGCAGTGAAAGTGTTCTTAAAAATGAATAACATGCTGGGTCATCATCCAAGACTGCTATAAGATGAACAATGTGGCAAAATGCAAGTAAAACAAAGCAGGAGACATACAATTCTTCCTCGAAAAATTCAGTCACAAATTTAATTTTTTTAACTTCAATCATCAGTACGGAAGCATATCCTCTAGAATGGTGGCTGAAAGATTAAAGAAATACAAATGTTTAGCATATCTGTAGTGTAAATACTTTGCAGTCATGACTACAAAATACCATGCAAATGGTGGTTCTCACTTTCAGGTGACATGGTGAACAAAAAGTGAGCAGCATTATTTCTCTCTAAGTATACTTAGATTTTCAGAAAGCCTTTGACAAGGTCCCTCACCAAAGGCTCTTCTGTAAATTACATTGCCATGGGATAAGAGGGAAGGTCCTTTCATGGATTGAGAACTGGTTAAGAGACAGGAAACAAAGGGTAGGAATAAATGGTAAATTTTCAGAATGGAGATGGGTAACTAGTGGTGTCCCCCAAAGGTCAGTCTTGGGACCAATCCTGTTCAACTTATTCATAAATGATCTGGAGAAAGGGGTAAGCAGTGAGGTGGTAAAGTTTGCGGATCATACCAAACTGTTTAGGATAGTCAAGACAGAAGCAGACTGTGAGGGACTCCAAAAAGATCTCGCCAAACTGAGTGATTGGGCAACAAAATGGCAAATGAAATTTAATGTGGATAAGTATAAAGTAATGCACATTGGGAAAAATAACCCCAACTATATGTACAGTATGATGGGGGCTAATTTGGCTGTGACAAATCAGGAAAGAGATCTTGGAGTTATCATGGATAGTTCCCTGAAAACTTCCACACAGTGTGCAGCAGCGGTCAAAAAGGCAAATAGGATGCTAGGAATTATTAAGAAAGGAATAGAAAATAAGACACAGAATATCTTACTGCCCCTATATAAATCTATGATACGCCCACATCTTGAATACTGTGTACAGATGTGGTCTCCTCACCTCAAAAAAGATATTTTGGCCTTGGAAAGGGTTCAGAAAAGGGCAACTAAAATGATTAGGGTCCCATATGAGGAGAGGTTAAAGTGACTGGGACTTTTCAGTTTAGAAAAAGAGGAGACTGAGGGGGATATCATAGAGGTATATAAAATCATGAGTGGTGTGGAGAGGGTGAATAAAGAAAAGTTATTTATTAGTTCCCATAATAGAAGAACTAGAGGACACCAAATGAAGTTAATGGGTAGCAGGTTAAAAACTAATAAAAGAAAGTTCTTCTTCACACAGCGTGTAGTCAGCCTGTGGAACTCCTTGCTGGAGGAGGCTGTGAAGGCTAGGACTATAACAGAATTTAAAGAGAAGCTAGATAATTTCATGGAGGTTGTGTCCATAAAAGGCTATTAGCCAGGGGATAGAAATGGTGTCCCTGGCCTCTGTTTGTCAGAGGCTGGAGAAGGATGGCAGGAGACAAATCGCTTGATCATTGTCTTCGGTCCATTCTCTCTGGGGCACCTGGTGCTGGCCACTGTCGGCAGACAGGCTACTGGGCAAGATGGACCTTTGGTCTGACCCAGTACAGCCGTTCTTATGTTCTTATGTTATTATTTCCTGCAAATATAAACAAACTTATTTGTCCGAGTAATTGGCTGAACAAGGAGTAGGACTGAGTAGACTTGTAGGCTCTAATGTTTCATTGTTTTATTTCTGAATGCAGTTTTTTAACATAATTCTACATTTGTAAGTTCATCTTTGAAAAAGAGACTGCATTGCAATACTTGTATTAGGTGATCTTTTTGGGGAGGGTTTTACTATGCAAATATTTGCAATAAAAATAAATATAAAGTTAATATTGTACACTTTGTATTGTATGTTGTAATTGAAATCAATATATTTTAAAATGTAGGAAACATCCAAAACATTTAAATAAATGGTATTCTACTATACCTTGACAGTGCATTTAATCACAAGATTAATCACAAGCAATTATTTTAATCACACAATCAATTGTGATTAATTTTTGTAATGCCTTGACAGCACTAGATTTGTTTTAACTAAAAAAAACCAAACAGCATAAGAACAGCCATACTGGGTCAGACCAATGGTCCATCCAGCCCAGTACCCTGTCTGCCGACAGTGCCCAATACCAGATGACCCAGAGGGAGGAAACACAACAGGTAAAACTCACGTGATCCCTCCCCTGTCACCCACCTCCAGAGAAACAGAGGCTAAGGACACCATTCCTACCCATCCTGGCTAATAGCCATTGATGGACCTAACGTCCATGAATCTAGCTGGCTCTCTTTTTTGAACCCTATTAAAGTCCTAGCCTTCACCATACCCTCTGGCAAGGAGTTCTACAGATTGACTATGCGCTGAATGAAGAAAAACTTCCTTTTGTTTGTTTTAAACCTGCTGCCTATTAATTTCATTTGGTGACCCCTAGTTCTTATACTGTGGGAATAAGTAAATAACTTTTCCTTATTCATTTTTTCCATTCCAGTCATGATTTTATAGACCTCTGCCCCTCTCCGTATTTCCATCTAAGACTCTCAAATCACTTTACAAACTTTATTAAATTGAAACTCATTAATGATGTCACAGATTTCAATGATAAATAGTTAATTTGGGTCCAGTCCATCTCCCACTGGAGTCAATAAAAATATCTCCAGTGACTTCAAGTGGGAGCTGGGATCAAGTCTCAAAGTCAACTACTGAATATTAGTGAATTATTCCTCATTACACTCCATTGAGGGGGATAAGTCCAGGCAACCACATTTTATAGTTTCACAGAGAGCAGCCATGTGACTCAGCCCTAGCTACACAAAGAGCAAGTGGCTCATTAAAGGTATTAACTTACCTGAGCTGGCTATATGTGTTTGCTTTTGTTCTATAATCCACCAGCAACCCGTCCATTGTGAGCCAGTTTGTGTATTATGTAGAAGCATGGGTGTTACACTTGTGTCAAAAGGGCCTTTGTGATCTCTTTTGGCCCTTGTGGTTACTTCTAACTCTATGGCTCTATGATTCTACAAAATCTACTTTAGTGCACCACCTCAAGGAATTAAGATTAGAGCCCTGACTACTGAAAACAGTACACTTGGGCTACGTCTACACTGGCGACTTCTTGCACAAGAACTCTTTTGCGGAAGAGTTTTTGTGCAAAAAATCTTCCACAAGAGAGCATCTACACTGCCATGTGCTTTTGCACAAGAGATGTGCTTTTGCGCAAGAGCATCCATGGCAGTGTAGACACTCTCTTGCGCAAGAAAGCTCTGATGGCCATTTTAACCATAGGGGCTTCTTGCGCAAGAAATTCATGTTGCCTGTTTACACTGCCCTCTTGTGGAAGAGCTCTTGCGCAAGAGGGCTTATTCTTCATGGGGAGAGGAATAAACTCTTCCAGAAGAAGTCCTGTTTTATAACGCTATACTGTAAATTTACTTGTGGAAGAACACTCATGCAGTATAGACAGCAGGCGAGTTTTTGAGCAAGAACAACTGTTCTTGCGCAAGAAGCTGCCAGTGTAGACATAGCCTTGATGAATTGTGTTACATGTAATTTATATTTTCCACTAGTCTACTTTTTTTGGACGTTATTATTCCTGGGTGGTACAGAAATTTGTCCTCAAATGCAAATAGCTTCATAGCCCTGTGGTAAAACAAACATCTATGACAGAGGTACAGCACCTCTCAACCCTTGAAAATACAAATGATCAAGTTTCTTTCTCTGAGAACAATGACTCTTTACCCTTTTCCTTGGCTCTGTTTTCTGTGAGGCTTGGGAGGATTTGATAAAGACATTAACGGTCAGAAGAAATGCTGAGGGAGTTTACTTTTATGTAAGCTTCTGGCACATGCAAAACCCACATTGTATAACATTTGATAATTTCTCAGGGGTCCTGAGCCTCTCAGCAGCAGAGAATGGGACTTGGCAGCTGGTGACAATTACATTCTCTCTGATGGCGAGTCACTGCTGCTGAACTGAGATGTTGCCAGTCACGTCTGTCACTGTCAGTGACCTGTCTCATGCTGCAAATCGGAGTGTTTTATGTCTTGCCAGATTCAGAGTGCACAAAATGTTTAGCTTCCCTCGTCTTCTTGAAAGCCTTAGTAATAAATGAGTTCCTGAGTGCAAGTGAACAATAACAAAAGTAGCTCTAGCATCTTCTGTATTTTTCAA
This sequence comes from Pelochelys cantorii, assembly GCA_032595735.1. NCBI lineage: Eukaryota > Metazoa > Chordata > Testudines > Trionychidae > Pelochelys > Pelochelys cantorii. The sequence goes on along the minus strand of CM064326.1, from coordinate 327,363,666 downwards.
CGTGTAGTCATGGCAAAGAAAGGGTGCAGGCAGCCATGTCTTTTTTTTTTTAACATCAATGTGAAATAAATGCAGTATTTCCTTTGCACCACCCAACCCAACCAGGCATGTCATACTCACTGTAGCTGTTCCTTGTGAAGAGTAAATCTCAGTACAGTACTTCTTTTCTAGGCTACATGATTAGTGAAATAATTCCCATAGACTAATGTTGTGCTTGAAACATTGCACACAGCTTTTCAAATGATAAGGATCTCACATTTACACTGTGTCTTTCATCCTTAAGAATCCCAAAGCACTATATAGAACACAGCAGGTTGATGTGAAGATTTGACACAATGGGGGATCTCTTCATCTACCACTGAAAGGGAGGTGCCTGTGAGTTGAAAAACAACAAGTGTTAAGCACTAGATAAGTATCAGAGGGGTAGCTGTGTTAGTCTGAATCTTCATGAACAACGAGAAGTCCTGTGGCACCTTATAGACTAACAGATTTATTGGAGAATAAGCTTTCGTGGGCAAAGACCCACTTCGTCAGATGCATGTAGTGGAAATTCCAGAGACAGGTATAAATATACAGGTACACAAAAAGAAAGGAGTACCAATCAAGAGGAAGGCCAGAGATAACAAGGTCAATTCAGTCAGGGAGGATGTGGCCCACTTCTAGCAGCTGATGTGGTGCTCTTGGTGTTCACACCTCCATATCAGCTGCTAGAAGTGGGCCACATCCTCCCTGACTGAATTGACCTCATTATCTCTGGCCTTCCTCTTGATTGGTACTCCTTTCTTTTCACGTACCTGTATATTTATACCTGCCTCTGGAATTTCTACTACATGCATCTGACGAAGTGGGTCTTTGCCCATGAAAGCTTATTCTCCAATAAATCTGTTAGTCTATAAGGTGCCACAGGACTTCTCGTTGTTTCAGCAGTAGATAGGTTAGTGCAGAATACCCTCTCATTCCAATAGAAACCACAGCTGTAGTGAGCTGGGCACACTGTAATTAGCCATTTGCATATTTGACAAGGGCAATGAGGCTAATTATCTTTTCCTCTATGCAATGGGTAGTAATATCACCAGGTCAAGACCTTGGATTTAGATTTCTTCTTCATTTTCTCTGCTTCTTCATTAGGTCTATGCTTGTCAATTTTTGCAGCTCATAAAGCATTTCATTTCCCTTGCATTTTATTTTAATTACATTGCTCCATGTTCCAAGCTTCCAAATTCTCCACTATGTTCCCTGCTAGGTTGTTTTCCATTTTAGTTCTAAGAAATGTAGTAAATCAGCACAAAAGCCTTTTTTTTAGATTAATATTTATTTTTAATCTTGCCGCTTACCACTTGCATTGCCAAACTCTTTGTACGGAGTGCATCTGATTGCACAATCATGAGACTTTGCATGTTTTCTTTATTGTGGTGAGCCTTATGAAAATATTTAAAAGTCTGCATCAGGTTGAGGCACATTCAGCAGTCGTTGGCCATCCATAAGAATTTTCTCAGCTCCTTTGAAAAGGGGCCTAAATTACTATTGTAAAAAGTGTTTCAGATTTCAGGATGATTCCACACAGTTTAACTTGTGTGGTGTGCATGTTGTATCCAGTGTCCAATGTTGTGTGTGCTTGTTCAGTGTTTCTAATTATCTTTCCTTCTCCGGTCCAATTGTTTGAACCTGTCATATGAAAGACTGGTTGCATTTAGCACTTTCAGAAGATGAAGTTAAAATATGGATGCCACATATGTGACTAAATCCCTAGGGTACTTTCTTTTAGCACTTTCTCCCTGATGGCTGTCTTTCGGAAAGACTAACCCTCGCTAATAACAGTAATATGCAGCAGTGAATTAACCCATAACATATAATGAACAACAGCTCATTACAGAGCTTGATAATCAGGTCAGAAAAACAAGCCTGCCTGCCACTAGTTTGAATTCTGTATTTGAGCTCTGGAATAAGGTTTTACACCAAAGTGGTACAAAAGGCAGCCTGTTTCCCCCAATTTATACAGTTCATGAGCAAATCATTCAAAGTGAAATAGGGTGATCATCTCCCCCAAAGCTTTTTTTAACTTTACAGCCATTTCTACGAGTTGCAAATTCACCCCAAGGTTTGTATCCTGAGATCCCTTCTTAGGCAATGTCTCCACTTGCCACATCAGAGATTGATCTTCTAGTGTTTGATTTAGCGGGTCTAGTTAAGACCCGCTAAATCAAACGCTGATGGCTGCTCCAATTAGCACCGGTACTTCTTGCAGTTGTAAGGAGTAAGGGAAGCTGACTGGAGCATTTCCTCCTGTTGGCCTCCCACTGTGAAGATAACTCTAAGATTGGCTTAAGGTACGCTGACTCCAACTATGTATTTTACATAGCTGGAGTTCTGTACCTTAACCTGACCTTCCAGGTCCATTGTACACCTGGCCTCAATTCTAACTCAAACTTACACTGACTTTCAGATTTTGTTTGCAAATAGAGTGAGTAGGTGCAGGCTGAAGATCAAAGTACTTTGTCCAGAAATTTTTGCACTTACCACTGCTTTTTGGCAGAGACTCCAAAGTGTTGTACAGAACAAAGTGTTGTTCATTAAGAGCAAGTTTGTAGGCTGTATAAGTATTATCCATTTCAAGGTGGGATAAACTAAGACATGGAACATTTAAATGACTGTGACCAGGCCATCCTCGTGGAATGAAGATTATAGGGACATCAGAATAGCGAATCTGTTATATTTTGAAATAACAGGCAAGTCAGAAGATGTGGAGCAGCTATTTGGGATATCTCTGGTATCCCGAAATATCACTTCCATGTAGATGTAGCCTTACTGTAGTAAGGTCAAGTGTTATGTATTACCGACAGAGAGACCAACAAAAGGCATAAATCTTCTATGTAACTAAGTATGTTCTAGTGTTTAGCAGCAGACAGAGTGGCTTGTCTAGTAATTTAGTAAAACTAACACATTCTTTATCAAATTCATCTTTAGAATGACTTTAAGGAGTCAACAGAGTTATGTCAGGAAGGAAATTGTCCCTCTGTATATTTGATTTTGGTAGATTTTGTGAGGAACATAACCGACAGGCATTCATTCTTTGTCCTCTTGTATTTTGCTTCCAGAATAATAAACTGGAAAACACATCGGACTGTATAAATTTCCATATCTCATGTGTTTTGCCAGTACCCTTTCCAACTTTCCTTTTGATTCAGGAATTTAATTCTATTAACAGAAGTGAACAAATTAGATTTGCAACAAAACCAAATGTAGTTATTCTCAGATGAACACATAGAAATGCATTTGGTTTGACAGCCACTGTTCTTATAGTCTAGAGAATGAAATATTTTGGAGAAGAGACCAGGAAAGCCATATGGGGACAATTATTTTTGTTTCACTTACCAAGAAAAAAACTGAACAATGACTGTAAAACGATTATTATTGTGTATTGTTGAGGTACAGCTCACAGACTATGCATTGTTGGGGAAAGTGACCACAGGCCAAAGTTACTCCTTGCATACAATATTTTTAATGGGCAATTTTCCATTGTCATGCTTTACATTGCATAAATTACCTTGAAAATATTATAGCAGAACTAATAAATGCAGTAGAGCACCATGGGGATTTTTTATGAAAGAAGAATGTATCTGGTAGGGATGTAAATGGTTAACCAGTTAACTGGTAAGACGCACCCTTAATGAGGCTTACCAGTTCTGGTTAACTGGTAGGGACTGGAGCAGCTCCCTACCCCAGGAAGGGAGCTGCTCCAGCCCCATGGGGCCCAGTCCCCCCACTACAGACTTATATTGCTACTTTATACTGCAGAGCTGCAGCACATGTAACCATGTAACTTCAGTTACATTTTTAAATGAATTTTTATATCCCTAGTATCTGGAGACATAGATCTGACCTGTATTGTTAAAATAATATTGAGACAACAGACAATACATTGAGATGCACATGGGAAATACTATCTGCTTGCCCTGTTTCATCAAGCTATTTCAGCAGTTAATGCAGGGGCAGGCAATAATTTTTGTGGAGGGTGGAGGGACACTCCACAAATTTTGATAAGTTGTCAGGGGCCAGCTGTGGGCCCCCAGAAGGGCCTGAGGTGGAAGGAGCAGGGCCTCAGGTAGAAGGGACTGTGCTGGGAGCTAGACAGAGAGTGTGAGTGTGTGTGTGTGAGAGAGAGAGGCTGTGTGTGTGTGTGTGTGTAACAGAATTTGTGACACAGATTGAGCGTGTGTGACACAGACTAGGTATGTGGGAGAATGTATGTGTGTGTGCTGATTGCTGTTGAGTAAGTTTCTGAGAGACACCATGTACTGTATCTTTAAGACAGGGTAGGCTCTCCTGCTTTATTGTCTCCTCCCTCCCACATTCTGCAGAGATGGGGTATAAGAGGAGAGAGAGAGAGAGAGATGGCTGCTAGAGAATTCTTAGAAACAGTGCACTGACACTTAAGAGAGGCACTCAGCTCAGTCACTCATCATACATCAGACTAGAGCGTGTCCCTTGCCCTGACTTCTGCTCTGCAAAGATGGGGTATAGGGGCAAGAAAGCACTCTGACTTCAGCACTCCCGTCTCGCCTGCCCTCTGCACGGCTAGCAGGAGGCTCCTGGGAGCCCCTGGACTGTAAGACGGAGTAGGGTGGGAGGAGGGGCAGCAGAACACATGTTGTTGGCTGTAAAGTATGCAGGCTCTGCTAATCAGCTTGATCGGCCAGAGAGAAATGCTGGGTTGGCCATATCCGGCCTACAGGGAGTACTTTGCCTACCCCTAAGCTAATGGTACAGGAACCCACATTTTAGATATGGAGTGCCTTATGAGGACAGAAATCCTTGAATTTGTGTGCTCATATCAGTGCTTAGTTATATAAATGCCCATGTTGGTCACCTACTGTAAGTTCTCATTTCAGCATCCGAGATCAGGGTTTGTGCATTGAAGACCCATTTACGAAACATGTGGCATGGGCTGTTACATAGCTGAAATATACTGACTTCTGCATGGGAGAGACCCATATTGCACCCGTGGGGATAGGAAGGGTCTCTATCAATGTGCATTGGAGTATTTTGCATCCTGTAAGAGGGCTTTAGAGGACACAGGACAGGCAGTTAAGAGTGTGTTGAAAAATTCATGACAATCAGCAACTCCCCTCCTCCCCCAAGTATTGCCTGATAGTGTATATCTTGATGGTGAGGGAACAAAAGACATTGCTGGAGAAGAGTCATAGCACAATAATTTGAAGGGAGGTAAGGAAAGAGAGTAGAGACAGACTGTGTCTACAAGCTACATAAATTCATGATTGCTTGACTGACTATAGAGGTAAAGCTTGGTGCCTTATCTGTCTCACATGTGCGCGTGCACACACACACACACACATACACACACACACACACACACACACACACACTCTTCATCTCAGCTCCATGAAAAGACATTCCACAGTATTCAAGAAGTTTAGTGACTAGGTAGGTCCTGGTAGCCAGTAAGTCTCTTTCAGCTAGCAGCTTTGCTAATGTTGACACCCTGTCCAGACCACTGGAATACTGTCAAAAGATTTAGTTTCAAGAAAGTTCCGTATGGAGGAGCTGGTTTATCATGTCATTGAATAATGAGGACAAATGATAACCATCTACTAATTGTCATGAAATAATCATGGCTAACATTTGTTAAGCACGTAGAGTTAATTGCTATACATTTTTTTAATATCTTGGTTGATTTAGGTTGCTTGATTTAAAATTAAAACATAACAGTGTGGTTGAGGTGGCCGGGATTATTCCACATGAGTACAGTTCTTTATTTTGAAGCCAGAGTAAGCCTATCTACTGGCTTACACCAGGGAAAAATGATTTTAATTATTTACAGGAACCAACTTGCATTCTAGCTCCAGCTATGGAATTTAGTCACTGACCTTAAAAACAAAATTGGAAGTCTCCCGCTTTTGCCTTTCTCTGTCAACATCATAGATTTCCTGATGTGAAGCTCAGATCACCCCCCTCCAGGGAGAAATGTGTGCACACACACACACATACACACACACACACACACACACATACACACTGCAGCTCTAACATTTTACTGACATGCTCAATTCAATAGTATTATTATTGAAACATTTCAAGACAAAAGAGAGATACAAACTCCTTCATCTTATTCTTCTTGACAATGTAGAGGAAAATAGGTTTGTTAGAGTCAGACTGAGTTCTAGTTTTACCTGACAAAGGAAATCTATAGCTCTTTTTTCATCCAAAGCTAAGACTACACTGCATTGGAAAGGTGTGATTCCCTTGCTTGTGTACACATATTTGCACTTGGTGTCATTGAGCCACCAAGAATACACTGTAGCCTCAGTAGCAGAGGTAGGGATAACAGAAGCACAGCTGAGTGCTGCTGAATACAAACCCACCTGAAACCAGTGGGTACTTACTCACCAAGGCTCAGCTGTGCTATAGAGTCCATACTGCTATTTATTCTTGCGCTAGTTTTATGAGCGGTAGCATGAGCTATCCATACATGAGCAAAGGAATCACATATAGTTGGCTTGCAGTATAGATGTAGAACCACCACTGTCCTGGGTTAGCAGCATAAAAGTAGCTGTTAAGATCATCTTCCAGGTCTATCCTTCTTACCATCTCATATCTTTCTTCAAGTGCATCCTCTGACACTGTCTTTTCCTTTGCATCAAATACAGAGTTTTTTGTCCCTACTTTGAAGGCTCTAGAATGCTGGAGTCCTGGTCTGTGACTTGGGCCCCTGGGTGCTATGGTAACACTAAATTACCAATATGGTATTTAAATATTATTAATTATTATTATTATTCTTTTATTAAATAATCTCTCCCATTTGATCTTTCATATTGTGTCACCTCACACACTGCATTCTATACCACCCATGTCACACAGAACATCCTCCCTGAACCAATCCATAAAGGTACTACTTTACCCTCCTTCGATTTTCACTTCAATACCCATTTCAAATTGTAGTGCTCACAAACTGATTTTTGGGACACAGACTACATCCTACTGTGACATTGTAAGAGCATAGTTTTGATACATTCTTCGTGTCCACCCCTGATTTTTATGTGGCACTCAGAACAGTGGCTCCTGCTGCTACATAAGGTCTCATTTATTGATGGTGCACACCAGCTCATACAGGCTAGGATTTGCTTTCTGTAACGAAATGTGTACCACACAGGTTGCTTACATATTATTAGTTTCTGTTATATGGATTGCAAATCGTATCCATTTCTCCTTTCCTTTGTTTCTCTTGTGGTTTTTAGATTATAAAGTCTTTGTGGCAGGGGCTGTTTTTCCTCTCCCTACATGGCACCTAGTACAGCAGGGACCTAATTTTGACTGGTACCTGTGGGTACTATAAAATAATAATACATAAATAAATGAATAGATAATATTTGACCTGACTTACAGTAAAGTGTAAAAATATAATTAGGAAGACCAAAAAAGAATGTGAAGAACAGCTAGCCAAAGTATCAAAAAGTAATAGTAAAAAAAAAAAAAAGTATATCAGAAGCAGGAAACCTGCTAAACAACTAGTGCGGCTACTGGACAATAAAGATGCTAAAGGAACACCCAAGGATGATAAGGACATGACAGAGAACCTAAATGACTTACTTGTATTGGTCCTCACAGCTGAGAATATGAGGGAGATTCCCATATTCCTTTAGGTGACAAATCTGAGGAACTCTCCCAGACTGAGGTGTCATTAGAGGAGGTTTTGGGACAAATTGATAAACTAAATAGTAATAAGTCACCATGACCGTAAAATATTCACATTTGAGTTTTGGAGAACACAAATATAAAATTACAGAACTGCTAACTGATATGTAACCTGTAATTTTAATCAGCTTCTGTATCAAATGACTGGAGGATAACTAATGTGACACTTACAAAAAAAAAAAAAAAGGGCTCCAGAGGTGTTCTCGGCAATTACAGGCCAATCAGCCTGACTTCAGTACAGGGAAATTGGTTGACATTATAGTAAAGAAAAATATTATCAGACACATAGATGATTACAGTTTGTTCGAAAAGAACCAACATGGTTTTTGTAAAGGGAAATCATGCCTCACCAGTCTACCAGAATTCTTTGAGGGGAGTCAACAAGCATGTGAAAAAGTAGATATAGTATACTTTAGTTTTCAGAAAGCCTTTGACAAGGTCCCTCACCAAAGGCTCTTAAGCAAAGTAAACTGTCATGGAATAAGAGTAGGATTGCCAGGTGTCCAGTTTTGAACCGGACAGTCTGGTATTTGAGCTTTCTGTCTGGGAAACAAATTGAGAAAATACCAGACATATAAATGTCCGGTATTTTCTAATTAAGTTATTATTATCATGAGTATCAGTACGTAGTTGCGTACTGCCTGGCTGGTAGACACACTCACGCTGTGTGAGCGTGTCTACCAGCCAGGCAGTACGCAACTACACAGTAGAGAGGAGGGAGAAGAGGGGCGGAGGTGGGGCGGGATGTAATCCCTGGGGCCCTTCTCACCTGTGGGACCGTGCACGGGACAGGCAGCACCCCCGGATTTGCGTGCACCCGGGCCAGCGCCGCTTCCCACCTCCCGCTTCCCCCCCCCGCACCAGCCCTGTTCTCCCCAACCCCCCTCCCAGCCAGCCCTGCTTCCTGCCGGCTGGTCTTCCCCCCGCACCCCGATCTCCCCCAGCTAGCCCTGCTCCCCCCAACCCCCTCCTACCAGCCCCGCTCCCCTCCTGGCCGGTCCCTCCCCCCCATCTGAGATCAAGTGTGTATTTTTTTTAAACCATTTGGTAACCCTAGATAAGAGGGAAAGTCCTCTCATTGATTGATTGGTAACTGTTAAGAGATAGGAAACAATGGGTAGAATCACAGAATACTAGGACTGGAAGGAACCTCGAGAGGTCATCAAGTTCAGTCCCCTGCCTTCATGGCAGGACCAAATACTGTCTAGACCATCCCTGATAGACATTTATCTAACCTACTCTTAAATACCTCCACAGATGGGGATTCCACAACCTCCCTGAGCAATTTATTCCAGTGTTTGACTACCCTGACAGTTAGGAACTTTTTCCTAATGTCCAACCTAAACCTCCCTTGCTGCAGTTTAAGCCCATTGCTTCTTGTTCTATCCTCAGAGGCCAAGATGAACAAGTTTTCTCCCTCCTCCTTATGACACCCTTTTAGATACCTGAAAACTGCTATCATGTCCCCCCTCAATCTTCTCTTTTCTAAACTAAACAAACCCAATTCTTTCAGCCTTCCTTCATAGGTCATGTTCTCTAGACCTTTAATCATTCTTGTTACTCTTCTCTGGACCATCTCCAATTTCTCCACAGCTTTCTTGAAATGCGGTGCCCAGAACTGGACACAATACTGCAGCTGAAGCCTAACCAGTGCAGAGTAGAGCAGAAGAATGACTTCTCATGTCTTGCTCACAACACACCTGTTAATGCATCCCAGACTCATGTTTGCTTTTTTTGCGACAGCATCACATTGCTGACTCATATTCAGCTTGTGGTCCACTATAACCCCTAGATCCCTTTCTGCCATACTCCTTCCTAGACAGTCGCTTCCCATTCTGTATGTGTGAAATTGATTGTTCCTTCCTAAGTGGAGCACTTTGCATTTGTCTTTATTAAACTTCATCCTGTTTACCTCAGACCATTTTTCCAATTTGTCCAGATCATTTTGAATTATGACCCTATCCTCCAGAGCAGTCGCAACCCTCCCAGCTTGGTATCATCTGCAAACTTAATAAGTGTACTTTCTATGCCAATACCTAAATCGTTGATGAAGATATTGAAGAGAGCCGGTCCCAAAACAGACCCCTGCGAAACCCCACTTGTTATACCTTTCCAGCAGGATTGTGAACCATTAATAACTACTCTCTGAGTATAGTTATCCAGCCAGTTATGCACCCACCTTATAGTAGCCCCATCTAAGTTGTATTTGCCTAGTTTATTGATAAGAATATCACGCAAGACCATATAAAACGCCTTACTAAAGTCTAGGTATACCATGTCCACCACTTCTCCCTTTCCACAAGACTCGTTATCCTACCAAAGAAAGCTATCAGATTGGTTTGACATGATTTGTTCTTTACAAATCCATGCTGGCTGTTCCCTATCACCTTGCCACCTTCCAATTGTTTATAGATGATTTCCTTAATTACTTGCTCCATTATCTTCCCTAGAAAATAGATGTAGAAATAAATGGTCAGTTTTCAGAATGGAGAGAGGTAAATAGTGGTGTGCCCTTAGGCTCTATACTGGGACTAGTTCGATTCAACACATACACAAATCATCTGGAGAATGGGGTACACAGTGAAGTGGCAAAATTTGCAGATGATACAAAACTGCTCAAGATTGATAAGTCCCTGGCAGACTGCAAAGACCTGCCAAAAGAATCTCACAAAATTGGGTTAATAAAGTACAGCCCCTTGGTCTCCCCCATCACTGCAAGATTAGAGCACCAGCGCTGGCTTCCTGCTGCGAGCAGGGAGACCCCTCAGCCGTGTGGGCCACATCTGGCTTGTGAGGAAGTGACCCCATGTGCTGCTGCTCCTTCTTCCCCTGGCTGGGGGAACAGCAGTGCAGGAAACTGCTCGCCTGGAAGCTTCCCCGCTGCTCCCATTGATGAGAATCACAGCCAATGGGAGCAGCAAGGGGCGATGCACCTCCATTGCCCTCACACACACACCTTTCCACTGAGACCCTACACTCCCATCCTGCTCCTGCATCCTCCCTCCCACCCAGACCTTGCATCCCTTCCCCCACCTGCACCTATTTTGTCATTATGGGTGGTTGGCTGGTGAACCGTGGAAAGATTTACATTGAGTGCGGTGGGCCATGGGCCAAAAATGTTGAAAACCCACTGCTCTATATAAATTCATGTTGTGCCCACATCTTGAATACTGAATACAGATGTGATTGACCTATCTTCAAAAAGATATATTGGAATTGGAAAAGGTTCAGAAAAGGGCACCAAAATTATTAGGAGTATGGTATGGCTGCCATATGAAGAAAGATTAATAAAACTTGGACTTTTCAGCTGGGGAAAGAGATGACCAATGGGGGATAGGATAGAGGTCCATAAAATCTTGATTGGTGTGGGAGAAAGTAACGAAGGAAATGTTATATACTCCTTTTTATAACACAGGAAATATGGGTCACCAAATGAAAATAATAAGCAGTAGGTTTAAAACAAATAATAGGAAGTATTTTTTCACACAAGGCACAACTAGCCTGTGGAACTCCTTGCCAGAGGATGTTGTGAAGGCCAAGACTATAACAGGATTTTAAAAAGAACTAGATAAATTAATGGAGAATTGGTCCTTCAATGGCTACTAGCGAGAATGGGCAGGGATGGTGTCCCTGCCCTCTGATTGCCAAAAGCTGGGAATAGGTGATAGGGGATCAATCACTTGATAATGACCTGTTCTGTTCATTCCCTCTAGAGTACCTGGCATTGGCCATTATCAGAAGACAGAATACTGAGCTAGATGGACCCTTGACCCAGTATTATGTAAATCAGAAAACGAGTGAGCAAAGTCTGATCCCTTTACACCCCTATTGCCTGAATCATATTATAAAGAGTTATTACACATAGTTTAAAAAGCAAACACACAAAGTTATTGGGCTCATTACAAGAGTAACTGGATGAAGTTCTGCGGTCTGTGTTGTAAACAGGGGGATCAGACTTAGATGATCTAATGGTCCCATCAGGTCTATAAATCTATGACTTTATGAAAATCATTTCCACCCTTCTCTCCATTATGCTTTTTCCTCTACTATTTTTGTCATTGTTGGTAATAATTCATCTCTTCTCTGCTTTCATGTTCCAGATCAGGGGACTGTACAGAAAGTTGTTGTTCTACCCACAAACTCTTCTGCAAATGGAGAACTGATTTTAGAAGAACTGGAGGTTTTTCAGGTTTGTCTTGCTCCTCTTTCATTCCTCTAGCATGTATGTTCACACAAACAGTTTGGTCCAAAAGACTTTGGCAAGGGTGATTAGCTCTTGCTAAAAAGATCAAATAAATTAGAAGAATGTCAGCTTAATGCTCTCCATCTGAATGAAGTAGAAATAAAGAGATGTCTAGGGTAATGTGGAGTGTAAATAGGCTTAAATTCTTTTTTCCTGTATTCAAATACCTTTTCCCCCCCTTATTTTGTCATCCTGGCTCAAAGGATTTTGCAAATCACATTTTTAAGAGCTTATGCTATACTGGCTGCCAGCAGCAGACTTTTATCATTGGCATCACATATTGAGACGGCAGCCATTTACAGCTGAAATTTCAGTTTTTCTTTCTTTTTTTAAACCGTTGATTGTACGATAAGCTTTCTGATTCTGAGCCACAGATTTGAAGCAAACTAGTGTTGTTTTTACTTTGCTCCAGTTCTTTAAAGCCGGACGTCAATGGAGTCATAAAGCTGTAGACCTAAATCACCTTAAGCTGAAAAGAAGCATAAACAATTAACAAAAAAATAATAAGAGTCTCTGTCAATCATTCTAGCAGCCTGTTAGAACAACAAGGCACTGTTCACCCTACCGGTGAAAGCTCTTTAAAATTTGTGAGTGGTCTGCCATGTACCGTCAGGGCAAGTAGTGATGCTCAGTCACAGGGCTCAGTAGGATCTCTGCAGAGCTACACTGCATCCAGCAGAGCTCAGCCTGTCGGGAAGAGGGACTAGGAAACCTGCTTGCTGTGATGCAGCTAACTTGCAGTGTGGGCAGGGTCTGATCTCCCCCTCAACCCTCTTTGGGCACACCCAGGTAGCATACCTGAGGACCTATGGACCTCCTTTGTGTGAGCGTATATACGGGAGTGCCATCTGTGTGCAATATCCTCCTCGGCACATCTTCATAAAGACCTGACCCATCCCTGGTTGCAGTCCCTTTGTACCCCAGGATCCCACGATGAGTTGCCTATATACTTAAATAGTCTTGTTATTCCTTATGTGGGAAACTGAGACTATTTTTTCCCCCAGAAGTGCATATGAATAGTATTTTATGGGGCTTGTTCACCAGGGTAGGGAAAACTAGACAGGGAAAGCAAGGGCTGATGGGAAGTCTGTACCAAACCCTGGGAGAGAATCCAGGGCCATTATTCTTGGTCCTCTGCTTGGCCTTCTCATCACACAACATTGCATTCTGAGCCCTCCAGAGCATTGCAGCATAAGCTCTGGGCTCCAAACATAGGTAGTTGTACTGGGGCTTTCCTAATGACTATCAGAAATAGAGGGGACAAGGCTCGCATAGGCTCATACTTAGTAAAGGCATCCCCAAAGTAAAGCATGTGGTAATGCTGTCAAGTATTTTCTTTTTGAAAAGTAGCTCTGAGAGTGGAAAGTGGAATGAGACCCAAGGTGGCATTTGACAGATTGCAGTGACAGACGAGGCAGCAGAAGAGACAGAGAGCCCCAGAAGAGCACTGCAGGCACAAATTGGGGACATTTTTATATACTTTGGTGATTGTGAAAATGAGACACTGATAGAATGGTTTGAAGCAAGGAGGGAACAGGCACTTTGTACTTACCACACACTGACATCTGCAAATTTATTACCCATTAGACATGAACTGGCAGTCACAATCTTATTAATCTAGCCATTTGCCCCTTACAACTACGTCAGTATGAATCATTTTTCACCTACCAAACTTTTACTGATCCAGACCTGAGCCCTGACACCTGCTAATGCACTAATCTTCACCGCAGGTATTTATGTTCCCCACCACTGTAGTATCTGCGCACTCCATAATTGTTACTGTATCAGTCCTCTTCGTATCTCAGTGAGGTAGGGAAATATTACTATCCCCATTTTATAGAAGGGGAACTGAGGCCCAGTGAGTTGCCCAAAGTCACACAGGAAGCCTGTGGTGAAACATGGAATTGAACTCAGATTTTGCAGTTCCCATGCACTCAGTGCTGCAGTGCTACAACCCCATAGTCCCAATTCTGTGCTCTCTCCAATCTCTGCACAGCCACTTGATATTCTAGCCCTGGGCTTTCCCGTAGCTCTTCTGGTGTGCTGTGCTTTAATCTTGATCTACCACAATATCATCCAGTTCCTGTGATTACTGTAGAACAGTGATGGGCAGCCTAGGCTAATGACTGGGCTGCATGAGTGGGCCTCCTTCATCTCAGTGGGACACAAAATTGGCATGACAGAGGTGGTTTTCTAGGATAGGGTAGCTTTGCTAACTGCGCTTGGTAGGAAAAAAACTACATGGATGGAAACCAGTGGAATCTGGCAACCCTGCATGTGGGCAACAGCAAACAGAATAGCCTTGGCTGCTTTGCCCACCACTTCTGTAGAAGATCCTCGATCCCCTAAATAATGATTACCATTACTGTTGCCAGCAGCAGTGCCATTAAATCTGATGAGAATAATGGATTGTTTAATTGGTTTAAAGCAGTGGATGTAATAACTCCAGCGGGCATTCTTTAACATTCAGTTTGACACAGATAATGAAAGACATTAAAAACTACATATAGTAGTGAGCAGCGTACACTGAGCAAAACCAAAAAATCAGTAACACAACACGTCATTTGTAATGTTGGCATTCTTGCTGATAATCTAAAGCCATGTGTTGGACAGTAACCAAAGTGTATGTATCATAGATACAGTGTAGAAAAAATATTAATTCTCCTTGTCCGGATCATGTGCTAATTACGTATGAGCTGTTAGATGATTCCTGCATGCTGTGGCCTCCAAGAACAAAGGCTGTGCCTTACGAGGAGAGAGTGATGGTTTGAAAACCCATGCTGCCTATCTGTAGTGGAAAGGCAGCTCTTAAGAGCAGATCAGCCAGAAGTGTGAGAGAACTTGTTAATGTGTGTGAGTCAAGTCCAGAGGTTCGTGCAGCCAATATATTTACTGACTCCGGCTTTGTGTTTATGTCATATTTGTTGAGTTGTGACAAAAGATGATTAGGTGTGGATGACACCCCATCAAGAGTCTGGAAAAGAATGGTTTATCTAAAAATGATTGTGGCTTACATAATGCTAAAAATGTAATGTCATGGCATTATGAATAAAGAAGGCATATAAATGTGATTTGTCTTTCAGAATAATGCTCCCATAACAACAATGAAGATTTCATCTAAAAAGGTAAAGAAAAGGGGAACACTCATTCAGTGGTTATTACTTGAGGACAGAACTAACATAAGGTCCTAAAAAGGCTAACTATGATGCACCATACTAAATAGGGACACAAAGATCTTCAGAGTAGTGCCATTGACTCCCAGTCTGCACTGGCTAACAATCTCTCCTAGCATCATCAGGACAAAATCCACTAGCACATTGTTCAGTATTGGTTATTTGCACTTGATAAAAAGTGTCAACGGTCCAATTAGGGAACCAAAACCTACCCTATAACCAATCACACCACAGTCTATAGACGGAAGCTACTTGTCTGAATTATTCATTCGTCTCCTGGGGAGTGTAAGAAAGGTGATAGAAGGCTCATGATGAGCTTGTGTCTTTCAAGCGAATTTATAATGGATGTTTGGAAATGAATCACTGATACAGTGATGATGATCATAAGAGTTGTATGCCGACAGACTAGCCATGGAACTGGGCAAGGTGCAGGGGTGGGTGTAGCTCAGGCGGAAGGGTGGGACTGAGGCTAGCCTCCTCCAGGCAGTCCTTAGCTGTGCCTGGAGTTTGCTGTGCCTTCCCCAGGCAGCCCTCAGCACTGCAGAGTGTGCCACGTGGGGCTCAGGTAGCAATTTAAAGGACCGGGTACTCCGGCAACCGCCATGGACTCAATAGCAGTGGTAGCAGCCAGGAGCTCCATGCCCCTTTGAATTAGCAGGCTCTGGGGCAGTTGCCCCTGCATCCCCCCTTCCATCAATGGGCCTGGCTGTGTGATTGCACAACCAAAATAAAACGTAGCTAAAATTCTGCATTCAAATCATTGAAATTTACTGAAATTAAACTCAGTGAGATTTGCCAGCACTGTGACAGAGATGGGCGCAAGGCACCCCAGTTCAGGTCCAGGGTTATCATCATGTTAAGAAATTCTATAGAACTGGCTTTTGGCTAGAACCCATCATTTGGCTCCAGATTCTGATGGCTTCAATCCCCTTGAATGATCCTTACTCTATGAGTGTTCTCACTGACTCCAGTGGCCCCATTGGCATGGACTAAGGTTTTATTGAAGGTAAGACTCTCAGAATCTGGTCCATAGTGACTTCTTATTTTTCTGTTTCTGGAATCTCTGCCTCAGAGAAATCCAACTAGAAGCTTTGCAAAATATTTCTCAGGGAGACTTGTTTGCAGAGAAGTTACTTAGCTTGAAGGCTTGATTCAGTAATTCTCACTCAGTAAGACCCAAGCCCTCAAATCTAAACTATATCAGTTCAGACCTGCTGGTGCAGGACAGAAAAATGAGACTCAATAGCTAATAAACCATTAGGATTCTCCATAACATCTAGTGTTCTAACAGGTGGTAGTAATTTTGTAAACACATTAACCTGGGAGATTTCTATTTATTTTGGTTTTGAACACTTTAGTGGATCACCTCTTGGACTGTAGTTAATTCCAAAATGAATTGAAGGCTTTATGCATGTGTGAGCTAAGCTCCTGAGCGAAGCTCCTCCTCTAGGCTCCACACCTGAAATGAATCTTCCCATTGCCTTCCACAGCAACAGTTATATGTGAGCTCGGAGGAAGGGATCACCCAGGTATCTTTGCATCGCTGCCACATCTATGGAACAGCCTGTGCTGACTGCTGCCTGGCCAGAGATCCTTACTGTGCTTGGGATGGCAAGTCCTGCTCCAGGTTTTATCCAACAGGGAAAAGGTGAGGAGTGTGATGAGACTTGCAAGAAAAGTACAAGTCAGGGTTTTACTTTCATATGTGGTCATGGGTCATGTCACGTGAGACCGGAAGGTGATTTTGTTGTTGCTGGCCTCTTTGAAAATAATCCTGAAATATTTGGTATTGCACACTAACCAAAACTATCTGTTAAAGATGTCACTTTTTATATTTAAAGTACTATATGGTGAAAGAAAGATTTCATTATAATGTTAATGAAACAACGAGGGCCTAACCCTCTACTTGTATACAAGTACCAAAGCTAATGGAGTTACATTAAGGTAATGCTGATGCGGGATAGAATCAGAAGCTGGTGATGTGTTTGCCTTTGTTTAAATTCAGCTTTTTGCTCAGGATGTAAATAAACATCATGGTAATCCATTTCATGAAGCATAGTATCTGAGAGTGTGTCTGATATATTATGTCTTTACATTCTATATTTCTGCTCACTGAAAAGAACTATTTATAAGGAAATTATTTGGTCAGGAATTGTTTGATGGCTTATTTTCCATCAAATTACCACTGATTTATTGACCGCAAAATTATTCACAAGTCTGGGTCTGTCTCAGCAAATCTCCTGACTTGAAAAATGTTGGGGAAAAAAAAGTAAGAATACTGTCAAAACATTCCATTTAATCTTTTTTGAAACACAACAAAAACAAAACATTCTGGTTAAAAATTTACTCATACTAGATCAAAATAGATTAAAAAAGAATAAATCAAATCAAAGCAAAACATTGTTTACAAATCACTGAAGCAAAATATTTCTATTGAAATGAACCAATATTTAAAAAAAATAAATTTGCAAATATCTTTGAGATTTTGACTTTTCAGCCCCATTCAGGATGGTGAATATTTTCAAACTCTCAAAAATATTCACGGGGCAAGAAGATTGTTTCTCACCCTGTTCTAGGAAACAGACCAATACAGGCAAATTTCATTTCTATATTATATCCACTACATTTGGTATTGTCAACATGAGGTTCATTAAAGAAGACATAGAACACAATTTTTCTTTAATTTACAAGAAAAGGTCTCTAGTTCTCACTGAGCTAATGGCACAAACTATACTTTTTATGCAAAATAGCAGCCTTGCTCCACTTCTCCAGGGAAATATTTAATAGCAGAAGGCTGTAGTGAGGTCTTATATTACTGGGGCTTCACTGCTTGCACAAATGACAAGAGAATATCGAATGAACATTGTGAGAAATATGAAACTAAACAAGTGGAGTGTTAGCCTGGCCCATGCAGGAGCAAAAGGGGAATGAAACCCACATTCCCCAGTGTAACCTTCTTGTATCTCATTGGTGCAAGGAACAGCCTGGGAACTGTGTGCATGGTACTTCTCCCTTTGCAGATATCTGAGGAGCAGACAGAGAGGGGTGGAAGTGGGTGGAGCCGTAGTTCAATTCCACAACGGACCAATCACCTGGTGAGGTGCCAGTAGCCAATTACTAACATCTGAAAGCAGAAGCAGAAACAGAGACAATTTGTTGCATTTCTCTTGGGTTAGGGCAGCTACAGGCCAGTGCTTGTGCAGCATTAACTTGTAACGCACAAGCTAGTCCTAAATGAAGAAAGTATATTTTATGGTGCAGATACCTCTGGTCTTCACAACAGATTCATTCAGACACCAAGCAAAGTCCAGGGAGGGAGGATGGGGAATGATCAGGATGTGACTCCAGCTCTCTGGGTGCGGTGAGGGCCAGTTCCATGCTTCCAGAAGGAGTGGGGACTCAGGTGGAAGGGTGGAGCCAGAGGCAGCCAGCCCTCAGAGCCGACCAGACTATTCTGCCCCCCTCCCAGGCTTCAATCACCGGGAGCGCACTGAATGGTACTCCAGTAGTGATTCAAAGGACCCAGGACACTGGATTCTCCTGCTGCAGCAGTAGCAGCAGCTTGGAGCCTCAACCCCTTTTGAATTGCTAGGCCCCGAGGCACAGCCTTCTTTCCCCATCAGTGGGCCTGCCCTTAGCCAACACAATTTAAAACTATCTAGAGGTACGCCAGAGTGAAGACTCAAGCCCAACATGATTTTATAATTTTCAGCTGACCTATTGCCATTTCCATCATGTATATCCATGTTGTTTCCATTGGGTTTTAAACTGCTGCTAACATTTTGTTTGTAATGTGCTTCTTATAGCAGACCAAAATAAACACCAAAAACAGTATGGAAAACAATCTGTTTTTCATAAGCTAAGGAAATGAGTTGTTTCTTTATCTAAAGAAACAGCTTGTGCTGGAGAAAACTTCAGTAATTCCAGCCAAATCCCCAAGTCTAGACAGTAGTATCTTTCTATGGTCAATCTCTCTTGCCACCTCTCTGCCTTACGAATTGCCGCTTGTGTCATCCTACACAGCATAACCTCAAAACACCTGACCTTTTTCTTACATCCTAAAAACACCCACAAACACATCCTCCCCAAACAAACATTTCCACTTCTTATTTCTGGGTAAATAGTAAACTGTCAGGATAAGACTGCTTCATTAGGTTAGTGGGATGTGGGAGCAGCTTCTGAAAGACCACAGCAAATTATGGTTTACCTCGATATTTTCCCACTGATGTTCATCATATAATTCTTCACTGTTTTCTCTCTCATCTCTAGATCGCTCAGGCCATGTTATTCTGCTGCAGCATTTGTAATACTGAATATTAAATGCAAAAGAGGACAATAAAATACTAAGCCACCTAACACTTGCCTGGTTTCACGTTTTGTTGTAAATTCTAGTCAGGCAGAGAGACAGAGAGATCCACCTCATTTTGTGTTAGGCTGAGAGGCATGAATTCACATGGAGAAAAGTAGTTCTAATAGGCTAAAGCATGCCCATCTCATGATCCCAGAGCATTTCACAAACATTAATGACTTAAAATTCACAATATCTCCCTGAGGCAGAGGAGTATTACTCATCCTATATTACATATAGGAAAACCAATGCACAGAGAGCTCCTGGCACACATTCCCAAACCCGTTGCCTAGAACTGACCAGATAAATCCATAGTTAAGCACCAAAATTAGTAGTGTGATTTTCTGAGATGAAGAGCAACTACAAATAAGTCAATACAAATTCATGCCAGGTCCTGATGTTCAGTACCTCTGGTAATCAGACCACTTAGGCTAGCTGGAAACATTGGCCTAAATAACTTACCTAAAGTCAAAGAGTGAATAATTGATGAGGAGCAGTTATGACCCCTACAAGGCTTCCCTGGCCTCTAAAAGGGACTGACAATGTTGGTACGAACCCCTGTAATGTGACATCTCTGAGCTTTATGTTGCTCTACTGTACAACAAAGACTGTTGGCTTGACATACTGCTTGACAGTAAACAATAGATGAGCCAGTTTGGATACAATACAAAACCCTTTCTCAGAAGTCTGAATACAGTTCACCTTCTTTGAGGTTCAGAAAAATTGGTTGGTATCATAAATAGGGTCAATTTTAGCATCCAGCTCTGCTCCCATTCACCTCAGTGGGAAAACTTCCGCTGACTTAAACAGAACTAAAATCAGGGTCTGATATGCATGCCAATTGCAAAACATGGAATTGTTTACAGTTAAGTCATGACCACTGATACTAGTATATAATTTGGTGAATAGTTTGTTTCCAATATGGCTATTTTGGATTAATAGTTTGTACTTCCCAAATATTTCAGGCGGAGTCGCAGACAAGATGTGAGACATGGAAATCCTATGACTCAGTGCCGAGGATTTAACCTGAAAGGTAGTATAATTGAAAGATGATGATACAATTAAAGAGCACTTGAATTTTCCTTCATGTGACTCATTCTTCACATCAGCCATGTGGTTTACTGGTAAAGCAGCAAAAAAACACAGTCATTTCCCAAACCTGAGATAGGTTTTTGTTTGTTTTTAACAGCCTTTCCTTTCGTTTTACATGATATTATGCAATGAGAGTCTGGCAGCATTGACTTGGGTCATCAGAAAGGAAATCTGGAAGGAAATCATTCCCCACACACTCCTGTCCATGTCTTTTAAACCCACCTAGTTTAGTCTTACTCCTGATGCTTATTTTGAATTGTAAAATCATTTGGGGCTAGATTGTGCTTTTGGGCACAGCCCTGAGTATGGGGTGATGTGTAAGCTATACCCCCTAGCCCAGGAATAGCTCCAGGGTGCGCTGTGACTTGGATACCACCTGAATTGAGAGCCCTTCCATCTGCTGTCTCATCTCAAGCAGTTGGAGATTTTTGCTATTCGTTTTTGCCAATGAGCTACAGAAAGCATTAGGATCATGCCCTGGCCTGCTGCTGCCTGGGAGCACTGGAGAGAAGAAGTTCCCTGTGCCCTTTTATTATTCCTAGACTGCAGAAGCCAGGATTTGACCGAGGATTTGCTAAATGACCCACAAGCAGGTGCCCTAATTTCTTAGCGCAGTCTGTGCCTAATAGGGTGGCCAGATGTCCCAGTTTTATAGGGTCAGTCCCAATAATTGTCTTTTATAGATACCTATTACCTGCAGCCAAATTTCTCACACTTGCTATCTGGCCACCACAGTGTCCAGAGATGAAATATTAGAAGACTGGTTTCTCCTGAAGTTACTCCAAACTTCATTCTTTTTATAGTATTTACCCCAATTATAGATTCTTGGGCATCTTCAGTTTAGCAAGTCTGACACTGGGTGCAATGTAGCTAGATTAGGGAGCCTTGGTTGCCAGTTTTGCTGACATGTAAATGTTTGCTTTCCAAATCAGAATCAGGCACCTGAAGTACAGTGGTCTTATCTGCGCTCTCTTGCTTCCTAGCATACAGAAATGCTGCAGAAGTTATCCAGTATGGTGTGAAAAATAACACCACCTTCCTTGAGTGCAGCCCTAAATCTCCCCAGGCATCCATTAAATGGCTCTTACAGAAAGACAATGACCGAAGGAAAGAGGTGAGTAATGCAGTTCAGCACCACCAATAAATCAAAGGGAGGAAAGTGCATTCAGTCAGGGCGGTTCAGACAGGCTGGTTCTGATGAATTAGGTTAGGAAAGTTGCATGAACATATTTGAGTGTTTTGGCATGAGGCGGGCCAGCTCTCCTTATGAATTTTAGCTGAGATTTTGAAAGGAGCTAAAGTGAATAAGGCACTTTGCTCCAGCTGACTTTTCATAGGAGCTGGGCACCTAATTTCCATGGAAAACCCCAGCCTACAACCATATTCAAAACACCAAGTAGAAAATCTTTCTTCTAGAAGAAGATGATTGTAACGGGAATATTGGCACAGTCAGAACACACTGGTGCTCTGAGGAAGCAGGCATAAAAGAAACAAGATGTGTCAAATCAAAGAGCTCAGTCTGGGTACAGCAGCACCTTTATGCAGCAGAGAAAATAAAAGGGAGAGTAAGAGGAAATGCGGCAGGTTTCCTCAGAAGAAATTAGCCCGAGCGAAAAATGCTTAAGGCTTCAGGCATTTTCCTCACTGTGGTATAACCACATTTTCCATTACTGCCGCACACTCCAAGGTACTCAAGTTTCAGCACTTGAATATACAGAATAATGCCGCTCTTGAGTGATACAAAAAGGAAAAGTTATTTCCATTTCAAATCTCAGGCAAATATTTTTTGAAAAAAAAAAGAACATCTGTTGTAAGAATAAGATGGCAACATGGTGCAGGTTATGGAATATAAATAATGGAACATATTACACTCAAGTCAGACCACTCTATGAAATAAGAGAGAGAGATAATAAGGTGTTTATTAAACATCCTGCTTCTTAGACATATTCAGCGAAGACTCAAAACCTCGTACTAGCAGTATAGATTCAATTCTTTATTCCTTACTCAAGAAAAAAGCATGCACTGTAGCTGAGTCCCCTTTTGTGTTTCTGTTTTGCAGTTCTGTTGGAATAGCACATGCTAGAATTAGTAACGGGTGAAGCACAAAAGGATCAGAGGGTTGTTTCTTTGCAGTAACGCTGAAACTCTCTGAATTCTGAAATCCTTTGCTTGAGGAACGGGGCTGGAAATTCAATGTGAAAAGATTGATGGAGATTTCTAAAAAGCATCATACCTTGTGACTTGCCACAACATTGAAATACGTAATACAAATACCATCATCAGCTGTCATAGGCATGAAACTAGATTGAATAATGTGAGGTAGAAATGTCTCCAAAACGCTGCAAAACTGAATACAGAAAAACATTGTTCCTACAGACACTTTTATACCATTTTATAGAATCTAGACCAGGTATATAATTCCTCATAGAATTGCCCTCCATTGCCAGTGCCCAAATAAAGCATTTACCACAAAGCCACCCAGTGTCCAGTGAGTCAACAACCACCCGTGTTGCATGCTCCATTTTCCTTTCCACAGATGTTAGCAGAACACTCTAATGACAGTGGGCAGGCTCACCAGATTTCTAATGCTGGTCTCTTTACCTCCAGGGGTCTACCCTCTTTGGAGGTGGTTGAAGATCTTGCCTTATGTGGCTCCTCCCAGGAGCCTAGGTTGATCTTCTCAAATGTTAATAGTAACTGTTGAAACAATAAAGATACATTTCAGAAAAACTCACCACAGAGCAAGCACATAAAAAAGAGGATTACCCAAAGATATTACATGTGTCTTGTCTAAGTAACTGGCCCATCACATTTATTTTGCCTTTTGTCCCTGTAGGTCAAACTTAATGAAAGGATCATATCGACTGAGCAAGGACTCTTGATTCGCTCTGTCCAGGATACTGATAGAGGACTCTACCATTGCATTGCAACAGAGAACAGCTTCAAGCAAACCATAGCAAAGATCAATTTCAAAGTGTTAGATTCAGATATGGTGGCCTTCATGACTGACAAGTGGTCCCCCTGGACCTGGGCAAGCTCTGTCCGAGCACTGCAGTTTCACCCAAAGGACTTCATTGGGGCTTTCAGCCATTCAGAAATGCAGATGATTAACCAATACTGCAAAGACAGTAGACAGCAAGGGCAGCATGGAGAAGAATCCCAGAAGATGAGAGGGGATTATGGCAAGTTAAAGGCCCTGATTAACAGCAGGAAAAGTAGGAACAGAAGGAATCAATTACCAGGATCTTAATTTTTTTTTTAATCTATAATCTCATATATGTTTGTTCTCCTTGCAGGGGCTCTTGTTTGTCTGTTCAGAGCATATTAAAATAAAAACTAGTAAAGCAAGCCTGAGAAATGACCCTTCTCCCAGTAAAATGCAGTGTAAATTAATTCAAGCAAATATACAAGAAGCATTTTCTTTGTGCGATGCTCGCTAGCACTTCTAGGCCCCTATTGTAGCAGCAAAACTGAATATTTGCCTTAACCCATTTGATATACTGATATTTACTTATAGTTTAAAAGAAAAAAACCCAGTGCATTAACTTGCAGTTTTGGAATTAAGCAGAACAGAAGGGAAAAGAGATCATTTAGGTTAAGGTGCATGTTCAGATATGGGAGATGCTCATGGGTTTCTTTCACTGCATTTAACTCTCTGAGTTTCTAATTGTTTACGGTTCTATGTTGGGTTTACAGTTTCACTTCATCGTTCATGTCACATAAATGCATGTAGCTAAGAAGCTGGCAAAAGAAAAGTACAGTAGAAGTGGATAGTACAGAAAAAAACCTGAAGGTCACATTAAGGTAAAAGCAGGATAAAAAGGAGAAAAAAATGCTTTTATACTTAATTATTGTCATAATATGAGCTGTAATACATTTTGAGATTTCATTTACAAATATCTCTCCTCATAATAACCTCAACTAGCATATTGGCCTAATAAAACTGCATAGCTTTGTAAGCAACATGAGGACGTTATAAGTAATGTTTTCAAAAGTATCTAAGTCACTAGGTGCTTTTGAAAATGTTACCTTCCTGTGAGCAGAATGTGGATGTATATTACTTTTCCTCAAATACTAGAACCACAGATTTATTTTATAATGTCCCAAATGATAAAGGTTAGAGCTAGTTGAAAGATGTAAGGGAAAATAATCATTAATAACGTATCCAAAAATACTTTATTTCAAAATTTTCTCAGTTTTCAATGTTTCCCCTTTCTTTCATCCTTTCCCTCTTTTAAATAACCCAGTTGGTAGGGGTTGCTGAAAAAGGGGAAACAAAGGAAGATTTAGAAAGGGGCAAAAATATAAAAAAAAAATTGTCCCCTCTCCCAAAAAGGAACATTTCAAAACTAGATTTTTGTGGGCAATTTTCATTTTCAAAAAACATTTTGTAGAAAAAAAAATTTATTCAAAAAAATCTCCACCAACTCTGATGAAAGTGATGATTTGTAACATGATAATAGAACTGGTTGAAAACTCGGTGGATGTTTTTCAGTCCATACATCCATTCAGCTTGGTTAAAAAAAAAAATCACCATTTTTCAATCATGTGCAAAATACCGGGGGCTGATCCTGCTACCCTTACATATGTGAGAAGTTTCCTGCAGTCCAGTAGGACTGCTCACATAAGACAGTTATTAGCCACAGATAGCACTACAGAATATCATATTTAGCTCAGTGACATTTTAGGACTGTCTGCAACAAAATAAGCTAATTAAAGATATGAGATATTCAACCAACTTAACATAATTTTATGACGAATTGAGGAAAAATAACCTCTAACCCCAGAGATGATCTAAAAAAAAAAAATCCAGCACTTCTAATAAAGTGATGCCTTCAAAGTATCTATATCAGCAGTTCGAAGCCTGTGGGTCAGGACCCTGTAGTGAATCATAACCCCATTTTAATGAGGTCACCGGGGTGGAGTTATACTTGCTGGGGACCAGGCCAAAGCCACAGACTGAAGGCTGCAGCGCTGGGTGGCAAGGTTTGCATTACAGGGCCTCCTGCCTGAGGCTGAAGCACTGGGGCAAGGGCTTTGCCTTTGGGCATTGGTTGCATGGGGCAGTAGGGCTCAGGCTTTGGCTTTGCCCCCACTCAGGGCAGTGGGACTCAGGTAGGCTCAGGCTTCAATCTCTCCTCCTGGGATAATGTATGTTAAGTGTTGTTGTCAGAACGGGGTCGCAAAGCAATGAAGCTTGAGAACCCCTTATTCTACCCATTATTATTTTCACTATGTTTTTTAAATAGTTAGTGGGAGTTCTTTGGGCCTGATTCTTATCCCATGCCCATTGGTATCCATTGGGAGATAAGTCTACTGACGTGAGTAGAATTATTCTAGATTTACACTAGTGTGATGCAGAATCTGTCACACTTGCATTGTTCTGGTTTCAAACTGATGCAAGTAGTATCGATCAGGCACTTCAGTGACAGAAGAGATGGGGAATATGCTTTGATTCCGCAGATTACTGATGCCCAGGCTTATGCCCCATTGTCATCCGTGAGACCCACTCATATTTCACTACAAGTTTAGCACACACTCAAGTGCTTTGCTTACAAAGGGATGGATAGCTCATATGCTTAAATCTGAGCCTGTACTTAAGTGCTTTGCTGAATCAAGGCCAAATGCATTTTAGTGAATATGTACACTGGTGTTTAATGGCCTGAACCATGGAAACCAATGGGCAGACATCCATTAATTTAATTGAGCTTTGGATCAGGCTCAGGATCAAGAACTGGCAGGGTAGAGTCTGCAAAGATTGAATAAAAATGAGTGAAGGAAAATCAGTGCTTGACAAGTGTCTTGCAATGGAGGAAATATCTTTTGGGTAGGATGGGAGACTTTCTGATCGTTCAATACTTAATTTACAAGCCAAAAAGTTGTTTGGGGCTCCACAAAACAAAACTACCTCCTACACTGACATTAGTTTATGTACACTGTATGCTACACTTGCTCTGCCGATGTTATCCAGCAGATTCACTGCACAGTTAGTAAAACATTAATGTCTGTTGTGAGGCTCATAATTGATTCCAGTGAAATATGACATTTAATAAGCATTTAAGTGTTCAATTTATTCTTTGAGTGGTTGACTACAGTGATATTTTAATAGGCCCCATCAGGCCTCAAAAATGATAGTTACATTGTTTTCAACAGAATACTGGCAATATGGGATTCAGTTAAAACAATCAGCATAGCTCTGAGTTTCATATGATTATAAAATAATATTTTTAAAGCTGCTTCACATACAATTCTTATGGTATGACTGTTTAAGGGATTATACTTAAACTAACATTTTTATGCTGCATGAAAACTTAAGTGTATACATAACAAACTTCTGCCAATGTGTAGCCGGTACTGCCTTCCACACTTTAGCAGATCTCCTCTGGGTATAGTATAGTTAGGGAGCAGATTCTCAGCAGATGTAAATAGCTGTAACTTCCTTGAAGTCCATAGACCTACAGAGATTTACATCTGCTGAGGGTCTGGCCATAAATGTACAGGATAGACTTATTACAATTTTTAAAATAGACACCCCCATTTGTATGTAACATAGACATTTAAGATTGTGATATTGTTTGTGCTATTTAATAACTTCCTATTTTGAAGATTACTAAATAATGTATATAATTTTATTCCTTTTTTAAAGAAACACCTTCTAGACATAACTTTGCCAAATTTAAAAATAAGTTCTCTGTCAAGAACTTCATAAGTGTACTTTTTTGCTGTTCTTATTTTGTGTAGTTTGTAAAGTTTGTTGAAATTCTGATTTAACAATGTGTTCTTTGCAATCTTCGGTACTGTAGATAAATGTGTTTCATTCAGAAACCCTCTTTTTTTTAAAAAAAAGTGTAGGTATGTGTATAGTTCCTAGCATGATGAAACTGTCATTACAGTGAATATTGCTTATATCTTGTGAAAGAAAAAACAAAATGTAGTTTAACACAGTGCTATTTAATTGGATACATAAAATATTATTTGCTTGACAAAATAAAGTGTGTTGAAACCATTTCAGAATCTGTTTTGCTTTTCCCTTTGTAGATATTTGTTAACAACCAAGAACTTTCTTGCTTATCAGAAGAACAGCTGTCCCATATGTCTTTACAATAAAACCATGTAAAACATGCTTGTTTCAAGATTTGCAGTAAGTCTTTTTTGACCTTTCTTGGTCATGTGATACCTTATTCCATTAGTTTAGTATTATTGGAACTCTAAGGGCAAGATTGAGCCTCTAGGACTGTGGTTCTCAACTGGTGGTGGACCACTGGTGGTCTATGGTGACTTTTTCGGTGGTCCACAGGAACATTGTCTAACGTCACACGGCACGAGCAGCCGCCACCATTAGGCTGTTTTATGCCTTTTTGTCTGCTCTTTTTTATCATATCTCAAAAAGAAGGTGGTCCATGAAAATTTTTTGATTGGCCTGGTGGTCTGTGGACTGAAACGAGTTGAGAACCACTGCTCTAGGAGTTAGAATCATAAAGGATCTCTTTTTCCTTATCATGACATGAAGGAAGATTTCACTGAAATTTTCAATTGACCATTATCTGGCAGCAAATTGGAGTTTGACAGAAAATATAAAGGATTTAGAAAGGGGGAAAATTAGGGGAGTTTGTTTTTCCCGCTCAGTTTTTTTTTTTAGTTGAAAAAAGTTTTTAAAAAAAGTCAGTGGACATGTTCAAATGAAACAGGAGTCCTGTGGCACCTTAAAGACTATCAGATTTATTTGGGTATAAGCTTTCATGGGTAAAAACCATCTGACAAAGTTGTTTTTTACGCACAAAAGCTTGTGCCCAAATAAATCTCTGAGACTATGTCTACACAGCAGCATTATTTCAGAATAACCGATGTTATTCCAAAATAACATAGTGCATATCTACATTACAAGCCTTTATTTTGAAATAATGTTGAGCTGAAGGACTTCTTACTCTGACTCATGGTAACCTTCATTTCACGAGGAATAAGGGAAGTCGAAGGAAGAGTGTTCTTCCTTCGACTTCCTGCTATGTAGACAGTGCCAAAAGCCAAATTAAGCTATTTAAACTTCAGCTATACAATTGATGTTCCTGAAGTTGCATAGCTTAATTTGACTTTAGCCCTGCTGTGTAGACATACCCTTAGACTTTAAGTTGTCAGAGAACTTATTGTTTTTGCAGATACAGACTAACACGGGTACCTTTCTGAGAATTTTCAAATGAAGCATTCTTGTGATGCTTGACATGATGTTTTCTCAGGGTGTCCGGGACTGTTACTCTCCTTATTACCACCTTGCCTCCAGCTAAAGGAAACACTTCTGGGTGTCAACTCCTTGATATCACCAGTCTGCTAGTCACCTAGGGCATGTCTACACTACAGAGACGATCGACCCTTTGGATTTCGATCTTCTAGAATTTGATTTAGCAGGTCTAGTGTAGACCCCCAAATCGAATGCTAATGGCAACCCTCACCAGTGTCCTGTACCCCTCATTTTGTGAGAAGTAAAGGAAGCCGACAGGACCGCATGCTCCCGTCAGCCTCCCATAATGTAGACTCTGCTGTGACTCAGCTTAAAGTAAGCCAAATCCAGCTACGCATTCTCTATAGCTGGATGGTGTAACTTAAGCAAACCTGCCGAGGCTAGTGTAGACCAGACCCTAGTCTCCATAGGGCAATGCTATTCCTCACAGGTTAACAAGAGGTACACCCCAGTCTCTGAGCCTCTGTCACTGACTACTCTCAGAAACACCATGTTTGCTGTCTCCAAGGGGACAGTGTACACACCACACCGAGGCTCCTATATACATCACAACACACCATATATTTATAGTGAAACCAATCATTGGTTTATTAATAAAGATAAAGACTAATGAGAGAGTGAGTAAGGATAATGATGGAGAAAGGTTACCTATAAAGTAAAATCCATACATACTTTCTTGAGACTAAACTTAATTTAAGAGGCTAGCCATCTGTCTAAACGCTGGCTTATCTCATCTAAATAGCCTTCACAGCGCTTCTAAACAAGGTGGGTTGGATGCCATTTTCATGAATGTAGTTGCATTGCCTGATTATATTCTCAAATAATGGATAAAGAGGTGTACTTTTGCCATCTCCATATATCCCTGCAAATCCACTGTTAGTCCACCCCTTCCCCTAAACCCCAGGACTTATTCCCTGGTATGCTAATGTCACATTCTCATGTTGACTTTGTATGCAGAAAAAATCTGCATTGTATTGTCTTACAATGCTTAATTTACATGTGAAGCAATGCAGATGGGTGAGTATATAACCTTTATCTGCCAGAAACATGTCTGTCAACCCTGCCTTGATTTAGACCTTTTATAGGGTCATATTTATAGTATACACATAACTTTTTGTACATGGTATTTCTACATCCATTTCACAACATTAATGACCAGTATGGGTGGCTTTCACTAACAACCTCACATCACATTCTTTCTGGAGAAATGCTATGGAAGCAGTGTGCTAGCTAGGGCCAGGCCTGTCAGGTGGTACTGTACAGAACAATGAACACTTCACCTGTTGGCACAAAGGAGGGGTTTAGGGTCACACTCAGGTCTGAAGGAAAATAACTTCTGGTTAGATCAAAGGGGAGCCTGGCTCTGAGGGAGCTTGGCCAGTTTATGATTTTGTATAGACAGTGTGTGAAACTCATGGACCCATAGGATTTTATGGCTCAAACTTGTAGAAAGTCAGCACTTCCACTGAGATTCCCCCATGTCACAGCTACTCACACCCTCCAGGTTTCTTTGAATGCATCCACTCACTCTCTCCCAACCAGGTATCCTTTGGGATTGAATCATGTGATTCTCCCACTCTCAGCCTGGGCTCTGAGCTGCAGTGATTACCTCAGCAGGTCTGACTTTGGTTCAGCTCCTTCTGTGAATGCACTTCCCTCTAAGAGCTAGACTAGTGGTACCCAGTGACCAGCCTTGTGAAAATGACATATTATTTCATTTAGAACCAAAGCATATCAGAGAAAAAAAATCATCCCTGCTTCTTCAGAGAACGTGTCTTTTAATCCTGCTCAGTCTTTTCATCTCTCCTCTTGCCCACAACACCTTCACAAGGCTTAAGTCACTTTTTAGCCAAATATTGCTGTTTTGACTGTAAATGTCTAGGCTTGCTAATGCATTAGAAGGAATTCTTGAAGTGAATAGCTTTTCCCATTGTCTCTCAAGACTGTGCTTCTTGCCTGAGAGATACTGCCTTCTTACTGGTGAAAGCCCCCATTGAATTGAAGCAGTATAGATATAAAATAAAGATTCCACAAGCCCAGTGTAACTGTACTGCCTCTCAATACTAGGGCTATACTATATTCATAAAATTATTACATCACAGTGCCACATGCCATACCCTGCCTAGGCATGCTGCCACATTGGTTTAACACCGGAGTAAATTGCCTAGGGGGGTTGTGGAATCCCTATTGTTGGACATATTTAAGAGCAGGTTAGATAGACACCTGTCAGGGATGATCTAGGCAGTACTTGGTCCTGCTGTGAGAGCAGGGGACTGGACTCAATGACCTCTCGAGGTCCCTTGCAGTTCTAGTTTTCTATGATTCTATGATTACCTTTACTGGAGTTGCCTGGTGCACATGCCAACCACACACATCACACCTGTACTTGAATCCCAAAATGAAAGCGACCCTTCAGTGTGCTACAAACTCAACTGAATAGAAACCAACTAAAACCTTTGCACACACCTCTGCTAGGCACTTTTCACAGGGGTGCAATGAGAAACCATGTCCCCTTTCAAACTGCGCTGCCTGATTCCTACAGGGTCTGAGACAACTTCTTATACCATCATGGGGATTCCTATTATTTCAAAGGGAGCAGAATCAGGCCCCAAAGTCACAAACCTTCAACAGCTCTGTGGGATGAATGCTTGTTAACCTCAAAGGACGTGCTGCATTTCAAATAGCCCAGTAATTGGGCTGCTAGCACTCATTTCCTCTAATCAGCTGTGTTTCTAGTTTTCCTTGTTCTATGCCCTGTAAAAGCTGGTGAGTTTCTCAAGACGAGAAATGCTCTTCTATTATTAGCCCCTCTACTACAATGTAAGATAGCAAAACTGTGCTATAATTTAACATGTGTAATCTAAACCAAAGACAGAGATTTAAAGGATGCTCTGGCACTGTGAATATTCCAAGAAGCAAATTCAGCACAACTGGTTCAGAAGTCACCAAGTAATTGTGTTACAGTGATAGATAGTTCTGTAGCCCAGGACTCACTGCTAGATTCAATAGATGGCTCTACAGAGCAAACGATATTTCACATCCTCGTAGGACACCATCCTCTTCATTAGATTTGATTTGAATGTGAGGCTCAGACATGACCCCGAATGTTTGCTGAGTTTTGTTTTTTGGGGGATTTTTAAACACCCTACATCTTAAAGTACCCTAGAACACTTCAAAAATGCCTTGTCGAAAGAAATAAAAGACTTTTACATTCAACAAAGGTCCACAAGAAATGACTAAGAGTAAACAAAAAAAAAAGGACTGTTTTCAGACTAAAAACCTTATATAACAAGGAGAGAGTAAATAACAACATGCTTATTTAATCTCTGGTTCATAATTCTCTTGGCCAGATGGGTATCTTGAGATTCGACCAGCTATTTTGCAGTGCTTTTCTTCCCAGTATCTGTTCTTTTTCTCTCTTCCTTGTAAAGGTCCCACAGAGACACAGGGTCTCTATTTGCTTCCAAGGTCATGTTTCTCTTCTTCTCCTTCCAGGACATCATTTCACTCTCAATATCTAATCCAGCCGTAATAGAAATAACATAACAGTAATCTACAGTATCTGCCTAAAATGTTGCTCTTTTATGTGGTGTCTGGAGCAGTAATACTGCAGCACTATTTATGGGTTTAATCAAAGAATCAGACAGACAGGAATAGAATGATGGAAGGAGACAAAAAGTACCGTATAATAGAATATTTCATAAGAAGAGCTCAAGCACACTAGCAATTGGCATTTATTACTGAATGATGTACTTGTTTTATAAGGGAAGGAGTGTGGCTCTTTGAAGATTCTCTTCACTCTCCTCATTGGATCCTGTTCCAAATCTCAGTGAAATCAATCACGCTTTTCACTGCTTACAGTGGACGTCGAATCAAGCCCTTTTGCTGCCTCTGTTTCTGAAGTGTCCCTTTGTTTTTGCTGTAAAGTCTTCCAGCCATCTCTTCCCCAGGCTTCTCTTCTTTTAACCTCCTTAATCCCTTTTCCTTCTTCGGCCAGTCTCTACTTGTCCCAGCTGTGTTCATTGGCTTTGATTAAAAAAAGTTACAATAAAGATTGTACCTACAAAGAGGATACCTCAATCCACTTTACAAAGGAGGTTGGTATATATATAACCACTTACAGTTGGAGAAACCAAAGAACAAACCCAGGGGCTCGGGCCAATATTCTATCCGTTATGCCATGCCTAATCTAATTCCATCCGTGTGAGTCTGTTTCCATCCATGTTCAGAATAAATTTTATTATGTGCACCAAGGCAGGTGTGACTATGCACCACAGGGAGAAACACAAACTTATCTGTGATTGAACCAGGGACCTGTAGGGTATGTCTAGACTACACGCCTCTGCCGACAGAGGCATGTAAATTAGACTACCCGACATAGTCAATGAAGCAGGGATTTAGATAGCCCCCGCTTCATTAAAATAAAAATGGCTGCCACACTGTGCCGGCTCAGCTGATCGTCAGCACAGCGTGGCAGTCAAGACACGGATTGGTCGACAGGGAGCGCCTTTGTCGACCGCTCCCTTATGCCTCGTGAAATGAGGTTTACAGGAGCGGTCAACAAAGGCGTACCCTGTCGACTGATCTGTGTCTTGACTGCCACGCTGTGCCGATGATCAGCTGAGCCGGCACAGCGCGGCAGCCATTTTTATTTTAACGAAGCGGGGGATATGTAAATCCCCGCTTCATTGACTATGTTGGGTAGTCTAATTTATATGCCTCCATTGGCAGATGCATGTAGTCTAGACATACCCTCTGATCTTCAGTCTAATGCTCTGGGACAGTGCCCTCTGTGGGCACTCTACTAATCAGCTGGGCAGCACTTCAGTCTCTTCTGAGCAGCTGCGCAAGCACATAGCTTATACATGTAAGCAGGGTCTGAATGTCTGCTTGCAATGCAGCCAGCTGAAATGGGAGAGCAGCCCTGGGTGTGGTTATGCTCACTCAACTGTTTAGCTCTGCAAGATAATCAACTGCTGATATGTAAGTACAGCTCATGCTGGAATGGAGAAGGAATCCAGAGTGTGGTTATGTAAATCCAATTCAGCCTGATGGGTGGTGTATTGTTGGACTGGAATGTGGTATATTGTAACTAATTTGGCTGCTGTGGGGTCACAAACCATGCTACCCCTAAATGTAGGAACTGTAAAATATGACACCAGTGCTTGCAGGAGAGATACTGTCATTGTAAAGGATCTCAGATGAACAAGCCTCCCCCTTCCAGATTTGAGTGGACTGAGTTGGGGGGAAGGGGCTTGAGCCAGCCAGCTTCATGCTTGCCAGGTGTGAGCTGTAAGACTGGTTCAACCTGTCTCCTTTTCCCTCCCTGTTCTAAGGATAGACCTAAAGCAGATTCCATAAGGAGTCACTTTGTTATTCCAGTAGAAGCTGGAATCTTTTGGCCAGCCAAAGTGGTGGCTAAGAGCTGAAGTCACTGGTTTGGCCGGGGGCCAGACCCATTGCAACCGGCAGGTGGCTGGCCGATACGAGCAGCAGCAGATGGCAGGAGCAGGCGGCCAGCAGGGAGGCTGGTGGGAGTGACCAGCAGGGTGGCTGGTAGGAGCAGCAGCAGGTGGCCAGCAGGGTGGCTGGCGGGAGCAAACTAACCACAGGAGCAGCACAAAGGTGACATGGCCTCAGGTTCAATGAGTGGAGTCATCAGGGTGATGTGTCTGGGTCTGCACTGATTGGATAGAGCTGTAAGTGGGGCATTTGAAGTGGGGTACAGAGAAAGTTTAGGAAGGTGAATGGGACCCTTACATTGTTGGACTAGTGAGTCTGAGAGGCAAAGGACATTGATCAATCCATTTGAGCAGTGACAGTTACTCATGGGGTGTATGAACTCTGGTTGTGGTATTTTCCCAAGTTAATGCCATGTGACTTCTCTCTCTCTCTTTCATTAAAGTTTCTTTTCTATGCTCAGACTCTGGGCTAGTGAGTGGGGAAGCATTGTCTCTCAGAGGCACCCAGGGGTGTGTGAATTTCCCAGGCTACTGGGTGGGGGCTCGAGCCAGTTCTGTGTGAGATGGATGAAAAGGAACCCCTAGATATTGAACCTGGCCCTGGCAGAAGGGTTATATAGGGAACACTGTTGCTGAACTTGGTGCTTAAATGTTTGGTTAAAAACAAAACAACCAAAGGTGCCACTTTCAAGGGACATAGGACCTTTCAGTACATTCAGGTCTATGATTAAATTTCAAACCCTTGTTATTTACTTGTCCGCATTCTCAAACCTCCCTGATAAAAAACATACTATGCCATATTTTTTCAGTTTTGTTTTCCTCAGAACAACATCGTCGCCTGAGTATATTGTCTCATTTGACAATGACAGTGTATGCCCTCCTCCATACCCCATGCAAGTCTCCTGAAGAAAGCTCAAAGCACAGAAATACGGATATTTTCCTTCAGGCTCTTCAGTAGCACATGATGGGAGGGAGTACCAGTAACTAGATTAGATTTGATTAGATTATTTTAAAAATAAACAACATAACTCAGAATGCCTCTATTAGCTCATGCGATCAGTTTGGAGCTCTGCTCAGAAAAACTTCCAAATATTCAGATCTTTATATATAGCTAGTCTGATTATCTGACAATATGGAGCCCATGCAAACTTCTGCCCCTAATGCCTTGTCCAATAACCCAGGCAAGGGCTCTCTCCCGTACCTCATTTCTATACCTAGCCTGTGTCAAACTATAGTTTATGCTGGTTCATTTATGGCACTCAGGAGGGTGAATGAACCGCACACACCTGAGTGATATACCTTAAACTGACATAAGTGCTCATGTGCAGGTAAGCATCTCCCACTGAAGTAGCATCTGCCATTTGGGAAGGTAGGATTTTTATGCTGATAGCAGAGCCCTGCCCATCGGCAGCACATGTGCTGCAGCAGCACAGCTATGTCGGTACAGCTGCACCACTGCAGTGCTGCACATCTAGACGGGGCCCTAGCAATCAGGCACAGTGGGCTCCTCCATATCCTGAGTTTCCCAGAGATGCCCAAGAAGCCTTCCCTCCCCCTCTAGGATTTGCAGGGAGTCCAGATGCATGAGATTTGCACATACTAGGATTATCGAGCCCTGCCTCAAGCAACGTTTGATACCTGATACTGGTATCGATAGAAGGAAAAGGTCTTGATGCCATTTGGTGACCAGCTGACACTGTGAAGCAAAATAATTGTTTCCTGCTATGCATGCTGTTACAGTTCAGTATGTATTATGACCCAGTGGCCCTCCCTGAAATTCAAAACAGCTCATTTTCCAGTGTTGCTGGGTTGCAGTGAAAGATTAACGAAGAAAAATTTGCCTAGATAGTTTATTCTTTTCCTGTCAAGAAGGCAAGCCATTACTTTGGAAGGAGCTAACAACACAAAGGCAAAAGCCATATAAGCTGAACAGAAATCCCCCCTGCTTCTCTCCAGCCAATTTTAAAGTCAGCCAGCAGTAATCTTGGAAATTGTACAAGTCATTTTGCATAGAGAACATTTAAGTTTGGATGCCAAGAATAAATGTTGTTCGGAGGGAACCCTCTGCAGTAATAGCTGTTGACTGAACTATTGCTGATCATGGCAGACAGGGCCATACCATACTGAATTCACCCACTCAGAACTGCTCTCACCTTCCTGTCGTGGGCAAAGAGATGTTGTTATTCTTAAGCCTCAGAAACTCACTACTTGAAACAAGAGTGAAAGTGCTGCTCTTTTCAGACAGCTACATTTGGATTAGAGAATTCGGGCTTCTTTTATGGTGCACTCTTGCCATGCATAACAGCCGTAAACAGTTTAACTGGATGGATATGTCGGGTTTCACAGCTGCTTTCATAGCAACAACCATAGTGTGCCACTGAATCTGACCTGTTATTTTAAGTTCCTTTACCACAGCAAGGCACCTTTTCTGTAGAGGCACAATCATAGAATCATAGAACACTAGAACCGGAAAGGATTGAGTCCAGTCCCCTGCCCTCACGGCAGGACCAAGCACTGTCTAGATCATCCCTGATAGATGTCTGTCTAACCCGCTCTTAAATATCGCCAGTGAGGGAGATTCCACAACCTGCCTACGCAATTTATTCCA
The DNA here is from genome assembly GCA_032595735.1 of Pelochelys cantorii. Lineage (NCBI taxonomy): Eukaryota > Metazoa > Chordata > Testudines > Trionychidae > Pelochelys > Pelochelys cantorii. The sequence continues at coordinate 327,326,797 of CM064326.1, read as the reverse complement.
GTGTTTAACCACCCTGACAGACAGGAAGTTTTTCCTGATGTCCAACCTAAACCTCCCTTACTGCAGTTTAAGAGCATTGCTTCTTGTCCTATCCTCAGAAGCCAAAGAGAACAATTTTTCTTCCTCTTCCTATAACACCCTTTTAGATACTTGAAAACTGCTATCATGTCCCTTCTCAGTCTTCTCTTTTCTAAACTAATCAAGCTCCGTTCTTCCAGTCTTCCCTCACAGGTCATTTTTTCTAGACCTTTAATCATTTTTGTTGCTCTTCTCTGGACCTTCTCCAATTTCTCCACATCTTTCTTGAAATGTGGTGCCCAGAACAGGACACAGTACTCCAACTGAAGCCTAATCGGCACAGAGTAGAGCGGAAGAATGACTTCTCGTGTCTTCCTCACACCACTCCTGTTAATGCATTCCAGAATCATGTTTGCTTTTTTTGCCACAGTGTCACACTGTTAACTCATGTTTAACTTGTTGTCCACTAAATCCCTTTCATCAGTACTCCTTCCTAGACAATCACTTCTCTTTCTGTATGTGTGAAACTGATTGTTTCTTCCTAAGTGGAATACTTTGCATTTGTCCTTATTAAACTTCATTCAGTCTCAGGTCACAAGCAGAAATCTAAACCAAGGTACACCTGACACTCATTATGGCACCTGAGACAGATGTGATTTCCAAACAGGTTTTGATTGTGATCTTTTTAGCTGTAAGATGCTCTGATGCTGCACACATGTTATTTGCTGGTGAAAGCAAATGTTCATTACAAAGGCTGCACCTTACATTTGACATTGAGTCACTGGAAAATGCTGAGGTGGGTCAGTTCTTATTTCTTTGCAGCCAAATCAGAATGCAATATTGCCCAGTACAGTAGAAGGAAGGAGGTGGTCTGTAACTCTGAAATGTCCGGAACTTTAAACAAGACATTACAGTCTTTTGACCCAAGCCCAATCTGAAGCTGGGAACAGAGCTGCTAGGGCTGAAGCACTGAGCCCTGGTACTCCTAAGGGTCAAAAGCCTTAACCCCCTCACCCCTGCTTGGATTCCTGACCCACCCCCAAAGCTGCAACTGCATCCTAATCCCCTTCCCCATCCCCCACCTAAAGCCCTGAGCCCCAGGACTAAAGCCTTGAGATAGTAAAGTATTTGCTCTTTCCCTTCATTATCTAGCGAGGTCCTGAGGTCACAATTAGAAGCAATTCTGCTAAATACATTACATAATTAGCATAGTAATTAAATACATAACTCTGTCTTCCTTTGACAAGTCTTGTTTTAGCTGTAACCATTACTTCGGGCTCAATCTGCCCTTCTTCACAGAGCAAAAATACTTGAATTTTGGACTAAATGGTTTATAACATCCATGCACCCCGTATACTTAAGCAAAAATTCTTTCTTTTAAAGACAGTTTTACTTATTTGGTGAAGAGTTCAGTGTGTCCAGATTTTTCTCTTAAGGAGCATTTTGCTGATGTGAGATACCCTACAAGTTCACTAGATGGCGCCAGAGCACACCTATATATTGGTATGTTCAGGTAGCTGTGTGGCTCACACTCTCCTCCCTGTTGGTCAGATAACAGTATTCTCCAACTTTGTTGTACCTGTCTTGGGGAGTACACACCACAATATATAAGGAGGTTCACTGTGGCCCCAGTCAGCCCTGCCTGCTACATGTGGTTTAGGTGTCAAGCTGGTAAGGAGGAGCTAAAAGAGCTGAATGCAGAAAGGAGAGCAGCTTCTCTGGCTCTCATGTAGGGAGAGATACCTGGATGAAGCCGGCGTGCTGAGCTGGCTTGCAGGCACGCAGACTCCCTGAGGGAAGCCTGAAGCTGGTCTATAGTGTAAGTTTATTTGTGGTGCCTTGTCTGCTGGTCTGGGGGGAGATGACTGCCTGTCAGAGCCTCCTGTGCTGAAAGGTTAGTCCAAACAAGGAGTCTCAGGCATTTGTGAAGAACAGTAGTGGGAAGAGAGGTTTGCAGTCTGGAAGACTGGCATGCAGGGCCAGTGGTGACCTGAAAGGGGAGTTGAGCCAACTCACCTGCAGCTCAACCAGCTGCATGGCAGAAAAGTCGAGGCAGCTCTCTGCAGCAGGCTGAGGGAGATGCAGATGCACACTGAGCTAAAGAGAAGTTGGTGTGGAAAGTGATCCCGGGAGGAAGTAAAGGGTCTAAAAAGATGGACTTGAAAGGTCCCTGGACTGGAACCCAGAATATACAGAAAGCCTGGGTTCGCCTACCTTCCCAACAGGGAATGTGGCATAGACACCCCTGATACAAGGGATAAAGATGACTGAGTTGGGCTGAAGACTTAGTGTGAAGCTGGTAGATTATTCTTTGTTGGACTCTTTGTCAACCTCGGAAGGGATGGGTCTAGATGTGGCTTGGCCAGACCACCAGCTGGCCCAAATGGTCATTGGTGAGAGGCAATGGAGGATAAGGCCCTGTGATGCCATACCTGGCCACAAAGAGTTACTCTAGCATTGAGTCACTCTCCTGCAGGATTCTGCATTATTTTCTTAAGCTAGAAAATTTAACCTGGTGAAACCCATCTGCATCCCAATCCCACACTTTCCCTCTTGCTACTAGTAAAGCTCATTTACATTAATATTAAGACATTGTTAAGGATCAAGATGAGAAGAATCTCACTGCATGGAAATGGGTGTGGATGGTTGGCTATATATCACTATTTTGTATCTCTGCTCTTTATTTCCTCTTCCTCAATGTAGGTACTTCATCATTTCTTATTTGCATTAATAAGATTTGCTTCAATAAGATTTACATCATTGCTTCAATCTTTGCATTAATTTTTTTTCCCCTTTCTCAGCAGCCTCTGACACTGTAATCTCTCTGGATTGCTTTTCCCTTTGGTTCTCTGATTCTGTTTATTACATACTTTGATTATTGTATCATCCACACAATTTGTCCATGGCTGAGTTTACACAAAGGAAAAAGTGCAAAGAATGACATCAAAGAGCTGTGGTGTCTGTTGAGAGGGGTTGGGTTTGTTGTGTTTTGTAGTTGGTCAGAAAATTGGGTTCCATTCAAAATAAATTGGAGTTTATATTATCCCACATTTTACACTTTCTTAGGGTACGTCTAGACAGCGGCAATATTTCGGGATAGGTCCGTATCCTGAAATAGCATTTTCTGCATTTTAGCAACAAGCCCATTATTTCAAAATATATTCGAAATAACAGGCTTGTTATTCCAACATCCCGATAAACCTTGTTCCCTGAGGATTAAGGGACTTGTCGGAATGTGGTCTATTTCAAAATAAGATATGCAATTTGTGTCGTTCAAATTGTGTAGCTTATTTCAAGCTACACGGTGCTGTATAGACATACCCTAACTCTGACAGCTACATGGGACACTGGAGTTGAAAGAGCTGATGGAAGAAAGCAAGTCTTTGGGAGGAATCTATAACCTCCATCATATCCAACTTCTCCCCTGCCCTAAAAACAAGCCTACTTATCTCTTGGAACACCAAGAGAACACCAAGAGAATGAGACAGAAAGTACAGTATGGATGAGACACATTTTTTTGTGCGTCTGCATATATAGACGGCACTTCATGTGTCTCTGTAGAAATACTTGATGATACTACTTTGAGACTAAACCTAGTGAGAATCTTTTCAGGCCTTCTGCAACAAAACACACTGCCAGCAGCAAGCCAGCCTCCACACAATCCCTGTCAAAAAAACAAAATAAAACAAACCAAGAACAGAAACAGAACCCTGGATGCAGCTCACCAAAATAACAACAGCAGTCATTCTACAAGGAAAATGACAAAACAAAAATACCAGGTGTGAAATTTTAAGCAACCAAAATCATGTTCTTCCCAGATGTCGGAACAGCAATGTGTCAGAAAAGAAGGGAACCGATGCAGATCAAACAGTTTTTGTTAAGGTAAATATTGATGCAGCTGTTTATAGCCATCTAAGGAAAACAATGTCTGTTTAGGGACAAAAAGCCTGTGAATAAATTTGTAACACACTTTGTGGAGTAGCAGGTTCCAAGGTTACTGCAACAAGGAAACTCTCTTGTGAAATTTTGAAATCACTACCTGACTTTTTAAGCCCTGCTTCTGCCCCCCCTTCCTGAGAAAAAGTGATGTTGAACAATTACCTTAATCCATAAACATTCAGTGCTTTTGGAGTAAGGGTTAGATTGAGACTCATGTTTAATTCTATACAAAGGGCAGAAAATAATTCTGCTGCCTTGGTAAATGACACAATGATGGTCAAAATTCCTTTCTGGGATCCTTCCCACTTTCCTGCTGTACTTGAGAAGTAATTTATTGGAGAGCCTATTATGATTATTATTACCTTTCTGATCCAGGCACTATACAAATGCCAATAAGAGACAGCACCTGCTTCTACAGCTTATATTCTAAATCAACATGACAGACAAAGGAGTTAGAGGGAAACAAGTTAAATGAGTTGCCCAAGGTCACACAGTTGCTCTGTAAGAGAGCTGGGATTAAAACCCTAGTACTTTACCCACTGAGCCATGCTGCCTCTTTAAGCCACCTAGGCTATGTCTACATCTGCACTTGATTGACAAAACTTGTTGTTCTTGGGTGTTTACCCCTACCCGCCATGAACAACAAGTTTTTCCACAGCAAGTGAAACTGAAAGCTGCTTTGCCAGCAGGAGCACTCTCCTGCTGACAAAATGAAATCCACTCAGAGGGGCTGGAAGTATTTTGTCCGCAACAGCCTTTTCACACACCAACTTTAAACGAAAAGGCTGTGTCGACCCAGCCTTCTTGCTGAAAGCTGCGTAGTGTAACCATACCCTTAGACAATCTGTGGTAGAGGCTCTTGCCTTTACTCCTTCTTCGTCCGACTGCTCCTCTCAGCATATGTCTCACCTTCTCTCTCTGCAGCTACTCTGTACATGGAGGAAGTGAACCACCATAGCATCATCTCTCACTACCCCATAATTCATTTTGCCCAGCCTTCCTTTTTAACCCTGGCATCCCAATTGATCCACAGTGCTTTTAGACTGTTTAATTCACTCACTGTAAACCTCCGTTGGCCCCAGGCCGCGGTGTGACACCATTCAGAGACATTGTCTCATCTCCTTCCATTACAGCTATATTTGAACCGCCCGCTTCAATATGGAAATTGTGGCAGTGCCAGGGGACTGCATTAAGTAATTCAGCAGGAGAGCAGATAATGCCATTTGCTGTAACTGAATCTGCAGCTGCAATCAATAGCTGACTGTATCAGCATTTCAGCACACCCAGACTCATCATGAACTAGACAGCACAAAAGCGGGCTCCTTTATCCGTGACATAATCTCCTGGTCTAGGGCATGTTTTCATTACTTGAAAGACTTGCACGAGCCATTCAGTCAAATCAAACCACACAAGACGGAGGGATTTATCATTGGCTTGGGAATGCACAGCAAGCAAACTGTGCTGCAGTTCCAAAGTTCATCAACAGGCCATGTTTCACCTTTTAAGGCCTGAGTTTGCTCATCCTGCCAGCCAATTTTGTTCTGACGTTTTGAAAGAGACTCACATTGCTCAGTGCGATCACAGCTGCAACCTGAGCTCTCCATTTTTCTTCTCCTGTCTACTGGCGAAAGCTCGCTGCAGCTGGTGTTTGCTAGATATCGCAGCTCTCAGGGTGAAGAGCTCGTCCTGCACATGCAGAATGTGTTCATTTCTCAGGAATCAAATGACCACACCAGAACTAAACAATAAGTGAAGCATTCAATTTGTTTTGGACTAATATCCCTCCAGATGCTGAAAGCTGGTACATTTAACAACCTTTGGCTAAACAGCAGTTCACACTGATTGCAATAGAAAAACATACATGCAGAAGAGCAAAAGTTTTGGACTTTCAGTGAATGCTAACAAATGACTAAGTTCACATGTGTGTGTTCCCAGCATTCACCATCCAAATAAATAGATACGGCAGCACAGAAGAACTCTACAATACACACGAGGGAATAGGCTGAAGACCAGATCCTCTGCTGCTTTAAAAGGAATAAGCCAAGATCTACAGAAGTCAATGGACAGACTCCACTGATTTTAGGGAGTGCAGGATTGGCCCCCATAATTGTGTGTGAGCTGTACATATGTATAATGAGTTTTCCTGCAAGTTTTAGTACCTGATACAAATCAGTGGGAGTTGGATTGGGTGTCAGGGGGGCCAAAAGCTTCCATAGGCCCCTGAGCAGGTGGAGGGCTGATTTTACACCCCCAGAGGGGGTGAAGCCTTAGGCAGAAGGGGTGGGGCCAGGGCAGCCAGCCCTCAGCACTTCCTGGACCACAGGACTGGCCCCCTCAAGCCCTCAGAGCTGCACAGAGCAGCTTTCCAGCAGCAATTTAAAGGACCTGGAGCTTCTACCACAGTAGAAGCAGCGGTGTCTGGGTGCCCCAGGCCCCTTTGAATCGCTGGGCCCTGGGGCAACTGCCCCCTTTGCCTCCCCTTGTGGCAGGCCTGTCGGTGCTAAAACATGCAGGAAAACTGGTTAGCCATAGGCATAGCAATAGCTAACTCATTCTCAGCCCTGCCTGTGACCAATGGGAATGGATTTCAAAGGAGCATTGCCAGGGAAAGGAGTCAAGTGTTACATTCTTGAGCATTACAGTTATTATTAAAGCCCTACCAAATTCACAGCCCTGGAAAAAAGCATCATAGGCCGGGCAATCTGGTCTCTCCCATGAAATCTGGTCTTTTGTGTGCTTTTACCCTACAACACAGATTTCATGGGGGAGACCAGCTTTTTTCAAACTGGGGAAACCAACCCCAAACAGGGTCGGTGTGTGTCACAAGGTTATTATATAGGGACTGCAGTACTGCTACCCTTACTTCAGCCCCCACGGCAGCAGCACAGAATTAAGGTGGCAATGCCATACATACCACCCATCCTACTGCACTGCTTTCTTCACAGCTGGGTGCCTGGAGAATGGCGACTGCTGGTAGAGGTCCCAGCTCTGAAGACAACAGAACAGAAGCAGGCCTGGCCATCTCATGCCATCATCAGCTCTGCATCACTGCTAGTGGTGGCACAGAAGTGAGGGGTGGCAATACCATGATCCCCCTACAATAACCTTGATCCCCTCCCCCCCATTCCCTTCTGGGTCAGGATCCCTACAGTTTCAACACTGGGAAATTGAAACTGATTTGTATCAGGTACAAATGTAAATAGCTGAAATTATTAAATGTGCATTTTAAATATCTTACGTCTATGAAATTGATCAAAAATGGACTGTGAGTTTAGTAGGGCCCTAGTTATTATCAATAGTAGCTTCTGCCAGAAGATTTGCCTTCACTGGCCTTCTCTCCTTTTAAATCCCTGTAAGGCCCAGACCCACAAATACCAAAGTCCCTGGGACCTAAAGCTACTCGGCCATCACTCAAGCTACGTCTATACTGCAGCCTTCTTCTGCAAAAGCTTATGCAAATGAAGCGTGGCATAGAATATCGCCACGCTTCATTTGCATAATTAATTAGCAGTCGTTTTTGCGCAAGAGGCTTTTGCGCAAAAAGGAACTATGTAGAGGGCTCCTTTTTGCACAAAACTCCCCTCTTGCACAAGAGCCGTTCTTCCCAAAAAAATGAGGAAGAATGGCTCTTGTGCAAGAGGGGGGTTTGCACAAAAACAGCTGCTAATTAATTATGCAAATGAAGAGTGGCGATATTCTACTCCACGCTTCATTTGCATAAGCTTTTGCAGAAGAAGACTGCAGTATAGACGTAGCCTCAAAGTGGTCACAGCTCCCTATACTGTAAGGTTCTTGCTGGGGTTGTGTTATTGTCGGGCTGTGTACACTGTATGTTCCTAGTGCAATGAGGGGGTGGTTTGTGCTGGGCCGACCACACTAGCTGCCTGTAATGGATATCTGGTTGCTTTGCCAGTTGGAATTGACCTTGAAATCTCTCCCTGTAAAGCACAGATCTCTGCTACTAGGCGAAAGGACTGTCTGCTGGCTGGAAGCAGTAGCAAGCTGATCTCCTCTGATGTGGTCCAGGCACTAGATGTGGAGGCTGGAGGGGATGACTCACTTCACCAATATGTTGCAAATACAAAACAGCAGTAAGTAATCAACAATGCCTGAGTCTTCCTCTTTTTCTTTCCGCAAGAATGGTACTGTTGGCCAAGATGCTGGGGGGAATCCCATATTCATTTTGAAAAATGCCATGAGACATGTCACTTGTCTGAATGTCACCTTCTGAGTCACCCTTGTACCAGATTTTTCTCCGTCTCTAGTAGCTGCAGATGTTTGGTGTAGTAGCTGGTTGCGTTGGGAGATGGCAGGGTGGCAAAGGGGTGTTTTCAGAATGGTGGCCAAAGTGGGTGATGGCAGACTAGCATTCCTGGGCAGGGAGTTAGGTTGTGATGTGGTGGTAATAAGAAAGTTTGTGGGATTTTTGGGGGGGGGAGGAAGGGAGTAGAGGGAGTACATTGCCATATGGCTTTATCTTTAATTTTCTTGTGGGTTTGTTTCTGGTACACTGTGTATGTAATGACCCAAACTGCTTCACAGAAAAGCCTTTTTGTGTAGGGGTTTTTAATTAAAAAGCCTAGGGGGTTTTAAAGCCTACTTGGGTGTGGTCACAGTAGACGCCAATGGGGAGGCAGACCTGTGGACAAATGTACAAGAGGGAAATAGCTTATCTGTCAGCTGTTTCACATGATCTCATGCAGCTGTGCATAATCCCTCCTCTGTTGCAGCTCCTCCTGGAGGAGGCTTTAAGTGTGCCCCATGTCTATTGTAGAATCATAGAAATGGAAGGGACCTCGAGAGGTCATCAAGTCCAGTCCCCTGCCCTCATGACAGGACCAAGCACTGTCTAGATCATCCCTGATAGATGTCTGTCTAACCTGCTCTTAAATATCTCCAGAGATGGAGCTTCCACATCCCGCGTAGGCAATTTATTCCAGTATTTAATCACTCTGACAGGCAGGAAGTTTTTCCTGATGTCCAACCTAACCCTCCCTTGCTGCAATTTAAGCCCATTGCTTCTTGTCCTATCCTCAGAGGCCAAGGAGAATAATTTTTCTCCCTCCTTCTTACAACACCCTTTTAGATACTTGAAAACTGCTATCATGTCCCCTCTCAGTCTTCTCTTTTCTAAACTAAACATGCCCAGTTCTTTCTAACAATCAGCTCTGAATGTGACAGTCCCTCCGTATTTCCCAACCATCAGTCCCATTTCCCATCCCCCACCCCCAGCCAATCAGGCCTATGTATGCTTGGCTTCCACAACCATTACTTAATCTGATTTGGGGGCCAGCATGAGGTGTGTGCAGTTGGTTCCCCGACACATGGTATTGCGCTTTATTATTGGCCCCACTCCAGGCTGTGTTCTCATGTACTGGAGCGTTAGATAATTTATTACATATTAAAACAATAATGATTAAAAGTTCAAATTCTATTAAAAATACCTATGTGGGTACATTTGTTTTGTAGAAATAACATTTTCCTGACGACATACAGAAATAAGGTCAAAACACATGTGTTTATTTTAAACAAAGCACCATAACAAAGTCCTTAATGCACATGCTGCAGTGTAAAATATTAAGATATGCTCATGAATCATGCACAGTGGGCTAATGGCTGTTTTGTGTATGCTAATGACATTAATGTGGTGGAACATGATTTTAGTTAAAATTTTATAGTGAATTTAGATTGTTTTCTTCATCATTTTTTGTAACGACTTTAGATAGATAGATAATAGATAGATAGATACCCCACTCCCACTCCATATATTCGAACTAGGCCCTACTTATAATCATGCCTGCCCTGTCTGATTCAGTGTAACTGGCCCTCATCAGCCAATAAAGCTACCATGTGCCAAGCTGCCATCAGTCAGGCTTATGTGTTCAACCCATCCTTTTTTTGGATATAGTGTGAATAATGGCTGAAAATTCAACATTTAAAAAAATCCTCTCTGTTGCATCAGTTCTTCTTGGGGGCCCACCTCATTGCCAAGTTCTTTGTACAATAAAACCCCAATAGTCCAGCATCCAATTGTACGGCACTCCCAATAGTCTGGAATCAAAATGACAAGAGCCTAGTGAGTGAGCTTCGGCAAAAAATGAGTCACAAAGCAGCAGCGGCAGCAGCTGACCCGAGTGAAACCGGACGGGACTGAGTCAGTCTGCCATTGGCATTGTGTGACCCTGGACAGTGCTTAAAAAACACTTTATATACAGTATATACTATATATATATATATATATATATATATATATATAAACCAGCTTATAGTATCTCCTGATAGTCTGGTGTATCCTATAATCTGGCACCACCTAGGTCCCAAAGGTTCCGGATTATTGGAAGTCTACTGTAGATAGATATTGTTCTCTATTGAATACTAGGGGTGCATCTATACTACAGAGGAAGATCGAAGCTGCTGCTGTTGATATTTCAGGGTTCAAATTAGTGGTCTTGTTAAGACAGATAATTCAGAGTGAGAGGGGCACTCCGGTCAATGCCAGTAACACTGCTTTCACAAGGAGTAAGAGAAGTCAAAGGAAAAGTGTTCTTTCTTTGACTTCCTGCAGTGTAGACAGCGCCAAAAGCCAAGTTCAGCTACTTTGACTTTAGCTACGCAATTAGCGTAGCTGAAGTTCCGTATCTTTGACTTTGTCCTGTAGGGTAGATGTACTCTAGGAGTGCCAAAGAAAAAGCTCCAGCCAGACCCTAACATCAAAGCGTTCCTATTAAAAATATATAAAGTAAAATCAAACAAAGACTACAGAGGACATTTAAAGGGCAATGCAAACTTATCCTGAGTGCAATATCACATCAATTTAATAGCTATTTTTAGGGGAAAAAAACACAGGAATTTCTGTCCCATTTGTAAGCACATTTAGGGTATCTTTAAATAGCTACCCCCACATCTTTCGAACACGTCCACTATTTCGAAATATAGTGGACGTGCTATTTCACCATCCCTGTAAACCTCATTCTACGAGGAGTAAGGGATGGCTCAAAATAGTGCTTTATGATGAAATAAGCTATTTTGAAATGGACTCAAAATAAGCTACGCAGTTTGCGTAGCACAAATTGCGTATCTTATTTCGAGTTTTGGATGCTGTATAGATGCACCCTTAGAATGCAGCTATAACCCTGGAATTGCCACCAAATGTATCCATGATGCATCTAAACAAAAGAAAAATAGAGTATTTGTATTTCTGGCCAAAATATTATTCCCCCTCCTGTTAGACATCCAGACGTGATAACTGTAAATACAAAGAAATAGTTGTTTATGCTAACAGGGACACACAAATAAATTATTCCATTTTTGCACCATAAAATTTGTGAGGTGATGCTACAATATTGTTTTATGTGCTAGATTTAATGAAAAAAGTAGTCTTAACATTCCCTTCTTGTCCACTCTAATGGGTAGAACTAGCCTGCATGGAAGGCTTTTTGGAAAACTCAAAATAGTCAGCATTAGATATAATATTGCCATCTAGTGGCCATTGCCACCACTACAGACTGAGACAGCCACCTTACATTCAATGCAAGATATTCAGTAATGAAACATCTTCAAATATAAACAGGGTTGTCAAAGTTCTGCAGAGTGAAGTTATTTCTGAAGAGACATATCAGAAAAGTAGAAGGCCCATGTAGGGAGCTGACTATGGAAATCCTCAGAATCTTAAGATACATTTGCCAAAGCACCAGACATTGGCAGTGGTTAGGAACCAGGTGTTAAGTCAGGGAGTTCTGCCCTCTCCCAGTCTCATCACTGGATACAGAGGAAGCTGCTCAGAAAAAGAATAATCTCCAAATGGAATGGTATAAGAGGATGTCCTTTTTCCAGCTCACAAATTTCTTGCAAACAGATTGTAAATTTGAGGTGAGCACTGGAAAAGATATATTTTCTTGTACAAACTGTGCTTGAGTGATTAGTTCTGGGTGTGCAGATCTTTCAGAATGGTGTCTAAAAAAGTGAGGAGCTGCACTGCACTGGCTACTTGCACAATCACATGGTATTTATGTTTCACCCTTCTGGGGTATCATCTGGCCCTTGCTGAACTAGAACTGAATGTATCTTTGAATTGCAGGTGTGTTCATCTACTGTCAAATCCTGCAGGTCTCACTTAAGTAATATCCTCATTGTATTCAATGGGAATGCTGACTGTGACCTGGGCCTTTTGGAAACCTAAAGAAGTAAGACTATCATGCACTATGGGGGGGAAGTAACTGAAAGAGCTAGGTAATTGCTAACACATTAATTGAGCTGCAATTGTGTTCTGGCTAGATAACTTCTGAAATTAATCAAAAAAGTGTTAGTTACCCAATTTACATTGTATAGCTGAATATGACACTCAGCCAATAATTGCATGTTTCAGCTTAAAAATTTTCTAGCTCTGGTAAAACCTGAGCACTTGAATTGTCTACAAAAGTGAGTATCACAGGTTAGCACAGACAGCTGAATACAAACCTGCTTTTGAATTCAAATGAATAGCTAGCTGTATGCACTTGTTGTGCCATTGACTCAGCTCTACAGAGTAAAGACTTTAGTGTTTGGCCTGCTATTAGCAACAGCAATAACAAGTGCATAAATGAAACCCGACAGGCGTCGGCTACTCTTTTTATCCCAGTTTTACAAGGGTGAAACTTCATAGACTTAAGTACTTTTACTCCTGCTTTACACTGGTGAAGGCAACAGAACTTTTAGGCCAATGATGTTTTTGTGGATGAGTTCAGCTAAAATGTGCAGGGAAAGGTGCCTGGTAATTCAGTATCAGTATAGATTGACAAGGAGCCAAAGAGTCATCAGATAAATACATAAATTGTCACAGTGGCTAATCACCCTGTAAAAAAAAAGGGATTTCAGTTCTAGTGCAAGTATTGGTAACAGGATTCAGGGTAGATTACACAGATATGGATAGAGCTCCAGTTATGCTTAAAGCAGCCAGATTATTTCTGGATTCATCTAATACAGCGTCTAAAGAGAAGCCACAATCATATTGGCATTATACATTCCATTTGTTGGATCTAGATTCCAGTTTTGTTCTTTCCACGGACCCACGGAGAAGTGATAGAAGAGGAGTTAGCATTCAGCACCAAATATTTCAGGCCTTCAGTATAAAAGGGGTTACTGAGCCAAACCTAGGAGAGAACACAATGGGCTAGGTTCAAATTGGGAGACAAGGTGGGTGAGGTAATATCTTTTAAGAAGCCAGCTTCTGTTGCCCAGCCCTGAAAAAGACCTCTAGATACTGAAAGCTTGCCTCTCTCAACAACAGATATTGGTCCCATAAAAGATACTACCTTACCCACCTTGCCTCACTAAAGTTTGTCTTAAAAAAAATGTGGCCAAATGTATGTCCATCAGGTGGCGCATGGTTCAAAGCTTTCCAGTCCTTCTTGAATTGAGTAGTGATCAAAATTGATACAATCTTACAGTAGCTTGGTGATTTTTGCTCTGTAAGTCTAGGGAAAAACTTCATCCCAGTTATATCCAGTGCTACTAAGAATTCTACGTAGAAATAGCCGAGAAATCCGGTGCTCATTTAGAATAGAGTAGAAGAGACGGGAGAACACACATTGTACCTAATCAGAAATGTGGCTTGGATTAGGTTAAATGGTTAGTTTGTTTCTGTGTAGTCTGGATGTCTACGAGCTTGCAGTTTGTTTTTAGTAGGATGTAATAGCACATCTAATCTAGGTGAACTGCTGTTGGTAGAGTTGTTAAGGAAGGATTTGAAAGAACAAATTAAGTTTGAAATCACAAAATAGATTATGAGTCAGGTGCCACACCTGTGATGGGAACAAGATTATTTGGGATCTCCGGACAAGGAGTAATTAAGGAGTTAGAGCAGGTGAGGAACAAGCATGGTGAGATGGGTGCATCAAAGGCTCCACTCTCTCATGCAGCCAACCTTTGCAGATGAGCCAGCTGTTGTAATTTGTTGCCGGTGTAGGCCAGCTACAGATTATTACTCCTCCCATTCCATAGGGAAGCAGGAATGGACACAAGGTCTCCTGGCATTGCTCCTGAGGTGATGCATCTCACTCTCCACCCTTGCTTAGGAGTGTCCTGAAAGGCACAATCTAGCCCTTATATTCTCTCTCTCTGGGATCCCTCAAATGGAATAAGATTTCCCCTTGAATGCCTATAACTGATGAGTGCGTAGATGAGAAATGAGGCCTGTTCTGGCAAGGAGCATTCTCTGGCAGTGGTCGCATGTGAGGTCTCTATCTCCAGTGGCACCGACACCAGCAGCGCAAATACAGGCCCGGGCACACTCTTTACATGGGGCTTTCTGATCTTCTTCATGGAGACGTCACTTGATCTCAAAGTGTTGGGAACCATTCTTGATGGTGGTCCTCAAGGTTACCCAGTCCTTCCCGTGCCTCTCCGAGGTGTCAGCATCAATGCCGCATTTTACCAAGGTGTTCTTAAAAACATCCCTGTAGCACTTCCTCTGTCCATCACGAGATCTCATCCCAGGCCTCAGCTGAGCGTAGAAAATCTGTTCAGGCAAGCATGTGTCAGGCATCCTAACCATGTGATCAGCCAATCATAGTTGGCTGTGGGCGATTATTGCTTTGATGCTTCAAGAATCAGCCCCTGCAAGGACACTAACGTTGGTTCATCAGTCTTGCTACACAATGCCCAATATTCTCCTCAGATATCTTTAGTGGAATTTCTCCAGACCTTTAATATGTCATCTATAGGGAGTCCAGGCTTCATCTCCATACAGCAAAGTTGGGATGACTATGACATTGTAGACATCACTCTTGGTCTGCATCTTGATGTCATGGTCATCAAAGACTCACCTCCATAAAAGTCCAATAGCTGTGCTGGCACTGGAGATTCAACGGCAGATTTCATCATCAATGTCAGCATTGCTAGACAGATAGCTTCTGAGATAAGGGAAGCTGTTGACATTCTCCAATACTTGGTCATCCACTGTAATCGTTGGTTTGGATAACGGTATAGTGGATGTTGGCTGAAAGAGAACCTTGGTCTTTTATGCATTGAGAGTCAGTCCCAACCTGTGGTAGGGCATGGAAAAAATGTTGAAGATTGCTTGGAGCCCATCTTCTGAGGTGACGATGACCTGGGCATCATCAGCGTACGGAAGGTCTTCCACTGATACTGCTATGGTTTTGGTCTTGGCTCTGAAGTGCCCCAGATTGAAGGAGGCTACCATCCATCCTATAGGTTATTTCAACTCCACCTGGGAGGCCATCTCCAATAATCTGAAGCATAATTATAATGATGTATAGTATAAACACAGAATGCCATAAGTATTTATGGTATGGTAAATACTATAGATGTATGAGAGTGAAATGGAGTTTTAAGAGACTGTGACTTGTACACCATAGATGAAACACATGCATCTTGAAATGAGCCTCAACCAAATCTCCTTTATGTAGTAAATTATACCTTCAGTCATGAATTTCGGATAGAGGGTGTTCATTCCATGGTGAGCTTTATTTTCCACTTGTAAGTCTTGGAACCATTTGCCATAAATGCATATTCAGTATGTGGCTTAACAAGGAGAAATGGAGAGCTTATTGGTAACTCAAGTACAAACATTTATAATTAACATTAGCTTATTGTTTTCAGTACATTAATTTAGAAGCTCTGTAAACAGTGCCCTGAGCAAAATAACTGCCAAACACACTGCAAGGGCAAACTGGTTGGTGAATATGTATCACCTAACAGCTCAATAGTGTGTTGAGACCAATTGGGCTTGTCTGTGGGACTGGGCCCAATAACTTTAAAACCATGAACTGTCATTCTAGACCACAGCTGCAACAGACATGAAGCCAAGAAAATGTGACTTGCTGGCAATAGACATCAAGCAAAAATGGTAGGGGGAAATCCTTACCCTATTGAAGTCAATGGGAGTTTTGCCAAACACTGCAAAGGGGGTGAAATTTCACCCTGACACTCTGGCACAAAAAGACCAGATATTGTGTGGGACTTGGGAGTCAGAGCATGTAGAGCCGTATTTGATTCATCTTAAAATGAGAAGGGATAAAGGTATATTTGTGTATGTCTATACTAGCCCCCTAGTTCGAACTAGGGAGGCTAATGTAGGCATTCAAAGTTGCAAATCAAGCCCTGGATTTAAATATCCCACGCTTGATTTGCATCTTCCCGGCCAGTCACCATTTTTTGAAATTTACAAGTCCGGACTAACTGCCCGCGTCTACACACGGCAGGGACCTGGTAGTTCGAAATAAAGCCCTAGTTCGAACTACCTGTTATTCCTCCTGGAATGAGGTTTAACAGGTAGTTCGATTTAGGGCTTTATTTCGAACTACCAGGTCCCTGCCGCGTGTAAATGCGGGCATTTAGTCCGGACTTGTAAATTTAAAAAAAAAAAAAAATGGTGACCGGCTGGGAAGATGCAAATCAAGCGCGGGATATTTAAATCCCAGGCTTGATTTACAACTTCGAATGCCTACATTAGCCTCCCTAGTTCGAACTAGGGGGCTAGTGTAGACATACCCTTACTGACTTCAAGAGACCTTTCTGCCCCCATGACCCTGCCCTGGGTATGTGGTGAGTCTCTACTGTAAATTAGAGTAACTTAGAACTGTTTTAAGTTACACCAAACTGTCCTTAGGGCCACTGAATCACAATGAATAACCCCAAGAAAGTAGTGTAGCACTCAGAGTTGGGGAAAAGGAAGTGTCATCACTGGACCTCAATAATACTTGGCTGTCAGAACAGCCTGATAGGGTTGTTAGCAACCAGTGCAAGTTAACTTTGTGCCCATGACCCGACCAACACACAAACTGCTCCAGGATTGGCAGATCTTAAAGTTAGGTTAAAGGTACCTTTCTTCCCTACTTCCCCATCCTGAACTTTTGGAAATGTGCCCTGGCAATATCTCATGATCTGGCAGGGCAGTTTCTTTCCTATAATTTTGCCCAGAGTTAAATAAATACACAAGGTACAAAGCAGTGGAGAACAGACTCAGAGTAAACAACTTATGAGAAACACATGGGCTGAAATTTGCTCACAATAATTTAACAGCAATCAGGATCAGGATACAAATGGTTAGCAAAAAGGAACAGAGCTAAATTGTTCCAACAATTACTGGGACAGAGCCTCCTTTGCTGTAAAGCAGTTTGCCTCTCTTGACTTCAATGGACCTACATCAGTTTACATCATCTGAGGATCTGACCAACCATAAGAAGTTAATAATTCCACCAGCTCTAATTCCTTGTAGTTATAATGTTGATTGTTGTTACCAATGTGCTCTGTGTGCTTTTCTCAGCGGGCTTGGTTTTTTATCAGGCTCTGACTCTGGGATACTGGTGAAAAAAGATCTCCAAGTGTTTATATTATATATCAATATCAACATATGCTAGCTCAGAGAAAAGAGCTCTATAAAATATTTAATTGCTATAAGAACTCTATAAAATAGTATTGATTTTCTAGAGCTCTTATAGCAATTTGGGGCAATCCCTAAAATAAAATGAGAATAGACTGCTTATTGTACATTTGTTCCAATGTGTCATGTTCCAAAGGGTCAAATCGTTCCCTTCAATATGCCTGGTCAGTTCTTCCTGACTTTTCAGGGAGGAGCTTAATGTTTTAATCCAAGCACAATGTTTTGTAAACATACAATAGCATTTCCATCAATTTCTGTCCTTTTCCACTACCAGATGTGAGAGATCAGCCAAAAACTAACTTATATTGCCCCTTGGCTTCAAGTCCTTTGCAGCCAGGACCACTGACGGGGGATGGGAGGCAGAGGATGCAATTGCCCCAGGGCACGGTGATTCTAAAGGGCAGGGCTTCCAGCCACTACTGCCATTACTGCAGCAGCAGTGGCAGCCAGAGCCCCATGCCCTTTAGAATCACTGCAAAGCCCTGGCCAGCTCTGAGGGCCAGCAGGGGCCAGGCACTGCACCATGCAGCAAAGTTCCCTCTAAGCTGTGTGGCAGCATGGCCCTGCAGCTGCATAATGAGCCCCTCCCATCCAGGGGATCAGGGCTCCACACACAGAGCCACCTGGCTGGGGGAGGGGCACTTCTCCCTCATCAGAGAGCTACTGCAGAGAAGTGCCCCTCCTCCAGCCAGGCAACTCCAGGCACAGAGCCTGCAGCCCCTGGTTGGGTGGGGCTCATTAAGCAGCTGCGGGTCCATGCTAACGTGTAGCTCAGAGGGAACCTTGCTGGCCTGGTGGTGCTGGGAGCTGGCTGCCCCTCCCTGCCCCTTTTGCCCAAAGCCCCATTCCTTCCAGGCACACGGAGCTGCCCTCCCTACATTGCTCAGGGACCCAACAATCATGTCAGCTCCCCTGATTGCAGCAATGCTTCCACATGCCAAGCCCACGCTGTTCAGCATTTGAGGCTGTTTTTTTCTGTCACTATGGCCTCAGGTTTTATTTTTCTTTTGCAGTTCACCTTGGAGGACAAGCCAACCAAGTCCTGAGAAGCGCTGAGCTTCAAGCAGCTCTCATTCCAGTAACCACACAACACACCTTCATCATAATCATCCAGGAACCCACCCCTGCAATCAGCCCCAGTGCCAGCTCTGCCCACACATCTACCCAAGCCATTTCATCAGTGGACCCAACAACATCAGCCACTACAGCAGGGGCTCATTTAACTGCACATCCACTAATGTGATCTATGTTATCAAATGCCAGCAATGCCCCACTGCCATGTATATTGGCCAAACTAAACAGTCTCTACAGGAAAGAATTAATGGACACAAATCAGCTATCCGTAAAGGCAACACACAGAAACCTGCTGGAGAACACTTTAACCTGCCCAGGCACTCATTAATGGATCTCCAAGTCACCGTGTTGTTTCAGGCCAATTCCACAAGCCAAATACACAGGGAAGGGTTGGAACTTAACTTCATTTACAGGTTTGATTCTTATGTGAATGGAATGAACAGAGACATTGGTTGGCTCGCCCACTACCTTCCACATCCCAATGACTTAACCAACCAACCAATCAATGGAGGTGCTAATTGTTCTTATCAGCCTCTATTAACTACCTGAACCATTTACTCACTGTCTCTTTTTTCCCTCCTTTTTTTTCCTCCCCCCCCTCCCCCTTCCCTTATTTATTCTTGTATCTGGACTTCTAATACTCCAGTCATCTGAAGAAGTGGGTTATGCCCATGAAAGCTCATGATACCATCTACATGTTTAGTTAGTCTTTAAGGTACTACAAGACTATTCATTGTTTTTTAAGTTTTTCCTGTTGCAGACTAACTCGGTTACCCCTCTGAAACTATTAAATTCAGTGATGGACTTGGATTTGCAAGTGCTCAGCGCCTCTCAGGATTTGGCTTGCTGATGTCAGAGGGAGTGGTAGGGAGCTCTCCCAGCACCTGATGCACATCCAGTGAAGTCAATCCAACAACCTGTCTTGACTTCAGTGGCCACAGAATCAGGCCCCAGGTTGCCTTTTCTAATTAAACTGCTGCTTGTGCATAGACAGCTGTAACACGTAGCCTGAATAGCTCATGGACACTTCCTTCCTTTGTGTCCTTCTGCCTCTGGAGAGTGCGACTGCCTGGTGCTCTCCCAAAGCCAATGGGTCCTGATGATGTTAGTGGGTCTGCCAGTTTTTTTCTCTACTATCTGCTCCTTCCTGTAGAGAAGATGAAGCAGGCCTGGGATCTGCTGCTCTTGTTTTAGAGAAATTGGAGAAGAAACAAGAGTTGCTTTGTCCCCTAAGTGTTAAGCGAGAGGCGGAGGACACAAGAGCAGCACTTGACAGGAAGGACTGAGAACAGCTGGAATTTATTTTGCAGGGTGAAATGCTACTGGTAGAGCCGTACCAAATTCACAGTCCATTTTGATCAATTTCCCACTCATAGGATTTTAAAAATCATAAATGTTATGATTTCAGATATTGAAAGCTTTGATTGTACTCTGTGGAAAGTGTAGGGGACCAGACTCAAAAAGGGGACTGCAGTGAGGTCTCAAGATTATTGCCAGGAGGTTGTTATAATGCCATGCTGACTTTTGCCCTGCAGCTGACAGTGGCGCTGCCTTTGGAGCTGAGTGCCCAGCTAGCAGCCACCACCCTCCAGCCACCTCGCTCAAAAGGCAGCCCAGAAATCAAGTGACAAAGCCGCACACTCTCTACAATCTCCCTCAAACCATTAGCAGGCAGGCATGTATTTGGTTCATGTCTGTACATGCATTGTTTAAAATAAAGCTTCTCAGAAAGCCTTTATTGACATTCAGATATTATGGTTAACCACTTTACACAATAAACTTGATAGTCATTATAATTCACATCTCTGAAGAGAGAAGAGCAGTTCTACTGCAAGAATATCCATTGCTTGTGGGGAAAAAAAATTAATGCATGTAAGTTCTAGAAAACTGCATGATCTTTGTGAGGTCATCATCCTGTGTGCTTAGAACCAGATCAGTCACTGGCTTTTACTCCTATTCTCACAGTCCCAAGAGAAGTATACCAGCAAGTCATATAAATGGGAGAAAGTAGGCTGGATTCCAAACTGGATTTCAGTCTTCATCTGCAAATATGTTATTTGTAATCGAGGGTGGTACCACAGTAGTGGTTTCAGATTATGATTTTGTGGTGGCCTCTTTATGAAGGCAGTAAAAATGAGCCTTTTGAAATATCAAGGAGTTGCTGGATGAGAAGTTGGATTCTGTATGTTCTTCACAGAAAGGAAAGACACATTAATTCCATAGGGTTTTGATGTGTATAAACACTATCATGAGACCAGATTGTTCTGCCACTGAATTGTACAAACTTCTTGTTTGAAATTGGAAGTAACTATTGCCTACATGGGAACTCCTTTGTCACCTATAATGGAAAAAGTCAGAAGTTAATGAATCATGTGGTATACACTCTTCCTGCAAAATAGCTAACCCAGTTGACCTGAGAGAAAGGGTTATTATGGTAACTACAATCTCCTGTTTTGTATTATGTGACTCAAAACATTGTTCTGTACTATATAATCTGGTATTTGTACTTTGATATTGTTGAGAGATGTTGATCTTATATACTCCCTCATTTCCTTCAATTCACCCAATATCTCCACCTAAACTTTTATATCAAATCCATTATCTGAATTACTCTGCTGTACCTCTTTGTGCATCATAGAACCATATCCTGTCTTATATTCTGGAGCTGCATTAGGGCCAAAACCCAGATAAACTGGTGTGGTTTTGCTACAAAGTAGTGATCAGGGGCAATTTGGAAACCCTGTGGAAGAGATCCATATATCCTGATCACTCTGCTGAGAGGGGGGCCCTACAATGCAGTGCACAGGAGATTTAGGGATTCCAGCAGGGACTTGCTGCTAGGATCTGCAACGACGTGGCTTCACTTGACATTCTACCAGATAGATGGGCAGTTGGAGCAGTCAACGAGGCCATTCTGATCTGTGGAATAGCTCTGGGCAATGGGCAACAGGTATGGCTGACTCTTTGAAACAGCCCCACTGACTCTTTGAAAACAAGAGGTCATTCTGGAAGTCACCAATTCCCAAGGTCTTATCTTGCATGAATTCCAGTCTGTCAATAACACCATGTTTGAACATGGCTAGGAAACGCATTAGCAAATGTCAACTGAAAAAGGCTGGAACTTTATAAAAGAAAACCTGACATGAAAAGAAAGGGTAAGTGTTGAGTTTGAGTGAAAATTAGAATGCAATATGGCTGTTTATTAAATAATTCTGGGACTGGCCTCTTAGGCTTGTCCTGGAGTCACCAGGAATTAGAGATTAATCCTTAAATAAAGATTATGGCATGTGATGAAACCTCTGTCCAACCAAAAAAGGCAACCCTAGTCTGAAGTCACTACTCTGGTGAAGCTGCCATGGAGAACAGCACAATTAGCACCTGAGATCTACTTACTTGATTTCTTTGATCGGCAAATGAAATATGAGACTATGAATGCTAGGAACATCGCAGAACCAACTATGATCAGCACCACCTGCAGTAAATTCAGCAGCTTCATTGGAGAGATCACTTTCGATCTGAACATTGTTGCTTTCTCATCATCAATAGTCGCCGTCTGAAACAGTGCAAAAGCATTTGCAGCTGAAGCATGCAAGTCCTTTCTCACCAAACAGTGTGATGGAGTATACATGGATTAAAGGGCAGGGACTGGGGCCTTGCAATGTTCAATACTGCAGTGCCTAACTGTTGCTCTGCCACCCAGTGGATTCCACAGTCCTGATTTACATGCCCAGGTCCCTATACAGTGCCTAGACAGGGCCAGGCACCTAAGAATGGGAGCTGCATAAGTCAGCTTGCCAAGCAGGGAGCTTCCAGAGCTAATCGATGAAATATACCAAGGAGAGGAGTGGGGGTCTGAAGCCCTTTCCCCTGGGATCTTGGGCACCTAAGTCTAGGTGAGCTGGAGGAGCCCTGGAGTAAAATACCTCTCCTACAATACATAAGAACATAAGAATGGCCACACTGGGTCAGACCAAAGGTCCATCTAGCCCAGTATCCTGTCTGCCGACAGTGACCAAATGCCAGACTCCACAGAGGGAGTGAACAGAACAGGTAATTCTCACATAATCCCTCTCCTGTCACTCATTCTGAGTCCCTGACACAATGTGGCTAGGGGCACCATTCCTATCCATTCTGGCTAATAAGTATTGTTGGACCTAACCTCCATGAATTAATCTTGTTCTTTTTTTAACCCTGTTAAAGTCCTGGTCTTCATAACATCCTCCGGCACAGTCCACAGGTTGACTGTGCACTGCAGAAAGAAACACTTCCTTTTGTTTGTATTAAACCTGCTACCTATTAATTTCATTTGGTGACCCCTAGTTCTTATGTTATGGGAAGAAGTAAATAACTTTTCCTTATTTCCTTATAAACGTAAGTGTAGACTTGCAAAAGAAGGTTTAGCCCAGTGTTTAGAGCCTGCACAAGCATGTGGGAGACTTGGGCTCAAATCCTCTCTCTGCCCCATTGGGAGAAGGGTCTCCCCCTTTCAGGAGAGTGCCTATAAGCTCCTACTCCAGCTGTTTTGAATATTTGGAGGCGTATGGGCACAATGCCTGCTGGATTGGGCCCCACTGGCAGAACAGGTTTAGCACCTAATCTGAGGAAGCTGCAAAGGCTCAGATATGACATAAGCGACTGGGGGATGTGTGCTCATGCTCACTGGAAGAAACTTATGCATCTAGAAAACTTCAGGTGCTAATAGTGTTAGGCAGCAGCTGAGTGGGGATTCTGTGAAAATTGGGTATCTATGAGCTTTTATGGCTCTAGCTGTCGGTGCCTAATTTCAGGCCAACAAGACTGTACATTTTAGCTCTGGATTTTTTTTAGTAAATTTCCTAGATGATTTTTAATAAAGCTGAAATAATTAGAATGATTAATAGAATCATAGAATCATAGAATACTAGAACTGGAAGGTACCTTGAGAGATCATCCAGTCCAGTCCCCTTCCCTCACAGCAGGACCAAGCACCGTCTAGATCATCCCTGATACATGTCTACCCAAACTGCTCTTAAATATCTCCAGTGATGGAGATTCCACAACCGCCCTAGGCAATTTACTCTAGTGTTTAACCACCCTGACAATTAGGAAGTTTTTCCTAATGTCCAACCTGAAAACATACTAACCTCATTCAGCCAAAGAATAGGGAAGATGTAGGATTCTTTAATTTTTGATAAAGCACTGTAACAAATATTTAAATAAAAAATTAAAACAACACATTATTTACATGTTACATATTTACAATTTCCAGATAGCAGTTTCTTGCACCCCTATACCCTACCACTTTGCTGAAAGTGTCAGAGAGCACAATTTGTATGCAAACAGGTGGGAAACCTCCAGTAAATTCAAACTATAGCAATCCTAAATAGAAAGTATATAGGGCTCTGGATGTGAAAAAGTAGACAGATTGATAATGTATGTACAGGTTGGACCTCCCTGGTCCAGCACCCTCAAGACCTGACCAGTACTGGACAAGGAATTTTTCCAGATCAGGGGAGGTCTGGGAGGTGTGGTGCCAGCCTCCCTGCTGGGTTCCTCTCCCCAACCACCTGAGCTTCTGTCCCCAGCCTCTTGTCCCCACAAGCTGTGGCAGTCCCACTGGAGTTTTCACGGGGCCCACCACCCCACTGACCTTGTGCAGCCCTGCCACCTCACCAGAGCTCCTGGTAGCCCAGCTGGTCTCGCAGCCACCCTGACACTCTGCCAGAATTTCCAGAGACCCCAGCAAATGCAAACCCCACTGCCCCATGAGCTCTGCCCCCACCGCCAGCTTCCCTGCCCTGTCAGTTGCCAGCTCTGATGCCCCTGCGGACTCCACTACCCCACTGGCCCTGCCGGTCAGCTTCGCTCCGAGCTGCCAGCAACCTCTGCTAGTGGGGAGCTCCAGTCCTACAAAAATCTTTAGTTCTGCTGGGCCACAAATGTTGCCAGACCAGACCACAGAGTTTCAACCTGTATAATTATCTATCTTTATTATTGTCTGTATCTTCCCTCCCCCAGCCAGTTTTTCATATCTGTCTGTTGTCCTTCATCATATAATTAGATTACAAACTCTCAGTCAGTTGAAGAGAGGAGACTTTATGACTGTATTCTAAATTAAATGCATGTATAGTACCCAGACTGCAGTGAGGTTTGTATCTCTTGCAGGTGCTCCCACATGTAAATAATAATTATGAGAAGGTGGATGTGTACATACAGTGGGTACATTTAAAAGGTTTCTTTCATTTTGAAAGCTTGTACTAGTTTGAGAAATATACTTTATACTAGCTGAACCTCTCTCATCCGGGACTCCCAGTTCCGGCAACATCCTTGGTCCAGCAGGACCACAGATGTTTCTAGACCAGACAACCCCAGCTGCAGAAATTGAGAGTAGCTAGGAGTATTAGTCGGTCTGGATGGCGGAAGCCTGCAGTGGCAGTGACCTGAGGATAGAGAGCCCCAACCTGGGTTCATGGCACCCCAGGAGCAGCTGCCGCCATGTGCGGATCCAGAGCCAGGGATCCCCGGGAGTAGCTGCTGCCGCATGCAGGACTAGGGTCAGGGAACCCCAGGAGCAGCTGCCACCATGTGGGAACTGGGGGCAGCAGAGGCAAGCAAGTGGACCAGAGGAGGACAGGCCTCTGGGTTCTCCTGGGGCATCAGCCAAGAAGGAAGCCCTGGGAGAACCTGGATGCCTGACCTCCCCTGGTCTGGCAAATTCCCTTCTTCAGGACCACTCCGGTCCCAAGGGTGCCAGACCAGGGAAGTTCAACCTGTACTTAAAATAAGAACCATGAATGGAAACAGTAATCTCTTTCAAAACATTAAGTGTGTGTGTGTGTGTGTGTGTGTTAGGACTGACTGGCCATTGTAAAAAATGCATATTTGTTGAAATTTAAAACTGTTAAACAGTGTCAAATTCAATGAAACAGCTGACAATAAAAAGGTTAGTAAAAATACTAAGATTATCAAAACATCCTATTTAGATAGTATAGAACAAGAAATTTTCTATTTTGGGATTCTAAATTCCACTATATTTACAATAAAGGTAAAGGGGAAAAAAAGGGTAACACTGAAATGAAATTTTTCAGAATTATGAAGCAATCTATTTTAGATGACCCAAACCAAAAAATGTTTTGGATTTTTATTTTGTAAAAAAGTTTGAGATTTCAATCTTTCATTCTAACTTGAAATAAGATTTTTTTTTAATGTAAGGATTCTTGTCCAATGTGAAAAACATTTATCACCTGTTCCAAATATTTATATATATGAATGCACAGTAATGGGATCATTCCAAGGCTAATGCATGAATATATATTTTTACTTATAGTTTTTAGTCAGAATGACTTTTATTTTTTAATTAAACAATGAAGAACAAAAGTAAGCACTTTTTGAAGAAATACAAAGTATGTTTCCTGTGTATGTCTCCTGTGTATCAAATGTCTCACAGAATGTCCAGGTTATCATTTTCATTGGCACTAGTTTTTGGAATGATCATATTATTCATATTCTCCATATAGTATCTAATTCTGCTTTTGCTTCTCTTCCCTTGTATTGATAGTAGAGTCATATCATGCCTCTAGTTCCCAATTCAATGGTAAGTGTAATCAATTAAAGTCTTTCTATTGACCTTAATAAGCATCGTATCAGGCTTTAGTGCAGTCTAGCCATTTCCAAGAAAATGGAGATTTGAATTTTACTTGCAAATATGTGAGTAGAAGGACATTTTAAAAATTCAAATATCAGCAAATGTTTAAAATTAAAAACAGAACATTTCATGACATTCACAAATATTTCACACATCATGTTGAAACATTCTGCATTTTGAAATGTCACAAATTTCAAATATTTAAGACTTGACTTTATATATTTTACAAAATATTGCATCTTATATTTATAATTATGTCTGAGTCCAATGGACCTACAAATTAGTTAGGAAGTATTCTAGTATTTTATTTCTAAAAGCTCCATTTTGGGTGATATCAGAAAATACGGAAGTGCAGGAAAAGAATTTTACAAGTGGCAAGGCACTCCACCCTTACTCTAGCCAAGCATTGAAATCTATGGGACTATTCACATGCCGAAAGACATGTACATGTTTAAATGATTTGCGGGCTCAGGGCCAAAGTATGTCTCACCCTGCAGGACAGACCCCTAAATCTCTATTAACAAAATTTAAAGCTAAGTTATTTATAAAAGTAAATAGTATCCATTGTTGGACTTGATTACTGGATTAAATTCAGAGCTGGTGGGAGAAAACCACCAAGTGAATCTTCTCCTGAAATCCGAGACCACTGTAATATTGTGAGCCCAGGTTCTTAATGGCTCCCAGTCCCCGCTTGCTACACACTGATTCCCAAGGGACAGTCCAGCATTCAGGGATCACTAGGGTGTAAGGATGCCCCTGCCATGTATCCTGTGCCAACTGCTGAGATGTGACCTGTAGTGGAACAGTTACATTCATCAACTCTTCCCACAGATTTCCCCAGTGCTGGGGATTTTCAGTGGCTTGGTTTAGGAATGTAAACCCAAAGCTGCCCTACTGCAGAACTGAGACACACTATCATAATACAGTCATTATGAAATGCATATTTAATATTTAAATTATATTGACTATAAGGCTAGCAAGCATTTTTGTAGAGCTAGTCACCCTAATAGCAAAAGAGCTAACAACCAAAATATTGTACTTATGTTTTAGAAACAAAGAGAAAATACTTACTCAATTTTTGGTTCACGCTTCACCAGTAAGTTTACTTGCAGCCTTTTGGCAAATCGTAATGTAAACCCAGTGGTCTAAAGCCAGAAAGACGGAAAAGGAGAAAACACAAAATAAAACAAAAGCGACTAAAACAACCACCATGAATTTAATGTGTGTGATGGTGGACAATACAAGCTTAAGTCTGGAATAGGTACATCAGAGAAACTTGGGTTGCCACTATTCATGAACAGTGTTTACCACCTGGGATTATCTGGAGGTATCAGAGGATCATTTCATTCTTCATGCCCATTCTGTTCTTGTGTCTTAATTGAGATGACTAGCAAGTTTTTTAATTAACACTGGAGCCATTTTCCATCAGAAAATGCTGATTTGATTCATTCAAAATATTTTTGCAGGAATATATCAATTTCATTGAAATTTTTGGCAGTAAATTATTCAAATGTTTTGTTTCAATAAAGACAAAATGTTTCATTCTGATAAGGTGAAATTAGGGCTGTCCAGAAAACAGGAAATCCATTTTATGAAAATTGAGGTTTTTGCAACTTATCTTATTCCATATTACAGAGAAAATGAGGCTGCTGTCACCAAAAAACAAAACCAACCAAAATAAAAACAAGAGATGCTCCTTGTCCCCAGTCCAGCCTCTAGCCCTGAGATCAGGCCACTCACTGTAGATAGGGATGACCTAAGTTCAAATCCTTACTCTGTCTGATTTAATCTCAAGAACTTGAAGCTTGGTCTGCCACTTCCTAGGGGAGTGCCCTGATCACCATGCTATTTTCTATTCTGGTCTCACACTGGCTCCCCCAAAATCCCACCCTGAGACAGAGAAACTGATGAATTGACATGAAAAGTTTCAGTACCAGTCAAAAAAGCATTTTGGAAGAAAATTCCCTACCAGCTCTAATCTAACTTCAGGTACTTCATTTAGATTACATTGTTATAATTTATAAAGTCAAAACTAAATAGTTGTGAATATTTTGTTTTGTGAAAAATTCCAAGAATTCACGTTTCCATCCCATTTCAGGACAGACCAATTTTTCATGGGGTAGAATTCCATTTTTTTATTACCTCTCATTAGTACCAATTACAGAGGTGGTTTTGTGAACATCTGTGCCTTAACAAGAGGTCTGAGACTCACAACTAGTTTTTCAGACACATGAGTTAATCTTAAAGTTCATTTTAAAGGTGAAACATTTTGGTATCATCTGTTTGTTTTAACTCTTTTTTTTTAATAAATAATTCAGCCAGGAACCAATCCAGCATAAAAAGTGTATAATTTGAAGAATGCAAATAGCTAGATTGCAATAATACAATGAGACTCCTCACATGCTTCAAGTTAAGCACATGCTTTGCAGGACTAGAACTCAAGTAGAGTGAAAATTTGAGCTGACTAAAATCAAATGTGCAGCAACCATTTTTATTTTGGGATTTATCCCAGTTGCAAAGTGTGGCAATCAATTGTACTCTGGAATCAGATAAATGGTGAACTTCATTATTACAGTCATTCATTCAGAAAGCAGACCAGACTGTACTGCATTTACTTGGTCAACTTAAATTGTGACTATAGTTTAGATGAGACTTACTATTTAGTGGAACCTACATAATCAAAACGTGTAAACTCAACCAAAATAAATGAGCTCTGTAAGAGATAAATTAAAAAATGCAACAACTATGGTTTAAGCACATCCTTGGGCTAGATCCTTAATTGATGAAGAGTAGCCTCATTGACTTCAAGGGACTTACAGTGATTTACATTTGCTGCAAATGTGGTCCCAGCAGATTCTGCACCCACCATGGATGAAATTCTCAAATGTTTGGCATGTAACGGTAGAACCACACTGGTGCTGCTTTCATCATGGCACATTATACATACATAGAATGGCAGTCGCAGAACAAAACGATTGCATTTGATACAGTCATTTGTAGCAAAGGTTGTGGTCACCAAACTGTCATATTATGTGGTGCTCCAGATGGCATATGTTAGGTCATCTGATCCTCTGCTGCTGTACATATCTGTTTATGACTTACAATTGAGCTGGTTTCATGTATAGGTTGGTCCTCCCTGGTCCAGCACAAGAGAATTTGCTGGACCAGGAGAGGTGTCCCCTGCCACTGGCCCCAAGCTAGCTGGGACCCTGTCTCTGGCCCCCGCCACTCCCTCCCCAGCCAGGCTGTCTGCTTTGTTGCCACAGGCCCCCTGTCCCTGGCTGCCATGGGTGGCTGGGTTTCTCCAGCCCTTGGCCCTAGCTCCACACTGCTGTGGGTGGCCAGGTTCCCCCATCTCCACACTGCCACCAGTAGCCACACTCCTCCAGTTGCCAGCCCAGTGCTGCCATGGGCAGCCAGGGTTTTCTGGCCCCTGACCTCACGCTGACACGGGCTACTGGGGTTCTCTGGCTCCATGCTGCTGTGGCAGGCAGGTTTCCCGAGCTCCACACTGCTGCAAGTGGCTAAGGTTCTCCAGCCCCTGCCTCCACACTATCATGGGCATCTAAACTTCTTCGGCCCCCAGTCCCATGCTGCCATGGGCAGACAAGGTTCCCTAGCCCCAAACTTGCCACGGGCTGACAGCGGTCCGGGCCCCAGCACTGCTGTGGGGCTCTGGAACTGCTGCCTCCCACCCCCAGCCCCAGCTGGGCTGCTGGCCCTCCTGCCATTAGGTTCTCAGGATCTCTGGTCCAGGAGCACCCATGGTCCTACTGGACCATGAAGTTTCCAGACCAGAGAGTGCCGGTTTTCAGAGGTTCAACCTGTATATTGATAAGCTGAACAGTATTGTGAAGATAAATTTGTATTTTGTGCTGGAAGAAAGACAATGTGGCAATCTCTGAATTCTGATGATCTGTATCAAATGGAATCTATGCATAGTTTTGTAAAAACCAAATTCTGAGTGAGATTTTGCCAACCCAAAATGACCCCAATCTGCTAACTATAGAGAGGAGTCAAAATTAACACTTTTATGTGAGCCACCAAACTTTGGAGGTCAGAATAAGATTGGGGCTTAAATCTAAACCCCATTTAATGTGGTTCGGCAAAACCCAAACTCCAAAATATGGGCTCCTCCAATCATATCTGAAATGAATCAATATTATATCTATACTGTAAAAGCAATATTCTGCATGGTGATCAAGAAACAAATACTATAAATGTTGGCTTACAGGCTCTATATCTAAAAAGGTCTCATGTTCATCCTTATTTGGACTCAGTCCTTCAGTATGGTTGGACACATCTTCACTTGCATACAGAAAATGGGGAAGTGTAATAAACACTGGTTTTCCTAGTACAGAAAGACAAACAAAATTGGAAAGTCAACTGTTAGTCTTGTTTTTCTTATTGAAGTGTCTTACCTGAGGGGACATGTATGTGAATGATATGCACACAAAAATACACATTCATTCTGAAGATTTACTAAACCTAAAGCAGAGAGAGATTCCATTGGCATCTAGATAGTTTGCATGAGTAAAATTAGTTGCTATTACAATTATTGCATATGGGCCAAATTCCAGCTGCAAGTTTACTCCAGTTGCTGCTCTCACCCTGCTAATATGCACAGATAGTTATCCCATCATGTATACGAGATCTCCTGAAGCCAGGCACTTGTGAGTATTCAAGGCTTTTATGCAGTCAATGAAGCTTCTTTTATCCTCCCCAGCCCCCCATCACAGACACAGGGGAGATAATTTAGGATAATTTAGCATTGAATATGTAAATAGTATTGAAACTTCCATCTCTCTCTGTCTTCTTTATCCATCTCCCATATTTTTATTTTTTGCATTTGTGCCATCTCCAAAGCTATATAAATAATCCCACCACTATACTCTCTGAGCAGCTCCCATGCATTCATGAATTTATCTTCACAGCCCCCCATTAAGGCAAAGAAGTATTCAAGTTCCTGTTTAAGGAATTGAATGCTTCAGAGAGATTAAGTTACTACCTCAGGGTCACAGGAAATTTTTGACAAAGTCGAGAACTGAAATTAAATTTCTAGACTCACAGGCTTCTACCTTAGCCACAAAACTATCCTTTCCCCCAAGGCAAATAGCTTGTCTGGATTAGTGGTATCTTACTACGATACCTTCTTTACAGGCACTAATGTTCAGGGCTCCAGATGATGTGCAATTTTTTGAGAAAACCTCTTCTGTGCAGAAGCAAATATTTTCTGGACTTTCAAGGGGAGACGCAAATGCTGCACGAGGTACTGTAAAACGATACAGGGGGATTTCCTTCACAATCTGCTCACTCTCAAATATGCCATAGATAGATCTGAAGATAAAAGAGAAATGTTTCAATTGTCTCTTGTTTATATTATAATTACAGGTGTTTTGGTCCCTAGTAATTTCTTTTTTTTAATGATAAAGTGCTGTTGGGAACAGTTTGGGTGATTTCAGGCTCCTTTAGCTCTGGCTTATCAGTTGGTGGAAATGCTTAGGCAACGAACAAGCATACATGACTTTTCCAAAAAAGAGACAGAGGAAGTGGTGATTTTATAAGTCTCAAGAAAAAATCTAACTTTCACAACAATAGTACCATGGGACTTTAGGGGAGTCATGGACTCTCCTTCACCAGAGGATTTTTGGAAAAGAGGTGGGATAGTTATCTATCTTGGATGGTTTCAACGCAACATCTCTTGGCAGGGGGACAGACAATATAACCTTTGTGGTCCCTTTCTTGTAACCCTATGGTTCTATGATACTATTAAATAAAATACAGCAACACAAACATATACAGTTAAGAACAAATGTACACATAACTCCTTTCGAGGGACACACCTATGGGGGCCTGTTGTGACGGAATGTTTTAAGTCTTTCAGAGCGGTTTCTGCCTGTCTTTATATTAGAAGAGTTTCACTATGTCAGAGGTATGATTTTTTTCATGATAACATGATACCTATATAAGACTTAAGCTATTCCAGAATACTTATTCCAAAATAGCTTATTCAAAATAGCCCATCTACACTGAAGGGTAGCCTCAAAATTAGCCCAAGGCAGGCTTCCCTAATGTAGATGTGCTATCTCAATTTAGAGCCCCAGGAGGAATCATAGAATCATAGAACCACAGAGCTGGAAGAGACCTTAGAAGGCCATCAAGTCCAGCCCCCTGCCCAAGGCAGGACCAATCCCAATTAAATCAACCCAGCCAGGGCTTTGTCAAGCCGAGACTTAAACATAACTTAGAATGGCCCTGATGAGAGGCTATTTTGAAATAGCAGAAGTGGGGCGTCTATACATGCCTTATTTCGAAATAGCTATTTTGGAATAGTTGTTATTCTTCATAGAATGAGTTTTACAAAAGCCCGAATAAGCTGTCTGTTATTTTGAAATTATTTCAAAATAACACAATTCCTGTGTAGACGCACACATAATTATTTCAGAATAACAGCCATTATTCCAAAATAACTTTGCTGTGTAGACACACCCTATGTCTGGATGTAGTTCGGTTAGTATTAAGATGCCTTATACTCGTATTGTTTATTTCACTTGGCAAACTGGAATAAGTAGTACTAGTGTACATTGTTTTATACTGATACAGCTGCATCCATACCAAGAGAATAGATGTTACTGGTATAGTTGAAGTGGCAAAACATTCTAGTGTGGATAAGCCATTAGGAAAAACAAAACAGTGTTTTAAGTGCCTTGGTGACCTCTATTGCATTCTTTTCTAACTACTGAGGCTAAGCTACAAATCAGGCAGATCTGTGTGGTATTACTAGAAACAGGCAAGCCGACAGCCTCCTGGGCTCTTGAGCAAGGTGGAGAGGAGCAGCTCCGTGCTCCTGGGGGGGGGGGGTATCTGGCAGAAGGGGTGGGGCCAGGCAGCCATCCCTCAATGCCACCCGGACCACCCTCCCCCCCAGCGCCATCCTTCACTCGCCACCCGGTGCTCTGCAGCACACTGTGTGGGGCTCTGACAGCCATTTAAAGGGCCTGGGGCTCTGACTGCTGCCTCTACTACAGTAGCAGCAGTAGTGTCCAGGAGCCCTGCCCCCATTAAATCTTTGGTCCTCAGGGCTGTTTCCCTCTTTGCCTCCCCTGTCAGCAGGCCTGACTAGAAAGAAGAGACTATAATTAGTTGATCTCAGAACTAAGAGCCAGACAAGGTTTGTCTGCACCCACAGGCTACATAAAGAAACAGTTTGTCTCTTCTTACACTCAGAAACTGAAATTTGCCGATTACACCAAAGGACTTTGGTGTAATTGGCAGATTTCAGTTTTTGAGTGTAAGCTGCTGCAGGAGAAGAATTTGACTTATAAACACTGATCCCTTTCAATGCAATTTTAAAATTAAATGATACATTTTAAATTAAAGAATAGAAAAGCTCATTCCTTCACTGAAAATCAAATTTCAGCCCACAAATACATGTTCTGAAAGAATTAAACTTCTGTTCCCTTGAAATCTATTGAGCAGTGTCTGTAACTGGCATACCGATGTATGGCAAAAGCAGAAAGGACAGGCTGAAAAAACCCCAGCAATGAGATTTGTATGTATTTGTTTGCTTGTTTGTTTATTTGCAAGAGAAGGTTATGATGACCAGGACTTTAATAAAGTTCAAGAAAGAACTAGATATATTCATGAAAGTTAAATCCATCAATGGCTATTAGCCAGGATGGGTTAGAATGGTGTCCTTAGCCTCTGTTAGAGGCTGAGAATGGATGACAGGAAAGGGAGTGCTTGAAGATTCCCTGTTTTATTAGCTCCCTCTGGGGCATCTGGCATCGGCCACTGTCAGAAGATGGGATACTGGTCTAGATGGACATTTGTTTGACCCAGTATGGCCGTTCTTATGTTCCTATGTATATTCTTATGTATTTATTTATTTAAATATATAGCTTATTCTGAGAGAAAGAAGTTTGGTGTGTTTGGCTATGAAGGGGGAAATACACCTTTGTCCACATGGCCCATGTATCAGTTAAGTTCCACATAAGACCTCAAAATAATGCTTAAATGGCTCATGCTAACCCTTTGCACATGGTGAATTGTAGTCTAAGAGTATAACTAAACACCTGGGGATTTCTGGAGAAAAAGACCTGAGGATTAGAGTGGACAAGAAGCTGGATATGAGCAACAGTGTGCCTTTGTTGCCAAGAAGACTAATGGCAAATAGCCCTGAATTACTAGGAGCACTGCCAGAAGATCTAGAGAAGTGATTATTCCCTTGGATTCAGCACTGGTGAGGCCACATCTGGGCTACGTCTGCACTACATGCTTCTTGCGCAAGAAACCTTTTGCGCAAGAGTTCTTACGCAAAAGGTCTTGCACAAGAGCGCGTCCACACTGCCATGTGCTTGTGCACAAGAGATGTGATTTTTCACAAGAGCGTCCATAGCAGCGTGGACACTTTCTTGAACAAGAAAGCTCTGATGGACATCTTAGCCATAGGGGTTTCTTGCACAAGAAACCCCTGTTGCCTGCCACACTGCTTTCTTGCGCAAGAGCTCTTGTGCA
This sequence comes from Pelochelys cantorii, assembly GCA_032595735.1. Taxonomy (NCBI): domain Eukaryota; kingdom Metazoa; phylum Chordata; order Testudines; family Trionychidae; genus Pelochelys; species Pelochelys cantorii. The sequence goes on along the minus strand of CM064326.1, from coordinate 327,292,244 downwards.
AGAGGGCTTATTCCTCGTGGGGAGAGGAATAACTCTTGTGTAAGAAGCCCTCTGTTCCGACGCTTTACTGTAAATTTACTTGCACACGAACGCGCATGCAGTGTAGACACTCTGCAAGTTTTTGCACAAGAAGCCTGCAGTGTAGACATAGCCCCCCCAGAGTATTGCACCCAATTCTGGGCCCCATAACAGAAAGGATAAATAAAAGAGTCCAGAAGGGCAACAAAAATTCTTAGGAGTCTGTGGCACATGACCTGTGAGGAGGGGTTGATGGAAATGGTCTTATTTAGTCTGTAGGGGTATGTCTACACTAGCCCCCTAGTTCAAACTAGGGAGGCTAATGTAGGCATTCGAACTTGCAAATGAAGCCTGGGATTTAAATATCCCAGGTTTCATTTGTATGTTCCCCGGGCGGGTGCCATTTTTAAATCCCCCTAGTCCGAACTAACTGCCCGCGGCTACACGCGGCAGTTAAAAGTTAATTCGAACTAGGTCCCGGGCTTCATTTGCAAGTTCGAATGCCTACATTAGCCTCCCTAGTTCGAACTAGGGGGCTAGCGTAGACATATCCTAGAAGAGCAGAGAGGGGGTTATTTAATAGCAGCCTTCAACAACCTGGGGGGTTTCAAAGAGGGAGCCAGGCTGTTCTTAGTGATGGCAGATGACAGAACAAGGAGCAATGGTTTCACACTGTAGTGGGGAAGATCAAGTTAGGATACTAGGAAAATCTATTTTACTTGGAGGATGGCGAAGCACTGGAAAGGGCTGCTGAGGGCAGTGGTGGAATCTGCATCTTTATAGGTTTTTAAGGTCTGGCTTGACAAAGCCCTGGCTGGGATGATTTATTTGGGGTTGGTTCTTCTTTGAGCAGGGAGTTGGACTTGATGACCTCCTGAGGTGTCTTCCAACCCTAATCTGTGATTCTATGATTTTATGACGACAAACAAGCAGCAGATTGTGACAGTGAGTCTTAGAGCTTGGGTCTGTAGACTTGGGCTCACAAGGCTTGTGCTATAGCTCTAAAAATAGCACTGTAGACATTTAGGTTCAGGGTTGAGCTCAGGCTCCTGCTGAGGCATCAAGGCCTAAGTTCCAGCCAAAATCCAAATGTCAATCCTACTATTTTTAATCACTTTAGTACAAGCTCAAATCTGTAGACTCAGGCTCACTGCCACAATTGCTGCTGTTCATGTAGATTAGGGGTGGGGAACATAAGGCGCAGGGGCCAGATGCGGCCTCCGGCTTGCCTGAGTCTGCATATCAAGGCTCAGGGCTCTTCCTCCCAGCATTGGGGAGCCCACACTGGCGCTCCAGCCCCCTACCAGCTTCCTGTAGGGCTTTAGCTCACAAAATCTACTAGTCTGCCCCGCCCCCCCCCCCCAGGCTCTGGTGTGAAAGGGAAATGTGGGGAATGTCTTTCTGCTTCTCAGTCAGGGGTCACGTCAGTGAGAGCTTGTTTTTCTTTTCTTTGTTTGTTTGTTTTTGCATCTTACTAGTGCGCCCCCTGACTGATTCTGTGGGACAGTGGCCCCCGACCCCTGATATAGATGAGCCCTGTGGCCCAAACCCTAACATTGAGCATGAGTGTGAATAGTCCCTGTGAACTCAAGAGGCCTGAGTCTCCTCTCACTTTTACCAGTATAATGATGATCTTCATTGGAGTTACTTCTGAATTACACCAGCACAAGTGATCAGAGACATTACAACTACTCTGCTACTCACTGGGTGGCAGAGCCAGGCTTTAACTAGGACATCATTAAGACAGCAGACTCACATTTACTTTAAGGCCAAAGGTTTGGTTATTGAGCTGCTTCAGTGACCAGAGACCAACACACACCTAGTGGGTGTAGTTCACTGTGTGTGGGTTACAGAAGCAGAGCAGCTTCATCAACTTCATCAATAATTTTCAGAGAATATTCTTTTGGTAAGCACTTATGGAAACAGGTGCACAATATGGGTACCTCCAAATGCCCTACCTGCAAATATCAGAGGAAAAGAAGCGCAGGATCTGGTTCTTCTTTACAAAAGGAGGAAATGACGCACCATCTATGGATGAAATAAAATAGGAGATAAAATGCAATTCCACTTGATGACTTGAGGTCATTGACAAAGCCACAGTTTACTGGGGTCTTTTCCATACATTTCTGACAAAGAAAGACCAATTTAGTGCTTGTACACAGAGGGTATGTCTACACTTGCCCCCTAGTTCGAACTAGGGAGGCAAATGAAGCATACTCAAGTTGCTAGAAGCACGGGATTTAAATATCCCTCACTTGATTAGCATATTCGCGGCCGGTTGCCATTTTAAAATGCCGGTCGCCCGATTTAACTTGCCGCGTGTAGACGTGGTAGTCCGATCCAAAACCCTTCCCTCAAATTAACTGTTACTCCCCGTGCAATGAGGAGTAACAGTTAATTTGAGGGAAGGGTTTTGGATCGGACTACCGCGTCTACACGCGGCAAGTTAAATCGGGCTACCGGCATTTTAAAATGGTGACCGGCCGCGAATATGCTAATCAAGCGCAGGATATTTAAATCCCGTGCTTCATTAGCAACTTCGATATGCTTCATTTGCCTCCCTAGTCCGAACTAGGGGGAAGTGTAGACATATCCATAAACCTGATTTTGGAACCCCATTTAAAGTCTCTACTAAATCCTTAATCTTAAATTTGGTATATACAGTCTATGGTGAGCAGACAATATTATTAACAAATATGAGGGCATGTGGCATAGTTTATATGGGACATTGAAAAGTATTAATGTCCCTGCAGCCTAGTAGATTCAACTCCGGGGTTTGTATGGCCAGAACATTTGAGACTTGATTTTCAGAGTCAAACATCCTATTGATTCAATTGGAATTAGGGATACTCAGTGCTTATGTACCTCGTATCCTTAGTCTTTCAAACTTGTCTTTCTAACCACATATTCATTTAATGTCACCTCCACCATCCCACTGAAGATGGCTTCTACCCAGCAGGATGCTCGAACAAATCTTTAACAACGTCATTCTCTGCATCTTGTAACAACTTCTATTTAAGTATTATACAGCATCCATCACAAATATGTGTGATTATGAATGCTTCTCTTATCTCAGGCTAGATGACAAGAGCAAGGAGACTCTCTTATACGCAATCACTCAACTTCTGTTACCAGCAGGGGCTTTTCTCATACAAGCCCAGATTCCATCCAACCACATGTCTGTGTGCAATTCCTAAATCCTGACAGCTTGGTAATGGGTTGGCAAAACCTGAGTTACTTTCAAATCCTTGAATGAGAATACTGCCTCTGGTGCTTAATTTAGCTATCTAAATCGTTCATTTAACCTAGCAAGGGAAAACAGCTCCACCCCGTGAGAGTCCACAAAAGGAGGAATTCTTGCCATAAAGAACTCTGATTTGCAGTTAGCCTAGCTGCACCTACTGCTGCTTGTGACAACAAACTGAATATCCACTGAACACTGAGGGTACGTCTACACACCAGTGTTATTTTGGAATAACTAATGTTATTATGTTCCAAAATAACATAGTCCGCAGCTACACTACAAGAAGTTATTTCAACATAAACTCAAAATAATGTCGAGCTGGAGGACTTCTTACTCTGACTCCTGTAACCCTCATTTTATGAGGAGTAAGGGAAGTCAGAGGAAGAGTGCTCTTTCTTGGACTTCCTGCTGTGTAGACAATGCTAAAAGCCAAAATAAGTTATTTTGACTTAAGCTATGCAACTGATATAGCTGAAGTTGCATAGCTCATTTCGGCTTTAGCCCTGCTGTGTAGAGGTACCCTGAGTTGGCTCACACAGGGTACATCTACACTGCACCCGTAGGTTGAAATAAGATACACAATTGAACCACGCAAATTGTGTATCTTATTTTGATCTAATTTTGAAATAAACCGTGATTCCGAAATGTCCCTTAACCCTTGTGGAATGAGGCTTATATAGACATCGGAATAGCAAGCCTGTTATTTCAAAATCTTTTTGAAATAATGGTCTGGTTCAAAAGATGTGGAATAGAATACCTTCCTTTTAAAATCTGTTCCCACAGTTACATTTCTAGGATGAGAACAGGTTAACAATCATAAAAGAAACAAAGAAAAAGAATTAGAACAGACACAATTGGTTCAGCTGCATCTCTGGCTATGAAACAGTTTCCTTCATTCTCCATCCATGTGCTCTCATATACAGTCTCTATCAAGGAATCAGCTCTCATAGGTGTTGAAAGGAGGATCTTAGGGCATGTTTAATTCTCCAAGCTTATAAATGCTCTTGAGCAGCCATTGTGAATGTATATGCAAAATCTGTTATATTCATTGATTATGGGTTTATTAACTTCAGTTTATACTTCACAGATCCACTGAATCCATTTACCATAGAATGTATATAGTCTACAGCACTGGCGGGCAACCTGCAGCCCAAGAGCTGCATAGAGCCCATTGGGGTTCCAAGGTGTGGCCCATGAGACATTTTATTCACCATTGCCAACTCACAAAGTTGCCGGATTCTGCTGGTTTTCAACCACATAGGTTTTTTTCCCCCTAACAGTATTACTAAAGTTACCAAGTGCTTAAAGCAAGGATACGTGAAGTGAAATCTGCACTGATTGCACACAAAATTGATTGTGAGAGCCGTGCGCATCTAATCAAAGTGCTGCTATGGTTCCATCAGCAAACCCCACAAATCCTAGGTACACAAGCTCAGTTAGCAAAATGACCGTGTCTTAGGAGACCATCTTGGTTATGGCAATCTTGCGGCCCACTGAGATGAAGGAGGACCATTCTTGCAGCCCACTCACTAGTGTTGGTGGCCTCTCACTGGTCTACAGTTTACAGGCCTGGCATCACAAGAAAGAGCAAAATAAAGGTAGTGAAAGGGGGAAGGTTCAAGTCAAAACTGAAAGAAATGGAGAAATATCCCAGGAGCTCAGAATACTGCTTAACCAATAATCACTAGCTCAGACTGCAATAAAGAACCAGTCCTTCCTGACTTGGCCTTCATAATAAACATAAGTACTTGTAAGGTTTCCTACTCTCTGGCTTAAGGCCTATTGGGAAGAGAACTGCAGGTGCCCATAACATGCAAGCTAAACTGTTCAATGTTTTTTGTGTCTCCTTGTGTTGTTGCTAGGGTGGAATCCCATGGGATTAATTTCTTGGTCTTCTGCTCTTTGCTATCCACCTTCTCCCTCTTGGTCTTCTTGGTGTATCTTTAATCTTAGCTCTTATTTGTCTAATGACAATGGTAACACCTCTGTGTCTACCCTAGCTACTTGTTTTGACCAAATGAATTTGTGGCTTCATCTCAAACTTCCTTCAGCTAAATGTGTTGAAGACAGAAACATAACACATATCCTCCATTGTAATGCTGTATCATCTCTTACCACTCTTAGCTCAGATGCCCATTTGCCTTTATTGTCTGTGTCTATAACACTTTTACTACGGTAACAGCCTTCTCAGTGGTATCCACAAGCACAGACTCACCAGATTCCAGCATCTACAGTATAATACTTTTTCTAATGTAGTTTTTTGTGAGTGAGTTACTTCCTTCTTTGTAATGTTTTGGGACCCAGATTGCAGTCAGATATTACACAAAAAAATAAATCTCTGATGCATTACGCCATGCACACAATTAAGGGGAAAAGGCTACTGGAATCTTTTCTGCAGCCCAGGGTTGCTTTTGCTAAGATGGGAATTCTCATGCACAGAGAGAGAGAAAGAGAGACTCACCTGTTCCATTGATCATGTCACACTGGCCTTTCCAGATGGAAAGGGTGCTTTAACAAAAAACAAAAACAGTTCCTGGTCAAGCTACATACTGTGCATTGTTTAATGCAATCTGTTTCATTACCCAGGCCTTGAAATGTAGTTAGAATCACTTAGGGTATGTCTAGAATGCACCCCTCTTCCTGCAGAGGGATGCAGATTAGGCAGGTCGAAATTGCTAATGAAGCGGGGATTCAGGAGGTATACAGGAAAACGAGGTATACAGGATCTATCAGAAAAGGCTTTCTTTAGCAAAAGATCAGCCTCTAGACTGCCGCTTTTCTCTGAAAAAAAAAAAAAGCTCCGTCCCGAAAAAAAAGTGGCGGCCATATTTATGCTAATGAAGAGCGGGATATTTAAATCCCTGCTTCATTAGCAATTTCGACCTGCCTAATCTGCATCCCTCTGTCGGCAGAGGGGTGCAGTCTAGACATACCTCTGGTGCTGAAGCAGTGCCCATCTAGCCGCTGAACAGGGATGCTTTCAATATAGAGACAGCCCCCTCTGTGCTGCAGGGGGCTGTTGTTTTGGTTTTCAATTCAGATGCAGAATGTTACTGAGTGGATTGCGTCACTTGCTCTTCTCACAGAGGTTTTGCGCCTGTACTCTCCTTAGTTACACTGGTATAGCTCCACTGACTTTACTGTAACTATTCCAATGTGAATGCAAGGAGAAAGGGGCTCTGAATTAGTTCTTCCATTGCATGTTATTTCCTTTAATCTGAAATCAATGTAATCTAGGCTAAAAAAGTGCACATTTTGATCTTCACACATAGGGAAACATAACAAATTTGATGAGATCTCCTGGTTGAAAAGAAAAGAACAAAAGGTTCAGTAGCCACTTATGGAAATAAGAATTCTAGTTTGATTAAATGGATGTCTTTGAAGTATGTGGCTGAAAAGTTTCAATAGTATTTTATTTGCATGCTATTGAATCCATGTGTTTCCTAATACTGGTGAGATATTTGGCAGTGTTTAGAGTCTTGTCTTAGAGAAGGTTCAGGTGAAATGGAATATATAGACTTAAAAATATGCTTCACAAGTATTCACTACCAAAAACAAATGTTCTACATGAAAAATATTAATAATATCTATGAAAACAAATAGAATTTAGTAAAATTGCTAAATTTCCACACAATTTGAACAATCTTTTTATTTTATGGTAATTCCCTGTGAGAAGGCCTAAGAGATCACATTGTTTGGGGATAAAGGACTAATAAAGATTGCCCGCTACACAAAGTCCCTCTATTTTCTTTGAAATGTCTCTTGTGATGGTCCATTACAGCAGTATTTAGATGTAGGGACATGAATAGAATTCACAATAGCTATAGCTGACTTCCCCAGAACAGGTAATTCATAAGGATCAGCAGATTACTCTGCTCCCTGAAAAATACCACTATTATCAGTTTTATTTAATATTTTAATGGCTGAATATCATTGTCTGGTATTGCTATGACTTTCTAGCTTTAATGGCTCCACTATAAAATAGTCACTTGTTCAAGGCATTGAAGAAGGTGTAAGAATAGAAAAGAGTGGCAACTCCTTTTGGTCTTTTTATTTGGCCAAACTGTATCCAATCATATTCTATGAAACCAGTGGCCATAGGGAAGGGGATTAAAAGGATCCCATAACTTGCAATGGAAAACAGCAGCAACATATTAGATCACACTACCTGTAACTCCCTGTGCCAGCCCACAGCATGACCCCTAGGGCCATGAATGAACAGGTTTATGGATTCGCTTCAACACAGAGCTGTTAGGGACAGTTGCTTTATTAATTACTCAAAGGGTACGTCTAGACTACGGGCTTTTGTCAACAGAGGCTTTGTCGACAGATACTGTTGACAAAGCTTCTGTCGACAAAGAGCGTCTAGACTACAGCCAGTTCTGTTGACAAAGCAAACCGCTTTTTCGACAGAGAGTCTAGACGCTCTCTTTTGAAAAAGCACTGTGTGAATGCAATAGCGCCTTTTGTCGACAGAACTCTGTTGTCAAAAGGCGTTATTCCTAGTAGAATGAGGTTCACACCGTCGACAAAACTGCCGCTTTCTGTCAACTTACTGTCCACAGAACTCAGCGGTAGTGTAGACGCAGGTATAGTTTTGTCGACAAAAGTCCACTTTTGTCGACAAAAGCCTGTAGTCTAGACACACCCAAAGACACTAATACTACAGGGTTAATGCTGCCAGCTGGGTACACAATGCGACAACTGCAAAGTGACATTATACACCAACACACAAAGAACAATGCATAATATGGAGTAACAGGCACTTAGAAATGTTCACGTCCCTTCAGTTTGCAGGCAGTCCCATCCCTGTCACCTCGCGCCCTGGGCCGCAGTGGACGTGGCTCCAGCATGGGGGAATCCCAGGCACCTTTGAGGTTGGGGTCCCAGGTGAGACCCCCCTAGGGGCAGGGCTCCCAGTGATCTTATACTTCAGCTGTTTACTGAGTGTCTGCAAGCTGGCCCAATGCCATTCTCAACATTCCCATGGGATTGAGAGCCGAGGTTATATTATTCATCCCATACTCGGCTCCCAGCTAACAAGCAGAAGGAGCTGTGGCCAATGAAGGCCGTCTGAGAGAAAACACCTGGTGTTTGCACTTACAGGGTACGAGGTAACCATGCTGTGTACAGCTGGAATGGAAACTTCCATCCCGGACCTGCTGAGCTGCAGGCCCCACATATGACTTTTTATATGACACCCTGAAATTCAAGGTCATGATGAAATGATGGTGGGCTAAAGGAGAGAATATGGTTTTGCTGATTTTAGACCTGATTCAGTATTCATTGAAGTAAAGGAGAGTCTTTCCATTGACTATCATGGGCTCTCTGGCTCGGGCCTGTGATGTCTTGTCTAGAGTCATGCTTAGGAAATATGTCCATTTCCCTTATAAACAATGCTTATGGTACCTTTTGTTTTTATAGGATTGAATTATTGCAGTTTTGCTTATGTCATCTTTCCCATTAAAGACTCTGTACAGTCCATCAGATGTGTCATTATACTGCAAAAGACACAAGAACAGAGAACAACAGTTTGGCTTTATGACTCCCAGGACTTTTAATGAGATCATATATGAATAATTGCCCTTTTATATTCTTATCCTCTATGGACTTTTGTGCTGTTCTTGACCATGCAAACATCAGATGTGGGTTTTTGTTCTTATACATTTTAGAGTTACGGTTGGGATAGAGATTTTGATGTTTGGAATCACATGTTTCTTAATGCTAATAGCAAACAGAAACTAAGGACCTGATTCAGTGCAACACTTTAGAATGTGCTAAACTTGATAATGTGAATAGTTCCATGGGGATTTAATATGCCTCAAGTTAAGCACTTGAATTAAGTGCTTTGCTAAATCAGGGCCTGAAGAGTCAGATCCAGTTGCCTAGTATAGGGAGATTCATTTCTATATGGAGACAGTATAAAGTATTTCCTCTTATCTGAGCAGCAGCTGGGAAAGATTCCAACTAAGTGCTAGGGGAAAGATTAGGAAAGTGGATCTATACTTGCTGGCTGGATAGCTGTCTTTCCGTCTGTTGCCACACAGCACAGGAGCAGACAAATCCATAGTAATTCCCAAAGGAATTCTAATAACAGGACACTGTTTCCAAATCCAACTGCCCACACACTTATCCTCAAAATGTTTGGATGGCACCTCTGCCACTCTGCTTAGCTGACCCCTGTCACCCCCACATGACTCCTCCATACTGTAACAAAACAGAAGAATGCACATTCTGCCAACATTATCAGGTACAAGAATGCCACTGAGAAGCTATTTACTCCCACTTCCTAATCATTGTCATTGTAGGCTTCACTCCTGTAACAGAGTCCACAAACCCGTTGACTCTATGATTCCAGCGGGACTCTTTAAAGAAGCAGGGTCCACGTGTGGGGGTATTTTTGCAGGATCTGAATTATCTGGGTCAGGGTTGTTGCACTCCAGTCTCTTCCAGTAATTATGGTCATTTCTTTCCTCTTTTTGCTCCACATGAGGTAATATAAGCCTCTGTGAGTAGTGGGACATATGGGGGTATGTTTGTGTTGTGATTTAGAACCCATGGTGGCACATCTCAGAGAAAAGATCTACAGCAGTTATTAAAACAGCAGTGTAGATATTGTGACTCTGTCTGCAACTTGGGCTTTGAAACCTGTGCCCCATCCTGGCTGTCAGAATGTGTCAAACTCGAATGTCTACACAGTCATCCCAGTCAAACTCGAATGTCTACACAGTTTAGCGCTCTAGCCTGAGGCCCACATGCTTAGATTTTGCTGATCCGGGCCCTGAGTGTTGTGTAGACTTACCCTTAGGCCACCCACTGTCAGTTAGCTGTCCAAGACTCTTTCCACAGAACACTAAAGGTGATTCTCCTTACAGATTTTACTTACGGGGAAGAAGACACCAACCCTTCGCTCTATAGAAAATGGTACTTTTCTTAAAAAGGGGTCTTCATAACCCCAAAGAATTTCTTTCACGCTTCTGGTTTGTAGCATGTGAGATTTAGATGACTTGATCAAGGTATTTATCAGTATCTGTACAAATGAGTTTGTATACAGGACGGGTGCAGCCTGCAATAATAATAACAACTGTTAGTGTGATCTGTTATACACATTCAATGCCAAAGAAGATGTACTGTATTTATTATTTTATATGTACTGAGCAGGACAGATTTGGACTGGGATTAATGAAGCTGTGAAGTAGAGTAAGGGGTAATAAGTTCCTTCCCGAGGTCTCTATGCAGCCTGTCCAGAATGCAAGTTAAGAAATGAGGCATGAGAGCTAGTTGTTATGGCCACTGCTCCCATGGTGCAAGGAAGCAGATGGGACAGTATAGAGGTTCCAGGACTGAGCTGAGACTTCAAGTTAGCATACGCTTTGTGGAATTAGGGCCTTAATGGGAATGTAGGTGCTTAACTTGGTGCATACTGATTTGAAATACTAGCTTTGATAAATGTTGCTAAAGCACTTGGATGCTTTCAGTTGAAAAGAGCTGTGTTTATATAATTTAGAATTAAGATCTGGTTTCTTAAAAATCATAAAAATTATTACACACATTCCCCAAAATTGTTGCCTTTGAGTCAATAAACACTGAAATGCAAACATTTTCAACTGTAGAATGTAACCATGCTGTTACTAACATTATAATTACACTACCTCCTTGGGTGCCAAACAGCATGAAGGCCTTGTTGTGCTAAGAGCAGTATGAAGACATAGTGAGAGAGTCTCTAGTAGTTTAAATAGGCAAGCTGGACAAAGGAAGAGGCAAAGGGAGTGTTGTCATTCTCATTGTACAAACGGGGAATTGAAGCACAGGGAAATTAAGTCTATAGAAAAGTTGGAAATTAAACCAATATTTTGAGAGCCCCAGTCCAGCGCCTTAATAACGGTACTATCATTTGACTCCTGGATTTTCTCCTCTCTGTGGGTATGTCTACACTACCACCCTAGTTCGAACTAGGGTGGTTAATGTAGGCATTCGAAGTTGCAAATGAAGCCTGGGATTTAAATATCCCGGGCTTCATTTGCATCTTGCCGGGCAGGCGCCATTTTTAAATGCCCTTAGTTCGAACTCCGTGCCTGCGGCTACACGCGGCACTGAGTAGGTAGTTCGAATTAGGCTCTCTAATTCGAACTACCATTACACCTCGTTCGAACTAAGGGCATTTAAAAATGGCGCCCGCCCGGCAAGATGCAAATGAAGCCCGGGATATTTAAATCCCGGGCTTCATTTGCAACTTTGAATGCCTACATTAACCACCCTAGTTCGAACTAGGGTAGTAGTGTAGACATACCCTGTATTCCACAGCATCAAGCTTGCTATAGTTTGTAATAATAATAATGAATGAATAGCAGTTTTAACAGGAGCCACTTCATGGCATCACGAAAGCAGGGCTGCTTAAAATCTGGAGACACAAGATAATAGTGCAAAATATTTGTCTTAGCTCAGGATAACTCAAGCAACAAAATCAGGAGCCTGTATGAATATGCATTTTATAATGTCAAAGCCAAATGTCGTAGTGATTTGAAAATGCCCAAATAATTTAAACAAACACAAGTGTAGCACCATTCTCCAGTTCATGTCCCAGACTTCTGGAGCAAGGTGCTTTTCTTAAAAGGGCGGTGATCTCAATAGGACTGCATGGCTGAGGGGACACTACCATATTGACTCCAACTGGGACCATTGGTAGCAGGTGTAGTAGGCAGACCAAGTATAGAATGAGCATGGGATTTGTTCCAGCCTATCCTTCCAGAGCAGGATGGAGGAGACTGTCAGAACAGTTCATAAAATCGGCAGTGCACTGCTTGCACCATAATCTGAATAGAGAGGAAACTCCAGTCTCCAAGAGGATCAATTCAATTTCTCATTAAAACTGTCCAATAAATCCCTTTTGCCCTTTGTGGCTAAATCCCACCCAAAAGATTTTGCTGTTTGCTTTGTGTTTTCTTGATACTAATCAGTCCCTGGGCCTGATTGCCTTTACACTAAAGACACTGTACATTGTGTATAAAGGAGCCCACATGTAATACACACGTAATATGGTATGCCCACTGTCAAGCTGCTAGAGTGCAGCAAAGAATCAAGCACCTTTGTTTTAAGATGATGGACCCCACCCTGCAGTTTGTTATTAGCAATAACTTCCCTCCTTTTGTTCTTAATCTTTCAACACCCAACCTAGGATATTATTGTTTCCTTTCTTTACTTACAACAACAGCGAGATTGATGCATGTAAAGGTGTCATTTTCTGACCCAACTGACATATCAGGCTCGAAGAGAGCAACATTTGGCAGCATGTAAGACACTGTGTTGTCAGGATGTTGAGTGATATTTTCTTTGGGTAAATATCGCATCCTTCAAATACAAAACAAAAACAGAGCATAGTTTAACATTGATTTTAGAGCTTTATGGCTCACTGGACATAACTAGTGCTGGTGTCTCTTGTTTGAAATGTTGCTGAAAAGTTTTCCTGGGAATTCCAAAACTTTCTCATGAAACTTGTTCACTGCTTTCCAACCAGTTCTAACTGTGACAGTGAAAAGATTCTAAATATATCCCTCTTCTGCAACATCTGCCCTGCAGTCAGAGATGTAATGGCAGCATGTGTAGCTATACTCATGCTGTCTTTAACCATGGTAGCTCAGGTACCAATAGTGATGAAGACATGGCCAAACAAGCATTGTGGACTAGTAGCCTGAGACACCCAGGGTACTAGGTGGACTTGTACCACCCTCACTGAAAGCAATGCTGAGGTGACTTCACTGCTGTTAGGACCTGTGCTAACTTGATTTAAGCTATCTTGGATATGCCTACAGATGCCTCACTCATACACCTCACCACACACCCTAAGAGTTCAATAATTTCTTCAATGAATGATTAGATAATCCCTGGCCATACACACTATCTTGTTGGCAACAAATATTTCTATAAAGCTCTTAAAGTTCTGATCTGAATTAATTGGAGTTCACCATATCATACATTTTTCAGGTTCTCTGATTGGATGAACCACTCTTATGATAATAGAAGCTATTATATTTGTTTTCCTGGGCCATTATGTTGGTGGGAGAGAGAGATTATACTCCAGAAGACACTGAGGTGGAAGAAGCCTATTGCCTGTTGTGAATTGGTCATAAGGACACTAACATTAATCACCTGCTTATATATTTGCTGAACAAGGATGAACTACTGAACCCAGACCTTGGTAGACAAATTTGGGAAAAGGAATACTTCGGTTGTTTAAAGTTTTTCAGACTATATTAATCAGACTTTTGAAGCTTCAGACCCAATATTTTAGCTACAGATGCAACACCGCATTGCCAACTTTCTCAATTTTATCGAGTCCTGCCGTAACTGAAGATTTTCATAACGCACTTTTTCCTGGAGTCATATTAAGATATTAGAATCCCAGTGGTCTTTTTCCCCCCCCCAAAGAAAGCTTCTAGTTTTGATGGTTGCAGAGAAAATGTTGGAAATGGAGCCCAAAAATATGCACAAATGAGGAGATAAGTAAAAGGAATGCAACATTAATTATTTTTTAAAATATCTTATGATTTTAGAGGTCCCTATTCTAGATATTTGAATGTTGTAGGTGAGTAATACAAGAGATGCCTCCACAAAATGCTGATGCCCCTTTTATGCCTATAAATCTCTGCATGTTTTCAGGCTTGATCCAGCATGCCTAGTCACCAAGCAAGCATTCCCACATGAACATCAGATTATTTTGCACTTCACTTCTTATTAATATGTGCATTTACTCAATCTGTGCACATAAATACAAAGAGGTTGTGTGTGCAATGGATGTATGCAGATATTAAGGCATATCTATTACATCTGTAGCTCCTTCTCATGGACACTATCTCATTCAGAAGCACTTTCAGCAACTTTTACAATCCTACTAATATGGGATATAACATATTTTGAAACCGTTTGCCTACCTGTATGTGTAGGGTCCAATTTGTCTGAGTATTGGCCGGGAGCCATTCTGCATCACTTCCAGTGGGTTTTGCACATCATAGAACCAAAACTGCCTGTAAATGGGACTCCCTGGCACCACCCAGTTTTCATAAGCTATTGTACCATTTTCAATGACATCTTGCTGTAAGCACAAAAGCAAAACTAAAATTAGCCACAGTAAAATCACTGCTCTGAGCATTGCAGGGTGGAGAAAAGAATTATGTTTGGACAGTAGCCTAGGAAACAGGTATTAAGCCCCACTCTCCCTCAGAATTCTTATGACCTTGGGTAAATAACTTACCACTCTCCGTGTTTCTGGTTCCCAGCTGTAAAATGGGGAGAATAGTGCTAAGTCACAGGGGCTATATTAAAACAAAAAAGCAGTCATGTAGCACTTTAAAGACTAACAAGATAGTTTATTAGGTGATGAGCTTTCGTGGGGCAGACCCACTTCTTCAGATCATATTCTGAAAGTGAATTGGCATGACCATTATATAACAGAGAGATACAATGAAAAAAGTACAAAAATACAAACTGACAAATCAGCTACATAGAACAGAAGGTGGGGGCGAGGGGGAGAGTGACAAGGAAGGAGGAAATTGCTTGCTGTAAGAGTCAGTTAAGTGGCTAATCTGGGTCACTATGAATATCAAAAGGTGGGGAGCCCCTCTTAGTAATGTGTAAGATAATTATCATCTCGATTAAGGCCCATTTGCAACATGTCGAATTTCAGCATAAATAAAAGTTCTAGGTCTCCTTCTGTAATCTGGTGTTAAAGTCTCTTTGCTGTAAGATGCATGTTGTCAGGTCTTTAAGGGAATGGCATTGTTGTGAGGCACAAAAAATACCATAGTAATGGGTATCTAAGTATATCACTATACAGCAGTTAAACATGCAGCCAGCCCATATCAGCTGATTAGAGCTAAAGGACAGTGTGGGGCTTGGACTGGAGCCCAAACTCTGGGACCTCCCTTCCTCACAGGGTCAGTAAGCCCAGACTCCAGCCTGAACTTGAATGTCTACTCTGAATTTAAATAGCCTCTTAGCCCAAGCCCTGCAACTGTGAATCAGCTGACACAGGCCAGCCACAGTGTGACATAGCCTAAGATAGGGAGTTGAGGCTTTTGTAACACAGAAGGATAGTAACGTGTCTGCAAACAGGTCACAAAAATCAGATCATCACTCTCATGAGGCTTGTGCCAAGCATTTCTGGTGAATCTTTAACAACAGTGATCAGGCTAGACTATGGAGTCAGATATACATGAGGACGCAATCTAGTCTCTAATGTAAGTCACCAATAACCAAATAGAGCGCTCAGTGAAATCCAAGGGACTCCTACTATCGACTTAAATGGGAGTTGGCTTCAGTCCCAATACCACATCCACTGAGTAGTCTGGACAGAGAACTTTAAAATATAACGACAACATCTTTAGCATGTTGCTTACAAAATCTTTATTTGTGCCTATTGTTCAATGAAGGAACTAAGCTTTACAAATAGAGACAGAAAACCACCTAGCAAAGAGCTGACTAAATTAAGTTGAGATAAATTTAATATGGTCAAATATTTCATTTTGAAAATGCCAAATTGAATGGTTTTAACTGTCTCCATTTTTTGTTCCCCCCACCCATCTTTTGCCAGCCAATGACTGTATTTTTCATGAATAAACCATTTGTCCAAAAAAATTCACACATGTGTACTTAGTAACAGTCCCATGCAATGCTAAATAGTTCATTTGCAGCAGCCACCGCAGCAATAGACACCAAAATGCTGGCTCCCATTCAGAATGTTGTTTTAAAAAGGGGGAAGGGGGACTTTTGGATTAAAATTCTCCAGACTTTCTTTGCATCACAATTTTGCCATTTTGATCTTGCCCCGCACAAACCTGAGCTGCATAAAGAAAGAATGGCAGTAATAAGGAACCACTTCATTTAGAAGTTGCCTTAGTGCTACATAAATATGTTGCTTAAAATAACTGCTTCGTGTAAATATAACCAGTTTGTACCCTGATTTGTAAATATCCTGCTAATAGCTTAAAAACCTAGTACTGCTCTTTGAATATCTGCCATAATTTATGTTCACAGATAGTTGTATGAGAAGGGGCAGAAATGCAGCAGCAACAGACTTGCTTCACATTGTGCTCTTTTGCAGAGGATAGGAATCAGCAGTAACAACAACAACAACAAAAAGTAAAAGGCCTTTAATATTGTGCAATCCCCAGAAGGCCAGAGATGCTAGCACAGCAGTATATTAATCCAGGGGAAGGATCGGTCTTCCATTATGAGGCCGTTTTGCTGTTGAAGAAGCCAGCACCTAGGCACTCAAGAGCCCTGAGATGGCAGTACAACACCAGTTCCCATAGGTTTCTTAGAGGACAAGCACCTTAAGTTTGATAATAATTATCTTCACATTCTTGGGCAGGGGATGAAGTGGGGAATCCTGGTTATGATGGTCACAGAGAGCTCCCCATATGACCCAAAGGGAGTCCATATAAGTGCTGTTCAACTCCCTCTGCTCTGAGTCAAATTGTGGTTTGTATTCCTCATCCCTTATAGCTGGAGATGATTCACCAGTGGGAATTCAGTCTTGACCCTATATATACTTGGGAAGGATCCTGACCAATAGTGAAAAGGCCAGAGAGCCAACCTCTACCAAAAGTCTGCAGGAGGTCACCAATCCTCTAATGGAGAGTAGATGAAGCAGAGCAAGGTGGGTTTCTAGTCAACATCTTTACTTCCTTCTTAAAAATCTAATGGTGCCTTTTCTTTTTTTCAAATAAAATTTACGTTGGCAAGTCAGAACAAAATCAGTGGAGCTGTTGCCTGAAAATCTATTCCCCACCAATGACCAACTAACATCCTTCCCTGACCAGGAGCCCTCCTCTGACTGATCTCCTTCTCTGCCCTATTGAGAGGGACGGGTGTTATCTTCAGGACAGAGCTTCCCTTCGCATTTTTTGGGTGCACCTAAAAAATAAATTTTCACAGCTGCTTTTTCCAGATGTTCCATCCTCCATGAGCATACCTCAATGCACATCCAAGCAGCAGCCACTTTGGGATTTCCCCTCCTTTAACTCACATGCTTTATATAAAAAAATGGGACCTTGCCGCCCACCTCCCACCCTGCTACTGAAGAAGTGGGGTCCATCTGCTTTCGCTGGGTTATATTTTGCACATCCAGGAAAATTTTCCAAATAAGAAGAGTAGTTGGGGGAGGTGCTGCCTGGTCCCAGGCACAGGCTGGTTTTATGCCATTCTTTTCATTTGACGAGCAATAGTTTGCTCACATATAATGTTGAATCACTACACTGTCCTGCCCTGTGCCCCAGGAAGTAGGTACTATGCTAACTTTGCAGAAGCAGAGGTGATTGCAGAAAGGTTATGTGACTTGACTAAGGTCTGGTCTGCAAACAGTTTTTATGCCGTATAACAATTTCAGGTAGGGCTGTGAGCATTACACTAGTCTGAGCCCAGGTGGAGACACAATTGTACCAATGCAATTGTGCCTGTAGCAGTATAAGCACATCAGCTAGGAAGGTTGCACCACATTCATAATATCATATCATTAGATGACTCAGCTTTTGTGTATAGAATCTGTGCCAGAGCTGTGATTACAATGCAGGAGTCCCTGGCTCTCAGCTTCATGCTTACTATTCAATTCCACCCTACTTCTCGTGCTATTAAGCTATAGCCAGCTGGTCACACTGGCTTTGCCACAGCCTCTAGATAAGAGGGAGCTGGCAGAGGTTCTAGCCCTATGAAAGGCGTGCTGTGGCTGTATCTTCACCAGCAAAAAGGGCATGTTTTTGACCACGGGATAACAAATGTGCATTAGCTCTCCTGTTGTAAAGCCCAAGTGGACATAAAGCACCTGTAGTTTTTGCAATGATGTAGCTCAGCGAATGCCACATTGTATGTGCAACTATGGTTGACCTTGCCTAGGTAACACTACAGGTGTCTAATCTCCATTCGCATTTTACAGCAGGAGAGGGAACTCATGCCAGTTGTCCCATGGTAAAATCTCACCTTTTTTGGAAGTGAAGTCAGAGCACTGCATCCCAAAACCACTGACTTAGCCGACAGAAGCATGTAAAATAGGTTACCCAACATAGTCAATGAAGCGGGGATTTATATATCCCCAGCTTCATTAAAATAAAAATGGCCGCTGCACTGTGCTAGCTCAGCTGATTGTCGGCATAGTGCACAAGTCAAGACGTGGATCGGTAGACAAGGAAAGCATTTGTTGACCGCTCCTGTAAACCTCGTTTCAGGATATTTAAATCCCCGCTTCATTGACTATGTTGGGTAGCCTATTTTACATGCCTCTGTCGGCAGAGTCATGTAGTCTAGATGTACCCATCGTGAGAGGCTTCGGTAAGTCTCCAGCCCTGCATGGAGAAAGAGGGTGAGTTATCAAAGCAGAAAAACTTTATCTCCAGGGACAGAAAATCAGTTTATATTTTCAAAGGAGCATTTGTAAGAAATGGGCTATAGACTCCTATTTTAAAATAAAAGTTGGGATTGTCCTATACATTCATATAGGCTACGTCTACACAGCGGGTTTTTTCCGGCAGAAGATATGCAAATGAAGTGCTCATTAGCATATCTTGCACGGTCATTTGCATATCCTCTTCCGATCCTTTTTGCGGAAGAGGTTTTGCCATTAAAAAGCCCCGTGTAGACGGGGCCGTTTGTAGGAAAAAAGCCCTTTTGCGCAAGATCCTGTAAACCTCATTTTTTGAGGAATAAGGGATCTTGCACAAAAGGGTTTTTTTCCAACAAATGGGCCCCATCTACATGGGGCTTTTTAACAGCAAAATCTCTTCCACAAAAAGAATTGGAAGAGAATATGCAAATGACTGTGCAAGATATGCTAATGAGCGTTTCATTTGCATATCTTCTGCTGAAAAAACCCACCGTGTAGACGTAGCCATAGGGACTAGAACTGGGGCTAGAATCTCCATCATTGGAGAATTTTAAGAGCAGGTTAGACAAACATCTCTCAGGGATGATTTAGATCAAGTCTGGGCAA
Source organism: Pelochelys cantorii (assembly GCA_032595735.1). Classification (NCBI taxonomy): domain Eukaryota; kingdom Metazoa; phylum Chordata; order Testudines; family Trionychidae; genus Pelochelys; species Pelochelys cantorii. Next base: position 327,273,006 of record CM064326.1, on the reverse strand, counting down.
AATATGGCCTGTGGGTCAAATCCAGTCCACCAAGACATTGGATCTGGCCCACGGATGCAGCAGGGATCCCAAGCAGGCTTCCCACTTGCGTCGCCCCATCTGCACGCTGCTCAGAAAAGCATCTGCCAGGCTGTTTCTCTTTCATAACTGAGAGCCCAGGGGTGGCTTCATGAGCTGCCTCCACCCACAGCATAATCCCATTGGCTGGTTTCTGGCCAATGGGAGATGTTTGTTTGAATAACAGGCAACATACGAAGCACCACACCCCTCTCCGCTCCGCCTTGTAGTTATTTGCAGATGCACATGACCCTGGCAGCCTGTGCAGGGGTGGGGCAGGCAGGGAGGCTGACTGAGAAATGTGTTGGGCTGCTGGCCGGGAGTCACCCAAGTAAGTCTCCCAGCCAGAGCCTTCCTCTGGCACCCCAGCCCTTCCTTTCCCCAACCCTCTACTCCCCACTCCTCCCTCCCTACTCCACATAACCCAAACTCTCTGTCCCTTTCCCGCATCCATATCCCCTCACAGATCCAGCACACCAAGCCCCTGTCCCAGGACACAATCCCCTCCTCTCCTAGGTTACAACCCGAACTCCTGCACCCCAATCCCCTGCCCTAGGTCCCAACCCAAACCCGTTCATCCCAGTCACCACCCCTTCCTGTCCTAGGTCACAACCCAAACCCCTGCACCCCAGTCCAGTGCCCCAGGTCACAACCACCTCCTTAACCCAAACTCCCTCCCAGACTCCACACTTCCTCCTGCACCCCAGTCCCTTACCCCAAACTCCCTTCTGCACCCACCCTCCATCCCTCTATTAATATCAGGAAAGAATGTGGCCCTTGACTACTTACCAAATTATTGGTGTGCCCCCCCCATCAAAAAATATTGCCCACCCCTGATTTAGAAGGTGCTCAGTCCTGCTGTGAGAGCAGGAGACTGGACTTGCAGACTTCCCAAGGCCTCTTTCAGGTCTATGATTCTTCTGGGATTTTGTTGGTTTCTGGCTGGGGATTTTGCAGATCACAAAGACCAGCTCATCACATGCTGTGTTGTCTTGTCTCTTGGCTGACCTTTTCACTGAAATATCAGACAAGGACTCCAGACTTTGGTTATGCCCTGAGCAGTTTCTTTTCTCTTTTATATTTGTCAGATCAAATTAGGATATTGGGAAATCAAGTGCAACCCACAAGATGCTTTCCAAGTTCTTGATTGCTGTTCACGACAAATGGATAAGACTGCACAGGCTAAAACAGACTCATAGACTTACAGGCATCCAGCCCTCAGCAGTGCCTGGACCGTGCAGTACCACATGCTCCTCAGCCAGCCCTTGGAGCGTGCCACCCAGAGCGTGCCATTCAGGAATCAGCTTCATTTTGAAGCCTCACAATGATGAAATGAACATGTTTGGTGATAAAATAATTAAAACAAGGAAAGTTGCTGCCTGATAATGTCTCTGAATAGGGCACCAAAAATGCCAATTTCTGGGATGACCGTGTTGTGAGTACCTCAGGCTGTGGCAAAGTTACCATTGATTTAGCTCAACTTTATCATATACCATTTTATATGTATATCAGCTGCCTGGTGCAATGGAAAATGTGCATTCCAAATTCTGTAAAGCTGAGTCAAATATATTCCTAGGAAAGGAATAATTCTCAGGGTTTTATTTTCTACCTGAAGGTACTTTGACTTTTTTAATTCCTGCTTTTACAATGATAACAACAATGATGGTTTTTATGTAGGATAAGACCTTTATTCAGGCTCTATAGGGCCAAATTCTGCAGTTCCTACACATGAAAAAAACTTCTGTTGAAGCCAGTGAAGGCTTTTTTTTTTTAATTGGTTAGGCCCCAACTAGGCACTGTAGAATTAGGTCTCTGCTTGTTACTTATTATGGACAGAGCTGAAAAGACATGGCTGTAGATGGAGAAGGAAGGCCAGAATATAAGAAGAATGGAGGACACTTTTTGATCAGCACAATCTATATGAGGGCTGAAGGACCAGTATATCAGGGTGATCAGGTTGAAGGACAGGGCTGTGTGTGCTTAAAGCTGGGAATTTAGATAGTGTCACTGATATGGACAGGCAAGCAGGGACAAATTCTCCTTCCAAATACACAGTTGTTAATAAGGAGCAAACCCTCCCCACTGACATAAAAAAGAGGAGGGTCCAGCCTGTGACAGATAACAGATAGGCAGACAGTCAAACTGCTGAGAACAGTTATCATTATACTGATATGTTTATGGCTTCGCATGCAGGAAATTAATCCTGGCAATGTGAGTCTTGCACAGCAAGATGGAAGTGGAACACTTCAGTATTTTGCTGTTCAGAACCTGTAGCAGGCTGGTAGCCTTTGCCTAAAAGATGCCAAACTGTTATCAGAGTTATCTTTGTTATCAGGAGTTGGACTGCCAAGGAACATGGATTCTATGAGCTCACTGAGGCAGGTGGCTCATTATGCCAGGTGCATATGATGAGGTGGTTAGAAGGCTGACATTAGAGATTTTGCTGGCCTAAGCATTTCCTTAAAACAGTGTTTGAGGTGTTGGGTAGAACTGCTAAGAAAAACTTCCATTAGGTATGATCAGATAGCAAGGGTGAAAAATCAGGACCTGGTGGGAGATAATAGGCATGTATATAAGACAAAGGTCCAAATACTGGGACAGACCCTATAAAATTGGAACATCTGGTCACCCTAACTTCTGTCAGAAAATGCTGTTCTGCTGAAATCAAAATGATTTGTGAAATCATGTCAATTTCATCAGACCGGTGGCTGGCAAGAGAGGAAGGCAAAGGTCCAATAACATCAAAAAAGTCTTGTTTTCACATTTTCTAAATGGGAAATTTTAATTGTCTGTGATGAACTAATTTTGTGTTAAAAACGACAATGTGGGCTGTGCCCACGAAAGCTCATGATGCCATCTACATGTTTTGTTAGTCTATAAAGTGCTACCAGACAATTTGTTGTTTTTTTCTGTAGCAGACTAACTCGGCTACCCCCTGAAGCTCCTAATTTTGTGATGTTAGCTGCGAATGTTTAGAACTACTATCCAGAGTGACCACTAAGGGCAGGTCTACCCAGGGTTGGGAATGAGCCCCCCAGCATGGCCAGATGGACTCACACTAATGTCCCTCAAGCTAGACCCCAAAAACTAGCAGTGTGAATAGTGCAGCTCTGGCAGAGACACGGGCTACCAACCCACATTCAGACCCAGGGGATCAGTGGGCTTGAGAACATGAACTGCTGCCCAAGCTGCAAAGTCCATGGAGCTAGTTTTAGTGCACCAGCTTGAACAGAAATAGCATGTGTCTATCCAGACTGGGAGGCTCTCTCAGCTGCAATATAGGCATAGGTCAGTGGCCTTATAGTAAAGAGGTAACAATTCATGTAAACAGGAAATAAAGACATTCCCGCATTTACCATGATTACAGTGTCTTGGCTCTCTGTTATTCCTACAGGCTAGGGCCCCTAGAGGCTGTGAAACTAGGGGAGAATGTTTGAGCTGAAGTTTGTTATTTCATGTTTTTGTTAAGAAAGTTGAATCCTAGGAACAGTGACTTTTTTGATTCCACATATTGTGTGGACTTTGTTTTAGAGCAAGATATGTCAAGCACCTGCCCACAGCCCCTTATCTAGGAGATAACGGTGGAGTTAGAGGTCAAACTACTAAGTGCATCTGGTTTGGGATTTATTATCCTCACATGTATTAGGGTTACAAAAATGAAATGGAAATATATATCTTTAGTGTAGCAAAGGACTGCCATGAAGTTAAATGCGACTTAGGCAAACCTCATACTGACTTCAGTAAAGGCTGCGGAGTTTGGGCCAAAAGGCAAAAATATGTGAAGCACTGGCATTATTCAGGCTTCTGTTCATGACTTTGTCTCTGTACCTCAATCCAGACCAGCAAGACGTAATTCCGCTCTTCTTGTTTTAATGGTGTTAATTTATGGAGTCAAAACTTTCCCATTTTATTGATGTCAAAGTCCCATTTGCTTTAAGAGGATTTGTTTGTGGTGAACTGGATAGGTTCAGGGTGATTGCACGTTGTAGATAAAAGTCAGTAAGAAGTTAGTTTGTGACTGTTTTATTCGCTGTAGTTGTGAAGTGTCATATTTCAACCCTGAGCAGCTGAAAGGGCCAGTTAATTGCTTCCTTAATCCCAGCAATAAGAGCCTAAAACAAATTAATTGACCGTGGATGCATATCAGATTACATCTCCCAAAGCCATCATGAACCACTATATGCTACAGGGATTAACTCAGGACTAGCATGGGCAGTGTACTGCCTGTGTCCTCTCACCAGATTTGAGCCCAGTGTGAAAAGCTTTGAAATATGGATCTATGATTCTAGTCTCAAAAACCAGTTGTAAAAATCACATTTTCACTCTCAGCAGTAGAGCTGGACAGAAAATGGTAATTCTGCTGTCTGAAAAAATGTTGGTTTGAAAATTTATTTTTGTTTAATTCTGAAATTAAACAGAGACAGGCATTTTTCTTTAAAAAGCCCTCTACAGATACCCCAAAACAGCAGAGAAATCTAGAAACCCCATTCATAGCTAATAATGCAGTGGATACACCTGATATGTACCTGATATAGGGTCACATTCCTCCTCTGAATCAGGTACTTGACCTAGATCTCTCACATCTGAGATGAAGGCCCTAAATTACCACATTGTTGGTTATTCTGGGTTCCCTCCATTTTTCAAATATTCTGCCCTGAACCTGAGAAACTTTCCTGAAAAAAAAATCATCAAAATTGATTTGACTGGTGGTGATGATGATAAGCAAGGAAGAAGGAATCTATCTTGTGTTAGGCTCAGTATGAATATGCAAGACTATTGGTAGGTTTTTCTCCGTTTTCCACTCTGCATATTAGATGCAGAGTTGTAACGCAAATGGAACCCTACAGTGCCTAATCTACTCTGCACTGATTAGGCCCCAGTTGGAGTATTGTGTCCAGTTCTGGGCACCACATTTCAAGAAAGATGTGGAGAAATTAGAGAATGTCCAGAGAAGAGCAACAAAAATGATTAAAGGTCTAGAGAACATGAGCTATGAGGGAAGGATGAAAGAACCGGGCTTGTTTCGTTTAGAAAAGAGAAGACTGAGGGGGGACATGATAGCAATTTTCGGGTATCTAAAAGGGTGTTACAAGGAGGAGGGAGAAAAATTGTTCTCCTTGGGCTCTGATGATAGGACAAGAAGCAATGGGCTTAAAATGAAGCAAGGGAGGTTTAGGTTGGACATTAGGAAAAACTTCCTAAGGGTTACATCTACACTGCAAGCTTATTGTGAAATAGCATGTCCACAGAACAGGGAAGCCTCAAAATTAGACTGAGGCAGGCTCCCCTAATGTGGATGCGCTATCTCGATTCAGAGCCCCAGGAGGCACTGGAGAGGAATAACTTTAGAATGGCCCTGATGAGGGGCTATTTTCACATAGTAGTGGAGCGTCCACACACACCCTCTTTCGAGAGAGTTTTTTCGGAAGAGGCATTATTATAGTGGAATGAGGTTTACCAATATCGGAAAAAGCTCTCCATTATTTCGATTTTCTTTCAAAATAACAGCCATTATTCCAGAAAAATGGTGCAGTGTAGACGCACTGTAAGTGTCAGGGTGATTAAACACTGGAATAAATTGCCTAGGGAGATTGTGGCTTCATCACTGGAGATATTTAAGAGCTGGCCGGACACACATCTATAAAGAATGATCGAGACATTACTTGGTCCTGCTGTGAGGGCATGGGACTGGATTCAGTGACCTCTTGAGATCCCTTCCAGTTCTATGATTTTATGGTTTAACAGAGTAATTTTTAAGTGAACTCCTGTAATTCAGTGTGGGTGCTCTCTCTGAAACAGAGAAGGTGAATGGTGAAAAATTCAAGCATCTGAAACAAATTATCACAAACATAATGAAATAAAAGAGAAAGAAGCTAAAGATTAGCTTATCTGAAATTCACAAGTATTTATAAATATGCATCATTTCCACAAAAATCAGGTAGACATTTGTAAAGATATATTTGTCATAAAAGTAATCTCAAAAATATTCCTAGATCAAGTAAATGAATGTACAATAATGTTAGCAACATAAATGCTCTAAATGTTGAAAAAAATGAAGACTGAAAGAATGCTTTGGTCTAATCCAAAGTAAATGCATAACCTCCAGAAACCTGAGTATAGCTCAAGATTACATCAGTGATATATATTTTATAATGACATGTTCCTTCAAGTTTTAATCAATTATAAAATGTTTGCAAAAATGTTTGGTGAATGGCTCCTATCTCCTAGGCTATGTCTACACTACGAACTTCTTGCGGAAGAGACAATGCAAATGAAGCGTTCACTAGCATTTTCTTGAGCTTCATTTGCATAATCTCTTCCGATCCTTTTTGCGCAAGAGGTTTTTGCGCAAAAACAAGCAGTGTGGATGTGTCCGTTTTGCGCAAAAACCTCTTTTTGCGCAAGATGGCTATGCCTGTAAAATAGAGATTATGCAAATGAAGTGTGAGAAAATGCTAATGAGCACTTCATTTGCATTGCCTTTCTGCAAAAAAAAATGTAGTGTAGACATAGCCCTAATGTTGCTAGATGGATATGGTTAATTGCCTAGTGAGATGCACCAGTGCTTTTAGCTATTTTCTGGCTTTTCTCTTAATCTGAACTAAACTAGGTATGGGTATGTCTACACTAGCCCCCTAGTTCGAACTAGGGAGGCTAATGTAGGCATTCGAAGTTGCAAATCAAGCCCGGGATTTAAATATCCTGCGCTTGATTTGCATCTTCCCGGCCGGTCGCCATTTTTTGAAATTTACAAGTCCGGACTAACTGCCCGCGTCTACATACGGCAGGGACCCGGTAGTTCAAAATAAAGCCCAGGTTCGAACTACCTGTTATTCCTCCTGGAATGAGGTTTAACAGGTAGTTCGATTTAGGGAAGATGCAAATCAAGCGTGGGATATTTAAATCCCGGGCTTCATTTGCAACTTCGAATGCCTACATTAGCCTCCCTAGTTCGAACTAGGAGGCTAGTGTAGACATATCCTATTAGAATTGGCTGCAAAAATTCCACTGAAGCAGTTTTTTTGTTGGAATTTGCCAATTTGTGTAAATCAAACATGTTGTGGAGACAACATGATTTTGATGAAGTTCCTCTGGAAGTCACAAGGGTTCTAGTGGAAACCTGTCTGGATACCTGCCAGCCCACTCACCTGGCTCGTTGGCAGCCTCCTTACTGGGCTTCTGGAGAAGCTGATCTTCCAGGGCCTGTGGCTGTGGAATACTCTGCCATGCAGATCACCCCAAAGCCAGGGATGCTAGGACTTCATCCCCATTCATGGAGAAATTTGAAATTTTTTGTTCCAAATTGGAATTAAACCAGCTTTTCAAATAGTAAAATCCTCCACAAAATGGAATATAGTTTTCACCTAGTTCTATTAGGCTTCATTTCACTTGTTCTGCACACTGTCCTAGTGATACATAAGGGCCTCAATGCAAAGAGGTGGGCACAGTCAGACTCTTGTGGCTGTTGAAGGGTTTTTTTCAGGCAGAAAGGTTCAACCAGAAGGCATTATAGTACATAAGAACATAAAAATATTAGAGCAGACAAACTGGGTCCATCTAGCCCAGAATTCTGTCTGCCAACAGTGGCGAATACCAGATGCTCCAGAGGGAGGGAACACAACAAGTTATCCTCACGTGATCCCTCCCCTGCCAGGCATTTCTAGACAAACAGAGGCTAGGGACACCATGTCACTGGGAACACTCACACTAGACAATACGTGTGACTGCACTGTTGCCAAATTGAGCCATATGTGAAAAAAAATTCAAAAGTTAGTAAGCAATTGAGCATTAACAAACAAGGGAAATAATATAACAGTAAAAAATTGATAGCTTCCAAATCTTCATGAACCAGATATTCAATCCTGCAGAGACTTATGCACATGCTAAAGCTTAGCACAGGGATAAAGGCCCATTGACTGCAGTATGATTGAAGCCCATTGGTATCTTTCTATTACAGTCAGAGGAGTTGCACAGTTTTAGACCAACTGAGTACATCACTCACATCCTATGAGGATTCACATATGATGCACACAGGGTACGTCTACACTAGCCCCCTAGTTCGAACTAGGGAGGCTAATGAGGGCGATCTAAATTGCTAATGAAGCACAGGATTTGAATATCCCGCGCTTGATTAGCATGTTCCCGGCCGGTCGCCATTTTGGAAATTGACTAGCCCGAAGTAACTGCCCGCGTCTACACGCGGCAGAGAAGCGCGATTCCGAGATAAACCCCTTAGTTCAAATTAACAGTTAAACCTCATTCCATTAATTCAAACTAAGGGGTTTATCTCGGAATCGCGCTTCTCTGCCGCATGTAGACGCGGGCAGGTACTTCGGGCTAGTCAATTTCCAAAATGGCGACCGGCCGGGAACATGCTAATCAAGCGCGGGATATTTAAATCCTGTGCTTCATTAGTAATTTCGGTCACCCTCATTAGCCTCCCTAGTTCGAACTAGGGGGCTAGTGTAGATGTACCCACAAGGACTTTAAGCAAGGTCTCCCGGTGCTATGTGAATACTCGTACCACCAGGCTACAGAGTCTTTCTCTCAAGATCTCCTGTTGAATCTGTTCCACAGTTACTTAATATTCATTAAGTCAGAGAGAGGTGCAGAATGAAAGACGATGAAAACAAATGGAATTTTTGTTCTCTGTCCAGTTCTATCTGTGATATATGTTGTCAGATTCTGTGTTAGCTATACACAGAGCAGATAACCTGTACCTGTATTTGATCAGGAAACTCAGCTTTAATATAACATTTAACAAATTGAAGAACTGGTCTGAAATAATCAAGAGGAAATTCAGTAAAGACAAAAACAAAATACTTCACATAAGGAGGAAAAATCAAATGCACAAATACAAAATGGAGAATAATTGGCAAGACAGTAAGCATTGCTGAGAAGTATCTGGGGATTACTGCAGATCACCAGTTGAGTTTAGGCCAGCAATGTGATACTGTACAGTTGTAAAAAAGGCAAACATTCTTGGGTGTATTAACAACAGCATCATATATAAGGCATGGGAGCAAGCTGTCCTTCTCTGCTCAGCAATGGTAAGGCCCCAGCTGGTATACTATGTCCATTTTTTTAAGTGCCACACTTGGGGTGTGTCTAGACTACAGGGTTTTGTCAACAAAAGTGGACTTTTGTCGACAAAACTATACCTGCATCTACACTGCCGCCGAGTTCTGTCGACACAACATCAACAGAACTCAGCAGTTTTGTCGACAGCTGTAAACGTCATTGTACAAGGAATAACTCCTTTTGTCCACAGAGTTCTGTTGACAGAAGGCATTATTGCATCTTCACTGTCCTTTGTGTCTACACTGTCATGTCAACAAAAGCCTGTAGTCTAGACGTACCCTTGAAGAAAGATGTGGGCAAACTAAAAAAAGTCCAGAGAAGAAAAATACTCATTAAAAAAGTTTTTTAAAAACCTGATCTATGTGGAAAAGTTAAAAAAAACCCACCCTGGCCGTGTTTAGTTTAAGAAAGGCAGATTGAGGGGAAAACCGGATGGTAAGAGCTATTACAAAGAAGACAGTGGTCAATTGTTCTCCTTGTCTTTCCTTCAGTGAACATGACGTAAATTGGCCTAATCTCCAGCCATGGAGATTCAGTTAACTATCAGGGAAAGATTCTCACTATACAGATAGTTAAGATCTGGATCAGGCTTCCAACGGAAGATGTGGATTCGCTATCACTGAATGTTTTAAAGAATTGGTAGGAAAAACACCTGTCAGGGTTGGTTTAGGCATACTTGATCCTGACTCAGAGCAAGGGACTGGACTAGGTGACCTCTTGAGGTCCATTCCACCCCTACATTTCTGATTCTACTTCCTACCATTTTCCCCTTATGCTAAATTTGAAATAGAGAAAAACAAACCAACTTCTGTTGAAATACAGTTTGAATCTCTCTAGTCTGGCACCCTCAGGACCTGACCATTTCCAAACCAGAGAATTTTCTGGACCACAGAAGGTCAGTATTGACTAGCAGCATTACCAATACTTCCACTGCTTAGTGGACTGTTAGAGGACATTTAGGGGTAAATTAGAGATAAATAACAGCATAGAAGACTGAAAGCTAGGACTGGTAGCTGTAAACAAACTTTGTGAGACACTCATGAAAAATGGACATCCAGGTAACTAAAATCTTTCTGGACCATGGATTTTTCTGGACCAGAGAGTTATGGACTAGAGAGATTCAAACTATACTAAAAGCTATTTTTGGCACATGCAATTTTCTAAAAGCATGGATCAGAGAGAGTTCACCTTCACAGTAAAGAAAAGCCCTCAGGTCTAATTACAGTATTGTGTAAATTTTCCCAACTAAAGTTATGAGATTTGAAATAACCCCAAATCATATGAGATTAAAGGAGACCAGAACTTGTACCTTTCTTATTGTCTTGTTAATAATGTGATCTCCAAGTGGTATGAGGGCACCTCCAAATATAGCCAGCACTGCACCAAGGATCGCCCCGGTGAGCAGCCCACAATTTTTGCCACAGCCCATTCTGCTTCTTTTTCAGAGTGTGCTTTGTCCGCTTTTTTTCTATGCTTGAGGTCCTTGTATATCTGTGTGGTCCCGATGCATCAACCGATCTTACCAAGAGAAACTGCTAATAGAACAGGAGAGTGAAAAAATCATTATCAAGTGCTCAAAGTCCAAAGTACATACAGGGAAACAAATAGGAAGATAAGTTTTAATGTGCTAAAACTTAACCCCTCTATCAATGAGGTCTTGGCAGGAAAAACATTATTTCTTGATTCCTTGACACTTTATCTATTTGTTGCATGAAGTTATCTGGAACAATGAGCACTTTTTTCATTTTTATTTTCATTTCATCCAGCCCAGTACTTTCATCATTATTCAGTAAAAACTCCTACTGAAGTAACTGTTTAGTCTGCAATGAGAAATTTGTCTGAGTAAAAACTCCATAATTTGACCCAGAGGATTTGCCATACTGGAACAGTCCACTTAGGAATCTGCTTTGGAATCCTGCCAGGTACTGAAAAAGGCGGGGGGGGGGGGGGGAGGTTAAGTGCACAATAATGCATATAGCAAATTGTGCATATTACTCCATCTTTGTGACTCTGACAAGCTGTGGGCTTATGACCTGATTAGATACATCTTCACTGAATCCTTCACCTTTCATACAGAAAATATCTATTGTGCATAAAATAACCTACAAATGAACTTAGAATACACCAAACTCTGCTCTGCCTTTAAGTATGCTAATGGAAGACGTGCATTAGTAGTAATTCTGCTTAAAGTGATAGGTTAGCTCCCTATGTAGCTACATTGAGTTCAACATACTCTACGTTTACAGCAGTATAAATAAAGCAATTTGAATCAGGGCAAATGGTAAATGTGCATGTGTATCTAAGATCAGATGTGTGTTCCTAAAGCCCTTTTTTCCTTAAACTTGATTTCTCTTTTCACTTATTCTGGTGTAAGATAGGAGTAAATTTTCTGATGCCAGTGAAATTATGTCAGGATAAAACAGAAATGTGTCAGAATTGCTGAATCAGGAGTTACCTTATGCAGAAATCACTGAAATTATTATTTTTTTTGTAACAGAATCAGGAAATTGACACACTTGAATAAAAACTTCAGTGAAAATAGATTCTTCTAAAACACAGAGGGCCAGGAACTCAACTGATGTAAATGTAGTGCCACTAAAGGAATGCAGATTTCCATTTTCCACAGGGCAAGCTTAGGAGGCGCACAAATGGAAAATTACTTCAGAGCATGGTAAAAGCATCTTTAAAGCCTTATAAGCAGTGCCTGGCTGTTGAAATAGTTTATGTGGTGCTCATACATTTAAAAACCGTCTAATGTTCTTAAATGCAATGCATTTGTAAGTGTTCGTGCAGTGTCTCAAGTCCCTAGGCATGTGCATGTGCTGACCGGGAAGCAGGGCAGTACTTTAGAAATAATGCAGGATAGGCTTCAATTTTTGCTCTGGACAGTCTTTCTGCTTTGCTGATTAGTTGTTCACTCCAGTTCCCTCCCTCACAGTGTGGTCAGGTCAATTTGTCCTTCCAGTTTTCTCCCGCCTGTTCTCCTTCCATCTATACCTCTTGTCCCCTGCCCACCTTTCACAAATCTTTCTGTTTCTCTAATTCCCTGCCACTGAAAGCCCCCTGAATCACAGAATTAACAGGATATATGTCACCATCCCACTGTTCACTCTGTATTTATATCAGAGGGGTGACCAGGTTAGTCTGTATCCACAAAAACAATGAGTCCTGGGGCACTTTAAGGACTAACAGATTTATTTGTGAACACTCTTTCATGGACACAACTGCACTTCATCAGCTGCATCTGACAAAGTGGGGTTTTGCCCATGAAAGCTTATGCCCAAATAACTCTTTAAGTCTTTAAGGTGCCAAAGGACTCCTTATTGTTTCTGCTTTTATGTCATGTCTTTCCCCTCACATCCATTGTCTATTTAGATTGTAAACTGGTCAGGGAAGGGACTGGCTGTTACTTTAACCTGTTTGTACATTCCTTAGAACAATGGGGCCCTGGAATCAGTTTATGCTATTTCTCAGAGTTACAGTATGATAAATATTATTAATAATAATTAAATCATATGCTATTAGTGTGCCTTTGAAGATGACTCCCAGACAGTGATTCAGGTAGAATTTAAGTACATGCTTCCATCCATCCATATTTATGACTGAATTTAAGCCCATGATTAATTTGAACGTTGTCCTCAGGGGCATTTATCATGGGCTTGAAGTTAAGCAAGTGTTCATGTGCTGCTTTGAATATGCATGCTAGGACCTTGGAGATATCATCAGAATGATACCTTGGAGATATCATACCTGCAGAATGGTACCATGTGTTGGGAGTTCACATGCCACCATGAAGGGCATGTTCTAAGTACATGGATAGATCAAATGGGATTAGATTAGACACCATAAATGCCATGATATAGTGGTAAAGAGCAGAACCGTATGATAAATTTTATGCACCTCCTCTGCACTTGCCCACTAATCCATCTGTGTCAAGGTTAATTTTAACTTCATATAGCTGCCATTTTAGAAAATCTGCTTACTCAAGAAATGTTTCCTTCATCTCTCCCAGATCTCCACACCTCTCATTATAGCATGTTAGTATGCAGCAGAGGATGGGAAGTATTCAGTCTTCACTCCATGGCAAGTTTAAGGTATGATTACATACATTAAACCATGAACCTCTGGGAGGGAGGGAACTTAACAACAGGGAATCTGCCAGCCCAGCTAATCAAATCTTCCTCCTCTCTCCCAGGGTCTCGTGAATGTCACAAAGTACAGAAGGCCCTGGGAGGGAGTAGGAGGAATAGGGATGTGGCATACTCAGTGGAGGGGGTTGAAAGAGACAGGGAAAAGGAGGGGGCAGGGGAAGAGCAGGAACAGGAAGAGGTGAGGTGGAGGTGGGGACTTGAAGAAAGGGGTGGAGTGGGGGTGGGGTCTGAAGCTGAGGGGGTGAGGGGAGCTTGGGAGTTCATTAAAAAATTTAAATCAAAATGGGAGTCTTCGGGTTGCTAAAATTTGAGAATTGCAGCATTAAACCATGATCATTCAGTGCTAGAAACAGGAAGGGCTCCAGTTTTCAAATGGGCCCTCATCCTTGCTTCTAGCAAGTGCCAGTGCAGTTTAGCGGCTGGCCAGTCTTGATAAGTATGTGTACAAAAATATGGCCCCACAAGGCATGGTGAGCCCTCAGCTCCCATTAGCACTATGGCAGATGGGGCCCTAAGGCTGCATTTGTTGCCAAATAAAGTAGAACTTGGGAGAGGGAAAGTGGGTTAGTTCTTCATTTATGCAGTTTCAGAGCTCACCACAGTCACAAGTTTTGCCAAATTTTATTCACCCAAAACCTCAGAATAAGAAAAAAACAACTGCTCTTTGCTGCATGTTGCAAGTTGTTGCCTGCATTACTATCTATTCTTAACAGTTTCTGTTAATTGACTTTATAGGAATTAGGCTAAATTAATTGTAAAGCTGTTGTTTTCTTTTCAGGTTAAGTAAACACACATGATCAAACTACAGGGTACAAAGAATACTGCAAAGCAGTGACTACTATAAGTGGACATATATTAGCTCTCAATGCACCATTACGTCAGAAAGGCTTAATACAATCCTTATATGTATGAACTAGAGAGTAGCAAGCAGGAGTAAAGCAGCAATTTTATCTTTGTATGTGGCATTGGCAAGAGTCAAATGAAAGCACTCTGTCTAGTTCTGGTGTCCCTTGAGGGAAGTTCACACACTGGGGACGGTGCAGAGAAGAACCAAAAAATGGTTTGCGGTCTGAAAAAATAACTTACAATAAGAGATTTAAGGTGTTTTCTTTCGTTTATTGGAAAGGAGAGTGAGAGTTGACTTGCTAATAATGCATAAATACAAAATACAGGGAGAAAATACCAGGTTATTGAAAGGGTCCTTAGCCTAACAGAGAGGGAGTAATAAGAACCAATGGCTGGGAACTAAAGCCAGGCAAATTCAAGTTGGTAACAAGGCACAGAGTTTTAGCAGTGAGGATGATTAAGCCACTGAAGCAAACTACCAAGTGAACAGGAGGATTCTCAATCTCTTGATGCCTTCAGATCACATTTGGATGCCTTTGAGGAAGATATGATTTAATCAAACATAAGCCACTGGCCTCAGTACAGGGGCAACCGGGTTAATTTAGAGCTCTGCAGAGAACAAACATTCCATAGTGCAAATGAAGTCAAGGTTTTGACATTTGGATTTATTGTCAATCTGAATTAAACCCTAATATTTTAAATTTGTGAAGGAAATTTCTAAAATATATATAATCTTGTTTCAAGTTTGATTTTCAATTGCATTATACTATAATATATAATGTGTTGTCCCAAAACTGTTGAAATGTGATATTCTAACATTGTCTGAACTTCTTTTATTCCAACCGGTATTTCACTTTCAACAGAACTGCATTGCCAAGCAGAATATTACCCCATTAAAATTTCTCTGACCAGTTCCAATGAAATTCTTTGGCCTCTGTGTTATACAAGAGATCAGACTAGGTGATCTAAAACTACTTTCTGGCCTTAAAATCTATGCTTTTATGAAAGTCGTAAACTTGATTTGTCAATTGGTTGGTAATAACTTTTGTCAAAATTCCCTACTTTTGTAATTGTAAGGGTTTCACCACCACTGTCCAACCAAAAATAATGCAATAACTGTCTAGACACACCCTGAGTTATGCAGTTTAGAAATCTTGTATATTAGTTAATTACTTTCAGATAACTACAAGGTTACTGACAATATTCAACTGTAGATAGAAATAAGTATGTAACCCTTAGCTCCGTGTTTCTTAAACTGTGGGTCTCACAAAGTTTGAGAACCCCTGCCTTAGCTATTATAATTTTACAGCTGACTAACATATGAAGATAAAGATATTATAAACAATTGATAAAATAAGTTACAGTGCAGAACATATCTACTCCATCATTATGATGTATAGCTATAATGCAAAACAGAATATTATATACGGTACGATGAAAAAATTAAATTTAGCATTAACAAATTGATTTTAGCATTATCATCACAATCCAAAAATAGCCCTTTCCTACAATGCTGGGCATGACAATATAGCAAGTTTTTTTTTACTTATTGCTGTCTATGAACTTGATCTTGGAAACCCCTTTATTTTATGAGAACAGCTTAAAATATCTTTTCAAAATTCTGGGGAGCCACTGCATTGGGGGAGAGGGTAAATAAAAAAAGTCCTTAAACCTTGTGCATTGTCTTTATTTAGCAGGCTGTGTATTTGTTAAGAATGTTTGTTTAAAGGGACTCCAACTCATCCAGTTCAGTCCAAAATTTAGACTATGTAAAAAGAAAAGTCTTTACAAAAGCCTACGAACCATATCCACCTTTTCCTAAGATGTTCTTGACATTCTCTCACTTGCTTTTTTTTAAAACAAATAAGCTCTGCCTTACAATTTTTAGCCATCCAGACTCTCGAGCTCTAAGTTCCTGAAAGCATCACTGACATCCTTTATGACAGAGATCCCCAAACCTGTCAGGCATGTTCCCTTAGGGGCCACAGAGAAACATCGGGGGGGGGGGGAGGGAGCATGGAAGGGCTCTGGACCAACCTTCCATGGGGATGGGTGAGGAAGAAGCACCATCCAGTTTTGCTCCTGGTCACAGCCAAGTCTCTGGTCCCAGCTCCACTCCTTAGTTGTGGCCCCAGCCTTGGCCCTCTTACCCCATCCACACCCCCTCCTCCTGGAACCCTGGCCCTTCACCCAGTCCCAGCTGGGATGGGAGTGTGGACATGGGTAAAGAGGGTCGTGAGGTAAAAAGACTGGGTCATTGTCCCGGCAGAGTGAAATACAAGTGGGAAACAAGTAGCATGAACAGTGAAAAGTTAAATGGATTCTGAAACATCTCAATGTTAATAATAAACAGATTTGATAATTTCATGTGTTCAAAAATCATGAGTCATGAGTTAAAAAAATCATGATTTTTTAAAAAAGTTTACATTGGCAGTGATTTTCATTTGTCTTCTGTTTTTTGATTGTTTGCTGTGCATTAAAGTCATGTTTTGAAGCTTCCTCCACAACTGAGGGCTACAATTTTCCTTTTAGTCAAAAAAAAAAAAAAGAAAGCTGTCTTTAGTCATATGACACAAGAAACTGGCACTGTAATAAAACCACCAAATATCACAAAACACATCCGAAATGAGGAAAGTTGACAACCTTGAATACATGTTATTCGTAACACATGGAAAAAAATTTATTTGTTTTAATACGTGTTTCATTTGACAATGTCATTTATATAAGAAGAACATTTCAAAATCTGCCATTCTCCCACTAAGTTACAAGTAAGTATCTTGGAGATCTCTTCTCTCATAACTGAATAATTGGAGATTCCTCTCATTATTACCTTTGCATTATCTGACTTACCTTGAAGGAAAATGAATGAATTTTCAGCTAAATACATCAGGATTCAGCATTTGACTTGCATCAGTGTTACCAGGAGATGAACATCAAAATCCCCACACTGAAGACAAAAACCCCAAACATGTGGGAGTGTTTATATATTGCAATATGTCACGTCCCCGAATATTATAATTTGCTAGAAGGAAAAGTGATGTAGTATTGCTGTATGGGGTCTATTTTTACAGTCTGACTAAAACCCATTACCTATATCTGCTGGTAAAATACTCAGCAGCTGCAATTTTTGTCAAATTCTGATCCAAGTAAGACAGAGGTCAGGGAGATAAAGGGAAACTTACTTATTTAGTTGCCAATCATTTGTTCTGTGTCCTATTCCATCCCGTTTGTCAGATTAGAAGGATGGAGCTGAATAATACTCAATTCCATGCTTTAATATATTCATTTTTTTAAACATTCCTTGGATGTCATTGTTTTGTTACACAAACACATTGCAAGCACTTGGTTATCACAACTCAAAGCAAGTTATTGCCCCCATTTTATCACACATGTTTCTGTTATGGATGGAATTAGAATCATAGGGTAAGAAGGGACCACAAAGGTCATCCAATTTAACCCTGTACCAACATACAGGATTTATTGTGTCTAAACCAGGAGTGTGTAAAATACAAACTGCAGGTGGTATCCAGCCTGCCAAACTTTTGGATCTGGCCCACCACAATCCACTGAGCCATCCATGTCCTGTGGACCAGCAGGACTCACAGGCAGGATCCCTGCCTGCTGTACCCCCCCACATGCCTCTCAAAGCAACCAGCTTTTGGAGCTATGCGGCAGTGTGATAAGTGCCGCTATGGTAAGTGCCTCCTGTCCAGTATCTGAACCTGCATGCCCTGCCCCTGCCTTCAGGACAATCCTTGCAGCTCCCATTGGCCAGTTTTCAACCAATGGGAGCTTCCAGGGCCATGCTTGCAGACGTGTGCAGCATTTTTCTGTCAAGCCCACATTTGTCCATCTCACTTATAAGAATGTTATGTGGGAATGTGTCAAAAGCCTTGTTGAAGTCCAACTATATTAGGGTATGTCTACACGACCACCCTAGTTCGAACTAGGGTGGTTAATGTAGGCATTTGAAATTGCAAATGAAGCCCGGGATTTAAATATCCCGGGCTTCATTTGCATCTTGCCGGGCGGGCGCCATTTTTAAATCCCCTTAGGTCGAACTCCGTGCCCGCGGCTACACGCGGCACGGAGTAGGTAGTTCGAATTAGGATCTCTAATTCGAACTACCGTTACTCCTCGTGGAATGAGGTGTACCAGTAGTTCGAATTAGAGATCCTAATTCGAACTACCTACTCTGTGCCGTGTGTAGCCGCGGGCACGGAGTTCGACCTAAGGGGATTTAAAAATGGCGCCCGCCCGGCAAGATGCAAATGAAGCCCAGGATATTTAAATCCCGGGCTTCATTTGCAACTTCGAATGCCTACATTAACCACCCTAGTTCGAACTAGGGTGGTAGTGTAGACATACCCTTAGATTCACCACATTTCCCCCTATCCACTAGCCAGTTTCCCTGTGAAAGAAGGAAACCAAGCTGCTTTGGCATGATTTGTTCTCAGTCAATACATGCTGGCTGCTAGTTATCACTCTTTCATCAGCCAGGTATTCACACACTGAATATTTTATACACTATTCTAGTAGCCACCCTGGTAACAGAGTAAGACTGACTGGTTTGTAGTTCCTCACTCCTCCTTTTTTCCCTTTTTCAAGATGGGCATTATATTAGCCCTTCTCCAGTTTTCCAGGATTATGCCTATCATCCATAAGTTTGTACATATTGTTACCAATGGCTCCAAGATTTTTTTCAGCTAATCTTTTGAGTACCTTTGGATAAACAGCATATGACCCCATTGATTTGCATTCAGATTGTTCAAAAGATTTTGTGTGTTCTTTACTTATTGTGAACTGCATTCCTTCCTCTTATTATGTTGAAATAATAGGGACAGGAAGCAGACTATTATTTTTATGGACAGTTCTGTGTTAGAGTTCAACAAGTTGGATGCTTTCTTTCCCACTGGATGCTGCAGCTTCTTTCCTAAAACTTTATAGCTCAAGCTGTAGAGGCTCCAACACTAAGCTCCAAAGATTCCAGGTTCAAATTTGTCTGGTGGTGGTTATATCTACACAGGGCTAGGATACTCCATGAGTTGGAATCTTTAACTGGAGGTCAGGGTTTGACTCCTTTCCCCAAGGAATTATAGGGACCTGTCCTTTCCCCACAATGGATCTTGCAGGTGGAGCTGGAGCAACTGCAGGGACTCGGGGGGAGGAGGGTTAAGAATGTTAATAACCGACAATTATAAGATGTCAATCTACTGATGTTTGCTCTGTGGCTATGTCTACACCCTCCCCCGAACCCAGGGTCTAGGATATGTATAGCTGTATGCCTCAGTTAAAAGAGAACCACAGCACACAACTGTGAAAGGCTCTGACAGAGGGGAGGCAGCAGAGAAAGCCTCCAGCAGTGGGAAGCCTTTTGCCTCTGCCACCCTGTGCCACAGCTGTTCCCTGGGTGAGGGAAAATCTCCAGCTGCATAGAGGAGGGAGGGATATCTGGAGCACATGTAGAGCTGTGTAGGGTATGTCTTTACTTGCCTGAGCAGTGCCTCCCTATGTACATTCCTAGGTCAGGGTGCAGCATATATACTCTATGCTGTCATAAGGAAGTGCTGTGTAGCGTTATCCTGTGTGTGAGTCAAACGAACCACTCATTTAAAAAGACCCTGGTAACAACACATGATGGACTGTCATATTTCCCACTTCCCTTTTTAAAGAACTGGTTTATTTGCACACATAGAGAAAACATCTTTAACAACAAGTGTCATTGCTTAAGAGCATCATAATGTCAGTTAGAGTATAACATGAAACAAAACTCATGTGTTTTACATTTTGGCCCCTTGTCACATGTCCCAGCTGCTTCTGTCCCATAGTGGAAGGCGTTACGGTTGAAGGATATGAAAGGGGGCACTATTGTGTGATCTGTATTTGCCAAAGAGATGTTTCCCTGGGTTGGGGTTTAAAAGGGCAGAGGGCTTGAGCTGGGCCCCCTTTAAATGGGGGGAGAGAGAGAGAGAATGAGAATATGACCTAGGTCCTTTGAAAGCCTCTTTCCAGTACAATTCCTGTATAAGAGTTTTTTCAGTTGGTCATCACCAGCTGTTGACTCCCAGGCTAGGTCTACACTACAAAGAAAAGTCAGAAAAAGATATGCAAATTGCAATTCGCAATTTGCGTATCTTTTTCCAACTTTTCTTTCAAAAGAGGCTTTTCTGAAATTTCGGAAAAACCTCCTTTTTTGACACATTCCTTCTTCCTCATTCAATGAGGATTACATGGATGGCAAAAATGCATCTGCTTTTTCGGAAATTGTTCCAAAAAAGCCGACACATTCCTTGGACATGGCATAGCTTTTTCGGGATACCTCCAGTTTCCCAGAAAAGCTCTGCAGTCTGGACGTAGCACCAGAATGCTATTCAGTTTCACATCCTCTAAGGGCGCACCAAATAGCCTTCTCTTTGTCCCCAAATAGCCTTCTGTCTGTATAGAGTTCAATCCAACTGGAGGCATTGTACAGGGTTGAGAGAAATAAGAATAGTGATACTGCCAATTCTCTTGTCCACACGTTTATTATTATTATTGTTATTATTATTATTATTATTACTACAGCATCTCTCCATGTGTCCTCCTTCTTTGAAAGCATAGCCACCTTCCTAGTGATGCAACTGCCCATTTCCAACTCCTCTGCAGAGAGTTAATGTCAGGGATACATCTCTTCCCCCAGGGAACTATCCTCTGGCAAACCACCATGCTCTCTACATTTATGAGGAGAAGGAAGTGCAATCTGCCTTTGCTAGGTCACACAAATGTAAGAAGCAAACAATGGACTAAATAAACTCCCAGTCCAGAAAACAGGAATATGTGAAATTGATCTAATGATTAGTGAAGTAGTGACAGACAGGACACTCCCAGTAGGTCCTGTGAATCACACCACTCTCATTCAGGGCTAAACATCACATGTCTGCAGTGAGAACCCCTTCAATTGACATGCAGCAATCTCTGATTACAACAGTTCCTAAGGCTCCTCCTTGACTAGCCTGGGGAGCTTTTATGGTTCCTGCCCTTCTGTGAAGTGCTGGGAATTCCTTCATAATCTACTAGGGGCTCAAATGTAGCAGTCCAATCCTGAGAAGTGTTGAGGGCATAGAGTTCCTGCTTCTCCCGATTTTCCTGTCAATATGGAAAATATCTCAGTATATAGTATCAGCATGGGCTGGTGACAGGATGCTGCAGCAACACAATGCAAACTTTGGGATGTTCTCATGGGGTATGTCTACACTACAAAGTTAATTTGAAATAACAGCCGTTATTTCGAATTAACTTTAATAGCGTCTACACAGCCAAACCTCTATTTTGAAATAAATTTGAAATAGTGGAGCACTTATTTTGAATTTGGTAAACTTCATTCTACGAGGAATAACACCAAATTCAAAATAGCTAACTCGAAATAAGTGCTGTGTAGACACTTATTTTGAATTAGGGGGCCTCCAGCCCTTTCCAGGGAGCCCTGGTGGCCACTCTGGGCACAACCAGGAAAATTTGCCTGCTCCCGCCCGAGCCCCGGAGCCCTTAAAGGGGCAGACTCTGGCCACAGTGCCTGTGCCAGTTGCAAGCCTGCCAGCACACAGCCAGCAGACCGTACACCTGGCACAGGATAAGCCAGCAACCCGCTGCCATCCAGCCCTCCACCGCTCCCCAGGACCAGGCTGGAATCTCCCAGGAGCATGCCAGGGGCTGCAAAAGGTGGGCGCCCACCTGGTCTAGTGCGGAGATCGTGGGCCTCATTGAGGTTTGGGGGGAGGCCTCCAATGCCCATGATCTCTGAATTAGGCCCAGGAATGCGGCAGTCTACAGCCTCATGGCTGCCAGCCTGGCCACCAGAGGCCACAAGTGCAGCCAGGAGCAGGTGCGGAGTAAAATCAAGGAGCTGCAGCAGGCCTATGCCAGGGCCTCCCAACCAGGGGCTGACCCAGAGGCCTGCACGCACTATGAGGCCCTGGACTGCATCCTGGGGGGGTCAGACGGTCCGTGGCCCCCCGGTCGTCATTGACCCCGGGGCACAGGGCCTTACCCCTGACACGGGAAGAGGAGGAAGAGGAGGAGGACGGCAGCCAGGAGCCTGCAGGGAGCATGCCCTGCACCCAGGACCCCCGAGCCGAACTGGAGAGCCCGTCAGCAGCCTCATCCGAGGCTGGGGAGGCCTCCACATGTGAGTGACATCACGGTCCCCTTATGTGGGGCAGGGGGCAAGGGGGAGCCCAGGGACTGTGAGCGTGGACCTTACGACCACGGAGCAGGCGGCAACCTGTGCATCTGCCATGCCAGCCGGGACATGTGGCCTCAGCTGGGTGCCATGCAGGGGCCCTGGCCTGTTCCCCACACACGTCTAGGCATGAAGGCACATGACAGGCTCCTGACCCCGGGGAGAGACACTGCACACTGCCCTCCCTCCAAACGCCCTGTGATGGGGCTGCGGAGCCCGCCGTGGCCCCCAAGCCCTGCACTACAGCTGGCCCCACAGCAGCTCTATGCGGGGAGAGGATAGAGACGCGCCGGACCTGCGCTGCCTGCTCCGGGGCTGCCCTGCGGAATCGGCCTGAGGTGTGGGATGATGTCACAGCCGGCGCCGGGCGCCAGGGCGGCATGACGTCAAGGGGTGGCACAGGGTTCAAAAGAAGCCCCGGGAAGCCCCAGAGGGGAAGGCAGGAAGCCAGGGAGGAGGCAGCCAGAGGGCAGGTGACCTGGGAGGGGGAAGCCCAGGAGGCAGAGGAAGCCCAGGCAACCGAGGGGGCAGACAGGGAAGCCGAGGAAGCCGGGTGTGTAGAAGAGGAGAGCCGGGAAGGGCCGAAGGCCAGGAGCTCGCGGCCTCACGACAGAGGGACCGTGGCACCTGGCAGAGGAGCCGGGGCCACCAGAGGTGACTCAGTGCGGCCAAGAGGCGGGCATGGAGACCAGACAGAACAGAGGAGAGGAAGTGACCCAGGACTGAGCAGCAGAGCCAGGAGGTCACTCGAGGGTTGGTGAGTTACGGTTTGCCCCACCAACCGGGCAGGGAAGCGTGTCCCTGTCCTTAGGGTCCTGGTTCAGGACCTGGAGCAAGGGTGGGCCCAGGTCCCGCTCCCCTCCATCTGTGGTGCAGGCAAACGAGGCCCAGCCTGGGCAAAGGCCGGGTGGTCCTCAACTTACGGAACCTGAGTAGTGGGAGGCAAAAGGCCTAAGGGACGTCCTAGACTGGAACCCCGGAAAAGGGGAGGGCAGGTGACCCGGAAGCAAGGCGCGACCGGAATGGCCACCTCTCCCCGATGATGACGCAGTGAGTTCTGAGAGGAAGCGCGGACCATGACACACCCCACTACACAGAGGCAGGGCACATCTCCCCTCCCCCCGCCCACACCACAGTATAGGCAGCACAGGGGCTGGGGTGCAGTCCTGGGCCAGCTCACACTCCTGGGGATAGCACGACATGATGGTGCGGAGACCTGCCGTCCTCGCCTTGCAGAGGGGGGCTGGGTTTCACCCACTGTGTCCCCAGGGAGAACTGACCACTACTCTTGTTTCACCACAGCCGCAGCACCTGCGAGTGCAGGACGCACCACCCCACCTGGACCATCCACCCGAACCCGGGCCAGCAGGCGCACCCGCAACCTGAAGGAGTTCCAGAGGCAGCAGCTGTGGTTATAAGGAAGGCAGGTCCACAGCCAGGAGCAGTGGATGCAAGAAGAACTGCAGCTGCGGTGGGAGAGCTTGTGGGAGCAGGGCCATGCCCTCCGCAAGCGCCTACAGGCCCTGGCGGACCAATTGCTGCCTCCTGCTGCTCCAGCCCCTGTGGCCACCCCAGCTATTGCTCCTCCTCCCACCCCTGCTACCCCTCCCACTTCTTCCGTCCCCCCCCATCCCTCCTGCCGCACCCTCCATACCCACTCCCCCCCAGGAACGCTGAGGCCCCCACACCCGCAGTGCTGTGAGATGGGAGGGCCAGCAAGACCCCTAACCCTGAGCTTCCCCTCCCCTTGCCTCCCCGTTCCAGCTCCCTCCTCCCAGGTTTCCCCCCTTCCCTCTCCCACCCTCATTCCCCCCACCCCCACCCCACAAAGCAACTACTGACCTGATGCTCTGCTGGAACCGGTTTCAGCTGCCCTTAAATGCGATCCGGCGTCCAATCAGTGTGGACGTGTCTAGATGCGTTATTTCAAATTAGCTTAATTTGAATTCGAAATAGCGCTGTAGTGTAGACATACCCATGCAATCATTTCCTTCCAGTGAATGAAGTGGTAAAATTGGCAGCCCTGCCAAACTGTGGGCATAGTGCTTAACTGGGAGAATAAATGAAGGAGTCTGAGTGTAGAATTTGCCACAACCCTCCCTTTTAACTTGCCGCATCCTAACAATCTTGTATGGGAGCTCCTTCTCTGTGATTATAGTGCATGAAACTATGAGTTAGGTAAAATAAGCACAGCAGAACAATCATGTGAGCGAACTCTGGGTGGAGGGTTCTTTAAACCATGTATTAGGTATTCAGGAGATGATTAGAGTTTATTTTGATGTGTGTTGAAGGTACCTTAGGGTATGTCTACACAGCAAAGTTATTTCTAAATAACAGCCCTTACTTTGAAATAACTTTCCTAGCATCTACACAGCCAAACCGCTATTTCGAAATAAATTCAAAATAGCAAAGCGCTTATTTCAAATTTGGTAAACCTCATTCTACAAGGAATAACACCAAATTCAAAATAGCTGTTTCGAAATAAGTGCTGTATAGACACTTATTTTGAAATAGGAGGCCTCCAGCCTTCCCAAGGTACCCTGGTGGTCCCTCCAAGAACACTTCTTGCCCTCTCCCCCTTCCCAGAGCCTTTAAAGGGGTAGACTCTGGCCACAGTGCCTGTGCCAGCTCCAAGCCTACCAGCCCAGAGCCAGCAGTCACTACCCCGACCCAGTGGCCCCAAAACATGAGCCAGCAAGCCACTGGAAGCCAGCCCTCCACCACTCCCCAGGAGCAGTCTGCCAGCTCCCAGGAGCCTGACAGGGCCCAGAGAAGGCGGGCGCCTTCCTGGTCCAGGGTGGAGATCGTGGACCGTATTCAGGTTTGGGGGGGATGCCCCCAATGTCCATGATTTCCTCACTAGACGGAGGAATGCGGCCGTCTATGGCAGGATAGCTGCCAGCTTGGCCACCAAAGGCCACATGCAAACCCAGGAGCAGGTTTGCATGAAAATCAAGTTGGTCCAGCGAGACCCCAACCCAGAGCCCTGAGCTTCCCCTCCCCCTTTTCCCCCTTGCTTCCCCCTTCCAGCTCCCTCCTCCCAGGTTTCCCCCTCCTCTCTCCCACCCTTTCTTCTCCCCTCTCCCACCTCCTTTTCCCAGTCTCACCAGAGTTTCATCCCCCCCCCCAGTTTTGTTAAATAAAGAGAGTTTGTGTTCATGAAAATATGTGTATTTTATCTGACATCAGGAAGGGGAGTTAGGGAGTGGTAAGTGGAAGGACGTGAGGGAGGAATGAGGCACAAGCCCCCAGTGGGGCAGACCAGGGAGGCTCTTAGTGCTCCTCAGGGTGGAAGCTCTCCCGCAGGGCCTCCTGGATACTGACAGCCCCCCGATGGATCTCCCAGATGGCAGCCTGCAGAAAGTGCAGCCAGGCTCACAGCAACACATCCAAGAGAAGCACCAGAGTGTCCAGGGACAGCTCTGGCTCCATGTTGCAGAGTGCTGTGGGTCCCGAGCGAGGGCAATCAGAGCACGCAGAGACAAAATGCTTTGCTGTCCCTCATCAAGGTAGACAAGCAAGCAGGGAAACCTGAGAACTGGCTGTCCGGGGAGGGGGGAGGTGGTCCCTTTAAGCACAGACCTCAGATAGCCTCAGGCAGCAGCCACACAAAGTAACGCCTGACGGGGTACCCTGCTGGAACTGGTTCCGGCCAGCCTTAAATGCGATTCAGAGTCTACTCAGTGTGGATGCGCTATTTCGAAACGCATTTTGTGTGTAGACGCGTTATTTCGAAATAAGCTATTTCAAAATAACACCGTAGTGTAGACATACCCTTAGAGAAGTGGGCACTAATACAGGATCCTTGGATTCTGAGGCCATGTCTCAGTTTTATGAGGGAACCAGAATCTACAATGAGCCATTGAAAAAAATCAACTATTTCAGGTCTGCAAGAAGATCAAAGTATTACTTAGTGGGAGGGAAACAGGAAGGAAGACTCCATGTGATGGACAAGTAAAGAAGGCTGAATTGAGAGGGAAGCAGCTTAATGTATTGCTCTCTTCTGTCCCCATTTGGACGTACTTACCTCTTGTGAAACTTCCCTCCCTGCCTCACAGCATAATGATGAAATTTGAGATCAAAGCTTCACTCTGACACCTCACTTGGATGGCACCTGCTAAGTTATCTCCAGATTCTCAAGGAAGAGACAGCCTCACCATCCATGTCAATAGAAGGGGAGGGGATGATTCTGTGTAGTAGCTAGGGTGGCCCTAATTATTTTTTTGTGCTCCCAAATTTCACCATGGGTTGGACTCTGCATTAATAAAGAAAATGTTCAATGTTTTTTCCAACTAAATAAACAAACCTACTGTCTCATTAGCCAAGTGTTGAAAGTCTATTTGACAATATGTCAAAGGATGGGGAGCCATCTGCTAATTAGAATTATACTATTGTAGGACTGGACAGAACCTCGAAAGCTCATCTAGTCCAGGCCTCTGCACTCATGGTAAGATTAAATATTATCTAGACCAGTGGCCTCCAACCTTTTTTATACCCAAGATCACTTTTTAAATGTCAGAACAAGCCAAGATCTACAGCCCCATCCTTCCCCCAAGACCCCACCCCTTTCTTGAAGCCCCACCCTCTGTTCTCCTCCTCTCCATCTCTTGTTATCCCCAGCCCTTATACACTCTCAGGGTATGGCTACACTGCCATTTTTTTTTCCAATTCTTCTGTAGGAAGAGGTTTTTCCAACATTTGGCCTGTTTAGACTGGACCAAATGTTAGAAAAACACCTTCTTTCGGAAGCCCCCTTATTCCTCGTGGAACAAGGAATACAGGGGTTACCAAAAGAGCATGTTTGCTCTTCCACTAAAAAAAAGCAGAAGAACAATCTCATCCCTGGATGTGGAAGAGTTTTTCTGGGACACCTCTGGAATCCCGGAAAAACTCCTGCAGTCTAGCCATACCCTCACTGGGTTGAGATAGGATGAGTGGGCTCTGGGGTGGGACTGAGGGATTTGGGTGTGGGAAGGGGTGAGAGGTGCAAGCTCTGGGAGGGAATTTGGATGCAGGAGGAGGTGGAAAAGGGGATGCTGGCTCGGGGAGGGGGCTCCAGGCTGGGGAGTGCTGGGGTCAGCTGGAGGGTTGGGGTACTGAGCAAGCCACAGGCTTGTGGATGTGAGGGTGCAGGAGTTTGGGTTGGGGTATGTGAGGGGCTCAGGGCAGGGAGGTTGGGAGTATGATGGGCTCAGGACACAGATCTGCGGTGTGTTGATGGTGCAGAAGTATTGTGGCAAAAGACTGAGGATGTGGGGGTGCAAGAGTTTGGGGATGGGAGAGAATCAGGACAGGGGGTTCCAGTATATGATAAGCTCAGATGTAGGGTCTGGGGGGATGCAGGAGTGTTATGATGCTGTGGCCAGATAGGGGCTTGGCCCCAATTGGAGGTTTGTTGGCCAGGCTTCATTTTTAAATGAAATATTATGTCAAACACAAAAAGTTTCAGTGTTGTCTTTATTTATGAGAAAAACAGCTGTTTTTTTGACAAAACTCTGTAGTGTAAACATACCCTCAGTGTTCTCTTCTCCCAACCTAAAAGCCATTTCCCTCAGCCAGATCTTGTGCACACTCCAGAGAAAGAGAGAGATTCTTGGCATGGGAGCCTTTGAGATTGTTCTTCCATGATAAACTTCCTCTGCACCTTCTTCATAGTAGTGTCCTCAACCTCCACTCCAAATTCTAGGAACTACTCAGCTGCTTTGTTCTCCTAGAGCATCACTCGCGGAAAGGGGTAGAACTGCCCCACACTTCCCAGCAGGAAGTAACGATGTGGCTGGAGGAGCAGAGTGAGTTGGGGCTGCCTTGCTCTGCTTCCCCTGCTGCTGCCAGTGAGTGCAGGGGCCTCCCAGCCTTTTCCCCTGAGCCATCTCAGTTGGGGGAAGAGATGGGGCAGGAGCAAGGCAGGGTCAGAGCAAGGGCAGGGAAGAGATGGGGAGTGGGTGGGCAGATGGTGTGGCATGAGTGAGGAGGTGCAGGAAGAGGCAGGGTCTGAGGCAGTGGGGGATTGTTCTGGCCCTTCCCTAGGCTGGGGGAGGAGTGGTCACATGGCCTGTGGCAGTCCCTCACCAGTTGCCCCTGGTGCCAAGTTCATTTGTGGGGAATCCCAGAGAAGATGGCAGCTGGAGGGAAGTCCTGGCAACATGGCTCCAGTGAAACCACACTTGAGATTCCAGGCCTCCTGTATATTCTCTTAGAGTGTGATTGCCATTAAATGCTTCCCATATGACTCCAAAATTTGTGACAGGACTCCTATAGAGATTCCCCTCTTCCCTGAACATTTCAAGTACTCTGGCTCTGAAGTATTGGGCAATGAAGAAAAGACAACACCCTTCAGCATAAAGCCTTTTATTATGCAAAGGAGGATTTTACCATCTCTACCTTGTACCAGAAAATAACATCTTCCTCCTCACACACACACTGAAACATGAAAAAGGAAAGTCTCCTGTTTGGTTGGTTTTTTTCCTTGAAAGATGCTTTGCTCTTGCAAACAAAACAGGTACAAGAGAAGACTAGAATAAATAAAATAACCCTTGCCTTATGAGAGACTGTTCTGGAAGCATATGAAGTCCCAAGGGGTATAAAACAAGTCAAGAGCAATATGTGAAGAATTATTGTAGACAAAGAAACATTTCAAACTATGCAGGACAGACCACAAGGAAGCATACTGTCAGGGAGAGCCCTGCACCATCAAGGCATGGAAGAGTTGACATAGTACATGTGTAACAACTCGAACTGCTATGATTTTTATGAAAGACATGGACCAGATTGCTTGTTGATATAAATCGGACTTGGTCAATGGAATTATACTGATTTACATAAACTGAAGAGGGGAACTGGCTATTTCTTTAGATCAAACCATTGACATATTTCTGTATCATAACTATCAGTTATACCTTGAGTATTTCAAAACATAATAATAGAATACAGAAAAACCTCCACTGCTATTTTCCTAGCAGTAAAAATGATGAATGTTGTAAGTCGTGCTTAAACAATGCAATAAACTAACCAAAGAGTTATTTTGCATTGATTACTGTAATTCACTGCTGTTATTACATTTTTGCAAGCATTAAAATTAATTATCTTTATTACTACTTGGTTGTTAAAGAGAATCAGACGATAAAAACACTCAAAGTTATTACAAATTTGAAGTTTTTCAGAAGGTATGATATAATAGCTGCCTCAATGAATTAGGGACACAAAAAGAAGAAAATGATTATCTAAACTATTTGTCCACAGTTTGGTACCTATTGTACTAACTGTAATGACATTTTGCTTTTGTTGTCTAGGGGTTCGGCTGAACCTGGACTTGTGCATCAAACAAAAATTACTAATTGTTTGCAGAAACATCCTTATCAAATTTACTGATAAGCTAAAATATAATAATGGCTGTAATGTACATCTCAGTATTTTTACTATTCGGCATTATATCATAATTGCCTACATTTTAAACACACACTCTATATAATGCACACACATATATGAATAGAAGTAGGTGTATCTATAGTATACACCACAGTTAGCATTGACAATACTGTATTTCAAAAACAAGGGACGGTGTTCTTAGCATCCTTGTTTAGCACTTAATAATAATTAGTGCTCACCTACAATTGCCAGGGATATTTCTTGCTGCTTTTGCTGCACTCGGCAACTCCTGATCTTGTTGTACAGGGATGAAGAAATCTTTGTAGGAGTTGGGATGGGGCAGGGGACGTCTCCACTGTCGTCTCCACTGCCAGGACCAAGCTCCCTGTGCTTCTTGTTCCCCACAGCTACAGCTGCAGCATCCACCAGCTGGTGTTTATGCTGCTCTGCTGGGGACATTGGCAGAGACTCTGTGAGCAAGGAGGCTACACCCTGGAAGTACCAACTGCCCCACCCCAGCCAGAGTGAACCGGACTCTGGCCCATCAGCACAAATGCAGAGCACACAGCTTAGTCCACTTGCCCTGACACACAGATTGCACAGGAAGAGCAGAGGGGAGTGTGCAAAAGAGCTGGATTCAGCAGAGGTCCCTGTCCAGCAAGGAGACAATACTCACAGGTGCGTCTTTCCTCTCCCCTCCTGACTCTGGCCTGTCAGTGCTGCACAGGGAAAGCAAACATGACCATGCTCATGGGTCAGGATAGGAGGGAAGTGAAAAAAATGTTTTTGTGATTACAGAAAAACATTTGGGATAAAAGATGATTCACAAGGATTTAGTATTGGGCAGGCAATTCGCTACAGCCGCTCCCCGAGTTACGAACAAGTTACGGACCAACACTTGGTCCGTAACTCGAAGTGTTCGTAACTCGGATCCCATAGAGTTACATGGCGACTGCGCTGTTTGTAAGCATGGATTGCAGTTCGTAACTCAGATCCACATTTACGACCGCTTTGGCCATAAGTGCAGATGGTCGTAAGTGGAGGTGGTCATAACTTGGGGAACAGCTGTATTTCAATAAGGGATGTCCTTTATAATACAGGACTGTTGGCAATCCTAACTACAGTACACATACACACACAGTCACGATAAGCTGCACAATGGTTTGCATACACTGAGGTATATATACTATATTAGATGCATACACACATACATATATAACTCTAGTCATTATAAAATACAGCAAAATAATATGCATTAACATGTATGGTACCCCATTTGAGAACCATTTCAAAAATGTGTTTTAGTATTTCCTAAAGTTTGCCCTAGCAAATATGCAATTCACAGACAAGAAACATGAGGTGAGCAACTTTTTGCGGAAGATGACATTAAATATATAAGGGCATTTTCGGGCAACGTGGTCCACTGACAGCTATTCTCAAAGGGGCATGCTCTGAAACTGTACTTAACTTATCAATGTAGAGACATACCTGTAAAGTGAGACAGCTGCTCTCGATACCCCCATCAGCCAGAAGGGATTGCTGCATATAAGCCTGCAAAGTTCACTCTTTGTTCACAGAGAAATCTGGTGATCGTAGCAATTCTTTTGCAATCCAGGCTGACCAGTCCTCTTAAGAGTCTGTTGATCTGTCATCAGTGACAATGAAAAGAAAAGCAAGCTGCAGAGACCTTTTAAACCCTCTGGTGGTGAAGCTGTCTCAAGAGATGGAAACATAAGAAGCTTCGTGGCCAAAGATAACCCGTTTTCCCACTTCCTCTTCACATAAAGCATCAACCAAAAGAAACCCTTTCCACACCAGCCCCTGCCTCCAATCTCTTTTTCCAGTAGAATAACTGAGCTGAAAAATAAGGTATTGCATGATCAGGGTGAATAGATTTAACTGAGAAAAAATCCTTGGCATTGATCCTTAGCATTCACATGGTGCTTTATCTCCAAAGATCTTTGCAAACAACTAATCCTCACAACACCCACTGGAGGTAGGAGCAAAGGCATCGTTACTAAATCTCCACAGCTGGAATTCTGATTGCTATTTATGAAATACAGTGACAGGCCAGGTGTCTGCTAGGAGAATGGAGGCTCATGCATGTGGACCTAGAGGACGGTTACACTTAGGGGCTGATCCAAAACCCACTGAGGCTAATGGAAGTATTCAGTGGGCTTTGAATCAGGACCTTATTGGCTACAGGAAAATGTAAGCCAATATATCCATGCTACCCATTCTGCCTATCTCTTTTGGCCTAACTCACTGGCTAGGCCTTTTGACCACAAGCACTGAGCTGCTCCAGCATTTGGCCACTGGTATGCCAGGTATAGGGCACCAGCCTTACTCCGCTCCCTTGGGACTTTGATAGGGAGCAGACTGAGCAGCCCCTAAATGACAAGCCTGATGGCATTAGGATAAAACCTGGTCAGATGGATATTCACAGCCCCAAGGCAAGGGAGAGAATTGGGGAAATAAAACTCCTTCCCAGCTCTACTCCCAGAAGCCTAATGTGCTCTCTATCCATTTTCCATGAGCTTCCCAGTCCTCCTCCCACGATCACTGACTTTAAGAGCTAGTCAGAAGATAAGGGCAGGAAAAGAGAAAAAAAATTACAGAATTTGGTTTCCATTTGCCTATAGATTTTCACTGGTGCTGAATTTCCCCAGCCAGCTCTACTTACTTTGATACTGTTGCTCATTGTCTGGCCTTCTTGGGATCCTGTTGGCCAGATGCCTGCCTGAGTCTCATCTGGGCTCCTAGCAACTTCCTTCAGGTTCATGCCATGCTTCTCCTCTTCCTTCACTGAGAAACTCAAGTCTCCTCTCTCCCATCCAACAGAGTCTTCCAAACTCCCAAACTACAGTCCCCCCCCCCTCAAATTCTTCTTCCCACCCTGAAATGTCTCTACTGATTCCTTCATTCAACACTTCCCCTTCCCACTGTTCCCCTCCTCACCACCATATCCTGTAGCCTGTCCTCTCCTTCAACCAAATCAAGAGCCTCATGGCCCTCCCCTCATTCTGTCTGCTTCCTGTCCCTTCACACACACCTCCACATCTTCCTTCTTTCTCCTCCCAGCCTTAACTCTCTTCTCTCTTTCTCCCTGTCTCTCAGACCCTGCTATCCCTTTTCCACTTCCAACATCCCTCCCTCACCCTGGTTTTCCCTCCCTAACTCCCTAAGGGTACGTCTACACTAGCCCCCTAATTCAAACTAGGGAGGCTAATGAGGGCGACCGAAATTGCAAATGAAGCGTGGGATTTAAATATCCCGTGCTTCATTAGCATGTTCCTGGGTGGTTGCCATTTTGGAAACTGACTAGCCCGGAATAACTGCCCACCTCTACACATGGCAGAGAAGCACGATTCTGAGATAAACCCCTTAGTTCGAATTAACAGTTAAACCTGCGCTTCATTTGCAATTTCGGTCGCCCTCATTAGCCTCCCTAGTTCGAACTAGGGGGCTAGTGTAGACGTACCCTAAGAGAGGCGTGAGTGGCTGCTGCTTCTCCCCCATCCACTGATTTTTTTTTTCCTGCCTGGATGGTAGCTCAGCACTCTCCTATCCTTCAGCCTCACAAGAAGGATTGTAGGGAGAGCAGAGGAGGAAATCTGAATCGGCAAGGCAGAGAGTCAGCCACTTCCTGGCCACTCACCTGCAGAGCTTCCAGAAGAGGGCCAGTTCTGGTGATTTATGGAATTGGGCAGTCTGGGGGGAATAGT
This sequence comes from Pelochelys cantorii, assembly GCA_032595735.1. NCBI lineage: Eukaryota > Metazoa > Chordata > Testudines > Trionychidae > Pelochelys > Pelochelys cantorii. The sequence continues at coordinate 327,239,563 of CM064326.1, read as the reverse complement.
GAAGTAGTTTGAGCTGCACCAAATGTGGGGCTAGCAATGAGGCAGAGAAAGACACACAGGGGTGTTTTGCAGCCATTGGAATGACCAAATGCTACTGCCCCTCTGGCCTTGGCATAGCTGGTAGCATGCCCCTTGCCCCTCTGTGCTTTCAACAGCAAAATGAACAAAGTTTTCTTTAAATGTGTAAGGAAAAGATAGCAGCGTTATAAACAGGCCTTTCCAGACATGGAGGGTGTGAGACAAACTTGTGGTACTACATGCATCACTCCCTGTAATTACGCCCATGTCTTCAACACATGCCTCTCTTTTGGTACAAATAGACACTTAGGCTTTTAAGACGATATTGGAAAGGGCAATCCCAAACTGCCTTTGGCAGAGACAGCAACAAGATTACATAGCGTATGGCAGCAACTACAAAAAAGCCAGCTCCCTAACTAGGGAGGGGAAACCAGGATGTGGGGTGGATATTAGAAACGGAAAAGGGATAGCAGGATTTGAAAGACAGGGACAAGGAGAGAGAAGGGAGTTAAGGCTGGGAGGAGAAACTGACTGATGATGCCAGTCCCATGCCAGTTTCCTTTTTTCACTGTAGTTTGCTTCAGCTGCCACGTGCTAACACAGACTCCCTCACCACTCTCTGTGGCATTGCAGCCAGACTGTCTGTCCACCTTCTCCCACAGGAGTAGTCTTGGTTGTGCCTCAGCATTGCATTTGAAATATCTGGAATTAAAGGTTCAGGTCATCAGCTCAGCCTTCCACCTCACAGAGAGACATTGCAGGCCATGCAGGAAGGACAAATGCAAAGTATTCCACTTAGGAAGAAATGACCAACTACACATTTATGAAGCAGGGAATGACTGCCCTGGAAGCAGTGTTGCAGAAAGGGATCTGAAGTTTATCCAAAGCTAAATAAGAGCCAACAGGGTAACCTGGCTTGAAAAAGGGAACATCATTCTGGGATGTACTAGCAGGAGTGTTGTAAGCAAGACATGAAAAATAATTCTTCTGCTGTACTCCAGCAGAGGCCTTATCAGCATGGAGTAATTGTTCTGTTCTGTTCTGGGAGCCACATTTCAGGAAAGATGGGGACACACTGAAGAAAGTCCAGGGGAGAGCAAAATGATTAAATGCCTAGAAAACCTGACCTATGAGGGAAGATTGAAAACATTAGGTTGGTTTAGACTGAAGGAGCATAGACTGAGAGGGGACACGATAACAGTTTTCAAGTCAGAAGTCACCGGTGTGGTGTCCTGACAAATATCTTGCTCTGTCCAATGATAATAACCATACAGCTGCTCCAGCTGTATGCTGCGCTATCTCTGGGCAAGTAGCCAGTATTGCACACTCACAATGAGCCTACAAAGACCACAACATCAGATAAGGGATTAAGGTACCTAAACCACATTTATTGTTAAATGGAACATGGTCTCCAGCTCCCGGAATCAGATGTCTGTGGTTCTGCTAGTATATACATGCCTCCTGAGAATGGACTCTGCTCAGTCAATGGCCAGATTCTCCATTGCCCCCTAGGCTGGACAAAGACAGCCCCTCCAAGACACATCTTTATACACAGCTATAAAGAAGTTACACATTGCTCCTGACGTATTCCTAGATTGCCACCTTTGACCCTCCAGGTTGAACCTCTAAAATCCAGGACCATGTATATTGTTTGACCAAGAGCTCCGACTGGCCAGGTTCAGAAGCACAGCCGGTGGCGAGCCCAGACCCAGCGAGGTCAGTGTAGTGAAGAGTACAGTCTTGGCCAGGGCTGGCAGCAAGGAGTGAAGCCCCAGTCAGGGCTCGAGGTAGCGGGACTGGTGGCCAGAAGTGCAGTCTTGGCCAGGGCTGGTACAGTGGGACATGCAGCCCCAGACAGGTCTGGCACAGTGCAAAAGCGCAGTCCCAGCTAGGTCTGGTGGCAGGGAGTGCAGCCCCAACTGAGGCTGGAGTCAGCTAGGCATGTAGCCCGGGCTGGTGCCATGGGGCTAGAGGCAGTGGGACTGGCCAAACATGGCACGGTGTAGAGCTGGAGGCAGCAGCAGGTGGCAGGGAGCACGGCCCCAGCTGGGAGCAAAGCCTACAGCTGGTAGGGAGCCTTGACCTCCCCTCATCCAGCAAACTCCATTGTTCAGGATGACTCAGGTTGCGAGGATGCCAGATAAGGGAGATCGGACCTGTACCTAGATACCACCCTTTGCCTGCACCTGGTGGTTCGATCAAAACATCTCTATCCATTATGCTGCCATTTTAACCCTGTCCTGAACCTGGCTCCATATGTTCCTGTTATATGTGAGTAGTGTGTTGGTGTCAAGGTGTTTCTTAATGAGGTGTTACCATCCCTCTGGAATGTGCATGCAGCTGGTGCCTAGTGTCAAAGTTAGACTCAGAACTCACAATTTAGCAGACTACTCTGTTTTATTAGCGAAGCGCTTTGCCAATACAACCAGAAAAGTGAGTTCCCTTAACAAAGCCCAAGCCACCTTATTTATACAGATAAAAGGGCGCGAACTCAAACAAGGTTACAAGATTACCTGGGGCTAGACACGTATCTCATTTCCTTATTAACTCTCACCAATCTCTTATTAATGTCCCACTATCACTTTAAGTGGAATAATTGTCTACTGTCTTAACATCCTTCTTCCTGCATACACACAAACAACATTATCTTAACATTCCCCTTCCTGCAAAGGAACAAACAACATCATTTTAACTCATTCTACTTTCACACTAGTACCAATTAGTGTTTCTGCACTATCAGCCCTATTCATGTCAAGTTCTGTGAGCAGGCCCTGCCTCTTCCTCACAGCATCACTCGTTTTATATTAGCAAAATCTTGAACATTGGCCAGGTCTCAGGCCTCATAGCAGGCCTGTGATATATGGACGTATAGTTTAGGCCCTCATCTTACTACAGTTACAGACAGGAGGGTGAAAAGTTGTCCTCCTTAACCTCCAAGGATAGGACAAGAAGCAATGGGCTTAAACTGCAGCAAGGGAGGTTCAGATTGGACATTAGGAAAAATCTAATGTCAGGGTGTTTAAGAACTAGAATAAATTGCCTAGGGAGTTTGTGGACTCTCCGTCACTGAAGGTTTTTAAGAACAAGGTTAGGCAAACACTGATCAGGAATGATTTAGCTGTTCCTTAGTCCTGCCTTGAGTACAAGTGACTGGACTAGATGATCTGTTGGACTACGTCTACACAGCAATGCTATTTTGGGATACTGGAGTATCCTGAAATAGCTATCCTGCATCTTCACAGCAAGCCCGTTATTTCAGGCTCACTATTCTAACGTCCCTGTAAACCTCATTCTACAAGAAGTAAGGGATGTTTCGGAATAGTGGGTTATTTCAAAATTTGGCGCTACAAAAATGTGTAGACAGCACCAAATTATGAAATAAGATATCATATATATAGTAGCCCAATGTCTGTAACTCTGTAATGCTGAAACGCTGGCTGTTCCCTTTGGGCAGCGCTGTTGCCTCCCGCCATGGCGCTCGGCTGACTTCTGCGCCGCTCAGCCGGGCCGCTGTGCGGGAGCAAGCGGCACAAGCAGCTGTTTGGGTTCCGCGCTCCCCATGCAGCACAAGGGTGCTGCATGGGGAGTGAGGGGCCCAAATGGCTGCTTGCACCTCTTGCTCCCATGCAGCAGCCCAGCTGAGCGGCGCAGAAGTCAGCCGAGTGCCACGGTGGGAGGCAACAGTGCCATCCAGAGGGAACAGCCAGGGGGCGGGGCCTGGATGAGCGTGCATGTCTGACATCAGGAAAGGGCACCGGATTCAAAAGGAGGAAAGTGGAGCAGACGCAGAAGAGACAGAGAGGAGAACGGAGGAGGCAGAGGACAGCAGCAGGAGGAGGAGAGAGAGTGAGAGAGACATAGCAGGAGGAGGAGAAGAGGAACACAGAGTGAGAGGCAGGAAGGGGAGAAGAGAAAGAAAAAGAGAAGGAGAGAGAGGCAGGAGGCAGACGAGAGCTGAGAGAGAGCGAGGCAGTGGGAGGAGAAGAGAGAGAGAGGCCGTTTGCGCCGCTTGCTCCCACACGGTGGCCCAGCTGAGCAGCGCAGAAGTCAGCCGAGCGGCACGGTGGGAGGCGAAGGGGGACAGGGTGGTGACGTACACGCCCAGGGGGCAGGGCCTGGACGAGCGTGCATCCCTGACAGAGACAGAGGAGAGCAGAGAGAGAGTGAGAGGCAGGAGTGGGAGAGGAAGAGAAAGGGAGAGTGAGAGGCAGGAGTGGGAGAAGAGAAAGAGAGAGACGGAGAGAGAGGCAGAAGGCAGAGGAGAGCTGAGAGAGAGAGGGGGAGGCAGTAGGAGGGGGAGAGGGAGAGAGAGAGAGAGAGAGACAGAGCGAGAGAGAGAGAGAGAGAGAGAGAGAGACCGGAGGCTCAGGAGAGAAGACCAACGTGGAAGAGAGACCTGAAAATCTCGTCTTATGACGGGCTGATTGGCTAGTATTGAAATAAGATACGCAAGTGATGGTGCAGTGTAGACGCACCCTTGAAGTCCTCTCCAGTCCTACACTTCTGTGATTCTGTGTTTGTATTTTAAGTGCATATAATTTGTCTGGAAGAGTTCTTGAAAACACAGATGTGAACAGATATGTGCAAGAGTGAATCTGCTGATTTGAAAATGTTAAATCCTCATTTATTCTGCATGGACACAGGGCCGGATTAAGCGGGGGGCTAGCCGGGCAGCTGCCCAGGGCGCCAACCTATGGGGGCACCTGATTTAAGTGGTAAAGGGCGCTGTGCCTGGGGGTGGGGCCGTGCATACGCCGCATGCCCTTGCACACGGCACCCCTTACCACTTCAGTTAGGCACCCCCCATAGGTTGGCGCCCAGGGGCGGAGCCAAGCATGCGCCGCACACCCAGGGGCGCGGCTCCCCTGACCATATCAATCAGGCGCCGTGCTCCTGGGGGCGGGGCCACGCATGCGCCATGTGCCCACTGCCCGGGGCACAAGTATGTCTCGGTCTGGCACTACATGGACATCTACATCTGTTTATCCCTGGCCTGACGATATTTCATATTGCTTCGTGTATATACTACTAAAAGTCTTCTTAGAACTAGATGGGTACAGATGTGCTGCAGATAATTCTTAAAAACATCCTTTTAAAATTCTGCCACTGAATGGATGGAAGAGTTTGAGTGATATCCTTGCTTCTGATGGAGACTTCAAAAATCACTCCTGGAAGAGAGGCCTTATCCATGAGGGTTATGAAATTAATACTAAAGAGCAAGGGTTCGTCTACACTAGCTCGTTAGTTCGAGCTAGGTAGGGTAATGAGGGCAACCGGAGTTGCAAATGAAGCCCGGGATTTAAATATCCTGGGCTTCATTTGCATGTTCCCGGGCGCCGCCATTTTTAAATCCCCCTTAGTCCGAACTCCGTGCCTGCGGCTACACGCAGCACGGACTAGGTAGTTCGAATTAAAGATCCTAATTCGAACTACCATTACTCCTCGTGGAATGAGGCGTAATGGTAGTTTGAATTAGGATCTTTAGTTCGAACTACCTAGTCCGTGCCGCATGTAGCCGCGGGCACGGAGTTCGGACTAAGGGGGATTTAAAAATAGCGGCGCCCGGGAACATGCAAATAAAGCCCGGGATATTTAAACCCCGGGCTTCATTTGCAACTCCGGTTGCCCTCATTACCCTACCTAGCTCGAACTAACAAGCTAGTGTAGACCTACCCCAAGTTATTTGCCTCTAGAATGCTCCTTAATATAGCACTAAGTAAAAGGTTATGTCTGAGAAGAGGTTCCTATTTTCTCACTACCCTCCTTCCAGTTAGACATGTGAGTGGAGCTGTGCAAATTTTTTCAAATAAGCTTTTTTTCAGCAAACAAAAATGAAGATTCAAGGATACTGAAATATTTTGTGAATTTGTATCAATTTCACTGGGTTGTTTGGGTAAAACAAAAACAATAAAATCCCAGAAGTGTCAAATACATTTGACATGTTCAAAATAAATACAATATTTGTATTTTGATTTTTCAGTTCAGAATTATTTTTCTTTTGAAATGTCATTTTAAAAATCCTGGTATATTAAGATGGTCAAATTTGGAATGAAACATTTCATTCTGGCTGAAACAAAATGTTTAGCTCAACCCAAAATGAAATTATTTTGACTTTTTTGATTTGCCAAACATTTAAAATAAAACAAATTGTTAGGATGACCCCAAACCACAATGTTTTAATTGACAAAGAACCAAAAAATCAATTTATTTGCACAGGTCTGTAATATGGGCACAAGACCACAGTATATTTATAATTCTTGTGCATGCTATATAAATATTCCCAGTCCAAGGAACATAATCTAAATACATTGCCAAATTGTGTTGTCTCACACCCACTTTATAATGATTTGTGTGTTTCAGCTAAAATTAACAGATTTTGTGTATATTTTACCTTCGTGTGCACAGGTCAAGAACAAAAGAACCAAAGTGAAGGGCTGTATTCCTCAAGGCGCTGACAATCTGGCTGTAATCCAATAAAACAAATGAGAATGCATGCACGAATGCATGGCTAGTCCTGAACATAGTGTGTGTTCCAGAGTCACGGTAAGTCTCTTCAGACCACACGCACAATCCACCCATTCACATCCTTTTATATCTTCCATTGTCCAAATGTCCTGAGCATGCACACAACTCCCCTCCCCCACTTACAGAGATTTTTCCCTTCTTCTCTTACACCCTGAAGCACACACACAAGCATTTGTCCCCATACACATTATTGAAAATTTAGTCATGAGTAAAGAGTTGTGAACAAATCCTTCTCCTCCTTTTCCTCTCTGTGAAATAGAGGTATTGGTATTTACCTACTTTTCCAGGTGTGGTGAGAGACTTAATTTATAATTGCATAGCACTTAGTATGTAAACAGCTAGATAAGTGATGGCTATGATATGTTTATGTAACTCTGTCCTCCTCAGGATGAAAACAACCATTAGCAGGCTTATGCACCATTTAGATACTATTTTGATATATTATGTAGGACTCTAGTTGTGCATCGGTCTTGTGCACCCTCCTATGTGCAGTCCCCATGCAATGTCATCTGCACCACTAAACCACAGCTGGACAAAATAAATGTGGAGTCATTTGAGAAGGTATTTGGTTGGATTCCACAGCTGTAAGGCTCAAAAACCATGATATGACTTGACCCAAATGCCTATGCCAAGTCAGAGAATGGGAGAGGGACAGGTTCATGGGTCCAGAGCTCATGTCTGGTTCGTGGAGGAAGTGACTGAAGAGACACTTTAGAGACAGTAATAATCTGTCATGCTGTAGAAAGAGAAATCTAGTTTCTCCAGGGAACTTCAATTATCAGCACAGAACGTTCCCTCTGCAAGAAAGAACTTGTACAAGCGACCCCTGCACTTATGACCTAATTGGTTCCTGGAGAACCGTTGTAAGTCAAGCTGTCATAAGTCAGACCCTTATTTCCCACAGGCGCAATGTTATAAATGGTGGTTCCGTTCCATTTCATATCCTAAAAATACCAAAATTGACTATGGAAATGGAGGAAAACTAAACTAAATAGTTGAAATAATGCACAAAAATAACTAAAAAGTGAAGACTGATGTGGTGGAGATGTGCGCAATTCAAGCAGTAGCTGCAGACTGGTGGGTCTGACTGACCTTGTGTGTTTCCTGTTTTGGGATGATGTGTGGAGTCTGCATCGTACGCCGTCATAAATGCGAGCTGGGACATAAATTGGGGGGGGGGGAGGTTAGGAGCTATCTTGCATTAAAAAATGGTCGTAAATGCGGGGGGTCGTAAGTCAGGCGGTTGTAAGTCGGGGATTGCCTGTGTTCCACACCATGAGGCCCTGGGGTATGATCAGCAACAAGAGATCAATAGTGGTAGAACACTACAGGGACCTCATTGTCTCACCTGACACCATTGTCTCACCTAGCCCTGGTTTAACACTCCTCAGTAAGGATTCATATGGGACTTGGGCCTTTGCATGGGGGAGAATTTCATCCTGAGAAGGTGTGAAGCAAGTTATAAGACTCACTGTTGGCACTAAATGTTCTCATTCAGATCTGCTGTTCAAAGGTGGGGTTTTTTTCTTTGCATATTATTTTTGTACTCTCGAGTTAGCTCCCATTTATACCTGGTTTAGCATTAAGGGAATCTTGTTCAGAATTTTGTTTAAGTAGCTTTTACAGGCACAGTGGGACAAGAAAATAAAGGTTTGGGTTTTCATTTTATCCACATGAGGATGTCATACTGCTAGCAGTTTTTGCACCCTATTTTTCTTTGAGTTGAGAAGTACAGATCTGACTGTGGAGTATAGGCCTGTATGCTCATGACTTGTCAAGTATTTCTATAGCCAAGTGTTTCTCATGTCACAGAGGTGGCTGTTGCCCAGGAATAATGTAGATTCATGTTCTAGATTTGTAGCTCCATACCCTTCCTAAGCTACTGGTCACAGCTTGAATGGGCTTTGTGGTAGTAGTTCAATGAGACAGTAATTCTTAGAGGATAGAACTTGTGCCCAGAATCTAAGCCTTCATTAAAATAAAGTTTCCAGCCTTCCCTACTAGTGAAAGTACCTATCAAATGGCAAATGAGACATAAACCAATCTAAACAGCTTGGACCAATAGCTCTAAAAGGTGTAAACAATATGGTATTAAGGCTAAAGCCTAAGGAGGATGATTAAACTATCACTGTGGGTATTGTCAAAAATTTTAATCAAAGCACCCCAGAAAGAAGCAAGCTAAGTTGCTCATGTCACTGTATGTACAGCATACAAGAAATAAAAGAAATGATCCTACAAAGAGCTGCACAATCTGCTGTGAATGATTCCTTATTCTGGTGTCTTTTTTCAGTGTCTCAAGCAGGGTGTGCAAAGGTGAATGACCTACGAGAGACACTTTCAAAAATCCCAGTGAGTGACTGTCTGCATATTTAGATGCCTAAATACCTGTTGATCTCTGCCTTAAGATACTTTACAATTGCAGGCAGGTAGAATTAAAATATGCCCAAGATTTTTTATTAGCTATAAAATATTCAGAATGTTATAATGCCCTTAGAGAAAATACATGGTAATCTAAAGGATTAAGACAGGAACAAGTACACTAGAAAGACCAGGTAATATTGAGTGATAGTCAGAAAGAACAATTAGCTACATTATACTGACAAATATTCAGTGCTATTCTTAATTAGGCTCAGAGAATAACATAAGATAAAATGTCTCAGAGGGGTAGCCCTGTTAGTCTGCAACTTTAAAAACAATAAATAGTCCTGTGGCACCTCAGAGACTAAGAAAAATATATATAGTATCATGAGCTTTGGTGGGTAAAACCATATAGAATCCTGTGTAGAGCTGACCTTGCGGTGTCAGACTGGAAGCAGCAGAACTGACTTTATGGGACTGCACTGGTCATCAGGTCCTGCTGCCTTACCAGTCTTCATTTGCTGTACTTCATTTCTCACATCCTCTTCTGTTATGCCAGGCTCTGGCACCTGTGATGGACTGGACCAGGTCTGGGCACAGCTGAGGGCATTTGCTCAGGGCTAATTGCTCAAATTCGGGGCTCCTCACTGCCCCTGACTGGAGGCCCTTCCCAAATAGGCCACAAATCAGTCACACAGAGCACTTCAGCTGCCTACCTGGCCAGCCAGAAGCCTCACGAGCAAAACCCCTCGGACACCCCAGATCTTGCTGTGCCCCCAATCAGTCCCAGGTCTGCACACAGGTGAGAGGTTATAGGACCCAATCTCACCTACCCCAGATGGGTTCTCCGGTCCCAAGAAACCAGCCACAGTTCCCAGGTCAATTTATACTCTGGATCTTACCCACAAGATCACTCTGAGCCAATCCTTTAGAATCTAAAATCTAAAGGTTTATTATTAAAAGAAAGAAAAGTGTGAGAGTAAGGTTGTTAAAGATAATACATTACATGCATCGAATCACCCAGTTCTCGATACAGGTTCATAGCAGAGATGTTATAACTGCTGGCTTAAAAGTCTTTGGTGTACATCCTATGTCAGGATGGGTCCACAGTTCTTTCCGGCTCATGGTTCCCTGCAAGGCTGCCTCTGGGATCAAGAGCTGAGCTGAAGACCAAAAAATGGAGGATGCCACATGGCACTTACATCCCTCCTTGGTCTCTTCCAAGCTGGAGTCACATGGTCAGCGGCCAGGCCTACAGCTTCATTCCCCAGGTGAGTCTTTGGCGTTTAGAGATCTATTGTCCATGGAGCCTCACTCATCAGCATAGCCATTGAGCAAACATTCCTGGCCCGTTGCTCTGCCTCAGACAGAGAATTTTACCAGCATCAATACAGAGGACATATTTATAATTCCACACATAGACAATATACAAGTATATGAATAGCATATACAGAATCAGTAGAAGGTAAGCCTTCGTTTGACACCTCACATAGCCCACTTTGTATCAACTTTTGGGGCAAACACCCCTCCATGGGTGCAGCAGTGATCTGGCTGCTCCCTTAAAATCCTGTAATGTGACAGCACCCCATTAGTATTTGCTTCATTTGAGAAACTTTCAAATACTATTCCACCTCTGCTTCACTAGTTTGGGCATTACTAGTCATCTCCCCAATCATCATTTACAAATGATGTTACAGTATCACCCCCTTCTCTTTGGGTCTTATCTGTGCAATGCCCAGATCTTTTGGCCAGCCAGATTTGAGACATTTACTGGCTTGGTGTACAACTCATCTAGGGCACTCTTTGGCCTTCCTCACTGCATGCTTGGTAGCTCATGTGACTTCTTTGTATTCCTTTTCATTTCCATTAAATACATTATTTTTTTCTTTACACAGAATTGTCTTATTTTGGATCACTATTTATCTGTCAAGGCTGATTCCCCACTCTGGCACGATGAATGCAGAAGTGGGGGCCCACAAAGCAACCCCAAAACCTTATCTTTTCAGGCTTTGGTATAACACTTCCCTCCAAAATCCTAAAAAAAACCCCTAGATTTTGGGGATAAAAATCCTCTGCCACCATCAAGTGCTTTTGAACCCACAAACAGGGGTGGACACTTGAAACCAACCCCAGGGCACCCCAAGCTCTTTTCTTCAAAGAAGAGCTTGAAAAAGAAAAGAGAAAAATACCAATTGCAGTCTGTGGTAGCTACCCTCTAGTTAAAGGCATGCAAATATCCAGACAGATTTTCCAGGACACAGAACTGAACCAAAACCAGGTTAATAAAAAAAGAAAGAACTTTTATTATCAAACAATACTCCTGTTGCAAGCATAATGACTAAATGGAAAAAGTCACCAGTTAATATACTCATGGGGACTCCCATGGGCCAAAACTTAGTTACAAAAGAGAGGAAAACCCATTTCTAACAGCACAGACATCAGATCCGAAGTCCCACAACAGAAAACAATAAAACCTAACGGATTTCTCTAAAATTTAACCTTCTTACACACTTTGAAGAGTCTTTTTCTTGTAGACAGACATGTCTTTTGTCTCCCTCAGTATCTAGAGTGCAAAACTAGCTCAGGGTATGTCTACACTACAGTGTTAATTTGAGTTAACTTAATTCGAAATAGTTAATTTGAATTAAGCTAATTCAAAATAACACGTCTATACACAAAAACTACTTCGAAATAGCGTTTTGCTATTTTGAAATAGCGCGTCCACACTGAGTGGACCCTGAACCGAAGTTAAGGCTGGCCGGAACCAGTGCCGGCAGGGCATCAAGTTAGGACTTAGTGTGCGGGGCTGCTGCCTGAGGCTAACTGAGCTTCGTGCTTAAGGGGACCCTACCCCCACCCCGGACAGACAGTTCTCAGGGTTCCCTACTTGCTTGGCTACCTCGATGAGAGACAGCAAAGCAGTCCTGTCCTGGAGTGCCCTGAGTGCCCGCACTCGGGACACCACAGCACTCGGCCACATGGAGCCACAGCCCAGCTGACCCTAGGCACACCGGCGCATCTCATGCGGTCGTTGCCATCACACCGGCTGCACTTGCTGCAGGCTGCCATCCGGGAGGTCCATTGCGGGGCTGTCAGTATCCAGGAGGCCCTGCGGGAAAGCGTCCACCCTGAGGAGCCCTCAGAGCCACCCCGGTCCTCCCCACCGGGGGCTTGTGCCCCATTCCTCCCTCACATCCTTCCACTTACCCCTCCCTAGCCCCCCTTCCTGATGTCAAACAAAAGACACGTATGTTCAAAAATAGAAACTGGGATTATTGAACAAAACTGGGGGGGAGGGATGAACCTCTGGGGAGACTGGGGAAAGGAGGTGGGAGAGGGGAAGAGAGAGGGTGGGAGAGGGGAGGGGGAAACCTGGGAGGAGGGAGCTGGAAGGGGGAAGCAAGGGGAAGAAGGGGGAGGGGAAGCTCAGGGCTCAGGGTTGGGGGTCTCGCCGGACTAACTTGATTGTCATGCAAACCTGCTCCTGGGTTCGCATGTAGCCTTTGGCGGCCAGGCTGGCAGCTATCCTATCATAGACGGCCGCATTCCTCCATCTAGTGTGGAGATCATGGACGCTGGGGGCTTCCCCCCCAAACCTCAATAAGGTCCATGATCTCCACCCTGGACCAGGAAGGTGCCCGCCTTCTCCAGCCCCTGTCAGGATCCTGGGAGCTGGCAGACTGCTCCTGGGGAGCAGTGGAGGGCTGGCTGCCAGTGGCTTGCTAGCTCACGTTTTGGGGCCACTGGGTCAGGGGCCCCGGTGGCCACTGCTGGCTCTGGGCTGGCAGGCTTGGAGCTGGCACAGGCTCTGTGGCCAGGGTCTACCCCTTTAATGGCTCCGGGGCTGGGGGAGAGGAGAGTAAGTTTTCCTGGTTGTGCCCAGAGTGGCCACCAGGGCTCCCTGGGAAGGCTGGAGGCCCCCTATTTCAAATTAAGTGTCTACACAGCACTTAATTCGAAATAGCTGTTTCGAATTTGGTGTTACTCCTCGTAGAATGAGGTTTACTAAATTCGAATTAAGCGCTCTGCTATTTATTTCGAAATAGCGGTTTGCATGTATAGATGCTATTAAAGTTAATTTGAAATAGCAGTTATTTCGAAGTAACTTTGCAGTGTGTACATACCCTCAGAGACAAAAGAGGGAAAACCCCCAAATTCCTTTGTCTCAGTTTGAAATCCCTACCTGCATTTCTATTGACTGAATGCTACCTGGCTAGGTACAGTTAACCCTTTAGTCCCCCGGCTGCTGCCCATCCCTCATGGTCATGACATTATCAAACTACCATTCCTCTCTTTCCCTTGTTTTTTTTTCCCCCATCTGCATCATCCACAAGTATCTTCCACTATTGCAATTCATGTTCTTTCCAGGTGATTCTGTTTCTCCTCACACCTTGCCAAACCTGTTTCCAGACACCATCTAGTACTTCTTGCACAGACTTCTTTGCCACATTTCCCTCTAATTTCCTATACTTCGATCTTGTTTCTTTCAGTGTATTCACCTCTTTGCCAAACATTCTGCAACAATCTTCTCCACAAGGCTTTTCTGTTACAGTGCTTCCATTTCTCTAGGTATCATTTCCAGTCCCTAATTTGACTCAGCTGAGATATCCTCGATATCGTATTAATCTGTTTTCCACCACAAATGTGCATAACCAAATGACTCTCCCTCTTTTGGAATCATGTATTGGCTGTCATCTACAGGTTGTCAATTCACAGGTCTAAAAGCACTTTCCTTGCCTCATTCATATAGCCTTCACGGATATCACACAGCCTTCTGTTTATGCCTTGGTGTGCAGTCAGATCTCCCAGCACTAACAGCACCTGCTCCAGGAATGTTGTGTCTACTAGTGCCTTCAAGTCCTGACAGAAACTTGCCTTCTCTGTTGACACACATACACGAATATCAGGAACATGACATACTTTTTACCTTGGACTCATACAGGCATCAATCTGGCGCTTACTCTAATAAGTTCAAACACCGTCTTCCTCAGCTCTCCTCTTCAACTTCATCATGCCTCCTTTTGTCATCCCCATAGAAGAGTTTCTAATCTAAACCCAACTCCTTCACTGTGTTTCTTGTCTATTGGGTCTTCTGTAGACACAGAACATTAGTACTGTCCTTATTCCTTATTATGATATTACCTACTTCCATACCTTTATCCATCAAACAGGATATATTCAGTGTTGCTACTTTTCTGATAAGCAATTTAACCATACACCTGAGAATATATATATATTTTTAAAAGGGTAGAACTCAGGGGCCAGATTTGGCCCCTGGCTTGCCTGGATCCAGCCCCCAAGGCTCAGCCCCGATCTCAGCACTTGGGAGCCCAAGCCCTCACTGCCCCACCACAGGGCGGGAGCACCCAAAATCTACCAGGCTGGGCCCCCCCCAAGGCTCTGGTGTGCAAGGAGAATGTGGGGAGTGTTTTGTCTGGAAATGGGTGACAGGGAAGGAATCACGTGAGTATTACCTGTTGTGTTCCCTCCCTCTGGGGCATCTGGTATTGGTCACTGTCAGCAGACAGGATACTGGGCAAGATGGACCATTGGTCTGACCCAGTATGGCCGTTCTTATGTTCTCCTTCTCAGTCAGGGGACATCTCAGAGCGTATCTAGACTACGTGGAACAGTCAAAAGAGGATATGCAAATTCTGAGAGGATTTGCATATCTTCTTCCGATCACACTTTCGAAAGCAGAGCTTTCGAAAGTGAAAGTAATTAAGATGCAGCTTTTTCGGCGAACCCCCTCCCCTTGTCGAAAAGCCATGTAAACCTCCTTTTTTGAGGAAGGACAGCTTTTCAACAAAGGGGGCGGTTCACTGAAAAAGCCATGTCTTAATTACTTTCACTTTCAAAAGCTCTGCTTTCAAAAATGCTATTGGAAGAAGATATGCAAATTCCCGCGGAATTTGCATATCCTCTTTTGACCATTCCACGTAGTCTAGATACGCCCCAAGTGAGGGATTTTTGTTTTATTTTTTTGCTATCACTTTGTGCAGCCCCTGGCTGACTTTTCTATGGGTCAGCAACCCCCAACTCAAGAAAGGTTTCCCACCCCTAGGGTAGATTCTACAGTTAAAGAGAAACTTCTAAGCATAGTGGCTGAAATCTGATCCTGGCTTAGTAGTCTGAGAAAAGCAAACCTTAATAGCTATTTAATCGATTGCTGAAGGTGTTTACTTACTGTTAAGTTCAGCATGTTTCTGCACATGGATACAATTTACATTTACTTGATTATTCAGCTGTCCATGACTGTTGGGGAAGGATAGTTTTGCACCCATGATAATGAAGTCATGCATGCATGTGGGTACCACAAGTATTGCTGGTGTTCCGGCAAGGGGACGAGGGACTTGGGAGCAAATAAAACTTTAAGGTTTTGTTTACATTTTCTGCCTTTTTTGCTTATTCCTTTAATAAAAACCACCATGTAGGTAGAGCTTGCACAGCCTTGTTTCTTCACAGAGAGCAGGAGAAATGCAAGCTGCCAAGTATCATCTTTCTGATACTTCATTAAATGTTTATTTACTGAAATTCATGCTTATCTTAACTAAACAGCTCAGACAGTTGTTATTGGATTCTTGGGCCTCTTCGAATATTGCCATTTCTCTTCTTTCCAATAGCATCTCAAGAACCTGGAGCATCCCCAAGTTATAATCTCTAACAGATGAATTCAACTAGCAGTATAGCTCCTGTCCTGACCACAGCTCTCGCTTGGGATTTTTTCCTTCCTCTCTTGTCATCCTTGCAGACACACTATCACCAGCTCACTCTTTCCCCCCAACTTACTACATTGGAGAGCTGTTCTTGCTTACCCTGTTAAAGAAACAAGGCAAGAACTTAGTAATCATGCAACTGATTAAATTATAATGTAGAACTCAAGTTTATTGGTTCTTTTGCTTGATCTCTCTCTCTGTCACACACACACACACACACACACACACACACACACACACATATACATACATCCATACCCATCCACACATCCAGCTGAAAGGTCACTTACCTCTTTTTTTTCTTCTGCCTAGTTACAACATTTAAGGTCATCAGGAATGCTTTTGTTATCAGGACTTCAGTCTGAACATCTAGAGGCAGTGTGTTCTTACTGATGTACTTCTCTGTGCTGCAATTCATTGCCTTGTATATAGCAAGAAAACAAAAGGTAAGGTTGCTGATCTGGGTTCTGCAAAGCCATGGCTTATGTGCTCCCTTTGAACGAGGAGACCAGTGAGCATAAATGAGAACTACTATTTTTTTATTTTGGTTTTTAAAGTAAGGCCATGAAATTGCCTAAAGCTGGATATCCTGATCTGTATTGCCGGCACGGTTATTTTCAGAGCTGCTGAACATCTGAGGTTCTGACAGACCACAGTGAAAGTGGTGAAAGCTCCCTGAAAGCCAAGACTTTATTTAAGTGTCCAAACATGGATTTAGGTGCCTAACCATCAAAAAGCTAGTTTGAAAATTTAAACCACAAGCTCTTTTTGATTATAAAGCAAAACCATGAAGCCTTTTACCATTCTGAAATCCAATCTCCTTTGGAGAAAGGTAGCTCATACATTTTGACCTCAAACACTCACCTGCATAATATGTGTTCTTTTCCCTCCCTTCTCCCTAGCATGGGAAGTAGGTGAGTGCATGAGTGTGAGAGAGAGAATGAGGGATGACAGAGGATGACCTGAGAGTTTGGAGGAAGATGAGACAATCCAAGCAGGAGGAGAGACTAAAGAAAGAACAGTCCTCACAAGGGGTATGTCTAGACTGCATCCCTCTGTCGGCAGAGGAATGCAGATTAGGCAGGTCAACATTGCAAATGAGGCAGGGATTTAAATATCCTGCACCTAATTTGCATAAAAATGGCCACCAAGTTTTGCTGACTCAGCACTTTGTTGGCAAAAAGCGGCAGTCTAGAGGGAGATCTGTTGAGAAAAAAAGCCTTTTTGGACAGATCCTGTAAACCTCCTTGCAGGAGGCATAAAGAGAAATAACACTGAGGGTAAAGAGTTGACGCATTGCACAGCACGGAGGCTGGGGAACTGTAGGAAACACAGAATGAAGGCAGAGATCTGCACACTGGGGGATAAGGAAGGAGAAAGTTTGTGAGAGCAAGAGAAAGAACACGTCCTATCACCCAGCTACAGGCTTTTCACTGGTGAATCTGAGGAGTGGATCTCTCAGCCTTCTGGGCCTTCTGTCATGGTATTTGACCCACTGCCACAGCACCCCCTGCGGGTAGTGCTGGGAATTAACTCTAGCACCCTCCCCTCACCGCCACCCCCTTGGTGCTCCCTACTAGCTGCCATCATTTGTTCTGTTCCCTGTCTGGTCCCATGTTGCTCCAAATCCACAGAGTCCACCTTGGGGCACAACCCTCCAACTGAGTCCCAGCGCTATTGCCCCTCCACACTTCCGGGGGAGCAGCAACCCACTGGCTTGTCACTTACCTCAGCAGCCCACTGCCATCCTCAGTCCAGCCTCTTACTCCAGAGGCAAACTACAGTCTATCCTGGCCACCTTCATCACTGGCAAGTGAAGGGGAGGAGAGCGGATTAGGCCCATCCAACACTTTGGGCTTTTAGCGGCAGCTTCTCACTGCCCTCCTCTAGCTCTACCACCTGCTTCCTTGGTCCACTTCCCCACAGCCACAGCACCTTTGGCTCCCACCCAGGGCTGGATTAACCATTAGGCTATTAAGGCTAAAGCCTTAGGCCTTCCCATTGTTTAGGCCCTCCTGCTCAGGCAGGAGGCAGGGATGGGACAGGTGAGGGAGGGGGAGTGAGCTTGCTCACGTAGCCCTACTGGAGCCTGGCGCACTCCTGTCAGCAAGAAAGACAAGGTAAAGCAGCCCTCTATGGCTTAGAAGGAGCTCCCTCTCCTCCTTGACAGTGATGGAAGAGGAACAGCAAGCAACAGGCAGATTGATAGGAATCAGGGGGAGGCCTCATCACCTTCTGCCCTTCCTAAATGGGGTTGGGGGGTGGCTTAGGCAGTCCTGGATCAGTGTGGTGTGCACCTCCAGCCAGCCCATTTCACCTTCCTGATGCTTAGCACAGCAGCCTGCAGGACAGCTCCAGGAGCCCAGCTGGGAGCGCATCCACCTCCCACTGCAACAAAGCACCCCAACTGGCTCTTACTACATCAGCACCAGGATGCACCACCTTACTTTCACCTCTGGTTTCATTCCAAAACCTGAAAACTAAATAAACCCAACATTAATCTTTTTTCTGCCCCAAATCAAACTAACTTCTTTCCCAAGTGGAAAATGTTGGGTAAGCATAGAATGACTGCAATTTGAGATGGGAGTGAGAACAAAGGCCAATTCTTGGGGACAATTACACTTTTGTAGCCTTATTGACTTCAGGCAGGGTCCAGGAGAACAGATTTTTGCACAAGAATAAATTTAGGTCCCTTCTGCTTTTTTCACACCTGGATAAGCAGAATCTCATTCACTTAGTGAACGCTTTAACAAACACTGTCTGTCATTTGCTCGATCCTTCATTCTACACCAGCCTAATAAACAAACTCCATCCAAACCTGATAGATGGTGATTTTCAATGAAGTCTTTTTTGTTAAGGGGGCAGAGACCACAACAAGAGATAGTTCTGTTTTGTCTTACTTATTCTAAAGCTGAAAGTGCAGGGGAATGGACTAGATGCAGGGGAGTAGAGCCTACACTCAGATTATCTTCCAATCCTATGTTTCTATTAGCCTAATCGTGGAAGAGCTAATGAACGCAGAGGAAATGTATTTATGTGGATAACTACACTGTAGGGCTATGTCTAGACTACAGAGTTTTGTCAGAAAAACAGCCATTTTTCTGACAAAACTTGAGTTACGTCCACACTGCAAGCACATTCTTTCAACAGCAAATCGAAAGAACAGAAGGCTATTTGCACAATTGATAATCCTCATTCTACGAGGAAGAAGTCCTTTTGCGAAAGAGCTCTTTCGCAATAAGGCATGTGTAGATGGGGAAGAGGGAGTTTTTTCGGAAGAAGACGGAAGAGGAAAAAGCACACGTGCTCTGGTGGCCATTCTGTCCATAGCAATCATAGCTTACATGCGAGATAGCATCCAGGCAGTCTGGATGCTCTCTTGCACAAGAAGTTTTTTCGGAAGATCTCCTCCAAAAAAATCTTCTTATGCAAGAAGCCTGTAGTCTAGATGTAGCCTGGTAGAGCCCCTTTGGCTCTCTCAGACAGAGTCCACAGACACAGGGCCCAGGCTCTTATCAAGTATCTGTGTCAGAAATACCCAGATCATCTCCCAGTTAGATTTTACTGAAGAATTTCTTCAATTTGTTGTATTCATATCATTCTCAGATATAGAGAAAAGCTTATCTATTTGGATGTTACCAAGTTATCACTGAATCCAATCTGACAAAATGTTTCCCAAATATTGATACTGCATTACATCTGTATTTGTCACCAATAATCATTAACTATCATGGAGAATGTTCTTTTTCTCTTTCCACAGGGGTCAAAAATGTCCTCTAATCCACTTATGACTCAAGAGCATCCCAGTGCTTTGTTCCTCTTGAGCACTGAGAATGAAATTGTCAGGTCTTTGAACTATGATGACAACATTGATAACTTTGCCACAGCTACTGTGGGAAAAATTGTTTGTGTGTAGTCAGAGTAGAATACACGTGTTAATTTTACATAAATGTGTATATAGGTAAATGTCTGATGACTTCATAATTTGATGACTTCCTGCAATATGTAATTCAAACTTAGGCTCTTCCCTCCCACTAGTCTTAGGCTCCTTATAACTTTAATCTGGCCCTGCTCCCACCCCAACCTCTCTCCTCCCAGGTCCTTGAGCCTCCCGATTAGCAAGACCGTTCCCTGAGACAGCTGTGCAGCCTGCTGGGAAGCCAGCTTTCCCCCTTGGGCTCCTTGCAGCAAACTCCTCTTCCCTGGTCTGCTGCTTCCCCTTTACCACAGTCAGCTGTGCACTAATTATCTGCAGCCGCACCTTTGGCTGCCTACCACTCAGACTAATTATCTGCAGACTCAGCTGTGGCTGCCTGCCACTCAGCCTCCCTAAGTTGTTTTAACACTTGTCACTGCCTCTATCTAGCTCCACCATCATGCCCCATCACACACGCTCCCCCTCAAGCCTGCAGCTCTCAGGGATTTTGCTGTTTCTGACCCAGTACCTCTCGCTGACCCAGTACGTCT
Source organism: Pelochelys cantorii (assembly GCA_032595735.1). NCBI lineage: Eukaryota > Metazoa > Chordata > Testudines > Trionychidae > Pelochelys > Pelochelys cantorii. The sequence continues at coordinate 327,219,479 of CM064326.1, read as the reverse complement.
TGCAGCTGGGCCTACAGTTATTTCCTCTCTTCCTCTACTCCTTTCAAGAAGAAGCAGATGTTCTCTCTATCCTCTCAGGCACGTTGGATCTGGGTTCTCTGAAACTCCATACTCCCCTCTGATAGGTGCAGGGCCTCCTCTGTGGCTGCTGTTTCCCCTGCAGCTCTTGCACCTCTTCTTGGAGGCCCCTCAGTCCTTGTTCCTCATTAACTGGAGACTCAGCAGTCTCCCATGTTCCTGGATTCATCCCTATCTCTTCCTGTGTCCTCTACATCCCAGTTCCTTTGTTTCTCTCCTTAGCACCACATCCTACAGGGTGGGGGACAGCTCTCTTGGCCTGGTCCATATTCCTCACTGGCACATCTCCCTGGTCTGTTCTTGACCCGGACTGGTCCCTGGGCTCTCTCATAGCCCATTTCTCTTTAAGAAGGCTGTCTCTCTATGTGGCCCACTTTTTATGCATCAGTAGCACCTCTTCTGTTTCTCCCTACCTTGGGGTTTTACATTGCCCTGCTCCTCCTTAATCTCCCATGGGCTTGGCTGACTCTGTGGCTTCTATCTGGGCACTGTTTCTTCTAGTGCCCCAGGGTATGTCTAGACTGCATCCCTCTGTTGGCAGAGGGATGCAGATTAGGCAGGTAGACATTGCAAATGAAGTGGGGATTTAAATATCCTGTGCTTAATTTGCATAAAATGGCTGCCGTTTTTGCCGACTCAGCACTTTGTTGGCAAAAAGCGACAGTCTAGAGGGGGATCTGTTGAGAAAGAAAGGCTTTTTTGACGGATCCCTTATGCTTTCTGCAAACTTAAGGCACAGATCAAGGAGCTGGGAAATCGGGTTTCAGCAATTGACTTGGCCACAGACCTGCTGCTTGCCTTATGGTAAATGTCCTACCTGTGTTGCTATGTCTACACAGGAAATGAGGGAGTGACTTTTAACATGAGTATGTCTTTTGATGTGCTGATGCAACTATTTATGGCTGGTAAATAATGAGAAGTGGAGCCCAAACCCAAGTTTTGCATTTCAATGAAAAAAAGTTTTGAATTGCCAATGAAAAAAAGTTAACGTTTTTAACAAGCAGTTTTCTGAAAATCATGTCCCATTTTTTGACCACTTGTATTTTTTCTTGTTGGAGCTTTTTGAGTTTTTTACTTCTATGCTCCCTATCTTGGGTACACTGAAATGCACATTTTTAAAACATAGACCAATGATGATCTTAGTCACTGTATGTTAACAACATGTTTGCGAAACCCATTTCAAAGAAGAAAGGAATTCTCTCCCCACTTAACACAATCCCTTCACAGACCACAGGAATAAACACATTCACTTTTCTGAGTATCAGCAAACTTGGCCATGGGGGAGAACTGAGTTCCAGAATGAAGGGCAAACCAACCACTAGATATTCAGATCTGGGAACTCTCAGCCTGGGTGTCTCCGTTGATCAAGAGCATGGGGAAATATGATTTATTGGGCAGTGGTGATCAAAACCTCAGTAGGTTAGAAAGTACTCCTCTTTTGGGTTTCTATTATTAATTCTGTAGGTTACATGCTATTAATACTGCAGGTCATATGAGCAGTGCTTGGGAGAACTGGGCTTGCTTACCCAAAAAGTAGAAGTGAAAATGACAAAGAAAGCAGTAAGTGGTAGAACAAAGGGGACAGGAGGAACAAGGAGAAATAAGGAAGAATGTAGCAAGGCGGAACAACAAAGTGCTGACTAGAGTATGCATTGGGTTGTCATTAAATTCACTCTGGTTACGAGGAACAACACAAGGGTCTCTCTTAACACCACTGAAGCCTTACAACCGATGGGTGTCCATAGCAGAGCAGTCAATAGGGCTGCCTGTACACTCTTTGTGCACTACAAAAGAGTCTCTAGATCCACAAAGTCCAGTGTGGAAATCCATAATAAGAGGCCTGAAGAGGGCCTGAGCATTCACATTTATGTGGATTCAGTGGCTTCATACTCCAGGCAATTTGCACAAAGGGGAATAGCAACTGCCCTTCCAGCCCAGAGAATTGAAAAGTAGCTGAAAAGGGTCACCAGCAGCTCCTTATTCTAGTTGTGGGGCTGGATGTTATCATCGGAGACACTGCATTCCGCCTGCACAGCAGGGAAGTGGATTTCATCTTTGCTGAACAGGAACGGCCAGATGCTTCCGTCCTAGAATAGGCAGTATCAGCAGCCTAGACACCTTTGGGACAGAACACTGATTTCAAACTTTAAAAATGCAAAAATGTTTATACCACAGGTACCTTTCTTTTTTAAAGGATACATAATTAGAGCGGTTTATTATTAATCAGCATAGCACCTAAATTAACTTAGCAGCAGGCGCTGCAGAAACAGAAATTTAAACATAAATATAAGCCGATTAAAAGCTATTGCATTAAAAACTAATCACATATGCATGTGTCTAGACGTATCACGTTCAAAAGTCTTTTCAGGCGCGCGAAATCTAAAAGCAGGGGTGCTCTAATCATGTATTTCTTAAGGAAACACATATCGAAAGAATACACTTCAAAATATACAGAAGACACTTTAAGGATTCACCTAATTTAGATCAGATAGCATGATCTAGCAAAGAGAATTTCAAATAAATATTTCCAATATTTAACCAGTCTTCTAAGGAATAATGAAGCTGAGAAGGATTTGGGTGGGATCAGAATGTTGTTAGTTATTTTTATCGGACACTTATTATTTGATCACAAGTATTTACACTGAGGCCTTGATCCTGCCAATACTTAAGCCCCTGGAAATTTTACATGAGCAGACTCATTGTAATATTGGGAATATTCATTTGCATAGAGTTCCACATGTGCTCATTCTTTGTGGGAGCAGGGACTTCGTTTGTATTGTAGGACATGGTGTGATTGATATTCAAACATATATATAAAGGTCACTCCTATGAAGCACATCAGATATATTCATTTTGCAGACTAATACACTCAAAAGTAGAACTTGTATAATATTGTCCACAATGCATCATTCATGGAATTTTACAAGTTTGACAAATGCATTATTTGAGAAATATACATCAAAGCTGCACTATGGATCATATAACACTGCTCTACAGACAAAATGCTTCTGAAATAAATGTAGTCAAACGTTACTAATTCTGGGTCACTGAGAACAAAAATGATGCTTAAAATTGTTGATTGGCTCTAGTTTTCAAGATATGCTATTGGGTCAGTATATATGACCCTTGACTTGGGAATGGTGGAGGATAAGTGAGTTATAAAGGGAAGGGATCTCAATTTTAACCACAAATGACAAAATACATCTTTGACTGGATCTATGAATAAATCTATGACTGGGTTTGGACAGTACTTGCTTTTTAGGCAAAACAATGAAAGATGCAATGTGAAGCTGGTATTGTGTCATACATAATATGAATTGCATCATGTTATTCCTAGAAGTCATGGATGATGCAATCATAACGAAACTTACATCACTCTGCTGAACAAATTGCCCTATATCAGCTCTAGAAATCATACAGTGTCGTGCTCTCTTATTTGTCAGTGTTTGATTTTGCAAAGGGACACATTTCTGTTTAGCCAAAGTGAGCAGAGATGCCTCGTACTTGTGTGAACCGTGCAGATAACTTCTGCTATGTTTGTGGTGAAGTGACTTTTGCATCACAAAAGCGCAGTATAACCACTATGGTTAAGAAAGCCTATCACCTTTATTTTGGCTGCAAAATTGGAGATCAGGACAAGAGGTGGGCCCCACACATATGCTGCAACACTTGTGCAACAAATCTTCGCCAGTGGTTGAACAGGAAAAGGAAATCTATGCCTTTTGCAGTGCCAATGATTTGGAGAGAGCCAACAGATCATACCAGCAATTGTTATTTCTGCACGTGCCTCCAGTTGGGAAAGGTATGTCAAAGAAGAAAAAGTGGACTGGATTATCCAAACATTCCATCAGCTATACGCCCAGTACACCACAGAGAAGGACTGCCGGTTCCTGATGCACCAGAATCATTCTCACTTGAGTCAGACAAGGAAGAGGAAGAGGATGAAACTTCTGGTCCCGAACCATCAATGTCACAGGACCCACATTTTCTCCCATCCTCCTCCTCTGAACCACACCTCATAACACAAGGTGAACTGAATGACCTTGTCAGGGATTTGGAACTACCCAAGAGTAAGGCAGAGCTGTTGGGCTCCAGACTACAGCAGTGGAATCTCCTGGCAGGTGGCGTTAGGGTTTCCATGTTCCGTGACCGTCAAAAGGATCTTGTCCCATTCTTCTTCATGGAAGGTGATCTTGTAGCCTGCAACAACATCGATGGTGTGATGGCAGCCCTCAACATCATTCACGATCCAGATCAGTGGAGACTGTTCATTGATTCATCGAAGACAAGTCTTAAAGCTGTTTTGCTGCATAATGGCAATGTTTTGCCATCAATTCCAGTTGGTCATGCAGTCCATATGAAGGAAACCTATGACAACATGAAACAACTTTTGAGGTGCATAAACTATGACCAACATCAGTGGCAGCTTTGTGGCGATTTGAAGGTTGTTGCTCTCTTGCTTGGTCTGCAGACTGGATACACAAAGTACTGCTGTTTTCTCTGCGAATGGGATAGTCGTGCAAGAGATTCCCACTACATCAAGAAAGACTGGCCACTCTGACAGTCATTGGAGCCTGGGAGGAAAAGTGTTCAGCATCCACCACTTGTTGAATCAAGGAAGATTTTGTTACCACCCGTACGCATCAAGCTGGGTCTGATGAAGAACTTTGTCAAGGCCGTGGACAAAACACAAGCAGCTTTCAAGTACCTCCATGGAAAATTTCCAAGGTTAAGTGAAGCTAAGATAAAGGAAGGTGTCTTTGTTAGTCCTCAGATTCGTGAACTTCTTCGAGATGATGCATTTGACCATGCACTGCGTGGCAAGGAAAAGATGGCATGGAAAGCCTTCCAGTTAGTGGCAATAAATTTTCTCGGAAACAACAAGGCAGACAACTACAGGTTATTGGTGGAAAACCTCCTCAAGGCATACAAAAGCCTTGGTTGCAACATGTCACTAAAGATACATTTTTTGCACTCTCATCTAGATTTTATTCCACCGAACTGCGGAGCAGTGAGCAACGAGCACGGCGAGCGATTTCATCAGGACATTGCAACAATGGAGAAACACTATCAGGGCAAATGGAGCCCATCTATGCTTGCAGACTATTGCTGGACAGTGACAAGAGATGCTCCATTTAATGACTACAAGAGACAGGCCAAGAAGCGCCGAGTAGACACTGAATAGGACTAAACTATGTACATAATCATTTTTTGCCTTTTGTTTCATAATAAATTTTATTTATATAACCCTTTTGCTGATTTTTAAAGTGTTACATAAACAGGACAGGTGAAATATTATCATGTAAAGCAACCATAAACACATGAAAAGACCTAGGTTTACAATTTATGATTAAAACTCTACTATCTACACAATATACATAGACGTAAAATGTAAAAACTTAAATATCTTGGAAACAGTAGCCAATCAGTTGTTTTAATTGTCATATTTGAATTCAGCACATCAAAATACATAATAAATAGTACATTTTATCTCTGAAGCAGACGAATTCTAAAAAATTGTAGACCAGTGTAATTTATTTGGAGAAGAAGAGTAAAATTTGTACTAGACCTATGTGCAATTTGGAATCTCTGTGGAAAATGTCACATTTCTTAATTTTTTTCATTCCAAAACAGATCAAAAAGTCAGAAATCTTAGGCAAGGATCCAGCCAGTTGGCAATCTTCCTGGACAGCTGGTTGGGAGGGAATAACCTGCCTGCCTGGTTTCTATCAAAAGAGTCCATGGAATCACAACAGGTAATGGCTTGCCTGGAGTTGCACCCTCTTATGAACTCTTCCAGTATCTTTCCATGGCCACTGGTTTCTCTGGGGAAGAGAGTACATCAACATGTGGCATACAGTATGCATCAAATTTTGATACAGCAGTGACTTTCCAGAAATTGATGCAAAAATAGGTGGTACCAACAGATTTAGGGACCAGTACTGATAGGATTCTCCAGTTGCTAAATGACTCTTGGATTACTCCCAGCTCTAGCACTGATTGAAACTCTTGTTTCACAGTTTCCATCAATTCCTGGGGATCGAGACATTGGTTTTCTGTGACATGAAGTCCAGGTTCAGTCTGGATAATATGGGCAATTGAATGTCTTTGGCCATTTTGGATAGGCAATGACCAACTGTTGGATCTGAGCCCTTTGTTCTGTAGTGAGATTACTCCTAATTTTGACCATCCCTGCCTTTTAGGTTCCGGTGGTCTGGGGATCAAATTTGGGTTCTGGTGGTTAAGGGCCTGTAAACAGGCTTTCTTGGGCCTGCTAAGGCTTTGAAAGATGTACATGGTAATTGTTGGTGTTTTCACTTGTCTATTTGTTGGATTTCATAATTCAGAAGCATGCACATCATATCACTTCATAGAGCCTTGCCAGTGACCTAGCAGCTTTGATTTTGAGCAATATTTCCAGGCTGAAACACTTGGAGGCAGATCTTCTTACATGCTGCTTCTGGGTTGCCCTGGGCATGCAAAAGGTTATGTGTGGGAACAAGCCTAAAGCTTCTAGCTTCTTTCACAGGTTAATAATATGCTGTTCCACATAACTGGATGGAAGTGACTATTTGTATCACATTTCTTGAATGAGATCTAAAATCCCTCATGGCTGTCTCTCAAATAGCAACTCAAATGATGAGAAGCAGATAAAGTACTATGGTACCTGTTCTACAGTGAACAGGAAGGAAGAGAGCAATTATTACCCACTGTCAGATATACATAACAATGAAACTCCTTAGTATAGTCTGTAGTGTTCTGCTGAGTCATTCACCATTCCATCTTTTCGGGGATGGTGGATGGACACTCAGAGGGTCTATATTTTCAGCAACCAATAGAGTTGCCTCATTTTCTGGGAGATCAAGTTTGTTTCCTGTTCTGTTATAATTTCACATGATACCCCCAACCCACATGAAGGTCTTTCTATGTTCCGCAGCAACCACTTTGGCATACACAGAGCATCATAGCCCTCAGACTTCAAATTTTCTCAAAGCTACACTCCACATTTCTTAGAATTAGAATCCAGGGTGACCATACAAAAAGTACAAGTTGTGATCTTCGCTTTTACGATTGTGGCCTCCGTTGGGTCCTAAGGAGACCCCTTTGCCTGAGATTCTCCCTCTCCCTCCCACCCCAGGTTAGGGACAGCAGATTTTTCCTTCTTACAATCCAATGGATTGATGGACTCTTGAACTGGGATGTGGGATCATGACTCCAGTCTTCTGGTCTGGGGTATCCAGAAGTCTCTTGCCCCCCCTCGGGGCATGTCTGGTTTTTTCTGCAAATACCGGACTGTCTGGGCCAATACTGGACACCTGGCAACCCTATTTGTAGAGTGGCATCATGGATGCCCTGGCCATCAGACAATTTTCCATGAGGTGAATGGCATTAGTTATGGTCACTGGAAGATACTGTAATGTCCAGTCTTTTCCCCAGAGGCAATATCTGAGAAATCGGTTCAACTAAACTCAGGTCTGCCACATGGACGCCTGACTTGCCTGAGGCCTGAGCCCTGAGACCTGAGCCATCTCCAGTATGAGTGTCCTAGTTTCCCAGAAATGAGCTTTAAGGGTTAGGGCCTTGCTCCTAACCCTTAAAGCTCATCCCAGACCATTACTGGAACATCTCTTCTCAGATGTTCATGGTGTCATAAATGTATGCATTGACCTTGTTCCTAATCTTGGGTCACAGCCAGGTGTATAGTATATGACAGGAGGTTTGCACTACCCCAGTTAGATATGGAGCAAGCAAAATGGCCTGTTGTTCTAAGGGGAACTGAGCTACCATGGCCGCTAACTCAAAGCATTTGAGGAAGGCCCCAGGATTGTCATCAGGCCTGTTAAGCCAGACAGACCCTGGAGCCACTGCTGGATCGAAGCATGCTGGTCCCACTGTGGGAGCTGGCAGTAGTAGCACCTGCTGTGCTAGCAGCTGAACTACCTGCTGCTATTAGGACGTTAGATCATGGACCAACTGGTGACAGGCTATTTGTTGAAGGAGTTGCTGCTGCTGTGTGTGTTCAGCTTAGCTATCCATTTCAGCAGCAGAGCCACATCCATTCTGCTAGGGGGAGTATTATTAGCTTGAGGGGATTTTTTTTTCTTTTTAGGCTTGACCAATTGCCTTTAGCAGGAATTAAGTCAATGGCAGCTTTCTCCAAGAAATCTGTAATGGCTGCCTGGAGTAGCATCCCATGTGGGGATCTTCCCATCATTCTGCTGTGGCCAAAAGCTTTTTGGGGGGAGGAGATGATGGGAGGAAGCCTCTATCCTCTGTGTTTGATGATGGCCTCTTTAACCTGTAGCCCTTTTGAGGGAGTTGTGTGGATGGAGGGGGTTGGCACCAAAATACCCTTAAATAAATAGCAAAGTCCACTCACTAGTTCCCCAGTCTCTGCAAGAATCTTTCCTGGTTAGGGACACAGAACTTCTCTCTCAACAGCTGCTCCAGCTGTCAGACCTGTAGGAAATCTCCCTTCAGGCAGAGCTGCATCCTGCTCCAGTGCCTGGCAGCCCTAACCTACTCCAGGTTCCCCCTTCAGGTCCGGCATTGCCTTCAGGTATAGCTGGATAGGGCTAACTAGGCCAATGAGTTCTCTTTAACCTCTTCTCTGCTGGTGTGGAGTTTCTCTGCTCTTCCACAGCCTATTTCATTTCCACCGAATCCGCATTTTCAAATGAAAAACTGTTTTCTTTGAAAATTTTCCATTCCATCAATTATTTCTTCCAGGGCACTGTCAGTTCTTCTAAGCAGTAGGTATAGAACAGCTAGAATATCATTAAAATATATTGTATTGTTTGAAAGAAAGTTATTATTATTACCAAAGCATATGGCTAATATGCATGGTTACAGGATTGTTCTCAAAGTAGTTCTAGGTGCATGATAATACTCTCTATGTAATGCTGGATCAGTAAATAGCAAAAGCTATCCAAGAGCAGAGATTTGTGCTTGGTTTTGCTGGTGTCAGTAGAAGAAATTGGCTTGCAAGTTCTGATTGCATCACAAAGGGCAGAGTCTATTCTGAGCTGGGCAGATTTAGTGCTGAGTCAGAGGTTCAGAAAACACATTTCAGGGCTACAGGAGTGGCATTTGTACTAGAAATGAGACCTTTTTATGATGAAACTCTCAAAATGTATTCTTAAAATGTAACTGTTCTAACTAGCCATAATAAACACCACTAGCCATCTCTCAAACTGTGTTTCCAAGTTTAGTTGAACTGTGAGCATCACTATAAGCATTAGAAGTTTCTGACATCAGCATCAACAGCTCTCCTGCTCTTGTCATTGACCTCTTTTGTCTTTAAAGGTTAATTGCACCAGTTCTCAAAAATGCCCTTGTAAAGAATTTCCTCACTGCAGCAAATAACATTCAAACAATAAGCCTATTTTTTTCTGCTTCTCAACTTTTAATCCGGAAATGCAGAGAAATATGGACAACTTATATAACAAAATCCAGATGACTTTTTAATTCAGATAACACCTGATATCATCACATACGCAGATTCCAGAAACAAAACTTGTAGCATTGTTTTTTATAACTGTGCTTTTTCATTTGTCCATCTGGGAAATCAGTCAGCTTTAGCTCAGCACATTAGCTGAGACACACATCCTACCCTTACAACAGGGCTGGGAGAGGGATAGCTTAGTGGGTTGAGCATTGGCCTGCTAAACCTATGGTTAGGAGCTCAATCCTTAAGAAAGCCATTTAGGGATCTGGGGCAAATCTGTCAGGGATGGTACCTGCTCCTGCTATGAAGATAGGGGAGTGGACTCAATGACCTTTTAAGGTCCCTTCCAGTTCTACAGGATAGATATATTAACATAAGCACCTGAAATGCCCATCAGCATAATAGAATTAGGAAACCTTATATTTGATCAGTCCATCAACTGCAGTATCCTGTCACCCCAGAAACAAATAAGAGAAGCTTCAGAAGAAGATGTAAGGACCTCCATAACAATGATGGGATGACCTGCCTACAACTAAATTTCTTCCTGACTCCCAGAGCTCAGGGTGACTGCCTCAGGCCCCAAACTTCAGGGTGCCCTGCAGCACCCTCCTCAATCATCCTATGGGTGGGACAGTTCCCCATATTGATGTTAGCTGCATGGGCCAGGGTGGCCTGGGGGATTCCCTGGGGCTGTCAGGCCTGTGCCAGGTTCCCTGGTAAACCCCAGGTCACATCTCTTGGGTGGAGGGGGCTGTGGGGAAGGAGTGCAGTGGAGTTAGGAGAAGGCGGAGCATGGGTGAGATGAGTTGGGGTGGGGGTGGAGCAGGGTCAGAGCTTGGGGGAAGGGATGGAGTGGGGGCAAGAAGGGGCAGAGTAAGGGTGGGGGTTGCCCGGGGCTCAGGTCCTCCTGGGGATGGCCCTACCAACTCCCATCTGTTATTGAATGGGTTATGCTTGAAGCACAATTGTGTATATCCCTTGTATTTTTTTCAACAAATCCTATCTATGTGTAAGCGGGGGAATGGTCCCGCTATTGTGGGGAACTTTCCTGGCTTCTTTACTACCCCGGTGAAATGGACCAGTGAGAGGATCTGAGTCCCTGCTCCCACTTCTTTTACCCAATGGCCTCCCTGATCCTGAGGACTCCCCTTCCACTCTCCTGAGTAGCAGAGTCCTCAAAATCCCAACAAGGCCGAGCCCAGGTTTTCTGGGGTTTAATCCCCGACCTTGTAGTCACTTGGGGTAGGGGCTAGGGTGTCCCCACTCTGGGGTGCTCTCTTCACACTGGATGCTTTCTTGACCCAGTGATCATTTCATACAGTTCAAAGCAAATACAATTTATTAAACAGCAACTGATTAAAAATAAAAGAATAAGGAAAAATGAGAAGGTTAAATGAGAACACATAGTCCTGCTCTGTAGCACGGGGACATTACAAACAGCAGTTTGCAGAGTGTAAGGACAGGTCACAGTCTGTTCCTTTTAGGTCCCAGGGCTCTCTCTCAGGCCCTGGCTGTTCTGCAGAGAGGGCTGCAGGTCGGACATGCTTGCTCTGGCAGTGACCACATGACATCAGGCTCTAGGTGGCAAGACCCCTCTCCCAGTTGGAGTTACAATCCCTCTCCAAGTCTGGCCTACAAGGCCTCTTGGCTGGTGGTGTCTCCCTGCCCAGAGCCTCTTCCCCCCCCCCTTTGCTGGTCCCAGCTGCTCACCACACCCAGCTGCAGACCACGGCTAGATCACCCAATAGGCAGACTAAGCACGTGCTTAGCGCACCAGCAAAGCAGGGGCACCAAAAAAAAAAGAGATTTTACGGTATAGTATTGTTTTTATTTTGAATTACATATGGGAGGGGGGGACACCATAATCTTTTCAGTGCTTAGGGCCTCTAAAGGTCTTAATCCAGCCCTGCTGCAGACTGTGCTGCTTTGCCAGCCTCCAGCTCCTTGTGTTGCTTCTCTGACCCCTTTGGCTCTCAGGTCACTGCAGGTCTGCTTCTCACCACAGGGTCTGTGCTCCTTGGGCTGTGTGTGTCTGGCTCTGACACTGCAGGTCTACTTCTTAGCACAGGCTCTGCACTCTGTGGGCTGTATGGGCATCTGGCTCTGACACTGCGGGTCTGTCTCTCCACACAGCTTGATCTTCTTGCTGCTCTTCTTAGCTCTCTCTCCTTTTCTCAGAGGGTATGTCTACACTAGCCCCCTAGTTCGAACTAGGGAAGCTAATGTAGGCATTTGAAGCTGCAAATCAAGCCCAGGATTTATATATCCCGCTCTTGATTTGCATCTTCCCGGACGGTCGCCATTTTTGAAATTTACAAGTCTGGACTAACTGCCCATGTCAACACGCAGCAGGGACCCGGTAGTTCGAAATAAAGCCCTAGTTCGAACTATCTGTTATTCCTCCTGGAATGAGGTTTCACAGGTAGTTCGAACTAGGGCTTTATTTCGAACTACCGGGTCCCTGCCGCGTGTAGACGCGGGCAGTTAGTCCGGACTTGTAAATATCAAAAATGGCGACCGGCCGGGAAGATGCAAATCAAGAGTGGGATATTTAAATCCCAGGCTTGATTTGCAACTTCGAATGCCTACATTAGCCTCCCTAGTTCGAACTAGGGGGCTAGTGTAGACATACCCAGAGAGACCCAGAAAATCCCAGCTCACATAGAGGATGGGACCTGGCCTCCTAATTTCCTCATTGGCCTGTCCAACCTGTCAATCAGGCTGAGCTGGAGTGTTGGCCGCTTTCCATTGTCCCTGGGGGTCTGTCAGTTTCAGGGCCCTGATTTCTCATGGACCTTTCCCCTTTTGGTACTGGGAGCTGGCCAACCAAAAACTCCCACTGAGTTTTAGTAAGGGGCTAACAGTCCCCTTACATATGTAAGACCAGATGGCCCTTTGCTGAGTAAAGGGACTGCACAAGTGCTTAAGTGGTGAATAACACTCGTGCTTGTCATACACACATGGGTGATTCTCATTCACTGGGAGTTCCACATGTTCAGTCACTCTGGACACCCAGCCACAATGAAGACAGTCTACATTGCAGTAGCTGGTGGGCCGTTATTGCTCTGAGAGCATTTCTCCTGAATTGTTTCACTTTGGAGTCCTCTGCTGGAGTGTATGCTACACAGCACCATTTTGTGCATGCACTGCTTTGGTCTAGATCAGTGATTGGCATCTTAGGCTAGTGAGTGGGCTGTATAAGTGGCCCTGCTTCATCTCTTGGGGCTGCAAGATTGCTGTAATCAAGACAGTCTCCTGGGAAAGGGTAACATTGCTAAGCACTTGTGTGCTTAGAATTTGTGGGGTGTGCTGACTGAGCTGCAGCAGCACTTTGACTGGATGCAGAGAGGGTGCACACACCTCATGCGAATGTCATTGATTCACATGTGTCACTTTCATAATATTGATAGGAAAAAAACCTACATGACAGAAACCAGCAGAATCTAGTACCCCTGCATGGGAGCAATAGTAAACAAAATATCTCACGGGCCACACATAGAACCCCAATGGGACACAGGTGGCCCACCAGTGGTCTAGACTATAAGAATGAGTTCTGGTTAAATTAACAGGTGAGTGCAGTACACACACAGTAGGGGGCAAATTTATTTTTGATTCCTCCTTTTTTCTAGTGAGTGGTGTTCTCATTCCCCAGCAACAGAACCACCATTGGCATGAACTCATTTTATATCTAGAATCACAGGATGCTGATTTCCTTTTTTAAAACTCAGAAAGTTGGAGTAAAAGAATGTATGAGGAGGGGCAATATGTAAAAGAACCAGAGGTGATATATACAACTTCTGCACCAACTTAAGGTGCACTCTTAAAATATGGCATGAACAATCTGATTCTCCCTAACCCTTACTCAACTCTTACTGATTGCAATGGGTGTTTTCCCTTCCTCAGACTAATAAATTGAAGTATATGACACTTTCAGTGTCTAGGAAAGATATAACAATAGGTTATTATTATGAGTTGTCCCTGTGAGAGCCAACGTAAGACCCAAATCTCAGCAAGCTGGGATGAGCTCAAGGATGGCTCAGGAGTCTTTGTCTGACCAGAGGTCTCTGCTGGGTTTCTCTGATGTTGATCAATGAGGAGATTGAGAATGTGACCCATTAGAGCCCAGCAGGTCTGTGTATGCTATCCCAGGGGAGTGAGAAATGAGTGGGCTGAAGGAGATGTAGACAGGTCAAAGGTTAGGGCAATGGAGTGGAAACACATCCTTCCCGACCAGCCTTAAAAGGGGAAATGGAGCCTAGGGCTGTAATGTCTCCTCCATAGAGCCTTCTTCTGTAAAGCCCCCCGCAAATACAAAATTTATATCCACATCTCTATCCACAAAAATGAGCCATGGATATCTGCAGGTTCAGATCCCCACAGATATTCATCGATTTGCAGAGTTCTACTCTTCTGGACAAGGAATCTCCATTCAGGGGGATCCCAGGAGGAGCTGTGGCTTTTTCCCTCCCATCAACACTTGTACCAAATGATGTTTGGCCACAGAGAGAAAGGGACAAGGATGTGGCCTAGTGATCTGAGGTGAGTACTGAGAGGCAGGCACCGAACCTCTAATCCTGGCCTGTCAGATCCCTAGTCCTTTTACCTTCTACTCAGGAGTAACTCCAGTGAAGTCAATGGTGTAAAATTGGTGTGAGGCAATGGACAATCCACTTCTCATCTATAAAACAGGAGTTTAAACATTTACCCAACTACCTCTGAGGTATTGTAATTAGTTAATTTTTATAAACTCTCTCACAGATGAGATGCCGAGTATAATAGTTATTACACGTGCATATATTTGCTCAACAGATACTGGCATCAGTTTAATGGACTGTGAAAGTGGCTACTGACTTTTAAGAGTTCTGTGCATTGCTAGGGATTCTGCCATGCATTACTAAGATTTTATTTATTTGCAATGAAGTAGCACCTAACGGCACCAATCTAGCCTCAGTGCCTTACGCCAAACATTAAGCAGATATGCAATACAAAGTTCCTGGTCCAGAGAGCTAACAATTCAGAGTATAACAGGATGCAAAGTGTTAATGAATCAAACAATTGGGAAAAAGTACAGGAAGAAAAAGAAACAATAAAATGAGCTAACTGACATACAATAAGCAGAGACCACTGCTTATCACCTGCCTTTTGTATCCGTACTTTGTCAGTGTTCAGTTCCTTGAGTACACACGCAACATTAAGGAGGAAGTGAACATGTAACGGCCAAACAACTGCCTCATATTAATGACTGAAGAGAAGTCTCTGAGAACAAACATGTCCCATTCCCGTAAACCCTGAGGGAAAAGCATTTACGGAGGAAAGTTCAATTCACCACTAATGTGAATCTTGGCTGCTATCAGCTTTTCTTTTTTTTCATAATACCAAAAAAAAAAAAAAAAAAAAGTCTGCGACTCCACTGATAAAACTAGACAAACCATCATGTTTGGAATGAATGTCATAGCTGATGCCCTATTGTTGTTAAAATTCTTCTCTTCCAGCCTTGCCAGTCATAGGCCACAGTTCTGAAGTCCAAATAAAGTCCACATGATTAAAGATTGCAAGATATGGTATGTCCCCTTCTGGAAAAAAAAGTCTTTGCGCTCCCTGTAATTTTCTGTAAAGTACCTAACTATCTTTGCTGTGATCTGGTACACATTGCCAGGCACTGTGGTGCACCATTTCACTTTAATTTGAGGAAACAGAGAGGAACTGTTGTTAGGATTTTTGGGAGTAGCCAAAAGGACTATTTTGAGGAATTGGAGCTTGGTGGACTTGCTAAATATGTGGAGTTGTGTACTGGTATACCATTCCACAGATCAACTTATGAGAGAGAGAAACCATGCTGCTCAAAAGAAAAATCCCTGGATTTCTAAGGGATTTGGCCTTTGTTACTGAATTCTATAAATAGGTCTCTAATTTCATATGCTAAACTTCTTAGGTTAACTTTTAATATGATAATGATACAATCTGTGTATGCTAATTCTTTTCTAGTGTTGGAACTCCTTGTCTTTATTTGGTTACCATGAGTACAGATAGAAAATTTTTTTATATCCTCCTTTTCTCTCTCCTATTTTTTTAATATTTAAAAATACACACTAATAGGAGTAATAACATACAGGGATTTGTATAGCAGTAATCACATTATTCTGTTCAGCAGATATATTGCAGTAATTTTGCAGCATCAAATTAATTTCTCGTAATAACCTTAATACATCACATTCGTTAATTCATATATGAACTGTTCAAAGTCACATGCCTTAGCTTTATTGCAGAGGTCTGTTCTTCAGTAGAATTATCTGATACCTTGTTTCTTCTGGAAGTGTGTATTTCCCAAATTCTTATGTGCATTTATTTAATTGTTCTTAGTATTTTTAATTCAATGTACTTTGGAAACTGCTAACATTGTCATCTGACAAGCATTTAGCATACAGCAGAACAGTCATAGGGTATGTCTAATCTTGCAGTAAAAGACCTCTGCCACTGAGTCTCAAAACCCATATTAATTGGCTCAGGCTCAAGTTGTATGGGCTACAAAATAGTATGGTAGACATTCTATCTTGGAAGCCCAGGTTCTGAAACCTGTCAATGTGGGAAGGTCCCAGATTCTGGGCTCCAGCCAAAGGTATAACATCTATATTGCAAGTTTTATCCCTGCAGCCTGACCCATGCAATCCCAAGTCAATCTACCTGGGCTCTTTTTCTTTGCAGTGTAAACATACTTTACATGTCATATATTCCCCCCCAT
This sequence comes from Pelochelys cantorii, assembly GCA_032595735.1. Classification (NCBI taxonomy): domain Eukaryota; kingdom Metazoa; phylum Chordata; order Testudines; family Trionychidae; genus Pelochelys; species Pelochelys cantorii. Next base: position 327,203,214 of record CM064326.1, on the reverse strand, counting down.
TACAGGCACACCTATCCCAGTCTTTAGGATGCTTTGGGAAGCTCAAATGAGGAAGTGCTTTTAGCACTCATTTGTAAGAAGTTCACTGAACCATGCACAAAACAAGGCTATTTAGAAGTTAGCCTGTAGTAACACAGACATTTCTATGCATTTTTATAGCCATGAAAATTGCTGTGCCCTGCGTAGTTTCAGGAGATACAAACACTAAAAAGCCATGGAAAAAATAGTAGGACAAGATATATGTAGAAAGTAAATTTGGTATTTTACAATCAAAGAGGAGTTTGCTAGTTAAACATGTGCCTGATTGTGTTTGATATGGGGGGGGGAGCATTTAATGTATAGTGTAACTGAAGTATAATTCTTTGCTTTCCATTCTCCTGGTTACTTACCTTATAAGTTAAACTAATTCCCTGTTTCACATCTGGGAAAAATAAAGACTTAAAAAGGTGGGGCTTTGCACATCTAAGACATCAGTTAATTTTACAACCCCAGCACCACAAACCATTTCCACTGGCATAATGACTCACAGACAAGATAGCATGTTGTAGTTGGAATTAACTTCTATACATTTAACTCATATCATTGCTTTAACAGAAGGAGACAGTGGTTTTGTTAGGATTATGCTCTGGTTTCCAATTTCATCTGAAAATCCTGCTTTTGGCTTTCCTGGGCTTCAGTGTTTCCCATAGGCCTTTAAAATAAACAGACATTATTAATTAAATTGTAGGGATTTTTCTAATAATCAAAAACTGATGTAACTCTGAAAGAGAAATGCCTTTTCTTACAGAATATAGGGTCTTTCCTTTTCTTTTTAATGTATGCTATAATACCAGGGGAGCTGACAGCTTCACCTGCCCCAGGAAAGGTGCGGGCAGCCAGCTCCATGGCCTCAGAAGGGCAGAGCTTCAGGCAGAAGGAGTGGAGTTAAGGATGGCTGGCCTTCAGCACTGCTGGGACTATGGCACCCTTCCCCCCTTCTTCAGTTCTGCCTGGAGTGCCCCCTGCCCCTGCCTCCTCAGGAAACCCTAAGAGCCACCCGATGCTCTGGTAGCAATTTAAAGGGCCCTGGATACTTTTGAATTGCTGGGCCTCAGGGTAATTATACTCTTTGTCTCCCCTTGCCTCCTGTCAGCAGGCCTGTATAATACTACTTGTTAAAATCACAGTAAAAGTGTTATCTTGTATCTGCACTAGGAAACATAAAGTTTAGATTGGGTTTAGTTATCAACCTCTTGGCTAGTCTAGAATAAGGCCTATGAGTAACAAATCCTTATAGACATGACTAAGATTTTCAATGTAAATGGTCCTTCCCTGAGCCATACTTCAAGAGCTATGCTCTGTCTCACTAGCACAAAGTGGGCCTTAGCTCAGCACATCTAGGCTACATCTAGACTACACGCCTTTTTCGAAACAGGCTTTTTTGAAAAAGAGAGTCTAAATTGCATTACGCAGATCGAAAAATTGATCCGCTTTTTCGAAAAAGAGCGTCCGAACTCCTTGAAAAGAAAAAGGCACCTGAAACTGCTTCTGGCAGGGCATGGGGCAGCCTTTACTTCCTGGTGTTGCTGCATGCCCTTTGTAGAGACACGTGATTAAAGGGATTCCCCCTGCACAGCCATTGCTCTGCTCCTGCTTCTGGCTTGCCTACCTCCTAGAGGGAAAGCAAAGCTGCTGCAGTGCTTGCTCTGGTTGCCCTGCTTCCTCGGACACCACAGCAGTTTATTTTCTGGGTTTTTTTTCTGCTTTTCATTGTATTTTTGGCCATGGAGCCTGAGCTGCCCCTGGGCAGGCAATGGCCCCACAGTGCCATACTGCAGCTTCTGCTGCATCTTCATGACTCTGTCATGAATCTCCTGCTCCATATGCACTCGGACTGCACCGAGGAGACCCTCCTCCAGGATGCAGGAGCTCTGCCCTTGCCTCCAAACTTTTTTGGGGACAGGCAGATTTGGAGGCACAAGATGAGTTCGGACTGGTGGGACCAGCTTGTCATGGAGCTCTGGGACGATAACTACTGGCTCCGCAACTTCTGGATGCGGAAGACCACATTCCAGGAGCTGTGTGCCTGGCTTGCCCCTGCTCTGCAACACCAGGACACCCACCTGCGGCCCACTATCCCCCTGCAGAAGCGGGTCACAATTGCCCTGTGGAAGCTGGCCACCCCCGACAGCTATCACTCCGTGGGACACCAGTTTGGCATGGGGAGGTCTATCGTCGGGGCCATTTTGACGGAGGTAAGTCACTTTCGGGGGACAGGCCCTGCTGAGTGAGGGGGTTAAGAAAGGGGGACTACCAGGCAAGGGCAAGAGGGAGTAGGGGATGGAGTGGCACTTGGTGGCGGCTCTTGGCCAACCCTGCGCTGATGCGGGGGGGAGGAGGGCATCCTGACAAGGGGAGGGGTGGGTCAGTGGCCGGGGGCGGGGGGGGCAGTTCTCCTCCCAGGCTCTTAGGTAACCTGTTTAACTCCCTGGTTTCTGTCTATCTATTTGTCTCTTGCTGCAGGTGATGAGGGCCATCAATGCGGAGCTGCTGAAGAGGTTCGTCCGTCTCGGGGACCTGGACAACATCAGTGCCGGGTTAGCTGCCCTTGGCTTCCCGAACTGCAGAAGAGCCCTCGATGGGACACACATCCCAATCTGCGCACCGCCCCATTGAGCAGCCCAATTTATAAACAGGAAGGGCTATTATTCCCTGGTGCTGCAGGCCCTAGTCGACCACCGGGGACATTTTATGGACATTTGCGTCGGGTGGTTGGGCTGGGCACATGATGCCCGCGTATTCCGCAACTCCTATCTGTACCGCAGGTTGTACACAGGAACATTTTTCCCCCAGCGGAACCTCATGCTCGGGGACATGCAGATGCCGGTATGCATCATGGCCGATGCGGCCTACCCCCTGATGCCATGGCTCATGAAGCCCTACCACCAGCCACCTGGATGCGAGCAAGGAACTTTTTAACACTCATCTTAGCCAGGTTTGCATCCAGGTGGAATGTGCGTTCAGACATCTGAAAGGGAGGTTCCATTGCCTTCTAACACACCTAGAGATGGGCAAACGCCACATCCTGGAGGTGGTGGCCACATGTTGCGCCCTCCATGACCTGGTGGAGAGGAAAGGGGAGGCCTTTCTGCCGGGGTGGGAGACAAGTGCTGATGGCAAGGGGAGGCAATCTGAGCAGCCCCGGACGGCTGCCATCTGCCAGGCTCACCAGTTTGGTGTCTGAATCTGAGAGGCCCTGAGGGGGAGATTCTCAGAAGGAGTCCACTGACTCTCCCCAGGGCCTCCTCTGTGGGGAGTTTGGCCTGGCCCACCCCTGCCTGTCCCTCCACTACCCTCACCCGTTTCCCATAAAGAATACATACACACCCGGTTTTCTTTGTAAACAGACATTGTTTTTTTATTAGAAACACTATCAGTAAGGAAAATGTGCTGTTTAAAAAAACTTTCTCTTTTTACTGTTCAAATGTTTATATACAAGGTAAATCTTTCGCTCAAAAATAAAGATTTTGTTATATAACTGAAATGTCCTTTAACTGGGGTGTTAGGGGACTGAAAACCTGGAGGGGGGAGGGGGCTCAAGTAGGCCGCTGCTTCCCTGATCGCAGGGTTCTGCCACCTTTTTGCATCCTGGCACCACCACAGCCTTGGGCTCGGGTGAAGCAAGAGCCAGTCCTGGCCTGGGCAGGAGGGAGGGGCAGCTGTTGGGCCTGTGAGGGCTTGGGACCAGGAGGGGCTGGGGGAACGGGGGGGCTAGGGGAGCAGGGTCCTGGTGTGCAGGAGGAGCAGTGCCCGGGACAGGGGCAGGCAAGGCTAGGACCTCCCACGTAGTGGCACAGATGGCAGTGCGCTGCTGGACCAGCTCATCCAGCAGCCTGTTGCGTCACTTGGCCTCTACCTCCATCCTCTGCTGAAGAGTCCTGTTGAGGTCCTGCAGGGCCACTACGTGCTCTTTCAGCATGTCAGTGTAGACATGCCAGTGCCTGCGGGTGCCACGTGTCCGGGATGGTGGTGCTCTCCTCTTGGGTGGAGGGCCAGCTGTGGAGGAAAAGAGGAGACAAACAATGTCTGTGTGCACCCCCGCTGTCCCCGAGGGCATGCCGTCACTATCAGAGGCTCTCCTTTGGACAGGAGACTCAGGGGTGTTACCCGTGACACCGTGTGTGAGTTGGGCAGCAACCTGAAAGCATCACAGGGGCCCCACAGTGGCAATGGGACTAGATGGCCCCCCACACTGCCAACCTGCCTATGTGCAGTGACCCCACAAAGCACTCACCTGATGTTCCCTCCCCGATGTCCACGGACGCCTGGGAGGCCTCTGGGGTCTGAAGGACCGGCTCCTGGAAGAGGGTCCCTGTTGTCTCTTCCTCCTCCTCCTCCTCTGGGTGCAGCTCTCCTGTCCCTCCTTCCTGGTCATCGTCCCTCAAGGGTTGGTCCATAGTATGGTGGGGTAACCCAGACTCCACCACATGCAGTGGAGTCTGGGCTTCCCCACCGCTCAGAATCTGCTCCAACTCTGTATAGTATGGGCAGCTCTGTGGGGCTGCCCCAGAGCGGGAGCTCTGGCCTCAGGCCTTGGCATACCCCTGCCGCAGTTCTTTCACCTTGGCCCTCACTTGGTCCATGGTGAAGGGGTGATGCCCTTTCTTGGCCAGTCCCTGGGCTATGCACTCATATATGTCCACATTCCTGTGGCACGACTGCAGGGCCTGCAGGGATTCTTCCTGGGACCAGAGCTCCAGGAGGTTTTTAATTTCTGGCCCTGACCAGGCTGGTGCCTGTCTTTTGGTGCCCCTGGGTGGGTTCTCCTCACTGTCCTGAGAAGAGCCAGAGGGGCCTTGAGGCTGGGACATGGCTACACAGGTGCTCTGGCTGGCTTCCTGACAGCAATGCCTGTCCGGATGCCTGTGCCTTTAAGAGGTTGTGGACAGGAACCATAGAGGTGCTCAGCATGTAAAGGATGGACTGTCTACCAGGGCTTCTTCCTGGAGGACTTTTTTTCCAAAAGAACAGGCTCCCCATGTCCACAGACACCTTTTTTCAACACATCTCTGTCGAAAAAGGCGTTATTCCTCGTAAAAAGAGGTTTACTGCTGTCAACAAAACTGACGCGTTCTTTCGATTTACTGTCGACAGAACGTGGTGGCAGTCTAGACACACGTACAGTTTTTTCAAAAAAAGGCCACTTTTTTTTAAAAAAACCTATAGTCTAGACACACCCCTAGTGTCCAACAGATCTTATCTACCTATGGTGATTCCCTAGGTGACTTGGAGATTTAGCAGGTTTTAAGGCACTATTATCCCAGTTGCTAGTTCAGAGGATGTAGCCAGAGAAAAGGCAGTCATGGTTTGGAATGCCCTATCTTCCCCACCCCATGAGTCCTGACAGCTGTAACAGCTCTTTGAGGACTTTGGCTGCTGGCACAGATTAGAGCAGCCTTCAGACTGTTCTCTCTCTCAAGGAACTATCCCAGTGCATACCAGCCCTAGGACTGAGGAACACTGAGAGCAACTTGCATCCCCCATTTCAGCAACAGGTAGGGTTCCTTAATTTTACAGCTCCTAAGGGTATGTCTACACTACAGTGCTATTTCGAATTAACTTATTTCAAATTAGTTAATTCGAAATAAGCTAATTCGAAATAATGCATCTAGACCCAAAAACGAATTCGAAATAGCTTTTTTCTAATTTGAAATAGCACGTCCACATTGAGTGGACTCTGAATTGAAGGTAAGGCTGGCCGGAACCAGTGCCAAAAGGGCATCAGGGTCGGACTTCGTGTGTGGGGCTGCTGCCTCAGGCTAGCCGAGGTCTGTGTTTAAAGGGACCCTACCCCCCATCCTGGATAGACAGTTCTCAGGTTTCTCTGCTTGCTGGTCTACCTCGCTGAGGGACAGCAAAGCATTTGTGTCTCGGAGTGCTCTGCTTTCCCTCACTCGGGACACCACGGCACTCTGCAACATTGAACCAGACCTGTCCCTGGGCACGCCGGTGCATCTCGTGGGGTCGTTGCCATCAGCCCGGCTGCACTTGCTGCAGGCTGCCATCCGGGAGGTCCATCGCGGGGCTGTCAGGATCCAGGAGGCCCTGTGGGAGAGCGTCCACCCCGAGGAGCCCTCAGAGCCACACCAGTGCTCCCCACCAGGGGCTCGTGCCCCATTCCTCCCTCTCATCCTTCCACTTACTCTTCCCTAGCCCCCGCTTCCTGATGTCAAATAAAAGACATGTATATTCAAAAATAGAAACTGGGTTAATTTAACACAACTGGGGAGGGAGAATGAAACTCTGGGGAGATGGGGGAAAGGAGGCGGGAGAGGGCAGGAGAGAGGGTGGGAGAGGGGAGGGGAAAACTGGGAGGGAGCTGGAAGGGGGAAGCAAGAGAAAGAAGGGAGAGGGGAAGCTCAGGGCTCAGGGTCTCACCGGGCCAACCGCCTCCCAGCACGGCGGGGGAGGGGGCCTCGGCGTCCCCGGGGGGATGGGGAGGAGGGTGTGGAGGATGAGGTGGGGTGTGTGGACATTGAGGAGGAGGGTGTGGAGGTTGAGAAGGAAGCAGTGGGAGGGAGGGCAGGAGTGGGAGGAGGGACAGTAGTTGGGGGGGCAGCAGTCGCAGGACCCGCTCGGGGCACCATGCTCTGCAGCAGGGCCTGCAGGTTAGAGTTCAGCGCTCAGTCCTCAGCAAGCTGCTCCCGGTGGAGCTGCATGTCCTCCAGCATCCAGGCCTGGATGGTGTGGTGCAGGGCTCGCAGGGTCCCTAGGTGCTGGTCCCAGTACTCCTGCCGTGTGCTGGTGGTCCGGTGCAAGCCATGGTTGCGGGAGCATGTCCCGGGTGGGGTGGTGCGCCCTGCACGAGCAGCTGGTGCAGCTGTAGAGAAAGAAGAGAAGTAGTCAGTTCTCCCTGGGGACACAGTGGATGATGCCCAGCCCCCCCGCGACGTGAGGGCGACCAGGCCCTGCACCGTCAGAGCTGATGTGCTTGCACAGAGCCCATGGTCAGGATGTCTGGCTCGCCCCAGGACTGGGAGTTGCCCCAAGACCACATCCATGCCCCTGTGCCGTGTATAGTGTGGCCGGGGTGGGGAGGAGATATCCCCTGCCTCTGTGTACAGGGGGCGTGTGAAGGGAGGGCATCCTGCTGGGTCCTGCCCCGGGGTCGGGAGTGTGTCAGTCTCTTCACACCTTGCCTATCGGGCCACCCCCTGGGTGCAATGAAATGGACCCTGCCCAAGGGTGGCACGGCACGTGCGCGCATGTGCACAGGTGGCTGCGTGATCCGTGACGGAGGCCCTCCGCGCGGCCCTGTCTCCTGCCCGCCTCCCCCCCCGGGTAGGGGACAGTCTGGCACTTACCCGGTAGGCCTGCCCTGGAAACCCGCCGTACCGGTGCCAAAAGTATGGGTGGCTACCTCTGGTGTGCCCGGTCGGGCCTCTGGCCGGCCCTCTGGTCCCTTGTCTGCTCCTGGTTGGCGTGGACCGCCCTGCCATCCAGGATTCGGTAGGCGGAGATGGGGCTGGGGTAGCCCTTGTGGCGCCGCCCCTAGGCCCTGGCGTACGCCTGCCACATTCTTATTTACCTTGCTCCTGGGTGCGCCTGTGTCCCTTTCTGGACATGGTGGCCGCTATGCGGCCATAGACGGCCACTTTCCTCTGCCTACTGCGGAGATCATGGATGTTGGGGGCCTTCCCCCAAACCTCAATGAGGTGCATGATCGGGGCAGAGACTGCTGGCAGGCCTTTAAGGGCCCCGGGGCTGAGGGAGAGGAGAGAAGTTTTGCTGCCTGGTTCTGGCCCAGAGACTGCACAGCCTTTAGGGGGAACTGGGAAGGAGTTTCTGTTGCGAGGCACCAGTTGGGAACTGGGAAGGGCTGGAGGCACTTATTTCGAATTAGCTATTTCGAATTAGGCATTATTCTTCGTAGAATGAGGTTTACCTAATTCAAAATAAGGACTCCGCTATTTCGAATTTATTTCGAAATAGCGGTTTGTATGTGTAGACAGCTATTACAGTTCATTCGAAATAATGTCTGTTATTTCGAATTAACTCTGTAGTGTAGACATACCCAAAGTGTTTACAACATGTTGACAAGGCAAACAGGAACAGGTGATCCCTGCATTGAAAAGCTTTCAGCCTTCCTGCTTAGCCAGAGATGAATACATGGAGCAAAACACATGTTCCAGCCACCACAGGTGATGTGATGAGTACAGTTTAAATGGACGGACATGAAATCAAATGGAATTACACTAACATAAAGCCAGAAGAGACTCAGCCCCTCAGTGTTTCCAGAATAAGAAAGCATTTGACCCAAAGTTATAGCCCTGTGCAACTATGTAATAACTGGCTATGTTAAAGAATATGTGTTATAGTAATTACACTGTCATGCTTCTGAATATAAGATAGCTGCTCGCTTCCAGGAATGAGAAAGATGCTTCCCCCATGGACAGGCTGTGTCATAATTGCTTGATATGAAGTGTCTTGTGATTTCATCTGAAGCATCTGAAACTGGCCACTGGTCAAGACAGGATCTGAACTACATAGCCCAGTTGTGACCTCTTCCAGAACTTCTTATATTCCTCATTATTTACAAACATAACGGCTGTGTCTAGACTGGCATGATTTTGCGCAAAAGCAGACGCTTTTGCGCAAAAACTTGCCAGCTGTCTACACTGGCCGCTTGAATTTGCGCAAGAGCACTGACGTTCTTATGTAAGAAATCAGTGCTTCTTGCGTAAATACTTTGACGCTCCCGTTCGGGCAAAAGTCTTTTTGCGCAAAACCTTTTGCGCAAAAGGGCCAGTGTAGACAGCTCAGATTTGTTTTGCGCAAAAAAGCCCCGATCGCGAAAATGGCTATCGGGGCTTTCTTGCGCAAAACCACGTCTAGATTGGCACGGACGCTTTTGTGCAAAAAGTGCTTTTGCGCAAAAGCGTCCGTGCCAATCTAGACGTGCTTTTGCGCAAATACTTTTAACGGAAAAACTTTTCCGTTAAAAGTATTTGCGTAAAATCATGCCAGTCTAGACGTAGCCAACTATTTTAATGAGCTAACCTGCTGTAGGAGATCTCCTTGATGAAGGCATAAAATGCCCAGTTATCAGGGACTGTCCAGTTTTGTACATTACTACATCCTCCACAATGAAAGTGTTGAAAGAATTGGAAATAAAAATGGAAGGACAAGGAAAACTCATTGCATAGATTTCCACTATCAACATAGTGCTCCATAGCAGCTCCTGGAGCAGGAACTTAACACTCTTCCCTGCCCCCCATCCCCAGCCCTGGGTCCTACTCCTAAGGAATGTAAAACTGCTCCATCCCCTAAGCCCCCTCCTCTGCTCAGCCCCCTCGCTGGCTGGGTTTGATGAAGTCCCTGCAATCAGGTTCCCTGGGCCCTGATGCACAATGCGTCCTTAGTGTTTAACCCCTTCCTGTCCATGCTGTAGCCAGGGGATAGGAGGCGGCTGGTTTATGCTGATGGCTAGCAGCAGCCTGGAGTTGTTAGTTGCCTTTTGACACGGTGTAGGCAGGAAAGGACAATCTGTTTCCAGCCATATGGGAGTGGTGTAGGTGGGGGGGGAGAAGAGACGAGCTCAGCCAGAATCATCCCCCCTGCCCTCCTCCTGCCTTGTGGCTGGAAGCAGCTCCCTTCTCTTCCCTCCCACAGATTGCTGAATGGCTGCCACTGGACACATTCTGCTGTGAACCCCGGCAGAAACCTGAGGAGGGAGTGTGTGGCCCTGCATGCCCTCCTATATGTTGCCTAAGGAAGATGCTGTGCCAGGTACCAGGGTCCATCTTGGGGGTCCAGCTAAGAGTGGAGGGTGGAAAGGGCTGGGTCATCCATCACCCCCCCCCCCACACACACACACACACACCATGTGAGAGAATTGTACAGGACTGTGTGTGTGTCACCCCTCAACATTTTAATCCTAAACCTTAAAGGCAAGAAGGTAAAATAAAAGGAACCCACATAGGCAATTTCTTTTTTAGCAGGGGCTCAGTCAACTTGATGTTAATTTGAATGTTTGTAAAACTGATTGACATTGAACTCATTTGAATTTGAATAATTCTACCAGGTGTCCCGTATTCAGTAAAGGTAAAGAGGCATTATGTTCTCCATAAGAATACGTAAGAAGTCAGGGCCTTGCTTACCTACCCACTCATCTACCCCACCTCCAACACTCCCCAAAAGTTCAAGCAAATAGACTTGACACCAGGTCAGGTGTGAAAAGGGGCAGTTCTCTTATTGCTGAGACTTTGGTGGACTGAAAGAGGTTTGGGCAACAGTTGCAAGTACAGGTGGCAGTATGCCGAGGCACAGAGCTGCAAATGGGGGAAAAAGCACAGTTAGAAGAGAAACAGCATGGCAGGTGAGGAAAGAGCTAACATGAAATGGAACCACAAATATGTAGTAGGGTAAAGTTGTGTGAGGTCTTGAATGTGTGGCCTAGGAACCTGAATTTAATGTAGAAGGAGAGAGAGAGAAATGAAACTATTATACTAGTATCAACCCAGATTGATAGTGACTCAGATTTGTTACCAGCTCATGGCTGTTTGTTTGGTGCTCTCTGTGAATTCAGGTGGGGTCCTATTAGCATACATATTCAAGATCTAATCTTCCGGTCCTATTAGAGATGTTTCCATATCTCAAAATCACTGCCACAAGTGGCACTGATTGGCTCCCTTATTGATAGGACACATACTAGATGTGCATGAAAACAATGATTTTCTTGTTCATAAATATGACTCCTGCAGCTTAGGGAAGAAGTGTACTGGAAGGCATTTTGTGGGCTTATTTCAGTGTTCTCAGTAGGGCAATTATTAGTAACACTGGACTCACTGAGCTATTTTGAAGTCACTCTGCTCTCTAAAACCAATCCGAGTTTGCTAGATTCCTAGGTATCACTTCACATTTGAACCCTTGAACCCATTTACTATTTTCACTAACTGTGCAGGGCCAATCTATGTGAAATTTCTTGGAGAGGGGAAGTGAGGACGATTAGGCATTTTCCTTCCCATCTATTTTTGTTCATCTGCGGGTGAAGTTTCCTGTACAAATGAATGAGAACACCTTTCCCATTCCATAAACAAAGGCGTTTCAGAGTTGCATTAGTTACAGTCCCATTCAAGAGAGAAGTGATATTTTTCCCCTTTTTGATGCTGAACCAAAAACAATTGAGGACAAAGGTCCCTCTAACTAGGAAACACTGAGCTCATAAAGTTCCTCCTCTGAGTATGGGGGGAGGAGAGAGGAGAGAATGCATTTCTTCCAGAGTCCTCTGCAGAAGAATACTGATCTTTCCAGGAAAAGTATTAGCAAAACCTGTGGATAGCTAGCAGAATGCTGCAGCATGTGGGGTATTGTTATTAATATGGTAGCAGTACCGTAATATTCTTATTCTCATCATCACCAAACAGTGACAGGCTCTACTGCTACCCCATAAAGCAACATCTATGTGGATGGGACCTATCCAGCTAGAAGCTAGGAATAGCTCAGGATCACCCACGCACTGATCAGAATGTCCTGATTCAGCGCGGCAGTGCATAATGCCGAACTCTATATTGTCTACGCAGAATAGCAGGACTGAACAAACAGGGGCTCCACACTGAGGCTAGATATTTTGCCCTGGCTTGGCGCAGGATGAGTAGGGGGCATGTAAAGGGGGCTTTAATCACACTTTCAATGCACAAATCTTAGGAATACCAGAAACTTGATTGTTCCTTAGTATAAGATCACCCATGCTTAAAGCTGTCTGCCCATTTGCTCATAGGACTGCAAGGACAGCAGCTGTCTGTCTCCAGGATGTACGGACATTTCGGCCATGGCCCATTCCTCAAGCCACATGCTCTCTCTGCACTGGGAACTGGAAAAAAGAGTGGCATAGATATCATTAAGTCAGCTGAATGTTACAGGAGGATTCTCTTAGTCAGGGGTATTGTTTCGCAGACTATAATATATCAGGTTGGTCTGAGCACTGTTGGGAGGGTCAAATGAGGGCAAATTGCTCAGAACCAGGGCTAATTACAGCCTAAGACTGGGGTCCTTCCCTATAAGGTACCAAACCAGGACATAGAGCACTTCAGCTGCCACTCTGGCCAGCAAGAAACCTCAAAAGCAAATCCCCTCAGGCACCCCAGCGTTCCCTCTGCAACAACCAGCACCACACCTTACACAGATAAGAAGTTATAAAAACCAATCTCACCAACGCTGAACAGGTTCTCTCAGTCCTAAAGGACCACCCACAGTCCCAGTCAGTTTATACATCAGTTCTTACCCAAACGAGCGTGCTGTGCCAATCCTTCAGAGTCTAAAACCTAAAGGTTTATTAAAAAAAAAGAACAACAATGTTGAAAGTAGGATTGGTAAAGAAAACAAAGTGACCTGTCCATATCTCCTTAGGCCAGCAGTCATTGGATACTTGCTTGTCTGATGGTTCCCAACCTCATTCCTCGGGTGTTTATTGGCAACCTTGACAGCCAGTCACTGAATAACCATTGCTCACAATAGGTGGTGGAGATCTATTGCTGTCTCCCAGACAGAGAACATTTAACATAGAAGTACAGAGCCCATATTGACAACTTTACGTATAAAAATCATACAAGTATACAAGTGGCATGCTTAGAGTCAGCACAGCATAAGCTTTCATTAGACACCTCACTTGGCCCACTTTGCACAGAATTTGGGGCAAACACACAGCAGTGGGTGCAACACTGAGCCACAGTTTCCTCTTACTACAACCTAATAATGTGACACAGGCCAACATCTATCTGACAACTATTGTGCACAAGGCTGCTGCAGTGGAGGTCGGCATCTGGCTCCAGGTGTCTGTGAAGCAGGATGACAAAGCAGTAGACCACCAGCACTGGCACGATTGACTGATGGCACTAGTAAAGATCCCAATTGAATGGGACCACAGATCATCATCTCTGCAGCTCTGCAGTAACCTCCCGGGGAAAAAAAGGCAAACAAGGGCCTACTCTTCATGCAGCATGTTGTCAACCTGTCCAGAACTTGTGAAGACATGGAATTCTCCTTCTGACTACCAAGACAACATTGAATAATATAGGTGTATTCCTGGTAATCTGGGAGTCAAATATTTTCCAGTAACTCTTTGGAAACAGTTATGGTGAATAGAGCTACTCTTTCAGGGATAATATTATTTGACTCATCTATCCCATGAGTAAGTGGTCTCTGAGGGCTCTTGCATACCAGTATTTTCCATCTGTAGGTCCTATCCCTTAGGTGTCCCTGCCTGCTTAAAGGCTGATTAAAGGTCAGTTCACTGAATTGGAAGGGAGTAGCTTGCTGCCTCATCAGGAAAAAGTGACATTTTAATCTTCTTTTAAAAAATTTGCTCACATGTTAATGGGGACTAGGAGGGGAAAGTTTACAATGGGTGAACGCTGCTCATCACATAAGAATTTTGTGTTTTCACTCTTGCTTCACTTCTCGTGTGGTAAGGCATTGTGGGAGCTGGCAGGTTCTAAAGACTTGCTCCCATGGGAGTTGAAGTAAACCAGAACGGGATGTCGACAGAAGGATGTACTTGTTGTTTCTTCATGTACTAGTCCACCCTATCCTTGGCAAATGAAATTTTCATTTGCTCTATTAGACATCAAAGTGCAACTTTTTTTTTCCTTTAGAAAATCTGCACCACTTTAAAAAAAAAATACAAGCTGCCTCCCAGCAGAAGGAAATGGGAAAAAGTCAAATAGCCTTATAAGGAATACAGGAGCATCAGCCCATACCCCTAATAGTAAACTTGTAAATGGAGTGCTGTGTCTCAGGGGCTGCAGGGCTCTCTCAATGTTTGTCACACTGCTCTATGTTTTCTCTGGTGTGTGGCTTAATTTCCTCACAAAGTCAGTGACTCTCCTGCTCCTAAATAAACCAGAAGCCAAGTTAATCTCATCACAGGAGGGTTAAATCTCCACTGACCTGCATGTTGTGCACTCATTTATGCAGTGCAAAGTGCGGCAGACTTGGTAGCTTTTGTGCTCATAGAGCACAGGTGTGAGTGACTGCACAAAGTGAGAGAGTGGAGATCAAGCCACATAATGTGCAGCACACCACTTGTCACACTTGCTAGTTAATAACTGTGGGTTTAAATAACTCTAGAATGACCACACTGTACACAGAATGCTTGGATCTCAAATGACAGAAATCAAAGGTACAATTAATCTCGGTTTAGCTACAAGAATAAAACTTGGGGCTTGTCTACACTACAGAGAAGATCGAAGCTGCCACAGTCAATCTTCTGGGGTTTGAATTAGAGGGCCTAGTGAAGACACACTCATTTGAACTAAGAGGGTGCTCCCATTAGCGCTGGTAGTCCTGCTCCTCACAAGGAGTAAGGAAAGTTGATGGGAACATGTGCTTCCCTTTACCTCCTGCTGCGTGGAAGGCATCAAAACACTATTTAAGATACTTCAACTCCAGGTAGGTAATTAACATAGCTGGAGTTGCATATCTTAAGTATATTGGAGCATAAGCTTTCGTGGGCGAAGACCTACTTCGTCAGATGCATGTAGTGGAAATTCCAGAGGCAGGTATAAATATACAGGCATAAGAAAAGAGTGCCAATCAAGAGTAAGGCTAGAGATAATGAGGTCAATTCAGTCAGGGAGGATGAGGCCCACTTCTAGCAGCTGATGTGGAGGTGTGAACACCAAGAGAGGAAAAACTGCTTTTGTAGTTGGTCTAGAAAACACCATCCTAGCCACCATGGATATAGAGGCTCTCTACACCAACAGACTCTCTTATACTTTGGCAAATCAAAACACTGGATCTGAACAGCCCTTTATTTTGGAATGTTCAGAATCCAAATTCAGATCCAAATGTTCAAAGTGTCCATATTCCTAAAGAAATTAATAATTTTTAAAGTCTCTCCTCTATAATTTCCCTTATTCCCAAATAACACCATTTCCACACACTGCTTTGAATACTAGCACCATCTACTGTGCATTCCTAGGATAAGTCCAGTGATATCAATTGAATTACTTTTTCTTTTACTGTTCAGTTAAGCCCACAAAATAAGGGTCCAAACTTATTGTTTTCCAGTCAATTTGATATAAAATGTAGTTAGAGATCAAACCAGAATAGAATCCATTTCATTCTCCAACATCTGTATTGGCTAATAAAAATAAAATGTAGTAAAACGGTTTTTAATGAAATATTGGATATGATTTAAGAGACAGGCAGTGCATAGGTCTAACGGTAATGAGATGTTATTTTACAGTTATGATATACCAAATAAAACCTAGTTAATACATGCATTTGTTTTTATCTTTACTGACTATAAGCATGCTTTTGTTATAGCTCCTCTAAGCTAGCAATTTAATTGAGGCAAAATGTTGTAAATTATCCTATTAACAACTAGAGCCATGGGAAATTTTTATTTTAAATGCTGTGGAAATTATAGACCTGATTTTTTTAACTGTCAAGAGAGTGCAAAGAAGGTGTATCACTCTCATTCTGACCTATTTATACTCACTTTGCACTGGTATAAATGACTATGGAAACTGCAAGGCACTGAAGAATCATTATAGAGTCTAAAACAATGAGCAGTCCTGTGGCACCTTAGGGTATATCTACACAGCAGTGTTATTTTGGAATAATTATCATTATTCCAAACGAACACAGTGTGCATCTACATTACAAGCCTTTATTTAGAAATAATGTCAAGCTGGAGGACTTCTTACTCCAACTCCTGGTAACCCTCATTTCACAAGGAGTAAGGGAAGTTGACAGAAGAGTGTTCTTCCTTCAACTTCCTGCTGTACAGACAGTGCCAAAAGCCGAATTAAGCTATTTCAACTTAAGCTATGTAATTGACGTAGCTCAAGTTGCTTAACTTATTTCAACTTTAGCCCTGCTGTGTAGACGTACCCTTACAGACCAATAAATATATTATATCATGAGCTTTCATGGGCAAAGCAACTAATCTAATGAAGTGGGTTTTAAAACTCATAATATATTTTTTAGTTTCTAAGGTGCCACGGGACTGCTCGTTGTTTTTAAAGTTACAAACTAACATGACTACCTCTCTGAGATTATAGGATCTAGTTCATCATTTTATTTTCAAGCTCATCAATGGAGATGAACCAACACAAAACTGGAGTAACACAATGGTGAATTAGACCCATACTTTTGAGACAGTGTTGTTCTTCCTTCTAGGCATGTGACTTAGCATTTAAATTGTAAGTCACTTTAATGTTAAGAATTGCATATATAGATATATTGCTCTAAAAATTGAATACTCTGACATTAATCAGGGCTCAAATTCTAATAAACAGGTGCCTGGCACACATATTGCAATGATGTGGCTCTGTGATTTCATCTCTTAAAAAAATACTGGAAAGATTTGCTTATGCACAGAGATCTTATTACCGGTTATTTTAAAGAATAAGCATAGCACAGCAGAATGTTGACTTAGCACAGCAGAATGTTTTTTTGCTGTGTAAATAAATATGCAAAACTCAGTTGTTGACACTTACCAACTGGTTCCACATCTATAGAAGAGCAATGGTTCTGGCAGAGCTACTCCACAGAGTAATAAGGATGTACTGAATGAGCCAAATCTGCAGACCTCTGCACTGGGTTATGTTGTATTCTTGATGTATGGGGATAATGCTCATTAGCTAATGGGACCTGCACAGACGAAAGGCTCTATTCCTCAATTAGAAAATGTCTTCCTTCTGTTCCAAGGGAAATGTAGCCAATTGATACCATGAATACTCTCTCTTTACGCCTTTCTCTGCACATTCATATCATCTGGCACTGGCCTCCTTCCTCTTACTGTTGATTTTCTGGCCACTGTTGGGACCAGAATTTCCTCTGCAAGTCCTGATCCCAGACTGTTGAACCTCTCTAGACTGGCACCCTTGGGACCTGACCAGCTGTGAACCAGAGAATTTTCCAGACCACAGGGATGTCAATATTGTCTAGCAGCATTACCAACGCTTCCACTGCTTACTGGGCTGTTAGAGGATGTTGATGAGATAAATTAGAGCTAAATAACAGCACAGAACACTGAGAGCCAGGACTGGTGACCATAAATAAACTTTATGGGACTGTGGGAAACTTGGCCACACCCATGAAAAGCGGACATTCGGCTAACTAAAATCACACCAGACAACGTATGTTTCTGGACCAGAGAGTTCTGGACTAAAGGGGTTCAACCTGTATTAGTGTCTCCACCCCCTCTGCACTCATTATTGTGTCACTTCTTGTCTGAAAACATATCTAATTTCACCTGCTTCTATCTTGTCACTGGTATTTCCCTCCGTTATTATTTATGGAATAAATCCTGCAATTTTCTATTTGGTTCACCGGAAAGCCAAGGAGCCCTACTCATGGAACAGAATGTCATTACACTCGCTGCTATACAAACACACAACAAAAACAGGTGGTCCCTGACAGAGAGAATTTCCAGTCTAGCTATAAGACAAGAGACAACAGGTCAATCAAGACAGGGGAACAAGGAAATAAGGGGACAATATCGGCCAGCATGCTAAGCAGTGGTCTGTGCAGAGGCAGCCTAACTGCTGACAAACGTTCGGTAAACAGCCAAGAGAAGACTAATTTTGAGGAAGGTTTTAAAGGGGGATAATGAGTGAGTTGAAGATGTTTGTAGGGAACTCTCCCGAAGCATGAGGGGCAGCCTGGTGCTGGAGGCTTTTGGCACATACTTCAGAGGTGAGAGTCAACTTTTCCCTTCTGAGTAAGATGACAGGTCTGGGGGAGATGGGTCATGAAAGAGCTTGAAAATGAAGCTTAAGTCTGATACAATAGAGAAAGGGGAGATGCAGAGAGAGGAGGGACCTGGGCACAGCAACTTGTCTAACCCTCATCAGTACGGAGCCTGAGCACCTACTTACCTGGCAAAACTTTTGTTGAGTGTAACACCAGTATCGTTAAAGTCAATAGCAAAACTCTCATTGACTTCAGGGCCAGGATTTCCCTCACTGAGTTTTAAGACAGTTTAAAGTAAGGAATGACTAAGAACTAGACATCATTTGAATTAAATTCCCCCAATATGCAATGCATGCATTTGGACAGAGGGGACTGAAAGGAGTTGTTTCCATCCCTCCAGTCATTTTGGATTATGTACCAGCTTTTTCCCAGGTATGGATTATAGCAGCCACTTCCATGGCACAGGTGACTTCCTCATGCCAGGGGAAATTTCCACCAGGTTGGCTTTGGAGACCCATTGCACTGGCGGACTGGCACAGACACATCATTGCAAGAAAGAGCATTTAACGCTTGGTCTTTAGAAAAGCCTGTTCTTCCACCCAAAATCAGGGGAGAATTATATTTCTAACTAAATCTCCAACTACAGGAAATGCAGAGCAGGATGCCAGGAAAGTCAAACTGCTCATTGGGTAAATAAATAATAAGAACATAAGAATGGCTGTACTGGGTCATACCATAGGTCCATCTAGCCCAGTAGCCTGTCTACCGACAGTGGCCAGCACCAGGTGCCCCAGAGAGGGTGGACCGAAGACAATAATCAAGCGATTTGTCTCCTGCCATCCTTCTCCAGCCTCTGACAAACAGAGGCCAGGGACACCATTTCTATCCCCTGGCTAATAGCCTTTTATGGACCTAACCTCCATGAAATTATCTAGCTTCTCTTTAAACTCTGTTATAGTCCTAGCCTTCACAGCCTCCTCTGGCAAGGAGTTCCACAGGTTGACTACACACTGTGTGAAGAAGAACTTTCTTTTATTAGTTTTAAACCTGCTACCCATCAATTTCATTTGGTGTCCTCTAGTTCTTCTATTATGGGAACTAATAAATAACTTCTCTTTATTCGCCCTCGCCACACCACTCATGATTTTATATACCTCTATCATATCCCCCCTCAGTCTCCTCTTTTCTAAACTGAAAAGTCCCAGTCGTTTTAACCTCTCCTCATATGGCACCCGTTCCAAACCCCTAATCATTTTAGTTGCCCTTTTCTGAACCCTTTCCAAGGCCAAAATATCTTTTTTGAGGTGAGGAGACCACATCTGTACACAGTATTCAAGATGTGGGCGTACCATAGTTTTATACAGGGGCAGTAAGATATTCTGTGTCTTATTTTCTATCCCTTTCTTAATAATTCCTAGCATCCTATTTACCTTTTTGACTGCCGCTGCACACTGTGTGGAAGTTTTCAGGGAACTATCCACGATAACTCCAAGATCTCTTTCCTGATTTGTCATAGCCAAACTAGCTCCCATCATACTGTATGTATAGTCGGGGTTATTTTTCCCAATGTGCATTACTTTACACTTATCCACATTAAATTTCATTTGCCATTTTGTTGCCCAATCACTCAGTTTAGTGAGGTCTTTTTGGAGTCCCTCACAGTCAGCTTCTGTCTTGACTATCCTAAACAGTTTGGTATCATCCGCAAACTTTACCACCTCACTGCTTATCCCTTTCTCCAGATCATTTATTATTCTCCAGATCAATAATAATAATCTATTACTCCTTTGACTGAAGAATTGTTTCACAATGAAACTAAATGGGGTGGTAGGAATTGGCAGGGAATGCCATAGCTTTTCCCAAAAGGTAGCCACACAAAAGTGTACTCCTACAGCTACATATTGTTACAGAGTTTGAATAGGAGTCAATTCATATGCTCATAAGTGTGGGCATGTAAATAATTAATTCTTTCTTAAAAGATGTGATGTCATCAATAACTAGTCCTAACCTCGACATTTCTATGGGGATAACAAGAACAATCTGAGCTACATTTGTAAGGATTAAAAAAATTAAATACAGCCAAATGTTTGGAAGGGATTAATAAACCTGTAGGCTTCAGGGCATAACACAGCCACTGACTTCTGGGAAGAGAAACTAACTTTCTGCACAGCTAAGTTATTCTGTAATTGCCCACTTCTGGTTTCTTGCACTTTCCTCTGAACCATCTGGTACCTACCACTGTCACAGACTGAATACTGGACTAGAAGTACTCCTGCTGTTATCCGGTATGGAAATTCCTGTATCATGATTCTCAAGAGCTATAATAGCCGAGCAGGGCATTTTAATTTTTTGACATCATAACACACTAATTCCATGTACCTATGTAAATCTTTTTTTGTGCCATCTCTGTATCATGTGATGAATCAAAAGCAACTGCTTAGTCTGAAGGCAATCTGTAGAAGAGTCTGAATGGGAATTTTAGACTCCCTTATAACATTGCTTTTGCAGTGGCTGTTTGAACAAAAGCAGATCTTCTAATTAGAAATCAACCAGCTAGGTCAATAAACGGATTCTGTTACACCACACCATGGGTAGTGGTATCAGTTCAGAGAGTAAGGAGTCTGCGAGAAGATCTAAAGAACTGGAAAAGAAACTCCAGGAAGATGCAGAGCGGGATGCCAGGACAGTCAAATTGCTCTTGTTGGGTAAATAAATAATAATAATCTATTACTCCTTCTATTGAAGAATTACTTCACAATGAAACTAAATTTCAATACAGTAATCAACCAGCTCTTACAATTTTACTTTAAAACAGACGATGATGTAAATTTTTTTTGTGATTTTACAGTGACTCCTGGCACCTAGTTTATGTCATAAAATGGATGATTGGGGCAAGCAATTAAGAGGAGATAAACAGGTTGAAAATGAATGTGGTTTTATAATATTTAATCATTTTTAGATCATTTAAATAATTGGAATGACAGAATATGAGGAACAGAAATAACTTTTAGAATAATTAAGTAGAGTAATTGCTGTTGTCCTTTGCAATGTGTAATACACGAAGTAAGAGGTAATGGTACAATAAGCACACCGTAAATGTCCTAGTAAACGGGCTGACAGATGCATCTGATTAAACCAAAAATCAACAGATATGATGTCTAATAAAAATTAATTAATTGTTTTAAATGTGCAAAACTGTTTCAACTTTTGTATGCAGTAAAAACAGATGGTTTAATGAAAATTTCTATATGTAAAAGTGCTTCTGTGTAAAATCATTTTATAGCGGATTATACAAAATTAATACAGAAGGATTTTGCTATGTACCATTTCTTCTAATAGAAACTGTGTACTAAGGAATGCTTGATGGCAAGCAGCATGGGCAATACCACAATATTAGTTCTATGCATGAAAAAGTGTGGAATATATCAGACCGCTATCAGATGCTATGTACTTCTATAGATTTTCTTAATATTCTTCTTAATAATTCCTACTAGTGTAATAGTTGGCATAACAATACAAATGAATTTGATAAGATGAATAGGGCTCATTATAACTGTATTTATGAAATACTTACAAAAACTTTACCATTATAGTTTATTCATACCAGATCCTCAGCTAATGTGTATCAGTTTAGCTCCATTAATTTCAACTTTATGCCAGACCTCAATTTAGACCAGCTGAAGATTGAACCCTCATTATTTAAATACATTATGGAGTAAATATAACAACTTAGGTATCTTGAGCAATAATGAGAAGGTTCCAGTTTAGTAAACATTATTATATTACAATATTGATTGATTATATGATATTAAGGATATGATGTATTTTAAGTGGGAAAAGTTGTAAATATATTAAGATCTGTTTAGTTGCATATCACTTTGGCAAAGACTATATACATGAAAGTACTCCCTGGAAAATTAACAAAGCAACAATGTTAAAGGAATATATATCTCTATAATCTACTGATGAAAAGTGCTACGTAAGAGCTGGATAGTTATTGAAAAGGCAGAGCTGTGTGTGACCTTAAAGAACCATGAGAAACTGTGTTCCCTGAATTTTCTGATCACAGGTTAAAAAGCTTTAATTGTGAAGAACATGCAGGTCATCTGTGCAAAACAAGTAATTGAAATTCTAAAAGTTGACAAAGATTTTAGTCAAAATCTAAAAAAATTGACTAGATGTGCCAAAAAAATTGTAGCCAAAATAGACAGATAGATAGATAGATGCTTGTGGGAAATATTAGAATTGCCATACTGGATTACACCTCTGGTAGTTTGGGTCCAGTATACTGACACTGACTTGCACTGGTTCCTGCAAAGTAAGGTGTGGGAAAACACACAGAAGGATAGGACATAGGATAACCTGTAACCAGAAAAATTTTATTTTCAAAGTCCCATTATTTAGAGTATTTATTCTTTGAATCATGAGCGGTTTTATCCCTACCAGAAAAAACTCTTCTTTTTCAGTTTTTATTATTATAACTCTGGATATGCTTCTCCAGATTAGAGGTCACTGCCTTGTAGAATCCCATTAAGAACTTAGCCTCAATGATACCCTGTGGCAATGAGTTCCACAACCTAACTGAATGTTTTATGAAACAGTTTGTTTTTTAATCATTTTAAATTTGTCACCTTTCAATTTTGTTCACTGTCCTCTTGTTTTTGTCTGTGGAAGCAGGGAAAGTAGCCTGGTCTACCTTCACAAAATTGTTCATTATGTTGAAGCCCCTTAAACTGATTTTTACTAGTTTTTACAAAAAGTTCTATTCGGTTTTTTCCAATTTTCACTCTACCAAATGCATAAAAATAACTTGTTTATTAGAAAAATACAATATACTGCATGAGATACGTGTATTACAATAATACAGTAGCCTGTGTGTATACACAAAGCTGACTGTTGAAGTAAAACTATGTATTAATCTAGAAGATATACCCAATAAACCAACAGGCATGCACGTAAGTTCAGAAGTGCTGAGCATCTGAACATACTGGTGAATCTCACAACTACCACGTACACATTTTAAACTGTTATCACGTTAACAATTTAACACAAAAAAAGGGAAGAAAATGAATATCTGTATCGGAATACATTTCGGAACACAAGGAAGTATTTGAAAGTTTAAACAATATATATTTATTGGCTAGTAGTTCTAAGTCTACAACAGTAAACTGTTTATTCAAATGAAAAGTTTTATTTGGGAATTAGAGATATACTGTTTTCTTAAATTCTGACATGACATTGTGTTTTGAGTTCTGTCATACTTCTGGAGCAAACCACACTGATGAACAGAATTCATAGCATTAATCTGAATACTTTTCTCCCTGCCTATCTGTCAACCAAAATAAACCCTGGGGCCGCAGAGCCTGGTGACATGGGAGCAGGGGATCCTGGTGATCAGCTGACAGACCGCAGGAGAGCCCAGAGTCTGTCAGCAGAGGGGCCAGAATTGACCTCCCCTGGTCCGGCAAACTCCCTCCTCTGGGACCAGTCAAATTCTGAGGGTGCTGGATCAGGGAGATTCAACCTGTAGTGAATAATAACCAAACCCATAGCTCAGCTAGATTCATTTAGCTTAAATGCCCTCCCACCCACTTCAATGGGTGAGAGAGTGTCTCAGCAGTGAGGGAGTGGACATTAACTGACAGACACCAGGTCACTTCTCCCCTCAGGAGTCTCTGGCACCCATTGACCAGTTGTGGGGAAGGGTGCTGAATGGCCAGCATTCCCCAGATCCCAGGATTTAACCTGGAGTGGTGGCCATCTTGTGGTTCTGTGCCCAGCAGCCCTACCTCACTCACCCTGAGCTAGGCATGGGAACCAGTCTGACAGATGCTGTGGGTCTAGCTAATCACGCACGGGGGAGGGCAGGAAGGAATTTTTTCTCCCTTTGGTCAATTGGCAGAGGACCAGGTAGCATTTTGCATTCCCTGAAGCACCTTCAGGTCACAGTGGGTTAAGTGGGAACAGGCTTAATATCTAACTGAGATACTTGAGTGGAGTTGTTTATTCATCACAACTTGTGGGCAGTTGACAATGTGACTAAAAAAAAGTAAATGACTGGTGCCCAGAGATAGAAGACCTGGGATCTGGTGAGGAGTCTTGGGCTTTGGGATAGGGTGAGACCATTTGACCTTCACAGGCAGAGATCAGATCTTATGGGCCAAGGTCCCCACCCTTCTGCAGGGGCAAAGGTGCTAAGACTCAGAGGCTGTGTCTAGACTGGCCAGTTTTTCCGCAAAAGCAACCGCTTTTGCGCAAAAACTTGCCAGCTGTCTACACTGGCCGCTTGAATTTGCGCAAGAGCACTGACATTCTAATATAAGAAATCAGTGCTTCTTGCACAAATACTTTGATGCTCCCGTTCGGGCAAAAGTCCTTTTACGCAAAACCTTTTGCACAAAAGGGCCAGTGTAGACAACTCAGTTTTGTTTTGCGCAAAAAAGCCCCGATGGTTAAAATGGCGATCAGGGCTTTCTTGCGCAAAAGCGCGTCTAGATTGGCCACGGACGCTTTTGTGCAAAAAGTGCTTTTGTGCAAAAGTGTCCATGTCAATCTAGACGCTCTCTTGCGCAAATACTTTTAACGGAAAACTTTTCCGTTAAAAGCATTTGCGCAAATTCATGCCAGTCTAGACGCAGCCAGAGAGTTGAGTTCTGGGGGACTGGTTAAGAAGAGCCTAGCCCAACTTATGGGTTATATGCTAAAAAGCTTTGTAGCCTTCATAGTGGAACAAAATGACTAGTATAGATGAATATAGGTGGTGAGTAAGTAGCGCACCTCCCATGCTAAAATGTAATACAGTTGTGTCTTGCTGCTTAATCTGAAGCATGGGTCTATCCTCATTTCACGACATCAATCAACAGTTGCTTTTTTGAACTCACAGACATTCATAATCTGTTGAATATATTTCCGTCCTTTCTTCCTTCCTTCCTTTTGTCATTCATTGCTAATCAACATTATTCTTTAAAATTATCAAAGGGACGCATTCATCATGGTGGCAATTCACTATCCTAGGTCTTTAAGAATCAAGTTTTATGTTTAGCCATTTATACCAGTCTGAGCATGAATGAAGAGTGTACTTCAAATTAGAAATGACCTGTTATGGGTTTAAAAGTTTCATAAGCTTAGTTCTAAAAAGCACCCAAGAATTAGGATGTTTTTGCAAACTTTATCCCTGTAACTCAAACATCTTCATGCTCTAAATATCACAGGAGCTGTCTTTCTAGAACATTTCCATCACTGCATTTCATGTTCCTTTAAGGAAGAAAATGCTAAGAGAAGTCTTTTCTTATTTAGTCAACAAGTTCTGATGGACTGAGTATAGGGCTCAGGGCCAGGAATCTGTGTTTTTTTATCCTGTTTTACCAGTGAGTCACTGTGTGATCTTAGGCAAAGCAAATAAACATTCTATACCTAAATAATAAAATACTTCTCTAGCTTACAGTAATGTTGTAGCGGCCCAACCCTGACATTTGCCAAGTACCTGGCACCCCATTGACCTGACAGGAAACGGCAGGTGTGCTTCACCTTTGGAACCGATCCCAATTTTCAAAAGTGGCCATTGATTTTGGAGGTGAGTTCATTTTGGGGTGCACAACTTGAGAAATTATAATTAAGGTACCCAACGAGAGGCCACTTTGGAAAATGTGAGCTTTGATGCTTTGCAGGTTTTTGAGGA
The DNA here is from genome assembly GCA_032595735.1 of Pelochelys cantorii. NCBI lineage: Eukaryota > Metazoa > Chordata > Testudines > Trionychidae > Pelochelys > Pelochelys cantorii. Next base: position 327,177,854 of record CM064326.1, on the reverse strand, counting down.
TATGAAGTTCAAAGTACATGCCGAGGGTCATTCTTGCCAAGCTCAGCAGCAAATACTGATATTTTCAAAAGTTAATTGAATTTTTCCAAGCTCCAGAAAGGGTTTGGGTTTGGTTTAAGCTGTAAACACAAATTAGAGTCAGTCCTTTTTATGCAAAATCGTTTGCTCACTCCTGGACAAAGCTGTATATAGTTTGGCTGGGAAGAGTTATTTTATGTTATTCCAGAATAGTTATACAGCAGTTGCCATAAGAACCTCATTTAGCTAAAGATACTACTGAGAGGCTGTGACTTAGGTACTTGTGCTGCTGTTATCATTTTGTATTTCACCTTCACATTTCCTGGGGTCCAGTGTCTACAGAGGTAGCTGCTGTTTTACAAGCATAAGTGAAGGAGCATGTTTCAAAGGAGATGCACACTGCTCTTGCTCACACTGATTCACACACATGTACACACAAACGCGTGCACACATAGGGATTTCATTTTTGCATTCTCATTTTAATTTTCCCCCTTAATAAAAAACTCAGTTATTGAAACTGAATGTGACTGACTTTCCTGTATGGAAAAAATTAACAGAATTTACATCAGTTTTTACCTGTTACTCTAAGTAGGGGATAACTGTGAGATAGCTGGAAGGATTCAGTGTTGCCTACTGACTAGGGCACTGGACATACACTGAAAAGACCTGTGTCCATTCCTGGCTCTGCAGCTGGCCTGCTGGGTGAGCTTTTTCACCGCTCAGTGCCTCAGTTTTCCTGTCTGTAAAATGGGGCAACATAGTGATCCCCTTTGGAAAGCTTTTTAAGATCAAAAGCTGAAAAGCAATAGATAATACAAGCATTATAACAACTTCCACTGTACATTGTTCAGTGTTGTTTCTTGCTGCTTTACACAAAAGGGTATGATGATCATTAGCCCTAATCCTCAAAGTGGAACAGGAGGGAGCAAAGGCCCCCAACTCCCTATGCAACCATGTAAGATTTATTAAGACTGAGTCCTCAGTTCAGTTGCTGCTGTTCTCTGGTACAGTCATGGCTCTCTGCCCCCAGTCTCTTGAATGCTCTGGCCAGAGGACCTGGCTGAACATGAGGAAAGAAGGAAGGAAAGATTCAGGACTGCAATAAATTCTTACTATTCTACTTTCTTGGGAGTCAGAGCTCCTCCTGAGGCAGTGTATCTAGGAGCAACTGAACCTAAAAGTTCCATATAGCATACGACTAAGTATTACTTAGATATTAATTAAGAGTATAAGCAGAGAAGGAGAAATGAATATAAATTCCTGCTCCTAGTATAAATTAACTTTGTTGGATATTGAACAAGGACTAATTTATGTATTATTTTCACTAACATTGTTCAGTGCCCTCGGCTAGCATAGGCATTTTGCATGAATGTCCTAAGACCAAACCTGAGGAAGACTCTGCTTGGCTTGAAAGCTTATCTCCCTCATGAACAAAAGTTGGCCCCATAAAAGATATTACTTCCTCACTGCTTGTCTCTCTTTGGGCACGTTGACACAGCAGTGTTATTTTGTAATAACTGATATTTCTTCCGAAATAACATAATGCACGTCTACACTACAAGCCTTCATTTCGAAATAGTGTTGAGCTGGAGGACTTCTTATTCTGACTCATGATAACCCTCATTTCATGAGAAGTAAATGAAGTAGAAGGAAGTGTGTTCTTCCTTCAACTTCCTGCTGTGTAGACAGTGCCAAAAGCCGAATTAAGCTATTTTGACTTAAGCTATGCAATTGATGTAGCTAAAGTTGAGCAGCTTAATTTGACTTTAGCCCTGCTATGTAGACATACCCTAATATCCTGCCAACACAACTATAACTACACTGCATAAGAACACTCTGTCAAACAGTGAAACTCTGGTAAGAATTGCACAATTGGCAGGGGACAGCTGTGGTTTGCTCAGTTCCTTAAATGGGTATTCAGACGATACTGACCTATACAAAATTTGCAAGTTCCAGATGCAAAACCAATTGTTGACACAGTCGTAATTAATCACAGAGAGTGGCAGATGGCAGCATCGGCCAATGTTAGTATAATCATGGTATTTTTCACCAGTGCTCTCTGCCACTCATTTCCGGGGTTTTAGAAGAATGTTTTGCATGTGTTTTGCTAGTTGTTATGACTCATTTGGTGACATTTAAATGCTGTTAACTTTAAAAAAAATCTGTTTAGAAAATCCTTGCCATGAACTCATTCTGTCCAGCCGATGAACATACAGCTGGAATAGCAATGGCATGATTCTCCACTGCCTGTAGCCATGTACACCTGTACCAAAGGAGGTTATATAGGTACATCAAAAGTATTTTGCACAGGTGCTGTAGCAGACAAAAGGCACAGCAATGGAAACTCATGTTCCTTTAATTCCTTGAGGTTAGCCTCCACATTATTCCCCCATTGAAACACTAGGGCCTAAAATCCAGTAAGATGCTCACCTGACCTGCTAACTTTGCTACTCCCCAGTATCTGCACTGACAGCATATCAGGCGAGCAAAGGCACGTACCACTTCTTTTGCAGCAGGGGGATATCATGCTGTGATTGTTAGGCATTTCAGTAGGAGGGCCAGATTCAAGTATATAAGACTACCCACTGCTGAAACTTGGTCCCACTTCTGCAAATGACTTTACCTGGGCAGACCCATGCCCCGAGGTAGAACCTCAGTGAAGTCAATGGGGGCTCTGTGCAGACACAGATTTCTTCTTAAACTGAGCAAGCCTGGCTTTACACTCTCTCTCTCTCTCTCTCTCTCTTCTACACAAGAGTCCAAGGTTATGGTACATAGGATGTGTAGTTATGTCCGCTACAAGGAGTTTGCACCCATGATGCTTCTATATACAGATGAAATGCAAACCTTCCCCACTCCCTTCCCCACCATGCAATGTGATACAGGATTTAGAGCTATTTGTTCACTGAGATGAGCTTTCACATGCTTCAAGTGCCCAGTGGATGCTGACAGAATATAATTCTGGCCCGTCTTCTTTTCTCTTTGTTTCCAAAATCTATATTGTTTTAATTATATCATTGTTCTTTTAGCTTTTACAATGATATTTGTATTAGGATTCAGTGCAAAATACACCTTGACTGAAAAAGAAAGCGGATTCCAGGAGATAAAATGATGCCTCTGCAGACTGTATGTGTCTCTCGCCTTCCCAGTTTTTGTCCATGAAAATTACAGACTTTGCAAGATGATTTTGAATGCCTGTTAGAGTTATGTGTATTTCAGTAACAGTTTTGAATGTTCTTTTTCTGCAGGTGCTGGAGAATCAGGAAAGAGCACTATTGTGAAGCAAATGAAGTAGGTTCATGAATATTAATTTCAGTTATAAAATTTGAATATTTGCAGCTTCTGCAGCAAATGTCTTAGCTACGAGTAATTTTATTCTCAAATAAAATGCAAAAAACAATTTTATTCTCAAATAAAATGCAAAAAACAACAAAAACCAACTTCCAATTCCAATACACAAAGCAAAAAACAAAACGATCAGAGATATACGCTGATTTTCTAATCAAATATATTGGGTAAATATTGCACTGATCCAACTACTTCGGAAGTCAAGCAGAGTCTTTCCACTAGCTTCTGCAGAAATTGCATCAAACCATGAATATTAGATCAAGGAGTGTAATTGAATTTATAAACTTATAAATCTATGTTTTGCTTCTCCGAGTGTCTGTCACTGTTGATCTTCACAGAATTCCTCTAATTCCTACCCACAGCCAACCCCCTAGTGAATGGGAAACTGTATCTAGCCCTTGTGTCCTGTGCAGAGTGAGGTGCAAGGATACCTTCATTACACATTTTGCACCAAGGCTAGACACAATTGCAGGGAATGATGTCTTTGTGCACCCAAGGATGCTAACCACTCCAAAGAGCTAAGAAAGAAGTTAGCATGATTGTCCTATCCCACTTCTATGGTCCCAGCTGGAAGATGCTGGGAAGAGGAGGTGAGATCACCCAAAGGGCAATATCCCCTTCACAGACTCTTGTTGGGGATCCAGACAAAAAGCTATTTTGATTGTGCCATTATCTAAGAGACCCCTAGTGCAGTAACCGTTCACTCAACAAGGGTCTGATCCCATTCCCATTGAACGCAATGTATTGTATTTCCATTGATTTCTAAGGGAGTTGGATTCGGCACTGAATGAGCTTCATTATAGGTTATATTATTATATTAATATCTAGGCTGTTCACATTTCTTTGCATGTGTCTAAGCAAGCCAATTTTTCTAAAGGTAACTAAAGTAGTAGTTTAAAGAGTAATTCAACTGTGGCAAGCTGGTGGCAACATAACTCCTACTTAAACATACAGCCCATGTCCTCCTTTACATTTACAAGCTCAAAAACTCTTATTGTTTAACTGAGGCTTTTTTTTACAGGTGAATTTGTGAATTATTGCCTGAAATTCCTTTTTATGGTCATCTGATAAATACAGAGGATGGTTAAAAAATCCCAGAGCCATGATCCATTGTAATTATTTGAGCAATGCCTCCACGTTTTTGGCATCCATCTGTGCCAATCTACACATTTTTAAAAAGAGTGTTTTTAATAGAGAGGACCCTTTCTCATTTAAATTTTATTGGATATTTCTTATCCTTATTGACTCATTAAAGAATTATTTGGACAATATTTTGCCTAGGGATAAATGCCATAATGGCAAATTTTTACATTTTTCAGTTGAGTTTGCAGCAGGACAATTTTAATAATATAACCATAGTTTTCACCAAATGTTTTGCCAACTTTTCTGCTTCATGTAAAATCAGGTATTTTGTATTTCCTTCATTGTAACTCTGATTGAACAGCTCATACATACTCAGCAAAGTGCTTTAAAATGTAGTTCCACTGAAGTTGTGCTGAAGTGTTTTGCTGAATAGGGCTAAACGTCATCTTGATTATCTGAACTGGGAACTCCGAGAAATCTTGACAGCTAATGTACTTGGATAGCATCAGAGGTAAACCCAAAAAACTCTGTGTCTTCAAGATTTAGAGTTTGTTGGAAAATAGGTGGTTTTCCGTGGAAAATTATGACTTTTTTTTCATTTTTTAAACAATTTCTATGGAAAATTTTGTGGTTTGGGTGAAATATCAAAATCAAAATATGATGGTCAAAACCTGAAATATTTCAGTATTCAAAGGTTTGATTGTCAGGTGTTCATTTTTTCAACAAAAAAATCAAAATTTTCCATGGAAGTAGACAGTAAAAAAAAATTGTGTTGTTGAAACTTTCCTGTCAGAAACAATTTTAAAATAAAATTTTCAGCCAGCATTAATGAGTCCATCCTAATATTATTGATATGATATTTTTAATGACTAGATCACAGTACTATAGTTTCTATTATTCATTATGACAGAAATAGCTTTAGATTTGATCCAAACCTCACAGAAGTCTCGTTTTTTGGATAACATTCTCTGACACATAAAGGAGACTGACAGTAATTTAAAAGAGAAAAAGCAGAAAATTCCAAAGTATTTAATTGATTGCTTTTGCTGAGACTTAGCTAACTGCACATATCTCAGGAAAATGCACATATATGTACAGATATGTACATACAAACACACACAGCTAAACTATACCCTCAAATATGTGTATATAATACCATCTTATCATGAATGACAGTCCAATCCAATATGCTTTCATCTGAGATTTTTTAAGGGTGCTTAAATTTTCAGATGGGATTAAAGAAAATAATTGTTCAACTGTTTACACTGTTCTCATCCTTTGTGTATTTACAAGGTGATATTACTGCTTTTGAATCCTCTCTAAAGAAGGCTATGCTTTCAAGATGCATTTGAAAATGTTTCCTTGTTTGGTTAGGTCACACATAAAGAGATTAGGAGACTGCTACTGACTAGCTGTTCTTGTGGTGGGTAGAATGGAAATGGCATAATATGTGAATATAAATATAAAAGCCTAACAAACAGCTTTTTTCTTTTTGAAATAACAGTTGCTAGTGCTATTTTGAGACCATCTATTTTCTTCCTCTTGTTGTTCAAATGCTTTTAAGGATAATAACAATATTTAAAATGACTGTTTGAGAATTATAAGTGCACTTGCTTGTCTTTCTTCAGATGTTCACAACAATCCCCTATGTTTCAAAACAGACACTAAAAATGTATTATTTTAATCCCACAACTTCCACACAGTACACATTCCTGTGGGACATGCACACTAAAAGAGCCAACCTTAGACTTTGAGTGTTCTGCAGTTTGGAGTTTCCGGTTTTTCATGCCATTGTATTTACTAAAGCACCTGATTTTATAGACAGAGGAATACATAAAGGTCTCTTCACAAATTCCAGAATATCTGGAAAACACATTGGAAATAGTGTTTTCTATCCCAACATTCAATGACTGTGTTCTGCAGCATTTTTCAGCAATCCCTGTTCACTGCATGCCCACAATCTCTGAAAGGATGAATCCCATACTGCTTTGTACTGTAGTAGTCACTGTTATGAATACATTGTTGATGGTCATGCAGTATATCATGAACATTCAATCTAAACAGGAATCAGAGTTGTCTGACTTGGTTTGTACAATGGAAAAAAATAGCACCACATTACTTTTGCATTCCCGAGCAGCTGCACACAGTGGATCATGGCTTTGGGGCTTGGGAAATAAGCAGTAAGTGGTCGAATCACATTATTATGCAGGTCTGGGGTGACAAGCAGTTGCTGCAGAATTTTCAGACGTGGAAAGCCACCTTCCTGGAACTGTGTGGGGAGTTTGCTCAGCACCGTGATGAGAGCTGTCCTCTTAATGTAGAAGCATGTAGCAATCACTGCGTGGTGATTCCAGACTGCTCCCAGTCAGTTGCAAATCAGTCTGGTGTTAGGAAGTACAGCCTTTCTCCGAGCTACGAACAAGTTACGGACCAAACACTTGGCCGTAACTCGATCCGTTCGTAACTCGGACCCCATTGAGTTACACACGACCGCGCTGTTCGTAAGCGTGGGTTGCGTTCATAACTCGGGGACCGCCTTTACGACCTCTCCATGGGAGCTTTGGTCGTAAGTGCGAACGGTCATAACTCGACCGTTCGCAACTCGGGGAGCGGCTGTACATTATTGGGGCTGTCTTAATTCAAATGTGCAGGGCCATTAATCACATCCTGCTACAAAGGACCTTGATTCTGAGAAATCTTGCAATGGAGTACATCAATAGAAAGGGTATTTTTACAGTGTTGCAAATACTTGTGGATCACCATGAGCATTTTAATGACATCAACATGGGATGATCTGGAAAAGTGCATGCTGCATACATCTTCAGGAATGCTGCCACTAGAGAAAGCTGCAAGCAGGGACTTTCTTTCTAGAAGAGAAGATTCCAGTGGGGGATGTTGAAAATTCCCATTGTGATCCTGGGAGACCAAGCATACCCAATGCTCATGAAGCCTTACACAGGAAACCAGGACAGCAGCAAGGAGCACTTCAACAATAGGCTGAGCAGGTACAGAATGATCACAGAATGTGCCTTTGGCAGATTAAAAGCTATTTTGCTGGTGTTCTCTTTATGGCAGGATAGACCGACATGAGGAAAATATGCCCATGGTCCTAGCAGCCTGCTGTGCACTCCATACTATTTGTGATGCTAGGGATGAAATGTTTCCCCTCAGGGTGGGGTATGACAGAGGATCACCTGGCAGTTGATTTTGAGCAGCCAGAGTGTGAGGCTATTAGAGGGGCAAAATTGGCATAGGGGACTATTCAAATAATGGAGTTTTTGAGGCAACATTTTTAAAATGAGCACCTGAAATGCTTCTTTTTATACAACACTCTGTCACGCTTTGTCAACTTGATGCCTTGCATGAAAATTTTGGTGATTCCTGAACAGGATTTGTTTTCCAGAAAATGATAAAGTTGCCATTGGATATTAATTTCAGCAGTAAGACTTATGTTTTGGAAACAAATAAAGATAGGTTATCTTTCAAGATTTTTTAAATTAAATGCCAATTAACAATGCACACACAAAAGGCTTGATGGGATGAAGATAATAGTGAAGCTCTCATAGCTATGTTTTAGTCTGGCTATCATTTTGGAAGCTATCTGAAGGGGTGGAGTGAACAGGGTACTTAGGCAGGCTAGGAACTTGCAAGAAATATGTGAGAGGAGTTTGGGGAGTGCATGGAAAGCAGACGGTGAGCGTGCATATTTTCTACTGCAGCACGATTAGGAACTTAACATCTCTGTTTGCTCCTACATCACTCTGATCATCTGCTCCTGGCCTGCTATAATTCAATCCTAAATTCTGCTTCACTATTTAAAATTTTTCCTTTAAAGTCTCTCCTCATTCCTTGTGGTCCTGTTTTTCAGCCTGGGAATTGGAGCATCTCTCAGAACATGTCCTCCTTGGTTGCTTCCTTAATTTAGGAAGATGCTCCACCAGTGTGCAAGGGGTTCCCCAGAAGGCTACATCTTCAGAAGCACAAGAAACAATAAACTGAAGTGTGATTGTTCATGTTCAACAACAGATTATTATAGTAAAATATGCCTCTTTTTAAATAAGAATGAGTTTTTTACTGTCCACTGGCAAGTACTAAAATCAGCAAATACCCTAAACATGAGGATTTCATCCTGGACGGCCGGGGGGGGAAGGGGGGGGACACTGAATTTGGGGCAAAGGATCCAGGTAATTTTTTAAGGGGATCACTACACATGACTAGGGACAATATTGCAAATTTTGCCACCATTTTCTATAGGCATGGGTCACTGAAGCCAATATTTCACTCCTGAGGATAAGCAAGGATGCAAAGGTGCATTTCCTGCATCTGAATGCAGGTCCCTGTGCTTCTCACCTGTGTGCCACTTTGGTCCCTGCACAAGGAATTGCTGATTGGTGCAAAAAAGAGTCCTACACTGGATGAAGGCACAAAGCAGCTCTTCCAAGAAACCTTTGATAGAGAATTGGAAACTATCTCCTGAAAAGTTTCCCTGAGATCTCACTGGAGAATTCCCATGACATCTCATGACATCTCAGTGTTCATTAACACGCTCTTCTGACCCACTCCATAGCTGCACAGGAGAATGTGAACCAGAACTAGTCCTGTACATTTCTATCCCTTCACACACTTCTAGAATATACAAAGCAAAGGACAGCTGTGTCTCATATAACCAAGCAGCATCAATTCAAATTCAAAAAAAGCATTCACCTGAGCTCTTCTCTCCTGTATCATGAACACCAGAGATGGACTTCTGGGAATGCCTGGAACCCTCTAGAGTGGAAAAGAGGTCCAGACTCACCATGCCACCGGATGACCCTGCCGTCCTCCCCATGGTCCTTCAACTCAACCTCCTCATTTACAGCTTCATCCCTGGGATTGAGCCTACTGTCCACAGTTTCCAATGCCACTGAAGTAACCACAGAGTTAGTGAATTTGGGGTCACTGCAGAGGATGGCATCCAGCTCCTTATACAACATCAGGTCTCTGGCATCAGCATAAGAGCAACAGTTTTACTCCCTCACCTTCTGATGTGCCTGCTCCTTTATCTTTGCATGGCACTTCTATATGTACCATTCATAACCCTTCTTCAGAGTGAAATCTAACCATAGGTATAAAAGTTACTCTGGCTGGAGCAGTGCTGGAAATGCACATCCTCCTCTCCCCACAGTCGCAGCAAACGCAACAGCGCAGGTGTGCTCCAAGTGAGGAGCCACCATTGTCCTCTGGGACAATGTGATGTGAGCTGTCCGTGGGCAAACAGGAAGTAGAAATTCAAAAATTCCCAAGTATTTAAAGAAAGAGAGCCAGATATGTAGCTGGGTGCAGGGCAGCAGAGTTCTAACTACTGAGCAGAGCAGTAATGAAGGTCATTGTGGGACGCCTCCTGCAGGCCATTTACAGCAATATAACCAAGTGCAGTCTCTACACTCCAACACAAAAAGCTCATTGCCTCTCATTAAGGTGTCTGTGGGGTTTTTGTTGTTGTTGTCAAAGCAGGAAAGTTTTGTCAGTAGGCAGAGCATTGCAGTGTGTACATCTGACTTTCGTGAACAACTGTGTATAGGCTTGTCCCTTGCAAGACAAGTGTCCCTGTACACTTCTGTTCATTCAGAGCTACATTGTCACAACCCTTATTCTTCTAGGCATAGAGTCCTACCTAGCCCTGTTCAGTTTGCAACTCTGACTTTGTCTGGAAATGGATGACAGGGGAGGGATCACATGAGGATTACCTGTTGTGGTCCCTCCCCCTGGGGCATCTGGTATTGGCCACAGTTGGCAGACAGGATACTGGGCTGGATGGACCATTGGTCTGACCCAGTATGGTCGTTCTTATGTTCTTATGTACAAGAAAATAGCAGGAACAGCTCACTTAGTACTCCTTCACTTTAAGTAAATGGGGAGGAAGGGTGCAGGGAGTAGGAGTAGCCTTGCCTCTCAGCCCTTTATTTGCAGCCAAATGGCTGGATGGATGCACAGGAGAGAGTAAGCTGCACACCAAAATAGGGGGAAGCAACTTATTCCCCTCCAGAGTCCATGAGGAACTGAGTTAGATGGCTTGCCTTTATCTAGCACTTAAGTGAAGACACTGCTATACTGAACGGGAGCTTCTACTGTTGCTGTAATTCATCCGCCTCTCTAAGAGATGGTAGCTATTTTGACAGCAGACATTCTCCCATCAACATAGCGCCATCTACATGGCGGGGGGGGGGGGAGTCAGTATAACTATGTTGCTCAGGAGCATGGACTTTTCACACCTCTGAGCAACATCATTATACCTATAAAAGTCTGAAGTGTAGACCTGGCCTGAGTAAAAATTTGTTCTCTGGGCTACTCCTGGAGAAGTGTAGTTAAATGCTACCCCTACCTCTGGCAGATCATGAAGTCCCAATGGTATCCCTCAGTGTTAATGCTTCCATTCACTCTCACTGTTCATCTACCTATTCACCTTTTCACCATCCAGAAGAGCTGGCTGACTTCAGAGACTCACACTTAGCTTTATATTTCCTGAATTGCAAATGGTTCTACTAGGGCAGGTTATAATAAGGTCTTTGTAATATTCAAACAGAATTCAAAAGCACTTGTTCTCCAGTTCCTCTTCATCCTTCACTTGAAAATTGTCTGAGATCAGTTTTTCTGTTTGCATCACAGGATCATCCATAAACAAGGCTTCACAGATCAGGAATACATGGAATTCAAATCGGTCATTTACAGTAACCTATTGCAATCCATCCTGGCTATCGTGAAGGCGATGTCAACATTAGGGATTGATTTTAAAAACCCAGCCAGTAAAGTGAGTATGACACCAGTGCCTTTGAAACAGGCATACAAATATAAACTTGTGTATTAAAATCTTGAATCTCTACTGGATAGCAAGAGAACTCAGCCTTTGTTTCACAGTAGTGGACACATTCATTCTGCTTCAATTTTGTTTGTGTCACAATGTCCTTAGTGTTCTGAACTCTAACACTTATCCATTAAATGAACCTTTTTTGAAGGATGAAACAAAAGATTTGAGATTTAAACTTTTGTGCAAAATGTTATTCAATTTGTACAAACATTGACCAGAATTGAAACCAGTAACTCAGTATAATTCAGCTTCTGACAAACAGAGGCTAGAGAAACCATTTCTACCCATACTGGTTAATAGCCATTCAAGGACCTATCCTCCATGAATTTGTTTAGTTCTTTTTCGAACCCTGTTAAGTCCCAGTCTTTACAACATCCCCTTGGCAAGAGGTTCCACAGGTTGGCTGTATGTTATGTGAAGAAATACTTCCTTTTATTTGTTTTAATCTAGCTACCTATTAATTTCATTTGGTGACCCCTCATTCTTATGTTATGGGAATAAGTAAATAATTTTTCCTTATTTACTTTCTCCACACCTGTCATGATTTTATAGCCGTCTATCATATCCCCCTTTATTCTTCTCTTTTCTAAGCCAAAAAAAATCTCAATTTTATTAATCTCTCCTCATATGGCAGCTATTCCAAACCCCTAATTATTTTTGTCACTTTTTTCTGAACTTTTTCCATGTCAAGATACCTTTTTTTGAAATGAGGTGACCACGTCTGTTTTCTCTATTCAAGATATGGGCCTAGCATGGATTTATACAGAGGCAATAAGATATTCTCTGTCTTATTCTCTATCCATTTTTTATTATTCCTAACATTCTGTTTGCTTTTTTGACTGCTGCTGCACATTGAATGGATGTTTCCAGAGAACTATCCACAATGACTCCAAGATCTCTCTCGAGTGGTAATAGCTAATTTAGTCTCCATCATTTTGTACATATAGTCGGGATTATGTTTTCCAGTATGCATTACTTTGCATTTATCAACATTAAAATTCATCTGCCATTTTGTTGCTCAGTCACCTGGTTTTCTGAGATCCTTTCGAAGCTCTTCACAGTTTGGTTTGGTCTTAACTATCTTAAGCAGTTTAGTATTATCTGAAAAATTTGCCACCTCACCGTTTACCCCTTTCTCCACATCATTTCTGAATATGTCTGTAGCACCCCCCTTTCCACCTGGTTACCTTCTTTAAGACCAATCTCCTTACAGGTTTTGACGGATAGGTCTGGGTTTTTCTGGATCCCGCAACCCACTCAACTTTATTTTTTCCGATGGATTTATTTGGTGGTGCCTCCACCCCCTTCACTCCTTCCCGGCAGGGTCACCAGGGCAGTTTGGGAGGAAAATTCTAACCCAGGGTAATCCCCACGTATTTGCAAGATAGTTGGAGACTCCCAGAAAATAGCACAAACACATACACTATAATAAACACAATTATATTAAACAGGAGACAAATATAACAGAACAGGGTAAAACACTATTTTTAGGTTCACCGGTGCCCAGCAACTGTAAGGTTAGTGTCCCATTGGTATGCGTACTTTGTTGGGGCCCTTGATGACTTTTGACCACAAAATTCTTCTCTGCAGTGGTTTAGCAGTGGAGCTGACTAGGTCCAGTACAGCCTAAAGGACTCACAAGTGGGAGAAGACAGTAAATCCCTCCGCAGGTTTAATATGCAGCAGATAATAAAATCCCCAAACAAATTCCCTGACTTACTAACTAAAAGACGGTGCACTCACACACTCCATGAATGAGCCTCAGGTTCAGAGAGGGCTTAGTCACTGCAGAGGGGCTGGTCTCTTCTGGCAGGGATCCTCTTCGGGCCGGAATCAGGCTGCTTCGGTCCCAGAATTTCCCCTCACCAGGAGGGGTGCAAGGCTCAAGGTGCAGGCCACACAACTGCACCAAAATCCAAACTATAATCTCCTACACCAGCATTCAGACACCGACACAGCAGGCAGCAGCCCCAAACCAGCAGACAGAACAGAGCTGACCATGCAGTGACTGGTCTCACCCAGGGAGCCGGAGAGCCAACTCAGCCTGGCTGGGGAAGCCTCCCAGCAAACTCCACAAACTGGGAACCAACACTGGAGAAATAAAACCCAGCTGAGGGATCCTGCCTTCAGGTCCCTAGAGGCTAGGGAAACCCTGCATGCAGGCGTGGGGCTTACTTACAGGGCTTACTTGCCCTGGCTGGCTCCAGACCCCTCCAACAATGGCTCCTCCTTCCTCCCCTGAACTCTCTGGGAGGGGCATCTCACTCCCTATGGGTTGCCAGGCTGACTCTGCCCCTGGTAGGGAAGGGGAGCCAAGATAAACTCAGAGTGCCTCTGCCTGAGCTGTCAACAGACAGAGCCCCAGGAATCTAGGTAATCTCCTTGGAGGTTACATGTCGAATAGTCTTGGTCCTATTGAATGGTTCACTGCCGTGAATGGTTCACTGCCATGAAGAAACTACAAAGCAGGTATGTTGCTGGACCTGATAGTATAACACCTACATTTCTCAGGTGCATGGCCTGTGAGTGAAGCATCTTGACAAAGTGTCCTTTATTTCTAAATATATTTTGAAATAATGGGCACACTATTCCGGCGTGCCTGAGGGTCAAGGGACTTGTTGGACTAGCAGAGGCATAGTGAAGGGGGGGGCGGGGGGGCATTTGCCCCCGGGCGCCACACCAGGGGGGCGCCAGGCTGGGCTGGGAGCAAAGCGCACGCTGCTCTGGCCCACACCATGCTTTTGAACAGAGACCGGGAGTTCGCTAAGTGCTCCCGGCTCTCTATACTCTGCAAGATGAGGCAGCAGGGCCAGGTGGCAGCAGCGGCCACTGTAAAGGTTAGAATCACTTACCCGGCTGTTCCGTTCCTCCCGTGCCTGGCTCTGGGGGGGAGGATTTGATGGGGGGCGCTCCCAGCGCTGAGGGGGAGGCTCGTTCAGGGGGAGGAGTGAGTTCATTCGGATGAAGGCTCGGGGGGGAGGGGTCTGGCTCAGGGGGAGGGGTGAGTGCTTTGGGATGGGGGGTTGGCTCTGTGGGAGGTGTGAATGCATTGGGATGGGGGGACGCTGGTAAGGGGCTGGCTCTGGAGGGAGAGGTGGATGCATTAGGGTTACTTATAATTTTTTAAGATAAAAGATACTTTATACCAAAAGGAAAAACTTAAAAAAATAATAATCTGGTTACATTTTAAAGACTAACAGACATATAGATCAGGCATGTCAAACTTGAAGCCCACTGAGGGCCACAAATGAAAACTGATAGCTTTCAGGGACACCAAAGAAAATGTACTTCCATTGGAAAGTTGTAATTATTTATTATTATAGATTATGTTTTAGGTATATTTTATAATATTTTTTCATTATAATATAATTAATATATTTTATAATCTAATATAGATTATGTTTAAGGTATATTTTATAATATTTTTCAGGTCTTGTTTTAATATAGTACAATAATTTGATGTGTAAAATTGTTATTTACTCATAAAATAATTTTTAATTTAAATATAAATGTAAGGTACTTTTAAATTTTGTATATAATACATAACTTGTTTTGTTGAAATAAAAACAAGTATAGACCATGGTCAATCAAATAGAACAGGCTTCTGTAAAAATTTCAGATACTTTGTGAGTTTGAGATTTTGCATAAACATATAATTATTCGTGCAACTGCAAAAAATTGACATATATTTGATATAAAATTAATATACTTTTTGTGATTTTATTTGGAAATAAATAAATAAAAACCAAAACATTAACAAAATATCCCCCTCCACTGCCCCAGAGCCAGGCACTCCCATATCCCCGTTCTAACCCAATTCCCCTCTGTTCCCCCAGAGAACCCCCCTCTAACTCAATGCCTCCCCCCCCATACCTAATGCCTGGGTCCCAGAGCCAGTGTTGCTGCCGCCACACATTTCTCCTCAGGCGCTGGGGAGGTGTGAGCACAGCAGCCAGCTGTGAGCAGGCACTTGATGCCTATGCAGAGCAGCCCAGCCAGCCGTGATCTGCACTCGGCCACGTGCCCCAAGTAGCCAGTGGGCCACACTTTATCCTTTTATAAAATCTTGTGGCAGGCCACAAAAAATTTCGATTGGGCCACATGCAGCCCACCAGAAGCCTGTTTGATATGCCTGATGTAGATGGTATCATGAGCTTTTGTGGGCACAACCCACTTCCACCCACGAAAGCTCATGATACCATCTACATAAAGGGTGGGCAATAATTTTTGCCCAGGGGCCACTTCAAAAATTTTTGAAGTAGCCCTGGGTCACCACGGAAGGGGCGGGGACTAAACAGGAAGGAGTGGGGCTACCCAGACCATGATTGGTTTGGGGTGGGGGAGCCCCTCTGCCTCCTCCTTCCCACTAGGCACCCATGTCTCTGATAGGGCAGGAGGAGGCTTTGTGCGCTCCCCCACCCACAAGCCAATCAAGGCTTGAGGGCAGGGGAACGTGGGAAGCCTCCTCCTGCCTTGCGAGGAGTACGTGGTGCTTGGAAGTGCCGTGTGCTGCTCACTGGGTGGGGCAGAGCAGAGAAAGCTTCACGTGCTCTCCCACCCCAAGCCCTAATTGGCCTGGGGGCGGGGGAGCAGCAGGGCCTCCGCAGACCGGATCCGACCCATGGAGGCCCTTTTGCCTACTTCTGATCTACATGTTTTGTTAGTCTTTAAAGTACTACTAGACTGTTTTGTTGTTTTTTAAGTTTTTCCTGTTACAGACTAACTCAGCTACCCCTCTGAAGCTTATAAAAAAGGTTCTGTACTATACCATTCCTTTTTGCCTCTCTGTTTCCTTTCTCCTTTGGTGAGTTAGGCAGGCAGGAGTTTTGGTAAAAATGTGTCAGACATGCACACAGTGCCCGCTCTACCTCAGCTGGTGCTGGATAATCAGAGCCTCATTTCTAAAGGAGTTGGCATTACTGAAGTGATAGATCACCCCACGTTTTGTTGCCGATTTTCCATCTCCCAGTCATAGCAGAGACTTGGGATTAACGTGGCTTTTTCAACTAAAAGCCTTATACATGTTTGGATTTTGTGATTGTGAACACCTGGAGAGGCAGTCTGCTCAAGGCAAAGTTAGCCTTGAATCTTGATATCTATGGCTTCAGTTGAATGGCTTGTGTGAAATTTGGAAGAGCAGCTCAGAGAGACCTCTCTCCTTTACTTAAGGATAGAATCTCATGGCAGCCTGAAGGAAAATGTCCTCATGGCAGACAGAAAGCCACGCTTGCAGGGTATCCTCAGCCTTAGGCTACTTATTGCTTCAAGTGCCTTCAAGAAAGCGAGAGTGTGTGTTAGTTTTATTTAAAAGTTTTTCGGAGTGTTATTTTAACAGGTAAGTTAATCTCTTACATTGATAACTCTCGTGTAGTTTTTTGCTGTAGGATAATGTGAAAAACAATTAGGTTAAGTAGGTAAGTAAATGGGCAGTTAGGAAACATTACAGATTGCTTATAATAAATTTATTAGGTATCTTGTTAGTCTTTAAAGTGCTACATAACTTTTTTTTCTTTTTGTTTTACCAAGATTCTACTAACACGGCTACCTCTCTATTACAATACATTTGATATGCTCAAAATCTTTTTTACTTTTATTCATTAAAGCAATGTGTTACTCATTTGCTATAACAGTGGTTTTAAATGCTTGAATGAAATATAGTGATGAAATTCATATTTAGGTTGTATAACATTAACTTCTCATGCTTTATAAAACTTACATATTTAAGAATTTCACATTTTTTATGTAAAAGACATGAACCTAATGAGAACAGGATATGAACAAATTAAAGAGAAAAAAATATTTAACAGAATGTAAACCACAAAACTATATAATTTATATGTCTGTAATTAGTAAAAGAAGTAATTCATTAAACAATAAATATCCTAAGAGGTGGATTATTTACAGTGGTGTAGTGAGGAGGGCGCGGGGAGGGGGGAGGGGAAGTGGCCCCTGCACACTAGTGAGGTGCCTGTATAAGTCCCCCTACACTCCCCCTGTCATCCCTCTGCTCACCTGCTCCTCCTCTGCCTGCCACCACAGCTGGAGCTACCTCCTCCCTGCCTTTCTGCCCCCAGCCCGACTCCCTCCACCTCTGCCAAAGGATTAGTGCGTGCGGGACCCAGCCCCAAACTGGAGGGGATCGGGTAAGACTTGGTACAAACTCCCCCCACTCCTCTCAGGGTCGAGCTCAGCTATGCGCCAGGTTTGGGGCCCCACCATTTGGCAGGAGGGGGCGCCAATTTTGCCTTCGCCCCCGGGCGCATAACACTCTCGCTAAGCCTCTGTGGACTAGTGCTTTATTTTGAAATTTGGCACTGTGTAGACAGCGCCAAATTTTGAAATAAGCTATTTCTAGGTCAGGGTGCTGTGCAGATGCACCCAGAGTCCTAAATGTTGTTCTGAGATCAGAAGGGGGCATTGCTTGGCTATAGACTGGCAGTAGCCAAATGGTCATCCATGCTTAACTTGGCAGATCAGTACTTTTAGACACCTGGAATAAAGCTGTACAATTTGGCCATGGACGTTTGACGCCACAGATCTTTGCTGTCAAGCACATTGTTGTTGCTGTATAATTCACATCCTGTTACAAATTTCTCAAAGGTTTAACCATAGCCAGAATTTCTATTGGCTTTTTTCATTATGGCATGAGCTGCTTATTGAATGTTACTCTTGCATTCAATATAGATATTCTCCAAAGATTTATTTGATATTGAATTGAAACCATTTATGTGAAATTAACTTCTTATTCCAAAAGGCAGCATTTTATGATAATGGCATATGGCATGTTGGCCTAAAAATTATAAACAAACACTTAGCAGTCTGAAGAAAATGAAGAATGATGAAATGTAGAAAAATATAAATACTGCTAGTTTATAACACAATGAGCCTGTTCCAGAGTTCACTGGCATTAATAACAAAATGGTTCTCTAGAATCAGAGCTGGACCCTGCAGATACAATGTTTTATTCATAACTAGAGATGTGAAATGTTTCTGATGAAGCCTCAAACCATCTGAGTTTCATTATGAATATGAAATGTAGATCATGTTTGTTCCAAAGTCCATCAATTCATGTCCCTCCTTAGTGAACCTGGACTAAATTATGCTTTCTATTGCTCCATTCATAGTTTTTGGGAAAGAAACAGTTTCCATATGAGGAGAGGTTAAAAAGACTGGGACTTTTCAGCTTGGAAAAGAGATGACTAAACGGGGATATGTTAGAACAGTATAAAATCATGACCGGTGTGGAAAAAGTAAATAAGGCTGTGTTATTTAGTCCTGCTAATAGCACAAGAACTAGAGGTCACCAAAGGAAATTAATAGGTAGCAGGTTTAAATAAACAAAAGGAAGTATTTTTCCACACACTGCAGTCAATGGCTATGTCTAGACTATGGGGTTTTTCTGGGATACCAACTTGTATCCCAAAGAAACTCCACCGCATCCAGGGAACGCATCTGCTCTTCCGCTTTTTTTTGCAGAAGAGCAGATGCACTCTTTCAGAAGCACTGTTTTCCTCCTCCCACGAGGCAGAAGGGCTCTTCTGAAAAACGTTTTTTTTTCCAAAATTTGGCCCAGTGTAGACGGGACAAATTTCAGAAAAGACTCTTCCAAAAAAAAATAGAAAAAAAGTACACAAATTGCAGAGCGTAATTTGCATACCTTTTTCCGATAAAGCCCCGTAGTGTAGACATAGCCAATGTGTGGAACTTGTTGCCTGAGGAAAGGGTTCAAAAGAGAATTAGAACTAATAGAAGACAGGTCCATCATTGGCTACTAGCCAGGATGTGCAGGGATGCAAAGCCATGTTCAGAAGTATCCCCTGTCTCTGTTTGCCAGAAGTTGGGAATGGGCACTGCAGGATGGATCACCTGATTACCTGTATTGTTCATTCCCTCTGAAGCACCCGGTATCAACCGCTGTTGGAAGAAAGGATACTAGGTTAGATGGACCATTGGCCAGAACCAGTATGGCTTTCTT
Source organism: Pelochelys cantorii (assembly GCA_032595735.1). NCBI lineage: Eukaryota > Metazoa > Chordata > Testudines > Trionychidae > Pelochelys > Pelochelys cantorii. The sequence goes on along the minus strand of CM064326.1, from coordinate 327,158,586 downwards.
ATACTCTTATGTTCTTACCCTTTCTTGAAGTTTCAACCTGAGACTTGGCGATACTCATAGATTTCAACAGGGCTTTGCTTTTAGTTGCATGTTTTGGCCAAACTCAAACCTATGAAGACTGAAGCAAGAGAAAATGTTTGCACAAATTTGTGTGGGTGAAACTACTGAGCTTCAGAGAACCCCACAGGTACTGTAGCTGGTGCCCCAGGCCCTTTAAATCACTAATGTCTAGAGGAGCAGCACGCTTTGGGCAGCACACTCTGGGCAGCGCTGAGGGCCTATGCTTATGCATAGCCCTTGTGCTTGTCTGCTGCATGGAGATGAAGACACAAAACCTTGAGTAAGGAAGAGAAATAGGGGAGTGACTAAACAGTCAATAATGGATAAAACAATTTCACCAAAAACGTTTAATATTTGGAAACTCTTTCTGTTATGCAGAGTTCAAGATTAAACATTTTTTAAAACCACAAAATATTTTTATCAAAATGTTTTGGATTTTCACTAAAGGAAATTTTATTGTCTCCCTCTCCTTCACTTCTCCTCCTGTATTCACCACGGAACATAATAAAATGAATGGGTTTTTAAAATTTTGTTTCTTATTTTTTCATTATAACTTGTCAAAAATTAGTCCAACTTTTGGAAAAGTTCTAGTGTCAAAATTCCAGTGTTTGAATTTTGCCTGTCTGTAACTTTCACAAGGCTTAATAAAGTTTTGAAAAATTACAGTGGAGAAAAGAAGAAGGAAAAGTGGGAACCAAAAACTAGTCTTTTAGTGAATTCAGTGTCAAAACAGGAAAATGGGGCATAAAGAGAATAAAAACATAAATCGGAAGTTTAAACAAACTCTTTTTGAAAATGGAAACAAAAAATCATTTTGAAATTGAATGAAATAAAAATGTCTTTCACTTCTAAATTTCCCATTTGAAAAATTGAAATTTAGAATTAAAAAATGACATTTTCTGTGGGGGAAAAACTATTTTTGAAGAAACCATCATTTCTGGTTGAAAATTTTCATGCAGCTATGCTGCTACTTGGTTACAGTCATTTCAGGTGTGTAACTACATTACTTGGTTTGGTGAGAAATGATTCTGATAATTTTCGATAATTATCCACTCTAGCAGAGTGTATAAACTGATCCTAATATGATCACACTCTTTATTTAAACTCTGATTCTAAGCTATTAGCTATTGAAACATTTTCCATACAGACATTGCCTGTAGTCTTTTTTAATTAATTACAATAGGACACACAACTAGAAAGTATATCTAAACTGTTCATCTTTGCTATTTCAATTACAGGCTCCTACCCTAAAGTCAAGATCAGAAAGGAAATGCATTTATTAGCTAGATTCACTTCGTAGTTTTGGGGCGGGGGTGTAAGAGGGTTGTAGTGCCCTAAAGCAGCAACACCTATGTAATTTTTTCAGCTACATTAAAAATATCCTTAAGAAATATTTAAGTCTTAAATCTCACTAACACTTTCTCTTAGAAGACATGACTCCTACACTACATAATACAAATCTTTCTTGTCATGTGGATCTGCTGTGAATAGTTCTACTAGGATGAAATTGACCTGTGGTACAGAAAGCCACAGGAAGTCTCTTAACCATGTAAGTCCTGATTTGGACCTGCACCAGAAGATGGTGTGATAGCCTGGAAGGTTATGAAGGTGTGTGCCCCCCAAAACTCTGTGATTTGTTATAAAATAAGTACATTTTAGAAAGAGATCAAGGATCTCAATATGTTTGAATTATACTTATTGTAATTTCTCTTTAGGGGGATGAAAGTCAACTATACACTATGGCAAATACTACAGAGGATGGCACCATGACTCCTGAATTGGCTGAAATCATAAAGCGACTGTGGCAAGACCCAGGGATCCGGACCTGCTGTGAAAGGGCAGCAGAATATCAGCTCAATGACTCAGCAGTTTAGTAAGTGACAAGAATTATAGCTTCAGAGCATTTAGATATTATAATGATATGCTCTCAAGAAAGACCTCAAATTAGATAGCCTTTGCCAGAGCTTTAAAAAATGGTGTAAATCAGTATTGCTCCACTGACTTCTATGAAGATACTCCAGTTTATGCCTCCTGGGGATCTGACTCAAAAACTTTAATTGATGAATCTTTGAACCTTTTTGTTGGGTGAGTGCAGGAAGTTTGGACACTCTCCTTCTTTTTGGTGTTTTTATTGTTTGTTATTTTTCTTAAACTTCTCAAGCTCTGGAGAGTGTCTCTACTATTAGGGAGTCATAATTTAGAAATTCCTTGTCCAAATCAGTTCAAATTTGGCTGAAATTATTTACCTTGGAATCAGACATAATTTGTCCAGATTTAATGTCAGTATAAGGTGGAAAATTAGGATTATAATAAAAATTCAGTTGCTGCCGTAACCATGGAATGAGTAAGACTAGCAGTTAATGCTTCCTACATGTTCAGACACTTCACTGTTTTTGTGTTTAAAAGATCCAAAGTGTGTGTATATTGACTAGCATCTACTTTACTACTTCAGTATATTCTGAAGACTGCTGTGGCTGCTGACTTGCATAGAACTGACCACTGGCTAGAATAACTGATAGCCCAGATGCTCGGAAAATGGGAATTTAGGTTTAATACACAATAGTTAGACTGAAATTTTAAAACACTAGGTTGGCCATTGTCTGCTGAACATACATATCAGGCTGACATTGAAATGCTGAGAAGAGCGGAATTACACCTTCCTTCTTCTGATCCGGCTTTTCAGTTTACAGTGTGAAAATCCTATTTCAAAACATATATTTACTAATCTGCAAGGTCAGAAAAATCCCAGCACTTGCACTTTTTAAATGTGCAGGTATGTTAATATTGCCAGATTAGAATGGTGAGCTGTGGAGTTTGCTTGGAGTTGAACTGTAGGTATCCTTCGCTGGGCAGACCTTGTGTCAGAGATGAAAAAAAGTACAAAGCCTAACAAACATCAGAGAGACTTCCATCTGGGCCACATTCCCCATTTGCCTTTGCTTAAACAAATCACTGTCAAAGTGCCAGCTCAGAGAAAGCCTAGGGGCCTGAAGATGTTGACACCATTGTTGAAACACATATCAAAACTGATGTATTTTACCTTTACATTTTGTTCCCTGTTTGGATATCAATTGTAAAAGTCAATGTATTTATTAGCCAAAAACGTTCTTGCCTTCCTTTTTTGTTGCTAATTCACAACTCTCTTTATGTTAGCTTGTAACCTCTGAATGAAAAGAATCTTTACATGTTAGGGTATGTCTGCACTTGCCCCCTAGTTCCAACTAGGGAGGCAAATGAAGCATACCGAACTTGCTATTGAAGCGCGGGACTTAAATATCCCGCGCTTGATTAGCATATTCGCGGCCGGTCGCCATTTTAAAATGCCGGTAGCCCGAATTAACTCGCCGCGTGTAGACGCGGTAGTCCGATCCAAAACCCTTCCCTCAAATTAACTGTTACTCCGCGTCTACACGCCTCTATCAGGGATTTTGTCTCAATGGCAATTTCTACTTGATTGAACTGAGTTTACTAGACAAACTACCTTTCCTACCTGTGCTTTTATAAGCATTCTTGAAGAATATTAAAGAGATTAAAGATTAAATCTGTCCTGAATCTGAAGTTTTCCAGTAAACATTGAAATCCTGGGGCCAAATTCTTATGGGTATCCCATAGATTCCCACTGAAATCCATGGGATACCACTATGTATGTGAGAGTAAAATTACTTCAGTGGAGTTTCTCTCAGTTTACCGGTATGCGAGGGAGAAAGAGAAGTAAATACAGGCCCATTTATACTGGGAAAAACACTCAGCTTTATTGGCATCAGAAATCCCTTTTGATTAATGGATTATCAATCTCTCTTCAATTTCTTTAGCTATCTCAATGATCTGTCCAGGCTGACAGCTCCTGGATATATTCCTAATGAACAAGATATTTTGCGCGCACGAGTAAAAACAAGTGGAATTATCGAGACTCAGTTTTCCTTCAAAGATTTGAACTTCAGGTAGAAAACCATCTGAAACTTCTTCCTGGATTTGTCACATTTGAAGGTCTTTGTATAAAGTTGAGAAAATAATTACAAAAGGCTGATTCCTCTGGATGCTATATATACAAAAAGTCTGGGATATTAGTAACTCAGGTGTGACATTTCTGAACCCTCTCTTACTTATTTGATAGTTCATAGCTGAAACAAGCCAAATACTGGGCTGTAAACTTATCTCATTTAAGTTCATAGTGAAATGACTTGCACGTATCGAAGAATCAGGTTCTTTGTGACTTTGTGATTTTTTATTTCAGTGCAATTTGCCTACCTAAATGATTTTAACAGCATGCAAACATTCTACCAGTATTGATTTGCATCAACTTTCTTCTTTTTTTTCCCTAAGAAGAACTACACTTTGCACTGGAATTGAAATTTATTAGTGTGGGTCAAAAATTGGAATTTCTGTGCAGTGGGAAATTCTGTCCCCTGCTGAACTATCTCCCACCATTGTCTTGAAATTCTCATGATGCACTGTGACTGTTCAACTAGATGGGGGGTGGGGGCGACAACTTAGGGGGAGGGAGGTGTAGTCCAGCCAAGGAGCCCAGCACATAAGGAATAATAGGGGCATGAGTCACCTCAACTACAACTCTCGTGATTAATTCAGACAAAAGCAGATTAATGTGCACAGGCCACAACAAAATGTTTCAATTTGACAAACTAATATGTTTACATCTGAGTTGCCCCCACTTGGATTTTCTCTATTATGAACTTTTTTTTAAATCAGCAAAGTCAAAATTGTTCCACAGAAAATTTGGTTTTTGAATAAACTGAACATTTCATTGAAAAAACATAACCAGCTGTTGTAGTTATGCCTGCTTCCAACTAAAGTCTTTTCCATACACAGAGTAAAACAACCCCCAGCCAACTGATCTGTACTTCCAACTATACAATTTTTGAAAGGATTCATATTAAAAATATACAAGTACCTGTACAGCTGGGTGACCAAAGGTTCTTGAGTGATTAAGTACCTGTTAAAAAGTACATATTTTACTCTTAATTCAGTTAAGCATTTTGATGCTGAGCACAGCAGTATCTAAACACCTTTAAAATCAGAGCCTTAATTGCTACTGCTAAGTCAACCTGGCTTTTCCTGGTCCCTATGTTTCCTATTGATCAATTTGCCCATTTTCTACATGCAAAAGAATTAAACAAACAAAATACTAATGGATCTGTGTTGCTTGCTTTCTCCCTGCCTCTATCTGTTACAAAGGGCCCCTTCCCCATTCATTTCAATGGGAAATTTAAGGTGTACTCCTGCACTGAGCTCTGGATAGATAGATTCCTTCACCCATGCAGAGCCCTAGTGATGTAACAGGAGCTCTGCATCAATGCATGGTGCCAGCCACACAGAGTTCCTTGCATAATTAGGCTTTAGTTTGTACTGGATCCCCAATACATATTTGGAAGAAAAATGCCAATGTGCTTGGCTTCCATGAGGGGAAACAAGAATTCATGCCCACCCATGGCTTGAGCCAGCTGGGGATTTCAATATCCATCCATCCATCTAATTACTTTATGTACTTTAGAAGTTTGAGTGTGTCTTCAGTACCTATTGGCATATGTGGGATGTATATTATTCTTTTCTGCCCAGAATGTTTGATGTGGGTGGACAGCGTTCAGAGAGAAAGAAGTGGATTCACTGCTTTGAAGGAGTTACTTGCATCATATTTTGTGCTGCACTCAGTGCGTATGACATGGTCCTGGTGGAAGATGAAGAAGTGGTGAGTCAGAAGTGGGGGGGGAGCACTTGTGAGTTGGGAAGATTTAATGTTTTCCCTGATAGCACATTAGAATCCTCCCCTTTCCCTTTCCTAATACCCTTATTTGAATGGTTAACACACTGTAGTGGTATAATGCTAGAAGAGCACAGCAGAATAAAAGCACCATGAGGCAATGGACTCTGTCAGCTTTTAATGGGTACCTTTTGCATTTTAACAGAACAGAATGCATGAAAGCCTTCAGCTCTTCAACAGTATCTGTAACCACAAGTACTTTGCTACCACCTCCATTGTGCTGTTTCTAAATAAAAAGGATCTCTTCCAAGAAAAACTAACAAAGGTTCATCTCAGCATCTGCTTTCCAGAATACAATGGTAAGTTATAGGTTTTAAGAGGAAAAATACATTAAAACAGTCAGCATTGGCAAAGCTGCCGAGAGCTGTCAGTAGACTATTAGGGCAAAGGGCCACAATTTAATTTTCATTCTGTGTGAATGCTCTGTGGATACATATCAAACCAAATTCAGACCAACAAAAGTGGGTTCAGTGCCACTGAAACTGATGGAGTTTCACCACAGCCATGTCCACACTACAGATAAGATCGAAGCAGCCGCAGTCAATCTTTCAGGGTTCGAATTAGCGGGTCTGGTGAAGACATGCTAATTCAAACTGAGAGAGGCGCTCCCATCAATGCCGGTAGTCCTGCTTCTACGAAGAGTAAGGGACATGCTCCCTTTGACTTCCCACAATGTGAATGACGTTGAAATTCGAGTTAAGTTACTTTGACTTAAGCTGCGCAATTAACATAGCTGAAGTTGCATATCTTAATTCAAATTTATCCCCTAATGTAGACCTAGCCCTATTTATACTGGGCCTGAATTTGGCCCAATCTGTCTGCGTTACATAAAGATATACTGTAAAATGTGTGAATGCTGGTTCTTCCTGGAGGTCATAATTTCTATGGATATAGAAGAAAGCTGTCATTATATGCTGGTACAGCAGAACATGTAAAGTCATGTTGCAATGCACCAGTAGAAAAACCGTACCATGCTCCAGACTGTTATCCTAATGTGTACATGAAGGCCCACATTTTCAAAAGTGACTAGTAATTGTGAGTGCCCAACTTGGAATACCTTTCACAGGGGCCTGATTTTCAGAAGGTGCATTCTCAGTACTTTTTGAAAATCAGGCCTCTTAAAAGTGTCTTCAGTTGGCCAGCCAAAATTGCTAATCAATTTTGAAAAATGAAGCCAAACATTTAAACAATAGGGTCAGACTTAATGGAGTGATGCTGATACTGGCTGAGGATGTAGTCTTGCATGAACATGACTGAGGCTCACCACATGTCCGGGCAACAGCTGGCCAAAAGATTTCTCCTCCACATCCTAATCTCCTTCTAAGATCCTTCTTTCTGTTAGAGATGCACAAAAAGAATTCAGGAAAATTACATAAAGACAAAATATTTCATTCTCAGGCCTATTTGGCTTTCTTGCTTTTTTCTTTATCTTTTTCCTCTTTCTTCTTCGTGCCTGCCTTCCTGACAGCCTTTTTGTTTCTATGCTCACTCTTGTCTTCCTTTCCATTTCTGACCTGCTGGTTTTTTATCTTGTCTTGTTTCTCCCCTTACTGTTCTCATCCCTTTGACAAGTCTCCCAACACTTTTGCCAGCAGAAAACTGGTACCATGTTCCAAACTGTTTCAAAGGGGTCTAGTAATTTTGAGAGCCCAACCTGAGACCTCTGTTAAAAGCCCTAATTTTCAGAGGATAAGTTCTCAGCATTTTCTGAAAATCAGACCCCTTTAAGGTGCCTTAAGTTGATCACCCAAATTTGCTAGTTGATTTTGAAAATTGAGGCCTATGAGGTTTTCTTCTATTTCTCCACCTCCCCCCCTTTTTTACTCCTTCCTCTTCTCACCTTCCTTTCTGCCAGTCCTTTCTTTTCTATTTTCCTTTCTTCCATTCTATTTTTATCCAACTATTTTCTCATCTCTTCCTCTGTTTCTGCTACTTACTAATTTCCTCCTTTTGACAAGTCCCAGACCAGGCCAATTATTTACATGTTGAGATATGAATTTTGGTTCTGACCTTAGTTTCAGAATTTTAAAGCATGAGTACCTCAAGTTATCTTCCTGACAAAATTGTTTCCTGTCAGCCTGTGTGAAGCCTTTGGTGAAAAATGTTTATGTCATCTGCTATTGTCTCCAACCAGGACTAAACACATTTGAAGATGCAGGAAATTACATCAAGCAGCAGTTTCTAGACTTGAATTTAAGGAAAGAAGACAAGGAGATATATTCTCATATGACCTGCGCCACAGACACCCAGAACATCAAGTTTGTTTTCAATGCAGTAACAGACATAATAATCAAAGAAAACCTGAAAGACTGTGGGCTCTTCTAATATTTGTTCCCTGAACCCGAATCCTTTCTTTCTTCCTCTGCCTCTCTCTTTTTATCTCTCTTTATCCTGCATATTGATTGTAGTGGAAAAATGAGAGAAAAGAGAATATTCTATCAGCTAGGCTTAGGTCAGATGCAACTTTATACGTTGGATGTAGTTTGCATTTTAGGGGGGGAAAATGTGTAAGGAGTGTCCCACTAAAGTCAATATGAGTGAAAGGTGATCAGCACTTCTTAGGATAAGTCCATGAATACTACAGTTGGAGGGGGGTAAATGGTGGAGAGTGAAAGACAATATCCAGGAACGTTCACGTTGGATTTCTTAAGGCTTTAGAAAAACAATATTAAAAAATAACTCCAAATATTATCCAACCATTTCAGTTCAGTGTTCTTCTGGTTTAATGTTACATTGATGGTTTTGAAATTATGTTGCATGAATTCAACAATTTTGTGCAAATATAGAATAACGTTCCCCCCCTCCCCCGTGGAATTTTGATCGTTGTGTTTAGTTGGCTTATGACATAGCAATGCAAATCAGATTTCTCAATATTATTATTTGTGCTAAATTGATTACAGAATATATATGCCTACATACAAATACATATATATCAATTCATTCAAGAACTATATACAGAATTTGAAAAAAAATCAATTTTGGAAGAAGCATGAGGCATCCATTTTGGGATATGGGATAGAGCAGAATTAAAGATATACCTTACAGTACATCCCTTCTTTGATGTGAGTTTAGGGTTCTGAAACCACTTATCTCTGGTCATAGTGTGATAGCTGCCATCTTGGATGGTTGAAAGATCTATATATGCACAGAAAAGTAAGGGGTACAGAGAACAGTCTATAAATATATAAAAGGCAAACAGCAAAGACTGAAAGGATTCAAAGGTAGGATCAGTGGAATAAAATTAAGAAAGAAATTTTAGTCCTTGTTTCAGGAAGATCTTCTAGACAATGACACCCATTAGACTGTACATAGCTTCTCGCAGAACTTTTAAAACTAACTTGAGAAAAACACTAGAAAATAGAGTGTAGCAGAGCTTCATAATATAAGATGACCAAATAGAGTAGGGTCTGCCATCCCTAATCTCTGTGTTTCTGTTAACTTCTAAATTGCAAGCCTTTTACTTAAGTAATTCATCATTTGTATTTTAGTAACTTGTATTCAACATCAAGGTCTTGGGATGACTTTAAGCCAACCAATGACATTTAAAATGAACTCCGTCAAGAGTGGCAGCATCAACATTAATTTCTGAGTGCCATGATGGTATAATGCAAAGCAAAACCTTTTTTTAATTGCAAAACCCTTGTGTTATTTATGATATCGTCTACACCACTTTGAACAAGAGCATGAGCAAATAAACGGACTTTATACTGTGCCTGGAAGGTCAACAAATTCAAATTGCACATTAGAGGGGTTTATGTTGCATCCTCTGAAACATTTGGCTGGTCTCAGAGACAGGATTCTAGGCTGCAAGATCCATTGCTCTGATCCAGAATGGCAATTTCTTTGTTTTTAAAACTGAGCTCTTATAAGCCAACAATAGGAAAGAGCTCCCCAGTTGAAAGCCCAACTCCAAAAATATGCTAACCTTTCCAAAAGTGCAAAGCAAATGACTTTTAAGAGAAGCACCTCTTCTGATCTCAGATGTCAGAGATGCAGTGTTTATTATAGCAAGAACATAGGTCATGCTTATAAAATGACCAGGTTTTGCTTTGGGATTATTTGTATGCGAAGCCTGATTTTTTACCAAATATTTGCAAACTTGGTCAGAGGCAAATTTACTACCTTATACAGCTCTTCACGGCAAAATGACCTATTTTTGCCATCTAAGCAAACTCAGCAACTTTCTTAATATCACCCCAAGAAGAAATTCATGATGGGCCCAGTCCTCTGAGGTGCTGAGAGCTAGCCACTCCCTTTGAAATCAACATTCGCAGTAGAAAGAGTTTGTTGCTATAAAGTAGAAACACTTTCAGGCCTGTAGATTATACATCTATCCCTGCATACTGATCTTTTTAGGACCAGAGAGCATGGTAATAAAAATGAACTACTAATTCCTGATTTCTCAGTTGCTTTCCTTGCTTAAAAAACATAATTGATGTCATTGATTATTTTGTAATACATAATACTTCTTGAACCAGTGCACAAACCCAGCAAATGTGCTGTATCAAATAATAACTACCAAAATTTACAGACTGGCACATCATGGTTCTGACAGCTGCCTACAGAACTTTTTTCAGAAGTCCTGATTTTAAAAAACTACACCTAAAATTCTAACTTAGAATAGCAGCAATTATATCATTAGTAAAGCAAAGAAAGGCCCCCGGGATCCCTTTCAAGTCTCATGAAAATAAATGACCATTAAATGTTTCCACAATGTGCTTGAGATAGTAAGATTTTTAGAGAAACCACTTCGATATATTCATTTCATTTTGCAGTGAAATGATGAAGCAGGATCATTTAAAGGCAAAACACTAAAGCTCTGCATGCTTTATCTGTATTTGATTCTCAGCTGAATAATTAGCCTCTAAATCTCTCCCAAATAGTGAGCAAACAATAAAGTATACAGCCACTTGGGGGCATGCTGACGCCATTTTTGTCCTTTCAATATATACAGCATAATTTCATGGCTTAACTTCAGTATCAGTTCTGTGCTGTTACTAGTGTGTGTAATGGAACAATAAATAAAAATGGATTAGACATCATTCCTCCTAGACACATAGTTCATGCTCCCAGTCCAATAATATGCAATGCCATTCAAGCAATACCAAATTATAATTTAGATATTTTGTATGCACATGCATGCACACAGTGGCTAAACATTGCTGACTAGATACTCTCCCAAATTACTGTGTATGAGAATGGATAAAATTGAATTGTGATAGAGATTATATTTACCATTAAATCTTCCATCAAGTAAATGTTATTTACAGGAAATCATTGCAATCCAAACTGCCATCCTTTGTCTGACTTCAGTACGTTATTATACCAGGGACTGATCTTGCTCACACTAATTCCCAGGGGGGATAGAGCAAGCCTCTACACTTTAAATACCCTGTCTTCATCTTATACAGAACCTTTCATCCATGAATTTCAAAGAACTTTACAAATAAAAATATTATGTCTTGTTGAGTGACAAATAAGGTCCACTCCAATTTGGATTTAGTTTCTTGGAGCCTTTATTTTGTATGATTTAAGACAATGTTATTACTACCTGTCATTTACATATACATGGAAAAAAATAAGACAATAAAAGTGATTGATTAAATTACCTCTCTTGGGAACAGGGCAACTTTTTCTAAATGTCCAGTTTCTGCTATGTGCTTCCCCTATTTTCTCTACTTTCCTATTACCTGTATTTTTACTTCAGTTCTAGGCAGAATGTTACCTCATCTGTTTACCTATTCATTCTAAGCCCTTGGATAAATATTTTATGAATAAAATACAATAACTTACTAACATAATACATTTTGCTTAGCCTACCAAAAACTTATCTGTTTACTTGTATCATTTGTTTTCCATGGTTAGTCCCACTGGCTCCCTCCAGTTGCTAGAATTGATCTGTTTTTCCGCCCTTAGGTTTTTGCTGGTCAACTGGTCTTGGAGTGCACCTGAAGCTAACAGTTCTTTCCTGACACTCTGATTCATCCTGCTATTTACACAGACCAAAGTTTTCAAAGTAAGACACATAAACCAGGTTTCATGGTTTATACAACTCTGAAGCTGTTTCAGCTAAGTTCTGGAATGCTGTATCAGCAGAGATACTTAATAAGAAAAACATGCTTTTTGTTTTTTGACATATATATATAGGAAATGTTATATATATAATCATTTCTTTTCCTTAACACACTATTTCACAACAATCTATTTTACAGTAGCAAAAACTGATGCATGGACAGATGAAATGACTAGGCCAAGGTCAAAGAACAGGCTAGTGGCAGAGTTGAGAATAGAAGACAGGTCTCCTGACTGGAGGCTAGTGTCAAAGCCACTAACTCAGGGATGGACAAATACTGGCCCTCAGGCCAGATCCGGTCCACCTGGGCTAGCTCCTAGCAGGTCCCCACCACTATAGTTACCTGTACTGGTAATCACAGCTGCCCTTGGCTGTGGATCACCGGTCCCAGCCATTGGGAGCTGCGGGAAGCAGTGTCCCAATCCACACTGCTCCCCACCACTCACATTGGCCAGGAATGATGACCATGTTATTTCCCACCCTTGCACTAAATCATGCTACTGCTATTACCCAGTAGTAGCAAGACTTGTTGACCACTGAAATTCAAACAAAAACGATTATTTTGCTGATTAATTATTTTGCTCCTGGCAGAATGTTCATTTGTATTTTCATTTTCATGTGAAAATGTATGTGAGGGTATGTCTACACAGCAAAGTTATTTCAAAATAACAGCCGTTATTTCAAAATAACTTTCCTAGCATCTACACAAGCCAACTGCTATTTCAAAATTAATTGGAAATAGCGGAGGGCTTATTTCGAAATTCGTAAACCTCATTCGATGAGGAATAGCACCAATTTTGAAACTGCTATTTCAAAATAAGCACTGTGTAGACACTTATTTTAAAATAGGGCCACAAGGTAACTTCTGACCTGATGCCCTGGCCACAAGGTAACTTCTGACCTGATGCCCTGCTGGAAACAGTTCCGGCTGGCTTTAAATGCGAGTCAGCATCCAATCAGTGTGGATGTGCTATTTTGAAATAGCAAAAAGCTATTTTGAAATGCATTTTGTCTGTAGACGCGTTATTTCAAAATAAAATATTTCAAAATAACGCTGTAGTGTAGACATACCCTAAGAGAATTTAAAGAAAAGAAGTGGCGATAGCCTCTAGCTCTAACACCTACATTCTTTCATGTTGTCACCTCCCTTTGCCCCCTTCACAAGTAAATGGGAAAATAAATCAGGACTGCACATTTGCTTAGTTGATTATTACTGTTATTATTAGACAGAAACAAGATTGGTCAGGTAATAGACTTTATTAGACCAACTTCTATTGGTGAAAAAGATGATCTTTCAAGCTACACCATCTTAAAGAATAGCTCTGTGTATTGGAAAGCTTGGCCAGGTCTCCCGTAGCAGCTGTTTGCCATTTGGGCCCTTCGGGTTGTGCAGGAAGGTACCTAGTGGCAAGTGATAGCTACTGCTGACCTGACTAAGTGCTGAAGTAGATGTTGAAAGCGTGTCTCTGTTACCCACAGAAGTTGATCCAATAGATGAGATCACCTTGTTTCTCTCATATCCTGGGACCCAGATGGATACAACGGCACTGCAAATGTTATTAAATAGAGGGGGCTTTTAAACCCAACTGTAGAACAAGTTTGGTTTTCAATCATGTTTGTGTCACAAGCAGGCCTGCTGATGGGCAGGAAGGGGGCGGTTGCCCCAATCGTTCAAAGGAGCTAGGAGCTAGGAGCTCCCGGCCTCTGCTCCTGCTATTGCAGCCGCGCGACAGCCAGAGCCCCAGGGCCCTTTACATTGCAGCCAGAGCTCATGCTATATACTCCATGCAGCTCTGAGGGCTGGGGAGGGCGTGTCGCAGTCCAGATGGTGCTGAGAGCTGGCTGCCTGCAGGCCTGCCCCTTCAGCCCAAGGCAACACACATTCTGGGGGCTCAGAGCCAGGACCCCCACACACCTTGCCCAGTCAGAAGCACAGCAAAATAGCAGAAGTGTGCAAAACAAAAGGAATAAAAAAGAAAACACTATTTCACTCTGCCAGGATAGAAAGAGCCTTTGATTGCACCTTTTAGATGAAATACAATATGCAGTGATGTCTTATTTGACTGTTCACATATTTACAAACCATGGGTTAGGATTTTCAAATACCTAGGAATCTGGCAACTTTACCATTGGGAGCATTCAATGGAAGCAGAGTTAGGGCAAAGCTAATCACTCGTTGTCCCCTCTAGTAAGCTGTCAGCAGGTGTAGGAGACTCAAAGGCCTCAGTGAACCTCTGCTGACTCAACTCTCAAAGTGGGCATCACCCTTATGATCCTATAAAAGCCGCTGTGATGTTAAAACAGGCGCTCAGATGAGCTACCCCGACTTGTTTGTAAGTCAGTGTCTAAGGCTGTCAAATCTTTTGAGGCAGAAATGGACATTTACACCACTTTTACTTGCTGGATAAAACTGGAAATCCAGATCAAAGTCTTTGTAAAGGATTACTGAGTCATGCATTGCATGGTTTGCATTTTGTGGTATTTCCATATCAGTGTACAGAGTAAGTAAAGTTGATGTGCCAGATGCTGTACCCCATTGCTACATTATGGACATGAAAATGCAGGACTGTACATTAAGCTTCAAGCTAGGTAATAGAGGTAGTAGACTCTTTTTACCAAAGAGACTAAAGAAACAGTGTTTAAGATTCTACTTTTTATATCTGATGTGGATTAAAAGCTATGATCTATCACTTAACCACTTTTGTCTTTCATAAAACATAAAGGTACATGTGAAATTTCTGTGCATGAGATTTTGTGATCACCGAACAATGGTAAATGACAGCCTAATGGCACAAAAGACCTATTTATTCATTGATTTGTATTTCACATAGGTATTTCCTAGCCCTTATTCTTTATTTTTTCCCTTCTTTTGCTTTTCTTTTACTTCCCTCATCTTCCTCCACTCCCATTCACTTTGCATCAGAGCAACCGTCCTCCCACATTAGAAGGCCAGGATCAGCCCCCTTCTCATCTGAAAGAGCAATTACTAGAGCAGAACAGGCAAGCTATTCCCCTTGTCTCTGACACGTCCCAGTTGAAAGATGCTTCTGAGAAAGAAGTAAGCTGCCCTGTGATGCACATCAGTATGTAGTACTGCATCTCACAGGATGGCATATTTCCTCATAAATAACCTGCCACCACTGTGTCAGGGAAACCCGAGTGTCTTTAATCATGTGAGTAGTCCCGGAAGTGAAGGAACTACATGTGCTCAAGTGCACTGCTGGATCAGGGCCAAAGTGGTCAGAGAGGTCACTAGAAAAAGACACAAACAACATTTTCATCCTCTGAGATTACACATAGTTTTTCCTACCATGCTTCTAGCCTAAGAGCAAATAATTGATGTTAAGTCTCAGATATGGAGTCTCAAAAGTTCACATTCTCTCTAGACCTCTCAGTCAGCCACTCTTCACTAAAAATAAATTCTTCATCTACTAAATTGAAGACTGCAGTCTATTCTCCCATCTATGGGGACCTATAACTCTTATTACTGTCAATAAAGATTGCACATGCCCATGGATAGGAAAATAAACCCCTCCCGATTTAAATCAGCTACATTCATTACATATCCTAAAGCCATTTGTAGGGTACCATTGCTCATAAGCTTTCAGTAAATATAGCCCCAACTCTGAAAGGAAGGGAGAAGCAGTTGCTGCAGGAAGGGCCTGCCCATGAATCAAATGCATTTTGAGGCTGAGATAATGAATATCACAAAAGCCTCTTATTCTTGGCACAATCCAGAGTCCATTAGAAAAAAAACTTAAATATTACAAAGCATTTAAGCAATTCTCATCTGGCTAAGCACTTAGCTTTTGATTGCATTTGAATGGGGGGGGATGCAAATGCTGTCTACATCAACGTAGAAAGCCCTAAATGCAGTAGACAACTGACGACTCACTGCGTGGGAGGCAGCCAGGTAAGGGAACCTCCAAAGACTTGGCATGACACTACGTGATGCTACCCGATGGCTCTCTTTGCACCCATAGGGTGTCCAGCTAGTGACAACACTGTAACCCCTGGTTAACACTCTGCTGTTGGCATAGAGAAGAGAAACAGCAGCTACAGTTGCTTTTGTAGTGTATGTAGAAGTGGCTGTACAAATGGTTCACGGTCTAGGGGAGCAGAAGAATCCCTCATCCCCACCAACTTTATACACAAGGAATATTTACTCAGGCTTTGCACCGCCCTCCAGAATTCCACCCTTTTTGCCTTGCTCTGACATGATAATGGGTTTTCCTATTTTTTTTACTTAGTTTGATGCAAAATAATTTTCATAATGCATTTCTAAGATGTGCTAAGGCAGTCAAGAACTGAGGCACTTCTTACGAATCACCATTAACATATCTAATGGAACAAGAACCAGAGCTAGAACACCACGTCTGCTGTGCAGATCATTTGGATCTCGTGTGCCTGTTCTTATGGTTTTAGCTCACCAGGTGGCACCTGCTTGCTGATGCATATATGAGGGTCAACTCCAGCCTCACTGATGCTTCATGCAGCCCCCCTATATGTGAAGTTGTAAGGACCGCAGGGGTGGCGAGCTGTATGGGTCCCTGGTGCCTGTGCTCCACCTATATGAGAGCACAGGGGCACAACTCCACCAAAGTTCAGGGCTGGATCTCCCCTGGCCATGCCTACCACTCCTACATGCTTACCCAGCATGTCTCCTGGCCCCGCCTGCCACCCCAGGCAAATGAAAAGAGCCTGGGGCCCCCACCACCACCACCACTAGCAGTGCAGCAGAGCTTCCATATCCAGAAGTGGCTGCTAGCACCTCGCTGCAGCCCCTGAGCTTGGGGGGCAGGGTATGTCTCAGTGCACTGCTCCTACCCTGAGCACTCCTGCAGCCAATGGGAGCTGTGTGGTGGTGCCTACAGATAGTGGCACTTGGCAGCCCCTTTGCTCCCTTGCCTAGGAGCCAGTGCCAGTCACTTACAGGAGCTGCCCCAGGTAAGCACCACACCTCTCATCCCCTCCTGCTCGCCCCCCCCCAGCCTAGAGCCTGCACCCCACCTCCAAACTCCGTCCCAGAGCTAAACTCTTCACCCCTCCAGCCCTCCTGCACCCAAATTTCCTCCTAGAGCCTTCAACCTACACCCCCTTCTGTACCTCAGTCCTCTGCCCCTGCCCAGAACCTGCAACCAGCACCCAGCACCATTCCAGAGCTTCAGGCAAGTCAGGGGTGGACTTGTACCCAGTCTGGGCACCACAAAAATTACTACAAAACCACCATGCCTGACAGGCGGCACATCACAGACAATACATCTGTCTGAGGAATAGGAGGCCTTACAACTCACCTTAGCATTCAAATTGTTCTATTCTTGGTGGTATCGTGAATCCTCAAGAGGTTAGATCATCTTCCCAGGTGAGAAGGGTTTTAAATAAGGCCCTACCAAATTAATGGCCATGAAAAACACATCGTGAACCATGAAATCTGCCTCCCTCTACCCCACTATGAAATCTGATCCTACTATACAGCTATCACAGGGGAGACCAGCATTTCTCAAATTGGGGGTCCTGATCCAAGAGAGTTTCAGGGGGTTGCAAGATTATTTTAGGATGCCTGCAGTATTGCCAGCCTTACTTCTGGGCTGCCTGCAGAACTGAGTGGCCAGAGAGCGGCAGCTGTTGGCCAGGTGCCCAGCTATGAAGTCCACACCCTGCCAACTGCAGTGCAGAAGTAAGGGTGGCAATACCACACCATGCCATCCTTACTGCTGCACTGCTGCCTTCAGAGCTGGGTGGCCAGAGAGTGTCAGCTGCTGATTGAAGGCCCAGCACTGAAGGCAGCCAGGAAGAGGTAAGGGTGGCAATATCATACTATACCAACCATACTTCTGCACTGCTGCTTGCTACCTTAAGAACTGAGATCCTAGGCAGCAGCCAGCCTTCTCCTGCTACCCAGCTCTGAAGGTAGCACCATCAGCTGCAGTAGCACAGAGATATGGGTAGCAGTACTATACTCTCCCCTCCCCCCCCACACACACACTAACCATACACCCCCCACCTCCCCTCACTCCTGCTGTCAGGACTCTGGTGTTGTATCTCAGCTGTGGGAGTGTAGTCTAGTGGACTACAGCAGGGGGTAGATAATCTGGGTTCTACGTAAGAACATCAGTATAGCCAAATGGGGTCAGACCAAAGGTCCATCTAGCTCAGTATCTTGTCTTCTGACAGCTGCAAATGCCAGATGCTTCAGAAGGAATGAACACAACAGGCACTCACGGGCTACGTCTACACTACAGCACTATTTTGGGATACCAGAAGTATCCCAAAATAGCTATTCCACGTCTTTTTGTGCATCCCCATTATTTTGAAATATAATGGGCTCACCATTCCAACGTCCCTGTAAACCTCATTCCATGAGAAGTAAGGGACGTTGTGGAATAGCGATTTATTTCCAAATAAGTGCTGTGTCAACAGTGCCAAATTTCAAAATAAGCTATTTTAAAAATGACTCAAAATAAGCTATACAATTTGCGTAGCTCAAATTGCATAGCTTATTTTGAGCTCCAGGTGCAGCGTAGACGCACCCACTGAGTGATTCATCCCATCATCCATTCCTCGCTTCTGGCAAACAGAGGTAATGAATATGCATAGTGTTGGATCTCTGCCCACACTGGCTAATAGCCATAGAGGGACATGTTCTCCATGAACTTATCTCATTCTTTTTTGAACCCTGTTATAATCTTGGCCTGCACAACATCCTCTGGCTGAGTTCCACAGGGTGACTGTGAAGAAATGCTTTCTTTCGTTTGTTTTAAATCAGCTGCCTATTAATTTCATTGAGTGACTTCTAGTTCTTTTGTTATTTGAAGGAGTAAATAACACTTCCTTTTTCAATTTTTCCACATCATTCATGATTTTATAGACCTCTGTCATATCTCCCCCTTAATCATCTCTTTTCCAAACCGAAATGTCCTAGTCTTTTTAATCTCTCCTTATATGGAATGTATTCAGTACTCTTAATACTTTCTGTTGCCCTTCTCTGTACCTTTTCCAAATTCAGTATGTCTGTTTTTGAGAGGGGGTGATCAAATCTTCACATAGTAGTCAATATGTGGGAGTACCATGAATTTATAGAGGCAATATGATATTTTCTGTTTTATTATCTATGCCTTTTCTAATGAGTCCCAATATTCTGTTAGGATTTTTTGATTATCACTAGATATAGGGTATATATTTTCAGACAACTATCCACATTGACTTCAAGATCTCTTTATTGGTGGGTTCAGCTAATTTAGACCCCTTAAGTGTGTGTGTGTGTGTGTGTGTGTGTGTGTGTGTGTGTGTGTGTGTGTGTGTGTGTGTGTGTGTGTGAGATTATATTTTGCCAAGTGCATTACTCTGCATCTCTGCATTTATCAACATTGGATTTCATCTGCTATTTTGTTGCTCAGACACCCAGTTTTGTGAAATGCTTTTTTTAACTCTTCCAAGTCTGCTTTGGACTTAACAATCTTGAATTAATTTTATATCACCTGCAAATTTTGCCATATCACTGTTTACCCTTTTTTTCCAAATCATTTATGAATGTGTTGAACAACACTGGACCCAGTACAGACCCCTGGGGGACACCACTAATTACTTCTCTCTAAGGATGAAAGTAACTTAACTTTCTTACAGGTACTCTGCTATCACAATACCTCCTGTAGGAGGGGAGGGGGAAGGCGGGTTGGGAGGTTGCAATAGGACAGTACCTGTAAGAAAATTAAGTGTGGCCTGGAGTATGGGAGGACGTTAAATGTGGATTGGAGTGCAGGAAGCTTGGGGCAGGGAGATCGGTGTGTGTGTGGTTGTGGTGTAGCCTGGGGCAAGGGGCTAAGGGTGTGGGTGGCTCAAGGCAGGAGGCTGGGTTGTGGAGGATGCAGGAGGCAGGGCAAGGGATTGGGAGTTGTGAAGAACTCAGGATGGGGTGTGCAGAAATCCAGGCAGGGGATTGTGGGGGCTCAGGGCAGGGGATTGCAGTGTAGGTGGCAGTTAATTGCAGGGAGCAAGCCTGGGAGTGTGGCGACCGCACGCTGCCAGATCCCCGAGGCTGGCCAGGGCATTTGGGACCATGCTGCCTAGCCACTGGATCTCCAGGGCTAGCTAGGGCAACACGGTCTGCTTCGCCCAGCCACATGAACACTGTGGATGGAGCCTGAGTGCACTGTGGCTACACAACCCAGGATGCCAGTAGCATCGAGAGCCCAGCACCCAGGATGCCAGTCTCTCACCCATGTGCTGCGTCGGGGCACACCACCTTACTTTCACCTTTACTTCTCACTACTCTCACCATTTATTCCCACCCTTTCTTTCCTATCTTTTGACTGGAGCACCTGACAATGTTTTCTGGATCATCTAATGATCCTTAGTTTGCTTGAATGACAAGCATTCTGTTATCTTAATCACCCTGCCCCTGTTTAGAAACAAACTCCCTGATGCAAAGAATATGTTGCTCCTAGCTTCCAAATTCATCACATATCACACTCAGGCTGTGTTGCAGGTAAGGACTCTATCTGGGACTAGGGTGAGTAGACCTCTGGCACAAAAATTCGTAGGGGGCGGGGCTACAGATCCCCCAGCCCTGCCTAAATGGCACTCCTGTAACATATTCATAAATGATCTGGAGAAAGGGGTAATCAGTGAGGTGACAAAATTTGCAGATGATACAAAAGTGCTCAAAATAGTAAAGTCCACAGCAGATTATGAAGCGCTTCAAAAGGATCTCACAAAACTGGGAGAGTGGGCAACAAAATGGCAGATGACATTCAATGTTGTTACATGCAAATCAAAGCATTTTGGAAAGCACCCTCCCAACTATGTATGTAAAATGATGGGGTCCAAATTAGCTGCTATTAAGAGAGAGATCTTGGAGTCAGTGTGGATAAGTCTCTGAAAACATCCACTCAGTGTGCAAAGGCAGTTAAAAAAGTGAACAGAATGTTGGGACTCATTAAGAAAGGGATACATCAGAACACAGAAAATATCGTATTGCCTTTCTATAAATCCGTGGTACCCCGCATCTTGAATACTGTGGGCAGATGTGGTCACCTCATCTCAAAAAAGATGTATTGAAATTGGAAAAGATTCATAACAGGGCAACAAAAACAACTGGGGAATGGAACAACTGCCATATAAGGAGAGATTAATAAAACTGGGACTTTTCAGCTCGGAAAAGAGATGACTAAGGGGGAATATGATAGCAGTCTATAAAATCATAAGTGGTGTAGAGAAAGTAAATAAGAAAAAGTTATTTACTCCTTCCCATAACACAAGAACTAGGGGTTCACCAAATTAAATTAATAGGCAGCAGATTCAAAACAAAAAAGGAATATTTCTTCATACAACGCACAGTCAATCTGTGGAACTCCCTGACAGAGGATGTTGTGAAGGCCAGGATTTCAAGATTCAAAAAGGAACTAGATATTTTCATGCAGAATATGTCCATCAGGGGCTCTTAGCTAGGATGGGCCGGGATGGTGTTTCTAACTTCTATTTGCCAGAAGTTGGGAGTGGGTGACAGGGGATGGATCACTTGAGGATTACCTGTTCCATTCATTACCTCTGAGCATTGTCCAATGTTGGCAGACAGGATACTGGGCTAAATGGACCTTTGGTCTGACCTAGTATAGCTGTTCTTATGTTGAAAAGTAAGTTTCAAAGGAAAGCTTGGATATGTGACCTGAGTGTAATCCGGGATGGGCAATAATTTTTCAGGAGGGGCCACTCCAAGAATTTGGTAAGTGGTCAAGGGCCACATTTTTCTATGATATTAATAGAAAGGGAGCATGGTCTGGGTTTGAGCTTGGGTGCAAAAATGAACTCAGGGTAGGGCACTGGGGTGCAGGAGGGGGTTGGGGTCTGGGAGGGAGTATGGATGAAGGAGGGGGTTGTGATGGAGCCAGAGTTCTGGGGTACAGGAGGGGATTGTGATGGAGGTTGGGCATTGGAGTACAGGAGAGGATGCAAGCTCTTGGATGGGAGTGGGTGCAGGAAAGGATTCTGACTGAGGGAGACATGTAGGAGGAGGTGCAGGGCCTGGGAGGGAGTTGTGACCTGTGGCACAGGTGCAGGAGGGGGTGCAGCGGTTTGGATTGTGACCTAGGGTAAGAAGGAGTTGTGACCTGGGTTAGGAAATTGGAGTGAAGGAGGCAGTGAGGTACAAGGTGCAGGCTCTTGCCAGGAGGCATTTGCCCAAGACAGCTCCTGGCCAGCAGCTCCCTGCCAGCCACTACCCCACATGTCGCTCGTAAAGGCCAGCGGCTGGGGCCAGCATGTGCGTCTCTGCACAGAACATGCCCTGGGAGGAGGGGCCTGTTGCACATGCCCACATGCACGGCCCAAGTAGTTCCCATTAGCAAGTTTTCAGCCAATGGGAGCTGCAAGAATTATGATGGGGGGCAGTATGCGGAGAGCTCTGACTTCCCAAGGGGTGCGTGCCATGCAGAGATGCACATGCTGGCCCCAGCAGCTGGCCTCTTTGAGTGGTGTGTGGGGCCGCAGCAGGCGGGGAGCCTACCTAAGGGTCCTGCTTTGGCTCAGGACATTGGCAACCCAGAGATTGTGGCGGGCCAGACCAAAATGTTTGGTGGGCCAAATGTGGCCGCGGGCTGTATTTTGCTCACCTCTGCCTGGTGTAACTGAAATAGTGATAACTGTCTGAATCTGAAAAAAACCCAAAACAACAGCTCAGAGAGAAATAATCATCCCCCTGCATGTCAGGTAAGTGTAACTCCCAAACCCACTGCTCTGGAGGGCCCTGCCAACATCACCCCAGAATAGATTCATCCATTCCAAGGCCAGCAGGGACCATGGTGATTATCCTGTATAAAACAGGCCACAGACCGTCCACAGACTGATCCAAGAGCAGATCTTTGAGAAAAAACACCCAGCCTTGATTTACAAATTGTCAGTGATGGAAAATACTCTTGCAACTCTTGATAAATTGATCCAATGGTTAATTACTCTCACTGTTTAAAATGTACAGAGGTCTGTACAGACCTTTGTGCAGAGGTCTGTATGTGCAGCAGCCGGAGGCAGATGCACAGGATTAACACACCTGTAGAAGCAGATATACCCCTTCTCACACACCTTACCACTTTCACCACTGTCTCTACAGGAGCCAGGGGAGCCCAGCTGCCACACTTGGGGTATGGCTACACTAGCCCCCCTAGTTCGAACTAGGGTGGCTAATGTAGACATTCGAACTTGCAAATGAAGCCTGGGATTTAAATATCCCGGGCTTCGTTTGCATGTTCCCGGGCACTGCCATTTTTAAATGCCCGGTAGCTCGAACTACCTGCCCGCGGCTACACGCGGCACGGGCTAGGTAGTTTGAATTAACACTCTTAATTTGAACTACCGTTACTCCTCCTGCAATGAGGAGTAATGGTAGCTCAAATTAAGAGTGTTAATTCAAACTACCTAGCCCATGCTGCGTGTAGCCGCGGGCAGGTAGTTCGAGCTACCGGGCATCTAAAAATGGCGGTGCCCGGGAACATGCAAACGAAGCCCGGGATATTTAAATCCCAGGCTTCACTTGCAAGTTCGAATGACTACATTAGCCACCCTAGTTCGAACGAGGGTGGCTAGTGTAGCCATACCCTTGCTGTTCCTAAGAGGAGAAAATGCTGCTGCCATTCTTCAGGCAAGGTGTTAACAGACCCTGTGCCACAGTCTGTTAAGATCCCCTGCCACTTTGACTCCTCTACGTAGAGGATAGGACCACACACAAAGAGGAGGGGCTGCGTTGTGATGTGCTTAAGTCTGTTCTGGTATCAATGCATTCAATGGGAGTTGTGTGTATACACTGCTTTCAAGATCCAGCCCTTATTTAGGACTTAATATCAGAGCTGACCAAGAAGATCTGCATCAGAACCATTTTCCACTGGCAAATGCAATTCCTCCAAAATAGAAACACTTCACAAAACTGTTAGGATTTCATCAAAATTTTTGTTTCAGAGATAAAAAGGGCAGAGGGGAGCTTTGACAATTTTTCTTTTTGAAATGATTGTTTTGAAAAATTATATTTTGTGTTATAACAAAAAAAAGTTAAAAAAGAAACAAAAAACATTTGGATCCACCTCCAAGCAACTTTTTCTCCAGAATTTTGTTCCAAATCGAAACCAAAACAAATGTTGAAATCTCAAAATCCTCCATGAATGGGAATTGCCATTCTGGACACAGCTGGAGTTAGTTGTATGTATCTCTTCTTTGTTTACATCTGCATGGCAAGTGGCAGCGAGTGTCAGAGCCTGGCTATACAGACCCAGATTTGGGCTCATGCTATGGCACTCAGGGTATGTCTACACTACACACACATTTTGAAATAGCACAGCCACACTACAAGGAAACCTCAAAATTAGTCCTAGGCAGGCTCCCCTAATGTGGATGCCCTACCTCAATGTAGAGCCCCAGGAAGCACTAGGGAGTAATTACTTTGAATGGCCCCGGAGAGTAGTTATTTTGAAATAGGTGCAGTGGAGTGCCCACACTACAGCTATTTCGAAATTGCTGTTTTGGAATAGGTGTTATTCCTCATAGAATGAACTTTACAGGAGTCGGAATAAGCCATCCATTATTTCAAATTTATTTTGAAATAACAGAATTGCTATGTAGAGGCTCACATTGTTATTTCAGAATAACAGCCATTATTCCGAAATAACACTGCTATATAGACGAACCCTAAAACAACTGGGTACACATTCAAGGTCAGGCTGTGAAGGTCCCCTCTCCCACTTCTCTAGCCTTCTGAGACTGAGCTCCAACCCAACTCTGAATGTCTACAGATAATTTTCTCACTGTAGCATGAGCCCTGTGACCCCAAATCTGAAGATCCGCACTCTGAGACTCATTGCTGCAGGTTTCTGCTTGACATGCAGATGAACCCTATCTCAGCCTGCATGTGGGAGACCCAACATACTCTGGGAGCAGCAGCCTTCAGTGCCTGAATAGCTTTGACAAGACATCCAGCGATGAACAGTGGTTCTCACACCACACTTCATCCAAAACCCAGACATTGCATGAGCTGAACACCCTTAATTCCAGTGAGATACTCAACAGGATTTGAGGGCTCTCAACACCATGTGGGGGGTGCACTATCAGGGGAAATTCCATGGTCATGAAAATGGTTTTCCCAGGGTGAGGCTCATCCATTGCACTGTGGGTGTGCTGACCCCGGCGATTTCCCCAAACGCAGGAAACTCGACTGCATAATTTGTGGTAGTGAGGGACAGTGTTCGTGCTTTCCGCTAGGGAAAAAAATCTTCGCAGGATCAGGCTCCAGGTACTTTCCACTTTGGGGATGTTTTATTTGTTTGTCTGTCTTTGTGAGTTCCCATTGAGTTTACATTATTAATTTTTCCCAATGAGCCTGTAAATATTTGTTGCCAATACAGTCTGATATTTACCTGTTGAGAACATTATTTCTTCCACTCAGGAAGGCCCTGTTTATACAAAGAAAAAATCTCACTTCATTGCAAATCTCCTCGTTCAGAAAAGGTCCCAGATAATGCCTGAACTAGGAGGTTTGCAGGTTGGAGCTAGTGCAACAAAACCCCCGGCTGAGCCCAAACAGTCACAAGTGCAATGTGTTCCGGAGGTTAAGCTATCAAACATCCACTAGCTAATTGTAACATTAATCTCTTTCTGCCAACTGCTGGGAGGTTAATACTGTGCTAGAGGCATGTTGCCATGTAAAGCCATTTCATTCTGTGCTGGAAGTCATGACTGCTTGTACAGATCCAACAAAATGACAGTGAATGGAAGGAAAAAGGAAAGCAAAGAAAAAAGCTACGATGTTTATTGCTTTGGAAGGACAAACGTTTGAGAAGTGGCCTCAGGTCTGAGAGGCCTCAGTGTTTACACTGCCCAACGTAAGACACTCAGAGGTCATTTCTGAAAACTTGGACCAAAATGTCCAGACTATTTCAGAGCAGCTGGTGGCTTTGGGGATCAATGCAGAGAGTGGATTAAGTGGCTCAAGGCTGCAAAATGAAGGATGCTAATGGCACCTCTGGGAACTCTGTCTTCCTGTCTCTTTTTTAAGAAATTTAACTGGGTTCTGAGAACTGTAGCAAACCCTGAGCCCACAAAAGTGTATGACAATTAGCTGAGAAGGGTCAGGGACCCTATAACTAGGGCTCTACCAAGTTTACAGTCCATTTTGGTCAATTTCACAGTCATATGATTTTAAAAATGGTAAATTCCATGACTTCAGCCATTTAAATCTGAAATGTCACGGTGCTGTGATTCATAAGGGACCTGGTTCAAAAAAGAGTTTGGGGGGAGTCAAAAGGTTCTTGAAGAGGGGTACTGAAGGCAGCACTGCTGCCAGCAGCAGCAAAGACGTAAAGGTAGCATGGAATGGCATGCTGCCCAGCTCTGAAGTCAGCACAGGAGTATGGGTGACTATACCATGATCCCCTAAATTAACCCTGTGACCCTCCTGAAACTGTCTTGTAGGTCAGGACCTCCACTTTGAGAAATGCTGGCCTCCCCTATGAAATCTTTTTGGAAGTGTAAAGCACACAAAAGACCAGATTTCACAGGGGGAAATCAGATTTCATGATCCATGATGCACTTTTCATGGCCATGAATTTGGTAAGTCCCTAGTTAAACTCCCTAGTGCCAAAAGAATGTTATTTGATGGATGAAGGGCAAGAAGTGACCCTGGCACTGAGACCCAAAGGAGTCTGAGCTTCAGAGCAGTGGCCGCACATTCTGGTTCATCTTTAGATAATCTGTTTGGGGGCAGCCCTAGGGAGCAGCAGACAGTGGAACCAGTGGAACAGGAAACACTGTTGGAGACAGAGCCTGGAAAGTTTCTGCTACCATGTTTATTGTTATTAAAAATGGACACTGGGATTGGCAGGGAAACAACAAGCAGGTCTCATAAAATTTTTACAAGTTCTTCACTGATTGTTGGCAATATGGGCTGGGGCTACAATGAAGGATATCACATATTCCTGCTAATATTATTCACCTTATAAACCAAACACACCAGTTCTGTATTGACTGCCCCATAAACTGTATTCAACAAAAACTGGCTGTAAAGAATCCAAACCAAATCAGAGTGTGTATTTGGTCCATAGCTGGCTGAAATATGAGTCCAAATTACAGGGGATGGTGTTGTTAGAAGGGGGACTCAATGGCTGGAAGTCACCAGGTTGCTGTGAGGAGGCTGTACTAGGTCCCTTTGCCATATCAGCATCTTGTTGATTTGAGCATGGTTTTTTGCTCGTGTCCTATCCAAATTAAAAGTGTCTGAGGAACTGGAACATCTGGTAACTCTGGAGATAGTTGCAAGAATGTTTTAGGACCAAAAAGACTTACACATTTTTTCACTTAAAGATCTTGTATCAAATTCTGAAACATGTGGGGAAGGCAGAGAAACTTGCAATTCCAGCATCCATTCTAGGGAAGCAACTAAAAGCTCCCATCTGGCATTGG
This sequence comes from Pelochelys cantorii, assembly GCA_032595735.1. NCBI lineage: Eukaryota > Metazoa > Chordata > Testudines > Trionychidae > Pelochelys > Pelochelys cantorii. The sequence continues at coordinate 327,131,245 of CM064326.1, read as the reverse complement.
CCAAGAACTGTCATGTCTGAAAAATGTGAGCTAAGTAAAAATGTCTGCTTTCTCTCAAAGGAGGAGCAGTTTATTAGAAAATAACTCTCTCTCCCCGCCCCCCCCACCCCCAACCCACCCTCCCACCATGCTACCTGTGACGGTCACAGACAAATCCCAGATGAGATTTTCCAGCCTCTGCAGTAATGGATTCCTTTTGTTAGCTCCTCCATTTCCTCAGATACTTTTACGTTACGTTATACAGGGCACTCAAAGGACAGAAATCAACTGAGCCGCAATGAGCAAAACCTGCCCACTAGGTGCCCCTTGAAAACACACATATGCTCACGAACATTTCTGTGTTGCTACAGTGAAACCAAGAAACAATCTCATTTTATGAGGTTCAGAAACAGCTTTTTTGCCTAACTCCTGTATTACCTGGGGAAAGGGGTGGGGGAAGCGTTTACTGTGCATGCTCACTCATCAGTTTTGTAGGCTGACTTCCACCCTTCAGTGACAATGCCTCTGGAAAGGAAAAGATACCATGTTATCAGGCCAGGCCCAGGCAAACCCACTGCCATCAGTGGAGCTGCAGCATGCTTATCACTTATTCAACACTTTATATTTTCAAAGGACTGTACAAATATTAACCCATTAACTTTGGCAATGGTCCAGGGAGGGAGGGAGGTCAGCAAACTCAGCCCTATCTTGCACACAGTAACTGACGGACACAAAGGGGGTTAATGCTCCATAGCACCTTCCAAGAGGGGCACCCAAAGGTATTTTTCCTGCTAGAGGCAGGATTCCTCCCAGAGCCCAGAGATGCATAGTGTGCCACATCCAATGCTTAGGGTTGCTAGGTGTCTGGTTTGTGACTGGAATGCCCGGTTTTAAAGGGACCCTGGCAGTGCCAGTCAGCACCCTTAAAAGACCATTTGGGGATGCACTGGAGGGCTGGTGCGAAGACTGACCTCTGATCTGCCCTGGCTCCATGCAATTTCCAGATGTGACCACGAAGTCCCTGCAACTGCTAGGCCCAGGGAGGCTCTGTACACTGCCCCCTCCCCAAGTGCCAGCTCCACAACTCACATTGGCCAGGAACTGCAACCAATGAGAGCTGCAAGAGCAGTGCCAGTGAGTGCGAGAGCAGTGTGTTGAGCCCCCTGACTGCCCTTGCACCTTGTGGCCACTTCCTGGGAGCCAAAATCAGTGCTCCTGGGAACCTGCACCCCAACTTCCTGCCACAGACCAGAGCCCCCTCCTACACTCCAAATCCCTTATCCCTGACCCCACCCCAAAGCTGCCTGCACCCTCACTCCCTTCCCTCAACCCAACCCACAGTTCCATCCTACTGAGGGTGGAGGACAGCCAGAGATGGAGGGAAGAGGGATGGAGCCAGCAGGAAGCAACGCCTCAGAAAAGAGACGGGGCAGAGGCATAGTCTCAGGGAAGGGCCTGGCAGGGGGCAGGGCAGGGGTGTTAGGTTGGCAAGTCGACTAATGCTGTACCTCTTTATGCAATGCAAACTGTGACCCACAGCACAAGCACATGGTTTCATGGGCCAGTGGCTAGACAAAGGCCCTTTAGGGTGCCATGTGTCTCCAGGTAGTAGGCACAAAGTAGCCCCTAGGCATAAGGGAACAGCAATTCCACCAAGCCCTTACACAGGCCACCATGAGAGGGTCTTTATACACTCCTCACCACCACTGTGCCCCTTCCTATCTAGCCCAAATGGATTCAGAGATCTTAGGTGAGTAATTTGCCAGTGCTTGGATTAGGCTCTGACTAAATGCCCAGAGCTTAAATCACACCCGCAGCTGTTCTAAGTTTGCCTTAGAGCACTGCACAGGGACAGTTCCTAGAGCCTGCCTCTGAAGCAATAGCCTTTTGCCATCTTTCATACAGAACAGATGAGGCCTGTTAGAGAGACACATGCCGTGCCCTCCCAGACCATGCTGCCGCAGTTGATTTTCTATGGTTCGAATTAGCGAGTCTAGTGAAGACCCGCTCATTTGAATTGAGAGGGTGCTCCCATCAGTGCTGGTAGTCCTGATCCTCATGAGGAGTAAGGAAAGTCAACCTCCGCTATGTGGATGGACCAAAACCACGATTTAAGATATGTAATTAATGTAGCTGCAGTTGTGTATCGTAAATCGATTTTCCCCTTTAGTATAGTCCAGGCCTCAGGGAGACTGTTACTGTGATTGTTTCCTAGTTTCTCTTAATCTCAAAGTTCATTCAATCAGCAAATATATGACAGCTTCTTGTGTACAGAAATCATTAACGGGTATCTTTGCCTATTTAAGCTCCTAGTATGCCCTTCACTAGTGCCCTGCAGTATCTGAATGAACTAATGGGGTATTAAGGAATGTAGAAAATGAGTATAAAAGAGAACTCATTGCTCTTCTTAAAGGTTCAAGGTGAAAAAGCCAATACAGGATCATGTTAGCCCTCTTCTCTTTGACACGGAACTGGGAGAGATCTTGTCCTGGAAGGTGAACCACAATGAAGCCAGCAAGCAGCCATTTGGGGTAGATCAGAACCAGTGGTTTGTCAAAATGTAGACACATTTTTAAGATAAAAAAGTGCCTGCTTTTTACTGGCTGCACTTGATATTTACAATACCAAGCTCCTGTGGAGGAGGGGGAACCACTGTCTGTAATAGATATTTTCGCCCAACCCATTCTGAACTCCAACATATCATTTTCTGTAGCCATGAAAATTACAGGACTGTTCAGAAGCTGCCAAACCAGTGACATGCACAACACGCATCTTTTGACTCAAAACATTTTGAAGGCTTTTCTTAAAAACAGCTAAGTGTGTCTCATGCTTCCAGAAACCTATAATAAAGAGCCAAACTTTGTGTTCACAAATGGTGGGGCAGGCTTTTCAAGAGACAGGGCCTTTCACTTGCTGTATACATTTCTATTTAGGGCTCTGCTCTTTCAAACGTAGGAAGCACAATACTGGAGATGGCCTGTCAAAACTAGGATTAGACACAAACTTGCCCCCTGAGGTACTTTTGGTTTATGGATATTTCACAGTCATTCTGGGAACTGCTATTAATGACAATGGGCCCAAGAGGAGATATAGAAGAGATTCTCCATATAGGTACGTCTCCCCTTTCCCCCATGGACAGGATCAGCCTCCTCCATGGCACTGTCCAATCCCAGAGCCTCAGGGGAGTAATAAGTGAACTAGGATTTTGGAGAGGGCTGAGAGCTGGTGACAATTTGGAACAAGGCCAGTAGGGTCCACATCATTCTCCCTCCCTCCCCCGAACCCTGCTGAGATTTCCCAATGAAGGCCATACAAGTGAGGGCTGCATTACCAACCCTGCAAAGCATCCTCCATATTAGGGATCCCCCTCACATGGGGTTCCCAGGACAGCAGTGATCAGGAGGACACCCTGGGAGAGCACCTCCAAAGAGCCATGTTGGGATCAGACCTAGAAGTACAAGGGTCCCCAGCAGGCTGCCAGGAATAAGGGATTCCCTGAAAGTTTGATCAATGGCTATTAGGGTCCATCAATGGCCAGAATGGGCTGGGATGGTGTCCCTAGCCTCTGTTCACCACAAGCTGGGAGTGGACAACAAGGAATGGATCACTTGACGAGTACCTGTTCTGTTCAGCCCCGCCGGGGGCACCTGACACCAGCCACCCAAGCTACTGGGCTAAATGGACCTTTGATCTGACCCAGTATAGCCTTTCTTATGGTCTTAACTCAAAATGTTCCAGACAAAATACTTCAGACTCAAGGAATCGCCAGTTTCATCAGAAATTCTCCAGCCAGCTCTCTTCCATTCAAACACCAGTGTCGGTCTTCGTATAATCCAGCCAGTTCTTGCCAGTCATCACTATTTTTAAGCACCATGTCAGGTATGCTCGTTCTGAGCAAGATTACAAAAACAATAGATGGATGTCTGCACTAGAGCTCCCATAGGGGATAAACAGACATTTTGAGACAATATCGCTAGCGTAGACAACCCTCTTGAGAAAACCTGGGCACGAGCAGTCTCTCACTGTCCTAGTTTATTATTGTTGTTTGCTTTATTTGTTGCTGTTTTACAAACCCATAGCAACCTTTGACACTGTAAATGATATGTTAAAGTCCATGTCCCCAGGGGACTCTCCTCCCTTTAGGATGGTTTTTGTTTTAAGCCAGAAAAAGAGAGTTAACTGGACATATAGATACAGGCTTTTATTACAGGTCTCACGAACTGCATGAAGGGATGTGATTTCTTTGGTGATCTTCTTCACTCTTTAAGCCTCATCACAATGCAGTGATCAGTATCTGTCTTTATACTGCATACCTCCCCACTAATGAACAACCCCGTTCTTGTGAAATCAGTACCAACAGGTAATGTGGCTCAGCACATTCTTAAATCCAGCAGAAATAACAGCATCAGCTTCTAAGCAATTCTAGGAGAAGTTGCACGCCTTGTGACTTCCTCATTAGTTACTTTGGAAGGGATTTGATTATACATGTACAAGTGCAGAAGAAGGTCTAGCCCTCACATTTTCCATTTCATTAAGCTTCAGAGCTCGGTAGATGACAGAAGTTCCTGATCATGAAGGATTTTGTGATTTAAAAAAAAAAAAAAAAAAAAAAGTTTGTTCTGAACAACAAAACCTGAAAATTTCATAATTCCCCACAAAGGAAATCTGTATCTATTTAATCTATCTAGCAATATCTACTATAATATTTGAGAGAGTTTGTCTGTCTTTGTGCCAGTCTGTCTATCTGTTCAAGAACTCCTCCGAATGGTAAGAACTAGAACCACTAAATTCGGTTGCTATACAGCTTCCTGTTATAACAACTTAAAGCAAGGTAGGGGTTTAGTTGTGCCACAAAAATGGGAATGAAATGGGATTGTTTCTCAGAAAATCATATAGAAAAGTGACAGAATCACCAGGCGGGTGAGAAGGGCTAGTGGGGGCAACACTCCCCCTCCCCGGGACTGGCCAAGCCTCGAGCCTCTCACTCCCAGGTGTCCTTTGTGGGCGGGGGGGGGGGGCATATGGCAGGTGCCCTATCCCCTTGGCCACCCCAGGGTCCACCCCCCCCCCCTGCCTTCAGGGTTGAAGCTCCTTCCTTTTCATGGGCATCTGGTTTGCTAGGCAAAGAGAGGCGCTGCCTATCCAACTAGGGCTGTGATCGCCCTGCCCCTCCCTGTCTCCAAGTTCCTCCTGGAGTTACTGTGGAATGTTTAGTGTGGTTCAGGCAGGTTGCAGGTCGGCCTGGAAGGCAAAGTAGCAGGGACCCTCCTCAGCAGCCTGCCCCTGAACCTGCCTGGCACGCACACAAGACTCGAATTACAGTCACATGGGCACTCAGCCTGCAGATCAATCTGGAGAGCCAGCCCTGCTCTGCAAAGGCCCTGTGCTTGCTGTGTGGCTGCTGCTGCTGTTTGCTTGCTGGTCTCTTCGTCGCCTCAGCTCCCTCCCTGCTTGGCCTCTCACCCCATCCATCCCCCCTTCCCTGCACCTTGGCCCAGGGTGGGCAAAGTGGGCTTCGTCCTTGCTCCTCCCCCCTTCTCATTTGCACTCTTTGGGCTTGGTTGGCTCCCTCCTCTTGCCAGTGTGTGGAGTGATGGTGGGTTTGGTTTCGTTTCCCCAGCCCAGTTGCTACTGATCCTTCTCCCCACACGTGCTCCCTATAATCCCCCTCCCCTCTTGTGTGAGTGGAGTGGGGAGGTGGTTGTCTAGCCCTACAGCCCTGCAGAGAGAGCTGCCTGGTCCCCTCCCCTTCTTGTCCTCTCCCCACATGCTTCCTGTTTTCTGTGCCCTGCAGTGGAGTTGGGGTGGGGATACGGAAGGGGGAGTGAGGAGAATGAGAGGAGGGGTTAGAGGTGGGGCAAGAGGCAGTAGGGAAGGAATGGGGACTGAGGGAAGGGGGTGAGAAGGTGGGGGGAAGAGGCTGTTGGGAAGGAATGGGGAGTGAGGGGAGAGGGATGGAGAAGAAAAGGGGATGAGAAATTGAGAGGAGAGGAGCAGGAGTCTGGCATGCAGTGTCCCCTCAGCAGCAGCTGGGCTCCATGGTTAAGCAGGCCCATCTAACCCTCATCCTGACAAGTCCTGCTCCCCTAAACCTGCACTCATCCAACAAGCTCTCCACCCACAGGCCCCCACTCCACTGAGCCCCAACAAGCTGCACCTGGACCCCCTACCTTATCAAGACCCACTTCCTCAGCACCTGGACCTCACACCAAGCCCCATCTCCCCCGACTCCTCCACTGAGCTCAACCAGAGTCCCATTGCCCCTACACCAGAACCCAATGAGCCCCTATGCATCCAGATCTCCCACTGAGCCACCCATACCCAGACTGCCCCACACCCGGATCCCCATAGTAACCTCTCTACCCTTGGATCATGCTGGGCTGAGCCTGCCCAGCCACACCTGGTAAGCCTGGCACAGTGGGGCAGGGGCAGGGCCAGCCCCTACACTGTGTCAGGATCAGGTGCAGCCTCACTGCTGAGTTCCTGTACTGGGGGAGGAGGAGGTTTCAGGTGATGTCCCCACCTCAATGCATCCAGTGGCCTGTGCTCCCCTCTGCTAGAACTGTGAAGATCTGGGTTTTTCTTAATGGTCTTCCTGTCACAGACTTCCAGTATGACATTGGACCCCTCATTTAAGGCTTGGTTTCAAAGGGAGTTTTTTCCACTGATTTAAAAAACACACACACACACACACAGAGATAAGGAACTTAATTAACTCATGCCTCGGTTTCTCCATCAAAAAAGGGGATAATAATATTTGCCTGTCTCACAGGAGAAGTGCAATTTTGCAAAGTATTTTTTACAATTTCAAAATCTTTCTGCTTTATTCATGCAGCAGCCACTGATCCTGGATTACAGGAGAATTTCAATTTGGGACTTTATGGGATGGCTTTTCCCAGTGTGTGATGCTGGAGCAATTTACCTGAAGAGGCAGGGGTAGTGAGAGCAGGGCCCCATCAGGCCTCCGCCATCATCACTTTTCAAAAGGCTAAACAGAGGGAGGTAGGACAGCCAGCCTTATGCTGTGTACATGCTGCAGGAAGAGCTGGATCATTTGTAGCAGCAGGTACCCTGTGCTAGCCTGTCCTCAGGGCCAGGGCCAGGGCCAGCTAAGTGGGACCGGGCAGAACAATAAATGGCCAGGAGTAATGGATCCCTCTCCACCTGGGCCAGAGCCCTTCGGAGCTTTCCCACAGGTAAGCAGTGGTCTGAGCTGGGGCAATTTTGGTTTTGGGGTTTGTTTTTTTTTCAAATTCTGTGAAAGGGGGAGCGCTTGGTTGGGGAGGGCAGTGAGCTGGAGTGGTGGGAGCCTGAGAAGAAAGGGGTGTGGAGAGAAGAAAGGGGTGGGGGGAGAGGGAGGAGTGACGTGGTGGCAAGGAAGAGAGAAGTTATTGGTAGGATAGATCTCAACTCTTGTCAGTCTCAGCTCTTTTCAGTGGTGGGAGAGTATGTTTGCCTGGTGAGAACAGGGCTGGGGATTAGGTTCCTTCACCCCCTGGGGATATTGGGTCTACCAGTCTGATACATAAAGCTGGCACCATCATGCTGCCTCAGTGGGACATTTTGCCTTCTTGGTTCTGTGAGCTGAACCAGTGTTGTTGTTAAAGCAGCAGCCAGCCTGCCTTTTACTGGCAGGATCCTTGTCCCTTGACAATTCTTGTTCGTTGTCTGTGGTGCTTACTGCTGTTGAAACTATTAGCACAGGAAGCCCTCAGCTTGTTTGTGTGAAGTAGTGAAAATGAGGTGGCAACTTTTACAGTCTGAGTCCAGTCATTTTCTTCCTGTCAGGGGGCAAATACCAGCTGAGGTCAAGGCCTGACACCTTGGTTGATTATGTGAAGAAAGGACAGAGATTTCTCAATTAGCTTTAACTCTGGTGCTTGCTACTCTGTGTTCCCCAGGATCAATGGGGGGAGGGGAGCTCAAGGCATTTGCAAGCAGCCTACATGTCAGCTATGAGGGCATATATAATAAACCTGATATTGACTTTTCTTATTACCAAATTTAGTGCTTTTAATTAGGTACTTTCTGCGTGTCTGCCACGTGGTACAAAACATGCTCCATTTTGTTGAGAAAGAAATTGCAGAAAGTGGAGGGTTTTTTCAAGAATAATTTGCTTAGGTTCAGGGATTTGACTGGAAGGGGACAAGCATGCAGTGAGCAGGGACACAGGGAAGAGAAGAGGGAGACAGTGGGAAGGGAGTGGGGCCGGGAGGGTTAAGCTACTGCCTCCCCAAGTTAAGGTCGCCAGATGGTTTCAACAAAAATACTGGACACACTTGACATTACATCACAATCTACATTACATCTGACTGAGAAAATACTGGACAGTTCTATTTACTCAATTATAGTTTCTCAATTTTTTTCCCCAAACAGAAAGCTTAAATACTGGACTGTTCGGTTAAAAACTGGACACCTGGCAACCCTACCCCAAGTGGAAGCTTCACCAACAGCCCATGCTCCTGCTAGGGATGTTAAATTGGTAATTGTCCACTAGAATAGTTGATGCATTTTTCATTTTATTGAAATAGTCGATGGGGCGTCTCTGCCTTTGACGTGTAGAAACAGCCCTAGTGTAGAAACACTTTAAAGGCGAAAGTGCCGTGTCGAGCCTGGGGTCAGCTGGGGATGCCGCACTGACCCCGGGCTGTGTGTGGCGCTGCCGCTTTGAAATGCCACCACGGGAGCCCACTCAGGTACCTCGCGGTATTTCTAAGTGGTAGCGCTGCATGGATCCCAATGTCAGCGGGGAAGTCCCCAGCTGATCCCAGGCTCCACGCGGTGCTGCTGCTTTGAAATGCTGGGAGGAGGCTGATGCCGGACTCCCATGGAGGCATTTCAAAGTAGAAGTGCTGTGTGGAGTCCGGGGTCTGGCCTCAGGCTCCCTGTGGCGCTGCTGCTTTGAAGTACCCCCTCTTTCTCCCCACCCCCTGCCTCTGATAGAGGCAGCAAAGTGAGGGGAGCAACTAGTTGACAAGCTTGTTGACTAGTCATTCATAACCCTAGCTCCTTCCCAATTTGTATAGGAACATGGGTGGCTGTTCTCCTTCATCAGGGAGTGAGGGGAAAGTACACAGTTTGCTGCATTTTTCACTCTGACTGAGGAGTGCAGGAGGCAGATGAACCTGGACCTGCCCCAGCTGGGGATATGCTCCTTCCCCAAGTTGTGTCCGCTGGAGCTGCAGTGGCCATGGAGAGGGGCTTCTCACCTGGCCCCTAGCTGTTACAGTGAGAGAGAGGTAGGATAGTCCCCTCTCCATGTGACACCCTGCACCCTTCATTCCTAGCCCCATCCCAGAGAAATGATTTAAATGAAGAATTAAGAACTCAAGCAACACAGGGTAAATCTTCTAGTTTGTATTCTAGTCAATTTTTTGGTTGATGTAAACATTTCATGTTGACAAAAATCAAAATATTTCCATTTAAGTTTTTAAATGTCCCATTTTAGAATACAAAATATAAAAAAAATGAAAATTGCTTTCAAAATAAAAAATGGAAACATTATGTTCTGGAAATGTCAAAACATTCCATTTTGACATTGTCAAAACATTCTCCTCCCCTCAGGGTTTTTTTCTAAAACAAAATTCCTGCATATTGACCAATTTCATGAATACCTTCAATTCTGATGCTACGCTGCATGTTCTGAAAATGTGTGGGGCAAAGGTTTGTTTTGTTTTTCCCCAAGCAGCTCTACTCAGTAATTTGGACCAGGGATGTCGATTAGTCGGTGTTGATGTCTGGACAACCTACAACATTTGGCAGCAAATGATGTGACCCAAAGGACTATGAATGAATGAGTGATAAATCATTACTGAGGTGGGTTATTATTGTCTAGGGGATGGCAAATTCTGTGCGCCATATTTTCTGCCAGATTGACTTGGGGCAAACTTCCACTTTCATGCAAAAAACTGGCTCCCTACAATCCATGTAGATATCTAAGTATCTGCTGCAGCCCAGGAATTTCTGCCCTGTACCTCCACACTTCTGTGAGAAACCAAGACTTCTGATAGGGTGGCCAGACCTCCAGATAGTATCAGAATTGTCCAGGCATTTGCAGTGGAATAGAGCCAGCATTAATTAACCAACTATAAATCATATGGAGCTGATAGAGATGAGGTCTGGAGTGAAAAACAGCCATCACCCAACCCACAACTCCATCCGTCCCTAGCTTTCCTGATCTTACACTTTGAAGCCTGAAACCACTGGGGCATCTACAGATGAAATTGTGGGAAAAGGAACAGTGAAGTGCTACTGAAGTGAAACCCCTCTTCCTGCCCCACCCATCGGTTGGCCTGGGATTCTGAAGAATTCCTGTCCCACCTCCTCAGCGAAGGGATGGGACATGACCCTTGGTTATTATTGATATCTAGTGGGGTATTTTTAAAATCTAATCAATGAGAAAAGCCACTAAGGACATTTTCATGGCAAGAGAGGATGTTGAGTGCTTATCTTTCCCCTTTGACTTGTTATTGACTGGAGGAGTCTGGCTGTAATTTGAGGCTCTTCTATTGAAAGCCAGTAGTGGGGGGTTGGGGAGGTATGTGATGTGGATGTCAGTCCTATTGTACCTGGCAGCACTAGTAAGAGACCTTTGCCCTTTAGATTCTTATACTTGTAACTTAGTGCTGATGACAAGCACAGATGAAGCTTATCAGAAATTTAACAGGTTAGACCTCCCTGGTCCAGCCCTCTCAGGCCTTGACCGGTCTTCCCCCACTTCATCGCCCCTCCCCCCCAGCTACCAGCACCCTGGGCTCTGGCCCCACTGCCCTGCCAGTCCCCAACCCCCTTGCCTGACAAGCCAGGCAGCCCAGATGGGGCGCTCTGGACCCTGCCAAGGTTCTCAGCTCCACTGGGCAGCCCCACTGCAGCGAACTGGAGTCCCGACCCCTCAGGCAACTCAGCTGGGGCACGCTGGGCAGCCCCACTGTGGTGCTGGGGCACACCCGGTAGCTCAACTGCAGAGAGCCAGGCTCACAGCCTACAGCCTGTCCAATCCACAGAGCTCATAGGCATCAGTGCTTCACCAGGACGCTCTGAATGATCCTGGAACATCTGTGGTTCTACCAGACCACAGATGTTGCTGTACAAGAGAGTCCCAATTTACAGAGGTTCAACCTGTATTTGAAAGACTCACTCAGAAAGAGGATTTACTTTTGCCAGGTTGACTTAGAAGATTCTGAAAGCCAAATTGAGACTGATGGGAAAAGAGAATAGATTTATTCCCAGACGACATTCAGAGGCTACAGTTAATGAAAATGCCTAAAGAGAGAGATACAGTTCTGCTTCTGTGTCTGCTGCAGAGCTGGAGCTCTGTAGAAAATCATGACAGGGGGCTGTAGCCTATGAGTTAAATACAGGTTTAAACTTAGCTTTTAGGTATAAAGATAAAACACCTAATACCTACTGCCTGTTATATGAACATAGACAGTAATACAAGAAGCCTTCAGGCCCAAACCTGTAAGCCATTAGCTTAAGGATTTAGCATAAACTAGGCCTATTCAATCTTAGCCTGTGTAAATTGATCAACAGTAACCCGAAGTCACAACATGGCATAAGATGTAATTTTGCAATAAATAATTCTGCTGAAATTTTGCATATAATGCTGACTAGTAACCACAAGAAGTCAGTCAATGCCAGCTTGAATATTTTAGGCTAGGAACATCAGCATATGCTTAACCACAGGGTTGTTATAGTAAATAATTGACACATATACTAAACAGTTTGGAGATATTAATGTAGTAACCTATAGAATAAGGACAACCCAACGTTATTAGGGTCAGGATATTTGTTATGGGAAAAGTATATTCATGACATGCATCTGATCCTATAATAGGGCACTAGACCATCAAGACCTTGACCACTGGAATAGTTTGGCTTGCTAGAAACAAGATAGGACCCTCACAGACAAGTCTTCCTAATCCCACATATCCACAGGGACTGAGTGAGCATGCATATGACAGGAAATAAAGTTAATATTGCATTACTGTTATATTTGCATTTAGGTAAAAATATTTGTTTGTTTCTTTACTAACATTGTTAATAAAACTGTTAAAAGCTCAGAACGTGTGCGTGTGAGTGTGTGTGTGAGAGAGAGAGAGAGAGAGAGAAATTGTTGCAATCATGCACATTGCGATTTCCAATTTAACCGTAATTCTGTTAATTGTGAGCCTGGTTTTGGAATGAACCTGTCAGACTTCAGAGCATTAATTTGCAGAATTGGGAATGCTTAAATAATCTATATAATCAACAGTCAGACAACAGTGAGTGCTGGGCTACTAAATATACTCTTCAAGTAAAAGAGTAGAAGCTGGGAATATTATTTTTCTGCTCAGGCATGAGATTGGACCCAGAGTATTTGAACCACTAAGGAGCCTGTTCTGTCCAGCCATCCACTGAACAGAACCTGTGGCTCTTGTTCATTCCATATAAATTACACTGCCCAGAGGGAATACTCTAGGCATGATGGAAAATATGCCACTATAAAATCAGGTGTAACCATTGATATTATTTTATAGAAGCGATTGAGAAACAAGTATGTGTACTTGCATTCAAATATAGTCCATTCTCTTTTATTTTCACATGCTCACCAGGGTTTTTTTTCCTTCAACAATGAAAGTTATTATGGGCCACATTCTGCTGCTGAGACGCACATTGAATAGTACCTCGGGAATAGTCCAATTACAGACACTCACAGACTAAACTAGTACTCACGGAATGAGATACCTCAGTAAAGTCAGTAGAATGCATCTCTGCAGATCAGAGCAAAGCTTAGGGGTGGGCGTACAAGGCAGTTGGTTTGGCACCAACTCCTTACAGTGCCACATCGCTCCGCCAACCTTCCTTTTTTTCTTGGCTGCTCGGCACTGGGGAGAGGACCAGTGCTGAAAACATTTTCAAACTTGAGTGGGCGGCACAACATGGACTGGCCCTGCTTGTGATAATTACCTTTTTCTATTTCTCCATTGTTAATCCAGAGTGACTCCACTGACTTTAAAGGATTTTACATTTTACACTGAAAAAAAGAAAGAACAATTAAACCCCATGTCTGTTTACAAAAGGCTGCAAAACAAATCCATCACTGAAGAACAATCAGGCAGATGGGAAACTTTATATGCTCAGGAAGTCTACCATTGATTTTGATGGGACTATTTGCACAAGCAAATCTGCACACATGCAAATTTTATTCTATAACTCAGAAATAATAAATTTCTGGCTATTTTGCATTTTCCAGTTAGAAAACAGATTACAACAAAAAATTCTCTGTTTTGGAATAAAGAAAGCCAGGGCATATACTAAAAAGGACCCTGTAGAAATTAAGAAAATATTTTATTGGAATTTTAAAAAATATTTTAAACTGTAAGATAAACAATATACAAAGAATTGAATTCCCTCCAAGCTCTCGCAGCTCACAAAGGGCATGTCTACACTGCAGAGCAAAAGTCAAATTAAGATACGCAACTTGTGTAGCTGAAGTTGAAATAGCTTAATTCAGATTTTGGCGCTGTTTACACCAGTGTTCCCTCTAAGCTGCAGGGCGGCACAGCTTCACAGGTGACTAACCAGCCCCACTCAGTCAGTCAGCTCCATGCAGGGAGCTCAGAGCCTCTGACTGGGCAGGGCTGATTAATCACCTGTGAAGCTGTGCTGCCCCGCAGCTTAGAGGGAACACTGGTCTACACAGTAGGCTTTGACTTCCCTTACTCTTCATGAAATGAGAGTTACAGGAGTTGGAGTAAGAAGTCCTCCATCTCGACATTGTTCTGAAATAATGGCTTGCTGTATAGACGCGCATTTTGTTATTTTGAAAGAATGTCAATTATTCCGAAATGACGCTGCTGTGTAAACATACCCAAAGTCAAATGTCTGTCTCTCTAATTGACTTATTAGAATTGTAATTGTTCAGCAGCCCTGTATTTTTTTTTCAGGCATCAATAAATCTCTATGAACTATCTCCGTCTGCCCTCAAGAAATCCTAACATTTGGGTATATTTCTTATGCTGCAGCTGGGAGCAAGCTAGCACACCAAAAAGTGCCATGTGGACATTGTAGCTCCAGGGGAGACTTAGGCTATCCATCCAAGTGCAAACCCAAGGGGACAGATGATGTTTTGAGTGCACTAGTTCAAGTCCCAGTCAGCATCTGCCTGTCTGCTCTGGGAAGCTTACTCCCAGCTGTCATGTTGACATAACCAGCAAAACAAACCTAAGGATTTTTTAATAAATTTGATTCTAAAAACTGTAAAAGAGAGTGTGGTTTCCCCCTGTGTTACCTCAGCTCACCTGTGAGGCTTTTGCTGAATTGAAACGATGCTGAAGACCCGCTCTTAGTAACTCACATGAAGAGACTGAAGAGATTGGGGATGTCAAGTAGATGATAAAAGTATAAAATATTGGTTTAACAACAGAAGATTGGGAATTTCTGTTGAGCCTGTCTCATTTAAAAAAAAACCCAGATTCAATTAACTTGAAAGATAGAAGATTCAGAACAGATAAAAGCAAATACCTTTTCAGACAGTCACAATTAGACTGTGGAACTCGTTTCCACAGGAGGTTAGAGGGAAGCCATCTCCACCATAGTTAGAATGGAATTTCTCTTGGGGCAAGTTATTTCAGTAACTGCCCATTGCAGAACTTATTTTCACCTTCTATTGAAGCATGTGGAACTGACCATTTTTGGTGACAGGCTACTGGATTAGGTAGACATTGGTTATGAATCAGTATGGCTATTTCTGTGTTATCAAAAGCCCATTGGAAGTCATTGGAAAGGGTTCTTTTGACATCAGTGGGCTATTGAACAGGTGATTGCTTCAAAGGCAGTGCCACTGACGTTAACTGTGTATGTAGCAACGTACCACTTTACAGTCCTGGAATCAATAAGACCCAAAAGGTATTGGCCTCTGGGAAAATCTATGTCCATTGTGTACACCAGTATCAAGTTACTATATTCCCTGCATGAGTTTAGCCAAGCTGCCCAGTGAGTGGGGTATGGAGGTGATGTAATGTCATCTGATTAAAATATGGCCCTATAGATCACTGTTGCAACCACTGTTAAACATCTGCAACAAATTTTGTATAGAGAGCGAGCCAAGTGAGGTGTCTAAGAAGAGCTTAAGATCTACCTTCTGTGATTATGCTATGTGCACGCACGTATCATTTTTGTATTTGAAGTCAAGAGCATTGGCAATGTACTTGTATTTCAATGCGTTTGATTCTGAGTAGCACTAGTAAAGCATTTGGCCAATCTATTGTGAAAGGACTTTTCAAGTTGAATAGAAGTATTTGACTGACAATGAGTGTTGGTAGGTGCCAATCCACATCTGATGCGGCTACCTGTGAACATTCAGACGAGCAAGGGGGCAATGGATTTTGTAACTGTGACAGAGGTCTGTAAAATCATGACTGGTGTGGATAAATAAATAAATCAGGAAGTGTTATTTCCTCCTTCCAGTAACACAAGAACTAGGGGTCACCACATAAAATTAATAGGCAGTAGGTTTAAAACAAAAGGAAGTATTTCTTCACACAGCAAAGAGTCAACCCATGAAGTTCACCATAGGAGGACATTGTGAAGGTCAAGAGCATTACAAGGTTCAAAAAAAGAACTAGATATTTCGTGAAGGATTGGTCCATCAGTGGCTATTGGCCAGGATGAGCAGGGATGGCTTCCATAGCCTGTTTGCCAGAAGCTGGGACTGGGTGACAGGAAATGGATCACTTGATTACCTGTTCTGTTCATTCCCTCTGTGGCACCTGGCTTTGGCTATTGTCAGAAGACAGGATACTGGGCTAGATGTAGCCTTCTCAGCCAACTGCCCTGGAAATCCATATGCAGCCCTGGAGCAATCACACAGAATATAGGACTGTAAAACATGTGTATGTCCCCTGTACCTTAGGCGTTCTGCAGTGGCTGGGAGATGAGCAACTGCATTCAGAGAGGGGAAAGAGTGGAGTTAGTGCTATTGCATGCAAAGCAAGTGCAGGGAGCGTGCATGAATAGCAATTGTGAGTCTGCAAGAGGGTAGAATGATAGTTGGTGAGCATGGAGAAAGGGTGTGTGTGTGCGTGCATGCATGCGCAGGGAGGATAACTGCAGCCAGAGGCTTTTCCTATTGAGCAGCTGACTGAGATAAAAGTTCCATTGTTTTTAAATCTGATGCATCATGAAACAAAAGAAACACTAATTTTAGAGATCTTAAAATTGGCTTTGATTTTATCGTCATTCCTCTTGTTTCTGAACAAGAACTTGACAGCAATGCAGAAGCAAAACAGACCTTTAAAAGAGCATTTCTTTATAGGCCCATTATTCAGTATGACTCACGCAGAGTTCATCTCTCCAGCTGAACTTATTCCTTGAAGTTTAGTCTATTTACATCTCAGGCCAGTATCCCATTGCATGGGGAAGAGGTTAGCGCTCCTTTAGATTTCCTGACAGTGATAATTATATAGGGGCAGTTCTATGTGAACAGCAATGGAATTGTCTTTGATTGCAATATGAGTCCTTTATTACTTTTTATTAAAAGCAGTTTCCACACTTGCAGGTCAATGAAGTCCTCTGTATTAAAGATTGCTTGATTGACTTTGAAGCTTCTCTCTACTCGCCTATCACGTTCCCCTAGTCTATTATTAGAATTCCCCACCGTTTATCTATTATTTAGAATTTCTACTATATCATTATCAAGAGCATGAAAAGAAAGCGTGTAATGCTATGTGGAATGGTATTATTCCACAAAGCACCCCTTGGGAGTTTGATTCTTGGAGTTTTGTAAGGACACACCATTGCCATTTCTGTGCCTACATGTAGTCTGAATATTTGTTACACTTCTCTGGGCAGGTGGATGGCTTGGGAAGTATTTTAATTCCTGGTTCACCAAAGAGAATACATGCTACAGCTTCATCCATCCAGCAGCAAACATCAGCTTACCACAGCTAAATATAGTTTATCATTTTTGCCTTTTGATTTACCATAGCCAGAATTGCCACAGGTTCCAAAAAGGCATCGAAACATGCTGTAAACATGATTTAAACTCTTTTATAGAAATCTATTGTGAGTGATAATATTAGCACTGTAGTAGGCACAGTACCAACAAACATAGAAGAGGAGACAATGCCTGCCCATATGACTCACGATCTAACTGGACACTGTGAGCATGTTTCCTACTATGCTTCCCACCTAAAAGCCCCTGGTTAAAGAAGCAAGGCAGGGGCAAAGAGGAGCACACAGAGAGTGTGATTAGAGTACAACTGAAGATGTTATGCCTGCTGGAAAGGCATAACAAGTGGGGTTCCGCAGGGGTCTGTTTTGAGACTGGTTCTGTTCAATATCTTCATCAACGATCTAGATATTGGCATAGAGAGTACACTTATTAAGTTTGCAGATGATACCAAGCTGGGAGGGGTTGCAACTGCTTTGGAGGATAGGGTCATAATTCAAAATGATCTGGACAAATTGGAGAAATGGTCTGAGGTGAATAGGATGAAGTTTAATAAGGACAAATGCAAAGTGCTCCACTTAGGAAGGAACAATCAGTTTCACACATACAGAATGGGAAGCAACTGTCTAGGAAGAAGTATGGCAGAAAGGGATCTAGGGGTTATAGTGGACCACAAGCTAAATATTAGTCAACAGTGTGATGCTGTTGCAAAAAAAAAGCAAACATGATTCTAGGATGCATTAACAAGTGTGTTATGAGCAAGACATAAGAAGTCATTGTTCCGCTCTACTCTGCGCTGATTAGGTCTCAGTTGGAGTATTGTGTCCAGTTCCGGGCACCACATTTCAAGAAAGATGTGGAGAAACTGGAGAAGGTCCAGAGAAGGGCAATACGAATGATTAAAGGTCTAGAGAACATGGCCTGTGAAGGAAGACTGAAAGAATTGGGCTTGTTTAGTTTGGAAAAGAGAAGATTAAGAGGGGACATGATAGCAGTTTTCAGGTATCTAAAAGGGTGTCACAAGGAGGAGGGAGAAAAATTGTTCTCCTTGGTCTGAGGATAGAACAAGAGCAAAGGACTCAAACTGCAGCAAGGAAGGCTTAGGTTGGATATTAGGAAAAACTTTCTAACAGGGTAGTTAAACATTGGAATAAGTTGCCTAGGGAGGCAGTGGAATCTCCATCTCTGGAGATATTTAAGAGTAGGTTAGATAAATGTCTATCAGGGATGGTCTAGACCCTGGGTTCCCAAACTGGGGGGGGCGTGCCCCCCTGGAGGTGTGTGAAAAAATTCCAGGGGGGGTATGAGGTGACCCAGCCCTCCCTCCCCCCGCATCAAGTTTTGGTTGGTGCCCCACTCAGTTCCTTTTTTTTTTTTTGCTCAACAAGTTTTTTTGGGGGGAGGGGGCGTGAGGGTTTTTCAAAAATCAGAAAGGGGGGTGTAATGCTGAAAAGTTTGGGAACCACTGGTCTAGACAGTACTGCATCCTGCCCTAAGGGCAGGGGACTGGACTCGATGACCTCTCAAGACCCCTTCCAGTCCTAGTATTTTATGATTCTATGTTCCCTGGGGGATGGTTGCCAGCTGTCACACTTTAGAGCAGCTCCAGGATACTCTAACCACATCTTAAAGATAGTGTTAGGCAAAGATACAAGAAGCTATAACTGGTTCCCTGACATCCCTCCCTGGATGCAACAGGAAATCAGCCCCTCTCCCCCTAAAGTTTGTGCTAAATATATTTTTGTATGGACATCAATTAGAAATACTGATGATGCAACATGTTTACTGACTGAAGAAGTTCTGAATGGCAAACAAATTAAGACAAATTAAGATTTTCCTTTTCTCCATTAGCTGGCATTACTTTCTGTATAAATTTCCCTGCACTTTTTCTATTGCACATTCTGTTGATTTATTATTATTATTTCTTTTTTAAGCTCCAGTTCTGTGCTATGCCAATAGCAGCTTAGGACCTTTATAAGCAGTTTTCTTGTATTGTTTCATATGGAACACGTTGACCTTGTGACTAAAATAAAGATACACACAGCAAGTATGTACTTTTAAAAATAAATGGATGGTAAATATAAATACAGTGACTGTGTACCAGTCACAGAAGTGCAGAGTGTATGTTGTTTCACAATAATGGATCCAATCTCTAGTTCTGGAAATATTTCACCAAATATATTTTATCCTGTTATAAGCCAAGGCTGCCTCTTTTTCATTGATTCTGCCCTCTTGGTGAACTATAGAGTTCTGAAAGGATTGATGAGAGGCACTGCAGTTATTGTAAGGCATTTTAGTTAATGTTACTGATTACATTATTGTACCACATATCATTATTTTAAATTTTGTTAAGTGAATATGAAATTGAGGCAAAGAAACATAAATAAATGAAATATTTATCAGAAAGTTAACTCCATGAAGTAGAACACAGGATTTTCAAACTACAAATCATTTCTTTACACAATTAAAAAACTGGACATCTATATGTTACATACCGTTTACAATTCCAATGGCAGAGCATTTTCTCCAGCACTCTAGTGTTCTGTATTTGAGAGCAGTGATCCATCTTTATCGGGCTGTTCTGTTGTCACCAGCGCATATCACTAAATCATTTTTAGGACCTAATAGCTGGATCTTCTTCCTTGGAAATCAATGGGACTTTTATGGTGGGCTCTAATGGGAGCAGGATTATGCTCTAAGATCTATAAAGTAGGGACTATCTTTATCTTTTGGGCTACATACATGGCTGAGCAAATTGGTGATGCTAAACAAATCAATAACAATGCAGCGCTATCCAACTGCAATGCCCTTAACAGAAATATTAAGGTGGATACAAATATTTACTCATCAGAACTTATATACACAGTGCATGAAATTCTGTATCTCATTTGAAGTTAAACCATAAAGCTTTCCAGAGCTGAGATTGTGTTTGTACAGTGTCTAGCACAGTGGGGGCATGATTCTAACTGGGATGTCAGGGCACTACAATTCTACAAATACATGATAATAAACCAGCATTACTGATTGCAAACAGGGCTAGTAGAACTTCACAGGGCATATGTGAACACAGAATTTTGCCGTCCTTGCTCACTCTGGTACCTGTGATTTTGCTAACAGACTCAAGGTGATTATGCTTCCATGATGAAGTTTTACATCTGAACAGGATTAAAATTATGTTTTTCTATAAGAAGGGTTCAATTGTGGCTTTGCATATAGTCGTGCTGCCATAGGAACAGACTAAAAAAGCAGAAGTGTACTCTACACTTGGCAAAGCCTATAACCTCCAGTGTGTGCATGCAGCTGCACTGGTTGGTATATTGGCATGGAGCCTAGGGTTCATCCACTTTCTGTTCTTCACGTACAGGGTAAGGGGCATGTAATGATCCTGGGGACCATGGTCTCTGCTCCATGCTGCTACTCAAGGCATGGCTAGTCAATGCAGAGCTGACAGTTAGGTATCCCCCATTACCTCCTCTTAGTCTGTTGTTCAGGCAAGCAAAATGAGTCACAATCTGGCTCTTAAATTAGAGGCAGGTGTTACACAGCTACCAGGAATGATGTATCCATTCAACTGCTCTTTAAGCCACATAAACTGGTTTTCTAAATATAACTACACAAGGTCTTTGAGTACGTGGTATTATTTCATTAACCCTTAAAATACACTGTCTTCCTATTTAGAAATCCTTCTTTTCCTTTTAGCTGTGGCATTTACAAAGGCTATTTTAGTCTTTTTGGAGATATTAATGGTGATGTTTGTTTTAAATCCCTCGATGCTTCCCAATTAATTAAGGTTTCTTATCATTCAGTTTGTTTTGAAATCTAGAATAGATATTATATGAATGCACCAGAAGGTCTTGAAATAAAACACACTAATTATAAATTGCCAAACCCAATTAGAGTGAACCATCAGCATCCTTATTATGTTCAGATACAGTGCATTAAAAGTGCCTCAGTGAGACAACAGTCTGTTAGTAGTTCATCTTGTATGCTCTTAGCCATAATGAGAATCAATTAGGATTTTAAATTAGCATGATATATTTTTTAAGAGTACATAGCGTTTATTTTGAAAGTCTGATCATGACAAGCATTGTAGTATGATTGCACAGTTTTTGACAGATGTTTTGAATATGTAAACAAGGGTAACATCAGGGAGAACACAAGATAATCCAGAGAGTTAGTATTAACAATACATTTGCTGGACATCATTTGATTTTGGTGCTAGGGTTTGCAATACATTTCCAGCCATGCACTAATTACTAGGAAATCAGTCCAACACACTAACAAGTTGTTTCTGTGGTTGGTTGAAAGAAGACATGGAAGATTACCTGATCACGGCTGGAATGTTACCTCATTGTATTAATTCATGGAGTATTAATAGATTTCACTTGCTAATGTATGGTATCTGTGACTGATGAAAGAGTGCAAGACTCAGTTGTTTCTGATTGCAAAGTTTGACCATAACCTTTTTCAATTATTATTTGTGTCGCTTCACTCTGATTTGAGGTGCATGCTTCTGAGTTTATTTTGAAGATCTGGGTCAGAAAAACATCCAAAATATCAAAGAGAAACTTAACTAGATTCACTGATTTGACTGATTTGGGATGAAAATCATTTATTCAAACTTATTCAAGTTTGTAATAAAAAGTAGGAATCGGGATTGGTGGGTTTTTACTAGTGTGTCTCAGAATTACAGGACTGCCTAGGACTGGTTTGGCATAGCATAGCATGGCAGGCACTCACCAATGCAGGCGCCTCCTGCTGGACACACTGAGAATTAGTTTTTCAGCTCTGGGGCTTTCAGTTCAGATGAGATGAGAAGCAATCAGATGTGAAATAATCAAATGAAAAAGAATCTAACCCATCAGGATATGGCAGACAGATTAATAGTGACAAATTTTAAAGTACGTATATACAAACTCTAGAAGTCTAAATAATAAGATGGGTAAACTAGAGTGCCTCATATTAAAGGAGGATACAGATAGTAGGAATGAGGACAATCAATGGGACAGTCATAACAGGGTACAAAATATATCAGGAGGACAGAACAGGTCATGCTGGTAGGGGAATGGCACTAAACATGAAAGAAAATGTAGAATCAAATAAAAATCTTAAATGAACCAAACTAGTCTATAGAATCTCTATGGGTAGCAATTCCATGCTCTAATAAGAAGAATATAGCAGTAGGGATATATTATTGACCACCTGACTAGAATAGTGATAGTGACTATGAAATGCTAAGGGAGATTAGAGAGGCTATCAAAATAAAAAACTCAATAATAGTGGGGGATATCAATTATCCCCATATTGACAGGGTATACATCACCTCAGGACAGGATGCAGAGATAAAATTTCTTGATACCTTAAATGACTGCTTCTTGGAGCAGCTGGTTCTGGAACCCACAAAGGGAGAGGCAAATCTTGGTTTAGTCCTAAGTGGAGCGCAGGATCTGGTCCAAGAGGTAAATATAACTGGATCGATTGGAAATAGTGACCATAATGTAATGAAATTTAACATCCCCATCGTGGGAAAAACACTTCAGCAGCCCAACACTGTAGCATTTAATTTCAGAAGGGGAACTACACAAAAACAGGGAGGTTAGTTAAACAGAAATTAAAAGGTACAGTGACAAAACCCAAATCCCTGAAAGCTGCATGGAAACTTCTCAAAAACACCATTATAGAGGCTCAACTTAAATGTATATCCCAAGTTTAAAAATACAGTAAACAGGGCTGGCTGGGAGGGAGTTGGAGGGAGCGGGGCTGGCCTGGGGGGAACTGGCCGGTGGGGAGTGGGGCTGGCCCGGGCTCACGCAGATCCCAGGATGCTGCCTGTCCCATGCATGGTCCTGGCGGGGTGCACGGCAAGTCCGGCCGCGGGGATTCCATCCCGTCCTGGCCCTGCCTCCCTCCTCTCTTCTGTATAGTTGCGTACTACCTGGCTGGTAGACATGCTCACACTGCATGAGCATGTCTACCAGCCAGGCAATATGCAACTACATACTGATACTCATACTAATAACAACACTTACATAATTATATTTTCTCAGTTTGTTTCCCAGACAGAAAGCTCAAATACCGGACTGTCCGGTTCAAAACTAGACACCTGGCAACCCTAATTGAGCTATGTCGATTGTGTATCTTATTTCAAAATAGCTTGTTTTGAAATAGAGCATCTACACAGCACTTATTTCAAAATAGAGCAGTCTTCCTCCGACTTCCCTTACAATGAGGGTTATAGGAGTCGGCGTAAGAAATCCTCCAGCTTGACAAGATTTTGACACTATTTTGAAATAACTTAGTCTGTGTCTACACAGCAGGCAGTTATTTTG
Source organism: Pelochelys cantorii (assembly GCA_032595735.1). Lineage (NCBI taxonomy): Eukaryota > Metazoa > Chordata > Testudines > Trionychidae > Pelochelys > Pelochelys cantorii. Next base: position 327,108,004 of record CM064326.1, on the reverse strand, counting down.
GAATATCACTAGTTATTTCAAAATAGTGTTGCAGTGTACACTAACAGAATTGCAAGAAAAGTAGAGCTATGAAAAAGCTGTTTCATCATGACCAATAGATTTTTTTTTACCGAGATTTTAAAAAATTAATGAAAAAAATAATTCTACATGATTGACCCTTTTCTCCAGAATGGAACTCTCTCTGCATATTTCACTCAGATGCTTACGGTGAAACAGATGGGAGTTTGTCTGCAAAAAAAATGAAAGGATTTTGTTTTAAAAAGCAAGTATAATCATCAAAATATCCGAAAAAATCAGAATGTCTGTTTTCCATGATTTTTTCTAGATGCCAATCATTTTTGCACTGATGTTAGTTGGCTTTAGATCATAATTATGAATTATCTGTATTACAGAACCACATAGGAGTCCCTGATCAGTTTTAGTAAGTGCTGGTAGGACATAGTAATACATTATCTTTCCCCTAAGAGATTACAGTCTACAAAGATGAGAAAGATAAAGAAAGTATCACTTCATTCCATTTTACAGATAGGAACTGGTAAACAGAAAGATTAAGTGACTTGCCCAAGGTCACACAGGTAGTTTGTGACAGAACTGTGAATTAAACCAAGATCTTGTGAATCCCAATCAAGTGCCTTAACTACTGACTATTATTCTTCTCCACCAGCTCCCCCTTAATGGGACTCTTGTATAACCACTCAGTTTTGAAAGCAGCTTTTATACAATATCTCAGAGAGAGGTAACTAGTGGTGTCCCACAGGAGTCCGTACTGAGCTATTCAACATATGTATAAATGATCTGGAGAAAGGGGTAAACAGCGAGGTGGCAACATTTGCAGTTGATACTAAACTGCTCAAGACAATAAGTCCAAAGCCGACTGTGAAGAGCTTCAAAAGGATCTCACAAAACTAGGTGACTGGGCAACAAAATGGCCAATGAATTTTAGTATGGATAAGTAATGCATATTGGGAAACAATATCAACCCTACATACAAAATGATGGAGACTAAATTAGCTATTACCACTCAAGAGAGAGATCTTGGAGTCATTGTGGATAGTTCTCTAAAAACACCCACTGAATATGCAGCGGTAGTCAAAAAAGCAAATAGAATGTTTGGAGTAATTTGAAAAGGGATAGAGAATAAGACAAATAATATCTCATTGCCTCTGTATAAATCCATGGGATGCCCACATCCTGAATACTGTGTGCAGACATGGTCACCTTAAAAAAAAAAGATACCTTGGCATTTGAAAAAATTCAGAAAAGGATAACTAAAATGGTTAGGAGTTTGGAACAGCTGCCATATGAAGAGAGATTAAAAAGACTGAGACTTTTAATCTTAGAAAAGAGGAAACTAAGGGGGGATAAGTTAGAGGTCTATAAAATCATGACTGGTGTAGAGAAATTAAATAAGAAAGTTATTTACTTGTTCCCATAACACAAGAACAAGGGATCACCAAATGAAATTAATAGGCACCAGGTTTAAAACAAAGAAAGGGAAGTATTTCTTCATGCAACACATAGTCATCCTTTGGAATGCCTTGCCAAAGGATATTGCGAAGACCAGGACATTAACAGGGTTCAAAAAAGAACTAGATAAATTCATGGAGGATAGGTCCACCAGTGGCTATTAGCCAGGTCCACTAGTGGCTATTAGCCAGGTCCACCAGTGGCTATTAGCCAGGATGGGTGGAAATGGTATCCCTATTCTCTGTTTGCTAGAAGTTGTGAATGGGTGACAGGGGAGGGATCTATTGATAATTTGCTGTTCAGTTCATTCCCTCTAGGGCACCTGGCATTGGCCACTGTCAGGGGACAGGATACTGGGCTCGATGGACCTTTGGTCTGACTCAGTATGGCCATTCTTATGTTCTTATATCCCAGTTCAGTCAGGTCAACCTGGTCTTGTTCCTTTCATTGGAGAACTGCAAGCTAGAATGCAACAAACAACCATCACTATAAAAGTTAACTGTGCTAAAATACCACCACCTCCCACTCTGTAATTTCCTACAGACTAGAACCTAGAGATTGAACTGCAGGTATCCTCAACTGTTGGTATACAAGTGCAAGTGAAAAATATTTGAGCTCCATTGTCCATTAGTAGAATAGGAATAATTATTTGCATACAGCTGGAATCCAGAATGGTTAGTTTGATAATGAAAACAAGAAGGAAGAAAATTCTGCCTCCAGGATTAGCTACTGAACATAGGAAAAGGTGAACTTTAGTAACTCTGGGAAACATCTTGAGCTGCAGGTACAGAATTGATAGGACTATTGGCATTCAGATGATACATGGTCTCTTAGCTCTGCGGATTGTGTTTCTGGCTGGCTGTTATCAAATTTCATTCATTTCCAATAGCCTTTCTCCTCTTCTCTTCACCACACTTCTCTGTCACCATCTCTCTTTTCTAGGCTGGTTTATTTGGTAGAGAGAGAGACTGGGCTGGCAGCCCTAGAAACTGAAATCCTCTTTTAATCACATTGAGCCAAACCCCACAGTAAGTGACTCAAGCAAAAGTACCACAGAGATTGCCTGAGCATGGAACACTATGCTGGGCCCAGAAAGGAAAGAACATTGGCACATCCCACTTCCTCTCACTGCCTCTTCAGCATGCGTCAAGCCGGATCTGGCAATAGGAGGGTAGGATGCTCTCCATTCAGTCAGTGATGTCTCTGCTAACAGGGCCAAGAAGTATGACATCATCAATGGTGAATTTAAAATTCTGGTCAGCTCCCCGCCATTACCGGAGGCAAGACCACAGATTCATTTCACAGGTACCATCCAAGAGCCATCAGACAGTACCACTGATTTGGGCTGGATTTGAACCAGTGATTTTAAAGGAAAAGTTAGGTATTTCAGGCTGGTGTGAGCTTTGAGACGCTGTCCCATGATAGGGAAAGTAGTACCTAGCAGCTTTGACCCCAGGAACTGTCTGGAAAGAAATTATGATTCCTTCACAAAATCTCTACTGCTTTTCTGGGAGGGAAGTAAGTTACTGCTAGCCTCAAATGGATGTCGTTTAATTCCCATTGCTAACTCCTCTGGCCAGCATGCAAGGGGCCAAAACCAAGACTTTGCCCACTTCCTGTCCCTCTCCATCCATGTGCTCACCTGGGGGATAGGCCGATAAACTAGAGGGTGGGACTCAGTTTTCCGGAATACTGAGTAAGGGAGCAGAGAGAGAGAGTCCTTACTTTCACTTTCTCCCATAGTCACCTGAGTAAGACAAAGGTACATTCTTCTCTCCACCGCCATAAATTTCTCTTACGAAATGCTGATTTTGCAGAAATAAAAATGTGGTTGTTTTTCTCTTTGATGCAAATGTTATTTTCATGTTCTCAGAAGAAATCATAGTGAAGGACGCAGTGTGACGTAACACCTCTCAGATGGGGAGCACGTCCACCGAAAAGATGTGTAAATAAAAATGTCAGAGATGCCCAGATCCCAATTCCCTCAGTCACACTGACTAGCATCTTACTCCTCAGATAAGCACATTGATTTCATTGACATTCCTTGTGGGGTACTATGCAATGCAACTAAGAGATAGCTGGTGGAAAATTCCTTTTGGGCCTGGGAGCTCCTCTCTAACTAGGCTGGCAAGGTGAGTCCTGAGACAGACATCCCTGAATGCCTCAAGTAAATGAAGCCAGTGTCTGGGGACAGGGCACAGCATTGGCACAAGTGGGAAAGGTGGACTGAAGATCAGCTGTGCCGGATACTCCACTAGCACAACAGTGGCATAAGATCAGATACACATGATACTCCACTGCAGACTCAATAGTGGCATAATTTAAAGCAGGGCCTCTCCTGCCATAACTTCCATTGGTATCAGCTGGCTGAGGATAAAGGAGCCACAAACAACTGCCTGTGTGTGTGCGTGCGCATATCTATATCTATCTATATCCCTACTTCTGTGATTTCCACGCCATACATCTGATGAAGTGGTTTTGACCCAAGAATATTTATGCCCAAACAAATCTGTGTGTCTCAAAGGTGCCATAGGACTGCTCATTGTTTTTGCAGATCAGACTAACATACTCCCCCTCTAAGGCTATATCTACACTACAAAAATAAAATCGGAAAAAGAAACACAATTTGCGATAAGCAAATTGTGTATCTTTTTTCAATTTACTTCCAAAAGAGGCTTTTCCAAAATTTGGCCCATCTATATGGGGACAACTTTCGGGGAAAAAAATCCTCATTTGGAACATCCCTTTTTCCTCATAAAACAAGGTTTACAGGGATGCCAAATAAAGTGTCCACTTTTCCGACATTTTTTTTCCACAGTCTAGACATAGCCTGAGACTAGCAGTGGGGTTATTCTGGCTTGATGCCATTGTATATGAAATTGGAAGTGGCCACAGGACTACAGTCTGTAAGAAGGGAGACCATTTTAGGAAAACCGAAGAGAGAATTTTGAAGGTTTTAGGGCACATCTGCATGTAGTCTGCATTTTGCAGATTCTTTTCATCTCTAAATTACCTGTCACAAGCAGTAAGTTTCAAACTGTAAATCTGGATTTCAAACTATGACCCATCACTTTACTAAAATGGATTTTCTTCCTTTTAACTGTTAATTTCATTTATAACAAAAAAAATCCTGGCACTTGCTTAGTCTCCCTTTTGTGAGACTTTTAATCCACTGCCATGACTAGCCCAGGTATTACATCAAACAAATTAATCTAGTTATCCCTGAAAGCAAACACATTATCTCCAGTTACGTTCTCAAAATATTCATGTATTATTAAATTATTTCCTAATAACTATATCTAGCTCTCTTGTGTCTGAATTCAATATCTCCATAGCTAAGATGAACTGTTGTCCAATTACAGAAATAATATATATAAAGATTAAAATTCTCAAATAAAGCATAATTTGGGCCAATTTTCAGTTATGGGTCCAATGGGGGGTAACCACAAAAAAGAAGATGCATTTGTTATGTCTTGAACAATCCATAATTCTACATGAAACACGCCAGCTTACTGCCATTCACAGGTACTCTGGGTGAGATCCTTATGTAAGTGAAGTCAAAGAGTTTTCCCATTGAGTTCAGCAGGACAAACATTTCAATATCTATTTATGCATGCAAATGTATGAACGGAAGCTTGCATACAGCCTTTTACTGACAACTACTGGACATGTGTTTGAATAGGCATACATGTTGCTCCCATATTTAAATTAAATCTGTAATAATGGGATCTTTGGAGGCAGGAGACAGAGGCTATGTCTAGACTATGGGGTTTTTCCAGGATACCATAGGTATCCTGGAAAAACTCCACCACATCCAGGGAACACGTCTGCTTTTCCACTTTTTTTTTTTTTTGCAGAACAGCAGACGCGCTCTTTTGGAAGCCATGTCTTCCTCCTCCCATGAGGAAGAAGGCCTCTTTCGAAAGAGGGCTTTTTTTTCCAAAATTTTGGCCCAGTGTAGATGGGCTAAATTTTGGAAAAGCCTCTTCTGAAAAAACTATCGGAAAAAGGTAAGCAAATTGCAGAGCACAATTTGCATAGCTTTTTCTGATAAAGCCCCGTAGTGTAGACATAGCCAGAGGGTAGGGAGATACATCAGGATCAAAATATAATCTTTAAACTATAGCCTGACAAGTAATGGGTTAATTTCTACCATTAAACTCCAGAGCTATATGAAGGGAGCAGGGATGGGATGGTCTCTCAGATTCTCAAGCAATAGGTGCCTTGAAAACACCTAAGTAGCGGTGGCTGTTTGGATTCTGCCTTCAGAATATGGAGGCAAGGAGAAGGCCTCCAGAAATGCTGGGAGAGCATGCTCAGATGCAACTAACTAGGTTTCCTAAGATGTCACAAATGCTCCCTCCATTGCCAGTGTCTAACAATACCGAGGTTGTCTCTCCACTGCACACTTATTTTGGAATAAGCTATTTTTGAATAGAAACTCCAAAATAGCTGATTTTGAAATAGCGCGTCTGCACAGCAAATGCCCATAGAAATAGCACTGAGCTATTTTGAAATAGAACATCCACATTCATTGGAGGCCGAATTACATTTAAGGCCACCTGGAAGCATTTCAGGCAGGACATCAGGACAACACTGTCTTCTTGGAGCTGCTGCCAGAGGCTGTCTGAGGCTCGAGCTTAAAGAGACCCTCCCCCCCCCCTTAGAGCCATATCTCAGGCTCCTCTCCTTCACCTACCTCCTTGAGGGACAACAAAGTCTTTTCACTGCATGCTCTGGCAGCCCTTGCAGACACCACAGTACTCTAGCCATAGAGCGAGACCTGCCTCCAAGCAGTAGACGGTTCTTAGACCACATGCCACACCTCCTGCTGCAGTTACTGCAAGCTGCCCTCGTGGCCCTGCATGAACCAGACCCCCAGCTTATTGTGGGGCACATCCTCTCCTCTCTCCACGCACTGCTCATGCAGCATAACCCCCTCCCCCGCCCTTCCCCGTACATGGTGCACCGCCGCTTCTAGTGACTGGACACGTTATGACGGTGGGTCTGGCTCGTCATGGAGCAGTGGGACAACCAGCAGTGGCTCCAGAATTTCCACCTGCAGAAGGACATCTTCATGGGGCTCTGCAAGTGGCTTGCCTCTGCCTGCACATGACAGGTCACCCACACGAGACCTGCCATTCCCTTCCAGAAGGGGTCGCTATCACTATGTGAAAGCTCTCCATGCCGGACAGCCACTGCTCCATCAGGAACCAGTTCGGTGTGGAGAGATCGACCATTGGCATTATAGTCATGCAGGTATGGCACTCTCATGCTATTGTCCCAGGAAGGTGGTGAACTGCTGGAATGGGATTCCCTAGGGGGGAGTGGTGGAGGCTCCCTCCTTGGAAGGGTTTTCAGTCCCACCTTCACAAAGCCCAGATGGGGGATGGGGTAAGTAGGGGGTTGGTCCTGGTGCATCTGAGAGGGGGGTGGTTGGGTTCAGGGACCCTGAGGGCCCAAGCCCTGTGATTCTCTGTCTCCTTCTACAGGTGGTGAGGGCCATCAACAGCATCCTACTGTGCCGGCTCATCATCCTGGGTGACGTGGGCCCCATTATTGACGGTTTTGCTGCTATGGGCTTCCCCAACTGCAGGGGTGGGGGACATTGATGGTACCCATAGCCATTTGCTAGGGAGGGTGCTGCTGGGGTCCCCTCCACTTCCTCCCACTTGCCTTCCTGGCAGGCCCCCCTAGCAGGGGACTGGTGACCTCTGCCTCACCATGCTGGCCTGGGAACCCACGCTGCCCCGGGAGTGCAGGCATGCCCATATGCTGTGGGCAGTATTAATGCGTGTGTGTATGTGACCCCATCCTCTCTAGTGGTGGCCTGTGGTGGGAAGGAGTTCCACTACGGGGTTGGGAGTCAGGCAGGCCTGTGCAGGAACCCTGTGAGCAGGAGCACAAGGTTCCTGAGCAGCTGTCTCAATACGGCTGTCTGCTCTGGACTGCTGCTCTATGTGCAGCCATGTACAGAGGCTGCTGTGCGATGCCCAGGCCAAGAAGGCTGGGCACAGAGTGAGTAGCCCCTTGATACCACCCACCCCCACGTGTGTCCAGGGAAAGTAATGGAACTCACCTGCTGGTCCTTTCCTGGCCTCGTCCAAACCCTGGGTGACATCCTGGGAGGGGGGGTACCGGCTCCAGAGACAAGGTGAGGTCCTGGCTAGTGGGCATGCCTGTGTGGTGGCCACCTCTTCCTCATCATCATCCTTGTCATCCTCTTCCGCTGCCACACCCTCCGGGAGACTGACGATAGGCACCTCCAGGCCAGAGTTGACGACAAGGGGAGGGGAAGCGACCTGCCCCCCTCCCAAGATACCACTGATCTGGCTGTAAAAGCGGCAGATCAGGGGTGCCACTCCCAACTGGGAACTCCTTTCCCTTGCCTTGGCTTCAGCCTGGTGGAGCTCCTTGACCTTCAATCTCACCTGGTCTAGAGTGCGACTGTGCCCCCTCTGGACCAGGCTGTTGATGATGCGGCCATACACCTCCGCATCACATGGTGAAATGCTGAAATCAAGGCTGTTCTTCTGCTCTCCTCGGGTCTCAAAGAGATCCAGGATCTCTGCATCACGATGGCGTCCTCCTCTTTCGACCCCGGGCAGGGGCTTGAGAACTGGCTGCAGATGGACTGGCAGCCATGGAGGCCTCAGATGGTGTGCTGGGGTCTGTCATGGCAGAGGTAGGGCAGAGCAGGGCACTGCTGTCTGGTACAGGAATATCAGGGCCTGCTGTGTGCCACAAGCCCTTTCCCCTGTGGCTGCAGGGGAAGGGGAACTATAGAGTTCTGATGAGTGTAGACAGAGTGGCCAGCAGGAGACCTGTGGGAAGTCCTGGAGGCCCCTTATTTCAGATAACCACAACTGTGCTGTCTACACCAATCCCCATTTCAAAATAACTGTTTTGGAATAGGTGTTATTCCTAGTAAAATGAGGGTCACAGATTTCAAAATAAAGTGCCCATTGTTTCAAAGTTATTTTGAAATAACAGGCTTGCTGCGTAGATGGTCGCTTTGTTACTTCAGAGTAATGCAAGTTATTTCAAAATAACGCTGCTGTGTAGACGTCCCCCAAGGGAGCATGGATATGGTTTCCAGACTAGGGATGTAAGTGACTAATTGACTAATCGACTATCCAATAAGCACAAGCTTATCGGCTAGTTGACACACTGTTCGACTAGTCGCTTCCCCCTGGTGCTGCCTCTATCACAAAGATGCAGCAAAGTGAGGAAGAGGAAGTGGTGCTGGGGGAAGCTGGCTTAAAAACCACTTCCCCCCTGCTCCAGCTCCATGGGAGGGGGCACAGGTGCAGTGGCAGCCAACTTTGAAATGAACAAGAGTCCCTGCTGGGGCTCTTGTATGGTTTCAAAGACAAAGTGCCGCATGGAGCCTGGGGCCAGTGGGAGACTGAGTCCCCCACTGACCTCAGGCTTCATGTGGCAATTCCTCTTTGGAATGTACAAGAGCCCCAGTGGGGACTCTTGTACATTGCAAAGTTGGAAAGCTGCGTGGAGCTCAGGGCCAGCAGAGAGAGTCCCCTCCTGATCCCAGGCTCCACGCAGTGTCTCAATCTTTGAAATGCACAAGAGCTCCCAATGGGGCTTTTGTATATTTCGATTAGTCCTTATCGACTAATCGAAATCCTATTGACTATCTGAAGAGTTAATAGAAATTTAACATCCCTATTCCAAACCACTTAGCCATGTAGCTTTTAGAGTGGTAGAATGCTGCCTCCCTTTTGTATCTTGATCAAAGCCATGATATTACTTTGATATGTGAAACAATATATCATCCATTTCAACATGTTATAAATAAGTTACCAAGTTAGCCTGTGTATTCTGCTCCACATGCCAAGACCCCAACCTCCCACCCTAGTAGTGTTCTTTCCTAGAAGTATTGCAATCATTCCTGAAATACCATCGTGTATTTCTCTTATCACAGTATTGGTCAGTCATCAGCCATTTATCTAAGGGACTGATAAAAAGGAAGCTGTCCATTTCTTGGTGGATGAGATTGGGTAGTTGTTCTAGCAAATGTAATTCTGTGAAAGAAAACTTCTGCACACCTCCATATGCCCATACACATTTTTTCATATGTACTTTTGATTTCATCATCCTAAAGTGCAATGGAAAGCGTACACCCAGGAAAACTGCATGCCATACTACACACAAATATTCCACAGCAATCTGGTTTGGATTTAAATTAGCAACTTTGAACATTTAACCTCTGTATCCTGACATACTAAGGCATCTCACTCCCTTCCCCCCTCCCCCCCGATATATATTTTTAAAGTGAATCCATTTCCTGTGCCTACTGCTTTTATTACACTATTCAATTTCCTTTTTATAGTGTCCATGGCAATAGTAGCAGCAGTGTCAGTAGCAGAAATAATAATGAAGTCAGTCTTTCAAAATAGATCTGATTCATACTATTGAATCCCCAGAAGAAAGGACAGATGGTTTCTCACTGTTATTCTTTTATCTTCTCTTAATTATTAATTTTCTCCTCTCTTTGGAATATAGTTACCATATTATTAATTAATAATCATAGAATCATAGAGCTGGAAGAGACCTCAGGAGGCCATTAAGTCCAGCTCCTGCCCAAGGCAGGACCAATCCCAACTAAATCAACCCAGCCAGGGCTTTGTCAAGACGAGAATTAAAAACCTCTAGGGATGGAGATTCCACCACCTCCCTAGATAACCCATTCCACTATTTCACCACCCTCCTAGTGAAATAGTTTTTCCTAATATCCAACCTAGACCTCCCCCACTGTAACTTGAGACCATTGCTCCTTGTTCTGCCATCCCTCACTACGGTAAACAGCCTCTCTCTATCCTCTTTAGAATCTCAATTCAGGAAGTTGAAGGCTGCTATTAAAATGTTAATTATTTTACAGTGAATTCATTTACTAGCATAGTCAGCCTCACGCTACAACCCCAGTACAAAGCATTGTATAAAAAAAAAAAAACCAATTATAGCACAAGTAAAAATGAAAATTATAAAGTCTGGATTTTTTTTCTGTTTACTGGAAATGCTTTTACAAGGTAATAAACTCTTTCATGCATGGAACTATTTCTCATCAAGTGAATTTGAAAAAAAAAACAAACACATTTTGGGAACTATGAAACCTGGATACAGGAATTATGGAATCCCTGTGTGGTTAAAACAACCAACCAACCAAACAACATTCTGTTTTCCCTTCTGGGTATTTTTTTAGTCCTAAAACAATAATGACATTTATGTATATCCCAAGGATAAAAAAAAAGTAAGACAGTTTTTGCTAAAAGCTCTTGTACAGCTGGCCTGGCCATGTTTTTGATGGGAATAATGGGGAAGGATAATTCAACAAGCAATTAAACTGAACCACTAAGCTACACCCACATGTTTTTACCAGATTTGCCCATTATTCTGGGGTATGCTCTTTTGTTAAGGTTATGCTTCTGAAGGAGAGAGATGATAAGTCTATCAGTGTGCTTCATGTGTCTTTTCTGTTCTCATAGCCTATGTCTACACTGCAACGCTATTTAGGAATACTGGAGTATCCCAAAATAGATATCCCACATCTTAACTGCAAGCCTGTTATTTTGGGCTCGGTATTCTAACATCCCTGTAAACCTCATTCCAAGAGGAGTAAGGGATCTTTCGAATAGCGGGTTATTTCGAAATTTGGCACTGTGTAGATAGCACCAAATTACAAAATAAGCTATTTTGAAATAAGATACGCAATTTGTGTCGCTCAAATTGCGAACCTTATTTCAAGTTACGGTGCACCCATATGGAGCTCTACTTTTCCCTTCCGTTAGCTTCATTTGGAGGGAACTATCTTGCAGAACCTAGGTTCCCCAGGGCTGGGTACTTCCCGCCCTAGAATAAAGTGAACACACTCACTCACACCCACCACCAGAGCACGTCTGAGAAGACCAGTTAATCAGCACTCAAGCTGACCCCTTATGTGTCCCTGGGCTGGGTTGGACACCAATGCCAAGCTGTGACTCTCACGTGCCCTTGGACGCAGTGGGCTTGGTTAAGCAACACTTTAAACTGTCACGTTCATATGCACCCAGGTTCAGCATGTCCCTGTCCCCACTTCTATGCCACAACCATTCTGCTAGTAACTCAGTGAACACACCCCACAGAATTTTCGGGTGCGACAGGGATCTTTAGCTTAGGTACAAAGAGTGTTGCTGAAGAGTGAATGGGGAAGTCCAAAACAATAACCCACAAAGGGTGGGGGGGAGAAGTAACCAGCTTAACCATGAAAGTAATTTAATTTATTTCCAGGCGGTAACTATATAAGGGAAGCCAAACAAACAAAACAGTTACAATATTAAATGTAACAAATCTGATTACAAACCATAACTGATCACATAAGGCAGGTTCAAGAGGCTTTACAGAGAGAAAGGGGGGGGTGTCTCACAACTTCGTAAAGTTTGAATTGATCAGGGTTCCTATTTGTGATGGTAGCTCGGGGGTCCAGAATATTGGAGACAGGAAGAGCAGAGCCCCCAGCATGATCATCAGGAGAAGATGAAGTCCCAATGGCTGTCTCCTTGTCCCATCTTTGATGTAAATGAGAGTAGGGGAGTTTCCGGAGGGGGTTAGGTGTGTCTTCCTGTCATTTCATTGTTTTTTGTAAGTCTTCCTTCTGATCGGCTTTGGTTTAAGCAAAGGTTGGGGGCTGGGAAGGTCTTTCATGAGTCAGACAAGGTGGATACTATACCCTGGTTCCCCAAGAACAGAGCGGGTAGATATCAGTGTTGTATAGTGGGTAGCATGTAATAATATAGTAGAAGAATAAACGTCATGGTAATAAATGTTCTGTGTTATTCTAAGTTATTTGCAAAATGGAGGCTTTACCAAATTAATGTCTTAAAATGAGACACATGGCACCTATCAAACACTCTCGGCTCCTTACAAATGCATGCAATTATCTCCCTATAAGCAAAATTTTAAAATGGAAAGGGGAAAGGATGCATTTCTGATTGCCCTTGAATTATGCAAATATATGTAGTTATACAAATATGCAATCTACTTTTTCCCTTTATGTTTATCAGAGAATATTAAAATGCTGCAGTTTGTAGGGGCAGAGTTGCTGCTCACAGGATATACCCAATCGCCCCTTCAGCATGTCCTTCAGAGGATCCTCCTCATCCCCCCGCCTCCAGTTTTCTATGGGAATTCCACAAGGCTCTGTGGACTCTCTTCTCCCTCTGTGCCAGGGATGGGGCCACTGACCCACAGAAAAATCAATCGGGGGCTGCACACAAATGAGAAGCCTTATCTCTGGGAACAGCAAATAGAAACTGAGCTACCGTTTCTGTGCTGATGGCTCACAGATCTACCTCTCTCCTCCAGACCTGTTGCCTTTTGTCCAGATTAAAATCTCTCCTTATGCACGTCTAACCACCAGCTCAAGGTCAATATGGCTAAAACAGCTTCTAATCTCTCCCTGCTCCAATGCACCCCTCCACCCCTCTCCCCCCCCCCCCACGCTCCTTTCTCAATCATTGCGGACAACTGCATCTTTTCCCCTGTCACGAAGGCCCATTCATTACCTGGATCTAATCGTCTATTGGACTCTCTCTCTAGGTTCTCACATCCAGGCTATGTCCAAATCTTGCAGATCCTTTCTGTATAATGTTTCTCAGAGAAAGCCATTCCCATCCATCCACACAACTAAAATTCTCCTCATCTCACCTCTCAGTCACTGTAACATCCTTTTCTCCAGCCTTGACATATGCAATATTGCCATGCTCCGGGCCATCCCTCAGGAGGTGTGGGGCTTGGGGCAACCCCCTTCCTGTGCCCCAGGTGTGAGGCCCAGGAAACCCCCCTCACCACAGGCCCCTCCCTACATCTGCTCCACCCCCATTCCACTCCTTCCCACAAGCTCTGTCCCATCCCTTCCTGCCCCTGCTCCACCCTCTTGCTCAAAGCCCCCTCCTCTGAGCTGTGTATGCTGGGACATTGCAGGGGGACCTGGGCACAGGGATGCAGCAGAGGTCACCGCTTCCTCCTGCACTCACCGCGGAGGCCTCGCAGCCTGCTCTCCTCTGCCTGGCTGCCCTTTCCCAAGAGGCAGCGGGCTGGGAGAGGCCAGCAGGGTGGGGTGGAACAGAGCAGGCTGCCAGGTCACTCTGGCTTCCGCCACTTTGGTGAGTGGTGAGTTCAGGGGGAGGGGGCAACCCCTGCTGCTACCCTGCACCAGGCCTCCCAGTAATGCCCCAGGCAACCCTGGGCCCCATCCATAGGACAGTAGAGGTGGCTATCAGGGGGGGCCCTCAATGTGTGGGTTCTGGGCCAGCTGCCCTGAATCATCCTATGGATGGGACTGCTCTGGCCTTGCTAATATCCATTTGAAAAGCTGCTGCAACTGTAACCCACACACCTAATGTGGTTCACTGTGCCATGTAGTAGCACTTAGACCACAGCAACAGATAAGAACAAGAGACATCTACAGCACAGGCTTAGAGCCATCTGGCCCTTAGCTCAAAGGGTAGAGGCACCTACACTAAGCTCCAAAGAGCCCAGGTTCAAATCTACCGGGTTGCAGTTACACAACAACATTTGTTTTCCTAGCTTGTTACTTAGACCAGGTCACCCCTCCCTTTGCCTGCCCTTCACTGGCTCCCTCTTCTAGGGTACCACACTTAAGATACTTGTCTTTACTATCAAGGCCCTTCAGTACCTATCCACACCCACACCTACCAACTTCCATTCAACCTGGAGGCATGTAGGTAAGCATAGTGGTCCGTAGGTTTTCGGTATAGGGTGGTGTTTATGTGACCATCACTTAATTGCACTGTAGTGTCGCACTCTTGTTAGACTGATCTAGGCTGAGGTTGATGGTGGGGTGGAAACTGTTGAAATCACAGTGGAATTCTTTCAGAGCCTCCTTCCCATGGGTCCAGATGATGAAGATGTCAATGTATATACCACCCTATACTGAAAACCTGTTGACCACTATGCTTTCCTACATGCCTCCAGCTTCCATCCCAGACATACCACACGATCCATTGTCTACAGCCAAGCTCTAAGGTACTACTGCATTAGCTCCAACCCCTCAGACAGAGACAAACACCTACAAGATTTTCACCAAGCATTCTTAAAACTACAATATCTGCCCAAGGAAGTGAGGAAACAGATTGACAGAGCCAGACGTGTACCCAGAAGCCACCTGCTACAAGACAGGCCCAACAAAGAAAACAACAGAACACTACTGGCCATCACCTACAGTCCTCAGCTAAAACCTCTCCAACACATCAGTGATCTACAAGGGTATGTCTACACTACAAAGTTAATTCTAACTAACAGCCATTAGTTCAAATTAACTTTAATAGGGGCTACACATACAAACCGCTAGTTTGAATTTAAATCGAACTAGCGGAGCTCTTAATTCGAACTAGGTAAACCTCATTCTACGAGGACTAACGCCTAGTTCGAATTAAGTAGTTCGAATTAAGGGCTGTGTAGCCACTTAATTCAAACTAGCTGGAGGCTAGACCTTCCCAGGTTGCCCTGGTGGTCACTCTGGGCCAAACCAGGGAAACTCTTCTGCCCCCCTCCCAGCCCCGGAGCCCTTAAAGGGGCATGGTCTGGCTGCAGTGCTTGTGCCAGTTGCAAGCCTGCCACCACCCAGCCAGCAGACCCTGCACCTGGCCACCCGCTGCCACCCAGCCCTCTGCCTCTTACCAGGACCAGGCTGGCGGCTCCCAGGAGCCTGCCCGGGGCTGCAAGAGGTGGGCGCCCACCTGGTCTAGTGCGGAGATCGTGGACCTCATCGAGGTTTGGGGGGAGGCCTCCAATGTCCACGATCTCCACACTAGCCATAGAAACGCGGCCGTCTACAGCCGCATGGCTGCCAGCCTGGCCACCAAAGGCCACATGCGAACCCAGGAACAGGTTTGCATGAAAATCAAGTTGGTCCAATGAGACCCCCGACCCTGAGCCCTGAGCTTAGAACATAAGAACGGCCGTACTGGGTCAGACCAAAGGTCCATCTAGCCCAGTAGCCTGTCTGCTGACAGCGGCCAACACCAGGTACCCCGGAGGGGATGAACCGAAGACAATGACCAAGCGATTTGTCTCGTGCCATCCATCTCCAGCCTTCCACAAACAGAGGCCAGGGACACCATTCCTGCCCCCTGGCTAATAGCACTCCATGGACCCAACCTCCATGAATTTATCTACCTTCTCTTTAAACTCTGTTATATTTCTAGCCTTCACAGCCTCCTGTGGCAAGAAGTTCCACAGGTTGACTATTTGCTTTGTGAAGAAGAACTTCCTTTTATTAATTTGAAGCCTGCTACCCATTCATTTCATTTGGTGTCCTCTAGTCCTTCTATTATGGGAACTAATGAAGAACTTTTCTTTATGCACCCTCTCCACACCACTCATGATTTTATATACCTCTATCATATCCCTCCTCAGTCTCCTCTTTTCTAAGCTGAAAAGTCCCAGTCTCTTTAGCCTCTCTTCACATGGGACCTATTCCAAACCCCTAATCATTTTAGTTGCCCTTTTCTGAACCCTTTCCAAGGCCAAAATATCTTTGAGGTGAGGAGACCACATTTGTACACAATACTGAAGATGTGGCGTACCATAGTTTTATACTTCCCCTGGCTTCCCCCTTCCAGCTCCCAGGTTTCCCCCTCCCCTCTCCCACCCTCTCTCTTCCCCTCTCCCACCTCCTTTTCCCAGTCTCCCCAGTGGTTAATCCCCCCCCCCCCCCCCACACACACACACACAGTTTTGTTAAATAAAGAGTTGCTTTTTTTGAACACACGTGTCCTTTATTTTTTTACATCAGGAAGGGGGGCTAGGGAGGGGTAAGTGGAAGGAGGTGAGGGAGGAATGGGGCACGAGTGCCCGATGGGAAGGACTGGGGTGGCTCTGCAGGCTCCTCGGGGTGGAAGCTCTCCCGCAGGTCCTCCTGGATCCTGACAGCCCCCCCCCCGACTGACCCCCCCCCCGGATGGCAGCCTGTGGCAAGTGCAGCCGGGCTGATGGCCAAGTGCTGTGATGTGCCAAGTGCGGGCACTCCAAGACAGGACTTTTTTGCTGTCCCTCATCAAGTTAGACAAGCAAGCGGGGAACCCTGAGAACTGTCTGTCCGGGGTGGGGGTCAGGTCCCTTTAAGCACAGCCCTCGGCTAGCCTGAGGCAGCAGTTCCACACACTAAGTCCTAACCTGATGCCCTGCCAGCACTGGTTCTGGCCAGCCTTAACTTCGGTTCAGTGTCCACTCAGTGTGGACACGCTATTTCAAATTAGCAAAACACTAATTCGAATTAGCTTATTTCAAATTGAATAATTCAAATTAAGTTAGTTCGAATTAGTGCTGTAGTGTAGACATACCCCAACCCATCCTGGACAATGATCCCTCACTCTCACAGACCTTGGGAGGCAGACCAGTCCTCGCCTACAGACAGCCCATCAACCTGAAGCAAATTCTCACCAGCAGTTATATACTACACCACAGTAACTCTAACTCAGGCACCAATCCCTGCAACAAACCTCAGTGCCAATTCTGCCCACATATCTACACCAGCGACACTATCACAGGACTTAACCACATCAGCCACACCATTCCAGGCTCATTCACCTGCACATCTACCAATATAATATACGCCATGTGCCAGCAATGCCCCTCTGCTATATATATTGGCCAAACTGGATAGTCCCTACGTAAAAGAATAAACAGACACAAATCAGATATCAGGAATAGTAATATACAAAAACTTGTAGGAGAACACTTCAATCTCCCTAGACACACAGTAGCAGTTTTAAAAGTAGCACAACAAAAAAATTCAAAAACAGACTTCGAAGAGAAACTGCAGAGCTTCAATTCATTTGCAAATTTGACACTATCAATTTAGGATTAAACAAAGACTGTGAATAGCTAGCCAACTACAAAAGCAGTTTCTCCTCTCTTGGTTTTCACACCTCAACATCAGCTGCTAGAAGTGGGCCACATCCTCCCTGACTGAATTGACCTAGTTATCTCAGGCCTTCCTCTTGATTGGTACTCCTTTCTTTTCATGTGCCTGTATATTTATACCTGCCTCTGGAATTTCCACTGCATGCATCTGACAAAGTGGGTCTTTGCCCACGAAAGCTTATGCTCCAATAAATCTGTTAGTCTATAAGGTGCCACAGGACTTCTCATTGTTTATGTGGTTCAGACTAACACAGCTACCCCTCTGATACTTGGTGCATGATAGGCACTCCTGGGTGCTATGATAATACACTGCCCGCATGCTGCTCCAGCAGGAAGATGACCAGCCCAAACTGAAGGACCTCCTCAACCAGGTCCTGGTGCTCCTGCTGCTGCAAATGCCCCTTAATCCTCTGGACACCTTCGAATGCTGCTTCTGGTGGAGGGAGATCAGTTCTGACTGGTGGGACCACATCATTCTGCAGCAGTGGGACAACCAGCAGTAGCTCCAGAACATCCACATGCAGAAGGCCGCCTTCCTGGAACTCTGTGAATGGCTCGCCCCTGCCCTCAGGCAACAGGACACTTGGCTGCAACCCACCAACCCCCTGCAGAAGCGCATTGCCATTTGCCCTTTGGAAGCTCACCACACCAGACAGCTACCACTTCGCTGGGAACCAGTTCAATGTGGGGAAATCCACAGTTGAGGATGTGCTACTGCAGGTAGCCAAGACCATCAACATCATGCTGCTAGGGAGGGTCATCACTCTGGGCATCATCGACACCATCATTGATGGCTTTGCCAACATAGGCTTCCCCACCTGTGCGGGGGGGGCCACAGACAGCACTCATATCCCCATCCTGGCCCCTGACCACCATACCTCAGACTATAGAAACAGGAAGGGTTACTTTTTGTTGGTGCTGCAAGTCCCTGTGGACCACAAGGACCTGTTCACAGCTGGTTGGGGAAGGTGCATGATGCCCTCATCTTCAGGAGCTCCTGCCTGTTCCAGAAGATGCATGCTGGTGCTTTTTTCCCTGATCAGGGTCAGGGATGTTGACATGCTCATGTGCATCCTGGGTGACACAGCATACTGCTTGCTCCCCTGGCTCATGAAGCCCTACATGGGCAGCCTGGACCCCACCAAGAAGCACTTCAATGCCAGGCGCAGCAGGTTCCATATGGTCATGGAATACGCATTCAGTGGTTTGAAGGGGAGGTTCAGCAGTCTCCTCACTTGCCTGGACCTCAACAAGTGAAACATCCCCTTTGTAGTGGCGGCCTGCTGTGTGCTCCACAACCTTTGAGAGAACAAGGGGGAGACTTTCCTGCCAGGGTTGGGGGGCAGCAGCTGAACAGCTGGCCACAACTGGACACCAGTGCAATTTGCTGAGTACATCAAGGGGCTATGTCCATCCAGGAGGCCTTGAGGGAGTTTTGTCCAAGGCCAGCTGTGAGAATCTCCTCTGTGCCTCTCCACAAGGGGCCCCTGCATTCCTTCTGTGTGCCTTTCCTCCCCCACCCTTCCCTTTCCCTGCCCTCCCTTCCCACTTTCCTCCATCCCCTGCAGAACAAATTAAAAAGCCTTTTTTCTTGGAACAAACAAGTGACTTTATTTGGGGGAATATAAAACTAGGGAAGGACTGTGGAAAGAACATGGAATGGGGGGGGGGGAAGAGCAGGGTTCGAGGCTCAGGGATGGGGCTGAGAGTGGCACCTGCCCCGTTCAGCTCTGGAGGACTCCACTGCCCTAGAGGTCCCACCACCCCATGTTTGGGGGCCCTGGCAGCCCCTGGAGGGACAAGGAGGAGCAGCCAGGGGGAGAGGGGTAGGGGCAGGGAGATGGCTAGTGGCCCACTCCATGCACAAGGCCATATGCTCCATCATCAAGGTGAGGGAGGAGCACATGGCCTCATGCTGGCTCGACAGCTGGCCCCAGGTGCCCTTCCACTGCTCCCAGTTATCCCGGTGCTCCTCCTGGTCTGTGGCCCATTCCTGGCACTCATTGTCGAGCCCCCAGACAAGGAACTAGAAGCAGATTATCTACTTCCACAGCAGGTCCTTGTGGGTTCTCTTTCTCTGGCAGATCCCACTGAGTTGGTAAGATGGTATGGGACGTGTTGGATGCACCATGCTAGCAGCTGGCCTATCTGTGAAGAAAAGCTACAAGGTCAGTCATCCCAGGGCACTGTGCATGAAGGGTGGCCCTAATCTCTGAGCCGACACCCAAGATCTCATTTCAGGCAATGACAATGTGCTTTGAGAAAAGTCATCTGTTGCCTAGACAACAGACACTTTCCTGCACAGGCACAGACATCCCAGGGAAGCATCACTAAATACATGGCCCAAGGAAAAGTAGGCATGAGAAGGTGCCTCCCAGGCCAGGAGCCTGTGGGCAGGAGAGGAGGGGGACAGTTCCAGCACTGGTGGCATCCCACAGAGAGAGAACTACTATCCCTGCCCACTGGAGGAGGGAGAGGGGTTCTTGGGGGAGGTGTGTGAGAGCAGGAGAGGCCATTTTCTGAAGAGAGTGGTACTGGGGTCCCTTCTTTCTCCCCCTGGT
This sequence comes from Pelochelys cantorii, assembly GCA_032595735.1. NCBI lineage: Eukaryota > Metazoa > Chordata > Testudines > Trionychidae > Pelochelys > Pelochelys cantorii. The sequence continues at coordinate 327,088,034 of CM064326.1, read as the reverse complement.
AGGTTCCCATGCAGGGGATCAGTCTCCTCTGCATCACCGCGTTTGACCGGGAGCGGATGCTGCCTGAGTGCAGGCATGACCCTGTGCTGTGTGCAGCACTGCTGTGTGTTTCCATGACCCCAGCCTCCTTAGCACTGTCTCGTTGTGGGAAGATGTCCCACTACAGAGGCTGGAGTGAGGCAGGGCTGTGCAGGAACCTTGTGAGAAGGACCAAAAGGTTCCTGTGTGAGAGCATCATGAGGCTGAGTATTCTGGACTGGTACTCCATGTGTGCCCACGTGCACAGGCTGCTATGCAACTGTCCCAGGCCCAGTAGGCCAAGCAAGATAAGCACAGCCCCTTGCAGCCCAATGCCTACCCCCATGTGTGTATAGGGAAAGTTATGGAACTCCCCTGAAGTGCCTTCCCTGGGTTCACCAATGCCTGGCAAACCACCTGGGAAGAGGGACCAGCTCCAGGGTGAGGAGCAGCTCCTGGCTGGTGGGCATGATCGACTGGCTGGCCTGCTCCTCCTCCTCCTCTTTCTCTACCACCCTGCCCTCGTGGATGCAGATGCTGGGAGTTTCCTGGCCAGACTTGATGAGGCCATGGGGGGAGGTAACCAGCCTCCCCCGATCCCAGGACAGCATCAAGCTGGTTGTAGTAGCAGCATGTATGTGGTGCCACCCCAGAGCATTCACTCTGCTCCCTGGCCTTATTGGAGGCTTGCCTGAGCTTCTTAATCTTCATGTGGACCTGGTCAAAGGTCCACGTGTGTCCCTTCTCAGCCACGCTGGCAGCCATCTGGCCATAGACATTGGTGTTGTGCCTTCTGGTGCAGAGATTCTGGAAGTTGTTGAGATCCTGCTTACCCTAGACCTCAGTGAGATTCAGGATCTCCACACCAGTCCAGGCTGGTGCTCTCCCACGTCCCTGGCCAGGGACAGCCAAGAGTACTGTAGGAGTGCTGGCAGCCATGGGGAACTCCTGGGCTGGCAAAGGCCTGCATGTGCCACAAGGCCTTTTCCTGCTGCCTGTTGCTTTAAAGGCTTTGCAGCAGAAGAGGAGCTGCCTAGAGATGCCAGGAGTGGCCAAGGTGGCACAAGTTCAGCTGTGAGAGGCCTCAGAAGGTCAATGATTTTGCAATAGCAGCAGCTGAGTGTCCACACTCACATTATTTCAAAATCATTTTGAAATAAGCATTATTCCTCGTAGCGGTAGAGTTTTCAAAATAAACAGCCTCTTATTTAAAAATAATGGGCTTGGTACTGTGAACACTCCACTTGTTACTTTGAAATAGGGGAGTTTTTTCAAAATAACTCCCAGGTGTAGACCCGGGCATGGAGAGCAATTCTCCTTGACAAGAAGAAGGACATTGGTATAATCTATGTACTTCATCAGCTTGTATTATTAGGTTCAGCTCCCTCAAGTATTATAATTAAGTGATACACATAGTGATTAGGAATACAAAGGCCCTGTGCCAGTACTCCTGGCATTTATTCATTAAAGGAAAACAGCTGCCTTTAATGACTTACATCACAAAACATGTTTACCCTGAAGATGTGTCAGACACTGAGCATCAGAAATGATGCAAATAAAATGAACTAAAAAATATGGAATAAAGGGTCAGGTGTATTATTATATCAGGAGAATAATAAAATAATCATAATCTTCAATCTAGTGGGAGACAGTAACTTTAAATGATTTCCAATAGTGACAGCTGTTCCCTAAGGTGTGCTTCTCTCATAAGAAATGTTTATTTATTATTTTGTCAGACAACATGTTCAAAATGTCACTGTCCTAGTGCCAATATATTGGCAGAAGCACAAGAACCTCTTTAGAAAAGGTTCACATTGATATTGATGGACTCTGGATAAGGCTCTTAAAGGCCCATATAATCCACTTTACCTTCTGCAGCTGCTATTACAGTGTTGCCAGTTCTTAAGATTGTAACACAAGTTGTGCGATAATTCTTAAAATTCCAACTCCTGTAAACCAACTTTCATTTAAACAAAAACATTTGTAGCCCTCATGGAACCGAAGCCTAAAGGCTAAAACACCAAAAGGCTAATTAAAACAAGCTTACATTTATTTAAAAACTCTTAATTTTGCAGCCACTTCTAATTTGGGGGGGGGGGGTCACGGTGAGTCATGATTTTTTAGCATCTTGGAGGTAGCAAAAAAAGCTATTATCACATTACAAACAGGAGCAAGGGAATTTTCCTGTCACCCAGTTGTTTCCATTCACTACCTTTTTCACCCACTCTCACTCTGCTGGACTAAGAGATTCTACCGTTTTGAAAGTGTCCCAGTGGAATTACTGGTAATTTAAAATCAGTCCTCTAGTTCATAGAGAAGACCAGGACAAAATTCCTGGAGTATGTCCAGGTTACCTTGAAGCAGACTGTTCCTCTTGCAACCACATGTACCTTTGTATGATCCTTACTCCTCCCTGCCTCACAACACAGCATTCACTTTCCAATTAGCCATTCACCTGAGCCCTTTGTCTTAAATTCTGGAAGCTATTGGAGTGGTGAGGGAAGGAATTGGAACGGGCCAAACGGAGTGCCTAGGAATTAAATAGGATCCCTTTTCATAGCTAGAGACCCCCAGCAGGCCCACTGCCTTCTAGGTTTCAGAAACCACCAGCATTTTTGCCAGAGCAGCAGAGTATATATTACATAGCTAAGTCTTAAATGCTATATGTTTACTAAACATAGTTATTCTGACCCCACTATGCCCATGTGGTTCCTTCATACTGATGCTGTATAAAGCATATGAGACCAGTCTTTTCCTTTATGAACAAGGCCACCTGAGACTCAAGAACAGGCTATTATAGATCATTTTCATTCCACTCATGCCCCTGTCCTAGACTGTCTGCTTGCTGTCACTGAATAATAAAAAGTCTTGTGGCGCTCCGTGTGTAGAGTGCAATTGCTACTAGCACAATTTCCACACTATAGAAAAGTCATGCAGTAGTGAGGGCAAACCAGGAAGGCAGTCTTTTCTAGATTTCACAATTTAACACCTCTACTCTTATCTTTTCATTACAGGTTGAACCTCTAAAATCTGGGACTCTCTGGTCTGGCAACATCTGTGGTCCAGCAGGACCATGGGTATTGCTGGACCAGAGAGTCCTGGCTGGCCAGGTTCTGAAGCGCAGGCTGGGCTGGGTGGGTGGTGGGAAGTGCAGCCCTAGTGGGCCAGCATGATGGGGAGCACAACCCTGGCCAGGGCTGAGGGAAGGAGCACAGCCCCGGCCAGGGCTGGAGGCAGCAGGGCCAGTGGCCAGGAGCTTAGCTGGGAATGACATGGTGGGAAACACAGCCTCGATTGGGACTAGTGCAGTGGGGGTGAGGGAGGCGGGGGTGCAGCCCCAGTCAGGGCTGACAGCAGTAAGTGCAATCCCAGACAGGGCTGGAGCCAGTGGGACCAGCAGCTGGGTATGCAGCCCAGGCCAGCACCGTGGGAGGTGTAGCACGAGCCAGGACTGGAAGCAGCAGGGCCAGCCTCTGTCTGGGGCTGGCGTGGTGGGAGGATGCAGCTCCAGCCAGGGCTGGCACACAAGGGGGCTGGAGACAGCAGGGCAGTGGCAGGGAGCTCAGCCCCAGCTGGGAGCAGCGTTGACAGCAAAGTAGGGAGCTTTAACCTCCCCTTGTCTGGCAAACTCCAAAGTTCGGGACCACTCAGGTCCCAGGGGTGCTGGACAAGGGAGGTTCAATCAGAACAACCAAGTAGAATTATAGGGTTATGTTTGCTTAGCTCACAAACCCTTTTGATCACTGGGCCCCTTTATTATGTACATGTACAATGTCTAGCACAATGAGGCCTTGACTCCTGGCTGAGGTGTCTCGGTGCTACTGCAAAGCTAGTAGTTACAAACATGGGTTTTGCAAGCTCATCTCTATTTAAAATTACACAGAGATCTAGATGATTAATAAAAGCAGAGTGAGCACTTTGCAACAAAACCACAGTTGTCAAGGAAAGAACACTGTTAAGTCAACAGCTTGATTTTTCCTTTTTCTAATTGTCAGTGGCTTCATTTTTTGCAGATTTGTTTACTGTAGGAGGTTGTTCAGTGAGCGTTGTGTTGCTAGATTTCATTTCAGACTATGGATTGTCCATAGCTACTTTTAGATTTTAAAGGCCAGAATGAACCATCATGGTCATTACTCCGACCACATTGCAGACCGCAGAATCTAATCCCCCACTCCTGTAATAGACTCCCAAACCTCTCACAGAGTTACTGAATCATTCTTGACTATGAATATTCAATATCTAAACAGTGAGACTGGTTGCTTAAAATCACATGATTTTGTTTCTATTTGTTGATTGGGGAATCTAACATTTGTAACTCTTCCCACTTGTCCCCAAAATTAATTTAGTTTAATCACAAAATTAATTTGTTGATTGAATGAATTTTCTCTACACTTCCTTATTTGCCTCTCCACATGACATTTGTATGAACAAAAGCTTCATTCTAACATCGATATGGTTAGGAACAGATACAGGTGAAGCAAAAATCCAGTAAGAAGTTGCCAAAAGATTCACAGCCATTTTTTCTCACTATTCACTCAGTTGTGATCATGATTTTGCAATCAAAATGACATTGTGGTCAAATAATGCCATGGGGTGGATAAGGCTTGCACGCAGTGAATGACAAGAAATTATATTCAGAAGTGCTCAGAGCACAGCTCTGAATAAAGAGGCCTTTGTGAAGTAGCTTCGCACACCAGAGACAGTGGCTTCAGGGACACAAACAGATTGATCCATTTGTTCAATTGTTTCAAAAGTGTGAAGCAAAGTTAAAAGCAGCCACTTCAAAGTTGCAACTCTTTTGCTTCAGGCACTAAGTTCGCAAGGGAGGTAATTGAGGTCAAAAAGAGGATGCAGTATGGCTGAGTTTAACAAGGCACAAGCTAGGAGTTTAGCTCTTGAGCCCTAATCACTGTGTGTTTCTGTATCTTGCACCTGGATGCAGACTTTCTGTGAAGGAATTGAGGAATCAGTCTGCTCAAAAAAGACCCATTTCAAAAATAGGCCAGTATGCAGTACTCAAAGTTAACACATGCAAGCAGGGTCTGAATCAATGCTTCCATTACAGCCAGCAGCAATGAGAAAGGAATCCTTGGTGTGGTTATGTCCACTCTGTTGCTTAGCTCCCCTAGTATTCAACTGTTAGAATGGTATTTTTCCTATAGTAACCAGTTTAGCTGTTGTGGGGTCACAAGCCATGATAAATCTAAATGTAGGAAGTGTAAAATATGACCACCAATGTTTGCAGTCATTGGGAATGTAGGAAAGCAGACGGTGTTTAACTCAGTTCAGAGGAGAGACACTGTCATTGTAAAGAATCTCTGTTGGACAAACTCTGTGAAGTCAAGCGTGGAGAAGAGAATTGTTCTGAACCAGCAGGCTACATGGCCTCCAGGCATGAGCTGTAGAGACTGGTTCAACCTGTTTCTCTTCCCCCACCTCCTTCTAATGATAGAACAAAAACAGACTCCATAAGAAGTCTCTTTATTATTTAAAATGTTATTCCAGTGGTTGCTGGAATCTTGGCTGGACTGTGCTGTGTGCCAAGAGCTGAAATCACAGAGAGCCAAAATCTCTAGGTTTGGCCTAGAGCCAAATCCATCACAAGGTCGGCCGGCAGGAGCAGCAGCTGGCAAGAGCAACTGGCAGGTGGCCAGAGGGAGTGGCTGGCAGGAACAGGCTGCTGGCGGAGCAGACAGCAGGAGCAGGTGGCAGGCGGGGCGGCCGGCGGAGCGGCCGGCAGGAGTGGCCAGCAGGCAGGGCAGCCGGTAGGAGCAGCAGGCAGATGGCTGGTGGGAGCAGCGGCAGCTGGCCAGCAGGTGCAGACCAGCAGAAGCATCATGTAGGTGGCATTGCCACATGCTCAGTGAGTGGAGACATCGGGATAATGTGCCTGAGTCTGCACTGACTGGACAGAGCCATGAGTGGGGTGTCTGAAGTGGGGGGGGAAGCCACACTATAGGAGTTGGGGGTTGACTAAAAATCTTTACGCAAAAGACACTGCCCTGGAATAGTACCTTGCTTATGGGTTTTCTTTGTTTATGTATGTTCCTTCAGGTTGATGCTAGATTACTGTTATTAAAACAGTTTCTATCTCTGACTCAGTGTTTGCAAGAGTGGAAGAAGTGCCTCTAAAGGCGCCCAGTGGATAGGTTGAAATTTTCCCAGTTTACTGGAGGCTCAAGCCAGTTTGGTTACCTTGTTGAAAATACCTCCCTAGATACTGAACCCAGCCCTTCTGTCTGCTGACTGCTATCAGCAGGAGGATTACACACGTTACCTAAACTACAGTGCATTCTTCGAGGGTTTGCCAATAAGCGAAACAAAATTAGGAAGTATTTGGCTAAAAAGAATTTACACATGCTGCACTTTTTGCATATAATATGAACCTGCCTGCAAGTCAGCTCTATCTGAATGTGATTAGAAGGGCCCAGACTCAAATGGTGGCTATGAATACTCAGAGCTGAGATCTATAGGAAGGAAAGGAAATCTTGTCCATCATGAAAAAATTTCGTTTCCCAGCGATAGCAATGCTTCAGAAGGAAATCAGACCATCTTTGATTAAGTGGGTAGAATAAAGGGGGAAAATGCATTTACAAAGTTACCAGGTGTCCAGAGATTACACAGATGGGTACAGTATAAAATCATAGATAAACAGAACATTTGCTAAATCTCAGTCACAATTCAGTCCATCCATTTCATTATCATTGTGTTTCCTTTTTTCCCCATGAATATTCAAGTGTAATGCCTCATGCTAAAAGCCAGCTGGTTCTTAAGTAAGGCTGTAGCACAGACTTTACTCTCCCTCTGAGTGCCTCTGGGTTACACAAGCAACCAGGAATTTTGTTCCCACAAATATTTAGGAAGGAGCTTTTGTTCATGTGAATACAGGTATTCAGGTACCAACAAGCCCGTGTATACAGAGAGCATCTCCATGCTGGAAGTTCTAGTTACACATGCAAACTATGTTAAAAGAACACTACTAAGACCTCAAAGTCAAAATGTTAGGAAATACCAGAATTAAGGTTGCCTGAGCAGTCCAGTCCCACCTAAGTTTATGCCCTAATATTCTAATAAATTTGTTAGTCTTTAAAGTGCCACTGGAGTCCTTGCTGTTTTTTGCTGAAACAGACTCAGATGGCTATCTTTCTGAAATCTATCATACAAGGCAGTGAATTTAGCTGTTTGAAGTGGAAAACCATCAGCTTCATGAAAAACTGGCCCAGATACAGACAGACATCATCTTCTTGTCCAAGTACAAACAGACCGATATCATACCAAAGGGACTGAAGGTGAAAAATCCATTACATTCGACTTACCACAGACTACAGCGAGAGACTGCACCACACACTCTCAAAGATACAATGAAATCATCAGAAATCAAGAAAGCGCTCTCAAAATTACAGACTCTCACGCAAAACCAACCTTCCATGCTATCTTCCACATGGGAGGACTTTACTAAAACAAGTCAAATCATTTACAAACACATACTTTGATTCTATCTGCTACCCAAGATCCATAAACCTGGATGTCCCATCATCTCAGGCACAGGCACTGGCACTCTTACAGCAGGACTCTCTGGCTATAATGACTCCCTCCTCAGGTCCTATGCTACCAACGTTCCCAGCTATCTTTGAGACAACACTGATTTCCTAAGGAAAATGGCAATACTTGGTGATCTTCCTTGGAAAAAAAAAAAAAAAAAAAAAAGCAAGCAGCTCTCTACAGTCTACACCAACATTCCACACAAGAACTACAAGCCATCAGGAACTGTATCTCTAACGATGTCATGAACAACTGGTTGCTGAACTTTGTGCCTTTGTTCTCACCTAAAACCATTTCTGATTCGGGGATGTTTTATACCATCAAGTCAGAAGCACTGCTATGGGTACCTGCATGGCCAAACAATATGCAACATTTTTATGGCTGACTTACAATGCTGCTTCAGCTTCCATCCTCAAGTCCCCCCCCCCCGACCCCCCTTCTTGCACTACATAGAGGACATCATCATCATCTGGACACACAGGAAGGAGACCCTTGAAGAATGCCACTGGGATTTTTTCCACCCCTCCATCGATCTCCATCTGGACCAGTCCACATAGGAGATTCAATTTCTAGACACTACAGTACAAATAAGTGATGGTCACACATATACCACTCTATACCGGAAACCTATTGACCACTTATACTTACACACACACCTTCAAGTTTCATCCAGAACATACCACATGATCCATTGTCTACAGCCAAGCCTTAAGATACAATCACATTTGCTTCAATCCCACAGAGACACAAACACCTACAGGATCTCTATCAAGCATTCTTAAAACTACAATGCCCACCTGAAGAAATGAAGAAACAGACTGATAAAACCAGGCAGATACCCAGAAGACACCTACCACAGGACAAAACATAACAAAGAAAGCAACAGAACACTGCTAGCCATTACCTATAGCTACCAGCTAAAATCCCTCCTAGATATCAAGGATCTACAACCGTTCATAAACGATGATCCCTCACTCACAGACCTTGCGAGGCAGGCCAGCCTCCCACCCTGAGACAAATACTCATCACCAACGTCATGCTCCCACAACAGAAAAACCAATCCAGGAGCCTGCAACTAACCCCATTGCCAACTCTATCCACACATCTATCTTAGTGACACCATCACAGGATTTAGCACATTAGCTATTGCATCAAAGGCTCATCCATGTGCACATCTACTATTGTAATATATGCCATCATGTGCCAACAATGCCCCTCTACCATGTAAATTGGACAAACCGGACTGTGTCTACACAAAAGAATAAATGGACACAGACATTCAGAATGGCAACATACAAAAAACAGTGGAGGAACACTGGACACACAGTTTCCGAATTGCAAATTGTCTATGTCAGGCAAAAAAAACCCCTTCAAACACACACATCAATGAGAAACTGATGAACTGGAATTCATATGCAAATTTGACACCCTGAAACAAGTTTTAAATAGAAACATTGAGTGCTTCTCACATTACAATAGGTAATTTTCCATGCAGGTACTCTCACCTCATCTACTCTGATTCAATTAGCAATGTCACATTCCCATCTCTCTATCCCTTCCTTTTCTTTTCCTTTTCTCTTCAGTATTTGAGTTGTACCTCATGAAAACTTATACCCTAATAAATCTGTTTAGCCTTTAAAGTGCCACTGGACTCCTTGTTGTTTTTGTTGAAACAGACTAACATGGCTACCCCTCTCAAACCTATAATATGAGTGATGTTCAAACAAACTACTGAGTGATTTCTCAGCATGTGCAGCAGTGAGAGCTTAGAGCAGTGGTTCTCTAAGGGTATGTGTACACTACAGAGTGTTGTCAGCAAAAATGGCCATTTTTCTGACAAAAACTTAAGGAACGTCTACACTGCAATCGCATTCTTCCTCAAGAAAAATCGAAAGAACAGAGGAGTTTTTCTGGCATTAGTAATCCTCATTCTACGAGGAAGAAGCCTTTTTGCGAAAGAGCTCTTTCGCAAAAAGGCATGTGTGGATGGGGAAGAGGGAGTTCTTTTGGAAGAAGAGGAAAGAGGAAAAAGCACAAGTACCCTGGTGGCCTTCCGTCCATAGCAATCAGAGCTTACATGTGAGAGAGCATCCATTCAGTCTGTAGTTTCTCTTTCGAAAAAGCAGATTGCTTTTTTGGTTCACTTTTGCAGTGTGGACGCTCTCTTTCAGAAGAAATTTTTTCAGAAGATCTCTTCCGAAGAAAATTTCTGCCAAAAGAAGCTACGTCTAGACTACAGGCTTAAATGTGGTCCATGGACCACTAGTGGTCCATGACCATCTTGCTGGTGGGCCACGGCTCAGCCCCTCCTGCAGCAGGGAGCCTGCACTGGTGTTCCAGCCTCACATCTCCCCTGTGAGGTTGGAGCCCCAGCGCCTGCTTCCTGCTGCAGAGGGAAGCCCAGAGCCTTTCAGGCTAGATCCAGCTCATGGGGGCAGTAAGTGTCTCTGCATGGTGCCCCTCACCCCAACTGCAGGAATGGCAGTGCAAGAAACTGCTTTCCTGGATGTTTTTGCTGCTGCTCCCATTGGGCAGACTCACAGCCAATGGGAGCAGTAGGAGTAGAGCCAGGTAAGTGCCCCCATCCTTCTCCCGCCCAGATCCCAACCCCCCAGCCTGCTCCTGCATCCTCCCTCCCACCCAGACCTTGCACCTCCTCCCCATTTTGCACTCATTTTGTCATCATGGGTGTTTGGTTGATGGGCCGTGGAAAGCTTTCCATGGAGCGGGGTGGACTGTGGGCCAAAAAGTCAGAGAAGCGCTGCCTTAGAGGGATCTGGAAGCAAGAAGCAGAATGGCCTCTCCCTTGGAAGTGCTCTGCATGTGATTTTGCCCAAAATGTACAATGAATGACTCCGATGCTGCTAAGCTGCAGGCTCCTGCCCTCGTTCACATGGGAGAGCACTTCCTGAGCCACATGATACCGGAGGAGCAAACCAATCATTGATGTACTAATGGCAGTGGCTCCCTGACATTCTTCTTCCCCTGCCCTGTCACCCTCACATGGAAGAACTTCTGCCGTACAAGGCATCAGGGATAGAAAGGCATAATCAGTTCTTCCCTCATAATGCTCAGGGCCTCCTGCCATCTGGAGAACAGGTGGGTTTTCTGCTCTGCAGTGCTCAAAGGGGTGTAAACAAGGAGCTTTCCCATCACTTTCTTCCCCAAGGTGTTCATGGCAGTGGGTGTTGCTCATCTGCTTGCACAGTCAGACGGTAAAAGTTCCATCTGGTGGATAATAGTGAGGGGCCAACAGAGTCTCCAGTCTTATAGTGCTCTCTGGGAGGGCCAGGAGACCTTGTGCTGAAGCTCATTTTGCTGCAGCACATTTGTGGAAAGCTGGTTAGAATCCCCCCTCCTCCAGAGACCAATGGCTACTTCTTTGGTCTCGGGGACACAATAGCTTCTGCAGCACGAGCACCTTCATTGCCAGTAAGAGTAATTGGTAAAGTAGTCAAAGGTCCTCTCATCCTACCTTGTATTTAAATCCCCTAGCACACTGGGTCGTAAGAAGTCCCCACAGAGGAGAGCTCAGTGATGCAGAGAGTATGTAGAAATCTGCTCGGGTCCCCCTCCCCCACTCCTCCCAAACCACCGCTGAAATTGGACAGGACAAAAGAGTGAGGCTACTTCTGGAACCCTCTATAGCCACAGAAAATGGGGTAGGATCTGCTGTTTAGTTCCTGTAAAGAGTAGCTAAGTCTTTCCCTGTGGGCACAGTTCACAGGAAAAAGTTTTAAATATTTATCTGTGGTATGTAAACAATGGAACGGCAGCAGTTATTCAGGGCAGGACATGTGATTTCAGTCCAGCATAAAACTAAATAACTTATTTCCTAAATAATTCATGCTGTAAGGCTCTTTGCTACCAACTAAGGCATTTATTTACTTGTATGCATTGAGAATATAAATCCTAGGTCATATAAATGTTTTAGAGTGCTGATAGCCAAAGGTGAGGGCCAGGGTAAAGCTGCTTGGTGGCCATAGATATCCCTTAATCATCTCCATATGTTTTATTCCTGCCATTTCTAGGTATGAGCCTTTGTCTAGATATAATAAACAGAAAAAACTGCTGTATATCATACAGCATGTCTGTCATAGTTGATGAAGACATATAACAGTTACATTGGAAGAGAGCCTTCCTGCCTATTACAGAATGTTTTTCAACTCTCCTACTAGCTTTGGAGCTTCCTGGAAACAGGACAAATGGGCAAAAAGGTTAATGTTGTTATGCTGCAATAGTGTAAACATTTGCGTCTCTGGTTCAACAATGTATTTATATTTATTAAAATTATTTGCAAGTAATAATCAATTGTATAGTTAGAGTGATGTTAAATGTGGTGGTTTTAGATACAGATGACCTTGGTGCACAGAGACCTAATGTAGAATTATTATGAAAATACTGAGCAATGTTGTTACTCACAGCTTTGTCCACTAACTGTTAGGTAGCATGTGTGCATTTGTGAAGAATTTAATATGAAAGTCGAAATGCTGCAGATATACATTCAGGACATTCTTTCAGATCTCTCCCTGAAGGCCTGAGAAACTTGTTAGAAATGAACCAGCCAGTAGCAAAGTTATGGAAGATGGGAGACACTCCAGAAGACTGAAAAAGGGCAAATATAGTGCCTATCTATAAAAAGGGAAATAAAGAAAACCCAGGAAACTACAGACCCGTCAGCTTAGTTTCTGTGCCAGGGACGATAATCCAACAAATAATTAAGGAATCCATTTTCAAACATCTGAATGATAATAAGGTGATAAGTAATAGCCAGCATGGATTTGTAAAGAACAAATTATGCCAAAGAACACAAAAGCTTTCTGTGATAGGATAACAAGCTTTGTAGATATGGGGAAAGTGGTAGATGTAGCATACATGTAATTTAATAAAGCATTTGATACAGTCTCACATGACTGTCTTATAAATAAACTAGGGAAATACAACTTAGATGGGGCTACTATAAGGTGAGTGCTTAAACAGTTGAATAACCATTCTCAGAGAGTAATTATAAATGGTTCAGTCATGCTGGAAGGGCATAATAAGTAGGGTTCCACAGGGATCAGTTAGGGGACCACTTCTGTTCAATAGCTTCATTGATGATTGAGATAATGGCATAGAGAGTACACTTATTAAGTTTGCAGATGATACCAAGCTGGGAGGGGTTGCAAGTGCTTTAGAGGATAGGGTTATAATCCAAAATGTTCTGGACAAACTGGAGAAATGGTCTGAAGTAAATAGGATGAAATTCAATAAGGACAAATGCAAAGTACTCCACTCTGAACAAATCAGTTTTACACATAGCCATTTTCCATTTTGTATCTAGAAATGACTACTGAGGGGAAAAGAAAAGATGTAAGGATCACAGACCACAAGCTAAATATAATTCAACAGTGTGACACTGTTTAAAAAAAACCCACCATTCAAGGATGTATTAATAGGAGTACTGTAAAGATGACATGAGAAATAATTCTTTTGCTCCACTCTGATTAGGCCTCAGCTGAAGTACTGTGTCTGGTTTTGTGTGCCACATTTCAGGAAAGATGTGGACAAATTGAACAAGATCCAGAGAAAAGCAACAAAATGATTAAAGGTCTAGAAAACATGACCTATGGGGAAAGACTGAAAGAACTGGACTTGTTTAGTCTAGAAAAGAGAAGTAAGAGAGGACATGATAATAGTTTTCAAGTACCTAAAAGGTTATTATGAGAAGGAGGAAAAAAATTATTCTCCTTAATCTCTGATGACAGGACAAGAAGCAATGTGCCAAAACCACAGTAAGGGAGGTTTAGGTTGGACATTAGGAAAAACTTCATAACTCTCAGGATGGTAAACTCTAGAATAAATTTGAGGCTGTGGAATCTTCATCACTGGAGATTTTTAAGAGCAGTTTAAACAAACACCTGCTGGGATAGTCTAGCTCAGGACTACTCAACTTTGGAAGCTGCAGGGGCCACAATGATACTCACAGCACATGCTGAGGGCCACAACTTAACTGTGGCTGCATATACATGCAAATATATATGCAAATAGCTTTTCACTCACAGGCATGAATACAAAGATTAAGGCAAGACTATACAACATGCAGGCCCCATCTAAGTCAGTTCAGCTGATATTAATAAAATGCAAAATTTACCCAATTTCCAGCCATATGACAGCACTTTTCATGAGCTATGACAGTTCAGGAATTTAACTTACTAAAACACATAACAGAAGACCATTATATTGACTCACCATTGTGGAGTGTGTTCCCAGCGGAAGTCATGTTCAAAGGATTCCACCCGCAAGCCGTGTGTTGAGCCCTGTGTAAACCCAAGCCGCACCACAGGCCGCAAAGGCGCCGCATGCATCCTATGGGTTGCGTGTTGAGTAGCCCTGGTCTAGGTGGTTCTTGGTCCTGCCATGAGTACAAGGGGCTGGATTTGATGACCTCTCAAGTTTCCTTGCAGTTCTAGGATTCTGTGATTCTAAGGGCATGTCTACACTAGGAAATTATTTTAAAATAAATTAAATCTGACGTAATAACTCGGGATTTAACAATTTTGAAATAGCATGTTCCCCACTACAGGGAGGCATTGAAATTAGTCAGAATTATTTTGAAATAGCATGTCCACATTGACTGGAGCCTGCCTTGGACTTAGAGTCCCCAGAAGCACTCTGGGGAGGTCACGAGGAGGGCAGATAGCTTGTCTGATCAAGCAGCCACAGGAAGTGTGGCGCGTGCTTTCAGGGGCTCCTCTCTACAGCTGCGTTTCACACACCACTCCTCCACTGTCTCCCCCATCATGGGACACAAATGGGATGCAGAGGCCACAGCACTCACAACACGGAGCCAGAGCTGCTGCAAAGCAGTGTCAGGCTCATAGGCCTCGTGCTGTGCCCCCTGGCACAGTACTTCCAAACTGCCTGCATGCTGCTCCAGCAGGACAAGGACCAGCCTGGACCACAGGCCCTGCTCACCCAGATCCTGGGGCTCCTGCTGCTGCTCATGCCCTTCAATCCCCTGGACACCACAGAATGCTACTTCTGGCAGGGGGAGATGAGCTTGGACAGGTGGGACTGCATCATCCTGCAGAGATGGGACGACCAGCTGTGGCTGCAGAACTTCCACATATGGAAAGCCACCTTTCTCAAGCTTAGCAACTGGCTCGACCCTGCCCTCAGGTGACAGGACACACAACTGCAACCCACCATCCCCCTGGTGAAACACGTCACCATCACTCTCTGGAAGCTCGCCATGCCGGACAGCTACTGCTCCATCAGGAACCAGCTCGGCATGGGGAAATCTACAATAGGGGGTTTGTGCTCCTGCAGGTAGCCAAAGCCATAACAAACAAGTGATGCTATGAAGGGTCATCACTCTGGGCAACGTGGACGGCTTTGCCACCATGGGCTTCCCCAACTGTGTGTGTGGGGAGGGGCGGCACAGATGGCACTCACATCATCACACAGGCCCCTGACCACGGTGCCTCAGACTATATAAACATGGAGGAGTATTTCTCCATGGTGCTGTAGGCCCTCATGGATCACAAAAGACACTTCACCAGCATCAACACTGGGTGGTCAGGGAAGGCACACGATGCCTGCATCTTCCAAAACTCCTGCCTATTCTGAAAGGTGCTCGCCAGCACTTTTTCCCCCCCAGCTGCATCATGAGAGTTGGAGAGATGGACATTCCCATCATAATCCTGGTTGACACAGCCTATCCCTTGCTCCCCTGGCTCATGAAGCCCTACATGAGAAGCCAGACCCCACCAAAGAGCACTTCAATGCCTGGATGAGCAGGTGCTGCACTCCGGTGGAGTTTGCATTCAGCAGTTTCCAAGGGAGGTTCAGGAGTCTCTTCACCCATCTGGAACTCAGTGAGTGCAACATCCCCTTTGTGGTGGTGGCCTGGTGTGTGCTCCATAACCTAGGTAAGAACAAGAGGGTGACTTTTCTGCCAGCGTGAGAGGCAGAGTCTGAATTGCTGGCCAGAGCATTCGAGTAGCTGGACACCAGTGCCATCAGGAGAGCAAATCAGAAAGGCTTTGAGGGAGAGTTTTGTATAAGCCCAGCTCTGAGACTCTTCTGCATGCCTCTCCACAAGGAACTCCTGCATTCCCTCTGTGTGCCTTTCCTCCCCCAGCACTCCCTTCCCCGGCCCTCCCTTTCCACCTTCTTCCCTCCCCTTTAGAGCAAATAAAAGCTTATTTTCTGAAAAAAGCAGGACTATTTATTGGAGGGATAGACATCATGGGAGGGACTGGGGAAAGAACCTGGAACAACAGGGGGAGTACGGAGGCTCAGGAATGGGGATGGGATTGGCCTCTGGTTGGTCAGGAAGCTCCAGCTGCCCAAGAGATCCTACCACCACATGTTCTGTGGCCCTGGCAGCTCCTGGGCAGGTTAGGAGGGGAAGACATGTGTGGGGCAGGAAGGTGTTTGGTGGCCTACTCCATCACTGAGGTGAGGGAAGAGCACATGGCCTCATGCTGGTGTTCCAGCTGGTCCTAGGTGGCCTTCCTTTGCTCCCAGTCAGTGGCCCTTTCCTGGCACTCATCCTTGAGCTCCGAGCAAGGGACTGCAGGCAGCCCATCTGCTTGCACATTGGGTCCTCACAAGTTCTTTTCCACCTACAGATCCCATGCAGATGGTGTGGGAGATGGTAGACATGCCAAGCTTGCAGCTGGCTCAGCTATGAAGAAAAGTGACTATGGTAGTCATCCCAGGAGATACTGTGTATGAAGCCTAGCTCTAATCTCTGAGCTGACACCAAAGGTCTCAGTTCAGATGGCGATGTGCTTTGAGCCAGGCCATATATTGCCTAGACATCAGGCATTTTCCTGCAGGGGCACAGACAGCCCAGGAAAGCATCACTGCACACACAGCCTGGAAATAAGCAGGCCTGGGAAGGTGCAGGCCAGGCAAGGAGGGGGTAGGAGGGGGGTAGGAGGGGGGCGGCAGCGTAGCTCATCTTCCTACTCTCTCTCGCACATGCCAAGTTTGGCACTGGTTGTGTCCCACAGAGAGAGAACTTCAATCCCTGCCCATGGAGGGAGGGGAGCAGATGCTGGAGGAGGTGTGTAAGCAGCAGACACTGCTTGCAGGGAGAGTGCTACTGGGTTCCCCTCCTCTTCTCCCAGGTAAGTTCCCATGCACAGGATCAGTCTCTGCACTGCTGTGCTTGATCGGAAGCACATGCTACCTGAGTGTGGGCATGAGCCTGTGCCATGTGTGGCACTGCAGTGTGGTTCCTCGACCCCAAACTCCTTAGTGGTGTCTTGTCATGGGAAGGTGTCCCACCACAGAAGCCAGAGTAAGGCAGGCCTCTCCAGGAACTTTGTGAGAACGAGAGGAGTTCCTATGTGAGAGCATCATAGAACTAAGTGCTCCAGAGTGGTGCTCCCTGGTGCACAGGCTGTTGTGCAACCCCCAGGCTAAGTAGGCTGAGAGAGGAGCACGCAGCCCCTTGCAGCTTGCCGCCTGCCCCTGCATGTATATAAAACTTTCCCTATAATACTCACCTGAAGTGCCTTTCCTGGGTTTGTCCAAAACCTAGGAACAGCCTGGGAGGGGGACTGGCTCCAGGGTGAGGAGCAGGTCCTGGCTGGCAGGCCAGGTCACCTAGCTTGCCTCCTCCCTCTCCACAACCCTGCCCTCCTGGAGGCCAACACAAGGTGTGTCCTGGCCACACTCCACAATGAAGGGGCGGGGAGTTGACTGGCCCCTCTCCCAAGATGGCATCTAACTGCCCAAAGTAGTGGCAGCTGTGCAGCGCTGGCCGGATCATTCACTCTGCTCCCTGGCCTTGTAGTAGGCTTTCTGGAGCTCACTGATCTTCATACGGACCTGGTCCAGGGTTTGGGTGCAGCTTTTGTTGACCAGGGTGGAGGCAATCCAGCCGTAGGCATCCGCATTTCTCTTTCTGGTGCAGAGAGAGATCCCTGAGGTTGGTGCCCTCCCCCCAGACCTCGATGAGGTCCAGGATCTCTGCTCAGTCCAGGCCAGAGCTATCCTGTGTTCCTGGCCAGTGGCAGCCAAGGGAGCAGCAGGAGTGCAGATAGCCATGGGAGGCTCTGAGGGAGCATTGGGGTCCATCGTGGCTCCCTGGCTTGCTGCTGTCTCACATGTAGCTCTCACTGCTCTCCAATGTGTAAGAAGTCCTTCTTCTGCTGCCAGGAGTTTTAAGCTCTGCAGGTTAAAGGGAGCAGTGGAGAGACCAGATGTAGCCAGAACAGTCAGAACTACAGCTGTGAGGCACCTCTGGAGGCCCGTTATTTTGAATTAGCAGGACTGCAGCATCCACACTAACGTGATTTCAAAATAATGATTTCAAAATTAGTATTATTCCGCGAGGAAAGCAGCATTACAGATTTTGAAATAACCAGCCCCTTATTTCAAAATATAGTAGCCCAATGTCTGTGACTCTATAACCCTAGCTGTTCCCTCTGGGTGGCGCTGTTGCCTCCCACCGTGGTGCTCGGCTGACTTCTGCGCCACTCAGCTGGGCCGCTGCACCGGAGCAAGTGTCGCAAGCGGCTGTTTGGGGAGCACAGGGGTGCTGCATGGGGAGCGTGGGCCCAAACGGCCGCTTGTGCTGCTTGCTCCCGCGCAGCGGCCCGGCTGAGCAGTGCAAATGTCAGCCGAGCACCATGGCGGGAGGCAACAGTGCCGCCCAGAGGGAACAGCCAGAGGGCGGGGCCTGGACAAGCATGCATCTCTGACATCAGGAAAGGGCACTGGATTCAAAAAGAGGAAAGCAGAGCAGACACAGATGATGCGGAGGAGACAGAGAGGAGAACAGAGGAGGCGGAGGACAGCGAGAGAGCATGAGAGAGACGCAGCAGCAGGAGGAGAAGAGAAACAGAGTGACAGGTGGGAGGGGGAGAAGCGAAAGAGAGAGAGAGAGAGAGAGAGAGAGAGAGCGCGCGAGCGCGTGATGGAGAGAGAGACAGGAGGCAGACGAGAGCTGAGAGAGAGGTGGTGAGGCAGGAGGAGGAGGAGGAGAAGAAGAAAAGAGAGAGAGGCCATTTGTGCCACTTGATCCCACGTGGCAACCCGGCTGAACGGTGCAGAAATCAGCCAAGCGCCATGATGGGAGGTGAAGGGGGGCGGGGCGGTGATGTACACACCCAGGGGGCGGGGCCTGGACAAGCATGCATCCCCAACATAGACAGAGGAGAGAGAGTGAGAGGCAGGAAGTGGAGGAGAGCTGGGGGGGGGGGGGGGGGAAGGGAGGCAGGAGGAGGAGAGAAAGAGAGTGAGATGGAGTGAGAGACTGGAGGCTCAGGAGAGAAGACCAACATGGAGGAGAGACCTGAAAATCCTGTTTTATGACGGGCTAATTGGCTAGTTTCAAAATAATGGGCTTGGTAGTGTGAACACTTCACTTATTATTTTGACCTAAGAGGGAGTGTGGTTATTTTGAAATAACTCCCTAGTGTAGATCAGGCCTAAGCCTGCAGGGTAATTGGGGATAGCATATGGCCCTGATCCAAAGTGCACTTAAGTTAATAGTAGCTTTTCCATTGTCCACATCGTTCAGCGTATATATAGAAGATTTTCTATAGGATTTTATTTTTATATATAGGGTAAATATGTTAGAGCATGTACTTTAAGGGACTTTTCTCTCAACTTTATACCAAAATTTCATAGCTCTCATTACCATGAGGAAATTCCTCTGTTCAGATATGGTCAGCATCTAGACCTTCATGCCCATGGCACTGTGCCTTATTCTAGGAGTACGTCTACACTGTACGCTCCTTTTGGCAGCATGTAGATAGAGTACATCTGCTGCACTGCCTAAAGCAGGTGCAAACAGCAGTGTAAACGATGAGGTATTGTTCCAGCAAGTAAAGTAAAGACATGATCAATGTGTGCCCTATGCACCTTTCTACCTACCCGAGCCATGACCCTGACTTGTCTACACTAATATTATTGGTGTAGATTCCTGCTGCCAGAACCTTTTCTCTGCCACAGTGAAAGACTTGTGGAGTCATTGACTGCTATTTCCCGTGTCAGAGCCTTTCACTGACCTGGGTAGCTACACAACATCCTGCTTTTCACTGCAGGGTATAGCTACATATACCTTGCACACCATTGCCAGTGTTGTGCAGTATAGACAGGGTTTATGAGTAGGCTCATTGGTTTCAGTAGTGAAGCTGCTCAAGAATTTTTAAACCAAGTTCCTGATGTTTTCAAAATGAAAACTTCTAGATTTCCAGTTCAAGCCAACCTTGTGCTAAATTTTATGTGCATTATCATAAATATGAATAAAAATGAATGACACCTAAATGCAATATTTTGCTTGACTGGAACTGGGTTTATTTATTTTTTTGTTCTTCAGTTAGTGAAAAAATTTTCAAGATTAATTTTGCCCTGATTCAGTCTTGAAAATTTTTCATAATGTCAGGTTTTCCCCCCCATGGGATAGAAAAAAAAACATTTTCCATTCATCTCCCATCAATAGGATTGCTTGTGAAGTAAGGAAGGTGAAATACAGCGCTAGAAATCACTTTAATATTGGATGAACAGATGCTGAAATACTATACCTAACTGCATAGATATTCATCTCTGCTCACTCCAAAACCCAATATAGGATGCTAGATAAGCAGTCAATAAAATTATTTGAGGTAACTAGATAACCCAGAGGTTCTATAGTTCTAGGTATTGCTTCATGAAGTCTTGTCTCAGTTTTGTAGTATCCAAGGAAGAGTCATGGTCCCTAACAGTATGTGCTAATTATTTATACTGAATAATCTGTTCCACCTTGAATTTTGCTAAATAGGGCAGAAGTCAGACCATAGTTTTCTCCTTTCACTCAGGTTCATGAGCCAAAAGAGTTTGCATTGTAAGAGAAGGAGGAGCCACAGAAATTAGGTCATTGTCCCACCTCCTTTGTTTTATTGTTATGCTTTTTGATGATCCTGGCTGTAGTGACCCACATATTAAGGTTAGTTTAGGCTTATGCCACTCCTGTGTGTTCAGGAAGTATCATACCCCTTCTACATGTGAGGAATTGGAGGCACAAATATGTGAAGTAATTTGTTCTAAGTTCTCTTAAGAAGTCTATGGCAGAATCAGGAATTGAACTTTTAGCACCTGCTTCCTGTGCCACAGCTTTAGACACAAGACCACCCCTCCTCTTGTAGGACTTCACTTTTTCCACTATATTTGGCATTTGAAGCAATATCATGGACAGCTGGTATAATAGGCCAGGGAAAGCCTTTGGGGTGGAAGGAGCTGGCACTCAAGAAGGCTGCTAGCTGGGTCCAGTGCTGGGGTCTGCTAGACTTTGATGGTACTGGAACCAACACAGGGCTCAGGGAGGCTGCTGGCTTAGTCCATCACTGGGGTTGGCCTAGTCCATCACTGGGGTTGGCCTGGTGCTCAGGGGCTAGAGGAATGGAGGCTTGATGGTTCTGGAGGGGACACCTCTGCTACAGGGAACCTCTCAGGCTTTTCTTATGGGGGGGGCTGACTTCAGGGTTCTGGGGATCTTTGGCAGAAGGGGCGGGGCCAGTGGGCTTGCCTCTCCAAAGCAGAGGTTTATCCACTGCCCCTGGACAGCACATTTTACAAGCTCTCTTTTTGAATCTTCTGAAGATTTATAGAAACTCTCGTATGAATTATGTAGTAGTGGGGGCGGGGGTGTGTCCTCCCCCTCAGTTTGATAGGAGGAGCACTCTCCAAACCATGGTGGGTGGAGCCAGCAGGTGTGCTGGAACAATTTGTATGGTGGGGGTGCTGAGAGCCATTGAACCAAACTGTAAACCCTAGAACAGAAATCCTTCCAAGCCAGGAAATGTGACAGCATCCCTGATGCTAGGATCTATGGGAGCCAGGCAAGCCCAGCCCCCTCAGTTGTGTGAGCACCAGAGAATGAAGCAAGTGTTTCTAGAGGAGGTCCCAGGACTGCTGACCAACCAGGACAGAGAAGCCACTGGGAATGCTGCAGGCTATGTACCTGGGGAGATGGATAAATCCAGGAAAAAGCAGTACTCTCAGAATGGAATGGGAAGTAGCCCAGGGACACCAGACAATAGTCTGGTTGTGCTGCCAGAGTCAGGGCCAGCTCTTGGTTTTTTGCTGCCCCAAGCAAAAAAATTTTTGGCCACCCCACAAAAGAAAAAAAAATAAACCACACTGGGGAAAAAAGGGAGGGGGGGAGAAGAAGACAGCATTAAAACATCATGTCCCCTTTAGCCTTTAAGATTGAGTGCATAGGAACAGGGGAGCTTCCCCTAGGTCAGTGGTCCCCAACCTTTCAGGGCTGCTGCGAACAGAAGCCTGGTGGGGTCAGGGGAGTGACTTGGAGGCAGGCCGCATTTGATGCTGGGAGCCCTGTGGTCACATGCAAAAGCCAGGCGGGCGCAGTGGCCAGGACTCCCCCGCCCAGCTTCTGCATGCTGCTAGAGGCTCCCAGCGCCAATCGTGGCCCCACCTTCCAGCTGGAGCCTCTGGTTGCATGCAGAAGCCAGGTGGGGGGGGGGGAGTGTCTACCTGGTAACCCTAGCTGCGCAGCCACGGCATCTTGCACAGCCCTTTAAAATCAGCAGGGCTGGGCATTGCCGGGGGCGGCGCTAGCTGCTTAGCTACCGCCAGGGAGGAGCAGGAGAGGAGACAGGGGCAGCCAGCAGGTTCCGGGCGCGCATTGGTGCCAGCTAGCTGCACAGCCATGGCCTTGCCCAAGCCACGGCCCTTTAAAATCGGTGGGGAGAGGCTAGGCGTTGCCGGGGGCAGCGCCAGCTGCTTACCTGAAATGCTGCCCCTGGCAAAGTGCCGCCCCAAGCACCTGCCTGATTTGCTGGTGCGTAGAGCCGGCCCTGGCCAGAGTTCGGGTCAGCATGTTTCAGTGGGATCCCCACTGGCCATTGGCTGGGACCCTGTGGAGTAGGATGAGCCTGAGTCCTCCCTACCCTCTGTGGCCACCCTACCCCTAAGTTTATCCCTTAGCAAGAGGCTGCATTTGTCTGCCTGAGTCAGGACAGGTGAAAGACTTCTTCCTGCTCTGCTGGGCCCCTTTAAACTGCTTGGGACTCTGACCTGGCCTTTTGGCCACAGCCCCATAGACTGCTGCCAGTTCTGCCCTGCTCTGAGGGGACAGAGCCCCATAGACTGCTAATACCCAGTTGATCATTGCATTTATAGACATACAGACATGAAGGGGTGTGGTCTCCCTCCAAGACTGACATGGAGCACTGGCTATGGACTCCTAATATGTATCATGTAAAGTAGTTCTATAGGGGGAGGAAGTGCTCAGTGGTTTGCACATTAGCCTGCTAAACCTGCGCTTGTGAGTTCAATCCTTAAGGAGGTCATTTAGGGATCTGGGGCAAAATCTGTCAGGGATGGTGCTTGGTCCTGCTGTGAAAGGAGTGGAGTCAATGACCTTTTGAGCTTCCTTCCAGCTCTAGGAGACAGGTATCTCCATTCATGTATTTATTTGTACTGAAAAATTAAAAGAAAAGCTATTTGCACCCAGATCTCAGAAGGAAAGGAAAGAAAAGAAAGGGAGACACAGATAGGGGAAAGCTAACACAGGCATAAAGAAAGGAAAGGCACACAACTATTCTTATGAAAAATGTGTATTATTTGCTGAAAAACCACAAGACTAAGTAAAAGAAATCAGCTTTTCCCAGGAAGCTCAAACCACTAAACAAAGAAATTGAAAGAACCCTTAGCTATTTAAAACACATGCAAAGATATTTATAGGCCTTTGCATTTTGATCTTTCTATTCTAAATTAACATAACAGATGTTGTGTCAAATTCTCATTGACAAAGATGTATTAAAGTGAAAGTGACATCACATCTGTTTTTCAGCAAAGCAAATAAATCAATTGCTGAATTGGGACCACTCTTGTGCAGTGCAGGTACTTAGTATCATCTTTAGATGAATAGTCCAAACTACACCATCGGTTGGCAGTGGATAGATGACCAAACAAGTGAAACATTCATTGTTCAGACAGGTTGGCAAGGGCCCCCATATTAATAAATCCAGCTCTTGCTTCTCATTTCACAGCTTAATTTACCATTTAGGGTCAAATTTTCTGCTGATGTGACTGGGCTAAGTCCCTCTGCAGATTCACCACCGATCTTTGCTCACTCTGCTCACCTGCTCCATAGAGGATCTCAACAGCCACACAGCACCTCCTTCTGTGCACGTGGCCTCCCCCAACCAGGTAGCCATGTATAGTATCAGAACCAGATCCAAAGCACAGTAAAATACATGGAAAGCCTTAATAGTAATCTTATTTCCCCATGCCACCCTCTGTGAACATGTAGGCCAAAAGACTGTCTAGCCTGCATGGGTTTTCAGAATCTGGCCCATAGAAAGTATTGGCCACAAGAAAAATGCTATTGAAAAGTATTTTTATTTGCACTCGAAATATTTTTATATGCTGACAAATTTTGATTTGTTCATTAAAAATAAGAGTCTACTATATTGGCTAAAAATTGTCACTTTAGACAGTCCACATAGTAATTGTTTCTGTTTAAAAATAATATAGCTCTTTATAAACTAAAGCCTGTTGCTCAGACCAAACAAGTAATTTTACAGTCGTTTCAGCCTATCACATTTCCCCATTCCATGGCTGGCTTCACATAAGATAGAGATCAATTTCAAGCCATGGTTTGCACAGGGGAATAGCTGTCCAATCTGTTATTTGTGTATGACTGCAATTTGCTTATGCTAGAATATAATTAAAATCTAGAATGCTGCATTCCTTTCAGCTTTCTAGGTGGATGTTTCAGACTTGTTTGATATGAGTGGTATAAAACCAAATACAATTTTCTAATATTGTTTGTATGAGGTTGGTTAAAATGGCAACAGTGTCAGCTTTATCAGCAAATTTTCTCTGCTTTTATAATACATGCATGCAGTATTATTGTAGCTGGGTTAGTCCCAGGATATTAGAAAGCTTGTCTCTCACCAACAGAAGTTGGTCCAATAAAAATATGTTACCTCACCCACCTTGTTGTTTCCCCTTATAAAATCTGCTTGCTGTGTATTATTAGTAGGAATTTTTACCCCCCTCCTTTCCTTAAGTTCATTTTGATACAAACAGAAAAATTCCTTGTACTTTCTATCTTGCCTCTTATCCCAGTGATAGCAAAGTACTTTAAGAACAATGACAGCCTGAAAACAGAATGCGGAATTGAACTATGTAATAGCTTATTACTATTTATTTCCCTGTACTGTGTGAACAGTCAAGTTCCACTCTGCCTAAATATGGGTGGAAGAATCTGTTCACTATGTTTTATATTTAATCTCTCAAGTCAGTTATAATTGATTGCTAATGTAATAATTAGATACCTTGTTACCATATATACAGAGCATCTTAGCTCAGATCAGCCAATCAGTCAAACCTGAAACCCACAACCACCTTCCATTGTCAGCTGCCACACTGATTCTATTCATCCTCAAAGCCATAATATCTTCAAATAAGACCCCAAATCCAGCAAGCTATTTAAACACATTCTGAGTTTTAAGTAACTACGTCCACTCACATTCAACATTAATCAAGAGTCTAAGCCCTGGTCTATACTAGGACTATTTCAAAATAACGCCCCCAAGGTTGAATTTATAAGCAGAGAATCCACCTTTAATCCAACACCGTTATTTCAAAATAATGGGCCACAGAATTCAAAATCTGTACTCCTCCTTTCCATTGGGAGGAATGCTAATTCTGAAATACTTATTTCAAAATAACAGTACTGTGGATACTCCGGTGCCACTATTTCAAAATAATTACTCCCCAGAGTAATTCAAACTAATTTGTCCCCAGTGCTTCCCGGGATCTTAAGTCCGAGGTACTGCATTCACATTAATGGATGCCTGCCTCGGACTAATTGCAAGGCTTCCACATAGTGTGGATATGCTAATTCAAATTTGGAGTTAAGCTGAATTTACTAATTTTGAAATAGCTTCCTAGTGTAGAAAAGGCTAAATGATTTGCTGGATCAAGACCTCAGGTATAACTGTTGTACAGCATACCTCCAAATAACCTTCCCTGGATGAGCAAATTCTCTGGTATGGGACCAGTCAGTCCCTGACGGTGCTGGGCCAGGGAGGTAAAACCAATATATGAAGTTGTGCTATGTGTTTGTTACTGAAACATGTTGTGAGTCTGGGGAATGCCACAAAAGTTTGTAAATAAAGGTCATACAAGTCATCTCCTACAGTACACACACAGAAGATGCAGATAAGAATCTGCAATATTGATAAAGTACATAGGTAATGGGACTGTCTGACCCCATTACACAGCAAGGATTTTTCTAACACAAGAAGTTGGAGTATAAAAAGGAAAAAAACACATAACAGACAAATTACCTCTTCTTTCCCACCCACTGAAGGCAACAAGATGATTTAGAAGACAAAGAAATATCACTGAACTGAGGAGCATGGTTCTATGTAGAAATTTTCCAGTTGGCAAAGATTGCTGTAGACTTGTGTAAAAGAAAAAAAACTTGTTGCTTCAAGTTTGACGTAGCTTCCTAAAGATTAGAAGTTAGATTGCTAGTTTATCATTTCCTTTTGCAATTAATTCTAATCTTTTATGTCTGTATCATTTATATTCACATAAAACCTATCTTTCTGTAGTTACTAAACTTTTTTTAAATTGGAAGTCACAGGGACTGACTGGTCTGCAAAGCCTGAGTTGGGTGCCTATGCTATTGGGAGAAATAAGCACCTCAGAAAGTGATCCATAAAAACAAACAAACAAACAGCACACTAGCAGGGAGCTGCTGAAGACATGAGAGATGCCAATAAGGTGGGGTGTGTTAAGCCCCTCCCCTCTTTGGAGCTTGGTTTCTATCTCTAGGCTGCCCTGTGTAGCAATCCTGATTTAGGAAGCTGTCTCTTGGAGCCAGGCAGTTTAGGCCCCTGAGTACTTTCTTGTAGTAATCAGGCATCTGCCTCATGCCACAGAAAAAGGCCAAAGGAGGAGGAGGAGAATGTGGTGGTGCCCACCTCATAACATTTAACCCAGTGGTTAGGACACTCGACAGATGTGGGAGACCTGGGTTACATTTCCTGCTCTGCCAGAGGAAGGGAAAAAAGTATTTGTACAGGGGTCTTCCACCTCTACCCTCTGAGGATAGTTCTCTAACCACTGAGCTACAGGATAGTCTGGGGCTCCCTCACACGCTCTCATTGAAATTGTTCCACTCTAGATTATTTTTAAAAGGACAATTTGTGCAGGAGGACTGGACAATGCATCTACTACCAGGCTATAAAGTCAATATTTCTTCCTCTTTCTTTTTCTCTTGCCTGATAACTACTTAAGTATTTATACACAGTGGAATAGTCTCTAAAAGTGTAGGTTACCAGGTAGCTGCTTGGCAACCTGACACATAAAGGTGGCCCTCTTTACACTACTCAATTTGTATGGTTTGCTAGGGCGTGAATACACTTCAAGTCACTTTATTTACATTCTGTTTAAATTCCGCCTTCCCTAAAGGTAAAAAAATCCCAGACTCTCAAGAAGTCCAAGTACATTTACAATCTAGCTGCTGCTCCAGCAAGGGAGTAAATATTTGCAGATAAACATGAAACATGCCTGACAATCTGAGGGCCTGAACACCAAGTTCTCAATGGCATCTTTTCTGTGCCCAGCTCAACTGCTGCCTGTGTGAATATCTGACTCTGGGGCTGTCTCAGAGCAAATATTTCGAGCTTGGCATAAATACTTTGCTTTTGCCTCACTGGAGGTTATGTTTGTTCTGAATGATTCCAGGGAATGTTAGTACAATATAAAAATGTCTAGGAATAAGATCTTGTTCTAGAATCTATAGGAGAGCCAGGTACTGCATCCCCAGATGGTTAATACTTTGACCATTTTTTTAAGTGGGCTAGCTTGTCTAGCTAATGCATTTAGTAACAAAACTCTTTTTCAGATAAACAGAACTGCTTACATTGCCAGTATATTGTGTTACCTACGGAAGGAGAGGGAGTCAGAAATCTTATTATATATTTTAGAAATGTCTGTCTGAGTGTGTTTGTTCAAGAACTCTTCCTGAATAGTAAGAGCTGGGACCACCAAATTTGGTATGCAGCTTCCTCTTGACATAACTTAAAGCAAGGTCAGAGTATGGTCATGCTAGGCTATTGGGATGTGAACGGAATCCAACTTTTTCTCATAAAATGGAAAAGGAGGAGTCTGGCAGGAGGCAGTTATACTGTAGAATGACCACAGGGGGCAGCAAGGGGCCAGAGATGGGGACTGGGACCCCTTTTCTCCACCTGTGCTGCCTGCTGGCCCAAAGGAAGTTATCTATTTGTGTGCCTGTCCCCTAGCTGGGGGACAAACAGACACACATTCACACCTCCCCTGGCCGTACCTGCTGGAGCTACAGTGGCCATGGACAGGTGCTTCTCAGCTGTTGCCAAGCTGCTGCAGTGAGAGAGGGCAGGGGTAATCCTATCTCCCTGGGGGAACCTGCGTACTGAACCCCTCATCCCCAGCTCCACCCCAGAGCAACAATTTAAATGAAAAAACAAAAACCCTTATTTGAGTTAAGAAGCCAAGCAACACCAGGTAAATCTAGTACAACATAAAGGAATTCTGCAAAGACAAAGCAGTCTAGGTTTAGCCCTGTAGGGCTTGGAGAGGGGCTCCTCCCCTTCAGGGTCAGTGGGCAGCCACTCTGTCCCACTACACTTGGTGTAGTCTTTTTGCGGAATTAGCTGTGGCTTTTCAATGCTGGGGCAGTCCACAGTCTCAGATAGCGGTCAGCAGGCAAATAAACAGTCCAGAGCCCAAGCCCTTGCTCAGGGCGGGGAGGAAGTCAAATAGACAGTTCAGAGTCCAGGCCCTTGGCTCAAGGCAGAGCAGCAAACAAACAAACAGTCTTAATAGGCACACCCAGCCGGCTCCCCTTGTTCAGGCGGGTGTCCACTAGATGCAGGCTGTGGCTCTGGAACAGCAAAGGGGGAGATTGCATCCCACCTGCCACCCAGGAGTGGGGTGGCAGAGAGGATGCAGGCTCACCCACTCCATTGCGTCCCAGCCCAGGAGCCCTGGTAGCAGCAGAGTCTGCTCTGCTCTGCTGTGTCAGCAGGGATCTGTACTGCAACATGCTGACCTGGCTCTGGCCTGGCCAAAGGGTGGTCAGCTACCCCTGGGCTCTTTCCACTCTCCCCCTCGCATTGTACTTGGGTCCAGTGACTCTGGGCTCCATCGCTCTGGAAACTTTGGCCAGGTACGCAGTCCTTCCCGGCAGTCACCCAGTTGTGGACCTGATAGCCCAGGCCACTCCCTGGCTTCCCTTGGGTCCAGTTTCTCCTTTGGGTGCACAGGGGAGGCTTCTGCCTTCTTTAGTCTCTGGGGCCTCACAGGTCTCTGACAGGCCTTGTATATCCCTGGCCCCACCTCCTGGCTTCCAGTCAGGTGGGTCACTAGGGCCAGGTGCTACCCACCAAGGCTCAGGGAGGGAATCCTCCCGCTTGGTGTCAGCGGGTGGCCACTCCACCCCACTACACTAGGTTACAGTAAGTACCCATCTATATTAATGAATTTCATCTCAACTATTTTATATCATTTTATGCTACTGAACAATTGGGCCAGCCCAGCCACCAGTGTGTAAGGCATAGAATCTAGTACATATCTTGAGAACACTGTCACAATGATCTCCATTAAAACCTGCATCATTACTCCATCACAAGGCCAAGTGTACTATACCAACGGCCAATCTCTCAAGCATACAGGAAAGAACCTAAATTTGATACTATAATCCACTTGCACTTTCCTTTTTCAATAGGAATCATGCACCAATTATTTAATGCAACTCAGTGAAGGATCAGATTCACTGATTTAAAAAAAAAAAAAACACACCTTAATTTTCTCTCTTGCAGAAGAGGGCAATAACAGCAAACACTTTACTACCTGAAAGGAGATAGTGTATTAAAAGTCAAATGATATCATCAAGAGAGCTGTATAACCTAACTGGAAAACATCGGGTATATCTAGTAGATAAAGTTATAACAAGTTCCAGTGAGTGGAAGTTGAAGTGAAAAAAATTCAAATAAGGTGTAATATTGTAAGTGAAGGTAATTAGCCATTGGAATCAGTTACCAAAGGCTGTGATGGATTGTCCATCACTTTTTAAAATCAAGATTGAATGTTTTTAAAATATGTGTTGTACATGGTAAGCTCAGAACCTAACTGGTCCCAAATGAGGGAGTTTGCCAGACCAGGGCAGGTCAATTCTACCTCCCCCCCACAACTCTACTCCTGACTCCAGCTGCCGCTCCTCACTGCTGGCCTCCCAGACTGGCTGCTGCTGCCCACCCTACTCAGGCTGCCGGCTTTTCCTGGCCAGGCTCCTGGTCCTGTTACTACCAGTCCCAGGTGGCGTGCCAGCTTTTGATTATCACCAGCCCTGACCAGACTACCTGCCATGCTCCCTTGCTGCAACTGCCAGCATCAGCTAGATGGACATCCCTACTGCCACCAGCCCTGGCCATGTTGCCAGCCCCACTGTGGCTGCAGCTACCAGACCAGACAGGGCTTCCAGACCCAGCCTGACTCCCAGCACCAGGGCTCTCTGGCCCAGGAACATCTGTGGTCCTACTAGACCATGGATATTGCTGAACCAGAGTCCCAGTTTTTAGAGGTTCAATCTGTACTACAAGAGGTATTATTTTGGGGAAATCCTATGGCCTGTGTCACACAGGAGGTGAGAGTAGCTAGTCGCCATGGTCCCTTCTAGCCTTGCAGCCTATGAACAAATCTCATGGAAGATGGACCATGATGCGTCACTTAAACTTACTTTTGCCAGGATGTGAAAGAGCTGAAATATTTTGCCAAAGGTGCAGAAAAATCAAGCATGTATGCAAATAGATTCATGAGTTACATGACAATTAGAACTTGTAAACTGTATGTTTATCTTTTGGAAGACAAATCATGTAATATACAGGGTCTGGTTTTGCTCTTAAATAAACTGCGTGAAATTAGTGTAACTCCTTTGACTTACTGGAAGCTGGTAGGTGCTATTTAAAAAAAATAAAATAATAATCAGATCATGCATTTAGGCACATAAATATGTAGTTTGGAGCCAAACTTAAAAAAAAATGGATGCCTTGAGTCTTGGCCACTGTCCATTAAAAGTCCTAACTGGCAGTTCCCAAAATATACATTTTGAATACTTACAAGTAATTCACAGACCAAAATTTTTCACTGAAAGTGTTTGGCAAAGCAACTCAAGTTGAGAATAAGGAACATTGCTATTTATTCATAAATAATTTGCAGATAATCTCTTAAGTCTTTTGCTACAGTTTTGCCCCAACTCTTTATTTGCCTGCGAACAGCCACTGTTCTACATAGGCTTTTATGTCATGTTCAACAACTTATATGAATAACTTATTACACCAAAAAAACTCAGGACCACCATAAATATGATATACTGTACCTCTGTGCTAGGTTTCTTTCACACTCCCAAAAGATTAAACACTTGAAGTTAAATTTTTAAGCACATACTGCGTGGGTACTTCCCTAAAGAACTCCCATTATTGCTCACCTTCTTTGTGCATGTAACTCCCACATAAATTTAAATGTGCTCTGTATGTCCAATAAACACCCATAGGAACATTTTAATTTAATCCATTACACAGCTGGAATTAGTTTGACATCAATATTTCTCTACATTTCTTGCAAAGAAAGGACTTTCAGAGCTTGATTTTTTTTGGTTGATTGGTTGTCAGACCAGGACTATATTTATGCTCTCAGAATCTGCAGGGTATTTTTCATGCATTTGTGACTAGAGTGACAAATAAGAGTGGACAGCATGTCTAGCTCCTGAAAGTTAAATCCTTGCTAGGTTTCAAGTACTGTATTTTAAAATTTCTGAAACGCATCTCTCATTTAAAGGAGGCGAAATTTGTTCCTTCTGAAGCAGTTGTTTTTCTGCTGACAAAAATCAGGGTTTAAACCAGTTTGTAGTAAGGTGGAGTTGAGTCTGGCCAACCCATGTCATTCTGAAAGGGTTGAAATAACCTCATAGGCAGGGACTTCGATTTGTGATCCAATTTTGAAGTATGTCTTTTCAGTTCCAGCAATGAAAAATAAAAGGGTTCTCTTAGACTTATTGAGTGTAAGTTGAGCCATGAAACTGTGCCCACCATTTTCAAGGTGAACTTAGTCCATTACATTAGCATTTAGAAATTACACCAGAGGACTAGAAACCAGGACTAAGTGTCCTGTTCATGTCACTTAAAGTGGGTGAATGTCACAATTTGGTAGCCTGGAGAGGGGGCAAGAAGAGAGTGAGACCACAGAGATTACAGGCAACAAGGACATGACTAAAGTATGGAGGGGGAAGATAAGAGTCTTGTGATAGACTGCTGCAATTATGACCTCATAGAACATATTTCCATCAGGAAGAACATGTCAGAGCAAGAGTGATCCTCATCCTCATATGGTTTTTCCAGGTGATGTGGTGTGATATAGATGGGGAGAACCCCAGCCAGTCTGGGGTGGGTGAACCTGTCTCCCTTCTGGCACTCCCATGTAACTCCTAGCTTTTTCCTCTTCAACCCATGCCTACAGTTCCATCCACCATTCTATGACTGAGTGGCCTACCACCAAAGTCAGTGAACCTACCATGAGCTTCAGGGCAGAGTGGCCTGAGTTAGTAAATTTGGGTATAGGAACACAATAGTGAGAACCAGTGAGAGTCACCCCTATTCACAGGGCCATGCGGCCCAATAGCAAGAATCAGTCATCTGCCCTTATCCACAGGGTAGTGTAGCCCAGTTGCTAGAGTCAACAAATAGCCCTTATTCACAGAACAGTGCAGCTCAATATTAAGAGTCAGTAATTCACCCCAATTCATGGAGTAATGCAGCCCAATGGCCAAAGACAATAAGTTCCACCCAACTCATAGGGTTGTTTAATCCTCTTGCAAGGGACAGGCAATAAGGGAGCAGATTATATCCCATGGCAGCAGGGGTCCAGACCCTCCTACTTAATTGGACCCCAGCCCAGGGCCCTGTTAGTGGCTGTAGCTCTAGCCATTGAGTCAGTGGGAAAAAAAGCTCTGACCAAAACACAATAACTCCCCAGCATTGGCTCACTCACCCAGTAGCCATTACCATCCCCCAGGCTGCTTCTTGCTGCAGTCACCCCAGCTCTGGTGTGGATCTCCCTCTCTCCTCCCTTGTCTGGAGTTTATCTGCTCCTGCTTGCCTCTGAATCCTGTGAGGTCTATGGGAGCTTTTGGCCTTCAGCCTAGGTTGCAGTGCCTCGGCATCTGTGTGTTCACTGCAGCTTGCCTGGAACAGGCAATACATGTCCTCTCCCTCCAACAACCAGCCACAACTTAGCTGAGCTGCAGTGTTTTATATCTTTGCAGCTTGAACATGCCCAGGAAGGTGAAGGGGGTGTGGCTTTCTCAGCCCTTAGAACTGGGCTAAGCCCCTCCTGCCCAGTGTGGAGAGGGTACACCCCATGACATGTGATTGCTAGCTTCTCCATAGTGATCATTAGAATGTTGAATTAAGGACACAAAATGAATCAGCAGAGTTGTGATAATGATGGAGAGACAGAAAACAGAATGAAGGAATGGGTAGAACTCAGTGAGCCAGTTTTCAGGTTCATTGAGCAAATAACAGAAAAGTAAGGGGTTTCACCTGAAGGTGACTTCAAGGCTTCATTACATCTGGTGAAGAGACAAGTTTGGCTTCCTGTGGTCCATGCCCTCCCTTTCACTCTGTATTTAATGCTTGTATCCTAGTCTCTGCAGTTCTGCCCACCTGAGAACTGTGAGGCCTTGTCAGAGACCTCATTGAGCTAGAAAGCAGCCTGACATTAACCCCCCAAAAGGGCTCTCTCAAATCAGGGAAGCACTTTCAGCTGGGAGCTAATCAGTTGCAGGTGAGCCCACTATAAGGCTGATTATTTCAGATGAACCTGGAGGCCTATTTTTATCAGCAGCCTGTCTGGAGATGGTTACAGCAGAGTGCAAGAACCAGAGACAGAGAAAAGTGTATTCAGACGCTTAGCATCGATGACCTAACACTCCAGTAAAGCAGTACCATGTATTGCAGAGTTAATATTATATATATACTACCAGTGGGCTAGGCACCTTTTGAGATGAAAGAGAGGCACTTTTCCTGTCTGAGGATTTTGCCTTCTAAATAGCTTAATCTATAGGTGAGGAAAGGCAGAGGCGGTAACAAAAGCAAGTGATTGAGTGGAGCTGTCAGATGTATGTCTTCGTGCTATGTTGTGTGGGAGGATATCATTAGTTATGCCTCTTTGAGGGGGTAATGGCGAATTGTGTTTCCCTAGATTTGAAAGCTAGAAGAAGAGATAAGTGTGTTCATCCAATCTGATCTCCTGCATAACACAAGCCAAAAAATTTCACCCAATAATTTCACAATGAGGTCCAATAGCTTTTGTTGAAAGGAGAACGGAAAGAAAAAAGAAGCAGCCACGGTGCTGGTAATGGTTCTAGGTGTAAATAGCATGAAAGATCTGTCTCCGTTTTGTCAGAACTGTTACAGCAATTCTGCAAAACCCTAAAATTACATGGGTGTAAAAATTGTAGAGTTTGGGACCGTTCCCAAAGAACACTGAATTATCTGTATATGTGTTAATGGGACCAATATACCAACATAGGGGTTCTTTCACAGTACCAATGTCTATGCAAAAGAAAATGCTACAATTAATCATGAACACCTGCATCACATCCTCGTGAAGCAACGAACTAGCTGAACTTTAAGCGGACAATAGGACAAGGACATTGCAGAACCTATCTTAAATATTGCTAGAGCTAAGGAAGCCAAGGTTGATAGTGCCAATACCTGCATATCCATGACAAAGGCAGGCTCAGATTCATTTCTTGAGGACAAAAAGAGCTATTTTTCATTATATTCCAGATTCAAAGATATTGTCTTGTATATAAATAGAGCACCAATTGCTTTAAAAATGCACAGGAAATCCATGTTCACTAAGAAATAAATGCTGAAGCCCACACTACATACTCCAGCAATGAATTTGAAAAAAAAAAATTGTAGCAAACATCAAGATAAAAGAAAGGGATTAAGTGTGTTAGAAGACTGCTTTTTAAAAAAGGATTAGATTATAATTCAACTTCATGCGTTTTGTGTTGCCTTATAATGCTGTTTCATTATAAAGGCGGTTGTCTTCCAAAGAGCTATTAGTGGAAGACCAATTACTCAAGATATTTCTCTGCATAAATAAAAGCAGTTCATCAATGAATTCCTGCATAAAAATAGACACTTGGAACAATGTAACAAAAGTAGTACTTTGACAAAACAAAACATCCTGCAATCTGTGAATTTAGAATCAGAGTTGTCCTGCACCTTTTGTAATCATTTGAATCAGGATCACACCCTTTGAGAAAATGATGGCTAGCAATGATTATAGGATTAAGGACTCTTGCAGAGAATTTTTGTAAGTGATGTGTGTGATGGGGTGTGCTCACAGAAGGCCGCTTGTTGACTGTTCCTCGGGGTGCAAACTGTGCCACTGACCCCCACCATCTTCCTCTCTGGGGCTCCCCATCACCCAGTTCTGCTGGGCCAGATCCTCTGGTCTTCCCCAGACAAGGACAGAGTTGGGGTTGCTGCCCTCCTAGCAGAGCAATGCAGATATTGAGCCACTTCAACTGTGGGAGAATGCATTTCTAGAGCACCAGGAAACCAACCCCCAAAAAGGATCAACGCCCCAAATAAATCCATTTTTCTCTGTGTAATGGCTCATTCAGGCAAGCCCCCTTTATCAATGAAAGAAGAATGTGCACACTGATTTGTTCCCCCCAGATAGCAATTTACACTGGGTTTGTTGATAAACAAAAATGTTTTTATCAAGTACAAACAGTAAGATTTAGATGGTTGGAAGTGAAAACAGATCAAAGTAAGTTACAAAATTAAAATGAAAAGAAAATGCATAGTTGGTTCTAATGCACTTATTGCAAACAGTTTCTTACCCAAGAAGCTGTTCTTATTTCAGGCAAGCTTTCAAGTCAAAAATAATCTTTTACTTACTCTGACTTGGGTCTCTAGTAGTCTTTGTTACCACACCAGCCAAAGACAAAGACCTGATAACTTCCCCTTGCTTATACAGACTTCCCTTGGGGCAAGAATCCTTTGTTCTCCATTCCCTCTTCCATGGAAAATTATCTGGTCAAAATAGAATTCCAGTACCAGATGGTAGGGTCACATGTCTTACTAGACCAATAATCTTTGGATTTATAGGACAAATAAAGCTGTTTACAAATCTTCACCCTGTCATTAAGATTTCCAGAGCACCATTGATGGCTCTCATTAACACATTTAAAACTATAACAATCTTATACTTCATATTTCTAACTTTAACTGCAAGAATGATACATGCACCAAAATAAGATATACAGATCCAGCAGGTTTTAAAATTAAAATTGATAGGTTACATGAGATATTTTGTCCAAAGTATCTCTGAATTATGCATATTTATATTCATAAGACAATTTCATAAAACATGGGGGGGGGGAATCATCACAATGTGTCCCAATTGGCTACTAGGGAAGTGTCCTGAGGTTTTGATGCACCCCAGAAAACTGAGCTCCTTTAGTTGCAGAATATGTGAGCTGTCCCTGAGAGGTCAAAGACATTGTCTTTAGGAGTGGGAAAGAGCCCTCGAATACTGCTCTATCCAGACCAGGGACAATTTGAGAAGGGGCTGAGTGACAGCTTGAACCAGGGTACTGTGATAGGCAGTGCTGGACTGATTGAGGAGTGAGCCCAGGGATAGGGTTACAGATAAAGAGACATTACAGTGAGCACTGAGGACACGTCTACACAGCAGGGCTAAAGCCGAAATAAGCAATGCAGCTTGAGCTATGTCAGTTGTGTAGCTTAAGTTGAAATAGCTTATTTCAGCTTTTGGCACCGTCTACACAGTCGGAAGTCCGAGAAAGAGCATTCTTCCTCCAACTTCCCTTACTCATAAAATGAGAGTTACAGGAGTCAGAGTAAAAAAGTCCTCCAGTTCAACATTATGTCAAAATAACTGCTTGTCATGTAGACATGGACTATGTTATTTCGATAATGTCAGTTATTCCAAAATAACACTGCTGTGTAGACGTACCCTGAGAGAAGGGCTGTTGGACATGCACACCAGAAGGGATTTGCTTTTTATTTCACATACAGACTGTGTGAGACTTGGCTGGAGGGCTCAGTCACTGAAGACTCACCACAAGGCAGAGAGGAGGTGCAGGCACATACAATTTGCCAATGGGGCACTCACAAAAGGTGAGTGCTACCCTATTACACTTCCATGAAGGAAAATAGACATAGAATTTAACCAAGAAAGATCATCCTGTCTACAGCACTAAAGGAAATAATATTCTCTTGATTAAAAACAAACAGAATCCAATTTAAATTTAGGTAAGACTATTAGTTTTGTTCCTATAAAAGTTCCACCGGAAAGTTTCATAAAAGTCTGCTACCCCTACTGTAAACTAGAGATAATGTTTTTCTGCATCTGAAAAGCATTGAGTGTAAATTAAGTAATGGTTGTTAATGTGCTTTGAGATGTAGATTGAAGGGTTACAGGGATGCAACAGAATTCTATAGTGTTAGCATGAACCTTATAAATTAGAAACAATGAGTTGTCCTGTGGCATCTTAGAGACTAACAAAAATATATAGTATCATCTGATGAAGTGGGTTTTACCCTCAAAAGCTCATGATAACATATATATTTGTGTTAGTCTCTAAGGTGCCTCAAGACTACTCATTATTTTTCAAGTTACAGATTAACAGTTACCCCTCTGAAACATTACAAATGAGGTATTCTGGGGAACATGGCTATGTTTCTATTCCATAATGTTTTCATTGTGAAAGTCTGTGACCAGGTTTCCCTGGAAGCTGCACTTTTCTGGTTGCTCATGAGAGTTTCCCATGCCACCCAGCTAATTAGCAGAGCAATCACTATTCAATTTGTGTTTCTCCTGGTGGTTCACATTTGCACATGCCTTGGTGCACACACCAAAATTTAGTCTGCAAGTAGATGGAAAAGATTAGAGGGAACACTGCCTGTGACCCTCAATGCCTCCTTTGTTAATGTATTTAGGGTGGGCTACAGAGGAGGCAGAGGAGAGGTTTTATTTAGTGTTACTTTCATTCCAGTAGAACCCAGAAACCACAGCTGTTGCCAGGTCCCCACCATGGTAGGCCGTGCACAGACACAGAGAGATGCAGTACCTGTTCCTTAGAAATTAGCCAAGCAAGCAAGTACATTGTTTTCTACAGATGAGAAAAAGAAGCACAATGTGATTAAGTGATCTGTCCAGGTCACACGAAAAGCTCAGGCAGGGCTGGCACTTTCACTCAACTCGCTCAAATGCTCTGCACAGGGTGAGCTTTGCACTCTGATCCTGTGTGCTGGTATATATATTGTGAGCTCTCCACACCCAGTCTTCTGTGCATAAAGTAATGGAGAAATTGTCCAAACAATTACATTGTCACAGTCCAGTCTCCTTCTCTTCCATGTGTTCTCTTAGTCATTCTTATTCCAGATGAGTTCAAGAAGATCTGAGTTTTAGTGTACAGTTGGATCTTGTTATTCTATCACATTCACTCTCTTCTTTTCCTTCCTGCCACTCAGCTTTCATGTCCACAAAGCATACCAGATGCATTTAACTGGAGCTGAATGTTACACTTCATTTCAGCAGTTCTAATGCGTGCCGTGCTCAGAGCTGATAATGGACCCAGCTGGCATTTCAGTGTTTTGTCTTAGCCTCCATGACAACACCAAGCCCAATATGCAATTTTATGATTGTCATGGACAGTGAGCAGCTAGACTGACACCTTAGACCACAACAGTTCCAGAGGATGTGAGGAAATGTGAATCTAGGAAAGGGTTACTATGGACAACAAGCCTGCTTTATCTATGTATAGCCAGCCAGCTATTTTTACACTCCTTTCATTCTGTGTCTAAAATGAGCTTCTCATGAGGATTCAGGTGACTCATTTGCTTCATTACCTTCACCTGGTAAATCATTTCTTTAGATTCACATATAGTTCTGACTGGTAAGCCCCAAAATGTGAAGCCTTAGGGCTCCATGGACCCAGTTTCATAGCCAGCTGTGAAATGGATTTTAAAAGAACTCATATAGTCCTGATTAAAGCTGCTCAAAAGAGCCCTTTTCAGAAAAGCTCTGCATTTCCCCAAATGCTTCTTTTCTACAAAGAAAAGAGAACTTTAGATTTTGAGGTTTTTGCATCATTTCTATGAATGCAAAAAAAAAAAATGTCTGGAGTCCCATTCTTATCCTGCCCACTGCCCCTCAAATGCATACACACAGTTTGACTTCCATCAGTGAGGGGAAGGTTGATCTTGTGGTTAAGCAATTAGTCCAGGAAACAGAAACCTGGCTTCAACTCCCAGCTCTGCTATACAATCCATCTATGACCTTATGCAAGTCACTTGACCTCTGTATTTCATCTCCCATGTGTAAGATGGGGATAATAAATCAACGCTGACTTTCAAAGCTCCTCAGTGTAAGAAAGTTACAGAGTAGCAAAAGTAAACAGAAAACTAACTCTCTCACTCATACTGGAACTTTTCTAAAGTCGACATTGTGAGATCACAGTGGCAAAAGAAACATTGAGAGCAAATGAAGGGGGGGACTGTGTATCTTTCATTTTATTGTACTGAGTGGCAGAAAGGGGAAGAGTCAGAAACAGAATCCAAAGTTTCCACCTATCTCAAGTATTTTGCAAGAAATTTTAAAGAGTGAAAATTCACAGATTAAACCCCTGAA
Source organism: Pelochelys cantorii (assembly GCA_032595735.1). Classification (NCBI taxonomy): domain Eukaryota; kingdom Metazoa; phylum Chordata; order Testudines; family Trionychidae; genus Pelochelys; species Pelochelys cantorii. The sequence goes on along the minus strand of CM064326.1, from coordinate 327,048,722 downwards.
AAGGCAAACACCTTCAAATAGCTGCTGTTTTTCAGCCATGTCCTGTACAGCTTTAACTCCAGATTTTCAATAACCAGCCTGCTCCTCACAGAAGTCCCATATTCTGGCCTTTCTAGCCAGTATAGTATTTCCAGCTCTCTTGCCTGACTGACTTTTTACCTTGGTCCTCTCTTGGGGCTAACATTCTTTCAGTCAAAATGTTTCCACGATGAGGAGAATAAACACACTTAGCCCTTCTCTCAATACTGCCTCCCTCTCTCATCCCAGAAATCTTTGGATTTAAGTTCTGTTGGGTTGATAGGACTGAACCATGATAGACCCTGAAGAATAAGATGCCTCAAGTTGCCGTAACAGCACAGTGGCACTGCCACATGGCCCCTTCAAAGGTGCTGCCCAGTCCACTTTGTAGTTGCTGGTTCCCAGGAGCCAACCCATCTCCCTTAGAGACCATACATTCTGGTCTGTCAGTACTCATGTCTGAAAAAATATCATTCAAATGCCTAACCACAAGAGAAGAACCAGATTCTGATCTGTTACACTGCTGTAAGAGTAGAGCAACACCACTGGTGCTAAAGATGCTTTTGCTTTACTTTTTTTTAAAAGTAATATTCTTCAGTCTATGTGCCTACCATATTATATTCTTTATCAGGTTTATAATAACAGCTGCTTGAGTCAGTACAGGCAAGAGGATAAAACTGTACCAATACTCATAAGTGATCAGTCACCTTTTATATGATGCCCATGAGCAGTAGGCTATTCTTAGTAGGAAGCGGCTGGAAGAAAAGCAAACCCATGCAACCTTCTCCAAATGGCTCATATTATAACTTTTCAGTGTCCGTTGTTAATGTACCATGTGTCAGTGGGACAATCCGAGTTTAGAAACCCCAAGAGAATAACAAGTTTCACTTCCCCTCAAAGTAAGCAATTAAACCAACCAATTGCAATCTGTTATTTTATTGTAAGAATATTTCAAGGATGGTATTTTATTAAAGCCTGTAATGTGCTACACTTAATAGTCATTATGAGATTTGTGACAGGTTGTCACCCATGGGCTGCAGCATGGAAGCTGTGAGAAATTGCTGAGCCCCTCTGAGCACTCAGTTGATTTGTCCAAGTTTATACTGTTTTCTTGGAGACACAGCCAGCCTAAACTTAACCCAGGCCTTGTTATTGACCCAACATGACAGCAGGTGGCATCACATATACAGACTGAGCAACCTGAGAGCTCTTTACCTAAGCCAGTCAAATACAGACAATAACCAAATTCCCAGCATCCCAGACTCACATCCCCCACAGGAGTATAAACGCAAAATTATACCACCTTGAGCTGCACAGAGAACGGCACAGCAAAAGCTGATAGAGTTCATCCCTCCCTCAATGTGGAGAGGAAATGCAAGTGTTCCTGACCCCAAGCGAAGATTTCCAAGCACTTCATTCACTGGTTTAGATAAAGCAAAGCAAGTTTATTACTACAAAAGATAGATTTCCAGTGATTATAAAGGATAGTAAACAGATCTAAGCAGATTATCCAGCAAATATACAAAATGAAAACTAAGATTAACATACTACACAGACTGGATAGGAAATAACAGTTTCTCTCCTGGAGCAATGGTACAAGCAGCCTTGCAGATTCTTAAGGCACAAAATGAATTTGCTTCACAGCTTGAGTTTCCTAGGTTTTCATACTCAGGTTAGAAATCTGGCCCAGCACTTTCCCCTGTTCAATCTCTGTTCCTAAGGTGTTCCCAGGGGTCCTCTTGTGTGGACAGTGAAGAGTAACTGATGATGTCACTCCCTGCCTTAAATAGCTTTAGGATAGGGTAGGAACCCTTTGTTTTGAACTTGGTTCCCAGACCAGTTTTGAAAAATACAGGCACCCCGAAATGGAGACCAGATTCATGTGTCCTGATCACATGCCTTGCCGACTCATAGTAGCCAGTACTTACAGGATGCCAGGAGCATTTGCAGGAAAGCTTACCTGGTGGGGGATAAGCTTCTTCTAAAGCCTATTGTTTTTCCTAGTGGTCCATTACTTTGAATAGGTCCCTCATGGCTAGCTATTTCGGAAGCACTTTGCCAAGTGGGTCTCACCCGGTGTAACCACATTTGAAATACAGATTCTTAGTCACTATTTATAACATCTGATACAAAAATGAAACATACATATAGCTAAGATAATCATATTCAGCAAATAGTAACGTTTCCAATGGCACTTTACATGCCCCATCTTGTACAATATGCATCATAATCAGGCCACAATCATATCATAATATCACTATGAAGAATATGGGATGCAGCATCACAAGATATCTACACATAGTATGGTTATGAGAGCAAGGAACCTTTTTTGGGTCGGGGATTGCTAACCCACAGAAAAATCAGTGGGAGGCCACACACAAGTGAGAAGCCAAAAAAAAAAAACCCCAACGCCCACACACCTTATTAACATGGCCACCAACTGAGAAGGAGAAAGACACTCCTCCACATTCCCCTCTCACACCAGAGCCTAGGAGGGCCCAGGCTAATAGATTTTGTGTGCTCCAGCCCCATTGGGGACAGTGGGGAGGGGTTGGGGGAGAAACCCAAGCCTTGTGGGCCAGATCCAGGCAAGCCAGGAACCACATCCGGTCCCCAGGCCATAGGTTCCCCACCCTTGGTATAGAACATTATAACTTTAATTGTGGTGTGACTTCAGCATCAGCTCATAACAAGACAGTAAAGCAATGCCGCAGGGAGACACTGCCTCCCCAACCAGATGAGACTGTAATTGATTATTATCTAGTCCAGGAATAGACAAGGGCAGACCAGAGAGTTGATGGAAAGACACTGGGACAAATCAGCTGAAAAGAACATCCCAGTTCTGCAACATCAAGTCAGAAGGAAGTTTCCTCATTCTGATTAACCACGAGTCACTATAGTCTGCAGGGGAGAGGGTGTCGGGGGGGAGGGAAAAAATGCTTTTCAAAGCAGGCTTAGAACTGAGCTTTTTTTAATTAAGAACTTTGAGAACAGTTTTGAAGGCAGGGGTCTTCCATGAATTCTAAATCCATCCCATAGCTAAGGAGCACACTGGGAACCTTTAAGGCAAAAGATAACTCTTCTTAGAACAGGGATTTTATCTCACATGGAAGCATAAAGCCTGCGGTTGCAACTTTCTGTTTATCTTCTGTGTAGCTTGTGTATGTTTTCCCTCACATTTATCTTTGAATATGTGGGTTTTCTATTAAATAAACAGTTTATTTATTTTAATACCAAGAAAAGTCTCTGGATAGCATATCCCAAAGTGAACGGATAAGTAGGGTCTGGTTTCATGCCTTCAGAGGTTATGAGACAGAGGGGGATGGTTCAAGTGTCTGATAATTAAGAACTCAGGAAGAACATCTTTGATGAGAATGGGACTACAAGGGCTGTTGTAATATTTTGGGCTCCGCCCAGACCAGAGAAGGTTCTGTCACCTGCTGCCCTGAAATTTTTGGGGCTTTCATGCTGTGCGGCTCTGGTTCAATTTTCTGGCACTAGCACCCTACCCACAAAAGGCCTCACCCTGGCTCTTACTAATTGAGTTACTCTTCACAGGGTGCCAAACATATCCACAACTCAGTTGATGTTAGTACTATGTCAGTACACATCCACCCCTTTTGCAGGGTTTAGGAAAATAGGTTTTGCCAGACAATTGTGTATTCCACAGTGAACTTGAAATTCTAAACCCTGGGCAAGAATGTTATATTAGAGTGTAGGACTATGCAGCACTTTAAAGACTAACAAGATGGTTTATTAGGTGATGAGCTTTTGTGGGCCAGACCCACTTCCTCAGATCAAATTGTGGAAGAAAATTGGCATGACCATATATACCAAAGGGATACAATCAAAAAAAGTGAACACATATAAAAGGGACGAACCAAATTTCAGAGCAGAGGGGGGATGAAGCAGGGAGGTTAATGTCTGTGAGCTAATGACATTAGAGGTGATAATTGGGGAAGCTATCTTTGTAATGGGTAAGATAATTAGCATCTTTGTTAAGGCCCAGTCGGAAAGTGTCAAATTTAAGCATGAATGACAGTTCTGAGGCTTCTCTTTGAAGTCTTGTGTTAAAATGTCTTTGAAGCAGGATGCAGGTAGTCAAGTCATTGAGACAATGCCCTTTCTGGTTGAAATGCAAAAAACTGTTTTTTCTTTGTGAAACGGTCTGATATCTGTTTTGTGTGCATTGATTCTTTGGTGAAGTGTCTGAGATGTTTGTCCAATGTACATAGCAGATGGACACTGTCGGCACATGATGGCATAAATTATATTTCTGGATGAGCAGGAATATGTGTTCTTGATCTTATAACTGAATTGGTTAGGTCCAATGATGGTGTCAGCAGAGTAAATATGTGGACAAAGCTGGCAACGGGGTTTGTTGCAAGGGAAAGTTCCAGGGTTGGTATTAGTATGCTATATCCTGTGGTTGTTGGTAAGAATCATCCTGAGGTTAGGTGGTTGTCTATAGGAAACTATGGGTCTATCTTCCAGAGCCTCTCGGGGTGTAGTATCCTGTTCCAGTATAGGTTGTAGTTTATTGATAATGTGTTGGACGGGTTTAGGTTGGGGGCTATAGGTGATGACAAGTGGTGTTCTATTGTTGGTTTTCTTGGGTCTGTCTTGAAGTAGATGGTTTCTGGGTATTCGTCTGGCTCTTTCAATTTGTTTTTTTATTTCTCCAGGTGGGTAATTGAGGTTTATAAATGCTTGGTAGAGATCCTGAAGATTCTGGTCTCTCTCAGTGGGATTAGAGCAGATGCGGTTGTATCGAAGGGCTTGGCTATATACGATGAATCATATGATGTGTTCTGGATGGGAGCTGGAGGCATGTAGGTAACTGTATGAGTCAGTGGGTTTTCTGAGAGTGGTATCTAATTTACCATTGGTGATTTGTACCGTGGTGTCCAGGAAATGGATCTCTTGTGTAGAATGGTCCAGGCTGAGACTGATGGTGGGGTGTAGGTTGTTAAAGTCTCTGTGGAATGCATCCAGTGTTAATGTGGAATGCATTTCAGCTAAACCAGACTAACACGGCTATATCTCTATTACTGTATTAGGGTATGTCTACACTAGCTCATTAATTCGAGCTACGTAGGCAAATCAGGCAACCGGAGTTGCAAATGAAGCCCGGGATTTAAATATCCCGGGCTTTATTTGCATGTTCCCGTCCGGCCGCCATTTTTAAATCCCCCTTAGTTCGAACGAACTGCCCGCGGCTACATGCGGCAGTTTAAAGTTAATCCGAACTAAATCCTTCGTTCGGATTAACTGTTACTCCTCATTCCACGAGGAGTAACAGTTAATCTGAACTAAGGACTTAGTTTAGATTAACTTTAAACTGCCGTGTGTAGCCGCGGGCAGTTCGTTCGAACTAAGGGGGATTTAAAAATGGCAGCCGGACGGGAAGATGCAAATAAAGCCCGGGATATTTAAATCCCGGGCTTCATTTGCAATTCCGGTTGCCTGATTTGCCTACCTAGCTCGAATTAACGAGCTAGTGAAGACATACCCTTAGAGTGTGGCCTCTTATTGATCACAAAGTGAAGCTCCTCATTCTTTACATACAGAGCATCACACACATGAAAACCCTTGCCCCCCGCACTTCTCCAGACTCCATCCCTCCATGCAGGTGGGTAATCTAACCAATACTCAGGCACAAGGAGTAAAAGTGTCTGTATTCAGCCTCTCTCTCCCAAATCACACAGAGATTAATGAGCAAGAAGAAGTATGAAGGTGCAGAGATTTAGATTTTATATACAAGAGGGACATCTATCCCCAGTTCTAAGTGTCTTGACAGCTATTTAGAATAGCTATCCACACTAAAATAACCACCCAGCAGTAAAACAAAACTTAAAACTCAGAGTAGGAAGATATAACCCAGCCCATCTCTAACCCCCATCACACAGTTACCCTAACATCACCTTAGCAAATTAGTACTTTGTGGCATGCCTTGAAGTTCAGCAAACATGAGCTGTTTTGAACTAATGAAGAGAATAATTTCCATGGCTGAGACTCCCGCACAGAAGGCACCTTGCCAGCAGACCTTGCTACTTTGTATTCCAATTCAAGTGTCTTTGCTGACTACAGCTGCGGCAGTATGGATCAGAGAGTCCGTTAGCTATGTTCAAACACAACAATTTATACTCCTTCTGGAAGCCAGTGCAAGTCAAGGGTGTTGTTTGCTCCGAATAAGGAATCTCTTTATGAAGTGGTGTATACACCACATTCTATGCCACATTCCATTTCAGGGTTGACATAGGCTGCGTCTAGACTGGCATGATTTTGCGCAAAAGCAGCCACTTTTGCGCAAAAACTTGACAGGTGTCTACACTGGCCGCTTGATTTTGTGCAAAAGCACTGATGTTCTAATGTAAGAAATCAGTGCTTCTTGCGCAAATACTTTGACGCTTCCATCCGGGCAAAAGTCCTTTTGTGCAAAAGCTTTTGCACAAAAGGGCCAGTGTAGACAGCTCAGATTTGTTTTGTGCAAAAAAGCCCCGATGGCTAAAATGGCAATCGGGGCTTTCTCGTGCAAAACCACATCTATATTGGCATGGACGCTTTTCCGCAAAAAGTGCTTTTGCGGAAGAGCGTCCGTGCCAATCTAGACGTTCTTTTCCGCAAATGCTTTTAATGGAAAAACTTTTCCGTTAAAAGCATTTGCGGAAAATCATGCCAGTCTAGATGCAGCCATAGTGCATATCCACAAGGATGGCAAACTGCTCATCTTAATATAACACACATGGGCAACAGTATTGAGGTCTGCATCCAAAATAAAAGGTAACAACCCCAATCACATCTAGATGGACAAATGCCATCCTGGACACAGCTGCAATACAGTTGTCCAAAAGCAACCACAGATCTCACATCTCTAGTCTGCAGACTTGGGCAGCCACTGGTGGATGGACACCATCAAACAACAGAGGCTGATAATATCTTTCTTGTCCTCAAGCTGCTTCCCCCCTGTCGACCATCATTAACTCAGTTTTGTCTTGGCTGAAGTTTAAGACATCTTACCCTTATCCTTATAACAGTCTGAGCCAACCAGCGGCAAGGCTCTGAGAAAGGCAAGCTGTACTTCAGCTAAATCTGACCTGAGCAAGTATATTCTGAGACCTCAGTCAGAATTTTAACATCATTAACAAGGAATATCAGATTTACATTTTTTTAATACTCTGGTTTTCCACAGCAATAAAAAGAACCTGTAAAGCTAGAGCATTTGGAAAATTTAGAGTCCTCAACATCCTGTCCACATCTCAGTGGCCTGGAATGAGGGCATAAGAGAAGACACTGAATTATGGAATTGCACTATGCCCCAAGGAACTGATATTCAGTACAACTGTTTGTAGCATGCGTATGGATGACAGAGGTGAGACCATGTTCAAATGACCTGAAGGAACGTTAAAGACACTTGAAAAGACAAACAAAATCAAGGCTAGAAGGACATAGGTAGCCAAAATGTAAACACAGGGCCAGAATTAATTTATAACTGTCCCCACTGATATTATAAAATGGACTTGAAAATATTTTATGCTAGAACATTTTTTCCACATCTAGGGGAGTTACACTAGGATTGCATAAGCCAGGTCCAAATACTTGCACAGTGTAAGCAAGTGTAACTCCACTACAGCACTGGAAAACCAGGAGTGCCTACACCAGGTAATAGATACAGAACTACAAAATGCATGCTTCACGTTTCCTTCAGACAGCAGAGAGAACGAGCGCTCTCTCTTTTTATTCCAAGAATTTAAGATAGAACAGAGAGTTTGCTTTGCCCTACAGAGGTCAGCTTACCTTTCCAAAATCAGGTACACAGCTTCTGCATCAGTGCCCCTCCAGTGTCTCAGTTTCCTTTCTCTGGATGGAGCCTGCTCCAATTTGGAAGGGTGATTTACCCCTCCAAGCAAATAAAAAGCCTCCCTACAGGGGTAAACAGACATCCAAACACAAGACGCAAATCAAATCTCCTACACTTCACTTTTGGGGTTGCCCCACCACCCTCTTACTAGGGTCTACAATCCATTATATCTTGTATCAAGGTCAAACATTCACCCCCTTATAGCTATACTGTACAGAGCCCAAGTCCCCTCTGTACTATGGGCAGTCCAGCCCCAACACTCTAATGAATCAATCATACACTCTCACCTCGACCACCCACTTCATTATTCCCACACGGCTACTTCTGAGTCTAGTCAGCTAATCTACCTCAGAAGCCTTCAGCATGGCCTTCAACAGATGTCTTCACCTTCTCCCTCCTAGGTCTTCCTCATTACCTCCATTCCCACCTGCCTCTACAAACAACCATGATAGATGTAGCCTAGTCCTTGGAAAGCCACCCCAAGTCTTCATCACATTTCTTCCCCGGCTTTCTGTTGAAGAAATCCACGCAAACGCTTCTTATTCTGCTGTGAGCAATAAGGGAATCAGTGGAGGGTGGGGGTACTTTAACCTCCTGAGACACACAGATTCTGACTTGCAAGTTGCCATTCTCAGGCCAAAAAAGCTTCAAAAACAGATGGCTACAAGAAACTGCTGAACTGCAATTAATATGCAAATTTGATGCCCCGAAAAAAATATTTAAATAGAAATATGGAGTGGTTCTCACATTACAATTGGTAATTTCCCTTTCAGGTACTCTACTTTCTCATCACTGCTGGAGATGAGCCACATCCACTCTGATTTAATTAGCACTGATGTCACCCTCCCATCTCTGTATCCCTTCCTTTTTCTCTTCTCTTCTCTTCAAGAATCTGAGGAAGTGAGTTGTGTCTCATGAAAGCTTATACCCTAATGCCCTAGTAAACTTGTTAGTCTTCAAAGTGCCACCAGACTCGTTGTTGTTTTTTATATAGTCCTGCTATCGTGCAATCCCCCTCAGCCATCTAAGCCAGGAGGACACACAAGAAGGGCTGGGGACTTGGGCTGAAATTGCTGTCAAGGCTCAGCTCATCCTGCAATACGCCCAGCTTCAGCCCTGATGTACAGTAGTTCAACTCCACTGATGCTGCACGTGAACATTCAGACATAGTTGAGCTGCTCCTGAAGAAACTAGGTTTACCACCTTTGACATACCAAAAAAGGGACCTTTGAGAGGTAGAGCAAGAGCTGACAGTGTGTTGCATTGTAGGATAGAGGAAAGTGAATTGTGGTCCAGTTGATAAAAACAGACCTCAGGTCTTGCATGTGTGGTCTCCCCTTTCTCGATAAGTTGAGAAAGGTCTAGAAAACATGAGCTATGACGGAAGACTGAAAGAATTGGGCTTGTTTAGTTTAGAAAAGAGAAGACTGAGAAGGCACATGATAGCAGTTTTCTGGTATCTAAAAGGGTATTACAAGGAGAAGGGAGAAAAATTGTTCTCCTTGGCCTCTGAGGATAGGACAAGAAGCAAGAGGCTTAAATTGCAGCAAGGGAGGTTTAGGTTGGACATCAGGAAAAACTTCCTAACTGTCAGGGTGGTTAAACACTGGAATAAGTTGCCTGGGGAGGTTGTGGAATCTCCATCACTGGAGATTTTTAACAGCAGGTTGGATAGACATCTATTAGGGATGATCTAGACAGTGCTTGGTCCTGCCATGAGAGCAGGGGACTGGACTTTGATAATTTCTCGAGATCCCTTCCAGTTCTAGTACTCTATGATTCTATGTTTATAAGTCAGGCTCCTTCACCTCCTGTTTGATGGTCCCCCTGTACTCTGGTTAGAGGCTCCGTGGTCATGCCAAGGGGGTGGACAATGGACTGGACACTGGCAGCCAGGCAGCTGCTACTAGCAGATGAGAGAGCACGGTGGTGGAGCTGGGCCACGGCATTGGGGGTGGGGGTATCAGCTGTATTGCTGGGCTACCATGGTCACAACTAGAATGTGACCCTTCCTCCATGCCTCTCCATCAAGCTCTTTGATCAAATTTGTGATGAGTAGTGTATTGCTACATAATTAACAAAAAACAGGACTTTTGAAGAATCTTACAGATTTCCCAGAACAGCTACCTCAAAAAAGGGAAAAACAAAATAGATGGTAACCCTAAGTGATCACAAGGCTGAATTAGAACCATAGTGAGTTGATATGCTTCAGAATAAGTGGAATGTGTGTGTAATTTCCAGCATGTTCTACCTAGCAAACCCACACATGTTATCCTATTAGGACAGGATCAAGCTCAATAAACCAATGGCAAATGAATGACCATTGTTCTCTAACTCTACTTTTCATTTCAGAAACAACTACAGTTTCACTCAGTGGGATGAAAGTCCTGGGTTGTAGACCAAAAAGGAGGCTGAGTCATGGGGAAACACTTGTGTACTGAAATATCCAAAACCACATTTACAAAACGAGTTGCTCTTGGTTAGAATGGCTTTGCGCTGAAGTTCTGTTTCCTAAATGCTCTCTTTCTTTTCTTCCACACTTTAAACTGATCTTTGTTTTCTAAATAAAAGTATTTAAGGTTCTCAGTGAATTCAGGTAATGCTGACAATTGCACTAGAATATAAACGCTGTAAACATGATTTTAGGGCTGCTTGACACCTTTCACTGCTTTCATAAGGGAAATGCTGCTGTTTGTTTCATCAAGGAAAAGAGTGATCTAATTAGATAGCACAAGTGTCTTTGAAGTGCTAATATAACCTATTATCAAAATAAGAACAAGTTGTTAACAAAGGGAAGGTACATTTTGTCCCTCACTTTTATCATCATATATATATGTATTTTCTTCTTCCGTGAGAAAGCTGTTCAGCATTTTGAAAGAGCATGTTCTCACCTTTACCTTTATGTCAATGTCAATCTTTAAGATTACAGAAGTATACCAAAGCTGTTTTCTGTAGTGCAGAAGGTCTGTTCATGCTACATAAACTAAATATGAACTTCACTGTGACTTCATTGAAAGCAGGATCAGATGCCAAGAGCTATATCCTCATCTGGTGTAAATGAGTGTAGCACCACTGAGGTCATCAGAGCTTTACCAATTTACACCAGTTTAGGATTTGGCCCCAAGTCTCCAAAATAACGATGAGTCAGCAGTTTGCCCACTCACCCCACTTAAGCATATCCAGTTTCTGACCCATCCTTTTTCATATCTTATGCAAGTTGAGATTTTGTGGAGGGTGATGAGGTGTTTCTTTGGGAATCAGCCCATGCTTAAGTGGCTGAAGTGCATCGGTAGAAAGAACTTTAGGATCACTCCAGGTTCCTACTGCAGAAGTGCAGCCCATCTTTTAATCCTAGCAAGTTCATATTCATTCATGTGTCCAAGGTTCTCTGCAAGGAAAAATGGTAAAAACATGATGCAAGCTGGGGATTTCCTTTGCATTAGTGACTCCCCCTATTAAGGGGATCCAAAGGCCAGCTTTGTGGACAGTAAATTTACAGATGTAGATCGGTCCCTGAATAACCCCAGTCTACATTCCCAATGGGAGTTTCTAAATAGAAACAATTCACAATATAGAGAATGGTCTAACTCTCCCCGCATAAACTCCCTACCACACCAAGAACATATCCATGGTTGGCTACACAAGGTATAGCCTATACCTTATGATCTATAATTATCATATTACCAGGAGCCATTAAGAACACATATTTGCCAGAGGGGTGGAAATCAGCATGTGGTCATTTCAAAGGCTTATTTATCAGTCTCTTTAGTGCTCCCTTTGCTAAATATGTCTTTGCATCAAGTGTTGGCTAACAGTCAGGCTATGTCTACACTCGCAGCTTCTTGCGCAAGAACATCTTGCACAAGGGTTCTTGTGCAAGCAGTCTTGCACAAGAAAACGTCCACACTGCCATGTGCGAGATGTGCTTTTGTGCAAGAGTGCCCATGGCAGTGTGGACGCTCTCTTGTGCAAGAAAGCTCTGATGGCCATTTTAGCCATAGGACTTTCTTGCACAAGAAACCCCTGCCGAGCGTCCACACTGCCCTCTTGCGCAAGAGCTCCTGCGCAAGAGGGCTTACACCTGTTAAAAAAGAGTGTAAGGCTTGTGCAAAAAGCCCTCTCTTACCACGCCTTACTGTAAATTTCCTTGCGCAAGGGAGGGCGGGCAGTGTGGATGCTCTGCGGATTCTTGCACAAGAATGGCAGTACTTGCGCAAAAAGCCGCAAGTGTAGACATAGCCTCAAGGTTTAAGTCATGGAATTCTGTGGACATTTAAGGTGATCATTATGTTTGCTTAATTTGAAAAGATATTTATTCAACTATCTATCTGTAGGTCCAGACTCTACTGCCTTTAATATTCAATAAGTCAAAATTCCCAGTGTCCCCCAGAGGTAAATACTGAGGACCAGGATAGCTACCTTGAAATCAGTGGGACAGTATTCATGGAATAAGATACTACTTCATGTAAGGGTGAAAGAACTGACCCTTCGTAAGGAATTCACATATAGCCAAATGTGCAAGATCACTTTCAAAGGAGCTAGAGTGGATAACCTGGCACTGATTTGATTACAAAGGCTCCAGTATTTATGAAGCAAACACATTACTTTAATGATTGGTACTATGGTGCCTTTGGGTGCACTAGCTATTTTCCCCTTTATTTTCTACTCAATGGATGATATTTTTTAAACCAATGATTTTCTAAACTGGTTTACTGTTTTAACACTTTGTGAAAAGCAGGTGGCAGCTTTTTGCATAAGGCTTCCTGCTGTATACTGCTGAATACCACCCTGACATTGTCATCTGCATGATTAACAGCTGTTAGTGCAATGTAAGCAGTGACGAGAAATGCAAGCAATGCAGCCTGGATGAATTTACGTACAGTAGTAGCGGATGGCTCATTATTGCTATCCAGGAGGAAACAGAAATGAAGTGCAGCATTGTTAGACTTTTTTTTAATGAAATTACCCATAGAACGCTTTTGGATTACATATTATTATTGCTGTGCAATAGTGAAAAACTAAAATAAAGAAAAAGCAAGAAGGTGTCTGGTGGCAATTTAAAGACTAACAAATTTATTAGGGTACTAGGGCATAAGCTTTTGTGAGCTACAACACACTAGCCATAGAGCAATGGAGGATGTACTTTTTAAAGTACTAAAGGTCAAAGCATAAGCAGAAAACTCCATTAGTTATACTTACATTGAATGGGAGTTGTTTTACCTTATGCTTGGACTGGTTTGGCTCTGATAATTCAAAAAATAATTTCAACCAGATCATCCGCAGCTGTAAACTCAATTGAAGTCAACTGAGTTACAGCTGACACCAGCTGGGCATCTGGCCCTTATTGCTGTGTTTGTGTTGGGAGGGCACAAATATATATATTTCCAGATTACCCCATTGCAGAGCTATTGCCTATTTAATCATAAGAAAGTATTCAATATTGCCACAATATCTTTTGAAATGTATTTTGTTTAATTCAGCTCATTGCTCATCAGAATGATGAGAAGTGGTTAGAGAAAAGTCAGATTTATTAAGAGAAAGGACCAGGAGGTGGTTCTTCTCTATTTGCATAAATGTAAGTTACAATGGAGGTGGAGCGGCTATGAAATAATTTATAAATAGGTGCTGTGACAGAGTCGGGGCAGAGGGCTACAAAAGAGTAATAGAGGGGAGATATATTAGCCTCAGATTAAATAGGACCTGTTCCCAGGGTAAACTAGCAAGGGCTCATCCAGAACCAGCAGGAACTTGCCAGAATCTATCAGGTCAAGCGGGCCAATTAAAACATGGGGGGACAATTAGGAAGCTTCCAGATTCAAGGGAACCAGACTAATCAGAACACCTGAGGACCAATTAATACCCAGTTAAGACTGGTTTTAAAAGGCTTTTCTAGTTTGCTTAGTGTGTGAGGAAGGAGCTGTGAAGATTCTGGGAGGAGAAAGTGTATGTAGGTACCAGGAGGCAGAGCCTTCAGTAAGGAAGGTGCTGGGGAAGATTGTGGGGAAGTGGTCCAGGGTGTGGCACTGATAATTGCTGTCACATGTCTGTTATTGGAGACATTTGCAGACAGCTGCTTTCACAATGTTCCTGGGCTAGAACTTGGAGTACAGGGTGGGTCTGGGTTAGCACCACCACCAACTCCCCATTTCAGCACTGAAAAGACTGGCTCTGGTACAGGGGTTTGTCCTGCCCTATACCATGTGGAGGGGCCATAGAGACTATTAGTTTTTCCCCCACTTTTTGCCATGCTGGCATATGATGAGAGTAGCTCAGTGAGCTGGAGTCTAAACGGAGGGCTACAGTGAGCCTCTGAGACAAGCAACCAGCCTGAAAGCTCGAGACCCACCAAGCTTTGTCACAGTGGTTATTGGAACAGTCACTGTGTAACTAGACTGGTTTAAGTCAATGGGGCTTGAGGGGAAGTGAACAGGAAGATGAAACACTGACTTTGCATGGAACAGCTCTATCAGCAAACATTTGAGGGCTTTTACAGCACAATGACACAGCTATTGATGCTGTGGAAAGTGGCCCAACCTCCCAGTGAGACCATCAGACTGGTTTTGGACAGCAGGTCCAAAACATATGGGGAACTCAGAGGACAAAGGAACTCGGAATGCATAAAAATAATTGTCCAGTGTTACTGTTAAGACCCCACTGGTGTGTCTGAAGAGATCGGGCCGTCCTAGGCTTCTTGGGGACAGGAGGCTTTTAGGAAAGATAGACGTGTATAGGCCATTCACTGTTGTAAAATTCTCTTTTTTTCTTTTATGTTATACTTTGTGCCTACTGGGAAGATTAAATAATAATCTGGTTTTATTACTCTATTCACCACTGGTCACTGATTCCCTGTGGGTGTCAAATGTAGTCAGATGTCCTGAGAACCCTGGTTGATTTACAAAATACTGTAATTCCTCTAAGAGTAGGAGAGCCTCATGATTCCACCCTAGGAGAGGGAAGGGCATGAGGCCTGTCACTAGAGGGGGTGTACTCAGACCTCAGAGGTGCAGCTTGCCCTGTCATCCAAATAATTTTTTGGGGGGGTAGACTGGAAATCTAGACATGGCCAGGCCACAGGGATAGGAGAGAGTGGTTGAAGGGAAGCACTTCAGTCCTTGATTGAGTAAGTCCACATCAATGGGATGTTCAGGGCAACAGTAGAGGGGAGAAGTCCTAGCAGTGTGGATATCGTTGAGCACTGGGACATAGAATCATAGGAATGGAAGGGACCTCCGAGGTCATCTAGTCAAGTCCCCTGTCCTCATGGCAAGAGTAACTGTTGGTCAGATCCTGCCAAGAATAATAAAGGATAGTGCAGAACCAGGGGGAACTTGCCAGAACCAGTCAGGGTACTTAAGGCACCAGGAGCCAGTTGGGATCAGAGTTTAGTAAGTTAGACCAATCGGAACACTTGGGGCCAATGAAGAACCAGTTGAGGCTAATTAAAAAGGGCTCCATTTCTGGTGGCTCGGTGTGGTGAAAAGTTTGAGGAGAGAAGCAGCTGTGGACAATCTAGGAGGAACAAGCACATGCAGGTACCAGAAGGAAGAACCTGTAGTAGGGGAGGTGCCAGGGAAGTGTCCCAGGAATTCATAGCTGTCACACAACTGTTACCAGAAACATTATAGACAGCTGCTATTACAGAGTCTCTGGTCTGGAACCTGGAGTAAAGGGCGGGCCTAGGTTCCCACCACCACCAACTCCTCCCCATTTCAGGATGAGGAGGAGATTGGTTTTGGTCCAAGGGTTTGTCCTACCCTGTACCACTGGGAGGGGCCACAAAGACTATGAAGTTTGATTTTCCTCACACTGGCCAACGATGAGAGAAGCTCAGCAAACAGAAAGCTGGTGTCTAAACTGAGGGCTGCTATGAGCCTCTGAGGCAAGCAATCTGCCTGAAAGTATGGGACCCACCAAGGTGGAGGAGGAGCTATGTCACAATACATATAGGGCCAGATCCAAAGCCCACTGATACTACCATTAAGATCAGGTCATAAAGCCCAATTATGTTCTATGCTAATCAGATTTCATTTGCTTCTAAATAAAAAGGATTGCTCCTGGATAAAGATAGCTTTCTAAGAATTAGTTGGTGCTCAGTCTCATTTTAAAATCCATTCCCTTGGGAAATACAGGGGTTTTTTGGCTCCAAGATGCAGAATATGTTTTGCTGAATGAAATCTAAGGCTGTGTCTAGACTACACCTCTCTGTCAACAGAGAAATGTAGATTAGGCATGTCGAAATAGCTAATGAAGCAGGGATTTAAATATCCCACGCTTCATTAGCATAAACATGGCCACCGCTTTTTTGAAACAGAGCTTTTTTGAAAAAAATGGCAGTCTAAATGAGGTTTACAGGATCTTTCGAAAAAGGGTTTATTTTTCGACAGATCCCCGTCTAGACTGCCTTTTTTTTTTTTCGAAAAAGCTCCATTTCGAAAAAAAGCAGTGGTCATGTTTATGCTAATGAAGCATGGGATATTTAAATCCCTGCTTCATTAGCAATTTCAGCGTGCCTAATCTACATCTCTCTGTCGACAGAGAAGTGTAGTCTTGACGTACCCTAACAGCAAGAGCTTAGAGTCATGAGCATAGCAAGAACATAATTTGTTCTCGAGAGGATCTGACCAACACTTAGACCTGTCATGCGGGCAGGGTACTGGATGAGATGACCTCAGAGGTCCCTTCCAGTCCTATGATTCTATGTCTCAGTGCTCAATGATATTCTGTGAATTCATTATTTCATAAAGGAAAAAAATGCAGCATCTAACAGGGAAAGCCAGCTAGAGGGCTCACCCTTCACTGGGATTGCAGCATTGCTCAGGGAAATGGAGCTACCCTGCCACTCCAGTGAATCCAAACTGCTAGGACTTTTCCCCTCAACAGTTTCCCTGAGCATCCCACTGACGTGGACTTCCTCCCTGGGGAGGATGATTCCAGGCGGACTATAATACAGCCAGAGGCACTGACTTTCTACAGTGCCAGGGAGTGTTCAACCCCTGTTCAGCTCCAGGCCCCAGCCCAACTCCATCCCTTCCCCTAAAGCAGCATCCCTGCCCTACCTCTTCTCTCCTCCACCAGACCCCTGCCCCACCTCTTCCTGTCTGTTCTGATGCCTTCCCCCAAGTGCACCTTGCCCCCCACTCTTCCCTCCCCCCACTTCCAGCACCTCCTGTGTGCCGTGGAATAGCTAATCCATAGTGGGCATGTGATACAGGGAGGAAAGGGGAGTCACTGATTGGTGGGATTGCTGATGAGCAGGATGCGCTCAGGGAAAAAGGAGGTGCTGATTGGGGGGCTGCCAGTGAGTGCTCTATACTCACCATTTTTTCCCATGGGCATCCCAGCCTTGGAGCACCCTTGGAATCAGTGCCTGTGAATACACCTTCATGTGGTGTTGCCTCCCCAAGGAGAACTTTTTGAAGCACATTCTTGACTCCCATCAGTCCAGCATTCACCTTGTTCCATTTCTCTCCCAGCCTGTCCCCTTCCCTGTGCACATAGATGGACCTGCATAGAGCCCTACATAGCATTCTGGAGGAAGGATGTAATGCTGCCACAGAGGTAGCTGCCTGGTCTTTCTTGTACAAAAAAATTTAGATCCATGTTTAGAAAGGATATCAAAGTGCCATGAGCAATGTTGCCTCTATTTTTTCCATCCATATGTGGAATGAATTTTGTTACGTGCACTGATATGTATCTATAGATAAATGGACACATATTGGTGCATGTAGATGAAGTCCTTTTCTACCTATGTTCTGGCTTTCCAGGGAAACAAAAAAGCAAATTGCATTAGTGGTTTTTTTTTAATTTTCTTCCTGAAATCGCTCTTCTTAGTGTTGTGTCATGATCTTCCCAATCCCAAATCAAACTCCACAGAGAAACAGCACCTCCTGCTGCAGAAAATTCAGCTTCATGTACAAGATTGACCCAGTGTGTAACTTACATCCACAAATAAGCAGGAGAACAATATTAAGGGATAGAGCATACACAGCCAGAGAGGGATACATTAGACAGCTTGGGAAAAAAATACAGCACTATAGCACAAAATAGAGGATTTACATAGAGGACCTGATTCTAGTCAAAGCCAAAGCAATAGATTTGCCATTGATTTCAGCTGGCTCAGGATTGGGCTTGGAGCATGAAGACAATAAAAGCAGTGTGGGCTGGATATTTTTGTGAGCAGCCCATCTAACAAACATCAAGTTTCATGATAGGAACCCCGTGACTGGCTCTTTGTTCAAATTGCAGAGCGCTGCCCTCTACCTGATATGCTGGATATGGATTAGAGAGTTACTTTTTATAGACATCTTCCAATAGCCAGGAAAAGGATATTAGGAGTCAATTCCAGCAAGACTGCAGCTGGAGACTCTTAACCTTGGTGAGTACTCTAGCTCCAGTGTGAAGAACACCTCAGAAGACTTTCACTTTTTTGTTTTAAATCACTAAAGTGTTTGCACAGCATGACTCCTGGAAATAGGGAAACCTGGGACTAACCATTTGTAAGAGTAAAGAAGCAATGCAATTAAAACCAGCCTCTTTACTTTTTAAAATAAAAGTTTATTTTATGTTTTTTCTTTAACATCCCTTCCTCTGCAGAGCTATGGGGCCAGGTTTTCCATAGCCTGTATCCTGCAATCCATGCCAGGGGACCAGTATGCCATTCTTCAGTGAGGGCTACCAGGAGAAGATACTTCTGGGTAACTTAGGAAGCATATGATGGAGCAGCAGCTCTGTTACCCTTTGAACAGACACAGCCTACACACTACACTCTGAAAAGCTGGTCCCAGATTTTTAGATTTGTGCAAAGCAAGGATGAAAGTACATTTGTGCTCACTTCCTGCCCCTTTCTGGAGTAGTTAATGGCAGTACAATGCAACCAAGCAATAATAACTGTTCTCCCAACAGCACTCTGTCCTTCCAAGGCTAGTAGAAAACTAAGATGAGAAGGTATTCTTTAAATTTCCGGTACTTGCTGCTTCTAGACCATCCAGAAATACTACAAAAGCCTGTCTTAGAGGGTTTTGGCATTTCTGAACCTAGATTGATTCAAAAAATGCAATGACTCCTGTAAAGAAAACCAGCTTGTATCACAGTAATTCCGCTGGAATCAGTCAAGTTCCTGTGAGTTTATACCAATGTAACTGTATGCAGAATCTAGCCCACTGCTTTCCAATTTCCTTTATCATGTGTTACAACCTCTCAGCTACATCTAATCTCAACCTCCATTCTAGAAACATAAACTTAGTTATCAGCAGCAACAAAGCTTATCAGCCAGCCCTACTTTTCAATAAAATCTTTTCATTGCTTTTCTAATAATCAAATTTTGTTACAGTTTGTGTTTCATTTTGCCAGAAAAATGTCAACAGTATATATTATTTCAATCTTCTAGTGTATTACTGCTGCCGCCTCAAAAAAAGAACTGTGACGGGGCAGTTGTTCCTCACTGGTTCGTAAAGGGTTAAAACAACCCTGGGTGAAGGCTGGGACCTAATCAGAAGATGGCTAGAGACAGCCAATCCTGACTTGGCCAGGCCCTATAAGAAGGGCTCCTGGAGAAGAGGCACTCGTATGCTCTTGCTCCAGCTGTTGAGCAGGCAGGCTGACTGGTAGGCTAGAGAGGGTACTTGAGACAGAACAATGCTAGGGAAGGGGCGGGCGGGCGGGCAGGCAGGCAGAGCTGGGGAGCTCTGGCCAAGCAAACTCCCAGGCTGAGGCCTTGCTTTCAAGGCCTAAGAGGTACTAGGGCTGCAGGGAGGCCCTTCAGGAGAAAGTAGCAAATCCACACTCCCTTGCCAATAATGAGTGGCTATTTCAGACTGCAGTTTGCCCCTGAGCCAAAGACTAGATGAGGACTAGCCTCACTAAGGCAAGGTGGGTATTTAAGTCAAGGTGGCTTGGGGTCACCTGGGAGGAACTCCAGAGTGTGGGGGCACTTCCATGATAGAAGGGGCACAATGGGCCAACAGACACGGGGGCCTGATGAGTGGTAGAGATGCTAATAGAAGGCAGATAATGGATAGGAAAAGGCCAGCAGAAAGTGCACCGAGGCCAAAGAATCCACTAATTCCTGGAGTGACCAGTAGGAGGCAGAACTGCTACAAAAACCCACATTATTTATTAAAGCAGAAATTGAACAAAAAATTGAATTAGTGGACATCATTCAGGTGCTGAAAAAAAGTTGAAAGCCTGAAATTTAAGCTTTAATAAGGATCATGGAACAGAGCCAGGCAGTATAATTAAATGCTAGGAATCTTGATGACCAAAGATTTTCTGTTTCTAGTTTTAACATGTATGACAGCTTCATAGATTGGACCTCATATGTACACACTGCCAGGGGCCTTGGTTAATTGCACATACACTACACTCTCCAGAGTGATTGAAAATAAATGCTAGTATCATGAGCAAGTTAATTATAAGGTCCTCATGCATCGTATCTTGAGCTTTGTGTGTCTGCCACATTACAGATGCAGCTTTTATTTATTTATTCATATTTATACTATAATAAACAAATGACCATCTATCCCAAACTACTGGCACCCTCAACAAATTTTAAAAATACATCTTGTAAAATAAACAGAGCCACAGCAATTTCCTGAAGATAACATTATCCAGGAGCAACAGAAAGAAACACTAATTTAATATAAAATTCATTATGAAAACTACCACTAGAGCCCCCCTCCAATCATTCTCCAACTTCCCAGTGGGTTGAGCAAAAGGAACAGCTCTCGAATGTTACCAGACTCAGGCTGTTACTTACTGCCAGGATCTGTAAGTCCCAAATGTGCAGGAGATCTAACAAGAAAGTCCTGCTAACTACTCCCTCTCTCTTATACTCTGTGTCTACACTGGCACGATATTGCACAAAAGTGGCCGCTCTTGTGCAAAAACTTGCTGCCTGTCTACACTGGCCGCGTATTCTTGCACAAGTAAACTGACATTCTATGTATGAAATCAGGGCTTCTTGCACCAGAACTCTGACACTCCCGCTCAGGAATAAGCCCTTTTGTGCAACTGTTCTTGCACAAGAGGCCAGTGTAGACAGGCAACATGAATTTCTTGTGCAAGAAAGCCCTATGGTTAAAATGGCCATCAGAGCTTTCTTGCGCAAGACAGCGTCTACACTGGCATGGATGCTCTTGTGCAAAAGCACACCTCTTGCGGAAAAGCACATGCCAGTGGAGACACTCTCTTCTGGAAGAGTTTTTGCAGAAGAACTCTTCCACAAAAGAGTTTTTGCATGAGAACACGCCAGTGTAGACGTAGCCATGGGTCAAAACATAAGTGCCTCTGCTGATTGCAGCTGTGCCTGAATGGCAAGAGGAGAGACGTGGTCACTTGGGTAGGTCTTGCTTAGGGTTTTCTAGGTAAGCAAGAATGAGATGATTTCATGCCCCTCTGTCCTCCACAGAAGTTTTTCTTGCCTTCACATTGCTACTGCCAATTCACCCAGCAAGTGCAGAACACTAGCAAGGGTCACCATCTGGATTTTTTTAGACCTGCTGGGGTTTTGTTGCTACCCTAAAGTTTTTTCAATGGGTCCTCAATTAACTATAGACTGAAGATGAGTCCCTGGTTTCATCAAAGTAAATGGCAAAACTCCCCTTGACTTAAATGGGGACAAGGTTTCACCTGAAAACATTAGGGAGAGATAGGAAAAAACAAAATAAGTGATTAGGGCATTGATGACTAAAAAGGAGTCAGAAATGCATCAGAGAAAAAAATTATTTCATGAAAAGAAATTGCTTATCTTATTAACTAATTGTAGTTTCCCCCCTCCCCTTCACTGCCCATGCAACATTTGCAAAGATGACTCCTTTAAAAAAAAAAAGGATTCAGCGTAGGCCCATAAACACAAGGTCATAAGCCTTTTCTGAATGTCGCCATCCCTCCTGCTGATAAAAGACCAGCTCCCACCTACACAGCATAAGAATTAGTAACTAAGAAAAGCTTGTTCATGTGAGGTACATATTTAAGGAGAGAAGAAAAGATACAGTTTTAAAAGAAAAGATGAGTAAGTGGTGGTAGCCTCAGGGCAGCAGGCACCAGCATGTTGAATATTTCTGCATATGTTTTATGCACAGTCAATATTTATTCAGTTTCCATGGCAACTATCACATCCCATGAAATTATATACTTCCATTGAATTGCAGAGCATCTTCTTAAAGCAAAATACATCTGCATCTAACAGAGTAACTCTGGTATAATTTAAAATGTTTCACTTGCTCATGAGAGTCTTCAAATCATCTCTTAACACGTCCCTTATATCTTTCTTTCAGATACAGATAATCAAGATAGATTTAAGCAAAATCCACTGCTAGGAAATTGGTTTCTCGACTTGTGTTGTCCAATGAATATCTAACCCATGTTTTTGTATTTTGTTATGCTTTCCATAGCAAATAGTAACCATATTCCTTCAGTCTATATGATTTTTATGTTAATCACCAAGGAAGGCACAGTGAAATGTTATCAATGCTTTCTTTATTGTATGCGTAAAAGGGAGCAGAACCGTGCTTAAGTGAGGGGTCACCCTTACTTGAAAGGAACTCACTAAGCCAGAGGCTCATATGCCACAGCCCTGTGAATGTAAGAGATTTGGGACAGGCAGCCCTGTGGGTCGGGGTGGTAAAGGGGACAATTGCCCAGGGGCTCTGGTGATTTCCAAGGGCCCAGAGGGGCCCTGCCATGCAGAAGAGTCACAGGACTCCTAGCTGAGAGGCAACAGGCTCCTCCCCTCCATCCTATCGCAGCTCAGTGCTCTTGGTCCCTAGCTGTGTGGAGCAGGGGGGGTATGTGGTACTGATGTCACAGTCAGGATTTCCCCGCTGCCTTTACTGTACCCCATCTGTGCAGAGCAAGGACAACAGACACAGGAGACTCTGGATCAAGAGGACTTGGGTCAGAGCTTTTTCCTTATACTCTGAATTGTGAGTGTGTGAATGCCACTTTTAAAGAGACAATGCACTGTTTCTGAGACTTCCCCAGCAGCCAGCTCACAGTCTCTCTCGCACACATATGCACTCTCTCTCACACACACACAGATGCACTCTCTCTCTCTCACACACAGATGCACTCTCTCTCTCACATACACACACACGCTCTCTCTCACACACATACTCTCTCTCTCTTTCTCTCAAGCCAAGCCAAGACACACACACGCACGCACTCTCTCACTCTTGTCTCTATCACATCCACCTCCCAACGCATACTTGTATTATTGTTATCACTTGGTACTTCATGCAATGCACATATATTCTCTGCAGTTGAATTCAATCCAATGATTGTTATTTTATTTTGACCTCTCTATGCCTTTCATAATTTTTATTTCTCTTACACTTAAATTTAATTCTTTGAATTCTGAATTCAAAGATGCCTATCTTGTCCTGGCGGGAATAATAATCCCCATGATAATTTTTTTTTAAATATGTACCTGTTTTTTTTCTACTGGTGGTGCATATCTTCTCATGCCTGGGTGCACACAACAAAATGTATTGCTCACGTGGATGAAAAAAGTAAGAGGGGACATGATAGCAATGCAGTCGCAACAGCACCCAGTCAGGAAGTCTGCAGTCAGGCAGACCCCATTGTCTATGCCAGTGTTTCTCAAACTGTGCTCCGCAGAGCCCAGGGCTCCGAGAGACATCTCCAGGGGCTCCGCAAGGTTGACAAACTGGAAAGCCTTCAAAAGCATAATTGAGAATCGTCTCGAACTGACGCAATTAACACACACCGCTGGGGCTCCGCATACATTTTTACCCATGTAAAGGGGTCCGGAGCGCAAAAAGTTTGAGAACTGCTGGTCTATGCTGCCCTGGGCCCAGAATTGCTGTCAGCGGACCTGGGGACAGGTGTCCCAGCCAATAGGTGTAGACTCCCCCAAGAGCCATTCTAGTTTAATCTGCTCCTCCCCAGTGTTCAAAGATTGAGCTTCATTGGGAGTCTTTTATAGTGTTAAGTGCTTCATTAAAAGCTGACACTCAGGTGAGTTCTCAAGTGGCTGACCTACAGGGGTCACAGCAGAGAAATAGGAGGCAAGAGGTGACCAGCAAGTGGAGTGGAGTGGCAACTGGCAAGCCAGCCAACAGAAAGAACCCGCAGCTGACAGAGAGGCCAGTGACAAGGAACCGTGGCTGGCTGAGGAGTCAGTCAGAGCAAGTGGTGACATTATATACCTTGACTTTAGCAAAGCTTTTGATATGGTCTCCCGCAGTATTCTTGCCAGCAAGTTAAGGAAGTATGGATTGGATACATGGACTGTAAGGCGGATAGAAAGCTCTGGCTAGGTTGCTGGGCTCAATGGGTAGTGATCAATGGCTTGATTTCTGGTTGGTGGTCAGTATGAAGCGGAGTGCCCCAATGGTCAGTTCTAGAGCCAGTTTTGTTCAACATCTTTATTAATGACCTGGATGAGGGGATGGATTGCACCCTCAGCAAGTTCACAGATGAACTAAGCTAAGGGGAGAGGTAGATACATTGGAGGGCAGGTATAGGGTCAAGAGTGACCTAAACAAATTAGAGAGCTGTGCCAAAAGAAATCTGATGAAGTTTAACAGAGACAAGTGCAGAGTCCTGCACTTGGGATGGAGGAATTCCAAATATTACTATAGGCTGGGAACCAACTGGCTAAGCAGTAGTTTGGCAGAAAAAGACCTGGGGATTACAGTAGATGAGAAGCTAGATATGAGTCAACAGTGTGCCCTTGCAGCCAAGAAGGCCAATGGCACATTAGCATGCATTAGGAGGAGCATTGCCAGAAGATCTAGGGAAATGATTATTCTTCTTTATTCCACACTGATGAGGCCACTTCTGGAATATTGCATCCTATTCTGGGCCCCCCATTACAGAAAGGATATGGATGTATTGGAGAAAGTCCAGCAGAGGGCAACATAAATAATTAGGAGCACTGGAGCACATGACTTATAAGGAAAGACTGAAAGATTTGGGCTTATTTATTATACAGAAGAGGAGAGTGAGAGGGGATTTGATAGCAGTCTTTACCTGAAGGAGGCCGCCAAAGAGGATGGATCAAGGCTGTTCTTAGTGGTGACAGATGACAGAACAAGGAGCAATAGTCTCAAGTTGCAGTGGGGGAGGTCTAGGCTGGATATTAAGAAAAGCTATTTTACTAGGAGGGTGGTGAAGCACTGGAATGGGTTACCTAGGGTGATGGTGGAATCTCCATCGCTAGAGGTTTTTAAGTCCTGGCTTGACAGAGCCCTGGCTGGGATGATTTAGTTGGGATTGGTTCTGCCTTGGGCAGGGAGCTGGACTTGATGGCCTCCTGAGGTCTCTTCCAACCCTATGATGTGCTCACATGGTAGAACAAGCAAGGCAACTTCTTCCCAGTAGAAGGTGAACTCACACAGCTGCATCTTGAAATCCTGGGTCCTCACTGACCAAGGACAACCACTGTGAGAGGGATATGGTGAAGGTGTGAGGGAGCGGGTACATGAAAGGAACTTTTGGTTGTAGAACTCAGGAACATGAGGCAGATTACTCTGCCTCTCACCCTCTGGAGTGTCCTGCTTGCGGCTTTTTTATTATGAATTCTGCCTGCTGCATTTTCCCTAATTAATGCTAAATGACTTCCTATTCCTTTCATAAATTCAGTCTTTGTGCTTGCAAGGGGCGAAGTATTGCCTCCCAAAGGTACCCAGGAGTGTGTGTGTAATTTCCCTAGGTTACTAGGTTGAGGGGTCAAGCTGGTTTTGTGCTGTATTGTTGAAAATACATCCCTAGGTAATTAATCTAGCCCAGGTTGCTGCTGGCTTCACCTAGCAAAAGGGTTACACATGCAAAGTCAGGGTCTGCTGTCTGCATTTACACTCTATGCCTTATAAGCAGCAAAGTTAGCCTTTTAGGAGGTGTGTACTAAAGCAGCCACGGGGGAAAGAAAACTATCAGCTCTTATGTGCATTGCAACCATTCTATTGCCAGAATAGTTTTTCATTGTGTCCATTTCTCAATACTGTCCTTGTGACTGATCCTGCTTCCCTTTGCTTCAGTGAGCACCTGTGCAGGCCCCACATCATGAGAATGACATTTGGGGTCAGAATTTTAATCCCAACAGTCTTTTCAAAGACTGCAGAATGAAATGCCTTTGACCTTTTCCGTGTTCTCTGTTTGATTGGCTGAACATTCTATCCCCTCCCTGGGGCTTGCTCTCTGACTCTGTTACTAATCACATTGCAGAGGAGTTACAAATGTCAGAGCTGCACCGGGCTACCGTCTCCAGAATCCAGGAAGCAGTGCAGTTCTCACACTGCATCCTTGGAAGGCAGACAATGAGAAAACAAGCTCATACAACAGACGGGAACTTTGCCTTGTGAAAATGAATGTGAAAAAGGAACTCTCAGCATTACTGGGGATGGGTGGGGTTATTGTCTCTGCTGTGCAGTTTCTTGCAGGTGTCTCAGTGCAAATTCACAGGAAAGTTTATGGAAGGTTAGATGGAATCTGAGTTGGTGTAATTTGCAGTTTCTTCTGGCCCCTCCAGTGAGCAAGTTGCATCAAATTAGACTCCCTTATATGTCAGAAATGGCTGAAAGTAAGTGAAAAAATAGAGCAACAGACCAGTGGTCTGACAATGGCCAGCATCAGATGCTTCAGAGGAAGATAAAAGACCTCAAAACCGACAGCTATAGCATTACCAGGTGGAGGATACTTCTTCTAATCCCTGTCAGCTATAGGTTGGTGTCTACCCTGAGGGTTTATATCTACTTTTATTTTTTAACTAGCCAATTAGCCCATCATAAGCCGGGATTTTCAGGTCTCTCTTCCACATCAGTCTTCTCTCCTGAGCCTCTGGTCTCTCGCTCCGTGTCTCTTTCTCTCTCTCTCCTCCTTCTACTGCCTCCCCCTCTCTCTCTCAGCTCTCCTCCGCCTCCTGCCTCTCTCTCCATCTCTCTTTCTCTTCTCCCCCTCCTGCCTCTCACTCTCTCTCCACTCTCTTCTGTCTCCATTGGGGATGCATGCTCATCCAGGCCCTGCCCCCTGGCCGTGTACGTCACCACCTCACCCCCCTTCGCCTCCCGCCGTGGTGTTCAGCTGACTTCTGCGCTGCTCAGCCGGGCCGCTGCGTGGGAGCAAGCACAGCAAGTGGCCATTTGGGCTCCCCCGTGGTGGCCTGGCTGAGTGGCGCAGAAGTCAGCCAAGCGCCACAGCGGGAGGCGAAGGGGGGTGAGGCGGTGACGTACACGGCCAGGCCCTGCCCCCTGGCTGTGTACGTCACCGCCCCGCCCCCTTCACCTCCCGCTGTGGCGCTAGGCTGATTTCTGCGTCACTCAGCCGGGTCACCGCGGGGGAGCAAGTGGTGCAAGCGGCTGTTTGGGCCTGCACTCCCCATGCATGGGGACCATGGCGCCAAAACGGCCGTTTGCGCAGCTTGCTCCCCTGTGGCAGCCCGGCTGAGCGGCACAGAGGTCAGACGAGAGCCACGGCGTGAGGTGAAGGACATGACTCAGGCAACAGCGCCGCCCAGAGGGAACAGCCAGCATTTCAGCGTTACAGAGTCACATACATTGGGCTACTATATATATGATTCCTGTCTAAGGGAAGGGACTGCAGCTGAGTGCAAAGGAGCTGACATTAGTGTGACGGGGTCTATTATAAAAGATGTTATACATCACTCTGAGTTTGGCCCATCTTGTCCCCAGTCTCCTCCTCAATTGCTGGGAAGTGGGGTAAGGATTTGGGCTGGGGGGCAACTTACTCAGTGTGCTGGCAAGCAAGATGGCAGAGCCCCAGCCCTGCTGGCCACTTCCTTGGTGGTATGGCTGCCCCCCAGTGGACATTCTGCAGATTAATTATCCCCTTTAGCTTGCTGCCTGCAGTGGCCACATTCATATTGCATCCCTCCGAACAGCAGCTCCTCCCTTTGCATGTTATGGAAAATAGTCCTTTTCCCAGGGCTTCTGGTTGTCCTGGCACAACCCAACCCGGACCTTGCTTTAAGTTAGGAGAAGAGAAAGCTCCATACCAAATTTGGTGGCCTTAGCACTTACCGTTTAGGAGGAGTTCTTGAACAAACAGACTCAGAGACAGACACACAAACAGACAGATACACTCTAAAAATGATATATAGCTATAGCTATAGAATGGAAGAATATAAATCAGAAGTTATGAATTATAGAAAATTAATAAGGGGGGGGACAAGGGACACAAAAAGAACCTGGTGGTGAGCATCTGTAAGGACAATAAGGAGTTTTAAAAATATATTAGGAAAAGAATGGTATAGGTCTATTACTAGATAGAAATAGTAATAGTAATGCAGAAAAGGTAGAAGTGTCCTATAAATATTTCTGTTCTCCATTTGGGAAAAAACAGATGATGCAGTCTCATCATAGTTGTGATGATGACATTCTTTCTTTATAGCATGGAAGAAAACAGTCAACGCTGATAAACTTTGCAGATCATACAGAAACTGGGGGAATGGTAAATAATGAAAAAGACAGGTCACTGATAGAGCAATCTGGCTCACTTGGTAAATTGAGTGCAAGCAAACAATATGCATTTTAATACAGCTAGATGTAAATGTATACATCTGAGAGCAAAGGATGCAGGCCATCCTTACAGAATGGGAGGCTCTATGCTGGGGAGCAATGACTCTAAAAAATATTTGGGGGGACTGTTGGGTAAATCAGATGAGCATGAACTCCCAGTATAAGACTGCAGCCAAAAGAGCTAATGTGATCCCAGGATGCATAAATAAGGGAATCTCAAGTTGAAATAAAATAGTTATTTTATCTTCGTATTTGGCACTGGTGCAACTGCTGTGGGAATACTGTGCCTAGTTCTGGTGCCCACAATTCAGGAAGGAGCTTGATAAATTGGAGAGGATTTAGAGAAAAGCCACAAGAATGATTAAATGGTTAGAAAACGTGCCTCATTGTGATAGATTCAAGGAACTCAATCTATTCCCCAGATGATGGAGAAAGGCTGTTCTCAGCGGTGACGGATGGCAGAATGAGGAACAATGGTCTCAAGCTGCAGTGGGGGAAGGTTTCGGTTAGGTATTAAGAAAAACTTTGGTGAAGCACTGGAACGGGTTACCTAGGGAAGTGGTGGAATCTCCATCCCTAGAGGTTTTTAAATCCCACTTTGACAAAGCCCTGACTGGGATGATTTAATCAGGGTTGGTCCCGCTTTTAGCAGGGAATTGGACTCAATGATCTCCTAAGATCTCTTCCAACTCTATGATGCTATGATTTGGCTTAACAAAGAGAAGGTGACGGGGTGAAATGACAATAGTTTATAAGTACCTACATGAAAACATGAGAAACAAATATTTAATAATAGACTCTTGAATCCAGCAAAGTTCCAATGGTTGGAAGTTGAAGCTAGAAAAAGTCATATTGGAAATACACATTCATTCTTAATGGTGAGAGTAATTAATCATTGGGATAATTAACCAAGGGTTGTGGTGGCAACTGTTAAATCAAGATTTCTAAGCAATATGGCCTATACTATAAAGGAGATCAGACTACATAATCACAGCGGTCCCTTCTGCCCTTAGAATCTATGAATATATAGCATTCTCCAAAGGCCAGTTCCACATGAAATTCTGCATTCTGACATTATGTAAAAGTTCTTGGAAGAGGAGCTGCCCCCAAAGACTCATGTAAACTTCATGAATTTTGAAAATTTAAAATGTGAAAAAAGGAAAAATATTGAAAAACTTTTTAACAAAATTCTCCCCCTCTCCTCCCCCACACAATTTTCAACCAATAATGGAGCTAAATTTTTTAGAAGTTGTTCATTTTCATATGAAAAATTGGTTGAAGGAGTTTCAAAACCTCCCCTCCCCCCCCCCCGTCTTCTTTTACTTATTTTTCTGAGTGGGGGCAAAAGTGGAGACACCAGATAAGGATACAGAGGCTGCAGATCAAGCATGGGTCTATGAGCCAAAAAGGCATACATTCTATTTATACTTCTGCTAACAGCTGGTCTGACTAATATTTTACAAAAAAAATAGTTATGCTTTATAATATCCCCACTAAATAAAATAAACATCTTTGTTTCTACTTTATAGCTGATGAAAATGTGACTAAATCAAGAGTAATATGTCAGGACGCATACCAAATTAATATTAGAATTAGGGTTGGAGCCCAGAATGCAGGTTTCTGTCTCATCCACTTAATCATAGTCCCTCCAGATAATTTTCTTGGAATCTCTCAGTTTTCCCATCTGTTGAATGGAGAAATTATTGGTATGTGCCAGAGATGAAACCTGATGACGTACAGAATTTCAGATGTCCATGGTCACATGTAGATCACGTATATGTCATACAGTTTCATTTCATAATGGCTAGCACTGAATTCTAGAGTCTCTCCTCTTGGAATGTGTACTCCAATGCTATTGCAGAACATGTGTTTGATCATGCTGTATTTGAATTGTGTCAGTGCCACTGGGGCAGCTGACATCTACCTGAAAATCAAGAAAAGCA
The DNA here is from genome assembly GCA_032595735.1 of Pelochelys cantorii. NCBI lineage: Eukaryota > Metazoa > Chordata > Testudines > Trionychidae > Pelochelys > Pelochelys cantorii. Next base: position 327,018,405 of record CM064326.1, on the reverse strand, counting down.
TCATTTGCAAAGCAAGATTTACAGCCGGCCAGAAACTAAGAAACATTGAGTCACTACATGTTATTTTGCATTTGACCATTCATTGGTCACCCAATGCCAGTGCCAGCTTTCAACATCTTCCCTAGAGCTACAGATTTTTTTTCACCCCAGTGTATTTATAATTGTGATACATGGGCACTACTGTATGGGAACACTCACTGGCATGTAATAAAGAATTCTAGTCCAGCCCCTCAGCTTGTGTAAATTGACATAGAACCAATTGCTTCAATTGAGCTACTCTGATATACAGCAGTGGAGGAACTGGCCTTTTTAGTATTTAAAACTCTAAAGTGAACATTGTGGGGTGAAAGGTCTGCAATTATCAGACAAATTCCCTGGCACATATGCATCTGCAGTACACACAATTATTTATAACTTGCCAGGAAACTAGCAGTCAGTAATGTGACCATATTTAAACAGCGAAGATTAATAAAATGTAGGAAGCATGAGGTGCAGCAAAGTGATTCTTAGTGATAAAAATAATACACTATTCATCACTGCATACCTCTAGCACAATAACATAATGGAATGGATTTCCCCTTTTAGTCGTCATACACATTCCGAGGTGGGCCCTGAATATCAGTGCAGCTCAAATCTTTCACCACCAGCTCATTAACAACATTTACAATGCCATGAATCTAGCCACAACATTTGTAGTCATAGTTCCTAGTAATGCCATTGCTATTGGTGCTGTTATCTAACAAGAGCAGCCACTAACATTGGATCTATTCAGGTCTGATCTTCACTAAGTGTTTCATGCTATGCAAATTATGCCACCATGCATATGTTATTGGAATAACAAACGATAGTCAACATTTGCTGTTCTAGCTACATGCTATTCAATCATCTGTAAATAAGAGTTGAAGATTCTATGGGCCAGACTCTATTACGTCTACACTGGCAGCTTTTTGCGCAAGAACAGCTGTTCTTGCACAAAAACTTGCCAGGTGTCTACACTGCACGCGCATTCTTGCACAAATAAATTTACAGTCTAGCATCAGAAAACAGGGCTTCTTCCGGAAGAGTTATTCCTCTCCCCACAAGGAATAAGCACATCTCTTGTGCAAAAGCACATGCCAGTGTAGACACGCTCTTGTGGAAGACTTTTTGCGCAAGAACTCTTGTGCAAAACAGTTCTTGCGCAAGAAGCTTCCAGTGTAGACGTAGCCCATGATGTACCAAATTTCTGCTTGAAGTAACAGAGAATGTGTATCAGCAAGGAGCCATTTAGGATTTTCTAAGTCTCTGTTTGGACCTGTCTTTGTCCAAGATTAGAGGAACTCAGGTTCTGCTTTGACCTTCGCCAAGTGGCAACAGTTCTCCATTACCATCACATGCTCCATTCACACTTCTTTCCTGACCCCTTGTGATACCTGAGCCACAAGGAATGATGGCATAGGTGTAACTATGCTATCTCCATGCCCAATCAAGATTCCCCATTCTGGTGAAATGCTCAGAAAGGGACATAAGGACAGATTCCATCTCCTTTGGCCACTAGAGCAAACTAAAGTGGAAGGAATACAGCAGAGAATCATAGAACACTAGAACTGGAAAGGACCTTGAGAGATCATCAAGTCCAGTCCCCTGCCCTCACAGCAGGACCAAGCACGGTCTATGTCATCCCCGATAGACGTCTGTCTAACACTGTTCTTGAATATCTCCAGTGATGGAGATTCCACAATCCTCCTAGGCAATTTATTCTAGTGTTTAATCACCCTGACAGGATGTTTTTCCTAATATCCAACCTAAATCACCCTTGCTGCAATTTAAGCCCAAGAGGTTGTGGAATCCCCATCACTGGAGATATCTAACAGCAGGTTAGATACACATCTATCAGGAATAGCCTTCATGTTAGGGATACATGTGCATTGTAACATCTATTGCTATCCTATTAAAGTCTCTTTCTAGAGGAACAGTACAGTCAAAACCACAGAACAAAGATTCCCAGCCTCCTCACACCACAACTTGTACACATTTATTACATAGATGCCAGAGCTCATTGCTCTAAACATTTCCAGACTGAGCAACTCCAGCCTTCTCCCTCCCCCACCCCCCCCGCAAGACAGCGATTTGGAGCACCCTTAGCTTCATCGTGCCGCACACACTGCTGAAATGAAGGCGGGCAGCACTAGCGAAGAATTTAGAAACTCTTTTTTCCCTTCCTTATCCTCACCCTGACTCTTTTGTTTGGACTTTCATTGCACAAAGAGCTCTCTGGTGTAGGGTCAGCATTTTCTTGTTTCTACTGCACATTTGTGGTGACTGTGAAATAATAAAATAATAATAGGGAGAAGTAAACCAGAGAAGCATTCATGGAAGCCTGAAATGTCTGTCCTGGAATGTCTACCCATTTCAGGGAATATCTAATTTGGGACACCCATGATAACATTTAATCTCCTCATTTTCTCTCACCCACAGACCTAAGCAGCTGCAAATCTTGGCTTGGGAAATCAAGCGATCAGTTGCTGAAGTAAAAATGTGTTAACTTTAGCAGTTGCTTTGTGTCTCTGTGCCAATTTCCAGGCATGACAAATAAGGACTTTTAAAAATACAGGGCCAGATTCACCAATACACTCTGCCTGTTTGCACCCCCTTCAGGGAGGTGCATTTACGTCATTTGCTATACTAGAAAATAGACCCTGTGTAGCTGGGAAACGAGCCTTCTGCAATCCTTACCCACAGGCATACTTTCATAAATGTTAACCTGTATGAGTGAAGCCTATTCATGGTGTAAGAATATCTGGACACAGGCAATGATAAATAATAACGTGATAAATGCTTGATGATGATAAAGAAATGCATGATAAATAAAAGTAATCAGCAAAGTCAGTGAAAGACTACATTTACCTTCTAATGACTTAAACAACCAACCAACCAATGGAGGTGCTAATGGTTCTTAACAGTCTCTTGTAACTATTTGCACTATACTCACTGTCTCTCTTTTTCTTCCTCCCCTCCCCTTTTTCCTTCCTTATTTATTCTTGGATCTGGACTTATTATACTCCAGTCATCTGAAGAAGTGGTTTTTGTCCACGAAAGCTTATACCACCATCTACATGTTTTGTTAGTCTTTAAGGTGCTACTAGACTATTTGTTGTTTAAGTTTTTACATTTACCTCAGTTGATTATCTTTAATTTTGCTCTAAATCTGTGTGTAATACAGGCTTCAAAAACTTCCATCTTCCTTTTTTCCATCCTCTCCCTGTGCACTGGGGGTTGACACTGCTACATGTTGCAGCTAGAAGAAATTGTACAATAAAATACAGAATCTCTGCTGCTAGGAAGTGCATGAAAAATTTGCTTCTGCTATTTCCTTTACTGCTTGTCAAAACTTGCTTGAACTGCTCATGGAGCTATCTCTGCACTAGCTCACCGACCTCAGAAAGTGCCAATTAATACCAGGGCTGTATACTGCTTGTCTTTCAATCCCTGCAAGGTTTTCTCTTTTTCCCTGGAAGTTATTTAAAATGTGGACGGAGGTGTCTGTGAATTATCTGCTTCTGACAAGCACAGGCCAATACAAGTAAACGCATGCCTGTAAATACACGCTACATATCTTGGGTAGAAAAGAAAATTACAGCATATTATTGTAATGCCTTGGTAGACACAGACAAGGCATGTGACTATGCTGATGCTGTATTAACTGTACAAGGACAGTTGTAGCTTCCTTGCTTTTATTATGCAAGAAGGAAAAAAATATGTGCTATGTGGCTTTTGAGTCACTGGCTTCTCTGGAAAAAAAAATACCATTCATAGGATCTGATGGGAATCTTTCCAATGACTTCAGCGGGCATTAGATCAGGCCTCAACGCAGGGTATGATAAAGCTGATGTCATTATTTGCACCTGTACAGCTGTTAAACACAACTTTAAAAACCTCTTCTGTTCAAGTGATATGGGTCAGAACAAGAGTTCACATGGAAAATGGACTGTTCTTCAAATAAGCTTATATTTTGAAGGGCATAATTTGTCTATGCATACATCTAATGGCAGTTCTGAATCTATCATCTTCTACCGATCACTCTTTGGGCTCACCTCCTCTCTAAGGCTAGGTCTACACTGCAGAGTTTTTACTCACGGGGCGTCTACACTATAAGCATGTTTTTTGCACAGGAAAAGGTACAGTCAATCGTCAGAAGATAGGGCTTTTTGCACAAGAGTTATTTCTCTTTCTATGAGGAATAAGCCTTTTTGAGCAAGAGCTCTTGCAGAAAAAGGCATGTGTGGATGGACACCAGGGGTTTCTTGCCCAAGAAACCCCTACTGGAAAAATCACAGGTGCTCTGATGGCCATTCTGCGAATGGCCATCAGAGCTTTCTTGCGCAAGAGCGTCCATGGCAGTGTGGACGCTCTCTTGCGCAAAAGCACATGGCAGTGTGGACGCGAGAACGTTTTGTGGAAGATCTCTTTCACAAAAAGTTCTTGCACAAGAAGCCTGTAGTGTAGACGTAGCCTAAGAGCTCCAGTTATAGAACTAAAGCATACTTTATCATGCAGAAATGTGCTCTTCAAGGGACCAGCAGCTTCTAAAGAGAGATTGGAGCAAACTAAGTTTGCATATATCATATATAGGGATCACATGGCTGAAATGTCCCATGCAGTAACTGTAGATGTAACCAACATGGTTTTACACTGGCCCCCTGTACACATATAAAGAGAAGTGTCCAGAAATATCCAAAAGAGGAAGGTAATACCCACTGAGCATGCTCAAAAACTTTCTTGAAGCCAGTGTTTGAAGGCACCAGCTGTCATATTTGGGTCTCAAAATCTGTAACAATTTGCCTACATTTACGTGTTATTCCAGCTTTTACCTGTTCAGGAAACCCTCACACTTTGTCTACACTACACAGCTTTTAGTGACACAGCCATGTCGACAGGGTCATGTTGCTAAAAGTCAGGCAGTGTAATGTTCTTTCTCAGCTCTTTTGCCAACAAAAATCTTCCACCCCATGGGTGATGTTTGCTTTGTCTGAAGAAAGCACTGTTCATACTAGCACTTGCCCAGGTAAAGCTTTTGTCATCTGGGGAGAGGGGGCACCATAAGCACCTCTTTTGTGCCTTTTGTGAATGACAAAAGTTTTGTTGCTCAATTGTCAGTGTAGACAAAACCTTAATCAAATAAGGGATGGTTCTTTGCAGTGTATTTTATGAAGGAAGAAGGAGAACTGGGAGGAGAGCTTCTGTCATTTCTACAATATGTCTTTACTAAGCAAAAGGGGTATTCTTAACTTAACTTAACATGAGCTAAAATCCTAGGGAAGACAAGCCTGTTTTCAGACCACAAATTAGTGGGTCAAGTTGAAAACTATGGGTGAGCCTAGAGTTTACCTACATTTTAGGCCACATTATGGACTCAGAAATAGCCTATAGAGAAAATCAGTGGGAAAAGATTTTGTGCTAAAGATAAATGTTATGGTGAAGCCCCACATTACAATGTAACAACTCATCCTACAATCTACACACATCAAAAAGAGTTTGTGAAAGTTTATTGAAGAAGAACAGACTGGGAGACTTACTGCCTGATAACTTTTTGAAACAAAATCTATTAATATTTTTGCAAATGTCTTTTTGTATCTGTGACGGGGCAAGGCAGCTCCGCACTGAACTAGCAAGGCCCAGCCAGGGTTACCTAGCTACAGAGGCCCCTCCCCCGCAGCCCTACCGGGCATGCCCAGGCTGTAACTCTACTATAAAAGCCAGGGGAAGGCCTCAGTCAGGGGGAACAGCTGGAGGAGAAGGAGCTAGGAAGGAGGCTCCTGCACAGCGGTGGCGAAGGACTCCAGGAAAGGCCACAGGGGACGCGGCAGCGAGCTGTTGTGACCCAGGGACTGTCTGCCAAGGAGACTCCAGCCCGGAGGCTGCTGCAAGCTGGGCAAGTATAGGGGAAGAAGCCCCAGGGATCCAGGTAGGAAGTGGCCCAGAGCAGGAGCGGGAGCCGCCGCGAGAACCTTGGCACGTTTAGGCCGGATTGCCCTGCCGAGGGAGTGACCTGCTACCCGGTCGCTCACAGGGCCCTGGGCCAGGACCCGGTGGAGTAGGGTGGGCCCGGGTCCCCCTACCTGGGGTGGTATCCCCACGACTACCCTGCAGACAGCGCTGTGGACTCAGGCCGGAGGGCCTTGGCCTTGCTTAAAGGGCCAGCTACAAACTGTGGTGTGGACTCAGGCCGGAGGGCCTTGGCTTGGCTTAAAGGGCCAGCTATAGACTGTGTTGTGGACTCAGGCCGGGGGGGCCTTAGGCTTAAAGGGGACGGGCAAGAGGGGGGCCTGCCACACGTGGTGGAGAATGTGGGTGATTTCTTCCCCTGCAACGAGGGGAATGTAGGGAGACCCACTTAGGGGAAAAAAAAGGAGATAAGAGATGGGGCAGTTTAGAAAGAGGAAGCGCCCCCAGAACTGTAATTATGGGCAAGTGTTGATGACTGGCCAGAGGGCCCGGAGGTGGGAGGAGGCCAAAATTATAGTACCCGTGTGGGTAAATGGAATCCCCACCACTGCCCTAGTGGACTCGGGCTGTAGCCAGACCGTTGTCCAGACGGGGGTGGCTGTAGGGATGGACCAGCTGAGACCCCCAGTACAAATGATCTGTGTGCATGGAGATGTATGGTCCTATGACACAGCCTGGGTGAGGTTGGAAGATGGGCAGCGGGAGGCACGCAGGTGGGTGGTGATGGCCCCGAAGTCACCCTACCCAGTGATCCTGGGATGGGACTGGCCGGGGTTCAATGAACTATTACAAGAAGGGAGTGGTGCCAGGACAATATTGTCTGGGCGGAACGGGCTCGCTGGGCCCCATGGAGCCAGCCCACTGAGGTAGCGGCGGGGGAGCGGGCCCCCCAGCCCTCGATGCCCGAGGCACCGATGGTGAACACGGCTGGTGCTCCTGCGGATTGGATCCCCCACCTATTGACCTAGAGCTGGAGGCAGATTTCCTGGAAGAGCAGAGGAACGACCCCACGCTTAGCCGGGCCTGGGAGCAAGCGGTTGCATACCCGGAAGGGGAAGAGTCTGGTTCAGTCCAGCCCCAAGGGCCCCGCTTTGAGGTACGGCAGGACCGCCTCTACCGCATAGTACAGGACCCTCAGACCCAGGATGAGATACACCAGCTGCTAGTTCCCTGTCGTTTCCGCCGGGGCCTGCTACAGTTGGCACATGCAAACCCCTGGGCGGGCCATTTGGGCCGAGAGAAGACCCTACAGCGAGTGGCGCGACGGTTCTTCTGGCCGGGAATCCACCACGAAGTGCGAGAGTACTGTGCCTCATGCCCCGAGTGCCAGAAGGCTAACCCGGCCAGCATTCCCCGGGCCCCGCTGGTGCTGCTACCCATCGTGGGGACGCCCTTCGAGCGCATCGGCCTAGACTTGGTGGGTCCGTTGGAGAGGAGCCAGACGGTACATAAATATATCCTAGTCGTGGTGGACTATGCTACACAGTACTCGGAGGCCATCCCACTGCGGACAACGACTGCCCACGTCATTGCGGGAGAGTTGCTGGAAATATTCTCCCGGGTGGGTTTGCCCTGGGAGATCCTCACAGACCAAGGGACAAACTTGACGTCACGACTCATGGCGGAGCTGTGTCGGTTACTGAATATCCGTGCGCTCCGGACATCGGTCTACCACCCACAGATGGACGGGTTGGTGGAGTGCTTCAACCGCACCTTTAAGTCAATGCTGCGCAAGTTTGTGTAGGATGATGCCCGTCATTGGGATAAGATGCTCCCAGCGCTGATGTTTGCAGTGTGAGAGGTGCCTCAAGCCTCTACAAGGTTCTCACCCTTCGAGCTCCTGTACGGACGCCAACCCAGAGGGATTCTAGACCTTGTCCGCGAGACCTGGGAAGAACAAGAGACCCCAGCCCGAGGCTCCGTGCACTACATCCTGCACTTGCAGGACCGGCTCCGGGAACTAGGGCGTTTGGCACAAGGGAATATGCTCCGAGCCCAGGAGGTCCAGACTGCTCATTACAACCGGGCATCCAGGACCCGGACCTTCCAGCCAGGAGACCGGGTACTACTATTACTCCCTTCCTCCGAATCCAAGCTGCTGGCAAAATGGCAAGGCCCATTTGAGGTGGTGAGACGGGTAGGACCAGTGGACTATGTAGTACGACTGCCAGGGCGGAGGAAGGAGGTGCGGGTGTATCATGTATACCTACTGAAAGGGTGGAGAGAGCAAGAGGCCCTGATGATCACCCCATACCCTATGGAACCAGAGTTGGGGCCATCGACAGAAGAGGACTCCACATCCGCCCATCCGGACATCAGTCCCAAACTCGAGATTGGACAACAAGAACAGCTCCACCGGCTACTGAGCAGCTTTCCCCAGGTCCTGTCGTTGAAACCGGGCCAGACGAACCTGGCGCACCACCACATAGCCACACCTCCGGGACAGAAGGTACGCGACCATCATCGCCTGTTGCCTAGGAAGCTGTGGGACACGGTGCGAAAGGAGTTGGACCAGATGTTAGCCCTGGGCGTGGTAGAAGAGTCCCGAAGTGACTGGAGGAGCCCCATAGTCCTGGTGCCAAAAGCGGATGGGTCGGTCCAGTTTTGTGTGGACTTCAGAAAGGTAAATGCCATCTCCCGTTTCGACACCTACCCGATGCCACGGGTGAATGAGCTCTTGGAGTGGTTGGGGCACGCCCGGATCATATCCACACTCGATTTAACTAAGGGCTACTGGCAGATCCCCCTAACACCAGCATCCCGCGAGAAAATGGCCTTCCCAACCCCTTTTGGGCTCTTCCAGTTTACAACCATGCCTTTCGGCCTTCACGGGGCAGCCGCCACTTTCCAGAGGCTCATGAATAAAGTACTGAGTCCACATAATGACTAAGCCATGGCATATATCAATGACATTGTGGTATACAGCCGGAGCTGGACAGAACACCTCCGACATCTAACAGGTGCTACAGGCGTTAGCGGAGGCTGGCCTCGCCACCAACCCGGCCAAGTGCCACTGGGGGTACCCAGAGGTGAGTTATCTAGGTTATACGGTAGGGAGGGGGCAACTCCAACCCTTGATAGACAAATTTCAGGCTCTACAGGAGAGCCCTACGCCCACCACGAAGAGACAAATACAGCAGTTCCTAGGGCTGGCAGGATACTACCGCCACTTTATACCGGACTTTGCGACCATCGCGGCACCCCTTACAGACCTCACTAAAAATCCCTGAAAGCGCCGCATACAGTGGACCTCGGAGTGCGAAGTTGCCTTCCAGACCCCGAAGAAGCAGCTAGCTCAAGGGCCGGTGCTCATTCAACCCGATTTTGATAAGCCATTCATTTTACAAACCGATGCCTCCCACGTAGGACTAGGAGCGGTGTTATCCCAGGTGATAGAGGGGGAGGAGCACCCCATTCTGTACCTTAGCTGCAAACTGTTCCCGCGAGAGACTAAATCAATGATAGAGCAGGAGGCCCTCGCGGTGAAATGGGCCATAGTGTCCCTAAGATGATATCTGTTGGGAAGCCAGTTCACGTTAGTAACTGACCATGCTCCCCTGAGATGGCTCCACACCATGAAAGACTCAAACTCGCGGATCATGCGCTGGTACCTGTCATTACAACCATTTGCATTTCAGGTAGACCATCGGCTGGGAAAGGCCCATACTAATGCGGATTTTTTTTCCAGGTCAAGTGAAGAGGGGTCGGCCGAAACCCCATCGCCGACCCTCTTAAGGGGGAGGGTGTGTGATGGGGCAAGGCAGCCCTGCACTGAACTAGCAAGGCCCAGCCAGGGTTACCTAGCTACAGAGGCCCCTCCCCTGCAGCCCTACCGGGCATGCCCAGGCTGTAACTCTACTATAAAAGCCAGGGGAAGGCCTCAGTCAGGGGGGACAGCCAGAGGAGAAGGAGCTAGGAAGGAGGCTCCTGCACAGTGGTGGCGAAGGACTCCAGGAGAGGCCGTAGGGGACGTGGCAGCGAGCTGTTGTGACCCAGGGACTGTCTGCCAAGGAGACTCCAGCCCAGAGGCTGCCGCAAGCCGGGCAAGTACAGGGGAAGAAGCCCCGGGGATCCAGGTAGGAAGTGGCCCAGGGCAGGAGTGGGAGCTGCCCCGAGAACCTGGGCGCGTTTAGGCCGGATTGCCCCGCCGAGGGAGTGACCCGCTACCCGGTCGCTCACAGGGCCCTGGGCTGGGACCCGGAGGAGTAGGGTGGGCCCGGGTCCCCCTACCTGGGGTGGTGTCCCCACAACTACCCTGCAGACAGCACTGTGGACTCAGGCCGGAGGGCCTTGGCCTTGCTTAAAGGGCCAGCTACAAACTGCGGTGTGGACTCAGGCCGGGGGGGCCTTAGGCTTCAAGGGGACGGGCAAGAGGGGGGCCTGCCACAGTATCCAATATACACATTGGGTAATAAGCAGTTGGGTGGCACTGTGTCTGTGAAGGGAACGGAGAATTGTCAAAAAATGTAAGCTCAAGGTTTTGAAGGCAATGCCCTGGATTTGTCTCTGTGCGATGCTTTCTGAAAAGATAGAACTCACATGGGCTACAGTGAAAATGTAAACAAAAATGCAGGAAGGAGAACATAACAGTTGTTGCACATAATTTGCCTCAATAGCCCAGTCTCTCTCTCTCTCTCACACACACACACAAGTTTATTCCTTCCAACATAGGGAGGGATAACAAGCAGCTCACAGACCAGATGCAGTGCACCAGAGTTATCCTGTGGCAGACCACCTGATAGTTTATTTACCTGATCATTTGCAAGCACTTGCAGCTCTCAGTGGCTTCAGTTCACTGTTCCTGCCAATGGGAACTGCGGGAAGCAGTATGGAATGGTGAACCATGGCCAACTGTTGCTTTCACATCCAATACTTTGCCTGCAACTAAACGGAAATTTAGTGAAGTGGAAATACATCAATTGTGGGAAAACTGGAGAAACTGCTTACAGGGTTGGACAATGCATCTTGATTATCCAATATTAATTGCTATTAGTCCTGGCCAAATGAGCAGCTAATCTGCTTTGCATCATCAGCTAACATATGGAGCAACTTTTCAGAAAGATCATCAAAGCTGTTTCTTTATCAAGGTTTCACCAACTGGTTTATTATCCTTAGCCCTGGGAGGAAGATGAGGGATTTAAAAACATCCTGAAATACATATGTGCAGCCTGCCAAGGAAGGAAGAAAACAATCAAGTTTCCTGTAAAATGGGACTCGAAATATTCCCTCATCTACTTCACAGTGCTTTACCTCTTTGAAATACTTACTATGCGTGACACCTCTAAGAAATGGTAGTATTTGGACCTGAAATTCTACTTTATTACTGTCTGTGGTACAGTAATGCCCATAAGCCCCAACAAACATTGGAGCCCCATCGTGCTACATACTGTATATACATATAGTAAAAGACAGTTCCTACCATGAAGAGTTTATAATGTAAATTATAGTGTGGTGGCAGTAGCACTGATGTTTCAGGCTAGCTTGCTTTTCCATAACTGATTTTTCTAACGGTTCCAAAATCCACACTTATTTGGAGTGTCCTGGAAGTTACTGGGCCTCATAGGGAATGGATGGCTTGAGATAAAGTATCTCATGCTCATTTGTTGCTCCATAGCAGCATTTTGTAGGGACTCCTTCTAAAAATTTTGCCCTCAGAGCAGTTTCCTGTTTACCAGAGGATATTCTGAGTGCTTTGAAATCCATATGCATACTGTGCTCTTATTTTAGTGTCAAGGAGAACACCAATAATTTAAATAGAGGGAAGACAAAAGATTATCGTAGCAGCAGCAGCATTGGGCTTGGGCTACCCTAGAAATATTTGCTAGTGGAGTGTCAGTTGACACTGTGATCCTTTATGACATTTTGTTTATTGGCAAAAGCCCTAGTGTAGATGCAAAGTACTGTTTATCTTATTTGGAGAAGGAGTATTGTCTATAACATCAAAAACACTTTGTAATTTGCACCTACCTAACTTACGAGTGTTTGATGGATTAGCTATACCAGTAAACCTTGTGTAGTGAAGACTAGATCTTAAGATAAGGTAAACATGCCTCATGGTCCTCACCTGTATCTTAAACAATAGACAAAGTATGATCAAAGAAAATGAGGTAGCTACAACTTTCATCAATGATCAAAACATAATAATGGCCATACTAGGCCAGATCAAAGATCCACATAGCCTTTTATCCCGTCTTCTGACAGTGGTCAATGCCAGCTGTCTCAGAGGAAATGGACAGAACAGGGAATCATCAAGTGATCCAGCCCTTGTTGCCCATTCCTTGTTTCTGGCTACTAACCATTGATGGACGTAACCTCCACAAATGTATCTAGTTCTTTTCAGAACCCTGTTACATTCTTGACCTTCACAACCACCTCTGGCAAAGAGTTTCACAGGTTGGCTGTGCATTGTATGAATAAATACTGGCTTTTATTTGTTTTAAACTTGCTGCCTATTAATTTCATTTGGTGACCCCTAGTTCATGAATTATGTGAAGGAGTAAATAACACTTCATTATTTACATGCTCCATACCTGTCACGATTTTAGAGATCTCTATCATATACCGCCTTTGTCATCTTTTTTCCCAAGATGAAAAAGTCATATTAATCCCTCCTCATATAGAAGCTGTTCCATATCACCAATCATTTTTTATTAGGAAATGCTGAGCTCTAGGAAAAACATCCATAACAGAGATCCCTATTCACAGGGCTAGCATAATGCTGACATTAATAAATGTAGTGCCAGGACACTGTGATTAGTCAAAACTATAACTAGTGTTTATCATTCAATATAAAGTCAGAAAACAAATTTCAGTTTTCTACAATAATTTATCCATACTGCACAAACCAAAGATTTTTACCTTTCTTAGCACTGTTTGTTTTTTTTTTTTTCTGTGAAAATGAGTCAAAGGGAAATGTTAGCCCTTAGAGATTTTTTTTAAACCAGCTATCGGAAGCCTCAGCTGATATTTTTCCCCTCACAAACTTCTGTAGGAAAATCAAGGAGTGCACAAATTACAACAACATTTTAAAATGACTCTAATGCAAAGGGACAGGAATTTCTGCAGAATTTCTTCACCCCTCTTAATATGGAAATTCAAGTATAACTTCAATGATTGTGTGGCATTTATTATGGCCAGACGAAGAGCCCATGATACAAATTGAGGTCACTTCATTAAGGGCTTCCTCAGATATAGACCCCCTGCCCCTGTCACTGATATTGATAATCCAAGAAGAGCTCTAAAATCCACATGCACAGGAAGATTGTATTGAAAATGTGTATATTCCTGGGCTAGAGTTTGTGGTGCAAATGTGGGATGACTTGAATAAGGGGTTTGCAAGATACATTGCCAGCATGTATTTTTTAAATTTTTCAGAATGCTGAAAATCCATGGGCATAGTAAGATTATCCTGAATACCATTTGTCATAGGGCCTGCACAAATCTAGGGAAAACAATAAAATCTCTATGCACATTCCCCTGCCTCAGTATTTTCACTACTTTGAGCATTCTTTGTACTGAGGTGGTCAGTTTTAAAAAGTCCAAAATCATTCCTCTCCCTCTTTCCTCCTTGCACTTGATCTATACTACGGGGCAATGTAGAACTCAGGTATGCAACTCCAGCTATGTGAATAGCATAGCTGGAGTCATAATAGCTTAGATCAAGTTACCAAAACATCTCCATCAACTCCCTTTATGCTTCTTGATCTGGTGGAGTAGCACAGTAAATGGGAGCACAATCAGCAGTTAATTTAGCTGGTCTTTACAAGACCAACTAAATCAACCCCCGTAGTGCCAATCTCCCAGTAAGTGTACACAAGTATTTTGTTTGGTTGACTTCCCTGTTCAATCTTGTCAGGTGATTCAATGCTTAGTTATAGTGCCCTAAAGTTCAGACATGAAAAACTGATTTGCCTTGAGCATTAGCCATCTCATTGTCCAAGGGTGCTCCATTTGAATGGATGATCATCTGAGATTAAATAACCTTTCATTGTTAGCCCTATCCCAAGAACAAGAATTTCTCCTGCTACCTCCTGCTTCTAGTTCAATATGGAGGCAAAGATGGGAGAGAAGGCAAATAAATCCAGGTGTCAAAATGGAATTTGCATTGTCTGAGAAATAAACAGAGAAAGATCCCAATACCAAGCAGAAATCATGCTCTGTCTAGACAGATTACCCCCAATCGTCACACCTACATCCCTTATTACATTATTTCCAGGGTCACTTAAGAAATGACTGAATGTACAGTGGGAATCTCTTGTTACAGTCAGTACAGCAGATACATCAGTAATAATCATGTTGTAATAAAGCAGTGTGAAAGTTAATTTGTTGCCACAGGTTTTTATTTTACTAGCCAGCTCGTGTGGCTGCCATCCCAGATGAGACATGTACCCACTTTCTAGTTGGTAGATGTAGCGGGGCAGCTGTTCCACCTTGGTGTGGACAGGGTGGCCAAAAGCCTCCATGGGTCCCTGGGCAAGGTGGGGAGGAGGTGCCACATATCCAGAAGGGGTGGAGCCTCAGGCAGAAGGGGTAGGGCTAGGACAATGAGTCTTCTGTGCTACCCAGAGCACAGTGTGCCCCTCCCTCCCAGATCTGAGCCACACAAACTACATGGTGCAGCATTCCAGGGTCGATTTGAAGGGCCCAAGGTTCCAGCCACCACTACTGCCACAGGAGCAGCAGCAGCCGCCAAGAGCCCTAGGCCCTTGAGAATTGCCAAGTCCCAGGGCAACTGCCTTCACCCTCCTTCCCCCCGGTGGTGGGCCTGGGCATGGAAGAGGTTAAAGCAGACCAGAGAAGCTGTGCAGAGCTCCATCCAACCAGGAGAGGGCTTATTGACAGCCCATCAAGTGGAAGCTGGAAAGCAGCTTATTAGGGTGTAAGTTTTCATGGGTAAAGCCCAATTCATCTGATGAGGTGGGTTTTACCTATGAAAGCTCCTGCCCTGATAAATCTGTTAGTCTCTAAGGATTCCCCTTGTTTCAAAATAATAATTGATTCAAGTCCTGATTTTTCAGGCACTTATGTTCTTAGGTCAATTAACTTGAAGCTGCACTGACCTTCAAGCATGGAGTAACTTTGCTTAAGTGAGTACTCACATGGGGCTGGACTGTTGCATTCTTGACTTGCTCCACTCCCTTGCCTGGATTTTGACTTTAGCCATGGTGGGAAGAGGAGAGGCTATTCAGTGGCTGTGTGAGAGATCTCCAAGGGCCTCCTAGCTGTTGTAGGAAGTGATGCTGGTGATTTGGCAGGTGATGGTTATACTTTGAGGCCCAAACAAGGCTACAGCACAGAAACAGAAGCACTGTGCTACCAGATGTTATATATTTTGTATGAGATTTGGAGCTAGAGTCCTGACCACTTGATTGAATTCACTAAAGATTTCTTGGAATTTTGCAGTAGTTATAAGTGTTTGGTATCCTGGCCAAATTCCAATGCAAGTAGTCACATTCTGTCTCCTTCCCATGCAGTTGTCGTAGAAGTGTTCTTATTTCCACAACACTTTTACATAGTCCTTCAGAAGAGTGCCATTGAGCAGCTGCTATGTTCTATCAGAGATGACCACTTTCTAGGGGTGAATTGATCCCTTGATATTCCTTGCTTATATCTCAGAGGTGACCTGAGGCTTTGATAGTTAACATCTGGAAAGTGCTTGGACGGCTTTGCATGCTTTTAGCCATATGAAGCACTGATCTCAGAAGATGCCATTAGCTTTATATTGTAATTTGAAATGTACATTTGCTAATATCTTATTTAGATGATTTTTCATATCATGCCAATTAAAATAGAGGGAGCAAACAGTTAAACATGCATGCAGTTTAAACCATTTCAGCAAGACTCAACATGTTCTAATAAGTAATTACACTGAACACTTTTCATCCATACATTTCAGAGCTTGTTAAAGGAAGTAAACATCATTATTCCTATTTCACAGGTAGAGAAACTAAGACCAGGAATGTGAAGTGACTCACCCAAGGTTACACAGAAGTTGACTGGCAAAGCCAGGAAGAGGATTGAACTTTTGAGCCTTATCCCCTAAACAAAATCAGCTCCAGAGGCAAAAGGCAAAGAACATATCCTGAAATAATTAGTCTCAGAGGAGTAGCAGTGTTAGTAACTTAAAAAACAACACATAAATATATGTTAGTCTGTAAGGGTACATCTACACAGCAAGGCTGAAATTGAATTAAGCTACGTAACTTCAGCTAGGTCAATTCAGCTTTTGGTGCTGTCTACACAGCAGGAAGTTAAAGGAACAACACTCTTCCTTCAACTTCCCTTACTCCTCAAGAAATGAGGGTTACCAGGAGTCAGAGTAAGAAGTCCTCCACCTCGACATTATTTTGAAATAAAGGCTTGCAGGGTAGATGCGCAAAATAATGTTACTGTGTAGACGTAGCCTAAGGTGCCAAAGGACTACGCATTGTTTTGAAAAAATTAGAGCTGTCACTAATGGCTGTATTCAGAAAGAGGTTTTTGTTTTGTTTTTTTAAACCAGTGCAGACTACAGCAAATTTGCAGAACAAAAGACAGACGCAGAAGAGTGTGTGCATTTAAAGAAAGACTTGTGTCTTCACTTATTATTTCAGAAGCCTTGCACAGTTCATGATTTATATATCTCTGGCCATATTGAATAAAGACAGGTCTATTTTTCTTCTTATTGTTTCCTTCCTTGCTTGGAAGGAAATGGTAACAAACTGTATCTCACGCTTACAGTGCTGGACACCTAAACCCATCTTTCCTGAACTGTTTAATCAGCTACTGTGGCTCATAGTGACACAGAGCAAATGAATCTATTGAATATTGTAAGAATGAAAGACTGAAAATTTCTTCCATTAGAACTTCCAGGATTTAAACAGAGAATCAAGATGGGTGAGGTAATATCTTTTATTGGATCAACTTCTATCGGTGAAAATGATGAGGAATCTTGTGACACCTTAGATACTAACAGATGTATTAGTTCTCAGAGGGATAGCCATGTTAGTCTGTAACATTAAAAAACAACAAATAGCACTGTGGCACCTTAGAGACTAACAAAAATATATAGAATCATGAGCTTTTGTGATTAAGACTCACTTTATCAGATAAGTTGGAGTGGAAGTAACAGAAACCAATATATATATGACAGCAAAAGAAGTACCTGTCAAGTGTAAGGACCTGTGTTAATGAAGCTAATTAAGTGTTCTAGTGGTGTTCCATTCGTAGCTTTTTCTGTGAAAATGAAGATGTTAAAGGCAGCAGAAATTGGCTTTGTAATGTGTTAATTAACTTAACATAAGTGCCTGAAAAATCAGGACTTTATCCAGTTATTAGTACAGACACAGGCTTTAAGAAGTTAGATAAATGAGTTGCATCCTAGGAGTATCACCTTTAGGGGAAGAAAATGTGTTTGAGAAATTCAGTGTGTGTGTGGGGGGGGGGGGAGAGGTTCTGAAACTAAAGTCACCCTGTTTTTCTGCTCCATGATAAATGTGAAATATCCTAAATCAGCTCTGGCAGACACCTACTGCATAGGGTTCTATCCAAATGTGCTATTGTGTAATAAAATATTAACCACGTTCTCATGCCCTATACCATATTTGTATGGTACTGACATTAGCAAATGCTAGTAAGTTGATCAAAAAGAGAGTCGATTTCCTGTAGCTAAGTGTACAAGCTATAATGATTCAATTCTGTCCATGTTCGCAGCCATGCAGGAAGAGGATGTCCTATTTTTAGATCCAACCTTGAGCAAGTTTACAGGCAAATATATCTACAGGCAAACAATGCAACTGCTTTAACTCTTTGATCCAACTGCTTTTCAAAAATCAAAGAGCACAGCTAAATAGGTGATGCTACTGGAATTATGTATTCAGGCAGCAAAACACACCTGGGTGAAGTGCCATCTAACCGTGTTGTTGGATTTTTGTTGTTGTTTTTCTCTTTTTTAATGTATTCTCCAGAGATGAAGATAAAAAGAATTTGAGGTCAAGGCCTCTATTTCCAGCCAGAGAGAGTCATAGTTGGAGCTGTGCAGGCTCTGCAAGGCTCAGGCCATGAAGCAGATGGCAAACTGAGCACTGCAGGATGGATGCAAACCAAGTTTGTCTTTGATAAACTGGAACTTCCAAGAGAAACCAGCACCCCCCTGCCTTCTCTCTGCCCTCACATATATAGATGTCTTTCTGCCATAGCTACACCAGCTTATTCCCCACCTGAGGGAGTCCTCTCCTTCACCAGCTGCCCTCTCTCACAAATCAGCACCAACACAATGGCTGCGTCTAGACTGGCATGAATTTGCGCAAATGCTTTTAACGGAAAAGTTTTCCGTTAAAAGTATTTGCACAAGAGAGCGTCTAGATTGGCACGGACGCTTTTGCGCAAAAGCACTTTTTGCGCAAAAGCGTCCGTGGCCAATCTAGACGCACTTTTGCGCAAGAAAGCCCCGATTGCCATTTTAGCCATCGGGGCTTTTTTGCGCAAAACAAAACTGAGCTGTCTACACTGGCCCTTTTGCGCAAAAGGACTTTTGCCCGAACGGGAGCGTCAAAGTATTTGCGCAAGAAGCACTGATTTCTTCCATTAGAACGTCAGTGCTCTTGTGCAAATTCAAGCAGCCAGTGTAGACAGCTGGCAAGTTTTTGCGCAAAAGCAGCTGCTTTTGCGGAAAAAGTGGCCAGTCTAGACACAGCCAATGTCTTGTGAGGTTAGTGACGGAGTTTGCTTCTCACTACTGGGGCCTGGGAACCCTTTTCAATTCTTCTCGCAGGGTTTTGGGTTTGGGGGTGACAAAGCACCATTTCCTCCAGAAGAGGCTTCAGACAGCCATGAGAAATGAGTGACTGCCTGCATTCCTTCCCTACCACCACCTCTGTAGTATGACTGGAGTGGGGAAAGTGCCCCTGTTCTCCTGAGAAATGGCTTTATTGAAAGACAACTCATAATCTATGTGGCAGCTAGGGAGCTCCTGGGAGTGACCTGAAAAGAATTTGCTAGAGCACATGCCCCATAATCCTTAACATGCTATTGGAACCTGATTTCCATATGAGCTCAAGGAGACTACACAAAGTTAAGCAGGTTCTGTAGTATTTTGCTGACCCAAAGAGGTGATTTTTGCTGGGGAATGAAGGAATGTCTAGGAAGAGAGTGAGATTTTTGCTTTTCCAACCTGAGTAATAACTGCAGTTGTTCAGCAAACTTTTGGGAGCAAAGGCTGAGTGAGGCTTTCAAAAGTTTTGAGCTCAAACTAAAGCTCCAAGTGAATATTTCAGCTATAGCCCAAAAGATGATCTTTTCTGTCGTCTAAATGCACTGAAGTAAAAAAGCAAGAGTTTAATCTAATCTGAGTCTACCAAAGACTCCCACTGGAGATGAAAAGGTATTGCAATAATTCAGTTTTCATCCTTTTACAGGTTTACATTCATTTAACACTTGTGCACCAGGGATATAAACTCTTTAAAGTTATTTTTATGGTTTCCTTAGGTGACAGCAATAATGAAAATACAATAGTAGGTTTCCTCATTTTTAAACTAGCATTGCATAGATCAGTGCCAAAACTTCTTTGTCTAATGAAAGGCTGCAAATAAATAAATGGGATAGCAAAAAAGATTCCCATTTCACCAGGAACTTGCCACCTGAACAAGCGAATACCTGAAGTTTCAGATAACATTTAATTCTAATATTTGCTGCCTCATAACTGCCGTGGAACTAATATACTGAAGAGATCCTACAAATATTCATTCAATTCTTTATACAAATGTGCTTTTCACTCCATGTTGTGTTGACTTTCCAGAGCTATTCTACAAACTAGCTGGTTAACAAGAAGATTGCCAGAAACTGAAATGTAAATGAATTTTGGAGAATATCCACTGAAAACAAATGTTATTACTCTTAAATGTGAGTATTCTCATCCCAGCTGTGTGGATGAGACCTACTGTCATCCAGAGAACAGTACCTCTGTGATCAAAGTAACCAATGTAAGTGGAATTCCAAATAGCCAGTGCGCAGTCAATGAATCATGAACCATTTGCAGAAATTATTGAGATGATAAACAAGGAACAAGCTAACAAAAAATTGCAATAATCTTATGGATAATTTGTGAAAATAAAAAGAGAAAAAATTCATAGAATAAATTATCCATTATGAGCTAGTCACTGAACTCTACTAATAATAGTTCTTACTTATTATTTGCATTGCAGTAACATAAAGCATTCAACTTGAAAAGGTACAGTACTTCAGAAAGAGACTGGGGCCCCATCCTATTAGATGTGCAAACAGTGAGAGCCAATCCCTTCTCTAAACAACTCACAATCTAAAAAGACAAAAGGTGGGAGGGAACACACAAGCACCGTTAGGTGAAGTGACATGCCAAAAATCACAGACAGGTCAGTGGCAGAGCTGGAAACTGTCAATAATCCCCAAATCTCCTGACTCCCAATCCAGTGCTCTATTTCCTGGACTACATTGCCTTCCTAATACACTGATTGCTCAGTCCTGTAAAATGCCAAGTACCTTCTCTGAGGTGCTGAAAGCCCTTAACTTCTGTTGACAATGGAAGAAGAGGGTCTTCAACACTTCTCAGGGTTGGGTCCTTAGCTTATTGTGAAAACTGGAGCTGATCAGAAAAATTCCAATACAACCCTTTCTTTTTTGTCAGAAATTGCCAGTTTGCCAAAACCTGCCTGCTCTCCTGTGAGTTCTCCTGCCCAACTCCTCGGCAGCCTGCCTGCTGGACTAACAAGGAGCCAAAAACCTGGAAGCTCTTGGGAGCTTCTGGTTCCTCAGCAGCCTAGGTATCTAGCTTCACAGCAGCCTCGATTTCCAGGGACCATAGCAGCTCATCATACAGACTGTCCCAGACTCAGGGTCTCCAGACTTCTAGGGTCCATAGCTCAGGGCAGCCTGCCAGACAGACTGTCCTGGAGTCAGAGCTCTGTTCCCTTTCTGAATCCCGTGATCCAAATCAGAATAAAACAAAATATGAAAGTCTTCTGCAAAATGCAGTTACCACTGCCTCGCTCCAGGAAATGCTCTGGTAAATATATCACTTGTGGTGGCATATCCCTTTAGCCATGTTGATTCACCTTCCCTCAAACTCTTTATCTTCTTCAGACTCCTTTTCTGTATTCAGAATTTTTATGAAAAAAATGAAATAAAAAGGATCCCAATTACAACAGGCCTGCCAGTTTCAGTTTTGGCTTAGAGACCAATTTAAGCTTTTATTATAAGTCCTTTAATGTGCAGGGTTTAAAAAAAACCAGAATTGCTGATTGTTCACAACCTGGTCCTTGGGATCTGAGTGACTGTGTAATGTTTACTACTTCACGACTAGGTTTGACAAAATGTACAGAATGTTAAAGTGTTGCCATGAAAATATTTCCAAGAAGTATTGTTAGAGTCTATTGGAAACCACATATCGTTCTAATAGGAGGGGAAAACATGATAAAATATGAATTAACACAAGATAAGATTCATATAATAATACACCCTGACAAGAGCAATAACCATGCATTTTCTGAGAAAAAGGATACATATTGAGCCACTTCCAAGAAAGAGTTTTAATTTGTTTTCCTGGAATGGCAACTTATGTCAGAGTTGACTGCTCAAAGGTAGGGCTATTTTTCCACCTACTGCATCTAGAGGAGAAGGCTCTTTAACCTAAGACACAGTTAAATTCCTTGCTCTGCCATAGATTTCTTGTGTGACACTGGGCAAGTCACAGTCTCTTTGTGCCTCAATTTTCCATCTGTAAAATGGGGATAACTATATTTAAGATTGTGACTTGTTCTGAAATTATATTGATGGGGGCATAAATAATCTAGAACTGGTCAAAAAGTTTTCCACACAACAGTGCAAGGAGTGGGGGAGATGAGGCAAAGTCCATTGGTTGAGGTGTTCTCAGCTCTCTGATGTATATCTGTATTTTTGAGAAAATGTGTCTATACATTCGCACCGATTTCTGAGTTAGAATAATGTTAAAGTCTGTGTGCCTCAGTGTTTCCTGCTAAACATCACAGAGCAGCAAAGAGGTGATTGCATGTATAGATAGTGTATTGCTGCTCTATATATTCTCAAAGTTTAAATACATAACGCTGAACTCAGATTAGGACTTTGGATACAAAATCTTATGGCCAAGATACAATTTCTATGGAACACACTTTTATAATGTGAAGTCCAACATAACCTCAACTATTATTAGTGTGTTACTGGATACAATGATTGTCTGATGGGAAAGGATAGAATATGTGCTCTGTAACCCATGAAGATGTGGTTCTAGATTTGGCAGGTGCAGGGGGCCCTGTGTGAAGCAGAATATCTGGCTTCCATCACTTACATGCACAAATGGCCATGGGAGGGTTTGATAGCTCAGTGGGTGACAGACATTTGGTTAGGTGGGTTTAGCCCCGCAAGGTGGTTTTCAATAAAGAGGAAGGCTGGAAGGGTTTCATTATCTAGAAGGAGATCAAAACATTTTCAGCGACCCAAATAAAGCTTGGGCCCCATCAGCCCAACACACAAGGTGCACAGAGAGTGGGAAAGTAGGCAGAATCCATTGGCTGGAATGCATTCAGATGCACTCTGAGAACATACACTGACAAAGCAAAGTCCTGTGCAGTTGCATACTAGACATATATTGCTCCTATAGCCATCAACATCTTGGTTCATCTTACACATGCTCCAAACATTTTTGTTTTAAATTCATATACTGTAATAGAAATAATTCTACAAGGGGGAAAAAGCCTTGCTTGAGTCTGACTGTGAGGGCTGGCATTTGTACTGAAAGACTGCTCGTTTAAATTTTTATCATATAAACAACTGTTAGCACTGGAAAAGGGCAAATATAGCAGAGATAGGAACTTAGTGGTGTATTTTAATGGTGCTTTGCTAAGTATCCAAGAGTACGTCTTTGTTAGAAATGGTGTCCTGTGACACCACTACTGTGAAAACTTGAGTTTGTTGACACAATGGTGACCATGAATTTGTGACCAGTGGGGACCAGTCATGCTCAGCATCGTATCAATTAGTTCTGCTTATGCCCTTTTCCCTAGACCATTGGTGGGCAAATACCAGCCTGTGGGCCGGATCTGGTTCACCAGGGTTAGCTCCTGGTAAGCCACCATCTCTGTATTTACCTGCGTCTCCACAGATATGGGAGCTTGCAGCTCATGTTGGCCACAGATTGCCATTTCCAGCCAATGGGAGCTGCAGGAAGCAGTGTCCCAGTCCATGTCACTTCCAGCAGCTCCCATTGGCTGGGAACAGTGGTTCGCGGCCAATGGGAGCTGTAAGTAGCCATACCTGTGAAGCCGCACATAAATGCAACAGCAGCAGCCCATCAGGGGCTAACTCTGGCAAACTACTGCCATCTTATTCCCCAATCCTGGGTTAGACCATGACTGGCTGACAGTGCTGAATACAACCTACCTAAGCTGACTGCAAAGTCATACTGGCTGTGTCTAGACTGGCATGATTTTCCGCAAATGCTTTTAATGGAAAAGTTTTCCGTTAAAAGCATTTGCGGAAAAGAGCATCTAGATTGGCACGGACGCTTTTGCGCAAAAGCACTTTTTGCGGAAAAGCGTCCGTACCAATCTAGACGCGCTTTTGCGCAAGAAAGCCCCAATTGCTATTTTAGCCATCGGGGCTTTTTTGCGCAAAACAATTCTGGGTTGTCTACACTGGCCCTCTTGCGCAAAAACATTTGCGCAAGAGGGCTTTTGCCCGAACGGGAGCGTCCTAGTATTTGCGCAAGAACACTGACGATCTAATGTATGATCGTCAGTGTTCTTGCGCAAATTCAAGCGGCCCGTGTAGACAGCTGGCAAGTTTTTCCGGAAAAGCGGCTGATTTTCTGGAAAAACTGGCCAGTCTAGACACAGCCACTCAGTATTGCATCAGCTTATTTGACACTTCCCCACTGAGTTCTAACAGGGTAATATTTCCTCACATATCCAAGGGTATAGTGTCAGGGATAGCTACCTTGTTTCTCATATTGCAAGGAAATATGTGTTTTAAGGGCTGAGTTTTTAGCAGCAGATTCCTTCTGTATGAAAACTTCTTGAGAGGGGGATAAATTGTGGCAAATGTGATGTTTTCTACAAAGTGGACTCGTGTCCCACCAGGAACTAGACTAAGGCTACCTGTTCTGAAGTGTGATCCTCCTGTTACAGACCATGACAACACCAGATCTCCTAGACTACCAGAACCTTGGCAGAAAAAAAAAAACCCTTTCCATAACTGGCATGAATGTCTTCGGAATCAAATCTAACACGTTGTGACTAAAATTCATTACTACACCTGCCAGGCTGTCAAACCCAAGAGAGGCTGTGTCACAGCATTCCAAGTTCTAGGCTTCCAAGGCCCTTCCTTGCTTAAGAAAGTAAAAGTGCCCTTTGGTTCCATCTACTCCATAAATGATGTGTGATTATAGAATGGGCAGAGGTATATTAGTGCTAACTGAGCTAGAGTAGGTACCAGTAATGAAGACATGGCAGCATGGATTTCAGCACCAGCTAGCAACCTGAATCCATATCCAGGATCCCTGACAGGCTTGTAATGGGGAACACAGCCCTTGCTGAAGTGTGTGTTCCTACATGTTAACTCCTATTGTTAACCACAGTAGATAGATTAATGCTGGCAAAGATATGTCTACCTGTGCTACAACCATACCTTCATTTGTGATGTGCACTTGTCCTATGGTGTCAGAAGTCTACAAATAAGGAGAGAATAGCTTCCTATGAGTCTCATTCTAAATCTAGCAGTCAGAGGCTAATCTGATTTAGAACTGGATCCAGGCTGGTTGACTGGTTACTTAATAGAGAAATGCCTTGACATGGACCTGAAGTCAAAACCAGACAGATCTAGGTAAAAGGATTGCTACTTCAGCTGAATGCATCCTACTTTCCTATCAGACACCTAAGATTCTCAGCTGTTCAGTAGATTGCCTAACTTTCCCAAGAGTTCTTAATTCTTCACAGATGATCCCAATACTGTGCCTGACTTTTCATTTCTACTTGTTTCACACCACTGTGAGTTAATGGAGTTAGTCCTGACTTATGCTGCTTTAAGTGGGAGCACAATCAGCCCCTGTGGAGGTAAGTGGAAGTGATTCAAGCATCCAGAGATGAAAGACTATTATATCAAAATTGTCCCTTATTCAGCTAAAAATCTTTCTTGATGCAGCACTTAACCACTTTGCAAAAAGAAATTTCTACACTCAGGATGACAAACCAGCCAGATCTTTTTGCATAAAATATCTTGTTTTGTATAGTCCCTGTCTTTCCCTTCCCCATTCCACCCCACCCCCAAAAATAAAAGAAAATCCAGATAAATATGTATTACTGGCTTACTTACACTTAGAAACTAGGGAATACTGGGTAGGAATATGAAGATTATGCATCACCTCTGGATTTGTCAATAGTGTACCCGGTACTAGAACGCTGTGCCTTATTCTGGTGGCCACAATGCAAGAAGGATGTTGAAAAATTGGAAAAGAGTGAGAAGAGCTACAAAAATGATTGAAGAACTGGAAAAAAAATATCCATTATAGTGATAGACTGAAGGAGTTTAACCTGTTTAAGATGATAAAAAGATGGTCAAGTAGTGACTTGATCAGGATGTAGAGAACAGAGTTGCTCAGTATAGCAGACAAAGATATAGCCATATTCAATGTCCCAGATTTGGAGCTGGACAGTTTTAGTCAAGAAAACATGCTACAAATGTTTAACAGTGAGGGCAAAGGCAGAATGATATTTACTGCCCCCACACACATACCATGCCTTCAAATTTTATCATGGGCATAGTAGTTTTGGGCAGGAACAGAAGAACAGCAGTGGCAAGTAGCTGCCCTGCCATGAAACATAACAAGGTGATCATCTACCACACTGTGAAGTGCAGCCCCTGCTAGAGGTGCCTGCCTCATCCCAGTACAGGGCGGAAGGGGGCCTGAGCTTCCTCACCATGGGGCCCTGTCCCCTGCTCCTCCTCTGCCTCAAGGTCCCATCCCTTAGCCAGGACAAAACCTGGAGCTGGGCCATGGTAAGGGCTACCCAGGGAGCTTGGGCTGGTACGGGGAGCCTCGGTCCTTTCACCTGCCCCCACTTTGTACATCCCAGAGGATAGGGACATGGGTTGGCAGTTACTTTTGGCCAGCCTGGCCAGGGTAGGAGAAGGATATGGGGCTCCTCACAACAACCTGAGCTCTATGGGCAGCTCTTACCACTGCCTAGATGGGCCTTGAGGAAAGAGGAGGAGCAGGGATGGGGTTTCAGGGGGAAGAGGAAAAGCAGGAGGAGACAAGTTCTAGCACCAGTGGTCTCTTCACTTCTACACAAGTTCTGGTGCCCCTAGGGGGCTCCTAAATTGACCAGGGCCCATGGAAAGGAGCTCTATGATCCCATGCATTAATCCACCCTTGAGTGAGGGTAAATAATCTTAGGGATAATTTACCAAAGACTGTGGATGATTTGCTATCCCATCACTGGCAACTTTTAAAACAAGATTGGATGTTTTTCTAAAAGCTCTGTTCTTGTTCAACAGGAAATGACTCAATGAATTGCTATGGCCTGTGTTATGCTGGATCCCAGACTAGAAGTTCACTTAGTACAACTGTCTGCTCTTAGCAGAAAGATCTGGCAGCTGCTGATCTGACAGCTGACTTGAGATTGCTGATGCTTTGGCACTTCACCTCAGCCTTCTGCCATGGTTGGGCAGGGCTTAGGGACACGGTAAATCCTGTCAGACTGAGTGTCTCCATGCAGGTGGCGCATTGGAAAAATGTGTGGATGTACATTTTGCATGTTGTATTTTCCTTCCCAGTCTTTTTTCCACAAGCAAAACTTGGCAGATGCATGGCATACAATCATGAAACAGTAGATCTCAGGATCCTGACAAAAGGAAGAAAGGAGAGCAGCAAAATACACACCCTGGACTTCAGAAAAGCAGACTGACTCCCTCAGAGAACTGATGAGCAGGATCCCCTTGGATGCTGACAAACAGGAAGGGGAAAAGAGTCCAAGAGAGCTGGCAGTATTTTAAGGAAGATTTATTGAAGGCACAGGATCAAACCATCCCAATGCACAGTCGGAAAAGCAAATATGGTAGGTGATCAGATTGGTGTACCAGAGAAATCCTTGGTGAGCTTAAACACAAAAAGGAAGCTTAAAAGAAGTGAAAACTTGGACAAATGACTAGGGAGGAGTATAAATATATTGCTCGAGAATGCAGGGGCACAATCAGGAAGGCGAAAGCACAATTAAATTGCAGCTAGCAAGGCTTGTGAAGGGTAACAAAAAAGGTTTCTACAGGCATGTTAGCAATAAGAGGATGATCAAGGAGTGGGGGGGTGGGGGCTCTACTGGATGAGGGAGGTAACCTAGTGACAGATGATGTGAGAAAAACTTAAGTACTCAATGCTTTTTTTGCCTCTGTCTTCACAGACATGGTTAGCTCCCAGACTACTGCACTAGGCAAGGCAGTATGGGAAGAAGGTGGGCATCCCTCATGGAGAAAGAACAGGTTAGGAACTATTTAGAAAAGCTATTTAGAAAAGACATACATAAACCCATGGGTCCGGATGTAATGCATCCGAGGGTACTGAGGGAGTTGGCAAATGTCATTGCAGAGCCTTTGGCCATTATCTTTGAAAACTCATGGAGATGAGGTCCTGGATGATTGGAAAAAGGCAAATGTAGTGCCCATCTTTAAAAAAGGGAAGGAGGACAATCCAGGGAACTACAGACCAGTCAGCCTTACCTCAGTCTCTGGAAAAATCATGGAGGGGATCCTCAAGGAATGCATTTTGAAGCACTTGGAAGAGGGGAAAGCGATCAGGAATAGTCGGCATGGATTCACCAAGGGCAAGTCATACCTGACCAATCTTATTAGCTTCTATGATGAGGTAACTGGCTCTATGGACATGGGGAAGTCAATGAATGTGATATACCTTTACTTTAGCAAAGCTAAAGGGTCCCACAATATTCTTCCCAGCAAGTTAAGGAAGTGTGGATTGGATACATGGACTGTAAGGTGGATCAAGCGCTGGCTAGATTGTCAGGCCCAACAGGTAGTGATCAATGGCTTGATGTCTGGTTGATGGTCGGTTTGAAGTGGAATGCCCCAAGGATCCATTCTAGGGCTAGTTTTGTTCAACAACTTTATTAATGACCTGCATGAAGAGATAGTGTCTTCCGCAAACTTGCTGAGGATGCAATCTAAGCTAGGGAGAGAGGTAGATATGTTGGAGGGCAGGGAGAGGGTCCAGAGCAAGCTAGGCAAATTGGAGGATTGGACCAAAAGAAAACTGATAAGGTTCAACAAGGACAAGTGCAGAGTCCTGAACTTGGAACGCAAGAATCCTAAGTACTGCTACAGGCTAGGGACCAACTGGATAAGTAGCAGTTCGGCAGAAAAGGACCTGAGGGTTACAGTGGATGAAAAGCTGGATATGAGCCAACAGTGCCCTGGTAGCCAAGGCGGCTAGTGGCATTAGGAGGAGCATTTCCAACAGATCTAGAGAACTTATTCCCCTTTATTAGTCACAGTTGAGGCCACATCTGGAGTATTGCATCCAGTTCTGGGGCCCCCACTATACAGAGGATATGGATGCATTGGATAGGGTTCAGCAGAGGGCAACCAAAATGATTAGGGGGCTGGAGCACTTGACCTACAAGGAGAGGCTGAGGGATTTGGGCTTATTTAGTTTGCAGAAGAGAAGATGAGGGGGATTTGATAGCTGCCTTCAACTTCCTGAAGAGAGGTTCCAAAGAGGATGGAGAGAGGCTGTTCTCAGTAGTGACGGATGGTAGAATAAGGTGTAATGGTCTCAAATTACAGCAGGGGAGATCTAGGTTGGATATTAGGAAAAACTATTTCACTAGGAGGGTGGTGAAGCACTGGAATGGGTTACCTAAAGAGGTGGTGGAATCTCCATCCCTAGAGGTTTTTATGTCCTAGCTTGACAAAGCCTTGGCTGGGATGACTTAGTGAGGGTTGGTTCTGGTTTGGGCAGTGGACTGGACTCGATGACCTCCTGAGGTCTCTTCCAGCCCTAGGATTCTAGGATTCAATCTTCCAATGAAGTTTTGACTGAGCAGTATTACAAAGTTTAGAACTAAAAGCAGTATTTTGCAAATCAATCTGTGAAACATTTTTAGGGGCCCAACATTTCATATCTAGCAAAATTCAGAGGGCTCAAAATTGGATGGAATATTTACAAGTTTTTCCCACCATCTCAGTCTTAAATTTATTATTCCTTTTGGAGAAAGCAAGCCTAAGAGGTTAAAGCTACCATTTTAAAAAATGATCTCTGGTTTTGGGTTCCCAAAGACACCTTGGTGCCCATAGGTACCTAAATACATTTGAAGCTAACTCTCAACGGGCTTTATTTTCTGAATTACTGAACTACCACAACAGCAACTGAAGTAAAGGGGAGGTTCAGGTGTTAAGAACATAAGAATGGCCGTACTGGGTCAGACCAAAGGTCCATCTAGCCCAGTAGCCTGTCTGCTGACAGTGGCCAGCACCAGGTGCCCCAGAGAGGGTGGACCGAAGACAATGATCAAGCGATTTGTCTCCTGACATCCCTCTCCAGCCTCTGAAAAACAGAGGCCAGGGACACCATTTCTATCCCCTGGCTAATAGCCTTTTATGGACCTAACCTCCATGAAATTATCTAGCTTCTCTTTAAACTCTGTTATAGTCCTAGCCTTCACAGCCTCCTCTGGCAAGGAGTTCCACACGCTGCGTGAAGAATAACTTTCTTTTATTAGTTTTAAACCTGCTACCCATTAACTTCATTTGGTGTCCTCTAGTTCTTCTATTATGGGAACTAATAAATAACTTTTCTTTATTCGCCCTCTCCACATCACTCATGATTTTATATACCTCTATCATATCCCCCCTCAGTCTCCTCTTTTCTAAACTGAAAAGTCCCAGTCGTTTTAACCTCTCTTCATATGGCACCCGTTCCAAACCCCTAATCATTTTAGTTGCCCTTTTCTGAACCTTTCCAAGGCCAAAATATCTTTTTTGAGGTGAGGAGACCACATCTGTACATAGTATTCAAGATGTGGGCGTACCATAGTTTTATACAGGGGCAGTAAGATATTCTGTGTCTTATTTTCTATCCCTTTCTTAATAATTCCTAGCATCCTATTTGCCTTTTTGACCGCCGCTGCACATTTGTTCAACTTGGAAGCCAATAAACTTTCACTTGGAAGCCAATAGAAGGAAATACCATTTTAGAGGATGAGCCCTCTGCAGCCTTCTTAGTGTAGGCTAGTCTCATAAGAGTGACCTCCTATAATCATTGACAATATTATGTTCACTTCTCAAAGCTATTGTTAAAGTTCATATTTCCTCTTCCTCAAACCTGCAAAGCATTATGTTTCTAGATCAGCACAACCTAATCAGTAAGTACAATGGACTTGTATTAGCGCTTCCAATCAAAGAAATGTGGGGCTGGGAGGGACCTTAAGAAATCATTTAGTCCAGCTGCCTGCGATGACGCAGATCCAAGTATACTTAGGCCTTCACTGAGGTGGTGTTTGTCTAATCTGTTCTTAAAACCTCCAATGAAGGAGATTCTGCAAAGTCCCTTTTTATATATAAATATATATTGCACAGCTCTGTTAGGGGATGTAAAATGAAGTAAGGTAATCTACTTGTGCGCTGTGGAATAAGGTTTATAGAGATCCAAATGTTAACAGCATTGTCTAGGGACTCTCTCTTTTCATCTATATTTTAAGAAGTGTTAAAATACAAAAGTAGTGTTAATTATTTGACAATGGTGCTCCCCACTATAAGTGCTATTGAATGTTTCATTTCAAATGAAAACATACTTTTTGGAAATTGACCCATTTCTAATCTAGTTACTGTGAAAATCTAAGATTATGAAAGACTTCAGAATTCTTGATTCAAACAACAGAAAATTATTCTGGAGACACCTTATCCTTTCAACTGTGTCTTATAGTTGAAAGGGAAACATGTGCAGGGTTGGGATTAGGTTAGGAGATAAAGTATGAACATTCCAATGGACATGTACTCAGCTGATCATTGTCTTCCAGACCATAGCTAAACATTTATTTTCTGCTTCTGAATTTGTATTTGCAGATTTCCACTGAGCTCTATGGTTAACAATAATGCATCCATGAAAAGAGGTTATGAACAATCTCTCCTTTGACCTGATCTAACCATAGGTTAAATATGCCCAACTCCCATGAGTTTCATGTGTGCTTTCCCTGATTCTTGGAATAGCTTCTTTCTCTCTCTCGTGTACATTAAAAACAACCATTTTCTTTTCCTTTATAGCCACAGCACCTCAGTGGCAACTTACTGTGTCATAGGGGTTGATAGCGCTATCAATTTCTGGCTGCAGTAGGGATAGCTGTCTGCTTCCTTCCTGCATGCAAGCTGAAGGAAGTAGAGAGAAGTGGCACTAGACCTGACTCCAGCCTTTGGCCCGATGGCCAGAATAGCTGGCCAGCTGCACAGCAAGGCATTAACTGTTCCATGAAAGGAAGCATAATCTTATTGTCTTCCCAGAGCAAGAGTGTACTGCAGAATAATAGCACATCTGATTCACAATTCATACTCTGATTTATTTGGGGGGCAATGCCACCCCTTTTTCCAGGCCGATTGTAAAGTTACAAGTTAATCTACTGAGCAGAATGGGACTACTAGGGGAGCATGGGACTATTCAAGGTGAGTAGTGGCAACAATGTCTGTCCCTGAGGCTATGTCTACCAGGTTATTTCGAAATAACTCCCAAAATAACTATTTTGAAATAAGCTTTTTCTTCTTCACGAGCAGGAGTTATTTCAAAATAACAAGCCCATTATTTTGAAACAACAGGCTTGGTAGAGTGGATGCTCTGCTTGTTAAGTAACTCCCCTATGTAGACATGCCCTTAGTTGTTATTAAACCTTTACATCGTGGTAGTGCCCAGATGCCTGCAAATCAGTGTTGAAGCCACCAAGCCTTCCTGTGATCATCATCACCTCACTAACAGCAACCCCACTCTCCCAGTGTTGTCCCATTTTACAATACATGCTCTTCAGGACAGGGGCTCTGTCTCAGTTATAGTGCCATAGTCTAGAAGCAATTACATCAGAGTAAAATCACCCATGACAAAAAGGCCAAATGATATTGGGAAAAGATATTCATATTATTTACACATAACATCCCAGCTATGATACTGCATTTAGTGAGCTATCAATTAAGTTCAGTCCCTGTACAATATAAATATTTAGCTCGAACAGTCCACAGTAATTATGTCTTTCCTCTTAGCTGAAATACGAACATGCTTTGGTGGAATGTAAATTGTGTTTTATTATTTAAACTTATCTGCAACTCTGCCACACCTTCTTTCCCCAGATTGTAGTGAATAAACATGCTACATTACATGATCTTGCACCTCCTCTATTTATTCCAACATCTTTGAATTCAAACAAATATTTAAACCAAGAGCAAAACTAATTTATTTTGGGAACCAAGTTGATTTGCAAACCAGGTAATCATACAAAACTGGGACTCAAAACATGTTACCATCACTGAGCAGGACTAAGTGCTCTAGCCAGTCCAGAAAACAGGAGAGATTATCTGGAAGTATTTAATAAAATGTGTCTTAAATGAATTTTCTTTGATGAAACCAGATTTTGCTGATTCTGTTTCTCTTGACTATCTGTGTGCACACACACACATACACTTTTCATACAACTCATACTTCCAATTCTTGTCTTGTTCTTTCCTTTCTGTCATTCAGTCTTATTTTAAAAAGTCACTTAGGAACAAATTGTCAGTTTTACTCATGTTGAGCTGTATTTTATTCCATCAGTAATTTCACTAAAACCATGAATATTTATAATGCCTTTTCAGATCAAAGGCCCTATTTACATACAATATATTGGGATGTCTTCACCTCACAGTTAATCTGGGTGATTAGCACCTAACTCAGCCTATCCTAAGCATTAGTCCCCACTGCAAAGCCCTCCCTGCATGACTCTTTCTGTGCTCACCAACACAGGTCTGGGGACACAGCCCATGATTCTTTGTGCTGAGTCACTGCAGGATTCTTTCCCAGTCAGCTGAGGGAGAACTTGTCTGTCCTTCAGGAGAACTGTGGGAAGGGCATTAGACAATGATCAGCATTCAAGTGATTTCACCTGCTCCCATACTGCAAAGAGGGCATGTTCCAACCTAAAATGGAGCTGGAGCTCTAACCCGTTCTCCCAGCTAGCTCATCTAGCCCATGCTGCAGATTCAGGTCAGACCGTAGGGGAGTTAGGCTAAAATCTGGGCAAAGATGGTTAACTTGAAGACATACCTGTTATCACAAAGGAAGAGGGAGAATATGGCATGAACTGAATAAAATCTCAATAAAACACTCTTGCACGGGCTTGTCTACATATACAAGTTGTACAGCTTTACATACAAAAGTATAATTAAATTAGTACAACCCCCTAGAGTGGATGCAGCTATTGTGGTATGAATGTTCCTATTCTGTACAGCAGAGACCAACTCTACATTAGGAGAGCTTTGGCAGTATAGGAATACAGATATACTATCCCAGCACAGTTCTAGTATGGACTCATCTGGGAAAAAACACATTTTTGCCAGCATAACTGATTCCAGCTTCACTTCCCTCCCCCAAGCAAAATAAGCTAAACCACCAAAAGGCACAATCTTGCAAATATAACTGCACCTATACTCGGGACTTTTGCTAGCACATCAGCCATCAGTGCTGGCCTTTATCAGTGGGTTTCAAACGTCTTTTAAAACTTTGGCTCAGATTCAAAATATGAATTTAGGAACTTTTTTCACTAAAACTTGCAGATTATTGCAATATAGATTTCAATTTTCTAGAGGTGATCAAAAGCAGAAGTAACCAGCTCTTAAGTAAAAATTCATAGAAGATGGTTCAAAGGAGGTCTAAAGCCAATCCTCTCTGCTCTTTAAGGAGTATCAACAGTGTTACATGAAAATACATGTGTATTGAAAATATGCATGTGGATTCAAAAGGAAACACTGCCTGCATTCTCCACATGAGTATGCAATATGCATAGAGTTAACTATTTTAGGTATTTAAAAGTTACAAATTTTCAACTATTTATTGTTTTGAATAAAGGTGGGCAGCATGGTCCATTGAACTGGGAACTAGAGCGGGAGTCAGGGGACCTAGGGTCATATTCTTAGCTTTGCCAGGGATTCATTTTTTCCTCAGGCACCTTTGTTGCCTCTGTGGCTCATTTCCCCTATCTGCAAAGCAAGGAAAATGATAATTATATTGAAAAAGCATTTGATGTCTACAAATTATCATTGCTTACTTATTTATTGATTATTGTTAGAAATATAAGTGTCTGATATGGGATTCAATTAAAAAGTAATTAAAGGGGGGATAATATAATTCCCATCAAAATGAGTGCATATCACATATATCCTGTCAGATTAATTGGATATCTTTTAAAAATCAGATTACAAGTTTTTTGATACAAGTAATCACATTGAGTAATATACTTACTTCACTTTTGTGAGCTGTTTGACTTGGTATCATAGGATATTTGGACTAAAAATCTAGAAACATATTTTAGGAAATGTTTGTAGCCTGTGCTATACAGGAGGTCACAAAAGATGATCACAGTGGTCCTGTCTGCCCTTAAAATCTGTACTGCTATTGTAACCCATGCCAGTTAAATTAAAGTCAGCCGGGGTATGCCAACCTGTCCTACAGGCACACCTTTGCAGCACAGACATACCCTGAGAGCTTCAAGCAACCATTGTGTTTGCCAACACACGTTATTGGTTGCGAGATACGGCTTTGTCCTCATCACGTGACCATGGAAAAGTCACACAAAATTATTGCACAAGAATGATATTAAGGTATTCTCTCCCTCTCTCTTGCTCATTCTCTACTTCATTAGAATCTCTCTTTATACACTTCACCAGCACAAATCACTATATATTTTGTTCCCTTAAATGAAGGCAAGTGATGACAAATGTGAGCCAGAACAGTGCAATACCAAAGAATTGGAAGAGCCACTAGCACAAAATCTAGGAAAAAAATCTGCTAATTATTAACTACCAAGTATTTTTATTTCGGACTGTACTAAGCTGGGGAGATTTTCAGTGGGAGTCAGGTGCCTAACTAGCCTTGGTGCCTTTACAATTCTGTCTCAAAGATAAAAAAATATAGAACAATAATTTGTCACAAGAGCTATATTGCAATAAATATATTTTTCAAAATAAGTTATTGAAAAGATTTGTACAAATCATTTAGTTATTGTTTTTACCAGCATTGCACACACTTTAACAGTTATAAAATAATACAATTCAATTTTTAATAAATGGAAATCTTGTAACTTTATTTCCACAAATTAAAAATGAATAGTGCATTTTTTAACTGCAAAATCAATCTGAATACCTTTTTATTTAATCAAAGCCATTAAATGTTAGATGCAAGCATTTTCTTCTTGCAATTCGGCAGCAGCCACAAATTCTAATTAGAACAGCTGTACTTTCATTATAATCTGTATAGAATATTCTGGAATACATTTTATTGGGCTGTTTCCTATTAAACTTTTATGCAATTTAATACAATATATATCAATCCAAATTGCTGAGTAAGTTTTGGCTTGTGTTTTTACAACAGTTTTCTTGGGTAGAGGTGCCATAAAATCCCAAGACATTTGCCATTTTTATTCTGCCTTTTTGGAGCAGAC
The DNA here is from genome assembly GCA_032595735.1 of Pelochelys cantorii. NCBI lineage: Eukaryota > Metazoa > Chordata > Testudines > Trionychidae > Pelochelys > Pelochelys cantorii. The sequence continues at coordinate 326,982,724 of CM064326.1, read as the reverse complement.
CAGTGGTTATTCTGTCTGTGGCCAAAGGTAGATGCTTCAATGAAAAGCACTGAAACAAATGTATTTCTATGAACTCATCTGTTAATCATTCTAGTATTATGGAAAGGGACTGATGAATTATCTATTTTGAAATTGCATAACTGCAGATGCTACTTTTGCTAACATAAAGGCCAGATCCTTGTGACTGTAAATTGGTATAGTTCCAGTGAAATCTATCCTGAACAGGAGCATCACTGGTGGAAGGGCATGTTGCAGAGGCTATAGCCACCCCAAAATTTGCCTTAGCCCCCCATTGCAACTGCCAGTCTCTGGCCACTAGATCTGAAGGCAGAGTATAGAGTGAGAAGTGCTGGCTGGGCTCAGTGGCAGCTTTAAAGGCAGTACCACTGCCAGCAACAGTGCAGAAGTAAGCCCAGGTGGCCAGTGGAGTTCCTGAGATCAGCCCCTAAACACAATGCCTCGCCCAGGACAGGTTGGGGAGCCCCAGGTTCCCCTCAACAGCCCAGAATGACTCACTCTGGTCCTGATTCCTGGATCCTACCCCTCCATGGTCATTCCTGAGGACCCTGCTGGCCATGAAAATAGGACCCCCTGCCCAAGCAGCTGTTACCAGCTGTGAACAGGGCAGCAGGGAGCTGAGGAGCAATTGCAGGCCTGGAACCCCAGCACGAGGAGATGAGGAAGCATTGCTGCTGCCTGCACCAGTTGCCCTGCACTGCTCTGTTCAGCTCTGGCTTCTGGCCTCCAACCTGGCTAAGGGGCAGAGACTCAAGGCGAAGGAAGAGGTGGTGACAGGATCAGCCCTTATCTGAGAAGCAGGGACTTGTGGTGAGGGGGCATAGCAGCCCTCCTCCCGACTTTCTGTGTAGAACATCACAGCCGTCTGCCCCTCCCCCCCAAGAGGAGGCTGGAGAAGCTGCTGTTCTTGAATATGTTCAACACGAGTCCCATTTGTATTTATGTAACCAGACAACACATTCTGTTTCTGCAAAAAAAGGAAGATTACTCAGTTGTAACTGGAATTTTTCAAAGCGCATGTTACAAATTCACACTTATGAGATGCGTTGACAGCCCATGGTTGAGGAGCATCATGATGCAGATGGCTTGATCACACCTGTGGCAATATGCAAAAAGATACTTTATTTCTTCAAGATTGGTAACAGGAGTTCATTGAGCCTCTGCATGGTCACACTTCTGGATTCAAGGTGCCTGCTGTGAAAGTTTCCTTAGAGTTGCACTACTGGCACATCCCAGGAGTAGGAATACACAGAGGACTCAGAGAAAAACCTAAGCTTTCCCTCCAGGAAAAAAGTGAGGAGGGAAAGGGACAGATTCTGTTAATATCGGTCAACATACATCCAGAGAAGAAAATGGAGCTATGCAAAGTTATACCAACTGGAGATTTGGTTTCAAGTTTCTAGCTATTATAATTTTGATCATAAAAACTAATAGTCTCAGAGAGCACAGCATGTGAACATGTGTGTGCAAACACATCTCTTCTATAACAGCTGCACTGAAATTAACAAAAAATATCACTTCCTGGCTCTGCACAGAACAAAATCCTTTGAGACTTACAGTGCATAACACTTCTAAAACAAAAGTTACATAGGTAAATACACCACAGTCTGGCTCTTGTTTCTGCTACATGCTTTACGTATAGGACAGAAGAGCAAAATTTAGTGTTTATTTTATTTAGCAGTAACACAGGGAACCTACAAGCCTGTATCCTGTCAGACAGGGGGTTTCAAATTTGGGCCGCAGACCTGCCAGGGAAAGCCCTTGGTGGGCCCCAAGATGCTTTGTTTACTCTAAAGAGCTACAGCCATGGAGCCTCACAGCTCCTATTGGCTGCAGTTTGCGATTTCTAGTCAAGGGGAGCTGCAGGAAGCAGTGTCCTGGTCCGTGACGCTTTCCGCAGCATCCCTTGACTTGAGATGGCAAACCACAGCCAGTTTAGCTTCTATCATCAAAACTAAGACTGTGAGTCTCCAAGCTATCAAGTATAAACATGCTGTTCCACATGGAGACCCAAAGATAAATGTTAATTGCAGCCCATGCATCCATTAAAAAAAAGGAGATTGATAGAGAAAGGAAAGAAGGGGGAAAGTTGTCCTCCAATGAACTCAGCATCAAACCTGCCCCCTTTGGTCTTATGAAAAGCACGCTGTCATAGTATTATGGGCCTCTTCTTTTTCAGAAGAGTGTTAGGGCTAAAATATGATGGAGGCCTCTACCTGGAGAATCAGAGAGAGCTGCTTTGTTTCCTCTTCTGCAATTGTGTGTAAAAACCAAGAGATGCAGAACCCTTCAGAAAATAGAGCACTTTGCCAGTTCTTGATTTAAAAAGCTCTCAGAAGGAAGGTCCTCAATTGTGGCACAGGACCTCTTTTGGAATGCCTGACAACTGCAGCCATGATGTTCTCTGCATAGTGACTGCAATGTCCATTGACCATGCCCTAACATCAGTGACATCCAGTGAGACCTGAAATTTCCTTCTCATAACTGGCCTTCCATTGCCAACTGCCTTCAGTTAGTCTCTGGTCTTTTGAGGAAGCTTACTTTGTCCCACTGCAGCAAACTGTACTTCATCCACAAGGCTTGATAGTTGGCTATATGAAACTGAAAATTTGCAGTGGAGTACTTTTCTCTCAGAACGTCTATCTTGTTGTGCTCCATAGCTCTTAGCAAGGATTTAGGAGACCCGAGCAGCTCAGAATTTTCATGGGCCACTGTCAAAACCGAAGTTCCAGGCACTGGATGATTATAAAGTACTTAAAAACCTTAGGGGAAACTTGGTACCTGCAATCTCCCCGATAAAATGTGACCAAGACAGATCCCAGGGTTTGTTACAGAACTTTGGCAGACCAAGTATTCTTCATTAATAGGTAGGGCCTTTCAAATTCACGACCATGAAAATGTGTCTCAATTGTGAAATCTGGTTTCTTCCTATTAAACCTGGTGTTTGCGCTTTTATCCTCTACTATACAGATTTCATGGGGGAGACCACCTTTTCACAAATTGGGGATCAATTCCTAAAAGGAAGCTGCAGAGTGGTAGCAAGATTATTTTAGGAGGGGGGTCGCAGTATGTCATCCTAATGTCTTCACTGCCGTCAGAGCTGAGCAGATGGAGAGTGGTGCTGTTGGCCTAGTGCTCAGTCTGAAGACAGCATTACAAGAGCAACCATGCAGAAGTAAGGGTGGCAATATCAAGTTATATACATAAGCCTTTCATCTGGCTGCAGAATCTAAGTCTCGCCGTGCAAGTTTATCTCCATGGTCCTTTGTACTCTTATCAAAAGATGCTGAACAATGCAAAAACTCAAAGTCTACGTCTACACTACAGGCTTTTTGTGCAAAAGCTTGTGGAGTGTCTACACTGCATGTGTGTTCTTGCGCAAGTAAATTTACAGTAAAGCATCGGAACAGAGGGCTTCTTGCACAAGTTATTCCTCTCCCCACGAGGAATAAAAGCTCTTGCGCAAGAGCTTTTGCGCAAGAAGGCAGCATGGACGGGCAACAGGGGTTTCTTGCACAAGAAACCCCTATGACTAAAATGGCCATCAGAGCTTTCTTGCGCAAGAGAGCGTCCACGCTGCCATGGACGCTCTTGCGCAAAAGCACATTGCAGTGTGGATGTGCTCTTGTGCAAGACCTTTTGCACAAGAACTCTTGTGCAAAACAGTTCTTGCGCAAGAAGCCTGCAGTGTAAACACAGCCAAAGACTTTAATTATCTCGGTATTCTCAGAGATACTGGACCAGGGGGCTAGATTAATGGGTACCTAAGGCAGATTCCAGGCTGGAGTGTTACCGTGAGAGAGAAAAAGGCAGATCCAGTAAATTCAAGAACACAGCTTTTCTATTCTAGTGAAGTGGGTTTTTTTGTTTGGCTGGGGTTTTTTTGAGGGAAGCTACAATTTCCATTATCAAAGGCGTGGGTGTTAAAGTTGACTCATTGTCACTCTGTTCTGGAAAGCAGCCACTCTGAAAATGACAGATGTCAGGATAGTTAACCATCTGCATATACACTTCCTGCATGATGCTATGGGTACCGGGGTAATGCTGTCTTTAAATATATGAGTAGGGAAATGCTGAAAAGAAGGGTGGAGGCATTACCTGTGTACACAGCATAAAGGTTATGGTAATACTATACCAGTTATGGTATCTGCAATTCAGAATAAATCCTGGAAAACTGGAAGAGGATTCAAGAGAGCTGTAAAAGTAATTCAAAATCTGGAAAAACAGGTCTCACAGTGAGAACTCTTAAGACATGCACTTAGTATATAGAAGAGAAGGTTTAGAGATAATTTGATTATATAGGGAGTAGGGATGCAAAATCCCAGTTAAGCAGTTAACTGGTTAAACGTTAGGTAAACCTAACATTTAACCGATTAACCGACTAAAGTGTGATCTAGGCTGGGGATTGTTCCAGTCCAGCTGGAGCAGCCCCCAGCATGCGAGGTTCCTTCCCCCAGTCCTGTGTTGCTGCTGGCTGCTAGCTCCCAACCCTGCTAGAGCAGCCCCTGGAATCATCGAATTGGAAGAGACCTCAAGAGGTCATCAAGTCCAGCCCCCTGCCCAAGGCAGGACCAATCCCAACTAAGTCAACTCAGCCAGGGCTTTGGCAAGCTGAGACTTAAACACCTCTAGGGAAGGCGATTCCACCACTTCCCTAGGTAACCCATTCCAGTACTTCACCACCCTCCTAGTGAAATAGTTTTTCCTAATATCCAACCTAGACCTCTCCCACTGTAACTTGAGACCATTGCTCCTTGTTCTGCCATCCGTCACTACTGTGAACAGCCTTTCTCCATCCTCTTTGGAACCTCCCTTCAGGAAGTTGAAGGCTGCTATCAAATCCCCCCTCACTCTTCTCTTCTGCAGACTAAACAAACCCAAATCCCTCAGTCTCTCCTCCTAGGTCATGTGCTCCAGCCTCCTAATCATTTTGGTCACCCTCCACTGGACCCTCTCCAATGCATCCACATCCTTTCTATAGCAGGGGGCTCAGAACTGGACACAATATTCTAGATGTGGCCTCACCAGAGCCGAATAAAGAGGAATAATTACTTCTCTGGGTCTGCTGGCAATCTCCTCCTAATGCACCCTAATATGCCATTTGCCTTCTTGGCTACAAGGGCACACTGTTGACTCATATCCAACTTCTCATCCACTGTAATCCCCAGCTCCTTTTCTGCAGAACTGCTACTTAGCCATTCAGTCCCCAGCCTGTAACAATGCTTGGGATTCTTCTGGGATGCCCAGGTTCCCTGCTGACAGAAGCTATTGCAGATGAGAGCAGTCCCTGTACACAGCAGGCCCCTGGCAGGACTGGAGCAGCAACCTACTCACAGTTGGTTCCAGCCCCCAGCAGTTAAGGGATGCTTCGCTAGTAGATAATTCTTTATATCTCACAGAGGCATAACTTCCCTTCCCCTCTCCCCCCCCATAGGCTGGAAGATAAAGCTCAAGAGATGTGGGGGATTTTCCAAAATTTGAAGTCTTTTTAGGTGGTTGACTTTCTAAAAGATATGCTTTAGATCAACCAGAAGTTATGAACCTGATGCAGTAATTGAGTGAAATATCATGGCTTGTATTATACTGGAAATCAGGCTAGATCTTCATAATGATCCCTTAAAATGCATGAAAAATAGCCATTATTTTATATACACCATTCCATAAATATAAGAGACAAACTTTTGAGATTCTCAACGTTGAACAAATATCAGTTTCACTTACTAGGCAGAGGAAATTTGTCCAGCTGCCAACCCATCCAGTCAAAAGGGGAAAGTTCATCAGTCTGAAAGGGAAGAGCTCATTAGGAGATACATTTTTCCCTTCATTTGTTTAACATAGGACAAAAAACTGTAGCTATTTCAGGAAATAATATACTTAAAAAAAATGTCGATTTTATTAGGATGTTAGTAAATTATACAGGATTAAGTTCAGAAATCCATCAGCAATGGTCATCAATGTTTGCTCATTTTTATTTTACTTACATACACTCTGATGTGAATTTACTCACAATTTCATTTCTTTTCACTTTTGTTTACTGTCTTCACAAAGTGGATGCAGCAGGTCTTCCATTGGTAAATTGAATGAAACACATTTCTCTTAGGCAAGGCACAAAGAATTTAGACAAATTTTCAGTAATTTTTGATTAATCTCATTTTTTTTTACATTAAAGTACAAAGACAACAAGTTAAATAGTCACAAAATATTTCAATGATACATAAAATCAGTTGTAAATGCAGCATGATCATTCAAAGAAGTCCAAGATGTAAACTGTTTATCATAACTAAAAGAGCCTGTTCTTTAAGAACATTTTCAACATCCTCCATCACTAATAAATTAATATTACTGCTTCTTTGTTTTAATCTCTCATTTGAAAACATTTAGAAATTCCATAGCAAATAATGGAAAATTCCAAGAATGAAAAAAGCTGAGAAGTAGTATTTCAAGGCCATTTCACAGCCTTAAACCAAAAATACACACAATCAAACATGAGTTAATGCTTTAAAGTAACTCCAGTCAGACATTTAGAATGAACATTTCTAAGCATATGTATCTATAAGAGAATATGGAAAACTAGCAACAATTACAGAAGTGATATCGTCTTGGACAAAGTAGTATGGTGTATGGTAGTTACAATGTTCCTATAACTATAAAAAGTAATTTCTAAATGTGTTGTGATTACATTTCTTAGCAAACCAAAATGCTCAGGCCAACCATCTGAGAAATTATTTACAAATAAAAGCTTGTTTCATTTTCAAATGTATAAAAATCAGTTTTGGCATACCCATAAGGCGATGCACAACATACCCCTAACATAGTAAATTATACAATAAAAAGGCAAAATTAACTGAATTGAAATTCTATCCAATGTTATTTAAAGGGACACTGTTAGTTTCAAAATCACAAGTATATGCAATTAAAAAGTTAACATTAGCAAATAATTACCAAATACTGATAGATATGATACAGAACATTCTTCATATTTGCAACAGTAAATCTGTACTGTACATTGTTTTTAGTAGTATCTGATGTTTTAATGACCATCAATAATTTGGAGAATTATATTTTTTTACTTATAATTAACAGCAACATTAGGAAGAGATAATACACACACAAAATGCATTAAATTAATTTGTTATTGATCTAAATGATTTCTTTTTGCATTTACATCAGTTTGGGCAATGAAAATTAACCAATCCAGTTTCAGTTTCTCAGTGTTGTAATGCTTGGGTTAAAAATATGATAAGATGACATTATTTATAATCAGTTGTTTATGCTGAAATTCTAATAAATCAAAGAAACCTTTCATTAGCCTTGAAATTTTAAAACATTTTTCAAAACCTACTAGGAGCAAATCTGAATTCACAGTATCCCTTTAAATCTGAGCTAGCACAAGATTATTTTAGACCACCAAGAAGCCTCTAACACTGGGTTTTGGAAAAAAAAAACAAAAAAAAAAAACACACCCAAGAGTAAGTCAGCATGCAGATTTAAAATGAAACAAAAATTAAATTTTACAAGATGTTTAAATAATCCAAAGGTAAAAAAAAAGATTTACCTTCAAGGGCACTCTCATAAAATATGGAAACTTTGGAACCAATCAAGTTATTAAAATATTCTGTTCAATGTTCATACAAATAACATTCCTACAATTACAAGTATACATACAATCATGATACTTTTCATTGTTACCTAATATTTAATTACTTAAATTTACAAGACAAACATAAATAAAGCTGTTAAAACAGGCAAGTACAGTACTGGTCTGCCATTCATAACAAGTTGTTTTACACTTCCTTCTTCTTGAAAGCCAATCAGATTAGAAGTTTTTGAAGTCATTCTTGAAATCTAAAAATAAAGATCAAGAGAATTAGATTCCTATGTACATGTACAAATGCTTTACATTATTGAGGCATATACAAAACGATAAAAAGTCCCATCACTCATTCTGGTCAAGGAACACAATTACCATTGAATGCAAAATCTTAGAAGAGGCCACAGTCTTTTAGATTATTTTTTATGATGACATCAGTTACAGCATCAAAAACAAACTGCACATTTTTGGTATCTGTGGCACATGTGAAATGAGTATAGATTTCCTTTGTGTCCTTTCTCTTGTTCAGATCTTCAAACTGACATTGTATGTATGCAGCTGCTTCTTCATAAGTGTTGGATCCTGAAGGACGAGAAAAAGTTTATCAATAAACTCTACATTTCAGAGTAAGAAGCAATGAATGCCACACACTTCGAAGAAAGCCATTAACTAGTTTTTAAACACCTCTGGACAGTTTCTTTAAAAATGGAAGAACTTTATGCAGTTTTATGTAACCTCACAGTCACTGTTTTAATTTACATATTGTAACTCTTGTTGGTGATAAAACATACTGATTAATAATGTTTTAAATTATCTATACAGAAAACAATGGAATCAATCCAGCTCCCACTTAAATGGGAGTTTTACCCTTGACTTCAATGGGAGGTTGATAAGCTTACTAAAGAACTACAACTATTCTTCAAAGAAAAGTGATGTTTTGTTTCCATGGAATTGGTTGTTCATATTTTCAGATTAATCACCGAGGAAATTAAATACTAAGGAAAACCAAAAAAAATCTTCCCTCATTCCATCATTTGTGTTTATCACTTTTCTTTTTCATAGAGCTTTCTTCCATCCCCATCTGTCCAAATTTGTATTTGGCCTATTCCATCTTTTCTTCCAAGTTTAATTCTAGTTTTTCAACTAAGTATTCTCTACACAATAGAGCAACAGATTTTTATATTATGTAAATCTACCCATAAGCAGTAGAAGTCTAAATGTAGGCCACTGATGAATCAATTGTCCCCTCTTCCCAAAGAATTCTTGTATTCCATATTTTTCCTTCCAATGTGTTTAGAAACCTAAATGCCCTTAAAACTCTTTAGGATAAAATCCTGATTTTAAAGGTTTTGGAGCAAAAGGGAGGAAATAAGAGTCTAATCAAAATAAATTGGAAAGAATCTCACCACAAAGTGTGTTTAAACACTTTAAATATTTAACGATGAACCAAACATTTGTGTGGATTCTCCCCTAGCGTTTCCAAATATTTCTATGTATTTAAAAGATGTTTGACATTAACTTTCAATAAACCATGAATGTATAATACTTTTGATCATAGTTAAATATTTTAAAGTCGTATTTAATGTAAGTGATTACATTGTTCAACGATGCTCTCAAACCATTACCTTACAATCTATTTGTGTTGGAAAGAATTCGAAATTACCATTTTGTAAGCTATTTAAAAGTCTCAGGGTGTGTCTACACTAGCTCGTTAGTTCGAGCTAGGTAGGCAAATGAGGGCAACCGGAGTTGCAAATGAAGCCCGGGATTTAAATATCCCCAGCTTCATTTGCATGTTCCCGGGCGCCGCCATTTTTAAATCCCCCTTAGTCCGAACTCCGTGCCCGCGGCTACACGCGGCACGGACTAGGTAGTTCGAACTAAAGATCCTAATTCGAACTACCATTACTCTTCGTGGAATGAGGAGTAATGGTAGTTCGAATTAGGATCTTTAGTTCGAACTACCTAGTCCGTGCCGCGTGTAGCCGCGGGCACGGAGTTCGGACTAAGGGGGATTTAAAAATGGCGGCGCCCGGGAACATGCAAATGAAGCTGGGGATATTTAAATCCCGGGCTTCATTTGCAACTCCGGTTGCCCTCATTTGCCTACCTAGCTCGAACTAACGAGCTAGTGTAGACATACCCTGAGATAGTTATATGTATAGTTTTTCATATCTCTGAGCTGTAGTTAACTGGATTTTGGAACATTTTTAGACCTAGTTGTGGCTTTTCAGGTTGTCAGTGCTCAAAGTTCAGAGATAATGAGTACTAGTCTATCAGTAGCATTCCTGGTCTACAACGAGCTAAAACCTAAACTCTCTTTGACTTATACAAGTAGTCTCAGCTGCTTCAAATATGAGTAAGTAAGGAGAGCAGGATTAGGCACATACCTTAAAGTGACTAAAAGTGGCATAGTAAAATTTCATGTTTGTGTTACTCAACTTTCATATCAAATTGATTGTTTACAAACTAAAAAGCGATCTCCCCTAACTGCTAGCTACATACACAACTTTGAGTCTAGATTAAACTGTTTCTTACTTGCTCATGCATCATAAAACCAGTAATAACATTCTGTAACTGGAAGTGACTTGACTCAACTTCCCACATAAGTAGCACAATACCTGCATATTCAGGGTAGCAAATAGTGAGGGGACTCCTCTTGATCTTTTCTTCAAAAAGATCCTTCTTGTTTAGGAAAAGAATAATAGAAGTGTCTGTAAACCATTTATTGTTGCAGATGCTGTCAAACAATTTCATGCTTTCATGCATCCGATTCTGCAGTTGATAAAAAGATACTTCAGCATTATTATTCTTTTCAATAATAATGAAATCAGAAAACATATACATGTTTGATACAGGAAAACTACCAACAGAGTAGCAAAATCTCCTCAAAGTATTTTTGTACACTGAATCCCAGAACCTTACCCCAGTGATTTATCAAACTAAGAACAAGATAGGTAGGTAAATTCTTTAATTTTTTTTTCTTTTCATTTACTTATTACTGTAGTTTGGAATATTGAACGTCTAAACAATTGCACAGCTTAATAACTCTTTTCCATTGATAACTGCAAATGTGACAAAGAAAAAGAATTCCATGGAAGACCCTGATCTTTAAGTGCAGACTGATTACAGTACAGCTTCTCTTAAAGACGTTGAAAATAACATATGGCAGCTATGCCAGAGTCAAGTATTCCAGTGTTACCAGATCAAATGAATAGTGTTTTTCTGCAAGTGATTTATTCACAAACATTTTCTAGTCATGCATATAGTTTCTACCAGATTTCTAACTGTTTAACTCAGACTACCACCCACCTGGGGGACAAATTTGACGAAGCTTGATTTGAAGGCTACTTCCTTTCCTCACCCAAATTATAATCTACACATTGGACCTCCCAAAACTGGGACTCCCTCATCTGGCAACATCCATGTTCTGGCAGGACTATGGATGTTCCTGGACTAGAAAGTCCTGGCTGGGAGCCCCAGTGGCAAGAGGACTGCCAGCTCAGAGCCGGGTGGGGCTGGGACCAGCACCAGAGTCCTGGCAGCACAGCAGGGGCTGTGGCAGCCCCAGTAGCAGGGCCAGGGACATGGCAATCACGGCAGCTGCAATAACGGGGCCAGAGCCAGAGATATGGCAGCTGTGAAAACCCCAATAGTAGGGCCGGGGCTGGGGATGCAGCAGCTGCGACAGCCCTGGTAGCAGGGCCAGGGCCGGGGATGTGGCAGCCCTGATAGCGGTGCTGGGGCCAAGGCAGTCTGGGCTGCAGTAGCACGGCAGCTTGGCAGGGGGGCAGCTGGAGCTGGCAGCCAGGAGAGTAGGTGGTCTGGGGAACTGATAGCAGGGGGTCTCCTCTGGTCCGGCAAATTCCCTCATTCGGGACTGGTCAGGTCCCGAGGGTTCCAGACCAGTGTGGTCCAACCTGTGCAATATAAGTCAGTACCACAAAAGAACTTTGCTTATTAAGTCAGCTACAAAGAAACACAGCTACATAAATAAAGAGTGGTGCTAGTTTGTGTCTACTTCTGCTGGGGTATAGGGAGGAAGGTGTCTGCAAGGACAGAAAAGAATAGTCAGAAAGGAAAAAGCAACAAAATGAATTAGTAGCTAAAGACGACAGACAAACAGGGAAAATGATCAGAGAAAGAGACACATACAGGAATACTAAAAAATAGAATGTGAGGGGAGGTATAGCTCAGTGGTTTGAGCATTGGCCTACTAAATCCAGCATTGTGAGTTAAATCCTTGAGGAGGCCGTTTTGGGATCTGGGGCAAAATCTGTCAGGGATGGTACTTGGTCCTGCTGTGAAGGCAGGGGACTGGACTCAATGACCTTTCAAGGTCCCTTCCAGTTCTAGGAGACAGGCATCTCCATTCATTTCATTTCTTTGGAACATGGAAAAGAGCTATCCGTAAACAAAAGTATCCCAGGTTGAACCTTTCTAGTCCAGCACCTTTGGGACCTGACCGACGCCAAGCCTGAGAATTTGCAAACCACTTGAACTCAATATTTTCTAGCAACTTTTTTACTACTTACTGGGCTTTTAGAGGACATTTAGGGGTAAATTAGAGCTCAGTAACAGCACAGAACACAGAGCCACGTGGCTGTAAACAAACTTTATAAGATAACAGGAAACTTTGCCACATCCATAAGTGAACCTCCGGCTAACTAGCATCATGCCGGACCACTAATGTTGCTGGACCAGAATGTGTCAACCTGTGATAAGAATTTCTAAAAATTTTATTCAAAGCCATGGCATTTTCTTCACCCTGTACAAGGGGATACTTGCAAAGTGGAAATTACTTCCTTCTGAAAACAGTGTATATACACTTTTCATAAAGAATTTAACTTCTTTCAAGATCATTTAGTTTCAATTTCATCTTCTCCCCCTTCCTTCAAGGTTAGTTTACTTGCCATTTCTTCATCTTCTGCTAGGACCAAGTCATAATCACTGAGCGCTACACAAAAGATTATTGCTGTAACTCCCTCAAAGCAATGAATCCACTTCTTCCGTTCTGATCGCTGGCCTCCCACATCAAACATTCTGCAAAACAGAAAAATAAGATTGCGTTAAAATCACAGACATCTGAATGCTACACAAAATTAGAGAGAGAGTGAGAGCAAGCTGTACCACTCTGATCACAAATTTAATGGAGATAGGGTGTGATGGGTTCAGTCACATGGATCCCCTTGAGACTGTCTCCGGATGGACTGATAATACCAGTGAGCACACCTACCTGTCCTCTGGTGCACCTCAGCATCCTGTGCTGCTGAGCCAGAACTTCTGGTCTTCCCCAGCAAGGGCACAGAGTTGGGGTCACAGCCCACAGCAGAGCAACACACCTCTGGGAAGGCTCCATCACAGGGACTTGACATCACCCAGGTGCACAGCCTCAGTGGGACCAGAACCCCAGAGAAAGCAGTCTTACTCTGCATAAAAGTTTTATACAGAGTAAGCTCATAAGTTGTTTGCTCCCTTTACCAGTGAAAGAGAGATGCACAGCTGTTGTCCCCCTATGTAACAATTATTTACATTGGGTTTAATGATAAGCCAAAGTTATTTTATTAAATATAAAAAGCAGGATTTCCAAGATTACAAGTAATGACAGATCAAAGTAAGTTACTAAGCTAAATAAAACAAAATATACAATCTAAGCTTAATATTCTAAGAAACTTTTCATGTGCAATTTCTTACCCTAACAGTAGTTCAAATAATTATTTCTCACAAGATAGGCAGGCTCCTAGTTTGAATGGGGGGGAGGGGGGGGATCTGTCACAATCTTAGATGCTTCTAGCAGTCATCTCAGTGGTTAGCATAGGGGTGCGAGAGCCTGCTTCCATTCCCAGGGCAAGTGGACCTTGCACCAGCTGAAGCAGCCCCTGGGCTGGGGGACAAACTACCCAAAAGGCCACAGCCAGAGCTGAGCGGACAGGACCCTTGGAAGTGGAATCTACCCAGGCTGGACTGCCAGGTGGCTTTGCTGTCCCCGAACAGCGTCCAGGCAAAGAGCTTGTGCGACGATGGAGCCTGTGTATGCAGAGCGACGTGATGACATCAGGAAATTTTTTATATATAAATTAAAAAATGAGAGCAAAAGCATGCGCCGTGGTTGATATATATTTTATTTTTATATATTTTGAGAGACAGCAGTGTTTGTTTTTTTTAATATAGAGAGAGCAGTGGTTATCAAAGTGCAGTCCACAGACCACTAAGTGGTCCACAGCTGCCTCCCAGGTGGTCCATGGTTTGAGCTTAGCCCCCGCCATCCCCCTCCTTGCAGCTGGGAGCCCATGCTGCCACTTTGGAAGGTGTGCAGAGGAGTGGCAGGAGGTGAAGGAAGCCCTGACCTTCCCCTCCAAACCTGGCTCGCGGAAAGAGGCAGAGCAAGTTAGCACTTTTTTGAACCCTGTTAAATCCTAGTCTTCACAACATCCTCTGGAAAGGAGTTCCACAGGTTGACTGTGCGCTGAGTGGAGAAAAACTTCCTTTGGTTTGCTTTAAACCTGCTGCCTATTCATTTCATTAGATGACCACTAGTTCTTATATTGTGGGAATAAATGAATAACTTTTCCTTATTCGCTTTTTCCACACTAATCATGATTTTATAGACCTCTATCATATTCCCCCCCCCCCCCCCCCCGGTCTCCTCTTTTCTAAGCTCAAAAAGGCCAAGTCTTTTTAATCTCTCTTCATATGGGACCTGTCCCAAACCCCTAATCATTTTTGTTGCCTTTTCCTGAACCTTTTCCAATAACAATATATCTTTTTTGAGATATAATTTCAGCTCTGGTTTACACCAGGTCTGATTAGGGATGTGAAAGGTTAAGGTTAAGGTTAACTTTAATAGGTGATGCTTACTGGTTCCAGTTAACCAGTGGAGGTGGAGCAGCTCTAGGGTGTTCCGGCCCAGCCTGAGTAGCCTGTCTGGCTCTTCCCTCTCCCCCTGCAGCTCAGGTGAGCCATGCACTGGGCTTCCTGGCTCTCCCACCTCTGCAGCTCAGCTTGGGTTATGTGTACACTAACCCAACCCATATGTGACTTCACTAAACATATTAATCAATTATTTGTATATATACAAAAGTTCCTATAGTGCAAGTGTTGCACCTGTGCACATCAGGGTTCCCAACCATAGATTAATTGTAGTAATCTGATCAGACCTGATCTTGGGCCAAGAACCTGTCAACCCTCAAAAAGATCACTGGGAATCTTTAAATACAGCTACAGAATTAATCTATTTTAGGCTTGCAGCCTGTAGATTTCTTTCCTAGAATAAAGAGACCTTTAAAAAAGTGTTAATAAGTGACCAACCTTCCCTTTGATAAACTAAATTGACGGAGCTTCTTAAATCTCACACTGTAAGTTGAGTTTTCCAGACCTGGACTCATTTTTGCAGCTCTCTTCTGAAATCTTCCCAATGTTTTTTTTAAACATCCTTTTTAAAGTGTGGACATTAAGAGTAGAGATACATTCTAATAATAATTTCACGAGTGCTGCTCAGAGGTAATAGTACCTCTCTATTCCTACTCACAGTTTCCTGGCTTATACATTCAGGTACCCACCATAACCCTTAAATTATCTTCAGACTTATTAGTGTATTTACTAGGATTTGCAAATTAGTCAGTACACTTAGCATCGTGTTGCAAATTGGCATAGAAATCAGCATTTAGCTTTACTATAAAAAGATATTTCAGTAGCTGCACTTCACAAATACTGATGTTCGTAGTCCATCAGTTCAAATGATTTTGAAGAAAAGCTGATTTTTTAATTGCTAGTTCTTCAACATTATACAAAAGGGATTATTTGAAAGAAGTTTACATGTGCACATTATTCATGTAAACGTGTAAGTTTGTATGGGAATTTAATAGGCTTTCCGGGTACAGCAATTCACTGTTGAAAATGTCTCCATAAACTTTGTGTTACTTCATCGTATTTGATCTCTCACTATAAAAGCCATTCCTCTCACCCACTGATACCCCATCTTCTCTGCAAATAGTTCCAAATGCCAGGAAATAAGTTGTGACAAACGTAAATCACGGTTAATAATCAACATCTATAACTTTGAATGAAACATATGACAGGTTTACACATACAGCTTGCGCACTCACTTAAAATGAAGATCTTTGAAAGTAAAATGAGTTTCCACTATTCCTGTAGTTTTCACTCTAGTCCTGAGAACATCCTGTTGAGTCGGGATGTAACTGGTTTGCGCTATCCTGTCCAAATCATTCAAGTAACTAAAGGTAAAAGAAACACTGCATTTAATTGTTTTTAAAAAAGATAAGAGATTTGCACAAATAAAGGTATTACATCACTTAGAAAAGTTAACATATCTAAAAATTCTCACAATTTAGTTCTCATCATAGAGACTTATGGGGACTAGGGGTGTAATAGCATAGACAATTGAACAATTAACCAATAAGCCAAAGCTTACTGGTTAATGCTATCGACTACATGCATCTCCTCCCTCCCCCACCAGTAAATTTTTTAGAGGGCTCGCCAGCACATGGCTCAGTCCCAGCTGGTGCTGGGTCCCCAGAGCAACTCCCGCTGCGCTCTGCAGGGAAAGTCATTTAGGAGCCGGGTGGGCAGATAGCCTGGCTCAGTCCCGGCTTGCGCCAGGTCCAGGTAAGTTGTGGAGCACTGCTGGGATTGATGATTATGCACTTGTGGAATGGGCTTGTATCCCATCTGGTCGGGAGTGCCCTGACAACTGATAGCGCACTTAATGCGCCCTAAAACCTATTAAGAGATTCACTGGGTAGAAATGGCCTGTTATTTTACTCTCTGTTATGGCAACATATAGCCTGGTAGCCTTTGGGAATGGTTTCCTCCTTTGTAGGTAAAAAAAAACCAGGGCCCTATACGCATCAAGGGAATGAAGCCACCGTTCTCCATTTGGAACACATGGTTTTGGAAAGAAGGTGGCAGATGTATGGGGTGGCTGAGAAGGAATTGGGAAATCACCTTTGGCAGAAACTTGGGATGCAGTCATAGGTGATACCTGATCTTTATGGAATGTGATGGAAGGAGGATTTACCAGCACCTCTCAGCTCACCAGAGAGGGAGGCCAGCAGCTCAAAAGGAGAGTTAATTAAAGAGGTAAGGACTAGTGTTAGGTCCCATAGGGTAAGCAACAAGATGAATAGGCAAATATTGATGTCAAAGTCCCTTCCAGAATCATGTGGTCCAGGGATGGGTAAAAATCAAATACCCTTCTACTGGAGGGTGGAAAACACTAACAGCGACTGCATTCACTCTGATAGGCTTAGAGCATGTCCTAAGGTTTACGGTTTAAAGAAATAATCAGAGGAATGCCAACAACTTTGGAGGCAAGACCTTGCAGTTGGGCCCAGGATGTAAAGTATGTCCATTTGGCCTAAGGGGGATCACCTGAAGGAGTCCAGATAGTGCATGGCCGTTAACTGCTCACACAGCTATCAGCCATCCCTCGCTTCCTTCTCCACCCCGAACAGTCATTTTCATCCAAAACAGAAGGGAGGAGGGAAGGTCATGAAGCACCCAGAGAGACAACCATCTCAAAGAACCTCAGGTGAGTAATCCTCTCTTCTTTGAAGAATGTCCCTGTGGATGCTCCATGTTAGATGACTATGGAGCAATCTCTTGTTGTGGAAGGTAGGGCTTGACAATCTGTCTATGTGCCATTGTTAATACAACATCCAAAGTATGTGTCCACTGAGGTATGTTACTTATTGTGTAATGTTTGATGAATGTATGGACTGATGTCCATATCACTGTTCTGTAGATGTCTGTGATGGGAACATTACTGAGGAAAGCCCACGATGGGAAAACAGCTCTCGTAGACTGTATGTGAACTGTTTAGGAAGCAGGGATATTGTTGAATGCACAGCATATCTATATACACTTAGAGATCCATTTAGAGAGTCTGTTTGGATATTGCTTTGCCTTTGGATTGTTCAGTAGAAGAGAAATAGTTGTGGGGATTTTCTAAACGTCTCTGTTCTCTCTAGGTAAAAGGTGAGTGCTCACTGCACATCGAGGGAGTGGAGCACCACTTATCTAGTGTCTGTACCAGGCTTTGGGAAGAATAAAGGTAAGTAAATGAGTTGATTAAAGTGAAAGGAGACTATTTTGGGGAGAAATTTGGGGTGGGGTCTGGGTGCAAATGTTTTGCCTGTAAGTGTGCAAAGTACCATATTAAGGTACCACATCAGGGTGGACTGTTTGAAAGGTGGGAAAGTGTTATTCATCCCTTTCATTAAATGCTTTGGTAGTTGGATATGCACAGATATCTTTCAATTTTATAGTGCCTTATGGAGAGAGCCACCAGGTGTACTGTTATGGAGCTATTAGCAAGCCCTTGTTGTTTGACGTTCAAGATATAATCCACAACTCTAGATAACAGGGCTTTTATGTTCAATAGTTGCAGCCACCACTGAAAGGAGTTCTTTACCCTGGAGACCATGTTTATTAGTTTGTGCAATGAGTGTTTGTGGCGTTTGTATGAGCCTTGTAGCCACCCTTTCAGGCACAAGATGTGCAGTCTTGCGTTTCGTACTACAGATGTGGTGATTGACATGTGCCTTTATAGTTGACAACACTGTTTGGCTGTTACTCAGGAGCTTTGTGTGATGGTTGTAATTAGGTCTGTTAAAGTGTGAAACTGTGGTTGGGGTGGCTTGGTGCCCTGCTTGCATACTGTCTAGCTGGGCTCCAATAAAGTCCAGCTGTTGAGTTGGGGCAAGATTGGACTTTCGGTAGTTTAGCTGGAAGATTATGGTGGTCAGTAGGTGTACTGAGAGTCTGAGGGCTGCTGTTGCCTCTTGGAGGGACAATGCCATTATTAGGCAATCATCTAAGTATGGGATTATTTTGATGCCGATTTGTGTAGGTGGGAAGCCACAATGGTGAAAACTTTTGTGAAGATCATTGACAATGTGGAGAGTCTGAAGGATAGAACTCTGTATTGGAAGTGTGAGTACCAAGCATGAAACACAGGAATCTTCTGTGTGCTGGATGTATAAGTAATATGAAATTGGCTGTCATCCCTCGACCTTTAGGACACCTATCTCCCTGTTGTAGAAGTGGAATTATTGTTGTCAGTGTTACCATTTTGAAATGTTGATGGCAAAGAAATGTGTTCAGTTGACAAATTCAGAAAAGACTTCCAACACCAACTTTTCTTTGGTGTGAGAAAATAGCAGGAGTACCCCGTTCCCCTGTGTGGAGGTGGTACCTCCTCTACTGCTCTTGGGTGCAAAAGATGAGTGACTTCCTCTTGTCTCATGGGAAGGGTCCCTGAAGAGGGATAGGGAAGGTGGATGGGTAGGTGGGACAGAGTAACCTTTGAAGATTATTTCTAGGACCCATCTGTCAGAGGTGATGTTGCATCAGATGTGGTAGTATGGTAAGAGGCAATGGCTGAATAGATTGTGGGTTCTGCAGCCTTTAGATGGAAGGAGAGATATCAAAACCTCAACCAAAACTTCAAAATGGTTGTCTTGAAGTAGAAGGCTGGGATGAAGACCTTCTGGCGTCTGGCATCATCATGGCTGTCTTTTTCTCTGGTGTTGGTTTTATGATCTTTGAGCCTGTGGATGAAGTGCAGGGCAGAAGCGTTGGATATAATAGCGCCCCTGCTTTTTCTTTGGTTGAGGTTCATACGTGCCTACAGTTTTCAAAGTGGCATGAAAGTCCTTGAGCATATGTCAGGATGCGTCTGTGGATTCTGCAAATAATTTTTGTCCCTCAACTGTATTTTGTAGCTCTTTAGGGAAGCCAGAGAGCTGGAGCCAAGAGGTGCTACACATCACTATGGCTGTGGCAAGGGATTGAGTGAGTATGTCTGCCTAATCGAAGGAGGCCTGCAACATGGTCTTTACTATGCTGTGTTCAACTTACATTGCTCCCAGGCATCCTCTAGAAGTTGATCAATAAAAGTTTTAATATTGTCAAAAGTGTTATGTGTATTTTGCTAAAAGCGCGGAATAGTTTGCTATGTGGAACTGTAAGGAAGCAGATGAATAAGAATTTCTTCCAAAGATGTCCAAGTGCTTCCAGTCATCAGATGGAATTTAACTAAGCTGTTTATTTGCCTCTATGGTGCACTGCCTCAACTACAAAGGAGTTTGGGGGCTGGTTAGGTGAAAAGAAATTCTGCCCCTTTGACTGGAACATTTTATTTCTTGTTTGCCCACTTGGAGGCTGGTGGGATTGCGACAGAAGATTGCCAAAGGACCTCAGCAGGGTCCAAAATAGCTTCACTGATTGGCAGAGCCACTGTGTTTGATGGGGATGTATGGAGTATATTGATTAATTTGTGCTGAGACTCCAGTAATTCTGCCAACAAAATATCGAGCGAGTCTGTCACCCTCTCGTAGGTCTTGAAATGACTGAAAATTATTCCCTGTAGTCGGTGATGGGGGCATTACAGTTTCTTCGGGGGGGGGAGGGGGGGAGAAGGGAAGGATGAGGCATGTGTTGGCAACGCATCCTCCTCCTCAGGTGTGTTGTCTGGCTTATTGAGATCCTCCTGTTTTTGACCTCAGGTGTGTTGTCTGGCTTATTGAGATCCTCCTGTTGTTGAACCTGGAAAGGAGCAGATGGGAAAGGTGATCAAATGGTGGGAGGAAGTGTGGGTTTAGGTTCTATATTATGCCCAGGGGTCCCAATATGGCCACACAGGAAGCACAGATACTGGTGGGGGTTTCCATGGATAAGGTTGCCACTGTTGAGGTGGAAATGATTAAGTCTGGTGAGATTGTTTTGGGGAAGAGAGTGACATGGAATATTTGGTGTCACTTCTACCTCTTCTTCCTCATTTGATGAGGATGGCAATGCCAAGTTCATCAGCATCATGATTAAAGTAGCTGCTGAAGAAATTGGTGTGCTAGCTGTACCAAAAAATGGTGTCCCAGGTACTGTAGTTAGCGCAAACTCAGCATGTCGTAAGCGGTGGTGGTATCATGAAGGTTGGTGCTATGGTGTGCACGGTTGTCTGCAGTGGTGGTGGCGCTGAAAAAGCATGCATTTGTATGGTGGTAGTTGGTGATGGTGCCTTGGAGGAAGCTAGTGCTGACTTCTTCAGTGCCAAGCTAGAGGACAGTTTCTTCGCTCATGCACGGAGCTGGGATCTGGCGATTTCTTTGCCTTTGTCCGTCGGTACATGTGTGTGTGTATTGGATGTTCCTGGTGTGTGTCAGTCTGAAATGGACGGTACCAAGGCTGATTATTTGCCTGGAGAGAATTTTTTTGAAGTGCTCACTCTGAGGTGAAGTTGGGAGCCTATATTTTTGTAGGCAGTAATGGGGGTCCTTGGTCTCATACTGCTACTAGACACCTAGTCTAAGAGTCTGAGAACAGCCTGAGGGATCTCTCTTTTAGGAGCAGCTTCAGTCTCAGGCTTTAAGGGAGTGGGGTGAACATTTTTGTGGGATTTGTGCTTCACCCAACCATTGGATACACTGTGAGTGTCTGTCTGATATTGGGATAGATTCACAGCGTTTGAATCCCAGGAAGATGGGCAAGTTGTTAGGAGCTTGGCTCCAGGAGAGTTGCTCAAAGGACATTAAGGTTCAAAATAAAAGTTTAAGTAAAAAAAAAAAGATGAGACGGGGAGAAAAAGAAAACGAAGGTAGGACAGAATGGGGGAAAAAGGCTATCTAAATGTTGTCAGGGAGTGAAGTTCACAGAGCTGCTGATGTTCTTACCTAAGCCTAAGGTGGTAGAGAAGTAAATGAGGGATGGCTGACAATGCATGGTGGTTAGCTACTCGCACAGGCGTGAGATTTGTACCATGTATGCACCACCACTTGGGGTACTGCTGCTGAAAATCTCCGCCTATAAGCATAGGGGCTGGAAGCCTAATGTGGACCACCCACAAGAACACGCTTTGAAGAACATTAAGTATGGAGTGAATAGATTGATACATAACAGAATAGATTCTTTTGCAGCAATAGCTGTAGATAGCAAAGATGTAGATGAATGACAGGAGTGATGGAGGAGCATGCTGCCATGTCTCCTAGGCTGGAAAGTTAGGTCCTGGCTAAGACCAAAGAATATGAATTCCAGGGACTGAACACAAAGTTGACTTTTGACATTGATGCTCACTCTTAGGGAGGAGAGAAAAAGAAAAAGCTGGGACCATCAATGTTTAAGCTTCTTCTTTGGACTAGGGATGTAAAATCCCATTTAATTGGTTAGCCAGTCATATTGTTTAACTGGTTAACCAGTTAAAGGGGATATAGGTGAGGAGGGCTGGAGCAGCCCCTATTTCTGGGGGTCCCCCACAGAAAGAGGCTGCTCTGCATGCTGGAGCAGCCCCAGTCTGTGGCAGGTCCCCCGCAGACTGGAGCAGCACCTTGCCTGTGGCAGACGGGGAGCTGCTTCAGCCCCCACCGGTTAACCTTACCTGTTAACTGGTTAAACATTCACATCCCTACTTTGGGCCTCAGCACCAGTTGTCCAGGTAGAGAAAAACAAGGATTCCCTTGCATCATAGGTGAGTCACTACCAGAGAGAAAAGTCTTATAGAAACTTGCGGGGGGGGGGGGGGGGGAAGGTAGTGAATCTGAATGGCAGAACCCTGTACAGGAAGTATCAATGTCCAACTTTGAACCTCAGGAACTTATACATCAATATGGAAATACGTGTCTTGCATGTCAAGGGCTGAAAACCATATGCCTTTTTCCAGTGAGAGAATGATGACTACAAACATGACCCTATAGAATTTTGGCTTGCAAATCAAACTGTTGAGACATCAAAGATCCAAGACTGGTCTCCATCCCACTTTCTTCTTGGATACCAAGAAATAGTTGAAATAGAACCCTGTACCGCAAAATGCTGCAGGCACTGGCTCCAGTACTCCTCTCTGCAGGGAAAAGTCTATCTTTAAGGTAAGACTACTGTTGTAAGAGGAATCTCTGAGGAGGGAGTCAGGGTGGGAGGTGTGGAGGAGGCATGGTCATAAACTCTATGGTGTTAGCTACATTGAATGATGTCCAAGACCCACTTAACCATTATTATAAAACACTCAAGTTGATAGAGTTTTAGACAACCCTTCAATGGGTGGATGGTAGGAGCACTGGTCTAGAGTGACTGCTGATTTGCTAGGCACACTCAAAAAGACCACTTCTGTGATGGCAGTGTATTGTGCAGAGGTCTGCATTGCCAAAACACGCACACATGCTCTGAATACCTTACAGCATGTCTGAAGAGGTTTGTAGGACCATTGGTGGCAAAAGCATGGCATTCAACAGTATTTGGCTGATAATGAGTGATAACATTTTCTCTTTGTTGCTGGTGTATAGAGTCATCTTATGATCCTTGGTCATATAGAGTCCTAGTGAGTATAAAATAATCAGTTTTCTGGTTGAAGAGGCATGATTTGTTGAAGGAAAGGCTCTCAATCATATTTTGCACCATTCTAGAGAAATATAAGAAGTGTAAGTAGGAGTACCTCCTCATGAGAATTCCAGTCACCAATACACACAAAGACATGTCCAATGAATCAAGTGCAGCCTGAAATATGAACCTAGTGACAAACTTGCCTTCCTGTAAAATTGCTTGGAATCAAGTACAATCCTTATGAGGCAACTTATCTGCAAATTCCTACATGCAGACAGTTTATAAAGCAGGCCTGAGCAAAATACCTTCCATGGGCTGGATCTGGCCCACGGGCACAGCAGGGAGCCTCAGGCAGACTCCCCTGCTTGCCCCCACTCTCCCACGCCGCTCAGGAAAGCAGCTGCTGTGCCATTTGTGTTTCACAAACTGTAAGCAGGGGGGAGGGGGTGCTTCATAGTTGCTCCCACCCCCAGCATAATCCCACTGGTTGGTCTCTGGGGGCGGGAGAGCCATATGTGGGGGCGGGTCAGGCTCCTGCCTGAGAAACAAGCTGGACTGCTGGCTGGGAGTCTCACTGGTAAGTCTCCTGGCCAGAGCCTGCCTCTGGCACCCCAGTCCCTCCCTCCCCAAGCCCATACCACCTCCCAGCTCCTGCACCAGATCACAACCCACACCCCTGCCCTAGGTCAAAACCCAAAGCCCTGCACCCCAATCCCTTGCCCTAGGTCACAACCCAAACTCCCGCACTATAATCCCCTGCCCTAGGTCACTACCCAAACCCCTGAACCCTCTACTGCACCCCAGTCCCCTGCCATAGGTCACAACCCCCTTCTGCTGTAGGTCACAACCCAAACCCCTGCCCTAGGTCACAACCCTCTCCTGCTTTAGGTCACAACTCAAACCCCTGCACAATACTGTGCCCCAGATCACAACTGCCTCCTTCATGCAAACTCCCTCCCAGACCCTTCTGTACACCAGTGCCTTACCCCAAGCTCCCTTCTGCACCCAACCTCCATCCCAGACCTCACATCTCCTCCATTAATATCATGGAAGAGTGCGGCCCTCGACCACTTTCCAAAATCTTGGAGTGGACCCCCATCAAAAATTATTGCCCACTCCTGTTATGTCATTTGTGACCATCAGTGCCAAGTAATTAGAAATTTGGAACTACAGTCCAACTGAGGAGACCATTTGGCCGCTGAGGTGTAGTCTCTTACCCATCCTGTCTGACAGGACGGAGTATGGGTATTTCTGTTTGATCAGCTCCAATGAAGCCTGCACTACCAAGAAGTTAGGTACGAAGGGTGTGAAAATAAAAGTTTTGTCACTTTGAGATAAGGAGACCTAATATCTTTTTGCAGCACCATTTGGGGTTGGTGCACACATGTTAGGAGTATACCACACATTTTGTGCTGGTTGAATAGCATCATTCATTGGTACCAGCAAAGAAGGCCATACCAATGTGTTGAGAATGTTTAGTAACTGGCGCTGACTGTCCCACACCACTTCCACTGGAATCTCAAGGGCAATGCTTATTTTCAACAGGAGTTCTAGAAACTGACAATAGCCATCGGTGAGAGGAAAGTATTGATAACAAAGCTGCGACAGGAGATGATGAAGGGAACCTCTCTGGATTCGCTCATACTGTTGGAGCCAATCTGGTAGATGCTTCATCTGACCCCATTTCTGAACTTCTGCTGGAGAAAGAGCGAGATGATGAAAAAGGGGAGTTCCCCAGAGACAAACGACACTGCTCTGAAGGCATACATTGGGGCCCATGATCTCCAATATGTCCAACCTGGTTGATTCTGCTGTTGTACTTGTGCCTAAGGAGACAGATACCAGATTCTTGGGTAAGGTAAAGGGAAAAACTGCCATGGAGCTGTTGGAACCCTTTGGTTGTCATATTTCCTAAACGGTAGTGGCAGATTGTGCTGAACGCCCAAGAGCTTCAGATTCAGAGGAGTATGAATCTTGCATGAATGGTAGTGCTGATGGAACTGGATGTGTTAGAGGGGTACAGTCAGCAAGTGGTAGATATAATACATGAATTAGAGCCTTCTGCAGAGGTGAGTACATCAGAACATATGGAGACCTTGGTCCTTCCAAGGCAGTTAGGGAAGGCTGGTAGTGAATCCTAGTTTCCACAGAGTCAATGGAAACTGGAACTGGAACCAGTAAAACATCTGGGAAGTAGCCTATCAAAGTAGGCAGGGTATGCACAGCTGGCACTGGTAGATCCAGCAAGTGGTGTGGCCTCTTATCACTTCTGTACATTGGTGTGCATCGTTCTTCCATGGTCACAACTCTTGGATGGTGAAGAATTCTTCAGATTTAAAGAAAGACTTACGGCCAAGCTCATTCGCATGCTTCTATGGCTAGGCCGCAATGCAAGGTACAAAGCACTGGTACCAGTATATCCAGATGGAGATGCCACCTTAAGTGAAGCACTCCTGGATTGCTCAGATCAATGTATGGGGGGGTTCCCCAGCAGGGTTCCAACTTCAGCCCATGGCAACTTCCATGAGGTACTTCTTGAGGTAAACAGTCTGGCCTTCCCATGTTTAGGCAGGGAAGGAAAAGCAGATCTTGTATGTGGAGGCAATGTGATGAGCATTCACAGTGTTGGTGCTCATTACTGATAGAAACTGAGTAAGGCGGAAGCACAGACTTTGAATCCTGGAATCATGCACTACCAAGACTTGGGAGCTGGTGAAGAAAAGCCAGGGCATGGTGGTAGAAGAGAAGGAGGAGGCAGGAGAGACTGTTTGGGAGGAAAAACTGCTGGAGTGACATCTCAAATCCTAAAAACTGTCAGGAATTACAAGTTACAACATAAACAATAAAATCAAAACTATGGACCAAAAAAAGAAAAAGTTTTTTGAAACAAAATTTTAAAGTGCATCACTAAGAGGTCAGCAGAGGCTCTCACTCACACCAGGTGCTAGTGAAAAGGAACTGTGATGCTATTAGTTCACCCCATCCTTTATTACCTTGGACAAAGACACAAGGCAATACAAAGGCACATGCATGGACCACTAAACAAAATTACTTTGAAAAACTTTTGGTTTCAGGTGCATGTGGAATATAATAGGGGCTATCATTTGAAAAGGAATAACTATTGTCTCAAATAAAAGCTAGTTACCTAAAACGATAAAACCACAGAGACTTGAAGGGATCTTATTCAAAATAAGAAAATGACCCACAAACATGACTTTCCAGTTCCTTTTGTCATGGATGTGCATTCTTCAGCCTTATCTATTAAGTGCGTCGAGACCTCTCTGAGGTTTAGATCTCCCTGACAATTTAGAAAGGCAGCAAGCCAGTGCCCAGTATCAACAAAGTTGAGAAACCCTGACATATAGTATCTCAATGCATCAATGGCAGCATGTTTATGTTTGTTATATGGATTTAAATCTATATACTGTTCAGAGTTGGAAATTCATGATTTAGATATGCTTCAGCCACTCGGCCCTAATCCCTTTCCTTTTAGTGCAAAAAACTAGTGGTAATAAATCTGAAGAGCAATCAGGAACAGAATATTTATTACACTTAGAATATTTTCAAATGATTCCAAATCATCACGATTTACACATTACAAGTCTAACTGCATGATTTTGTTGATACTGTCATCCTTCTACTCTATTTTCCATCTATTTATCCACTCTTACTGCATTTAGTCTTCATTAGTTTGAAATGCATTAGGGCAAGGACTATCTATTTATGCATTTGTATAGATCTTAGCACAATAAAGACAAATCCCAATTGGTATTTTTGGGTGCTCTCTCAATACTAATACAATGAAAGTTAAGCAAAGTTCAATCAACAGTGCTGGTTCAGAGCCAACAATTATGGAAGATTTCCATATAGAGAACAAGTAACTTGGGACCACAATTGTTC
Source organism: Pelochelys cantorii (assembly GCA_032595735.1). Lineage (NCBI taxonomy): Eukaryota > Metazoa > Chordata > Testudines > Trionychidae > Pelochelys > Pelochelys cantorii. The sequence continues at coordinate 326,955,891 of CM064326.1, read as the reverse complement.
CCATTGAATATGTGGGCAGAAATATAACTGGCAACAAAGTATTTGAGAGTACTTGCCAGTTTTCATTTATCACATTAACTGCTCTGAGTGCTGCTTACAGATTTGACTTGTTAATTCCAGAACAACTCTAACTTTACCCATCCAATTCTTTTCTTTGAGTTCAGACTTCCATTTCTGGACTGATGCAGCTGTCCTACTACCCCTGAAGAGGGCACCTCTATCTTGGCACTTCTATGATTCTTATCAACATGGTATCAGACAGCCTCAAATGATTTTGTCTTATAAATACCTTTACCATTATGTAGGAAAGGAACAGGCTTGCCCACAGTTCTAAACTTACTATGCTGCAGAGTCATTAAGCTGGTACTCTCTAGATCTGTTGAAACAGGCTTGAACTCCACTATCTTTCCACAATCTCTTGATAACGCCTGCAAGTTCCGTGGTCATAAATCCTTCCTCTGCGGCTCCAGCTAATACAAAGAGTTGCCGGGCATCATCCTGTAAGAAACATGAGAAAGAAAACTTGATGGACCAAAAAACCACACCCACCAGAGCAGAAATCTATACATTTCTTTAATCCAATGGAAGGATTTAAAAGCCTCAGCCTAATCCACAGCAAATGGATGGGTTAATAGACTAAGGAAATGGATTGTGCAGACATTCTCATGGGAGTAATTTCCTCACCCAGTTTGACAGACTAAGTATCACAGAGATCATACTACTGTAGCCCACATGCCCAATAAGAGATCAACTGGGTGGGGAGAAAGAATAATTTGTGTCTGGGTCCTTATTGATACGCAGACGCACAATTAATCCTCCATACTTAAGTCTCTGGAAATCGGATCTTGCAGTTTCAGGAATTCTCAATAGGTCCCCTGTTGCTGAACTTAGACTCCATGGGAATGTCTAACACAGCAACATTATTTCAAAGTAACTTAGTTTGCATCTACACAGCAGGCAGTTATTTCAAAAGAATGTTGAAATGCTGTCAAACTAGAGGACTTCTTACTCCAACTTCTGTAACCCTCATTGTATGAATAAGGGAAGTCGGAGGAAGAGTGCTCTATTTTGAAATAAGTGCTATGTAGGCACTTCTAATTTCAAAATTAAGCCCTGTTGTGTAGACAAACCCCGTAAGGGCAAGTAGCCAGGACAGCTACTTTGCAAAAGGCCTGCAAATCCATGAATATCTGCTTTATATCTACAGCTATCCCCAGCCGCAGATTAGTGGATCATTTTTGAAGATGCAGATACAGATATGTTTTGTATCTATGCAGGGCTCCAGTCATGCGCACTGTGTGGAATGGTAGAAGCTAAGCTTCAGAAGCAGAAAACAAGCTGTTTCCCCTAACTCAAAAGTGTTTTGTAGCAATTATTTTTTAATTATATACTGAAATAAGTGGTCGATTAACTGGGTAGCTAACCAGCTAACTGAGATGATTTCAACAAAGTGAGAAGGAAGATTCTTCATGGATTCCAAATAGAGATTTCTAAAAGTAAGTTGTGTGAAGATGTTGCTTTAAACTCAGCAGACTGCTGATCAAAGACTAATTGAGTCTCAGGTAAACTCAACCTAAGCTTTTGGAAGCTGAGTTTCTTTTAACTGTTTCTGGGAGGACTGATGTGTTTAGATTTAATGTTTTCCTTGTTCATGTTTTCGTATAACTGTAAAGACAACGTATATGGATTACAAAGTAGCCATATTATGTTGTAAAAAACAAATTAGTATTTATTATGTTTATTATAAGGTTTTAAAAAGTTAGTACTTAGTTAAGTTCATTCCTTTTGTTCTTTCTGGGACAGGAATGTGGGGTAGTTAACCCTGTGCAATCCTTATGGTGCTAATTTTGAGCATTCTGTTCTTTTATGCATTTCATAGTATCACCAATTAATTCAGAATATCATGACAGACTACCCCTCATAATTCAATTACCCACATTTTAGAAGGCTTATATAATTATGTGAAAATAAGTAACTTTACTTCTTTAAATTGTACATACTATAATTTTAATCCAACTGTAAAAAATAAAAAGCTATGGTTAATTGAAATTTTTATATATTGATACACTGATAGTAAATCAAATACTTGTGCGAAGATGCTACATTTTATTAATAAAGTAATCTGTAACATCTCAACAAGAAAAATAAGTGGAACCAACATATTTCAAGATGAAGCCAAAATCCAATCCCATTTAAGTTCTCAAAATCAGCTGAATAAAGTTACATTTACACTAAATTTTTTATACACATTTACATGAATTCTCACTTATACTACAACTTTTTTTGAAGACCTCCAAAAACATTGCTCTCTCCCCTCAAACCACTGCTCCTCTTTTGTCAGCACACATCAGGAAACCAATCTCTACTCTATATACTATGAAATAATGTCTCCCCTCCCCCTTTCCCAAAAATACTAAAGGAATTAACCTGTAAGCAGCTTTTACCCAGCAAGAATTCATTCTCTCTCAATGCTCGCTAACATCAAGCACTTAATAGTTTATAATAGGACAAATATGGGGGTATTTAAAATTAAATTGTTGAATAAAAAGCAGAATATAGAAAAATGATCAACCACGAGTATTTTTATGATACTTGCATCAGCTTATTGCATTTTATTTCCCCTCCTGTTTCTACATATGGTGAGAAGGAGAGCAGTTTCTCTTTTGAGGGGGTTAACCATTATATTAAGTTTATGCCTGAGATAAATTCTTGTGCAGAATTTCCGTCTCCCACAGATTTCTTTGCCTCCCCACAGAAAAATGACTTTGACAGGAAAGCCACAAGAGTGGCCATGCATCCCTCGCCAGCAGTATGTTTCAGGTGCCAAGGACAGTCAGCAAAGGCATATCATGGTGGTACACTGGACTAAGCTGCTATTTCCGGCTGGAAATATCTGGGGCAGTGTCAGACCCCACCCCCAGATTTTTTTCCTAAGTGCAGGAACCTCTTCAAACTCTACACACAAACCCACTTCCTTCACTCATCTCTCCTCAGTTGCAGGGGAAGGGAATCCCTGTACAGACAGATGGTCCATCTACCCAACTCCTATACATTCAGACACCCTCCTACCGAGATCCTCCCACCAAGTCCCGCTTGCGCAGGACCCCCAATAAGCCTCACTCCCCCTGCAACTGGGCCACCCTGACAACCCACCCATACCCATACTCCACCGAGTCTCAACCAGCTCCACTTGGATTCCCACTCCAATGAGTCCCACTCCCCCAGCATCTAGACTTCCACTGAGCCCCTGCCAAGCTCAACCCTGCACACACCCAGAAATGAGGCTAAGTTGGAGGGTAGCAGGTGCTTGTAACCCCTCATGCATTTTTTAAACAGAGCCTTAGCAGACATGAGCTGAGACATGAAATGTTTCCTTGAAGGTATTATGTAGCTGAGACCCAGAAATCTGAGGCTAGTTCTGGAATCATTCAGATCATCGAGGTTTGAGTCGGTCTGCTCTGTACCTTCAAAAGGAAGATTCTGGATTGACCGACGGACCTCAGATGGAAGCGGGGAGAACTGGAACCATGAACACCTTCTCATGACCACAGCTGATGCCACCATTCTGGCCATTGCATCAGCTGCACCTAGGGCTGCCAGGAGGGAGGCTCTGAATCTGTTCTTCTCTTCCTCCAGTAGAAGGAAAATCTCTTGCCTGGAGTCCTGTGGTATCAAACCTTGTCAGAGTCCCAAATGTTGTAATCGTACCTCCCAAAACAAGGCTTACTGGTTGGAAATATGAAGCAGTAACCCACCTATTAAATAAGTTTTTACAAAACAGATTTAGCTTCTTTAAGTCCTTTTGTTTGGGTTCTGTGCCTAACTGTACTTGTCATCGGGTATGTTCCTGTCATCAGGGCAACATGTTCCCTTCTTGACAGGCTCACCAGAGCTGATATTTGTCTCATCAGGGTCAACAGAACTGGGAGTGGCATCAGGTTCCTGGCTGCTGCAAAGGCTTCCAGGGTGGAAGTCACTGCAATCTTGCTGGTGCCACCATGTCCTCCCCGGTGTTAGTGGATGGTCCCACACCAGATTCAATGGCACCTGCAAGCAGGCCAGAGTCAAACAGGGGTGAAGGAGTGACCTGATGCAGTCACTGAGCTCATGTCTCCTTTTGAACCATTGTTTCTTCTGCTTCCTTCTCAGTATTGGACAGAGGAATGATGCCAAAAATATGGTTTTGAAGGAGTGCTTTGCCCTGATTCCCAGGGTGCTCAGTGATGAGTCAGACTGGCCTAGCTCCAAAGTCAGTCTCAGTGGGGCTTCCATTAGCTTGTTCACTGGCACAGACTTGCCACAGAAAGCACAGGGTTTGAAGCCCAAAGACCATAGCATGCCTGGCCCCAGGGAGGAAAGAAGCCTCTTTAAACCTGGGGGGGGGGGTCTAACTATATATACACAAATACTATCCATGCTATGAACACTACTACTAGAAATGAAAGATAACTAAACAAGAGAACAACATTAAAAAACAACATGTAATGACTGAAGCAATAGAAACAAGAGAAGCTGTTCCAATAACCGTCACAAGCAGTAAGAGGGAATTAAAAGGGTACTGGGCTGACTGAACCCCTTATATATAATGGCCTACCAAATTCACAGCCATGAAAAACACATCACAATCAGTGAAATCTGGTCCTTCCCAGGGAATTCTAATCTTGTTTGCTTTTAAACTATACAAATTTCCCAGGGGAGATCAGTGTTTCTCAAACTGGGGATCCTTACCCAAAAAGGAAGTTGCAGAGGGACTGCAAGGTTATTTGTGGGGGAGGAGGCGATGGCAGTACGTTATCCTTACTTCAGAGCTGTGCAGCAGAAAACAGAAGCCCCCAGCCTAGTCCCAGAAGGCACAGCATAGGACACATGCCTGAGTTCCATTTGAAATAAGTTTATTTAAAATCCCTTTCAGACCCATAGGGAAGAATATCTGTGAATGAAGCTGCTTTGCCCCAGAGACAATTAGGATTCTACTCCACTTAAGTTTTCTGAATTTTCCTTCATATTAGGAATGTGAAAAGTTAACGTGCACAGTTACATGCAGGCCCCACTCTCCCATCCTGCTACCTCTGCTTTTAAGCCAGCTCCCCGTGGAGCTGCCTGCCCTCTCTTCCCTTCACGCTGCTGCTTCTGTGTCAGAGGCAGCAATGCAGGGGGAGGCTGGAACCGGTGCTTGCAGGGAGCTGGCTCCCCATGCATACCGGCTCCCGGGCAGCTGTCAAAGCCTTGCCCCCACTTCAGCAGTCTGCAGGCCGTGGAGGGCGGGGAGGGGTGCTGCAGGCCTGTATCAATCCCGGGGACCCCTCCCTTCTCCCCAGACAGCCTGCAGGTGGGGAAGGGGGAGGGGAGCTCCTGGAGTCTGGCCACCCCAGAGAGCCTTCAGGTCACCCTGGAGCTTCATCCCCCCGTCCCCCACAGCCTGCAGACCATGGGGGGGGGGGGGGGAGGAAAGCACCTTCCAGAGCCTGGTCCCCCCTGAGACAGACTGCAGGGGAGGGAATGTAATTGGAGCGGGGGACTGCTGGCAGGGGAACACTGCCATGGCCCCCTGGGAGGAGTTATCACCAGAGCAGTGCCAACCTGCCAACTTAAGCCTCCTGCCCTGAATCTTTCACCTCCCACCTGCCTTGATTTCTGCGCACACCCCCGCCTAGAGCTGCCCCAAACCTCTGCCCTACGCCACCCATCCTCTGCCCCTTCTTACCTCTGAACTCTCACCCCAGCCTTCATTCAAAAAAAAAAAAAAAAAAAAAAAACCCACACCCCCACACACACACCCCCCCACCCCACCAATCATTGAAATAAAGCATGTATATTTTTCATTTATTTTTAAAAAATTACTTTAGTTAAAGACTTGACCAACACCAGGTACATCTCACACTCAGCCTCTCTGCTTGCTGCAGGGTTTAAACAAAGTGAACGTTTATGTTACAGAGCTCTATGTGCTAAAGGTTTTGTCCTCCATCAAGCAGGCCAATCAGTGATAAGCCAAGTCCACAGAGCTACTTAAATGATTTTCTCCAAGAGTCAAAATATGCACACACCCAGAACATTGGATTGCAATACTGTTTTTAAACGAAACAAACGAGCAGCATTGGGTTTGTCCTATTCCTATAGACAGGAAACAAAGAAAAAAACAATCACAAATCTTAGTTATCTCCTCCTGATGAGTCACAAATTTCTCTCTCCATTGCCTTCTTGTTACCACTACAGCCGGTCCCAGAGTTACAAACACATCGATTTACGACCATTCGTACTTACGACCAACCTCCTATACAGCCGGAACCTGAGTTATGAACAAAATCCGCACTTACGAACAGCGCGGCCGTACGTCAGTGAATGTAATCCGACTTACGAACACATCAAGTTATGACCAACTGCTTGGAACATAACTCGTTCGAAGTCGGGGACCGGCTGTATTAATACAGTAATTGCTATTGAGTACCATCACAAAAGAAGAATCTCCCCCGCCCCACAAAGGCAGTCAGAATTCATGTTTGGCACAAATCCTTCCCTCCCACAAATACATTCTGCCCAAGAAGTACTGCAGTTCCACCTTTTACCTACCAAAGACCACTGTGGCTCCAAAACTGAGAGCAGCATGAATCCATCAAGCTGTTTTGGCACCACAGCAGCCTCTGCTGGGCAAAAGGCAGAACTGCAGCATTTCTAGGACTGCATTTTTCTGTGGGGAAAAAATTGTGTGTGCAGCAGAATTCCCTTTAGGCGCAGACATTCAGCACAGCACTCTGCTCCCAGGGCCAGGTTAGGGTAGACAGAGTGGAGCACACATGACTGCTGGTGAGTCACAGACTAGGGTTCAGAATGGCTAGTGGAGGGGGCAGACTGAGGTGCGGGCTCAGGTGCTAGTGAGGTGACATCATTAACCCAGGGGCTAAATTAGAGTGGGGCTGCAGGACACATGGGGATGGAGGAGACGACTGCACAGACCTATGGGATAGGGGTGTGTGGCAACAGGGGCAAATGTACCTGACTGAATGGGAGAGGCTTAGGGTAAGCAATGGGGGAGGCTCCCAAACTCCCCAACAAAAAAACCCCCACCTCTGTTCCATACTTCTCCCTCCCAAACCCAACAACTCTGCAGGTTTTACTTCAGGCTCGCTCTTTGTCCCTCAGCACCTCTATTAACCTGACTCACCCAAACCTTTATACTGCTTGTGATGGGTGCTGAAAATACAGTTCTATAGTGTAATTTATTAGGAGTTGCTCAAACTTCTGTATTAACATGCCTAGCAAGGAATATATTTATCAAAAATATTTTGTCTGTATTTTTATAGACAGACATACTTCCTGACAGGTATTCTGAAATAAACTACCAAAGTAACTGAAACTGGCATGTTGATGTTATTTTGAAAAAAAATAAAACATGTAGAATTTTAAAATATTGTGCTCAGAATTTTTTGGCCCAGAACTAAACATTGGTCTCTAATAATACTGAATTATTTTTTACTCTATTACCACCAATAAGTGCCGATCAGGTTCAAGGTTCCATTGAAATGGCACTGTATAAAAACACAGTTTGAGATAATCCCTGCCCTGGAGAGTTTAGAGAAGGCAAGCCCACGCCACAACCAGTTTGGAGAACAAACTAAGCAACAGGTGAGAAAAATGAGAGCAACAGTAAGAGAAACAAGGTCATATACACAAGCTGTGTGCATAATTAGCAAGTTCTGAGCGTATATATTTCTTGTTTCATACGTAACAAGAAAATTAATGATCTAGTAAGCCTTAATCATTATTAGCCAAACCATTATCACTTCTGTTTTATTACAAACTCAATGAAAAATACCACCAGCATCTAGTAATCTGAACACAGGAATGGAACCAGAAGATCTGGGTTCTACTCCCAGTTTTGCCACTGCTGGTGGCCTTAGCTGAAATATCTCTGTTCACACTCTGTTCCCTACAAAACGACAATAATAGCTACTTCATATGGACACTATGGTTATAATCATTGTTAGTAAAAAGTGTTTTTGAGACTTTCGGATAAAAGAAGTACACAAATGCAATGTGTCAGCATATAAAATGGTGCTGCTTTCCTAATAAAAAATCATTTTTCTTCCTCTTGTTCTTTGTTCCCACCCACCCCCTTTCCTGTCATTCAAATTTGTAATCTTAACACAAAAGGAAAAAAGTAAATACTATAAGGCCCTAAAATACAGGTTGGATGTCCCTGGTTTGGTATCCTCGGGACCTGACTGGTCCCGAACGAGGGGGGTTGCTGGACAGGGGAGGTCATTTTTAGTCCCCTTACCACCGGCAGCCCACTGTCTAGCCTAGGCTCCTGGTCCTGCCAGCAGTCCGCTGGCCCATCCGGACTCTTCTGTCACAGCACTCCTGCTGCCGGCCCTCCACTGGGACTCTTTGGTCCAGGAACATACATGGTCCTGCTGCTGGACTAAAAAAAGTCCAGGTTTAGAGAGGTTCAACCTGTACTAAACAATAAAATGTCTAGATACTTCACAAATTTCTTTCAGTAGATTATCAGAGGAATCTTTCCCCTTCCTCTAAATCCCTTCTGCAAGGACTAGCCTTCCTTCTGCAAGGCTATTTCCTGCTTCAGCTGTTGCAACCAATGGCTATTTCACACACTGACTTTGATCTTCACTGAGCACAATAACTTTTTATGAATTCCAGATTAGGGAACTGCCATTTCAGGTGCCTAAATCCAAAATTTGGCTATTACTGACATCCTCAAAACTTCTGCTCATTTGATGCCTAAATCTGTAGACATCTGAAGTCCTTGTGTGCTGGAATATCCTCTATTAAAGTCTCTCTAGAGATGCCCACGTTTCTGCCAGTGTGCATGTACACATATGCCTCAGTCTAGGTGCCTAGGAACATCTTTTATGCCTAAGCTTCCAAATTAACCATTTCCCCACCAACTCATCTGCAGGGCCTGAACTGGAAGGTGTGTTTAGCACATGCTTAAACTTAGGCAAAATGGCCGTGGAAGCTTTCCTTATAACCTTTAGTCCAGTGGTCAAAGCACTCACACACAGGAAGTGAGAGACGTGGGTAAAATTCTCTCCTGTGCCTGATGTAGAGAAACAGTCTGAACATCAATTTCCCATCTCTCAGGTCCCTAAGCACTGTGCTATGGGACATTCTGGTGTAGTGTCTCAATTTTTCTTGTTGAAACTATTCCTGTGTCTATAAATCAATCAATAAATAAATTATGCATGAAGACAGAGGCAAAATGACTACATAGAGTAGCAGATAAGGCATTCACTTGGAAGGGAGGAAATAACTTTAAATCCCTTCTCCACAAGTCAAGGGCAAATTGAAAAGCAATATACCATGTAAAGTGCAAGGCCATTTATGGTGCTCTATAAATCAAATCCCCTGCAAAGGAAAATTATCATTTATTCATCTGGGATATTAAAAGTAGACTAGTCAATATTTTTTGTTTGTCCACACCCATTATTTAAGACAGTGTAGATAATGTTGTTAAAGTTCTTTAGATTGTGTGTTATTCTGAAAAGTATTTTTCCCACTCCAAGGAGTTTGGATACTTTCTACTCTTTTTGGAGTGTGGATACAGGAAAAAAATCCTAGTATCTTTACCATGAAATAATAATGATAAGAAATGACTGTCCAAGAATGGACAAGAAATGATACTAGAATGACGTATGGCATATTAATTGTATATGTACATTTGTATGTACTTCAATACTCACAGCTCTGGTTTGGTCACCAAAGTCTATCTTCAATCTCCCCATTGCTCTAATGATAGCAATAATGGACTGAATGGTATTACTGTAAACAACAGCTTTGTACTGTTTACATTCTTCTTCAGAATAACCAGCTTCATGGATAATCCTATGGAGGAAAATAATATTAAGTCTTCTATTCAAATGTAGGCAAGCAGATTACTTCAGTTATATCTTTTAATCATACTTACTTCATTTGTTTTACAATTGTGCTTTTCCCTGATTCACCAGCTCCTGAAATATAAGCGTAACATTTATTAAGACATCTTTCTTGACTTCCCTTCATTTCCAAAGCTAGCAGTTCAAAAGTCAGTTTTCACATTTCTAGAATTCCTTAATACTGATGAATTTTAAAATACAATTTTTACACATTGCCTTTGAACACTAGGCAGGATGTTTAAATTAGTTTCTTGACTTGGATATCTACAACAGAAGGAGATTTGATTCAGAAATGCCTTTATACTTATAACTATATTCCATCAAACCATGCTAAATTTTCCTCACTTAAAAAACTGCTGAAATTTCTAATGCAAACGGCGAAATATATATCTGTAGAATACACTAACTATACCAACAAGTTGACAACCTCTTCACAATACAGCCCTGAAAAACAATGTAATCAAAATACCATTACTATACCATTTAAAATCTTGTCTACTAGGGATGCAAATAGGCAGTAAAAAAGTTAAATAATTTAACTAGTTATTTGTAATAGTTTAACCAGTTGGCCCCGAGGCTGGGGTACAGCCAGCCTGCTGGGTGGGTGCTCCGGCCAGAGTGCCACTGCATTGCGGGCGGGGGTCTACTCCTGCTGGCTAGCCAGCCAGGTTCCTAATGCACTGTGGGTCAGGGACTGCTCTCCCACCTGGCACTCCAGTTAACTGATTACCTGTAAGCATGCCGATAAGACTAATGCTTAGTGGTTAACCTTTTACATCCTTATTGTCTATACACCGATGCAATGCACAGCACAGGTGTGTGAGCTGTAAAGCGCAGTGAAGCGTTTGCTGGAGCTGCCCCGCGTAGAACTTGCTAGTATGAACTAAAAGGCAAGATGGGACTGCAGTGAAACGAACTAGATACATTTTTTAGTATATTATTGTAGCCTTATAGTCTTGTAGGTAATAAGTAATTTAGTTAGTTATAATGAATGTATGTTATAATATAAGGTTTTGATTACATTTTGAGAGACTTACACACAAGATGTAGGCCTCAGACAAGCATAAGGGAGCTTTGTGAACTTAGCTCCAGCTCTGGTTGATGTTAGCATGTTCTGATGTTAAAGTGAAGGGATAGAATATTGTAATGCATAGTGATGTTAGTATTAGGTAAAGTCTTGTCATAAATAGAAAGAAGTTGAATGTTGAAACACTGTGACTTTGTTAAAGTGGCTAGAAGTACCCTTTAGTCTATGCTGCAATTGTGTAAATGTGTTTTGTATTAATGGGAGAGAAAATGTTTTAGGAGAGATAAGTGTGAAGGCCACTGTATGCCCAGATGGTCAGAGGATGGGCCGGAGACTCAGAAGCACCAAATAATCATCAACTAAGCTAAAACACACTGAAGATGCAGACTGGACCAGGGGCAGATTGACAAGCTCTGAAGTTAGTGGCAAGCACCCCTTGACAGTGAACTGATAACTTTCACCAGAAAACAACACCTAGGAGGGGTCATGAGCATACTGATATCAGAGGACTGCAAGAACAACCTCCGGATAAACATATGTCACAGAAAGACTAATTGTAATGCTGAGTAACTGATTAAGGCCTGACAAGGCAAAATGCATAGACTTGCATGGAAAGAAAATCCAATAAAGGATGGGGTGTCTTGTATTATTCTTCGGGTTCCATCCTGCTACGACATGGAGCATCAGTTCAGACTGACAAGAACCCGGCTCCCTCCCTCACACTTGGCCTATCGGGCCAATAGGTTGGGTTGAGCAACAGACTGGTAACTATAGCATCAACAGGACATGTGTGTGTGCATGCATATGTTATTTTGTTACATTATACACTTCTCGTGTCTTGCTCACAACACACCTGTTAATGCATCCTAGAATCATGTTTGCTTTTTTTGCAACAGCATCACACTGTTGACTCATATTTAGGTTGTGGTCCACTCTAACCCCTAGATCCTTTTCTGCCGTACTCCTTCCTAGACAGTCGCTTCCCATTCTGTATGTGTGAAACAGATTGTTCCTTCCTATGTGGAGCACTTTGCATTTGTCTTTATTAAACTTCATCCTGTTTACCTCAGACCATTTCTCCAATTTGTCCAGATCATTTTGAATTATGACCCTATCCTCCAGAGCAGTCGCAACCTTTCCCAGCTTGGTATCATCTGCAAACCTAATAAGCGTATTTTCTATGTCAATATCTAAATCGTTGATGAAGATATTGAACAGAGCCGGTCCCAAAACAGACCCCTGCGGAACCCCACTTGTTATGCCTTTCCAGCAGGATTGAGAACCATTAATAACTACTCTCGGAGTACGGTTATCCAGCCAGTTATGCACCCACCTTATAGTAGCCCCATCTAAGTTGTATTTGAAGCATAACATTTTGTCAATCACTTAATTAGTCAGCTTCTGGCATTTAAAAACATCTTTTAGTTTGACTTGGGCTAAAAATTGTATGAAAGTCTAAAAACAATTTATACTTTAAAAAAAGTCTGAAAATCATTTGTGTAAGTTGTTATTCATATGAAATATACAATGAATATTTTTCTCTCTTCCATTTGCAGGTATATATTTTGGGGTTTTTTATTAGCCACTTCATCATAGTAAAAAGTGTATGTACATTCTGCGCCTGGGATGGTACGTTTAATCTGGAAAGAGAGAATTCTCATAAGTTTCTCTCAAAACTCATATCTTTATAACTCACTTGTAGCTTCACTACTCATGGATAGAACCCTTATGTGGTACCACATAATCGTATTTCATATAGCTGCAGATAAACATGATAGATAATGAAAGGAAAAAGAGCGTTCCCCAACAAATGAAGTATAGGGACAAATATTTTCCCATCTCAACTGCTAGGAGGGAAGAGAGGATTGGCTAAATGAATCCTCCAATTTTGGTATCAACCTCTAGCTAGTATGTCTTATAAAGCTGGTTGAAAACTGAAAAGGACCACTCTCACCACACTGATAACTCCATGCTACCATCAAGGCTTGTTTACACCAGCAGAGCTACACATATGCAATTCTCCACGGTACACAAGTAAAAAAGTGACAACTTTCCCCAGTATCAAACAATCAAGTAAGTTGTACTAATGCAAATAACACTAACTTTTTTGAATGAGAGCAGCTACATTACTAAAAGTAATTATACAAAAACAAAAAATATACCCATTATCAGGGCTCGACAAACCATGGCGAAATCCACTCGCCAGCCCCCCACCGCGCATCCACCAGACCCGCACTGCACATGCGCGCACCGCCGGTGAACGGGGCAACCGGCTGAAATCTATTCACCACGGGCGAGTAGATAAACAGATTTGTCGAGCCCTGCCCATTATATCAGAACCAAGCATGCCATGGAAACACAGGGCTATTGAGGAGAACTTGAAACCCTGCTTGAGAAAATTCTTAATTTACAAAACCATTCAGGTCACCAGCTCTATCTACTGAAATCAGGGGCTCCCTGTACCAAAAATGGATGAGTGGGAGAAGTTTTAGATACTGAAGAACAGCTTTGTCTTGAGAGGCTAATATATTTTAAAGGCAACTTTGTTGATCCACCTCTATTCCTCCACATTAATCCTAAACCCATATTTTTCCCAGGAACTTCAGATTGAGAATAAATTATTTGCCCTTCTTGCATCTGATAGTTATTTTTTAAAGGTGGAGAGCAAGAGCTTAATATTGGCATGTACTATATCTGGAGGTGGAAAGAACAATTTCCACCAAATATTCCATGTCATCTGAATCATTGGTCAGAAATTAGGAATCATCCCCCATGCGTACAAGGGAAAAGGATGAATGAATCTCCACAGCTCATTGAAGCTCAGGACTACAGAGCTTCAATGAACAATATCCTGATTTTCATTTGGGATAGAAAGAGATAATGAAGCACCATGCCCTAGCTTCCTCTCTTTCTGCTCTCTCTCACTTTGTATGGAGTTCTTTGACTGTGCCTTCTAAAGTTTCTGTAACTATATGCTGAAAGCACATATGTATAACAGGAAGAGAAGTCTGGCCACTAGCGGCTGCTGGTTTGATTTCTCCACTCATATTTTTCACTACAAGCAAATAGGAGGGGTCTAATGGAGCTTGAGCTACTCTTATCAATGGATGAGGAAACACCACTATAGCTCTGTCTGATGTACTCGAAGCTGTCACCACGGAGGGGCAGAAAGGCAATTCAGGGCACCACACCACTTTTCTAGGAACTAGATATGTGAAAGAGCCAACCTATTTGCTGATGCTTGAGCATTTCCTGTGTTTGATTCCTGCTCACTGATGGAAGGTGAATCTTCCAGCAGGAGCCTCTGCTTTTAGAACAGCTCCTGCCTCCAGTGAAGCAGGAAGCATGGCCCTTCTTGGATATGAGAGAGAGATTATAGAAGTATTTCTAGAAGTTTATGGGGGGCTTTCTAGACCTTCCTAGGTTTCTTGCTAAATCACTATCCCTTCTCAGCATGGCATTTCAGACTTTTTCAAAGCAAAGGCAGAACCTGTATCCTTCCCTCCCACTCTTCACAGGCTCATCCTTTTTCCTGGAGAAGTCTAAGGCCTAGTATACATCAGGAAAATAGGTCAGTACAATGACATCAGAAAAAAAAGTATGAAAAATGCACACCTCTGACCAACACTGTTAAATTGACTTAATCCCAGGGGTAGATGATACCAGGTACACAGGAAAATTCTGACTTTGATCTAGCTAATACCTCTCAGGGAGGGGAATACCGATGATGATGGGAGAATCCCTCCTGTTTCCAGGTAGAGTGTTCACTAAAGTGTTGCTGCTAACCTGCTGCAGCATTTTAAGTGTAGTCTAGGGATGTTATCTATCGTGTAGGCCTAGGCCTATTTCTTACTTCTAGCAGAAACTCGGTAGGGACTAAGTTCTTCACCTGCTCAACACAAACAAATGACACTGCCATTCAAATAAATGGTACTGGCAATAGAATGACTGTACCTGATCAGGTGAGGAAACTGTGCAAAGCCAAGCAGAAACAACTAAGTTGTTTTTACACCAAATCCAAGGAGCCTAGGTAACAAAATATAGGTACTAGAATTACAGTACTAGTTCAAGATGGGGAACCAGATATTATAGGAATAACAGAAACACAGTGGAACAGTAGTCATGACTGGAGTAAAGATACTGAAGGCTATGTGCTGTTCAGGAAAAACAAATGATAATATACAATGCTACTCCACCATTTTTAACAATGAGGTAAAGAAATTAGAAGCGATGGAATGGATTTAAACAGTCAGTCTGGGTCAAAATCCCAAATTACACACAATTAGATAGGCTGTATTTTAAACTTTCTATCTTCAGTTGCACCAATTTCTTCAAACTCAGTAGTTCATAATTAAAATAACTACATACTGTACATAACTTTCTCAAGAAAGAAATGCTGATTACGGCTGTGAAAGCCTGATAAATAGTATTTCAGAATGATCAAATAAACCCATTTAAGAAGCAGAACAGTGTATATAATTCTAATCAGCATAGTATCAGAGCACAGTATAAGAAGAAAGTTCGTCATGATTTGATAACTCATGTTGGATCTAAACTTCCATTTTAAGACCCATTTTCAATACCCCTCTAACTTGACTGGCAAAATTAGTTTGTGTTTAAATTAGGTTTGAAGTTACAATTAAAAATCTGAAATGGCAGGGAAGCAAAAGTTATCACACAAACTTTACCCTGTCTATCATAATTTATCAGCCCCACACCTTCCCTACATAGCATTCTAGAATTCCTAACTTCACAGACAGTTTCATAACTTAGAAACTGAGGATAGGAAAAAAAATGCTTGTTTGCTGTGTGGCTGTAGTCGAGGCACACATGTGGATGGAACCATTGTGGAATGGGCCACCTGAATACCTTAAGAAATTCTGCTTCAATATAGAAAGCCACCCCCACACACACATCTACTGCACACCCCTAGCTATCACCCACCACCTCATATTAGGAGCCATGTGGGGCGTCCCAAAACAATTTCAAACCATACGCAATGAGGACCACATCCTGAAAGAAATTTTTTCTGAACTCCCTCTTCTGGCCTTCAAACATTCCTCCAACGTCACCATCATCATAAACAAGTTCCCCATAGAACAGAACAATCCAACTGAAAATGGTGCCAGATCCTGACATCATAGATGTAAAACATGCAGACATACAAGAATGTTCAACTGCCCCCACAAGGTCCATGGGTCTTATACATGCTTATCACAACATACATCAAATGACCTCAAAACAAATATGTGAGTGAATCCAGACAATCACTGCACTCAGGAATAAACATCCACAGAAAAACAATAAGACAAAAATACACTATGACCCATGGGCAAATGCTTTTCACAAAATGGTCACTCCATACATGACTCTCTATCCTCAAAGGGAACCTGCATAACACCTTCAAAAGATGTGCCTGGAAACTTAAAATCATAACTTTTTGCTGGGCATTAAAGATAATGGACTCAACAGATGCTGGATTTGTTTCATAGCAACAGCCTATGGTAGGGATGTTAAATTTCGATTAATCACCTACTCAAGTAGTCAATAGAATTTCCATCGACTATTTGATTAGTCGATAAGGGTTAAGGTGGGGTACTAGCTATCCCTGCAGCTCTTACTCCATTTAAAAGGCAGAAGGGACTCAAACAGTCCCCGCTCACCTGCGGTTCTGCCTCTCCCTTTGAAATGTAGCAAGAGCCCTGCTTCTCCTCTACTTTCCCTGCCACCTCCTCCCTCCGTGGAGACTGTGCTGGGGAGAACCAGCTTTTAAGATGGCTCCTCCAGCACTGGCTCTTGCCCCCAGCTTACTGCTGCCTCTCTCTGATAGAGGCAGCAGGGGGCAGGGGAACGACTAGTCGAGTCACTACTTATACATATCAGCTAGTCAACTAATTGACTAGTTGCTTACATCCCTAGCCTATGGCAGAGACGGGCAACCTTGGCTCGTGAGTGAGCCACACGAATGGCCCTTTATCTCAATGAGCCATGTGATTGTTGTAACTAAGACAGTGTCCAGGGGTAGAGTAGTTTTTCTAACTGAGCTTCTCTCCCACGCAAAAAAAAAATTAACATTTCAATCATCATGAAATTGATAAGCAACTAGTGAACATAAGAACGGCCATACTGGATCAGACCAACGGTCCATCTAACCCAGTATCTTGTCTGTCGATAGTGGCCAATACCAGATGCCCCAAAGGTAAGGAATACAACAGGTAATTCTCATGAGACCCCTCTCCTATCACCCATATTGAGACAAACAGAGGCTATGGACACCATTCCTACCCATCCTGGCTAATAGCCATTGATGGACCTAACCTCCATGAATCTATCTAGCTTTTTTTTGAACCCTGTTAAAGTCCTGCCAGAGGATGTGGTGAAGGCTACAGTTCCACAGGCTGACTGTGTGCAGAGTGAAGAAAAACTTCCTTTAGTTTGTTTTAAACTTGCTACCTATTCATTTCATTTGGTGACCCCCTAGTTCTTATATTTGGGAATAAATAAATAACTTTTCCTTATTCACTTGATCCATATCAGTCATGATTTTATAGATCGCTATCATATCCCCCCTTAGTCTCCTCTTTTCTTAGCTGAAAAGTCCAAGTCTTTTTAACCTCTCTTCATATGCAACCCGTTCCAAACCCCTAATCATTTTGTTGCCCTTTTCTGAACCTATTCCAATGCCAATATATCTTTTTTGAGATGAGGCAACCACATCTGTAGGCAGTATTCAAGATGTGGGCATACCATGGTTTTATATAGAGGCAATAAGATATTCTGTCTTATTCTGTATCCCTTTTTTAATTATTCCTAACATTCTAATTTGCTTTTTTGACTGCCGCTGCACGCTGAGTGGATGTTTTCAGAGAACTATCCACTTTGACTCCAAGATCTCTCTCTTGAGTAGTTGTAACCAAATTAGTCCCCGTCATATTGCATGTATAGTTGGGATTATTTTTTCCAATGTGCACTAGTTTATATTTATCAACATTACATTTCATTTTCCATTTGGTTGCCCAATTACTTAGTTTGGTGAGATATTTTTGAAGCTCTTCACAGTCTGCTTTGGTCTTAACAATTTTGAGCAGTTTGGTATCATCTACAAATTTTGCCACCTCATTGTTTACCCCATTTATAAATAAGTTGAATAGGATTGGTCCCAGGACAGACTATTGGGGCCCCCGCTAGTTACCTCTCTCCATTCTGAAAACTTACCGCTTATTCCTACCTTTTGTTTCCTGTCTTTTAATCAGTTATCAATCCATGAAAAGACCTTCCCTCTTATCCCATGACAACTTACTTTACTTAAGAGCCTTTGGTGAGGGACCTTGTCAAAGGTTTTCTGGAAATCTAAGTATACTTCATCCCCTGGGTCCCCCTTGTCCACATGTTTGTTGACCCCCTCAAAGAATTCTAGTAGAACAGTAAGGCATAATTTCCCTTTACAGAAACCACATTGACTTTCCTCCAACAAATTATGTTCATCTGTGTGTCTGACAATTTTATTCTTTACTATAGTTTCAGTTAATTTGTCTGGTACTGATGTTAGACTAACCGGTCTGTAATTGCCAGGATCACCTCTAGAGCCCTTTTAAAATATTGACATCACATTAGCTATCTTCCAGTCATTAGGTACAGAAGCTGATTTAAAGGACAGGTTACAAATCAAAGTTAATAGTTCCGCAATTTCCCCACTCGAGTTCTTTCAGAACTCTTGGGTGAACGCCACCTGGTCCCGGTGACTTGTCAATGTAAAGTTTATCAATTTGTTCCAAAACCTAACACCTCAATCTGGGACAATTCCTCAGATTTGTTACCTAAAAAGAAGGTTCAGATTTGAGAATCTCCCCACTATCCTTAGCCGCGAAGATTGAAGAAAGGAATTCATTTGGCTTCTCCGCAATAAAACTTATCTTTGAGTGCTCTTTTAGCATCTTGATCATGCAGTGGCCCCACTGGTTGTTTAGCCAGCTTCCTGCTTCGGATATACTTAAAAAACATTTTGCTATTACTTTTTGAGTTTTTCGCTAGCTGTTCTTCAAACTCCTTTCTTGGCTTTTCTTATATTTTTATACTTATTTTGACAGTTTATGCTCCTTTCTATTTTCCTCACTAGGATTTGACTACCACTTTTTAAAAGATATCTTTCTATCTGTCACTGCTTCTTTTACTTGGTTAAGCCACAGTGGCACTTTTTTGGTTGTCTTACTGTGTTTTTAATTTGGGGTATACATTTAAATTGGGCCTCTATTATGGTGTCTCTGAAAAGTTTCCATGCACCTTGCAGAGTTTTTACTTTTGTCACTGTACCTTTTAATTTTTGCGTAGCTAACTTCCTCAATTTTGTGTAGTTCTCCTTTCTGAAATTAAATGAGATATTCTGCCCACCACAAGGATGTTAAATATTAGTACATTATGGTCACTATTTCCAAGTGGTCCAGTAATATTTACCTCTTGGACCAGATCCTGCACTCCACTTAGGACTGAATCAAGAATAGCCTCTCCCCTTGTGGGTTCCAGAACCAGCTGCTCCAAGAAGCAGTCATTTAAGGTATCAAGACATTTTCATCTCTGCATCCAGTCTTGAGGTTAAAGTTTTTAACTGCCCAATAATTAAAGTTTCCATATACAAATAACTGAAGTTTTGAGTGCAAAGAACTTAACTGCATTCAAATCTCACCCCGTAACTCATGGAAGATTTGCGTAGGTCGTAAGGGAGC
This sequence comes from Pelochelys cantorii, assembly GCA_032595735.1. Taxonomy (NCBI): domain Eukaryota; kingdom Metazoa; phylum Chordata; order Testudines; family Trionychidae; genus Pelochelys; species Pelochelys cantorii. Next base: position 326,936,251 of record CM064326.1, on the reverse strand, counting down.
ACAGAAGGAAGCCCCAAACTATATTAAGCTGGCACTTTAGGGACATGACTGAGATATACTAATATCTAAGCACAGAGATCTCCTTTTGCAAACATTAAAAGAAAGATTGCGGATTGAGGGTGAGGCAAAGAAGCAGCCAGGAAGCAGGTTTGCCTGAAATATGGAGCTGTAGAACAGAGTTGGTTTTGGGTTTCCAATTCAATCTAGCTCAGGAAAAGGGGCAGGGAGTTAACACCACACTCGTATTTGCTCCAGGAAAACTGGTTCCAAGGAGGGCAGAGAACATTTTAATGGACACAAATTTTCAGACAGCATTCGGCTTTTCAGGTGAAACAGTAGGAGCCTGTCATTGTATTAACCCTGAAACAAAAAGAAAATTCGAAAACAAAACAGTTACAGTTAATGTTGCAAAATACCATGATGAAGTATCAATGAACACTGTGTTAAAATCCAACCTACACACATTAAAAATTATGTTAATAGGCTGAACACCCAATGCACATGAAGACCAATGAACAGAAACATTTTCTGTCACAAACATCCAAACCACCTTAACTCTGCCCTTTCAAGTGTTTTATATTTATTTTTTAAAACAGGACAGGCTTAAGGTTGTGTAAATGTTAGGGATATTCGCTATTGGGTAATTGAATAGTTGTGTAATTGCATGAAATCTTTGCAGTTACATTACTATTCGATAGTCCCAGGGGGCAGGACCATCAGCTAGTGCACTTCAGGCCCCACTCCCGGGAAGCCCCCTGCCACCTTGAGCTGCTGCTTCTATATCAGAGGCAGCAGCGTGCAGTGGCAGGGGGAGCCAGTTTAAAAACCAGCTCCCCTTGCAAACCGGCTGCCTGCTGCCCTGCCCTGCTGCCTCTGATACACAGCGGGATGCAGAGCAGCCTCTGTCTGCGGGGAGCTCGGACCCCCCGTGGACAGGGGCTGCTACTACTGTGAAGAAGCAGCCTCTGCCTGTGGGGGGCTCAGGCTCATCACAGACAAAGGCTTATCCGGGAGATGCAGAGCAGCTGCTGTCCCCAGAGAGCTCGGAACCCCCACAGACAGGGGTTGCTTTGCAGCAGCCTCCCCTACCCCTCTCCCCCGCTGCTACCTCTGATAGAGAGAGGTAGATTACCTAGACTTACAAGAGAAGCCCTCCTGCCAGCATAGACAGAATCCGCACTGCAGCATTTTAAGCAAAGACATGCCGTAAGATTTTCTTTGTTTTGTTTCGTTTAAACACATCGATGTGTTAATATTATGTCTTCTCTTGAACTGCTCTTATCTTCTTCATTTTGGAATTTAAAAGTTACATGAAATAAGTTTGAACTTAAGAAAGTTGTCTACGCAGTACCTACAGATGATAGAGAATAAAATATTATAGTAATTCAACCAGGAAGCAATTAAGTATGAAATAAAGATCAGAACATCACTGTCAGAAGCCACAAGAATTCGACATATGACATATTCTGAAATGAAGACTCTGATTTGTTGGACAGAAGATTTGAGGTAATTCAAGGTCTAGAAACAGCCTGTGATGGGTACTGGGATACCTCTGAGCCCACCTTTTCTGCTAGCCTGGGCACTTTTTATCCCTGTCTTGCTGAGCCAAACTATTAGCCTCCTCCAGCACACATATGGGCAGGGCCATACCCTAATGCAGTTTTGGGAAGACTCAGTTTAAAGGGACTTGCCCAAGCACTCAGGTGCCTACCTCCATCGAGTGTAGGCCCAAAGTTATATGAAATTCACCCCCCCCCCCCATGTGGAGGAAGATATGCACAGTCCTAGAGTACTTTCTACAACTTAAGTCTGAAGGCATAGCCTTTCTAAAGGTCTATATAGCAGCAATATCTGCTCATTACAATTATATTAAGGACAAACCCATCTTCTCTTATCCTATAGTCTTCTAGTTCCTTAATGGCATGGTGAATATGTTTAACTCCATTAGGGAGCCACCGCTTTCAAGAGCCCTAAACACTGTCCAAGCAAAGCTGATGGGCCTCTCCTTATAAACCGCTGGCACATACCTCATTAACATCAAAATGACATCCCCATAGCAATTACATTTTCTAGGAATGTGAATGAGTACTTTGAAACTCACTTCATTTTACACTGCGGTCCCTAGGAGACCCATCCAAGCTTCATACCTCAAATGGATTAAGACATCTTCTTGCAATATAATTCCCTCCCCATGTCCTTAGCCAGATTTCACTCCCACTCAGAAGTAACCCATCTCCAACCCCTAGAAGGGGCTCTGTTTTAACCTGGTAAAGAGTCTTTACAAAAATCAAATAACTGGACGAGGGGAAGAGATGTGAGGGCTAATCCACTGTGAAACAGACTCTCACTTTATTAGATAATACAGAGCATTATATTTTAGCTTTAAAACCAGTTATCCATGGTTTAAACCTCAATTAGAACTGGCACATTATTAGGGACCTCTCTTAGGTTCCTCTGGTGGAGATAAGCAAAGCAGCAACATGCAGTTCAGTGCAGCCTTTCCTCAGATGCTACTCTGTGGATTTAGCACAGCTCTACAATGACCAATTTAGGAGAGCAGTACTATAGTCCATACTGAGCTAAGAACTTCTCCTTGCCCATCATCACCCTGGTGGAATATTGCATATGGGTGGCCCTGAAAGAAGAAAGGTCATGTATCAGTAACGGTTGCTCCAAGGGCCGTGTGTATTCATAGTATTGGGGCACCTTCACCTCTACTTCAAAGTCCTACATATCACCAATATTTGGCAGTCAAGGAGGAGGAACTAAGGCGATTATGGGCACACTCCCTTAGATAGTAGAGCAAGACTACTGAAGAATCCACGAAAGACTGCTCAAGAACCCTTTAACTGACATGGCTTTTCAAGGCAGTTCCATAGCCTGCAAACTGGAGAGCAATATTATACAAGTGGGACTGCAGTGAGGCCCTGGAAAAAAAAATAGTTTGGCTTGCCCTAGTACTCCACTTTACATCAGAGCAGTGCATCAACACTGGATGTGTTACACTGGCATAGTTCCAGCAGTGAAAAAACTTCTAATGTAGCCAAACTTTTAATCTTTAACCTTTCTGATTGAAGAGCCTAGGTAATGGCCTAACTCTCTAACCAATGTTCCAAAGCAAATCTTTAAGGAACTCAGATACTGGTCCTCATTTTCAAAATTCAGGTTCTGCGTCATATATGCAAAATGTGTTTGCACATACAAATGTGTTTATATACAATTTAGTTTAAATAGGTTAAACACAGAATATTAAATATCAACATTCTGATAATTAGTCCCAAACTATTTCTGCTTAACAGAGCTTTGAAGTAAGCAAAGCTTCAAATTATCCAAGCAGAGACTCATATTCCTCGACAATTTGAAACAATTTATTCTCCCAGCCTCCACTGCTTAAGCAGAGGAGTGGTACCCAGTTAGAAACAGGGCCATGACCCCCTTTCACTATGGCTGACCAGTTGATTTCATTAAGGCTTCAACACACAAAACATTATGTTTGCAGTGTGCAGAAATCAGCAGGTAAGAGTGAAATTTTTGGCTTAAATGAATAAAGGTAGATATCTAAATAGAAGTAACTTGCTGGTTTTCTGAGGACATTAAGGCTAAATCTAGTCTGATCCAAAAACAAAAACAAAAAAAGCCACTGACTAGCACAGAAATACAAAAATTCAACTCTCTCAGAATCTAGGGCAGAGGCAAAACATCAACCGTTACTAACAAGGACTCAAGTGCTAAACCATATTAGTTGGGAATCCCAGCCAATGACATTAAGGGCTTTAGTATCATATAATGGTTTTGTAATGAGTTTACTGGATTTGTCAGGGATTAGAAAGTGAATCACCATATACCTGAGAAATCCACTTTCAAGACAAATATGTAACGCAAAGGAACAAAGAGGACAATGAACCAAGTTTTGGGATTTTATATTCAGTTCATTACTGATTGCAAGAAAGCAATGGTGGGATTCACCAGTGACTCTTAAACAGACATTTAATTAACCATTAAAGCTACAAATGTCCAATCCTTCTGATTTGTTTATACCCTGCTTTCCGCTACTGTAGGGTGTTTCTAGTCCAAGCAGATCCTAAATTCAGATCTAAATTGTATATATAATTCAGTTACTATCTTATCTGTGTCAGTTACAGAAATTCAGATAAGATTTTAATTGCTGCTCTCTTAAAAAGTGATCGGACTATCCAAACTATAAACTAAGAAAGACTGTCTCTTCATTACATGTGCCAAGGCCCAATCCCCACTCTGGCATGATGAATGCAGAAGTGGGGGCCTGCAAAAGTACCCCAAAACCTTATCTTTCCAGGCTTTGGTATAAAGCTTCCCCCAAAAATCTTAAAAACCTAGATTTTGGGGATAAAAATCCGCTGCCACCACTCAAGTAATAGCAAGAAAACCAGGGAAGAGATCACTTGGGAAATCTCAGCCCTAAAGTAAAACCAGGACACACAAAAATTAACCAAAACCAGGTTAATAAAAAAGAAAAGAGAAAGAACTTTTATCACCACCACAATATTCCTATTACAAGCATAATGACTAGATGGAAAAGTCACCAATTAATATACTCGTGGGGGACCCCCCCATGAGCCAAAAGCTTAGTTACAAAGAAGGGGAAAACCCATTTCTAAATGCACAGACATCAGATTCCCATTCCCAAACCATAAAACCTAACTGATTTATCTAAACTTTACCCTACTTACAGATAGTGAAGAGTCTTTTCTGAGAGAGAGAGAGAAAGAGACAGACACACGTCTGTCTCCCTCAGTATCTGGAGAGAAACTGCTCAGGGACAAAGGAGGGAAAAACCAAAAATTCCTTTGTCCTAGTTTGAAATCCCTATCTGCATTTTTATTGGCTGACTGCTACCTGGCTTAGGTACAGTTAACCCCTTAGTCCTCAGGCTGCTGCCCATCCCTTATGGTCATGATAACATGTTTATACCGAAATTCACAATAGGGTTCTATGTGAACATACACAATAATATAACTAGAAGACAAACCCAGATTGAAGCATTCATGTCCAGCAGTTCATTAAATATTTGCTGCTAAAGTCTTATAACTGGCACTTGGGGAAATTTAAGATAGTTATTTGTATAATCAGCAATATTCAGAAGATCAGGATCTCAACTTTTTAGGGTTAGAAGTTTCTGGGTTTCAATTGTCCTAATGTGGGTACAGACTGTGATGTGCAAATCTCTGGGTGGGGGAGGAGGAGTGTATTCTTCAAATACTTTCAAAATGGCTCGCTTCCTCAACACAAGCCCCGCTCTTCGACCAGAGATCAGAAATGTTTCAATCCATGTGTTAATACGTATTTTACTTCCTGTTCTATAGGACAGCACAACATTTCTGTATAAAACTCCTCCATCCTACAACCCAGACCACTTCTGGTGAAAGTACTGCAAAATATAGTGACAGGAAGACAGTTACCACAAAAAAGTTTATAGAATAAACTAAGGCCTCATCACCAGTAGGCAAGTTAGAACCAGTTATTCATCATGTGTGTAGGTCTACCAGTAGAAACAGAAGTGGTTTATGGATCCCAGTTTGCCTGATGCAGGAATCCTAGAAAAGTTAGTTCAGTTTCAAAACTGTATGCTCAGATACAACCATCTCAAGACTGTTAAATTTATGAGACGCACCTCACCTGAAACAATAGTCGGTAAACCTCCTTATCACCAAAGGACCAAGTAATAGCTTATTAACAAGGAAGAAAATTGTAGTAAACAGCACTGCCAGTAATCCCTAATCCAGGAGAGAAAAGCAATATCTTTACACCTCAGTTAACACTGCTGTTCTGAGAAACATTTTCTATTCATTCTTAAACCTGATAATCCAATCAGCTGATTTGATGGGAGAGCTCTATGGAAGAGTATGAAGTTCTAAGAGGAAGAATACTTTAAACTGTAACCGTTTAACTAAAATAAATGCAATTGACAGGTAAAGATGAGCTCTTCCTAGGAGTAGCACTATTAACATTGGCTATTAGTGGATCTGGCTTTATACAAGTATGGTGAAAATATCACTGCTATACTGAGTCAATATTTCTCAATTATACTTGGTCTATAACCCACAGAAATAGTCAAAATTGACCTCACAACTGACCATATTGCAGAGATGTGGAAGTAGGACCACTGGATGATTTTTAAAGCATTCTGTATGTTGGGAAATGGCATGCTGATTGAGATGCTTTTCTCTGCCACACACAGACTCTGTCTACACTGCGAGTTTGTGCGTTAGAAAATACGCTAACGAGGGACTCATCAGCATAAATCGTGATATCATTAGCATATTTTCTGCCATTTCTTTTTGTGCAAGGGGTTTTTGCACAAAAAGAAGCAGTGTAGCCGCTTCCGTTTTGCGCAAGATCTTTATGCCTCTCTGGGACAGGCACATGGATCTTGCGCAAAATGGAAGCAGCTACCACTACTACTTTTTGCGCAAAAACCCCTTGTCAAAAACAAATGGCAGAAAATATGCTAATGATATCGCGACTTATGCTAATGAGTCCCTCATTAGCATATTTTCTGCCACAAAAACTTGCAGTGTAGACAAAGCCACAGAGCACTCAAATTCAGGGAAGCAGTGCCTCCAGAGATTCTGCAGATAGATCCACCACCTCTGACATTCCACTTCCCCTGCTCAGAGCTATACAGGGGTTTTGTGCAAAAGGTAGCAAGCTTGGGAAGAAGACGACAAACTGCTGCTTCCTAAGTCCTGTGGCACCTTTTCGCCTAACAATAATGCTAAAATAAATCTGTTAGTCTATAAAGTGCCACAGGACTTCTCGTTGTTTATATAGTTCTACACAGGGGCTAATATCTTTGGTCATGTTGTAATAGCTTAGTCTAGACAAAGTCTGATGGTAAATAATGAAACCTCCAGGGATAAAACTTCCTTGATGACAGTATCGGGTCCTCAGAATTAAATTCTCTACAACCTACTGACAGGCAGTTGTTACACCGCTATGTGCTAAATATTAAGGTTCTATACAGCAAGTGTGGAGAATAATATTGATGGGGGTGCACACTCCAAGAATTTGGTAAATGGTCAAGAGCCACATTCTATGATATGGAGGCGGCACGAGGTCTGGGATGGAGTTTGGGGACAGAAAGGAGCTAACAACAGAGGACTGGGGTACAGGAGAGGTTGTGGGTCAGGAAGAGAGTTTGGGTAATGGAGAAGGTTGTGACCTGGGGCAGTGTGGAATTGGGTGTAGGAGAGAGAGCAGGATCCAGGAGAGACCCTGACCACTGGGACGGTAATGGGGGGGGGGGCGGAAGAGAGGAGTGTAGGGAGAGGGTAGGTGCCAGGTGCAGGATTTGACCAGGAAGTGCTTACCATAGAAGGTAACTCCCAGCCAGCAGCCCAGCAGGACCTCAGGCAAGACCCCTATCTACTGCACATACACTGCTCAAAGCCCCTGCAGGGGCAGGGGCAGGGGCAAGGAAGAGCTTGCATGCTGCTTGTGCCATAAGCACAGCCCAGGCAGCTATTGGTTGGTTTATGGCCAGTGCTGCAAGGATAGTGCTGGTGGTCGGGGCAGTGCACAGAGCCCTCCTCCATGGGGTGTGCGACACAGACACACACATGGCCCCATCAGCCGACCGCTGTGATTGGGAGTGGGGCTGCAGCAGGCAGGGAGCCTACCTGATGGTTCTGCTGGGCCACAGGATGCTGGGGGCCCAGTGTATCATGGCAGGCCAGATCCAAAGGTTTGATGGGCTGTATTTGGCCCACAGGCCATATTTTGCCAAACCTTGCTATACAGCATTGCTGCTGTTGCATTGGTCCCAAGAGACAAGATGGGTGAGGTAAGGTTAATATTAAAGCCAGACCTGAAGAAAAGCTCTGTGATATCTTCAAAATCTCTCTCTCATCAATGGACTTTGGTCCAATAAATATTCTCACCCACGTTGTGTCTCAAACAGTAAGTTAAATTAAAATTAAGAATATTAAAAATGTACTACAGTTAACATATAATCCAACTAAACAACAACTTCATAACCTCCATACACTTTATATCTACACTAGAGATCTTACCGTGGCACAGCTGTACCACTGGAGCTGTGCTGCTTTTCTCCTGTGTAGCCACACTCTGCTGACAAGAAAGAGCTCTGCGATCAACATAATCAAATAACCCTGACCAACAGCAGCAGCTACGTACATGGGAGAGTATCTCCCCTGAGACACAGAAGAACACATGCGGACAGGGCTATCGGTGAAACTTATGTTGGTCAGTAGGGTGTTTTTCACACCCCTGACCAACAGAAGTTTTACTGACAAAAGTACAAGTTTAGACATTTCCTTAGCATGCCTCTTTCTACTGTCGTGTAATAACTGATCATTTACCATACCTTTCAACAGCTCCCATGAATCACTCAACCTATATTTTCATTTTATGTGGAAATTGCTTAGTTTAAAATAGAAATTAAATAGCCAAAAGTGAGAGTAACTAGGACTAAAGCTCACTCTTCGCCCTCTAGTGCTCCTGAGATTCGAAGGATAAAGGACTCTCCTCTCTCATGTAGAGCTTCTGAACTCCAAGATCATGCTACTCTTTTTGTCTTTTCCCACTGTACAGTTTCTGAGTTCCTAGGAGTCCAACTCAGTATACACAAGTTAAATAAGTAGTCATTTTATTAAAAACACTAACCAAAGCAAATACACTATAGCACCACATACACTGCTCTTTATTACTTGAAAACAGTGGCTGATATCTTCCTATGAAGTGTTCAAAGGCACCACTCCATGTCCGTGTCAAAATTAATTTAGAGTTTGAACACTATGCAATTCAGGATATAAAGAATACAAAAATTGTAGTTACCAAGATAAGATATTCATATTCTCAAACAACTTATATTAATGCATAGGTTACAGTTTGTGTGTCCTGGGTAACATTTAAATTTTGAAATGGATTGTTTTTTAATGTTGCAGGTTGAGCCTCTCTTTTCCGTCACTCTTGGGAGTGCCGAACCAGAGAATTTGCCAAACCACAGGAGCTCAATATTGTGTAGTACAAAGGTAGGCAAGAGAGCCTCCAAGGGCGAGATTCAGCCCATGAAGCCGATTAATCTGGCCCACAGATGTTCTGCCTTTCCCCCACTCCCAGGCCAATCAGGGCCTGGGGATGAGGAGTGCACAAAGTCTCCTCCTGCCCTGCAAGAGACATGCGGCGCTTGGAGTAAACCACCCGCTGTTCAGCTGGTGGTTCAGTCTAAGTGCTGCGCAGCCCTTGCAGGGCAGCGACAGGGAGCGAGACACTTCACGTGCTCCCCACCCCCAGGCTCTGACTGACCAGGGGCCAGAGAAGCGCACAAAGCGCACAGGCACTTGGCAGGAACCACCAGCTGTTCAGAACAGCTAGCTGTTCTCTCAGGCGGGGAGGGGAGGCAAAGACTTCACTTGCTCCCCCACCCCCAGGACAACCAGGGTCTGTGGGAAGGAAAGCATGGAACTGTCCTGGCTGTGCCCTTTCTGCCCGAGGCCCCACCCCTTTCAGGGTGGCCCGGGACCACTTCAAAAATCTATGAAGTGGCCTCCCTTCTAAAATTATTGCCTATCCCTGGTCTAGCAATACTTCCATTGCTTACTCAGCTCTTAAAAGACACTTACGGGTAAATTAGAGCTAAACAACAGCACAGAACACTGAGAGCCAGCACTGGTGGCTGTAAACAAATTTTATGGGACCGTGGGAAATTGGCCATACCCATGACAAATGGACATCTAAAATCATGCCGGAGCATAGATGTTGCTGGACCAAAGGGCGCCTGACTAGAGAAGTTCAACCTGTAGTGAAGTTAGATGATAAGTCAGGTTTATGATGGGAAGCTTCTTTCCTCCTTGTTCCACAGAATAGTGTGCTCAAATACAGTTGTGATAAGGAAACTTTATAATACTAATACTTCTTTTGTTACTTGATCAGAATCAAGATGCAAAGATAGTTCACATACTTTTAAATGACTTCACAGAACATCTTATTCTTCCCCCGCACCTGCAAAGTTTCTGTCAGACACACACTTGGTTTTCTTATGTAACCACACAATATCTCAAACATATTAGTTACTTAATCTCCTCCCTGTAAGCTGTTTCTGCCCCTCTCAAGTCAGAGGCAGCCCATGCACAACATCTTGCAAGACTAGAGCCTAACTATTCATAAGAAAATCATATGTAATTAAAAACCAATGTAGAACATGTTTATATTCCCTTTAAAATGACCAGAAACTCTAAGGGAAATAGTTATACCAGTCACAAAATTTAACACACTTAATATAACTCAAATATTTAGTATTCAGACAGCTATAATCTCTTAAGGAAAAACTACACTGTCACGTTACTGGATTTTGAGGGGAGCAGCTAGATCGCTGCTGCACCCATGGGAGGGGGGGCGGTGTTTGCCCCAAAAGTTGGTACAAAGGTGTCAAATGAAAGCTTATCTTATACTGATTCTATATATGCTATTCATGTGATTGTATAATGTCTGTGTGTGAAGTTATAAGCATGTACTTTGTGTGGATACTGAACGTTTCTCTGTATGTGGTTGCATTATGGGCAAAAAAGCTCAGCCTATGGACATGCTAATGAGCAAGTCTCTATGGAACAATAGCCCTCTATAGGCCAAGGACACACCTCAAGAATGGTGACTGATACCTAAAGGCTACCAGCAGGGAACACAGGGATAGGCCACGGACCAGGTGACCTGCTGCAGCCAAGAAGAGACGAGGAAGGAGGTATAAAGAGGCCATGTGGCAGCCTCCATTGAGTCTTCAGATCTGCTCCTGACCCCAGATGCGGCCTTGCAGGGAATCACGAGCCGGGAAGAACTGCGGACCCATCCTGACATAGGATGTACACCAAGGACTTTTAAGCCAGCAGTTACAAGATCTCTGCTGCGAGCCTGCATCGAGAACTGGAAGATTCGATGCATGTAATGTATGATACTTTAACAACCTTACTCTCATGCTTTTCTTTCTCTTAGTAATAAACCTTTAGATTTTAGATTCTAAAGGATTGGCTCAGCGTGATTTGTGGGTAAGATCCAGAGTGCAAATTGACCTGGGATCTGTGGCTGGTTTCTTGGAACCGGACAGAACTTGTTCGTGGAAGGTGAGATTGGGTTCTAAAACCCCTCACCTGTGTATGAGGCCCGGGGCCATCTGGGGCACAGATATTGTTGGGGTGTCGGAGGGGTTTTGCTCGTGAGGCTTCTGGCTAGCCAGGCAGGCAGCTGAAGCGCTCTGTGGGACTGGTTTGTGGCCTACTTGGGAAGGTCTCCAATCTGGGGACTATAGAGAGCCCCGAATTTGAGCAATTCACCCTGAGCAGACGCCCTCAGCTGTGCCCAGACCTGGCCTGGCACGTCACATACACATCATGTGAATATAATTGCATATCTAAGCAAGTTTTCATTACATAATAAAAATGTACTGTGCAATTTAAAAAAGGAGTTGATTTTGATATTTCTTCTCCTTTCTAGAAAGACCAGCACATTACCTACAAGAACATCTGAATTTTGTACTACTAAATGGACAGTAAAACTTTTAGTTTCTCTCTCGTAATTTTATAGAAAAAACCTCTCAGGTTGCAGTGCTCATTGTTGTGAAAGAATAAGCCAATAAATAACCTGTTACAAATGAAAAGACTAAAGGGCTTCTTCTCAATGGCATTATATTAAATAAATAATAAGAGTTGTTTACAATACTACTGCACTAAGCAAATAAATGTGAAGAAAAAGTCTACTCAAGAAAAGGTAATTGGAACACAATCGTAAGACAGAACTAAAACCCTAGTCTTGAAATCCGATCTCCACAAATATTGGTCTGCCTGCACCAAGCAGTAAGACAGCAGAGCTGTAACAGTCCTTCTTTTTTTTTTTTAATCTAAGTTTAGTATTTGATCCTGGGGTCTCCAATGATTTAAATGGGACTCCATGCAGGCATTAAGATCCACATAATTACTTATTATTTGTATTACAGTGGCACTTGGAGGCCAAAGCTCCATTGTGATGTGTACAAACATAACAAAAATAGTCCCTGACCCAAAGAGCTTAGAATCTAAATACAAGACTAAATAAAAGAGGTGGATAAAGGAAACAAATGAAATGATGCTGGTCAATGTGGAAATGAGTGGCTGAAATAAAACAGCTACCCAGACACTGAATTTTTTTTAGGCCTCACAACAGAGTGCAGCCACCTTACCCCCTCCCCATTGCTGCCTCCCACAGAAAGAGCAGGATGGGGCGGGGCACTAGGAAGCCAACTTCTAAGCCTCCCCCCCCCCCGTCTCTGTATGGGGGGGGAGGAGGGGAAGGCAGCCGAAATAGGGATATACGGGACCTGGTGCTCCAGGGGAACTGCCTGTCCCCCACGCCTGCTGCTTCTGATAGAGGCAGCACCACACGGTGGGGGGAAGGGGGGAGGAGACAGGCAGACTGGCTCCCTGCGCATACCAGCTCCCACAGAGCCACCTCACCCCTCTTCCCCCATCGCTACCTCCGCATCAGGGAGGCAAACGGGAGTTGCTGGCTTAAAAAGCCAGCTCCCCACGAACATCAGCTCCAGCCTGCCCCTCTGCATGTAAACATGTAATTGCTGAAAAATTCAGCAGTTACCCGTTTACAAAAACAAACATTTGCTAACATCCCTAGTTCAAAACATTGGCATCATTTACAGAACAAAGATCAGCCTCTGTATAGGATGGAGATAAGGCACAAAGTTGAAATCAATGTATTTTTATATTCATTTATTGTGTATAGTTTGATGTTATGAGTAGTAGCTCACATACTATGCCAAATATAATCATTGTATGCTAAATACAACAGAACCTCAGAGTTATGAACTGATCAACCAATCACAAACCTCACTGGAACCACAAATATGCCATTGGGAAGAGCGAACCGGGGCCAGTATCAGAAGAAAATATTAACTTTTAAATGAACTAAAAATACAGCGATTTCACTGTCTTGATTTCTCTTTGAAGTATTTAGAAAATCACCTGCAAATGGTGGGAAATAGGCAACTGCCTTGTGTTAATCCAGATAGCTAATTATCGGTGATATTTAGGAAACAGGAAGTTACTTCAAAGACACTACTGTTCACTCAAGGTCTGTGTGCTGTGAAGATGCCTAGAAATGATATATAAAGGGCTCTTGGGGCCTGATCCTTTTTCTTTCAAATCCGCCTGTGCTTCATCCGGGACTCCAGTTTCATTTTGGATCTCTCTGGTATTGGACATTGGACTGAACCTATGGACTAATCCTGGAAGAACTCTCTGCAACTTCAAACCTCACCATCTCTATGAAAATAACCTCAGAACTATACAGATGTCTGTATGCATAATGATCTTTTAACAAATACTCTTTTAAAAATAGATTTTTGTTTAGTTAATAAAAATTGCTTGTATGTATATGGGCAAGATTTGAATTATCCATTAACTTTGTGAATTGTGTCAATCCTTTGGAATTGGTTGAACTTTTTATATGATAAACAAGATTTTCAATAGGTCTTCATTATCTCTGGAGTTGACTAGCTGGGAGGAAGCCCAAGGCTAGGTTGCTTTAAGGGAGCTGAGTTTTTGGTTTCCGGATAACAAGTATTGTGGAAGCTGTTTTGTTGCTGGCTTGGTGATTACGTATTGAAAAAAAATCATCAGTTTAGGGTTTTTCTGCCCCATTCTTTGCAGGTTGCCTAATTGGAAAAAAAAGAGTGCCCAACCTGGAACCTAGGATCTTTATCTAATTTTCCCCATGTCAATGAGCAATTCTCTTCCTTTCAACTGTTACATCTTATCCTGTTATTTGCTCTTTAAGTAGCTAGGAATGGGAGGCCAAGTTTTCACAAGTGACTTAGGCACTTTTGAAAATGGATCCTGGTGCTGTACAAAATGTTATGAAACTACTTTTTAAAAAAGATTATTCTTCAAAGTTTCACTGTACAACTGATTAAAATATAGATAAAACTACTTTGTCTATTAAATATGTTTGATATATTTTAATAGTAGTTGTTTTGAATGCAACTTGACTATTACTTCTGTTACCTAAAACTAGTTTGCATTTCCAGTCAAGATATGTCACTTGCTTTTCAGAAAACTGTCTTTGAATTAGCAGTGAATACACAGGCTTACTTTTAAATAAGAAAAATGGAAAAAAGCCAAAAGATTCCTTAAAGCCAAGTCATCAGGAATTTATCTCAAAAAAAAAAAAAAAAAAAAAAAATCAGCCAGGAAATGGAAGCATAGGAATAATCAACTTCTTAGGAATACAAAGTGCTTGAACAAAATGTCTATGTATTTAGAAGTTATGTCTGTACAAAATTGTTTATTAAGTATATCTTTAGATTGAAGCATTCAAGAATTCAAAACTATCGAAGAGTTAATAAAAGCATTTTTATTAAAAAACTTTTCAACAAAAAAGCCTTTTTGATCAAAATGAATGGTTTTTCAACTAAAATGTAGGGATATTAGCGTGTAGTCCAGGGGTGGGCAATAATTTTGGAAGTGCCCGCGGGCCAACCCAGAAAGGGCGGGGTTGAAAACTACCCTGCTGGTTATGATGACCTTATTTTCTGAACCAGCTGCAGCTAGTAAGAACAGTTTAGTTTAAATTATGATACAGATAAACTAACATAAGAAAGTTAAAATGCTTTATCAAACTTCATTTTAAATAAAGTAGAATATTATGTCCAACACAAAAGGTTTCAATGTTTTCTTTATTTATGGGAGGGGTGGGGAACCCTTTTTGGGTCTGGGGTCACTGACCCACAAAAAAAAAAAAAAAAAAAATCAGTTGGGGACCACACAAGTGAGAAGCAAAATCTCCTCCAAAACCCCCACAACGTTCACTGATGTGGACCCAACTGAGACATCACTCTTTGGTGCCCCAGCCTCATGGGGCAAGGGGGAAACTGAGGTTCAGGGCTTCCCATAAGACCAGATTTACTTTTCTGGGGGTCTGGAGTTAGTGAATTTTATGGACTTCCTTAGGATCTGGGGTAGGGACAAAAATGAGGGGTACAGTGTGCAAGACAGAGCTGCCAGCAAGTAGGATAGGGATGGGGTGCAGGATCTGGCAGGGAGCTTGGGTGCAGAAGCAGGCTGGGAGTAAGGTGTCTGGCCAGGTGAAGGGAGCAGGAACAAGGGAGGGTGCCGTGTGTAGGCAGAAGAGAGAATGCAAGAACAAGGGAAGGTGTGGGAGCAAGCTGAGGGTGCTACATCTTGTTGGGAGAGAAGTGATGGGATTGAGTGGGAGGGGGGGTGTGGGCCTGAGGGGAACCTTACCTGGCTTTGTGCTCTCTTGAAGCAACACCTGCATCCACGCTGTCGTGACCACCCGGAGGGAGGCCCTGTTGCCACGGTCACGCTGTCTTGGAGGTTGGAGACACTGCTGCCGCAGCCACACAGTCCAGGGCTGGCCCCAAGGCACCACAGCCATGGGCCTCCCTGGAGGCATCACTGCTGTGGCCATGCAGTCTAGGGCCAGCTCCAAGGCACCACAGCCACAGGCCTCCTCAGAGGTGTCGCTGCTGCAGCCATGCAGTCCAGGGCCGGCTCCAAGGCACCACGGCCACGGGCCACCCTAGAGGCACCACTGCTGTGGCCACAAGGCCTACCTCTAGGGCAAGCAGCCACAGACTGCCCCGGAGTCTTCGTGACCCGAATTTCCGGGGCCAGCCCCGGGAGGCGCCGTGGCAGCAACGCCTCCAGCCTCCAGGGCCGGCCCTGTTGAGGAGCCTCAACCCCAGTGCTGCCTCCTCTGCAGCGGCTGTACAGGGGTGGAGGCTGAGCTCCTTCCTTCCATCTGCGTACGCCCGTTGGGGGCAGGCCCTATAATTGCCTCGTGGGCCGGATCAAAGCCAAGGCGGGCTGGATCCGGCCTGCTGAGAGGCTTTTGCCCACCGCTGTTGTATACCCTTGATCTCTTGCTGGAAGATCACACCTAAGAATACAGGACAACCACACTATATGGCATACAAAACTACCCAAGTAAAACAGTATTTTAAGACTTCGATATATTTTCATTCGGAAAGATTTAAAAAAAAAAAAACCCCACACAAAAATAAATTACCACAACCCACAGTGCCTAATGCAGTGGTTCCCCAAACTGTGGGCTATGCCCTCTTCAGGGTGTGGAGGAATGTTCAGGGGCACACAGTGAGGCCCAAGCCAGCGCCCACAGAGGATCCAAGAGGAGGAAGCATCACCCAATCCACCTCTGGCACAGTCCCACACCTGATCACAGCATGGCCCTGCCCGCAGCCCTAGTTCCAGATCTGGCCCAGTAGCAGCTTCACTCCTAACTATTGGGGGGGGGGGCACACTGACGGATTCCATTACAAGTAAAGGGGGGGGGGGCGATCACAACATAAAAAGTTTGGGGACCACTGTTCTAAGGCCTAGCTTAGCTGCTTTGACTAATTTTAACAACATACCTTTAGTTAATGAGACCAGTGCAACTTTGTGTTTGGACAACATTTAAACTCAGCTGTTACTTAACAGTGGAAAGACTAATCAGTGAAATCAGTATAATTCAGGTTCAAATTCAATGACAGTGGATCCACACAAAAAGTTGTCTCGAATCAATTTAATTAGCAATAATCATGCCTCACCTTAACCTCACTGGCTATAATACTGCCACTGTGCAAAGCTTTCTGCTATTATACAAGCCCTTAATAAAACATATAATGGAAAAAGCTAGAAATACAAATATTGTAATATGCATAATACCTTGCATTTGAATGTATTAGCACCAAAGAAACACTCATGTCAGGATACTAAAATAAAAATAAGTTTTTGTAGAAGCTAGAGTCATTTTGTCTTAACTAATCATTTGGAGGTAAACAGACAAGTTTATAAAGGACCAGAAAAAAACAACAGGAGAAACATATGAACCCTGGGGCAGGACAGATGGCAAGCCACACAAGTAGGTCAATAAGTATTTATCTGAACTCTCAATCTTCTCTGAATTATGGGCCTGTTCATGCAATCATTAATGATGTAAAATCTTAGTCCAATTATTCTCAATAGGTTCTTCCTGCTTAAAAACTTGAGGATCCAGCCCCAGTAAAAATTAACTCTGTTTTTCACAGTCCGTGTTAACTGAAGGAAGTTTTCAATATTTGAATTGTACTATTCCCAAAATGTATTGGTAGAAACAGCTTAGCTATATACATTGGAACTGCATAAAAACTGTACAGAAGAATATGTATTTTCTAATATTACAAACTAATTCTGTGAAACTTTTTCGGAGGAACAGTTGCTTAGTGGTCTTTAAATTGTGCTTCTTTCTATACATCCCATGCAAAAGTCTGTGCATAACTATAAAAGTTAAGTATTTCACAAAAAACAGTGAAAGATTATTCTGGTTGGAGTTTCTAGGCACTACCATAAAAATGAAATGATCAGTTTCTTTCGCCTTCAGAAATGGAAACACTAGAATGTCTACAACACAGACCTCACATGATTGTTGCATGAGGTAAAAAGTAAGGGCTGAGGAAGCACTGCACTAACCAAATACGCCTGAGACTTTCTGAGGAAAAAATCTCTCTCATAAAAATGAATCAGTATAGGACTACATTTGTTTTTCTCCACACAAAGCTTGTTTCACCTCTATATCTATGGCAGGGAAGAACGATGCAATAGATTTCTAGAACAGGAAAGAGAAACAATAAGTGTTTCTTGTGCAAAAAATATTTCAGAGTAATATTCTGGCAAAGTCAACATTTCCTGGGAAACATCAAAATTGTTTGGTTTTTTTGTTTTGAAAACTATTAACTACTAGTACAGCTCCTAAACAGCAGAAAAAACATGCAGTTCACTGACTTTGTATATGTGGGTTAATATATTCCTGTTCAGTTTGTACGTTTAAAATATACAAGATACCTTATTATAATAGTGTAACGCAAAGCTCACTTCCTTCATTTGTGGATTATTGTAAAAGTATCTTCCTGTTATAACTAAGGATTATGTCACATTCGTTTAGTGAAGAGTTTAAAATGTTCACTTCCGATATTCTGAAATCTCTTAAACCAGTGGCGGAGAATTTAAGGCTCAGGGACCAGATGCGGTCCTAGGCTTGTTTGGATCCAGCTCCTGTGGCATGGGTCTCTCCCAGAATTGAGGAGTTTATGCAGGCACTCCAGTCCTCCCACTGTTCCCCCTCCCTACCCCCCGCGGACCTGGAGCACACAAAATCTATTAGACCGGCCTCCTAGGCTCTGGCACACGAGGGGAATGTGGGGAGTGTTTTTCTGCTTCTCAGTCGGGGTCCTCATCAGTGAGGGAATTTGGTTTGAGGTTTGTTGTTGTTGGACCATTTTCTGTGGGTCAGCAGCCCCTGATTCAAAACAGGTTTCCCCACCCCTGTCTTAAATCTTCTGATTTACACAGCCATGCCTCATTCCCTCCCCTCAAAATTCTGTTTAAAAATATGCCACATAAACAAATTACCACACCAGTTTGAATGGATAAGTATATACTGATTCACTCAAATACACATTAAAAAAAAAGTCACCAAATGCCATTTTAAAGTAGATATTTGAAGTACAGGCAAAAAAATTGGTGTTCCTCGTGGAAGCAGGGCACTTGGAGAGTTACAGCAGTACCTCGTCGTGCTCCTTTAACGTTTGTTGTTTCAAAAGGCAAGCGAAAACGAAAGCGCAGCTCCACAGGGCGTAAATGCTCAAATAAAAATGATCCAACCTCAGGGTGCTACCTACACTGATCATTTCAGTTGACATCAATTCTTCCCCTAAGCCAGCAGAAGCCAAGTGAGCCGCTGCCCTTCCTCTCCCCACTCCCGAGAACTTATCCGAGAGATGGAGCCACGAGAACACCCACGCTCCGGCTCCCGAGTGATCATCGTACGGGGCGATACCGACAGGTGCGGCCCGCCCCCGCAGGAGCAGTACCCTGCCCGAACCGGGCCAAGCCCGTGGCGGCTAGTTGCAGACGAGGCAGGATCCCGGGCGGGGCAGCGGGCAGACTATGGCTCAGGCACAGAGCCGCGCGCGGGAGGCACGGGCCGGGCAGCGCAGCGGCCCCCTCCGTCCCTTACCTAAGAGGAGCAACTTGACTTCTCTGGCCGCCTTCTCGCCATCCTCCCGCAGGTTCCGGTCGATCATCTTACTCCGCTCCACCGCCGCCTTGTCCTCCGCGCTCAGCGTGCAGCCCATCTCGGGTCCGTAGGTCGCTACGGGTCCCCCTCGGAAGCTCCCGGTGCAGGTGACAGAGCTCACGCCGCAGGCGCGCGCCGGGGTAAGGGGGCCCCCCGCAGCACGCACAAGGCTTCGAGCCGTTTCTCTCCGGGCGTCAGCTGAGCCAACGGTCCCCGAGAGCAGGGATCCGCTGCTGCCCTCGCTCGTCAGCCCAGTGATGCTGCCGCAGCCCCGGCTCCCAAGGCGCCGCCTGTCTTCCCCCACCGGCAACGCGAGCGCGCGCACACCAGACAACACCTCACGCGAGCCGGAGACAGGGCGGGGGAGCGCGAGCCCAACACTCCCACTCCAGTCTTGCTCGCTGGAAGGGGGAGGGGGGGAAAGGGGGTACACAGTGCGCGTGCGCACGACAGCTGGCGTTCAAGCCTGGGGGAAGAAGGCTGGAGTACTTGAAAAGAAGGGTAGGTAACCCGGATGAAAAATGGGGAAGGAGGCGGCAAGCCACCTCCCCCAGGCCACGCGGCGTCTGTGTGACGTCACATGGCCGACGGTTTAAAAAAGTCTCTTGGGGGGGGAGAACGCTGCGCAATTTTTGAATTTCAACGGTTGTCGCGCCGACCAGCCTCATAAAAGGGAGAGGAGTCGCCCATTCAGGAGTGTATCAACGGGCACACGCCACGGGAGTCCCGCAGTTGGCCGGGGAAAGCGCGCCTGAGAGGCGAGCCGCCCCGAGCGAGCTCCCTGCTCTAGGGGAGGACGAGGGTCAGAACTCGTAAAACTTTCTTAAAAGGGAGCGAGGAGTCCCAGCAGCCGCCGTGTTTCCTTCTCGCTCCCAGCAGGGGAGGAGGGAGAGCCTTGAGCTCCGCGGCCGTGAGCGCCCTGGCCTCCTCACAGGCGAGGAGACATCTCTGGCCGTCGCCCCTCTGAGGGGTTAGTCTACCCCCAAAAGGGGAGGGGGCAAGGGGGATGGGTAGCCAGTCAGAGGGGTCCAGTGCGATAAGGGGGGGAGCTTCTGATGACGAGCCTGGCTCCAGTCATACTCAGCGGTGCCGTGGCTGGCGTTGGCAAAGGGGTGACTGGCCAGAGGGGTCCCCTTGCGCGCGCGCACACCCCCCCCCCGCACACAGCTGTTTTTCGGGTTCTCTGTCCAGTGCCAGTGAGGGTTGCCTGGTGCCCGGTTTTGGAGGAAAGTTAGGTCACAAAGGAGACCTGGCAGGGTCTGCTCAGCTGTACTGAGTAGACGACAAAAATTCAGTTCCAGAGGGCCAGGGGGAGGCATGGGTCATTAACCCTGCTCAGCTGGGGCCCTCTTCTGCCTGTGGGTAGGCTCTTTACCAGGCTGCAGCAGCTCCCATGGCAGCTCTGGAGCAGAGGGATTCTCAGAGCACAGGAGAGGAGAGGGGCAGCTAGATCAAGGGTAGGCAATAATTTTGGGGGAGGGAGCACTCCAAGAATTTGGTAAGTAGTAATGGGCCGCACTCTCCACTTATATTAATGGGGGAGGTGTATGTTGGTCTGGGACGGAGGTTGAGTGCAGAGGGGAGCTTGAGTTGGGGATTGGGGTACAGGAATGGGATCTGGAAGGAAGTTTGGGTGAAGTAGGGGTTGTGACCTGGAGATGAGGGCCACAGGGCTAGGGAAAATGAGGGGGTGGGGTTCCAGGTGCAGGCTCTGACCAGGAGGCACTTACCTTAGGTGTCTCCTGGCCAGCAGCTGAGCAGGATCCTCAAGCATGCTCCCCGCCTACTGCACCCCTACAAGCTATGTGCTCTCTGCATGCTGCCCTCACTGCAAGCATGGTAAAGGTAGCTCCAACGGATCTGTTTCCAAACAATCGGCGCTGCGATACAGTGGGTGCAGCACTTGAAGCCCTGTGGGATAGCACGTGGCCCCTGCAGACAGCTGCGTTGAGCGACGTGCCCCAGACAGCTGCGTTGAGCGACGTGCCCCAGACAGCTGCGTTGAGCGACGTGCCCCAGACAGCTGCGTTGAGCGACGTGCCCCAGACAGCTGCGTTGAGCGACGTGCGGGGGTGTGGCAGATATGGAGCTAGCTGGAGGCTCCCACTGGGCCATGGCACATGGCAGGCCTAATGTAGATATATTTTGCCCACCCACTGATCTAGATGATTCAGAGAGCAAGAGGGGGAAGAGGCATGAACAAGGATGGACCGTGGGGAGAAAAGGCAGAGTATAGGTGGGGACTTGGAGGTCCGATTACTAGCTATTAGAAAGATGGCAACCCTAAGCAGTAACTGTGGCTCACAGTCCCTGAACTTCACTTCCTTCGCTTTCCTGCCACCATTGTGCCCTTATTCTGTCACAGCCATGCTGGGCCCACTCTGACCTTGGGTGTGGAAGAGGGCAGATGGGGTGCAGACATGAGCCAGGTGAGCTCTTTGCCCAAAAGGAGCCTGGATTGGTGCTTGTGAGGTGCACACAAACCAGAAGCAAAAATTGATCTGGACAGCACAGCTCAAACAACCACTTTTAGGGTATGTCTACACTTCATTCCTCTCTCTCAAGAGGAATGTAAATGCAGACACCCGAGACTGCAAATGAAGCGGGGATTTAAATATCCTGTGCTTCATTTGCATAATCGTGTTATGGCACTATTGCAGAATAGCGCTATTCTGAGAGAAAAAACGGGTTTATTTCTAGGTAAAACCCTTCCCTCGAAATAACCCTTACTCAATTTTTGGAGTAAGGGTTATTTCAAGGGAAGGGTTTTATCTTCAAATAACTCCATTTTTTCTCTCGTAATAGCGCCATAACGTGATTATGCAAATGAAGCCTGGGATATTTAAATCCCCGCTTCATTTGCAATTTCGGGTGTCTGCATTTACATTCTTCTTGAGAGAGAGGAATGAAGTGTAGACATACCCTTACTGAAGAGCAAGGGTTCAAACTCCTGGCCTGCAGACCATCCGCAGCCACAGCAATTGCATAATCCAGCCCAGGAGTCCTGGTGGGAGGGAGGGAAGCTGCCTGTTCCATTCCCTAAGCCCTGCTCCTCCTGCCTTGCCCCCACCCCTGTGGTACCCCATCTCTCAAGGAGGTTATTTCAGGGATCATTTGGATGGTCTGATGTGGTGCAGCAGCAGCAGTCTCCCCCCGCTCCATACTTTCTGCAGTGGCAGGAGCCGTGGAGCGAGTGAGTGTACTCACCAAGGCTATGTCTACACTGGTGGCTTTTTGCGCAAGAAAACGTCCACACTGCCATGTGCGCGCTGTGCTTTTGCGCAAGAGCTCCCATGGCAGTGTGGACGCTCTCTTGCGCAAGAAAGCTCTGATGGCCATTTTAGCCATAGGGCTTTCTTGCGCAAGAAATCCCTGCCGAGCGTCCACACTGCCCTCTTGCGCAAGAGCTCCTGCGCAAGAGGGCTTACACCTGATAAAAAAAGAGCATAACTCTTGCGCAAGGAGCCCTCTCTTACCACGCCGTACTGTAAATTTCCTTGTGCAAGAGCGGGTGGGCAGTGTGGACGCTCTGCAGATTCTTGCGCAAGAACGGCCGTACTTGTGCAAGAAGCCGCGAGTGTAGACATAGCCCAAGTGTGGGGAAACGGAGTGCACTCCTGCTGCCTTGGTTGGGGAGGGAGGGGTTGACTGCTGCTGCCAGGCCAGACTCTCTCTCCCCCCCCCAATGAGCTCTGAAGCTGTGCTTGGGGGATAGGATGCCATAGGGGGAGAGGGTAGGGTGATGATGGGAAGGGGTGGGGCTTGAGGAACAGTAACATATAACCCACACCAGGATTTCAGGGTCAGATCATGCAGTTGCTCTAGCAGGGGCTGGCCTTCAGGTTTGAAGTTTGAGAACCCTCCTGAAGAGGATGTTACAGTCTCTCTCTTGGGAATACTGAGCACTATAGTTTAGTTAAAAATGAGAAACTTGCAGTTTCTTCTGATTTTCAAATGCTAAAAGAGTCCTCTTGGTTAAAAAAAAGTCTAAAATTGCCTTCAACTGAACTGCTTTTTTTTTAAAGTTTGAGTTTAGCTAGTATCAAGGTATGGTTGAAAAAATGTCATTTGTTACTGAAGCAATTATTCCCTATTAAAATATCTTAAACTCACTGTCTGAATGTAACTTTTCAAAGTTGGCATGATTTAAGTCCTCACACAGCAAAGAAAATGAAGCCAATTTGAAGAAAAATGGCTTGGTTAACCAGCAGAGGGAAACAGCTGCTTGGGCCAGAAATCTTAAGTCAAATGTTTATAATTAGCAGCTGCATAAAAGGAAGATGCATCTGTACTCAGCCTCCTTCCTTCACCACAAGACTCTGCTTCCTGCTCTGCTCACCCCAATCAGCTCCCACCTCTTCCCCCATGAGAACATGTGCTCAGTTTATGTTCTTTTCTGGCATCTTCCCCCAAGCAATTTTCTGTGTAATAAATGAACAACTTTTTACTAGCTTTGCTATTTATTAGTGTTACTACATATAAAATAAACTATGGTCTATTGTGGCTTCTCCACTGCCATGCAGGAAACCTATTGTCAGTCTCATTTCTCAAACCAGAGAGTTTTGGGAGCAGCTACCTAATTTACTCAATTCCAAGTGAGAAGGAGGTAAATAATGCTACAACAGTGATCCTTAAAGTAGATTAAAATGGATTGAGGAATGATGGCCATGAAATAAAATTCTTGGTATTTGGGTCACTTGCTTAGCTATCTGAGGCTGGCAAAAATGATGTGTGTCAACGTACAGATAGCTTTTCTGAAATAACCAAGTTTCTTTGCATGTATCTACTAAATTAAGAAAAATAATTGAGTTCAAACACATTTAATTATTCCTTTTGAGGTAAGAAACACAGCATGTTTGGATTGCTCTTCATTTCACTAGTTCAAATTTGGACAATAGGATGGGTCATTCCTTTTGAGACAAGGATTTGTTACAACATTTGTGGTGGAAGTATAAATGAAAAAAATAAACAATGTTATCTCCACAGTATCATCCCTCTTCTCCTCCCTCCGGCTTTTCCCACATGTGCAAAAGCTTGGGTTTTTTAGGTGAGATGTGGCAAAGAACTAGAGAAAGCAGATGGCAGAGAGCTAATTTCTTTGGCACCATACCCTCCCTAAAAACCTGTTGAGACATAGGTGCAGGTTTCCTCCTGCCCTGTGGGGTGTGCAGCCTCCCTGCTCTGCACCTCCCCATGCTTTTCCCAAAGTCCTTACTCCCACCCTGCCTCCTTCCACCCCTGCCCCACCACTTATTATACCTTCCCCTGAGCATGCCCCATCCTCACTCCTTCCCTTTCTTGTCAGAACTGCCCACACACCACAAAACACACCACAAAACAGCCAGTTGTGGAGAGTGCTGAGAGGGAGAAGTTGAGTAGTGGGGCTTCTGGTGGGTGGGAGGCACTTGGGGGGGAAGAGCTGGCTGCCAGGGGATGATAAGCACTACACCAGTGACTACAGAACTTTAGGATGTGTAGGAGAACAGTTCCTGGCTGCCAGACACACTTGGCAACTCTGAGGAGAGCCCTTTGTCCTTGTCTACCTCCACTTTTTCATCTATAATTTCATCCTCTGAGTTAGGTCTTCCATGTACTGCCTCTGAGCTGTCCAAAGTGTTCACAGGGCTCTTGGCAGTGGAGGTCACCACAGAGGATAGCATCCAGCCCCTTATCGAAACAGTGGGTCTTCAGTGAAGCCCCAGAGAATTGGTTCGCTGCATAGGCCTTATGATATGCTTGTCTTCGTTGTGCATTGCAGCATGTCCCACTTATACCCCTTTTCACACAAGTATCAAGAAATGTGCTCTTACATGTTCCCATTCCTATGGATCTCTTGCAGCTGGGACTGAACAGTCTCCTCTCACCATACACTGATCAAATCCAACAGCTGAATAGTGGTCCAAGCAGGGAAGTGTTTGACATGGGCATCTGGGAAAATGCCATGGCACCACTGCACACTGAGCAAGTCCATGGGGGGTTCCAGGTGCTCAAGCTGCGTGGGGTACCAAGATTTGTAAGAACCATGCGGATGAAATCAGTCACTAGCCTCTCCAGTGAACTCACACAGAAAAAACAGCCAGCAGGAAATGGGATTTTAATTTTGTGGGGCTTGCAAGGGGCAGAGTGGGTAGCTGGTCACCTGGCTGCAGGACAATAGAGTTCAAATTGCTGACCAGAGCAGATGACTGGGAATTGTAGGCCACTTCCTGGAGGCCAAAATCAGTGACAAAATGCTTTGAGGTGTCTACACTGTATGTTTGCCAACAACAAAGGGAGGGGAAAAGAAAAAAGTTCCTTGTGCAGCTGGAAGTTTTTGTTGACAGATATGGCTGTTTTCCCCATCAAAAGTTGTGTTGCAGTGTGACCGCTCACACAGTTTTATCACCAAAAATCACTTTGCCTTGAAAAATGTTGCCAGTGTAGACAAAGCCTTAGGCATCAAACCTACCCCCGTCTCACTAGCATCTCCTATTGACTATCTCAGGCAGCTTCCTGCCTAGTAAATGGTAAATTTAGTCTCCTATTTAAATAAACAATGTTATGCAATAATCATTGCGTGCCTTAGAAAATTCTGCTACCATTGGAAATTAAAAATCATGCCAAAATTTGTAGAACAACAGTACAGGAATGTAGCTGATAAAAACTTAGAATATTCAGAAGTTGCGTCAAATGACAAACTAATTTAGGGTCCTGTTCAAGTTCATTAATTTCAACGTGAAGAACAGTATCCAGATATTAGGTGAAACACGTCTCTAGAAATGACTTTCCCATTACTAACTTCATCAAATCTATATAATCAACTTGCCTGTGAATATTTAATGCAAATTAGAATTTGTGTTGCAGCCAAAAGCACTAAATAATACGTGGTTTGTAAATTGTATAGTATCATAGCTGGATAATATTAGGTAGACGGAGCAAGCAACTGGACAGTATAATAATATGAATATACTGATAAGAATGTGATGGATGGAGGATTTCAGGGAAAATAAAATGTTTATTGCACAAGAGTAACAGTGCTGGATAGAAGAGGAGCAGGGTGAATGCCTTATAATGTAGGATTTGACTGTGCCCTCAGATACATTGGACAGCTTCTGTTTACTTCAGTGGAATTCTAATTACACTCGTGGAGAGGAGAATCAGTTTTGTCTGAGCATACTATGCAGTCCAGAAATTCTTACAGATTTACTGCAAATATTTTACCAGAAATTAAGTGTTTTTAAATGCTTAAAATAACAGAGATGGAGGGGGCATTTGCTGCTTAACTTATTTTAAATTAACATTTCAGAAAGCAGGTCAGATGACTCCACAAGTCACACTGGTCATTTCTGTTATTGAGACCCCAGGTTTTAGGGGGTTTTTTTTCCTTCCTTCTTCCTTTTGTGAACCTCCCACCTTAAGCAGAGAAGATTGAGGAGGGGTTAACAGTATTTCCTCCCTAAGTTTCCCCCATATAAAGACCATCTATTAGAGGTAAGGTAGGGACAAAATTAAAAAGGGAATAAAAGACACAACACCAATATGTTAACTGAGCTCTCTTTATTCATTCAGGGAAAAGGAGATGAAGGGAAGAGAGGATTAACAATGCTAGATAAACACTAAGTCTATGTCTACACTGGCGGCTTCTTGCGCAAGAACATCTTGCACAAGGGTTCTTGTGCAAGAGGTCTTGCACAAGAAAACGTGCACATTGCCATGTGCGAGCTGTGCTTTTGTGCAAGAGCACCCATGGCAGTGTGGACGCTCTCTTGTGCAAGAAAGCTCTGATGGCCATTTTAGCCATAGGGCTTTCTTGCACGAGAAATCCCTGCTGAGCGTCCACACTGCCCTCTTGCGCAAGAGCTCCTGCACAAGAGAGATTACACCTGTTAAAAAAGAGCGTAGCTCTTGCGCAAGGAGCCGTCTCCTACCACGCCGTACTGTAAATTTCCTTGCGCAAGAACGCGCGGGCAGTGTAAACACTCTGCAGATTCTTGCGCAATAACGGCCGTACTTGCGCAATAACCCGCCAGTGTAGACATAGCCTAACATATTCACACCAGACATGCCTATGGGTAGAACGGAAGATCTGATGGAGTGTCTCTACCTTTTCCAGTAGGCTACAATGGAAGATGAACTGAGGACCAAATCACTGCTCTACAGCCAAAATGCTTCTGAAATAAATGTAGTCAAACTTTACTAATTCTGGGTCACTGAGAACAAAAATGATGCTTAAAATTGTTGATTGGCTCTAGTTTTCAGGATATGCTATTGGGTCAGTATATACGATCCTTGACTTGGGAATGGCGGAGGATAAGTGAGTTATAAAGGGAAGGGATCTCAATTTAAACCAGAAATGACTAAAATACATCTTTGACTGGATCTATGAATAAATCTATGACTGGGTTTGGACAGTACTTGCTTTTTAGGCAAAACAATGAATGATGCAATCTGAAGCTGGTATTGCGTCATACAGGATATGAATTGCATCATGTTATTCCTAGAAGTCATGGATGATGCAATCATAACGAAGCTTACATCACTCTGCTGAACAAATTGCCCTATATCAGCTCTAGAAATCATACAGTGTCGTGCTCTCTTATTTGTCAGTGTTTGATTTTGCAAAGAGACACATTTCTGTTTAGCCAAAGTGAGCAGAGATGCCTCGTACTTGTGTGAACAGTGCAGATAACTTCTGCTATGTTTGTGGTGAAGTGACTTTTGTATCACAAAAGCACAGTATAACCACTATGGTTAAGAAAGCCTATCACCTTTATTTTGGCTGCAAAATTGGAGATCGGGACAAGAGGTGGGCCCCACACATATGCTGCAACACTTGTGCAACAAATCTTCGCCAGTGGTTGAACAGGAAAAGGAAATCTATGCCTTTTGCAGAGCCAATGATTTGGAGAGAGCCAACAGATCATACCAGCAATTGTTACTTCTGCACGGTGCCTCCAGTTGGGAAAGGTGTGTCAAAGAAGAAAAAGTGGACTGTGCATTATCCAAACATTCCATCAGCTATACGCCCAGTACCCCACGGAGAAGGACTGCCAGTTCCTGATACACCAGAATCATTCTCACTCGAGTCAGACGAGGAAGAGGAAGAGGATGAAACTTCTGGTCCTGAACCATCAATGTCACAGGACCCACATTTTCTCCCATCCTCCTCCTCTGAACCACACCTCATAACACAAGGTGAACTGAATGACCTTGTCAGGGATTTGGAACTACCCAAGAGTAAGGCAGAGCTGTTGGGCTCCAGACTACAGCAGTGGAATCTCCTGGCAGGTGATGTTAGGGTTTCCATGTTCCGTGACCGTCAAAAGGATCTTGTCCCATTCTTCTTCATGGAAGGTGATCTTGTAGCCTGCAACAACATCGATGGTGTGATGGCAGCCCTCAACATCGTTCACGATCCAGATGATCCAGACTGTTCATTGATTCATCGAAGACGAGTCTTAAAGCTGTTTTGCTGCATGATGGCAATGTTTTGCCATCAATTCCAGTTGGTCATGCAGTCCATATGAAGGAAACCTATGACAACGTGAAACAACTTTTGAGGGGCATAAACTATGACTAACATCAGTGGCAGCTTTGTGGCGATTTGAAGGTTGTTGCTCTCTTGCTTGGTCTGCAGACTGCATACACAAAGTACTGCTGTTTTCTCTGCGAATGGGATAGTCGTGCAAGAGATTCCCACTACATCAAGATAGATTGGCCACTCCGACAGTCATTGGAGCCTGGGAGGAAAAGTGTTCAGCATCCACCACTTGTTGAATCGAGGAAGATTTTGTTACCACCCTTACGCATCAAGCTGGGTCTGATGAAGAACTTTGTCAAGGCCATGGACAAAACACAAGCAGCTTTCAGGTACCTCCGTGGAAAATTTCCAAGGTTAAGTGAAGCTAAGATAAAGGAAGGTGTCTTTGTTGGTCCTCAGATTCGTGAACTTCTTCGAGATGATGCATTTGACCATGCACTGCGTGGCAAGGAAAAGACGGCATGGAAAGCCTTCCAGTTAGTGGCAATAAATGTTCTGGGAAACAACAAGGCAGACAACTACAGGTTGTTGGTGGAAAACCTCCTCAAGGCATGCAAAAGCCTTGGTTGCAACATGTCACTAAAGATACATTTTTTGCACTCTCATCTAGATTTTATTCCACCGAACTGTGGAGCAGTGAGCGACGAGCATGGCGAGCGATTTCACCAGGACATTGCAACAATGGAGAAACGCTATCAGGGTAAATGGAGCCCATCAATGCTTGCAGACTATTGCTGGACAGTGACAAGAGATGCTCCATTTAATGAATACAAGAGACAAGCCAAGAAGCGCCAAGTAGACACTGAATAGGACTAAACTTTGTACATAATCATTTTTTGCCTTTTGTTTCATAATAAATTTTATTTATATAACCCTTTTGCTGATTTTTAAAGTGTTACATAAACAAGACAGGTGAAATATTATCATGTAAAGCAACCATAAACACATGAAAAGACCTAGGTTTACAATTTATGATTAAAACTCTACTATCTACACAATATACATAGACGTAAAATGTAAAAACTTAAATATCTTGGAAACAGTAGCGAATCAGTTGTTTTAATTGTCATATTTGAATTCAGCACATCAAAATACATAATAAATAGCACATTTTATCTCTGAAGCGGACGACTTCTAAGAAATTGTAGACCAGTGTAATTGAGCCAGGACTTGGAAGCTGAGATGAAATGTCAGAGATGGATTGCAGTTAAGTACCCTGTCTCGGAGATTCATCCTATCCCCTTTGCACTGTCTTGCCTGTATGTCTGACCTGCCTATTTGGATAGGACCCATGTGCATGAGTCAGCTTCCCAAAACAACTGCACCCTGATGTTAAACCTTACAATGGATGATGAGTGTTATCTTGGGCAGGTAACAAAGGTACAAAACTCTTCAGACCTTGAGCATGAACTACTTCCTGTTGGACAGAAAGCAGAGAAGAAGCAGCTCCTATACCAGATTGTTTTGGGGATATTATGTTGATACAATTATTTGGTCAAATTATGACTAGCATGATGGATTAAACCATAGAACCCTACAAATTTACATTTCACCCACAAAATTATTCCTATAATTATCAACACAAGACCAATTTTGACTATTGACACGATGATTATTGGATTTTATGACCACAGTTGGAGGCTGGAAGTTTCTCTTGGAAGAGAGAACAATTTCTGCCACCAATAGGAAAAACTAGCTGATTTTTTCACTCTATCCAAAACTTGATTGATAGTATTAATAGCCTCTTACACTTGGTCTTGTTTTTACAACTGGATTAGTTTGCTTTCCAGGTCTCTGAGGAGTTGCTCCAGAATACTTAGGTTCATTACTAAATTAACAGGGTCCGGGTGTTGATAGAATTTATACGCCAAGATTAAGTTTGGCATATCCCAGGTTCTTGAACTAAAATTATTGTCACATCCTTTTAATGTGAACACAAAGCATAAACAGAAATTAGTTTTGTTAACATTTGGAATAGCATACAATTGGTTAACAATAATCAAAGGACATCTATTGTGAACACACATAGGCTGTGTCTAGACTGGCATGATTTTCCGGAAATACTTTTAACGGAAAAGTTTTCCGTTAAAAGCATTTCTGCAAAAGAGCGTCTAGATTGGTCCCGGAGTTATCGTTAGAACGATGCGCTTTTGCACAAAAGCGCGTCTAGATTGGCGGTGCGCTTTTGCGCAAAAGCAGAAGCCCGGAACCATTTTGAAGAGGGCAAAAGGGCACCAGCCCTTTCTGGGGGCGGGTCTGGAGCTCCGTTCAGACACGTGCTTAAAGGGGTCTCGCCGGACAGCCGTTTGTCTCCTGCTCCGTGGATTAGGACCTCTCGCAGGGACTGACAGCCATAGCAGGTTTGGTGGTTGCCCTCTGCCTTTTGGACACCACCCTTTTGCCCCCAAGTGCTTTTTTCCTGGTTTTGGTTTCTTGTGCCTTGCTTTGTCTGCCATGGAGCCACGGGTGGCCATGTGCCTGCTCTAGCCCCTGTCGGCCATTTTCAAGTGCCTGCAGCTGGTGCTCCAGGCTGGTGCCCTCGTGTTCCAGGACCAGGAGGCGCAGATCGCCTTGGACTCCCTGTGGCATCCCCACCCCACTGTGGAGAGGCCACTCTGGAGACTGGACACCAGTACAGACTGGTGGGACCAGCTGGTCCTTGGGCAATGGGACGACCAGCAATGGCTCCGAAATTTCCACATGTGAAAGAGGACGTTCCTGGAGCTGTGTGCCTGGCTCACCCCTGCGCTCCAGAGAGCCACCACCTGGCTGCGTGCACCCATCCCCGTGAAGAAGAGGGTCGCCATCGCACTATGGAAGCTGGCCACCCTGGACAGCTACCGATCGGTGGCACACCAATTCGGGGTGGGAAGATCCACCGTCGGTGTGATCGTCATGGAGGTAAGTTCCGTGGGGAGTGGAGTGGGGGGAGGGTGCTGCACTCCATGCCCAGGGGCAGCCAAGACTCCAGGCTGGGTCACCCAGGGGTTTGGGCCGTCCCTCCCTTGCACAGGCCTGCTGGTGGGGGGGGGGAGGCGTGGGGTGAGGGGGCCTTGGTGTGTGTGTGCGTGTGTGTGTGCGTGTGCGTGAGGACAGAGGGAATCACGGGGGGGGGGGGCCCAAGGGAGCGCACACTCACCCCTGCCTTATGTGATGTGTTCCCTTGTGTTTCTCTGCACCCTTCTGCAAGTCGTCCACGCCATCAATGATGTCCTGCTCCCGAGAGTGATCCGCCTGCACGACGTGGATGCTACACTGGCCAGCTTCGCTGCCCTCGGGTTCCCCAACTGCGGGGGAGCCCTGGATGCAACCCACATCCCCATCCAGGCCCCGGAGCATCGAGCAGCCCATTTCGCGAACAGGAAGGGGTACTGCTCTATTGTTCTCCAGGCCCTCGTGGACCACCGGGGCCGCTTCCTGGATGTCTACGCGGGCTGGTCCGGCAGGGCACACGATGCCCGCATCCTCCGCAACTCTGGACTGTTTCGCAGGCTGGAGGCGGACACCTACTTCCCCCGCCGGGAGTTGACTGTCGGGGATGTGCCTATGCCCATCTGCGTCATCGGGGACGCGGCCTACCCTCTGCTGCCCTGGCTAATGCGGCCCTACATGGGGCGGCCGGACCAGAACTGGGCCCGGTTCGATGACCGCCACAACCAGGCCCAAAATCAGATGGAGTGCGCCTTCGGCCGCTTAAAAGCCCGCTTCCATTGTTTGCTCACCCGTCTCGAGATGGGTGAGCGGAATGCAACAGAGGTACTGGCCGCGTGCTGCGTGCTCCACAACATTGTGGAGCGGAGTGGGGAGGCCTTCCTCCCTGCATGGATGGCAGCCGAGGAACAGACGTTTGAACAGCCCCACACAGCTGCCATCCGCCAGGCACACCAGGATGGGGTGCGCGTCCGAGAGGCCCTGACGGGCCTGTTCGCACAAGCCCCATAGTAGGGTCGCCTCGGTCTCCCCATACAACTCCTTCCCATCCCCTACCTTTTCCCCTCCCCTCCCCTTACCTCCCCCCAATTGTAAAGCGTAGGTTCCAAGCACATCGGCCGTCATCGTGAATGTTCATCGGGTGCGTCGGACGTAGCTAGGGTTTTTCTTTTAGTTTAGGCTAGGGTTTAGGCCACCATCGCCTGTCCGAGCTGTCCCGAAGAACAGGAAGAGGATTCGTGGTTCGTGCGGAAGGCTCAAGTCAGCGTACCCGATTCCAGTCATCTTCGAGGGATCTCCTGGCTGTTCCTCTCCCGAGGCCCGGAAGGACCAAAGGATTGAGGTTGCCAGCTTCGCCGTCGTCTTCCATCGAGGGATCTCCTGGCTGTTCCTCTCCCGAGGCCCGGAAGGACCAAAGGATTGAGGTTGCCAGCAACACTACAATCGTCCCAGCGTCTATACTATGTACATATTCTTTTGTGTGCATCTTTTAATCTTTCTTGCTTGTTTGTTATCTATGTTAATATAGTTGTGGTTTAAATTTTACTGAAAAGTGTCAGTATTTATTTATGCGCCACAAACCAATGACCACTTAAAGGGACGACTGGTGATAGATACAGAATTTGGTGTCCGCATTTTGTAATCCTCTTAAATTTAGTTGGCTAATTGGCATCTCAAATAATTTATTACAGTTACCTCGAGTAACACAATAACCAACACAGTTTTGTTTTCAACTGAAAAACTTGTATGTTTTTATTTACAGTGGGGAGAGGGGGAGGAGACCTTCAACTGGGAGGGGGAGGGGGAGGGGGAGGAGACCTTCGAGGGGGAGGGGGAGGGAGAAGAGACCTTCAACTGGGAGGGGGAGGGGCTACTCCTGGGAGGGGGGCAGGCTGCACGGGGAGGTGGGCAGGAGGGGGCATTGCAGGGGCAGGAGGGGGCATGGGCAGTGCTAGGGGAGGGATGGCGGGGGCATGGGGTAAGGCCATGCCATAATGGATGGCATGGGCTACGTGGGCAGTGAGGGTGGCGATAGAGTCAGCCATCCTGGTGCACTGGGCCTGGAAGGCAGTGTAGCCAGACATGAACCCCATCTTGTTTTTCCCCCCCCAGAGAGCAAGAGAAAGGCAGTCAGCCTTTGATGCCCTGGGAATGCAGGTGTGCTGCTTGTCCCTGACTCTAATAAACAGAAACCAGACAGTAAATGGGCTAGCTGATAACCGGAGGGGCCCCCCCTCCTGCTGCCCTGATGGCTAGCACCAGTAATTGACACGCCTACACTGTCCCAGGAGAGGAATCTTCGCCCATCACATACTAGAGTGCCCATTGTCTGCATTTTCCCAGGTGTGAATTATGCTTTGCACCCTTCCTGGGAAACTTGGCATTCAAAGCCATTTTCCCTAATTGGCCACTTGAGACCAGGAAGAAGCCTACGTGACCCAAGGGGTATAAAGAGGGGTTTAGTAGCCCACCCCATTTGAGCTCCAATCTATACCTGCTGGCAGGTATATGTTGTCTCCCGAGGTCTGTGGGACGCCCAGCCTCGCCCTACTTCTTCCCGAGGGATTGAGAGAAAGACGCTGGCCACGCCAAGTCTGGAACGCAGGGGTGAGAATTATACCTGCAATGTGTTTCTTATGTGTACACTTTAATTTAGTTACTCTATTATAAGTTTCTCTAATCAACCTGTTTCACTTCTATTGTAAACAAGAAAATAAGATTGTGCCCTCATTCACTTTATAAGTTTAAATATATATATTGAACCAAGTTTTCTTTCTTCTTTCTTTTCTTTCTCCTACAAATAAGCAAGTGTGGTTTGAGTTTCTGACTTGAACCCGTGCTGCTGTACCCGAACCGAACACAAACAAAAGAACTCCAGCTGGTCATAAGGGACAGATATAGGGAGAGCTTGAGCGTTGGATCGTGTCGCTTCCAGGGGACAGATCCGTTGGGGCACCTCTCAGCCTCCCCAGGCTGCCCACTGCGACGGGACTTTGTGTCCTACCAGTCAAAGTCTGAGGTGTAAAGCTCTCCCTGTTAAACTCTGGGGCGTCTGTCAGCCTGTTGGCTGCCCACTGCAAAGGATCCCGATCCTAGCAGTAAAGACACGGACGTTAAACTCTTTGGGGCACCCGTCAACCTCCTCCAGGTTGCCCACTGCTAAGGGACCCCACTCCTAGCAGTTAAAGTCTCGGGTGTATAGCTCACACACACCACACACTGCCCTGACCACCGGCTGACAGGCGGCCCGGGCCTCCTGGCACCACTGCAGGTCCCCCTCGACGCGTTGCCTAATCGCAGCCTCAATGCTCTCGACGGTCTGCACATGGCATTGAAGGAGCTGGTCCCGGTGGCGGAGCCTCTGCCTCGGTGGTTGGGCAGCTGGGGGTGCCGCTGCTGCTGGACTGGAGGGTCCCCAGCTTGTGCTTGGTCCCACTGCAGGGAAGAGAAGAAAGGATGGGTCAGTCAGGCAGGCCGGCCACTGTCCCCACACCTCATGCCGGCCACTGTCCCCACACCTCATGCCCTCTACCCCTGAGCCCAGGTGACACCACAGTAGTGTGGCTTGGGCCCACTCCATCCTTGCCCCCCGTGTTGTATGTTTGCAAGGAGGACCACCCCTGGAGTAGGGTCCTCCTCCATATATTGTAACTACTGGTCTGTGTCCTGGCCCCGTGGAGGGCGGAAGGGCGCTTGTGTTGCGTTAACCTGTAGAACTCCCTGCTGGTGGAGGCTGTGAGGCTTTGGGCTAATCACTGGTGTTTGACAAGGAGCGAGATGCGTCCCCACACAGTGCCTGGGAGCACATCTGACAGAGGTGGTCTGGGCTCTCAGATCCCCATCGCGTGGGATATCTCCTGGACGGAACCAGGAGAGTGACTGGGAGGGGGGTGTCCCATCCTTGCAGCAAAACTCAGGCGGCCATAGGGGCGGCCCGAGCGCTTCCCCCCCTTCTCCCTCCCACTATCCCTCACACACGTAGCCCAGGGACATGTGTGGCCGCAGTGGGGACTTCCCTCGGGGAGCCAGCCAAGACACTGGGAGCAAGCGAGGGACTCAGTGGGGGCCACGTTCACAGGGCTGTGATGCTGCGGTTTACCCAGAAGCAGCTGGCTGTGCCTCACAGCCAGGCATGGGACAGTGTGCCGTTCTCCGTGCTGCACCCTTGAGGAGGTGCGGGCTCTGGCCTGAGTCCCTGGGGCCCTGGCTGGTTCCAGCCGGCATCCACCCTTCCCCCTGGTCCCGCCGAATGTGTGCAAGCAGCACGGTCCCAGGCGTGCCCTGCAGCTGCCTGCCGCAGCCACATGCCGCTCAGTCACCAGGCTGCACGTGCTGCTTCCTGCCTAATGCTACACAGCGTGCAGCTCACGTGGCCTGAGTGACATGCTCTCCCCCCCCGCCCCCCACCCTTGTGAGTGCAAAGTGCAAGACTTACCGGTGGATCCTTCCCCGGCCTCGGAGGAAGACCCCCGTAGGAGACATCAGGGCTGCTGGAGGGGGCCTGCTGGGTGGCAGTGCTGGCCTCATCCTCTGATGCACTGCTGTCGTCTCCTTCCCCCGCCTCGGTGGTCCTGGTGACGGGGGGGCGCACGCTGCTGTCGACGGGCACGTCCGGGGCTTGCGGGGCTGGCTGGCCCAGGATGGCGTGCAGCCGGTCATAGTGGGGGCAGGTGTCTGGTCCTGCCCCCTGGCTCTCGCTGGCCCACACATAGCCCAGGCGAAGTTCTTTGACTTTAGCCCGGACCTGTTCCAGGTTCCAGGCTGGATGGCCCTGCTGGGCTAGCGCATGGGCCATGCAGCCAAAGATGTCGGCGTTGCGGCACCGGGACCGGGTGTCGTGGAGGCCCTTCTCCTCCTGCCACAGGTCCAGGAGGGTCTCCAGCTCCCCCGAGGACCACGATGAGGCTCTTCTTCTCTGGCCCCTGGGGGCCTCCTGCGCTGGGGGTGCAGGTGGCTGAGCACCCGGAGCTGCCATGCTGGGCTGCGAGGTGGCTGCTGGGCATGGCAGGGACACCATGGCAGACCTCAGGCCAGAGGTCTGAGGCACGCTCCTGCCACCTGCGCTCAGCAGCCTGCAGCTACTTTAAGATCTCGGGTTACCAGGAAGTCCGGGGCTACTACGGGGGTCTCTCAGCATCCAAACAGCTTTTTTCCGTTTAGCCTGCTTTTGCGCAAAAGTCTTAGCTAGCTGTCTATCCTGGCCCTTTTGCGCAACAGTTTTTCGCAAAAAGGACTTTTGCCCGAACGGGAGCGTCAAAGCTTTTCCGGAAGAAGCACTGATTTCGTACATGAGAACGTCAGTGCTTTTGCGGAAAATCAAGTGGCCAGTGTAGACAGCTGGCAAGTTTTTCCGGAAAAGCGGCTGATTTTTCGGAAAAAGTGGCCAGTCTAGACACAGCCATACAGTCTTTTTTGATAATAAATACCTCAGAGGAGCTGGCATCATAAGCTGTAAAACTGTAATGACATTTGCCCTGGTTGGAAAGGCAGATATGATCTTCCATATATCTGAGGTAGGTCAAAGATATCTGGCTCTTGGCTACCACTGACAGGATTCTAGATTTACCCGGTAGTATTCTTGATCTTTGTAAGTTACCTAATGTGGCATGTCCTGTGGGACCATAAGCTTGTGATTAACATACATTCCTACTAGTAGTTCTGGCCACCCCTGAAAATTGATGCTTTTGTGTATTGTCAGGATAACATATTGCATACTTTTTTGCTTTTGGGTCCTATGAGAAATGCATCACCCTTCAAAACTAATATTGCTTTTTCTCAAAAGAATGTACTTGGGACATTATTTCTTGTTTAATTTCAGGGGTAATTTTCCCATATATCCTTCCTGTAAGATATTGTGCAGAACTATCTGTAGCCACATTTGCATTTGGGCGCATGAGACTACTTCTGAAACGTCTCCCTGCAGCTTTCCTATAGCCTGAACCACATTGTCAAAATCTAGCTTTGGAGTGACGTACCAGGACAGTCACTATATCTAAATTGATCATGGATAGGAAATATAGCAAAGTCGTAAATGGTTCCTTTAAGTTTAATAAGTAATCTCAGGCATAAAGTAACTGTCCTGCTACTGATCTGGAGTTCAAAAAACTGGCGAAGTTGAGACCAGTTCTCACTCTTCCTACCACTGATGCCATCTCTCTAGTAATTCATGGTATGTCTACATTACGCGTTTATTTCAAAATAAGCTATTTTGAAATAATAACTCCCGAAATAGCTGTTTCGAAATAACACATCCACACTACAAATGCCCATCAAAATAGCGCAGAGCTACGTCAAAATAGTGTATCCACATTGATTGGAGGCTGAATCTCATTTAAGGTCCCCCTCCCCAGAAGCACTCAGGGCAGGGCATCAGGACAGCAGTCACTTCCTGATGCTGCTGCCTGAGGCTGTCTCAGGGTATGTCTACATTACAGAGTTTTTTCAGAAAAACAGCATGGGGAGATGGACCGTCAGGACCATGCTCATGCAGGTATGCCTCTCTTACTATTGTCCCAGTAGGGTGGTGAGCCTAGGGAACCTACCTAGGGAAGTGGGGTGGACTCTCCCTCCCTGCAAGTTTTCCACTCCGACCTTCACAAAACCTTGCGGGGGATGGGATACTTGGGGGTTGCTTCTGCTGTGGGAAGGGGCGTAGGTTCAGGGACCTCCTGAGGGCTTTGGCAACCCTGTGATTCTCTGTTTGTATCCTTCTACGGGTGGTGAAGGCCATCAACACCATCCTGCTGCACAGGATCGTCATCCTGGGCAACATTAACCCCATCATCGCTGGCTTTGCTGCCATGGGCTTTCCCAACTGCTTGGGGGGGCCACTGATGGCAACCACATCCCCATCTGGGCCCCTGACCACTTGACCTCCAATTACATCAACCGGAAGGAGTACTTTCCAATGGTGCTGCAGGCCCTCCTGGGCCACAGGGGCCACTTCACCAACATTGATGTTGGGTGGTTGGGGAAGGCGCATGACGCCTGCATCTTTAGGAACTT
This sequence comes from Pelochelys cantorii, assembly GCA_032595735.1. Lineage (NCBI taxonomy): Eukaryota > Metazoa > Chordata > Testudines > Trionychidae > Pelochelys > Pelochelys cantorii. The sequence goes on along the minus strand of CM064326.1, from coordinate 326,897,679 downwards.
CAGCCTATTCCAGAACATGCACACTGGCACTTTTCTCCCCAAATGCACCATCAAGGTCGGGGATGTGGGCATGCCCATCTGCATCGTGGGTGACACAGACTACCCCTTGGTCCCCGGACTAATAAAGCCCTACGTTGGACACCTGGACCCCACAAAAGAACAGTTCAATGTCAGGCTCAGCAGGGCCTACATCGTGGTGGAGGGCGCCTTTGGCCATTTGAAGGGGAGAGTCCATTGTCTCCTCACCTGCCTGGACCTCGGTGAATGGAATGTCTCCCAGGAGGTGGCGGCCTGTTGTGTCCTGCACAACCTGCCAGGGTCGGGGGCAGAGGCCAAGCAGTTGGCCAGGGCCTTTGAGCAGCCACACACCACTACCATCTGGCAGGGCCCTCAGGGGACTGTGTGCATCTGGGAGCCCCTGAAGGAGAGTTTCAGACAAGACCAGGTATGACACTCTCCCCGGGCTCTCCATTGCCCCTCTGTATCTTTTCTCCCACACCCCTCCTTTCCCCTGCTTTCCCTTTCCACCTTGCCCCCCTCCACTCCTCTGCAGACCAAATAAACCAGAGGTTTTGTTTTCAAACAATAAATTCGGTTATTTTTAATTGGGGAAGGGAAGTGGAAGGAGTAGGAGGGGAGAGGATGGCCTCGGGGATGGAACAGGGACTGACACCTGCCTCATGTAGTTCCACCAATTTGTGTGCAGGGCCTTCAGCAGCCATGGGGCAAGGGACCTAGGGGGAGAAGCTGGAGAGATGGGGGCAGGAGCAGGAGTGAGTGCGGGGGGGACTTGGGATGAAGCGGGGGGGAGGGGACTGCTGGACTGCGCAATCAAGGTGACCAGGCAGGGACAAGATGAGCTCCAGGCATTGTGTCAGTTCTGGCCTCCGTCTCCTCCTCTTCGTCCACAGTCCCGCTCTCCAAGAGACTCATGACAAGTGTCTTCAGGCCAGAGTCAACGACAGGGTGGGGGGAAGGAATTGACCCCCCCCCCAGGATGCGGTACAGCTGGTTGAAGTAGTATCATGACTAGGGTGCCACCCCTGCATAAGAACTCCACTTCCTGGTCTTCATGTTCGCCTGCCTCAGTTCTTTGATTTTCATGCACACCTGATCCTGGGTGCGTATGTGGCCCTTCTGGTCCAGGCTGATGGTCATCTGGCAGTAGAAGTCTGAATTCCTGCATCTGGAACAGAGATCTGGAGGTTAGCCTCCTCTCCCCAGACTTCAGTGAGATCCAGGATCTCTGCACCAGACCAGGAAGGGGCCCTCCTTTTCTGCCCCTTGGCAAGGGCTTCAGAGCTGGCTGCTGGCAAGCCTGCAGCCATTGGGGGGCTTGTGGGAGTGCGGAGGTCTGCCTTGGCAGCAAGGAAGACTGAGCAGGGTACTGCTGTGTGGCACAGAGCTGTCAGGGCCTTACTTGTGCTGCAAACACTTTCCTCTGTGGCTGCAGCTTTAAAGCCTGCAGGGGAAGGGAAACTATAGAGTTCTGAGGGGTGTGAACAGAGTGGCCACTCGGGCAGCTATGAGAATCCTTGGAGGTCAATTATTTCAAAATAACCACAGCTGCGCTGTCCACGCACACCCTATTTCAAAATAACTATTTCAAAATAGGTGTTATTTTTCATGAAATGAGGGTTTATTATCCCAGAACAAGAAGCCCGTTCTTTCAAAGTAATTTCAAAATACAGGCTTGCTGTGTGGACACTCACCTTGTTACAAATAATGCTGCAATGTAGATGTGAACCTCAAATATCCTTTTTTTCCAGATATGTACATAACTCAGCTTTATAAACAGTACACTCTGTCCCTTTGTACAAAAATGGAAATCAGTTAATTAGCTTTGAGAGAGTCTGGAGTTGCCAACAAATCCTCCAATGCATAGTGAGCTTCCATATTACAAAACTTATGATCCCCCTCATAGAAGTCTATGAAAGATTCCACTTTAAACCACCTAATACAATCTATATACAATAATACTGAGGCAATGGTTGGCATGTGTGATGACGAGTTGGGGTTTCCCTGATCCTGCACCCCCGTAGCAGCCAGAACAGTCTCCACCAGCCAGTAGAATAGAGAGGGGTTTATTGATTTTCCAGAATACAGCACAGCACATACGTGATGTGGCTACCAGGGGCAGGGCCAGGATGGTTCAGGCCCCTAGGGTTAGGGTCCATCACCCCTAGTCCCCAGCTTAGCCTGTTCTCTCCATGCTTCCCCGACAGCAACTGCCTCCCCCAAGGCCCTGCCCCCCAGCCCGGTGTTGGTCTCTGCCTTCCTCCCTTTGTCTCTCTCCCTGGGAGGCTGAGCCTAGGTGTCTGGGTTAATACACATTTGGGTGAGTCAGTGGGAATCACATCATAGTGCAGGGGGACACTGGGTTACAGAGCAGACCGCACCCCCACTACACCACAGCATGTTAGATGGAACAGAAGAGTACAGACCAACATTAGTACAAGCTAAGTGCTTATTGGATCCTTCCCTTTCCATTCCTTTAACTGGCTACTGTGGAACCATTTTAATTTGGTTACCTTTTTTATAGGGATTTTAACCTGATATACTGAGGCACTGGCCCAATTAACTATTGACAATGGATTGGGTCACTTGAGCAATGGTTGTTGGTAGGTTGGAACCTGGGTCATGTTCCAATATTACTCAGAGAAAGGGCACATACTGAGTCCTCAACGGGTGAAACCAGTGGTAATAGTAAATGTTCACACCAGACCAGTAAAGCATTCTTTAGGCAGAAGGATCATGGCACAGGCTTCTGAATCTCAGCCTATGTCTAGACTGCCACTTTTTTTTTTGTTTGTTTTGGCAAAAGGTACACAAAATTGCAAAGTGCAATTTGTGTACCTTTTTCTGATAGTTTTGTCAAAAGAGGCTTTTCTGAAATTTGGCCTGTCTACACTGGGCCAAACTTCTGAAAAACCTCCTCTTTCGGAAGAGCCCTTCTTCCTCATGGCACGAGGAAGACAGGGCTTCTGAAAGATCGCGTCTGCCCTTCCGCAAAAAATGTCGGAAGAGCAGACGCATTCCCTGGACACAGTGGAGTTTAGACATAGCCTCATATGCATTGCCTTGCATATAATGATCAATTTGCACCCATGGCTGATACTGGTCTGGCGGTACTCCTCCTACCACCACAATTCTGGCATTCTTGTTATTCACCCAGTTAACACCTCATGTGGGGAATACTCATTCAGACTTTGGGTTGATCTCATCATTAATATGCATGGGAGTTTATTATCCCAATCTTAGCCATGTACCTCAATTAGTTTCTGTAGTGCCCATGCCATCCAGATAATATAAACACACAGATGCTGCTGTTCTTCTATTGTTTAAAGAGATAATAGAAACTTCCTCACTAGCATCAATAAGAACCCTTTGACACAGCTCTCCAAACTTCTTTGTAATAGTCATGGTAGTTGTTCACTGACCCCAACTATCTTTCTGGATGATCACAGACTTAGGGATGGCCAGAATGTCAGGCATGGGTCATAATATATTTGGAGATTGTCCTCCAGGTGACTTCATTGTTCGCTATTGATGGACATCCAATTTTCTAATAAAAGTACATTACCAATTTGAATCTTTTTAAACTAACTTAAAATATTCAATTTTTAGTCCCCTTTTAAATAGTATGCGACCTATCCTTATTATTAGTACAAATACTTTTAGAATTTACTCTCCAATTTTAAATGTAAAATGAAATGCATATGAGGCTTTGAGTCTTCTAAGAGACATTAAAATTAACAACTTCCTATAACGGCAAGTCCATAATAAACTAGCATGAAGAATGTGCTGCCAAACATATCTCAGAAACTGCATGCTGCCAAATAACAATATAGAAAAATGGAAATTTGAGAGATTTAAATGACAGAGAGATAGGAAAACAAATTAAATAAGGCAATAAGGAACCATTTCATTAATCTAATAAATTTATAGTCTACAAACCAATAAAAGGCTATTTATTTAATGGATTAGACTGTGACTTGCATATCCCATACAACACACTATGGATGTTATATATACCTATAAGCTATCAAAGAATACAGTTTTCAACATATATATTATTTATTTTTACAAAGATTGTATATGTGGTTGAATAAGACAAAAATTCTGGCAATAGCATTCAACTTCTAGCTATTCATTGCTGAACAACAGTTTATTACTCTTTGATGCACAATGCAGAACAGGTTGTACCCTGATCCAATACGCATATACTGTTTTGAAACCTGATTCTGCACCACTGAATTCAATGGGCATTGCGTCACTGGCTTCAGTCCAACTAGGATCAAGCCCATAGTTCTAGGTGGCTCTTGTAAATAAATACTGGCAAGTGAGTAAGCATTCAGCAGTCCTAAGGCAGACTTTTGGCATGGTTATAATGCTTATTCACATACTCCTATTGTTAACGTGTTCCCTCATCAGGGACTTAATCCTGTCAGGTGCTCAGCACTCTAGCCCTAATCCAGTAAAGGACTCAGGGGCAGTTTTACATAAGAGATTTACACATTGCAACACTGAGCATTACAAAGCCTAATAGGTACCCTGCCACCCCGTGGAATTCACTGCACCCAGTTAGGTGTCCAGATGTTCCACACCATGCATAGGGAGAACAAGGCTCCAAAGAGAGGAATTTGTAGAAGCCAGCAAGTGAGCCGGGCACAAAGCCCTGAGCCTCTGATTGGGTGGGGCTGATTAATCTCCTGTGAAGCTGTGCTGCCACTCAGCTTAGAGGGAACATTGCTGCCTGCTCTGCCCCTGCACAGGCTGCAACCATGTGCACTGGAGCCCCTTGTGCTTCGTGGAGCGGCGGGGCTGAGCTCCCACCGTGTGTGCCATTCAAAATCGGCCTTGAATAGGATGTGCCTGGAAGCAAGTACAAGTCCTCAAAACTGATATAACAGAGTGAAGGTTCAAAGAGACTGAACCAAGATGAGCTAGAAAAATAGGATGAACCTGGACAGGATTGCTTCTCAATAAACCTTATAGAAAAGAGATCAATGTGGAGTAGTGCTCTGGGTTGGCACAGCTCAGTCAATGCTTAAGGTTTGAAAACTAGAAGAAAACGTTATTGGAAACCACATTGACTATAGCCCTTCTTGTTAAAACATAGCAAATAATAAAGGGCTTATAGGGATGAAGAAACAAAATACACTTGATGGAATTCCCAAATTATGGACCCAAGCAACACCAGGTAAATCGCCCTAGTTGCAGCTGGCTCAGAAAATATGGTCACTATACCCAGTCTGCCCTAGCCTGCCCAGTCCCCTTCTCCCCGTAGCATGCATATCTGTTAATACAAGTGAATATGTTAAATCTTGGCACGTCACTTCTAAAAGGTTGCTGTCAGGACTGTTCGCCACTCTGGCACTCCGAATGCAGAAGATGGGGTCCCACAAGAGACTTTAAATACCTTGCCTTTATAGGCTCTGCTTACAAAAACTCCCTGGAGTCACAGATTCACTGGTTCTGAAAAAAAGGCTGCCACCATCAAGTGATTTAACCCTGAAAAAACAGGAAGGAACACTTGAATTCCTTCCCCAGAGCTTGAAAAAAGAAGCTAAAAGCACAGAAAACAAACTGTATCTCTGATATTTGAACTCTCAGGCTAGGCAGACACACATATAGACCTTCTGTTACTTTCCAGGACACAAGAATCAAATCATCACCTTAAAAATAGATGATTTTATTAACAAAACAAAAATATATACTTGAAAAAGCATACTTGGTTGCTAGGTGTTACGTAGCAACTGAGTAAAACAAATTAAAACACAGAGAACATCTCTGGGTACAGTCTTAGATAGTGGATGGGGGAGGGAAGGCATAGAATCACACAGAGAAGGTTAACCCAACAATCAAAACAAAGAAAAATACCCTGATCGTGACGAAATATACCTTTTCCCTATACTCATGATCTGTGCTGATCCATACTTCAAGGCCCAGTTCATTCCATTGTCCAATATTTTTATAGGCATGGTAATTCTGATTACTGCATCTGCTCCCTCCAGCCCTTAACTTAGAAGGCACACAAAGGAAGAGCAGACCAGGTATCTATATCCAATTCAGATTTCAGCACTGTATCCCTTGGTTCTTCGGGCTCCCTGCCAACACCCTTGTTAGCTACCTGAGTTTAACCCTTTAGTCACCAAGTGCTGGCCAACACTGCTCCTATCCATCACAGTTGCCAACCCATGCTTAAGTTATGATCAGAAGAAGCTGAATACTGAATTTGGTGATCTAGGTGTTACCATTTAGGAGGAGTACTTGATTAAATAGACAGACAAACTCTCTAAAATATATAGTACGGTTGTACCCTGGTCCAGCTCCCTCAGGACCTGACCAGTCCTGGACAAGGGAGTTTTCTAGACCAGGAAAGGTCTGTGGGGGAGGGAGCACCAGCTTCTCCACTGGGCTTCTCTCCCCAGCTACCTGCCACTGCTGCCCTGGCCCCTGCCTGAAGCAGCCCCACAAGCTCCGACGGCCCTGGCAGCCACGGGAGCTCCAGTGGTGGCCTTGCAGGCACTCGCAGTCCTGCCAGCTGTGAACTCTGCAGCTCCCCCCACTCTCTGGCCCCACTGGCTGTGAGCTCGGTGGCCCCCCCACCCAGCAGACTTTGGCACCCCTGCTTCCCAACCCAGATAGCTATAGGCTTTGGTGCCCCGTGGACTCCACTGCCGTATTGGCCCCACCAGCCATCTCTGCTCCCAGCCACCGACAACATCTATGCTGGGGCTAACTAGTCCAGAGACATCCATGGTCCTTTTGGACCACAGATATTGCCGGACCAGAATGTCCCATACCGCAGAGGTTCAACCTGTAGATGAGGTCTGTAACTACCTTACAAAACAATCTTTCCTTTAAATCTAGAAAATTCCACATCAATTTATTTGTTTAGTCAATTAAATACACTGTATCTGAGTATAAATGAGTAAGGATTTCAGGATTAAATTTACTTCTTTAAGCTATTAAAATTCCAATTAATAAATGCCTTGTGTATTCATAAAAATGCAGCTAATTAGAAAACAGCTTTCACTAGTAATTTAATCTATTGGTGTTGTGGTTGGCCCCAGAATTAATGCTTATTAGACAAATTACACCAAAACGATCCGCTGTAGGTTGCATCCTGATCCCAATGCAGTCAATGGAAATTTTGCCTTTAAGTTAAAATGGGACCAGGATTTAACTCTGTAAGCAGCACCATTTGAGATATCCACTGATGTAGATAAGTCAGTTCGGTATTACCCCTGAGGTCTACAAATACTGCTCTTTAGACTCCTTTCCATATCTCTGTAATTCACCAATGGTTTAAAGTTTCTTTCTTCCAATCTGAAAATGGCCCCATCAAGAGTCAGAGTACAAAAGTAATTAATAAAATACCACAACAAATCAAAGGATAAATGGTGTAAAAACTTATTTACACTGAAAGCTGGGAACCCCAAAATAGGTTAAAATGTTCAAGTTACAGGTGGTCAAGCAAACATACACATACCTGTATTCTTCTATGTAAGTGTAACAGGTTATTTCCTTTTCTCTAAGTCCCTTTCTTTAGATGGAAGAACCCATGTAAGAGAAAGATAAACTGTAACTTTTAGCTTAAGAACTCTTGTATTTGTGTGCAAGACAGAATCACTATCTAATATCTAAGATTAATTTCTTAGAGGGAAGCCATTTGCTGCATCTCTTATTAGATTCCCTTAGCAGGTCCAGCTGTTTCCCCTTAAGCAGCACTGTAAAAGTGGGTCATGGGGCCTTACACAAAAACTTGTAAGATCCTAGCTAAGGAAAGCTGTTCATTGAGTAATGAGGAAAGAAAATCAGGGAATGTTTTGTATTGACAGAGAGCTCTAAGTAGCTGAATCAGGAGGAGGGGCTCTGTATTGAATCTTATGGAAGAGGACCCGGACAGAGAAGTTATTAGAACTCTTGTCAATACACTATTTGAGAAAAGAAACAAGATTTTAAAAATCTATTTTAATTTTTCTTTAAAATGATATCTATACTCTTGCTTAAATATAAAGTTGGGATCATGTTTTAGTAAGATCTGCTTTCCCTGTTAAACCTTCTATTTCTGTTTTAATAACTGTGCTGGGCAAGAGTTATAAATGAGGTATAGGGTGATAATGTGTAAAAATGCTTACCTCCATCTTGTGAGTCCCTGCTTCTTTGACCTTCCTTGCAATTAAGTTGTCAGAATCTCACTGGCAGTAACAGCCCTTGAAAGCCTCTCATGTGGAGTCAGTATCATTAGACTAAAGTGAACATAGTCTTAGCTCAAAAACTACTAGTTAACATCAGAAGCTGATATTCAATTAAGCTGTATTTAGGTGTAAGTTTGTGCCTTTTCCATACAATGGTATCTCCCCTCCTGCTTTTAACTTTTAGGACTCAATTATACAACTTTTACCCATGTTTGTAAATCCTTGCATAAGTATTCTCACGAAGTCGATTGTCAGTAAGTGCATGCTAATGAGACTAGCATTTGGACTATTTTTATCCTTGGCTAACGTGTTAGCTTTTTTCATGCAAGTTTAGCACTTCCAGTCCCCAAGGCCATTTGCTATCTTTGCTTAGCATGTTAGATAGGTCAGCATTCTTAGCTGTAATTTGAAAGTTACTGTATTTTTCCACCGTTGGAATTTATCTCAGAGATAATTTCTCACATGTATAATAGCTGGCCTAACATGATAGCCTGTGAAACTGGAAAAAACAGAAACCTAGTATCAGGCAAAGCAGTGGTATTTTGGTGGTGACATCAGTATGATGAGGTAAGGTAGATATATGGCCAGATTTGCACCTTTTGCACCCCTTGGCACAGCTCCTTCAGTGCTGCCTGCCTACAACTGACCTTTGTGTTTTCTGTAAAAGATTAAATGAAATGTGATAATTTAAATATAGATACCAACACCAGAATTATTGACTTATCGATCAACTGGACACCCTGTGGAAATAGGCAGCAGCACAACCTCCAAAATACTGTAAAGTCCCAAGGCTCAGGGCTTCAGTCAAAGTGGGCTGCGGCTCGAGCCACAAAGTCTGGAGGTCAGGGCTACGGTCTTCTGGCTCAGGACTTTAGATGGGTGGAATGCTTAGATATGATGGTTCAGGGATTTAGCCCCATGACTCTGCTCCCATTTTCAGCCCCACAACTCCACTCTCAAGATACGTCTACTCAGCAGCATTATTTCAGAATAACTGACGTTATTCCAAAATAACAAAGACCATGTCTACACAGCAAGCCATTATTGTGAAATAATGTCGAGCTGGAGGACTTCTTACTCCAGCTCCTGTAACCCTCATTTCACAAGGAGTAAGGGAAGTCGAAGGACGAGTGTTCTTCCTTCAGCTTCCTGCTGTATAGACAGCACCAAAAGTCAAATTAAGCTATTTTGTACTTAAGCTACGCAATTGACATAGCTGAAGTTGCGTAGCTTAATTCGAGTTTTTCCCTGCTGTGTAGACGTTCCCTCATTTTCAGCCCTAAGGAGGAGCATAGAGGCCCACTGCTTCAACTGCATGGCTTTTTCCACCTTCAGCCCTGCCGACCCTGCAGGGTCTTAGGTCTTTAGCTACGAGAGGAGCACCCGTTTCTGCTCCAACACTTGCCTGTATCTAAAGCCCCAAACCCTGGTGCCCTCCCTCCGCTGAAGCAGGGAGTAGAGCCCTGGGGAGCCCCATCTCCAGCACCCAGGACTAAAGTCCTGACCCGCAGTGATCCCTCCAGGTTTAAAGGGCTGAATCCCAGTGTTCTCATGGAGCAGAATATATAAACTGCCAATATTCAAAATAAGGCAAGCAGGATGATCTAGGTAACTTTAGGTCAGTCTTCTTGACATCCATCCCAAGCAAAACAATTAAAAAGTTGATGAGTTTAGAAATTATCATTTGTTGGAGTCATATTTGTAAATCAGCATTTTTACACTTTCCCAATTTATCATTTTCCCCACTGATGTTCCAATCAATAACTTTTTTGATATATCTTACAGTATATAAAATATAAACATTTTTATATATCTTACAGTATATATAAATATTATGAAGTGATTACAAACGACTTATAACAGAAATCACTTCACCCACAACTGAACTGCATCCACCTTTCAGGTGAAATATGAGAATTGTTTGACATTACATGTAATCATGTCCGGATAAATAGCGAAGAATCATTTTAGCCAACTGAAACTAGAGAGAGTATTTTAGGTAATTACAATATAATATTCAACTGAAATTAGCAATGACACTTGTGCTAGCACATTTCTTGTGCAGAGTAACTGGGATTTTTAATGATCATAAATGGTCATAACTTCAATATTAAATCTTATCTGAAATACGTGTATTCTCATTTCATTTATTTAATGGCAACAAAAAATATATATTTAACTTCTACCCAAATCTTTTCTGTGATCTGGGGCTTGTTTTGTTCAACATCTTTATTACCTGGATGGATGAGGGGATGGATTGCACTCTCAGCAAGTTCATGGATAACACTGAGCTACGGGGAGGGTTATATATGTTGGAGGGTAGGGATAGGGTCCAGAGTGACCTACACAAATTGGAGGAGTGGGCCAAAATAATTCTAATGAAGTTCTACAGACAAGTACAGAGTCCTGCACTTGGGATAGAAGAATCCCAAGTATTGTTACAGGCTGGGGACAGACTGGCTAAGCAGCAGTTCGGCAGAAAAGGACCTGGGTATTACAGTGGATAAGAATCTGGATATGAGTCAACTGTGTACCCTTGTAGCCAAGAAGGCTAACAGCATAGTAGCGTGAATTAGTAGGAGCATTGCCAGCAGACCTAGGGAAGTGATTATTCTCCTTTATTCGGCACTGGTGAGGTCACATCTGGAGTATTGCGTCCAATTCTCTCCCACACCCCCTGTTACAACAAGGATGTGGACATATTGGAGAAAGTCCAGTGGAAGTCAACAAAAATGATTAGGGGGCTGGAGCATGTGCCTTATGAGAGAGGTTGAGGGATTTGGGCTTATTTAGTCTACAGAAGAGGAGAGTGAGGGGGGAATTGATAGTAGCCTTTAACTACCTGAAGGGGGGTTTCAAAGAGGATGGAGAGAGGCTGTTCTCAGTGGTGACAGATGACAGAACAAGGAGCAATGGTCTCAAGTTACAGTGGGGGAGGTCTAAGTTGGATATTAAAAAAAACAACAACTTCGCTAAGAGGGTGGTGAAGTACTGGAATGGGTTACCTAGGGAGGTTGGTGGAATGTCCATCCCTTCAGGTTTTTAAGTCCTGGCTTGACAAAGCCCTGGCTGGGATGATTTAGTTGGGATTAATCTCCTGTTTTTAGCAGGGGGTTAGACTCAATGACCTCCTCAGGTCTCTTCCAACCCTATGATTCTATTATTCTAACTGGAAAAAGAAAAAGAAAAGAACAATATGTAACAGCAACATAAAATGTTCTAACAGAATGGCAGTAATAGTGACCATACACATTTTAATCAACAGTAGTTCACTCTCATTAGTAGGGCAAACTATGTTGCCTTCACTCTACTAAAAAATTGGGTAACTATTTCATAAAACAATGAACAGGTAGTATTTTCACTTAAATAAGACTGAATTAAAATTATTGTGAGAATATTATGTCTGCAAATTGTTCTATTAATTTACATAATCTGGCTACCATTTTCATGTGCAATTTTATCATTTTCATTATTTTTTCAGCATTTTGGCATGAACACTTCTGTTTATATTAAATATATCTTCCTACCATTTTCTTTTGAATAAAGAACTGGCAAAAGTTATAGGCTGGTGATTGGTTATTCCTGCCTAAATGGGTCATGGCATTGAGCACGCACCCATTCCTTTGGAAATTCATCATGTTTAAAATGTCATCCACACTAGCAATTTTAAACCAGTATAAGTACCTGCATTTGTGATTTTTAAACTATGCTAGAGCTGTTTTCAGAGACATTATCCCTCTGAAGTAGATTAACTATAAAGCTTTGGATATACTGAAAAAAACCAGACGATTTCATCTGAAATTTAAAATAACTTACTTTTGATTGCTTTAACACCACGTTTGAGTTCACTTCCTGAGAACATTCTAACAAGCTAGCAGTAATGTTCACTGTAATTTTGAAGAGACTATTGTAAAATATTCACACAAAGGGAATTTGAAGTTAAAATTTGGAAGCTCTCATGACTAATAAAAACATCCAATCAGAAACCATGTTGTTATCATGTTTCTTGTGAATCTAGTAGGCTATGTCTATATTGGAAAGGTTTGGCAATGAAAGTTCTGTCAACAAGCAGTCTTCAAAACTGAGAACTCGCCAAACCTGTTTTTCTGGTGCCTTTTATTGACATATCATGGACACAAAGTTAGCTCCTTTGTTGACAGAAAGAGAAAAGAAATGTGAGTAAGCATCCCGCAGTGCCTGGCATAAGTACTGTGGGAATGCGCAATGTAGCACTAGGCATTTTGGAAATGTGAAAAACGTTCCATCAGCCACCTCTTTGCTTCGCAGCCCTCCTGGGGCTTCCGGCTTACTTTTGTACCAGTTGAATCTTTGCTGTGAATCCAGGCATCTGCTGTGAGAAATCATGGATCCCAGACTTCTCTCTCATGTTGTGTTCAGTTTGCTTAGGACATCATGCATTGCAGCAGAGCTAGTTGTCCACTTACTAGCTGGGGATGAGGATGCAGATGACAATGTGAGTGACAGGGATAAGCAACCAAGTTTCATTGCATTAGGCTATCACAGAGCAGTAGCAAACAGCAGAGCGTCCCTTTTGGGCTAAGGAAACCAGCACCGAGTGGTGGGATCACATTGTCATGCAGTTGTGGGATGAAGAGCAGTAGCTATAGAGCATTCAGATGTGTAGAACAACCTTCCTGTAGCTGTGTGCTGAGCTGGCCCCTGAACTGCAACACACAGACACCCAAATGAGATCTGCTTTCTTAGTAAAGAAGCATGTTGCCATGGGTGGTCAGTGCAGCTGGGGGAGGCAAGACCCCAAACCCCTCCACTTAGGCCCCGCCCCCACCACAGGGAGGGGTGGAGGAGGAGTAGTGCACTGAGCACGCATGCCCCTTCACCACAGGAAGGGGAAGAGCGCATGTGCGCCCCAGCATCCTCGGAGCTGTAGGGAAGAAAGAGGCCTCATGGCCCAAGCCTCCTCGCCCTTGGGGAGCAGTAGGTAGGGGAAGTGGCCCCATGGTTCCAGCCTCGCCTGCCTCAGAGCTGCAGGAAGGGAGGCGGCCACACGGCCCGAGCCAGCCCAAGCCTCCCTGCTCCCAGGAGTAGCAGGGAGGGAGGAGACCACATGGATCCAGCCACCCCAGCCTCTGGAGCAGTGGGGAGGGAGGCAGTGGTGTGGCCCAAACCGCCCCGGAGCACAGGGAGGGCAGGTGCTCTGGGGCAGCAATACTCTGCCCCCAGTATGCCAACAGCAGGCATTCTGGGGACAGAGTGTGGGTGGGGCCAGGCTGGCAGGTTGGGAAAAAAACACCGGACACCCATGCGTGTTGCCATTGCTTTGTGGAAGCTAGTGATTCCCAAATGCCATCATTCAGTTCCAAATCAGTTTGGAGTGGGGAAGTGTTGGGGCAGCACTTATGTGAGTGTGCAGGGCAATAAATCACAGTTTGCTGCATAGGACTGTGACTCTGGGAAATATGGATGACATATGGATGGCTTTACTGACATGGACTTTCCAAACTGTGGCAGGGCAATTGATGGCACTCATATTCCCACCCCACCTTGCCTCAGAGTGCATCAATTGTAAGGGGTGCTTCTCCATGGTGCTTCTCCATGTAAGGGGTGCTTCTCCATGGTGCTTCAGGCACTTGTGGATCTTCATGGGTGTTTCATAGACATAAATGTGGGGTAGACTGGAAAGGTGCATGATGCACGTGTATTCAGGAACAGTGGCCTATACAGAAAGCTGCATGCTGGCACTTTCTTTCCAAACCAGAAAATTATAGTGGGGGATATTGAAATGACCATAGTGATCCTAGCTCATAGTGATCCCCTTCCAGCCTTGGCTCATGATACTTTACACAGGGTACCTGGACAGAAGTAAGGCACAGCTCAACAACAGGCAAATCTGATGCCACAAGGTTGTTGAATGTGCCTTTCACAGATTGAAAGGGAGATGGAGGTGTCTCTATGGCAGGCTGGATCTTTTGGAGGATCATATCCCCAAGACTGTGGCTGCATGCTGTTGTTTACATAATTTGCATGAGAGTAAGGGTGAAGCATTTGCCCCTGGGTAGAATAACGAGAGAGAGTGCTTGGATGCACAGTTTGAACTGCCAGATATTCGTACTGTCAGAGGAGCCCATAGGGTGACCATCAATGTCAGGGAGGCTCTGAAGAACCACTTTGACAATGAGAGACATGGACAGTTCTGTGTATTGGGGTTGTTTCCCTGCCTCATCCCACTGCTCATCCTGAGCGAGGCATTCCTATGAAACCAGGGGATATTACAGGCTGCCAAAGGGGCCAGAGTGATTGGTGTGGGTTGTGTCACACAAAATAAGCTCATAGAAACCTGAATCACATGTATCCTTACTGATGTCTTTCAGCTAGCATGTTCAGTGGTAAGGGATGGTAAGGGATATTGGAAAACCTCACAATGGTGTTCATGTTCAGCTGTTAAAGGCACAGCTGCTTTGACATGGAGGGTTCTGGGAAAAAAATATTACCTGATCGTGAAAATGAGTGTATGGGTATAGAAGGAGGGTTGCTGGATAAAGAATTTTTCAGGTGCGGCCACGGAGGCTGATGTGTGGGCGTAGAGGGACAGTTGGGGTGTGTCTAGACTACATGGCTCCATCAACGGAGCCATGTAGATGAGTTTACTAGACATAGCAAAATGAAGCGGCGATTTAAATAATCGCCACTTCATTTACATCAAAATGGCCGCCACGCTGTGCTGATCAGCTGATTGTCGGCACAGCGCGGTAGTCTAGATGGGGATCAGCCAACCCCAGAACCCTTTGTCGTCAGATCCTTTCTGCCTCGTTCCTTTAGCATGCACTCAGTGGTTCCTGTTCTGACTTACACCTCTCTATCTCTTCTTTGCTCCCTTTTCTCTGTTTGAAACACTGAATGCTGCAACACATCCTTGACCATATTCTCCCTTGTGGGAGAATACTGGGGTGACCGAAAGATCATATTTGCTCTTCCACTAAAAGAAGCTGAAGAACAAACACATCCCTGGATGCGGAAGAGTTTTTCTGGGATATCTCCGGAATCCTGAAAAACTCCTGCGATCTAGCCGTACCCTCGCTGGGTTGAGACAGGATGTGTAGGCTCTGGGGTGGGAATGAGGGATTTGGGTGTGGGAAGGGGTGAGAGGTGCAAGCTCTGGGAGGAAATCTGGATGCAGGAGGAGGTGGATAAGGGAACGCTGGCTTGGGGAGAGGGCTTCAGGCCGGGCAGTGTTGGGGTCAGATGTAGGGTTAGGGTACTAAGCAAGCCACAGACTTCTGGATGTGAGGGTTCAGGAATTTGGGTTGGGGTATGTGAGGGGCTCAGGGCAGGGGGTTCCAGTGTATGATAGGCTCAGATGTAGGGTCTGGGGGAAAGGGGAGTGCAGGAGTGTTATGATGCTGTGGCCAGATGGGGGCTTGGCCCCAATTGGGAGTTTGTTGGCCAGGCTTCATTTTTAAATAAAATACTACGTCAAACACAAAAAGTTTCTGCATTGTCTTTATTTCTGAGAAGGGCAGGGAACCTGTTTTGAGTCAGGGGTCATTGACCCACAGAAAAGTCAATTGGGGCCATACAAGTGAGATGCAAAAAAAAACCTCCTCCAACCGCTCCCCCCCCCCCAAGCTTCACTAATGTGGCCCCTACTGGGGAAGGGTGCTAGTGGGTGTTTCGGCAGGGGACAGGGTGCCAGTGGTGTCAGAGTTCTGTGGCTGGAGACAGGGGAGAGGGAACAGGGTGCCGGGAGGGCAGGAGACAGAGTGCCAGTGGGGACAGGTTTCTGAGGCTGGGGATAGGGTGCCAGTGGGGACAGGTTTCTGAGGCTGGGGAGTGGGGAGAGGGAACAGCGGAGTGGGGAGAGGGAACAGGGTGCTGGGAGAGCAGGGGATAGGGTGCCAGTGGGGACAGGTTTCTGATGATGGGGACAGGGTGCCAGTGGGGACAGGTTTCTGAGGCTGGGGAGTGGGGAGAGGGAACAGGGGGCAGGGGAGAGGGAACAGGAGGCCAGTGGGGGCAGAGAGTCCCCTGCACCCACCTCCTCCCAGGATTCCCCCCCCAAGGGAAGCCAGCGTATGCCTCCTCCAGGGCTGCCCCCCCTCCCGCAGCGCAGCCAAACTCCCGTGCGCACCTGCCCTGGGGCCAAATCCCCACGCGCGCCTGCTCCAGGGCCAAACCCCCCTCCCGCGGCGCAGCCAAACCCTGCAGGCGCCTGCCCCAGGGCCAAATCCCCCTCCCGCAGTGCAGCTAAACCCCCGTGTGCGCCTGCCCTGGGGCCAAACTCCGGGGCCGACCCCCGCTCCCGCGGTGCAGGGAAACCCCTGCGCTCAACTCACCCTTCCTGCGGCGCAGGGAAGGTGCTGAGCTCCTCCTCTGGGGCCGACGCCCCCTCCTGCAGCGCACCCGGCACGCCACAGACCTGTGGGAGGGGAGCAGCCAGTGCAATTCTGGAACCTCCAGAAGTGGCGCGAAGCTGCAGGCAGGACTTCCGTCCACCCCACAGGAAGACGGCACTACACTGGGGTAGGCAGTGGGGCTTCTCGGGAGTGGGGGGGCCCAAACGCCTCGCGATCGACTGGTCGAGGCCTCGCAATCAACCAGTCGATCGCGATTGACCGGTTGGTGACCACGGCCCTGGAGGCAAACACAGATTTCTCTAGACACTGTGATCATGAGGAGTTTTAAAGATGGAGGGAAAGCAGGGAAGGAGGGTTAGGCATGTGTCCCCGTTACATTATAAGCATGCCCTATCCCAAGGCAATATTTCCTAATGGCCAGTGTCTATAAAGTAGTCCTTGGGGAAAAAGCAATATAGTCTAATAGCTAGAGTCAAAGTGGTTGGGACAACAGCCATGGCAGGAGGATCCGGGCCTGCTCCACTGGACGCTGACTCAGGGCTCTATCAGTGGGGAAGTGATCCACACTTTCTCAGTGGGGAATCCCACTGCAAGATGCTGAGCTCACTCAGGTGGGAGATACCACTCGCACACCCTCCTTGGTCACTTCTGTGGAAACCATTTCATATTTAGCTAGAAGCCATCCTGTATAACAGAAACCATTTCAGCTTTTCTCTTTAGCACGTAGACCAGAGTGAACTTTCTGTCACCCCATGAGAGAGACCTACAGGATGGGCTATTGGAATGTGTTAATTGGGCTGGTTGAGACAGGAGATGCACTCCCTCGTACCTGTCCACCATCTTGCTGATAAGGCTTTGTTTTTCCAAGTTTAACTGATGATTTCTGTAATTGGATGCCCTGACGTCAGACTGTTTGGTTAAGGGTATAAAGATACTAGGACTGATTGTATTAGCAGCCTTACTGGGCCCGGCTCTGCTGGGACCATGTTTGGCTCACTTTGCTTTACTGATCAATAAAGCTGTCTGTTTAGCCGCCTAAACTGAGTGAGGCCTTTGCTTCAACACTTCCTACCAGTTCTAGCATTAGGGTGATCCATGTGGTTTCAGGATCCTCAGACTCCACAGCCCTCGTCTCTTCCTGTAGCTCCCCTGGCTCTGGAGGCTTGGTACAATCTCTTGGGTCTCCAGCTCCCATCATGTAGGTCTCTAGCTGGTTCACCTCTAGAGTGCCTGTAACAGGTCCTTTCTCTCCAACCAGCCCAGACTGAGCTGAGCTGCTCCCTTTTATACTATCCCAGCCCTTGGAGCATGCCCTGTGCGGCTGGTGGGCAGGACTTAGTCTGCCCACAAGGCATTAAGCCCTCCCGGTCCAGTGCAGGATATGCACATCCCATCAGAGTCCCCAAGAAAGTAGAGTTTGCGCTTGTGCCATTCAAATGTTCTGTAGTGAAAACAATCAAATGGCAGTGACAGATAAAAAGTATCCATAGTAAGAATAAAAAATTATAACAAATTATTTTCATGTGCATCTCATGAGCATCCCATCAAATTCTCAAAAGGGATGGTATCCAGAACTGATGTGTTTGTGGAGTGAATTAGGGAAAAATTGTTGGAAGTTTCCTATTAAACAGGAGTTGTGAAATGAATATATGATCTGCCCCAGCTCTCCAAACTGCCAAGGGAACTGGCGTCTATGCAGTAACTATCATGCTAGCATTTCCACCTACTCCTGGTGTAGAAGGCCCCCACAATCTAGGAATCAGTGTGACTATGTATGGCAGCACTGATTGAACCAGGCCAGACTATACTGTATCAAAGTAAAAAAAATCCATTTTGAATACTGAAATTGTTCATTTTAATATCCACTTACATGACTCTTAAAATCTGTATATTTTGCTTATCCATAAGAATTTTGTGGGCTGAAACAAGCAGTGGGTATTTTAGTACTCATACATCTCTGCTTCTTAGCAGTGTCTATTCAAGGCAAGACAAAAGCCTGATTGAACAAGTAGGAGAAATTTTGTATTATACAGTCATGTAAATGAGCAGCCAGGACATTCTCTGAACAATTACATAAAACTGGCAAGTGACCTGCTGTACAATAGTTGCTTTCAACGTGATCCAGGGCCAAGCCAGGCTTTTGACATTTGTATAATACAGACGGATCATAATCAGTCAACACAGAAATGTTCCTCATTCATGCAATAAATGGAATCACATTTAGCCAAGTTGAAAAAAAATTAATAATGGCAGATAAGAAAATTGATCAGCATCCACTGAGGGTGAAAGCTTTTCTGATGTTATTAATGACAATAAAGCTTAGATTCAGTATTTGGTTATGAAAGCCAGATAAAGATCAAAAGTGGAGAAAATTCTGCAGTCTCAGGAAATTTAGGAGCTACTCAGTCTGTGAATACAGTTGGTTTTTCAAAGACCTCTGAAATGCTGCAGCACATAGTAAATATTTTATGAAATTAATATCTGGTGATAATGTGTATCATTAATATATGTAAAATACACAAGATTATATTTAGAATATTTGCAATACTTTTAAAATGTAGTTTTGTAATTAATTTAGATCTTGCAGAATGAAAGATGATGGATTGACAACTGTGTGCAATGAAGTTTGCTGTCCACAGAAGAGCTGTAAAGAGCAGCAGCACAATATTCCTTGCACTGCTCATTGTTACATTTTCACTAAGACCTGGAGGAACATCTGATAGTATGCAGGATAATTCATTCTTTCTGTACATTCTCTCCTGGATTTCCAAGATGACAACCGTGCCAGTCAACGGAACACAGGAAGTACAATACCATTTCAACCCGATGGCGCATTTTTATGCTTACTTTTTGCTGAAAATAGCCAGCATGAGATATTCCACAAGAAGGTACATAATGTATTGTAATGGACAATTGTGAAACAGCAATCTCAGGAGGAAGCTTTTTTCTAGTCCCAGGCAGAAAGTGATTGGCTCACATGCATAAGGATTGATGCCTCTGAAATACTTTTTATCCTAAGTAGTATGAATGAAGATGCTGTTGTTATCTTTCATATATTTCTAATTTCTTTAGATCCTTCTGAATTCTTTGCCTCAATAATATTTTATGGGAATGAGTTCCACAGGTTATTGATGAGTTGTGGGTTTTTAAAATTTCCTTTTACTCACTTTTAAATACATTGCCTTTTTATTTTTCTTCGTTATGTAGAAATTATATATTTTTGTTTAATGCTAAATTCTGGTGATGTTTTGCTTGGTGCATCAGTCTCTTCATTAGACCTGGACTGAGACCCCATTTTGTGTCAGCCATTGTATATCATCAACATCCAGCACATGGCAACACTTTTTGGCTACTAATTACCTTAGTGCTGAATTTAAGCGGTCAATCTTGAAAAACTGTATAGACTAAAACTTTGGAAGATTCTGCTTCACTCTAGAATATAGAGCGACCCACATCTGAGAACAAGGAGTGCTTAATTAGAAATGTGTTTTATGTCTGCAAGCTCTATCAAAAACTTATACCAACTTTCTCCCCCAAAATTGGATATTGGCTAACATCTTGAAGCTGCTTTTTAACTATGGATGTCAAAAATGTTTTCTGGGAACAGTCACCTGAGACAAATCAATATGGCCACTCATCCTACTTCTGGTTCTATTGAACCTGGAAAACCTATGTGAGATAGAACCTACTATATGGAAACCAGTATTTTTAATTAAACTCAATCGATTTAGAACTTGACAGCCTCCAAAACCATGCAAATATTTTCAGAAATAAAAAATAGCATACCCATTACTGCTGATCAAGTTTCTAGCCTGTATTCTATTACTAATCATCTGATCCCTTGAGGCCCAGCATGTGTGTGTGTGTGTGTGTGAATACAATTTAAATACATTGGGTGTGGTTTTACCCTCTATCTGCTGTTTCCTTTACTGTTTACTTAAATAGTAGTAAACATAGACCCTAGTCTTATCTTCTTGCTTTAGGATGGTTGTTTTCTTAAAGTTTTTCTCTGTTATTTTCCTTTAGTTCATCCTGCCTTCAGAGAGAGTCTAAAATTGGTCTGGCATCTAAGGAGAGTCAGCAAAGTAACTCTCCATCATTCCTAATGCCTGACCCCAGAATGAGTCAGCAGGTTAGCTCTACTTCTCAATGGAGAGTTCAAAATGACAACTTCTTCATAATAAGAAATGGGTGCTCCTATGAAAATTATATTGATGTACATCATTGTCAAACATTCATTCAGAAAGATCATGGAAAAATAAGGACCCTTGCCCTCTGATAAACTTCAGGAAGAATGATAATAAAACAAATTAATAATAATGATTATTATTAAAGATAGTTCCAGGCCACAATTCTCATTTTCACCTCCTCTTTACCCGTTTCCCCTCCATCCACATACTTACAAGATCCAAGGGGGTCTGGCTCCTAAGTTTACTTGTGCAGGGGCAATCTTGAGCAGAGCTTAGATGAAGTCATGATCTCCTCCCAAAGTCTTTTTTTTCAAAAGCAGACGAAACAAAACAGATATTAATGGCCTGATGCATATCCTATTGAAGTTAAAATAAGTCTTTCTACTGACTTCATCTGGTTGCTTTGCACACAAATCCCACTGAAGGGCTTGTATCTGAAAGCATAGGAAACAAATACATTTCAAATAATTGTTTTGAACTTTTATGAGTAGATTAACCTAGATAGGCTTTGTGGAGGAAAGGGGAGTGTTTAAATGTCATTACACCATTGGCTGTGTTTTGTAAGATGCTATCTCAGTTCCTGGCTAGATTCTAGTCTGGGTAATTAAATAGGCCTATTTAAAATCCCCTCTGTAGTTCCAGCTGATAAAAGTTATATTTCTCTTTTTCTTTAGGAATTTCTATTTTTCTGTGCACAAAGTAACCACTTTCTTTTTCAAATGTCTTTCAATCCTTCTTTGGCTTAGCCTATCATCACTGCCATCCTATAAATCTGTCTGCTTCCACTCTCATGATGCTACGTGTAATAGTTTGTATTGTGACAAGACAGATTAGACTGTAACTACTTGGGACACAGACCATATCTTGCTATATTAGTAAAGTATCATGCACACTTAATGCACTCTATAAATATTAATCAATAATAACAATAAAATGTATTGTGGGCAATATGCTAGCACAGAATGACTGCTACATTCCACCTCAGATATGGCTGGATAAATGCATACATTATATAATCTGTGAAGTGCTGTGGGAGTCTTTAGGGTGAGAGGCATTATAAATACATAAATGTAAGTTATTATTACACAAAGCCTCTCTCGACATGAATTTAGAAACAAGTACCCTGTAAATGAAATCCATATCACACATATCTCAGATATATTTTTTCATAGCTCCAGGATAAGACATGAATTATGCAGGGAAGAGGTGTGCAATTCTCTCAATTTTGGAGAGAAAAATCTC
Source organism: Pelochelys cantorii (assembly GCA_032595735.1). Taxonomy (NCBI): domain Eukaryota; kingdom Metazoa; phylum Chordata; order Testudines; family Trionychidae; genus Pelochelys; species Pelochelys cantorii. Next base: position 326,875,707 of record CM064326.1, on the reverse strand, counting down.
CAGTGAGATTTTTCCTATTAACAATAACAGATTGGTTGTAGAAGAGCCAAGTTGTCAGAAAGGATATTGTCAAGACTTGTGGGAGGAAGAGTCCTGTTCACCCCTTGATATGCAGAGGAGTTTAGTTTGTAAGCTCCCTTTGCACTGTGGGGAGGATAATTCATAAGGGAATCATAAAACTTATACCGTAGATGTAAAATTACATGAGGAAAGCAACTTAAGTAAAACAGGCTATGTTGTTGATTTTGTATGCAAAAGAGATATCAAAACAAGTCAAATAAAATGACAGTTGGCGAATGCCAGATGAATTTGGGCATAATGGAAAATATAATGTTCCTCATGATGCAATCCCAAAGTGTCATCAAGGCCATAAAACACCTGCTGTTGGCACCCTTTAAGGAATCCAAATGAAGACATTCAATTGACAAGCATTTGCCTTTGCCAAGCAGCTCTAAGTGCTTCTGTGATGGAGGAGAGAGGGGGATTGCTATGGACACAATAGATAGCTAATAGGCAGTGGGGTAGGTGGAATTAAAGGGAAGGGGGAGTAAGCAGTGCCTAACAAAGAGTTTCTGATTTTATGCTGAATTTTTTGAGGGTGAATGCAGATGCTGCCAATAAACACTGACGAAGCCATTAAAGCAGCATTTGAGAAAATTCCTTCCAGAGAAGGGACAAGTGTTTAAAGCAGGGAATTAGGGAACTGTAACTTCTGGGTTCTATTCCACATTCTGCCACTGATTCCATAGCCTTAGGCAAGTAATTGCACTAATTTACAGTGGAATTCCTTAAGGATAACTAACAGCTAGGAGTGCTATGGATCTCTTTCCTCTCATTAGCCAATTCATTTCTTTCCCCCCAGCAGCATGAAACTGACTAGGGTGACAAGCCAAGACCAAGAGATATGATCCCATTATTGTATGAAACGCCTATTTGTCTGTAAAATAAATTACATAAACATGAGAAGGGTCATTAAATAATGCATGCTAGAGGAGATACAGCAGTGACCATCAAAGATGTAGAGAAACCATTGTGACAGGCCAGGCCAGGCCAGAAGGCTGCTACAGAGTGGGGAAAAGGCAGCCTCAAAAGGGTAAAAGACTTGCTAAGCTAAGTAAGGGTGGGAGACTTCAGGGAAATTAGGACCAGCTGGTATGGAGATGGCCCAACTGACTCCACTTCAGGCCTGCTGGAGGCCTCCAGGAGGCCTCTAAAAGCCTCACCAGTTAGAAGGTAGGTAGGCGGGCGGGCAGGCGGACGAACCGACCGACCGACCATCCATCCATCCATCCATGAAAACATCCTAATTGTCAGGGTGGTTAAACACTGGAATGAATTGCTTAGGGAGATTGTGGAATCTCCAACACTGGAGATATTTAAGAGCATGTTGGATAGACATCTATCAGGGATGATCTATATGGTGCTTGGTCCTACCATGAGGGCAGGGAATTGGATTGATGACCTCCCCAGGTCCCTTTCGTTCTAGTCTTCTATGATTCTATGAATTTCTAAAATTACAAATAAAGTCATAGAGTTTAAGGACAGAAGAGATGAGTAGACAATTGTCTCACCTCATGTATATCAGAGACCACAAGCACCCATGCACTTACCCCAAAACCTGAAAATTAGACCAAAGCATTATAGCCTAGGGAAGGCTAGACTATCACGGATCCCAGAGGCTCCTGCAATGGCAGGGAAATGTTGAAGTGAGATATTCTGAGAGTATCCTGACAAGTGACTCACATGCACACATTGCAGAAAAAGGCAAAAACACACCAAGGACACTGCCAATCTGACTTAGAGAAAAATTCCTTCCCAACCTCATATATGGCAATCAGTTAGATGCTAAGAATGTGAGAAAGAACTAGCAAAACACCTGGAAAAAAGAGATGCTTGAAGCTACCTCCCAGCTCTTGCCCACCCTGCCTGATGTCCCATCACTAACCATAGCCAACACAGATGCTTCAAGGACAAAGTTAAATATACCCAGAATACATTGAGGAAAAATACCTTCCCGACCCCTGCAGGTACTTAGAAAGCAGAAAACACCAGAAAGGATCCTCCTTTTGATCAGGTATATGAACTTCAATTCTCTTTCAGTCTTCCAGGAGAAACCCCAAAAAGGAACCTTGGTGTAGCAAAACCACAGGGGTGTCTAAGATTACCCCAGCCTCACAGCCTGTCCTACCTAGTTGTTGTCAGGGTCTCTGTTAGCTCACCAGTTTCAAACCTCCTTTGACCAATAAGCTCAGGGCCTGCAAAAGGCTCTTGTGAGGTCACTGCCACACCCAACCCTACATTGCAGGGCTAATGTCCTGTCCCTAGATATCCCTTAGGATGTTTCAGCTGCTCACCCTCTCTTATTCCACTCACTTAGGGTTAGTTGTGGGGATCAAGCAGGATATACTCAAAAACATCAGATGCTGCTCCATGTGTCACACTCAGTTTTTCATAGTTTTGTAGGCTCTCTGTCCAGAAGAGACAGATCATTTAACCTGACCCCCACTTCCGCATATCACAGGCCTCCTATAGAGCATAGTAGCTAATTTTTGGACAAGAACACACTCCAGAAAGGCATCTAGTCTTCATTAGTATAAGTCAATAGGTGAAGAAACCATCACTTATTTTGGTAGTTGGGAGGAAATGGATGAAATGAGGGAAGTTAATTGATCCCAAGTCCATATTTGGGAATCTGAATCAGAACACATATGTCCAAAGGAACTGTACTAAGGTTCTACAAGCAACCTTACATTTGGTGATCACATTGAAAGGCCTGGACTGCACACAGTTTGTTGTACTTATATAGCTGCTTTGGATACAGGTGCATCTATTTATTTATTGTTGCCTAAATAATTGTCCTGGCAAAACTTCTAGCATGAACACAGTTATATCTTACTAAAAGTGCCTTACACCAGTAGAGATTATTCCCCTCCTTGTACTGGAAGAGCTATACTGGTATAAGCTGGAGTGCATCATTTTAACTATACTTATATAGGTGAACCAGTACAATCTTTTTGTACAGATAAGCTCCACTCATCAACACTCAAGCACCTTTATAATGAATTAAAACAAAAAAAGACAGGATCTTGTTAAGAGGGAAGAGAGATGGCCGCCTCACAGGACATGGGCACCAACTGAAAAAACCTAGAGAAATAGGTTATGAATGGGGAACTAATTGAAAAGGAAATAGTCCATGTAGGCAGTTGATTGTCTATCAAGCATCTGGCCAAGATCAAAGGCCATCAGTTGCACAGCTATGTTCTTGGGTACAGGAGCTCTCTGTAGCGGCAGGTGAAGGAGACCTATTAAACTCTGTAAGCTTTGTAAAGTAAAAGGATGGAGCAGAAAGGGGCCAGATTCAACCCCCCATTTCAGCCATTCAATATTGAGATTCTGAGGGGCAGAGAGTTGAGGGTTTTCACCAGATGACCCAAGAATGGCTCATGTCACCAGTAGGGGTAACTGTCAGAGCACTAATCCCTTTCCATCTCTGTCTGATGACCTCAAACTATCAAAATTTTAAATGTTAATATTCAAATATTAGAAAATGTGACTACAGAGTGTCTTATAATCATACACTGAATATTCCTGTTAATTTTTCTCAGCACTATCCATTGGCACATCTTTTCCTGTAATCTAGTGGCAGAGGACTGTTCTTTGGTCACAACTTATGTCAAGCATTTCGTAAGCTTAAGTCCTAGCACAGCTAAACTAAATTCTTACAAGCCTCAACCTGAACGCCTTGCATTTCAGCCTTACCTCCTTACGGTACGTCTATACTTGCTCCCTAGTTAGAACTAGGGATGGAAATGTAGCCAACCAAAATTGCTAATGAAGCAGGGATTTAAATATCCTGCACTTCATTAGCATAATCTCGCCTGCACACTATTCCACTCGCCAGTTGATTCGAACCAGGAAGTGCGCTCTGAGATGCATTAGTTTGAATCAAACCCCTTGGTTCGAACTAACATTACTCCTAATTTTTTAGTTTGAATCAAACCTCTTGGTTCGAACTAATGTTACTCCTCAAAAAATGAGGAGTAACGTTAGTTCGAACCAAGGGGTTTGATTAGAACTAACACGTCCCGGAGCGCACTTCCTGGTTCGAATCAGCTGGCAAGCAGAATAGCGCATGGGCGAGATTATGCTAATGAAGCGCGGGATATTTAAATCCCCGCTTCATTAGCAATTTTGGTTGGCTACATTTGCATCCCTAGTTCGAACTAGGGAGCAAGTGTAGACATACCCTTAGATACCTGCTACATATATACCCCTTCTGACTACTGATCAATCCTATTCTTCAACTTAATTCTGTGCAGCATACTGTGATTACAACAGGACATGTTAGTTAATCATAACATCACACAATAAATGAATAATAAAATAAATTGGCTACATATGTATCCTAGACTGCCAGTTCAGTTAGCTAACTGATAGCTGATTTTTTTTTGCTGCCATAGCAATAGTGCATCATGAGGATGGATCCCTTGTGAATTAATTCAGGGAGGACATACATCCAAGATAGTCCATGAAGTGGGTAAGTACTGAGATATTTGGGAAATTTAGATATATGGGCAAAGGCTGGCATAACTGGAGGAACAGAGTAGGTGGGAGTTACAAGAGTAAGAGTCTAGGGGCCATAAATAGAGATGAGAGTCAGAATAGTGAGGGACCTTGAAAGTGGAGACAAGAAAACTGCATTTTAGTGCAGGAGGGAAGGAAGAGACAATGGAGAGTTTCAAGCAGAAGGTAACAGAGTCTGAGCTGATCTTAGCTGCTGCATTGTGAATGGATAGTGTCAGAGGAGGCCACAGGCATAGTAGTCAAGGCAGGAAATAAGGAGTGCATTATGAGTTTTAACTATAAGACAGCAAGAAAAAGTCTGTTTTTAAAAAATGTTCTGCGGGGCATGATTTGGACATGGCTGGGATGTGTATTCCAAGAAAGAAGGAGGAGTCAGTGATCCCTTTCCAATCTATGGACCCGAGTGACAGAAATACTGGCAGTGTCCAGCGTAACTGAAAAAAACAGGAAGGAGTGACAGATTTGGAGTGAAGACCAGGAATTCATGTTTGAGCTGCGGGTCAGGCACTTGGGAGGTGGCAATGTCAGAGAGAGCAGTGTGGGACTGAATGGATGGAGACAAGTTAATAATGAAAAAAATAAATTTGCAAGCCTTTGTGGTAAAGTACTCTAAATAACGGTGTAGCATTATAGCTCATTGTTAAAAATGGCATGTTGCAACGTCAGAGAAAGTTAGATTTAAGTACTGGTTGAAATTATCTTTGTATTACCGCTGAAAAATCAGCATGCCTTTCACTAATATTTGACTTTATCACACTTTTTTCTAGTATTAACTACAGTACTAAATAATACTGGTAACTTTCTAGAAACACAAATACCATTGCATATGAGTGCTGATTGCTACTGGCAGCCACTCGCTGGACCAGATCATCAGCTGATACAAATCAGCATTGTTTCATTGAAGTAAGTGGGACTATACTGCTTTACATCAGGTGAGGATTTGACCCCAACTATTTTGTTGGAACTTTTTTAGATAAATGAGACTACAGTATATAAGTAAGACAGACATTCATGACTAATCCAAAAGCAGAAATAGTTTTGAATGCATTTGATATTGACAAAAATCTCCTTGACCAAATTGGATAATAAATCCTCTCCAAATTGTATAGGAATAGCTGTCTAAGATGAAACACAGTTGCACCCTTTTTTTTTCTCTTTTGTCCATTGTCTTTCTGAGGACATGCTAAACCAGCTACTGGAAACAAGTAGTGTATTATGTAGCTTCTGGCAGTGGCTGACACAAGTTCAAACAGAAAACCGTTAAATACAGGTTTCAGCGCAGTATTTTAACTTTAATCTAAAACTGCTATTTCTGCTGTGAACTAAACATTGAAACACAGGACATGTGGAGATGGTTTTTAAAGGAGTACATAGACATAGAAAAAAGACTGGCATTGCCCTTACTGCAGTAGAGCAAAGGAGAGTTGGGTTCCTCCTTATTCTCCTACTTGGTACTGGTCAGATTGCAACTCTAGCCGCAGAAGGAAGAACAGAGACTGCTCACCTGATGCTGCTGATTTGTGGAGGAAATAGTGGCAGGAGTCTTGATTACACCCTATTGCGTGCTAGCCAGGTCAGTGGGCTGAGAGCACAAGGGGATGTAAACTTCTCCATAAAAGGGGGAGGAGAAACTGTTTCTGCCCTTCAAAGTCACAATTCCTTTCAGGGTTCCTCTGGACAGTCCCCCTTGCCCAGGACTCAGTTGCAAAAAGCACATTCTAGTCCACAGACATTATACCTGAAATATGAACCTCTTAAAGTACGGACCAAAACTTCAGTAACTTTCACCATCACAGCTGAAGGGTGGCTATGGATCACACTTATCTCTATACCTATATTTTAGAGTGCCTATGTCTGTGTGTCTGTCTGCAAGTCCGTTTGTTCAAGAACTCCTCCTAAACAGTAAGAGCTAAGGCCACCAAATTTGGTATTCAGCTTCCTCTTCTCCTAACTTAAAGCAAGGTCTGGGTTTGGTTGTGCCAGGACAACCAGAACCCCCAGGAAAAGGACAGTTTTCCATAACATGCAAAGGGAGGGGCTGCTGTTTGGAGGGATGCAATATGAGAGTGGCCCCTGGGGCAGTGAGCTCTTAGGGTAGAGCTATTCTGCAGAGAGTCCACCGGAGACAGCCATACCACCAATGGAGTGGCCAGCCAGCACACTGGTAAGTAGCTGCCGTGCCCCAAACTTTTTCTCCCCATTCCAGCAGTGCCGGGAGAGGGGAGAGCCTCTGGTGGCTAGGAGGACTGGGGAAGAGGGGAGAGAATAGGCCCTTGGTGGCTGGGGGAGGAACCTGTGTGTGTGTGATGGGGAGAAAGTAAGCCTCTAGCATCTAGAGGGGAGAGAACAGGGCCCTGGAAGTCTGGGAGGGCTGTGGAGTAGAGAACAGGCCCCTGGCTGGCAGGGGGAGCCTGTGGGGGAAAAAACAGGTCCCTGGCCCCCAGCCTCCTGCACTTCCCTCACCCCCACAACACACACATCCCCAAGGCCCAGCCTTAAAGGACCTGGGCAATGCTGGGGCTATATCTAGACTGCTGTTTTTTATTGGAAAAAGGTATGCAAATTGTGCTTCGCAATTTGCGTACCTTTTTCCGATAGTTTTGTCAAAAAGGCTTTTCTAAAATTTGGCCTGTCTACACTGGGTCAAATTTTGGAAAAAATTCCTCTTTCAGAAGAGCCCTTCTTTCTTGTGGAATGAGGAAGACAAGGCTTCCAAAAGAGCACGTCTGCTTTTCCACAAAAAATGTTGAAAGTGCAGACACGTTCCCTGGACGCGGTTGAGTTTTTCCGGGATACCGCTGGTATCCTGGAAAAACTCTGTAATTTAGACATAGCCTGGGCAAGTTTGCTAGTGTTTTATATTTATCTATACCCAGTACTGAAATCTTGGCTTTTAGAGTGTCATAACTCCTCCAGCACATTATGCAAACAAAATAGATTCAACATGATCAGTTTCTGACTGTGAAAGTCTCAAAGTCCTTATCAGATTCTCCTTCCGCAAAATACCCTTGTCAAACAAACATGGGATGCATTATAGAAGGTTGCCAATTGCAGAAGGTCAGTAAAGGTTGTTTATGTATCAGTAATTGTTTTGGCACTCTTCAATGTTTGGAGTTTGCTTTTTAGTTTGTGTCATAAATTTTTCTTTTTGAGTTTCTAAGTCTTGGAGAGAGAAAGAGGGCAGTGGTAGAATGCCACAAGATGACAAAGTAAACTCATTCCTCTTTTCTGTGCCCCAATAAAAATGCTGGATATTTATAGCCTTAGCTCCAGTTTAAGAGGGTGTGGTTTTTTTGTTTGCTTGCTTTTTTGTTTTTGCCTAGGATTTTATATGCAACAAAAATAAAGACATGTTCGATTAAAAGAACATATCAGCTAACATTCTGAAAATATTCTTAAGTGACTTCAGTAAGTAGAGGTGGTCAGGTAATTAAAACAAAAATACTTGAAAATAAATTGTCACTACTGAAAAAAATTCCCAAATAATTTCTTTGAGAAATAGTGTTGGATCATCTACAGAATAGATCAGAGATATTTATAAATCATTGCACTACCATTTATCTAACAAACATTCTGAAAAGTTTGGGTTTCACTAGCTTTACATTGAACATCCCTTTCTTAGCCAAAGCTGTTTTGTTTAACTTGCAAAATAGTTATTAAACCAAAATCCTCCTGGTAGCTTCCAGTGCTACTATCTAGCCTGGAAACAGGACAGATGCATCCAAGATAGAGAAACAGAAGAGATCACCAGTCTTGAAATACAAAACTCACTTGAACCTATTATATGATGTTAACATTTGCATCCCTTACATGCTTCAATGGTAGGTTGTGCTGCTATAACCCTCTTTCCTATGGTGGTTCACTGTCTCATGTAGTGGGAGTGAGTGCAGTGAGTGCTAAGCATAAAGGAGTTCTACAGCCAAAGCTCCAGCAGTCCCAGGTTCAAATCTGTCTGGTGGCAGTTATAAGTGGGGCTTGTCTGGGGGTCTTAATTGGGTTGCTCTGAAGAGACATGTTTCCTCACCTAGGGGAAGTATGTAATCCACACACTGAGGGCTATGTCTACACTTGCAGCTTTTTGTGCAAGTACAGCTGTTCTTGCACAAGAATCTGCAGAGTGCCTACCTGCTCTTGTGCAAGGAAATTTACAGTATGGTGTGGTAAGAGAGGGCTTCTTGTACAAGTGCTATATGCTTTTTTATCAGGTGTAAGCCCTCTTGCGCAGGAGCTCTTGCGCAAGAGGGCAGTGTGGACGCTCGGCAGGGATTTCTTGCGCAAGAAAGCCCTATGGCTAAAATGGCCATCAGAGCTTTCTTGCACAAGAGAGTGTCCACACTGTCATGGGCGCTCTTGCGCAAAAGCACAGCTTGCACATGGCAGTGTGGACATTTTCATGCGCAAGACTTCTTGCACAAGAACCCTTGTGCAAGATGTTCTTGTGCAAGAAGCTGCCAGTGTAGACATAGCCCCAGTGTGTGGTTCACTGTCTCATGTAGTGGCCCTTAGACCACTTTCAGTAAGAGATAAAAACAAGAGACCTCTACTGCCTAAGTAGAGAGCCAGTTGGCTTTATAGCTCAAGCTGTAGAGGCTCCTATACTTAAGCTCCAGTGATCCCAGATTCAAATCTGTCCTGTAGCAGTTACACAGCAATGCTTCTGGCTTGCCTCTTTCCCCACTTGTCCGTTTGCACCACTATGCAGTGAGGGGTTCACTTATCTTGCTCAGGTCCCCCAAATCCTTGACCACCTGTTTATAACAGAACTTCATTAATTCCCTTCCTATAGGACCTTCTGCAGCTGTGTGGGATGGGATGAGGAAGATAGAGGTTGCACTGAAACATGCTGCACCCTTTAGCCTACTATGTTCACCTTTAGTTAGCAATTTGGAGAAACCCCATGAACTGCAAGGAATATTGTATTTTTATAGTAAACTGGGTACTTTCACTAACGCAGTCTACCATGGTCAGGATAACTGATGACTCCATTGTGTGCTTGGGAATCATAACAAACACACCAACAGGTGCAATAATTTATAACTATCTCTTTTGTAAACAACATTGTGTCTATAGAACCACTTATCCAAAAATATGTGTGTGTATTTGAAACAAATAAATAGGCAATAGTGACCAGTACTGTGCTGCCAGCTGGTAGTGGCATTATGTATGAAATGTCACAACATGGTCAGATCCCCCTATTAAAAGTAAGACTGATTTTCCCAGTATAATAAAACACATGGGGTAACACAATATTAGTTTTCTTGCAATGTTTTATAGACAACGTATATTATATACATGTTGCCTGGGTCCTTCAGGGCAGGAGTCTGGCAAGTTGGAGTGTGTGTGCAGGAGTCAGGGCAGGGCCTTGAGGATGGGGCAAAGGGCGGGGGGAGGGCAGGAGCATGAGGCTGGGGGACATGGAAGGTGCAGGAGTCAGGGTGGGAAGTTGAGAAGAGGCTTAGGGGCAGGGAGTTAAGGTGTAGGGGGGTGCAAAAGCAAGGGTTGAGGGGTGAGGAGAGGCTCAGGGCAGGGAGTGGGGGTTCAGGAATTAGGAAAGGGGGTGAGGAGGGGCTCAGGGAAGGGGATGGGGATGCAGGAATCAGGACAGGGAATAGAGAGGAGGGGGAGTTCAGGGGAAGTGGGCTCAGGGCAGGGGGTGAGGTTTGTCCACTGGCTTCTTCCTGGGGGCCACTCAGCACCCCACCTGCCAGCTTGTTCCCTGTTGGGGTGGGCGGTGGTTGTTGCATTCCCTACCCAGCAGGGCCAGGTCAGGGTGGGAGAGGCCTGAGGTGGGGGGGGCCATGTAGACTGGTCCCGTCAATGCTGCCTGGTCCCAGTCAGGGTGCTAGAGAGAGGGCCACTCGGGCCAGTCAGGGGGCAGGTGAGCTGGGCAGCCCAGACAGATGGACAGATGCACATTTCTAAAATATAGAAATGTACTATAGACATGTAGCTTGTGAAATGGCTTATTTATATGTATTTGCACTATGGTATAACTCAAAGGCTGCACTGAAAGTTGGGTCCCTATTGCACTAGTTCCACCAATTGAACTATCCTTATATTGTTGGGAACTTCTACATGCAACATTTTCCCCCATTCATGCTTTTTTGAGTATCCAGTGATGGAGGTTATACCAGTTCCCACTGAAGTCACTCTTCATAGGTGGGACTTCAATCAGTGTAGTGCCAAAGAGGACATATCCCACTATCATTGGAACACACTGGTGAAAATAGTTCTCTCATGTCTGTCCCACACTGCATCAGTTATTACAAAACTGGTCTGTCTTAACCATCTGTGCAGAGTTCACTGGTATAAGGTTATCTGTGCTGGAAGTCACCCAAATAGCATTTGATCACTAAGGCAACAAAGAACTGGGAGTAATAATCAGAAGAAAGAGGAAGGGAAGATAAAGCACATAGTAATAAAATATGTGTTTACATGATATTTACAGAACTGTTCACAGCCAGATGGTTTTCAGTCTGTTAATTTTTTTTTATTTCATAAAAAAACAGGTAACCATCAGAAGTCCTATCTACCTAACAGTTAGCAGTGTCCTATAGGCATCATTGCAGAAGGGGTTTTTGAACAGGTATTGAATGAAGGGCAAGGGTAATTGCTTTCCAGATTAGATCACAGAAGGTGTTGCATATGTAGGGAAATGAGTGGAAATAAACACTGGAGGCATGGAAAAGGAAGAGGGACAGATGAAATGAAGATCAGAGACTTTTGTGCAGAAACATAGTGCAACATATATGAATGTAACTAAGGGAAATCTGTACAGGTTGGACCTCCTTGGTCCGGCACCGTTGGGACCTGATCGGTCCCAGATGAGGGATTTTGCTGTACCAGGGGAGGTCATTTTTGGACCCCTGCCACTGGTCTCCCTGGCCCCACCTGCTGTCCCCACTGCCCTGCTGACCCACTGGGCAGCCATCGCTGCCATGGCTCCACCGGGCAGCCCAGCACTGGGGCTCCAGGTAGCCACACACACTGTGCTCTGGGGCTTGGGACAGCCATACACTGGGCCTCCCTGGGCAGCACTGTATGTTGGGGCTTCCTGAGCAGCCACGCATGCCATGCTGGGGCTCTGTGAGTATGCATCAGGGTTCCCTGGGTAGCCCAGACTTTTTTTCTCCAAAAATTCCCCATGGCTCCTACCACCATGGTAGCTCCACTGGCAACAGCAAGAGCCCTAGTTTTGATAAAGTTCTTTTGATTTCTGACACTTTAACCATCAGTACTTTCTCTAGATTGGCTCTGAGCAGGGATCTATGTCAGAGCAATGCTGGCAGCCCCAGTTAAGCAGAACCAGAAAGAACAATGGCAATAAAGGTAAGTGTAGGGCACAACCTCTTCTTTATATATTAACAATTACATTCTGTTTAATGTGGTAGGTTGGGCAGTCCCAAGTGGGTAAAGGGGTATTCAATGAAATGCTAAATAGAAGTGAAATCTGAGTTTAAATCAAATAGATTGCTAAATGGGGATTAAAATAATAAGAAAAATATCTGACAAAGATGAAACATTTTGAATATCATTTGTGTAAATGACAGTATTTTATGTCATATAAAGTTTTATTTTCCAGATTCTTAATGGCCTCTTAATCCATACAGCCACTTAAAGGACAATAGACTATCCATTATCTTGTCCTGATTAAGAGGATTCTACTGCATTACAAATGTTACTCTTTAGCCTAATTACGTACAATAAAATTGACTGATTTCACTCTGCATCTGTCACTGGCAGCCTTTGTTGCATCCTTTCTCTCTCAGTTTTCATAATGCATATACTTCATAAATATAATCCATCTTCCATGCCTCTCTTCTGTGACATGTCCTGCCTTGTGGCAGTTAAGCTTCAGGATATCTTCCGTTTACAGTTTATATTGCAAAACATACTTTCAATAGTGATAAAATATACTGAATCTAATTTACCTGCTTTACCTGGAAGTGGATTGGGCAACAAGACCTCAAAGACATTCATGAAAATCCTGAGTAATTCCACTTTTGACTTAAATGCAATGACTCCAGATTTGCACTAGTATAACTCACATCAGAAACTGAGCCATGGTATCCACAGTTGTTGCATGCAGTACTTCCCCCACAACACATGTGGCTATAGATCTAGAAGTGGAACATCTCACTCTGTACTGTTGTCTATCTTGTTTTCACACTATAAACAGGCATCAGTCTCACTTCACCTTTTCATACAAATTATATCTAAACTTTAAAAAAACCTACAAATATTTGAGAGAGAACTAAAGTGTTTTTTGACATATTACACATTTTATCCTAATTCAAAGTAATATACAAAACCTCTAATTTATCTACAATAAAAATAGACAATCAAATCATATCCTCAGATTAGTAACAGTATATGCAGGCTGAGTCAGACGCCAAAACAAATACTGTTCTGTGTAACAAATAGGAGGTAAATTTGCTCAACAATCACAATAAGCATAGTACTGAATATTTATAAAATAAAAGTTATTTCTAGAGCCATCAAATTATAACCCAAGGGCACAAATGTTAGTTGAAGGTTTATGTCTCACATTCTGACAGTGGTTTGTTAAATTATAATTACTGGCTAATTTGAATGTACTTGGACATGGAAGCCAGCATTTCTACATTTGGTTTTATTTTCCACATACTGTTTGGAATATGCTTTGACTTTGTTTTATTCTCTTGATTTCCAGTATTTACGTTCACCCCTACATTAGTCATCTAATTTTGTTGCACATAACTTTTAAAAATTGCTGTGGCCACAGTAAGTATAGCATAGAGCCAGCATTGATCTTTTGCAAAAATGTTACACAAGCATAGACTATGTAATGTAAGGCTTTGGGGGAAAAAAACCCAGTGAAATGCCCATTTAGATCTGATGAGTTAATTACTGCTATTGTATATTATAGATATATTCTTCATTTTATTAAACTGTTTGAGAACACTATTGTCAGGCCTCAATGCTTTATGAAAATTGGTTTATGGATATGAATATGTATAATTCAAAGATGGTATACTTCTCCTAAGGCCTATTATTTTCCCTAATGGCCCTTCCCCACCCAGCTATTCAAAATAGAAGCATCTTGTCCAGTGGGTGTCCCTCAAGTGTAAACACATTTGAAATACAGGTACACAGTCAATATTCCTAACAAAAGTGATACATACATACAAATTAGCTGAATATGATCATCATATCATAACTTTTCCAATGACATATCATATGACTTATTTTGCATAAAATTCACCATAATTATGTCATAATTATATCATAATAATATCACTATGAAGTATATGGGGTACAGTGTGACAGCAAGAAATATGTACAGTTCATTCAAAAACTATTAAATCTTGCCAGGAGTTTAGCAGCTAATTTGGCCAGATTCATCTCTTTCTCTTACATTTCTTTCATTCAGGTATAACTCCATTGACTTCAGCAGAGTTATTCCTGCTTTACACCATGGTAACTGAAAGGAGGATCAAACTGATTATACAAAAAGAAAAGAAAAAAAATTAGGGAAGTTTTGGACACAAATTAGTGGATATTGACTACTGATTTTTGCTGAAGAGATGACATGACTGGCTAGTGAATAAAAATAATCTGATCTCTGAACATATAAAATAAGATTAGAAATAAGATTAAAATAATTACTGAACATTTTCCAAGTAGAAATATGATAAACCATTACAATGCAAATTTTAGCCAACCATCATTCAATCAGCAAACAACATTTTAGGAGTAGTTTCTTAGTAAACTCTAGTATCTAACACTGTAAATTTGAAAACACCATTTTGCCCCCTGGTGGTTGAATCTGTTCTTTCATAAGGAGTCTTCTGTTCTTGCTTTCACCCTTTTGCATTTTAAATATGCTGTGCCCTGCACATTACTCCAGCTGTAAGAGTCTTTCTGAAATGCAAGCATTACTTCAGGTAATTTAATATAATGAGTGGCTAATTATTGAGTGTGATATGAAGGCTGCCTCTGGTGCACCATCCAGTTCAATTATTTGTAGTGTGCTGTCCATTTTGGAGAGTTTCTTAATGTTCAAGATACCTGTTGGTTCAGTAAGATTAGCACAAGCGCTAAGGGGTACAGGAAAAGGCAGAATCCTTTAGTCCTCTAAAAACTTTAAATTCTTACTATTTCCTTGGCATTAGAGAGACAATTTGGGTGAACTAGTATCTTGTATTGGCCAATTTTCTAGATATTTCATTTTCATTACTTAAAGTTTTCAGTGTAGATAAAATTCTCCCTTCTTTCCCTCCATTTCAGTCTACATCTCCTATCCAATCCAGGTATACACACACTGCTATGGACTTACGAGCCTGCTGCAGAGAAGCCCCAATTAGATGGTGTATGGAGTATGGTGGGTTTTGGTGATCACACAGCCCAGATTTTCTCTCAGCAATACCCTGTAGAAGCTTCACCAAACTGGACAGCAACCATAGGTTTCCCCAAGAAGGTTTCAGAGTAACCTGAGGCAGGCATTCTTAGCTGGAGCTAGTTAGGCGTAGCTGAGTTTATTTAGGATATGTATCTCAAAGACAACCCTATATTGCCCAGGTACCAGAAGGAGAATTCTGGTGAAAACAGGTTAGGTGCATTGTTTCAGTTTGTATATTTTAGTTCTGGAGTTTACTGCCTGTAAAGTAGAATAGAAAAAAAATCACACACAACAGACTGAGAGATTTCCCAAACTTACGTTATTTGGTTATACCCTGAAAAATACCCCAAGACTGTAAAAGTGACTTGTTTGTGTTCTAACCTGAGCCTCCAGTGAACTTTCCATATTCCTACTATGACTCTAGCCTATCTATAATAGACCAAATATCCCTGTTAGTGCAAAACTCCTTCCAGTGGGCTTTATATGCCTGCCTGTCTGGAGTATTTGGTGCGCATTAAAAACAGACATTCCTTAACACAAAGTTTACAGGATGAGAGTTAAGGATGAAAATGGTGTAATGTTTGTGTGAAGAATTGCTCTTTTAAAAAAAATGTTTAATGAGTTAATTGCATTCTCCAGAATTTCCAGATCATTTTCCCATCAATATTTACATTTATGAAAGATGAGGCATTGACTGAGTTCTCTTGTCATCTTTACAGAGACAGGAGTATCAACCTGGCAAAGAGTTGAAACCAAATACTTATGAGCCATCTAGTGAGCATTGATGGGACCACACAAACATAAAAATAATTAATAATAATAAATAATGTATTAAAGTAGTGCCATAATCCCACATTTTGTTTTAATGACAACTGAGAGTGGGATTTTCAAAGAAGCCTCAGGGAATTAAGCATTCAGCTCCCATTTAAATCCAGGCCAAAAATTACAAACCTCTTTCCCAAAGAGGTAGATGTTTTAGTCTGTTCCAGCAAAAACAACAAGGAGTGAGAAAGTGGCTTCCAGCCCATGAAAGCTTATGCCCAAATAAATGTGTTAGTTTTTATGATGCCATAGGATTTCACATTGCTTTTGCTTTCTGAAAGAGTTCAGGTTTATACTGTTGAAGGACAACAAGAAAGAGTAAGGGTTGTTGTTAAAAGGAAATATGTAAATTATATGGATGTTGAGAGATAATGAGGATGTGTTGTATTTTGCCAGTTTCTTTAGGGTATTTTTAATCAGCATCAAAATGGCTCTCTGATGCCAATCCTATGCACCTCTGGGCCCCATTCCCACAACACAATGGGGCTATTGGACAGTTATATTCCCCTCTCCCTTTCCACACACACACTTTAGGGATTACATTAATAAATTAAGGAAAGACTGAGTTTGGAATAAAAGTTTTTGTGCCTGACTCTTGCAAACTTTGCTTTATATATCAGAGGGGTATGACTACTTTTTAATTCAGACCTTAGGCATCATACCAAACCCCTTATATTAGGCCTCATATATAAAGTTTTTTTTTTATTACAGCACACAATGCAAAATAGTTTTCTGTAACTGAAGCCATCTCTCTCTGTATGGAGAGCCCATCTTGTTGAGCAGGGAAGACAGATGTCTGGTGATGTACTTAACACTTCATATTTTATATACTAAAATATAGCATCCTGTTGGGTGTTCTTTAATTAATGTTGTACATTCATAAATACTTTCAAGAATATCTCCTAAGATAGTACTACTTTCACTAACATGGTTGCATGCAAAACACAAAGCTTGCCCATAACATTGAATATGTGTAGTTTGTGCTTCCTTCTGTTAAAATCAGATTGTGACACCTGAGAATAGGGTTGCCACTTTTGTGGCACTATCACAACATTGTCCACAACAGTTACTGATCCTCAGATTCAGACACAATAAAATATATTTATACTGATACCATGACTTTCACTGATGTGTACGCTGTACTGGACAATCCAATAAAATCTTCATAAACATTGATATAATCAACAACACATCACAGACACTTGCTATTTGTTGGAAAAGCTTGTTGTTTCGGCTACCATAACTGTATGCCACTCCCCAGAAATTTTCTCAAATATCCCTCACTATTTTCAGAGCCAGGATTTCCACTATCTCATTTTGAATAATTGAATTTGGACTCTTTTAAAGTTACTTGGAAATATCAGGATCATATTTTAATACAAACCAAGCAGCTGAATAAAAATTACAGGCAACCTCTTGTGGGGACATAAATGTCAATATGGAAGCAAAAATAATTATGAATAAATGCTTTGTAATTTATTCTTATAATGTTAGGTTATTACATACATGCCAGAACATTCATTGCATTTTAAGAGACACTCACAATTATTTTCAACACATTATACTAGGAGAATATGATTGCTCTCATGCTATGAAATGAAATATTCCAGCTAATTAAGCAAATTCTTAAGAGATCTCTACTTTTTTTCTATTAGGAATAAACAAAAGAATCAAAAAGGATGGCAACATTTTAGCTATAAAACCTCCAAGTGTGTTTATGCATACTCTGGATTGCAGCTTGATAAGTTCTATTTTGCTTTAACGTTCTATGCTATTTGCTTTTATATTGTGTTTTGAAAGGTGCATAAATGCTGGTGTCATGGTGTGATCTAAGCCCCTGAAGATGGAAGGGGCCAACGCACCTGTGACAGGTCAGCTGACTCCACTTTAGAGGGGAGAGACTGACAGATGAGAGCTGCCAGAGACCAGAAGTTCCCTGAAGGAAGTGGTACTGGGTTGTAAATCTAGAAACCATTCAGTCAAAAGACAAAGAGAGGGGAAAAACCATTTCTTATCAAATAAAAGGATACGTCTCTCTTGTCTAAGAAAGAAAAAGAAGATATTTGCATTAAAGTTTCTTCTCAAATATTTTATGCAAAGCATGAATCACAATAGCTAATTGTCATAAGGTGGTACTGCCATAAGCAACCTCTGCTATGAGGCCAAGGGACAAGAGGTGCACCTGCCTCAGTTTCCCCTCTCCATAGTAACACTTTGGAACCCTAATCATGGACCAGGATCCCATTATGCTACGTGCTGTACAAGCACAGAACAAAAAGATATTCCCTGCCACAAAGAGCTTTCAGGCTAAGATAAGAAACAACAGATGGATACTGGCAGAGAAGTACAAGATAAAAATGAGACAACATTGAACAGCATGAAAAACTATGTAATCTAGCTGTAACCTAGGGGGGAGGGATAGCTCAGTGGTTTGAGCATTGGCCTGCTAAGCTCAGGAGTTGTGAATTTAATCCTTTGGGGGGCTGTTTAAGCATCTGGGGCAAATCTGTCAGGGATAGTACTTGCTCCTGCTGTGAAGGCAGGGGACTGGACTCAATGACCTCTCAAGGTCCCTTCCAGTTTTATGAGATAGTATATCTCCATTTATTATCATATAACCTCAGTTTTCATATTCTCTTGAAGAATTATGTTTAAAGAAAGACTACTGATAGTGGAAAGACCTTTACATAAAAAATAGGACTGTTCTGACTCCTGAAACAAAATTTCAACTCCTATTAAATCCTGATACAACTAAAAGAATAGCTCAAAAAATGGACTGAATAAGAGGTGAAACTTAAACTTTTGGTGATCTGTGAGGGTATGTCTACACTTGCACCCTCTTTCGAGAGAGAGATGCAAATGAAGACATTCGAAATTGCAAATGAAGCCAGGAATTAAATATCCCGTGCTTTATTTGCATATTCGCATTATGGTGCTATTTCGAAATAACAGATGTAGTTAAGACCCGGTTATTTCTAGAGATAACCCTTCTCTTGAAATAACCCTTATTCCTCATACAATGAGGTTAACCAGTTATTTTGAGAGAAGGGTTTTCTTTCAAAATAACTGTGTCTTAACAGCGTCTGTTATTTCGAAATAGCGCTATTTTGAAATAGCGCCATAACACAAATATGTAAATGAAGCATGGGATATTTAAATCCCAGCTTCATTTGCAAATTTGAATGTCTTCATTTGCATTCCTCTCTCGAAAGAGGGTGCAAGTGTAGATACCCTAAGTTTTCAGCCACAGGAAAAAGCAATTACAAGCCTGTTGCATATGTATTATCAGATTGCATTTTCATGAGCTGAAGATGCTAACAAAACTTTTCCATGAAGGTGCAGAGCCAGTGAAAGGACCAATGGCCCATAGTTAAATTCGGCCAAGACGTGTGTGTGTGTTTTCCTCCTTCAATGAAATTATGGAAAGGGGAGAGTAAAAAAAAAAACCTCCCTGAATTAAGAGAGCAAACAGCAACACTCTCATCATCACAACTTACCAGCTAACAGCAGTAGGAACCACATAGCTAAAAGCAGGTCCATCAACAAGGGGGCCAGGGGAACAAAGGAGGCAACTGTCCCAGGCCCAGCAATTCAAAAGGGCCCAGGACTCTGACTGCCCCCACTGCTATTGCAGCCGCAGCAGTGGCTGGAGCCCTGGGCCCTTTAAATCACTGCTGGAGCCCCGGGCAGAGCACTCTGAGCAGTGCTAAGAGATTGTGGGGGCATGGCACAGCATGATCTGGGCTGCACTGAGTGCTGGCTGCCCTAGCTCTGCCCTTTCAAACTGAGGCTCTGCCCCTTCTGGAAGCATGGAGCCAATCCCCCCGTTGCCAAGAGGCCAGCTATACTGCCACCCTTTGGCTAGGAGCAACATGATGTGAAGAAGAAACAACCTCAAGACCCTGAAGTGTTTGAACTGTTTCTTCCATTAACAGATGCTTCAGCATCATTGATGAGATGGAGTTTGCGAAAGTACTGCCGAGGGATTAGATGTAACAATTTTAACAGGCTATTGAAATGCTATATGGAAAATAGTTGCAGTTCATAATTATAATTATTTTACTTGTCTTTAATCATGGTGTCCCTCAAGGCATGGAAAGAACGCCATGTGACAAAAATAGTGGGATTTACATCCTTGAATTCACAGCGACAAAATGCTTTGTAAGATTTGGCCTAACATTTCTTGTTTTCTCTAGACTACAGGGTTTTAGTAATATGGGAGATAATTTTACTTGGCACTTGGCAACTTAAAACACCCTCTTTTAACCCACACTCTCCTCTTAAGGGCATATTTTCAGCTTCTTCAGTATAATGGCCTCAGAGTGCAAGTCCTTGTCTAGCCAGAAAACGTTGATTACTCAGCATTTTCATTGGTTCCTGCCTATTTTCTTCTTTCTACTGTTGAAAACATAGCCCATTGCCACTATTCTTAGCAGGCTGTTGAAGAGTATTACCAGCTTCCTGGTGACACGAAGAAGCTTGATGTCGTTTGAATTTGTCTCGAACAATTTTCCAATTAAAGAATCCAGATTATGCAAAAAGCTTCATCTGTGCACTTACTCAAAAGTGGTTGGTGCCTAAAATCTCTACAACAGTAGAAACAACATCTGCTGTCATTAACTTCAGAATAATGGAGCCATTAAAAACAATCAAACTAGGATGAGCAGGATGGCCTTGTTTTCCACAGGGAAAGACTTCAGTCATGGTTGTTGAAGTGTCTCAGAAATGCTAACAGTAACCAGCAACTGGCATTTGCTTCCTATTGCAGTAATAGCTGAGAATTTACAATCAACAGAAGTTTATCCATGTGTAGTTTTCTCCTTTTGAATCAGCCATGCTTTAAGTGATTTCATTTTACCACCTTGAAAATACATACTTTTGTAATTCACTTGGTCGCTATTCAGAAGAACACAGAAGAGATCTCATGGGTTCATGGGTGTTGGATGGAACCCCCCTTTGGAGAGGCTAGCCCCGAGCTCCACCCCTTCTGCCCACACTCCTCCCTAGTCAGAGGCCTGAACCCCCTCCTGCCCCACGTGCAGCCAGAGACACCAGCCCATGCCCTATTGCCAAAAGAGCCCAAAGACAGCACCCCCTACCTGGCCATGCCACACCTTCCCTGACTCCAAGCTGCCCCATGGGAAAAGCTCTTGTCCCTTCTCTTACGAAGGAAGAGTCAGCTTGTGATAAATGCCATGTAGGTTATGGGGTGGCTGAGGAGGTGGTATGTGTTACTCAGTTTCCTGGGTTCCTCAGAGAGATTCCTGATGAACCCAAGAAACTTACTAGTAGGTACCACCCTCTTGGCCACGTTGGAACCTGCATGGGGCACAATAATAAGCAAAAATCTTCCCTGTCAAACTTACAACTGACATCTGGTGCCAGTGGCTGCAGCTTGTCCTGCCCTATTATACCTGCCACGCTTCCCTTGGACATTAATTATAGTTCCTTGTTATTGCAAATAAACCTGTAATTTAATCCTTCAAAAATGTAACAAGCTCCATTTTTCAACCAATTAGATTTCTTGCCTCTACTATTCCTAGGAGAGGTTGTTCCAGAACCTCACTCAGATGAATAGAAACTTTCTTCTAATGTCTTTTAATTAAAAAGCTCTTCTTTTTCCCTGGTGTTTACCCTGTTGATATATTCAAAGACAGTAATACTATCCCCTCTCAGTCTTTGTTTTGCCAGACTGAAGTGGGCAAGATATGGTTGGCAGGACAGACCTGGCCCACCAAGCCATTTGATCCAGCCTGCCATGCTGACCCTGCCACGCCCCCTCCCAGGCCAATCAGGACTTGGGGGTGGTGGAGCAGGCAAAGTCTCCTCGCTTCGCCAGGCACACGAGACACCTAGATGTTCAAAACATCTGGCAGTTCCCTCTGGGCACTGCGTGCCCCTGCCACAGCAGAGGTGGAGGCGAGAGGCTCTCCCTGCAGGGGAGCATGCAAAGTCTCCTCTTTCCCCTTCCTCCCCACACATGGTGCCTACACAGGACCCCCCCTTTTGCCTAGACTCGCCTCTGCTACCTGATTCCCCACCCTTTCCAGGGCAGAGCCGACCCCGGGATCCACTACCAAAACTGGTGAAGTGACCCCCATACAAAAATTATTGCCCCCTGGGCTAAACTAAACAAGCAAAGCTCTTCTAGTCTCCTCTCCAGTCCCCATATCATCTTAGTTGCCCTTTAATTCATCTGTTTTATTTTGAATTCATCTTTTTGCACATGGGTAACTAGAATAGGGCATAATGTTCTCAATGAGTTTTTACCATTGCTTGTACAACTGTATTACTATTCTCCTGTTTCTACTGGAAATAACTCACCAGTGAGATGATGAATCATAGAATCATAGAACTGGAAGACACCTCAGGAGGTCATTGAGTCCAGCCCCCTGCCTAAAGCAGGACCAATCCCAACTAAATCAACCCAGACAGGGCTTTGTCAAGCTGAGACTTAAAAACCTCTAGGGATGGAGATTCCACCACCTCCGTAGGTAACCCATTCCAGTGCTTCACCACCCTCCTCATGAAATAGGTTTTTTTCTAATATCCAACCTAGACTTCCCCCACTGTAACTTGAGACCGTTACTTCTTGTTCTGCTATCCATCACCACTGAGAACAGCCCCTCCCCATTCTTTTCGGAACCTCTCTTCAGGAAGTTGAAGGCTGCTATCAAATCCCCCCTCACTCTTCTCTTCTGCACACTATATAAGCCCAAATCCCTCAGTCTCTTCTCGTAGGTCAAGTGCTCCAGCCCCGTAATCATTTTGGTTGCCCTCCGCTGGACCCTCTCCAATGGGTCCACATCCTTTCTGTAGTGAGGGCCCAGAATTGGACACAATACTCCAGATGTGGCCTCACTAGTGCCAAATAAAGGGAATTAATCCCTTCTCTAGCTATGCTGGGAATGCTCCTCCTAATGCACCCTAATATGTCATTAGCCTGCTTGGCTACAAGGGCACACTCCTAATGAAATAGTTTTTCCTAATATTGAACCTAGACCTCCCCCATTGTAACTTGAGACCATAGTAATTTTTAAAAAAATACACATACTATCTAGAAAACTGAAACATTTGCTGGCCTCTGGTTTTAATTATTGCAGCCTTTGCAAAGCAGTCTACAATGCAGCCACATGGAGAAAGGGAACAGCCTACCTCTGGATCTGTTGATGCAACAAGAAAACTACTCTGTTTTGTTTGTGTAGTCCACTAGGTTCCTGTCCCACCCAGAGCCACTGACAAGAAAAAGACTATAAATAGGATTGCAGCTAGAGGCCTTTTGACACCCCTCCTCCTACGCAGAATGAGACTAAGGAGAGAGGCTGCAAAAGAACAAGCAAAGAATCATTATGTCTGGCCTACTGAGTCATCTTGTAAAAAGAAACACATGGAACTCTGGTGGGGGAGAGGGAGGGCAGAACAGATGAGTCAAGGAGGCAGCTCTGGGAATCAGCTCCAGTGGAGTGGCAGCTGACTGGATCTATCCCAGGTCACTCTAGAGATGGGGAATCAGAATTCCTCTTTGCCAGAAAGAAAGAGACTCAAGTAGCCTTCATGAGAGAAGGAAGGAAACAACCAACCTGTTTGCAGAAGGAGTGCGAGAAGCACAGACTGGTGATGCTCATCTAGGTACACAGGGAAGAAAGGTGCCAGAGCCTGCTGCAGGAGAGTTTTTCTTCAACCCCGCTCCAGCTAAGAAAAGCTAGCTAATAGCCCAGAAGAAAGATAAGATTTCTAGCAGCTAAGACCATCAGAGGAATTTACTATTGTGGACCAAAGAAAACAAAACATGAGTCACCTGGGGACTGTCCCACCTCAGTAACAATGTGAAAATAGTATTCAGCAGCTATTATTTTAAGGTATACTCCTCCCCAATAAAAAAAGTGGTCTATGCCCCTGCTACTGTGAGAGAAGCATTTGCTCTCCCCATTTCCAGAGGGTATGTTTGACATTTACAAAACTCCCCAGAATTAGGATGTTTCATGGATTTCTGCAGACAGCAAATCATGACCTGGTTGCTCTCAAAAGAGCATGTGATGGCTTTTTGGAGGTGACTCATTCCTAATCCCATCCCTCCACACTAGCTTCCACTCAGTTCTGTTGCTTGTGTACAGCTGGATCATGTATCCTCTTGCATGGAAAAATCTTCACTATGATGAGAGTCATGGGTTTTTTTAAAGATTCTAAAGCACTGTACTAAACTATAGTGACTATATTTTAACAGCCATCTTTCTAATCCAGTAAGCAATCTTGGAAAAATCTACCTTTATCCTTTGCACTTTAAACAATTTTTTCTCATGTAAAATGATGAGAATTCTTAATATGTTGGCTTTCCTGGCTTAAAAATGCCAAGTTTCAGAGAATACTAGGAAAGACTGGGTTATGCTGCATAAAAAAGGCATTTAGAAATGGAAGACCATGAAGACCAACAAAACCATGAGGCATAACAATATTAGATACTATCTGTATGGCTCAGAATCCAGAGAACATCATGACTCAACCTGAAATACAGATACCAGCCAGGTTATTAATTGTTATTATTAATAATTATTATTGTCAGCATCATAGGCATTCCTGTAGCACTTATAATGATGAAATCTGTGGAGTCAATAATATGACAATTTAGCAGATGTATCTGAAGACAAAATGTCTGATCTGAAGCGACATTTGGTAGACATATTTGCCTTTTCTTGGAGTGGTTACAAATATTATGGATCAGTACTTCAATATTCCATATCAAAATACTGAAATATAATGCCAGGAGAAACTAATCTTCTCTGACAAACTGAGGAACAGAACTATACCCTAAAGGGTGGAATTTTGGGCGGGTAGGGGGGGCAGCAGCCGTGCACTCTGGGACGCGGCTTGCTCTTCATCCCTTTCCCCAGATGCTAAGGGAGTGAGGGGAAAGTACTTGCATTCCATGCATCCTCTCACACCTGGCTGCAAGTATTGTCCCTTCACTTCCTTAGTGTCCGGGGAATGGGATGAAAAGCAAGCCGCATCTTAGAGCGCACGGCTACTGCACCCCTTATCCGCCAGAAATTTCACCTTTGTATACCCTTTTTGCGGCATGGTACCAAGTTTCACAGGATCTTCTGGCATGGCAGTAGATGGGATTTGGGAGGATGAAACCAGAGAATGGGTGGGATTGGGAAACCCATGGCCTTACATAATCTCCAGCCCTTTTTCCTCTGTCAGTAAGTCCAGTCTCCTGTCTGTCTGTGTCCCCCCCCCTCCCCGATCTCCTAGGCCCATCAATGCCTTCCCATCTTTAACAGCTTATGCCAGTAGCTTCTCTCAAATACTGTTGACCCTTTGGCTAGGTAGAAAGCCACAGTATGGGGCCTAGCAGCCCCATATTTGGATGAGAAACTGGTGACACAGGGTATTATTGCTTGTGTCAGGAACTAGGGCAGGCCAGGTGATCATGACTTCATAGGAGATGTGTGTGTGGGGGGGAGGGGAATTAGGGGTCACATGCTCCCTAGAATTGCTGCATGATTTGTACTGAACATGCTCATATGGACAGAGCACGCTCAGTAACATTGCTGAAGCTGGCTGCCCTCACTCTTCTGCCCTTGCCCCTGCAGGCATGGGTCACTCATTTGAAAATGGGAGGGCCATGCCTGGTGACTTTTTAACATTGGCATAGTAGCCTCCAGCAGGAGCTCCTACCTCTACACAGGTTCCAGCACTCTTGCTTGTGATTCAGGAGTGCCAACAGCCTCCATAGGCTGGGCAAGGTGTGTGTGTGGGGGCTGACTCCTGGAAGGGGTGGGACCAAGAACAGCCATCCCTCCATGCCACCTGGAGCATAACTTCCTTCCTCCCGCCCCGTCTTCCCCGCCCCGCACACTCAGAGCTGCCTGGATCATGTGATGTGGCACGCTGGCGATGATTTAAAGGGCCCAGGCTCCATCCACAGCTGCAGTAGCAGTGGTGGCAGCTGGGAGCCCCAGGACCCTTTGAATTACTGGGCCCCAGGGCAATAGCCTCCTTTGCCCCCAACCCACCTGTGGGCCTGTTGATGTTATCTGTATCGTCCTTGGCTGGTGACCCCAAATGAACTTCTCCAGCCTGTAGTCAGAAAGTTTCTCCTCAGCTTTTTTTTTTAGGATCATACTGCAACTGCTTCTTCCCACCCACACAACCTCTCCCAGATGAGAGATGGTTTTTAAAACTGAGATTTTTAATTTTAAATTCAGTATAACAAAAACAACCAAATAGATGGAACATCCACAAGGCTCACTGGTGCTGAATCCCCTCATAGGTGTAATGTTGTCCTGACATTTCTATCAACAAAACACATTTTGTGACTTGATTACAGTCACATGGGGAACAAATATTTAATAATGGGCTCTTTGATCTAGCAGAGAAAGATATAACATGATTCAGTAGCTGGAAGTTGAAACTAGACACATTCATGCTGGCCACCGGAAAAATAGCCTGGAATGGAAAAGGTGTAAATGGCTTCCTGACACCTCCTGTACTCAGTTGCTTCCAGCTCTCCTTGGATGCAACTGAGGGTACATCTACACTGCATGCCTATTTTTGGGATACCAGAGGTATCCCGAAATAGCTATCCCATGTCTACACAAGCTGCCTGTTATTTTGAAATATATTTTGAAATAACGGGTGCACTATTTCGCCATCCCAGTAAACCTCGTTGCATGAGGGATAAGGGATAGCTCAAAATCAGGGGTGGCCCGTGACTGTAGGCCAACTTGGCCATCGCCTAGGGCACCGCCTTCAACGGCGCCCGAGATGACGTCATGGGGCGCCCTGGGCACCCAATGATGATGTCACTCCATTGACGGCCATGCAAGTGGGGACACCAATCGCGCCTTCCCCCTGGGGCACCAGCTGTCGCAGCCCGCCTCGGGCCGCTCCTGCTCGAAATAGTATGTTATTTTGAAATTTGGCGCTGTGTTGATGCACCAAATTTCAAAATAAGCTATTTTGAAAGTTTCAAAATAAGATACACAATTTGCATTGAGCAAATTGCATAACTTATTTTGAGTTTAGGGTGCTGGTAGACGCACCCTGAAAATCAATCCCAAGATCTCTCAAACAAATCTGAGAGGAATATTTTTCCCTTTATAATTTAGAGTAGCAACGAAGCATCATACATTTCAAATACAGTGTGCTAGGTATTTTGAATAAAAATTTCCTTTGGTTGCACATAAATTTGGAGATCAGTTTTGTCTTTTTATGTGTCTTTCCTATTTTGTTGTCTCAGACTATGCTTACGGCATTGTCCAGTAGATGAACAGTATAACCTAATGACAGGGGGGCTTTTTCCTACTACTGACGCCCATGATACTTGCAAGTGCCACACGCAGCCAAACAGTCCTTAGTCTTCCTGACATCCTGGTATTTCATTTTAGCACACAATCCAATATTGTGTGTCCCTGAGTGCATTCAATTTCCAAATACATATTTTCAACAAAACAAATCAAACTCCTCTCCTTCGCTATTCACCATGGAATCCAAATCTGTTGACTCTGTACACACTACATTTCAATGCACAGATGAGAATTTGTGACTTCAAGTGTGTTAGACTATTTATTTAACAGTGCAAATATTAACAGCCTTTATGAAGTTCTACCTCTGGATCACTCACAGAATGTCGCAGCTGATCCACAAAAGCCAGGATCAAATTACACTGGTCTACAATTTTTTAGAAGTTGTCTGCTTCAGAGATAAAATGTGCTATTTATTATGTATTTTGATGTGCTGAATTCAAATATGACAATTAAAACAACTGATTGGCTACTGTTTCCAAGATATTTAAGTTTTTACATTTTACGTCTATGTATATTGTGTAGATAGGAGAGTTTTAATCATAAATTGTAAACCTAGGTCTTTTCATGTGTTTATGGTTGCTTTACATGATAATATTTCACCTGTCCTGTTTATGTAACACTTTAAAAATCAGCAAAAGGGTTATATAAATAAAATTTATTATGAAACAAAAGGCAAAAAATGATTATGTACATAGTTTAGTCCTATTCAGTGTCTACTCGGCGCTTCTCGGCTTGTCTCTTGTAGTCATTAAATGGAGCATCTCTTGTCACTGTCCAGCAATAGTCTGCAAGCATTGATGGGCTCCATTTGCCCTGATAGCATTTCTCCATTGTTGCAATGTCCTGGTGAAATCGCTCGCCGTGCTCGTCGCTCACTGCTCCGTAGTTCGGTGGAAAAAAAATCTAGATGAGAGTGCAAAAAATGTATCTTTAGTGACATGTTGCAACCAAGGCTTTTGCATGCCTTGAGGAGGTTTTCCACCAACAACCTGTAGTTGTCTGCCTTGTTGTTTCCCAGAACATTTATTGCCACTAACTGGAAGGCTTTCCATGCCGTCTTTTCCTTGCCACGCAGTGCATGGTCAAATGCATCATCTCGAAGAAGTTCACGAATCTGAGGACCAACAAAGACACCTTCCTTGGATCATCTGGATCGTGAACGATGTTGAGGGCTGCCATCACACCATCGATGTTGTTGCAGGCTACAAGATCACCTTCCATGAAGAAGAATGGGACAAGATCCTTTTGACGGTCACGGAACATGGAAACCCTACCATCACCTGCCAGGAGATTCCACTGCTGTAGTCTGGAGCCCAACAGCTCTGCCTTACTCTTGGGTAGTTCCAAATCCCTGACAAGGTCATTCAGTTCACCTTGTGTTATGAGGTGTGGTTCAGAGGAGGAAGATGGGAGAAAATGTGGGTCCTGTGACATTGATGGTTCAGGACCAGAAGTTTCATCTTCTTCCTCTTCCTCGTCTGACTTGAGTGAGAATGATTCTGGTGCATCAGGAACCGGCAGTCCTTCTCCGTGGGGTACTGGGCGTATAGCTGTTGGAATGTTTGGATAATGCACAGTCCACTTTTTCTTCTTTGACACACCTTTCCCAACTGGAGGCACCGTGCAGAAGTAACAATTGCTGGTATGATCTGTTGACTCTCTCCAAATCATTGGCACTGCAAAAGGCATAGATTTCCTTTTCCTGTTCAACCACTGGCGAAGATTTGTTGCACAAGTGTTGCAGCATATGTGTGGGGCCCACCTCTTGTCCCGATCTCCAATTTTGCAGCCAAAATAAAGGTGATAGGCTTTCTTAACCATAGTGGTTATACTGCGCTTTTGTGATGCAAAAGTCACTTCACCACAAACATAGCAGAAGTTATCTGCACTGTTCACACAAGTACGAGGCATCTCTGCTCACTTTGGCTAAACAGAAATGTGTCCCTTTGCAAAATCAAACACTGACAAATAAGAGAGCACGACACTGTATGATTTCTAGAGCTGATATAGGGCAATTTGTTCAGCAGAGTGATGTAAGCTTCGTTATGATTGCATCATCCATGACTCCTAGGAATAACATGATGCAATTCATATCATGTATGATGCAATACCAGCTTGAGATTGCATCATTCATTGTTTTGCCTAAAAAGCAAGTACTGTCCAAACCCAGTCATAGATTTATTCATAGATCCAGTCAAAGATGTATTTTAGTCATTTCTGGTTTAAATTGAGATCCCTTCCCTTTATAACTCACTTATCCTCCGCCATTCCCAAGTCAAGGGTCATATATACTGACCCAATAGCATATCTTGAAAACTAGAGCCAATCAACAATTTTAAGCATCATTTTTGTTCTCAATGACCCAGAATTAGTAAAGTTTGACTACATTTATTTCAGAAGCATTTTGGCTGTAAAGCAGTGTTATTTGTGTTTTGTTTTATAAAATGGACAAGAGCCCCACTTTCAGTCCATTTGCTTTTTCTACTTCATTTTAACTAAGCATGATTTTAAAGGAGATTTTAAAATATATTCATTAGTTCTTAAAAAAATACAGTCAAGATTAATTGTATACATAGTAAATAATGTTAAAATTTGAATTCAGTTACTGTGCAAAGTCGAAAAAAAATACACAAGTATCTTGGCCTCAGCATATTTGAACAGCTTTTGAAGTAGCCAGATATGTTAGTCTAGTATTAACAGTTCACTGCTTTAAATATATTTATGCAGGCTGAAAATAGTTAGGACATATTGTGCACAAGACTAAACTGATAAGAAAGAAATTAAATATCATTACTAATTATTTGTATTATAGCAGCACCCCTTCCATTCTATATAGGTTCTTTTACTGTCTTGATCACGGTAGTATCTAAATGCCTTCCAGTGGTGTCATAAGCAATGTGAGTAATGATTGATTTTTCTCTTGAAGCTAGTGGCCATATAGATTAAGCCTCCATTATTAGCTATTGTAAAAATGTGTAACAAAAAAATCTGTCACTATCTCAAAGAGCTTATGGTGTAAGTATATATCTCAAAGGTAGGAAATCTCTTCTTGAAAATTGCAGGGAAAATAATTCACCCAAGTGCTGGATCTTGAAAGATAAAAACATGTGCTTGGCAGTATGAATCCCTGTGTAGTCCTGCTGGGCATGTTTCATTTTGTAGGTGCTGCATGCTTTCCCGTTAGCTCTCCCTCCTCTATGAAGTCAATGCATAAGGCAAAGAAATGCACCCAGTTCTCTTTGTATTACAGAGGCTTACATAAGAGTTGCCAATACAACACTGATCTTAGTGGGTGCTGTTCATGCTTTTTTGTTATGAATAGCTGCATCCTTTGGGATATCTAGTGTTGAGATCAGTGCTTCAATTCCTCTGAACCTTATGTTCTGGCTGTGCAAGTCCCTATTCAGGTGTATAAATTCAGAGATGGCGTCTTTGCTCCTTCTCCTCTCCTTTGACTCACACAGGGGCAGCCAGTATATGGCTATTTGATATTGATTTGGATTATAAGGATCCAAACTTGGTAAATCATTCCTCACTACATTTCATTCAATTTTCACCTACTGTTCTGCATTAAGTTAATGTCCCAGTTAAGTTTGCTTCCTACAGGGGGGTGACAAGGATAAGACTCAATTAGTAAGTCAATAGTCTTTGGTAGTCATCTTGATGCTTTCGCCTATGTTCGCTCTCCACAGAGGGTGGAAACTTCTGTCTTCACCCCCTTTTGCATAGCCTTGCTATACATCATAAGTAGGATAAAAGTGTGGTCAGATATAAGATGGGGTTTCTGCTCCACAATGCAGGTTATAATGATGAAATTATACAAAACAGAATGAAATGTGTGATTCGATGCAGACATATTCCCCAAACCATCACAACAATGATCAGACTTAATGTTTTGTGTTCAGTGTCAGCCTTTGCTTTGCTATAGGCTAATTTTGAAAGCCAAAAATGAGCAATGAAAGGAAGACACTTATAGGACTGCTAGTAACTTAGATCATATTGAATCAGTGATAACTGTGGTGATAATACAGGGCAAAATTAACCCTTTATGTGCTGACTTGGCTTCAGTGATGTTAAACCATGGAATTTGGTCCACAGACTTAGTTTTCAAACGAGGTCCACTTCCTGTTTGGAAAGGGATACATCATATAAGTAGACAACTACATGTCTTGCATGTCTTACTGCCCATCTTGGTATGAAAATATGGGTTTTGAACATAAAATTTATGTGACTACTTTGATCATGGTGCCCAGAGTAGTTTTGTGCACTTATTACTGTTTTTTACTCCTGAAGACACTGGTGCAACTTTAGAATTAATTAAACAATTTATGCTAAATATAGCTCATTATGAACTTTTGGTTGGTTGATTTTGTAAAGTAGACATCAATGGTAAAATTAAGCAAATAATGTTAATCAAGGCATGTATGGTTATTCAGAGATAGTTAAGACAGCATTACTGTGGGTTCTTTAACTGCGAGTCATATGCAAAATAAATCTAAAGTCACTTAAGGCCATACTCAGTGAAATGCATTTGAGTTCACTGAAGCTTTTTGTTTCAGACACTTTGGGGTTTCATCAGAGGCATATGGTCCTTTTAATCATTGCTTTTTTAAATTTTTGGTCAGTCTATCTTATCTGATAAGACAGAGGATGGATAAAATACATCAGTGGTTTAACCTCCAGACAGCTGGAGGGGACACTGCTCCTAAATCTTCTCGTTACTCTATATTGAATTAGTAAATTACCAGTGGTAAAATCCATATTTCTAAACACTTTCTCTGCCAATGTCCTGGGGAAAAAATTGAAACATTTCTTTCTTTTATAAGTACCGTTTCTAAGTGCTAATATCTCTCAAAATGCTTTCAAAATGTCAGTAACAACAAAATCATACAAATTTTCTGTAATTAATTTATAAACTTGCAATGTTAGTGGAATTCACTAACTAATATTATAATTTATTTTTGATAAATAGACAAGTGCTGTGGGGGTAGATGTAACAAGGCACGAGCCTCAGCTCCTGTTTTCTCCTACAGATTACTCCGACATCTCTAGTTTGTCGGTATTGCCATGCAGTTTGCTTATAGCCCTGCACTCCACTCTGCCACCTTCACATACTAATGCAGCAATGCTATTTACAGTGTTATTCAGCTTCACAACTCCTTCTCCCACAGGGGGAGGGGAGAAGGTGTGGGAAAGGGAGGAAAAAAACCTTTCTACCCTCTCCAAAACCTCTCCCTTACTCTAGCACTGCTAACCTTATTCTTTCTCCCACTTGCCTCTTCTCTATGTTCTTTTCTGCTCTCCCAACCCTGGTCTACACTAGGGCTTTATTTTGAAATAACTCCCCTTAGGTCAGATTTATAAGCAGAGTGTCCACACTACCAAGCCCATTATTTCGAAATAAGGGATCACTTCTTTCAAAATCTGTTCTCCTACTTTTCTTGGGAAATAGTTATTTCAAAATAGCACCAGTGTGGACACTCCAGTGCCGCTATTTTGAAATAATTACTCCCCAGAGTAATTCAGACTAATTACTCCCCTGGGCTTCCTGGGGCTCTAAGTCAAGATAGTGCATCCACATTAATGGAGCTGGCCTCAGAATAATTTCAAGGCTTCCCCGTAGTGGGGACACACTATTTTGATTTTGTAAAATCGGGAGTTATTAAGCTGAATTTAGTTATTTCAAAATAGTTTCCTAGTGTAGACATGGCTAGTAGTGATCTAACTAGTTCTGTAGCTCTCCTCAGCCCAGTGTAATCTAGTAATTACCCACTCCTTTCCTTAATCAATCTATCTTCAAGGGAACTAATTGGAGTTACAGCGACCAGTGTAGGTTCAGGTGCTGGTTTTCTGCACTCTGTAACAGCAGACCCCAACTTCTGTGATCCTAGAACTGCGTCGTCTGCTCCATTTCTAATTGCACTTATGCATTATAAAGTAGACTTTTAGTTTTCCTACAACTGTTCATATTTTATAAAAAGGTGATCCAGCCACTAATACATGTTTTCAAATGAAGAATTAATTGGTATTCAAAAATTAAAGACCCTAGTTATTAGGTCTGATTTCAGTCTCACATCCAGATATTTGTCCAGTGACTATTCCAGACTGACACCAATGTCAGAGGAGGATCCTGCCCATGAACATATACATGTACTGTAGATCACAAATACATAAAAACAGCTACAGTATTACAATAACTGAAGTCATCAAGTGCAGTTTTTAAAAACTACCTGTTTTTGCCACTAGATAGCAGCATGACTCTTCAATGTTGATACTGTTTCATGGCCAGCTAAACCCAAGATCTCATAACCAATATATTATTATTTACTTAGATCTCTTCTGAAGGTTGCTTTCAGGTCTGTGGGGAAAGCTATAGTATAGCATATGGTAAATATATAAAGCAGTTACAGGTGCCATTTACTAATTTTTGTTGAACACCGTGAGCTATAAAAATAACTATTGTTACAGAAGTGGAGAGAAAATATTGATTTTAATGAAGTTACTCTAGCTTTACGCTGGCATGCTTAGGGCAGACTTTGGCCTTTGAGGGTTTTACAGACTAATTTTCTAAGAAGAGGAACAAAAATTAATGCAAGGAATACAGTGAAGTCTTTCAGTACCCTCACACATTAAAATGACAGCAAGGTCGCCTACACTTACTTGATTGTTGGATTTATAACTATAACAAAGAACTTTTTTTTGGTAAAGGGACTGCTTCTGTCAGCAGTACTGTCGTCCAAACATGTCTGAACAGTGTGTTTGGGATGATTCACTGCTAGTCTAGTTGCAAGTGTTGATTGGCTTGCTTTAATTGATGTATCCAGTCCAACTCACTCATTCAGCTCCTGCTAGAAGTTTTGGAATAAATCTCCTTATTTAACAAACATAGGAGCTAAAAATGTACTTAGGTAAGAGGTGAATGTGGCCTGCTTTTTTTTTCTTGCTCATAAAATAAAATTGAAATGCCTGTTAATGCAAAAATAAGGAGCTTTGCCTTGCAACACTATTTAAAAAATGTTCACTGATGTGAGGCAGGCCATGGTTTAAATATTGCACATACTTAATGGACAACATTTTTTTAAAATAAAACCTTCCAGAATAAGAAAATGTGCCAGCAAACATTACTTAGGGACATCACTGAACAGATGGACAAACTTCTGGCAAGGGAAGTTTGGAAATTTGTGTTTGTGATCATGCTATTACCTCTGGGGGGGGGGAAAAATAGCTGGAAAACAAGTCCTAGCTCTAACAGAAGCCAAACCAATTTATAGAAGCAGGTAAAAAATCACACCCTCTCTTAGCTGGAAGGCAGAGTTTACTCTAGGATATGTCTAGACTACAGGATTTTATTGGGATACCTCTGGTATCCCAAAAAAACTCCACCGCTTCCAGGGAATGCGTTTGCTCTTCTGGTTTTTTTTGCAGAGGAGCAGACGCGCTCTTTCGGAAGCCCTGTCTTCCACAAGGAAGAAGGGATCTTCTGAAAGAGGGTTTTTTTCCAAAAAAAAAAAAAAAATAGAAGAGGCAAAAGTTGTAGTCTAGATATAGCCTGAGCAGCCTCATTCATTCATGTGTGCCTGTGTACCAAAAGGACTTGAATACATTCAAATCTCTCAGTGTTAGAATATATGTGAATATCTTGGGGATTGTTTGTTTGCTAAGGGTTTTGAGAGGCTGAACGCTGCCTCAGGCAACTATAAGAATCCTGGCAGTCATGGATACTGGAATTGTATCTGGGATGCTATGGTGGGGTCTGTTGACCTGAATTTATAAAGCTAGTTTCTTATGTCTTGCCAATGATCTGACCAGAAGATAATTAGGTTCTTGTTCCAAATTCAGGCTACAGAATTAGAGAACACAGTGAGTTCAGCGTCTTATGCAGACTTGTAGGATGTGTGTCAAGGACACTCAGACTGTGGACAATATCATCATTACAAGATCTTTATTAAAATAAATGAAAGAGTAATCAAAGCTTTGAGCCACAGAGTCACAAAGCAGTAATACAGGTCCATGGTCCCTTCTGGTAGAAAAATAAGCATACTTGCACTCCTTCCTTGGAGACCAGGTAGTGGGAGACAGAGGAACAGCCTCAGCTTTGGCATACCTACTCTTTCATGCCCAAATGTTATTTCCCCACCCAGATAAATATTTAGGTATGCTTGCTTTATAGGCTGGCATATTATAACGTATTACTTCTATATATATATACATATTAATATTGATTATCTCATCCTCAACACCATTACCTTTGGCCTAGATCAGTACTTCCATGTTTTACAATGTACCTTGTGGTTACCAGTACATCCCAGAATTATGGTGAACACATTAGTTCTCTGTTCAGTTCTCCATTCATTCCCCCAAATTCAAAAGGCCATTTATCTATGCCACAGATTACAAACACTTATGCTAACTTAGTCGAGCTCATCATATAGGATACAGGCCTGTAGTTTCTTGTGTTACAGCCAAGTCTAATGAAGTAACATGTACTGTACTGGAATTGTTCAGTGCAAAACCTAAACCAAGAAATAATATTATCAATTACACCGATGAAGAAAACAGATTATATAACGTAGCAAGCCAGCAAGTTAGCTTCATGGGCCACAGGCCACAAGGCTGAAACAAGTTAACCATTTAAAGCAGGGGTGCGCAAGAGATGGCTAGTGGGCTGGATCCGGCCCTCCAAGCCACCAGTTCTGGCCCACAGCTGCCTCGCTGGGACCCTTAAGCACAGTGCAGCTACCACCCCTTTAAATGTGGCTACTCTATGCTGGGAGCAAGGAGGGAGGCTTTGTGCTCTGTCCAGCCCCCCCCCCCAGCAAAATCTCTTCATTCCCATTGGCCAGTTTCCAGCCAATAGGATCTGAGACATTTTGCTGGTGGCAGGGGCAGCCAATGAAACCTCCCCACTCTTTCCAACCCTTCCCCCCCGCCCCCCGGGAAAAGAGCCATGTGGAGCAGCTTGCAACTGCAGCCTTCAGGTTCCTGACAGACTGTTGGCTGGGAGCCGCCTAGGTAAGCGCCTCCCAACCACAGCCTGCCTCTGGCACCCATCTTGTCCCTCCCCTACCTACGTGCCCCAGGCCACCACCCAAACCTTCTGAACCCCCTTCTGCCAGGTCACAAATCCCTACTAGACCTTGAACCCCTCTTCCTATAGCCCTCCCCAAACTCCTCTCTGGCACCCACACCCCCTCCCTGAACTTGCACTCCATTTCCCTGCCCCCAGGTCACCACCCAATCCCTCTGCACCCCTTCACCCAGATCACAGCTCCCTCCCAGACCCTGTACTCCCTCCTGGAGCCCCTCCCCCAGGCCAGAATCCTCTCCTGCACCAATACCCCCTTCTGGGCTCTTCATCTCATGCCTCTGCCCCAGATCACAACCCTCTCCTTCACTGAAACTCCCTCTCAGATTCCATACCCCTTTCTGCACCCCAGTCCCCACCTCCAAGCTCTCCTCTGTGCACAACCTCTGTCCCAGGCTCCACACCCCCTTCGTAGAAATGCAGCCCTTGACCACTTGCCAAAATCTTGAAGAGCCCCCCCCCCCCCATTAAAAATTATTGCACATCCCTGATTTAAACGTCACTTCACTGACATTAACGTTGGGTTGTTGGGGAAGGTGTACAGTGCCTGCATCTTTAGGAACTTGAGCACACTGGCACATTTTATCCTGACCACGCTATCCGGGTCAGGGAGATGGACAGGCCCATGTGCAGCATCGGTGACACAGCCTATCCCTTGCTCCCTGGCTCAAGAAGCCCTACATGGGACACCTGGACCTCACCAGGGAATGGTTCAGAGCCAGGCTCATCAGGTGCCACATCTTCAGCTGTTTGAAGGGAAGGTTCCGGTATCTCCTCACTCGTCTGGATTTCACCCACATGAATGGAACATTCCCCAGCTGGAGGGGGCCTATTGTGTCCTGCACAATCTGTGCAAGAACAAGGGGAAGACACTGCTGCCAGAGTGGAGGGCAGAGCCTAAGCAGCTTGCAAGAGCCTTTGATAGCTATTTTGAAATAGGCATTATTCCTCATGAAATGAGGGTTTATTATTGCAGAAAAAGAAGCCTGTTACCTGTTATTTTGAAATAAATTCAAAATAAAGCACTTGCTGTGTGGATTCTCAGGTTGCTCTTTCAAAATAACTTGAGTTATTTCAAAAGAATGCTCTAGTGCAGACATGCCCTAAGGTGCTACAGCACTACTCATTGTTTTTAAAGTTACAGACTAACATGGCTACCCCTCTGAGTCTTTCTCCTTTGTACAGTGCACCAAAGAAGTCCTTGATTTGGAGCTTTGTATATTGTGAGGCACCATTACTGGAGAACAGAAGGTTTCAGGTTGATCCACACAATCCTGGCTCCTCCTATATATTTCCATTGAAAGCTAAGATGTAATTAAATACATTCTCAATATTACTTTTCTATATAAACAATTGCTATAGCTGCTAGAGAGGTATTGTGAAATTGTTAATGGCAGGGGAGGATGTCCATGCTCTTAAGAAGGATGAGGAAGGCAGCTTCTCTATGTTAAAATGTGTGGTGCATCCTTTGAAAAAGCTTGCTGTAGAATCTGTAGCAACAGCCTTGTTATCACCAAGAGGTAAGAGAGGTGGTAATTAGGCCAAACCAAACCTCCTTTTATGAAAGAGGTATTTAGAGTTTGGTATATGTCAAACCTCTATGCTGTGGATATTAAACTCCGCTTATATTCCGCAATAAGGCCCCCGTAGTTTTTGCAATACTTTGGGACAGCAGACTCCATTGTCTATTTGAGCTATGCAGGAAATATTTTCCCCCATTTTGTGAATTTTTGAGATTTTGAAAATTTTTCCCATCCTGAATTAGAATGAAAAAAAATCAAAATCTCAAATTTTTTTGTAAAATGAAAATCTAGATTTTGTAATGATTAATCAACATGTTTTCTTTTTATTTCAATCTTTTAAAAAAATTATAACTACCTTAATTGTTTATAAACACAAATTTATTCCATACTGGAAAACCAAAATTTTTCAATTCTACATCAAAACTTTGTTTAAAAAAATTGATTCGAGAAATATGTTGAAACTGGCTCTTTCCCCCAAAAAATGTTTTGTCTTTGATTATGCAGCATTTTCTAATTAAAAACCTGTTAATAAACAAATTCCCAGACATCTCTGCTGTTTACATCTGCTGACAATACGGCCCATAATGGAGCTACATGGATGTAAGTGCAATCGTATCTAGAATACAGTCTCCATTGCTGATTTCATTAACTCTCCCCATACAGTAATTACACACTCTGTAAGATATTTCTCCTAATTTCCCTTATGGCCAGCCCTTTTGAAGCGTCAGTGTGTGATATGTTGC
Organism: Pelochelys cantorii; assembly: GCA_032595735.1. Taxonomy (NCBI): domain Eukaryota; kingdom Metazoa; phylum Chordata; order Testudines; family Trionychidae; genus Pelochelys; species Pelochelys cantorii. The sequence continues at coordinate 326,837,260 of CM064326.1, read as the reverse complement.
TCACAAGTCTACCATCTCCTTGAATAGCTCTGGGGCATTCTTTGGAGTTTTATATTCTTCTGTTATGTCCTCTCTTTGTCTCCTATTTTTTTAATGAAAAGAATCCTCATATCCCTGCTCTTTTATCATATCTACATTATGAAAAATGTCTATTCAACCCATATAGGTCATATTATCTTCTTAGCTGGCACTGAAATAAATGAAAGATAGATATAGGCTTCATTCAGGTCCATCTTTCATCTTGGAATATTGTTATATACAGTGAATATTTTTACCATTTTGTACAGCTGGATCAAACAGGGTAAAAGCAATGTAAGAAAAAAAAATAAAAATTCTTACAATTTTTCAGGGTTTGAGAGCAGCTGATTTTGTTTTTCTATTTTTAAAAATGTTCAAAAATGCTGGAAAAATAATGCAGGATTTTAGCCATTTTCAAAAGAAAAAGGAAAAGGGGAAAGGAAAAAATAAAAGATAGTAATGAAAAAATTAAGCCAATACATTTAGGCTACATCTACACTGCACAGTTATTTCGGAATAAGCTGTTCTGGAATAGTTATTCTGAAATAGCTTATTTAGAATTAGCACGTCTCCACTGCAGGGAAGCCTCAAAATTAGTTTGAGGCAGGCTTCCCTAATGTAGACATGCTATCTTGATTTAGAGCCCTAGGAGCAATAACTTAGAATGGCCCTTGTGAGGAGCTATTTCAAAATAGCAAAAGTGGAGCATCTACACATGCCTTATTTCAAAATAGCTTTTGGAATAGGAGTTATTCTTCATAGAATGAGGCTTACAGAAGTTGGAATAAGCTGTCCATTATTTCAAAATAACTTTGCTGTGTAGACACACCATTAGAGAAATCAATTCTTTTTTCACAAGCATTTTGAAAACTCAGGCCCACTTATGCCAGAACGAACCAGCCTCTCTAGGGGTATGTCTACACTACAGCGTTATTTCAAAATAGTTATTTCGAAATAGCTTATTTCAAAATAATGCGTCTAGACACAAAATGCATTTCGAAATAACGTTTTACTATTTCAAAATAGCGCATCCACACTGATAGGACGCTGAATCGCATTTAAGGCTGGCCGGAACCGGTTCTGGCAGAGCATCAGGTCAGGAGTTACCTTGTGTGGTTGCTGCCTGAGGCTATCTGAGACCTGTGCTTAAAGGGACACCCTCCCCCCCCCCCCCCCCCGGACAGCTGGTTCTAAGATTTCTCTGCTTGCTTGCCTACCTCACTGAGGGACGGCAAAGCATTTTTTTCTCTGCGTGCTCTGGTTGCCTTCACTCAGGACACCACAGCACTCTGCAGCATGGAGCCGGAGCTGCCCCTGGGCACTCTGGTGCTTCTCCTGAATGTGTTGCTGCGAGCCTGGCAGCATGTTCTGCAGACAGTAACAGTCTCGCTGGTGTACTCCACTGGGGGCTGGTGCCTCATTCCTCCCTCACGTCCTTCCACTTACCCCTCCCTAACCCCCCTTCCTGCTGTACAATAAAAGACACATGTGTTCATTACAACAAAGCCTCTTTATTGAACAAAACTGGGGTGGGGAGGGGAATGAAACTGAGGTGAAACTGGGGAAAGAAGGTGGGAGAGGGGAGGAGGGAGGATGGGAGAGGGGAGGGGGAAACCTGGGAGGAGGGAGCTGGCAGGGAGAGGCAAGGGGAGGAAGGGGAGGAGAAGCTCATGGCTCAGGGTTGGGGGTCTCTCAAGCCCGACTGTCTCCCAGCACCACAGGTGCGAGGGCCTGGGCGTCCCTGGGGGTGTGGGGAGGGTGGGGAGGAAGAAGCGGGAGGGGGAGAAGGAGTGGGAGGAAGAGTGGCAGCAGGAGGCAGCAAGTTCTGCCCCAGGGTCGATGACCACCTGGGGGCACGGACTGTCCTGCCCCCCAGGATACGGTCCATGGCATCAAAATAGGGTCAGGAGTCTGGGTCTGCCCCTGGTTGGGGACTGCCCCCTGTGGCCCTGGCATACGCCTGCCGTAGCTCCTTTATTTTCATGCGAACCTGCTTCTGTGGCCTTTGGTGGCCAGGCTGGCAGCCATCCACCTGCGTTCCTCCATTTAGTGCTGAGATCATGGATGTTGGAGGCATCCACCCCAAATCTGAATTAGGTCCCTGATCTCCGCACTGGACCCAGGCAGGCGACTGCCTTTTCCGGCCCCTGGCAGGCTCCTGGGAGCTGGCAGACTGGTCCTGGGGAGTGGTGGAGGGCTGGCTGACACTGGCTGCCTGGCTCATGCTGGGGCCACTGGGTCAGGTGCAGCAACTGCTGGCTCTGGTCTGGCAGGCTCAGAGCTGGCCCAGGAACTGTGGTCAGAGTCTACCCCTTTAAGGGCTCCAGGGAGGGGGGGTGGGAGAGGAGTTTTCTTGGTTGTGGCCAGAGTGGCCTGCAGGGCACCCTGGGAAGGGCTGGAGGCCCCCTATTTCAAAATAAGCATCGACACAGTGCTTATTTCAAAATAGCAATTTTGAAATTGGTGCTATTCCTTGTGGCATGAGGTTTACCAATTTCGAAATAAGCCCTCTGCTATTTCAATTTAATTTAGAAATAGTGGTTTGGCTGTGTAGACGCTGGTAAAGTTTTTTCAAAATAACGGCTGTTATTTCGAAATATCTTTGTTGCATAGACATACCCTACTTAAGGAAGATTAACTTTTAGATGTATATTACCTATGACCCACACATGACCTTTGTATCAATAAACTAGGGAAATACAAGCTAGATGGGGCTACTATAAGGTGGGTGCATAACTGGCTGGATAACCATTCTCAGAAAACAGTTATTAACATTTTACAATCATGTTGGAAGGGTATAACAAGTGGGGTTCTACAGAGGTCTGTTTTGGGATCAGTTCTGTTCAATATCTTCATCAACTATTTAGATGACAGCATAAAGAGTATGCTAATTAAGTTTGTAGATGATACCAAGCTGGCAGTGGTTGTAAGTGATTGGAGGATAGGGTCAAAATTCTTAATGATCTGGACAAACTAGCAAAATGGTCTGAGGTAAACAGGATGAAGTTTAATAAGGGCAAATGCAAAGTACTCCACTTAGGACAGAACAATCAGTTTCACACATACAGAATAGGAAGTGATTGTCTATGAAGGAGTACTGCAGAAAGGGATTTAAGGGTCATAGTAGACCACAAGATAAACATGAATCTATAGTGTAACACTGTGACAAAAAAAAGTAAACATGATTCTGGGATGCATTAACAGGTGTCTTGCGAGTAAGACAGGAGAAGTCATTCTTCCACTCTACTCTGCACTGATTAGGCCCCAACTGGCGTATTGTGTCCAGTTCTGGACACCATATTTCAAGAAAGATGTGGAGAAACTGGAGAATGTCCAGAGAAGAGCAACAAAAATGATTAAAGGTCTAGAAAACATGACCTATGAGGGAAGGCTGAAAGAATTGGGCTTGTTTAGTTTACAAAAGAGAAGACTGAGGGGGGACATAATAGCAGTTTTCAAGTATCTAAAAGGGTGCTACAAGAAGGAGGGAGGAAAATGGTTCTCGTTGGCCTCTGATGATAGGACAAGAAATAATGGGCTTAAATTGCAGCAAGGGAGGCTTAGGTTGGAGATTAGGAAAAACTTCCTAACTGTCAGAGTGGTTAAACACTGTAATAAGTTGCCTAGTAAGGTTGTGGAATCTCCAGCACTGGAGATATTTAAGAGCAGGTTGGATAGACATCTATCAGGGATGATCTATTCTAGATGGTGCTTGGTCCTGCCATGGGAGCAAGGGACTGGACTCAATGAACCTCTCAAAATCCCTTCCAGTTCTATGATTCTATGAGCAGTTCTGATTCTAGTTGCCCATATGTGCACACTAAACAGTTAATTAAAATATGAATGTATTTTAACCAGTCATAAGAAACGCGGTCATAAATCTCTCCAAAGTGTGGCATCATTCATATATCCGAGACAATCCCTTTTTCATGAATAGATAGACAAATTATATTTTCATTACTTTGAAATGTAGGGTCCCCGTCTAGCCCTGGTTTGCAGGGAGATTTGTATATCATGACAGAGGAAAAGACAGATGACAAAACAGCAGTGGCTGCAGATCCCTCAAATCTGGAGTAGACTTAACAGCGCAGGAGAGAGGAGAAAGGAAACCTGTACCTTCCTATTCCAACCCAAAAATGTCTGTAGCAGCATTTGGAGGAGCCACCTGCATGCATACCCACCAAAGTCAGCAGGCCTCCTTGCCCCCACCATAAAGGAAACTAAAGCTACGTCTAGACTGCAGGCTTCTTTCAGAAGAAGCTTTTCTGGAAGAGATCTTACAAAAAAGCTTCTTCTGAAAGAGAGCATCCACACAACAAAAGTGCATCAAAAAAGTGATCTGCTTTTTTGAAAGATAGCGTCCACACTGAATGGATGCTATCTCGCATTTCAGCTGTGATTACTATGGACAGAGTGGCCACCAGGTTACCTGCGCTTTTTCCTCTTCTTTCAAAAGATCTCTCTTTTCCCCGTCCACACATACAAACGGCTTCTTCCTCACAGAATGAGGTTTACTACGACATTCTTCGTAGAATGTTGGAAAAAGCCCTCTGTTCTTTCGATTTTTTGCCAAAAGAACATGATAGCAGTGTGGACGTAAGCGAAGTTTTTTCGGAAAAACAGCTGTTTTTTTTAAAAACCCTCTGTAGTGTAGACATAGCCTAAAAGTGTCTGGGCTAGTAGGAAAAAAAACCCTCTAAGGAATGACAAGGAAATATGTGTTACCCCAAAAAATTCCCACTGGAGACCATCCAGGGTTACACTAGCATGTGTTTATTGCTTGACTAAAGAAAATAGAGTTGCCACCAAAGGTTTAAACTAAAGAGGGAACCAGCTATCTCTCTCTCACACACACAAACAAGCAAGCACACACACACCTCCATTCATTCACTCATTCACACACATTCATTCCTGCCCTCAGGCACTCTCACATTCACACAGGCATATGGGTTGCAGATGGCACCAAGGCATGTAGATTCTGGAGGGTCTGCTGATCATGGCTGGGGAGCTGGTCAGGAAAGACACTGGCTGTAGAAAGAAGAGCTTCTCAGGAGGAGGAAAAAAGAGAGAGGCTTCTGCCACATGCTCTCTCTCCTTATATTGTGTCTGTATGGCTCCTGTGACTCATTTACCTCATCATCAGGGAGCATGCCCAGACTTCCCTTTATCCAGCAAAGCAGCAGTCTCTGGTGACTCATCACCATGTACTCCATGTGCCTCAGCCTTGTAACTCCTACTAAACACACACACACACCCCTTCATCACTCAGGAGAGAATGCAGTTTAGATTGCAAGTTACAAACAAGGTGGCTGAGAGTTACAAAGATTACAAAGTTGCAGTTTACAGTAAGTTTCTGAACTTATAAAGCAAAGTTGCTGAGAGTTACACAGTTGCAAGGTTTTGTAAAGATTACAATGAGTTGCAAAGTTTGACAAAGATTACAATGAGTTGCAGCTTAAAACCTTAGACCTTACAGTTTAGTGAATTTCCAGAAAATGCATGTATAAAATCAAGTAAGCTCAGGGGGAGGCTTTTTTTTTATGCAACATTATGGTGGGCTGGGAAGGAGCACTTGTGATCATCCTCATCCCCATCTCTTTGGGAAAGCAGCCAGGCAAACAGGGAGTGAAAATCATCAGCCCTTCCCTGCAAAAACAAAAAACAAAATGGCAGAGATAACGCATTCCAGGTAGCTCAGCAGGCCAGTAACTGGCCTCAGCCTTAAACCCAGAGTTAAACCCACTTCTTGCTTCAGTAGAGACCAGGCCTTTATCCCTGAGCAGGGGATTTGACAGCCTCCGCAGGCCCCTGGGCAAGGTGAGAAGACTTGGTTCTGCACTCCCAGAAGGGTCAGGGACCCAGGCTGAATGGGCAGGGCCAGGGCTAGCCAGTCTTCAGCCTTTCACCCCAGCCCTCAAAGCCCCAGAGCACATGGTGCAGTATGCTGGCAGCAAGTTAAAGGGCCTAGAGCTCTGGCTGCTGTCACTGCCACAATAGCAGCAGTAGTGGCCAAGAGCCTGGGCCCCTCTGAATCGCTGGGCCCCAAGGCAGCTGCCCCTTTCTCCATTCCCCCTCATTGGCAGGCATGCCCCTGAGAAGACTTGAAGAAGATAAATGACCTATAGAAACCCCATCAGTGGCCCTTCGGGATGAAGGGCACATTAACCAGGTGTCCATGGACATCAGGGAGGCTCATGTTTTGCAAACAAAAAACCTCCCAACTCTTGATTTAATAATGTAACCCATGCCTGCTCAGTGATCTAGTGTACTTGAAAATGTACAGAACACTTTGTAGCCTAATTATATCACATTATTCCAGTACCTGAAACTGTTTGCTCTCAGAATGAAGAGAATCAGGAGGCCTGTTAAAATTGGGAACCTAGCTCTACAAGCACCACAACGTACAAAAAAAAACCCAGAAAATTTGTTATCTAAGCATCAGCATTTGGTAAGTCTCACCTACAAATCTTATTGAACTGGGGAATCCTGCCTCACCATGTAGTTTCACATATTTTTCAGATAAATATTTTAGTAGATCAAGCATGGGCATCCTATGTTTGCCAAAGTTTTTCATATCCCTCTGTGATGGGCTGGATTAGGCCCCAACACTCCCTACAGGAGGCCAGTGGCCTTGCCGCACCCCTCCTCCACTCAGCAGGAGGAGCAGAGAAGAGGTCCTCCAGGCACTACAGAGTGGCTGTCTCTGCAGCAGCCAATCAGGACCCAGCAGAGGGGTATAAAAGAAGATGGAGGGCTAGGGCTTAGCAGTTCCCTTCAGGAGCTTGACCCTGCCAGGTCTATAGCCTGACTGAGAGATCAGAACTATGGTTAGCTCCCAGTGTGAGTTGAACCTAGATCTGGGTAAGACCCAGACCCAGTGGCTAAAGACCAGCTGCAAGCAGAGACTCACTAGCACTGTGGACAGGGCTAGTCAGGCCCTGGTTCCAGGACTTTGAGGGTGACCAAACCAGCCAGGCAAGGACCCTGCACAGCATCACTTTGCTGCAGTAGGGCGCTCACCAGTGGGTGGACCATTACAGCCTCACTTGTGGAGGAAATTTGGATTTGGACTTACTGGACCACATACTACTTATTTAAATTCCACTCACCCTGATCTCATTCAGCAAATCATCAAGAGACGTATGGATCATCTGCAATATTTCAGTTTCAAGGTTGATAGTACTGCGTCTGCAGAAGCTGCCTGTGCCATCCTTTCTCAACTGGTGAATTGTTTCATCCAGACATTAGGTTGGATTTCAGCAGTGAAACCAAGTTTTATGAACGTCTCCAAGGCTCATTTTACATCAGTTCTGACAATGCCTTGGAGTTTACAAAACCGTTATCATCCATCAAAATTGATGACACTCCTGTTGATGATCCATTCTTGAAAGTTCTTGTTTCCAATAATAGTGATCCTATAAAACTGCTAAAAATGAACAGCTGTCTTCATGTGTTACCTGCTAAATTATTTGTGTGGGTGACCTGTGTCATGGCCTTAGGCAATTGACTTGTAATGATTACATATTGCTTTCACATAAGAAACATGTTAACCTTGAACATCTTTGCATAGATGCTGTGAGTGAAAATTTAAGACAAACTAAACTTCATGCAATTAAAAAGCAAGTTTGAGATGCACTAAGCACATCTGTAAAGTCAAAATTGTGATTTACTTTTTATACAAATTGGAATTTGATACATTTTTCAAAGAGAAAACTCTTGTTACACACCTTTACATTGGTCATGCAGTAAGCAAAGCAAATTGGAATGAACTACTCCAGGTTGATCAAATTGGTGGTGTGTGCTAATGGGCTTGAGCCACTGAATGATGAACTCATTTGCATTACTAAATGCTGTAAGACTCTAACAGCCTTGGGATTTGGTGAATGTGAGGTTACCTGCAGAGATTTTATTGAGTTTGTAAAGAAGCATGAGCCAGGCTCACCTTGGTTTCTATTATGAAGGAAGTATTAATTTCAGATAATGATTATAACCTTAATCAAATTCATTCAGAAATCTCCACACACTGTGGAAGAATGTGGTTCCCTGACATGAGACCTACTGCTAAAATAGCTACAGAAAATATTAATCTGGTCAAAACTGCATCAAGGTGTTGCTTTCTATGCAAATAAGGACTTATAAAAAAAAAAGCATCAAAACCACTTAAAAATTTCAATTTCCTAAGTTTAATGAACTGCACAGAGGCAAAATCAAAGTGCTTAAGGGTGGTAATGCTAGACTAAATTAGAAAATAGAATATAGTATACTTAACGGTAGACACTTTGAAAGGATGTCTGTGGGTTAGAGGTGTTTCTTCCTCCAATTAAATTAAGCACATTCATTTGGCTTCTGTTTAATTAAATTGTTCCACTAAACACAGTTAGTACAAGGCTTTTCCTGGGTTCAGACTGCTAGTCTTGCTAGTGTGGTTAAAGGGAGTATGATGCTTGCCTGCTTCATGGGGAGTTAAAAGATGTCTGGAATGTTCAGGTAAACTGTTTTATTTGCAATCTTACATTCTCCAGTTGCTCACTAATAATATTTTTAATTGAACATGTAGAATAAATTTTGCCTCTATGCAGTTCATTTAATTGTACCATAATAGCAATCTGAAATATTTATCATCATCATCATCATCATTATCATGTTCCCATTACACCTCTGGCATTTAGGACAGTGGTGAAGCTCCTCCACCCCTCTCTGCTTCTGGCAAGTCTTTTGATGGTTTCCCACCTGTGCCCCATGTTTTCCAGTTCAGCTTCCACAGGTCTTCACCTTCTTGTTTTCAGTCTCATTTTCACTTTCCTTCAGGTAGCCAGCCTAGTGCTATTCTGGCGATGGAATTAGTTTGCATCCAAAGCATATGGCCAATCCATCTCTGACATCACCTGGTAATGATGGTGCTCCTATCTCATTGGCTGCATTGTGCACTTTGAGATTGTTCTGGACCAAAAGATACTGAGGATTTTTTTGAAACAGGTTGTATGGAATGAAGACAGTTTGGACCTGTCATATTGTTTGCCAGAAGCTGGGAATGGGTGACAGGGGATGTATCACTTGCTGATTACTTGTTCTGCATTTGAGGTCTCTATCTCCATCACCACCGACACCCACAGAACCAATACAGGCCTGGACATAGTCCTTACGTCAGGCTCTCTGATCTTCTTCATGGAGACATTACTTGATCTCAAAGTGTTGGGCACAGTTCTTGATGGTAGTCCTCCAAGTTACCCAATCCTTCACCTGCTTCTCCCAGGTGTCACCAAGTGATAGAGATGCAGCCGTGTTAGTCTGGTCTAGTTGAAACAAAAGACAGAACTATGTAGCACTTTAAAGACTAACAAGATGGTTTATTAGGTGATGAGCTTTCATGGGACACACCCACTTCCTCAGATCAATATGTGGAAGAAAATCGGCACAACCGTATATACCAAAGTGATGCAATCAAAAAAATGAACGCATGTGAAATTGACAAATCAAATTTTAGAACAGAGTTGGGGTGAGGGGAGAAGGTTAGTGTCTGTGAGGTAATGACATAGGGGTGATAATAGGGGAAGTTTCTGTGAGGTAATGACATTAGGGGTGATAACTGGGGAAGCTATTTTTGTAATGGGTGAGATAATTAGAGTCTTTGTTTAAACCCATACATAAAGTGTCAAATTTAAGCATGAATGACAGTTCTGAAGCTTCTCGTTGAAGTCTGGAGTTAAAGTCTCTTTGAAGCAATATGCATGTTTTAAGGTCATTGAGGGAATGACCAGTCTGGCTGAAATGGCAAGCAACAGCTTTCTCTCTGTGAGAGAGTCTTATGTCTGTTTTGTGTGCATTGATTCTTTGGCGAAGCGTCTGAGACGTTTGTCCAATGTACATAGCAGATGGACACTTTAGGCACATGATGGCTTAAATTATATTTCTGGATGAACAGGAATATGTGTTCTTGATCTTTTAACTGGCATGGTTAGGTCCAATAATGGTGTCAGCAGAGTAAATATGTGGACAAAGCTGGCACCGGGGTTTGTTGCAAGGGAAAGTTCCAGGGTTGGTATTAATGTGGTATGTCCTGTGGTTGTTGGTAAGAATCATCCTGAGGTTAGGTGGTTGTCTATAGGAGACTATGAGTCTGTCTCCCAGAGCCTCTCGGAGTGTAGTATACTGTTCCAGTATAGGTTGTAATTTATTGATAATACGTTGGATGGGTTTAAGTTGGGGGCTATAGGTGATGACAAGTGGTGGTCTATTGTTGGTTTTCCTGGGTCTGTCTTGAAGTAGATGGTTTCTGGGTATTCGTCTGGCTCTTTCAATTTGTTTTTTTTATTTCTCCGGGTGGGTAATTGAGGTTTAAAAATGCTTGGTAAAGATCCTGAAATTTCTGGTCTGTCAGTGGGATTAGAGCAGATGTGATTGTATCGAAGGGCTTGGCTATAGACGATGGATCATATGGTGTGTCCTGGATGGGAGCTGAAGGCATGTAGGTAACTGTAGGAGTCAGTGGGTTTTCTGTAGAGAGTGGTATCTAATTTACCATTGGTGATTTGTACTGTGGTGTCCAGGAAATGGATCTCTCATGTAGAATGGTCCAGGCTGAGAGTGATGGTGGGGTGTAGGTTGTTAAAGTCTCTGTGGAATGTCTCCAGTGTTTCTTGGCCATGTGTCCAGATCATAAAGATGTCATTGATGTAGTGTAAGTAGAGAAGGGGTAAAAGGGGACAGGATCTGAGGAAATGTTGTTCTAAGTCAGCCATAAAGATGTTAGCGTACTGTGGGGCCATGCATGTACCCATGGCCGTGCCACTGATCTGGAGGTATAAGTTGTCCCCAAATTGGAAATAATTGTGGGTGAGAACAAAGTTACACAGGTCTGCTACCAGATTGGCAGTGGTATCCTCTGGGATAGCGTTTCTAATTGCTTGTAATCCGTCTTCATGTGGGATGTTGGTGTAGAGAGCTTCTACATCTGTGGTAGCAAGGATGGCATTATCAGGGAGATTATCGATGTTTTGTAGTTTTCTCAGGAAGTCAGTAGTATCTCGGAGATAGCTGGGAGTGTTGGTTGCGTAGGGTTTGAGAGGAGAGTCTACATAGCTGGATAATCCCGTAGTGAGCGTTCCGATACCTGAGATGATGGGGTGTCCGGGGTGTCCAGGTTTATGGATTTGGGGAAGCAGATAGAACAATCCTGTTCGGGGTTCAGAAGGTGTGTCTGTGTGGATTTGGTCCCGAGTAGAGGTAGGGAGTTTTTTAAGGAGACAGCGTAGTTTCTTTTGGTATTCTGAAGTAGGATCAGAGGAGAGAGGTTTGTAAAATGTGGTGTTGGAGAGTTGTCTAGTTGCCTCCTGGTCACAGTCGGATTTATTCATAATGACCACAGCACCCCCTTTGTCAGCTGGTTTGCTTATAATGTCCGGGTTGTTTTTGAGACTCTGGATGGCATAGTGTTCAGCACAGCTGAGATTGGATGTCGCTTGTTGTTTGTAAATAATGTCAGTCTGTGCATTGTTGCGGAAGCATTGTATATAGAAACCCAGACTGTAATTCCGACCATCAGGGGGAGTCCATATAGAATTGTTTTTCTTTTGGTGTTAATAGGGGGGATCTGGTTGGTCAGATTGATGTTCTGGTTGGTCAGATTGATGTTCATTTTAGTAGTTTGGAAATATTATCGTAGGCGGAGGCGGCGAAAGAAAGCCTCAAGGTCACCACAAAATTGGATCCAGTTAGTGGGGGAGGTGGGGCAGAAAGAAAGCCCCTGGGATAAGACAGACTCTTCTGCTGGGTTGAGTTTGTAGCTAGAGACTTCAGGACATTCCTGTAGCACTTCCTCTGCCTGCTATGAGACCTCATTCTGGTCCTCAGCTGAGCATAGAAAATCTGTTTAGGCAAGTGTGTGTCAGGCATCCTGCTCTTACAGATGTTGTGAAGCACACAGCAGGCTGCCACCACATAGGGAATGTTTCTGTCACTGAGGTCCAAGTGAGTGAGGAGACTCCTGAACCTCTCATTTAGGTGGCCAAAGGTGCACCTGGCCACCATGTGGCACCTGCTGAGCATGGCATTGAAGTGCTCTTTGGTGGGGTCCAGGCTGCCCGTGTAGGGCTTCATCAGCCAGGGAGCAAGGAGTAGGCTGTGTTGCCCAGAATGCACATGGGCATGTCCATGTCCCTGAACCTGATGATACAGTCAGGGAAAAAAGTGCCAGTGTGCATCTTGTGGAACAGGCTTCATTTCTGGAATACATGGACATCACATGCCTTCCTTGACCATCCAACATAAATGTCCATGAACTGTCCCTTGTGGTCCATGAGGGCTTGTAGCAGCATCAAAAAGTACCCCTTCCTGTTGATGCAGTCAGAATCACAGTGGTCAGGGGCCAGGATGGAGATGTGGGTGCTGTCAGTGGCTCCCCAGCAGTTGGGGAAGCCCATGGAGGCAAGCCATGTTCCCCTGGGTGATAACCCTCTGCAGCAGGATGGTGTTGATGGCCTTGACCGTTATAGAATCATAGAAACATAGAATCATAAGGTTCGAAGAGACCTCAGAAGGGCACTGAGTCCAACCCTCTACCCAAAGCAGGACCAATCCCAACTAAACCATCCCAGCCAGGGTTTTGTCAAGCTGGGACTGAAAAACCTCTAGGGATGGAGATTCTACTACCTCCCTAGGGACGCCATTCCAGTACTTCACCATCCTCTTAGTAAAATAATAAAAGTCAAATCTACATGAGCACAGCCCTGACGGTGGATTTTCCCACGCCGAATTGGTTCCCCACGGAGCAGTAGCAAACATGGCGAGCTTCCAGAGGGCAATGGCAATACATTTCTGTAGGGGGTGGCAGATCGCATGAGGGTGTCCCATTGCCTGAGGGTAGGGGCGAGCCACTTGCAGAGCTCCAAGAAGGAGACCTTCCTCATGTGGAAGTTCCAGAGCCACTTCTGGTTGTTCCATCACTGCAGGACAATGCAGTCTCACCCACTGGAACTGGTCTCCCTATGCCAGAAGTGGTGTTCCACTGTGTGCAGGGGATGGAGGGAAATTTGGTGCATCATGAGCACCAGGGCCTGGTTGAAGAGGTCCTCTGGTGCGGGCCAGTCATTGTGGTCCTGAAGCACCACATGGGCAGTGTGGATGAACTGTGCCATGAGGCACAGCACGAGGCTCAAGAGCCTGGCAATGCTTTGCATTGTCTCCAGCTCCATGCTCAAAGTGCTGTGGCATCGGCAAGGGCGTGAGTCTGGTGTCCCACGATGGGGAAGAAGTGGTGTGTGAGACACGGCTGTAGAGAGGAGCTCCTTTAAGCACGAGTCTCAGTTAGCCTTAGCAAGCAGCTACAGGAAGTGACTGCTCTCCTGAGGTGTGTCTACACAGTAGTTATTTCAGAATAATGGCCATTATTCCAAACTAACTATGCGAGTGTCTACATGGCAATAGCATTATTTTGAAATTATTTCAAAATAATGGATGGATTATTTTGGCATTGGTAAGCCTAATTCTACAAGGAATAACACCTCTTTTGAAATAGCTATTTTGAAATAGGGGCTGTGTAGACAAGGCAGCTGCAGTTATTTTGAAAGAAGGAGCCTCCAGCCCTTCCCAAGGTGCCCTGCTGGCTGCTCTGTCTACACTCAGCAGAACTCTGTAGTCCTCTCTTCCCCTGGAGCCCTTAAAGCTGGAACCTCAGGGAAAAGGGCTTGTGGCGAACAGCAGGCCCTGACAGCTCTCGGCTCAGAGATGAGGCCTAGGCTTCAGGCACAGTGTCCCCTGGGATGACTGACCATCTCTCTTTTTTCTCCACAGCCGGACCAGAGGGGGGTGGTTGACAATACCCGGGGCAGTCTCCCAAACCTGAGGGACCCGCAGGTGCTGGAAACCCAAGGATGAGTTCCAGAGGGAGCACTTCGCGGCACTCTGATCCCTGGAGCAGACCATAGACCGCAGGCTTAAGGAAGACATCCAGCTGCGGTGAGACACCTGGCAGGAGATGCTGGATCAGGGCTGCAACATGCGCACAAACGCACAATTCCTAGTTGCCAGCATGTTGCCAGCTCCTGCTCCCGCACCTGCTCCCACACCTGCTGCTGCTCCAACCCTGCTCCTAATCCTACTCCTGCTCCTCCCACTTCTCCTCTAACCCTCCTCCCCTGTGGCTGCCGAGGCTCCCACACCCATGGTAGTGGGACCTTCAGAAACAGGGGCCACTCCCAGCCCCAGCCCTGAGCCTCTCTTCACCCCTTCTAGGTTCTCATCACTCCTCCTCCCTCTCCCCTCTCCTCTCGCTCTACTTCCCTCCCCCAGGTTCTTTCCCCAAACCCTCACCAGTTATTTTGACCCCAAATAAAAACCACACAGAGTTTATTGTTTCAAAAGAAAAAAGGTCTGTTCTATTGTCTCTGCAGGGAAGGGAGGGAATAGCGGAAGGGAGAGGTAGCTGAAGCTGAAATAGCTTAATTCGGGTTTTGGCACTGTCTACACAGCAGGAAGTCGAAGGAAGAACATTCTTTCTTCAACGTCCCTTACTCCTCGTGAAATGAGAGTTACAGGAGTTGGAGTAAGAAATTCTCCATCTCAACATTATTTTGAAATAATGGCTTGCTGTATAAATGCACATTTTGTTGTTTTGAAATAACATCAGTTATTCCAAAATAACGCTGCTATATAGATGTACCCCACTAGAACAGGCAGGTCAGCTTAAGGTACGCCATCCAGCTACACACAATGCACAGCTGGATTCGGCTTACCTTAAACTAAGCTGCCGCAGTGTCTAATGGGAGCACATGCATCTGTTGGCTTCCCTTACTCCTCACAGAATGAGGAGCGTAGAACACCAGCAGGCACTGCCCTCAGCATTTGATTTGGGGGTCTACACTAGACCTGCTAAATCAAACGCTAGAAGATCAACATCCAGAGGGTTGATCTTTTCTGCAGTGTAGACAAGCCCTGAGTTTTTAGGGGCTGGCCTTTTGACATATAGCTGTACTAGCTGCTGAATAGGTCTGGGCTTTTTTGCTAGTGCTGATCCACCCAGTGTCTTTGTTCACATCCCTCCTACTCAATGCAATGATTTTCCACAGGCTTCTATGATGAGGAGACTCCCCCACATATTTACAGAGTTTGGCTTGGGTTTTATTTTGCTCTAAGATTTTTTTAAAATGTCAGCTTTATAAATAGTGTTTATAGTTGTTATCATAATGTTATTAAATAACCATGTCACATTGGTTCTTGTGAATTTATGTGTGAAAAGCAAATGAGGCAGGGACATTAGGTTTAATAACCTTATTTATCATTCATCTTGATAAACTGTTCTGATAAAGTTTTAGTCACTTTAATTCATTGAGAATTAAGATAACCAGTTCATTATATTGAGCACCAAAATAAATCAAATGGGAGTTCTGTCAAAAGTATTTTTCATGTCATTATTTTATTAACAGTTTTAGCTTATAAGTTTAGGAAGCAAGTTAGTGTTGACTAGCTGACAAGACTTGAGATCATAACAATATTTTGTGCTTTATTACTGTACCATATATATCTCTTCACCCAAGGATTGCAAAACATTACCAATACTAATTAATATTACCAATCACTCCCATGAGAATGCTAGATATTACACCAGTATTACAGCTTAGTACACTGAGGGCATGTCCACACTACAAAATTAAGTTGATACAGCCTGTAGTGAAGACATGCTCTTAGACTATATCCCTAGTTACAGTTGTTCATTTCCATTGCTTTTCTGGTTTGCAGAGATATATAACTGCTTGGAAAATAAGCAATTCTGCTAATGTTGAACCAGAGAGAATACAATAAATGTCAGTCTTGATTGTGATAGTTCTGCAGTGCTAACAAAAACTTTAAAAGTGGTAAAAACTTACTCTGAGTTGGGATTTTCAAAAGATCCTAAGGGCTTTATGTGCCCACAGATCTCATTTAAATTCATTGCGATCTTGGTGCCATGTTGAAAGTCCTTGCCTTAATCCCTGAAGTAAGTTGACTCTCAAACAACAGATCTGTTGAGTAAAAGATGTATACAATACTCTTTCATAGTAAAGTTACACTTTATTGTCAGTTATTAAAAAATACGAGTTGGATAATTAAACCTGTATTTATAAAAAACAAAAGAGTAAAAAACGAATACAATAACAGTACACTAATTACTCCATTTCTAGTTTTCAGGAATCACAGGCTGAGAAAAGGTGAAGCAAATTTTACACCCACACAAGATTAAATATACCAAGAAATATATAATTACAGCTTTCCACTTATCCTGAAAGCTTTAATGGTAAAATCTACATGTCTGAAAAGTGGAAATTTTAGTAACTTATTCTACTGATGTGTAGTATAGGGTTCCTATCTAGAACAAGGTCTCCTAGGTGATATAGCAATACCAACAATAAATAACAATAAAAGGGAAAGATTATTTTTCCTTTTGTTCAGTCGAAGAAAAGCCAGAATGTATTATCTTTGCTTTCCGCATAAATATCCCTACATAACTCTCACTTCCTGCATCCTGTAGCAGGGATCAGTGGAATATGTATTCAAAGCCAGTGTCTACCTGGAGCTCAATCCACAACAAACTAAACCTGAAACTTTTGGAAGATTTAAATCAATTTCCTCAGCCAGATTTAAAATTTTCTGTCCCTCAAAAGAGCTCCCAAAAACCTTTTTTCACATTTTGCCAAATTGCAAACACCACTCAGATAGCAACATAAAAGCATGTGGCATTGCACTGACATTCTATAATGGCTCCACCTTTCTCTAGGACAGCAGATTGTAGGGAATAATTCTGGACACACTCTGAATGCAGGTGAAAACAAGATGAGGATTTATTGTACACCAGCGCTGGTGGAGTACCAACCAGGGGTTAACCTGGAGATCACTAACTTAATCAAAACATAGATTATATAGGCAACAGATGGGTGGAGTGGAAATAATTTCATAGGTTCTGGCAGCAAGGCATAATGAACACATAAGCCAATGAACTACAAGGTTACACAGTATTTCCGCCCATTGCCAATTAAAACATCTTATCCATAATACAGGTACATATTCCTAACAAGCTAAATGAGCTAAATGAGCCAGCATAAACAGAGACATTTTGATGACAACTTTGTCGTCTGGAAATATGATGCATCTACTGCGGGGATGATATTGCCTTGGTTTGGCGCAGTCCTTGGGATCCAAGCTTATTTTCTAGGAATAAAGCAGACAGTGAAAACAACTCCTGCGCGGTTTGTTGTAGAGGGCCTTATCAGAGTGAGGCCCTCTTGGAATGTGGTTGCCAGGGCAACCAGGGTCATGGTAGCTGCTTGTCTGTGTGTTTCCCGGCCCTCAAATTTAGGATTTGAGTTCTCAGTAAGATACCATGGTCTGCCTCAGTTTACCCCTATACAGATAAAGGAATCATAGAAATGTATGGCTGAAGGGGACACCCAGAAGCAATCATGTCCAGCCCCACCAATCCTGATGAATCAGTGACGGCCTGAAACATTTTGTATTGTGCTGAGTGTGTCAAGTACCTTACTATACTTAGGATATATAAACTACATAAATGTTTCACTAGGGTGCTGCTCCAAAGCCCACTCAAGGCAATCAGAGTCTTTCTATTGCCTTAGAATGGCCTAGATCAGAGTTGTTCCTGGAGCAAATACTCCATTTTTTATGCCAATGTAGTGTTTTGAGTAGAATAAATCTGGGATTAGTACATGGTAAATTTTTCAGAGACCTCTGGGCCATTTCTTTGTTTTGTTTCATTTGAAAAGTTGCTGTAAAATAATAAGTAAATGCATTTTTAAAAATTAAATAAAAAGCAACCATAAAAAGGGATTTTTAATTTTTATAACCCCACAAAACTAGTGACTCTCAATTTTTACTTTGACTGGATCCGGGGGCCTTCTACATTTCACTTCCTTTGCAGTCAGCAAAATTGCTTAAAAACATACAAATAAAATAACCAAGAAGCAAATTAAGTTTCCTTTGAAGTTTGGCGCAAAGCCTGCTGAATCAGTGTAAAGTAGTTTCTACATTTCAATTAACTCTTCAGGAATCTGACACTTCATTGAAGCATTTTGTAAATACTGATGTGAACAAAGTTGGAATTCCAGAGATGACGAAAGGCCTTTTTAGTTAATTGATTTTCAGTGGTCTGTTTACACAGACAATACGAAGGATGAAAAAATAACCCTGGAAGCGTTTATGGGTGCAGCATGTTATTATCTTCGTCCACCCTAGTCAAGGTTTACTCTTTTGATTAAAAAAGGGAAGCAAAAGGACAAGAATGCTATCCGGCAAGGTTCTTTTTGAGAGTATTTTTAGTTCAATCAGATATGTTAATGAACAAACATGAATAGAAAGCCTAGGTAGTTTCCTCTCCATGTAGTCATAGATATCAGAAGAAATTGCTAGCCTGAGATTTTTTACTTTGGTGTTACCATATATCTGGGTTTTCCTGGACATGCCCTCTTTGCTGGTAGTCCCCTCTCTGCCTGGGTGGATTTTTTTAAATGAAAGTGAGTCCAGGGTTTTGCAGGTAGGATTGCTGATCAAACAGACAGACACTATTGCCATGAATGGTATCCTGTCAGGAAAGTTGGCAACCTCTTTTGCAGAGCAGATGTTGCTGGTGAGAAAGAGCCCCAAATGGCCCTCTTCCTAATTGGTCTTTCCCCTGCATTCACAGCTGATTGGATGGATCCTATTCTGTTATCAGTGCAGAGGAGGGGTAGACAAACTGCTTCTCATGAGCCACATGCGTCTCTTTTACAGTTAAAGTGTTTGCTGTTGCCTCTCCCCCAATGGCAGTTCCCAGCTTTGCTGGCTCCCATAGCTGTCATGCAAGGAGGAGTCCTGGTGGCAACATGCAACCAAGCAGGTACACCAAACCCTTGCAAAAATCAGGAGGGGCACATGGGATCACATGCCCCCCACATGCCTGTCTCACATGTTGCCTCCAGCTTCTGCCCAGCTAGGAGTGGAGTCTTGGGGCTCCAGCCCTGCAGGGCACACCTCCCATGAGGCTATAGCCCCAGGCTCTGGCAGTCGAACCCTGGTTCTCATACTTCTGAAGATTGTTGTATGTGGCTTGGACAGTCAGTAAGTTTGGAAACCCCTGTATTAGTCAATACTATAAACTCAAAACAAAAAGAAATGTTTTGATAATATTTCATCAAACAATTCTATAACATCGATGTTTCTATGAAATAATCCAATGCCACCAAACCCATGTTTTTGGATTGGATTGAAAGTGGTTCTCTCACCACATTTTTGATCAGCTCTAGTTTATGTATAAACAGTGCAGAGTTGATAGTCAAGGATAGAAATTCCACTCTATAGTGTGTCATAAGGAACTGCTCAGAATGAAAAAAGATAGTACAATCTGGCCCAGAGAGACAAGAAAGGCCAGATGCTGATGTTCATATTTGGGATACATCTACACAGCAGGGCTAAAGTAGAATTAAGTGATGCAACTCCAGCTACATCAATTGTGTAGCTTAAGTCAAAATAACTTAACTCGGCTTTTGGCACTGTCTATACAGCAGGAAGTCGAAGGAATAACACTGCTGTGTAGATGTACCCTTGGCAAGTAATATTTTATTCTGTCACTAATTCTATTTGAAGTAGGTAGAACCAATGGAAGAGTAAAGTATAATTCAGAATGGGAAAGAATCTGGCCCTTTGAATAGAATGGTCTTCCATTCAAATCTCTTGGTATCTGCCACTTCCCTTGTGTGGAATGCCTTAGAACCAGAGTGTGCATGTAGGCACCTGAGCAAGGGGAGTACATAAACTGTCTTAACCCAGGGGTGCACTATTTATCTCGGAGAAACCTTTCACAAGCACAATTCCCTCTCTCATTCTCCCCTTCCTCCAGGGAAGTAGTTCAGGTTGAACCTCTCTAGCCTGGCACCCTTGGGACTTGACCGGCGCCAAACCAGAGAACATGCCAGACCATGAGAGGTCACTATTGTCTAGCAGCAGTACCAACACTTCCACTGCTTACTGGGCTCTTAGATGACATTTAGGGGTAAATTAGAGCTAAATAACAGCACAGAACACTAAGAACTAGGACTGGTAGCTGTAAACAAGCTTTATGGGACTGTGGGAAACTTGGCCATGGTAAGTGGACATCTGGCTAACCAGGCCTGGCCAAGGAGTTTGCGGGACCCAAAGCGGCACACTGTGGTTTCATGCACTGCGTGGCTGGGTGGCTCCCAGCCAGCGCGGAGAGTGAGCGGCCGGGCAGGTGGGCACTGAGCAGTGCAGGACACTGCCCTACTTGCCTTGCCCTAAGGCCAGGCCTATGGATACCTAAAATCATGCTGGACCATGGATGGTGCCAGACCAGAGAGAGACAGACTAGTGAGGTTCGATCTGTAATCTTATTCCATCACAGTTCCCACCCACTCTGAAATTGGCTTAGCTGTGATGGCCAGACTGTGGGGCTGCATCTAGATTGGCATGATTTTCTGGAAATGCTTTTAACGGAAAAGTTTTCCGTTAAAAGCATTTTTGGAACAGAGCGTTTAGATTGGCACGGACGCTTTACCGCAAAAGCACTTTTTGTGGAAAAGCGTCCCTGGCCAATCTAGACGCGCTTTTGCGCAAGAAAGCCCCGATCACCATTTTAGCCATTGGGGCTTTTTTGTGCAAAACAATACCACGTTGTCCACGCTGGCCCTCTTGCGCAAAAGCATTTGTGCAAGAGGGCTTTTGCCTGAACGGGAGCAGCATAGTATTTCCGCAAGAACACTGACGATCATACATGAGATCGTCAGTGTTCTTGCGGAAATTCAAGCGGCCAGGGTAGACAGCTGGCAAGTTTTTCCGGAAAAGCGGCTGATTTTCCAGAAAAACTGGCCAGTCTAGACACAGCCTGGGGGTGGGATTAAAGATTCTTCTCCTTCCGCATCTAGTCTCTGCCCACTTACTCTGGATGGGAAAAGTACAGAAGCACAATTTAGTCTTCAGAGCTCATGACCTGCTGGAGTAGCTAAAATAGGAATAGACAAGCAGCTGTGCTTATTTTATATATTTTTAGATATTATACATTCCTCTTCATTTTATATCCCTGAGCTAAAACACCCTTGTGGTGCCTTGTGATTTTTACCATTCTCCTCCAAAAATAATACTCTAAAAGGAAAATAAGATTTTCTTTTTATCTAAAGTATGGCATATGGTCTCCAATCATTCCTGCTTATTTGAAAACTGAACACACTAACTTTATTTAGCAAATGTTTATTTTCATAAGCTTCTCTTCCAGTGCTGTAAAAAACAGCAACCCAGTATTACATCACCACACTCTATTTTATGATAAGGATTTTCATCTGAGTAGACCTGGGCTAAATCCCCAGAATTGCTGGTTATCCAAAGCTCCCATTGAAAGCAATGCGAGTTGAAATCATTCAACATCTCTTCGGAGATGGTTCAGCACTTTGCAAGGTTATGCCTGTATTCTTAGCATTTCTCATGAAGCAAGATCACACCACAGTTTAATTGCCTCCAGAATGTCAAGGACAGTCATCATCCCCTCTCTGCTTGCCTGAATTTGGTCCCAAGGAACTGGCCTGATTCTGTGAGCTATCATGAAAAGTGGGTATGTTTGCATAGGTATGGGACCATAACACAAGTCCCTGGGAAACACCCCCCATACCATGTCCTCCAAATGCAGAGTCATTTGCAGAATAGAAGCAAACCCAATGATAAAATACAGCTCTAGAGTCTTAGGCCATTTCTACACGATGTGGAAGATCAATGCTGCCATGGTCTAACTTCTGGGGTTCAATTTAGCAGGTCTAGTGAAGATGCGCTAAGCGAACTCAGAGGGTGCCCCCATCAGTACCAGTACTCCTGCTCCTCACAATGAGTAAGGCAAGACAGTGGGAGTGTTTGCTCTCATTGGCCTCCCACTGTGAGTATGGCGAAGAAACTCAGTTTAAGATGAGATTACAGTTATGCACTACATTTGAAATGCACCAGTAGACTCCTAAAGAGAGAGCAACAAACATTAAGAAACTGACCTAACCCCTGCCCATGTGCCCTCAGTTGGGCCTCCCCACAGTACCTAGGCAAGGCAAGACACTTAGGTGGGTAGTCCACTGAGGCAGCTACTCAGGTATATAACAATGCTCAGTGTAGAGGAGTTTCAGAGGGGCAGCCATGTTAGTTTGTCATTGAAAAAATTTAAAAAACAATGAGTAGTCCTGCAGTCCCAGGCACCATGGTGTAGATGGCACCATGAGCCCTCGTGGGCACAACCCACTTCCCCAGATGAATGGAGCAAGGGGCCCAGGGCACAAACAAATAGCAAAGAGAGGGGATGGGGAGGGAAAGAAGAAAAAAATGGGGAAAAATATTGTCAGCTAGAGTGTCCATGCTAAATGAGGCCAACAGGGTGGGCTCCAAGCACCCGGTGCTCAGTCCTCTATGTCACCAGTACATGGAATACAGCGGCTCACCCAGCCCAGGTTCCAGCTCAGACCTCGATTCCAAGAGTCGGACCTGCAAATGAAACCAAGCCCTGCAGCCTCTCTCTCAAGCTGGTCTCCGAAACTGCTCTGCAATAATACAGTTACGCCTAGATCCATCAGTGAGTGCCCGGGAAAGTTAAAATGTTCCCCGCCAGCCCCCTGTGCACTACCACTTCAAACATCTGATTTGTGTCCATTAATCCCCCGTAGTAGAGACTGTCCAGTTTGGCCAATATCCATGGCAGAGGGGCATCACTGGCACCCAATGCCACAGACCACATTAGTGGATGTGCAGCTACACAAATCTCTGATGTGGTGGCCCACGTGGCCAGGTCCCGTGATAATGTCATCTGTACAGATGCGTGGACAGAGCTGGCACTGGAACTGACTGCAGGGGTGGGCTCCTGGGTGAGCATGATGGAGGTGTGCTGTGTGGTTGCTGGAAAGAATTTGTTTCAGATTAGGGGTTGTCTGTTGGCAGGGACTGGCCTGTCCCCCAAGGTGAAAAGTGGCTTATTTTCCCCCTAAGGGAAGCTTTGGCTCAGGGTTTCTTCAGGCAGCCCTTGGCTCTCGGTTGATGTTTCACTCCTCCAAGCAAAAGAAAGACAAATAGTCCTGGATGTCGTAATTTAGGCCAAGGGGGAAAAGTATGAGAGTACATGGGCTGTCAACTGGCTGACCCTGGCTGGCTGGTAGAAATAAGCCCTGGAGGATGAAAATCACCAAAAGCTGTTCTTTTTTCTATTACAATGAATAGATTAGGAGACCAAGAAAAGATACTGTTAACTACAGCCTTGTAATGGCCTCTTCTGGGACTCTCAGACTGTGAGAATGTAATCCTTAGTGTCTTCCTCTAGACATAAGCAAATTCTCCCTACTCCTCTGTGTCAGGGTGCATGGGTCATCCTTTCCAGGCATTCATAATAGCAGGGAGAGGGAATTCCTCCATCCCATGTGCGTTTCAATCAGTACATCTGAGCATCTTTCCCTCATTCCTGCTGACCATTCAGATATGAACCCTTCTGGAGCTACTGGATGTTGCTCTGTCTGCTACTTCTAAGAGGGTATTAAAAGCAAAGGAAAGTCGAAGCCTTAAATCAAAATCTTACAGATGATAATAAAATGACAGTGACTTTAACTATGTGATTGTCTTTGCTTTTCTTGGCAAAGTGTTAACAAAATTATCATATTTGAATGAACTTTTTTGTAGTGTTAATAAATAAAGTTTGGGGACAGCTACACACAAGTTAATGAGATTTCAGGATGGAATTCTTCCCAGCTGGTGAAATTACCTACTCAGTTCACTAATATTAGTCAGTGATCTTCCCAATACACCTGTACAAACAGAGCATCTACGTATAAATTAACTTCAACAAAAGATGGCCTATGAATACTTTATGAACTCCAAAGAATATAGTGAGTCTATTTTCTCCATGCTAATGCACAGAAAGAAGCCAAAATAATTAGAACTCATTCTTGATAACTGTTCCTGCAGATTACAAATTAAATGCTGAAATGTAATTATTCTCAACACATCTCTATCAGGCTATCTAGTCCTACATTATAGAAGAGGCCTTAACATGACTCTCGCTAATAAAATGATGTGCAGTAAGACTGTTTCCCCAGACTTAGTTATTAAGCATGATAGCAGCAGTAGCTATTATATACATAAATTATAGAACACCATCAACTCAAGTAAAAATAAAAATTGTACAGCTGAAATCCACATTTCCCAGAAAGATTATACCAGTGACTATATCCAAAGGTTTAATTTTATAGGTTTTATTAAGCCTAATCACCAGAGGATTTCTCTAAATACAGTGAACCTGATTCTCCTTTAATTCAGATCAATTTTACTCAGCTGTAACTATATTGATATCAAAGGGGTTACTCCACGGTTGGACAGGCTAATGGATGGGGTTCAGGAGAATTGATTCTGTTCTTACATCTAATCTGTTTAAACTATAAGTGTTGCTGACCAATAACTATTCATTACAATATATATATATATATATATGGAGGGTGAAGTCCTTACCTCAGCAAGGTGCGACAGCAACCCAAATAATAAAAGAGATATCCCAGTGCACACTCATGTGAGAAGGACATCAAAAGCCTCATGAGTTAAAACTAGTGAGAAAACAGAATTTCTGTTCCACAGGAAGTTCCAATATTTTGAAACTTGATTCCTTTCAAATTGGATCAATCATAATGTCAAATAATCCACAAAATATAAATTTTGAAAAATGTTTATTAGGAAGCTTCAAATTGTTTCATTTTGATATATCAGTCTGTAACAATATTAAATATAACATGGATATAAGGTATTAAATATGTTATAGATAACATGGTATAATTGTATATGACAGTATTACTTATAACATTAAAATTAATATTTTCATATAATATAAACATCTACATGAATTGAAATGATACTAAATCTAAACTCAATATTTTACTTTGTCAAAATAAATTATCTGGACAGTATTGCTATAAAATTATTTGACATGATATTTATCCCATTAAAATTTTTGCTGAAATGTCACAAAGCATTTCTATTCTGACAATAGTGCATTAGCAGATGGAAAAATAGCATCATGCAGGTGAAAGGTGCTCTCTTTCTGAAGTTTTCACAGAGGTTTACTATGGTCATATCTGTCAGATACTTCAATCAGAGAATTAGCTTTGTCGAATCCTTTTAGAACTGTCTCAAGTATTTGGCACCCAATTCATTGAATGTGTAGCTATTTTCTCCAGCCATCATTTGTATGACAACTGTGGTATCTCTAATGTACATTGCGGGTGTGTCTGCATTGCAAAAAACCCCCCAAAAAACCCCCAAGGCACTGAAGCTCAGAGTTCAGGTCAGCTGACTCAGGTTTGAAGGGCCTCAGTTTTAGTATGAGCCCCAATGTCTACTGTTCAAGTTTACATCCCTTTTACCTGAGCCTGATATATCCCCTGAACTGCGCTAGCCACAGCCATTCCACATCTTTTACTGCAGTGTGGATGTACTCTTGATTTCTTTGTTTCACAGTTGTAGCTCCTGGAATCTTTCAGTTTGAGCTTTCTTCTGATACCCTAATTTAACTTTGTCTTTTTTTCTCATTGCTCCATCGACACAAAAGAGGAATTTAGGCACAATTCCCAATGGCTGAACTATGACCAACTGCCATTGAAATATCACCTCTGCATCTTGCTAAAGACAGGGTCCCACAGAAAACAATTTCTGGATCAATAGCTCTTGTGATTGTCCCTTTTTTCCCAGACTTAAATCAGGTCTTCTTGGCCATGTCAGCAAAAGTTTTGATGTCCGATTTTTTGACTGAGCTAAAGAAGCAATGCGTCCCTTCATAATGAAGTGCACCTCTTGCAAATGTCTTCACTTGTTCTTCACCGACACCTGCTGTTTTCATTAGAGACCCCTGTACATCTGATATTACATGTAGTCCAGTAGATACGTGGATGAGCATTTCTGGATGTGATTGAGTCATATATGTGTGGCATATTGTTGATTACATGTTTGACAAGAGCTATAAAATGTTCACCATATCCCTTCAGAGCAAAGGCAAGGACTTATTTGTGGATTTTGTCTTCACTGCTACTAGTTAGGCCACGTCTTTCTCTCATCGCTTTTGTATATTCATAGCATGAAGCGATGTATTGTTATCTCTAATATAAATACTGATCTATAGATAAGTGTCACTGAATTAAAAAGCTAGTTTCTAGAATATTTAAAAGACTAGACTAGTGCAGCAACCATAGGCAATTACACATTAAAACCTTCCACTGACAGAATAGATGCTATGCTGTATGTATAAAAGGAGTAGCATTACATTAAGAATTCACATACATTTATATCAACCCACTATGCCATACAAACTATGAGAATGCAGTCCATAACTACTGGTGCACAACCGTCAGTGTTAGACTGATCTGGTCAGCAAATTTCAATTGCAAATACAGAAAACTATTATAGTCATGTGTGAGATACATTGGCAATTAAGATTATGTTACATGAAAACATGTCATGTTGGTTTATTACAATTTGTTGATATTCAACAATTTTGCCATATGCTTAACAGCATTATCATTTACAGAAAAAATACTTGCCCATGCAAAACAAATGCAAATCTTTTAATATATTGCTGTTTGGTAGCTTTGATCAATAAACATTACATTATGATGTAGACATTAATGTACACAGTAAAAACCAAAGGCATGTTACAGTGTTTCTGGACTGCTCAAAGACTGACACTTTCTAATTTTGAGAGACCATTGTTTCACTTTCATTATAGGCTTACAGCATCACATCAGACCTCATCTATACATACATAAAATAAGCTTTAAATGATATATGATGTGAGTGAATTTACAGTGGGTATATTTAAACTCCAAATATATGGCCATATGCTACATGCCCCTCATCAGTCTAATGTCATGGCAAGTGCAAAATGAATTGAGTAAAGAATTTGTGACATGAAATTATTGATGTTGTTGGTTTGAAATATATGGTCAGTCTGAAACATTTGTTCTGTTGCAAAGATTCTTTCATTTCTAAAGGCCCATTGCCTAAGCAAGATCAAAGATTATGCTTTCACATATATGAATATGAACTCCTTCACATTCTTTACAAAATATCAATTTTTTGCTTTCCAAGGCTACCACTCTTGATTTTATGTTCAGTTTTATTATTTTTGACTTTTTAAGATTTGTATGCAAACCATCCAAAGGCCTGATCCAATGCTTGTCGGAGTCAATGTCTGTTGGTTTCATGACTCGGTATTTCAGGCCTCATGCAGATATATAAAATTCAAACACATAAGCAAAGAACTCAGCTCAACCAGACCCAAATAACCATAAACTGCCCTCTTCTCTCAGAGCTTCAGCTACTTCAGGCTTCTCAATATCTGCATCTATCTGAGAAAACAAATGAGCATGAAGTTTAACAAACTCAAGCTATTTCAGATTCAATTCCAAACTTAAGAGGCATACACAGAAAACTCCCCTTTGTCAGTAGACTCCTCTTTTAAAACCAGCAGGACTTCAGATATAGCATCTGCTTAGATTGCGTCTGCACACAACTCTCTTGTAAGTTATATCAGCATAGCTATGCCAATCCAAACTGTGAAAAACCACATTCCTGACTGATGTAGCTATGCCAACATAACCCACAGTATAGATGCAGTTATGTCACTGGAAGAGTGCTTCTATTGACACAGCTAACAACATGCAGGAAGATGGTGTCCTGACACAGTAGAAGAACCCCTTCTGTTGGTATGTACTATGTTTATTACCCTATGCAGCTTACTAACCACAGGTAGTCATATATTCACTCTTTCAAGTAGGGATGTTGCAGCAGGAGAAGGTAGTGACCTCTGGCAGGGAGTTGGGGGAGGGAAAGGCTGGGGTGCCAGAGGTGGGCTGTGGCCAGGAGGTACTTACCTAGGCAGCTCCCAGCCAGCAGCCCTGCAGGACCCTGAGGCAAGCTCCCTATTTGCCACAGCCCCAAGCTGCTCAAAATGGCTGGCTGCTCCCTGTGACTCTTCACTCCAGGGATTGGGGGAGGGGTCAGCTTCATGTGCTCCCCCCAGCAATATCTCTCAGCTCCCATGGGCCAGTTTCTATGAAGCCTCCTCCTCCCCACCTGGCACCCAAAGCAGAAAGCCACAGGGAGCAGCCAGCCACTTAAAGCAATATGCGGCTGCTCCGAAGGGGCTGACTGCTCTGTACCTGAGGGTCCAGTGGGGCAGCCCATGGGCTGTATTCAGTGACTTGGCAGGCAGGATCTGGCCCATGGGTGGTATCTCCTGCCCCCTTCCCCCCGCCCCGCATAACAAGTGGAGTGCCACAGGCATCAGTTTGGGGACCAGTTCTCTTCAGTATATTAATCAATGATTTATATAATGGCATACAGAGTACACATAAAATTTGTGGATAATACCAAGATGGGAGGATAGGATTATAATTCAAAATAATCTGGAGAAATGGTCTGAGGTAAATAGGTATGTCATTCTACAAGGACAAATGCAAAGTACTTCATTTAGAAAGAAACAATCAGTTTCACATATACGAAATGGGAAATGACTGTTTAGGAATACTGCAAAAAGGGATCTAGGGGTCATAGTGGACCACAAATTAAATATGAATCAACAGTGTGACAATGTTAAAAGAAAACATCATTCTGGGATGTATTAATAGAAGTGTTGGAAGCAAAACGTGAGAAGTAATTCTTCCACTCAATTCTGCACTGATTAGGCCTCAACTGGAGTATCATGTCCAGTTCTGGGTGCCACATTTCAGGAAAGATGTGCACAAATTGGAGAAGGTCCAGAGAAGAGCAACAAAAATTATTAAAGGTCTATAAAACATGACCTATGAGGGAAGATTGATAGAATAAGAAAAGAGAAGACTGAGAGGGTACAGGATAATAGCTTTCAAATACCTAAAAGGTTGTTACAAGAGAAGGGTGAATATTTTTCTCCTTGACCTCTAATGATAGGAAAAGAAGCAATGAGCTTAAGTTGTAGTGAGGGAGGTTTAGGTTGGGTCATTAGGAAAATCTTCCTAACTGTCAGGGTGGTTAAGCACTGGAATAAATTGCCCAGGGAGGTTGTAGAATCTCCATCTCTGGAGATTTTAAGAGCAGGTTAGACAAACACCTGCTGAGGGATGATATAAACGGTGCTTGGTCCTGCCATAAGTGCAGACTTGATGATCTCTTGTGGTTCCTTCCAGTTCCATAATTCTATAATTTTCCTGACGCTCCAAGAATCATGAGCGTGCAAAAAGTCTGGGGTGGAAACACAGCTGGCGGCTCTTTGGGACAGATGAAACCTTCCAGAATAATTTCTTTTGAGGTATTCTTCTTCCCTTCTGCAACAGTGAATGTGACTGGCCCCTATGCAAGCCATGCAAGATGAGGACACACGTTAGCAGCTTCCACTCCTTTGCAGGGTAATAATGGTCAGTCACAATCAGGCCCTCAGTTTTTTTTTTCTCCTGCTCATGAATCTTGATTCTTGCTACTATACTTTTCTGGCTACTTTACTTTTTGATTTATACAACCAAGTGTTCACTTTGTTTATTGGCTGCTTGTTTATCTTGGCCTGTGGTTGACCACCTGAGACAGAGGGATATACTTTCTAAACAAGGGCTATGATCAATAGCAGATGATTCAATTTATAGTGTAGCTGTTAAGAGGAGTAATAGTTCATACTCAGCATCATGAAACTTTCAGGATTCACAAACATTTCTAAGAATAAGCCAACAGATATTTGCATACTTGCAGCCCACTAGTAAGACAGCGCTGTGATTAATGGCATAGAAAACTCACATTTGCTTATGCAACTATTCACAAAACTATTTTGGTAATATTTACCTAGCTGTTCCACTTACACTAATTCTATATACTTTGCAATGGATGACAATGTGTAGTTATCATCGTATATAGCAAAAAACAAAAAAAACAACACCCATCCTAATTATTCTGATGAGACCTATGGTAGAACGCCAGGTGTTTGCATAGCAGCCAGTGTATGATTTATCTTTTTAGGTACAAGCAACTCAAAACATATTTATGCTAGAATATCCAAGAGATCTTATAATTTTAGACCTATGTAAGCATCAGCACTCCATACACAACAGAATCCAGCAAGGCCAATGATAGCTAATCTATGTGCTGCAGAGAGCTGTACAAAATAGAAGTTGTCAGTTTCTAGTAAGCTTTAATTGAGTCTGGCTGAGCCCTGTGACTTCAGTATAAATTGAGTTTAGTGATTTGAGCCTTTCCTCCTAAGTAAGCAGTTCACAGCTGACAGGTGGATTTTCCAATATGTTTTCATTTAAATGTATTTCATCTTCTAAATTTCTCTTAATCACTTTCCCTTCCTTTAAATATTTTATCCATGGTTCAAAATCCTTACCTTAGAATACAAATGTTTCAACTTGGAATGATGGGAATTGTATTAAAGATCCAGTTTATCGTGTACTCTACCCAACAGAAAAATCAAGACTTTATTCTCACTTTTAATTCATATTACTTCTCCCCAAAACTGAACTGGATTTTAAAAACAGTCATTTGTACATAGTAAGCTGTATTTGGGCTACATCTTGATGTGTGTACTCTGTCCAAAATCCCCCTCAGGATTCATTGCACATTTCAGACTTTCCAGGATCAAACCAGAGACACAAGCCCAAAATGAGGAACGCAAGCAAATTAATACTGAAAGGAGCTTAAATTGACATGGTAGTCATGGCTTTGTGATCTACAGCCTTTTGAGTAACTCAGTGAATCTATATGTGATATGCAAAATATCTGTAATAGGAAAATGTGGGTGTGTTGACTGGTGCTTTTCTCAGCTACACAGAACGCACAGTTCACTTCTTGAGCTGAAGAAGTATGTCATTTATTTGTTGCTTCAGTGAGTTGCTTTACCAAAGTATATGGTTATGTGCAAGCATATATCCCCATTTAGGTGCTCACTTTACGCACATTGTCCCGTAGTTATTTATTTTATAAAGCATAAATACTCATAAATACTTTTCTGCCTAACATTAAGATTAGTTTGCTGACTAAGTTGTTTACCAGCTTGCTGACGGAGCTGTTAACCTGATTTAACTGGTAACCCACTTGTTCACCTGATCATATTACTGGCTCAGCTTTTCACCTGGCTGTTTTCTCTTCCTGCTAGACCAGCTGGCATCTTTTCCCATGTCCCAGCACCTAAAATATGCATCTTGCATCACCTACAGGGAGAAAAATGGGTTTCTGTGAAAAGGAGGCATATGTGGCTCCATGCTGACAAACAGCTGAAAGATCAAGCTATGTTGAATTATCTGTCCCTGTAAAAGCAACTCAAAAGTCCTGCCTTCTGGGGATGGCACAGCTGGGAATAGCAGTTGCTTATGTTAATAAGAGACTCATGAACAGTGGGTAGCAAATAAAGCACTCACCCACCTTGACTGTTGCTTTTGGCCAAGATTTCCAACAATAGCTGCCTAATGTTAGACTTCTACATTACTTAAATAAGGTTATGTCTACACAGCAGGATATGTCTCTGGTATCCCGATATAGCTCTTCCGCATCTTAAGAGCAAGCCCATTATATCGAAATATAAAGGACTTACTATTCTGACATCTCTGTAAAACTCATTGCACACGGGATAAAGGATGTTTTGTAATAGCACCTTATTTCAAAATAAAATCTAAATAAGCTATGCAATTTGCATAGTGCAAATTGTGTATCTTATTTCGAGGTAAAGGTGCTGTGTAGACGCACCCTGAGGCTACGTCTAGATTACATCCCTCTGTCAACAGAGGGATATAAATGAGGCACTTCGAAAGTGCAAATGAAGCGGGGATTTAAATATCCCGTGCTTCATTTGCATAATTGCATCATGGTGCTCTTTCAAACAAGAGCCATTTCGAAAGTAAAACTGTGGTCTAGATGCGGTTCTTTCAAAAACAGCAAGCTTTTTCGAAAGATCCCGTAAACCGCCTTTTTTGAGGTTTACAGCATCTTTCGAAAAAGCCTGCCGTTTTCGAAAGAACCACGTCTAGACCATGGTTTTACTTTGAGGTTTACGGGATCTTTCAAAAAAACCTGTCATTTTTGAAAGAACCACGTCTAGACCTCGGTTTTACTTTCAAAATGGCACTTGTTCGAAAGACCGCCATGACGCGATTATGCAAATGAAGTGCGGGATATTTAAATCCCCGGTTCATTTGCACTTTTGAAGTGCCTCATTTACATCCCTCTGTCGACAGAGGGATGTAATCTAGACGTAGCTTAGGAGGACACATTGTCTAAAGTTCAGTGCATACAACTAGAAGTAAATGGGAATTAAAGGCACACAGCATTCTTGCAAATTTGATCCTTTATTTCTGTGACTAAGAATGGACATAGGAGCCTAGAATTATGCAGCAATTTAAAAAAATATTTGCCATTATTATTATTAATTATTTGATTCTATATTGCTGGAGAGGGTGATATTTCAATGGTTTTAGGGCAGAATAGATGTGGAATATGAGTCCTTTTAAAGAGTTTTAGGGTTTTACTATAGTTGTGTATCAACTTTTCTAGGGTTTTAATCCAGTCCCATATCACCCCTACATTTAACAATAATTTTCTCTCTGTATTTTATGACAAAGAGTGTGGTTTCTATCTCCCAGAGATATGGAGACAAAAATACAAACAAATACCATACAAGACAGTCAGTCATAGATACTGTCGAGAAATATTTGTTTTGTTTCTTCCATTTCATTTTTAACGTGATTTCTGTTCTTCAAATTAATGTGCCTTCAAGTACTTCATTGAAACAGAAAGATATCTAAAGCATTGTGGAAGTAAAAAACAAACAAAACAACAGCATGCATTTTCCTATGTGAATAGCAACAGCATTATTTTAAACTGATTTCATTTTTCCTCTGACTACTATATCATAGTTCACACAACTGAGATCACATTTGAGTTATGATAGATGTGAGAATGTTTGTGAATTTGGGCTTGTGTTATCACCTTTGGGGAATGTCAGCCCTAGATTCTTATATCTTTATTACTATGGTCATAAAGGTGAGTGCAGACATATCCCACACTCCTGCTCCCAGTTACAGACACTTATCTTTGACCATAAGAATCTGTTTAGGATAAAGAACTTATATTTGTATCCTGGGACAAACACTTGATGAGGAGAGAGAGGGAGAGGTAGATACGTTGGAGGGCAGGGATAGAGTCTAGAGTGACCTAGACAGATTAGAGGATTGGGCCAAAAGAAATCTGATGAGGTTCAGCAAGGACAAGTGCAGAGTCCTGCACTTGGGACGGAAGAATCCCAAGCCTTGTTACAGGCTGGAGACCAACTGGCTAGGTAGCAGTTCAGCAGAAAAGGACCTGGAGATTACAATGGAAGAGAAGTTGGATATGAGTCAACAGTGTGCCCTCATAGCCAAGAAGGCTAATGGCATATTAGGTTGCATTAGGAGGAGCATTGCCAGCAGATCTAGAGAAGTGATTGTTCCCCTTTATTCAGCACTAGTGAGGCCACATCTGGAGTATTGAATCCAATTCTGGGCCCCCCACTACAGAAAAGATGTGGACCCATTGGAGAGGGTCCAGCAGAGGGCAACCAAAATGATTAGGGAGCTGGAGCACTTGACCTACGAGGAAAGGCTGAGGGATTTGGCTTATTTAGTGTGCAGAAGAGAAGAGTGAGGGGGGATTTGATAGCAGCCTTCAATGTCCTGAAGGGAGGTTCCAAAGAGGCTGGAGAGAGGCTGTTCTAAGTGGTGAATGATGGTAGAACAAGGAGCAATGGTCTCAAGTTACAGTGGTGGAGGTCAAGGGTTGGATATTAGGAAAAACTATTTCATGAGGAGGGTGGTGAAGTACTGGAATGAGTTACCTATGGAGGTGGTGGAATCTCCATCCCTAGAGGTTTTTAAGTCTCAGCTTGACAAAGCCCTGGCTGGAATGATTTTGTTAGGGTTGGTCCTGCTTTGGGCAGGGGGCTGGACTCGATGACCTCCTGAGGTCTCTTCCAGCCCTATGATTCTATGAGTATCTAGTCTTTATAAACATATAAAGGACCACAAGTTAGACTTTGTCTTCATTGAAGAAATAGTGTGTTTTGAAACTGAGACAGGTTAGCTACTTCCATGCAACAACTCACCACCTCTTACTGCAAAGCAGTCATAGCTTTAATTGGCAATCAATTTACTCAAGACAAACATTTGATTTTTCTGAAACTTTAGAGAGCTTATCTCCAGAACTGCTTGAGGAATGGAGATTTGGGCCTGGGTTGTATTTAAAATTTTTACCAACATATATAGGGTTCAGAGGTTGGAAAAAAACCATCCATTCATTGGTAACATAATTGTGCTGACCAAACACTAGTAGTGCCAGTTTAGCTATTTCTTGGGGAGGGTAATTGTTTCTGATCAGAATTTAAATATACAATAAAAATAACTTCAGTGCCAAATATTTGATGTATTTCTACATAGTAGATGAGACTAGCTAGCTTACATATATATATGTCCATCAAACAAAGAGTAGTGTCAATCACGCAGTCTACTGAAATCATCCATTGTCTACATGAGAGACCTGACAGTGGTATAGGTGTACTTAACTATTGAAAGATCTCTCATTAGCCACTCTATACTGATGGGAGAAAACTCTCTCAACAACATAATTAAACCATCCCTAATGAGCCATGGTAGCTATGTCAGTGGGAGAAACTCTCCCACTGGCATAGTGCTTGCACACTACCACTTATGCCAGGAAAATATAGATTAGTTGGGGGGGAAAGGTTTCACATGCTTGAGCAAAATAAGTTTTGCTGACGTAAGTGGGAGTGTAGACATGGCCTAAGTCATTGAGGCGGATGGATTTTACCTTTGACTGTTCCACAGTCATTGGCAACAAATGGCACAGCCTCTCATCTACTCACATTGATCAGAAAAGGAGTTTTGACTCTTTTCAGCACACAGAAAAAATGCTCATTTGAAGTTTAAGTGATGGCCAACATGGTGATGATCTGAAGCGGTTTCAAGGCTTCTGATTATGTAGCTGGCAGTGTTTGAAGCTTGCTGTATAAATAAATAATATATCTTTACTTTTTCTCCTTCTCAGTTGCTGCCATGAATATTTTTGCTATTGAGACTAGCAGTATCAGAAGTATTTCATTGATGAGTTAACCGTAAACATGAAAAATCTTCAAATTTCTTGAAATCCACGAAGTTTAAGGATTTAAACTTCCATTAAATGCTTCCATAGGCATCAGCAACTGTTGATTGTCCATACACCTGTTGAACCCAGGAATTAAATGTTCTAGAACAGCAAAATAACTTCTTCAGATCCATCATTCAGACTTTCTTCATCAACATTCCTCTACTGTTGAATGGATAGTCAACATGAAATTTTGAAACTTTCAGAATTCTTGCAGGGGATTTAGATAACAATTCTCAAAATCCAATTCAGTGTCAATACCAAGAGCAAATTCACATTTTTGGCTATTTTTCCCCACTCCGCATCACATCTTGCCGATTCTAGTTCTTTTCACATTCCTTTGATTAAGTTTGTAACGAACTTAATTTTGTAACTTAATAGTAAAAGTACAATTTTTGAAGCTGTTCCAATAATCCACTCATTGCACAGTGTTCTTCCTAGATAAGTAAATATAATACAAAAGAAGTAGGCTCACTTAGTTTTAAATTCAATTACCTCAGCTGAGGCTTCTGAATTATCTGTACTGACTACTTCTGGTATAGCAAGAATGGTTTTGTAGTGTAGTTTTATAGTATTTATCGCTTGGTACCAATAAAGCCACCTAGTAGCTGTCATTCACACTTTCTTTTGGAGTTGTTTTTGAGCTTAAACAATTAACTCATATCTGATATTGTTTTTGGCCATGAAGCTGTATAAAACTTGTACAGTAGTAAAGAATTTTGGAAGTTCAGGCATATCTGAGATAGTATCAACTTAAACAAGGTTTAGCTAATGGGTAGGTACAGCAGTGAATGTACACAGCATGTGGTGCCTTTTATTTTATTCTTGCTTGAACTTCATTAGCCCACCCAATTATATTTGCATTGTCATAGCATTGTCCCATAGAAATTGCCAGTCAAATCTCATACAGAATGTCTGCTTGAATATAGTTTGCCAAATAATCAGGACCATGTTTAAGCATGTAGTAAGTACCAATAGCTCTTTCTTTTACAGAGCATTTGAAGGTATCCAATAATTAGAGAAAGCTGCTCCTTCTTAGAAATGTCTTTAGGCATATCAACTAAAACAACAAAAACCTTGACTTCTTCAATCTCAGATATTATTGTTTTATCTCCACAATTCACCAAGAACTCTAGTTAGATCTTTCTGATATTCATGAGAGAAATCATGACCATACCGACGTTCCATTTTCGAATGTAGGTTTGCATCTGTCTTGGATAACATCTCAAGGTGCTCATTGAAGTTCCCTTTATTTCCTGATCATCAATGTAGACAGACATCATTAAAGTGCTATGGCAGGTCAATGTGGCATTTTAAATGTAGACCTGCCCCAGGAAAACTGGTTGTTTATAAAAGTGCCTTAACGTGACTCCTATTCTGTCTACCTAGTTGTTGAAATTTCTGAAGAAACAGACTGTTTTCCTTTTGCAAAAATGTCATGAAATTCAGTACACAAAACAATCAAGCTTTTGTGTGGTGTATTTTCTACAGGCTGCCAAAAAGAGTATTCTAGTCTTTCCACTTACAAAAACCAATTTCAATAAATGCTTGTTTCCAGTTCCTTTCACCCTTTTGCAAGGAATTGTCTGCAAAATGTCAGTAAACGAAGCCGTAAACACCATTTTCATTAACAGAATATTCAATATAACTGTAACCTCTACAGCAGGTCTCTAAGAATCTATGCTCTTTTTATCAGTAGAATAGGTATTTGGCTTTGGTTGAACAGGACTGGCATAGCACAGATATTTTTGTTTAATCAGAAATGCTTGAAGTAAGCTTTGATTCTTGGGACTGAGGTTGGTGCTCAGTTGTGGGCTGCATTTCTTTCCTAACGACAATGGATTTTTCCAGGGGCAGTTGAATTTCACTGATCACTTTCTCAGTTCATGTTTCCTTTTAAAAATAGAACTCCAGAATGCACTGAACAGCTTTTTGAAATCAGCACTCTTTCTTCCAATATTCATGTTTGAGTGTCTAGCTAGGATAGTGGTGTCAAACAGGCAAGCCATAAGCCATGTTTGACTCCCAGAGGATCTTCTTGTGGTTGACAGCCATTTTAGCCAAACTTTAAGCAATATTTTCCTTGACACCATGCACAAATCTCCTGACATCATAGATGTAATGACTCAGAATTGTTCTGATGTGTCACTTGCTAATTCATATGTGTGTCAAACAATTTCTTTAATCACTTAGTTATCTGGTCTCCTTGCTGCACAGCTGTTAGTAGAACACTTTTACAAGTTGTTGATTAATAAGCTAGGAAGAATGGATGTTTATAGTTGGTATTCATGCAAATTTCAACAAAAATGTAGCTGCTTGGGCAGAACCTCTTGCAAAAAAAGCAGAATTACACACAACCACACTCCTCCCCCCACCCCCAAAAGAACCCTTACTTTTTTCATGCATCTTGGGAAAATAAATTTGCTAACATCAATATATGTAGATAAACTGTTTGCTTTCTGTGCAGAAAAATAGGGGACTACAAACAGCATTTTAATCTGATACATTTAGAAACGTACAAGAAATTTCTACTCAATTCTGCTGATTTTCAAATAATGCCGTTAACTTCAAGTAAAAACCACACTTTTTGTCCCAAACCAACACTAGTCACTTAATTGTGCATAAGTGATTATGCTCAATTAAAAGTCTCAGAGTGGCTGACACTAGCTGTGTTAGTTTGTAACTTTAAAAAAAACGAGTAGTAATATATAAAGATACTGTATATATTTTGTGGGCAAAACCCACTTCCTCGGGCTGTTTACCCTCCAGCCCTTTCCCACCAATACCATTGACAAACTTCCCTGTGTAGACACAGCTATGCCAGCAGAAGAGGGTTTCTGACAGCACAGCAAACACCATTCAGGAAGGTCCTGTTCCTATACTAGCAGAACTCCACTTTATGTCTGGTACACTGCATCTATGTTAGTGTATTGTAGTCTCTGTATTGTAGATCCCACCTTGGTCTGGTCTGTAAGGTACAAGAAAAGGATAAAAATGATCTGGGTTCTACTCTACCATGTATTTTCTATGGGATTTAAGCTGATACTTTCAAAATAAGTTCTCAAGAATATGGGTTTTGGTGTCTATATTTAGCCATCCAAGTTTGAAAATTTCCTAGGCTCCATTCCCCAATTTGTAAAATAAGTTTAATGATACTTCCCTACTTCACAGAGTTGTTGTGAGCCTTAATTGTTCATCGTGTGCAGGTACTTCAGGGCCCAGTGCCATTTATTTCAGAGGGGCCATGTCTTTACCCTATTATGATCAGTCACCAGATATAGATTAGTTTTCCAACTATTGATGCATCATGAGTCACAGAGAAAGGTATGGGTGAGAAAGAAGGATATTCAAATCTTACTTCATCCTTGCTTCCCTAATTTCCCAGCTTAATCGAAATACCACTAGTCACTGAGGTTCAGCACACCTGGGTAGATGACTCTTTGTTACAGAATGAAATGGTTGGTTTTGAGCAGTATTATAGAAATATAAGTCATGTGTTTGTTTTTAAACTTTGCTTTATATATTCCTTTATGGCTTCCCAGAAAATGGTCAGTGGAATTCTTGGTGGATGGGAAAAATGATTAAGATGAAATATTTGATAAATTGCTTGAAAATTTTAAATCTCACTTTCCTTTGAAACTGACAAAGGAAGGAGTACCTAGTGTTTTGTAACTTATGATTTAAACTCTCTCATTAATAATTTGTTTGCTGTACTTTTTATGAGATCTCTCTATTTGAACATTTTTTGTGTGTTCTTGTCAAGCAGTCTATTGCCCTTGGCTTACTTTTTAGCAATAAAACTGAACTGAGTTTTCATTTTTCACCCTACCTTCAGTACCCTTGTTTGCCTGATGCAGGCTATGAGTCTTACTACAGCTCTTTTGATCATGAAGCCAGGAATATTGACAAGCTGTCAAAAGAGGGGTTATCACCAGGGCTTTTCACAGCTCTGGTATTGATTATGTGCCCTACCAACAATGAGGCAGCATCAGAATCATTTTAATTCCCAAATCAACAAGTCCTAAGTTCCTGTTCAATGGAAGAATGGGAACTTTTGAGCAGCTCAAAAAAAGAGTGTACACACACACACACACACGATGCATTAAAATATGTGTTCTATTATTTGTGACAGTCCAAAGAGCAGTTTTAGGTGGATAGTGCTTGATTGATCAGAGTTCTTGAAATATATTGAATTGTTTCAATTTGCATCATGTGCCTTTATAGTTCTAATAATTCTTATTTCTCTTTTTCAGTTCTATAAGACGGATGCTATCCATTTCCGTTCCATTATTTAGTGTAGATACTGGACATCGCTAATCTATTTGTCATAAATCAATATGACACTCTGAATTATTGTCTCATAATATCTCTCAGCATCCTTCAGTAATGACAAAACTTTTACTGGCAATTTAATGATGAGAAGGCAATGCAAAACCGATCCAGATTTTGAACATGCTGAGAACTGGAAAGTGTTTGAACCCAGGATACTAGCTCAGCACCTTCTCCAGCTTGTGGGTTCCAACAAGAGTCAACAGTATGTATATCTCCTGTCTCTTGATCTCATCTTCTTTTTGATCACAGGAAACAGGAGGGAAAAAAATCTCCCGGGATTCTTTTTTCTTGTCTCTCTGTAAGGAGAGATCTGTGATGGTTCCTGCTCTTTGAGCATCTGTGGCAAATGGAAGAAAAAATACCTTTATCTGTGTTGGAATGGCCCAACCAAGAACCCACAGATGGATGGGTAAGAAAACTCACTGCAGGGAGAAAGAAATTACTGGCACAGGCATAGGT
This sequence comes from Pelochelys cantorii, assembly GCA_032595735.1. Taxonomy (NCBI): domain Eukaryota; kingdom Metazoa; phylum Chordata; order Testudines; family Trionychidae; genus Pelochelys; species Pelochelys cantorii. The sequence goes on along the minus strand of CM064326.1, from coordinate 326,797,279 downwards.
ATCAATTTCCCCTCTATCCAGGGAGTGTTTGCTCCCTCCCTCCCTCTCCATCCCTGCTCCTCCTCCACCCAGGCCTCTGCCCCTGCCTTGCCTCTTCTCCACTTCCTCCCCCACCCTTCTGCCAGGAAATAGCTGTATGTAGCGGCTGGGAGACATAGGATGGGAGCGAGAGGAGCTGAGCAGTTGGGTGCTGATGGGTGAGAGGTGCTGGGGGAGGTGCCACTTGAATACACTGCAGTAAGTGGCAATATACTAAGTGCTCATTAGAAATCTTTGCACTTTCTTAACTATAATCCTGTCAGTTAAACAACTGTAAAATTCTTATATCTTTACGCTTTTGGTACTCAATATTTTAGATCCAATTTTTGATGGCATTCATTTGTTATAGCAAAAGATGGTATAGTCAGCACTAAGCCCTGCTACATCAGGTCACAGCTGAAGCAGCATTCTGTGAATTCTGTAGGGCACTAATGCTTTGCATTTCTAAACATCTGCCTTCTCAGAAGAAACTCAGTTCTTTACAAACAACTAAGCTGCACAATGCTTCATCTAATGTTCTATCATAGTTATTTCTAAAAGACAAGTAACTATTATCAATTATTCCCCAAACATTGCAGAATTGCAGAGTCTGGAGGGACTGTTTTTTAAAAAAAGATTAAGGAGGTTATTATGTACAGTTTATCTTGATTAAGATATTATTAAGGGATTAAATGATAATGTCTACAAACATTTAAGGAGTGTTAGAAGTAAAGAATATGAAGTATTTGGGTAATCAGCAGGCAATGAATGGGAATAACGATGATGGAATTAAGACAGGGAGAATTTAGGTTAGCTATTATAGAAAACAACCTATGTTTCATTCTGAAAAGTGAAACCTTTCAAGACAAGTAATAGAGATGTAGCCATGTTAGTCTGGTCTTGCTGAAACAAAAGACAGGACTATGCAGCACTTTAAAGACTAACAAGATGGTTTACTGGGTGATGAGCTTTCATGGGCCAGACCCACTTCCTCAGATCAAACTGTGGAAGAAAATTCCACAAATTTGATCTGAGGAAGTGGGTCTGGCCACGAAAGCTCATCACCTAGTAAACCATCATGTTAGTCTTTAAAGTGCTGCATAGTCCTGTCTTTCCTTTCAAGACAAGTGATGGAAGCCACATTGCTTGGGACATTTAAAACTTCTACGAAGGGGTGTCAGCCACAACAAAGGCTGGATTCATATCTAGAGGTCCATCTTTACAAAACAGAACAAGCTCAAGCCTTCATCCAGGAATCAGAGAAAACTAAACACCACCCCATGCACCATGAAGAGCTGAACTTCAACACGGGCTATATATAACAAAAGTAAACATCTATGAAAAGCAAAAGGAACCCAGCATTACTTTGTGAAAATACCATCACCATGATTCTAAAGAATAAAAACCATAAGCAAACATTCACCACACAGTACATTGGGCAGCCTCCTTTGCCTCCGATTCCCACTTGGCAGTGCAAAAGTCTAACAAATGAATGTCCCTTTAATATGCCACTTCCCTTTCCCTCCATTGGACCCCACTCAAAGTTGGTTGGGCTTGGTTAGCAAAGACCCAGAGGCACATTCACATGGGTTCACCTCCTAATCCTGAGAGGGCAGACACTGAGGCTACGTCTACACTGCAGCCTTTTGCCAGCACAGAGTATGCTAATGAAGCACTCATTAGCATTTGTCACGTTGTTATTTGCATGTTCTCTGCCAATGCTTTTTGTGCAAGAGGTTTTTGCGCAAAAACAAGCAGTGTAGATGGATCCGTTTTGCATGAAAAAACCCTTTTGCACAAGATTCTTATACCTCCTTTTTTGAGGCATAAAGATCTTGTGCAAAAGGGTTTTTTGCGTAAAATGAATCCGTCTACACTGCTTGTTTTTGCGCAAAAAGCATCGGCAGAAAATATGCAAATGACAGCACGACAAATGCTAATGAGCACATACTCTCTGCCAGCAAAAGGCTGCAGTGAAGACGTAGCCCGAGCAATGTTTCTGCAGCTGCAACATACTTCTGCAACTGGCCTATTGCTGCTGTTGTCTTTGCCACTGTCTGCTGCTGCTTGCCACTCATGGACACTTCTGCAATGCTGTGTTCTGAGGTCCCACCGAATAGTCCAGCTCTTCGCGATTTCAGCACTCAGCCATACACTATGGAACCTCACTGCTACTGCACAGCTGCATTGTCTTTCCCTGCAACACTGTACCCACAGCAGATCTAAGGCTTAATCCCTAGACCTGCTCATCACTGACTCAGCTTTGGCAATTGCTGAATAAACACAATGGTCTGTCAATTGCCTCTAAGCAGCTCAGTCTTTAAATACTCGGAAGGGTAGACTCAAATGATGTCTTAAGCAGCATCCACACCACCACATGGGAACACTGAGCACAAACATTATGTTCTTTCTTTCCTTCTTTCTTTCCTTTTAATAGATTTGGCTTCCCTATCCCTGCTTCGTACGTAGGGTTCAATTTAGGGTGACGCCTTCAAGGCATGTCTACACTAGGAAATTATTTCGAAATAACTTATTTTGAAATAAGAACTCCTGAACTAATTTCCAAATAACGCGTCCACACCACAAGGCAGTATCGAAGTAGCTCAGAATCATTCTGAAAGAATGTGTCCACTCTGATTGGAGCCTGCATCAGATTTAAAGCCACCGGAAGCACTCCAGAGAGGGCACCAGGAGGTTGGACACTTCTGGTGGCTGCTTGCTGAAGCTAACTGAGATATGTGCTTACAGGAGCTTCTTTCTACAGCCACGTCTCACACGCCACTCCTCCACTGCCTACCCCCATGTGGGACACCAAACTCACACCATGTTCTCTGGTTGCCCTTGCGGATGCCACAGCACCCACAGCTAGGAGCTGGAGCTGCTGCAAAGTAGTGCCAGGCTCACGGGCCTCATGCTGCTCCTTATGGCGCAGTTCATCCAAACTGCCACATGCTGCTCCAGCAAGACGATGACCAGCCCCAACCCAGTTCCTGGAGCTCCTGCTGCTGCAAATGATCCTCAGTTCCCTGGACACTGTGAAACGCTGGCAGAGGGAGACCAGTTCCGACTGGTGGGACTGCATCGTCCTGCAGCAGTGGGACAACCAGCAGTGGCTCCAGAACTTCCATGTGCAGAAGGCCACTTTCCTGGAGCTCTGTGAATGGCTCACCCCTGCCCTCAGGTGACAGGACACCTGACTACAACTTGCCAACCCACTGCAGAAATGTGTCAACATTGCACTCTGGAAGCTCACCATGTCGGACAGCTACCACTCCATAGGGAACAAGTTCGATGTGGGGAAATCCACAATCAGGGCCGTGCTCCTGAAGGTAGTCAAGGCCATCAACAACATCTTGCTGCAGAGGATCATCAAAAGGGGCAACGTTGACCCCATCATGGATGGCTGTGCCACCATGGGCTTCCCCAACTGCGGGGGAGGGCATAGACAGCACTCACATCCCCGTCTTGGTCCCCAACCACTGTGCCTTGGACTATATAAATAGGAAAGGGTACTTCTCTATAGTGTTGCAGGCCCTGGTGGACCACAAGGGATGCTTCACGGGCTTTAACGTTGGCTGGTCAGGGAAGGAGCACCATGCCTGCATCTTCTGGAACTCCTGTCTATTCCAGAAGATGCACGCTCGCACTTTTTTCCTCCACTGCACCATCAGGGTTGGGGACATGGACATGCTGATCTCCATTCTGGGCAACACAGCCTATTCCTTGCTCTCCAGGTACATGGGCAGCCTGGACCCCACCAAAGAGAACTTCAATGACAGGCTCAGCAAGTGCTGAATGGTTGTGGAGGGCGCCTTCGGCCGCCTAATAGTTCAGGAGTCTCCTCACCCATCTGGACCTCAGCGAGCGCAACATCTCCTACGTGGTGGCAGCCTGTTGTGCGGTCCACAACCTCTATGAGAGCAAGGAGGAGACTTTACTGCCAGGGTGGGGGGCAGAGTTCAGGGCTCAAGGCTCTGGCTGCCCAGGGCTTATAAGCAGCCGGATACCACTGCTATATGGAGAACACATCAGGGGCTGAGCTCATCCAGAAGGCCTTGAAGTAGAGTTTCAGCCAAGGCTACCTGTGATACTCTCCACCCAGGCCTCTCCACAAGGTGTCCCTGCATTGTCCCTGTGTGCCTTTCCTCTCCCGCCCCTCCTCTCCCCTGCCCTCTCTTCCCACCTTCCCTCCAGAGAAATAAAGAAGCCTATTTTTTGAAAATTTGTGGGATATACCACAGGGGAGGCAATGGGGAAAGAATCTGGAATAGGAGAGGAGGGAGGCTCAGGGATGGGGCTGGGACTGGTGCCTGTCTCAGGTACTTCAGGAAGCTTCAGCTGCCCGAAAGTCCCACTGCCACATATTCGGGGGTTGGGGGGGCAGCAGCCCCTGGGGGGGCTAGGGAGAGAAGCCAAGGGGGGGCAGTCGGGAGTTGGAGGGGTGGAGGTGGGGGTGGGGAGGTGGCTGGTGTCCCACTCCATGCACGCGGCCATGCAATCCATCACAGAGGTGATGGAGGAGGATATGGGCCTTGTGCTGGTGTGCCAACTGCTTCCACATGGCCTTCCACTGCTCCTGGTCAGCCTGGTGCTCCTCCAGGTCAATGGACCACTCCTCATGCTCCTTGTCGAGCCCGCGGACAAGAAATTGGAGGCAAGCCATCTGGTTGGGAGGATGGTGTGGGAGGTGGTGGAAGCAGCACACTCACAGCTGACGCAGATGTGAAGAAAAGTTACAAGGGCAGTTATCCCAGTAGACACTGTATATGAAGCCTAGCCCTAATCTCTGCACCAACACCAAAGATCTCAGTTCAGACGGTAGCAATGTGCTTCGAGCAAGACCATTTGTTGCCTAGACTGTGGGCACTTTACTGCAGAGGCCTGGATGTCTCAGGGGAGTATCATTACACCCACAGCCCAGGGGCAAGCAGGCATTAGAAGATGCCAGCCAGGCCAGAAGCCTGCAGGTGGGAGGTGGGGACAGGGCAGCTCAGCCTCCTTTGTGTCCCACACATGCTGGGTCCAGCACTGGTAGCATCCCACAAAGAGAGGACTTCTATCTCTTGCTGTCAGAGGAGAGGTTGTATTGGGGGAGAGGCAGACACCACTTGATGGGAAGGGTGCTTCTAGGGTCTCCTTCTCTTCCTCCCCCTGGCAGGTTTCCATGCAGGGATTCGGTGTCCTCTGCCTCGCCACACTTGACCTGGAGTGGATGCTGCCCTGAGAGTGTGGGCATGACTCTGTGCCATGTGCAGCACTGCTGTGTGTGTCCATGTGCCCAGTCTCCTTAGTGGTGGCTTGTGGTGGGAAGGTGTCCCACCACGGAGTCAGGAGTAAGGCAGGCCTCTCCAGAAATCCTGTGAGCAGGAGTGAAAGGTTCCTTTGTGGCAGCCTCATGCAACTGTCAGCTCCAGACCGGCACTCCATGTGCACAGGCTGTTGTGTGACCCACAGGCCAAGAAGGCTGAGTGAGGAGCACACAGCCCCTTGCCATCTGTTGCCTTCCCCTACGTGTATCTAGGGGAAATTATAGAATTCACCTGACATACCTTTGCCGGGATTGTCCGAGGCCTGGGAGACATCCTGGAAGTGGGGAGACTGGTTCCAGGGTAAGGAGCAGGTCCTGGCTGGTGGGCATGGTGGTGTGGCTGGCCTGCTCCTCCTCCTGTTTGTCCTCCACAACCTTGCCCTCACGGAGGCAGACACCAGATGTGTCCTGGCCAGACTCGACAATGATGGAGGCAGGGGAGGTGACCGACCCCCCCATCCCAGGATAGTATAGAGCTGCTCATAATATTGGCAGGTGTGAGGAGCCACCCTGTGTTTCTTAGAGGCACAGCACAAAATCTTACCCTTCAGGTTTATACAGTCATGACTGCTCTTTCTGATAGAATTATAGAATTAGTAGCTGAGGTCACATGGCTGACGTAATATATTTAGATGTTGGCAACACATTTAAGACTAATTGATAGATTAATAGAAATAGACTTGAACAAAACCACTGACATGTTGACTGTAAACAAGTTAGATATCTTAAACAAAGGTTGATGATAAAGGATAAGCTGCTGTGGAAAAATGTCTAGTGAGGCACTACTGCTCTTCTCTATATAATATTTATTTTTGCATTTTGTTTATTTTAGGTTTATTATTTATTAATTGCCTTACTAAGGAGTGTTCAGAGTGCTCCAAAACAGAGAACAACAAAACATGCTGTTAGTAATCTACACTTGCACATGTATTTTCCACATGCCCAAAGCCTGATAACATAGATCAGTGTTGTACCTGCAATTCTTTCTGTCCTTCTGCTTTAAACTTTAATAACATTTCATGCAGGGAAACAGAAAGAGACCTCACATTCTGAAGAGCTGGGCTGAGTTGTTGAATCCATCCACAAGCTGCCTATTTCAAGGACCTAACTGGTGCATAGACTTCATTCATACTAGACTTGTGTGAATTTCACCCAAACTGTCTATTCTCCTCCAACCTAACTGCAAATATGAAATTAGTTGGACACTCCTGAGACCTGAAAGTTTTTCTACAATAAAATTAATCACTTAAGTCATATCCAGTATTAGGTCTTAGATAGAAACAAGGGGAAAGAATCAAATGCGATCTCATTATTTTTTGATAATTGCAGTGATATTTTTCTAGGTATAGGCACAGAGCAATTCCTTTTTGTACTGGTGCATGTGGAAAGAATTTAGGGCTAGTGAGAAATGTGAACTGGAAGCACCTGGAAGTTGAATTCCTTTGCATGTCCACAGAAGGCATGAGCCTCAACACTACAAGCTTCTTCAGCTTTCCATGTCAACAAAACCTGACCTGGAGGGACCACTTCTTTGGGGAACAGGATAATACCTTAGCCTGTGTGCTCTGATTGCCAAGACCAGGGCCATCCTTCCCCATATGCAGAATATACAGCTGTATAGGTGTAGCTGGCCAGAGTAAGTTTCAGGTCTGACACTGGGCTCTCAAGGTACAAAATACGCCACACAGGTATCTGTCAAACACAAGAAGTTTATTTCCTGACAGCTAACAGCTGTGCCCCATAAATGGAAGAACAATATAACAAAGAAGCAGCATATCTTACATCCCTTCCTGCAAGCCTGGAACACCGGGTAGGCTGCGGACGAAGTGGGAGGTTGTCTCAGTTTCCGAGACGCCGGTACCCAAAGCCCATCAGTGAGGTCCAAATTGCTGTGCTTTGGTGCATCCTTAAATACAGTTTTCCTGCCTTGTTTGGCAGTTTGGAAATTTCCAGGGGTATCCTCATTACGTGCTGATGTAGGGCTTAGCTGTTAGTTATCGATCTGGGTCTGATCTAGTTCTACTTGTTCTTTGGCCCTGTTTACGTGATCAGTACGTTAGGGTAAACGGAATTGTTTATGCATTCTTGCCCTTTACCCTTATCTTAATACTTGTTCTTGCTATACTGGCAACAGTGCTTATCTTAAGTGGCGTATGTTCCCAAAGACTTGCTTCTGGCTCATCAGATGTAGGGAAAAAGGAAAGGTGAGGGGGGGAGGGTAGAATGCAGGCCTCACCACCCCTAAACTAACATGTACAAAGTTCTTCCTCAATTGACCACTACAGTAGGGCACCTGAAAATCTGGGGCACCACTATGTTTTAATGTCCACCCATCTGCCTCTTCCTACCCCTGTTCTGTGGCTCTGTCCTCTGGAGAGGATCTGGTAACTTAAAAGTGAAAAAAAAAAAAGCCTGTCAGACCTATTAGCAAAATATTAACCTGTGAAAAAGTCATTCAAGTGGTAATGAATCCATTTAACAGGCATTTGCCAACCTCATGCATATACTGTCCATTTCTGAATTTACTGTATTAGTCTACAGGACCTTAGTTTAAATTTTGCTTTAAAAATATTTCATTAGTGTATTGCTGAAAATTATAAAATCACATCTCTGAAAAAATCATCACACCCCTTCCCACTCCTGGCTGTCCTTGGGCATATGGGCACCAGTTTAATAGTACTGCACAGGATTCCATAAATCCTAAGGAATTCCTGGCCAAGACAGGTATAAATTAGCTCCAGTTGTGGGTTGGGGAGAGTTCTCATGTCAACCTGTCAACTGGGAATTGAACTGGGACCACCAAGCAGCTATCAGAAATCAACAAAATTTGGTAGCTCCTCTTTCAGACTGGAGTCAGCCCAGTGGCTTACAGAAGACCAGCCCCATATTGCTGCACTAATCCTGTTAGCTATCCAGTTCCTCAGTGACAGGGTTATAATAATATACAGGTTTATTAACAAAAATGACATTTTGGCAGATTTATTTTGTTAGTTCATTAGATTTCGCTGCCACATTTAAAAATAAACTTGCGGCTCCTAACTGGGATCTATTAGTTTACATAATAACTGCTGTGACCCAGAAGCAAAAATGGAATTTTAATAGATAAGAACAACTTACTCAGCATTCTTTTAAGGCTAGAGAGGAGTACTGGGAGCTGTCTTCAAATGATCTAAAGATACCTCCCCTAGCAATAATGAGCTAACATAAACATTGGCGAGAGAATGCTATGACATTTCTTTGTCAAGGAGCAATATAATAATAGCATGGCTTAAGCTGAGGTTAATTACATTGTTAGAGCTACCAGAGGGAATTGGACTTCCCCGCTGTTTGCAAATCAAAATAGCAACATCTTCTTAGACTGCTGGTTTTCCCTGCAACACTTTATCTTCACACAGTTAAATGTTGTTCTTAATTATGATTGTGCCAGATTCATTTGTCCTTAAAATGCTTTGTTGGCTAGAATGTAATACTGTGAAGAAAACAGGCTATGTAAATTAGAAGAGTATAACACTGATGATACTTGAAGGCAACAGTGGATTTCCTTATAGTAAGATCATAGGACTCCTGCAATACTGCCTGTTGTTTGTTACATTTACATTAATACCAAACTCAGAGCCAGACTTTTTGATCTTTACTCATGCAAGTTAATGAAAGGCCTCAGTTTTCAAACTGACAATTTTGAGTACCCAACTGATGTCACCCTAAAGGGGTCCAGTTCTCAGAAAGTGCTGGAATTGACCCAAAAACATTTACACCCCAATTTAAAATCACAAGAGTTAAGACCACTTGATCATTTTGTCTGACCTTCTGTATGTCATAGATCAGCACAATCATTAGGTCACCCTCAGGCTAAATCCAACAACCAAATTAAACCAAAGTTTTATAATTCACATGTGTAGACCAGAAGGTACCAAGGTGTACCAATGCATGAGACCCCTGCAATGGCAGTGAATTGATTTAATGAGATATATCCAAATTATCATGTGAAGTGACCAGAATCCCATGCTACAGAGGATGGTGGAAAAAAAAAGTTACTGCCTGTGAGGCAATTCCTTCTCAACCCCACAGATGGGGGTCAGTTAGACCCTGAGCATGTGAGCAAGAACCAGCCATTCAAGTACCCAAGAGAGAGACTGCTCAGTGCCTCTTCAGAGCCTGGCCACACACTGGCCAGGTCCCGTGTCCCACTGCAGCCTTCCATAGTGCTTCAGAAAAAGGAGACCAAAAAAAAAGGAGACAATCCCTCCCCCCCTCCCCCGACTAAATGGTGTGTAGGAGAGGATGTCACTTCCTGATTCCTACAGGTAACCAGCTAAAACTCTGAAGCAAGAGATTTTAAGAACACTGGACATAAACCTGAAGGGAACCCCAGGCCTAATGAGCCCTGTACCCTACCATTATAGGCAACCCCGCCATACAACCCCAATAATAATTTACTAGTCATTTTTGAAAATTAAGGCTAGTAGAACTATATGCATGTGTTAGGTTTCTACACTCAGATCCTAATATTTCATGGAAAAGTCACTATAGCCTCTCTGCTGACTGGACCTCATTTAAAATATGAGATAAAAGAAAGAGAGTGAACTATTTATGTAATGCTAAATCTGTCCTCTGATACAAGTGTGCAGTTCTCTAGGAGGGTTTAGCTGACACAGAGACTGAAAAATTGTTGACCTAAGAAAAGTTGCATGTACATATCAGAGCAGAATTTAGCCTGTAGTAATTTATACCTTAATGTTTTTCAGTCAGTGCTAAACAATTATGTCTGACAAGCTGAGACGATGGAGTGGGCCAGCTGTGGCTGTGATTGTGAATGATACATGGGGCTGGCAAAGGTTTCATTCATCACAATTCTGTGACCAAAATCTTTACTTAGTTGGTTATGTATCTAGTACAGGCAGTAACATCTTTATCCACCTGCCCACCCATATAGGGGAAAGGTAACCTCATTAATCATTATAAACCTAGCAAGAAACCTAGCAGCTTAATTATTTAACCTTCTTTCATCCTTAAGCCTGAAACATTGACATTTAATGTAAACATTTAAGTCTCAGGGCCACATACTGGCCTCAATACATAGTGCAATTTCCATTCATAACGAAATAAGCCCCCATATTACTTTAGACCAGTGGTTCTCAATTTATTTAACATTGGGGGATCCAGGGGGTTGGACTCAATGACCTCCTGATGTCTCTTCCAGCCCTAGGATTCTAAGATTCTATGACCCAAGAGCTGCAGCTCAAGAACCACTGCTTCAGATCTACACTTAGCAAGAAAGTCCTGCAGTCGGAGCAATTTCAAATTAAGAATTGCAAGAACTGTTATCAAGAAGGAGAGAGTTGGAAGCGTCAAGAAATGATGGTGCTCATTAATAGTATCACTAGTCCAGGTACACTACCCTGCCCTGTAATTTTCTTTTAAGTAAATTAGTGATCTGTCCTAGATATCAAAGTGTAGAGAACTATTTTATCTTCCAGGTGCAATGAAATTTTTTTTAAAATAAAATAAACAGGGTCTCAGTAAAGAAGAGCAAAGAATTCATAGCAAATAAGTTATTTGACTATAACTTAGCTTCTTAATCTGTTCAGCTACAAAGGGTGGCTCTTGAGCTAAAGCTGCAGTGACTACAGCTTGAACTAAAGAGAAGTTCCCGATTCAGTTCCTGGTAAATCAGCCAAGAAAGCAGTCAGCCCCGAAACATCTTACAATATTCTCAACATAACTATGACTGTTTCTGGTCTGTGACTGATTGCACACAGTTCTATGTAAGGCTTGCCTGCATGGGACATTCTACCAATACACATAGGCTGTGTATACACTGGCATGATCTTGCGCAAACGTGGCCGCTCTTGTGCAAAAAGTTGCTGCCTGTCTACACTGGCCGTGTGTTCTTGTGCGAGTAAACTGATGTTCTAATGTATGAAATCAGGGCTTCTTGCACGAGAACTCTGATGCTCCCGCTCAGGAATAAGCCCTTTTGCGCAACTGTTCTTGCACAAGAGGCCAGTGTAGACAGGCAACATGAATTTCTTGCGCAAGAAAGCCCTATGGTTAAAATGGCCATCAGAGCTTTCTTGCACAAGAGAGTGTCTACACTGGCATGGATGCTCTTGCGCAAAAGCACATCTCTTGCACAAAAGCACATGCCAGTGTAGACGCTCTCTTGCACAACTACTTTCACACAAGAACTCTTGCGCTAAAGAGTTTTGTGCAAGATCATGCCAGTGTAGACGTAGCCATAGGCTATGTCTACACTGCAGGCTTTTTGCACAAGAATGGCTGTTCTTGCGCAAAAACTTGCAGAGCGTCTACACTTAACGTACATTCTTGCGCGAGTAAATTTACAGTACAGTGTCAGAAAATAGGGCTTCTTCCGGAAGAGTTCTTCCTCTCCCCACGAGGAATAAGCCCTCTTGCATAAGAGCTCTTCCACAAGAAGGCAGTGTAGACAGGCAACATGAATTTCTTGAGCAAGAAACCCCTATGGCTAAAATGGCCATCAGAGCTTTCTTGCGCAAGAGAGCGTCTACACTGGCATGGATGCTCTTGAGCAAAAGCACATCTCTTGCGCAAAAGCACATGCCAATGTAGACGCTCTCTTGCACAACTACTTTAACGCAAGAACTCTTGCACTAAAGAGTTTTTGCGCAAGATCACGCCAGTGTAGACGTAGCCATAGGCTACGTCTACACTGCAGGCTTTTTGCACAAGAATGGCTGTTCTTGCGCAAAAAGTTGCAGAGAGTCTACACTGCATGCGTGCTCTTGCGCAAGTAAAAATATGCAAATTAGGGACTCATTTGCATGAATCGCAATCTCATTTGCATATTTTCTGCTGATCTGTTTTTGTGCTGGGTTTTTTGCACAAAAACAAGCAGTGTGGACATTTTCTTTTTGCGCAAAAACCCCTTTTTCCGCAAGACAAGCACAAAAACGGATTGGCAGAAAATATGCAAATGAGATTGCGACTCATGCAAATGAGGGACTCATTGGCATATTTTTTACAGAGAAAACTCATAGTGTAGATGTAGTCATAATGGCTACCAGAGCATCTGTGCTTTTTCCTCTTTCCTCTTTTTTTCATGATTTTCTAGACCTCTAACATATGCCCCCCCCCATCCTTTAGTCATTTCTTTTCCAAGCTGAAAAGTCCCAGTCTTGTTAATCTCTCCTCATATGAAAGCCGTTCCTTACTCCCTATTTATTTTTGGTGCCCTTTCTGTACCTTTTCCAAGCCCAATATATCTTTTTTTAGATGGAGTGACTAGATCTGCATACAGTATTCAAGATGTGGGCAAACAATGATTTTATATAGAGGCACTATGATATTTTCTGTCTTACTATCTATTCCTTTCCTAATGATTCCTAATATTCGGTTAGCTTTTCATTTTTAAACTGCCACTGCACATTGAGCAGATGTTTTCAGGGAACTATCCACAAGGATTCCAAGATCTCTTTCTTGAGGGTTAGCAGCTATTTTAGACCCCATCATTTTTGGATCCTTCGAATAACCAGCCTTTTGTTATTCTTAATCACCCTGCACCTCCCTCTTTTTATAACAAACTCCCTGCTCCAAAGGCAATGCTGCAAGCAGCCTAAACTGTTGCATTTAAGAACTGCCTCTGGAGTCAGGGCATGGGCTTTAAGCAGACCTCAAACATGAAATCCAGGGGTTCAAACTCAGGAGGAGGAAGGGGCTACTGTCCCCTAGACCCCCAAATGTCACCCCTGGGTTTCTGGTTATGTTCAGAGAGGCCATACCATGAAAGAGGCGCAGCCAATGTGGGAAGCTGACAAACACATGGCTGGGCTGAGCATCGGTGGGGAAGAGGTGGCAACACAAAGCTCCTTGTGGATGATGCAGTAGGGAGAGGCAAAGCAAAGTAGAGCTTTGAAGGTAGTTACAAAATATTAAATCTGATGTGATAACAGGAAGTGAATGCAGGAACTCAAGGAGTGAAGTGATATGTTCAAATCAACAGATAAGGAAGATGACCTGGGTTCTGTGGTTCCGCCTCTGGGTTGCTGACAACATGTGCTGTGATGGTGCCAGAGGCATCCCCATAACATGGAGAAGCTTCTCAGGGAAGCCGATATATCTTCATGCTGCATTATCATTCCTGTACCTTTCCTGTGGAGTTGGGTAGGGGATGATGCGCACCTCAGATAGAGATGTGTGCACTCACATCTGCCCTTTCCTACATGCAGACAAAGGCCACTATAGAGACTTCCTCAGGGTCCCAGAAAACCAGCAATGTGCAGTACGGGCAGTTGACATCTCTGTCAGTTCATGCAGGGTGAGTACCTAGCCTGGTATGGTAAGGGAGCGAATCAGGCCCTTATTTTTTTCTTTCCTAAATAAACATGAACATGATTTTTGGAAGGGATTAGTAGCCAGTCACTTCAGTTGTTTTTCTTTCAGTTCCTCCTTCCAAGGAAAACAAATGAGAATGGTTTGTTGCTCTGCAATCTTAACATGCCAGTGAATAAGACAGGACATATTGAATTACCTGAATAAATAAAAAGGTAGTAAGTTCTCATTGCATTTCTACTGCTTAACTGCATGCAACTGTTCTCAAACATCGCACATCATCATAGCTGTACAAGTCTTTCCATTCACCTTTATATTACAGTGGAATTTGTTTGTACGTAACTCATGTCTGCTTAAATCTATGGGTCACACATTCCTGCCAACTTTTGTGAAACTGAATGCAAAGGTAAAATTGAGTCAGATGAATACAAGCAATGATTAAAATCTTCAGACAAAAAAATTAAGTGGAGTTGAGGTTCTAAATATGTCCCCAAAAGCCCTTAATAAAATAATACAGTTTTGGAAAAGCACAATTTTTTTGAAAGTCAGAAAATTCAGAGTAACATTTCCTTTAAATTAAACTCATTGGACAGCGTGCAAATGTACACTTCAGAAATGCTGAAATATCTTTAACCTTGTCTTAGTATTCCCCACAGCCATTCAGGCTCCATATGCTAAATTTCACCTTGCTGTACCCCAGTTTCCCCATACATAAAACAGGAATAATGATACCCTGGTTTGCTAAGTGCTTTGAGACATGCAGATTCAAAGTGCTATGTGAGAGCTTACAATTATTAGATATCATTATTATTTTATTATAACTTGCCAATTCTGTTAGTAGTGGGCATTTTAAATACAGCACCTTTTGGGAATTTTCCCCTGGCTGCAGACATCTTAAACTCCATCCATCATGGTTCACACAGAACAATATGTTAATGGGACATTTTCATGTATATTCATTGCATATGCAAACATAAATTGCACACTCATTTTAGGTGTGCAAATATGCATACACAGGGTGCAGCTACACAGCAGGGCTTACCTCAAAATAAGCTATGCAAATTGAGCTACGTCAATTGCATAGCTTATTTCAAAATTGGGAGTGTCTATACAGCACTTACTTCGAAATAGAGCATTCTTCCTCTGACTTCCCTTACACCTTGTACAATGAGGGTTACAGGAGTCGGAGTTAGAAGCCCTCCAGCTTGACAGTATTTCTATAACATTTTGAAATAACTGCCTGCTGTGTAGACATGGACTAAGTTATTTCAAAATAAAGCTAGTTATTTTAAAAATTATGTTGCTGTATAGACATACCCACATTTCTGAAGCTGGGTGAGGTCAAAATCAGGAATATAATGGAATTTTTTCTTTAGCTATAATTGTAGAGACACTAGCCTTTTTGTAATCACTAAAAGGACAGCAGAAATAATGGATAAATTACAGATTTTTCAAAGTAGTAAGAATTTTGAAAGGGACTAACAATGTTTTGAACAGCTCTAAAATTTTAAAAGAGCTTCAGGTTCCTTCATTGAAAGGCTTTTAAAAATTGAAATGTTGCACTAGTGTTTCCCTTTTGCTCTGCATAACATCCTGAAATCATGGAAAGTATTTCTAAATTTACCCAATGCATTGATCCAGGAGCATTGAAGCACCGGCGTCTCTGTAACCTAAGTAGACATGCTGACTCTGATGTCTTGCCCACGTTCTGGTTGTGGTTTTGGTCCGGGGTGTAACCTATTGAATCTTGCAGGAAGGTGGCAGATGATTTACTGTTTCACCACACACTGATTATGAAGGAGGATAGTGTGGATTGTACCAGATGTCGCTTTCTTGTTGAATGCCAGAGGTCAGAGAGAACCAGCACCTGTTCATGGAATGTACAGAAGAGACACAGAGGGCTGGAATTCATTGCAACCTGAATTTCAGGGGGCTCCTGTGGCCAGCAGAGGCACTCCTAGCAACACAGGCAATGTCTGGAAAGGAATGTGTAGGATAAATAGAGTAAAAATAAAGGAGTTTAAAACAACAAATAGCCTTCACTGTGGGCCAGATTCTACAGCCTTCTGAAGGTTCAACATGCACAAGTACAGCTTGGTGAGGGCACTGTACACTAAAAAGTTATCATGACCCTGTTACATTGCTTCAGGGTGTGAAAAATCCACGGCCTGGAGTGACAGCATTTATCCAATCTAAACCCCATTATGGGCAGTGGTAGGTCAATAGAAGAATTCTTTCACCAATCTAGCTACTATAGGCACTGACTCTGTTGATGCACCAGCGTTCAAGCACTCACAGAAAAAATAGGGGTTGTTCAGCATCCTGGAGCCATAGATTGAGTGTGGAATGTGTTGTGTTCTATGCTGCTAATCACTTCTGTCCCTGGAGTAGGGAGTTTGTGTATAAACAGAGTCAGGGTGATTAAGAGAAGAAAAGGCTTGTCATTAAATTAAATTAAGGATTTTTAGATGATCCTGAAAGCATTGCCAGGCACTCCAGTTAAAAGAGAGGAAACAAAGGGTAGGATTAAATGGCCTTTTCAGAATGGAGCAAAGTAAATAGTGGTGCCCCCCAGAGGTTTGCACGAGGACTAATGCTGTTCAACATATTCATAAATGATCCACAAAAAGGGATAAGCAATGAGGTGGCAAAATTTGCAGCGGATACAAAATTATCCAGGTAGTTAATTTCAAAGCCGACTCTGAAGCGTTACAAAGTGATCTCACAAAACTGGGTGACTTAGCAACTAGGGATGTTAAATTGCGAGTAATTGATTAATCGAATAGTTGATGCATTTTGCATCGACTATTCGATTAGTCAATAGGGCACTTCTGCCTTTGAAGAGTAGCAACAGCCCCTAGGGTGAAAGCGCCGCGTAGAGCCTGGGGTCAGCTGGGGACTCCCCGCTGACCCCGGGCTCCATGCGGCTCTACCACTTTGAAACGCTGTGGAGACCCCGCATCAGGCTCCACATGGCGTTTCAAAGCAGCAGCAATGCCGCTTTGAAACACCGCATATAGCCGGGGGACACCCCACCTGGCCCCGGGCTGCATACCCTGTTTCAAAGCAGCAGCACCGCATGAAGCCCAGGGTCTGGCCCCAGGCTCCACATGGTGCTGCCTCTTTGAAGTACCCTCTCCTCTTCCCCATCCCCCCACTGCCTCTTTCTGATAGAGGCAGCAAGGGGAAAGGAGGGGGGAAGCGACTAGTCAACTACCCTGTCAACTATCTGATAAGCATTTTCTTAGTCAACTAGTCCTTCACATCCCTATTAGCAACCATATGACAGATGAAATTCAGTGTTAAATGCAAATTATTGCACATGGCAAAATATAACCTCAACTATACGTACAAAATGATGGTGCCTAAATTAGCGTTTACCCATCACAAAAGTGATCTTGGAGTCATTTATAAAAATTTATAAGAATCCTTCTGACTATAACTGCATTATCCTTAACTGAGAAATACCCATTCTCCAGCTTCGAAAGGCTCAAAAATGATCTTCAGTCAACAGTGGGAAAGACGCAACCCAATAATGTAGCTGTGCTTAACTTGCAACAAGTCCCTACCAGGGAACTAGATGTAAATAAGATTGCTAACACATTCATCCAGAAAGCTACAGTGAAACATAATATCTTTAAACTGGGACATCGTTGAAGACAGCTTCTAGGGGACTGCAATTATTTTTAACATACTGCTATATACTATAATGTAATTATGTAGTTCATAACAATTGAATCGTTATTAAAATAGTAAATACACCAGTGACAGATACTATTCAATAACTGGATTATGAACAAAGTGTATAAATATGCCAAAAATATCCTCTTCCCCAAAATGGCACAATACCCCATCCCCTCCCAAGATACACACTCCTCATCAAAAGCATCCACAATCAAAACCAAAAACCTATATTAGCTACCACCTTTCCAGGTAGTGGTTTCCCTACACCAATGGAAGAATCTCTCCTGTCACCTTAGTGAGCCTGCACAGTGTCAACAGTAAGATTCCAAAGGTACTGGACCAGGGAGGTCCAACCTGTATGTCATGAAAACTCAAGACTTTTTAGTTCTTTGCTCAAGGATAGAATCAGGTCTCAGGTATTTCTGAGATGCCTATCACCTTGATATTTAAGAACTGATATCACACTTTACATGTCTTGCATTATAGAGACCCCATAACAGTCATGCAAATAAATATATCTTCATTTTAAAATGTTACCAGTATATGGCCTTACCCAGGGACTAAATATATAATTAAACAAGGGAGAAAAAAAGAGCATAGATGTAAGCCACAGTGCAATCTGTATTGCCTTCCATGGTATAGCGCTGCCACTACAATGCTTTGGTGCAAGAAGAAATGAATGACACTTGTGTATTAGGAGAAGCCATGTCATTTACACCCCTTTCTGTATCAATCTAAGTGTTTTATTAGTAGGAGAAAATGTTACTGTGTTATGAAGGCAAGATTTTTCTGTTACATCATTTTTATCCTATTTAGTTATTTATCCACACAAAGAAAGTCTGTATTAATCCTAGTCAACATTCCGACCAAATCCACAGACGCAAACTGGAAACTTACAAATAATGTCAATAAAATTGATTCATATTAATTTCAGTGTTCAGACATGACACTAATTAGCAATAAGCTTAAAAATCACTTTTAGAAAATGCTGATAACTGAGTCTGTTTTTCACCAGAATACAATTTTAGTCCAAATTGCTCAAGTCATGGTTTTACAGAGGTAAGAGCTAACCTCTCATGCATTGACTCCACTAGGAGTTGTAGACACATTCAAGGACAATATTTGTCCAAAAGCCAATGTCACAGAAAAAGAAACCAAACTATGAGATGCCAAGGCTCTGCACAACAATCATCTGGAGGATAGTACTAGTATACACAGGCTGTGTAGAAATTAGCTCATTCATTTTCTTCATTGAGCTGCTAGGAAGCTGGTTCAGTTTTCAGGCGTACTTGGAAAGAGAACCAAGACAGTACAAAATTGTTACCTAGGGGACAAAGGCAACTAAGAAAATAGAAATCAAAAGGTAGCAGGGTGGCCCCTGTTTCAGAGGATGCAGACACCCCTTCCCCATATCTATCACCAGTTTGTTGGAATAATCGCTCAGTCCAGCCTCCCAGTGTGATGTGGAAATAATAAAGAAGGACACTCTAGGTAAGTTAAAAATGTATTAAGGGATTAAAATTACAATAACTGGGAAAATGGGAGATTCAAATGAGAACCAAAACAACAATAACACAAACAATAGGAAAGCATCCCTAATCAACAATAACTATTTAACAATGCAGGGATTTCATGAAAGAGGCATGAAGCCTAGGCCTAGATATCCACTTTGGCCAGAAAGAAAGGAAGAGATGACAGAAAAGAACCAAAAGAAATAAACCCCTTTTACATTGGGAGGCACCAATGGTGCTGTGCAGCTGAGTCCTGGGACCTTCAACCCTCGAGCTAATTTGAAGCTTCCAAGGAGATCCCAGCGGGGAACTTCTAAGATGGTGGTGGATCACTGATGGTATATCTTCTCCTTCCGTCATCACAAACGCTATGGTGGTTCAATGCTGACAGGAGAGTAGATAGAAAAAACCACACGCCTCAGCAGCTGTGCAGATCTTTAAATCCTTTCTGTGGCATGAAACTCTGAGGTGATGGAATGTTCCACTCAGGCAGGAAAAAGCAATTCTGGCTGGTGAGAGCCAGCATAGCTCAGAGTATTCTAGCTGCTGACAGGCACTTTGTTCAAAATGGAGTCCTTAGGTCAAAAGTTCATTGTCTCCATTTTGATGGCTTTTACATTAACTCCTTTATTCCCAACAACATTTAGATTTTACTTCTTCCTTCACATATCCTAGTCCCATCAAGCACTTCCTGTAAGTAGAGTTCTCCAAGTTCCTGCATATTACCTTTTATATAAGCATGCTATCGTACTATAATGCCCTCTATTGGTAAGCTAGCTATTTTAACAAAGCCCAGTCAGATATGCCATAGCTACCATTCATAGGATAAAATCTGGCTCTTAGTAATCTAAGTCTCATTAAACTCCTAAGTCACTTAGGTCCTTTAAACATTTTACCCCTTATTTTGCTATGATTTTGCAAAATTTTTTAAAAAATTCCATTCATCTGCGGTCCAAAGTCTTCTCTGATTTCCCCCATGTAAACCCATAGCAATTCCTCTGACTTCAGATGAGTTTATCTGGGTTTCCACAAATATAACTGAAAGGAAAAAGTTGGCCCAGAGTATTTCACATTGTCAAGCTAATTCTTGCACATGACAATTTTGATAAGTTAATTTTTATTTTAATTGGTGTTTTGTATTATATAGGCAGTTATTATTAGTCTGTTACTCTAGATACATGAATTACAGAACTTTAAAACACTCATTTTAACACTAATTTCAGTAAACTTCTACAATCCCTAGAGCAAAATAACATAAAATTCTTGACGGACATGTCTAATATACCTCTATTTCTAGGAGCACTACAAAAAAAATGGAGACCAAACTCAGCTATAAGAAAACATGTAAATGACAGAGAATTGATTTTCTATAAAGCCAAGGTCTTCCATAAGAAGGTAAATAAAATCTACAGTGAACAATTTACAAATGAATTATGTGTAATTGGACGTTGCTAAATTCAGTATTGATTTGGTTTTCCAAAACAGTGTTTGTCCATAGCGTGACTGATCATTGCTCAGTCTTTTTGAAAGTGCTGAATAGGACAAGACAATTCCAGTGACAACTTCATTAGGTCTAGCCTTTAAGGGCCTAATTCCCAGCTACTTGATACTTTGAGTAGTCATTCACACTCCCGCAAAGCTGACTGTGAAGGATTCTCTTTGGCTTAATGAGCAAGGTATTCTGACTTGGGAACATTACGCTGCAAGGCAGTGGAAAATCAGACCACAAATACACTGAAAAACCCAGAAGAAAGGGGAAAGTTGTGTGTCTGTTTTATAACGTTATTCTCTCTCCTTTTTACATCAATTCAAACAGACCCACTAACCAAGGATCAGAGTAAGAAGAGCCTTGAGAACAAACTGTGAAATGTGGAAAAACTTGAAAAACAGCAAATAGTCTTGCAGCACTTTAGAGACTAGCAAAACATATAGATGGTATCATGAGCTTTCGTGGGCACAACCCACTTCTTCAGATGAATGGAGTTATTAAAGGTCCAGTTTCTAAATAAATAGGGGATGGGGGGCGGGGGAGAGAAGGAAAAAGAAGATGGGGAAAAAGGATGAAATAGTCAATTAGAGTGTCCATGCTACATTAAACCAATAGAGAAGGTGCTAATTGTTCTGGTACCCATTGTTTGGTTTTTTATGTCATTAGGCTGTGGAATGTAGTAGGCCATCCAGCCAATGTCTTTATTCATATCTTTGTGATAGGAATCAAACTTGTAAATGAAGTTACGTTCTAAGGCTTCCCTGTGGAGTTGGCTTGTGGAATTGGCCTGAAACAATACCGTGACTTTGAGATCCATTAATAAGTGCCCCAGCAAGTTAAGGCTGGTCTACACAGCAAAGCTACAATTGGCTTAGTGGATCTGAAAAATCCACATTCTAGAGAGATGTAGTTAAGATCAATGTTTCTGAAAGTGTACCGTGGAAACACTTTCAGAAACACTTTAATTGGCCGCCTTGGTTTGTTTATGTACCACGCCGTGGCACAGAGCCTCGCAGGTCCCATTGGCTCCGTTTCGTCCTTTGCAGCCAAGGGGACCACGGGAAGCAGCGTGGGCTGGGCCACTGGTTCCCGCAGCTCCCCTTGGCTGCAAAGGATGAAACGGAGCCAATAGGAGGCGCGAGGTTCCGTGGCTGCAGCACCAGTACATAAACAAACTGGGGTGGCCAGTTAAAGTGTTTCTGAAAGTGTTTCTGCGGTACACTTTCAGGGTATGTCTAGACTGCATCCCTCTGTCGGCAGAGGGATGCAGATTAGGCAAGTCGACATTGCAAATGAGGCAGGGATTTAAATATCCCGTGCCTAATTTGCATAAAAATGGCCGCCGTGTTTTGCTGACTCAACACTTTGTCAGCAGAAAGTGGCAGTCTAGAGGGGGATCTGTCGAGAAAGAAAGCCTTTTTCGACAGATCCTGTAAACCTCCTTGAAGGAGGCATAAGGGATCTGTCGAAAAAGGCTTTCTTTCTCAACAGATTCCCGTCTAGACTGCCACTTTCTGCCGACAAAGTTCTGAGTCGGCAAAACGCGGCATCCATTTTTATGCAAATTAGGCGCGGGATATTTAAATCCCTGCCTCATTTGCAATGTCAACCTGCCTAATCTGCATCCCTCTGCCAACAGAGGGATGCAGTCTAGACATACCCTCAGAAACACTGGTTAAGATGACCTAACTCCCGGTGTAGGCAGCACTTGTTCAATGGAATAATTCTTCCAGTCACCTAGATACTGCCTCTTGGAGAGGTGAATTAACTACAGTGATGAGAGTACCCCTCTTGTCGCTGTAATGGCTACTGTGGCATTTTACGTGTAGACATTTCTCCCTTGTTCCTGCTTTGTTGTCAAGAGGAGTATGTTACTTCAAACACTGGCAGAATACAGCTTACTTTCCACCCTTCAGGCACCTGGCCAGCTCCTTTGGCAAGCAAATAGGAGAGGCCAAACCATGACTCCGCCCATTCTTCTCTGCCCATTTCTTTGACTGGGGAGCAGCAGGAAATATCCCTTACTCAACTGCACAGATTAGTGGGAGGTCTTACTTCCTATGTAGATGAGTAAGGGTTAGGGACCATCTATTTCACGCTGCTGGGAAGGAGAATGTTGAGACGTATCCATCATATACATGAGCTGGAAGGAGTGCAATAAGAAGCATCTTCACTCAAAAATTGTACTCATATCGGGTGATGCAGATTATATTAAGTGGTATGCACACTTTAAGTGACATGAAGCAGGAGAAAGGACTAGGATGTCAGAGAGCATTAGCATTTGTCTCTTTACTAACATCTTTGCTCACAAAATAGTTTATCTGTAAGATGGCTACAGCTCACAAAGATTATATATGTAATAAATTGCAGTGCCAACTGATAAATTTATTTATCATGTACCTCTGAATACATCATCCATCGCCCCAGAAGTTACCTAACACTCAAATATGCTGAGTAATTTCAAACAGCATCACTGAGGGCAAGAGAGTAATCATCTTGCCAAAGAAATCATTTTCCTCCCTCAGATGTGGAATTTGTCCCCAGAACTGTATCTGTCCAAGGCCTAGGATGGACATGAATCTGTTTTGCAGCCATGTCAGATTTTCTGTATATAAAAATATCCTAGCTCCAAAATCTAGTATTTCCCTGTCCTACAGGAACAGAAATGGGAACTTTATTCCAAAAGAGCACATAGATTCCAAGTTTCCCACTTTTAGCCATGGAAGGTCTTAGGAATGGACATCAAACCTGTGACCCTTTAGAACTATTTTAGGATGATGTCTTGTGCAGCTGAATTCCTTTTAGGTAAAACATTTGGCTTTATACAAGGAATGATAACAAAAACTGTTCCACTGAACTTTTTTAAAATTTCCAAACATTCTTAGAATATTTTTTTTTCTGTAACAGGTGTGGCAAATGCAAAAATACATTGTGGTATGCTGTACTATAATGGTTATACCAACACTCATTTGGGATGAACAGTTTCTCCAGCTGAACAATATATCCCATGATGCACCACAGCTGGTAACTCTCATGATGCACAGTGGTGACTCAGCAAGGGGTCAGGAGGAAACTATGGTGCATCATGGTAGATGTAGTCAGGTCAGAGAGTTTGCCCATAGGGGAGAATAAGGATATTAGCCATCTAAAACACAACTCCCATGACATAAATTTTCAGCTAAAAGTTTATGGTTTTCAATTTTTTGAAAACCCTACATTTTCCAACCAGCTCTAGTTGTAAGCATTTTCATAACTGTTGAAATGGAAGGGATTTTAAAAGTTATACCTGAGGAAATATTTGTAAATGGGCTAAGAGTTTCAGAATAAAAGCAAGTCAGTCTTAGTTTGAATGCAAGACTTGGTTTTCCTCTTTAATGGAACATGAACATCATGTGCAGATACTACACTGCTCCATTAAGAGGGACAGATAACTCAGGAAGGCAGTCCTCTTCAAAACGGATGATAAAGCGTATGCTTAAGTGCCTTCCTGAATTGGTCCATAGAGACTGACACATTTCACATTCAGGGTCTGATAGAGAAGTTTTTAAAAAATGACAAACTGATTTAAAACTGAGAGAAGGGTGACAGGCACTGTTACAAGTAAATCACACCTGTGCACTTCCTAGCCCACAACTCAAAACTTTATGGCTACACCTAGACTGGCATGATTTTGCGCAAATACTTTTAACGGAAAAGTTTTCCGTTAAAAGTATTTGCGCAAGAGAGCGTCTAGATTGGCACGGACGCTTTTGCGCAAAAGCACTTTTTGCGCAAAAGCGTCCATGGCCAATCTAGACGCGCTTTTGCGCAAGAAAGCCCCGATCGCCATTTTAGCCATCGGGGCTTTTTTGCACAAAACAAAACTGAGCTGTCTACACTGGCCCTTTTGCGCAAAAGGACTTTTGTCTGAACGGGAGCGTCAAAGTATTTGAGCAAGAAGCACTGATTTCTTACATTCGAACGTCAGTGCTCTTGCGCAAATTCAAGCGGCCGATGTAGACAGCTGGCAAGTTTTTGCGCAAAAGCGGCTGCTTTTGCGCAAAAACTGGCCAGTCTAGACACAGCCTATGAGTATTCCATTGCTCAGAGACATTTATTAAACATACTTTCAGATTAATATTATCAGGGCTCGACAAACCGCCGATTCTACTCGCCCGTGGCAAGTAGATTTTACCCGGTTGCTCCATGCGCCCCATTCACTGGCGTTGTGCACATGCGCAGTGCCAGTCTGGCGCATGCGCGGTGCGGAGCTGGCAAGTAGCTCTCGCCACGGTTTGTCAAGCCCTGAATATTATACAAAGCAATACTTTAATTGCACCTGTGGGTCTGGCAAAATTTTGAAGATGAATAAAATACTCAAATTAAACCATATATAGGTATGTCTACACAGCAAAGTTATTTCGAATAACAGCCGTTATTTCAAAATAACTTTACCAGCATCTACACAGCTAAACCACTATTTCAAAATTAAATCGAAATAGCGGAGGGCTTATTTCGAAATTGGTAAGCCTCATTCCATGAGGAATAGTGCCAATTTTGAAATTGCTATTTCGAAATAAGCACTGTGTAGACGCTTATTTCGAAATAGGGGGCCTCCAGCCCTTCCCAGGGTGCCCTGGTGGCCACTCTGGGCACAACCAAGAAAAGTCCTCTCCCTCCCCCCCTCCCCGGAGCCCTTAAAGGGGTAGACTCTGGCCACAGTGCCTGTGCCAGCTCCAAGCCTGCCAGCCCAGAGCCAGCAGTCGCTGCACCTGACCCAGTGGCCCCAGCATGAGCCAGGCAGCCAGTGCCAGCCAGTCCTCCCCCACTCCCCAGGACCAGTCTGCCAGCTCCCAGGAGCCTGCCAGGGGCCGGAAAAGGCGGGCGCCTGCCTGGTCCAGTGTGGAGATCAGGGACCTAATTCAGGTTTGAGGGAGGCCTCCAACATCCATGATCTCCACACTAAATGGAGGAACACAACTGTCTACAGGCGGATGGCTGCCAGCCTGGCCACCAAAGGCCACATGTGAACCCAGGAGCAGGTTCGCATGAAAATAAAGGAGCTGCAGCAGGCGTATGCCAGGGCCACAGGGGGCAGCTCCCAACCAGGGGCAGACCCAGACCCCTGACCTTATTTTGATGCTGTGGACCACATCCTGGGGGGCAGGACGGTCCGTGCCTCCCAGGTGGTCATCAACCCTGGGGCAGAGCTTGCTGCCTCCTGCTGCTCCAGCCTCTGCTGCCTCCCCAGCTACTGCTCCTCTTCCCACTCCTTCTCCCCCTCCTGCTTCTTCCTCCCCACCCTCCCCACACCTCCAGGGATGCTGAGGCCCCCACATTCGCAGTGCTGGGAGACAGTTGGGCTGGCAAGACTCCCGACCCTGAGCCCTGAGCTTCTTCTCCCCCTTCCTGCCCTTGCCTCCCCCTGCCAGCTCCCTCCTCCCAGGTTTCCCCCTCCCCTCTCCCACCTTCTTTCCCCATTCTCACCTCAGTTTCATTCCCCACTCCCCACCCCAGTTTTGTTCAATAAAGTGGCTTTATTGTAATGAACACGTGTCTTTTATTGTACAGCAGGAAGGGGGGGTAGGGAGGGGTAAGTGGAAGGACGTGAGGGAGGAATGAGGCACAAGCCCCCAGTGGGGCACACTAGGCAGACTGTTACTGCCTGCAGAACGTGCTGCCAGGCTCACAGCGACACGTCCAGAAGCACGAGAGTGCCCAGGGGCGGCTCCGGCTCCATGCTGCAGAGTGCTGTGGTGTCCTGAGTGAGGGCAACCAGAGCACTCAGAGAAAAAAATGCTTTGCTGACCCTCAGTGAGGTAGGCAAGCAAGCAGGGAAACCTTAGAACTGGCTGTCCAGGGGGGTCCCTTTAAGCACATGTCTCAGATAGCCTCAGGCAGCACCCACACAAGGTAACTCCTGACCTGATGCCATGCCAGAACCGGTTCTGGCCGGCCTTAAATGCGATTCAGTGTCCTATCAATGTGGATGCGCTATTTCGAAATAGCAAAACGCTATTTCACAATGCATTTTGTGTCTAGATGCATTATTTTGAAATATCTTATTTCGAAATAACTATTTCTAAATAAGATATTTCGAAATAACGCTGTCGTGTAGACATATCCTATGTGTGTGTCCTTCTCAGTAATACACACAATTTGTTATCTCTATTTTTAAAATAAGTTCTTTAATCTTCTACAGGCCAGTTATAGCCCTGCAAAATGCCCTACTGTGCCCTGCCAGCCATCCTGAGTCTTGACTTGGAAGGGATTGCATCTGTGGGTGAGAAGAAAAGTTTTTTCCATGCTGCTTCTGTTTCCACTGAATTCAATGGGAGCTCGATGGGCTTGGTCACTTTTTAGTCTTCATTTATGCGGAGACGATCCATCCCACTATCCAAGGCTATAAAGGGAACCTTTGGAGTTTCCAGTCCTATGCATTGTTTGTTGTTGTTATTGTTGTTTTGCCTGCATAGTGAACTATTTGGGAATAAGTTCTTAAATGATCTTATTGAGCAGTAGAGGCCTGGCTTTCAAAGATAATGATCACCTGCAGTCCCAATTGACTTTAGGTGGAGTTTGGTTGCCCAGCATCTATGGCAATTAGGCCATTTAATGTATTGGTATTCAATGTAGATTAAATAGAAATCATTCTAAAAGCATTCTCGTATTTTTTAAAAGTGTCAGTAAAAGTGGAAGTTGCCTTCACAGTTTATTTCATGTTTGATAACATACTGCTCAAGTAATTAATTGACCGTGATGACTAGATTGCTTGTCTGCACTCTCTCTTGGGTCAGCAGCAAGAGTCGTGCAAGCAAGAGCCTCAGCGCCTTTGAACGCTGCCTGAGATATGTTGGAACACAGTCCCTCACCCACCATATGGGATTGGCAGCTAAACCATCCTGCATGTTTATAATAAAATAGCAATTCACCATCTTACATGAAAAATAGTAATGCTAATTTATTCATGCAAGGCAACCTATTTTAATTTCATCTGTGGTTTAATGCCAAGGCTGTATCACACAATCACATTAATCTGAGGGACCCTAGTAGTGATGCAAGGCTGCTGTAATGGAACTTTTTTTGGACGCTTTTCATTATTTGTAAGGGTATATTCACATAATATATTTATAATTCTCAATAACAGAAAAAACTGATGCCTCATCTAAGCAAGTATAGGGTCTATTACATCTACATGACTACACTGTTCGCTAATACATATTGCTATGTCAAAGGCCAGTAAAAGCGAAGAGGAGTCCTGTGACACCTTATAGACTAACAGATTTATTGGAGCATAAGCTTTCATGGGCAAAGACCCATTTCATCAGAAGTGGGTCTTTGCCCACGAAAGGCAGCTGACGTAGTGGGTCTTTGCCCACAAAAGCTTATGCTCCAATAAATCTGTTAGGGTATGTCTACACAGCAAAGTTATTTCAAAATAACTTTCCTAGCATCTACACAAGCCAACTGCTATTTCGAAATTAATTCGAAATAGCAGAGGGCTTATTTCAAAATTGGTAAACCTCGTTCCATGAGGAATAGCACCGGTTTTGAAACTGCTATTTCAAAATAAGCACTGTGTAGATGCTTATTTCGAAATAGGGGGCCTTCAGCCCTTCCCAGGGTGCTCTGCTGGCCGCTCTGGCCACAAGGTAACTTCTGACCTGATGCCCTGCCGGAACCAGTTCTGGCTGGCCTTAAATGCGATTCAGCATCCAATCAGTGGGGACACGCTATTTCGAAATAGCAAAAAGCCATTTCAAAATGCATTTTGTGTGTAGATGCGTTATTTCGAAATAAGATATTTCAAAATAACTATTTCGAAATTAGATATTTCAAAATAACGCTGTAGTGTAGACATACCCTTAGTCTATAAGGTGCCACAGGTCTTTTCATCACTTTTTGCAGATTCAGACTAACACAGCTACCCCTCTGATACTAAAGGCCAGTAAGTATCACGCTTATAGGATTTGTAGTTTTAAAGGGACTGGATGTGTTTAAAACAATAATCATTAGAAGATAAATCTTGCAGTGTTTGCATATTGTTATTTGCAAATTAACTTAATACTTTTTCAGAGGATGATATCTTCTGTACATCCCTAATCTCAGAGAGGGGATTAGCTGTTGCCCAGTTCCATCTGCGTTAAGGCTGTGAACAAATCAAACTTTGGTGTAGAGCAGAGAGAGTCATCTAGCAGTATGGCTCTGGTTTGTATTAGCAAACCACAAATGATGTTAATAGTTACTGAGCTGCTTGGTCCAGACTGTCAGGGATTTAAAAGAAAACTGAACAATGTACTAATTTGTGGTAGATATTTGATAGCGATTCTGTGTCAACTTCTGGGCAAACAACCAATCATGTGTTTGGTTAGCAATACAGTCAAGAGGGTCTGCTGTCTAATAAATCTCACAAAGAAAAACAGTAGTAAGCCTGTTTTCTTGCAAAATTATTTTCCCTCCTCCATATTTCTCATTGAAATATGCATATCTGAGGTAGAAGTAATGAAAGAATTATGTGTGGTTGAGTCTGTATGTAACACAAGTTACAACAATTTATAACAGATAGGGCTGTGGGAAAGGGAGGAATCCTGGAACTAACTCATACTATAAATATATTTGCACAGTTTGGGTTTCCTATTTGGCCCAATACAAATCAGGCAACTACATGCAGATTTTCTTCTTCAGGCATTTGCTGTCTCCCTTACTGATGAAATGATCACAAGGTACCATCTTTTAATATAATAACTGATGACTGCATAGCGAAAGTTCTATGATGAAAATGAAAGTCCAGGGGAAAAACAAAAGGAGCTTCCTAAAGAATTATCTATAGGAATTTCCACAACATAGATCATAATATATAGAGACAGCAAATGCTTGACAATAGGATATGCCGATTCATCCTTGATATACACTGTGATGAATGTTCTAGAATGGTGTTATTCCATGTCAAATGGCAGCAGATTTAAGGGCCTTAAAAGTCAGTTTCCTATTCAAAGAGAAATCAGTGACATGGACAGTGGGTATTTTCTTTTTTTATTTGCCCTACATACATACTAATGCTTGAACAGAAGTGGTCACAAACAGCATGCAGGCAATCTCATCTTTCAGGAATCTCAGCCCAAGCACATGTGCCCAATTCCCATGGAGCAACCCAGTGCCAAAAATGATGAGAGTTAAATGATGAGATATACACTGTGATGAATGTTCTAGAATGGTGTTATTCCATGTCAAATGGCAGCAGATTTAAGGGCCTTAAAAGTCAGTTTCCTATTCAAAGAGAAATCAGTGACATGGACAGTGGGTATTTTCTTTTTTTATTTGCCCTACATACATACTAATGCTTGAACAGAAGTGGTCACAAACAGCATGCAGGCAATCTCATCTTTCAGGAATCTCAGCCCAAGCACATGTGCCCAATTCCCATGGAGCAACCCAGTGCCAAAAATGATGAGAGTTAAAAGTTAGTATGATGAAGGCAAATAGTTTACTTTCTTGCTGCTTGCCACAGGTCCCTGAAAAAAAAATCCTAAAATAACCACAGCAATTGCCTGGCCTGTGGTAGTACAACTATTCTGATGATAATGGAGGTGCCAGAGATCCTTAAGATGTGGCCATGTGTTTCCTGTGGTTCATCAGCTCCACGTGGGTTGATAGGACCCATCCTACAGAGGGCAGCCTGGTGAAAAACCCGAGTGTATGAATTCACTGCTATTATCAAACACTCTGTTTCTGTGCTTCCATAAAAACAGGAGTTCATAGAAGCAAAATGAGCTTTTACTTCTGCCAAGCACCTGCTCTGCTGAAAGCCTTCAGCTGCCTGACCACCTATTCCCTGCAATCAGATTAGGGACATGCACTAGCACATGGGCCCAATGGTTCTCATGATGATGAGTTTTCTGGCAGTGCATCCTACTCCACTAGACAACTTCAGATGAGCAGTTGGCATGTGTGATGCATCTGAATTTCACAAGGCAGGTGTTGCGGGATATGCACACCCTGTCCTCTTTTGGGACAGGGTTGTGATACCACCCCAGTTACAGGCTCCCTGACAGTCTTTAGGCTGAAAGTGGTACAGTCGCAAGGCTGGAAACTTTATGGCAGCCCTTGGTGTCAGGGCAGTGCAGTCCAATGGCCAAAGTCAAGTATAGTGGCCCTTGCATTCAGGGCAGCACGGTCTAATGGCCAGAGGCAGTATAACCACCCTCATATGCTAGGTAGTATGGCCTAACGGCCAGAGTCAGTACAACCATCCTCAGGTGCAGGGCAATGTGGCCTAATAGACAGAGTCAGTATAGGAGCCCCTAGACACAGGGCAGTGCAATTAATACCTGGCAAAAGTGTTCCCTTGTGCCACCACTCAGGAGAGATTCCAATCCTGCCCAGCTGATTAGCAGTGTGCCCACTGCTAGGTTTTTACTTTCTACTGGTGATGCACATTTGCACAATCCTCAGTACACAGAAATATGTTTATTCTGCACAGGGATGGAAAATCCACAGAGGGACAGAAATTATTAGAAAGAGCATTGTCTGGTGAGGAAAGAGAGGGCCCCTATGGGAAGTGGCCTGGTAGGAGACATTGGAGTCTCTGGGCTCCTCTTTAGTGCATGTGATTCCCTGCGGGTCCATTAGCCACGGTTCTCCAGTCTGGCTCTCAGGATCTCCAGCTCCCATAGGCAAAGGCTATGACAGCTCTTCAGTTAGAGGCTATGCTAAAAGCTCTTCCTCTCTAGCAGTCAGCCTAGAATGAGGTTGGCTGCTCCCTTTCATACTGAAGCAGAACTGGAGCATGCCCAGCATAGTTTTGGGGGTGGGACTTTCATCACCCATAGTGCGATGTTAAACCTCTTTAGTTCAATGCAGGTATTGTGACAGACCCAGACTAGCTGGCTGCCACAGTCTAATGGAGGGCAGGCATAGGGGGTATTGGATAAACTCCCAGGCTATGTCTACACTGGCGGGTACTTGCGCAAGAACATCCAAAGAACATCTTGTGCAAGAGTTCCTGCACAAGAACTCTTGCACAAGAACACATCCACATTGCCATGTGCTTTTGCGCAAGAGATGTGCTTTTGCACAAGACCGTCCATGGCAGTGTGGATGCTTTCTTGCGCAAGAAAGCTCTGATGGCCATTTTAGCCATAAGGCTTTCTTGCGCAAGAAACCCCTGCCGCGCGTCCACACTGCCCTCTTGTGCAACAGGGCTTACACTTGTTAGAAAAGAATGTAGCTCTTGCACATGAAGCCCTCTTTTCCCATGCTTTACTGTAAATCTTCTTGCGCAAGAGCAGGCGGGCCGTGTGGACGCTCTGTGGGTTCTTGCGCAAGAACAGCCGTTCTCAGGGGTTGTACCATTTGACTGGAGAATTGCTAATATAGCTCCTATTTTTAAGAAAAAGAAAAAAAGTGACCCGGGTAACTATAGGCCTGTTAGTTTGACATCTGTAGTATGCAAGGTCTTGGAAAAAATTTTGAAGGAGAAAGTAGTTAGGGACATTGAGGTTAATGGCAATTGGGACAAATTACAGCATGGTTTTACAAAAGGTAGATCGTGCCAAACCAACCTGATCTCCTTCTTTGAGAAAGTAACAGATTTTTTAGATAAAGGAAATGCAGTGGATCTAATCTACCTTGATTTCAGTAAGGCATTTGATATAGTACCTCAAGGGGAATTATTGGTTAAATTGGAAAAGATGGGGATCAATATGAAAATTGAGAGGTGGATAAGCAACTGGTTAAAGGGGAGACTTCAGCGGGTCATACGGAAAGGTGAACTGTCAGGTTGGAGGCAGGTTACTAGCGGAGTTCCTCAGGGATCAGTTTTGGGACCAATCTTATTTAATCTTTTTATTACTGACCTTGGCACCAATAGTGCGGGTGTGCTAATAAAGTTTGTGGATGACACAAAGTTGGGAGGTATTGCCAATTCAGTAAAGGATTGGGATATCATACAGGAAGATCTGGATGATCTTGTAAATTGGAGTAATAGTAATAGGATGAAATTTAATAGTGAGAAGTGTAAGGTTATGCACTTAGGGATTAATAACAAGAATTTTAGTTATAAGCTGGGGACACACCAGTTGGAAGTGACGGAAGAGGAGAAGGACCTCGGAGTCCTGGTTGATCACAGGATGACTATGAGCCACCAATGTGACATGGCCGTGAAAAAGGCTAATATGGTCTTGGGATGCATTAGGCGAAGTATTTCCAGTAGAGATAAGGAGGTGTTAGTGCCGTTATACAAGGCATTGGTGAGACCTCATTTGGAATACAGTGTGCAGTTCTGGTCTCCCATGTTTAAGAAGGATGAATTCAAACTGGAACAGGTACAAAGAAGGGCCACTAGGATGATTCGAGGAATGGAAAACCTGTCTTATGAAAGGAGACTCAAGGAGCTTGGCTTGTTTACCTTAACCAAAAGAAGGCTGAGGGGAGACATGATTGCTCTCTTTAAATATATTAGAGGGATAAATACCAGGGAGGGAGAGGAATTATTTAAGCTCAGTATCAATGTGGACACAAGAACAAATGGATATAAACTGCCGATCAGGAAGTTTAGACTCGAAATTAGACGAAGGTTTCTAACCATTAGAGGAGTGAAGTTCTGGAACAGCCTTCCAAGGGAAGTAGTGGGGGCAAAAGACCTATCTGGCTTCAAGATTAAGCTAGATGGGTTTATGAAGGGGATGGTTTGATGGGATAACATGATCTTGGCAACTAATTGACCTTTCACTATTGGTGGTAAATAGGCCGATGGTAGGAGTTACTATAGAGAACTTTTTCCTGGGTGTCTGGCTGGTGAGTCTTGCCCACATGCTCAGGGTTCAGCTGATCGCCATATTTAGGGTCAGGAAGGAATTTTCCTCCAGGGTAGATTGGCAGAGGCCCTGGAGGTTTTTCGCCTTCCTCTGTAGCATGGGGCACGGATCACTTGTTGGAGGATTCTCTGTATCTTGGGGTCTTCAAACCATCATTTGAGGACTTCAATATCTGAGATATAGGTGAGAGGATTATTCCAGGAGTGGGTGGGTGAGATTCTGTGGCCTGCATTGTGCAGGGGGTCAGACTAGATGATCATCATGGTCCCTTCTGACCTTAAAGTCTATGAATCTATGAGTCTATAAGTGTAGACATAGCCCACAGTCTGCTGCCCCATAACTAAGGCAGGCAGACACCTGAGGCTTGTTAATAGCTGGGCTGAAGGAGGAGGCTTATCAGACACCTGCAGCCAATCAAAGCCTGTGGTGATGCTTTAAAAGGTTTCCCCCACGTAAGGAAGGGGGAAGGTGAAGAGGGATAGATTGAGAGAAGGAAGTGTGTTTGTGGAGAAGGGAAAGAGTCAGTCAGGCACCAGAGAAAAGGTACTAGGGGAGTGTTTGGAGAAGTGGCCTAGGGAAACGGCTGCTGTCTTGGGGCTAGAGGGAAAAACACGAGCAGTTGCTGCTGCCTAGGGTCCCTGGTCTGGAACCTGGAGTAGTGGGTGGACCTAGGTTCCCCCCAACCTCCTCACACCACAGAAAGAACTAATTATGGGAAAAGGAGGTCCAGGATTATGGAGGGATCTCCCTCTCTCCATTCATTGACTTTGCCAATGATGAAAATGGCTCAATAAGCTGTAACCCTGATCTCTAGAAAAACAAAAGAGGCAGTATGGAGGATCACAGTGACCCTCTGAGGCATATAATAACTGTTTAAAGAACACAGGACCCATGGGGCACAGCCAGAATTTTGCCACAGTATGCACACCCTGTCACCACGCATTTTTGCTTAACTCTTCATATTTCACGGACCTTTCTGTCCTGATCTGTGCAGTAGAATGTTTTGTTTTCCAGACACTAGAAAATCATGTACTTTCACTGTAAAATGACTTCCACCTTAGCTTAAGTAAAAGAAGAAATTGAGAGCACAGTGTATATGTATCTCCTGCCCTTTCATGGAGTAACTTTGAGAACAACCTGACTGCCGTCTTGGCAAACAGGTGTAGTTCTTAAAAATGTAAAAGTTAAGGACATAGA
The DNA here is from genome assembly GCA_032595735.1 of Pelochelys cantorii. NCBI lineage: Eukaryota > Metazoa > Chordata > Testudines > Trionychidae > Pelochelys > Pelochelys cantorii. Next base: position 326,762,968 of record CM064326.1, on the reverse strand, counting down.
AAACAAAGTCATTACACTTTTATAACTACATATGCCACTAGTATGATATGGCCCCTTATCCCTTTGTTGACTACAGGTGCATGTCTGAAGCTATACAATATCCTTTGACATAAATCAAAACTTAAGTGATTAACAATGCAAATATTAATTAAACCTACCTATGACACTTCAACTAGATTACTTTCAAACCCCTATTATCTGTGATTTTAACAACCTTAATGTATAACTATAACTAATTTCTCAAGGCATGTACCAAGATGTAAAATTCATATTTTTACTTTTATAATTCCAGCTTGCTTCAGAATGCTTTAAAGACATTTTTTATAACTTACCAAGACTAGTAATTTTCAAAATTCCAACAGTTGGCAAGACTGATGCATCACATTTGACACTGACCAGGACAAAATCAAACCACTAAGGAGAAAAGGAGAACATAAGAACAGCCATACCAGGTCAGACCAAAGGTCCATCTAGCCCAGTATCCTGTCTGCTGATAGTGGCCAATACCAGATGCTCCAGGGGGAGGGGTCACAACATGTAATCCTCATGTGTCACCCACCTCCAGAGAAACAAAAGCTAGGAATACCATTCCTGCCCATCCTGGGTAATAGCCATTGATGGACCTAACCTCCATGAATCTGTCTAACTCTTTTTTGAACCCTGTTAAAGTTCTAGCCTTCACTGCATCCTCTGGCAAGGAGTTCCACAGGTTGACTGTGCTCTGAGTGAAGAAAAACTTTCTTTTATTTGTTTTAAACCTGCTGCCTATTAATTTCATTTGGTGACTCCTAGTTCTTATATTGTGGGAATAAGTAAATAACTTTTCCTTTTTCCATACCAGTCATGCTTTTATAGACCTCTATCATATCTTCCCTTAGTCTCCTCTTTTCTAAGATAAAAAGTCCAAGTCTTTTTAATCTCTTTTCATATGGGACTTGTTCCAAACCCCTAATCATTTTTGTTACCCTTTTCTGAACCTTTTCCAATGCCAATATATCTTTTTTTAGATGAAGCAACCACATTTGTAGGCAGTATTCAAGATGTGGGCACACTATGGTTTTATATAAGGGCAATAAGATATTTTCTGTCTTATTTTATATCCCTTTTTTAATGACTCCTAACATTCTATTTCCTTTTTTGACTGCCACTGCACACTGAGTGGATGTTTTCAGAGAACTATCCACAATGACTCCAAGATCTTTCTCTTGAGTAATTGTAGCCAAATTAGTCCCCATCAAATTGTATGTACAGCTGGGATTATTTTTTCCAGTGTGCATTACTTTACATTTATCAACATTAAATTTCATTTGCCATTTGGTTGCCCAATCACTTAGTTTGGTGAGATCTTTTTGAAACTCTTCACAATCTGCTTTGATCTTAACTATCTTGAGCAGGAGAGTTTTATTCATATTAATTTGATAAAATATCATATTTTATTCTAATTTGAAATAATTACAGTGATCTTTCTCAATCTTCTTTCTCATAAAACTTACTAGAGAAAGTGCCAAACTTTCTCATTAGTGCAAATGCAGGGAATTATACTGTAATACATTTTCACAGTTGAAATGGCAGGACCAGTACTTGTCACTACAAGTTGGACTTCTCTGGTCCAGCACCCTCAGGACCTGAGCAGTCCTGATCCAGGAGGTTTGCTGGATGAGGTGAAGTCAATGCTCCTTCCCAGATGGGGCTCTCCCCTGCTGCCAGCAGTCTAGTTCCAGCTGAGGCTCCTGGTCCTTGGACTCCCAACCAGCCCCTGCTCTCAGCTATTGGGGCTTGCTGGTCTAGCAATATCTATGGTCCTGCTGGATCTGTTCAAATCTCGTAAGCCAGGCAGTGTCTTTCTAGTTCAGTCCTTGGAAGAGAGACTTTAAGGGAAATTTCAAGTTAGTTACCCTGTTCTGTTTGAGCTAGTACCAAACCTGTGCCCCAGCATAGAGCTAATAGTCAGAGGAGTTCTGTCAAGTCATGGGGTCATTAAGTGCCATTACAGAGTCTATGGCATTTTTATAAAACTAGGGTTGCAACAACCCTTATATCCTAGATGAAATAGGGAAATGTTGCCTACCCAAGTTCTCCCATCCTCCATTGTTATACACTGTTGCTGTGCACAGTTAAACAGCTTCTGCATTCCACTCCAGAGCTTCTCTTTTATTATACTACAGCTGAAGCACAAAATGTTACATCTAACAACCAAATGCAAATAGCACAAAACTGACAAATGCAAACAAATAAATTAGCGAGACAATTAAGTGCGAACAAGAATTGCAAACTCACTCAACAGTATCAACAAAGCCTGTCCACTAGACATACTCCAAGCTCAGGCTCTAAACAGAAAAGATCGCTAATATAAAATGTTTGTTCACTAGGTTAGTCCCTCCACCCTAATATGGGTGCGTGTACACTACACCCTTAGCTTGAAATAAAGTGTGCAATTTGAGCTACTCAAATTGCATAGCTTATTTCAAGTGTATTTTGACATAGCTTATTTCATAATTTGGTGCTGTCTACACAGCATCAAATTTCAAAATAAACCTTTATTCCGAAATGTCCCTTAATCCTCGTGGAATGAGGTTTACAGGGACGTCGCAATAGCGTGCCTATTATTTCGAAATAACAGGCTTGTTCAAAAGACACAGAATAGCTATTTTGGGATACTGGAAGTATCCCGAAATAGCGCTGCAGTGTAGACGCATCCTAACAGTGCACTCCTGCGACCACTCCAGTAGCACAAAGCAGCCAGTACACTGGCTTAACCAGGTCTATGGTAACCTGTGGGTGGTGTAGGATCAGACACAGGGAATGTGGCTGGGCATTGACGTATCCCCTATGCAAGCCAGGTATTGCAGGCTGCTAGGTGAGTTCTCTGTGGCCATGGACAGCAAGGTGCAAGTTTGAGTAGGGCTGGCTAGAAAACAATAATTGTGTCTTGTGAACAAGTCTGAGGTTTAGACACTTTTTTCCATTCCATGTCAGAATGAAAATGAAGCCTTTTGAAAATGCTAATAACAAAATGAGAGGGACCACCCCAGAAGGGAGGGCACTAACCTGTCATGTGGAAGATGCAGGTTGAAGTCCCTGCACTACCTGATTTGGAGCAGAGTCTTGAACTTGGGTCTCCCATCTGAGTGCCCTGGCCCCGGAACCCCAGAGTAGGTGTGTGCTCTCACTGACCCAATGAGTATTTAATGATTTATACAAAGTGGCCCAGCTCCAATAGGAGAGGCTGACTCTTCAACCCAGTGTTGAGGGTATTCACCTGGGATACTGGATGCTAAGTATTTGCCGCAACTCAAGAGCTTGGACCTGGGTTTGTTCCAGCAGAGGGGCATGCCCAAACCACCTGACCATAAGCTACTCTGGGGTAGGATTCTCTGAAATTCCAACCTAGACCTGAGGAACCTTTTTGACAAACTGGCGTTTCACAAAGAAAGCAAGTTCTGTCCAAAAATTCCCCACTAGTTTGTTCTAGAAGAGACTCCAATTCTTTGCTTCAAATCAGGAAAACGAGCAGCAAATATCACATGACAAAAGAGAACCCCATAAATATACGTTAGAAAGCATCAGAGATCAGAAACCATTCACACACCCCGGGCAGTGCATCAACTGGAATTGAAAGGTGCTCTGACCTGTCCTGCATTGCTTCCCAACTTTTTGTCCCTTAGGTACAGTCCATGGCCTAGTCCTGGAGGGAATCCCATTAATGGTCATTGATCTAGAAGATCCCGAGATCTAGCCTGGAAACAAAGTAAGATTTGGGCTGCATGTGTGAATAATGTTGGTGTGGGATCAGCAGGGGAGCCAACAGCTTCCACAGGCCCCTAGGTAAGGTGTGGCCACAGCTCTGTGCCCTCCAGAAGGGGTGGGGCCTGCGGCAGAAGGGGAGGCAGTCCTTAACACTGCCCCGACCATGTCGCACTGTGTCCCCCGCTCCAATCCTTAAAGCCACCACAATTTAAACTGCCCAAAGCTCCTGCCACCACCACTGCTGCAGTAGCAGCAGAGGTAGCTGGGAGGCCCAGACCCCTTTGAATTGCCAGGCCCTGTGGCAACTGCCCTTTCTCACCTCCTCTTGTCGGGCTGGGGATCAGTAGCTAGGAGAGCTGGTGGTCAAATGTGAAGGTGGGTGGGAAAGTGGATTCTGGAGAGGGTAAGGAGAAGGGAAGAAAGAAGGGGAAGGAGGGTGAGTGGTAGGAGATGAAAAGATGGAAGAGGACAGTCCTTTTCTGTGGGCTGCATCACCTAGCTTACTGCCACTAACTATTCTCCCATGGCAGTAAACTCAGGGTTTCAACTTGCCTTAGGCCTCCCTCTACCTAGTCCTGCAAATGACAAGTCATTATCCCCCTAAAGGGAACTTTTAGAACCTTCCACACTGTTTCCCCTAAGTTCCAGTGAATTCCCACGAAGCCAAAACTCTCCTTGAACCTTTGAGCCTTTTCTTCCCTCTGCTGCCACTCAGAACTGTCTTGAATATTATCACGCTCATGAGCATCTGTTTCCCATGGCAGACTGACAAGAAATAATTCCCTTTAGTCCCCCAAGGCTGCCACTTGGACACAGTAGAACATCTGATTTGCCAGCTTCAAGTCTAGACGCGATCACTACTGCTTCAGTGGTGGAAGCATTCAGTGGCACACAAAGCAATTCTTAAATATAGTTTGTGAAGACCATTATTAAAGTAAGGTGTAGCCAGAGACCATGCAACTTTGCTGGAAATGCACCTCTCCCACTGGCTGACTCTTGTAAGCAGAGAATACTTCAAGCTTCCAAGCCAAAGATTCCAAAGTACTTTAGAAACATTAATGACCCCAGTGTGATAGGTAACTATCACTACCCCCATTTTACAAATGGGGAAACTGTTGCATAAAGAGGTTAAATGACTTGTCCAACATCACTCCCAAAGTCTTGGCAGAGCAGGGATTAAATCCGAGTTCTCCAGGCAGTCCAGAAAAATCTTTCTTTTATTCAATGGTATCACAGTCCATCTGTAAAAGAACTGTTCCAATTTGATCAGATGACCCATTACTACCACCACTTTGTGCAGATGAAAAAAAGAGTGTGAGAATCAATACTGAGAAGAAGAAAAGTTGTACAAATCTCATTTAAATTTGCCAATAATACACATTGACCTTCATTGCAGTAAATTAGTATTTTGGACTGATGAGGTTCCTGTACAGTAGCTCTAACAAAGCTAATACTGTTCATAAATGATTTATTGTGGCCTTGCTCATGTTAAATCTTGTAATGGATAGATTGAGGGTTAAAGCACAGTTGTATGAAACTGCCAGCTGTGCTCAATATTAGTGTCTGTTTGCCCCACCTTTTTGTACATCAAGAACATTGTTTTTAAATATAATTAATTCCTAACACTGACATTAGAGAAAACAAATCTCAAGTTAAGATCAGGGAATTTTTTCTGTGTGATTGCTTATCTACTGGTCAGCGATATTTATTTTTCTTACTTATGGACCAAATCTTAGAAGCCCCCTGGAAGTTAATGAGTGTTGTTAGAGTAATTACTGAGTAAGAACCTAATTCTTTGACCCTATAAATGTAGCCTTCCTGGATGGAACTAATTAGAAACCTACTTCTGAGTGATCTGTCAGAGAGCACCTTCACTAGTCTATATTTAGGGCCCTTCCAAATTCATGGTCCATTTTGGTCAGAGGATTTTGAAAATCTTAAATTTCATTATTTCAACTATTTAAATCTGAAGTTTCATGGTATTGCAATTGTAGGAGTCTTGGCCAAAAAAGTAGTTTTGAGGATTCGCAAAATTATTGTAGACAGGGTTTCGGAATTGCAACCTTTGCTTACACACTGCTGCTGATAGTGGCTGTGCCATTAAAGCTGGGCAGCCAGTGAGTGAAACTTCACTCATCTTAAAACAAGAACATTGTTATTTTAATCTGTAAATTCTTAGTTTAAAAATCTCCTTTCTCCAGCTCTTCAAATGTATTCCATGTTTGTTCCCTACATGGAGCTTCTACTGGAGTTTTGCACATGGACTGAATCAAAAAAATGCCATAGAGCTAATATGCACAGCATGGGTTAGAGAAGATCATTTTCCCCTTAGTGTATTTCAGATAGAGCTAGGATAATTGTGCTGCTTGCAAATCAATTTATAACTATTTTAGTTTAACACCAAACTATATCTCCAGGATAACAATTAATAACATGGAGGTTTCACTGTAATCCTGGCCTCCCACACTCTTATGTTCAACAAAACATTAATTGGAGGCTAGGTGCCAGCAAAATAAGATTCATCTTACAGGTCATACTGTGCCAGAATGAGAGTAGGACTAGGGACAGAGATTTGAGTGAGAGCAGGATAGGTTTATTATCTATTTGGCATGCCAGACTCACTGAAGAGAGCAGAGTTCATGATACTCCCAAGGTTTACAATGGACAGCTAAAACCAGGGAAAGACCAACTATCCAGACCATTATTTGTTTTTTCCCCAGTTACAAGAGGCACTCAGAATAGTGACATGGGCTAGAAAGCCTCTGCTACTTCTCTGAGATGGACTGTGCGAAAGGAGCCGGCCTTGGTGTGTATGGCAGTGAAGAGCAGCCAGTAACAGAATCAGAACCACTGACTTCTTGTCCACAAGGCACTATGTGCATTTATGGTGTTATAAAAATATTATTAATAATAGCATCCTATCCCAGGACACCAGACTACCAGCCAATGTTCTCTAAATGCTTTCCCAAACTTCTTCATGTCTCAGTGCTCCAATAGCATCCCTGTTTGCAAGGAATTCTCAGAGAAAATAATTTACAGCAGCTTATATCCAGCTCGGAAAACATTTTCATAGATCCTTCACAAAGGCTTTTTGACCTTTTATTTCCAGTGTCTAGGAACAAAGGAATATCAATGTGTGCATTTTGCTCACTTGCGATCAGGTCCATGACAATGCTGTTCACGTGCCGCTAACTGTTTTGGACTGTCTCTTGTGCACTGATATATGACTTATAAAATGGGTACAAGTCCTTTTGGCAAATAGCACCTGTCTATGCCTTTAGAGGAGAACCATCCTCAATACCACATCCCTCCAAATTCCTCCAAAAGCCCACTTTCAATATGGCTTATATTTTGTCCTCTAACCCTAACCTTAAGCATTCACAAATGTATAAAGGGATAGATCCTCTGTGGGTATAAATCAGCATTCTGTTGACCTAAATGGAGTTACAGACATTTACTCCAAATGATGATCTAGCCTAACCTCCAAAAGCCATAAAATACAACTCTAAAAATAAATGTAAAAGTAAATAAATGTCCTGCCCCTATAAGCCACGGAGACCTTAATTTCTACACTGCTCTGAATCCTCATACCTTCCACTCCCTACTCAGGTTAATGAGGGCTTTGGCTAGCAGCTCAGAAATAGGTTATTTCAGACCAAAGTCAGAGTACCAATTAAGGGACCTCCATGGAAACATCCTGTCAGCAGATGAGTTAATGGAGAAGTTTTTCTGTCAACTCCCTGCAGTGTGGACCTCTCAGTAAGTAGATCTAAGTTACTTACATTGATTTGAGTTATGCTACTAATATACGTCAAATTGCATAGCTTAGTTCAACCTATCCCTGTAGTCTAAATCTGCCTTTAGATTTTACATTCTGAGGATTTGCATTCTACTGCTCATGTTCAGTCAGAGGCTCTGTGTGGCCCCTCTCTCACCTGATCATTTTGTTATTTGTATCAATAAATTTGTAAAGCTCTTCAAGGCAGTAACTTTAGTCTTGTTCTATATGTGTCGATAGTGCTGTATAATCCCCAAACTGCCCAACTCCTCCTGGGCAAAAATGGGGAACTGGATTTCTCTAATAAATTTGGTGGATTCCCATATCTGTTTAACAGCACATCTCTGGCTATGGGCAGCACAGAAAACAGCAAAGACCTGAGACTCAAACTAAAATGCCAACAGAGAATTAATTTAACTTTCCAGGTAAATACAGCACCACCATAGGTGACTCGTGGTAGCAATTGGGAGGTGCACCACCTCCACATGCCAAAATTTCTAAATGGGGTGCCCCCACAAACACTCTACGTAATCCTCCCTGCACCCTGTCCCCCCTGCAGGCACCAGTTGCCACTATGCAGTGCTACCCCAAATGATATATACTCCTGCAATGTGCGCTCACAACTGATGCGTGATGTACAGATATTCACCTAATGAAGGCCAACTGCCAATTAGGGCTCTGGTTCTATTGTTTTTTAAGTTAGTAAGAATTTTCCCATTTAAATCAGAAGGAGCGGAGTTGAATTAAATGAATGTGCATTAGCGGGCACTAGCTGACTCAAGAAGCTTTAAAGCTCTACAGGTGAAACTAACATACCCAACAGTCAAATAGATCATAGATAATTTTTATCTTTTTCTTTTTACTCCCCTTTTCCACCAGTAAAAGGAAAAGAACATAAAATGTAAATGCACAACCTCAGTTAATGTAACGTTAGAGTGGGACATTTTCATTCAAAAAGAGAGGAAATGCGAAGTTTAAGTTTCCAACATTAATATTATCTTACCTGCCTTGCGCATGTATTTACTCCTGATTTTGGTAAATTTGTAGATTCAAGCATTACTGCTTACATCTCACATATATTTTCTAGTATACAGACTATGCAACATAGCCCAGTTAATGCTCGTTAGAACATTCATTTTTGCGTCAGAGGGGTAGCCGGGTTAGTCTGTAACTGGAAAAATTTAAAAAACAACAAATAGTCCCAGCAGCACCTTAAAGACTAACACAAGCTCATGATACCATCTACGCGTTTTGTTAATCTTTAAGGTTCTGCTAGACTATTCATTGTTTTTTAAGTTTATTCATTTTTTCATTTGCTATTTTAATTGTGCAACCTTACTTAATGTGGTGGCAATGTTCTTATTTTTTATCTTTCAGCAAATAGCCCATTAGACAGTGAGATTCATGTCATACAGTATGACACATGTGGATAGTTATGCAGGGCTAGAAGGTTCACTTTGGAGCACAGCCCTGTGTAAAGTGCTAGGACTAATTCTTTCCCTCTTGCTGCACGGGGAAAGAATTTATTGTAGTACTGGAAAGAGTGCAGCTTACTTCTGCTCATATGCCTCGCAGGCTCTACTGTCTGTTGTTCAAGGGTGCAGAACTGTAGCTCTGCCATCTTCCCAACTTCATGCTTCCTGGGCAGAGCTCTGCATAAGATCCGAACCCAAAATTGGGACAGTGCTCATGCAGACCCACTGTGGTGTGTGGGGGACACATTAGTGCTAGTCAGAAAGTTGCTGTATTAAATGATTGATTCCATAGGAAGTTTTTGGTCTGTTTTTTACTGAAGCCCAAGTGGATATGATTTGGCTGTACAGATTTCCTCCATGGTAAGAACTATATCACTTTGTATTTAATTTATTTTTTGCAATGAAACCCACACCTCAACCCCCAGCCAGTCACTGTTATTTTCTCTTTTGGAGAGGTAGGAAATGTAAAAAGTAAAGAATATTTGTCCGGAAAGAGTGTGGATTTGAACACAGGCAAAAGCCAATCTTAGTGGGAGGATAATCTAATGGAGTACAGTTGGCTGGAAATAAGTGAGAGAAGACAGGTTGAATAAGGAAGCTGACCTACACTAATAAGAATTTAGCTGGTAGCCTGTGATCACAATAGTCCATAAAAGTATATACTATAATCAACTTAATAATATATTTCATGCTATACTTTAGCAAATCAGGACATAAAAAAGAGTTATTTTGCTGGTGGGGGCAAGCAAATGTAAATTCTTTATTGTCAGCAGAATTCTTTGAAAATCTTTCAAATGAGAAAGCAGATGGTGAGTAGCACAAAATTAACCTTGCAGCATACTAGCTATAAAATACAGCAACAGAAATCAATATTGCGGTCCTATGCTCTCAGCTGCTGAGCCTAGAAATTGTCAGCTATACTATGTAGGACACATGCTCTGCTCCCTGTGTTTTCATCATACTATTCTCTTTTAAGGACTGAGCTAATTCGTATTGAAATCAACAAAAAAAGACTCCCCTGGACTTTGAATCAAGCTGCTAAGTATAGATTTACAGGGACCAGTGTTCAAGAAACACTGCAATGGGAGTGTTGCTGTGATCAATTAGCAGATTGTCCCACTCTATTGTGGGCCAGATTTTGCTGTGTTTCAACTATGGCCAACCCCATTATGACTGTATAGCTGTAACAAAGCGAAATCTGATCCTATCACTGTGAAACTCTGTGCACACTGCAGCCGTTCTGTTCTCGCTCATTGAAGCTAATACTGCTGTCCAGCAGCAATTAGGCTACTTCTACTGCTGAAATGTGCACTGTGTGGACTTCAACAAGCTGTAATTTATTACCTTGGCTGTAGCTAGTTCTTTTCAGCAAGCAAGAAGTTATTTGGCAGCAGGCAGTCTGTAGCAGGGCAGTTCACCAGGCCAGTATTTTTTTTTTTTTAGCAGTAGTGGGTTTTTGCAGGGTGATTTGTCCCCAGCATTCCAGACACCACTGGGAGTCAGCAACAGCATTTGTGAATATCTGAGTCTGTCAAGTGAGGAAGCAAAAGACCTGGCACAGCCATGAAAATGAAGGCTCCATCAGCAAGGTCTGTTCCTCGGGGTTTTCATTATGAAAGGCTGATGGTTAAAGCAAGAAAACAAAGGAGGTGAGCATAACCAGAGTGTGATCTACCCGATAACACGCCCCCATTTCGACTACAAACAACTGCACAGTATCTTGTCAGTCCTGTGGGAATCTGATGATGTCTTCAGTCTCCAGGCTGGCTCTGTTACTCTGACCAGTATATTTGTATGAAGTAAAATCAGAGAGATTAATTCCTTGCATTGCTAAAAATGAGCCAGCCCATGGGCGTCACCACTTAGCTTCAGACTAATACCCACTTATCTTCCAGGGGATGGCTACCCTGCAGTTAGACACCCACTGCTGGCCCATGTCACCTGACTCAACCTAACAGGGCTTGGGCTAAGGAGCTGTTCAACTGTGATATAGGTTTTCAGGCTCAGACTGTAGCCTGGGTTCTGTATCTTGCCTTCTGGGTATCCACCACACTTTGCCTTCTATGATGAGATAATTAGCTCTATGGATATGGGGAAAGCAGTGGACATGATATACCTTGACGTTAACAAAACTTTTGATATGGACTCCCACAGTGTTCTTGTCAGCAAGTTAAAGTATGGATTGGATGAATGGACTATAAGGTAGATAGAAAGATGGCTAGATTTTTGGGCTCAGTGGTAGTGATTGACAGCTCAATGTTTAATTGTTAGCCAGCATCAAGCAGAGTGCTCCAGGGGTCAGTCCTGGGACCAGGTTGTTCAAGAACTTTATTAATGACCTGGATGATCCGATGGATTGCACCCTCAGCAAGTTCACAGATGACACCAAGCCGGGGGGAGAGGTAGATATTCTAGGGGGTAGGGACAGGGTACAGGGTGACCTCGACAAATTGGAGGATTGGCCCAAAAGAAATTGGAGCCCTTGTTACCAAGAAGGCTAACGTATATTGGGCTGCATTAGCAGGAGCACTGCCAGCAGACCAGGGAGGTGATTATTCCCCTCTATTTGGCACTGGTGAGACCACATCTGGAGAACTGTGTCCAACTTTGGGGGGCCCCCTTTCAGAAAGGATGTGAACAAATTGAAGAGAGTCCAATGGAGGGCAACAAAAATTATTAGAGGTCTGGAGCACATGACTTATGAGGAGAGGCTGAGGGAACTGGGCTTATTTAGTTTGCAGAAGGGAAGAATGAGCGGGGGAGTTGATAGCAGCCTTCAACTTCCTGAATGGGACAGGGGGAGATTCCAAAGAGGATGGAGGGAGGCTATTCTCAATGGTGGAAGATGACAGAACAAGAAGCAATGGCCTCAAGCCGTAGTGGGGGAGATCTTTGGAAAAACTATTTCACTAGGATGGTAGTGAAGCACTGGAATGGGTTGCATAGGGAAGTGGTGGAATCTCCATCCTTAGAGGTTTTTAAGGCCATGCTTGACAAAGCCCTGGCTGAAATGATTTAGTTGGTGTTGGTCCTGCTTTGAGCAGAGGGTTGGACTAGACCTCCTGAGGTCTCTGCCTACCTTAATCTTCTATGATTCTCACAAGGTCCTAGAGCCCAGATTCCAGCCCAGGCCCAAATGTATACATCATGATTAAACACCCCCTTAGCCCAAGCTCAGCTCTTTAATTGACATATCCTTAGTAGCACAGCTGTCTTCTGTTATTGCATCTGCAATCTAGCCAATCTGACCTTTCTTGCAGTGTCTTCACTTTCTCTTCTCCCTTCAGATCTTCTTTCCTAATGAGTAGAGGTATGAACCAAAACTCCTTAAAATTATTGGGAGACTTACTACTGACCTCAATTTGTCAGTGAGTCAGGCCTTAACAGTTTACCTTCTCACCAACATTCCTTTAGACCTATAACAATCCGTAAGCCATCTTCTTAGCATTTTCAAAAGCTTCGGAGGGATAGCCAAATTAGTCTATACGGGTATGTCTACACTACAAAGTTAATTCGAACTAACAGCTGTTAGTTCGAATTAACTTTCATAGGCGCTACACATGCAAACCGCTAGTTCGAACTTCATTCGAACTAGCGGAGCGCTTAATTCGAACTAGGTAAACCTCATTCTACGAGGACTAACGCCTAGTTTGAATTAAGTAGTTTGAATTAAGGGCTGTGTAGCCACTTAATTTGAACTAGTTGGAGGCTAGCTCTTCCCAGCTTGCCCTGGTGGCCACTCTGGGCCAAGCCAGGGAAACTCTTCTGCCCCCCTCCCGGCCCCGGAGCCCTTAAAGGGGCATGGTCTGGCTACAGTGCCCATGCCAGGTGCAAGCCTGCCAGCACCCAGCCAGCAGACCCTGCACCTGGCACAGCATGAGCCAGCCACCCGCTGCCACCCAGCCCTCCGCCTCTTCCCAGGACCAGGCTGGCGGCTCCCAGGAGCCTGCCCGGGGCCGCAAGAGGCGGGCGCCCGCCTGGTCTAGTGTGGAGATCGTGGACCTCATTGAGGTTTGGGGGGAGACTTCCAACGTCCACGACCTCTGCACTAGGCACAGGAATGAGGCTGTCTAGGACAGGATAGCTGCCAGCCTGGCCACCAAAGGCCACATGCAAACCCAGGAGCAGGTTTGCATGAAAATCAAGTTGGTCCAGTGAGACCCCCGACCCTGAGCCCTGAGCTTAGAACATAAGAACATAAGAACGGCCGTACTGTGTCAGACCAAAGGTCCATCTCTCCCAGTAGCCTGTCTGCCGACAGCGGCCAACACCAGGTACCCCGGAGAGGATGGACCAGAGACAATGACCAAGCCATTTGTCTCGTGCCATCCATCTCCAGCCTTCCACAAACAGAGGCCAGGGACACCATTCCTACCCCCTGGCTAATAGCACTCCATGGACCCAACCTCCATGACTTTATCTAACTTCTCTTTAAACTCTGTTATAGTTCTAGCCTTCACAGCCTCCTGTGGCAAGGAGTTCCACAGGTTGACTATTTGCTTTGTGAAGAAGAACTTTCTTTTATTAGTTTGAAGCCTGCTACCCATTCATTTCATTTGGTGTCCTCTAGTCCTTCTATTATGGGAACTAATGAAGAACTTTTCTTTATGCACCCTCTCCACACCACTCATGATTTTATATACCTCTATCATATCCCCCCTCAGTCTCCTCTTTTCTAAGCTGAAAAGTCCCAGTCTCTTTAGCTTCTCTTCATATGGGACCTGTTCCAAACCCCTAATCATTGTAGTTGCCCTTTTCTGAACCCTTTCCAAGGCCAAAATATCTTTTTTGAGGTGAGGAGACCACATCTCTACACAATACTGAAGATATGGCGTACCATAGTTTTAGACTTCCCCTCCTCCTTCTTCCCCTGGCTTCCCCCTTCCAGCTCCCTCCTCCCAGGTTTCTACCTCCCCTCTCCCACCCTCTCTCTTCCCCTCTCCCACCTCCTTTTCCCAGTCTCCCCAGATGTTAATTCCCCCCCCCCCCCCAGTTTTGTTAAATAGAGAGAGTTTCTATTTTTGAACACGTGTCCTTTATTTTTTACATCAGGAAGGGGGGCTAGGGAGGAGTAAGTGGAAGGAGGTGAGGGAGGAATGGGGCACGAGCCCCTGATGGGGAGGACTGGGGTGGCTCTGTGGGCTCCTCAGGGTGGAAGCTCTCCTGCAGGGCCTCCTGGATCCTGACAGCCCCCCCATTGACACCCCCGGATGGCAGCCTGCGGCAAGTGCAGCCGGGCTGACGGCCGAGTGCTGTGATGTGCCGAGTGCGGGCACTCAGGGCACTCCAAGACAAGACTGCTTTGCTGTCCCTCATCGAGGTAGACAAGCAAGTGGGGAACCCTGAGAACTGTCTGTCCGGGGTGGGGGCTCGGGTCCCTTTAAGCACAGCCCTCAGCTAGCCTGAGGCAGCAGCTCCACACTCTAAGTCCTGGTTCCGGCCAGCCTTAACTTTGGTTCAGGGTCCACTCAATGTGGACATGCTAGTTCGAATTAGCAAAACGCTAATTCGAATTAGTTTTTAGGTCTAGATGCACTAGTTCGAATTAGCTTAGTTCGAATTAACTAATTCGAATTAAGTTAGTTCGAATTAGTGCTGTAGTGTAGACATACCCTACAGGATAAACTTTAAAAACAACAAATAGTATGGTAGCACTTTAAAGACTAACAAAACATGTAGAAGGTATCATGAGCTTCCATGGGCATAGCCCACTTCTTCAGATGAATGGAGTGTTGTATGTCCAGAACCAAAATAAATAGGGGAGAAGGGAGAAGGGAGGAGGGGGGAGGGAAAAAATGGGAGGAGGAGACAAAAGGAGGCAGTGGGTATATAAATACCAAAGGGAAAACTGAGCTGTTATGTAACAGGCAAAACTGGATAGTTAAAAGAAGCAGATAAGGACCATTAGTTAGCAATTAGAGAGGAGGAGTACTAACACAAGGATTTACACAGACAAAGAACCATTGGCACCTTCATTGTTTGGTTGGTCGCTAATGTTCCAGCCATCCGGTATATCGATTCAAACCATTGGCATGAGAATTAAACTTGTGAATGAATTGTAGTTCCAACCCTTCCCTGTGTATATGACTTGTGGAATTGGTCTGTAACAAAACAGCAACTTGAACATTTCTTAATGAATGACCAGACAAATTAAAGTGTTCACCAACAGGTTTCTGTATGTTCTCTTTACAGATATCTGATTTGTGTCAATTGATTCTTTCCCGTAGGGACTGTCCAGTTTGTCCAATATATATTGCAGTTGGGCATTGCTGGCATTTGATGGCATACATCACATTACTGGATGTGCAGTTAAATGAGCCTCTGATTTGGTGGCTTATGTGGTTAGCTCCAGTGATGAATTTGCTTGTGTAGATATCTGGGCAGAGTTGGCAACGGGGTTGATTGCAGGGCTGGGTTCCTGGATGCTTATGATGCTCATTTAATTAGACTGGGGTGGGAGTGGAGCACTGCATCACAGGGCACTAATGAGTGGTCAGAGAGGTGCTACAAGGTGGTATGAGAGGGGCTAGGGATGAGTTGTTGGTGGGCTTCACTAGGCTATGGGGTAAATGGACAGTGTTGGAGGGAGCTTGTAAAGTGAGGGATGTTTGGGGAGCTGTGACCTTGAGGGCCTAGATGGTGGGATCTCTCGCTGATGGGTCTGAGGTGAGTGAGTTGGAAAGCAGAATTGGTCAACTGTAGAGGCTGTCAGGAGGTCAACTGTAGAGGATGGTGCAGGGATTTTGGGGTACATATGGATGTGAGGGGCATTTGAGGGACTGTGAGGGGGTGAGAGGCGCATTCTGTGGGTTGGAGTATGTAAGGAGTGGGGGCACTTGAAGGGAAGTGGTGGACCCCCAAATTTCCATATTACACAGGATCCAAAAATTATTTTATCTGGAACTGCCAATGTGTTGCTTTCCCCTCACTTACCCTGTTTGGCACAAAGAAAATCCATTGGGGAGCATGACTCAACAATTCCACTGCTGCTATATGCAATGAGCTATCACTAATCTTCAGGTGACTCATCAGAGGTCACCAGGCTGCCTTAGCCAAAGCCCTAGACTTTGCCACCACAAACTAATTTTAGAATTTATTTTTACATTCTATAAAAGCCACAGCTGGTTTTCCATAAAGGGAGCCAGCTTCACAATTGTGATTTTTGTTTAGCTTTCTTAATTTTATATTTGGTTAACACTTTCTTGCCTTTGAATAGGTTACTTTATATGAATTTTTACGATCCACATCCATTAAATCTATACTGGATATATAACAAGATCACAAAGAAAAGCACATTAAGAGGATTTACTACCATCTGCCTGATTGGTGCAGCTAATTTCAGCTTACTTGAGGCTAGCTATGGACTGTTTAATTGGAAGCTAATGCTTCCTGCTATTCCCAGCCGCTTTTTCAGAATGTCTACGCCAAAGCCTTTTAGTAGTTGCTAAAAGAATATAAAGGATTAGATTTTAAAAAGTGCAAGTGATGAGCTTTTAATTAGACGCCTCTGAGCCAACTCACCTAATTAATTAATTTACCAATCAGTCACATAGTTAAATCTCCAGAAATTATAGTGGAGAGTTTTATTTTTATTTTGAATATTAAATGGTGCTAATGATTCTGCAATGCAGTTAAAATGTGTACGTATTAGAGAGGAGAGATGAGCATCAGCTGACGTGAAAAGCATTAATCTTAAAGCAATATTATGTTTTGGAGGCAGTGAAGTCCATCCAGATGCTACATTTGTCATCTCCTTGACTGACACTTTCAAATATGTATAGAATGTATGGGGTCAGGGAACTGGGAATCTGGCCCTGGAGCATACAGGATTTATAACTATTGTTTGTGTGCAACACTTAAAACACTTGATGGATATTTCCTATTATTCCAAACTCCATTTGTATCAACAAGGACCATCCCTGTCTGTCTTTGTGGTATGTCTGCTATGGCAATATTCATCCTGTTGAAGCAGAGCACAGAGAGCTACTTTCATAAACATTTATAGAAACAAATAAACTGGCTCATATTTCATCCCCAATCTCCTGTCCAGGGGTTCCATATGTTAGACTTATTCCTGCAGACCACCCGAATTACCACATTGATGATTCCAGCCACTTACCATGTTTTCCCGCATCTCCATTTTCCTAGGCATGTCTATCCTGCTGCACGGAGGCCTGAATCATTTCTGGCTTACCACTTCAACATCCAGGGGAGCGTGTCCTGATTTGAACGGGTGTAAGACAGAGGAGAATGAGGCCTTGAACAAATAAAGGAACCGTCATCCTTCTTGTTTAAACTCCAGTGGAGAAATCTACTCTGCCCACATAAAGCCTGAATAGGCAGGTTCTGTGCAGATGGACTGGAGAAGGAAGGGACGGCAAAATCCAATCCTGTGCCCAGGACCAGGGTGCATTTCTGTGGAGTCTCCTCCCACAATGGACTGGAATACCATCTGCCATCTCTCTGCCTCAGTTGTGTCCAGGATCTGTGCAATTGCAGATACATAGATGCTCCCCTGCCCCTCCCAGAGTACACCAGCCAACCTTCCCCCAAAAGGGCTCTGTCTCAGCCTAGTCATTGCTGAGAGATTTTCCATGGCACACAGGGAGTGCACAGGCACCTCTGTAGGGTTTCCCAGCTTCACTGCCCCTTTGCAAGCACCATGTGGGGCTTATGTGGTGCAAAGCACCCTTACGCCAGTCCTTCACACCCAGGTGCGTCTGCCTCCAAGTTCCCAATTCACTCTGCTCTTTTCTCCCCATTTCTGTCTGGAGCTATTGGGCAGGATAGCATGAACTAATCCAATTCCTTGTATTTATTCACATGTGTCTGGGAGTGATGACACCATTACTTCCTGTATCAGAAATAGCTGACATGCTAGATTATTAGCTTTTAGTTAAATTCACCTGTAGAGCAGATTTAAATCACAGGCACTTTCAAATGGTCTGAAAGTTACATAGTATCTCGAGCTGTAGATGGTTATTGGGTGTTCAGGATCAATACCAATTTTGGTCACCAAGGACATTACCCAGGGCTTCCTGCTAGGGCTTCATTATTGGCTTTAATGTAACCTACATTCAGCTGTTTGGCCAACAAGATTTCTTGCAGCAATAAACCGTATTTTCCATGGTGCATCCCTGCACTGGAAGCAATAATACACTAAAGCCCATAGTCTATCACTTGATGGAAAAAGGCCCAAAGCATCCACGGAGGGGTACTTACTGATTATAAAACCCTAATAATTCAACATATTTTAGGAACTTAATTTTCCTGGAATAAAAACTATTCTTAAGGATTCATTTACATCCTTAGCTTGAAATAACCTACACAATTTGAGCTTTTTGAAATAGCTTATTTCAAATTTGAAATAGAGCTTTATTCTGAAATGGCCCTTAATCCTCGTGGAATGAGGTTTACAGAATGTCGGAATAGCATGCCCGTTATTACAAAAGCTATTTTGAAATAACAGGTGCACCGTCAACGTGGAAAATGCTATTTTGAGATACTGGAAGTATCCGGAAATAGTGCCACTGTCTAGATGCACCCTAATATAGCTCATGAAAAAAAATACTCCAGTATTTGGTATCAAATGAATGAGCCACTTTTGCTTTCACAGACAGGTACTTAAAAATCCAGACCCATATCCTAATTCATGTTTCCGTATCACAACAACACCATCAAACTAAATGCAGCCTGATTGGCGTAGGTTAATCGGGAAAGGCTGATGGAGCTAGCTTTGGGTGGGGGAGACTCCAGGTTAGAAATGAGGTTCACTGCTGAATCCTCCCCTTGCTTCACAGCAGTAAAGAAGGCGATATGTTGGCCCGCTAGTCCTTTCTCTCCTATTATTGCTGGCCTTTATTTATATAGTGCTTTTGGCCAGTTCACGGGCTCTGTGACATATAATTAACCGAGACCCAGGTTTGACTTGCACTCCAGTCAATTGCAGCTCAGTTGTCAGGGTTTTCAAAGTGCTTGGTCTGTCATTGGCTTCCAAAGAAGTGCTGAGACCTAGGCTATGGCTACACTGTAGCCTTCTTCCGGAAAAGTTTATGCAAATTAAGCATGGCGTGGAATATTGCCACGCTTCATTTGCATAATTAATTAGCAGCCGCTTTTGTGCAAGAGGCTTTTGCTCAAAAAGGAGCTGTGCAGATGTCTCCTTTCTGCGCAAAACCCCCCTCTTGTGCAAGAGCTGTTCTTCCTGAAAAAACGAGGCATACCTGCACTCTTGAGGTAGCCTCTGCTCCTGGGGACAGCACGGCGAGGCGCAGGAGTGTCTGCCCCTCACACACACCTCCTCCCAACACACTGCCCCTCCCATCCTTCTCCCCCTCCACCCTAATGCCTCTCCTCCTCCTCCCCCTCTCTCCTCTCTCCTCTCCCAGTTTCCTTCCCCAGTCCCTCCGCAGTTACCTTGACCCCAAATAAAAAAACAGAGAATTTATTTTTTCCAAAACAGTGTGGTTTATTGTTTCTGCAGGCGAGAGGGAAAGGGAGGGGTATGGAAAGAAAGGTGCAGAGGGACAATGCACAGGGGAAGCCCAAGGGAGAGTGTCACTGGGGTCCTTGTGAAAAACTCTCCCTCGGGGCCTCCCGGATGTGCCTGCCCCTTGGTGGGCCTGCCAGATGGCAGCCGTGCACAGTAGCTTGAAGGCCCTGCTAAGCTGGTCAGCCTCTGCCACCTACCCTGGGAGGAATGCGTCCCCATTCCTCTCACAAATATTGTGAAGAACACAGCACGCAGCCACCACTTGGCGGATATTCTGCTCCCTGATGTCAAGTCGGGTGAGGAGGCATCAGAACAGCTCCTTCAGACACCCGAAGGCACCTCCCACCACCATGCGGGCCCTGCTGAGTCTGGCACGGTAGTGTTCCTTGTAGTGGTCAAGGTGTCTGGTATAGGACTTCATTAGCCAGGATAACACAGGGTAGGCCATGTCCCCCACAATGCACATTGGCATGTTCATGTGCCCAACCCTGATGTGGTCAGAGAAAAAAGTTCCAGCATGCAGCTTCTGGAAGATGCTGGAGTTGTAAAAGACACGGGCATTGTGCACCCTCCCTGACCACCTGACGTAGATGTCTGTGAACTGGCTGTGGTGGTCCATAATGGCCTGCAGGGGACCATCAAGAAGCACCCCTTCCAGTTGATGTACACAGATGCCCGGTGGTTGGGGGCCCAGATGGGAATATGGTGACAATGGTGTCTGCATTGCCAAGTGTTGATGGTCCTCACCACCTGTAGAAGGAGACAAACAAACAGATAATCGCAGGGTAACTGCTGTCCTGATGCCCTGCCTGAAGTGGTTCCAGGTGGCCTTAAATGCAATTCAGCGTCCAATCTGTGTGGACACTCTATTTCAAATAGCTAATTATTATTTCTATGGATATTTGATGTCTATCTGTGCTATTTCAAAATAAGCTATTTCGGAGTATTTTTTCTGGAATAGCTTATTCCGAAATAATTGGGCAGTGTAGACATAGCCTAGGAGAAGAAGGACTGCAGATTATGATGAAGTCTTTGTTTTTTCACGTACTCCTTTAGAATTCTGTCTGGCACCAGTTGTCATACTTATGCACCTAGCTGCAAGTGCCACTCAGAATTAAGACACAGGGGATGTTAGCAACAAATCTATGCTATTTAACATTTTGTCTTGAACATTTTTGTCTCAAATACAGTATTGTTGGCACTAGAAAGCCTAACGGATAATGAAAGGGATTAGCTCTCACACTCAGAAACAGTTGCAGAATATCTCAGAGCTCACACAAGTACTGTATTACCGATGAGCTGTATGTGGTCCTCTGTGTTTGTTTATGACATGCAATAATATTACTGGATGTGAGCTTTATATAGCCATGGAAATGTTTCCACAGGGAATCTGTGCTTTGATTAAATTTCTGTGTTGAATTGTCTGAGTTTGTGTAAAGCACAAAAAAATGTTTCCTTCTTAGCAGTTATTCATAAAACTCTGCCTTTAAATTACAAAAACATTCTCTAACTACCTATCCCCAATTAATTCCATGTCATAGTTGCACAGTTGCACTGCACTTGTGTTCCCTCAATATGGTCCAGCAAGGGCTCTCACTGTAGACCTCCAACTCTCAGTCATTACCTCTCTTGGGTAGAGACACATGCCTCTGTCCCTTCTAACCTGAGTATTTGCAGGATGAACAATTCCCTGACTATACTGTAAACTTCCCAGCAAAAGACAAATTGCTTAACCAGCTCTGCTTTGCTTCTCTCCTCAGAGACGGTACATAATTTGTAACTGTCCCAGTTAACTTATCCTCCCACCGCACCTTGCCTTCTGGGATGGGATCATTAGCTCTGTGGATATGGGGAAAGCAGTGGATATGATATACCTTGTGTGACAGCATGTTGGGGAACCCCCCAACCCTGCACCCCCATCCACAGCCAGATGTGACTCTCAGACAGCCAGTAGAGTAGACCGTTTTATTGGTTCTCAGGGACACAGCGTAACATAGGAGCCATGTCAGCACAGACACCGAGAGCAGACAGCCTTTTTCCTCTTGGGGGGAAGGACTCACGGGCCCTGAACCCCCCTTTCCTACTCTCAGTCTCCTCTCACCTTCCCCAAGCCGAGACCAACTCACACGCCCAGGAACTGGTCACTCAGCCCCCAGGCAGCCCCGCCTCTTGCTTTGTTCAGATTCTTCCACCCAGCCCAGGTGTCAGGCCAGCTGGGCCATTGCCTACATGCCTCCCGTCAAGAGTCCTCCCCCACTGGGCACTGCACACACAGAAATACACAGAGTCTCTGCAGACCAGCATAGAGCTGTAGGGATCACACTCAGCACAACAAAGCAACCAGTGAATGCAAAACCAGAGTGGATCCAGGGCAACATGAGTGGACAGAATCCCCACTACATCACATCTTGGCATTAACAAAGCTTCCCAGAAGTGCAGGGATCAGCTCTTCCTTCTCACAACACAAGTACACCTCTTACACTGTCGATGGTGGTGCCCCCAGTGTAGACATGGTCTTTCAACAGAGGGAACAAGTGTGAACACCTGGTGATTTTTGTTTTGTCGACTTTTGGACATCGACATAAGTTTTGTCAACAAAAATTGATAGTGTAGACTTACCCTTTGTCTGCTAGTCCCTGCAAAATCCAAGTTGAACCAGTGTATGTGAACCACTCTCCGGAGGTGGAAACCCTTTGTAGGTGCTTCAGTCGGAGTCAATTTTTCTAAATACATGCCACTATTCTTAGTTCTTGGAGCACTGTGATTCCCTTGACACCCCCATGGAAACACAGTCCTACAATAGTACATAAACACTTGCATTTTTAATAGAATGAACTCTTAAAACACTTAACCTTAATTCAATAAGTATTAGTTTAATACTTCAATTCAATAAGATTTATCCAGGATACTGCAAGATATTGTCATATCTGTCACACTGTGTGTTTACAGAGAAATGACTCCTAGTAGGAATGCTTATGTATATGGAAATAAAATCCATCAAATGACAGTCCGTGCATAAAGGCTCCAAGTAAATCAGCACTTTGAAGTGGAAAATGCTGCACAAACAGCAGCAAATTTAGCGCTACAGCAGGAATTCCCCATTGTTTCTGCAGAGGCAGTTAGAATCATGCTAAAATCAGAGCAGAGAGGGAGCTAGATAATTTGGGTTGTTGACCTGCTGTGATCACAATCTTTGGTAGCAATAAGGAGAGATGACAGAACAGTGCAATAGAAAATGTATGTAACTCTTTGCTCAGCCTGCAAATTCTTTGTTGCTGTCAACTTCCCATACAATTGCCAATATGCTCTCATTATATCACAATGTGAGAGTGTGCAGTGTTAGTAAATACTCTAGTAACAACAGATGTGCCACAGTTATGATCAATCTGAGTACATTTCCTGACAGAAATCACTGCTTTTCCTGTAACGGTCATTTGCAACACGATTTAAGACCCAATTTTGCTCCCATTGAATTAAATGGGAATCCTGCCACTGGCTTTAATGGAAACAGTATTGTGCCTCTTGTTAGAGGAAATACATTGCTAATTGTTGCTTGGTAGTGTAGGAATTAAAGCTGGATTTAGCTCCTGCACCATGTATGAAGGCAGCCTATGGAATTCACTGCCATGGGAGGTCATAGAGTCAAATACTGTTCCTGTACTTTAGTAAAACATGCATAATTGGTTGGCCAGTGATAACCATTGTGTTTATGCAGGCTAAGATTATCCTGAGAGAAATGAATATGTTGGTTTCAATATTCTACAGAGAGGTCATTACTCACTATTCACTTCTATGCGACTTTTCCATAAGGGCTAAACTTTCTGAATAGCAGGCCCAAGAGTCTAGAAAAATTCTTTGAGAAAAATCACTAAGTGCCCCTTCAGATGATACCATAAAGTGAAGCTTTCCAAAGATCCAGAGTAGAAGAAAAACCTAACACTGAAGATCACAAAGATTGGTCTGCTGCTGATCTTTTTTGAGAAGCTGTTCTGGACTAGTACATCAAATGTTAAAGAGCTCAACTTAAGGCGTTTTGATTTTAAAATGGAACACAGTGGTAGCTCTCTTTCCTGCCTCATGAATCACTAATATAATGTCTAAAATCAATGAGAAGTCCTGTGGTACCTTAGGGTGTGTCTAGACTACAGGGTTCTGTCAACAAAAGTGGACTTTTGTCGACAAAACTATACCTGCGTCTACACTACCACCGAGTTCTGTCGACATAACATCGACAGAACTCGGCAGTTTTGTCTATGGTGGTAAACCTCATTCTACAAGGAATAACTCCTTTTGTTGACAGAGTTCTGTCGACAGAAAGCGTTATTGCATCTACACTATCCTTTGCGTCTACACTCTCATGTCAACAAAGTGGCTTGCTTTGTCGACAGAACTGGATGTAGTCTAGACACTCTTTGTCAACAGAAGCTTTGTCAACAGTATCTGTCGACAAAGCCTCTGTTGACAAAAGCTTGTAGTCTAGATGTACCCATAGAGACTAACAAATATATTATATCATGAGCTTTTATGGGTAAAACTCAATTCATCAGATGAGTTGGAGTGGAAATTCATCTGATGAAGCGGGTTTTACCCATAAAATATATTTGTTAGTCTCTAAGGTGCCACAGGATTGCTTGTTGTTTTTAAAGTTACAGACTAACATGGCTACCCCTCTGAGACTTTATATTATGTCTACCATCCAGGGATTTCAAAGTGCTGAACAAACCTCCATTAATCCATATTGGTGGCAAATGAATTCTTTGGGCAGGAATAGAACCCATGTGTTTTGACTACTTTCTCAATATTCTGATCACTAAACTAAAACATCACACAAAGAAAAAGGTTTGAAGAAGTTCCTAGACCTGCCTTACTTTATTTTTTTGGGGTCTAGTCCCAAAATATATGCCATAAATTGTATTGCTGAGGTGTAGAAATGGAAGCACAGGGAACTGCTATACTTCTGTGCTACTGAGCTCATGATATTAAAGTTCATGACAACTTCACTGTTGTATGTTGTTCACACATTTCTTTTGATACTTCCTGGTGTATTGCGTTACAAGTACCAGAGGGAGTGAAGGAGTGATGTGCATGAATAGAAAGATCTTATGTTCACAAATACTGTGTTAAAGAACAACTGATCTCACATACTGTGTTTCTTAAATATAATACACACTTTAAAGTTTTATAGTACCACATTTGCTCTAATTTAAGATCAGTAGAAGCTTGTCAGAAACCTGAATATCATGCATTTTATTTGGGGGAAAGGAGAGTATTTTTTAACTTAAAATTACAGGGTTTTTATTTATTTTAATTAAAGATTGGTGACATTATTATTGAATTTTCAAGACTTGAAAGGGCTACAGGGTGGTGAATTAGTTGGGGACAATTGATAACCAACTGATTTTCATACACCTGCTTTTAGCCTGAATGGATTCCAGAGTATTTAAGAAGTGAATAGACATAGGGCTTGTCTACACTGGTAAATTGTGTCGAGGAAAAGTGCTTTTTGTTGACAGAAGTGCATGAGCATGCACACTGCAACTGAGGAATCCCATGTCTACAAAGCCAGTCATTATGTCATGCACATTTCCCAGATCCTCCATAGCAGAATGTGATTCATTGCCCTGCACACTTGCAGTAGTACGGCTCCAACAGTAGACTTCCCCACTCCAAACTGATTTACAACTGAGCGCTAGCAATTGGGAGTCACCAGCTTCCATACCGCAATTGCCACACGCATGGCTACCGAAAGGGCAGCTCTCATTCTGGTGTCCTTGCACCACAGGTCGGGGACGACACAGCTCAGCACACAGCTCTAGGAAGGTTGCATCCTAAAGTTCTGTAGTCACTGCTCTTCATCCATACCTCCATGATGATGTGATCCCACCAATCAGTGATGGTTTCCATAGCCCACAAACCACCCTGTACCACTGTTCTTTGAGTGCCAAATTCAACGACAAATTGCCACTGTCCATTTCATGCACACTGTCAAGCTCCTCTGAATTGTTTTTCCATGTCAGTAACTTCAAGATGATCTCCACTTGTGTGTGAGGTTTCAGTGACAGTTAACAGAGTACGCAAGAGAAGTGTGGGATCCTTTCTTTCATGCTATAGATGCCAGAGTGCACAGCGGAGAACGGCAATTGGAAAAAGGGCACAAAAGGATGCCAGAAGTCCCCAGAAGTCCTGCCTTATAGGATGTTTTGCATGGTCCCAAGATGCCCCAGGCTCTGTTCCATGCTCCCACAACACTAAGGCTATGTCTAGACTGCAGGCTTCTTTCGGAAGAAGTTTTTCTGGAAGATCTCTTCTGGAAAAACTTCTTCCGAAAGAAAGCATCTACACAGCAAAAGCACTCTGCGATCTGCTTTTTCGACAGATAGCGTCCACACTGAATGGATGCTATCTCACATTTAAGCTGTGATTACTATGGTCGGAGTGGCCACCAGGGCACCTGTGCTTTTTCCTCTTCTTTTGAAAGAACTCCCTCTTCCCATCCACACACGCCTTTTTCCAAAAGAGCTCTTTCGGAAAAAGGCTTCTTCCTTGTAGAAAGAGGATTACCAGTGCTGGAAAAAAACCCTCTGTTCTTTCGATTCACTTTTGAAAGAATGCGATTGCAGTGTAGACATTACTCAGATTTTGTTGGAAAAACAGTCATTTTTCTGACAAAACTCTGTAGTGTAGACATACCCTAAGAGACAGATGGTGTCACCAGACTGTGTGGGATACATACACACTGTACACTGCTCCTCTTGTCGACAGGAGAGCTAAGGCCATGGACACAATCTATTGACAGAGAGCACAAGTGTAAACACACTTGGCAACTTTTTTTGACAACTTCTATGTGTCAAAATTAGTTTCCTCAACAAAACTCTGTCGTGTAGCCATACCTTTCGTATCACATAGGTAACACTTATCTGAAATGCAGGCTTGGGGAGGAGCTCCGTGGCAGTTTTACGGCATATACAAGCAATAGCCCAACAGTTTAGGACAAGAAGTGAAGAATACTTTTCCTGTTGAACAAATCAAGACAGGCAAACTAACACTGAAGAGCAGGTCCTCACTCAGTACCCAATATTGAAGAAGGGTTTCCCTTCACCTTCTAGGCCTGCTCAACAGGTGGGAATAATCTATTTCCTGCACTGGGTGCTGAGCTACACACCGCCACAGGTGCCAGGGACTGGGCTTCAAGGAACTCTCCAGTTCATAAGATAAGTGCACATGCTCAAGTGGAGCAACCTGCTTCCCCTGGTGGTTTCTCCATGGGCTAGAGCAGTGGTCTCCAACCTTTTTAAGTATGAGATCACTTTTTGAATTAAGTGCAATCCAGGATCCACCTCAAACCCAAACACTCTTGCCCCGCCTCCTTCCTGCCCCTACTCCAAGGCCCCGCCCCTGCTCACTCTATCCTCCCTCCCCCATCCTCACTCACTTTTATCAAGCTGGGGGCAGAGTGCTGGAGTGCAGGGGAGGGGGATGTGGACTCTGATCTTGGGCTAAAGGATGTGGAGTGTGGGAGGGGTTCTGATCTGAGCCTGGGGCAGGGAGTTGAGGTGCAGGAGGGGGGTTCAGAGTGCAGGGTCTGGGAGGGAGTTTGGGTGCAGGGGGGCTTAGGGCTAGGGCAGGGGTTTGGGATGCAGAAGTGGTTCAGGACTGGGGCCAGGGTTTGGAATGCAGGCTCCAGCTGGGCACTGTTTACCACAGGTGGCTTCTGGGTGGGGGTGCAGGGGTATGTCTAGACTGCATCCCTCTGTCGGCAGAGGGATGCAGATTAGGCAGGTCAACATTGCAAATGAGGCAGGGATTTAAATATCCCGTGCCTAATTTGCATACAAATGGACACCGCGTTTTGCCGACTCAGCACAAAAGCCTTTTTTGCCGACTCAGCAAGAAAGCCTTTTTTGACAGATCCCTTGTGCCTCCTGCAAGGAGGTTTACAGGATCTGTCAAAAAAGGCTTTCTTTCTTGACAGATCCCCCTCTAGACTGCCGCTTTTTGCCGACAAAGTGCTGAGCCGGCAAAACGTGGTGGCCATTTTTATGCAAATTAGGCACGGGATATTTAAATCTCTGCCTCATTTGCAATGTCAATCTGCCTAATCTGCATTCCTCTGCCAACAGAGGGATGCAGTCTAGACATAAGGCAGGCTGATACCTACTCTGGTGTTGTACCACTCCTAAAAGCAGCCAGTGAACGCTCTCCATGCTTGCACCCACTACTGTGTGGAGATGAGGTAAAGGAGGGAGGGAGGGGCACCCTGACATCAGCCCCCCCTCTTCTTCTTCCTCTGCCCTGCTGGGGAGCAGCTCCAAGGTAGAGTGCAAGAGCAGCCCAGCAGTGCTTAGAGGGGCAGAAAGAGTGCCAGCACTTGATAGCCTCCCGGCTTAAACAGTCAGGATCACCTGTCAGAGGCTCCAAGATCTACCAGTAGATCCCGATCTACTGATTGGTGACCACTGGGCTAGAGCAATGGCTATCAGATTTACAGTACTACCTCTTTCCCACCTACCACCACTTCCCTTTCAGATGTGTGTGGTTCAGTTCCCATTTCTGCTCCAGATGTCATCCATGACCTTGGGCCAATTGTTTCATTTCTCTGTGCCTACATTTCCCATCTGCAAAATTCACTGTGTTTATACCGCCCTTTCTCTATCTTGTCTATTTAGTTATATACTCAGAGGGGCAAGGTCTGTCTATGTTTTTCAGGCCCTCTCACAACAGAGACCTCTCCACTGGGATCTCCAGATGCTCCTGTCATACAAATAATCCATAATAGCAAAAAGAAAATGAAAAACTGCTTGCTCATGTTCTTGATATATTTTTCAAAGAGTGCGCCTCATGGAAAAATATTTGGTTTTTTCCCCTTTCTTTAAATAGTAACAAGACAATGGGGTCAGGGATTGGCACAAAACCCGTCCAGACTGCATCCATTTTCATATAATTACTAAAAGAAATTTGTCTTAGTTTTGTGTTTTTAAACACCCAGCTAATCCAGCTTTCCTCCCGGCTTCCTGGCTTCATTTCTCACAAAGCCCTGCTATTTTATTATGTCTCAATGGTTGCACTGATGCCTCACTGAAGCTAGACACCTCAGCACAGTTTTACTGTTAGGGCTCATAAGAGACTTAAGAAGCCTTGAACTCCCCTGGCTTTGCACTTCAGAAATGACTAGTGTAATTCTAGCTATGACGAGCTCCATTTATTCCTTGGTCCTGCTTGAGGCCTACTGTCCTTCAGAATTCCTTGTCTATGCAGTTGCCAGAGGATGGATGGGGGTCCCTTTGCCTCTCTTCCAAGTGCTATGGCTCGCTCTCCCTCTAGCCATGAATCTGCTGTTGGATAGAATGTAAATTAGAAATAACCCCTCTGAATTTTGGGGGGTCACTTTTTGTTCACATTAGGGGCATCATTTTGGGAAAAATTCTATTGGATGGGAGTGGGAGGCAAAGTTGTGTTAGCATATAGAACATTATATCCTGCAAAGTCAGGGGGAGACGGGTAAAACATATAAACCCCTGAGAAGTCCCACTTGCCCCCTAATAAACAAAGTCCCTGATGCATACCTGTGTAAGCCCTGTGACCTGAAGCTTTATAGGCTAAGGAACTCTCTGGACCCATCTGTTGTTAACAGGGGAATGAACAGCCATGGAGCTGCTTCATCTGCATGAGCTATTTGACATTTCAAAATTTCCTTTTGTCCCAACTTGGGATGAAAAGTTGAAATTTTGAAATGTACCATGAAAGGGAAATTCTGAAACACTTTATTTAGGAAACAGCAAAACATAATGCCCACGTTTCACTTTGATGTGATGAAACATTATAATGATATATTATATAAAAGTATATCAAATAAATATTCAAACTGAATCAAAAGCCTTTAAAAGTTTGAAAATATGAAGTCAAAATTAAACAAAACAGGAACATTTAAAAACACAAGAAACTCAAAATAAATATTTCATTCCAATAAAAGTTACCAGCCCTTCACCAGCCAGGTGTGAGAGGATGCACGGAATGCAAGTACTTTCCCCTCACTCCCTGATAGTCTGGGGAATGGGTTGAAAAGCAAATCATGTCCTGGAGCTCATGGCTGCTGCCCCCCTTACCCTGCCAAAACTCTGCCTTGACCAGCATCTTGAAAATCAACCTAATGTGGCTAAGTTTGACCTTAACTCCCAATGCTGAGGCCTAAATGAAGGTGAAATCATTATAGGTTAGTTAGATGGTCATCTTCTTTCAGGTGGTTGAAGTGGTGAGTAAGTGGTGGAACCTCAAGATAAGACCAAGCTGCACTTCCCACGGGACTAGAATGCAGTTCAGGGTTCTGCAGCTACATTATTCAAAGATACA
This sequence comes from Pelochelys cantorii, assembly GCA_032595735.1. Classification (NCBI taxonomy): domain Eukaryota; kingdom Metazoa; phylum Chordata; order Testudines; family Trionychidae; genus Pelochelys; species Pelochelys cantorii. The sequence goes on along the minus strand of CM064326.1, from coordinate 326,733,129 downwards.
GAACAGGAAGTGAGATTCAAAAGATGAGGAGGGGAGAAGTGATGTAGTCAAGGGACATTCCTCATGGACATTCACACCAGTGGCTAGGGAACAGAAATAATGGACTACTGCAGAAATTACCATGGGGGGGCGGGGGCAGGATTTGTCATTATTCCTACTGATACATGATTATCATGTATTCCTAGATTGATGTTGTGTTCCCTCTTCTCTAATAAAGCTGTCCTCACTTACACAGATTTGGTGCTTGTGCATGGGGAAGTATTGCCCATTAAGGACCTGGAAGATATTTAGTGATCCCAGCATTTAATGTGAGTGGCATCTCAAGCTGGCATGGTCACCTTTAAGAGAGATCCCTAGTTATCTGAATCCCACCGTTACAGCTGGCACCCAGCAGGATAACACCTGTTAACCAAGAACTGAATTTTGTCTGGATATTGATATTTCAGGAAGACAAAAGATTAGAGTCGAATGACAAAAGCCAAGAGAAGGATAAGTGCTCCTTTGCATATTTGGGGGGGGAGGAGCTTAATAATGTAGCATTGTCAATCATAGACCGTAAACCGCTGAAGTCATCATCTTCATGCCTTGTATGACACAGCCCTGTTCTGGGGCACTACAAAGCCCACCACCACCACGAGGACCAACAACAGGCAGAGAGGCATGGCTACTGCCATATGCCATGACAGAGTGTAGTATGCTCGCTGGCGGGCATGTTGTGGTAGTGCAGGATTTTACAGGAAGTATTGTAGTCATAAGGGAGAAGGAGCCGGACAACATAGCAGACTTCATCTGTGGGGGGGGGGGGGTTTGTGTACACAGTACCCAGCACATGTCAGGTGCTGCTGTAATGCAAAAACAAGAAACAAGAAGAATGCTTTCTCTTCACTGCATAAGAAATTATGATTTTCTTAAGTCAGCAGAACTTGTTTTGCTAAATAGTGGGGGGCAAAATCACACTTTTTGTGTTTAAAAGGAAAATGTACCGTGTCGTTAACCACCATGTTCCCTTGAGATCTGGTTCTGGGTCATGATTCACGGATGTCAATGGAAAATTTGCCATTGATTGGAGGCAGATCTGAGCAACAATAATCTTTTTCTGACTCAGTCCTGGTAGAGTTCCCCCAGATGGCTACTCCCCAGACTCCTATGTTTGGATCAACATCCTGGATAATGCATACTGCTTAGCTCCCCTGGATCTTGGCAGATTTCAGCCACAGTCTCTGGCTTTGGTCTCTCAGGCACATTTTCCTGGCACAGATTCTGTTGCTACTTACAGGAATTGTGACTCTACCATCCAGCTGCCCTGTGCCCCCAATACTAGTTCTGACCCTCTCCACCAAAGACACCCTAGTCATTCATGTACAGCCACTCCAGAGCACCACGCTGATGGGTATTCAGAGTTACAGTTTACCCTGCAGGGAGATGTGATAGTTGAAGTAAGAACACACCGGACTTTGCAAAAAGAATTGTAAACCAATCACTTTACTGAGAGAGCTCAAGAACTATACAGGTCCATGCACAATAAGAAACCTGTAAGCAATTCCCTGCCTCGGTTTCCTCGCCAGTCCTGAGTGGTCTCTGGAATTTGGTCTGCACCCTCAGAGGTACCCACGTGCCCTCTCCCAGATCAGACCCCTCCATCTCGTTCTTCTGGTCCTGTTCTGGTCAATGAGGGTATGTCTACACTGCCACCCTAGTTCAAACTAGGGTGGCAGTGTAGCCATACCCTGAGAGAGATCTGCTCAGAGAAGATCTGCTCCTTTTATAATTTCCAAGTAATTTCTGTCATGTGACCCTCTTGATCTGCCTCAAAGACCCTCCTCAGTGATCAGAGTCCCAGTCTGTTGCTTCGTTAACACTGACCTGGAGTCTAGACTTGAGCCAATTTCATCTAAGATGAAGCCACACCATTGATCTGCTAGGGCAAGTCTTATTCAGTAGTGGATTATCCTTAATGACCGTGCCATTCGTAAGCAGACACCAGATGACAGTCCCCCTCCTCTCCCTTGCAACAAAAAGTATGATTTAAGAACACAGCCAATGTTTCCATATGGGCATAAACAGAAAACTCATTATACCAAAGTGCTGCAGCACCAAGTCCACTATACCATCACATTGCTTCACTTCATTTTAAAGAGAAATCTGCTATGCCATTGGACTACTCCTACCTAATATCTTCTGCACTGGTTTGCTACTGACCACTGGAGATTTACTCCCCTTTAAATACAGCAGTAATAATGAAAATATTGTTAACTAATAGTAGCCATGTTCTTACAGAAGGTAATGTGGTTCATTTGTAGCCAGGCCATGTTTTCTCCTGTATCTATTCATAATGCATAATACTCTGTGATGATTTTTCCATCAGTTTTACATATGATTTCTTTTCATATGAGGCACAACAATCTCATGCTTTAATCATTTGTACACAGACATAATGTAGGTCAGAAAAAAAAAGCCCCTTCCCTACAAATATCCCCACATGTATCATCTATGCAAAGTTATAGAATGTGTTAACCCCACAGTTACCTTCCCTGTAGCTATTATTCAACTTCTCTACATCACTCCAGATTTCCACAGATGTCAGACTAGAAAAAAGCCACCCACCAAATGCCAGCATAATGATTTATTTCCATGAGTGGTGAGCAATGTGACTCTTCAAAGCCATTCCCTGCAGAGATACAGGATTTCCCTAGCTCATTTATTTGGCATGTGAAGGCTTTTTTTGTCATCATAACCTCCTCCATGTTCAGGGAATGCAATAAGCAGCCTGCATTTTTGTTCCTCTTGTTTTTTCACATTAATGTTTCTTCCTCAAGACCCAGATGTCATATGGGCATTTTTATTATTAAATAAGCCTGTGTGGGCTGACCAAAAGCACTAGTCTCTGTTCTCAGCATAGTGGGACTCTTCCCAATTTCACTTGTGCCATTTAGTTCAGTGAAATTAATCCTAATTTATGACAATGTGAGATCAGAATCATCTCCTAGAACTGCAAATTAAAAACAAAGGACCTTATTTCACTCTCTCTTGTATGTACAGCTGCTCATAAAACGTCTATCAAAATGAGATGTTGCATAAAAGGAACACATCCATCATCAAATGTTTTCTGTTTTCCAATCAACTCTGTTTACAGCAGTGTCAACTGGAAAGTAACCAGCCCAGAATGGTATGAAAGCAGAATCAGTTCCAATGGGTCTCTTTCTGCTCTTGGTTAGTGTAAACTTGGAGTAACTCATTGACTTTGGTGTAATTTGCAAACATAATTGGCCTTCAGGATTTCACACTTCAGTCAATAGGCAATTTAGTGCACAAATGCACCCCTTCTTTGTTTCCTTATGTATCTTTGTAATGATATTCATGATGTGTATGGGAGACATTGTTTGGGCTTTCCAAATGAGAGCCTCCAGCTGCAAGAGATTGTGCTGGCTAAACAGTGAAATGAAATGAATATAGTCGATATAGAAACAAACTTGGATCAGAGGGAAGGGCTTTGAATATATACATTAAAACATCACAGAACTCAAGGGAGAGAGTAATGTGTTGTTAAAGAACACAATGACAGTTGTGGGAAGCATAAGCAACTATAATTAGTAAGGTGACATCAGGTGAGAAAGGTATTGGTTTGATCCTTGTCTTGTTTAAACTGTTGGGGTACATCTAGACTAAAAGCCTCTTTCAAAAGAGAGCGTCTAGACTACAGCCAGTACTTTCGAAAAAGCAAGCCACTTTTTCAAAAGAGACCCAGTCTGGATGCTCTCTTTCGAAAAAGCACTGTTTGCATTCAAGAACATCTTTTTTCAAAAGAGCACTTTTGAAAAAAGACGTTATTCCTCGTAAAATGAGGTTTTCCGCGATTGAAAAAACTGCCGCGTTCTTTCAATTTACTTTTGAAAGAACACAGCGGCAGTCTAGATGAAGGGGAAGTTTTTTTGAAAAAAGGCCACTTTTTTTGAAAAAACCCTGTAGTTTAGACACCCTTGTAGACCAGGAATAACTCTACTGCAAGCAGTGGAGATGCTGTATTGTACCATGAAGAGAAAGACATAACGTAAGACCATAAGAACAGCCATACTGGTTCAGACCAAAGGTTTGAATGATTCCTAATTCTGCCATGATTTACACCCCCTCTAGCTATGCTCCCATCAGGTTGCATAAGCAGTAAGTTGGTACAGAACTGGCCATAGTGTACACTTGCCACAAGATCATCCTCTTTTGTCAGAACACACATTGCAGTGACTCTTCCTTTCCAGCACCTGCTTGTGTCCTGGTTCCGCAATGGTCTATCCCATCCATGGCCTCACCCTTCAGCAAGGTCAGCTCTCAGTCCAGTCTCCTCCCAGGGTTAACGGAAAACAAATGAAATCGGAGCTCTAAAGAGCCATCTGGGCAGTAAAGTCCATAATATATACAAGAGTCCTTCATAGATACCCAAGGCCTATGCAATCAAGATTCAGTCACCGAATAGCCTAGGTTACTGGGGTTAGGGGTGGGAGAACCTGTCTTCACTGTCCTGGTTTCAGCTATACTTAGCCCCTTATAGACCTATTCAGCCCTTTTTATGGCCTGATTGGCTTCCACCTGTTCTCCACCCTTCTGGGTTCCAGATAGGGTGACCAGATGTCCCAATTGTACAGGGACAGTCCTGATTTTCAGGGCTTTTCCTTATATAGGCACCTATTATCTCCCATCCCGTCCCAATTTATCTTGTTTGCTATCTGGTCATCTTAGTGTCAGAGGACCAACTCTTGGGTTCTGCCTGCAGTTTATTGTGTAAGGCCTTCCTAGGTAACTCTTAGAGGTCTGAACTCAATACTTTTGCCTTCCAGCAGGGCACTTTCTGATTGTAGGCTGGACCAAAGCAGCACAGACCTCCAGCAGGGAGCTGTGAATGCATGGTATACCCCATCACATACAGGTTAGAGTAAAGAGCAGGGATTGTACATTTAGAGTCTAGATTGCCTCTATAATACAAATGAGTATATCTGGACTGCTGCCAAACTTTGAGGAAGGATAGATCCAGACCTGACTTTTGTACGTGGGCCCTCTTTCTATAGTGAAACAAACCAAAACCATTCATATGTACCTCATTATGAAGGCCAGATTCACATCTGAATTTATGTGCCTGAGGCTCATCTGTAAGAGAAATGTGAAGAGAAGTGTTATAACATTTGTTTAAATATTGTTATTTACACAGTATTTCACAGAGAAGTTTTGGTTCATGTAATGACACTAAAGCAGTTAATTTCTTCCCAAGTAGCAGTTGGGAGAGCTGGATAATGTCACTGTCTCTTTTACAAAGACAGAACAGAGAGATTGTGATTAAAAGGCGCGTGTACACATACACACACATACACCCCTGGTTAATGTTGCTTCCATTACTGTGGCAGCTCCTTACAATTTGCAGGTTGCAGCTGCAGTATTCATTAGCCATCTGACAGTGCAATTCACCAACAGACAATAATAAACCACTGAAAAGGGTGAAAAATTACTTTTTTATTACATATAATAAAGGAAGCCCTTTATAATATTAATAGTTCAATGAATGGCCTTACATTCAGGTTAGAAAGATCACTTAAAGCTGCAACTGACAGACTGCTAGATTCTCCCCCACCAAAATCAGATCAATGGGACAACGTTAACTGTACCACAACAAGTAAAACAGATGGAAAAGTCTCTGAGGCCTGCAGGAGCAACTGGGATGATGAAGTCAAAGAGACCATCAGACAGGAATATTCTGTTTAAGTGTATCTTCCACATTTTATTTTCTTTCAAGCTCAGATAAACTGTAAGTTGCATAGTCTAAACTGTGCTTTAGATTCTTTAGCACCTACTGGTTTGCAGCATTGATTTGCTTCTTAATGGGAGGCCTAATAATTTTTAAAGGCTGTGGTCACAGGCAATCCAGGCTGGTGATTTATCTGCTTGTTGAGTTTTCAGTCCAAATTTTTGCCATAGATTTAAAAAAAACCCTATTCCTCATCATTCAGACTATACTGACATTATCCATCTGCTTCCCTTGACATATTCATAGGTTTTCTTATGTGGACTGTTTTACTTTTGGCATTTATCCACAATCCCACTCCTCAGACACTTTTGTTTCATTGACGCTATCCTGGCCTATGCAAGAATCTATAAAATGAGAAACGCAGGCCTCCTCACCATTGTGTTTTATCTTTTTTGGTGTCACAGGGAATAAACTTGTGTCTAAAATATGAATGGAAGACCTTCACAAGAGGCTAAGTCTTGCTCTGGCAAGTCCTGCACAAGGGAGCAAGGATGCTGGCAGATGAATTCACAGGTTGTGACCTTTATTTTTCCTAGTGAGTGCTCCACCACCGCTCCTCCCCAAGGCCCCACCCCAACTCAATCCCAAGGCCCTGCCTTTGCTCCCTCTCTTCCCACATCACTACTCCCCCTCTGCCAAGGCCCCACCCTCACTCCACCTCCTCCCCTTCCTTCCCTTTTCATGCCACATCCCCTGAGTTCCTCCTGCTTGCTAAACAGCAGATCAGCAGCCAGCCCTGGGGCTGAAACCACTGTGTCCGGTGGGTGCTCAGCACCCTCTATTTTTTTCTATGGGTGCTTGAACCCCAGAGTTGGCTTGTATGGAACCTTGACAGGAAAGGCAAACTAGCCTGTCACACGTCCTCCTGGTCTACTATAATTTGCTGCTGCATGCGCCCTTCCTGGCCCATATGCTAGCTGGCTGGAGACCCACATCACACAGCTATCTCTAGATCACCAATTATACTTTTAGAATACGTAACTGAAAGTTTTTACCATCTGACTCATGTTCATTGACCTCTGAGGAATCTATTATTGGTCTCATGGCTATCAAGCAATTAAAAAGGTATTCACAGTTAATCACATTTTAAAATATAATCACAATCACACAGTTAATAATAATTTTCTAAACTTTTTTTGGAGTTTTCGACATATTCAAATATATTAATTTCAATGATGACGCAGAATGCAAAGTTCACAATACTCACTTTATATTTATTTTTATTACAAATACTTGCACTGTAAAAACAAAAGAAACAGGGTTTTCAGTTCACCTATTACAAGTACTATAGTGCAATTTCTACCATGAAAGTTGAATTTTACAAATGTAGTATGATGTACAAAAAAATGCATTGTCAGAAATAAAACAACATAAAACTTCAGAGCCAACAAATCCATTCCTACTTCTTGTTCAGCCAGTTGCTGAGATGAACACAGTTGCTTACATTTGCAGGAGATAATGCTACCTGCTTCTTGTTCACAGTGTTACCTGAAAGTGAGAACAAGTGTTCACATGGTACTGTTGTAGCCGACATTGCAAGATATTTATATGCCACGTACACTAAAGATTCATTAGTTCTTTCATGCAAAAAAACATCATTCCAGAGGATAGGTGTCCATTTTAATGACAGTTTCTGTTTGATAACAATCCAAAGCAGTGTGGACCAACCCATGTTTATTTTCATCACCTAAATCTAATGCCACCAGTAGAAGGTTGATTTTCTTCCGTGGTGTTTTGGGTTCTATAGTTTCTCCATTGGAGTGTTGCTCTTTTAAGACTTCTGGAAGCATGCTCCACACCTCGTCCCTCTTGGAATTTTTTCTTTGTAGAGAGAAAAATATAAAATGTTCATTTCACTGCTTTTTAGTGTGATGGCTGAGGTTGCTTTTCCTTCATGGTAGTAAAGAGGTAGCCAGCTGTGTTAGTCTGATCTTGCTAAAACAAAAGGAAAAACTATGTAGCACTTTAAAGACTAACAAAATGGTTTAATAGGTGATGAGCTTTCGTGGGCCAGACCCACTTCCCCAGATAATATTCTGAAAGAGAATTGGCATGACCATATATACCAAAGGAATGCAGGGGAAAAAATGAACACATAATTAAACTTACAAATCAGATTTAAAACAGAAAGTGGGGCGAGAGAGAGGGAGGGAGGGAATAGCTGTTTATAAGTCAATGAATGGCTAATTGGGGTGATAAGTGGGGAAGCTGTCTTTATAATGTGTAAGGTAATTAGCATCTTTGTTAAGGCCCATTCATAAAGTGTCAAATTTAAGCATGAATGAAAGTTCTGAAGTTTCTCTCTGTAATCTGGAAAAACCTGTCAGTTTGCATTTCAACCTACCTGGACATTGTTTTAACGACCTTACTACATGCATTTTACTTCAAAGAGACTTTAACACCAGATTACAGACATCCCTGATTAGCCATTCATTGACTTATAAACAGCTGTCCCCTCCCTCCCTCTCCCTCCCTTGCCCCACCTTCTGTTCTAAATGTCAGGTGTCACGGCCACACTCAGCTCAGCCATAGGTTATCCCTTCATCTCCACGAAAAGTTTCACTTCATCCCTCAGTTCATAAAACTACCTCAGCAGACATCCTCAGCCCAGCCACCATCCTTCATAAGGATAAACTACATCACTATACTCTGAATCAAGGTCTTTCAATAGCTCTTTAAACTGGCAGCTGTTTAATCTTCTACTTTTAATAAAGTTACTGATAGATATTGCTATCGACATTATGTTCAGCCACATGGACTGCGCACACAGATTCCTTGATGAATGATGCACCAGCACACAATCAACTTATTTGGATCAAGGCTAAAGTGATCCATTTCTTTCTTGAATAAGGCAACTAATCCCTTCTGAGATCCTACCGTAGCCAGAGCACCATTAGTGGTAAGACCATTCCATTTTTCAAACGATAACTGAAGCCTGGGCACGGCTAATGAAACTTTCTCAAAAATCTTCACCTTTGTTGTCATCAGACCACTCCCTAGGTCTGCCCAGAGGATCCTCTGGCCAGAGAGTTGATCGCCCCCTACAAGGCAAACTGTGTACCAAACCCAGGATTCAGCAGGGCCCACGCTCCACCTGCCCTGTCAGTTGTACATTGACTGGCCACTGGGGCCAGGAGGAAGAGGCTAATGGAAGCAAGTCAATAATGGCTGGGCACTCAGGGCAGTGGCAGTGGTAGCAGCCAGAACAGGGACTCTCTCATGAACCCAAACTTGCCATAAGGTGGCCAGCACCAAGGCAAAGGCAATGTTTCCTTCCCTGCCTTGTTCCTGGGGCCCTGGAGTTGAACACTATGAAGTCTCAGGCTCTAACTGCCCCCCCCCCCGGGCAGGGATGGGGAATTTCCAGCTGTGGGCCAGATTAAATTAAGTGATAAATCATCTGGCCTACCAGACAGAGGATACTCCACTGCACAAAAGCTTTACATCGTTTCGGTTTTGAATGCAGCTATGTCATGAAAAAAAATCTACATTTATAAATTGCATTTTCACAATAGAGATTGCACTGCACTACTTTTATGAGGTGAACTGAAAAATACTATTTTCTTTGTTTAGCATTTTTACACAGCACATTTGTATTTAGAAATAACGATAAAAAGTGAGCAGTGTACACTTTGTATTCTGGCTTGTAATTGAAATCAATATATTTGAAAAAAAATCCAATATATTTAATACATTTCAATAAGTATTCTATTGTTTAACAGTGCGATTAAAACTGTGATTAATCACAATTAATTTTTTTTAGTTATTTGTGTCAGTTAACTGTGATTAATCGACTGTCCTAGTCTCAAGTCATTCGTTTGGTGGGGGCAAACATCTAGATGACAAAGCTGTGAGCACAGTGGAACCAAATGGAAGTCTTAGCAGGGAATCCAAGGACAGAATGGGGTTATAAAGATTGGGATTACCAGCATCCCAGTCAGGCTGGCGATACATTGCTGCTATAGTACAGAGCAGTGATCTCCAACCTTTTGGTGCCCAATATCACTTTCTGAATTTATGGGAGACCCAAGACACTCCCCAGAATTGACCAGTTGATTATGATCAGCCGGTTGGTGACCACTGATATAGAGGAGAGGCACTTGAATCTGCTTTCACTTTTATTGTTGTAAATCAGGGGTAACACAATGAACTCAGTGGGGTAACAGCAATGCCAAGCCATTATAAAATAAAAGGAGACCCAGGGCTATGCTGCTTACTCTTTTTCACAGAGAAACAGAGGACTTCACATTCTTGTGCTCTTCGTCTTGCACCTTTTATGAGCACAGAGTTAACCAGAAAATTTTAAAAGACTAAAATATGTGGATAAATATAGAAATGATTTCATCTGCAGAAAAAGAGCTCTGCATATTTCATGTAGCCTGTTAATGGTGGTTTATGTATATTCATTGGTTCTTCTGTTCAAGAGATATTTCCCTCTTTCTGCACCCTCTTCTCCCAAATGGCTATATCCCTTACCCTGGAAAATACAGAGCAAAGAGAAGAGCCGTTGCTGTGTGATGACAACATCCCTTGATTTTAATCACCTCCTTGACTATAGTTAATTTACCACTCTGACAGCCTTCATATTTTTAAATCAAACATAAATGATCTTTCACAACAACTTGATATTAAAAGGTTAAACCCCAGGAAAATATTTCCCTTAAACATAAGTGTCTAGACATTAAAAATATCCTTTCATACCTGAGTCACTGTTACCGTAAGGCCCAGAAGTGCTTATGATAACTGCTGGAATGAAACTTCAGTGAGGACAAAGGGCATGGCAGGTACATATTTTCTTGTTTTCATTGTTTTAGGATTATTTAACTAATCAGCTTAGATGACAGGGTCCTTCATTTTCCTCATACCTTTCCAGCCATATTGCATTAGTGCATTGATCCAGGAGTACATGCTCCACTATCTGCTATGCTGGGAAGAATTCTTCTACATGCCTGGACCTGTGACGAATGACTAACAAGCACCTCTTATTTAATACTTCTCCCTCTATTAATTTCTTACCTAATCAGAATCTTTTTCAGGTAGACAGTGTCAAAGTTGTAATTGGACTGTGCCTCTTTAAAGAGAAAACAAAATACCTCACAACTGATCCCATCATGAAAATGCAGAGTTAGAGCTTACTACAATGCCACATAAAAAAATTATCCTGCAGCACTCACAGGATTCCTCCCAATTACATGTTGATCAGATACATTCTATAGAGCCCTTTCACCCATCTGTTTTGAACTAGAGGAGCTTGTGGTTTTCAACAGGCTGCTCTAATTCCTAATCAATGGCACATTATGACCCAGAATGATGTTATAGCTCATATTAAGTTCCAGTTCAGGTCAGAACACCATCACTCCCTTTCCCTTCAAACTTTGATGGGCCACATCAAAAGGAATTCCAATGTAAGCCACATCCTGGCTTTGATTTTTTCCAAAAGACAACCAAAAACATGACCTCCTCATCTCATTTCTACTTCATACTTTGAATTTTAAAAAGACATTGGGCTTCCTAAAAATATTAGGATTCATAGACATGTAGAGGTAGAGTTAAAATTGGATGACTGAGTTATTTGGCCTATACCATCAAATCCTCTAATAGTAGTGTTTTAAAATAGACTACAGATAGTACCTGCAAGTGTTATACACACCCGCATTTCTTTAATACGTTCAAATGGGAATCATAAGCACTTTCATATTCACATATACAGTATAAAATGAGCTTAATATTACAGAAGCTCAAATAAGAGGATACAAACGAAAAGTGGTTTTTTAGTCATTATTGTTGGATACTGCGTACTGTTTAGGCACAGACTATATATTTGCAATTTGAAGGAGATTTGTGAACAGATACTTATTTAAAAGTGGTAAAAATAAAACAAAAAGAAAAAATGAGATGATTTCACTCCCTTTTGCTCACCTGTTTCCATAATTACACTCTTTTTAGTCAGTGTTTTCACATCAAAGCAGGGTAAAGCAAACTGATTCATGTGCAGATGCTAGTGTCATGTAGCAACAGCTGGTTAAATTTTACCTTGCTTTGATCTGTTTTAGGTGATGGGGTAATCTGAATGACTGTTTAAAAAACTCTTGTATGATTACACTCTCTAAATGTTAATAGGAGGGCAAACAAGGGAAATTTATTTTAAGGCTCTGCTAAAAGTTTTGCAAACAAGCACACCCAAGCAGATCTTTACTTTCCTCTCAGGCTTAGTGAGAATCTGCTTTTCAATACGTGGATTTCTTTACCAGTAAAATAATTACCTCTATTCCATATTTTTCAAGGCTTTCTTTAAAGACTTCTGAAAAGTTTCACTCAAGATAGCAAAGTTGGATGGAAATGATGTAAGTAAGATCTGAGATTTTCTGACACCTGAACAATAATATATTGAGAGTCTATGATGATGATAAAGCGTGTCAGAAAATGGATTGTTTTTCCACGGAAAATGTTGTCTGTCGGTGAAAAAAAATCAAAACCTGAAAACTTTTGCCTAAAACCCCCTCAATTTTTATTTGAAATGCATTGAGAGTATCTTAAAGAGGGTGTTGGTCAGGTGCTTCATACTCCCATTCTCATCAGTGGACCAAGCTCCCTAGCCAGACCACATCTTCCATGATGTACTGTCTCCCCACTTTCTAAGCCATGGTTGTGCATCCTAGGACTCCCTCGCCATGGTATTTCATGAGAAATGTAGTCTGAGACTGAGTAATGCTACATCTTGGGTGGATGATTCCTTGCTCCTGCCCCTTCAGGGATACTCTATTGCTGAGGGTAGATATTGGATTTTCATTTTCATTTTAATGTATATAGCAAGATCGTTTGGATACCAAGAATCCATTACTTTAATTAATGGTGAGGTTTTTCAGCTTTGACTAATTCACCAGCATTAAAGAGCATTCTGCAAGTATTATAAAAAGCAAACTTTATAAAATGAAGCACCTTTCAAGATTCCTGTGTCCTACACATGCCAACCACAGCATGTGGTTTACCTCACCTAGTGCATCAAATGCCCCAACAGGAACTGTGTTGGTGAAACCAATCACTAGGCTCTCAAATAGACTTATACAGGAAAATGATAAAAAAACAAAGCCCCCCTGTAACTGGTGGTGAACACTTTTCACAGAATGATCACTCCATATTTGTCTTCTCAGCCCTCAACCTCAAAGGCAACCTTGAAAAAGGCCTTTGAAGAACAAGCCTGGGAACTTAAATTCATATCTTTGCCAGACACTAAAAAACATTGGACTGGTTTTATCCCTCATTGCAACAGCGTGTAACCTACTTAACCTTCCTTTGTCCTATGACTGGAGGGGTATGTCTAGACTACATGCCTCTGCTGACAGAGGCATGTAAAATAGGCTACCCAACATAGTCAGTGAAGCTGGGATTTAAATATCCCCAGCTTCATTGAAATAAAAATGGCCGCTGCGCTGTGCCGGCTCAGCTGATCGTCTGTCAGCCGGTGGTCAGGGCAGCGAGTGGTGTGTGTGTATTATACACCCGAGACTTCAACTGCTAGGACTGGGGTCCCTTAGCAGCAGGCAACCTGGAAGAGGTTGACGGGCGCCCAAAAAGTTTTACGTCCGTGTCTTTACCGCTAGGATCGGGATCCCTTCGCGGTGGGCAGCCAACAGGCCGACAGACGCCCCAGAGTTTACAGGGAGAGCTTATTACACCTCAGATTTTGACTGCTAGGATACACAATCCCTTCGCAGTGGGCAGCCTGGGGAGGCTGAGAGATGCCCCAACGGATCTGTCCCCTGGAAGCGACATGATCCAATGCTCAAGCTCTCCCTATATCTGTCCCTTATGACCGGCTGGAGTTCTTTTTAAAATTGTGCTTGGTTCTGTTACAGCAACTGAAGGAGTCAGGTCACAGCTTAAACAGTTACTATTTTATTGTTACAGGGTAAACTTAGCTGTTAAATGCTACTACTGTGTTACAGATATCACAGCCACTACAAAGGACAGGACAGAAATTACACTAAGAAGTCACTTACAGGTACCATGAAACCCTTTTGGTTCTCTGAGCTCTTATTAAATGCATGCAAAATAGACACCTAGCAGGTATATATTCTCACCCCTGCGTTCCAGACTTGGCGTGGCCAGCGTCTTTCTCTCAATCCCTCGGGAAGAAGTAGGGTGAGGTTGGGCGTCCCACAGACCTCGGGAGACAATCAATACCTGCCAGCAGGTGTAGATGATTGGAGCTCAAATGGGGTGGGCTACTAAACCCCTCTTTATACCGCTTGGGTCATGTAGGCTTCTTCCTGGTCTCAAGTGGCCAATTAGGAAAAATGGCTTTGAATGCCAAGTTTCCCACGAAGGGTGCAAAGCATAATTCACACCCGGGAAAATGCAGACAACGGGCACCTCTGGTATGTGATGGGCGAAGATTCCTCTCCTGGGACAGTGCAGGCGTGTCAATTACTGGTACTAGCCATCAGGGCAGCGGGAGGCCCCGGGTCGTCAGCTAGCCCATTTACTGTCTAGTTTCTCTTTATGGTAGAGTCAGGGACAGGCAGCACACCTGCGTTCCCAGGGCATCAAAGGCTGACTGCCTTTCTCTTGCTCTCTGGGGGGAGGGGGGAAACAAGATGGCGTTCATGTCTGGCTACATCGTTGGCACAGCGCGGCAGTCAAGACACGGATCGGTCAACAGCGGAAGCCTTTGTCGACTGCTCCCTTATGCCTCGTGAAACAAGGTTCACAGAAGCGGTCGACAAAGGCTTCCCTTGTTGACCGATCCACGTCTTGACTGCCGCGCTGTGCCGACAATCAGCTGAGCCGGCACAGTGCGGTGGCCATTTTTATTTTAATGAAGCGAGGGATATTTAAATCCCCACTTCACTGACTATGTCAGGTAGCCTATTTTACATGCCTCTCTCAGCAGAGGCATGTAGTCTAGACATACCCTAGAGGTATTAATGACCCACTTCCTTTTGGATGGTTTCTTGTACCATGTTAACTCCTCATGTTTAACAATTTGTCCCACCTTTTATTTAGCTCTAACACTCTGATTACATTTCTCAGGTCTGAAGGAAAGCTCTGTATAGCTTGAAAGATTGTCTCTTTCACCAACAGATGTTGGTCAAGGAGATATTATGCCACCCACCTTGTATCTCATAAAATGAAAGTTATTTTTAGCCCCCTTTCCTCACTATTAATTTAATGCTAATTGCCCTGCCAACTTCTTTGTCAATTCATTGTTGTGGCTGATCTAAAGCAATTACTGCTAGATAGCTATCTCCATTACATAGGAAGCATTTTGGTGGGGCTATCATGTTGTTAGAAAGAAACTGATTTCCATGTAAATGAGAATTCTTTACACTGGCATTTCTTATTCATGCTAACAGTAGGAGAGAAATAAAGTGACAGTATTCAGAGCTAATCCCCATCAGCCCTCTCTCTTCCCATCCGATAGGGGGAGACAGAGTGCTGAGGACCTCCTCAGTCCAGGCAATTAGATAATTGAGGTATTATCTAATGCCAGTAACAAAGACAGGATGTGGGTCAGGGAGTGAATGCACAGGGCCTAGTCCAAGGTACTGAACATCCTCATTGACTTCCGTGGCAATCAAGGAAACTCAGTAGAGGTTGAACCTTCCAAATCCAGGACTCTCTGGTCCGGCAGGGCCACAGATGTTGCTGGACCAAAGAGCCCTGGAGGAGGCAAGAGCAATGCAGGGGATGGGGAACCCCAGCTGAGCCAGGTGGCATCTGGAGAGCCGCCACCCTTGCCAGGGAACCCTGGTATCAGCAGGGACTGGTGGCATTTGGGGAGCCCCCACCCTGGCTGGGGAATTCCCAGCATTAGTGGAGTCAGGCAGCAGCTGGGGAGTTCCCGCCCCAACCAGGTAACCCCCAGTGTTAATGAAGCCAGGTAACCAGGGAGTACAGGCCCCAGCTGAGGAACCCCTGGCTGCAGTGGGGCTGCCTGTGGCTGGGAACCCTGGGGAACACCCTGTGGCAGTGGGGCCAGCAGCAGCCAAGCAGTCTCATCTGGGGACCCCAGGCAGCGGGTGGGTAGCAGGGTGGGGAGCTGTGCTGGGCCAGTGTTAGGGGGCCAGCGGCAGGGCAGGGAGTCACAAGGAGAGGAGCCCAGGAGCAGGGCAGCCAGCGGGAGAGCATTGACCTCCCCTGGTCTGGCAAACTTGAGGGTCCTGGACAGTTCAGGTCCCAAAGATGCTGGACCAGGGAGGTCCAACCTGTACTTCACAGGACTGGATTCTTAGGCCAAGCCTATACTAGGAAAAAGGATATAATTTTAACATGTTAGCTGCCATACTTGTGTAGGACAGGCAAATTGTAGTGTCATCACATATTAACTGATCAAGCTAAATCATAAGTTCCCCCTGAAGTTTACTTTGACAGCAAATACATGTGAAATGTACAACTTGGCTTGACTGCATAAGGATGTTTACATGTATTAGCTAACGAGTTCAAAATGCATCCTTTTTCCTAACAAAGACAAGGCCTATGCTACCTAATCTGCCCTACCACTTATCCAGCTCTTGTTCTTTTCCTTGTAGATTTGTCGTACCCCCTACTGCTATCCCTTTGTCCACTCATTCTTTAGAACTCACTTACCTTACCATCCTGTAGGTGGCATTTCTCAATGCTATGCTAAATTTTTTTTAAAAACTTAAAAAACAACAATGGCCTGTAGCACCTGAGGGTATGTCTACACTGCAGAGTTTTTTTTGTTTTGGTTTGGTTTTTTTTTTTTTTAAACTGCTGTTTTTCCGAAAAAACTTCACTTACATCCACACTACAATCACGTTCTTTTGATTAAAAGCTGGGAGAATGGAAGGGTTTTTCTGACAGTGGTAAGCCTCTTTCTACGAGGAAGAACGCCTTTTCCGAAAGAGCTCTTTCAGAAAAAGGTGTGTGAGCACGGGGAAGAGGGTTTTCTTTTGAAAGAAGAAGCCTCCAGGAAATAACACAGGTGCTCTGGTGGACATTCCATCCCTACTAATCACAGCTCTATAGTTTCTGTCTCCTGGCAGCTCTTAAAGCTGCAGGGATCCTGGACAAACCTTGAAGCTGGCTCTGGAGGAGCACCTTGACCACACAGCTCTCCCTGCCACTGGCCTTCTGACCCATGGCACAGCCACAAGCTCCCCGATATCCCTCTGGCCTTCGCAGGGAGCACGAGCAGGGCTTCCAGGACCCACCAAGTGGTACCAAGCAGCGGGCACCATCCTGGTCTGGAGCGGAGATCCTGTCCCTCCTTGAGCTATGGGGTGGGAGGAGACTCCACTCTACAGGATCTCCACTCCAAATGCCACAACATGGACATTTATGGCCGGATGGCCGAGGCCCTGGCAGAGTGGGGACACCCACCCCAGACCTTAGAATAGGTCCGGAGTAAGGTGAAGGAGCTCCACCAGGGCTATGCAAGGGCCAGAGAGCACAGCTCGCACTCCGGGGCAGGACCCCACACCTGCCCCTACTTCAACGAGCTGCACCAGATCTTGGGGGGGTGATCATCGATTCTGGCTTGAGACGCTCATCCTCCATGGCCAGAAGTCACGAAGGAGGAGGAGGACAAGGGACAGCAAGGACAGGAGGAGGAGGAGGACGACACAGCGCCCATAGTCACGCTGTCTCTGGAGCTGGTATCCATGAGCCTGGATGCGTCGCAGGCATCGTCTGACATCTGGGAGGGATCTTCAGGTGAGTGCTCTCAGTTTTCCACACACGGCAGGGGAGGCGGGTGCAGAAGGGATGGAGTGCAAGTGTCGCTCAGCCTGCTTGGGCTGGACATCGTGCTGCAGTCCGTGCACATGGAATCACATGCAGCATTATTGTGCACCACACGGACTCAGCAGGCAGCCCCTGAGCACCCCCAGGCTCCTGCTCCCAGCCCCTGAGCACCCCCAGGCTCCTGCTCACACATGTTTGGCCCTGGGGGGGGGATGCCCTCCTACCACCTGCCACAGCTGGAAGCAGGCTATCCACAAGGCTGCAGGCACAAGTCCAGACACACCGCAGAGTGCCACACACAGCACACAGGCATGCCTGCACGTGCGAGGCACCACCCGCTCCAGCAGACAGTGCTGCGAGGCACTGGTGTGTGTGTGGGCCCCAGGAATGGCCAGGCTGCTCCTGGCTCCTCTGCTGCCCATGGGCTCCCACTGTGGCTGGATACTTCCCTTGCCTTCTTGTCCATGGGGTGGGGGGAAGTGGGCAACATGGTTCCCTGGGCACCTCGGGGTCCCTGTGAGGCAGGGTCTGCTGTGCAGGCCACACATGGTCTTGCTCCCAGGACATCCCCCTCCTATGGCCCGAGGACTGTTGGTTGCTGCTCAAAGAGGAGGGCATGGCCTAAGGGACAGTGTCTGCATGGATGACTGACCGCTCGCCCTCTTTTTATTCTCCACAGCTATACCAGCAGTGACTGAGGGGTGAGGCACGCCATCCAAGCCAGCTACCCGACCCTGGGGGACCCGAAAATGCTCCAGGGTCCAGGAAGACCTGATGAGGCAGCATGTGGGCATCCTGCATGACATGCATCAGACCCTGATACAGAAGGTCTGGGAGGACGCAGAGTGGTGGACCCGCATGTGGGACCAGCTTGTGCGGCAGGGTGATAACATGTACAATCATGCGGGAAATGATGGCACGTCCAGCTGCTGTTGCTGCTCCTGCCTTCCACTCTCCTGCCCCCCTGCTTTGCCCATTCCCCCTTCCCCTGCTCCCAAGCGATGCCTCTGCTCCTTCCCCAAGTGATGCCCATGGCCCCTCCCCCTGCCATCCCTGACCCCACTCCAGCCCTCCCCCCCGCCCACCCCTCTGTGGTCCCAGAACCCACCCAACCCCAAGTTTGCCGAAGTCTACCCAAGGTGGCACTTCCAGCCACCCCCCACACCACTCCCAGCCCTGAGCTCCGCTCCCCCTGCAGGTTCTGAGCCCCCCTCCCCTTCCCCAGATTTTTTAAATGAAAGATAAATACAAAGTTTGCTCTGCTAAAATCCAAACAGGTGTCTTTGTTCAGAGTTCAGGGAACGGGGGAAGGGAGGGGTTGTGGTAGCAAAGGGATATTGGAGCAAGGTCCAGGTCCTTAGGGGGGAGGCCCTGGAGAGAGTTACTGGGGTCCTTGAGAGAAACTCTCCCTCAGAGCCTCCCAGCTGCACACCCTGCAACTGATGGGCCTGGCAGATGGCAGCTGTCCACGGTTGCTCAAAGGGTCTCCCTTCACAGCCGGCTTCTGATGGGCCTGTTCGCAGGAGGAAACAAAATGTAGCCATGTAGCTCCAGAGGTGTATTGCTCTGATGATGGGATCAGAGATATGTCTCTGTGAGAGAAGAGCTGGAATCACTGAGGCAGAAGGAATAGGTTGCTCTTGGCAATAAAAGTAATTCTCTTCTCTAAAACTCTTTGCAGATAAAAATTTGAGATTGAAGCCATTAAGGGAACATGTTTTACCAACAGGGATTCCAGCAGAAAGAAGTGCATTTTCCCTAAGAGAAGTTTAGTCTCTCAGATAAGAGGTAGCTGAAAATGTGTTTTTATTTAAGATGAGTTACTATAAGGCCCAACTGCATAGCAGTAACATCCAAGCTACGTCTACACTAGAGGGTTTTGCCAGCAGAGAGTATGCTAATGAAGCGCTCATTAGCATTTGTCGTGCTGTCATTAACATATTCTCTGCCCGAGGCTTTTTGTGCAAGAGGTTTTTGCATAAAAACAAGCAGTGTAGATGGATCCGTTTTGCACAAAAAACCCTTTTGCACAAGATTCTTATGCCTCAAAAAAGGCAGTTTACAGAGCTCATGCAAAAGGGAGTTTTTGTGCAGAACAGATCCATCTACACTGCTTGTTTTGGCACAAAAACCTCTTGCACAAAAAGCCTTAGGCAGAGAATATGCTAATGACAGCACGGCAAATGCTAATAAGCGCTTCATTAGCATACCCTCTGCCAGCAAAACCCTCTAGTGTAGACGTAGCTCCAGAGGGCAGAAACCTCTAATCCAGAGGAGGGCAAATACCGACCCACAGGCCAGATCCAGTCCAGGGACTAACCTTGGCAGGCTGCTGCTTTTTTACTACCCACCCCTGCATGATCCCTCTGACCTTTAGGCTGAATAGCTCTGACTCCTACAAGAAGCTCCATTAAATTAAATATAGCTACTTGCAAAGTCATCATTAAAGAACGTGAATGAAGGTTACAGAAGGGGGTTGTCTAATCATTGCCATTTTAGCTCCTGGATCACATACCCCCAAATCTGTGATGGCAGGAAGACAAGAATGGCTACACACAACAGGAAAAACAAAGTCAAGGAGAATGTGGAAGAATTAGCACTGTGGTA
Source organism: Pelochelys cantorii (assembly GCA_032595735.1). Lineage (NCBI taxonomy): Eukaryota > Metazoa > Chordata > Testudines > Trionychidae > Pelochelys > Pelochelys cantorii. Next base: position 326,713,028 of record CM064326.1, on the reverse strand, counting down.
CTGTCAATAAGGGACATGTAGCGTCAATGGTGCCCACCCAGCCAGTTTGTATTGGTGACCTTTCTGCATTATAGCAGAGTGGAAAGGCTTCCAATTCCCTTTCCATTTTGCTTTGTCTGAGTTACGATCAATGTGCACATTCTCTTCTTCTTCTGCCTTTGCAGTGTTGCATTTGCCAAAAGAGTCTGGTGTATGTTACATGTGAATTCACTGTATCAGTGTGAAGCAATGTATGGGCATCCAGGTTGATCCCTGGGGACACAAAAGGACAAAGTTAATAGCTTGCAATAAGGAGCATGCAATAGCTCCTGCAGAGGACAAGGCAGGAGTGAAGCAGTGAAGAAGGTCAAACACTTGGGGGAAAAGAAACTGAATACCTCATGAGCAGCAGGGATTTATATCATTTCAGTCATGGTTTAGATCCTTAGTGCTCACAGAGCTTCACATTAGCCTGCACTGTTAAGTCAGACACATGCATTAATGGGCATCTATGTTTTCACCCACCCTTTTGACCTGAATGGCCAGTTTTGATGCTGCAGCATCAACAGTGGATAATTGGAAAAGAATCCATAGGCAAATTTGTCGACTTGGGTTATTGCTTCCATATTTCAAGTACTGAATGGACTCACCCAATCCTTACATTGGGTCTCTAGGTTCCATAGCAACAGTGATAATAAAGATAAATCTTTTCCTCTAAAATCCTTTTCCACCACCAGCAGGATCTCCATGAGTGTTGAATGCTCTTTGAAGTGTCTGTGCTGTGTCAATAAAATAATTTTAGATGTCATACTCGAGTTGCAGAAAAGAAAAACCCCGACTATACAAATTGTTCCAACATCCCTATGTTTGGCTCCTTCTCTAATTACGTGCATTTATGTAATGTTTTACATCAGGGATGAGCAAAAACCTGGAGGTGGTTTGCCAGGTTTATCCCTGGCACTGTATTTACCTGTGCTTTCACGGGTATGGTCGCCTGAAGCTCCTATTGGCCTCAGATCACCATTACTAGCCAGTGGGAGTTCCAGGAAATGGTGAGGACCAAGACACCATTTCCAACTGCTCCCATTGTCCAGGAACGGTGATCTGCAGCCAACAGGAGCATCAATCGGCCATACCTGTGGAGGTGCAGGTAAATAAAGTGCCAGTGGCCTACAGGGGCTAATCCTGGTGAACTGCATCTGGCCCACAGGCCAGTTACTGTCCTCCACTGCTTTACATGGAGGTGTAGCCCTATGTCCACTGTGCTTCAGCAGTGGGGAACTACAAGTTGTGGGTTACTGCACTTATCTTCATTTTTAGCACCCTCTTTGGCAGCTTCCTCTGCATTCCATTGGCTTGTTGGGGTTGTTTTTTTTTCCTGCTCTGTGACTCCACCATTGAACAGGATGAGACTGCAGAAGCATCTTGACTAGAAGTCTATCAGAAGGCCCATACTGTATACGCTAATCAACTATAAACAAAAGGTCCTTCTGTCCTTTGACCAGGCTGTGTTAAGGTCTCCTAACTTCACAGATTCTCTCTCGGAACCCCCCTCACAAGGACCTTGCCTGCTCCCCATGATTCTCTCACTGCAGGAGATTCCTGCCCATAGGTGACTCATGGTCAGGCCCACTGATGTGAGGGGTGGGGGGCAATGAGGATAGTTGTCCCAGAGCCCAGCAATTCCAAAGGTCCCAGGATTCCCAGCCACTGCTGCTGCTACTGCGGCATCAGCAGCAGTCGGATCCTCTGCCCCCTTTAAATCACTGCCAAAGCACCGCTCTGCTGCTCCATGTAGCAATGAGGTCGGGGGAAGGGAGGGAGAGTGGCGCTGTGCCATGATCTAGGCAGTGCTGAGGGCTGGTAACTTCAGCCCACCCCTTCTATCCTGGGCCCCACCTCTTCCAGGGGCTCAGAGCTGGGCCCCCCACACACACCTTGCCTGGGGGCCTGCAATATCTGTCAGCCCCGCTGCTCATGGTAGCACTCGGGAGGTGCACTGTCTCCCTATTCCTCTGCCAAAAATATTTAATTGCTAAATGGGGTGTCCCCTCTTCCCCTGGGTGGCCCTCCCTGCACTCCCTCACCCTGCAGGCACCAGTCCTCTATAGTCCTGCCCTCCTCTAAGGTCTCTCCCAAGTGAGCTCCCTCAGGCTCCTTATTAGGTCCAGATATTTAATAGCTCATCACCTAGTTCCACCCCCCTCTCCCTCAGCAAGTAGGAAATCATCCAATCACCCCACAGGTGTTGTGCTTGGGTGCCCTTTGCTAGCAGATGTTTCTGTATTTAGTCACAAGCATGGCGGGGGGGGAGGGCCATGGATCAGTGTTCACGTCGCTCTCCACATCAGTATCTGATCCCAACCAGTGGATCAAATTCAGTGTGGAATCCTGGTCATATGCCATCCGAGGCACGTTGCATATACACTAAGAAGCCTGCAAGCCTGCAGAAGGCAGACATAACTTGAAGCTTTAAATTAAAAAAAGTTCAGAAAGCTGAACCATAGCATTAAAATATAGCAATGCCAGTGCGTGTATGTATTATATATCTCCATCTAGGAGTCTGAAGTTGAAATTAGTTTCGAACAGATGTAAGAGTCACTGTAAATATGCTAACGTCTGAAACATCCCCCAATAAATTCTGCTTTAAGCTCTCAATATGCTTAACTATTTCTCTCTCCCGCTCTGCTACTGTCTAAAAGGGAAGTGAAGTAATGGTGAAAATGCTTTATAGCTGTGAAATGGGAGATGCTTTCCAAATCAGGACTCTGTTTTAAGAATTCTTGTGCAAAGAAAGCTGGTTTTGCAACATGAACATATGTTATTGGCAGTGTTCTGCTTTAGAATTAAATACTGAAGTCTCTGGTAATTATGAAAAGGAAATAGTCATCTGAAAATCAGGCTGCAGTTTGCATTCTTATTACCTGGAACAAACCACAGTGTTATAAATATATTCAGGATTTGGATATATTTCAACCAAACTAAAGAGACACAGTTAAAGAAAGTGCCACGCAAATTGTTTCTGTGATACCTCCGTCAGGAGAACCGAGATTACACAAGCTGTGTCTCCAGCTGGGATGATTAGTAGAAAAGTGACTTGGAATAATTTGATTTTTATATTTGGTTTCCCTTTTCCATATCTTAAAGCTGCAACATAGTTCACACGGCCAGTCAGGCTGCATGATGAAAATATTTGCCTTTATCACACTCCTGCAATCCCAATTGGCCAAGCTATCACTTGTCCTGTGTTCACATTCTTCTCTAAGTCTCAGTCCTTCAAGGATATCCAGTGAAAGAATAATTCTGAATGAACAAATGCATAAAAACATCAAATCTAGAATGTGAAAATTTATGGGAAGCTGGGGGTAAAATGTGTAGAATAATTGTTTGCTATCAATGGTTTCCCTATTTTTATATATAACATGCAAAATTACCTACAGTGACAACATTTGCTTCTACTTTATATACAGTTTACTTAAACCCATTCTTATTCATGATTCTTCCTCTGCATTCTTCCCTTCAGTGAGCAGTGACAGTGATGACATGGATTCTGACATGCTTTGCAGTACAGCGTTTACCATGTGGTCAGAAGTTCCATTAAGCTAAATTTCTTTGTTTCAGATTTATAATAAAAATCTGTGAATGTTAATAGCCACAAAATACATCTGCTGGTTGGCATTTATAAAGTTCATCAGGAGCACTTACACTTTACATGTCAGATGGGACTGTACAACATTAGCCCTGATTTACAAGCGCCATTTATCAAAGACAACACCTGCTGCAGTGCAAATATCATACAAGGTCATTTTTTAATTTAATACCTCTGCTGCAAAAAATCGACTGGTTTTCTAACCTTTTCCCCTTTCCTCAGCATTTCTGAAGAGAACCCTATTTCATTTTACCATCAGAATGTTCATAACCATATCTAATTTCACACTTCCAGCAACTATGTCATGGGAGAAATATACAACCGTTCTCTTTCATGTATTTTCCAAATGAGCAGCAAATTCCTCCATCAATGCCCAGGAAGAAGATACCTAAGAACTTCCATTAGCATTATTGGTGCTTGCTTGAAAACATCCCCATGCACACTATTGAGAGAACAGATAACAAGTTGTGCTCTTTAAGTTTCTATTTATGTCTACTTTAAATCCCCCATCCAAAATGCAATGGAAGATTTACTACCTTTGTCAAGACTCTCTGCAGGAAATGTGGTCTGTTTCCTAAGGAAAGAAAATTGAATTAATATTACTCATACGAAGTCAGATGATTTCCACGAATAACAAACCAACAACACACTTCCATGCAAACAACACCAAAGTACTAAGAGTGTAACTTAACTGTAAAGCAAGGATATTGAGAATTAAGGATGATCAATTCCTCTTTAACTCAAGTTGTCATATCGATTAATATAATTTAAAATAACCAGCTTTGCCCAGCACTATAAAAATGTATGTATCTGGTAAAGGCAAAATCTCCTTCTTGTCATCAGCTATGTTACCATGATGACCATAATATATCAGTTATACCCCTGACAGAATGATGTGACATTCATTCCTCACAATTGTTCTGATTCATTCACTGTCCTTTGCTGAACGTTGGTAGCTGTCTGCTAAAAAAGTGAAATGGCTGATGTGATCTTGACAACCTGCCCATAAAAGAAGTCACGTGGATGAAATAGCAAGAAGATTAATTGATTGGTATTGGCAGAGGGAGGAGAAAAGCGCATTTTGTGCGTCTTCTTATTCCTTGATTTATACGGTGCATTTTGCAAGCACAGAGGTATTTTGCAGAATTGCAAACGCTATAGAAAATGTAAGGCCCAGTCACTTTCATTGTGTTTGCAGTTTTTCCAGTACAGATAACTGGAGACACAAATTATGTCACAGACATCTAGATAGCTGGTCTACAGGTATCAGGAACACAGAAGCCCAAATAATATCAAACGCACCCACAAATAATTGGAATTATGGTCCCCTTGCTCTTCACTCTGATCAGCCAGGTTAGCCCTCCTCTCTACAGGAAGAAGCACATGTTGTACCTCCTCAACTGTAGGCAGTTAAGACCCTGCATCTGTGCTTTGGAGACAAAGGAAACCCTGTGACATAAATTATCCTTAAAAACAACAAGTAGTCCTGTGGCATCTTAGATACTAACCAACGTATATAGAATCATGAGCTTTCGTGGGCAAAACCCACTTCATCAGAGGAATTTCTGTAGAAACTCCAATTCATCTGATGAAGTATGTTTTGCCCACGAAAGCTCATGATTCTATGTATGTTGGTCAATCTCAAAGCGTATGTCTATACATCAGCATTATTTCGGAATAATTGACATTATTCAAGACGTTATTTAGACATGTTGAGCTGGAGGACTTCTTACTCTAACTCCTGTAACCCTCATTTTAGGAGGAGTAAGGGAAGTTCAAGGAAGAGCATTCTTCCTTCAACTTCCAGCAGTATAGACAGCACCAAAAGCCGAATTAAGCCATTTCAACTTCAGGTATTCAATTGACTTAGCTGAAATTGCATATCTTAATTTGGCTTGCTCTGAAGTGGAGACGTGCCCTAAGGTGCCACGGGACTACTGTTATGAACAATTTATGTGCAAGACCCATGAAATGAAACTAACTTGCTCTGGCATCTAATAAGTAAATGAGCTCGCAGTCTGTTCTGAACAGTAAACCCACAACTATTTAATTATAAACCTTTGGACCAAATCTATCTCCACTATCTAAATGACATTTATTTCAGTGGTCCACAACAGTTTTGTTTTTTCTTGTTTGAATTAAATTGAATTAGTGCATCATTCCACCACACTCAGTACCTTGTGCCATTGCAGAGTCAGACACAGTTGTGTTGTGAGCACAGGCATTGCTCTGAGTTAGCACTAGTAGCTACATTAGAGTTGCTATCTAGCTACTTATACAATGCCAATCACTCTTTTATCTGAATGAGCAGAACTAAGTAGGTTGTTGATGAATGGTTCTCTCTTCCTCTGATCCACTGGCAGGAAGGGGTGTTCTACATTAGTCATACATCTGAGTGGTGGAGGAGTGAATGGTAGGGAAGGGTTTTATTCTTATCCTGATTGTTGTGAGAAAGGCAAAACAGATGTACTATGAGTTAAGATAGTCAAATCTGAAATCAGCCTGATCTCTTGAGAAAGGAATTTCCATGCCTGTAGGCTGCCACTTCCCCCTCTACTCCTTCCCACTCAAGGGCTCTGATTAAGCAAGCAGTTCTCTCACTGCATTTTCATACTAGTCACAATAGGTTTCCAAAAGAAAGTCTATGGCAGGTGCCATAACCCAGTTGGCCCTTCTGAGGAAACACTACTGGTGAACAATGATGCTGGGGACCAGTCTCAGAATGCGGTGAATGTGACAGGATGTGCTGAGTTAGGAACTGACTCTGCATCCTGGCACTCAAATGCCCGTCAGTATAGATTAATTGAGAGCTTACTGGAAAGTCAGACAGCTGACTAGAGCTACAGAAGAGGAGCTACTTAAAGGGAAGAGCAACCCCAGCAGCTGGGAGCATCTAAATTGAAAGTGCAGAAGCTGAGAGCCAGAAGAAAGGCTTTGGGGAAGGGAAGAGAAGCAAGTGGGGAAGCTAGCTGGGGCTTGTAAATATCAGTACAGGCAGAGGCCTGCTTGAACAACCAAGTAAAACAGGGAGGTGGTGAAGTGGTGTGGTCCATCCTTAAGGACTGAAAGGGGTCATAGTCAACAACACCATAACAGCCTGTTTCTGTTTCCCAATAGGCTAAATGTATTGCTGTTTATATCAATAAAAGCTGGGAGGTTGATAAAAGACACAATCTGCATTTTTTTATTTCCTCTTGCACCCATTTTAAAAATGTTCAGCTCTAAGAACACGTTTTAGGTTAGAAAGACTTAGGACATTCAAATCCATAAGAAGTTCATTTTGAGTCACATGGTTCATTACAGTGCACTATTTAATTCCTTCCACTAGTGACTTGAATCCATCAGCATCCTCATGAGCCATTTTCTCATCTGCAAACCAAGTTATTGCTCTCTGTTCTCCAACAGTCCATCTTAAGTCCATCCAACACTACTGTAATATGTGATGCAAACAGTGTCAGAAAACCTCACCAATCTTTAACGGCCAACTGTGGACAGACAGACAATTAAATATCAGTGGGGGAAAGATCATTGCCAAGCTGAATGCAGAGGTCTGACAAGCTGCCAATAGATGTAACAGAGACAAAGTGGGTAAGATAATGTCTTTTCTTGCCTCACCTTCCATTGCTGAGAGACAAGCTTACGAGCCACATAGAACCTGTCCTCAGAGTTTCACCCGCAGAAATTATAATATCTTTTATTGGACCCTCACTCACCGTTTCTGTCTAACATCCTGGGACCTACATGGCTACAATTACACTGCATACAATAGATGTAATAAGTATCTCTAATGACAAGTGCCTGGTAGTGCAGGTACAAGCCAGCTCATCCCACCATTACTGAGCTAGACAAGCAATAGAGGCTTGATTCTGCTCCCAATGCAAGTCAATGGAAAAAGCTCATTCAGGCCCCATGGCCGGAATACTTTGAGATCTGTAGCTACTCCTCATAAGAAACAATCCAAAACATATTTCTAAATTGAAAGAACACATGTTCAAGCCACTATAAATGGAAATGGTGTTTTTAATCAATTCTCCCCCCTCCATCTATACCATTCTCCAAATCTCATGCCTAATGCAGCCCCAAGGTAACTCCGTTGGCTTCAGTGGAGATAAACTAATGATGATCCAGGCCAGTATGGTGAGACTCTAAACTGAAGGTGAACTTCACTCAGAATGAAACACTCAGTCAAAGCCTAATTTGTAAACCACCCACATCTGGGTATAAATAGATGTCCTACTGTTGCACCTCACCTTCCCATGAAAAAAATATGGAGAACTAAACAAAGACTTCAGAGACCATATTTTTGCAGAGCCTCTCTAAGGGTACGTCTGTACTGCAGAGGAAGATCGAAGCTGCCGCTGTTGATCTTCCAGGGTTCTAATTAGCAGTCTAGTTAAGACAGCTAATTCGAAGTGAGGGGGGCAGTCTAGTCAATGCCGGTAATCCTGCTTCCACAAAGAGTAAGGGAAGTCGGAGGAAGAATGTTCTTCCTTCGACTTCCTGCAGTGTAGACAGCGCCAAAAGCCGATTTAAGGTACTTCGACTTGAGCTACGCATTTAACGTAGCTGAAATTGCGTATCTTAATTCAGCTTTGTCCTCTAGTGCAGACGAACGATAATAAACTCGGTTGCCTTTGCCTCAGATTGAAAAATGTTAAATTTTAAACTGCTTTCTCATTGGTTGAATTTCGTTCAACTCCAATCAGCAGAGGTGGGCAGCCTGTCTAACACAATGTTCTAGCAACAAGGTTATTCAGTTGTTCATGCTATTTCCCTAAGGGAGAAATGCTCAGGTAAAGTGCTTTTCTAAGTGGTGAGTGCCTAAAGAACAGAGAATACATTGCAAGAAAGTGAAGTAATAGCTGATAGTGAATGTGCTATTATATACCTGTCTGCCCAGATTGTTGATGTTTCATCTCTCACACACTGGATGCTGGCACTGATCTCTTAGAGTCAGTAGACATACAACCACTGAATTGGCAATAATCTAGTTACTAGACCTGTCTACCGTAAGTCTTCTTTTTTTATAGATGGTAATACACTGTGATTTTTAGTTAGAATATTATTGTGCTTGACCATCTGAATTCATTGGATGAAATGCAATTATTTAAACTCATTTGCAGTGCATAAACTAGCCAGAGTTAGCATACTAAAGCTGTACACTGTATCACTGTAGGAATTTGGGAGACTAGTATCTTATTTTAAGATCAAATACAGAAAAAGAAATATGAAAAAAACTTCAATGTGTATCAAGGCAAAGTATTGATTCAGCAGAACACTTAAGCTCATGCTGAACTTTAAGCATATGCTTAAATCACGACAATGCCGCAGTGATGACACAGAACACATGGTCAGAAACTTGTGCTTCTGGGTTTTGCACAGAGCCATATGTAGCAGATGCCTCTGGCAAGGGTCTTTGTTTGCTCACTCCTGTCTGTGCACAGAGTGGTGAAGTAGGTTATTGGCAAGGCTAGGGAAAGCAATGGGAAAGCTGCCATTCACTGGTTGCGTATCAAGCGCATAGCCTGTTGGTCCAGTCATGAGGCAGAGATGACACAAAAGCATCTCACCACAACCCTATATAAAGAGTGCAGAGCTGGCTTGCATGCTCTGGCAGGCTTAGTTCCGGAATGTGAAGGATGGGAATTCATTTGCATTTTGGTGGCTTTTGCACCATCTGAACAACACTGATAAAATGATCTGATTACAGATCTGATTTTTATCACATTGCCAAAATGCCCAGCCTAGTTCTAAATCATCCCTTGGCTGCAGCAAGAATGTCAAATGGACTATAGCATCCAGACTCTTAAGAACCTTTGCTCACAGCTGCAGGGTCAGTCTCTGCCTCGCTGGATTTACACTTAGCAAAGCAGAGAAAGGGGACATCTGGGTGCATATTATGGCTGTATCTGCCTGTTCCCTGGCCTCATCCATCAACTGAGAGTAGATGAGCATAGAGGGATACTAGGTGTCCAGTTCACAACCGAAAAATCTGGTCAAAAAGGGACCCTTGACAGCTCCAGTCAGCACTGCCAACTGGGCCATTAAAAGTCCACTTGGTGGGTCTGGCAGTCTTCCTACCTGGTTCAGCATGGCTGCCCGAAGCAGCAACTTTGTCCCTCTAACTCTGAGGTGGAAGGATAGACAGGAGGGCTCTGTGTGGTGCCCCAGCCCCATATACCAGATCCACAGGTCCCATTGGCCAGGAACCACAGCGAGTAGGAACTCTGGGGGCAGCCCCTATGCAAGGAGGCAGCACACACCATGCAGAGCAGTCTGGCTGCGCCTCCACCTAGGAGCCAACAGACATGTCACCACTTCCGGAGAGCCCCCTGAGATATTGCTGCCTGGATCCCACACCCCACCTCATGCCCTAGCCCTTAGCCCCTTCCTGTAGCCCACCCTTGCTCTATCCCAGAGCCCCCCATGCACCCTGAACCCCTAATTTCTGGCCACACCCAGGAACTCACACCCCCAGCCCAGAGCCCATACTACCTCACACCCCAACCCCTTGCCTCAGCCCAGAGTCCCCTCCCATACTCTGAACCCCTCAGCTCCACCCCCCAACCTGGAGTATCCTGCTGCTTCCCAGACCCCTCATTACAGACCTCACTGCAGACCCTGCACCCCAGCCTGCTGCCCCAGCTTGGAGCCTCCTCCCACACCCTTAACCCTTCATTTCTCCCCTCCAGAGCCCACAACCCCAGCTGAAGCCCTCACTCCCTTCACAACCCTCTGCCCCAGCCTGGTGGAAATGAGCAAGTGAGGGTGGGGAAGAGTGAGTGACAGAGGGACGGGGGATGGAGTGTGTGAGGTGGGGGCCTCAGAAAAGCTGGGGGGGGTCAAGAACAGGGTGTTCAGTATTATGTGACTGGAAAGTTGGCAAACCTCTGAGGGCAACATGCTTCTGCCTGTTGTCATGCCCATCTCTGACATCTTCAGCTGACTGTAGAGTAAGCTCCAGCTATGCCAGCTTTATACCCGCAGGGCATTCCCTCTTCCAAGGGAATGTTCAGCTAGAGAGATGCAGCCAGTCTCCACTCTCTTTGTGTGGCTCAGGAGAATGGAGTGCTGAAACAGCACGGTACCTTGTGACTAGGTAACAATTTAAAGCGATGGTTCTCAACCAGGGATCTGGAGCCCCCTGAGGGGGGTCTCAAACAGGATTCAGGCAGCCCACCAAGCAGGGCCATTGTTAGACTCGCTCTGGGCATATCTACACAGCAGGACTAAAGCCAAAATAAGCTACGAAACTTGAGCTACATTAATTGCATAGCCTAAGTTGAAATAGCTTATTTCTCCTTTTGGCACTGTCTACACAGCAGAAAACCCGAGGAAGAGCGCTCTTCCTCTGATTTCCCTCACTCCTTGTAAAATGAGGGGGACAGGAATTGGAGTAAGAAGTCCTTCAGCTCGACATTATTTTAACATTATGTTGAAATAACTGCCTGTAGTGTAGACGCGGATGATGTTATTTCGGAATACTGTCAGTTATTCTGAAATAACACTGCTGTGTAGACATACTCTCATAGGGCATAAAGCTGGAAACCCACTGCATGGGACTGAAACCTCAGGCCCTGAGCAACTGAGCTTCATGGAGACCTCTGTGGTGTGGGGCCCCAGGCAGTTGTTCTGCTTAATAGCTTCTAACACCAGCCCTGGCTTCTATAAGCAGAAAACACAGTGTTGTGGCATAGGTGGGCCATGGACTTTTTATAGCATGTTTGGGAGGGCCTCCAAAAGAAAAAGGTTGAGAAGCACTGATTTAAAGCTCAGCTCTTGCAAGTTGTTGTTCATCAGCAGTGCCCCTTGACTTCCCTACCTAGGGTACAAGATAGGCACCATGAAAGGTTCAATTAATTAATAACATTACAGTCACTTGCCACTGTGCACATGCAACTTCTAGTAGAAAAAGCAGAACTTTTCCAATCAGTACACCCAGGCCAGTACTGCATAAGCTAAAGGAGAAGCGATCAACTGTGGCAGAACTGGGGCTTAGGTCAGCTGCCAGAAAGCATAACTCTTTCATCTATTGCAGTCATGGCATTCCTTCCAGCCAAGAACAGAGCAATTTACTGGGTTGCTTCCCCCTCCAGTTATAAACACTTATCCCATCTAGAAAGCCTGGATCTTGAAGACACTTTGCTACCATATCCTCACACCATCCCTGTAAGATTATCAGCCAGATTCTCAGATGGGGTACATAGGCTGTGAGTTAGTAACTTGCCCATGGCCACAGAGTAGATATTGTCAGAGATGGGATTAGAATCAGGAGCTGCCTATTGCCAGTCTGATTCTTCAGACCCTCACTCATCCTTTTCTCTCCCTCATGGTTGACTATCTGGGGCTCACATCCAACAGTCAGAATCAGTCTATGACAAAACCACATGCTGGAGACAGCTAAAATGTCCTCAGAAGTAGAAGCTAGAGACATCCAGCAGCGCTTGATTTAGAGTGGAATACTGTTAGCATAGTAATAAGAGGCCTGTATATTTGATGTGAAAATTGGCTGGATTCTGTTCACAATACAGTAGGAGATGTTGACCAGCATCTATTATTGGTGGCCAGGTAATCTGCAGCAATATGATTTTTCACAGAAGAGCAAAAGTTAGAAATGTTTTCCTCCAAAACCCCAGACCCGCTGCCTTTCAAATTGCTCAGCACCTTGAAGGATCGTGCCCCTAGTTTGTGCACAAACACACATTCATGGGAGCGTCATGAGCCAGAGGGAGCTTTAAGCCTTATCAGACAGTGTCTATGGAATGGATGTTATTTTTTCTTTTTTGGTTCCTTTTGGGTCTTGTGCTGACTCCCACATGCATCTAATCCATCATACTATAGAAAATCAAAAACATATTTTTTGTTTCATCCTATATCTCATTAACAAAAATAATTAGCATTCAAATAACTTGTTTGGTGGGAAATCTTCTCCAGAACTACATGGGTTCCCTGTGGATTATCCGTTCTATAACAGTACTTTGTTCATTTGCAAATAAGGTGACCTAGAAAAAGAAAAAGAAAAAGTACGTTTATGCCCTTTTGTGCTTTTATATGAACAAAGAATGACTGGAAGTCTTTTTCAAAGGCATGTGGTTTTTTTCTCTTTCATTTGTAACCCAATAAATGCCATGTTATCTTTTCTGTTCTGCTGGACTACTCCAGGGCTGACAAGAGAACTAGTGGTTCAGGATGAGGGGTTCAGCATTCAGTCTGTCCCCGGGAGAAAGAGAACAATCCCAGCCCTCTCTCACTATAGCAGTGTGGGGATAGGTGAGAAGCATGGCAGCTGCAAAGGGCACAGCTGGGGGAGGGGTGCATAACCCTGGTCTGGGGGATTGACAGACACACAAAAAACAGATACACAAACAGACAAACTCTCTAAAGTAGGTAGCTGGTCCCTTTCTCCATCCCTGCCTCCTGCCGACCCAATAGGGTTATAACTGTCTCAGTCCCCATCCTTGGCCCCTTGCTACCCCCTGTGGTCATTCTACACTATAACTGTCCCTCCTACCAGGTCCCTACCTTTCCATTTTATGAGAAACAATTGAATTCCAGGCACATCCCATTGTCCTGGCACACCAAACCCTGACCTTGCTTTAAGTAATGAGAAGAGGAAGCTGTATGCCACATTTGAGGGTGCTAGCTCATAGCATTTAGGAGTAGTTCTTGGACAAATGGACTTAAAGACGGATGGAGAGATACATGGACAGATGCACATTTGTAAAATATATAGTAAGATATTGCACCCGGCTCTATGCCAAGGTCACTCAAATGGTCAGAATTAAGGGAAATGGAGATTCTAATTAGACTACTCATATTTCAGCTCAGTATACAATAAATGCTGCCTTTGAAACATGTTTTAGGTATTTTTCCATTTCCACAATGTATCTTGTGTTGGGGGATAGTATAGAAAATGATGACTGAGAGATTGAGTTTCCATGTTAAATATCATCCTCTCAAAGTGAACACTATGCTGTTAGAACATAACACGGAAAACTCACATTCAGTTGACCTTCTGACACTATATTCACTGCTTAATCAGATGAAAAAATGGCCTAGCATCTCTTGAAAATATTGTATTGAGAACACTGAACAATTTTCATATATTTACATATATTCTGGCAGCTTCTGGCAGGCTGTTCAAGTATTTATCCATTAGCATGGTAGCTGCCTTCTTCCTACTAAAAGAGAAAGACTTGGCTCAATATTAATTTTTTGTGGAATGAGGAGTAATGGTAGTTCGAATTAGGATCTTTAATTCGAACTACCTAGTCCGTGCCGCGTGTAGCCACGGGCACGGAGTTCGGACTAAGGGGGATTTAAAAATGGCGGCTCCCGGGAACATGCAAATGAAGCCCAGGATATTTAAATCCCGGGCTTCAATTGCAACCCTGGTTGCCCTCATTACCCTGCCTAGCTCGAACTAACGAGCTAGTGTAGACGTAGCCTGAGAGACTGTGCGATGTCTCTTTAAGGCATTCACTCACTGCCAGAAGGCTTGGTCATGTCTTAGACTGCAGCAGGTCTCCCAGCTCTGGCAGGATGTGCTATGTGGGCAGGGAGGAGGTGAGGGGGAAAGGGATACCTCTCCCCCTGCTCTGCACTGCAAGCAGGAGGGTTCCGGAAGCAGCCAAACCAGGCACACCAACTAGAAGGCGGCAACAATGTGGCTGCAAAGCAGCAAGGAGAGGGGCACCTGAATAGAGTCTGCTAGATGTGCACAGCTCAACTAAAGAAGTACACAGCACTTGATTCACTCCTGGGCAGTGGGCGGCCATGTATCACACAGCTGAACGGGAATACAGACTATGCCCCAAGCAATTTGCAGCCAAATTCCCAAAGCAGTGTTTACCTCTCACCCTTAACTAATCCATAATCTAGTGAGGCAGTAGCACAATTCAACAACCTACTCACCCTACTGGAAAAACTTTCCTAGGGAACAGAAGCTGAGTTTCAGAGCTGCCAAACATACACTTAAGAGTGGGCAATGCTGCTGACAGTGCAATTCTCCTAATGCTCATACCTTGACCTTCATTACCATCCCTGCTGAAATATGGCTGCACTATCATTTATCATGGATTACCATCAGACACTTAGGTAGTAAACAGTAAGGTCATCCTTTAAACTGATGCACCAATTTATATGCTACTAGTATAATGGGCAGGAAAAACTATGGTTCAGTTATGTTTTCTGAAGTGCACACTTTTTTATAGCTTTTCTTTCTGAAAATACAAGGCCTTTTACAGAGGTATATGTCTTTAGCTTTCTTGTCCACAGCTCCTTTTAAAACATAGATTATATGATTTAATCAAATTCCTAATGCCCTAATAAAATAATTTGTGTTAAAATTGTACGTGTATGTGCAAATTAACAGCACTGGTTACTATAGATGTCTGTCTTTATAATATAAAATTATTTATCAGTGAACTAATAATAAACAAATATTTTAGTCCATCACCTTTATACTAGGCTAAGACTAAAACAAGAAAAAATTGAAGTAGAGTCTCCACAAGTGAGCACATAGAATGTGATTCCCTTGTAGCATTCTGTAGTGAACTGAGCATAAAATGGCTGCCTGCCTCCACACACAGCATGGTATATAGGGCAGGTGTACACTATGGGGGAAGATCAGTTTAAAGTATGCAATTCCAGCAATGTAAATAATGTACCTTAAGCCAAGCTAAGGCACCATCCTCACTGTGGGAGGTCAAGGCCTTCCCGTTCTCTTCATGACGGTAGTACCAGTGTCAAGGGGGGAGCCCTCAGTATTCAGGTTAGCATGTCCTCATATTAAAAAAAAAGGCATAACAGTTACATAACTAAATACATTACATTTCCTTATATGATTTTTGTATTATATGTGTATACATTTTAAAAAGCAGCCTTTAAGTACGAATAATAATTTCTGTCACTTAGCATACAACCTGATACTGTTGTGTACACTTTGTCAATCATATTGCTAAATCTTCACTGTGAAATGTATTACCAGAATTTGCTAGTATTACTTTCAAGATGAAAGCTATAGATGGGCATGTCTGCCTAATGATATATTTGCTGGCATAAAGGCTCAGATCAGCAGAGCTGCAGAAGCCTTCTGTCACTCCACATTCCACCACAGCTGTCCCTGGCTCTTCCATTTGGACTGTCACGTACGTTAATTGGACGATGGATGTTGTGAATTTCTACTGCCAATTTTGCAATATACATCTGCAGATGGGAGATGGATGACCCATCTAAGTTGAATGTGGCACACAATTAGGAACAGATTTTCCAAGGCTCCTCTTTATGTAGGGTGTGCACATTACAACAGCACTGGGGGTGCTATCTGAAAAACTGAGGAACTGTTTAACTCTAATCCCTTGTTTCCAGGTGCCCATAATTTTTTCATGTATCCTTAGGGTTGCCAGATGGTTTCAACAAAAATACCAGACGCACTTGACATTACATCACAATCTACATTACATCTTATTTAGAAAATACTGGACATTTATATTTTCTCATTTATATTTTCTCAATTTGTTTCCTGAACAGAAAGCTCAAATACTGGACTGTCCGGTTCAAAACTGGACACCTGGCAACCCTATGTATCCTGTTTGGGGGCTAAACTAGTCCATGATGACAGATGGGTTGTGTGTGTAATGCTGGTTCTCGGGACATCCAGGACTGTCAGTCCCTGGGCAGAGGGTAACAAGGTGAATGGAAATCTTTCTTGTGGTAGCTTCAGGGGGTAGCCAAGTTAGTCTGTTACAGAAGAAGCAACAAATGGTCTGGTAGCACTTTATAGACTAACAAAACATGTAGATGGTATCATGCGCTTTTGTGGGCACAGCCCATGAGTGGTAGTTAGGTGTCCACTCCCTCATGCTACCACCTTTCTGCCACATAAACACTATCCTCTGGGCTTTGCCAGGCCTGTATTTGTTTTCCAATTTAACAAGAGGTGCACCCCAATCCAAGAGATCTTTTGAATCATTCATCTGTGATAGCCAGCCCCTGATACTAGGTACTCACAGAAGTTCCAGATCCGAGTCTCATAGCCTCACAGAATACTAGAACTGGAAGGGACCTCAAGAGGTAATCAAGTCCAGTCCCCTGGACCACTCACCCTCTAGATCGGGGTGGCCAACTCATTAAACAAAGAGAACCGAAACAGCAACGGAAAAAATGAGAAGAACCGCACCAGAATTGTTGTTGAGCAAAAAAAAAAAAAATGATACTGCTCCTTTAAAAACCAGTTAGTCTTTTTGGCCACATCAGGCTCCTGCCAGCTGCTACCATCTTGCAGGCTCCATTTTGCCGTGCCGGACCGCTCCCCTGCACCCGGTGAGCACAGGGAGCTGGGGGCCATTTGTAGGGGCACATAGGGCAGATTTACAAGCCACGGGTTGGCCACCCCTGCAGTAGATCATCCCTGATAGATGTTTATCTAACCTGGTCGTAAATATCTCCAATGATGGAGATTTCACAGCCTCTGTAGACAATTTATTCCAGTCCTTAACCACCTTGAGAATCAGGAAGTGTTTCTAAGGTCCAACCTAAACCTCTCTGCTGCAATTTAAACCCATTTCTTCTTGGCCCATCATTAGAGGTTAAGGAGAATAATTTTTCTCACTCCTTCTTGTAACACCCTTGTAGGTACTTGAAAGTTGCTATCATGTTCCCTCTCAGTCCTCTCTTTTCCAAACTAAGCAAACCTGTTTTCTAGACCTTTCATCATTTTTGTTGCTTTTCTCTGGATCCTCTCCAGTTTCTCCACATCTTTCCTGAAACGTGGTGCCCAGAACTGCACACAATACTCCAACTGAGGCCTAAGCTCAGAGCAGAAGGCATCACTTCCATTTGGACTATCACATATGAGGAGGTCTATTAGGAAAAATTATTTCACAAGGAGGATGGTAAAGCACTGAAATAGGTTACTTAGGGAGGTGGTGGAATCTCCATCCCTAGAGGTTTTGAAGTCCTGGCTTGACAAAGCACTGGCTGGGATGATTTAGTGGGGATTGATCCTACTTTTAGCAGGGGATCTGACTTGACGACCTCTTGAGTTCTTTTCCAACACTATGAGTCTATGATTCTATGTTTGGGTGATTCTCTGCACCCAAAGGCACTGTGTATCCCAGTTTACTTGTTTTGCCTTAAAGCAGCACACTCCTGAAAACCATACAGCTCTTATAATAAAACAAGTGAAGGTTTATTTAAGAATGAAGTGATTTATTAAGAAACAGG
The DNA here is from genome assembly GCA_032595735.1 of Pelochelys cantorii. NCBI lineage: Eukaryota > Metazoa > Chordata > Testudines > Trionychidae > Pelochelys > Pelochelys cantorii. Next base: position 326,695,174 of record CM064326.1, on the reverse strand, counting down.
AAACTCAGGGAAAGAAATAGTTAATCACAGTTAACTCAAGTGATTAACACAAAACAAGTTAACCAGATTATAAAAATAGTCACAATTAATGGCAGTTTTAATCACACTTTTAAACAATTATAAAATACAGATTTAAATTTTGTATAAATATTTTGGATGTTTTTCTACTTTTTTACACATATTGATTTCAATTACAACACAGAATATAAAGTGCACAGTGCTCATTTTATACTACAATAGTGTTACACAAATGCCTGTTCTCACTTTCAGATTATACTGTAAATAAGAAGTGGGCCACATTATCTCCTGTGAATGTAAAAAAGCTTGTTTATCTTAGTAGTTGGCTGAACAAGAAGTACCATCTTTTAGCAAATATACCCCGCACCCAAATATACCCCGCACCTGAATATACCCTGCAGTCTTTTCTTTTTGAGTTTCAAAAATCTTGTATACCCCGCATATGAGTATAACCCATGGGGTATACAAGACTGTGCTGGGGGTATATTTATGGTGTGGGGTGGGGGGAAATTAGCCAGCCACTCACCACCCGGTTCCTGCGCAGCCTCCAGCCTCCGGGTGGGGGAGCACTCACAGCCCGGTTCCTCCGCAGCCGTAGGAAGGGGGAGGAGGAGCGCTCATCCGGCTGTGCAGGAACTGGGCGGTGAGTGCTCCCCCGCCAGGTTCCTGCACAGCTGCCAGCCGCCAGCCTCCAGGCGGGGGAGCGCGCACCGTCCAGTTCCTGCACAGCCGGATGAGCGCTCCCCCTGCCCCTTCCTACGGCTGCGGAGGAATCGGACAGTGAGTGCTCCCCTGCCCGGAGGCTGGAGGCTGCACAGGAACTGGGTGGGGGAGTGCTCACCGCCCGGAGGCTGGAGGCTGCAGGAACCGGGGGGGGAACGCTCACTGCCTGGAAGCTGGAGGCTGTGTAAAAAAAATTTTGTATGCTTTGCACCCGAGTATACCCTGCGGGGTTTGTAAAAACGAATATTACCCACGGGTTATATTCGCTAAATTATGGTAAGCTCCAAAGTTGAACATTGTTTTCTTTGGCTTCAGGGGGTAGCCGAGTTAGTCTGTACAGGATAAACTTAATAAACAAAAACTGGTCTGGTAGCACTTTATAGACTTACAAAACATGTAGATGGTATCATGAGCTTTCATGAGCACAGCCCACTTCTTCAGATGACCGGAGTTTTGAGTTTAGGATGTGCAAACCCAAAATAAATAGGGGAAAAGGGAAAAGGTGGAAGAAAAAAAAAGGAAAGGGGAGTGGTTATGAAAAAATCAAAGGCAAAAACAGGAAGGCAGAATAGGCAATCAGTAAATTCCTGATGATCTGATAGTTAAAACGAAGCAGATAAGGATCAAAGTCAATAGGTAGGGGAGATACTAACACAAGAATCTACATAAAGAGCTGTTTGCACCTTCATTGAATGTTAGGTAGGTAATGGCCCTCATCCCCATTGAGCCCATTAGCATGAGAATTGATTTGCAGATAAACTGTAATTCCAACACTTCTCTGTGTATGTGACTGGTAGAATTTGTTTGTGACAAGATGGCCACCTGGAGATCTTTTAAAGAGTGATTAGGCAGATTGAATTGCTGTCCAACAGGTTTCTGTATGTTCCCTTTACATATATCTGATTTGTGTCCATTGATTCTTTCTCATATGGACTGTCCAGTTTTTCTTTGTTTTCTTTGTGAATACAGTTACATGGAAAACTTTCATGATAAAGAGATTTCATTAATGAACTTATGAGGTGAATTGAAATAATACTGTTTCTTTTGTTTACCTTTTTTGCAGTGCAAATATTTTAATATAAAGTGAGCATTATACACTTTCTATTCTTTTGTAGTTGCAATCAATAGTTTTGAAAATGTAGAAAAAAATTCAAAAATATTTATAATAATTTTAAATTAGTATTATATTATTAACATTTCAATTAAAACTGCAATTAATCATGACTATTTTTAATCTCATGATTAATTGTTATTATTTTTATTTAATCATTTGATAGCCCAAATTGATATTCAAAACTATATAATAAAATACTAACATGAGTCTCACTTAATAATAGTTATCTTTTCTGTATAATAAAATAGGTTTCCCCTTAAAGGTTAGTCCATTGCAGAGAGGGCTAGTTTCACAAGCATCAGGATCCAATTGTTCATGAAAGATCCCTGCTCTTTAAGGGATATCCTCAGTGAATGAAAACAGAGTGCTTCCTCCACTTCTGTGTTATGCTGAAAATGGTTTTGCTCCTATCCACTGATAGGGAAAACTCCTGTGTTCTTATAAAGGAGTTTTTTTAAACTTTAATTTAAACTTAATTTTTGTCATGGCCTCTGATGGTTTCCCATTCAAGTCTTAGCATTGTGCAAAGCTCAGTTCTCGGGCCTTGCATGGCATCACTAACCAAAAAGGTCATGATGAGAGCTTCCCTTGCCTGAATGGGCTAATTTCTACCGTGAGTCCAAAAAGAAGAAGAATAGAATCATAGAATCCTAGGGCTGGAAGAGACCTCAGGAAGTTGAGTCCAGTCCCCTGCCCAAAGCAGGACCAATCCTAACTAAATCATCCCAGCCAGGGCTTTGTCAAGCTGGGACTTAAAAACCTCTAGGGATGGAGATTCCATCACTTCCTTGGGTAACCCATTCCAGTAGTTCACCACCCTCCTAGTGAAATAGTTTTTCCTAATATCCAACCTAGACCTCCAAAAGATTTCAATATACATTAGAGGAGAATCTCAGAGTTACAAACATCTTAGGACTGGGGTCTCAGAGGGGTAGCAAAACCCACTGAGGAAATGGGTATTGCCCACAAAAGCTCATGATACTATATATAGAGAGAGAGTATCTATCTATCTATCTATCTAGTGTATATAGACAATATATATATTGTTAGTCTGTAAGGGTATGTCTACACTACCACCCTAGTTCGAACTAGGGTGGTTAATGTAGTCATTCGAAGTTGCAAATGAAGCCCGGGATTTAAATATCCCGGGCTTCATTTGCATCTTGCCGGGCGGGCGCCATTTTTAAATGCCCTTAGTTCGAACTCCGTGCCCGCGGCTACACGCGGCACGGAGTAGGTAGTTCGAATTAGGTTCTCTAATTCGAACTACCGTTACACCTGATTCCACGAGGATTAACGGTAGTTCGAATTAGAGATCCTAATTCGAACTACCTACTCCGTGCCGCGTGTAGCCGCGGGCACGGAGTTCGAACTAAGGGCATTTAAAAATGGCGCCCGCCCGGCAAGATGCAAATGAAGCCCGGGATATTTAAATCCCGGGCTTCATTTGCAACTTCGAATGACTACATTAACCACCCTAGTTCGAACTAGGGTGGTAGTGTAGACATACCCTAAGGATGCATCTACACAGCACCCTTGCCTTGAAATAAGCTACGCAATTTGTGCTATGCAAATTGTGTAACTTATTTCCAGGGCTGGCTTTAGGCCGATTTGCCTGATTCCCCTGAATCGGGCCCCGCGCCCTAAAGCCAGAGAACCCTGCGCCATAAACCCGGAAGTATGCTGGCGTGCTGGGCGCACTGCAGGAGGGGGCGTCGGCCCTGGAGGAGGAGCGCAGCAGCTTTTGTGCGCCACAGGAGGAGGAGTTGGCCTGTGGGTTTGGCTGGAAGGTGGGACTCTGCCCTGTAGCTGGGGATTTAAAGGGTCTGTGAGTTGTTTTTGCTCAACCAAAATTGGGCCTCGCACTTCCTAAAGCCGGCCCTGCTTATTTCAATCTTATTTTGAAATAACTTATAGCCGCTCCCCGAGTTACGAACGAGTTAAGGACCAACGCTTGATCCATAACTCAAAGTGTTCGTAACTCGGATCCCATAGAGTTACATGGCGACCGCGCTGTTCGTAAGCGCGGATCACCATTCGTAATTCAGATCCGCATTTACAACCGCTTTGGTCGTAAGTGCGGATGGTTGTAAGTGGAAGTGGTTGTAACTCGGGGAGCAGCTGTATTTTGAAATTTGGCACAGTCTACAGAGTGCCAGTTTTTGAAATAAAGCGCTATTCTGAAATGTCCTTATCCCTCATGCAATGAGGTTTACAGGGACGTCAGAATAGCAAGCCCATTATATTTTGATATAATGGGCTTGCTCTTAAGACATAGAATAACTATTTCGGGATACAGCTCTGCAGTGTAGACATAGCTTAAGGTGTTACAGGACTACTCATTGTTCATAAATGAAATATTCATAATTGAACAAAACATCATCGTTGTTCTTACAACTGAACATTGACTTAATAGAGCTTCGAAACTTTACTATACAGAAGAAAAGTGCTGCTTTTAACCACCTTAAAGTAAAAAAGCCCAGAAACTTTCCTAACCTTGTCAAATCTTTTTTTAAAACTTTCCTTTATTTTTCTTTAAGTACTTTACTGCATTTGCTTTTTTGTTGTTTTTGCTTTTGGTCTCTGCTGCTGCCTGATTGCATATTTCTGATTCCAAAAGAGGTATGCGGTTAACTAGTCAGTTCATAACTTTGGTTTTTGTGACTATGAGGTTCTTCTGTACTCCTTAAATATTACTTGCACATAAATCTACAATAATCATAGAATCATAGAACACTAGAAGGGACCTCAAGAGGTCATCGAGTCCAGTCCCCTGCCCTCAAGGCAGGACCCAGTACTATCTAGACCATCCCTGATAGATGTCTATCTAACCTGCTCTTAAATATCTCCAGAGATGGAGATTCCACAGCCTCCCTAGGCAACTTATTCCAATGTTTAACCACACTGATAGTTAGGACGTTTTGCCTAATGTCCAATCTAACCCTCCCTTGCTGCAGTTTAAGCCTATTGCTTCTTGTCCTAATTATAATTCATAGCTATGAATCTTGACCTGTTACAAGCTTTTTGTGGATATCTCACATGTTAGTCTTTATAGAATGCAATTAGTACAGTGAGTTTGGCAGGTCTGAAGTGAGAGAGCATTCACCAAAGAGTACCTGTGTCACGTGTACAGAACAAACAATGCCCTCTCAGATATTGCTGAATGGTGGGAAAGTGGGGGAGAACCAATCTTTTCTTTTAATCAAATAATCCCAACCAGTAAATTATAGCTAGTAAACATTTTTTTTTTCAGCAGAGCAGCAACAAAAGTGACTAATGTTTGAAAACTATGGTAGAGATAGAGCTCTTAGAGGCCCTCTGGGCTTGTGCAGAAAGTGACCTTGTTTCTGAAGGAGCACACTGAAATCACAGAATCATCCAGTCATAGCACTGGATGGGACCTTGAGAGGTCATCACATCTATTCCTGGGTGCAGTCAAAGACCTCTCTGACAATCAGGCTGTAATTTCTGCAGGCTAAATAACTGCAGATTGCTGAGCTCCTTTTTCTTTTTAAACATATTATTTCAAAACAAACAAGCAAAAAAACCTTCTAGGAATGCAACCAGGAAAAAACCTGAAACGCTATTGCCATCTGTGCCACAGAAACATTAGCAGTCAGCTAGACTGTGGCTGGCTCTGCGAAGGGGATGCCAGGAGTGATCCATCATCACCTTGCCTCTGCACACCATGGTCAACCCAAAATCTACTTAACACACCACTCTGCACCACCTTGCAGCTGATATCTAACACCTCATTCTCTGGGACTGGCATTTTCTGAGCATGGGAGGTGAAGCAGCTTCCACTCTTATCCATATTCCTGGGGCTGTGCTTGAATGGGAAGTGGTAGGCACGGTGAATAAAACCCAGGACAGGCCCTCCAATGGGGTGCGGGATGTATGTGTGTGCAAAAGGGGCCTGGTGAATTAAAGCCACTGACCCTTTGAATCACTCCTGTAGCCTAACCACCATGTTTCAGGTGGTGCTGAAGGGCTGGTGGGGGGAAGCTAGCCCCAGCCCTACCCCTTCTTTTCGAGGCTACACCCCTTCCAGGGTTGCAGAACCTGTCCCTCACCCCCCAGCTTTGCCCAAGGGCCTGGCAAGTCTATGGGCCGCAGATGATGAAGTGTCACAGCTGCCTATAAAGTTTTAGAATCATCGATCCAGATGATGACAAGGTTTCACCTCCAGCCGATTAATGAAGGAATGATCCATTGTAAGCACTTGGATAACCTTGATCAGACTACATACAGCTGGTGGCTAGATACCGTGCTCAATGCACTTTACTTTCTATATTGCAGATCCTGGCTCAAACCGACATAAGCCCTGGGGAGAAATGCACCAGAGCATCAGATTATCGTTCCCCAGTAGGATGGAATGCCTGAAGGTTTCACACAAGTAGTAATGTCTGTTTAGGAGCAGAGATGCTAATCAGCAGGGCCATCCTTGGGATTTATGTGGCCCTCTGCAGTACTGTTAAATTGGTGCTTCTGTGGCCAATAGCAGCTGGTGGGGGAGGGGGGGACGATTTTTTAGAAAGGTGATTTTATAATCTTCAGCAACACACTAATGAAATAATTTTACAACAAATTTTAAACTAAGGCCTTGTAGACGAACACAGTAAAGTCAGAACCTGACAGTTTGTACCTGGGGTTGGCAAATACCTGTTAATTGATTTATTACCTGGTGAATGGCTCTTTCACAGGTTCACTGTTCTGCCAATAGCTCTGGCAGGCTTTTCCTCTTTTAACTTAACTTGATCCTCTCTGGAGGAAGCAGAGCCACAGAACAGGGATCCAAAGAGGCAGGCGGGTGGGCATTAAGACCCAGTGGTGTCCCTAGCACCACAATTTTCAGGTGCCCTGTGTGTATGGATAAGGACAACTCTGCTGATAAGGGTAAAAGAGCAATTGCAACTATGTATGAGGAAGCTTCTAGCTTAATTGTGCTGGGCCAGATCACCTCCCGCTATATCTATGCATAAACGTGTCTTGTGCACTGAGCTCTCCTTCTACATAGAAGGGGAGTTCAGCTGCCTTTATGCCACCATCTCACCCCCCCCCCCCAACTCAACCCCACAGAGCCCACTCTGTGCAGCCTGGGGCTCACACTGGGGTGCTGCTCTGGCACAGAGCTGCCAACCAATCCCCAGGGATTCAATATATTTGAGGGTGGAGCTCACACACCCTTTTCCACCAGACAGAGGTGAACTCAACAGTCTGATGGAGGAGACTCTCCACAAGGAATTTGCTGTATTCACTCTCCCTACCCCCATCTATCCCCCTATTATAGTCTTTAATAGAGAAGGGACTCACTATGATTACTACTTATGCTGATTTATGCTAGCACCCCTAATGTGCCAAGCGCTGTCCACACATAGGAAGACACTGTCCCTGCTCAGGAAAGTTTGCCAGCCAGTGCTATTAAGATTTAATGTAGCACTGAATTAAGTCTTTTAGAGTTATGGTAGCCTCTTTATAAGAAAACAGTACAGAGGCACACTAATCTTCCTCCTTCTTCTGCAGAACCCTTAAGAACAGCATCATGGTTTCCCTACAAACACGTAGCACATCACACACCTAACCTGTGCACATATGTCCACAGTGACTATCTGCTAATGTTACTGAGGCTGTAAGGAAGGTTTGTGTCATGCACTGAGTGAGGAAGGTTAATATGTGGTAAGTTTCAGAAGTTACTTTTGGTATCTGCCGCTACTGGAGGAAATAAGCTGTCATGCTCAAAATGTTATAGCTAAAAATATCCCCAAATTTACTATTTTCTTGCTTCTTAGGGTTTGTGTTGGAGATGTCACATTTAAAGAAAGTTTCTGTTTACAGAAGCTAGATTGGGAAAACAAGTGTATGCTGTCTGTATATTTCACTCGCCATACACATCATTCTTTAGATTTAGTTTTCAAAAATCTTCACTGCTTCAAATCCATCCTCTCACCATGTTTTTAAATATTCTGAGAGCTGCACTTTTGGCTTATGTTACATCAATCCTGTGCTATCTGAGCTCTTGACATTTTTCTTTCCTGTGATAAGGATGCTTCTTTTCAAATCAACATGTTTCTTGCCAGGTTACAACAGAAAAGATGCTGGCTCTATTGACACTTTAATCCCTTATCATGTTTTAGGTATTGCAATAAATATAGGACTTTAAAAGAGTATCTATCTTATTCCTGGCACAAAACACACCAATGTGGCTAAAGCAAGATTATGTAAAATATTGGGTTTTTTTGTGCTTCATTATGAGGTAATTTCAAATGGTACATTTATTTAGCAGCCAAAGTTACATGGGTGAGTAGGTAGGTCAACATTAATAGCTCTATCTGCAGACATTTTTTACCCTTTAGTCATAGGTCTCAGCACCAGAAGGAATGCATTCAGGTTCACAATTATGGTACGTATTTGATCATTCATTGTCACTGCCAAGTATAGCTTTTGCTCTAGCTCTCACAAAGACTTTTCTTTACAAAGTGACATGACTAAGTACAGTAGCCCTTACACTCCTCATATAATAATGTCACCATAAAGCAGCACCTTGTCATCTTCATAATAAGGTCAATGCATGGAAAAAACAAAGCAGAGCAATCAGGCAGAAAATTTAACATAGGAGATGTGTTTGCACCAAAATGAGCTGTGAAGGGTTGGCAAAAGTTCAGCACCAGTTGAGAGAAGCCCAGAAGCTAATAAAACCCAGATTTGACATAAACACCAGCAAAAAAAAAAAAAAAACAGGTTTGACAAAAGGTCATAGACTAAGAGAGGAATCCAAAACAAGGGTCAATTCCATATAAATTAGTGTTCCTCAGCTGAAGTGAACAAAGCTATGCCAATTTACTGCAGCTGAGGAAATAGCCCATAATAAGGAAAAGTAATAAGAAATCCAGAGAAATGTTGATCCTAGCCACCAGAAACTAAAACCTCCTCAAAGACAGTTTAATACAAGGACAGAACTATACATCCACTTTCTGCTCGTGTTGATAGTGTAAATTTAGAGGTCTTTCACTGAGAGACACAGATAGCCCATGGCATTATTTTAAAAAAGAACCAGGTAAGTCAAAGAATGTTTACAAAGCTAGTATGTCCAGGAAGATGGTGGACCATAAAGATTTATCAATGTCAGTATCAGTCCCTTAAAGCAAATCCCATGAGGATGAGAAATAAATCAGATCCTTGCACCTAGCAGCTTTTTCACAATGCAGCCTCTGGCTGTGTACACACAGTCATTGAACTTGTGCATGTCAGGGTTGTGCATATGAATTCCTCTACTTCTGTTTCTGGCCAATGGAATATACCACTTTCTCTATGTGCAGGTGACAACACTCAAAAATGGAGCCTGGAGGAAGCTCCTGTGAAAGTTGGCTCTGATGCTGATTTATGAATGATGTCCAATGACTTCAGGTGCTTTTCTGGAGGTATTGAGACTCTGCAGCACCTCCAACATGAGACAGTGGCTAAATAGCATGATCTGATCCTAAATGTTGCCAATTCCAATGATGCCAGGACTGATGAGTCTGCAGGGCTTCCTAACACTGTAGCCCTATTGGTCTAATTGAAACCTTGCTCTCTGATTCATCTCCAGAATACTGCAGGGCAGCATTTTCTGTGCAAGACAATGACACCACTACATGGCCTCTTCAGATAAGTTTCTCCTAAACTTCAAGACACAAAAGGACCTTAACTTTATGAGAAGGTACACAAACTTCACATTGGCCAGTCACGAGTTAATGAGCTAATGTGGGTTTAGGTTGTTCCACCTCTTTGCACCCATGAGAAATGTCAGGATTGGAGGAGAGCTTAAGAGAGAGAAATCAGCTCAACAGTGGGCAGACCTTCATTCCTCTGGTCCTGGAGAGAGGGCTGACTAAAAGTAGGAACTCACAAAATGACTGCTACCCAACAGCCCCTCCTGGAGGGAAGGGAGTGCCAAATGCTGACTTACCTTAAGATAAACTATTTCTCACTATAACATGTGAACTCCTTTTAGGGCCATAGCCAGACCAGCCCCCTCTGAAGAAACAGAGCCTTACCTTTAACCCAAATTCAGGATAAATAATTTCTGTTAATTCCTCTTCTCTTTGTTGACTACTCTTTAGGAGAGATGCTTTAAAGTGACCTTACTGGAGCACTAAGTCACAGAAAGAGATCGATGCAACGACTGGAAGGAGATACATGATCAGGAGAGAGCTGCTAAGCCACGGTTGGCCAAAAAGAGGCACTAGCAGTGAGTCAGCACCTTCACTTCTTGTTTCTTGCATGTTTGCATCACAAAGCAAAAGGTAGCAGAATGAAAGCTAGCCATATACATGTCAGCATCAGTTTCAGCAGTCTTTCTGGGATACTAGAGTTTCTGGGATACTAGAGTCACTTTCAGATGGCGATTGTCACAAGAAAAAACAATTCATGCAGTCACACGTGATGCAGGCATCAAGCTAGACCTGTACAATTTTCCAGCTATACATCATGGTTACGTCTACAATGGCAGCTTCTTCCAGAGGAACTCTTTTGAGAAAGAGTTCTTGTGCAAAAACTCTTCCACAAGAGAGCGTCTACACTGGCATGTGCTTTTGCGCAAGAGACGTGCTTTTGCACAAGAGCATCCATGCCAGTGTAGACGCTCTCTTCCACAAGAAAGCTCTGATGGCCATTTTAACCATAGGGGCTTCTTGCGCAAGAAATTCATGTTGCCTGTCTACACTGGCCGCTTCTGGAAGAGCTCTTGCGCAAGAGGGCTTATTCCTCGTGGGGAGAGGAATAACTCTTCTGGAAGAAGCCCTGTTTTACAACTCTATACTGTAAATTTACTTCTGGAAGAATGCTCGTGCAGTGTAGACAGCCAGCAAGTTTTTGCAGAAGAACGACTGTTCTTCTGGAAGAAGCTGCCAGTGTAGACGTAGCCATCATGTGTATTTTCAGATCTTTGAAAAAGAAGGAATGATGCAGATACTGAGGGTACAGCTACACTGTATTCTATTTTTCAGGAGAGGTATGCAAATAGCACTCACTTTTGCATACCTTCTTCCATTTTTTCCCCCGGAAAAGGCTTTTCTGACATTTGGCCCCGTCTACACATAAAATGAGGTTTACAGGGGTTTTCAAAAGAGGGTTTTTTCCCGACATTTGTCCCCATGTAGACGGGGCCAAATGGCAGAAAAGCCTCTTCTGGGGAAAAAAATGGAAGAAGGTATGCAAATGCGAGTGCTATTTGAATACCTCTTCTGAAAAAATAAAACACAGTGTAACCATACCCTGAAGGTGTAGGAGAGGGGGAAACATACCAAGCATTTCCACAGAGCTAAGCAACTATAAATCTCATGTAACCAGGGAGTTAGAATGGACATATGGGGATGTGCATATTGTAACAAGTCAAATGCTATGTGGGAACTAAAAACAGTTTAGGAGTACAGCACCCCTAGCATTGAAAACAACATGCTCAGTTACTGAAACTGGGGTCTATAATTCAGTGGTTAGAATCCATCCTGTGTTCAAGAACCCCATTGGTCTGACACAGCCTGAGTTTTAGGAGCTTTGAGTCATCTAGTTACCAAGGGACAGGTTATACCCATCTGCTGAGTGGACACATGACCAAACATGGCCCTCCATTCCTGTCTCCATGCATGAATTGCTCTGACACCTTCAGTTTTGACCATCAATATTCAGTTTTTGTGTTGTCTCACCAAGCGTTCCCTTACAATCCTGTGTGGCACCCAATTTACAGTGACATACAAACATAATCCCCTTTTGTAAGAGGAACGAGATCGCCATGCAGAGCTTTCCCGATATGCTGGTCCTGCTAGCCTTCTCCCTTATCCTCTCTTTCTACTTCCTTTTGTGTGCCTTTTTGCTCTTTCAGTTAATGGATTAATGAGCTCGTTAGGTCCCCCAGCTCAGATGCTACTATTAGACCCAGCTTTCCTGGATCAGGTGCTTTTCTGGTGAAAACAACTGGATTTACAGTGACCAGAGTGCTGATTCAGCTCCTGTTTCTCAGCACTCAGTCACAGGACGCTCCACACAGGACATTTTGCTAGCTACACCCCATTCAGTGGTGGTTACCTATACTTACAGTGTGGTTTTAACAAACTCTCCAGTCTAAAACTAATTTGCCTTATTTTCTAAGGAGCTACAGGAAGACAGACAAGCTAACCAGTTTAACAAGGCTACAACTTTCTCAGCTCGATACACATGAGAAACTATCAGTCAATAACGTGTTCAGTGAAGGGCAACAGGTCAACCTTCTTTTCTTAATCTGTACCAGTTGGGGGAGAGTTGCAACCTGATCTCATCACCTTTGTTAGGACCTCACTGCCTGCCCCTAGAATAAAGGTTGAAGGTAGCAGGGAAAGGGGTTGGCTACTTGTTGTACCAGACACATAAAGCCTCTGGCCTATTACTCACCTACTGTAATTTATTAAGGACTAAGCACCAACCAAGCTGTGACACATGAACATACTATCAACCAATACTGCTGGCTTAGGGTTGCTAGAGGAAGGTGAAAAACCTACAGTGCCCAGGATAACTTGGTAGCAAATGAAAAATTCCTTCTCAGTCCCCAGAAAGGGTACGTCTACACTACAGCATTATTTCAAAATATCTTATTTCAAAATAGTTATTTCGAAATAGCTTATTTCGAAATAATGCGTCTACACACAAAATGCATTTTGAAATAGCGTTTTGCTATTTCGAAATAGCGTGTCCACACTGAATGGATGCTGAATCACATTTAAGGCTGGCCAGAACCAGGTCCAGCAGGGCATCAGGTCAGGAGTTACTTTGTGTGGCTGCTGCCTGAGGCTGATGCCTGTGCTTAAAGGGACAGCTGGTTCTCAGCTTTCCCTGCTTGCTTGCCTACCTCGATGAGGGACAGCAAAGCATTTTGTCTCTGTGTGCTCTGGTTGCCCTCACTTGGGACACCACAGCACTCTGCAACATGGAGCCAGAGCTGCCCCTGGGCACTCTGGTGCTTCTCGTGGACACGTTGCTGTGAGCCTGGCTGCACTTTCTGCAGGCTGCCATCTGGGAGGTCCATTGGGGGCTGTCAGTATCCAGGAGGCCCTGCGGGAGAGCTTCCACCCTGAGGAGCACTAAGAGCCTCCCTGGTCTGCCCCACTGGGGGCTTGTGCCTCATTCCTCCCTCACATCCTTCCACTTACCCCTCTCTAACCCCCCTTCCTGATGTCAAATAAAATACACATATTTTCATGAACACAAACTCTCTTTTTATTTAACAAAACTGTGGGGGGGAATGAAACTCTGGTGAGACTGGGGAAAGGAGGCGGGACAAGAGAGAAGAGAGGATAGGAGAGGGGAGGGGGAACCTGGGAGGAGGGAGCAAGAAGGGGGAAACAAGGGGAAGAAGAGGGAGGGGAAGCTCAGGGCTCAGGGTTGGGGGTCTTGCCGGACCAACCTGATTTTCATGCAAACCTGCTCCTGGGTTCGCATGTGGCCTTTGGTGACCAGGCTGGCAACTATCCTGCCATAGACGGCTGCATTCCTCTGTCTAGTGCGGAGATCATGGACGTTGGAGGCATCTCCCCCAAACCTGAATAAGGTCCACGATCTCCACCCTGGACCAGGAAGGTGCCTGCCTTCTCCGGGCCCTGGCAGGCTTCTGGGAGCTGGCAGACTGCTCCTAGGGAGCGGTGGAGGGCTGGCTGCCAGTGGCTTGCTGGCTCATGTTTTGAGGCCACTGGGTCAGGGGCAGTGACTGCTGGCTCTGGGCTGGTAGGCTTGGAGCAGGCACAGGCACTGTGGCCAGAGTCAACCCCTTTAAGGGCTCCGGGGAGGGTGGAGGGAGAGGAGTGTTCTTGCCTGAGGCCAAAGTGGCCACGAGGGCACCCTGGGAAGGCTGGAAGCCCCCTATTTCAATGTAAGTGTCTACACAGCACTTATTTCGAAATAGCTATTTCGAATTTGGCTTTATTCCTCGTGGAATGAGGTTTACCAAATTCGAAATAAGCGCTCCGCTATTTCGAATTAATTTCAAATAGCGGTTTGGCTGTGTAAATGCTAGTAAAGTTATTTCGAAACAATGGCTGTTATTTCGAAATAACTTTGCTGTGTAGACATACCCAAAGGCTGCATCTAGACTGGCAAGATTTTGCGCAAAAGCAGCCGCTTTTGCGCAAAAACTTGCCAGCTGTCTACACTGGCCGCTTGAATTTGCGCAAGAGCACTGACATTCTAATGTAAGAAATAAGTGCTTCTTGTGCAAATACTTTGACGCTGCCATTCGGGCAAAGGCCCTCTTGTGCAAATGCTTTTGCGCAAAAGAGCCAGTGTAGACAGGCAGCTAAGATGTTTTGTGCAAAAGCAGGCTAAACGGAAAAAAGCCCTATGGACGCTTGGAGACTCCATAGCCACAGTGAGCTCCCTGGCACTTCCTGGTAACCTGACACCCTTAAAGCAGATGAAGGCTGCTGAGTTCACGCGGCAGGAACCTTCCTCGCAACTCTGGCCAGAGGTCTGCCATGTGGCCCCTGCCATCCAGGAGACACCCTCAAGCACCATGGCAGCTCCAGGGAGGGATCAGCTACCCACACCCCCAGCGCAGGAGGCCCCCAGGAGCCGCAAACGAAGGGTCCCATCCTGGTCCTCGGGGGAGCTGGACAGCCTGCTGGACCTCTGGCAGGAGGAGGAGGCCCTCCAAGACACCCACTCCCGGTGCCGGAATGCGGACATCTTCGCCCGCATGGCCCAGGCACTCGCCCAGCAGGGCCATCCAGCCCGGACCCTCGAGCGAGTCCAGGCGAAAGTCAAGGAGCTGCTCCTGGGCTACATGCGGGCCAGCGAGGGGCAGGGGCAGGAGCAGACACCTGCCCCTACTACGACTGGCTCCACGCCATCCTGGGCCAGCCAGCCCCGCAAGCCCCGGAGGTCCCCGTCGACAGCAGCATGCGTCCCCCCGTCGCCAGGACCACCGAGGCAGGGGAAGGAGACAGCAGTGCGTTGGAGGATGAGGCCAGCACTGCCACCCAGCAGGCCCCCTCCAGCAGCCCTGACATCTCCCGCGCATCCTCGGAGGCCGGGGAAGGATCCACCGGTGAGTCTTGCACTTTGCACTCACAAGGGCGAGTGGGGGGGGGGAGCCAGGCGCCCGGAGTGGAGAGGGGGAGAGCATGTCACTCAGGCCACGTGAGCTGCACGCTGTGTAGCATTAGGCAGTAAGCAGCATGTGCAACCACGTGCAGCCTGGTGACCAAGCGGCATGTGGCCGCGGCAAGCAGCTCCAGGGCACACCTGGGAAAGTGCTGCTCACACACATCCAGCGGGACCAGGGCGAAGGGTGGATGCCGGCTGGAACCAGCCAGGGCACCAGGGACTCAGGCCAGAGCCCGCACCTCCGCAAGGGTGCAGCATGGAGAACGGCACACTGTCCCATGCCTGGCTGTGAGGCACAGCCAGCTGCTCCTGGGAAAACCACAGCATCACAGCCCTGTGAAAGTGGCCCCCACTGAGCCCCTCGCCTGCTCCCGGTGCCTTGGCTGGCTTCCCGAGGGAAGTCCCCACTGCAGCCACACATGTCCCTGGGCTATGTGTGTGAGGGATAGTGGGAGGGAGAAGGGGGGGGAAGCGCTCGGGCCACCCCTAGGGCCACCTGAGTTTTGCTGCAAGGATGGGACACTCCCCAGTCACTCTCCTGGTTCCATCCAGGAGATATCCCACGCGATGGGGATCTGAGAGCCCAGACCACGTCTGCCAGATGTGCTCCCAGGCACTGTGTGGGGATTCATCTTGCTCCCTGTCAAACACCACTGATTAGCCCAAAGCCTCACAGCCTCCACCAGCAGGGAGTTCCACAGGTTAACACAACACAAGCGCCCTCCCACCCTCCACGGGGCCAGGACACAGACCGGTGGTTACAATACATGGAGGAGAACCCTACTCTGGGGCGGTCCTCTTTGCAAACATACAACACGGGGGGCAGGGAGGGAACCGAGTGGGCCCAAGCCACACGACTGTGGTGTCACCTGGGCTCAGGGAGTGGAGGGCATGAGGTGTGGGGACAGTGGCCGGGCTGCCTGACTGACCCATCCTTTCTTCTCTTCCCTGCAGCGGGACCAAGCACAAGCCGGGGACCCTCCAGTCTGGCAGCAGCAGCAGCAGCAGTGGCACCCCCAGCCGCCCAACCACCGAGGCAGAGGCTCCACCACTGGGACCAGCTCCTTTGGTGCCACGTGCAGGCTGTCGAGCGCGTCGAGGCTGCCATCACTTGGCGCGTGGAGGCGGACCTGCAGTGGCGCCAGGAGTCCTGGGCCACCTTCCAGGCCCAGTGTGTGCAGATGGCCGACTCCATCACCACCCTCACTGCCCACATTGGCCATGCCATACATTACGGCATGGCCTTGCCCCACGCCATCCCTCCCCTAGCACTGTCCCTGCCCCCTCCTGCAATGGCCCCTCCTGCTCCTGTTCCTGCCCCTCTTGCTCCTGCACCTCCTGCCCACCTCCCCTGCAGCCTGCACTGATGCGGCCTGCCCCCCATGTCCAGGTCCACCCCTGCAGGAGCGGTCGCAGGGGCCACCCCTCTGAGGAGTAGCTCCTCCCCCTCCCAGTTCAAGGTCTCATCCCCCTCTCCCCCTTGTAAATAAACACATACCAGTTTTTCTGATGAAAACAAAACTGTGTTGTTTATTGTGTTACTTGAGGTAACTTAAAAAATTGATTTGAGATGCCAATTAACCAACTAAATTTCAGAAGATTACAAAATGCGGACACCAAATACTGTATCTATCACCAGTCATTCCTTTAATTGGTCATTGGTTTGTGGCGCATAAATAAATACTGATACTTTAAGTAAAATTTAAACCACAAGACTATATTAACATAGATAACAATCAAGCAAGAAAGGTTAAAACATGAACACAAAGAATATTTACATAGTCTAGACGCAGGGACGATTATAGTGTTGCTGGCGACCTCAATCCTTTGGTTCTTCCGGGCCTCAGATGAGGAACTGCCAGGAGATCCCTCGAAGATGACTGGAATCGGGTACGCTGACTCGAGCCTTCCGCACGAACCACAAATGCTCTTCCTGTTCTTTGGGACAGCTCGAACAGGCAATGGTGGCCTAAAACCTAGCCTCAACTAAAAGAAAAACCCTAGCTTCGTCCAACGCACCCGACGAACATGCATGATGACGGCCGATATGCTTCGAACCGACGCTGCCTGACGGAACAGTCACGATGACGATAGCTAATTTAACTAAACGCAACTCTGGATCCAATTTATATTGGTAGGTGCAAGCCTTCTGCTTGATCTGACCTGACAGACAAGAGTACCAGGAGTCTTCGTACCCAACAAAACAAGTATAACCAAGTAAATTTGCAATTGGGAGTTAAGGGGAGGGGCGGGGGAAGGGTAGGGGATGGGAGGGAGTTGTATGGGGAGACCGAAGCGACCCTACTATGGGGCCTGTGTGAACATGCCTGTCAGGGCCTCTCGGATGCACACCCCATCCTGGTGCGCCTGGTGGATGGCAGCTGTGTGGGGCTGTTCATAAGTCTGTGCCTCGGCTGCCATCCATGTGGGGAGGAAGGCCTCCCCACTCCGCTCCACAACGTTGTGGAGAACGCAGAACGTGGCCACTACCTCCGTTGCATTCTGCTCACCCATCTTGAGACGGGTGAGCAAACAACGGAAGCAGGCTTTTAAGCGGCCGAAGGGCACTCCACTTGATTCTGGGCCCGGTTGAGGCGGTCGTTGAACCGGGCCCGGTTATGGTCCAGCCGCCCCGTGTAGGGCCACATTAGCCAGGGCAGCAGGGGGTAGGCCGCATCCCCGATGATGCAGATGGCCATAGGCACATCCCCGACAGTCAACTCCCGCCGGGGGAAGTAGGTGCCCGCCTCCAGCCTGCGAAACACTCCGGAGTTGCGGAGGATGCAAGCGTCGTGTGCCCTGCCGGACCAGCCTGCATAGACGTCCAGGAAGCGGCCCTGGTGGTCCACAAGGGCCTGGAGAACAATCGAGCAGTACCCCTTCCTGTTTGTGAAATGGGCTGCTCGATGCTCCGGGGACCGGATGGGGATGTGGGTTGCATCCAGGGCTCCCCCACAGTTGGGGAACCCGAGGGCAGCAAAGCCGGCCAGCGTAGCGTCCACATCGCGCAGGCGGATCACTCTAGGGAGCAGGACATCGTTGATGGCGTGGACGACCTGCAGAAGGGTGCAGAGAAACACAGGGGAACACATCACATAAGGCAGGGGTGAGTGTGCGCTCCCTTGCCCCCCCCATGATTCCCTCTGTCCTCACACACACACACACACACACACACACACACACCACAGCCCCCTCGCCCCACTCCCCCTCCCCCCCACCAGCAGGCCTGTGCAAGGGAGGGATGGCCCAAACCCCTGGGTGACCCAGCCTGGAGACTTGGCTGCCCCTGGGCATGGAGTGCAGCACCCTCCCCCCACCCCACTCCCTACTCCCCCTGGGACTTACCTCCATAACGATGACACCGACGGTGGATCTGCCCACCCCGAACTGGTGTGCCACCGATCGGTAGCTGTCCGGGGTGGCCAGTTTCCAAAGTGCGATGGCGACCCTCTTCTCGATGGGGATGGGTGCCCGCAGCCGGGTGGTGGCTCTCTGGAGCGCAGGGGCGAGCCAGGCACACAGCTCCAGGAATGTCTGCTTTTGCATGTGAAAGTTCTGGAGCCATTGCTGGTCGCCCCATTGCCCCAGGACCAGCCAGTCCCACCAGTCGGTGTTGGTGTCCAGTCTCCACAGTGGCCTCTCCACCCTGGGGTGGAGATGCCACAGAGATGCCATGGCCTCCCTGGTGAGGGAGTCCAAAGCGGTCTGCGCCTCCTGGTCCTGGAACAGGAGGGCACCAGCCTGGAGCAGCAGCTGCAGGCACTCCAAAATGGCCGGCAGTGGCCAGAGCAGGCACATGGCCACCCCTGGCTCCATGGCAGACAAAACAAGGCAAAAGAAAAAAAAAACAGGCAAAAGCACTAGGTGGCAAAAGGCAGTGGTGTCCAAAAGGCAGAGGGCAACCACCAAAACTGCTACGGCTGTCAGTCCCTACAAGAGGTCCTAAAGCACGGAGCAGGAGAGAAACGGCTGTCCAGGAAGATCCCTTTAAGCACGTGTCAAAAAGGAGCTCCAGCCCCCGCCCCCGGAAAGGGTTGGTGCCCTTTTGCCCTCTGCAAAATGGTTCCGGGCTTCTGCTTTTGCGCAAAAGCGTGCCACCAATGTAGATGCGCTTTTGCGCAAAAGCGCATCTTTATAACGATAACTCCGTGCCAGTCTAGATGCACTTTTGCGCAAATACTTTTAACGGAAAAACTTTTCTGTTAAAAGTATTTGCGCAAAATCATGCCAGTCTAGACGTAGCCAAAATGTTTAGTGTGGTGCCCAAAGAAAGGCCCCCAAACCCAGCCCCACGCTCATCCCAAGGGAACAAGTGAGTGCACAATGGTAACTTGGGCAGAGAAGGATTATAAATTGGGTATTTGGGAGCTTTTGCTGAATCCTTCCATCAAGCCAATAAGCCTAGGAGCCACAAGATCACAAGGAGTCCAAGTGCTTACAAGTAAGGGGAGAAAAACAGGAGGAGACCAAACATTTTCTTTCCTCAGATGGCCCACACAAAGCCTTCTTTACATTTGAAGCTGTGGGGGAGGGGGGAATACTATGTTTTCCCCTCTGTTAAATTATATTGCATTCAGAGTGTTTTTACAGCACCTTGTCTACATTCTCTGGGGGTGCATTAATCATTACTAATAATTATATGTGGGATTTTTTTATTCCTCTGCACAGAAAGCCAACAGTATCTGGAGGATGCCAATCTGCTTCAAGAGTGATGGGAAAAGAATAAGCATGAAAGCAATGCTTGTTTTAAAAATTCCTTGTGGTGGGAAGATGCTTTGGGCAACTGAACAACATGTAGAGTCTGTCTATTTTTCTGTCATTCAGGGCATGTCTACACTGGAGAGTTATTTTGAAATAACTCCCCTTATTTTGAAATGGCAAGGCGAGCGTCTACACTACCAAGCCTGTTTTTTCAAAATAATAACTCCTGCTTGTGAAGAGGAATAAGCTTATTTCAAAATAGTTATTTCAGGAGTTATTATTTCGAAATAACTTATTTTGAAATAACCTTGTAGTATAGACATAGCCTCATTCTGAGAACATGTGGAGATCAGCACTATCACTATTATAACCTCACGTATCTCATCTCCTGGAAGGATCAGAAGATACCACAATGATTATGGATATTGCCATAACAACAGGTAATAATATCAGTATAGCTTCTTCCATCCAGTGGGATTCCCAAACCTTTTATACACCAAAATTATTCACTATCCCTGAAATGCAACTGATTCTTGTGTTGAATGTGGCAACAGTTTAATAGTGCTCAGGAACATCCCACAAATGTTTTAAACAAGAAGTGATGACAAAATCAATATGAATTTAAAATTATTGGGGGAAACTAATTGATAGATCATAATTATATGATCTAGATTTAGCTAGGACACTGGTACTATGACATCTAGCTTTACAAACCAACAACACACAAATCCATGGGCTTAGCTTTAATTATCAAAATAGGCCAGGTTTCTGTTTATGAGCAAGCTGAAAAAGAGCACTTCCAGTGCCATGGTTTTCCAGCAGGATGCTGTGGTTAGTATTCAGTACTGTCTCAGAGGGAAGAGTGCCACCTAATGAATTACTAAGACCTCTTACTGAAGCATTTCCTTAGACATCTTCCATCCAAGATCTGAGCAGCTACAACTCTGCATAATTTGAAGGACCTGAGAAGACTGCTGCCTAACATGTGGCTGCAAGCACAGGAAATAATAAACAAAGCTGCAGTTTAAAAATATAAATTGCTGCCCAGCCGTTTTGTATGCTGAAACAAGCCAAAACTATTTTGGAGACAACAAAAATATTGCTTCTTGAGCAAGAGCATGATGACTTTCATGGCTGATTGCTTTTCCTAAATCTGCAGACACAAGGCTTGAGAAACTTCTGCAGGTTTAAAGAGAAAAATTAACTTGTATTCCACTGCTACAGTCACAAGCTTGGGGTTTTCATTTAACCCATTAAGGACTCCATATGAACCAATATGTTTGTGAAGCACCAAGTAAAGCTCTATTATCAAAGAAGATATTATTGTTTCTTATGTTTCTCAAGATAAAGATCAAAAGATTTTAACCTTCCACCTTTTCCCCACAAAACCACATTTGACTTATGCCATTTCCTCTGGTTTCAAGTGCTTCTTGCATTTTCAAAATTTAAGCAACTAAATACTTCCAAGACTGTGATGAAACATGACAGAATTAGAATAACCTTGCTATAGCTTCTTTCTTCTCTTCCATTTTTCTATTTTATTCTGGTTTTGGATTTTTTTTTTAAATATGTAATAGTACTCACTTGCACAAACTTGGAATATCAGGTTTTTCTAATATTCTTCAAAACATCAATAGGGATTACATAAAAAATAACCATATTAATTCTAAATGCTTATACTGATTTGTATATATTAAGTTATTACATATATATATTATTTATGAGTATGACCGATATATTTCCCGATAAGAAAATACTTCAAATAAATCTATTGAGAAGAAAAAAATATTACCGTGAACTTTTTGCAGCTCGGTCCTTATTATTCATTCCATGCCCACAAGTTAATCAATAGCTTATCCATCACAGGCTGCCATGAATGTCAGTTTATATAAGATTTTAACTATGAGATATGTATTTATAGTGTCATCTAATTCATTACTGTCTTCCAGTATGTCACAGTATTTGCTACCAAATGAGTGAACATGCTTTAGATTAAAAAGAACATAACTGCAAACAATAGTCATCCAGTACAATGATCTCCATACCAGACTGAGCAATCATCTGAAAACTTTTTCAAATAGCCTTCTTAGTGTATCTGACAATCCAGATGACACTGTGGAACAGACGATTTATATTTAACTCCCTATCAATTAATTTTCTATCAATATTATAATTAGAATTTGTAAAGTAACACAAAAACATACCAAAAAAGTCCAATAAAGAGACCATACTACAGCAAATGCTACAAGACTCTTTCAATGGGAACAAAGGGATTTCTAAGTTGGATGGAAAACTTTGATAAGAAATATGACCAAGTCTTGTCCCTGAGGAGGCAGATTATGGCCCTGGCAGTGTTTCCTAACAGGGGAATACAATGGAGTAAGGGCTACTTATCCCCTTCCCACACCCCTGGGAGAAGAGTGGGTAAACACAGGTAGGGAATGGGCACGGCCATTTTCCACCAGCCAGCCAACACAGCTGAGTTTGGCATCATGACACAGATAGAGGGCTGGCACAGGAGGAACCAGGCATCCATAGGCACCAACCCCTGTGTGGCTAGAGCACTCTTGGGAAAAAATTAGTGGGTGCTCAGCATCCACTGGCAGCCCCGAGGATCAGCAGTTCTCTCTCCTTCTCAGCACCTCCAGCCCCACCAATGGCCCCAGCTACACCAGTGGCCCCACCAATCAGTACTTGCCCCTCCTTCCCAGTGTCCCTCACCCACCATAATCAGTTGTTCAGTGGCATGCCTTGGTTGGGAAGGGAAAGGAGGGGCAGGAAGAGGAGAGGCAGGGAGAGGAGGGGCGGGGGGCTTGAAGGAAAGGGTGGAGTGGGCGCAAGGAGTGGGGCAGAGTGGAGGTTGAGCATCCCCCAGGAACAGCGAAAGTCGGTACCTACGCAGGTATCAAATTGAGAGTCTCTGGGACAGAGTCTGGTTCTTGCTCCACTCTTTGGGCAGCACGGTTATGAAATGCTCTTTACGTATTGCAGAGCTGCAATTTAGTCCTAAGGATTTTTTAGGGGAAACAAAGAAAAGAGTGAAAAACTGGAGCTCCATCACTTCTCCATACTGTTGGTGATTCTAAAGGGCCTCCTTCCAGTTGTTCCCTTAGGAGGGACTATTTTGTTTACTGCAAATAGAACACGTTACAAACATTTTGTAAAAAAAAAAATATTTTTTTTTGGTTTTGGTCATGGTGTTTTCTCAGTGAAACTTTTGAAAATCAAGAGTGCAAAGATTTTTTTAAAATAAACATTTTCTTATGGAGGACGTTCCAACATGAATATGTAAGCCAGCTCTATTTAAAACTCTCTTTCACATGAGATTGGATTTCTATCAAGTCTCACAAGTTAAATATGAAATATCTGTTGGAAAAAGAGAGTGAAAGAAAAAACATTTATTTATTAAACATGTCACATACAAATTTACAAATTTACAAATTGATAAAACTGCTCTCATGTCATTCCATACTATGCAAAATGTGAAAATGGCTCTACTAAAAGTATGTTTCAAACTTCATTTATGGTATATTTTGGTGTGGTTTTCTCCTATTAATTAGCTATGAGTATCTCAAAGAACATAGCATAATGATAAATTAAGCTTCACTGTAGATAGAGTGCATAATGACTTCCATTTTCATGTCCAGTCTTAACAATAAAAGCAAAAACAGCAATAAAAATTACATATATTTACAGACCAAGTTCAGTAGGAAAAAATGTGTCCCATTCAGCTTATGAAGGCCAATTGGGACTGCAATTTATTTAGTTAAATTGACTATATCAAATGCAGTCAATACCTGCATAACTTTTTAGCAGAGAGGTCAGTCCTTGTAAGAATTCCTTTCTTATCATTACTAAGTGATGTGAATGTTTTACTAATATATGTATGTAATAAAGAACTGTTGGTTGCTCCCTGAAGATTATTAATAAATCAATGATTTAGAATTCATCCATTTTTATCCTTCATCAGGAAGATTAAAGAAGGTGTCTGCACATTGTCTTTTTTTCCAGGTTTATGGCAATTTCAACTTATTCTTTATTTTGGGAATCTTTAAGAAAAGGATAGAGAATAAGACAGAGAATATCTTATTGCCTCTTTATAAATGCATGGCACTCTCACACTTGAATACTGTGTGCAGATGTCTTTGCCTCATCTCAAAAAGATATATTGGAATTGAAAAAGGTTTAGAAAAGGGCAACAAAAATTATTAGGGGTATGAAATTGCTGCCATATGAGGAGAGATTAATAAGACTAAGACTTTTCAGCTTGGAAAAGAGATGACTGAGGGGGAGATATGATAGAGGTCTATAAAATCATGACAGGTGTGGAGAAAGTAAATAAGGAAAAATTAATTACTCCTCATAATACAAGAACTAGGTGTCACCAAATGAAATTAATAGGCATCTGTTTTAAAACAAACAAAAGGAAGAATTTCTCACACAACACACTGTCAACCCGTGGAACTCCCTGCCAGAGTATATGAAGGCCAAGTCTTAAAGGAGTTCAAAAAGAACTAGATAAGTTCATGGAGAATACGTCCATCAATGGCTATTAATCAGGATGGACAGGTATGGTATCCATACTCCTTATTTTGTCAGGGCTGGAAATGGGTGACAAGCATTGGATCACTTGATGATTACCTGTTTGGTTGATTCTCTCTGGGACACCTGGTATTGGCCACTGTCAGAAGACAGACTACTGGGTCAGATGGACCTTCAGTTTGACCCAGTTTGTCTCTTCTTATGTTCTTAGGAAGGTTTCCCAATATGGATTACGTCTACTGAAATTTGACTTAAGACAAATTCTGTTCTCAGTTACATTGGTGCAGGAATGGAGTAGAATTTATTCCTTGTGTTCAAGGTTGAGTGTTGCAGAATCTTAGATAGAAGAACCTCAACTTTTGGATATATTTGCTGTGCTAAAACCAATAATTTTGGTGGGGGGAGGGGTAAAAGTTTGGATAGGCTTTTTTTAAAAGCCTTGTTGACTAAAGTAGGTAAAAGATTGCAGAAGGCTATCTCAATCATCCTGTGTCATATCCTGGCTGGCCCTTTCAGCACAGTCAGGCTCAGTTTTGTCTGTAACAATCAACTATCCTTCAAGCTGATCCTAATCAGCTGGGAATTAAGTGGCCTTGGTAACGTTTGGACCCAGTCGAGAAGATGAAAGGGTTTGCACAAAAGGCTGAGAATGCTCAGTTAGTGGAAGAAGCTTAAGAAAGCAGCTTACACCTTAGAAAGGTTCTGATAGAAAAGGGCATCAGAGTTAAAAGAGATTCTTTCTGTGGACTTCTGAGATGGTGTAGCCGGACATGAACCCCATCTTATTTCCCCCCCCCCTCAGAGAGCAAGAGAAAGGCAGTCAGCCTTTGATGCCCTGGGAACGCAGGTGTGCTGCCTGTCCCTGACTCTAATAAACAGAAACCAGACAGTAAATGGGCTAGCTGACAACCAGGGGACCTCCTGCTGCCCTGATGGCTAGCACCAGTAATTGACACGCCTACACTGTCCCAGGAGAGGAATCTTCGCCCATTGTCTGCATTTTCCCAGGTGTGAATTATGCTTTGCACCCTTCGTGGGAAACTTGGCATTCAAAGCCATTTTTCCTAATTGGCCACTTGAGATCAGGAAGAAGCCTACGTGACCCAAGGGGTAAAAAGAGGGGTTTAGTAGCCCACCCCATTTGAGCTCCAATCATCTATACCTGCTGGCAGGTATTGGTTGCCTCCCGAGGTCTGTGGGACGCCCAGCCTCGCCCTACTTCTTCCCGAGGGATTGAGAGAAAGACGCTGGCCACGCCAAGTCTGGAACGCAGGGGTGAGAATATATACCTGCTAGGTGTCTATTTTGCATGCATTTAATAAGAGCTCAGAGAACCAAAAGGGTTTCATGGTACCTGTAAGTGACTTATTAGTGTAATTTCTGTCCTGTCCTTTGTAGTGGCTGTGTTATCTGTAACACAGTAGTAGCATTTAACAGCTAAGTTTACCCTGTAACAATAAAATAGTAACTGTTTAAGCTGTGACCTGACTCCTTCAGTTGCTGTAACAGAACCAAGCACAATTTTAAAAGAACTCCAGCCAGTCATAAGGGACAGATATAGGGAGAGCTTGAGCGTTGGATCGTGTCGCTTCCAGGGGACAGATCCGTTGGGGCATCTCTCAGCCTTCCCGGGCTGCCCGCTGCGAAGGGATCGTGTATCCTAGCAGTTGAAGTCTCGGGTGTATAATACACACACACCACTCACTGCCCTGACCACCGGCTGACAGATGGCCATTAATAGACAGAACTCTTTAGCATTGTGATGAATGGGAGGAATAATAACCTTTTCTGGACATTCCAGCCATTCAGGTAACTAAAATCTTTTCACAGTGGTTTACTTTTGAAACATAACCCTAATTGTCTTGCCTGTAAGGGTTAAAGCCATAGACATCAGGCCCTAGAGAGTCTCCAGGAATGCTAGGGAAGCAGAAAGTGAGTTGGCAGGAAGCCAGGAGAGCCCATGGAAACAGAGCTTTTGAACTGAAAGCAGTGAACTTCTTGTGCCAGTCTTTATATGACCAGAGGAGAGCCTAGGAGACATGAATTAAGCCAGGAACCCAGGTGTGGAGTATTCAGTGACATCCATGCCTAAACCTTGGAACAACAGATATGTGAGTAGAACAGGGAATGTTCAGTCAGACACGATCAGATTAATTTCTTAATTTTGGGGTTTGTTGTACTTCTCTATGCTGAGCACATGTAACCACTCCCCCTTATATTGTAACTTTCCCAACTGAATCCCAGAGAAGCAATCCTCTATGTTTTAATCTTTCTTTTGTTCAGTTGCTCTGTAACACCTAGCAGCCAAGTAATGTTTCACCATGTATGCCTTCTTTATTTTGTTAATAAAAATCACCTTTTAAAGACCATGATCTGATTCCTGTGTCCAAGAAGGCAGGAGGTTCTATGTGCATGTGCGTAAGTCTGCAAGGCCAGCTATTAAGAAAAATTACAGGTTTTTTCCAGCTCTCTCCAAAGGGAGGGTTAAAGAGCTCAAGCGTACCCCATGGGAAGGAATTCCCAAATGCGCCTTCCAGGGTTCTCAGAGGCATTCTTGCATTTAGCTGGTGGCAGCAAAACCAAGCCATGGTCAGGGAATCTGTGACTTTGGGGAGTTTTTAAACAGAAGCCTTTAGTGGCAAGGTATTTTAAAAGTCTCTTGCAGATCCCCACCTTCTGCACTCAGAGTGCCAGAATGGAGAACAGCACTGATGGGGTAGATTGGAGTTGATGTTCCAGAGAAGTGGAAGGGACTCTAGGGAAGAAGCCCTTTGTTAAGAGCTGGACCTCCAGGGAGAGATCCCAGGGAGGCAGTGCTCTGAAAAAGATTGGGAAAGGACTTCAGAGCCCTTGAAAGTGGTGGAGAAAGGCCTAGAAACAGATCAAGATGGTCCAGGGAGGCTACTAGAAGATCTGAGTTGATGTGCCTTGGCTATTCTACAGTATCCCTGCTCTGTAATCTAGAGGAATGGGAGGGCCTAGGTTCCCTACCAGCCACTGGAAAAGGTGGTGTGAAGACTCAGGACAACTGTGGTAGGTGGACTACTTAATGGAGACTTGGGCTAAATACTTAGCTTGAGGCTGTGGGTGTCAGTGACTAACCTTTCAGAAGTAAGGCAGGAGTTGGACCCTGTGGTTAGAGCCAACATCAGGAATCAGTGCACAGGGTCAGGACTGGATTTCTGGAAGAGAGGCAAAGCAGGAAGCAAGTCTGGAATAAGCCCAGAACAAAGGAGCAAAGCTGGAAAGAAGAATTACCACAGACAGATACTTTGAGTTGCTGCTGGACTGAAGAGCCTGTCTGCTGACACTTCCAACCAATCAAGAAATGTGCTTGAGATCCACTGTGCATGTTAGATTGCCCAGAGTCTGCAGGCTCCGCTTCCTGACTGTGGGGCTAATGTTCACTGGGCTTTCTGCTACCCTGGAAGGGGTAAGATTTGATCTGGATGGAAACAAGAGTCACAAGAAGAGGGAGACCCCACAGGGCTGGAGCAGCTGCCTGCCCAGTGTGCTAGAGAAGGAGAGCATGCTACACAATGCCGGACTATGAGGGGATGTGCCAGGAAAGAGATCACTCTTCTATATCATGTATTGAGATGATAGATAGATTGATAGATAGAATTACTATTGTTGGCTAGTGGTATTGCAGTATTACCCAAAAGCCCCACTGAGGATGGAGACCACATTGAACTCTATGCTTTACAAACACATTGAAAGATATGGTCCCTGCTCCCAAAAAGCTTGCAGCCTGAGCTTGGATGACAGCAAGCACAAAATGAAGTCAAGATTCTGTTTTATTTATGTTGTTTAACTGAACCTATTTTTCCTGCTTTTCTTTTTGGCTCCTGTCTAATAGGTTCTAAATTTAGCCAGTTTTGAACTTACCTTAACTCCATGATACCACCACAATGTCAAGCTAAAACTTTAGAAACAGGCTTGTGCCAGTGTGAATGAAAAATGATGGGAGCATGTCAGAGGATGTGTACCTACTTGTTGGGTCAGACCTAGGAAATAGGCTGACAATGTTGTAAGTTTTGTGAAGCGAAAGGGTTTCTGAAGAAACTGTTTTGGGATTTGGCTCTCGCAGAAAGAGGTGGGCCTGAAGAAGAGAACATTTTAATGAGTGAGAGAAAGAGTTGCACTCCTAGCGAGGACTGATAAGGATGTTGGAAATTCCCTTGCTGCTAGCTCTACTGCTCCACACACACAACCAGCAGTAGAAAAAAAAGGTCAATTGAAATTATTGGGAGCACTTTTATTTATTTCAGTGGTGCTGGATCAAACCAGAGGAGAACAAAGGGTAGGAGCCTTATTAAAGCTGGTTCATATTATAGTGGTGCATAGAGGCTATGGCTGTCATGGGGGGCCCAACTAGGTACTGAGAGGCAGTTTTGGCCGTGAAGACTTTACAGGGATAAAAGGTAGAAAGAGAAACACAGAGGTGAAATAACTTGCTAATGATTAGTGGCAGAGCTAGTAGTAGAATCTAGATGGCCTAATTGCTAGTTCAGTGACTAATCCACTCACCCGCCTCAATCAGTAACTTCTAAATTCACATGTATTTTTATGAAGCTCTATAAATAATCATAAAAAACTGTGCAATTAAAAATATTTCTTCTTGTACTCTGACTGTAATCAATTTATTCATCACTGCTTTTCTTGGAAACACTGCTCCTTTTCTGCCTTTTCCGAAAGAAATAAGAAAAAAACAAAAATCAAAAGCAATTTTGATAATTAGTTTGAAATTATTGTCTGTGGTTTCAGCATATTTTACTTTCAGAATTAAAAAAAAGTAAAGTTCAGAAAACTAAATATAGATAGATAAACAATGTTGTTTATCTCCACATCACACTTAGTACAAAGATGGGTTTCAAAATAGAGATTAGATGCTAAAGATTAATACAAACCCACTTAATATTTTGGTAACACTTTTAGGCAATGATGCTACTTGCAACATTTTTGACATATGCCTGCCTCCTGTCTGTTTTAGCTTTGATCCACATATTTTTTTTATTTTTTTCCATGCCATGGGCCAAATTAGATTGAACTAAATCATATGCCAATGGTGTATAAAAATAATCTATTTATTTATCAGGATTTCTAAATCTGCTTAGTTATCATTGTTTAAAAAATTATTCTTCAGGGGTCTCGTGACCTTTTTGGCATAACCTAGAGCTTCCGAAATTAAGGGTACGTCTACACCAGTGTTTCTGAAACTGTGTTCCATTGCACAATGGTGTCCCATGAGGCAGTTGGAGGTATGCTGCAGAGAACAACAGAGTTCAAAATGGCTGCTCAACAAAAAATCTTTGGTGTTCTTCATAAAAAAAAAATTGTTTGGTGTTCCTTGGTCTTAAAAAGTTTAAGAAACACTGGTCTACACCAAAGAGGAAGGTCAAAGCTGCCACTGTCAATCTTCCAGGATTTGAATAAGCTGTCTAGTTAAGACAGCTAATTCGAAGTGAGAGGGGGCATTCCAGGCGATGCTGGTAACCCTGCTTTCACAAGGAGTAAGTGTTCTTCCTTCAACTTCCTGCAGTGTAGACAGCGCCAACAGCTGAGTTAAGCTACTTGACTTCTGCTATGCAATTAACGTAGCTGAAGTTGCGTATCTTAATTTAACTTTGTCCTGTAGTGTAGACATACCCCAGGTGGCAATGCATTAAAATAACTCAGAGTCCAGAAATTGCAGCTCCCTGGAGCAGGAGGTTATGGGACAAAATGATCTGAGCCTTTAGAACTGCTGTAAGAATAAAAATAAGACAAAGAATGAAATAAAACCAGGTGTCTGATCTTCTGATTCAGCAGTAGCAGTGCAGAAAGTTGTGATGGTGTTGTAAGTGGCTTGTGTGTGTAGATGTGAAAATATTTTTTTCAAAGCAGATACCAAAATACAGTATAGCAAGAAATACCTGGAGGAAAGAACAAAAGTGGCATTTTACTGTGATACACAGTGCAACAAAGAAAGGGGAACAAATTAGTCTTCCAAAAAATAGATGTGGCAGAATGTAACTTGGTACCATGAACATATGGTCCATTAGCAACTCCCTTTGGAATCATTTAGACATCTTTGTAAATATTTTTTACTGGAATATTAAGACCAACCTGCTAACACAATATTAGTAATAAAACACATAATTGGGAACATGAATGTAAAATTCTACTATTCTGAGCATGATTGGCTATATTATTCCCTGAGTGATTTCAGGAATGAGTGACTTCAGGAAGTTCTGGGACCATAATTACAAACATGAATGAAACTATAGACAATGAACATGGTGGAGATCTAAGTAATTCTTTAGGAGTGAGTCATTGGCTGGGCTGTAGAAGTAAAAGATGAATTTAGAGTTCTGAGGGGAAAAAATTGTCTCTTTAGTCCATGTGATGACGATGCAGCTTTCTCTTGCTGCAGCAGCTGGAAGTATTTCATGTATAATCTAAAGGGGGAACCTTGAAATATGTGGTTAGCATTTGGATTCAGGCTGGACAAACATAAGGGATGGATGAGAAAGGCTAGTGAGCCTCTCAAGTCTTCCCAACTGAGCAGGGACTTGCCCATGTTTGTGGTATTCCTATGTCCAGGCCCAGCCAGGAATACTGTTAGAAGATGAAAATGGGAGGAGAGAGAGAGAGAGAAAGGTGTGACATTAAGCCAGAAAGAGTTAACAACCTAGCAGGCTGCATGGCCCAAATTCTTCCTTTAGAGACATTAGAAAAGCATGTAAATGGTAATTATGGCCATTCCATGTTAAAGCGGCTAGAGCTTTGAAATTGAAACCTGCATTGTTAGAGCATTAGAGTTAGTACTAATTGGGTCTACTTATATCTTGTTAGAAGTTAACCATATAAAGAGATAGTTCCTGTCTGTTACTATATTCTGTTGATTCAGAGATCAAAAGGAGATAGTAACAGTGAGATGGAAGGGGGGGAGGGGGGAGTAATACCATTGTGTATATTTCTCTTTGAAGTTTGTAGTTAGCTATCTATGAACTCCTTAATGGACAATTACCTTTTGCTGATAGTCACCTCTGTGTACATAGATAATAAGAGGATCTATTACTTCAATGCTTCACCCAAGGATTGCATGCTGTCAAGAGGCTGCCAGAGCTCTAGGCCCCAATGCTGTGATCCCAGATCTGCTTAAACATCATTGTGGCGAGGTGGTTAACTGTCACCCCTCGCCTTCCGCCTTGGCTGCGGCCTCCCGGGCCGCTGGCTTATGGTTTTTGCGAGTGTCGTGGTTACCAGACTGTCCCCACTGGCCGTTGCAGCCTCAGTGTCCTGGGTCGGGCTCTGCCCACTCATGTCCCTAGTCGCAACAGTGTCTCCCTGCGTCCTGCAAGCGTGCCTCTGTCCACGGGACCTGTCCTCCAGTCCCTGCTTGGGTCCCGAGCACTCCGCCGCATCCCCAGGAGTCCTCCGGCCGCCGCTCTCCCTGGGCTGCCTGCAAAAGGGGGAAGACCACAGCCAGCCCCTGTTCCCTCCTGGCTCCCCCCCATTCTGCCCATACCACCGCCCTCTTGAACGGGCAGGTTGTGGGCCCGCCCCCGCGTGGCGTGCGTGCCGCCCAGACCTCCCTGGGTTCTAATGCCTGCCCCGGATGGCGGGCTTGCGGCCGCAGACGTGCCCCCAGCCGGGCGCCCCTCCCCGGCTTCCCCGGGGCGGTCCTTGGCGCACGCGCCGAGTGCTCCGGCTGCCAGGCGACCAGCTTCTGTGGGGCGATCAGCATCCTCCCCACCACGCGCCGCCGCCGGGCCGCAGCTGCGAGTGCGGGGAACCCTTTCCCCATCATACACCTCCCCCTTTTGCTCCTTGGTAGCCTCTTCTCCCGCCCCTGCTCCTACTCAGCGTGATAAAAAGTCGGCATTTGCATGAGTCTGTCCTGCCTTATGTACAATTTCGAATTTGTACTGTTGCAAGAATAAGTACCACCTCATCATATGAGGGTTAGCCTCACGCATGTTATGCATCCATTTTAGCGGGGCATGGTCTGTCATTAGCCGGAACTGGTTCCCCATCAAGTAGTACCGGAGCGCCTCCACCGCCCATCGCACCACCAGGGCTTCCTTCTCTATGGTTGAATATGCCTGCTCGCAACAGCTTGCGGCTTAGGTACAGGATAGGCCTTTCCGCGCTGTCCTGCTCCTGGGCCAGTACCGCCCCTAGGCCCACGCTTGAGGCGTCGGTTTGCACCAGGAACGTTTTTGCGAAGTCTGGCTGCGTAAGCAGTGGGGCTTGTGTTAAAGACCGCTTCAGTTGCTGGAATGCCTTCTCACATTGCTCGGACCAGCATACTTTCTGGGGGGGCCCCCTCCTGGTCAGATCCATTAATGGGGCCGCTATCGTGGCGAAGTTTGGTATAAACCGTCTGTAATATCCTGCAAGTCCCAAGAACTGCCGGACCTGCTTCTTTGTTTTTGGGGTCTGGTAGTCCCGCACTGCTGCCATCTTGTTCACCTGTGGCCTTAGTTGCCCGTTCCCCACGACGTAGCCAAGGTAGGCCACCTCGCTCTGCCCGAATGTACATTTACCAGGGTTCGCGGTCAGCTTTGCGTCCTCCAGGGTCTTCAGTACTGCTCGTACCTGACGTAGGTGGTCCTCCCATGAGGTACTATAGATGACTACATCGTTGATATATACGGCGGCGTAGCTCTGGTGTCCTTCCAGGAGGCGATCCATTAGCCACTGGAAGGTCGCAGCAGCTCCATTTAGTCCAAAAGGCATGGTTAGGAAGTGGTAAAGTCCGAAGGGCGTCGCAAAAGCAGTCTTCTCCTGAGAAGCGGGTGTGAGCGGGATCTGCCAATAACCCCTCGTCAGGTCTAGGGTTGTTAGGTAGCGGGCCTTCCACAACCTCTTTAGCAGCTCCTCCATCCATGGCATCGGGTATACATCAAACTTAGAAATGACATTGACCTTCTGGAAGTCTATGCAAAATCGGAGGGTCCCATCATGCTTGGGCACCAGGACTATCAGGCTGTGCCACCCGCTCTTTGACTCCTGGATAATTCCCATTTGCAACATTTTCTGAGTTTCCTCCTGCATGGTCTCCCACAGCTTCCGTGGAAGGGATCGGAGGGGCTCCCGCACTTTCAGTCCTGGCGTCATTTGGATATGGTGGTAGGTCATCGGTGTGCACCCTGGTTGCGTCGACAGTACCGCCGCGAATTCTCTCAGGAGGACCCGCATACCTTCCTTCTGTGCGTTCGTCAGCGTGGGCCCCAGGGACGCCTCCTCTTTGGGGCTACTCAAATCCTGTCCCCATGGCCCTAACTCGGGCTCCGCCGGCCGGGTGGTTGCCAGCATGCTTTCTCGGGCGTTCCATTTTTTTAACAGATTTACATGATAAATTTGGGTGTCTTTGCGTTTACTCGTCAGCCGTACCTTGTAGTCCACGAGTCCAACCTGGTGCAGCACTTCATAGGGGCCCTGTCACTTCACCATGAGTTTGGATTCGGCCACCGGCAAGAGGAGTAGCACTCTGTCCCCGGGCGCGAAGACTCGGTTCCTGGCCCCCTGGTTGTACCATCGCGCCTGCTTCGCCTGGGCCCGCAGCAGGCTGTCCCGGGTTAGCTCGCTGGCCGTCTTCAGTCTCTTGCGCAGCTCGAGTATGTAGGGGATCGTTCCTTTCATGCAGGAGTCCTGTTCCTCCCACTCCTCTCGCAGGAGGTCTAGGATGCCCCTAGGTTGCCTTCCGTATAACAGCTCGAAAGGTGAAAAGCCCGTTGATGCCTGCAGTACCTCCCGCACCGCGAACAGCAGGGCTGGCAAGAAAAGGTCCCACTCCCAGGGATCCAACCCCACAAACTTTTTTAGCATTGACTTTAATGTCCTATTGAAACGCTCCATGAGCCCGTCCGTCTGGGGGTGGTAGACGGAGGTCCGGAGTTTTTTTACTTGAGCAACCTGCACAGTTCTGTCTGACTCGCCCGGATACATTGGTCCCTTGGTTGGTAAGAATCTCTTTGGTTATGCCCATCCAGGCAAAGACTTTTACCAGTTCTGCCGCTAGCCCTGGGGCTTTGGTGTTATAGAGGAGCACCGCCTCGGGCTAGCGGGTAGCATAGTCTACGAGAACCAGGATGTACTGGTTGCCCCTTTTGGACCTCTCCAGCGGCCCCACCAGGTCTAGAGCCACCCTCTCGAACGGGGTATCCACCACCGGGAAGGGTACCAGGGGGGCTCTGGGCACCCCTCCATCCCCAGCTCACTGGCACTCAGGGCAGGAGGTGCAGAAGTCTCTCACCTCCTTGTATACCCCGGGTCAGTAAAATCACTGTAATACTCTTTGCAATGTCTTTTCTACCCCTAGGTGGCCGGCCCAGGGGTTGGCGTGTGCCAGGTCGAACACCTGCCACCTGAACCGTGCCGGTACTAATAGTTGCCAGGTCTCGCCCGTCTCCCCCGGCCGGGTGGCCACCTGGTACAAGCAGTCCGCTCTTACCTCAAATTGGGGGCCTTCTGCCGGCCTTGGTCCCTCAGGCGACTCTGTGGTGGCCTGTTCCCATGCATGGGTGAGTGAGTTGTCCTCGCGCTGCTCCCGTAGGAAGTCGCCTCCTTCTCCCACCTCGCTGGGGTGGTCCCTTCATGTTGCGGCCTCCCCCGCCTGGGCTTCCGCTGGTACGCCTGTGCTCCTTGGGGCCTGGGGCACGGTGTTTGGGGTCCCCCCTTGGGTCTGGCCCCATCGTTGGATTGCATGCCGGAAACCTGGCCAGTCCCGGCCCAGGATTACGGGGTAAACCAGTCTTGGGGCCACCACCACCCGGCAGCGGGCTTGGTCTGCCCCTTCCCTGATGTGTACCCAGCACGTGGGGTACCGCCGTACCTCCCCGCGGATGCACTGCACCGTCACAGGAGGGCCCCCGTCCCCGCCCTTTGGGACTGCCTCCTCTCAGACCAGGGTCTGGTTGCAGCCAGAGTCCACCAGTGCCCAGACCACCCGCCCATCGAGGCTTACCTGGATGGCGATCCGGGGCGGCTCCGGGCGTGGGGGTTTCCATGTTGCAGCCGCAGCCCTCCCATACGAGCAGTCCATGAAAGGGCATTCTCGGCGGAAATGCCCTTCTTGGCCGCACGCGAAGCACGCCCCCCACTTTGCTGTTTCAGCCTACCGTGGCGTGTGTTCCCCTGCCACCCCGGGTGGCGTCTCCTCTGAGCTCCCCAGAGCTCCAGGCCTCGTTCCGCCCCCCCCAGCGTGCCCAGGGTATGGGGGGCCCAGTCCCCATCCCTCGGCCTCTTGTGGGGCAGGCCCACCCGGTGGGCGCGGGGCCTTTGCCTGGGGTCTTGGTGCCTCGTTCGCTGTCTTCTTCCCCCTCCACGGCCAGGTAATTCTCCATAATCGATACTGCCTCTCCTAGGGTTGTGGGCTGATGACAACGTACCCACGTCTGGCCGTCAGGTGGTAAAATCTGTAAAAACTGATCTAAGACAATCATGTCAACCACCTGGGTGGCTGTCCGTCTTTCAGGGTCCAACCAGCGGGTGGCGGCCTCTTTTAGCCGCTGCACTATGGCTCTCGGGCGTTCCCCCAGCTGGTACTTTTCCACCCGGAACTTCTGCCTATGGGTCACCGGTGTCACCCCCGCTTGGTCTAGTATTGCCTCCTTCACCTTACGGTAATGTAGGGCATCTCGTGCGGCTAATCCCCTATACACCCCCTGTGCGGGGTCCGTAAGGTAGGGTGCCAACAGAGTTGCCCAATGTTCTTCTGGCCAGCGGGCGGCTGTGACTACCTTCTCAAATGTAATTAAGAAGGCCTCCAGGTTGTCCTCGGCCGTCATTTTTACGAGCCGTAAAGGCAGGGCCAGGGCGGCCCCGGCAGTCCCCCCCACCCCGGGAGCTGTCGGCCCTCCTGTTCCCTGCTGTGCCCACTGGTCCTGCTGCTTTTGCTGGTGCGCCACTATCTCCCACAGCAGCTGTTGCTGCTCGGTGAGTTGCTGTAGCAGCCGTGTCTGCTGTTGTTGCTGCTGTTGCTGGTTCTCTGCCAGCCACTTCAGCAGCTCCCCTATCTCCATTTCGCTTCAATTGCCGAACCCCTCCTGCCCCCACTAACTAGTGCCGTTCACCCTGGTTTTTTTTGGAGGGGGGGTATTTTACGTCTCTAACGCTGCTGTACCCGCATTCTCCACCAGTGTGGTTAACCGTCACCCCTCGCCTCTCCCGTCCTTCTGCCTCGGCTGCAGCCTCCCGGGCCGCTGGC
This sequence comes from Pelochelys cantorii, assembly GCA_032595735.1. NCBI lineage: Eukaryota > Metazoa > Chordata > Testudines > Trionychidae > Pelochelys > Pelochelys cantorii. The sequence continues at coordinate 326,658,773 of CM064326.1, read as the reverse complement.
TTATGGTTTTTGCGAGTGTCCTCGTTACCAGACTGTCCCCACTGACCGTTGCGGCCTCAGTGTCCTAGGTCGGGCTCTGCCCACTCACGTCCCTAGTTGCAACAGCATCTCCCTGCGTCCTGCAGGCGTGCCTCCATCCACGGGGTCTGTCCTCCAGCCCCTGCTTGGGTCCCGAGTGCTTCGCCGCGTCCCCGGGAGTCCTCCGGCCGCCACTCTCCCTGGGCTGCCTGCAAAGGGGGGAAGACCACAGCCAGCCCCTGTTCCCTCCTGGCTCCCCCCCGTTCTGCCTGTACCGCCGCCCTCTTGAACGGGCAGGTTGCGGGCCCGCCCCCGCGTGGCGTGCATGCTGCCCGGACCTCCCTGGGTCCTAATGCCCGCCCTGGATGGCGGGCTTGTGGCTGCAGACGTGCCCCCGGCCGGGCACCCCTCCCTGGCTTCCCCGGGGCAGTCCTTGGTGCACGCGCCGAGTGCTCCAGCTGCCAGGCGACCAGCTTCCGTGGGGCAATCGGCATCCTCCCCACCGTGCGCCTCCGCTGGGCCACGGCTGCGAGTGCGGGGAACCCTTTCCCCGTCACAATCATCAGGGGAAGTCTGAGAGTCAAAGACTGAAGTTGCCAGCTCTAGTCTGGCTCACCCTGACATTAGACTAGAGCTTATGGTGTTAATTCCAAAAGAACTATTTGTAAATATAAAACTCACCATCTCTACTATGAAACTCTCCTAATAGCAATGTTCATATCTGTATGTATAAAGATCTTTTAACAAATACTCTTTTTTCTTTTTTTAAACACATTTTAGTTTAGTTGATAAGAATTGGCTTCTGGGGCACCAGTAATGTATTGTGGAAGCTGTTTTGTTGCTGGCTTGGTGAATTTAATTATTAAGATAACTACCAGTTTGGAGGATTATCATCCCCCCTTCTTTGCAGTCCTGATTGAGAAAACTCAGTATGGACCCATGGGACCTTGGTCACAGAAGATTTCAGAACTTCAGAAAAGTTTTGATTCAGGTTTGAAAAGAGTGAAGGTCCCAGGTTGATCAGGGGAGGGGGCTGGGGGAAAGAGTGGGGGAAGCATTTCAAAGAGGCAGCACTGCATGGAGCCCAGGGTAGCAGGGGACACTGAGTCCCCCGCTGACCCCTGGCTCCATGCAAGTGCTCCTGCTTTGAAATGCTCCCACTGGGGACTCTTGTACATTTCAAAGCGAGCAACCCTGGGCCACTGGGTAGCCCTGCTGACTCCAGGCTCCACGAGGGTGCTTCCGCTTTGAAATGCACAAGAGACCCTAGGCTCTTGTACATTACAAAGAAGGAATGTGGAAGTGCCTACTCAACTAGTAAATTAATCAATATTTAACATCCTTAATGCAAATGCAATGTTGCTAGGGTGTTTCTGTGCCGACAACCACTGTAGGCTTGATCCTCAGCTGGAGTAAACTGGCCTCACTTCACTAAAGTCGATGGATGTTGCACAAATTGATACCACCTGAATATCTGGCCCTTTGTGACTACACACAAGGCATCACTTAACATTCAGTTTTTGCCTTCAGCTACATTCATGCAACCCTGATTGATTTAAAAATCCCACATGATCATGTGGGGCTCAGCTAATGCCACCATAAGAACCTAGTTGAATTTGAGTTGACTTCATGGCAAACCTCTATTATCTTAATAACTAAAAAGCATTCAGTAGATTCTTTGGCTAGTTAGGTGTACTGCATACAAGCATACTCTTTGGGAGTGAGCCTTTAGATGAATGGTAATTCAGGGCACGATAGGCATGTGGCCCAGAATTTGTAATTTCTACTTTACCCTTCTTAGCCTATCGGCAATTTATTCAGTGGAGGATATGAAAATTGGCACCAACGAAGCACCATCACTACTATTTAACAGCTAGATGTCTTTGTTACCTCAGGCTGGAAGTGGACACTATGCAGCATTTCAGGAGTGGGTTTTTGTTTTTAAAGACAAACAGGCCAGAGAAGTCACAATAGCAACTGAGAGGGCAGCATGCTCTTGTAACTTGAGAGTATTTTATGGATTGGAAAATCCACAGAGCTTGTGAGAGTGGGACCAACACTCATAGCTCTGGGCAATACTCCCTTTCGTTATCTTTTCTATTCCATTATGTCCGAGTCTCAGATCAGTCAAAAAGATTTGTTCATGACTCAGAAGCAATGGGTTTTTTTTCTTTTCTTGGTTCCCCCAATCGATGTTACAGACTGTGTGTTTGTGTACAGTATACAAACAAAGCCCAGATATCATTGCTACTAATGTCCCTTTCAATCTTATGGATGTCTTCTCACACTTTATCCTTAGGCTGTTGTGCAGGCCAGAATGGCTGGCGCCCTAGAGAGAAGGGGAGAGGTTGCGGCCAGCCAGCCTTCTGTACTGCCTGGACTGTGCTGCATGCCTCCCCTGCCAGCGCTTAGCACCACCCAGAGCATGCCACATGGGGTCTGGTGGTGATGTAAAAGGTCCGGGGTGCAGTCACTGTCACTGCCTCAGTAGTGGCAGTGGCAGCTGGGAGCTCTGGGCCCTTCTGAATCGCCAGGCCCTGGGGCAGCTGTCCCCTTACCTCCCCCCACTGACAGTCCTGTCAGTAATATGTGTTAGTGCAATGCATGTTTAATAGTAATGCTATTTTATTATAACATTATCCCATGATGGCGCTTTTGTGTCCATAATCCTAACCTTATGAACATTTGCAGCAGCGAGGGGTTGATCTTTTGAAGTGCAGCCATCTAAGTCCTGTGTATATCTGTAAATATAGGTTGAACCTCCCTTAGCTGGGACTCTCTGGTCTGGCAACATCCGGCAGGACCACAGATGTTCCTGAACCACAGAGTCCAGGTATAGGAAGGTCTGGCCACTGGGCAGGAGCATGGCGGGGAGGAGCCTCTCAGCTGGGAGCCCTGTATCGGGGGAGGAGAGGGAGCACAGAGGGGAGATCTGGCTCCAGCAGCTGGCCGCAGCGGGGCCAGCAGGAACTGGAGAGCTCTGGCCCAGGGAGTGACGCTGGCCAGGCAGCATTGGGGCAGGCTGGAGCCCTAGCAGGGAGAAGGGGGTGGGCAATGGTTTAACATGGGCCAGGAGGGGAGGGACCTTCCCTGGTCTGGCAAATCCCCTCATTCGGGACCAGTCAGGTCCCAAGGGTGCCACACCAGGGAGGTCCAACCTGGGCCAAGTTCAAAAACAAAGTGAGGAATTGGACTTGGAGCACAAGGCAGGCCAGTCCTATATTAATGAGCGTTGCAATGTGGCCTAACGAAGGAGCAATACAGGAATGTGTAGCTGAAGTGCCTCTTCAGTATGAGGACTGTGCCTAAGCACGTCACCTTAAAATCCTGTTCTCTGCCCACATCCTGCTCCTCTCTCTCACTTAGCACTTGCAAGCAAAGGAATGGGTAGTCAGGGAATTCAAGAGTTTTCATTGCACAGTTCATGTCCAGCCCTGAACCATACCTGTGCCAGATTGTACCCTCCATTCACACTTGTGACAGAGCAAAACCTTGTGCTCCCTAGTGTAAACTGTTTAGGGATGTGCAGAATAAAGGCAGTAGCACAGCTATGGTAGGTTGAAATTGATGTGATTGTAGGATGGGAGGCTTGGGCATGGGGGCCACACACCACCCTTGATTCTTGATAGAGCACCTGCTGGTGTCAGTGGCCCTATCTTTTTACTCTTGACCACAGCCCAGAGGTGTAGTGATGGTGTTACGTGCCCAGGGGGAAAGGAAAAATTTGTGCAATACCCCCCAAACCCTCCCCCGCCGCCGCTGTCCTGATGCTGTCAGGTGCAAGCAAGGATGTTGTCAGAATGAGACTGTCACAGTTTCAGGGTGGCTGCACCTATATCCCCCCATCTGTGGTCCCTCTCGGGAACTCATTTAAGGTTTCTGACTCTGAGCTATCACCTCTCTTCAGAGAGAGATGCAAGTCTCTATCCATCTGGCTGCGTGTTTTTAAGGCTGCACAGCTCTCTGCCTTACATTGTGATATCCCCAGCATGTCAGTCTGCCTGAAGGTCAGCGCCTGCACCCTACTCCTTCTCTGAGACAAAGGAACAGTGTACAGCCAGCAGTTAGCAAGTTACCATGTAGCACTTTCTCAGCAATGCACCTTTATTCTCAGGGCCAGCCTTAGGCCGATTCACCCGATTCCCCCGAATGGGGCCCCGCACCTAAAGGGGCCCCACGCCCTGAACCCAGAAGTGTGCTGGGCGCTATGGGCGGCAAGTTAATATTCAGAGCTGGGGCCCTGCTCCAGCAATATTTGAAGCTGGGTGTCTCCCCCGGCTCTGCCTGGAGTGGGCCCCAGACCCGCCCTGCTAGCCCCCCCACGCGTCCTCCCACCCCGCCCCCAGAGCGTCCCCCCCGGCCCCATCCTGTCCCTGCTGTGTGCAGCTCTCAGTACAGTTCCCCCTCGCCGGCTGCTGCTGCCATGCGTGGCATTTGCAGGAGAGCAGGGAGGACATCCAGGTGTGACGTCATGGCCCGGGACTTTAAAACTCCTTGGAGGCACGTTGTGTCGCATGGCCTGGCTCCGGGTTCGGAGTCCGGTGCCCAAGTGCAGATTCCGGCCCTGCAAAGTGGAAGGCATAAGGTAGGAGAGGGGGAGGAAGGGGCTTGTGCGGAGGGGGGAGGGGGAAAACTAGGGGGAAGGGGCTTGTGCAGAGGGCAGGAGGGGAAGGGGTTTGTGCGGAGGGGGAGGGGCTTGTGCGGAGGGGGAGGGGCTTGTGCGGAGGGGGAGGGGAGGGGAAGGGGCTTGTGAGGAGGGGGAGGCTGAAGAAAGGGGAAGGCACCAAGAGACAGGGTAGAGGAGAGACAAATGCCAGGGGGCCAAGTGCAGACAATGAGGAAAAGGGCAGGAGGGGAAGTGTCAGTGGGAGGGGGGACAGGGTGATGCTGGGAGAGGAGAGGAGAGGGGAAGGGCATTGGGGGCTAGAGGGGGGAGGGGGGAAGGTGCTGGGAGAAGGCTTGAAAGAAGGGGTGGGCATGAGAAAGGTGGGGATGGAGCAAGTCATGTGTGAGGGCACAGAGGGGCAGGAGGGGAACGGGGCAGAGAGTGGTGAGGGGGTGGGCATCAGGGAAAAAGAGGGCAAAGGGGGCAGGGGCAGTGAGGGAAGGGGGAGGCACCAAGAGGGTTCAGGGCTAAGGGAAGGTGCAGGTGCCTGGGGATTCTGGGGTGAAGCAGAAGGGCAGACAGCTGCAGGGGAGGGACTAGCACGAGAGGGGAGAGGCAGGGCAGGTGTGTAGAGGGAGGTGTTAGCAGAGGGGATGAGGAAGGGTAGTTCACATGATCAGAGTGGGGCTACTGGAAGAGTGGGCACGGGGGGACAGAAGGGCTGGTGGAGGGGGACAAGTTGCAGGAGGGCTGAGGGCAGTGAGAAGAGCAGGAGTCAGGACAGCAGGGGAGGGTGAGGAGTTGGGGAGCAGTAGGCACCAGGGGAGCTGATGGAGCAAGGGGAGGAGACATGGCAGCAGAGAGAAAAGGTAAAGGTTTATAAAATATTTAGGTATGTCTACACTAGCCCCCTAATTCGAACTAGGGAGGCTAATGTAGGCATTCGAAGTTGCAAATCAAGCCCGGGGTTTAAATATCCCGCGCTTGATTTGCATCTTCCCGGCCGGTCGCCATTTTTGAAATTTACAAGTCCGGACTAACTGCCAGCGTCTACATGCGGCAGGGACCCCGTAGTTCGAAATAAAGCCCTAGTTCGAACTACCTGTTATTCCTCCTGGAATGAGGTTTAACAGGTAGTTCGATTTAGGGCTTTAATTCGAAATACTGGGTCCCTGCCGCATGTAGACGCGGGCAGTTAGTCCGGACTTGTAAATTTCAAAAATGGCGATTGGCCGGGAAGATGCAAATCAAGCGCGGGATATTTAAACCCCGGGCTTGATTTGCAACTTCGAATGCCTACATTAGCCTCCCTAGTTCGAACTAGGGGGCTAGTGTAGACATACCCTTTATTAATAACTTGGGTGCCACAGTGGCACATCCAAACAAGCCACATGAACTCAGTACAGGTGCACAACACAAAATTCATTCTGCTCATGGGAGGAAACTCTTAGGCTATGTCTACACTGGCAGCTTCTTGTGCAAGAACATCTTGCGCAAGGGTTCTTGTGCAAGAAGTTTTGCGCAAGAAAACGTCCACACTGCCATGTGCGAGCTGTGCTTTTGCGCAAGAGTATCCATGGCAGTGTGGACGCTCTCTTGAGCAAGAAAGCTCCAATGGCCATTTTAGCCATAGGGGTTTCTTACGCAAGAAATCCCTGCCGAGCATCCACACTGCCCTCTTGCGCAAGAGAGCTCACACCTGTTAGAAAAGAGCATAGCTCTTGCGCAAGACACCCTCTCTTACCACACCGTACTGTAAATTTCCTTGCGCAAGAGCAGGCGGGCAGTGTGGCTGCTCTGTGGGTTCTTGCGCAAGAACGGCTGTACTTGCGTAAGAAGCCGCTGGTGTAGACATAGCCTTAGAGGGAACAATTCCCCCAGTCTCTCTGCCCCCAAGTTAATGTCACACACATTGGGTTAATGCAATTGCAGGATAGTTGCATGAGGGGGGCTTGGTGGGGGCCAAACTAATCCCTGTTGGTAGGAGGATGGTGGGAAAAGTCCTTCGAGAGGGGTGACATGACACCTTTTACTTCTGGTCATGTGTCCATCTTGCCCCGAGCATGTTACCTCCAGAGGCCTGGTTAACGGGGGTCAGGGGGCGTGGCTAACGGGGGTGAGGGCATGGTTAATGCGGGTCAGGGGGTGTGGCTAATGGGGGTTGGGGCATGGTTAATGGGGGTCAGGGGGTGTGGCTAATAGGTCACCACCAAAAATTATACAAATCTGCCGGCCCTGGAGGAGGAGTGTGTCGGCTGCCTGCGCCACAAGAGGTGTGAGTTTAGTGCAGGGTTTTCCTGTGCTGTGGGAGGGGGAGTGTGTGTGTTGGCTGGGGATTTTTTTGTGCTGTTTTTTTTTTTTCTCAACCAAAATTGCTGTGGGGCCCTGTTGAAATTGTTCCAATTGGGCCCCGCAGTTCCTAAAGCCGGCCCTGTTTATTCTTTAGGTAAAAGTTTTACAGGGTGAACATATAGGATCTTTCATTGGTAAACTTTAAGCATGCATGTGAAAACAGAGGTTACCACCAGTTTTATGAGGCCCCTGATAGGCCAACATCTTTCCACCTGTCCTGAAAGGAGTTGGGGCCCTTTGCCAGGAGACTGTCCTGGATCAGAAGGAAGGCTAAATGCAAACTTTATGTGCAAAAAGTCCTTTCTTTACCTGTTGGTGTTTGTAAAATCCAGTTTGAACCTTAATATCTTAAATACCTAAACATCCCTTGCAGTTTTACTTGGCATTCCTGCCTAAATTCTTGTGCGATGTTTAATGGTGCTGTTGAACAGTTGATGTTTTTCATCCCAGAGGGTATGTCTACACTACAAAGTTAATTCGAACTAACAGCTGTTAGTTCAAATTAACTTTCATAGGCGCTACACATGCAAACCACTAGTTCGAACTTAATTCGAACTAGCGGAGCGCTTAATTCGAACTAGGTAAACCTCATTCTATGAGGACTAACGCCTAGTTTGAATTAAGTAGTTCGAATTAAGGGCTGTGTAGCCACTTAATTCGAACTAGTGGGAGGCTAGCCCTTCCCAGCTTGCCCTGGTGGCCACTCTGGGCCAAGCCAGGGAAACTCGTCTGCCCTCCTCCCGGCCCCGGAGCCCTTAAAGGGGCAAGGTCTGGCTACGGTGCCCATCCAGGTGCAAGCCTGCCAGCACCCAGCCAGCAGACCCTGCACCTGGCACAGCACGAGCCAGCCACCCGCTGCTACCCAGCCCTCCCCCTCTTCCCAGGACCAGGTTGGCGGCTCCCAGGAGCCTGCCCGGGGCCGCAAGAGGCGTATGACCGCCTGGTCTAGTGCGGAGATCGTGGACCTCATCCAGGTTTGGGGGGAGGCCTCCAACGTCCACAATCTCCGCACTAGGCACAGGAATGAGGCTGTCTAGGGCAGGATAGCTGCCAGCCTGGCCACCAAAGGCCACATGCAAACCCAGGAGCAGGTTTGCATGAAAATCAAGTTGGTCCAGTGAGACCCCCCGACCCTGAGCCCTGAGCTTAGAACATAAGAACATAAGAACGGCCGTACTGTGTCAGACCAAAGGTCCATCTCTCCCAGTAGCCTGTCTGCCGACAGCCGGCCAACACCAGGTACCCCGGAGGGGTTGGACCAAAGACAATGGCCAAGCCATTTGTCTCATGCCATCCATCTCCAGCCTTCCACAAACAGAGGCCAGGGACACCATTCCTACCCCCTGGCTAATAGCACTCCATGGACCCAACCTCCATGACTTTATCTAACTTCCCTTTAAACTCTGTTCTAGTTCTCACCTTCACAGCCTCCTGTGGCAAGGAGTTCCACAGGTTGACTATTTGCTTTGTGAAGAAGAACTTTCTTTTATTAGTTTGAAGCCTGCTACCCATTCATTTCATTTGGTGTCCTCTAGTCCTTCTATTATGGGAACTAATGAAGAACTTTTCTTTATGCACCCTCTCCAAACCACTCATGATTTTATAGACCTCTATCATATCCCCCCTCAGTCTCCTTTTTTCTAAGCTGAAAAGTCCCAGTATCTTTAGCCTCTCTTCATATGGGACCTGTTCCAAACCCCTAATCATTGTAGTTGCCCTTTTCTGAACCCTTTCCAAGGCCAAAATATCTTTTTTGAGGTGAGGAGACCCCATCTCTACACAATACTGAAGATATGGCGTACCATAGTTTTAGACTTCCCCTCCTCCTTCTTTCCCTGGCTTCCCCCTTCCAGCTCCCTCCTCCCAGGTTTCCACCTCCCCTCTCCCACTCTCTCTCTTCCCCTCTCCCACCTCCTTTTCCCAGTCTCCCCAGAGGTTAATTCCCCCCCCCCCCAACCCTCAGTTTTGTTAAATAAAGAGAGTTTCCATTTTTGAACACACGTGTCCTTTATTTTTTATATCAGGAAGTGAGGCTAGGGAAGGGTAAGTGGAAGGAGGTGAGGGAGGAATGGGGCACGAGCCCCCGATGGGGAGGACTGGGGTGGCTCTGCGGGCTCCTCGGGGTGGAAGCTCTCCTGCAGGGACTCCTGGATCCTGACAGCCCCCCGAATGACACCCCCCCCCGGATGACAGCCTGCGGCAAGTGCAGCCGGGCTGATGGCCGAGTGCTGTAATGTGCCGAGGGTGGGCACTCAGGGCACTCCAAGACAGGACTGCTTTGCTGTCCCTCATCGAGGTAGACAAGCAAGCGGGGAACCCTGAGAACTGTCTGTCCGGGGTGGGGGTCGGGTCCCTTTAAGCACAGCCCTTGGCTAGCCTGAGGCAGCAGCTCCACGCTCTAAGTCCTAAGCTGATGCCCTGCCGGCACTGGTTCCGGCCAGCCTTAACTTCGGTTCAGGGTCCACTCAATGTGGACATGCTAGTTCGAATTAGCAAAACGCTAATTCGAACTAGTTTTTAAGTCTAGATGCGCTAATTCGAATTAGCTTAGTTCGAATTAACTAATTCGAACTAAGTTAGTTCGAATTATTGCTGTAGTGTAGACATACCCCGAGGCAGCTGGAATTGTGAGGCAGATGAGGTATGTACAATAGTCTGTATATCTGCTTGTGAGAGCAATAAAATGATCCCGGTGTTCCTTCCAAAGAAGAGGTTGTAAATCAGTAGGAAATTGTTATTCTGCATCACTTACGAAATTTTTAAAATAACCACTTCATAAAACAGCATATGGGTGCAAGAGAATGTTTTTGCTGTTTGCTGATGATCAAAAGACATTGTGCTATACGCAGTACCCTTTTAGCTCGAACATCTTGCTTCAGAAAAGCACCACCATTAACACACGTCATAGTGGATATCAGAATTGTATCAGAAGTTCATAAAAACAATCTCCTCCTGATTGAGACTAATGTTTTCAAACACGTTAGCCTGTCCTTCAGTTCCTATCAGCTACTCTGCAGACAGCAATTAATTTGCTGTTCCTCTGGTCTTTAATAACGAATGCAAAACTAATTTAAACATTGGCTGATTGGATTAATGTGGTGAGTTATTCATGCTAGAATACCTCTAACTTAATGGTATTACTTAGCTTGGAATAAGATAATGCCACAGCTAAGTTCCTTTTAGCATTTCTCGAACTATGATAATAACAATATTACCATACTATTTGTCTATAATAATAGACACCTGTTACCCCCTCTTTGGTGGGCATTTTTCTATGTGATAAAAATCTACTCTGAGCTTAAACCTTTGGCAGCACACAAAAAATAAAAGCAGTGCTGGGATCACCTCAAAGTTTGGGAGCTTGAGTTTCATTCAGACCAGGACCCTTTGGAAGTTAACTGTTTTTAGTTAGAAACTTAGTATCAGCAGCCTCATAATAACGTGAAATACATCCCAGCTGGAAATGCCATAAAGCCATGTCTACACTACAGGGTTAAGTCGACTTAAGTTATGCTGATGATAATATACCACTGTGATTACGTTGCTTGTGCGTGTTCACACAATTCACTTTATCAGCAGAGCACATCCACATTTGGATGTGCTATAGCATCGACAGAGAGAGCAGTGTCATGGGTAATTCTATGACTGTGAAAATTGCCACCTTATCCCACTAGGAGCTCTGGGAATGCATGAACAATGCAAGCAAGATCACTGATTGTTGACATAGTTTGCTCTGTCCCATAATTCAAGGGGCTTCCAACTGAATTTTGTGCTGTTTTTCAACTGAACCTCTAAAATTTGCACCCACCATCTCTACCTGAAAGCATGGATCCTGGTACTATGCACCTGTCTCGTGATGAGTATTATAAACAAATTGCAGCTCATTAAGCAGTATTTCATGAGCTGCAAATCTGAAGAGGAATCCATGATGCCTGCCCTGCTGTGTGCCTTGGAAAGAAACAATTAAAGACTGATGTTGGATGAATGGAGCAGTTGCACGTGGTGAACTGTTGCTACTGGGTTGGCAACACAAGCACCAAGTGGTGGGGTCAAATTGTGATGCAGGGTTGGGACAACAACCCGTGGCCACAGAACTTTCATATGTGCAAAGCCACCTTCGTTGAACTCTGTGTGGAGCAGTCTAGCACAAAGATACCAAAATGAGAACTGCCCTAATGGTGGGAAAGTGTGTGGCAATTTCTGTGTGGAAGCTGGCAACTCCAGATTGCTACCAGTCAGTCATGAATGAGTTTGGAGTTGGGAAGTGCACTGGGGAGGTTGCAGTGATGCAGGTGTGCAGAGCCATTAATCACCTACTGCTCTGAAGGACTGTGACTCTGGGAAATGTACTAGAAATAGTGGATGGCTTTACAGCAATGGGATTCCCTGCCTGTGGCAAGGCAAGTGTTGGCACATATATCCCAATGTTTGCCCTAGACTATCTGGTGACAGCGTACATCAGCAGAAAAGGCTATTTTTCTATGGCATTGCAAGTGTGGGTGTATCACTGGGTCATTTCACTGACATCAACATAAGATGGTCAGAAAAGATGCACAATACATACGCTTCTTCCTGGTATAGCATCTCTCCAAGCAGGGGATCTCCTGGTGCATGGAGCAGGCAAGAGCATGTAGGGAGATGTGCTGAGAACACACCATGTGTTGCTGAGCAAACGGGAAGGGGACTTTCACATTTCAAAAAGAACACAAGGGCAGGCCTGGATTGGTCACCTGAGAACAGGGCAGTAGGGTTGAAACAGATAACCAAAGAAGCAAGAAGAGGCATTGTGGGAAGGGTGCCAGAGGCCAGTCATGACACAGTACTACACCATAGTGTCCACATTAGCACTCTAGCACTCTACCCAGAGCTCAGCAAGCTCTACACTTCTCACAGAGATGGTTTACTTAGAGCACACTAATTGCAGAACCAGTGCACAGTAAGGGTATGTCTAGACTGCATCCCTCTGTCAGCAGAGGGATGCAGATTAGGCAGGTCAACATTGCAAATGAGGCAGAGATTTAAATATCCCTCACCTAATTAGCATAAAAATGGCGGACGCGTTTTGCCAACTCAGCACATTGTCAGCAAAACGAGGCAGTCTAGAGGGGGATCTGTCAAGAAAGAAAGCCTTTTTCGACAGATCCCTTATGCCTCCTGCAAGTGCCTTGCCAGTGTGGACACTGCAAAGTTACAGCACTGGGAGCTGATTTACTGCGCAGCAACTTGCCTGGCCTAAAGGAACTGAATTTATTCTCCCCTAACAGCTAGCTGAGAGTGAGAGAGACATCTGGAGCATGCTGTATTTTCATGAACACACCTACTCTGCCTAGACAACCAGCAGACAGAGCTGTGCTGCTTAAAATAACCAGCTTTGGCTGGTGATGGTTTACAAATCACTTCAGTACTGAATTCAGGGGAATCTTTCCCCGGTCTGGTTTAGCCTGTTCCTCCCTCCTGTGCAAAGGAAGAGCCAGATAGACTTAATTAGGGACTTCTTTGTTATTTTAAATGCACAGTCAGAGCTAAAAATCAGTTGTGGTGGTAGGACTGTGTATCTTCCCATAGCTGAAAACCAGAGAGAGCTTGTGGTGGGATTATATTTCTGCCCAACCTGCTAAGAGCTATAAATCACTAAGGCTATGTCTACACTGCATGCTTATTTTGAAATAACTCATGTTATTTTGAAATAATAGAGTGCATGTCTACACAGCAAGCCAGTTTATTTCAAAATAATTTTGAAATAATGGAGTTCTTAGTCCGACTTCTGTAATCCTCATTTCAATAGGAATAAGGGAAATTGAAGGAAGAGTGACAGCGCATAAAGCCGAGTTAAGCTACTTTGACTTCAGCGACGCAATTAATGTAGCTGAAGTTGCGTATCTTAACTCAACCTTAGCCCGCAGTGTAAACATATCCAGAGGATGTGTCTACACAGCAAAGGTATTTCGGAATAACGGCTGTTATTCCAAAATAACAATGCACGCATCTACACAGCAATAGCGTTATTTTGAAATAATTTTGAAATAACGGGAGGCTTATTTTGACTTCTGTAAACCTCATTCTATGAAGAATAATGCCTATTCTGAAATTGTTATTTCGAAATAGGAGCTGTGTAGATGCTCCACTTCTGCTATTTCAAAATAGCCTATCACCAGGGCTATACTAACTTATTCTTCCCCAGTGCTTCCTGGGGCTCTAAATCGAAATAGCATGTCTACATTAGGGAAGCCTGCCTTGGACTAGTTTTGCAGCTTCCCTGCAGTGTAGTTGTGTAATTTTGAAATAGCTATTTCAAAATAACTATTCCAGAATAGCTTATTCCGAAATAAATGTGCAATATAGACATAGCCTAAGAAACTGACTGGCAGAGGTCACAGAAAGGAGGCAGATAAGCAAGCCTGGGTGGCCAGCAGGAGTGGCCAGTGGGAACAGCAACCAGGCTCAGTGAACAGGCTGGGGGAGGCAGCCCAGATTGCATGGCAGAAGGAGAATTCACACTGATGTGCCTCTGAACTTTGGGTCTGTACTGACCTGGGAAAAGAACTGTGAGCGGAGAGTTAAGGGGGAGGAGGAGAAACTACAGGAATTCTGATGTTGGACTCAAGAGTCAGAAGCAAAAGATACAAAGGATGAATATAGGCAAACAACACAGGAATGCAGGGGCAAGATTAGAAAGGCAAAGGTACAAAATGAGCTCAAACTAGCTACAGGAATAAAGGGAAACAAGAAGACTTTTTATAAATACATTAGAAGCAAGAGGAAGACCAAGGACAGGGTAGGCCCACTGGTCAGTGAGGAGGGAGAAACAGTAACAGGAAACTTGGAAATGGCAGAGATACTTAATGACTTCTTTGTTTCAGTCTTCACCGAGAAGTCTGATGAAGGAATGCCTAACATAGTGAATGCTAGTGGGAAGGGAGTAGGTTTAGAAGATAAAATAATAAAAGGACAAGTTAAAAATCAGCTAGAAAAGTTAGATGCCTGCAAGTCACCAGGGCCTGATGAAATGCATCCTAGAATACTCAAGGAGCTGATAGAGGAGGTATCTGAGCCTCTAGCTATCATCTTTGGAAAATCATGGGAGACAGGAGAGATTCCAGAAGACTGGAAAAGGGCAAATATAGTGCCCATTTATAAAAAGGGAAAGAAGAACAACTCAGGAAACTACAGACCAGTTAGTTTAACTTCTGTGCCAGGGAAGATAATGGAGCAAGTAATTAAGGAAATCATCTGCAAACACGTGGAAGGTGGTAAGATGATAGGGAACAGCCAGCATGGATTTGTAAAGAACAAATCGTGTCAAACCAATCTGACAGCTTTCTTTGATAGGATAATGAGTCTTGTGGATAAGGGATAAGCGGTGGATGTGGTATACCTAGACTTTAGTAAGGCATTTGATATGGTCTCGCATGATATTCTTATCAATAAATTAGGCAAATACAACTTAGATGGGGCTACTATAAGGTGGGTGCATAACTGGCTGGATAACCGTACTCAGAAAGTAGTTATTAATGGTTCTCAATCCTGCTGGAAAGGTATAACAAGTGGGGTTCCGCAGGGGTCTGTTTTGGGACCGGCTCTCTTCAATATCTTCATCAATGATTTAGATATTTGCATAGAAAGTACGCTTATTAAGTTTGCAGATGATACCAAGCTGGGAGGGGTTGCGACTAATCTGGAAGATAGGGTCATAATTCAAAATGATCTGGACAAATTGGAGAAATGGTCTGAGGTAAACAGGATGAAGTTTAATAAAGACAAATGCAAAGTGCTCCACTTAGGAAGGAACAATCAGTTTCACACATACAGAATGGGAAGCGACTGTCTAGGAAGGATTACAGCAGAAAGGGATCTAGGGGTGACAGTGGACCACAAGCTAAATATGAGTCAACAGTGTGATGCTGTTGCAAAAAAAGCAAACATGATTCTGGGATGCATTAACAGGTGTGTTGTAAGCAAGACACGAGAAGTTATTCTTCCGTTCTACTCCACGCTGGTCAGGCCTCAGTTGGAATATTGTGTCCAGTTCTGGGCACCGCATTTCAAGAAGGATGTGGAGAGATTGGAGAGGGTCCAGAGAAGAGCAACAAGAATTATTAAAGGTCTAGAGAACATGACCTGTGAAAAAAGACTGAAAGAATTGGGTTTGTTTAGTTTAGAAAAGAGAAGATTGAGGGGGGACATGATAGCAGTTTTCAGGTATCTGAAAGGGTGTCATAAGGAGGAGGGAGAAAACTTGTTCATCTTGGCCTCTGAGGATAGAACAAGAAGCAATGGGCTTAAACTGCAGCAAGGGAGGTTTAGGTTGGACATTAGGAAAAAGTTCCTAACTGTCAGGGTGGTTAAACACTGGAATAAATTGTCCAGGGAGGTTGTGGAATCTCCATCTCTGGAGATATTTAAGAGTAGGTTAGATAAATGTCTATCAGGGATGGTCTAGACAGTATTTGGTCCTGCCATGAGGTCCTGCAGGGGACTAGACTCGATGACCTCTCGAGGTCCCTTCCAGTCCAAGTATTCTATGATTCTATACTGCACAGTATACCTGCGGGAGGATGTCTTGTTCATGCTTTTTTTTTTAATGAATATTGCTTGCGCTGTTTTCTCACATTAATGCTAAGTTATTAACAAAACTCTTTCTACTTCAGACTCTGTACTTGTGAGTGGAGAAGAATTGCCTTTTAGAGATTCCCAGCGGGTAGTGAAATTTTCTCAGGTTACTAGGTGGGGGCTTGAGTTGGTTCTGTATTCTTTGATGAAAAGGAACCCCCTTGATACTGAACCCGGACCTTCTTGTGACTCAGTCCGACTGGCAGAAGGCTACACAAGGAGCAATATGAGTCTGCTTTTGAAAAAGAAATCCTCTTGCATATTAATAATTAATTTACAATGCTTGTTTTGAGCCTTTACAAGCATTTTATGAATCAAGTTGGGGGTATGGGAATTGAGAATTTGTAATTAATAAGCTCTTGCACTTAATCCTTTCCATGATCAATAAGGCAAAGCTTTTAAGATCCTAAGCATTCCATGTCCAATTAGAGTACAGACTGCTGGCTCTTTTCTTTCACTGCTTTCTGAATGCAGTGACTGCTGCCCTGTGTAGTAGATATGTTGCACCAGAATGCCCTGTCCCTCTGCTGCCAAATGTACCCACTAAGCTCTGATCTTTTGTTAATTTCAATAGAACAAAGGCAGCACAATAAGAGGAACAAAATTAAGGAAAGAAGCAAGAAGCTTAAAGGGGAATATTCTTGATTTAAATGTGTCCATTGACATTTGCATTGAATATTATCCAATGGGGGGGATAATTCACATATACTCAAAACTTGCCCTCCCCAATATTTGTTCCTACTCCCATTTAAGCCAATACAAAGTCTCTTGTTGACTTTCATCGAAACAGAGTCAGGACATGTATGGCCATAGCCTTTTGTCCAAAGAGCAAATAGCTAAAGGTGTAAAAACAAAGGTGTTTTTTATTAAGTAGATCAGAAGCAAGAATCCAGAAAACAATGGGTGGATCAGCAAGAGGACAAGGAGCAATTAGGGAAGAAAAGGTTAGTGCTGAGAAGCTAAATGATTTCTTTGCATTCAATCACCAAGGATGTTAAAGAAATTCTTATCCCAGATCTGCTGCTTTCTGCTTACAAAGGTGAAGTGCACATAGATGGCGTTGTCATAAAAGCAAATTAATAATTTAAAAAGCAATCAGTCACCAAGTCCATATCACAAGTTGATACAGTAATTAAAAGCAGACAAAGCAGAGGGGAGGAAGGTCCCGGAGAGGGAGGGGCCTCTGGAACACTCAGGGGATGAGGCTAGTTCACCTGCTGCCCACAGAGCGCAACTGGGATCATGGAGAGAGTGGAGGGGGGCTCAACACCCCTACCCGGGGTAGGGTCGACTCCCCTACCCCAATTATCGTGGGGGGAAAACCACTCAGCCAGCCAAGGAATCCAAGGGGACCACGCTGGTACAAACCCAACTCCAGCCTCCAGAGGGCCCTTCAATGTGAGTACACCCTTCGCACCCTATTCATCCCCTCGAAACACTGAGTCTTCCAACGCATTCCAACTACGTATACATAGTCACATGGAGGTAGGAAATGACCCAGGAGAGGGCTGTTAAGCTCGGGTGGGGGTTGGTGTATTTTGGCACGCTACCCCACCAACCCCGACAGAGGGTCGTTCCCTTGTCTTTCGGGACCTGGGTTGGGACCTGGTGGAAAGGGAGGGCTCGGGTCCCCCTACTGCGCCGGCAGTGCTATATCACCTACTTCAAGGACTTGTTGTCAGTGGACTTTGGCCACAGAGGCCATGAGCTATTAAGAGAAGGACTGGACTAATGCAGAGCGCCGGGCAAGACTGGAGAGTATGGGACCGTGGGCTCTGGGGGTCGCCATACGTAGTAGAGAGCACTGTTGGGGTGGTTGAAGGGACTTTCAGAGGGGGATCCGTCATGGCAGCTCGGACCTCTCACAAACAATTTCTGTCCCAAAACAATTTTTCAGTCTCGATCTACAAGGGGACTTTGGCACCATTCACAGAACCGCTGGAGTGGTGCTGTTTCACTTTGGGTAAATATTCATATTAATTGGAGCAGGAACTGGAACCTAGGTATCTCCCTCAACCCACCAGACTCTAAAGTCATTTGTACACTTGCTTTCTGTCCTGATGAATATTTAAGTACTTATGCAAAGTGGAACAACTTCAGCAGGAGAGAGTAAGAGCAACCCATCCCCAAATGATATGCACAGGTGCTAGGGCACTCATCTTCAATAAGAGGGACTGAAACTTCTAAATCAGGAAGACTGGACTTGAACCTGGCTCTTCAACACTCCAACTGAGTGTGCTAATCCAGAACTGGAGGGTAAGGGGGTGGAGCTCCTGATTTTGTGAATGACAATTCCAAATTTTCTTAGTTTTTATTTAAAAAGCAGTTAAAATGATGCAATCTGAGTTAACAAATTGATGTTCTTCCTTTTTGTTTGCTTTACCAAGAAAAGAAAATTCATTTTGTACATTTCCCAACATGAATCTTTTTAGATTTTTTTCCCGGTGTGGCCAGCAAACTAAAAACAATTTGATTATCCTCACAGCTCTACTGTGAATCTCACAAAGGTCCGAGGAGACTATTCAAATAATATCTAGCCAGAGAAGTAAATATCTACCTTCTAAACTATAGTTGCCTTGTGAAAGAGGCAGACCAGGGCCTGTCATGGGATGCAACACTTACCGCCAGTTGGCACCTCCTCCTGGTACACTGGGGATTAGCTCAAGGCTGATGCTCACCCTGCCTGTGCTTTGCACACTATGTCTCTCTCTCTGCTATCCACTTCCAGCCCAGCTCACACCCTGAGGAATCATAGTGTCCTTTTCATCGCTTGGCTCTCCAGGCATGTCATTGTTCATGTTCCTCCTTCCAAGGAAGGTTTAGCTCTTCAATAATCTTAGGCAATCTTCTCATTCACTGCCTCCTGCCAGTCTCCCAGTGACTGGTAGGGGAACCTGCTCACACCCCTCTTTTCTGGGTTCAGCCCAGGGACCCCCAGCTCAGTAGTTTGGGTGAGATGTTCTCTCTCTGGCTTTACTGTTCTGTTCCCGAGCTGTTACTGGTTCCCTTTTTCTTCCTGAGCCTGCCAGTTCCCAAACCCTCTCCCTCTTTCCAGGGAGAGACTGCAGTCTCCACTCACTCCTCTCTTTCTTCTGCAAGTTTCCGCTTTTTCCTAACCGCCCCCTCTGCTTTCTCCTCAGGGATATTTCCCCACCTATTCCTTCACAGTTGAGCCTCCTTAATCAGATGACTAATGCGTTATTTGGTCCATCTGGCCTTCATTAAACCCTGCAGGGTAAGTATTGGGGTGGTCATACCGTGTGTATACATTCTTCTTTGTTCTCTGCAACAGTATTAATCTATTCAAGTCCAGCACCTGGGTAATTTATTTTTACGTGACAAATATTGTTTGTCTTTGTACCAGTCAGACCAAGGGATAATCCCTCAAGAAGCTGAGTTTAACTAACATTAGCAATTCCACTTATTCAACTTGGGACCGTTCAACTGGATTCATGAACAGCATTAACTTTAAAAGCAAATGCTCTATTAGCTTTGTTGGCTATGTATCATCATTATCATTATTCAGGTCCACTCTATATTCTTCGTGAGACTTCCATAACCTTCGTTAAGTGTCCTTTCATTTTTATGAGTGCATATAAATTGTTCTGCTTCGCTAGCTTTATTGTATGTAGCATATGCCATTGGGACACTTCATCTTGGCATTTTGATGATTTGCCAATGGAATTCTGGGGTTTTCTTCCCATCTGTGGTCAAGAAACCTTCACATTACATTTAAAAGCTAAAATCAATCCCAAAGTTATTGCTTTGTCTTAAGCTTTGAGTTTTATCATGAGAATTAAATCTTTTTCTGAAATTATTGGGCAGTTACCATCTTAAGTCAATATTAATCTTTGATGGAATGACAACTTGCCTGATAGGATTTTGTTTTTGTTTTTGTTTTTTTCAATAGCTGTTTTTCCACTAATATTTTCTGACTGGCATCATTCTCTTCCCCCCCTCCCCCCCCGAGAACTGTTTGGAAATAAGTTAGCCTCAGTTTCAACCAGTTCATTTTCCATGTAACTTCAAAATTGGTGTATATTAGACAAGAACATAATTATATTAATGTATTGCTGTGCATGAAATTATATTGAAATTCTAATCAGTTGAAAAAACACAGGGAGAAGGAAGATTTTATGGCTGAGCTACAATGAAAACTAGACATTTTTTTGGACACTTTCATCTTTGGTACAAAGAAAGCATGTGCTGTGTGTTTGTTAGCGAAGCCACACTCCTTGAACTTATGCAAATCCTTGTGCTGGGGTACACTCTAGAAGCAGAATATGGTAAGACCAATTTTCCATATCAATAAGACACTCTCCATGCTACTGGGTAGTGCTTTTGTTGATCACCCTAATGTTAATTGCTTTTTATGCCCTAAAATTGTGGCTTTTACTGCTAATGTTACATAATACACTTGGGCAATAGACAAACCCTTAAGATGTTAGGCAAAATCAATACAATACAATACAATAGGCAAAATCTTAAGATTGCAATTTAAATAAATTCAGCTACATTGCCCAACAGAATTTTGTGTATACTTGACACCAAATCATGTTTCTATGTTGGAGACAATTAGTGTGGAACATAAAGGCTTAACTCCTCATTATAAGCCAATACATGGGGAAATTCTGGCCTCAGTGCATATTTGTAAATGGGTGTTCAAGTATAATATCGATACCACTTTATCCAGATCCCTGTGTAGATGTTCTCAGGAGATAAAATTCAGCAAATCCACTCCTACCATAAGGAAGATCCAGGGAGAACAGCAATCATATAAGCCAATCATTTGAAACTAGATCCCTTAATCTCCTTTACACATACTGAGTCAAATTTAACCTTGTTATAGCTCCCATAAAGTCAATGTACTAATTAACAACAGGGATAAATTTGACCCATTGAATAATATGTTAATTTATGAATAATTCAATACTTTTTAAATACTGGATTTTTAAAATATAGATATAGGTATATAGATACAGATATGTTTTGCTTGTATGACATTCTATAGGCACTGTATCCTTCAAGGGGCCTATATCCAACAAGTGGTGTGTTTTTTGCTTTTTATTTTTGTTTTTTCAAAGCCTAGCTTAATTTATTTTTAATCTTTTCATCATGTTTACTTGACATTATGGCTTTTTCCCATAGCATGGCTTGAGTTTGCTCACATAGGTTAGTCTATTTTAGGCACAGTTTGTTCATTTTAACATATTGGTTTGACATGAAATGGCACTGCAAATGATGCCCCTGAGGGTTTATGCTCAGCCAACCACATGAAATAATAGATTCTTTCCTTAGCTTGAAACATACATAGAAATCTGCAAGATTCTCAGCACTTTAGTTCTCTATAGAACATTTGTATTTTAAATATAAACTTTCTAAAGACTCACCACTGGAAATAATTTAACTGGGGGAAAACTTGCTTTATTTTTGCAGCAGAGAATAAAGCATATTATTCCTTTTTAACTCTTCATTTAATATACAGTCTCAGAGGGGTAGCCGTGTTAGTTTGTAACTTCAAAAAACAACAGGTAGTCCTGTGGCACCTTAGGGTATGTCTAGACTACATGGCTCCATCGACAGAGCCATGTAAACTAGTTTACCCGACATAGTCAATGAAGCAGGGATTTAAATAATCCCCGCTTCATTAAAATAAAAATGGCCGCTGCGCTGTGCTGACAATTAGCTGATCCGGCATAGCGCGGCAGTCTAGATGCTGATCGGTTGACAAGGGAAGCCTTTGTAGACCGCTCTTGTAAACCTCGTTTCATGAGGCATAAGGGAGAGGTCGACAAAGGCTTCCCTTGTCGATCGATCAGCATCTAGACTGCCGCACTGTGCTGGATCAGCTGGATTGTCGGCACAGCGTGGCGGCCACTTTTATTTTAATGAAGCGGGGATTATTTAAATCCCCGTTTCATTGACTATGTTGGGTAAACTAGTTTACATGGCTCTGTCGATGGAGCCATGTAGTCTAGACATACCCTTAGAGACTAACCAAAATATAAAGAACCATGAGCATTTGTGGGTAAAACCCACGTCATCAGATGAACTGGAATGGATTTAATATAGTGTAACACATATGGACTACATTGTGTGCTGCCCTTGTTAAATCAGACAAGGATATTAAGGGAGTCTCCCTCATCTCTGCTAGAGAATAGTACACAATAGTGGTCACTGCTGATGGCTACTTAACATGTGGATTCAAAGATTCCAATATCAGAAGGGACCACTGTGCACATCTAGGTTGGCCATCTGTATAACATGGGCTATAGAACTGCCCCCAAAATAATTCTTAGAGCAGCTCTTGTTCAACTGATTGTGTACCTTGTACCCCCAAATCTTATTCAGAGTTGCTGCTTCCCAAGGCAGTCGTGCTTGCACAAAAACTTGCAAAGCATCCACACTTCCGCAAGAAAAAGTCCAGTAGATCATTAGAAGACAGGGCTTTTTGCACAAGCATTATTCCTCTTTCTATGAGGAATAAGCTTTTTGCGCAAGATCTCTTGTGCAAAAAGGTGTGTGTGGATGGACAACAGGGGTTTCTTGCACAAGAAACCCCTACTGGAAAAGCACAGGTGCTCTAATGGCCATTCTGCGAATGGCAATCAGAGCTTTCTTGTTCAAGAGCATCCATGGCAGTGTGGATGCTCTCTTATGCAAAAGCACATCTCTTGAGCAAAAGCACATGGCAGCGTGGACGCACGCTTGCGCCAGAAGCCTGCAGTGTAGATGTAGCCACAGAGTCCTCCATCCTGTAAGTATGGCCTATGTTCTTTGTTCCAAGATGCATACATATACACTTAGCTGCATTCAAATGCATATTGTTTGCTTGTGTCCAATTTACCAAGCAGTAAATCACTCTGACTCAGTGACCTGTTCTCATCCCCACAATTTTTGTGTCATCTGCAAACTTCATCGGTGATTTTATGTTTTCCTCCAGGTCAGTGAATAATAAGTTAAATAGCACCGGGCCAAGAACAGATTCTTCATGGACCTCACAAGAAACACACCTGCTCAGTGATGATTTCCCTATTCTCAATTACATTTTGGGTGTGTCTACACAGCAAAGTTATTTCTGGATAATGGTCATTATTCCGAAATAACTATGTGAGCATCTACACAGCAATTCCGTTATTTTGAAATAACAGACAGCTTATTCTGAGTTTGGTAAACCTCATTCTACGAAGAATAATGCCTATTCCAAAATAGCTATTTTGAAATAAGGCATGTGTAGACACTCCACTTCTGCTATTTTGAAATAACCCCTCACCAGGCCATTCTAAGTTTTTCCTCCTGGGGCTCTAAATCGAGTCTACATTAGGGAAGCCTGCACCAGACTAATTTTGAGGCTTTCCTGCAATGTAGATGTGCTATTTCAAAATAAGCTATTTTGGAAAAACTATTCTGGAATAGCTTATTCCGAAAAAACTGTGCACTGTAGATGTAGCCTTTGAAAGCTATCAGTCTGTCAATTTTAATTCATTTAATGTGTTCCAAGCATCTTGCAGAAGTTAAGTATATTATATTAGCACTATTACTTTTATCAACCAAACTTGTAATTTCATTTAAAAAATATATCAGATTAGTTTGCTAGGCTCTCTTTTCTATAAACTCATTCTGGTTTGCATTAACTACATTATCCTCCTTTACTTCTTTATTGAGTCCCATATCAGCCCCTCCATTTTTTTTCCTGGGATTGACGTCAGGTTTACAGGTCTATAATTATGCAGATCATCCTTTTGTCCTTTTAAAAAATTGGCACAACATTAGCTTTCCTCCAGTCTTCTGGAACTTCTAAACATATTGTTCCAAAACAGTGAAACATTAGCAGTCCGACAAATGCTTCCATTTAAAACTCTGCAAGTTATGTGGGCTTGCTCATACAAAAATGTCTTACTTTAAGAACTTCTTTTTAAAATCATCTTTAGATACTGCAACAGGGAGAGAGGGTCTGAATAACTAGGCCTGATGCAACATATAAGGCCTGAACCAGAGGCTCTGAACCAAAGTCAAGCTATATATTAAAGCATATGCTTACAAGTTCACTATTCAGTACATGAACTTGGCAAAATTGTTACTAGCGTACTAGGCACTAGATATTTATGTAAATATATTTCACAGCTAGTACAGATAAACCTCAGTCTAGTACAAGGTAAGATGCTTTGATAGAACAATAAAGGTATCATCAACAAGGGGAGGTAACAAAACAGATGTTATGAAACATGTGTAAGGTGGTGGGTAAGTTGTCTATTCTAGTTGTTTATCTTGGTCTATAAATGTCACAGTAATTCATCATAATTCTTTGTGGGTATGTCTACACAGCAAAGTTATTTCGAAATAACAGCTGTTATTCTGAAATAAATTTCCTAGTATCTACACAAGCCAACTGCAATTTCGAAATTAATTCGAAATAGCGGAGGGCTTATTTCGAAATTGGCAAACCTCATTCCACGAGGAATAGCGCCAATTTCGAAATTGCTATTTCAAAATAAGCACTGTGTAGACGCTTATTTCGAAATAGGAGGCCTCCAGCCCTTCCCAGGGTGCCCTGCTGGCTGCCCTGGCCACAAGGTAACTTCTGACCTGATGTCCTGCCGGAACTGGCTGGCCTTAAATACGATTCAGCATCCCATCAGTGTGGACGTATATTTCAAAATAGCAAAAAGCTATTTCAAAATGCATTTTGTGTGTAGACTATAGTAATTCCTCATTTAACACTCTAGATATGTTTCAGAAAATGATCGTGTTAAGTGAAAACATGTTATGCAGGGTCAATTTTCCCATTGAAAATAATGGAAAAGGTGGGGGTTGTGTTTCAAGCGGTGGTGTCTGTTGGGACCGGGACATAAGGTTGGGGGAAAAAGAGGACTGGGTTACAGCAGGGAGGGGAGGTGTTTGGCTCTGGGGAAGGGAAAGGGAGGAGAGGGGAGGGGGATTGGGTTGGGAGTATGCCCCTGTGATGGGTCTGCCAGGACTCTCACTGCGTCCGGCGAGGGGGGGTCGCTGGGGAACGGCGCGGCAAGCGATGAACCCTCTGCCGCTTTGCAGGGAGGCAGGGGAAGCCCCACGCAGCTGCTGGCAACGGGCCGGCTGGGGAAATCGTGTTATTCCGGGGACGGTTGTGTAATTCAAAAAATGTTCCCTAAAAAAAAAATTGTGCTATTGAGAAAATATGTTAAGCAGGCATGTGTTAAATGAGGAATTACTGTATTTCGAAATAACTATTTCGAAATTAGATATTTCAAAATAATGCTGTAGTGTAGACATACCCTGTGTGATTTAGGAGACAGCAGAAATTCCCACTGCTGACTGAACCATTCCTTATTACTAGGCATTCATGTGTCAGTGTACCTGTAACCACAGAGCCAGGGCACTGGGACCTTTGTCACTGACCTATGTTTATGATCTTTCTTTCTGAGTCATGTTGAGGTCTGCTGAATGAGCAGGCTGCTTTATTTGCTGTTAATAATAATAACATTGGAGCTCCAAGGACAAAAGCACTGGGCAATCTAAATAGACTTATTGAGTCAACAGCTTTCCAGTCTTCATCACATAACACTAGGTAGTACTATCAATAAGAGCTGAATCAGTAATCTGTGCAGATTTGAGAAGGAATATGGAAAGAATACACACATACAAGTCAACTGAAAGCAGATACTAGTAGAATGGGGAAATGTTATCACCATATGATGAAACTATGATTTCATTCCCCATCTATAGAATATAAATATTTATTGAACACTTCAGCCTTTTCTACATTATTATAAATCATTTTACCATTTCTATTCAGTAATGGACCAGTACAATTGTTAGGATTTTTTTCCTAATATTTTTAGAAAATTACTTATTGTCCTTAACTCTCTTGGCCACAAACTTTTCCTTGTGTCCCTTGGCTTCACTTATCAATTTTCTAAAACTCCTAACTTCTGATTGCTAGTTATTACTTAAATTGTCTATAAGCTGCATGCCTGTGCAGCTATTCTCTGAGGGCATGCCTACACTTGCACCCTCTTTCGAGAGAGGGGTACATATGAAGACATTCGAAATTGCAAATGAAGTCGGGATTTAAATATCCCGTGCTTCATTTACATATTTGCATTATGGTGCTATTTCGAAATAGCACTATTTCGAAATAACAGACACTGTTAAGACACGGTTATTTTGAAAGAAAACCCTTCTCTCGAAATAACCCTTATTCCTCATACAATGAGGTTTACCAGTTATTTTGAGAGAAGGGTTTTCTCTCAAAATAACCGCTTCTTAACAGCATCTGTTATTTCAAAATAGCGCTATTTCGAAATAGCGCCATAACGCGAATATGCAAATGAAGCATGGGATATTTAAATCCTGGCTTCATTTGCAATTTTGAATGTCTTTATTTGCATCCCTCTCTCAAAAGAGGGTGCAAGTGTAGACATACCCTGAGCCCCACTCAGAGGTTCAAAGCTCCCATGCAGGCAGGGAGCTAAGCTGACTAGCAGTGGGTGGGGCCTCTCTAAGCAGAAGCTAAATGGAGCTAGCAGCATGGTTTAACTGAGGAGCTCCCAGAACAGGTAAGCATGAGATAAGGAGAGAATAAGTGGCTGGGGGAGGGGGCAGGGGGAGAGAGAGGAAAAGAGGGGGAGGGAGTAATTAATTAATTGGTGGGGGGGGGGGAGTCAGAGGGGAGGGGAGTTTGGAGGGTCCCATGTGCAAGGGGAGAGAGAGAGGCAGAGGCAGAAACCCAGCAGTCTCCTCAACCCTCCTGGGCTGGGAAGGGAAGTAAGGGGCTGACTGTATGGGATAGGTGTGGGAAAGAGGGGTGTGTGGGTTTTGGCATTGGAATGAGGTGGAGGGGGAGTTTGTTTGTGCTGTGTCCTGGGGAAAGATGGGGGGAGTATGCATAATTTGTTTGTGCTGATCCTGTCCTGACTCCCAGCTAGACTGCTGGTGCCTGCTAGTCTGAGAAGCAGGATTTTATCTCAGCCCCCAGCTAGACTGGGTGGGCCGGGGGCAGGGGAGAAGATTGCACAGGGGAAGGTGGAGAAAAGGAAATGGGTGGGTGCTGGCATTTGTGCAGTTAGACGAAGGCAGGGGGCAGTTTGTTTGAGGTGTCCTCCTAACTCACTTGTTGCAGTCCTCTCTATCTGACTGGATTGG
The DNA here is from genome assembly GCA_032595735.1 of Pelochelys cantorii. Classification (NCBI taxonomy): domain Eukaryota; kingdom Metazoa; phylum Chordata; order Testudines; family Trionychidae; genus Pelochelys; species Pelochelys cantorii. The sequence goes on along the minus strand of CM064326.1, from coordinate 326,632,045 downwards.
AGAGGTGGAGGGGAAAACAGGTTGCATAGGGTGGGTGTATGTGCACCAGGACATTTGCATGATTACATTTCAAACAAAGTTTACATAGGTGTTAATGGCTGAAGGTAAGAAAGAAAAAGATTCTTTTAACAGAAATTTTTTGGAGTGTTGCAGATACCTACAATTCTGATCTTAATGCTTTTTTTAAATCCTGTGTTATTAATTAATACATGTTATATTGTATTGCATTAAGGTCAGATTTTTGCGATGTGGTAGAATTATGACTCTTATGAGTCTGAAGTAGCAAGTACTAGGTTCAATGCTGGTTGCTTTGTAGGAGGAAACCTTATCTGCAAGCTCTTTGAAACATGCATCTGTCTACAAAACCCGAAACTATGTGTTAATTTGTTCTGGGGCTTCTAGTCTTTGAGTTGGTAACACACAAGATGAAAGTTTCAAAACAGGAGAACTTTTATCTATTTTTACTGCATGGATCCTAAACATTCCCTAGAGCAGGGGTCGGCAACCTTCCAAAGTGGCATGCCAAGTTGTAGTGGGGGGAGGAGCTCTCTCCATCGCGCAACCCGCTTGGTCTCCTGCCCTGGCTCCATTCCAGCTTTTCCTGTGGGGAGGGGAAGAGATGCAACGTAGAGCCTCAGGGCTTCCACCCATCCTCCCCCCCACAGGAAGCCAGCACTGGCTCCAATCTTGAGGGGTGGAGGCGTGATGCTGGATCGCCAGCTTTAGTTGGGGTCAGGGTGGCTTGGGGGGGGGCAGTTCAGGGAAATGGGCAAGGCGGGGACAGGTGGGTAACCCCAGGGTGTCCAGCCCTGCTTGGAGTGGGGTCCCTTGGGGGTCAGGTCCATGGCCCCTCACCTTCCCTCCAGGGACCCAGGTGCCCCAGGGCCTACGTGGCTTTGGGGCAGGGGGACCTCCTGCATGTTTTCCTCTCCCCTCAGCCACCCTCACTGCCACCCAGCCCCGGAGCCACAGCCCGGGCAGCACTCACCCTCTAGCTCAGTGGTTCTCAAACTTTTTGGTCTGTGTACCACTTGTCTCACTGCAAACCTTTCTGCAGACCACCAGTTGATAATGGAAACTCACTGTTAATTATATAATTATGCCTGAGCCATTTTGCTAGTGCTGCAGCTAAGAAGAATGGTTTAATTTAAATTATTAAACGGATTAAGCATTTTAACTTTCTCATGTTAGTTTATCAAACTTCATTTTAAATAAAGGAAAATATTAATTTATGTCTAACGCAAAAGGTTTCAATGTTTTCTTTGGCAGGGGTGGGGAAACTTTTTTGGGTAGGAAGTGACTGACCCACAGAAAAATCAGTTGGGGACCACACAAATGAAAAGCAAAAAACTCCTCCAAAACCTCCCATCCCTTACTGATGTGACCCCCAACTGAGAGACCTCACTCCTCTGGTGCTCCAGCCCCACGAGGCAAGGGGAAGGCTCCTTGCATAGCCTTGCCTGTGGGGAAGGGTCACACTTTACCATGTGCCCCCAAGTCCTACGATCTCTGAGTCTGACCCCATCACACCCCAGCCCCCAATTTCCCCATTACCTCCTCACCTTGGACCCCACTTACCTTGCCCCTGGGCCTCACTTTCCCACCCCTCCCATGGGGGGGAGGTCCTGGCTCTCTGCAGGATCCCTGTGACACCTATGGTGTGGGTGGAGAGCCAGGGCAGATCTCGGGGACACCAGCGTTGGACTTCCCCACTCCATTGCTTCCTTCTCCCCCAGTTCCCCCTCCCCCACATGTTGGTGGCACCAGGGCTGGCAGAGCAGCAGCAGCATGAATGTAGGGGTGGTGCCTCAGTCCCATGGTGGGGGCTGTCCTGGCTCTGCATGGGGTCCCTCTGCCACTTGGTGAAGGCAGGTGGGGAGCCGAGGCGGCTCTCAGGGACACTGGGGCAGATGCAGGTGGAGAGCCAGGTCTGGTTGGGGCTTTCTTCACCTCCTCCTCTCCCATGCACACAAAAGCCAGAGCTGGTGCTCCAAATCTTGTGGCTGTGGGGGCTACCCAACGTAGGAGCTGAGCTCCCTCTGCAGACTGCTCATGCCATTCAAAATCGGGCATGCATGCCGTATGTTGCTAACCCCTACCCCAGAGAAACTGTATAAGCTTTAGTGAATGCCTTTAACTCTCCTTTCCAGTTTCAGTAAATATTGTGTTAGTCATGCTCTCCTTGCAAATACTATTTTTAGTTGACTCATAGATTTGTTTAGCATCTCAAGGCTCAGTTATATGTGGATAATATGCATTTTGGTGTGTTTAATAGCTTGAATTGTTAGAAAAGATGATGATATTTGTACTCCAAGGGTAGTGTTAGTTTTCTTTTTATTAATTTCATATTAAATATCATAAGCATCGCTCCTTGTTAAATATCCCTTGTTTTAATATATTTTCTTCCACACATATGGATTGTTAGTTATATGTATATGTTTTTTGTTTGTATTGGTGGTACACATTCACATGCTACCTCAATATTTGTGTTGCACATAAGAAATTTCAACCCTCTCAAAAGAAAATTCAACCCACCCAAAGACAGAAAATGTTAGTGGGAACATTGGTTATTAAATTATAATTTCCCCTTTCTTCTGTTTATTTTCATAGCTGACTTTACTTAACTCAAAAAAACACCCCTGACCAACAAAAGATTCACTAACAAAAGGGGTATGTCTAGATTACATGCCTCTGCTGACAGAGGCATGTAAAATAGGCTACCCGACATAGACAATGAAGCCGGGATTTAAATATCCCCCGCTTCACTAAAATAAAAATGGCCACCGTGCTGTGCTGGCTCACCTGATCATCGGCACAGCGTGTGAGTCAAGACGCGGATCAGTCGACAAGGGAAGCTCCGTTTCGAAAAAAAGTGGTGGCCATGTTTATGCTAATAAAGCGCAAGATATTTAAATCCCCGCTTCATTAGCAATTTCGATGTGCCTGATCTACATCTCTCTGTCAACAGAGAGGTGTAGTCTAGATGTACCCTGGGAGATCCTATATCTCCAACATAGCTACTGCCTCTCATTGAGGATGGGTTAAGTGGCATGAAGTGGCTGCAGGGAAGATTTTATAGTGGCAAAGGTGCATGGTACAGGTGTGCCACTGTGAAGTCGGTAGTGTGGATACAGCCTTTTTCACACACAGGTGTCCTTTCTCATCACTGATTCCTTGGGAGTACTCCTCTAAGGCTCACTTGTGTAAATAAGGATGTGCCAATGACAGTTTGTGTTGCTATGTTCACCCTTGTTACAAATGGATTTTGTACAAAGCATACCTTGAGCAGTATCATTTGAAAACTCAGAATTTGGGGATTATTATTCTCCTGGTAAAATACATGTGGCAACATTGTAGGTACATTTATAAGATTTTACTGTATAACATTACTGAGACATGTTCCACGTTTAGAAAAGCAGGTGCAAGTCAGTTCCTCAAAGACAAAAGGCAAACAGACACCTCATCCATATTTCAAAAAATTAAATGCACTATCAGCTGGTTAAGTGGCCATTCTTCAGCAGGAAAAAAAGGTATGAGTGAGATATCTACACTTTGGCAAAATAAAAAAAGAAAAGGTGGAGGTTCACTTCCATACAGATCTTCTGTCTCGGAACTTCAGCAGAAGATGATTTTCAAAGAAAAAGAGAAATATAAGAAAAGGGAAGAGATGTTGTCTCCCTGCCCCCGCCAAAAGAGCAAAACAAATAACAAACACTCCTCTTTGTCTCTCTGCTTATTGCATTAACAATACCTGAAAGATAAGGGAATTAATACTATGCTGATGGAGAAGCCCTGGTTGAAAGGATTTCAGCCAGTAAGACTGCTAGATCATGTGATGAAAGACATTGTTGCTTTTAATGTATTTAGCCTGTTATATTAGTTATAATTGCATTTTATCTTTTATTTTCTTGTAACCAATTCCAACTTTTATGCCTTGTTACTTGCAATCACTTAATATCTATTTTTTGTAGTTATTAAACTTATTGTATTGTTTTATCTAAACCAGTGTGTGTTTTGGTAGAAGCGTTTGGAAGATTTCATTTGGGATATCAAGATTTGTGCACAGCATTTTCTATTAATGAAATGATGAACTTTATATGTGCTTGTATTGTCCAGGGGGTGCTGGCAGGACAAGATGCACATTTCTGGTGGGAAGTCTTGGATTTGGAGTTTGCTAGTGTTGCCCTACAGTATAATTGATGAATAAGTGGCTACTCACAGAATATAGCTGGAAGTGATTTACATGCTGGAGAATTTGTGTGAGCTGGCACAGTGAAGGTGGGTAAAAGTCCATCAGTCCAGACTGTATCCTAGGGAATGTCACAGTGCCCTTTGTGTTTATTAGCACTAAAAATCTCCAGAGTATTTTCCATCTCAGCTGGCATAATAGGGACCTACCAAATTCATGGCCACGAAAAAAATATCATGGACTATGGCATCTGGTCTCCCTCCATAAAAATGTGGTTTCTTTTGTCCTTTTACCCTGTACCATACAGATCTCATGGTGGGAGGCCACCATTTCTCAGACTGGGGGGTTTGACCCAAGAGAGATTTGCAGAGGAGTTGCAAGTCATTTTGGGAGGGGGTGGTCACAGTATTGCTACCCTTATTTCTGATTGCCTTCAGAGCTGGGTGGCTGGAAAACGTGGCTGATGGCCAGGCATCCATCTTTGAAGTCAACATCCTGCCAGCAACAGAGTAGAAGTAAGGGTGACAATACTATACTGTGCCATCCTTACTTCTGCACTGCTGCTTTCAGAGCTGGGCAGCCAGAGAGTGGTGGCTGCTGACCAAGGATCCAGCTTCTGCATGTGGTAATGCAGAAGTAAGGGTGGCAATACCATACCATGCCATCCTTACTTCTATGAGCTGCTGTTGGGGGCTCTGCATTTAGAGCTGGTTCCCATCCACTAGCTGTTGCTCTCTCTCTGCTGATGAATGAAGGCAGCTCCACCACCTGCAGCAGTTCAGAAGTCAGAGTACCAGGACTGCAACCCCACTACAATAACCTTGTGATCCTCTCCACAGCTCCTTTTTGGATCAAGGCTCTTACAATTGCAATGCTGCAAAATTTCCAATTTAAGTATCTGAAATAATAAAATGTACAATGTTTTAAATCCTAGCACCATGAAATTGACCAGAATGGATTTTGAGTTAGGTAGGGGCCAAGGCATAGATAAGAAGCCCCATAGTAGCTCACAGTTTGGGGGCCTTTAACTTTGGAATTTGCTTCCCTGCTTGGCAGGCAATAGCCTGAAACAGATAATCTGACAGGCTAAAAAACTCATCTTTTGATGCCCAGGCATTTGAAAAAAGGGAAAGACAATGTGGAATCTGTTGGGGAAATGGGATGTACTCTGGATGTACAGAAGCACCCGAGCGAAGGGATCATCTATTGGTGAGCAAGGGGAAGTGAGTGGGCCGGGACTGTGATTCAGTTATGACAGCTAGGGGGCATTTTCTTTAAAATACTGTTAAGTTTTGTGTGGAGGCAAGAAAGAGCTATTGTCCCTATTGGGGAAAGAAGGGACAAGAGTTCTACACCAAATGCACCCGGGGTCACCCTAGCCAAGACCACAGCTGAGCACAGTTGGATAAGGGAGCCTGGACAGGGTGAGAAGAGGGTCAGGGGACTTTCCTGCTTCCAGCTGGGAGTGCCTCTCTAGTGGCAAGGACTCTCCCAAGGGCCACGGATACTGATGATTCTTCTCCAAAGACTCAGCACTGAAACAGCATCAAGGTAGTAGGTCTCTAAGCTAAACTGAAATGGCTTCAAGAAAGTGGATGGAGCTGAGCTGCAGTGGATAATGTGGCGTCCAGGTAGCTTTGAGGCAGCACTAACATGAGTGATGGTGTCAAGATGGCTTGGGGTGAAGATGCAGCCCACACAGCTTATTCCAGTGTGAACCACTCAGCCTCCCCTCCTCCCCGCCACCCCCCAGCAATCAAACTTGAAATCACTCTTGCTGGATCAAGTCTTAGAGCCCTCAGAGTGGCACAGCTTCCTACTTAAGAGCTAAAGACTAACCTGCCATAATTCTTGGACTTCACCAGCTCTGGACAACAAGCTGTGAGTGGTGGAACATGGAAGTGCCTAAAGAGCATTAGCAACTTGCAATTGGTAGACTGGTTATATAAAGGTGGGGAATTGTTGGAGGCAGAGGTGGATTTGAGAGGACGATAATGAATTGTACTGCTCCCCTTTGTGTTAAGATGTGAATTTTGCTGGGTGTGGGGTTTTTTTTTAATTGTTAGTTATGTAGTGGGTGCCTACAATATTTGGATAATGTGCATACATAACTGAATAAATAAAAGTCAGGCTTTTATTTCAGTTTTTTTTAAGCCAGGGTCAAGTTGGTCTAGTGGTTGTACACTGGGATGAGGCAAGAGGCATAGAAGTAAAGGATAAAGTCTTATTTTCATGCATCTCATCGTGCACAACTTTGTGGTTTTTATTTGAGGTATATTAGTAATGATAAGGCCATACTGGGGAAACAGAATGATGTTAATCCAATTCTTAGCAGAGTCTATTTATGTAATTGCAAAATCACCATGGGATGAGATTTCAGTGGCAAAGTAATTCAATTGCAAGTATGGAGAAACATTTGGAATGCTATTGTGATGGACAGATGGCAATATGCAAAATTATTTATAGGCACCCGTGCAGCCATCATGACACGTCACAAAAATTTCAAAGCAAGTCCATTGAGACCCTAGAGAATAATATTATGAGGCCTTCAAAATGTAAGATTACTGAGAATCTATTCCACTGCACTCCTAAAGAAATGCACTGTATTATAATGTGGGAGCATGTTGCCAGATAATGTTAATGCTGGTTTCTGGATCATATTTGAGTGATGGTGTTCTGCAACCAAATAATGAAGTTTTTGTATTTGCATATTCTAATTTTTCCTGCTGTTTAAAAAGATCCCACATTTTTATTGCATTCAGGGTCGCTTCTGTACTACTCTAAAAAGTTTTGAAATGCTGCATGCTCATTTGAGTTCTACTGTATGGATTATTTGAATGCTTTATTGGAACATTAGCTCAGCTCACTTGAGAATTACTTTACTGGGGAAGGAAATTAATTTTTTTTAATTTTAAATTATATGACAAATTGGGCTGTTTACTATCATCCTGATTATTCTTGTTCTAAGATATTTGACTTTTGCTGTAGTTTTGCCTTGAAGATTTTAAACACTCGTTGCGTAAACCTGAGATTCAGAGTTTTGAGTTACCTCCTGGCCAGTTTATGCGTGCACTGCAGCACAGCTTTTCATATAGCGATACATAGTATTTCTGTGCTCCCTGCTGGGAAAGACTATTTTTAATTATTCTTTTTACTGATCTTTGTTTAAAGCTGATCGCTCTCCTTTGTGTCTTCTCAGTGCCTTTTTTTTTCTTGCCTCCCATGGTGGGTTTTTTTTGTTTGTTTACCAGCAAACTAAGTCAAGAGGAGTCTTTTTTCATGCCCTTCCTATTGGCAACATCTTTTCTGTTTTTTGAAGTAGCTAAATGTAGATCTTTCTGTAAGAATTTATGGATTAAAAGATTCAGAGTTAAACAAGACTTAGGTAAGCTATAGTACAGCTAGTTACTCATGTCTGTGAGGCTCATAGGGTATGTCTACACAGCAAAGTTATTTCGAAATAACATCCCTAATTTCGAAATAACTTTCCTAGTGTCTACACAGCCAAACCACTATTTCTAAATAAATTCGAAATAGCAGAGCACTTATTTCAAATTTGGTAAACCTCATTCTATGAGGAATAACACCAAATTTGAAATAGCTGTTTTGAAATAAGTGCCAAGAACACTTCTCTCCCTCCCACCTCCCCAGAGCCCTTAAAGGGGTAGACTCTGGCCACAGTGCCTGTGCCAGCTCCAAGCCTGCCAGCCCAGAGCCAGCAGTCATTGCCCCTGACCCAGTGGCCCCAAAACATGAGCCAGCAAGCCACTGGCAGCCAGCCCTCCACCGCTCCTCAGGAGCAGTCTGCCAGCTCCCAGAAGCCTGCCAGGGCCTGGAGAAGGCAAGCACCTTCCTGGTCCAGGGTAGAGATCGTGGACCTTATTCAGGTTTGGGGGGGGATGTCCCCAATGCCCATGATCTCTGCAGTAGATGGAGGAACGCGGCCGTCTATGGCAGGATAGCTGCCAGCCTGGCCACCAAAGGCCACATGCGAACCCAGGAGCCGCAGGCAACCTTGATTTGCCTGAAAATCAAGTTGATCCGGTGAGACCCCCAACCCAGAGCCCTGAGCTTCCCCTCCCCTTCTTCCTCTTGCTTCCCCCTTCCAGCTTCCCTCTTCCCAGGTTTCCCCCTCCCTTCTCCCACCCTCTCTCCTCCTCTCTCCCACCTCCTTTCCCCAGTCTCACCAGAGTTTCATTCCCTCCCCCCCAGTTTTGTTAAATAAAGAGAGTTTGTGTTGATGAAAATACGTGTATTTTATTTGACATCAGAAAGGGGGGTTAGGGAGGGGTAAGTGGAAGGACACAAGGGAGGAATGAGGCACAAGCCCCCAGTGGGGCAGATCAGGGAGGCTCTTAGTGCTCCTCAGGGTGGAAGCTCTCCCACAGGGCCTCCTGGATACTGACAGCCCCCCAATGGACCTCCTGGATGGCAGCCTGCAGAAAGTGCAGCCAGGCTCACAGCAACACGTCCAAGAGAAGCACCAGAGTGCCCAGGGGCAGCTCTGGCTCCATGTTGTAGAGTGCTGTGGTGTCCCAAGTGAAGGCAACCAGAGCACACGGAGACAAAATGCTTTGCTCTCCCTCATCGAGGTAGGCAAGCAAGAAGGGAAACCTGAGAACTGGCTGTCTGGGGGGGGTCCCTTTAAGCACAGACCTCAGATAGCCTCAGGCAGCAGCCCCACACAGTAAGTCCTGACCTGGTGCCCTGCTGGAACTGGTTCTGGCCAGCCATAAATGCAATTCAGAGTCCACTCAGTGTGGACGCGCTATTTCGAAATAGCAAAACGCTAAATGCATTTTGTGTGTAGACGCGTTATTTTGAAATAAGCTATTTCGAAATAACACTGTAGTGTAGACATACTCTTAGATACTACAATGAGGTATACCATGGAAAAGCTGTGAAATAACTAAATGGTCAATTGGTAATCCTGATAACCCTTTGTTTTCTAACTGTGGTTTAAATACATAATTTTCAATGCAAAAAGACAAACTAAAATTCCCACTCCTTGAAATCTTTCAATAGAAATCTCCCGTGGCTCAAATAATTTTCATTGTCCTTCTCAGGACACTTCTATTTCTACAATTTCCCAGTTTAGCTCTCAAGGTGAGAGCTAATGAAGTACAGGCCGTCCTCATTATAAGACCAAGATGCATTCCAAAAAATTTGGACTTATAGCAAAACAACTTAAAACAGGGACGTTTTTTCCCGCAGCTGACTTCCATTTGCACAAACTGGTGGGGCATTTTTGCATGTGATTTCAGAGCAGGGAATGGGAGGATTTATACCACATCAGTTCCTACCCGCATCAACGACTGTCGTGTGGAACGGATGTGTAGTGCGGACACCCCATATTCAGTGTCAAGTTATGGTAACATTTTGTTGAGCACATAAGGAACCCTTTCAGAAGTGACTTAGGCCTAGGTTTTTGAAAGTGTTCAGATGTTGCTCCACTCATTTTTTCACTGCCTAAGTCACCTAGGGATAGGGCCACCTAGGGATAGGGAAAGGGAATTTACAGCACTGAAGCTAATGCCCAATATTTAAGTGTTGTGTCGCCCCTGAGTTAGGCACTGAGTCCACCCATGCAATGTATGGGGAGAGTTAGGTACCTACAAAAAGGATCCAGAAACACCAGCACACTGAGCATGGAGCTGCTGAAATTGCCGGTAGGAAATACTGAGGAGAGGGTTAGGGTCTCAGTGATGCCCCGAAGGGGATATAGTTTATATCTTTGCTGAGAAGGGGAGTGTGCTTCATGTGCAATATATTTACACCCATTCTCATTCAGCTAGAGTGCTAAGAACACAGTGTAGGCCTAGCAGTGCAAGCAGCAGTGCAAGCTAACCATCCTAGCCTACCTGACGGGAACCCTAGCATTTACCTACACTCCCTTGGAGCAGCTAGTCCCACTTGCCACATGTACTGTCCTGGCTGCATTCTATGTTTAGTGTGCTAGCTTAGTGACAGCACGTGCAAGCATGTCTCTGCAAACTGGGACTGGGACTCCACCTCCAAGTGGAGACTGAGCTTTAGGTGCCTGACTCCCCCTGGACTCTGGATGTCCCACCCAGTGTTTGGCTTTCACAGCCCTGCCCCCTTTCCTGGAGTTCCGTGCCTAAGTTGGGCCAGTCTTTTCCTACGAAAAGCTGAGGAGGAAGTTGGAGTATTCACCCAGTGCAGTGTGGGGGAGACATGTGTTGGACAGCGCATGGATTTCAGTGTAGATCTCTCACCTCCCAGGTGAATGCCTGAGTTGCCAGACAATCCAGGAGCATGAATCACCAAGCTTTTCTGTGGGATCTGTTCCCCTTTGTATAAAATACTTACATCATCACTGGAACATGGACTCTGAGATCCCAAAGACTAGGGGAGCCTGAAAACCATAAGGCTACAGAGTCAGTCTCTCTCCTTCTGCCCAATGGGTGTGCCCACCAGTAGAAACTAAGGTACAAGGTGGACTTTACCCATGAGACTTAGGCGCCTACAGAATTTAGGCTTCATGTGGCTAGATGTCAGCTCAGCAGGTATTTAGAAGATCTAAATTTGAACTTAGAAGCCTATTTCCCTTAGCCTTTAGATGTCTAATGTCTACTGACTGTAAATGAGATTTAAGTTCCTAAGTCACTTCTGCAAATGAAACTTAGGCCCCTAACTCATTTAGGCACTTGATGACTGTAGCCTATACCTATTTTGCATGCCTTATAATCAATGTAACACAAACTCCTCCTTTCTTGCCTAATACACCTTAGCACCTAATTTGCTTTCTCAGCTGCCTCCGGGTATTGAACAGACCTTTTTAATGAGCTATTTACAATAATGCCTAGCTCTATGTCCTGAGAGAGTGCAGCTAATTCAGGGCCCATCTGTGTGTACAGGTAATTTGAATTGTTCCTTTCAGTGTGCATTACACTGTAGTTGTCTCAGTTTAATTTCATTTGCAGCGGTATGTTCACCTAGTTTTGTTTCACTCCTGCTGGAATTCCTCACTGTCCTTCCTAGTCTTGACTAACATAATATTGCATCAGCCACACATTTCGCGCATTTTCTTCATTTTGGTCGAGTTCATTAAAACTAGAGCAGTGTCTCCACCCTTCCTCTGCAAAAGACTGCAGCACGCACTCCTGCATTGTCCTCGCTCACAGGGTCACACTTCATGGAACTGCTGCTGTGAACATGAATTTGCATGCTGTGTATTGTGCATAAATACAGACAATGGGCCTGTGCAATCTCACTTCAAACCTGCGAGGATTGCAGGGGCGTAAGTGAGCCCGTATTTCAAATATGCCACTGAAGGGTAGCATCCCAATCTCCAGAGTGGAGTAAACCTCTGATGCATGACAATATGTTGCAGCTCTCTTGCACAAAGTACTTGTGGCTGGCTTCTTTGAGTTCATGGCTCAACATTAATTTAGTGGGGAGGATTTTTTTGCATGTTTTGTTTGTTATTAGGGACATAAGTGCAACCATCATAGGGAAATGAAAGGAATCTATGTTCCCCACAACATCTTGCTCCTAGAATTCTCCCAACCAACTATATCTGACTGCAACTGCGCTGCTACTGCTGCTCCCTCTCTACTCCGCTAAGTGCTGCCAGTCTCATGGTTGTTTCATGAGTTCTGCAATATGTGGTGTTTTTTCCTGAAAATCCCAGCAGCAGGATTTAGGTGAGCACATGTGATCTCTCAGCTTTCCTTTTCTAGTCCTGTCAGTTGCAGAGGAATGCTTAAAAACATGGAACTCAATCGCTCAGAAACCAGATGGCAAAAAAAAAAAGCAATATTTATTATTCTTTCAAGTCACATGGTTTTCAGAGGGCAGACTCATGAGTGGCTGGAGCTGGCAACAGTGGACAAACAAACCAGGTGAGGCACATGGTCAGGCAGCTGAGCAGAACTAGAGGCACATGCACTAGTGCTACAGTGAGTTGGCACATGCTGGGGTTCCTGCCAGTGGATGATTTTCCACATCCCCTAGCTCTTGGAGCACAGAGCCACCTGTTGAGAAAGCCCAGGGACTCTACTAAGAGCACAAGAGGCAGCAGCTGGAGAAGCCCCTGAGGAAGCAGACTGACATGGAGTTGGGAGAAGAGAGCAGAAACAAGAGGGGCCAAAAGGCAGCAAAGTGGCATTTCTGAGGGATTGGAGAGAAGAGGTAGTGAATGGGGATAGCGGCATTGAAGGGCTAGATGAGAAGGGAGAGGGAAGGGAGGCCCGATGATGCAGGGGGGAGGGAAAAGGGGCAACTTCCCTGGGGCCCAGCAAATCATAAGAGCCTACGGTTCCCAGCCACGACAGCCGCAGGCAGCATGCTCCAGGCAGTGGTGAAGAGCTGACGGGGGAGGCTACCCCCAGCCTTACTTTTTCTGCCTGAGACCCTGCCCCTTCTGGGAGTGCAGCACTGACCACTCCCACCTTGTCCAGAGATCTGGCAATTCTGTCCGCCCCCTTGAGATGGAAAAATTGCATCAGGGCATTTGTGTACCTGCCCTTTAGACACTTCCGCTAATATGACTGAATTCTTCTTGGTGCTTTTCCTCTCCAGGGAGTCGTGCTGGACCTGAATCTGGCTAGGGGGATGGGTTTGCAAGGAGAACACCACTTTGGAGTAGCAATGTCAGAGCATTTTGAACCTACCGAGAGGCAAAGATAGAAATGAAATGAAGGAAATGAGATGTGCTTAGCTTTGCCTGGAATATTACTTGCATGTCTTTTCTATTTAGACTGTAAATTCCTTGGAACAGTCTGTTCCGTTGCACAGTGCCCAGCACACTCTAGATGATACCACAACTTTAATAATTTAAGAGGATGGATGGGGGGAGAGGTAGGAGGAAATTGGTGGAGTTTTGTTCTGAAGAGCATCCTATGGGGGTGGAGGGAAATATCAATCCTGATTTATCTGAATTCCAAAGGAACAATTCTCAAGCTGATGTATGTCTTTAGTGATCCTTGAACAAGGGAGATGATTTTGTGCAACAGAGGTTTTTATAGTTTAAATATGTACCTGTGATGAAACATTCCTTCCTGTGAACTGTTTAGTTAGGACACTTCATTTGGTTCTCAGTTATGCAGCTTTTCCTTTACTGGTGACTGACAAAGGCAAGCAGTTGAAGCTGAAAGGAAAGGAAAGAAAAGGAAGATACACCCTAGATTAGAAGGAATGAGAGTGGTGTGAGATGGAGGAAACTTCAGTCCCTAATCTAACAAAGCATTTAACTCAGGGTTGCTGACAGCTTTGCCAGGCGCTTGGGGAAGGTGGGAAGAGAGCTGGCTCTGTGACCCCGGTAGGGGCAGACCTTCAGGCAGAAGGGATGGGTCCATACCACCTGGAGTACACCATCCCAGATCACCATCTCCTGGCAGCCCTCAGAGCTGCCTGGAATGCACAGTGCAGTGCTCCGGTGGCGATTTAAAGGGCTCTGTGCTCCCGTCACTGCTGTTCCTGTAGTAGCAGCAGCCGGGAACCCTGGACCCTTTTGAATCACTGCACCTGGGGGGCAGTTGCCCCTGTTGCCCCATAAGCAGGCCTGAGTTAACTTCAAGAGAACAGCTCACTTAATTATAGTGAAGCTGATGCACTTTGCTGGATAACAACCTAAACCTCACTTCCAATAAGAAAGTTTTAATAACATTACACAACGTTTCTACATGTGGAAAAATTGCATCAGTTATTTCACCATAGTAGGGCTCTGGGGCCCTCCCCAAAATATCACTTTGTTACTCCTTCCCTTCCTTCCCACTCCATTTTTAATGTGGTTTCACCCTAATCTAAAATAGTAACACTATGTATTATACCATGTAACCACTCAGACCAGCTGAGAATGGTGATGGCAGGGTTTTGTTCAGTATTTTAAGGCCAGGATCCAGGCTTTTTACCTTCAAAGTAAAATTTTAGAAACGGACTGTGTGGAAAAAATACATTTCTCTGCATAAATAATGCACATCTGGCAGCCCAATGTCAGCATGTGTAATGTTCTAATCTGCTGCCAATTCTGAGTCCCCAATGTGGTATCCCTATCAGATAAAGCTTTTCTCAGACACCAGGCGGGGAAGAAAGGACCATTTAAGGCTTCATGGAGATTTCTCAGCATCATAAATGCTTTGAAGAAAATCTAAGGGAGAGCATCACAACTCTTTCACTGGAGTGAACAATGGGGACAACTGTGGGAAGAAGATCTGTGAAAACCCTATTAGGTTATTGGAGCCATCTCCCTGCCATTGCCGGACTTATAACCTTAACACAACTTTCTAGGTTTCTATCCGGTTTAACAGTGTGGTGCACTGGATTGACTGGGAAACAGGAAGCCAGGGTTCAGTGCCAGCTCTGACACTGACCTGGGTGTAACAGTAGGAAAATCTTCCACTTTTTGTCTGCCTTGCCTATTTAGGTTGTAAGTTCTTCTGGGAAGGGACTGTATCCCCCTGTCTCTGTGCACAATGTGACCCAGCTCTCATTTAGGGTTCTACTATTATATAAATAATGACCACTAGTCTAGTGTTATGGAGCTTCTATCAGTTCCATTGGGAGACTATTATGCAGCACATCTCAGTGTCAAGAAGTTTTTCCTGATGTTCTGTATGTTATTGACATCACACTTCTCCTAGCTCTATTTCCCTACCTGCACTATGCTGCTGTATTCTATCCTAAACAATCCTTCTATGCCCTTTGAGTTTGCACTCTGTAAATATTTGTAGGTTGGATTCATGTCTCACCACCTCTTAGCTAAATGACACATCTGTCTTTCTAAATCTTTCCTCGTAAGACAAGTCCTCAAGCTCTCCCAGCTTTTCTTATCGACAATTTTTTGGCCATTCAAACCACACGAGGAGCTGTATTTTGCACACAATCAACAAGAAATCTTCACTGATTTCATGACCTTGCTTATTAATTGATGGCTTTAAGCATTAGGTCCTCTGATGTAACAATCTAGCTAAGAGCAAAGCATTGTTATTCCTCATGGTGGTGGTGTACCAGAGACAAGAGACAATGGCTCCACTGACAGAGCATAAACCATGTTTCAACCTGCTTTAATACTGTTTTGATAACCAGAAGAACTGCTTCACTGTTCAATATTTAAACAAACTGCTCAATATTTAAAGAGTGAAGCCTCTTTCTTTTTTCCCTTCTGATGCTGAACAAGTTCTCAGGCACACTGGGAACTCTTTTATCCATTCCAACATCGGATCCTCATGCTGCCTGTGCCACAAATGATTACACTTAACAGTACCATGATAAGCACCAGCAGCAGGTTCAGGAAGGCTGATTTTTCCCCTTGTGCTCTTTCCAAAATCTGGGCCCAGTTGTGGGTGCTGAGCACTGAATACCTAGCTCTTTAAAGGGCGCTGAATTCTGTGAGATCTCTAAAATATGTTTGCATCTTCCCACCACTATTTAAAACTCTAAATTCTAGTAGAATCTATTGTTCTAGGGTATTTATTGAACATTGCTCCCCATAGTACCTAACTAAGTTGCAAACAGCACAGAAAGCAGGTGCTTAAGTTCTGTGCTTGTTTTCCTAGGATGCTCTTGGTACTTTTCCTTTCTACTTCTCCCTGTCTTCCCCCTTTCCTTCTATCACTCCCTCCTCCAGCATATTCTCCTTTCTGCATGATATTGGGGATATGTTCCTGCTAAATGATTGTTTGCATCTGGCTAAATTCTGGATCATTCAACAGTAGACTTCCGTATTTCCAATGGATGCTGTGGTCTGGGAAGGTTACAAATGGATGGCTCAATACATAACAGCTCTGAAGATTTGGACCTGGACTTTGTATTGGACCCAAGAGTGTCCTGGATTCTGGGGAACTGACAGCCTCGCTGGGCCCCTGGGCAAGGTAGAGAGGGGGGCAGCTCCACACTCCTGGAAGGAGCCTCAGGAAGGAAGAGATGGGGCTGGAGGCAGCAAGCCCTCAGTGCACGCCACACAGTGCTCTGGCAGCAATTTAAAGGGCCTGGGGCTCCATCCACTGCTGCTGCCACAGTAGCAGTGGCGGTGGCTGGGAACCCTTGGCCCTTTTGAATCACCCAGCCTCTGGGTAGTTGTCCTCTTCCCTTTCCCCCATTGGCAAGCCTGTCTGGGGGAGTCACTAAAGACCATGGATGCTGGTGTGATGTCCTCAGTTTTTTGTTCCATACAAGAGTTTTATGTTCTGTGTTATACAAGCTTAAATTCTGACTGGCCTTGACTGACAGCACCACAGAGAGGAAGTTACATTCGTAAGGTGACTATCACATGTATCACGCTGTCTCTGCCTCCATCCGCTAGTAATGGACATACAGTTTGGCAAACACTGGAAGTACAGTCATTGCCATCTAACACGTTCTCCTAGAAATGTCACGTATACACTTAAAAGGAGAATGGGATAGGATACACCCATAAGGAACTCCACATGAGAGAGCTTCTGAGAGTGAAGAGAAGCTGCCTATCACTACTTTCTGAGATCTGCTGGAGACGAATGATTGATGTCAGGTTATATTAAACCAACTAGGTCACATCTTGTGTTGAAAGCTATGGAAAGAATGAGTAGGATTATTACTGAGGAGTGCTCTGGGTCCCAAGTCATACTGAAGTCACCCATCAGAGCTACCAAAGCTGTCTTTGTTTCATGGTCAGGTCTGGATCCTAATTGTGAGTGGTCTGGAATAATGGCAGAAGTAAGATGCTGCTAAAGTCATTACCATTTTCATTCTGGTCTTGCTGGGAAAATTCAATACTGCAACTGAAGTTTTTCAAGAGAGGAGGGATGTCATTTGACTACTATGTATTAGAAATCAGTTAACTGTTGTTAACTAGCGTTATTTCAGAATAACTTAGTCTGCGTCTATACAGCAGGCAGTTATTTCAAAATACTGTCAAGCTGGAGGACTTTTTACTCCAACTCCTGTAACCCTCATTGTGTTAGGAGTAAGGGAAGTCGGAGGAAGAGTGCTCTATTTTTAAATAAGTGCTGTGTAGACGCTCCCACTTTGAAATAAGTTATTTCAAAATAAGCTACGCAATTGACATAGCTCAATTTGCATAGCTTATTTCAAGCTAAGCCCTGCTGGGTAGACGCACCCTTACAGATTCCAGAATGGTCACAGGGCACAACTGTTCCAGCTAGTTTTATACAATATGTTCATCCATGAATCCAAGGACTAATATTAATCTATGCTTCTCTGTTTATGTTCTTGATCCTCAAAGGTGCTGAGTAATCTCAACTCCTGCTGAAGTTACTCAGACTTTCTACTTTTCTAATTTCCCTACTCCAAGCATTGGAAGAAAGGCCATGTTACTAATTTTGCCCCTGGTTACTAATTTGGCTGCTGAGACCTTGTATCCATCCATCCATTGTCTCCAGAATACACACTGAAGGGATGATACTTGATTAGCAGATGCTGTTAAATAGTCGTGTTACAGCACTAACTAGGTGGGCTTTTTACTTCCTATAGCTCTTTGTATGGACACTTTTATTGCAATTTTAAATCTAAATAACTACAATAATTGTCTTGACTGTGGAGTTAGTTGTGCATGGTGACTAAGTTCACATCATAACTTCCTTTATGTTCTCTAACAAAGCAGGTTCACAGAGGTGAGAATCAAAGAAAGAGGTGTGCAGGAGAACATGTTTGGTTTTTTTCCCCTTTCCAATACAGCCAGCATGAAAATATAGAAATGAATTGTAGGATTTAAATATGAAATGACTGATTCATATTAGACTCAATGCATAGCAAATGGGAATATGGAAATAGTTTTTTTAACAAAGTCAGAAGATATAGGTAGCAGTTGGAGGCATTTTAGATGTGAAAGTACATCACATAAGAATATAAGAATTGCAATTTTGGGTCAGACCCATGGTCCATTTAACTCAGTATCCTTCTCTGACTGTGACCAGAACCAGAGTTTCAAGGGAGTGTACAGAACTGGAAAGTTGTAGTAATCCACCCCTCCTTCCTCTTCTTGCTTCAGGATGTCTGAGGTTTAAAGTCACCCCCAAGAACAGGGTTGCATTTCTCATCATATTGGTTAATAGCTGTTGATAGACTTATCCTCCACAAATTTATCTAGTTCTTTTTTTAAAAAACTAGGATTACCATATCTGAATTTTCAAAAAAGAGGACACTCCTGAGAGATATGAGAAGGAGTAAATAATTTTCCCTTATTTTCTTTCTCCATATATGTCATGTTTTTATAGATCTCTATCATGTCTTTCTCTTAGTCATCTCTTTTCCAAGCTGAAAAGTTTCAGTCTTGTTAATCTCTCCTTATATGGCCGCCGTTCCAAACCCCTAATCATTTTTGTTGCACTTTTATGAATTTTTTCCAATTCCAAGATATCTTTTTTTGAGATGAGGCAACCACATCTGCACGCAGTATTCAAGATGTGAGCGTACCATATATAGAGAGAGAGAGGCAATAAGGTATTCTCTGTCTTATTCTCTATCCCTTTTTAAATGACTCCTAATATTCTGTTTAGTCTTATTTATTACAAATGATCTTTATGTACCTACCTATCCATTTTTGCTGACATATTTTATGATGGAATTTTATTATATTTATTTGCTGTTACTATTGAAAACCCTTTATGCATTAATTAGTATTAATTAAATAATACCTAAATCATGATAGAGGAATGTCATTGTCTCACCCTTATTACTGCCCCTGACAGAGGGGTTACACAACTGTTTAGCACAGGCCTAGTTCCATCTCCTTTGTAACATTGACAAAGTGGTGAGCTGTCATATTTTAAATCTTCCTGTTTCTGTGTCTTACAGTTCTCTTTGTTGTGACAGCTGAGCTTTGACTTTCAATTGAAAGGGTGATAACCTGCTAATCACATCACTCCATTTGTCTAGCTATTTTATAAAACTGTTTTGATGACTAATCACTTTTATTATACTAAAGTGAATCCTACTCGGTTTGAAGGAGATTGTGCATGATAATGGATTGAATGTGTGTGACTAATGAGTAAACATTAGAAACCACAGAAAGATCCAAAGCTGCTCTGCACAATTTATTCTTCACCCTTCCCCCGCACACTCATGCACATGTAACCCACACATCTAATGGGTGTGGGTCACTGCCCCATGCTTGCCACCCACACACCTAGGCTACGTCTACACCACACAGTTATTTTGGAATAAGCTATTCCAGAATAGTTATTCTGAAATAGCTTATTTCAAAATAGTATGTCTGCACTGCAGGGAAGCCTCAAAATTAGTCCGAGGCAGGCTTCCCTAATGTAGACATGCTGTCTCAGTTTAGAGCCCCAGGAGGAATCACTTAGAATGGACCTGGTGAGGGGCTACTTCAAAATAGCAGAAGTGGAGCGTCTACACACACTTTATTTCGAAATAGCTATTTTGGAATAGGCATTATTCTTCGTAGAATGAGGTTTACAGAAGTCAGACTAAGCCGTCCGTTATTTTGAAATTATTTCAAAATAATGGAATTGCTGTGTAGATGCTTGCATAGTTATTTCAGAATAATGGCCATTATTCAGAAATAACTTTACTGTGTAGACTCACCCCTAGTGTGGTTCACTGACCCATGTAGTGGCATTTACACCACTTACAGCAAGAGGTAAGAACAAGGGAGCTCTACAGCTTAAGCTCAGAGCCAACTGGCTTTATAGCTCAAGTTGAAAAGGCTCCTATACAGGTAACCCCCTACTTACAACTACCCGACATACGACCCCCTGCATTTACAAACACCTTGCTCCAGCCGCCTCCTCCACCTGGCACAGCCCCCAGCCGGCTCTGGGAGCAACTCCCAGGAGGCAAAGCGGGCCAAGAATGAAACCCCATTTTTATCATTGCGTCTATGGGAAAAAAGGGTTCGACTTACGACGGCTCAACTTACGATGGTTCTCCAGGAACCAATTAGGTCATAAGTGTGGGGGTCGCCTGTACTAAGCTCCAGAGGTCCCAGGTTCAGATCGGCCTGGTGTAGTTACACACACTCACACACAAATATGAATGTGTTATGTGTGTCTGTGTGTATGCAGGAGTGGAAAAATTCCACATAGTGTACACAAGTGACTCACTCTCACTTAGCTCAAGTTTGCCTTAAATGGAAGTGCAACCCAGTGTGCCATGTCATATTGCCGTTAGATTTGTAAGCGGTTTAAGAGACGTAGGCACCCAAATCCCAATGAAATACAATAGAAGGGCATCCAACTCCCTTATACTTCTTTTGAAAATTCCAGTTTTTTCACTTGAGAAGATGAGCTACACACAAAGTGTGTGGCAGAGGGAAAAATCAGATATGGGCATTTAGTTTGTATATACTTTTTTGCTTAACCTTTAAAAGAAAATCACCATTGAGAAAAAGACCAAGCCAAGAAACATTTAGACCAAAACCCCTAGGGGATTAGGATTGAAATACTTCTGCTGCGTTAACTATAATGTGTATTTGATTTAAGAAAATCTGACTTCGATCAAAAGCAAATCATGAGGCACTCAAATACTTATAATTAAAAGTGATTGCTCTTTTTTTAGTGAATATCTTCACTATTCCAAACATGGACAGCTACTTCAAGAACTTTGTCAGTTTAAATAAGTTCACAAGCAGCTGTGAAACATCATTAGCCAATTTCTCCTAGTCATGTGCAAAGACCTTTGTCACCAGAGCAGGAATAAATGTCATTAGCAGTTATGCAAACCACATAGATTTCTTGTATTGTTTTTACAAGACATCTCTGAAAGTTTTTGCTCTCATAAAAAGTGACCGCCTAGCACACTGAGATGCGCTGTTATATGAAAGAGGTGCATCTTTCCTAGACTTGAAGAAGAGCTTTGTGTAGCTCAAAAGTGTGTCTCTTCCACCAACAGAAACTAGTCCAGTAAAAGACATTGCCTCACCCACCTTTTCTCTCTATATCCTAGGACTGACACGGACACAACTACACTGCATGAACTTCCCCACACTCTCTTCACCAACCAATGTGCTTTATACTGGGAGAAGTGTCCTTAGGGGAGGAAGAAAAGTCTTGTGACTAAAGCACTGGTCTAGAGCTGAGAAGATTGGAGTTTGGCTTCTAGTTCTATGACAAATATCCTATGATCCTGGCCAAATTATTTAATCTTTTTGAGCCATGTCTGCCTTTGTCAAATACAGATGATAATACTGCCCCACCTCAGATGTGCTGTAAAGCACACTCATGAATGAAGTGGCCCACATGGATACCCGGAAAGAGAGGGTTCAGAAGTCGTTTCTGTCTCCATTTTCATTAAGGCCTTGTCTGCACTTAAAAGCTCTGCTGTTTTAATTATGCTGGCATGCTGAAAATCACAAAACTCCACAGATACAGTTATACCAGAATTAAACTGCTTATGCTAGTATAGCTGATTCTGGTTTGGTGTATAAAGCATTTCATACTGGCACAATAACCTCTACTATAGGTCTCCTACTAGCATAAGTTTGGTTATATCTACACTACAGAAGCTACAGCAACACAGTTGTAGTGCTGCAGCAAAGCTGCTGTACCACCATCGTGTAGACACCTGGGGCTTGCTTGTCTGCACTGTCACCGCACTGTAACTTTCTCACCACACGGTGTGAAAAAACACACCTGAGCACAGCAAGTTACAGCTCTGTAAAACATCAGTATAAACAGGCTCCCAGCACTGTTCACTCTCCCAGCACCGGGTTCATTGCCTCATTAAATCACTGCCATGGAAGCACTTTATAAAGGTTGGACCTCTCGGTTCCAGCATCCTCAGGACCTGAGTGATCCTGAATGAGGGAATTTGCCAGACCAGAGGAGGGCCCCTGCTACCAGCTCCCCAGACCACCTTCCTTCCCCACAGTGCTGCTGTGCTGCTGCAGCCCAGGCAGCCCGGACTGCCCCAGCCTCAGCCCCACTATTGTGGCTGCCGTGTCTCCAGCCCCGGCCCCGCTATCACAGCTGCCAGGTTTCTGGCTCTGGCCCCGCTTCCGCAGCTGCCACAACTGCCAAGTCCCCAGCCCTGCTGCACTGGTCCCAGCACTGCCGGGCTCTGAGCTGCCAGTCCTCTTGCCACTGGGGTTCCCACCCAGGAATCCTAGGTCTAAGAACACCCATGGTTTTACCAGACCATGGATGTTGCCAGATAAGGGAGTCCCGGTTTTGGGAGGGCCAACCTGTATTTATAAGTGTAGACAAAACCTTGCTCTCTCATGGTAGTTAATGCACTGCTCCGAGATCTGGTGAAAGAATTCTTCCATCAACCAAACAGTATCTATAGTGGGGTTTAGGTTGGCTTAACTACATCTCTTGGAGCAGTGAATTTTTCAGACCCCTGAGTGATGTAGCTAGATTAATTTTTCTGGTCCAACTTTCTGTGTGTGTACCAGGCTAAATTCCTTTCTGCCCAGACTGCCAGCAAAGACCCTGATTGTACCTGAATGAAGCTTGGACCTTTGATCCTTGTTAAATGTAGTGAGATCACAAGTGTTGTCTCACGTAACAATGAATTGTCAGATGAAAGTGATTTTTTAATAGCAGTTACACTATAACAATGGGATACTCATAAACAGCTGAAGGAGTTAGGAACTCAACTCATATTCACTTTACTTTCCCCCCTTTCCCTTCTATGCTTTACTTTGAAAGTAGATTCCCTGTGCCTTGTCTCTCAGGCTTTTTGCTTTCCATTATCATTATCCATTTTTTTTAAGGGGGAGGGATTGGAGACAGAACAACATGGCCCTTGGTCCTTCTCAGCTTCTAGAGGTTAATAGGTACCATCATTTCAAAGATTGCTTTTTCTGCTCCTGAAAATATAAATGATGTGCTACTCGAACCCTGCAATCCATGTGTGGATACTATAATTACAGTGCAATAGACTGTACGGTTGAAAATCAGACTGATCTTCGGCAAAGTGTTTTCAATGGAGCTGTCAAAAAGTTCAGACTTCAAGCAGAAAAAAATCTGTGAGAACCCGTTTCCTTTAGATACAAATTTCCCCTGAGGTTTGTTTAAAGAGCAGTAATGAGGTTTACCGTATGCCATCATTTGTGTCTTGAATTTGGATCACAGCAACATGTGCTCAGCTGGTGTTTTTGATCTTTTCTTTTCCTACTCTGAACATAATTATCCATTCTAGGCAAGGGATAAAATCCCTCTATAGTACAGATTATAAACATGATGAAAGATTCCTAAAGAGTATTAGAGGGAAACAATGTAGACTAGTGTAGAAGTAAGGCAATTTTCCTATATTCTATGCCTGGCACTACCAATAACTTGCTCTGTAAGGCCGAGCAAGTCACTTTGCCACTTCTGCCTGTTTGCCCATCCGTATCCTTGGTTTTATAATTCTTACCTTATAGCAGGCTGTGAGATTTACCTAATTCCAGTGTGTGAAGTGCTTTTTTGTCTATTATGAAAGATGACATGGAAGGACAACATGCTATAATTAAACTGTATGAGAAATACAGATACTACATATTTTATATTTTTATATACTTTTTAGATTAATTTCTCCAATCCATAGTGGATTTTGTTTTAGAAGTTTAGATTGAAAGTTTCAAGGAACCGAAGAGAGTTATTTAGGCATCCAAATCCTATTGAATTTCAAGGAGGGCTAGCATCTAATGTCTGAAGGGTCCTTGGAAAACCTCAGCCTTAATCATTAGTATAAATTCATTGCACTATTGTATTACACTCCATGCAATCTGATGATTCTGCTGTAATTTAGGGTTTTCATAAACCACAAAAAGTCTGGCTCTGTTTTCACTGCCAAAGAAATATGTGTCCTCAGTAAGATAACTAATTGGTTAGTTTATTATAAAATTCTAGTGGAAACAAAACATTGTCATTTTTACCACTGTGTAGCTAGATGAGTTTGATAGGTGGAAGTATAGTTCTGACTTCACCCACCTTAAGCTTAAAATTCCAGGACCCATCCTCCACCGTTTAAAAAGTTAAAACATTCCCCATCTTGCCCTGAGAAAAATATCCAAGATAAAATTAAGGGCTATGAATCTTTAGATCTATCATTAATCCATCAGCCCCTGAATTGATACTCCAAGGATGGTCTCTCGTCTGAGAACTGAAATGATGAATAGCTGAAAACTATTAAAAAAATAACTGTACACTCTCAACCTGACACACCCAGGAAATATCTCACTCTCGCTCTGTCTTTCTCTTTCTCTCTCTCTTTCTCTCTCTCATTGCTGTCCTGATCATAAATTCATAACTGGTATAAAAATCCAAGTCTGTGAGCTTTATTAACCCCAATATGATACTTGTGAACTCAGGAGGGAATAATTTAAGCATCTCATTTCATTCTTTCTTCATGAAGCCAAAGTCCATAACTGATTCAAGTTCATTTTAGCTTTCTTGTGTGCTTCAGCAAAAAGGAAACTGCATGCATACTTTAGCGTCACTAAAATAATATTTCCCTCTGCTCTGCAGTGTTTCACAATGCAGCTAAGATCTAGAATTTATTTCCTGGCATTCATTGAAATGGAACGTACTGCGTAGCAAAGAAATATGAAATGTATAAGAAAAAAAACCCTCGTGCAACTTTGGAACAGGAACAAACCTTTACAAGGAGTTGAAAGTATTACAGAGCCTTTCAGAAGCAAACTCATCTTAAACAGCAGGCATTTGCAGAACATCTCTGTGTGTGAAGCTGTACTGGATGAGTGCAAATAAAATGCTTGAGCTGATTGCACCCGGATTTAAACAGGAGGGGACTTTGGGCAGACTTTTGAGTAAAGGATCATTGGATTTGAAATTCCTGCTTTTCTGCAGTGTTTTTGACCACTTTTGTAGGAATACCTTCCAGGCAGGAATTTGACAGCAAAGAAATTATTCCAGTCTGAGACAATTAGGCAGTGAATCAACTTTGCTAGGGACATGCTCAGCTTCTAAACAGAACTGCATTGCAGCAACAGCACAACATTTCTTTCAATGTCTACCTGCCTAGCCATTCAGTTAAGAGGAACTTGTAAAACTATCTTTATTGTCTCTATCTAGTGACTGCCAAGAATATTACACCTTTGTCCCACAAAATCTAAGCCACAGAGCACAATAAATATGGAGTCCATATAACACAAGGGAAAATGGGATGTTGTGCAGGGCTGGGTCAAGCTCCCTTCCCTGCCCTCAGGAGGCTGACCCCAGCCTGAAAGTTCCCCATGGAAGTCTGTTACTGCTTGCTGAAACCCTGCCAGCACCCCCACCCACTTGAGGCTGTCGCTGGTTGCTTGAACCCTGCCTGCCTTCCATCCAATGAAACCCTCCCTCTCTGCAAAGAGCTGGCATCTTGGCTCAACCATCCACATACACACACGCACACACACACATGCTCCTCTGCACAGCACCCCACTTTTTTCTCAAAAGTGGGTATTTGTTCCATTTGCTCTGGGAAGAGCATCCTTGAACATTGTCTGGTGACCATGACAAGGAAAACTTTAAACTAGATCTTGTGGAGGGTGGTGACAAAAATCCAGCCAATGAGCATATAAGCTCAAGCAATGAAGTCAAGAGAAAAGGACTAGAAACCACAACTACATTAAAGAGGCAAGAAGAAAAGTAACAGGGCAGCTAGCAAATATCTTTGTTGCCTGTAAACCATGCAAACAATATGGGAAACCTAAGCAGGATGAACTGGAAGTCATGGTATATGAAGAAAATTATGACATAGTTTACATTACAGAGCCTGGGTGGGGCAACTCCTATGACTGGAGTACCAACACTGAAGAATATAGCTTGTTCCAGATGGTTAGGTATAGGGGAAAAAAGGAGGAATTATGCGTGTGTCAAGAAAGTGTACACGTGCTCCGAAGCCCAAGAGGAAGTGAGAGCCAGGCCTGCAGAGAGTGTCAGGGAGAGGCCAAAATGGGAAAAAGAATAGACACAATGTTATGGATTCGGATTTGTTAGAACACCAATTCAAGAGGAGGAGGTAGATGAATCATTCTACAAGCAGGTAACAAGATTAGCTAATATACATGAGCTAGTATTAAGGGGGGAATTTAATTTCCCTTATAGCTGTTTAAAGACTATTACACAAAATAGAATATGTCCCACATGTTCTTAGCACATGTAGGAGACAACTTTCTAAGTCAGAAAGTTGAGGAAACAACTAAGGGGGTCATCCATTTTGGTGTTGACCAACGAAGATGAACTAGTTGCAAACATGAAGGTGATCAGGAACTTGGGAGGAAGTGATCATTATCTGATAGAATTCAAGCTCATAAGAAATGGAGAACATGAGAATAGCAAAACTGGGACACTGGAGTTCAGAAAGGTGGAGTTCAATCAACTCAGAGAAATAGATGGAAAGGGCCCATGGAAAGAACAATTATGAAGAGAAGTCAAAGAGGCTTGGCAGTTCCTAATAGATATAATATTAGAGGCTCAACATCAAGCTATTCCCATGCTGAGGAAAGATAAGAAGAGCCACAGGAGGCCAATGAGGCCACACAAAAAGCCTTTTAGCTATCTAAAGCCCAAAAAGGATACATACAGGAAATGGAAGGGGAATATCACCAAACAAGTATACATGGGAATAACACAAGAATGTAGGGATAAATTCAGGAAGGCCAAAGCAAAGCATGAGTGATAGATGGCAAGAAATGTTAGAGACGACAAGAAGGGATTCCTCAAACAGGTAAAACAAAAAAGAAAGATCATTGATGGTATTATAGGCCAGCTGCTCAAAGAAGGTGAGCAGGCAACAGAAAATGAGAGGAAGGAAGTTACTCAATGCCTATTTTGCTTCTATCTCCTCATAAAAAATAACATAAGACTAGATAACTAGCAAAGTTACCATAGACAATAAGGGGGAAGGGAAGCAGATCCAAAATAAATAATGTGTGACTGATCTTCTCAAATGAATTTCAATCAGTTAGGGCCTGATGCTAACCACTCCTGGGTGCTGAAGGAATTAGCTAAAGAAATCGGAATACCACTGGCAATAATTTTCAGAAACTCATGGATGACTTATATACAAGCTATATGAGCAAAGGCTGAAGGAACTAGGCATGTTTAGTTTTGAAGAGGAGATTAAGGGCTTGAAAGGCTGTCATAAAAAAAGATGAAGAAAGGTTGTCCTCTCTCTTGCCACAGAGGACAGAACAAGAAGCAATGGTTGCATAGCAGATTTAGATTACATTTCAGGAAAAATGTCCAAGCCCTAAGAACAGTAGGACAATGCAACAGACTTGGAAGAGGTCATGGAAGCTCTGTCACTGGAGGTTTTCAAAAGGAGGCTGGAATAGCCATCTGTCTTGGACGGTTTAGACATAACAAATATTGCGTTTTGGCAGGGAGTTAGACTAGATGACCCTTGTGGTCGCTTCAAACCCTGTCATTCTATGATTCTATTCCATACTTAGAGCAATGGACAAACTCACTAATATGTAATAATAAACTTGTAGCAATTGAGTTCATCGGGAGTTTTACCTGAGAACTGTTGGATTAGCCCAATAAACTTTAATAGGTTGAGACTCTTAGCATATAATAATTACCTTCAAACTCATGATGGGGTAGTTAAGGGAGACACTCAACAGAAAACCAAGGGAAGGGGGAGAAGGGAAGCCAAGGGAGGTTTTAAATTTTTAGGCCACAATTTCAAAAATCAATGTTTAGGTTACGCGTGCAAAATGGCCATTTCAGCTATTTCCCATTGTTTGGTTCTCTAAGGGTGCATCTATACAGAAGGGCTTAACTCGAAATAAGCTACGCAAATTGAGCTATGTCAATTGCGTAGCTTATTTCAAAGTAGTTTATTTTGAAATTGGGAACATCTACACAGCACTTATTTTGAAATAGAGTACTCTTCCTCCAACTTCCCTTCCTCCTCGTACAATGAGGGTTACAGGAGTCAGAGTAAGAAGTCCTCCAGCTTGACAGTATTTTGACATTATTTTGAAATAACTGCCTGCTGTGTAGACACAGACTAAGTTACTTTGAAATAACACTAGTTATTTTGAAATAATGTTGCTGAGTAGACGTACCCTTAGTGCTCAACTGAGATGCACATTTCAGAACACTGAACATGCTAAAGGATCTTTTTTGCATTACCATGTGCTCTAGGCAAGTTTCCACTAGACCAGCAGGGATAGCACCCCCACCAGGAATGGCTTCTCAAGCAAGTGGCCACAACCTGAACACAGGCTTAAATGGATTGTGAAAGGGATTTCAGACCCAGAGTATTTTGAACCGTCCTCCCCACCTTGCTTGGATTATTTGGATGTTGGATCCTGGATGGACTCCTAGGGTATGTCTAGACTACATGCCTCTGTTGCCAGAGGCATGTAAATTAGACATACTGACATAGTCAGCTAAGCGGGGATTTAAATATCCCCCACTTCATCAGAATAAAAATGGCCGCCGCATTGTGCTGGGTCAGCTGTTTGTCAGCACAAAGCAGCAGTCAAGACAGGGAACGGTCGGCAAGGAAAGCCTTTGCCAACTGATCCTGTAAACCTTATTGCACGAGGCATAAGGGATCAGTCGGCAAAGGCTTTCCTTGCCGACCAATCCCCATCTTGACACTGCTTTGTGCCGACAAACAGCTGAGCTGACACAACGTGGTGGCCATTTTTATTCTAATGAAGTGGGGGATATTTAAATCCCTGCTTTGTTGACTATGTCGGTATGTCTAATTTACATGACTCGGGCGACAGAGGCATGTAGTCTAGACATACCCATAGTGTTGCCCCTTGTTCTTCAGACACCACTTCCTCACTCCAAGAACCAGTAGGTGTAGAGAGGGATGACTGGGCAGAGCCATAGCTTCATCCAGCCTCAGTGGTTAGAGTGGCTGGCCAACAATGAGAAAGGGAAGGATTCTGTATCCTTTCAAGGGCTACAGCAACTTACATTCCCCATTCCCCAGAGCAAAAAAGCAACAGGAGGCTTTCCTAGGTGGCTGCCAGGGCAGAGCATTTACACACACACCCCTTTCATTAGAGATGAGATATTAGACTTAGCCCAAACTCTTATACGATGTTAGTTTGCTACTGACGTTTTACAAATGTTACCACTTTGTTGCCGTCAAGAAAATTCTTCTCTTAACACAGCATGCTAAGTTATTCCAAGCAATGCACATGCACACAGACCCCCGCATTGTCAGGCACCATTTTATGTACATTTAGTCCTGCAGGTGGCATAAAAATATCCATGAAATGTTTTGAAATTAAATCACTGTCCTTTAATCACACAATTGATAAAAGGGAAATTTTTACACAAATGCCTTGTATGGCGTAAGGGTTTTACCAAGTATGCAGCTGCTGAGAACATTCGTATCTGAGCATTTATAGAATACATGCAATGTCTGAAGAGAAATATTTCTTCTTCGAGAACATTTAAAGAAACCAACTGGATTTGGCGTCATTCAATATTTTGACAGGGAGCTGGCACAGAAATAGACTTAATGACATGTCAAAAAGTCAAGAGAGAACCTACTAGTGTTTAATGCCAATGACTCCCTCTGTCAGAGAATGCTCACAAGAAGGAGGCTAACAAATAATTAATAACTATTCCGATATGAATGTTCAGATGTATCTGTCAGGAACAGTATCCTCAATGATGCCACAGCACATCTGGTGGTTAAGCTATGTGACTTTGTCCTCACCCACAAATATTTCCGATTTGGGGACAATTTATACCTTGAAGTCAGCAACACTGCTATAGGTACTTGCATGGCCCCACAATATGTCAACTTTTTTAGGCTGACCTAGACCATTTCCTCAACTCCCATCCTCTAACACTCCTCCTCTGCTTACGCTACATTGATGACATCTTCATCATATAGGACCATGGGAAGGAGGCCCTGGAAGAATTCCACTGGGATTTAACAATTTCCACAATTTCTATCAACCTCAGGCTGGACCAATCTATACAAGAGATCTAATTCTTGGACACTACAGAACAAAGAAATAATGGTCACATAAACACCACCCTATACTGTAAATCTACTGACAGCTTTTCTTACCTACATGCCTCTAGCTTTCATCTGGGACACAAGACTCATTGTCTACATAGCCAAGCTGTCAGACAGCAGTTCGCAACTGCCGGTCCACAGACCGGTGCTAGGCTGTGAAAGGCTGGCTGCTGGGAGCCTGGAATGGGAGACACTGCCTAGCACTTCCCATCCCACCAGGGCTATTGGGAGAGGTATACCCAGCCCCAGGGCCGGCCTTAAGCCGATTTGGCCGATTTCGCCGAATCAGGCCCCGCGCCTAAGGGGGCCCTGCGCCCTGCACCCGGAAGTCGGCTCCCTCGTCTCAGCTCCCCCTTACCTGCGCTGCGCACGCTGCCGGCTGCTGCTGCCCTGCGCACCATTTGTAGGTGGGTGGGGAGACACCCGGGCATGACGTTACGTCACGCCCGGGATTTTAAAACTGAAAAGTGCCACGACGCCGATGCCGACGCGATGCACGCGGTTCGCAGTCTGGCCCCACAGAAGGCAGAAGGTAGGGGAGCGGGAGCAGTTGAAGGGGCAGGGGCTTGGATGGGGTGGGAGAGGAAGAAAGGGGCTTGTACGGAGGGAAGGGGAGAGGTGGGGAGGGGAGGGGAGGGGAAAGAAAGGGGAAGGTACCAAGAGACAGGCTGGAGGAGAGACAAATGCCAGGGGGCCAAGTACAGACAATGAGGAAAAGGGCAGGAGGGGAGGTGTCAGTGGGAGGGGGCACAGGGTGATGCGGGGAGAGGAGAGGAGAGGGGAAGGGCATTGGGGGCTGGAAGGGAAGGTGCTGGGAGAAGGCTTGAAAGAAGGGATGGGCCTGAGAAAGGTGGGGATGGAGCAAGGCATGTGTGAGGGCATAGGGGTGTGAGGGGAACAGGGGCAGAGTGGTGAGGGGATGGGCAACAGGGAAAAAGAGGGCAAAGGAGGCAGGGGCAGTGAGGGAAAGGGGAGGCACAAGGAGGGTGCAGGGCTAAGGGAAGGTGCAGGTGCCAGGGGATTCTGGACATGAAGCAGAAGGGCAGACACCTGCAGGGGAGGGACCAGCACCAGAGGAGAGAGGCAGGGCACGTGTGTAGAGGGAGGTGTTGGAAGAGGAGTAGCTCACATGATCAGAGTGGGGCTACTGGAGGAGTGGGCACACAGGGGAGAGAAGGGCTGGTGGACGGGGGTCAGATCGCAGGAGAGCTGAGGGCAGTGAGAAGGGCAGGGGTCAGGACAGCAGAGGAGGGTGAGGAGTTGGGGGGCAGCAGGCACCAGGGGAGATGATGGAGCAAGGAGAGGAGACATGGCAGCAGAGAGAAAAGGTAAAGGTTTATAAAATATTTATTAATAACGTGGTATGCTGCCCACGGCCAGTTTGTTTGCGCCCCACGGTGCAGTTTGGGTTTATGTGGGGATCAACACGTGGCCGGTGAGTGGGAGCCAAAACAAAAAAGTAGTCAGTGTAACAATCTTCTGTTGATATGTGTTTTAGTAGTTAAATTCTTGGACTGTCATTGCTCATGGAAAGTGCTGTCACATGGGTAGAAATTGGGTAAATATTGCATTTTATTAATATCAGCAGAACTGACTTAAATGGGGACTGTGTGTTGTGTAGTCTTGCCTCAATCTTTGTATTCATGCCTGTCAGTGTGAGAAGCGCTATTTGTATATATTTGCTTGCATATGCAACCGCACTTAAGTTGAGGCCCTCAGCATGTTCTGTAAGCATCAGTGTGGCCCCTGGAGCTTCCAAAGTTGAGTTGCCCTAGCTCATCCCTGACAGGTGTCTGTCTAACCTGGTCTTAAATATCTGCAATTTAAGCCCATTGCTTCTCATCCTAACTTCAGAGGCCAAGCAGAACTATTTTTCTTCCTCCTCCTTATGGTACTCTTTTAGACACTTGAAAGCTGCTCTCATGTCCCTTTTTGGTCTTCTCTTTTCCAAGGTAAACAAGGCCAATTTCTTCAGCCTTGCCTCATATCTCATGTTCTCTAGACCTTTCCTCATTTGTGTTGATCTTCTCTGGACTTTCTCCAGTTTCTCCACATTTCCTGAAATGTGGCACCCAGAACTGGACATGATACTCCAGCTGCGGCCTAATGTAGATGGCTCATTCCCTGCCCAGGGGACGTGAGACTGGGTGGGTTAATTTCCAATCCTCCTGTTTATTCTTTTCCTAAGCCAGGAGGGCACAATAGTTCTGATGGGGGTTGGAGAGGGGATGGAAGCCAGATCCAAGATCAATGAGCCCTGGGAAGTGGGCCCATTGAAAGGAGACTGGACCTGTGGATGCATTGGGGGTCAGCAGCAAGGGCCTGCTTTGGGAAGCCCCCTCTTTGGAGGTGAATGTGGCAGCATTGAGACACCACCCAGAAGCAGGCGCCACAGACACTAACTTCAGATTCATGGGACGGCTCTCACAGATCTTGCACATGCATAAGATGATAGATCTGCAGGAGAGGGGGCCGTGGCGTAGTGAGGCGGCCGGAGGGGTCAGTTGCCCCTGGGAGAAAAATAATATAAAATTTAGCTAAAAATAGATGTCACACGTCTTTAAAAGGAATACCGTATCTCCTGCCTTTTGTCTCTTTAGGTCCCCAGTTAAAATTTTCAAAAGCACTTGAGTGACTAAAGTCATTTTTGATAATTGGACTTGGAAATCTAAGCTCAGATTTTCAAAGGTAATTAAGCTCCTAAAGAGACAGTTGCCAACTTGGATCTTCAAAGATATCTATCTGATCTTTACGCACCTTTGAAAATCTGGTCATAAGTGTACTAGTCAGTTCTGAACGTGAGATGTAGGAGCCCAGTCCTAATTCCTTCGGGCTTCTTTTTTTTTTTTTAATTTGAACATTTATCTACACTAATTCCCCTCCTTTCTCTTTCACTATCCAATAAATGCATGGATCAAAATTATAGGTGCTTTGTGCATATGCTGACTTGAGAGTGGAAAGATTTCATATTGTCATGTATGATTCCTGGTAACCCATCTCAAATATGAAAAACTAGGTTAATACCTGTTCATATCAGGAGCTGTTGAATTCAGTTTACCATTTGCAGTGTCTCATTAGGATGTTTAGTAGAGAAGATATTGGGGGTTTTTTTATTTATACTGTGGGCAAAGCATGGGCTCATAAGAATTCCTCCATTGTTTTACCATGAGTCTCAAAACATTTGGGGTATGTCTACACTACAGCACTAATTCGAACTAATTTAGTTCGAATTAGTTAATTCGATCTAAACTAATTCGAATTAGTGCATCTAGACCTAAAAACTAATTCGAATTAGCATTTTGCTAATTCGAACTAGCATGTCCACATTGAGTGGAGCCTGAACCGAAGTTAAGGCTGGCCGGAACCAGTGCCGGCAGGGCATCAGGTTAGGACTTAGAGCGTGGAGCTGCTGCCTCAGGCTAGCCGAGGGCTGTGCTTAAAGGGACCCGACCCCCACCCCGGACAGACAGTTCTCAGGGTTCCCCGCTTGCTTGTCTACCTCAATGAGGGACAGCAAAGCAGTCCTGTCTTGGAGTGTCCTGAGTGCCCGCACTCAGCACATCACAGCACTCGGCCATCAGCCCGGCTGCACTTGCCGTAGTCTGCCATCCGGGGGGGTCAATTGGGGGGCTGTCATGATCCAGGAGGCCCTGCAGGAGAGCTTCCACCCCGAGGAGCCCGCAGAGCCACCCCAGTCCTCCCCATCGGGGGCTCGTGCCCCATTCCTCCCTCACCTCCTTCCACTTACCGCTCCCTAGCCCCCCTTCCTGATGTAAAAAATAAAGGACACGTGTGTTCAAAAATAGAAAC
This sequence comes from Pelochelys cantorii, assembly GCA_032595735.1. Taxonomy (NCBI): domain Eukaryota; kingdom Metazoa; phylum Chordata; order Testudines; family Trionychidae; genus Pelochelys; species Pelochelys cantorii. The sequence goes on along the minus strand of CM064326.1, from coordinate 326,598,186 downwards.
TCTCTTTATTTAACAAAACTGGGGGGGGGGGTGATTAACCACTGGGGAGACTGGGAAAAGAAGGTGGGAGAGGGGAAGAGACAGGGTGGGAGAGGGGAGGTGGAAACCTGGGAGGAGGGAGCTGGAAGGGGGAAGCCAGGGGAAGAAGAAGGAGGGGAAGTATAAAACTATGGTATGCCATATCTTCAGTATTGTGTAGAGATGGGGTCTCCTCACCTCAAAAAAGATATTTTGGCCTTGGAAAGGGTTCAGAAAAGGGCAACTACAATGATTAGGGGTTTGGAACAGGTCCCATATGAGGAGAGGCTAAAGAGACTGGGACTTTTCAGCTTAGAAAAGAGGAGACTGAGGGGGGATATGATAGAGGTTTATAAAAGCATGAGTGCTATGGAGAGGGTGAATTAAAAAAAGTTCTTAATTAGTTCCCATAATGGAAGGACTAGAGGACACCAAATGGAATGAATGGACAGCAGGTTTAAAACTAATAAGCGAAAATTCTTCTTCACACAGCACATAGTCAACCTGTGGAACTCCTTGCCAGAGGAGGCTGTGAAGGCTAGAACTATAACAGAGTTTAAAGAGAAGTTAGATAAAGTCATGGAGGTTGGGTCCATGGAGTGCTATTAGCCAGGGGGTAGGAATGGTGTCCCTGGCCTCTGTTTGTGGAAGGCTGGAGATGGATGTCACGAGACAAATCGCTTGGTCATTCTCTTCGGTCCATCCCCTCCGGGGTACCTGGTGTTGGCCGCTGTCGGCAGACAGGCTACTGGGCTAGATGGACCTTTGGTCTGACGCAGTACGGCCGTTCTTATGTTCTTATGTTCTAAGCTCAGGGCTCAGGGTCGGGGGTCTCACTGGACCAACTTGATTTTCATGCAAACCTGCTCCTGGGTTTGCATGTGGCCTTTGGTGGCCAGGCTGGCAGCTATCCTGCCCTAGACGGCCGCATTCCTGTGCCTAGTGCGGAGGTCATAGACGTTAGAGGCCTCCCCCCAAACCTCGATGAGGTCCACAATCTCCACATTAGACCAGGCGGGCGCCCGCCTCTTGTGGCCCCGGGCAGGCTCCTGGGAGCCGCCAGCCTGGTCCTGGGAAGAGGGAGAGGGCTGGGTGGCAGCGGGTGGCTGGCTCATGCCGTGCCAGGTGCAGGGTCTGCTGGCTGGGTGCTGGCAGGCTTGCAACTGGCACAAGCACTGTAGCCAGACCGTGCCCCTTTAAGGGCTCTGGGGCTGGGAGGGGGGCAGAAAAGTTTCCCTGGTTTGGCCCAGAGTGGCCACCAGGGCAAGCTGGGAAGGGCTAGCCTCCAACTAGTTCGAATTAAGTGGCTACACAGCCCTTAATTCGAACTACTTAATTCGAACTAGGCGTTAGTCCTCGTAGAATGAGGTTTACCTAGTTCGAATTAAGCGCTCCGCTAGTTCGAATTCAGTTCGAACTAGCGGTTTGTATGTATAGACACTATGAAAGTTAATTCGAACTAACGGCTGTTAGTTCGAATTAACTTTGTCGTGTAGACATACCCTTGGTGTTTTTCTAAAGGCCTGGAGTCAATTGATTATGTAGGAATCTCAGCTGTCATTTAAAAAAAGTTCTCTATGCTTCTGGGCCTTACAGCTAAGGAGGAAAGCTTTAAAACATGAACCCTAAAGACTCAAGAAACAAAAGGCCAATAAAAATCCAACATGTTTTATTTTTAAAATATCTTATGATTTGTAGACCATTCTCATAACTTTGTGTAGGCGTTCCTTGTGATTTTTGGGTTGGCAATACTGCTCTTTGGTGAATTTAGAGAGGTCTCTCCCTTCAGTTTCCCTTTCCACCCTCCTTTTTTGTCACAGGTCATCAGAGAATCGTAGAGACAATGGAGAGTAGGGTGAGTCCATGACTATGGTTAATGACTGGTCAGGGTGACTAACTATTATCAGCCAGTGGTCTGAATGAGCTATCTACTGCCATCCGTTAATCAACTGTAGGAAAAGGCTTCACGAGCAGACCTTATTTATATAGACATACCTACTTTGCCACAGAGATCAGTAGACACACTTGCTGTGTCAAGGTGCTCGATTTTGGCTCTTTTGGGTCGAAATTCACTTAAGACTTGGAGCTGGAAGAATGAAATGTTGTAATCCATATTTTATTATTAAAAGGTAAAAGACCTGACCTTAATATGACTTGGCTTAGGGTCTACCAAACTTGAACACTAAGCACAGGATAGTGAGTCACATCTAACTGAAAGTCACAGAAGATGGAAACAGGTTTTATTTCTGGTGGTGTAGAGTCTATTTGGGAGTCCTCAATTATATCTGACACTTTACATCCAGTGTTTAAAGGCAGAGCTGACTAGAATCAATTGAGAGTCCTTGTCTTGTCTCAGTGATCGCTTGAGCAAAAATCATTGATAAAATCTTGTGTAGACTGACCTTGGACTCAATATGCAGGCAATATGTGTTGAAGGGCAGTGCAAAGGAGGCAATGGTGGTGAGGTACCATATTACCTAGCGAAATCAGTGGTGCTGAAATCACTAAGGACTGGAATTTGACCACAGAACTGACACTTTCTTAACAAAGACTCCATTTTTGCTATTTAAAAAGTAAATCAATGTAACAGAAAACTGCAACGCTCTCTGGTAACTTTTTAAAAATCAAACTTTAAACTTTATTGAAAAGATTGGATAGTTTGCAATTGAAAATATTTGACCTACACTTAAGGCAACTGATTTAATTTTGTGTAAAATTTTGCATTATAAAGGATGACATTTTTTTTGAAAATATTGATATACATTTTGATCAGATCTACTTCTGATGTGATATTTGTGTGTGGTTGTGGTTTGTTGTGTGGGTGTTTTTTTTTTTTTTTTTTGCTCAACAAAAAATCCTGGGGGGGGGCCCACCAAAACTGTTTGAATTGGGCCCCGCACTTCCTAAAGCCGGCCCTGCCCGGTCCTGCCTATCAGCCAACCAGCGCCAAGCTACGGAAGGTTACAGAATGCGAGGGGATCCTGGGCATTGCTCCTAGAAAGGCAAGCAGCAGAAGGGCCCTGATCCCAGCAAGTGAGTACAGCCCGGCCTGCTTCCCCATGCAATGGGCCTGCCGGGGAAAGAGGACAGAAGGGTGATCAGAGTGCACCACTGCCCAAGACTGCCGCTGGTGCATGTGTGTGTCACGCCTGGCCGGCTTGGGCCATGTGGCCAGGAGGCTCCACGCGATGCGCTGGGCCATGGCGACTGACAATAAGTGCAAGCCCCGGTACTGGCTCGGGGCTCCCCTTCCCCTGCATGGGGTCAGTGCCCAGGCCGGCAGGGCAGGACCCCCCAAGCTGGCATCAGGGAATTGGCCTGGCCATGGGTGAAGCCAGACCAGCACCTGCCTGTCCACAGCTCTTTGCTGCCCTCTTAGCATAACCTCCCTTCCCCCAGCCCTGGGGCTCTGGGCCCTGCACCCACACACACACACCAGCCTGCTCTGGCCCCAAGCCCTGCCGCCCCCACTCCTCAGCCCAACCTTCTGACCTCATTCCTTAATCCACTTTGCCCCCAGCTGCCTGCAAGCCCCTCTGCTCCCTTACTGGCTGCCCAGTTGCAACCCTTCCTCCTCCCAGAGTCTGCATTTGCCCTGCTCCCTTCTGCACTCTCCTGAGTAATGGGGAGCTCTTCTTTCCCTCTTCTGGGGGGAGGGTGAATTGACTGGCCTGCCCAGGACATGTGCTCTGCCTTTCTGTTTCTCCTGTTCTTCTCCCCTGCGCTCCATAGAAGAATAGCCAGACTGGGTCAGACCAAGGGTCCAGCTAGCCCAGTATCCTGTCTGCGGACAGTGACCAGTGCCAGCTGCTTCACAAGGAATGAACAGAACAGGTAATCATCAATTGATCCATCCCCTGGCAACCATTCCTAGCTTCTGGCAGACAAAGGCTAGGAACACCATCCCTGCTCATCCTGGCTAATAGCCACTGATGGACCTATCCTCCATTAACTTGTGTGGTTTGTTTCTGTATATGCAAATATGCAAATAAAATGTTACTGGTCTGCCAAAAGTTTGTGAATGGGTTTGCCAGTCTACTGCATAAAAAAGGTTGGGAACCACTGCCCTAAAATACAACCATATCTGCTCCAAACCCTCAGACAGAGACAAACACAAGAACTTTATCGGGCATTCTTAAAACTTAAATACCCACTTGGGGAAGAAAAGAAACAGATTGCAGATCCAGATACGTACCCAGAAGTCACCTACTTCAGGACAGGCCCAACAAGAAAAATACCAGAACACCACCTGTTATCACCTACAGCCCCCGGCTAAAACCCCTTCAGTACATCATTAACAATCTTCAACCGAACCTGGGAAACAATCCCTCACTCACAGATCTTGGGAGACAGGCCAGCCCTTGCCTACAGACAGCCCCCCCAACCTGAAATAAATACTCATTAGCAACCACACATCACACCACAGAAACATTTACCCTGCAACAAAACCTGTTGCCAATTCTGTCAACATATCTAAAGAAACGACACAATCTCAGGATCTAACCACATAAGCCACACCATCAGGGGCTCATCCACCTGCACAGCCACCAAAGTGATATATGCCTTGAAGTGCCAGAAATGCCCCTCTGCTGTACATATTGGCCAAACAAGACAGTCTCTACGCCAAAAGATAAATGGACACAAATCAGACATCAGGAAGGGTAACTTAAACCTGTAGGTGAGGGGTGGCCAATAAAAAACAGCATCCTGCAGGGTTAGTTTACCTTCACCTCTACAAGTATCTGAGGATTGAAGCTCTGGTTAGTAGCAAATAACCCTTTGCAATCAATGCGAGTGGCAGGAAGCATAGCGAACCGGGACGCCGCTTCCCGCCGCTCGCATTGGCTGAAAATGGTGATTTGTGTCCAACGAGAGCTGCAATCCTCTGATACCTGCAGAAGTTCGGGTAAACATAGCAGCAGCAGCCCAACAAGGGTTAACGCTGTGGGTTGGATCCAGCCCATGGGTAGAATTTGCCCATCGCTGCTGTCGGAGAACACTTTAACACCCCTGGACATTCAATAATGGATTTGAAAGTAGCCATTTTTCTCCAGAAAGAATTTCCAACCAAATTACAAAGAGAGAGACAGCTGAATTGGAGTTCAGTTGCAAATTCAGTACAAGTGGGACCTCCCTAGTCCAGCGCCCTCAGGACCTGTTTGGTCCTGAAAGAGGGAATTTGCCAGCGTAGGGGAGATCCCCTGCCACCAGACCTCCAGCCCACAAATCCTCTTCACTGCCCACTCTGCTTCCAGCCTAGTTGATCCCACTGCATATGGCCCCTTGCCTGCCATGCCAGGCAGCCCTGCTGAGATGCTCTGGGTTCCAGCCCCCCCCCCCCCAAGGCTCATGGTTCCGCCTGGCAGCCCAGGTGTGGCACACTGGGCTCCTGGCCCCACCGAGCAGCCCCACTGGGGCGTGCAAGGCTCCCGGCTCCACCGAGCAGCCTAGCTGGGGTGGGCTGAGTAGCCCCACTGTAGCCCAGAGGGCTCCTGGCCCCGCCGGCAGCTCCCTGCCAGCAGCCTGCAGCCCTGCCAACCCACAGGGCTCATAGGCACCAGCACTCCACCACGGGTGTTTCTGGACAAGAGAGTACCAGTTTATAGAGGTTCAACCTGTACTTGTACAAAGTCAGTTTCCCCTCCCTCGATATTCACATCTGCACATCAAATGCTGTGAACAAGCCACTTCCACAATGACTTCATTAGCCTCATGAACACAAGTAACGTTTTTCTTGTGTAGTTCTTATATATACCCCTGCCTCTGTAACTTCCACTCCAATTCATCTGATGAAATGGGTTTTACCAACAAACACTTATGCCCTAATAAATCTGTTAGTCTCTAAGGAGCCACAGGATTCCTCATTGTTTTTGCAGATACAGACTAACATGACTACTCCTCTGAGACTTTTCATTTGAGCCTTTCATTCTGAGATTCCTCAACACTTTCATGAGTAACAGTTTCTGTCTGAATACTCACAAACCATGAATGGCATAACCCCAGGAATCCCAGTGAGCCAACACAATGCTTTTATTCACAGCAGTTCTTGTGAATCAGTTTTATTTAACCAGCTCCAGACAAATACAGTCAAGCCCCAAACATAGGGTATGTCTATACTACAGCGTTAATTCAAGTTATCTTAATTCAAAATAGTTAATTCGAATTAAGCTAATTGGAATGAACACGTCTACACACAAAATGCAGCGCGAATTAGCATTTTGCTAATTCGAAATACTGCATCCACACTGACTGGACGCAGAATCGGATTTAAGGCCAGCCAGAACCAGGTCAGGCAGGGCATCAGGTCAGGAGTGTCTGTGTGTGGCTGCTACCTGAGGCTATCTGAGGCCTGTTCTTAAAGGGACACCTCCCCCCGCACCCCGGGCAGCCGGTTCTCAGGTGTCCTTGCTTGCTTGCCTGCCTCGATGAGGGACAGCAAAGCATTTTGTCTCTGCGTGCTCTGGTTGCCCTCACTTGGGACACCACAGCACTCTGCAACACGGAGCCAGAGCTGCCCCTGGGCACTCTGGTGCTTCTTGTGGACATGTTGTTGCAAGCCTGGCTGCACTTTCTGCAGGCTGCCATCCCAGAGGTCCATCGGGGGCTGTCAGTATCCAGGAGGCCCTGTGGGAGAGCTTCCACCCTGAGGAGCACTAAGAGCCTCCCTGGTGTGCCCCACTGGGGGCTTGTGCCTCATTCCTCCCTCCTTCCACTTACCCATCCCTAACCCCCCTTCCTGATGTCAAATAAAAACACATTTCTTGCCAAAAACAAACTCTCTTTATTGACCGAAACTGGGGTGGGAATGAGGGCGGGAGAGGGGAGGGGGAAACCTAGGATGAGGGAGCTGGAAGGGGGAGGCAAGGGGAGGAAGGGGAAGGAGAAGCTCAGGGTTGGGGGTCTTGCCAGACCAACTTGATTTTCATGCAAACCTGCTCCTAGGTTCGCATATGGCCTTTGGTGGCCAGGCTGGCAGTTTTCCTGCCATAGACTGCTGCGTTCCTCTGTCTAATGCAGAGATCATGGACTTTGGAGACATCCCCCCAAACCTGCGTACGGTCCACCCTGATCTCCACCCTGGACCAGGAAGGCGCGCACTTTCTCCGGGCCATGGCAGGCTCCTGGGAGCTGGCAGACTGCTCCTGGGGCACAGTGGAGGGCTGGCTGCCAGTGGCTTGCTGGCTCATGTTTTGGGGCCACTGGGTCGGGGCAGTGACTGCTGGCTCTGGGCTGGCAGGCTTGGAGCTGGCACAGGCACTGTGGCCAGAGTCTGCCCCTTTAAGGGCTCCGGGGCTGGGGGGAGGGAGAAGAGTTTTCCTGGTTTGGCCCAGAGTGGCCACCAGGGGAAACTGGAATGGCTGGAGGCCAGTTAATTTGGACTAAGCGTCTACACAGCACTTATTAGCTAATGTGAGTTTGGTGTTACTCCTCATAGAATGAGGTTTAGCAAACTCGAATTAAGCGCCCCGCTATTTCGAATTTAATTATGGAAGCTATGGAAGTTAATTCGGAATAATGGCTGTTATTCTGAATTAACTTTGCAGTGTAGACATACCCATAGTGTGTATCTCTGGCCTGGATAGATCTTCTTGGTCTCTGACAGATGTGTGAAAGGTCTGTCCCTTTTTTACTCTTTGGCCACAAATATGTAGTTTGTCACAGCAATACATTTTCATAGAATTGACCTGACAGCCTATTGACTGTATCCAGTTAGTTGGAAGATCATTACACTTCCAACATTGATCCAATATATTTGTGAGGGGAAATCAAAAGCAATCTTACTGTATTGTGTAAGCAGAGAGTGGAATATCTGACCTGCAGAAGCACTCATTACCCTTGCGTTGCCACGGCAAATGAATAACCTTGGGTGTTTCTAGGCCTGCAGTTTTAACTTAATAGTGGTCTGGTGGCTTTGGTCTGCAGATATTTTACTTGCTCTCGGTGCAGGCAAAATCTCCTGACTGATTCAGTATGATAGGAATCAAGGGAATGTTAAGCTACTCTTTTGAATGTACATGTTTCTTAACAAGAGATTTCGTGTTACTCTCGTGTATATCCACAGAATCATTCAAATGGGATGGATAGTTCAGCATCATGTCCCTGCTGGGGTGCACAGAGCTATCTCTTTACATGTTCTACTTGGATATTTTAGTTTCTTAACAAAAATATTTTTCAGTTGTAAAGATTTGTTTGAATTTCCCATTTCATCTGGCATCACATTAGTATTCTGGTCCAATGACAATAGGTAATAATCTTGCCTCTCTTGCACAGGTAACATAGAGGGGCAGATTGACACTCTGGTACCAAGCTGACTTAGTATCATGGATCCAGCACATGTACTCTTCTGCAGGCAGGAGTCACCTGACTACCATGATAATAGCACTCAACAACAGCATTGCATGTCAATCAACACTGAGGTGTTGCATGGATCTGAAAGCAATTTAATGTGTTTTCTGCATCACACTGTTATTAGCACTGTTGTTACAGTAGGACATAGAGGCCTCAGCTGAGATCAGGACAGAATTGTACTAGATTACCAGCAGGCAAATACTAGTCCTCAGGCTGGCTCCAGTTTGTGAGGGTTAGTGCCTGATAGGCTGCTGTCCAGGAGCACCGTTTCAGATTTTGTGGGGCGGGGGAGGGAATCTGTGAATGCCAAGATTGGGGGGAAAGGAGAGTGAGAGCATGGAGGAGGGGACAGATGAGGACAGTGGCTTTAGCAGTGTTACTGAGCATGCTCAGAACAATCCAAGCAGCAAATTGGAGCAGAGATTCAATTTGCCCTCCCCCCAAATACATCACCTCTTTCTAGGACTACTAAGGCACTGGAAAACTCTATTTTTTTTGGCAGATAACATAGCAATTAGCTGACAGGAGCACTGTATCTAATTCCTATATAAAAATAAAATTTAAATAAATATTAGGTACACTCAGCTGTAATATTAACATGTTCTGACATCTTGTGGAAAGTCACTTAAGGGACACTGGATAGCCTTAAAATTTTAATATGTAGTCTTACTTTGTTACTAACGAGAGAGAGAGAGAGAGAGAGAGAGAGAGGATAACAGGACTCCTGGGTTCTATCTTAACTCTAGAAGTGGAGTGGGTTTTAGTGGGTTACAACAGGGGGAGGATACATTTGGGCTCTACATAAGATCAGAATGTCCATACTAGCTCAGACCAATGGTCCTTCTAGCCCTGTATCCAGTCTTCCAATAGTGGTCAGTGTCAGGTGCTTCAAAAGGCATCAACAGAAGAGGCAATCATCAGATGACCCATTCCCTGTTGCCCATTCCCAGCTTCTGGCAAACAGAAGCTAGGGACACCATTCCTGACCATTCTGGCTAGTAGCCATTGATGGACCTAACCTCTTTGAACTTATTTTGTTCTTATTGGAACCCTGTTAGTTTAGGCCTTTCCATCATCTCCTGGCAAAGAGTTCCACAGGTTGACTGTGGAAAAAAAATGTTTTAAATCTGCTGCCTATATATTTCATTGGGTGAGCTTCTTGTGTTATGTTAGTGAAGGAGTAAATAACATTTCCTTATTCTATTTTTCCACACCATTCATGATTTGCTAGATTGCTAACATATCCTCCCATCCTTTAACCATTTATTTTCCAAGCTGAAAAGTCCCAGTCTTGTTAATCTCTCCTCATATGAAAGCCATTCCTTACCCCTAATCATTCTTGTTGCCCTTTCTGTACCTTTTCCAAATCCAATATATCTTTTTTAGATGGGGTGACCAGATCTGCATATGATAGTCAAGACGTGGGCATACAATGACTTTACATAGAGGCAATATGATATTCTCTGCCTTATCTATTCCTTCCCTAACGATTCCTAATATTCTGTTAGTTCTTTAGTTTATAGACTGCCACTGCACAGTGATGTTTTGAGGGAACTATCCACAATGATTCCAAGATCTGTTTCTTGAGTGGCAACAGCTAATTTACACCCCCCCCCCCAATCCTTTTTATATGTATAGTTGGGATTATATTTTTCCATGTGCACTACTTTGCACTTATCAACACTGAATTCCATCTGCCCGTGTGTTGCCCAATCATCCAATTTTGTGAGATCCCTTTGTAGCTCTTTGCAGTCAGCTTTGGACTTAACTATTTTGAGTAATTTTATATCATCTGTGAATTTTTTCACTCGCTATTTACCCCTTTCGCCAGATCATTTTTGAGAAGTTTAATAGCAGTGGTCCAAATGCAAATCCCAGCAGCACAACACTCATTGCTACTATTTCCCCCCCTTTCTTTTAAGTTCCTGGCAATGTGTCCATGATGATCTAAAGATCTTTCAATTGCCTGATGGCCCAGCCTTTTGTTATTCTTAATCACCTGCCTCCCTCTTTTTATAATAAACTCCCTGCCCCAAAGGCAAAGTTGCAAGAAGCTCAAACTCTTGCATTTAAGAACTTCCTCTGGAGTCAGGGCATGCAGCTTTAAGCAGACCTTAAATATAAAATCCAGGGATTCAAATTAGGGAAGGAGGCAATTGCTTCCTTCCCCCACCCCCTACCGCCCAGCTGCCCACAAATGGTGCCCATGCTGCTGTCTCTGTATTTACCTGTGCCACCACAGGTATGGGCAATTTCAGCTATTGTTGGCCACAGATCGCTGTTATCCACCAGCAGGAGCTGCAGGAAGTGGTGCCTCCATCCACGCCACAGCTCCCATTGACCAGGAGTGGTGATGTGTAGGCAACAAGTGCTGTAAGTATCCATAGCTGCAGAGGTGCAGGTAAATGTAGTGGTGGTGTCCCACCAAGAGTTAACCCTGGCAAACTGCTGCCATCTTATTTCCAGCCCTATGCTAGATGCTGTAAAATGCACAGAAACAACTAGATACTGCCTTGAAGAAATGACACTAAATAAGGAAGAAACAAGCACAGAAATGTGAAAGGATCAAGGTCCTGTGCAGAGGCTGGCACTGAACCAAGTCTCAGTCTATTGCTCAATCCGCTAGATCATGCTGCCTCTCTAACAAAAAGAGCACCATGTCTTCCCTACTATGTGCTATAGTGTTTGCTGCAATGCTGGCCCAGTAAGGAATTAAATTGTTTCAGCAAATTTAATTACTGTTACCTGGGGTTATATTTACTTTCTCAGCAGCATCAGAAACGTGGTATGAATAATGCATCTGTATGGTAAGAAATGTTGTTTTCCTAATGTTAAGTGTCGAAGCGGCAGATATTCTTTTATAAATGGATATGTCATTATTTTAGAAACAGGGTCTTGCAATGCTTTAAGTAAGAAACATCAAGCAGCATTTCAGTGAACGGTCAGCGCTTGTTGCAAGTTCCGATCTACGTTATGCTCACTGATGAGACAGTGTCTGTGATCTGTAAACATGCAAGCCAAGGGCAAGGTGACATCCCCAGATCATTCATGCGGTGGAGTGCAACAAAACAGAACCACCAAGCTGCATGGAGCTCTAGCAGCAATAACAAGGGTTTAATAAATGAGCAGGGTCTCCGGGAAGGTGAGAAGAGGTGCTTCGGTTTTGTAATTTTTTTGCTGGTGGAATTTCTGATCGTCGCAATTCTTGGGGATGACAAAACACTGCAGGATTGGTTGTGTTTTCTAGCCATTGGTTGTGTATGACTCTGTGTGACACTATCAGGCAGAGACATTCAGCATTTTGCTCCTCTTTGAAATTTTCTGTTTTTATTTATCCAACTACTGGTAGCAAATGTAGCACATATAAAATCCTATGGGTCAGATGTTGTGTTGCCATGACTTTTGTGCTATCAGTCACACCAGTGTGAAGCGGTTGTAAAATGCTGAGATTTATATTCTATTTGCACTCATTTTAACAACTAAAGAAAGAGCAGGGTAATGGAGAGTCAAGTCTGTGTGGTTGTAATGTTAAGGGGGAGATTCTGAGTTGCACATCTCAGACACATAGCCCAGTCAAAGGGGGAGAGGCTATAGCATAGGTCCACCCCAGCTATATTCCCAGCACCTGACACAGCATAACCTGTATACCAGTGCTTATGAGAGGGTCCTTATGGATGTTCTCTACACTGCCTGCATGCTCTTATGGCACTCCCCCAGGTTTTTTTAAGCATTTTTTCACTATACTAGGCCTAAAGGGGACAGAGAGTGCGTAAGGATCTCACCTAAGATAATTTTGAAGTCCAAGAAAAAAAGGGCTATAAAATATATAACATTTGTTAAAAAAAATTATATAATCAATTTTGATAAGCGACCACTCAGAGCACAAGACAACATTTATTGCAAGTACTTCTTTATTCAGCTACATAATGGAGTGGGTGGATCAACACACTAAACAGGAAATGAGGGAAGGATGGACCAAAGTTCCAATCTAAAATCCTATGAGTAACCCAGTTAATCCTTTGAGGACCAAGTCACTATATCTGTGGTCTACCACTTCATGACTATTGCATTCTCATTTTTATTGGGGGTTTCAAAAGCAAATGTAACCGTTTGCATGCCCCTTTCTTTATTCCACTGTGAATTCAATCTCTACCAGAGATAAAAAAAAATAAAATGTCTATTTTTATACTCATGGCTTAGGACACAAATATATAGTCCTGAACACTATTTTTGTTTTGGGATAGTCTAATCATTTACCTGCAATGATATGTTCACACTTCATGGAAAAATAAGTTGAGTTTTTAATTTACCCTAATTAACTCATGCTAAACTGAAAATTCTTCTTAACTCATAAAGTAAACATCTAAGACTACATCCCTTTCCTTCATGTTGTAAGCCCTGATAAGAACAATAAGTCAAATGTAAGGGGGAGCTTGTTAACTAAGTATTCTTCCTACAGCCTACTGATTGCCTAATTAAGTCATGGGACTCCTACAGATTTTTCTTCCTTTGTGAACAATGCCTGTTCAAAAATATTCCAAAGCCAATGTTGGTGGAAACACAAACTCAGATCTTATCTTTCAGCTCTTCCTGTAGTCAAATATCCAATATTTTTTCATTTGTTTGAGACCATTTTTCTTAATAAATCAAGAAGGTCCTCTTTTGTTTGATTATGTAAATTATTCTAATTTTATTTAAAATATACAAGCAGCTGTGTAATACTGAACTATATCCACTTGGGAGTTCTTTGTGGCAATATGAACCATAGGATCCAGTCTCAAGTGGTTGTGTTACTGGCCAGAATTTCAAGATAAAATTTCCTTCCATTACACCATTCCTTAGCTGCTATTTCTTATCTAGAATGTAGATTTTCAATGTTTGTATCTCAAATATTATGGGCTACATTGCACTTTACTTATTATTAGCATAGGGTCTACAGATCTGAAGTAGTTTTGAGGTCCTCTATCCTAGAAGCTGCACAAACAAAGAGTTTGAGACAATCCACGCTCCAAAGAGCTTACAATCTAAATACACATGATTTAGAGGGTCATATGCTGCCCTTGATCCTTACATGGAAATCTCATTAACATCAATGGAAGATGAAGGTACATAACAAAGGCAACACTTGTGACCCACAAATTAAGCTGTATGTCCTTCAGATTTTCTCAAGGAGTACTTTGTGAGACTTACTCCTTGATTAACTGAAAACAAACAATATACAGTTGTAATAAAAGACAGGACTATGCAGCACTTTAAAGACTAACAAGGTGGTTTATTAGGTGATGAGCTTTCGCGGGCCAGACCCACTTCCTCAGATCAATTCTGTGGGTCTGGCCCACGAAAGCTCATCACCTAATTAAACCATCTTGTTAGTCTTTAAAGTGCTGCATAGTCCTGTCTTTTGTTTCAGCTAGACCAGACTAACACGGCTGCATCTCTATCACTAATATACAGTTGTGTATTGTTTCCTTAGGAGTCCATGTACTCCCTAACACACGGGAGCAGATGAAATCCTGACCCCAGTGAAGACAATGGGAGTTGTTTTGTCATTCACTTCAATGTTGCTAAGACTGAAGCCCTGTATTTTGTGTTACATTCCAGCACAAGTGCTGCAAGTATTTTATGTGAACTAAAAATATTGATGAGAAGCTATTAGGTTGCGTCTAGACTGGCATGATTTTCCGCAAATGCTTTTAACGGAAAAGAGAGTCTTTTGCGCAAAAGCATCCGTGGCCAATCTAGATGCAGTTTTGCGCAAAAAAGTCCCGATCACCATTTTCGCCATCGGGGCTTTTTTGCGCAAAACGGTTCTCAGTTGTCTACACTGGCCCTCTTGCGCAAAAGCATTTGCACAACAGGGCTTTTTCCTGAGCAGGAGAGTCATTGTATTTGCGCAAGAACACTGGCAATCATACATTAGATCGTCAGTGTTCTTGCGCAAATTCAAGCGGCCAGTGTAGACAGCTGGCAAGTTTTTGCGCAAAAGCAGCTGCTTTTGTGCAAAAACTTGCCAGTCTTGATGCAGCCTTAGTGTATAATGCCCCTAACAACTTTTTAAATCTGTTTTATAATTTGAATATGCCAAGAGTTTGATCCACCAAATGGACCACAGTGTGTGTGTGTCTGAATAAAGCCATACCTAAAGTTACAAAATTGAGGGGGGGGTTCCAACAACAGGGATGGACACGTTATACACACTAGAATAAAATAAAATAGAATACTTTAAACATAGACACTTCAAAAAAAATCCACAGGAGCACTTATCCACACTCAGTCTGCCTCAGAAAACAATAGAAGAAAAGCAGAATGTTTCTTGGAGACATAAAGATGTATGGTGGGCCTCCTTTTCAAAACTTTGTCAGAAAACTAGGCATTCATCATGAAATTAGTGGCACAAATGAGTTAGTCGGCATGTGATGAAGTGAAGGTTCTGCTTGCATTGCTTCTGAATTGTGGATGATTTTATGAAACTGTATCATGAAATCTGTGTGTCATGTAACGCCCATATGTATGTCACTCCACCCTGAGTTAGCTGGATTGTGTCATGTCTTTGCCAAGCCAGAGACAATTTTCAGTGAACTGCAAGCAGTAACATAAAACACCAGGGGGGACAATGGGTGTGCTGTAGCTTAGAGAAAATATTTTTAGCTCTTATCCGAAGGGAAGGGGGAGGGGATAGGGAGTTGGGAATGTAATGGGGCTAGAACTGGGAAAAGGACCATTTTGTGCCATACAAAGATGAGATAGGCTATTGCAGGATATAGCAGACATTGGGATGGAGGAAACTATTTTCCTGACAGAACACAGATGATCCCCCATGTACTCCCAAGGGAATGGTGAGCTAGTGAGGGGTATTGCATGTAGGAAGTTTTATTGTTTTGCATGATGTGTGCTTTCCTATGCTTTACATGATTTAATATAAAATACCACAAAGATATTGGATTGGGCAATATGTGTGTGTGTTGACTTCTTCACAATTACTGCGTGCCCTCAAGAGAGTTAATCTGCATACCAGAAGCTTCACACTTCTGCTTCCTCGCCTGCTCTAGTGACAGTGTAGTACCCTGTATGCTGGGCAAATCATAATGGCATGATCTAACCAGCAGGAGCAGAGGTGCACCCTCTGGCTTAAGCTGGTTTCCATCATATACAGCATTTACAGTTTTGTTCAGTGCCTTTCAGCACCCCCACTATAAAAACTGTTCCAATGCCACCACTTATGAGTCTAAGTCAATCAGTCCAGCATTGTACCCTAACCTACCTTTGTTCTTTTCTTCCTTTCTTTAGCATTTTAATTGAGCCAGAAACCTCTGATGTCATGGTTGTTATAGAAATGCTGAGACCCATAACAAGCACAGATGCTGCAAGGCACCAATGTAAGGGAGTGTTGATATGTTCTGTAGCAACAACCAGGGAAAATAATCCTAGTGCTGTTTTGGAGAGCTCCCAACAGCAAATTAAAACTCCTGTGTTTTGTAGCACTGCTTGCTAAGCAGTGCTGGCAGCATCTGATACAAGGGGAGCTTATTCTCTGATTAACATGAAGCCTCAATTTCATTACTGCAAGCATAGAAAAAAATAATAGAATCAGCCTCTCCAGTTAGAAATGGGCACCTAAAGCATTTGTGGCTAAAGAACCATCAATCATATTTGTGAGGATGGTGCACAGTAAAATAAGAAATAGAGCCATAGTGCAAGGAAAATGAAGGTATGCATTCCAGTAGCACAACACTGTTTAAAATCTTCTGAAATGCCGGTTTTAATTTGCTGTTTATTGAACAGTTATAGCTCTTTCAGGATGCAAACATCTTCTCTCAGGTTTACAATGCAGTTGTTCTCCATGGAACATGCATGCAGCTGTCTTCTCCTCACCGAAGCCCTTGCATTCCTGTTTTTGCTATTAATTCTATTCCATTTTGAGTGTGCAGTGTTTTATAAAACCATAAAAAAATCATTTTCAGTGTAACAGCCATGGATAGCCAGTCAGAAAGAAGCAGACTGAGCAGATCACTAGACTAAAAAGAATTTAAATTTTTCGGCACTAATTTGTGCCTTCGAGAGTTTGGGGTTTAAAACCACAGGACTAATTGCCTATGCAAGTAAATAAAAGCAATCTGGAAACTTGTTCAACTGCATGTCTAAGATCAGTTTATCATTTTGAATATAAGTGATTTCTGCAAATTAAGCACCAAAATTACAAAGTCCTGGTCGTGGAAAGAAGTCCCTCAGGGACTGAGCAATATGGTTAGAGTCATTATGACTCCAGAGTCCTGGAGGAGCAGAGAAGAAATGCCTTTTGCTGTAGATTGCCTTCCTTCCTATCCTGCCAGTGCTTGGTGGCAAACAGCAGAGATGGGGCTGATTCCCAGGTGATTGCCTCTCCTTTACACTCTCCTGCATTTGCAGCCAAATTATGGCTGCCCTCCTATGTAGATGCAAGTAATCCACTTCTGCCTCTAGCATATCGCCATAGGACCAGCCATAATCTGACTATAAGATGGTTCTGGAAACTTCTGTCAACTCTCAGGTTGTGCACAATGAACATTTTGCATAACATTTTGCACCAAAGCAGAATTAGAGAACAATCAAAAACCTGTCAGTTTTATATGTATCGGAAAATTCATTTCTTAGGTAACCAGCACAGAACTCAGAATACTTTGATTTTGATTACCAAGTTTCTCCAGGGTATTTTAGCAGAAGCATAGGTTGTAGGAAGAGTCAAAGGACCTACATGAGTTGGGTAACTTGGAGACAGCAGGTGAGTTTATATTAGGTTAAACATCTGGATCTGATAGTTTAATGTTGTCCAATGGGGCCCAATATCTTTGCAATATCATGGTAATACTACCAATAGTCAAATGATTTAGGTAGTCTAGAGACCACAAATACTTTGGGATTTTTCGCAGTACAGTATACACTTGGTTCAGATAACTGAGAGGTAATCAACTTGCTTGTTTTAATAGTACCCCATCAAATTTGGCAGTAAGACAGTACCCAAAGAGTATCACTTTTTTTTTTACACTGACACTCAAAGATCAAGGTGATTATTATTATTTGTAGAGCCTCAGCCATGGAGTGGGACCCACTTGCTCTTGGGTGTGTAGAAATTCACAACAACAAAAATAATCCATCACCCAAAGAGCTTACAATCTAAATAATGGTGGGTGTGTATGAGAACCTGAACAGAACAGAATGTCCTTAGGTATCATGGATGTGCCAAGAGAATTAAGTCACTTCATCTTTGTTCAACTATTTTTCAGAACTCACAAGGGTTATAGAGTATAAAAGATAAAAGACTTAGCTGAAACTCTGCATGATCTTTATTACATTTTATTATAATATCTTGTCAACTTGTCAACTACTTCAACTAGAAAGGATGATCCGAACAAGAAAAAGTAATTTTTGCTGATCAAGAGCACAGAAACAATCAATGCCCTTACACAAGACAGGAGTTGTAATTCACTGATGTCACGTTTGAAAGCTGATCAAGAAAAAGGCAGAGATTGCAATGTGCAATGAAGATCAAAAGATCCTTCTGTTGTGGAGAGGTGCACTTTTGACATCAATTGAAAGAAAATTATTCCAGTCTATTTAATGCAGGTAAAACAAAAGATACAAGGGAAAATGTGTCTGAACAAAAAATAATGACCATGAGGTTTAAAGCAGCAGAATATAAGCAAAAATCAGGCAGTTGAACAGTAGACAGCAAAAAATCCTGAATTAAATTAATGACAGGAGCAAATAAATACGCATGAGACTAGAACATGATGTATTTAAAACAGTAGATCTGATACATCATCTCAGTTGGACGTAAGCTTTAGGATGCAGTAGAGAGAATCAGAGCTATTCTGCTGATTCACCCCTCACTGGCAGAACAAGAGAGTTTCATTAGCGTTACTCTGAAAAATAAAAAGCTAGCATCTTTTTCTGAGGCCAGAGAGAGAAGAGATAGGTAGAGAGGTAGAGGAGACCTTCCAGGGGAAAAAAATCTGATCAACCCATTGAGGAGACAGATAGTAAAGATTTGTGAATGAATTCATTTCTTTAGGCATAGGTGCTTTAATTAAAAAAAAATATGCCCAAGTGAATTTGGACAGAAATAAGTGTGTGTATGCAAAAGAGTCGTGCTGAGAGTGGATTAAGGGATCCATCCAATTATATGATATAGCTTAAATGAGCTGTGGTGCCAAGTTCTTGCCAAGACCCGCAGGCCTCACTGTACAGTGGCAAATATAAGTTCCCTCCAAGCTGCATGGCCACTCAGCCAGGCAGTAGCCTATCAAGGGCCACACAGGCCCACAGGGCTATGTCGGGGAGCGATGCCTCTCCCCCTTCCCCAGAGCTACCACATAGGGGAGAAGTGAGGAGAGATGATGTCGCCCAATTCTGAACCTATTGCAACAGGAAGAGACACCTCTCCCCTGATCCAGACCCTGACCTGTCGTGATAGGGAGAGGCAAAAAGAGGCAACTCTCCTCCTAGTGGTTCTGTGAGAGAAGAGGGCAGCAGGGAATCCTTTTTTCCACACCACAGCCTCAGGGAAGACTGCACCCTTAGCCTCTCATTCCTAGCCCCATCCCAGACTCTGCATACCTAGCCAGACTCCTCCCCCCACTCCCACCCACATATCTCCACCATCTACCCCAGCCCTGAGCCTCTCCCACATTCCAAACTCCTCCGCCTCAGCCCTGCACACATCATCTCCATATTGCTGTCCATACCTAAATTAATTCCACACATGCATGGGAAAAATTGGAGGGAACATTGCTGGGAAACCAGTCTGATTCACCAATCTGATAGTAGAGTTACAAGAATGATTAGTGTCTAGATGAAATGGTTGTAGCATGCTGCATGCATTAATCTTCCTTAGAACATCTGTAGCCCAGGGTACAATGTTGAGTGTTCACACTGTAATCCTCTGTAAGGGGGAAAAAGCATTAATTAGTGTAAAGTGCTGTTTCTGCAGACAAGAAGGTCCACTGAAACAAAAGGACAGCAAATTTGTGGATCACCCTCCCCACTCATATATAGAGAAGACAGGAGTCAACATTTGGTCTATCTGAACTGTGGGGGAAAGGGGAATAAAAATCCCTGACAAGTAGAAACTGGATCTTTCTGTTATCTGGATTCTGAGAGGCAAGGATTCCTAAAGATAAGCAAGAGATTCCCCAAGCTGCACTACATGGATTAACCCTAAAGGACATAAAAGCTTGCTCATAATAGAGCTTCTATTATCTTTTGAACTTCAGAATGTACCTTGTTTGTGTGTGTGTGTGTGTGTGTGTGTGTTTCCTTGCTTTAACCTTGTAAATAATTCTATTGCTTCTTTTGTAAATAATTCTATTGCTTTTTTTTGCTAGTTAAGAAACCCTGAGTTAGTTTGTCACAGGTTGGACTAAGTTGTCTTTGGTTTGAGATCTGAGTTCAATGGATCTGGGGAAAATGACTGGTCCTTTGGGAATGCGAGTGACCTAACTATTGTTGTTCATTTGGGTGTAAAGCAACCGTCTATCACAAAGTCAAACTTGCCTGGGTAGCAAAGTAGACTGGCATTCCCAAGGGCTCTGTGACTCTATGCCAAGGCTGTAACAGTACTTGAGAGTTCACACTTGCTATTTGGTTGGTGACATCTAATTATAGAGCGTACAACCAGTTGGAGGATTGTCCTGCTTCACAGTCTGCCCTGAAGTTGGCACTCATGGTTGCGAACCACTCCAGACAGAGTGACATGAGCTATGTATGGAATTTAAATACTGCCTCCAAACACCCCCAAAAAGTTTAATTTGGGATGAGGGCTTCAAATCCAAGTGTGGGAGTATTCAGCTTTCTCCTCAGCACTTTACTATCTTACTATATATTTTAGAAATGTGTGTCTGTCTGTCTGTCCATCTGTCTGTCTGTCCAACCTCCTAAATGGTTAAGAGCTAGGACCATCAAATTTGGTATGCAGCTTCCTCTTACCATAACTTAAAGCAAGGTTAGGGTCTGATTGTGCCAGGATACTGGGATGTGTGTGGAATGTGATTGTTTCTGATCAAACAGAAAGGGAAGGATGTGAGAGCAGGGACAGTTTTATTCATTTATATTCAGTTTTATTCACAGGGTCGTAGCAGTCTCTGACCGGCAGCATGGACCCGCCACACCAGCTTGCCTCAGGGAGCAGCCAACAGTGGCCATGAAGCCCCCACTGCCCTAGGACTGTCTCTGGGAGAATCTGGCAGGTGGCTTGCATGGTCCACCCATCCTGGGATGGCCCTGGGGAGAAGCCAGTGGGTGGGGTGCGCAGCCCTCCCCACCCTGCGCTGGCCTCAGGAAGAAGCCGGAGGGTGGAGTGTGCCCTCCCTCATCCCGATCTGGCCCCAGACCTGGACAACGCTGAGTAAGTCTTCTAGTAGAGATATAAAGCACAGATCTGGTGTTTTGGCTCAGATTTATCTCTAGTTTAGGAGCCAGATCCTCAGTGCACATAAACTGGTTTAGTGCAATTCAAGTTCATGTAGCAATGCTGATTTATACCAACTGATGATCTAGTCCTAAGGG
This sequence comes from Pelochelys cantorii, assembly GCA_032595735.1. NCBI lineage: Eukaryota > Metazoa > Chordata > Testudines > Trionychidae > Pelochelys > Pelochelys cantorii. The sequence goes on along the minus strand of CM064326.1, from coordinate 326,577,279 downwards.
ACATAATGCTTTTGATTTCATGAACATGAACAGTATAAGCAGAGCACAAGCAAAGGCAAAGGGGTATATGCGGTGGACTGATATGGAGAGGTTTAATGTTGGATTAAGGAAGCCCTCAAGGGTTCATTTCATCATGGGTTTCACACACAGCCAGGCCCGCCAACAAGGGAGCAAGGGGGGCAGTTGTCCTGGGGCTCCCAGCCACTGTGGTGCACTCCGGACAGCTCTTAGGGCAAGGGCGGCCAACCCGTTAGAGACAAAGAGCCAAAATAGCGGTGGATAGAGTGAGAAGAGCCATGTACCAGGGGAGAGGAGGAGAGGTGTTTAGCACACACACAAAAAACACACGCTGGGGGAAAATTGGTGCCGGTACACCGTCCCGGGGCATACCACCACAAAAAAACCATTGAGAAGGGATGAGAGGTGCAAGCTCTGGGAGGGAATTTGGGTGCAGGAGGAAGTAGAGAAGAGGATGCTGGCTCAGAAAGGGGGCTCCAGGCTGGAGAGTTTTGGGGTCATGTGAAGGGTTGGGGTGCTGAGTAAGCCACAGGCTTGTGGCTGTAAGGGTGTAGGAGTTTGGGCTGGGGTGTGTGAGGGGCTCAGGGCAAGGAGGCTGGGAGTATGATGGGCTCAGGACACAGATCTGTGGTGTGTGGATGGTGCAGGAGTGTTGTGGCACAAGACTGGGGATGTGGGGGTGCAGGAGATTGGGGATGGGAGAGGCTCAGCCAGGCACTGCCCCCCCTCTAACCCAATCCCTCTCCCCTTCCCCAGAGACAGGCACACACACCCCCCAACCCAATCACCCTCCTCTCCCCTCCCCTTCCCCAGGCTAGAGCCAGGCACCCCCCTACTCCCGCTCTAACCCAATCCCCCTCCCCACCACTCTAACTTAATTCTCGGGTCCTGGAGCCGCCACCGCCGCTACAACCGTGCATCTCCCTCCCTACTGGGGCAAGTGCATTGAGCGTCTGGCACACCACGTGCACCCTCCGCACCTGATCCCCCTCTCTTCCCCTTCTCCAGAGCCAGGCATCTCCCCTGCTCTAACTCAATTCCCCTCCCCCACTAACCTTATGCCCAGGTCCCAGAGCCACTGGCACCACCGCCGCTGCTGCTGCCTGCGCTCAGCAGCCAGCTCCTAGCACGTGCATGCTGGGATGCTGTGTGCTACCCGGCCTGCACGTGCAGGATATGATGTAGTGCACTGGGGCCCATGAGCGGACCAGCGTGGGCCGGCATTCCCCCCCCACCCGCCACCTTGCTCAGGGGACCAGCAAGGCCGTCAGCTCCCCTGCACATAGTGCTGGCAGTTTGGTTCTCAGGGGTTAGCAGCTTCTATTCATTGGAACCTCGAAAGGGAATGTCCCATAGTTGGCCCTGTCTTATTCCTTCAGTACGTTACAGGACCATCTTCTTGTCTTAGGCAGGGGCGCTGGAACAATTTGGAAAATGGGTGTGCTGAGAGCCGTCGAGCCAAACTGTAAACCCTGTGTATCACAGAATCCACTTCAAGCCAGGGAGTGTGGCAGCACTGCAGCCCCTCCCCCCAGCACCCATGGGTCCAGTACCTCTGGACTAGGGTTGCCAGGTGTCCGGTATTGACCCGGACAGTCCGGTATTTTCACCTCTTGTCCGGTAAAAAAATTCAGAAAATACTGGACACATAAAATGTCCAGTATTTTCTGACATTTTCCCCAGCCAGGAGGTGAAAATACCGGTCACCTGGCAAGCCTACAACACATTCAGCAACCAGGCCCAGCTCCCAGACCGTATGCCGGGCCCCGCCACTTCTCTGGTTCCGCAGGGGCTTGTCTTGCGGCTGCAGCAGAAAAACAAAATGGCCACTGGGAAAAAAGCCTTTTCTTAAAGGGGCCATGCTGATTTTTTATTTTTTAATTTAAAATTTTTTTTTTCTTAATAACTGCTGTCAGGGTCCTTTTTTTTTTTTTTCCTCAACAACTTTGGTCTCCCCCCCTTTTTTTTTTCTCAACAGAATTTTTTTCCCGGTGTTTTTTTTGGGGGGGGGCGGCGTGTTCGGTATTTTTGGTTAAACCATCTGGCAACCCTCCTCTGGTGTTAGATGTCTTCATGAAGCATCCTTGGGCTTGTTGGACTGGGGAACCACCACTGAGGAGAGGGTTGACTGGGGAGACTTGCTGGAAGAAGGAAGAGTCACGTTGGGTATGTCTAGACTACATGCCTCTGTCGGCAGAGGCAAGTAAAATAGGCTACCCGACATAGTCAATGAAGCGGGGATTTAAATATCCCCGGCTTCATTAAAATAAAAATTACCGCCGCGCTGTGCTGGATCAGCTGATTGTCAGCACAGCGTGGCAGTCAAGACGCGGATCGGTCGACAGGGGAAGCCTTTGTTGACCTCTCCCTTATGCCTCGTGAAATGAGGTTTACAGGAGCGGTCGACAAAGGCGTCCCCTGTCGACCGATCCACGTCTTGACTGCCACACTGTGCCGACAATCAGCTGAGCCAGCACAGCGCAGCGGCCATTTTTATTTTAATGAAGCCGGGGATATTTAAATCCCTGCTTCATTGACAATGTCGGGTAGCCTATTTTACATGCCTCTGCCGACAGAGGCATGTAGTCAGACATACCCTGCAGATATTCTACAGGGAGTTTTGATATAATGATGATGCATGTGCGAGTTAGCAAGTGTAAATGCTGAGCCGTGTCACAAACCTATTGCTACCTGGGAATGCATAGTTGTCAAGATCCTGCAAACAGTAGCTGCTTTGAACTTCATGGTAGCCATTAGGAAAGAATTCCTTCTCCAAAAGCACAAGCCTTCACTTCTTGAGCCAAGGCAGAATCTGTCTGTATAAAGTCTATGGAGCACAGTTAATCAGCTCTCATACCACCAACAGTGTGCATACCCACATGCAAGGCAGCTAATTACAGTATTAGTGTTGTACTTTGTTATGTGGTCTTCTAAAAAATCCCAGCTGTCTACTTCTGCTGTATCTTGTTTGGCAAGTTAAAATGAATAGCAGGCAGTTGCTTGTGTGTTTTCAGGTCTTTGACAGTCCAGTTACAGCGCTGTTCAACCTCTCTTGCAGAAAATAAACATACAAATTATAGTATCTTGAATATCAACTGGTAATTTCTGTGAAACACTTATTTATTTTCATCTTAATCAAAGGATGCCAAAATTAGATGGACAAAAACATGATATTTGCACTGTTTTAGTATGTCTGAGCTTCAGGGCCAGATTAAGCTCTTCGTAAGCCCTAGGCACTCTCATAATTGTAGGCCCTTAAATTATCATCATCATCATCGTCTTCACTCCCACTGGCGTATAGGGCAGCAACAAAGATCCTCCACTTCTGTCTGTCTCTGGCCAGCCTCTCAATAGTGCCCCTAGTGTGATTCATGTTCTTCATTTCTACTTCAACGGTTTGGCGCCATGTTGTTTTGGGTCACCCTTGTTTCCTCTTCCCTTCAGGGGTCCAGTGCACAGAAATCTTTGTGGTGGAGCTTCCATCTTTCCTGAGCACGTGCCCAATCCATTTCCAGCATCTTTTCATAATGATGGTAGCCATGACATCTTGTTTACACCGTGCCAGCAGGTCCCGATTAGAAATTATTCTTGGCCAAAAGTCTTTGGATACGGAGGATCCTCCAAAGACTTCTGGTGTGAAAAGTTGACAATTTATTGAGGTCATACTCTGTCATCCACCAGCATTCTGATCTATATAATAGTGTTGATAAAACACAGCTCTGATAAAACTTCAGTCTGGTATGGATGCTGTACTGTGATGACTTCCATACAGCATTCAGACTCATGAAGACATTTCTGGCTTCACTGAGTCTGCTCTGGATATCGCTTCTGACACCTCCGTCTTGCCTGATAATACTACCCAAGTATGTAAACCTCTCTGTGATAGGTAGGTCATGGCCATTGATCTTAACTGATGCTAGTGCCTCAATATTTAGGGTCATGACTTCTGTCTTCTTCTGGCTAACTCTCAGTCCGACCTGTTTTCCGAAGGTGCAGAGTCGATTTGTCTTCTCTTGCATATGACGATGCGTATGGGAGAGCAGCATGAGGTCATCAGCAAAATCGAGGTCCTCTAGTGTGGAGAAGACAGTCCATCTGATGCCTCTTGGCTCATCTTCTATTGTATGCCGCATAACCCAGTCTATGACTAAGTTAAAGAGCATCGGAGACATGATGCATCCCTGCCTTACTCCAGTCTTAACTTCAAAGCATAGATCATTGTTCCCCATGCTGCATGTGAAATTGTTATAAAAGCTCTTAATGAGTTGTACTACTTGTTGTGGTATTCCATATGCTCTCAGAATACGCCAAAGACTATCCCTATGAAAGCTGTCAAAGGCTTTTTTGAAGTCAATAAAGTTGATGAACAACTGCCTCTGCCATTCAATGCATTGCTCGATGTTACACAGGACAAAAATTTGATCTACACACCCCCTTCCTTTACAAAAGCCAGCTTATTCTTTCCTCAGTGATTTATCAAAATGTCTACAATCCGCTGAATAATCATCTTAGCAAGGATCTTGCTTTGCACTGAAAGGAGAGTGATGCTGTGGCAGTTGTTACAGTCATTGAGTGCTCCCTTCTTGGGTATCTTAACAATACCCAAGAATAATTCCATTTGTCCATTCCTCTGGCACCTGCTTCCCTTCTCATATTGCTGTTAAGAGCGGTTGGAGAATAGTGGCTGCAAGTTCTGGGTCTGCCTTGAACAATTCAGCATTGAGATTATCATATCCCGGAGCTTTGCCATTCTTTAAGGATCTTATTACCATGCTAATTTCTTCCATTTTGGGTGGAGCAGTATTTATGTCAAGGTCTTTTTCCTCTTCTAGAACATCGGCTTCTTCTTCTGGTGGTAGCCTGTTTAGAACTTCCTGAAAATATTCTGCCCAACGAGCCTCTTGTTCCCTCTCTGTTGTAAGTAGATTTCCTTGTTTGTCCATAACAGGGACACTTGTACTGGCATGATATTTACCACAAACAAGCTTGGTGATTTTAAAAACCTTTCCTTGCTGTCTTTGAGTAGCTGCTTCTTCAGCTTGTGCTGCTAGTTCCTCTATATGAGCTCTCTCATCAGCTCTCACCAATTTCTTAACTTGCCGGTCTGCTTCTTTGTATTGCTACTGGTATCTTTCTTTCAGTCTTCCTGATTTAGCATCTGTGAGTTTCTTCTTTTAAGATACATCTATTATCAATGGCCCTTCCATGTGTCTGGCATGATCCATACTTTTTTCTTTTGTTTCTGTTTGAAACCTAGACAGTCCTCGCTGCTCTTTACATACATTGCTGTAATTTTTTCCCATTTCTTATTAATTTCTTCTACGCTGTGAGTTTCTTCTTTAAGATCTTGCAGAGCTTGAAACCTATTTTTTACCTTAAGGACAAAAGCATTTTTAACTTTGGGGTCTTGTAGCTTCTCTACATCAAAGCGTTTCTGCATGGGTATCTTGCGATCAGTGCTTCTTAGCTTAAGTTTTATGAGTGCTGTCACAAGGTAGTGATCGCTGCCAACATCAGCCCCTCTTTTCACCTTGACATCTAGTAACAAGCGTCTCCATGTTCCATTGATCATCAGATGGTCGATCTGATTACTATCCCTACCATTTGGTGAGCACCATGTTAAGTTGTGAATTTCACGGTGAGGAAAGAACGTAACTCCGAGGACAAGATTATTTAAAGTACAGAATTCCACTAACCTCTCTCCATTCTCGTTCATAGTACCACACCCATGTTTCCCCATAGTTCTATCCTTGTGCGTATTATCCCTCCCAACTTTAGCATTCAAGTCCCCCATGACTATTATAAGATCATGACGTAATGCTGTTTTTATTTCAGCTTGAAGCTGTTCATAGAATCTATCTTTCTTTCTTTCCTTCTTCACTTTCATTTGTTGGGGCATAACACTAGATTAATGTAATGTTTACATGTCTACCTTTCATCCTAGCTCTCATCAGTCTGCTGTTGATTGGTTTCCATTCCAGCAAACATTTCTCTATTCCTTTCTTTAGGATGATAGCTACTCCCTCATGGTGTTGGCCATCATCCCTTCAGGAAAAAAGGACTGTTTCACCAGTACTAGTCTTCATTCTTCATGATCCAAACCATCTACTCTCTCTGATACCAAGAATATGTAGTTTGTAATGTCTCATTTCATTTGTAATTTGTGCAAGCTTACCCGTTTCATACATGGTACGTACATTCCAGAACCCAATTCTGGTCTTAATCTTGGCACTCAGGACTTCCATCTTCATGTCAATAGCTTCATTTCTGCTTTCACCACTGACAGTCATACAAGTCACTGTACGTGACTCTGGAAGGTCGTCCACAGTTGAGAAGGAATTCTTTGTTGCTGTTTCCATAACAAAAGCTTTTTCTAGGTCAGGGTTGTTAACCCTGAGCCAAACCCCCAATCCTGGAGGACCAGTGTGCCTGCTTAGTCTGCTCCTCTCCCCTTGACCTTTCCGGCTTGGTTGAACGTACCAGAAACACTAAGCTCCCACCAGCATAGCTCCTGGGATCATAACAACACGCAAGCTGCCCCGCCCCAACAAGGCACATGCCCAAGGGACAGGCCCTTAAATTAGACTATATAGAAATATATATGGGAGAAATGCCCTGTTACCTACACACCTAATATCACCCATTTTAATTTTCGCTCTTGAAAATCTAAGGTCCCGTCCCTGCTGGCAAGCAGCCCACAGCCCTGCCAATCCACAGAGCTCCTAGGCTCCAGCCCTCATCCAGGACTCTCTGGTCCTGGAACATCTGTGGTTCAACCTGTACTTCTTTCCAAGATAACAGCCATTTTGTTGTATACTACAATTATATTTAGGATTCACCTGATAGCTAATCAGCTAATAAGGAGAAAAGTAAGGTGATGTTGCCACTGCTATGACAGTAAAATCCACAGAGCAATGCATTGTGCCGCAGAGCTGATAACTTAGCAACATTGTGTCTCAAGATCGGTCAACGTCATTTACAAAATAACAGTACAGTGGCTGATGCTGGCCATACATTTTTGCCAGAAACAGTGTTTAGTAGTCGCCTAGGGTTTCTGAAATACAACTGTGAAATGCAAACTCTGTAGTAATAAGCAGCGATCCCTCTAATATTTTCCATCCTTAGGCGGGTTGAATTTTCTTATGTGCACCACCAGTACAAACAAAAAATCTAGATATAAATATCCATCTCCAGCATGGAACTGCAGCTGCTGCTGAGGGAGATGTACCCCTCCCCCAGTAAGGCAGCTCTCTGCAAAGCAGCCCCTGAGCATGTATGTATGCAGAGAAGAAACCTGTGGGAGCAATGATCAGTGCACAAATAGCAGACAAGTTGGTGACAAGTTTTCCAAAGTTCATATTGCTTTCAGAATGTAACTCACCACTTTAGGAACAAACTGTGAAGGGGAGCACTCTTTTTCAAAGTTAAAACATATAAAGAACTATCTTCAGTCTACCATTGGACAGAAATGACTATCTTCCCTTGCATGACTTTCAGTTGAGAGTGGGCTTTTGAGAAAAATGACATTTGAGGATGTAATCTATGATATTGCTTAAAAAAAGAGTTGCAAAGTAAACATTTAATTGTATATTATACCTGTATGGTGTTTGTTGACTAAAGGTTTAATACACCTGCATTTAACTGATCTTCAACATTTGCACATGTATTCTAATAAAAATAGCAAATTATTAAGTGTGATTTAGCAGTTTTCTTTTCTTATTTTTGAGTCAATTATGAATATTTTTAGGCCCTAAATTTTTCATAGGCCCTAGGCACTGTGCCTACTGTACTTAATGGATAATCTGGCCCTCCTGAGCTGCCCTAATGGGTCCTGAAACTTTCATCTCCTTTCAAACTTGTTCTTGCTAGTTATCAAAATGTTTGAATACTGCAACATGTCAAAAAAAAAAGTCTCATACATAGAGATTGCTTCAGTGTGGAAATGCTACTTATAAAAGAATATTTTGCAAATCTAAATGTCTTACATTCCTGGAAGATATTTTTCTCTTTAGGTAATAGACGAAAACTACTTAATGAATCTAGTAGTAATGACACCTAGTTTGGAGTGAGTTCCATTTATTTTGATCAGTGCGCCTTCAAGAGGGAAAATTGCATGCAGTGAATAAATTTAAAATATTGCAGCTGGGGAAGCAAACATCGAGACAACTTGTGGTCTCTCCTGTGTGTTGGAGTAAAATGCTGCACCAGATTTAGATCTGTGGGAGGAGAGGGAATAGCTAGTGTCTGATTTTGATCTCCTTTATTGGTATGCATCAGGAACAACTCCATCAGGAAGTTCCACTGATTTAAAGTGGTATGAGATCAGAATTGGGCCCTTCATGTCCAGTGTACCTTAGCTACCTAAAGCTTTTGTATAGCTCCTGTTACCTGGATATCCAGGTAAATCACATCAAAGAGCACAAAGCTGCAGAAGGTTGTGCTTCTCATTCCGTTTCTCCAGGGAAACATGTGACTCGGGGGGTGGGGGGGAGGGTTGTTGTTGTTGCTGAGCACATTAGTTCCGGGAAAAGGTTTTCTCAAAAAGGTGTTTCTGGATCTTTTACATCTTGACCTGAATGTAATCAGATCTGAGATCACAATTAATTCCACAGGCAGGCCTTGCCACAGAGAATAATCCGTTTCCAGGCCTGATAAACAGAAGCTCTATTTATGTGTTGGTCCAGGAGTTCAGCTTGTCTTGGAGAACCATTGCAGTGACATGCTGTCTTCATCAACGAGGTACCAGTCCATGAAATGGTACTTAGGAGCATGACTTTGCACTCTGCCTTGAAAAGCATAGAGAAATGGTGAAACGTTCCAATCACAGGTCTGCTGTGTATGTTCATGGCATATTGCTGCAGACTGCACCAACCTCAGTTTCTTTGTATCAGCTCCAGCCAAGCCCTAAAAAGAGTAAGTTCCAGTAGCCCAACCGGCAGGTTATAACAGCCTGGGCTGCTGCGGTGCTGTCTTATGTAAAGTGTAGTTTACGGGATGGAAGATGAGGGAGAAGAGGGAAGGGAGAGCGAAATGATGCTACTTTGCAAAACAAGAATGAACATGTCCCAGCTTAGCTCTTGAGCCATCCTGCCCTGCATTAAAAGAAAGACTCTGGCCCCCTCTGGCACTATTGCTTATCTCCCCTGTGCAGGACCCATCTAGAGTAAAATATACCAAAGTGCCTAAGTCCCACTTGGGTTCAAGTTCCTAAGTCACTGAGGTGCTTTTTAACATATTACCCTTTGTGAGTTAGGGCAGGATTTTTCCATGAACTCTTTTGCTTCTCTGAAACAGATTCAACATTAAAATGTCTTTGAGTTGCTCATCTCTCAGAGTAATAATTATAATTAGCTCCTTTCTAATGTTTTCCTTTTACTTTAGTGTAGCTAACGCTGCAAAATAAAAAGACTTGAAATGGATGCTAGGCACAAGTGGGAAACCCCTCTGGAGTTTTAAGTCAATTCCTAACCACAATCGTCTCTGTTGTGTGAATGAAAAATCTGTGTGAATGCAAAGGTGTTTTGTGATGGTTTGCTAAGGTATTGGAACTTTAAAGCTGTGGAATAGCCATGACTGCATGGTGCAATGCTTCTCATTGCTTATTTTCCCAGATGCCACTCCTCCTGTCTCTTATCGTCTCCATCTCCTGAAGCACCTTCCCTTTACCAAATGTGTCTTGAGGTATGTCTACACAGCAGAAGCAGAGCACTGATGCGCATACCTGAGCTGGTTTGAATCCAGCTAGTGCAGGTAACAGCGGCAGTGAAGGCAGTACAGCTTGGGCTGCAGAGGGAGCTCATGAGCTGAGTAGACACCCTAGGGCCATGCTGGGCTTTTACTACAGGCCCTGAAGCCTGCACTGTGCTATCTTAGCTGCTACTGATATTAGCTGGAGTCAAGCATTTGCTGTGTGGAAACTCCCCTCCCAAACAACTTTGGCTCACTTCCCTCTGCAACAAATCTCCTCACCTCCCTGCATCCCTAAGCTCATTGAATAGACTCTAACTGCTGCTTGGAGTTCCTCTCCTTCATTTCATCAGAGATTCCCAATGACTCACCTTCTGCCCTTTGCGCCCCACTGAAATGGTCCTCAAAGTGCCTAATGAGTTCTTCCTGGCCTAAAACCATTCTCATCCTCATTGACCAGCTCAACACAACCCACCAACCTCATTTTCCAGCTATTTTACCCTCCCAGACCTTTTCTCATTCTCTCTATGCCTCCTCCTTCTGACTCTTCCTTCAGCGGGTGGTTTGGAGGCTACTATTCTTTCTTCTCTCCCCCCCTTCTACTTCCTGTGGGGGCTCCACAGGATTCCATCATAGGCCCATTGATCAGCACCCAGGCTCTAGGCAATTAAATCCTCAAAGATGACCTCACATTCTATGTGGACAACTCATGGCTCAACCTCTCTGCTACAAACTTTTCATCTTCTGTCCAAATTCAAATCTTAGCCTATCTTTCTGACACCTGTAAGGGTAATGCCACTGAACCTGATCCTGAATGAATTTCATCTTGCAGCTAGTTCATTTGGCCATGTTATCATTTTTAGAGGGAAAGTAGTTTTGTCTTTTTTTTTCTGGATTTTATTAAGAGAACACATAAGAAAATACAATAACGAACATATATCACTGATCTATTTACTGACTAATTTCCTGAAATCAGTTGAAAGTAATAAATGCAATAGTCAAATCAAGGTTACAAGTGAAATTAAATTAATAAATCAGTGGATTAACAATAACATTAACTGGGATCAACAATGGTTCCTATCATCAAATTAACACAATTGATAAGGAAGTCACAAGATCACAATGAACCTTACACCATCTAACCATGGATACTTAAGGAAGCATCTCTCCTTTCTCAGTCTTGAAATATTACTACAATCCTTCAAAGGACCATTTATTTACTAAGACATTTTCTTTCCTTCCCTTCTAGCAAAACATCTCTACTTTCGATGAGGTGATCAGTAATGCAGATCCCTCTTGCCAACGGAGGAGTTATCACTGACACCTTTATAAAGCTAGCACGACACTGAGCTGGGGCATGATTTGCTTAAATTTGTGCTGGTATCTAATTAATGGTGCTCCCTTTAATATAGATTTACTACTTAAATATGTGCACATTCACACATTTGTTCACACCTTTAGAAAAAGAGAAGTTAGAAAAAGAATCAATAAATTGGCAGCTATCCCTGCCCAGGTATTCTGTTCAAAATCAAGAAACAAAAGGGGGGGAAACTACTTCCAGAAAAGAAAAAAAAAAAGATCTGCTCTTCAACTTCATCTTAGAAGTGTCAGGGTCAGGAACTGAAGTGGATTCTGGCTTCCGGACCTTGCAGTGAAAACAAAACAGGCTTCCTCAGGGAAACTGGTGGATCAGGCAGGCAGGCATGGTCTAGCCCAGGAAAAGCAGGGGCATTAGCTGACTTGAATGTTCCAAGATGGCAGAAGAGGAACACATTTCTTCTGTGTTTCCTGTGACTTTAAGGTTGATATATGGGCTACTTCCCAGGAAACCTTCCAGGAAATCTTCTGAGACAATCAGGGGATCACAGGTCACACTCCAACAGCACAGTTCAATCCTGGCTATGTGAGGATTATGGAAGCCAGCCTCTATTCCTGCCCCAGCTCACGGTTCTTTTGTTCCAGACCACAAGCATGTGCTTAATTTCACAATAAGCAGCCATGATCTCAACAAGAGACGATGCTGCAAAATAGCTTCAACCTCCCTGTTAAATGTTAAGGGCTACACCTCCCTCAGTCTATTTATGACCTACAGAGAATAGTCATTCTTTCTAGGCCTCTTACATGTCCACTCACTCAGAACATTCTTAAAATACCTCAGACCTCAGCAAGCAAGAAATGGGGAGCTGGCCAGTTGTGGCCAGTAAGTAAACTTAAGTAAATGGTTGCTTTTTCTTTTGACCAATTATAAGGACAGGGCTGCTTTTATATAGGAGGCCCCCGACTTGCGACCGCCGAGTTCTGACCCCCCGCACTTACAACCATTTTAGTAAGTGTGGAAGGGGCCCGAAACCCCCGACTTACATCCTCAGCCCGCATTTACAACAGCGCACGGTGCCTATCGTAAATGAGGGTTCAAGTTACAACACCCCCGACTTGCGACACTTCCCGCGGAACAAATCGCATTGCAAGTCGGGGCCTCCTGTATATCTGTTAATCTACATAAAGTAAATTAAGATTTGTACACACTATTGTAGGATCATATATCTTATGCAGCTCCTCGTGAATGTCCAGTCATTTTATTCGAAAGAGAGTTTTTAATCTTTTCCCTTCATAATCTCCCACTCCAGTCTCTCATGCACCATAGACACCACCCCCACATCCCTGTTATTCAGGCCCAGAACCTGGGCATGATCTTTCACTATGCCCTCACTTGAGCTCCACATCAAAGCCTTATCTAAATCTTGAAGCTTCCTGCTTTCCACCTCTTAGCCCCAATCTTTCTCCCATGTAATATAAGTAGAACTGAAGAAAGATGGTAAGTAATCAGGAGGGACCTAGGGGCTCAGGAATACAAGCTGGGATCAGGCTGCTACCAGGCAAACACAGATCTCACATCCTGTAACCATGGTGGCCTCTATGGAAGCTCAGTAAAGATCCTTCCTACATCGCTTAGTGCTAATGAAACAATCTTCAGGTAAATTTCTCATCCACCATGCCCTCATCATCCTCATCAATTATTGCAACATCCTTCAAGCCATGACAAATCTATCTTCCTCACATACATCTAGGGCCCTACCAAATTCACAGCCATGAGAAATGCAAAACAGATGGTGACATTTATCTTGCCTCCCCCCATGAAATGTGGTCTTTTGTGTGCTTTTATCCTATACTATACAGATTTCTCCAGTTGGGGGTCCTGACCCAAAAGGGAGTTGCAGAAGGTTATTTTAGGGGGGTCATGATATTGCCACCTTTACTTCTGTGCTAACATCAGAACTGGATGGCTGGAGAACAGCTACTGTTGCCTGGGCACCCAGCTCTGAAAGCAATGTGCCTCCCCTCACCAAATGCAGTGCAGTAGTAAGGGTGGTATTAGCAAACCATGCCACCATCACTTCTGAGCTACTGCCTTCAGAGTTGGGCTACTGGACAGTGGTGGCTGCTGAATTGATTTACCCAGCTCATCATTATGAGCACAGCATTTCTCTGCACAGAGTCCAAGACCTCCTCCAGATCTAAATGTATCTCTGTCCCCTCAGTTAAATGATTCCAATTTCTTTGCCATGTCTGTAGCAAACCCCTTTATAAGTGTCAGCCATCAGAGAAGAACAGAGATTCACCAAGTAAGCATGGATTACACCAGCACAAATGTTACTGAAATAATAAAGCCATCCCATGCAGAAAGGAAAAATAGATGACCAATGTCATTCTTTGTTCTAATGAAAAAAACAGTAGATTGGAAACCACGCACAAAGGACAATGGGGAAAGGTGGATTGAGGAGGATGCATGAGGTCATGAAAATTAAGGGTCTGCAAATGAGGGAAGATAAAGTGAAGGTTTTTTACAGGTGCGTCTACACTGCACCGTTATTTTGAGGTAACTAGTGTTATTTCAAAATAACAATATGAGCGTCTACACAGCCATTCTGTTATTTTGAAATTTCCATTATTTGGAAAAGTGACCAAACACCTATGGCAGGGGTGGCCAACCCATTACAGACGAAGAGCCAAAATAGTGGTGGATACAGCGCAAAGAGCCGAGGGGAAAAAAAAGCCCCGGCTGCAGCCCTTTTAAGAACAGAGCAGGCATTGCCCTTTTAAGGGCGGCCATTTTGAAGGCAGCCATTTTGAAGTCTGCACCAGCGTCCCGTGCAGACAGAAACATGCTGCCCCTTGAAAAGCCACGGGTGCGGGTGCGGGTGCGGTGCGGGTGCAGGCGCCGCAATTTTTTCTTTGAAGAGCGGCATGCGGCTCATGAGCTATGGGTTGGCCACCCCTGGCCTATGAAATGACCATGGTATTAAACTCCATACCAAGGTAGCAGTTTATCAGGCAGTTGTCCTGAATATCCTGCTGTATGGTTCAGAGTCAAGGACAACATATCATCACCATGTTTTGAAGCTCGATCAGTTCCATATATGTTGTCTGAGGAAGATTACCCATGTGAATTGGTGGGACAAAATTCCTAACACGGAGGTTCTTAAGCTGTGTGGTGTCATAGACATGGAAGCAATGCTTATAAACAAACAGTTTCACTGGATTGATCATGTTATGAGGATGGATGACACACGGATACCAAAGATGGTCCTCTATGGTCTTCTATGGCCAGCTTGCTCATGGAAAGCGCTTTATCGGTGGTCAGTATAAGCACTATAAAGACATCTTAAAGGCCAATGTGAAGTCATGGAGCATATCTCCCAATGATTTGGAAACTCTAGTTCAGGACACATTGTCCTGGTGGCAAACCATTGTACAGGCTCTTAATTGCTTTGAGAGTCAGCATATCCAGGCATTACAGGAAAAGCATAGGATCCAAAAGGAAAGTACAACGCCTGCAATTGGTGGTTTTTTATGTGACATCTGTAATTGGCTTTGCTGATCAAGGATTGGTTTAGTTGCTCATCAATGGCGTCATAGAAGATGAGATCCGTCGATCAACGGCTCAGTCCAAGAAGAAGAAAGATTTTGAAATAACGGACAGCTTATTCCGAAATCTGTAAGCCTCATTCTATGAAGAATAACACCTATTCTAAAATAGCTGTTTTGAAATAAGGCATGTGTAGATGCTCTGCTGCTGCTATTTTGAAATAGCTCCTTACTAGGGCCATTCTAAGTTATTCCTCCCCAGTGCCTCCTGGGGCTTTAAATTAAGATAGTATGTTTCAAGTGTGGTTTGGCATAATGACTCTAAGATTAGGTTTTGAAAGAAGAGTAAATCTCCCAGAACTTGAGAATCTGGGGGGAAATAGTGAAAGAGAGAACCACAAATTCTACATTATTTGCTGAAATTTGCTATTTCAGCTTGCTCCACCAAGACGTCTCCTCAGCTTTAGTTGCTGAATGCGGCATGAGAAAACTTGGGAAATGACACATTTCCCTGGTGCAATTTAACTGTCATTTGAACAAATTGGTTCTATTAGCTTTAATCTGCTCTGTACGTTTTCCCTTGTGTATGTATATGCGTGTTACAATGAAGATGTTCGTTAGACATTGCACATTCAGTTGGAAGGCTCAGATACATTTGACATGCCCCCTACATAGGGTAAGAGTTTTAGACATATTTTAACCAATTTTTAAAAAACATGTTTGAAATTTTAGATATATAGGGTCAGATTCTCCAATCTTCTAAGGCTATTTTGTGTCACTTGAAGTTATGCAGCAGCAAATCAACCTTAAAATTGCCAGAGGTAGCTGATGAAGAATGCTTTTTGTGAAGGTTACTGTCTACCAGCTTTTATCTCCTCTACCAGCTGCACCATGCCCCCAGCCTAAGGAGAGAGAAGGGAATGACAGGACATTTCATTGGTAGGACATGGATGGGCATTGCTTCACTGGAGTAAGAAATTCCTGGGTCATTGGAACATTATATGAAAATCTGGGATATACAGTCCCTTTAGAGGTAGAAGTAGGAAAAGGGACAATTTGGGATTTGTAATTGAATTGTGTCTATGGCCAGGTATATACTAGACCTGGAAGGTATGGAACTCCAGCTATGTAAATAATGTAGCTAGAGTCAACGTACCTTAAGCTCAATTGATGCCATCGACGTTGTGAATCGAGCAGTACTGGCACCAACCAGGGGTGCCCTCAGCATTCAGTTTAGCGGGTCCTCACTAGACTCACTAAATCAAATGCCAGAAGATCGATTTCCAGTGCAGTAAGTATAGGTGTGGCCAATGAGGTTCGCAAAAGTGTATATGAATTCCATGTTTATAGATCAACCGTCAGGTGAGTCTGATGAAGAAGCATGAGTGTATTTGAGATCTGGTGCTTATATTCCACGTGTCTTTTCAAATGCAACACAGTAAGTTCTGTTTTTAAAAGTGAGAGGTTAGTGGATGTAGTGTGTGGGGCACAAATATTAGTTTTGAAATATCATTAACTATTCTAAAATGCAAGAAATTGCATCTATTAATACAAAATTTATGGGGGTGGGGAAGGGAGAATACAACACATTCCTTTTTCAAAAGGCCTTATCTAAAACACCTAGTAGTCAAGAATAGCCTTTCTATTGATTTTAGTAGACTTTGGACCAGGTTCTTAGTTTTTTCCTCCTTAGTTTTTCCCCATTAGTTCTAATATGACTGCACAATAGGATATACCCATGTTTACTAAGGCCTTGTCCCCATGGGAAAGTTTTACCCATATAACCAATTTAGTTGAACCAATACAAATCCTTTCTTTGGTTTAGTGTGATCCTATTCCCAATCAACTTAAGTTAACTGAGAAAATATTGTGAAACTGAAATAAGTGTATCCACACAGGGGTTTTCACAGATTTTACTAAGTTGGGGTAAATTCACTCCTTAAGTGAAACTGCTGCAAATTTCTTGTGTAGACAAGGCCTTCCACTGATTGCATATGGTGCCATTCTGCAAAGCATTAGCTTTTAGAGACAATACTTCCTGGAGTCATGACCCTTCAGCACACAAATGTTCAACATTCTTTCAAAGGAGCCTGGGCAGTTTGGGGGAAAATATAAAATTATTTTCATGATTAGCAACAGCACATTGTTCTAGTCACCAAGAAAAGCCAGCTGGAATGTACTCTCCCATTGGCTGTAGTGGTGTATGGGTATTGCGGGCACACTTGAGCTCTGGGGAAAAAAAACAGATTGTTTTATATAGGCAACTCTCTAATGGCTCAGCAAAGTTTTCAGTTCAAGAATGTGAAAATGAAGTGTTTTGGCAATTTTGAAAGCATTTTCCCCTACCATCTTTTTTAAGTCAGGAGATTTGTTGAATCCAAACTTACTTCACAAACAGATTCAGTTTTGATAAATTAGCATTTTTGTATAAAAAATGTTTTATTAAAAATTTCCAAACCAGCTCTACTTTGTCCCTGATGGCAGGAACTCATGGCCACTGGCTCCTTCTAGTAGAAACCCAACTCTGCAGGGATAGAGTAAGAAGTTTCCTCCAGAGCTGGAGCCTGACACATACAACTGACAAATGAGATTGTACTGATTAAAGACACAACCAGAATGAGAGGAGAAGTAAAGGAAGCTGTAAAAATTTTTTTAAAGTTATATTAAAATGGAAGAAAATGGAAGTTTATTATAATGAATCTAAACAAGTTAGGAATTTCAGAAAATTGATATGACTAGATGGAATTGATAGAATTATTAGTTATAATGAGAAAAGAGAGAAAAATGTTGAATAAACATTTCTGTTCTGTATTTGGAGTAAAAACGGATTATATTTTCTCATAGTATGATGACAACACCCTTTCCATTAATCATTGATCTCTAGAAGATATAAAACAGAAGTTATTAAAATCCTATTAAAAATAAGATTCAGACAACGAGTATCCAAGAGTTTAAAATGAGCTGGCTGAGGAGCTTAAGACTTGGAGCACCAGAAAAATTTCAGAAGACTGGGAGAAACCGAACATGGCATTTTTTTAAAAGGGTGAACAAAAGCTTCTTAATTATAAACAATCCTAGGCAAGATAATGGAGCAATGGATACATGACTCAAATCTACTATATATTTGAGAGAGTTTGTGCATCTGTGTGCCCATCCATCTGTCTTTCTGTGAGTCCACTTGTTTAAGAACTCCTCCTAAACAGTGAGAGCTAGGACCAGCAAATTTGCTACGAGGCTTCCTTTTATCCTAACTTTAAGCAAAGTCAGGATTTGATTGTGCCAGGAAAATGGAGTATGCCTGGAATCCAAATTTGTCTCATCAAAAGCTAAGTGGGAGTGGGGAAGGGTATGCTAGCAGTCACAGTTATACCCATGCGTGAGCACAAGTGGCTGGCTGGAGGGTCTCTGAATTTCGCCATCCACTGTCCATGGGCAAGGTTCCCATGCTGGTGCTAAGCATGGTTACCCCACTCCTGTGCTGGCCCCCATGTCCTGCAGCTGCATCCCAAACCTCCCTCAGCCCCAATGCCAGATCCTGGAGGGAGCCCAGGTGGGCAGTACAGCCCTGGCCGTTCCTGCCAGCCCCAGGGAACAGCCACTGCCATCTGGCCGGCATGGCCCCAGGCAGCCCTGGGAAGCTGTAGCCACCTGACCAGCATGGCCCTGGGAAGTCCTGTGGAGCCCTTGCTGGAGCAGCATGACTGCAGGCACCCAGGGAGCTGCCACTGTCAAAGAATCACCTCCCTTGCAACTGTGAGTGGCCTCTGTGAGCCCCCCAAGACCTCCCAGCTCCCTGCCCTGACTCCTGCACCCTCACCCTCTGCCCTGAGCCCCCTCACCTGCCAGCCCCATGCCCTGACTCCTGTACTCAACCTCCTGCTCTGAGCCCCCACCACACCTCCCAGCTCCCTGACCTGATTCCTGCACCTTCACCCTCTGCCCTTAGTCCACCCCCACTTCCCTGCTCTCTGCCCTGATTCTACACCCCCACTTTCTGCTCTGAGCCCCACAAGGACCCAAGCAACACCAGGTAAATCCGCTAGTAAAGAAATACAGGAGAGTAATGTGAGTAATGCAAATCCTATGAGTTTATGTAAAATAGATCATTCAAACTAACTTGCTACCTTTTTATAGGATTATAAATTTGGTTGATAAAGATTATAGTGTTGGCACAATAGACTTCAATAAGGCATTTGACATGGTACCACCTAACATTTTTTATTAAAAAAGTAGAATACTATGTGTACCAAGTTTCCCCTAGGGGCCCGCTGGACACCCCGATATCGTTTATCGTGAGCCGGGCTCCCCATGCATGTACCCTTCCCCAAAAATTGTTGTCCAACTCGGCTAATTCGCAGTCGTTCGGGAGGTCGTGCCCCCCGTCACCCTGTTCGGGGATATATTGCCCCTTAAACTCTTCTCACCGGGAGCGATTTGAGGTGGTGGGGTAAAGGGGCTCAGGCCCACCTTCACTCTGAGCCCCGGCCTAGGGTCCTAAGGCAGGGAGTTGTATCCCTGCTCAGCAGATGGGGCTGTGACCCCCTAAACCCACCCGCTCACGGGTTCCGTGGCCCTGCCCTGGGCCACCTCTTTCCCCGCCACTGGTGTTAGTCCTCAGTCAGCGGGAGGTAGGACTCATCACGTGCCTCCCCCCACGTCACAGTCCCATGTAGGGTCTCCTTCCCTTGGTCTCTTCCTTCGCTTTCTCCTCCCCCTCCTCCGGTTCCGCACCCCCCTTTTAAACTGCCCGCCTGTCAGCCGACGGTCAGGGCAGTGTGTGTGTGTATGATACACCCAAGTCTTTTCTGCTGGGACACAAGGTCCCGTCATAGCGGGCAGCCTAGGAAAGGCTGAAGGGCGCCCCGAGGAGTTTTACAGGGAGAGCTTATTACATCTCAGATTTCAACTGCTAGGATACAGGATCCCTTCGCAGTGGGCAGTCTAGAGAAGACTGAGAGATGCCCCACGGATCTGTCACCTGGGAGTGGCATGATCCAAAACGCCCAAGCTCTTCCTATGCCTGTCCCTTATGACCGGCTGAAGTTCTTTTAATTGTGTTTGGTTCTGTTACAGCAACTGAAGGAGTCAGGTTAAAGCTTAAACAGTTACAGGTTTATTAAGGAGACTTATAAAGCATGTGGTTACAATGGCTATTGCTCTATTTCTTAATTATTGACAAATATAGATCTTAAAAATGGTTACAAAGAAAATAAAGATAGAAAATAGAAATAATGGTACCAAGTGACAGCTTAATCTTTAAAGAGCTCTAAGTCTATGTGTACACTTAAGACAAAGGACACATCCAGGTACAATATTTACCCCCTTCTGTGCCTCTCGACTCCAGCGGGTCAAGCCAGGGCCGGTCCCTCAGTTCCTAGGAAAGACAAATATGAGGTGGGCATCCCCATGGAACCTCGGGAGGCAATTACCTAACCCGACCAGCAGGCAGATGGTAGATTGACACTCAGAGTAAGTGTGCTGCTGGACCCATCTTTATACCCATAGGAGCCCATATCTTCTTTCTTATCTAAGATGCCAAATTGTGTTGGTCTGTCTTTGGACGCCAGTTCTTACAAGGGAGTTTCAACTTAATTTACACTTGCAAGAGAGATAACTAAATTGTGAGTACTGGACATTCTTTACTGGGTGGGAGATTCCTCCCCCCTGGATGAGTGTGTGTTCGTATCAATATGGGTTTCAGTCAAGGCAGTTCTCGCAGCCTCGAGGTCAGCAATCGGCGTATCTCTGTTTACAGCCATCCATGGTCACAGCAGCCAGCATATCCATGCCTTCTGTCTATGCTGATGTTACTGCTCTGTGTGCCCTGTGTGCTCCAGGCATCTCAGAGAGGGGCAAGCAAGATGTTACGGGGGGGAGGGGAGTGTTCCTGTCTGGCTACACTGCCCAGGCGGCTGAGGGCACCTCCCCCTCCGTGCCCCCAGTCGCGCCCTCCGGCGTCATCCCCGCGACGCAGCCGGTGACGTCATTTCTGTGCGTCTTCGGCCGCTCATCGCCTGCATCCCTGGCACCGTCGCCTTTTCCCCTGCCATTCGGTCCCGAACCCGCCCATCTCTCTACCTCGCCGGTGGCCTCCGGACCCTCCGCCTGTCCCCCGCAGCATGGCCCGGGGTTATCCCAAGTGCGGGGTGCCCCCGCTCCGTCACACTATGAAATTAACATGGCACACATTAAGTGGATTAAAAACTGGCTAGCTGATAGGTCTCAAAATATAGCTATAAATGGGCAACTGTCATCAAGAAAGGGAGTTTGCAGTGGAGTCCCACAGGAATTGGTTCTTGGCCTTACACTGTTTAATATTTTTATCAAATGACCTTAAATAAAACATAAGATCATCACTGATAAAGTTTGCAGGTGACACAAAATTTGAAGAGTAGTAAACAATGAAGCAGGTACATCATTGATTCAAAGTGACCTGGATAACTCCATAAGCTGGAGGCAAGCAAGTAATGTATTTTCATATAGCTACATATAAATGTACACATCGAGGGGCAAAGAAAGTAAGCCATAGTTGCATGATGGAGAACATTTCTTGGCAAGCAGTGTCTCTAAAAGAAGGATTTGGGGGTCATGGTGGATAATCAGCTAAACATGAGCTCCCAGAGTGACACTGTGGCCAAAGGAGCAAATGCAATCCTGAGACATATAAACAGGGGAATCTGAAGTACAAATAGAGAGGCTGTTTTACCTCTGTATTCAGGATTGATGTGACTACGTGGTTCCGTTCTGCTGCTCACCATTTCAAGAAGAAAGTTGATAAATTGGAGAGGGTTCAGAGAAGAGCTAGAGAATGATTAAAGGATTAGAAAACATGCCTCATAGCGATAAAGCTAAAAAAACTGAGCCCTATGAGTCTAACATTCTTTCTGTTAAAGGCTGAGTTGATTGCAGTCTGTGAGTACTTACATGGAGAAAAAATCTACGATATATTTGAGGGAGTTTGTCTGTGAGTGAGTGAGCAAGTCCGTCTGTCAGTCTGTCCTTCTGTCTGTTCAAGAACTCCTCCTAAATAGTAAGGTCACCAAATTTGTTATGCAGCTTCCTTTTGTCATAACTTACAGCAATGCCAGGGTTTGGTTGTGCCAGGACAATGGGATGAGCCTAGAATGTGATTGTTTTTCATAACATGGAAAGGGTGGGGGCTGCTAGCACAGACAGTTACACAGTGTTATGACCACAAGGGGGCAGCAGGGAGCAGAGATGGGTACCAGGACAGCTATAACCCCTTTTGGGGCAGCCAGAGGAAAGGGTGATGGTAAACTTACTGCCTGCTGCCTGGCCAGCACAGCCCCCACAACAGCCAGCCCCAGGGAGCTGCCACCCAGCCACTGTGGCACCCACCGGGGCTGCCACTCGAGTAGCATGGTCCCTGCCAGCTCCTGCACTCACCCCCACTCCCTGCCCTGAGCACCTCCTTATGCCTAAATCCTGACTCCTGCACCCGTCATACTCCAGCTCCCTGACCAGAGCCCTTCCTCAACACCAAACTCTGACTCCTACACCCCACACACACCCCCAGCCTCCTGCCCTGAGCCCTTCCTCATCCTCAGCCATGACTCCAGCACTCCCCACAACAACCCCCTGCCCTGAGCCCCTCTTCACCCCCCAATCCTGACTCCTGTACCCCACAAAGTCCCATCCCCTTGCCCTGAGTTATCCACACCCTCAAACCTAACTCCTGTACCCCCCATACACCCAGCCCCCTGTCCTGAGCCCTTCCTCACTCCCCAACCTTGACTCCTCCACCCCACACCCCCAGATCCCATCCCTGAGCCCCCTCCCCCACAGCCCCAAGTCCCTGCTCTAACTCCTACACACACACACACACACACTCCCAGCCCCTGCCATGAAAGACCCAAGCAACACCACGTAAATCATCTAGTATTTAATAAATGGGATCTTCAGTTTGGCAGAGCAAAGTGGAACATAATCCAAAGGCTGAAAGTTGAAAGTAGAGACATTCAAAGTGGAAATAAGGCAAAAATTCTCAACAGTGAAAGTAGTGAACCATTGGAACAGTTTACCAATGGACATGGTGAATTCTCCACTAGTAACAATTTTTAAATCAAGACTAGATGTTCTTTCTAAAAAACCTGTTCTAGAAATTATTTTGGCCTGTGTTACATAGGAGGTCAGACTCGATTATTCCAAATCCATAGATTCTGGCCTTACAGTGTACAAATGCATAACCTCTCCTTTGGTCCCAGAATTCTCTTTGCCCCTCCCCAGGCAATGGATATCAGTTTCACTGGTAGCTACACAACTATAGCAAAGGAGGTAGCATTTGCCTCAAAAATTGTCTTATCAGCTCTCCAGCGGACACATTGGCAGCCAATGGAAAAAAAAAAAACCAGGAAGATCCCTTGGCTTTCGCTATTGTCAATGTCTATGTTATTTACCTTGTTTTACATTGCACCTGCAGTGAAACTCCACTGGAGAGATGTTCCTGTTCCAATTATCTCCTGCCACAGTCTGATGAGAGTAGAGTTACTCACTCTGTCAAGGCTTTGGAGTTTAAGATAAGATCCATACAATGATTAATAATTCATGTGTCTAATGTGATACACGATGTAAAGAACGTTAATTGCAGAGGCAGTTTTTATTATTCTCTTGACTGTAACTTGTCATTCTGAATGTGAGTCAAATGCCAAATTAAGGCTGGAAACCGGTTCCACAAATGAAATCTTTTCATCATTCTAATTTCAGATTTAAATCCAATTGTCTTTATTTACTACTCTTGCTACTTGCATTGAAGTCAGTTCCACCCATTGGCTTTTTATTGGTTTCAAACCTTAACTTTTATTTTCCAGTATTGCAAATGCAAAAATTTCTGTCATTGCTAGATACAGCCACAGATATGTTTGTGTTAAAACAATACAATTATCATAAACATTATATTGCACATATGCTCTGTGCAGGGCTGGTAGCTCTGCCTCTTATTAAAGTTGCCTGATACTTCCCATTTCAAGGCAGTGTTTTCAGTTGCTTGAAGTTGTAACTGCCAAATTTGAAGCAGATCAGTCACTTCTGAGGTTGTTGGGAAAAATACATTGTTTTGCTAATGTTAAAAACTTCTGGCAAACATTTCTTGATTCTACTTCCCCATTCTTTGGCTATGTCTAGACTACAGAGTTTTGTCAGAAAAACGGCCATTTTTCCAACAAAACTTGAGTTACGTCCACACTGCAAGCGCATTCTTTTGACAGTAAATTGACAGAACTGTTGTTGCAATTGTGGCTGTGCCAAAATCCAGGTCTGGGCACTGAACTGAAAGCAGGGAGCCTTTCTCTCCCATACTCCTAGTTACCCACTCCTTGGCCCAGGTAGCAAGCAGAAAGAAACTGCCTGATTTGAATGCAGACGTAAGAAGAACTAGACCAGTGGGATGGTATGAGGGGTGTAGATTGGACAAAGGGAGAGGATGGGAACTGAAAGTCTGTGATAAGAGGTTGGCAAGGGAACAGCGGGGCTGACAGACTTTCTGAGACTTGGGGCTTTGTGTCTGCATGTGTGGGAGGGTGCTCAGACAGAAGGGGCATGGTTGGGAGCAGCCAGCCCTCAGAGGCACCCGGAGAGTGCTGTGCCACCACTTTCCCCCTCCAGCCCTCAGAGCCACCTGGAGTGTGCGGCACTGTGCTTAGGTAGTGATTTAAAGGACCAGGGGCTGGGAGCTTTGGGTCTTCTTGTATCACCAGGCCCCAAGGCAACTGCCCCTTCTTCTCCACCACCCCACCTAACCTCCCATCAGCAGGCCTGCCAGGGAATAGAGAGAGAAAATAGGAATGGGAGATGGATTGGGCTCAGCATGGAGATTGGAAGGCAGGGGTCCTGTAGAAAAAATAATATGTGATCTTGTGATTAAAGAGTCTATCACAATGCACAAGGGGCCCAATTAAGGTTGCACAGTCAATGTTATTTTTATGTTGTCTTGTGTGTGTAATATATACAGCGATTAATATCCCAAAGGATTCCAAAGCACTTCACAAGCTACAAACTTCTCCCCCCACTGAAATGCCTTTGGGATGAGATACAGCAGATTTTCAGTAGCTCAAAACCAGCTCTAATCAACCTGTTAGGATGGGAAGTGAAGGAGAACACCATGGCAAAGTGAAACTGCAGGGGAATTTTAATTAGGTGCAATTAATCAAACTGTAATTTGGTCAGGATGCTGGGGCTAACACAACTAGTCTTTCAAAGAGTGCCATGGGATTTTTTATGGCCATTTGTGAATTCAAGATAGTATGAGATTATTTTTTTTCCAAACAAGGAGAAAGCATTGGGACAATCTGCAAAGAAGAGAGACACAGTACTTCATTCTATAACAAATGGATATTTAAAATTGGATTTATGCTATTGTTTTAACTGTTTTTAAATCTATGCATACATCTGGCTAAGGCCCCAGTCCAGCAGTTATTCAAAAAAAGCAGACTTCTCACTGGAATAATTTGCAGAATCAGAGCCTAGGGGCCAGGGATGTGATCTGTGAAAGTACTTAAATACCCAAATCCCATTTTTAAGCGACACTGAAATCCACAAATCTCTACTTGGCTGCTGCCTACATCTGTAGGCATCAAAACTCATTTGGCCCCTGCCATTGGACATGCACACTGCAGCCTCACTCTATCTCCCACCTAAGCCACAGAGCAATCACAAACCAGGGAAGAGAGGTATGTGACCACCTAAATTGCACGAGACTCTGTCTGGTAGGCATGTGATGCTGTATGATTGAAATATGACCACTTATATCAATTATATTACCATCGTTAGACAATAGCAACAAATCTCGTACAAAGCTTGTCACGTAAGTTGTCAATGGAAAAATTTATGATTTGCTAAGTATGGTGATCCTGATTATATACATGTATTTTGGATTAAAATTATACACATATCTGTATCCCTATTGTATTTGTTCCTGGGGTAACACTCAAGGTCATTTACATGCAGTCTAGCCAGCACATTGTGAATGGACTATTCAAGTTGCTGGCCCAGCAAAGACACTTAATTCTCACAATGGGCCATGGAAGAAACTCATTCCTTTCTTCTTGTAAACGCCTCCGAGAAGCCAATGGCAGCCTCTGTGAGACATACTCAAATGAGAATGACGCATTTAAGCACATGTGTCATATTCATATGATCCTGGATTCCATCTTGTGCCAATAAGTTTCCAGAAACTGTGTTGTGACTTTATTTGGGTCAGTAACATTCCAAACACATGACAGAGGATATAAAAGAGCTCTGAAACATCTCCATGTTGCCTCTTTACTTTTCTAATTCGCTGGCCTGTGAATTTACAACTGAAAGGAACATATGAACTAAGGACTTTCCAATCTTTTTGAAGTTACCAGAGTTTTTACAAGCCAGCCATCTATAACATCACTGCTGCAAAACTGAGATAAGAACATTGCCATGATTGTATGTATATGGTCTATTAACCATTTTAACTCTTTTCCTCTTTTCTTTATTAATACATCTTTAGATTTTAGTTACTAAAGAATTGGCAGCAGCATGATTATTGTAAAAGATCTGTGTTATATATTGACCTTGCTATGTGACTGATCTCTTGAGATTAGAAAAATCCTTTGATAAAAATGGTTTTCAATAACCATTCATCAAAAAGTTAAGTGTCAAGGGGTATGTCTACACTACAGCGCTATTTCGAATTATCTTATTTCGAATTAGTTAATTCAAAATAAGCTAATTCGAAATAACGCATCGAGACCCAAAAACTAATTCGAAATAGCGTTTTTCTAATTCGAAATAGCACGTCCACATTGAGTGGACCCTGAATCGAAGGTAAGGCTGGCTGGAACCAGTGCCAAAAGGGCATCAGGGTCGGACTTAGTGTGTGGGGCTGCTCCCTCAGGCTAGCCAAGGTCTGTGCTTAAAGAGACCCGACCCCCCATCCTGGACAGACAGTTCTCAGGTTTCTCTGCTTGCTGGTCCACCTCGCTGAGAGACAGTAAAGCATTTGTGCCTCAGAGTGCTCTGCTTGCCCTCACTCGGGACACCATGGCACTCTGCAACATGGAACCAGACCTGTCCCTGGGCACGCCGGTGCATCTCGTGGGGTCATTGCCATCATCCCGGCTGCACTTGCTGCAGGCTGCCATCCGGGAGGTCCATCGCGGGGCTGTCAGGATCCAGGAGGCCCTGCAGTAGAGCGTCCACCCCGAGGAGCCCTCAGAGCCACCCCAGTCCTCCCCACCGGGGGCTCGTGCCCCATTCCTCCCTCTCGTCCTTCCACTTACCCTTCCCTAGCCCCCCCTTCCTGATCTCAAATAAAAGACACGTATTTTCAAAAATAGAAACTGGGTTTATTTAACACAACTGGGGGGGGGAATGAAACTCTGGGGAGACGGGGGAAAGGAGGCAGGAGAGGGCAGGAGAGAGGGTGGGAGAGGGGAGGGGGAAAACTGGGAGGAGGGAGCTGGAAGGGGGAAGCAAGGGGAAGAAGGGGGAGGGGAAGCTGAGGCTCAGGGGTGGGGGTCTCGCCAGGCCAACCACCTCCCAGCATGGCAGGGGAGGGGGCCTCGGCGTCCCCGGGTGGATGGGGAGGAGGGTGTGGAGGATGAGGTGGGGGGTGTGGACATTGAGGAGGAGGGTGTGGAGGTTGAGAAGGAAGCAGTGGGAGGGGGGGCAGGAGTGGGAGGAGGGACAGTAGTTGGGGGGACAGCAGGTGCAGGACCAGCATGGGGCACCATGCTCTGCAGCAGGGCCTGCAGGTTAGAGTTCAGTGCTCAGTCCTCAGCAAGCTGCTCCCGGTGGAGCTGCATGTCCTCCAGCATCCAGGCCTGGATGGTGTGGTGCAGGGCTCGCAGGGCCCCTAGGTGCTGGTCCCAGTACTCCTGCCGTGTGCTGGGGGTCCGGAGCAGGCCGTGGGTGCGGGAGCATGTCCCGGGTGGGGTGGTGCGCCCTGCACAAGCAGCTGGTGCAGCTGTAGAGAAAGAAGAGAAGTGGTCAGTTCTCCCTGGGGACACAGTGGATGATGCCCAGCCCCCCCCCGCGACGTGAGGGCGACCGTGCCCTGAACCGTCAGAGCCAATGTGCTTGCACAGAGCCCATGGTCGGGATGTCTGGCTCTCCCCGGGACTGGGAGCTGCCCCAAGACCGCACCCATGCCCCTGTGCCGTGTATAGTGTGGCCAGGGCGGGGGGGAGATGTCCCCTGCCTCTGTGTAGAGGGGGCGTGTGAAGGGAGAGCATCCTGCTGGGTCCTGCGTGTCAGGTCTCTTCACACACGCATGTGCCTATTGGGCCACGGCCCCTGTGTGTCATGCAGCTGGAGCCACCTGCCCAAGGGTGGCACGGCACGTGCTCACACGTGCACAGGTGGCTGCGTGATCCGTGGGAGGCATGGCCCACGCGCGCGGTCCCTGGTCTCCCTCCCTACCTCCCCCCCCCGGGTAGGGGACAGTGCTGGCACTTACCCAGTATGGCCTCCCTGGACAACCCTGCCGACTCCGGTGCCAGAACAGCTGGCGGTGGCCCCCTCTGCTGCGCCCAGGTCAGGGCCCTCCGGTCCCGGCTTGCTGCCTCCCGGGCTGGCGTGGACCGCCCCACCACCCAGGATTCGGTCGAGGGTGGGGAAGTAGGGGCAGGTGGTAGCCCCTGCTGCGGCACTGCCCCTGGTGGCCCTGGCGTACACCTGCCTGAGTTCCTTTACTTTCAGGCGCACCTCCTCCTGGGTGCGCCTGTGTCCCTTTCCGGCCATGGTGGCCACTATGCGGCCATAGATGGCTGCGTTCCTCCGCCTAGTGCGGAGATCATGGACATTGGGGGCCTCCCCCCAAACCTCAATGAGGTCCATGATCTCCGCACTAGTCCACGAGGGCGCGCGCCGTCTACGGCCCATGGCTGGACCCTGGGTACTGGGGGACTGGGCGGGGGAAAGCTGGCTGGGACTGGCTGCCTGGCTCATCCTGGGGCCACTGGGTCAGGGGCAGAGACTGCTGGCAGTCCTGGCTCTGGCAAGTGCCGTCTGGCCAGAGTCTACCCCTTTAAGGGCCTCAGGGCTGGGGGAGAGGAGAGGAGTTTTCCTGGTTTGGCCCAGAGTGGCCACCAGGGGGAACTGGGAAGGGCTGGAGGCCCCCTAATTCAAAATAAGTGTCTACACAGCACTTATTTCGAATTAGCTATTTCGAA
This sequence comes from Pelochelys cantorii, assembly GCA_032595735.1. Classification (NCBI taxonomy): domain Eukaryota; kingdom Metazoa; phylum Chordata; order Testudines; family Trionychidae; genus Pelochelys; species Pelochelys cantorii. The sequence goes on along the minus strand of CM064326.1, from coordinate 326,548,549 downwards.
TTAGGCATTATTCCTCGTAGAATGAGGTTTACCTAATTCAAAATAAGGGCTCCACTATTTTGAATTTATTTCTAAATATCGGTTTGTATGTGTAGACAGCTATTACAATTAATTCGAAATAACGTCTGTTATTTTGAATTAACTCTGTAGTGTAGACATACCCAGGGTGATGAAATAATGGCTGGTGTGCCTCAGGAAATTGCCTTTTTAACTTCTTCTTAACCAATGTTGTGAGACAGAAGTTTACTTTTGTTATGGGCTGAGTATAATCTAATATAAAATAACCACCAGTGTTGGGTGAATCCGTCCCATTTCTCAACAGTTTGTCCTGAATCTGGCATTCTCAACTGCAGCCCACTGAGGCACAGTGACTATATGTTCACTAGCTACCTAATAGATCAGATCTCTCAAGTGACTCCATACAAAATAGCTGGGAGGCAGGAAAGGAGGCCCTCTATTTTTTTTATTACCTTCAGCCTAGTGAATAGGGTATGTCCCCAGAATGTGGGAGGTCCTCTCCTCATCCTGAAAGTGAGAAGGGGTTTAATCAGGGATATGCTGCCTTTCAGTGAATAACCTTACCATTCACCTCTTGAATATTCTTATATGGATCTCCCTCAATCTCAGTGTTTGAAGTTGTTCCAGTTCAATTAAATAATTGACTACTAACTGGGCCACTGAAAGACACCAACACTCAAGTTTCCAGTTCCCCGGCCATTGCCTTTCTTGGGTGGATCTTCCTCTCACTCCTTTTTGACTAGGATATTTTCAGGCTAAACAGATCCCCAACTCCATTGTGTTATTCCCAACAAAAAAGTCTTCCTAAGCACAGCTGCTGTGCTTCTTCCCTCAGTGATTGTATACAGTGTAATTGCCCCATTTATAAGTTACCACACAGCACTTCTATGCAAACATATTTACTCTTAGGATAGAAGCATTACAGGGAAAACAATAAAAGAGCCTACATACATGCCAATAAGTTCACCCAAGATTCCCCAAAGTGTCTCCAACATAGTTTCTGGCAGGTGAGTCCTTCAACCACCAAAAGGAGTCTCTTTTGTAGTCACAAATTCGTAACAGACTCAGCCCAGAACTAACACATTCTTTACAAGTTTACTCCATACTTTATACAGTGCAGGGGGGCTTTGATCTGCATTTGCCACAAGCAGCTAATCAGTAGATAATGGGGTTTTCTCTCAGGGACTTCAAAAGGCTTCCCAAATGCCTTCTGGGAAACCAACTTCACACGCATTATCCAAACAGCTCTTTGAAGCTCCTAATATATACATTAGCCCATTCCTAGAAAGTTACAAACAATCCTGCAATCACAGTTAAACAATTGAATTTTACTACAATGGGCCCCAAAGATATTAAATCTAATTCAGTAAGTTTTGGACTTTACTGAATTAAGTTATTCAGGAAATTGCCATCTGTCACAACTACAATTCAAGCTCTCTGTACATTGCTAGAGAGCCTGACCATCTTTAGGCTAGACTTATAGCCTGCACATACAATTTTTGGAAAAAAAAGTGATGCAATTGTCTCAAGAGGATAAGGCGCTGTTGGAGTAGAACTTGAGATCTGGGACCAGTTTCTGATTTTGCTATAAGTTCTTATTTATTTAATGTATCTGTAGCTCAGTTCCCCATATATAAAACAGGACAAATGACTATCCCTTTCTCTTACCTTGTGTGTTGTTTGTCCTTGAGGCAGGCAATCTTCCTAGATGTGAGTGTGGGACTTTGTACTACAGAGATAAGTCTACAATGCAATTAAAAATCTGCATCTGGCCCATGCCAGATAACTCAGGCTTTGGGGACTGAGGCTGTGAGTCTGTTGAATTGCAGTATGGACTTCTGGATTCAAACTGCAGCTCAAGCTTTAGTACCCTGTGAAGTGGGAGGATCTTGTCTGTGCCAGATTTAAACAGCTCTGCAATCTAACTGCAGCACATCCACACCCTTCGTTTTGGAGCTCACCTGGAGCTTCTAGGTGCTACTGTTATACAAATAATGCACACTGAGTATCAAAACTTTTTCTGGGGTGCTGGGCCAATTTATTTTTTTGCCTTGAAAACTAAGTTACCAGTCCCTACTTACACTGAAATGAGTATAATAATCCAAATGTGATATCATCGAACAGAGCAACAAAACAAACACAAAAATTTGATGTTGGCCATTATAGTTTGCTATATCATGCATCAACATAATGAGTTCATTAAAATATAACTCGCAACAAGATATCCTGCTATTACTGCTAGTGCTTGTGTCTGCATTACACTGGTCATAAAATTGTTCTTTATTCTATGGGTAATGTCATGATATTTAAGAGGGGACATTTTCTGGAAGCAAAGTTGCAGTATATTGCCACATTAATACATAAGTGACATGAGACTTTCACTACTAAAGATAATATAGATTTTTTCATAAAAACCTCTCTTGGCAATTGCTTCCCATTGCACTGATTTTTGAAGAACACTTCAGATTCTCTCTCATCATGGCTTATTAACATACAGTAGTTCAGAAATTATGTCTATTTGGAGACATATTTATATTGATATTAATGAACTCTTGAGCACCCGATCACACCTAGCACCATGCGATGAAAGTAGGTTAATTTGACCTTCTTTCATCTTGCAATGAAAGGTTAATTTGACCTTCCAGACATTTCCGATGAGCTCCGAATTTTATGTGTGTGTCTCCATTAGGGCAAGAGGATGCAGCATTCAAGTATTTGAGTTTCCTTGTCTTGCATGCCAAGTGTGAGCAAGAATAAAGCCAAAGGGGTGGGAGTAAAAAAGCAACAAAATCCCAATCCCATTCTGCGGCACGTCAAAATAAAAAGCTAAAGAAAAAACATGTGTGTAATTAAGTGTAGGAAAGCCTGATCATTTTATGGAATTTAGTGCCCATTGCCAGTGGATCGCAAGGAGAACTAGGCACTGAATCCCCCTTCTGCTTTTTGAAATCTCTCGTTTAATAGGTGTTGCTATACTTTGTGCCCAATGGCAACCCCATGTCAGAAACAGTCTGCAGTCTCTTGCTCTTGTAAATATAGAAACCATAACAGATGCAACATAGTCAGTTTCCCCAGGTTGGATAGGGAATGAGCATATTGTGCATAGCATATCAGCATCCAAACTGTCAACATAGAAAAGTCACTGAAAACCTCATTAGATGCTTGCTGCATTCTTGCCTAACAAGAGATTTTAGCAATCACAACTGCTGTGTGTGGGAAGCAGGAAAAGTGTATAGTGGATTTAGATAAGCTTTTTCTTACTGATAATTTTATTTTAACTATAGTTATTGCTCTGGAAAGGTGATTGAATCCTGTGTGATCATTGGACCTACTACACATTTACTCTGATTGTGAGCTCAACTGTAAACAAATAAGTTTACAAAATGTCACCATAACTTAAAATAACTAAGTCCTAACAAAAAAAGTCTACTAATATAGCTCAAGGAATATGTTATGATCATACCTGGTAAATAAGAAAATTAAAAGCCTGATAATTAAACCAAAATTAAACCAAATATTAGGCCTAATTGGTAGACAAAACAATCAGGAAATGGGCTAGTTCATGCATTATTGCCTTTTAGGGTCCTGACAGAAAAAACTTTGAAGAAAATTTAGCTAATGGAGCCAATTTAATCATCATAGCTGCCTCCCCATACCATTTCTTGGGACCCCATACTGTCTTTGTCCTAATCTGGAGTGATACCCTAACCATACTGGGCCACAGAGAGGGGGACTTAAATGACATCATCACTTCCACCAGCTCCAGCTAAAACCACAGGGAAGGTGCCCTCCCCCACTGCCAGTGTGTTCTTTTTCTTCTCTACCATATTTATTCTCTTTCATATCCTTCTCCTTTTCCTTTGTGTCTGATAAGATTCTGGCTTAGCCATCCTTGACTAGATCTTTTATGGCAGGAGTGGGGACCCTCAGGCCCGGGAACTTGATGAGGCCCCTGGCTTGCCTTGATCCGGCCCCCAGGACTCAGGGATCCACCCCACCTTGGGGAGACCACCCTTGTGCTCCAGCCCCCCTTCTACCCACAGGACTAGAGCACACAAAATCTATTAGCCTGGACCCCCCTAGGCTCTGGTGTGTGAGGGGAATGTGGAAGTGTCTTTTTCCTTCTCAGTCAGGGGCTTCTCACTTTGCTTCTCACTTGTGTGTGGCCCCCCGGCTGATTTTTCTGTGGCTCAGTGGCCCAGACCCAAAAAAGGCTCCCCACCTCTGGTTTATGGCATTGCTATAAGGCTGACCAGATTAAGGCAATTAAAAGCAATGCCTTAAACAGCCCTCATTCTCCATCAGTGAGGGTAAACGTAAAAATAAACACCAGACATGGAAGTTCCATTTTCTATCTTGGCAAATCTTTTCTTTTCCCTTTACTTACTTTATTTTGTCTTCCAGGAAATGGTATGGGACTTTTAACAGCAACTATGACAGCTCCAGCCCATCTGAACTAATTCTTACTCTTTTTCCCCCAAAAGGGACAGTTATTACCATTGAGCAGACTTTCAAATAAGGATTTTCCCTTTTCACATGCCATTTCACCTACATTCCCTACCAAACCTTGTTGTGATTTTGCTCCCTTATTAATACTCTATTTTGAGGTTTTCTGAAGACCATTGGGTTCCTGGCATTTCTCAGATGTCCCATTCCTTCTCTATCTAGCCCCCATATATATGACTTTTCAATCTGTTCCTTGATTCCTTGCCTATTCTGCTCCTGCCCTTGTAACCCACACACCTTCTGGGTATGGTGTACTTTCCAATATAGCAGCACTGAGACCATTTACAGAGAGAATAATGAGTCTGCTTTATAGTCTTAGCTAACAGCTACCTAGCTTTTAGCTCATGTGTTAGATATTCATACACTAAGCTCCAGAGATTCCCAGGTTCAATTCCACCTGCAGATGACTGGGGTCTGTCAGAGTTATATGCTTTCTGGACATTTGAATCTCTTCTCATTCCTCCCCCTTAAGAAAAGAAAAGGGATACCATCTAATTTATATCAATGGTGCAAGGTCCTGACTAGCCTTAAACACTTCTATCTAAATGTTCCTTTAATTTCCATGGGCACTCTGGCTACTGGACAGATTTTCTCCTCCCGGTGAAAAAGTCAATTTTACTCTTTCAGCCCTGGTCTACACTTGGGTGATTTTCAAAATTAACCCTCTTGGGTTGAATTTATAAGCGGAGCATCTACACTAACAAGCCTGTTATTTTGAAATATATCTGTACTCCTGCTTTCTTTGGGGAATAATGCTAATTTCGAAATCGTTATTTCAAAATAGCATTAGTGTGGTAATTGGCCTCCTCAGGCCTCTCACAGCTGCAGCTCTGACTGCTATTCCGGGGTTCATCCTGCAGGTCCTGGTCCTTGTCCTGCTGTAGCAACAAACAGGCAGCCTGAAAGTACTGAACCATGAGGCATAGCACATGGCCCATGAGCCTAGCACCGCTTTGCAGCAGCTCTGGCTTCATGCTGTGAGTGCTGTAGCATCCACAGGAGTAACCAGAGCAGAAGAAGGCACATGCCCACTGCATCCCTTTTGTGTCCCACGAGCGGGGAAGCAGTGTGGGAGCGGCATGTGAGACCGGCCGTAGAGAGGAGCCCATGAAAGCACGCATCACAGCTTGCCTGACCAAGCAGCCACAGGAAGTATCTGCCCTCCTGGTGCCATCCCCGGAGTTCTTCTGGGGGCTCTAAGTCTGAGGCAGGCTCCAATCAGTGTGGACGTGCTATTTCGGAATAATTCTAATTAATTTCAATTCTTTCCCATAGTGGGACATACTATTTCAATTTTGTAAATCGGGAGTTATGATGTCAATTTTAGTTATTTTGAAATAATTTCCTAGTGTACACGTGCCCCCAGAATCATCCAGTAGGGTTTCACCCATTTCACTCAGTCTCTCCTGTCCCACAAGGACCAGAGTCATCATTTATAAGCCCTCCAATGTCACAGAGATGGTGGGTGTCCATTTTGACTTCTTGTCAAGGGTTTCTGTCCTCCTACAAAACTAGGTGAAGACACAATCCATATGGGGCAGTCCCTTTTCAAGTTTTGCAAATCGCTGTATTATAACAAACAATTTGACAGTCTGAAGATGGGGTCTCCTTGTCCTATTTTCTTTTCAAGTAGTCTTTTTTGTCACTGACTCCTTGCCTTTCCTCTCTGGATCTTGTCCTCTAAATGGACAGACTGTTTTATTACAGATGCCTGACTCCATAAACTCTTCAATGAACTCTGTAGCTGCTTCTAAGATGGAGGTTAGTTTCCTCACACAAAATGCTAGTGACTTTAGAGAGACTGTGTAATATTGACCCCAAAATACTGGAGTCCATTATATCCCCAACTACTTAGTTGTCTGGCCTCAGCCTCTTAGTTGCCCAACTGGTTAATTTTTTGGAAAAAGCCCCAATGCATACCCCTCCCACTATCTGGCTGTCCCAGCCTCCTGCATGTACTGTTTGGCAGCTAGTCCTGGTTAGCCGAGAATGGCTGCTTTTATTGTATCATTGTTAGCTGGCTGGACATCCCGGAGCACTATATACCAAGCCTGTGTACCTCCCAGAAGATAAGGAACCAAACGGAACACCCATGCCCTCTTCTCCCAGCCTGCTCCTGATGCCACCCTCTCAAAGCTTAAATAAAAAGGTATCAGTCATCCATCGGGCCCTGTTTTGCACAATCCCGTACCCACCACCTGATGTAAGCAGGGTCAGGATAAGCTCTACCCTGACATCTGGTGGTGAACTGTGGCGAGTGGTGCAAAGAGACTTCAGGGGCTGATCTCATTTGCATAGATACACCCAATTTGCATAGACACACCCACCCCGCCTAGTATGTGCTCACAGCAGCCCAAATGGTCACTTTGGCCACTGTGGAATCCCCAGTCTCTCTGTTATTGAGGCAGGGGGGGATAAAAGTGTTGTTACCCTGATTATGTGAGTCAAGGACAATGGAATGGTGGAACTGTTTATGACAGAGGGATTCGCCATAAACTAAGTAGCACTCACTAGACAAAGGGCATGGGTTCCAAACCCAGTTAAGTTGAGAGAGGCTGGGGTCAGGTCTTTGTATGTGGTAGGAGCCCTGTCTGAGGGCCAAAAATGACACTGCTTGCACCCACTGTTCTCTCTACTGTGGAATGTCAGAACTAATTTGGATTCCATTAGGAGTCTAGTTGTGAGCTGCTGAGTTGATTTCACTGTGGGCTAATAGAGTACTAGCACTGAAGTCCCTCTATTATGAGCTGACCTTGCTGATCAGGTGAAATTGCTGTGGGGAGCCTGGTGCTATGCTGCTGAGCTACTAGCAGAGCAGCTTGCAGGGACAACCAGCAAGCACAGGGGGATAGGAGAGCGGTTTGCGGGGACCACTGATGGGTGCAGGCAGACAGCAGAGCGGTTTGCGGGGGTGACCAGCGGGTGCGGGCGGCCAGCAGAGCGGCTGGCGGGGACGACCTGCGGCCGGTAGGAGCAGCAGCAGACAGCCAGGCTATGTCTACACTCGCGGCTTCTTGCGCAAGAAAATGTCCACACTGCCCTGTGTGCATTGTGCTTTTGCGCAAGAGCTCCCATGGCAGTGTGGACACTCTCTTGCGCAAGAAAGCTCTGATGGCCATTTTAGCCATAAGGCTTTCTTGCACAAGAAATCCCTGCCGAGCGTCCACACTGCCCTCTTGCGCAAGAGCTCCTGCACAAGAGGGCTTACACCTGTTAAAAAAGAGAGTAACTCTTGCGCAAGGAGCCGTCTCTTACCACACCATACTGTACATTTCCTTGCGCAAGAGCGGGCGGGCAGTGTGGATGCTCTGCAGATTTTTGCACAAGAACAGCCATACTTGCGCAAGAAACCGCGAGTGTAGACATAGCCCCAGTGGAGCAGCTGCAGGAACAACCAGCTGGCAGCCAGGGGCGTGGACCGAGACAGCTGGCGGAGCTTCACAGTTTGTGGGACAGCTGAGGCAGCTCACTGGACAACAGGTGGAGTGTGGCGGAGTGACTCGCATTGACGGTGGCAGCAGAACCCTACGGAGAGGCGGAGCCATCGGCGGACCACGTAAGGTGTATCAATCCCCGCCCCCTCCAGGCTGGGAGGGTAAAACCCTGCTGGGTGAACTTTTGAACCCTGGGGTGGCACTGACCCGGGGCAGAGACTTTTGGGGTGTTGGACTTTGGGACTTTGGGTGATTTTTGGGTTGCTGGACTCAAGAGACTCTTGGGGTGTTGGACTTTTGGGACTTTGGGTGATTCGTGGCTGGGGGGTGGGTCTTTGCTCATGTTTGGTCTATGAATCCGAGTTGTGGTGTTTTCCCAATTTAATGCTGATGTCGGTTACCTCATGTTATTAAAGGTTTGCTGCTATACTGAGGCTCTGTGCTTGCGAGAGGGGAAGAATTGCCTCTTTGAGGCACCCAGAGGTGTATGTAAGATTTCCCAGGTCACTGGGTGGGGGCTCGAGCCGGTGTTGTATTACCTTGTTGGGAGGAGACCCCTAGATACTGAACCCGGCCTTTGCTGCTATTAACTCGGCCTGGCAGAAGGGTTACATAGTAATGGTCTCTTCCCATTGCTATCACTGGCTTCTTCATCAGTTGTTACTGTACCTGTGTCTGGCCTGTAATAAGTTGTTAAAGAGTCTTGGTCTTATTCTGCTTGTCATGATAACAACGGCTGTGTTTCTTGTCATTGGGTCCATCAAAACTCTTGGAGCATTTTCTGCAACTCCTACTGTAGTTTCACTACCCAGTGCACCCTCCATGCTGGCCAATCCATTGCCTTCTTCTCAGCTCCCCTCTCCAGCTCTTCTACTACACTGCAGAGTGGAAGAGCCCAGACAAACCACGCTTGTTACAGGACACCCTGTATTCCTCTCACAGATCTAACCTGCTCTAAAATATCTCCAGTGATGGAGATTCCACAGCCTCCCTAGCCAATTTATTCCAGTGTTTAACCACGCTGACAGCTAGGAAGCTTTTCCTAATGACCAACCTAAACCTCCCTTGCTTCAGTTTAAGCCTCTTGCTTCTTCTTCTGTCATCAGAGGCTAAGGAGAACAATTTTTCTCCCTCCTCCTTGTAACTCCCTTTTAGATACTTGAAAAGGTTCGTTCTCCTTCTTCACTTTTCCTATCCCACTCCTTTTTATTTCTGTCTATTACAAGTCTGGCTTACCTAACAAAGGCTTTGTTTACACTGGCAATTGAGCAACAAAGCTTTTGTTGTTCACAGGTACTTAACTCCCATCCTCACCCCTCCCTAAAGGACAAAAGCTTTGCCTAGGTAAGTACTAGTATCAGCAAAAGACAGAACTATGTAGCACTTTAAAGATGGTTTATTAGGTGATGAGCTTTCCTGGGCCAGACCCACTTCCTCAGATCAATATGTGGAAGAAAGTGCTACATAGTTCTGTCTTTTGTTTCAGCTACACCAGACTAACACCGCTGCATCTCTATCACTATTCTAGTATCAACAGTGCTTTAAAGCAAACACTACTCATAGGGGGTGAAAGTTTTTTGTCCATGACTGTTTTGCCAGCAAACAATGTTTACATTGCTGGACTTTTAATGGACAGGACTGTGTCCACACAGCTGTGTCACTAAAAGATGAGTAGGGTAGACATATTCCAAGACTGTATATTTTGCAATAGTGCTGTAAGCCCATAAAGGGGAAAAAAAGCAACTAAAAGCAAGGCCAGAGCAAGTTCATTGGGTCTCAAAGTAGTTAACAAAACTGTCTGCTGTTCCTGTGTTTCTTCAGCAATAAGATTGCAAATAAATGTTGACACAAAAAACAACAGCTGCTTTTCATATCTTTGATGTTTTTCTTTTCTCTTAAGTGTGTGTTCATCTTGTTTTGTCTTCTGAAATCACACAGTAACAATAACAGCTCCAATCCAACATACTAACTTCTCTTTCCTCCCAAAAGGTGGTTATGATCTTTAATGCCATCTTAAAACAATAACAAGAGTTTTTTTTCTTCTAAAAACTCTCTAGCTAAATACAAAAAGATGTTAACATAAGAGCCTTATTTCATACATTACATCTTTAAACTCTGTTATAGTTCTAGCCTTCACAGCCTCCTCTGGCAAGGAGTTCCACAGGTTGACTATGCGCTGTGTGAAGAAGAACTTTCGTTTATTAGTTTTAAACCTGCTACCCATTAATTTCATTTGGTGTCCTCTAGTCCTTATTTTATGGGAACTAATGAATAAGTTTTCTTTTTACACCCTCTCCACACCACTCTTGATTTTATATACCTCTATCATATCCCCCCTCAGTCTCCTCTTTTCCAAACTGAAAAGTCCCAGTCACTTTAGCCTCTCTTCATATGGGACCTGTTCCAAACCCCTAATCATTTTAGTTGCCCTTTTCTGAACCCTTTCTAAGGCCAAAATATCTTTTTTGAGGTGAGGAGACCACATCTGTACACAGTACTCAAGATGTGGGAGTACCATAGTTTTATCCAGGGGCAGTAAGATATTCTGGGTCTTATTTTCTATCCCTTTCTTAATAATTCCTAACATTCTATTTGCCTTTTTGACCGCTGCAGCACACTGTGTGGACGTTTTCAGAGAACTATCCATGATAACTCCAAGATCTCTTTCCTGATTTGTCGTAGCTAAATTAGCCCCCATCATACTATATGTATAGTTGGGGTTATTTTTTCCAATGTGCATTACTTTACACTTATCCACATTAAACTTCATTTGCCATTTTGTTGCCCAATCACTTAGTTTTGTGAGATCTTTTTGAAGTTCTTCACAGTCTGCTTCTGTCTTGAACAGTTTAGTATCATCCGCAAACTTTACTACCTCACTGCTTGCCCAAGTTACAGATAGATCTTGCAACCTTTGAGCTGGCGCCTGGGTCAGTGTGCAAGCAGAGCTCCATTCTGAAACAGACAGTACACACTTGACCAGACAAGGAGAGAAGTCTCTGTTGCCTTCTGCCTGAACGGAGCATGTCTGAGGCATGGAAACTTCTGGTGAACAACTCTATCTTCAAGACCCAAAAAGCGTAATTTTCAGTTTCGATACACAATTCTTTAACTATTATCTATACATGCAAACATTTCACAATTTCATAATTATGATGACCACTAGGCTATAAGCTCCAAATATTATGTATCTGTCTAACCCAGGTGGTCCCTGTGAAACCCTGTGCATACTCTAGGACCTCTGCTGATTAGCAGGAAGAGGTCTCTTTTTCACATCTTCCTAGAATGCATTTTTGCTTGTTTACTATTGTTACTACACTTAGCTTCTTCACCTAGGTTCACTAACTTTATAAAACAAAGGGGCTGTGTCTAGACTGGCCAGTTTTTCCGGAAAATCAGCCGCTTTTCCGGAAAAACTTGCCAGCTGTCTACACTGGCCGCTTGAATTTCCGCAAGAACACTGACAATCTAATGTATGATCGTCAGTGTTCTTGCGCAAATACTATGACACTCCCATTCGGGCAAAAGCCCTCTTGAGCAAATGCTTTTGCGCAAGAGGGCCAGTGTAGACAACCCAGAATTGTTTTGCGCAAAAAAGCCCTGATGGCTAAAATGGCGAACGGGGCTTTCTTGCGCAAAAGCGCGTCTAGATTGGCGCAGACACTTTTCCTCAAAAAGTGCTTTTGCTCAAAAGCGTCCGTGCCAATCTAGACGCTCTCTTGCGCAAATACTTTTAACGGAAAAACTTTTCCATTAAAAGCATTTGCGCAAAATCATGCCAGTCTAGACGCAGCCAGGTTGTATAGGTTCTGATCCCTGAGAGAGCCTGCTTCACAGATGGGGCAGCCAAAGGAAAGATGATAGGGAAAGATGTATTCTCAGCACAGATAGACAAGGATGCCCTTATTCAAGAAGACAGCCTTCCTGTGGAGAAAATGACAGATTGAGGTACTCTCAGTAATACCATGACTCTTGACTCTAGTGGGTAGAACTCTCCCATCACACCTCTGTGTCTATAGATGACAGAAGTCTGGTGGAGCAGGGGTAGTCTTATTCTCCCAAGCCTAAGAGATTATCTATGGTCAGCTTGTCATCGGAACAGTGTCTGGAGGGGGAATTCAGATCAAATGTAAGGTAATCTCTAGATACAGATTATGTTTTCTACACAAATGGCATCTACAAGGCAGATAGAGATGGGGGGAGGAGAAACGATATAGGCAGCATCTGATATAAGGAACTCCAGGGGGTCTGTACAGGATAAACTTAAAAAACAAAAACTGGTAGCACTTTATAGACCACCTACATGTTTGATATACGGAAGCAGTTCATCCTTGTGCCCACTCCAGTGAATGCCAAGTGAGAAATAAACCAAAGGAGGATAACAGGGTCTGTCTTGGAAGAATCTCCAAAAACTGTTACTTTGGCATATAAATAACTTAGGTACACTAACTGTATGGAATGCATTAGGCAAGGGGATTACATACACGTGAAAATAACAGAATTTCATTCCCCAATTTTAGAACATAAACATACAGAAAGGCAGAAGATTATGGGAATGGGTGGAAAGCTAATTCAGCTAAACTCATACATGTCTATCCAGAAACCTTATCTCCAAGATGCAGGGATGATAAAAATATTTTTGTATATCTTTTTTTACATCGGATTTGTTGACATCTGATGGATTTTTTGCATTTAACAGTTATCAGGGAAGTAGGTTCTATTATATACCAGATGGAAAAGATATTTTCCTCCAGGGTTCTCAATAACATCTGCTGTAATTTCTCCTGTTTTCAGTTGGTTTTTCCAGATGCTTTTAATCAGACAATGTGCTACAATCTTTTGAATCTATACAATGGCATTCAAAATGTCAACAAACATTAGGAAAATGACAGCTGAAAACCTCAAGGGGAAATGAATTTGCTGTAGCTACCATTAACAGCATCTTTTTTATTATGAACTTACCTATACAAAATATTGTATGCCATTCTATAAAGAGAAGGGAAAGAAGGGATATTTTTTCCAAAGGCACAAATAGGGGTCCAACTTCCCATGAAAATCTTTTCCAGAGTCCAAATTAACATGAGCAAAATATATTGTATTGATCAAGTCAACTGGTTGACATGCATAGCATCATTCAACCACAACAGAGTTACTGGGTTTCGTGGAAGAATTACTTGATGAAATTTTATCGGCTATGTGTCATGGAGGGGATCTGCAGAACTATGTTTCAGAAAAAATAATATACATGAACTAAAAGTAAGGACAGATTAATAATATAAATGTTTTACATTTGCTTTGAAAACAAATGTCAACCTCTCCAGAAATAGCTAAAGGATTCACAATTATAGAGAAATTTAAACAACATTAGTTAAAATATTGAACTAAAAGTTATTCCTACCACTCTCTGACAATGAAATATGGGAATTTTCAGCCTCGGTTGTCCATAGCTAGAAAAGAGAGTAAGCAGACTAAAAGCATAGGGATGACAGAAATCAAAGAGTGCTTTAAAAAATAACCAATAGCATTTCTAAATAAATCTAAAAAGTTGAAGATAATTTATTACAGTCTCTTGAAAGCATGCCATGTGACATGTGCATGTGGATTTATGCACCAGTTCAAACGCTAATAACAGTAACGGCATTTTGGATAAAAAGAAGTCTGAAGAGAATCATCTGGGATCCTATTAAACAATGGAATATAGTAGTCCAGTTATGAAATGAGAAAGGCATGAAGTAGAGTTGAAATATCAGAGGAATGGTTACAATTTAGCAATATTTCTGCCCTGACAGAGGACTAAATTAGTGACTGCCCAAGAGTGAACCTTAAAAAAACCCCTAAAGATCATAATTTGAGTACCAAAAGAGAAGTGTTCTGTGATAATCCTGGGTACCTGAACATTACTCAAATAAGTCCACAAAGCCACCAAATACAATTCAATGTTATTAGATATGAATTCAAAGCAATGTATGGTCATCTGTGACTGACTCTCAATTAGACATGACAGAACAGATGAATCTGACACAAAAGAAAATACTTAATGACAAATAACTCTGTGTTAACTATGAAAATACATTTTATTGATTAAAATAAAAAGGACAAAACAGTCTGTGTATGCAAGCAAATAAGCATAGGTCTTAGATTTTAGTAAAATCCTGTGGAATGCAGCTGGTTACTAGAGCATAACTAAACCAGTGATTGCCCATGGTAACAAGAAATTTCAGTTTCTAAGCTATGAACTGAGCTGATTCAAGAAAGTGGTTTAAAAACACATGCCTCTAAATAGTCTAGCCAAATTCCAGGATGTATACCTTCAAATGCAGCACCAAGTTGCAGCTACACAATGATTGAACTTGAATTTATCAGCAATAGATCATTTGTGACCTTGAAGAAGACTACAGCAATATGTTTTAAATCCACACTGAAATTTCTCATAAAAAGCCATTACTAGACAAATGAGCCTAGCTGAAGGGCAATCATTTCTAAAATATCAGGTAGAAACAAAGGGGAGGGATAGAAATAGGTCCATTGCTGGCCAGGCTGTCTAAAGAAAGCTATAGTCCATAGAGACTGGCAGGGGAAAACTGATACATTCTACACATCAGCAACGTTCGTTAAAATGTTGGACTAAATGTAAGTAGCAATTTTTCTGACAGCCATCTGAGTCAAAGACCTAGATAATAAGTCAAGTGGAGCGAGTTTGCAGACAGAATAGCCTCAATGGGAATGACAACTAGAAGGTGTTGATCTGATAAATTAGAGCACCAGTAACACTATCATTTATGAATAATCCAACTGTGCCATGATTTCTTCCCCCCCTCCAAAAAAAAAAACAAAAAAAACCCCACTTCCCTGAAACTAATGGGCCTACTGGAAAAGTAAGGTGCTATTCACTATGGTTACGTCTAGACTGGCATGATTTTCCGCAAATGCTTTTAGCGGAAAAGTTTTTCCGTTAAAAGCATTTGCGGAAAAGAGCGTCTAGATTGGCACGGACGCTTTTCCGCAAAAGCAGTTTTTGCGGAAAAGCCTCCGTGCCAATCTAGACGCGGTTTTGCGCAAGAAAGCCCCGATCGCCATTTTAGCCATCGGGGCTTTTTTGCGCAAAACAAATCTGAGCTGTCTACACTGGCCCTTTTGCGCAAAAGCTTTTGCGCAAAAGGACTTTTGCCCGAACGGGAGCATCAAAGTATTTGCTCAAGAAGCACTGATTTCTTAGATTAGAACGTCAGTGCTTTTGCACAAAATCAAGCGGCCAGTGTAGACAGCTGTCAAGTTTTTGCGCAAAAGCGACTGCTTTTGTGGAAAAACTTGCCAGTCTAGACACAGCCTGTAAGTAAGAGTGGAGAAGATTAATCCACTCACAGCAATACCCATGGAGAAAAAAATCAAGACACCACTAGGCAAGTGTAATACCTATGCACCCTGGGCATCCTCAGATGGGATCAAACCTGGGACTTCTGGAGCTGAATACACTGCATGGGCTAAAACACACCTCTCTCGTAGCCAAAGCTATAGCAAACACATCAATCGCTAACTGGTCTAGCCACCATTAAAGAGGGCCAGCATGCCACACCAAGCTGGCAGGGGTTACACAAGGTTCATTCATAGCCGCCCCGAGGGTAAAAATTATCCCTGCCCAGAAAGACAGAAAAAAAAAGGTTATGCACTAAGGATGTTAAATTGTGGTTAATTGACTAGTTGAATAGTCAATGGAATTTCCATCGACTACTCAACTAGTTGATAGGCACTTTCGCATTCCTCCTTTGAAAAGTACAAGAGCCCTCTTGTACATTTCGAAGGAGGAATGCGGAACTCGGCATGCAGCCTGGGGCCAGAGGGAAGGCCAGCATGGGCATGCCTGCTTTGAAATGTACAAGAGTCCCCAGCGGGGGTCTTGTGCATTTCAAAGCCACAGCGCCATAATGGAGCCTGGGGTCAGCGGGGGACTCAGAGTCCCCCGCTGACCCCAGCTCCATGCTGTGCTGCATGCCGTGCGGAGCCCACGGTCAACTGGGTACTGCCCAGCTGACCCCAGGTTCCGTGCAGCATTTCCCCAGAACCCAGGGTCAGCTGTGGACTCCCCAGCTAATCCTGGGTTCCGCAGAAATGTCGCGCGGAGCCCAGGATCAGCTGTGGAGTCCCCAGCTGACCCTAGGCTCCACAGCACTGCCCCTTTGAAACACCGCCTTGGGGTTTCAAAGCGGTAGCGCCTCACAGTTGATCCCCGGCTCAGGTGTGTGGCACTCCCACTTTGAAGTACCCCTTCTCCCCCACCCTTTGCTGCCTTTATCTGAAATCAGCTAGTCAACTAGTCAGCTGACAATCCGATAAGCAATTGCTTATCGGATAGTCGACTAGTCCTTAAAATCCTTATTATGCACCACTTCAATCTTCATGGGATAGAGTTTCAGCCTGAAAAGAGGAGGATTGAGGCTATATGGAAAAGCTGTAGCCAAATGAATGTCAGAACTGACAGTCCAGAGTGGACCTTGTCACAGATGACTTTTCCAGATTTATCTCCCCCCGATCAGTGGCCAGTACACCCTCCCGGCAAATTATTTTTAGTGGGTACAGTGTACCAGAAAGGCTCCCTGCTGAGCATCCCTACCCCTTCCACTGGCCACTGCATCTCTGTGTGCTGGGCTGGGATCTGGGAGTGGGGCTGGGAGCGCTATGGCAGCCGGAGACACTGCTGGTTGCTCTGCTCCTTTCCCTGCTGCCTCTCCCAGTGGAGAAAAGAGCAGAGCTGCCAGTGCTGCCCCTCCAATCCTGTACACAGAGAAGCAATAGCTCCATGGAGGGGTGGGAGTGGACCAGGGAGTTCTGCTCCTTTCCCCATTGGGAGGGGCAACAGGGAAAGGAGCAGAACATCCAGCAGCTC
Source organism: Pelochelys cantorii (assembly GCA_032595735.1). Taxonomy (NCBI): domain Eukaryota; kingdom Metazoa; phylum Chordata; order Testudines; family Trionychidae; genus Pelochelys; species Pelochelys cantorii. The sequence goes on along the minus strand of CM064326.1, from coordinate 326,531,710 downwards.
CTCTGGCTGCTGAACCATTCCCAGTTCCCCACTCCCCAGGTATGGTAGGATAGGGAGGGGAGGGGACAAGTCCTTGGGCTGGGAACAGGGCAGAGCCCTCCCCCTTTTGTCTACTTGCACCACTGGTTCCGCTCTTGCTCTGATTTCACAGCCTAAAGGTCCAGGCCATACTCACGTATGAACTCATGTGGTAAAACCTTAGCTTGTTCCGCTCTGCTCTCATGCTGGAGATGGCAGAACATCTCTCTCCATAACAGTCTGAATCCTTCTTCAGAAGAGTGACTAGAGACTCTCTGGAGGGAAATATCCTTAAATATAAGGCAGTCACAGAGGAGTATATAGCACAATTCCTAGCACTAATTTAAGGACAAAATAAAGCACAGGGAACAGCGTGAGAATGGAACCACATTACTAAAAAAAGCTAGTGCATTGACGATTTATTTATGCTAACAGAAAGACCAGAGAGACAAGGTGGGTGAAGTGATTCCTTTTATTGGACCAGCTTCTGTTTGTGAGAGACACACTTTTGAACCACACAGAGCTCCTCTTTACTCCTCTCCAGCCTTGTGTCTCTCATATCCTGGGACCAACACAGCAACAATAGAAAAGCTAATTACAGTGAAAGACAAAGATAAGTCTGAGCGAAAGAGAGAGAGAGAGCAGTTCTTAGAAATCATAGCCTGCTTTCTGTCCAAGAAGCTGATGTAAATGTGCACTGATATGGAAAGGGTCAAAGAGGGACAAAAACCCTTTTATTTTACAACACACAATACCTGATCTTTATTTTATGGTTTATATCACAATACCTGATATTACATCCCTTTAGAATTTAGATCAAGTCCCTAACTTTAAATGTCATCTGTCTTCTCAGTGGTTTTCTTGCTTTGATTCACATGAAAATATATGACTTTTTTTTTACATACCCAAATGTGTATCAAACATAGTAACAGATTTCAACATATGCCTGGGGCAGTCTGTAGCCTGTGGACTCCCCCTATACACACACACACACTTCTACTACAAAGATGCAAAGACACATTAGAAAAGTATATCATTAAAAACAATTATTTCGACACAATGGCCCATGTAACATAAAACAAAATTAGAGCTAGAACTTCAAGCTTGGCTTTGTTGTAGATATACCTAAGACTTAACAAGCCCAGAAAAATATGAACTAATTGAAAAAAGATATTAATGTTTAAATTCTGCAGTATTTTTAAGTGATTTTAACACACTGTAAGAATGGCAAAGTTATTTAACTTCTTCTCCTTCTTAACATATGTGCAGTGTGCTTCAGATGACACATAACTTAGGGTACGTCTATACTGCAATACTATTTCGAAATAACTAGCATTATTCCAAAATAACTTAGTCCACGTATACACAGCAGGCAATTATTTCAAAATAGTGTCAAAATACTGCCAAGCTGGAGGACTTCTTACTCCGACTCCTGTAACCCTCATTGTATGAGGAATAAGGGAAGTCAGAGGAAGAGTGCTCTATTTTGAAATAAGTGCTATGTAGATGTTCCCTGTTTTGAAATCAGCTATTTCAAAATAAGATACGCAATTGAAATAGCTCAATTCGCGTAGCTTATTTTACGTTAATCCCTGCAGTGTCGACACATCCTAAGATTCATCACCAAATTTGGTCCACTGATTGGATGTTTAGCTTCCTCAACCCAGACTGAATACTGATGGGGAGTATGATGTGAATCCTGATCTATGTCCCACCCCCATTGTCTAACCAGCTGATCTATCCCTACCTACCATAGAGGTGCAATGTGCAAAAGAAGAGATGCAAGACATTTTTCATTGCAAGAATTTAGGTGTGTGATCTTGCCTTCATTGAAGGTTTTACTCATTTCAGTGGTGCAGGGGCACTCGCTTAGGGTACGTCTAGACTACATTTTATTTTCGAAAGAGGATATGCAAATTCCACAGGAATTTGCATCTCTTCTTCCGATCGCTTTTTCAAAAGTGGGTCTTTCAAAAGTGAAAGTAGTCTGAATGCGTTTTTTGAGGGAAAAAACCCTTTTTCGAAAAACCGCTCTTCCTTAAAAAAGGAGGTTTACACGGTTTTTTAAAAAAGGGTTTTTTTCCAAAAAAACACATCCAGACTACTTTCACTTTCGAAAGACCCGCTTTTGAAAAAGCGATCGGAAGAAGATATGCAAATTCCCGTGGAATTTGCATGTCCTCTTTCGAAAATAAAACCTAGTCTAGATGTGCCCTTAGTTATGAGTGCTGACAGTACTCTTACAGTAAAGTTTACCTAAAAGTGTTAACACTTTGAAAAGGGAATTACCTTGCTCTCCATTGATTTTCTGCAGAAATGTGTAACTCTAGCAATCCCATATTTCAGTAACGTTGATTCCAAATAAAGACATGCAAAAGGAATAAAAATGACAAGAAATGAATGTCCCAAAGCTCACCATATTAAATAATAATTATTATTATTGAATAATTGTAAAACAGAGAACTGAAAAGTATTATCAGTTGCCACATCAAATGAGGCCCAGATCATCTGTCTGTAGAATAGGTTCCCACTGAAAAAATCACCTTTATCTCTGTCCAGGTGCTGAAAATAGCCAGGCATATGATATTATACACTGGAGGGTACGTCTAGACTACAGGCTTTTGTTGACAGAGGCTTTGTCGACAGCTACTGTCGACAAAGCTTCTGTCAACAAAGAGCATCTCGACTACATCCAGTTCTGTCGACAAAGCAAGCCACTTTGTCGACATGAGAGTGTAGATGCAAAGGACAGTGTAGATGCAATAACGCCTTCTGTCGACAGAACTCTGTCAACAAAAGGCATTATTTCTCGTAGAATGAAGTTTACCGCTGTCGACAAAACTGCCGAGTTCTGTCGAAATTATGTCGACAGAACTCGGCAGTAGTGTAGATGCAGGTATCGTTTTGTCGACAGAAGTCCACGTTTGTCAACAAAACCTTGTAGTCTAGACACACCCGAATAGTTATATTGTAGATGCTTACATACAAAATCCTCTTTTACTAAAGGTGAAGAAACCAGCTTCCATTGCACCTGTGAAGATCCTGGTTTGGCTCTCAGTTTAATAAAGTTACTATCCTCTCTTTAGCTCAAGCCTTACAGAGTCTGACACAACAATTCAGGCAAGGTAATATAATGTGAGCTGTGTGAATGTAGCTATATTCTGTAAGTGCAAAATGTGCTACGACAGTTTACAGAGGTTGAGCAGGTTTATTTCCTTGGTTTGCTGATACATAATTCAATCTATGTTCTTCTTACATGCTCTTTTCCACAAACTGCATCCCCAAAGTGCTTTACATCATAAATAATAGGATTGCAGACTAGTGGGGATAAAATATATTTTTAGCTGAAATTTGAAATTGGATGACAAGTTAAAAAGACAAAAAGAACCCACTGGAAGTCCATTTCATGTGGCAGGAATTACAGTGAGGAAGGATCTTGAACTAATAACAGGAGGACTGAGTGTGGGGGACCAATGAGATGGCTAGGAACAGACAAAGGGCTGAAGAAAGGTGAGGAGCAGAGAGAACTGAGGCCCGTGTGATTGGATGGATAATTTTAAAAATCAAGGGCCCTGTTCTTCAGAAGTGCTGGACAATTATAGCTCCAAGGTACTTCAAATAGGAGTTAAGGATGCTCAGCTCTTCTGAAAAATTGGGAAGTAATTTTCAGCTGGATCCTGAAGTGAATCAAGAGTGATGACTGAAAATAGATGTGATAGAACCCTGTTTCTTTTTACAGGCCTGGCAGCAGTGAGCAGTATGGGCTAGCAAGATGAGACTTCAAGAGGCCCTAAGGAGGAGTGTTCGAACAGATGAAATGAGAGGAGAAATGGATTTCAGCAGAGGTGGGGTGAAAACACCGCTGCTCAGACATAATGTTGTGGAGTGGGTGACAGGAAGGGCTGCAGGCACAGGAAATATGTAAGGAGATAGATTTCAATGTACAACTGACAATAATACTGCGCAATTCACAGCCAACAGTCTGCAGCCAAATGGATATGTCTCTCTAAAGTTCAGTGTTAAATGCCTTAGTAACCCTGCTAATATCACCTTAACTGTTAGTGGCAGTAAGTGGCTCAGGTTGCATCTACACAGCACAGTTATTTCAAAATAACTGATATTATTTCAAAATCACAATACGAGCATCCACCCAGCAATTCCATTATTCTGAAATAATTTCAAAATAATGGATGGCTTATTTCGAAATCTGTAAACTTCATTCCACAAGGAATAACGCTTATTTTGAAATAGCTATTTCAGAATAGCTGTAGTGTGGACACTTCACTGCTGCTATTTTGAAATAGCTCCTACCCAGGGCCATTCAAAGTAATTACTCTCCAGTGCATCCTGGGGCTCTAAATCGAGGTAGCATGTCCACATTAGGGAAGCCTGCCTTGGACTAATTTTGAGGCTTCCCTGTAGTGTAGACGTGCTATTTTGAAATAAACTATTTCAGAAAAAAATTCCAAAACAGCTTATTTCTAAATAAGCGTGATGTGTAGACGTACCCTCAGTGATTCCAAACTAGTACAGGGGCCTCCAGCCATACATTTGACACCTACATGACACGTTTGTCATTTGTTCCATGAAATCTCAAAACAGCCATTAGAGTCATAATCAGAGACTCTAGCTACAGGCAACACCATTTATCAGGCAAAACAGATCTTCTTCAGTTGCTCATGCAGGAAATCAACGCTCTTTCTTGAGTTTGTATCTGGAGCATAATGAATAAATGTGACTAAAATTATGATATTTGTACATGGGGAATTCATCACCCATTTGTCACTTGGAATGTTCATTGGGATTTGACAAGTCAAATGTGAAATTACAAGCTCTTCCACACACTGGGCTGGTTTCTCCCCTCACTCCAATTGGTTTGTCATTGGTGTAAAATCACGGATTTCAATGGAGTTACTTTTGATTCAGCTGGAAGAAGAATCTGACCCATGGTTTTGGCCCTGTTCTGTTTCATAGCTGTACTCATGTCTCTAGTAAAGTAAGTTGTTATATAGACAGTGGGGTAAAATCTCTCTGTGATGCTGCTTTCCCCTGAAGCATTACTAACATGGAGTTCACACTATATCTCAGCTGAAGTCAATGAGTTGGTAGTCAATGTACAATACACTTCATATATAAAGCCAAAAGGGACCACTGTAATCATTTAGTCTTCCCTCTTGCAGGAGACAAGCCATAAAATTTCACCCAGTGATTCCTTCTTCAAGCCAAACAACTTATGGTGAATCTTTAGAACGGGGGGGGGGGGAGGGGAGGGTCTGAAACTGGGGGTCAGGGGCATTTAGGGGTTGCAAAGTCACTACATGGAGAGTCATAAGCTGTCAACCTCCACCCCAAACTCTGTGTTGAATGTATTAAAAAAATTTAATGGATAAGGTGGGCTGCATTCACAGGCTTGCTATGTGAAAGGGGTTACCACCAGTACAAAAGTTTGAGAATCATTGCTTTAGAAAGTAACCCAGACTTGCATTAAAGACATTAAATAATGGAAAATATGGGTCCAGTATGTTCTGTAATGTTAAGCAATGGCTCCTTCAGCAGAAAGAAAATAAAAACAGTCAGCACATTCAAAGTAATCCATGAATGAACTTGTTCCAACTCATTATTTCTTTATGCTGAACAATCCAGTCAACATTGCCTGAACAAATCCACTGACTTAGAAACTCAAAGTGCTGAGATTCCAGACCCTTGTGATGCTGGGTGAATAATTGGTTAACATATCCATCGCATAATGTATTCAACAAATACTGCTAAATTTTCCTAATAAAATGCTTGTCAAATAATTGCTTTCAGTATCCTTCCAGATCCTGCTCTGAACAGGACTGAACTGAAATTTGCCTTTAACATTCAAACCAATGTTTACAAATCCATTGTAGTATTCGCTAAATGCTGCTTCTGAAATCCTTCCTCTCATGTGTTGGAATGTCAGCTGCATATGTTGGAACGTTGTGTGTGGGAGACTTTGCACATGGCTGACACATCACAGATGAACATTTAAAGCTGAGTGTATATTCATAATAAATCATGGATTAATTAAATTCTTTAAATAAATTCTTTCTTTCCCTAGAATGTCCTTGATCACATCACAGTTTTGTCAAATGTATTAGATCTGCGTGAGTGCTCTGTTCATTCTTAGAACTGTGTCAGATTTATTTATATACTAGCTGGAGTTACCCGGCGCTGCTCGGTCCCACTCCCCACCAGCCGATTCGCTTTCCCCTCCCCCGCCAGCCCTACTTCCTGCTGGCCGGTTCTCCGTCTCCCAATCTCCCCTCTCCTTCTCCCAATCTCCCCCAGCCAGCCCTGCTCCCGCCAGCTGCCCCCCCACCCTGATCTCCCCTGACCAGCTCTGCTACCCACCGGCAGCCCCCCCTCATCTCCCCCGGCCAGCCCCGCTGCCCCCGACCCCTCCCCTCCCGACCAGCTCTGCTTCCTACCAGCCGCCCCTCTCCCGAGCTCCCCTGGCTAGCCCCACTGCCCCCGGCCCCCCCCACCAGCTCTGCTTCCCGGCCCCTCCTCCTTCCTCCCAGGCAGCCCTGCTCCCCTCCCGGCCAGTTCCTCCCCCCACACCCCCGATCAAGTGTGTCCAGTTTTTTTTTTTAGACTATCTGGTAACCATAGCCACGGGGGGCAGGGTGGGTGCCCAAGCCATTGTGCACGTGGGGGTGGGGCGAGTCCCAGACGGCGCTGGGGGCCGCAGGTGGCGGGCACGTGACCTAGGGTGGGCAGGGCTGCCCCTGCAGTGCAACGCGGCAGGTTCTTTTTTATTTTTACAGGTTGAGATCGGGCCCGATCGGGTCCAAAAGTACCTTAAAACCTTCTCCTGGATGAAAGGTTATCCCATGGAAAGTTTGGTTGCGGTAGATCTTATAGTGTCCAAGTTATTAGAGCACAAACATACAAACATTCTCCTTTATATCTTAGTTTTGGTGCTCTTGAAAGCAATGATGAGGTGCAGGGAGCTTACAGTGGCTTCAGTACTAACCTTGCTCAGGGAGTTGGTCTGTGGGCCATAGTAAAGGAGAAGCTTCGTGTTTGCAAAGTAAACAGGTTGGTATCGCTCTGTTGAAGTCAAGAGAGCTGTATTGATTTACAGAGGTCTAGAATCTGACCCTTACCTTCAGTTTCAATTTTTGAAAAGTGCATGTACCCTGCATACCTCTTTCCATGGTGTATATAGTACATATTCCCCCTTACAATGGATATAAATAGCAGCGTAGCCCATGAAGCGTAGCTTAGGTGAATAGAGCAAAGACATATCTAATGGGTGTGGGTATATATGCTAGTTCAGTGATGCTGGAGCACTTCCCTGATTCAGAGAAAAGCTCTAGGTGTCTCAGAGTAGGGGAGGATGGGCAGAAAGGCAGCACAAGATCCCCACTGGCTGCAGAATATCCCTGCCACAGTCAAAGATTTCATCCTCTCCCCTCTATGGAAAGCCTCAACCATTCCCTGCTGCCTATCCCAACCAGAGCATTTCAGTGATGTCTAGCTACATACCATGGGGGAAGGCACAACCTGTTTATGCTGTGGCATGTAGCTACACTTACACCCCACACCACCACCACAATGGTGTGTAGTGTAGCTGCAACCTGAGATTCTCCTTTGCAAGGGTCCATAGGCTAGTTTTAGTAATGGGATATTTATTACTTCCCCTGCATCAGGGCATTTCTGAACTCAAACTCAAATGAAAAATGAAAACAGAGGCTATAACTTTCAGTCCCAATCGATCTCTAGTCTACTCCAGCCTATTTGCCCCAGAACGCCATTCAGCTATTAGAAATCAGCTACTAATTGAATGGCATGATTATCTTCTGTAAATGACTTATCAGCCTTCATATTTCCTTCTGAGGAAAAGATCAGTGCTCCCTAGGAAGAAGCTCCTCACAGCCAGCAAGATGGTGCTCTGGACTCAGACCCATTCGTCAGCTAACTTTTTACTTACAATTAGATCAGTTTGTTAACAAGAAAGTGCCCTTTGTGAAAGCCTGTGGTGCTAGTTTGACATGCCTTGCCATCTGAAACATTTATCTGATTCATTCTAGCTTGTGCCCTCCTGTGATAATGTAAAGTTTATCTAGGTCACACACATAATGCAAATTTCCTGTCGAGCTTAATAGGCTGAATGTAGGTGGATATTTTCCCTATAATTCAACTAATTTAAAGGCCATTAAAAAAAACTAAGATCAAGGAAAGTAAATGTCTATGTCCTGTTACAATATGGTCTAGTGATTGGCCCACTTGGCTAAGAAACAGGGTGCCTGAATTCTGTTCCTGACTACCATTGACTTGGTGAATTTGGGCAAGTCCTTTCACTGACATTAAGGAGCTTTGGATCACATCCTGAATAATGCTGTGACTTATTTACTATGAAATAGATATAATTAACCTTACCTACCCTACAGAAGTGCTGGGGAGAGTTTGGATTAACGGGCCAGATCTTTAGCTGTGAATAGCTATAACCCCATTGAAGTTAGTGGGAGCAACACCAATATATACCAGCTAAGGATCTGGTCAATGCACGTGGTTTCAGATCAGAAATGGGTGAGCATGATTCAGTCGATATAGATAAAATGTAGACAATTGCTGTCTTCCTATGTTCCCACTTCAGCCCCAATTACATGTAGTTCCAGAAGCTTTCTGAACTTGGATTCACAGTCAATAGTGGAAGATGGCGTGTTTCCTGGTTGGTGAGTTGGAAACTTGATTTTCCTCTCTCACTCTTGGTAACTTTCGCCTTCATAACCTTGGTGTCATGGGAAGGCCTTGGGGAGCTTTTTCGCCACCCTAAGCAGGCAGCTGAACCAGTCCATCACATTCACTGCCATAATATCATAGTTGTCATGGTGTAAGCACCACTCCATACCACTCTGCAGAGAAGAGATACAGGAAGAGCAGAAAGGGAAGGCAGGAAGATACACAGTAGGAGGCAGCTGGGTAGGATCGATAAACACTAGACAGAAGCTGCAACTTAGGAGATCAAAGAGAAGTAAAAGTCAGAACAAAGAATATTAGTGGCTTCTGTTTAAAAGAGGAAAGAAAAATCCTTTTGCAAAGCATAGAGCAAAAACTATGCTACAGGGTTATGTTGAGAAAACTAAATGGGAATCCTTTTACTAAAGAAGCACAGGCAATATATTTAACAAGAGCCAATTGCAATAAGTTGCTGTTTCTGTTCTCACTCACACCAGGTAAATCAGGCATATCACAGGCTAGCTGATCCCTCTGAAACAGCAGGTCCAGGGGCCTGTGTCAGAAGAGGGCTTTGTTGAGCCAATGATAGGGTGCAGGTTACTCCAGGGGCTATAAAAGCCTGTTAAATGGCAAGAGGAGGAAGAAGCATGATGATCTGAAAAGAGGAACTTGGAGAAAGCCCCTGGAGCAAGGTATCCAGGAAGGTTGCTATACAGAAAAAGCAGCAGCGCTGGCTGAATAAGGAGTGGTTGAGGAGACACTGGCTAGGACTGTGCAGCTGCAAGAAGCAAGATTGCTAGAGCCCCGGAGAGAGAAGACCATGAAACCCTGGGACAAAGGATGAGCTGAGGGACTGTGTGTGGGTTTTTTTTTTTTTATTTGCTTATATACAGACAGGAGATTCAGGAGATTCTCTTGTCAGGCTGGGAAGAAGCCATGCTATGTCCCAAGGGGTGAATCCACTGAAGTCAATAGTTACACTGACAGGGGGACCAATGGGACCCATTGCCCCCATTGCCTGGTGATTCAAAGGGGCCCAGGATGGCTGGCTGCAACCACAGCTACTGCAGCAATGGCTGGAGCCCTGAGCACTTTAAATCACTTCGCAGAGCACCATCCAGCGCACTCTGAGCAGATCTGAGAGCTGGGGGGGTGGGGCACGCTGCACTCCAGCCAGCAATGAGGGCTGGCTGCCTTAGTCCCACTCCTTCTGCCTGAGGCCCTGCCCTTTCTGGGGACGCAGAGCCAGGCTCCCCCTCCACCTTGCCTAGGAGCCCGCAGAGCTTGTCAACACTCTTGTACCCTGGTGTAATAGTTATGCAAATGAGAACAGAATCAGGCCCCCAGTACAGGAGGAAAGCCATTCTTATAGTGATGCATTGCTACAGTAGTTTCATAGACTCATAGTAGATTAGTGTTGGAAGACACCTCAGAAAGATTATGTATGCAGTGTTGGTACCAGGATATTAGGGACAAGGTGGGTGATGAAATGTCTTTTATGGGACCAATTCCTCCTGGAGACAGACACAAACTTTCAAGGTTATGCAGAGCTTTGCAGATATTGCCTCATCCACTTACAAACGGTTATTTATATTGAGCCTTATTGCATAACTATGTTATTAGTGTGAATGTATGTGTGGGTGTGTGTTATACAGATTTTTAAATAAAATACCCTGGCTTTTAGGGAAATGCTGGCCAAAACTGGAAGTCTGTTCATTTTCAGTGTTTAACTGTTGAAGACTAATGTTTGGAAGCTTCATATTATTTTCCCTATATTCCGAGAATATCTGTCCTAGTCCAATGTGAATTACCTGTCTGCTTCATCTGCTTGTGGAAGATCTTAGTTAAATTGGAGTAGAAACAGCTGATTTAACCTTCATATGAGTGATAAGCATATGTAACTAGGAGCAAGTAAAAATTTTCAACTGAAACTCTTTGAAGAAAAATTCAGATTTAGCAAGACCAAAACGTTTCATGAATTCATGTCATTTTCAAGCTATTTGGTTAGTGACAATAAAATTCGAAACCTGAATGTTTTGACACTTTCAAAATTAAACTTAGTTTTCTCAGTTTGAAACATTCCCAATTTTTGGTTTTTAGATGCTTAATCAAAATGAAATATTTTTCTTTCAGGTTAAATTAAGTGTGAAGTTGACAACAAATGCCAGCTTCAGATTTTTTATTAAACTCTTTTTTTCCCCAGTGTTGTTCGCAAACCAAACAATTAGCTCTTCTCCTGGCTCTCTTAGTAGCAATGGGAAAACACAGTTCTGAGGTCTGGGTGACCCAGTACAGAATGAACAACTAATTCCTATTTCAGAGAAATCTATAATGAAGGAAATTGAAGAAAGAAAATCCTTGCACTAGGATCCAGTCCAATTTCTACTAACATTACTGATGTGGCTGAGCACTCAAGCCAAAATTTATTCAAATATACTATAAATGCATGAGCAGAATTAACTTTCCTATATAAGTCTTACAGAGAAATCAAGGTGTGTGCATATGTTTGGAAGTGGCAAATCTTTTGGTAAGTAGCATGACTGCAGAACAAAGTGTTTCATACTGGGAAATATTGTGAATATTCAGTGGTAGTTCTGACTAGAACCTAAAACAGGAAAAATCAGTCAGATCCATTGAAATGAGTTTACTACAGCTGAGAGTCTGAATCTTTGCTTGTAAAGCCGGATGCTGGAATATAATACATGTTAGATGTTATGTCAAATAAAAAGCAATATTCAAAAAAGCAAAAATAAGCAGAAAACCGACAATAGTTATCCTAATACTATGAGCCCCAACTAAGTACCTAGGCAAAAATGGCACAGAAGCTTAAAGCAAAACATTTCTTATGTACTAGACAAAGGATAGAATTTTCAAAAGTCGGTACATGAATTAGATGCTTTTGAATTTAATGGTGGCATCTCCATCCCTAGAGGTTTTTAAGTCCCAGCTTGACAAAGCCCTGGTTAGAATGATTTAGTTGGGGTTGGTTCTGCTTTGGGCAGGGGGCTGGACTTCATGACCTCCTGAGGTCTCCTCCAGCCCTAGGATTCTATGATTCTATGAAAACATAAATACCCAAAGAGACCTAGGAGCCTACATCCTGTTTTTCAAGATGTGCTTAAACTCAGTTTTGCAAAGGTACTGTGGCACCTAAACTGGCAGCTAAGCACTCAGCAGGATTTATAAAAGTAAAAAGCAATTTAGGTGGCAAATTCTCAAATGAAAGTTTATGTCCCCAAGTCACTTAGGCCTTCTTGTAAATCTCATGAGGTGCCTATCAGACACTTTAGCTACATAAATATCTTTGCAAACCTGAGTACAGGAGCTGCCAAGAAAAATCCCCACTGCCGGCAGAGCCGCAGCTACACTTTACTTTCAGTTTCGACACTGAGCCTGATCCGCACAGCGTCGGAACATGAGTATGCAAATGAAGCCCAGGATATTTAAATCCTGGGCTCTTTTGCACTTGCAAAGTGCTTGATTTGCATCCTTCTCTCGGCAGAGGGATGCAGTCTAGACACAGCCTATGAAACCTGCAGTTGGCAAATAAGGGCAGACCATTAACTGTGGGCCTAGGACACCACACCCTCTCATTCTTGCTGCTCTTGCTCCCGGTGGAGGAAACAAACAAAAGGAACACCCAGCTCACTCAGGGTTGGCTGAGAAGGAGGGCCCGGGGTAGACCCCAGTATAACAGGATGGGCTCGGTTCCCTTACCCCCATACACATGCATTTACCATAAATGAATCATGGTAGCACTCAGGAGAGTTCTGCCAAAATTGTAATTGATAAATGGGGTGCCTCTTCCTGCCCCCTCCCTGTTTCTCTGGGTGTCCCTCCTTGTACCCCAGAGGTGGGCAATAAAAAACCAGCAGCCTACAGTGTTAGTCCCTGGTAGGCTGCCACTGCTATGTTTACCTGCACCTCCACAGGTATCGAAGGATCGCAGCTCTGGTTGGCCACAAATTGCCATTCACAGCCAATGCAAGCAGAGGGAAGCATCATAGACCAGGATGCCACTTCCCACCGCTCGCATTGGCCATGGATGGTGATTCGCAGCCAGTGAGAACTGTGATCCTCCGAAACCTGTGGAGGCACAGGTAAACATGGAAATGGGGGCCCACCAGGGACTAACCCTGTGGACTGGATCCCTGCAGGCCAGAATTTGCCCACTCCTGCTGTACCCCCTTCCCCACAAGCACCAGTCGCATATGATTGCCACTAGGTGGTGGTCCTGGGAGCCCCAGACATAGACTGTTTACTCTGCCCATCTCACTGGCTACTGATTGATTACTCTGCCTTGCCTAGCCCAGCCAGTGCCCTCTGCTGCTATTGCCCAGCCAGGAGGCCCAGGGTTACTACATGACGAGTTGCTTTGCTCTGTGAGGGGTCTGGAAACCCCTGATCATGATTTTTTTTGTCACAGCAGTGAATCCTGATGATCCTGCATTTGACAGACAGTGGTGGGTGTTAGGCAACTAGCTGGTTAGTATGCACTAGGTGTTTGGGAAACCAATACACACATGCACATGCACAAACCTTGCAACTGTAGGTACCTACATACCTCAGGACTAGGTTTGAAGGAAAGTTTTTCTGAGGAAGAGAAATGCTTACACACACAAGAGAAATGCTTGAAAAGTAGAAGGTGTAGCTCACTTGCAAAAGTTATCTATATTACACATAAAAGGGAGCCAAGATAGCTAAGCTCCGATTCAAATAAAATAGAATAGTTGAACTGTCCACAGCGCTTTAGAAAATGGATCTAAGATGATGGTAAAGTTTTTGCCAATCTCATTAGAAATCTGAGGTCAATATGCTCTTACGGAGGAAAATTACATTGGAAAGACAACCAGAAAGAAGCAGCTCAGCACTGAAAAGCATTGATCATTCTAAAGTATTATACTTTAACTAAGCCTTTTACACTGATAGGAGATGCGTCTTCCAAAAACACTAAGGGCAAGTCAACTTACACAGGAAGGTGGCCAGATGCATCCGAATACCCCACAAACAAGACAAAGAAATTTACCACTTACATTGGAGAAAAAAGGACATCTTGGTTACTGTTAGGTTTCTTAAGCTCTGCCATTTGTGTGTGTGTGTGTGTGTAAGTGCACTTATGTGTGTACATGCATGCACACTCACACACACATGCATACACGCTCTCTGGGTTTAGTCACACAACTTACTATGTAACTAAGGAAAGATCAAACTAGTACATATAAAGACTGATAACAAGCCATTTGAAGATGTATTTTGAAGTATTTGAAAATGTATTTTAAAGATACATTCTCTGTGAAACATACAGTAGTAGATGAAATATGCAGGTTAGTATAGGAAGATACCTTTAGCAGGGTAGTAGTGACATCCAAAAGCTGATAGGGAAATCATGCAATGGGATACATGCCTATTATTGCTTCAGATTAGGTTTTAAAGTAACAGTGAGATCCAGTTTTCTACAAGTTAAAATTAAGAGTTTTAAAGAATATCCTTAAAGAGACGAATTAGTCTCTACATCTGTGAAGAACATTTTATTAAAAAAACTTACTGTGCCAGTTGCACTGAAGGGAAAAATGCTCACTAAGATGAATATTAAACAAGGTCTTTGAGCATGGATCTAACTTGGTGTTTACTTCAGAAGGACAATTCAAATGCTTAAGATTAGGTATTTGTTTAACTATCTAGCTGATTCGGAGTCTAAAAATTCATAGCAGTCATTAATATAGTGAAAAATTAAAGTAAAGGGCAAGAGATTTTCTGCTAGTTTAAAGAAGTGTTCCAATAACAGTCGCAGCAGTTCATTGTAATACACTTCCAAAGAGCAGAAATAAAAACCAGTGATAAGCTCTGAAATCCCGAAGGGAAGATGGCAACCTCTACAGTAGGGAGATTCTTATTTGAATTTGACAGGCACTTATATTTAATTGATAACTACTCTAAATTAATGGAGACTTCAGAACTCACAAACATCAAGTTATAACAAAAGACAGGACTATGCAGCACTTTAAAGACTAACAAGATGGTTTATTAGGTGATGAGCTTTCATGGGCCAGACCCACTTCCTCAGATCAAATTGTGGAAGAAAATTGGCATGACCATGTATACCAAAGGGATACATAGAATGATTACTTGTATCAATCACAAAAGACTTGCTTCTGGTTGAGAAAGTGTGGTTCTTTCTCTCCTGACAAACCTGAATTTCTAAACAAAGCTTGGTGAAAAATGGTAAGTATATTTCACAGAATTGCAGGACTTGAGGGATTTAATATTTTCAATACAAAAATGACCATTTGAAGTGAACATTTTGAAAATGTTTTGATTGGAGGAAAATAATCTCCTTTGTTCCCCCATGCCTCTTTAGAGGAACAAAGTTAAAAAAAATGAGAACGTGGAAAATGGCTTTTCTTTCTTCCCCCAATGGGATAAAAACAAGCAAATGTGTGGGAGGGGGGCAGAGCTGGGTTTTTCAATCAAAAAAGAACTTTGGACTTGGGTTTTGATTTTAAAAAATCATTTAAAAGCTATGTAAAATATTGTGACCAGTTCCATTGCTTCATGTTACAGCCACTGCACAGTAGCCCATTTTGCTCATATGGCTGTATCTGGGGCTGGCCTTGGTTGCATGATGGACTTAACACAAAAATGGTTAAAGATGGTCCAAAAGACAAATATTGTGAGGCAGTCAACTCGCCACCCAGGCTAGATCTGAGACTGAGGCTGTCCTCATCTCTGGCAAGAAAAAAAATCTTCTTCTAATTTCCCTCCACAATGAGGGCTGGGTATAATTACCATTACCCAGGTACTGAATTGCAGATAGAAACCTTCCATTCCCACTTTCCATTATTTCCTTTAGGAACAATGAATGTGCACTTTAGCCATCACCAGATAAGCAAAGTCATTTCTGTTATTATTCTGTGGTAAAACACATTTCACTTGGTGAGCCCTGTACGACTCATTGTCCAATAACATTTCTTCAGCTAAAGGGCTCTTCACTTTGCTGAAATATTGTACATTGTGGTATTAAACCCTATACACCATTATCAGTCATCTTCCTCAGTCTGGTTTTTTTTTTATTGCACTACACATATAGTAATCAAAATTCTGTTCTCACACTGATCATCTGCAGTGATTACTGTTGTAGTTGGAGTAATTCCAAACATTGCCCTCTTATTTTGCTAGAGTTCTTTTCAAGGAGAATATTTCCAAAATAAAATTCTATTGGAGAAGTAAATGCATACATTTGTTTTACACACCTCAGCAGTAATGAAACAGTTGCTAATCTAAATCACATGGTATGCTCTATGCATCTGTGGCAACCTTCTGCACCTATTGAAGTCAAAGGCAGATTTCCCATTGACTCCAACAAGGCCAGGATTTCACCCCTAGAATAGACATTAGTTTAGTAATCCGTATTTAGTGCCTTTATTATGGAAGGGCCAGAGTATGCTGGAATCTGCCTTTTCATGTAAAAAAATACAGTGTGTGTCCCAAAAAGCAGTCTATGGAAATAAATACCATACAATTTTTTGTTGTTTTTTGAGCAGTGGTTGTTATTAAATAAGTACACCAATGATAGGCTGTTTTCCTTCAACTTGTCCAGTTTCCTGGACTTCCCAGATGAAGGATATCCTAGTAGCACCTAAAAGACTAACAAAACATGTAGATGGTAACATGAGCTTTCATGGACATAACCCTCTTCTTCAGATGAGTGAAGTATTAAATGTTCAGATCCAAGAATAAATAAGGGAAGGGGAGAGGGAGGAGGAAAAAAAGGAGAAAAAAGAGAGTGAATAAATTATTCAAGTAGTTACAAGAGGCTGATAAGAACAATTAACACCTCCATTGTTTCGTTGGTTGGTTGAGTCATTAGGATGTGGAAGGTAGTGTGCGAGCCAGTCTATGGGAAAGAATTAATGGATACAAATCAGGTATCCGAAAAGGCAACACACAGAAACCTGCTGGAGAACACTTTAATCTGCCCAGGCACTCATTAATGGATCTCCAAGTCACCGTGTTGTTTCAGGCCAATTCCACAAGCCAAATACACAGGGAAGGGTTGGAACTTAACTTAATTTACAAGTTTAATTCTTATCAGAATGAAATGAACAGAGATATTGGCTACTACTTCCACTACCTTCCACATCCTAATGACTTGACCAATGAACTGAACAATGGAGGTGCTAAGTGTTCTTAACAGTCTCTTGTAACTTCTTAAACAATCTATTCACTGTCTTTTTTCTCCTTTTTTTCCTCCTGTCTCCCCTACACTTATTTATTCTTGGATCTGGACTTCTAATACTCCAGTCATCTGAAGAAGTGGGTTGTGCCCATGAAAGCTCATGATACCACCTACATGTTTTGTTAGTCTTTAAGGTGCTACTAGACTATTCGCAGTTTTTTAAGTTTTTTCAGTTACAGGCTAACTCGGCTACCCCTCTGAAGCAGATGAAGGATGTGAAGGGAAGCATCATAGCCTCACAGTTTACTACTTCCTGAAGAGTTGTCCATGCTAGTGGGGAAGAAGAGTTCCAACTGGAAGAAGGAGCCCAGACTGCTATGGGAGGAGCAGATAAGCAGTGACTCAAATCTAACATCACTGGTGGAGTGAAGGGGTTTGAGGTTGATGCAATAAAAGGCAAGACTGAATGTGTAAAGGGGAGGGATTACAAAGGGTCTTGAAGGTGAGGAGAAGAGGACTTAATGCATTAAAAATGGCAGTCAGTGGAAGGATTTGAAAAAGGGAAAATCTGGTTAGAATAACCAACAAGAAATAGCTGCATATGTGAGGGTGTTGGAGACCAGAAAGGAAGCAGTTACAGTTGTCACCTTAACTTAATTACTGCCTGGCCAAGAGCTACAGTTGTATGGAGCAGAAAGAAAAGCTTCTGGCTCAAAAGAGAGGTAAGAATTGAAGATGGCCTCAGATTACAGGACCAAATGAGAGAAAGGATGGTGATGATGTCAACAAGCCATTTGAAGATGGGGAGACAAAATAGTCTCCTGTGAAGTGATTGTGTGACAGCAATATGAAAGAATGGGGAAAGGGCTATTTAACTAAGATAATTTTTGTCCTTCTGGTGAGTTCTCTTCAGAACTACATTAACCTTCTCTTCTGATTGGTTTAGGATTGCCATTTCAAGAGGTCCTGCAGATAGGAATTAAAGGATAGTCAAAGGTACTGTGGCATTTAGACCAATACAGAAGGAACTAAGACAGTTGCAATTATTATTAAGGCCCCATGGTCATATGTCCAGGCATGTGATTCTGATGAAGTGGCTTTGCAGTGTTACAGTCGGGGAACCAGTTAGGGCATGTCGACACAGTAGAGCTAAACTCAAAAGAAGCAATGCAACTTAAGCTGCGCAATTGAAATAAAAAATAGTTTATTTCAACTTTGGGCACATCTACACAGCACTTATTTTGAAATAGAGCACTCTTCTCCCAACTTCCCTTACGCCTCACATAATGAGGTTTACAGAAGTCAGAGTAAGAAGCCTGATATTTTAAATTTATTTTGAAATAATGGGCTTGCTGTGTAGATGCACACTACATTATTTCGGAATAACTAACTTTATTCCGAAATAGCACTGCTGTGTAGACATGCTCTTATGTTGCTACGCAATCTGTTTTTTCTAGATCTTACCAATTATTTTTGCTTGTCAATTTAGTCATTTGAAACAAAACTGATTTCTTGAAATGCCAACAAAAGATCATGATAATAAGTAACTTGGATACAGCTCTTTTTTCCAAAATCTCAAAGCACTTCACAGTCATTAATTATCTGCTATCTGCCCTCTGAGGTAGGGATGTGCTATCATCCTCTTTCTGCAGATGGGGAACTGAGGCACAAGGAAGCTAAGGGCATGTCTACACTACAGCGTTATTTCAAAAATTACTCCCCTTATTTTGAAATAACAAGGCGAGGGTCCGCAAAACAAGCCTGTTATTTCAAAATTATTTTGAAATAACGGGCTTCTTATTTTGAAATAATAAACCCTCATTTCATGAGGAATAATGCTTATTTCAAAACTGATATTCCAAAATAGCAGTAATGTGGAAGTTCCACTGCTGCTATTTCAAAATAGCTTCTCCCCAGGGTCATTCAAAGTAATTACTCCCCAATGCTTCCTGGGGCTCTAAATCAAGGTAGCACATCCATATTAGGAGAGCCTGCATTGGACTAATTTCAAGGCTTCCCTGCAGTGTGGACACACTATTTTGAAATAGTTATTTCAGGAGTTATTATTCTGAAATAACTTATTTTGAAACACCGCTGTAGTGTAGACATATCCTAAGTGACTTGCAGTGTTCCCTCTCAGCTGCGCAGCAGCACAGCTTCACAGGTGATTAATCAGCCCCACCTAATCAGGGGCTCAGGGCTCCTGCATGGGTGGGGCTGATTAATCACCTGTGAAGTTGCACAACTTAGAGGGAACACTGGTGACTTGCCCAAGCAAATCTGTGGTGAAGCAGGGAATTGAACTCAAGTTTTCCAAGTCCTAGGGCAGTGCCTTTGCCCTGTCATATGGCCTGGAAATCTTCTCAAGGATTTTACAAGCCATTTAATGTAAACATGGAAGGTATAACAATCCAGACCAGCAGCCTGGCCAGTTTTCAAAGGGAGGATTCATGTTTGCAATATCACTCACTGCACTTGATCCAAAGCCTGCTGAAGTAAATAAAAATAGTTTAATGGGCTTTGGCTTGACCCTGAGCACAAAACACTTCGGTATCATACCAGCACAAGCATAAAGAATTCCATCTTTTTCTTCTTTCTAAGAGTACAAAGAGTAAGTAAACTTCAATGCCACATTTGCAACATATGTGAGCCTTCCCAGCACCTAAAAATATTTTTTTATACAATTTGTATTGGAAATTGCTATTTAAAACTTCCCTTTAACCTTATGTGAGCTGTCTTCTGGAGCAGAGTGATGCGAAATTCAAAATGGTCATGGCATGGTAGTTTCAATGAAAATCTTGACAATTGCCTATTTAAACCCACTCTCCTTTCCCAAATACCATTTGTAACAAATGTTAGTGTTGGAGAACATGCAAAAAGCCAGGTTTCTATGTTTTTTATGCAAAGCCGGTGTCACTGCTAATGTGCATCCTAATTACATTGTACATGAAAATGAACTCATGTTTATAAAAAATGCCAGAAACAGAAGTTTTAACATGACCAGCAAAACAGCTGCAATTCAACAAACAAGCTGAGTATGCTCATCCCTCTTTTAGCCCTTCATATTACAATGCCAGCTCACAGATTGTGTTCCACAGATTCACAATCTCCCTCTCTCATACTGTTTCCTGATTCCCTTATTCAATTACATACACAGGGTTCCTGGAAGCCAGAACTGATTTATTATGCCTCCCAGCCTATTCTCTATAAGTTGGATATATGCACTTAAATTTGACTATTAACAAATAGGGTCAAAGAGGAAGAAGGCTTCTCCCAGGGCAAAGTCTGTCATCTCCTTAGGTAGTAGGCTGAAGAGGGAAAGGATACCAGCAAGCACTTTTGCTTTTAATAGATTCCCAAATTGCTTGCAATACTAGCTGACTACCAAAGAGTAGGGAGGCATTAAACCTATCATTATATGATCACCCCTTCGTCCATACTGGCACAGGGACAAGTCTTGAATATCTTCAATTTGCCAAGGTTATTTAGAAATCTAATCCTGTCCTCCAAAGTGTTTGCAACCTTTTCTAGCTTGGTGTTATCCACAAGTTTTATAAGGATGCTCTCCACTCCGTTATGTAAGTCATTAATGAGCATATTGACTAGTACTGTACCCAGGACAGATCCTTGTGCAACTCTACTACCTAAGTCCTCCCAGTTTCCCAGTGAACCATCCAACTACACTTTGAATAAGGTCTTTTAATCTGTTATGCACCCACCTTATAGTAAGAGCCTCTAGATTCCATTTCCGTACTTTTCTTAAAATCAAGATATCATACCTACTACTTCCGCGCTACTCACTAAGCCAATAACCTTATCAAAGAAGGAGATTAGGTCATTTTGGTATTTGTCCTTCACAAATCCGTGTCAGCTGTTGCTTATCACTCTGTTATCCTCTAGATATTTACAAACCTGATTTGTTCCATTATCCATTAGATACTGAACTTTGGGAGACTGATTTGTAATCCTGTTTGTACTCTGTTCCCCTTTTTAAAGATAGGTATTATATTTACCTTCTCCAGAACTCTGAAGTTCCTGAACTTTTGCAGACAGTTGGTTCCCCCTGGCTGAAGTGCCATCAGACATGGTGCATAATGGGCCAGCACAGATCAACCCTCAGGCTATATTTAGTGGAACAAGAAAAATAGGAGCATGAAATACATAACTATTTCCTTTTCAAATCTCTTAAGCTACTATTTATAATGTCTCATACCACACAAATTAGTATTGATTGCCAGTTGTCAAAGTCAAGTATGTGCTATAATAATAATAAAGTTCCTAAATATTAATGATCATATATATTATTTCCTGAAAAGTATTAAGTATGATTTTTCTTTCAGAGAAAGGGTAATTATTTTAAAATAAATTTTAACAAAGTTATGTCTTATGCCGCAAATACATATCCACATAATTCTCACTCAGAACACTTGCCCTTCCTTCTTAATCTGCTCACGCTAAGCAAGCTGATCATTCTGAATGCAAAACACAGTTTGCTATCACCTTTTATTTAAAGAAATCATATTCTGATAACTATCGTTTTATGTGAATGACTACCGCATACACTTAAAGATGAACTGGAAAGATTTTCACTAACCAGAACCCAAGTTCAGGTTTCTGCAACAGCAGAGGACTGTCATAAATACGTCAGGCTACAACTGTATTCCCCCATTCACTTTAA
The DNA here is from genome assembly GCA_032595735.1 of Pelochelys cantorii. Lineage (NCBI taxonomy): Eukaryota > Metazoa > Chordata > Testudines > Trionychidae > Pelochelys > Pelochelys cantorii. The sequence goes on along the minus strand of CM064326.1, from coordinate 326,510,129 downwards.
TTCACTTACTCACATGGTATAAGTAAACCTTGAAGTGGGGCTTATGAGAATAGAAATAGCTGCATTCTATATCTCTTTTGATTTTTTTTTTAACCTCATACTTTCCACTTCTGTAGCACCTTTCATCTGGAGATCTCAAAGCACTGTGCAAGCTTTAATGAATTAAGTTTCACACCACTCCCTTAGTTGACAAATCCTCATCTCCATTCGAGTAAACTAAGCCACAGAGAGATTAAGGCCCATATTTTCAACTTGGTTGCTTAGAATTAGGCACCATTATACCACCATTTTCAGGTGTGGGTGCCTAAAATTAGATTTTTAAGTCCATTCCCGGGTATCTTCAATAAGAAGCCTGAGTTTCCAGGGTTGATGAGTACCCACAATTCCCAGATTCCAGAGCCAGAAGGGACCATTGTGATTATCTTATCTGACCTTCTTTTGAGCCCTGGCAATAGAACTTGCTGGAAATAATTCTTAGAGCAATGCAAATAGACCTGCTCTGCACCGCTGAAAAAAACTCAACCTTTAAAGTGTGAAAATTTTGGCCGAAGTGGCTTGTCCAAGATCATCTAAGAATTCAGTTTCAGAACTGGTAATGCAAGCTAAATTTTTTCATACTTACTCTTGAGATCCACTTCTGCAGAGGAAACACACACAGTTCTTACTAAAGTATTGATAGATTTTGCATTAAATTTTTCAGTGTCATGGTCTCAAAGTATTCCCTTGTTTTTATTTTAAAGTCTTCTCAAATATTTTATTTCAGAGCTGGGGTCAAACAATTTGATTTGCTTTTTGTTGTTTATTTTAAAATAATGTTTTAGTCCATCTTCAGAATTCATTTCTCCCCTGCCCCTTCCTTCCCAATTGCAATGGTCAGTGCACATGAAGGCCAATTTTTTATAACAGTGTTCATGGTATAGGAAAGATAATTGTTATTAGCAGTGAATTGCTCCAGCACTACTTCTTAACTGGCACACGGAAGCTATATTTATAATCTTTATACTGTGACCATTAATATCAATTACTGCTCAATCCACCATATAAAAGTGGAAACAAATAGAGCCTCTTGCAACAGATGAAGTAAAATCTTTTCTGTGTTATTTAGTTACTATGCCTACTTTACCTAAATTAAAATTTCCTCAAATGCAACCAGCCTCATATTTAGCATGCTGGCAGAAGGATGGCAAATAGTTAGGATAGCCTTCACTTCAGGAGATCCAGGTTGAAGTCACAACTCTGCAAATACTTCCTCTACCATATTTGGGCAATTCAGGCTATATCTATACTACAATAGAAAGTCAACTTAAACTATTCAGCTCCAGCTATGTGAATAATATAGTTGGAGTTGATGTACCGTAAGTCGAATTACCGGCAGATCTACACTGCAGGGGGTTGACAGGACAAACTCCCCCTTTGATTTCTCTTACTCTTCTGATTCATGCTAAAGTAACAGGGTCAAAGGGAGAGCAAACTGCAGTCGATTTGGTGAGTCTTAACTAGACCTGCTAAATCAACCACCAGTGGATCAATCTCAGAGTCTCAATCTAAACTGTAGTGTAGATGTAGGCTCACTTGGTCTATCTGTGCCTCAGTTCCTAATTTGTAAGATGTAAATGATAGCTCTTCCCTACCTCACAGGGGTATTGAGAGGATAAATACTTTAAACAATGCGAGTCTTTCAGATAATAATGGGTGTCACATATATCACAGGTAGATATATCATGGACACATCATAATACAATGTCTTGACTTTAAAACTTTTGTAGGCAATGATGCACAAACTGCATCCTGGAAACTCCAAGCAACATCTAACAAAGGTGAGTAAACAGTTGCATTCCTGCCACCCTCATTTAAGCACATATCCAAAGCAGGTCTTGGTACATCACCAATAAACCACACCAGTCAATAACAAATCTCTTCTCTTCAATCTTAGACAATCCAAGAGCCAAACACACAATGGAAGCTGAACTGATACAGAAGGATTTTGCAGTGTTCTATTTGGCTTCCAAGTGCCGTTCTGAAAGACACTGCCTTGCCACCATTAACTGAAAAGAAGAGGAAAATTGAAATAAAATTAAATTGATAAGAAATAGGGTGGCAGCAATAGACCATAACATGAAGATACATAAGTTAACAAATAAGTATTATTAAAGGAATAAAATTGTTAATAATCATGAGAATTTAAGAGCTTATACAAGCAGTTTCAAGCAGTTATAGGTTGAAACTGGACTAGAGGAACTCGCTGGGAGAGTGGACTGCTATGCCCCCTTTACTCCCTATTCTGGGTTGTCCCTAACAATTTCTTACCAGAGGGCAAGTAACAAACCCCTCCAGGTGCTGTTACCACACTGGAGGATGGATCCAGAAATTGTAATAATGTGCATCCACCATGAAAGAATGTTACTATACAACATAAGAATGGCCATATCGGGTCAGACCAAAGTTCCATCTAGCTCAGTATCCAGTCTGTTGACAGTTGCCAATGCCAGGTGCCTGCCCTTAAATGTATGGCCTTGGCAGTCATTCAGGATATTATTTGTAGTGACTCCCTTTTGATCACTGAAGCTGTGATGTGAATGGAATGGAATTATGGCTTCAAATTGTCCCTGGCTAAATCAGATTTGACATCATCTACCATTTGGTTATAACCTGTCGCATGACTGCAGAGTGCCAGAGTCTTAAATGTTTGCTTCAGCTAAATATGAGTGCTGGGCTGGTGGGCTGCAGCTTTCACTTTAATTATCTGGAAGGCCTCATTTGATAGCCATGGCCAGCATGCTGGATGCCTATAGCCAATTTCTGCTCAGCAGATTGATTGATGGTAGAAATGAACAGGGTCCAAGCAATCTCTACATCATCTGGTAGATTAGCTAAAGCTGAGAATCGGTTGCTGACATCAATACAAAACCCATTGGCTAAAAATGACACATGGAGTGTGCTGATGTCAAACTTCTTCGTCCTTGCAGAGGGCTTACAAGATCATTGGAGAATCAATGACATACAGGACACCACTAGATGGCGATCTGTGTTCACCGTACATTCCAACCCATGATATACTCCACAGAATGCAAAGAGATGCCTATTGTGTGTAACGATATGGTCCATTCCTAGTGAGCAATGCCATCATCAGAGATCAATGACATTTGGTGTATGTGTTGCCGCTTGAACCATGACCCAAGAATGGAAAGATTCTGAGAGGCACAGAATGTAAGCAGGTGGCAAGAGTTATCACTGGATGTGCTTGAACGAGAACTCAGTTTGCAGGGAGCCAGTAACCACATTTAGGTCACCCAGAATCATGAGGTTATCATGTGCAAGGACTATGCATACAGGATGGTCCAACTGATTGGTGCAATGATCTCCAACTAAGTCAACAGATTCCTCTGCCAGACTATGTCTACACTACAGGGTTTTTGCGTAAGAATCCTTTTGTGGAAGAGTTCTCGCACAAAAACTTCTTACGCAAAAGCACGTCCAGACCTTTTGCGCAAGAGAGCGTCCACACTGCATGGATGCTCTTGCACAAGAAAGCTCTGATGGCCATTCACAGAATGGCCATCAGAGCACCTGTGCTTTTTCCCTGTGGAGCATGCACACCTGCCTTTTTGCACAAGAGCTGTAGCGCAAAAAGGAGTTATACCTTGTGGGGAGAGGAGTAACTCTACTGGCAAAAGCCCTCTGTTCTGATGATTTTCTTGTGCAAAAACACGCTTGAGGTATGGATGCTCCGCCAGTTTTTGTACAAAAACCTTGTAGTGCAGACATAGCCCCAGTGTACAGATAGTATGACAGTGAGGTAACCACGCCTATGTGTAAGATGTACTGTAAGTAAACGAGGAGACATGGATGTCCAGGCTGTCAGGGAGGACTTGGCCTTGCCTGGCAGTAGTAGTGCTATCCCATACAAATGGATGGGGCTGCCAGAGTACAGAAGTAAAGAATCTTCTGCCTCATGATGATTGTGATCGACCAGCCTTGCTTCTGTTAGTTCTGCAAATCGCATACCAGGAGGATGCATTGCACTTGGGACAGTGGCCTGATGACCATACTTGTGAAGAGTTGCAACATTCCAAGTGCAATTTTGGTGGACCAAGTGAGATCCCAGATACAACAGAAGTAATTCTTCCACTTTACTCTGCACTGATTAAGCCTCAATTGGAGTATTGTGCCCAGTTCTAGGCACCACATTTCAAAAAAGAAGTGGAGAAATTGGAAAGGGTCCAGAGAAGAGCAACAAAAATGATTAAAGATCTAGAAAATCTGACCTGTGAGGGAAAACTGAAAGAATTGGATTTGTTTAATTTGGAAAAGACTGAGGCTATGTCTAGACTGCAGGCTTCTTTCGGAAGAAGCTTTTCCAGAAAAACTTCTTCTGAAAGAGAGCGTCCACACAACAAAAGCACATAGAAAAAGCAATCTGCTTTTTTGAAAAATAGCGTCCACATTGATTGGATGCTATCTTGCATTTAAGTTGTGATTACTATGGACGGAGTGGCCACTAGGGTGTCTGTGCTTTTTCCTGGAGGTCTCTTCTTTCGAAAAAAAAAAACCCTCTTCCCCATCCACACACGCCTTTTTCCAAAACAGCTCTTTTGAAAAAGGCTTCTTCCTTATAGAAAGAGGTTTACCGCTGTCAGAAAAAACCCTGCATTCTTTGTAGTGTGGATGTAAATGTAGTTTTTCCAGAAAAACAACTGTTTTTCTGGAAAAATTCTGCAGTGTAGACATGAGGGTACATGATAACAGTTTTCAAGTATCTAAAGGATGTTACAAGAAGGAGAGAGAAAAACTGTTCTTAACTTCTGATGATAGAACAAGAAGCAATGGGCTTAAATTGTGGCAAGGGAGATTTAAGTTGGACATTAGTAAAAACTTCCTGTCAGGTGGTTAAGCACTGGAATAAATTGCCTAGGGAGGTTGTTGAATCTTGATCATTGGAGATATTTCAGAGCAGGTTAGATAGCCATCCATCACGGATGATCCAGATGGGGCTTGGTCTTGCTGTGAGGGCAGGGAACTGAGCTTGATGCCCTCTCAAAGTCCCTTCTAATTCTAGGATTCTAGGAACAGAAGGTGAAAAAGTTGGTTCAGAAAGAATATTAGAAGAAAGAGCAAACTTGTAGATGAAGGTTAGGTTTTTGCAGCAGAACAAGAAACCACTGGAAGCAGCAGCAGAAAAGCAGCAGATCCCTTATGATAGTCCAGAGGGAAGAGAGTCCTGCAGAAGTGAGCATGTTATCCATAGTTTAAGATATAGAAAAGTTTTTGAATGTGTATATTTGTGGATAATAAAGTTGAATGTCTGTGTATGTAGGTGGCTAAGTACAAACTTTAGTGTTTAATTAAAATTTCTGTCGGCATTCTACTTCTGATTGATCACCACATGCAGAGTGTAACCACTTAAGCCACCTCCAACTGTCCGACACTACAATATTGTAATGTGTATGCTTGTGCTAATAGGATTTGTGTTTCTGCATCTTAGTGTGTGTGTTCAAGATCTATTGTCTTGAGGAATAGTCACACGTTAAATAAAGGATATTTTGTTTCTGAGAGTCAGTCATTTGAGTGGAAGGCTGTATACATGTCCTCCAAAGGATTAACAGAGTTAACCTGTTCTTGGAGTTTCCTGAGGGATGTAGTAGGAGCAGGGCCAGCCCGAGCTATTTGTGCGCTCCGGGATCTGGGAGCGCGGCGCCGCCCCGGTGAGTGCGACGCATGCACGGCCCTGCCCCCAGGCACCCAGCGCACGTGTGGCCCCGCCCCAGGCACCCGGCACATGCGTGGCCCCGCCCTCGGGCATGCAGCGCATGCGTGGCTCCACCCCCAGGTGCCCGGCGCATGCATGGCACCACCCCGGGCGCGCGGCGCATGTGCGGTGCCGCCTCCGCCTGGCCCGGCAGCCCTGCATGGTGCCCCCTACAATGGGGCGCCCCGGGCGGTCGCCCGGTTGGCCCGTACCTTGGGCCGGCTCTGAGGAGAATCCTTAGGAAAATCCTGACAATTCCTCTGGGGCAGGCCTTCTCCTTTCACCAACCTAACCAGACAACTGAGTAACTAAAATAGATAAGCCATGCCAGGAGTGCCTTGAGTCTGTTGTGGGGGGGTAACAAAGCTTCCCCTTCCCTTCTGCGTCAGAGCAGGTGGTAACAGGCATGGCAGCTGCTGATGTGATATTTTTCTGTAGAAAACAAAGGAGCACAGGGCCAAATTTTGTGCTGCTTTACACCCCGTGACAGTGGAGACAGCAGCAGAGAGTCTGACCTGTCTGACCTGGAGAGCCAGAGCTAAAGACCCCTAAAATCAATGGGAATCTTTCTATTAACTTGAATGAAACTGAGTTATTGCTACTCTTACTATGGCAGCAGTAAGAGGCCTAAATGATGGCCTATTTTGAGCTAGGAGCTGTACAAACAGTGATGCAAGTAAAATAAATGTCTTACCAGTATGGGGGCAACACCAGCTAAGGGGGGGCCACATGACCTCCACATGACCCTCCATATGACTCCCCTCCCCACTCTGGGGCCCCCATGTACTTCCCTTCCCCTCACTATCACACATTACTGGGGGAGGAGGAGACTGGCAGCAGTGCAAGTGCCCGAGAAGCTGCCTGCAATTTCCCTGCTCTCTCCCAGCCAGCGGGAAAAGGAACAGAAGCCCCAGCCCTGCCCCCTGCCCCACCTGCAGCTACTGTACCGCTCCCAGCCCTGTTCTCCTGGGGGCATACAGACAAAGCCCGAGGAGATGCAGCTCCATGGAGGGGCTTGGGCACCATAGTGTCTTTCCAGTAGACTATACCAGCTGGAAATGTCTTGCAGGTACAACACACCAGACCATAGTGACCCACGTGCACTGCTCTGTACAAGCAAAGCAAGAGCGCCTGCCCAGGAGAGCTTACACCTTAAATAGACAAGACACATAATAAAGGAGACACAGAGAGAGAGGCCCTGATCCAGTGAAAACCTTGAGCATATGTTTAAAATTAAGCATATGCATAAGTATCCTGCTGAATCAGGTTTAAGTGGCTTGCCCAGGGCCACACGGAGAATCTGTTCCAGGGTCAAAAATCTGCTGAGTTGTCGCCTTGTGCTCCAGCAAGGCCATTCTTCCTCTCTGACAGAGACCCTGGGTCTCCTGAGTGACCAACAAATTACAATACAAATATCAGCTGCCCATCAAGGTCACCAGAACCTTTACAGGCGGCCCACTGGCACCAGAACTGGGAGGGGATAAGGATTCATGCCCCCCACTTTTTAACATGGATGTACTTTGCAGGGCAAGAGCAGCATTGCCTTCAAATTAAAGACAACAGCAGGAGCTCCACTCCATGGCAGGGAACTGATAATGCTGTTAACTCCCCAAGACTTGCATTTTGGGAGAGACAACATTTCCTGCCCCACAAATTACACCCATGTTAAAAAAGGTGGGTGTCACCATGAACCTGTGGTCCCCCGGTTCTGTGTCTGTTGCTATTTGCCACGTTTTCCCCTCCCCCCCCAATATAAAGAAATTTCAAGCAGGGATCTTAACAAGTGGCTGAAAAAAGCTGTTATCTTCACACAGCAGGTACAAAGCACCGCAGAGTCAGGAGGGTGACAAGAAAGGTGTTGTAATACATTGTTTCAACACTCTCATTATCATTAAACCTGTTATTTCACCATTGTTCCTCAGCAACTTCAGCTCTTATGAGGCATTCCCAAGATCAGGTACAACAAGTGACTGTTCCCAAAACACTGGCACCTACAAATATGAGAAACTAAAGAATCCCATGGATGAATCACCTTTGAGCTTTTGCTGCTGCTGAAGATTACTGATGCATTTCAGAAATATTGATTTTGAGCAGTGGAGAAGAGAATGCACAGAAAAGTATGATGTGAGCCGTATTGTAATAGAACTGATCTTCTCTTCCTTACACAGCCTGGGGTGAACAATTGGCAACAATATTCTGGGCCAATTCTTTGTCTCTCGTTCAACAACACACAAGTTAAGCATGCGCTTAAGTGATCTCTTGAATGGGAAGGTTCAAATTAGCAACTGTCTTAAATTTTAAATCTGACAAAATTACACTAGTGACTGTTTGTCCCCTAAGTCAGTGGTTCCCAATCTTTTTTATACCGCAGACTGGCAAACCCAGTCACAAACTTTTGGTGGACCAGTAATGTTTTATTTGCATATTTGCATAAAATAATAAAGATCAGAGTTTGAAGATATCTACAACACTAAAAAAATCCTTTCCTTTCTTATCTTAAGCCATTAACACCATGTGCATGACTGAAAATGTACAGCATAATATTGCTGATAACTGACATGATGATTAATAATAGCATTAATTAAACATTGCACTCACAGATTTTATTTAATGGGACGTCTGCTACTGCATCTTTTTGCACATTTTTTGAAGTTTATGTCATAACTGGTCAAATTCAGCCTCATGCGCGCACACACACACACACACACACATACACACACACACTGCAGGCCAGGGTGATCTCTCTCTCTCTGTCTCACTCACACTCACACACTGACTCATTCAGAGCTGGGTTCTGCTTTCCTGGGGCCACCCACATGCTGAGGGCTAGCAGGCACTGGGGATCCAGCCAGACTGGGGCAGAACCCAGGCATCCCTCCCTGCTCTAACCACTAGCCTAACCAGCTGCCGAGCTGAAGCCAGCTGCTATGCAGTGGCTCAGAGGGACGGGGTGTAGCCCAGTCCTGGTCCCCAGAACCCTCACTAACAGCTGGCTTCAGCTCCAGCAGCCGCCAGCCATGTGCCCAGGATATACCCCAGTACTGGTCCCAGAGCAGCTGGCATGGGCATGGCCTGGCAGTGTGCTGCAGCCTGGCAGCCAGAGGCTTGCAGACCCGCACTGATTTGTGGACCAGGGGCTGGGAACCACTCCCCTAAGTCATCATACTGCTGTCTAGCAAAGTTAACTCACCCCAGATTCTCCTAGTTAAATGTATTGCCTTCTGTGATGAAGTAAATTCACTATTGTCTGAATTTTTGGAAGTAGTAAATTCACATAAGTTATTAACTCGACTATACACTAGAATATACACTCTATTCACCATATTTTAAAATATTAGCAATGGTACTGTTGTTTGAATTACAGTAGGTCAAAGGCCTCAGTTGTGATCTGGTCTCCATTGTGCTAGGTCACTGGGGGGCAACCTGTGGCCCATGGGTTGCAGGCGGCCCATTGGGGTTCCCCCTGCAGCCCCTGTACTCCTTCTGTGCCCCTTCCCCCATTCCTCTCATGCACTGGGGCTCTGGAGACTCGCACTTGCCTGCTCCTCCCATTCCCTCCCAGCACTTTCGGAGGACTGTAAATTGGCTGATTCGCAGCATTCAAGCCCTGGGAGGGAGGGAGGGAGGAAAGAAGGAGGGAGGGAGGAGCAGGGATGGAGTGCAAATCAGCTGAGTCATGGTGCTCCACAAGTGCAGGGAGTGAGGGCTATTTCCTTGCTGCACCAGACATTAGGATTTCCAACCCTATTCCCACCCTTTACAAATTTCTTCTCCTAATCAGCTTGTACTTCCGGTTTCTCAGGGAACCAGACCCACTACTCATTGATTACCAGCCCTGGGCACTTACCAGAAAGAGGCACCAGAAATTTGCTTGCTGCCTCTCTCCTCTGACCCATGCCAGATTCCCCAAGTGTTAAAAATATCTTCCCCAATACCAGCCAAAACTATATCCACTCCCCAGTGGGATAGGTGTACCACTTCTTCCCCAAATAACTCATGTAGAGGGAATATGCTGTTTCATGACGGGCAATCACCAGACTTTCCCATTCATGTAACTGAGCCATTACCTGACTCACCCCTCTCTTGGTAGCATCCACCCACAAAAGCCAGGTGGCACAAGCAAGAAAGTGACCAGGCTCCACCCTTAGTCTGGTTTGTCCTAATCCTTGACTCCTTGCCTTTGTTAAATTCCAAATTATTTTCCCCAGGTATGTGCAGATCCATTCCCATGTCCCCTCCCTGGCCAACAAACGTAAGAGGGGCATCCAGTGACTCCCAGAACATGCACTGCCATTCATCCAGTGATGAAGTATCTGAGTTGAGGCCAGAACTTCCAGACCTTCTGTCCCTCACCCTGTACATCTGAACTAGCTTTCAGATACCCAGTGCTGGCATTCAATCCTCTCTTCAAAGGAGCTCCTATTGCTCCAATGTGGGAACTGTCTAACACGCAAATCTTCCATTTATTTATTTTCCCTTGATAATAAATATGGCGTGGCCATGACTGAGGAGGCAGCTGACTGCCATTGTGAAGATCACCAAGTTTGCAGTTCATACTCTTCTTGGATGCCCTAGCCCCCCTTGCTAGCTTCCACAAGACTGCCAGTTTATTAAGACTGAGTAGTGGTATCTGCCCCTGTGTTTAATTTAATTATGCCAGCTCCAGGTTCTAAATGCACTCTGCTCTGGAGCATACAGGGGCGGCAGGTGTTCTTGGTCTGTGGGGAGAAGAGGCTGATCCAGCTGCAGAAATGGAGACATATGAGCAGATTGCATGAGGAATGGGGGACAAAGGCTATACCAGGCACATGCAGCAGTGCCGCAAGAAAAATCAAGGAATTGTGGTAGGCAAGGGAGTCGCTCTGGTCCAGCACTATAGACACGCCACTTTTACAGTGGGGGCCCAAACCCCCACCCCCCAAAACACCCTGGATACCTCTGAGAAGTCAGGATCTTGGGCCACCGCAGCCAATACTGTGGAGGTGGTCTTGGACATGGAAAAGGAGGAGAACGGGAGACGGGCAAGTAGGGCATCCATTGTCCCAGAGAGCCAGGAGCTGTTTGTAACCCTGGCGTAGTGAAGTCAACTGCAGCCCAGCAGCACAGTCGAGCCTGGCATCATGGAAGGAATCTCTGGTGAGCATGCAATTCCCATTAATATTATGGGGTCACATGTTCTTCTATGCTATTTTTTATATTAAAAAAACAGTCGAGGTAGAATGGCAAGGCTAGGCAGAGGAAGGTTTTTTTCCATAGAGATGTTCCAGGAATCCTCCATCGAGATCTCCAGAAAACTTCCATGCAAGTGCAGTACTCTAAAATCCCTTAGAAGAAGGTTTCTGGGAAAGGCTGATTTATTTCTTCCACCACAGTAAGACATTTTCCCACTTCAGTATTAATTTGGCTGACATCCTTGCAGTACACAGTATAGCAACATAAGAACCTGGCCTATACAGAGGCACTTGCAAAAGCTGTTCCCTTGCCACCTCTGTTACCCTCAGAATCATGATATCAGCTAGGGTCATCTATGGGAGATGAAGGTAATTTTCATTTTAATTTCCTGAATCAGAAATAGCAGTAGCTGCCGCCCCTCTCTTTTGTGATTTTTCCGCCCCTCTCCCTTGTGATTTTTCCACCCCTTCACCCACAGTCTAGAAAATACAGACATAGTTTGGGTGACAGAGATCAGCACTGAGCTCAGAAACTGCAAGCCCTTGGCATCAGAGGGGGAGGAAAGGAAAATATTGTGGTATCCACATGCCACCACACCACACGCACCTCCCCAGCACCACCTCTGCCAAAGCTTGCAATCTGGAAGGAGGAGCACAATGTCCACGTTACAGAGTGGAGCTGTCATGGTCCTCAGCCAAGGGCACCAATTTGGGAGGGTAGGGGGGGCAGCAGCCGTGCACTCCAGGACACAGCTTGCTTTTCATCCCGTTCCCTGGATGCTAAGGGAGTCAGAGAAAAGTGCTTGCAATCCATGCATGCCTCTCACACCTGGTTGGTGGCCCACTCCATGCACAACACCATCTGTTCCATCACAGAGGTGAGGGAGGAGTACACGGCCTCATGCTAGCATGCTACATGGTCCTAGGTGGCCTTCTGCGTTATTCCCTGAGGAAAGCAGGAGAATAGATTTCGAAATAGCCAGCCCGTTATTTCGAAATAACAGGCTTAGTAGTGTGGACACTCTGCTTATTTTTTGAAAATAAGGGAGGTTCTTTTGAAATAACTCCCTAGTGTAGACCAGAGATTTCTCTCCTGTCACTCAGGACTTTCCACCCTGGAGGCCGCAGTAAGAGCTGCGTGCATCTAGAGACACCAATAAGCAGTGCTTTTATCTAGGGAAAGCCATTGCCCTCACACCAGTAGCTGATCCTTTGATTTCTCTCTCTCTCTCTCTCTCACACACACACACACATACACACACACACACACACACAGGATAGCAAACCATTGGTTATCTTCCCTCACTCAGACACACAGCCAGAACAACTCAGGGAAGAAGAGCAATAAAGAACTTTCCTGAGACGACATCAATCCAGGATCCGGCCCTTCACCTGTCACATCTGGTTCATTGCAGTATTCACGTCTGTCTGTGCCTGAAAGTTGCTTCATACCTGCTGATGAGAATAGTACAGTTGCGACTTTTAACATCTGTATTTCTCCTGCCATAGCATCCTGGAGACTGGGTTTCAGGCCCCTAAGGGACTTGGCAACCAAAGTCTTATTTGTTCACCTGTTATTTGTACTGTTATTACTTGTTCATTTGGGGTCTTGGTTTATTTTACTGCTTATTCTTGTTAATAAACTTTAATCTGTTTGCCCCGTTCATCTGTATGTGTTTTGCTAAGTGTACAAATTCTCAGTGATAGATGTACGTTGAAGGAAAAGAGCCCTGGTACCTGCAAGCTTAAGACAGTGGTCAGAGGCTTGACACTGCGAACAGAGATTATATGAACCTGAAAAGCAAGAAAAGCCAGAGACTCAAGATGTCCCTTATGGACTTTGCTAATGTGTCAGTCTGTGTTGAGTGCATTATCATGCAACATTCTGTATTTACTGGGATTTCTTGGGCAGTCTGGAAGGTGTATTAGCATGTGTAGTCATTTGCTAATATCATTTGGGTTTCTTTTAAGATCACTTCTAATCTTTCCTCCTCTTCTACCAGTATATGATCTTTTCCTGAGAAAATAAAGGGTTGGCAATTACAAGAACCAAAAAATAAACTACTGAAGTGAACTGTTCTGCTTCCAGGCTTCATTTGTGACAAATTTTCCTTCTTTTGGTGGGCTGGCTATCACTACCATCACCTGCTCCATAAAATCTTGGGGTTCTTTTCATGCTCATATTTATTTTTTAAACTGGGGTGTCTGAGAGAACACAAATGTATTGACCATCATTTGCAATGCATGATTAAAAAAGATAGGCCAGATCCTACACCAGTGAAAATCAGCATAGCTCTGGTGAAGTTAACCTGACTTATTACAGACAGCAATTGGTACAAGATACACTGGACAGGCTTTATGTGTATAGGCCCCGTGGAACATTAAACTAGAGTATGCAACAAGGATCAAATGTATCCACCAGCACAGGACCGTGGCAAGGCCTTTGGTTTTGACTGGGCCATGAGCAACCAGGCCAACTGATGGAAGCAAGCATTCAGCCTATCAGTTAGGCTGGGTCCAAGAGGAGTAGAGTGCAAGAAATGAGCTGAATGTCAAAAGCCAAAGGGTAAACCAGAGTTGTTAGCCAGAGGCAGAGCCAGGGGTCGGAAAGAAAGAAACCAAATGCCAGAACCAGAGTCTACCAGAGTGATAACGTGCAGGCTGAGCATTCAAGCCAGAAGTCTGAAGCCCAGAAGGAACCAGCAATTGGACCAAGGACAAGCCCAGCTGCAAGTATAATGCACATTGAGCAGACACAGTTCTCTTGTGAAGGTCAGTAGTATAAGCAGTGCTGCTCAGCCAGTCAGAGCCTGTGAGCACTCTGTCAGTCCCAAGGCGGGGCAACCCACTCATTGGTTGCCCAGCAGCACAGTTATTCAGGAAGCAAGCCAGCAGCCGGTTGCAGCTGACAGCCTTTTGCAATTCAGTAATGACACTTTAAATACCACAGCATGGGGGCTCTGCTCCCCTGCATTTACATTAATTGGCTAGGGTTCTGATCGCCTCAAGTAGCCTGGTATGAGGGACTGTTGGAGGCAGACCTTTGGAAAGGCACTGAATCTTCAAACACATCAATCATGTCCACCAAAACCCTATATATGCCATTACCCTAATCCTCAGGTCAGAACACAGACTATCCACAGCCAAATTCCGCTCTCTCACACCTCACCCCTCCCTACACAAATCTGATTATTCCAAACTGAGGTGAGAAGGGGTGAATTGACATTAACATGTAACTATTTATCCAGCTGGAATATTCACAGTCCAAAGGCTTTCCACATTACAGGATGAAAGACTCAGTATTTCACTACTTCTTCCTCTGAACCAACACAGCTAATTGCTTCACAGATTCTTGGCTATTATTTTATGACTTACAAAGTAGGTTACACACAACTATTGATAAGAAAGGCACAGGTGAAAGAAAAGTCATAATTGTCTTTCTTAATTTTTTTAAAGTCCCAAAGGAATCAAAATAATTCAGTGAGACAAATCTGGATTGATTTCCCTTTGATATTTTCCATTTTCTTTTATAATTCTCTACGTCAAAAGAAAAAAAAAGGGGAGAGATGAGAAACTAATATGTTGAACTAATAATCTTATTAAATTTTGTCAAAGTGCTGGTTCATGCTTTCTTAGGAATCCCTGCTGCTCTTCATCTGAACTAATCAACTAGCACCAGATTTAGGGATAAGCAATCTAGGGATATGTCTAGACTACATGCCTCTGTCGCCAGAGGCATATAAATTAGACTACCCAACATAGTCAATGAAGCGGGGATTTAAATATCCCCCGCTTCATTAAAATAAAAATGGCCACCACGCCATTTGGCACAGCATGACAGTCAAGACGCGGATCAATCGACAGGGAATGCCTTTGTCGACTGCTCCTATAAACCTCATTTCACGAGGCGTAAGGGAGCAGTCAACAAAGGCGTTCCCTGTCGACCGATCTGCGTCTTGACTGCCGCGCTGTGCCAACGATCAACTGAGCTGGCACAGCGTGGCGGCCATTTTTATTTTAATGAAGTGGGGGATATTTAAATCCCTGTTTCATTGACTATGTCAGGTAGTCTAATTTACATGCCTCTGTTGGCAGAGGCATGTAGTCTAAACATACCCTAGGGTATGTTCAATGTTCTGGACCTTCATTGAATCTCATGGAACCTTCCAGACTTTCTGAAAACTATATTTCCTTGACCATCCTACAATGCTATTAGCCATGCCTTTGCAGGTATCTAAAGAGCAGAGCCTTGTTGATCAGTGAGTGAGAGATAAGAACAAACTGATGTGAAGTGAGATCCTAGCTGTGATAGAGTGAACCTTGTTTTATTGTGTAATTATGAATGCATACCTGTGTTTTAAGACTTAAAGTGTATGAGTAGTGACTAATAAAGGACATATTTAATATGTTAAATAGATATCTCGTGTTGGATTCTATCAGAGCATATCTGATATCTATTGAACCCTATGCACAAACATAACAGAAATAGTTATTTTCCATGCTTAACACATAATATTTGATGACTTTCTAAGACTGCTGAACATAGTCTTTTGCTCTTCCTAATACTGTCTGCTCCCCCCGCACCCCACCCCAGGAAATAGAAGATGCCCCAGAAGAACCTCTAAGGAGCACAGTATAGGAAACGAAAAGCTCATTTGTAATCAAGTTTCCAGCAAGGGGCAACTTTGATGGGAAAATATCTGCAACAGCGACGAGGAGTCCTGTGGCACCTAACAGACTAGCAGATTTATTGGAGCATAAGCTTTCGTGGACAAAGACCCACTTTGTCAGATGCATGTCACAGGTGACACAGAACTCCTCGTCGCTTTTGCAGATCCAGACTAACACAGCTACCCCTCTGATACTATGTGCAACAGAATATCATAGACAAAGCTTTAGGTATTAGGGATTGTCCCAGTGAAGAAGAAATTGGGGAGTGATTCATAAAAGATTCTAAGGAATTAGCAGTTTTACCTGAAGATAAGGAATGGAAATGTGGGGAAAGTGATGAGAGAATCTTCCAGTTTCCCTGGTGGCATTAAGGAGAGTGAAGATAAAGAAGAATGTGGCTTACACAAAAAGGAGAGTAATCACAAAAAATACAATTTATATCAGTGTTTCTCAAAGTGTTTGTGAATCCACTCTGAGCAACCTGCTAACTGGCTGCTCTGGTTTGTTTATTTACTGGCTACGCGGCCACAAAGCCTCGTGGCTCTCATTAGCTCTGGTTTGCCATTTGCAGCCAAGAGGAGGAAAATTTTAAAGAAAAATTAGCCTTGCATGATGACAGAAACAGTAGTGAGAAAAATTGCACATCGCCAATCAATACATCGGATTAGGGCCGGATTAAGACCTCTAGAGGCCCTAAGCACTGAAAAGATTATGGTGCCCCCCCCATATGTAATTCAAAATAAAAACAATACTATACCATAAAATCTTTTTTTTTTTTTGGTGCCCCTGCTTTGCTGGTGCCCTAAGCACGTGCTTAGTCTGCCTATTGGGTAATCCAGCCCTGCATCGGATCCTGCCTGATGGCCAGCAATCATAAACTCTGCCAATATTGATCACACAATTTTGAATGGGCCAGGCAAAATTGAGGATATGATGTTTCCAGTAAATGGTGACACTTCTCAAAGGTCATGCTTCAAAAGCACGTTCAAGAATGGTGGGAACCTGAATTAGCATTGAATAGTGTACTTAAAATCAACTGGCAAAGTAGTCTGGTTTTGTTGCACAATATTTGACAATCATGCCAAATCATTGCTTGTGCTGTCCAAGTACAATTACTGGCATAAGTTAGCTGTTGCTCTGAAGCAACATGAAATGTCACCTGGCCATTTTAGGAGCTACTCCAAATGGATGAAAGGCGAGTCCAGGCTCAAGCTGAATAAATGCACAGATGCAGATGACTAGCACATAATTGATGTGGAAACCCAACACTGAAGGAACACTCCCAAGCACCTCATCTCAATTACCCTCTTCCTTGCAAAGAATAATTTGGCTTTCCAGAGCTCATCAGATATGTTGTTCACTGAACATCACAGTAATTTCCTCGGTGTGGTAGAGCTCCTTGGGAAATACAACAATGTCATGCATGAGTACCCATGTAGAACAGCTCATAAGAAAGCTATGGAGCATTACTGCAGCAGAACAATTCAAAACAAATTGACTGACCTTCTGACAAGGAAGTTGCTGGATAAGATATTGATGTGGTTTGGCAAAGCAAAGTAGCACACTGTCATACTGGCCTGCACTCATGACATTACTCACAGTGAAAAGATGTCATTTACAGTAAGATTTCTTGTTGATGAGATTGGCAGTAGCCTAGTAAAGAAACACTTTACCAGTTTCCAGTCTCTACTGGAAAAGGCCGAACATAACAGAACTCTTTAAGAACATTTTGAATGGGAAGAAAATAAAGCTTCAGGACAGCAGTAGCCAAGGCTATGACAAAGACATGAACATGGAGGAAAGAAAGAGTGGTGTCCAGGTGACCTTTGCACTCCCTTTGAAGTATTGCAAAGGCTATACATGCTGTTTTCTGCATTAACTACCAGGTGGAAGAACCTCACAGACAATATTAGAAATCTGACAATGATGCCACTAAGTGACACTTTTTAAGAAAGCCTCACTGACAGAATAAGGCCAGCAAGGCACCAAGTGACTGAGATTCACAAAGCCTTGATGGAACTGGTCCAGTTGAGTAAAGCCGAGGTCGGAATCTGCCATGAGGCACAAAGCCTGGCAAACCAGATCATTGACTTCAAATTTCTGGTTTCAGTTGTGGTTCGAAACAATATCCTGTTCCAGGTAAACACTATAAACAAAGCATTACAAACTCAGTTAATGGACATCACATCTGCTACTACTTGGATGAGAAGATGCCTTGATTTCATTGTGGCCTACAGAGACAGGAGATTTGAAGATGGCCATCACTACTGCCAAAGAAATGGCAGAAAACAGGAGGTGAGCCTGTCTTTGAGGAAACTCATATTCATTAGAAGAAATTGCAGAAATGAAGTAATAGGAAATCTGGAAGAAAAATTCAGGAGGGAGGTTTTTTGCTCACTCATTAACACTACTTGAATAATTGCATGGACTTTCAATGGATGCTGACACCTGTGACATCAATGATGAAGATATCTATGTCTAATTAGACAACATCCATCAAATTGTGCAACACTGGAAGCATTCTCCACTCCAGCTCTCCACTCCATTCTGCATCAATTGGTTCATGCTGCAGAATTAAGGACACTTTTCCTAATGTGGGGATAGTTTGAGGATTCTGCTCATGCTGCCAGCATACTAGAGGTGAGCAGTGCTTTTCAAAGCTCAGACACATCAAAACTTATTTTTGATCAATTGTGGCAGATGAGAGACTGACACTGCTTGCTATTTTATCACTAGAAAGTGCCATTGGCCAGTCTTTGGATGTCTCTGACACTGTGCTTCAGTTTGCAAGAGCAAAGGTGAGAAAAGCGATCTTTTGAACTAAAGGACTAGGATTAACATTTTAAGGCTGTCCCCTAGGGTAGTATTTTTTAATACTGGTCCACCCAGTGTCGGTGCACAGTTCAATTTCATGATATTAGTGCGTTTCATTTATTCTTAAAATTAAAACATTTCAATAAGCTTAGAGGAAATTATATTGTATTTGTTTATATATGGTGGGAATACAGAAGATTTACAAATCATAGTGTGCAAAAGTATTGTCTTATATGACAGGAATAAATCATGCATGCAAACTGAGCATCAAAGTCATGAAATGGGCTACAAATGAAATCCAAAATAAGGTACTCAAAAGCTTAACAAATGGGTCTAGGAACCAATTATACTTCCTGCCGGAGGCATTTTTTGGTCTAGGACCAGTCCTGGAATCAACTCACAAACACAGTGTGATCAGATTTTGAAAAAGAGCTTTTTGCCCAAGAGATAGAGCTAAGAAATGGAAATAGTATTTCTTAGTGGAATGGAGCTAGGCTCCATCAACAAACAGGTCAGACTGTACGTACAGCAACCATTTAAGAATTAAGGAAGTAGTGGCCACATTAAATGTTTGCCCTATCAGCCAATCTTAGTAATTTGATGTACATAAGCATGGTGCCTAGATGTTTTCTTTAAAGTGATCAGCAGTGAAACAGTTAATCATTAGGTTTCGGAGTTAACATTCCGAAATGCTATTGAGAGGTCAGTTTACACTTCTCTTAGAGCTGCTAGGCCCAGTTTTGATCTTATGCCAGTATACATCAGTCATCATTATGTTAAACTCAATGAAAGTCAAGTCCATTGATGCCAGTTAGTTTCCTTTGGTGTAAACAATGCAGAATTTGACCTTATTTTCTGTATGTGCACCATGGCAATGTTGTGTGAAAAGGTCATGTCAGAGAGCAACTGCTGTCCCTTTTGTGCAATGCAATGGCCAGCATTTGGGAGCCCTGTATTATTTCCCTCTGAAAACAATTACTAATGTGTCTGCCTTCAGTGTCAGTGACCTGTTCACCATTCTCTTTCCCTGTACAATGGTAAATCAGCATCAGTTTCTTTCTATTTTCAGAGTAGTTACAGAATAGGCTTATTTGATCATAAAAACCATGCCCCTTAGGGTATGTCTACACTGCACACTAAGACTGTGAGACCTATGCTTGTAGATTTGGGGTTGTTTCAGCATCCTCTCTGAACTGTAAATCTGGCTTGAACCAGGGCCTCATGACCGCACTAATATAGCCATACCTTTCTACATAGACTTTCTGATTTGGGTCTGTAACTTGACCTGCTCAGAACCGTCAACTGGGAAGGGGGAGGGAAAAAGGAGGCAAGTACCCTGAGGCCCAGAAATTCAAAGGGACCCAAAGCTCCCTTACTGCTGATGCTACTGAGGCAGCAGTGGCGGCCAGAGCCCCAAGTCCTTTAAATCACCTGCAGGACCCTGTGTAGTGTGCCCCTGATGGCTCTGGGGGCAATCTGGGTAACACTGAGAGCTGGCTGTCCTGGCCCCACCCCTTCCACTCAAGGCCCTGCCCCTTCCAGGAGCACAGAGACATTGTCCCTGAGTCTGTCAGCTCGCATGGACCTGCTTCCAGGCTCGAAAATGACGGCTTCGACACAACTCATAGTGGGTCGTTTGCTGGTCCAAATGAGACTGAAATGTGTGGAGACAGAAATAGGGGTTGGGATCAAATGAGAAGCTCAGTGTGTAGTGTGTCTATCCTGTCAGAGGAGGATATAATACCTTAATAGGGAATTTAGCACGTCACACTGTTAGGCTACAGCCTGGGAAGAATCAGTGATTTAATACTATAGATCTGCTGCCATCCTTTCCTTTATACTGCACATTGGTATTTGGTTCTATTCCTTTTCCAGGTGTAAATGAATTTCCACTACACTCACAGAGTGTACATTCTGATCAATGTTTTATGCTGATGTTGTCTGCTCATAATGAGCTAGCAGTGGCAAGCATGCCAAGGGGACATGGAGAGGACTGCAGGTACCTTCCACTCCCTTCTTTCCCTGTATGGCAGCCAGCCACAACCCTAGATTTCCCCCTTGCCTGAGCATAAGTGGGGCTACTAGAATCATAGAACCATAGAATCCTAGGGCTGGAAGAGACCTCAGGAAGTCATCAAGTCTGGCCCCCTGCCCAAGGCAGGACCAACCCCAACTAAATCATCCCAGCCAGGGCTTTGTCAAGCCGAGACTTAAAAAACTCTAGGGATGGAGATTCCACCACTTCCCTAGGTAACCCATTCCAATGCTTCACCATCCTCCAAGTGAAATAGTTTTTCTTAATATCCAACCCAGACCTCCACCACTGCAACTTAATGGGTAAGTGGAAAGAGAAAATCCCCTCTACTCTGCAGGCCTTGAAAAACTGAATATGCTGGTGCTTAGTTCTGATCAGAAAAGAGAAGCAGGCCAGTTTAGGCCGCCTGACTTTGCTGAGAAGGGCACACCATAGGCAGGAATCTGTGCAACCTGGAAATACTCTGGTCCAAAGAGAAAGAGAGGCATGTCTCCACCCAAGGGTGGTGATGGCTGAGAAGCCAACAGCTTGGAGTAGATGCCCCCAGAAGACCATGAGGGGAAATTCAGGTACAGTTGCCCTGTTATAGCCATGACATGAACATGTCTGGCACAATATCATAATACAAATGATAATTGTAACACAATAATTGTCCCTGCTTTGAGCACAATATCTCTATATGCTGTTCTTCACACCTTTACTATAGCCTGGTTGGATTAAATCTCACAGCAGAGCCCCTGTTTACAAGATAAAGCAGTACAATTACTGCCCACAGAAATCAGATTGACTTCTTCCTTTCCTTTTCATCCAGAATTGTTTTACTACAATTTCATATCAGGATAACCCCAGCAGGTTTTAAGACCTGGTTTCTAATGGCTTACTGATGAAATGGGAATTGAATTGTCCCCTTCTTGATACAGATCTTCTCAATCAAATGAACAATGCATCAAAAACTCTCCTTTCTTAAAATTTCCAAACTTATTACTTAGCAGTGGGAAGGATTAGACTGAAGAAAATACAGTCTTATTCAGCGCCATGCACATGTGTGGGGGCACTGTGCAACATAGACTTAATCCTGTCCATCCTCCATTAAAGTGGAGGGGTCCACATGCAGTAGAACTGGTATGGGCCTAGCCTAATGCATATATGGCTGGCAAGTAGGTTCATGCAGGCCTGGGAGGACAAATCTAGAGCTGTTGATCTACCTGTATACAATGGAGCAATGCTGCAGCCATTCTATTGCCTGAGGCAGAAAAGATACCTTCCACCTTCCAGTGATCTAATCCAGTGTTTCTCAAACAGTGGTACTTCAGAGAAGTCTGGGGGTACATCAGCACAACTGAAATTTGGAGAAAACTGAATTTTTGTTTTAAGTTTTACAGGGCTTTATTATTTTTGTACTTTTTACATGCAAAAATGTCATTGCCAGCCCAGCTACGATTAAGTTTTTTAAACAAATGTGTTGCAATGGTAGAAAAAAATTTTGTGTGTCTGAAAACTGTCGGTACTGGGAGTACTTATAACTTTTTTTTTAAAAAAAAGGGGTACTTTATAAAAAAAAGTTGAGAAACACTGATCTAATCAACCCTAAGCAGGATGTGAATCAATGCTTCCATTGCAGCCAGCTGGAATGGGAAAGAAATCCTGGGTGTGGTTATGTAAATACAGTTCACTTAGTTTCTTAGGCCTGATAGATATTGGATTGTTAGAACGGTAATGTTGGATGGATGAAACAGAACCCATAGATATTGAACCCAGCACTGGCTGTTGCCGGCACTACCTGGCAGAAGGGTTATATCTACACTAGGAAATTATTTTGAAATAATAACTCCCAAAATAACTATTTTGAAATAGCATGACCACACTACAGGGAAGCCTCTCAATTAGTCCAAGGCAGGCTCCCTTAATGTGGACACACTACCTTGACTTAGAGCCCCAGGAAGCACTGGGGAGTAACTACTTTGACTGACTCTGGGAAGTAATTATTTCGAAATAGCAGTGGAGCATCCACACTACTACTATTTTGAAATAAATATTTTGAATAAGCATTATTCCTTGTGGAAAGCAGGTGTTATTATTTCAAATTAACCAGCTCCTTATTTTGAAATAACGGGCTTGGTAGTGGGGATGCTCCACTTGTTATTTCGAAATAAGGGGACTTGTTTTGAAATAACTCCCGAGTGTAGACTAGGGCTCAGTGACCCTGTGAGGATGGCAGGTAAATATGAGTTACAGTTTCAGCCATAAAGGCACCTAACAGTGCAGAGCAGAGTCTAGTGGGATTTGTAAAAACACATAAACAATTTGGGTCCTAACTTTTATTTACTTTCCATAGGAGGTAGGCCTCTAACCTACTTAGGGTACGTCTAGACTACATGCCTCTGACGACAGAGGCATGTAGATTAGGCTACCCGGCATAGGAAAATGAAGCGGCGATTTAAATAATCGCCGCTTCATTTAAATTTAAATGGCTGCCGCGCTGAGCCGATCAGCTGTTTGTTGGCTCAGCGCAGCAGCCATTTAAATTTAAATGAAGCGACGATTATTTAAATCGCCGCTTCATTTTCCTATGCCGGGTAGCCTAATCTACATGCCTCTGTCGCCAGAGGCATGTAGTCTAGACATACCCTTAGGTACGAACATTAATCACACTAGGCTTCTGCCGATTTGCCTCTTTAAGAGTCTAAGTACATTTGTAAATCTGGTCCCAAGAAGATAAATTATTTTGCTGCTACCACACAAGCCAGAGCAGTATGCAGCAGTACACAGATAATCCAGGAAGTTTTTGGAGATATTGGGGAGAACTTCCTGGTACAAGCACTGAAGGAACCGACCAGGGGCCATGTGCAGCTTGACCTGCTGCTCACAAAAAGGGAGGAAATAGAAGGGGAAGTTGATGTGGGTGGCAATCTGGGAAGCAGTGATCATGAGATGGTCGATTTCAGGATCATAACTAAAGGAAGAAAGGAGAGCAGCAAAATACACACCCTGGACTTCAGAAAAGCAGACTTTGACTCCCTCAGAGAACTGATGAGCAGGCTCCCCTGGGATGCTAACATGAAGGGGAAAGGAGCCCAGGAGAGCTGGAAGTATTTTAAAGAAGCCTTATTGAAGGAACAGGAACAAACCATCCCGATGCACAGTAAGAAAAGCAAATATGGTAGGTGACCAGCTTGGCTTAACAGTGAAATCCTTGGCGAGCTTACAAGAAGCTTACAAGAAGTGCAAACTTAGACAAATGACCTGGGAGGATTATAAATATATTGCTCAAGCCTGCAGGGGTGTAATCAGGAAGGCCAAAGCACAGATGGAAGTGAAGCTAACAATGATGTGAAGAGTAACAAGAAAGGTTTCTAAAGGCATGTTAGCAATAAGAGGTTGGTCAGGGAAGGTATGAGACCCTTACTGGATGAGGGAGGTAACCTAGTGACAGATGATGCAGGAAAAGCTAAAGTACTCAATGTTTTTTTGCTTCTGTCTTCACAGACAAAGTTAGCTCCCAGACTACTGCACACTAGGCAACACAGTATGGGAAGGACATGGACAGCCCATAGTAGAGAAAGAACAGGTTAAAAACTATTTAGAAAAGCTAGACATACATAAATCCATGGGGCCAGATTTAATGCCTCTGAAGGTGCTGAGGGAGTTGGCTGATGTGATTACAGAACCATTGGCCATTATCTTTGAAAACTCATGGTGATCAGGCAAATGTAGTGCCCATCTTTAAAAAAGGGAAGAAAGACAATGCAGAGAACTACAGACCAGTCAGCCTCACCTCAATTCCCAGAAAAATCATGGAGGGGATCCTCAAGGAGTTCATTCTGAAGCATTTAGAAGAGAGGAAAGTGATCAGGAATAGTCAACATGGATTCTCTAAGGGCAAGTCATGCCTGACCAATCTGTTTCCCTTCTATGATAAGATAACTGGCTCTGTGGACATGGGGAAGGTGATGGACATGATATACCTTGACTTTAGCATGCTTTTGATATGGTCTCCACACAATTCTTGCCAGCAAGTTAAGGAAGTATGGACTGGATAAATAGACTGTAAGGTGGATAGAAAGCTGGATAGATTATTGGGCTCAGTGGGTAGTGATCAATCACTTGATGTCTGGTTGTTGGTCAGTTTCAAGTGGAGTGCCCCAAGGGTCAGTTCTAGAGCCCATTTTGTTCAACATCTTTATTAATGACCTGGATGAGGGGATGGATTGCACCCTCCGCAAGTTCACAGATGACACTAATCTAAGGGGAGAGGTAGATACATTGGAGGGTAGGGATAGGGTCCAGAGTGACCTAGACAAGTTGGAAGTTTGGGCCAAAAGAAATCTGATGAGCTTTAACATGGAGAAGTGCAGAGTCCTGCACCGGGGTGGAAGAACCCCAAGCGTTGTTACAGGTTGGGGACTGACTGGCTAAGCAGCAGTTTGGCAGAAAAGGACCTGGGGATTACAGTAGATGAGACGCTGGACATGAGTCAATAGTGTGCCTTTGTTGCCATAATAGGGTGCATTAGCAGGAGCATTGCCAGCAGATCTAGATAAATGATTATTCCATTTTATTCAGCACTGGTGAGGCCACATCTGGAGTACTGCATCCAGTTTTGGGCCCCCCATTACAGAAAGCATGTGGATGCATTGGAGAAAGTCCAGCGGACAAGAATGATTAGTGTGCTAGGGTACATGACTTACAAGGAGAGGCTGAGGGACTTGGGCTTGTTTAGTCTGCAGAAGAGAAGAGTGAGGGGGAATTTGATAGCAGCCTTTAACTACCTGGAGGGAGGTTCCAAAGAGGATGGAAGGAGGCTGTTCTCAGTAGTGAAAGATGGTAGAATGAGGAGCAATTGTCTCAAGTTGCAGTACGGGTTATCTAGGTTGGATACTTGGAAAAACTATTTTACTAGGAAGATGATGAAGTACTAGAGTGGGTTACCAAGGGAGGTGGTAGAATCTCCATCCCTAGATAAGTAATAGTTATTTACTGGGTAAAGAAAAGTTATTTACTTGTTCCCATAACATAAGAACTAGGAGTCACCAAATGAAATTAATAGGTAGCAGGTTTAAAACAAACAAAAGGAAGTTTATCTTCACAGACCGCACGGTCGGCCTGTGAAACTCCTTGCCAGAGGAGTATCAGAGAGGTAGCCATGTTAGTCTGAATCTGCATAAATAACAAGAAGTCCTGTGGCACCTTATAGACCAACAGATTTATGACTTACAGATTCACACGCATCTGACAAAGTGGGTCTTTGCCCACGAAAGCTTATGCTCCAATAAATCTGTTAGTCTATAAGGTGCCACAGGACTTTTCATTGTTCTTGCCAAAGGAGGTTGTAAAGACCAGGATTTTAACAGGGTTTAAGAAAGAACTAGATGAATTCATGGAGGTTAGGTCCATCAATGGCTATTGGCCAAGATGGGAAGGAATGGTTTCCCTAGCCTCTGTCAGAGGCTGGGAATGTGTGACAGGAGAGGGATTGCTTGATGATTCCCTGTTCTGTTCCCTCCCTCTGTGGCATCTGGCATTGGCCACCATTGGAAGACAGGATACTGAGCTAGATGGACCTTTGGTCTAATCCAGTATAGCTGTTCTTATGTTCTTAAATTCTTATCCTTAGAGGTTTTTAAGTCCCAGCCTGACAAAGCCCAAGGCTTGGATGATTTCTTTTAGGTTTGTCTTGCTTTGGGCAGGGGGTTGGACTCGATGACATCCTGAGGTCTTTTCCAACCCTATGATTCTACAAAATAGAGAAAATTTGTTCTAAAAATCTCATATCCTTTTTGGGGGGCTTTTCTACATAGGGGTATCCAGGAAAGTAAATTCAAATTAACATAAGGTGTGAATTTGAAGTGGATGTGTTAAACCCCTATTGTAAGGCCCTAACGTGGCCTTAAGATAGTTTAGCTTAATTCACTTCCAAAGGCCATGTTAAATCTGAACAAAGTTCACACAAGGATTTTATGCAATTTAATTAATGCACTTTGAATTCATACCTTTAGTTATTTCAGGTTAATTTCCTGGTTTCACCATGTGAACAAGCCCTTAGTTAATTTAATACAGCAAGTTTCCATTTAGCACCCAGAGCACCCTGCGTGCGCCTATTCCCACTACCCTGGTGAAGCAGAGAGCAGTGGGCTGGAAGGTGGGTGGCAAGACAGGGTGGAGTGGAGCAGGCCACTCCAGCCCCTGCCACAGCAGTGAGTGTGGGGGCAACAAATCCCTCCTGCTGCCTTCTGCCAGACCCCCCAGTTAATTCCCCGGGTCTCTCTGGACAGCACCTGCAGGACAGTTGAGGTGGCTGCCATTGGCCTCCCCCCAAGCGCGCAGCCTGTGGCAGCCGCCTCAAACCATCCTATGGATGGGAACACTCTGGACTGGAAAAGTCTTAAAGGGCCACTCCACCTTGAATTGTCCCTTAGAATGTTCTAACTTTATGCTAAACAATCTTTTTCATCTTGTATTTAGCTCTGACGCTCGGTGCACCTTTCCCAGACCTGAAGAAGAGTTCTCTGTGCCTTGTTTGTCTTTCTCTCCAGTAGAAGATGGTCGAATAAAAAATATTTACCTCATCTACCTTGTCTCTCTAAGGCTGTGTCTACACTGCAGAGTTTTTCTGGGATACCGAAGATATCCCAGAAAAACTCTGCTGCATCCAGGGAACGAGTCTGCTCTTCCAAAAAAATTTTCGGAAGAGCAGACGTGCTTTTTCGGCATCCCTGTAAACCTTGTTTTATGAGGAAGAAGGGATGTTCCGAAAAAGGTTTTTTTTCTGACATTTGTCCCAGTGTAGATAGACCAAATGTCAGAAAAACCTCTTCCAAAAAAAAGAAGTGGAAAAGCTACGCAAATTGCGGTTCGTGCCGGAAGAGCAGTGCAGTGTAGACATAGCCTAAGACTTGTTAAGATATATTTCCATAAAATTGTAACAAATAGCTGAAAGACAATCGAACAAGCTAAGTAAATATAATTTCCTAAATAAGACTTTAAAGCATTCCTTGTGTATTGGGTTGTAGCAGTTGTGGGTTTAATGGAGCACATGGTCAAAGTCTGGAGTTGGAGGAAGCATGAGACAAATAGTCACATAGGAACTTCAACAGGTATTGTGTCTGAAAGAAGTGAAAGATATCCAAAAGCTCTGAGGAGCACAAGAGTATCGTGTTTTCGGATCCAGCTTTGCGGAGGAGTGCCCATAAGAGTGCTGGCCTACAGAGAACTGACATTCCCTGTGTGATCCTGTCATCTTTAAGAAACATTTTTAAAACTTTCCTACAGTTGCTAACATTGGCTGGTGTACCACCAGCAAGTGGAATCCAATTTGGGATCTCTGGAGCTTAGTGCATGAGCCTCTACTACATCAGCTAAGACTGTACAGGAGACTCATTGTTCTCTATGCATGTGGTCTCAGTGCCAACAGATGGGACAGTACCTCACACCCAGCAGATGTGCAGGTTACACTAGCACTCCACCAGCGCTAGCAATATTGGGAGCTGAAGGGCAGTCAACCCACAGCCTGATACCTTTGACACTGTGTTGACTGGAACAACTTAATATAAGACTAACCAATCTGGTGCTTGAAATGGTGTCTAGATGAGGCCTTTCTAGATGAGGGATCCCAATGCTGCTAACACAAATGCAGCTGGACACTTTTGAAAAATGTCCTTACTGAAGACAAGCTGTGGAGTGCAGGGACAGTTACTCTACCAGCCCATTCTTTAAGAGGCTCTTTGACACACTCTCCCAGCATATGCTGAGGGCAGAGTACAATCTGCACCTCTCAGTTTCTAGGTCCTTTGTTCACCAGTATAACTCTTTGCTGTTTAATAGCATCGGGGGGCGGACGGAAGCATCATCATTGAAATGCAGGTGTTGCCTTTCACCTCTAGGGGGCAGGACTGGGTACACACATTCCTTTGATCACTCTATTCCTAATGCTCCACACTGCTAAAAGTTTCTAAGCACTGTTAGGAGTGGCAAAGGGGGCAACTTCCCCAGGGCCCAATGATTCAAAAGTTCCCGGGGCTCGTGGCCCCAACTGTTGCTACTGCGGCAGCAGTCAGAGTCCCAGGCCGTTTAATTTGCTGCCAGAGCCCTAGGCAATGCATTTTAGGCAACACTGAAGGCTGGCTGGGGTGGGGATGAGGTGTAGTCTGGGTGATGCTAAGGGCTGGCTGCCCCAGCCCCATGTCTTCTACCTGAGGCCCCACCTCTACTGGAAGTGTGGAGCTGCCCTCTTGCTCACCGTGCCCAAGGACCTGGCAATTCTGTTGGCTCCCCTATTCATTGTAAGAATAATAATGCATTACTCTTCATTTACTGTGACACTATGGTGAAGGAATCTCTTTCTTGGCATCCACTTCTGTAGGTGAGAGATACACTGCATTCTCTTCATTATCTGTACAAAGTGAATCAATTATCTGTATTCACTATCAGCTGAAGATGAAGCTTATACAGATTTGCTGTCTAAGAGAAAACATGGGGATGGGAAGAAACAATCCTTCCACGTGTTCTATAAATCAAAAAATACCCACTGTTATATTCAGGGTTGAGGGGAACATAAGAACATAAGAATGGCCGTAATGGGTCAGACCAAAGGTCCATCTAGCCCAGTAGCCTGTCTGACGACAGTGGCCAGCGCCAGGTGCCCTGGAGGGGGTGGACCGAAGACAATGATCAAGGGATTTGTCTCCCGCCATCTATCTCCAGCCTTTGACAAACAGAGGCCAGGGACACCATTCCTACCCCCTGGCTAATAGCCTTTTATGGACCTAACCTCCATGAATTTATCTAGCGTCTCTTTAAACTCTGTTATAGTCCTAGCCTTCACAGCCTCCTCTGGCAAGGAGTTCCACAGGTTGACTATGTGCTGTGTGAAGAAGAACTTTTGCTTATTAGTTTTAAACCTGCTACCCATTAATTTCATTTGGTGTCCTCTAGTCCTTATATTATGGGAACTAATGAATAACTTTTCTTTATTCACCCTCTCCACACCACTCATGATTTTATATACCTCTATCATATCCCCCCTCAGTCTCCTCTTTTCCAAACTGAAAAGTCCCAGTCGCTTTAGCCTCTCTTCATATGGGACCTGTTCCAAACCCCTAATCATTTTAGTTGCCCTTTTCTGAACCCTTTCCAAGGCCAAAATATCTTTTTTGAGGTGAGGAGACCACATCTGTGCACAGTACTCAAGATGTGGGAGTACCATAGTTTTATCCAGGGGCAGTAAGATATTCTGTGTCTTATTTTCTATCTCTTTCTTAATAATTCCTAACATTCTATTTGCCTTTTTGACCGCCGCAGCACACTGTGTGGACTTTTTCAGAGAACTATCCACGATAACTCCAAGATCTCTTTCCTGATTTGTCGTAGCTAAATTAGCCCCCATCATACTATATGTATAGTTGGGGTTATTTTTTCCAATGTGCATTACTTTACACTTATCCACATTAAACTTCATTTGCCATTTTGTTGCCCAATCACTTAGTTTTGTGAGATCTTTTTGAAGTTCTTTTTTTGAAGTTTTGAAGTGTAACTTATGTTGCTTTGGGGGGACACAATTTATACTGACAAAAGTGTGAGTGTAGACATAACCTAATAGAATCCCCTTGATGGAATTAACTCTCAAAGGCCCAGTTTTCCCAACATGAGTATTAATTTCTTAGCAAATGAATCCACATGTTTTCCTATAATTTTTAAGTCTCAGCAGGGTAGCTGTGTTAGGCTGTATCTAGACTGCAGCTCTTATCCTGGAAAAGCTATGCCGTGTCCAAGGAACACGTCCACTTTTCCAAAACATTTTTGGAAAAGCAAAAATGTTCTTTCACCATCCCTGCAAACGAGGAAGAAGGGATGACTCAAAAGAGAACGTTTTTACAAAATTTGGGGATGGGAAAGCCTCTTTCAAAAGAAAGTGGGAAAAGATACGCAAATTGCAGTTCTCAATTTGCGTATCTTTTTCCAATTTTTCTTTGTAGTATAAACCTAGTCTAAGTCTTTAACTTTAAAAACAAGTAGTCCTGTGGCACCAAGGCATGTCTGCACTAGGAAATTATTTCAAAATAATTAAATTCAAAATAATAACTCCCAAAATAACTATTTTGAAATAAGCTTATTCCCCAAGGAAAGCAGATTTTGAAATAACCAGCTCATTATTCTGAAATAACAGGCTTGGTAGTATGGACATTACACTTATTATTTTGAAGTAAGGGAGGATTATTTCAAAATAACTCCCTATTGTAAACCAGAGCTAACGTGCCACAGGACTACTCATTGTTTTTATAGTTTTCAAGTTTCCAATAGCCAGTATTATTTTTGTGATCAGCAAAACATGCATCATTATAGTGTGCATTGTAGGGAACAAAAACATGGTAGTTCCAGCTGATTGCACACCTAAGGTTTTTTGTGAATGACTATATTATTTGCCTAAAAAGTAAACAGACTAGTACTTGGAGAGAGCCAAGCTATGCCATTTTCTCAGTAACTAATATTAAAATTTTCGTTATGAAATGCTTGACAGCTTTGTAACTCCCAAAGAATGAATTTCATAAGTAAGGTTTCTGGAAAGAATATTAGACTGATATAACACTTCAAAGTGTGATAAATGTTCAGACAAGCTGAAGGATTTTCCCCTTCATTGTAGCTGCTGTTGTTGCTCTTTGAGACTGCGTGAAGTCAAATATTAAAATCATGATGCAAATATTCAAGTACAGAATATGAGTTACTGTACTTACTAAACTAAGGGTTTGCATTTGGTGATACATTTTAAAATGGGCGCGTTTCCAGCCCGCTGCTTCATTTCATCTGGCCCATGGCAAGTCTCTACACTGCAGATTGGAAGCCCCAAGCCTCGGTGCCCTCCTTCCCCCACAATGGGGCTGGAGCCAGATATGCCGGCTCCCCAGCATGTGCTTGAGGCCCCACGGTGCCACTGACTAGGTGTCACCTGAGGTAAGCACTACCTGGCGGGAGCCTGCGCCCCTCACCCCCTTCCATACGCAAACCCTGTGCCACAGGTCAAAACCCTTGCTCACACCCCAACTCCCTCTCAGACACTGCACTCCACACCTGCACCCCAACCCTGAGCTCTCTCCCACCCCCATACGCCCTCCTGGAGCCTGCACCCTCAACCTCATCCCACACCCCAAAATCCTGCCCATCCCCAGCCCTAGTCCAGAGCCCACTGCCCTCCAGCTGGAGCCTGCAACCTCTCCCACACCTCAACCCCATATCCCAGCCAGGAGCCCCCTCCCACACCCTGAATCCCTCATTTCTGGCCCAACCCCAGAGCCTAGAGGAAGACCTGAGTCTCTATAGCCTCCCCTATGCAGGGCTGTATGCGGCCCCTGGCCAATTTTTTTCTGCAAGTCAATGGCCCTGATAGAAAAAAGATTCCCTGCTCCTGATTTCGGGTCTGATCCTGCAAACCTTTCTTATGTGAGTTATCCTAATTCATACCAGTAGACTCATTAAGACAAATCCTAAACTGGTATAAATCAGAGTTACCTTCTGTCAAGGCTCCTTCCCCACTCTGGCACGATAAATACAGAAGTGGGGGCTCACAAAAGTACCCCAAAACCTTATCTTTCCAGGCTTTGGTATAAAACTTCCCCCCAAAGTCTTAAAAACCTAGATTTTGGGGATAAAGATCCATTGCCACCACCCAAGTAATGAAAAGAAAAATCAGGGGAGAGATCACTTGGGAAATCTCACCCCTGAAGTAAAAACCAGGACACACAAAATTAACCAATACCAGGTTAATAAAAAGAAAAGAGAAAGAATTTTTATTATCACCACAATATTCTTGTTGCAAGCATGACTAGATGGAAAAGTCATAAATTAATATACTCATGGGGGGATTCCACCATGGGCCAAAACTTTAGTTACAAAAGAGAGCAAAATCCATTTTTAAATGCACAGACATCAGATTCCCATTCCCAAGCCATAAAACAATAAAATCTAATGGATTTATCTAAACTTTACCCAACTTACAGATAGTAAAGAGTCTTTTCTTGGAGGGAGGCATAGTGTCTGTCCCCCTCAGCAGCTGGAGAGAAAACTGCCCAGGGACAAAGGAGGGAAAAACCCAAAAATTCCTTTGTCCCAGTTCAAAATTCCTACCTACATTCCTATTGGCCCATTCTACCTGGCTTAGGTATAGTTAGCCCCTTAGTCCCCAGGCTGCTGGCCATCTCTCATGATCATGACACCTTCATCAGAGTTAATGGAGCTATACTGATTTACCCCTGTTGAGGACCGGGCCCATTGATTTCAATAGTGTTACTGGCAGAAGGATGGGCTGCAAAAGGACTGAGCTGCTTCTACAGGAATTCTTATTTATTCTGAAGCACTTCATTTTTCAAGTGTGGGTAAGTGTAAGTAGTTCATTGCCTTTAATTAATATAATTATAGAACATTTTCTAAAAAACAGCAATAAATTATATGCCTATAAAACTCTTTTACTGTTTTCTAGATTAATAAAAAGATATAAAAAATCTAGCACACCTATAACAATGACTGCTTTATTATTTTGTCTGAGACATGATTTATTACAAGTTTCACTATATACTGTTTCATCCACCAGAGGGAAGAGACTAGAGTGTGCAAGTTCTAACAATAATCTTAACAAATATGGGGCAATTCTGTTTGGAGACTTCCAACGAACTAAAAAAAGCACCCAGATGAGTTAAAGATCCCTGCTCATACAGCTGATGGAAACAGAACATTTAAGAAATAACCCAAGCAAGAAATCTCATAAGGTGACTGATGGGGGAATCATCCAGAAACCAGTTAAGAGCGATCTGCCCATCACATGACCTAGCTGGGGACTTAACGGATGGATGAATTCTCCTCCTGGAGGCTGAGAGAGGAAAGGAAAAGCTTCTGGCAGAGTTCTCAGTGCTGCACAAGACACAAAATATAGGTCTTGACAAGCACACAACCTAACCACATCAAACACAAAGGAGACAGGACACAGTGGGAAATCCCTCGGATAACTGCAGCTTATTAAAACTTTATTTAATAACATTGCCTTCCTGTTTGGTGAGTGTCATTCTCGCACAATTATTAGTTGGTAGTCACAATGAGATGCCATGGATTAAACAAACTTTGTACAGCATGTTCTGGCATCTAATAAGTTTAGCAAAGTTACAAGGGCAGCATTAGTATGCAAGGCCAAGAGTACAGAAGTCTCTTTCAAATATACTCTGTCAGCAGAGAGCAAATAAAGATTAAGCGTGGGTGGGTTGATTGGAAAATTGAGCCTTTCCAAGTAGTCTTTTTTCAATATGCTGTACCCAAATCAGACTCCCCACAGCTACATGGCACAATGACATGGTAACACTGGATGCTGACTAGAGTGACAAGTATAACTTTGGCTCTGAAAAGCCAGCAGGTTTTTTTGTGAGGCATGGGAAAGAAATCAGAGATAACCATCAACATGTGATTCTGCAACAGCTTTCCAAAAGGAGCAATGGGGCAAGAACCTAACTGGATTTAAGATGGAGCTTGATAAACTGGTGAGAGCCTGTCACAGAGTCTTCTTCCTGCAGAAAGTGTACAGATTCCTGAGATTGTGCCCTCACTGTGTGATTTTGTTTTATGGTCCCTGCACACTTTTCACAATAAACCCAGTGCAATAGTCTGTTTACAAACTTAACCTAGCTTTTGGCCCTCTGACTAGGGCTTGAGAGCAACAGGGGTGTGGCGTGGCCTGGCATGGCGGTGTGTGGCTAACTCTGTTCCTCACTTTTCCACTTTGTATCTTCTTTCTATGCCTCTTATCAGCCTTGGACTGACATGTAATTGGCTATGCCAGCCAGCCTGATTAACTAATTACCGTAAACTAATTCTTCAGGGGAATTAATTAATATCTGAGTGATCTGAGAGCTCTTGCACAAGAGGGCTTACACTTGTTAGACAAGAGCGTAGTTCTTGTGCAAGAAGCCCTCTCTTCCCACGCTTTAACTGTAAATCTTCTTATGCAAGAGCTGGCAAGCAGTGTAGACACTCTGCAGAAGAATGACCATTCTTGCACAAGAACCCGCCAGTGTACACATAGCCAAAGAGACCTCCTGGATCATCATGTTCTTAGGTCTGCTCACGTCCCCAAATACCTTTTCTTGCCATGTTCCATTCCATAACATGAACTGCACTAGGCTGCCTCAACATGAATGCCGTGATGTTTCAGACTGTGTCTATCTTAGCACGAGGCATGATTGAGACTTGTTTGACATTGCAAGGTTCAGAGCTAAGATGAAGATGAAGAATATCATTATAAAGTACCTTCTGTTTCCATATGATGCGGTCTTTGTGACTCATAGTGTAGATACACTACAATGTCTTAGTACCAGGTTTTCTTAATTCCTGCAAAATCTTTGGGCTGGCAATAAACTGTCCTCGTGCACCAAAGTTCTTAAGAACCAATTCCCCAGATCACAAGATTTGCCTTATATATTAAAAATGAACACACTTGGGGTATGTCTACACTACCACCCTAGTTCGAACTAGGGTGGTTAATGTAGGCATTCGAAGTTGCAAATGAAGCCCGGGATTTAAATATCCTGGGCTTCATTTGCATCTTGCCGGGCGGGCGCCATTTTTAAATGCCCTTAGGTCGAACTCCGTGCCCGCGGCTACACGCGGCACGGAGTAGGTAGTTCGAATTAGAGATCCTAATTCCAACTACCTACTCTGTGCCGTGTGTAGCCGCGGGCACGGAGTTCGACCTAAGGGCATTTAAAAATGGCGCCCGCCCGGCAAGATGCAAATGAAGCCCGGGATATTTAAATCCCGGGCTTCATTTGCAACTTCGAATGCCTACATTAACCACCCTAGTTCAAACTAGGGTGGTAGTGTAGACATACCATTGGAGTGAGGTGCAGATGGACACAGGAGATGGAAGTGTTGAGAGTCTCTGGGTTAGGCTAAAAGGGATTAAAAACAAGGGTGATATCATGCTAGGAGTCTACTACAGGCCACCTATCCAGGTGGAAGAAGTGGATGAGGCTTTTTTTAAACAACTAACAATATCATCCAAAGCCCAAGATTTGGTAGTGATGGGGGACTTCAACTATCCAGATATATGTTGGGAAAATAACACAGCAGGGCACAGACTATCCAATAAGTTCTTGGACTGCATTGGAGACAACTTTTTATTTCAGAAGGTTGAAAAAGCTACCAGGGGGAAGCTGTTCTAGATTTGATCCTAACAAATAAGGAGGAACTGGTTGAGAATTTGAAAGTGGAAGGCAGCTTGGGTGAAAGTGATCATGAAATCATAGAGTTCACGATCCTAAGGAAGGGTAGAAGGGAGAACAGCAAAATAGAGACAATGGATTTCAGGAAGACAGATTTTGGTAAGCTCAGAGAGCTGATAGGTAAGGTCCCATGGGAATCAAGACTGAGTCCTCCTTGGGAATCAAGACTGAGGGGAAAAACAGCTGAGGAGAGTTGGCAGTTTTTCAAAGGGATATTATTAGGGGCCCAAAAGCAAGCTATTCCGCTGTGTCGGAAACATAGAAAATATGGCAAAAGACCGCCTTGGCTTAACCACGAGATCTTGCATGATCTAAAAATAAAAAAGGAGTCATATAAAAAATGGAAAGTAGGACAAATTACAAAGGATGAATATAGGTAAACAACATAGGAATGCAGGGGTAAGATTAGAAAGGCAAAGGCACAAAATGAGCTCAAACTAGCTACAGGAATAAAGGGAAACAAGACTTTTTATAAATACATTAGAAGCAAGAGGAAGACCAAGGACAGGGTAGGCCCACTGGTCAGTGAGGAGGGAGAAACAGTAACAGGAAATTTGGAAATGGTAGAGATGCTAAATGACTTCTTTGTTTCGGTCTTCACCGAGAAGTCTGAAGGAATGCCTAACATAGTGAATGCTAGTGGGAAAGGGGTAGGTTTAGAAGATAAAATAAACAAAGAACAAGTTAAAAATCACCTAGAAAAGTTAGATGCCTGCAAGTCACCAGGGCCTGATGAAATGCATCCTAGAATACTCAAGGAGCTGATAGAGGAGGTATCTGAGCCTCTAGCAATCATCTTTGGAAAATCATGGGAGACAGGAGAGATTCCAGAAGACTGGAAAAGGGCAAATATAGTGCCCATTTATAAAAAGGGAAAGAAGAACAAACCAGGAAACTACAGACCAGTTAGTTTAACTTCTGTGCCAGGGAAGATAATGGAGCAAGTAATTAAGGAAATCATCTGTAAACACTTGGAAGGTGGCAAGGTGATAGGGAATAGCCAGCATGGATTTGTAAAGAACAAATCGTGTGAAACCAATCTGTTAGCTTTCTTTGATAGGATAATGAGTCTTGTGGATAAGGGAGAAGCGGTGGATGTGGTATACCTAGACTTTAGTAAGGCATTTGATACGGTCTCGCATGATATTCTTATCCATAAACTAGGCAAATACAACTTAGATGGGGCTACTATAAGGTGGGTGCATAACTGGCTGGATAACCGTACTCAGAGAGTAGTTATTAATGGTTCACAATCCTGCTGGAAAGGTATAACAAGTGGGGTTCCGCAGGGGTCTGTTTTGGGACCAGCTCTGTTTAATATCTTCATCAACGATTTAGATAGTGGCATAGAAAGTACGCTTATTAAGTTTGCAGATGATACCAAGCTGGGAGGGGTTGCGACTAATCTGGAGGATAGGGTCATAATTCAAAATGATCTGGACAAATTGGAGAAATGGTCTGAGGTAAACAGGATGAAGTTTAATAAAGACAAATGCAGAGTTCTCCACTTAGAAAGGAACAATCAGTTTCACACATACGGAATGGGAAACGACTGTCTTGGAAGGAGTACAGCTGAAAGGGATCTAGGGGCTATAGGGGACCACAAGCTGAATATGAGTCAGCAGTGTGATGCTGTTGCAAAAAAAGCAAACATGATTCTGGGATGCATTAACAGGTGTTTTGTGAGCAAGACATGAGAAGTCATTCTTCCGCTCTACCCTGCGCTAGTTAGGCCTCAGTTGGAGTATTGTGTCCAGTTCTGGGCACCGCATTTCAAGAAGGATGTGGAGAAATTGGAGAGGGTCCGGAGAAGAGCAACAAGAATGATTAAAGGTCTAGAGAACATGACCTATTAAGGAAGGCTGAAAGAATTGGGTTTGTTTAGTTTAGAAAAGAGAAGATTGAGGGGGGACATGATAGCAGTTTTTAGGTATCTAAAAGGGTATCATAAGGAGGAGGGAGAAAACTTGTTCATCTTGGCCTCTGAGGATAGAACAAGAAGCAATGGGCTTAAACTGCAACAAGGGAGGTTTAGGTTGGATGTTAGGAAAAAGTTCCTAACTGTCAGGGTAGTCAAACACTGGAATAAATTGCCCAGGGAGATTGTGAAATCTCCATCTCTGGAGATATTTAAGAGCAGGTTAAATAAATGTCTATCAGGGATGGTCTAGACAGTATTTGGTCCTGCCATGAGGGCAGAGGACTGGACTCGATGACCTCTCGAGGTCCCTTCCAGTCCTAGTATTCTATGATTCTGTGATTCTAAGATGGTATTTATCGAGGTGCTGTTGACCAGTTTTGCTCCTGTGAATCTCCTGTTACCA
Source organism: Pelochelys cantorii (assembly GCA_032595735.1). NCBI lineage: Eukaryota > Metazoa > Chordata > Testudines > Trionychidae > Pelochelys > Pelochelys cantorii. The sequence goes on along the minus strand of CM064326.1, from coordinate 326,472,117 downwards.
GCAATGCAGATTTTGATTCTGAACTTACTAGGAGAATCAGAAAAACAGCCAGGAGCTTTGGTGTTTTGCAAGACGGAACCTGGAAAAGAATAAATGGTCAACGAAAGTGAAAATCTGTGTTTACGAAACATACATTCTTCTATATGTAAGCAGGATATGAACAAATGCCTCCCTGATAGATAGCTGGGAAGAGGAGAACAGACCCTAGTATTTTTATATAAATACAGTTGCTCTTGTTTTGCTTAGAATTGCTAGATATTCAGCTGATGGAAAGGTGTTTTGCTCATTTTCATCAATGGGCTGTTGTTTAATAACAAATAATGTTAGTGCTAAATGCAGGAATTGTTAAATATGGTCACCAATGCGTGTAATTATTGTGGGAATACAGAAAAGACAGATTGTGCTTAACTTCTCCCAAAGAGGGGAGACACTATCATTTTAAAGAACTTCCGAGGGACAAGGACTGAAACAGGACCATCCCTAGGGGGCATAGGAAGTGGGGCCACCCTACCCCAGGTATTGGTCCCAGGGCACCCCCCCTCAGCCCCAGGCCCCACCAACACTCCATCCTTTCCCCAAACCCCACCTCAGTTCACCCCTGCACCTCCTCTTCCTGCCCCTATTCCAGCCCCTCTTGCCCCTTTGCCCCCTTTCTCCAAAGTCACCTCCCCTGAGCTACATGACTTGGTGGATTATCTGGGGAGGTTGGCATAGGCGACAGGCAGATCCCCCCACCCCTCCCCGCACTCACCATGGCAGTGGGAATTGGAACAGAGCCCCAAACTGTCCTAAAGACAGGATGGCTCTAGGCTGGAATGTCAGTCCTGTGAAGGGAGAGCAGGACCCTCCACCAGTAGGCTGCATGTCCTCAGGTGATTGGCTATAAGACTGGTTCAACCTGTTTCTCCCCATTCCTTCAAGGGTAGAGATAAATAGGCTTCAATAGGAACCTCTTTTTATTGCTCCATGGGAGCTGAATTGTTTGAGATGGGGCAGTGTTTCTAAGACATTGATGTGCAGAGGTGGCAGCTGAGAGGGGGCTGGCCAGCAGGGTGGTGGACAGGCTTGATGAGCGGCTAGCAGGGCGGCAGCAGAGAGATGTGATGAATGTCCAGCAGGGAGGCAGGGGAGACCAATGTGCTGGCAGATGCTGAGTGGCCAATGGGGTGAGTAAGATGCCTCTTTACTGGCTGCTGCTGGGTCCACCTGGCAGAAGGCTTACATAAATGGCTCAGAAACATGGGCGATTTACACCAAATATGCTAAACATCTAAAATGTACTAAATTGTGCTAATATGTCATTCATGGGAATGTTAATTAGTTTAAAAAAAGATTAAAAATAAAAGATTCCGGAGGCTTGGACGTGTCATGTGAATGCCGGATTACAGGATCCCAAAAAGTGTGCTAAACTCTGAGGCTCACAAAGTGTCTAGAGACACAGACTGATGAGCAGACATCAGGAAGCCTTCAAGGATGACCTCGTGTCCTTTGGCATCTCTGTGGATGACTGAGAAAGGAGTGCAGAACGCTGCACTGGTTGGCAGAGTCAGCGTGTAGATGGAGCAAGGCCTTGCCAGGCCCACTGGATCAATTTTTGTGATGATCAGGGTCAGAGGAGGAAAGAATATTCTGTTTGGCTTCAGAGCATTGTTGGTGAGTGGGGGTGCCCTACCTATGGACAGAACTGTCACTTGCACATTGGACTCACCAGCCATCAAAGGACTACTTAGCACACACATGCTCTGTAGAGAGCCATGGTGCCATTGATTGACATGAGTAACAATATAATACTTTGACACACCGATTTGCAGCTCTGAGCAATTCAACTCCCAAAGCTATGCCTAAGTGCATTGCTCTCACCATGCTCCTATTTTAAAGTATGCAATGAAACTGAGGCAAAGCAATGTCAAGTCCAAAAAGCAAGCAACTGGAAAAAAAATAAATTCTTCTACTTGTCTTTCATCTCTTTCCATTTCAATCATGTATTTATACTGCTCTTCATCACAGTAGCATGAAATGAATGGTCTTGGAGGTAAGGTAGATTTCCCAGCATTTGGGGTTTATCCCATACAGATTGCAAAGGACTGGATGGAGAGAGACACAGTAGAAGATGTATAAATTAAGATGGATCACTTTTCTACCTCACGGGGGTAGCAAGACACCCAGAGACCATTGACAATTGCAACAGAAAATATATATATATAATAAATAAAAGTCTTTTCCGACACAAATGTGAGTGTCATTGTATCTCCTGAAAATGTCACCTGAAATGGGATATGTTCATAGCTCTGGACGTTTTGTACATATATTGTGCTATTGTACACAAAAACCAAATACTTCACCACTCTGGGGACTTTATTCATCTCTGCACAGTGTTTTTTTCTTTTAAGTGTAATGCAGTTACAGTAATATAAAAGTAGAGTAGCACAGTGGTAAATCACATCCTATGTGAATTTTCTCCATTGGCTGTCACACTAGTCCTACATTTTCACTTTTTTCCCCCTCTGGAGTTAGGACTAGATTTTGCCAGTTATGCAACAACCGCCCATATTTGCTTATCCACAGAGAGCGCCTTCAACTGAGAAAACAAATATATTAAAATTCAAATCATTATAAGAACTTTTGTAAAATCTCCTTTATAACTCACTCATCTATGAAATCCTATTTGGTTTTATACATGCTGAAAACTCTAACCAAAGCCTGATGTTGCTATAAGCTCAAAACAGGATGCTGTCTTCTTACCTTACTCCCTTGCAAGAATTTCTAGCTAATGCCAAATACAGCATGCCTTTCCTAATCCAAATGTTTGGCAAAATAATGTCATAATAAATGATGTAACAAGTGAGCCCCTAATAAAAAGCATGTGTACTGTTTGCTGGAGGCAATTAAAGAGCATATCAGACTCTAAGACCTAATCACAAGGCAAAATCATTGAAATAAAACATGTAAACTAAAGGATGTGTGTTATAAATAACTGGAAATAAAACATGAACAAAATCCATAGCAATAGCATACGTGTATTCCACAACTCTCCGTGTTGTAGTGTAGCGAAGAGTTGGCACAGGAAGGAGTAATGGGATGAATGTGTCTAGGAGCTGGTTTGTGATGTATTGCTTTTGTCAAGGTATTTCTATGGAGTGTCATTATCCTAAGAACTGAGCACCTCAGAAAGATGAATGAATTAAGCCTTACAGGTTCCCCTATTCCATTCGGTTCCCAAAGAACTCAGCTGGACTCCAGACTCGTCATTCAGGTTCCTTTATTTGGCATACAGCAAAGCTATGATGAATTGGTCAGTCAAGTGTAGAGGGGGTGAGTATAGGGCATACCACCCACCTAAAGTTACACAGCAGACCTCTTCCTTTACATATATTTACATATTACCATACATTTACTGCATAACTTTGTAGGAACCCATCCCACTCCATGCACAACTTCTTTACCTCATCTAACATTCCAGGCTTCTTTTATTCATAGTTGTAGTTTCCATTACAAATGGTCACCTGACTGTTCTCCCTTATTTTAGATTTAGTTGGGGTTGATCTTGCTTGAGCAGGAGGTTGGGCTAGATGATCTCCTGAGGTCTCTTCCAACCCCAGTCTTCTATGACTTTCTGATTCTACATGCATTCTGTTTCCGGTCTGCTGATCCATTTAATTCCTTAATCCTGTCAATAAATGAGGTCTCCCCCATGCCCAAGTACTTGTGCCAAGGCAGGCTTACATTAATATTCCTGTGTGGTAGGAAAATATAAATATTTCCACATTCCAGATGGGAAACTGAGGCACAAAGTGGTCAAACCAAAATTGTTCCTCTAATTTGAGTACCTCAATTCTCCAGACACTTAAAAGTGGCTGTCTACATGAACAATTAGACCCTACCAAGCTAGGATGTAAACCTTCCTGTACTAGCCTGCCATGATCTAATTGTGTGTGTGTGGGTGTGTGTGGGTGTGGGTGTGGGTGTGCCCTGCTATGTGTTAACAGTTTGTTAGAGCACTTTGTGTTGGTCCCATTTAAGAGAGGAGTAGCCCAAAGCACACTAACTATCAAGGCACATCAGTGGGGTGCATGAGGAGAGTTAGACCATGTCAGGCAAGTGTGCCAGTAGACTCACACCCCCGCTTGTCATGGTCTAATTGTTCATGTAAGCAAATTCTAAGTCAGGGATTTTCAAAGATGTTGAGTATCTGCTGGTGTTTAAAAAACAACAAATGATCTGGTAGCACTTTATAAACTAATGAAACATGTAGTTTCTTCAGAAATTAGGCCCAAGCTGTCTCAGATTGGGAGTCCAAAACTAGAGCACCATAAATCATAGGTCACTCTTGGACTAAATGGCTTGTAGCTCAGGGAGACTGTGGAAAGGTCAGGGATGTAACCCAGATCATCTGGCTACCTGTAATGTGTTTAGATTATTAGCTATTTGGGGCAGGGACTGTCTGTCCTATTTCTGTACAGCACCTAGCGCAATGGGGTACCAGGCCATGATTGAAATGCCAATGAGCTGACTATGGTAACACAAATTGTAAATCATCATAATTATAATTAACCATTAGACCATGTTTCCTCCTTTCGCCCACTGGGCACCATCCCTCTAATCCAGTTCACAATGGGCAAGCAATGTGTAAATACAGTGGAAGTCTCTCCTGCTGAAGACATTTTCCACAAAATATTCGCTCTGGACCAGTCCTGGCCAGTAGGTGAGCGAGACCCAGATGCTCAGGAAGGCTAGGCTGCAAAGAGCCTGGGCATGTAGAGAGCTGTATCCCTTGCACTTGATGGAGCCCCTAAGGACTCCAGCAAAGAAGCCCGAAAGGGGATCTAGGTGCAAAGGGTGGTGAAATGACTTTCTTTTACATTGCCCGTGGGCTGCATGCAGAAAAGGTGCCGGAGCTGCCTGGGGATAGATGCCATTTGTTTTGGAGCCCATTGGGAAATGGTATAGGGAGGTTTTGGGGACTTGGAATTTGGGACACAAATCTGGGTGATCTTCCAGGGTTTAACGGTGCCCTAGTATGAGTATTATAAGTGTTGCCTAGCGCTGGATGTGACTATCACCACTGCTTCCTGGTAACTTATAGTGAGAGCTCACTAATATTCACACTACTATTTTTGCTCCATGGCTGGCTAGAGACTGGGTCCTTTTTTCCAGAGTCTTTCAAAGAGTGTTATAAAAATTGCAGAGAAAGTGTTTCAGGCTATTAGTTGACGCTAATTGTTTCTTTGTGCATGAGGTATTTGGAGGTGATGTCTGTTTTGTAACAATGTCACTCAATTGTAAGTTCATAAAAACGTTTATAGTCTATCCAAATAATTGTGGAATCTGTTCAAATAAACGCAAAAAGCCAAGCTTCCAGAGCAGTCATCTATATTATGTAGACCCTTTATTCCCCAGCTGTAACATATATTGTTCATCCCTGCTGTAAACTGAGCAAAGCTAAATATGAGAAATATGACCTCAATCCTACATACAATGGCTGTTCTTTTCCTGTTTTCTAGAGTGGCTACGACTAGAGATGTATCCAAGGATCTGGATTTCAAAAGTGTTTAGATCCAAAAGTTTATTTTAGCCCATCACAGAGAAATGTGTCTGCTGCAAAATTTGGGTCTGGGGTTAGGATTTTGAACCAACATCCTCATAAAGTTTAGGGATAGTCAGATCCAAGATATTGCTGAACTCCCTCTTTAGATTTAGTCAGTGTTAGTACAGTCCCTGGCATAATGAAGCCCCAGTCCTCTTTGTACCATAGGGTGTTAAAATTATAAAAATGTTAATAATATTCAAGAGCAGGTTGCTCTTGCTTTCAGGCAGAGCTGGATGATTTATTCAAATAGAAAGGGAGAGTTCTATGTTCTTCAGGAACATGACACATGAGGCCTCAATCTACTGATGCTTTTCCAAACATAACTTCATGAAGCACTTGGGTTAAAACTGATTTAACTGAATGTAATAGTAGTTCAGTTATATTTATTTCAATTTTTTTTTTTTTTTTGCTTTCCAATCAAGACTTTGGAAATTGAGTTGTTGTTATTATTATTATTAATGATAGAAGAACTGACACTTTTCAAAAGCAGAATACCAGGTGTGATAAATATTCATAACATGAATTCACAATGATACCAGGAAAGTCCTGAGCCTGGTTTTTTGCCAAATTCCAGATATATTTTCTGAAGTGAGGGTGTAATATTACTTTGGATGATCAGATTCAAATTCAGGGATACATTCACATGCAGGGACTGAAATTCTTTTGGAGACCAGTTTATATGACCATCAGCAAGCAATACATTCTTACCCATATAGCCAGTGTGTATTGCCTTCGATTTCCTAGGTTAATTTGTTTAGCTTGAGAGCTCCCTATATTGTTTTAGTGAAGCTCTTAGACCATTATATTGACTACTTTTTTGTTTTGGCTTCACAACAGTCCAGGAATTTAATTACTAAAACACATGTCAATAGAAGACCATTATATTGACTACTTTTTTCCAGTAAGGAACGTACCTTAGCTTTTCTTAAATTGCTATCAGGCAGATACAAGTCTTTGAACTCAGGGTGACAAGATTCATGGTGCCGGTGCAGATTTATTTTCTTTAATGCAGCGACAGTCTTTTGACAAAGAAGACACATTGCTTTTCCATTTATCTCTGCAAAAGCGAATTCCATCTCCCAAACAGGGTTGAAAACCCTGTGTTCATCCAACAAGTGTCTCTTCTTTGTTGCCATTTTTAATGTTTTTTATTAAAAAAAAAGTTGTATACCAGTGTTTTGGGTGTTTAGCTTGAAGCTTCAGATTGTGCATTTCTTGGAGTGATTTTACTGTAAAAAGAAAGATTTCCAAGACAGAACGCTCCAATGTGCGGCAGGTGGGGAGCTGGGTGAGTCAGGCCAGACACGAGAGGCAAAAAAGGATAGGTGCTGGGGAACCCCATTCTGGATTTCCAGCAGGGCTGACATCCCAATGTGGGAGTCCGTCGCGCTGTGCTGGACAGAGGCAGGGCTGCCCGGCCGTGGTACCAGATCCACACATGGCCAGTGTAAGCCGGTCAGCACCTCGCAGGCTCTTCCCACAAGACTAAGGAGCCAGAACTTCCCACAATGCCCCGGTGCTCCCGGCACTTCCTCCCTGGAGGCTAGAAATGCATATACCCTGTACCCATTTGTTCCAGCCAGCCTGTCCACTTGCATCTTTCAGTGTTCACCCTGCCTGGGAGACACCTTGCCATTGTGAAGTATGTTCCCAGTGGAGGCCATGTTCAAAGGTTCCCACCTGCAGGTCGCATGTTGAGCCCTGCATAAACACAAACCACACCGTGGGCTGCAAACGGGCTGTGGGCTGCATGCAGCCCATGGACCGTGTTTGAGTAGCCCTGCACTAGTATATATGTAGCCCTGACCTTCAATGTTCTAAATGAGTGCTTCTTAATGATGGTTCTGCGGACTGGCACCAGTCCTTGAGAACTTCCTGACACAATTTAGGAAAGGAGCAAGCCAGTGGCTGGTACCAAAATGGTAAGAAACACTTTTCTAAATCACTCTATGAGATCAGCTTAAACACACAAAACCACAAATAAATGTATTTCAGTTGGTTAACTTTAAAAGTTTGCAACTTTTAAACCATTAAATTAATTTTATTCTGGCTTGTCTCATTGTCTAGATCGCCTTTGGTTTTTCAAACCTTAGGGAGAATTAGAAATTAAGTCAAGTCTGAAGACTATAAATTATTCTATGTAACTTCACTTAAGAATTCCATTTTGCATTATATTATAGTGTGTAACTATATATAATGCCATGGTATTTTAAGAACAAGGAAACAAAGTTTCATGATTGCCTTCTCAAGTTTATCTCAACATTTCCTAACTTTTGAATGCTTGGTTTCTGAAGCTGTGTACTACAGATCACTTAGTAATTATTATTTTGCTATATTTAGGTATAACACTTAAAATCTAGGACTGTCATCCTAACTTTGCCATGGTGGTAAATGGAGCACATCTGAGTTCAATATCATCGGCTACCATTTGCAACTCCAATGTGACTTGTTTCATAGCAAACGTGGGATTGATTATCAGCAGTCTATCAAAACGCTGGTTAACCACAATGGGCCCAGCATAAATATTGTGGGGTTTGTGGATTAATGTGACCTCTAACTCCTCATGCAGCCCACATGGTCCCATTACATATCATAATCCTGAATGGTTACAGTAAAGTTAATGCTTCCAGAACACCTGGGTACAAAAACTTCTTGTTCCAGCTCAGAACAGAACAAATGTCCATGGTTAGCTATGTTACAATAGTGACTAGGTTCACCACTTCACTTTACAATAACCTTTTCAGAATGATCATAGAATCATAGAATCCTAGGGCTGGAAGAGACCTCAGGAGCTCATCGAGTCCAGCTCCCCGGGATGCAAGATGTGCACTTTTACTGTCATGTGAGCCCATGTAAATTGAGAGCTTACATTAAGTTTAATGGGTAGCAACCCCTCCTGGATATAAGGATGGAGAGAAGATGTGAAACATATACATATAAATGGGCTCACCGTCAAAAGCTCCCCAAAGCATGTCAACCAAGACAGCTAGAATTGCCAAACACAAGTGCCTACTGTGCATTTCCCCAGTGACCTCCACACGTTTTCGCTGTAAGCAATATGATCCATCATACAGTCTTATCATCCTATTTAACCTTCCATCCTTTTCTGCTACCCAAGTATACAGTTGTGTCCATTGACATAATTGAAAATCATTAGGGGACTAATCTCACTATCCCATCCTTCACATTGGATTACCCTCCAGCTGGTTTTATATCTGACCCCAAAGGTGACATGTGGCTGATGTGCTCTCTTGCCCTGGCATCACATCACAATAATAGCATTCCCCTGGCTTAATAATTACGTAACTATTTACACAACACAGACTTAGCATTAGACATATTAAGTGGTGACAGACGAATCATTGATCCTGAAATACAGACAACCAATAATAATAATTACATTTCAGAACCACTTCTGATCATTAAAAACAACAAGGAGTCTTGTGGCACCTTAGAGAATGACAGATTTATTTTGGCATAAGCTTTCGTGAGTAAAACCCACTTTATCAGATTGGAGTGGATGTTAGGCTATGTCTACACTGAGGAAGGTTTGGTGACAAAAGTGCTGTCGACATGCAAAAGTCCCCAAAAGTGAAAACAATCAGTCCAGTTTTTCTGCCTCCTCTTGTCAGCATTTCAAGGCCACATTGCTAGTTCCCCTCCCGACGGATAGAGCAAAGCAATGTGGGTAAGCATCCCACAATGCAGGGTTGTGAGAAGGCAGAGCTGATCCCTGCACTTCCTGGGATTCCCTCATAGCTCTGTGAGTTCTCCTTGCCAAGGAAAGTCAAAGTAGCACAGCAGTCTCTCCAGCCCCTCCCCCTGCAGCAGCAGAAAAGAAGCATTCCAATGATTTGGTTTTTGTTTGTTCCCCAAATGGAGCAGCTCACTCAGGTCTGGGCTACACAAGGGGCTAAGTTTGAATTAAGATATGCAACTTCACCTACGTTAATTGTGTAGCCTAAGTTGAAGTATTTTAACTTGAATTTTGGTGCCATTCACACAGTGGGAAGTCAATGAGAGCATAGAACCAGGACTATTGGCATCAACGGCAGCGCCCTCTCAGTTCGAATTAGCATGTCTTGACTAGACCTGCTAATTCAAACCCCAGAAGATCAACTGTGGCTGCTTCGGTTTTATCTGTAGTGCAGACATGGCCTTAGATGTCAGATACTTCTCGGAGCTTTGAAGAGGGAGGGGTGCATGCCTGCAGGGCAGCAGAGATCACAAAATACTGAGCACAGTGTGGGATACTGTCGGAAGCCAGTTCTCTGAACAAAACTAACAGCAGAGTCACACAGGCTTTTTGTCAACAATAAAGGGAGGGGAAAAGATAAAAGTATCTTGCAGCAGTGAAGGAAGTTTTTTGTCACCAAAACTGGGTATCTTTCCCTACAAAAGTCACATTGTCATGTAAACTCTTTCATTATTTTGTTGCCAAAAGGCAGGTTTTGGTGACAAATCATGCCAGCGTAGACAAGGCCTTATGGAAGCAGGAGTATATATAAGGAAGAAGTTGGGTGTTATAGTAAAGCTAAACAACTCTGGGTTGAAGCGAGTCATTTGCAGCATTTCTTCTGGCGATGTGACTTTTCAGAGAGAGGAAATTGCCTTTGTAATGCGTTAACCAATTGAAATAATTATTTAGTCCTAAATTCAGGCTGGTGAATTTGCACATGAATTCCAGTTAAGCTGTCTCCCTTTGTAACTGGTTTTTGAAATTCTACAGAAGAATTTGTATTCATAAACAACAGTTTGCATGCCCAACCCCAAATCCTGCATCAGCGCTGCACCAATGAATTTGTCACTGGTACATAGCCTCCGGTGGAATGGTCAATTTGGCTGTGGGTATGCAAGATCTGGTGCCTTCATGAGTGCCTGCTTTAACTCATTAAAAGCAGTCTGGTGCTCTGGATCCCATCTCCCATCCTTGTTCTTTCTTAACTAGAAAGCCCATTTCCTTTATAACCTTTTAAACCTCATTTACTACATTTAAGTGCTCTTGCCTGTTGTTAGTGGCTACGAGCACATCATCCACATAACTTAAGACTAGCTTCCTGTTGCTTAAATTGCTCCATAACAGTGTCAAATGGATGGGATGTTGTCTATGCCCTGGGGAACCTTGCCAATTTCTGTATTTCTAAACCTGTGGCTTTGATTTCCTGCTTTAGTCGTATCACCTCCATGACTTGAGTCCCAGCAAGCTCATGCAATTCAGTGCATGCCATAAACAGGCCATAAATCAATGCCCTTTTCTTTTCATTTTTACTGGGCCTAGGCTTATCTATCATAAAGTTCTTCTAATTTTCTGTCAAGGTGCAGTGAGCCTCTTGGCCGCTGAGCAGCCCCCTTGCTCTGGGTTTCTTGCCCTTGCTGAAACAATCTACACATGAGACAAGAGATGGTTTATGAATCACTGGTTGCCCTGGTGGCTCCAGACAGTCATGATCTTAAATTGGTTGTGGTCTCAGTGACACTGGGTTCTTGGCATGGAGTCTAGCTGAATGGATAATGACGTGACACAACTAGGAAGGGGTTTACTCCTATTATCACACAGTGAGGGTCTCTACCTGCCTGCTGTAATGATTCACCACTATCCGCCTGTGGAACTGGGCTACCACATCCGTACATGGCTTGGTAGTGCTCTCTTTGCCACTGACTGACTGCTTGCTTCCCAATCCATTTGTTAGAAAAATAAGACATGCAGTACACAGGCTAGCAACACAAGGGACTAGCAGCACATGAGGCTAGGCAGCTTCAATACTCCAACAGCAGCGATGTCTCTGTCTTTGTTATCCTCAGGAGTGGAATGAGATATCAGCTGAAATCGCCAGCTACAGGTGCCAGCATCCAATTGTCATTGCCCTACACTACTAGAAACATGCACTGAAGCAAATCCCTCCCCATTTCCCCAACCCTTGGTGGGCCACACTCACCTTGGTTGGTGCCATGACTGGTGCCACACACAAGCAATCCCTAGCAGAGGTGCTTACAACATTAGGGGACTAAGTTCTGCCTCTTAACTTCCAACCTCCGTAGCAAATACTCTGACAACAGCATCTCTGTGTGTTTTGTCTGCAGCTGCTTACATTGCAGCTTTCAGAGTCTCCCATTCCTTCCCCGCGGAACACCTGGGCCAGATAAGAAAGAGAAAGAAGGAGTTGGAGTGCAATATTCAATGAGGTCTCACAAGCCAGTGCTGCATCAGAGAACAAGCACGGGGCCTGTAGGATGAACACTGTAGACAGCCTGGAGTATCACAGAATAGAGAAGAGAAAGACACAGAAAAAGAGGAGAGGGACATGCATCAGGACATAATGAGGTTTCTCAGGCAGCAAACACAGATGCTGCAGACTCTGGTGGACCTGCAGGTTCAATAACCCTGTGCTCATAGCCTTCTGCAGCCAACTGAGAACTCAATATCAGGATCTACTGATAGCCCTCTCAAACATTCTATATGGCACCAGAGGTCAGTGCACTATCCCTAACACTCCACCCTGCAGGACATTAAAGACAATCACAGTGTCACATATACTTAGCTGTGAGAGTCACAGTCAGTGTACAGTTAGCTGAAATGGACATGACTGTTCTTTCCCCTTCGGAAGTTCTGTTCTTTTAATGTATTAAGTTTTATTAAGTTTTTAATGTATTTGTTTTTAAATTGCTTAGGGGACTTGCACAGATTATTTTTTCACAGAATAAAATTCTATTACTTGAAACATAATTTGTTATTATTAGCTCACAACATATGCTGGCTGGTGCTCATCACTCTGTGAGCAACATATTGTCTATTACTGCATAGTATCACAATACTTATAAGTGTATTCACAAACAAAACTAATAAGTGCATGGACAAAGTTATATCCCTACATGTACAGCAATTGCCACATGATTCATACCATGCATAAAAGAACAGGGCTAAATGGAATACAGTACAGCACTACACACAATTCTGGCTTGCTATTAAAATGGTTTTTCAAAGACTCCCTGATCTATATAGCTCCATGTTGAATCTGTCTTCTCAAATTCAGCAAACAATCTCTCCATCTTCATCTTCCACCCCTTCTGAAACTTTTCCATCTTTGCTTCACAGATATAATGCAGGACACAACAGGCAGCTACGACCATTGGGATATTTTTCTCACTGGGGTCCAATCTGGATAATAAACAATACCAGCACCCTTCAAACTACCAAATGCACATTCAACTGTCATTTTCCACCTGCTGAGATGGAAATCAAAGCATTTCCAGGTGCTGTTGAAGAGGCTGACATATGGCTTCATGAGTTAGGAGAGCAAGTGGTAGGCTGGATTTCCCAGGATCAATATTGGCATTTCAACATTCCCAATGGTAACCTCTTTGTCAGTTACCTGCTTGTAGCTTTTTGAACACTCCTGTTCTTAAATATATGAGCATCATACACCTTCCCTGCTCAGCCCACATTGATGTCAGAGAAGTATCTCCAGTGATCCACCAGTACTTGCATAGCCATAAAAAAGGAGCCCTTTCTATTGATGCACTCAGTGGCAAGACAATCTTCTGCCAAAATAGGGGTGTGAATGTTGCTTATTGCTCCCCTGCAATTTGGGAACCCCATTGCTGCAAAACCATCCATTATGTCTTGTCCATTACTGACTGTCACAGGCCTGCATAGCAGGAAACTATTAATGGCCCTGAACACTTGTATAACAATAGACCTGCAGTGGATCTCCTAACCCCACATTGGTTCCTGATGGACGGGCAGCAATCTGGCATTGCAAGTTTCCATAGTACAGTTGCCATTCACTTCTCAGCTATCAGTGCAGCTCTCATTTTGGTGCCTATAGGCTGGTGGGCTGGGGCAAGTTCAGCCCACAAATCCAATCCAGGAATATGGCCTTGAGCATCCAAAAGTTCTGCAGCCATCACCTGTCATCCCAAACCTGCATTATAATACAATCCCGCCAGTCTGTGCTTGTTACTTGTGCCCAGAAGCAGCACCCCACCATCTACAGCTGCTCCGTGAATGCTCCAACAACCTTGAATTTGTTCTTGCCATGTCCCACAGCAATCTATACTCCAAGGAATTATCATGTTCCCTGCAGCTCTTCTTGAACCTCCTCAAATATTGCAAGATCATGTGCCCTGTGATCGCAACACTCATGATAGTAGTACAGAGCTGTGCATGTTCCATGCTCCTATAGGCTCCATGTTTCTATTGGAGATGGCAGACAGCAAGAAGGGCCATGAAGGTTTGTAGGATTCTGAAAAAAAGGAGAGAAAATTATGGGATGGAGACAGTTGCAAACTGGGAAATTGATGCCATGCTCTGTCACCTCTCCATGACTCATTTTGGCACCATCATGCATTTCCAAAACTTCCCAAAGGAGAGTATGCTACATTGTGGTGAGTGGATGGTGCACTCTACCTCGATGTAAGAACTCCTGGGATACGTCTACACAACAGGGCTAAACTCAAAATAAGCTACGCAACTTGAGCTATGCTAATTGCGTAGCTTAAGTCGAAATAGCTTATTTTGAATTTGGGCACCTCTACATATCACTTATTTCGAAATACAGCACTCTTCCTGGGACTTCCCTTAATCCTCATATAACGACAGTGACAGAAGTCAGAGTAAGAAATCCTCTAGCTCGACATTATTTTGACATTATGTTGAAATAACTGCTTGTGTGTAGATACGGACCATATTACTTTGAAATAACATCCATTATTCCAAAATAATGCTGCTGTGTAGACATACTCTTGGTTAGTACATGCACTGCCAACACAAGGATCCAAGTATGCACAAGCACAAGTGATGTACTAACTGCAGTGGCTGTATGTTACATAACTTGAGTCTACAAAAGCTTGCTGGGTAGACATGGCCTAAATGAGATAGGCCCTCTTATAAAATCATGGCCAGCACTGTGGGAGATTTTACTGGCTCTGTCAAACTCTATTACTTATCTTAGTCACCCCTACTCTAGAGCTGAAACAAAAGGGAAAGACAGGGTCTTTGTAGAATCATTTGTGCGCCTCACAAATCAAAGTGTAAATCTCCAAATATTTCCTCTTACTTTTCAAAATTGTGCCAATATCTTTTACAGGAAGCTGCTGTGTGATGTTTAATTTTTTTATAATCATAGCTGATCGTAGTAAAGGTTGGTTGTTAGTTTAATATCCAGCATATATGTGTAGAGCTCCATCTGTTTATCTAATGAAGGTCATAAACATATAGCTTGAGATTTTCTAGGATGTCTACTGGGTTTGGATACCCAATTCCTATTCAGATTACAGGAAACTGTAAAAATATCAGTCTTTTAGCACTTCAGTGCACAAACCACTACATAAAGACAGTGAATGAAACAATGTGTGCCTCCAGGTACAGGAACAAGGAAAAAAAAGTCCCTTAATGCTGTTTTGTGAAAATACTTTCCTCACTTTTTCACATTGCTATCTCGAGCCTCCTTTGGACAAAATGCCACAATTTTGGGTACTGTTTTTACCCTTGAGTAATACATTTGTATTTGTCAGTATTTACACAATGTGTCTTAGCAGGGTATTAATTACGTTTCATATGCCCCAATAGATGCTGAAAAAATTCTTAGTTGTTTTACCCTGTTGTTTATTTAGTTTTATGACCAAAACCAAACCAATTTCCTCTTTCATGGTGAATAGGTCCTATGTACATTAAAATATCAGATAAAATACTCCATTAAGTCACAGAAAAGGAGTGAGATTCTGCACCATGGTGCTCCAATTTTATTCAACAGTGACTAGTGAAATCAGTAGACTTATCCCCCAGCATCAAACTAGAGTAGAACAATGAAGAATCTGGCCTGACATTATTAAAGGCAGCTCAAAAAAAATTAGAGCTTTGTGGAACCAGAATGTCCATTTCACCCATGCAACCATGTCTAAAAAGCTATTTTCTCCATAGTGATGACAACATTTAAATACAGAGATTATCTCATGTCTATTATTTTCATTTGAATGATGACCATTTACACAAATTGAGGATCTGTATCTATATTTTTCTATTGAATTGTTTGGGAGTGGGAAGGGTGTTATGATTTTTTTTTCTAATTTGACCTTTCTTTAATACATGTGAAACATTTTTGCAATTTTCTTTAACCTTTCTCTTCATAACCTTCTTCTGACTGCAGTTGTATCAGTTTCCTCCTCCTCCACTGTATATATACCAGACACAAGCAACCCAATGCTAACATTAACTCCTCCCCTCCCCCCAAAAAAGACATTGCTTCCTGGGTGTTTCAGACCTGCCGCCCAATATGGACTAAGTTCATGCCTCTGGCTGCCTGTGGGCACTGTGCCCCATAAGATTCAGCTTGCAGAAACACTCTTGCCCTCCCCAAACCTCTAGAATTCAAAAGGGGCACAGTCTGTATTTTTTAGCACTTCCCTCCTCCATAGTCCATTTTAGAATCTCCCGTGCAATGATCAATTGTGTTATTTTCACAAGTAATTTCACAAGTTATTTTCACCTAGACTTGCATGCATTTTGGCCCTCACTAACTCTGCATTAGTTTTAATATTTGTACTTAGTTGCACAATTACCTCCCAAAGCCTGAATTTGATCCTACATATGCACACTAGCCAAAGCCTTCCTATGGACCCAATCCTGAGAGATGCACTGATTTCACTGGGGATTTAAGGATGTACGGGAGCTGCTCTGTACTTCCAGGGTGAGCCCTAATACAGTGTTCGGTGTTTTTCATCTTCTACAAAGGTACTTTTAAAAATATATTTTGTGCACTGAAAACAAATGAATTACCTAGATAGTGAAGCCAATATGTGAGTATTTTAATAGACTGCAATGCAAAAAGTATTTGAATTGAGTGACTTTGAAATGCAAGGCAGATACTCAATGCATTTGCAGGGATCAGCAACCTTTCAGAAGTGGCATGCCAAGATTTCACTTTCCCCATCCCTGTCAGTGCAAGCCCTGCCCCTTCCCATCCTGCCCCCGCATCCTCCTTCACTCCCCGCTTGGCCCCACATCCCTGTGCCCCCAGCGCACTCACTGGCAGGGAAGCAGTGCTGGGACTCACAGCCCCCCAGAAGCAGCGCTGGGGTAAAGAGAGGGGGGGGCAGAGTCATTTCCCTGCCTGGCCCAGCCTTTTGCCTGGGGCTCACCCCTAACCCGCAGGCTACAGCTCCAGGGCTGGGGCAGGCAGAGCCCGGGGCAGCCAAGGGCTGTCTCCAGCCCCCGGCTGGGTGCAGCAAGGTGTTGGGGAAGGGTCTCCCACCCGTGGGGAGCAGCCACATCTTAGCCCTGGCTCCAGCGCCCCACAGAGATGACAGCAGCATGTGACCAGCCGCACAACCCCTATCTGAAGAGCAGCCCCAGACCCGCCCCTCCTGGAGCAGGAGGCAGAGCCTGTAGCAGGGGGAGGTGTTAACCTCTCAGCTCCCAGGAGCTGCAGCCCCATGGACGAGGAGCCCAGCGCAGGGTCATGCTGCCCACTCCGCTAGCAGAACTGCCTGGCCCCTACACCATGCTGCTCATGCTACAAAAAATCATCTTGCACGCTACTTATGGCATGTGTGCCAAACGTTGCCAACCCCTGCACTATAGGTAACACAGTTTGGTTAACATCCATGGGAATGTTCAAGGTGAAGCTTTTGTCCACTAGAGGGAGCCCATATTGTTCACTGGGAAAACAGAACTATCGACAGAATTAAAAAAACAAACTAAAACACACAAACTGTAAAGTGACTGGCCTTTCCAGATGCCCTCACTGTACGGTTGCCAACTCTCCAGGATTGCTCTGGCGTACCCAGGAATTAAAGATTAATATTTAATTAAAGAAAATGAGTAATCCTTTGGCACCTTAGGGTACGGCTATACTATAGTGTTATTTCAAAATATCTAATTTCGAAATAGTTATTTTGAAATAAGATATTTCAAAATAATGCGTCTACACACAAAATGCACTTCGAAATAGCGTTTTGCTATTTCGAAATAGCACATCCACACTGATTGGACACTGAATCGCATTTAAGGGCAGCTGAAACTTCCGGCAGGGCATCAGGTCAGGAGTTACTTTGTGTGGCTGCTGCCTGAGGCTATCTGAGGCCTGTGATTAAAGGGACCCCCCTGGACAGCCGGTTCTCAGGTTTCCCTGCTTGCTTGCCTACCTCGCTGAGGGACAGTGAAACATTTTTTTCTCTGCATGCTCTGCTTGCCATCACTCAGGACACCACAGCACTCTGCACCATGGAGCCGGAGCTGCCCCTGGGCACTCTCGTGCTTCTTTTGGATGTGTTGCTGCAAGCCTGGCAGCACTTTCTGGAGGCTGCCTCACAGCCTCACGGTCTGCTTCAGCCTGACCCCCAGGCCATCATCCAGACCCTCTTGGAGTATGTGGAGGAGCAGCTGCAGCTCCTGGATGCCAGAGTGCCCCACCTCATCTGGTGTCTGGACACCAGCAGCAACTGGTGGGACCACATCATCCTGGAGCACTGGGGAGGACTTTAGAATGAAGAAGGACACCTTCCTCAAGCTCTGAGAGTGGCTCACCCCTGCCCTGCAATGACGGGACCCATACATGAGGCCCGCCATTCCCCTCCACAAGCGGGTGGCCATCACCCTCTGGAAGCTCTCCACCCCAGATAGCTACCGATCCGTGGGAGATCCACCGTCGGAGCAGTGCTCATGCAGGTATGGCAGTCTCTGGCCACTGTGCCAGGAGGGGGAGTGCAAGGAGGGGATGGGCTGCCCTAGGGAAAAGGGGGAGAGGTGGTGCAAGTCCCCCTCCCCAGGAGGGTTTGTTCTGTCCCGCCCGCACTAAGGACTGCCCACAATGGCCAGGATTGCGGGGGGGTTGCTCCTGCAGAGTGGGTGCGTGGGGCAGTGGTGGGGAGGGAGCACTCTCAGCCACCCTGGCACCCCAGTGACTCTTGGTTTTGTGTGTCCCTCTGCAGGTGGTCAAGGTCATCAACAGAGTCCTGCTCCGCAGAGTCATCTGCCTTGCCGATGTGGATGCGGTCATCGAGGGGTTTGGTGCCCTGGGCTTCCCCAACTGCGGGGGGACAATAGACGGGACACACATCCCCATCCATGCCCCAGACCACCAGGCCTCCCTGTACATAAACCAGAAGGGATACTTCTCCATCATCCTGCAGGCTGTGTCTAACCACCAGGACCACTTCGTGGACATTAACGTGGGCTGGTCCGGCAAAGCACATGATGCGCGGGTGTACCGCAACTCCTCTGTGTGCCAGAGGCTGCACACCGGGACTTTTTTCCCCGAGCGCCACATCAGTGTCGGGGACGTGGACATGCCTGTGTGCCTGGTGGGGGATGCGGCCTATCCTCTACAACCCTGGCTCATGAAGCCCTACACGGGACACCTCAACCCTTCCCGACAGGCCTTTAATGCCAGGCTCGGCAGGGCCTGCATCGTGGTGGAGGGTGCCTTCGGCCGGCTGAAGGCCCATTTTAGATGCCTCCTCACCCGCCTGGACCTCTCTGAGCGGAATATTCCACACATGGTGGTGGCGTGTTGTGTGCTGCATAATTTGTGCGAGAGGAAAGGAGAGGCTCTCCTGCCAGCCTGGATGGCAGAGGCCGAGCACATGGTCGGCCTGTACATACAGCCCTGCATGGCTGCCAGCCGGGAGGCCCATTGGGGGGCTCTCCATATCTGGGAGCCCTGCGGGAGAGCTTCCACCCAGAGGAGGACTAAAGTCTCCCTGGTGTGCCCCACTGGGGGCTTGTGCCTCACCACCCTCACGTCCTTTCACTTACCCCTCCCTAACCCCCTTTCCTGATGTACAATAAAGACACATGTGTGGACGAAAATAAACTCTCTTTATTAAACAAAACTGGGGTGGGGGGGGGAGAATAAAGGCGGGAGAGGGGAGGCGAGAGGGTGGGAGAGGGAAGGGGTAAACCTGGGAGGAGGGAGCTGGAAGGGGGAGGCAAGGGGAGGAAGAGTGAGGAGAAGCTCAGGGTTGGGGGTCTTACTGTCCCACCTGTCTCCCAGCACTGCAGGTGCGGGGGCCTCGGTGTCCCCGGGGGGAGCAGGTATGGAAGGTGGGACGGGAGGAGGAAGGGGAAGGAAGAAGTGGGAGGGGGAGCAGGAGTGAGAGGAGGAGTGACAGCTGGGGCAGCTGCAGGGGCTGGAGAGGCAGCAGGCAGCAATCTCTGCACCAGGGTCTGCAGGTGGTAGCAGATTGCACAGCCCTGGGCAAGCAGCTCCTGCCAGCTCTCCCACCAGAGCTGCAGATCTTCATGCACCCAGTAGTCCAGGGTGCGGTGCAGGCCCCACAGTATCGCCAGGTGCTACCGCTGGTACTCCTCCTGGTTACAGGTCAGCTTGCTGAGTGCCTGGCTGTGGGAGGATGTCCTGGGCGGGGTGGTGCGTCCTGCACTCGCAGCTGGTGCAGCTGTGGAGAAATATGAGAAGTGGTCAGTTATCCCTGGGGATACAGTGGGTGAAGCCCAGCCCCTCTCTGCAAGGCGAGGACTGCAGTTCTCCACACCATCGGAGCCGATGTGCTTGCACACAAGCCATGTTCAGCATGTCCTGCTATCCCTGGGAGTGGGAACTGGGCCAGGACTGCACCCATGCCCCTGTGCTGTATATAGTGTGTGTGTGGGGGGGGGGAGGGAGATGTCCCCTGCCTCTGTATAGAGGGGGCTTGTGGAGGTAGGGCAGTGTCCCACCCCGGGGTCAGGAGCATGTCATGTGCCTTCATACATACACGTGTGTGAGTAACAGGCCAAGGCCCCTGTGTGGCAGCCAGCTGGGGCCACGTGCCCAGGGATGGCATGGCATATGCACAGGTTGCTGCGTGAGCAATGGCCAGCAAGACCCATGCGAGTGGTCTCTGGTCTCCCTCCCCTCCTGCCCCGCATACGGGGACAGTGATGGCACTCACATGTTGTTGCCTCCCCGGCCTCGGACGACACCGGTGACAGGTCTGCTGGGATGGCTCGGGGGCCCTGGCTGCATGGCATGCTCCCTCCTGTGGCTCCTGGCCCTCCTCCTCCTTCTCCTCCTCCATGCCCTGGTCAGGGCCCTCTGCCCCAGGTTCGATGACCACATGGGGGGCATGGACCGTTCCGCCCCCCAGGATACAGTCCAGGGCATCATAATAGGGGCAGCTGTCTGGGTCTGCCCCTGGTTGGGAGCTGCCGCCTGTGGCCCTGGCATAGGCCTGCCGCAGCTCCTTGGTTTTCATCCGAACCTGCTCCTGAGTTTGGATGTGGCCTTTGGTGGCCAGGCTGGCAGCCATGCGCCTGTAGACGGCCATGTTCCTCCATCTAGTGCGGAGATCATGGACATTGTAGGCCTCCCCCCAAACCTCAATCAGGTCCATGATCTCTGCACTGGACCAGGCAGGCACCCACCTTTTCCGGCCCCTGGCAGGCTCCTGGGAACTGGTAGACTGGTCCTGGGGAGCAGTGGAGGGTTGGCTGCCACTGGCTTGCTGGCTCATGCTGCAGACAGGCTCAGGGGCAGTGGCAGAGTGGCTCTGGGCTGGCAGGCCTGGTGCTAGCCACAACAGACTGTAGCCAGACTCTGGCCCTTTAAGGGCTCTGGGAGGGGGAGGGAGGAGAGGAGTTTTCCTGTTTGTGCCCAGAGTAGCCAGCAGGGGGGCCCCTATTTCGAAATAAGCGTCTACACGGTGCTTATTTTGAAATAGCAATTTCAAAATAGGCGCTATTCCTCGTGGAATGAGGTTTACCAATTTCAAAATAAGCCCACCACTATTTCGATTTAATTTTGAAATAGTGGTTTGGCTGTGTAGATGCTAGGAAAGTTATTTCAAAATAACAGCTGTTATTTCGAAATAACTTTGCTGTGCAGACATACCCTCAGAGACTAACATATATATTGAAAACCCACTTCTTCAGATCATCCGATGAAGTGGGTTTTGCCCACTAATGCTCATGATACTATACATATTTTATTGTTAGTCTCTAAGGTGTCGCAGGACTACTCGTTGTTTTTAAAGTTATAGACTAACACAGCTACCCCTCTGAGCCCTGGTCTTCACTCGGGAGTTATTTCAAAATAGCTCCCCTTATTTCAAAATAACAAGCAGAGCATCCACTACTAAGATCATTACTTTGAAGTAAGGGGCTGGTTATTTTGAAATAATAACTCCTGCTTTCCATAAGGAATAATGCTTATTTTGAAATATTTATTGCAAAATAGTGATGGTATGGACACCTCACTGCTGTTATTTCGAAATAACTACTCCCCAGAATCATGCAAAGTAATTTCTCCCCAGTGCTTCCTGGGCTGTAAGTAGAGGTAGCATGTTCACATTAAAGGTGTGTCTACACTACAGAGAATATTGAAGCTGCCGCTGTTGATCTTCCAGGGTTCAAATTAGTGGGTCTAGTGAAGACATGCTAATTTGAACGGAGAGGGGCTCTCTGGTCAATGCCGGTAGTCCTACTTCCACAAGGAGTAAATGAAGTCGAAGGAAGAGTGTTCTTCCTTGTATTTCCTGCAGCGTGGACAGTGCCAAAAGTCTAGTTAAGGTACTTAAACTTCAGCTACACAATTAATGTAGCTGAAGTTGCATATCTTAATTCAATCTTATCCTGTAGTGTAAACATACTGTAAGGGAGCCTGCTTTGGACTAATTTTGAGGTTTTCCTCTAGTGTGGACACACTATTTCTAAATTGTTAATTTTGGGAGTTATTATTTCAAAATAAGTTATTTTGAAATAATTTCCTAGTGTAGACATGCCCTGAGACTATTTAATTAAAGATTATGTTATGTGATAAAGCCTCCACAAATATATCCAACCACAGTTGACAACTATAACTCATGGGGGATGGCAGAGGAGGAGGTAAAATAAGCCTCCTTCCCTCTCACTGCAACTGTATCTGCAAAGGAAGCAGCTATCTTTCAGCTATAAGCACTGGGGGATGGAAGAAAGGACTCTTTCATGCTACCTGTCCTATATAAGCTATGGTCTCAGAGGCTCTACTTTGCCATGTTTCCACTAGTCACAGTGAGGGAAAGGCACCAGAGAGGCCCTTACGGCTCACTGACTCTTTGGGCAGATCAGTCTTCCACCACAGGCTACAGCACTTATAGGATTTCCCTGTGCCTGCTGGAAATAGCACAATACCTGCTGCCCTGACCCATGTAATGATAATTAGTTAACAGATATGGCACCATTCGATGGCACTTGAGGTTATGGAGCAATGTACCCAGGTTTGGGTGTAAGACCAATACAAATTCTTCTGTGCCTTCTTCTGTGCAGCTCTTTCCATCGGCTGTAATCAGCCCCTACTGACACCAATATCTTCCCTCTATAGCAATTGCATAGAGGGTGGCACAGAAGCCATGTACACCAGTTCTGCTCTGGCTGATAGCTACTCCCACACTGAGGCAAGTCCCACAGGGGCTAAAGTTACTCACATGCACAAACGTTTGTAGGACTGGGATGCAGAGGGCCCAGACACAATCTCTCCTATAGCTATGTTTGGGGAGACGTGACCTTTCACTGCTCTCAAATGCAGTCAGGCACCCTGTACAAATAGCAGCCACACCAACCAGTGATATTTTTAATTCATTATGGCCAGATCTAACCCTAAAAGGTCAGGTTAAGGTACACAACTCCAGTTACATAAAATATGTAGCTGGAGTCGGCTTACCTTAAACTGAGCTTGACACCATCTTGAAAGGGGAAGGCCGACAAGAGCAAGCACTCCCATCGGCTTCCCTTATTGCAAAGAGTATCAGTGCCAACCAGAGCCGTACTCAGTGCTCATTTAGCGGGTCTTGACTAGACCCACTAAATTGAATGCCAGAAGATCAATCTCCGGTGTGTTAAGTATAGATGTGGCCTATGTTTTAAGTAACAAATCAAGAAGTATTGAAAAGCCTCTGTGAGGCCGACTTAAGCAGTTAGCATGGAAAGTCAAAGAACTGGATAAGAGAAGGAGCAGCAAATGGCAAAAACAGGAGACATCTGAATGAGTAAAGGCCTTATAAGGCCTTGCTGACCCCCACTCTAGAGAATCACAGAACTTTTAAACCTCACTGTTCTCAATACAGTACAAATGCATTTAACAGAAGCTTTGGTTTTAGATTTGATTCTGCCCTTCCCATCACCATAAGCTAGGAGCCTCCTGGTGACTCCCCCATTGCCAAGAATTTCACATTTGTTTTCAGTAATATCATTTCTTGCATTCTTTGTGAGAAATGCCCGGCCAGTTAGGGAGGGTAAACAAGCAAAAGTCTGCTTGGCATTTTCTGAAAACACTTTGCAGCATAGCAGTTAATAACGGGACACTCCTCCAGCTCCCTAAGGTATTCAGCAAAGTCAAAGTGCATGTTTATGAATAGCTAGGAAATAAGAGTCTTAGAGGAGCGTCCACTTCGAAGTGCTGCAAAGTGCTTTCAAGAAAATGACAAGTAGGCATTTGCTTGTTTATCCTGCGTGAATGGCAGGCAGTTGTTCACGAAGATTGCAAGAAATGATATTACTGAAAGTTGTAGAAATCCCTAAACTCAGCTAGGGACTTACAGACTGTGTGGCAAAGCAGAGGAGGAGGGCAGAAAGAACATGGACTAAATATTTCTCAGGACTCTTCTTGTTAGACACTTAAATGTAATATTTCATTTAACCAGATATCTTTGAAATAGGCTGTATTGCTGATTTCCAGGGTTTCTTGTTGTTTTGTATGTTCACCAGTACTTCCATTTGTTTTTTAATTACCTTTGTTCATAAGTGCAGGTCCTGTGTTTACTTCCTGACTCCTGTACATGGTTCGGATTACTTATGTTACTTGTAACTGATCTTCATGCACTTATATTGTTAATACATTTATAATGGCCCTCTAGCTTTTGAGTGTGTGACTTTTGCAACCGTATTAACATTATATTAACATAGTTTTTTAAAAATATATCTAATCTGGCTAAAGAATAATGGGGGGGGAGCAGACACAGTAATTTGTAATGAGTTAAGTGCCTGGGCTCAATCCTTTTTTTTTTTTTTTTAACTTTTGTAATTCACACATCAAATCCAGAGGTGCTGGGGCTATAAATTGTCATTCTTAGAGGTGCTGGGGTTCAGCCCTGACACAAATTAAACACTAGGAAACATGAAACTATAAATATTTGAAGATTTCACACACAATGGAGAGAACAAGGGGCTATAAATAGCAAGAATGAGGTATAATTAAAGCAAGGTACATTTAGATTTAATATCAAGAAAAAAGATCCTGATACTGAGATCAATGAGAGTCAATGCAGGATAATATGGCAGTGGCATTGGTAGAATATCCATTTAAAACTGGATTGAACAAAGCACTTAGAATATAGTGCAGATAGCCATTCAATATCTAACATAGTTTATTTTTATTAAAATGGACCTGATGGCAAATCCATGATCTTTCACCCTTTATGAATTTGAGGATTGTCATTGGTAGAAATCCCCAAATGACTGCCAGATAAAAGGGATGCTTTCCTATAGGTAAATAGGATCCTTACACATCTCTATTGCAGTGCCTTGCAGCCATCTCAATCTGTATTGAGTTAATGTGGATGTGTCATATCATAAATGAATTATGAATTCCACATCCCTTAGATGATGGATAAAAATGTAAACAGCCAGAAGCCTGCTTCTTAACAACAGACAGAAGAAGGTGTTGTTATCTCATTGCTTGAAACACAGTGTTTCTTTAAAAGTTCAAAGCATTTGTGGAGCTGGGTGCTTTAAACCTAATGTCTCCAGTAAGGATCTGCAAGAAACTTGAAGAACACTAAATCTGTGTGATGAGGGGTTTTTCCCCTTTAAGCAACTACATGGCAGCACGATTATACGCATGATCCCTGATCACAACAGATGCCAGATTGAGAGTACTGAAGATTATAGTCCTCTCTCTAGCCTCAGAATTAGAAGCAGCAGCATTGTGTGTTTCCCATTCCTGTTCTAAACCACCCTACACCCTGCTCTGCAAGGACTTGCCTACATGTTACACCAATCCTTGGCCTTCCTGCTGGGACTGTCAATAAAAGAACCATTTAAAATTGTGGCTTGTGTCCATTGTGTAATTCGCTGTGTACACAGGCCAAAGATCAATTACCTAATAATGACCTTAGCTTACTGCTCAACTGGTTTCCTTCTGAAGTGGTAGCTTGAAGGTGAAAGTCTTTAAATGGTTCTTTTGTTGGCAGTCCCTGTGGGAAGGCCACAGGTTGGATCACTGTGTTCCCAAAAATGGGTGGGGTGGGATAGAATGCCAATTTTAGTTAAAGGCTGTGTCACAGTTCTAGGGCTTCTGATAGGGCGCTCTGAGAGAAGCACTGGGGAAGAACTACTAACCTCGGGTGTCTCCTGAATCCACCCTGCAATCCATCTGCCAGGGTAGCCACTCACTTGCTCCCAGATGCCCAAGGAGCAGGCACACATAGGGCACACCTGGACTCCTGGAGATGCGCAGTGGTGTTCGAAGCTGGACAGCCTGGAGAAGTGGAGGCAACAATGATCCCTGGGCAAACTCCTGTGCTGAACGCATGCTGAGCTGGGCTTCAGTTTGTGTCTCACAGCGCTGACATCACCCTGGCCCTTCATGTGGTCTCCAGCCTGGTGTTCTTACCACTAGTGTAAGAAGCTCAGAAACTTCAGTGAACCAGCATTGAGCTTATGCATGCTGCCCATGCTGTTGGCAGCAGTCTCTGCTGTAGGCATGCTCAGTCCCTGCTGTAACGTATGTAGTAAACTCAGTGTGTGACCATGTACTTCAGCTCAAGGAAAGGGTGCCAAAATATAATGGTACCCTTTTCCTTAAAGCCAGCCTTTCACTCAATAATTCCCCTGTTCAGTTCATTCTCTCTGAAGCATCTGGCACTGACCATTGTCAGGGCCAAGATACTGGGCTAGATAGACAATTGGTCTGACCCAGTATGGTTGTTCTTATAAACAAGGCTTCAATCTATGTTTGTCTGAGAAAACAGCCGTTTAAACTTTTGGAATTAGGAAAATTAAATAATTGTGCAACCTGGTGTGCTTCACCTTGAAAGCCATTTACTGACATTAATTTCCCCCTTCACCTTTGTGAGGTAGATGTTATAATCCCTCCTTTTGAAGCAGAGAAATTTGAGGCTGTGGGGTTATCTGATTTGTGTACTGGTACAAAGGGAACCAGTGTCTGAGCTCTGATTAAGACTCAGGGGCTCAATTTTCCCATTGCATTTCTCTGCCATGGCAATGAGAATTTCCTCCCCATTGGCAAGTGGAAAAGGGTCCCAGGTGTTCTTGAGTATCAGTTCTGTGCTCAGGCCACCAGAGCACAGCACTTTCGCTCTACGCTTGTAACCATCTATATCCTTTAAAACAACAAAGAGCACTCTGAGGGTGTGTCTAGACTACACCTCTCTGTCGACAGAGAGATGTAGATTAGGCACATCGAAATTGCTAATGAAGCTGGGATTTAAATATCCCATACCTCATTAGCATAAACATGGCCGCCACTTTTTTTCTAAACAGAGTTTTTTCAAAAAAAACCCAGCAGTCTAGATGCGGATCTGTCGAAAATAAACCCTTTTCCGACAGATCCTGTAAACCTCATTTTTTGAGGAATACAGGATCTGTCAAAAAAGGGTTTATTTTCGACAGATCTGCATCTAGACTGCCGTTTTTTTCCAAAAAAACCTCTGTTTAGAAAAAAAGCGGCAGTCGTATTTATGCGAATGAGCCACGGGATATTTAAATCCCTGCTTCATTAGCAATTTCGATGTGCTTGATTTGCATCCCTTTGTCGAGAGAGGGATGCAGTCTAGACGTAGCCTGAGGGTCCAACTTGAAAGAAAAAAAAATCCACAAATGCAAATTATTGCTTTCTAAAGTAACTGGAAAACATAAAAAAAAAATCTTTTTTTTTTTGGTAGCCCACTTAGTTTCTTAAACTTGCTGTCAAAAGAATTCTTTGATAGGGAATAAAAGGGCCATTTTCCATATTAGTCTAGATTCCAATTTTCCAGTGAAACTCGTGTTGGCATTTTTACATTTTACACTATTTTAAAATCCTGATTTACAAAGATGTTTAGGCATCTAAAGTTTCTGATCCAAGTCTCATGCAATTCACAAAAGTGCCCATGTAAGTGAAGTGCCCAGCTTCCACTGAAGTCCATTAATTTCACCATCCTACTTGTCTTAGGATACGTCTACACTGCAATGCTATTCCTGGGTACCAGAGTATCCCAAAATAGCTATCCTGTGTTTCACAGGAAGCCTGTTATTTTGGGTTCACTATTCAGATGTCCCTGTAAACCTTTTTCTGTGAGGAGTAAGGGACATTTCGGAATAGCACTTTATTTCACAATTTGTTGCTGTGTAGACAGCGCCAAATGACAAAATAAGCTATTTTGAAATAGCATCAAAATAAGATATTTGCGCAGCTCAAATTGCGTATCTTATTTTGAGTTACAGTGCAGTGTAGATGCATCCTTACAATCTAGCACCTTGTGAGCAAAGCAACTCCAGATAGTAACAACAGGGCTGAGGACGTGCAAGGCCATAAAGCATAGTTAGAAGGCCCATCTGCGCGAAGGTCTGATGGAGCTGTTTATGTGCATGAGTTCCCTGCTTCCTCCACCCACCTGCACTGAGTTCTATCTTCCCTCCTGCTGATGCTGTACAGATCCTCATTGATCCTCCAGTACTGTAGCTGAAGTAGTCCCCCTTCCCTCTGATGCAACTATTTTGTCCCCATAATGGGTCTCCTAATTTCCTTGGCAATCAGGGCACCTGCTACCTTCCCTTTAGATCTGCTAAAAGGAGCCTTGACTGAACACTACAAATGGGTTTGATACGGAGGTTCACCCACCTGAGTTCTGCTGGAGGAGATCCCACCTTTCTGCTCTCAACACAATTGCTGTGGGGCAAGGTAGCAAACCCTCTTAGCCGAGTGGCCCTCTTTACTACCCCACCAATAACAGCAACATTATTTCCATGAGCCCTGCTCATGCGGAGCCTGACTAGGGCACTCAATGTGAACAGGGAACAGCTTCCTCTGCTGAGTAGCTAGCAGAGCTTCAGCCACGGTACCAAATCTGGGGACATTCCACCAGCTGCGGAGTACACTCAGCTCCTATTGATTTTGGTGGCCAGTGCAGACGCCCGGCAGCTTGTGCGGGGGTGCTCCATACCCCTATTAAATCCAGCGCTTTGGACCATAAGACAAGTGGCATGAAACAAAGGTAACAGATACAATATGTGACAATATTGTCAGTCTACTAAATTGTGTCTTTGATGGTCAGATTTAGTTCAGGTGTTCCACTTAAAATGCTTCACCGTCTGTCTGAACACGTGGGTATGTATATATATCCATTAACAGACCCGTAAAATATTCAGGAGTGAGACACTTGATATTTTCAGGCTTTTATCTTAATACAAAATAATAATTATATAATTGCTTCTTTGCTTTCATGTGTATAAATATGGGTAGTTCCCCTCTCAAGAACAAGAGTGATTTCTAATGTACAAAAACTTTTTTGAGTATGACAGCTATATTAATATTTCCACTAACTTGGAAAAAATTCAAACACAACTGCCATTGAAAGAGTTGGGTTTTCTAATGCTATGTCTAAATCAGTGCATGCCTGGATTTACCATTCAGATCTTTCAACAAGGGATTTCTACAGTGGCAGGACTCCTAAGGCAGAAGAAACTGATGAAATAAATTATGTAAAGCGGTGATATAAAAAAGATAAGCAAAGGGGAAAAAATTAGAGAAAATTAAATTTTCCAATGAAAGCTGAATTGTTGACCTCTGAATATTGCAACACTTAAGATTCTCCTTAAATATTATTAAATGTAATGTGTAGTATGTTTTAACTTCCACCAGAGCTATGGTGCTTTTATACAATGGCTTGTGTGACATTTTCTGTTATTATGGCTTTTTAAGAGCAATACTAAATTTTAACAGGTAATAAACAAGCATAGTATTAGCTAGTAGGAACTGATCCTGCAAGGGATGTGGATGGGTAAAATAGTCAGTCCAGGTGGATTCCTTTCCTGGATTATAGCCTAGGGACCTGATTCAACAAAGCACTGTGTGCTTAATTTTATGCACTTGAGTAGGGCCTCTGAAGTCAAAAAGACTACTTATGTGCTTAGTGTTAAGCATGTGTTTATGTACTCTGCTCAATCAGGGCCTTTTTGATCAAGTGTTCTTATCTCTGGTTTAAAATTGCCTTGTATATGTTCCCTAATTCACTGTAGATGCACAAAAATTAACTGCCATAATTAGCACCTCGACTTTCATTTCCATTCTTCCATTTTTTAAAAAGATCCAACAATGACAAAGTAAAAACAAAAATAAGGGAAGGTAGGTTGACACTGGTCACAGTGTTTGCCAGCCTGACAATATATTTATATTAAATATTTGAATAGAATTTATCGAGGGAGTCTGAGTTATAGAAATAGAAAAAGAGGTAAGACTGTCAATATTATTTACCATCGGTATTACAATGGGACTCAGTTTATGATATTTTCTGCAATGCAAAAAGCAATTATATTTTTCTTTAATCTACTTGGAATCTAATACAAATAGAACGTCAGATTCCAGCTACATTCTACTGACTGAACCTTTGTCCAGGCTTGCAAACTGGGAGGACAGACCAGCATAAAGCCAGGAATGGTAGAAGCTATCCAAGAGATGCTTTGTGTGGGAATGCAAACACTGTTTGCAGTGTCCACACAAAGCAAATGAGATACAGAGATTCAAACTGAGACTGGCAGGGGTGGTCTAGTTTATATTTTTTATTTTGTGCACCTAAATATTCACATTTCAAATGCTTCCTGCCATTTGATCCTTAACCACCATCTCAATAACTCCATTCTCCAAGTCAGCATAACTATTTCACTTAGAAAATCCTGAACTTACAAACACATATGCATAGGCTTATCTTTATACACATGAATTGCCCCACTGAAGTCAAGGGGACTGAAGTGTATGCATAAATGTTTAGAGCACTGGGACCTGGGTCAGAATTTGTTAATAAATTGTATGATGATTATAGGCGATCACTTGTTACCAAATATGATCTTCTTCCATGGGAGCTGTGGACCCTCAGGTGGCTGATAAGGCCAATCCTTGACCCACAAGTTTTATTATAATGAGGATGGGTGTTTCCAGATATAGCAGGAGGCTGTTGACCATGACTAGAAGCCAGTTTCCCCTTCTTCCTGTGCCTCTTCTCCTCAGTTTGTTGGCAGGCAAATTCAAAATGCAGGGAGCTATTGTGTAGGACTTTTCTCCATTTTGAGTGATCTGGGGCAAGTGTCTCCCAAATGTCAATGTCAATGTTGCACTTCTTTAAGTTATCCTTTATCAAGTCCTTATAATGCTTCCGTTGTTCTCCCATGTTACGGTATCCTTTCAGCTGAGAAAACAGGACCTGTTTTGGGAGGCGATGGTCTGGCATTTGAACAACGTGACCAGTCCAGTGAAGCTGCTGATGAACGGTCATTGCCTTGATACTAGTGGTCTTTACCTCTTCCAGAACACTAATGATAGTGTGCCTATCTTCCCATTTGATATTCAAGATCTTGTGGAGGCAGCATTGGTGATACCTCTCTAGGACTTTCAAGTGATGTCTGTAGATTGTCCAGATTTCAGATCCATACAATAGTGTTGGAAGAATGATGGCTTGATAGACAAGAAGTTTGGTGTTTGTTTGAATGTCATGATCTTCAAAAATCCTGTGCCATAAACAAGTAAAGACTGCAGTGACACAACTCAGACGATGTTGGGTTTCTACATCAATATCTGCCTTTGATGAAAGATAACTTCCAAGGAGAGAAAATGATCAGCATTCTCCAGTGCCTCTCTGTTGATTTTAATAGATTGGGTGTGTGACGGGTGTGTGACGGGCTCCTGGAAACCCGTGGTAACGGGCTCCCTGAATCCTGCACTAAACGCTCCGGAAAGCAGCGACCGGCAACTGCCGGGGCCGTGCTGCCGACAGACAGCTGAGGCACGTGGGGGCAGGGCCCCGCCACAAGCCCGCAATGCCCCAGGGTGGAGGGACACAGACGGGGCAGGGCAACGTCCTGCAGTGTCCGGCAGCAGGCCATTTGAAAAAGCCCCGGGGAAAAGGCAGCGAGGCAGCTCACAGGGCAGGAGCCTCCGAATGCCTTGCTGGGAGCACTTTACTGTGCCCTGGTGGAGGAGTGGTCAGCGTTCCCCAGAAGTCCGGGATTGCGATGAGGGAACTGGAAGTGGCAGCGGACCGGTAAGCTTCTAGGAAGAACCCAGAGGGATCACTGTGCAGGAGGGGGATAGGAAGCAGCCCGGGGCAGAGCGCTTTTGGCAACCGTGGGCTGACGCGCTTCGGGGTGAAACCCCATCAGCCGGGTAGGGGTCAGACACCCTGAACCCTTAGGGCCTTGGGCTGGGACCCAGTGGACAGGGTGGGCCTGGGTCCCCCTAAAATCCCCTCCTTCGCCGCCCGACACCCCTGTTAATTAATGAGTACTGCCGGCCAGCTGGCCTAGAGGGCAGAAGCTATCCTTACCAGGACCCAGGAAGGGGTCAGAACTTAGGGGTAAAGGACCCCAGGGATCCCACAGGACTCTTAGGATGGTGGGCTCACTGGGCCCCACCCTCATGCCAGAGAGTGGGAGCTCACGCCCTTGAGTCCGACCTCCGTGGGTAAACTGAGGCGGTGGGCTCGCTGGGCCCCACCCCTCCACTGGGTGGTGGGCTCTCGCTCCCGTAAATTTGCCACAGGGTATATATCTCATTTGGATGGGGCTGAAAGAGCACTTCGGTCTTCTTGATGTTGAGGGTGAGACCAAGACATGCATAAGCCTCAGCAAACACATTCAAGATAGTTTGAAGTTCTTTCTCAGAGTGAGCAAAAACTGCATTGTCATCAGCATACTGACGTTCCACAACAGATGTGGTAGAAATCTTACTCTTAGTTTTCAGCCTGCTAAGCCTAAACAGCTTTTCAACCATTCTGTAGATTATTTCAATGCCAGCTGGGAGCTTCCCAGCAATTAGATAAAAATTGTATAGTCCATTGCTTGACCACGCTTTGATTCAATATGAAAAATATCAGAGACCAAATACCAAGTATCTGTCAGTTTATTGCTACAAACCAATAATAATGTAGAATAGATTCTATTGATGTCAATTTCTAGGAAGCCATCTTATGCAGCATTATTACATTCACCATATGCAGAAGATTCCAAAATTACACCCCATAAACCATCTTTTCATAACTTACCTGTTTACAAGCAAACATCATCTAAAATCTGATTG
This sequence comes from Pelochelys cantorii, assembly GCA_032595735.1. Classification (NCBI taxonomy): domain Eukaryota; kingdom Metazoa; phylum Chordata; order Testudines; family Trionychidae; genus Pelochelys; species Pelochelys cantorii. The sequence goes on along the minus strand of CM064326.1, from coordinate 326,439,273 downwards.
AACCAACCAGCTTTCTATCTTGTTTCTCTGGCACCAGGGTGTACCCCTATATTTTTGTTCTGAACACATGCATTTCAGGTACCAAAGGGCATGAATGCACCTCTTAGAGCTTGTATTAGGGTAGAACAATCATATCCTTTGTCTACTTCCCTTAGGACATTCTAGTACTAGCCTGCGAAAGTAACTCATTATCTGTTGCTATGGTAAAATCATCATATGTCCTAATACTGACAGATTTTCTATCTACCAATGCCAAAACTTACTGCAGCTAATGCGAGGAGTCATGAGATATATGGACAGGATTATGGTAAAAGTATAGGTCATTTAGGTTATATAGACATTATAATGTTTGTGCTTAATGCTAATATAGTGGAAAGAAAGAACCTGAAGCATGGACCTGGCACAAGACCTGAGGCCTGAACCAAAGTCAGCTAAAGTTATGCTATGAGCAAAAGTCAGGCCATGCAAAAGCAGCAGTTTGCCTGCAAGTTCAGTGTCCGGTACATGAAATCAGCACTGGTATTGCTAGCACTGCTAAAACACACCGAATATGTAAGCACATTCCAGCAGGCTAGCGCAAGAACATCTCAACCCAACACACAATAAAGTGGTTTGAAAGAAGGGATGAATAGTGATGTTTTGTCTCAAGTATCAGAAGTCAAATACAAAGACAGGTAGTGGATAAGGATATTTTGTCCGAAATATCAGTAGAAATGCACAAGGGGAGGTAACAAACATGTCATGAAACACGTAAGGTGATACATAAGTTGTTTATCCCAGCTTGTTTGTCTCAGTCTATAAATGTTGGCGTAGTTCGCCTTCACCTTTTATCTGGCTTTAGGGTGAAGCAGAAAGTCCCACTGCTTACTGACCAGCTCCATTACAATGGTCATACCCGTGTTAGTGCACCTGTAAGCACTGAGCCAGGGCACTGAGTCCATGCTTCATTAACAATTAGTCAAGCCTAGCACCAGGCCCACTGACAGGAGGGGCAAAGGAGGCAATTGCCCAGGTGGTTTAAAAGGAGATGGGGACCCTTGGCCACTGCCACTGGCAGCACAGCAGGGCTAAAGCAGGCTTCCTGCCTATGCTTACTTTGTACCACTCCTGGAAATGGCCAGCACATCCCAGTGGCCCCTGGAGGAGGAGTGTCTCTGCACACTGCCCCTGACCTGAGCATCAACTCTGCAGCTCTCATTAGCTGGGAACTGTGGCCAATGGGAGCTGTGTGGGTGCTGCCTGCAGGCAGCAGTATGTGGAGACCAACTGACTCCTGCCTAGGGGTTACTACTAGCCAAGTGTGCCATTCACTTTTGGGAGCTGCTTGAGGTAACTGCCACCCCCCGATCCCTCTCCTGCATCTCAACCTCCTGCCCTAGCCCAGAACCCCCTCCTGAACCTCAGCATCCTGCTCCAACCCAGAGCCTGCACCCCCTCCTGCATCCAATCTCCCTCCCACAGCCTAAGCCCCCTCTCCTGTCCCCCAACTCCCTCCCAAAGCTCACATCTGCACCCTTCCACACCCAAACTCCCTCCCAGAGCCTGAACCCCACATCCCCCCGGACCCAAACTCCCTCACAGAGCCCAGTCCCTCGCTGTCTCCTGCACCCAAACTCCCATTCTGAGCCTGCACCCCCTTCTGCACCTCAATCCCCTGACTCAGCTTTGTGAAAGTGAGTGAAGGTGGGGGGAAGAGTGAGCCATGGAGGGAGTGGGGACAGAGTGAATAGGGGCAGGGACTCAGAGAAGGGGTGGGACAGAGGCATGGCCTCAGGGAAAAGGCAGGGCCAGGATCTTTTGGTTTGTGTGATTAGACACTTGGGCTACGTCTAGACTGCAAGCCTCTTTCGAAAGAGGCTTTTTCAAAAGATACTTTCGAAAAAACCTCTTTCAAAAAAGAGCGTCTAGACTACAACCAGTACTTTTGAAAAAGCAAACCGCTTTTTCAAAAGAGAGCACCCAGGCAATCTGGATGCTCTCTTTCGAAAAAGCACAGTCTGCATTACATAGCACCTTTTTTCAAAAGAGCACTTTTGAAAAAAGGCGTTCTTCCTCGTAAAATGAGGTTTTCTGCGGTTGAAAAAACTGCTGCATTCTTTCGATTTACTTTTGAAAGAACATGGCAGCAGTCTAGACGCAGGGGAAGTTTTTTCTAAAAAAGGCCACTTTTTTAGAAAAAACCCAGTAGTCTAGATGCACCCTTGGAAACTTACCAGGTGGGTGTGCAGAAGCCCTGGCCATGCCAACAGTGCACAGTCAGCAGAGGCACAACAACACCCAAATGACATGGGGGCCCATTGACTGTCTGCCCTGCGGCCCCATTGAATGTTCTGTCCTGTGGCCCAGAACTGGTATGAGCAGCCTTGCTGAGTGCCTTCACCTCTGAAATGAGTCTGTGATCTTATTGGGCAGTTCAGTCGAGGTCAGCTGAACTGGCTACCTGGCCAGAGCTGGTGCACCATGCAGAGAACACACATACTTACAGCTGGTAGCAGCTATTTGTGCTTAATAAACACTAAGGGTACGTCTAAACTACATGGCTCTGTTGACGGAGCCATGTAGATGAGTTTACTCAAAAAAGGGAAATAAAAAAGGGCTTCATTTAAATAAAAATGGCCGCTGCGCTGTGCCGATCAGCTGTTTGTCGGCACAGCACGGCAGTCTAGACGGGGATCTGCCGACCCCAGAACTCAGCCATGTAGATGAGTTTACTCAAAAAAGGGAAATAAAGCGGCGATTATTTAAATCACTGCTTCGTTTCCCTTTGTCGTCCTGCCTAATCTACATGGCTCCATCGATGGAGCCATGTAGTCTAGACTCACCCTAATGCATTTATCATAAGGCTACTGTGTATTGGTAATGAGATATAGGTATCCTAGCCCAGTACATTTTAGTCAACACACTCCTATATTGCTTTTAAATTACCTTAAAACCCAATCTTTATATAGACAACAGCAATTATCAATGTGTTGCATTTTCAAAATACAAGAACCATTAAGGACAATACAGATTATTTGGAAAGAACATTAATTAGGAGTTTTTCTTCATGCAAAGATAACACATAAATTAATTGGGAAGGTGTATTACTATTAATAAAGAATTGCAATTAGTTTATCCTATATAAACTGAGTTGGTTAAATAAAAAATCATTGACCATGAGATAATATATAGACTGTAAATTGTTAAACCTCAGGTCAAATATAAATGTTGTGTACTAAATGTATTAATTCAATGAAGAAGAAAAAGAAAAAATATTTTCCATTTGTTTAGTGGGACAAGAGAACATGCACATACTTCTTTGTGCAATTTTTGCATGATTTATGTGGAAAATTGAATTCTGAGATATTGTTGTTATCGTTATTTACATTACAACGGGGACTAAATGCCTGTTGAGGGCCCAGGGCCCTATTGTGCAAAGTTCTGTTCAGATATGGAGTTCAAAGAAAGTATCTGCCCCCAAAAGAATTTACAAACTTGTCTTATGATCAGACACCAGAAATACGATGGGAGGATTATGGGGAGTATAGCACCCCAATCTGCACCAGAGTTGTGTAGGCTAATGGTGGAGACCCTTCCCTGACAGCATGAAGGTGGGGTGACTAAGACAAATTTGAGCAGTTTTGTGACCCCCTGTGTCTGGTTGGTCCCCCACACTTTTGTAATTATTCTAGCATCCCTGGGCACATCAGGCACCTCCATCTCTTGGGGAAAAGAGGACAAGGGAGCACAGGAAACCTCCAGTTCCCAAGAGAGTTGGAGAACTGGATATGGGTGTTAACGCTTCCTGGAGAAGGAAAGGCACAACAGAGGAGGATGAGGCCTGGGATTTCCCAGACTGCCTGCTTGTGGGGCAACCACCACTCTAGGTAAGAGCTCAGCGCTGATATGGGGTGAGGAAACCATAATTCTGGATACAGGTGGGAGAGCTTAGAGCTGGATTCCAGGCAATGTGGAAGGAAGAGTGCGGGGCTGACTTTTGGACAGCAGGAGGGGAGCATGTGTATAGAGCTGGGTGCAAAGGGGAGAGTGTGGATCTGGGTGCAGAGGCAGCACTGGAGTGCTCAGGATTGATATGGAGCAGTGTGTGGGGCAGGGCTAAGTGCAGGGCAGCAGAGATCAAGTTCTGGCCCCCCTCAGGAAAATTCTAGTTGCACCTCTGCCGGATATAACAGGTGAATGAAAAAACAGATGGAGGGGGGAAGGGCTAGGATAATAAGCAAGGTTTTTCTGGTAAGCAGTAGTCACAGCTTAACACCTGCCTACTATCTTCCTCTGCTTACTGTTCAGAGATAAGTGTTAGTAGTAACAAGTATTGTAAAGTAACAGGTTTCTGCTATAAGAATTACGCTTGTTTAGAATAAGTCACTCATAACCAGTAATGTTGATTTCTGATTAATCATTTTGAAAACCTAAAAGAGAATAAGCTGCTGTTCATAATAAAAAGTCCAAGGTGCTGAATTATCTTGCTCAGATGACGAGGGTTCATCCAAACTTCACAAGTTGCCTGGTAACTAGCCCTGTACAATGTCTGGAATTCTCCTATAAAATCAGTTGATTTTCCAAGGGCAAACCAGTTTTGCCACCACCAGCTGGTGATTCGTATGGGTTCAAACTAAAGGCAAATTGTGTAATGTATTTTAAATGTAGTGTATGCGGGACACAATATTTGAAAACTATGGTGCAACAAAGCTGGAAGTTCAGATTTAACTCTGAATTTCTTTGCTATTTTTTGTTTGAATGAAACCCATATTATTATCCTGGTGTACTGTCTTTACAGTTAATTATCACATACATGCTGCACAAGTCACTACCATGGAGACAAATGTTGTACTCTATGCACATATTTACAGCAGAGAGAGACGGCAATGGAAACACATTTTACTTGATTTTATAGCTGAAAAAGACTTGGTACTACTTAAATCACAAGATTTGTTTCTTTCCCTAAAGGCATAAAAAGCCCCTACACAAGTAGCATTTGAAAAATCTAAAGATAATGTCTGACCTATTTTTCTGTCAGTTTATTACTGTCAAAGAGACAAGGTGACTCTTCATACCTTTGAAGTGACTGAGAACGTGTTCTTTGGAAAGTCTGAAATAGTTTTACTTCATTGTACTAAAAAAAACAGAGCAGATAATCTGTCCCAATATTTTTGCTGTTGACTGTTCATCTCCTGAACAATAACTGGTTAACTTCAGGGGATTTCCAGATCTATTTCTGAGATTTTGCATGTATAGTCAAGCAGCAATAACTTGCAATGAAGTATCTGCTTTTAAGATGATATTTTTAAAAATGACTAATGCTGCTTCCATTCAAGCCCACGGTAAAACTCCCATTGACTTCCATGAGAGCAGAGCTAAGAATGCTGAGTGCTAATCTCCATTCATAACTCCCAAACTAAGTAGCAGATGAGCCTGGTAAGCACTTGGATGAGAGACTTAAAAAAACATAAGAATGGCCATATTTGGGTTGAACCAAAAGTCCATCTAATTTGGTATATTGTTTGTTGACAGTAGCCAATGCCAGGTAACCCAGAGGAAATGAACAGAACTGGTAGCCATCAAGTGATCCCTCCCTTGTCACCCATTCCCAGCTTTTGGCAAACAGAAGCTAGGGACACCAGACCTGCCCATCTTGGCTAATAAACATTGATGGACTTACCCTCCATGAATTTATCTAGTTCATTTTTTAACCTTCTTATAGTCGTGGCTATCGTTACATAGTCTGGTTATAGTCTTGCCAGAGGCAGTCTCTGGAAAAGAGTTCTCAGGTTAACTGTGTGTTGTGTGAAGAAATGCTTCCTTTTGTTTGTTTGTTTGTTTGTTTGTTTTAAAACTGCTGCCTATTAATTTCATTTGGTGACCCCCTAGTTCTAGTGCATTATGAAGAGTAAATAACATGGTAGGTCAGGAGACACCAGTGTGGTGTCCTGACAGGTCTCTTGTTCTGTCAGCGATGACAGCCGTTCAGCTGCATGTGTGTTCATGTGCTCCCTCAGCATGTCATAGGGCTCATCTAGACTATTCAGAACAGTTGAAAGAGGATATGCTAGTTCTGTGGAGCTTTCGAAAGTGAAAGTAGTTTAGATGCGGCTTTTTTCGGCAACCCCTCCCCTTGTCGAAAAGCCGCGTAAACCTATTTTTTGAGGAAGAAAAGAAAGCTCCGCATTCAAAGGTGTGATTGGAAGAAGATATGCAAATTTCTGTGGAATTTGCATAACCTCTTTCGACTGTTCCACGTAGTCTAGATGAGCCCATACTGTCTTTGCACAAGTAGCCAACACAGTGGACTCCGAGAGTCCCCCAAGGACCACAGAATCAGATATGATACAAAGGCACCTGAGTTAGTTCTATTGTAAATAAAGCACGGTAATAGTTCTTGCTTACTTTGGTTCAGGTCTCAGGCCTTACACACCCATGCTTCAGGCTCTTTCTCTCTCCTACAAATAACATGTCCTTATTTGTTTATTTTCTCCACAAACATCCAAGATTTTGGTGATGGTTTAATGTCATAGGGTAGCTGGCCTCTGTGACTGAAGTAGGTCCAGCTCTCCTATGGCAGAATAAGTGCTGTCAATTTGGCAGTGTCATACCATCCAGGTATGCACTGCATGCCCCAAGCCTGGCTGAGTCTGTGGGATGACTCTGTCCAGATGCTGAAAGTGTGTGGAGGATAACATTTTGTAAAACAAAACATCTCACATGTCATGACCTGACACGCACCATACATCCGAGGCTGCACCTTGCATGCAAGTGGAGAATTGCATGCCTCTCTAAAAGTGTTATAGCATGTCACTGCAGTTTGGCCAAGTCAGAGAGTGGGACAGCACCCTGTGACTATAAAAAAGGTGAGGAAGTGACCCTGTGGGAGAAGGAGCTCGAGTGAGTCAGTGGAGAGCAAGTGAGAGCTGCCAGAGGACTGGAGGAGTCCTGGAAGGAAGCAGAAGGTGGCTCTTGGAAGAAGGTTGAAGGTAGGAGAGCAGCAAGAGGGGTTTGCTTACTGGTGTCCCCATGCCAGTCCCAAGGCTGCAGGGCTGATGGCAGAAGGAGCAGCAGCATAGGCAGCTTGCCCACTGGTTAAGCCACAGAGCTGTAGCCAAGAACCGCAGATGCCTGAGAGCAGCGAAGGGTTATCCCTGCTGACATCTCCAGGGGGCAAGAGCTGGCATCAAATGAACTGTGAGATGGCCAGGGGAAGTGAGAAATGCTTCCAGCAGAGAGGCTGTGGGGATTCCTCCTGGGTTGCAATCTGGTGGGTAGGGCTGGTGTGTCTGTCCTGGTAGAAGGACAGAACGGGATTGTGCTAAAGAGCTGTGGAATGTGAGGGAAGCTTGGGCTGTACTTTGCACCTGTTGTTTGGACCACACTAGAAAAATTCTGGTTTGGGGTGGCAGGACTTATTTTAGGTCAGACTTTTTCTGTCTCAGTAGCAGCCTGCTGGGACTGGAGTTCAGTGAGGCACTTACACCTGCAGAACAAATAGCAGATGTAGAAGATTTCCCATTACTTTTTAGAAAGCACACATAAACATGCCATCAGTCAAGACTAAATCAGGTTATTACACATAGCCCCCTGAAGTTATAATTGCCACCTGCTTGACACTGTCTCAAAGAAGCTAGTGATTAGTCCATCACTGGCATCCCTTTTGGGGGCTATACATTTAGTTGTATTGACTACACCTCACTCATATGACTATTCCATGACAGTCAAGAGTCTACCTGACAAATGATATTCTTGCATTTCTTTTGCCACTGGCTCAGGTTACTTCTGTGCTGACACTAGCTGAATTAATGCCTGGCACCCCCACCTACTTATGCTGATTGCCGGCACATTAGCTGGGTTTTCATTCAAAGCACCTAGATCTGGCTAGAAATCTTGGGGAGATATTAATTTGGATTTGGACAGAGGCTGTTGATAGCATTAATGAATTTTCTAAATTGTATTGCAGTTACTGAGCAACAGCCCAACCTCCTGCTTAGGGGGCACTTTCCAAGGCAATTTGCTATATAAATCAGCGGGATTATTCAAACGAGGGAGTACTACACAGTGTAAGGGTTGCAGAATTGGGTCCTCACATAAATCACTGTAACAATAAGTTGATAGGGCTCTGGAGTAGGACTTGGAACACCTACTTTTGGTGTTGCCATAAACCTGCTGAGTTTGGGAAAGCCATTCCACCTCATTGTAGCTCTATTTTTCCTCTCCCACTTTGTCTTATTTCTTTAGTTTGTAAGGTCTTCAAGGCAGGGATCACCTCTTGCACAGCACCAGGGGAGCCAACAGCCTCTGCAAGCCCCTGGGCAGGGGGTGGGGAGGCTGCTTCCACCCTCCCGGAAGAGGCAGGGCCTCAGGCAGATGCAGGGGCCCAGGGCAGCCAGCCCATAGCACCACCCAGACCATCGTGACCCTCCCCCAGTGTTGCTTAAAGTGCACTGCACAGCACCCCCGTCTTCCCAGACAGTACTAAAAGCTGCCCAGAGCATGCAGCGTGGTGCTCCAACAGCAATTTAAAGAGCTCGAGGCTCTGGGTGCCACTGATGCTGCAGCAGCATCAGCCGGAGCCCCGGATCCCTTTGCATTGACAAACCCCAGGGTCAAATGCCCCCCCACCTTGACTCCCCCATACCCCATTGGCAGGCCTGTGAAGCAGTGAGCACAATGGAGTTTTCATGGGCTACTGGAATGCAAATAGAGAATGGCAACAATGCGTGCCTGCAAGATCTTTCAAACAAGGACTGAATTGAAGACAAGACACATAAAAAAAAGAATATATGGCGGAATCGGGTTGGAGAAGTCATATGATCCTTGTATGTAACAAACCAATCTGTTGATGCTGGGCTGGTCATTTGGATTTCTCGCCTACCCTTAGCCCCCAAACTCTTGTTTAAAAACATTATTTTAAAGACATAGAATCATAGAATCCTAGGGCCGGAAGAGACTTCAGGAGGTCATTGAGTCCAGCCCCCCGCCCAAAGCAGGACCAATCCCAACTAAATCATCCCAGCCAGGGCTTTGTCAAGGTGGGGCATAAAAACCTCTAGGAATGGAGATTCCACCACCTCCCTAGGTAACCCATCCCAGTGCTTCCCCACCCTCCTAGTGAAATAGTTTTTCCTAATATCCAACCTAGATCTCCCCCACTGTAACTTGAGACCATTGCTCCTTGTTCTGCCATCCGTCACTACTGAGAACAGCCTCTCTCCATCCTCTTTGGAACCTCCTTACAGGAAGTTGAAGGCTGCTATCAAATCCCCCCTCACTCTTCTCTTCTGCGGACTAAATAAGCTCAAATCCCTCAGCTGCTCCTCGTAGGTCATGTGCTCCAGCCCCCTAATCATTATGGTTGTCCTCCCATGGACCCTCTCCAATGCATTGTCCTCCCATGGACCCTCTCCTTGCTATAGTATGGCCACAGAATTGGATGCAATACTCCAGATGTGGCCACACCAGTGCCCAATAAAGGGGAATAATCACTTCTGTTGATCTGCTGGCAATTCTCCTCCTAATTCACCCTACAATGCCATTAACCTTCTTGGTTACAAGGGAACACCGTTGACTCATGTCCAGCTTCTCATCTACTGTAATCCCCAGGCCCTTTTCTGTTGAATTGCTGCTCAGCCAGTCAGTCCCCAACCTGTAACAATGCTTGGGATTCTTCCGTCCCAAGTGCAGGACTCTGCACTTGACCTTGTTGAACCTCATCAGATTTCTTTTGGCCCAATCCTCCAATTTGTCTAGGTCACTCTCTACGCTATCCCTACCCTCCAATGTACCTACCTCTCCCCCTATCTTAGTGTCATCCACAAACTTGCTGAGAGTGCAATCCATCCCCTCATCCAGGTCATTAATAAAGATGTTGAACAAAACCAGCTCTAGAACTGACTTTTGGGGCACTCCACTTGAAACTGACCACCAACCAGACATCAGCTGATCGATCACTACCCATTGAGCCCAACAATCTATCCAGCTTTCTATCCACCTTACAGTCCATTTATTCAATCCATACTTCCTTAACTTGCTGGCAAGAATTGTATGGGAGACCATATCAAAAGCTTTGCTAAAGTCAAGGTATATCACGTCCATCACCTTCCCCATATCCACAGAGCTGGTTATCTTATCATAGAAGCAAATCAGATTAGTCAGGAATGACTTGCCTTTGGAGAATCCATGTTGACTATTCCTGATCACTTTTCCCTCTTCCAAATGCTTCAGAATTCTTTGAGTATCCCCTCCATGAAGTAAGGCTGACTGGTCTGTAATTCCCTGGATTGTACTTCTTCCCTTTTTTAAAGATGGACACTCCATTTGCCTTTTTCCAATCATCCAGGACCTCTCCCAATCTCCGTGAGTTTTCAAAGATAATGGCCAAAGGCTCTGCAATGACATTTGCCAACTCCCTCAGTACCCTTGGATGCAATAAATCCAGACCCAGGGATTTGTGTATGTCTAGCTTTTCTAAATAGTTCTTAAGCTGTTCTTTCTCCATCGAGGGCTGCCCACCTCCTTCCCATACTGTGTTGCCTAGTGCAGTGTTTCTCAACCAGTGGTACGAGTACCCTTTGGGGTACTTGAGAGAAGTCTGGGGGGTACATCAACACAACTGAAATTTGGAGAAAACTGAATTTTTCTTTTAAGTTTTACAGCACTTTATTATTTTTGTAATTTTTACACCCAAAAATTTCATCGCCCACCCGGCTACGATTAAGTTGTTTAAACAAATGTGTTGCAATGGTAGATAAAAATTTTGTGTGTCTGAAAACTGTAGGTACTGGGGGTACTTACAGGTTTTTTTTAAAAAGGGGGTACTTATACTTTTTTTTAAAAGGGGTACTTTATAAAAAAAAAGGTTGAGAAACACTGGCCTAGGGCAGTAGTCTGGGAGCTGACCTTGTCTGTGAAGACAGGCAAAAAAAGCATTGAGTACTTCAGCTTTTCCCACATCATCTGTCACTAGGTTACCTCCCTCATCCAATTAGGGACCCACACCCTCTCTGATCACCCTCGTACTGTTAACATGCCCATAGAAACCTTTCTTGTTACCCTTCACATCCTTTGCTAGCTGCACTTCCAATTGTGCTTTTGACTTCCTGATTACTCCCCTGCATTCGTGAGCAATATATTTATACTCCTCCCTAGTCATCTGTCCAAGTTTCCACTTCTTATAAACTTCCTTTTTGTGTTTAATCTCACCAAGGATTTCCCTGGTAAGCCAATCAGGTTGTCTACCATATTTGCTTTTCTTACTACACATTGGGATGGTTTGTTCCTGTGCCTTCAATAAGGCTTCCTTAAAATACTGCCAGCTCTCCTGGGCTCCTTTCCTCTTCATGTTTCCTTTGGCCATTATCTTTGAAAAGTCGTGGAGATCGGGAGAGATCCCGGATGATTGGAAAAAGGCAAATGTAGTGCCCATCTTCAAAAAAGGCAAGAAGGACGATCCAGGGAATTATAGGCCAGTCAGTCTTACCTCGGTTCCTGGTAAAATCATGGAAGGGATCCTTAAGGAATCCATTTTGAGGCACTTGGAGGAGAGGAAAGTGATTAGGAATAGTCAGCATGGATTCACAAAGGGCAAGTCATGCCTGACCAATCTGATTAGCTTCTATGATGAGGTAACTGGCTCTGTGGATATGGGAAAGTCAGTGGATGTGATATACCTTGACTTTAGCAAGGCTTTTGATACGGTCTCCCAGAATATTCTTGCCAGCAAGTTAAGGGAATATGGATTGGATAAATGGACGGTAAGATGGATAGAAAGCTGGCTAGAAGGCCGGGCCCAGAGGGTAGTGATCAACGGCTCGATGTCAGGATGGCGGTCGGTTTCTAGCAGAGTGCCCCAAGGTTCGGTTCTGGGACTAGTTTTGTTCAATATCTTTATTAATGACCTGGATGAGGGGATGGATTGCACCCTCAGCAAGTTTGCAGATGACACTAAGTTAGGGGGAGAGGTAGATATGCTGGAGGGCAGGGATAGAGTCCAGAGTGACTTAGACAAATTGGAGGATTGGGCCACAAGAAATCTGTTGAGGTTCAACAAGGACAAGTGCAGAGTCCTGCACTTGGGACGGAAAAATCCCAAGCATTGTTACAGGCTGGGGACCACCCAGCTAAGTAGTAGTTCTGCAGAAAAGGACCTGGGGGTTACAGTGGATGAGAAGCTGGATATGAGTCATCAGTATGCCCTTGTAGCCAAGAAGGCTAATGGCATCTTAGGTTGCATTAAGAAGAGCATTGCCAGCAGATCCAGAGATGTCATTATTCCCCTTTATTTGGCTCTGGTGAGGCCACATCTGGAGTATTGTGTCCAGTTCTGGTCCCCCCACTACAAAAGGGATGTGGACGCACTGGAGAGGGTCCAGCAGAGGGCAACCAAAATGATTAGGGGGCTGGAGCATACGACCTATGAGGAGAGGCTGAGGGAGTTGGGTATGTTTAGTCTGCAAAAGCGAAGAGTGAGGGGGGATTTGACAGCAGCCTTCAACTTCCTGAAGGGAGGTTCCAAAGAGGATGGAGAAAGGCTGTTCTCAGTAGTGACGGACGGCAGAACAAGGAGCAATGGTCTTAAGTTGTGGTTGGAGAGGTCCAGGTTGGATATTAGGAAAAGCTATTTCACTAGGAGAGTGGTGAAGCACTGGAATGGGTTACCTAGGGAAGTAGTGGAGTCTCCAACCCTAGAGGTATTTAAGTCTCGGCTTGACAAAGCCCTGACTGGGTTGATCTAATTGGGATTGGTCCTGCCTAGAGCAGGGGGCTGGACTTGATGACCTCCTGAGGTCTCTTTCAGCTCTATGGTTCTATGATTCTATGTTAGCATCCCAGGGGATCCTGCCCATCAGTTCTCTGAGGGAATCAAAGTCTACTTTTCTGAAGTGCAGGGTGTGTATTTTGCTGCACTTCTTTCTTCCTTTTGTCAGGATCCTGAAATCTACCATCTCATGATCACTGCTTTCCAGGATGCCACCCACATCTACTTCCTCTACTAGTTCCTCCCTGTTTGTGAACAGCAGGTCAAGCTGTGCATGGCCCCTGGTCGGTTCCTTCAGCAGTTGTACCAATAAGTTATCCCCAACATTCTCCAAAAACTTCCTGGATTGTCTGTGTACTGCTGTATTGGTCTCCCAACAGATGTCAGGGTGATTAAAGTCCCCCATGAGAACCAGGGCCTGTGATCTGTAAGCTTCTCTTAGTTGTCTTAAGAAAGAAAGCCTTGTCTACTTCATCCACCTGATCTGGTGATCTATAGCAGACACCAACCACAACATCACCCCTGTATCTCCTGCCTCTAAATTTAACCCAAAGATTCTCAACAGCTTTTCTCCCTCTATATACTAGAGCTCTGAGCAATCATACTACTCTCTTAGGGTATGTCTACACTACCACCCTAGTTCGAACTAGGGTGGCTAATGTAGGCATTCGAAGTTGCAAATGAAGCTCGGGATTTAAACATCCCGGGCTCCATTTGCATCTTGCCGGGCGGGCGCCATTTTTAAATCCCCTTAGGTCGAACTCCGTGCCCGCGACTACACGCAGCACGGAGTAGGTAGTTCGAATTAGGATCTCTAATTCGAACTACCATTACTCCTCGTGGAACGAGGTGTACCGGTAGTTCGAATTAGAGATCCTAATTCGAACTACCTACTCTGTGCTGCGTGTAGCCACGGGCACGGAGTTCGACCTAAGGGGATTTAAAAATGGCGCCCGCCCGGCAAGATGCAAATGAAGCCCGGGATATTTAAATCCCGGGCTTCATTTGCAACTTCGAATGCCTACATTAGCCACCCTAGTTTGAACTAGGGTGGTAGTGTAGACATACCCTTACATACAGTGCAAGTCCTCCTCCTTTTCTCCCCTGCCTGTTCTTCCTGAACAGTTTATACCCTTCCATGACAGTGCTCCAGTCATGTGAGTCATCCCACCAAGTCTCCATTATTCCAATCAAATCATAGTTCTTTGACTATGCCAGGGCTTCTAATTCCTCCTGTTTGTTTCCCAGGTTTCTTGCATTTGTGTACAAACACCTTAGATAACTAGTTGATTACCCTACCTTCTCCATTCAAATCAGAGGTCCTCCTTTGTTGCTCCTTCCTCCTTCTGTTTCTTCCCGGTATCCCACTTCCCCACTTACCTCAGGGCTTAGGTCACTGCCCCTCAACGAACCTAGTTTAAAGCCCTCCTCACTAGCCCTCCTCACTCCTCACATGAACAAACCTGTTTCCTCCTGATTTTCGAAGGAGTACATTCACTCATTTGTTTTGTTATTAACTCAAAGGAATGAAAGGAGATTAAGAAGAAGATACAGTATCGGTTTCATAGCTACTGTGTTACAATACACTTGAGCCTACACCCCACTATGTGGAAGGGAACCAACAACTGGAATCACTGTCACATAAATCAAGCTCTTGGGGCAAGAGACTTCTTCAAATAATGACCTTGACCATGTTGGGGACAATGAAAACTCACAGAGAGTTTAAAAGCTGTTTACAGATGAAAGAAACTAAATGAATGCAGAATACTATCATTGGTGAGAAGGTGGTAATGTACAAAGCTTAAGTATTATTAAAGTATGAAGAAAACTAAAATGCTTATTTGTGAATGGAATGTCTCAGATCAAGTTAAATAATCTGCAGGATATTTACAAAAGAACTTGATGTCCTTGCTTAGATCTATTTCTTTCCATGTATGTGTATATTTATACAGTCAGTCAGCAAGAGCCTTATCACATTGAGTGAGGATAAAAAATTCAACGCCTGTCGTGACCTAGCACAGGGTGGTATTTATTTCGTTTCCAGCTATCATATAACAAGGCAATGGTAAAGCAAGATATTTTTTCCCACGTGCATATGCAAATACATTTCCAAAAGAAAAACTAACAGTTGTTTGACTTTTAAAATTTTCAAATACTTTTAATACTCCACGAATGTTTGGCAAAGATCCCATTTACTAAATAATAACAAAATTGTGTATCCATTATTCATATGGGTGAGCACTTACTTCAAGTGCATATTTCTTTTGAGTTCAATGCAACTACATGTCTGAGTAAGTGCTCTCCTTTGTGAGCCACTGTTGTGCAATATTGCTGTAAGTATTTCTTGAAAGGCTCTTGGACTAATTCATAGTTGGGTGCAAATGGGCATAAATCTCCATAACACCCATTTATACCAGCTGAGGCTCTAGCCCAAGGGTGGGCAATAATTTTTGTAGGGGGGGACACTTCACCAGTATTGGTAGTGGTCACGGGCCGGCCCCAGAAGGGGCGAGGCTTTAGGTGAAAAGGGGTGTGGTCTCAGGTGGAAGGGGTGGTTCCCGCTAGGTACCACATGTGGGGGGGAGGAGACTTCACCTGCCATTTTGAGCAGCTGGCTATTCCCTCTGTTGCCACACACCCCTGGTGGGGGGAGGAGACTTTGCACACTCCCCCACCCTCAGGCCCTGATTGGCCTGGGGGCAGAGGAGCATGCAAGGTCTCTCCCCCACGCCGCCACACCCAGCTGGGATGTGCAATGCCTACAGGGAAGCGTCAGCCATTTTGAACAGCTGGTGGTTGTCTCTGGTGCTATGTGCCCCTGGCAGGGGGAGGACACTCAATTGGCCTGGGGGTGGGGCCATGGCAAGGCGGGCCACAGGCCAGATCAAACAGCTTGGTGGGCTGGATCTGGTCTGCAGACCATATCTTGCCACCCCTGCTCTAGCCCTCAGCCTTCTGACAAGTCATTCTTGATTGGACTTGTGACATTCAGTGATCTAGTGATGCAGTAGAACATACTTAGCTGAGCCCCTGACAATAGAATACACCTGTGAAGAAGAGCTTTTGGTATATCAAATTTACAGTATTCACTTGACTGTGTTCATAGAATGATTTTTCTGAGCATGCAATCAGAACTCCACATTAATGTAACTGAGCCTTCCTGAATGCATTTTTGTTTAATTTATTATTTCAGTTAAAAAGAGAGCCTTTCACGTGCCTTGAAGCATGTGTACACAAGTTCTGAAATAACACGGAAGTTGGCCATTTATTAACACAATATACATTTTATGCTGGTTGTTTTTAATATCATATTCATTGCCAGAACTATTCAGCCCCAAATTCATGATGCATAAATGCAGTCTATTGGCTCTCTATCAGATATGAAGAGGTGGACATTATGCTAAGCTCTGACTGAGAACCCACAGACGCAGGTTCTGCCAGACAAGAAGGAGAAACGTGAGATGTTCTAATCTAGGGTCTGCAGTTCTGAACAAGAGAGTCCGTTAAATGATCATAACCTTGTGCTGGTGATGAGTGCTGTGGTAGAAGAGATTTCCATCCTGCTCAGGAAAGGGTTGAAGTGCTTCTCTGTACACACTTGGCTCCAGCACAATGCACCTGTAAGGTCTGCTGCACCTGAAGAGGGCCCCTAATCCCAACAGAACAGGGGAAATTTACTGTCAAAGAATTTCTGTGCTGCCTGGATCAGGATTGTAGCTGAGAGTAAATGAGTTTCCCCACTTCTCAGTTGAGGGATACGAAGTTTAGGTTAGGTTAGTTTATCCACGTTTTTCCCCCATCCATACATCACAAAGAGGGATCATATTTGCTTTAAAAGTCTCAGAGGGGTAGCCATATTAGTCTGTAACTTTAAACACAATGAGTAGTCCTGTATGAGTCTGGCCAGAGGGGAGAGGAGGGGGCAGAAGCGGGCTGGGGAATGCAGGGGGGAGTAGGCAAGAGAAGGGGAGGGTGCAGGAGGAGTCTGGGGAGTGCAGGGTCTTGGCGGAAGGGATGAGGGGGCTGGGGATTTGGGCTTGGATGGTGGAAGAAATGCAGGGTTGTCGGGGGGGGGAGATTGGGCTCGATGGCAGAGGGGATGCGGGGTGGCCTGGGGCGGGGCGGTTGGACATGGATGGTGGAGGGGATCCGGCATGGCCCAGGGACGTGGGGGGTTGGGCTCAGATGATAGTGGGGACCCAGCACAGCCTGGGGTGGGGGACGGGCTCAAATGGTGGAGCAGACCCAGTGCAGCCTGGGGGGGGGGGTCAGATGGGTTAAGGGGACCCAGCCCCAGCAGCTTCTCCCCAGCAGCACAGCCCCCTGGGGTGTGAAGTGGGAGCCATAATTGGATGGCGCCGAGGCTGGCCCAGCAAGTGGCTGAGGATGGAGGTGGAGGTGGGTGGTGGTGGTGGCATGAGGACACAGATGATGTGATGACATCATTCTGTCACCCTGCAGAACATTTATATATATATATATATATATATGTATGTATATACACAGAGAAAGAGAGAGAGAGAGAGAGAGAGATGAGCATTTGTGGGCAAAACCGACTTCTTCGATGAGTGGAGCAAAAGGCTCCCCATAACCCACACTTGAATCTCAGTTAGCACTATTTGTATGGGATGTTTTGGGCTCCAGTCTGTTCCCACAGCTTAACCATTGCCAGCAGTTCAGTTGATGGGAAATCTTGTGGCTATGGGAAGCACCCAGAGAAGGGAGGGACGAGGACAACCCAAGGCTAAGAAATTGACATGATTTGATCTGAAGGCGAGGTTACTTGTCCCTGTCCAACAGACACTGTCTTCCCCTGACCTGGCTAACATAAACAGCAGCAACATTCCAACATTTAACTAGCAAGGTCTTTATGCCTCATCCTCAGCATGCTGCTGCATACTTGGACAACATTCTTATATTCAATGCCAAATTGGGTGACCAACTACAACACGAATAAGCCAATCTCTAGTACTGGACTGAAATGGGTCACAACATCCAATCTGGCCACATGCAAATTAGTGGATAAAGAAGTTACTTAGCTACGTTAAAACATGAGTGCAGGCCAACTTAGGCTGCTAGTTAGCAAAATGCAAGCATTAGTGGCACATTCCTTTCCTCAAACAAAGAAACAAATAAGATGTATCCTTGGGCTAGCTGACTATTATAGCTGATTTGTCTTTGGTTTCACCACTAGCATGGCTCCTCTGATGGACAAAATACAAGGTGGTAGTCCAAAGAAGTTCCACTGAAGCTCCAATTGTGAAAAAGCCCTTAGCACCTTGAAAAACCAGTTGTGCCAGTAAGTAGTCCTCTTCACTCTTGATTTGTCAAGAGTCCATTATGTAGACTGACACCTAAGATGTATGCCTGGTGGCTATTCTATCACAGGAGGTGATTGGTGAGGAGCACCCAGTTCTGTATGTATCTAGGAAGCTGTTCTTCAGAGAGAAGCCCTACTCCATGACTGAAAAGGAGGCTGTAGCAGTTAAATGTGCCATAGCATCCCATAGGCATTATCTGTGAGGTAATCACTTTTTTCTTCTTATGACCCATGTCTCTTTCTCTAGTGGCTAAAAACAATGAAAGAAATGAACTTCCACATGATACTATGGTACTTAGCTCTCCATCTGGTTATCTGAAGAAGTGGACTGTGCCCACAAAAGCTCATCATACCATCTACATGTTTTGTTAGTCTATAAAGTGCTACCAGACTACTTGTTGTTTTTTAAGTTCATCCCTATCGTGTTAGGGTACAATACCATGCTGGAGTGAAACACAGAGGGATTCTGAGCTCCTTCTTAAAGGGCAGGTATGTGGTGGGACAGGATCCCACCAAGGGCGGAATTTCAGGAGGGTAGGAGGGGCAACAACCGTGCGCTCCGGGATGTGGCTTGCTTTTCATCCCATTCCCTGGACTATCAGAGAGTGAGGGGAAAGTACTTGTGTTCTGTGTATCCTCTCACACCTGGCTGGTGAAGGGAGCTCACCAGCCAGTGAAGGGAGCTCACTAGCCAGGTGTGAGAGGCATGCACAGAATGCAAGTACTTCCCTTCACTCACTGACAGTCCCGGGGAATGGGATGAAAAGGAAGCCACACCCCGGAGCACACGGTTGCTGCCCTCCCTACCCTCCTGAAACTCTGCCCTTGACTCCTACCCCTGTCAGGGTTAAACAGTCCTTTGGGCACAATCAGCTGTACCTGGAGAGGGGTGGACCCTTAAAAGAAGGGATCCAAGCACAGGGGAATGCATAACTCAGAAAGCTGCAGAGCTAAAGAACAGAGCTCTCTAGCCCTGCAAAGAAGGGGCTGGTTATTCAGACAGCTAATGCAGAGCCCCTTCTGCTTGGGCCCTTGGAAGAAGTATAGGGACCCTCTTTGCTTTGCTTTTCATTAGAGCCCAGGGTACAGCTACACTGCAAAGAAGCATCTGCAACACTTTGGAGCTTGTGTCAGCTGACTCAGGCTTACGGGGCTCAGACTACGAGACTGAAAATTGCAGTGTAGATGCTGAGATTTGAACTGGGGGCTGGGCTCTGAGGCTGTCCCCCTTTGCTGTAGCCTGAGCCCTGACTAGCTCCCTTCAGAGACTATTTACTTTCCTGCTTTTCAAGGAACAGCTGGGTGAGCCCATACTGTCTTGTGGGCTGCAGGTTTATTTTGTTTGCCTTTTCCTTTGTTATGGACTGTGGTCCTACCCAGAAGAGAGGAAGAGTTCCCTCCCTAAGATTTACAGTTAGAAGACCAACACACATACTCCAAATCAATGAGACATTGATACCTATGGCAAAAAATGGGCATCTGGGATGAAAGGTGCCCCCCCTTTGGGGGTCCTCTAGAGGTACAACTTATGACAAGGGTTATAAGAGTAAAGGAAAAAGATCTCTGTGAGTCTTCCATGTGCAGAATTCCCATTTAGACTCACAGATCTATCCAGTATTATTATAGACACCTGGAGTGAAATCCTTGTCCCACTGAATTCAAAGGGAGTTTTGCCATTGCTTTTAATGGGTCTAGGATTTCACTCCTGATCTTTACCCATCACCAGACTATCTCTTGCAAAACAATCTGTTTTAGCAGCCAGGTGCCTTGCAGTTCAGCCAGTTAAATGCTGAAGAGTGCTTACAGCAGGGTCTTTGGACCATCTGGCTGCCCTTGAACGCTAGTCTTCAGTACTCTGTGAAATAGGTGACTCCGTGGATGCTCCAAGACAGGAGCACCCATGAAAAAATAGTGAGTGCTCAGCATCCACTAGCAGCCCCACCAAACAGCTCCTCTTCCTCCTCCCAGCAGTGCCTCCCACCCAATGGTGGGCCCCACTAATCAGCTCCTCTCCCACCCCTCCAGCCTGCCAATGATCAGCTATGCACCAGTGTGCAAGAGGTACTGCAGTGGAGGGAGTGGGACAGGACAGGCAGAGGCATGGCAGGGTGTGGAGTGTCGGTGGGAAGACACGAGGATTGAAGGGGTGGAGTAGAGGCAGGGTCTGGGATGGAGTGGGGATCAGGCACACCTTGGGAAATCACAAAGTCAGTGCCTATGCTCTGTGACATTCCTACTTGCCACAGGGTCATATGGGCCTTCAGCTCTCACTGGCCAGCACAGCTTAGGAACACTGCAGAAGTGAGACGTGGGAAGTAGCCAAACACCCTATTGAGTTTGCTCGATCAGCAGAGCAATGGAAACAAGACACAGCCTCTGACTCACCTCAGTTCCTTAAAGTTTCATGCTTGCAGAGGTAGACAAGCTGAGAGTTCAGCCAATGCAGTGCATCAGCACTACTTTGAGCACTGAAGCACTAAATGGACTGAGGTGCAAATCTTTCACTGACAGCTCTGTTCATGCAGGTCCCATCAGCAGTGACAAGCATTGTTTATATATATTTATCTGTAAAACCATTTCCTCCAAAATCTATACTATATTTTGCATTGGTGATTGCAGAAATGCCTGTGTAACTCTGTAAAAAGTCCCATTCCTGAATCTGAGGGAGGATGAAAATCTGAGCTACTTTTGGGGAAATATTAAAAAGGGCCATTTTAAACATATTGTAACTTCAGAGGTATTTATTTTTATCTGTTTAAAATTAAAGGAAAAAAATCTTGCCATCACATTAAGTACACACACTTTATCATGGAAAAATTATTCCTATGAAAAGATGGGGATGGGGTAGGTGGAGCAGTGAAAATAAAGCTTAGAAGAGATGTGTGGTCACAGCTTTAACTGAGGAATATGATCAATACTCCCTTGATCCTGTTTTCACTGGATGTTTTAAGCATAAAACGTTTCAAAATTTAAATACTTCTTGCAGCATTGCGAGTCTAAACACTAGACTAGAGCATTGTGTTCGTGCCTGAAAAGCGGGAAGAGCAACCGAGTATAAACCAAGCGAAAAAGTCCACTTTCATTCCACAGATATGAATGATATATAAATGACTTGAATGGTGAAAAGTAAATGAAATGTTTAAAATGCTTTCAGATTTTATTAATCTGAGATGTTATGTAACATGTCAATTTTTAAAATAATGTTTTTATTATTATAGTGACTCATTTGATAGTAAACACAATCTCAGAAAATAAAGGCACTGAAAAAGCTTCAGTGACCTAGATATGCCATACACTGATGTCCAATGCAATGACAACCTAGTGATACTGTCTGAGACTTACCTGTCAATGCAGACCCTCGCAATGCAGGCTCCATGAGCATGAGAGAGGACTGGCTATTCTGAACACAGACATGCATCCTGCTGTTTAATTTGGTACGCTTCAGAGTCCAATCACGTGTGCTATTGAAATTCCAGCAGCTGTAACTGATACTGTAGGCTTGGCGTTCTTCTATCTGGTCACAATAACAGAAGTTCTTGAATTTTGTTAACTTTAGAGTGTCAAACAAAGTTCAAAATATTGTTTTCTGAAAGGATAGCATGCCTCTGTTTTTGCATCTCAGTCCATTTGTGGATACACTGGGATATAATTTTAAACCTTTATTCCTATGGAAAAACCCCATGCATTTATTTATTTTAACAAATCTTGAAAAATATAGTTTGACAGCTTGTCTCCAAGGTCTTTGCAGTGGGGAAGTTTTTGACCTCCAACTAGTTTTCCTTATCACACCTTAATCAACTCTTCAGCTGCACAGCACATAAGAGCAGCACAAGACATGTATAATCTCACAGCGTAATAGCCAGGGACTGAAGGGAAAATGGGAAAGGTCACATTTAAAACAAAAACCAATACAGCGACTGACAGGAAGGAAGAACAAAATGCCTTTTGCACTATCTTTTATGTTCAATACAGTTTAAAACATATTATTTAAACCATCTCTTGTTTTTAATCTGTCCTTCACTTCCAAAAATTTACATATACTTTTTGATGCAATTTTGGACTTGACTGTTTTTCTTCACATCTGGAAGGCCAGATTAACCTTTTGGAGGAAATATTTCCAAATTAGTAATAATGACATTTCTGTTATAGTTAGTTCTAACCAGTTGTACATTTCTGTAAAGTATGGAAACTGCAGTAAGATAATCAAAAAGTCACTTTAAAACATAGATGGGCCATATGAAGAGTGATTTTAGTTTAAGATTTTTTTAAACACTCATCTCTTTGTTTTGGGCTTTGCAACACTATAAAACCAACCACAATTTGAATGAGCCCCATTCTTTCCGAACTTCCTTAATGCATGGGATTAGAGGAAAGAGAATTTTGGATAAATTGTTTTAGCCCTTTGGTAACACAGATTCTTCTAATTTGAACCTAGAAAGTGAGTGGAAAGGATTTTACTAAGATGTTGTCTAGAGGGCCCATATTGTTAGGTGCTGCCTTGGAGAGTTGCTTCCTTGAACAAAGGAAATGTTATTATCCCCATTTTAACAGACAGAGAACCTGGAATATGAGAAGTTGAGTAATTTTGTCCACAATTGCACAGGAAGTTTGTTGGCAGAAAAGGGAACTGAACCCAAACCTGTTTAGTCTACGCCCAGTGCTTCACTTACAACTCTTTCCTTTACAAAAAAAAGGGGAATTTAATATCTTAACCCAAGAGAGTTGATCTACATTACTTCCTACAGAGAGAAGAAATGTCTACAATAACAATCCAGAAGTCTAATAATATGTCATCATTGGAACATATAAGTGCTTGGGAGAAAATCATCTATCAAAAGACTCAAACTCTGGAAAGTAGTTTGAAATTTGGTTACCTTTTATTGAATTATTGATGGGATGGTAGAGGGAGGTAACTGTCCAACTCTCAAGCCCACATTGTTAGGCTTACTTTTATTTAATACAAGTGCATATGCCTATGTGCCTAATGTTACTTCCAACAGTAAAATTACACGTTTGTGGTTATAGGCTTAGACTCTAATGATATATTGGAATTGTGTCTTGTTTGATGAATTCTATACTATTGTTATTTGTACTTGCACAGACATCTCAGTGTAAAAACAGTCTTGTGTTAGTGCTTCAGGAGATGATCACTCACCCTCCATGTGTGACTTCATGGGAAGAAGGTGTCTGTAAGTTTATCCTAGATGAGACTATGATGTTGCAATACCATATTTTATGAAAATATGCCTGTGAATAGAAATATGCCTAAGTCAAATATGCTTTATGCAAAATATTGCATGTAACCTATCATTGGGAAGCTTGTAATCCCGTGAGAGTGTATATTCCATTCATGTGCATGTAACATTCCCGTATTTGAAGTTAGAACTATCAAGTATAAAACCTGTTTACTAATCTAGACAGGCTAACTGAGGGCCATTAGTAGTATTCAAGGAGATCAATGGCCCCGTACTTGGGACAATGAACTGTGAATAGACTTTCTTCTCCTATGAGCCTGGAGTACAGTTGATCCTACATGGAAATGTGACGAGGCCACCTGATGCTAGAAGCCAAACTGGATGCTGTACTTTTCCACTCAAGTCTGAACTGAATGCAAAGGATTCCCACCTTGGGTGAAATCTATATAAAGGCATGAAACTTGGAATGTTAAATTGCGGATAATCAGCTAACCGACTAGTCAATGGAATTTCCATTGACTACTTGATTAGTCAATGCGGGTGGGAGGAGGGGGCTCACTACCCCCACTGCAGCTCTGCAGTTTAAATTAAGTAGTGCCGATTTGCGCCACCCCGGGAGCTAACTCCGCTGCGGGCTAGGAGGCTCTTACTACATTTTAAAGGCTGAGCCGCAGTGCTGCTGTGCCTCTGCCTCCCCTGCCTCCTCCACCACGGAGATGGTGCTGGGGGAACCGGCTTTTAAGCCAGATCCCCGCAGCACCGGCACCTGCTCCCCCCATGCTGTCTCTGATATAGAGGCAATGGGGGTTGGGGAAAATGTGAGTAGTTGACTTGAATACCCAATAAGTCTAGGCTTATCAAGTAGTCAACGATTTGACTACTCTTTTATATCCCTACATGGAACCAAACTATAGGGTGGCAACTGCCAGATACCAGGAGACCCTGGGCTATCACCTAAGATGACTGCTGGAAACGTCTAAGATTGAACAGGGAGAAGGATTAGGCCCAAAGTAGGAGGCTGCCTACCTTGTGAGAAAAGATTATTAGAACTACTGTGAAGGGAAGAAATTGCATGTAAGTGTCCAAGAGTATTGAGCTTAGCTGGAGTCTTTTGTTTTAGTTTGCTTAGTAACTTTGATCTGTCTGCCATTACTTGCAATCACTTAGGTACTCCTTTTTATACTTAATAAATCATTTTTGTTTGTTAATAAAACCCAGTGTCAAGAATTGTTACCTGGGGGGGGACAACAACTGTGCATATCTCTCTTTCATTGATAAAAGGGACGAACAACTTTTAACTAAACTTTTATGCAGAGTAAGAAGAATTTATCTGGGGAACTGATCCCATTGGGAGTGTGCATCTAGATGCTGTGTCAAGTCCCTTTGACAGCCTTCCCGGAGCTGAGCAGATGTCAGTGTCTGTGTTGCTCTGCTGGGGGCTGTTACCCCAACTCTGTGCCATCACTAGGGGAGACCAGAGGCTCTGGCTCAGCAGGAAATGCTCCAAAGGGCTGGTAGGTGGGCTTAGTGGTATTTCAGCTCATCCAGAGACAGCCTCAAGGAAGGTCTGTGACCCACCACGGAGATCTTTCAAATAACGCTACCAGGGTGTGTCTACACTGCACCCTTATTTCGAAACAAGCTACACAATTTGAGCTAGGCAAATTGCGTAGCTTATTTTGAGTTAATTTCGAAATAGCTTCAAAATAAACCACTATTCCAAAATGTCCCTTAATCCTCACGGAACAAGGTTTACAGGGACATTGGAATAGGGTGTCCACTATTTCAAAAGATATTTCTAAATAACGGGTGCGCTGTCAAGACGCGGAATAGCTATTTTGGGATTCCGGAAATATCCCAAAATAGTGCCAGAGTATAAATGTATCCTCAGAGACCCAAGATTTCTCCACAGTAGAAAAGGTCACAAGCTTGGATCCCAGGGGAGATCAAATGAGCTGCAGAGAGGCCTCAAATCTCTACACTAACTGTGTTTTGGAATTGATCCTTACCTCTCTGGTCCCTGATGGGACAACTTGATTGAATCTGCTACCCAGCCTGCAATTGCTCCTGGAACTGATAAAGAGGGCTGTGGAAAGATAATACATCCCCAAGTGTGCTTCCACCCTGATCTTCACAGGTCCAGTAGGGGGACAATATGTACCCTACTTGGCATGATCCCCAACATACACACTGTTCATTCCTTCCCCTCATGCACATCTTTATGCCCTCACTACACACACGTCATTGCTGGAAAACAGGATACATCTATGGAAAAAGCTCTCTGCATGTGGAGCAAAGGACACTGTTGGGCACTTACAAAGGCAAAATTAATCCAATTACCCCACACCCCAATCCCACTCCACCCTGTTCTGGGATACGGCTTCTGGACAAGTCCTATCTGTTTTACAACTATAGCAGGATAAATCAAAGCAATACAAATCTAAAGGAGTTACAAATTACTATCTCAAACAGATTCATACTGCTAGCAATATATTTAAAATGGAATCTACAGACTCTTTTAATAGACAGGAGGGGGATATGTAGCACAATAGCT
This sequence comes from Pelochelys cantorii, assembly GCA_032595735.1. Lineage (NCBI taxonomy): Eukaryota > Metazoa > Chordata > Testudines > Trionychidae > Pelochelys > Pelochelys cantorii. The sequence continues at coordinate 326,413,462 of CM064326.1, read as the reverse complement.
TGCTACAGTTAATGTCAGCTTGATTTTAACTAATTCTGGAAATCTTAAATAACCCCAGTGATTAAAGTGAAATTAATCTTGGGCCCTATTGATGGGGAAATATAATGCAGTCCTCTTCCCCACCTCTTACAAATATGTTTTAAGTTAATAACAGATACAAGCTATTATTCCAGGGAAACTTCTCTTAAGCCAGAGCACTGGCAGGTGTCAGAGCTGTGTGTGTGTTCTGGTGAATATTAGGTTATTTATTAATTGAATCTTTATTATCAGAAGATCAAGACTGCTGTTCCCACATTAACGGGGTGACCGTATTTTCTTAATGAAAAAATTAGGACACTTTTTATAGGGCTGAGGCTTTCAGTGAAGATATATGTAAGATTTTGGAAGCTCAAGGTGGGCCAAAAGGATGAGATGCCTCTTACTCCCTATTCTCAGCTATTTACATGCTTCTTCTTTTTTCACAACTAGAAAGCAAAACAATAGAGTGGTGGGTCAGGGGAAAAAGCTATTCACCCTGAGTGCCTTTTACTGCTATTTTATGTTTTTATTTTAATTTTTCTATGGTTCTTTTCTCTTTCCTTTTCCTTTGGCCCCAAACCTGCAAACTGCCCCATTTGAGTGGATTCCTTCACCCACATAGAATCCCTCTGAAGTCCATATTAAACAGCTTGTAGGATCAACGTCTTTGTCCTTTGCTTGTTGTACCACCCTACCCTTCCACGGGCACCCATTTCATTTGCACCCATGTGCTACTGCAATAGAGATAGTCAAAAACAACACATTTTTGTGACAAATTTCATTGACAAATAGTGCCATTTTTCATTAAAATTTCAAAAACATTTTACAACTTCTAAACTACAGTCATCTCTTCCTCGCATACTGTATCCCACCCTTCATTCATTCTTCATCCAATTCACATGTACATGCATTCATATCCTCATCATTCTTCCATTCTGCATATGCACATAGTACACCCGTGTAGATGAGGTGAGAGGAAATCTCTTGCCTTTGAAAGGCTCGGTCAACCAACGTTTCAGCTAAAGTACGGAGTTTTCCCTGTCCATGTTTGGTCAGTCTTTACTTAGTAGGGAAATCCATTTCTTTAGGAAGTGAGACATTCCTACATTTGTCTATAAAGCCCAGGAGTGGATGCATTTCTTCATTTTCATACTAGAAAATTCTACATCTGAGTGTGGGGGAAGTACAGCTCAGAGGGTGTTAAAGCAGCAAAAATTAAGCAGTTAGGGTCAGCTCAATGTGAGGCAAGGATAGCATGGTGTTGAACAGCTAGAGTGCTTGGAATCAGGGAGCACTGGGCAGCCTGGATAATCCAGAAAGTTGTGGCAAGGAGTGTGAAGGTTGAGGGCTGGCAGGTAACAGTGAGGGCAGGGTCCCACAAACTGTTCACTCATCTATCCTGCTGGTGTTCCCTATTCTTCTCAAACTTGCAGTTGTCCCATACTCGCTTCACCAGGCAGGGTCCACCTGAACTTTGATGGGGATGGAACCTCCCTTTCCCCTGGCATCATGGTAACCAGGCTTAGAAAACTTGTTCTAAGGCAACAGTATCCAATAAACTGAAAGTTTGGGAGTCACTAAACCTAGAGGCACTACAGGGTTCTGTGTAAATTCAGAGCAGCTATGATTAAACATATTAATAGGGCCTCAAGATTCACAGATGTCATGTTCATCTTGCCACCATTTGAAGCTTGCTCAAGCCAAGAACATCTAATTTCATAACTACGTATTCCAAATCCATTTACTGATCTTTCAAAGCATCCAATTCACTATTTTAGATGGATTTATAGCTCCTCCATAACATAGTGTCTTAGCATCTCACAATCTTTAATATGCTATTCCTCAAGCTAAGTTGGGAAGTGCTGTTAACCTGTTTTAACTCCTCAGAGGCATCTAAGTGCTTAACATCCACTGATTTATGCACCTAAATAACTTTGAGGATCTGGACCTCAGTGACTTGTACCCTCACACAGGAATCTGTGGCAGAGCAGAGAGATGAAGCCAGGTCTCCAGAAATCAAATGCTATCATCCTAATAACTGGATCACCCTTCCTGGCCCCACCACATTATTCCCATGTTTTGCTTTAAGGGACTGAGATGAATTGACTCAATGGGTAGAGACCTGTGTGGACACAAAATGTGAATCTGTATCCATATCTGTAAAAATGATCCGCAGATATCCGCATCAATATCCGCAGACATGGATATCCACAGATATAAAGTGGGTATCTGCAGATGTGCAAGATATCCATACACAATTTATATCTGCATCTGCCAAAATTAGCTGTGGATATCTATATCCATATCTGCAGATTTGCAGGGCTCTATCAATGAGTGACTAGGAGCAGGAAGATGGGCAGGGAGTGTAGGTAAAGGCAGTATGCATGAGAGGATTTCTTCACTTTTTCCTTCCTGTTCTACCATTGTTGCTTGTAGCATAGGCCCACAAAGGGGCCAGGCACTTGGCAGCAACAGAAGCCACATTCCCTGTCCTGGGGAACCCCCAATGTAACCTGGCAAACAAGGAGCAGTGACTGGCAGTCACAGGCAGCAGGAGGGAGTGGAGGCTAGGCAGCTCTTAGGCTGGGGTTGCTTATGGCTGTGATGCGCCTGTGCCCACAGAGACCCAACAGCAGGGGTGGGAGTGAAATTGGGGCCAGGCAGGGAGCGGCTCTGGGGTGATATGGGCACTGGGGAGTAGGGAGTGGGATTGGGGGGGGGGGGGGTCAACGCTGCTGTACCCAGGTGCTCCAGGGTCGGATGAGCAGCCGGGCGCTGAGTCGAGGCCAGGGGGCGCTAGGGGTGCAGAGGGAGCCGGGAGGGAAGTGGGTGCCCCGGCTACGAGCTGCACTGGGCAGCCGTGCCGCAGAGCGGGCAGGCCTGGTCCGGGACCCGCGCGGGGTCGGGGCTTCAGCGATGGGATCCCCGCTGGCGGCGCCCGTCCCGCTCCATCCCTCCCGGGCTGCAAAGGGGAGGGCCCCCCCCCGGGCTGCAAAGGGGAGGGCCCCCCCGCCCCGCTGTCACCAGCTCGCTCCCCGCCCGCCCGCTGCAGGGGTTGCTGCCCTTTCCCAGTCCGCGGCTCTGCCGGGCGCCAGGCCGGGGGGGGGGGGGGGGGGGGAGGCTGCAGCTCTCGGGGCCTCCCTTTCCTCCCCACCCAGCCCGGCTGCTCTCCGCCTTCTCCCCGCCGTGCCAGCCAGCCTCTCTCTGGGTCTTCACTACCGGGTCAGGCTGGAGGCGAGCGTGATCAGACACCCCCCTCCCCCAGCACACACAGCCCTGCTCCTCCCCCTCCTCCTCCTCTCCGGGCAGTCTCCATCCCTCCCTCCCCGCCCGCTCCCCTCCCTCCTTCCCCGCTGCCACTTACTGTACAACTAGTGCACACACACACTCGCACTCCCAGGGTCCCGGCTGCCGCAGCTGCCATGGCCATCCGCTAAACACACCCAGACTGACAGCCAGGCACAAGCAGAGTCACCCCCACTCCCCACCTCTCCAGCCTCCTCGCCGCCCGGCGGCCACGGCCCCTGCGGTGCCTCGCAGACGGCCGGGAGCCGCAGCAGCCCCGGACCCAGCTCCCCGCCCCAGCCCTCGCCCCAAAAAGGAGCCAGGCTCCGGACCAGCATCCAGCACGCCGGGGAGACTCCGCCAGCCCATCCCCACTGCAATGTCCAAGGGCTTGAAAAAGAAAAGCCACTGGACGAGCAGAGTCCACGAGATTGTCCTAGGCAGGAACCAAGAGGGGCAGCTGGGCTTTGAGCTGAAAGGGGGAGCGGAGAACGGGCAGTTCCCGTACCTGGGGGAGGTGAAGCCCGGCAAGGTGGCCTATGAGAGCGGCAGCAAGTTGGTGCCGGAGGAGCTGCTGCTGGAGGTGAACGAGACCCCCGTGGCCGGGCTCACCATCAGGGATGTGCTGGCCGTGATCAAGCACTGCAAGGACCCCATCCGGCTCAAGTGTGTCAAGCAAGGTAAGGGCCAGCTGCCGCGTGCTTGCTGCGCCTCGGCGGGCGGGCGGGCCAGGGGCGGACTGGACGGGGGTGAGAAGGAGACGCGGTGCAGCGGGGACAGCGCCTGGGAAGGGCGCAGCCGGGGCGCGGAGAGGAGATGGGGTGCCGTGGGGGAGGGGAAAGAGCCCGCAGACCCCGCCGCGGGGCGTGTAACTTTGTTCTGGCAGTTTGACACCCTCCCCCCCCCTTTTGTGGGCAGGGTCCAGCACCTGGCCCCGGGGAGGCTGCGAGGGGTAGCGGCGCCCTGGAGGAATTAAATGTGCGTCAGTGACAGGCTGCCGCGGTTGCAGGGGGCGGGAGGCGCCCAAACTTTGCTAGGGCCGGGCTGGGGCGCACAGGCACCCACCGAGGTGCTGCAGGCACAGCCTGGGCCGGGGGTGGGGAGCTTGGGATCCCGGGTCAGGCAAGCAGCTCGCGGCGCCTCCAACTCGCACAGGGAGCCGCAGCACTGAGAGGGAGGCGAGGAGCCAAACCTTGTGACAGGCGTTGAGGAGCATTAGCATCGCTGTGGCCATGCAGGGCACCAGGCTGCGCCGCGTAGCCAGAAGGAGCAATAGGGCTTTGGCCGTCCCTAGCGTGGTCTTTCATATCTAGAGAAAGTGGCCTGGAGGCTGGCTTTGGGAGCTGGTACCCTTGGCTCTGCTCGACACTGGGCGTGTTCCCCTGGAGGTAGTGACTTCCTGCTGCTTGGCAGGTCCCTGACACCTTAAAGAGGCTTTAGCTTCCCTTCAGTGTCATTATAGGAAAAGTCCTCCACTTTATCCCCGATGAAAACAATCGCCTAGTGCTGGGGAAAGGGGATTTCATATTCTGACACCAGAGAGGAAAGGGTGCTCACTGCAGGAGCCTGAGGGAAGTTAGAGGACAGAACCATAAACTTTAACTGGTCATCTGTTTCCCCTTTTAAAAAAATAAATATATATAAGTCCTGGAGTAGCTTAACAGTATTCCAGGAAAGTGAATATGATTAAAGATATGAATATGATTTTCCATGTAACCCCTTTCTGCCCTTTCAACTAAATTGGCTGCTAGGGGAGGGTAACAGAAGGTTTGGAACAGCTTTCTGACACTCAGAGAAGTGTTTGCAGAGCAGAGCAGCTGTAAACTCCAGTGATAACCACATTCATAAGTGGTGGCTTGATAATGATGATGCAGTGGTTGATTGTGTGTTGTGGGGGGAAGGAGAGGGAAGGGGACTAAGGCATTTCAGGCTCAGCCATAGGAATCCAGTTAATACTGCAGTGGAAATAAGTTCAGTGCCAGTATTCTATCTCCAAAAAAGGCAACCTTGGTACAGATTGGGGGACAAAATGGACATCTGTGTCAGCTGCCCCAGATACTTCCTTAGTATAATTTTGTAGTTGAGTTTCATCATTTTAGTGGATGGCCTGTTATTCATGGTGGTTTTCAATGAGATTTTCAAAGATTGAAAAATATTATTGGCCTGATCCAAAGCTCCCTAAAATCAGTGGGAAGATTCTGTTTGACTTTGAGTTAGTCTCCATAAGTATGTTAATATGTGTTCGATTGTTTACAGTGAGGTCACATCTCCAAACAACTGACATAACCTGGTATTTATACACTGTAGATTAAACGGGCATATTGGTAAATTCAGAGTACAGCGGTGTATTGTAAGGCACATCTTGAAGGACAGAAAAGTCAAGGAGACATAATAGTTGATGCAACAAGTAAAGATGAGAAAGGGAAAAGACTTAAAGCAATTCTACATTGTTGTACTGAGTCACCTTTGGGCTCTGTGCTCCATGAAACCTGCTATAGTGTTTCAGCTTCTAAATAAATGTAAAAGGTCTCAGAGAGGTAGCCATGTTAGTCTGTATCTGCAAAAACAATGAAGAGTCCTGTGGTATCTTAGGGTGCGTCTGCACTGCACCGTAGCTCAAAATAAGAGACGCAATTTGAGCTACGCAAATTGCGTGTCTTATTTCAACCTTATTTCAAAATAGCTTATACAGGGCCAATAGTCTACACAGTGCCAAATTTCAAAATAATCTGCTATTCTGAAATGTCCCATACTCCTTGTGGAATGAGGTTTACAGGGACGTTGGAATAGCAAGCCCGTTATATCTGAAAATAACGGGCTTGCTGTGAAGACACAGAATAGCTATTTCAGGATACTCCAGTATCCTGAAATAATGTTGCAGTGTAGACAAAGTCTTAGAGACTAACAGATTTATTAGGGCATAAGCTTTCGTCGGTAAAACCCACATCATCAGATAACTTTCAGTGGAAATTACAGAGGTAGGGGTATATATAAGAACAACACAAGAAGTTACTTGTCAAGTGTCTGACCAGTGTTAATGAGGATAATCAAGTCAGAGTAGATGTGTCTCATTCATAGCATTTGATGTGGTGATGTGAATATCAAGAGAGGGGAAATTGCCTTTAGCACACTACAAAGGCAGTTCAATCCACTCTGAATTGATTAGCCTCATTAACGATGGTCCTACACTTGACAAGTAACTTTTGTTGTTTTTATCTATACCCCCAACTCTGTAATTTCTGTTCCAACTCATATGATGAAGTGGGTTTTACCCATAAAAGCTTATGCCCTAATAAATTTGTTAGTTTCTAATGGCATGTATACACTAGGAAATTATTTTGAAATAACAACATTTGAAATAAAAACTCTCGAAATAAGTATTTCAAAATAAGCTTATTCCCCAAGGAAAGCAGGAGTTTCTATTTCAAAATAACCAGCCCTTTATTTAGAAATAACGGGCTTGTTAGTGTGGACGCTCTGCTTGTTATTTTGAAATAAGGGTAGACCAGGGCTAAGTTACCATGGGACTCCTCACATAAATGAAATGTGAATTGGTCTTGCCTTGACTGGTTTGTAGTGATTTCAGAAAGTGAGTAGCACTTTCCATTGAATTTATATGTCCAAAAGGCAAATGGATAAGTAAACATGTCTTTATCTGATTTTGGTTATTACCTCTTTTTCTTTACAGAAAAACTTTAAAGAAATTATTTTCTCAATTAATTTTAGTTTTAGGTTGTTTTCAGTGAATGCATGATTAAAGTACATTAAACTGTGTCTGTCTTCCGCCCTCGCCATTTCTCAAACTTTTTTTTAGTCAAAGTGGTTAGTGATTCACTAGTCTGTGCATTTGTAAAGATGTTTCTCAGTACATTGGTCAGTGACATTAGCCAGGACTCCAATCTGTTACTTGCAGTTCCTTGAATGAGATGCAGAAGGCTTGGGTTCCAGGTTGCATTTACATTACATTCATTGCAATCCAATCATTTAGTACAGTTTTGGACAGGCTCCTCGACACACTGACCAGACAACCTAGCTGTATAGTGTGAAGTTGCAACCACGTGCCAAGGTCCTTGGACAGAAAGAAACTTGCTAGCTGGAATTACCTCTCCAATGTAATTCTCAGTTTTGTGCTAGTTTGTACCCTTTACCTGGGGACTCTGGCAAATGGAGTAGCTTCCAGGACATAGCTTCTTTATTAAAAAAGCTGGATTTTTTTCATATATTTTGCCTATTGGTTCCTTGCACCATGTAATCTATTATCTAGTCTGAGTACTCTGAAGAACACAGACATTATATATTAAGTTTTCTTCCCAGATTGCTTTGCACAAGAGTATATTTCAATAGTATAAGAAAAATGTGCAATAACATTCTTTATACATTTTTTAATCTTTATTCTCTTTTTAATTATAAAACACCTTTAATGTGTTGGAACAAGGTTAATGAGACTGTTATAATAATTTATGCATAATTTATCAATAATATCTCTGTAATTTTTTTACTGCACACATTTAATTAAAATAGCATGACCTTGAATGGACCATGTGACTGACTCCTTTTTCAGTGTAAGTGTGTCTTAGAGTGAAAATACTGTGAGCTAGAACATTGCTATTTATATTATGATATTAATGGGTCTTTGAGCATTTCTGTTTGTTTGAAAGTTTTTATAACTCACCAATCAAAATTCACTGTTGGATGAAATGTATGAATAATTCAGTTTTACAAGCATTAGCTTAACTCTTTTGGAATTGCAGAAGGGCAAAACTGCTTTATTGATTTTTATGATTTATTTTGTGCATGCTTATTTAAACACATGTAGTTTTGAAATGGTAAAAAATTCAAGGTTCCATCCCATTATGAGGCTAAATCTATCTATCTGTCTGTCTGTCTGTCTGAGTCCATTTGCTTAAGAACGCCTCCTAAACAGTAAGACCTTGGGCCACCAAATTTGGTATGCATCTTCCTCTCACCCTAACTTAAAGCAAGGTCAGGATTTGGTTGTGCCAGAAAAAGTGCAAAAGGGAAGTGCCTGGAATGGGAATGTTTTCCACGACATGGAAAGGGAGTGGGCAGAAAGGAGAGACACTATACTGCACAGTGACCATTAGGGGCAGTTGCACCCAGCAGAACCAGCTGGGGATAGGGTTTTGGAGGGTATACTGGAGGCCAGCCCCTGGATCCATGCTTCCTCTGGACATGCTGTCAGCCAGGGTAGGTCAGCCCAGACCCCAGAACACTGCCCCTCCAACAGGCTGGAGGGTGGAGGGGCAGCAAGAGGCCGAGAGCACCTATGGAGTACCGCCTGTCTCTGTGGACAGACTGCAGGCAGGGTGGGAGCTGCTGACAGCTGGGACTGGTCCCTACAGCCATGCTCCCCCCCACCCCTGACCAGCTGCAGGGTGGCCCCTGCAGTGCTGCCCCCCCCAGACCTGCTACAGGGTGGATGGGGCAGTTGCAGGCTGGGGCCAACCCTCAGAGTGCCATCCCGCCTCTCTGGACTAGCTGCAATGCAGGGGAGGGCAGCTGGATGCCAGAGCCAGCCCCAGAGCCCCACTCCCATATAGTCTTGGAGGCCGGGGGAGGGGCAACTGGAGGCTGTGGACATTCCACAGAGCCCCACCTCTTTACCCCTCCAGACAAGCTGACCCCGGAGAGTGTAGTTCCGGCTCCCCGGGAGGAGCTACCATCCGGAGAGCGTAGACCTGGCACACTGGGAGGAGCCACTATATAGCTTCCCCCACCTCCCAGCTCCCTTCCCTGGGCCTGCTGCCCTGAGTTTGCACCTGCCACCCCCTGCCCTCACTCCTGCACCTACTCCCTGCCCTGAGTTCTTCCCCTCCCTCCCTCTCACCTGAGTCCCCCACCCCATGCCCTGTGCCCCATACTAATCCCTGAGAACCCCCATCATCTGCCCTCACTCTAGCAACCTCAACTTCCTGCCCTGTACCCCCCAACCTTTCCAGCCCCCTGCCCATACTCCTTCACCCTCACCCCCTACCCTGAGACCGCCTGCCATCCCCTGCCCTGTTTACAGCCCCACACCCAACCACCTGCCCTGATTTCTGCACCCCCACTCCTTGCCCTGAACATGCCACACACCAAAACTTGTGCCCTGAGCCTCCCACCACCCTCACTCCAGCAGCCTCCACTCCCTGCCCTGAGCCCCCCAACCCTCACTGCTCCCTGCCCTCGTTGCACCCTCACCCCTTTTGTATTCTACCAAAAGACAGAAAACCTGTAAATATTGTCTACCAACAAGCTCTATCTAATGTTTGAATCACTTTCCTTCTTTTATTAATACATACTTAATTTTCCTTCATTTTTTGAAAAATACCACTATTTACATAGAGCATGCCCATTTTTCTTTTATTTAAAAAAACCCCCCAAACTCATTACTTCACTTAAAGACAAAAGCAACACGGGACACTTCTGATAATATTTTTTTATAAAGTCCAAAGCACCAGCCTTTAAGTATTTCACATGGAAAAGCAAATCCTCTTAATTCACGGTTGCTACATATCATTGGGAGGGGCAAACCTCCTGGAAAACTAGTTAGCAATTATGGGACATGGCCTTATGTTGGACATAAAGCTGTGGCCCACAATCCATAAGGAATTTAATAGGCAGAATTACCGCACAGGCTTTGTACAATGAAGATAAACTCATAGAATTTTAGTGTAATAGCAACCATTATGGTTTATATCCTATTAATAGTAGTCCACAGAACATGTATTTGTGGGAAACTATTTGCTATTTATTATGCAACTTGTTGGTCATTTATTATGACCTTGTTGGTAGAATCATGATGACTCTGTTAAAAACATACGGAGTGAAATCCTGACTCAATTAAACTCAATAGCAAAACTCCCGTTGGGGTGAGCAGACATTATTTCACCCTTAGGGTCTGATAGATTTTTGAGACATTATTGTATCAATGAAAGAATGTTGCAAAGCAATGGCATTGCTAATCAGATCAAATTGTAATTGTAATGCATTATGAACTTCTATTCCAAGTCATTTTGATGCCTGAAAGAATTCCAGTGAGTCCATAGATGAAGAGGAAATACTGCCATTAATTTCAAACTTGGCAGCTTTTACATGTGAAATATTATGGATATGTTCCTGTATTATTCTTAAGGACAGCACTGATGCTTTATATTAAAAATGCGTGTCTAATATTTTTAAAGTTCCTTTCTTAACAATAGGAATGTATTACAAAGAGACTTTCTCCCTGACCCGCAGTAGGATGTATATCTAGGTTGTGCATAGAGGAGATCAATGGGAAAGAAGGAACAGTATTCCCCGACATCACTCTGTGGCTATAACTACAGCCTCCATTTTCACAATAATTCTCTTCCCTTCCCACTTAAGGTGCCACCATCCCAGTGGCACTGGAACACTTTTTATACTGGGGATACTCAAAGTCAGATAATAAAACTGTAAAGCAGTGGTCTCCAAACTTTTACCTTGCCCCGTCAGCACCCTCCACCCACCCTTGAGCTGAGGCTAGGAGCAGAGCCATGGCTCTAGGAAGGGGGACATGACAGGGATAAGAGGGCTGAGGGTTGGGCCACGGGTGGGGGCAGGTGAGGGGCCAGGAGCTGAAACCCTGGGCGAGAGACCAGGAATGGAGCCGTAGATATGGGGCCAGCAGCCAGGCTGGGAGCAGAGCTCTGGGCATGGGATTGGGATCCTCAATCTCACAAGCGGGCCCAGGAACAGAGCCTCGGATACAGGACGGGGATGGTTCCTGTGCCAATCCACCCTCCTATTGTATTTTTAGTTAGAAAGCTGCTGTGTGTTGGGCTGCAGGAAATCCTCACATCACTCTGTCATCAACTGGGAATCCTAGTTTCCCACCCCTAAACATAGCAAAACAACATTGGGTCATCTGAAACCAGGGATTTCCGAATTGAGGGAGGACAAAACATATTTTGCTTTATAATTGTTGCCTGTGATCACATCTCTGATTAGGGTAAAACAACTCTGGAATATTAAGTCAATCAAGTGATCTGACTATGTGTACGTTTCCAATGCTTTGTAATATTAACTAATAGTTAAGCGACAGTAGTAAACTAGGGGTATTTCTACACAGCAGAGTTTTTCCGGAAAAATGGCTATTTTCCCAGAAAAACTACACTTATGTTCACACTTCAATTGTGTTCTTTCGACAGAAAGCTGAAAGAATGCAGGGGGTTTTCCCGACACTGGTAAACCTCTTTTTACGAGGAAGACGCCTATTTCCGTAAGAGCTCTTTCGTAAAAAGATGTGTGTGAATGGGGAAGAAGGGTTTTTTTTGAAAGAAGAGGAAAAAGGAAAAAGCACAGGTGCCCTGGTGCCCACTCCATCCATAGTAATCACAACTTAAATGCTAGATGCTATCTTTTGAAAAAGCAGATCACTTTTTCAATCTGCTTTTGCTGTGTAGATGCTTTCTTTCGAAATAAGTTTTTCTGGAAGATCTCTCCCAGAAAAGCCTCTTCCGAAAGAAGCCTGCAGTCTAGACACAGCCTAGGGGTATGTCTACACAGCAGGGCTAAACTTGAAATAAGCTACGCAACTTGAGCTACATCTGTGGCGTAGCTTAAGTCGAAATAGCTTATTTCGACTTTTTGGCACGGTCTACACAGCACTTATTTCGAAACAGAGAACTCTTCCCCTGACTTCCTTTACTCCTCAAACAATGAGGTTTACAGAAGTTGGAGTAAGAAGTCTATTATTTCAAATTTATTTTGAAATAACTGGCTTGCTGTGTAGACATGCAGTACATTATTTCAGAATAACTGACGTTATTCCGAAATAATGCTGCTGTGTAGACATGCCCTAGGAGATTACATCTTTGGCTGGTTATTTTATGTCTTTTGTTTTGCTTTTAAACCATCACACTGATATTGAAACTTTAATCTGCAACTAACTGCTTTAATTCCTCAGTTCAGTTCAGTTGTCTGTTTAAAATTAAGTATGTGTTTAAATGCTTTGCTGAAGAGAGATTAATTTAGGCACATTCTTGCTGAATTTGGGCCTTAGCTATTAAGAACACCTTAGAGTGTAATAGGGTGGTGGATTTTTGTAATCTGTTTGTTAAAATTGTCAGGATGTACAAACTTTGTTGTACTTTGAACTTCTGCTTGAAAATCTTTTGTATTTTTTAAAATAGACATTTTATACTTTACAAAGTTAAAGGGTTAATATTTTCTTGGCATATGTGTGTCACTGCCCAGTATACTTCTTTATGAATATAATAAAGGCATTTTTATTGGAACTTCTTTCGTTAGTTAAATGCATCAATAAAAATGTTTTCTAAGTTCATGAAAATACTATGTAAATACATATTGACCATGCACTGTTCCTTTGTTTCTATATATTATTGCCTTTTTAAATGTAAATACTGAAATAAGATTTTGTCCCACACATAAATAAACTGTTTATAGGGCCAGCTAATTATTTTTTTTTGCTTTTGTTTTTGCTGGAAAATCACAGGTGTGCATCATTATTAAATATAAAATCAGGGTTAACAACTGTGTGGTGGTTGAATAGCATAAGTGGCTTGAATACATTAATGCATATTTTATAATTTGAAAAAATAGTATTAAGATATTGTTTTTTCTACTTCAGAAAAAAATATTCATGATACTTTGAAATGTGAAAGTCAAACTATTAGTCTGGTTTGCTCTTAAAGACATGTTTTTGAGTTAGGCAAATTCCAGCAATGAAATCCAAGAGCAGTCCTCTATTGTTCTCTCACTGTTTAACTTTAATTCAAAGTCCATAGATGTTTAGGTGTGTGACTGCTGATTGTGATAGAGGATATTTTGACATCCATCTGCTCCTCAGAGACAGTCATGTTCCATATCAGGAACTCTCTGTATGTATTAGATGAGTGCAGTCCTGTATCTCTGCTACTCAGTGGTCTTTAGCAATATCATGAATGAAGGGGCTATGACTTGATCATTCACTGAAAAATGGAACAGCAGAGACTGCAACTGCTATTTTTTGTTGTTTGGCTGTAATTCACACGGTTAAGTTCAAGTCTCTTACACAGGTAACTGCTGGTGCTGTTGAGATCAAATTAATTAAATTAAATTAAATTAAATTAAATTGAATTAAATTAAATTACATTAAATTATGCTGGTGGGAGAGCAGAATCTTAGATACCCAAGAAATTCTCTCTCTATTATCTGAGTAGCTGTCAAAGAGGCATCAATTCCCAGCATCAATTTCAGTGTCCTCAAGCCTCTAACTCCCACACAGTAGAGATGTGAAGCTCCATCTTTAGATGAAAAAGTATATTACTGTACTTAGCTAATTCCTTGTATGCATCATGGAAAAAGCAGGGCTTTAGGAGGGACTTAAAAGAGGAGAGGATATTGGCTTTGTAGCCCAGATGGGATATAAGGTGTTGTGAAGAAGACAGCATACAGGTGGATTTCGGAGAAACAGACCAGCGAGGTTCTTGTTCATTTCTTTGTCACATTGGTATGAACTGATAAAAAATGGGGGATAGGTGTCACTTTAGTCACTTCTGTTTTATTGAAGGTGACTTCAGAGTATTGATTTGGGGATTGGCTGCTTCTCCTCTCTGCACTTAGGGCACATCGAGACTACATTCCTCTGTTGAAAAAGGAATGTAAATGAAGCAAATCGAAAGTGCAAATGAAGCATGAATTTAAATATCCCATGCTTCATTTGCATATTCGTGTCCGAGCGCTTTTTCGAAAAAGGGTTTTTGAAAGTGAAAGCGCAGTCTAGACAGGGTTCTTTCGAAAAAAAACCCCTTTTTCAAAAGAACCCGTACTCCTCATTTTTTCAGGAGTACGGGTTCTTTTGAAAAATGGGGTTTTTTTTCGAAAGAACCCCATCTAGACTGCGCTTTCACTTTCAAAAAACCCTTTTTTGAAAAAGCGCTCGGATGCAAATATGCAAATGAAGCGTGGGATATTTAAATCCGCACTTCATTTGCATTTTCGATTTGCTTCATTTACATTCCTCTTTCGACAGAGGAATGTAGTCTAGACATGCCCTTAGTGCAGAGGGAAAAAATCTTTCCTCCTCCCACTTCTCACCACAAGATGCTACTGGAGAATAATTGCAAAGCTTAATTTGGACCTGGCAAACATTCTTGTTTAGCTGTATGAACCTCTCACTTTTGTAAATCATGGGGAGAAGGGTAATGTGATTGATTTTAGTTGAGTTATATTGGTGTAAAACTGGTGTAAATGAGAAGAGAATCAGACTCTTTATATGCTTTCTCACATCCTTTTTCACATATATGTGTATCTGTGGGACTTTCAACTTAGTTTGAGGACTCCAACTAAATTGTTATTGTTTAAATTATTGGATGTTTCACGACATTGTGCTTAGAAGTGAATTTGGTGGCCGTGTTAATAACTGGTGTAGCATTGTCATTAGTGGGAGCTGCCTCTTTAAGAATGGGGTGGAGCACTTGATTGTAAGACTATTTGCAAGAGACTGAGAGCAGTGTCTGGGACAGGTTGGATGTGTGTCTAGAGAGCAGAAATTTTATATTGCTTCCATAAACTCTTCTCAAAACTTAGCTTTGTTCATGGGCTTCCATTTCAATGTCTAGAAAGTTTTGGATGTGATCTATCTGAGGTATTTCTGTGATGCTCATGACTGTAGTATCTGAACACCTCATAGTCATCATTTTGCTCAGAACATCTCTGAGGGATAGAGAAGTGTTGTAACCCCATTTTATAGTTAGGGAACGAAGACACAGAGGGTATGTCTACACAGCAAAGTTATTTCGAAATAACAGCCGTTATTTCGAAATAACTTTACCAGTGTCTACACAGCCAAACTGGTATTTCGAAATTAAATCGAAATAGCGGAGGGCTTATTTCGAAATTGGTAAACCTCATTCCACGAGGAATAACGCCAATTTCGAAATTGCGATTTTGAAATAAGCGCTGTGTAGACGCTTATTTTGAAATAGGGGGCCTCCAGCCCTTTCCAGAGTGCCCTGGTGGCCACTCTGGGCACAACCAAGAACACTCCTCTCCCTCCCCCCCTCTCCGGAGCTCTTAAAGGGGTAGACTCTGACCACAGTGCCTGTGCCAGCTACAAGTCTGCCAGCCCAGAGCCAGCAGTCGCTGCACCTGACCCAGTGGCCCCAGCATGAGCCAGGCAGCCAGTGGCAGCCAACCCTCCACTGCTCCCCAGGAGCAGTCTGCCAGCTCGCAGGAGCGTGCCAGGGGTTGGAAAAGGCGGGCGCCTGCCTGGTCCAGCGCGGAGATCAGGGACCTAATTCAGGTTTGAGGGGAGGCCTCCAACATCCATGATCTCCACACTAAACGGAGGAACGCAACCGTCTACAGGTGGATGGCTGCCAGCCTGGCCACCAAAGGCCACATGTGAACCCAGGAGCAGGTTTGCATGAAAATAAAGGAGCTGCAGCAGGCGTATGCCAGGGCCACAGGGGGGCAGCTCCCAAGCAGGGGTAGACCCAGACCCCTGCCCCTGTTTTGATGCCATGGACCGCATCCTGGGGGGCAGGAGGGTCCGTGCCCCCCAGGTGGTCATCAACCCTGGGGCAGAGCTTGCTGCCTCCTGCTGCTCCAGCCCCTGCTGCCTCCCCAGCTACCGCTCCTCCTCCCACTCCTCCCACTCCTCCCCCTCCTGCTTCTTCCTCCCCACCCTCCCCACACCCCTTGGGATGCCAAGGCCCCCGCACCCACGGTGCTGGGAGACAGTTGGGCTGGTGAGACCCCCAACCCTGAGCCCAGAGCTTCTCCTCCCCCTTCCTCCCCTTGCCTCCCCCTGCCATCTCCTTCCTCCTAGGTTTCCCCCTCCCCTCTCCCACCCTCCCTCCTCCCCTCTCCCACCTTCTTTCCCCAGTCTCACCTCAGTTTCATTCTCTCCCCACCCCAGTTTTGTTCAATAAAGAGGCTTTGCTATAATGAACATGTGTCTTTTATTGTACAGCAGGACGGGGGGTTAGGGAGGGGTAAGTGGAAGGACGTGAGGGAGGAATGAGGCACAAGCCCCCAGTGGGGCACACCAGGGAGAGTGTTCTGCCTGCAGAATGTGCTGCCAGGCTTGCAGCAACACATCCAAGAGAAGCACCAGAGTGCCCAGGGGTGGCTCAGGCTCCATGCTGCAGAGTGCTGTGGTGTCCTGAGTGAGGGCAATCAGAGCACGCAGAGAAAAAAATGCTTTGCTGTCCCTTAGCAAGGTAGGCAAGCAAGCATGGAAACCTTAGAACCGGCTGTCCGCGGGGGGGGAGGGGGTCCCCTTTAAGCACAGGTCTCAGATAGCCTCAGGCAGCAGCCACACAAGGTAACTCCTGACCTGATGCCCTGCCAGAACCGGTTCCGGCCAGCCTTAAATGAAATTCAGCGTCCTATCAGTGTGGATGCGCTATTTTGAAATAGCAAAACGCTATTTCTAAATGCATTTTGTGTCTAGACTTGTTATTTCGAAATAAGCTATTTCGAAATAACACTGTAGTGTAGACATACCCAGAGAGACTAAAGGCCAGATTTTAAAGGTATTTAGGTGCCTCAAGATGCAGATAGGTTTATCATGGGATTTTTATTGATTTCAGTGGCAGGTAGGGACCTGGGTGATTTTGAAAATCCCACTAGGCACTAATCTATATCTTAAGGTCCCTAAATATATTTCAAATTTTGACCTTATGTTACTTGCCCAAGGTTACACAGAACATGGAACTGAACCCAAGTCTTTTAAGTCCCAAATTACAATAAAAATGACTGGACTGTCCTTTATACATTTATTATCTGTGAGTGAATCCTCCCTTTCTGAAAGACGTGGGAGATCAGAATTTTAGATTTTCTCCCATCAGTTTAGAGCATCCTCATGAAAGCTCTACAGTGATGCAGATGCACTGATAAAGCATATCACAGGAATGATCAGATAGAAGCAGGCTTAGGGACTGGAAGGCTGGGGTGAGTTTCCATATCTGTGCAGAAGGCCAGCATTGGAAATGTGCACTCATTAGGTCTCTCTTAAGTCCACAGAATTAGGGATTCAGTGGGATTTAAATTGTGCTAGTCACATTTACCACTGCAGAAGATTATTACTACCCCATAAGTTCCAGTTGTTTAATGAGAATTTTGTTTTTATGGTGTCAAGGTAATTTGTCCAATAATTTCACCAACACAGATTCTATCCTGTGAAATATGGATTTGGAGGAAATGTGCACACGAAGTCATCATAATGTAGGGATGGGGTTTTCCACAACTGACTGACAGTGATTCAGGGAAGAATTTTTAAATTGATCTCTCTCCAGCTCTGCTTATAGTCCTACTAGTCCCATTTTATTTTTTTTTAATAAACCTCAGAAATAGAGAATTAGTGCAGCTTGAGGACAAAAACTAGAAGTTGATTTTGCAGTTGTCATTAGCAACCATAATAGGTTAACAGGATAAAGGAAAAATTACAACAGGCATGTAAAGGGCCTCTGTTATATCATCAGCAAAAGCCAGTGTAACTTTAGTAGTCAATAGAGTCAATTTGATATAACACTGGTGGAAATTCAGGCCCAATATATCTAATATATAGAAAAATGGTGCCAACTGCCTCTGATCTAGCCAGGTGTTTATATCACACTCATTTATATCCGAGCACCTAATTGCATTGATTGAACTGAAATGTAGAATATTACTTATTACATTATTCGTTTTTCTGCTTTTTCTACAAAATAGAAAATCTCTTTATTTTTGGGGAATGTGAGGAAATTTTAGGAAACATTTTCTCCACATTTCTGTCAATCAAATATGGATTTCCTAAATGAATTAGTGTTCATATTTCCTTGCATCAGATAAATCATATCCACTTTTTGGCACTGTTTTATAAAGCACATCTAGCTTCTAGCTTTTACAGCCTGGATGTGGCACCTTTTTTCTATAATATGAAAGTGGACCTCCTTTTTTACAGTCATATGGAGGGCTGAAGAGTTGTGTGGTACTTAGATTAGCACTGTAGTATTAAAGTATATGAAAGTTTTGTCTGAAACGTGTTACAAATACACTGACTGGGTCAGTTCTTTAGCTGGGGTTGGTTGGCAGGGGTCTGTTGAATTCCCTGGAACTATGATCATTTAAAAAAAATAAAATAAAAACTCTGCCAGCTGAGGATGCTATTATAGATACCAGAGTTGTAACTAGGCATTTTGAGGCCCAACTGAGCAAGCATATTTGTACTCCCTACCAGAGGTAATGCGGAGGGAGGGGTATGTGAGGTAATGTGTCCCATTTTTTTGGTTGTACCACCCACCAACCCAGACAGGCTGAATGACCTGCTGAGGTGAGTCATGGGGTAGGTAGAGGTAGCACTTTCTCCCTGAATTCCACCACCCAGGCCTTCTGGCCTCATAGGCAGAGTATGGGAGCAGCACCATAGGGCTTAATAAAAATGTTTGTGGATAGAGAATATGGAAGTTAGACACACAAGTATGTGTACATGAAGTGGTTGCATGTTCACCCAATCACAGAACAGAGACAATGTGGTATCATTTATATGACCATTCCTTATTAAATAACACATCATAATTTTTGAGATTTGGGCAATTCAGAATGCAAACATTATGACAAAATATATGTTGAATATACAGGAAAAGGGGAGAATGGTGATCTGTCTGTCTCTATCTCATAAACAGAAAAACGTGGCTCCACTCGCTGAGTAAGTTATCTTCTGAACCCTGAAAGTCTCTGGAGCACCTGGACTGGTATACAGGGTTGTTGTTTTTTTGGGGGGAAGGGGGGGCAATGTCCTTGTATGCCCCCCTGCAGTCTCTACATAGGGGTGGCTGCCCCATTCATCTTGAACCTCATTATGGCCCTGATAGATACTAGGACTTGCTTCTAGGGTTGCCAACTGTCTAATCCCACAAATCCAAAACTCCTTGCTCTGCCCCTGCCCCTTCTCTGTGGCCCCATCCCTTGTTTACTCCATCCCCCTTCCTTCTGTCACTTGCTCTTCCCCAGCCTTACTCACTTTCATCAGGCTGGGGCAGCGGGGGGGTGTAGGGTCTGGGCTGGGGGGTAGAGTTCAGGGGGTTCAGAGTGTGGAATGGGGCTATGAGCTGAGCCTGTGGTAGGGGATTGGTGTGCTGGAGATGGTGTAGGATGCGCAGTCTGGGGCTATGTCTAGACTGCAGGCTTCTTTCGGAAGAAGCTTTTCCAGAAGAGATATTCTGAAAAAACTTCTGAAAGAGAGCGACTACACAGCAAAAGCGAATTGAAAAGGCAATCTGCTTTTTCAAAAGATAACATCCACACTGAATGGACACTATCTTGTGTAGTCCCCTTACTAAAGGTGCCTCTGTTTATTTTCTGGAAAGACCCTGTGTGCTGCAATCCAGCCTCACAGACTACAATTCCCATGAGCCCTTGAGAAAAACAGGAAGGAAGTGACTCTTGTGAGTGAGATCTGAGTCTCTCCTGGTGCATGAGAAGAGAGGCCCAGCAGTCTGGGACTCTGCCCTTGGAGTTTGGAACAGAAGGGGAGCCAGGTTGCTGTGGAGGAGTTTGATCCACTCCAGGAGCTGTTGGAGTGCAGCTACAGACTGGGACTAGATGCCTATGGAACTGGGATCTAGCAGGCTGCTTCTGATAGGCACAGCATGAGGCTGTAAGTAATTGGGCCTTTTTGGGAAAGTGCTGCCTGGGACAGAGCTGCTGCCTAGCTTGGACCCGCATACACACTGCCTGCAAAGAACCTCCATTACAGCTGCAGTTCTTCAAGCGTGCCCATGCAAGCAAGAGTCTGGGACTCTGAGTCCAGGGGTGTGCACGCTCTGGGGTGGGATCAATATTGGCAGTGCAAATGCTAGATATATAAGTTCCAGTTATTGTTGTGCACTTTGTTAATGCTATTCATTGTTAATCTGTTAAACCCTGTTTATTTAAGTTAAGTAAAGATTGTTTATTTTAATGTAATCTATTAGATGTATATGATTTGTAGTTGTTGTTCTGGAATTAGATCCAG
This sequence comes from Pelochelys cantorii, assembly GCA_032595735.1. NCBI lineage: Eukaryota > Metazoa > Chordata > Testudines > Trionychidae > Pelochelys > Pelochelys cantorii. The sequence goes on along the minus strand of CM064326.1, from coordinate 326,393,193 downwards.
ATTATAGATGGAATGAGTATATTCCTGGAGGCTCTCAAGGCACACCAGTAAGTGTGTACAAGGCCAGCCAGGTGGAGGCACCGCCATTATACATTCATTATGATCAAGGGACTGCAGCAAGGGGGTGGATAGGGCTTTCTCCAACTAAACACCATCACCACTGGGGTGCTCAGGATCTCCTTTTGGGTTAAAACCATCAGGCGCCCAGGCACACCTGTGAGTGTGACCTGCTCCCGAGTAACCCGGGGAGGAAAAAGGGGGTTACACTTGCATTTAAGCTGTGATTACTATGGATGGAGTAGCTACCAGGGCACCTGTGCTTTTTCCTTTTTCCTCTTCTTTCGAAAGAACTTCCTCTTCCCCGTCCACGCATGCCTTTTTCTGAAAGAGCTCTTTTGCAAAAAGGCTTCTTCCTCGTAGAAAGAGATTTACCAATGTCAGAAAAACCCCTCTGTTCTTTCGATTTTTTTTCCCGAAAGAATATGATTGCAGTGTGGATATAAGTGAAGATTTTTCGGAAAAATGGCTGTTTTTCCAATAAAACTCTGCAGTGTAGATATACCCTGGGAGAGAAGGGTTGATTGAGGGGGAGAATGCTAGGACAGGGAGTTGGGGTGTGGGCTCTGGCTATGTAGTGCCTACCTCAGGCAGCTCCTGGAAGTGATTGGCATGTCCAGCTCCTAGCGGTGGCTCTGTGCATACTCCTGCCTGCAGGCACCACCCCTACAGCTCCCATTGATTGCGCTTCTTATCAACCTAGCATGTCTACACTGGGGGTTAGGTTGGCTTAACCATGCCATTCAGGGGTGTGGATTTTTCACTCCCCTTAAGGTCTTGGTTACTGTACATTTAATTCCTGCCCCCTTACATTGCCAAAATGGCAACTTAGTGTGAAAAAGAATCAGGCCCTTTTTATCCTGTATCATTGTAATTTTATAGGAATATCTAGCAGTATATTTTGTCTCAGAGTATAGTGGAAGTATGTTACAAACTTTAACAAGTTAAAATAAAAACTATGCCTTCACATAATTTAAGTGCAGCCTTTGTGGACTGAAACCCACAGCAGCTGTTTTACAGCCCACAGAAGTATTACAGATGAGATTAGGAATCGAAGAACATATAGTCCACTTAAATGGTCAGGGGTATTGGTTAAACTGAGTGTAATTACCTGGAAAGCTACCTTCTTCAAATCCTGCTTTAAAACTCACCTCTGCCTTGTCTCCTACAATATGGTGGACAGTGGCTAGATAGTTGGTGTGCTCTGACTGTTAACCATTTTGTTTGGTTAACCATGATAATTTCACTGCTGTTTTGTCCTTCTTCCCTCTACCCAGGTTTGTTGTACCTACTTGTAGTCTTTGATCTTGCACTAAGATTGCAAGCACTTTGGGGCAGGGACTACAGTTTATTATAACAATTAGTGTGATTACTTTTAATTGAGGCCTCTAGCTGCTAATGCAACACAAATAATAACAGTAAATCAGGATTCAGCCACAACCTATTTTTAATGCAGAATTTTTAACTGGGAACATTCTGTGCCTATTAGCGTGGTCTACGCTAACGAGCTTTATAACTGTTATGTACTACTAATGCAGATCTTCTGGTGAAAGCTGTAGTGTAGACAGAATTTAGACAACATGGTTAGAAACTAAAGACAAAAATGCTTTTCGTCCTGGCTACACTTAGCTTCCACAATTGGTATCCAGGGTTGAGTTGCCCTCGTGGTGAAACTAATGCTTGCTGGTTTAAGGACCCTTCCTTGTAACATATATTGTGTGAACATTTCCTGAACACTTCAGTTTTTCCTCTAGTTTATCTGCTTCATTTAGTTGTGAAAAGCCACTCCACCCCCTTGTAAACTTTTAAAAGAACTGTAGGAATTTCTGATAAGGAGCTTTTTCAGCACTCACTCTGTTTTGGTCATCTTCCAGTAAAAATAGCATAAAAGATTTCAGGAAAGTATGCAATGCAGTCCTGGAGGCTTTGTTGAGAAAATAAAGGAAAATCAAGATCTTGTTTTTCTTTTCTTAGTTTTCATTAAGGTCTCCTGGATTTGTGTTTACATGGAATTCTTGTGTTATTCATGTGGCAGTGGGATACCTGAAATAATTGCAGTTAATTCAGAAAACCATTAAGCACAGATTTTTGAAATGCATCCTTTAAGTATCTATTGGAGATATTGGAATTTTTTGTCCAATCTTTAATTATTTAGCTGTTTTTTTAATGGCAGTAATATTAATGTGTGTGAATGTAAAAGTCTGAGGAAACAAAAAGCAATAGAGTATCTTCTGCATGTGAGCAAAGCAGTGCCAGTTTTTGCTGGAGGTATCCCGGAAAAGCTCTGCCGTGTCCAAGGATTGCGTCCACTTTTTTGAAACAGTTTCCGAAAAAGAGGACGTGTTCTTTTGGCATCCCTGTATTGCTCTCGGTGAGAGGAATAAGGGATGTTCCGAAAGAGGATTTTTTTCCGAAACTTGGCCCCATGTAGACAGGACAAATTTTGGAAAAGCTTCTTTCAGAAAAACGGAAAAAGATACGCGTATTGCGAACTGCAATTTGCATATCTTTTTCCAACTTTTCTCTGCAGTGTAGACATAGCCTGAGATATCATAGGCCAAGTAGGTTCAGCTTAGTCAGCTGAACACTTCCAAACAAATAACTGCTGCAGAAATCAGTGCTAAGTGGGGAGTGACATTCTTCCCTCTGAAATTATATGGATATGATTGTCAGAATTTAATTTTTATTTGTTTATAATTCTGATATTTAATGTGTATTTTAAATGTTTTTCAGTGTTTATCAATTGATTTTTATAGTTATGGGAAATTATGGGAAGAAGCACCCAATAACAGCTTAATGATAGTAGTACCAAGATGAAAAATAGTTTTGTAATCATGAAAACACAAATTGTCAACATCACATGTACAAATATCAAAGTAAATACTCTTATATCAAACTCTAAGAAGTTATCAAGAAGCATTTTCTTATGTTGCATATCTGTAAATTTAGATTGCTATTGATGGAAATATTTTTCCGTGGTTTGTGTGTTTATGTGAAATTGACATTTACCAATAAAGTTGAATCCTTCTGAGTCTCTTATGGTTATTGTCACTAGAGCTATGTCTACACTGCAGCAATAGCTATTCCACATCTTTTGAGCATGCCCGTTATTTCAAAATATAATGGGCTCGCTATTCCAACGTCCCTTTGAACCTCGTTCCATGAGGAATAAGGGATGTTTCGGATTAGAGACTTATTTTGAAATAAGTGCCGTGTAGACAGTACCAAATTTTGAAATAAGCTATTTCAAAATTGACTCAAAATAAGCTATGCAATTTGCATAGCTCAAATTGCGTAGCTTATTTTGAGCTACGGGTACAATGTAGACTCACCCTAAGTTGCTAAGGAATGTGCTACTGTGGAAGGTGAGTTGCAGATAACATATTAAAACAGTGGTCTTTATATCTCTCTCTAGGCATGTATATTGCGCTTATCATAGGGATATCTGGAGAGCTTCCATATTCTAAAAAACCTACTCAAGATGATGTGACTGAAGAGTCCATATTACTTATTGCAGCTTGTTAACCTTGGTCTTGTGGCCAAATTCCAATAAATTTCAATCCAAGCAATTACGTTTTGCCTGCCCTCATTCTTTCTGGAGTCTCATATGTTATTCTTCTCTTCCTAAAGTAAAATGGGTGTGTGTGTGTGTGTGTGTGTGTGTGTGTGTGTGTGTATACACACCTTTCTTTAAAAATGAGATATAATTAAGATTAGAATTAGGCTTCTCCAATACATTTGTTTAATGTTCTCTTTTTAGTCTTGAAAAGAGATTAAGCCATCTTTGAGGGCATTCATTGTGTTATTAGTGTATTATGGTAGTACATGCTAAACTCTGTAGTCCGGCACCCTGAGGACCTGATGGGTGTGGAACCAGAGACCTTGCCGGACCATGGGAGGTCAGTACTGTAGCAAGTGGGTCTCTCTTTATTTCTGTTTCACTGAGGTGAAATAAACAGAACAGTGCTTGCAATACTGCTTAATAATGTGTGACTGGACTGATACACCCTCTATAAGCCCGTGCCTAGCCAGCGCTTATCAGCTCTCTTCATAACAAAGTGTTAGTGTTGTTACACAATTTTACTGTATTGGCACAAGGAAATAAATAAATAAAGCATAAAAACAATGCTTACATTGAATGGCATTATCAACATTTCCATGGCTTGCTGGGCTCATGAAAGAATTTAGGGGTAAATTAGAGCTAAAGCAGCACAGAACACTGACTCCCACTCCAGAACCCTATGCACTAGAACATACAACTTCCTCTGTATAAATGTAATTAAATTATATTTTGACATTATTTTCCATTAAATCTGGTTTGGATTTGTTCTTATCTTCAGATGGGTTTCTTTGTCTTTTAAGAATGGAGGAGCAAATTGAGTCACTGTTCTAAGTAGGCATCTCTCCACTGAAATAAGCATACACTTACACCAAAGGTAGTAGTGGGTCTTGAATCTCTAAAGAAAAGACTTTTGTGCATTGGTCACCAGGAATCTTGTGGACTGCCAAAGTAAAGGATTTTGTAGGTGCTTAATTTTAATCACTTCCATTCAGTGACAAATTCCAGGTACAATTTACTTTTCTTGTAAACCAAAAGCTTTATCAGTAACACATCAGGGCCAGCATGCAAGGACTTGTACAGATGAAAGTGTATGAAAGAATTTGTTCTCCGAAAATAAATTGCATTGTAGAAATATATTGTGAATAGTAATGTGTGGGAGTCCCAAGTAATATAAATGAGTAGTTTAATCTTAGAAAAGGCATCTAGAATTGGAAGACGTACAGAGAAGGGCAACAAAAATGTTTGGGGATAAGGAACCCCTTCCAAAGAAGAGGGATTAAAAAGACTGAGACTGTTCATCTTAGAAAAGAGATGTTTAAGGGCAGATATGATAGAAATCTATATAATCATAAATGGTGTGGAGAAAGTGGATAGGGAAGTGTTATTTTCTCCTTCACATAACACAAGAAACAGGGCTCATCAATTAAATCAACAGGGGGCAGGTTTAAAAAAATAATGAAGTAGTTCTTTACTCAGTGCACAGTCAACTTGTGGAACTCATTGCCAAAAGTGTAACTGGGTCCAAAATATAATTAGATACTGTCACAGAGGCTAGGTCCATCGATGGCTGTTAGCCAAGAGGAGCAGTGACTCAACCCCATGTTCGGGGTCCCTAAAATTCCACAAACTTGTGGAATGAATTTTGTGGAATGAATTTTCACATCACTTCCATATTGGTAGGTAATGCTGGCAGGTGGAATGGAATCTGGGACCACTGGAGCTTACTGCATGAGCCTGTACCTGCATGAGTAAAAAGGCAGCTGGCTATTATCTAGGGATGTGAAGGTTTAACCAGTTGAGGTTAACCGGTGGGGCTGGAGTAATTTCCCACCTGCCATAGGCAGGGGGTTGCTCCAGCCCAGTGCAGGGCCTGCCACGGACAGGGGCTGCTAAGAACATAAGAATGGCCATACTGGGTCAGACCAAAGGTCCATCGAGCCCAGCATCCCATCTGCCGACGGTGGCCAATGCCAGGTGCCCCAGAGAAGGAGAACAGAAGACAATGATCAAGTGATTTATCTCCTGCCATCCATCTCCTGCCCTTGTTATGAAGGCTAGGGCACCATACTTTATCCCTGGCTAATAGCCATTTATGGACCTAACCTGCAAAAATTTATCAAGCTCTTTTTTAAACCCTAATAGAGTCCTGGCCTTCACAGCCTCCTCGGGCAAGGAGTTCCACAGGTTGACTGTGCGCTGTGTGAAGAAAAATTTCCTTTTATTAGTTTTGAACCTACTACCCATCAATTTCATTTGGTGTCGCCTAGTTCTTGTATTATGAGAAAAGGTAAATAATTTTTCTATAATCACTTTCTCCACACCATTCATGATTTTATATACCTCTATCATATCGCCCCTCAATCGCCTTTTTTCCAAACTGAAAAGTCCCAGTCTCTCTAGCCTCTCCCCATATGGGGCCCTTTCCAAGCCCCTAATCATCTTAGTCGCCCTTTTCTGAACCTTTTCTAATGCCAATATATCTTTTTTGAGGTGAGGAGACCACATCTGCACGCAGTACTCGAGATGTGGGCGTACCATAGTTTTATATAGGGGAAGTATGATATCTTTTGTCTTATTATCTATCCCTTTTTTAATAATTCCTAACATCCTATTTGCCTTACTAACTGCCGCTGCACACTGCGTGGATGTCTTCATAGAACTATCCACTATAACTCCAAGATCCCTTTCCTGATCTGTCGTAGCTAAATTTGACCCCATCATGTAGTACGTGTAATTTGGGTTATTTTTTCCAACATGCATTACCTTACACTTACCCACATTAAATTTCATTTGCCATTTTGCTGCCCAATCACTCAGTTTGCTGAGATCTTTTTGTAGTTCTTCACAATCCCTTTTGCTTTTGACTGTCCTGAACAACTTTGTGTCATCTGCAAACTTGGCCACCTCACTGCTTACCTCATTTTCTAGATCATTGATGAACAAGTTGAACAGGATTGGTCCCAGTACTGACCCCTGGGGAACTCCAGTGCAGCCGCTCCCTGTGGCAAGCCCAGGCACCTCACAGGTAGGGGCTGTTCTGACCAGGACGCTAGAGCAGCCCCTGCCTACAGGACGCCCTGGCCCTCCGCAGGCAGGGGCTACTCTGGCATCCTGGCTGGAGCAGCTTCTGTCCGTGGTGAGCCAGGGCACCCCTGAGGCAGGGGCTGCTGTGACTGGGGTGGAGCAGCCGTTGCCTGTGGTGGGGGTGGAGGAGACCTTCCTGCCCCCCCGGTCCCTCTTTAATTGGGGGGGCAATTAAATGGGATTTTATATCCCTAGTATTAGCTAAGGTTGTAGAGCAGAATCATTATTCTCTCTCTGTAAGTGATCTCAGTGCCACCGGATGGAAGAGTACACCACAGGTAGTAGGTGTGGGGATGACGTGCTTCCCTTAGCTCAGAAACCATGTCCTGAGCTCCAGAAACATTCCACTTGAAATCCTGGACGAGCCCCCACGTCTAATACCGGTAGGCAAAATCAAACCTGGGAACCTCTGGAGCTCAGTGCATGAGCCTCTACACTGCAACTAAGAGCCAGCTGCCCATTAGCTAAGGCTCTAGAGCAGACTCTTTATTAGATGGGCCAGTACACCACACCCAGAAGGTGTGTGGGTTACAGGTGCACATAACAAAAAACATGTGATGAGGTGGGACTGAGGGGTTCAGAATGTGGCAGGGGCTCACAACTGGGCAGACAGTTGGGTGCAGTAAGGAGTGAAGGATCGGGCTGGGGATGCAGCTGGGGATGAGGGTTTGGGGATACAGACTGCCCTGGGGATGTGATGAGGGGAGAGAGGACTCTCCCCAGCTCTCTTTTCCTGCCTCAGCACTTGGAGTAGGGGGGAAAGGTGCCCCTCCCCACCACAAAAGCTTTGGGGCTGGGGTGTCAGGATAAGCACCTCTCCCTTGGCTGCGGCAGGTCCAGAGATGGGTTGGATTGGGGCTGGAGGAGGGGCATCTCTTCCCTGGCTGCAACAGGGCCAGGGTAGGGCTGGGCTAGGATGGGGGAGGGACACATCTTCCCTGGCCATGGCAAGTTCAGGCCTAGGACTGGGCTGGTGGAGGGTTGCCTCTTCCTCAGCTGCAGCAGGAACAGAGCTGGGGGAGAATCATCTTTCCCCATTGCAGCCTAGGGTGCTTGCAGCTTAGATGGAACTTAGATCGATTCTGTATTTGTTTGTATTGAATGTCTACTGGGCCATTGAAGTGGCCTGAGAGAGACTCAGTGCACTGTGACTTTTTCTTATAAAACTGTTTATTTTGGAAATATGGTCAGCTTCACACTATGTCACAAGCATTATGGCCATCTGGAGCCTTAGACCCACCATGACATGGCTCTGTCCTTCTGACCATTCCTTCCCACCTCACCCTGCACACTCACACTTCGAGCCCTCCTCAGAGAGAAAGGGAATGTGGCAAGAGGTCCCCCCCCCAAAAAATGGTGCTCCCCCTCTTTTCAGGGTCTCTAGATGTGATATAAGAGTGGGGGGAAAGGATTTGCCCAAGAAGTACTTGTCCCTCAGTATGGCTGGGTGTGTCTTTTATTTCATGGAGGAGGCGTAAATTCAGTAGAGGTTCTGCAACCAGAATGGATATGCAGGTCAATTGTTTCCATATTCCTCCTGTCAAAGACTCCGCTCTCTTCTAGAACAATGAACTCCCCTTTGTGTAAGATGCACTCGGTTGGTAACTTGCACTATTGCTGTGCATTTTAAACAAAAGAGGCACAGTGTATGTTGCATGATGCAAACCACAGTGGACCAGCTCTTCATTTGACAAGCAAATGCTCATGATGAGGGACTAAGGTTCTGCTCATTTACTTCAGTGAGGCTGTCAGTCATTGGCAGAAAAGCACAGGGATTTACTACATGACGGTTTAGTACAGGAAATGGATAATACTTTGCTCAATATTACAGTACAGGAAAAATTAGTTAGGCAGGAAGTGGTTACCTGAGATGGAACTTGGCTTTGGCTCTGGCACCAAAGCGACCAGTCTTTATTACTGGGGAAAGCCCAATAGTATCATAGCTTTATATCTTGTCTGAAATCAGTACAGTGCCCTCTACATACTCTTGGGCACTAGTTAAGCAAGCCTCAGAGTCATGGGCACCACCTACTCCTGTGGTTCCCAATCTTTTTTATACCGCAGACCGGCAAACTCATTCAAAAACGTTTGGTGGACCAGCATAGAAACATTTGCATATTCATTATGGTGATTAAATTATTTGCATATCTGCATATTCCCTATAGTAATTAATTTTAAGCAGTCACGTGTTATTTTACATTGCATCTGTATGCACGCAATACATGTCATTGTAACAGATTTTTTTTATTATCCCCCCCCAAAGTATTCACTTTCCACCTTGAAAAAGCATATGTAACATATTGCTGGCTACCCAAAGTATTTTATTAAAGCAGCCCCAAAAAACATGAGGCTGCTGCTGGAGAGAGGGAATGGGGAGGGGGGCAGGGAACAGAGGGCTGTCTGGCCAGCTGCTGAGGCTTTTTTTTAAAGCAGCCCAACAAAACATGAGGCTGCCGCTGGAGAGAGGGAAGGAGTGCTCTGGCCCCTTCCCGTCCCAGTCATGTTCTTACTGCCTCCTTCCCCTCCCTCCTTATGTCCCCTTCCCTACAAGTACTCTCTTGTCTGTGCTTGGAAGAGGGAGCTTCTACTGCTGAGGGAGTGCCCCTCTCCAGCCAGGAAGCTCTCTGCGGGCCAGGCTCAATTAGCAGCTGCGCAGCCATGCTGCTGTGCAGCTTACAGGGAACCCTGTTGTGGACCAGTGGTTGGGAACCACTGACCTGTTCAGTCAGCAACACCAGCTCTTTCTTGCTCCTTGCTGCCGCTTGTAGACTTTGCCACCAAGAACTGACCCCCTCTTAGTTTGTTTATCTTCTGGGATCTAATGGTTCACCAAAAGGTGTGCCACAGCTCTGAGTCAAGGGTTTATGTACGTTTGCTCATGTTTTGCCTTAAATCATGCTGTGTGGTCATTGCTGAGAGGTGGTGACTACTGAGACTCCAGAAGAGCTTCTGTGGTCACATAGCCCACAAGAGTTTTTGTAGGCCATCAGCTACAGACACGACTGGCTCCTGTGTACAGCCTAGAGGCAGGGAGTGTGGACTTGCAGACCATGATTTACACAAGGAAGGACTGCAAAATAAAACTGTTTTTCTTTAAAAAAAAGAAAACATGTCACTCAAACCTTTAATCCAAAAACTGTTTTTTATTTTTTATTTTCCCGTGACCACGTTTCCTTCTGAAATGTAGGTCTGGTGAATTTACAGTAACCTTCTAAAAGTAAGTATAGCGGATGATAGATTATTTTGCACATGCCAAATTTACCTCTTGTCTCTTTTTTTCCAAATGTGTTAAGGTGTTGACCTAATGAGCTGTTTGTTCCCACACATTTCATCATGTCCAAAATATAGTTTGAAAGCTCTTTGAGGCAGGGTCTCTTTCTTTTTATCTGCTTGTAAAGTGCTAAGTGCAATTTTGGACTCTGCGTAATTAACAAACGCCCCTATTACTCTAAAGCTGAATAGTCAATTTGATGAAGACGATTTGTACATACGAACATAAGAATGGCTGTACTGGGTCAGACCAAAGGTTCATCTAGCCCAGTAGCCTGTCTGCTGTCAGTGGCCAGTGCCAGGTTCCCCGGAGGGGGTGGACTGAAGACAATGATCAAGCGATTTGTCTCGTGCCATCGGTCTCCAGCCTCTGACAAACAGAGGCCAGGGACACCATTCCTACCCCCTGGCTAATAGCCTTTTATGGACCTAACCTCCATGAATTTATCTAGCTTCTCTTTAAACTCTGTTACAGTTCTAGCCTTCACAGCCTCCTCTGGCAAGGAGTTCCACAGGTTGACTACGCGCTGTGTGAAGAAGAACTTTTGCATATTAGTTTTAAACCTGCTACCCATTAATTTCATTTGGTGTCCTCTAGTCCTTATATTATGGGAGCTAATGAATAACTTTTCTTTATTCACCTTCTCCACACCACTCATGATTTTATATACCTCCTCTTTTCCAAACTGAAAAGTCCCAGTCGCTTTAGCCTCTCCTCATATGGGACCTGTTCCAAACTCCTGATCATTTTAGTTGCCCTTTTCTGAACCCTTTCCAAGGGCAAAATATCTTTTTTGAGGTGAGGAGACCACATCTGTATACAGTACTCAAGATGTGGGAGTACCATAGTTTTATACAGGGGCAGTAATATATTCTGTGTCTTATTTTCTATCTCTTTCTTAATAATTCCTAACATTCTATTTACCTTTTTGACCGCTGCAGCACACTGTGTGGACATTTTCAGAGAACTATCCACGATAACTCCAAGATCTCTTTCCTGATTTGTCATAGCCAAATTAGCCCCCAACATATTATATGTATAGTTGGGGTTATTTTTTCCAACGTGCATTACTTTACACTTATCCACATTAAACTTCATTTGCCATTTTGTTGCCCAATCACTCAGTTTTGTGAGATCTTTTTGAAGTTCTTCACAGTCTGCTTCTGTCTTGACTATCTGAAACAGTTTAGTATCATCCGCAAACTTTACTACCCCACTGCTTGCCCCTTTCTCTAGATCATTTATGAATAAGTTGAATAGGATTGGTCCTAGGTCTGACCCTTGGGGGACACCATAGTTACCCCTCTCCATTCTGAAAATTTACCATTTATTCCTACCCTTTGTTTCCTGTCTTTTAACCAGTTCTCAATCCATGAAAGGACCTTCCCTCTTATTCCATGACAATGTAATTTACACACGAGCCTTTGGTGAGGGACTTTGTCAAAGGCTTTCTGAAAATCTAAGTATACTATATCTACTGGATCCCCCTTGTCCACATGTTTGTTGACTCCTTCAAAGAACTGTAATAGATTAGTAAGACATGATTTCCCTTTACAGAAACCATGTTGACTTTTGCCCAACAAATTATGTTCTTCTACGTACCTAACAATTTTATTCTTAACTATTGTTTCGACTAATTTGCCCAGTACCGACGTTAGACTTACCAGTCTGTAACTTCCGGGATCACCTCTAGAGCCCTTTTTAAATATTGGTGTCACGTTAGCTATCTTCCAGTCAGTAGGTATGGAAGCCGATTTAGGGGATAGATTACAAACCACAGTTAACAGTTCTGCAATTTCCCATTTGAGTTCTTTTAGAACCCTTGGGTGAATGCCATCCGGTCCCGGTGATTTGTTCACATTAAGTTTTTCTATTTGTTCCAAAACCTCCTCTAATGACACTTCAATCCAGAACAGTTCCTCAGATTCATCTCCCACAAAGGACGGTGCAGGTTTGGGAATCTCCCCAATATCCTCAGCCGCGAAGACTGATGCAAAGAAATCATTCAGCTTCTCCGCAATGGCTTTATCATCCTTGATTGCTCCTTTTGTATCTCGATTGTCTAGGGGACCCACTGGTTTTTTAGCAGGCTTCCTGCTTTTAATGTACTTAAAAAACATTTTGCTATTGTTTTTTGAGTTTTTGGCTAGCTGTTCCTCAAAATCTTTTTTTGCTTTTCTTATTACATTTTTACACTTGATTTGACAGTGTTTATGTTCCTTTCTATTTATCTCACTGGGATTGGACTTCCATTTCCTGAAAGATGCCTTTTTGTCCCTCACTGCTTCTTTTACCTGAGGTTAAGCCACGGTGACTCTTTTTTAGGTCTCTTAACTATGTTTTTTAATTTGGGGTATACATTTAAGTTGGGCCTCTATTATGGTGTCTTTAAAAAGTTTCCATGCAGCTTGCAGGGATTTGGCTCTTGTCACTGTGCCTTTTAATTTCTGTTTAACTAACCTTCTCATTTTTGTGTAATTTCCCTTTTTGAAATTAAATGCCAGAGTGCTGGACTGCTGAGGTGTTCTTCCCACCACAGGAATGTTACATGTTATTATATTATGGTCACTATTCCCAAGCGGTCCTGTAATAGTTACCGCCTGGACCTGATCCTGCGCTCCACTCAGGACTAAATCGAGAATTGCCTGTCCCCTTGTGGGTTCCTGTACCAGCTGCTCCGAGAAGCAGTCATTTAAGCTATTGAGAAATTTTATTTCTGCATCTCTTCCTGAGGTGACATGTACCCAGTGAATATGGGGATAAGTGAAATCCCCCATTATTATAGAGTTTTTTATTTTGGTAGCCTCTCTAATCTCCCTTAGCATTTCAATGTCACTATCACTGTCATGGTCAGGTGGTCGATAATATGTCCCTACTGCTATATTCTTATTATTGGAGCATGGAATTACTATCCATAGTGATTCTATTGAACATGTTGATTCATTTAAGATTTTTATTTCATTTGATTCCACGTTATCTTTCACATATAGTGCCACTCCGCTGTATTTTTAATAATCTTATTCCCACCTTGGATTCTCTTGGTCACGTAAACTCTCTCTGCTTTATTGCTATGCTCATCAGCTCTGCTGTTAATCCCAGCTCCAGATATAGGGCTTGGTTGGTCATGAGGGGTGCTGTGCATACTAAGCTTCCACAGAAGAAAATGTACATTTCAGGTGTTCTGTGCCTTTAAGGATTAGGGTCATAAAAAGTAATTTGTTAACATGTATTAGCCCTGTGGCATTCCCATGCAGATTTGCAAATGCCTGTCATCAGCAGAAATACTCCATAAGCCTTCTGACGGCTACTCCTGGTTTTCTCGGCAACCTTTTTAATAGCAGCTGTGTAGTGACGTGTTAGTATTATGCAGTTGCTTATGAGTGCTCCATTCCCTAGAGTAACCATACCTAGATATTTTTATTCTTTAGCTATTATGTGCAGTGTTCTTCTGACTGATGTTTTGAAACACTCTCCGGTCCAGCTTTTTGAACAGTTGACTAGGCCTTGTATTTGCTTGCAGAGCACCTGGAACAACATGGCATTTCTATTTCACACACATCAAGTAAGACAGCCATGAATTACACATCCATACTGATTTATGTCTCACTGGTTGGAAAGACATATTTTCACGTGTCCCGTTGAGTCTTGCTTTGTTTTTTTGTGCCAGTATCAACAACTCAGTTTAGTTTCATACAGGTATTACTAAGTACTCAATGTAGTGCAGATTATTTTATGTTTCTGTAGTAGGTATTTATTGATTATTTGCATTACTTGCCTCAGCATGTTGGCATTTAGACCCCACAGAGTTGGGGTCTATTTTAAAGATTAAATACTCCTGAAAATTCCTCCTTACTTGAACCATCCACAAGCAATGCCTGTAACTGAACACTGTCTCTGTAAATTGCAGAAAATTTTGGATGAACCTGTTTTTAAAGAAAAGGCTTTAAGCTATCCCCTTAAATAATTCATTATAAACACAAGGATCTGCCTTGGATAGTAATGTAAGTGAGGAAGGAGAGTGGAGCTGATTTAGGAGGAAAGGAGAATGTAGAACTAAGAGTGGAACATGGAATGAATAATTCCACTGAATTGCCTAAAGGGATCTGTCGTATTTATCAGCCTATCACAGCGGACTTGCACTGTATATCAGTACTTTACCTCACATTACTTCTTTTCAGACTACATATTCTACCAGCCTGTTAAAGCTGTTTCCTTGTCAGGCATCTTACACTATATTCAAGCATGGCTAGTTTAACCATTTGAAGGAAGTAAACATACTAAACTGCAGAAGTGGACTGTACACACTCCCCTGTTGTGAACCTACAGATGCAAAGGGCTTTGGCAAGACTATATGCCTTAGTACACATTCAGCTAAGTTACAGTAAAATTGGGGCTCTCATTTAAACAAATAGAAGCCAGGAATTTGTGAGAGAGGTTTGAAAATCTGTCTTTTCATCTAGGCTTTATATCTCATATCTTATCTAAAGTTATTTGCTGTAATTGCCCTCTGTGGGTGTGTCTACACGGCAAAGTTATTTTGGAATAACGGCCGTTATTCTGAAATAACTATGCGAACAGCTACACAGCAATTCTGTTATTTCAAAATAATTTCAAAATAACGGACGGCTTATTCCGACTTCTGTAAACCTCATTTTGCCAAGAATAACGCCTATTCCAAAATAGCTATTTTGAAATAAAGCATGTGTAGACACTCCACTTCTGCTATTTCGAAATAGCCCCTCAGGCCATTCTAAGTTATTCCTCCTGGGGCTCTAAATCAAGATAGCACATCTACATTAGGGAAGTCTGCCTCAGACTAATTTTGAGGCTTCCCTGCAGTGTAGATGTGCAGGTTCGAAATAAGCTATTTCAGAATAACTATTTCAGAATAGCTTATTCTAAAATGACTGTGCAGTGTAGACGTAGCCTGACAGAGGGCAATGCTTGGTCAATACAGTGGCACAATAGACTACAATTATGCTCTGTTACAGCAATGTTTAACTCCCCTGATTCTACTGGAGTTCCAGTGGATTCACACTTGTGTAATTCAGACCAATATTATGTATTACAGTGAGCTAACATTGTGCTCAGCACTGTAAAGATATAAAGACACACTTCCTACCTTATGCAGCTTACAGTCCGATAGCCTAATACTATAAGAACTCCATACATCAAACACCTTATGAGCAGGATTTTCACAGGAGACTGAAGGAATTAGTCACCCAATCTTAATGAATTTCAATGAGTTATGGATACCTAACTTCTTTGAAAATCCTTGCCTCACCCATTAAGTTCCACATAGGGACCTTAAATTAAAAAAATACAGCTCAGGCTCATCTGACACACCACACAGAATTGAAAAGATACCTTTCCAAAGATATTTCTGATTGGCGTTTGTGTGTGCTCATTAATAGATTATCAGTGAAAACCTCAATTCAGTGAGGGAGGAATGGAGTGTTCAGCTCAACTCTGAATTTTTCATTTAGGTCAATGGAGAGATGGCATTTTAAAGAAAGGGCAGAATTTGTGCCTTGATGTTTTAACATCCGCCCCTCCCTCACCCCAAGTTAATTGATTTACTTTAATGTAACTTAAATCTCTCCTGTGAGAATTTATGAGACCCTTGGGACAGACACTTTCTTTGTGTTCTGTGTCTGTACAAGCTTACAATCTAATATTAATAAGGTGTCATAAGGAGTGAAAAGATCAAACATGATTAACAACGACAGAAGAAGTTAAAGTTCTCAGGAGAGGGTTTCTTGTGGTTTGGTAGTATCAAAGTGTTTAACCCAGCACAGTATATTTAAATTCTTTATAAACAGAAAATTATTAACTTAATAGAAGTTACTTAAAAACAACATATAGTCTTGCAGCACCTTAGAGGGTAACAAAAAACGTAGATGGTATCATGAACTTTCATGGGCACAACCCACTTCTTCAGATGAATGGAGTTAAGGGGTCCAGGGAACAAATAGCAGAGAAAGAGAAGGGATGGGAGGGACATAAGAACATAAGAATGGCCATACTGAGTCAGATGAAAGGTGCATCTAGCCCAGGATCCTGTCTTCCAACAGTAGCGAATGCCAGATGCCCCAGAGGGAGTGAACAGAACAGGGAATCATCACATGATACCTCTCCTGTCATCCATTTCCAGCCTCTGACAAGCCATTGATGGACCTATCCTCCGTGAATTTACTTAGCTCTTTTTTGAAACCTGTTAAAGTCCTGGTATTCACAACTTTCTCTGGCAAGGAGTTCCACAGGTTGACTATGCGCTTCATGAAAAAAAAAACCCTTCCTTTTGTTTGTTTGTTTTAAACCTGCTACCTATTCATTTAATTTGGTGACCCCCTAGTTCTTATGTTATGGGAGCAAGTACATAACTTTTCCTTATTCACTCTTTCCACACCAGTTATGATTTTATAGACCTCTATCATATCCCCCCTTGGTCGCCTCTTTTCTAAGATGAAAAGTCACAGTCTTCTTAATTACTCTTCATATGGGACCCGTTCAAACACCCTACTCATTTTTGTCGCCCTTTTCTGAACCTTTTCCAATGCCACATCTGCATGCAGTATTCAAAAGGTGGGTGTACCATGCATTTATATAGAGGCAATAAGATATTCACTGTCTTATTTTATATCCCTTTTTAAGGATTCCTAACATTCTGTTTGCTTTTTTGAAGACTGCTTTCAGAGAAATATCCACAATGATGCCAAGATCTCTCTCTTGAGTAGTTATAGCTAAATTAGTCCTCATCATATCATCCTCATCAGCAAGAAAAATGGACAGCTGCACAAAGGTAAAGGCCTCCTGGTTAATATTGGATCTACATTAGCAAAATGCTGGGATACCAGCTGAAAATGTGATGTCAGAGTATAAAATGGCTTTGCCAGCAGGTTTGGCATGGACCTTTGAGTGCTGCAGAGCCCCCCAGGAGAGTATGGGAGTGTTGCAATCAAATATTTCTAGTGGGATTCTGATGTGTTTATTTAATTGCTGCGACCCAGTTTGCAAAATGGGTTTTGACTAGTGGCAAAGCAGCTCAAAATCTGATGCCTGAATAACCAAGAGACTCTAGAGAGGAAGAAATCTAAAATACGTGAACCAAAATTCTCCACTCGGGACAGTCTTAGTCTTTTTATTTTTGTCTGCAGCTCCCACTGCAGTTGGGGAGGGGCTTCTCTTCATCTCTGAAAATCAAGCCCAGGATAGCTCCAGTTGGAGTACCCAAAATCCCTGGCAGCTTTTTGAAAACTTGGGCCAGGCTGTCCATTTCAGCCAAGCATCTGGGCTCCCCCCCTTTTTTCCCTTCTGCAGAGCTCTTCTTTCCTCCTTCAATGACCAAACTCTCATTAATGTCATACTGAATCAGGCTCTATAAGTAGAGCCTTGTAAATATGCTGATATCTGCTTTATATCCACAGGTAGCTGCATCTGCAGATGTAGATGCGGATATCCGTGGCTCCTTTTTGCGGTTATGGACACAGATACAAATTTTGTATCCACACAGGACTCTGTGTAAAAGCCATAATGTGGTTTTAGCTAAAGGTTGCTGTTGTCTTCTTGGTCTTTGTTGATCATAAGTAACTTACTGACTTTTATCAGTCTTGTGACAATATTCTAATCCAAGTTGTGAGTTTTTCTATGTGTTGTATTACTCTTGTTTTCTTTAGCTACATTGTAATTGTAGGTTTTTGTGTTGCGAGCTAAAGTGTGATGGTTCTTTTCTTGCTGCTATTCTTAATTTTCAGACTCTCTTTGCTGTTTGGTAGAGATGAGGGAGTGTATCTCAGAACATATTATTCGTGTCCTTTTTTCAAAGTAGAGTATATGTTGAAAGTTTTTTGAAATATGTATGACTAGATATTTAAATCTGGGTCACTCCTAGAATATTTACCTTGCTCCCTTATAGCAGAGGTTAGGGCTGCCTGAATTAATTTTATGATTGATTATGATGAAACTGAAATAACATGTGCTGACTCTGCATTGGAACTTTGCATTGGTGAAGTACTGGAATGGGTTACCTGGGGAGGTGATGGAATCTCCATCCCAAGAGGTTTTTAAGTCCCAGCTTGACAAAGCCCTGGCTGGGATGATTTAATTAGGGTTGGTCCTGCTTTGGGCAGGGGGCTGGACTTGATGACCTCCTGAGGTCTCTTCCAGCCTTAGGATTCTATTATCTGATTCTGTGAACTTTCCCCTGATTTGGCGGAGGAGGGCATTTTGGAAGGCATCTGTATGACCCAAAGTCCACTTCTACATTGCCTTGAATTTCTGCTTCCTATTTTCCTTTGTGGCATGACTTACCTATTTCAGCTCTCTCTTACACTTTTATACCTGCCCACCTGAGTTTTTTCACTTCATTTCCATACATGTCTATGTATTTCTGCCCAGTGCATTCTCATATACAGGTAGTGCTGTGGATGAAGAGAGTTATAAAAAGCAGGGCTGAAATCCTGTGCCCATTGAACTCAATAGGAATTTTGCCACTGACTTCGCTGTGGCAGGAGTTCACTCATGATCTTTGCTGGTTGCTGAGTTGCTCAAGCTACTTTCAAGTCTGAACCTGAAAGAGCTGATGTAAGTGAGTAATTTAATTTTGCTCCCATCTTGCAGTGGTGTCAT
Source organism: Pelochelys cantorii (assembly GCA_032595735.1). Taxonomy (NCBI): domain Eukaryota; kingdom Metazoa; phylum Chordata; order Testudines; family Trionychidae; genus Pelochelys; species Pelochelys cantorii. The sequence continues at coordinate 326,374,591 of CM064326.1, read as the reverse complement.
AGATGGGTCAGGAAAATTTTCATAACCAATTTGTTCTTTTATGTGTTTCCAAATTAAAGTGTTTTGTACTTAAATTAGTGTCTAGATTGCTGCTTTGATCTTACAGTTATACATGAAGGATATTGATTTCCATGTTGAAGCTGGAAGAGCTGTTGGTTTTTTTCTCCTGTACATGTGCAAGTAGTCTGTGGTATCTGATATTCAGCTGATTGTGTATTTTAGGTGAGCTGTTTGAGATTTGAGAGTGCCAGTCCCTTATTTTCTTTGCAGTCATTCAAGAACTTGTATGTGATTCTATTTGTCTCTCCTTGAGATGAATTTGAACCATTGTGCTTATTGGTATTATTGGGGTGAAAAGGAACAGGGATCTTGGCAGGGCATTCATTTCAAAGAACCCTGTTTGGTGTGTTAGGGTTAGAAGGAGAATTGGTCACCTGTTCAAATAAATAAAAGATGTGAACAAACTGAAATAGGCTCTTGTTTTATACAGACTTTGGAACAAAGATCTGCTTTCAGTTAAGCTAGTGTAAATTTAGAGTACATCTTTTGGCATAAGGGGAAGTGATCTGGATTACTAGATGTGACTGAGAACAGATTTCAGCCCACTTTGTACAGTTGTTTTTTCAAAATACCAGAAGCCCTATTAACTCCATCGACAAGACTGGAGATCCTGGGTTGCTGAAGGTGGATATTGTCTTATTATGGCTTCTGTCCTAAGTGTGTTAAAGGCACTGAAAGCACTAGGTATTTGGCTTTGATGTATAGCAGAAGATCGACAAGACTGGAGATCCTGGGTTGCTGAAGGTGGATATTGTCTTATTATGGCTTCTGTCCTAAGTGTGTTAAAGGCACTGAAAGCACTAGGTATTTGGCTTTGATGTATAGCAGAATATTACCTGCAAGAAAAACTATATTGCTTTCTGTTCACTCTGTATTTATGCCGTATGTTTCGGAGTCATTATGTAACACAATGTCCAGGGTGAAGTGTCATGAGGGAAAAAAAGGCAACCTTATCCATTTCTCTTTTGGAGATAAAAGTTCTGAATAAACCATACACCACTGTTTAATTGATTTCTGGATGTATATTCCTGAACCACCCGAAAGAAACTCATCTGTTTCACCCTGTCAAATGCTTTCTATTATCCAGCCATGGGGAAAAGAGAGTAACCAACTTCCTAACAGTAATAACTCATTTTTATTTCTATTCACCTTTCCACAAATGCACCAAAACAGATGATATTATAGACTTAAGAGTTGCATTGTCCCTATTCAAGTTTATAGCTAATATCTGAATTACAAGAAGAGTTTACATTTTAAAAAATGACCCAATGTTGTAGCAAAACTGCACTCTAAAAAGAACAGTGTCACATCAAACCTGATACAGGAATTGAGCTCAGAGTTGAGTACTTGTATGCTAGCAGTTGAAAAAAAGCAGTTGTGTATGAGAAACATTTGCCTTAGGCTGGTGTTTTTAATAACATTATCTGGGAACAAGGCAGTAACATGTAATTATTTTGCACTCCAAAGAGAATTCAAACTCTCTCTTGTCAGATTTAGCTTTTAAAAAACCTTCCTTATTCAGACAGCACAGATACTGGAGTGATAGGACTTCAGAAATACACATAGGTAGGTAGGTCTTGCATGCCAAAAGTGTCAGCCATGAACAAATTTTTATGGTTGAATTATAAACTCTCGATTACAGATTTCTAATGAAAATACTCACAAACCCTCACATTTCATGGTCAAGAGAGATTCACTGTCAGCTAACTCACTGATTAGTTAGAATTAAGATCAAGCTTATAATCAAAGATGAATAAAAGCAGAATAACATACTATAGTAGCTGAGGCTTACATCTACCAAAATTATCCAAGGCCTTTCTAGGCCATGAAGGCTGATTCTATATCAGACAGACCTACTTAGGTGAAAGGTGGACTCAAGGTGTAGGTCTCCTGTCCTCCCTCAAATATTCTGTACAGTTGCTCAATGGTAAGTATTGTAATTTTGGATACTTCAAGTTTGAGTTCCCATCTGCACTTGTAGCTCTTACTGACTTCAGCAGGCATTGTGGGTGCTCAGCTGCCCTGAACATTAGGCTCTGTGGACTTAAGTTTCAGAAGGGTCCACTGATTTTTGGGTGCCTAACTGCCAATACAATTGGACCACATTTTCATAGATCCTGCCCATCACTACTGATTTGAGTTGGAGTGGTGAATGCTCAATATCTCTGAAGATCAATAGTCATGGCATGTCAGGAGGGGTGCCCCAAATTAGTGGACACTTAAAAATACTGGCCTTAAGTTCTGTCTATATTTATAATCTGGAAAAGGCTTGGATTAGACAAGAAGTAGTCTCATACGTATCCCAATAAATAATTTAATACAAATAGGCCATATTCTGCGCTAGTGGCTCTCAGTAAAATTAGTTGATTTTTGCCATTTGAAATGCTTTCAAAAAGTGCTGATTTGACAGTCTTTATAACTATAGTTCTCCATCTACAAATTCTGACTAGTATATGCAGCAGCAATCTGGTCTTTCTGACACGGCAACCATGATAGCTCAGTTTAGACCAGGAAGAGTCGCTTTGTGGCTTAAGTTATATGGCTGTTCTTTTGGAATGAAATAGTCAAACTCTGTTCACATATGCCACTGAGTAGATGCTAGCAACTTTTGACTTGGCATGGGTCGGACATTTGACTTAGAGTAATGAAACTCAAAATTAATTTAAAATACAGAAGATGAAACAGGAATATATAAATTGTGCTTCAGAAACCACTTGGAATATTGTGATAAAATAGATTCAGACTCAAAGACTGTGAGAGTTTGAGTAGAATGTTTGCATTAGAATCCTAGCATTCCGGATCTGACTTCTTGTGGAAGGAATATAGGGACAATTTTTCATGAGTGTGTGAATCTTCTTGCATTTGTAGATCTTGTAAGCAAATGATTTGTGGGTGCAGTCAGAGACTGAAACATTTAAGAGGCTGTAGCAGTAGACATAAAAAGGGAGGCCCAGTGATGGCTGAGATGAATCTTTCACTCACAGTGAAAAATAATGAATTGATTTTACCTCCATTGACCTCAGTGTGAGCAGATTGAGGCCTTAAAGTGCAGGTTTCTCTTTATGATGACTCTTGATTGTCTCATACCTAATAAGCATTAAATTCACTCTTAATCTAAAAGAAGTGCAGGAGAAAAAGTAAAATGGTTTTATTAACTATATTAGAGAAATGGTCAGGCTCTTACACACAACAGTAAATCAGGGAAATATTGCTAGGCTGGGCCAGTATCTTTGTGACCTCACAATGTGCATTATACATTTCATTTATAACTCTGTGGTAGAAATTTCTTTCAGGCTAAATAGAGCTCCTGTATAGTAGAATTCTGTTTAAATGATATGACTATCTTGAAATTACATGAGTTAAAAAAATCCAGATGTGTACAAGTTTGAGACAGTATATTTTTTAGAGGAGGAAATATTTTCTAGACATGCTGTACTTAAAGGTGTGGTATAAAGATAAGAGCTAGGAGAAATTTTGGCTCTGACACATTCCTCCTGTGGCCTAGGATGTTGTAGGTCTGTTAACCTGCTTGTTTGTTTTCCCCTCATGATGCGTGTTGTGAAGATTCATTTAGGTGGTAAATTGTGAAGCCCTAGTGTATCTGAGAATTTGGTTTTGTTTATAATGCAGTCAGAACCAGATGCAGTTTAATCACTTTCAATAGCTGCTGGAACAAATAATCTACATGGAACTTGATTTAAAAAGTTTTAACATCAGTGCAAAATTAGAGTTTGTTCCTGTAAGCCATCATTCATGTGTATAAGGAGCATGGGTCTGATTTTCAAAGGTATTTGGGTTACCAAAGATGCAAGATAGATATGTAGTGGAATTTTCAAAAGCACCTACCTGTTTAACTCTATTCTTCAATTTGAAGATATGGGAGTTGGTGGAAAAGCTTTCTTCTGCTCTGGAAGAAGCTCCTCTCCTTCTGGCCCTGAAGATTTGTGATCTGCTGGCCTTTAGATCATGCTGCAGAGGGTTGGATGGTGATTAAACCTGTGTGAGAAAGGGGAGTTTTGTGAGGCAGGAGTTCTGCTGATTGTCATGGTTAACTTGCTGTGTGATTTTACTTGGGTTCTTTTAATTTGTGGCACTAGTGCCTTAAATCTTGGATAAGTGCCTTCATTTGTATTGTAGAAATCTAGATATATGAATATAATAAAAGATCCTTGATGACATAAGAATAGCCAGATTAGGTCAGACCAAAGGTCCATGTAGCCTAGAATTCTGTCTTCCAGTAGTGGCCATTGCCAGATGCTTCAGAAGGAATTAACAGAACAGGACAATTATTGAGTCTCAGCTCCTATTAGTTGGAGGTTTAGGGACAGCCAGAGTGTGGAGTTGTGTACCGGACCATCTTGGTTAATAGTCATTGATTTATCTAATTCATTTTTAACCCAGTTATACTTTCAGCCATCACAGCATCCTCTGGCAGTGAATTCCACAGGTTGACTGTACATTATATGAAGAAATACTTCCGTATGTTTGTTTTAAATCTGCTGCCTAATAAATTTCATTGTGTGACCCCTTGTTCTTGTATTAAGTGAAGGGAATAATAACACTTCCTTGTTCACTTTCTCTACACCATTCATGATATTATATAACACTATCATGTCTGTCTTTAGTTGTCTCTTTTCTAAAATGAACAGTCCCAGTCACATATTTGCTGATACCTTTAAAGAGTTCTAATTCATTGGGGAAATGTTATTTTCTTGTACAAAAGCCAGCTGACTCATCCCCAAGGTATCATGTTCATTGATGTGTCTGGTAATTCTGTTCTTTAATATAATTTCAGTCAATTTGCTTGATACTGACATTAGGTTTACTGGCCTGTAACTACTGGGATTGGCTCTGGAGCCTTTATAAAAGCTATCCACTGGTTATCTGGTACAGAGGGTGATTTAAGCAGTAGGTTACATACCACAGTCAGAACTCTTGGTTGAATATCATCAGATCCAGGAGACTTTTTAGTGTTTAATGTATCAGTTCCAAAATATCATCTCCTGACATCATCATTTGGGACAGTTCCTCAGATTTTTTCACTGAAAAAGAATGGCTCAGGTGTGAAGATCTTCCTTACATCCTCTGTAGTGAAGAGCAATGCAAAGGATTCATTTAGCTTCCCCACCACATTCTCATTTTCATTGACTGCTCCTTTAGCATTTTGTTTGTCCAGTGGACCTGCTGACTCTTTAGCAGGCATCCTGTTTCTGATGTATTTAAAAATTGCTGTTAATTTGTATGTCTTCTGCTAGTTTCTCTTCAGACTCTTTTTTGGCCTGTCTAATTATACTTCTACACTAGAGTTGTCAGAGTTGATGCTCCTTTGTGTTTTCTTCAGTAGTATTTCACTTTTATAAGATATTCTTTTGTCTCTACCTTCCTATTTTACTGTGGTTTGTAGCCATGCTGGCTTTTTTTTTTTTTTGGCCCGTTAGGGTTTTTTTTAATTTGGGATATACATTTAGTTTGAGCCTCAATTATAGTGTTTTAAATAGTTTCCATGCTGTGTGCAGGCATTTTACTCTTGTGATTGTTCCTCTCAATGTCTGTTAACTTGTTTCCTCATTTCCCCCTTTCTGAAGATAAATGGCATTGTAATGAGTTTCTTTGGTACCCTGCCCCCGGATGTTACATTTAATTGCATTACAGTTTCTATAACCAAGCAGTTCATCTATATTCACCTGTTGAACCACACTGTGTGTTACACTTAGGATTAAATCAAGAGTTGCCTCTCCTCTGTGAGTTCAAGGATAAGCTGGTCCAGGAAGAAGTCAATTATCCTGTGTAGAAACTTTATCTTTGTATTCTATCCTGAAGTGACATGTACCCTGTCAATATTGAAATTCTCCATTATTATTGGGTTTTCTATTTTTGTAGTCTCTCTGATCTCCCTGAGCATTTCACAGTCATGATCACCATTCTGCTGACATCGTTGGTAGTTATTCCCACAACTATACTTCTTCAAGCATGGAATTTCTATTCATAGAAATTCTGTTGTACTGTTCGATTGATTTAAGTATTTTACTATATTTGATTATTCTTTCTTTTATCCATAGGGCAATGTTTCTCAAAGTGGGCCATGGTCCACTCTAAGAAAGCCGCTAACAGACTGCTCCCGTTTGTTTACTTACTGGCTCTGCAGCCATGGAGACTTGTGACTCCCATTGGCTCTGGTTGGCTGTTTGCAGCCAAGGGGAGCCGCGAGGCTCCATGGCTGCAGAGACGGTAAGTAAACAAACTGGAGCGGCCCATTAGCAGTTTTCTCAGAGTGGACTCGTGGCCAACTTTGAGAAACACTGGCATAGGTACACTCTTTCACCAGTGCGACCTACTCTGTCATTCCTATATAATTCGTATCCTGATATTTCTGTGTCCCATTGATTATCATTGTTACAACCAGTTTCTATTATGCCTATTTATATCAATACAGCAGAACATCAGATTATGAGCTGACCGGTCAAACACATTCTGCATTTCAACCGGGAAGTATTCAGTCAGGCAGCAACAGAGACAAAGAAAAAAAATCAAATGGTACAGTGCTGTGATAGATATGAACTATGAAAAAGTAAAGGGAAAGCTTTAAAAATGATTTAACAAGGTAAGGAAATTATCTGAGCTTGTTTCAATTAAATTAAGATTATTAAAAGCAGCATTTTTCTTCTGGATAGTGAAGTTTTAAAGCTGTATTACATCAATGTTCAGTTGTAAACTTTTGAAAGAACAACCATCATGCTTTTACAGTTATGAACATTTCAGAGTTACAAACAGCCTCCATTCCAAAGGTGTTCATAACTCTGAGATTCTACTGTATTCCCATGTAATATCTGTCACTCAGATTCACCCACCTTCGTAGTTAGATGTCCATCAGAATTGTTGAGCGCACTTCTGATTTTAACTGTGGAGAGTAGGAGATGATCTCATCTTCTCAGGCCTGCAAAAGGTATACCAACAGCCAGTGCAGACCATGGAGGGCTTCATACTTATATCTTGTTCAAGTGAGCAATGACAGTCTGCCAAATCACAGCATCAGTAAAACTTTCTCTCTTTGGCTGTTGTGTGCTTGGCCTGTACAGGAATTCTCATACCAAAATGTGTTACCAGAATGAATGGAATGAACTGTTGTGTTTTTTTCAAGTTGCCTAGATATATTTACACGAGTAAATGAATAATTAAAGTGTCTGGTATCTCTTCACACTTTAGAAAAATGGTTTATGTTTACTGGGAGCCATTACTCTGACATCTCCTTGCTCAACCACTTCCCTGAAGGATTATTTATTTTTCCGTTTTATCTTGTTGTTTATAAAACTTGCATAGAAAAAAAATTACAAAGAAGAAAAAGATTGAAGTGGGAGGCGAGGAGGTGCCAGGGAAGACCCTAGAGGGCAAGATGGTGTCTGGAAGCGTTACAGCTTAGAGAGTGCTATGTGTCATGGTACTGAAACTCTCTTCAGTGGAACGTAAATACCTCATTGTGTAGGATGAGATAGGAGTTTCTGCTGCTTTCTTACCAGAGTGTCTGTGAAATCTCTGAGTCAGCAGATATGGAGACTGATTTTGGGATAGATAGAGCCTAACAAGAGATTTTTTTTCTTCTTAAGAGTGATATAAAGAGTAAGCAAATCTTTTTAAATGCAGTTCTAGCCATATTTGTATCCCTAGATTCTAATATGGCCCCATCCTTGTAGCATTCTATTCTCTAGTCCAGCGCCGGGGAGCCTCAGGCCTGAGGTCTGAATGCAGCCCCCAGCTTGCCTGGATCTGGCCCCCAAGGCTCAGGGCCACCCCCAGCATGGGGAGCCTGTGCTGGCACTCCAGTCCCCCCACTCCCCTACCACGGGGCTGGGGGGCATACAAAATCTACGAGTCTGGGCCCCCCCCAGACTCAACTGTGCAAGGGGAAGGTAGCGAGTGTCTTTCCCCTTCTTTTTTAACTTCTCTCTTGTGTGTGGCCCCCGACTGATTTTTCTGTGGGTCAGTGGCCCCTGACCCAAAAAAGGTTCCCCACCCCTGCTCTAGTCTATATAGTTTTAATACCACCCCTGTCATCAAAGTATTTGAGGCACCTTCATGTAGTGCAATATCTTCTTCATCCTTTCCCTACGGGAGAGTTGTGTGTGCAGTATACTGTTTTGCTTTGGAAGGAGTTTTTGCTGTTGTTTAGATTTCTTTTATCAATGTACATGCCGATATGTGTTTATATTAGAGAAAGCAAGGTCCTTGCACTTGGAGCGGAAGGTGGTGAGTTTTGTTACTTTTTGATTTAGCATCGGCTACCTCCCAAGTAATTTTTAAAAAAAGGATAGTAACAATTAGTCATGTGCTGTCTCCCTTCCCAGCCTGTGCTCACCCATTCTGTGTGGCCATGTTGTGTGTGTGTGTGTGAAGAAATTTTTGTGGAAAAGCTAAAGAGATGGGGTTAGCATTTTGTTCTGAATGTCCATAGTCATTCTGATCTATTATGGGAACGAGCCCCTTTTAGCTGAGGTCCAACTCCTGTGAAACTTCTGTCTCAAGAACTCAGGAGAATCATCCATTTTCATAGTTCTAGTAGAATGTAACTGTCATTGGAGGTTATGATCATGTGTACAGAAGTGATCTCTCAGGTAGCGCATACCCAGTCCCATGGAGTGCTTTGAACAGCACTAGTGAGATCTTCAATGGTTTTCAACAGGAAGCCATTGAAATCACTGGCACACTCTAGGGCAGTGTTTCTTAAACTGTATTGAGTCAGAGGTGTTGCTGCGGAGAACAGAATTCAAGATGGCCGCCCTAAAAGGGGCAGGTGACCTTTTTTTTTTGTGCTCAACAACTTCCCCCCCTTTTTTTCCTGAATAACTTTCCCCCGACCTTTTTTTTTTCTCATCAAAAAATCCTTGGTATTCCGCATAAAAAAAATTATTGTTTGGTGTTCCTCAGTCTTAAAAAGTTTAAGAAACACTGCTCTATGGTATGTCTACACTGCAATTAGGCATCCATGGCCAGTGTTCCCTCTAAGCTGTGCGCTTGTGCGGCTGCTCAGCGGAGATTAAAATGCTGTCCAGCTGATTAGCAGAGTGCCTACAGCTAGGTTTGTGTTTCTACTGGTGGTGCACATTTTCACATGCCTAAACATTTATTCTGCACATGAATGGAAAAAAATCTGCACACGGATGGAAAAGATTAGAGGGAACATTGCCCATGGATGGCCTGTGCCAGCTGACTCAGACTAAGGGGCTCAGGCCAACTGCAGTGTAGATGTCCCAGAGCCTAGGCTGCTGCAGTGTAGACACAACCTGACATGATGTTCATGCCACCCTCTATTGCTTATGAGATAGGCTACTTAGTAGAGAGTGCTACTTTAAGGTGTGTACCTTTATTTCCACATGTGCATTATAATAATGGTGACTACATGTCAACAGCGATACATAGAAACAGATGTTCTTACAGTGATTGTTGTTGGGGCATACAGCAGCAGTTAGGGGTCCCTGAGGCTGTGAATTGTGACTTAACAATTGGTGGAGCAATGCCATTGACAGAGAGGAATTCCAAGAAATCCAACCCTCTGACTTCTCTCAGTTCAGCTCCATCCAGTTGCTCTTTAGTGGGCCTTGGGAAAGGCAGTATAGAACTGGACAATGTTATTGTCTTGTCTTTAATGATGTGCAAAGATATTTACAGCTAAATGAAAATCCGTGTTTTATCCCTGAACACTAAAAGTGTTTTTAGGCCTAACTCAAATAAAAAGTTGTAAATTTTATTATCTCCTTTTTTATTTTTCCCCCAAATAATATAGTGTATGTTGCATAAGATACCAGTTTGTGCTTTTATGAAAAATGTGTGATTTTTCATAAGGATCTCAACAGTGCTTGGAAAATATCAGGGTCCAGTCCTGCCTGGGCTTTGTTTCTTCACCTTGTGCTGAAACAAATAGGAGGTCTGTACAAGGAGGGCTCGTGGGGTATTTTTAGTAAAAGGCATGGACAAGTCACAGGCAGTAACAAAAATTTATGACTCTTGACCTGTCCATGACTCGTACTATATTCCCCTGACTAAATCTTGGAGGGATGGTTTAAGGGGGTGCTATGGGTGCTCTTGGAGGACAGATCTGGTGTGGGGGTGCAGCAGGTACTCAAGGAAGTGCTTTTGGAGGGTAGTAGTGGTGCTCATGCTGAAGTCCCAGAGGTCCCAAAAAGTCATGGAAACATGATAATTTGTGCAGGCCGCTGGGCAAAGCATGCGTGAAAGGCCCAGAATGGTCAGGGCGAAGGGTGGACAGGGCAGGGCTGAGGGCAACTAGCCCTCAGCACTGCTGGGACCATAGTGCGTTACTCCCCCCCACCACCTCCAGCCCTCAGAACTGCCGGGATTGTGCAGGGCTGCACTCTGGTAGCAATTTAAAGTGTCTGGGGCTCTGGTTGCCACCGCTGTAGCAGCAGATCTCTTTGGATCACCAAGCCTCAGGGCAATTGTCCCCTTTACCCTTCGCTCCCCCTTGGAAGATCTGCACAGAATCCGTGATTTCTGTGACCTGCATGACCATCTCGCAACCTTATTGACGATACCTCTGCAGGTTAGTAAGTAATCATAGGTTCTAAGGCCAGAGGGTTCTATTGTGATCGTGTAGTCTGATCTCCTGCATAACACAGACCAGAAACAACGAGAAGTCCTGTGGCACCTTATAGACTTATTGGAGCATAAGCTTTCGTGGCAAAGACCCACTTCGTCAGATGCATGTCCATCTGACGACGTGGGTCTTTGCCCACGAAAGCTTATGCTCCAATAAATCTGTTAGTCTATAAAGTGCCACAGGACTTCTTGTTGTTTATGCAGATTCGGACTAACATGGCTACCCCTCTGATACAGGCCAGAAAATTTCACAAAGTGATTCCTTCATCAAGACCATATTTTCTGTATAGCTTAAGTGTATCCTGTAGAAAGACATGCAAGGATTTCATGGCAAAGAGTCTACCATATGCCTAGGTAAGTTGTTTCAATGGTTAATTTCTCCGCTTTTAAAGTGTTCCACATTATTTCTCATCTGAATTAGTCTAGCTTTGTTCCCCAGCCATTGGATCATATGATGCTTTTGTCTGCTAGTTAAGGAGCCCTCCTCTATCAGAAATCTTCTCCTCAGATATGCACTTGTAACCCTTCTGCCGGGTAGGCCTGGCAGCAACCAGGGCCAGGTTCAGTATCTAGGGTCCATCTCACACAGAACCGGCTCGAGCCCCCACCCAGTAACCTGGGAAATTCACACACCCCTGCGTGCCTCTGAGAGGCAGTACTTCCCCACTCGCAAGCACAGAGTCTGAGTGTAGGAAAGAAACATTTAATGAAACAGAGAGAGAAGTCATACGGCATTAACTTGGGAAAATACCACAAACAGAGTTCATTGCCCAAACATGAGCTCAACTCTCCGCCCCCCAGCCAAGAATCACCCGAAGTCCCAAAGTTCGACACCCCAAAAGTCTCTGTCCCTGGTCAGTGCCACCCAGAGTCCAAAAGTTCACCTGCAGGGTTTTACCTCCCAACCTGGGTAGAAATGGGGGTGGGGGGATAGATAGGGGCACCTTACATGGTCCGAGGCCGACGGCCCCACCTCTCCGTAGGGTTCTGCTGCAGTCTTTAACATGAGCCACTCCGCCACGCTCCACCAGCTGTCTCGTCCCACTCCACCAGACGCTCCGCTAGTCGCCTGCCGCCACTTCTACCAGCCACGCCGCGCTGCGCCGCTGGTTGTCTGCCGCCACTCCTATCAGCCGCACCATGCCACTGGTTGCCTGCCACTGCTCCTCGCCTGCCGCCACTCCTACCAGCCGCGCCACGCCGCTGGTCGCTGCTCCTCACCTGCCGCCGCTCCCACCAGCCACTCTGATGGCCGCCGCCGCTTCGCTGGCTGCCATGGGTCTGGCTCCCAGCCAAACCAATGATTTCAGCTCTTTGTGATTTCAACTTTTTAGCCACCACCTAGACTGGCAAAGGATTCCAGCTTCCACTGGACTAGCAAAAAGACTCTTCATGGGCTATGTCTACACTTGCGGCTTCTTGCGCAAGTACGGCCGTTCTTGCGCAAGAATCTGCAGAGCGTCCACACTGCCCGCCTGCTCTTGCACAACTAAATTTACAGTACGGTGTGGTAAGAGAGGGCTTCTTGCGCAAGAGCTACGCTCTTCTTTAACAGGTGTAAGCCCTTTTGCGCAGGAGCTCTTGCGCAAGAGGGCAGTGTGGACGCTCGGCAGGGATTTCTTGCACAAGAAAGCCCTATGGCTAAAATGGCCATCAGAGCTTTCTTGAGCAAGAGAGCATCCACACTGCCATGGGTGCTCTTGCACAAAAGCACAGCTCGCACATGGCAGTGTGGACATTTTCTTGCGCAAGTCTTCTTGCACAAGAACACTTGCGCAAGATGTTCTTGCACAAGAAGCCACCAGTGTAGACAAAGCCATGGAGTCTGCTTTAGGTCTGTCCTTAAAGGGGGAAAGGGGTAAGTTGGGCCACTCTTACAGCTCACACCTGACAGGTGTGACACATGCTGACTCAGGCCCTTTAACCCGTCTCCCCAGCTCAGTTCACTCAACTCTGGAAGGGGGGAGGCTTGTTCCTCGGAGACCTCTTACAATGATGGTGTCTCTCCTGCAAGCACTGGTGTCATGTTTTACAGTTCCCACATTTAGGGGTAGCATGATTTGTGACCCCCACAACAGCCCCAAATTATTTACAATACACCACATTCCATTCCAATACTGATCCTCCATCAGCCTGGCTGAATTGGATTTACATAGCCACACCTCGTATTCCCTCCCCCTCCTGGCATGAGCTGTATTTACATATCAACAGTTAATTATCTTGCAGAGCTAAACAATTGTAGTAGGCACACCCATGCCCAGGGCAGCTCTCTCCTTTTAGCTGGCTGATAGCAAGCAGCAGTTCAGCCCCTGCTTACACACTCACAAATCATCACCTGTAAATTTCTTTTGGACAAACTAAATACATGAACTTCTTTAATATAAGGGACAGCGTTTCCATAATTCAGATAATTCTTGTAGCTCTTTTCTCAATACTGCCAATCTTTATATAATATGGACACCAAAACTGGACAGTGTATTCCAGGAGTGGTCTCTCAAAGATCATAGATTATGGTAATAACAGTTTCCTACATCTACTCAATAGTAACCTTCTTATTTGTGCAAGGAGCATATGTGCACTTTTAGCTTCTGTATCAGATGGAGAATATGCAGGTGGATGGTTAGCCACCATTATTACACTCTTTTTACAGATGGGTAAACTAACGCACAAAGAGCTAAAGCATTTATGCATGACCATGAGTCTATGTTAAAGCTGAAAAGATAACCTACTATTGCTAACTCCCTGGCTCTAACTACCCGCTTCCGCCTCATTGTGTATTTCTAAGCAGAATTTTATTTTTTAACAGGATCTCCAAAAGTTATGACTAAAAATTAAATGTGTGCAAAGACTATGGTTTGCTAGGAAAAGTTACTTAATCTGAAAAAAAAATCAATTTAGGAAATAAAATACAAAGAGCACATTTAGGGCAGAGAGAATTATAGTGGTATGGCAGAGAAATACAGTGGTTTAGAAGCATCAATATGAATAGAACTCAAGGAACATTATTCTAGTTAGTGAAATTTTTATTATAGAGCATCTCAGTGTAAAAAAGTAATGTTCTTATGTCTTATCACACTAATATTCTGCACATTTATCTTGCTGAACAGAGTCTAAATTTAAGTTATAAATAACGAGTACTTTGAGATGGCTTTTCCAGATAAAATTGCAAAATCAACTGGTAGTATTTTTTTAAAAGAGTACCAGTAGAAATGTAGCTGACTTTGTTCATATTGCCCTGTCTGTCTGTCTCTCTTTCTCTCATTTGAAAATAAACTGTGGCAATATTGTGTATTATTCTCTGTGTTTATATTCTGCTTTTCATTTATTTAAATTTCAAGATGCTTTCCAATGTACATAGAAATATGATTGTTTCTGTGTCACTGCTATTGACGGCCTTGTCTGCTTACCAACCAGCAACCAACTGTAAAAGCATTTTCCATAAATACTTTTTCTACATACACATTGCCAGACTGCTGTAGAACAAGGAAAAGGCTATATCCTCTTCAACAGCAGCATTTACAGTGCTTGCCGCAGCTGGTACTGCCATGCGTCTTGGTATTAAGGATTATTCAAATGAGTACAGTTTGTTCTATTTAGGAACAAATAAAGTGTATTCCCCTACACAGTCCCTGCTAGATCCATGTGCAGAGTCCATTGTGCTGAAAGAATTAACTAGGATTGTTGTGATAAGGTCTAAAAAACTGTACAACTTGTGGACCAGATTTTCAGAGGTGATGAGCATGCCTCAGCGTTCATGGACTTGTTGCTGCATGTGCTCAGCCTGCCTATAAATCAGGCTCTGCTTCTTTATGACCAGGTCTCACAAGGGACTGCATGTGTTCTGGCATGTGCTGAGCCACCTTAGACTCCCAGTGACGTTGTGGAAGTTGAAGACATTCATTCCTAGTATAGACTGGGCTTGCAGGGCCTTAAAGGTTGTCAAGGCTCCTTCCCCACTCTGGCACGATAAATGCAGAAGTGGGGACCCACAGAAGTACCCCAAAACCTTATCTTTCCAGGCTTTGGTATAAAACTTCCCCCCAAAATATTAACAACCTAGATTTTGGGGATAAAAACTCCGCTGCCACCACCCAAGTAATGATAAGAAAGCCAGGGGAGAGATCACTTGGGGTATGTCTACACTACCACCCTAGTTCGAACTAGGGTGGTTAATGTAGGCATTCGAAGTTGCAAATGAAGCCCGGGATTTAAATATCCCGGGCTTCATTTGCATCTTGCCGGGCGGGCGCCATTTTTAAATCCCCTTAGGTGGAACTCCCAAATTCAAATTGCTTCCTCCAGCAATTGATATTTTAAATACACATTGATGAAGGGACTAAATTTAGATGCTTGGGACCATCCATCCCACTGTTTTAAACATACAAAAAGGTTTTCTGCTACATTTTCCATCCTAGGAGTTTGTTCTCTTGAGGCTCAGGGATAGGGTTGCCAGGTGTCCGGTATTCAACCGGACAGTCTGTTTTTTGGGCCCTCTGTCTGGTAAAAAAATCCAGAAAATACCGGACATGTGCAATGTCCGGTATTTCCTGGTTTTCCGGCTGGGCGCCAGACGGAAGCCTGGCGGGGGTGGGGGGAGTGACTGGGAGGTGGGGCGCAATTGGCGCTGGGAACCCTGGTTGCGTGTGAGGAGGAGGGGGGGCAGCCCAGTCCATGCTCCTGGGCGCTGGTCAAGTGCGTGGTGGAGCTGCAGCCAGACTGACTTGCGCGGGACGGGAGCGCCCTGAGATCTGCACAGCCTGGATCAGTCCTGCTCCCTGCCGGCTGATTCGCTCCCCCGCCCCCTCCTAGCCAGCTGGTTGGTTGATTCTCCCCGACTTCTCCTCACGATCTTCCCCAGCCAGTCCCTCCCCCCGCCGCCAGCTCTGCCTCCTGCTGGCCGGTTCCTGCTCCAGATCTTCCCTGGCCAGCCCTGCTGCACCCCCCCGCCAGCCCTGCTTCCGGTGGCCAGTTCTCCCCTCCTCCTCCTCCTGAGCTCCCCCGGCCAGCTCCGCACCTGCCGGCCGCCCCCCCTGCCCCGCGATATCCTGCGGCCAGCCCCATTCCGCCCAACCCCCTCCCCAACCAGCCCTGCTTCCCGTTGGCCCCCCAATCTCCCCTGGCCAGCCCCACTGCCCCCCCCCCCTTAGCTCTGTTTCCCGGCCCCCCCCTCCTCCTGGCCAACACCGCTTCCCTCCCAGCCGGTCCCTGCCCTCCTTCCCCCCATGAACCGTGTCCGGTATTTTTTTTATGACTACCTGGTAACCCTGCTCAGGGATGAACCAGAATGCATTAAACCTAATTTGTCATGTATTATGTGGAAACAGCATAACAGTCAAAGGGAGTCTAATGTTGGGCCCTTCATTTAAGAAGCAGCACAGGCCTTATAAGGCATGTTTAAGATGCAGAATTTGTTTTGAAAATATTAATGGAGATTACATGGTGATTCATTAACATTTTTGCATTTTACTGTTGATTGGAAGGATTCAAACATGCAACAATAATTTTCCCTCTGAGAAATGGCACAGTTGTAATCAGCTTCATCTTCCTTGTCCTGTGGCTGCTACCTGATATGAGACTGTGCCTCTAGTTACCACTTGAGATTTGTTCTGTGGTTTTAAGACCAGGCGCAGAATTAGCCAGAGTCTTTGTTATTGGCAGCTAAATGTATTATTAATTCTTTCACATGCTTCAGATCATTTATGAACAGACTCATTACTAAATGAAGCTTTAGACAATTCATAATCTAATTTGGTCCTGCAGGAACACTGGGGAAATGGCCAGCATGTTGAATTAGCCTTGATCCATGACTGATATAATCATTTGAATTTTGTAAATAAATAGTTCAGGGCCAAAACCTGACTCCTGATAGTAGTACATCGCTGGAGAAAGGATTACAATTGACTCATGCAATGCACAGCATGTTTGCCTCAGTTGGATTTTTATGATGTAAACAAAGTTCTTGAAAATTGCACAAAAGATATTCTCTGGACAGACTCTGGGGTAATTGCTTTGTGCAACTTTGCGGTGGAAGAGACCACTGCCATATTTAATGCATTGGTGCACGGTTTTACAGGCATACCACAATGTGCAAATAAGAAAGCGATAGCTAGTAATTAAGTTCTTACTCCAAAATTGTAATTACTGTTTATGCAGCCATTTTTTCCTAGATAGCACAAAGAATTATGGATACGAGCAGTTCTGAATGTTCTCATTTTCTGCAACTGTGAGTTCTCCTGCATGTTTAGTCTGTATTGCCCAATACAGAGGTTTATAATGTGTCATGGCTCTGGAATGTAGTTCTCTTCTTTTGCAGGAAAATATGTGGGATAGCAGGACTTGAGACTTACAATTTCAGGAACTTTTCTGTTGAACATACTATGAGGGCAAAATATTGTTTCAGGCTACATACAACTTTCCATACTAAAAGGAAAGTCTGAAAGTTTGACTGGAAACTACTGATGAATTTTAGTCACAATTCTTTCTCACAATCCTTTGCATGCAATAGTTCCCTTTGGCTGATGGTGGGCTGTGGGTAACACAGCTTGAAAAAATTGTTTTAAAAGATGTCATGTAGCGTATATACATGATACCTCCTTTCTAGTTTGTAAACTCTCAATCAGGGCCTGTCTTCTTGTACAGCACCTAACGTGATGGGGCTCAGATCTCAGCTAGGGCTTCTAAGAGCTGCAGATATATATATAATACTTATAATTTGTATAGTGTTGCCATTCACTTACAATGTTCCCTCACAAGACAATAAAGGTACTTCTTTTGTGATTACTGTTTGTAAAAGATTTTTTTAAAATGGTCATAGGACTAATTCTGTGTGGTGCTGAGCACTCTCCATTTATACTGGTTTCAACAGCAGTTATGTCCCTATTGGAGTGAACTCTCAAGTATGACAGAGATTTGTTTACTAGAATCAGGATGTGTATGGCATCTGTTTTTCTTATGAAATATTTCAAATGTTTTCAGTTTGGAAGGCTCATGCTTTTCTAATTTCTAACTTTCATTAGAGTGGTTTATTTTTGGTCTAAAGTTAGATTTAAAATGGTGATAAGTGATAGGAAAGCAAAACTGTTCCATATTTTTCATTTCTCCTACTCCCAGTGTGCCAGGAATCTGCTAAATAGTTAAATGTCATTCAAAGCAATTTTTTTTTTCGAAAAATTAACATCCTCCCTTACAGATGATTATCCTACATTAAAAAGGCCTATCCTAATCAAGTTATAAGTCCATTTTAGGACAGATGTCTCAGTAATAAAAATAATCTACTCAGGATCTAAGTCTACTGCACTGCACCCACATTAAGCTCCTTTGTGTGGGGTATGTGTGTGTATTTGTGAGGGGGTTAGATAAGCATTTCAGTGAAATGTCAATATACACTATTGGCACCTGTAACATATGTTTTAACTCACTGTTACTGATTTATTCATCAAAACATTATATGGCCTTGTAGATTTAAAATAAATCAAAACAAAAAGGATTGCATAACGTTTGTTTGTACCCACATTTAAGCCTGATGATGATGTTTTAGTTATAGAAAGAGATGAATGAAGTAGATGAAGTTGAATGAAATTCAATTAACCTTAACACCCTCTAAGTTTCTTTCTAAAATCAGTGAGTGTTACATTATGTAATCAGTGTTTGTAAACTGCTGACTGCCTGGCATAGAAGTATATACAGCAAACTCCCCATATGCTGGTGCCCCTGCAGCAGGTACCTCTCCATTGAATTGCTGACAAGTGTGGCTGAGAGGGAAGAGCTGCACACTGGGGGTGCATCTACACTATACCTGGAGCTTTAAATAAGCTACGCAATTTGAGCTACGCAAATTGTGTAGCTTATTTTGAAATTTGGAGCTGTCTATGAAGCACTTATCTTGAAATAAATCACTATTCCGAAATGTCCCTTACACCTTGTGGAATGAGGTTTATAGGTACAGTAATTCCTCATTTAACACGTGCCCACTTAACACGTTTTCGTGATAGCATGATTTTTTTTTTAGGGAATGTTTTTTAAATTACACGACCGTCCCCGGAATAACACGATTTCCCCAGCCGGCCCATTGCTGGTGGCTGCGCGGGGCTTCCCCCGCCACCCTGCAAAGCAGTGGAGGGTTTGCCGTTTGCCGCACCATTCCCCGCTGACTCCCCCTTGCCGGACGCTTTGCCCCCTCTCCTCCGCCCCCACTTGCAGGCCGGCGGCTGGGTTTCCCCAGCCGGCCCGTCGCCGGCAGCTGTGCGGGGCTTCCCCCGCCTCCCTGCAAAGCAGCTGTGCGGGGCTTCCTCCGCCTTCCACTGCTTGCTGCACCGTTCCCCGGCAACCCCCCCTCGCCGGATGCAGTGCAGGTCCCAGCAGACCAGTCACAGGGGCATACTCCCAACCCAATCCCCCTCCCCTCTCCTCCCCTTCCCTTCCCCAGAGCCAAACACCTCCCCTCCCTGCTGTAACCCAGTCCCCTTTTTCCCCCAACCTTATGTCCCGGTCCCAACAGACACCACCGCTTGAAACACAACCCCCACCTTTTTCATTATTTTCAATGGGAAAATTGACCCTGCATAACACGTTTTCACTTAACACGATCATTTTCTGAAACATATCTATAGTGTTAAATGAGGAATTACTGTATGTCGGAATAGCAAGCCCATTATATTTTGAAATAACAGGCGTGCTCAAAAGATGTGGAATAACTATTTTGGGATACCAAATAGTGCTGCAGTGTAGACATAGCCTGGGTCTGCATTCCAGTTTTAGCCCTGCTGCTGACTTGCTATGTGTGAGTTTGAGCATGCTGACCTACCCCAACTCCCATCGAAATCAGTGGGAATCTTTCTATGCATTTCAGTAAGAGTTGAGCTGTACCTGTAACCTTTTACTTCCATTTCCCCTTCTGCAGTTTCCTGGTTCTAATGTTTAAAAAGTGGTACATTGTCTCACTTCATCAAATTGGCAGTGTGGAGCCCACCAAACAAATTCAGTATTATTTAACACCTTCTATTTTTAATTCTTCTAAGACAACTGTTCCATACCTCCACCTGCTGAATGAAAATACTGAAATGTGTAGTTAGACACAGTAGTTAAACTTGCAGTTATGCTCAGAGAGGACAGAATGCAAGCTAGAACAGGATTTAGGGCTGGCCACCCCAATCCTCTTATACCCACCACCCATGCTGTGGCTTGTGGGTGCAGATGAGCACCCCTATTTTTTCAGTGGGTGATGGAGCTCTGAGCCTACAATCACCACCACTACTCCAGCAGGTGGACTGCAGTACTACCTGGAAGTATTGTTGTTTCCTCTGAAAAATTTCCTATTGATCACTTCTAAGTGGGATTCTGGTCCCTACAGAGAGTGATGTAATAGGATATGGTAAAACTTTTATTCCTTGAAGAATAAAAAATGGTAATGTAAATAGGGGAGACTGACCAAAGTGGGGACACAATGATAGAAATACATATGGTGTTTAACAAATTGTATAAGCTAAATGTGTCATTGAGCAGCACAGTGTACAGATGTCCTTTGTGATGAGAGATTTGAGCATTGAGTATTGGGTGTGCTACTGATGATAACAGTAATTCTGTTTTTGGTCTGTTGTGACCAGCTAGCACAGAAGAGCTATTTGGGAAGACTGTTACAAGACTACCACTTATTTCAGAGCTAGTTTAGATTCTGCTAGCATTTCCACAGTAAACCTATTTCCAAGGGTTTATGACTTGGCATTAAAAATGTGCATCTCAGCAAAAAGACATTTAGGCATTTAGCCATTTTAAAAATTTCACGGATGGAAGCAGAAGTTCACGAATACAGTATCACATGAGTCTTGCTCTTGTGTATATGAATCCAAGCAAATGCATAAGCTCTTCAAGGTCTGAATGGTTTCTTGCTATGGGTCTGCAAAATCAGGTTTCAATCCTTATTGGCCCCTAATGTTTGATAAGTACTTATGTTTAGGAAGAAAGAAGGACAGTTTAGTAGTTGGATCCCTCACATGGGAAAGGGAAATGTGAGTTTGCTTACCTGCTCTGCTGCAGACTTCCTTTGTGACCTTGGACAAATCTCTTAGCCTTCTGAGTCTCAGTTCCTCATCTGTAAAATGGGAATAATAGCACTTCTAAACCTGAGTCCTGTGAGGAGAAATATTAAAGCTCATGAGGTGCTCAGATTAGAAGTGCCATATTAGTATCTTACACAAAGAAGGAAGGTGGTTCCAAATACTATTTGATTTTCAGTGCTAAATGACTGAAAGTTACTTGTAGGGAACAATGGCATATTTAGTTGGGACATAGCCCTGTGATGGCTTGCAAGTAGAACTCCAGCAAGTGCAACTCCTGGTTCTGTGGGCAGCCTCCCGCTGGGATCAGACCACTGTGTTTTCAGCAGACAAGGAAAAAATATCTTTGACTCATTTAGAACAGCCTAGTCATAGAAGGAGGCTGGGGAGAAATTCCGATTCCTGGTGCAGTGATGGCAATATTATACATGAAAGTTTAATGCTACTTAAATTCTGACTAATTTTTCTAATCCAAATCCAGCTCAAGAGGGAAAAAAGCAGATCAGAAAATGTCCATGGACACGTTAAATGGCTTGTAAGTCAAAGTCCTAGCTGATCCCATTGTACGTAGACACACAACAGACTGGAATCATTGTGGTCGAATGGGTTCATAAACACTCTTTGGAAAGAAGCTAAATATGGATTAATATAATTGACCATAACAGCTTGTTGGGTAAATAATTTCTGTTTGTAAATCACCATACAGTGTATTTGCATAATCACCTTTTTTAAAGAAAAAGGGATTTTTCTCCCTTGTACTGGAATGCGCAAAATCAGCCTACTTTCAAGCATCTTTGAAGTCTGGCATGAAATGGGAGCTGTCTGGGGTACAGAGTTACATTTTAAACAAAAAACAGCTAAAAATGCAAACAGACAAAACCCACCAGTTGCCGTGTAAATACAAAGCAATCCAAAGTTAAACCTAACACAATGGGTGAAATCCCAACTCCAGTGAAGTCAATGGCAAAACTCCCATTGACTTCATTGTCTTTGTTGCAGTGAGTCTATTTGTGCCAGCTGCTGAGATCTGCTGAGAGGTGCTGAGTGTCTTTTTTTTCCATTGACTTCAGTGGAAAATTAGTCTCTTAAGACCAGACCTTAAGTTTTGGGATCAGTATATAATGGTCTGCACCGTATGTACTGCCATACATGTGTTCAGTGGGATGGGTAAATATGCTGGTACTAAGACACTAAAGTGATTGGTGGACTAGAAACACCCGAGACAGATGCTGAGGGAGTGTTAATGAATGTTCAGAACACAGTGTGGGATTACTTTCAAGCCTCTCTAGTATTCGTTACAGTGGTATGGACCATAGTAACAAAACTTTCTCTTCCTTCCTTCTTTGTTCATTCTTTTCAGCTCCCAGACTGAGTCACTGCTACCAGGTGTCTCTTTGGGAGAGAGGAAGGGAGTGAAAACATTCTCTAGCTACAACTTTGTAGGCATTCTCAGGTACCCCAAGGTATAGCAATGACCTTCAGTTCCCTGGAGGTGTTCACCCACTCTGCTGGTCCACACGATCCTGCCTCTCCTCTCCCCTGATGTAGAGGCTCTTTTGTTTGTGGGAGTTCACTGCCCCCTCAAATGAGATTTTAGGATTTTAGGATTTGGGTCACTGTGGTTGAAGTAATATTTTCAGTGAGTCTGCTGAAGATGTTTGTACTATCTTTTTCTTTTTCCAAAGGGTGAATATTAAGTATGGCAAGTCCTACTGCTAATACTGTGATTATAAATAAACATCATGTAATTGCTTAGTGCTTTACAGGGGAAACAAGTTGGTGAGCTTAAAATAGTGTGTACTTCCTTGCCTTTTTCTCAGTACAAATGTACAGGCTTATTTATCACTCATGGAATGTGTGCCATGTAAATTTATGGCTTTTTTGAAGTTTATGGGTACGTATGCACAGCAGGGCAAAATTCGAATTAAGTTATGCAACATCAGCTGTGTCAATTGCATAGCTTAAGTTTCAATAGCTTAATTCGGCTTTTGGCGCTGTCTACTCAACAGGAAGTCAAAGGAAGAACACTCTCTTCCTTCAACTTCCTTTACTCCTTGTAAAATGAGGGTTACAGGAGTCGGAGTAAGAAGTCCTCCAGCTTGCCATTATTTCGAAATAATGGCTTGCAGCGTAGACGCGCTCTTTGTTATTTTGGAATAACGTCAGTTATTCTGAAATAACACTGCTGTGTAGACGTACCCTACGACAGATATTATTGTCAGGAACCAAAACTTAAATTTGACTTGCAGACAACAGGGTTCCTATCCTGTGGGTAAGTATGGAGTTAAAATCCATATGCACTGATTCCAGATTCTCTGAACTCTAACAAACAAAGTTACCAGTTTTAGTTTACATATTTTATAGACCCTCAGAATGAAATTGAAAAAACTACTCTTGCAGGGAACCTTAACCAAGTTTTGTCATTAAAATGACACTTTTTCAAAATGGTGGGTCATGGCTGAGCTGGCAGAGTAATATATAGGTTTTTTTAATTTCGTTTTAAGATTATGAAACTTTTTCTTTTTATCCCTTGCTTCTTTATATATATTTATATAACACACACACACATAAACACACATATATACAATTATATAAAATTAAATGTAATATATAGTGAACACAGTCCTTTAAGTAACATTCAGGCAAAACTTTCATTGATATGGGGAGCTATGTCTGATTAAGGAGTACAAGACTGAAGTCATCATCTTTGTAATGATTTTTCCAATTCATTGGTGGGAGAACCTCTAGACTTGTGGGTGCAAATATCAATATTTGGCAGCAAAAGAACAGATTTCTATACAAAAGTTGAGAAGATTGCTAGAAGGTCCTTTTATTTTATAATAAAATATTAATAATATAAAGAAAAAAAGTGGAATAATTGTATAATAATTAGATGCTATAGGGTATAGTAATTATAATAGAAGAATGATTGTTTTTAGAAATTGCTTCCTTCTAGACCCTGGATTAAAGTAGGTAGGCTCTGCCAATTCAAAGTTAAAAAACCATAAACATCAGTGCATCTGTCTGCAGTTTAATCTCACATTAAAAGATTAATCTCACATGAAAGTAATCTTAATTAATTTGTTTATTTCATATGTTCTTCAGAATTCTTTCTTTGGGCGATGGGTTTTGTTCCCCCAACCATGCAGTGTTTGCGTGGGTTCAAACTGTAAGGCTGTGTCTACATTGCATGCTTCTTGTGCAAGAACAGACATTCTTGTGCAAAAACTTGCTGGCTGTCTACACTGCACACGTGTTCTTGCGCAAGTAAATTTACAGTACAGCATCGGAAAACATGGCTTCTTCCAGAAGAGTTATTCCTCTCCCCATGAGGAATAAGCCCTCTTGCGCAAGAGCTCTTCCACAAGAGGGCAGTGTAGACAGGCAACATGAATTTCTTGCGCAAGAAGCCCCTATGGTTAAAATGGCCATCAGAGCCTTCTTGCACAAGAGCGTGTCCACACTGCCATGGATGCTCTTGCGCAAAAGCACATCTCTTGCGCAAAAATACATGGCAGTGTGGACGCGCTTTTGTGGAAGATTTTTTACACAAGAACTCTTCCGTAAAACAGTTCTTGCGCAAGAAGCCTGCAGTGTAGGCGTAGCCTAAATGTTTAGCTTCTGTCAGGGTACAGGGCCACATGTATCAAGATTGTGGGACTCCAGAATAGATTCCAATTCCCCGTGGTCTTCCAATAGCGAAACTGCTGACAGATTCAGGGTGAATATTCACCTACCCACAAGTCCCACTAGTTTGAGTGGGGAGAGACACAATGATGGGCAGTACAGGCGTTATCTCAATCCTGTCCTGTGTAGTGGAATCCCAAAGAACTTCTGTGAGATGATCGTGACAACGATACTGTGGATAAGATCTGCATTCCCTTGCTTCACCCAAATGATAATTCACTGTACCCTTTGCTCATGGAAGTCGGAGGGGATGATTGGCCCCAGAAAGGAATACTTCAGTGTTAGTAGACCCATTCTTTCTGAGTTCCGGGCATTTTTTATATATGACCTGCATCATGGGTTATGCTGGCAATGGGCAACCTAAGCTAGTGAATAGGCCGCATGAGTGTCCCTCCATCATCTCGGTGGGCCACAAGCTTGTCATAACCAAGATGGTCTCCCTGGGATAAGGTAGTTTTGGTAACTGCAGTGCTTCGATTGGATGCAGAGGGTGCACATGACTCTCATAGTCAATGTTGTATGCAATACCATGCACCTCACTTCATGTGGCCTTGCTTTATGTGCATGTCACTTTAATAATACCAGTAGGGAAAAAAACTATGCGGACAGAAACCAGCAGAATCTGGCAACCCTACACATGGGCAACAATAAACAAAATGTCTCATAAGCCACATATAGAATCCTTATGGGCCACATTGGCCCACAAGCCTCAGATTGCCCACTACTCAGTTACACCGTCACCAGCATCCCTCCATGAAATTATTTTTCTGCAGTTCGGTTCTCTGTAGTTTAGTCTTTCTCTGCTCCCTCTTCTGTGATGCTGCATGATTCTGATCATTTGGGATGAGCTCACCAGATGGTGCAAACTGGTGAAGTGCCAACGGGGCTGTGATGATTTACACAAGCTGAGGATCTGGCCTTATGGTGTTTATTATACAACCCCCTTTGTTTTAGCATTTTTCAATTCAGATACTTTAAATAATGTTAGCCACTATAAGGAAATGGTTTAAATCAGGGGAAGAAGAACTTTTTTAGTCTGCTTCTAAATGTGGCTGTTAGCGCTCAGCTAGCTGGATCAACTGATATGTATATAATAATAAGAAAAATAGCATGGATCCTACAACCATTACTTTTGGGTTAGTAGAAACCCAGAAAATAGGGGGCTGCTCAAGCAATGTACAGAACAGTGCTTACAAGGTACAGGAAATCCTTGCCATTCATGGGGGATACGTTATTGATACCACCGCGCATGGTAAAATCTGCGACTACTGGGAGGGGGGGATGTTCCCAACACAAAACAACCACATTTTCCATATAAATGATGTAATGATGCAATAGATAAATATTTACATGTAATAATGCAATAAACACATGTCATCTAAAATTTCCCGATACTACATCATTGCAGCTTCCATTTCCTTTTTTAACTTTTAGGCTTTGTTACTAGAGTGCACTGAAAAAGCGTCCTCATGCTACATTATGTGCTTGGGCTGGTGTGGTGCAGCGCACTGCGAATATGTGGAACCATGGATAGTGACACCGCAAATGGTGAGGGCTTCCTGTAGCGTATGCCCTCGGCTGCCTCTAACTTAAATGTGAGTTGAGAGCACTGAGCACCTTGCAGGACTGACAGGACATGAATTAATCAAGATCACCTTTAAGTCATTTGGCAGATTACAGCAGAGCAATATAAGATGTGCTAGAGTACCACCATGCAACATACTTCTCTAACTCTCTGTGGAAATGCGATGCATATAGGCCTGCATGGGAAGACTCCTTATGGCTAGCTAAGTAACTTTTCAGATAATAAAGAAGGGAAAGCTTTAGTTCTAATCATTTTTAGACAACTCATATTTTTTTGATGAGTGGCATGCATTATTTAGTTAAATTGCTACTTTAGTCCTTTTTATGGATTCTAATTAAAGTAGTTTCAAGGGGTGTTGAAAAAGCAATCTATATCCTGCTGTTCAGCATTACCCATGTGAAGTGCACCATGGAAGGATGAGAGGAAATATTAGCTGCATTCTTTTTTGGAACAAAAACTAGCTGTGAGAATTCTGCAGCTATAGCGTCTGGAGCTATTACTGTGGCAGAAATCTACAGCAGGGTGACTGGATGAATGACTGGAAAGCCTTGATATGGAGATCACATGTCTAGATGCCACAGTGATTAGTGTGGTATAAATACCTGGAGATGGTGGTGTTCTTCTGTGGCTAAGGCAGGGAATTCATCCATAAAGCCACAGACTGGAGGCAGGATGTTCTCAACAACAGGCTGTGGCTGTGGAACTTCTTCCAAAGAGATATCAGGCTGACCTCCAAGCCTGACTGTGATTGGAAACAGGATGCATCTTTTCAATGGAACAGCATAAGTAAACCCCACACCTTGATGATATACTTTCAGCCCTGTACTCCAGATAAACTTGAGGAAGGAACCATCATTTGTCTGAAAATCTCTTGCTGCTTCTGTCAACATATGCTTAGCTTTAATCGGGTACTCCCTTCACTTCAATGGGAATACTCATGTGCTTAAATTTGATACATTCTTTTTTTTGGGGGGGGGGGGGGGAGATCAGGCCTCTAGATCTGAAAGAGATTATCTCTGAGTACACCAGTTTTTTCAGTCCTTGCTGGGTAGTTTTGTTCAGGAAGCCCCTTCTGAAAGAGGCCCTATTGTGACTTTAAAGAGGGGTGCTCCTCCTCTGCCCACGTTCCCTGAATTCTGACCCCAACCCTTGAGAGTCTGAACTGCAGCTGGGCCAGTGCAGGCAAAACACTCTGCAGTTGGTGGGGGGTTGACCTGCCATGTAAAGAACTAATCACTGAAAGATTATTGGCCTGTGTTTTTATGGGCGCAGAGATTGTAAATTCTCTTCTTCAAGTAAGAGGAGTCATGTAAAAATTGAGATTATGCTGGGGATAGCGTGTCCAAAATTCCACATGCTGACAGTGATAAATTATACCACTTAGCGTATCAGGTGTTCACTGAAGCAATATTTCAAGGCAACACAGAGCATTAGGAAGTTCAGGATATGAATGAAACATTGTAGACACTGAAACTATCAAAATGCATACCCAGTGCAAAAATAAACATATTTTAAACAAAAGATGAGCTAGGCTTTTTATGTGTATATTTCATACCTTTGTCTAGTACCACAAGACAAGCAGCTTCAGGGGATCAAAGGAACAGATTTTAGATACTTCACCCACCACTATGACTCATATCAATTTGATAGCCACATTCACCTCTGTGAATGGAGGTCTGGGGAAGACTGACAGGGTATGTCTACACTATAGCGTTATTTTGAAATATTTTATTTTGAAATAGTTAATTTGAAATAAGTTATTTCGAAATAATGCGTCTACACACAAAAGGCATTTCGAAATAGCATTTTGCTATTTCGAAATAGCGCGTCCACACTGAGTGGATGCTGAATCGCATTTAAGGCCGGCCGGAACCAGGTCCGGCAGGGCATCAGGTCAGGAGTTACTTTGTGTGGCTGCTGCCTGAGGCTATTTGAGGCCTGTGCATGAAGGGACACCCCCCGGACAGCTGGTTCTCAGCTTTCCCTGCTTGCTTGCCTACCTTGATGAGGGACAGCAAAGCATTTTGTCTCTGTGTGCTCTGGTTGCCCTCACTCGGGACACCACAGCACTCTACAACATGGAGCCAGAGCTGCCCCTGGGCACTCTGGTGCTTCTCATGGACGCGTTGCTGTGAGCCTGGCTGCACTTTCTGCAGGCTGCCATTCGGGAGGTCCATCGGGGGGCTGTCAGTATCCAGGAGGCCCTGCAGGAGAGCTTCCACCCTGAGAAGCACTAAGAGCCTCCCTGGTCTGCCCCACTGGGGGCTTGTGCCTCATTCCTCCCTCATGTCCTTCCACTTACCCCTCCCTAACCCCCCTTCCTGATGTCAAATAAAATACATGTATTTTCATGAACACAAACTCTCTTTATTTAACAAAACTGGGGGGAGGGGAATGAAACTCTGATGAGACTGGGGAAAGGAGGCGGGAGAGGGGAGAAGAGAGGGTGGGAGAGGGGAGGGGGAAACCTGGGAGGAGGGAGCTGGAAGGGGGAAGCAAGAGGAAGAAGGGGGAGGGGAAGCTCAGGCTCAGGGTTAGGGGTCTTGCCGGACCAACTTGATTTTCATGCGAACCTGCTCCTGGGTTCGCATGTGGCCTTTGGTGGCCTGGCTGGCAGCTATCCTGCCATAGACGGCCGTGTTCCTCCGTGTAGTGCGGAGATCCTGGACGTTGGGGGCATCCCCCCCGAACCTGAATAAGGTCCGTGATCTCCACCCTGGACCAGGAAGGCTCTCGCCTTCTCCGGGCCCTGGCAGGCTCCTGGGAGCTGGCAGACTGCTCCTGGGGAGCAGTGGAGGGCTGGCTGCCAGTGGCTTGCTGGCTCATGTTTTGGGGCCACTGGGTCAGGGGAAGTGATTGCTGGCTCTGGGTTGGCAGGCTTGGAGCTGGCCCAGGCACTGTGGCCAGAGTCTACTCTTTTAAGGGCTCTGGAGAGGGGGGGAGGGAGAGGAATGTTCTTGGTTGAGGCTGGAGTGGCCACCAGAGCACCCTGGAAAGGCTGGAGGCCCCCTATTTTGATATAAGTGTCTACACAGCACTTATTTCGAAATAGCTATTTCGAATTTGGCGTTATTCCTCTTGGAATGAGGTTTACTAAATTCAAAATAAGTGCTCCGCTATTTCGAATTAATTTCGAAATAGCGGTTTGGCTGTGTAGACGCTAGTAAAGTTATTTCGAAATAACAGCTATTATTTCGAAATAACTTTGCTGTGTAGACATACCCACAGACACAGAAGAATGCCCTTGCAAAGCCTCGGTCCATTTTAACATTGCAGCTCTCCTCTTTCTTCCACCCAGTGTAAATGATGGGAGGAAGCTCTTATTGCTGTGTTTGCCCACAGGCTCATCACCTTCTGGATTTGTTGCTCCATGGGACACCCAAGCTCATGAGGTCTTTGGCAGTCATAATGCCTGCTATGGTGAGAGAAATAATGCTCATGGTGAGCCCAGCAGATGGCTTCCTGCCTCTGAGGCTTTGTCCACAGCATAGAATTTTTAACATTGGGACGCACCAGACAACCACATGCTCAATTGCTACCATAGGTATTCACACCTTGAATGGGATGTCACTTGCTCTGACCATTTCATCCACTACTATCACCTTTGCAATGACAGTACAAGCATGGATGGGAGTCCTAGGGCAATTGCACAATGCCCCTGCCAACCTTTCAGTGATACCTTTGCCCCAGGGCAGCTGAAGAAGCACTTGAATGATCTCCACTCCCTCTTCCCCCTCGTCCCCCCTCCCGAGCCTGAGGGTTCAGGTGTGGCAGGACCTGGTTGTAGCTCTGACTCTTTCACCCATGAGTGGCACTTCCTATCCTGGAGCAGGAAAGAAAGACACAGAAATAGAGGGACAATTAGAACTGTTAAAAAACTTCATTAGCCTTTCTTGTCCAGTGGGGAGCCACATGGACGATTCAATGGACAGAAACCAAAAGTTAGTTAGGAGGTACACAGATGATCTCTACACACACATGCATGGCCCATTCAGAGCCCCCCTTGGATGTATGATACTGAGAATTGTCATAGCAGTCCAGCTGCTGCCTCAGCAGTATCTCCTACACTTCTGAGATGTGCAAAACAGAACCCAGATAAAGTATAGGAAGTTACCATATAAACAGCAAGTTACCCCAGGAAAAGCTACTAACCATCTGCTGTTGGTCCTGTGGGTCTCCCTTCCTTGCAGTGGGTGTATGTATGTGTTTGGGGGTACATTACTAAGACACCAGATCCATTATGTGGAGAACGAGGGATGGAAGGATTTGGCTGGGTTACAAGGGATGTTTTCCTTGTCCTGGATTATTCCTATCTCTAGATGCTAGAAGGAAACACAAGAGAGAAGGAAACTGTAAGTTATTTTTGGAATGCTTACTTGTACCAATTCCTTATTAGATGTGTGTGCCCACCACATGCATGGGTGCTGGAAGCTTTTCCCTTAGCAGTATCTGTAAGGGGACAGCTATGGTGCCCCCTAGAGTGGTGCCTTTGTGGCACAGTATAAGGGGGGGTCACTCGCTCCCTCCACTCTCAGTTTTTTCTTGCTGCCAGTGATGGTGCTGTAACCATCACTGCTTTGGCTAGCATGATCTGTTCTCCATTCCTGTGAACTTTACACAACCTCTAATTTAGTTGTATATAGTTAGTAGTTGCATTAATTACCCTTAGTAGTAGTTTTAAAGCAGAGGTGGGGAACCTAACGCCCCCAGCTTCCCTGGATCCAGCCCTGAGGTTCAGGGCTTCCCCCAGAATTGGGATGCCCGTGCTGGTGAGTGGTGGTTTTTTTGTTTCTCACTTGTGTGCAGCCCCTGATTAATTTTTCTGTGGCTCAGTGCCCCCCAACCCACTGTATCCCACCCCTGTTTTAAAGTCTTTGTTAGTCCCAAAAGGGATTCAGCCTGGGGACAGAACATTCCCAGATTCCCAGGCTTTAAGCCCTATGACTGTTGCAAATGACCAGTGCCCATCAGTGATCCCCATAGTAGCTGTCTTAGCGGCTTGGGTGAAGGGCAAGGTCTGGGCAAGGGCACCCTCTATGATGCCTTTCTCCTGTCACGGTCAGGGAGCCTAATGCATGTTTTCCCTCCAGTTCCGCTTATCAGCAGGGTCCTGCCAAAGATCAAGAGACATACAATGCAGGTTAGCATGATTGCCACAACATGGCCTTGCCATGTTGGTTTGGCTCACTCATGAACCCGGCAACAGCCCCCCTCTGGACCCTACCCAACTAACTGGACCTGCTGTCGCAGGAAAACAGTCAGTTCTTATGCCCCAACCTCCCATCTCTCCAACTCTCTGCATGGATGTTGCATCACTGAATCCAGAGGAGAGGATTTGCTAGGTGGAGGTCCAACAGGTCCTCCTAGAAGCAGGAAATCCTCAAGCAGACTGACTTATCTGGCTAAGCAAACAAGATTTCTCCCTCATGTTCTTCCTTGTAGTCTGGCTTAGATTACCTGATTCATTTGAGAAACAAGGGCCTGGCACATTCTTGTGGCCATCACCACTTTGTACCCACTGATGCAGGGCCAGATGCTGTTTTCTTATGACATAATGCTTAGTTTCTTGAGAGGTCTTGGGAGAGTCTTCCCACAGTGAGAACTTAACTTGGTTTTCTCTCAGCTCATAGGCCCGCCCTTCAAGCCACTGGGCTCCTGCTTCCTTTCCCACCTGTCATGGAAGATTGCTTTCCTGGTGGCAGTGCCACTGGAAAGATGAGTCTCTGAGATTAAAGCCTTGACCTCAGAACCACCATACACCATAAAAGACAAGGTTCAGCTGTGGCCTCACCATGCCTTCCTGCTGAAGGTGGTGTCTGCCTTCCATATGAATCAGGACATATATCTCTTGGTATTCTGTCCCAAGACCAGAGTTGTCTCCATGTGCTAGATGTCCAAAGTGCTATGACTTTTTACCTACAACATACCAAACTTATCTGTAAGTCAACTCAGTTCTTCAGCCTATAAGAGGGAGGGCCATCTAGTGACCATGAAGAGGATTTTAAAATGGTTCAACTCCTGCGTAAAGACCTGCTATGAGCTGGTAGGTGTCCTGCTGCTGCCAATTGTCAGAGCCTACTTGACCAGTGCTCAGGCATCCTTGATGGCCTTGGTATACCTCCCTATCCAGGATATTTATTGGGCTGTGACATTCATAGGACATTATATGATGAGTTTGGTAGCTGTACTGCAATCTACACATCTGTGAATTCCTACCTTCTTCCATTGGTATTACTTGGAGTCACCTAATACAGAATGGAGTTGAGCAAGCACTCAAAGATGAAAAGACAGTTAACTTTTCCCCTAACTCTTGTTCTTTGAGATGTGTTGCTCATGTCCATTCCATGGCCTTCCCCACTGTTGGCGTTTCCGGCAAGAAAGAACTGAGGGGTGGGGGTTAATCGTCAACTCCCTTATACCAGAGGGTGCCAGAGCTGATACTGCTTAGGGAAAAGCTTCTGGCACTGGTAAATGTGGTGAGCACATGCCTAATATGGAATAGACATGAACAGCACATCTCAAATATCACCAGTTATGGAAAAGGTCTTTTCAGTTATTAAAAGGAAAGAGCCCACATGAAAATAAGACTATCCACAAAATTTAAATGAAAGGAATTAGAAAACTAGAATAAAAAAATAATGGAATCAGGCTTCTTTGCTCCTCATGTACCTCCAGAGTTCAGGGTTTTGATGAAAGCTCAGGGTATCAGAACAGTCGTCTGCTCCTTGTGAGATTGATTTGGAAACAGAATACTGTAGCCTGCAGGAATTGCCCTACCGTGTTATACCTGAGAACCATTTAAAAAGAGATTTAAATAAGAGAGTTAACTTGTTAAGGTGGGCTGGAAAGTTTTTGTATATTGGAAACAGAACCTGACAGACTGAAATTGATAATACAACATTTATGCTTCAGTTAAAAAAATAAAAATAAATGGGTGGAAGGGTCCAGTGAGAACTAAACTACTTGTGAGTTTCTCAAAAAATAAAAATGAGTAGTCTTGAAGCACCTTAGTTAGAGGATATGCAGTTGTATGAGTCTCCGATGTGGTTCATGTGGTTAGGTCCTGCGATGGTGTCTCTTGTATAGATGTGTGGACAGTTTTGGTAACGGGGTTTATTGCAGGAGTGCATATGTCTGAGGTGTGATGTGTGGCTGCTGGAAAGAATTTGCTTCAGTTTAGGGGGTTGTCTGAAGGCGAGGACTGGCCTGTCCCCCAAGGCCTGTGAGAGTGAGGGTCATTTTCCAGGATAGGTTGTAGATTGTCAGTGATGCACTGGACGGGTTTAAGCGGGGGGCTGTAGGTGATGACTAGTGGTGTTCTGTTATTTTCCTTGTTGGGTCTGTCTTGAAGAAGCAGATTCCTGGGTACTCACCTGGCTCTGTCAGTCTGTTTCTTCACTTTCCCAGGTGAGTATTTAAGTTTTAAGGATGCCTGATAAAGATCTTGTAGGTGTTTGTCTCTGTCTGTGGGATTGGAACAAATCTGGTTGTATCTTAGGGCCTGGCTGTAAGCAACTGATCGACTGATATGTCCTGGATGGAAACTAGAGGCATGTAGGTAAGAATAGTGGTCAGTAGGTTTCTGTTATAGGGTGGTGTTAATTTGGCCATCACGTAATTGTACTGTAGTGTCAAGGAAGAGGACCTCCTGTGTGGACTGGTCCAGGCTAAGGTGGATGGTGGGGTGGAAATTGTTGAATTTCCTGTGGAAATTGTTTTTCAAAGTTACAAACTAACACGTCTACTCCTCTGAGACTCAAAAAATAAAATGTGTTTGAGTAAGTGTTATTGGTAAGTTTTTACAGTTTCCATGTCCTCACCAATTGTCACCCGTCTCTAAGGAGATTTTCCCATTACAGACAAAGAAAGCAGTTCTCAGACATTTTTAGACTTTAATCTAAGGTACATTAACTTCAAGTTGACATGAATATTTTTTCCATAAGAGCTTTTAAATGTCTCTCCACCATTTTTACCTGCAGTGAAATCTTTCTCGTTATCTTTAATCTAAGGTAGCAGTTGCTGCCTGGGACCCATCCATAGTTAATAGGTTAGAATTATATCTGTTTTCTCCTCTTTCTCTTACTGGCAGATCATATCTGTTTGGTTAATTTTAGAATAGATTCTATAGGGTGTCCTCCCGAGTATTCATTTGCTTTTCAGGTCAAAAGTGCTTTCATGAATAGGAATATTTTCCTAAATTGGGGGCTTAGACATATTACTTCTGTACACAATGCAGAGTCTCTCTACTTGATTCTCTCTAGGTCAAGAATTTCTGTTCCAAGTTGGAAGAGTTTGTTCCCCTTCTCTACCACTACCCAATCAGCATCCAAGTTCAGGTTTAGCTTTAAGTAATAAATGAACAGGAACAGCCTTCTAGAGAAATAATGGGCAAGATCCACATCTAGTGTAAATTGACTTCATTTGCTAAGTGAAGTGAATGATCAGTTCACTAGCCCTCAGCGGTATTGGTTAGAAATTGGTTAGAAGCATGCAACTATTATTACATTTTTCATCAGCCATTTGAACATTTCAGTTTTTCAACTACTTCATTATTCAGGCAGCACACCCACTGAAACAAATGTGTCAATTTACTTTTTTGAGGAATAAGGGATCTTGTGCAAAAGGTTTTTTTTGCGCAAAACGGCCCTGTCTACACTGCTTGGTTTTGCGCAAAAACCTCTTGCGCCAAAAGCATCGGCAGAGGTATGCAAATGACAGCACAACAAATGCTAATGAGTGCTTCATTAGCATACTCTCTGCCGACAAATACCTGCAGTGTAGATGTAGCCTCAGTAATTTATCTTCTTGGTATTTCCACTCATGAAACTTCTTGGCCCGTACTGCTGCTGTCACCCCCGATTGGGCCAGGATCTCTTCTTTTAGCTGGGGATAATTAGCAGCGTCCTCCGCTGGCAAATCATAGTAGGCCTTCTGGGCCTTATCACAGAGAAATGGGGTGTGTATTCTGGCCCATTGTTCCTGGGGCCAGGCCTCCTGCTGAACAGTTCTTTCAAACATGAGGAGATACGCCTCTCCGTCATCCTCTGACGTCATCTTTGGTAGACAGCTTGTGGCCCTCTGGATTTTGGTCCCTGAAGTCCACGTAAGGGTCTTTATCTAGTCTACTACCTCTCTGAGTAGGGCCCTGTCAGAAGCCACTTGATTTATTAATAGCTGGTTGGTCTCCTGCTGTAGGCGTGTTGCCTCTTGTAGTGCCAACCCCTTGTAGTGTGGCCTCTTGTTGGGCTGCTGTGGACTGCACCAGTGCTTTCACTAAGTCCTCCATTGTGGTGAGAGCCTCTAACACAATTAAGCAGAATAAAAAACTAACAGCCTAGAGCACTCTCTTTTTGGTGTGGGGCTTGGGCTTTTTTTCTTTTTATTTGTTTGTTTTGTTTTTTGTTTTTTCCTTCACCCTCTTTTTTCCTCCGCGCTGTGAAATATCCCACTCTGACACTAGCTGTGGCAAAGCTCCAGCTATTCCCATGGGTCTCACGCTACTGGCAGATAGTGTTAGCCTCCACCTGGCCTCTTTCTCTTTACTAGAGGCAGGAGCCACAGCCTACTGAGCCATACTTATTATAGGCTAGTTCACAGGTTTGGGGTAAACTCCCCTCTCTGGAGTCCTGATCTCCCTTATTGGGGCAGAGGTTGAGATGTTGTGAGGCGGTTGGAGGGAACCCAGGCTGGCCCACTACTCCAGGTTCTGGCCCAGGAACCCGGAGGCAGCGGCAACAGATAGGGTTACTGCCACTCTCATTCTGGGAGCTTTTCCCTGGGCCACTTCCTCAAACAATCCCTCCTAGTACCTTTGCTTTGGTACCTGCTTGTCAGTCCTCTGCTCACACCTACACAGCTCCTGCAAACAGCACCTCCTCCTTCCGGTCCTTCACTCTTTTCCTTTCCCCTTCTTAGCCTGGGAGGAGCCCTTTTAAAATGACACCACAGGCCTTAATTGGCTACCTGTGGCTTCTAGCAAGTTCCAATTGACCTCAGGCACCTGCCTGACTATCCTTGACTTAGGCTTTGGCCTTTTTTTACTCAGGGAAGAGAAAGCTGCTTACCCAAGCTCCAGCATGTATTCCTTCCACTAGTGAACGACAGACGGCTGCTCTGGGTTTGTCACAATACCCACAAGTCAGATAAGGCTATCCATGTTTTGTGCTTAGACCCATCAAATATCCCTCATGTCAGTTTCAGAGTTACTCTACATTCCACCCAAATTTGATGTCCCTTCACTTTCATTGTTGAAAATTACTTACAGCATAAATAAAGAATAATAAAAATGACATAATGGAAAATAATTATTTACATTAAATACATGAATCCCAAGGCATTTTAGGTTTCCTCCACAAATAATTCTTTTGTTCCCCCTATTTTGGTTTTTTTGTTATTTGTATCCCACATATGGGCCTTAGCAGATTGAGAGCTATGATTGCACTAGGGGAAGAGACTTATAAAAGTCACATATGTTCACTCAGGCAGCGATGAGGGTGGAATCTCATATTGATTCCACATAGGCTACTGATGAGCACATATATATTAAATCAGAGCAATGCAAGAATTGCAAATACAGTTACATGTGAGACAAACAGTATTGTCCATGACAATTGCGGGTAGTTGTATCTTTACTTTGTGCTGCTCACGTTTTTCAGATAAGATGATAATATGCCTTGTTTCAAAGTGGTTCATGGTGACATGAAAAATCTGTTGCTACCTTGCCCTATCATGGACTGTGCTTTCCACTTGCTGAGTCAACCTGATATGTGTTCAGTTTTGTCTTCAGAGTTTGTTTATATTTTCTGTACTGGTCACCATGATGCCTTGCTTTATCTGACAATAAGATATCTTCTAGTAGGCCATACAAAATATCTGACCATTTTCTATCGTATAGTAGGTCATACAAACAAAATACCCAGACCAATTCAGTTGAACTTTCATGAGCATTCCTGGAATGCCAGGTCTCGGACAACAATGAAAGATTTAATACTGGGAAACCGCGCAAACTGACTGAAACCATATGTATATGGAACTGAGCAAGGTTCCTAATGTGGTGGCAATATGTTGTCCACATCTCATATAAAAACGCTGTAAACACAATTGACTGGTAGACAGGTAGTTTAGTGCTTTTTTCCGCATAGGCAGTAGGACAGCATTCTGTGTGCTGAGCTGGCCTTGGCTACGAAGTGGGTAATCTTATCAGCTGTGGCTTTTTGTAACAGCATACTCCCTAGGTAGCAAAACTTCTTCACGGACTTCATAGCAGTGTTGTTGATCTTAATAACGAGGTAGACATACACATCCCTTGGCACAAGTTGGTACAGTACTTCAGTTTTCTTTAGGCTGATTGTGAAAACAAAATGATTGCACAAGCCAAGTGATCAGTTATAAGCGGAATGCCATTAATTGAGTGAGTAACCAATGCACAGTCATCAACAAATGAAAGCTCCTTAATGAGTAAATCTGCCACCTTTCATGTGGGCACAGAAGCATTACAGATTGAATAGCTTCCCCTCCATATGGAACTGGATAAATACTCCACTGTTAATGTCATGAAATGCTTCCATAAGCGTAGCCAAAACAAAACAAAAAAAAAAGAGATGGAAAAAGAGCATGGGAGTCAGTATGCAACCTTGTTTGGTGCCACTGATCACCGGAAATCAGTCTGATATTTTTCCGTTTTCTGCCACTCTGGTCATTAGGCCATCATGAATATGAGCAATATCGAGGTCAAATATATAGTACCACTGTGCATAGCTAATTGCCATCGTGCCTGTGATCTTTGTTTTTAATGCCGTTCAGGCACTTCTGCTAGTTAAATTAGTAAGAAAATTCCAAA
The DNA here is from genome assembly GCA_032595735.1 of Pelochelys cantorii. NCBI lineage: Eukaryota > Metazoa > Chordata > Testudines > Trionychidae > Pelochelys > Pelochelys cantorii. Next base: position 326,336,760 of record CM064326.1, on the reverse strand, counting down.
TGAGGGAAGGGAAAAAAGCACTTTCTTTGTCCATTGATTCTTGAGGTTCTGGCACTGCACCTCCATTATATTTTATACTTGTACCACATTGGGGAGCAGGCGGTGAAACCTAGTAGTTAAAACAGGAGTCTAATATAATGGTTGGAGCAGAATCAGCAGGAAGAGTTAGAGTTGTAGGCAGGAGACAAGCCAGTGGTCAGGAGCCAGCACAGAAGCAAATGGCACAGCTGGAATCATGGTAGGGGGACAAACCAATGTTTGGAGACAGGAGTTGGGAGTAGAAGGCAATGACTAGGTCTGGAGCTGGAGCAGGCTTGGATAGAAGCAAGGGCTAGAATAGGAAGCAATTCTGGTGCAGCTGTGGGTATGGAATGCAAGGAGCAGCTACTATTACTGCTGTTGCTTCCAAGCTTAAATGGGGAACCATTCGCCCTTTTGTCCATTCTGAGAACAGTCACTCAGGAAGGGCCCAGCCAAATTCATTGGGTTGCTAAGCAACCATACCCAGAGCAAGTTGACTTATTGACAGTAGTGGCTGTATGCTCCCTTCCAGTAACACAAACGGAGAGGAGCAGAAGATAATGGAATACCTTGAGGATGTGGGAGCTTCTACCTCTTTTCTGAGCTTGTCAATACTGGCATTCCCTATGACCTGAATTGTTGGGGTTGTGGCCTTCTAATTTGGGAGAAGGCAAACATCATCTTTGCTCCTTGACCCCCCTCCCTCCCATCGACGACTCTGGCCCCATGCAGTAGATTTTCTGGGACTCACTTCGTCTTGTCCTTTCTTGCAATACAATGGTGGTAGTATTGAACAGGGAGAAACTGTTCAATCTCTTTCTGTGGCCACTTTCTTCAGTTTAACTCCCCTGCTCTTGTGCTTTTATCGTTGTCCCTACTGAGAAATGTCCCAGTTTCAATACCACTAATTCTAGGTTTGCCTTAAGTTACCAGAGTTTGACTAGCACTGTATTTAGTCTCAACATCTGCTATGCTATTGTTCCGTGAGCTATGATTTACTGTTCTGGCTTTTTAAGATGGGTCCGATTCCCAGTTGCTAAATTGTTTTCAGTAGAGCAACACAGATTTACATTAAGCTAACCCTATGTATTTAAGGTATCTTAAGTCCATGCAAAAAAAGTCTCAGAGGGGTAGCTGTGTTAGTCTGTAACTTTAAAAACAACAAGTAGTCCTGTGGCACCTCAGAGAATAACAAAAATATATATAGTATCATGAGCTTTCTTGGGTAAAACCCACTTCATCAGATGATAGTTGTTTGACACTCTGACCCCTGTGACTTACAACTATTGGAGGCTCTGACACTCCTCCTCTTATAACAGTGGTGGGCAACCTGCAGTCCACAGCCACAGGCAACCCACTGTGGACCCCCTGGCTGCCCTCTGCACCGTGCACCTCTCGTGCACTGGGGCACCAGAGCCCTGCACTTCCTGCTCCTCCCCTCTCCCTCCCAGCACTTTCGCAGGAGCCACAAATCGCCTGATTTGTGGTCCATCTCTGCTCCTCCCTCTCCCTCCCAGAGCTGGAACACCAAGGATCAGCTGTTTGTGGCATTCCGGCTCTGGGAGGAAGGGAAAGGAGTGGGGACGGAGTATGAATCAGGTGATCCACATGCTCCGAAAGTGCTGGCAGAGGAAGGATTAAGAAGTGTGGGGCTCCGGTGGTTCCATGCGCGAGAGGGTCAACAGGGGAGGGGGATGTCATGGGGCCACAGGTAGAACCCGAGCGGGCTGCAGACTGCTGTGGCCCACTGAGGTGAAGGAGAGCCACTCATGCAGCCTACTCACCATTCCTGGTGGCCCATCCCTGTCTTATAAGGTGAAGAATCACAATACTGTTCTCTGTTTCTGGGGTGTTTTACTCTATGTTTTGTATAGTTATGCTTTGCATAATTGATGGATGAAGTGGTGAAACCTCCCTTCAGTTTATGCAAGAAGATGTGAATTTACTTCTAATTTTTGCTGCAATGAATAGTGTTATATTTGGAGTAGTCAGAAAATAAAACACCAGGTTTAGAAGATAATCATAGATAGCCAATTATGAGACTATACTTCCTTTTTTCTTTTTCTGACTCCTTGCCTTACATTCTTGGCCTCAGCTTGCTCTGATGTAATATTTTGTTACATGAGAATGTTCGATCTGACATCCATAATGAAAACCAGAGCACTTTATCGCAGCTTGTGTAACTATCATAATTTTATATTGCATATGAAATTTAATAATAAAGTAGGATTGGGTATCCCTGACCAACATGGCAATTCTTACTGTCTAAATAAATCAAAACTCTATTTCCAAAAGCTAGATAGCTTTAATTTTATGGCTCATAATGAAAACATTCTTTTTAGCACTCAAAAGGAAAATATTTTCCAAAGGCTGCTTCAATACAGAAGGTTAATTTTTTATTCCTTTTCAGACAAAAATGTTTTGAATCTAAATGTAGAATTGTGCATGGTTCATTAAATGTTGATTACATGTGTAAAAACAGCTGTACTCTTCATACACCTATGCTCATTAAAGTTAGGCTTTGTGTATTTCATCACATTTGTTCCAAATCATTTTCCTTTGTATTACAGATCAGTCCCACCACATAGAAAATTCTGATAAAAATGATTCAAATGGTTCTGAAACTTATCCAGAGACCATTGCGGTCAATGATACCATCTACATTTTTTGTTGCTCTCTTAGGTGCTGCAGGACTGTTTGTTATTTTTTAATTTTTTTTTCAGTTTCAGAGTAACATGGTTACCTCTCTGAGCCATTCACTTCAGTGCGCTTTGGATCAGGTCCTTTATGAATCTGTTGTCAGTAATTTTATATATTATTTAAATATCTTTGAAGTGTATGAAGGAAATTACATCATCATAATAAATTAGTGACGGAATACTCCTATTAGATATTTTTATCCGTCTCCCAGATCACCTAGTGCAGTGTTCCTCAAATTTTTAGGTTCGGGAACCCTTATTCAAAATCAAATTTTCATAATTTTTTTACATTTGCTATAGAGGTAAGAGTACAGGATGTATGAATGATAACAATTCTAAGCCTGTGCAGTTTATTTACTTGTGTATTTGAGAAGTTAGCAGAAAATTATTTTGTGGGAGTGAGATTTTCTTTGCTTTAGATTGTAATAACAATTTTCAACACCTCATAACCCCTTGCTTGCCTAGAGTAACTCCATAGGGGTGAAAAACACTAATCTAGTCCATTCCCTAGTCCTCAATCCAGAAACTCCTGGCAGCTGCGGTGAGTTCCTCACAGCTCCCAGCCCCGCCACTTCCTGCCCCTAGGCCCAGACAGGAGGGTCTCCTGTATACTGGCATACTTCATCGGTAAAGAGTAAGGGCTTCTAGCTATGTCAATACCTCTTCATATCCTTGACTCACATAGCTTGGCTGGCAGAGGCCTGTACTGTAGACACAGCCTTATGGGAGCAGGTGATTGAGGCAGGCATCAGTGATGAGCCAGGATGGTGAGGAGTAAGTTCTGTTGGAGAGCTGACATATCTATTCCTTTTCCATTGCTACTGCCTCATGGCAAGCAAGGCTTATTCTGCTTCCTGTACAATCGGGGTGCCGACAGCCTATACAGGGGGAGGGGCAGCGCCTGCTCCCGGAGGGGGCGGAGCTTCCAGTAGAAGGGGCAGGAGCGGTCAGCACTTAGCGCCACCCAGTGTGCATCATGCTAACTCCCAGGCAGCCCTCAGCGCTGTCTGGAGTGCAGCGCTACCAACCCCCTCAGCCTGTAGTACTGCCCAGAATGTGCAGCATGGTGCTCTGTCAGCTATTTAAAGGGCCCAGAGCGCCGACCGCTGCCGCTGCCCCAGGCCCCTTTGAATTGCCAGTCCCCAGGGCAACTGCTCCTGCTGCCCTCCTGTTGGCAAGCCTGTGAAGAATGCAGAGCACAGTCTTGCCACATAATAACCAGAGATATTCAATTCTGAGGCCTTGTTTTTCATTACATTTACATTTTTTTTTAGAGAAATCACCCCCTGCAATGTGTCCGGGTATATATTTAACAGGTTTCATTGGAGACACTGAGTTGTTTGTTTATGAAACATCTGATGCCCTGAAATAGGTGAATTTCTTGTTAAGTGACAGTTCATTTTTTCCAGAAGCTGATGTTCTAACTCAATATACAGAAGTCAACATTATTTAAGACTGCTTTGATCTCAGTGACATCGTTGGCTGTATCTTGTTATCCCAGTAGTATTGTCATTGAGGGCAAGAGAATGACCTGCTGGAGAATTTCCAAATAGACTTGTACTTGTGATCCATTATTCATTAAATGAGACAACCCATACAGCAGTTTTAGGATGGTCTAGCATAATGTGCTGGTTTACCTTTGACAGTTGGTGCTGTGTTTTATTTATTATAAACCTAGAAATGTGTTGATGACAACTTGCGTAAAACAGAAGATACCTTTGGCAAATACAAAAATTGTGATTAGAAATTACAGGAAAGGACTAGAACAGCACCCAAACATTCTGAAAATTGTGCTTTTATCACCTCCAGATTCAAAATACTTGCAGGTCATTACACTGGGAAATAAGGTGAAGTCCACATGAAAAAATCACATACACATACAGAGAAACCTGCCTTATAAAGAAAATGATTGAGCATACATATTACACCAATTCTTGTATTTGATGCTGGGTCAAATTCATGGTCCTAGTCACATCTGTCAGGCTGCTAGTAGTTTAGGTCCTAACAACCTTAAAGATCATTGTATTCAGTGGAGACCCATCCAGTGATGAAGACCAGAGTAAACTTTCGGCGTGTTCTTAGTCGAAGGGGCCAATGGTAGACCAACATATAGGAAGAAATAAGGTTGAGCCTGGACTTGGTCATCTATAGATCACATGCCTCTTCTCACGAGCCTTCCCATGATAACAGAAACTGGAATGATGAGGAAGAGAAGGTCTGCATAAGTAGAAGCAGCTAAATCATGGAGTAAGTGAACGAGATGCTGTGCTGTGGATAATTAGATGTACAATTAATTCTGTATTTGGCACTTGGGTTACTCTGTGACGGATACACTAGAAATAACTATATGGGCTCTAACTGTGAAGCATCTTCACCCAAAGCTGGTGAAAGTGAGGAACAAGACCTTTCAAACTTTCTCTACTCTCCCAGACTTACTGGAATTGAAATCAGCTTTTTAATATGTCCTCTTTGGCATAATTATGATCAACATCATTTATCGGTCCAAAGGAATGAGCACACTTAGGTTTTATATTGCACAGGGGCTGAGTGATGCTGTTGATCGTTAAATTCTGATCATTAGAAATTACTCTTTTTCAAATAGTAGGGCAGATAATTACAACTGGGAATTTTAGAGAATGTCTCTGTTTGCCCTTGCTAAGGCCCTAGTTCATTAAGGTAGTTAAGTAGATGACTAACTTTAAGCATGGGAGTACTCCTTTCACTCATTGATTTTATCTTTAAATTAGGCATTTGCTTTAATTGCCTAACTGAAACTGGGCCAAAGTTCTTAAAACAATCTCATTAATTGTATAGGCATCTATGAACTAAGCTGTAATGGTGCTATAAAATTCAACTAAAAGTTGTTTCTAAATTAATGAGCTCCAGTCAGTAACCATTGTTTATTTTATATTATTTACTGACAAATGTGGTTGAGAAGTGCCTGAATAATATCACATGCCAGAACATAATATACTGTGTTTCACAATTATTCTACTCTTTTAGGGCCTGTACACATGGCTCTCCCATGTGGCAGCATGGTGAACTGCCAGTAGGATGCCTCACTCACCCAAAAGGGGGATTTCTGAAGAAGAAGAATGAGAGTGACAAAAAAAAAAAAAAAAAAAAAAAGAAAAAAAGGACACAAAAAAAAAGAATTTTAGAATGGGGAGCATAAACATTCAGAAACTATTGAGAGAGAAAAAAGGATGGGTGCAAAATCTGCACAAGGGTTAAAAGAGTTAACAGAGTGGTAGATGCCCTGTGATTTGTCTTAATAGTGTGTTTAGTCAAAAAGCTCTCTTGACTTTGTTCTATCTGTAACTGTACATAAATCACATTTGGGAGCCCTAATATACTAAATGTAAGTGGATATATTGGGCCAATTTCATACCTGGTGCAAGTCCACTAAAGTCAGTAGAATTTCACCAGGGACAGTGTTGGCATGTACAGATTTTAATTATTCATAAAGATGTCTCTTTTGATAGAAGGCAATCTATATATATTCTTGAACGATACCATGCCTTCTGAGGGTCAGTATCATCTTGCCAGTATTTAAATTGTATTTCAATACTGGTAACATAACCGCAGTGTTGGCTCTGCACAAGATTTCTGGTTCAGTGAACAAAACTCAGACTGTCACTTTGAAGATAAAATAGTCTCTCTCAGGATGTACTGTCAAAAGTCTGATGAGATGGAGCACTGAAGCTTTGACTGTTTCTTTCGCTGTGCTTTGACTCTAGAGTCCTTTGGGTTATTCTTTATTAATCTAAAGAAATCACACCTTCTGGCTATTTCACACTGTTTGAATTGTTAAACAAGCCTTACTGCTAGATTTCCAATTCTGAAGGAGTTCTCAGAGCAGTATGAATGACCTCAGGCACTATTTAGATACCTGATAATATTCTCTAGATTTAGATTCTAGAGACGTAGCTGTTACACGTTCTTATAGTGGCAATGTCTTGGGAAGCAGAAAATCACAGTGAAAATTCTCTAAATTTCTGGGCTGAAACCTCAGTTGTTCCAGGGTCACAGCTGGTACAGTTGAAGATTGTCGTGGTGGAGGAAATATGTCTCTAAACCACATTTTCATTTCCTTGATCCTAGGCAAGCTAGGGACTGGAATTAAGACTTGTTTTAAATTATGTTGACCTTGGCATTGCATAGAAGCTGCAATGGTGTTTGAGGATCACCATATAATTTGTCACCTGCTCCCATTTTTGTGGCCTACTGTCTAGAGAACTGGATTGGGTTGTAGGACTCCAGGGTACTAATCCTAAATCTGCCACTCACCTGGTTGGATCTCTGTATGCCTCAGTTTTCCTGTTTATGAATTAATGATAATGATACTTTGTGTGTAAAGTGCTTTGAGATCTACTGCTAATAAGCTATATGAAATAATAATAATTAATCATTAATAACCTCACCACCAATTTACACTCACTAAGCAGAGTGGGGGAGCAAATGATATCAAGTCTGATACTGTCTCTTGCTTTGTGTTTGTACAGTGTTTAGAAAAAAGAATTCCTGATCTCAGCTGGGGTCCTAAGGCTCTGCCATAAGCCCTCTGCTTCCTGCCCTGGGTAGTTGTTTTAGCTCCTTTATTGCTTTTATTTTATGCATATGGTTGTTTAATAATAGAGATATGTAATGGTTCAGGAGTCAAACAGTTTTATTCAGAACCTCTTCACACCAGAACAGAAAATTTTTTTTCTTTTTTTTGTTTGATGTGCATCCAGAGGTGAAAATGGGCCAGTAGGGGCTGGTAGGGTATACGGGTAACAAAGTGGCTACTGGTAAAGTCCAATACACACCCAACATTAAACTGCTGCAGTGCTTTAAGGACCATACAGCAGGGCCACCGACAAGAGGGAGCAGCTTCCTCAGAGCCCAGTGATTTAAAAGGGCCTGGGGCTCCCAGCCACCATAACCACAGTAGTGATAGCATCCAGAGCCTGGGCCCTTTATATTGTTACCAGAGTCTTCTGCCCTGCCCCCTCCGCCCAAGGCCTGGCCCTTCTGGGCCCTTGTAGCAGTAAGACTTTTAAGTTACTTTCAACCATGCGTGGACCCCAGTGGCGAGCATTTGCAATCTCGAATGCAAATAGTTTGGAATAATTCAAGAGACTAAAAGTATATCTCATAACATGAATAGTTGCCTGGATTTGGAGACATTTGGCTCTGAGCAATGTGCAATTTGTTTGTTTAAAATTCCATTTCTGTTTATGTTTTAATGTTTAAATTCTACTGAATAATTATGTCATGATAATAGCTTTCCTGAAAATAGATGTTCCCCTGACCTCCTTTGTTAGCTGTGATTGCTGATGTAGATTATTGTGGGGGATGAGAGATTTGTAACACAGTGGGTTATTCATTAGCCTTTTTACTATAAGAACTTGACAGAAAATCATTCCAATAAAACAATTGTTTTATGTTCTAAGTAAAATGAATTTAATGAGTCAAATAAATTCCTAGTTTCACTGTATATAGTTCAAGTAATTCTTTGAGTAACTTCCTTAAAGGCATCTTATACAATATTTGGAATATCTTCATTTGATGCTCTTGTCCATTTTAATATTCTGGCTTCTTGAATCCCTTTGTCTGATCTGAATCTTTCTATCTCTGGATCTCCCATCTTGCCTGCTGACTTCCCTTTCTACCTCCTTCCTTCCTTCTTAGGGTATGTCTAGACTACATGCCTCTGACAACAGAGGCATGTAGATTAGGCTACCTGGCACAGGAAAATGAAGCGGCGATTTAAATAATCGCCGCTTCATTTAAATTTAAATGGCTGCGGCACTGAGCCGATCAGCTGTTTGTCAGCTCAGCGCGGTAGTCTGGAAGCTCTGCGGTTGACATCAAAGGCATTTGTTGACCTCCCGGGTAAACCTCATCCCACAAGGCATACCGGGGAGGTCGACAAATGCCTTTGATGTCGACTGCGGAGCGTCCAGACTACAGCGCTGAGCCGACAAACAGCTGATCGGCTCAGCGCGGCAGCCATTTAAATGTAAATGAAGCGGCGATTATTTAAATCGCTGCTTCATTTTCCTATGCCGGGTAGCCTAATCTACATGCCTCTGACGCCAGAGACATGTAGTCTAGACATACCCCCTGTCTCTAATTTCCAGCAACTCTCTGTCTTCTGGCACTGTTTTCACTATCTCTCTTTCTTCTCATAGTTTTCTTTCAAGTCGAAGTTCTTCAGCTCTTTTTATCAAGTTGAAAACAATGGGGCTACAGCAGAAAATTTCCAGTACAAAATGGCCAGTCTCTCGGATCAGTACTAAACCCTTTTTTGTCTACAGTTGGCCAGGATGCCATAAGTGAGAGTATTACAAAGGGAGCCTGCCTTGGAATGTGTTGTTCACTGATGACTTAGTAATATGTGCGGAAGATTGTGATACCCAGCAAACCAGCTTTGAACAGTGGCAACATAGATTGGACATTGTTAAGACTAAAGATTTGATAACTGAGGGAGGAGGCCCCACAATAAAGGATATTCGAGGCAGAGAGCTTAGAAAAGTGATTTAAATACCTGGGATCAGTGGATGCTGACAAATGGTAGGAGCTGTCCCTAGTTCTCTGTGCTAACAGGATGCTAATAAAGTAAAAAGGCAGAGTGTATAAAACTCATTCAACCCATCTTAGGGTACAGAACAGAGACTTGGGCTGCCACAAGAAAAGAAATCAGTGTACTCTCCACTTCTGAAATGAAAATGTTGAAATGGTGAGGGATCTAATGCAGGTTGCCCCATTTAAAGAAAGCTTGAGGTTGGGCTACATAGATATTGACATGTCCACCACCAGAGATCTGAGAGTTATATTGGTAAGATGGCCCTTGCAATGATTGTGGATGTAAAACAACCAAAGGGGAGGCCATGGACCAGTTGTCAGTGAACATTAGAAAGATCAATTCACGTACAATTTATGAGTTTTGGAAGAAGGCTATAAAATCACTGGCCATGAATAGGGAAAAAGGCAAGAAAGAAGATTTTTGATGTAGGTTAGTGGCACTGAGGTGTGTGGAAGGTTATTCATTAGCTGTACTTCTGTAGGATATATCTTTCTCTCCTTCAACTCTGTGTTGGCTCCACTCTCCCAATTCTCTTGAAACGACTTCTTAGGGCTGATCAAAAATTTTTCAATAGAAAATTGTATTTTCAACTAAACAAAAATTGTGCAGAAATTGTCTACTTTCTTTTTTTGTCATAAAATACTGAGAAATTTATGATTTTGATCTTTTTATTTTTTTAACAAAAAGTAAAGATTTTTTCATAGAAATGTTTGATAAAAATGAAAAAAAAATGTAGAATTTGTCTCTGGGCAACTCGTGACCCCTGATTTTCTAATTATTCCTATTCTTAAAAAAAACACCTAACTACCTTCTTCTGCTGACAGCTGTGCTCTTTTCATTTGCATCTCACTCTCTGAGCTCCACCTATAGCACCCTCACCATTCCCTTCTCTTAGGCTCCCTCAGTTCTTCTATTGGCACTCACCAGCATAACCACCAAGCATTCCTTACACTGGCACAGCCTTCCTATTTCTGTGATTCAGACTTCTACCCTCTCTTTAGTCTTTTAAAATGCTGCTGAAAACCCATTTCTTTCCAAAAGCCTTCAAACTGAAAATTCTGTCAAGAACACCATTATTGCTTTCATTTTAACAAGTCTCCACCATCTACTGAATAAACCACAGCATGTTAGCTTGTTGTTTGCCTATCTTTCAGGTTATAAAGTCCTCATGGATGGGCAGTCTGTGCATTTATAATGCACCCAATCACCATGACTGACAGGCAGGGATTTTGTCTTATGTAAGGAATGAGTATGATGTCAGCACTTAATCAAGCAATAGCATGCTTGATTAAAAAGAAACTGAAACCACTTTTAATCTTACATTTACCACTTGATCCCTCCTGAAAAATTAAGGCTAGAATATTTCACCCTAGAGAGGTGAGAGATTGCTTTTGTAGATTATTTTTCTGTTAAGTTAATGCCTGTTACGCCCGCTGGCGTGTAGGGCAGCAACAAAGATTCTCCATTTTTGTTTGTCTTTGGCCATTTTCTCCAGTGTGTCCCAGTTGTAATTAATTCTCTTCATATCTGCCTCAACAGTACGCCGCCATGTTGTCTCGGGCCTCCCACGTTTCTGTCATCCTTCAGGCGTCCAGTGAAATGCTACCTTTACAATGGCGTCTGCCTCCCTGCTCATCACGTGCTCTATCCATCTCCAGTGTCTTCTCATAATGATAGTGGTCATGTCCTACTGGTGGCATCGCAGGAGTAGGTCGTGGTTGGAGATTGTTTTCGGCCAAAAGATACGAAGTTTCTTACGAAGACTGGTGGTATGAAAAGATGAGAGCTTGGCACGGTCGCACTCTATCATCTGCCAGCATTCTGAGCCGTAAAGTAGTGTTGATATGACACAGTTCTGGTACAGCTTAAGCTTGATGTGGACACTGTACTATGTAGATCTCCATACATTTTTCAAACTCCTGAGGACATTTCTGGCCTTACTTAGTCTGCTCTGGATGTCATTCTTGGTGCCTCCATCATGGCGGATGATGCTGCCTAAGTACATAAAGCTGTCTGTGCTGGGTAAGTCTGTAGCATCTATCTTGATTGGTGCTGGTGAATCTATATTGAGAATCATAATCTCTGTTTTCTTCTGGCTAACTCTTAGTCCAACCTGGCATCCAAAGGTGCATAGGCATTGTGTCTTTTCCTGCATGTGTTGATGGGTATGGAAAAGCAATGCAAGGTTGTCCGCAAAGTCAAGGTCTTCCAATGTGGAAAAAGGTGTCCATCTGATACCCCTTGATGCATCTGCTGTTGTTCTCCGCATCACCCAGTCGATCACCATGTTGAAGAGTAGTGCAGACATGACGCATCCCTGTCTGACCACAGTCTTGACTTCGAAAGGCAGATCGCAGTATCCCACGTTACATGTGAAGTTGGTGTAAAAACTCTTAATGAGCTGGACCACTTGTAGAGGGATTCCGTAGGCTCTCAGAATGTGCCAAAGGCTTTCTTTGTGTATGCTGTCAAAAGCTTTCTCAAAGTCAACAAAGTTTATGTACAACTGTCTCTGCCACTCTGTGCACTGCTCTATGAAGTTTCTCAGGGTGAAAATCTGTTGTATACATCCTCTTCCCTTGCAAAATTTGGCTTGTTCTTTCCTCAGAGACTTATCGATAGCATCTGAGATCCGCTGGATGATGACCTTGGCTAGGATCTTGCTGTGTACGGATAGAAGGGTGATCCCATGCCAATTGTTGCAGTCGCTAAGTGCTCCTTTCTTAGGAATCTTGATGGCAACTCCTTTGGTCCAGTCCTTGGGTATCTCTTGTCCTTCCCAAATTGCTACAAACAGTGGTTGGAGAATGGTGGCTGCAAGTTCTGGGTCTGCTTTAAACAACTCTGCGTCCAGGTTGTCAGGTCCTGGAGCTTTGCCATTTTTCAGGGATCTGATGGCTGCACTGATTTCTTCTTTCTCTGGTGGATCAATATTAATATCAAGGTCCTCCTCAGCTTCCTGAATGTCCACTTCTTCTTCAGGTGGTGGTCTATTCAGAACCTCTCTGAAATATTCTGTCCAGCATGCTTCTTGCTCTTTCTCTGTTGACAGTAACTGCCCTTGTTTGTCCTTAATGGGGGCACTTGTCCTGCCATGATACTTGCCACAAACAAGCTTGGTGATTCTGTACAGGTTTCCTTGCTCCCCTTGATTAGCTTCATCTTCAGCTTTTGTTGCAAGGTCCTCCATGAAAGCTTGTTTGTCTGCCCTCATTAACTTCTTTACTTTTTGATTTGCCTCTCTGTAATTCTGCTTGTATCTTTCTTGAATTCTGGCTGATTTGGCTTGGCGTCTGCCAGTCTCTTCTTTATGTCCCATCTCTCTTCGATAGCTTTCCATGTATCAGGCTTAATCTACTCCTTCCTCTTCTTCCTATTCTTGAAACCCAGACAGGCCTCGCTGCTCTTTGTGTAGACTGATGCAATCTGTTCCCATGCCATGTTGATTTTATCTGTGATACTGGTAGATACTTAAATCTTGCAAAGCTTGGAATCTGTTCCTCGATTCAATGGTGAAGGCAGTCTTTGTGGTGACATCTCGTAGCTTTTCAACATTGAAGCGTCTTTGTATGGATGTCTTAATACCTGCAGCTTAAGTTTCACAAGTGCCATCACTAAATGGTGATCACTACCAACGTCCGCTCCTCTCCTCACTTTCACATCTTGCAAGCAGCGTCTCCATGTACTGTTGATCATCAGATGGTCGATCTGGTTCCTGTCTCTGCCATTTGGTGAAAACCAAGTCAGCTTCTGAATGTCACGGTGTGGGAAGAGAGACCCTCCAATGACCAGATTGTTGACAGAACAAAACCCTACAAGTCTCTCACCATCATCATTCATGGTGCCACACCCATATCTGCCCATGGCCCTGTCATAGTGTGTGTTGTCATTTCTTACTTTGGCGTTCAGATCTCCCATGATGATGGTAAGATCATGGTGTGGTGTAAACTCCACTTCTGCCTGAAGCTGCTCATAGAAGATGTCTTTAATTTCTTCACCACTGTCATTAGTTGGAGCATAAACCTGGATCAAGGTGATGTTCACTTGTCTTCCTTTCAGTCTGACCCTCATCAATCTGCTGTTGACAGGTTTCCACTCTAGCAAACATTTCTCAATCCCCTTCTTAAGGATGATGGCCACTCCCTCATGATGCTGGTCATCGTCTCTTCCGGAGTAAAGCGCTATTTCTCCTGCAGAAGTCTTCAGTCTCCCCTATCCTGTCCATCTACTCTCACTAACACCAAGGACATGTAGATTGTATCGTCTCATTTTGGCGACTATTTGTGCTAACTTGCCGATATTGTACATGGTTCATACATTCCAGAATCCAATTCTGGTCTTTGTCTTGGTGTCCATCATCATGGCAGTAGCTTCCTCACGGCTTTCACTACTGTCAGTCATACAGGTCCCCAGGGAGGACTTAGGAAGGCCATCGCACAAAGTTGTAGGAGAATTCTTCATTGCTGTTTCCGTAACAATTTTTTTTTCTAAGTCAGGGTTATTAAAAATAACCCCCAACCTGGAGGACCAGTGAATCAAACTTAGTCTAGTTTCTACCCTTCGACCTGTCCAGCATGGATGATCCTACCAGGAGCACTAAGCTTCTGCCAACATAGCTCTAGGGGTCACTGAAACACACAAGCCCCCCAGCCGCGACAACGTAGTGATCCATTGGGGGGATTATTTTTCTGTATGAGAATGAAATCCTCTAAATACTTCAATATTTACATGATGTCTACTCCATTGCTTATTTTTCATATCACAGTGTCTAAATTTAGATCCTTCTTCTTTCTCCTTTATCACTCCCCGCTTCTGTTTTAACATCACAGAAAATCAGATTTATAGTTTTAAAAACTGGGAAGTTTTCCAGATTGAGACTGGACATTTGGAAACAGAGCCAAATAGGGGACCACCTCTCAAGTGAGTGATTTTCACTAGCACAAATGAGATAGGGTGTGTGTGTTTTTCCCATATCTTGATAGGAAAAGGTTCCACAATAATTTATCTTATGGGAACAAACATAGATAGAATCACAAAACCTGGAGCAATAAGGAAAGCATCTCTGAAGAAACTGTATCCTGTATGAGGCTTAATTAATTGTGTGTTGACAGTCTGTCAACTTGGGCACACATGCAAACTTTTGTAGAGCTCTAGTTCTTGTTTTCTTATATTTTTAATGCTTTTCATTAATATGCTTGTCATTAATAATGGGGGGTTATACTTATTATTATCCTCTTATTCATCAATTGTCAGAATTTGCAGCCTCATAGTATCACATATTTTTTATATAGTATGGAATGATAAAGATTCAATTAAATAATTTCAGTAGCCCTGAAAAAAACTGTGAAATGGGTATATTTGAGAGAGTTTGTCTGTATGTCTGTCTGTGCAAGAACTTGTTCTAAACTGTAAGAGCTAGGGTCACCAAATTCGATATACAGCTTCCTCTTATAATAATGTAAAGCAAGGTAATGGTTTGGTTGTGCCAGGAATATGGGATGTGCCTGGAATGGGATTGCTTCTCATAAAATCATACAGAAAAGATACAGAATCATCAGGCAGGTGAGAGGGTCTGTCTGGGGGCATACCCCCCCCCCATCTGGGACTATCCTAGCCCCGAGCTTCCCGTCTCCTGATACCCTTTAGTGAGGGCAGGGGGGCTGAAGCTCCTACCTCCTCTGATTCATTTGGGAATATTGCTGGCTGCTTCCCTTCGTCAGGGAGTGAGGGGAAAATGCACAGTTTGCTGCATTCCTCATTCTGGCTGCCATATGGAGCTTCAGCAGCCATGGAGAGGAGCTTCTCACCTGGCTCCAAGCTGCTGCGGTGAGAGAGGGTGGGATAGCCCTTTCTTCCTGGGACAGCCTGTGTACTGAACCTCTCATACACCAACCCCACAGCAGAGAAATGAAGAAAAACAAAAGCTAATTGAGTTAAGAACTCAAGCAATACTAGGTAAATCTTCTAGTATTAAATATTTCAGGAATATTCTAGACTAAATTCTCTGGTGCCATAACTTTTTTGGAGAGAAGGGAATTATACCACCAGCAGAGAATTTGTCCCATTGTTGCTGTTGCTTCTGTCTTTTTGGAAATGGCCACACTTGTGGAATAAAGTCACTGTCTTTGTACCAGCTGTAACTCCTACTAATACAGTGTAGCTTTTTGATACTCATTAATGAGTAGAGCTTTATGAGCCTGCTATGACTACTAAGTTAATGAACTTGTTCTTTAGCTCAGGTAATAGAGGTTCAAGTTGTTCCATCCAGAGGGCTTGGGTTCAATGCCCTCAGACTACCCAGTGAGAGAAATAGTTAAACATGAATTATGTTATAATACTCTAATGTCACTTCATAATCACAGACACCTTAGTGCAACATACAACTTTTTACTGGCAAATATGTTGTGTTGTAGGCAGCAGCAGCAACATGTGCCAGGAAATTCAAAATGTCATTGTAATGCTTACCAACCTGGTAAAACGTTTTTCTTTACATTTTTTCCCTAAAATCTGATGACTAGCTCTAGTGATCTCACATAACGTTGTAAGGAATTGATGCTCTGAAATTGTACCATTGCCTCTTGATGGATAGAAATTTCATGTGTGAACAATAAGAACATAGCAGTACACATAGTAATAAGAACAATAAGAACATAGTAATACACTTCCATATACCAGACCAGGAATGTGAAGGAAATTTTGAAATGCTCGGCGAGATTAGAGAGGCAATAAAACAGAAGATGCAGTAAAAATGGGGGATTTCAATTATTCCGATATGGACACCTTAAATATTTCCTGGAACAGCTTGCCCTGGAACCCACAAAGAGAGATGAAATTCTTTATTTAGTCCTAAGTGGAACAAAGGAACTCGTCCAAGTGGTGAATATAGGTGAACTACTCAGCAATAGTGACCACAGTGTATTTAAATTTAACATCCTTTTGGAAGAAAATGCCAGAGAAACCCGGCACAGTAATATTTAAAGGGGAATTACACAAAAATGAGGAAGCTAGTTAAATGAAAATTAAAAGGAGCAGTCACAAAAGGGGAATGCCTGAAAATTACATGGAGATTATTATAAACATCATAACAGAGGCTCAAACTGAATGCATACACAAATCAAAACAACAGATAGTAAGAGGCGAGTAAAAGAGGTGGTTAGAGGCAGAAAGGTATCCTTTTAAAATTGGAAGTCAGATCCTATTGAGGAAAATAGAAAGGATCATAAACTGTGTACATTCAAGTGTAAAAGTATAAGGCAGGCCAAAAACCAATATGAATAACAATTAGTTAAAGACAAAAACTAACAGCAATATTTTTAAAGTACATCAGAAGCAGGAAGCCTGTTAAATAGTCAGTGGGACCACTACACAATCGAGATTCTAAAGGTGTACTCAAGGAGGACAAGGCCACTGCGGAGAAGCTAATTAATGATTTGCACTTATCTTAACTAAAGCAGATATGGGGAAAATCCCCAGAAACCATTCCTTTAAGGTCACAGATCTGAGGAACTGTCCTAGATTGAGATGTCAGAAGAGGAGGTTTTGGAATACATTGATAAATTAAAACTGTAATAAATCACCAAGACCAGATGAAATTCACCAAAGAGCTCTGAAGACACTCACCTCTGAAAAATACAGAACTGCTAACTGTGGTATGAAACCTACCACTTAAATCAGATCACTGGAGGATAATTATTTTTTTTAAAATGCTCCATGCTGGTAAGCCTAATTCTGTACCAAGCAAATTGGTTGAAACTATAGTAAAGAACAGAGTTATCAGACAATTAGATGAATATGATGTTGAGGAAGATTCAACATGGTTTTGGAAAGGAAAATCATGACTCATTAAACTGTTTTTCTTTGAGGGATTCACTAAGCATGTGGACAAGGGTGAGCTAGTGAATATAGAATACTTGGCCTTTCAAAAAGCCTTCAACAAGGCCCCTCATCTAGGTAGGGAAGATCCTTTCTTGAATCAGTAACTGGTAAAAAACAGGAACCAAAGGGTAGACAATGGAGAAAATAAGTAGCAGAATCCCCCAAGGAACTGTTCTGGGACCTGTGCTGTTCAGTGTATTCATAAATGACCTGAAAATGTGGGTGAACAGTGAGATGGCAAAATGTGAAGACAATCCACAATTACTCAAGATGGTTAATTCCAAAACTGACTGTGAAGTTACAAAGGGATCCGTCTCACTGAACTGGGTGACTGGACAACAAAATGACAAAGGCCATTCAGTATTGATGAGTATAAAGTAATGCACACTGGAAAAAGGTAATTTAAAAAATGCACTAGGTAAGTGTTATTTAATCTTCACACAGCATAAGATCTAGGGTTCACCTGATTAAATTACAGTAGACTTCCGATAATCCGGCACCTTTGGGACCTAGGTGGTTCCAGATTATCGGATATGCCAGAGTATCGGGAGGTACCGGTACAGCTGCATGGCTTAACAGCTGGCCAGGACCCGATCTCTCTTCCCTCCCCTATCCTTTCCCCTTAGCTGAAGCAAAACGCTCTTCTCCGTGCTGTAACCCGATCCCACTCCCCCCCCCCCAACCTTATGTTCGGTCCGGGTACAGCCGGCATGTGCGCTGAGCGGCTGGCTTTTTAATTAGCTGGATGGGAGCGCTTGACATTTTGATTGCGGAGTATCGGGAGTGCCGGACAATTGGGTGCCGGACTATTGGAGTTTTACTGTAATAGGCAGCAGTTTTAAACAAACAAAGGAAGTACTTCTTCAGTCAATGTACAGTCAACCTGTAGAACTGATTGCCGTAGTGTGTTGTGAAGGCAAGAAGCATAACTGAGTTTAAAAAAAAGAATTAGATGTCTTCATGGAGAATAGGTCCATTGATAGCCAAAATGGCCAACGGTTTGACTCCATGCTCCCGGTTTCCCTCAACCTCCTTTTGTCAGAAGCTGGCACTGGATGACAGGTGGATGCATCACTCAAAATTGCCTTGATCTGGTCATGGCTTCTGAAGCATCTTGCACTGGCTGCACAGGATAATAGGAAAGGGATCATTGGGCTATTATTATGTTATAACATAGTCCTCCTTTCTCCAGATTGCCAGCCTTGAATCTAGCAGGACTGCCATGGTTACATATAGAGAGGTTGGCTCATAATAAATGAATATACAAAACTTGAGAGGCCTGATTTTCAGACATGCTGTGTACATACAGCTCCCATTGATTTCACTTGGTGTTGTGGCTGCTCAGAATCTCTGATAATCAACTCCAATAGCCTCATTCCATTGGAACATGAAAATTAAATGTATCACTCAGTAGGTGACTTGTGACAGGCACATACTTTATATTGCATATTTTTTTATAAAGCTCTTTAAGGTGCTTGACTGAAAGGTTCTCTGCTGTACAATATTACTATTAGAAAAACCTTCATTAATATTATCCAATAAAATACGTAGCTAAAGGGTTTTCATTCTTTTTTTTTTTTTTTTTTGTGAATTGAAAGGGCATGAAGGTAGGAGACTCTGGCTGATATTGTTAATGAGTGAGTCAGCATAAGTTGCTTTGCTTGCACAGAGCAGCAGGCTGAAGAAGCTGAACACATCACCTTCATGGCATGCTCTCAGATCATAGTTATTTTTCTTTGTGTGCTGTGCGCTGTGTTATGCTACACAAAAATGTTTATTTTAGAACAATAAGTTGTTTTAAATAGAGCAGGGGTTGGCAGCCTTTTGCACACGGCTTGTCGGTGTAATCCATTGGCGAGCTGTGAGCCAGTTTGATTACATTGATTACATTGATCATTCATAGGCATGTTCTCTTATAGCTCCCATTGGCTAGAAACAGCAAACCACAACCACAGTAAGTGCTGTGGAGGGGCCATACCTCTGGATACTCAATATAAACAAAGTGTCTCACAGCCCACCAGGTTTACCCTGACAGGCCACATTGCAAAGTTGTCTGATCCCTGAAATAGAGTATAAGACATATTTGCAGAATGTAGGCAAAACACCCCCCATAGAATTTGCTAATAATTTCCACCTTTTCATTTGGTCCTTCAAGTTGTTTTAATTTGCTTAGTGTTCTATGTCATGCACATTAAATCATTTCAGCTTGTAAGTTTAGATGTGAGTCTCAGTAGCTTTCATGAAGAACTGTTTTGCAATCATCCCACTGGTATGCCTGGTGCCGTACAAGCAAATAAGAAAACAAGATCCCTGTATTAAGGAACTGGCAGTCTACTTAGGTATAGTTTCATAACTCTTATGATGCCTGTTTTGTTTTTGAAAAACATATAATAATGATAGAGTTCAGCAACCCAGCTTCATCTCGTAACTGAGGTGTTACTGACACCATATTTCCATCAGGATAATTTTTTCCTGACCTGAGGTTGTTGTTTATATGATTGTCTTTATAAAAAAGTTTTATCAGGGTTAGAATGGAAAGGGATGTTGTTACATTTGTAGGCTTCAGAATTGAACATAGCTTACTCATGAGTCAGGTTATATCATGGGTTCCCAAACGGGGGGGCATGAGGCGACCCAGCCTCGCCCCCCCCCACCCCTGTCAAGCCCCCCGCCCCCCAAGTTTTGCTGCTGTTTTTGTTTTTCGGACAGTTCCTTTTTTTTTCTCAATAAGTTTTGCTGCTATTTGGGGGGCAGGGTGAGGGTTTCTCAAAAATCAGAAAGGGGAACCACTGCTTTAGATTTTGAACTCTCATCAATCTCTTTGAATCCCTCTGCTGTTTTCCTTTGCCCACTACAACAGGTTTAAATATTTCTACTCATATTCAGCTCTTCCACATCTTGGATCTTGTTTCTTAATTTGTTCCCAGTCCCCAACTTGCCATTCTCAACACCTGCTCGCTTCTTGCACTGTTACCTTCATGCCTTTTGACATGTTGGCTCCTATTGAATAATCTTCTAACAACAGTAAACCAGGCCTCTACCCTCTGGTTCCTGCTGCTTTGCTCCCATGTGGGCTGTAGAGTGGAAGGATTCCAGGTTGTATTGGCCTTTTCCATGAACAAAGACTTTTAATGAGCAGATTTTAACAGTTCTGTGTGTTCCAGACATTCAATTCATTTGCTATGTGGCATTGGGGAAATTACTGCAGGTTGTACCTCCCTAGTCCGGCACCCTCAGGACCTGACCAGTTCTGAATCAGAGCCAGCATTGATTGAGTGGGGACTGGGAGGGTGTTGGTGAGAAGCGGCGGGGTGGCTGCAGGAGCTCCACGGTGAAGGGCCAGGAGAGCAGCCCTGTTTGAGTGCACCAAGCCCTGTGGCTACCAAGTTGTGCTCCTGGTCCCCAGCCATAGGGCTTTACAACCACCTTGCCTCTTCCCCCAAGCTTCCCCCCATCCCTGCTTCTCCCCCACCTTCCCTAAGCATGGACATTACAAATGAGCTATTTTTGGTGCTCCAGAAGCTCTGGGATGGTGGAGGAGGAGTTGTTGAGTGTGGGCCCAGCTTTTACCTGTGAATGCTCCAGCCTGTGAGCACCCATGGAGATGCCGGACCATAGATGTTGGGAAGTCTGTATTATAAATGTCCAACCTGTAATGCCCTTTGTATGACAGCTTTGTCCAATTATAACATTACCTGGGGTAACACTTACCTGGGGTAACACTGCATCTCACAGTGGTGTCCCTAGCCTCTGTTTGTCAGAAGCTGGGAATGGGTGTCAGGGGATGGATCACTTGATGATCACCTGTTCTGTTCATTCCCTCTGGGGCATCGGGCATTGGCCACTGTTGGAAGACAGGATACTGGGCTAGATGGACCTTTGGTTCTAGGCCTATATGGAAGTTCTTATGTTGTTTTTGTGAGGATTCATCAGTGAATGCAGCACTTGGAGATGATATGTAAACACTTAACATTAATTGTTCCTAAGGCGTATAGCAAAATACTGTTGCTGTTCATTGGCTTGTGTAAGAGGGTTTTATCTACTTGATCCAGGTATGTTTCCAGGTGGTTTTAGCAAAAATGTAATAAACCAAGAAGCATCTAAACACCTTCCATGAAATCCTGGCCTCATTGAAGACACTGGACGTTTGGCCACTGATTTCAGTGGAGCCAGAATTTCACCCAGAATTCAGATGGTGGTATTGCATTAATGTTAGCTGATGCAGTGTCTTGTAGCACTATTTTTTTTGACTCACTGAATACTAAAATACAAATATATGACAGTTTTAATTACTCTTTACTGTACATAACAATTTTAAATATTAAAACCTGTTGTACCAAGATTTAATTTGCATTTCACACAATACATTCTTTGGGCTGTTATTTTGTGCAGTGTGGACTAATCCCCACCCTCTTTTTTCTTTAAATAGAGCATCAATCTTCAACACATTTTAAACACTGAAAATTTTACAGTAACCAACATGTTAATATAATCAACATGTTAATTTATACAACACCACAACCCTAATTTGATATTTTAATGGTTTTAATTAGTTAAAAGGATTATTTCATGCTAGGGGTGCATCTGCCCAGCACCCTAAACTCGAAATAAGATACGTAGTTTACGCTATGCAAATTGAGTATCTTATCTCAAATCTATTTCAAAATAGCTTATTTTGAAATTTGACACATGTACACAGTGCCAAATTTTGAAAAAAAATAACGTGCCATTTCGAGCCATCCCTTATCCCTCGTGCAACGAGGTTTCCTGGGATGGCGAAATAGTGCTCCCATTTCAAAAAATATTTCGAAATAACAGGTGGCTTGTGTAGACACAGGAGGTATCCCGAAATAGCCGTTCAGTGTAGACGTACCCTAAACTCACACATTTGAGGTGTAACAAGAATGTACAGCATTTTCTGTAATGTCCAAATGCTAGTATTTGATCTGCTTTTCAGATGCTCAGTTTAGCACGCATTATGGCCAGCTGTCTGGTTTTCTATCTAAACAAATCTGGATGAAGTAGAAAGTCCAGTCAAAAAGGGTACCTGATAGTGTCCAATCAGATTTACTGACTGGATACTTGAAGCCCAGTTCCTGCAGGCAGGGAGAGGTGGGGAGGTAGTGAATCATCACTTGTGTCAGCCCCTACTTTGCTGGGACCACCTCCTATCAGTGCTGGGAGGCTGCAACTCCCAGTCCTGCCTCTGCAAGTGAGTCTCTCCTGATTCCAGCAGTGGGGGTTGGAGGGAAAAAATTAGTCAGAGATGTGGGGGAAGGGGAAGGGGAAGGGGAAGGGGAAGAGGAACAAACAAAGGTGGGACTTCAGAGTGAGAGGGAGGGGCGGGGCAGGGGTGAAGCAGAGGCAGGTCCTCAGGGGAAAAGGGTGGAGAAGGTGTGAGTCCTTAGGGGAAAGGGGCAGGAAAGGAAAGATTCCAGCACTTCTGAAGTGTCTGATGTTTAAATGTGACAAAGGCATCAACCCTTACCTATGTACAAATGTGCTATTGAGGTTTTTGGAGGTTTGTTTACTGAGAAAAGTTATGGTGTGATGATGAGAGTTTCAGAAATGGACATACCTACAGAGTATGGTGTACTATCCCATGTACTAGCACTGAGACCATTTATGGAGAGAATAATGAGTTTGCTCTGCTGCCTTAGCTACTAGGCAGCTGGCTTTTAGCTCATGCCATAGAGGCTCATGCACTAAGCTCCAGAGGTGCCAGGTTCAATTGTGCCTGTTGGCATTATATTTCATATACTACATGCTTGGTAATAACGTGAAAGATCACCAGTTGGAGCATTATTTACAGAGATGTTGCTACCTCAGCTAGCATTCTAGGCATGTGCTGATGGATTTGACAAATGACAATACTAGGAGTCCAGAAAACTGGATTCTATTTTCATCTCAGCTATATACTGAGATGATATTTTTAAAAAGTTATATACAGGTTGAACCTGTCTAGTCTGGCATCCTTGGGACCTGACTGGTGCCAAACCAGAGAATTTGCCGAACCACAGGAGGTCAGTATTGTCTAGCAGCATTACTAACACTTCCATTGCTTATTGGGCTTTTAGAAGACATTTAGAGTAAATTAGAGCTAAATAACAGCAGAGAACACTAAGAGATAGGATTGGTGGCTGTAAACAAACTTATGGTACCACAGGAAACTTGGCCACACCCATGAGAAGTAGACATCCCGCTAACTAAAATCATGCCAGACCACAGATATTGTCAGACCAAAGAATGACATACTAGAGAGGTTCAGCCTGTATCTTCTTATTAGGTGCCAAATATTCACTAGGAGGGTGGTAAAGCACTGTAATGGGTTACCTAGGGAGCTGGTGGAATCTCTGTCCCTAGAGTCCCAGCTTGACAAAGCCCTGGCTGGGATGATTTAGTTGGTCCTGCTTTTAGCAAAGGGTTGGACTCAGTGATCTTCCAACCCTATGATTCTATCTAATACAAAATTAGGGGTGTGCTATGTTTGTCTTTAATGAGCCCTACACTTCTCTACTCTTGACTTTGGCAGATATTACTTATTGTTCGGAGCTATTGTTAATGAGTGAATGCTTGCATGAAAAAGATTGGGGTGGTATCATGTTCCAAAATTGGTCAGTATGATCTGCAGTAAAGTCTGCAGCTGGGGCTGAGTCATACCCTCAGCTGGCGTAATCTGACATGGCTCCATTAAAGTTTATGGAGTACACTGATTGGCACCATCTGAGAATCTGGCTCTAGTCTCTAAGTTACCAGTTCTTAGTCCTTTAAAACATTAAAAATTAGGACCAAGACTTGGAATGAGACTCAGAAAAAAAATGCAGAGTTTAGCAGAGTAACTGGTACATTGGTATGATGGTCTATCTTGCTTAAAAGCTGGAATTCAGCATATTGCTCACTTTTTCTTGTACGATTTTTACCACTGTTCCAAGGTGGTGTGATTTGCAGTAATATAAATTGAAAGTGAAAAAAAATAGATTGCAATGTCTAGACATTGCTCCAATCATAATTATTCCTGGGCAATTGAAGGGAGAAAAATGCATTTCATTCCATTGTTTTCATTGGTGTGTTTCAAAAACCAGAACAAGGGAATTCTTGATGTTGAATAACGAGCTGTGAAACACCCTATCAAAAGAGTTCTGTTTTCATAGCCTGTTGTTACCTCCTTAATCTCAATAACAGGAAGGAGTAAAAAATAATCATGTCAAAGTAGTCAAACTCAAGCATTACAGTATACATTATTTTAACACTGTGTTATGTATAATTATTATGCTTATTTCAACACTGTATTTTTTGCTTGATACTAAGGCAGTGTAGTTATTTAACATTTGAAAGTCAAAAGTAATACCAGCTGGATTTGTGTCATTTGGCAATCCTAGTTTATAGAGCTGTCTTTTTTGTACAGGTCTTCATTTTATTTTACAGAGAGTGCTAGCTGTACAAAATGCTTTTAGAATGTCATAGTTGTTGATCTCTTATTTAATTTTCAGGTGTTTTATTTTTATCTTTCCATACCATCAAAATGCCTTCTCACTGTGAAATCTCATGCTACCCTCAATACCTGAGGGCTACTGCAGAATACAAATATATTTGCTGCATAATAAAACCACATTTTATTAACTAAAACTCATTAATTGCATAGTAAAACTCCAGGGGTTCATTCATGAAACATTTAAGATCTATTTATCCAATCATTTGGCATGCTTGCCTCAGAAAAAAGTGTGTAGCACCTGTTCTTAGTTGAAGCATGTACTACTAATTCCATCAGACACCTTTCATCTTCTAGTAAGAATTCCTTTGTTATACAGCCAAAGTGCACAGAGCCTGACAGAAGAAAAGAAACTAATTGAACAACTTTCTTTGCAGGCGCCTTTGTGCTTTGTCCATGCATTAAAGGATCTCCTGATAAAGATCCACAAAGCCACTATATTGTTTTCCTTGAAATCCTTCCTTAAAACTCACCTCTGCCCTTATGCCTACAATACACTTGACAATGGGCAGGCAGTGTTCTCCTTGATTACAAAGCTAATCCTAATTGTTTGCTTCTTACCTTGTACTGGTTCTGCCCATTTATTGTTTCACATCACATACTTATGCTGTAAGGTTCAGAGCACCCAGAGGTATTTAGGAACCTAGCTCTTTTCCTTATGTATGTATATAGAGCTTGGTAAAATGCTACCCCAATTTTCTGCTGGGATTGATAGATGCAATCATGTTCTTGTATGACTGAATCAATAAGATGAAAATGCAAGGCTTCTAGACCCTTAGCATCCATCAAAATTAAAAACTTGCCCATAAATCTTGTTCATATGTATTTGGTGTTGAAATAAGGGGAGAAGCTTTTTTTCAATATTTGTCATCTCTGGTCAGCTATCTTCCTGGTATCACAAAGATCTTCCTGCCCAGTCAAAAGGAGTTTCCCTGAACTCACTGACTGACAGAGCATTATATAGAGTTTCTGTTCCCTCTTCTTCTTTGTTTGGGGCTTTCTGTCAGTTTTTCTGCCCCTTTCCTCCCTTTTGCACCACTAAAGGGTGTGTCTACACTGCACTGTTTTTCTGGAATAACATCCGCTAGTCTGGAAACACAATACTAGTGTCCACACTGCAATTGTGTTATTTTGAAAGAAAGTTGAAATAACGTACGGCTTTTTCCAATGCTGGTAAACCTCATTCCACAAGGAATAAGGCCTCTTCCGAAAAAGCTTTTTCGGAAGAGGGTGTGTGTGGATGCTCCACTGCTGCTATGTTGAAATAGCTCCTTACCAGGGCCATTCTAAAGTTATTCCTGCCCAATGCCTCCTGGGTGCCAGTGCCTGGATTCCTCCCCAGTGCCTCCTCTAAATCAAGGTAGCACGTCCACATTAGGGGAGCCTGTCTCCGACTAATTTTGAGGCTTCCCTGTAGTGTGGACGCTCTATTTCGAAATAAACTTTACCGGAAGCTATCTTCCAGAATAGTTTATTCCGAAAGAAGCTTGAAGTGTAGATGTACTCTTAGACATAAAAGAATCTGACTTTTTATTTGTAATTAATACTAATTTTTTCAACTTATACTGGTTAGGGTTTTTATTTAAATGCATGTTTGAGAATTTTGTGGAGAAACACAAGCTGCTCTTAACTTTTCCATGTCACTGTTACAACTTAAACATTTTTATTTGACAAAAAAAATGGACCTTTATTTAAAACAGGGTTTTTTGCATGCAGAAAGTTAGAGAATATTTATTAGTTAATTCTCTTTGGTGCCATAATCTGTTGCAAATGAATGACACATAAGGAGTTACCTACAATAGGATAAGGTCCAGTGTATATTCCAGTTGGGATTTGTGATCTTATCTTCTGTTGTTGGACTTGGTTTTTCCCAGTATTTGATTTTTGTTCACATTTTTCCTCTTTCCTAAATCCTACCTTAGTCAAATCAGTAGAGTTTTTCTTGTGGGAATGATAGATGTCTTGTCTGACCCCAGAACTCCTAATGACTTCATCTAGTTCCTTCGGGCAGACTAATTACAAAATATGGTGCTAAAGCTTAATTTTTAATAATAGTCCTCATCATTGCTGTGAATTGTAATTAAGCTAGTAGCAATGAGCATGCAACAAAAGAGGCATCTCTTTAAGGAATCGAAGAATATGATCTACCAAGGCTGGGGAGGGAAAAGCTTCATTAACCAAACCTAGGGAGAAAAAGATCCTAAGACTAAATGAGCTGCCAATTAGAACTGTTTGTTCTCATGTAAAGACCAAGTGCCATAATTAAGCCATTGATCCATGCCCTAAAGACTCATTGATTTTACAATGTATTTTGTGAGTGAAAGACTGGGAAAAGATATGACTTTTAGTGAAAATTGACTTAAAGAGGATGAATGATGGTCTAAACACCTTATTTCAAATCATTTAAGAAAAGTTTTATTTCTGTAACAAATCAGGCTAGGTCTACACTGCAGAGCTTTTTCCAAGGAATGCATCTGCTTTTCTGAAAAAAATTTCGGAAAAGTAGACGTGTTTTTTCGGCATCCCTGTAAACCTTGTTCTACGAGGAAGAAGGGATGTTCCGAAAAAGGGTTTTTTCCCGACATTTGGCCCTGTATAGATGGGCCAAATGGCAGAAAAGCCTCTTTCGGAAGGAAAGTGAAAAAAGGTACGCAAATTACGAACTGGAAATTGTGTATTTTTTTCTGACTTTTCTTTGTAGCGTAGACATAGCCTCAATTATTCTTATAGAGGGACTAGAAATCTCCCTGTCACAAAGTGTCTGTTGGGAGCTCTGATTCTCTTCTTATTATACAAGGTATATTCAGTTTTATAGATATTCACACCTGGAAATAGTGCAATGAGTTAGGCTTGGGTCTGGACTCCAGAATGATTGCTTTCTTAAATAAAGATGCTGCAGACCAGATTCAGTGGTTTATGGGGAGAAAGCTATGTTCTGTTGTACATTTAGAGTACTTTTCAGTCATATGATTGGCTGCAGAGAAGCATGAAGATGTTTATGGAAGAGAATATATTGCTGTAAGGGAAGAGGGGGATGAAGCATTATCATGAAGGACAAACGAGTTATTGAAAGAAGCATGAGAATATTTGGTCTAAATATTTGCACTAAAGATAAAATAATAATTTGGATTTATGTGGCATTTTTGAAGCTTTCAAAGACCCATGCAAATAAATGTCTAAAGTCTGTGAGTTAAGGAATTATAATTATGTTTTTGATATTCCTTTTACAGATGGGTAAACTAAGGGACAGAGAAATTAAATGCAAGGGAGCAAATCAATGCCCTAGATAGGACCAGAAAGCAAGACTCTTAAATCCTAGATTCCAACTTGAGAACTTGTTGCCCATTGTTTTGTATTATTTCATGAAATATTTTACAACAGCAATAGTTCTGATTATCACATAAACCACCACATAAATCACATAAACCAACACATCCAAGGCTCGTATAAGTGCACATACACCAATGTGATCTATGCCACCAAGTGCCAGCAATATCCGTCTGCCATGTATATTGTCCAAACTGGACAGTCTCTACAAGAAAGGATTAATGGACACAAATCAGATATTCAAAAAGGTAACACACAGAAACCTGTTGGGGAACATTTTAACTTCCAGGTCACTCATTAATAGATCTCAAAATTTCCGTATTATTACAAGCCAATTTCAAAAAACAGCTTGAGGGAATCTGCAGAACTTAATTTAATTTACAAGTTTGATACCTACAATAGAGGTTTAAACAAAGACCTTAACTAGATTACCTGCTGCATTTCACATTCTAATGACATAAAAAGCTAAATACCGGGTACTTAAGAGTACTTAAACCCACTCCATCAGCTTCATTTAGCATGGACACTCTAATTGACTATTCTTTTTCCTTTCCTTTCCTTTCCTTTCCCTCCCCATCCCTTCTCTATCTCTGCTATTTATTTGAAACATAGACCTCTTAAACTCCATTCATCTGAAGAAGTGGGTTGTACCTACAAAAGCTCATGATACCATCTACATTTTTTGTTAGTCTCTAAGGTACTGCAGGACTATTACTTGTTTTTTAAGTTTTTTTCAATTACAGACTAACATGGCTAGCCCTCTGAAAAATTTAGGGGTAAATTATATCTAAATAACAGCATGGACCACTGAGAGCCAGGACTGGTCACTGTAATGGGACCAGTAACAAACTTTATTGGACCACAGGAAACGTGGCCTCACCCATGATAAGTGGCTACCTAGCTAACTAAAATCATACTGGGCCATGAATATTGCCGAACCAGAGACTGCCAGACTAGAGAAGTTCAACGTGCAAACAGCTTATTAGAAAGTACTTTGAATGTAAAGATTTATTCTTGTTTTGGAAAGCTGGGATTTTCAAAGATTCCCAAGGGTGTAAGGAGTGCTGCTCCCGTGAAAGTCAATGAGAGCAGGGACCCTAACTTCAGTAATTGCCTTTGGAAATTGCAGTGTTTGTATTTAGCTCCTGAACAATTTTTTTTTCTGTGAATACTGCTCTTCCCTATCCTCAGTACTGACAAAATATTAATTTGGAAATAGTGCAAAGAAAATGTTTACATGAATATAAAATTGGGCACAGCTGTTCTATGAAAACACATAAGTAAAATGGTTTGGAAAATGCAAGCAAGGAATCCTGTTATGTTTAAAATATGAGACTACATGGAAAGAGAGTAATGAGAAATTGTGGAGAAAATGATTTCATTTAAATAGAAGATATTTCCTTTTGGACCCAGTGAATTAAGGATTCATGAGTATTTGTCAAAGTTAATGTTGTAGAGCTGAGCTATGTTGCTCTTTCCTGGAGAATTAAAGGTGTTGTCTTCTTCTATATTACATACTCTCTTTTAAAAATGAAGAGAATGTAATGATTAATACATATACTGCTAAACTCTCAAAAGTGATAAAAGCTTCATTCAGCTACAGAACAGGAGCATTTACTTCCCGTGAAAAACTAATGAACTGTATAAATAGAGGAGTCAAAGCTGCAAATGATGAATGGTTCTCTCCCCAGGAAAGTTAATCTCTTCAATTTTTGGACTTGCTAGGGAAGAGAACCATAAAACTTTTTCACTCTTACTCTTTAAGTCTTGGTCAGGGTGAAAGAATGATACCTTGTCTACCTTTCATGTTACATACAGCGGAAATATTAGTTGCAGATTCAGAATTTAAAATATCTGAATAAAAATGATCAATTTTATGATTTTCCTCACTAAAACAATGCATCAGAGAATTTGTCAAAAGAGCTTTTGCTTACATATATAAAACTCACATGTTGTATCATTACACAAAAAACCATTACTTATAGCCCGAGTCTTGAGTTGTAAGAAGCCATTATAATCTTACATTAAACTGTCAAATCCGAAGCACACAGAACTGTTAAAATCTGTTCTTTTCTTGACAGAATATTATTTTAAATTAACATTTAGCTTTTGGGCAAACTAATAGCAAGTTTCCAGAAAAGGATAATACATCTTTTCATGAGCTGGTTTTCATAGCTTGGGAGAATGTTTGACCATATATATTCATTCAGTGAAATTGTTTCTTGCCTTTCTTTTCTATATTGTAACATAGTGCACTAAATATGTGCGTTATATTGTTTGGAGCTACAGAGTTTAGAAAGAAATCACTTGAAAGACAGAGAGCTGAAGCAGTTGCAAGCTTCCCATTTATTGCATAACAGAACTAACTAGAACCAGCCAGAACTAGCTGGACTGACCACTAATGACCTAACTCAGTTACTATAACAATACAAGACCTATATCTACAACAACCCAATACACAACATATTCCTCCCCCCTTAATAAGAGCATCCCTTTAATAAAACAAACACTAAACTAGGGAATGAGGGTAAACTGCCTCAGTTCCCGGCTAACCCTGGGGATTATTTTTCCCAGTAACCATGGATTAACCAAAACTGGCTGTCCAGGACTAAAGGTTTGGTCTTTTGCTCTGGATGCACACCTGATGACTTGATCCTGCTGTTAACATTGCACAATTTGACATGGTTCAGAAGGTTTCAGCAGATCAAAGCAAGTGCACAGCTGACATCTCATCATTAGAAAGGCCAGGGACATTTTGGTTGTAGCATAAGGTGTGTTTCTGTAGGATAGTAAAAAGATGTCCAGGTGCTTTTGAATGAGTGAATGTCCTCTAGTAGATTTCAAAGCTTGTTTCATTGTCTGCACAAACCTTTCAGCTAATTCATTGGTGGATGGGTGATACAGTGCCGAAGTGATGTGATGAATCCTATTTGCTTTCATAAAATTTTTAAACTCTTCAGAGTTTGAACTGTGGACCTCTATCACTCACAAGTTGTTCTGAAAGACAAAAAAATGACTAAAGATTCCACACAGTTTTTGGATAGTACTCTCAGCAGTAGAGGACAGCATTATAAAGACTTCTGGCCATTTGGAATGGGCATCTACTACCACCAAGAACATGCTTCCTTCTGATGGGCCAGCAAAATCAACGTGAATACATTGTGGTGGTTTTTCAGGCTAGTCCCATGGGTGTAGAGGTGTCACCTGAGGTGCATTCCTCATATCCTGGCATAAAATATAAACTCTTGCCTTCTCTTCAATGGTACCATCCAAGTCAGGCCACCAAAAATAGCTTTGTGCAATTTATTTCATGTGCAACAGTCCATAGTGACCTGAATGTAGCTGTTCTAACATCTGTTGTCTCAGTAGTGTTGGAATAGTGACATGCATTCCCAACAATAAGCACTCAGAATGGATCGATAACTCTGTCCTCCTGGATATGTAGGGAACAAGGTCAGGTGAGACCTGAGAGTCCCGTAGAGATGTTCCATGTAACAGTGGGTCTATAACTTGGGATAATTCTGTGTCAGCATGGGTTGCTCTCTTAACTTGTGTAATAGTAATGGGCTTCTACCTGTTCAAAGTAGAAGATTTCCTTCTGGCTACTATCTTGATGTTTGTCTGGCCACCTTGAGAGACCATCTGCATTACCATGCAGAGTGGATTTCTGATATCTGATGTCATGTGTGTGTCCAGAAAGCCACAATAACCATCAATGCCTATGACTAGCAGCTAATGGTTGAATGCCAGTGTGTGGACCAAAAATTGCAGTCAGAGGTCGATGGTCAGTGAGAAGTGTAAACTTCCATCCAAACAGGTACTGATGAAATTTCTGAATCCCGAAAACGATTCCCAGTGCTTCACACTCGATTTGCACATACTTATTTTCTGCCCTGCTTAAGGTGAATGAAGCAAAAACAATTGGTTTCTCTTCTTCCAAGGCATAATGTGTAACAAGACTGTTCCCATTCCATATGGGGAGGCATTGCAAGCCAACTGTAAAGGTAAGGATAGATCAAAATGTGAGTTTAGCAGTGAACATTTAGCTTTGTTAAATGCAGCATCACAGGCTTCAGTCCACTTCCAGGTCTTGTTCTGGACAAGGACTTCATGAAGTGGTTTTAGCAGTGTGGCTAACTATGAGATAAACTTTCCATAATAGTTCAATAGTCCTAGAAACAAGTGAAGTTAACTAACATTTTGAGCGGGTGGAGCCTCCACAATAGCCTTACCTTTTGAAAGGCCTTACAAAGACAAGTAGCATCAATGATGAGTCCTAAATATTCAATAGAGGGCTGAAAGAATGCACACTTGTCTTTGCGGACTTACAGGCCATACTCTTCCAGTCTTTGTAGTGTAGCCTCTAAGTTCTTAAGTTGATCCTCCTCATTCCTACTAGTGACCAGGATGTTGTCAAGGTAGCACTGGAGTCCTTACAAGCTGCACAAGATCTGGTCTATAGTCCTCTGGAACTAAGCTGGGGCAGAGGTTATCCTGAAGAGTAAGCGATAGTAACAAGAAAGCTCTTTATGCATCACAGTAGTCAACAGCTCTTGGGACTTCTCATCAATGTGCATCTATAAATATGCTTGATTCAGATCAATCTTGCTGAACTTTTGTCCTCTACCCAGGCCACAAAGAGGTCATCGATGCGGCGAAGAGGGTATTTCTCTGCACACAACACCAGGTTAACAGTGACTTTAAAATCTCTGCAAATCTGAATGAAACCATGTTTCTTCAATATTGGAACAATTTGAGTTGGCCATGTGATATGGGTAACTGGTATTAGGAATCCATTTTTGACTAGGTGCTCCAGGTCTGCTTCTATTTTTGGCCAGATGGCATATGTGACAGTTCTGGCCTTCAGATATTTTGGTTGGCTGTCAGGTTTAATGTTCAATTTCATGGTGATTCCCCTCTTACTTCCCAGATCCTCTCCAAAAGCAGAAGCATGTTTCTTGAATACATCCATCAGACCTGTTTCTTCTTTAGTCATCTGGTGCGCTTCTGCCTAGTTCAGCTGGATCTTCCTAAGCCATGATCTACCTAAGGCTGGGTAATGGCTTTTCACCACAAACAGTGGTAATTCAGCAGTCTGTCCATTGAGCTCCCCCTGAACAGTAGTGCCCTGTAGGGGTTCCGCTTCTCCCATATATGTCTTCAGAATGATCTCTGTTGCCTTAAGTGGAAGATGCTTTAGCTTTTCCTTATACACAGTGTCTGAGACCAGTGAAACTGCTGCACTGGTGTCCAGTTCAATGTGTACAGGTTTTCCATCCAACAGCAGGGTTACCCAGTATTCATGGGAGACTGCTGCCAAAGACAAAATGTAGTGTGGCATTGCTTCTTCAAACAGGGTGCCATCTTGATTATCTTGAGTCTGTTCTATTGTATGCAGATTTTCCTCTTTGGTTCGCCAGACTGTAGACCTCTTTCTCTTTTGTTTGCAGGCACGCTCACTATGTCCCTTTTGGCTACTCTGTTGACACACAAGGTCCTTATACCAGCATTCTGATGCATGGTGACCCAGCCTTCTGTAGGGTGAGGTAGGACTCTGTCAATAGACGCTTCCATACAGCTTCACTGTGCAGGCCACACACTAACCTGTCACGTATGGTGTCATTTAACATCTCCTTAAATTCACAGTGTTCCACAAGCTTTTTCAAAGTTGCTACAAATTGTACGACTATTTCACTTTCTTTTTGGTCTCTTTTGTGGAACCTATACCTTTCTGCAATTACCAATGGCTTTGGAACATAATGTGACCCCAGGATTTCCACAATGTCACTGTAAGATTTGATTTCTGGCTTAACTGGGTGCATGCAGCAAACTGCGTAACAGGGAGTAGATCTTATCCCCTATAACACTTAAGAATATTGGTATCTTCTTTTCTTCCTTAATGTGTTTTGCAATAACAAAATGCTCAAAATGCCCAGTATATATGTGCCATTGCTCTATACTATAGTCTCCTCAAAAGGTTCCAGTGGCGTAAGTGTAGCCATGCTGCTGCTCTTTCTTTCTTTCTTTTTCTGTCTGTCTGTCTGTAAATTTTAGTTTCAGTTTGCACTCTCACCGCCACAGCAAAAGGTTTGTTTTCTTACATTGACTTCTACTTCTTCTGTTGCTTGAGGCAGCACAGGCATCCCAGCCTTGTCGCCACTTTGTTATATTGTTTGGAGCTACAGAGTTTAGAAAGAAATCACTTGAAATACAGAGAGCTGAAGCAGTTGCAAGCTTCCCATTTATTGCATAACACAGAATTAACTACAGCCAGCCGGAACTGGGTGGGCTGACCCCCAATGACCTAACTCAGTTACTATATCAACACAAGATCTATATCTACAACAACCCAATACACAACAACGTGCTTCTTCAGAAAATTAGTATAGTCTCATGACTTGGGGAGATGGCTAATTGATTTTAAACTGGACCTCTTTGTCTGGCAATCACTCTGGTCACATTTGTACCATATGTACAGAATGTTGAGCTTGAGGCTATTACAAAACAATTGCAATGATATTAGTCACTTAGCTTGAATTAATCTCTCAGTCACAACTGTATATGAAAAATAGCTGAATTAACATCAACATTTTTAATAAATAATCAAATGAGGTTGAATCTAAAACAACATGAATTTGACCAAGCACTCATCATGAAACTCCCATTAAAATCAGTAGGAGGTTGGAAAAACCAGGCATTTCTGATTGTGCTCTTGAGATATTCCTGTATATGCAATATGGCAAAGTTATAGGTGTTTTGGGAACCCTAATCTTTGAAAGATTATGCATACAAAATTCAGGAAATATAGTCACTATACATTTTGTTGGAAAAATGAGAGAGAAAATATTTGCACAGCCAGATAAATCCATACAACTAATTTCTGCTCGGTTCCAGATTCAGAGTAATCTTGTGAAGTCAGTGGAGTTACTCTGAATTTACAATGGAAAGCAGTATTTGAACCACACTGTAGTTGTTTAGGTGATTGTACCAATGAATATTCAAATAAATGTTTCTGTGTGATGGGGCTTACTATACATACCAAGCAATGATGCACTCTTAATGAAATTCATGCCAATCTAATGAGACACAGGAGTGCTTAGTACTTCTTACACCCTTAATACGTGCCCTAAATATGGGCATGTATGGAATATTTTGCCATAGATTTCAATGAGGCCAGGATGATCTCAGAACTGTGTTGGATCTCACTCTGCTGAACAGATGTTGTAATACAGTGTTACAAAAACTAATTTGTTCTGTAGAGGAAAGCAACAGCAAAACATTTCAATTAACATGAGGGGTGCTGCTGCATTAAAATAATTTGACAAAATATTATGTAATCATTAAAAGCCTCACTGAATATATTTAATCCAATATTCATTCAATGGTTTCTACAGATTGATAGCACCATATAATAATTATCTTTATTGATGTAAATTTTAGCCAGTAGAATATGTATA
Organism: Pelochelys cantorii; assembly: GCA_032595735.1. Classification (NCBI taxonomy): domain Eukaryota; kingdom Metazoa; phylum Chordata; order Testudines; family Trionychidae; genus Pelochelys; species Pelochelys cantorii. Next base: position 326,301,318 of record CM064326.1, on the reverse strand, counting down.
TGCCTTATTTTAAGCCTAGTATTTTAAGGTTGTTGCAAAAAAATTGGATGGTTTATATTAATGTATTTGTTCACTGATTACAATATATACGTATTATTTTATTGTTTCTTAAATATGAACATTATAAATATTTTAGATGTTTTGTGCTTCTGTCTTTTGTTTTTCACAGCTGGTGATATAATTTGCCAATTTTTGGTTATAGAAACACCATCTTTTTGAAATCTATTCTATGTCAAAAACTGAGTTTAAAAGTTAACAGCTGATGAACCCCCTGCCAATTTTTGTGCTTTTCCCAATCATAGTTTTCTATTTCTTTTTAAAAATTATTTTTCTCTCCCCTGCTGCAAGAACTTAATTCTGAATCAGTGACCGTCAAAGGAAGTGTTGCCACTGGCTTCATTGCATGCAGACTCTCCGAGACCTGTAGAAATAAAATAAGAAAATGACTGTACAAAGAAATGGAGCAAATGATCATATCCAAAGGGCTATATACATGCACAAAGTTAAAGCTGGGAGGAAAAATTCAGAAATATGAGTTGATATGCCTTTTCATGTTTATAAAATGCATTTTATGTACCATATGAATGTTTTTGAAACTTCTGAATGTATCGTCTTCCACAGAATGCCTAACAAATTTGTGAATGTGAAAGCCATACCAGGATGGAAAATTGCTATTTTCAGTATACCCAAAACTATTAGTTGGTATTTTCTGATTTGCACACCCACCTGCTTCACTCTGCTAGCGATGTCACACTTCTCCAGCAATGGACTTTGTGCTTCCAAGCTGTTACTGACACATTAAATGTTCTTCTGAAGCTGGGCTGCAACATCACTGCAACTACCTTCTCTCCATTCAAATTCCTTTATCAGCTTATTCTGTGATGCTTACAGTAAACTAGACATTAACAATGACATGGTGGAGAGGCACTTGGGGATAGTCTAGATCACTAGTTTTCAAAGCTGGGTTGCATATCCAATAGGTACTCTCAGGCCTCCACTTCCCGCAGCTCCTCGTGGCTGGAAATGGCAAACTGCAGCCAATGGGAGCTGTGAGAATCTGTGGTTACAGATACTTAGATAAACAATGCATCATGGTCCACCAGTGGCTTACCCAGGTGGGCCCGCAACCCGACTTTGAAACCCCCTAGTTTAGATAGCTAGTGAAAATGCAGTTTTCCTGTTGCATTGGTTTTAAATCTCTTCCAGCCCCTTTTGCAACACTCCTTATACAGCAGGGACTTCCTTCCCATTTAGCAATATGGATGGGTAGGGTGGCTGCAAAGACCATGTGATACATGTTTCCAGTTCCAAGGTACAACCCTTTCATCTTTCATCAGCAGCTAATACCAAAAGCTTCAAAAAAGTTGGACAGAGATAGTTTATAAGAGACACAGAGTTAGTTCATGAGGGATTCTAGTTACATAGACATTAGTTTATGCAAGATTTGGAGGGTGGTAGGGACAGAGGCAGATGTGGGGCTAGAGGGCAAAGAATTAATTAATTGCATTCTATTTATGTATTTTTCAGAGGAGCTGGAAGCCCTGTGCTATGAGGCAGAACTTTATGCATATTGAGTACTTTTATGCAAATTGAAAACCTACTATTTTTGTCACAAGGTATTGGCAGATATAGACTTACTACTATGTGGGCATCTCCATGTCGCTGAGGCGGTGCTGCTGTATGTGAGTGACTGCTTGAGTCTGTTTATTTAATGGGATACATTTAAGAATCTGTTAAGGATGTCCAGTGTTTGCTTTGTTTAGCGTAACATTCAGTTGAATTGGCGAATAAATAAATTATTCACTTGGCTATTAAACTAAAAGAGAAATCTGTTAAAACAAAACTTTCCATCAGAAAATATGGATGTACTAAAAGGCTATCACCCCTCTTTTATGGATAGCTGTAATGGAAGAGATCAGTGATTGGAAGATTTTGTTCTCTTTTCTTTGTAGACACTGATTGACGCTCAAACTGTCAGGGAATTTGGTGCTATTCTGATGTTCACTGCTGGCAGTGAAAAGAAATAAAATCTTAATGGATGATTCATAGTCCAAAATTTCCTAATTTAATTATAAATAAATCTGAGTTTGTTTATTTGGGTGGAATAGTTGCAAATGAAATCCTCATCTGCTAGCAGCAGCCTATTTTGATTTCCTGCCCTCCAGGCACAAAACCCAATACTGAGACTCAGGGACTGTGATCATCAATTGCTTCTTACATTTGTTCTAAGAATTTATCCTGTATTACTAGTGAGGAATTTTGACTTATGGATGTATTCAGTGAAAGTGAAATTGAGCCTAATGCCTAAAGGAATTGTGCCAATTAAGGGTTCCATCCTGCAGATAATTATTGGCTGTGCAGCTAATTTGGAATAGCCTAAATAAGACCTTAAAAAGAGAAGCAGCTGGACCTCTGCCCTTGCTCCCACTCCAGTAAGTAAAGTGGGCTCCCAATCATGTGCTGTTTACTCAGCTTAGTAGCCCTATTGATATCACATGGGCCTTCAGAGAAATCTGCACCCATTGATTTGTAGAGTAGAATAAAAACGGCAGGAGAAGACTCCATGGTTTTCCCATTCAGAGTACTGTTGCAGTTAGCTGAAAAGAAAATAGGAGGTGGTCTTTCTAGTTTTTAAATCCTGCACATTGATCTGCTGAAAGAAAGATTAGTTAGAGCTACTTTGGTTTAAGGATTTTTTCCCATCCTCTTGCCAACTCTGTGGATCTGGAACTGGAAGGTAATTAAAAACCCAAACACAAGGAATTTAAATTTCAAAGGACTTGAGTGTAATCTTTTTTGCACTGATTTTTTTAATAAGCATTTGGATGTGATGTAAAGGCTTTAGAGTCCTGACATGAAGTTTTTAAGAGGGAAATATATGGGCTAGAAAATGTCGGAACTAATGAAATCACAGGTCACATCCAAACCACATGAATAGCCAAAATGTGTGTTCTATAACCCTGGGATCATGGAAAGTGCATACATTTTTATGTGTTCTGATATAGTTTTTTAGATTGCTTTACTGTACTTAAAATTTCTGTGTACATAAATTCCATCTTCCCTTACTGTCTTTATATAAAGATTGCTCTTGAAGTCCGTGGCTGAAGGATCAGCCTTAATCTTTAGATTGTAGTAATCTCACGTTGCTTAAATTAAAGGCTACTAGATTTTATTTTCAGTGCATTGTCTCTTTAACTGTACACAAGATAACTTAAGTCCTTGTTTATGTGGAGAGGAAATGCGGCCTTGTGGTTAAGGCACTTAACTGGAACTTGGGAAAACTTGGCTCTGCCACAGGATTTCCTGTATAATCTAGGACAAACCACTTAAAATCCGTGTGTGCCTCAGTTCCCTGATTCTAAAACATGGAAATAATCCTCCCTCCCTTTATTTAATGATTGCTGTCTGCTCTATTTGGTCTATTAGTTCTTCAGAGCTGGGACTGCCTTTTACTACATACTTGTACAGAGCACAATGGGACCCTTATCTTATGTGCAGCCTCTAAAGGCACCACTGTATTATAAACAGTAAAAATAAATATTCTTAATTGCATTCATCTTTATGTACAGCCTGTCTAGTGTTTCTGTTAAGTATCTACTCTTTCTTACATCAGTTATTGTCAGTGTGTTTTTGGGTACATTTTATGTGTGATTGCTGTCCTTCCTGAATGTGAAATTTACATTGCCGAGAAATTTACAGTATAAAAATGTACAGTATTAAATACTTTTTATTTCCTTCCCAAACACCTGAAAGTAGTATAAACACCAACCATGTTGAATATTATGTGACAGATTATCTCTGGTATAACTTCACGGATATCAATGGAGCCTAAATTAGGGATGAATGAGGACCAATGTGCCTATATAAACATACTGTGTTGAAATTAATATCTGTTATACCTACATTTGCAAACTAACATCTCTAAATGCAAATGTTTCGGTGCCCTTAGTGTTTAATTACTGTGGCAGTCAGACCTTACCGGTGAGGTCTCCTGACAGGTCTACTGCTCCTTCAATGATGATAACCTTTGGCTGCTTCTTTTTCCCCTCTGTGTGTCATGTTGGTTTGGACAATTAGCTAATGCAGCAGACTTCGAGAGAAACCCCCAAAAGCCCCAAAATCAGATAAGGATCGAAGGCACCAAGCCAGGTTTACTGTAGATGAAACACGGTCCTAGCTTCTCTAAATCAAATGCTAACAGGCTAACACATACGTGCTCGTTACAATGGACAGGACTCACTAGGTCAAACAAGGACAACTCCCTTGGGGTACATAGGTACAAAGAAGTTACACATCACTTCTGACGTATCAGGTTGCCACCCTCTGACACTGCCTAGAGTATTATCTTGCACGCATGGATTTGATGACTATTCATTATGCTGTCAGTTTAGACCCTGTCTGAATCTGGATCAATATGTTCTTGTTTTCTGTGGGGTATGTGTGGATACCTAGATGTTTCTTCACAAGGTGTTTTATTATGACCCCTCTGGAATGTGTTTATGGCCTGTGCCTAGTACCTCTTAGGTATAAGTGTTTCTGTAATATCAGCCCTGTTCTTGCCAACTTCTATGAGCAAGAGCCTGCCTCTTGCTCACAGCTTCACTTTGCTTTATATTAGCAAAGTCTTGACCATTGATGTCTGGGCCTTGTACGTTACATCAGGCCTGTGATACCTGGACTTATGTTTCAGGCCCTCATCTAACTGCATCTACATGCTCTTTAGAAACCAGGTTTACTATGTGGTGGTCACTAATCAGCTACATTAAGAGAACAAGAGCTAAACTTTCAAGTTTGCTTTAAGTAAATTGAATTACAAGTTTACAGTTTAGTTAGCCATGTAATAATTCTTTTATGGACTTTATATTATTGCCATTGACAAGCAAAATTAATGTAATATGTATAGGGATAATTTTAGCAGAAGATAAAATTAACTATCACTGGAAATCTTAAAGCTTGAATTGGTGGTAATGTTTTGCTAATTGAGTCTTTTTTAGTGGACATTGGTGTATATTAAATGACTGTGCTCTTATAGAGATTAAAAAACAGTTTTTGAGTTTATGCACCTTGCATACATATTCACCTTGCATATACTATTTTTCTGATAGTTTTGTCAGAAGAGACTTTTCTGAAATTTGGCCCATCTCTACTGGGCCAAATTTTGGAAAAACCTCCTATTCGGAAGAGCCCTTCTTCTTCATGGCCCGAGGAAGACAGGGCTTCCGAAGGAGTGCGTCTGCTCTTCTGCAAAAAATGTCGGAAGAGCAGACACGTTCCCCGGATGTGGTGGGACTTTTTCTAGGATACCTCTGGGATACTCTGTAGTCTAGACATGAAGGATCTTTTAAATGTTAGCTATGAGTGTACATGTTTAGTGCTTTATTTCCATATTGAAGTCCTCCCACTCTCTTTCGTAAACATATCAAAGCTCCTATAAGCCTCATTCTGCTTTTCTTTAAGTAGGTGGCTAATATAGCATCAGTCTATGGGGAATAAGGACAACCTGCAGAATTACAGACCAGTCAACTCCCGGGCTGCTACATGTGTTTTGCTTTGACCCAAAGAAGAACTCTGTGTAGCTGGAAAGCTTGTCTCTCCTAGCAACAAAAGTTGATATGATGAAAGATATTATCATGCCCACCCTGTCTCTCTCATACCTGTGGACTGACATGGGTGTACCACTTCTTTACTTTTTAGCAATTCCTACCACCAAAGTCATTAGTAGGTTTTACAAGGAGTCTCCTCCAACTCCTAGATGGAGGATGCTCCAGCTACAGATGAAGTGTGGCATTGGAGCATGGAGCAGCAGAATCAGATAAGATGTTTCAGGTTCTCCAAAAAGGACAGCAGGGGTAACGTGTGGGGGCATGCAGGCTGGGAGACTAGCGGGAGCCTGGCACAGGCTGCAGAGATAAGAGCCCATTCCACTCACCGCTGGCGGTGGGTAGCTGCACGACCCAACCCCAGCCTGTTTCACCCCCCTATCTCCCAGCTGTGTCAGTAGGAGGAGGGGTGTAAGAGAAGGGGTGGAACTGCCGCTGCCTTCACTGGTGGCGGGAAGTGGAGCGATGTGGGTGGGAACCAGGGGAGTGAAGTGGGCTGGGGCAAAGTCACTCTGCTTCCCACTGCTGCTGGGGAATGGGGGAGGCCCCCCTGCTAGTCCCCTGGGTCGCATACCCTAAAATAAGAGGAGAATTCCAAACATACTTTGTAGTATGGCTACGGCTAGACTGGAGACCGAAATGGCAGGCAGAGCTTCTGAATGGACCTTTGATGTTATTCCTAAACTTGAGTATACAACTGCCTAAGATAGATTTAATTACCTTAAGGCTGCTTCTCCTGGGACAGCATACAGCAGCTAAATCTATGTCAGATCCAAAGTATTGAGGATACGCACCTTTCAAACAACAATATAACAAGTACTTTATCCAAGTTATTAGTAACCACAGAAGACAAACTGTTTTGTTAGTTATTATCGATTTACCTGTTCACACAAGCTGGATGAGACAATCAGCTCACTTCATAAAGAGGCTGCTAATCAGCTGTCAAGTAACTGGTCTGGTCACTTCTAGCCTGATCCACAGTGGAACTAGCAGATGGGATGTTTCTGTTGTGAGCAGTTTACAAGAATCACTGTCAGATTCTCAACCAGTTCCTCCCTATTTGTCAAAATCATATCTAGAACAGCTTTTTCCTTAGTTGATAAGATCCCATGGGAAGCAATTCTAAGGGGGAAGGCAGTTCAAGAGAGTTGGCAATTTTTCAGAGAGATGTCATTAAAGGCACAAGAACAAAATATCCCACTGTGTAGGAAAGTCAGGCAAGAGACTATCTTGGCTTAACCAGGAGATCTTCAATAATTAATAGTTCCATAAAAAGCTGACTGAGGAGATACCTGAGCCATTAGCAATTATCTTTGGAAAGTCATGGAAGATGGGAGAGATTCCAGAGGACTAGAAAAGGGCAAATATAGTGTCAATCTATGGGGATTAAGGACAACCTGCAGAATTACAGACCAGTCATCTTAACTTCAGTACTCAGAAAGATAGTGGAGCAAATAATTAAGCATCCGTTTTGCATACACTTAGAATATAATGTGATAAGTTACATTCAGCATGGATTTGTCAAGAACACATCCTGCAAAACAAACCTAATACCTTTTTTTTGACAGGATAACAAGTCTTATTGATATGGGAGAAACAGTAATTGTGGTATATCTAGGCTTTAGTAAGTCTTTTGTACTCTCTCATGTCCTTCTCAAAAGCAAAGTAAGAAAGTACAATCTAGATGGAGCTACTATATTGTGGGTGCATAACTATTGGAGAACCATTCCCAGAGAGTAGTTACCAGTGTCTGAGAGTTAAGCTGGAAGGGCTTAATAAGTGGAGACTCATAGGGGCCAGTTCCTGGTCCAATTCTGGTCAGTATCTTCCTTAGTGATTTAGATAATGGCATAGAAAATACACTGATAAATTTGTAGATGATAACAAGGTGGGAGGGATTACAAGAGTTTTTCATAGGATTAAAATTCAGAATGATCTGGAGGAATGTCCTAAAGTAAATGGGATGCTATTCAATAAGGACAAATGCAAAGTATTCCACTTAGGAAGGCACCATCAATTGTACACATAGAAAATGGGAAATAACTGCCTAGGAAGGAGTACTATGGAAAGAGATCTTGGGGTCTTACTGGATCATAAGCCAAATATGAGTCAATAGAGTAGTCCAGCAAAAAAACCCCCCAAAAAACCCAAATAAACAAACGAACAAAACCCACCATCATTCTTGGCTGTATATCAGGAGTGTTGTAAGGAAGACAAAAGCAGTAATTCTTCCACTCTACTATGCACTGATTAGGCTTCCACTGGAGTACTGTATTCATTTCTGAGTACCACATTTCAGGAAAGATATGGACACATTAGAAAAGATCCAGAGAAGAGCAACAAAAAAGACTAAAAAATCTAGAAAACTAGGGAATATTGAAAGAATTGGGTTTATTTAGTCTGGAGAAGTAGACTAAACATGACATAAGAATTTTCAAAAAACAAAAAAGGTTGTTACAGGGAGGAAAATGGTTCTCTTTAATCTCCGAGGAGAGGACAAAAAGCAATGGCTTAAATTGCAGTAAGGTTTATGTTGGCCAATAGGAAGAACTTCTGTCAGGGATGGTCTAGATGGTGCTTGTTCCTGCTATAGGGGCAGGGAATTGGATTAGAAGACTGCTCAAGCCTTTCTAGTCCTATGATTCTACATTGTGACTGTCAAACCTTAGTCTGGTTTTAGATTCTGAAGAAATTATTTCAAATGTAGATATTGAAATTTAGAATATAGGTACTGAAATAATCACATTTTTTATATTGTTGCTTTGGCGTTATTTCTAGGATAACTGTAGAATTTATCTATAATTCTAAGACCATTAGTGGCCTGATCAAGCTGTCTATTGTTAAATTCTTTACTTTTACACTGTTAGTTTTGAGTTCTATGCTCACAAATGATTATGGTTTTTCCTCCAGTGTGTCTCTAATTCACTGAATATAATAAACCATAAATTGAAACCAGGTTGGCAACAATTAAGGTGAGATAAAACCAAGGATGACCTTACAGATAGTAACTATACAAATATAAACAGAACAAATGTATTCCCAGAAGCAATAAATCAAGACCACATTCTCCTGTTTCAGCTCTGCTGAACATGACAAATTAAACTGCAATTATTATATAGTACTCAGAACACCATCACAAATAAAAATCTAAAGATAAAAAAGGTTGCTGGAGAAGCACACCACACAGAATTTACTCTAACTCCTTAAGCAACAAACCTGGTTTTGAAGTAAGTATCCTCCTAAATAACGAATGGAAGAGTAAATGAAATATGAACAAAATGTTTACTATGGGAGACAGAAGTTAAATTATTTTCTCACAAATCATCTAGTACAAATACGTAAACTTTAGGTTTTTCCCTCCACAAATATTTGTTAAACAGATAGGCTTAAATTACTGTGTGTATGCAACAAATACATGGACACAAGGGACTTTGAAAGCTTTGAAGGTACAGTGACACTCATCTGATAGCAAAGAAGGATTTACTGAATCCTCTGAACAATCCCTACAGTGTGTCTAGTCAATCTGCTTTTTTTAAAAAAAATCCTTAAATATGTACTAGGGGGCTGCACCCCCTGCTTGCTACGCTCACCAACCCCCTCTCTCATGGGGGATAGGCAACTCCAGCTCTCTCCCCAGCCACCGAGGAGGGCTGAGCTGCGTCCACGCTAGCCCAGTCCCCTTCTCCCTCCCACCAGCCCAGGCCACTTGTCCTTCCCCCGCACCCACAGCCATGCCAGCCCAGGCCCTTTCTCCCCCCCCCCCCCCCAGCCATGGCCATGCCAGCCCTGGCCCTTTCTTCCTCCCCACCTCCCCAACCCTAAACCTAATTCCCCCCGGCCAAGGTCGCACCAGCCCGGCTCTGCAGCTGGGGAAGGCTGGGCTGTAGTGTACCAGGCCAGGCCTGGCTCGACCCCGGTGGCCCGGGAAGGCTGAGCTGTGGCTGAAGCACGCCAGGCCAGGCTCTGCCCTGGCAATCGGGAAAGGCCAAGGCCATTGCGCCCCAGGCTGGCTCTCCAGGCTGGAGAGGGCCGAGCTGGCAGTGGATGAGCTCAGCTCCAAGGACAGCACCTGGAGTGTAAGGGGCGGGGTAAGAGGGTGGGGCTTTACCCACCCATGCCTACCCCCCCAGCCTTTGGATGCTGTGATGTGGTGATATCACTTTTTTGTCCCACAGGAAATTTATATATATATCGAGAGAGAGAGATTTGTGTGATGCAGTGTAAAATACACAACAGTGCTATTACTGATGATGAAAACATCTTATTTTGTTTGTAGAGCACTGTGCAAATTTACAGAACTGGAAATGACTTATTAGTTGAAAACATCAAGTCTTAAAAATTCCTTCAAAGCTACATAAACTGCAGATTAACCCTCCTGAAGAAACCATATGGATTCATTAGGCCAGTAATTCATATCTATATAAAATCCCTGAAAATTAATCTTTTTTTAAAATATCCAAATACTTTCAAAGGGTATGTCTACACTGCATTCCTCTTTCGAGAGAGGGATGCAAATGCAGCTGAGCGAAATTGCAAATGAAGCACGGATTTGAATTTCCCGTGCTTCATTTGCATAATCGTGTCCGGGTGCTATTTCAAAATACACTATTTCGAAAAAAGAAACGCTATCTAGACACGGTTATTTCAAAAGAAAACCCTTCTTTCTAAATTACCCTTAAACCTCATTTTATAAGTACACTTTCACACATACATAATGGGAAGCAAATATCTAGGAAGGAGTACTATAGAAAGGGTTCTAGGGGTCAGCGTGGACCACAAGCTAAACACGAGTCAACAATGTGACATTGTTGCAAAAAAAGCAGACATGATTCTGGAATGCATTAACAGGAGTGTTGTGAGCAAGACACAAAAAATCATTCTTCCGCTCTACTCTGCACTCATTAGGCCTCAGCTGGAGTATTGTGTCCAGTTCTGGGCACCACATTTCAAGAAAGATATGGACAAATTGGAGAGGATCCAGAAAAGAACAACAAAAATGATTAAAGGTTTAGAAAGTATGACCTATGAGGGAAGACTGAAAAAAATGGTTTTGTTTAGTTTACAAAAAGAGAAGATGGGGGAGAGGGGGTGACAGGATAGCAGTTTTCAAGTGTCTAAAAGGGTGTTACAAGGAGGAGGGAGAAAATTGTTCTCCGTGGCCACTGATGATAGGACAAGAAGCAATTGGCGTAACTTGCAGCAAGGGAAGCTTAGGTTGGACATTAGGAAAAAGTTCCTGTCAGGGTGGCTAAACACTATAATAAATTGCCTAGAGAGGTTGTGGACTCTATCATTAGAGATATTTAAGAGCAGGATAGATAAACATCTATCAAAAATAATCTAGATGGTGCTAGGTCCTGCCATGAGGGCAGGTGACTGGACTTGATGACCTCTCTAGGTCCCTTCCAGTTCTAGTGTTCTATGATTCTATGGTTCTGTGACAATTCTCAATTCACAGTTCATAGGCTGGATTTCATTTCAGAATGGGACAACTTCTCCTAGTTCAGTTTTATTCAAGTATTCATTATTGTAACGAGCAGAGATATGTTAGGTGGTGGAGAGGAGTGGTGTGTTCAGGAGCATTTGTTCCCCCTTCTTATACTCCAGTTCTTTTGTGCTAGAAAAATCCAGACTGTCCTTCAGAGGAATTTAAATTTATTGATTACAACTCTTCCCCTCCCTCCCTCAGGGATGAAAGTAACTGAAATTTCCTATAGGTACTGTCCTAATGTAACCCCTATTGCGGGAGGGTTAAGGCAGAGGTTTTGGGGTTCTGTGATCTGACATTGCCCATAAGAAATTTAAGTGTGCGATGGAGTACAGGGGTCTCTGGCTGGGAGGGACTCACAGCAGGGGGTGGGGACATGTGGTGGTTCAGGAGTTAGGGTAAGGGGTTGGGGTTTTTGGGGGGCCTCAGGGCAGAGGCTTTGGTGTGTGGAAGCTCAAAGGGGACTATGTTCAGAAGTTTGTTTTAATGTCATGTGGTTCCTAAAGAGTTAAATTATAATCCAGCGAGCCTGTGGAGATAGACTGTGAGAGAATGTGTAAGTTACTGAGTTGACTTGTGAGGTTCAGAATGGGTGTTATGATAGAGAGAAGATGGGGTTTTGTAGTCTTCATGCCAGACAGTCAATCTGCTTAGCTGCCCACCCAACTTCCCGCAGTCCCAGCCCTCTGAGGCCAGCCAAGAAGCTGCTGGCCTGCCCAACCTCTCTCCCCCAACTCCAACCCCTTTGGGAAAGAGCTGATTCACCAGATGGGGAGAGATGATTCGTTGTAGTTCCAGAAAACAGCTATTGAGGCTTCCCATGCAGTAGCTAATTGGCTGCCAACAGCTGATCCTCTCCGGGTGCTGAGTCCCTTTCTTACTGGAGCTACACACCAAGGCACACTGCTCTATTTTCACTTCTGCCCCCACTGCAGAATGCCCAGTTGAGCAGGTAATATCTGTTCAGTATTTTGCTGGTGTATTAGGGTTTGTCTCTGAGAAATGAGTTTGTGCGTATTAGGGAGGTAAAAAACATTTTAAAAAAGGAACTGTGTAAAAATCCTACTGGTTACATGGTTACATGCACTGCAGGCTCTGCAGTATAAGACAGAAGTGTGTAGAGTTACCAGGTGTCCGGTATTGACCAGTATTTTCGCCAGTATTTTCACTTCCTGTCTGGTAAAAAAAATTCAGAAAATACCGGACACCTAAAATGTCCAGTATTTTCTGATTTTTTTTTCCCTGCCAGGAGGCAAAAATATCGGACACCTGGCAACCCTACAACACACTCAGCAACCGGCCCAGCTCCCGGGACCCCCCGAACCTCCCACCAGGCCACCCCCCCCCTTACCTGGTTCCACAGGGGAGCTGTCTTGTGGCTGGAGCAGAAAAACAAGATGGCCACCGGCAAAAAAACCTCTTCTTAAAGGGGACATGCTGTTTTTTAAATTTTTTTAATTTTTAATTTTTTATTTTACCTAACTGCTGTTGGGGTCCTTTTTTTTGCTCAGCAACTTTGGCCTCCCCCCTTTTTTTTACTCAACAGAATTTTTTTCCTGTGTTTTTTTGGGGAGGGGGTGTTCGGTATTTTTGGTTAAACCATCTGGCAACCGTAGCAGTGTGTATAACAACGCAATGGCTCCCAGGAGCAAGGCCAGCAACTGGGAGCCAGCATGCACTAGCATAAGAATTTAACTGCACCTGGAACTGATAAGTTGGTGCTTATCAGTTAACGCAGTGCTGGGCAAAATATGGCCTGCGAGATGGATCTGGCCTGCCAAGCCACCGTATCTAGCCTGCAGACGCAGCGAGAGCCTCAGGCAGGCTCCCTCCTTACCTTGCCCCACCAACACCCCAGTCAGAAAAGTGGCTACCAGGCAGTTTCTCTTTCACCACTGTGAGGCCGGGGGGGAGGGAGGGGAAGAGGCTTCATGAGCTGTCCCCGCTTCATGAGCTATCTCCCCTTCCCAGTACAATCCCATTGTCTGATTCTGGAAAATTTGCTCACATCTTTACAAAGAAAACACTTGCCTTTCCCAGTCACAGCAGTCAAGTCAATTGTCTAATTCTGTGGACTCCACAAACTGTTGATAACCTTGGTGAATTGTTGTTCCTCTGGTCATTATCATGGTATCAGAATGCGGTCTTAATGTGGTAGGAGGATGCTATTAAGTTTTTGAGTCCCTGCTACAGCCATTGAATTCCCAGCTGTTTCATTTCATTAGCATGTGCTTGTAGCATGTCAGGGGAGTTAAATGTTTCTGTGCATTTCTGGTAATTAAAAAAAACAGGAAGCACTTAATATGAAATAGTATATGTATATGGAATAGTGATGGTAGAGTCAAACTGCTTTGTGCAATTTAGACATTCAAATAAATTGCATGTAATGCTTATTAAAGAGCATGAAAGAGTCATATATTTACAGGGAAGCATTCACATTAGTGAATTTCTGAGATACATTCTTTATTGCCTTTTTAAAACTAAAATATAGTAATTAACAAAGGGCAAACTTCAAATCATGTTGCAGTACTTATATTTGCCTTTCTGCCTTCCTTAACTACAAGTTTCTAAGGAGCTACTGGAGCTTATTTTGCAGTCATCCTGCCTTAATTACAATATTTAAAGAGACTTTGGTGGTATCATAATTGTCACTTTCTTCCTGTCTGGAGTCACAGCAATGTGCCACCAGTCAGCCTTGTATCTGCCATCCAGAGTTGTACAGTATGTGTTTTTGCTGGCTGTACAGATTTTAGGGCCATCTGGATTTTTTAATTCCAAGATAACCTTGCTCTCTTAATTTTGCAGTTTTCATTCCTTTCCATTTGTGCTAATGCTTCCTAGATTTAAATATAGAAGGCAGGAAAGTGTGGACCCAATCCTGTATAATTCTGAGCTCCTTCACTGACTTTTAGTAGCTCTCAAGATGTGGGCCCAATATTTCTTTTTCACCTTATATTGACTTTTTTTTTCACTGCCAGAACTTTCATATAATAAAGACTATGGCAGTTAGAGAGATGGACTTACTATTTCTAATCCTGGCTGGCCAACAACTAAGAGACAGCTTTGTATATAGATACAAAAAGAGTGGCTCTGTCTTGCCTCATGGTCAATATGTGTTAATTCACATATTTGCAATGATGTCTCTGTGTTAATCTACCCTGGCTGCAACATCAATTTAAGACTTGAGTCAAACCTTACTGAAATCAATGGAAACTCTTAGGGCAGTGGTTTTTCATTTCAGACCCCTAAAATAATTCAAATGGAGGTGTGAACCATGGATCCCAGCAGGGACTACAAACCACAGGTTGGAAACCACTGTCTTAGGGTATGTCTGCTCTGCACCTGGGAATGAACATCTCAACACACATGGACAGACTTGCTCCACTCAGTGAACTAAAATATCTGCGTGGCTGTTGAATTTCTAGCAGAGATTTGGGCTAGCCAGCCGAGTTGAACCCAGGGTGTCATATGGGCTCGACAGCCCAACTTGCTGCTCCATCACTAGCAGCCTATTGTTATATATAGTGCACTATCTTGAACCCATCTGGCAGATATTTGCTCACCCATGCTGGGAGGTTCACTCCCTCCCAGCTGCAGTGTAGACATACCCTAGGAGTCTCCATTGATTTTAATGGGCTTTGCCTCAGGCCTTAAATTGACATTATAGTTGGGGGGCTGGGCTAATGGCTAGCCACAATAGGCATGTACCGAGGACCCAAATTCATAGGGAGCCAAACTTGAGCAGCACTGCAACCCCATGCACCAGGTCACAATGTCACTTACTCCAATTTGACCCAGCCACCCCCTTGCCATGGTTACCTAGCTCCTGTACCAGGGCTGCAGCACTTGCTTTTTGACAGCCTTGCGACCTGTTACAAGTATGGGGAGCAGAGCCACCTCAAGGGGGGCGTGGGAACCATGGGCATCCCCTATAGGCCCTGCCCATGCCCCGCTCAACCCCTTCCCCAAGCCCCACTCCTGCTTTGCCCCCTTACACCCTCCCCCAAGCAATGCAGCCTAGGAATTATGGAGGCCTGGTGCGGTGGCAGCAGGGGTTGCCTACCCCCTTAACTCACCATGTGGGCAGTGGGATCTGGAGCAGCCTGCCTTCCCGGCCTACTGTGCCCCACTTCTCCATGGCAGCAGAAAATGGAGCACCCTGGGGTTGGGGGCGCTTCCTGTCACCGCTCAGAAGCTGAGCGCAACTGGTTGGAAGGGCAGCATGGTGGGACAGCGCAGACTGCTGGGGTGCTCCAGCTTCTATCTCCATGGTGAATGTGGGAGGGGAGTGACCCCTGCTGCCACTGTGCCAGGCCCCTGTAATCATCTGGGCTCCTCCCATCCCTAGCACAGTTGGGGCACTGCTGCGGGGCCCCCCAAAGCATGCAGCCTGGGGTGGTCACCCCGAACCATTCTATGGATGGGATGGCTCTAATGGAGAGCTGCCGTGAGTGCCCACATTGCAGAGCTAAATGGGAGAACAGTTGGGGGAGCTCTGGGGAGGTGGTCATGAGGATTAATAGGTTGATGTCTGCAGTAGGAGACTGACCGACCTGGAGAGGAAAGGGTTAATGTTAAAAAGTATCCATCGTAGGGAAGACTGTAGTTCAATTGGCCAGTAGAGGGGTCCAGAAGAAAATTGCCCCAGTGATGAGTTAATTTGGCCTTAACTGAAGTGGAGCTCAGGAGAGTGGCCTGGGCTTTTAATGTTTTCAGATTGATGTTGCTAAATAATGTCATAGATAACAGGCTGCAGTGGGTGGGTGTGGTGTTTTTTCTTCATTTTGGTTTGGGATGACACAAAGGTGTGATCTTTTTAAGGAACTTATCTGGCCAGTTAGCTCTGGGACTAAATTCCTCTCAGGTCTCACAAGGGAAACTCATTTTTTAGTAAAATTTATAGTGGGGGATTGTGACCGGTCACACCCCGATAGTCAGATCTTACACACTATTGTAATCTTTGTACAAAAAATGCCTTGTGAGGTATCATTTGAAAACTAACATACTTGTCAACAGTACAGTGTTGTTACCTACATTTTGCCATCACATATAAAGTTATGAATTCTTCCTGTAAGGTGTTGATGGCACATATTAAAACTCCGCGGCCCTATCTAGGCAGGAGTGATTAAACAAAGGAATATTTACCTCAGTTTACATAGCTGCAGTAAACAGGGTCCTAGAAACAGAAAGGGGGAGATAAAGCAAATCTACATTTCAGCATATATGGGAGGGGAGAATGGAGCCACCTTTACCCTCCTCCCCCCCCCCCCCCCAACTCCCCGTCTCCTTCATTACTGTTTGAATGAACTTTGCTTTGAGGAGTAATGCTCAGCAGAACCCACTTCAAAGGGTAACTGGACTATAAAACTAGGGGGCAAAAACATCGGAGGTCATCTCTTCCTATCTGGATCACCTAAGAAGACAATAGAGCCAGTCATTTTGGCTTTGTGGAGAGCACTGCAGACCTGAAATTTGGTCAGCAAAGTTGCTGAAAATGTAGGGCAAGACTATTACTTTGAACCAAATCTAGTTTAAGATTTAGCAACTAATGTAAAATCACAGAATACTAGAACTGGAAGGGATCTCAAGACGTCATCGAGTTGAGTCCCCTGCGTTCATGGCAGGACCATCTACCATCCCTGAGAGTTGTCTATCTAACATGCTCTTAAATATCTCCAGAGATGGAGATTCCACAGTGTCCCTAGGCAACTTATATAAGTATTTAACCACCCTGACAGTTAGGAAGTTTTTGTGTATACATTAATCCTGTATGGGGGCAGCAGACCTCTAATATCAGAAATATTCAGAAGACGGCTAGACAGTGCAGAACATGGTTTTTTGGGGAGAATCCAGGACTGGGAGTGTGTTGGAGTCATCCTGTAAGCAATAATCAAAGCTGGAGGAAGCCAGAATGTGGCTGGTTTGTAGCTACTACTTGTGAGGAACCCAGTTTGAGAGCTATAGCAACAAGGCATTGTGAAGCATCCATGGTTGCAGGGTAGGTGGTGAGATTACACTGGGTTGCATCCCAGATTGAAAATAAGGATATTTGGTATTTTGAGGGGAAAGCATCTCTTAATATGTGGCTTACATGGGAGGCAGGATGTAGGCAGAAAATGGGTCTGAGGAGACATGGGCTAAAGTGTGACCCTCGGCATGCAAAGAGAGCATGGAGCTTGGTGTTTGCCTTTTAAGCCTTATCCCTACCATTAGGCAGGAGTAATGGAGCCTCACAGTGGCATTCTGATTAATACATGATCCAGTTTCCCTGTGCTTCCTGCCTTTCTCATTGGTATTATTTCGTTTCACGTTGTATTTATGCATGTGGCACTTGTGCGTTGCAGGATCATGTCCTTCATAAGTCTTTGGCCAGTAACCTTCTGGGAACAGAGAAGGACATGCTTGGGTGAGGGTGGAAAGACTAGTGTGACAAAAGTCAGGGAACAGGTTAAAGGGACTACCATCCTGTAATTGATCACTTTCTGCTGATAGATGTAAATTGAGTCATCAGCTGTGGAGAAGCTTGGGTGTATCTGCATGAGGAGACTCCTTACCACATTAGGTCATTTGTGTGGTGGCATAAGTGGCAGAGGCTGCCTCCCCCTTTACTGTCTTATACACTGAGCCTTGTATGTGGCCTAAGAACTGTGACCTCCAAGTGCCTTTTTGCTTTGAATGTGGAAGAGGCAGACTAAGAAAGTGGCTATCATAGACAAGAGTCCAAGAAGCCTCAAGACAGAATCAACCTTGGTAATAGCTCACGAGTGCTACATAGTAATGGCCTGCTCGAATTCCCATGTAAATCAAGGGAATTATTTGAGAACTTGAAATATATGTCTCCAAGACTGGTGCTGATAACTGAGAATAACAACTTCTTTGCTGAAACTGATTCTCTGTTGCTTTTTGGTATTTGTTTTCTCTGTAATTTACTCAATGTTGGCACACTTCTTTTCCATGTCTGCAGATGGATCATGCGCCTGAGGCATTTGTTGTTGCCGGAAGTATGTACCTAATGTAGATTCTTCCTCTGTGTGATTTTTGTATTTAATGACTAGGCTAAAAGGCACCATGGGACACATCTTTTGAGGCATTCTCACTCAGCTTCTGGTGCATTGAGACACAAAGGGCAAATGATTTCAAGTAGCCCCCAAATGGAGAAAATATCAGTATGGTAAGGCTTGGAGTGTCGTCAACTTTTTTCCCTGCTCTCAATATATCTTGTGAAGAAAAAGGACAGTCAAAGAGCCTTATACACTGAAATAGAGTATCAGTTTTTTAAAAGATGAATCCATAGACCCAAGATAACATACAGCAAGACCTATTAACTCTTTTAAAGATCCTAAATGGAACTGGAAAGCTTGTAGCCACTTCCTCGACAGTATTTGTTATCATGACTCGTGTATGCAGTTTACACTATTTATCAGCTATAAACAAAACTAAGCTCAGGATGATTTTCTAGTTTAAAGCCAAGACTTGGGAACCAGGGCACCTGGGTTCAGGCACTGACCCAGTCACCGATTTTTTTTTGGTGATCTTAGACAAAGTGCTGACAGTAGGGCCTTGTTCAGAGAGGTGCTAAACACCTCTACTTTTCATTAAGACAATGGGAGTTGAAGGTGATCAGAAACTTGCATGTTTCAAGTATGTTTCAAGGCTGTGCCCTTTATCTATTTGGGTCAAGGGAAGCCAGTGTTGGGTTGCCTCTGACTTTCAATGGGAGCAGTATCAATTCCCAAGTTTTCTTTCTTGGAAAATAGGGCTGTTACTTTCTTTTTTCTCAGAGATGATGTGAGGTTATATATTTTAATGCCCATGAATGCTTTGAACAGTGTAAACTGTGAATTTATTTGTTCGTCATGATTGCTTGACCCTGCTGCCTGGCAAAGTTACAGCCATAACCTCCCACAATTATTAATATGCAAGAAAATGTTCTTGACTCTTCTTTCTCCTTTTTATTTAAAGTATATTATAGGTTAATTTTTAGATGGAATATTAAATTGAATAGCCAGCCTACCTTCACGTAAAGTCCTGGTCAAGCTACTCAACTGGCAGTCAGATTTCTCTTATTTTAACTACAAGTTTTCAAAAGGGCTACAACAAAAAGTTGGTGAGTGACTGAAACAAATAAAGATTTGTGCCAGGACAGAAAGGAGTTACATGTACAATCTGTCGTGTGTGAAGTTTCTTTCCCAGAGACCATATAGGAATGAGGTAGCTGGATATCTAGGATACATCTTAAAACTAATGTGGGAATAAATCGTCAGAGATAAAGATTACTTTGACCAGTATTCCCTTTAATTTTTATGTCCATGTCCAAAATGAATTCTGTTATGTACACCAATATGGAGATAATGTGTGATGCATCACCACCATATTGGTGCATATAACAAAATTCATTCTGCACATAGACAATCTGTGTCGGGAGTGGGGACAAGAGGTTTGGAGTGTGTGAGCAGGCTCGGGGCAGGAGGTTGCAATGAGGGTTTGGGGTCTGGGCAGGAATTAGGTTGTAGGAGGTGGCTCAGGGTTGGGGTGTCAGGTCTAGGAGGGAGCCAGGGTGCTGGATGGGGCTCAGAGCTGGGTCAGGGGATTGGGATGCTGGGCACTTATTTGGGGCAGCTACTATTTGGTGTGTGTGGAGAAACAAGTGACTCTGTGTTGCCCCATGCTCACCTGTAGGCACCATCTCCTACAAGTTCCATTGGCCACAATTCCCAGCCAATGGGAGCTGCGGGGCCACAGCTTCCTAGCACTTGTGGTAATGTGGCTCCAGATCGGGGGGAAGGAATGGCAGCATGCGGAGCTGCTCCCCTGCACCAGGGAGGGCTGGCCCAGAACACAGGGGCTTTGCAGCCTACAGCCCCTTTATTAATCAAGCCCTGTTGGTGAAGCCAGAGGAGCATCCTGCTGGGGCTGGGATTGCCAGGTTGGAAGAGGGGAATATGCTCATCCTTCAACCCAGCCACTCTATGTGCGGTAGCCTGAGCCCCTGTGCAGGGCTTATGTGGCAGCTGTGTGGCTACATGTCTTCTCAGCTTAGAGGAAACCTTTACTGTGACTTAATGCACCTCTGTATTCCCATGCGTCACTCTCCAGCAGTAGTCCTTTGTACAAAATATGCCTGATTGAGGCATCATTTGAATTACAGAATCCTAGAGAACTGAATGGAAGCTTGAGAGGTCATGTATGTGAAACTGATTGTTCCTTCCTAAGTGATTAAAGGTCTAGAAACCATGACCTTATGAAGGAAGATTGAAAGAAATCTGTTTGTTTAATCTGGAAAAGAGAAGACTGAAACATGATTGCAGCTTTCAAGTACCTACAAGGTTGTTACACGGAGGAGGGAGAAAAATTATTTTCCTTAACCTATGATGATAGGAGAAGAAGCAATGGGCTTAAACTGTGGCAAGGGAGGTTTAGGTTGGACATTAGGGCTATGTCTAGACTACATGGCTCCGTCGACGGAGCCATGTAAAATAGTTTATTCGGCATAGGCAAAGAAGCAGGGATTTAAATAATCCCCGCTTCATTAAAATAAACATGGCCGCCGTGCTGTGCCTCGTGAAACGAGGTTTACTGGAGCAGTCGACAAAGGCTTCCCTTGTCAGCCACGGCACATCTAGACTGCCCCGCTGTGCCGGATCAGCTGATCATCGGCACAGCGCGGCAGCCATGTTTATTTTAATGAAGCGGGGACGGAGCCATGTAGTCTAGACATAGCCTAGGAAAAATGTCTTAGCATTGATCAGGGATGTTCTAGATCAGGGCTTGGCAAAATATGGCCCATGGGCTGAATCTGGCCTGCCAAGCTGCTGGATCCAGCCCGTGGACACAGCGGGGAGCCTCAGGCAGGCTCCCTGCCTGCCTCCCACACACCGCTGAGAAAAGCATCTGCTTCAGGGCCCTGTTTGAATAGCTGTGAGCCCAAGGGAGAGGGCAGAGGCTTCATGCACTACCCCCACCCGCAGCACAATCCCATTGGCCAGTTTCCTGTTTTTTGTCAATAGGCAGCTTGTGAAGCATCCCATCTCCCTTTAGACCTGCATCTATTCAAAGACCACTTGGACCCTGCAGCTAGTGCTGGGGTAGAGCAGGCATGGAGTCTACCTAAGAAAGCTGCTGGCTGGGAGTCAAGCAGGTAAATCTCCCAGCCAAAGCCTGTTTCTGGCACCCCAACCCTCTGTGCCCCCACTCCACATAACCCAAATCTTCTGCCCCCTCCTGCACCCATATCCCCTCCCAAATCCTACACAGCAATCCCCTGCTACAGATCACAACCCAGGTCACTGCATCCCCTCTTACACCCTAGTCCCTTATCCCAGGTCACAAGCTCCTCTTGTCCTAGGTCATGGCCATAACTCCTGCCTCCTAGTCCTCTGACCCATGTCACAACCCAAGCCTTCTGCCCCAGGTCACAACCACCTACCTCACCCAAACTCCCTTCCAGATCCCATACCTCCTCCATTAATATCATGGAAGAGTGTGGCCGTTGACCACTTTCCAAATTCTTGAAGTGGCTCCCCATCAAAAATTATTGCTTACCCCTGGTCCAGATGGTGCTCGGTCCTGCTGTGAGTACAGGGGACTGGACTTGATGACATCTTGAGATCCCTTCCAGTTCTCGTATTCTGTCATTCTAAGTGGAGTACTGTGCATTTATCCATGTTGAATTTCATCCTAATTCCATCAGACCACTTCTCCAGTTTGTCCAGATCATTTGAATTTGAATCCTATCCTCTAAAACACAAGCAACTCCCCCCAGCTTGGTATCATCTGCATACTTCATCAGTGTTCTCTCTGCCATTTATCTAAATCATTGATGAAGATATTGAACAGAACTGGACTCAGAATGGACCCCTGCAGAACCTCACTGGTAATGCCTGACTGTGAACCATTGATAACTACTGTCTGGGGATGGTTATCCAATTAATTATTCACCCACCTTACAGGAACCCCATCTAGGTTGTATTGCGCTAGTTTATTAATGAGAAGGTTATGCAAGACTGTATCAAATACCTTACTAACCTCTAAATATACCACATCTACCACATCTGGAAGGGTATAAATTGTTCAGGAAGAACAGGCAGGGGGAGAAAAGGAGGAGGAGTTGCATTATATGTAAGAGAGCAGTATGTTTGCTCAGAGCTCCAGTATACAGAGGGAGAAAAGCCTGTGGAGAGTCTATGGGTTAAGTTTAGAGGCAGGAGAAACAGGGGTGATGTGTTGTGGTTGGTGTCTGCTATAGACCACCAGATAGGTGGATGTGGTAGACGAGGTCTTCTTAAGACAACTAAGAGAAGCTTGCAGATCACAGGCCCTGGTTCTCTGGGAGGACTTTAATTATCCTGAAGTCTGTTGGGAGACCAATAACAGCAGTACACAGACAATCCAGGAAGTTTTGGGAGAATGTTGGGGATAACTTCTTGGTACAAGTGCTGAAGGAACCAACCAGGGGCCATGCACAGCTTGACCTGCTGCTCACAAACAGGGAGGAACTAGTAGGGGAAGTAGAGGTGGGTGACAACCTGAGAAGTAGTGATCATGAGATGGTAGATTTCAGGATCCTGACCAAAGGAAGAGAGGAGAGTAGCAAAATACACACCCTGGATTTCAGAAAAGTGGACTTTGGCACCCTCAGAGAACTGATGGGGAGGATTCCCTGGGATTCTTACATGAAGGGGGAAAGTAGTACAGGAGAGCTGGAAGTATTTTAAAGAAGTCTTATTAAAGGCACAGGAAGAAACCATCCCGATGCGCAGCAAGAAAAGCAAATATGGTAGGCAATCAGATTGGCTTACTGGGGAAATCCTTGATGAGCTTAAACACAAAAAGGAAACTTACAAGAAGTGGAAACTTGGAAAGATGATGAGGGAGGAGTATAAATATATTGCTGGAGAATGCAAGGGAGTTATCAGGAAGGTGAAAGCGCAATTGGAATTGCAGCTTGCAAGGGATGTGAAGGATAACAAGAAAGGTTTCTACAGGCATGTTAGCAAGAAGAGGGTGATCAGAGAGGCTGTGGGGTCCTTACGAGATGAGGGAGGTAACTGAGTGACAGATGATGTGGGAAAAGCTGAAGTACTCAATGCTTTCTTCGCCTCTGTCTTCACAGACAAGGTCAGCTCCCAGACAAAGTCAGCTCCTAGGCATGGGAAGGAGGTGGATAGCCCTTGGTGGGGAAAGAGCAAGTTAGAAACTATTTAGAAAAGCTCAACATACACAAATCCATGGGTCCGGATTTAATGCATCCGAGGGTACTGAGGGAGTTGGCAAATGTCATTGGAGAGCCTTTGGCCATTATCTTTGAAAACTCGTGGAGATCAGGAGAGATCCCGGATGTTTGGAAAAAGGCCAATGTAGTGCCCATCTTTAAAAAAGTGAAGAAGGACAATCCAGGGAACTCCTGAAGAGTCAGCTTTACTTCAGTCCCTGGCAAAATTATGGAGGGGATCCTCAAAGAATCCATTCTGAAACACTTGGAAGAGGGGAAAGTGATCAGAAATAGTCAACATGGATTCACAATGGGCAAGTCATGCTTGACCAATCTGATTAGTTTCTAGCGGAGTGCCACAAGGATCTGTTCGAGGACCGGTTTTGTTCAACATCTTTATTAATGACTTGGATGAGGGGATGGATTGCACCCTCAGCAAGTTTGCGGATGACACTAAGCTAGGGGGAGAGGTAGATATGCAGGAGGGCAGGGATAGGGTCCAGAGTGACCTAGACAGATTAGAGGATTGGGCCAAAAGAAATCTAAGGAGGTTCAACAAGGACAAGTGTAGAGTCCTGCACTTGGGACAGAAGAATCCCAAGCATTCTTACAGGCTGGGGACCGACTGGCTAAGTAGCAGTTCGGCAGAAAAGAAACTGGGGATTACAGTGGATGAGAAGCTGGATATGAATCAACAGTGTGCCCTTGTAGCCCAGAAGGCTAATGGCATATTAGGTTGCATTAGGAGGAGCATTGCCAGCAGAACTAGGGAAGTGATTATTCCCCTTTATTCGGCTCTGGTGAGGCCACATCTGGAGTATTGTGTCCAATTCTGGGCCCCCCACTATAGAAAGGATGTGGACGCATTGGAGAGGGTCCAGCAGAGGGCGACCAAAATGATTCGGGGGCTGGAGCGTATGACCTATGAGGAAAGATTGTTTAGTCTGCAGAATAGAAGAGTGAAGGGGGATTTGATAGCAGCCTTCAACTTCCTGAAGGGAGGTTCCAAAGAGGATGGGAAAAGGCTGTTCATAGTAGTGACGGATGGCAGAACAAGGATCAACGGTCTCAAGTTATAGTGGGAGAGGTCTCGATTGGATATTAGGAAAAACTATTTCACTAGGAGGGTGGTGAAGCACTGGAATGGGTTACCTAGGGACGTGGTGGAATCTCCATCCCTAGAGGTATTTAATTCTCAGCTTGACAAAGCCCTGGCTGGTTTGATTTAGTTGGGATTGGTCCTGCTTTGGGCAGGGGGCTGGACCTGATGACCTCCTGAGGTCTCTTCCAGCTCTATGATTCTATGATTCTACCTCTTCCCCCTTATCTACAAGGTTTGTTATCCTGTCAGAGAAAGCTATCAGGTTGGTTTGATACAACTTATCTTTTATAAATCCATGATGACTGTTATTTAACACCTTATTATCTTCTAGATATATGCAAATGGATTCCTTAATTATTTGCTCCACCAGAAGATTTACCTGCAGATACTTGGGTCCTTAAGGGAGAAGGCTGGGGATGTGTGTGGGGGGGTGCAGGAGTCAGGATAAGGTTTAGGGAATGTGGGGGTTTCAGGAAAGGTGGCGGTGTGTGTGTGAGGTGTAGGAGTCAAGTTTGGAGATGAGAGGGGTTCAAGGCAGGGGTTGGGGGTGTGGAGGGTGAAGGATTCAGGATTGGGGGTGAGGAGGAGATCAGGGAAGGGGTGGAGGTGCAGGAGACACTTCACAACCTTAATGATCTATCATAATTTTAAAGACCAAATACTCGTCTCATAAATGCTGATCATAAACCCTACAGTCAACAAATTTTCATTCTCCCATAAAATTAGTATTCATTTACATTAATTGCTTGTAATGCAACTGGATATCTGGCGCAGTATGTACTTACTCATTAAGGTGTATAAGTTTTGAAGCAAACGGACTGAAAGTTTGCGAAAGCACAGAATTGATTTATGAACAGATAAGTCAGGTATGTACTTTAAAATTGTTGCCAAAGTTTTAGTTTAACACTTACCTCTTGTCCCCACTCCGGGCATACAATGTCTAAGTGCATAATGAATTTTGTTACATGCACTAGAAAAAATATTTGCATATTTGTTAAAACCATATATTTTCTGCAGGTTCGAAAGTCACCCAGATATCAAATGTAATTCCCTACTCCCATTGTCCTTATCTTGGGCCTGTTCCCATGTGTTTATTGCCTCATCTATAGGGGGCTTCTAGTCTAATACCAAACCTCTATGCATATGTGTGTCTGGAGTTTTCTTACATCGTTCTTCACTCCTCATTCACTGCATGTAATTAACATGCTCCTGTCCTCAAGTGCTGTGTTTAATGTTCCCAGTGATTCCCCAGCAACATTCCCACTGCTCCTCTTTCCTCTTCAACACCTGGCTGCATTCAAACTTCCTCAGCAACTGCCTTTGATCTCCTGAGACTTCAGCTTGCTCATATTTTTTCTGTAATCCTGAAGTGTTCTTTCCCAGCAACAACTATAGGGTTTCTGTCTTCCGTTTCTGCAAGACTGGAGATATATACTGCTACCTAGACTCTAACTGCTTTGGGAAGTAAAGGGGGAAAGAGTATGTGATGAATGGCAGGGGTACTACCCATTTCTAGATATCCCAGACATTCAGTTAACTAAATTGCCTGTAAGGGTTAAACCCAGAGATAATGGGTCCTTGAGAATCTCCCAGAAGTGTTGGCAGGGAGCCAGGAGAGCCAATGGGAAGAGAGTGTGAGATTTGAATTGAAGCAGAGATCTGCCTGCTGCAGTCTTTGTGTGAGCAGAGGAGAGCTGGGAAAGATGGATTGAACCAGGAACAAGGAATGGAATTTCCAGTAATAGCGAGGCCTAGAAAAAATTAAAACTTGGAACAACAGATATGTAAGTGAACAGGGAATGTTTAGTTAGACATAATCAGGTTTATTTTCTTTCTTTTTTTGGTTTGTGTGAAGTCTATGTATCCCCCTGTGCACTATGACTCATAAACTGAATCCCAGGGAAGCAATTCTCTTTGCTTTTAAATTGCTCTTTCTTCAGTTGTTCTGTAACACCGAACAACCAGACATGCTTTATCAAGTATGTCGTCTTTGTTTTGTTAATAAAATCATCTTTTGTTAAGACTATGATCCGATGACTGTGTCCTAGAAGGAAGGAGGTTCTGTGTGCACATGTCTGAGATTCAAAGGTCAGATATTAGGACAGGTGGCCAATCCGTGGCTCGCAAGCCGCATGTGGCTCTTCTCTCCCAAAAGTGTGGCTCACGAAGCTGCTCCTGCACCCCCCCAATGGCCCCCAGCCCCTATCCCCCTGGTTCCTGGCTCCCCTGTGCTCACCGGGGTAGCAATTCAAAATAGCACCCAAGATGGTGGCCATCAACAGGAGCCTGATATAGCCTAAGCTTGTCTTTTAGAGGGGCAGCAACCTTTTTTTTTTTTTTTTTTTTGACAATTCTGAGGGGCTTTCCTTTTTTTGTTGCTTGACAATTCTGGTGCGATTCTTCACATTTTTTCCGCCTCTGTTTCGGCTCTTTTTGTTAAATGGGTTGGCCACCCCTGTATTAGGAATTACAGTTTGTTATTCAATGAGTACTTCTGTGGCACCTTAAGGTACGTTTTCACGGCTGGGCTAAAGTCAAATTAAGCTACGCAACTTCATGTTAGTTATTCCAAAATAACACTGCTGTGTAGACATAGCCTTAGAGCAGGGGTGGGCAATAACTTTTGATGGATGGCCATTCTTTCATGATATTAATGGAGGAGGTGCGGGGTCTGGGATGGAGGTTGGGTGCAGAAGGGAGCTTCGGGTAAGAGAGGGAGTTTGGGTGAAGGAGGCAGTTGTGACCTGAGGCACTGGACTAGGGTGGAGGGGGTTGAATAGTGACCTAGGGCAGGGAATTGGGGTACAGGAGGGGCTTACAGGGATCTGGGTTGTGAGCTAGGGTAGGAGGGGACTGTGATCATGAGCAGGAGATTGGGGTGCCGGATCTGGAAGGTGATATGGGTACAGGAGGGGGGCAGAGGATTTGGGTATGTGGAGTAGGGGGCAGGAGTGGGGGGCAAAGGGTTGGGGAAGGAAGGGACTGGGGTGTCAGAGGTAGGATCTTCCAGGAGACTTACTAACCAGCAGCACTTCCTGAATCGGCCTCCTTGCCTGTCCCACCCTCACACAGGCTGCAGCTATGTGCTCTGGAGCCCCTTGTGCTTCATGGCTGCCTGTTATTGAAAGAGGCAGCTCCCACTGGCCAGTTTCTGGCCAGAAACCGGCCAGTGGGATTGTGCTGGGGACAAGAGCAGGTCCTAAAGCTTCCCCCGTCCCCTCCAGACTCACAGTTTTTAAAGAAAACCTGCCCCACAGCCGCTGTGGGTGTGTGGGTGGGGTAAGGCAAGTGGGGAGCCTGCCTGGGGGTTCCCGTAGCATCCAGAGGCCGGATCCGGTGTCTCGGCAAGCTGAATGTGGCCCACATGCCATATTTGCCCAGGCCTGCCTTAGAGACTGTCTGTCTGTCTCTCTCTCTTTATATATATATATATATATATATATAAAATATGAGCTTTTGTGGGCAAACCCACTTTAATCTCTCTCCTGAGGGAGCATTAAAAAGCTTGGGGATATCTCACAGGAAGAAATTCCCAAGTGCCTTCCTGGGTTTTCAAAGGGGTTGTTATTGCATTTGTGTAGTGGCAGTGACCAACCCAAGTCAGAGAATCTGTGACTTTGGGGAGTTTTTAAGCAGAAGCCTTTAATAGCAGGGTATTTTAAAATCTCTTGTTGGCCCCCACCTTCTGCACTTGAAGTGCCAGAGTGGGGATCAGCCTTGCAAGGATGGTGTTCATGTGTGAATTAAAACAATATATTCAGGAGGTTGTGTAAGATTATGATATGTCCTTGTAATAGAATAGCTTTCACACAAAGTACACACACAACAGAAGTGTCAAAAAGAGGATCAGTATTTTAAAAGGGTGATCAAATTTCTAATGTACTCAGTGGAGGAGGGCTCCCCAGCCAGCGTCTTTAGCCAGGTTCTTTGACTACTCACCTGATCCTGAATAAATAATAAGCAATATCTGATGTAGCCTCTTAGGCTATGTCTACACTGCCAACCTTTCTGAGGAGTACGGGTTGTTTCGAAAAAGGGTTTTTTTCCCAAAAGAACTGTGTCTAGACTGCGCTTTCACTTTCGAAAAACCCTTTTTTGAAAAAGTGCTCGGAGGCGAATATGCAAATGAAGTGCGGGATATTTAAATCCGCACTTCATTTGCACTTCCGATTTGCCTCATTTACATTCCTCTTTCGAAAGAGGAATGTAGTTTAGACATAGCCTAGGATTGTAAGGTGTTAAATTTTACTCACTAAAATCATGTCTTATTTTTTTTTAATTTGATCTCTTTCTTTGTAGTTCTTAGTATCACTTAGATTTGTTTATTAATACACTTATTTTTGTTTTATTCCAAAACTCTCAGTGCCATGCAGTGAAGTGTGAGTCTTCAGCTAAGGAGGCTGAGAGGTATACTGCCTCTAGAGGTAGCAAATTTAATTTCTGTGAGTTTCCCGTTGAGAGGGACTGGGCACTGCAGAGAGACATCTTTAGTATACTAGAGGTCATAGAGTTATACCTCCAAGACAAGGTTTAGACTGGCAGTCTTGGAGTTGGCTGATGAGGCAGACAGATAAGTGCTAACTCTTTCTGAGGCACAGAAGGTAACACAGTGGCATACAATTCTGGGTTGCTGTGAGGAGAGCGTCATGTGCAGGCATTCGAATAGTCTTTCTGTAAGGACACTGCAGTAATATGCAGACTTGCCAACTGTTGAAACTTTTATCATGTTTCATTCTATGGATGCACTCCTTAGAGCCCCAACTCCTGAAGAAAAGTGGGTATGTGGAAATCTCAGCCTTCATGTAAAAATAGTTCCTATCCCTCAAGGTGTCAGAGGGCCCCAAAGCAAAAGCCAAATAAAAGCATGAGAACCTAAGAATGGCTATATTAGGTCAGAGCAGTGGTCCATCTAACCCAGTATCCTGTCTTCCGACAATGACAGATGCCAGATGCTTCAGAGAGAATGAACTAAACGGGGGAATTTATTGTGCGATTGATCCTCTGTCATCCAGTCACAAGTTCAGAGAATGGGGTTGCGTCCCTGATTATCTTAGCTAGTAGTTACTGATGTTTGAGGATGGTAACACCTGAATATGTAGCACTTTTTTATTCTTGACGTCTTTCCAAGTGTTGTAATCTTGTCTTTTATAAAAGATGGTACGGCCTGTTGTGATAAGTTGAACGAAAGACTCAAAGTTATATGAAATGAATTAATTATTATTGTTACATGTAAATGGTATCCTTGTCTTGGATGCTGTCCAGGGCTGAGCTCCACACTCCTCCAGTATTTCGCAAGATTGCACAGTAACCAGGAGAATCATTTCTCACTGAATTAGTGTTACTCTCTTTTGAGGGGAAATATTTGCAATTGATGGGAAAACATTTGCCAAGTACCTTAATCTGATTAAGGAGCTGGATAAAAGTGACAGTAAAATTTTGGATCATAGTATCCAAAATAAAGTTCTTCATGATACATAAACAATAAAATTTTTCAAACAACACCTTTTATAATATTTGAAAGTGATATATGTATCAGAGGTAACAAGTTAAATGTTACAGTAATAATCCATATTGAGTTAAACTGGTGCAAATATAGACTAGGGATGTAAAATATCATTTAATTAGTTAACCAATTAAATATAAGTTTATCCAGTTAACCAATTAAATGGGGATGGGAGGCGGGGGCGGAGGAAGGCACTCTGGCTGGAAGAGGGGAAGGCAGTGGTGTGAACTGATATCTAGTAGGTGGAGGAAGATGTGAGATCGGACGAGGAGCAGGCAAGACAAGGAGTCTGGAACTAAGAACAGATGGGGTGGCAAAAAAGAGGTGGGTCAGGGGAGAAAGATGTGGTGATTAGCCTGCGTGTAGGAGAAAAACCTTGCAGTGGCTTGGCGAAGGGGCAAGAGAGTAGGAGTGGGGAATCCAGAGATGGAGTGGGGAGCAGAGAAGGAGATAATGGTGGAAATTTGGGTGGCTAGGATGGACGGAAGGCCAGAATGAGGTTGCGGGACAGGGTATAGGTGAAGGGTAAATAGGGATGGCTGGACAACGGTATAGATTTGTTCAGGGAACTGAGGGCAAGGAGTTTAGAGGTATAAAGCTAAGACTTGCTGGGCAAAATAGAGACTAGGACTGTGATGAGAAGCCTGAGGAGCGCAGAACTGGTATGAGGAGCCAGGGGTGGGAAAAAGACAAGATTAGGGTGGTGGACATGTTGCAGAAAATAATGCAGGAAAGGTTGTGTATGAGGTGAGGGGAAAAGAAGCAGAAAAATCTGTGCTGCCTGAGCACACTCCCTCTCCAGAGCCTGGAAGGAACTCAAGCTTCCTGCATTTTGCCATTATGGTTTGTAAACCTTAAAATCTAATTTTAGTTGTGATTTAAAACTCACAAATAGGTGCAGAAGTATGAGGGTTACAATAGTAAGATCAGGCTGTTACTCAGTGTACTAGACTAATACTTCTATTCTAAGGATTTATTTCTTAACAAAAATACCCCAAATATGGTTTATCTCTAAGACTTTGTACCACCCACATACACTGTAGGGGAGCATGCCCAGGCTCAGGGGTTCACAGCAGGGGCCATGCATACTATAACAGGGCTTCCCAGACATTACCATAATGTATTATGGATCACATCTTAATGCCAGGAGTGCCTTATACAATTTTTCCCTCCCATTCATTATCACATAGACAAATCTCTCTATAGCTGTTGATAATTCTGCATATCCCTTCCGTTACCATTCATTATCATACAACATCCCCTCGGCAACTGAGCAGTCACTTCAGCTGGTTTCATTAAATGATAAAAAATTATTTAACATTAGAAAAAATGTTACTTTTTCCATCTAAGAAAGAGGAAAGGCAGCCTGCTGCAGGCAGCTCTCCCTGGAGCACCAGCCTATGCTCTGTGGAGCACAATTCAGAAGTTTGTGGTCTGCTCTCTCTCTCTAGCAATCTTGCCGGTACCCTAGCAATGATCACGCATTCCTGGGTCCCAGGACTGATTCCACTGCCTGTTTGCCCTGTACAAGAGTTGAGAAGGGAACTACATTACATCCATGCCTGTCCCTTATTTCCATTTCACTACCAATATGGCCCGTCCATTTCTCATGCAGTGCTATGCAAGATTTGAGAGGTTACTCATGGAGAATGTTGACGCTTGCTCTTTTACTTGGAACTCTTGTCCTTTTTGCTGGCTCAGTGCACTGGGTCGCCTTTCTGATTGTTCGCTGTAAAATAAGGGTTATTCTAACTTGCATCCAAGCACAATTCCCACCCTTGCATACATCAGAGTGGAATTAGTCTATCTGAAGTTTGGTCATACATACCCTCTTTAATGGAGGACAGGATTCTTCTGCAACAGTGCAAATATAACCACCACCAGGTGGATTTGAACCTGGGACTTCTGAGGCAGAGTATAGGAGCCTTTACCTACTGAGCTAAAAGCTCCTAGCCTATGCTGTAGAGGTCTCTTGATCTTAAATATTGCTGTGGCCTAGGTACCACTTGCATTGCTCAGTAACCACACTAGGGCTACGTCTACGCTGACAGCTTCTTGCGCAAGAACTCTTTTGTGGAAAAGTTCTTGTGCAAAAACTCTTCCACAAGAGAGCATCTACACTGCCATGTGCTTTTGCACAAGAGATGTGCTTTTGCGCAAGAGCATCCATGGCAGTGTAGACGCTCTCTTGCGCAAGAAAGCTCTGATGGCTATTTTAACCATAGGGGCTTCTTGCGCAAGAAATTCATGTTGCCTGTCTACACTGGCCTCTTCTGGAAGAGTTCTTGAGCAAGAGGGCTTATTCCTCATGGGGAGAGGAATAACTCTTCTGGAAGAAGCCCTGTTTTACAACGCTATACTATAAATTTACTTCTGGAAGAACACTCGTGCAGTATAGACAGCCGGCAAGTTTTTGCGGAAGAGCGGCTGTTCTAGGTGTAGCCTAGGTGTGTGGGTTACACAAAGAGTACCAGCATGTTTGCTTTGCTCACCTCCAGTTATTTCATATCCATGTCATACTTGCTTTCCTCCACCATGTGAACACCTAGATCAGTAGAGCTGGAGTCTTTCCTAGTATAGTTAGTGAAGCAACGACTTTGGGCCCCAGTGAATTTAAGCAGATATCTATTATGCAGCATGTTGGTAAGACCAAACCTGCTTTAAATCCTTTTTCCATAATGATCCTGAGTGAGGAAGCAGATTGGCATAGCTCAGTGTGATCACTTGAGCCAAGGCACAGAAAAGAATTAATTGTATAGAAAAAAATTAATTGTTCCTTTGTATGGTCTGTTAGCTTGGGGGAAAAGAGGCTGTTGCTTAGTTTTAGGGAGTGCATTTTTTCCATTGTGGAGCAAAAGTGCCATCAGTTTGGTGCAGAATCTGTTCAATGGGTCATCAGTGCGGGCCAAATGCTATATACAGCCAAGGTGGAAGGTGTAACTGCCTTTAATGTGGTGTTTTTCAGGGATGTTAACCAAAAGCTGCAGTGCAGAGATTTTTGATCCTTGAAATTTTGTACGTCAATTATGCCATGAAATTATAGAGTTTCAGAACAGCCAAAATATGCAGATGTGTCATATTTGTGCTGAGTTGTGATTTCTGAGTTTTTGAGTACAAATATCTATAGGACAGAAAAATGATTCGGCATGGCATCATTTTAGCAGAACTTTTGATACTGAATTGCATACACTTTTTCCAGCTAATCACATTATTTCAATTCAGTGCAAAGTGAAAAGAACTATAAATTGCTGAATTTGAAGTAAGTTATCAATTTTCTTAGTACTCTTGTCTATTGTCCAGGATAATATGCAAAAATATACAGTATTAAATTGTTAGTTTGTCTTTTCCTTATGACATCCCTTATTTACTTAAGATAAACAGTTTCATGTTTCTGTATAGTTGAGTTTCTTGCCAGTGAGATAAATGGAATATAAAATCAGAAAGTCTCCAATATAAGAGGGAGGCAGGAAAGAATTAATAGGATTTGCTTTGTTCATTTTAGAGAAAACATAGTCAAAGACTGACCTAGCATGTGTGTTAAATTAGGAAATACTGTGGGCTTTGGATTAGTCTCATTGATGTCAGTGTAAAAGCTCCCACTGTGTCTACACTGCCCCTGTTTTGCACAAAAAATATGCAAATGAGGCAAAGCATGGAATATTGCTGCACCTCACTTGCGTAATTAACTAGGCTCCATTTTTGCACAAGAGGCTTTTGCGCAAGAGCCATTCTTCCACATTTTTTTCAGGAAGAACGGTTCTTGTGCAAGAGGGGGGTTTTGCACAAAAAGGAGCCATATAGACATCTCCTTTTCACGCAAAAGCCTCTTGTGCAAAACGGCGCCTCATTAATTATGCAAATGAGGTGTGGCGATATTCCACACTTTGCCTCATTTGCATATTTTTTGCACAAAACGGAGGCAGTGTAGACATAGCTCCATTGATTTCAACAGTCATTGGGTTTGGTCCTTTAAGTATTGCCCCCAAAAGAGTGGTTTTTTTAAAATTACTGAACTGTGGGTGTAATTGCATTATTGCACATTAACTGCTGTTTAAGACTTCATCATTGGTTTGGAATTTCTTGGGCAGATTACTACTAAGGGTAACAATGTAGAGACTGGTAGGAATGGTGTGCTATTGAAATGGCTCATGGATATGCAGCTAGAAATACAAAGGAGAAGCTGCATACATTTTTTAGTGATCTTTGCTGTGTGCAAATACTACTGTTATCAGTACAAGGAGGAAGAAAAGTGCAGTACATGATAGAGAATGATTTGGGTGGATGATTTAATTGCAGATGGTGAAGCCAGGAGTGAGTTGTGTAAGATGCCAAACAAGTGCTAATAAATATTTATTTCACGCTATCCTGTACTTTATATATGGTACATGAATCAGAGGAGGAAACTATTTTGCAAATGTATTAGCAGTGCATGAAGGGGGTGCTGGTCATGTTAAAGAGACAACTCTTTCTGCAACAGCCAAGTAGAAGGAACTCTGAGGGAAAAGCTGTTGCCCAAACCAGTGAGGAAATCAAGTTTGCAACTGCTTTTAGTAATGGAAATGGGTAGTTGTGTTTCCTTTGCCCCTCCCCTTACTTTAACAGTCGGCAGCACAGGTAGAGTAGTGATAGAGATGCAGCCGTGTTAGTCTGGTGTAGCTGAAACAAAAGACAGAACTATGTAGCACTTTAAAGACTAACAAGATGGTTTATTAGGTGATGAGCTTCCGTGGGCCAGACCCACTTCTTCAGATCAATATGTGGAAGAAAATCGGCACAACCATACATATCAAAGTGATACAATCAAAAAAATGAACGCATGTGAAATTGACAAATCAAATTTTAGAACAGAGTGGGGGTGAGGGGGGAAGGTTAGTTTCTGTGAGGTAATGACATAGGGGTTATAATTGGGGAAGCTATCTTTGTAATGGGTGAGATAATTAGAGTTTTTGTTTAAACCCATACATAAAGTGTCAAATTTAAGCATGAATGACAATTCTGAAGCTTCTCGTTGAAGTCTGGAGTTAAAGTCTCTTTGAAGCAATATGCATGTTTTAAGGTCATTGAGGGAATGACCAGTCTGGCTGAAATAGCAAGCAACAGCTTTCTCTCTGTGAGAGAGTCTTATGTCTGTTTTGTGGGCATTGATTCTTTGGTGAAGTGTCTGAGACGTTTGTCCAATGTACATAGCAGACGGACACTTTAGGCACATGATGGCATAAATTATATTTCTGGATGAACAGGAATATGTGTTCTTGATCTTGTAACTGGCATGGTTAGGTCCAACAATGGTGTCAGCAGAGTAAATATGTGGACAAAGCTGGCACCGAGGTTTGTTGCAAGGGAAAGTTCCAGGGTTGGTATTAGTGTGATATGTCCTGTGGTTGTTGGTAAGAATCATCCTGAGGTTAGGTGGTTGTCTATAGGAGACTATCGGTCTGTCTCCAGAGCCTCTCGGAGTGTAGTATCCTGTTCCAGTATAGGTTGTAGTTTATTGATAATGCGTTGGACGGGTTTAAGTTGGGGGCTATAGGTGATGACAAGTAGTGTTCTATTGTTGGTTTTCCTGGGTCTGTCTTGAAGTAGATGGTTTCTGGGTATTTGTCTGGCTCTTTCAATTTGTTTTTTTATTTCTCTGGGTGGGTAATTGAGGTTTAAAAATGCTTGGTAGAGATCCTGAAGTTTCTGGTCTCTGTCAGTGAGATTAGAGCAGATGCGATTGTATCTAAGGGCTTGGCTATAGACGATGGCTTGGCTTTAGACGAGGGCAGCACAGGTAGTGACACCAATAGTTAAGGTGCTCCAATATTTTCTATTATAAGATTCTGTTTTTACTTGCCTGTCAGACTTGACTGGGAGAAAAAATAGTATGTGAGTATGTAATTCAAGACCATATCATAATACTTTTATGAAAGGGGCTGAATTAACATGGCATACGCAAACCTTAATTCTAGTATTTCCTAAGTTTTGAGTGCTCTGCAACCTTAATGCGCATATATACCCCCCCACCTCTACTCTTTAGTCACTTGTCTATCCCAGGCATGCTTATAACATCAGTTCTCAAACTAGGATTTCCAGACCCCTGGGAGTCTGCAAATCATGTCCAGGTTCACTGACCCCACTGATCAACCCCTCCCCTGCCCCTTCCCAGTGCCTCCTGCACTCCGCAGAACAGCTATTTAGCAGTGTGCAGGAGGTGCTGGGAGGAAGGAGGAGCGGTGATGGGGTACACTTGGGACAGGAGGCAGAAATAGGTGGGGAAGAGGAGGGTCGGCGGGGAAGAAGTGAGTCCAGGGTGGGGATTCAAGGGAAGGACTGAATTGATGGTGGGGTGGGGGGCTGAGTGGGGATTGAGCACCCTCAGGGAAAATTAGAAGCCAGCTTGGGGGGTGTGCAAAAAATGTTATATTAAAATAGGGGTCCTCAAGTTGCTGAAGTTTGAGAGCCACAGAGTTAGAAGATGCTTAAATGTTTGGGTACGAATCTTTAAAATAACTCTTCAATTACAATTTTCATGTTTCAAATATCACTGTCACCGCTGAAATGAATAAAGATGAAAAATTCATGAAAAGAAAAATAATCCTGCCTCGCTGATTATAACTTCTCTATTATGTTCTCCAGTGACTTTGGGCCACTTCCATACACTCTCGGAATAGATCTCTTTTCTTGGGTATGTCTACACTACAGAGTTTTGTCAGAAAAACGGCCCCAGAAAAGAGGGTCTCTTGAATGAGCTTGGAGTTGAGCTCGTGCAGGACCAGGAAGGCAGCTGGCACAAAGTGCTGCAAAAACTGCAGCATGGCCGTGTAGGGCCATTGCATGCCCAGGGGCAGCTCCGGCTCCATGGCACCAAGAGAAAAGCTATGGTGTCCACAAAAGCAGGGCAGCCACAGCAGACACTGTGAGAGCTTTGCTGTCCCTCGAAGAGATAGGCAAGCACACAGCAGAAGCAGAGAAATGCCTGTCCAGAGGGTTTCCTTACGTGCATGTCTCTGCAAGTCTCCGGCACCAGCACTTGGAAGCAACTAGTGACCTCAAGCCCTGGCTGAAGTGGTTCCAGGGGGCCTTTTATGCTAGAGAGCGTCCAATCAGTCTGGACACTCTCTTTTGAAAAAGCGCATTCCTTTTTCGATGTGCTTTTGTGTGTGGACGCTCTCTTTCGCAAGAAGTTTTTTCGGAAGATCTCTTCCAAAAAAAAGCTTCTTCCGAAATAAGCCTGCAGTATAGACATATCGTGAAGAAACAACTGAAGTAAAATAAGATAGTCTTGTAGCCAACCTTCGTTATATTTCACTTTCAAAGGTCTATAAAGTAAAGCAGTAAATATTCATAGAATCATAAATTACTAGAATTGGAGGTCATCAAGAGGTCATCTAGTCCAGTCCCCAGGACCTAGCACCATTTAGATTATTTTTGATAGATGTTTATCTAACCTGCTCTTAAATATCTCCAGTGATGGAGATCCCACAACCTCCCTAGGCAATTTATTCCAGTGCTTAACCACCCTGACAGTTAGGAAGTTTTTCTTAATGTCTCACCTAAGCTTCCCTTGCTGCAAGTTAAGACCACTGCTTCTTGCCTTATCATCAGAGATCAAGGAGAACAATTTTCTCCCTCCTCCTTGTAACACTGTTTCAGACACTTGAAAACTGCTATCATGTCCCATCTCAGTGTTCTCTTTTCTAAATTAAACAAACCCTATTATTTAAGTCTTCCCTCATAGGTCATGTTTTCTAGATCTTTAATCATTTTTGTTGCTCTTCTCTGAACCTTCTTCAGTTTCTCCACATCTTTCTTGAAATGTGGTGCCCAGAATAGGACACAATACTCCAACTAAGGCCTAATCTATGAAGAGTAGAGCGGAAGTATCACTTCTTATGTCTTGCTCACAACATAAGACACATATGTTGAACCATAAGCCACAGATGAGTTGTGAATTAAGGTCCTGGTACAGCAGAGTTCTTAAATTCATGGAATATTTTTCTTAAAGTTAAGCACATACTGAAGTGTTTTGCTGGATTGGTAGTCAAATAATGGACTAAATGCACCACTGACATAAACTGTTGTTGTCCATTGACAATAATGAAGATATACCTTTTTATGTCACTGAGGAATATATGTTATTGGATTTATAATATTGTCTTAATTTGATATTACATCCATTTAGAATCGATAGCCAACAATAAAGTAAAAGTAAAGCTAATATGAGATGCAGCTGAAGCAAGAGAAATGACACCTCCTTGTGTGCAGACACTAATTGAAAGGGGACATAGTCTTGATTATTTGAAGAATAGAGTAACTCAGTATAGAAGTTGGCTTCTTCACCTTCAAATCTGTTATCAGCAAAATGTATTGCTTAAACATTTTAGTAGTTTTAAAAGTGTCTTGCTAAAACAGTTTTAAGTGTCTTGCTGGCATCCTGAAAATCTCAGGTCTTAATTGTGCAGGAAAAATGAACTGATGTGTGTTAAAATCATCATTTTGCTCATGACCAAAGAACTGTTCTTCACAGAACACATTTGAAGAGTAACTGTCCCCACTGCAGGGAGTCTGTGTGGGACAGTAGAGGTTTAGTAGCATGCTGTGACACATAGACCACCATGAGTCTCAAAAATCCTGGCCCGCAAGGGTTATGGGAGCAACCATGCATAGAATCATAGAACCGTAGTGCTGGAAGAGACCTTAGGAAGTCATAGAGTCCAGCCCCCTGACCAAAGCAGGACCAATCCCAACTAAATCATCCCAGCCAGGGCTTTGTCAAGCTGAGACTTAAAAACCTCTAGGGATGGAGATTCCACCACCTCCCCAGGTAATCCATTCCAGTGCTTCACCACCCTCCTACTGAAATAGTTTTTCCTAATATCCAACCTAGACCTCCCCCACTGTAACTTGAGACCATTGCTCCTTGTTCTGTCATCCATCACTACTGAGAACAGCCTCTATCCATCCTCTTTTAGAACCTCCCCCTTCAGGAAGTTGAAGGCTGCTATCAAATCCTCCCTCACTCTTCTCTTCTGCAGACTAAATAAGCCCAAATCCCTCAGCCTCTTCTCATAGGTCATGTGCTCTAGCCCCCTAATCATTTTGGTTGCCCTCCGCTGGATCCTCTCCAATGTGTCCACATCGTTTCTATAGCAGGGGGCTCAGAACTGGACGCATTTTCCTCCATTCAACCTGGCAGCCTGTTGGTATTATGTTGTGTGGGATTCACAAAGCACAGCCCAATGTGGCTGATTGGCTTTCTGAACCTATGTAAGCCAGCAGCAGGAACAGGAAACTGTCTGAACAATTGGCTCCACCCTGTTCTCAACTGTGTGTCTTGTGCCTCTCTCTGCCTACTCCTGCTTCCCTTGCTTCCTGATCTAGGGTGATTTTGGCATCTTACTTTTAGTTCTGATCTCTAGTTTGTCTCCTGCCTTTGACTGCCAGTATCCTGACCGGGCCAGACTCTGATTCATAATGCTGAGTCTGGCTCCTAGAGTTGCACACAGAGACTACCCTGGTGAATGTAAGCAAGTACTGCTTGTTGTTAGTGATAGAGATGCAGCCGTGTTAGTCTGGTGTAGCTGAAACAAAAAACAGGACTATGTAGCACTTTAAAGACTAACAAGATGGTTTATTAGGTGATGAGCTTTCGTGGGCCAGACCCACTTCCTCAGATCACATAGTGGAAGAAAGTTGGCACAACCATATATACCAAAGGATACAATCAAAAAAATGAACACATATGAAAAGGACAAATCAAATTTCAGAACAGAAGGGGGATGAGCGGGAGAGGTAAATGTGTGTGAGCTAATGATATTAGAGGTGATAATTGGGGAAGCTATATTTGTAATGGGTAAGATAATTAATGTCTTTGTTTAGACCGAGGCGTAAAGTGTCGAATTTAAGCATGAATGACAGTTCAGAGGATTCTCTTTCAAGTCTGGTGTTAAAAGGTCTTTGAAGCAGGATGCAGGTAATCAAGTCGTTGAGACAATGCCCTTTCTGGTTGAAATGGCAAGAAACTGTTTTTTCTTTGTGATCCTGTCTAATATCTGTTTTGTGGGCATTGATTCTTTGGCGAAGTGTCTGAGACGTTTGTGCAATGTACATAGCAGACGGACACTTTCGGCACATGATAGCATAAATTATATTTCTGGATGAGCAGGAATATGTGTTCTTGATCTTATAACTCAATTGGTTATATCAGCAGAGTGAATACGTGGACAAAGCTGGCAACGGGGTTTGTTGCAAGGGAAAGTTCCAGGGTTGGTATTAGTGTGGTATGTCCTGTGGTTGTTGGTAAGAATCATCTTGAGGTTAAGTGGTTGTCTTAGGAGACTATGGGTCTGTCTCCCAGAGCCTCTCGGAGTTTAGTATCCTGTTCCAGTATAGGTTGTAGTTTATTGATAATGTGTTGGACAGGTTTAAGTTGGGGGCTGTAGGTGATGACAAGTGGTGTTCTATTGTTGGTTTTCTTGGGTCTGTCTTGAAGTAAATGGTTTCTAGGTATTCGTTTGGCTCTTTCAATTTGTTTTTTTATTTCTCCGGGTGGGTAGTTGAGGTTTATAAATGCTTGGTAGAGATCCTGAAGTTTCTGGTCTCTGATTAGAGCAGATGCAGTTGTATCGAAGGGCTTGGCTATAGACGATGGATCGTATGGTGTGTTCTGGATGGGAGCTGGAGGCATGTAGGTAACTGTATGAGTCGGTGGGTTTTCTGTAGAGAGTGGTGTCTAACTTTCCATTGGTGATTTGTACTGTGGTGTCCAGGAAATGGATCTCTCATGTAGAATGGTCCAGGCTGAGATTGATGGTGGGGTGTAGTTTGTTAAAATCTCTGTGGAATGTCTCCAGTGTTTCTTGGCCATGCGTCCAGATCATAAAGATGTCATCGATGTAGCGTAAGTAGAGAAGGGGCAAAAGGGGACGGGAGCTGAGGAAACGTTGTTCTAAGTCAGCCATAAAGATGTTAGCGTACTGTGGGGCCATGCATGTACCCATGGCTGTGCCACTGATCTGGAGATATATTTTGTTCTCAAACTGGAAATAATTGTGGGTGAGAACAAAGTTACATAGGTCTGCTGTCAGATTGGCAGTGGTGTCCTCTGGGTGTGTGTTTCTAATTGCTTGTAATCCATCTTCATGTGGGATGTTGTGTATAGAGCTTCTATGTCCGTGGTGGCAAGGATGGTGTTATCGGGGAGGTTATCGATGTTTTGTAGTTTCCTTAGGAAGTCAGTAGTATCTCGGAGATAGCTGGGGGTATTGGTTGGGTAGGGTTTGAGAAGAGAGTCTACATAGCTGGATAAACCAGTAGTGAGCGTGCCGATACCTGAGATGATGGGATGTCCGGGGTGTCTAGGTTTATGGATTTTGGGCAGCAGATAGAACAATCCTGTTCGGGGTTCAGAAGGTGTTTCTGTGTGGATTTGTTCCCGAGTAGCTGTAGGGAGGCTTTTAAGGAGACAGTGTGGTTTATTTTGGTATTCCGAGGTGGGATCAGAGGAGAGAGGTTTGTAAAATGTGGTGTTGGAGAGTTGTCTGGTTGCCTCCTGGTTATAGTCGGCCTTATTCATAATGACCACAGCACCCCCCTATGACTCTGGATGGCATAGTGTTCAGCGTGCTGAGATTGTGTGTCGCTTGTTGTCGTTTGTGAATAACGTCAGTCCGTGCGTTGTTGCGGAAGCTTTATATATAGAAATCCAGATTGTAATTCCGACCATCGGGGGAGTCCATATAGAATTATTTTTAATATTGTGAGAAAGGTTAGGGCAGGGGTGTTAAGAAAATTTTTGAAATTTTACAGTGTTTGTGATCCTAGCTACTAGTAGGTGTAGCCAACCATGAGCTGGCGGTTGAACAGAAAAGGTTTGTAGGTGCCCCATGTGCCTGAGTCAGCTGACTTGGGCCACTGGCAGTTGTGCTGTGTGTCTCTTATCACAGCATAGACACATCCTCAGTGGGCTCCTAGGAACTCTCACAGACTCAAAAAATAACAAAGGGTTGTTTTTTTAATTTATTTTTGGGCATGCTGCCAGAAATAAAGTGTAATTCATTCTAAGCATTGTGAGTGATATTCTGATCCAGTTGAAGTCAATGAGGGCAGGATTTCACCTGAGAGCTTTGTTGTGGTGCAGGCTTCGGCCAGGCAGCACTTACCTCAGACGGCTCCCAAGAAGTGGCTGGCATGTCCTTGTGGCTGCTAGGCTCAGGGTAGACAGGGTGTCTCTGCGCACTGCCGCTTCCTGCAGTCATCTCCTCTGCAGCTCCTCTTGGCCATGGTTTCCAGCCAGTAGGAGCTGCGGAGTTGGCTCTTGGGGCAGGAGCAGCATGCAAAGACTCCTGGTCACCCCTGAGCTTAGAAGCCACAGAGACATGCCAGATGCTTTCTGAACAGAGCCAGGGTAGATAGGCCTCCATCCTGTCTCACTGCACCACTCAATGTACTTTCAGAGGCCTAAAATCTCCCATGTTGGCTTCCATAGCCATCAGGAGATTGAGGCCCTTTCTGTGAGACTCCTGATCAATCTGGGAGGGTTGGCAGCTCTAGCAACAGGGTCTCTTATCAAGCTCTGAGGCCTTCCTAATGGATATAAAGACTGCTGCCTGTAGCTGGCTGCTTCTACTGTAACAGAGTCCTGGATCCATCTGGAGTTTCGCTCCCCCTGATGGTTTTTCTCTTCCTTGTGCTCTGGAGGTTATGGAGTTCACTGACTTAGTTTGGAGCAGGAGGGTGGATTTTTATCCTAAACTTTAATGTGCAACACATTTATCATCAAGTCTCAAGGGATGGTGAGGAATATCTTAATGTTCAAATCTTTCTCAGTCCAGTATCTGACAAACAAGCATGTGAACAAGGCTCAGCTTATTTAAGCGAATTTGATTATATAATGACAGATTTAAATATTTCAATCCAATGAAAATATTTTGATTATTCCATGTACAGTAAGTGTGAGTACTTAAACGTCAGTCATATTTAATTGCAGAAATTATTTTTGTCTAATTTATTTGTGTAGGTTGAAAGATCTAACTAGCTATCAAAATGAGAAATCATCTACCCCTCTTCTTTACCTGATGTTAATGTGTTCTGTGGGCAAAAAATCCTCCGTCATGACTTTTGTCATAGTCTTTAGCGTATGGGATTACAGTATTGAATCTTGAAGTATTTGCTGCGTACATGTGATAGTTGTTCCAGATGGAACCTTCCTCCATTCCTCAAAGCAAGCCCAAAGGAAAACCTGGTAAGTAGGAGTGAGCTGTATGCAGCAGGACCATCATTTTCTCCTTTCAACCTTTCTATAGGCCATATGAGTTGCTAACTTCTGCTTTTCAACTGACCTCAGCAATCTTCAAACCACTGCTGACCTAATTGACATCTACTTCAGTTACATAACTTATATACCTGAATTAGTACAACTTAGGTCCGCTTGTAGCTTTAGTGTAGACAATCCCTGAATGTCTTGTTGTATCCATTAGAGGGAGAAGCAGGATTCTTGACTTCCCCTCCAAATATTTTGCTTCGTGCAACTAGCAGTTATGGTTCCCATTGCTCATGGAAGTTGACAATTGAATGCTCTAGCTCAGTGTTTCTTAAACTGTGTTCTGTGGTACACCAGTGTTCTGCGAGGCAGTCGGAGGTGTGCTGCGGAGAAAATAATTCAAAATGGCCACCCTTAAAGGGGTAGGCACCTTTTTTTTTTTTGCTCAATAACTTCTCCCCAACCCTTTTTTTTCCCCTCAATAACTTCCCCCCGACCCTTCCCCCACCCCCAACCTTTTTTTTTTTTTGGCTCAAAAAAGCTTTGGTCCTCCTCATAAAAAAAAAAAATATTGTTTGGTGTTCCTCGGTCTTAAAAAGTTTAAGAAACACTGCTCCAGCTAGAGCAAAGGTGGGCAATAAGCAGTCAGTGAGC
This sequence comes from Pelochelys cantorii, assembly GCA_032595735.1. Lineage (NCBI taxonomy): Eukaryota > Metazoa > Chordata > Testudines > Trionychidae > Pelochelys > Pelochelys cantorii. Next base: position 326,257,517 of record CM064326.1, on the reverse strand, counting down.
TGGACCTTTATTTATCCGAGTGTCTGCAAATGCTCGCAGCTCCCTTTGGCTACAGTTTGCTGTTTCTGGCCAAAGAGAGCTGTTATTCTATGGTGTAGCTTCTCATGAACAAAGTTTGGTTTATTGCTGTATGCCTAATTGTGTAATACTATAGCATTCCACATAAACATGCAGTAGTTTGAATGAACATGCATTTTATTTTACTTGGAGGAATTTGAACTCAATATTTCCAGAAAAGAAAGCTAATGTTTGAGTCCAGTGAGTCAACTTGTGTTCTATGTCTATAGAAGAGGAGGTGAAATGGCTAACTGAAACATTGACTCTGCATTGCAGAAATGAGAACTGTCTTCAGGAGACAGAGTATCAGACTAGTGCAGTGAGAGGTCACCTCACTAGCACCAAACATGGACTTTTATTTTTAAAAGGAAAAAGAGAAAAGAAACTGACTACTATGGGGATTAAGGCTGTAGATCTGAAGAACATCTCCCTCCCCCCAGAAAAGTAAGTTCTCTAATAGGAGATAGATTGGAATCACAGTAAGAACTGAAGGCTTCTAAAAATACTTTTCTCACGAGTTCATGTAATGTCTGAAAATCCATTTGCCCTCAGTGGGGGTAGAAAGAACATTATGTTGTTTGTTTAATGGTCAATTGGACCAAACAGCTATTGTAATACAAGTTGAACCTCTCTTGTTCCGGATTCTCTCATCAGGAAACATCCGTGGTCCAGCAGGACCACCAATATTGCTGGACCAGAGAGCTGGGTGGCCACGGGATTGGCTGTAGCAGCCCTGGGACAGTGGAACTGCGGCAGCCCCAGTGGCTTCAGGGCAGTGGAGCCATGGATGTCCTGGAGAGTGGAGCCACTGCTCCTGCGGCAGCCCTGAGGCCCTGAGCCCTGGCAGTTCTGGAACAGAGAAGCCTCAGCGGCCCTGGAATAATGGATCCCAGCAGCCCTGGGGAACAGAGTCCTGGTGGCCACAGAGCCGCAGCACCCCGGAGCTGTGGCAATGTTGGTGTCTGAGATCCATGGCAGTCCCAGTGGTCCTGGGATAGCAGAGCCCAGGCAGTCCCTGGGCATTGGAGCCGCAGCATCAGTGGGGTGAGAGGAGCCTTATGGCTATGGGGCAGCAGAGCTGTGGTGCGGGGACTGGCCAGCAGAGGTGGGAGTTGGCAGCCTGGGGGCAAGGGAGCTCTACTAGGTCTGCTGATGGACCCCGGGAGAGCCTGGAGTCCCATCAGCAGAGGGTAGAATTGACCTCCCCTGGTCCAGCAAACTACTTCATTTGGGACCAGTCAGGTCCAGAGAGTGCCGGACGAGGGAGGTCCAACCTACCAGATCAGGGAGGTCCAACCAAGGCTTGTAAGAAAATGGGGACAAAGAAACAGTTTTTCTTTAGCTGTCATATTACTAGCTTCATCTGTTTAGGTTGGCAACCTTTTATAAGGAATACCAGATATTCAGGATTATTTGTGGTTTGTTCCAAAAGCAACTGAATAGCCCAATAGCTTTTTTTCTGGATGGTCATGCTTTTACTTGTCTTCCCCTCAGTAGCTTACCTAACATGCTATTGTATCTTGCTCAGTTGTTTATTTTTGCATTTTTCATTATCCAAAGTAACTTCTTGGTCTTTCAAATTTAAAAACAACTCCATTGTGCCACTGAAGTAACCATTCGCATCTCTGTGACCAGGGTAATTTGTTAAATAGCACTGGCTGGTTTTGGTTGTATTTTTAAATCCCTCTCTTTTTCATAGGGTATATGTGCTTCCTTCAGGGGCCAGTTTCACATAACCAATAAAGTCTCAGAGGGTAGCCATGTTAGTCTGTAACTTTAAAAATGAGTAGTCCTGTGGCACCGTAGAGATTAACAAAATATATATAGTATCATGAGCTTTCGTGGGTAATTACCCATGAAAGCGCATGATAATATATATATATATTTGTTAGTCTCGAGGGCTTTGTCTACACTGCGAGTTTTTGTGGCAGAAAATATGCTAATGTGGGGCTCATTAGCATAAATCACGATCTCAGTAGCATACTTCCTGCCATTTCTTTTTGCGCAAGGGGTTTTTGCTCAAAAAGAAGCAATGTAGCTGCTTCCGTTTTGCGCAAAAACCACTTTTGCGCAAGATCCTTATGCCTCTCCTGGAAAAAAACTTCTTTTTTGCACAAAAACCAGGAGGCGGCATAAGGATCTTGCACAAAAAAGGGTTTTTATGCAAAAATAGGTACTCAGTAAAGATATAAAAACACTATAGACAAGATATTTAAATATACGTCTCAAATCAGCAGTTAGATTTATGCTTGGAAAATAATTTAAATAGACTCTTGAGCTGACGTCTTAAGGATGGAAAGAGAAAAACTATTCTTGAGATAAATTGCCATTGAAATTGTTTTACACACCCTCATTTTTTAGTGATTTACTTCATGTTGCTAACATGTGCATTTTCTTTAGAGCTCAATTTTCAGATGGCAATTTTTATTTATACAGAGAGATTTAGTTTGTGTGTAAAACAGATGACTTGTGCAAAGATAGAGCTTTAGTAATTTGTACTAGAGAACTATCTGTTGCAGGATCTGGCAAATCTCCTAGTCCCGAAGAAGCCTTTATTACATTTTATAGGAGTTTCTATAATCCTTTGTTATCGTTACACGTAAAGTATTTTCTAATAACTATCTTTCTGCCTTTGGGCTCTGGATGCAGGAAAGTGATCAAAAGCATATGGTTTATATCCCTTTCAGCACAGATTTCAAATTAAACACCTGTTTGTAGTGCTTACCTGAATTGGGGCCACTAATAATAATTTTATTATCCTGTTTGTAATGTAGAAAACTAAACCAGTAGCATTATAATTAATATTGCCCATAGTCACTGGCTGAAGTCCTGACTGAGGCTTGAGGCGATGGTACTTGATAGGAAGAAATAAAATAACCAAAAGGCCAGTGGGAGAAACTCTGAAAATGTGCTTTTGGGATATATACAGGATGCTCTCTGTAAACAAGATTTTACACTCTAGTTGCTTCCAGAGAGAGAGAGTTTTCTTCCCAGGAAAAGTTATTATAATGTAAGACTTGATTCTGCAAGTTGCTTAAACGTGTGCCTAACTGAAGTCAGCAGAACAAATATTGAAAGTTGGGCATGTATTTATACACCGCTGATCTGAGGTTTGTCCCTTCCCTTTTTTCCCCTTGAAATGAAACAAGTACAGTATAATGTAGGCAATGTTGTTTATGGATTGTCCTGTGTAGATTATCTTGCATCTGTTCCAGCTTTCTGGACAACAGATCATATGTTTTTAAAAATCTTAGCTCAATGTGGGTCTTTCTCAGGTTACAAAACCAATTTAGATAGATCAGGGATTGTGTTTCTGTTATTGTACTGCAGATGGCTTTCTCTTATCTTCCCTCTTAAACAGTCCCTTGCTTTCATTATACATTTAGGTATAAAAATATGTATATCCCTAAATCATTGCCTTTTAAACTATGTATCTTAAACAGAACATTTTCCATCTTCTGACCAAGTAAGATTTCTCATTTCTATTTAATAGATTCCATAATTAGATGAGTATTTCACTTCATTTTCCATATGTGTTTTTAATGTTTCATTTAATGTCTCCACATGTTTTTTACCCGGTTTCATAGGTCAGTTTCAAAATTTATATGGGAAAATAAAACCCTCCAGAATGAGCAGCCATAATTTAATTCTTATATGTTCCCAAGGGGGACAAATTCTGCCAAACGTGTTTGTTTTGTTGGTCTGCCAGACCATAGCAAATGTCTTGCATTTTCAGAGTTAATGTGCCAATCTGTGCGTGAATCCAGATAGTTTCCCAGTTTTTAATAGTCTTACCTTGCAGACTTGATAAACATGCCCTTTGGAAGAACAAACATTTTTGTAAAGTATTAGTGGAGATCATTTTATCTTGTGAGGAGTGAAACAATTCCATTCTTGCACAATGGTAAATCTTGCAATTCATCTTAAAGCAAATACGGATTCTAAGTGCATAATTGCTGATTCCTTTTTGTTAGTTTCCAAAACCAATATCAGCTATCCAGGAACTGGCTGTTTTAAATACTGTATTAACTACCTTTATACTTTGTTTGTGGCCGCAGTTATGGGGGAGTCTCTCTTTTAGGTATTCCTTTGAGGATTATCTTGGAAACCTGCTGTGTGTGTCTCTACCTTAGTTAATTATTACTGATAGCTCAATGCTGATATTTTTATAAGACTCCTTTTGGATTCAAGATTTGCACTGACCTATTGTAGATAATGCTTATGCAGTTCAGTCTCTGGTAAAATAAACCAAATTACTTGCATGACTGAAAATGTTTTTTCCCTTCCTGTGTCAAGTCTATTGCATTTCATAAAAATATAATTATATGTATGACCACTGAGTCATTTTAATGATATCACAGCTTGGTTGATTTTTATAGCTCAGGTTGTAACTTCTTCGAAAATTACCTACAAAAATAGCTAGTTTAAAACATGTTTTAAAATGAGGAATAAAACATCTCATGGTTCAAGCGACAGACTAAAAATTTTCTGAATCTAGGAGAAATTTCTATGAGAACATTACATCATTGTTCATTATGGGAAAACTTACACCTTCCTTTGAATATTCTGGTATTGTTGGACAAGATCCTACACTCTGCAGGTCATAGGTATGTTCTGGACTGGTATGTCAATTCCTATGTATGTCTGACATAAGGTAGATGCACCTCATGTATTTAAAAAAAATATTAGTTAGGCAAGTAGTCCATATCTGTATAGTATTAGCAGACCTCGCTGCCTGCATGGATGTAACCTAGTGGAAAAGGAACTGGACTACGCCTTGAAAGATTGGGTTCTAGTCCTTGTTCTGCTGTTCACTTGCTGATGGATACCTGGGGAAGGTACTTCTCATCTGTAAAATAGGATCATGATACCTTTAAATGGTTTGATACTTACCAATAAAAAGTTCTATATACGATCTGGCTGTTATCACTGTGACGGACCCCCATGCTCAGGGCTTGACAAGCGGCGGCGAGCCTCATTCGCCAGCCATGCGGTTTGGCATGCTGCGCACGTGCAGACCGCGCTGTGCATGCACTGATCGCGCTGCAGCGCCGTGCCGGACTAAAATCTACTTGCCACGGGCGAGTAGATTGCCCTAATTGTTGAGCCCTGCCCATGCCTTATGAAATGCTTTATGAAATGGACTTATGGACACAAAAATGCATAACTCAAAGACACTTGGGACAAATTGCTTCATGTAACCTATTAATCTAAATGTCATAATCCATTGGATCCGTTTATCTTATTTTGGTGTACGTATCATTCTTGTGTATAAAATTAGATATATAGAATATGAAATTATGAAATGGTTTATGGTTTTAAAAGTGCAAAGGCAAGCCATCAGGGGTGTTTCTCTCAAGGTCTGGTCAACTATAAACACTTTGTCCTTAAAGTTTTAGCAATGGTTGGTCCTAGAAAGTCATGTGACCTCCCTAACTGGTAGGGATTGGCTAGGTAACTTCCCATGGAAGGTTGGAATGTAGAAACAGAATTCCTGCCCAAAGGTGGAATTTATAAAACACTAGGAAGCTAGGAGTTTCTTTGTTTTTGGCTGGGATGGCACACCCAGGAGGATAATTAAAGACCCCAGGGAGAGGAACTTCCCTTGTTTTAAAGGCTTAGCTGGAACAAGAACCATTTTAGGGTGAGTTTGTAATAAGTTTGTACTGAGGTTTTAGTGTTAGAATTAGCTAAGCGTTTTCTGTTATTTTCAGTGTGTAATCTACTTTGCTCTGCCTGTTCTCACTTATAATCACTTAAATCCTACTGCTTGTACTTAATAAAATCACTTTTATTGACTATCAAGCCCAGTGTAAATAATTGTTACCTGGGGGAGCAATCAGTGTGCACATCCTCCTTTCATTGTTAAGGGGCAGGCTTACCTAAATATTCATTTGGGGTTCTGATCCCATTTGGGGAGTGGTATCCCAGGAAGCTGGGCCCCAAACTGCATTTTCCTTGGACCTGAAGAGTCAGTGTCTGTACTGCTTCTTGGGGATGGAGGGGTGGGAGTAATCTCAGCTCTGTGCCTTGGCTGGGGGAGACCAGGGAGCTGGCCCAGCATGACGTGGTAGTGAAAAGCCCCAGAGAGCAAGAAGGCAAGTGTCAGTGGCCCTGTCAGCACCTCATGAAGCATCCCCAAGGAGTTTTCTGTGACTGCACCCCATCACAATCACAATACTACTAAGGAGGGAAGACAGTAAAATATGTACTAGGTACATCAAACAAGACAAAGGGAGACATAGATGCAAAGAATATAGTATGAATTTTACACCTGACCCATGTGAGTGTCACATAAGAAAGGAATTGAGAGGGAGGATAAGAGTTATAGAAATATAGTCACATTGATGCCTAGGTTTTTTTTCTGTATGCATCATGGTGGTTCAGTTAACAGTGTGGTGCACTTAATGGGTGTGTGAGTGGATATTGTGAAAGAAGTTTTAGTTTTCAGGAGAATTTTTATGAATAAGTAGTCATATGGTAGACCAGAGTAGGAGGCTGTTCCATGCATTGAAGAGTGCATTAAAACAGGAACAGAGATATTTACTGGCAAAATGTAAGAAGCTAGAAGAAATGATTCAAAGAGACCTTCTTTCCCAAAGCCACTTACTGACATGCACAGGAGCAGAGGAGAGAAATAGTGGGAGTGAGCCAAATTGAGAGGTAGTGGATGAATTGTGTTGTGAACAAAGGGCAAAGGATTAATGGATAGAGGTGAGTGGAGGGACTTAGCAACAATGAAGGCGAGAGGGGAAAAAAGGTATGTTAACCTCTTCTCTGCATTACTAATACACTGGCTGCATCTAGACTGGCAAGTTTTTGCGCAAAAGCAGCCGCTTTTGCGCAAAAACTTGCCAGCTGTCAACACTGGCCGCTTGAATTTGCGCAAGAACACTGACGATCTAATGTAAGATTGTCAGTGTTCTTGTGCAAGAACTCTGACGCTCCCGCTCGGGAAAAAGCCCTCTTGCGCAAGTGTTCTTGCGCAAGAGGGCCAGTGTAGACAGGGAAGGAATTTTTTGCGTAAGAAAGCCCCAATGGCGAAAATGGCTGCCGGAGCTTTCTTGCGCAAAATCGCGTCTATATACGATTCTGCGCAAAAGCATCCGTGCCAATCTAGACATTCTTTTGCGGAAATACTTTTAACGGAAAAACTTTTCCGTTAAAAGTATTTCTGCAAAATCATGCCAGTCTAGACACAGCCTGGATGTTTTAAGTGATCTTTCCTCTCTCTCACTCGCTTCCTTTTAAAAACGTTAGCTGTGCTTTTAAAATTAATCTCAAGGTCAAATTCTTTGCCATTACCATCAGACAGCAGATAAATACAAGCAAATGAGAAAATGTAGAACTCAGTTTTGCTATCTTTGCCCTATAAAACCTTTAATTTGGAATCTGTGTAGCTTTTAAAAGTTGCAAAAGAATGAAGAAAACCAAAAAATACATAGCGTATCCTGTTTGCGCCCTCATAATCCTGACATGCAAGGAAAGGTCTGCCATTGTCCAATTCATAAAAGATCAGATTTTTTTTTTTGTATTTCTGAGGCACTTTATGCAGGAGTTATCACAGCAACATCTGTTCCCATTTAAATTAAACCAGCCATTAGCAAGAGATTGAGGCTTGTTGGTGACCCATATGGCCTGCAACATCTGGGCCCATGTCAATCTTTTGATCCTAAAATAATAGCGACAGAGTTGATTATCTGCTGTGGCACCTTGTACAGCCACTTATACCTGTGCAAAGTGGGGGTAAACATGACCAAAACACAATCCTGACATCTTACACTCACTTGACACATAGGGTTGCCAGATGCTTTCAGAAAAAATACCTAAGGAAAAAAAAAAGGACCCGTAGAGTTGTTAAGCAAAAAAACCCCAAAAAACAAAAATCACTGTGGCCCCTTTAAAAACCACGTGGTGAGGCTTTTTGGCCCTAACAGGCTGCCGGCAGCTGCCCGCCATCTTGCCTCCCTGCGCCTGGCTGGACAGTTCCCCTGCGGAACCCAGTAAGCACGAGGGTTGTCAGGCTGCCTCGGTATTGAGCCGGACAGCCTGGGATTTTTGCCTCCTGGCTGGGAAAAAATCAGAAAGTACCGGACATTTTAGGTGTCTGGTATTTTCTGAATTTTTTTACCAGACAGGAGGCGAAAATACCAAACTGTCCAGTTCAATACTGGATACCTGGCAACCCTGTTGACAAAGATGTAAATGACGATATGAGGTGCAAGGCGGCCCAGTGTCAGTTTCTGGGCTGTAGTGCTGACACATTTCTTTGCCCAAAATAAAAACCCAGAGCCTCTAGTTAAAGTACAACAAACAGACATGTAGATGTTTTTTAGCAAGCAGTTTGAGAACCATCATACTTCTGTGCAATAGGAAGGCATTAAGAATATGCTACGGAATGGAGGGAGAATCACATTTCCCCCCTTCCCGCCCCCATATTCATTCAGACAAAGTGAGGAGTGCCTGTGCTGTTGCTCAAATCCCTTTCAGGCCCCACAGAAGAGACCTAGATATCTCAAATTAAAAATATTTGCTGAGATTTAATCTAGTCTTTTGGTAAAGTAATTTTTTATTTTGGAATAAAACTCCCTGTAAGGGTTTTAACACTTTCAACCTCGGTTTTTAGTCCTTTGGACTTTATCATATATTCCCCCTGCAGTCTTTCCATTCAGAGACTATTTATTTAGTTTCCAAATATTGAAAGGCCTGAAGAATTTTGTTCAAGGAGGCCTGCTCAACCTGTCCCAAAAGGCTTGATTTATGGGAGCTTGTTAGTGGATTGTGGATACACTGAGCCTCTTCCTTAAAATACTTGCATCAAGGGAAAAGCCAAAGCTTCTGAATCTTTTTTTTGCTATTTCAAGTCATTCAGAATATAGCATTTTGAGGCCATCTGTATAGCTTCACCACGGAAACAAGATGGAGATACCTCCTTGTACTCACCATCAACAAAAAATTCAAGGGTGATGAGGGGGAAGCTAACTTCATGGGGGGAAAAACTCCTCACCTATCTTAACTCAATGGAAAACATAATGTAGTGCCATGATAAGCATTTGCTTAATGGCTTCTAGTTTGATGTTTAACAGGTTGAGTTCAAGCCTTGGCTTACTCCTAGGTTTTAACTCAGGAAGCTTAGCACATGCTAAAAACAATTGCTTTGTCTTGATGCCTTTTAGAATGCGTTAAATCGAGATTCCTAACTTGATCTAACTGACATCACACTTTTAAATTCTAATACAGGGGCTTTTCACTATGCAGACCAAGAAATAAGAAATATGATTTAATTGGGATAACAGAGACTTGGAGGGATGACTCGCAAGACTGGAGCGCTGTCATAGAAGGGTATAGACTGTTCAGGAAGAACAGGCAGGGGAGAAAAGGAGGAGGAGTTGCACTATATGTAAGAGAGCACTATGATTGCTCTGAACTCCAGTATAAAGAGGGAGAAAAACCTGTTGAGAGTCTATGGGTTAAGTTTAAAGGAGCAAACAACAGCAGTGATGTGGTGGTTGGTGTCTGCTACAGGCCACCGAATCAGGTGGATGAGGTAGATGAGGCTTTCTTCGGACAACTGAGAGAAGCTTCTGGATCGCAGGACCTGGTTTTCGTGGGGGACTTTAATCACCCTGACATCTGTTGGGAAACCAATACGGCAGTACACAGGCAATCCAGGAAGTTTTTGGAGACTGTTGGGGATAACTTCTTGACGCAAGTGCTGAAGGATCCGACTAGGGGCCGTGCGCAGCTTGACCTTCTGCTCACAAACAGGGAGGAACTAAAAGGGGAAGTGGAGGTGGGTGACAACCTGGAAAGCAGTGATCATGAGATGGTAGATTTCAGGATCCTGACCAAAGGAAGAAAAGAGAGTAGTAAAATAACACCTTGGACTTCAAAAAAGCAGATTTTGACTCCCTCAGAGATCTGATGGGCAGAATCCCCTGGGATGCTAACATGAAGGGGAAAGGAGTCCAGGACAGCTGGCAGTATTTTAAAGAAGCCTTATTGAAGGCACAGAAAGAAACCATCCCGACGTGTAGCAAGAGAGGCAAACATGGTAGGAGACCGGATTGGCTTACGGGGGAAATCCTTGGTGAACTTAAGCACAAAAAGGAAGCTTACAAAAAGTGGAAACTTGGACAAATGACCAGGGAGGGGTTTAAATGTATAGCTCAAGAATGCCGGGGGGGTTATCAGGAAGGCGAAAGCGCAAATGGAATTGCAACTGGCTAAGGATGTGAAGGATAACAAGAAAGGTTTCTACGGGCATGTTAACAAGAAGAAGGTGATCAGAGAGGGTGTGCGGCCTCTACTGGATGAAGGAGGTAACCTAGTGACAGATGATGTGGGGAAAGCTGAAGTACTCAATGCTTTCTTTGCCTCTGTATTCACGGACAAGGTCGGCTCCTGGACTTCTGCGCTAAGTGACGCAAGATGGGATGAAGATGGACAGCCCGTGGTGGGTAAAGAACAGGTTAGGAACTATTTAGAAAAGCTAAACGTACACAAATCCATGGGTCCAGACTTAATGCATCCGAGGGTACTGAGGGAGTTGGCAAATGTCATTGAGGAGCCTTTGGCCATAATCTTTGAAAAGTTGTGGAAATCGGGAGAAATCCTGGATGATTGGAAAAAGGCAAATGTAGTGCCCATCTTCAAAAAAGGGAAGAAGGACGATCCAGGGAACTATAGGCCAGTTAGTCTTACCTCGGTTCCTGGAAAAATCATGGAAGGGATCCTTAAGGAATCTATTTTGAGGCACTTGGAAGAGAGGAAAGTGATTAGGAATAGTCAGCATGAATTCACAAAGGGGAAGTCGTGCCTGACCAATCTGATTAGCTTCTATGATGAGGTAACTGGCTCTGTGGACGTGGGAAAATCAGTGGATGTGATATACCTTGACTTTAGCAAGGCTTTTGATACGGTCTCCCACAATATTCTTGCCAGCAAGATAAGGGAATGTGGAATTGGATAAATGGACAGTAAAATGGATAGAAAGCTGGCTTGAAGGCTGGGCCCAGCGGGTAGTGATCAACGGCTCGATGTCAGGATGGCGGTCGGTTTCTAGCGGAGTGCCCCAAGGTTTGGTTCTAGTTCCGGTTTTGTTCAATATCTTTATTAATGACCTGGATGAGGGGATGGATTGCACCTTCAGCAAGTTTGCGGATGACACTAAGCTAGGGGGAGAGGTAGATACACTTGAGGGCAGAGATAGGGTCCAGAGTGACTTAGACAAATTGGAGGATTGGGCCACAAGAAATCTGATGAGGTTCAACAAGGACAAGTGCAGAGTCCTGCACTTGGGACGGAAGAATCCCAAGCATAGTTACAAGCTGGGGACCAACCAGTTAAGTAGTAGTTCTGCAGAAAAGGACCTGGGGGTTACAGTGGATGAGAAGCTGGATATGAGTCATCAGTGTGCTCTTGTAGCCAAGAAGGCTAATGGCATATTAGGTTGCATTAAGAGGAGCATTGCCAGCAGATCCAGAGATGTCATTATTCCCCTTTATTCAGCTTTGGTGAGGCCACATCTGGAGTACTGTGTCCAGTTCTGGGGCCCCCACTACAAAAAGGATGTGGACGCATTGGAGAGGGTCCAGCGGAGGGCAACCAAAATGATTAGGGGGCTGGAGCATATGATTTATGAGGAGAGGCTGAAGGCGTTGGGTCTGTTTAGTCTGCAGAAGTGAAGAGTGAGGGGGGATTTGATGGCAGCCTTCAATTTCCTGAAGGGAGGTTCCAAAGAGGATGGAGAGAGGCTGTTCTCAGTAGTGACAGATGGCAGAACAAGGAGCAATGGTCTCAAGTTGTGGTGGGAGAGGTCCAGGTTGGATATTAGGAAAAACTATTTCATTAGGAGGGTAGTGAAGCACTGGAATGGGTTACCTAGGGAAGTAGTGGAGTCTCCATCCCTAGAGGTGTTTAAGTCTCGGCTTGACCAAGCCCTGACTGGGTTGATTTAGTTGGGATTGGTCCTGCCTAGAGCAGGGGGCTGGACTCGATGACCTTCTGAGGTCTCTTCCAGCTCTATGGTTCTATGATGCTATGATTCTATGACCTAGTGCACAGCAAACCAGGCTGCAAATCTACAGTGAACTATTCTGCTGTGCATTAACTGGCCACATGGCTCTTCCGCCACTGTACTGTATAAGTTCCATAGTGCTCTTTGATTTACTGTACTTTGAAACACCAGGAGCTCTTATCTACACAGGAAATTTAATTTGGATTAAGGTCTGATATAGCAGAATAGCTATTCTTAATTAACTTCCTTTATAATCTCACTTATTCTGGAACAAGAGCATCCATACAGGGAGTTACTCGGGAGTAATAGCTATTCAAAAAACAAACAAACAAACAAACAAACAAACAAACAAAAAACAAAAAAATCCCTCCCTTTGTTGACACCCTGTGGAAGTAAAATGCTTTCACCAAAAGTCACGAACATGGCAGGAAAGAAACTTGGTTGAAAAAAAAAAGGAGGAGATCAAACTTGTTGAGACAAAAAAAAAAAAAAGGGAGAACAAAAAAGGTCACTGTGCCTTTAAGAATCCTCGCTTCCTCATACCAGATGCGGCAGGGGAAGAATGTCCCTGCCGGCTTTCCGTCCAAGAAAAACAGAAAATACCAGACATTTTATATGTTCAGTATTTTCTGGGGATTTTTTACTGGACAGGGCCCAGAAATAACGGACTGTCTGGGCGAAAACCGGACACCTGGCAACCCTACCCCTGAGCTGAGCTATAGTGCATAGCCCTATCTCTCTCTCCAGTGCCATTTCTGTTGCTATTGTTTTTTAGATAGCACTATACAAACAAGTGTTGTTGCTGTACTGTGAGTGATCTGTAATGAACAAAGATCTTGGCACACGAAAAAACAGAATGGTACAAAACAAGTGATATACACATTTAGGAAGGGGCATGGTGTACGTTAAGTGGAAGATACTTCTTTCTCAGGGTATGTCTACACTAAGAGTTTTTTTCGGATAAACAGCCATTTTTCCGAAAAAATTTCACTTATGTCCATACTGCAATCGCTTTCTTCTGAAAGAAAATCGAAAGAACAGAGGGTTTTTTCTGAAACTGGTAATCCTCATTCTACTAGGAAGAAGCCTTTTTCCGAACGAGCTCTTTCACAAAAAGGCGTGTGTGGACACGGAAGAGGGAGTTCTTTCGAAAGAAGTGGAAAAAGCAGAGGTGCCCTGGTGGCCGCTCTGTCCATAGTAATCACAGCTGAAATGCAAGATAGCATCCATTCAGTGTGGATGCTATCTTCTGAAAAAACAGATCGCTTTTTTGATGCACTTTTGCAGTGTGGATGCTCTCTTTGGGTATGTCTACACTACAGTGCTATTTCGAATTAACTTAATTCGAAATAGTTAATTTGAATTAAGCTAATTTGAAATAGCACATCTATACACAAAAACTATTTCGAAATAGCGTTTTGCTATTTTGAAATAGCATGTCCACACTGAGTGGACCCTGAACCGAAGTTAAGGCTGGCCGGAATCAGTGCCGGCAGGGCATCAGGTTAGGACTTAGTGTGTGGGGCTGCTGCCTGAGGCTAACTGAGCTCCGTGCTTAAAGAGACCCTACTCCCACCCCGGACAGACAGTTCTCAGGATTCCCTGCTTGCTTGTCTACCTCGATGAGGGACAGCAAAGCAATCCTGTCTTGGAGTGCCCTGAGTGCCTGCACTCGGGACACCACAGCACTCGGCCACATGGAGCCAGAGCTGCCTCTGGGCACGCCAGTGCCTCTCGTGGGGTCGTTGCCATCAGCCTGGCTGCACTTGCTGCAGGCTGCCATCCGGGGGGGTCCATCGGGGGGCTGTCAGGATGCAGGAGGCCCTGAGGGATAGCGTCCACCCCGAGGAGCCCTCGGAGCCTCCCCGGTCCTCCCCACCGGGGGCTTGTGCCTCATTCCTCCCTCACGTCCCTAGCCCCCCTTCCTGATATCAAATAAAAGACACATATGTTCAAAAACAGAAACTGGGTTTATTGAACAAAACACGGTGGGGGGGGGGGGAATGAACCTCTGGGGAGACTGGGAAAAGGAGGTGGGAGAGGGGAAGAGAGAGGGTGCGAGAGGGGAGGGGGAAACCTGGGAGGAGGGAGCTGGAAGGGGGAAGCAAGGGGAAGATGGGGGAGGGGAAGCTCAGGGCTCAGGGTTGGGGGTCCCGCCGGACCAACCTGACTTTCATGCTAACCTGCTCCTGGGTTCGCATGTGGCCTTTGGTGGCCAGGCTGGCAGCTATCCTATCATAGACGGCTGCGTTCCTCCATCTTGTGTGGAGATCATGGACGTTGGGGGCATCCCCCCCAAACTTGAATAAGGTCCATGATCTCCACCCTGGACCAGGAAGGTGCCCGCCTTCTCTAGCCCCTGTCAGGCTCCTGGGAGCTGGCAGACTGCTCCTGGGGTGCGGTGGAGGGCTGTCTGCCAGTGGCTTGCTGGCTCATATTTTGGGGCCACTGGGTCAGGGGCCCCGGTGGCCACTGCTGGCTCTGGGCTGGCAGGCTTGGAGGTGGCACAGGCACTGTGGCCAGGGTCTACCCCTTTAATGGCTCCGGGACTGGGGGAGAGGAGAGTAAGTTTTCCTGGTTGTGTCCAGAGTGGCCACCAGGGCTCCCTGGGAAGGGCTGGAGGCCCCCTATTTCGAATTAAGTGTCTACACAGCATTTAATTCGAAATAGCTATTTCGAATTTGGTGTTACTCCTTGTAGAATTAGGTTTACCAAATTCAAATTAAGGGCTCCACTATTTCGAATTTATTTTGAAATAGCTGTTTGCCTGTGTAGATGCTATTACAGTTAATTCAAAATAACTGCTGTTATTTCAAATTAACTTTGTAGTGTAGACATACCCTTTCAGAAGAAGTTTTCCTGGAAGATCTCTTCTGGAAAAGCTTCTTCCGAAAGAAGCCTGCAGTCTAGACATAGCCTCAGTGAAAGATGTAGAAGATAGGTGAAGGGTGTAATCAGGATGAAAGCTATTTCAGACTAGATTTATTCTAAATACCATATGTGAAGATAATACATGTGCTTATGGGTTGGGGCTAGGTGTAGGAAAAGTTGCTCAGAATGCTGGGGCAGGCATACATAGCTGTGCTGTGTTGACCTTGATGTCAGAGCTGTGATAACTCATGATACTTAAAAATGGATTGTTATAAAATGAGGTCTATAAACTACCTTATGCTTCAATATTTTGACAGATGGATGCTAAACTTTGAGACTGTGAGGGATGAGGAGGAGTTTTATTGTCTTCCATTACTAAAAGCTTGTATAGAAGAGATGTGGTGCATTAAATAGATACCAGATTCCATTGTAACCTTGGGGCTTCGCTATGCACTGCCTGCAGGGATATATGGCTGATACTGGCTAGCTGTTTCAAGGCAATTTTAAACTAGAGGTAAACATGAGACCAAGAGAAGAAAGATAGTCAGCCGAATTCCAAAGGCACATTGGAGCCACATGAAAGTCTGTGGATTGGGAACACTTATATAATAGCAGAAGACAAATGGAATTAGTTTAAAGAGATCCCTTGAACAAGGGTTTTTTGATACCTGCCACAGGAATTGAAATAGACAGTCTGTAATTTTGTTTGGCTGCATGATGCAAAACAGAGATGCTATAAACTTTGTTATTTACCAAGCACAGTAGTTTGGTAGAAAGATGTTAATCAAGGGTTCTTTTAAGTGGGGATATTAGCTTAGCGTCTGTATGATACAAAGTTCATAGCTGGAGAATATTCCTTGGTAGCTGTGATCTTGGGATGTACCCAGGAGAAGGCTTTCAGCTTTTTTCTTTCAGAGTTCTGGACTGGCAGAAAAACATCATTTGACCAACAGTAGGTAATGGTGATGAACCTAAGCTCAGATTTTTGCATTTTCTCATGTTTAATTCTCCCCTAAGATAAACAGATCCAGCTGCTCCTTTAGTTTACACTAGTGAAAATCCATTGGTTGTGATGGAGTTAGTCTGAAATTACTTTGGTTTAAACCGAGAGTAGAATGTGGCCCCTGACCCTGTATGCCGCACATGTACATTTGCGGCAAAGCCCCCTAAAATGGCTTAAGCCCCCAAATGTTACAGAACTGCCACATTTTCCACTGTGTGAATATTCCAGTGCCATGGCAGATGACATCAGAACGTATCAAAATGTGTGGAACTAACTTAAGTCCATTGAAGATGGATATAAACTGAATAGTGCCAATGTCCATACAGTTCCTGAGCAGGTGTCTTTGCACTGTGTCTGTGGCCTTTACAAAATACAAGGCTGATCTTCGTGCAGTGTGCACCTTTCTCCAACTACGTTAAAATAGTTGACATGAAACTTGAATAGTTTTGTTGATCAAATGAGTGAAGAGGAAAGAAGAGTGGCAAAAACACTTTAAGGCCTCATCAAAATATTATTTCTTCACTTTTAATAAAATGCTGTTAGGGAGATACCTTTATAGGATTTTCTGGGTATCCAGCAAGAGAGGGACAAATAAACAATAGCATGCATTCTCTCTCCCTGAGCCCTTTCAAATAGTTATAAACCATATACAAAATTCAAGTAAATGAATACAAAAGTTTATCATGAAGCTTTCTTCATTTGGGACCAGATCAAAAATGGAAGAAAACAAGAATTCAGTTAATAAATTCATACATTGTCTTCTGAGCCTGGGTGATATGAGGCTGAGCCTTAGGTAACCTAAGTGTTTGGGCTTTTTCAATACATATTCTATACTACTTCCTTAAGCTGTTGATCCTTTTGTGGCATTGGCTTTGCTTGGGTACTTCACTTGATCCTTGGTCTTGAGCTCATCAGGGAGTTTATATCAGAATGCCTGCTGTGAAGAGATATTCATTTTGTCAGATCTGTCACCCAATTCCAGTCTGTCATGCCCTTTGTTTGGTCCTTTCCCCTAGCAGGCAGGACCACAAGAGTGCAATTTATTGACTGAACTGTACATATGAAACCTCCAGCTGCTACATCTCAGAAAGACAAGCCTTTGCTTCTGATTTTTTCCTCACTTGTTTGATCACGCACCTTAGACCCCAATCCAGCAAGTGTGTATATGCTTAACCTTATGTAAGCAAGCAGTCCCATATGAAATCACTGAGCCTATTTGCATATGTAAAATTGTGTTCATGCTTAAGTGTGTGTGTGTTTTGGGGTCTTAATTATTAAGGTGCAGTTGACTGTGCAAAGATTTGAAAGGCAACCCTGTATGCAAAGTCACCCTTCTGGACAGGGTGACATGTTACAGTACAGCAGTTGTTGCCATCTGACTGGGAAGATGCATCTAATGGGGTCCCACAGGGCCCAGTCACAGATCTGGAACTATTTATTATTTTCATTAACTTGGATAATGGAATGGAAAGTAGGATTATAAAAATTTTGGATGATACCAAGAAGTGAGAGGTTGCAAGCACTTTGGAGGATAGAATTAGGATTCAAGATGACCTTGACAAATTTGAGGATTGGTCTAAAACGGGTCGGCAACCTATGGCTCACAAGCCAAATATGGCCCACTAGGGAGCCAGATATAGATCTTCTGGAGCCCCAAATCAGTCCCCCCAGCTCCTGCCACAGGAGGGCGCCAGTGCTGGCGCTTCAGCCTTTAAGGCTCCCCTCCCCACCCCCAGCAAGATTGGAATGCCTGCGCTGGCTTCCTATGGGGGGAGAGGCAGGGGGAGAAAGCCCCGAGCCTCCCCACTGATCCAGTGTGCAGGAAACAAGCAGAGTGAAAAAGGGCTCCATTTGTGCTGCCCTTTTTCTTCCTCCGGCATGTGGGGAGCAAGAGGAACTAAAAATGGCTCTGTGCGTGCTGCCATTTTCCTTTCCTTGGGATACACTTCCTGGAGACTTCCAGCAAATGGGAGCAGCAGGATGCCCTGTTAGCTGGTGCCTGTGATGCGAAAACTAGTAAGTGCCCCCCCAACCCCTTATGCCCAGACCCTGCACCCTTCCAGCCAGATACCCCACTCCCAGCCAGCTTCTGCACCCAACCTCCCATCCAGACCTCACCCCTTCATACTTCCCACCTTCTGTCCAGATCCTGCACCCCCATTCCTATCCCATTCACTGGCAGCCCTATCCCGCACCCTTAACCCCTCATATTTGGCCCCATCCCAGAGCCCGGAGGGGGGGGGCACAAAATCCACTCATCCTGGAACCCCAGAAGAGTAAATCTGGCCTGAGGCCTTGAACCTCGGGCCATATCAGTGAAGATTGGAAGGTTTGGGTGGGTTTTTTCCTTCTCACTTATGTGGTTCCTGACTGAATTTTCTGTGGGTCAGTGGCCCCTGACCCAAAAAAAGGTTCCCCACCCCTGCCATAAATAAAGACAGTGTTGAAACCTTTTGTATTGGACATAATATTTTACTTTATTTAAAAATGAAGGCTGGCCAACAAGCCCACAATTGGGTCCCAGACCCCATCTGGCCACAGCCTCATAACACTCCTGCACCCACCACACACCAACCCTGAGCCAACATACACCTGAGCCCCCTGCCCTCAGCCTCTCATACCCCCACATCCCTAAACTCATGCACTCCCACATCCCCAGACTCCTGCATTCCCACATTCCGGGGACACTTGTTCTGCTGGTGGCCATATGCTTTGGGCTCTTGGTGGCAGGATACTCAGCTACCTTCTCCCCTCTGTTGGGGTTACAGTCCCGCTCCAAGTCTGACCCGCAAGGCCTCTTGGCTGGGGGCATCTTCCTGTGCTGGGCCCCACTGCTCAGGCTTCCCCCCTGCTCTCCTCAACTGCTCGCCATACTTGACTCGGGACTGGTACAGTCCCAGCACTGCTACTGCTCTGCCCTCAGCCTCTTGGGATGCTTTTCTGTCCCCCTTGGGTCTGGTTGCTGCAGTTCCCCCAGCACAGGTCTTCTCTCTGGGCTGCTTTTCTGGCTCTGCTCCCAGCAAGGATCTGCCTCCTTGGCTCTCTGGCCATCATGGCCTTCCTCCTCTACTCAACTCGGGCTCCTGCTCTATACTTTGCTCGACCCCACTCTGTTCCTGGTAATTACAGCTCACATGGAGGATGGGAAACCTCTCCCCCCCCCCCCCCAAGCAACTAACTCTCTCATTAGCTGACCCACTGTGTCAATAGGGTTGCTAATTTTGGTTGGACATATTCCTGGCAGTTTCATTATATGACATACTCTTTAATTAAAGATTAATCCAGGGCAATCCCGAATGGTTGGCAGCCCTGCCTGTCAATCAGGCTGACCTGGAACATTGGCCTCTCCCCACTGTTCCTGGGGAGTTCAGTCTCATGGTCCTGATTGCTCATCAGCCCTTTCCTTTTCTTTTGGTACTGGGAGACACACGTGCCAACTTCCCCTCTAGATGTGGGGTACTCAATGCTGCCCCCACTTCCTCTCCCTTCCAGAGTGTCCTGAATGCTGAGGAACAGCTGTTTGCAGCCAGTGGGAGGTGCTAAGAGCAAAGGGGAGGAGCTGAGCAGCAGGGCTGCTGGTAGGCAAGAGATGCTGGGGGGAGGAAGAGTTTGGCTGCTGGTAGGTGGTGATCACTGGCTAATTTTTCCACATGGATGTGCCAGCTTTGGACTTGGCACCTGTGCTTGGGAACTAGCTAAGCAACCCCCTCCCTGAATTTTAGTAAGGGGACAATAGTCCCCTTACACAGAGATGGGAAAACATACATTCTGTAAACTAAAAACTACGGCTCTTCCACTGTTTGGGTGCATTAGAGCCAGTATTTGTCTTAATTATCTGCTCTTATTTTATGCTTACTGTGCATTTAATGACTTAATAGCTTGTTGTGGTTTGTCCTTTAAAAAAACCATAGTCATGAGATTATAGTTCTAGACCTAATCTCAATTGCTTACTTATTAAAATGCTTTCAGAGAAGAAGGGAACCAGCAAATTTATCTGTATTAGAATATTCTGTACATGGGTGTGTGGTTTCAGTAATCTGTGTAAACTCATATTTTGCTTTTATCTTTTCAAATATATCTGCTACATCTGTTTTTTTAAGGGCTGTCCATTTTAAAGAAATCCTTCCACTTACCATAGTGATGTTTTCTCAAACATCTAAAAACTTCCTTTTTCAACCTGGATTAGAAAGTACTATTTTGTTTTGTTTCTGTTATTGCCAAGATCTTCTCTTTTTGTTTGATAAAGTGCATTATATTTGCCCAATTACTAAATACACTTTTAAGTAATGTGAATTATTTCGTGGATACTAGAATATTAATCCAACACATAATTATATGATGAGATTAGATTTACCAGTGTCTGTTCAATCTAAATCTATTATGGATTCTATGAGAGATCCATTCCAACACAGTCTTATTTGTGCCATCCAATGATATCTCTTTGTCTGAGGCCTTCTGTCTAAATTGGACTTTCTAGACATTCTGTTTTTATTTTTGACCATAGGAATCTTTGAATAACTTCTTAACTTTTGCTGAACAAATCTTTGTGAGGTGTAAGGGAATCATGGAGAAGGAGACAAGATCCTGGGCATGCATTTATGTGCATGAAGTCAACCTAAAGTCATTGGCAATAATGTCTGTCTTTTTTAGGTCTTTGTAAATAATGTTCATTAATCAGTATCTAATTTTAAAAGCTTCCCTGTTTTTGGTGATACTTTACCGCATACATACCTAATTTTATTATCCATTACTATCAGTGGTTATATACATGTGTTTTTGTATCTGTCTTTAGGAGCCGAGGGATAGATTGAGATTTAGTGTGACTTGGCCTGTATACTAATTTCTGAACAAAAATGAAAAATTAAATGAAAATGAAAATTAAAGCTTCCATTATTTCTTGCAGTGCTGGTGAGCTTTATTATGTATATTTTATAAAAGCATAAAGTCATTAGCATATAATGAAACTTTATTTTTTATTCCTAATTACCAGTATATATTTACCAGTATTCTAGGATTTTCTTCAGTATCCCTGATGCTTTGTGCTGACGATTCAATAATTAAATCAAATAATTAGGGTGGTAAGGAATATCTTAGTCTTGTTCCTCTTTTATAAAATGGTTCTGTTTTTGACATTTTCCCAAATACACGATCCAGGATTTTTTTGGATTATTTTAATCCACTTCTGAAAGTACTCCCCAAAGCTATATTTATCCTACATTTCACTGAGTCAAAAGCCTATTTTGATTCTATAGTTAGAAGGCAAGCCTCTTAATTATTGCTCTTTGAATGTTGCACCAGTATTTTTTTCTTGGGGTGTTAAAGGAGATTCTTCCTTTTTTTATACAGACTGTTTTTGGTGCACTAATTTAATTTGTATGGTTTCTAATGTGAATGCTAGTATGTTAGTTCAGTTTTACTAGCTACATTTATTAAAGAGATGGGCCTAAAAAGCTTTAGATCTGATCCTGGTTTGGTTAGATTTTCAAACAACACATACTTGACACCCAGTATTAATAATAAGGGAATTACGTAGGATTTTTAATGTTTATAGAATTTGGAGGAGTATCCATCCTTTCAATACTACCATAGTATGGAGGAAGCCCATAAAAAGGAGGAAACTGCAGTTATCTAGGGGGAGAATCATGAGCCAGGAGACAGCTGGAGCCACTCCTGAAGCTTCAAGAAGGAACTCTCATTCTACTCAGTCCTGAAGTAAGAAAGTACTGCTGGTCTTTTCTCCTTTTGGCAGGGCCTCTGGCAAGGACTAAAAAACCTGGGTCCTGAACATGAAGCACCCAGTATAGATAACTGAATGTGGTCAGGGTCTCCTACCATCTGGGAGAAGAACCTAAAGAGAGCATGCTATAGTAAGTCTGGAAAAACTTAAACAACAAATAGTCTAGAGCACCTTAAAGATTAACAAAACATGTAGGTGGTATCATGAGTTTTCGTGGGTATAACCCACTTCTTCAGATGAATGGTGTATTAAAAGTCCAGTTCCAACATAAATAGGGGATGGTGGGGGGAAGGGGAAAAAATAGTGAATTAGAGTGTTCATGTTACATGAAGCTGATAGAGAAGGTGAAGAACACTTTAACCTGCCCAGGCACTCATTAATGGTTCTCAAAGTCACCATGTTGTTTCAGGCCAATTCCGCAAGCCAAATACACAGGGAAGTGTTGGAACTTAACTTCATTTACAAGTTTGGGACCCATCACAAAGGTATGAATAAAGACATTACCTGGCTAGCACACTACCTTCCACATCCTAATGACTTAACCAATCAAACAATGGATACTTAAGAACAATTTGTACCTTCTCTATCAGCTTCATGTAACATGAACACTCTAATTCACTATTTTTTCCCTTCCTTCTTTGCCCCCCCCCCCATCTCCTATTTATTTTGGAACTGGACTTTTCATACTCCATTCATCTAAAGAAGTGGGTTGTACTCACGAAAGCTCATGATACCATCTATATGTTTTGTTAGTCTTTAAGGTGCTGCTAGACTATTAGTTGTTTTTTAAGTTTTGCCAGTAAGGCTACGTCTAGACTACAAGCCTCTTTCGAAAGAGGCTTTTTCGACAGAATCTTTTGAAAAAGCCTCTTTTGAAAGAGAGCGTCTAGACTGCAACCACATCTTTTGAAAAAGCAAGCTGCTTTTTCAAAAGAGAGCACACAGGCTGTCTGGATGCTCTCTTTCGAAAAAGCCCTGTTTGCATTCAAGAACGCCTTTTTTTGAAAGAGCACTTTTGAAAAAAGGCGTTATTCCTCATAAAATGAAGTTTACCACGGTCGACAAAACCGCCGCATTCTTTCAATGTAATTTCGAAAGAACGCAGTGGCAGTCTAGACGCAGGGGAAGTTTTTTCGAAAAAAGGCTACTTTTTTCGAAAAAACCCTGTAGTCTACACACACCCTAAGGGTACGGCTACACTAGCTCGTTAGTTCGAGCTAGGTAGGGTAACGAGGGCAAGCGGAGTTGCAAATGAAGCCTGGGATTTAAATATCCCGGGCTTCATTTGCATGTTCCCGGGCGCCACCATTTTTAAATCCCCCTTAGTCCGAACTACCTAGTCCGTGCCGCATGTAGCCGTGGGCACGGAGTTTGGACTAAGGGGGATTTAGAAATGGCGGCACCCGGGAACATGCAAATGAAGCCCGGGATATTTAAATCCCGGGCTTCATTTGCAACTCCACTTGCCCTCATTTGCAACTCCGCTTGCCCTCATTACCCTACCTAGCTCGAATTAATGAGCTAGTGTAGCCGTACCCTAACAGACTAACTCGGCTACCCCTCTGAAGCTATAGTAAGTCTGGGCATTTTAAAAGCCTGCAATTTGCTGCACGTTGATATGTTTGCTTGTTTATATTGCTTGGCCAATACTTTATTCATCCTTTTAAATATTTTTTTTTGTCTTTAATGTCTCTGGCGGGGTGGCTGTTTGTGAATCCCTTTGAGGCCCTGCTGAAAGCCTTGTGGTCCTACCACATGCTATCTCAGTAAAGGAGTAATGAAGGTGTGTCCTCCAGGCCTGCCTAGAGAGGCTGCAGGGAGGCAGCCAAGTAGAGTGCATCTGGCTCAGATAAAACAAGCTGCAGTGGTTCAGTAGATTAGTTTCAGGCTTGGCCCACAAGGGACAAGGAAGGTTGCTCAGCTCTGGCCACAGGAGAATCAGAATTTCTGGCCCGCATTTGCTTTCTGCAAGGAGTAAAGTGGTTGCCACCTGTTAGTGCATGCAGGGTACCCCTAGTGCCTGGATGATAAGGAAGAGACCTGATGGGAAGAAGCCCAGGGATAACAGTAGTATCTAACTTTTCTCAGTGGCTTTATGGGCGGAGCAAGCGGGGGAGTCTGCCTGAGATTCCCTGCAGTGTCCATGGGCCGGATCTGGTGGCTTGATGGGTTGCATCCGGCCTGCAGAGGGTGTTCTGCCCAGACCTATCTTAGGTACATCTACACAGCAGGGCTAAACTCAAAATAAGCTACCCAACTTGAGCTATGCTAATTGCATAGCTTAAGTCAAAATAGCTTATTTCGACTTTTGGCACTGTCTACAGAGCAGTTATTTTGAAATAGAGCACTTTTCCCCCAATTTCCCTTACTCCTCATACAATGAGGGTTACAGGAGTCAGAGTAAGAAGCCCATTATTTCAGATTTATTTCAAAATAACGGGCTTGCTGTGTAGACTCACACTACATCATTTTGGAATAACTGACGTTATTTTTGAAATAATGCTGCTGTGTAGACATAGCCTCAGTCTTTTTATTGCCCTAGAAAGGGGTCATGCATTGTTGACTATGTGACTTGGCTGGAATGCAGAAGAACTGCCTGCTGTAGTCATTCGGGAGTAGGGAGAAGTGAGGTAGCAGGAAGAAAAAGAAAATTACATCACCACACCCATTTGACAGGATGTGGCGAGTGCACACTATGACTATATGATATTGGTCTTCTGTTGAAAATTAGTCTGGCTGGTAAAAGCCATAAAGTCTTTTGTGGCAAAATAAGAGAGCTGTGTTGTGTATGTGGGTTTGTTTTTTTTATCTTTTGGAATGAGTCTGCATTAATAGTCAGATAATATTGCTTCTGCCAACTGTAAATCTGCTTCCTATGGTTGGCTCTGCTTGTCTTTTCCCCATAAAAGTATTGAGATAATATCCTCTTATTACTCTGAAGTTGTAAAGCTATAATGTGACTCCTTAAGTTGCATATTGTACTTTTTTTTTCCCTTTCCTTCCAACTATGCTGTAGTTTTCATCCAAGATTGCCACCCCTTGCCCACACTTCTGGCATTGACCAAGTAACTGTAAGGTGAGCTGCAGGATCAGTCTGTCCTGTCTTCTGCTGTGGCACAGCTACTGCTCTCTGATCCTCTTCAGGGGAATGGCCTGCCTAGGCACTCCACCAGTCAGTTTCCTGGCAGAACAGTTGTGGCTCCTGTTGCTGCAGCATCAGTGAGTTCTGGTGGAAGCTTGCTGGGAGACACCCCTTAACCTGGAATGCTGCAGTTTTTTGCCATCCTCTTGGGGTGTGAGGAGCAGGTGTGGGCCAGATATTCACTTCTTGTCAGTCCTTTAGCAAATTGGGAGAGCTTGTTCCTGCTACCATGTGTTTTGGGAGGCAGGATGTGTGTTTGAAGCCACAGCCTTCACTGTGTACATTCCAGAGGGAAGAAAGAGGAGCCTCTCTGGTCATGCTGGAAGTGTAGCTTTGGTGGGGATATGTGGGGAGAGGGTTGAAGAGTGCCCTGACTTTCTCTGCTTCTCCAGCGTAATCTCATCTCTCCCTTGCTCTCTAGGGTTCGTCTACACTGTGAGCTAAAGTTGAGTTAAGCAATGCAACTTCAGCTTCATTAATTGCTTTTTAATTGCATAGCTGAAGTCAAAGTAGCTTAACTTGGCTTTTGGCGCTGTCTACACTACAGGAAGTCGAAGGAAGAACATTCTTCCTTCGACTTCCCTTACTCCCTTGTGAAATGCGGGTTACGGAAGTTGAAGTAAGAAGCCCGTTATTTTGAAATTATTTTGAAATAATGGGCTTGCCGTGTAGACACACACGCTGTTATTTCAAACTAACATGAGTTAGTTTGAAATAAGCGTGCAGGGTAGACATAGCCCTGGAGTCCCTCAGCTCTAATCAGAGGTATAGGGCCAAAATGGAGAGCAAACATTGCTGACTATCAGGGAAGTGGTGAACAGGAGCTCACCCGTGTTGCTTCTTCACTCAGCCATGGCAATTGTATGAACAGACTTTGGACCTCTTCATATGGGGAAGAAGAATGTCCTAGTTTCCTGAAGAATGGGGGAAAACTAAGGGCAAACTGTCCTCTGGTTTTGGTTTCTCCAAGTAGTCTACTGACTGTTGAACTGCTGAGCGGGATACACTCTGACTATGGCTAGAGTAGGCAGTTTTGGGGAGTGACCGCAACCCATACCTGACTCAGAGTGATGATTCTGAGTTCAATAGAATCTTGTGAATTTAAATAAAAACATTTCCTTTGTTCAAATCTCACTATGGTTTTGGCTCCTGCTATAAACAGCTGCCTCTTCTTTGAGAGGTGCCCGCCTAAAGATAAGTAGTTCAGCGTTCCCTAGAACTTCTGTTTTGGGATGTAAAGGGTATAAGTTTCTCATTTTTTAAAATAGCTGCTTGAATTCAACAGAATGCAAAAACAAGTGTTGGGGAGAGACCAAATATATAACAATCCGCAGACTTTCCACATCAGCAAATGTTGTCTTTGGGTAAGGTTTCTGATGATGCTATAAATTGTATGCTGGTTGGATAAATGAAGGATTTCCCTCATAAGTATGGGTGACAGCTGTGTGGTTTGAAAAGTAAATAAATAAATGTGATGGTGCTTGCTCACTGAGACAGATTATTGGGGAAGGGGTGGAATAGCTAGATGTAGCTAACAGCAAATGGGAAAAAGAAAAGGATTTCATTCCTTCCATTGTATTTCTAAAATATTGAAGTGGAGGAAGAGAGCAATATTATCTCCTAAGTGTAATTCATGCAGGCCTTGTCTCAGGAGAACATTATAGGATAAGCATAAAGTTAAACACATGAACAGTACTATTCAGTTCAATGGGGCTACTCAAATGTTTAAAGATGAGTATGCTTAAGTGCATTACAGCCCAAGGATGACAGAGAGAATCTAGCATAACAGTAAAGCGCTATAATGTTGAGACAGGAGAGACATTTCTACACACAATGAACTTCTAATGAAGTTATAAACACTGGTAAATTGGAATGGAGCCCCCACAAATCTCAGTGCCAGAATCAATGTTGTTTAACAATATACTAGGATTTCAGAGGGGTATCCGAGTTAGTCTGCAACAGGAAAAACTTTAAAAACAACAAATAATCTAGTAGTACCTCAAAGACTATCAAAACATGTAGATGGTATCATGAGCTTTCGTGGGCACAGCCCACTTCTTCAGATGACTGGAGTATTAGAAGTCCAGATCCAAGATTAAATAAGGGAGGGGGGGGAAGAAGGGAAGAAGAGAAAAAAGGAGGGTCGGGAAAGAGAAAGAGAGAGAGAGTGAGTGGATGGCTCAAATAATTACAAGAGGCTGATAAGAACTATTAGCACCTCTATTGTTTGTTTGGTTGGTTAACTCATTAGGATGTGGAAGATAGTGTGCGAGCCAGGTGATGTCCCTGTTCATACCATTTGCATAAGAATTAAACTTGTAAATGAAGTTAAGCTCCAATCCTTCCCTTAGTTTTTGACTTGTGGAATTGGCCTGAAAACAACACGGTGACTTGGCGATCCATTAATGAGTGTCCAGGAAGATTAAAGTGTTCTCCAACAGGTTTTTGTGTGTTGCCTTTTCAGATATCTGATTTGTGTCCATTAATTCTTTCCCGCAGAGACTGTCCAGTTTGGCCAATATACATGGCAGTGGGTCATTGCTGGCATTTGATGGCATAGATCACATTGGTGGACGTGCAGTTAAATGAGCCTCTGATTTGGTGGCTGATGTGTTTGGGTCCAGTGATGAAATTGCTAGTGTAGATGTGTGGGCAGAGTTGGCATCGGGGCTGAATGCAGGGGTGGGTTCCTGGATGATTATGATGGAGGTGTATTGTGTGGCTACTGGAAAGAATTTCTTTGAGGTTAGGAGGTTGCCTGTAGGCAAGGATTGGCCTTTTCCCCAAGGCCTCTGAGAGTGAGGGGTCATTTTCCAGGATGTAGATTGTTGATAATGCGTTGGAGGGGTTTAAGTTGTGGACTGTGGGAATTCTGTTTTCTCTTTTGGGCCTATCTTGAAGTAGTTCATGTCTGGGTACTCTTTTGGCTCTGTCAATCTTTTTTTTCACTTCTCTGGGTGGGTATTTCAGTTTTATGAATGCTCTATATAGATCCTATAGGTGTTTGTCTCTGTCTGTGGGATTGGAGCAAATCCGGTTGTATCTTAGGGCTTGGCTGTATACAATAGATTGAGAAATGTGTCTGGGATGGAAGCTAGAGGCATGAAGTGTAGTGGTCTGCAGGTTTCCAATATAGGGTGGTGGAAATTTGGCCATCATTTAATTGTATTGTAGTGTCAAGGAAGTAGATCTCTCGTGTGGACTGATCCAAGCTGAGGTTGATGGTGCGGGTTTTTTTCCCCCTCCTTTTTTCACTTTTTTTCCCCTCCTTTCGCCTCTCCCCTTCCCTTATTTATTCTTGCATCTGGACTTCTAATACTCCAGTCATCTGAAGAAGTGCCCACGAAAACTCATAATATCATCTACATGTTTTGTTAGTCTTTACGTGCTACTAGTCTATTTATTTATACTGTGGTGGGATGCTCTCTCCTGCCCCCTCCGGTGGGCAGGGAAAGACCCCGAGTCCACGAACCAAGTCACTGGCTACCCCTTTAGAACAGGGCCCACTGGCCCAAGTCAATAAGCACAGTTCCGGTACGGCCCTTTAAGACAAGGCCCACTGGCCTGAGTCACTAGGCACAGTCACGGTATGGCCCTTTAAGCCAGGGCCTGCTCAGGCAGATCAGGGTTATAGCGGGGCCGCACCCTTGGTAGGGGGACCCGGGCCCACCCTACTCCACCGGGTCCTGGCCCAGGGCCCTGTGAGTGGAAGGATGGCGTGCCACTCCCTTGGCAGGGAAGTCCTACCGAAACACACCGAGGTTCCCGGGGCAGGAGAGGCGGCTCCCACTCCTGTCCTGGGCCACTTCCTACCTGGTCTGATGGGGCCACTTCCCATGTACTTATCGGGTTCTCTGCCTTCCCTGGGGCGATGTCTCCTCGACAGATGGCCTTTGCGATGTTCCAACTAGCCCCAGTGTCCCCGCTGGCTTCTCCTGAGGTCGTTTGTCGCTGCTGGGCAGGAGCTCTCTTCGTAGGTCCTTCTCCTCTGGCTGCCAGCCCAGACTGAGCTCTTTCCCAGGCTTTGATAGCTGAGCTGCAGCCTGGGCATGCTTGGTAGGGTTGCGGGGGAAGGGCCTCTGCAGCCAGGTAACCCTGGCTGGGCCCTGCGAGTTCAGTGTGGGGCTGCTTTGCCCCGTCACATATACATTATTGGATGTGCAGTTTAGGCCAGAATCAGAGCATTAAGTTGAGGTTTTTTAAAATTACCATTAAAGTTACAGCTATTTTTCCATTATGAACTTGATTCTTTAAAAAATTGTTGGCAATACTCTCAAGTTCACACAACTTACAGCAATGTACCTGAAATTCTATTTATTCCAGGATGAAACTGTCTTGAAAATTCTAGGTGAAAATTGGCATGATCATCTAAACCAATTTGGGGTATATGAGAACTTAGGTACTTATTTCTTGAAAATATTCAGAACTTTTTCTGGGTCAACATAATTCCATAGCTGCTCCAATTTTTTTGTTTTATGTCTTGGTGAGGATTGATATATTTGGCTTGTTTGGTGCCTAAGCACTGAGTTGAAGTGGAAATAGAGAAGTTTTGTCTCAAGATATCTCGCCAGAAGACAAAACAGCAACTCCCAAATCTATTCATAGAATCATAGAGCTGAAAGAGACCTCAGGAGGTCATCAAGTCCGTCCCGCTGCCCCCGCCCAAGGTAGGACCAATCTCAACTAAATCAACCCAGCCAAGGCTTTGTCAAGCCAAGAAGGGGATTCAGGGAGAAGGCTCGAAGGGAGGGGGGCGGGCACTGATATCAAGCAGCCCCTGCATTTCCCAGGGACTGAGGAAGTCTGCACGGCTCCTGGGAAGCAGCAGTATGTCCTCCCCCATCCTAGGCAGAGGAGTGGCCAGGGGGCCCCACTAGCTCCCATGCCCACATTGCCCCCTGCCACCTACATGTGCTACAGTTCCTGGCCAATGGCATCTATGGAATCAGTGCTCAAGTCAGTGCTTATGGGAGGGGGCAGCGTATACAGCTGCCCAGCAGTCCCTCCAACTAAGAGCTAGAGGGACATGCTCGCCATTCCCAGAAATCCTGTGCAGCCAAGCACAGAACTTGCCTGCCTGTCCTGCCATGGCCAACCGGACTTCCGGTAGCCCCAACTGGGGAAACAAAGTTTATTACTATGACATATAAAATGAAATTGCTGCAGCGTCTTCTCTTCAGTGTCTTACAACATGCATGTGAGACATGGACTCTACGGATGCGTCTACACAGCACCCAAAACTCGAAATAAGATATGCAATTTGTGCTATGTAAATTGTATAGCATATTTTGAGTCTATTTCGAAATAGCTTATTTTGTCGTCACGGTGCCAAATTTCGAAATAAAGCACTATTTCGAGCCATCCCTTACTCCTCATAGAATGAGGTTTACAGGGATAGCGAAATGCGTGTTCGCTATATTTTGAAATAGTGGACAAATTCAAAAGACATGGGGTAGCTATTTCAGGATACTCTGATATCCCAAAATAACTTTGCTGTGTAGACATACCCTAGGGAAACAGGCATTAAGAGCCTTTGTCTTCAAATTGCATGAATTGAAATGGTAAAGTCAACTCCCACATGTCAATTATAATTCACACATGACTAACAAGGAGCATAGCGGTGAGTTATATGGGCCAGTGGTGCCCTGGCACCAGGAATATTTCTGGCCCAGAACTGGGCTCCATCAAAGCTCATTCTCTAGCCCTGCGTCCCCCGGCCGCTCGGAAGCCTGTCATACTCCTCCCATGCTTCTCCTGCCCCTGGGCAATTTAAAGCACATGGTGTGTAGTCCCACTTCCCTGAACGCAGTGGCCGCATGCCAGCAGCCAGAGTGAGCAAACACCCAGAAGCCCCTCTAGCCCCTCTGCACTGCTGGTGGTGGCGGTAGGGACCTTCCCCTATTGCTTTTTAACTCTCCTGGGGATTGCAAGCAGGGTTGGGGGATGCCCGGAGGGAGTGTGCAGGACAGCAGGGAACCTGGGGGAACGCATGCTGCGGACTGCATGGGGGCAGCAGCATGCAGAGACCCCTGTTCCCCTAGAAGCCATTGCCGGGGGGGGGGTCCCCAGGTGAGTGTGGCAACCTAATCCACTTCCCCTGCACTTCTTGTGCATCCCACTCCCTTCAGAGCCTGCAACCTCTCCCCCAACCCTTGTTCTGCCCCAGAGCCTGCTCCCCAGATCCCCAGCTACACCTACATTTCCTCCCAGAGTCCACATCAGTCCCCCACCAAACTCCTCTCAGGGTATGTCTACACTACCACCCTAGTTCGAACTAGGGTGGCTAATGTAGTCATTCGAAATTGCAAATGAAGCCCGGGATTTAAATATTAGAGAACCTAATTCGAACTACCTACTCCGTGCCGCGTGTAGCCGCGGGCACGGAGTTCGAACTAAGGGCATTTAAAAATGGCGCCTGCCCGGCAAGATGCAAATGACTACATTAGCCACCCTAGTTCAAACTAGGGTGGCAGTGTAGACATACCCTCAGAGCCTTAGGCGTGTGGGGAGGGAGAGTTTAAGTGGGGGTGGGATGTAGGATCTGGGCATGACCACATTTTTTTGCAAACCAGCCCCCCCGATAAGGAGGTAGTCACTCAAATTTACAATGTAACCAGATGATCATTGCTACCTTCAGCCCAGTCAGTGGGGGGGAAAAACCTTGAGTTTATGGGACATGTGGATTAGACCCTCGGAGGAAGACTGCCAATGAAGACTGGTGCCATGGATGGGAGCACCCATGGCAAGTGTGGCTTGACAGTGTGGATGACTGGATGGGAGTGTGGTGTGATGTGTGTCCCAAGGCATGTAAAGACTGAAATGAAGAGGAAAATTGCTGGTTAATTACTTGTATTTAGTGTTCATCGTGATGTGACTTTGTGGTGGTTTACACTATGTACAGAAATCTTTATAAGCTATTTGTGTGTCCAGGCAATCCATAGGGAAGCTAGTGTAAGTCTGCATTAACTAGTTGAGAGTTTCTCAAAATATGCATTAGTACTAGACTTTAGAATTCCTTGTGGCTTTTGTGTGGGCCTTAACACTTAATTTATGCACTTTGGTAAGAGTTTTTTCTTGTAAGTTATTGGTACACATTTATGGCCTTGTATCCCTAATAAAAGGGTTTTTGTTTTTGTTTTGTTTTATAGTCTGAGAATAAAAGTAGAAAGATCCTAAATAGCGATAGTATTAAAATTTGGGAGGAGAAATAGACTGAGATCTTTCCGCAGCCATTTTACGCTAAATATATTCTTTTGCAAAATTTTCCATGAGGCATCATCAGGATTATAATAGGTTATCCTGATTGTCCAGTTAGACTGAAAATCACCGACCATTCCAAAATGAAAATGTAAACATGCCAACCTATTTATGATCTGCCAAATGTCAGCTAGACATAGTGATTATAGATACACATTCTTTTGGTTATTTCTTACATTAAATGGGAGATCACTCAGTGTCTGCTATAGTTTTACACATAATCTAAAATGGAATTCTTTTAATTTAGTTCTGAGTACTGCAGTCATAAGTGATGTCAACAAATTATAGACCTTGACATTAAAGGTCAGATGTAATAGTGGGTTGAAAATACAATTTCAGAGATTAATATGACAAGGTTTAGTCTTATCAGTGAGATCCTACAATGTTACATGCTACCCAAACTCCTAGATTATGTTTAAAGGTAAAGCACAAAAGAAATTTCTATCTTGTTGTTTGCCCAGAAAGTCTAGACCACTGTCAAACAAAATATTCACTATCGCTGCATGTGAACTCATGCAAACCTTGTAAGGCCCTCCGTTGTGCAGCCTACTTCCTGTCGTCCACTCATCTATGTTCTTATGCAATGCCCATTGCTGATAGTCTCTGAATATCTAGATACTGAGGAGTATTTATGTTTTCCTTACAGTTAGTAGAGCTGGAGTTGATGCTCTTTTTCTTTTACAAAGAAGAGGCATTTCTTTGGCAGTAGAGTTAAAGTAGACGCAGATGATATTGTATGACCTTCTGTGAGTCTCACAATGTGGCTAACACTTCCATGTCTCAGGCACATGTTTTGCAAGCTACTTAAACGTATCTTACTTTAAACAGTTGAGTAGTCCCAGTAACTTCACATGCTTAAAACTACACATGTGTGAAGGTACCTGGCTGAACTATGTCTTGAATCAAACCCAAAGCCTGTCTGACTGGCTCTGTTGTTTTTAAAGTCATCCAGAAAGATTATCACTTCATGGTTTCCCTGATAATTGGAATGGGAAGGAAGAAGTTGCATCTAGTAGCCCCAATGTGGTGGGCTTGATTTCTTTTTTATTCAAATCCATGTTTGGGGGATAGGGGAAGAGTCTACAAATGAACAGCACTAATTGTTGATTTATATAGCTTGACCAGTAGGATGTAAGCCTAGATCCAGTTAGTATCCCTACTGTGGGGGATGGAGAATGGATTTTAAAATGATATCTCATGTAATATGCCTCCTTTCTTGTGGCCTTCTATTTAGAGTTGACTATGTGGAGCATTTCCAACACCTGTTAAGTAGATTTATTAACCAGAATTTAAATGCTAATCTAGATTCTCTGTATGTTTTATTATAAATTAATGTTAGGATTAAGGCATTAAAATTTTGTATATGGAACTTCTGAATGATATACAAAATAACGTATGCCATGTAGTGTGATCAGGATCTGATTCTGTCCTTAATTTAATTTGTGCTTTACTTTGGTGTGTATTTATGCATGAATCATAGAATTACATTTGAATAAAGTAGTTCTGAATAACTCTTATTGTTGTTCAAAATTTTGTATGTTCAATGAAGCTACTCATGACAAGGGTGTTGTGGGTAATGGAGTGCATGTACTTTTATGTTTGCAGGTCTGTAGTCTTAAATGCAGTGCATTTATTGATGTTAAGTACCTATTCTGAATTTGAACAGATGTGAATTCAGTCAGTTCCAAAGGCTGACTTGTTTCTTCTTGGAACATGAGAATATTGCTAGTAACTATTGTTAAGTAGATGCAAGTTCAAGTGAAGTAATTAAAGATTAAAGCAAAAAATCTTTTCTTATGGCATTAAATCAATCTATAGTTTTAGAAAATACTGTCCCAAGGAGTTTAATAATTAAAGGACATTTAAATGAAACACATGCTGATAAACTAAGTATACTTCATAAGCTGGATTCTGTAATATCTTATTAGTTAGTGATGCCAATAAAATATGCTCCAAAAAGGGTTTATGGACATTATAACAGAATATAAAAAAAATGAATATAGACATTGCTAGTGCCACCTAATGGTGGAAAAATAGAGCTCAATTTAGATATCAAAGCAAATCATTAGTGACTCCAATATGTGAGAGAGGGGAATTGCAAATGTTTTCCCCTTCACATAATACCAAAAGAAAAATATGAGAACATTATTCGTATTCTATGTGTTAGTTCTTCAGTGTAAAGAAACATGGAAATGAGATTTATTTTGAAATCTATTTGGGCTCTTGTAGAGATCATGTATAATTTTAAACTCTGTCACCATTATGTGAAAAGTTTGGGGGCAAAGGAGAATGAAATGGAGGCAAGTATGAAACACCAACCCCAGAATACTTGGATTATCTATATTTTCCCCCTAGGTTTTATGCTTATATTTTAAACACTGTGGGACAGTTCTTCAGATGGGGCAAATCATTTCTTCCAACAGAACTTTCAACTTATTCTTATCATCTGGCCCAAAATCAAAGCTAACATAATTTGAAGTTTCATTAGCTATTTTGAATCCGACTGAGGGCTGTGTGGACTTTACTTTTTAAAAAATAAAACAATAGACCTCAAAATAGGATCAAAGACAGGGAGATGTTTCTTATGGAGGGAGGGAGTCCGCAAGCGAAACACATGATTGTGTTCCTACAAAACAGGGACAGCATTTCCTCTTCAGTCTCTGACAACAGTGCTTAGCAATCAGAGAGCTTAAGCACAGCAACAGGTTCAGCAACCTAGGCTACATGTAGACTGCAGGCTTCTTTCAGAAGAAGCTTTTCCAGAAGAGATCTTCCAGAAAAACTTTTTCCGAAAGAGAGCATCCACACTGCCAAAGCGCATCGAAAAAGCAATCTGCTTTTTCGAAAGATAGCGTCCACACTGAATGGATGCTATCTCACATTTCAGCTATGATTTCAGCTATGATTACTATGGATGGAGTGGCCACCAGGGCACCTGTGCTTTTTCCTCTTTCCTCTTCTTTCGCAATAACTCCTCTTCCCCATCCACACACACCTTTTTGTGAAAGAGCTCTTTTGGAAAAAGGCTTCTTCCTTGTAGAACGAGGATTACCAGTGTCGGAAAACCCCCTCTGTTCTTTCAATTTTCTTTTGGAAGAACGTGATTGCAGTGTGGATATAAGTTAAGTTTTTTCAGAAAAACTGAATAAAACAACTGCTATAGAAAGAAGAATGGTCTTTGAGCTTTTAAGAGAGTAATAAACAAAGTGCAAAGAGCATACTTAATATTTTAAGTATATAAAAATAATGTAGTACTCCTTTAAATTCAAGGATTCTAAGGCCAGAAGGGAATATTGTGATACCTGAGACATACAGGTGATAAAACAGCCCCAAAATAATTTGCTTGAGCTAGAGCAAATCATTTAAAAAAACATCCAATCCTGTTTTCAGAATTCACTGGTGATGAAGAATCCTCCAACTCTTGGTTATTCATTCCAAGTGGTTAATGAAAATACACCTTATTCCCTGTCTGAATTTGTTCAGTTTCAGTTTCCAGTCATTGGATCTTGTTGTGCCTTTATCTCATTGGTTGAAGAGCCTATTATCAAATATTCGTTCCTCCTGTATGTAGTCATCTGAGTCATCTTTGAACATATCTTTTGATCTCCTGGATTGTTCTAGTGAAATTCAAGCACTGATGGTGACTTACATAAGGGTATGTCTACACTACCACCCTAGTTCGAACTAGGGTGGTTAATGTAGGCATTCGAAGTTGCAAATGAAGCCCGGGATTTAAATATCCCGGGCTTCATTTGCATCTTGCCGGGCGGGCGCCATTTTTAAATGCCCTTCGTTCGAACTCCGTGCCCGCGGCTACACGCGGCACGGAGTAGGTAGTTCGAATTAGGTTCTCTAATTCGAACTACCGTTACTCCTCGTGGAACGAGGTGTACCGGTAGTTCGAATTAGAGAACCTAATTCGAACTACCTACTCCGTGCCGCGTGTAGCCGCGGGCACGGAGTTCGAACTAAGGGCATTTAAAAATGGCGCCCGCCCGGCAAGATGCAAATGAAGCCCGGGATATTTAAATCCCGGGCTTCATTTGCAACTTCGAATGCCTACATTAACCACCCTAGTTCGAACTAGGGTGGTAGTGTAGACATACCCTAAGATATTTGTGTTTATGTTCAAGGATCTTTGAAAGAAATGTTATCTTAACTTAGCTTTAAGATCTGCTACTATAAATAATGGCCTGGGGAGACATCCTGCCTCTACTGAAGTCAATGGCCAGACTCCTGTTTCATCCTGGTATAGCCTGATATTCTACAGGCATAGACTTTGCTGATTCCATCCCTTGAGCAGAATTGTGCACGGTAATCTAAGCTCACATTTTTGACAACTGAAATGTGCAGGCTTTATGGCTGTAAAGATAACCTTTCAAAAATGAACAAGCTACAAATTAATATTCAGGCTCAGACAATCAGTCTATCTGCAGTTAACCCTGAAACAGTAACTCAAAGATGCGACTTTCTCTTGATTTATCCCAATGGACTGTTACTGATTTAATATAATGATGGACATTTAAATGTCATCTGTTTCACCACTGATTTAAATAAGAAAACCTAGCTAAAATGCTTGCTGTTTTCTAGAAGAAGTGTGGAGGGCTTAGGCCTTCATTCAGTAAAGCATTTATTCACATGCCCCATTGAAACAAATAGATTCCATTTAAAAGGAGATAGAAAGTGCTGACCAGTTAGCAAAAAAGGGAAAGTGAAAACCTCTTGGGCAAATAAATCTGAAGCAGGAACACCAAAGCAATCTGATGCTTTACAGTGTTTCTCTGGATCTCCCAGCCTTATTAGTACTAGGTGAAACAGTGGCATTTTCATGGACTGTACATAAACATTTTTTTTATTTACCTATAGGATTCTTTTTAGATACATTTCTTCTAGGTCTCCCTCTTTGCTCTCCTGCAGCATTGTGTCCTATTAAGATGGCACAATATCACACACAGCATGAAGATCCATGATGAGAGATTTTTTTACTGTTCGGGATTAACGCTCCCTTCTCCCCTGTGCATGTGCGCATGCACGCACACGCAGACACACACACTTTGAATTAAGGGCTGAGGAAACATTTGTAATTTTGAGGCATTGATGGAATCCTCCAAAAACAAAAGTCAGAATTTAACACCTGTGCTTATGTTTGGATGGGGTAGAAAGGTGTAATGTATGCTCCCAGCTTTCTTTATGCATCACAAAAATAAAAAGGCATTTGACTCCTTTTCATGTCACCTTTTATAGCTACAAGTGACCAGAGCCTAATTGTTAAGTGACTGATTTCCAGTTATGCTAAGATTCCTTTACACCTCCGTATTGGCATAAAGATCCTTAAGTGGGTGCAAATTGCCTCTATACAGGAAAATTCCCTGGTTAGTAGATAACTACTTTTGAAGGCTCTGCCCTATTCCCAGCCTCTAGCATAGGGTGTAGACTGGGAGTGTGCTTTAGCTGTGGCTGAAATGTACTGCAACACAGCTCTACTCCATTTTCCAATAGGGGCTTATGTTACTGCCAGGGTGTATCCACGGCTGTGAGCACATCCTATCAGCTGCCTAAGCAAGGCTTGTCCTCTGTACTTGTGAGGAACTACAGGAGTTTGAATGAAAGCTCATAGAAGTATTTAGAAGTTCATATAAAATAAAATCATAATGTGTATTCTAGAATCTAGACGAGGGTGACCAGATAGCAAGTGAAAAACCAGAATGGGGGCAGAGAGTAATAGGTGCTCCAAATACTGCGCCTGCCCCAATAAAATTGAGACATCTGGTTACCCTAACATGCACTTACTGAACTAGATATTTATTTTCTGTCTTATAGAGCAATGCTCACCCAATGTAGTCCTTCCGGCATCATCATCATCAACAACCATGGGCTCAATGCCTGTTGGTGTCCGATGCCTCCCTCAGTATTTCCTTCCATCTTTTCCTGTGCAGTGCAGAGTGGCTTAGTTTCTGTAGACTAGCTCCGCACCAATCTACTATATCATCTGCCCATTCTCTGTGAGGGTCTGCCTCTCCTATTTAGACCATTCATTATGCTGAATACCAGGGTCTTAACTTTTCGCTCATTGTTCATTCTGCAGATATGCCCGAATAGCGGTAACTTCCATTGTATAACCGTCTGCAGTAGGTTCTCTTTTGGCTGCATCTTCCTATATAATTCTTTATTGGTGACCTTCTACATCCATCTTATTTTTAGGATCTTTCTATAGCAACTCCTCTTGAACGCCATTGTGAGAAACATAATGATCAGACAGGGAGATAACTGTCTGCCATGAAAAGAACCTATATAAGACATGTCATTTGTTGGTTACCTGACTTCACTTGAAGGCTTTGAGATGCATATAGATACCTCATCACTCCTTAAATATTTTCCTTACATACATGTTGAAATGATTGTAATGACCAGTGAGTTGCTGGCTCTTCAGAAAAACAAGTCATCATCTTAACCAGAGGGCACTATGTGTAATCCTGTGCATCCACTGTGTTGTTTTCTCAGGTGACACCAAACATTCTCTGGGTAGCAGGTCTGTGAGAAGTAAAGTGGACATTATGGTCATATCAAAGGACTGCTCTTAGAGTTTAAGGAAGGAGCCCTTATGCCTTAGACTATGAGGAGTGCAAAAGTGACTTAAAATGCCAAATGCTGAAATGGAGTAACAGAATCCAGCCCCAACAGTTTATTATAGAAGAACTGCTTATTAATAAGGTTATTCAACACGTTCCATAATAAGGCCCTGTTTTTAGTTGCTTATAACCTTAACATTAATAGCTTGGGCTGAAAGTTTCCATGCCAGGTATCTACTTCAGTATGAATCTTTTTGTATAGGCAAACTTAATTCTGGCTTTTTCTAGCTTCTGACTGCTTGACTTTGCCACCTTCATGTCTTTTAATATATGTGTAGCATAGTGTAATTACACAGTCGCTGAAGTAGCTGTAAGTTAGGCAGTCTAGCAAGCTGTTTATGAATGCCCAAATTTCTACAGTCAGAATGTATTACATATGGTGACAATTTTAGACTCCTGTATACACGTTGAGATTGTTGCATGGTTTTATTTTTTCAACTCCACAAGTAACCCAGAAATATCTACTCACCACTGCTGTTAAACTGATAAATGGCTCCACAATGAACAAATACATTATCAATGTATATAGTCTGTGAAATTCTGGTTTAAAATAATTCAGGTTAAACTTGGAAAAATATTTTCAATTCATTTTTTCCTTAGCAAAGTTATTGATGATCAGAGATAGTCTGAATCCCTACTACCCATCTAAATCACTGCACAGGCTGCTCACAGGTGTGAAATTGGTCATCACTTCCAAGGTCTATACTGCTGAAATACTGAATACTAAATATATTTCCACCTATGTGCAAAATTTGAATCATGATACTCTACTATCTTGTTACTTTTCAAGGTTCATCACAAATGGTATTAAGTTGCACTTAAGACTCCACTAATATACTATTAAGTGAAACAAACACTGGAGGGTTATTTTTTCAGCTAAAACAAAACTATGCATGTTGTGACTAATGATTTGTCTGGTAAGTTTTTGCACTTGGGTAATACAACTTCAGTGTTGCAGATCTGTGTGCATGTGTGCACAAGTGGTGTTTTATTTTAAAGTTTCTGCAATTTCAGTTTCAAACTTTTCTAGCATGACAGGGAAGGAGATGAGGCAAAAAGAGATGTCAGTCATTTGTCCAGTGACAAATTCTAGCAGAGCTTGGAATTGAATGCTGATCTCTTGAAACCTAGCCCAGTGTCTAACCAGTTTGTGACATAATTTGTCCTACTAGCTCTGTGTAATTTACCTTCTCCAACTCAGTATTCCTTCCCATCTTACTATATATTTTAGAAATGTGCATCTGTTTGTCTGTCCATCCCTTCATCTGTGAGTCCATTTGTTCTTCCAAAATGGTAGGAGCAAGAATCGCTATATATGGTATGCAGCTTCCTCTTATAACTTAAAGCAAGGTCAGGGGTTGATTGTGCCAGGATAATGGGATGTGCCTGGAATTCAATTGTTTCTCATAAAATGGAAGGGGAGGGGTATGAGGGAGTTATAGTTCAGAATGACCACAGGGCAAGGGACCAAAGATGGGGACCGGGACAGCTATAACACCATTGGGCCAGCAGAGGGAAGGGATGGAAAAAGGGACAGCTTATTTATTTATATTCTCTTATTTATTTCAGAGAGTTTGTTTGTTTGCATGTCTGTCTCTCCTCCAGCTGTGGGACATGCACTCCACCCTCAGCTCTGTCAGCTGCAGTGGCAATGGACGGGCACGTCTCACTTGGCCCCAATCTGCTGTGCTGAGAGAGGGTTGGGGTTATCCTCTCCCCCCAGAGCAGCCTACATACTGAACCCTCATGCTGCCTAGCCCCTCCCCAGAACAATGATTTAAATGAAGAAAAACAAAACTGATTGGAGTTAAGGACCCAAGCAACAGCGGGTAAATCTTATAATTTTAAAGATAAAAGACATCAGCTTTCTTCCATTGTGGTTGTGAGGCTAGCTGCAGCTCTGCCCTTTTTTTGATATGAATGCACCCTTTCACATGTCAGTCTCATTATTGAAGAGGCCTCTGAACCATCTGATAAGTTTGACTGCGTTTGGTACCTTTGCTTCTTCTCATTGGGACTCTCTGACTGCTAGTGAATATAGTGACTAGGCAGCCTTCATAAAATGAAATTATTGTTTAACAGTAGGAACAAAACAGTTTTGTTGGGGAGATAATTTAAACAGCCTGTTCATGTCTATCTTGCATTGAAGCAAGCCTGCTGTGTTCAGTTTTGGGCTGGGAGCACTGCCTCTGTTGAAAAACTGGACCATCAAATACAAACTAGTCATACTGTGGCTTCTGTACAAAGTAAGACAGCAGTCTGCAAATCTGAACTGCCATTACTACTGAGTGATGGGAGAAGTTTGCATTTTTTTTTGTCTTGTCCTGGAAAACCCTAACTGTTCTAACTTGGAAGACTGACTCTGTGTGATAACATTGCTGTTACTGGTGATAGATTGATGCATTTATCCCTTTTCACTTTGTGTCTGACATGGTTCCACTCATGCTTGTGTATTTAAATTTCCAGTTGCATCAATCAAGTGTCCAGGTGTATGCCAAAGTTAAAGGCATCTAGATTAGGAAAATGTGCCCCTTTGTAACTGTCAAGTGGTAATTAACCAGGTAAATTGCACTCCTATAAGCCCTTTCTTTGTGCTGGAAAATTCATCCAATGTAGGAGATTGCACTAGAGTATCTGCATTGATGTAGTTACAATGATATATTTTCTTTCTGATACAGACAACCTCTAATTAAAAGATCATCTGTAGTAAGTGTCATTTTGCTGCAGAATCTGTTTCTTCACAACTTTGATTGTATTTATCTGAAGGAAAAGAATTCCACAGCAGTATCAGACTTTGATTGTATTTTCCTGTGATAGCCGAAAGTTGTACTTTTTATTTTTCAAAACTTCCTTCCATTAGGAGTTGGAGTAGCAGGAGTTAGAGTTATTGAATGTTTAATTGTGGTTTACTTAAATGGGTTTCAGTCATGGTGTGACTGTAGTGAAACAGGTTTTGAAAAAGCCAGTTGAATGGCTTATGTTGTCTCACTTTAATATATTTTATCTTCTGCTGCTTTGTATTGTAAGTTCTGATCCCAACTGGGATGAAACTCAACAAAATGTTACTGAAATTGTGCTTGTTGATTTTGTTTTGTTTGTGTTTTGATCACTGTAGAAATCTATTGCCATGACAATGAGAAATGGGAAAAGATCAAATCAAGCCTTTGATTTCCTTTTTTAATTAAAACTATTTTATCAACGCTGAACATTTGGCAATGCAGAGGTTAATAGTATGATGCATTGCCTTTTTGCTGATTTATAATCAAACCATAACTCAGTAATGACTGTCATGTGTAGACTCTTACCTTTGCTGACCTCTTGGCTAAGACTGGTCTCCGTGCATTTCCTAGTGGAAAGGTGTCCATGCCTCACAAACAGCTGTCACATTTGGCAATAATTAGCACTTTTGGGACAATCTTTGCAAAATGGCCAAGGAATGAATGGGCCTAGAAAGTGCACTGACCTTTCACTTTTCAGAAGCAGTCATCACAAATCAGGGCTTAGAAACATTAATTGGAGCAATTTAGGGGAAGCAATATAGGGGAATGTATCTTTTTTCCTCCCATTAATTAGAGGACTTCAGTTTCTAGAGTTTGCATGTTTTTTCTGTACTTTCCATGAGCATTGAATTCATATGGAAAAAAGCTGGGGGAACTGGTGTATGGGAGGAACAATAAAATGTATTCTAGTAGTTTATTTATGCTTCCTAACTATAGTACTTTGTTCTTAAACAAAAGACAGGACTATGCAGCACTTTAAAGACTAACAAGATGGTTTATTAGGTGATGAGCTTTCGTGGGCCAGACCCACTTCCTCAGATCAATTTGTGGAAGAAAATTGGCACGACCATATTTACCAAAGTGATACAATCAAAAAAAAAAGTGAACACATATAAAATTGACAAATCAGATTTTAGAACAGAGGGGGCGTGAGGAGGGGGAAAGGTTTGTGTGTGTGAGAGTAATGGTTTCAAATTCTGTTCATCCAGAAATATAATTTATGCCATCATGTGCCTAAAGTGTCCGTCTGCTATGTATATTGGACAAACTTCTCAGACACTTCGCCAAAGAATCAATGCACATAAAACAGACATCAGGCTCTTTCACAGAGAGAAAACTGTTGCTTGCCATTTTAACCAGACTGACCATTCTCTCAATGACCTTAAAACATGCATATTGCTTCAAAGAGATTTTAACTCCAGACTTCAAAGAGAAGCCTCAGAACTGTCATTCATGCTTAAATTTGACACTTTACGTATGGGCCTTAACAAAGATACTGATTATCTCACCCATTACAAAGATAGCTTCCCCAATTATCACCCCTAATATCATTACCTCACACACATAAACCTTTCCCCCTCCTCACGCCCCCTCTGTTCTAAACTCTGATTTGTCAATTTTATATGTGTTCACTTTTTTTTTTTTGATTATATCACTTTGGTAAATATGGTCGTGCCAATTTTCTTCCACAAATTGATCTGAGGAAGTGGGTCTGGCCCACAAAAGCTCAGCACCTAATAAACCATCTTGTTAGTCTTTAGTTTCAGCTAGACCAGACTAACACAGCTGCATCTCTATCACTACTTTGTTCTTGTGTTTATTGTATTTCATCATGTTAATTTCAGACCAATCCTCTAATTTGTTAAGGTAATTTTGAGTTCTTATGTTCTTATGAGTTCTAATTCTGCCCTTCAAAGTGCTCTGCCCCCTCTCCCGCTTAATGTCATTTACTAATGTTATATGCATACGCCTCACTCCATTCTTCATATATAATTGTTGAGAATCCTAATCTATCAGGGGGAGGGATAGCTCAGTGGTTTGAGCATTGGTTTACCACAGCTATGAGTTCAATCCTTGAGGGGGGCTATTTAGGGATGTGGGGTAAATCTATCAGGGATGGTACTTAGTCCTGCCATGGGAGTAGGGGATTAGACTCAATGACCTCTCAAGGTCCCGTCCACTTCTATGAGATAGGAATATCTCCATATAGTATACACCTTCCCAGTTTGATGAAAAACCATGAATAATCCACTTTTTAAGTATGGTCTCTCCGCCAGTTGTGCTACTGTTACTGGGAGGTTGATAACACAATGTCCAGTGGCCAAAAGATGACATTGCTATAAAAACACCAACACTTAACAGAAGCACCATGTGAAGGTTAATGTCTTGGGCAGAAAATCATAGGCTCCAGTCCACAGACCTTATAAACTGTAACAAGTGCTTGGTGTATGCTGCAGCTCAGTATTAGGCACCAGTGAGCTCTCATAGCAGTCACACTAAATTCTCTGACACTCAGTTCAATAATGCTATGCACGTAGTGTCAGGGATACTCCATTTGATTCTAGTCGACTGGCTCCCAGTCCTATCAAACATCCAGCCTCCACAG
The DNA here is from genome assembly GCA_032595735.1 of Pelochelys cantorii. Classification (NCBI taxonomy): domain Eukaryota; kingdom Metazoa; phylum Chordata; order Testudines; family Trionychidae; genus Pelochelys; species Pelochelys cantorii. Next base: position 326,213,417 of record CM064326.1, on the reverse strand, counting down.
ATTAGAAAAGTTCAGGCCCATCAATGGGTGAGCTCTTTAGATCACCACTGGAGCATCACATGGCCAGAATCCTCTCCTGCACCATACCCCATTCTGCACATTGCACTCCAATCCTCTGTCCCAGGTCACAACCCCTTCCTTCATCCAAACTCCCTTTCAGCCTCCACACCCTCTCCTGCATCTCCTTTCTTCAATCAACCTGCATCCCAAACCCTGCACTCTCTCTGTAGAAAAGTGTGACCACTGACGACTTACCAAAATCTTGGAGTAGTCCCTATCAGAAATTATTGCCCATCCTTGCTCTAACCTTGCTCTAACTTTAAAAAAACACAAAAAAATGAACACTTGCTTTGTTTTCAATGGGCTTTGTGCATTTGACTGTGTTATATTTTTTCTACTACCTTCCCTAGTCAATTTCTTCCTTCTTGGAAAGACCCCTATAAACCTCACATAGGGAACAGAGAAGCCCTTACAAGGAATTAAAAAAATCAGTACTTACTCTTCAAGTGTTTTCTTTCAGATGTTTTATTTAATCAAATGAAAACATTGGGGTCCTGATCTTGGAAGACTTAGGTATATGAACAGTTGTTCTCATAAGTCCCTGTTAGTGAAGAACACATTTTAGTCTGCAGGATCAGGGTCTAGAATAGCAGTGATATTAAAGATAAGAATGGAGATAAGTATGTGGAAATTTGTATACTTTCTAACTGCTCCAGGCCTATATCTATCCTATGCTATTAACCTCATTCTTTCAACAGTATTCATAAACAAAACACTTGTCAATTTTTAAAAAAACCCTATACTCTGATGCCTAAAATCTTTAATAAAAGGCACAAAGAGAAGAAGTTTGAAGCTATTTCTATTTTCATATACTTGGGAGATGCTCCAATAAGCTCCAGCAGTGGTGTTCTATGTGTGGTCCACCAGGTATTTAGTTTAAAGTTGTCCAGGCACAGAGTTGCCAGATTCTGCTGGTTTTTGTCCATGTAGGTTTTTTCCTAACAGTATTACAAAAGTAACACACACATGAAGTGAGGTGCGTGATGATTGCACACAACATTGTGAGAACTCTGCACTCCCTCTGCATCCAATCAAAGAGCTGGTATGGTTCAATCGGCACATGCTGCAAATTCTAGGCATGCAAGCGCAGTTAGTAAAACTACCCTATCTTGGGAGACTGTGTGGGTTACAGCAATCTTGTGGCCCACTGAGATGAAGGAGGGCCACTCATGTAGCCCACTCACAAACCTCAGTTGTCCTTCACTGAGCTACAGTGATGGAAAATATGTAGTTGCCTACATAAAAAAATTAATAGATTACAGAACAAATTATTGCAACACACTTGGGAGAAGAACTAATTATTCTTAAATTAAACTGCTATAGAACACCTTTTCCCTATCAGTTGACAAACTAAATTTATTCACAAGCAGACTTGCTCATTTTCCAGCCATCTCGCCTTCTGTGATCGGAAGCTATTATTTCTGGTTTACGGATGCGGAAACTGAGGCAGAGTAATTGCTTCAAATGCTCAGGGCCACAAAGTAATGACAGGGTTTAAATTTTTGTTTCCAGGCTTTCAGTACTGTTATTACACTACACCTGCGTGCAGAGATTTGAATTACTTGTGCACACTGTTGGCCTCCGTTTTTGTTGTTTTAGAATGTATTATGTGGGAACTGTATCCTGTATTGTAAAAAAAAATTCAGAAACCTAATCTTAGGGTGGGGTGGAGCTGGCCACCAGCAGCATGTTGCTAGAATGGGGGGCCGACATAATTGCTGGGCCCTTGGGCATGGTGGATAGGCCCTGCTCCATGCTACCAGAAGAGGCGAGCCCTTGGGTGGAAGGGGTGGGATTGGGAGCTAGCCTCTCCCCGCCAGCCTTTCATTGCAGACTGGAATGCATCACTCGGGGCTGTGGCAGAGATTTAAAGGGATGGGGCTCCAGCCGCCACTGTCTCTGCAGTAGCAGCAGCATGAAGCCCCTTTTGAATCACCAGACCCTGGGGTCTCCTTTGCCTCCTCCTATAGGCGAGCCTGGCTATGAGGTTACAGCTGCCTTTGTTTGGAATCATTAAAGTACTAAGTCTCTTATACTTCTTTTAAGAGCTGAACGAGAGAATTCTGGGAGGACAACATTAAAACATTACAAGCCAGAGGAAAAAATAAGCCTATTAATCTTTTAGCTCTCACTCTCACACACGGAAGCTTTCCCAATACTCTCCAAATGCAAACCACACAGAGTTTTAACCGTTTCTATCCTCCTAGGCCTAGTCTGTGCCCTGACGCTTTATGAAGTCTGAAAAGAGCTTTAAGTGTGTGCTAGCTGTCTTAAGTCTGAACACAGTATAGTGGGTTTTGGTTCAGTTGAAATGACTGTTGGCCAACGCATTCAGACACACACAAATTTCAGTGTAGACTTGAATTATGGCTTAGTCTATCACAGCAAACTTTTGTACCCATACTAACCCCACCAGTGCAGCTCCTTGAGAAGCATTGCTGGAAACTATAGCAATTGACAGGAATTGAGCTTTTATCCTGTCCACGAAAACTCCCGAGTCCTCTCTCACTTGTAGAGAATTACAAGCACAGGGTTGGATTCTCAGCTGTAGTGCATGTGACCTACAATCTTCCCCAATTGCTCTTAGCTTCCAGTTACACACTTTCAGAAACAGCACACATACCATCAGGTTGGGCCCTTAATTTGAAAAATTTGTGATGCAATAAAGCTAAACAGGACAGCAACCTGTGGATGTGGTCAGTTTCCTATGTGTGTGTGTGTTTTCTGTGGGTTTTTTTAGTGTCTCATCAGCATGCTACAGAGGTACTGAATGCATTTAAAGCTTTCCAGAATTCGAGATTGATTTCTGTTAAATTTGAAGTGTGGGACACTGCCTTTCCAGTACTGTAAATTAACTCCTGCTGCTGAGAGCAAGCTCTAAAATTTTGCTGTTTATGGAAAACCTACACATATGGATCAATATCATCTCTTTTAGACCAAGCCATCAATCTATAAATAAAGTTGCCATTCATACTATAGCTAATTGAACTATAAAAATTTGTGAAGCAGGCCTTCTGGAATAGAGAGCTTACTCATATTATGAGCTCCTTAGAGCATCCTAAATCGCTAAGTTACAAAGGTACATTGAGAACAGGATGTCACCTGTTCCTCCTTATATGCACTACAGCCTCCATCTCATAGATCTAAATAGCCTATATCGTGAAAAGACTCAATATATTTCTTGTAAATCTTGGACCACTCTTTTGGAAAAACATTAGCCTGTCCAAATCATATTCTGTATAACTGAAGATCAGATTTTTGTTCTGGGAATAAATGGTCAGTGCTGGACATTTAGTTCAGGAAACAATCAATTGGCTATTAAGGTATACAAGAAAAGTCTGTTCTAGCTAATCACACAGGATCAAATTCTCCCTACCCTCTGTACATGGGAATGCCATTGTAGGCAATGGGAGCTTCCTCTGAGCTTAAGATGCAGGGGTTTTGGTCCATAGATGATATGCTTTTAAATAACTCTCACCCATTGTGTAGAGAGGCTGAGTGACCTCCCTTCAGTACAAAAAGGGTTTTCTCACCCTTATGAGTGCAGCAGGTCCTACCCTACCCCTTCCACAGGAAACGCAGAGGCTGCAGGGCTGGATTACCCAATAGGCAGACTAAGCACGTGTTTAGGGCACCAGCAAAGCAGGGGCACCAAAAAAAAAAAAGAGATTTTACGGTATAGTATTGTTTTTATTTTGAATTACATATGGGGGAGGAGGGGGGGAGCACCATAATCTTTTCAGTGCTTAGGGCCTCTAAAGGTCTTAATCTGGCCCTGAGGGGCAGGGCTGAAAGTATAAGAGCAGGGCACTGCAGCTCCGGTGGGGCTGAGGCAGGGAGAAAAGGCAACCCAGTGCCCCCAGAAGAACCCAGGGAGAAACTGGAGGAAGGGCCATCTGACAGGGAGACTAAAAGCTGGGGGCAATGGAACAGCACCAGCAGGAAGTGGCAGAAAATAGCCCCAGGAAAGAAGACTTTGGGCTGCACAGCTGCACATTTTTCCACTGACCCTGAGGTGGGGCTCCCCATTACTTCGAGGTCCCTGGGTAGGGACCTGATGGAGCAAGCTCGGCCTGCCCCCCATTCCTCAGCCCGCACATGGGGGGTAGTTGCCTGGTAACATTTAGGGCAAAGTTCAGAAATATTGTCGATTGATTGCTTAGCCCTTATCTTAGAAAGCCTGAGCCAAAAACTGTAGTTGATTATTCTAGTCAGGTGGCTTTGGGGCCTGACATAGGGTACGGCTACACTAGCTCGTTAGTTTGAGCTAGGTATGGTAATGAGGGCAAGCGGAGTTGCAAATGAAGCCCGGGATTTAAATATCCCGGGTTTCATTTGCATGTTCCCGGGCGCCGCCATTTTTAAATCCCCCTTAGTCCGAACTCCGTGCCCGCGGCTACACGCGGCACGGACTAGGTAGTTCGAATTAAAGATCCTAATTCGAACTACTGTTACTCCTTGTGGAATGAGAAGTAACGGTAGTTCGAATTAGGATCTTTAATTCGAACTACCTAGTCCGTGCCGCATGTAGCCCCGGGCACGGAGTTCGGACTAAGGGGGATTTAAAAATGGCGGCGCCCGAGAACATGCAAATGAAGCCCAGGATATTTAAATCCCGGGCTTCATTTGCAACTCCGCTTGCCCTCATTATCCTACCTAGCTCAAACTAATGAGCTAGTGTAGACATACCCATATAGACTGTGCTCAGCCCCTGCCTTAGAAGGCCTGAGATATAGACTGCTTATTAATGTATTGAACCTGCACCGTGTAGTTGTGTGACTGCAAAAGCTAGGCCACTTCACTGGGCGGGCATACCCATCTTCTGACAACTAGCCTGGGGTTGCAGAAAGCTTACTTGTTACTGAGAGTTCAGGCATCTGATCTGACAGCTGGCAGAGATAATAAGTGGTGCTACACATACAGTTGTTGTTGAGCTACTAGCTGAAAGGGGATCACACGATTCCCCACTGATTCAGAATAGGCCCAACACCTAGGGAAGAACCTGTCATTTGGTAGAATGCCTCATTTGGGGGAAGAGAAGCATTTTATTTATTTTAAAAATCCTTCAAGTCTAGGTCATGGGCCCAGATGATAAGTACGAACACTGGTATCTGAACTCAGGGGCAGCTCCCCAAATTTGTGTAAATAAAGCAAAATGGGTGGCTGGGGCCTCAGTGAATATGAGGTGTTAGTCAGGTTTTTTTTTCTCGGTGTAAGTGTTTGCTTGGTGTTAGGTTAATTCAGTAGAGTACTAAACTTTCCCAAGGTGTTCTAGGTTTCCATAGTGTCTTAATGTTCATTTCTAGGGTTACCAGATGGGTTTCAAAAAAATACCGGACACACTTTATCTCAGAACGGGAGAGGGGGGACCGGCCAGGAGGGGAGTGGGGCTGGCTGGGAAGGGAGCAGGGCTGGCCGGGAGGGGGTTTGGGGGAGTGGGGCTGGCCGGGGGGGAACTGGCCAGTGGGGAGTGGGGCTGACCCGGGCACAAGCAGATCCCAGGGCGCTGCCTGTCCCGTGCATGGTCCTGGCGGGGTGCGCAAGAGAGTCCGGCCCCGGGATTCCATCCCACTCCCAGCCCCACCCCCACCCCCTTCCTCTCTACTGCATAGTTGCGTACTGCCTGGCTGGTAGACACGCTCACGCAGTGTGAGCGTGTCTACCAGCCAGGCAGTACGCAACTACGCACTGATACTTCTGATAATAATAAAACTTACTTAATTAGAAAATACCGGACATTTATATGTCCGGTATTTTCTCAATTTGTTTCCCGGACAGAAAGCTCAAATACCGGACTGTTCAGTTCAAAACCGGACACCTGGCAACCCTATTCATTTCCTAGATCAACTGCTCATCTGGATGGTGGCTGTAGTGTAGGTGTGGGGAACCTTTTTTGGGTCGGGAGCCGCTGACTCTCAGAAACATCAGTCTGGGGGAGAGGGGGCTGGAGTGCCAGCACAGGCTTCCCAGTGCTGAGTGTGGGGAGAAGCCTTGAGCCCTGGGGGCCGGATGCAGGCAAGCCGTGGACTGCATCTGACACCTGGGCCTTAGGTTCCCCACCCCTCTTGTAGTGCAACATCAGGAGCGTTCTTCCTTAATGAGTTATTAAATTTAGTTGGGACGGGGAGTTGTAATCATCTCAGGTGTTCAGTACATTATAAAGTGACCTGCTTAATCTGTGGATCATGGCTTTCTTTTTCTATTACTATAAGACCATTTGGCATCATGAATGGGCTTTCATTAAACTAATTTTTTCTTTTGTGTCTCACACAGATACTTTCATTGTTTTAAAGCTGTCTCTCTCCATGTACTCAGTGTAGCCTGATATCCACTGTTGTTCAAACTACTTTAGGAATCCTGCTGTGATTTGTCCTTCCCAGGACTTGTTTACTTCTATAACCAGTTTTCCTGGTGTTTGTATTTTGCTGGTGTGTTACCTATACTTAATTGAAAACTTCCTTTCCTTTGAATAATAAGGTTCTACTGAGCCCACCCTGGAAACAATCAGATCTTCCATGACAGAAATGAAAATAAACCTGAATTTTTGGATATACATTTATTTTGCTGGGTAACTTATTCCCTGGTTTTCAGTAGGAGGACGTTCTATGTTTTTTCTTGAAATTATAACTAACACAATCTGTAATTTAGGAAAACAGGATGAAATTATTTCAGTGTGGAAGCTGTCTCAAGTGGAGGGAATTTCAGGGGTGGGCATTCCCCTGCTGCTGGTGACTGACGGGTCGAGTTCTACCCACAAGCTGCAGGCAGGCTGAAATACCTATTATAGTGGATCTGTGAATCTTGTAGTGAAAAAAAAAATCAGTTAAGTTCAAATAAACTCTGTTGTGGTGGCCGCCAGAAATCATAACATCTTTTTTTGCAGAACCCCAATCATTCTCAGAGATTTCAGGGTAGCAATATAATGTTACGGAATTAATGACATCCTACAACATGAGGATGAACATGACCGCCTCTTCTATGCTTTGGAGTGCTCTGAAATGTGTCTCTTTGTGTGTGTGTGTGTGTATGTGTGTGTGTGTATGTATATATATATATGTTTGTTCTATGTTTTTTTAGAATTCTGAATTTTGTTACTGACCACTTAAATTACTAAACTGGAATTAATTGTAGGTGGTGTTTCTGTTTTTAAATCTTTTCAGGTTGCTCAAAGAAGACAAATGGGTTAATTCACTTCTCTTTCTAGAGACAAAGTGGGAGAGGTAATACCTTTTATTGCACCAATTTCTATTGGTGAGTGAGACAAACTTTTGAGTTTTACAGAACTCTTCTTCAAGCTCTGAATAACCTTGAGAGCTTGACTCGCAACAACAGAAGCTTGTCCAAAAAAGATATTACCTCACGTACCTTGCCTCTGGTATCCACCACAGCTAAAATGACACTGCATACTTCTTTTTACGGAATTTCTCACACAGGGTCTCAAACATTGTACAAAGAGTCCATAATTGGGTTGCATACACTGGGAGGAAAAGTTCTTGTGTTTAAATGTTCCTAAAGAATCATTTATTTCTATATCTTGTAAGTTTTTAGTAAAAGGTAGTTTTTATAAAATCTGTATTCTGGCCTACTGAGCCCCTACTTCTCCTGATGTACTGACAGGGAACAGCCCAAACTACACATACAGACCTAGCAGTTAGAAGCATCTTTTTACGTCTGATTTTTTATTTTTTAGGGTGACACCCTTTAATGATGCATCCACCCGCCAGAGATTCCTCAGCACTAGGCTGGGTTATGGATTTCATACTGAGTTATGAGAACCTTCTATAGAATTACCATTACCACTTCATGCAGTATGCTGAATTTTTCCCTGTGTGGGACAGGGGCCAGAGTTCTCTTCCAAATGAGCCTGACCTTGCTTATCTGATCAGACAGGAGATGATGGGGTTGCAAATATATATCTTGATCCGGTGTCTCTTCCAGTGTCTTACGCATATTGTGAAACATTTTTATCTAGTAGTAGTAGATAACATATTCACATCTATGCCTTCCCAAACTGTGGTGAGTGCAGAAATTTCTGATAGAATGAGCACCATGTTTTTCAGTGTCTGTTCAGCCTTATTCATCATGAACTTTATCCATGATCTAATTGTAATAATCTTGGGAGGTTTTACTAGTTCAACGGAACACACACACACACACACACACACACACACACACACTCATGCAAAGCATTCCCAAGTGTTGGTTCTTTTCTTAGAGTAAATCTAGGCTGTGTTGCTACTTCGGGATACTGGAAGTATCCCAAAATAGCAACACGACGTCTTTAAAAGCGACCGCTCTTTCCCAAAATAGCGGGCGTGCTATTCCGAAGTCCCTGTAATCCTTGTTCCATGAGGGTTAAGGGATTTGTCATAATGGTACCTTATTTTGAAATTTGGTGCTGTGTAGATGGTGCCAAATTTCAAAATAAGCTTTTTCGACTTAGACTCAAAATAAGCTATGCAATTTGCGTTGCACAAATTGTGTAGTTTATTCCAACAGAAGAGTGCTGTCTAGATGCACCCACAGATCTAGACTTAGTTCAAGTGTACAGATAAATATACTCCCATCCAAACATGGCAGGATTCAGAAATTGTTCCTTACAATCTTTTTTCAGACCTAGTGCATTTTCTACTTCATAATCGGACTTTTACAGTGAGCAACAGTGATTCTCATATTCTGCTAGGACTAAGGGCAGCCATGGCCCTGAAAGTATATTTTTATAACCATTCGCTAAATGTTTGATAAGGCCCTTAAACAAGCAAATTTTGCTTTAATATTCAGTCAACAAAGTATGGCATAAGATCATCAAAGGCCTGAATCTCTTCCCCACAGCTTTATGTTGAAAGCACTTTCTTTGGGTGGGTTTTTTTCTGATCCACACAGAACTGGGTGATAGGTGCCTGTTGAGTCTGAGATCTGCATAAGAATAAGCAGGCAAGACCTGGGGGTGTGTGTGGTGGGGCATTTCCCCTTATTTTATCATTCTTTTTGCCTGCAAAAATCCGTTATGCAAACTGGAAACAAGATATTTTTTACTTCAGAAATTTAAATGAAACACAAAATAGTAAAGCTTTATTTCAACAATGTTGACATTTTCCAATTTCAAAATTTATTTGAATTTAACATTTTCCCGTGGGGATATTTTTGACTTTCATAAAATCCCATTTTCCAAAGGGAAATCTTTGTCTGAAAATGTTTAACTTTCTGATTAGAACAGGGAAAATACGTTAGTGACAGTAACCCTAGGGAACGGTGGCAAAGATGAAGCATATGATTTAATGCCAAAGTCACTTTGCTTCCCTAAGATTTTTTTTCAACATTTAATACTTAGTGGCACCTCCTGATTCTGCCCACGAGAGAAACCATGTATGAAAAGCGGGAGGTTTTTAATAGGGGATGTCTGCTCCAACAAGCATCTTAACAATGGCTCTAGGAAAACAGTCTCCTTGCAGAAATTGGAACACTGGAGGGGGGAGACAGTCTTCACAGAATCCTTTACATGTTATGCTCAATCTAGTCTCCCAAATGTGTCAGATTACCTGTTCACTAAACTGACAGACGTTCATCAACCTTTTATTTTAAGATGCTTTGCAGATAAAGTAGACATCCCTGCCCCCAAGCAGCTGACAATCTAAGAAGCTTTAACTACTTTCATGCCCTTTAACTACTTTCATGGCTCTCATCGCTCTAATATCTATGTGCTCGAAGAATATATAAGTATATAGAGGAGGGTGTGCTATTAGTAATGCTGCTAGAGAAGTGAGGATTAAAATGCACATGCAGATCCTCCTGGCCCTATGGAAAGTAGAGGAAAATTCTAGTATAAAAAGTAAGTACACACTGATGCTTGTTATTTGAGATGTTCACAAAATTATATGAAAACCTCACAAATGGAGGTTGTCAGTGTTAATCAAAATCTGTAGTCTTGTTTTTTTCCAAATTAAAAATGTATACTGCTTAAAGACCTAATCTTGTGTTAATAAAAATGTCACTCTATGACTGTAATTCTTTTGCAGATAGTGAATCGCTTTAAGAATATCTAAAAGCAGAACTTCATTAATGCACCTTTCATAGAATCATAGAACACTAGAACTGGAAGGGACCTTGAGATGTCATTGAGTCCATGTGGTGTTTTAGATGCTGCTTGTAATTATTAGAACTGGGAGCACTGGCTTTTGGGAGTCTGGAAGCACATGAAACAGGAAGGAGGGGGGAGAAGATTAGCCAGGGCCGAGTGAGAGCTACAGAGGGAGCAGCAGCAGCTTTGTAAAGAGGTTTCACTTTTAGTAAATAAAATCCTGTTGAAGTTTGTTCGTACCTTGCTTGCATGATACAACAGTCCAGCCCCCTTCCCTCATGGCAAGACCCAGTACCACTCCCAACCAGTGGTACGAGTACCCTTAGGAGTACTTGAGAGAAGTCTGGGGATTACGTCAACACAACTGAAATTTTGAGAAAACTGAATTTTTGTTTTAAGTTTTACAGTGTTTTATTATTTTTGTACTTTTTACACCCAAAAATTTGATCACCCAGCTATGATTAAGTTGTTTAAACAAATGTGTTGCAATGGTAGAAAAAATTTGTGTGTCTGAAAACTGTAGATACTGGGGGTACTTTATATATATATATATAATTTTTTAAAGGGGTACTTTATTTAAAAAAAGGTTAAGAAACACTGATCTAGACCATCCATGATAGTGTCTATCTAACCTGCTCTTAAATATCTCCAGAGATGGAGATTCCACAGCCTCCCTTGGCAACTTATTCCAGTGTTTAACCACCCTGACAGTTAGGAAGTTTTTCCTAATGTCCAGCCTAAACCTCCCTTGCTGAATTTTAAGCCCATTGCTTCTTGTCCTATTCTCAGAAGCCAAGGAGAACAATTTTTCTCCCTCCTCCTTATGACATCCTTTTAGATATCTGAAAACCTCTATCACATCCCCTCTCAGTCTCTTCCTTTCCAAACTAAACAAGCCCAATTCTTTTAGTCTTCCTTCACAGGTCATGTTCTCTTTAATCATTCTTGTTACTCTTCTCTGGACCTTCTCCAATTTCTCCACATCTTTCTTGATGTGATGCACAGAACTGGACACAGTACTCCAACTGAGGCCTAATCAGTGCAGAGTAGAGCGGAAGAATGACTTCTCATGTCTTGCTCACAACACACCTGTTAATGCATCCCAGAATCATGTTTGCTTTTTTTGTGCAACAGCATCACACTGTTGGCTCATATTTAGCTTATGGTCTACTATGACCCCTAGGTCCCTTTCTGCTGTACTCCTTCCTAGACAGTTGCTTCCCATTCTGTATGTGTGAAAGTGATTGATTGTTCCTCCCTAAGTGGAGTACTTTGCATTTGTCCTTATTAAACTTCATCTTATTTACCTCAGACCATTTCTCCAGTTTGTCCAGATCATTTTGAATTACGACCCTGTCCTCCAAAGCAGTTGCCATCCCTCCCAGCTTGGTATCATCTGCAAACTTAATAAGGTAACTCTTTATGCCAATATCTAAATAGTTGATGAAGATATTGAACAGAACCTGTCCCAAAACAGACCCCCGTGGAACCCCACTTGTTATGCCCTTCCAGCAGGACTGTGAACCGTTAATAACTACTCTCTGAGAATGGTTATCCAGCCAGTTTTACCCACCTTATAGTAGCCTCATCTAAGTTGTATTTGCCTAATTTATTGATAAGAATGCCATGTGCGATCCTATCAAATGCCTTACTAATGTCTAGGTATACCACGTCCACCACTTCTTCCTTATCCACAAGACTCGTTATCCTATCAAAGAAAGCTATCAGATTGGTTTGACATGATTTGTTCTTTACAAATCCATGCTTACTGTTACCTATCACCCGAATATCTTCCAGGTGTTTGCAGATGATATCCTTAATTACTTGCTCCATTATCTTTCCTGTCACAGAAGTTAAACTGACTGGTCTGTAGTTTCCTGGGTTGTTCTTATTTCCCTTTTTATAGATGGGCACTATATCTGCCCTTTTCCAGTCTTCTGTAATCTGTCCTGTCTTCCATGATTTTTCAAAGATGATAGCTAGAGGCTTGGATACCTCCTCTATCAGCTCCTTGAGTATTCTAGGATGCATTTCATCAGGCCCTGGTGACTTGCAGACATCTAACTTTTCTAAGTGATTTTTAACTTGTTCTTTTTTATTATCTTCTAAACCTACATCTTTCCCACTAGCATTCACTATGTTAGGCATTCCTTCATCATCAGACTTCTTGGTGAAGACCAAAACAAAGAAGTCATTAAGCACCTTTGCCATTTTCAAATTTCCAGTTACTGTTTTTCCCTCCTCACTGAGCAATGGGCTACCCTGTCCTTGGTCTTCCTCTTGCTTCTAATATATATATATATATATATATATATATATATATATATATATAAAGTCTTCTTTCCCTTTATGTCTGTAGTTTAGTTTGAGCTCATTTTGTGCCTTTGCCTCTGCATACCTGTATTGTTTGCTTATATTCATCCTAGTTTCCACGTTTTATATGACTCCTCTTTGATTTTGAGATCATACAAGATCTCCTGGTTAAGCCAAGGCAGTCTTTTGCCATACTGTCTATCTTTCCTACACAGCGGAATAGCTTGCTTTTGGGCCCTTAATAATGTCCCTTTGAAAAACTTCTAACTCTCTTCAGTTGTTTTTCCCCTTAGTCTTGCTTTCCAAAGGACCTTACTTACCAGCTCTCTGAGCTTACCCAAATCTGCCTTCCTGAAATCCATTGTCTCTATTTTGTTGTTCTCCCTTTTACTATTCCTTAGAATCACGAACTCTATGATTTCATGATCACTTTCACCCAATCTTTTTTATTTAAATTCTTGTAAGCCTGTCAGGCAGCCACTCCTTGGGCCACCCCTTTGGGAAAGCGGGAGGTACCTACCGCCCTCAGGGGCCGGCTCCTGTGTTTCTCTAGCCCTTTCATGGGACTCCCCTCCTCGTATTCATGCAGTCCATGGCCCTGCTGGGGGAGGAGGGGTTCCTTCCTGTAAGGGCATCACCGGCAACCCATTCTATCGAAGTCTGTTGGAAAGGGAGGGGGGAAATTGACCCCCTTCTTGTCTCCTCCACATGTCGCCTTGGCGGATTGAAGTGAGATTCCTGGGGGAAGGGAGACTCGGGCCCGCCCTCTCTCTGAGTCTCGGCCCAGGGCCCTAAAGACAGAGTGACTTCCGACTCCTGTCTTGGCTGACGGGGCCTCTGCCCGCAATGCGTCAGCCCACAGGCCCCCGAACTGGTCCTGACCTGGGCCACCTCCTTCCCCCTATTCCTCCGCTGCGGGGCACCTCCGGGCCACACGTCCGGGGTCCCCTTCTGCAGTCTTACCTTCCTGCTGCTGGGGCTCTCCTCGCACCCCTGCCTCCCCACATCCTTCCTCCCTTTTCCTGGAGGCGTCTCGCCCTTTTGAATTGGGTGCGCCTCCCCCTCTGTCCCACACCGGCGTCTGGAAGCATGCCTCCCAATGGCAGGCTCCGCCCCTTGCGCACCCGGCACCGGCCACCCCCGTACTCGGGCTGGCTGTCAGCAGCCATGGTGCTGGCCTCTCGCTCGGCGTGGCGAAAGTGAGGGGTTTGACTGCCTCATCACAAAGCCACAGAAGTAGATCTAATGAAAAAATGTGCTGTTTTGTAATCACTTGTGCAGACATCTGACAGATCCTAATCAATGTAACGAAATGTTGAGCCTTTTGCTGATCCTGCTTGTTGATTAGTTTCCTATAAGTTCCAATAGCCAAAGCCATTGTGTTTGTGAAAGTTTTATCAGCAGTGCTCAGATTCTTTTCCACTCCATGTGACATGATGTATTGGGAGAATCTATTTCTGCTCTTCCTAGTTGTCAAGGAAGTTCAATCTCAACTGTTCTTGAGGTTGATTTGAGTCTAATAAAGACTCAGTACTCCTAGCTTTTGCATCTCACTGAGCTTCTCATCCAGAAAGATAAGTTTTGTATAGCAAGGAAACATACAATCAGTCTGGGATGCCTGAACTTCTAATTGCATCCATGGATGAAAGTTTAGGGGATAACATTTTCAAAAGCATCTAAGTGACATGGGTGCTAAAGTCCCATTAACTTTTAATATGATTAAGAGTCCTAAACCACTTAGGTGCTTTTGAAAATTTTACTTAGGTTGGAAGCTTTGTGATGTTCATTTTTTCTGAGCAGATTTCTAGGCAAAAGACTAGGTTATTGTGGTATGTAGGTATTTGGCATCCAGGTATATAAGGCTGTAGTGTACTCATATTGGTTTGATGAGCTATAGATTGTTTAAATATCTGCCCAAAGACACATTATTTTAGAACTAGAAAAGCTGGTCAAATTTCCATGCAAAAACTACATGCCCACAATTAAGAACAAGACCTCATTAATTGATAGTGTATGTGCACTTTGTTCCGTGAAGAGGGCCTCTTTATTCATGGATGCTTTGATTCTAAGTTAGGAGAGTCTTCAGGAGTTGTGTATCAGGAAGATGGAGCTCCAGATTGATCCAGAACATGGCTATGTGGTGGTCTAACTCAAATTGTCAATCTGTACTCGCTGCACATTTTGAATTGCCTCAGTCTGACAGCTCTCCTGCACACTTCTCTTCCTGGTTCCATCAGCCTGAATAGGACTGGTTCAAAATAGCTCTCAAAACATCCAAATGGATAACAAATCCTAAAACAGGCAGAGAAGACAGCCGTGTACTAGAGTAATGTATCATGCACCTTTTGGACTACCGTATATGTCTCATACCAATAGCTCTCTCTTTTCTTTGTGTGGACTACTTCTGATATTCCAAATTTATTAGCGGTTTCAAACAGCCACCATCTAAAAAACAAACTGCTGTGGACATGTTTTTGTTTCTTCTGTGGAATTTCTCCTGGCATCCACCTGAATAAAACTACAACCAGCGAAAGCTTAGATTTCATAATATTCAGCTGAAAGCGTTTGGGGAAATTGTGTGATGTGTTCAAACTTCACTGCACATGTTTAGTAAGTAATTTCAAAGTGATTGCATTTTAAAAAATGCCAAATGTTTCAGACTTCAGCCACTTTTTCTGTAGCTCTATTTTATAAAAGTATATCTACATTTTAGAACATGGTGTTTTATACTCCTCTTTACTGAGCATAACTGTTGGATTTTACTCATTCTTTCAAAAAAAATCTCATCTCACTTATGGGCTGAAATCATGCTTAGAAAACTTAAGCACAGGGTAGGCGGAGAAAGAGTGGTGCAAATTCACTGCTCACATGAAAAGACCAAACTACATGTATTTTAAAAGCCAGCGGTGCCTTTGTAGTTGAGGAAAGGGGCTTATAACAGAAATGTCTGTCTACCTTTACTATAGCCAGCACTGTTTGTTGGGCACAGCATGCAAGAATATCAGTAGTAGTGATTGGTAAAGGATTTAAAGGAGATGAGAAAGGGATTTTGAGACTCTCAAGGCTGGTATGGAGGGAAGTCAGCTCTCTCTTTTGTGGTCCCCCATCCTTAACCCTCATTCAGTTGGTGTGATGCTGGAGTCCTAGTGGATTGGTTGGCAACGGAGAATTGTTTGGATATCCTCCAAGTATATATGGAAATGAAGACAGAATTATCTCTACTGTACAGTTTATCTCCTGCATACTCCCAAATATTTCAGAATAAATTGCAGCGGAATGAAAAACATCTGCACTTCCTCCTTCACTTTTATCTAGCTTGGCGGGACAGTGTGTTTTTTATGTTCTCCTTTGTCTTAGCTGTGGTGCTTGCATCCACCTCTTTTTGTTAATGTATGTTGGAATAGCTACTTAGATAAACTAAATATTTTGGAAAATAAAAGTTTGAACATATCCACGTCTGCTCTTTATACTTGTTGCACACTGAATGAACAGAAAAAAGATGGTGGACCAGTTTTGGCTGGGTATGTCAGAGGAAGTGTACAAAGACCCTATTGCCCTAGCACCTGCACCTTTGAGGTATTATCTTGGCTCTTGTGCTCTGAACCCTTAAGGCTTGTGATGACTCTTTATTTTGTACAAAGACAGCTTGAGAGCTCTTTTTTTTTAAATAAATAAACTGTGTGTGTGTGTGTGTCCTTCTTGTCTTCTGAATTAGAGATTCTGCTTCCTGTGATGGCTGGAAGGCTGTCAGATTGTGAGCTCACAATGTCAAGAGACAAAATTGAACAGTCAAGAGGGGGAAAGTAATCCTAGGCAGATACTTTGGGGTGGGAGCTACTTATGCCTCAAATAGTTCAATGACTAAAATGTTTTTTGGAAAAACATGCATTATTTAAATATTTAAACACCTAATAGATGTGCCAACTGCCTCCCCCCTAATGTAGAAGGAGAAAAAAATATACTAATTGTGCCCTTCATCCATCATAAAGAAACAAAAAGATAATCACAATTTTTAAAATATATATGCAGTTGACCTTTAAAGCTACAGTGTAGCCAGCATTGTGTAGGCTATAAGCTATATCAATTTTTTTCTCTGAGAGGAAAGCAAGTCAAGAAAAAACAGTTTCGCTAAGCAATAATATAAGTGAACTTATCTTTTGACGTGGCCTTCCAACACTGACTTGTTTCTAATTCTGAAAGCATTTGAATAAAATTGATGGAATGCTACCTATTTTCTCTACAGAGGTTACTCTAAAGGGCAACTCTAAAGAAAGGTGTGTTTGCATTACATTGTATTTGGGCCAGAAAGATAAAGAAAGGGAATACATGAATGGAGATCAAGGCCAAAGCAATTTAAAAGCAAAAAGATGAGAGAGGAGGAGAAAGACAGGCAATTTAAAGAGAAGGATTCTGATGTTGACGGAGAAAAGTAGACTAGAGATCCAAAAGTGCAAAGAAGTGAGAGTGTAAGAAAAAAGAGTTCAAAGAATCATGGAAAAATTGGAATAAAACTGCAGTGAAGAGAAGATAAAACCCAAGAAGGCCATGGAATAGAAAGAGAAAAGAAATGAAATATTGACTAATTTCTATTGTTTAGCCTCGTATAAGACTATAAAAGACAGTATTGGGGTAAGCCAGTGTCACTGACATTTGATTTTGAAGATCTGTTGATCTTGTAGTTTTTCTCCTTTCTTGGGAAAAGGGGTGAAATTGGTTGGGCTGATATCACTGGCTAAGAGAGCAATGCTGCAAGAATTTCTTGTTGGGGAAAGCCACCCAAAATCTCCAAGTTCATGGACAAACCCCAGTATTATGAGGACTTAATAAGTAGGATCAGAAAAGTAATAAATGGAAAAGCCCATTTAGGTGCTTTCTAATAGAGGATTGCTTCTCACAGTGCTGTTCCTAGAGTTACATCCAATTTTTTAAAACGACCTAGAGTGATAAGAGGAATCAGTCTGCCTAAATCTGTCAGGAAGATTTTCTAGTTTAGCTGAATATTTTTTCCTCTCTGTATCTTGGATAGTACATGAACATTTTATTCTTTTCATACTTGATATTCTTACCGTTAATGTATTTATTTTCATGGCCACCCTTTTCTCCCTCTCCCCTTGCCCACCTCAGCCATTGCTTAGCTAAATCATGTGTATTTCACGTTTTTAAAAAATCTGTCTTTGGAAATTAATTTCTGTAGACCACAAAAGATTTTCAGTGCTCATTTCTGAACTACAATGTGGCTTTAAAACAGTGTGGGCCTGGGACTATACTAGGAATCTAAGCGACTAATCGATTATCCAATATGCATAAGCTTATCAGATAGTCAACTAGTGATGCAACTAGCTGCTTCCCCTCCCTCCCCCCCTTGCTGCTTCTATCAGAGAGAGGCAGCAAGGGGAGGCAGGAGCTGGTGCTGGGGAGAGCCATCTTAAAAGCCGGTTCCCCCCAGCACCGTCTCTGTGGAGGGCAGGGGAGATAGAAGCACAGTGGGAAACGGTGCGGGTGGGGACTGAAGCAGTCTTCATTCATGCCAGTTCTGCTGCGATTCTGCTTTTGAAATGTAGAAGAGCCTCGGCGGGGCTCTTCAATATTTCAAAGGCTGAGGCGCCACATGGAGCATGGGGCTTGCAGATTCTCCCACTGGCCCCTCACTCCCCGTGGGGCTTTCACTTTTGAACTGTAGCAAGAGGTGCCCTTATCAACTAATCAAATAGTCAATGGAAATCCCATTGCCTATTTGATTAGTTAATTTAATCTAAATGTAACATGCCTAGACTACACTACCACTTTTATAACACTAACATTTGTCTGTCAGGGGTGTGACTAAACCATACCCCCGGAATGATATACAGCCGGTCCCTAACTTATGGCCACCTCGACTTACGACCATCCGCACTTACGACCAAAGCAGTCGTAAATGCGGGCTCCGAGTTACAAATGCAACCTGCGCTTACGAACAGCGCGGTTGCAATGTAACTCAATGGGTTCCGAGTTACGACCATTCCGAGTTACGGCCAAGCGTTTGGTCCGTAATGTGTTCATAACTTGGGGACCGGCTGTATGTTACACCAGTGTAAGCATTGGTGTGGACAATGCTATGCCAGAAGGGGAACTAACAGAACCCCCAGGAGCAGCAGTAGCTAGCGTGGGTAAGCCAACAGGAGAGCTCTGTCCCGTCAGCTTAGAGCCACTGTTCGAGAGTTTCCAGTGGTTCAGCTTCATAGATGATGTTGTAAACTCTCTAGTGTAGCTGGGGCCTATCTGAGGCTGCTGTAACAAAATCTTGATGATACTCTGAACTAGGGATGTTAAATATTGGTTAATTGAATAGTTGAGTAACCTCATGACATTTTATTTTTAATCGACTAGTCTGTAGTTCCTGGGCGGGGCCAGCAGCCACTGTATCAGTGGCAGCAGTGCGGGGTGCCAGGCGGAAGCTGGTCTGCGAGGGGAGCCAGTTTAAAAACTACTCCCCTCACGGACTAGCTTCCTGTCACTCTGTGCTGCTGCTTCTGAGAGGCAGCAGTGCACGGTGGCAGCAGCCCCTGTCTATGGGGTGGGGGTGGGGGTGGGGTCTGAGCTCCTGGACCTGACGTGAGCCAGAACTGAGCTGGGCTACCTGCCCGCCCGGCTCCTAATACACTCTAAATGCAGAGCCACAGCAGGGGTAGATCTTGGACCCATCACAAGCCAGCACTGAGCCAGACTGCTGGCCAGCCTGCTAAAAAAGGTACAGGTTGTGAGTGGGGAGAGGGAAATGAGTGTAGTGTATAGCATTAAGCTATAAGCGTTTGCTTATCGGTTAATTGACTATACTATTACATCCCTACTCTGAACAGCCTTTAACTCATTAATATCTTCTTTACTGGGAGGTTGATTATTAAACCTGATATTCCAGGTCACATCTATTGTCTTGCTTTTAGGAATATGAATAGTTAACTGATTAACTGGTAAGCATCACCCAGTAAGGGTGATGCTTACTGGTTACGGTTAACCTGAGGGCTGAAATAGCCCCCACCCCCGGCGTGAGTGGGAGCTGCTCCAGCCAGGCTGGGCCCACTGCAGGTGTGGGGAGGGTGCTCCACCCTCACCAGAGCAGCTCCACATTTAACCAGTTAACTGATTAATTGGAATTTTACATCCCCTACTTGCTTTAGGATTTTTGGTTCTTCAAATAACAATGAAGGCCAAACAGGGAGAGGTGGAAGCTTGGACACACCTTGCACAATGTTGTCTAAGTGGGGGGCATGGGCCCCCTGGGATGGATTCAGATAGGTCTCTAATACTTGCAATCAGGTGGGCAAGCTGGCAGCATTTTGCAACACTCCTATCCTCTGTAAAAGGGTGCTACAAGAAGGAGGGAGAAAAATTGTTCTCCTTGGCCTTCAGTGACAGGACAAGAAGCAATAGGCTTAACTTGCATCAAGGGAGGCTTAGGTTGGACATTAGGAAAAACTTTATTCCAGTGGTTAAACACTGGAATAAATTGCCTAGGGAGGTTGTGGAATCTCCATCACTGGATATATTTAAGAACAGGTTGGATAGACATCTATCAGAGATGATCTAGACCAGGGGTTCCCAACCTTTTTCGGTCCCCGTACCCCCTTGGCTTTTAGTAAACTTTCCCGTACCCCCTATTCAATATGAAAGAAAATAAATTCTAGACTCTAGAATCCACAACTTTTTTCACCAACATTACTACTTTTGGAATATTTCAATTAGGATAATCTAGTTATTTACCAAATATTCCCCATAAACCCTTGACAAGCTTCTCGTACCCCCGGGGGTATGCGTACCCCAGGTTGGGAACCCCTGATCTAGATGGTACTTGGTCCTGCTGTGAGGGCAGGGGACTGGACTCAATGACCTCTCGAGGTCCCTTCCAATTCTAGTGTTCAATGATTTTAGTGCTGCTTCAGTACTTCAGTTAGCCTTATTCAAATAGCTGCTGGATCACAGGCTGTCAGTGAACATTTGCTACACTAATGCTATACATGTAATATTCTCTGAAGCAGAGATGGTTGCAAACTCTGAGTTTCTTTGTATGACAATAGCAAATATAATGCTACTACGATGTTTGCGTCAGAAACTGTCAATATGTTTCTGTTTCAAAGAGAACTGGAACAGGAGTATGAAATATTCTAGGTGCTAGAACAATTATGTAGTACAACCAGTGCTGGGTTCAATGTCTAGAGTTTCCTTTTCAACAATACAACCAGGAATGCCAGGTGTTCCCTTTTTGACAGGAATACTTAGTCCAAAAGGGACCTTGATAGTTCTGGTGGAAGTTTTTGGAGAATGTTGGGGATAACTTCTTGGTACAAGTGGAACCGACCAGGGGCCATGCGCAGCTTGACCTGCTGCTCACAAACAGGGAGGAACTAGTAGGGGAAGTAGGAGTGGGTGACAACCTGGGAAGCAGTGATCATGAGATGGTAGATTTCAGAATACTGACCAAAGGAAAGTAGCAAAATACACACCCTGGACTTCAGAAGAGCAGACTTTGACTCCCTCAGAGAACTGATGGGCAGGATTCCCTGGGATGCTTTCATGAAGGGGAAAGGAGTCCGGGACAGCTGGCAGTATTTTAAAGAAGCCTTATTGAAGGCACAGGAAGAAACCATCCTGATGCGCAGCAAGAAAAGCAAATATGTTAGACGACCAGATTGGCTTACCGGGGACATCCTTGGTGAGCTTAAACACAAAAAGGAAACTTACAAGAAGTGGAAACTTGGACAGATGACATGGGAGGAGTATAAATATATAGTTCGAGAATGCAGGGGAGTTATGAGGAAGGTGAAAGCGCAATTGGAATTGCAGCTAGCAAGGGACGTGAAGGACAACAAGAAAGGTTTCTACAGGCATGTTAGCAATAAGAAGAGGATCAGAGAGGGTGTGGGGCCCTTATTGGATGAGAGAGGTAACCTAGTGACAGATGATGTGGGAAAAGCTGAAGTACTTAATGCTTTCTTCGCCTCTGTCTTCACGGACAAGGTCAGCTCCAAGACAAATGCACTAGGCAACACAGCATGGGAAGGAGGTGGACAGCCCTTGGTGGGGAAAGAACAAGTTAGAAACTATTTAGAAAAGCTAAACATACACAAATCCATGGGTCCAGATTTAATGCATCCGAGGGTACTGAGGGAGTTGGCAAGTGTCATTGCGGAGCCTTTGGCAATTATCTTTGAAAACTTGTGGAGATCAGGAGAGATCCCAGATGACTGGAAAAAGGCAAATGTAGTGCCCATTTTTAAGAAAGGGAAGAAGGACAATCCAGGGAACTACAGACCAGTCAGCCTTACCTCAGTCCCTGGAAAAATTATGGAGGGGATCCTCAAGGAATCCATTTCGAAGCACTTGAAAGAGGGGAAAGTGATCAGGAATAGTCAACATGGATTCAAGAAGGGCAAGTTGTGCCTGACCAATCTGATTAGCTTCTCTGATGAGGTAACTGGCTCTGTAGATATGGGAAAGTCAGTGGATGTGATATACCTTGACTTTAGCAACGCTTTTGATACAATCTCCCACAATATTCTTGCCAGCACGTTAAGAGAATATAGATTGCATACATGGACTGTAGGATGGATAGAAATCTGGCTAGACTGTTGGGCCCAATGGGTAGTGATCAACGGCTCGATGTCAGGTTGGCGATCATTTTCTAGCGGAGTGCCCCAAGGATCCATTCTTGTACCAGTTTTGTTCAACATCTTTAGTAATGACCTGGATGAGGGGATGGATTGCACCCTCAGCAAGTTCACAGATGACACTAAGCTAGAGAGAGAGGTAGATACGCTGGAGTGCAGGGATAGGGTCCAGAATGACCTGGACAGATTAGAGAATTGGGCCAAAAGAAATCCGATGAGGTTCAACAAGGACAAGTGTAGAGTCCTGCACTTGCGATGGAAGAATCGCAAGTATTGTTACAGTCTGGGGACCGAATGGCTAAATAGCAGTTCTGCAGAAAAGGACCTAGGGATTACAGTGGATCAGAAGCTGGATATGGGTCAATAGTGTGCCCTTTTAGCCAAGAAGGCTAATGGCATATTGGGGTGCATTACGAGGAGCATTGCCAGCAGATTCAGAGAAGTGATTATTCCCCTTTATTCTGCACTGGTGAAGCCACATCTAGAATATCGTGTCCAGTTCTGGCCCCCCACTATAGGAAGGATGTGGACTCATTGGAGAGGGTCCAGTGGAGGGTGATCAAAATGATTAGGGGGCTGGAGCACATGACCTATGAGGAGAGACTGAAGGATTTGGGTTTGTTTAGTCTGAAAAATAGAAGTGTGAGGGAGGATTTGGTACCAGCCTTCAACTTTCTGAAGGGAGGTTCCAAAGAGGATGGAGAGAGGCTGTTCACAGTAGTGATGGATGGCAGAACAAGGAGCAATGGTCTCAAGTTACAGTGGGGGAGGTCTAGGCTGGATATTAGGAAAAACTATTTCAGTAGGAGGGTGGTGAAGTACGGGAATGGGTTACCTAGGGAGGTGGTGTAATCTCCATCTCTAGAGGTTTTTAAGTCTTGGCTTGACAAAGCCCTGGCTGGGTTGATTTAGTTGGGATTGGTCCTGCTGTGGGCAGGAGGCTCGTGAGGTCTCTTCCAGCTCTATGATTCTATGGTGCTAAGTGGGGGCCCAGAGCTAAGGCAGGCTCCCACATGGCTCCCAAAAGTGTCTGCCAGGTCCCTTGTGAACCCCAAGCTCTGGGGTCAAGCCAGGGAGGGGCAAGGCGCTGCACCGGCAGCACCCATTATCCGGGATACTGGCAGCAGGAGACAGCCCCTCCTGCCCTCACTGGTGGCAGTTGGGGGGGGAGCAGTAAGTGGAGAAACTCAGCCCCAGCATGCTCCACTCCGACAGCTCCCAAACTTCATTGCATCGCAGTTCCCTCTCTGAAGGGAAAAAATAATTTTGAACTCATCTGAGGGAACATGTAAACAGGCTTTGTTTCCACTATCTGTCATGGCTTTAACTTGAGGTCCTGCAAAGTAAAAATTTCCTGGGACTTGAGTGCATGTTTTTATTTGCATGTCTTGTTCTGACCATGGTTCTTAAAACCCAGAATATCTTGGTAACTATTAGTTTTGGTGAGGTGGTGACAGGAAATAAATCAATGGAGAGACAGCCATCCGACTGATAGGTGGCTGGCACAAACAGTACAATACAAAAATATTTTCACTTAAACCTGTACTTTGTTAGTCCCAAACACTTATACATACCCACAACAGATTAGTTAACCTTCCCTTTCTCCCCAAATCAATTACCAAGGTCTGGAGTGGTCTTTGGTACAAAAACAAGCAGTTCGATTGGCCAATCTTTCAGCTGCCACTGGGAACTTTAAACTGTGTCCATGAAGTGTTCCTGAAGAGTCCGTCTACCTGATATGTTCTCTCCTTATTTGTTTGGGTTAGTTTAACAATAGCATGTCAATAAAAAAACTTAAGCAAATAATTTCAAAGTTTAAGCAAGAGGTTTCCTGAAATCATTAGTTAGACAGATGTGTTTTTGTAGAGTCTACATGTCTTGAGGGCCTTGACAAACATATTCCAAAGGGCAGATTATAGATAAGTTTCCTGTTTTTCTAAAATACATACCTCAGCAATTTCAACAGAGATCTTATCAGGAAGGACATAGGTTGGCTCCCCCCTCAACCCACTCCCCTCCTGGATTCCTACTAAGGCTGCAGTATAGGCCTCACTAAAGGCTTATTCACTTTTGCTGCTTTTGGCCATACGCTTAATAACCTATATTCCAGTTATCGATAATGGTCCAGGCATTTGGCTGATTTGCCAAGATCTCCATATATGCTTTACTGGAAATTAAATGTTTCTACTGTTTTTCTGATAAGAGTATTTGGCCCTGGTCTACACTAGGGCATTATTTCTAAATAACTCCTTTTATTTCAAAATAACAAGCAGAACATCCACAATATCAAACCTGTTATTTCAAAATAACGGGCTGGTTATTTAAAAATAATAACTTCTGCTTTCCACGAGGAATAATGATACTCTAATAAAAGCAGAGCATCCACACTACCAAGCCCGTTATTGCCAGCCCGTTATTTCCAAATAAGGGGCTGGTTTAGGGTTGCCAGGTGTCCGGTTTTCACCTGGGCAGTCCAGAAATCACATCTTCTGTCCAGTAAAAAAACCCAGAAAATTTTCTCTTGGACAGATGGCCGGCGGGGCCATTTTTCCCCTGCCACGTCTGGTGGGGGGAACAGGGAAGATGCAAGAATTTAAAGGTGCAGTGTTTTTGGGGGTTTTTTTTTGCTTAACCATCCAGACTTACTACTCCCCACTGCTTCCTGGGGCTCTACATTGAGGTAACACGTCCATATTAATGGAACCTGGTTTGGACTAATTTCTAGGCATCCCCATAGTGTGGACATGATATTTCAAAATTATTATTTTGGGTGTTATTATTTTGAAATAAGTTATTTCAAAATAATTTCCCGGTGTAGACATGTTCTGAGAGATTTGTTTTTAACTGTTGTATTACTCTTAAAGTTTTTAATTCTGTTTTTACATCTAGGGCTGGTAGCACTACCTATTAAGATATTTATAAAATGTTTTTAGATACATCCAGTAGACCATCTAGGAGAACTGGGAATAGAACCCAGGGCTCCTGAATCCAGGAACCACTAGGCTATACTGCCTTTAGGTACATTTAAATTGTCTGCAGTGGCAGATCTGGGTCTGAGTCACTCAGGGCCAGCCCGTGACTTTTTTTTTTTTTTTTTTTTTTTTTACAGTAATTGTACTGCAGTCACAGATCACTTAAGCCTGAATTTGTAAGGACAACTGACAAACCACCCAAAAGAAGTAATAGCACTAAAACACTCTCTTACTTTACATAGGGGTTTTTTTATGCTTGCAAACTCCAAGCACGTTGTGGTTCAGAAAACATACTTCTTTAGCCCCACTTTGTATTTTATTAGTCCACGTACAGTATATGAGCATACATAGGCCTGGTCTAAAAGTGTGTGTTCTGTGCTATTAAAAACAAAAAACCCTTACCTCACAGAAACAATATGGAGGGATTAACTAAATAAAGGTTTGGTAATAAATGAATAGTATGCACCAACAGGAGTATTAAAGAAACTATCCAATTTCTTCAGTAATTTTGAAATTGTTTTTCACTCAAAGAGCAAACAAAAATACTTCCAATTTGAATTACATTACATGCTTCCTGCACCAATGTTAGCCCTCAGGGAGGAAACTAGTCAATTCTATTCCTCTCTGTCATTTGCTGCAGCTTCCATCTGCACCATGGTATTGAGATGAACTGTTCTGCCTTCCCTAATAATGATGGTTCTTAAGGTTTCTCTTGGGGGCCCTTGTTTTCTCATGCCATTTGGTTTTCATTTGATGACATCAAGCAGGAGCCTGTTTGTTGACATTTTGGAGCACATGCTCCAAATACATTCATTGTTTCCTTCTGATGTTGGTGGAGATGAGCTGTTGGATGGTGATTTCTTGGATCTCTTCACTGGTGATGAAATCTTTTCATCCAGTGTCCAGAATCTTTCATAGACACCTTTGAAAATAAATGCCTAGTTTTCTGTCTAACACTTTAGTACATCTCTGGCTTTCACAGCTATATGTTAACACTGAGATTGACTGAGTTGAAACTTCTCAGATTTGTTCTGATGCTATATATCATTGATTGCCACATGTTGAGTTTAGTGGATGCCTTTCTTATTCTTGATGTCACTTTGTTTTTGAGTATTTGATTTGGCAAAACTGGTTTTCAGCTGTGCTTGGATTGCAGTGTTTTTCTTAATTATAGGCTGTATTTCTGATCTCTCTCTACTAGATCTGTGTTAATGTCAAATTGATGAGATTTGTATGTTTTGTCAAAATCTATTGCTGAAGTAGGAGAGGTCTATACAAGACAAATTTTCTCCCATCTGTTTTCTGTTCTTCCTCAGTTGTAAGCATTTTTCCATCTTCCATTTTTGAAATTTCCACACAGGATTTTAGACATTTGGTCAATGGCTCTTTGGTTTCCCATCGTTGCAGCAATTTCAGTTGCCAGGTCTTAACCTGTATGGCTACGTCTAGACTGGCATGATTTTGTGCAAATGCTTTTAACAGAAAAGTTTTTCCGTTAAAAGTATTTGCGCAAGAGAGCATCTAGATTGGTACGGACGCTTTTGCGCAAAAGCACTTTTTGCGCAAAAGCGTCCGTGCCAATCTAGACGCGGTTTTGCGCAAGAAAGCCCCGATCGCCATTTTAGCCATCGGGGCTTTTTTGCGCAAAACGAATCTGAGCTGTCTACACTGGCCCTTTTGCGCAAAAGCTTTTGCACAAAAGGATTTTTGCCTGAACGGGAGCATCAAAGTATTTGCGCAAGAAGCACTGATTTCTTACATTAGAACGTCAGTGCTCTTGCGCAAATTCAAGTGGCCAGTGTAGACAGCTGGCAAGTTTTTGCGCAAAAGCAACTGCTTTTGCGCAAAATCTTGCCAGTGTAGACGCAGCCTATATGTTTATCTTTCCTTGCAGTGCTTTATCTGCTTTTTTAAATATTCCTCCTTTGTTTTTTTAGTATTTATTTTTATTTTTTTGTCTTGGCATTCAGGAATCTTCCTATCAGTATTTTTCTTTTCTCAGTGAGACACCATATCTCTAGGTTTATCCAATTCTTTTTTTCATTTAATCTAATCTATTCAACGTGTCTGTCCACTCTGAATTGCTTATATATTAAATTATGGGAAACCATGAAAATGGAAACTAATGTACAAGTTCCTTGAATGAGAGCACGGTGTGTCTCTCCTTTAGCATCCTGTATCAGCTGTACTTCACAGAATGGCAGCAGTTGCAGCAGAAATTTAAAGGAACAGTACACAAAAACAAAAGTTCTAGAACTATGGGTACACTATAAAATTCCAAAGAGAAGAAGCGCCTCCCTGCAAGAATAATGCAAAATATTACAAAACTTAATTGGGCATTTTTATTTCAGAATTCAGAATGAGCAAATAAGTTTATTTTAACTGCTCCAAAACACTGTGTAAGGGAAACACAGAGATTTAAAATTTAGTATATTTGAGTTCCATAACAAAGATACCCCATGTCTCGGGGACAAACAGGCATGCGAAGATGCCAGCCAATCCAGGAGCCTGTGGGTGGGAGGGGGACGATGGGGCAGCTTACTTCTTCCCTCTGTGCCATATACTTGCTGAGTCTGGCAGTGGCAGCACCCCACAGGGAGAAGACTTCTATCCCTCATCACTGGAGGAGAGGCGGGAAGGGTGTTGGGGCAGGTGTGTGTGGGTGGCAGATGCTGCTTGCCGGCGAGGGTGTTACTGGGGTTCCCTTCTCTTCCTCCCCCCGGCAGGTTCCCATGCAAGCACTCAAGGTCTTCTGCCTTGCCGCACTTGACCGGGAATGGATGCCATGTGTGGCACTGCTGTGTGTGTGGGTCCATGACCCCAGCCTCCTTAGTGGTGGCTTGTGGTGGGAAGGTGTCCCACCACGGAGTTGGGAGTAAGGCAGGCCTCTCTAGAAACTCTGTGAGCAGGAGCGAAAGGTTCCTTTGTGGCAGCCTCGTGCAGTTGTTTCCTCCAGACTGGTGCTCTATGTACACCCACATGCACTGTCCTCTGTGTGATCCCCAGGCTGAGAAGGGGGGAGGGATAGCTCAGTGGTTTGAGCATTGGTCTGCTAAACCCAGGGCTATGAGTTCATTCCTTGAGGGGGGCCATTTAGGGATCTGGGGCAAATCTGTCAGGGATGGCACTTGGTCCTGCTGTGAGGGCAGGGTAGTAGACTCAATGACCTCTCAGGATCCCTTCTAGCTCTCTATGAGACAGGTATATCTCCATATATGAAGGCTGAGTAAGGATCATGCAACCTCTCACCATCCATTGCTTTCTGTGTGTGTCTAGGGAAATTAATGGAACTTACCTGATGGGCCTTCCCCCAGCTTCATCCAAACTTTGGGCAACATTTTGGGAGGGGAGTACCAGCTCCAGGGACAGGATGACCTCCTGGTTGGTGGGCATTGTGTCCTTATTGGCCTTGCCTTTTTCCTTCTCCTCTTTCTCCTCCTCCTCAACGACAGCTCCTCCCTCCTGGAAGCTCATGATGGGAGTCTCTCGACCAGAGTCCACCACGGTGGGGGGAAGGGACTGACTCCCCTCCCAGCATGCAGTGCAGCTGCTCATAAAAGTGACAGGTGCTGCTCCTGACCAGGAACTGCATCCTCTGGCCTTGGTGTAGGTCTGCCTAAGTTCTTTTATTTTTATGTGCACCTGCTCTTGGCTGGCATGTGACCCTTCTGGCCTAGGCTTGCAGCCATCCGGCCATAAATGTCCACGTTCCTGCACCTGGTGCGGAGATCCTGGAGGTTAGCCTCCACTCTCTGGATCTCAATGAGACCCAGGATCTCAGTACCAGACCAGAAAATGGCCCTCTTCTTCTGTCCATGGGCAGGAGCTTGGGAGCTGCTGCCAGCTTGCTAGCAGCCCTGGGAGGCTCTGTGGGAGCACTGGTGTCACTCATGGCAGCACAACAGGGTCCTGCTCTGTGGTACAGAGCTGTCAGGGCCTGTGTGGTGCCACAAGCTGCTTCCCCTGTGGCTGTACCTTTAAAGGCTGCAGGGGAAGGGAAACTATAGATTTCTGAGGAGTATGGACAGAGTGACCACCAGGGCAGCTGTGAAAAGCCCTGGAGGCCAATTTTTTCAAAATAACTACAGCTACGTGGTCCACACACACTATTTTGAAATAGCTATTTCGAAATAGGCATTATTCTTTGTGAAATAAGGCTTTATTATTCTGGAATAAGAAACCTGTTATTTCAAAATAATTTTGAAATAACATGCTTGCTATGTGGACACTCACCTTGTTATTTTGAAATAATGCTGTAGTGTAGACATGCCTTTTGAGTATTTGAGTCCCTTAACTGTGACGGCAGCGAGGTTTTCACTGCAAAATATTTTAATAGG
Source organism: Pelochelys cantorii (assembly GCA_032595735.1). NCBI lineage: Eukaryota > Metazoa > Chordata > Testudines > Trionychidae > Pelochelys > Pelochelys cantorii. The sequence continues at coordinate 326,184,016 of CM064326.1, read as the reverse complement.
GTGTTGTCTTAAATTATGTATCCAGCAGTTCTAAATACTGGAAGAATGTATCCATAATTTGTCCCTATTTATAGAAAAAAAAATCAATAAAATACTTTTTTGAAAAATGTTCAATTCAGTTGTGTAGCAAATTAAAACTTCATTTACTAAGAGCTCAAATCTTAACAGTTTTAATTCTGTCCTTGCTTAAGCAAAACTCTGAATGAAGTTAGTGCTTGATAGTGGACACAAAATGAAGGGTCTCCTCAGAAGAACAAAGTTTAATTTTCCAAATATTATTTTTATCAGTTTTATCAATCAGTTCTTTGTGGTCTTTGTGCTAAGACTCTTGGCAATGACCAAAAAGTAACTATTGCACATCTCCCATTATGCTACAGTATTTATAAAATAATTGCTCACCTCATCCTTAATCCATGGTTCAGCTGAATACTTCTGCAGGGGTATAATTTTCTCATAACGTATTCCTAATAGCGCTGTTGTATGATTGGGCATAAAATGTGTTTTGTGTATCTGAAGAAGATGGAGTAAGCAATTTGGAGTGTTACAAACCAAGCTCAATTAAGCAGTTTAATTTGCATAGATTAGTTTCCCTTTTTTAACTCACATGTTTATAATCTTGTATAATCATATTTAGATACACAGATAAAAATGTTATCCACAGCCTGATTACTGCATAAAAATGGAATTATAAAACTAAAACACTATTACAGCAACCAAAAAATTGCTTAGTCCCCTGGTTTGCTGTGATCTTTTCACAGCAAAAGCCTGAAACAGCTAGCTGTGTTTCAACACTCAGGTTGAAGTTATGAATATGCGCCTGATAAGCTGTTTGGTGTGGTGTAGAAGTAGTAATTCAGAACTGTACAGCAAACTCCCATTGATTAACACCTACTAACACCTGAAACATTATAGCAGATGATTTATAAGTAGTGTTAGTGCGGCTGTGTCAAAGATTCTTATTACAGTAATATTAGCCAAAGAATCAACCAAGAATGGGGCTTCATTGTGCTACATGGTGTACAAACGCAGAGTAGCAGAAAGTCCTTGCCCCCAAAAATTTACAATCTCAATAAACAAGACAGACACAATGAGGAAGAGAGTCTGTCACATTCAAAAAGAAAACAGTGTGATGGTAGCAAAAGTCATGTTAGTTTTCATAGATTCCAAGGCTGAGGGATCCTAGTGATCCTCTAGGGTATGCGTGTTTATTTAGGAGGGGGATCAGATAAATAGGAAAGGAAGGGGAGAAGAGGAGAAGGTGAGCAGTAAAGAAACTGCTAGGGGGAGTGTTAGAGCAATCAGCTGATGAGCAAAAGAAAGAGTGAGTGTAGCTTTGGCTTCTTTTTTGGGCAGGAGGGGGGCTGCCCCTGCCAAGTGGAGTGTCTGGCTGGTTCTTCTCCTTACAGTAACAGACTCAAAAAGCTCAGCCTGTTTAACTTACTAAAGAGAAGTTTAAGGGTTGACTTTATCACCACCCTCATAGTAGTGAGCAGTCTCACAACCCTGGATGCCCTAGAAACAGTCACAGTTTTGCAAACGCAGGGCCAGATGATATATTTCTTAATAATTCGGTATTCCCATTAAAGTCAATGGCAACAGATTTAGACATCAGCATTTCATCGCAAGTGCTTGATGAAACTTTGATAAACAAAGTTTTTTAATCTTATCAGTCAAGTTCTGACAATAAGAAGTAAGGTTGCCATTTGACAGAGACATGGGTAATATGCAGAAATGGATAAGGGAAATCAATTACAGATGGGAAGAAAGATGTGTTGTTTAAAAATGTCTTTACTAAACCACACTAACTTTTGATTTTTATCATGTACACTTTTTTTGACAATTTCAACCATACTTCTTTTCTTCAGGAGAACTAAATAAATCAGTACAACGTTCTGGCATAATTGAACACTAGCTCTTATAGAAACCAATGTAAACTAAAGAATTTAAACAGAACTTGAGTCTTTCTGGAAAATAAAAACTATATGGGAATTTAAACTGGTGAACTGCCAAGACAATTCTGTTGGCTGTGAATCCTTAATAACTATGGACAAGTTTACACAGCAGTGTTATTTTTGAATAACTAATATTATTCCAAAATAATATAGTCTGTGTCTACACTACAAGCAGTTATTTTGATAATGTCAAAATAATGGCGAGCTGGAGGACTTCTCACACCAACTCCTGTAACCCTCATTTTACGAGGAGTAAGGGAAGTTGGAGGAAGAGTGGCTCTTTCTCGGACTTCCTGCCGTGTAGATAGTGCCAAAAGGCGAAAAAAGCTATTTCGACTTAAGCTACATAATTGATGTAGTTCAAGTTGAGTAGCTTGTTTTGGCTTTAGCCCTGTGGTCCAGAGCTGTCACCCGTATGTTATGTAGTACCTTACAGGGCAAGGCAAAGAATCCACTGATTTATTACTCAGTGGAACAATGAATTTTACATCAGCTGAGGATCTGCCCCAGTATGAACAATTCTGGTCTATTTGGATACTAATTCCCTTTGCCTTTTTCAAGGGCCATTTTTAGATGCACGCTGTATTTTTTATGTTTTGTTTTTTCCCTTCTCAAGCTGGAAATGACTTTTTTTTTCCTGTTCAGCCTAATCAACTCTACCAATTCTGCGTAACTTTGCTATTCTGCTTACAAAGCTCAAATCACCTAAATCTCAAAGCTGCAGTGAGCACAAAGGAGCCAATTACAATGGTTCTCTTGTTTTTTGAAGTGATCTGAGTTGCTAGTACTATAGTTGCTTGGTAGGTCTAAATTCAGTGGCCTTGCACCATCCCTCAGATAGTATTTTGTCAAATTCCAGTTTCTGCCCAATTTTGGCCTCCCAATTTGCAAACAGTGCTGTTTGATTTTGGGTAACTTAGGCTTTGGATAAAATGCCTTTTTTCTAGCCCATGTTTTGTAAAACATTATGATCAAACATCCTACAGTGCCTGCTAACTCCTCTGTCAAGAGCTTCCTGAGTGCAGATGTGAATATAGATAAACAGCCAAAATCACTGCAAAATAAAATGTTGACCCATTAGTGTGTCTTATTTAAAAACATCTGTAAACTAATTCCCTATTAGAGGTAAAGAAAGCTGAAGTGATACCTTGAAATTATAATGGATTTTTTTTTTAAAAGAGAAATATTTAAGCTGAAGAAGATATTTCTGACAGTAGCAGTCCAAGATGATTTCAAGGATACAAAAAGATCTCAGAGTTTAAACATTTCACTAGAGCAGGTGTGCTGACAGGAATCCCGGGCACCAGGATAGCACAATAAATGGGTCCCCTGTTCCGCCTCCCTTGGAGGAGCCACAAGCCCTCCCCCCTCCCACACACACACACCTGGAGAAATCTCAAGCTTGTCCCTCAGAGTACCCCCTGGTCAGTTGCAGTCCTAACCCCCACCTGCCTGGAGGTGCTCCTCCTACCCACCTTCGCCTATCTGCTCCCCCAGCAACCCCTTGCACAGCTCTTCTCCCCCAGAGGTTTTGCACTCAGCTTGGCTCCTTCCCTTCTCTGCCCCCAAGCCAACTCTGCCCCACAGCTCAACTACTTCCTTTCTCTCCTTCCCACCCAACTCTGCCCATCAGTGGTCTAGTGGCTCCCAGCTCTTTTCTCCCAAACTGTGCCCCCACCCATTCTTCCAAACTGTGCCCCCACCCATTCGCTCCCTTCCCAGCTTGGCACCTCCCAGCCATCCCCAGCCTGCTTCCTTCGCCCCCATCTAGCTCCATCTAGCCAACAGTGGCCAATGCCAGGTGCTTCAGAGGAAGTGAACAGAATAGGCAATCATTGAATGATTCCCTGTCATCCACTCCCAGTTTCTAGCAGTGTGAAGTTAGGAACGCCACAACTTTGGGTTTGCATCCCTGACCACATTGGCGCCATTGATGAACCTGTCGTCCATGAACAATCTAATTCTTCTTTTTTACCCCAATTGTGGTTTTGGCCTTCACAGCATCGCATGGCAACAAGTTCCAAAGAGATCTGGCCTGATCTTGCAGTCCTTACTTGATGAGTAGTTGTTGTTTTGTCAAGTAGTCCCACTGAAATTATGTGAGTAAGAGTTGCACGATCAGACACGTTTTTTTTTTTCCAATTAAGCTCTTTGATAAATTGTTTCTGGTATCTAAAGTAAGACTTGAAATCTAAACCAGCTCCTATGAAAATGATTTTAATCTTCTGATATTTCATTGTGGTTTTGCACAACATGAGATTAGTTTATTCATACTCTCATCCACCAATAAATGGACAGTCGAACATGTGGGAAATAATAAATCTAGAGCATCCTGTACAAGATATTTAAAAATTGTTAAACTGAGTTCTTACTTTATTGTTTCTAATTAATGCATTTAAATACTTTGCAGCCTCACTAAACTCCATTTTGCTTATCCTCAAAGCTTATACAAAGTCTAATTTTTATAAGAGTACATTAATTTCACAGAATATACCACTAAATCTTCCTTATTATATTACTCAGTATTTAGAAAACTAATTTAATGTTGTCAGAGTAAATGAATAATGTGTGTTTTGTCATGCATCATCCTTTGTTTCCCCACTTACGTAGGAAATATCAGTCATTTGCGTTTCATTAAGTGCAAATAAGCAAGGGCCCAATTGTCTAATAAGGCATTTAAAAGTGCACATCACCAAAATATCTGTGCTTCCATAGTATTTATATTTTTATTTATGTGGTATCATATTTTATTGATACTTGCAAAATAATGAGCACCTAAAATGCTAACAAAAATATACAAATACTCTTTGTTTTTAAAGTTACAGACTAGCATGGCTACCTCTCTGAGACTTTTGAATACTTGCATCCTGATTGGTTAACCTTCTTAATTGTGTCTCATAAGCCACTGACTTTCTTTTTGCTGCTGATAGAAATATCAAAATTATTCTCTTCTTTTGGCTGTCATGGTTGTTGGCCTCGTCCACAAATGGCTTGCCTTGGATAGAGCCCTTATAGATGCTGGTGTTACTGACATATTAAAATACAGAGCTATACAGTGCATAAGTCATAGGGTTGCCTTGTGATATGGTTTTGGTTTGTGTCTGCTCTCACAGGCTACGTGTAGACTGCAGAGTTTTTCCGGGATACTTGAGGTATCCCGGAAAAACTCTGCCTCATCCAAGGAATGTGTCTGCTCTTCCGATTTTTTTTTCTGCATTTCTGTAAACCTCGTTTTACGAGGAAGAAGGGATGTTCCGAAAAAGGTTTTTTCCCCCCACATTGTGCCCAGTGTAGATGAGCCAAATGTCAGAAAAGCCTCTTCCGAAAAAAGCAGAAAAAGCTACACAAATTGCGGTTTGCAATTTGCGTATCTTTTTCTGGAAGAACTGTGTAGTCTAGACACAGTCACAATGATTCACTGTGTACTTTTACATAATAATACATATGCATACACAGCACTTCACATACTAAGGCGAGACTACTGCATTGCTTTTTCTTAGTATATAAAATACCTGCTTGGCAAACCATAGGTTTTTATTCATTTTTTACTCTGTCTTACTCAGGAAAACTTCTGAGTAGTCTTAAGTGAGGGTCTTGGGATATGACAGTGTGTGGTTGTGGTCTTATGCAATATATATTGCATAACTTAAAACATGGTTTTCATTTGATTTCTTTTTATGGAAATATTGTTCAATTTAAGATTTAGGATGCCAGATCAGATCATCACTTAAAAAGCATGCAAAATAGTAGTGCAGATATAGGATAACTATCTTCTAACCACTGTTGAACACTAAAAGATGGAGAGACTGTGCTGGAAGGAATAGTAAAGAAGAGCATAACTGTTAATCCAATTCCATGGCTGGATTCTCTTGCTTTTTCCTGAGGAAACAGTCCTCAAATTGCAGCATTTTGAATATGTCTTGCAGCATTGTGTTTCATAACCTAATAAGTAACAAGGCAGTCCTGTGAGGTTGTTCAGAAACATGGATCTAATGACTTAGGTCATCATGCCCTCTGTCTAGCTGTGTGAATGGGAGTAAAACCCACAGGGCAGGACATGTGGAGGTGAAATGTGGAGATATATATAGGACACACAAACACACACAAAAAAATATATGAGACAGAGAGACTCACCTCCATTTCCTTTCTGTAAGCTGTCTAAACAGAGCTTGCTAGTGTCTGTGTATGGTAGCAGATGGGGAACCAGTCTTGTACAGTGTGTTCTCCATCTTCCATGCAAGTTTAAATCTGTATGAAGTGCATGATTAGTTAATAAAACTATGCACTTGCATAGTGCTTTACAAAGAAAGATTTTGCAGAGGGGTGAAGAGGTTAAGCACATAATGTTCAATAGTGTCCTTTAATGTTATGAGCTTTGGTTTTGCCTGCCCAGCTTGATATTCCTAGGACGTAGAAGTACTCAGCTCCCACATCTCCCATAGACTTCAGCTGTATTTGCTAGTGTTCAGCATAGGGATGTGAAAGGTTAACTGGTTAACCCTTAATGGGTGATGCTTACCAGTTCTGGTTAGCTGGCAGGAACTGGAGCAGCTCTCCACTTGCCAAGGGCAGGGCACTGCTCCAGGCACGTGGAGCAGCCCCTGTCCATGGCAGGCCCTGGTGCATTGCAGAGCAGCTCTTATCCATGGTGGGGCTGCAACGGTGGGCCACTACAATCCAGCTGGGGAGGGGAGAGGGAGGAGCTCCAGTCCACTTGACTGGAGTGCCCCCCCCCCCTTAATTGGTTAATGGGTTAAATGTGAAGCAAACTTCATGTTTAACCAATTACATGGAATTTTACATCCCTAGCTCAGTATCTCTGAATATCAGGCTCTTGAGTGCTCCAGCTGGTCACTCAGAAATTGAGGTAGGGGGAGGGATAGCTCAGTGGTTTGAGCAGTGGCCTGCTAAACCCATGGTTGTGAGCTCAGTCCTTGAGAGGGGCCATTTAGGTGCTTGGGGCAAATCTGTCAGGGATGGTACTTGCTCCTGCCGTGAGGGTGTGGGACTGGACTCAATGACCTCTCAAGGTTCCTTCTAGTTCCATGAGATAGCTATATCTCCATATATTAAGGCAGTCAAAATCAGTAGATGCTCTTGAAAATAATGTTCTAAGAAATTTGCACAAGGTCATTCTATAAATCAGTGGCAGAGGTGTCTCTAGAACTTGAGGGGTCATGAAGCATGGCTGTTGGGTAGTAGAGCTTCAGCTTAGGTGCTGTTACTGCAGCTGAAGAGGTTTCAGAGGTGTGCTTTGTGACATGGTTTAAGTCCTTAGGATTTACATTAGGGGTCTGTGACCTCTCCATGTCCCAGCTCCTTCATATCTAACAGTCTCTCTATAGGCAAGACAGTGCCCCAGCACTGCTGCTCTCACACTGCCAAGGAGACCTTTGATTGATTTCCTCTCCACACATTTATTCACAATCCACACAACCATGCTAATTTATAATGTGTATTTGAGCAGGGCTTACAGGCCTTAGCCAACCTTAGATCCTCATTGTGCTAGGTACTGTATGGACACACAGTAAGACAGCCCTTAATACAAGGCATCCTCATTACTTCCTTTGCCAGCCTTATCAACATGGTACAGATGGAGGAGCTTAAGGCAGAGAGATTGCTCCAGGACACTCAGAAAATCTGTGGCAAAAGTCAAAAATTGAACCCAGACCTCTTGAATCCCAGTCCAGTGTAGGCCCTGACTGACTCTGTGGGTACTCCAGGGCTGGAGCACCACAGAAAAAAAATAGTGGGTGCTTAGCAACCACTGGCAGTGAGCTGTGCTCCCCCCTTTTAGTTCCTCCTGTCTACTGGTGACCCCACTAATCAACTCCTCCTCCTCTTCCCTGGCAGTGCCTCCTATCTGCTGCAATCAGCTGTTCAGTGGTATGCAGGAGGTGCTGGGGGTGGGGGGTAAGGCTCGGAAGAGGAGGTGGAACTGGATGGAAAGAGGTGAGGTGGAGGCGGAGTAAGGGGTGGGGCCTGGGACTGAGTGGAGATTGAGTATCCCTGGAGACACTTGGAAGCTGGTGCCTGTGAAGTCTTGCTCCAATAGTTAATGATATGGAGCTAAGCTTTCTCCCTCAGTTGGTGAGTGTTTGTAAGCCTTGCTATAATCATGTCATTGATGAAAAACAATTATTATGAGCAATATCAAAGGCTTTGTAGCTCCAATATTTTATTTGTTCCAAGAATTTTTATTTGTACATGGCAGCAACATGTATGGCCATATAACATGCCAATTTTGCATTTTCTCGTGTCCTGTGTTCCCCTGAAGGAATTGAGCAAATGCACCTTTCAAACAGAGTATGACATAATGAAATAAATGTTAAGTAAAAATTAGCCAAAGTTAAAATGATTAGTTATAGTCTAAAAAGATTTTTATGCAACAAAATCAAGTCATGGAATAGCTGTGTAGTCTTATGTTAAAGTAGCTACAGTATATTACAATATGCCCACAGGAAAAGTACAACAGTTGAATCAGGGACAAATGAGAATTTTCCTATATTAGCTGTGATTATGCTTTACTCATTTTTCATGCTCCCATACACAGTGCTGTAGGCTTTGCTCCTAAATTCTGAAGGCAGTAGACCAGCTGAAAGGATGCTTTAAGTCTTCAGACTGAAGAGTGCTTATTCATTTGCACATTTTTCATTGTTCTTAAGCATAGGTTGGATCACTGCATCCCTCGAAAGTTGCAAACGCTGATAGTGAAATGTTGAAAATTGGAGCTCAACCATGTGCAATGCAGATATTCACAAATAACTTTTAATCAGGCTTTTTCCCCCAATATTGTTCTGAGCATTGTGACATTGCTGAGGGCACAATCTAGACTGCTGGGAAGCTGTGTCATCTCAGTTCTTGAGCCTTGGATGCCTTTTACATTGCTTTATTCCTGAACAGCCACTCCTGGCTAATTGACATACAGCCTCCACAGCCACAGGGGAGTGGTTTTGGGTGGGGAGTGGGCTTAGGGGTTGGTTAGGAGTTGGGAGGTTCCAGGGGGTGCAGAGCAGAAGGCGGGGGGGTCCTGGGGGGGTGGCCAGGCCATACCTGGTTGTTTGGGGAGGCCCAGACTTCCCTAGTCAGCCCACCTTATAATTTTTGAACCCTGATGTGGCCCTCAGGCCAAAACGTTTGCCTGCATCTGGTATAGACAGTCATAAGTATATTGCTCAAATTTCAGCCTTTCTATGTGTTTTTGGGAGACAAGAGATATGCATTTTATTTTTCTGCTGTTGGTGGAAATGAATTTATTTCATAGAGACAAGGTGAGTGAGGTATTATTTCTGTTAGTGGAACAGACAAGGTTTTGGGTGACAGAGCTCTTCTTCAGGTCATAGACGTCTAGTTAAAAAATGCTTGAATGGATTTTGATTTGTCATATTAAACATAATCATCTTTTGGAGGTAAACTAAATAGGGAAAAGTTTATCCAAAAAGATGGATTTTGATAGAGGAAGTTTAGGCTCTAAAGAGGTGGGGCTTATAACTGAGCTCTTTTTACAGACACTTTTTTCAGGGTTGTTTAAGTTATTGAGAAGATCCCTCCAGGTCCCCGAGCAACCCAGAATCAGAAGTGCATAAAACCATTCCCTGCCCCTCCCACACACACTTCTTCCACCAATACCACGCTATGAGTTTTCAAAAGCATAATATGGTGTTTCACCCCTGAAATATCTGAGATTGGTCACTTTTACATGAGTGTGGAATTAAATAGGTTCCTTTCAATAGGATGCATGCTGGCTAAATTCACATACCTTGATAAAAGCTTAATATTTGGCCTAACAGTGAGGGCAGGAGGGGTTATGTGTGCTGGCTCTGGCAGGAGGGTCAGGGCTGGGGCTTGAGGTGCAGGAAGGGGTGCTGGCTCTGGGGTTAGGGGTGACAGGAGGCATATGTCTCTGCACACTACCCCTCGCTGCTGGCACTGCCCCTATCATCTCCCTTTGGCCACAGTTCCCTGCCTTTGGCCAATGGGAGCTGTAGGGGGCAGTGTTTGCAGGCAAGGGTGGCATCCTGCCCCTCCCATCGCACGCACAGGACCACATGGCCACTCCTGGGAATGAGCTGGCAGTGTGGGGCAATGATCTGCTAGGAGACTCCGCAGGCTCAACGAGTCAATTGTGGTGGGCCAGTTGTTGACCATTGCTCAATAGGAAGTCTTGTGCTGGAGCTCTCTGAATTGGAGAAAAAGAACAGAGTGGCTAGACAGACATGTATCACTGCCAAGCTCAAAAGCTAGGAATTGTTCTTTTTCCTGTAATCAAAGAGGATAATAAAGTCTCATGAAGGGGAAACCAGGGACGGGAATGTAAGGAGAAAATACTGAAACTTTCAAACAAAGATATAGCTGAAGTCTCATAACTTTTGGGGGATGACTCATTCTGTAGGTTGGGACAAAAATTAAAAAGCAAGAAAATTTCTTCACGCCACTTGCGTACTGGAGTGGACATACAGCACAACTGTGTTGAACAGAGGGTTTTCAATCCACTTGTGTGTTCCTTGTTTCTATTATGGAATTTTTTTAAAAAAGAAACTGACGAGGACCTTTTAAGCACCTACCAATATTTAATGGAAAATTCAGGAGATGAGCTGCAAGTTTTCATTTTAATCTAGCAAGAAGATTAAAGATATGGACAATGCCCAGCCTTGGAAGTACAAAAAGCTTTTCATAAAGTGATTGTACATAATATAGATTACACTTCTGCATTAGAATCTGTTTTCCTGCTTCATCAATTCCTTATTTGGGGAATTCTCTCAGAAAAGTCTGAAATTCAAAGCAGCCTTCTGCAGATGGTCCTAATCCGAAGAGGATGCATACATTTTTAACCATAGGTTACTTCCCTTGCATGAAGCCATAATGGTATTCTAGGAAAAATCGTCTCTCAGATTCAGCTGGAGAAAGCCACCTTGTCCCTGTGTGCATCATTTTACAGTGCTGATGCTGTGTTCTTGACTATGGCACTTTGTAGTACAGAGCACACCTGCCTGATGAAGTGAGAACGATTGTGAACACCTTGCAAACAAAGTGTTAAAATGCTATCACCTACAGTTGCTGGTTCCATTGCTAAGGGGAAGAGCATCTGAATAATAAGAGAAATTTTGCATAAACCTAGCAGGTTATTTTCAAAACAGTGGACAAATGTTACCTAATTTTCACAATCCTCCTGTAAGAGGTAAATTTTGATCCTCTTTGCAGATGGGGAGTCAGTGGAAGTGTATGGTTAAGTGATTAAAGCCACATAATGAGTCATTGGTAGAGTTGTGATTTAGTACAGTGAGGTTCCTGGATACCTATGCTCATTCCCAGCAAGACTGCCAGCTGCTCCTAACTGGGACAACAGGAGTGTTGTGGTGATGTTTCCAAATCTAACAATCCTGAGCTTGGTTCCCAAAGACCAAGGGATATTACAGCTGTCATGGGAGGGATATAAAGGATTAAAGTAGCCACCTAGTGGGTTTAATTTGAATGGGACCTTTTCCTTTTTCTTCTTGGTTGGGGCATTAAATAAAAGCTGTTTCTGAAGAAAAGATATATTATCCCTTAAAAAAAATATTTCCCCCTTCTGTGATTTGGTAATGGAGTAAACAATGTGATATTGATGCCTGAACTAAAATTCAGCATTGTAGGTCCATTACTTTGTGTGCACAGCTGTAGCTGTTTCTGTGACAAGTCATTATATATGTTTCGCCAGATAATAGATAACAATCCTCCTCTGCTAGGTCTAGCCAGTCACCTGAATTAAGTCTTCTGCACTGCACTATAAAACAGTACAAAAATTTATTCCTTGACAAACTGAACAATGATGAAGTTCAATAATGTGTCTGCATGGCCTGGATCTTTCCTTTGCCAAGGCTACACTGGTAAGTTACAGCACATAAATCAGCTCCCAGTGCTGTAACTCCCGAGGTGTCCACTCTGGCAATGCACTTAGTCAGCACTAAGTCTGCAGTTACTGCGCTTTAAGTAAACCACCTTGACTAGAAGCATAGAGCTTGCTGCACTCTAGGTGCAGCACTGGGACGGGGGGGGGGGGCATTGTAGATATTTGAATTGTTTGCTGAGTTCTGACTGGCCTCTAGAAATGGCCCATAATACCTCAAGTCTCCTCTGCTCTTTGTTTTGAACTCAGCTGTCTTCTCTACAGCTATGTACATATCCCCTTTCAGACCTCCATTTCTAACAGCCTGCATGGAAGTAGGTGTGTGTGTGTGAGAGAGAAAGATTCCTGTGAAATGAGCCTGAGAGGGAAGTTGAGGAGCGTGTGTGAGATGACAGGGTTTCTCCCTTTCCCTGCCTCAGGATGGGTTGTTCCCTGCTGCTGTCTGAATTTGACAGCATGCGGACATCTCTCAAAACACATTATCTCCCCTCCTGCCCCGAACACACATACACACAGTGCCACACTCTCTCCCCTTTCACTGAACTTCTGTTGAAAAGCAGCTGTCAATGTAGTAAAGGGGTAGGCAAATTCTGGCCTGCAGGCCTGATCCATTCTGAAGGATTAGTCCCTGGTGGGCCACTGCTGCTATGTTTACCTGTGCCTCTGGAGGTATGGGATGATCACAGCTCTCATTGGCCGCGAATCGCCATTTATGGCCAATGCGAGCAGCAGGAAGCAGCGTCCTAGTCCACGCCGCTTCTGGCTGCTCACATTGGCTGTGAATGGTGATCTGTGGCCAATGAGAGCTGCAACCGTCCGATACCTCTGGAGACACAGGTGAACATAGCAGTGATGGCCCGCTAGGGACTAACCCTAGCGAGCTGCCATTTTTTTATTGCCCACCCCGATGCAGTAGGATAACAGTGGAGCAATGGGATTGGGAAACCTGTATCATATGACTCTGACTTCCCCAAGCAGCATTGCAAACCCTTCCCAAAGCACAGTGAGATAACTACCACAATGTACTGCTCTCTGCAGCGCTGCAAGAACTGCTAATATAGACATGCTCCATCATCACAAGGAGCACAGGCCGGTCCAGAGCTTCAAAGGGGCAGCGCATTAGGAGCTGGGGATCAGCTGGAGTGCCCAGCTGATCTGTGGCTCCATGTTGCGCTGCCCCTTTGAAGCGTCGGACCAGCGCTTTAAAGGGGCAGTGCTGCATGGAGCCCGGGGTCAGCTGGGGATTCCAGCTTCAAAGGGGCAGCACAGCATTAACGCCTGCGATTAATGCATTTTAAAAAATTAACGCGTTAATCCTACTCTGCGTTAATCACAGGCATTAACGCACATCAATTGACAGCCCTAGTCAAAATATATTTCTTCTACCATCTAATAATTAAATAATTTCATAGACAAAAGACTTGAGATGAAAACTAGTATAAGGTGTAATAGTGGATGGAGAAAAAAATGACACTTTTTTCCATTACAATAGTTGATTACTTTGTGATGGGTACACTAGAGATTATGGTCAAGTGTGAAAAGTGAACTTTTCACATTTAACCATAAATTGTTATTTGTGGGTAAGGAATTTAATCTGTAGAAAGTAGACTAGATGTGATTCTGATGTTCACATTATTGTATTCTGTCTCTAAGTGGGTGGAGCCTTTCCTTTCTGACCAAACTCTTATTTCATATTTGATAAAATTACTAGCTAAACTTAACATGACAGTTCAATTTTTTCAATGTCTGGTGTCATTTAAAATATGGTAAAGTACAATGTACAAAATTAACACTGCTTTTGTAAGTATGATGCATTGGGAGGGTATGTTCAATAACTTCAGATAATCTGAGTTTTGGCTCTGTCAGAATATTCTGTCAAAATTCTGTGTAAGGACATAAGTTCCCCTTTGATATAGGCAAAACTGCCCACGAAGCTGGTTTTGGTAACCAATTTTACCCTAGCTAAGGACTACAAATTGGTCTTGTAATTACAAATTTGTTGCAGAATAACTGATACTACAATTTCCTTGTTAGAATGCTGCATTCAATCACTCTAACTCTAATCTACTACAATACCAGTAAAAATCAGGTACGTCAACAGAATTAAACTGGCCGATGAGATACTGGAATCGGCCCATTATCTGTTAGGTGGGGAGAGTCAGACAGCGTGCATGTCTCTAGCTCTATCTCTATCTCCTTAGGCAGGAAGTCTTGTGGAAAATATTAATGATCAATGCCTAATGTGACTTTGATCATGATTGTCATTCAGGTGCTTCACCAACAAATTACCTGAGGCTAATAGCTATGCAATTGTATTATTACTGAATAAAGACCTTGGAGACAAACTGTGATTTAGAGTAACATATAACATACAGAGTGAATTTTTCTAACCACATCTTGACAGTCTGAAAGTTTAAATAGATTGATTGAGAGTTTCAAAGCAGTCTAGGGATATTAGACCCATCTTCCTTTAAAATTAATCTTCATGTCTTAATCCCCTGGACTGCTTTGAAAATACCAACCATAATACCTGAATAAAAACAATGTTTCATGTAGGAAACAAAAGTATGTAGGAAACTAACTCTGCGTGACTAATGTGGTAGGTTGGAATGACATAAATGGACTTCCACTGGGCCTACAGGATTCTAGAACACTTCAACCTTAACAGAATGAAATATTAGCAAAATAAATTGTTTTAAAGCACAAGTGCAATATAATAACATGTATAGTCCTGCAGAGGTCCTATTAGTTAAATACATATGCCATACGTAATAGAATACTAGACTATTAATAAGTGTAAATATAGGAGATAGCTATTTTATAATAGGTTTAGTAAATAATTATACAGAATGGTATAACTTCCAGGATCAAATATCTGAGTACTTCATTAGCTGGATGATCAAATTTGTGCTTTGACAGCAGGTGGCAAATTAGTTTTTAAAAGTGTTTCTTTCTGAAAAGATAATTACAGTTATGTACTTCTTTGAAAAAACTTTTATCTGTTATTCTTAATATTGATTTTTTTTCTAATTATAGTTCTCAAGTTAATGTTTTATCCTTAATTACGTAGAGTGTAAGCAGCCATTGGAAGGGTTAGTACTACATGCTAAAATGGCAGATTTCTCAAGAGAAATAATTTTTACGGATTATGTTATCTGGCTATCTGGATTGTGAACAAATGTTTCAGTTGGATAGAAGAGAGTCAGTCCTGTTCCTAACAACGTGGGAATTCCTTACTCTGGAAAACTCTACAATTGAAGAATATACATATGACACAATCTGGAAAAAGCAAATAATGCCTTGGTGTAAACAAGAGAGCTGTAAGGTGCACCATGGAGCAGTTCTAGCTAGACATATCTTTAGGATAATCTTCATTGGTGAAAGTTGTCTTTTCAGAATCCTTAGTAAAGTTCAGATAGTTGAGACAAAAGGACATAATTTGTCTCTCTCTCATGATCCTGATTTATAGCAGTGTAACACCTTCTAAGATGGGCCATAGCAAGATTCTCCCATGCATATCTGGGAGATTACTTCCAAGGTGATCATGCCATGATGATGCTACAGTGCAAATATGTAGCTCAAATGGTATGCAGAGTTCGGTAAAGAATTAAAGCTAATAAATATGGACTACGTATCAAAGTGCAGAATTCAAATTCTACAGATCTTAACAGAATTTCCATTTTTGGAGCAGCGTGACCATTTAAACGTTTAGCTGAAAATATTTTATTTAATAGCCTCTCACATCTCTAGTGTTTTGTTATGCAGTGCTGACCTCTATTGGATTGTTTCCAATATAGTCTGAAATTTGACACATATACTCTTCCTCTGGGAATTGTTTGTCTAAATTACTGATTCCCAAGTATAGTTCCATGCTGCTGTAATGATTATATTATTTTTTTCTGAACATTACTTCTAGGCCCTGATCCTACAATCATTTAGGTAAGTGAGTAACTGTGAATGTTTGTAATTGTACTGAAGTCAGCTGATTTATTAATGTAAAGTGAGTTGCTTAAGTCTTTGCAGTACAGGGGACATAATCAGCTCTTGGGGCCCTGGTCTATACAAGGGAGTTATTTTGAAATCCCCCCCCCCTATTATTTTGAGCTAGCAGGCTGGTTATTTTGAAATAACTCATTCTTTCCATGAGCAATAATGCTTATTTCGAAGTAGTTATTTCAAAATAGTGGTAGTGTGGACGCTCCGCTGCTGTTATTTTGAAATAACTATTCCCCAGAGTCATTCAGAGTAGAATCATAAAATAGAATACTAGAACTGGAAGAGACCCTCGAGAGTTCATCAAGTCCAGTCCCCTGTCCTCGTGGCAGGACCAAGCACCATATAGATCGTCCATGAGAGATGTCTAGCCAACCTGCTTTTAAATATTTCCAAAGATGGAGATTCCACAGCCTCCCTAGGCAATTTATTCCAGTGTTTAACCACCCTGGCAGTTAATAAGTTTTTCCTAATGTCCAACCTAAACTTCCCTTACTGCAGTTTAAACCCATTGCTTCTTGTCTTATCAGAGGCCAAGGAGAACAATTTCCCCCTCCTCCGCCCTGTGATACCCTTTTAGATACCTGAAAACTGCTATAATGTCCTCTCTCACTCTTCTTTTTTCTAAACTAAATAAACGCAATTCTTTCAGTCTTCCCTCATGGGTTTGGTTTTCTAGACCTTTAAGGTAAGCCCTGTCTGTAGAACTTTCTTAGGCTACGTCTAGACTGCAAGCCTCTTTCGAAAAAGAGCATCTAGATTACAACCAGTACTTTCGAAAAAGCAAGCCGCTTTTTCGAAGAGAGCACCCAGGCAGTCTGGATGCTCTCTTTCGAAAAAACACAGTTTGCATTACATAGCACCTTTTTTCGAAAGAGCACTTTCGAAAAAAGGCATTCTTCCTCGTAAAACGAGGTTTTCAGTGGTTGAAAAAACTGCCACGTTCTTTCGATTTACTTTCGAAAGAACGCGGCAGCAGTCTAGACGCAGGGGAAGTTTTTTCGATAAAAGGCTACTTTTTTTTAAAAAAACCCTGTAGTCTAGACACACCCTTAGTAAAAGTGTTGTGTGGGAATTTTGCCATTTAGCAACTTCAGTTAGTTGCAGGTAGCATGTAAAAGAGCAAAATAGGAAGAAGATGACTGTTTGAGAGGTGGACTTTATCTTGCTATGACAGCAGTGATCCTTCTAAGATTTTCTATCCATGAGCGGAGTGAGTTTTGGCTTGTGTACTAACAATGAGGCCATGTGCGCTTGTTCAGATATGTAGGCCACTGTGGCATCAGGGGTGCTGCTCCCAAAAGACTCCCAGTGCAGAGATCCTGAGCCCTGCTCCCAAGTACCATTCCCCTACCTCGTGGGGAGGTGAGATGTGCCCCCTCAGGAAACGCTGCTCCGGCCAACGCTGTGTGCAGGGCAGGGACTGCTCCCAGGCATTTTATGTCTTTGTGACTTGTGGTTACTGAAAGGATTTTTTTCTTAGTGCTTTACAGAAGACATTAGTGTAATATTTTCCTTTTAAAAAGGAATGCGATTCCATAAGTAGACTTACAAGGTAGGGTTTTTTTCCACCACCTCCAGAGTGCATATGCCCTTTACATTCCAACAGTTCCTTCTCTGTGCTTCATCTGGTCATGGGCTATTAAGTAATGACAGGGGAGCAGTAAGTGACAATGTGCAGAAAGCAGTTAATTGTCATTAAAAGCTCTGTTGTCAAAGGGACATCACAGCTGTCTGGGTAAGTGCATATCTGATATTCATTTGCACCAAGGGCATTCATTATCGCATTTGTCAGTTGTATCAGATGAAATTTGTGGAAGTGAAGTAGTTTGTATATAACAGCTGGCCCCAGTGGCCTTGGCTACATTAAGAAAGCTAACAATTTTCTACTGTAGCTAATGTTGCTTCAGCTCTATTAAGTTATCAGTATTGGGAGTCCTAATGGAAACAGGATATAACTAATCAGAGGCAAGTTCCAAAAACTGGTGATTAGACCTGCTCAGAGCAGAGTCAGGAAAGCCTGTGTTGAAAACAGCTGGGGCCAGCTGGTTCATTAATGCTAGGGCCCCTGATCTTGCTAACCTGAGTGGCACTGAGGTGTTAACAGTGGTCTTAAGGTCTTAGAACAGTCATTTTCACCTGTGGTCTGCAGGTCTCTGAACGGTCCATAGAGGATGTCCAAGATTCTCCAAAGGGGTCCACAACTGACTTCACATTTTTTTTAGGAAACCATAAATGAAAATGATTGAAAACCACTGTGTCAATAAGTTTCCTGTGTGTATAAAGGGTGAGTGTTATGTTAATTACGACTAGCAAGACACTCTCAATTTGGCTTGCCACATGAATAAGCATGGATGGCTTGACAGCCAAAAGCAAAGAAAGTAACTCTGCTGTACACCTACTCATCTAGTTGATCCAGGTCAGGGAATGTTAGATGGAAAACAGGTTATTCTTTTTGTCTCTTCCTAATCCATAGTATCCACAAGAACAGTAAAGCTCCTGATATCTCCGATACTCATTTTTAATAGTAATTCTGTGCACAGCCAGTCTGGGTAACCAGGAATCACTGTCATTGTTAACATCCTCTCCCCCCACATCTCGCTTCCTTTATTTACTTGCTACATTCCCTTACTTGTTGTCCTGTGTTAATAAGGAAAGGAATGGGTTCTATAGCATTTGCCACAAGGAGGGCACAATCCAGGGCTGGTGGTTGCTATAGTACCACTAAATATCTTTGAAATTAGATTGACTGACTGATTTTGTAAAGGGATGGGGAACTGCTGTACTGAGAAAGGAATTTGCAGTTGAAAATAGATCATTGTACTAGGGATGTAAGCAACTAGTCTACTATCTGATAAGCATAAGCTTATCAGATAGTCGAGTAGTGACTCGACTAGTCGTTTCCACTCCCCCTTGCTGCCTCTATCTTAAAAGCTGGCTCCCCCCAGCACCATCTCCCTGGGGCAGGGGCAGGGGTGCAGCAGGGAAATGGCCCACGTGGGGACTGAAGCAGTCGCCCAGGGGCGCTGGTTCCCACTGCAGCTGCTTCAGCCTTTGAAATGTACAAGAGCCCTGGAGAGCTCTTGTACATTTCAAAAGCAGAAGCACTGCAGGGAACATGGGGCAAGTGGGGGACTCAAGCAGTCCCCTCCTCCCCCATGTTCCCATTGTGGCCACTTCAGCCCATGGGGATCTTGTACATTTTAAAGGCTGAGGCATCTGCAGTGGGAACCGGCACGAGCCGGGGAGTACTTCAGTCCTTGCTGGCCACATACTACCTGCGGCGCCCCCCCTCCCCCTTACTACCGCTGCGCTGTGAGAGGCAGCAAGGGGGGAACAGGAGTCGGTGCTGGGGGAGCCAGCTTAAAAGCCAGTTTCCCCCAGCACAGTCTCTGGGGTGCCTTCTGCTCGCCCCCCCGATGCCTCTATCAGAGGCAGAGGGTGAGGGGAGGATAGGGGAGGTGGCTGCAAAGCATCCCCTGTCTGCAGGGTTCCCAGTGGGGAGCTGGCCCCACGCGGACAGGGGGTTGCTGTTGTCAAGCAGCCTCTGTTCGCAGCAGACAGGCCCCTGTCCACGGCCAGCCCTGGTTGCTGCAAACGGGCTGGTGCTGGAGCAGCCTCTGATCACGGCAGCCAGCCTTGTCCACCATGAGCAGAGGCTGTGCTGGCACCATTCCCAGTTTGCAGTGGACAGCGGGGTGCTGGACTCAGTGCTATGTAGGAAGCCCGGTGGCTCTTACTACATTTAAAATGCAGAGCCACAGTGTGGGTGTCTTCCGGAGCTGGCACAAGATGGGACTGCTCAGTCACAGCTCGAGCTGGCTCCTGGAGCCCCCCCTGCTGCAGCTCTGCAGAGTGGTCCTATTGACTAATTGTGTAGTCGATACAAATTGTATCAACTATACAATTAGCCTGATAACTGCATTTTAACATCCCTACATGGTACTTTAGATATAGTTAAAATACATCAATCTAAGTGCTAACTAGCTGGCAAAGTACTTGGCACTGTAGAGGTCACACATACAGCCTCTGCCCCCAAGCAATTAAAATTTAGAAAACATAAAACTTGATCCACCGGTAAAGCCAGATGTATGTGTTAAATTAGAATTTAATCATGGCGACCTCATATAAAATTCTCATCAAAGTCTGAGAGATGTAATGAAAGACCTTTGTGCATAGTTTTCCCCAACTGTGCATAGTTTTCCCCGACTGGAAGAATAGACATGACCACATCTTCTAATCTTGATTCTCTTTTCCATTTCCCATTCCTTGTAAAAATGTTGCTGCTTGGTCTACTGACACATTTGGTGAAGAAAGAAAGGTGTTTGGCTTGGTCTACAGCTGGAATTTATGGCTTTAGAACTGTCACTCAGGTGTGGAAAATCCCCACTAGACAGGGAAATACCAGTCTAAGCCCCAGTGTAGACAGTGATACGTCAATAGGAGAGTTTCTACCATTGGCATAGCTATCACCTCTTGGGGAGGTGGAGTATCTGCACTGTCGGGAGAACCTCTCTCGTCAGCTTACGTAGCATCTTCATTGGTGCTGCTTAAGGAAGTTAAGTATCGATTAATTTACTATTTGAGTAGTCGATGGAATTTCCATCGACTACTCGACTACTCATTAAGGAAGGGCGCTTTAAGTGCTCATTCTGGCTCAGGCTGCATCTGAGCACAACTCCTGGCTGCTGCTCTGCACTCTTAAAGGGACAGAGAGGAGCCAGCGTGCAAAGATGCTGGCTCATTCTCTGGCCCCCCACTGGGTCTCAGAACAACCCTCACGATGCTACTCTGCATTTTTAAATGGGACACAGCAGAGGCAGCCGCCCCCCCGCCCCCGACCTCTTTCACGCTGCCCCTCTGCTGTTTTAAAGGGACACAGCAGCGGCAGTGTCCCTTGTGCTGAGACTGACCTTCAAAATTACTTTCATCTGCTGAACATTCTACAGTTTTGAGGGCCCTGTAGTGCTGATTAAAGACTAGGCATGGATGTAAGGGTGAGGAAAAAGAAACGGAATAAAATCTGACAATTATCTGTTAAATGTGCAGTTATTACTTAGATCTATAGAGGGCAGCAAAGAGCTTTAAAACATGTAGCAGATAACTAGCTCCGTCTATTTTGTCTCTGACCCTTGTGGTTTTGTTTTTTAAATAGTGGGAATTTAAATAATTGTGAAAACCCTTTCCAGAGTATTGCTATGTTTTCTGAGCCTAAACATCACGGTTGTTGTTCACTTTGGGTACATTAAAATTATGAGATAGGAGGGTCAGACTTAACAACCTGACTACAGGCAAAGAAGGATAATGAATCTATACAGACTTCAGTAATCATCAGCTAAACTTGGTTTGAGCCACGTTGCCTCTAGCTAATTTAGGGTATTAGAAGTAGGATTTTTATTAAACTTTTAGAAGATTATTTGGTCATCAGATCTATCCCCCTGAAAGAGCAGGATGATTGGATACTCCAGAGAGATGTAGCAGATATTAAAGTGATACTTCACTTGATCTCATTTCATTATTCCCTGTCTATTCCTGCAGAGCTGCTTAGGGCTTCCAATGCATTGGAATTGGTGTGGAACCTGTTGCGGGAAGGAGGAAATGGGACAAAATTAATTCTGGAGCCTGTGGTGGGATGTACCCACCCTTCTATGATGGAACCCACTCCACTGGAATCTCCCTCTACAGAGGTTTGGAAGTGATAGAGAATAGACAAGGATAGTGGAGTGCTAAACATACTGAATGGTGGCTTCCCCCCAGAAATAAGAGGGTGCAATAACAGCACTGTGTTTCTGAAGGCTCATGACTGTAGTAGATCTGAGGTTTTCCCCCTCCTTTGGTCTGTAGCTATTGCTTGGCTTAGGGCAAATCCTACCTTCAATGAAATAAATGTGAATTTTGCCACTGACTTTTTTAAGACTGGCATTTGAGATTAGATGCATCATCTTTACTGTAATTCCTGTAGCATATTCATGTGAGATTTGCTAATTATCTACTCTCTACTTTTGGTGATATTTTCTGAGACAAAACAAGGGACATTAAATTCCATAGTAAGCCTAGGCAATCTGAAACAGTATCTAGTATGGCAGTTTATTAACATAAGTAGTAACTCCCTTGCTACTGTTGATGCAGGTCTGATCTTTTTGCAATGTTTTATGTTTACACCAACCTAGGGTCATGAGTCCATAGTTTTGTGACTGTATAATAATGTATGGCTGCTAGAAATTGAAACCAAAGGTTATTGCTAAGTGCTGTGTGTTTCCCCTTTTCAAATATTTAGAAGGACTTTACTGGTCATTATTTTCCCATAGTCTCACTTAAATATTTTGATTCTTCCCAGTGATCAGTATATGGAAGTGCCTGCTCTTGACTGATGCCAACTTTTCTCTCCCATGTGTTGGAGTTGGTGCTAGCTGCAGTGCAAACATTTTTTTTCTTTTTATCCCAATGACTGAGTTTTCAAGTAAATTCAGAAAGAGCTGCACGAAATATTTATCAAAATATCAAAATTAACACTTGATCAACCATTTAAAATTCAATTTTCTCTTACTAGTCTCAACCCATTAATTATAAATGTGGGTTGTTTCACAGTTGACAGTATCCCTTATCATAAGATTATATCCTGCCCTGTTGCATACCATTGAGAGAGGATTTTAATAGATGTTTACTAACACCTATGGCCTTTCTTTTTATTTAAAATGACATTTGTAAATCTTGCGCACAAATATGAAGTTGAATACATCTTCCACCGCTATAAAGAAAATGGATGAAAAATTCTTGTTTCAGACTTTTTGGTTTTTTTGTAGTAGTGGCATTTCCATTGAGAGCAAAAATAAAATAGTTGTATTTGTGATAATCTTTTTGTTGCACATTTGTGGATGGTAAGAGTTGTGTATCAGCTCATAAACTACTCTGAAAGAGGCATCGAAACTTGGGCTCACAGGGCAGAAAGATCTGATGCTGGAATTTGTGAAGCAGCTGTTTCACCATCACCACATTTATCAGGATCTATCTGTGCAGCTGCTGATTGTCGGATTGAAGTTGCACTGAGTGCCTCTGTAAGTGAAGTCTTTGGATAACTACTTCTACATTCTGTTGCTGGACAGGATGGGAAAAACATGTATGATAGAGAAAAACTACTCACTGGTGGTAACTTTATGTCATCATCAAGCACAGAGGTACTGTGAGGATGGGAGCCAGACACTACCAAGATAGTTCTCCTGTCTTCTGCCATCTTGCATCAATTCTGCTTGCATCAAGGAATATCATTTGGAGTCTTTTCTCTGCTTTACCACATTCTGGAAATCTCTAACTTTAAAGGAAGTGGGTGGATTGCTGGTTATATAATAGTTTTGACTGGCATTTATAGCATGCTTGCTTCTTGGTACACGTAGCCATAAAGCTGTCACTGCTGTTGCTGGGTAGAATGGGAGGAGGGAGAACTGGGATAAATGGAACTGCCAATAAGTAATCTTCATTTACATTTAGACAGATGTCAGACTCTAAGACTCTGAATGGAGAGCTAGGGTACTTCTGAGGACTCCTCCTGGCAGCTAGACCAGGGTGGGTCTCTTGAGTTCCAATAAAACACTATAAAGGATTTTTGTGTTTGACGTAGGAAGAACTAAGTAGCGAAACAGAAGTTTCAGAAGGAAAAACGCTAAAAACAGGTACCTGGAAAGGAAGTTCAGACTAAGTAGTCTGATACCATCTTAACTTCAGGGAAAAAAAGCAAGCAGGAAGGACGAGTGAGTTTTGGACAATAGCTATGTGCGTTTATGCTAAGGATGGGATATGGACTTTGGCTAGTCACAACTCCATTCATTAATTTTAGTTTCATTCAATTCTAGTCCTTTTTCGGTATATTAACACTTGAAATAACTTCAAATGAAAAGTAAACCTTTGAGAAAAAATATAGTGTGTGTGTATAGCTAGAATGTTCCTCTTTATAGTGTAAGAGAGCAAAAATTGCATGAAAGCCTCAGGGTTTTGAACACAGGAGAAAGTGCAATGCTCTGTGTCTCTAAATAAGTAGAAGCGCTCATGATGGATATCATAGGTAGGTTGACTCTATTTCCTGTTTTGGCCGGGACTGTCCCTTTTTTAAGTCCTGTCCTGGCCATCCAATGTTGTTGTTGTTGGTTTTTTTGAAAGCAGGTATTTGTCCCGTTTGCTATTCCTGACCTGATCAGTTGGCAGGAGCAAATGGGACTGTCAGGGCTGTTCCCCACTCTGGCATTCCGAGTGCAGAATGTGGGGGCCCGCAAAGACCTTAAATACCTTGCCTTTATAGACTCTGCTTACGAAAAAATCTCCCCAGAGTCACAGATGCACTAGCTCTGAAGAAAAACAAACAAAAAGCTTCCACCACCAAGTGATTTCACCTTAAAAAAACAAGAGGGAATACTTTAATTCCTTCCTCAGGGGTATACCAAGCTCTTTTGCTCCCAAAAGAGTTTGAAAAAGGAAAAGAGAGAAACAAGCTGCAGTCTCTGGTAGCTGATCACCCAGTCTTAGGCAGGCAAATATGCACACGCACACGCACGCACACACGCACCCCCTCCTGTTACTTTCCAGGACAGAAGAATCAAATCCTCACCATAAAAAGTGGTTTTTATTAACAAAACAAAAGATATACTTGATTGCTAGGTGTTACAGAACAACTAAATAAAACAAAGCTTTTGATATCGTCTCCCACAATATTCTTGCCAGCAAGTTAAGGAAATATGGATTGGATAAATGGACTGTAAGGTGGATAGAAAGCTGGCTAGATTGTCAGGCCCAACAGGTAGTGATGAATGGCTCGATGTCATGTTGGCAGTTGGTTTCAAGCAGAGTACCCCACGGATCGGTTCTAGGTCCGGATTTTGTTCAACATCTTTATTAATGACCTGGATGAGGGGATGGATTGCACCCTCAGCAAATTTGCAGATGACGCTAAGCTAGGGGGAGAGGTAGATACGTTGGAGGGCAGGGATAAGATCTAGTTGACTTAGACAGATTAGAGAATTGAGCCAAAAGAAATCTCATGAGGTTCAACAAGGACAAGTACAGAGTCCTGCACTTGTGACGGAAGAATCCCAAGCATTGTTACAGGCTGGGGACCGACTGGCTAGGTAGCAGTTCAGCAGAAAAGGACTTGGGGATTATAGTGGATGAGAAGCTGGATATGAGTCAACAGTGTGCCCTTGTAGCGAAGAAGACTAATTGCATATTAGGGTGCATTAGGAGGAGCATTTCCAGGAGATCTAGAGAAGTGATTATTCCCCCTTTATTCTGCACTGGTGAAGCCACATCTGGAGTATTGAGTCCAGTTCTGGGCCCTCCCATGACAGAAAGGATGTGGACTCATTGTAGTGGGTCTAGCGGAGGGCAACAAAAATGATTAGGGGGCTGGAGCACTTGACCTACAAGGAGAGGCTGAGGGATTTGGGCTTATTTAGTCTGCAGAAGACAAGAGTGAGGGGGGATTTGATAGCAGCTTCAACTTCCTGAGGGGAGGTTCCAAAGAGGATGGAGAGAGGCTGTTCTCACTAGTGATGGATGGCAGAAAAAGGAACAATGGTCTCAAATTACAGTGGTGGGAGGTCTAGGTTGGATATTAGGAAAAACTATTTCACCAGGAGAGTGGTGAAGTACGGGAATGGGTTACCTAGGGAAGCGGTGGAATCTCCATCTCTAGAGGTTTTTAAGTCTCGGCTTGACAAAGCCCTGGCTGGGTTGATTTAGTTGGGATTGGTCCTGCTTTGGGCAGGGGGCTGGACTCGATGACTTCCTGAGGTCTCTTCCAGCCCTATGATTCTATGGAATTAAAACACAGAGAAAATCTCTGGGAACAACTCTTAGATAGTGAATGGGGGAGGGAAGGCATGGATTCACAGAGAAGTTCAAATCAAACAACCAAAATAAAGAAAAATACCGTGATCATGACTAGATACACTTTTTCCCTTTATTTTACAATCCCTTCCTGGTTCAGTCCACTTCCATGCCCCAGATTCCTTGGAAGCATGGTAGTCCTGCCTGGGTTTAAATAATTCAGTGTGTCTCAACTCCTGGCTTAAATTCCCCACACAAAGAAAGCAGGCAAGGTAATTTATACAATTCAGATTTCAGCACTGTATCCCAATTGGTTCTTCTGGTCCCCTGCCAACACCCTTGCTAGCTCCCTGAGTTTAACCATTTAGTCACTGATTACTGGTCAGCACTCCTCCTATCTATCACAGGGACAAATGCCCGCTTTTGTCTAAAAAGGGGGGTGCAGTGCACAGGAACATGCAAGGGGTGGTGGCGAGCAGAGATGCCAGCTGTCCTTGGGGGAGGAGGCAGAGCTGCATTGGGAGGGCTGTGTTCCAGCATGGAGAGAATGTGGCAGGGTGCCAGCAACTGGAGTGGCATGGTCGCAGTGATCCAGCAGCAGCCTCTTTGGAGTGGCATGGTCGCAGTGATCCAGCAGAGTGGTTCTAGCAAGAGGCAACAAACAGCCTGATGTCTGTGGGGTACGTGGCTGGGGATGTCCCATTTTCTCTTTAGAAAACATGGTCCCTACCTGTAGACCTAATTCAACAGATCATCGAGGCTCTTGGGCTGTTGGGGGAGGAAAGGACATGGTCAGGGAGTAGTAGGGAAGCCTCGGCTTTGGGAAATACACACTGAGGGTATGTCCACACTTGCCCCCTAGTTCGAACTAGGGAGGCAAGTGAAGCATACCGAAGTTGCTAATGAAGCGCGGGATTTAAATATCCCGCGCTTGATTAGCATATTCGCGGCCAGTCGCCATTTTAAAAAGCCGGTAGCCCGAATGAACTCGCCGCGTGTAGACGCGGTAGTCCGATACAAAACCCTTCCCTCGAATTAACTGTTACTCCTCGTGCAGTTAATTCGAGGGAAGGGTTTTGTATCGGACTACCGCGTCTACACGCGGCGAGTTCATTCGGGCTACCGGCTTTTTAAAATGGCGACCGGCCGCGAATATGCTAATCAAGCGCGGGATATTTAAATCCCGCGCTTCATTAGCAACTTCGGTATGCTTCACTTGCCTCCCTAGTTCGAACTAGGGGGCAAGTGTAGACATACCCTGAGGAAGCAGGTTTCACTTCTAGGGTGTGTCTAGACTACATGGCTCCGTTGACAGAGCCATGTAGATGAGTGTACTCAGCAAAAGGAAATGAAGCAGCGATTTAAATAATTGCCGCTTCATTTACATCAAAATGGCCACTGTGCTGTGCCGATCAGCTGTTTGTCGGCACAGCTCAGTAGTCTAGATGGGGATCAACCGACCCCAGATCCCTTTGTCGTCAGATCCCTTATGCCTCATGTCATCAGATCCCTTATGCCATGCGTCTCTGGTAGAGATTCATAGGCTTAGAGTAACCTCATATCTCTGGCCTCTGCAGATCTTTTTGGTTCTGCTCACTTGCCATTACATTATGCAGGGTAGATGTTGAGAGACTGAGACTCCTCTGGTGTCCTGATTACTTTGTTTCTTCTGTGTTAGGTTCCCGAGAATCAGCCATGAGATCTATGTAGTGGAAATAAGGGAAAATTGTTGCACTTGAAAATTAATATTAAAGGCGAGAATAAGGTCTTCAGAGAGAGCTATTGCAGGGACTAACATTGTGTAAATGGTGTCATAGTGGTGTTGGATTTATTTTTAATTATTAGACCAGCCTGAGGAAATGTTATCAGAGTGCAGTGATAGCCCGTCCATTGCTCATTTGAGCATAACATGGAAATAGCAAAGCACTTGGCTTGGAGGTAGTTATAATGCAGACAAAGTATTGTTTGAGTTTATTTTTGTTTTTCTAGTTCTCAAGCAGCAGAAATGTAATCTAGTGCTGCAGTGAGATTAAATACTAGGGCAGATCCCTGTGGTACAATAAATAACTCAACTATACATTTCTCAGATTAATCATAATCTTCCATTAGGAGCCTTTGTACCTCCCGCTCCTCATATTTTGAAAAGTATTTGGCTGGTTGAAACCAAACAGATTTTGCAGTGATATTGCTCTCAATGGACATGATTCTTATTTCAATTATATTTCACTTGTGTTAGCCTGACATTTACTTTTGAAACCCCCTGCCCCTTCCTCCCTGAGTTACTCAGAAGCAGGCAACACTCACATGTGTGCCTGGGCACCTGACTTTTTTTACATTAAAGGAGATCCTGAGTATCCCAGTGTTGATGTTGGATAGTTGGGGATTCTCTATCCACCCCTTTGCTGCAGTCCCTTGCTTCTAAAGGAACATAAAATGGCGATGCCTCCACTTGGCAGGCCCCTGTACACACTTAATGGTGTGCCTTGGGAGCCTCCAGGAATAAATTTATTCCAGTGATAATCTGGATCTAACTCCAAAACAACAATTATAAATAATTAGAATTAATACACCTTTACTTAACACCTCAAAGAAACAGAGTTTAACATACTAAAACTGAATACAATCAATTAGCAAAGTACTCAGAAATAAATGAAACATATCTAACTGGCATTTACACTACCATTATTTATCCCTCCCCAGAGTGTGCACTCCTCTGGATCTCAGTCCCAGATGCTTGCGTGGGCGTGCTTGAAGGTCTGCAGCTGAAGTGCAGACAGCCCTGTGCAGGTTGTGTGAGTGTCAGTCCCAGCAGGCAATAAGCTGCAAAATCCCTCTGCCACTGGAGCAGGTGCCACCAAATGCCAGCAGCTCTGTTCACTGGGCAGATAACTCTGCCTCTCTTCAGACCTACAGTCAGTCTGTCTTCCATGCTCTGTCCCAAACAGCACTTTCCCAAGCAGCCACAATTACTCACAGTACCTTCTATGCAGGGTTATGCAGGCCCTTCTCAGCCACAGGCGCAGCCAGTCTCTCCCCTCCAGGGACAATCACCAGCAGCCCCTGAAGCAGCCTGCTAAATCCGAGCCCCAGCAGGCTCTCAGCAGCAGGCTCTAGCTTCCAGCAGCAGCTCCTGGGCTGGAAAAGGCTTCATATCAGCAATCTGGCTCCTCTCTCCAAATTGGAGCCCACCAACTCTCTCCCTGCACTGCCTGGAAGAGAGCAACAGTTTCCTTCCTTTTTCCCCAGGCATCAGGGAATTGTAGTCTTTAGGGCTACATTGCAGCACAAAGGATCCTCCCAGTAAAAGTCAGAGGCTCCTATAGTAAAGGGGACCTACACTTTGGTGGAGTTATTCCTGATTAACATCAAGAAGGGCAGAATGAGATTCACTGAGAACTCTTTTTTTTTCCCTGCCATGTTGGTTTACAGGGGTTTTTTTTATATATACTGAAATATCGTTAACAGAAAATGGGAATAAATAGGTCAACTTATAAATGCATTAAAAAAGGCAAAATACATTGCATGCACAATTATATAGGGGTCCTTTATTTTGTTTATTCTCTATTAAACTTTGAAGATTTTATTCTCTTCTAAATCCACTGTTCTGTCTTACAGCTTTCTGCAGGTAGCTTTATCCTGAGATAAATGTTGACAGCTGCTTGCTTTTTGCAGAATAGAGACAGATTGCTACAGTTAGAAGACTGGCTAATTCTTGTAGAAAATGACACACTAGGCTCAGTTATGCTAATATTGAGCTGCACTGGGGAGGAGGGTGTCTTTGACACCAGGAGGAAAGCACTGGGCAGTAAGAGTTGCTACTCCAGAGCAACATTACCATAGCACAGGGGTTCTCAAACTTTGTGATACCGCGACCCCCTCTAAGTTACTTGCGACCCCCCTCTAAGTTGCTTATGACCCCCCCGGGGGGTTGGGACCCACAGTTTGAGAAATGCAGCCATAGCATAATCCTGCTAGCATATGGGAGCTGGTGCTGTCATATCTCTGCGGGTATGTTTACACTAGCCCCCTAGTTCGAACTAGGGAGGCTAATGTAGGCATTCGAACTTGCAAATGAAGCCCGGGATTTAAATATCTCGGGCTTCATTTGCATGTTCCCGGGCGGGCGCCATTTTTAAATCCCCCTAGTCCGAGCTAACTGCCCGCGGCTACATGCGGCAGTTAAAAGTTAATTCGAACTAATGACTTAAGACCTTCCTTGAATTAATGACTTAGTTCGAATTAACTTTTAACTGCCGCGTGTAGCCGCGGGCAGTTAGTTCGGACTAGGGGGATTTAAAAATGGCGCCCGCCCGGGAACATGCAAATGAAGCCCGAGATATTTAAATCCCGGGCTTCATTTGCAAGTTCGAATGCCTACATTAGCCTCCCTAGTTCGAACTAGGGGGCTAGTGTAGACATACCCAGCCACATGCTCTTGCCCTCAAGCACATCTTGTGGCACAGTGACCATAATTTAGCTTAACCAAAAATGGCTTGTTTTTCAGAGGTGCAACTATCTGTAGCTCCCATTGACTTCACTGGCAAGTCACTACAGTTCTCAGCACCTGTGAAACTCAGTGCCCACGTGTGGATTTAAGAATCAAAATATGGTCTAAACTACAGGCTGGACCTCCCTGGTCCAGCAGCCTCAGGACCCAACTTGTCCTGGGTGAGGGATTTTGCCAGACCAGGGGAGGTCATTTTTGGACCCCTACCACTGGCCCCCCTCACACAGCTGCTGGCCTCCTGGCTGGCTCCCCACCTCATGTTGGCCCTGCTACCCTCCCGACCCCACTGGGCAGCCGTCACTGCTGTGGCTCCAGGACCCGGCAGGCAGTCCTGAGCTGGGGTTCCAGGACCTGCCTGGCAACTGCATGCCACGGTTCCCTGTCCCACTACGCTACTGTGGCTCACAGCCCTGCTGGGCAGCCACGTGCCGGGTCTCCCAACTCTGCTGGGTAGTCCTGCTGCCACATGCTAGGTGGCCCCACTGTAAGCTTGCTGCAGGCAGCCCACTTCCCTGCCGGCCCTGTAGGGATCCTTGCCACTGGCCCTTCACCGGGAGTCTATGGTTCTGCAACATCCATGCCAGACCATGGATGTTTCCGGACCGGAGAATCTCAGTTAAGAGAGCTGCAACCTATAGAGTCTCAAACTCATGACCTGCCATCTACGGGCTAGCATATTTGCAATCTGGCCCAGGTGACTAGGGATATAAGCAACTAATCAACTAGTTGACTATCAACTTATCAGATAGTTGACACACTAGTTGACTAGTCGCTTCCTCCCCCTTGCTTGTGCTGGGGAAGGTGCTGGGGGGAGCCAGCTTAAAAGCTGGTTCGCTCCAGCTTTGTGGGAGGGAGCAGTGGTGCAGCAAGGGCACTCCACCTTTGAAATGTACAAGAGTCTACACTGGGCTCTTGTACATTTCAAAGGGAAGCGCCACATGGAGCCTGGGGCCAACAGGGGACTCAGAGTCCTCCGCTGGCCCCAGGCTTCACATGTTGTTTCAATCTTTGAAATGCACAAGAGGCGCGCAGCACTTCTGCCTTTGAAATGTAGCAACAGCCGGGTGGGCTCTTGCTACATTTCAAAGTGGAAGCACCCTTACTGACTGATCGAATAGTCGATGGAAATTCCATCAACTGTTCGATTAGTTGATTAATTTTAATATCCCTACAGGAGACACGGGGCATGTCTGAATTTGTCCCCATGCCCTGCCCTTTCCTGACACTTCCCTGCTCTCTCCTCATCCCAATGTCACCCTGGTCCCTGAGGGACCCAGTCTAAATCTAAGTAAGGAAATTTTGGCCACAGAATATCAAACTACTCCTTCTGAGGGCTTCTCATCAGTCTCTACAGAGCTATCAATACTACCATTCCCAAATAACAAATCAAATACAGCACCAGCCAGGTCCAGTAGTGTACTCCAACCTCTGTGTGTGGTGGGGCACTCCCTCCTGCCCTCACTGGTGGATGGGGAGGGGTCCCGACTCCACGAACCCAGGTACCGTCTACCCCCTAGAACCTGGTTCACTGGCCTAAGTCAATATGTACAGTCGCTAGATAGTCCTTTAAGGCAAAGCCCTCCGGCCTGAGTCCATAAACACAGTTCAAAATATGGCCCTTTAAGGCAAGGCCCCCCGGCCTGAGTCCATATACACAGTTCAAGGTATGGCCCTTTAAGGCAGGGCCCTCGCTGGCAGGTCAGGGCTGTAGCGGGATCATACCCCTGGTAGGGGGACCCGGGCCCACCCTACTC
Organism: Pelochelys cantorii; assembly: GCA_032595735.1. Classification (NCBI taxonomy): domain Eukaryota; kingdom Metazoa; phylum Chordata; order Testudines; family Trionychidae; genus Pelochelys; species Pelochelys cantorii. Next base: position 326,152,111 of record CM064326.1, on the reverse strand, counting down.
CACCGGGTCCCGGCCCAGGGCCCTGTGAGTGGCAGGATGGCGTGCCACTCCCTCGGCGGGAAAGTCCTGCCGAAACACGCCAAGGTTCCCGGGGTGGGAAAGGTGGCTCCTGCTCCTGCCCTGAGCCACTTCCTACCTGGTCTGCTGGAACTACTCCCCACGTACTTGTCAGGTTGGCAGCCCTCACTGGGGTGACGTCTCTTCGACAGGCCGCCTCTGCGATACCCCAACTTGCCTTGGCATCTCCACTGGCTTCTCCTGAGGTCTCGGGTTGCTGCTGGTCAGGAGCCGCCTTCATCGGTCCTTCTCCTCCAGCTGCCAGCCCAGACTGAGCCCTTCTCCAGGCTTTTATAGTTGAGCTGCAGCCTGGACATGCTCAGTAGGGCTGTCGGGGAGTGGCCTCTGCAGCCAGGTAACCCTGGCTGGGCCCTGTGGATTCAGTGTGCGGCTGCCTTGACCCGTCATACTGTGGGTATTTGGAGAGTCAAGTTCACCTCTGCTGTTGTCCATTGAATTCCGAGTGCTAATTTGGCCCTGTCTGCACTTTTAGAGACCAAGGCTATATTTCACTCAGACTTTACTGCATAAGCTGTCTCCTCAAGCAGTCTGAAATGGAAAAAGAATTGACAGTCTAGAATCACAGATTCTAGATATGCTAGGATCAAGATCCAGCCTGCAGGAGAGCTCTATTTTGTGTTGACACTAGAAAGAAGCCATGTGAAGGCTTTTGACTGGTCTTAAATGTAAGCAGTTTCAAGGTGGTACAGCCATTCAGAATGGAGAGTGAGAGGTCAGAACACAAAAGAGAAGACAAATTGGTAAAAATAGGTTTGATTGTGACCTTTTTTATGCTATGTTGTTAGTCTTAGAACCTTTGTAAACCAAGGCTCAGATGCTAGCAAATATTGCAAAAGCTGATCCTCTCTGTACAGCTGTAAGACTTTATGCTGTTAGAGGCCAGTGATACAGCTGTTACAAATGTTAGGTATAAAAATGTTAAGTTGCTTAGACAATAGTTGAATAGCAGCAAGCTCAGAGGAGATTAAAAATTACATGTGTACTCACAACCATTAGTGAATTTAGATTCTGCACACCCCTGGAAGATAAGGAAGTATTACGATTAGCATTTTACAGATGAGGAACTGAGACACCAAGAGGTTGTTGTTGCATATAGCAGTTCGAAAATTTGGGGGTGCACTGCCAGGGAAGGGTGGGCTGAAGTGTATTTGGGGGTATGAGAAGCTTTAGGGAGGGAAAAACTTATTGTGCACAATTTACCCACAACAGTGAATAACTAACAAAGTTGAGATCTATCAGGTCCTCAGATGGCACAGTGAATTTGACTCTAGATGGCGTTGTGCATTTTGGCAGTTTTCTGTCAAGATTGCATAGCATTAATGTATAGAAGGCACTGATCTGTATAATCTGTTTGTGCTGTGCCATTTAACGGAAAGTAAAAGGAGATCTCCAGATATCTTCCTCAGGCATCCTACGCAGAATGGAATTGCTCTGCTCTGAAAAAGAGGCTCACCCATCACACTAGTAATAACAGTGTGATGCCCATAATCAGTGTCTCACTTAAAATTTACATTACTGTATACTAAATGGCTCAGTTGGAACCAATACAGTACTGTTATAAATATTGTATTGGTATGTACACAGATACAAAGAAAGGGGACATGATCAAATAAGGTTGAGAACCACTGGCATACAGATCCCAACACAGGGCCCCATTGTGCAAGGCATTGTACAAGCACAGAGTGTACGTCTGCACAGCAGTGTTATTTCAGAATGATGTCAGTTATTCTGAAATAACATAGTCTGCGTCTACACTACAAGCAGTTATTTTGTCATAAGGTCGAAATAATGTCGAGCTGGAGGATTTCTTACTCCGACTCCTGTAACCCTCATTTTACGAGGAGTAAGGGAAGTTAGAAGAAGAGTGTTCTTCCTCAGACTTCCTGCTGAGTAGGCAGCGCCAAAAGCCAAAATAATCTATTTCGACTTCAACTATGCAGTTGACATAGCTCAAGTTGCATAGCTTATTTTGGCTTTAGCCCTGCTGTGTAGATGTACTCATAAGGACAACCCATACCCCAAAGAGCCTACACTCCTAAACAGACAAAACTAAGGAGGGGAGGGGGAAAGCTGGAAATCATTCCAAGTCTAGCTCCTTAAACACAAAACCTTCCATCCTCTTGACAATTGAAGAGACCACTATCTACCTGAGGAAAAACATCAGATTTCATCTTGAAAATTAGAATGCCATAACATACTGTGATGGAGTGGGGATTGTCTGTAATCTGTATGAATATTGTGTGCCTTACTGTCCCCTCTATGCTGCATGGCTAACTAGATGGTGGGAAAAGGCTGTTTACTCTTGGGAAAGGCTATAACACAGGTGAGACTGATACCTACCTGTCTGGGGCCAGTGGAGAGTCATGAAAACTATGGCAAATCCAAACACCAGGATATTTACCAGCTAGTAACTAACAACCATGGAGGCCCACCTTTTCTACAGGAAGCCAGCGGTGTTTGACCGGATGAGAACAAAGGATTGAGGAGGGGTGGGGGGGCAGTTGGGACTGGCCTGGGAACTGAACAAATAACACTGAGGGACACAGCTGGAGCCAAGGGGAGATGCGGGTTGGCTGGGGCTCTGGGTAACTGGAATGAACCATGCTTTAACTTTCTTTTCTTTGTGCTAATGAACGACTTTCTGTGCTGTGTTCCATTTGACTAATAAACCCTTCTGCTTTTAAACACTGGCTGAGAGTCACTGGAGATGCTGAAGACTGGAGTGCATTGCTCTCTTTCAGGGCACAAATCTCTCTCAGGTGCCCATCTCAGGAGGACTTGCTGAAGGGAACTCCTAGTGTAAAGGAGGCCTGCTGCAGTCATAGAGGTTTGGTCCCAGGAGATAGTGGTTTATCCTAGCTAAAGAGTGAGACCCTAAGTGGGTCTTGCCCTCTGAAGAGGTCCTCTCTGGGACTGTTACAAGGCACTGGACCTGTGACGCATACTTAGTGTGACGTCTGGCATTCTAAGGTTTTACAGTGGATTTAGAGGAACTTAACAGATATCACTTAGTCAAAAAAAAAAAAAAAAAAAAAAAAACAAGCCCATTTTCTATTAGCAATAATAGTGTCTGACTGAAGTCTGATAGAGTTGTAAAATAAATTCCCTGGCTGTTATCTGAGTACAGAACAGAGTTATTCTCTGTGCATTGTAGATCTGATTTTACTCCCATAGTCATGAGAACTGGGTGTTACAACAGTGAAACCAAGGTACTTTCCCTTGTGTAAATGAGATCAGAATTAGGCCATGTACTCTAAAAGATTTTCCTATTACGAGGCTGTAATTTTTGTGTGGACAGACCATTAGTCAGTCTCTTTCTCAGCAGGTTTAAGAGATAACAGTAGCTTTTTGAATGATTAAATTTTGCTCATGGACTATTTTGCATAAAAGGTTAATAAGTATACAGTTAATACCATAGTCAAAATGTCTGTGTTTTAGCTTTAACAACTTTATTCTACGCTGTAAATCTGTGGTAATTTCAATATTTTGGACAGGCTCCTTTTAAAATGTCTACTGTTCTGTGATTCATTCATATTTGGACTTGGAAGTTACATTTATATTCTTGCAGGAACAAGTATTCTTTATATTTATTTATATTCTTGCAGGAACAATGTTTCTGGTAGTCGTAGATACTTGGCAGCTGAATTTCCTTGTCTTCTTGCTGGTAAGAGACAAGTTTTCAAGATGGAAGAACTCTTCACATCCTGAAGAAGGTTTTACAGTGGATTTCTTCAGGGCCAGGAGAATTCTCTGTTGCTCAAAAGCTTGTCTCTTTCACCAAGAGGGATGTTAGCAACAAGTTGACCATCCAATATGCAAATGCTTATCAGATAGTTGAGTAGCAAATGGAGGAGGAGCAGGAGCCAGTGCTAGGGCTTGAAGCCAGTTCTGCCAGCATCGTCTCCATGGGGGGCAGGGGAGGCAGAGGCACAGCAGGGAAATGGTGCGAGTGAGGACTGCTTTAGTCCCCACTGGTACTGGTTCCCATTGCCTGCGCTTCTGCTTTTGAAATGTACAAGAACCCTCCAGGGTGCATAAAGCCAGTTCCCCCCAGCACTGTCTCAGGGGTGCCACCTGCCCCCCTCTATTAGAGGCAGCATGGGGGGATAGGGGACACTGCTCAAAAGCAGTGCCTGTCCGCTCTGGCACCATCCCCTGTTCGTGGCAGCCAGTGCTGGCCACGGACAGAGACTGCTGCCTGAGCAGCCCCTGCCCACAGCCAGACCTGGCTGCTGCTAACAGAGGCTGCTCCAGCACTATCCTCTATTTGTGGCCAGCCCTGGCCGCCACGAACAGAGCAGTTCGACTCAGCGTGAGCCAGGACCGAGCAGTCCCGGCTTGCACTGATCTCTGCACCTCAGTGGCTCTTACTACATTTAAAATGCAAAGCAGCAGTGTGGGTGGCTCCAGAGCTGACTCCTGGAGCTACCTCCGCTTCAGCTCTGCACAGCAGCACTTATCAACTAATCGTATAGTCGACACAAATTGTATCGAGTGTATGATTAGCCAGATAATCTCATTTTAACATCCTTATTCACCAAGAGAAGCTGGTCCAATAAAATGTCACTTCACCCATCTCATCTCTAAGGGTATGTCTACACTACAAAGTAATTCGAAGTAACAGCAGTTATTTTGAATTAACTTTAATAGTTAATTCACAGGCAAACCGCTATTTCGAAATAAATTCGAAATAGTGGAGCCCTTATTTCGAATTTGTAAACCTCATTCTACGAGGAGTAACACCAAATTCGAAATAGCTATTTCGAATTAAGTGCTGTATAGACAATTAATTCGAAATAGGGGCCCTCCAGCCCTTCCCAAGGAGCCCTGGTGGCCACTCTGGACACAACCAGGAAAACTTACTCTCCTCTCCCCCAGCCCCACAGCCATTAAAGGGGTAGACCCTGGCCACAGTGCCTGTGCCACCTCCAAACCCACCAGCCCAGAGCCAACAGTGGCCACCGGGGCCCCTGACCCAGTGGCCCCAAAACATGAGCCAGCAAGTCACTGGCAGCCAGCCCTCCACCGCTCCCCAGGAGCAGTCTGCCAGCTCCCAGGAGCCTGACGGGCTGGAGAAGGCGGGTGCCTTCCTGGTCCAGGGTGGAGATCATGGACCTTATTCAGGTTTGGGGGGGATGCCCCCAACATCCATGATCTCCGCACTAGACGGAGGAACGCGGCCGTCTATGGCAGGATAACTGCCAGCCTGGCCACCAAAGGCCACATGCAAACCCAGGAGCAGGTTTGCATGAAAATCAGGTTGGCCCAGCGAGACCCCCAACCCTGGTCCCTGAGCTTCCCCTCCCTCTTCTTCCCCTTGCTTCCCCCTTCCAGCTCCCTCCTCCCAGGTTTCCCCCTCCCCTCTCCCACCCTCTCTCCTCCTGTCTCCCACCTCCTTTCCTCAGTCTCCCCAGAGTTTCATTCCCCCACCCCAGTTTTGTTAAATAAAGACAGTTCGTGTTTATGAAAAAATGTGTATTTTATTTGACACCAGGAAGGGGGGCTAGGGAGGGGTAAGTGGAAGGACGTGAGGGAGGAATGGGGCACGAGCTCCTGGTGGGGAGGACCGGGGTGGCTCTGAGGGCTCCTCAGGATGGACGCTCTCCCGCAGGGCCTTCTGGATCCTGACAGCCCCCCGATGGACCCCCCTGGATGGCAGCCTGCAGCAAGTGCAGCCAGGCTGATGGCAACGACCCCACGAGACGCACCGGCGTGCCCAGGGGCATCTCTGGCTCCATGTGGCCGAGTGCTGTGGTGTCCTGAGTGCGGGCACTCAAGGTACTCCAAGACAGGACTGCTTTGCTGTCCCTCATCGAGGTAGACAAGCAAGCAGGGAATCCTGAGAACTGTCTGTCCGGGGTGGGGGTCGGGTCCCTTTGAGCACGGAGCTCAGTTAGCCTCAGGCAGCAGCCCCACACACTAAGTCCTAACCTGATGCCCTGCCGGCACTGGTTCCGGCCAGCCTTAACTTTGGTTCAGGGTCCACTCAGTGTGGACGTGCTATTTCGAAATAGCAAAACGCTATTTTGAAATAGGTTTTGTGTATTGATGTGTTATTTCGAATTAGCTTAATTCGAATTAACTATTTTGAATTAAGTTAATTCGAAATAGCATTGTAGTGTAGACATACCCTAATACTCTGGAACAAACATTACTACAATAACACTGTTATAACACTGCATACATAAATCATTCACTCAGCCCTATTTATACCACTCTGCTAAAGTTTCATGGTGTAAAAGCTTTTTAAAGTATTTGAATTATGGATGAAGAGACATTAAAGGCTGGAATTGTCATCTATTGGATAGAATTGAAACCAAGATTGACCCAGTGTTTCTGACTTGGTCACAACCACGTCAGTCCCATATACATCTTGTCCTCCAGATAAAATGTGGAGCAGCAACCATATATAAATCTTGAGTAAATCTAGGCTGAATGCAGCTGGTATTGGATGTACTAAAGTTTATAGTCTGTTATTTCATCATAGGCAGATCATCCTGCACAGTTCTTAACAAAGGCTTTAGTGGTTGTTCAGTCTAGCTACTGTTCTTTGGGTTGGGTAAAAAACAGACAATTCACGAAACAGTGCCAGAGGCCATCAGGTGTTGCTTTGTATAATCCAACATCTGTAAGTATCAAATACTGGCGATGCTACAGCCCATCAGTAAAAGTAATGAAAGGTTATTTTCCTTAGAACACTGAGATTATCATGATTTTAGGACCTTTGGCACCCAGCCATATGTAGAGGTCTCCAGGAAAGAGAGTAAATTCCTGTAAATCAACCTTGGGCAGATTGCCTCAGGAGGGGAATTGACCCATGAGATCTGAACTGTACATTTCCCCCCTCTTGCTATCGGTGACTTGGCATCTGACTGGACTTCAGATCTCTTGAACAGCATCAGCCCTATCCCCACCTGCTCCTTACATTCCTCACAGGCCTAATCAACTCTGCCTGCCTGAGTCCTATTTCTTATTTTCTCCTCAAATTCAAGGCAGTTCTACTTATCCTTAGCTCCCAGTCCTTTCTCTTGTACCTACCTACCCCCTATATTGTACAGCTGTATTGATCTCTGCCCATTCCCACCCCCACATACACACGCCAGTTCAAAATATCAAACTCCTTTCCCCCCACTTAGGCTCTCAGTCCCCCTCTTCCTACTTGGCACTTGTCCATGTGTCTTTCCATCCCTTAAGTCAGACTGAAAATCACGTGAGGCCATCTTCCAAACTACACTCTTATCCCCTGTGATCCCTTCGTTACCTGATGTGGGCCTCTGCTCTTCATGGCAAAGCCAGAGAGCCTTGAACAGGCAGTGAATAACTATTAAAATGATGTGTGAAAACTGCCTTTGGATGCTAAGGGGTGTTTATTTCATTAGCTAGCCGTAAATGTTTCATCAGTCAAACTAAAATGCATTGTGAATCACTACAGGGAGCTGAAGAGAGATATGTTGCAAAAGTCTGCAAAAGTGCTGTTTTATACCTGGATGCAATCCCATTGAAGTCAATGAAATGATTCATCTTGATTTTATAATGGGAATTCGAGGAGGCCCTGAACGTTGTGGTGGGTATTAGTTAAGACATGTTAAGTGTGTATCTATGTACGCTTAATACTTTGGCCAGGGATTTTCACTCAGATCCCACTCAGTGATAGGAACTCAACTATCTTCCTTAGGCTCCTTTGAAAAGGTAAGCCTGAGTACTCACCTGAATACTCGCCAATATTGTATAGATACTGCCAATGCTCACCAATACTACATAAGTACTAGAATTAGGAATGATCAGGGTGCTGGTGCACCCCCTGGCTTGAAGAGGTTTCCATTATATGCAGGGTTTACAGTTTGGTTGAATGGTTCTCAGCACCCTCAGGCTACGTCTAGACTACAGTCTTCTTGCACAAAAAGCTTTTTTGGAAGAGATCTTCCAAAAAAACTTCTTGCGAAAGAGAGCGTCCACACTGCAAAAGCAGTGCCTGGACTCTATCTCACATGTAAGCAGTGATTGCTATGGACAGAATGGCCACCAGGGCACCTGTGCTTTTTCCTCTTCCCTTTTCTTCTGAAAAAACTCGCTCTTCCTTGTCCACACATGCCTTTTTGCGAAAGAGCTGTTTTGCAAAAAGGTTCTTCCTCGTAGAATGAGGATTACCAATTGTGCAAAAAGCCCTCTGTTCTTTCAATTTACTGTCGAAAGAATGTGCTTGCTGTGTGGACATAACTCAAGTTTTGTCGGGAAAACGGCTGTTTTTCTGACAAAACTCTGTAGTCTAGACATAGCCTCAATTGAGGACAGCTGTTCCAGCATCACTGCTGTACTGTAGTCCCACAGGTGGCAGTGTAGTGACCTGCCATGTAGGTTGATAGCAGATCTTTAGTGGTCCAGTGCAGACCTCTACCATGTGAGCTCAACTAGTAGTTCCATCAGTTGTTACTGTTGTGGTTTTAAACTGTTATATCCTAGTGGACCAACTGATTTGAGGGTGAAGTACAGACTGTTCTAATTTGGGCTACAGCTACAGGGGATAGTATAGCAATTGACGAGAAAAAAACCCAGTATGATTATTAAATGTGACCTGCAAAGGACCTAAAAACCCCCAACCCTAGGCTAGAGTCTGCTTTTGCTTTTTTATTTGTGTGTAAGAGAGGCATGTTGGATTTCTGTATTTTGCTCATTTTTGCTTTATAAGTCCAAGGGCTGTCCAATTGATCTTCTCTGATTTTGCAGGAGGATTACTGGACTTAATTTTTTTTCTTGAACACTTCTATTAAATTAACCAGAAATGTAGAATCATGAATCAGAGCAAGGTTAGATGACATGATTATAAACACTAGAAGCCATTCTATACTGGAGCATTCATTGAGTATCGATTTACTGGGTTTAGAGCAACAGTAAAAGAATCTCAAAAAATCTTCAGTGTTCATGGAGCCTAGAGGACTGTATGCTAGGCAATTATTGACACTATGCTGAATCTATCAATTCCAAGCTTGTTTTTGGAAAATCTTAGAAAACTGGTCAGAGGCAGAATTTGTACATAGGTCCCAATCCTGTCCTGTATTGTGGCACAGAGGCAAGGATGGAGCTAAGGAAAAAATGCTACTAGTATAAACAAAGGGGCTGAGCTCTCTAGCTCTTTCCAACCAAATCTGATTCTCCATGAGATATCACTGGCTAAGTATCACTTCTCTAGATGATTACATGAATTGCAGAGTGTCATGGGTGTGGCAGGACAGGCTGCAAATGTCGGAGGTTCAGCAAGTGCCACTTTTAAGTTAATTGGTGAACTATTCTACTAGGATGATAGTAGGAGATAATATGATGTTGAAGATGAGTCATTTAGATGATATATCGAAAATGACTTGTATTAATTAAAGATTCCATGTCACTTTTCATGGGCCTGATCCAAAGCCCACTAAATTCAGTAGAAAGGCCCTAAGGAACAGCTTGTGTGTTGTAGATGTTTTAAAATGGATTTTGTATTCCCTTCTTCCTGTCCTAAAGCACTGATGTGCATTATTAAACACTGACTGTATTTCACCATGGGTGTATATTTCTGTGATGGTGGTAGTGATCTTATACAGTTTCAGTGTGTAAAGCACTTAAGGATTGTGCAGGATGAAGAATGCTATACAGTATAAATACAGTATAAACTCTTGCTATTTGTAGTAATCAATAAAATATGCTGAATTTTTGTTCTTTTTGGTGACTGCCAACTGCCAGTTATCATCTCAGTACTATACTCTGATAATGAATGAGGGAAAATATTTTTACATTTGAGAATCTTGATGCTAATGAAATTCTGAGAGTTCAAAACAAGTAATTAGATTTATAAAAATATGCAAGATGCCTCACAAAGAATCAAGACTGCACTGTGTCTAATCAGCTTTAAAAAGCAAAAGGAGTTTTTGTACAGAACAGAGTAGACATGACATGAAAATGTCACCTGGTGAGTCCTCCTTTGCTCTTTTGTCTAAAGCTGAAATTGAAGAGGTTTGGGGATCATTGAGATTCAGTGGCTGTTTTACTGAAAGGTTTTACCGGACAGCTTTTGAAAAGATGTTAGGAATTTTATCAGATTGGGATAAGCTACGTTTGCATTTTTGTTATTAGGCTAACCCTTATCAAGTTCCTATAAACAGACACTTTGTAATGATTAAAGAATTTAAAATTGCCAGCTGAGACTGAAAGGCCCCCATAGGGTCATCCAATCAGTTCTTTGTACATGTTAAAAGGTTACAATCAGAATAAGCCTGTGAATTACCCTATAAATGATGGGCAGATCGTACCTTTCCCATGGGAGAGAAAAGAATATTTCAGAGCTACTATAAGGCTGAAATCGTGTGACTTCTGAGGAATTCCCGTCTTGGAGTAAAGGGATTTGAAGTCTAACAGATGGCAGAGGGGAATGGATGCAGCCTTGCAACACCCTGTGAACCAAGGGAAATCTTGGGCTGAAGTCTGTGGATTGCAGGTTTTCCCTGAGGAAAGCCAGACACACTATACTTGTTCCAGGACTCCGGTACCCCTGACAGCATTGTGCCCTTTAAAGGTGTGTTCTCTTTGTTGGCTCTCTCTTCCAAGGCAATACAAGCGGTAGGAATCTAATGAACAGCACTAGATCCCTGTTACTTTTGTTTCTAAATAGTTTCTCTTTCTGGTTCTCCTGACTAGTGTATTACTTGATTTGGATTTGTGACATTGCGTGGAAAGGTTTAAATCAATCAAATCACTTCCATAGATTATTTTTAAAGTGATGAAAATGCCTTTTTGCAGTATTCAGTTACTTTATTAATTTCATATTGACAGTATATTTGGTGAGCCACCAAAATGAAGTCCCTGCCCCCCAGTGGTCTTAAATTAAAGTAAACATCTAAAGAACAAGACCTGTTGGGAAAAGTAAAGAGTAGGAATAATTGAGATAATTCTGTTTTTCTCATAATTAAGGAGCATTGTGGATGTTTTACAACATACATTTGTAGCCATAATTTTACTCTTAGTCACTAGAATTTAAAAAAACAAAACAAAACAGTATCTACACATACCACAGATAGAACTATGACTTTGGGCACCCATGTCGTTAAATGATAATATTAATGGAGTTTGATTCTGAGAAGTAATAAATGGCTCTTATACTTGATTAAGCACAGGAGTGTATCTAGAGCATTAAATGAACTACAAAACCCATTTTGAACATTGAGTATGTTGTTCTTATATAACTAGGTAAAAGAGAGAATCAATAGAAAAGCTCAATATTTTCTTTGGGAGGGAGCGGGGAACTATTTTGTGGAAATAATTGTAAGGTATGCCTGAATCAAAAGTTCATTGTGGATCCAACCCAGAGCTATATTAAGTAATTGACCTCTGCCGTCATAATGGGCCAAACTAAAGTCCTAGTCCTATTAATCTCTGAGATGGTTTGGCTGTTCATTTGAAGTTTGATGTTCATTTTCATGTCTGGAAATAATAGTGACCATTAAAATTTATTTTTTACTGGGGCTATATCTACACTGCAGATAATATCGAAGCAGCCGCAGTCGGTCTTCCAGGGTTCTAATTAGTGGGTCTAGTGAAGACACACTAATTCAGACTGAGGGGGTGCTCCCGTTAATGCTGGTACTCTTGCTTCTGTGAGGAATAAGGGAAGTCGAAGGGAGCGTGTTCACCCTTCGACTTCCCGTAGTGTGGACAGTACCAAGCTTCCAGTTAAGACACTTAGACTTAAGGTACACAATTAACGTAGTTGAAGTTGCATATCTTAATTCGAATTTATCCCCTAGTGTAGACCGGGGTGGGGGAATAAACACAGCTGCAGGAAGAACAGTTCACTAAAATCCTCTCTCTCAGTAGCTAGGATAGGAAATTGAGTGGAGAACATTGGACTAGAAGGGTGACGTCATCTTGAGACAAAGGGATGGCTTCCCTGAATACGTATCAGGTCTGAAATGCTTTTGTGGGTATTCCCAGGTTAAATCCCTACTTCCAATATTCCAAAGTATTTAAACTTAGTTCTGTGAATTTCTGTGTCACGTCCTTTGGATTAGTCCTGGAAAACCAATGTCTTGCCTGTTCTACATGAATGTGAGAGGTCCATTGATACCTTTTGTGTATGAATAATTTCCCCTTCCAGAATTGAGTAGTATGCTCTTGACCTGTCTTCCAGTATCCTACCTTCCAGCCAATGGTAGGCAACATTTCATTTATGATCTGTGTGCTTAGGGTCAAACCCTGAAGCCCTTATCCAGGGCTTGAACATATACACAGAGCTATAGATGTTGGAAACCAAAAATGTAGACACCGTGTAGATTCAAGCAGGAGGGTTTATTACACACAGCACTGGCGGAGTGCCACCTTGCCACTTGGGCTCAGCGAACAGTGCCAAGCAAATAATTACAATAGACTATATAGGGAGCTGATGGGCGGAGAGAAACAACAGGGTGGGAGTTTCCGAGCCCTTGGATAGGTTCTAGCAGCAAGGCAAAATAGGCACAGTAAGCCAATCGTCTAAAAGATTATATAGTAGTTCCGCCCATGGCTCAGGTTAACATGGTTGCTAAAACACAGATATGTGCCAAGAATTGCAATGCATAGCTACATTCCGGTTGGGATCCATAGAAGTGATGATGGTGCTTTTTCCGACAGGTGCGGGGTGCAGTTCATAGGTACTTGTCTAGGGGTATAAAGAAAAAACAAAACAGAGTGAGGTACTCAGCAAGCAATTGTTTATAATATGCCTTTGATAAATTTGCAAGTAGGACTTGTTAAAGGGGTGGGTGGGTGCTATCTCTAGTTCCTTGGCAACAATTCATGGTTGGCCTTGAGAAGGCAGCTGGGCGTGCTTTCCCATGCCAGACGCAGACTGCGGGGAGAGGAGGGGGCGGCATTCTGCAGAGCCGTAACCTTGGGTGTGTATGTGAAATTCATGATATCCAATTATTGCTTTCCGTTTGGTGTTGTGCTGCCTAGCTTATAAACAGGCAGGGCTGCTTTTCTGTGTTCATCCTGTTTTCCCAGAGCTTCCTGTTATCTGTATTGGCTCATCAAGGCCTTGTGTCTTTGCTTCGACTACGCAGCAAGGCCTCAGCAAAGGCTTAACCAGAGACTGTGATTTAAGGTTTTACCTATATATCAAAGGGCTACTGGCTATTTTTACAGTGGGTTAAAAACCTGTTCCTACAATAGGAGACCCCTTTGTGTGTGAATCTTGACCTTCTTGACAAGGTGCTTTTGAGCTGGGATAAAATAGGGAAATGGAGCTTTAACATTCCAACTGTCTTGGAAACTTACCATCTTGCAGGGTGAAGTCTGCTGAGTAACATTTTTTTTTTTTTAGCTGTAGTGAACATTGTATTTCAAGGCTCAACAATTGTGTTTTGTAAATACAATTGTTCATACTTCCTTGCCTTAGAAATATGGAGGTCTCCAGGTTGAAAGCCTGAGTGCTCTCTGTGTAGATTTACTGAGACCTGTGGTCCCTGTCACTTATCTTGAGCTGTACAAAAAGCAGTGGGAGCTCAATGTGCTCCTATTAAATCACTGAAGATTTTGCCATTAACTTAAGTGGAAGCAGAACAAACCCCATGATGTATACATTTTGTCTCTCCTAAAGCAAACTGCAAATTCTAGATTTAGCACGAACAGTCTTTTGAAAAACATTTAAAAAACAGTCTAGCAGAACCTGAAAGACTAACAAAACATGTAGATGGTATCATGAGCTTTTGTGGGCACAACCCACTTCTTCAGATGAATGGAGTATTAAATGTCCAGTTCCAAAATAAATAGAATAAATAGAAGGGAATGGCGGGGGGGGAGGGGGGGCGGTGGAAGGGAAAGGAAAAAGGGGAAAAAAGTCAATTACAGCATTCATGTTACATGATAGGGAAGGTGCAAATTGTTCTTAAATACCCATTGTTTGGACAGTCTCTACAGGAAACAATTAATGGACACTAATCAGATATCCGAAAAGGCAACACACAGAAACCTGTTGGAGAACACTTTAACCTTCCTGGACACTCATTAATGGATCTCAAAGTCACCGTGTAGTTTCAGGCCAATTCCACATGCCAAACACACAGGGAAGCCTTGGAACTTAACTTCATTTACAGGTTTGGGACCCATCACAAAGGTATGAATAAGGACATTACGTGGCTAACACAGTACCTTCCATATCCTAATGATTTAAAAACCAAACAATGGGTACTTAAGAACAACTTGCACCTTCATGTAACATGAACACTCTAAGGGTATGTCGAGACTACATGCCTCTGTCGCCAGAAGCATGTAAATTAGACTACCTGACATAGTCAATGAAGCCGGGATTTTAATATCCCCAGCTTCATTAAAATAAAAATGGCCGCTGGGCTGTGCCGGCTCAGCTGATCGTCGGCACAGCGCGGTAGTCAAGATGTGGATCGGTCGACAGGGAATGCCTTTGTTGACCACTCCTGTAAACCTCATTCCACGAGGCATAAGGGAGCGGTCAACAAAGACGTTCCCTGTCGACAGATCTGCGTGTTGACTGCCGTGCTGTGCCAACGACCAGCTGAGCCGACACAGCGTGGCGGCCATTTTTATTTTAATGAAGCCGGGAATATTGAAGTCCCGGCTTCAATGACTATGTCAGGTAGTCTAATTTACATGCCTCTGTTGTATTGTATTTGCATCAGTACATGTACAAGTTAATGCTACTTGTAGGTGCCACAGCTTTGGTTCCCGCTCCTCAATAACCCTGAAGTGCATTTATAATAAGTAGTGCTTAAAGTTCTGTCAATGCGTCATTCATTTTCTCTTTGAAAAATACTTTCTGAATTTCTGTAGTAGTAGTATACATGTGAGATGCACTATAAAAGAAAATGAGATATTTATGACAATAACATTATAATAATAATAAACTCTGTTATTTTCCTGATTAACTCAAACTCCCCTTTAACTGAATGGCACTTGTCATACTGGGCAAAAAATCAGCACCATGCACTTCTTCATCCATTTAGCCAAAAGTCTGGGGTCTTTGAAGCTTTGGAATCTCTCTGGAAAAAAGATGGGATTGCACCATGTTTTAAAATATATAATTGATTTTCAACAATAAGCCAGGCCCATTTTATATGAGCATGTTTTCGTCATAGATCCAGAGGACAAATCTTAACTACATTTCCATTCTTATGCATGTATTCTCCCACTCAACCCATAAACAAGAAGTAAATGGAGCTGCATGGAAGGATTCAAATGCTTACAGTTTTTTTTCCATCCTACCTACAGCATCTTGAGATGTGAAGCACTAAACTAATTTTGCAAGATAGACCTAAGGTTAGAGCACTTCTGTTGTTCAATAAAATCTGAAAGTCTTCAAAAGTGGTAACTGAGCAAATGGCATATTTTGTATGAAAGATTAGCTCTAGGAGATCTACGTAGCTAAGGCTACGTGAACTCATATTTTCAATCAATAGATTCCTTTATAACAGTTTATTTCAAAGAATGTTAGCACATGAGGTGTAATGGTATGTGCTTTAACCCATAAGCATAAAATCGTATCTGTCTAGGGTGCTGCTAAGCCACTTCAGGGTGCATTCACATAGACAATGCTAATGCAAGACCCTGTAATGCAAGACATAATACATGCACACTATATTGTGCAAAGCATGAGGTTAGGGTATCTCACTTTAGATATATTCAGCAGAAGTGCCCCCCTCCAGCTCACATTAAAGCCAGTGAGAATTCACTGCCGTGTGTGTATAAAGTCCATCCATCCAAATGTATTTGTACTACCTATAGTTACCCACTTAATGGACCTGGAGCAGGGTAAAGTGTTACATTTAATACTAAATTACCCTGAAAATGAATCATATGAGAAATTCACGCAGACACTTTCATTCCTGAATGAAGGGAAGGGTGGAGAATTTTTGATCCTTTGTCTTCAAAGTCTGTCAGTGGAAGACAGTCTAAATTACATCCCTTAATGGAAATGTGATCATCCAAGAATGAGCTTTGGGAACATGCTAGTAGTGGCTTTGTTTCTGATGCACTTGGGTTCTGAAAATATAAATACCTTTTCTCTTCATCCCTACTTCATCACATCTACAGCTATTAGTCTAAACAGCACAGAATGTGCAATTTGCAGATTATTGTCCATGCAGGTTCTCCATGACTCATCACCTTGTTGTGGTGGAGAGGCTTATGTGTTCCAGTGACCCCCAAGAGCGACCCTACCCGGAGTCATGTACTGTATTAGGGTCACCCATGGCAGAATGGTCCAGGGTGAGATTCAAGACCACGTGTGATCCAAGAAGTCCTCAATGGCAGAGCAGATGGAGGATAACTGCACAGTGGAGGTGAAACTGTTGTGTAAGTGACAACAGCTGTGAAAGCGGATGAAGGCTGCAGCAGATAGAGGATTTCCAATCATCATGGTGTCAATGCCTTTGGTTTTAAGTCCTCTATCTGTCAAGGACTGTTGTGCACCAGTTTCCCTGCTTTAAAAGAAGTCCCACACAGGCATCTCCCAGTTTTTGTGTAAACAACAATTGCACAAGTCAAAAGTCCAGTGGCGATCATTGACAGGAATAGGACAGTGAGATCTGGAAGATTTTAGTCACAGACCGACACACAGGCGGTGGGTGTGTGATTCAGTCATCTTGCTTTAGGACTGAGGCAGGTCGAGCATCTTGGCAGCTGCACCCATGGCTGAGCAGTCCTCTTTAGGACCCACCCTGCTCAACCCATATGGGGAGGGGGCTAGAAAAGGTTCCCTAACAATAGTCTTGTCTCTTTTTGTCTTGACTGGATAACTACATCCAGCAGGATCAATTCCCCACCAGTCCAGCAAGCTGAGGAGGATAAGAGGCGAAGGAGGAAGGGGAGCCTGGTTTTTAGTCATTTCAACAGCCTCCTGCTGTACCTGGAAACATCTGTCCTCATTGTAATAGAACTTGTGGTTCAAGGGTCAGTCTTATCAGTCACCTGAAGGCCCACAACGCCCACAGAAGATTATCATACTTGTCAGTGATTTATCGCCCATCATCATCATCATCATCATCCATGCAGGGCATCTTCTCCAGGATGGTAGCATATGTTCCACTTGGGGTTGTACAGAAACATGAATTTAAAGGGGGCACCTGTAGTTCATTGACACAAGCCTGGCAGCCACAAGAGAGGAGAGATGGCACTTTAAAAAAGTGCCCTCAATTAGGTCCTTCAACGTCCATTGAAATAATAGCAAAACTCCCATTGGCTTAAAGAGATAAGGGTCGTAATTAGCAGCTAAGTGTGGTTACAGTTGTCATCCTCAGATGATCTATACTCACCAGTGGATATTTCATGATGGCTTTCAGGTTTGGTGACATAAATAATTTTGCTCCCATATGCTCTGTGCTTCACACACACATTCTACAGGCTAGCACTGTGGTACTTCAGACTATATGAGGCACCTATCAATATAAAAATGCTGCTGATTGTATGAAGAAAATAAGTTGCTCTCACCTTTTAAAATGTCATATTACTGTGATGTGCAAATTGGCTGTAGTTTCACTTTAACTAATTGTTTAAAGCATGTGAGAGACTCAAACAGCAGAGTATTTGCTCTCCCAAAATGAGAGAATATAAATATGTTGTCTCTGGAATATTTATGCTACTGAATTGAAAAAGCATGTCACACAGACGTGACATGGCACCTAGTGTGTGTGTTATTAAACCTGTTTATACACAGAGATGAACGTGAAGGGCAGAGAGGTTCTGACTGATCTCAGCTCTCCTGCTAGTAGGTAGATGTGCTGACATTTTGAAAGATTTGCTTCCAGAGATCGAACAGCACACTTTAACCTTAAGAGTGCATGTTTGCAATGTCAAAGCATGTTAGGTTTACCTTATAAAATATGTCCAGGTTTAAAAACTTAGAAGGTGGAGTGGAAAAGTGGCTGTTGCACAAGAGCCAATCAAGTTGTTCAGCTCATAGGACAAAACAAATACAATACAACCACAATTTACAGCATTCTAGTTACTTGAAATCCCACAGTTAATGGTGGTTCTCTTATGTATCTGACACACATATGGGGCATTCATTAATAATTATTGATGTTGTCTGGGTAGCAGAGCCAAGAGCAAGAAGGAGGCAGGTCTCAAGAGTTAGGAATGTTAAATTTAGATTAATGGGCTAATCCAATAGTTGATGCAATTTGCATCAACTATTCACTTAGTCGATAAGGGCGCCTCTGCCTTTGAAGTGTAGCAACAGCCCCAGGGCTGTTGCTACACTTCAAAGGCAAAGGTGCTGACCCCGTGCTCCCATTTAAAAGTGGCAGCACCACATGGAGCCTGGGGTCTCCAGCTGCCTCTTTCTTATAGAGGTAGCAAGGGTGGGGGGAGGGAGAAGCAACTAGTCGTTCATATCTCTATGAAGAGCAAGAAGAAGGAACAATAAACAAAATATTTAATGCTCTTGCATTGTCTCTTAGGGTGTGTCTACACAGCACCCTAAAGTCAAAATAAGATTTTGCAAATTGCGTATCTTATTTTGATTCTATTTTGAAATAGTTTATTTCTACACTGCATGGTTATTTCAGTATACTGGAGGTATCCCAAAATAACTATCCCGCATCATAACAAACCGCCGGTTATTTTGATAGAGAACCGGTTGTGCCTGATAGTCACATTTTAAGTTGAGGGCCTTACTAGGAGAATGTAACATCTGGCACATGTACACACAAGTGTATTTGGTGAAATTGTTTTTCAAGACTTGGAAAACAAAGGACATGAATTAAGCAATAGTTGGGAATAGTAATTTTGTAGCAAAAAGCAGATCTAATTTCACATATTCCATATAATTTTTAAAGTAGAAAAATAATAAGAGCATTAATATTATTGCTAGAAGAAACTTTCATGCTTGTTTTTATTAAATGAATAAGTTGTAGATGTTTAGATTGACGTGTCAAATGGGAACACCGTTGCATTGGATAAGTGATAGAGAAGGATTTGTGCATGCTACATTGCTCTTGATGGATTAATGTTCAGGATTACTGTGTTACTGTTTGGAATAGCAAATGGCATATTTTCTGCAGTGCTTTCAAATGCTGAAATCACTGCTTCCTGAAAATCATTTTATGTGAAGAAAACTGTACCACATATGCTTTTTCTTTCTTATGAAATAGCCTCTGCCTTCTTTTCTATGACCAGATCAGCATTCTTGGAATTCCTAACCCACAAATGATCCCATTTATAACACCTTTTCAATGAGCATGCTCTTCCGAGGACTTTTTGGAAAACAAGTCGTTTATTTATAATCAGACTTAACAAAAAAGGAAGTCTAGGTACTCAGTGAAAAGTACCAGGTAAATATTAGACAAAATTATCTATATAATTTCACTTCCATAATTAGGTATCTTTATCTATACTGTGCCTCTTAACACTGAGGCTATGTCTACACTGTGGGGGTTTTCCGGGATACCAGAGGTATCCCGGAAAAACTCCGCTGCATCCAGGGAACACGTCTGCTCTTCCATTTTTTTGTCAGAAGAACAGATGCACTCTTTTGGAAGCCCTGTTTTCCTTCTCCCACGAGGAAGAAGGGATCTTCCAAAAAAGGAGGCTTTTCCGAAATTAGGGCCAGTGGAGACAGGCCAAATTTTGGAAAAGCCTCTTCTGAAAAAACTATCAGAAAAAGGTATGCAAATTGTGCAGCGCAATTTGCGTATCTTCTTCCAATAGATCAGTGTAGTGTAGACATAGCCTGAGAATACTGTGGTCAGCTTAAAGTGGGACCTAAGCTAAAGCCCACTGCAATCAATGAAAAAACTCCTGTGCCTTTAATGGATTTTGGATAAAGCCAGCAGTGAGGAGCTACATTTAGCAATATTCTTCCATTTAAAGCTATTCGTAATCTGACTTCTTATTTTTCTACAGTTATGTTTAACAGCAAAACACCTCATCCTTTTATCTTGCTCTTTAAGAGCTGCAAGCTGTCAGTACCAATATAACACAAAAAGTAGATCTAGCAATCAATTTCTTTCTCTCCTCCTATTTCCACAATCCATTTAAAAACATTTAAAGCTGATGAAAGTGGTGATGGCAAAGCAGAAGCTCAGTGAAGAATACTGATATCAACACAGTTTCTAATTTATATCTTAACCGAATCAAAAATTTCCGTGTTTCACTTGCCATTATCTCATTGTGCACCTAAGCAGTCAGTGTTGTATTTCTGTCACTCTGACCTTTGCTCTCCTTCCTCTCTATTTCTCTCTAGATATAACTGGGTCTATCTTGTCTTGAATTGTAAATTCTTGGGGATAGTGCCAGTCTCTCATGATGTGTTTGTAACAGTGTTTAGGATAGTGTTACAGAATGTTACTGTAATATTAATGTAAAGTGGGAGACTGTACAGTGACTTTAAGATGCATTTGTTAGGTAACTGGCTCATACTATCAACAAAATAGGCCATGCCATTTATTTAATGATATAACTTCCCTATTCTAAATGACATGGGTTAATGGCAATTTACCATACAGTAGAACCTCCAATCACGTAGCAGCAGGTGCACTCCTGCAGATCAGGGTACCCAGGAAAATGAGGAACACATTGTGACAAATTGTGATAATTGTGTTGCAAGTTACTCACTTAATATCTGATAGAGTCAGGTAGAAAAATTGATTGGCCAGTTATCTTAACAAGACTGTCCTTTCTCCTCATCTGGTTCCCTTCATTATTCACTATATACATTCCAGCTTTTGCAACAAAGGGGTCAGGGTACAAGCGATACTAGTCCCATTTGCTACATAATGCCGATTCATTACCATAGCACATTTTATCTGTGCACTGAAAGGGGCAAGTTCTGAGGGGACAAAATAGTATGAGATCATGTAACTAGAAACTGGGTCATAAAATATATGCACAAAGGTACAGTTCTTAACTTAACTTTTCACTGCTTGTCTTTGCAACCTAAATGTTCTTTCAATATAATTATTTGTATTATTGTAGTTGCTTAGAGGAGTCAACTGAAATGAGGGCTTCATTGCATGAAGTACAATACAAATACATAGTGAGAGATGACCTCTGCCCTGAAGAGCTACCCGTCTATATAGACCAAAGAAAGGGCAAGTAGAGAAGCAGGAATGAAATGACGTGCCCAAGGTCATACAACAGAGCTAAGAACAGAACCCACATCTGCTGACTTTCACTTTGCTGGCCTAGCCACCAGACTACATTACCTCTTACAAACATATACAGTATACTAGGGGGCTGTGCCCCCTGCTCACTGTGCTTGCCAACCCCCCCTTTCAGCTGAGGAGGGCCCAGGGCTGAAGCCACCTGGCCCTGGATCTTCCCCCCCCCCTCTCCGCAGGGGAAGGTCCGAGGCCACCCCGGCCCTGTCTCTTGCCCCTGGCCACCGGGGAGGGCCCAGCCCCAAAGTCGCCCTGGCCCTGAGGCCACCCCAGGCTCTTGGGGGTCCTAGCTCTTCCCCTGTCCCTCCCCAGCCACCGTAAAGAGCTGAGCTGAGGCTGTGCTGGGCCAAGCTCTCCCCTTTCCCCTCCTCGCTGCCACTGGGGAGGGTCTGAGGCTGCCCTGGTCCCAGCTTTTCCCTCCTGCCCCTGGTTGCCAGGGAGGACCTGGTCCCAAGGCCTCCCTGGCCTTTGGGGCCCCTGTTGGCCCCTTGCCCCTCCCAGCCCTAGCTCTTTGAATTCACACACACCCCCAGTCGCTGGGGAGGGGGGCCAGGGCAAGGTGGCACCCGGCTCTCTCTCCGGCCACTGGGGTGGTGGGCCAAAGCTGCACCTGGCTTTCCCCCCCGGCCACCAGGAGGATCCAAGTCCAAGCTGCACCGGGCCTGACTCTCCCCCCAGCCACCGGGAGAGGCCAAGGGCTCTCCCCCCGGCCACTGGGAAGGGGAGGGGAGGGGAAGGGAGGGTCAGACTGTAGGCAGCCCCAGCCCTCCCTGTGGGCCCTGGGAAGGGCCAGGCTGGGAGTTGGTGGGGCTTGTTCCTGTAGATGCAGAATGACATGATGACATCACTCTGTCATCCCACAGGAAAAAATTGTTTATATATATAGAGAGATACTGACAATATTAAATGTTGTCTGCAAGTCTGCCTAAAGTCTCTTGAATCTGTTTACTCCTAGCAAAATACTTACCAGTTCTGTAGCATGTGCAGACGCACTTCATTCTTACACGTGCCTGTACTTACAGAATCTTCAGATGGTTAACTAGCTAAATGAAGTTCATGGTCACAATGCAAGTTAATGGCAAATTATTGACTAGAACTCATGAGTTCTAAACTTCTTTTCCCTTGTTAACTCTATTAGCTCATGGTGTTACAATATGTGGTTAGGATTAAAGACAACAATAAATATTTGAAATTGTCTGTCTAAAGTATAGTAATTATAGGTCTCACCGGTTTGCTCTGTTACATAGTTTTCCAAGTTGTTTGTTAGTAATGCAAGCAAACTTTTAACCCTGGAGGAAATGCTGTGATAACGATCATTTTATTATACAAGTTTTTGTGTGCAGAGAAGCTGTGTCAAACAGGAAGGGAGAGTTTCCTCTATGCCGTGGTCTCTCTAATGGAGATAATTCTTGAGGCAGAGTTGCTCCTTGGGAATTAGGGCTGTTTATGACCACTCCTCTTCCGTATGCATAAACAAAGCCATCTATACTAGAAATATCCAGACTCCAAATCACGGATTTCTTCTCCATTGTGAAATTAACTTAGAAGGCCACCTAGCAGAAGGATAGCATTGGCTATTAGTAATGAAAGAAGAGCAATCATATAATAATGTTCTAATCTGAATTTTGCTGAGTTCCTAGTTAATCACAAGACAGAAAAGCTTCTGTACACTATTCTTCCTAAATACCTCAGTAGTGACCAATGTCCCCTGTAATCTTTTCCATCCCTGTGGAGAATATATTATTTTATGCACACCACATCATGTGCAAATGTGAACCACCAGTAGAAACAAAAAAACTAGCTTTGGGCACTCTGCTAAACAGGTTGAATCTCTCCTGAGTAGCCACACATGCGCACAGCTTACAGGGAACACTGATAGGGACCTGAAGATACCAACATGAGGAATCCTAAGATTATAAACTAAATGGGTATGAAGGCTGAAGAGCTCAGATTCCCAGCAAATGTGCCAGTTGTGGAACTTGTGTTACAGAAATTGGTCATGTAAAAAATGAGCGGAGACACATTTAACATGGGCCACTTAACACAATCAAGTAATGATCTCTGATCATTGCTAATCCTGGTCAGTTCTGAAGCAGAGGCTTACAGTTTAAGAGCTCTTGAGGCCAGGGTTAAGACCAGCTGTTTTCATTTTAAATTATGAAGATCAAGTGCCCAAAGTTCTGAGCTTTTCTAAAAATCTAACTACTTATTTGGGCCCCTAAAATGGGAGGTTAAGTGTTTCTAAAATCTTGCCCCAAATGGGGATGCTGAGCCCTCTGAAAATTCCAGTGTAAGTGACTTGCCAGAGGTCCTACAAGAAGTCAGTGACAAGGTACAGAGTTGACACCAAATCTTTTAAGTTCCTCTTTAGTGCCTTAACCCTAAGACCAGCCTTCCTTCTCTCCTACCACTCTCCAGTGAAACAAGTTCAGTGATGTTTTAGAGAGCAATTGATATCACATGCCGGTTTTATTTTTCACATGGTTCAGAAGTTTGTCAGTTACAATTGGTAATATAACAAAGGAGACTTGTTTTCTGTAAATTAGTTTGAAATAATGCCTTGTCACACATGTGGTGGCCTTACAACAAAACTGCACATGACATGACACTTATTTGTCATTCTTAACAGCATCTTAATTGGCTCAGATTTGCTTTAAATGCAGCACGTAGAATTAGAAAACTAGATGCAGCTATTCAGCAAATGTGAGACTGCCCCCAACTCTGGTGGTCATGTTTGACCATGGAAAAGTAGCATAGATGCCCTCAATTTTTCCAATGCATGCATATCCCATGATAAAACCAGAATAGCAATATTTGTCGCTGCTGCCACAGTATTTAGTGTGTGCATTATGGACTTTCCTAAGCCTACAGCCAGAGTCTGTCCTTAGACTTGAATGGATTTGGGATGAGTCCTCTATAGAGCCAGAACTGCTGCTATTCTGATTGGACTGTACACCTGATCCCAATCCTCCACCTATGGCAAGTATTTCCATATTGAAACCGTTAGAGGATTAGAATTAGTAGCCATTTTTCTCAGGCTTGTGCTGAAAACAGCAAGAGGATGGTGGCTGAAAGGGATGAGACTTCTGTGTTCTGGAAACAAACCACTTGTCCACTTTTGTATCTCTAGAATTCAAGAGTCCTATTTGCCCTCTTCTCTAGCTATATACATAGCTCACATACAGTTATAAAACTACTTGTAGCTGGATTTGAACCCACAACTCCGTAGAGCGCAAGTGGAGCCCTACTACCCACTGCTAGCTAAGCCTACCTCTCTCTTGGCTTGAACAATGTAAGAGACAGGAATTAGTGTGCATGTCTCAGAGTCAGGCCATGTGTATGCTCAATGGTAGCCATTAAAGAGTCGACATTTAACAGTTTTTCTTTGATAATGTACTGCTGTGACACTGTGTAAATTTGCTGCCCCAACACATCCCCTCCTGGCCACAGGCGGCATTGTAGCACTTTTTTGCCTCAGTTGCCCCTCTTTCTTTTCCTCTACTCTGACTGTAGATGTGTACTGCTCTCCGACAGACCACTTTGCAGAATACTGTTCCTGGGACCATGATGCCTTTTATCAGAGTCCAAAAGAAACAAACAAACCCAAATGTTCAGACTTGTTGGGTTCAGTTGGCAGCCATGACAGCTCAGATGTGCTTCGGCTTCTTTATGCGGTCCTTCTGTCAGCCACAGGCTTCAGTTAACCCCACTGTCCACTATGCTCCTCCCCTCAACTCAAGTGCAGGGAACCTACATTTCCACAGTGTTGCTGCCTCCTGTCAGGCTTCTAGCTCCTCCCTGAAGTAGCTACCTATCTAACCTTGCTTTCCAGACACCTTTCAAGTGGCTTAATAGGGAACAAACTTTCTATCATTCCCACTCCCAGGCCATCTCTTTACCGAGGGGCTCATCCAGCTTTTGATGGCATCAAATCCTGCCCTTCCCCAGCTGGGCTCTAATTCTAATCAGGCCTGACATCTGCCTTACAGATGTGAGCAGACCTATACATTGGCCTGTTAGCCCCCCGAACGTGTGCATAAACACACATTCCTTTTTTTTTTTTTTTTTTTTTTTTAAGTGTCAGAAGGCAGTTGGGCAACTGTTGGCAAGTATTGAATTTTAGCAATCCTAGTCTTCTTGCTGGCTCATTCAGAGTACCAGTCAGCTGTTTTCATGGTATGTTGTTTTGTTTTGTTTTGTTTGGCTAACGCTCTTTTTAATTCTGCTTTTAGGTTAAGAGAGAGAGCTTCCTATGCTCTGTAATTATTTGGTGTTTAGCTGATAATTAGCATTGTCCAGGTGACAGATTCTGTGATTTTATATGATTGCTCCCATTGAAGAAATAACCACTCAGTCACCCACCAATGCCTTTTGGGAAACGTTGTACTTTGTAGTGCTGTGCAGGCGGTATTCAAACAAAGAAACCAGAACTTGGAGAGATTTTACTGCCAGATAAAATTAAGGCTCAGATGTTGAAGGATACACCTTGACACTTTTTCAGAGTTTTAATTCCAAGTTACAAATGGCAGAGTTAGATGTAAACCATTTTAAAATGGCAGAAACTGGTGGATAAAAACACAATCACTTACTGCATACTTTCATAAGTTCAGAGGGTAAAAAAGCCTGCTAATGGAAAATACAATCATCTGCAAAAAACTTCAGCAAGAAATTGGTTGATGAAAAGGATTATAAGATATCATCTTTATTAATGTGTAAGCATTTCATTCTAGCATCTAGTGGGAATTAACGGGATAAATGCTTTCTTTTTTTTAAGGTTGTGTCTTTGTCTCCTGTGGTTGAATGTGAAGTGTACCTTAGCTCTGATGTGCAAAGGAGAGTGAAAGTTCATGAGATTTTCCTAGAATTCTTTAGGGAGCACAAGGCTGTACGGATGAAAGAGTATTTTATAAGCAGAGTTAAATTCTTCTCTTTCATCCCGTTAGCCCACTCACTTCAGTGAAATTGCATAACCATACGAGATCAGAAATTGATCCATAAGCTTCAATAATAAAACTCAAAGTGAAGGCAGATATTAATAGTTTGTGTAAATGGAAAAGGATGTGGAAGGGACATTGGAAACAACCCTTTCTCAGCAGATGCAGCTGTTTTCTGAGTTGTATGAGGAGCAAGAAGAGTGAACGTACTGAATTAGTAAGCACAAATTAATATGTTTGTTGCAAACTGGAGCTGTACAAGCCCAGAGACAAATCGAAGGCTTAAAGACTCCAGTCACCTTTTGTTTTAAACTGTGGCAAGCGAGAAGAAATTTTTCATGATCTTGTTCTCTGAAATCTTCATTTTGCTGAGTTCAACTTGAGCTCAAAACCTGACAGTAGTGGCATAAAGTTTAAAGCAGTGAGTTGATTTTTAAGCTTGAACAGCCAAAGGCAAAGTTCTCAACAATATACTACTGTTAAGCCACGGGGTTCTGCTCCTGAATGCTGCCATAGATCATTTCCACTTATAGTACAAAATCTATAGGACTAATGCAGATCTTGGTAAATGCTTTGCTTAAAAGCCCTACAGCAGAAATACATAGCATGAAAAAAGCATAGTATGAAAAAAGTGTTCTAATGGGAATTCTGCAGTTGTCTGTATCCAGATAGGAACATTGTCAATGAGACAACAGTATCTGAAAGGTGAAAGTGGGAACATCAGGTTTATTAAAATAAGAAAAGGTGACTTTATTAGTGAAAGAACTGGCAGGCAGCATAGTGTAATTTAGGAATGGACTTGTGCTTTAGTAAAATGTTTCCCAGGAGACAGGAGTAATGCTTCACAGTCAGACCTGTTTGTAGCTCTTAGTCATAGAGATTAAAACCAGAAGGAACCCTAGATCTTCTAGTCTGACTTCCTGTATTTCACGGGCTATCAACACCCACTAAATCCAACAACTGAAATGAGACCCAAGCATTCCAGCCCACAGGAATCCAGACTGTTCTCACAATGACTCTTCTAGTCTGAATGTTAATTCTAGGAACTGTTAATGATGTTGAGGGATGTTTAAATCTTCCGCTGTTGATCATTGCTTAGAATAAATGTTGTGCAGGATCCTGGGCTGTCAACAGTTCAGGAACACGTGCTGAGGGTGGGTTCTCCATCCTATTGCCTTTGTTTGCATCTCTTTCCTAGAAGAGCCAGTACATGGCACCAGTATGTTCAATGCTGTATATCAGGGCCGGGGTGACAGTGTTTTGATGCAGTGATATTGTTTTATAGTTGGTTTTAAAGAGTGGGTATCAGGATGCTCTCCTTTCAGAGGGAGAGCATGTGCAGAAGGATGGAGTGGACAGATTTCTAATTTATTTATTTTGTGAAATTATTATGCACTTGGATTTTCTCAGCACATGCCCAAGTTTCTAACGGGCACTGTAATTTTGTTTTGTGTTTCTTTCCCCTCTTAGGCAAGATTGTGAGACCTCTTGGGTAAGAGTAGAGCCCATAAAGAAGGGAAAGCAGAAAGGAACTAGTGCCGTGATGCAGCTGAAGAAATCTCAAAATTAGAAAATTAAATTGTCAGAAAACAATGACTATGCTTACTGAAAGGGGGGGAAAAAAAAGCTCTCACTAGCTTATACTGCAATTAATGGTGCTTAAAATTTGTGCCCTCCTTCCCTGTCAGGCATTTACGAAGTATACAGGTAAATAGCTATACAGCAAAATGTTGCTTGCTTAATCTTCTTCCCTTATTTTAATATAAATAATCCAAGCGTAATCTCTATACAGAAACACAAGCAGTTCTGTTAGAAAATTATGGAACTGGAAGAATCATTCATCTTTAAATATGAGATTGTTCATTTTGTAGTCTGCTGGGGATTATAGTGCGTTGCTTGTACTATACCTCAGAGTGCTTAACTAAGCAATGAATTATATTAGAGTTGTACTATGAATGAAAACTAATACCACAACCACAAATGTTAATGAATAAAAAAGTTATTACTTAAATCTGAATTCTGTCACCTGCACCTCTGCAGATGACGGATAGAGACTAGTGCTGTGCAAAACAAAACAGTTGTTTACTTTTATGGTATATCCAGCAAACATGAGTCAAACAGTAATATTTGCAAACAGAAATCTGTCCCAGGGATTGATATGTTTTAAGATACGTTTATTTGGAAGTGGAGAGAGCTGCCACATTTCCCCCCCTTCCTCCTCCCCCCTCCCCCGAGAAAAACCCACATAGGACAAATGCATATAAATAAGTGGTTTGTTAATTTTTTATTCTAGTAATACCATGAAGCCCTACTAAAGACTAGAAGCCCCATTGTGCTGGCCATTATGTAAGAGACAGGCCTTCCTGAAGGTTCCTGCAATATAAACAAGAAGTGGCAGGGAGAAAAGGGGGGTAACTAGGACACAAAGATGTAAGTGATTTACCCAAGGTCAGCTAGGAATTGAACATAGATCTCCCAAATCCTAGACAAAAGCCTTAACCATAGTATCGTTCTGGCTGCTCTGTGTGAGGGTTCTCTTTCTCTTGCTATATGTGTGGCTTGTCTTGGTTTGGAAGAGCTGAATTTTGGCTTTCAGTTTTCTTTCTGACACACATAAAAGAACCAGTTTGAATACAGCATCAGTGAATTCAGGGGTTAAACAATTCTTTGGATGAGAGAGATTAAAATTCATTCTGCCCTTCTCCAGTCTACTGATATAAAAATTGTAGCATTTCTTAATGGGGGCCCCTCTGGCAAGGTGAACATTTCCTTCATTTACTGCAAGCATTGGTCATCACTGGAAGGAAACACATCTGAAAATTTTCTTTTAAATAAGAGGAGCAACAGAACAACGAAGTTTTCCTCCTCTTATTTCTATTCAAAACAATAAGGCCCCCCAACCCAGATCAAGTTTTAACGAGCCTGAGTACAAGCATTTCTTATTTCAAGAGCAGAACGCTAAACCTTTTATTCACATAAGAGATGTATAAAATAACACTGATGCTCTATATTAAGTGCAGTGTGGCAAACAGAATAACAGCAGTCAGACATATAACAGCTACAGAAGATGTTACATGAGAGCATTGCAGCAGGGTGTTTCATGGACTAAATGTGTTACCTGCTCAGTGTCAGTTTAGCAAATCCTTGAAGAGAATTGCAGGATAAGCACCTGCTGTCAGGTACTGCAGGTTTTGAATGCTGGTCTAAAGAGCTCTAAGAAGCCAGTGAGTTCCAAACTGCTACCCAGGGATCAGCTAACATGCCAGAATAGAAAGGAACCCATACATAGGACTTTGGAACTAGAATCCAATTGACAGAATGCTGGGAGTCCTGATTGGTTCACAGCTTCTAATAAACTGAGCACAGGACTAGGAAGTTGTCCAGGGAGCTAGGTTCTTTCTAGTTTGGTCGGTTTCCCCCTCTGCTAGCCTCTGGTAACCTGAATCTTTCCATCTTCTGCCTCCATCTTTGCCTTCTGACCTGTCTCAGCCTCTGCTCTCCTGGTATCTGACTCTTACTGCTCTGACCAGTAAGTCAGACCGCCCTCCCCCCATACTCTGGTTGTGGTGCCCATATGCTGTTGCCTATAGGAAGCATGAGGTCTGAAGATGGTTGCATTATCAAGCTGAAACCCTCTTAGTTTGCTCTCCTATGTTTTGAGGAAACCTAATTGGTTGGTCCACAGCCTGCTAGCCAGAGAAAGGAATCTCCTTCAAACATCAGGTAAATGTTTGCTTTTTTTCCTCCAATTATCAGACTGATCTTTATTTACATAGTCTATATTGCCCAGGATACTATGGGCTTGAAGACCAAAGTAATAGTGTTCACTGTAATCTTTATTTTAATGAACAAATAAGCATTATGGTTTGGGTAGGGGTATTTTTTTCCTTCCTCTGAATTGTTGGATATTGGATGCTTCCACGGGTGAAACAACAGATCAGATGGTCCAGAGATCCAAACTTTTAACTTCATTCCTGTTCTCACATGATCTCTACAAATGTGACGGAAAGTAAAATTATTGGCAATAAAGATTCACATTTCTTTATGATTCTGCAGTCTGGGTATCAGAGTCTCTGTTCTTTGTGAATAGACGTTTTTCAAGATATAGTTACTTTCTTTACATACCCCAAAACCTCAGTGACCTGTAAACATGAGGATCTGATTTGTGTGGGGCCTTTTTTTATAAAGAAGGAAAGGATGCGTGTGTGGTTGGTTAAAGTCAGACAAAAGTTCTATTCCTTATTCTGCTTCCGCAGGGCTTCTGGGGTGACCTTGGACAAGTCACTGAAACTCTTCAGTTTCCTTCTCTGCAAACTGGATGAATATTCAGTACTTCCCTACTACTCAGGGTGTTGCATTAGTGTGTGTAATGCTCTAAGAGCCTCAGGTAGAAGGCAAAGCTACATTATTCATTACATCTCTTGAATGAATGTCACTTCAAGGGCTGCTTTATCCCCTGCTGTAGTACTTGATATTTGTGCCTTAGCGGCTTGTAAGAACAGTCAGTGATACAAAGGAGTGTACCCTCCGTGTGGCTGGTCGCAGCAGGGATTCAAGAAGGAGGATGTTGGTCTTTAGGCATCAACCAGATTGTGGCTGGCTGCATGGTGGGTGCGGAGAGAAATTCCTCAGAGTAAAAGCGTTATAAGTGCAGCTAGCCACGGCATGGCAGAGTTGTGCAGGGGGAGCACGTGTTGCTCCTTCAGGGTTGAGGCGGCAGCCACGCTTCCCTTGCTTGCTAAGGAAGTTTGGCAGGTGTTGTGCACATTAAGGCAGCTGAGCCTGTGCTCATCAATACATAGAGAAGAAAGTTAATTGCTGTTGCACACAATTGGAGTGCGGAGATAGTCACACTCCATTCCACCTGGCTTTTTGGTGGGACAAACAGATGGATAATGAAGTTACTTTCAAAGCAAATTAATTTTTTCAGTGATCAGTACTATTATTGCAATTAGAGTAATAAATGGGAAGAAGTAAATTGTATGTACTGCTGCTATTTTAGTATTGTCACATTTCAGGGCAACCTTTATTTGCCCTCTATGATCCACCACCTAGGACAGGGGTGTTCTCACTTTTTCTTGCTGTGGCCTCTGTCAACATGCTATCAAACCTCCAGCACCCAGCAGGGCAGAGGAAAGATTTAGAGTTTTGGAGTGGGGAGGGTGAAGGAGTGGGACTTGGGCACAGACATAGCTTGACTTCTATTTGGGGGGGCAAGGGCTAGTGGGGCTCAGGCCAGCTCCACACAGCAGAGTCCAGGGAGGGGGTGCCACCTTCCCTCCTGACTCATCTCAGCAGGCCACCCAGCCTACCTGGGTTATTGGGGGGGGGAGCACAACCAAAAATTATATCTCAAAGGGTGGGGGGAGGAACTCCACTCTGAAAGTTTAAAAACCGCTCGGGGTAGCTAGAGCATGCCTGGGGTGGGGGTAATTAGGTGATGTTTGCAGGCGGGGAGGTAGCTTATATTGAAGGGAGGACGGCAGGTACGGGCTGTGAACCAGGAGGGCACCCCTTTCTGTGGCTGCTCCCCGAGAGCTCTGCTGGCCCCAGAGCCAGGTTCCCCAACACGGGCAGCTCTTACTGGCTGTGTGAGCAATCAAAGGGGACTGGGAGCTAAGGAGCCTAGCAGCAGGTGAGGGAATGCCACAGCTTCCTGTTCCATAGTACTGCCAGACAGAGGAGAAGCTGCCCCACAATACCTAGCTCTGGCTTCCTATCGACAGCCTGGCCTGAGCATGGAGCCTGAGGGAGGCTGGGGCAGGGGAGGAAGTAGAGTTGTCACCCTTGACTACTGCTCAGCGGGTAAGGCACTGCAGTTTGGGGGGCAACACAATTGTTCCCCCACCCAACTCTGCCTAGGGCTCAGGGCTTTTACCCAACAGGGACTATGCCTACACTACAGGCTTCTTGCACAAGAAGCTTTTTGTGGAAGAGATCTTCCGCAAAAACTTATTGCTCAAGAGCGCCTCCACACTGCAAAAGCACATTGAAAAAGCGATGCGCTTTTGCACAAGAGAGCATCCAGACTGCATGGACTCTCTCTCGAAAGGACACTCTGATTGATATTTACAGAATGGCCACCAGGGCACCTGTGCTTTTTTTCGATTGCCTCTTTTTGCGCAAAAACCCCCTGTTCCCTGTCCACAGACACCTTTTTGTGAAAGAACTTTTGTGCAAAAAGGAGTTATTCCTCGTAAAAGGAGGAGTACTTACACCGGAAAAAACCCTCTGTTCTTTCGTTTTACTTGCTCAAAAATGTGCTTGAGGCGTGGACGCTCCAAGTTTTTGCGCAAAAACAGCCGTTTTGTGCAAAAACTCTGTAGTGTAGATCTAACCAGGGAGTGCTGGGACTTGGGGCTTCATTCTCTCATAGCTCCCATCTTTGGCAGGGAGTATTGGAGTATGCAGCATCCTGAACGGGCTTGTGGGTCCCCAGGGAGCTGCAGATCCCCAGTTGAGAACTGCTGATCTAGGGCAATGGTGCGCAACCCGTGGGTCGCGACCCCCAAGGGGGTCGTGGATGTCTTCCTGGGGGTTTGCTGCACTGCATGGCTGCCAACAGCCGGGCCCAGCCCCCAGCTGCCTGGGTCTAAGCGCCACGCCGCACAGCTGCCAACGGCCGGGCCCAGCACCCGGCTGCCCGGGTCTAAGCGCCACGCGGCTGCCAACGGCCAGGCCCAGCTCCCAGCCGCCTGGATCTGAGCCACGCGGCTGCCAACGGTCAGGCCCAGCTATGGGGGGTGTGGTGGGGAAAAAAGGTTGAGCACCACTGATCTAGGGCACCTACATTGAAGCTTTTGGTTCCTCAGCCATCACCACTCTTGTTTGGAGACATGCCTCTCTCGCTCTTCCTGTGGATTCGGATATTTGCTAACTCACAGTTCTCTGCCTTCACTGCAAATTCTCCAGCATTTCAGACAGCCTAAGTGTGTTCTGCATTCTCCTCACAGGCTATCAACAGCATACTTGCCCTAAGCTGAGTTACCACACATTTCTTTCTGAGCAAGGATGCTTATTCTTAAGGCAAAAGCGTTCCAGAAAAAAATATCAAAAATGATTTTAAAAATCTAGTTGCGTGCCAGAGAGCGCCCAACTGCACCAAGTGCTCTGGCCCCCTTCATGACCTGCCAATGGGGTTCTCTGTGGTCACAAATTCATAACAGTTGGAAGATCAGAATAAGCGCACTCATGAATCTGTGATATTTATTTTTCTGTGATACTGTTTGGGTCTTTGACCCTTAGAGGCCATGATTAAGTAATCAGAAGTGGGTGTCTCCTCAAAACATAGTTTCAAAAAGTTATGTGTGGAGGTAAGTAATTTCATTCACTTCTCCTCCCCTCCCCCCCGATATTTCATAGAATTTTCACAACTTTAAAAGTTCACATTGTTTTAGATAACCTTTTGAAGTGTATAACACTTTGCAGGGTTTGTATTAGTCAGGTCTCCACCTTAGAGATATTACAATTCCACAATCATACAGAAAAATAATTTTAATGTAATTGACTCCGAAGATACTTAATTCAGTAAGCATAGTCCAGGATATTGCAGGAAATTGTCATACGTGTCACAAGTATCATAAACACAACAGTGACTAAAAAGCTCTGTATGTTTCTCTAATGCAATCCAGCTAGTATTACTGAACAGCAGGGCACTAATCCAGCATTTCACGTGCTCAATAAGGCATCATAAAATAAAGTATATTACTTTGCAACTTGTCCAACAGCTGTGTAAAATACTAATGTGTTGGAACATGTTTTTTTTTTTCCTTTTTATCATCCAACAAGCGTGATTCAGAGTTTCTTCACGTTTATGCAAATAAAACCTTGCTCACCTTCAGACAAGTGAGTAATATGGCTCAAGTTTTCATTTCGTTAGGATGTCAAAGATTAGCAGAGAAGCTATTTTCATAGAAGGGGAGCAATCTGTTCTTAAAGTACATAAGCAATTTTTTATACTTGACTAACATTTAAAGCTGTCTCATGGAATTTGGTTCTTCTCTTGCTCTTAGCCATTTGAACTTTCCTGTTGTCAGTACAATCTATAAAAAATGACATGGAAATTCTGTTTCTCACACAAGCAAACTTTGAGCTCTTCTGAGACAATGGTCGCAAGTGAAACTTGAATGTCTGAATTATGTTTCTATTTTAGGGGGAGAGGAACAGCTTTAGATATTGAACTCTGATACACTGATATAGGTATCCTTCCAGTGGTGCAGTTTTACCATAAAACAGCTGGTATCTAGTTCAGGACATAAGGTATCTTTTATGCTTCATGTTTATTTAGCCTGGAGTGTATTTTGAACTGCAAACTGTTGAATCAATCAGCTGTAGGTTGTTTAGAGGTTGGTTGTTTTTTTTTTATTTTTATTTTTAAGAAGTATGCTCCAAAAAGAAATGTATTTAGTGCCTCATGTACATCAAGTACCATAACACTGTCCTCAGTGATTGAGAGTGTTAGAATATTCTGATAAGGGGAAAACATAATAGGCAAGTGATTACTTTAGCTTCAAAACATGGTAGTATTGTTTCTGCCTATTCGATTACTGTTAGGAAATTACTTTTAAATCAGAATGTTTTACATGGGGGTGTGTGTGTGTGTGTATGTATTTATATATATAAAAATATATAAATCTTGTCTAAATTGTGATAATATTTTATGCAGTTTTGGCTGTGAGGTGGAAATTCTGTGCATTTCAGGTATTTTTATTACATTTATTCTCCTAGATAAACTAATGGAGATTATAGTTCAAAGCATAGATGTATTATAAATGCCCAAATTATTACATTGAGGGCATAGGTCAAATCCTAGACACTATTGTATGCATAACTATGAGAAATTACTTTTTAAAATTGTATCTGACCCAAACTTCAATTCTTAATAGTCTAGGAGGAGTTGGCATCTGACTGTGGATACATTCAGAATCCTGAGATTCTGGTAATAACTTTACCTTCCCGATTCCATGACTTATATTATACCATAGTATTTCTTTAAGGAATACTTTCTATGTTTGCATTGGGAACTTCTCTTCTGAGAACCTGTAAGAATAAAACCAATATGAGTAATATGTTAATAGTAAACCCTCCTCTTCAGAAACTATACATAGGGTTTTTTTCCCCATCTTCACTAAGTAGGCTAAATCTTTCATTGCAAACCAAATGAGTGTTAAAGAAAAAAAATGACATTATAGTTAGTTGTGTCAAACATTTTTGTTATATTTCCTATTACTTCCTATACTTCAGACCTTTGGTCTGACCCAAAGTGCAGCGGCGGTCAAAAAGGCAAATAGGATGCTAGGAATTATTAAGAAAGGGATAGAAAATAAGGCACAGAATATCTTACTGCCCCTGTATAAAACTATGGTACGCCCACATCTTAAATACTGTGTACAGATGTGGTCTCCTCACCTCAAAAAAGATATTTTGGCCTTGGAAAGGGTTCAGAATAGGGCAACTAAAATGATTAGGGGTTTGGAACGGGTCCCATATGAAGAGAGGTTAAAGCGACTGGGACTTTTCAGTTTAGAAAAGAGGAGACTGAGGGGGGATATGATAGAGGTATATAAAATCATGAGTGGTGTGGAGAGGGTGAATAAAGAGAAGTTATTTATTAGTTCCCATAATAGAAGAACTAGAGGACACCAAATGAAGTTAGTGGGTAGCAGGTTTAAAACTAATAAAAGAAAGTTCTTCTTCACACAGTGTGTAGTCAACCTGTGGAACTCCTTGCCAGAGGAGGCTGTGAAGGTTAGAACTATAACAGAGTTTAAAGAGAAGCTAGATAATTTCATGGAGGTTAGGTCCATAAAAGGCTATTAGCCAGGGGATAGAAATGGTGTCCCTGGCCTCTGTTTGTCAGAGGCTGGAGAAGGATGGCAGGAGACAAATCACTTGATCATTATCTTTGGTCCACCCTCTCTGGGGCACCTGCTGCTGGTCACTGTCATCAGACAGGCTACTGGACTAGATGGACCTTTGGTCTGACTCAGTACGGCCATTCTTATGTTCTATTCCTATAGTGTGCTTTTAATTGTCATAACTTATAAGGCACTTATTGCCTTTGTACGTTTTAAGTCACTACTTATTTCATAATATACAGACAATAGTAACTAAAAACTTTGGTTGAAATGCTGGACCTATTGAAGTCAATGGCAAAATTCCTAAGAACTAGGGTGTCCATATTTCGCTATGCTGAATACGGGAGAGCTAATAAAATTACTCGTATTCAAGTGAATTCAATGGCAACCAATCAGAGCTATGTAGTACAAACATTCAAGTTAATATCAGGTTGACTGAGCTTTGTTAAAAAGAAATACCGCAAAGCTGGAATCTTTTTATTTACCTTCTCTTTAAGATTTGCACAGAGCGCGCACGTGCATGTGTGCACACACACACAGAGAGTCCTGTATACGTCTCTCACACTGAGCTGGGGTTGAGTGACTGACCTGATCCTACCCTCCAATCCAGTGCTTTTCACCCTCCACGTCTGGCTGGGCCCCGCCTCTCCTGGTACTTGGTGCTGTGTCATCTTATAGCAACATGTGGAGGACATGTGGGGTCACAGGCAGTGTTCCCGGTAAGCTGTGCACTTGTGCAGCTGCTCAGGAGAGATTCAAATGCCACCCAGTTGATTAGTGTAGTGCCCACAGCTAGATTTTGTTTCCACTAGTGGTGCAGATTTTGCACATGCCTTGGTGCACATACAAACTATTCCACACCTGGATGGAAAAAATCTGCATATGAAAGGAAAAAATTAGAGGAAACATTGGTCACAGGCCTCCCTCCCCAGATTTCTGTCAGGGTTCACATCAGAATGTGGCAAGCAGCAGCCTTTTGGCACTGTGTGGGAGGGAAGGGATGGGAGCTGCTTTCAGCCGAAGGGGAGTGGGTGTGGATGTAGGGCTGACCTCACTGGTGTTTTTCCAGAGGTCATCTCTTCCCTCCCACCCTATTGCTCCCCTCTGGCTAGAAACAGCTTGTCCCTTTCTGCCTGCACAGTGTGGAAAGGCACTTAACACCTCCAAGCTCCTGCTGGCCAGCATAAATAACCGAGTCACCCTCTCCCCCACCCACTTGGGCTTACCCCCAGCTATAGTGTGGGCAGGAAGGGGTTAAACCCTAAAAATTGAGCCTCAAGGCCCAAGGAACCTGACTGCAGGGCAGGGCTGTCCCTAGCAGTATATAAAGCATGCAGCTATGTAGGGCATAATGAAATCTGGGGGCAACAAACTGCCAAGGGCACCATTTCAGGAGGGTACGGGTGGCAGCAGCCGTGCGCTCCAGGGCATGGCTTGCATTTCATCCCCTTCCCCGGACTACCTGAGTTTGAGGGAAAAGTGCTTGCTTTCTGTGCCTGCCTCTCACACCAGGCTGGTGAAGGGAGCTCACCAGCCAAGTGTGAGAGGATGCACAGAATGCAAGTACTTTTCCCTCATCCCTGATAGACTGGGGAAGGGGATGAAAAGCAAGTCACATCCTGGAGCACACAGCTGTTGGCCCTTGTCATCCACCCAAAATGGTGCCCTTGCAAACTGCCCCAAATTTCATGGTGCTATGGGCTCCAGTGGTCCTCAGCCCTACCCCCCAAATTTCCCCCTACAGGGGATCTGCTCCAGCAGCCAGCTCCATTCCTCAGCCAGGATCCTGTTCCCCATGCCGGGGCTGCATCCAGGCCCTGCTCACCAGGTGGTGGTGAGCAGTGTGAGCATGGACTGGAAGATTCAGAAAGAGCAGAGGGCGTCCACACAGCTGTTGGAGTACCATAGCATCCTGTCCTGTTCAAAGCAATGGATTTAACATCTATAAGGTAATAAAAGTGCTGCTTTGATAATTGTAAATGTACATTCTGCAGCACTAAGGAGTTAAGACTGCCATAATGTCATTTGTCTTTGAGAGAGAATAGCAAAGCTTTCATGCTATTGTTTCCTGGGTGACACTCAGTTTCCAATCAATTATTAAAGTACCAAACTCCTCTTTACAAAGTGATTTGTTTAAAAGTAAAAAAGAAAATAAATGTTCCTTTTTTGATTTGATGACATGATTAATTGTACCTTTCAGTTCATGTTTGTATTCAAGAAGTAAAAATCCATGGCTGGATTTGTTTTTTCCTTGTCTCACACAAAAAAAAATTAGACATCTGTAATTATGAAAAGCAGAAGAAAAAAGGTTTGTCAGAGATAAAAGGACTCTTTTAAGAACCCGTGCTGATATCCAGTAGTTCACTGTACACAAACATAGAATACTAAGCTTGAGAGAAATAATAAAAAGATCTGCTAAACCATGAGGTGCTGCAGGGTAATGAAAATTGAAAGATTTAAGAGTATTGCGGAGGAAAATCCTTTAAATCTTAATCCTACTGTGAGTTACAGTGAAGATGGCAAACTGGTTGCTGATATGTACAGTATTGCTGGAATAGTGAAATATATATTTATTAAAATTTATTCTTATCTTATGAAGCATTATAGCTAACCTACTGTATAAAATCCTCACTAAGGGTTTGATGTGGTGGGAGGGTCTGGCTTGTGCAATGTCTTGATCAAATTTGGATATCTCAATGTATGTAGAAGCCTTTTTATTAGTTTTGAGTGAATACATGGTAAAATAAGGGCTACTGGTGCTTATGTACATTGGCAATGGCTGTATCATTGCACCAATTTTCTTTGTAGTACTACAGTGCAACAAGAGCCTGTGTAGTAGCTGTTTAGGCTCTCTTGTACGAGACTACAAAACTTTTCAATCTTGAGCAGACTGTCAACAGCTTTAATAAAGGTCAGCAAGGATGTCATCTTGTTTGTACATGTAGCCTGGTATCTCTTCTGTGTAGACAACTTTGTTTGAGAGGACTTGCAGATCCTTATTAACCAGACTGCTGAAACAGCAAGGGTGGGGGCAGGAGGAGGACAGTCTTACAATTAGCTGGATGAAAGGGAGCCAGTCCTAGGGAAGCCTAGCCTGAAGCCAGTTATCACTGCTGACAAGGCTGAAGAAAACATTGTCATACGGCTTGTTTATCAGGGTAGCATATCATCCAGTGATCCCTTGCAGATATTAGTGCCTTTAGTATCAGGAAGGTCAAACTCTGCTTTTAAATTTATTATTTTTTTAAATGTATAGTCAGTAAGGGGTCCTGATTAATGCTAAATTGGAAATGTAAATTAAGAAAATAATGGAAGTGAATTAGGCCACCAGAACATATTAATGTTTGTTTCCCCTTGCTATTGCCCAAACATAGGCAAAGCAGATCAGGCCCTCCATGAATTGTCCTAAAATGGACCATATATTATTTTTATTGAATTTGGCTAATGGGTGGGATGGAATAAATCAGACAAGATGTGTAAATATTAAAACTATTGGCTAATTAAAAATACAGAGACTGTAGTTCAGGAAAGGGGAAAGAAGGAACCTTTTTTAAATGATGAAACATTATCTGAATAAATTACAGTAAAAGAACCTCCCATAAAATTAGAACTTTAAAAATAAGTAACAGGGAGTTCTAAAAAAATACTCCAAAACAATGCTGAGCCCAAGCCCCACAGAAAATTGAAAAATATTTTGCTGGAATCATAATACTGTATCTGGAAGGGTGTCTGGAGTAAGTAATCAGATCCCAAGATATGCTTCTGAAGAAAGGTGAGGGAGAGGTGGCAATATGGGATGTAAAGTGAGGGAAACAACAGAAAAATTTTCTTACATACAGAACCTTCACCAAACTCATTATAGGAATTCCTATGTATCTAGTACACCTTACAGGGAGGGATCTATATCCAGTCAAGACAGGGACATGGACATCATTGTAGGTAGCTCAGAAAAGATCTTTGTTCAATGTACAGTTTCTGTGGAAAAAAACCCGACAAAGCTTAGATTGCATAAGAAATAGGATGTTAATAACATGGCGAATATTGTAATGTCTTTCTGTAATTGGTGGTACTACTTTACCTGGAACACCGTGTATTATTGGTCATCTTAAAAAGGATATTGCAGAATCCAAGGAGGATTTAAGGAAGGACAAAGAGAATGATTAGAAGCGCCTCTGGTTGTGTGCAGAAGCTGGGCGGGGGGAATGGCTGGGAGTCCCAGCCACTGCCCCCGCCCCGCCCAGCTTTTGCACATGACCACAAGGCTCCCAGCGCCAATCGTGGCCCTGCCTCCCAGTCGCTCCCCTGCCCCCGCCAGGCTTCCGTCTGGCGCCCAGCCGGAAATTCAGAAAATACCAGACATTGCATATGTCCGGTATTTTCTGAATTTTTCTACCAGACAGAGGGCGCAAATACCGGACTGTCCGGTAGAAAACCGGACACCTGGCAACCCTAAGGATAACACATATTGCAATAATAGATATGATTGGTAGCATATACAGGTTGTACCTCCAAAAACTGGCACTCTCTGGTTTGGCAACGTCTGTCCTCCACCAGGACCATGGATGTTCCTGGACCAGAGAGCCCGGGAGCCTTAGGGCAGGAAGGCCAGCCTGCTGGAGCAACAGACTCAGTAACCCAGCTGTGGGCAGTGCGAAACTGGGGTCAGAGTCCTGCAGCAGCATCCAGCAGGCCACAGCAGTGCAGGGTGATGCCGGAGTACCCTGGCAGCATGGCTTGGCGCTGGGCTGGAGTCCCGCAGCAGCCCCAGAACCCTCTGGCGGCCCCCAGGAGCTCGGGGCTGAGGTTGGAGCTCTGCAGCTGCGCAGGACCAGAGTCCTCTGGCAGCTTCTTGGAGCATGGTGCCAGAACCCCACAGTAGTCCCCTGAAGCATGCCAGGCTTGGGGTACTGTGGCAGCCCCCTGGAGCGTGCGGCCGAGGCACTGTGGCAGCCCGTGGTACTGTGACAGGAGTAAGAGCCTCGGCTGCCCAGGGAGCCAGCAACAGCTGGGCAAGCAGCCCAGCCAGGATGGGGGTGGGAGAAGAGGGCAAGGCAGGGTGCCTGCTGGGGCAGCCTGCCAGCAGCCGGCAGTGGGCTTGGAAGCTGGTTGCAAGAGACCTCTCCTGGTCCAGCAAATACTCCTGTTTGGTACCTGTCAGGTCCCAGTGGAGTTGGACTAAGGAAGTCCAACCTGTATTCAAGAGCAGGCCCCTGCTTATCTGTCACCTTGATGATACTTATAGTCAGGGCAACACTTTTGCCAAATTGACATGTGAAACAGTGGTAAAGGCTTCTTTATATGCCCTAAAATGTTATAACAAGCTGTATAAGCAACAATGCATAATTAACATATCTAAAACTACTACACTTTTAAAAATGCTTCTTACATCTAAATGCGAAAAATCAGTGTTTCAAGAGCTGTATAATGGGAAAGATAATTTAAGGCTTGTTCTGTTATATGCTTATAATTTGAATGTGTATATTTTTCTGACCTAATAACGTTTTAAAATTTAAGTTCGGTGGGTTAGTGTCATATTAAAATTGGTAGATGTTTTAGTTTCATTCTAATATTGGAGCTCATTTTGGATGACTGATTTTGGAAGAAAATATGACAGACATTATTACAGCGTGTCTCAGTGTCTGTACATGAGGAGTAAAACAGAAGTTTGGAGTACATTGCAAAAGAGTCAGAAGGGTAGCTGAGTTAGTCTGTAACAGGAAAAACTTAAACAACAATTGTCTAGTAGCACCTTAAAGACTAACAAAACATATAGATAGTATCATGAGCTTTTGTGGGCACTGCCCACTTCTTCAGATGACAGGACTGTTAGACATCCAGATCCAAGAATAAAGCAAGGAAGGAGGAAGTGGGGGGGAGGGGGAGGGATGAAAAGAAGAAAAAAGAGGGTAGGAAGAAAGAGACAGTAAGTAGATAAGCTCCAGAGAAGGTGCTACTAGACTATTTGTTGTGTAAGTTTTTCTTATTACAAAAGGAGGTCTCTCTCTAAAAATTCCTTGTGATTAGTTACTACACAGTACTATTCATCCATATTCTAGTTTACCCTTACTGCTCTTTGTTCACTGTGTCTCCAGCCTGGAGGATGTGCCATTATTCTATCATGTTGACCAACTTTAAAGTTTTTTCTTGGTTTTACATTCCTTGTGTTTTCATGAATGCAGGTGAACTTAGTTTATTAGTGTAATAAGCACCAAGTTGGTTATTACACAAGCTATGTTTTGGCACAACATATGTGCCAAAATAATGACTTGGCTTTTACTATTATTTTTTTCTCTTTTATTAAAATACGTGTTACTTTTTGTTCTGATTTTTCTAGTTCTTTCATACAAATACACTTTTAGATGCTTTCATAGTTTTTTTTTTTATACATTCATTTTTATTTCAACACATATATGACTAATTTTCCATAAAATAGATGTTCATCGTCAATTCTGAAAGGAGTTATATTGTTCTCCCTTGCTAAGCATTCTGTTAGTGAGAGTGAGCAATAGGTTTTTTTTACTTAACATTTTTAGTGTTAATCTACTTTTGTGATAGAAATTAAACTTTTGTTAATTATTTGGAATCACAAACTTTAATTAAACTGTAGATTTTCTTTTAACATAGCACAAAAGAAAATAGTTATAAAATTAAATCAAAATGAAGTTTAAATGCAGATTTATGCAAACAAACTTTGAGGGTAATAAATTTTCATGACAAAACTCCATTCATCTGAAGAAGTGGGTTTTTCCCATGAATCTCATGATACCATCTACATTTTGTTAGTCTCTAAGGTGCTGCAGGACTATTAGTAGTTTTTAAAGTTTTTTTTCGGTTACAGACTAACCCCTCTGAGACATTTCATGACCTGTGTTTGTGCTTGGGAGACAGACACCTGTTAAGATTTGTTTGGTTGACTTTTAACATTTTGCAGCATAATTAGACATTATATGCAATGTACTTAAGCATTTTGGTCTATAGTACATTTGTAACTACATTTTAATATTTAATGTGCAATTTTATAATAACCTAAACAAGTTATTTACTGCCATTAACTAGTCACTGATGTTGAGATTTTCCCCCTTTGCTTTTTTCTTTTGAACAAAAAACCTTTGATTAATTTTAAAAAAAGAATATTTTTGATTGCAACTGTATTTGCTGAGGCACAAATATATGTACATATATTTATAACTGAGGCCATTTGAACTTGGCAAGAAATGTGTGTTATGGTTATATAACAGGATGTTATTGAAACCAACAATTTAAGAAAATTCAAAAAGGGATTGGATTTATACTCATATCAAGAAAATCTATTAATTTGATTAATTTACACTAAAATTATGTGGATTAATGTTAAATCTCAAGTTTCAGATTTAAAATCAAATCTCTGTTAGAGATCAGACTGAGACATGATGTGAGTCGGACGTAGAATACCCCACTCTAGCCTGCTGCAAATATGTGCACCTTTCTCTGCAAATTTGCTGTTGGCCACTATCAAAGAAAAAGTCTGGATTAAATGGACCTATGGTCTGAATCAGTTTGGAATTGTTTTGTTCTTAATAAGCCTCTGTCTGTGTCTAATCAAAACAATCAGTCTATGTACAGTATTATAGTTTGTGTGGCTTTATGTCCCTTACTCATAAATTAATTATCCTAATAATACATTTTTAAAAGCCCTGATTTATTTTTTCTAACTATTGGTTTGCAAACGTTTTTGAGATTTGTGATGATCTTTCCAATTCAAGGATTGGGAGCACGGGTGAGGGAGATTCAAAATTTCAATCTCTTGTTGGATGGGGAATGTGTTTCCAACCCATTCTATTTCATATTTCCTTGTCATTTCTGAAATTACTGTGTTGGGGTCTTAAATTCCACCTAGCCCAGAGAAACCATGTCCTGTTGATTTTTAATATAAAAGACTGATATCATTCATGGGAATTACCCCACTGGGGAGGCGCATGTGTAAGTATTCACTACTGTCATGTGCAAACTTCTCAAGTAAGGGATCATGTTTTTATTTATATTTGTATAG
Source organism: Pelochelys cantorii (assembly GCA_032595735.1). Taxonomy (NCBI): domain Eukaryota; kingdom Metazoa; phylum Chordata; order Testudines; family Trionychidae; genus Pelochelys; species Pelochelys cantorii. The sequence continues at coordinate 326,108,076 of CM064326.1, read as the reverse complement.
TGGGGCAGCCAGCATTTGTGGGTACAATCGGAAATAATAATAATAATGGGTTGTTGATTTTCAAAAGCCTTTTTAGCTCTCGACACTTGAAATTGCCATTCTATTTCTTATAATCACAAAATACTAAGATTAAAGTCACTGTGTGCGTCTTTCCTGGTCTTATCCACACATTGCAGGGGTTTTCAGAACATAAAGGGTAGATATCCTGCCACCTTAAAAAGAAATGTTTCAATCTCAGTTGCAAGTTTGAAGGCTATTAAAAGTAAATAGAAACTATATATATGAAAATTACATTTCCAAGGAGCGAAAGACTGATTTTCAGCATCTGCCTGTCTGCTGATCTTTTGCATCCTTTTCATTACCTATTGTACTGCTGTATTTAGAATCTGATTGGCATCTAAGGCTACATACAGTCCCACACTAAGTCCACCTAAGGTATGCAACTCCATCTTGTGACTAATGTAATTTGAGATGATGTACATTAGGTTGACTATCTTCAGTATCTACACCATGCGGGGTCAAAGGAAGGCACTCTTCCATCGGCTTACCTTACTCATCTCTTCTGGGGTGGAATACCAGGGTCAACTGGAGAGCGATCAGTGGTCGATTTGGTAGGTCTTCACTGGACCCAGTAAATCGACTGCTGGTGCATTGATCTCTGTTCTGTCAATCCCAGCTATCATGTAGATGTAGCCTGAGGGATATGTTCTCAAAGCATACGAAAGGGAAGAATATGCACTGAAGGAAAATACAGACATGAAAAGTCTGATGATTATGAAGCCGTTCAACATCATGAAGTGTTAACTTTACTGTGTCCAGTTTGGCATAGGCTTTAGAATTAAACAGCTTGCATTTATTTAGATACTTTCATCCTTTAAAGACCCCGGAGTGCTCTAGAGCAGTGGTTCTGAACCAGGTGCCCCGGGCCCTGTGGGCCTTCCCGCCCCCCCCCCCCCGGGCTGAAACCTGAGCAATGTAGCTTTGTGGGGCCCACTATAGCATAAGGCCCAAGGCGATTGTCCTGTTTGCGACCCCTTACACCTCAGGCTTTTATATGCAGCAGACCAGTTATTGTGGCACAGGAGAGCCATGGAGTTTTTAGAGATATTGGAGATCGTCAGAGAGTAAGGTTGAGGACACCCCCCCCCCCGTACGAGAAAAAAGATCCACCGCTGACATACATCAGCTGTTGGAACAGTGCACAGTAACATCATAGAATATTAGGACTGGAAGGGATCTCGAGAGGTCATCGAGTCCAGTCCCCTGCCCTCATGGCAGGACCCAGTACTGTCTAGACCATCCCTGATAGACATTTATCTAGCCTACTCTTAAATATCTCCAGAGATGGAGATTCCACAACCTCCCTGGGCAATTTATTCCAGTGTTTGACCACCCTGACAGTTAGGAACTTTTTCCTAATGTCCAACCTAAACCTCCCTTGCTGGAGTTTAAGCCCATTGCTTCTTGTTCTATCCTCAGAGGCCAAGTTGAACAAGTTTTCTCCCTCCTCCTTATCACACAACAGGACAGGAATTGAGTAAGAAACCTACCTCCAAAATTACACTTTGTCCAGGACACTGGGAAAATACCTGTATTCTTGTGTCTTGCTGGGACTCTCACAAGACTTAGGTCCAACAGGAGAAGTGCTGACTTAGTGTCAGCTTTTAATTTTGTCTTGTTCTATTTATTTCAATCACTTTCTCAGAGATGTGTTCCTTGATTGCATGACATGGTGTGAACTTGTTTAAAAGTAGGCTAATTTTAAATATCAGAGTTAAAATAAAAGAATTTATGAATGGGCAAAGGGAGTGGGGGAGTGTGTTTGGTCTTGCCACGCAGGTGTCAAAGTGGATGTGTCCATGTCATGAAATAACCAAACAATAATAATAATAATAGAATGTGAGCTGGCATAAGGATAATGTGTAAGGATACATGGTTGGTGAGATTTGACAAATGCATGCAGAGATGGAGCTTTCAGTCATATCAGTTACATGAGTAGCATATATTGCAATTGAATCATTTTATTGACCAATCACTTTTTATCAGTTTTGAACAAGAATATGCTGAGGTACAATACACTTTTTTTTTTTTTTTTTTAAAGCTTGGAAGTGATTTATAGAATTTAGTGCTTAAGCCAGTATCTATTATGGGTTGGGAAGAGACTTTAGTGCACATCAGGTGATCACATCAGGAACTGTGTCTGGACTGTGGGCCAGTATTTGTCCATCCCTGGTTTATAGGGACTTATTATGAACCTACTGATGGGTTTCTTGCCCCTCCCTTTGAAACATATGGTTCTAGATGCTGTTGAAGGGGAATACTGAACTAGGTGGTCCCACAGTGTAATCCAGTGTAGCAGTTCTCTGTAAGTTTCCCTTTACACCTGTGGATTTTGAATGCAATAGTCATTAAAGATATTCATTCCCTAAGTATGTATATATTGTTTGTTTGTACTGTGGTACTCCTGAGAGTCCCAGTCCAGGGTCCCAGTGTGGTAGGTGCTATACAAACACAGCACAGAATGATGGGCTCTTTCTCAAGAAGGTCACAATCTAAGTACTCTTCCTTATGCGTGTTTGTTTTGCTTTGCCAGAAGTCATTCTAAATTTCTGAAAATAGAAGGACTGAGAGTATCCTTCAGTGCCCGCCTTTGTGGCAGAAAGGGTTGTTCTCACGTAACTTTTAGACAGCCGTGGCATTTAATTTAAAACATATAGGTATACAAATTCTTTTATGTTCTTAGGCCACCAGTTTTCCAGTCATCAAAACTGGTGGCCTAAGGACATCACACAGTGTTCAGTCTTTATTTAAAGTCAGGCTAGTCACTTAAGGCACCCAGATTTGAAGGAACAAAAGTCTACATTTGTAGCACTGGTGGGCAATAAAATGGTGACAGTTTGCCAGGTTTACCCCTGGCAGGGTGCTGCTGCTATATTTACCTGTGCCCTCCACGTGTATGGGTGATTGTAGCTCCCATTAGCCGTGGATCACTGTTCCTGGCCAATGGGAGCTGTGGAAAGTGGACACTGACTGGGAAAGCACTTCCCACAGCTCCCATTGGCTAGGAATGGTGATCCATGGCCAACAGGGGGACTGAGTCCGGTCTGTGGGTGGTATTTGTCCACCCCTGGTTTATAGGGACTGATTATGAGTTCCATAGATCTTGTAACCAGGGTTATGATGGAACCTTTAAATTGTCATATCATTCTACTAGCAGGTATTATGAGGCAGTACAGAAAAAGGTAATTTCCTGCATTATTTAGAGCTATGAGAGCAAACACAGATCATATAAGTTACTAAGTCATGCTGAAAGACACTATTGGCTGTCCAATATGCTTTAACTATGTTTAGCTTTATTGCCTACTGAAGAAATATTTTGCCAGACCATATGTTCTGCACTGCAGAAAAATCAATGCCTTGTTCATAGGAAACCTCTTCCTCCAGTAGAAATGTAGAAAATATAAAGCAGGCTAATCTTACTGGAAAACACAAAAAATTATATTTAACAAATGCGTTAGTGAAACAAGTAAAACATTTATTTTGTTTTCTCTCAATAAAGAATACCGAGAAATAATGTTCTATAGTTCGTCAAAGAATGTTTTGATTAAAAAAAAAAGATTTAAAATGTCATCTGATTTGTCCTTAGAGTTCAGTTGACTACACACCAGTCCATGCAATATATAAGTAAATACATGACCACATTAATGGTTTAGAGAACTGGGCCAAATCTTTATTTACAGAACTGTAAACCACTATTAAGCCTCTTCCATTGCATAATAAAACTGCTAAGTCCTGAAGTTCTTCATGAGGCAAACCTGTGAAAAGCTAGATAAGCTATTGTGTCCTAAAGAAATTAACTAGCAAGGAGTAAATGGTCAAAGAAATTTAACACATCTCAATAAGAAAATAGGGCCACTCACATGTTTAAAGATGTATAGAAGCTTCTGCACTTTGCTGGATCACCTTGGTGCTATGTGGGAGCCTAGTTTTCAAACTCCAGCTCTTTTTGATATAATCATGTTCAAGAAATCATTTTCAATTGGAGAAGTACATTACTATAATTCTCTCATAAGTCAAGAATAGACTGTGATCAAACTGAGGGAGAGGAGAAAAAGACTACAGGAAGAACTATAAAGATTTGCAAATGGTAAGCAATTTGGGTATGTCTACACTACAGCGCTATTTTGAATTATCTTATTTCGAAATAGTTAATTTGAAATAAGCTAATTCGAAATAACACATCCATACACAAAAACTATTTCGAAATAGTTTTTGTGTAATTTCAAAATGGCGCGTCCACACAGAGTGGACCCTGAACCGAAGTTAAGGCTGGCCGGAACCAGTGCCAGCAGGGCATCAGGTTAGGACTTAGTGTGTGGGGCTGCTGCCTGAGGCTAACTGAGCTCCCTGCTTAAAGGGACCCTACCCCCCACCCCGGAGAGACAGTTCTCAGGGTTCCCTGCTACCTTGTCTACCTTGATGAGGGTTTGCAAACCTAGTGAGGAGGGACAGTGACCTAAGCCCCGAGGTAAGTGGGGGAAGTGGGATACTAGGAAGAAGCACAAGGAGGAAGGAACAACAAAGGAGGACCCCTGATTTGAATGGAGGAGGTAGGGTAATCAACTGGTTATCTAAGGCATTTGTACATGAATGCAAGAAGCCGGGGAAACCGGAAGAATTAGAAGCCCTGGCACAATCAAAGAATTATGATTTAATTGGAATAACGGCGACTTAGTAGGATGACTCACATGACTGGAGCACTGTCATGGAAGGGTATAAACTGTTCAGGAAGAACAGGCAGGGGAGAAAAGGAGGAGGAGTTGCACTGTATGTAAGAGAGCAGTATGATTGCTCAGAGCTTGAGTATATAGAGGAAGAAAAGCCTGTTGAGAGTCTTTTGGTTAAATTTAGAGGCAGGAACAACAGGGGTGATATTGTGGTTGGTGTCTGCTATAGACCACCAGATCAGGTGGATGAGATAGATGAGGCCTTCTTAAGACAACTAAGAGAAGCTTGCAGATCACGGGTCCTGGTTCTCTTGGGGGACTTTAATCACCCTGACTTCTGTTGGGAGATGAATACAGAGTACGCAGACAATCCAAGAAGTTTTTGAAGAATGTTGGGTATAACTTCCTGGTACAAGTGCTGAAGGAACCGACCAGCGGACATGCACAGCTTGACCTGCTGCTCTCAAACAGGGAGGAACTAGGAGGGGAAGTAGAGGTGGGTGGCAACCTGGGAAGCAGTGATCATGAGACGGTAGACTTCAGGATCCTGACAAAAGGAAGAAAGGAGAGCAGCAAAATACACATCCTGGACTTCAGAAAAGCAGACTGACTCCCTCAGAGAACTGATGGGCAGGATCCCCTGGGATGCTAACGTGAAGGGGAAATGAGACTAGGAGAGCTGACAGTATTTTAAAGAAGCCTTATTAAAGGCATAGGAAGAAACCATCCCGATACACAGTAAGAAAAGCAAATACGGTAGGTGACCAGATTGGCTTACAGGGGAATCCTTGGTGAGCTTAACAAAAAGGAAGCTTACAAGAAGCAGAAACTTGGACAGATGACTAGGTAGGAGTATAAATATATTGCTTGAGAATGCAGGGGAGTTATCAGGAAGGCAAAAGCACAATCGGAATTGCAACTAGCAAAGGATGTGAAGGGTAACAAAGGTTTCTACAGGCATGTTAGCAATAAGAGGGTGATCAAAGAGGGTGTGAGGCCCCTATTAGATGAGGGAGGTAACCTAGTGACAGAAGATGTGGGAAAAGTTGAAGTACTCAATGCTTTGCTTCTTTTTTTTTTTTTTTTTTTTTTTTGCCTTGGTCTTCACAGACAAGGTCAGTTCCCAGAATAATGCATTAGACGACGCAGTATGGGAAGGAGGTGGCCATCCCTTGCTTGGTGGAGAAAGAACAGGTTAAGAACTATTTAGAAAAGCTAGACATACACAAATCCATGGGTCCAGATTTAATGCATCCAAGGGTACTAAGGCAGTTGACAAATGTGATTGCAGCATCTTTGGCCATTATCTTTGAAAACTTGTGGAAATTGGGAGAGATCCCTGATGATTGGAAAAAGGCAAAGGTAGTGCCCATCTTTAAAAAAGGGAAGAAGGACAATCCAGGGAACTACTGACCAGTCAGCCTTACCTCAGTCCCTGGAAAATCATAGAGGGGATCCTCAAAAAATCCATTTTGAAGTACTTGGAAGAGTGATCAGGAATAGTCAGTATGGATTCATCCAGGGCAAGTCATGTCTGACCAATCTGATTAGCTTCTATGATGAGGTAATTGGCTCTGTAAATACGGGAAAGTCAGTGGATGTGATATACCTTGACTTTAGCAAAGCTTTTGATACAGTCTCCCACAATATTCTTGCCATTAAGTTAAAGAAATGTGGATTGGATAAATGGACTGTAAGTTAGATAGAAAGCTGGCTAGATTGTCGGGCCCAACAGGTTGTGATCAGTGGCTCGATGTCAGGTTGGCAGTCGGTTTTAAGCAGAATGTCCCAAGGATTGGTTCCCTGGAGCCGGTTTTGTTCAACATTTTTATTAATGACCTGGATGAGGGGATGGATTGCATCCTCAGCAGGTTCATGGATGACACTAATCTAGGGGGAGAGGTAGATATGTTGGAGAGTAGGGATAGGGTCCAGAGTGACCTAGACAGATTAGCGGATTAGGCCCCCAAAAAATCTGAGGTTCAACAAGGAGACGTGAAAAGTCCTGCACTTGGGACAGAAGAATCCCAAGCATTGTTACAGGCTGGGGACCTACTGACTAGGTAGCAGTTCAGCAGAAAAGAACCTGAGGATTATAGTGGATGAGAAGCTGGATATGAGTCAACAGTGTGCCCTTGTAGCCGATAAGGCTAATGGTGTATTGGGGTGCATTAGAAGGAACATTGCCAGCAGATCAAGAGAAGTGATTATTCCCCTTTATTCTGCACTGGTGAGGCCACGTGGAGTATTGCATCCAGTTCTGGTCCGCCCCCCCCCCCCCGCTACAGAAAGGATGTGGATGCATTGGAGAGGGTTCAGCGGAGGGCAACCAAAATTATTAGGGGGCTGGAGCACATGATCTGTGAGGAGAGGCTGAGGGATTTGGGTTTATTTAATCTGTAGAAGAAAAGAGTGAGGGGGGATTTGATAGCAGCCTTCAGCTTCCTTAAGGGAGGTTCCAAAGAGGATGGAGAGAGTCTGTTCTCAGTAGTGATGGATGGCAGAACAAGGAGCAATGGTCTCAAGTTACAGTGGGGGAGGTCTAGGTTGGATATTAGGAACATCTGTTTCACCAGGAGGGTGGTGAAGTACTGGAATGGGTTACCTATGGAGGTGGTGGAATTTCCATCCCTAGAGGTTTTTAAGTCTCAGCTTGACAAAGCCCTGGCTGGGATGATTTAGTTGGGATTGGTCCTGCTTTGGGCAGGGGGCTAGACTCTATGACCTCCTGAGGTTTCTTCCCAGCCCCATGATTCTATGAATTACATACGTCTACTGCATTATGCTGTCAAGGAGAGAATCTAAATACAGTTTGTCTACTCTGTGATGGCTAGTCCACAGCAGATATTTCAACCCTTCCTTTTGTTGCATCTCTGTTTGGTGGATAACTATGATTTCCTAATTGCATTTTAAAAGCACTCAAGCATCCTCTCTCTAGTTATATTTCATTGGGAAAGAGTTTGGTATTCTTACACATCTGCAAGTAGATCATCCCCTGGTTAATCAACCATAATTGGCTTGACATCATCTTTTTTAATACATCCACCTGATTATTTTGTTTCTGATAAACTTCATCTTCCTTTATAGTTTACAAGGTTGGTGTTACTTGTGTTGTGCCTATAATTTATACATAAGGAGAAAACCTCCAGTCGAAACTCCAGAAGAAAACAACAACAAATTCCTAATATTAAACTGCAACCATATGAAAAACCTCAGCTTGAAATATGTTTGCTTCCCCACCACCTGCGGCTGCCTGAAAAAACAAAGCAATAAAATCCAAAATACTGAAAGGGACTGGTGTCCGCCTCAGGGCAACTGTTGGGAAAGTGACTCTAAAAATCAATCCATCGTAGCCCAGCAACATCCTTGAGCTGTGCGTGAGTTCCTTCACAATCCTAGATGCCGCTTTACGTTTTTCCAGGTTCGAGATGTGGTTTCACACTAGGCCAGTTTTAAATTGTTGATTGGGCCCTATTTTATGGGGTTTCTAGGGCTGGCTTACACTTCCTGAGGCTGAATCCAAACCCGAATCCCAAGGCCTGAGACTGAAGCTGCAGTGTGAGGGCTCCATCTCTGGATGGTAGGGCTCAGGTTACAGGCCTCTTGCCTGGGTCTGAAAACCTTGGGCTTTGGCTCTGGTTCCTCTGCCCAGGGCAGAGGGCTAAACCCCTCTTCTCCTTCCCCACCTCCCCCCCCCCCACAAAGTGGCAAGTCCAGCTCAGACTTCAATCCCCCCACCAGAGGACGTGTAATGATTTCTATTGAGTGTTTGCCTGACCTTGGAAATGTGGAGAAGGGGACATCTATTGCTCAGGCTACACCACCTGTGATAACTGAGACAGAAAAGTCTTGCACTGGTTGGGGTGCACATCTTGATTGTTAATTTGTTTCCTTTGGACTCAAAAGAAAGAAATTTTCATGGACTGAGTCTGAGAGCAGTGAAATGAGCTCAAGATTATCCTTATCAAGAAAAAATATCTGTACAAAAAATGAAGAGGAAAGAGGAAATTCCTCACCACACAGGATAAATATTGTTTAAATCTACGCAGGTGGTGAATGGTAGTTCCCTAGCTCCTTCTCCCTACTTGGGAGGCAATTAGTCATGGGAATGGAATTAGTGCTCTGGCAATTTATCTAGCAGTGGAGAAGAATCCTTGGCAAATAATTGTAGTTGAAGGGGCCACGAAAGTCAACTTGTGATGGTGCAGACAAATCTTGACAGTTCAGTCTTTCCTCTTTTTGCAGGAACTACCCTTCATTAGATGTATATGCAACTACAGAACAAAAAGTGCAAAATGTTTTTTGCTTCAAGTAGTCAAGGACTTATAACTAGGTATCTTTATTCTGTACTGAGGGAAAGATGCATTCAGACAGAGATCAAGTGAATGTAATTGCTTCAGTGTCAGTCAGACACACATGATACCGATATGTGTTAGTCTTGTTCAAGGAAGCCTTTGTCTTCATGCTACTGATGCCAGATATCACGTGCTCCATCTAGATTTGAAATCTCACCTATATAGTAGTATGGTTTGAATACCTAGTGGAAGAATTGTTTCTCCTTATTTGTTTTTCAGTGGGAGTTGCTGGTATTCATTTGCAGCAGTCAAGCTAATTTTTTATTTTCTTTTAGGCTGTTTTCTCATATTATACTAAATACTACCTGATAGGAAGGGTATTCTTGGGGGTTAGACACTGGAAAAAGTTCAGAGAAGAGTAACAAAAATGATTAAAGGTCTAGAAAACATGACTTATAAAGGAAGATTGAAAGAATTGGGTTTGTTTAGTCTGGAAAAGAGAGAGACCGAGAGGGAGCAAAATAGCAGCTTTCAAATACCTAAAAGGTTGCTTCAAAGAGAAGGGATAAAACTTATTCTCCTTACCCTCTGATGATAGGACAAGAAGCAATGGGCTTAAATTGCAGCATGAAAGGTCTAAGTTGGACATTAGGAAAAATCTTCCGGACAGGGTTGTTAAGCACTGGAATAAATTGCCTAGGGAGGTTGTGGGATCTCCATCTCTGGAGACTTTTTAGAGCAGGTTAAACAATCACCTGTCAGAAATGATCTATATGGTGCTTGGTCCTGCCGTGAGTACAGGAGGACTGGACTTGGTGACTGCTCTAAGTTCATTCCAGTTGTAGTATTCTATGATTATAGCATTCCATACTATATGATTATAACAGTCCCAGGTTTGATTATTGTGAGAATTTGACCATTCATCAGGTAGTAGGCAACAAAAGCAATCAAGAGTGTTAGTGGATCTTCAGCAAGTTATTTCCTCTATGGTGATATTTACAGTAATCTTAATAAATATTCGCTGTACAACACACTGTGGACTATACTGCAGCATATTAACTTGTATTCTGTCACATAAGCCACCATTTTCCTGCGAGGAACATAGTGAAAAAATAGTGTTTCAGTCAAAAATGAAGAGTGATGTTTCAGTTATCAATGGGTCACCACTGAGAGATTTTAAAGAAATAGCCCCAATTGCTGGTTATTGTGCCAGACATCTAGATTTGAAAGTCATTTTCTGTGTCTAATGCTACAATAGAATCTAGGATATGCTGAAAAGGTTAGAAATTAAAGAATTAAAAGGTGATTTACAAAAGCTTATAATATTTTAATACTTAAGTTCCCCCAAAATAGCTTCTTCTGGATTCCTCAGTGATCCCGAGTCTTTGTTTTCTAGATGCCTTTTTCTATCATTATTTTGGTAGGTTAAAATGCATCCATATGTCTGCCATATTGAATGTTCTGAACGGTGACCAGAAACCCCTACTTGGGTTGACATCCAATTTTTAAAAACTTTCAGTTCTTCAATTAAAATGCTCCAAAGGATATTTCATTTCAGTCCTTAAAGATGTAGAGCTAGATTCAGATCTTTGAAGTACTTGAGCTAACAGCCAGCTGGCTCTCAGCTAAGGCTGTAGAACAGACTCGTTCTTCCTCTCTGTAAGTGGTCTTGGCACCATTAGATGGGACAGTGCACCACACCCAGTAGGTGTGTGGGTTACACCCACGTCCTCACCAAGAGCCCTCCTCCCACCCACTGCAGCCCAACCTCCTGATCCAGCCTGGTGAAAGTGAGTGAGGCAGGATATGGGAGAGCAAGTGCTGGAAGGAGGGAAGATAGAACCAGCGGGTGCAGGGCTTTGGAGAAAGGGCAGGCCAGCAGTGTTCAGTTTTTTGCAGTTAGCAAGTTGGCATCCCTACACCTAGGGCAATGTGGCAGCCCAAAATGGGGGCGGGGGAGAGAAGAGGGGACAAAAAGATGGCAATGCTGAAGAGCATTGAAGTGATGGGGAGAGGAATAGAGAACCAGAGGGTTCAATGCAAGAATTTTTCAATGAAACACCTATCCCCTGCAAAGCATGCGTGACTCCTTGAAATGTGCTTTTTTTTCCTCTTCCTTTCTAAGTTCCATTTCAGTGTTACACCTATCCTGTAATACCCTCCACGCAGGGCCGGATTAAGGCATGGGCTAGCCAGGCAGCTGCCTGGGTGCCAACCTATGGGGGGCACCTGATGGCAGCTGTAAGGGGTGCGCAGTGCCCCTTATAGCTGCCATCAGGTGCTGTGCTCCCAGATCGATGGCTGCAGCAGCTCCCAGTGGCCTCCCTGCAGCGGCCGCCTGGGGCGGGGGCCGCATTAACCCCCGCAGTGCCAGCCAGCAGCGCCCTTCCACCCCGCGGCCGCGGGGCCCTGCATGGCCAGGCTTGGCCTGCCCCGGGCTGCGCGCCAGCAGCGGTAGTCGGGCTGGGCCCGGCATGTGCGTCCTGCCACCGCCAGCTCCGTGTGCCTTCCCCCACGCACCAGGCAGGGGCGGGGCTGCGCATGCGCCCTCCCCCACACACTGGCGCGGGGGCGGTGCCGCACATGCGCCCTCCCCCAACCCGGGGCGCAATTAACCTGTCTGACCGGGGCGCCGGAATGGCTCAGTCTGGCCCTGCCTCCACGTTTACAGAAAGAACTAAGGTGCTAGGTCGCATTGGTTCTGGGGACACCAGGAACCCTTGAGGTGTTTGACCACTTCAATTCTCCTCCCTCCCCGCCCCCCCTCCCCCCCCCAACCATACACTTCCCCGCTTTCGGGCCCAATGCTGCTCCCATTGAACTCACAGTGAGTAAAAACAGGAGGGCAACAGAAGAATGAGGAACCCCAGATGAAGTGAAAGGGGGAGGACAGTAATGGGGAGATGAGACCCTCCATGCTGCATGAGAATTGAAGGGGAAGTAAGTCTTTGAGGGACTATGAGTATATGGGACCCGCTAGAGGAGGTGTTAGAGGCTAAAAGAGAGAGAGGAGGCGGTTCTCACTCATAGTATTTCTTGTGCCTCAGTTGCAGTTGTTGGGTGATCATCACTTCTGAAAATCAGACACCAGAACACCCAGAATGTAAAACTGTTGTTTATTGTTCCTGGAGAAATGAGGAATATGCAAAAGAGTGATGGGGGCAGGTGCAGAAGAGAACGGATATAAGCGGGGGGAAGGGGGAGGAAAGGAGGGTGTGATGTTGCATTTCTCCCAAAACTCACATTCCCTTGTTTCATGGCTGTGATACTATCATGCAGGGCTTGAAAGGGATGACAGCTATCATAACTTGCTGTGTTGAGAGTAAAGAGTAAGCAGATAAACAAACTTAACCCATTGAGAATTGTACTAAAGCCTAATCCCTCTATTTTTATGGACTTGTATGAGATTGTAAAATGACTGATTCAAAGAAAATTGAAGATGGTAAATATTGTAAAAGCCTATTACAAAGTAGCATGAGGTTTTGGTTAGAATTTTGATAACATCTAAAAAGATCTTTCTGCGGCAACAGAATAATTGTCCTTTTGTTAGATGATAAAATGCTTTGACTGAAACCTGGGAATGTAAAGCCACCATCCATATATTCACCACCACAAAGATATTCCCTTGATTATTTTGGGTCAGTGTATAACAGTACAATTTCCAAATTAACTAAATGTAATACTTGCATAGTCTGAGATGTAATTTAATTAACATGCTCTTTTTTGTGAATTGCTTTTAAATGGTAGTTTTAGACTCAGAGGTTGGTGAATGATCGACTCATATAGACTCAGCAGGAATGTTAGACCACACAAGAGAGGCATACTTAAATTGTCTACATTATATAGAAAGGAGGAGAGTTTTATTCTATGTGACCTTTAGTGTATCAAATATATACAAGCATCTTGACCATCTGTTCTGTTTGCAGAACTAGGGGAAGGTGAACTGGAGACTATATATTTTTATTTTACTCAATACACCCTAACATTTTTAGGCTCGTCTAAAATGAAGTATTGGTACTTTTATAGTTGTTGCCTCTACCAGTTGTTGGATGTTCGCTCTTGCAGAGAAAAGTCATTGATACCACTGCAAGATGAAGAAAGTTCTATTGATTTTTCCTGGCATCTTGTGCTTACTGCTAATGCACTTTAGCAGCAGAACAGGTAGGGCTATCTCCTATAACAGATTTGGCTGTGCCTATTAAATGGTTTATTTCATTCGTTTGCAACACCCAACATCAACACTGTCATATGTGAAAAATTGGTATTTGTGAGAAACTAGCTAATAGGCAAATAGTCCATTATTTTTACTTTTAATCAGAAAGCTCAGAATAGTAAATTTAAAGCTGTTCCGGAAAGAATATGTAGAAATGAGTGGAAGATCCTTTATTAAATCACAATGGTTTATTATGCCATATTTAGGTTACAATGAAGACTTCAAAATAACTTGCATAGCATGGCGGGATTTTTTAGGGAATTAAAAATTAGGCAAGGACTTTTACAGAAGCTAACTACATATCTATCTTGAGGAATTTTAATAAAATATCAGGAATAATGTACAGTGTTTACTTCTTTAATACCAGCATTTTCAAGAAGCAGAAAAATCTTCCCGAATGAGAACTAGAAGGAATTGTTGACCCTATGTTAGATCTTTCAAAGGGAATTGCTATTTATAGCTCTAAAAGGAATGACTAGCCAACAGCCATTTTTTTTTCTTTTAAGTGTATGAAATGGTTCCCAGCCAAAACCCTTTTGTAGAGTATCAAGCTCCGGGATGTAGATTTAAACAAAAGAGGGGGGTGTGTGCGTGTGTGCATGCGCACGCACAAAATAAATGTTATCTCTTTATGGAGACCAAAACAAGACCAAGACCCTTGGAAAGCAGTGGAGTTTCTAAATACCCAAGGAATGGAGAATCAGGGCCTGAATAATGAAATCTTTATCTGCAGTGCTAACTGTTAAGAAAATAATGGTGCTAGATGTGACATCATATTTTAGGACAAAAAGAACTGAGGATAATGCTAATTAATATTGCAAAGAGGCTGAAAAGCACTTTAAATGGTAAGCAATGGGTTCTATAGGAGTGTAGAAGGCTTGGTCAGGGGAAAGAGAACCTGTCTTTAAAGACTATAGGGAGATGACCTAATTTAGTGGTTTTGCACTCCCACACCCCTCCTGCACTCAATACTTGCTTAGTGGGTACAGCTCAGAATGTAGAAGGGAGGACATACTGAATAGCATTTCATATGAGAATTCACTCCTCACCAGGCACTTTTGTAGCTTTTAAATATTTTGTAGTTGTTGCAGGGGAACAATTAACATCTTTCAAATGTGTAAGAGATAAGCACTGAAAATGGTGAGGTTCTAAGTGCCAGATTTTCAAAGGTGGACATATCTGGTGCTATGGTAAAAATGCATGTGCCACTTTTACATCCATTAAACTTTGCAACTGGAGGGACAGGTGTGATCAGTGCAACTGAATGGACAAGTGGGAAATTTCATGTCTGTAAACCCCGGGATTTAGTGGGAGTAAATGCAAGTGAGTATGAATTTTGCTTATGCATGCAGGAAGAAAGAGAGCCTCCTCCAAATAATGACCTGAAATATTCCTAGCTGCCCTAGAATGAAAACATAAAGCTGCTTTGTTTTATGTCACCCAGACATCCTTTTGGAGATGATTTCCTGGTAAGGTCAGCAAAGAGTGTCCATTGGCTAGAAATGTACAGTTATTGTATGTTCTCAAATGTTCCTTTTTATGCCAGGTGAAAGATATACATTTTGCATTTATCTTTGTTCTCAAGAGCATGCTTTATGAGCACTAATATAGTAGAATATTGTAATACCATTAATGTGTTGGCAATTCAACCTCCCTCATAAATCCAAGCCCCTTGTAACTACTGTCTATGGAGGGAGGCTGGGTGTGCCTGAATGCCATGTAATGTGAACATAATACTTTAATTTAGTAAAAGGAAAAAAAATAAAAGAGGAAAAAAACCCTGCAACCAAACAATGTTACATTAATTACATATGTTCAGTCTCCCTGTTTAGAGGAGTGCACAAAGCTCAATGCCATTTTTCTAACCCAGTCGATGTTTTAGTAGTCTTTGGCAGTGCAGGTAGTTAAATTTAAACTCGAAGTAAATTACATATGAAGCCCAGTACTTTTTAGAGTACAGCATGTGGTTTGGTGTATCTGTCAAATGCTACAATTTTTTTCCAGACAGTATTCTTTCCTGATCTCAAATTGATACACTGATGAATAAAAAATAGACAATGGTGTTGAGTATCTTTTTTCGGGTGATTAAGGGGCTAGATAATCTTTGTGTTGCCTGTAAAGCAAAAAGAAGAGGAGAGAGGGATAGCTTGGCATAGCATAAAAGGACAGAATTGGTAACAAACGGGGAAAACTATATACATTGAAACCCGGTTTTATGTTAGTGCGATAGCAACTCAGTTTCAAAGTAATTGCCAGCCATTCTGATGGATAGGGATTTATTCTCAGTACAGATGCACCAAATTCATAGAAACATTATCATCTAAATTCCTCCTATCTTCTCACTGGAATTTAATTAAATTTTCAGCCATTGCTTTTCCCAATATCATCAAGGTCATATATAATTAAGCCCACCTGAAACTTTTTTTTCCTGGAAGACTAGTGACTTTCAAATTTTCTCACCTTCTGAGTTTAAATGAGAAAGGCATTAAACTCTGGTAAGTACTCCCTCTGAGGAAGTTTTTATCTTTTTCCTATATTGAGCAACCATTCAATTCAGGATCTGAATTAAAGAGAACAGACAAAAACCATTGTAGCTTACATTAATACTGCTGAAGGATCATTTTGATCATAAAACAGACTCTAAAGTGGTCATTTATGACCTCCTTTAATTGTGAGCAAAGCAAATGTCTCCCCACATTATTCCATTTTTACTTCTTTAAGCTTAGCTATGAATTTTATTGTACACTGTATTAGACTTGTGTACCCCTCTTAAGGACACACACGCACACAGAACATTTTCCTATTGCAATCAAGAATTTTCTGAACCTTATTAAGATTGTTGCATAAAGGAGATATATGAAGGGGGTTTGTTTAGTTGTACCTAATACCTGTATAAACATAAGAACAGCCGTACTGGGTCAGACCAAAGGTCCATCTAGCCCAGTATCCTGTCTGCTGACAGTGGCCAGCATCAGGTGCCCCCAGAGAGGGTGGACCGCAGACCATGATCAAGCGATTTGTCTCCTGCCATCCTTCTCCAGCCTCTGACAAACAAAGGCCAGGGACACCATTTCTATTCCCTGGCTAGTAGCCTTTTATGGACCTAACCTCCATGAAATTATCTAGCTTCTCTTTAAACTCTGTTATAGTCCTAGCCTTCACAGCCTCCTCTGGCAAGGAGTTCCACAGGTTGACTACACGCTGTGTGAAGAAGAACTTTCTTTTATTAGTTTTAAACCTGCTACCCATTAACTTCATTTGGTGTCCTCTAGTTCTTCTATTATGGGAACTAATAAATAACTTTTCTTTATTTGTCCTCTCCACGCCACTCATGATTTTATAGACCGCTATCATATCCCCCCTCAGTCTCCTCTTTTCTAAACTGAAAAGTCCCAGTCATTTCTTTGGACCTGAATCATTTGGCATTTTGTTCTGTTAGTCAGCAACAGAAAGCATCACTTGTATTGGCGTTGGTTCAATGTAGCTGGTTAGTGGGAGTGCTGCTTATCATATTTCACCCATTACATGGCAGCAAGTGTAGGGATTCCCAACTGGGCAGGTAAGCCGTATCGAGATCAACAGCCAAAAGGATGCTAGAGAGGAGAGAGGCTGGGATTGAAGGTGGTAGCTGGGAAAGAAGAGAAGTGAAGGGGAAGATCACCTGAAGGAAAGGATATTGAAAAATCGGAAGTGGGAGAGGAAACAGAACAAAGAAAATACACACACTGCAAAAAGTAGAGTTGTGTATTGCTTAAAATTTAAGGTAAATTCAGTGCATGTGAATTTCTCTGAGATTTAAATTATTTCTTTTAGCCTTCTGAATGCATACAGCAACACACGGGCAATCCAGTTTTCTATACAGTAGGCCACCTGTATTCCTCTACTTTTGTCAGTTCAGTTTCTTTGTCCAATCAGCTGTTGGCTGATCTGATACATAGCTCTCCAGTAAGCACAGTTTGAGAACCCTACTATAATCTGAGGTCACCAAATAACTATAGATCGGAAGTCTTGCCTATTGCCAATCCCTGAGCCACAAAGTTCTACAAAATATTTATTTAGCCAGTATTTTCTGAGATGTTTGCATATTGCAAACTTGTTGTGTTTCTCCAAAGTCTCCTCTGACTCAAGAAATACAACTCTATAATTTTATCAGGATTTTTAGCATTTCCTGGAGCTTCCAATGAGCAGCCTAGGTGTGTACATTTAAAATGTTTAGCATGACACTGGCATGCATTATAGAGAAAATCCAACTGAGAGTGCAGAGCGAAGCACACAGGTTCCATGCCCATCTGTATGCGAGTGTTGTTGAAGAGCAGAAAGCTGTGCCACAAAGCCCAATAAATGATGTATGGCAGCTACAGCCAGGTATGAGCCTGGATACCGCCTGGAGCCTACTGCTGTCCCATCTATGAGATTTTGGATGCATGGATCAACCATTGACAACACCTCAGCCTGGTTCATTATGGTCTCTTCTGTTTCTGTGCTCCAGTGCAGATGTCACACACAAAGGTTTGCTCTGCAAAAGACCGGAAGATGCAGAATCTAACACAGATTCTGTGGCCAGCCCTAACGTACTCCTAAAAGAAACATGCCATTTCTGTTGCATTGCATGTCAACACAGCCATGTTTGGGAGGACTGAGATTGTAATGTATTACAATATAGATGCCAAGGCTAGCAGGGACCATTGTACTCATCTAGTATGACCTCCTGTATAATACAAGCCACAGAAATCTCCCAAAATAATCTGCTAGGATAGATGTTTTAGGAAAAAAAAAATCCAATCTTGATTTAATAAATTCAGTGCTGGAATATCTACCCGCACCCTTGGAAAATTGTTTGAAAGGTTGATTACCTTTTGAAACTGCACAACTTTCTAGCCTGAATTTATCTACCTTCAACTTCCAGCCATTGGATAGTGGTATATCTTTCTTTGCTAGCCTGAAGAGCACATTATCATATGTGTTCCCCAAAAGGTTCTTATAGGTTGTAATCATGTCACCCACCTAACTTTTTCATTGTAAACCTAAATACATTGTGCACCTTAAATGTGTCACTTGAGGTGGTCTGAAGAATGACTGTGTATGGACTTTAAGCTCTGGCCATTTTGTCATTTTACTCTTCTTCATTGTTTATTGGAAGCATGAAACATAAACCTGGTTCCTCATTTAAAAATAATTCCCTCCATTAAACATGCATAATGATTAGATACTGTCACATCACATACAAATGCTGGGTTACTAACACTTCTGCAGTGGGAAGGAAAAAAAGATGAAAGCATTCCTGAGGGAGGAGGGTGGGGATCGGAGAGGAGGCAGATGGCATAAGGTAGAATGGACATATGTATAATATTTTCTGGACTGTTCACCCAAATCTAAGAAAAGAAAACCGCCTGAAATTCCAGGAAGCCATTCTCTTTGATAGTAATTATATTCAAAGCATTGATATTTGTACCGTATGTGACTGTTAGTGAGTTTAATCTGAACAGATAAAGAAGTAAATGTGTAGCTATTAATCCATATCTCAACAGCTTGCCAGATATCTTTATGGCCTCATGATTCTACTCACTAGTTTACATTTTTTTAACTAAGAATAACTGTAAATATTTAATCAATTCTATTATTAGAGAGACAAGGTGGGTGGGGTAATAGCTTTTATTGGGTCCAAATTCTGTCCTTTAAGGTTTGGCCTCCGTGCCACTCAAAAGCTCATCTCTCTCGCAAACAAAAGTTGGCCCAATAAAAAATATTTCCTCACCCACTGTGGCATTCTGCAAGTGACATGGCAACAACACTGCTGCAAATGTACTTTGTCATCTCATTGTCATCTGCTGTGATGGCTTTCAGCTTATAGGGCTGGAGAATGAGCATCTCTTTTCTGCTGCAATTCAGATTTTGAACTGTGTCTCAGTGATCTGAGGCAATGGTTCCCAATCTTCTTTTATACTGCAGACCTTCAAACCTATTCACAAACTTTTGGCACACCGGTAACATTTTATTTGCATATTCATTATGCAGATAATGAATATATACTTAAAATTTTACTTGTCCGCCGAAAGCCCAGAACCCCAGAGCCTCCACGAACAGCCAACTCCATCTCTGCCAGTCCCCTGTCTCTTAAGGTGTAGAGCCTCCTCCACCAGACCCGTCCCCAGTGCCAGCCTCCTGTTTTCAGAGCCCCACTGCACCCAACCCCTCCCACAGTGCCAGCCCCCCATCCCCAATATTAGTCCCATCCCCATAGCCTCCCAGTGCCAGCCCTGCCCCTGTAGCCTTCCCGCTATGAGCCCCACCTCCAGAACCTCACAGTGCTAACTCTCCACCTGGATGCCCCAGTGCGAGCCCCCCCCCCACCTCTTAGAGCCCCCGCCCCTTAAGACAGCCCACAATTCAACAGCCCACGAGCCAGGTAGAGAGAGCTGGGAGAGGGGAAGGAGGCTGCTTGGAGTGACCCATGCAGGAACTTGGGAGGAAAGTGGCAGGTCCCAGCATGTGGGTGGCAGTTGCACAGTGTTTGGCCAGCTGTGGCCCCCAGCAGCAGTGCTGCGCGGGAGAATTGTGCCACCACACTCCGGGTCCAGATCGGACCCAGCAGCTCCCAGGACTGCCCTGCTGGCCAGGGAAAGCACAGGTGGGGCAGCCGACGGATGGGGAGGCCCCTGTCGCCCTTCATGGTGTGGCCTGGGATCTACGCTTGGTAAGTGCAGGGCCAGTGATGCAGCTCCAGCCTCCTCCTTGGCATTGGAGATGCCGGCTCTGGCCATGTGGCCTGCAGCTCTGGCTCCAGCCCGGGCTGGAGCTCCAAGTCGGGCAGCGGCTGCTCCAGTGGCCCCGGTGTCACCAGAGCAGCCACTGCCCAACTTGTAGCTCCAGCCTTAGGGAAGAGCTAAAGCTAAGTCCAGGGCTGCATGGTGTCTGCCCTGCTGCTCCTGGGGCGGGGCAGTCATATCCCATATGGCCCCGCCGCACAGCAGCTGGGCGGGCCTCAAATTCTTGGCAGTTCACATGTAGAGGAAACACTGCTGTGCTCCCCAGTGGAGCCCATCTGGGGATGTGGCCTGGCAGTATGCCACAGCCCGGTAGGCAGGTGTTTGCAGCCCAGTGCCAGTCAGTGGACCAGCATTTGGGAACTGCTGATCTGGAGTATTCAAAAGTGCAGCTGCAAACTCCTCCCGAGAGATTGAAGGCATCATTTTTCTGGAAGCTAAGGGCACAGTCTTCCTCAAGTCTCCACCATCTACCTGTCAAGAGCTCATGAGCATTTTATTTCTTTGTTGAAATGCGTTTCATCATTGTCCTTGTTGGGCATAGCACACCATTTTGCTCACTACGTTTTCCAGCAGTGATAATTAGATCAACACAAGGCATCTACATAACCGACTGTGATGGTCCCAGAAGCAGAAGTCCTGCTTCTCTAAACATCTACTGCAGCACTTGGAAACCAACCGCTGTATAATCTAAGTACTGTATTACAGATAATGCAACCAAGACTGTCCAGCCAGGTCACTAGACTAGATGACCTTTGTGTTGTGTGAGTGAGCTGGCTGGTTGATCAGTATTGTGGAAGATTATGCCTTTCAATCTTATCTAAAAATGTAAAATAATTCAGTAGATATTTATTACTTATATAAATCTTGCTCACCTCTTTGGGAGTCTGGTTTCTGGCATTGTTCTTGATGGACATGGTTATATAAATTTGGTACCTTGATTAAGGAGTCTGTGACTGTATTGGTAACATATCACTATTTGTTTAATGCTGACAGTATGCCCAACAATGTATAATCCATATTTTTCTATAGCACTCACTAGCTAACTATTTCTGGCAATTTACCTGAGAAGTAGGTTGATACTTAGTAGCAGCTTCCTTTTGTGTATGGGAAATTAAAGATGAAGTGGTGAAATAACTTGTCCTATGTCATACAGTGAGTCAGCGACACTGCTGTGATTAGACCCTATCTGCCCAACTTCCACCTCTTTGCTCTAACAATGGGACCTCTTGGCTTCTGTGTGGAGATGATTTGTTTCATGCTTTTTCTTTGCTAATGTCCCAATACCTTTGCTTGAAAGATCTTATGTAGGAGCAACCTAGATTTAATTAAAACCTAAACCTTAGATGGGGAAAAACGTTTAAAGAAACTAATCAATACATGGAAAATAAGGTTGTATCTGGAAATCGTCCTTAGAAAATCCAAATGCAAAATAATGCATGATGCTGTAGAAGGCTCTAGCTGCTTCATTTTTATAGTGAAATACAACTCAACATTTCACCAAGTTCACACTTCTTTGATTGTACTTTGACTGCTCATCTTTCAAACTTGACTACTATGACTGATTGTTCCAGAAAACAATTTAAATTAGTTTTGTGTTGTTGTAATAGAAACCATCTGTCTTGCTGTATTGCTTCAATAGCTAATAACTTTGTCATGATAAAAGATAACCATTAACAAATTAGTCGTCTTTTACATATCCCATCTTCCTATTCCCCTTGCCCAAAAACTTGTTATTCCTGGCTTGGTTTTTGGTATCATCCAATCAAACTGCTTTTTAATTAGAATGTTCAAACAAGCTGTAAGTAGGATATGCAGAAATTATTTTTAAAAAAATATTGATAAAACCTGAAGATCAATATTATTCAAACTGAGATTTTTATCAATTTATATTCAGTTGTACAAAATCATGGGTTATAAGCATTTTAAATTTTGTTTTTATGGAGAGGGTTGCGCAAAATTATCATGCGGTTAGACAATTATTTAATGACAGTAGAAAATCTTTAATAGCTATTAAAATATCAATTATCAGCATCACATGTCAAAATATACACAATAAGTATACTTAAATCAAACTCTCAGTTCTCAAGCAGCATTTTTATTTTGCCTCTCCGTAAATTTCAGTGATTGTCAATGGAACTATTTTTTGTTGATGTTTACTGACATTTACTGATAGAAATGCTATTCTTCCAGCCTACTTATAAGTATTCACCTGTTAAGAGAGAATGAATTGGATTATCTGTATCATGTTTTACAATAACTGCTGATTTGGAAAATAAGTTTTGAATAAAGAAAGGCAACCTCTGAACCACAGACATTTCTAGTTATCTACTTGTTTCCCCCATTAAATGCTGTAAATATCAGAGACCGTCTAGACTGCAGGCTTCTTTCGGAAGAAGCTTTTCCAGAAGATCTTCCGAAAAAACTTCTTCTGAAAGAGTGTCTACACAGCAAAAGCACATTTAAAAAATAATGATCTGCTGAATGGACGCTATCTCGCATGTAAGCTGTGATTACTATGGGCGGAGTGGCCACCAGGGCACCTGTGCTTTTTGCTCTTTCCTCCTCTTGTGAAAGAACTCCTTCTTTCTTATCCACACACACCTTTTTCCGAAAGAGCCCTTTCTGAAAAAGGCTTCTTCCTTGTAGAAAGAGGTTTTCCAACGCCAGAAAAACCCCTCTGTTTTTTCGATTTACTTTCGAAAGAACGCTATTGCAGCATGAATGTTACTCAGGTTTTGTCAGAAAAATGGCTGTTTTTCTGACAAAACTTTGTAGTGTTGACATACCCAGAGTTATTGGATTTTTTTATAGTGGAAGTGTGTGTGTGTGTGTGTGTGCGCATGTGTGTGTGCGTGTGCGTGCATGTACATGTGTAAAATAAAATATAATTTCAGATGGTCATTTAAAAGCATCTAAATAAATGTTCCAGGGATCTTAGGCAGTATGAATTATTATTATTTTACTTTATTTATTAAGTTCATTGATACCAACTATTATTCTCAATAAAGTGCAAAAAAACCCCCACCTTAGTGTCATATAGCTCTTTGAAGTTCCATGCTACAATCACTGTGCGTTTAACACATATAATGAGAGTAATCTGACTACTATAGACAGTGCTTGCCTGGTTATTATTCCATGAGTCAGTTGGTTTCTTTTACCTTAGAAATCACACCTTCAAATAGAATACTGAAATAACTTTAAGGTTATTATAACATTACACTCAAATGGAAGTCTAAAATACACTCTGTGTGCTGTGACCAATGTATGTGGGTACAAAACTAAAAATTGTGCTGTATGTTCTTCCCCTTTGCTTAATAGGTCTCCTTGTGTAGTCTTAATTTTCTCAGACCTGACTCTCTCCATTGCCCTGCAACTTGAGTATCGATTTTCACCAGTGCAAAGTATGTGTGCTCCAATTCTTTTTCTAATTGTTGAATACCTTTTTTTGGAGCTGCTATAAGAGAAGCTATGTATGATGCAGAAAAACTGAGAATCATAGTCCTGCTGTTTTAGATATGTCAACTCACATTTGTAGTTCATGCCTCTGAAGTTAGTAATGACCTTGTGAGTCAAGTTTTCAAAAGAACGTCTTTCTTTTTGCAGACATATGTTGCATCTGCTGATTTCCATACATTTCAGGTTTATAAAATGGTCACCTTCTGTATAATAACGCCTTATGAGACCAACAGAAAATAATGCTTGATGATACTGGTTCTATATATTACATTTTGTCTACACTGTCAAGCTTTGTCACCAAAAAATCTCTCTTTTGGGGGGGGAACAACCTGGAGAGCGTTCGCATTGCAGTGCAACAAAAGTCATGACAAATGCACAGTTTTGGTGACAAAAAGCTTCCACCTCCAAAATTGACTTCAGTCTCTCCACCCCCACCTCCCTGCCCTTTACTATCATCGGCAATCATTTAAGTGTATGCTGTGGTAGGTTTTCTGTTAAGTTTATTGAACTCCAGAACAATTCCCACAGTTCCTGATTAGCCATTCTGGCCAGTGCTTTGAGCTCTGCAGCCATGTAAACAGATGTGCCCTTCCCATCTGCAATCTCTAGGAACTTTAAAATCCATTTACAATTGTCTGGATCATTCTTTAGTGGTCCTCATAGCGTCTTCTCAGGGAAACAAGGTGGTTATTGCTCAGAACACTCTCCTGCGTGGAGCACCACAGAGCTGTTGGATCTTATCAGTGTGGGGGGTGAAGAACGGGTGCAATCACAGCTGCAAGTGACCCACAGGAACTGGGATACATGTGGATACTTGAGCCTGTGTGAGGAGTATGAGTGAGGCACCCTACAGTGCAAAGTCAAGTTAAAGGAACTCTGGCAGGTGTACCAGGAGGGGAAGGAGGCAAACAGCCAGACTGCTGTTGCACCCAATACATGCAGTATTTATGAAGAGCTGGATGCAATCCTGGGAAGAAAGAGTGTGGATACTTCCCATAGCACAGACACAGAAACAGGAGCTATCACAGAGACAGACAGTAGTGATGAAGAGATGAGGCTCAGTCCAGTGATAACTGTGTGCCAGGCAGCGAGGAATTGTTCTCAAGTCCCAATTTTTGTGAGGACTCTCAGCAACTGTACATGGAGAATGAAGCAAGGGCAGAGATGCAGGGTCATGAAGCAAAGGAAGAGAGTAGGGTAAGTTGCTGTCCCTGTGTGGGGAGGGGTGGTGTGGACAGCGGACATCCGGGGTGCTAAGTGCTGTAGTGCAGCTAAGGGAAGGGGAGCAGCGGTCATGCACTGTAGTAAGTTGCTCTAGTGCAACCAGAGGAGGGGAAGAGGGGCAACCATGCATGCTGGTACGTTGCTATGTATGCAGCAAGGTGATGGTTTGGTGGGCAGTGGCAGCACAGGAAGTTGCTTGTGTAGCTGAGAGAAGGGTGGCAGCAGCATGGGGTGAGCAGAGGCTGAAGTTCTGAGAGCTGGTGCAGCCCTGCAAGGATCTGTGTTATGTCCAAACAGGGCAATGATGTACACAGAGACACCAATAGAATCTTGCGAGGAGATTAGTGTTGAAGCTTCACCCGATGTACTTACTAATTTTCTCATGGAGATTCCATGGCAGGGCTGCCATTTTCCCACCACTGTGGCACAGCACTCTCCCAAACCATTCATCATACGGTGCTACTGGAACCAAGGTGGCACAGAATTTGGTTGCATAAGGAGCAACCTTATGCTCACATCCAGAAGCTGAGCCTGGTTTTGCCTGTTAACCTTCAGTAGGGGCTATGCAAGCCAGAATAATGGCAGCCTGTGGGCAAGTGTAGAATTGTTATAAATTGTTTCCATGTACTCCTGCTGCAGAAGTGCGGACTGTACTCTTTTAGGGACTGTGATAGGGTGTACCAACCCTGCATTGGGCCTGTAAGGGTTAACCAGGTCTACCTCTCTGAGAGAGCCCCTCCCTGCTGGGCATGCTCCAACTGGAGGACCAGTATAAAGGTCAGTGGAGCAGCTCAGCCAGGGCTGACCATCGTAGAGGAAGGAGCCACTGCCAGAGTTCGGGAGGAGGAGGAGCAGCAGGCAGACACCACAGTGGAGGCCAGACAATAGAAACTGGCCAGGGAAGCTCCCATTCTGGAGAAGGCAAGTGGAGAAGATGCCGATGATTGTGAATCGGGTAGGAAATAGCCCAGGGTGGGGAGCTGGAGCCCATGTCAGCAAAACCAGTTACTATGTCGTCCGTATTTCCCAGAGTCACAGTCCTATATCTGAGCCAGCCTTTTTAGGTGACAAATCTGAGGAACTCACTCAGATTGAAGTGACATTAGAGGAGGTTATGGAATTAATTGATAAGCTGAATAGTAACAAGTCTCCGGGACCAGACGGCATTCACCCAAGGGTTCTGAAAGAACTCAAAGGTGAAATTGCGGAGTTATTAACAGTGGTTTGTAACCTATCCTTTAAATCCACTTTGGTACCAAATGACTGGAAGATGGCCAATATAACACCAATATTTAAAAAAGGCTCTAGAGGAGATCCTGGCAATTATAGACCGATAAGTTTAACATCAGTACCAGGCAAATTAGTAGAAACACTAGTAAAGAGTAAAATTGCAAGGCACATAGAAGAGCACGAATTGTTGGGCAAAAGTCAGCATGGTTTCTGCAGAGGGAAGTCGTGTCTAACTAATCTGTTAGAATTCTTTGAAGGGGTTAATAAACATGCAGACAAGGGGCACCCAGTGGATATAATATACCTAGATTTCCAGAAAGCCTTTGACACGGTCCCACACCAAAGGCTTTTACGTAAATTAGGTGGTCATGGGATAGGAGGAAAGGTCCTTTCATGGATCAAGAATTGGTTAAAAGACAGAAAACAAAGGGTGGGAATAAATGGTAAATTTTCACAATGGAGGAGGGTAACTAGTGGTGTTCCCCAGGGGTCAGTACTGGGACCAATCCTGTTCAACTTGTTCATCAATGATCTAGAAAATGAGGTAAGCAGTGAGGTGGCCAAGTTTGCAGATGACACAAAGTTGTTCAGGACAGTCAAAAGCAAAAGGGATTGTGAAGAACTACAAAAAGATCTCAGCAAACTGAGTGATTGGGCAGCAAAATGGCAAATGAAATTTAATGTGGGTAAGTGTAAGGTAATGCATGTTGGAAAAAATAACCCAAATTACACGTACTACATGATGGGGTCAAATTTAGCTACGACAGATCAGGAAAGGGATCTTGGAGTTATAGTGGATAGTTCTATGAAGACATCCACGCAGTGTGCAGCGGCAGTTAGTAAGGCAAATAGGATGTTAGGAATTATTAAAAAAGGGATAGATAATAAGACAAAAGATATCATACTTCCCCTATATAAAACTATGGTACGCCCACATCTCGAGTACTGCGTGCAGATGTGGTCTCCTCACCTCAAAAAAGATATATTGGCATTAGAAAAGGTTCAGAAAAGGGCGACTAAGATGATTAGGGGCTTGGAAAGGGTCCCATATGGGGAGAGGCTAGAGAGACTGGGACTTTTCAGTTTGGAAAAAAGGCGATTGAGGGGCGATATGATAGAGGTATATAAAATCATGAATGGTGTGGAGAAAGTGATTATAGAAAAATTATTTACCTTTTCCCATAATACAAGAACTAGGGGACACCAAATGAAATTGATGGGTAGTAGGTTCAAAACTAATAAAAGGAAATTTTTCTTCACACAGCGCACAGTCAACCTGTGGAACTCCTTGCCCGAGGAGGCTGTGAAGGCCAGGACTCTATTAGGGTTTAAAAAAGAGCTTGATAAATTTTTGCAGGTTAGGTCCATAAATGGCTATTAGCCAGGGATAAAGTATGGTGCCCTAGCCTTCATAACAAGGGCAGGAGATGGATGGCAGGAGATAAATCACTTGATCATTGTCTTCTGTTCTCCTTCTCTGGGGCACCTGGCATTGGCCACCGTCGGCAGATGGGATGCTGGGCTCGATGGACCTTTGGTCTGACCCAGTATGGCCATTCTTATGTTCTTATGTTCTTATACAGCAAAATGTGATTTATTGCCCTACACACTTGCATAAGTGCTGCCTTGACTTCCCCACTCCAAACTGATTTGCAACTGAACAGCAGCAATTGGGGTTGCCAGTTTCCACAAAGCAATGGCAACGTGTTTCTCTACTGAGAGAGCATCTCTCACTCGGATGTCCTTGCACGGCAGTTCAGGGCCAGCTTAGCACAGAGCCCCAGGAAGGTTGCTTTACATATCCAAAAGTTCTATAGCCACTGATCTTCATCCCACACCTGCATGACAATGCGATCCCACCATTCAGTGCTGGTTTCCCTAACCCAAAAGCGATGCTCTGCTGTGCCAGCTGCTCTGAGACAATCCTATGCAATGCCGCTTAGCTGCTGTCCCTGTCCCTCACATTGTGGTCCGAATCCTCGTCTTCATCCTCTTCCATTAAGTGGATAACTAGGTCTGCTGCAGTGTATGATATATCCTAAGCACTTTGAACACAACATGGGAGAGACGTCTGAGATCCATAATTTCTCAAAGCAAATGCTGGGGTTCGCTGTAAAGACTATCATTCAAGTGGCACTAAAGGAAGCTGTCCAGTATCAGAGGGGTAGCCGTGTTAGTCTGGATCTCCAAAAGCGACAAGGAGTCCTGTAGCACCTTAGGGCTGGGAAGCAAAGAGGTGGCTGATGGGATATTTTTTTTCTTTCCAAAATGCCTATAGCTACATTGCAAATTCCCACAGTGCTTAGCATCTGAAGGTAATGGCAAGCACTCTGGGATGCTTACACACACTTCTTTGCTCTTTCTGTCAACAGGTCAGGGTTGCCAACCATCAGTAAATTTACAGACAGTCCCTAAAAAAATAGCCAAAATTGGACATGTCTGTAAAAATATTTTAGGTGTCCATAAACTTCGTAAAAGTGCAATAACATTTCAAAAAACAGCAATTATTCTATAGCAATTAAATTTCTTCTGTGCTGCTTCAGCCATTTTACTGCGGAGCTGCGGAAATTGGACATTTTAGTTGTTTGTTTAGCTCAATGGTTGAGGTGATGTAACGTGAATCATGTGATCCGCGTGATATTATCATCTACATTATCCCACCGAGTTAGCATCAGCACATTGGCAATTTATGTAATTTAATATTGTTTACTGATAAAGTTTTCACTTTTGGCCATTTATATCATCTTAATATAGTCTAAAAATTATGTCCATAAAAAAATTTGTCTGTCTGTAAATTTTTCCCATTTTGTCCGTAAATGAAATTTCTGTGGGTTGGCAACCCTATAACAGGGAAACTAACAATGTGGCCTTGATGTGTTGACAAGGGGTGCCAGGAAAACAGGTTTGGTGAGTTTTTTTCAGTTTTGGCAACTTTTGCATGTTGACAGCGCTTTCATTGCCAAATCTTTCCAGTGTAGCCTTAGGCTCAGATTTATGCTCGAAGATTCTTAGAACTTGGGCACATAACTCTGTTAGGGTATGTCTACACTACAGCATTATTTCGAAATATCTTATTTAATTAGTTAATTCGAAATATGTTATTTCAAAATAATGCATCTACACACACAATGCATTTCGAAATAGTGTTTTGCTATTTTGAAATAGCGCGTCCACACTGAATGGACGCTGAATCACATTTAAGGCCAGCAGGAACCAGGTCCGGCAGGGCATCAGGTCAGGAGTTACTTTGTGTGGCTGCTGCCTGAGGCTGAGGCCTGTGTTTAAAGGGATCCCCCTGATAGCTGGTTCTCAGCTTTCCCTGCTTGCTTGCCTACCTTGGTGAGGGACAGCAAAGCATTTTGTCTCTGTGTGCTTTGGTTGCCCTCGCTCGGGACACCACAGCACTCTGCAACATGGAGCCGGAGCCGCCCCTGGGCACTCTGGTGCTTCTCGTGGACGTGTTGCTTTGAGGCTGGCTGCACTTTCTGCAGGCTGCCATCCGGGAGGTCCATCGGGGGGCTGTCAGTATCCAGGAGGCCCTGTGGGAGAGCTTCCACCCTGAGGAGAATAAGAGCCTCCCTGATCTGCCCCACTGGGGGCTTGTGCCTCATTCCTCCCTCACGTCCTTCCACTTACCCCTCCCTAACCCCCGTTCCTGATGTCAAATAAAGTACACGTATTTTCATGAACACAAACTCTTTATTTAACAAAACTCGGGGGTGGGGGAATGAAACTCTGGTGAGACTGGGGAAAGGAGGTGGGAGAGGGGAGGGGGAAACCTGGGAGGAGGGAGCTGGAAGGGGGAAGCAAGGGGAAGAAGAGGGAGGGGAAGCTCAAGGCTCACGGTTGGGGGTCTTGCTGGACCAACTTGATTTTCATGCAAACCTGCTCCTGGGTTCTCATGTGGCCTTTGGTGGCCGGTCTGGCAGCTGTCCTGCCATAGACGGCCACGTTCCTCCGTCTAGTGTGGAGATCATGGACGGTGGAGGCATCTCCCCCAAACCTGAATAAGGTGCATGATCTCCACCCTGGACCAGGAAGGTGCTTGCCTTCTCCAGGCCCTGTCAGGCTCCTGGGAGCTGGCAGACTGCTCCTGGGGAGCGGTGGAGAGCTGGCTGCCAGTGGCTAGCTGGCTCATGTTTTGGGGCCACTGGGTCGGGGCAGTGACTGCTGGCTCTGGGCTGGCAGGCTTGGAGCTGGCACAGGCACTGTGGCCAGAGTCAACCCCTTTAAGGGCTCCGGGGAGGGCGGAGGGAGAGGAGTGTTCTTGGTTGAGGCTGGAGTGGCCACCAGGGCACCCTGGGAAGGCTGGAGGCCCCCTATTTTGATATAAGTGTCTACACAGCACTTATTTTGAAATAGCTATTTCGAATTTGGCATTATTCCTTGTGGAATGAGGTTTACCAAATTCGAAATAAGCACTCCGCTGTCTCAAATGAATTTTGAAATAGCAGTTTGGCTGTGTAGATGGTAGTAAAGTTATTTCAGAATAACGGCTGTTATTTTGAAATAACTTTGCTGTATAGACATACCCTTAGGGTCCTCTGAAGAGCCCAACTTCTGTCTTATTTTATAATTACTGTTAAAATTAACACCACGAAGGCCTAGGTTCGATTGTCTGTTTACTTTCCTAAATTGTATGGGTGTTTTTCTAGCCAGACAAATCTTGTCCTTTGTTCAGTGCCATCAGTGATTCAAACTAATTCCCCTCAGATGATTCTAGTCTCTGAAAACTATGTTGCTTTAGTCAGATATGGATTTTCATATTTTATTCAAACCATTGCTAAGATCAAACCCAAATTCTATTGCAAACTGTAATTGAGAAAATAGTACTAGTACATATGCTAGAGGGCTAGTGGGGAAAAATAGTATTGTCCTTAGTAAGACAAAAGAAGCTTCCTCCCTGCTCAGCTCTAAAATGCTGAACACATTAGATTGAAAATAAAGCTCTGAGGGGCAATTGTGTCTACTTTTATGACAGAGATGTTTTGAATTCTTTGTAAAATAAGAATAAGAAGCCATTCATCCCAATATGAAACATTGTTAACAAATCCTCAGGAAATCTTGGGTTTGCTTGTTTTGTATGAGAGTCACCTTATACATAACCTGCCTTCTTCCAGAGTAAAACTCCTCACTGACCCCCCCAGTAGCAGAAAGTTCATTGAGGGAGGATTATTGAAATGCACAGTGGCCATCAAGATACCTCCTGGGAGCCAAAAAATAGGTGCTCTGTGCAAGCATGGGATGTAGCTCGTTCAGCCAAAGGATGCACAAGTGTAGTGCTTCCTCTCGGTCGGCCTTGCGGTCCTTGGACAATAGTGCTGCTTCCCCAACAGAGGAGAAGCCACAGAGAAATGTAGGCAGCTCTGTCTCTGTCTCTGTTCTGTCTACAGCAGACAGTTACAATGAGAACTCACCTCTCTGTACTAGTCAGTGACTGTGGCCCTAAAAGTCACCATTAAGGTGGGTGAACTAATATCTCTAATTGCATCAACTTCAGTAGGTAAGAGAGACAATCTTTCACAACATACAAATGTTTTTTTCATGTGTCTTGCTCACAGCAGTTGGTCCAGTCAAAGGGTATGTCTAGACTACACGGCTCCATTGACGGAGCCATGTAGATGAGTTTACTAGACATAGGAAAATGAAGCGGCAATTTAAATAATCGCCACTTCGTTTACATCAAAATGGCCGCCGTGCTGTGCCGATCAGTTGTTTGGTGGCACAGCGGGGCAGTCTGGATGCTCCACCGTCGACAACGGAAGCCTTTGTCGACCGTTCCGTTACGCCTCGTGGAATGAGGTTTACCGGAGCGGTTGACAGAGGCTTCCATTGTCGAGCGTGGAGCGTCCAGACTGCCCTGCTGTGCCGCCAAACAGCTGATCGGCACAGCGCGGTGGCCATTTTGATGTAAACGAAGGGGCGATTATTTAAATCGCCGCTTCATTTTCCTATGTCTAGTAAACTCATCTACATGGCTCCGTTAACGGAGCCATGTAGTCTAAACATACCCTAAGATATTACTTAATCCATCTTGTCTCTTTTAGTATCTTGGGACTGATGTGGTTGCAGTTACTCTGCATACTCATAATATTCATCAGCGGTTAAAGGAGTTATACCTGAGTCTTGCTAAATATGGAAATCTTTAACTGTATATTCCTAATGAGAGTCAACATTGCACCTTTAGAAGAAGTATTTGTTTTCCACAGACGTCTGTCTGTCTGTGCAAATATTTTAATTTGGTTTGATGTAATACTGAAGATTTTTAAACCTTCAGGACATTTATCTTCACTTGTCAAGGAGCCCATTTGGACACTTGTGACTAATATGACTTCACTGGAAATGAATCCAATTTCTACCAGACTCTAAGGGGGCATCTACACTGCACCTTTAGCTCGAAATAAGCTACGCAATTTGAGCTCTGCGAATTGCATAGCTTATTTCAAGTGTATTTTGAAATAGCATATTTCACAATTTGACGCTCTCTGCACAACACCAAATTTCAAAATAAACTACTCTTCTGAAATGTCCCTTAATCCTTGTGAAATGAGGTTTATAGGGACATCAGAATAATGTGTCTGTTATTTCAAAATATGTTTCGAAATAACAGGCACGCTGTCAAGACACGGAATAGCTATTTTGGGGTACTGGAAGTATCTCAAAATGGCGCTGCTGTGTAGATGTACTCTCAATAATTCTTGGAAGTTGATCCTATATTTTCAGACTTGTGTGCCATCAATTTTCTCAGAACTCTGAGATGACTTCTTAAAATAAATCGATA
The DNA here is from genome assembly GCA_032595735.1 of Pelochelys cantorii. NCBI lineage: Eukaryota > Metazoa > Chordata > Testudines > Trionychidae > Pelochelys > Pelochelys cantorii. The sequence goes on along the minus strand of CM064326.1, from coordinate 326,075,383 downwards.
GTCCATGTGGTCCATAGTTGATACTGCTTCATTTGAAGTCACTAGGGGTTTTTTTTGTTATTATTATTATTATTATTATTTTATTATTTCTTTTTGGTGTCTATTATTGTCAGTTACGTATAATACCATAGCAATTGCTTTCCCCGGCCAGATTGGGACACCATTTTGCTATACACTATTCAAAAGCAAATGGGAACAAGATCTCTACTTGCAGTAGAGCCTCAATGCATTATTTTACAACTCAAAATAGGGGAAAAAAGGCTATTCTTACTAGTTTCCAACTAATTTTATGTCTTGACATAGATACTTTATAACTACGATTATGTGCCTTTACTATTTGTCAAAAAAACATTCTGTAGAGGTAATTATTGCCCTTGTAATAAGTCTTGTAGGAACAATTACCGTCCTTTAAATATCTCAGTCTCAATCATTAATGTTTACATTTTAAGTTATCAGTCAAATTGATGGTGGGTTGGAGACCACTACAAACAGTTCTAATCCCTAATTAGAAAGTTCAGTTTCACTGAAGTTTAAAACTAGGGTAGGAAGCAATTTCTTGAAAGCTTTTGTAGAGAGAAAGCAACAGCAATATTGTAGTGAAACTACCGTGTGTCTTCCATTTATACTTCCATTTATCTAAAGCCATAAAAAATAAATACCAAGTCTTCTGAACAGAAACTGAGCCAGTTCCCTCAGTTGTGCAAGATATTACTCTGTTTTAATCTTGTTTGATAGTACAGGTAGTACCTCTGAAAACCGGCATTCTCTAATCCAGCAACATCCATGGTCCGGCAGGACCATGGATGCTCCTGGACCAGAGAGCCTGAGAGTCTAAGGGCAGGAAGGCCAGCTGGGGCTTGGGAAAACAAAGTGGGCAGCTCAGGTGGAGACAGCGCAGGATTGGGACTAGAGCTCCCTGGCTGTGGCAGCTTGCAGCAGTGTGGGGCTGGGACCCGAGTCCCACGGCAGCCCCAGAATCGCAAAGGGTAGGCAAAAGAAATCTGGGGAGGGAGGGAGAGGGGGAGAGAGAGAATGTATGCAAAATGCAGGGTTTTTAAAACTAGAAATGTGGTTTTGAAGTAGACCCTGAAGTTTATAAAATATTTATTACAAAGCTTTAAAGGATTTGTCAAACAGTTTCCAGAATGTTCTTAAAATTACAGCAGCTCCCTGAGAGTGCGGGGCTGGGAGCAGAGCCCCCCAGCAGCTCCCTGGGATTGCAGGAGCGGAGCCTCCCGGCAGCCATCTGGGAGCACGAGGCCAGGCCAGAGCCCCACATCAGCCCACAAAGAGGGACCAAATCCCTGTGGCAGGAGCCAGAGCCTGTGATGCCCAGGAAACCAGCAGCAGCTGGGCAAGTAACCCAGACAAGTTGGGGGAGAGGAAGGGCAAGACAGGATGCCTGCTGGGCTTGAGGACTGGTGGCAGGAGACGTCCGTTGGTCCGGCAAATTCTCTTATTCGGGACTGGTCAGGTCCCAACAGTGTTGGACCAAGGAGGTCCAACCTGTAGTTTTTAGAGCCTGGATTGTTACTTGGGGGGACCACTGTGCTGGACACTCTACAGAATAAATAACAACTCCTACCCCAAAGATACAATCATCTAAATCACACTGATTTCAGTAGAGTGGCACAGGTATATGTGGTGGTGTTGAGCTTAGAGTTGACATTCCCATGACATTCTTCCTGCAGCTCCATTGTCCGGGAACAGTGGACCATGGTCAATGGGAGCTGCAAGTGCCTTTACCTGAGGACATTCAAGTAAACAATGGGTCTGGTGGCCCACCAGGGCTAACTCCGATGAAGTGCATCCGGCCCTCTTGGCCAGTTATTACCCACCCCCGCACTAATTGGAGCATGTCCTGCAAGTAAATGCAACAAACTAAGCCAGATCTTCTTGTGGTTCATACATTTAACACTCCTACTGCATGCAGTCTTCCAGCATTACCAAAGGCTGTTTTCCTGTCCAAGGCACAATGCGTACTAGAGATGATGCTGCAGTTGCAAGTATACCCCTCCAACTGACAGAGTGGTGTCTGTTCTGAAGCACTATAGCAGCACCACTGTAGTGTTTCATGCCCAAACATTTTTTGTAGAAAATTATGCACACTGTCAATAAAGAATCGTGAAGGAAAGGTTACAGAAAGAGTTATTTACTTTGAAGGAATGCATCGTACATCATTTTACATTTCCTGCACAACTATATTCACCTTTTTTCCACACCTTGAATTGTTCCAGATATTAGAGAGTTTAGGAGGGAAATAAAGGTGCCTGTATAGACTGATAATGTCTTACGTTTAGTCTTTTTTCATGCCTCCCTCTGGGGCATCTGGTATTAGCCACTGTTGGCAGACAGGATACTGGGCTAGATGGACCTTTGGTCTGACCCAGTATGGCCGTTCTTATTTTCTTCTGATGGTGGAAGGTAGGCAAAGGAAATCTGAAAAGAGAGAGAAGAAAAATGTATGCAAAATGGAGGGTTTTTAAAACAAACGTGGTTTTGAAGTAGATCCTGAAGTTTATAAAATGTTGAAGTTTATTACAAAGTTGTAAAGGATTTGTCAAGCAGTTTCCAGAATGTACTTAGAATAATTATGTAGTCTAGATGAAATCCTCAAGAAACATCTATTTTCAGATATGCCCAATATAAAATGATCAATGAATTGCCAACATTTATGTCTCTTTGCTCCTCTGAGTATTAAATATGTTTGTTGGGAATCATTTCCTTTGAATAATGTGTTTTGCTGTAGGCTGTATTTTAATAATAAATCCTTCCTGAACCAACTGAGAGTTCTGATGCTACTTCAGAATTTCTACATTCTGTTTTAAACATTGAATTGTCAGTACTCTTGTTAGCCAAGAAAGGTATTAAAGTAGTGAATAATCATATATGACTTTCAAAATGTTAACTGCATGCTACAACCTTTATTCTGGAAACTATGGTAAAATTTAACATTTGTTTAACAAATATTCTTTGACACAAAATAACATTATGGTAACAATGCTACCAGTCGTAAACAAACTTTTTTTTATTCTGTGTTTCCTGTGGTTACATTTTTTAGCTTTAATCTGTTGCAGGCAATGTGACTACAGCCAGAGTAAATAGATATATGTATATATTAAATATCAGTTGTCCCTGACTGCTGCTCAATTTATTTGTTTGATTTCCTTGCAGCTGCCCACCAGAGATAGGTCTTCTGTAGAAATTTGAAGAAAGAATAGGGAGTAGCATTATAGATTACTTCAGAGCATAAATTCTATGCTCAGAAAATGGTTTTACAGAGGTGTTTGGTGGCAAATATGTATTAAAGATTAGGGCCAAATGGAGAGTGAAAGGGAATTGGGGTAAGGGGACGTGATCATTTTGTTTCTTACATGATAATTTTCCATGATTCGGAAATTTGACTATGTATGCAGCCATATTCTTGTATTATACACAGAACCCTGATTATTAACACCATATTGAAAAGCTTAGGAGAAATTTGTGCAGACAACTTACATGTCTAGACAATAGATTTTTCACCCCACTCATAGGGTATGTCTATACAGCAAAGTTATTTTGAAATAACAGCTATTATTTCTAAATAACTTTACTAGTGTCTACACAGCCAAACCGCTATTTCGAAATTAATTCGAAATAGTGGAGGGCTTCTTTCGAAATTGGTAAACCTCATTCCACAAGGAGTAATGCCAATTTTGAAATAGCTATTTTGAAATAAGTGCTGTGTAGACACTTAATTCGAAATAGGGGGCCTCCAGCCCTTCCCAGGGTGCCCTGTTGGCCACTTTGGCCTCAAGCAAGAACACTCCTCTCACTCCCTTCCCCCCCCCCCTCCCCGGAGCCCTTAAAGGGGTAGATTCTGGCCACAGTGCCTGTGCCAGCTCCAAGCCTGCCAGCCCAGAGCCAGCAGTCACTGCCCCTGACCCAGTGGCCCCAAAACATGAGCCAGCAAGCCACTGGCAGCCAGCCCTCCACTGCTCCCCAGGAGCAGTCTGCCAGTTCCCAGGAGCCTGCCAGGGCCCGGAGAAGGTGGGTGCCTTCCTGGTCCAGGGTGGAGATCATGGACCTTATTCAGGTTTGGGGGGATGCCCCCCCACAGTCCATGATCTCCGCACTAGGCAGAGGAATGCGGCCGTCTATGGCAGGATAACTGCCAGCCATGCGAACCCGGGAGCAGGCTTTCATGAAAATCAAGTTGGTCCAGTGAGACCCTCAACCCTGAGCCCTGAGCTTCCCCTCCCTCTTCTTCCCCTTGCTCCCCCCTTCCAGCTCCCTCCTCCCAGGTTTCCCCTTCCTCTCGCCCACCCTTTCTTCTCCCTTCTCCTGCCTCCTTTCCCCAGTCTCACCAGAGTTTCATTCCCCCACCCCCAGTTTTGTTAAATAAAGAGTTTGTGTTCATGAAAATATGTGTACTTTGACATCAGGAAGGGGGGTTAGGGAAGGGTAAGTGGAAGGACATGACGGAGGAATGAGGCACAAGCCCCCTGGGGCAGACCAGGAAGGCTCTTAGTGCTCCTCGGGATGGAAGCTCTCCCACAGGGTCTCCTGCATACTAACAGCCCCCCGATGGACCTCCTGGATGGCAGCCTGCAGAAAGTACAGCCAGGCTCGCAGCAACGCGTCCATGAGAAGCACCAGAGTGCCCGGGGCAGCTCTGGCTCCATGTTGCAGAGTGCTGTGGTGTCCTGAGTGAGGGCAACCAAAGCACGCAGAGACAAAATGCTTTACTGTCCCTCATCGAGGTAGGCAAGCAAGCAGGGAAACCTGAGAATGGGTTGTCTGGGGGGGGGGCGGGTTCCCTTTAAGCACAGACCTCAGATAGCCTCATGCAGCAACCACACAAAGTAACTCCTGACCTGATGCCCTGCCGGACCTGGTTCCGGCCGACCTTAAATGTGATTCAGCGTCCACTCAGTGTGGACATGCTATTTCAAAATAGCAAAAATCTATTTCGAAATGCATTTTGTATGTAGACACGTTATTTCGAAATATCTTATTTTGAAATAACTATTTCGAAATAAGATATTTCAAAATAACGCTGTAGTGTAGATATACCCATAGAGAAAAGAATTAATGAAACAGAACTCTCTGAAGTTTCAAGAAGTCAGCATAACCCCAATGCAATCTGCTGATTGATACGCTAATGAAATAATTTCCAGTCTAGCCTCTGAATAAAGAAAAAGGAAGACAATGAGTGGCCTGCACTAAATGTTAAGTGTTCCATCAAAGACTTCAAAATAAATTTGGACTGTTTTCCATGGCCCATAAAATGATGCTAGAGTGGTGGTGGTATAAATATTTTCGTATAGTACTTTAGACTTAAAACATTGGAGCAGCTCTTCAACTGGTGTAAACTGGCATTGTTTTATTGCCATCAATGGAAGCCAGCTTAAATCAACTATGTCTGGCTGATAGCAGCTGCTCAGACTTTGACTTTATGATCTAGGTTAGAAATAGGCCATGACAGCAAGAGAGAGATGGAATTAGGCAACTGTAATGATATGGAAGGGGAAAGTTTACATGAAATAAAGTAATGATTATGGTCCTATGTAATTTGTCATTTTGGAAACTATATCCTACAATATCAGGCTTCCAACACCGTTTTGATGGTGGGAGTTACCTGGGCAGCAGTTCATGCTCTCAGTCCCAGCCTTAGGCTCCCACTGTCAATCCTTTTCCAAGTTACTGCAATTAATAAAATCCATTATTACTTTTCCATGATTTTCTGTGGCTTTTCCACAGGTCAGTTGTGATTTTTTTGATAGTCATTCTGCAAATCAAGTAGGGTCTTAGTTATGAGTCTGTCTGTTTTCACAAGGTACATATCTTAGGGAATTCACCTTTTACTTGTCTGAGGCATATAGGTCATGTAAAGATGGAAATTTAGACATGAGATTCACTCGCTCTTGCTTTTCTTTTCCAAAAGATATTTATAGAACCCAAGGAAACAGAAATATTTTTTATTTTAATCCTGGTAAATAAAATCTCCAAGGCAGTTGTTCATGCTTGAGATGCCAATTTATACTGCTTAAAATACAAATAACATCTAGTATACCAAGTCCTAGGCAGTCATTTTGAGGAAAAGATGTGGTACAGAATGGGCAAGTAGTAATTCATAAACATTCTGAAAAAAATATTTATAAGGAAGCTAAAGCTGAAAATTTTGTATTAGCTTTAAATATTTTATGTTTTTACTCCTAAAACATTTTGAAGAGGAATGTTCACACTTTTCAACCAGTCCGTGTCTGAACATTAAAAGAATAATGTTCCATCTGCTGCATCTTGGGATCACAATATAAGAAAATATGAAAAGTCACTAAACATTCAGGCTTGGGGAAAGTGTAAACCTCCTTATGGTTATCTGTCATTTTTTCAGAAATGGCAATTATCTCTTCAAGTTTTGAATCTTTTAATCAGCTACAAACTGTTTTATTATCCTTTTGTGTATTTTTATTGCATTTCTTTACAAAATGGGCTTTGCTATTAACTTTTGAGGGGAGAAGAAAACTAGAAACAAAATACATTAAAACACTATAAAAGGATATTGATTACTCAGTAAATTCATGGGTGAAACAGGCAAAGACAGCAGTTCTTAGTCTGAACAAGTGTATCTAATTTTTTAATCTGTGGGATCAAATTCAGTCATGGTGATGTGTTTGCCGTCATGATTGGTAGCTGCATCTAAAACAGACATAAAAACACAAAAATATAGGGCTGGAAGGGATTGCAAGAGACCATCAAGACTAGGGATATTAATTTTAGATTAATTAACTAATCAAATAGTCGATGGGATTTCCATTGACTATTCGATTAGTCTATTAGGGCGCCTCTGCTTTTGCTGGGCTTTTGTTACAGTTCAAAAGCAGAATCCCCACAAGGGAGCACAGGGCTTCCTTTTGAAATGTACAAGAGCCCCAGCAGGGTTCTTGTACATTTCAAAAGCAGAATCACAGCAGTAGTGGTGCAAGATGAGACTGCTTCAGTCCCTACTTGCACTGTTTCCACTGTGCCTCTACCTCCCCTGTCCCCTGTGGAGACGGTGCTGGGGGAACCGGCTTTTAAGCTGGCTTCTCCCAGCACCGGCTCCTGCTCCACCCCCCCTTGCTGCCTCTCTGATAGAGGCAGCAAGGAAGTGACTAGTTGCATCGCTAGTCAACTATCCAATAAGCCTCTTACTTACCAGCTCCATAGCCGTGGAGCCTCACTTTTCTTAGATAGGTTGAATATTGTCAGTGGTATGTTTCTCCTTCTCCACGTCTCTCTACTACTTCTGATTTTTGTATCAGAAGATTTGAATGGTAATGTATTTCTGTTAAAGAATGGCTTTTTTCATCATGAAGACCAGGTGTGGGCAATAAAACTCTATTTTACTGTGGCTCCATAAGTAGGGACAATTGCAGTTCCCATTGGCCGCAGATTGCAATTTGCAGCCAATGGGCTCTGTAGGAAGCAGTGCAGACCAGGACACCAATAGGAATATTTGTCATACATGTGAAATCAAATATTATACAGTTCCAGCCTTCTAAAATGTAAAGATAAGTGTTCTATAAAGGTCACAAAATAGCATCATCTATGTCCAAATTTCAGTTGAAACTGGGAACAATAGGATTTTTGTTTGGGAAATACTGTGGCTTGAACATATTCTTCCTGTGATTTGTTTGACTGCTCTTTATATCGGGTTTCTAAAAAACCTCCAGATCTCTTCCATGCTATAGCATACAACAAAGCACAGAATATGCTTTTGGTATGTTGAACTTGTGCTATGACATTGGCAGTTCTTTTCCTGGGCCACAGGGTTCAAGTTTTAGGGCTGATCTTAAGTTCAGTTATTTAATCTCTTCATAAAAAATGGTAGGTCATGGACGTTATTTTTTATATATATATATATATATATATATATATATATTTATTTTACACTCACCATTGCTGGACATTTTATATATTGACAAATATCAGGTGACTCTCTTCATGTCGTGTTTTAAAGATGTATAGTGCTTTTTTTTTAACACAAGGTGAAATAAATGGCTGTTCTGAGGATGTGGGAAGAACTCGAGACTGCATTTGCAGGGCAGAAATTCACATACAGTACTAAACGGAGTTATGTCAGTGCCGTTTCCATAAGTGACTGAGTCTAGCTTATATCAGTAGGCAAAGTACATCTGTTGTTCTATAGCTGGCATTTTCTCAGGCTGCCAGAAAGCATCTGCATCAGTGAGTATGTTCCATGCATTAGAGAGAACAGGGAGAGCAAGAGCTGCAGGACCTTTACTCTTTACAGCCAATCAGAAAGGATGGTTAATTCCTTTCACTAGCAGAGCATTTCTCTGCAGCTTTCCTCCAGCCCTCACTTCTCTGTATTCCTGTAATAAACTAGCAGGACTAGGTCTGGTCTAGTCTTGCACATAAAACCTGTTGTTAGAGACAGGATTTGGTAGTACTGAAGTAATGGACTGAGTAGCTCAGCTTGGATTGCTGCAGAGCAGACACCTGTATGGCAGTCCTGGCAATCTGGGAAACCGACACATAGGTATTTTGCGTCTCTTGATAAGATGTTTATTGTAGAAAGTTGCTTTTGACTTAACTAAAGCTTACCAGTTATGTATAAGCTTTTGTGGAATTTGAAGCTGGTGAAAAACAGTCAGAGTAAAAACGCTATTGACTTGTTATTGACCAGGAAGTAGGAATAATTATAAGGAGAAAAATATTTTGTTTTTTAACCATTGACTGTTTCCATTGGCATTCAGTCTGATGAGGATAATCAGGCTGGGGAGGAAATTTGCTCCTGGTTGCCATGCAATCTTTTTGTATACAGAGTCCAAGTAGTTTTTTTGTGAGAAGGTTCAGCTACAACTGCCTTTTGTTTTCAATGCTTTGAAGTTGAATGTGTGATGCAACAAGTTAGAAATCAATCCAGTTGTTTTGTTTCATCTTGGGGACTATATCCAGGAATGGCAAGTAATGGTCTATATTACGTCTCCTCCCCCATGTAAAATATTATTTGGAGAAAGTAAGAAATGTAGCTATTTATAGACTTTTGCCAATAATAACAAAATATGATCTGTCGTTTTAGTTCATAGAGATGGAGAGGGAATATTTCTAAAAATGTTTAATGAAATATATTAGATTTGATTAATCTGTTTTCATAATGGAATATGCTGCATATAATAACTAGCTGAGCAGTTCTTCAATGTCTAAACTGATTTGCTCTAAAGTAATGGTGAAATTGGAGAGACAGTATGTTCAACCTGATTCTTTTCATCTATATGTGAGTTTGTAAATGATTTTGAGATGCTATCCCCCTATCCTTGATTTGATTTCAAGGGTAAAATGAAATTAGTACACTTCATTGCTATTATATATTTTCCACATGCAAGGACTATTTATAGAGAACATGATATTGATTATTTATTATTTTTACGACCATTGAGGACGTTTGGGAGTGTTTTTATTTACATTTTATTCAGTCTGCCTTTGTAGCTAGAGCTTTTCACATGCTTTACAGGGACAGTTTGGAGAAGGGAATTATCTTTTAATAAGCTGATGGACAATGGCTAAGGAATCATGCAGAGCATAATACATGTTATCTGCCTGTGCAGTGAAGTGCTTTGACATCTCTGTGTTTCATTTGGCTTCAGAAATGTCTGGCTTTTTTTTAACTTTATGGATTTTACTAGTCAGTTGCCATTAAGTGTTTTCATTCTTTAAAAAATTGTTTACCAATGAGAAACGATATGATGCTGAGTGCATTTCTGTAACTAAAATCTGCCCTTTGTCATGGCACTAGTAAAAAGGAAACATCCATATGGTAGAGGAACCTGCAAATGACTGAATCTATTGAAAACAAGGTGATTTAATTTTTTTAAAGCTAACATCTGTGACTAGCTTTGTTTTATTCCATGGCCTCTTGTCACTTTTATAGGAGGAATCGTTGATAAGGACCTTCGTCACTACCTCAATTTACGGTTCCAGAAAGGTTCGGTGGACCACGAACTCCAGCAGATCATACGTGACAATCTCTACCTCCGCACAGTGCCATGTGAGTAAGGGGAAGATTATATGTCCCTTTTCTGTATGAGGTAACCAGTTACCCGAATAAATGTAAGATGTAAGCTAAAAATTACAAAAGCATCAAAATACTAAGAGGTGGGATATTTTTAATAAAGCATCTTCTTTCTGATAAGTGGACTGAATTACTGTTTAGAGACTACATGGAATAATTCAGAAGTAATTTCTAGTGCAGCTAGCTGTGTTGGAAATAGCTGTAGCAAAGAGAGTGTTTCCAAGAAGAATGGTTTCTTCTGAACTTGCTCTGCGTCTAAACAATTAAAATAAAAAAAATGATTTGTCCGCTTTACAGGACAGTTAAGCTGGTGTGTGATAGTTGGAATTTTATCTGCACTATATGGAATTCATATGGATTTTAGCATGTATGGATTATATTAGAGGAGATGGAAATGCAACGGGAGGAGAAAGAAGGAAATATACAAAATAAGAGACAGCTTAGTTTAGCTGCCATAGGTATGGTCTCAAGTGTTTAACCTGTCTAGTGGCTGCATGAAGTTTTTAGTGGACTGCAAATCAACAGTATTTAGATTTAAAGCCTTATATATCATTTTGGTCATATCATTAGCAGTGAAGCAATTGACATATTTGTATGCTAGGCATATTAAGAATAGTAATATGAGAAATGCCAGATTAGCAGCAGCAAGTGTTTCAGAGTAGAGCTGTTTGGTGACTTACAGTTTATCAATCAAATCGGATACCTCAGATAGCTTGATAAATGTAATCCAACACTGCTGTATTTAAATCAGGAAGTGCAGAGTGTGTGTACCCTTGAATTTGCAGGTGTGACATTAAAGAGATGGGCTAAGGAAGATGGATTAAAGTAAGTGACTGTACTATTTACATGGTAATGGGTGAACACACTTTGAAATCTGTGATGTTGTCAGTGTTCCCACATGAGGATTTTTGTGATATAAAAGAAAGGAAATATAAAGCACAAAAAAAGAGGCACAGTCATGTTTACTGTTTTTTAAGCTGAAGGTAAGTAAATATAATTTTTTTGGCAGGACAATAACATAAGTTTAAAGGATGTTTATTATTTAGGTATCAGAAACATTGTTTTTATGTGAGACTTATGATTAACTGGGTTTGCTTTAAATGTATTGTGAAGAAGAATAGGAGATCCAAGCAGAGGTGAAAATGCCAAGATGTTTTGAGACCAGACCTAGCACAAAATGGTATTTTTAAATTACCCAAACACATGACTATCTAGAAGACCATTGATACACGAGGTTGGGTATTTATAACACTCCTCTTCAATTTATAACACTCCAAAATGGATGGATCACCACTGAAGGCAGGTCTACACTACAGCCAAAGGTCAGCTAAAGGTTCGCAATTCCAGCTATGTAAATAACGTAGCTGGAGTCGATGTACCTTAAGTCGAGCTTTGGCGCCATCCTCGCAGCAGGAGGTTGACAAGAAAAACTCTCCCACTTACTTACTACAGCGAGGAGTACCAACTCTGATGGGATGCCCTTAGCATTAGATTTAGTGGGTCCATACTAGGCCCCCCTAAATTCAACTGCAGAAGATTGACTGCCACCGGATCAGTCTTCCCACAAGTGTAGACATGCCCTGAGATTTTACTTCTGGAGATATGGATTTTAAAAGATAGCAACTCTCTGGCTAAAAGCATATCAGTCCCTACTACCTAATATCCTATGGTGAGATTTGTTAGGGGGAAAATATCTGAGTAGCAGGTGTTTCAATAGGTAGCCATTTCTTATGTAGTGAGTAATTTAGAACTATATCATATGCTCAGTCTACACACACGATTACCAATGATGTCCATGGAAGATATGTATGTGAACTGAGGGCATGATATGCCCCCAAGATTTGTCTAAATTATGAAATTAACTAGGCCAATAAAATATGGCGTTGTATACTGTAGTATATTAGGGAGATTTATATTAGCAGGAACAAATGGGTCAGTGAAAAACAGATGAGTGAAGTAGGAGTACGCAGAAGGAAAGTACACTCACAGATTGGCTTCCAAAGTAGAATTTGAATCCAATTGAAATGAAATGAACTAGAGGTAAGAGTAAAGGACAATCAAAAGAAACTGTTGTAGACGCATATTCATAGGATAAGAAAGCTGACCAGGAAATATTTATACTGATAAGAGAGCCTGAAAAATCCAAATACAGCATGATATCAGAAGAGATTTCAATTACTTTGATAGTGACATGGATGACAATTGTTGAATTACAAAGTAACCAAGCAAATTCTTGGAGACAGTGAAAAGCAATTTTCCCTTCTCCATTTACAAAAGACAAAATAAAACACGGTCTTGTGGTCAGAACATCTTGTTCTAAGTGTTCTTAAAACAACTGGAAATATAGCACCTCCAATATATGGGAATTTTAAAATAAAGCAATTGACAGAAAAAACAATGAGTTTGCCTTTGATTTTTGTTTAGAAGTTTACTTATGCACAAATAATAAATATTTAAAAGGACCTCGTCATGTACAATACAATCCCACTTTGTCCATTTGTTTCTTAAACCTGTCAGAAATTAGGAGACTACAATATATCTTACCTGGAGGTTTATTCTGCTTCCAGTGTTCATGTGTAAGTCCAGTCAATGTTAACAACATATACACCTGCACATTTAGTGGAGAATGCACTCCTAAACTATTTTCTGTTTTTAATATATCTTCTTATTATTTTTAAATTACCCAGAGAGGCTGAATAGTCACAGCTTCCATTCACTTAAATTTGTGCTTCAGGCAGTCAGCACTTCTGAAACTTTTTATTAGAAGGTAAAAATTATGGTTGGCAATGCAAATGATTTATTTTATAAGCAGTAAAGAGATGATTTCAAAGGTATAGTTAGATTATTAAATAAACTATTCCAATGCCAGGAGGCTTAAGAAAGATGATTAAATGTAGGCCATGCATGTGTTTACCACAAATCCTGCCACAGGACACAGCAGTAACCAAAACATCCCACCTAGTATGATGCTGTGCAGAAGAGAATACAAAATTATGGTGTCTGGAAATGTTGGTGGAGTCAAGAACACTGGCTAAGAGGCAACTCTTTTGTGGTAATAATCTTCATTAAACTCTGTGGGTGCTAGTAAAGGGTACATTATTTAGCATGATGATAATGTAATATCAAAGTGAAAGGACAGCTGATAGTCTTATCAGCACTATCTCAGTCCCATGCCAAAGATAGTGTCTGCATGGTGGCTGGTTTTATTTCCAAGGAAAGATTGATTTAGCAATTATAATTAATAAGTAGCAGTTGATTTTCATCTTTTTGTGGAAACAAAAAGGAAAATTCATCTGATGCAGGAATTATGTGCTTGTGTGGACATCATACTGCATGACACTGGTAGAAGTGGGAAAATAGTTGGAATTTATAATCAATATGGTTCCTGGTCTAAAAATATTATCTCCAAGAGTGTTCAAAGGACAGTATATAGAGGAGAGAGATTTTTCTCACAAGTTAGCTCAGTATTAAAAATATCTTCTGAAGAGTGAAAAATGACTGCATGACTGTTCTAAAATAAACAAATTTAGAAGGCCAGATATTGGTGGTTAAGAGCTGCCAGTTTGATGTCACGTGGCACTATTCTTAGGAGAAAATAACCTATACTTAACACCCAAAAAACCAGCAAAGAAGTGTCCACATCAGTGAAAATCACAGCTACCAGCTTTAATGAATGTTTTTATTTTCTTGCACACTAAAGTGTTAGTTCTTGCACTGACTCTACTTTGACAGCTCAGAATAAATCAATGCAAGGCCTTTGGGGAATGTTCCTGTTATTTACCTAATGGGAACACCTCAAAGTTGAAAATGAGTGTATTTAAAGCTGAGTCATTGGCAGCTATGTTGAATATTGATGACTCTTGAGCAAAAATAAATCAAATCATTTGAAAGTGTTAGTTAGATTTTATTGCATTCTTATTTTTGTTTATAAATCGCCTCTGAGATTACGGCCCAATGGGAAGGGTGCTGGACACATACTAAGAGACGGTCACTGCAGCAGATAATTGACAATCTGAACAGACAAGACAAAGAAAGCGCTGGAAGTAAATCCAGATACAGAGAAGTGAAATGACTTGCCCAAGATCACACAGCAGGTCACTGACTGAGCTACAAAAAGAATGCAGATATTCCCACTCCAGTGCCTTACCCACTGGGCCATTCTGCCTGTTCCATTATAGGTAATATAACATCTGGTTATATTAAATGATACTGGGAAATATAAATATCCACAATACTAATTAAAGTGATTCATTATAAATGGCTTGGGAAATCAATGTTAAAAAGATAATATACTGCCTTTCTGTATTGTTTTCATGGGTTTTTCATTATATTTTATGGATTTATTTCATGTTATGCAGGGGTGTTTCCTAGTCTTTTGTTATTGTATAAGAGTCTGGTTTAATACCCATCAGAGTTGATACTCAGAGTCCCATAGTTTCACGGGGTATTGGCTCACGCTCAGAATGCTTTTGCCTGGGAGCTTTTTCATATAGTTGGTATGAGACAGTGGATAATAATGAAGAATTAGAAGATTGTATTTTTGAAAAAATCAGGCTTTTGGCTTGTTTAATATTGAGAGCAGACATGGCAAAATGGAGTCTTCAAATGGGGGACAGGAAAAGTGGAAGCATTGTTACAGTTGATAGTCTTCAGGAAATAAGAGACAGAATTTCTCTAAATGTTTCTCAGGTAACTTTTAATGAATATTTCCAGAAGGTACCTAACCTCAGCTACTCAGTCATTTATTCTGCTTTGGGCATGTGTGTTAAATATTTCTCTTGCACTATGTGACGTGGGACAAAAAATTAGTGTGATCTTTTGCTATAATAAAGGAAGCAATAGGATTTTACACACTTATATCTCCTTAAGAAGTAACTTAAAGACTGACATTTGCACTGCTCTGCAGCTGCTTTTGCTTATAGCGGCCTTTGATTCTTGCAGCCTTTTTAACCCCAAAAATCAAAACTCTTGAAATCACAAGTCACTTTTGAATATTAGCAACTATTTTGTTTAACTTGCACACTGGCTAATATGCCCTCATAGGACCTGACCCTGTACCTCTGAAATCAATGGGAGTTTTAATGATGACTCTTATAGGAGTTAGGAACAAGTCCTAGAAGTGGGTAAGCCTGTCTTTCATCAGGGGTTGCCACGAAGAAGATATATCGCATAACTAGCTTTTATGATGCACAGGTTGGACCTCCATGGTCCCGCTCCCTGGGGACCTGAGTGGTCCCTAAGAACGGAATTTCCTGGACCAGGCAAGGTCATTTCTGCCCCCCTGCCACTGGTTCCCCAGACTGGCTCCGTTCCCGCTCTGGCCTCCCAGCTAGCTCCCCACATGGGACTGGCCTTGCTGCCCTGCCATGGCAGCCCATGGTTCTACTGCTTGGGCTCTCAGCTTCACCGCAGCAAACCACTGTCCTACTGCGGTGCTCCAAGCCCCACCAGCCCTACCGTGGCAGCGCCAGCCCACAGTAGGACATCCACCCCCTCCCCCCCCGTCCACACAGCAGATTGCTTCTTAGCTGCTGGGGTTCCACACCCTGTCAGCCTTACCACAGCATCAGCAGCCCTGCTGATGGAGCTTCTACCCCCGCCAGCCCTGCTGAAGCATCCCTGCATTTTTTTCTCTCCCCTCCCCCCCCCAAAAAAAAAATGCAGCAGACCGCTGCCCCACTGGAGCCCACTGGCATTCTGGCTACCCTGCCACGGGCTCAGCCGGAATCCTGCAGCAGGGCTCCCAGCCACTTGCCTCCCTGCAGTCTGGTTCCTGGCCCCTGCAGCGCTCCTGCCTCTGGGCCTCCACCAGGTCTCTTTGGTCCAGCAACAACCTTGGTCCTGACAGACCACGGATGTTGCCGGTCCGGGGAGTCCAGGTTGAGAGAGGTTCAACCTGTCGCTTGCTGCATCTGCGCAGCCATTGGGTGGCTTTAAGGTAGTGCCACAATCCACCTGCCACTTAGCTTGAAAATGGTGCCTGAATGTATGTAGCCAGGAATTTGCTGTCACATGATATGTTTATGGTCATAATTCAGAATTTGGAGACAATATTTGTTAGTTTGCTTAAAACTATTTTACGTTTGATCAACTTTTGCTGGGTTGGATGGTGATATTAGCATTCTAAGTCAACCACTTTCTCATGAAGTCTTTGTAATGTATTCTGCTTTTTCACATAAATCCTTTCATATTTGTGCACTACTGAGAACAAGTAACATCTCTGAATATAGTTTTGTAACATGATACCAAATGGAACAGGGATAGTGACAGTTTTAAATGGATCTTGATCACTAATTTTATTTATTACTCAAGATTACTCAAGATTGGTATAGAAACATTTACAGACGAAGAACAGCGGGTAATAGAAGAGGTCACAACTAATTTGCATTAAAATCTGGGCAGGAGCAAAGGCTCTGAATGGGAATTCAGGGTGTTGGCTTTAGTTTATGAAGTCCAGATTATCTGAGACATTCTGTGTCTCTCTGTGAGACACTGTCACATTGAATATTGCCTACCCATAGCAGTAAAAAATCATGAGATTGGCTTAGAAATCAAAAGATTTTTTTAAATTAGGTTATTGTCTTTCCTATTAACCTTCTAGGTTTTTGAACCTTTTTGTATACTTAGTTCACATTCTCAAGCTTTGATCCTCAATCACGAGAGATAGAAATGTACTTTTTAATGGAAGTGAGATTCTCATGTAATCACATGACTCCAAGAGCTAGTGTTTACAGAGAAACCCCAAATAAATGTGAGATTTCTGATAAAATCACAAGAGCTGGCAATGAAAAACAGACCTGTGTGTGACACAGGTGCTTGAACTGATGTTCCCTTGATATAAATAATAGGAAGATAAGTCCAGTCTGTATTCTGTGAGGTGTCTTTTATTTTGGAAGTTGCTCCACGAGAGCCCAGATTTGTTAAAATTCTGGCCGTGCTGCAAAATTAATCTTTTTTCTTTCTCCTCTTAGCCTGTTGAATGTGGAGTAGCCTGAGGTCGATGTAATTATGGGCATTCCTTTGCTTATTTGGTGACTTTACTTGACAGGTTAGGTGCTCAATACAGTCTGGGCACCCAGTCATATTTTCTACATTCAAAAGAGTGTGTGTGTGTGTGTGTGTGTGTGTGTGTGTGTGTGTGTGTGTGTGTGTGTGTGTGTGTGTGTGTGTGTGCGCGTGAGGGAGAGAGAATGGGAATGATTTTAAAATAGTCATTTTGTATGCCTAAGATTCGACTACTAAGTCCATATTTAGACACCTAAATAAAGACCCAGTATAGATTTAGGTGATGAGATTTGAAAGCATCTTTCAAGGTTTCTGTTGTTGGAATGAGAATGGCCTGCCATACAGTAAACAGACAATTAGAAATTAGTCAGAATGAAGATCATAAGTCATCAGTGTGATAAGTATTCCACTGTTCACATGCCTCGCTAAACCCTAGCCAAACCATCTCTGGTCCAGGAGCATCCATGGTCCTGCTAGATTTTGGAGGTACAACCTGTACGTACTTTCTGGTAACACACAAGTGATATTTTACCAATGATGATAAATGCATTACAGCGACTTTCAGTATTCAGCTATTTTTAAAAATCTTTTCGTAATTCCTGATGCAGAAGACATAGAGATGTCAGGGGAAATTACGTTGTTGCTTTTTAAATGAAGGCTGAAGGATCCATAGCCCCTATCTTGAGAGAGACAGCCTTGAGAATGTAACCTGAGAGCAAAGAGAATCAATGTTTGCCATTGATTATTCCCTAGCACAAGCACTTGGGCTCCACTTCTTCTACAGCAAGAGAACAAGGGAGGTCATTCTATCAAATGTTGATGCTTTATGTGTCAGAAACAACATGCTAGAAAACCATTCTGACAAGTTTTAATAGCTTCAAATATGATCTTCAGGGTTATTTAGATGTTGACAAACTCATACATATCACAGCCCTTCTTGGAGAGTTTTTGGGATCCAAAGAATTTTGTGTTATATATTGACCTATAATTTTTATAGAACTCTCATCAATACTGATCTTGAATGCAGTTGAAAAACATACTGTCATACCCCCCACCCTTCGACTATGCAGTGTTGTTAGTTGTTGGTCCTCAGTGCTGGAGCCTTCTACATGTTCATCTGCCTGTGTAAATCATCCCTAAAGTTGAATCCAACTCTAGGGGATCTGCGATGCATAAGGCAAGTCTTAGGCAATATAGAGATTCCCATGCCCTCGTCCCACACAGGGAAAAGAGCTGATACCTGGTTGTTAAAAGAGTCTCTTAGGGTCATCTACAACCAGTGTAGTTTAGAGTAGCTTGGCCTAAAGTATCTCAGTTTTGATTTCTTTGTGTCCCATATCAATTCGCAACAAACATTCCCTAATTGCAGCTAAGGTAGTTCATGTTGCCTAAGGCTTATCTGGCTCTATACCTTTTGTAACTAATATCTATTCAGACAACAAAAAATTGAAATGATTTTTTTTTTAAAGAAAAGGATAGCAAAAGTGCTCCCCACTCATGTGTGTCTGATAGTTTAAAACATTATGGAAAGATTTGACTCTTCCACTTACTTTAAGGCTTCTGAAAAAAGGAATAAAACTGCCCTAATTGGACAATAGTTTGTCGTACAAGAGTGTGGAATGAATGTTTTATTATTCTTCATGAAACCCATATACCTCCAACATCGATACCTAATCATTCTTATTGTCATTTCATGAATAGCTTCAAATAATTTCAAGAGTGTTAAACAGAAAAGTATCCTTTGTTTATTAATTTTAGTTCACAGCTATTTCATCAGAAAGCATAATATAATAATAATATAGACCATGGCTTACAATTAAGAGTTATTTTCCACAAGAAAATAAAATGTAGACATTGCTTTCCAAAAATATTTTTGAACTGGGGACAACAAATGGAATCTTAATTAGAAGAAATGGTGTGCATATAGTATTAGAGCTGGGGAAATAACACCATAAATTAATCACAGGCTTGAAAACACTCAGATGCCTTGAGTTTAAATTGGCACATCATATTAGATTAGTGCCCAACACTGGAAAAGTACCATTGTGAAGAAACTGGCTGCATTGTTGCAGCTATAACACTATGTTGGTTGTAGCTACAGTCTTAAACAGAAGTACCAAGTATTCATGTGGTTGCAGTAAATGATTGTAAGCTTGTGTGGGCAAGGACCATCTCTTTGTTATGTTTGAAGCACAGTGGGCTCCTAGACATTTTGTGAAGTACAAATAATGAATAATAATAAGTGGGTTTAAACTATTATTCTATTGAAAAAACCTGATGAGGTAGGTAAATATTCTCATACATCTCTTATGGCACAGAGAGGTTAAATGACTTTGAAGGCATGCCGTGAGTTGGTGACAGAATTACCGATTGCAGGCTCCCATTCCTGTGCTCCATAGGGCAACAAACACTTCCTCTTTTCAGTTACTTTACCAAAACTTCCTCAAGTAGGGTTGCCAGGTGTCCGGTTTTGAACCGGACTTTCTGTACGAGAAACAAATTTGAGCTTTCTGTACAAGAAGCAAATTGAGAAAATATAAATGAGAAAATATAAATGTCCGGTATTTTCTAAATAAGATGTAATGTAGATTGTGATGTAATGTCAAGTGTGTCCAGTATTTTTGTTGAAACCATCTGGCAATCCTAACCTCAAGAGAACTCATGATTACTCCTGTTCTTTCCTGTTCATTAGTCTCATTTTGAGGCTCTTCTGACTTGCATCACTGAGGATACATCTAGGGTTGCCAGATGGTTTCAACAAAAATACCGGGACATGTATCTGGTGCAGGGCTATTCCTGACTTGTGCAGTTGGCACATCTAGCCACTCTCAAAAGGGACTGGGAGGTGGGAGGGTCATGGTACTTCCCTATTTACCCTTGACAACTGAGCTTATGTCCCACAGAATTGTTCATCAATGGGCTTATTCCCTGTACAGCCCATTGACTCTGTGAGGTATTGGAACTCTCTGAAGCACAATGCCTTCACAATGCTCATTGTCCAGCACTTTAAAGACATATCTGTAGCCTATGTTTGTAAAAAATCAATAAAGCCTAAAAAAGAGAGAGGCACCTGTATCATGTGATTATATTATCTCTCTCTTCCCCTTTTACTGGATATGAAAGACTAGAGCAATACTAATAAATATAGGGAAATGTTAGTTGCTCTATTCCTTCATTAGCAATGTAAAAAGGATTCAGAGTAAATATTAAAGGCTTCTATTTTTAAAAAAGCTTACAGATTCATGTTCTCTACAATTGAAGGAATATTAAAAGGAGAAAAGATATAGCTGAAGGATTTGTTACAAGAGCTTCATCTTCTTTTGGAGCTGGAGTGGCTTGAAATGCAGATAGGTTGTGAGTGAAACCCGAGGTCAGCTTTATCCTTTTCTGGTGGCTCATCATGAACCCTGGATGTGCCAATATTCGGTAAAGTTCTCATGGTGGGGGTATGAAAATTAAAAGGTTATATCTGAAATTGTAGAAATGAGGTTGCAAAGTTTTGTGCAAAAGCAATATGAAGTACAAATCCTTCTGCTCCAGTCAATACAAAAAACTCCAAAAAAGGTTATACAACATAGCTCGCTTCTGTTCTTAAAAATAAATTGTGCTTTGTGTTGTGGGGTTTTTTGGGGGTTTTTTTTGTTTTTTTAAAGGCAGCCTAACACCTTATTAGTCATTGTAAACTTTGTGTGTTGTTTCTCACTGAATTTGAAAACATGGAGAAATAGCTAAGGGCACTTGTCTAAATGCATTTTGGGTAAAGGCCTGATCTAGAGCTTACTGAAATCATTGGCAGAACCCTCATTGAGTTAATGAGGGCTAGATCAGGTTCAAAGTGTTGCAGTTATCATTAACAATACATGGTGAGGCATGGTCTATATGCAAAACAGGGTATGCCTATCCTTAGAGCTGGGGATGTGATTTGCAGTTTGAGGAGACATCGGGCATTATGGAATTAGCACAAAATAGAATGTAGCTATGGCAGGGTGAGCCACAGAATGGGCTCTGTGACAGAGTAGGTGTCCATCAGAGACCCTTCTAAGCTTTTTTTTTAATGAGTTTGATCAGAGGTAGCATGAGTATTTCTCCTCCAGCTGGGAATCAACTGCTGCTTCTAAGCCACTCACATGAATCAATTAACAAAAAGAGTTTTTGTCCTCTCCTCTAACAGATAATGTTTATACTAGGTTTTTTAAAGAGGAAGACTGATTTGAAGTTGAACACTGTGCATACCAATCTGCACAAACTTTGCTGACTTCATGTTTCCTCAGTACACACGTTAACTTTCTTGTTACCAGAATTGTAGATGTAAGCTTTCAATGTGAAGGTGACACTGTAATTTATTCGAATACTACCAAAAAGACATCATCTTAGTGACTCATCTGTCTACAGAAATTTTGTGCTGGACTTGGGCATTAGGCTTGATAGGTATTTCAGCCATGACCAATGTTGTGGAGAGCTTGTAGGTTGGGGATTCAGGAGAAATAATACTAAATCCTGGCTCAAATAACCTCAGTGGCAAAACTTCCATTGACCTCACCTTTTCTCCCCCACCCTTATTGATATGACAATTAAGGCTTTTATTACTAGAAACCTTTGGGTGCTAATGATGCAATGCTTATGCATGCATATAACTTCACACACCGAAGTAAACCCATTGAAATAAATGAGACTACTCACAGGCTAGTCAAATGTGTAAACTTAAGCATGTTTGTAGGTGTGTGCAGGATTGCAGGTACCTTTGTCAGTCATCAGGCGGGTCATCTGAAGAAGTAGGCTGGGCCCACGAAAGCTCATGATACCATCTACATGTTTTCTTATTCTTTAAAGTGCTACCAGACTCTTTGATTTTTAAGTTTTTCCTGTTACAGACTAACTCCTTTGAAATTGGCTACCCCTCTGAAACTTTTGTCAGAAATGTTACATGGTTGGAGATTGCAAAGAGGAAAATAAATTGGTAAAGGGATTTTGTATCTTAGGACAGGTTCCAAATTGGCAAATAGGGGACTTGATTTTTGTGTCTCTTTAACATAGAATGTTTAGAACATAAGAACATAAGAATGGCCGTACTGGGTCAGACCAAAGGTCCATCTAGCCCAGTATCCTGTCTGCCGACAGTGGCCAGCACCAGGTGCCCCAGAGAGGGTGGACCGAAGACAATGATCAAGCAATTTGTCTCCTGCCATCCCTCTCCAGCCTCTGACAAACAGAGGCCAAGGACACCATTTAATGCCCTGGCTAATAGCCTTTTATGGACCTAACCTCCATGAAATTATCTAGCTTCTCTTTAAACTCTATTATAGTCCTAGCCTTCACAGCCTCCTCTGGCAAGGAGTTCCACAGGCTGACTACACGCTGTGTGAAGAAGAACTTTCTTTTATTAGTTTTAAACCTGCTACCCATTAATTTCATTTGGTGTCTTCTAGTTCTTCTATTATGGGAACTAATAAATAACTTTTCTTTATCTCTCCACACCACTCATGATTTTATATACCGCTGTCATATCCCCCCTCAGTCTCCTCTTTTCTAAACTGAAAAGTCCCAGTTGCTTTAACCTCTCCTCATATGGGACCCGTTCCAAACCCCTAATCATTTTAGTTGCCCTTTTCTGAACCCTTTCTAAGGCCAAAATATCTTTTTTGAGGTGAGGAGACCACATCTGTACACAGTACTCAAGATGTGGGCATACCATAGTTTTATACAGGGGCAGTAAGATATTCTGGGTCTTATTTTCTATCCCTTTCTTAATAATTCCTAGCATCCTATTGGCATTTTTGACTGCCGCTGCACACTGTGTGGAAGTTTTCAGAGAACGGTCCACAATAACTCCAAGATCTCTTTCCTGATTTGTCGTAGCCAAATTAGCCCCC
Source organism: Pelochelys cantorii (assembly GCA_032595735.1). Classification (NCBI taxonomy): domain Eukaryota; kingdom Metazoa; phylum Chordata; order Testudines; family Trionychidae; genus Pelochelys; species Pelochelys cantorii. The sequence continues at coordinate 326,052,448 of CM064326.1, read as the reverse complement.
ATCATACTGTACATGTAGTTGGGGTTATTTTTCCCAATGTGCATTACTTTACACTTATCCACATTAAATTTCATTTGCCATTTTGTTGCCCAATCACTCAGTTTGGTGAGATCTTCTTGGAGTCCCTCACAGTCTGTTTCTGTCTTGACTATCCTAAACAATTTGGTATCATCTGCAAACTTTACCACCTCACTGCTTACCCCTTTCTCCAGATCGTTTATGAATAAGTTGAACAGGATTGGTCCTAGGATTGACCCTTGGGGGACACCACTAGTTACCCCTCTCCATTCTGAAAATTTACCATTTATTCCTACCCTTTGTTTCCTGTCTTTTAACCAGTTCTCAATCCAAGAAAGGACCTTCCCTCTTATCCCATGGCCATGTAATTTACACAAGAGCCTTTGGTGAGGGATCTTGTCAAAGGCTTTCTGAAAATCTAAGTATACTATATCTACTGGCTCCCCCTTGTCCGCATGTTTGTTAACCCCTTCAAAGAACTCTAATAGATTAGTAAGACAGGATTTCTCTTTACAGAAACCATGTTGACTTTTGTCCAGCAAATTATGTTTTTCTACATGCTTCACAATTTTATTCTTTACTATTGTTTCGACTAATTTGCCCGGTACTGAAGTTAGACTTACCGGTCTGTAATTGCCCAGATCGCCTCTAGAGCCCTTTTTAAATATTGGTGTCACATAGGTTACCTTCCAGTCATTAGGTACGGAAGCCGATTTAAGGGGTAGGTTACAAACCACAGATAATAGTTCAGCAATTTCCCATTTGAGTTCTTGTAGAACTCTTGGCCAATTTTTGCAAAAATTGTTTGAGGAATATGCATGATTTTGAAGTGAAAGGTATATTTTGTTTTTCATTTCATGAATTTTTATTTGGGCTTTTCAACGTTGCCCTCCCCCACCCCTATAAGCTTTTTCAGTTTGAGGAAAAGTACAGCCCATCTGGCCTGGGTTATATGTAAAAATATTTTTGAGCGGTAATATTCACACATCACACAATAATAGCAAGTTGGTTAGGAGACATATAAAGGAATAATCATAATTCAAGCACTGCAATATCCTGATGTAAAATATCATGAACTTTCACTGAAGACAACTAAATGGCTTTAGTAAGTTCAGGAATTAATTTGGTCTTGTATGTCTCCGGGAGTATTATGTTAAAATAGAAGCTTATGTAATATATCTTGTAAAATAGTATAGCGTTCCCCAGAACAATACTGTAATGTTTACAGCAGCCTACTTTCCTTTCAATATATAATTCCTTATAGGGCCTTTAAGGATGTGCTGTACACATAAGCAGCCATTTTTCAAAGTAAAACTCGAACAGATCAATGTAATCAGGCCCATTAAGCTAGGAACACAGAGCACTTCATGCTGCTGGCCAGGTAGATTCGTAAATAAAAGTACAAAAGTTGTACAGAGGCAAGAAAAATATAAATAATTTTTGTAAGCAGAGTGAAATAATTTCTACAGACATCTACAGAAATATCCATCTCCTTAGATGTTTCTAGACCACCTACCACCATATCCTTATTTTTTAGGCCTCAAATCATACAAAAATCTTTATATAGAGACCCAGTAACTTCAAAAGGCTGATTTAGGCCTTTGCTTTTAATCTCATCAGGGTAGAGACTGACTTTTATCTGGATCTTGTCCAGTGATGAGCATGTCATTGGTCCTTAGCAAGTGATGAGAAATTGTGGTGCATTCATTGTGTCTGTTGTATAGTCCTTTGTAGACAGTCCAATGTAATCCAGTGCTTTGATTAGAGCAGGTATTTAATACACAGTGAAGTACTAAAATGAGATCACATTGTGTACAGTCTTGTTCATAGAATAGTGCAGGGCTGAGTTGCAGGCCCTCTTCCAGAGATCCCTGGCACTCTTAAGGTGATCTCTTTGATTAAGGGTCAAAGACCAGGCAAATACAATTAGACTAGGCAAATAAAATCCCATCACTCATTGAGGGGTGCACATTTCATAGAATCATAGAACTGGAAGGAAACTTGGAGATCATCAAGTCCAGTCACCTGCTCTCATGGAAGGACTGAGTTTTATCTAGAGCATTCTAACAGTCCATTGCCTCTTTGCTTTTTGTCCTACCATCAGAAGTTAAGGAGAATAATTTTTCCCCCTCCACCTTGTAAAAACCATTTAGGTACTTGAAAGCTGTTCTGTCCCCTCTCAGTCTTCTCTTTTCCAGACTAAACAAACCCAATTCTTTCAGTCTTCCCTCATATGACATGTTTTTGAGACCTTGACTCATTTTTGTTGCTCTTTTCTGGACCTTCTCAAGTTTCTCCACATCTTTATTAAATTTTAGTGCCCAAATTGGACACAGTACTCCAGTTGAGGCCTAATCAGAGTAGAGCAGAAAAATAACTTCTCAAGTCTTGATCATAACACTCTTGCTAATGCAACCCAGAATGATGTTTGCTGTTTTTACTCATATTTAGCTGAAGTCCACTATCACCCCCAGATCCCATTCTGCAGTATTTCTTACTTGGTAATCATTTCCCATTTTGTATGTGTGTAACTATTTGTTCCTTCCTAAATGGAGTACTTTGCATTTGTCCTTACTGAATTTCATCCTATTTATCTCAGACCATTTCTCCAATTTGTCCATATCATTTCAGTGTAATCCTGTCCTCCAAAGCATTTGCTATCCCTCCCAGCATGATATCGTCAGCAGACTTTGTAAGTGTACTCTCTCTATGCCATTATCTAAATAATAATTTAAGATATTGAACAGAACCGCTTCCAGAATTGATCCCTTTGGAACCCCGCTATTTATGCCCTTCCAGCTTGACAGTGAATCATTGATAACTGGTCTCTGGGAATGGTTAGCTAACCAGTTATGGACCCAACTTATCGTAGCTCCATCTAGGTTTGTTAATGAGAAGGTCATGTGAGACTATCAAATGCCTTATCAAAGTCTATATATACCACATCTAACATTTCCCCCTCATCCACAAGGCTCATTATCCTATCAAAGAAAGCTATTAGGTTGGTTTTGACATGGTTTGTTCTTTGCACATTTTATATTCTAGATATTTGCAAACTAATTCCTTAATGAAAATAATAACTTCTGTACCAGAAAACATAGTAAAGCTGACTGGTCTGTAATTTCCTGGGCATAAGGGGTCACTAGCAAGTCTGGAGGGCCAGCACCAGCAGCTGGGACCCATGACCTCTCTGTACTCACCGGCAGTGCGGGAAAGTGCAGCCAGGTGGCCCTAGCTTGCATGGCTGTTCAGCCACTCCACACCATTTCTGATGCTCGAGGGGAGTGGGTAGGACTGCCTCAATGTTCCCTGGAAGTGTAGTGGTGCGGCACAGCCAAGGAGCAGCAAAACTGGAGCCATCTTGCTGCTCTTCCCTCCCTGCTGCTGGTGAGTGCAAAGGAGGGGTGTGGACTTTTGCTGTTGGCATGGGTCCTCTGGCATTGCTAGTCCCCTAGAGGCAGAATGGACCAGAGAAAGCCATGGGGCAGGGATGGGAGGGGTATTGTTCTGGCCCTTCCCTCGGCTTGGGGGGAGGCACGTGGCTGGTGCCTCTCCCACCCTGGAACTATCTTCACCAGTCATTTCTGGTGAAGAATATAGCTTCATTTTCATTGTTCAGCTCTAATTAGCTCAACTTTCAACATGTAAAATCATTTTGAACTTGAAAATCAGAATTGATTTTGAAAATGTTGAATATGAGCCACATATTTAAATGTTCTGACTTCCCATACAGTCTCGTCCAAATTGTTTTCCATTGTAGCTAATAAAATGAAGATCCCCAGTCACGCCAGGCAGTAATTCCATTGCTTTCCTAAAATTGTAATTTGTTTCCTCCATTTTTAATATGAATAAGTTTTGCCTTAATTTCCACTTTTTCTCATGGGTGGACATCCACTCTTTGACTTTGACTCTTCTAATACATCCATCTACATGGGGATGTCCTGTTGGAGCCCCCTCCATGCAGGTACAGGGATCTCTAAACATGCAAAAACCTTTGCAAGATTTGGGTCTTTAAATCCTCAGAGAATGATTCAAAAAATCACTTCAGCCACATGCATAACTTGAAAGCCTTGCTAAATCAGGTCCACAGTTACTATTTCTTATCCTTTTCAGCTATTGTTCTGAAAACATAATTTTTTATATATTTTCTTTAAAAGTGCATCACTTATTCTAAAAATGCATTATGAGCCGGATTCTTAGCTGGTATAAATCATAATTCTGTTGACTTCAGTGGAGCTATACCAGGAGTGGACAGTAAGTCAGAGTCAGTTGACCAGGGTTAGCCCCTGGCAGGCCATTGGTGCTTTATTTACCTGTGTCTTTGCGGGAACGTCAGCTTGAGGATCTCATGCCAATGGAAGTTAAGAGAAGCGGTGCAGGCTGGAACATGCAGCTCCCGTTGGCTGGGAACAGTGTTCTGTGGAGCTTCAAGCAAAAGTGCAGGTAAATAAAGTGACAGTGACCCTCCAGGGGCTAAATGTGGTGAACTGAATCTGGCCCATAGGCTGATTATTGCCCACCACTGAGCTATAGTGGCTAACACCAGCTCAGGATCTGGCACTATAATGGTAACCCAGGAAGCATAAAATTGCATTTCTAAAGCATTATATAGTGCTATAAGCTTTGATGTTTCATATAAGATTTGGCAGGGATCACCTTTGATCATTGCAGAGCTAAATACATTGATGAAATAGCAAATTAAATACATTTGCAGCTTTGCTGAATTCTGTGTCAACATTTGTAAACTGCTTTATACGTCACAGTTATAAAGAGGGAAATAGGATATGTAGGGACATTTTTAATAGCAAGGTTGTAAAGTGCTGTCAATGTAAAAAGCTGGCGCCTTTTATTGGGGTCTTCCAGTAAATAAATAGTTATTGTCATTTCCGTAGTAACAGAAACCCAACCAAGTTAGAGTTAAGGAAATGGGTTTTTGCTTGTTTTTAATTTTAAATGAATTTGCTTTTGCAAGCTAAATTTGGAGCATGAAAGCTCAACAAAGTGATTACTGCTATAATTGCTGTCTGTGCAGGATTACTTTTCCCAAGGTCAGTTATGTCACACTTTCTTTTTTAATTTTACCACTAGAAAAGGAAGCCATGTTGTAGCTAGGATGACTCTTACTTTGGGAGTTTAGGGGCACAAATGAATGCCACTATAAGGTTTGGTTAGTATTTTCATTATGTACCTCTTTTGGAGGAATTAATACCTTCCCCCTTTACGGCATTTTTCTAGGCATACATTTGGCTGCTCTGCCCAGCTATAGACCAATGTAAGTTGAAGATACACAGCAGCAATTTCTGACTCTTTCCTTTCTTTCATACATGTAATTTTGACCGTGGATATTTCAAGGCCAAATCCTATGCAGAGGCAGAGTAACAAATATGCCTATTTTCACTGATAAGGGTTAAGAAGAGAGAAAGAAATGTCTCTTAACAAAGCTGATCAGTTTTTGTAGAAACTGTAGTTGGAACCACCTAACCTCTGAAAGATATGAATTCTCACATTCTTCTCAGTGTGGTATTAACTCACATGGCCTGCATTGTTTTAATTAATTATTTTCATTCCTCTGGGAAGAAAAGAGAGGCAGAGGCCCAGATCTTCACTGTTTTCTGTGGCTGCTCTCATTTTGGTGCCCCAAATGAGTGTCATTTGAGAGAGTATAACCTGGTTTTTTTTTCTCCCAGTGTTACTCAGAATACAAGCAGTCATATTTTGAACATTTGCACAACTTATTGAGAATGGTGTTTCATATTGGTGACTCGCACAGGAAGAGCTTCTGCCTCCCTGCTTCCTCTTAATTAAAACCTAGCTAGCCTCAATGTACCATTAATAATGATTAATACCTATCTGTTGTGTAGCTCTTTTTATCAGTAGACCTCAAAGCACTTCACAGTCCACACACTACCATTGCGAGAAAGGGAAGTACTCTTATTCCCATTTTACAGGTGGGAACTGAAGCACAAAGGTCACACAAGTCTGTGGCAGAGTAAGAAACTGAGCCCAGGTTTTCCATATGCTAGGGTTGTGCCTTGAACACTTAAATATTCAAGAAAATTGATAGCAGGTGACTGACGAGTGGTAAGCAGAAAAGGAGGTTGAAATATTTTAATAGTTTTTACTAAAAGGAATGAGAAGCTGGTCCTGGTCAATAGTATGTGATGTGGTAAGTAAAGACTATGCCATAATGCAAACATAATAGGGAGCAGAGTTCAGGAAACCATTATTCTGGTGTTTCCAAACTTTTGCATGCTCCAATTTGCAACCTCTATAATGCTACAAATTTTACGTAATTTGTGCAATAGAGCTGATCCAAAACTTTTTCCCCCTACAGAAAGGATATAAAAACACAGCAAAAGCCAATATTTGGTTTTGGGTTTTGTCTTCAGTAACTTTCAGCACTGACAACCGTTTAGCCAACAGCTGCCAATTTTTTAAAATCAGTTTTAGGTTGTCAAGTTCCAATTAAAGTCTGCATTCCTTGAGAGTGTTAATATTTTTCTGTACAAAAACCTAGTTGAAACCCCCATTTTTTTGAAGGGGAAAACATGTAAATGGAAACATCTGAAAGCCTGAGTATGCAGTGTATCACCAAACTGGTGCCTTTTCTGAGAAAACCAGGGGTTTTCTGGGGTTACCCTCATGTAAGTGTAAAGAGAGGCAGTAGTAATATTTGGCTAGTGGTTTGGAAGAAAGATCTCTGCAATGGTCCAAAATGGGGAAATAAGGAAAGATTCTGAAAAGAAAAACCTTCACTTTTTCAGAACAGACTCAGTTCAATGTTCATAAAATTCAAACTTTGTTGTTTAGTTACAGTAATAACTAGCTTTTAGGAAGTGCTTTTCATCAGTAGATCTCAAAGCACTTTACCAAAGTGGGCAGTATCATTGCCCCCATTTTACAGATGGGGAAACTCAGGCATCAGGGTGAAGTAACTTGCCTGCAGTGACCCCAACCAGTGGCAGTACCATGACTAGAACCCTGTCTCCTGAGTTGTAGTCCAGTGGTGTGTCCGGTTAGACCACACTGTCTGTAACTGTTCAGGCTTTGTTAGCCATGGAATAATACCCCCTTGTTGTCCAGGGGTGGACAACAAGCATCCAGGGGTGGACAACAAGCAGCTAGTGGGCCAAAAGCAGTGTACCAGGATTAGCCCCTGGCAGGCCTCCAGACACATTGATTATCTGAGCGTCCACAGGTTCAGCTACTTGCAGCTCCTGTGGGCCATGGTTTGGAATTGTTTGAAACTGTAATTTAGGTTCTTGAGGAAAATGTGAAGATACCACTGAAGTGAAGATGAAAAAAGAAAATCCAGAAGAAAGGCAGCCCCCACACACATCAAAGTTAGTTTTTAGAATTTGTTAACAGGTGATGTTGCTTTAAAATGCCAGGGCAAGTTGGAAAATGGGGGATACTAACTAGAAAGCTGACTGGGTTAAAGAGAAGCTTTCTGGCTTATGTGCAATTGCTTTCAAAATTTTGAGAAGGGAGGGGATGAAAGAATTGTTCTGTTCTCTGTGCTGTCTGGGGAAATGAAATCCCTCCATATTGAATTCCAACAGCAGTGTAATACCAGAAAAAGAAGGAATATAAGAGTCAACAAAATACTAAGTCTGCAGATGAAGGCCTGAATGAGCAAGCGTTTGTGCTACACTGCTCCAAAACAGAATGCAGACGAGGCACCTTGAGGGAAGACTGAAAAGGAAATTAAAGCAGATTTAGAAAAGGGCATAGAGTTTCTGACCACATAACTCTCACTAAGGGAGACAAGTACATGGTGATAATTACAGAAAAAGATCAGTTGATTTATCTTGTCTTGGGAGAGTTGGGCCCTTTGGCTCAGCTGTATGTTTATACTAACCAGTGTTGAAACATCAACTCTGTTTGCAATTCTTCATTTTTTTTTCAATCTTTAGCATTTAAATAGAATAAATAAGACACTTTGGAACAGTATTTGCCTCTTGATTCTTGAGTTCTTATCCCAGTATTCCCTGAGAACTCATTCTACCTGACTTGTGATAGCTTAATAAAAAGAACATTGTTTCCCACTGCTGAGATGTCAAAAGTTTTTAAGCATCAACATCAGAGAGAAAGCATCTCATGTTGTAACTTTGTGCCTTGGCTTGTTGCTTAAGGGCGAGGGCCTGGAGTTAGCCAACCCTTCTTTCTAAGGAGGCACACCTGAAGACGGATCGCCAGTTTGCTCTGTAAAGGGCAGCAGGAAGCTGCAGAGATGAGGGGATGCTCAGAGAGAAGCAAGCATGGAGTGAATTGCTGCTGGAAGCAAGTAATCTTTGGAAGTGGAGGCTGCATTTTCAGGGAAGAGGGTCCAAGTCACAGAACGCCACAAGGCCCCCAGCAAGAATACTTAAAGTAGAAACTTTATGGAGGTTTGAGAACTTTTATGTGGAAATCTTATGTTAAGAAAGCCAGCCCCAAGGATAGATGTTGCTGAATTTAAGGAGAGTTTGTGTGTGGAGCATTTGAGAAGTCCCTTAAAGGGGGAAACTGAGGCAGGGTTCCTGCCAAGTGACTTGAAACCATGAAGAGGCAATGGGGAGGTAGCTGGCCTGTTGACACACGTGCATTGAGAAGCACTGAATAATCCTAGCATACCAAGGAATTTGAGTAAATGGCTAATGAAATTGTTTATGGTCAAAAACACGTAAAGCACAAAATAGCCAATGTTCATGAATCTGAATTTTTCTAATGTGGACAAGATGAAAAAATAATATTATCAAAATGGGAGGCTCTACATCTTTTATATTTGCAGACCACTCTACCCAATTATGAAGAATGAATCAGCACCTCAAATCCATGAAGTATACTTACAGATTGCGAAATAAAAGAAAGTGTGTGGGGGGGAGGATGTTGCCTTCTGTTTTTTGAGCCTTTTCAATACACATGGGTGTCTTTCAAGCTTTTCTCTGCATGGGGTGAGAAACTTCCTCCCTTTTATGAAAGCTGAGTGATGCAACCACCTGACTTCAGGAGCTAGTGTTTAGTTATGTGTTTAATATTGTAAGACTCACAAGAAGACAGTGAGATTTAGCAACACTTTTTTTTTTAATGGAGTTTTGGCTGAAGAGGTCATACTGGTCTTATTTTTTTGAATTAGTGACACTGCTTTTTATGTGCCTATGAACAAATTTTCTCTAAATATGAAACATCTGAATGGACCATTCCAACAAAAAAAATCCCAAAGTAGATTTTACTTACGGTGTATTCATTAATTTGCATCAATAAGGATTAATCTCTAGGGTAATAGGAACTGGTTTTCGTTTTTGATCTTTTTCATAAATGAAGAGAAAAGAAAACAAAATTTTGGCCAAAATTACAGAGCTGATTCCCAAAGATTGATTATTCAGGTGCCTAAATAAGTGCCTATCTATGGTTTAAATAAGAATTTCAGCCAGGGTTCTTCTAAATGGGTACTTGCAGTAATTGTGACTGAGCATCTGTAATCTAGTAGCTCAATTATTTTCTCAGTAACATAATTTAAAATTAATTACAAGTCTTTGCCTGCCATTTGGTGTTTTCTATGTTTCTGCCACAGCAGAGAACATTTTTCCTCCTTCATTTATTTTTGTTATCTATAATTCCATTTGTTTTCATAGATGTGTTGAGATGCGTATAGAAAGTGTTATGTCCTATTGTGTTCATAAGCCCTGTGGGGCCGTTAAGGCCCTTTTATGTCAAGAAAACATTTACTATTTAGCATTTATTTAAGCAACAAGATTGGAGACTGGAGGCACTCTAGTCATGCTTAATCCATAGATTGTGCCACAGCCCAGATGGAAATTGAACAATAGCCATTGTAGCTAACATGGTAATATGACCAATATCAACGAGTTTGCTATTATACATTTATACAGTAGACATGAATGCAATAAAAAAGTAACTACTAAGACAAATGTTCTGATGTATCACTTCAGTGATATAGGGAATGTATGAAGTAATCCCCAAACACTCCTTGACAGGTACTGTCTCGTATCCTTCCATTCAAACAATAGCCCATTTGGAATAGTGATGAACTGTGGGGTAAAACAAATACAGTACATTCCTATGGAGATATTGTGCCTTTGATTTTTTTACTTTATCTTTTGTAAAGCATGAAAACAAGGATCTATGGACAGAATGAGCCCAAAACTCAACACATATATTGATTATGTGCTGGTTCGTATCTGATCTTGTTGTGCACTATAATATCTTTGCATAACCTCCATAATTAAAAAGTAACTACCAAGTATTCAGTGATCTTGTGTTCCTTTTTAATCAATGTACTTATTCACAGAACTCCAGTTGAAAGGGAAAGACTCAATTTTGTTATGGTGAAAAGTTGAGCCCTAATTTAGCAAAACACTTTTGAATTCCTTTAGTGTGACCCTGTTTAACAAAGAATGTAAACATATGTTTAAGATTCATTGAAGCCAAAGAGTTTTAATGCTGGATATGTGCTTCAGGCATAAATAATCTCAAATTTCTATATCACAAGATGGACTGTATCAAATGGCAGATATTTGGCTAAGAAGATCCAGTAAGTAAAATAATGTGTATTGCCAATATCACTATTCTATGTTCTAATCAGTTTCTTCCATCATCATATTGACCTGAATATTAATCAAGGCACATTCAGCATTGCATTAGATTTTGAGCAGAAATTAAACAAATGAAACGTCCAAAAGTAATCTGAGCACCTTCAAATGGTCAGATTTTTCACACATGAATTCCTAATCTGGCAGATCAATCCTTGCATGTGTATTCGATTCTATAGCTGCATGTTTTGTGCTCCCCAAAACTGGTTTGTGTGTGCCAAACAGCCTCATAGGCAAATAAATACCCACATTGTTCAAACAAATGGTGTTTTGTGTTTGTGGGGACACATGACCTGCAACAAGGGCAAATAACATGGTCCATAATGTGTGCTTTAAAATCCAGTTACAGTTGGATCAGTTAAGAGACGGTTTCATCTGAAGTTCATATTGTTCACAAATTAAGTCAAACCTTTTATTATTTTAATACAAATTTGATTTTCACTGTTTAATATTTATATATTCCTTTGTGAAATATTGAAGGAAACAATCAGCTGAGAATCATGATATGAAATGGAGCAATAAAAATGATGTAGCATGGGTAGAAATACATTACATATGTAGCTAACTTTAATTATGTCTTTTAAGAATTGTACTTTAATGCCATGGTAGTATGTATTGCAGAGGACATTAAACTTTTTGGAGGGCATCACTACACTTTTCTACAGAAACTCTGTTTTCATCCAGTGATTCCATTTTCAATACTTTCATTGTCATCAGTGGAGACCAGACAGTGAGACTTCAGTAGTTATAAATCCCATCATATAAGGCTTTCATTATGAGATTAGAGATGTAGGTTGCTTTGGGTCAGTTCTTCGTGACTAAAGCTCATGATTCTCTGTGTATGTTTCTTAGTCGGTAAGGTGCCACAGGACTACTCATTGTTTTTAAAGTTACAGACCAACATGGCTATCCCTTTGAGACTGCCTAAGGTGTTAGATGTAATGAAACAAGAGGGATGGACTGATATTTATAAGGTATATAATTTATTGGTGACCTGTGTTAAAAAAGATAATCATTTATCATGGAATTAGGGGAGGATGTGATTTTATTCACATTGAATTTTAAGGGACTCAAGAAAAAAATGGCAACATTTTACTCAGTAGTGACAAATATCTGATTTTGTTTATATAATTTATAAATAATTTAAAGATCAGGCTCTGTACCATTATGGAAACAGATTTGATTTAGTAGTTAGATCTAGTGGGGGGTATTTCCACTAGGAGTGGGTAAAAAATCCTGTATTGTAGTCTAGATGAAATTTATTTTTTCATATTCCATTTTGTTGCTAAATCAGTTACTATTATTTTAGATCACAATGAAAATTAATGTTTAATTTTGCTTTACTAGTTCTTGTTAGTTGGATGCAGCACCAAAGAGCCCCAATCGGGGTTTGTGGTCCCTTTGCACTAAGTACTTTTCTTGAAAAAACAGTCCCTGTCCCAAAGAGCTCCCAGTGTAGGCTACAATTGGTGGGAACAAAACAAATTAGTAAAGGAGGGAGGGAGAAGATAAGTGCAGGATGAGAGGATATGTTTGTCTGAACACCCTAACATAAACTTGATAAAAACCTGTTTTACTCCCAGCTCTACTTAATAAGCAACCTAGATGAGGTGGTAAAAGATAATGAAAGACCTTAAAATGAAGAGAAGATGATGATTTGACCCCAGTCGATGAGGATATAGGTATGGAGGGCAATCTGATGATCCAGGAGAAAGAGTGGTAGAGCTAGTTTTCTCTATGCCTGTACACATGCACACACATGGATTTGTACATTCTCAAATACAACACTTTTCAGCACAATCCCCTCCCCCAAAAGATGAAGTGAATCCATACCTGGGTGATACACATGGCTTAAAAGCCTGGGAAAGAACAATGCTTACAATAACTTAACTCCACACAATAGAAGAGGACTGTTACCACAACTGTAAAATAAAGGTTGCTGATCTCCAGTATTAGCCTGGAATCTCTAGGAATTAAAGATTAATCTTTAATTAAAGATTGTGTCTCATGAATAAAGATTGTGTCGTGAATAAATCTCCACGAGTATGTCCAACCAAAATTGATAACACTATGCGAGTCAAAGTCTTATTAAATATGGACACCAATGATGATCCAAATAATGTCAGGTCTTGCAAAAGAAAAGGCATTTCATAGTTTGCTAGGTGGTGTCCAAGGTGTATATAGTAAAATGGTATACTGCAGCTAGTAAAAATTAAATGTAGCTGTAATCACCACATTAATAACATGAATATGCCAACGTCTCCCAAAGCATTGTCTATGCAAAAAGTATGTCCCTGGCAAAACAAAATTATCAGATTTGAACTATGGCATTTGAACAAAGGAACAGCAGAAAAACACATGGACATCCAGAAAATGGAAAACAAACAAAAACATTTCATATTTAACTGAAATATGCAGGGGAACAGCTTTGCCCTGAGAATAATGAGCATATGGCACTTCCGCAGGAGAACCCCTTCTGCCCAGGATTTAAGAAAAATATGGAGCTGGGATAGAAGTATTATCTTTGTACAAGTAAAATTAGATGTTTAACCATGTTGATTCATATTCAGATGCATAAGTGTGGAATGATCAGAAACTTTGAAGCACAGAAAATATTTTCCCTCAGTTATTGGTGAGCTAGAAAGTTCTTAAATTTCTCTGTATCAGTGATCACCCATTAAGCAGGCATAGTCCCACACAATCATGTTCTTACCATTGCTGTACCTTGCTTGCTCATATATCATTCTGGTTCTGTTTAATGGCAATCCGAGATCAATGATAGAGCAATTTTATTTTGTTTATGAAACAGTCAAGCCAGTGTAGCATACTTTGGGCCACATTTAAGTCCGCTTCCCAAACACTCTGGTTCACGTTAGGGGAAGTTTACAGTGGCACGAGGTACCACCCTGCTGCCGATGGGACTACCATTTTCTCCCAAAAGTTGAGCAGATGTGACCAGGAAGGGGATTTTGCCAGGGAAACTAAGGCAATAATTCAGCACCCCACCCCACCTACCCAGAGGAGCTGCATGGAGGTCCCTGTGGAACTTTAAGCTTGTTAGGGCGCCTCTACACAGCAGGGCTTAACTCGAAGTAAGCTATGCAAATTGAGTTACGTCAGTTGCGGTTATTTCGAAATAGCTTATTTTGAGTTTTGGTGTTGTCTACGTAGCACTTATTTCAAAATAGGAATTGGAGTCAGAAGTCCTACAGCCTAACAGTATTTTGACATTATGTTGAAATAACTGCTGGGTGTGTAGATGGGACATAACCTTAGAGAAAAATCTGCGGGACAATCACTTTTACTTGAAGAAATTAACATTAATTTAACCATAAAAGAAATCAATGGATTGTCTCTAGTAACATCAATGATTCAATCTGTCTAAAGAATTGGTCATAGTGCATAGACTTATGATGTCCTCATTAGTATTTTAATGTTCATTGTCTTTCCATATAAGATGTGTTTTTTCTGACGTGAAATGAAGTTATCGAGAATTACAAAATGTTCTCAATAATAAAAATAATGTATTGGTTTATGAATGCGTGTGATGGGAAATGCTATAGAGGGATCACTTTAACAAGCACTAGATGCAGCTGCCTCTTAGATGGAATGTGGCAGTTATTTAATAACACACAACAATTTTCCTCTGTGCTTTAGGCAGGAAACTAAAGATGGCTGTATGTAACTGTCACTGCACGAGGAACATAACTAGACAGAAAGTATTAAAATGATACAGTTTGAATTTGGCCACAGCTCCAGCACTAAAACCATTACTTTTCTACCATGTGTTACCTACCGGGCTTTTAGTACTACAAGTGGTCAGGGCATTTGTTTTATCTTTTAGCCAAAAGTTGCTCTCTCATTCTCTAGCAGTGATATTGCTAAAGATGAGCTACTTATTGAATCATGAATACTACTTTGTTCAGCACCATGACTTTTATTTGTCTGTCCCATCAAAACAGTGATCCCCTTTCGAGGTAGCATGGCTGTTACTATAGTGTTTGTTCTAAAATCATAGAAATTACTTCTAAATTTCTCGGGCCAGCTTTTCATAAATTGGTTTGGTGTGAGTGTAATTTTCTCATATTCACATTAGACTAAATTCTAAATGATGCGGAACACCTGCAACTCACTCTGAAGTCCATGCAGTTGGCAGGTGGTCAGCACATATCAGGGCAAGGCCAGCTGCATATGCTTTTGGGTAGATGTGAGTCTCTCACTGCTATGGGAAAACATCAAGTGAATGTATTTAAACTACCATTTGTGCTGCTTGTTCTAATTGCAGCTCTGTATATCTTCTTGATTTTCAGATCTCGGTACAGGTCTGGGTATTATGTTTACATTTACACAGGACAACTATTACCTTATTTCAGTACAGTATGTGCAGCCTACTACTGGTCTTAATTCTAGCAAGAACATTTTAAATTGCTTAGCTGTCCAAAGTGTCAGGCATGACTTTGAGAAGGAGGTTCAGTATCAAGATATAAGAATACCTTACAGTTCCCATTGGCCACGATCACCATTCCCAGCCAAAGGGTGCTGCAAGAAAGAGTGTTCCAGTCCACACCACTTCCCACATCTCCCATTGGCTGGGAACAGCGGTTCGTGGCCAACAGCATCTGCAAGCAGCCATACCTGCAGACGTGTAGGTAAATAAAACATCTGGTGGCCTGCCAGGGGCTAACCTTGGGGAACTGCATCCAGTGTGCAGCCTGTTTATTGCCCACCCCTGCTCTAGACCATCCCAAACAGGTGTTTGTCTAACCTACTCCTGAAAAATCTCCAATGACGGAAGTTCCACAGTCTTCCTGAGCAATTATTACAGTGCTTAACCACCAGGACAGATGATAAGATTTTCTTAATGTCCAGTTTAAACCTTGCTTGCTGCATTTGAAGCCCATTGCTGCTTGTCCCATCATCAGAGATTAAGGAGAATAATATTTCTCCCTCTTTCTTTTAGTAAATTTTTTACATACTTGAAAACTGTTATGCCCCCTTTCAGTCTTCTCTTTTCCTAACAAACAAACAAACACCCAATTCTTTCAGTCTTCCCTCTTAGGTCATGTTTTCTAGACCTTCAGTAATTTTTGTTGCTCTCCTCTGGACTTTTTCCATTTTTCCCACTAAAAGGTGAATGTACAAGTGACCCAAGATTGTTGATCTAAAAGCCTGTAAATACTATTTTATAACTGACATGTTTTAAGGGAATATTGTTGAGAAGGAAAGAAATCAAGCATACGTACTTTATCTTGGGTGGGGATGGTCTCTTCATCTGTGGTTGTACAGCTCCCAGAATAACAGGGCAATTAATCCAATTAATCCTTATTGGAGGCCCATGAGTGCTATTGTAATACCTTTGTTAACTGGGACTCCCTGGTCCAACAACATCTGTGGTCCAGTAGGACCATGGATGTTCCAAGACCAGAGAGTCCCAGTGGAGGGCTGGCAGCTGGGCTGCCTGGCACGCCACATTTGGGCTGCTAGGTACAACCCAGCAGAGCCGCCCAGCGGGGCAAGGAGCCTAGTGTGCTGCAGTGGGACTGCCTGGCATGGCCAGGCTCCGAGCATGCAAGGAGCTGGGCTGCCGGGTGTTGCAAAGAAGGAGATGAGAGGATCTGCAGGGCGGCGTGGCCGGCAGCATGGGGGGGAGCAGGCCAGGAGGCCAGCAGCTGGTCCAGGGTTGGGGGGCGGTAGCATGGGGATCAGATCTGACCTCCCCTGGTCCAGCAAAATCCCTCATCTGGACTGGTCAGGTCCTAAGGGTGCTGGACCAGCAACAGCCAACCTGTATAAATTATTGTCGTTAATAATAATATGTTCTGAAAGGCAAGAATAAAAGTAATTTTAATGTAGTTTGGATGTATTGTGTGACTTAACACTACAGCTTAACTGTAAAAACAAAAGCAAAATGCCTGATATAACCTAACCTACTTAGTCGTTTATATTTGATTTTTTTGGGCTTGCCTGCCTGAATAATAGCATGCCTTATTTGGCATGTCATAATAGTGCTGTCATGGAATGTATACACTATGATTATATGAGTTAGTAACCAAGGGAACAAAATTGGTATTGTGCTGGTATCCTCCAGGACATCTGTAATTAAGGGTTTGTCAGCTGTTCTGTAAAAGATCTTCAGTTATTTCAGGGCTTGCAGTTTGTCTCTAAAACTTTGCTGTACAAACTGAAATTTAACATACAGTCCAAGAGGAGAGAAAACAAATATATTAAGGTTTTGATGTACATAACTTTGGCTATGGAAGTGCAGTGCAGCGAAGTAAATGTGTATTGTTGGATGTTCCTTGATGCTCTTATTACTATGACATTTTGATGTCTGCTTGCTTGTCCATAATGAGAAATTACAGCTTTGGAAAATAACATCAGCATTTCAAATTCTGCTGTTAGTTGTACTGAAGTGTTTGAGTATGGAGCTCAGCAACTTCCAGTAGGTGCGCAGAATTTTACATGGTTGGAATCCTTTCAGAGTTGTCTGTAGGGAAATGGTTGACCTGTGCATGATCTTCCTGACTAGTCAAAATTACTCAGATTTTCTGAAATTGAGTGTGAACAAAAATGTGTGCAAATTGCACACAACTTTGCATATGCTCTTACCATGATCTGATGTGCAATGGCAGTGATTATGCACATGAACTGCATGGTATGTTTCTACACTCATGCACAGTCTAAATATTGATGGCTTAGTTTTATGGCCTCTTTGTATATTATAGCAGTCTTTGTCTTTATTGCAGTATGCAATCAAGCACCCACACACTGACATTACAATTCAAAATTATGGTTTAACTCTTCCCTCATATCACATCTCCAACACTTGACAACTTCATGGTGTTACTGTTAATCAAAAAAAAATCCCATATTGTAAGGTAGAATTCGTTTCCTGGGACCCATAAATAAAATATTGATTAAATGTAGTCATAGTAAAAAGTCTTGGAACACCATTTTTTCCTTGGCAGTCAGACATAGAGACATCTGTTATTCTACAGCAGTGGGTAGAGTCAGTGGTAAGAAATTTCATGTGCATACAAAGAATTTTTCAGGCCTTTGAGTATAATGCTTGAACTCTGAGCCACTCCATTGATCAAATTTGACAGTTTCAGAAAAGGCTTCACATAGAAGGAAAATAAAATACTGCATTTTGTGAAGGTATTCACTTGTTCTCTGATGTTTTCAATAAGTGAAAATGATACCTTGTTAATGGACACCTACAAATCCAAAGGTCTTGGCCCTATGAAGTCTTCCTGAACACTGCCTGAAATGTGTTGAACACCCTCAGCTGTCACTTTGGTTATAGTAGTGTGTTTTCCCAGTGCTTACAGTTATGGGATCTCAGTTCTTGAGGCAAGCATAAATGAAATTTGTTACACATCCAAAGAAAACAAAATAGTCTGTCACAATTAGGATACTCCTATAATCCACGAGGAAATAGTTTGACTTTGTCATAGGTAAAACTTTCCTGTTTTCTGAACCTTTTATCAGCTTGTTCATATGTTTATCATATGTTGTAACAGAACTCCATTTGTTTAATATCATTTAAACAGTTGTACGTGTTGTGAATTTTACTCTCCTCTCATTAGCTCTGGTGCAAGTTACACATCTGGAATTAAAGACGAGAATACAGAACCAGAATCAAGATCAATTACTGTAGGCATCAAAGACCAACAAAAAAGATAACTGTTATTGTAGCATGTCACAAAATTAAGGTGAAAATAAAATAAAATAAAATAAAACACTTTTTGTTGCACACTCTCTACAGTTGTAGAAAATGTGTTAAACATAAAAACTGTGGGAAAAATCTTGCAAGATTTTGTCCTCACAAAAGAATCTATATTTTTAATACAATAATGTTGTAGTGGTCCCTAAAAATGTGAGTTAGACCCTTCAAGAAATTGTACATTGATTGAGTTACAGGTACCTTCTTTCTTTCTTGACTCTGTGTTCCAATGTTCCAATATATTTTAGATTTTTTTTTCTTCATAGTAACATCCCCACTGGCAAAATGGAGGCCTATGATCTTTTCTCCTTTGTGCTTCTGTAAGAGATTGTTACTCCAACAGGTTGCTATTAAATAACAGGGAGGAAGAAATCAGTCTACTGTTACCCACGAACTCATTTAATAATGCAGAAAATGTCACGATTCATGAAGGTCTGTTCCTCAGATTTCTGAAGTTGGAAGGTGTATAATTGGCCCTATTTGGAAACTTTACAGCACAACTGAAGCAACCTCAAATAAATATGTACAATAATGATTTCAATTTAGGAGTAATTTGAAAATCACTTCTTTGTAAAAGCCTAACAAGGATATTAATATTTCTCCACATATTTCACTGTTTCCAAGGAATAAAATGAAAGACAAGTGGTCACTGTTTCGCTTGGTGGCTGGACTCTGTGCTCCATTCAGTGGTGTTTAGAGAATAGGTTTATTATATGAGATTTCCAAAACAGTGATGACACTAATTAGTTTTCTCCTTTGTATTGAAAGTAACCAAGTAACACATTTTCAGTGTCTGAACAAGCCTATGCAAGATCCAAAGGCTGGAAGTTGAAGTTAGAAAAATCCAGCTTGTAAATAACATCTTATTAGTTAACATTAAGAACAATTAACCATTGCAATAACTTGGGGTGGGGGGGATATGTCTGTCCTGGTGCTCTTAAATCAAGATCAGATGCCTTTTGAAAGGAAACACTCTAGTTACAGATTATTCCCTTTATAGTGCTGTGTTACATAGGAGCCAGAATAATTCCCTCCTCTAAAGGGGAAATTCAAAAGTTGTCTTACAAAGAAGGTCAGAAAGGATAATCATATTGGTTCCCTGTAGCATTAAAATCTCTGGGCTAATTTTGAAAGCAACTATTAAGATGGGGGAACCTCCCTGTTTGGGATGAAGGGGCTTGATTTTCAGAAAATGCTGGGAACCTACCCTTGGAATATTGGGTCTATTTATGGTGTATGAAGCTCTCCAACTCACAAGTGACTTTTGAAAATTGAAGCTGTGATTTTGATTAGCTTTGAATAGTAAGATGTTTGGAGCAGAACTAAAGTCAACCCAGCCTGTAACTATCGCAGCACTGTGGTGTGGTGGAAGACGAGCCCCATATACACCAGTAAGGATTAAAGAACTGTGATGCAATGAGTGGAGGCAGCCTCCTACACCTGTAAGGTTCAGTGCACAGGGAGAGGCACTCAGAAGCAAGTAGATTCAGGTCTCAGATTTCACAGGTTTGGAGCCCTGTGGTACTAACTGGCTTATGGCTTGCACACAGCACAACCCAAACTCACTGAGGAAGATGATGTTGGAATTCCCCCAGGATTAAGCTCTTACTTTTTAAAATTGAACTGAAAAGTGGGAACTGAGACTGTCTGTCTGCAGAGCATGAGAGACTGCTTCCCATTCCTTTTCAGTGGGAAGCTGTTTAGGGAAATATTTGTATTTTGTTTTGATTACTTCATATCCCCTGAAAAAGGGAGGGGACTCACTAAACAAGACAGAGTGCAGCAGCCCATCCTTCTGAACCACACCACAGATTTGTGACTGCCCAGAGGATGACATAAAAGGTAAGTGAGGTGCCTGCTGTCACTCCAGGGGGTGACCTAGAGATGTTAACCTTCAATGATGGCAAAAAATGTTTTGAGTTCCCAACATCAAGGTAGTTGAATTTATAGATGCTCTAAATGAGTTCTCACTGACCAAATAAATTTTGTAATCATTACACATTAATCCTCTTTATTTTTCTTTCTTTTCATGTCAACACTGAGGGTATATCTACACTACAGTGTTAATTTGAGTTAACTTAATTTGAAATAGTTAATTCGAATTAAGCTAATTCGAAATAATGCATCTATACACAAAAACTATTTCAAAATAGTGTTTTGCTATTTCGAAATAGCGTGTCCACATTGAGTGGACCCTGAACCGAAGTTAAGGCTGGCCAGAACCAGTGCCGGCAGGGCATCAGGTTAGGACTTAGTGTGTGGGGCTGCTGCCTGAGGCCAACTGAGCTCCGTGCTCAAAGGGACCCGACCCCCACCCCGGACAGACAGTTCTCAGGATTCCCTGCTTGCTTGTCTACCTCAATGAGGGACAGCAAAGCAGTCCTGTCTTGGAGTACCCTGAGTGCCCGCATTCAGGACACCACAGCACTCGGCCACATGGAGCCAGAGCTGCCCCTGGGCATGCCGATGCGTCTCGTGGGGTCGTTGTCATCAGCCCGGCTGCACTTGCTGCAGGCTGCCATCCGGGGGGGTCTATTGGGGGGTTGTCAGGATCCAGGAGGCCCTGCGGGAGAGCGTCCATCCCGAGGAGCCCTTAGAGCCACCCCAGTCCTCCCCACCGGGGGCTCGTGCCCCATTCCTCCCTCACATCCTTCCACTTACCCCTCTGTAGCCCCCCTTCCTGATGTCAAATAAAATACACGTTTTTTCATAAACACGAACTGTCTTTATTTAACAAAACTAGGGAGGGCGAATGAAACTCTGGGGAGATTGAGGAAAGGAGGCAGGAGACAGGAGGAGAGAGGGTGGGAGAGGGGAGGGGGAAACCTGGGAGGAGGGAGCTGGAAGGGGGAAGCAAGGGGAAGATGGGGGAGGGGAAGCTCAGGGACCAGGGTTAGGGGTCTGCCGGGCCAACCTGATTTTCATGCAAACCTGCTCCTGGGTTCGCATGTGGCCTTTGGTGGCCAGGCTGGCAGCTATCCTGCCATAGACGGCCACGTTCCTCTGTCTAGTGCGGGAGATCATGGACGTTGGGGGCATCCCCCCCAAACCTGAATAAGGTCCATGATCTCCACCCTGGACCAGGAAGGCACCCACCTTCTCCAGCCCCTGTCAGGCTCTTGGGAGCTGGCAGACTGCTCCTGGGGAGCGGTGGAGGGCTGGCTGCCAGTGACTTGCTGGCTCATGTTTTGGGGCCACTGGGTCAGGGGCCCTGGTGGCCACTGCTGGCTCTGGGCTGGTGGGTTTGGAGCTGGCACAGGCACTGTGGCCAGAGTCTACCCCTTTAATGGCTC
Source organism: Pelochelys cantorii (assembly GCA_032595735.1). Taxonomy (NCBI): domain Eukaryota; kingdom Metazoa; phylum Chordata; order Testudines; family Trionychidae; genus Pelochelys; species Pelochelys cantorii. Next base: position 326,030,816 of record CM064326.1, on the reverse strand, counting down.
CGGGGCTAAGGGAGAGGAGAGAAAATTTTCCTGGTTGTGCCCAGAGTGGCCACCAGGGCTCCCTGGGAAGGGCTGGAGGCCCCCTATTTCGAATTAAGTGTCTAAACAGCACTTAATTCGAATTGGTAAACCTCATTCTACAAGGAGTAACGCCAAATTCGAAATAGCTATTTTGAATTAAGTGCTCAGCTATTTCGAATTAAATTTGAAATAGCGGTTTGCATGTATAGACCCTATTAAAGTTAATTTGAAATAATGGCTGTTATTTCAAATTAACTTTGTAGTGTAGACATACCCTGATTTATTATATTTATCCGTCAGGCAGAAAAGAAAATATGTGCTACTCTGTTGTTTTCTTTTCAGGACTCCTGAAATGGGGAGAGGTAAGCAAACTTTTTAGTGAGAAAACAGATGTTGGTGATTTCCATATAGAGTCCATGTAATAAGCACTAGCCAACTGATTTGTAATAAAAATGTAAAAAAAAATAAATAAAAAGATAAAACAAGAAATGGACAAAACAACTCCAGATATTATTTATTGCCACCTACTACATAATTCCTATAAAGGTAATATGTAGTTTCATAAATCTATAATTTTACATTCTCTAAAGCGGAATCAGACTGCTCACATAGTAAATCAACAGGGTTGTCTGGTCTTTCTTAAGCTAGAAGCAGGAGAAAGCTGACAAGTGCTAAGGAACACTCAGGTCAGACAAAGACATCTGCTAGAGATGTCAGTAATACAAAGATAAGTGTGTCTCCAGCAAAAGAGAGGGCAAAAAATACAACTGAACTAGAAGTGAGATGGATTGACACTACAGAGGTATGTTCTAGGAAAGTAACAAGATGTCAGATAAAGAAGTTTGGGAACAAAAAAAGGCATATAAAAATGAAGAGTATGTGGCTATAGCAACAGTACAAGAAACTTACACGTATGTCTAGGGCTTTGAGTGTTAAGCATATTAAGCAAGTCTCCCACTTTTGATGCTACACTGGTTCATTGCTACTTGGGTTGGCAAAAGTGGGAGCATTTTTACCATTATGTCATCTAGAGCTCTCTGGACAAAAGCAGATGAACATAAAGTAAAATGCCTGACAAAAGAAGAGGATCATGATAAAATAACCATTCCTAAAAATATAGTGGAATATTTAATATCTGGCTATTAAGGATGGGCAGATTAGATTACAGACGTAGGGGAGTAACGCTGTATTTAAGAGATTGCAGCAAATCTAATGACACAACATTTTTGAGGGGAGAAGACCATGTAGTAGTACTTGAGTGGATAAGAAAATCCAAGTCATAAGAACAGATGCATCCTGGCCAGGGAAAGGATATGAGCATGTCCACAGGGTAAGTTGGAGAAGTAATTTCTAGCACAAGGAGACATACATATATTAGTTTTGACAAAGCTAGTGCACTAAAAATAGTGTAGCTGTGACAGCATAAGCAGCAGGAAGGTCTAGCCACATTGAGCATGTACTCATCCAAGATATTACTGTTAACTCTTAACAAATGTTGGAAACTGGAAAAATTCCAAAGGACTGCCATTGTAGTTCCAATATTTTCCAGATGTGAAACAGATGATCAGGTGAGCTATAGACCAGGTCGTCTGATGTTGACCTTGAGTAAAACAATTGAACAATTCATTTGAAATGCTATCGTATAAACCTTTTTGTCAGATCTTGTTGACAATATTTGAGTGTCACTAAATCTTGGTTATAGTTCTGGGAACCAAAAATGCAGGTTTTACCTACAAGGCTAGGGAGACTGCCCGTGATTCAGAGAGGGACTTAACGGTCATTGAGAGTTGACATGATTAACAACAATGAAATGTCAAGAAAAGGCCTATGTGGCCTCAGATGTGTAAAAAAGAGAATATCAAGTGGAAGCAGGAAAGCAGGTTTGCCTTTGTACACAGCCCAGGTAAGATCACTACTAGAACAGCATGTCCAGTTCTGGTGATCACTTCAAAAAGGGTATGAAGAATATGTGAAAGTTTAAAGGAGAGCCCAAAATGATCCAGGCCTGAAGACACCCATTACGATAGGAAGCTTGAACTCAACTAATTCAGCTCATTGAAGAGACAATGTTTAGGTACTTATACATGAAGAGGAGATTTGATAATGGAGGCTCTTTAACCTTGCTGACAAAGGCATATCAAGGTCCAATGGCTGAAAGGTGAAGTTAGATAAATAAGTTAGGTAATTGAACACTGGAGCAGTTTTTCAAAAGGGACAGGGGACTCAACATCACATGACCCTTTCCAGTCTTTTAAAAAGACATGCATGAATCCAATTTATAAGAGAAATTCTGTGGATGACGGAGGGAAGGAATTATGTTAGATGGTCATTGTGACCTTGGAACATGTGACTCCCCTGTTCATCTTACTTCAGGGGCTATGGTGAGAACAGATTGCATGCAGAGCTCTCTCATACTCGTAACAGTTTAAGCTCTGTATTCAGATTATGGCTATAATCAAATCTTCCAAGCTTCAAGATTTCAAGTTGTCGACATGGGGTCAGGAAGGGCTCCCTCTTCATGCATATTTGGTCAGATAGATTTTGGTTTTTTTTCCCATCTTTCTGTAAAGCAGGAGAGCAGGCGGAGATGGGACACACAGTGGAGCTCTGAGGTGATACAAAGAATCCTGTTTGGATGTCTGGCTGGTATGCCTCACTCAGGATTGTATTGCTCACCAGCTTTGGGGTTGGGAAATAATTTCCCCAAACATCAGATTGACTGGGACCTTGGGATTTGCACTTTCCTCTGCATGTGGCATCGTTCACCTGTGGAGATTAGCTGGGCAGATTATCTAATAAATTCCCTGCCATTGCAGAGACTTGGACATTGATGGGACTTTTCTTTGTTGTTTCCTGTTCTTTTCCTGTATACTGTTTAGTCTTCTGAGGAATGAAATGCTCTAGTTTACCTAAAATCTTGGGATTAATATATGAATATATATGTGAAAATTAATGGCCTGATATACATGAGTTAAAACTAGATATTAGAATAGTATTTTTTGGTGTTAAACTCCTGAAACATTTTGAAATACAATTAGCATGAACTTCCTTTGTTGATGGATCATATAGAAAACTAGTTCTATTGCACTAAACTTTGAAAGAAAAAGACAAAGAAAAGGAGTAGTCACATTAAATGGCATTCTCTCCCAAGGGTGAATTTATAGTGGATTTATTAAATCAGGTTAAATTCACATAGTAAAGTAAGATAAATCACATTAAGGCTATTTTAATTGTGAATAACAGTTTCTGTGCAGTGATTTAATGCATTTTACTTACTCCATTTAAGAAGTTAATTCCGATTAATTTTTCTCTTGTAGACAAGTGCTGAGATTCTGGTTCTCTTCAGAAATATGGTCGAGAATACAGCGGGTTTAAATTTCTCAAATTTTAAAATGTCAATGAAAACCGGAGTTTTGCAATTAAACAAATGGATTTTCTGACATTTTTTGCAAATTGTTGGCCATGTTTTAGACTAGCTATTGAATTGATTTAATTTTTTTTCAAATTTCCAAAGTTAATTAAATGGGGGCAGGAATTTCAATAACATTTTCAAGGTTTTCTAACTCATTCTTTCCAATGAGCTCTGCTGGACAGTAATGTCAGGGTTTATTCTACTAAAGAATCATCTACAAAAACATTTAGGCCAGAGCGAAGTGGGGTGTAAGTCTCTTATTCACTAGCTGGCTGCAAACTACAATCTCCCAAAACTGGCAATTTATTCTATAATTAGATACACTTAGCGAGTAACAAAAGAGCACCATGCTGATTAACTACGAGCCAAATGCAGTCCCCTTTTAGACATTCAGGCACTTGGTTCCCATCCAGGCAATACAATCTTATATAGTGAAACGATATTCAAAGTCTGTTTCACCCTATTATGTGAAGATCTTTCTGATTCCAAAAGATCAGACACTTATCCCTAGGTCAATATGAATCTCAGATCTTACCTAAATATTACAGTCAGCCAACCCTCGGTAACTTACTAAAAGAGAAGAAAGTTAAAATAGTTAATATCTCATATAGGTACAGATGATGGCTAAGTCTTTAAATCAGGTTGGTCACAGAGATGAAATAGACTGCTGGCTTGTCTCTTGGTAATTTGCAGAAGATTGAAAGGTCCTCAGTGCATAGTTCACAATACTCCTTTTAATTGTAAATCCACAATTCAAGGAATAGAAGCAGGAAAGAGGTAAAATGACGATGTTCCAACTGCAATTTATATCCTCTTCCATGTGCATGGAAAGTTACTGTCCCAAACAAACCCCACAGCCTCTATTTGTGGAAAGTTACTGGACCAAGGTAGAGTCCAAGGTCACGGAAGCACATCACAAGCTCCTAAATTTTTTGCTGAATCACAAGGCATGATGTCTGAGGCACCCTCAGAAAGAGTCATCTGGGTGGGATGAGTTTCTTTAGAGGCGCGAGCATCCTTTGATGGGTCATCAGTGCATAGCTGTCTATCCCTAATGCAGATCTGTCTCTGCGGGTGTCACCATACAACTCATACAAGGGTCTAGCTCATACTGCATACAAACAAATATATAGCCAGTATTCATAACTCTGAGTAAAAAGAGAATGCATGGATTTGATCAGGATACTTATACATAGTAAATCTTAAGTTTTCCATTGATATGTTACATGGCATACTTTGTACAAGACTTATGGAAACTGCATGACAGTGGTTACGACAGTGATATAAACAACCATCTTTAATCATACAGCATCGCACAATCCTTTAATCCTAGTGGGCCCGAGTGAGCTGTCACAGGCCAGCTGCAGGTTTTTAATTGCATACGCCCCTGTCCCCTCCTCCCAGACCTAAGAGCAACATGATCAATGAATTTCTATGCCTCAAGAGGGGAAGGATTTATAAGGAGCAATAGAAATGGATGCCGTGTGATTTGCAGGGTTGGGCCAGACTGTCTTATAGGTCCTTATCTCCTCATTTATAAATGGGCGCTCCTTTCGGTCTGCCACTAATCCCTTCCCACCAAGATGAAAGATTGCTGTGGGTTTCTGCCAGTGTAGGTACATTCTATATTTGAACTAATATGAATTTCTCTGTGATGTTTCTTTCAGATATGAATATTATAGTTTTTAAAATATTTTGCCTTTGCTTCTTAATTGTATGACTAGTAGATTCCTAAGTAGACTTTAATGGGTCAAATTCTCCCCTCAGCTACCAATCTGCAGCACCATTCAGAGATGTGATTTCATGGGTGCTGTTCTGGAAATTGTATATTTTTCTCTTTGCTTGTTATCCCTTTAACATAAAATTTAAAACCAGAAGCGACCCTTATGAGGATAATTGTAATATCTGATGCAATTCTTCACTCAAGTCATTGTTTACTAGACACTTGTAGAAAGTGCATGTCCCTTTTCTTAAGGCCTCTGAAATGTCAAGGGTTTTCAGTTGAGAAAATGTTCCTTGGTTAACCTGAAGTCAGAGCTAGCTCAAAAGGTACAAGATGAGTAATTTCTCTGTAGCTAAACCTGGCACTGGTGTCTTGCTTTTTTTAACTTGATTGAACATAAAAGTATCTAACCAACACACAATTTGCAGCTTTTGTCTTTTTTTTCTTTTGTTCTCAAAATCAAGAATGCAGACTAATGCCTATTGTTCTTGGTGAAATTTAAGGGAATATAGGACAGCGCATCATCAAGATTATCCTTACACCAAGAAAGGAGTACAGTGCCTGAGGAGACCATCCCAAGTTTGAATGACCAGCAAATAGATTAGATATTGGTTCAAATGAGAGCTTAGTGTAACCCTATGGAAGTGCATGGAGTTACCCCAGGGGGACATTTGACCATTCATGCTGTTGAACATTTATTTTTCTGTATGTATGTAAAATATAAAGGTCACAAACTTATTAGTGTCCATTTTATTTGTTTTTAGATTGTCAAGTCCTGCAGATTCATAGTAGCCACAAATGGAACATAAAATGAGCTATTTACTAAAATATTATCTTTCAAAATGTTCACTTTGGAGTTAGTCTGCAATCTGTTAAAACCAGAAACCCTTCCAAAACTGTCAGAGCAGATCACGTGGATATTTGAAAGATGCAGAGTATTTACTTCAGAGGAAATGGCCTGAGGACTTGATGTTAATTTTGATTAATATTTTGCTCAGCCAAATGGTTTGCCAGTGCTGGTGAACCTTTGAAACCATTTGTTTTTTATGTTGTAAGTGGGTTCTTGTCTTTTACAGTAGTTCCTGGTACTGATGCACAAAGACTGCTTGTAAATATACATATTAAAAATGCAGTTTAAAAAAAAGATTAAGGTGTAGCAAAATGTTCAGGGACAGCAAAGAATGTCTCTTGGGTGAGAAAATGATGGCCTTGTCTTTTGAACGTTGTACATGAAGTGATTTAATCATATTTAAAAACAGTGATGTATGTTTACTATGATGCTATTTTCTGTAGTGATCATCTCTTTCTCCTTTCATTACATAGAGTAAATAGCATCAAATGCTATATCCTTTAAAGTTCTTTTGATGCCTACATATTCTTCCTGTTTATATGGAAGATAATTTGGTCCAAATTATGTGCTCATTTTCCCAAACAATGCCACGGAAGTCAGTTACATCCTTCGAATTATATGAGACACAAGTTGGTTTCAGACTCTGCATGACAGTAAATTTAATGTAGCTTTTAATGTGGCCTGGTTAAAAATTCTAGGACTCATTTTTTTTTCTCCTGCATTACACCAATTTAACTCCATTAGTATCAGTGGAATGACTGGTACACTTGATTTATATTAGGATAACAGACAACAATAAGGTCAATTTATCAGTCCTCTGAGATTTTGATATGCTTGTTTTTAAAATACACAAAAAAATTCATGTTAAACATTACATGCTCAAAATGTTAAATAGTGTGAATAAGACCCTCTGCTCTCCATCATTCCTTCCATCATTCTCTTTTACTATATCCCACTTCTTTCTAAGTTCCTGAAAGTTCTTCAGGTGAAGCTCCCTACTTTCTTTGAATGAGCACAGAAGCTTATCAGTGGAAAATTCATGGAAAAAAAAGACATAATTACAAAAGATATGTTTGAAAGAAGTTTCCATGGAGTCCTGCTAACATCTTCATATATTATTACACTTCCTTTACAAAAAGACTACTACTTTAACATATTTCAAATACTTGAATTCCTGGAAATGATCCCCATTTCCCTTTAATTGCATATTTTTCCAATTTACTTCTGAACGAGGCTTTTCCAAAATTTGGTCTGTCTACATGGGGCCAAATTTTGAAAAAAAAAACCCTGTTTTGGAACATCCCTTCTTCCTTGTAGAATGAGGTTTACAGGGATGCCAAAAAAGTGTCCGCTTTCCCATCATTTTTTTTTTTGAAAAGCGGACACATTCTTTGGATGTGGCAGAGCTTTTCCGGGATATCTCCGGTATCCCGGAAAAGCTCTGCAGTATAGACATAGCCTTAGTGATATATAGAAGCATACAAAAAGGCCAAAACAACAAACAGGGTGAGAGAATGGTGTTGCCATCTCCCCCATTTTACATATGGGAAACTGAGAGAAAGAGAGATTAAGTGATATGCCATGATCATACAGGAAATCTGTGGCATGATCATACAGGAAATCTGTGGCAGAGCTGAAGCCAGATTTCTCAGGATTTTAGAATTCCATTTTCTTTCCCTATTTTACTTTTTCCATTGACACCATTTCAGTGGTATAATTCAGCACCTAATTTTATATGTGTTTTTTTTTAATTGGGTTCCCATCAGACAAAAGGTACCTAATTGATTCCTACAGGATTTGTAATCACTTTCAGTTTATGAGAACCAGCTTTCTGACATTACCAGTTCCCATCACCCATTTCCTATCTAGAGAACCGTTTTGTACCATATTCTCTGTGAACCAGTTTAGAGGGTTGCCAGTCACCTTGTAGGCTGTAAGAAGATTACTGTCTTAATTACCAGTTCTTTCTCCTAGGGAGATGCTGTTTTGTTATACTTTGGTCTCAGCATGACCTGAAGGACACTTCAGTGAGGCAGGAGACTGTTACATATGCACATTGTACATTTCCGTTTTGATTTTTTTCTTCTCTCCCCACTTCTCCACCATCTCAACTTGGCAAACTACTTCAGCCTCCAAGAGACTTTTTACCTGCACCCTTTAGTGGGGTTTGACTCACGACCACAGCTTCTCCTGCTGGTCAGTCCGGGAGTTAGCTCTGACTCTCAGCAGGGCGTTCTCTTTTGGCCAGTATCTGGCCTGTTGTCGCTCTCTGCTCTGCTGTCTCTTGGACCCACATTGCTCTCGGGACTGTGTCATCCACTTCAGGACACTGTTCTCCAGCAGTGCCTGCTACTCTAGCTTCTTGCCCTCTCCTGGGGGTTTCAGCAGTTCTCAGTGTTACCTGCCTCTTTGGCTGACTGCAGCCAAGATCTAGCCCCTCACTTCAGGCACAAGGTGCAGTCTATGTAGATCACTCTCCCTGGTGGCAAGGTGTGGTGTAAGCGGGAAGGGGTGACCCTGGTTCACCCAGCACACTAGGGACCAGACTAGGGACTCTCTCATAGCAGCCTTATCCTGCCATCCTTCACTCCCTTTGACTGCCCTCGTTCCACAGGCCACTTCCCCATGACCTTGCACCTCCTTATCCCTTGTATCAAAGTCTGCAGCCTGGCAAATATCAGGCTGGAGCCTCTCTCCTGCTCACCCAAGCCTGCCCAACACTGCTCTCAAGGCAGTTCTGCACCCTCCCTGATGAGGATCAAACTACTCCCTGCTCTGCTGAGTAGCTCTTTATGACAGGGCTGCCCCAGCAAGCTGCCCTCCAATTGGTTTCTTGGAATCCCTTTCCTAATTGGCTGGTGCTCTGAGCAGGCTCCCTTAACCTCTTATTGGTCAGAGTTGGATAGCCACCCCACTACGTTCCCCCCCATCACCACCACCAAACAAAGCTGCTTCACTTCAGTTTGATGATTTTTTGGAATGTTGTTCTATTCAATGAATCAATCTTGTGTGATTGCAGCATGAGAAAAATTTTGCATAAGAAAAGACCAAGTGGTATATGAATTGAGAAGATGATTCTGAGGATTTTTATGCAAGTGATTACGTTTTTTAGATCAATGGGCAATAGTAAAGCCCTTGCTTGTTTTTCTGGATTTATTAAGATATGCCTGAAATTCATTTAATGGGTCCATCTGTACTTGACTAAAAACTGGAATCAGAAAGGCCAGATTTCCACAGAAGGTCTGAAAGTTTGAGTAGAACAACCGTTGATCTTGGCAAAAAAAGATCATGAACCCATTCCAAATGGACCACAACAGCCACAAAAGCCAGCCTAATTGAGACCAATATGCCAACATCCCTACACCAGGAAAACAATCTCAGTAAAGTAATAGCATCTAATAAAATTTGTCCTTTCAATGCAAGGTTTTCAACAAGATATGCAACCATTCTAAAACCTTTGTTAATGTGACAAATCAGCACAAGGATTGGCAAGAGGTGCCAGAAAAAGTCTTTGTGGCTAGAACAGCCTTTTTAGCTGTAACAACTTCTCATCTTGCAAAGTGGGAGAGCTTAGCAGGAGATATTTTCATCTTGAGAAGCATCAGTTTCGCTAATGGGTATTTTTTTACCACTATGCAAAGGTTGGGTGACACTGGGAGTGACCTGATGACATTAAAAAAAATCCCAAAGCTAATAGCCTTTCTAGTAGAAGTAAATGCAGAAGCAATACAAAGAGGGAGGTATGCTCTGTAGACAGGTGGTTTGACTCAACCTCATGGTTGTGATATTGTGTGGAAATTCACAAGGCTATAGTATAACAGGAGGAAATAACTAGTGCTAGCAAGCTTTGTGTTTTTCAAGTCTAAGCCACTTTAAATATTCAGCCCATTAGAAAATAAACATGGCAGCATTTTTGCACCTCTTCTTTATTTAGAAAGTTGGTTAAATAGGTGTTTAGGGATAAATCCTAATCCCTATTTATACAGTATTAAGGAATTTGGTCAGTTTTCACTATGCAACCTCACCTATAGTCCAGCCAGGTGTGGTAGGGGCTGATAGGCATTCTCCATCTCTACCTTAGTCATGAATCTGCATGGGAAGTGCAAGGTGGATTGTCACCCTCTCTCCCTTCCTCACAGTTCAGAGTTGCAGAAATCTCCCACAGGGTGGAAGAGGAGGTTAGGGACCAGGTTCCAGCAATTTCGAGGTGGGTTGATTTGAGAGGGCTCTTTTTCCCTCTATACTCAGTCACCAGGCCAGACCTTTTGTTTGTGGATGGCTTAGTTTCCTTATCTGACCTCTGCTGGCTACCTCCACTGAATCGATCTTATGACTAATATGTAGGTGTTTGTTGGGGAGTGAGTGCACTCCATGGCTCCTGCCCTTTGGAGACGGTAATGTCAGGCAGTTGGGTAGGTGTGCTCTAAAGAAAGTCCTTACTCAGATCAGGTCTAATTCCCAGGCAATGGAGCCCAAGCAGCCTTTACGGCTCCTGGAGTTTCCATGATTTGATCCTTAATGTTCAGTTGTAGACTGTCTACCTGCCTCCTTAAACCCACTTACTTCCCTGCACATAAGGACATAAGAACAGTCATACTGCGTCAGAGCAAAAGGTCCGTGTAGTCCAATGTCCTGTCTTCTGACAGTGGCCAATGCCAGGTGCCCCAGAGAGAATAAACAGAACAGGTCATCATCAAATAACCATCCCCTGTTGCCCTTTCCCAGGTTCTAACAAACAGAGGCTAGGGACACCAACCCTGATCTTTTTTTGAACCCTGTTATAGTCTTGGCCTCCTCAACATCCTCTGGCAAAGAGTTCTACAGGTTCACTGTGTGTTGTGTGAAGAAGTACTTCCTTTTGCTTGTCTGAAACTTACTGCCTATTTAATTTTTAGTGACCCCATCCCTAGTTCTTGTGATATGCGAAGGAGTAAATAATTCTTCTTTATCACTTTCTCCACAGCAATCATAATTTATAGACCTCTATCATTTCTTCCCCTTTATTTGTCTCTTTTCCAAGCTGAAAAGTCCCAGTCTTATTAACTTTCCCTCATATGGCAGCCATTCCATACTCATCATCATATTTGTTGCCCAGATAAGACGCTGCTTGTCAGAGTCAGTGCAGGCTGACCGCAGACACATGTGAGTGGAGAGTTCCCACACATGTGAGTGAAGGGTGGGCAAGTAGAGGTGAGAAGCTGACTAGCACAGCATAAGATTTCTTCCTTCTGGAAAAAAAAGGGACAGGAAATTATCAGCCCCATTGTCCCAGCAATGGTTTGCCCGGATCCTGGAGTAGCATGGCTGTATTCTGCCCCTTACACAGGCTGGGGGTAGGGAGTGTAAATCCAACTAGCCACAGCCCCTGATTCTTCATTTTCTGATTCTAAATACTGAAGGACTGAAAGATGTTGAGTAAAAAGTTAGGTCACCTGAAAGCTGAGTTTTCTGTCATTATTTCTAGATTGTATGGTCCCTTAAACCAAGCATCTGGCTTGATATGGGAGTGCTCGGTACAATGAAAATTAACATCTGAGAAATATAGTCATGTTTCTAAAGCAGCTAAGGGTCAAATTGCCATTTCTTTGCTTTGACACCTGGGTTGAAAAATGCCAGCACCTATCAAAGAGGTAAAGTCAGCATTCTCTGAGGGAGAAAAATGACCGTGAATTGTATGAATGCTTTCCTCTCAGACAGTTGCTGTCAATAATAGGCAGCAGAGAGTTGCTGCCATCCATCATACACACAGTGAGCATCCATCATTAAAGAGAGTAAAAAAAAAAAAACCCACAAAATATAGAGGTAATGTCCCCCCTTCCAAACAGGTTTTCGTTATAATTTAGAACATTACTCAATTTGTTCAATTTTTTTCATGAGACATCCATTCAGACTCTTCATTCCAGACAAAGGAGGGGGAAAAATAGCTTTTAACTTAAGATAATTACTCATTATCACAGTCTTCACAAGAATCTCCTTAGACGGACATGAATGTACCTGGGGATCTCCAATCAGCTTGTATGAATGCTCTCTTCTTGCTAATTAAGGTTAGGCAGCTTAGTGTGAAACAAATTAATAAAACCTCGTTATTCCATAAAATAAGACAATTTTTTATTAACACATCTGTATCTAATTGAAACCCAATACATCACGTTAGGCTGGAACTCCAGAAATGCCTATTTAAAGAGAAGAGCTTTATGAGTACTGTAAAATATTAAATTGAGAAGGTGGAAAGTAGCTGTTAATATTATTACAAAAAGTCATAAATCCTGCCTATTTGAGAAATGAATTTTAAAATTAATCATTGTACATTTTTACAGTGTTTAAAAATGTCGTTTAAAATATGTTTTCTCTGTGCTCTTATAACAAGGTTTTCCTCATAATTTCAAATAAGTTTTCTTACTTGATATATTTGTTACATACACTTAACACATTCCAAGTGTTCACACTAGTTAAGATGTTCAGAGTAGCATTTAAAAAGCCATATGCTTGTTTTTTTCCCCCCTCTGATTCTTTTTGCTGTTTTCACCTACTGTACCCATTAGCCTTAGGCTGTCATTCCTTTTGGCAAACCCAAGCATCAGGATGAATTAGGCAATAAGGCATTTTGGGTTTGACTGTGAATATTTGATTGAAGTAGGGAGCCATGTGAACTTGAATATGCTTGCAAGCATGGTCATGGCCGAACAAAATACATTCAAATAAGGTTATCATTATGTTTAATTCATTTCATGCTAGCTTGATATTGTGGTCAGATGAGGCCAGTCCTCTGATATCTTATCAGTATTATCTTAACAGAGCCTTTGGTACTGAGTTCCTTTTTCATTTTAATCACTCGGAATCCTGTCACACTTCGTCTACACTACAGAGTTTTGTAGTAAATATGGCTGTTTTTCTGACAAAACCTGTGGAACGTTCACACTGCAATCCCGTTCTCTCTCAAATAAATCGAAAGAACAGAGGGTTTTTTCTGGCAGAGGTAATCCTCATTCTACGAGGAAGAAGCCTTTTTTGCGAAAGAGCTCTTTTGCAAAAAGGTGTGTGTGGATGGGGAGAAGGGTTGTTTTTTGTTTGTTTGTTTTTTTTAAAGAAGAGGCCTCCAGGAAAAAGCACAGGTGCCCTGGTGGCCACGCCATACAAAGTAATCATTACTCTATAGTTTCTGGACCCTCTTAAAGCTGCTGGCAACCCGGACAAGCCTTGTGGCAGGAAGCTGGCCAGAGGGCAGGATTTCACCACCCGGCTGTCCCTGCCACAAGTCTGCTCACTGATGGCCAAGCCTCAAGCCCCCGTAGCGCCCCAGCACTCACTGGGAGCAGCCCCAAGGGTCCCAGGACCCACCCAGGGGGATGAAGAGACATGCCCCATCCTGGTCAGGCCCAGAGATCCAGTCCCTCTTCAAGCTGTGGGGAGAGGGGGAGATGTTACATGATCCCTGGGCCAAGTGTTGCAATGCCGACATTTATGGCTGGATGGCTGCCTCCCTGGCGGAGTGCAGACACCAACCCCAGACCATGGAACAGGTCCGGAGTAAGGTGAAAGAGTTCCGCCAGGGATATGTCCGGGCTACAGAGCGGAGCTCGCTCTCAGGGGCAGGACCCCACACCTGCCCCTATTACCAGGAGCTGCATCACATCCTGGGGCAAGGGAACATCTTCTCTACCCATTCTGGTGGACGCTAGGGTCCAGACTTTCGTCATCGTATGGCTGGAGGTTGCCCTCAAGGAGGAGCAGGAGGACCAGGGCCAGCTGTCCATGGTGGAGGAGGAGAAAAAGAAGACAGGCACCGTGACTCTCTCCCTCGAGCCTCTGCAAGGGAGCCAGATATCTCCCAGGCCTCGTCAGATGCCTGGGAGGGATCTTCAGGTGAGTGGTCTCGGTTTCACACACACAGGGCGGGGGAGGTGGGCGCACAGGGGTGAGAGGCGAGTGTCGGTCGGGCTGCTAGGGCTGGACATCGTGCATCGGTCCGTGCATGTGCAACCATGTACCGCATTACTGTGCGGCACATGGACACAGCAGGCAGCCGCTGAGCATGGGTGGGATCCTGCTGCCAGGCTCAGGGGAGGCCACATACATCCTGCCATGGTGGGGGGTGGTGCCATGGCTGGAACCAGGCTAGCCACAAGGGCGCAGGCACAACCCCACACGGTTATGAGCCCCCTCCCACTGCCCACCTTTTCTGAATCTGAAATCAATACAGACTGCTTTTTTAAAAACACAGGTGTGTTTATTGGGAGGTCAGGAAAAGGGCGAAGGGAGATATTCTGAGATATTAGTAAGTTTTAAGAGATGTGGAAAGAACAGTTTTTTACCACGTCGGTTTTTAATTCTAAAATTATTGGAAGATCTTACTTATTTCTGTTGTCTAGAGAGGAACAGAATTAATTTTAGCTAATGTGTAGGTTATTCCACTCTCTTGGACTCTTCACTTCCAGCACAAATCAGTTGTAGCATCTGGTGTAGTGGTCTGGATAACAGAAGGCTAGTCTGTGCAGTGAATGCTTTCTTGAAGTCTTTGCTAAATTGGTCCCTATTTTGTGTTCCTTTTCCCTTGAGCCCAATATTTTCCTTTCACTGTTTGCTTTCCTCCTGCCATTCCATAATGGTATCTTCTATATACCCCAGTTTGCCATTCCTCCTGTCATCTACATTCATACAGGAATTGATTTCCCCAGCATAAGCCAAGCAACTTTTTTTGTTTAGTAAGGCTAATAATCTGTTTTTCTTTGTTTCTGTTTAAAAAAGGTAAAATATGTGAAATCCTTATGTCAATTTTTATAAGTAATTTTAGTGTTTATGAAAGTTATTGCATTGACTCTCCAGGAAAAGATCAGACCTTTCTGTACCCAGTAAAGTCCTAATCTAGCAAATCATTTGAGCTGGTTCTTAGCATGAAGACTGTGAGTAGGCCCATTGCATTGTAACTTGGATGTGAAAATTGGAGATCCACCAAGGTACAGGCAATCACATAAAATCCATTAAAAGTAACAAAAAAAAAATAAATCAAAAGAATTGATAGCAAATGCCAACCCTTTCTCTAAGTCATCCAAAAAACAAGATGGAAATGTTTGGGACATACATTAAGAATGAAGCCAAGTCAAGTATGCCGTTGAGAGCCAGAGGAACAGACAAGAAGACCAGCTGAAAGAATCCCATTATCAAACACTGCTGAGGGAAGGAAAAATTATGCCACAGAGCAGAAGACATGCAAAGAGTGGGTCATAATAGGCATATGGCAGACCCTTATTCTTAAGCAATATCCGATGTTGTGGAAAGGATTCAGATAAGGATTCAGCATCCCTCCATCATACTCATCCAGCAACCCACCCCTGCAATCAACTCTGGTGCCAACTCTGTCCAAACATCTGAACAAGCAACATCATCACAGGACCTAACCACATAAGCCACCATGTCAGAGGCTTCTATAACTGCACATCCACCAATGTGATCTGTGCCATCATTCTCTTTCCTTCTCTTTCCCTCCCCACCCCCTCTCTTTTTCTGCTATTTATTTGTCTCCTGGACACCTTAACTCCATTCATCTGAAGAAGTGGGTTGTGTCCACAAAAGTCTCTACAACAAAGGATTAATGGACACAAATCAGATATTCAAAATGGTAACACACAGAAACCTGTTGGGGAACATTTTAACTTGCTCGGGCACTCGCTAATGGATCTAAAAGTGATAATATTATTGCAAGGCAATTAAAAAAAACAGCTGGAGAGAGAAGCTGCAGAACTTGATTTTATTTACAAGTTTGACTCATGCAATAGAGGTTAATCAAAGACCTCACCTAGATGGCCCTCTACATTCCACACCCTAGCACATAAAAAGCCAAGCACCAGGTCCTTAGAATATTTAGAACCCACTCTATCAGACTCTTTTACCATGGACATTCTAACTGACAATGTATATTTTTTTCCTTCTCTTTCCCTCCCCACCCCCTCTCTTTTTCTGCTATTTATTTGTCTCCTGGACACCTTAACTCCATTCATCTGAATAAGTGGGTTGTGTCCACAAAAGCTCATGATTCCATCTAAATTTTTTGTTAGTCTCTATGGTGCTACAGGACTATTTGTTGTTTTTTAAATTTATTCTTTTATAGACTAACATGGCTACTCCTCTAAAACATCAGATAAGTGAAGTATTGGATTAAGCCCTAAGCGTTCTATCATGAGTAATGATATCGGGCCACGTAACGGTTATAGAGGCCCTATGATTATCAACAAGGATTGAACCTGGAACTAGGAGCACAAGACACTATCATCGTAGCTAACAGAGTATCTATGTTAACTGTCATTATGTTACTGGGGCTACGTCTAGACTACGCTGCATCCACGGAACGCTTCTGCTCTTCCGCTTTTTTTTACGGAAGAGCAGACACAGTCTTTCGGAAGCCCTGTCTTCCTCCTTCCATGAGGAAGAAGGGCTCTTCCGAAAGAGGAAGATTTTCCGAAATTTGGCCCCAGTGTAGATGGGCCAAATTTCGAAAAAGCCTCCTCTGATAAAACTATCAGAAAAAGGTGCGAAAATTGCAGAGTGCAGTTTGCGTACCTTTTTCCGATAAAGCATTGCAGTCTAGACCTAGCCAGGGTCTCATATTTGAAATAGCTAGCTATTTTAGATTGGCACCAAACCAGTGTATTATATCCACTGTTTGTACACCTAAAACTCCCATTAACTATGGGAGTCTTGGTATGAAGGAGAGTGAAATGTACCCGTGTGCAAGTCTGTAAGAGCCCCTGTGCACAACTTAACCCTGAAAAGAGCCCTTCATGTGTAGTCTACGCAAAGGAAGTGAGTTTTGCTTAAAAGGGAGATTCAGGACAGGGAAAAGCAAGTGAGTTTGCTTCTATGTACATCTTCTCTTTCTTCCTTATTAAGGCAATAGGAAATAATATAGCCTGAAGATTACAATAGTGTCTGTGAAGCAGTTTTCAAGCTGATCTGAAGTTTGCTGGGTGATTCCTCAACACATCACAATAGAAATATTTGATATTCAAGTTCTATTCTGCATGGAAAGACTTACACATAAAAATATACAGAGTAATAAGCTAAAGTGAGTATACAGTATTTGAATTCATAAATAATATGTAACAGATCTTAAATAGTATACAAAATGGAATTTGAGTGCAGTTTAGGTTGTTTCATTGCTTGTGAAACATTATCTGAATGAAAGTGGAAAAGACGTGATGATTTGGGATTTGACAATTTTCTAATAAATAATATGCAAAAGAGGGTATTTTCTTTGTCAGTGTTCAATAGATGGACTTTTTTGCTATTGTGTAGGTGACAGGCCCCATCTTGTTTTAGAATTCTGAGTATGACTATATAATTCCTCTCTGTAAAGATTCAGACATCAGATGAAATTTGGGGAATTTTATAACTCAAAATAGAGGTGTAACTATTGTTATCCATTATGGGATGATTTCTTGTAAAACATGGGAATAGCATTTAACTCATTCTTTGGACATTATTTTGAAATATAATGAACAATCGTGGCAGAATATACTGAATACAGCTATTTGCCACTGTAGATAGATTGATTACAAGGGGAGAACTGAAAATACCAAATTATTATGACCAAGAATTACCAGTACTGTTTTAATTCCCGTGTAGATGTTGGCAAGCACATGCCTAGTTAGATTTGTAGAGTTATCTAAGGGAATCAAAAGTTCTAAGACTTCTAGAACTGGGCAAAGCTCACTGGATTCTCGTGCAGTGAGTAACAATAGTCTAATACTTTACTAAACTACTTATTAAAAACATGTGCCAGTGTACATATAAATTTCAATACCAACTTCAAAATTATTAATATTTCCATCTGGAAGTCCACATACATGTTTTAGACTTCCAAGTTAACTGATCCTCCCAAAGTACTGCAGTTGACGGAATGAATTTCAGATGTACCACAAACTTATTTGTGTGGCACACTTCACTAGATTTACACATCACAATGAATGCAACAACATGTACAAGGTCTCGTTCTAGCATCCTTTATCTTTGGTAGTCTCTTGCTGCTGCGCACACACATTTTGGTTTATTGTCTAAATACAATATCAAGAAGAAGCATCAGGATTTGAACTTTAGAACTTCATCTTCATCAGCAGTTAGTCTTTACAAAGAAAACTTAAAGAACAGCTTCACTTGCTCAACCAGCAGAGGGAACTGTAATACAATAAATGACAGGAGATTTGTGACTCCAGGATGGGGCAGTATAGCACAAGTGCATGGAAGCAACTACAAAGTACAATAATACGTCTTTATTTATAGTTTGTAGAGTGATGTTTGACCAGTGCCTCCTGTCTATTGATTTAATATAGGCTTGGGTTAAGTTGTCAGTCTCCTTACAATACTTTATATATTTTACATTTTTGTTTGTGTGCTTTATTCAAAGGGTGGTGATTGTGTCAATGTTATAATGATGATTCAGTGAAATTATAAACACTACACTGAATTCCAACTGGCCATTCAGTTTCAGTGTGACCGGATTTAAATATTAGAATTTTTTAATCATTTTCTGAACTCCATTTGGTGTCATGGATATGTGAAATAACAATAGAAATGTGGTAGGACAGCAACCAATGAGAATGATTGGCACGTGTCCTTTGGAAGTCAGTGGCACTGCTTCCAGTGGGAGGGACTAAGGAATAGTCCCATTCTAGCTAAGGAATATTGTACACAAAATAAGGACTTGTGAAGTGAGTGTTATTCTCAGAATAAAGATTACAAATGCAGAGAGCATGAGAGAGTCTCATGTCTCTCGGTCTCCCTTTTAACCCATTGATTGCCCCAAGACACTTTTCCTTTGAGTACCATTGTCTTCACTCCTCAAAAGGTCCCTGCTTATTCCTGTTCCAAAATCCTATGTGCTTGTTTCCTCCCTCCCTTGTTCTGGCATTTGCTTTTCTCCTGTATCATCTCTGAGGAGAAGTGAACTGCCCAAGAAGGATGGATTCTCTAAGGAGGATTCTTAAAGGGAGAGGGGTTTATTTTGTTATGTTCTTATAGAACCATTACAGTTACCCTGAGGTGGAAAGTATACTTGGTTTATTAGAGAGATCATGTCACATATAACTGATGAACTGCCCAGCACTGGGAATGTAGTTAAGATCTTAGGATCTGTCTTTGTCAAAAAGTCCAACTGATGCATAACACCCTGTTAAAGAGGGTAGGTATTGGTTTTCAGATATGGGTGTTTACATAGCCTTATCTGCCAAAAAAGTGCATCATAAAATATCTCCTGTATTACTGAAGAATATTTAAGTTTATTTGTATAAATGTAGGGATGTGTGTTATAAGCCCCTGACAGAAATATGTGCTGAATAACCGTAAGGGTAATTACTCTCTTGGAGAAACGAACAATATCCTTGCTTTGTGTTGTTTGTTGTTGTTGTTGTGTCTAATGGGAGCATTTTCAGATCCATGCACCAGAAGTGAAAGCAGAGCCACATCCTGTCCCAGCCTTCCAAAGGAGCCTTGGCCATGCTTTGGAGCACTTGGAAGAGCCAAGTACCTTCGTTCTTTGTGAGCATTCCTAGAGTTAAAGTTTTTAGAAGGAATGGGGTATTAATATGTATGAATTCTGTCTCAACAGGAGTCTGGTTCGCTTAGGTTACTCTTGCAATTAAGGCAAGTGGCTTCTTTTTAAGAAAGCACTCATGGATCATTCACAATTGGTTATTAACAATGAATGTTTCAGAGAGTAGAGAATATTAAATCTGTGCAAGGCTACATTTCATTCCAGTGTCTGCAGGATCTAGCCCATTATAGGAGTAAAAGAAGGATGAGATTTTGTTGTACATATTTTGATCTTACAGAGGGGAGCTTTTTGCTTGCAATAGATGAACTGATTCAAGCAAATTAAATGGACTTGAAACTTGGCCCTTTAACCATCTGTTAACCTTTTCTCAGATTTGCTGGAGTCAGGCCTCACATCCCTTATGCTCTCCTCTGAAGCCTCCAGAGCATTTCTGCTCTCATGTGCATAACACTTCTGACATGGCTCTGACTCTGAGACAGAACGAAATGGTGAAATTCAGAGAGCAAAAAGAGGGCTCCTGATATCTTTGCAGCCCCCACTGCCAAAAGTGAGGAGTGGACAGCATTAGGCCTCATATTTATTAGACATTCTAAATCTTTGTTATGTTGTATCTGGGATCTCTATTTGACCTAATCAAATGGAGATGGCTACTACATACTATTACTGATACTTTAAGGGCCCTGTTCTCCCCTCTTATCCAGATGAGGCGAGCATACTCCACATTTCATTGGGACTACTTGGGACAAGGACTAGCAGAATGAGTCTCTTATAAGGCTTTGCATCTGTACACAGCCTTTTGTTTGAGGGCGACAGAGTCATTTACAGACTTGGAGCCTCCCAGTCACAGATGTTATGTTTTAAATGTTATGAATAAAACTGAGGCTCAGAGATCACCCTTGCATAAAGTTACGCAGTGAATTGATGACAGAAGTGGAAACAAAGCCAAGAGTTCTGAATTCTTGTCCTTTGCTCTGACCACTTGAGAATGCTGCCATAAATATAATTTTGATTCAGACTATTAAAACCTAGTAACAGAGTAACAAGAGAATACTATTTATCATCAATAGTTATCTGAGCTTCTTTCATGTGCCAGGCGGTGGCTGTATCCTTGACATCAGTCTTTTCATACTCTTTGGAACACCTTTCAATTGCAGGGTGGAACCAGTTTTCTAAAGGCTGTTTTAAACTGATTTAAATCCTCAGAGGTCTTACAGAGATATACCTATCTCATGGAGCTGGAAGGGACCTTGAGAGGTCATTGAGTCCAGTCCCCTGCCCTCACGGCAAGACCAAGTACCATCTCTGGTGCGGCCAATATTCGTCCCATATAGTATAGGTGTTGTAGGTGGCTTGAGTAAATAGGTGATAATATAGATAAGCAGGTAAGAAACATTATAGGCATTGGTAATATTTCATAATGCAAAGGGGCCAGGAGAAAGCACAGGAAAGGATAATTATAGTGTTTTTTTTCTTTTGTTTGGTTTTTAATGTCAGGGCTCTGCAAAGCTCTGCTACTGGATGCATCTCTGCTGTTATTTCTTCAGACTCCCATACTGTGAGACAGATCTTTAGTAGAGCTGATTAACTCCACTACAGCTACCCCCATTTATATCCCTGTTCCTCTGTGCCTCTGTATTGTTCACCTAGCCTTTCCCACTGCTATTTTTGTGCCTTCTCTCTTGCTACTATTTGTGCTTGGAACAGTCTTTCTTTTTGTACTCTGAGCAACTGTCATTTCTTCATACCAATCCCTCTGTAAAGCACACTTCCTTAGCAAAGCTTTCCAACAGCAATCCGCCTCTGATATCAGAGATAGCGTGTGCTGTGAGCTGAGAAATGCTGGGCTCTGAAACTGGCTTTGGTCATCCAAGGTAGTAGTAGCAATTTGCTAGATGCCCATCTGTAGTTATTTAGGCCTAAGATTTCAAAAATAGGAGCCTAAAGATAGAAGTGTAAAGACAGGCTCTGAAGTGGGTACTTAAGCACCTGCTGGTACACAAAGCTTGTAAGTGACTTGGAAACACAAACCTTATTCAATATAATTTAGGTTCCTAACCATGTAAGTGCTTTAGAAAAGCCCCCCATAGGTGCCTCGTTGTGCACGCAGAAATCTAACTTTAGGCTCATGTGTGTGGAAAAGTTTGGCCTTAATCTGAGACTTTAAATTAAGGACTGGAATTTGTACAACTGACTTCTTAGAATCCTTTTTTAAATTACAGGCTTAATCTGTGTTGCTTTGCTCCCAGTCTGGAGAGTAGGCTCTGTTAATCTGCCTTATGTGTTTAAATTCTAGGCACTCTGAGGCTATGTTTAGACTGCAGGCTTATTTCGGAAGAAGCTTTTTTCGGAAGAGATCTTCCAAAAAAACTTGTTCCGAAAGAGAGCGTCCACACAAAAAAGTGCATCAAAAAAGTGATGCGCTTTTGCGAAAGAGAGCGTCCAGACTGATTGGATGCTCTCTCGCATAAAATGCCACCCGGAACCACTTCAGGTAAGGCTTTAGGTCACTGGTGGCTTCCAAGTGCTGGTGCCAGAGACTTGCAGAGACAAGTACTTAAAGGGACCCCCCTGGACAGCTGTTTCTCTGCTTCTGCTGTGTGCTTGCTACCTCTTTGAGGGACAGCAAAGCTCTCGCAGTGCCTGCTGTGGTTACCCTGGGTTTTTTTGGACGCCACATTTTTTTCCTTTGAGCCATGGAGCCAGAGCTGCCCGTGAGCATGCGATGGCCCCACACGGCCATGCTGCAGTTTTTGCAGCACTTTGTGCCAGCTGCCTTCCTGGTCTTGCACAAGCTCGACCCCAAGCTCATTCTGGGGACCCTCTCCCTGAATGCGGGAGTTACATTCTGGCAACCAAAACTGACTGTGAAGAGGCGTTTCTGGAGGCTGGACACCAGTTCGGACTGGTGGGACCGGCTGGTCATGGAGCGGTGGGACGACCAGCAGTGGCTCCAAAAGTTCCTCACAGAATCATAGAATACTAGGACTGGAAGGGACCTCAAGAGGTCATTGAGTCCAGTCCCCTGCCCTCATGGCAGGACCCAATACTGTCTAGACCATCCCTGATAGACATTTATCTAACCTACTCTTAAATATCTCCAGCGATGGCAATTCCACAACCTCCCTAGGTAACACTGGTCTACAATTTTTTAGAAGTCGTCTGCTTCAGAGATAAAATGTGCTATTTATTATGTATTTTGATGTGCTGAATTCAAATATGACAATTAAAACAACTGATTGGCTACTGTTTCCAAGATATTTAAGTTTTTACATTTTACATCTATGTATATTGTGTAGATAGTAGAGTTTTAATCATAAATTGTAAACCTAGGTCTTTTCATGTGTTTATGGTTGCTTTACATGATAATATTTCACCTGTCCTGTTTATGTAACACTTTAAAAATCAGCAAAAGGGTTATATAAATAAAATTTATTATGAAACAAAAGGCAAAAAACTATTATGTACATAGTTTAGTCCTATTCAGTGTCTACTCGGCGCTTCTTGGCTTGTCTCTTGTATTCATTAAATGGAGCATCTCTTGTCACTGTCCAGCAATAGTCTGCGAGCATTGATGGGCTCCATTTGCCCTGATAGCGTTTCTCCATTGTTGCAATGTCCTGGTGAAATTGCTCGCCGTGCTCGTCGCTCACTGCTCCGCAGTTCGGTGGAAAAAAATCTAGATGAGAGTGCAAAAAATGTATCTTTAGTGACATGTTGCAACCAAGGCTTTTGTATGCCTTGAGGAGGTTTTCCACCAACAACCTGTAGTTGTCTGCCTTGTTGTTTCCGAGAAAATTTATTGCCACTAACTGGAAGGCTTTCCATGCCGTCTTTTCCGTGCCACACAGTGCACGGTCAAATGCATCATCTCGAAGAAGTTCACGAATCTGAGGACCAACAAAGACACCTTCCTTTATGTTAGCTTCACTTAACCTTGGAAATTTTCCACGGAGGTACTTGAAAGCTGCTTGTGTTTTGTCCACGGCCTTGACAAAGTTCTTCATCAGACCCAGCTTGATGTGTAAGGGTGGTAACAAAATCTTCCTTGATTCAACAAGTGGTGGATGCTGAACACTTTTCCTCCCAGGCTCCAATGACTGTCGGAGTGGCCAATCTATCTTGATGTAGTGGGAATCTCTTGCACGACTATCCCATTCGCAGAGAAAACAGCAGTACTTTGTGTATCCAGTCTACAGACCAAGCAAGAGAGCAACAATCTTCAAATCGCCACAAAGCTGCCACTCATGTTGGTCATAGTTTATGCACCTCAAAAGTTGTTTCATGTTGTCATAGGTTTCCTTCATATGGACTGCATGACCAACTGGAATTGATGGCAAAACATTGCCATTATGCAGCAAAACAGCTTTAAGACTCATCTTCGATGAATCCATGAACAGTCTCCACTCATCTGGATCGTGAACGATGTTGAGGGCTGCCATCACACCATCGATGTTGTTGCAGGCTACAAGATCACCTTCCATGAAGAAGAATGGGACAAGATCCTTTTGACGGTCATGGAACATGGAAATCCTAACATCGCCAGCCAGGAGATTCCACTGCTGTAGTCTGGAGCCCAACAGCTCTGCCTTACTCTTGGGTAGTTCCAAATCCCTGACAAGGTCATTCAGTCCACCTTGTGTTATGAGGTGTGGTTCAGAGGAGGAGGATGGGAGAAAATGTGGGTCCTGTGACATTGATGGTTCAGGACCAGAAGTTTCATCCTCTTCCTCTTCCTCTTCCTCTTCCTCTTCCTCTTCCTCGTCTGACTCAAGTGAGAATGATTCTGGTGCATCAGGAACCGGCAGTCCTTCTCCGTGGGGTACTGGGCGTATAGCTGATGGAATGTTTGGATAATGCACAGTCCACTTTTGTTTCTTTGACACACCTTTCCCAACTGGAAGCACCATGCAGAAGTAACAATTGCTGGTATGATCTGTTGGCTCTCTCCAAATCATTGGCACTGCAAAAGGCATAGATTTCCTTTTCCTGTTCAACCACTGGCGAAGATTTGTTGCACAAGTGTTGCAGCATATGTGTGGGGCCCACCTCTTGTCCCGATCTCCAATTTTGCAGCCAAAATAAAGGTGATAGGCTTTCTTAACCATAGTGGTTATACTGCGCTTTTGTGATGCAAAAGTCACTTCACCACAAACATAGCAGAAGTTATCTGCACTGTTCACACAAGTACGAGGCATCTCTGCTCACTTTGGCTAAACAGAAATGTGTGCCTTTGCAAAATCAAACACTGACAAATAAGAGAGCACGACACTGTATGATTTCTAGAGCTGATATAGGGCAATTTGTTCAGCAGAGTGATGTAAGCTTCATTATGATTGCATCATCCATGACTTCTAGGAATAACATGATGCAATTCATATCCTGTATGACGCAATACCAGCTTGAGATTGCATCATTCATTGTTTTGCCTAAAAAGCAAGTACTGTCCAAACCCAGTCATAGATTTATTCATAGATCCAGTCAAAGATGTATTTTAGTCATTTCTGGTTTAAATTGAGATCCCTTCCCTTTATAACTCACTTATCCTCCACCATTCCCAAGTCAAGGGTCGTATATACTGACCCAATAGCATATCTTGAAAACTAGAGCCAATCAACAATTTTAAGCATCATTTTCGTTCTCAGTGACCCAGAATTAGTAACGTTTGACTACATTTATTTCAGAAGCATTTTGGCTGTTGAGCAGTGTCATTTATTCCAGTGTTTAACCACCCTGACAGTTAGGAACTTTTTCCTAATGTCCAACCTAAACCTCCCTTGCTGCAGTTTAAGCCCGTTGTTTTTTGTTCTATCCTCAGAGGCCAGGAAGAACAAGTTTTCTCTCTCTTCCTTGTGATACCCTTTTAGATACCTGAAAACCGCTATCATGTCCCCTCTCAATCTTCTCTTTTCCAAACAAAACAAGCCCAATTCTTTGTCTTCCTTCATAGGTTATGTTCTCTAGACCTCTAATCATTCTTGTTGCTCTTCTCTAGACCATCTCCAATTTCTCCACATCTTTTTTGAAATGTGGTGCCCAGAACTGGACACAATACTCCAACTGAGGCCTAATCAGTGCAGAGTAGAGCGGAACAATGACTTCTCATGTCTTGCTCACAACACACCTCTTAATGCATCCTAGAATCATGTTTGCTTTTTTTGCAACAGCGTCACACTGTTGACTCATATTCAGCTTGTGGTCCACTATAACCCCTAGATCCCTTTCTGCCGTACTCCTTCTTAGACAGTCGCTTCCCATTCTGTATGTGTGAAACTGATTGTTCCCTCCTAAGTGGAGCACTTTGCATTTGTCCTTATTAAACTTCATCCTGTTTACCTCAGACCATTTCTCCAATGGGTGTGTCTAGACTGGCAAGATTTTTGCGCAAAAGCAAGCGCTTTTGCGCAAAAACTTGCCAGCTGTCTACACTGGCCGCTTGAATTTGTGCAAGAGCACTGACTTTGTAATGTACAAAGTGCTTCTTGTGCAAATACTTTGACGCTCCCGCTCAGGGATAAGCCCTCTTGCGCAAGAATACTTGCGCAAGAGGGCCAGTGTAGACAGGCACCTTAATTTTTTGTGCAAGAAAGCCCGATGGCTAAAATGGCCATCGGAGCTTTCTTGCGCAAAAGCGCGTCTATACTGGGCATGGATGCTTTTGCACAAAAGCACTTTTTGCGCAAAAGCATCCATGCCAATCTAGACTCTTTTGCGGAAATACTTTTAACGGAAGAGTTTTTCCATTAAAAGTATTTGCGCAAAATCATGCCAGTCTAGACGCAGCCCAATTTGTCCAGATCATTTTGAATTATGACCCTATCCTCCAAAGCAGTTGCAACCCCTCCCAGCTTGGTATCATCTGCAAACTTAATAAGTGTACTCTCTATGCCAATATCTAAATCGTTGATGAAGATATTGAACAGAACGAGTCCCAAAACAGACCCCTGCAGAACCCCACTTGTTATACCTTTCCAGCAGGATTGTGAACCATTAATAACTACTTTCTGGGAATGGTTATCCAACCAAGTTATGCACCCACCTTATAGTAGCCCCATCTAAGTTGTATTTGCCTAGTTTATTGCTAAGAATATCATGTGAGACCATATCAAATGCCTTACTAAAGTCTAGGTATACCATGTCCACCGCTTCTCCCTTATCCACAAGACTCGTTATCCTATCAAAGAAAGCTATCAGATTGGTTTGACACGATTTGTTCTTTATAAATCCATGCTGGCTATTCCCTATCACCTTATTATCCTCCAAATGTTTGCAGATGATTTCTTTAATTACTTTCTCCATTATTTTTCCCGACACAGAAGTTAAACTGACTGGTCTGTAGTTTCCTGGGTTGTTTTTATTTCCCTTTTTATATATGGACACTATATTTGCCCTTTTCCAATCTTCTGGAATCTCTCCTGTCTTCCATGATTTTCCAAAGATGATAGCTAAAGGCTCAAATACCTCCTCTATCAGCTCCTTGAGTATTCTAGGATGCATTTCATCAGGCCCTGGTGACTTGCAGACATCTAACTTTTCTAAGTGATTTTTAACTTGTTCATTTTTTATTTTATCTTTTAAACCTACCCCTATCCCACTAGCAATCACTATGTTAGGCATTCCTTCATCAGACTTCTTGGTGAAGACCGAAACAAAGAAGTCATTAAGCATGCGGAAGGCCACCTTTTTGGAGCTATGTGCCTGGCTCGTCCCCTCTGGAGACGCAACACCCATCTGCGGCCCGCCATCTCCCTAGAGAAGCGGGTCACCATTGCCCTCTGGAAGCTCACCACCCCTGACAGCTTCCGGTCGGTGGGCAACCAGTTCAGCGTAGGGAAGTCCACCATCGGGCCCCTCCTCATGGAGGTAAGGCATTCTCGGTCTGCAGTCCCTGCATGGGGTTGGAGGAGAGTCCTGGATAAGCAGGACCCTTGGGAAAAGAGGGTTGGGGGGTGGAACGGGGTTGGGGGGGAAAGCCCCGTCCCCTGGGAGTTGTGCCGTTCCGCTCTCACACAGCCCTGCTGCTGGGGAGGTTGCCTCATAGGGGGTAGCTTCTGGGCTGTTTTGTGGGGGGAAGGAGGAAATGGTAGGGGGACGGGCACCTCTCAAGGGCTCAGGTACTCCCTCTCTCATTCTCTGATTTTTGTGTTTCTTTGTTTCCTTCTGCAGGTTGTGAGGGCTATCAACTCAATCTTGCTGCAGAAGGTCATCCGCCTGGGAGACCTGGACTCTATCATGTCCGGATTTGCTGCCCTGGGGTTCCCGAACTGTGGCGGAGCAATTGATGAGACCCACATCCCGATCCACGCACCTAACCATCGAGCGGCCCAGTACATTAATCAGAAGGGCTACTTTTCTGTGGTGCTGCAGGCCCTGGTCGGCCACTGTGGATGCTTCACAGACTTTTTTGTTGGGTGGTCAGGCAGGTCACACGATGCCCAAGTATTCCGAAATTCAAGCCTCAAGCTGGAGCCGGGCACATTCTTCCCCCAACGGGACTTTGCAACTGGGGATGTGCCTAGACATGAGGGGGCACAACATCCCTGAGGTAGTCGCGGCATGTTGTCCTCCACAACATTGTGGAGAGGGAGGGGGAGGTCTTCCTCCCGGGGTGGTGGGCAGACGCCGGCCACAAGGGGCGAGCCTTTGAGCAGCCAAGGACAGCTGCCACCCGTCAGGCCCATCAGGCTGGGGTGTGTATCCAGGAGGTCCTGAGGGAGAGGTTCTCTCAAGGACCCTGGTAACTCTCCCCAGGGCCTCCTCCCCAGGGGCCTCTGGTTTGCAGCCCTATCCCTTTCCCACTACAACCCCTCCCTTTGCCCTTTCCCTGACCTCTCAAAAAACACACCTATTTGATTTTGAAAAAAACAAAGTCTGTATTTATCTAAGATTAAGAAAAGGTGGATAGGGAGATGGGGGGGGTTCATAATGTGGCGAGAGAGGGGGGCTCAGGGTTGGGAGGTGTGTGAGGGGCGGTTAGTTGTGCCACCTTGGGTGCAGGAACCTCGTTGGACTTGGGGTTGGATGGGTCCTGGGACCATGGGGGTGGGCAGGAGCGGGGGCTGGAGCAGAGTCAGGGATGGCAGGGGAGAGGGGACATGGGCATGGCATGGTGACGGGGCATGGACATCACGTGGGGAGGGAGCAAAGGCATAGCGGGGGGGCAGGCGGAGGGGGAGTAGGCATAGCGGGGTGGGGGCAGCAGGGTGGAAGCCAGGAGCAGCGACAGCAGGTGGGTGTGCCATCGTGCGTGACATGATGGCACACATGCTGTCACACCACTGCATGAGCTGGTCCTATACGTGGTTCTGCCACTCAGAGTCCTTGCGGACCTTCTATGCCAGGGTCTGCTGCATGTCACGCAGGACGCTGATCACAGTCAGTGTCACGCAGGACGCTGACATGCTGACGCATGAGGTCTTCCTGAACCTTGGAGTGCCTTTGAGTCCCCCAGGCTCTGGCAGCTGGCTGCGGTGGTGTTGCTCGGCTCTCAGTCCTGGCTGGTCTGGCTGTGGAGAACACAAAAAGGGAGAGGCGGTCAGTCATCCTCTGTGAGCAGCGACCAGCAGTCCTCAGGGCAGAGGAGGGGTTCTTCCTCGTAGAAAGAGGATTACCAATGTCAGAAAAACCTCTCTGTTCTTTGGATTTGCTTTTGGAAGAACACGATTGCAGTGTGGATGTTCTGCAAGTTTTGTTGGAAAAACAGCCATTTTTCCAACAAATCTCTGTAGTGTATTCATAAGGTGAGATAAGGATTTTTTTTCTTACTATGTGAATGAGACAACAATATGGGTGTGGGAACTCCAGGTGCTACTGGTATATAATCAATAAATAATATCAGTGAGCAGTAAGTATTGTTTTGTGTGTCTAAACCGTATGGTCTGTATGACAGAGGAGCAATGATTGCCTTCCTTCATGTGGAATACACAACAAAATTCAATTATGTCAACAAAGTAGTAAATGTTAGCAAGTCTATCATTTTAAGGTGAATTCAAAAGAACTTTGTGTATTTGGCTATCCCGTCATTTCTGGGTAGAGGATGACCAAGGTTACAAAGTTACTGTATACCAACATACGTCAGTTACCAGAGGCTTCTAATCTATTTGGGGAAGAGGTATATGTGGAAGGGAATACTGTAGGACTATTTATTGCTCTTCATGCTAAATTTAGCCTAGAAGATCCGTGTCTTAGGTAGACTGACATCGTCCACTAATCAAGCCTGAAATTTACTATTAAAGTTAAAGAAAATCAGTATAATCACCATTCTCCAACATTTTATGTATCATTAATTTCATGTTGTGGTTTTGTGAGGTGTGAAAAGTAACCCAGGAATCTGGAAGCAGAGCAGTGACTTGCTGAGCCAGTTTTGTGATAGCCTGATCTCAATGATCAGCCCATGCTCACTGAGTTCACTGACATTTACTTGAGAGTTTTGGAGAAGAAGGACAAGTTCACTGAGGCTCAATGATAATATTGTATCAGTAAGGAGACAGCAAGGTAAACATCTTTGTTCTTAAAAAATAAAAAAGAATGGTCCTGCAGCACCTTAGAAACTAACAAAAAATGTAAATAGTATCTTGAGCTTTTGTGGGCACCACTCACTTCTTCAGATGAATGGAGCAAGGTGGAATAAATGTGGTAAACATTCATTGCACCTTTTGTCAGAATTAATTTAGACAGTAAGCTCTTTAGATTTTTGTACTGCATATTCAAAAGAGAACTAGATAAATTCATGGGGGGTAGATCCATGAATGGCTATTAGCCGGGATGGGCAGGGATGGTATTCCTAGCTTCTGTTTGTCAGAAGTTAGGAATGGGCAATTTGGGATGGATTACTTGTTCTCTTCATTTCCTCTGTGACACTTGGCATTGGCCACTGTCAGAAAACAGGTTACCAGGCTAGATGGGCCTTTGGCCAGACCCAGTATGGCTGTTCTTATGTACTTAGTTTTTTTCAGCACCTAGCCCAGGGATGGGGAGTCTCCAACCCACGGTTCAGATGTGACACATCAGGGTTAGCCGCTGGCAGACCACCAGAAGATTTGTTTACCTGAGTATCTGCAGGCATGGCCACTTGCAGCTCTCAGTGCCGAGGTTTGCCATTCCTGGCCATTAGGAGCTACAGGAAGCAATGTGGTCCAAGCCACCGCTTCCTGCCACTTGCTTTGGCTGAGAACAGTGAACCATGGCCACAGAGAGCTGCAAGCAGCCATCCCTGCAGATGCTGAGGTAAAAAAACCTCATCTGCCAGCACACCAGCAGCTAACCCCGATGAGCCACATATAGCCAGCGTGCTGGAGGCTCCCCACCCTTGACCTAGTGCAACTGAGTCCTAGTCCATGACAGAGGCTCCTAGGTACTATGATAACACAAATAATAATAACAAATGGTCTGGTAGCACTAACGACTAACAAAACACAGCCCACTTCTTCATACCATCTACATGTTTTGTTAGTCTTTAAAGTGATACTAAACTATTTGTTGTTTTTTTAAGTTTTTCCTGTTACAGACTAACTTGGCTACCCTTCTGAAACAAATAATAATAATAGCCCGGAAAAGGATTGTTCTGCATGAGCAATGCCATAATAAAGGGTGTAATCCTGCAAACTGATGAGCACCAGTGACTCAGATTGGCTTTGATGAGAGAAGAAGAATGAACAATTTTAAAGGACTGGGCCCTAATATAGTAGAAACAGTGTAAGGACTGTTTTCATTAAGTATTTACCACTGACCTGCGTTCTGTGAAAGTATTGGTGGAATGAGACAAAATTGCATGCATGGCCCATTGAATTTTCCACTATTCATTTTTCCACCATCACTAGGATAGGGCTCATTTGTGTGGTAAATAATTCCCTATTGGCAGCGCAAAGTTGGAGGAGAACTAAACTGCAGCAAAATGCCTTGCTTGTATGCTGCTGAGGACTATCATTCAGTATTTCAACAATAGGTTTAAGAATGATACTATATGACATGGACTGTGTTGTACTTAACTGTACACTACAGTAAACCACAAAGCACTTCATGCACCGTTAAAAAAATGTGTAAAGTATCACCTGCACAAAACATGAAGTGGTCATGTTGATCTGTGTTAAATGGAAATGTGCAGTAAATAATTTAAGCAAAACTAATGATAAGGGACCAGAATCAGGCTTTGTTTATTTGATTTATGGTCTGATATTAATAACTTCACGAGGTTACTTACCGTTGAGCATGGTTGAGGACTGTCCATGGTTGAGGACTGTCCATTCATAAGATATGAATTGGGTATCTTATACTTACATTTTGTATCCTGGAGCCAGGAATAATACTGTTTGCTTGTACAGTTAATGTGACTATATGCAAATGGACTGACAGAAACAGCAGATGTTGAAACAGTGCATTTATTTTTTGTACTGTGTTATCACTGGATTTTCAGAAGAAAAAGGAAAGGTTTTCCTTAAAATATTTACTCAGTTTACTCTTTTGCATTGTTAGCAATAAGCAGTTCTCTTTTAACTTTTAACTCCAAATATGGAGTTGATCTCGGTCAAATAGATTGCTGGTATTGTCTCGGATTTACTGAGAGAGGTAAAATAAAATGAAAATTCAGTCATTCTAAATTTTGCTTATTCTTTAACAATACAGTCTTTAAGGAGAGTGTTGTTGTGGTGTCAGCGGAAAACAGACTAAATTAAATGAATCAACAACATATTTTTATATTCAACTATGCTTATGAATTTAAAAGTTATAGTAATAAAATGTAAGCTTAGGACATTGAAAGATCTTGGGAAAGAATCCATCTTGCAGTTTATTTTAGAGGTCACATTTTTAATCCATTGTTTATAGGCTATTTTGTTGCTGTAGTTCTGATACAGTGGCATGCAGCGGAGGATATAGGGCAGGGCGAGCGGGGTGGCTGCCCTGGGCCCCGCACTTGAATAGGCCCCACGCACGCGCTACTACCTGTCGGCTGTGGCTGTGGCGCATGCACAAAATTGTGTTGCCCCGGGCCCCGGGCCCTGCAAAACTCTCATCCGCCCCTGGTGACAAAAAGGAAGTATAGGGGGCATGCCTTTTCTGGAACAGGAACTGTGAGCATGTCTGGCATGGCATATTAATAATAATGGCTACTATATAAATATGCAGTTCACTTATTAGAATGTGTGTCTAGTCTGTACTTTGTTGACCTCATGTAGGGAATTTAGAGTGGATACTTGGGCAAGCATTTCAGAGTAACTCTTGGCCATCAGCATTCATTCCTTGGCCTTTTTCATCTTCATTTCTCTCACCATTCCCCCTCTTACTCATAGTTTGAGCCTACAATGTGTACTGAAAACTGTCAGGTAATATTTTAGGGCTTATGATGTCCAATGCTATGTTACCTATTCAGAATGGAAGCTTTCTCCCTCCTAACACTTAAATATACTAAATTGATAGTCACCTTCGCCCCCGTGAATAATTGGATCCATAACTCTTGTAGGTCTCACTAATGTAAAATAAAATAGCATTATGTTTCAAAGCCCAAACTGATATTGCTAAGTATATCTCCTTTACCTTATGTGTAAACATACACAATTTTACTTTTTGCC
Organism: Pelochelys cantorii; assembly: GCA_032595735.1. Classification (NCBI taxonomy): domain Eukaryota; kingdom Metazoa; phylum Chordata; order Testudines; family Trionychidae; genus Pelochelys; species Pelochelys cantorii. Next base: position 325,997,705 of record CM064326.1, on the reverse strand, counting down.
CCATGAAATTAGATTACTTTTTGACATGTATTTTAAATTAAAAACATCAAAGTGTTCTATCACCCCTGCAGACCGCTAGTTGGTTCAGTCCAGCTGCATGAACAGATGAGCAAAACCATTTAAAAAAGCAGGGGGAGAGTTTCATCTTATAATCAAGGAAGGAAGGAACCATTAGATCTCTGTGTTGAACGTGTGTGCAGGCGTAGTATGTGATGTATCTATGTGTAGGTGAATATGTATTATGCACAAACATGTTCTCTGTTAGGAACAAATCTGTCTTGACAGGGAGAACTAAATGAACTATCAGGCCTTTTAAAAACATTTTTTATCTTTATTTTTTTGGTAAGGAGGAGAGTGAAAGAAAGTATGTGTGCATGTTTGTGTAAAAATATAGAGGTATTTATTACCATAAATTGAGAGAGACCCTGCTGATGTTGTGAAGTGCAAGGGTTTTATTTCACTTGATGTTTGTATTTCACTCAGCACTTTACAAGATTATATCCTTGCTATGTTGTCATATGTGATAGCTATCTAAGGTACTTATATGGCTCCCATTACCAGAGCATCTGAGTACTTTCCTGTCTTTGATAACTGTATATATGTACACAAAACACCTGCCGGGTAGGGGTGACTCGTAATCCCCGTTTGTAAAACTAAAGCACAGAGAAGCTTAGTAATGTGTTCAGGTCACACAGGATGTCAGCAAGAGAGCAAACCAAGGTCTCCCAAGCTAACAGACTAACCACTGAAGCATACTTCATCCTGATTGTTAGAAGGGTTTGTTTTGTTTTGTTTCATTTTACTTTTATTCATTTACATAATGCTATTGTACATGATGCTGTACAAACATATAAAGATACCCAATATATACCAGGTTCAAACCAGACAGATTGGAGTCTGCTTGCAAGTTATTGAGCACAGAACTTACATTCTCAACGCCCTGTCAGAATAAGACAGTAATTAACTAAATTAGACAGATGGTAATTATGGGAAAGACTGGTGATGGCTAGAGAGCAGGAGCTGCAGTAGCAACACCAGAAGTGGAGACAGAAATGATGTAAAAAATCTCTGTCTTTTCTCCATACCTCTACCTTGCCATATAGTACATGAAGCAGCAAAGACAGCAGCACAGCCTAGGAAATTTAAGTGGGTTTAAATTTGATAAATATCACAAAGTGGATTATCTTGGTCTTAGTTTAGAATTTCTGTAAGCAAAAAAGTAAAAATTGAGTTTAGAACTTAAGTTGAGATAATGAGAAAATATGAGATCCATAATGAGTAATGAAGTTGCTGCATCATTTCTATAAATTTCTCTACTGCCCTGAGGAGAGAACAGAGACAGTTCCATTGCCATACATTATTATGGGATTACTCATGCCATTCTTTCCTGTATAAGCAGAAATCCTTTATGCTTCTATTATTCTTGAAGAGGTAAAGTATGTAGTTGCAAATATGATTAATTGAAAGTCAACAGACCAGATATTCTGTCAGTGAAATTTTGCATCATTGATGTATCACTTAACTCTTCTGCTCTGTAGTGCTTTTGTGGAAACTCTTTACTCAGAACATTTCTCAGGCAATATGTGTTGGAGATTATTACGATTCTCTGTCCAAAGGAAGGCAAGTTGCTAGAGCTTTATGCTAGTGGCTTTTGGAAGTGTAGAGCTCATGGTCGTAACTAAACTATTTGATTGGAAAGGCTGATACCTACACTGACTGTGATCAGATGGTGTTTTTCAGTGGCTGGCACTGTGCTAACTGGTAAAGATTCTCCAATCTGTGACTATTTACATTCCATCTCTCAAAATAGAAACTGACTTGACTGGGTTGAGTGGTCATCTCTTTTTGTAACCAGGAAGAGAATACTGTTTTAAAAGGGGTTTTAGCATCCTAAGCTGCTGTTCTGGTAAGTATCTCCTGCTGTGACACTTCTCAGTTTCCTAGGCCAGTGGTGCGCAACCCGTGGGTCGTGACCCCCAAAGGGGTCGCGGATGTCTTCCCGGGGGGTCGCGGTACTTACATCTGGCCGGCGGGAGGCTGGGCCTGGCTGTTGGCAGCTGTGTGGCGTGGCACTTAGATCTGGCTGGCCGAGGGCTGGGTGCGGCAGTTGGCGGCCCCCACAGCGCGGGGGTTGCAGTTCAAAAAAGGTTGTGCACCACTGTCCGAGGCCACCAGACAGAATTGAACTGCTCCCTTCTTCTCTTCAGTATTTTATTGTAGATGTGCTTCGTTTGATTTAGCCTCATTCTTTATCCATAGGATAAGAGCTAACATCCGGGAGCATCAGTTTGACTATATATGCTGATGATATGTTACTCTTCCTTAAGAGCCTCACAGTATCTATTGCAAAGTTATTCAGCCTCATGGTGTAATATTGTTCTTTATCTACAACCAAGATAACTATGTCCAAATTATCAGCCATGTTTCTTAGTCCTCATGATAAAATTTGGCACAAAACAGACAGTCCTATGTATTCTGTGACAAGGTTGACCTTCTATTTGCCTGGGTTCTCCTGTACTAGTGTTTTCTACTTCCCATGAGAAGGGGGACATGATCTGATCAAGACAGGTAGGTCATTATCTGCAGGAATGTTTAAGACTATTATGATGATGAGTATCATAAACATCCTCACTATATCAGCTGCATCCCTGGTAAATCTCTGGCATGTGGAAGTTTATAGACTTAGTCCAGGTTTTGATTCAAGTGCTCTTTTCCTGCATTTGAGACCAGAAGGGAATAGAATTTTTTTTAAAGCTTTCTGATTTGTCCTCCTTAGATCTAGGGCATTTGGGTAACCTTGTTTGAGCTACAGCTACTGCTGTTTGCACCTGTAAAGAATGTAAGAAAGAGAATTAGTAAAATAATAAGAAACAGAATCAGGAAGGTGTAATAGAAAAAAATGGAAATGTTAAACAAAGGACTGTTTCTTCAACCTATGTTGAGTGGTAGTTGCTCATGAAAGTAGTACCATTGAGGTCAGTGTCATTACACACTTAAGTAACCATTACTCAGTATAAGTTCTGCAGGATTAGTCTCAAATTTTCTTTATAGAACAGACAATATGAGCATAGCAGCAACAGTATCAGGAAATGTAACACAAATCAGATGATATCACCAAAAGGAAAATTTAAAAAAAGGGGAAAAAAAACCCACCCCTGAAAGAGTGAATACTGTGTCATTAAACTAAATAAAAATAAGAAAAGAGTTAACTTTGAAATGTATGTCATAAAGGATATTGCTGCATTTGCACATTTTTGAAATGAGCATAACAATAAGTAGAAAAATAGCAATTATATGAACATCAAACAAATTGTGAATATGCTGAATACTCAGTTTTTCTACCTATGCTCCCTCACTGCCCAAAAATCTCTCTTTTGTGTACGTTTTTCAGTCTATTTACTTGCTAGGAAATTGACAGCAACAGCAATTCATGGCTGATACATTCTCCAGTGCTTGTATGAACATGATACTAATGGACATAGAAGCAAAATAACTATATTTCTTTTTTGCCTTCTGTAATATAGGACATATGTTTGTTCTGTATTTGAAAAAAATGATAGGCCAGACAGGATCTTGTTTTAATGTACAGCCATTTATTATATTTTATCTTAAATAAACCACTGACAATCTTTACCCAGGAAAAAGAATTGGCAGGGCATATACAGTTTAAATGTATGATATTTTATTGTAATTATGGCTCCCAGCGGTCTGAATCTGCAGCCCTAATCACTTCAGTAGTCCCAATGAAGTCACTCACAGGGCCCTGGTCTATACTAGATCTTTATTTTGAAATAATACTCCCCCACAAGGTAGAATTTGTAAGCAGCTGCGTCCACACTACCAAGCCTGTTATTTCGAAGTAATGGGCTACAGAATTCAAAATCTGTACTCATGCTTTTCATCAAGAGTAATACTAATTCCAAAATAGTTATTTCAAAATAACAGCAGTGTGGACGCTCCAGTGCCACTATTTCAAAATAGACACGGAGTCCTGTAGCACCTTATAGACTAACAGATGTATTGGAGCATAAGCTTTCATGGGCAAAGACCCACTTCATCAGATATCTTTGCCCATGAAGCCTTATGCTCCAATACATCTGTTAGTCTATAAGGTGCTACAGGACTCCTTGTCGGTTTTGCAGATCCAGACTAACACGGCTACCCCTCTGATACTATTTCAAAATAATTACTCCCCAGAGTAATTCGAACTAATTACTCTGGGGGGAAAAAAAAATCCCATTTTTCTTGGCTCCCAGAATCTCTTCAGATTTACTTGTATACATTCAAGTATTTCTCATTCATGCCCAAATTAAAAGGTGAGTCCTAATAACTGTTTATTGTAAATAATAATATTATCCATTTCCCCTTATCTGCCTATTAAATTAAGAATATTTCAACTCTGGGTAAATAAAACATATTCAGGTTCATATGGGTGGGAAAGGAGAAGAAGAAAAGTGATCTGTGCTGCAAAATTATTGTGCTTTCCTTTAACAAAATGGCAAATTAAATTTAATGTTGATAAATGTAGAGTAATGCACATTTGAAAAAATAATCCCAACTATATATACAATATGATGGAACTAATTTGGTTACAACTACTCAAGAGAGAGATCTTGGGGTCATTGTGGATAGTTCTCTGAAAACATCCACTCAGTGTGCAGTGGCAGTCAAAAAAGGAAATAGAATGTTAGGAGTCATTAAAAAAGGGATAGAGAATAAGACAGAAAATATCTTATTGCCTCTATATAAAACCATGGTACATCCACATCTTGAATACTGCATACAGATGTGGTCACCTCATCTCAAAAAAGATATATTGGCATTGGAAAGGTTCAGGGCAACAAAAATGATTAGAGGTTTGGAACGGGTCCCATATGCAGAGAGATTAAAAAGATTTGGACTTTTCATCTTAGAAAAGAGGAGACTAAGGGGCAATATGATAGAGGTCTATAAAATCATGACTGGTATGGAAAAAGTGAATAAGGAAAAGTTATTTACTTATTCCCACAATATAAGAACTAGGGGTCACCAAATGAAATTAATAGGCAGCAGGTTTAAAATAAACAAAAGGAAGTTTTTCTTCACTCAGTACACAATCAACATGTGGAACTCCTTGCCAGAGGATGCGGTGAAGGCTAGAACTTTAACAGGGTTCAAAAAAGAACTAGATAAATTCATGGAGGTTAGGTCCATCAATGGCTATTAGCCAGGATGGGTAGCCTCTGTTTCTTTGGAAGTGGGTGACAGGGGAGGGTTCATGTGAGGATTACCTGTTGTGATCCCTTCCTCTGGGGCATCTGGTATTGGTCACTGTCAGCAGACAGGATACTGGGCTAGATGGACCTTTGGTCTGACTCAGTATGGCTGTTCTTATGTTCTTAATTGAACCACTACTTAATATGATTCACTGTGTAATTTAATCACAACCAAACCACCTTTACTTTAAATGTATTCTTCCCACAAATTCTATTCTTTTTTGAGTTCAATATTGATCTCTTTTGATAGGTATACGTGAATTATTTAATCATGAAGCTCTAGAAAATTGGCATATAAACAAACACTGAGATGGTGAGGTTGGCTGCAGTTTCAACAAAGAGCACAAACATAAATAAACATGATAATAAAATGTGACTTACAGCTGACATTGTTACTGGTTTTTATAACCCTGTGAGACATGAGATGGGATTTATTTCCTAATAGTCATAGAGATAACAAGTTATTGTTATCCTATTCCAATTAAATGCATAAGAATTAGACTTGGTTTAAATAAGTGTAAGTTTCTTGTATTCATAAAGCTAACAAATCTAGTTGACGATAAATTAAGATACTATAGGACCCTGATGCTTTTCTTAATGAAGTCAATTGCAAACCCCTGTTTGATTTCATTGCAGAAGCAGTCCCAGATTTTCATTGTTACCATGGTAACAAACTTCCATTTTGTTTACAAGACAGAGGAAATGCCTTATAATGCATGGAATAAAGAGCTGGCCATTTAAACAATCTTACATGGAGTAGGTGGACATCAAAAGGATTGAGTCTGGATGAACAGATAAACTTACTGCTTCCAGAACAGCATTGAACAAAAGCTGATCTGCTTGCTGATTAAATTGTGGAGAAAAAGAGAGATATCAATTCCTGCATTAGACAGGGTGGCAAGAGAGTATTTCAGAGGTTCCTTAATTGTCTTCTGTCTCACTTAGAAAATTGCCACATATGAACATTGAAAAATATTGTTTTACTTGCAGCTATATGCATATTAATAATTTGTAGACATCAGTAAAACTGTGTAGCTAAGATATTTCCTCACACAGGTTATAGTATTGAATAAACCTGTTATTTATCCAAGTCACTGATTCTATACAAATTTCCAGTGCCTCGCCCTGTTAGATAAGAGAGAGTGCTGGTAGGAGGGTTTCAATGAGCAGCTTTGAAACCTGTCTCTTATGTGTATGGGGGTTCATCAGTTTCTAACCATCTTTACTTTAAAACAAAGTAAGTTGTTTTCATGAGTTAATTTACTGACTCCTTTTTATTTATTAGGACCAATATCTGACCTCTCCTAAACCTTTTTGATTCAATAATATGAGGGGTCAAATATCTAAGAAAAATATAGCAAGTGTGAGAATTCTAAAGAAAAACTTATGTCATTGGGAATTCTTAAAGCAAGGAAGGCAATAATCAATTGAGTGCATTATCATTGTTCTGCCATTGTTGATGCAGTTCAACAAAAGGAGTAAATGCAGCACCACCTGAATATACATTCTAAAATTATACCATTGTATCACCATTGCATTTGGAGGCAGGATCATGGTGGTAATTTGAGAACGTGGACATTATGGCCCACTTCTGCACTCCAGGAGGTGCCCTGAAAGAGCAAATTGCAGATGAGGGCTATACGACTTGATGTCGTGTTTAGACTTTGGTTGGCTTTGGTAAGTTTACTCGTTTGAGCCACCAAGAAAGGGAAAAATAGACAGTGATATAAAATTTTAATATGATTGTGATGGATGACACAACTCTGACATCCTTTAATCCTGCTACAAAATTCTGAAAGATAAAGTAATCTTTGTTTTATTGGCCAGTAACAAGTAACTAAATTGACTGCTACTAATGTTGCCATTGGTTCATGTTTCACAAGACATGGTTCCCACTGCATACCATTCTGAATGAGTTTTTATGGTTTTGAGGGAGAAGGCAGGATCTATGTACTGTATTGTGGTGGACCAAATCATACGGCTATGTATATCACATAATTTCCAATTAACGTAAGACCACTGTGAATCTAAGTATAGACCCTAATGAAGTTATTTATAGTTTTACTCGTATAATTTCTGGTACTCTATATAAGCCTGTTTTTCAGAAGCATTAAATACCCACTTCTATTGAAATCAGTGGGAACTTGTATGCAATCAAATTTATGAAAAAGTGTAATGTATTGTAGAGGACAATCAGCTACAATAAATGCTAAATGCTCAATATACTGAGTACCAACGCCATTAATTATTCTGTAAGAACTCAATAATTAGATTTCATTTTCCAGGAAGGATTGTCTTATCTGACACAAGAAAAATATTTCCTATAAATACTATTGACTTCATTCTTTATTGTAGTCTTAAACTATTCAGAGAAGAGCCTGACCATTTTTATGGATAACTCGGTAGATTATTATGCAAAACTATGCAATTTGAGAGATATGCAATAAAAAGACAGACCTGTGCTAAGTAGGATTTATCTAATCAACTTCCCCTGATCAGGAAAAACAAAATTGCTGCAATGGATACAAAGGAAATGAAGATTTCAAAAGGGTAGAAACTTCTTCCAATCAGTCTTGATCAGGAAATGGAACTAGTTTTCTAATCCCACAAGAGCTGTTAAAATTTCAATAAAATGTGCCTAATATGGAACTAGAACAAAAAGCCAAAATCTAAAAAAAAAAAAAAAATTCTGAAACCAAAAATCTGCTCAACAAATATATAAATTGGATCAGGTAAACTTAAACATTTCAGTTTGAATGTAATCTTTTTAATAATAATTATTTCTTTTAGCATAAATTAACGAAGATGTTCTAATTGTCATTGCAAATCAAGTGAAACTTTGCATTTCAAATATGTAACAATTTCAAAATATTTTAAAAATATTCATAAGATTTGTTGAAGCCTTTCTTTTACTGAAAATGGCCTTGATTTAATTGAATTGGGTTTTTTTTCATGAAAAAATATTTAGTCAGGAATTTCATGGCCAGCTCTAGGTATTATTTCAAGAAGCATCGTTTCTTGTAAATTGTTTTCTGTGCTTTTTAGAGTTCCTATTTAATATGACTGAGTCTGGCCATATAGTGGGAGCTCTAATAGCAATTTACAAGAAACAGAGCCTTTTAATTGTATTTTCATTGGAAAATGCTAGTTCAATTCAGCTGAAAAGCCCTAAGCAGGATCAAGGATCCATATTGCTAAGTTTTGTATAAATGAATACAATAATTTGGTCCTTGACCCAAAGTGTATATAACATATGGTGATTGCTTTAATCTTAAACACTCACTTCTACATCCACCCAATCACCCACTCACTTTCATTTCATACAGAGATCATGATTCAGTTATTTATTTTTGAGCTGATAGACATATCAGCTGCTCTGCTGACTTCTGCACTGCAATCAGTTTGAATTTTCTGGTGACTTGGCATTCATTGGAATGATGATTTTGTTCCTCTACCCTAAGATAATCCATCAGCCCAGTAAATTCAAGATCATTCATGAGTGAGCTTGGATGGGTTTATTTTGTACAGTTTGACCCTTAGGGGAATACATTGTTGCAGTGTTTGGTCAGACTTCACATGGGAATGGTTAAGAATCCAAAAGAATGAAGTTTTGATTAACACAGGTTTTTTTTATGTGACTCACTCATTCAAAGGCATTTGAAAGAATTTCTCATGACAGTTCTTTTTCTGACTAGTTTCCTAAGAAATCCCAAAGGCAATGGCACTTTTGTTAGCGTCAAGTACAGTTATATTACTCTACATTCTAACCAGCTGACATGTTGTTACTTAAATGGAAGAAGCGTATAATCTTTGATATTGTTCTGGGATCATGCCATTTTAAGAAAGCAAGATTAGATTTTGGTTTTAGTCAAAGAATTAGTTAATACTTTTACACATTTTTATTTCTTTCAGCCTTCCACTTCAGCAGACATCTCTTCTTGATGCATGGTGAATTCCCATTTGAAAACAAAATGGGAATTCATTTACTGTAGTGACAGAGAAATGTATTAATAGTGACTGTTTGTACAAAAGGGAAAAGACTTTATACTGGGAGAAGAAAAAAACACAGGACAAAGTATGTTGTTGTTTAGCTGCCCTGAAATTTCATTATTATTTGTTGCAGTATATTATCCATTGTCCATAAATCCTCTGATTGGTTCATATTTCTTATTGACTTTTTTTTTAAATATAAAATAAATATGTAACCCCAGGACAGCTCATTTTTCTTGCAGGCTGAAAACTACAGTGTTTGGCCTTAGAGCTGAATTTTAGGCTTACCTCCAGGGAGATCCATAGATTTCAAACAGGTGTTACAGGTTAAATGAGAGTGGAATTCAGCCATCAGCATTCTAATATATTTAGTAAATTACATTGAGAATGATACATGGAGTTTCCCTTTCCTTCTTGATGATGTCTTTTGTATTCTGGAATGTTGTTTTCTGTTGCTCTGATGTTTGCAAAGTTTTAACAAGTGCCTCAGCAAAGGTCACTTTATTGTGATATTTTTCTTTTTCCAGAAAATTGTGGGGAGGCCATTGAATGCAAGTTTGCAGGATAACCCATTGTAGATTTTTTTCAGGTGGATTTTTTTAACACCTGTTTCACAGTTTTATTTTTAATGTACCATCATAACCTTCTGCTTCAAAGGATTACTAAAACTGTCTTCTGATTTAACTCACTTTGAATGTCTTTCCTTCTCATGCAGGGTTAACTTGACAAGAACACTTCCTAGTGAGACTGATTAATGTATTAATTATATTCCTGAATATGGTGCTCAAAGAAAGCATAATAATTGTAATATCACTGACTTAGATGCAAGGATAGGATAAAAACAACAAGAAGTCCTGTAGGTTCCAGTCCACGAAAGCTTATGCCCAAATAAATTTGTTACTCTTTAAGGTGCTATAGGACTCCTCATTTTTGCTGAAACAGGCTAACATGGCTACCCCTCTGAAACACAACCAGATAGTTATCATTAAAGCTTCCACAGACAGCTCTGTCATTGCACAATACTTCACTCCTGATCTCCCCATTATGAATGTTTCTGTAAAGAGTCTTTCTTACACACAAACTGTTATTGGGTTTTTTACATCTTTGACTTCTGTTCTGTGATTCTGTGAGTTATGACAAATTGAGTGCTGAGTTTTCCCAAGGCAAATAATTAATTTGTTACTTTTGGTGCTTCTGTGAACTATGCTATGGATTTTTTTTTTTTTAGGATAAACGTCCATTTATAAATAAAAAGATGTCACCATACTTAATTTTATGTTTGACCCTGTTTGTCGAAATTTGACAAATTAGAGGCAGTCAAGTGTATTTTCCATCTGTCATCGCTAGCATGCAAATATCTCTTAGTAAAAGGAAACAGGAATGTTGCTCTTGTTAAATGTATACAGTACTTACGGGGTGTTGGTATTAGTAGTGTACAGGCCTGCCGATGGGCCGGGAAGAGAGCATGGGAGCAATTGCACCAGGGCCCAGTGGATTTAAGGGGGCCTAGGGCTGCTGCCAAGGTGGCAGCCTTACCCCACTTCTTTTAAATAGCGCAGCTGCAGCAACAGCTGTGGGGAGCCCCTGAGCTCAAAGCTGTGCTGCAGCAGGGTGGGATGGGGGACCAGGGCTCCCTGCCACTTGAAACCTCGCCTTCGAGTCTGCACAGTGGCAGCATCAGGTGGGGGGGAGGGCAGAAACTCCCTGTTAATCCTACTCAGGTTCACAGGGAGCAGGGGCCCAGCGCTCCCTGACACTTTGAACCCACACCTGGGTCTGTGGAGTGGCAGTACAAGGAGAGGGGTAGAGCTCCTACTCCTTTGGACCCCCACCTGGGTCTGTGGCGCAGCAGTACACGGAAGGGGGGCAGAGCTTCCTACCCCTTTGAATGCCCTCCCAGGTCCTCAGAGTGGCAGGGCAAGAAGAGGGGGGTAGAATTCTCTGCTGCTTTTAGAAGAGTGGCAGCAGTGGCGAGGACAGCCCCTGTCTTGGATCCTGTAGCGTGGTGTGGTGTGGGGCCGGGGGTACCCTGGGTCTCCTTGCCACTTTAATATCACGGCAGCAATTGAATGGAGGCTGCGGCTGCTTATCTGTGCACTGTCCAGCTGCCATTGCGCTCTCCCTACTCTAGCTCCAAATAGGGGTGACATTTTCCTGTTCAAATCTGTCCCTCTATGGCCAGGCTGCACATCTAGAGACGAAGAGGAGAACTCCTGTGTCTGTGCCCCCCCCCCCCAAACACACACACAACTTTCCTTTCCTGCATAAGGCAAAATGAGATTGTGGCTGCATTTGCTTTGCATTGTAGTGACTTTGAAAGGTAATTTCTCCCAATATTTGCTTTGTAGGCACAATAGAATAGAATGTTCTGCACCATTCACACTGATGTGATTCCAGGCCCACTGATGGGGGGGGATGGGGACGTAAAGGGGGCAGTAGCAGCAAGGCAGTAGCTGCAGATAGCCCCAGAGCTCCCTGCCACTTTTAAACGCGTGGCAGGTCTAGATTAGGTAGTGAGTGGAGAAGGATCAGGCGCTAATGTTGGGGGCTCTCAGGGCTGAGCTGATGTGGGCAGCAGTGGGGTTTGGCACAGAGCGTTGAGTGCAGTGGGTTGGGTTGTAGGTATTTCTGTGGAATGAGATTGGTTGTGAGGGTTTGTACAGGCAGGAGGGGAACAAGCCCTGTTGTGGGGCAGAGCTGGCTGGAGGTGGTGGAAGGCAGAAGGGAAGGAGCAGAGCTGGGCACAGGACTGCTGGAAGGCAGAGCTGGGCTGGGAGGCAGAAAGGAAGGAGCTGAGATGGGCATAGAATCAGTGCAGGGCACAGCTGGATGGGTGCTAGAGTGAGGAGGGGGCCAAGCTGGGCACAGAACTGCTCGGGGGCAGAACTGTGCAGGGAGTGTCTTGGAGTGTAGAGAGGGGAAGGAGGATAGAAGAAGTACCTACAGACATATGGAAGCTGGGGCTGCAACCAGCCAGGGGATCCTTTGATAGAGGTGTAGCACTCAGGGTTTCTCCAGGTAGGAGAGGGCTTGTGGCTCCATCCAAGAGAGAAAGGGGGGGGAGCATTTATTGTGCTTTCCTGGGGCCCAGAATTCCTGTCAGCAGATCTCGTAGAGTGAGTGTATGCCTCATGTATCTGTAAGCATCTTATCTTTTACCACCCAAGATATGTACTGATACCAACTATAAGTTGTGCAATCATCAAGTATGGCTTATTAACTTGAAATTTAAGGTATTTTAGAGGGGAAAAATTAGCCAGTTGTTTGCCATTTTTGAGCAATGTATCCATTCATTAAGTAGTTCCTAGTACAAGCATAAAAGAAAATAAAAAACATATTTTCACACTACAATTAGAGTTTTGCATGTATGAGAAATAAAGGTTCAAGACCTCAATCATTACAGAGTATACTGCTCCTAAATAGCAGAATAACAGAGAGCTTAAGCTGACCTTTTCCTTGCATGCTTTGAGATGAAAGTACTTTAATTTTCAGTACTGTATATAACTCATTAGGAGCTGTCAAATTATTTGTACTCACTGATCACATGGGATAATATGATAGTAGTACTGTATGTTTATGTAGCTGAATGATAAAGTCCCATGAGCAAAATGTGAAAATGGCTCAGCTGAACTTAGAAGAAAGGACTAGCCAGGACATTTCAATGACAATATTTAGTCATACATTATATAGTCACTGTACTATCAGAAAGCAGAAATATCTGATTAGACATACTTGGTGAATTTGACGGATGAGGATGATAAAAATGCCTAAAGCAAAATTCTTCATTTCTTGAAAGCCGACAGACATTCATGAAATGTTCAGTTTTTCCTCAGCTTTCTTGTCCTGTTCTAGTGTATACCATGTATTTTGGAAGGTATTTCTGCACTGTCTACTTAAAATATCCTTATTTCCTTAGCTCTTTGGATCTGTTAAGGGATAACAAATATTGTTTAAAAGTATTTATTTCAGTTTTTCTTGACATATTTTAGTGTACAAGGTCATCACCAAATACAGTACAAGAATTATTTGCAGTAATGCAGAAGCACTTGATTATTGATGAGTTTCATTATAAGTAGGCTGGTGAGAATGTGCTCCATAAACCTTTTATGAAGTGGAGTGGTGTTGGTGCCTAGAACTGTTTGCTCACTGTACCCTAACTCTTGTACAGAAATATTGTAGATATTCAACATTTATTCCATTAATGGTTACCTTATTAATGTAGCAAATTTGTGTAATGTTCATGTGCATAATAAAACTTGTTTGCATTTTGGTCCTTTCTATCTTGCACATTTGAATACTTATCTCTGCTACTGAAAAAAAGAGGAAATGCAGCTGACATACAGCCCAGGATTGGGACCTGAATATTTAATACCAATATTCAATTTGGCAGTGCTTCTGCTAACATATTATTTAACCAATCAGTACAAATGAGCTTAAAAGGGCATAATTTATCAATTCCGTGCTGTGTTGACCTAACTTGATTTGATATTGTTTCATGGCTTTCTCTTCATAACCTCTTCAACTATTCTAAATTATTACCTTTTATCTTTGTGTTTGAACCAAGATGAACAGCTTGCAAGAAGTATTACTGCTCCATTCTAACAGAATAATTCAAATAAATAAATTTCCTTCTTCAGCTCAGAACAGTGAAACTCCCCCCCCCCCCAAACTTTTACTATTTAAGACAAATCATCTGTTCTGCATATGTGAGTGTCATAGAGCAATAGGGGAGAGAAAAAAATATAGGGCCGCATTCTGCAACCCTTCTTTATCTGATAAAATTGGAGCTACACAGGAGTAAAGAACTAGTCACTGTGGGTAAGGTTGATGGAATTTCTCTCTTTGCATGTAGGAAAAGGAGTCAGATTTTGAAGCATATATATTTTGGAACTTTTAATCACATTTGAGAATTACATTTGAATTGAATGGGATGCAGCATGAGCAAATGCTTTCTATTGTAAGTAAGAGGTTTGTGATCTAGATGGTTGATTATAAAACTATAGATATTTGCATGGGGAGTCATTAATGAGCACTTGTAACAATCTTTTAACTGATTGGATATCAGTTTAGTCTAGATCTGAGGGTTTTATTGATTTTATGTTTTTAATTTTTTTAAAATTTAACATTATTTAAATATTGACAGTGTTTAGCAGACCAGTAATAGAAGCTGGTCTAAATTTGGTATTTTTAACCTCAAGTCCATTTTATTCTGGAGAATGGTTTTAGGACATTCATAAACCATTGCATCCCTATCCAAACATAAAATAATTTGATTTGAAAACAGCTGTGTTTAATGCTGTTTGCCCTTCTTGTGCAGTACCCTGAGTAAACTTGCAGACTGATTTTTACTCTAATAAAACCAAGTGGAAGAGATGATTGGGGACCATTAACCTTTAGAACAGTAAGAATGTAAGCTCAAGAAATACTTTGAGCTGCCTAGCAGAGCTTTGAAGCCCCTGAATTCATCCTTCATCTAAATTACTTGCATTCGTTTCCAGGACTGATAAACTGCCAAGTGAATTATGAGATGTGGGCATTGAGTTAATTTATAGAAATGCTCCCGCACAAATGCTGAGTAAATCCACCTTTCTTTCCCCTACTTATTGGCTTAAGCTTCTTCTAAAACTATCATATTCTTCTCTATTTCAGTCTCCCTCCTATGCAGCCATTTTTCATTCTTGAAAAATAACATAGTAAACATTGTCCTAAAAAGCACAATTTGCTACAGCATATGTTTGTGATTCTTACATAGCTATTTTACATGTAGAAGGGGTGGTCATGTTTATTTATTAGATGTCTTAAATAAAAAAAAGCTAAGAAGCTACCTGTCAAAGCAAGAGTTCAAAGGAAGAATTCATGTTTTAACATCCGTTTCTTTTTCAGTGACTTTCAAAATTTCAGTTTATGCTTTTCTGGCTAGCAGAATGAAGAGAGCATCCACTAGAAAAGCCTATACCAGTAAGTTAGTTTTGACTTTAATACGTCTGTTTCCCCACATATTTGGTGTATGTAATCTAGGATCGGCAATGGCTTGCCTGATTCACTGAGAGATTATGATTATTATATTGGATATATCTTAGGTTTCCATTGATTTTCTTCAGACATTCCCAATACTGTAATAGGGACTCAGATACTATGGTGATGAGCACAGTGTAAAGAAATGCATTGACAGAAAATAGTATAAACACTGCATTGCTTTTGAGAGAGTTGACGGTGAAATGTGATTTCTGTCAGAAGCTCTTCTATTCTTACTCTTTTCTGTTCTATTTAGTTTCTTATGCTGCCCTCATCCCTATTGTTTCTTAGTAGTTAACATGTACAGACAGTATTGGTTGATTAGGCATCAGTCTCTTATCATGATCATTTCCTTTGTGGCAATGGCCATGAAGTCCTGATAGTTGTGTTAGATAGATCATAAAGACCCTTAAGGAACGATTAGAGACCTCTCAATTCTGCTTAAGCCTTTCAAAACACACCTGAATTTTGTGTCCTGGAGTGATCTTGCGATAACAAAGCCATCCTGAACCATGAGGAGAAGCTTTCCAAGACATGGAAGCTTGATAATTAGTGGCCTCAGTCAGAGAAGGAATATCATTCTTTAACAGTCTGTAATCACCAACAGCATCCCCATGCCAAGGGGTGATGCAACATAAAGAAATAGGGACCTGAGAAGGACTGAAAGGGAAGAGCCAGACAGCATGTGTGCTGCACAGCATGATCCACTCCCAAAGCAGCCTAACTGAAATAGAAATGACCTGGGAAAGTAAATGCTGCTCAGAGCACTGTTAACTGTATAAACAGTTATAGAAATGTACACAAATTTTGTGTCAGCTAATTCCCCATGACCACACACTAATTATATTTAATATACATAAAATATTTTACGTATATAATAATTGAAATATTTTTAACCCTTAAAGAATTTTGCTGTCTGAGGCTATGTCTACACTGCAGAGCTTTTCCGGGATATCAGCGGTATCTCGGAAAAGCTCTGCTGCATCCAACAAACGTATCTGCTTTTCTGAAAAATATTTCAGAAAAGCAGACGTGTTTTTTCGGCATCCCTGTAAACCTCATTCTACGAGGAAGAAGAGATGTTCCAAATAGGGTTTTTTCCCGACATTTGGCCCATGTAGATGGGCCAAATGTAAGACAAGCCTCTTTCAGAAGAAAAGTGGAAAAAGATACACAAATTGCGGTTCACAATTTGCATATCTTTTTCCAACTTTTCTTTGTAGTGTAGACATAGCCTTACACGCCTTCTCTATTTCTTCTGTCTTGTCCTCTTCTAATTCTTTGACCCTGTAAATGTCTGTATTTTCTTCATTTCATTTTCCTCTCTCGTTTTTATTTTATCTCTTTGTGTCGTTTCCCCTTCTTCTGCTGAACTTCATTTAAGATGCTGCTGAATTAATGGTGGACTCCATGTTCTTGAATGCCTCACATTCCAGAATGTTCCCTACCAAAAGAGGCCTCATTATGCCCTCATATTATTTCCTCAGAGAAGTGTGAGGGTGTTTAATCAATTTATATTTCTTTTATTTCAATGGAAATAATAGTAAATAGTCATTATATGTATGAAGCATTTTGAGATGAATGGATGAAACCATAGAATACAAAGCATTATTATATTATTTGATTATGAATTCCACATTTATAGCTTCAGGAGTTTTAAACTGTGCTTGTCAGACATATTGGATGATGAAAGAACTAAGAAGGTTGTGCAGCAGAAGGGATCACCTTTCAGTTCAAGCACAAAATTGGAGTTCAGAAAATCAAATTTGTTGGGGGATCTTGGGCAAATCACTTGTTTTCCTCGAGCTTTAGTTTCCTGACCTGTACAATAGGTTTGATAATACTTCCATACCCTACAAGGGCATTCTAAAGTTTAACTCAATAGTGTCCATACATAGTATCATAATCCTTGGGTACAAGGTTTGAAATACAAAATGTTTATTTAGGTCTCCATCCTGCAAAGATAACTGCATGGGCAGAGCCTGCACATAGTGTCTTTTTTATTTCAGTGTAGATATAGGCATATGTCTGCAGAGAGCTTGTTTCAGGATCAGGGTCAGAGGATTTTCACATCAAAAACTAAAGTTACCTCTGTAAAATTCTTAATGAAGGTACGCCCATGAAAAGCAGAGTTTACACTAATGCATTATAAGAACGAACCATACCACCCAACACTTCACATTGTTGCAGTACATTGAAATTAGGGGGATGCACCACCAATGCAAGCCCCCATTGCTTTATATAGACAGGACATGAGCCTCTAAATTCCTTGCTGCAGGAGCTGTTTCTTCTGTTTTGTACAGCCCTAAATACCCTGTCATTTCTTAATAAACAATACATAATAATAAAAAGCACCAAGTACACTGTATAACAGAGCTGAGACTGACCATCCAGACACTGCTTATTGTATTTATAGATTTCTTTGTAATTACCTACTTAGGGAAGGTACACTGGAATTATAAAGAAAGAATTAATTCACTGTCTAATTAGGAAAAAATGAGAAAAGGGGCTGAATATTTATTCCAGAGTTGCAGTATACAGTATTTAACATGCATGCAAGGCTAGTTCCTTGCTTCCTAATTACTTAGTTTCTAATTACTTAGTTCCTGTCACTTCTCATTAACATGTAAATAGTGTTATGCAAATAGTAAAGATGGAGTAAAATATGTCCTGAGGGATGGGGGCATACTAGAAAATTGCTTTGGGCAGTCTGGTGATGCAAGTTGTAGCTCATCTGTATTCCAGTCCTTTGGGAGTCTGCATGTATGAGATTTAAGGCAATCATATTTTCTTTTTCCTTGGTTGGAGTGGTTGTTACACTTAAAATTGATCTGCAGGATTCAAATAATTTGTTAAGGAATTAGCATACAAAGTCTGTGCCTGAAATAGTTTTGGAATGGGAGCTAACATATGTTTGTGGAACAATTTTTATTCACTGTACTTTAAAAAATGGGTAAAGTGTTAGATAATTGTCCTGCAAAGAAAATAACATAATTAATAATGCGTTTTTAAATCACAGCTGCCCATCCTAAAAAAGCCTCTAGATATGAAATGTATAAAAATAAGGCCTCATGGCCTGATAACATTGAGAGCATGCAGAATTAATTCTGTTAGTGAAATTATTTGTAAGATAGAGATGACTGAATTCAATTCACTTGCCTGTCTTTTAATATCTTGCCTTAATATCTATACGATTATTTGTTTGGAAAACTGTATAATTGATATCATAATATTTAGCACTTTTATTACTCTTCATAGCTTCAACACGCTCTAGAGACATTAGTGCATCAGGTTTGTGCAATTTTCCTTAAGTAATTTGTTTGTAGATTTGCCTTTAATTTTTATTTACTTGCCTAAAAGTGGCTATATTGTGCACAGAGAGGCATCATATTTTGCAGTCTTCATATCTGAATCCCTTCTCCAAGCTAGAAAGAGAGAACCATATTGGTTACTGTTCTTCTTTCTGTTGACAACTCTTTAGCAATATCTGGACTGGAAGGATGAAGATGTGAACTTCTGTAGTCAAGTATTACAGGGCTGCATGTATTAAAAATGTATGAGGTGAATGAAATAATATATGTGGGTAGATAAGCAACATTTATCCTTCCTACCCAGCATGATCAGATGTCTCGATCTACTCAGATATCATTTGATTTCTGTGGCCCTTCTCTGGTGAATTATATATATTTATATCTCCATCCATCCAACTGGCCAGTTTGCTGACATATTTTGCACCCAAATCCTCTCTGTCCACTCAAAAGTAAAGGAAGCTTGGCACATGCATATATCACATATGTCTAAAGTACTTTCCAACTGAGTAGGGCAGGAAAAGTGCCAGTATTTAGCTAGTACCTGAATCTGACATGAATGGAGTCAAAGATGTTGATAAAATTACAACATCTGATTGAGTCAGCTGGAGCATAGTGATGGCATCACCAGTGATGGTGAAAGGGAGGGGATGAAAGGTCAGAAGTTCAGTTTTTGGCATGTTTATTTAAGAAAGTATTAAGGAAACCCAGAGGAAAGACAAGTCTGCCCAATGTCATATTTCACAGATCCTTATATATCTAGCTGGGCTGGGTGTATGAGTTGAAAATGCTCTTCCTGTATACCAGGTGACCTGTGTTGTATGTGTGCTGTAGAGTAAGTCCTTCAGGAATGGCAGAGAGGACCCCACCCACTGGCTGTTCAAAGAGGTCCCAGGCAACAGAGTGCTCCCGTCAAGCCAAGAGACCATCCAGAGAGCACTGCTCATTTATCCTAACCCCCTTCCCTTAGCAACAGCCATAGCCTCATCTTCCAGATTGTCAAGCTCCTGTCCAGTAAGACCTTTTCCAGACAGAATCTTGTTTCCCATCCACCCAGTATTCCAGACCCTACCTGACTATACCCAGCTATCCCCAGAGAGCCCTACAAACCTAAGTGATTTAACCCCTTCCATAGTCACATCCAGGACCACCAAGTTGTGTGCACATTCCTGTTCTATCCTTAGTACTCCGTAATGAAATAAAGTTGAAGTTTAAAGTTATATGCTAATTAGATAGTTAAATAATGTGCCTAGAATGTCCCATAGGGAGGCATAAAATGTGGCAGAATCTAGGAAGAGACAAGAGAGGCATGAAGAGATGCAAGTTGGGATGAGGTAGAGAGTAGATTGGAGAGTCTTCAGAATAGAAATAAGAGACTAGGAGAGCATACAAGGTCAGTCAGAGGAAAGTGTTAGAAAGAGCGAAGGAAGGGACCAAAAACAGAACTTTAGGGAACTACAACTGAGAGGCAGAGGGAGGAAAAATATGATAACATCTGGTGGAATAGCCCTGGCACCTTTGGACTTCCTGCATGAGTTATGAATGTAAAACAAATTCTTGAGCCCTGGCACCTCTTTCATTATACATTAAACATTATAAATTAAATAACCCTTTGTAGATGCTGACATATTTGTGTGCCAATCCCTTGTTTTTTCCCTTTGTCTTTTTCTTAATGGTCATTAAAAATGCAATAAATTACAAAAAAATGTTAATATTGAGTGTGTAACTGCAACTAGAAAAGTCAGGAAGACAGAGTTAAGGAAATAAAAACAATAGACAACTAAATATTATGTGTAACACTAGACTGAAATGATGAGCGAAATATTAGGTGAGAAGCTTTTTTGCACATGAAAATTGATTAAATTTTTAAATGTGCATTCTGACCTGTTAAAATTTTCTGAGCCAGACAGAAAACTGAATGCAGACTAGGAGCAGTGCTCAATGACAGTGACATTTCCTGACAGAGCAATTCTTTGCATATCAGCTGTGCTAATTATATTCAAACTGACAGCAGTGGTTTAACCCATTCACCGGAGGAAGCTTCTTTCTGCAAGACCAGTGTTGTATATTTTCGTTTAGATGTCAGTTTAGGCTAGCACTGTACATTTTAAGTGTACGATTAATTTTAAATGATGAATACAAGTGCAGTAAACATTACCTATCCACAGTAAAGCTGTGTAGAAAACTAATTTGCTCCCACAGCAAAACTGGCACATTTTTTGTCTTATTGCCCTTTTTGGAACCAGGCTGAAAAATTTCAATTCTTGCCTTAGGCAGTTTTCTTCATTTTACCATAAGCGAAAATAGTTTGGACCATCAGAAAACTGCTTTCTGCTTCTCCTGAACAAAAAGGTGTGTTGAGTCACAGGCTACATCTAGACTGCAGGCTCCTTTCAGAAGAAGCTTTTCCAGAAGAGATCTTCCGAAAAAACTTCTTCTGAAAGAGAGCATCCCCACTGCCAAAGCACATCGAAAAAGCGATCTTCTTTTTTTAAAGGTAGCATCCACACTGAATGGACACTATCTCACATTTAAGCTTTGATTACTATGAACAGAGTGGCCACCAGGGCATCTGTGCTTTTTCCTCTTTCCTCTTCTTTTGAAAGAACTCCCTCTTCCCTTTCCACACACATCTTTTTCCAAAAGAGCTCTTTCGCAAAAAGGCTTCTTCCTCGTAGAAAGAGGTTTACCAATGTCAGAAAAGCCCCTCTGTTCTTTCATTTTTTTTTTTGAAAGAACACAATTGCAGTGTGGATGTAAGTGAAGTTTTTTCCGAAAAAAATCTGTACTGTAGACACAGCCTCAGAGGGGTACCCATGTTAGTCTATTTCTGCAAAAATGATAAGGAGTCCCTTATTCCTCATATGAAGGGTTTTCTCTTGGAAAAAAATGCATCTTAACAGCGTCTGTTATTTCGAAATAGCACTATTTCACAATAGCGCCATAACGCGAATATGCAAATGAAGAGCAGGATATTTAAATCCCGGCTTCATTTGCAATTTTGAATGTCTTCATTTGCATCCCTATTTTGAAATAGGGTGCAAGTGTAGACATACCCTTAGGGTATGTCTACATAGCAAAGTTATTTCAAAATAACTGCCGTTATTTTGAAATAACTTTACTAGCGTCTACACAGCCAAACTGCTATTTCGATTTTAATTCAAAAAAGCAGAGTGCTTATTTCAAATTTGGTAAACCTCATTCCACAAGAAATAACACCAAATTCGAAATAGCTATTTCAAAATAAGTGCTGTGTAGACACTTATATAGAAATAGGGGGCCTCCAGCCTTCCCAGGGTGCCCTAGTGGCCACTCCAGCTTCAGCTTCAACTAAGAACACTCCTCTCCCTCCCCAGAACCCTTAAAGGGGTTGACTCTGGCCACAGTGCCTGTGTCACCTCTAAGCCTGCCAGCCCAGAGCCAGCAATCACTGCCCCTGACCCAGTGGCCCTAAAACATGAGCCAGCAAGCCACTGGCAGCCAGCCCTCCACCGCTCCCCAGGAGGAGTCTGCCAGCTCCCAAGAGCCTTCCAGGGCCCGGAGAAGGCGGGCGCCTTCCTGGTCCAGGGTGGAGATCATGGACCTTATTCAGGTTTGGGGGGGATGCCCCCAACGTCCATGATCTCCGCACTACACGGAGGAATGTGGCAGTCTATGGCAGGATAGCTGCCAGCTTGGCCACCAAAGGCCACATGCGAAGCCAGGAGCAGGTTCTCATGAAAATCAAGTTGGTCTGGCGAGACCCCCGACCCTGAGCCCTGAGCTTCCCCTCCCCCTTCTTCCCCTTGCTTCCCCCTTCCAGCTCCATCCTTCCAGGTTTCCCCCTCCCCTCTCCCACCCTATCTTCTCCCCTCTCCCGCCTCTTTCCCCAGTCTCACCAGAGTTTCTTCCCCCCCCCCCAGTTTTGTTAAATAAAAAGAATTTGTGTTCATGAAAATACGTGTATTTTATCTGACATCAGGAAGGGGAGTTAGGGAGGAGTAAGTGGAAGGATGTGAGGGAGGAATGAGGCACAAGCCCCCAGTGGGGCAGACCAGGGAGGCTCTTAGTGCTCCTCAGGGTGGAAGCCGTCCCACAGGGCCTCCTGGATACTGACAGCCCCCCTGATGGACCTCCTGGATGGCAGCCTGCAGAAAGTGCAGCCAGGCTCACAGCAGTGCATCCACAAGAAGTACCAGAGTGCCCAGGGGCAGCTTTGGCTCCATGTTGCAGAGTGCTGTGGTGTCCCGAGTGAGGGCAAGCAGAGACAAAATGCTTTGCTGTCCCTCATCAAGGTAGGCAAGCAAGCAGGGAAACCTGAGAACGGGTTGTCCGGGGGGGGGGGGGTCCCTTTAAGCACAGGCCTCAGATAGCCTCAGGCAGCAGCCACACAAAGTAACTCCTGACCTGATGCCCTGCTGGACCTGGTTCCGGCCAGCCTTAAATGCGATTCAGTGTCCACTCAATGTGGACGCGCTATTTCGAAATAGGAAAATGCTATTTTGAAATGCATTTTGTGTGTAGATGTGTTATTTCAAAATAACTTACTTTGAATTAACTATTTTGAAATAACATATTTCGAATTAACGCTGTAGTGTAGACTAACAGATTTGTTAAGGCATAAGCTTTCGTGGGTAAAACCCACTTCATAAGATGAATTGGAGTGGAAATTACAGAGGCAGAGGTATATGTAAGTACTAATATAACAAAAGAATGACATTTATCAAGTGTAGGAGCAGTGATAACAAGGCCAATTCAGTCATGGTGGGTGTGGCTCATTTACAACAGCTGATGGGATATGAATACCAAGAGAAGGGAAGTTGCCATAGTAGTGAGATAATCAATCTAAATACTTACACAGTCCTAATTTGATTATATAAAATTTGCAAATTAATTGCAGTTCTGTTGTTTCTTTGTAATCTGGGTTTGAAGTGTGGTGGATTTTTTTTTTTTTTTTTTTGTAGAGGGATGGTTATTTTTAAATCCATTACTGAATGTCCAGCGAGGCTGAAGTATTTTCCTACAGGCTTGAGTACATAGCCTTTCTTGATGTCTTCTTTGTGTCCATTTATCCCTGGGCGCAGAAAGTGTCTGGTCTGTCCAATATACGTGGCAGAAGGGCATTGCTGGCACATTTAATACAATCAAATTAGGGCTGAATTAGGAATTCTAGGACTCATTGCTGTTTTAGCAAGGTGTGTGTAGTCCTTGGGGAAGAGCTGAAAGTCATCCTGCTGCTTCATTTGGTGTCGTTTAGAATGTACCCAAAATGTATATATCACAGGTGGCAGACCTTGTCAGAGAGTGAGGTTGGAAGAGGAATATGGCATAGGGGCTGTCTAAAGATTGTGTAACACATTTTTGATGATTTTCAAGACCCGTCCACTGCTTCCACCCGTTTAAAATACTGAAACAAATATACAATATTCAGATCCCATTCACCTCCCTATATAAAAAGCTTATAATATCTTCATCCATTCCCTGTCAGTGAAGGAGTCTTCTCTACAGTGTGTTCTAGTACATTGTCCAGTCAAGTTTTAAATAAGACAAATGATGGGCTTTCAGCTCTTCTCTTGGCAAAATGTTTCATAGTCCAATAATCGTATACCCTTGAAAGTATATACATAACTTCTGAACCCAACTGGCATACATGCAGAGTTCTGTCAAGTAAGGGAGATTGTGAGATGAACACAAAAACCTAGATTTTTTTTTTTTAGATAAAATGTAGGAATAGGAGAGCTAGAAAAGACAAGTGTTTTTATTTGTCAGCTTCATCCAGTAAGAGATTTGTAAAAGTATCTACCCAACTACCTTTGAGGCATTTGCAGGGAATTATTTAATCTCCATTAGTGAAGTCCTGGCTCCTTTGAATCAATGGAAGGTTTGCTATTGACTTTAATGGTACCAGGATTTCACTCTTTGGGTAAAAAGTCTGAGAGGTAGCCAAGTTAGTCTGTAACTTTAAAAACAAGTAATCCTGTGGCACCTTAGAGATTAATATATATTATCAGGAGCTATCGTGGGCAAAACCCACTTCATCAGATGTCATACCTAATTTCATTTCTATGTAAATAATTTTCAAAATTACAAATAAATGCACTACCTTAACTAGAATGTTCACTAGTTCTTTTCTACAGATTGGACCTCCCTAGTCCGGCACTCTCGGGACCTGACCAGTCTCAAATGAGGGAATTTGCCAGACCAGGGGAGGTCTCCTACCACTGGTCCTCCAGCCAACTGCTGTCTCTGCTTTCAGCCCCAGCCAGTCTCACTACTGCTAGCCCCGACCAGGCTGCCATGGCCTTGGCCCCCCTGTTAGGCTGCCACAGACCTGGCCCTGGCTCCACTGCCAACCCTGCCAGGCTCCTAGCTGCCAGCCTGTCTGCTGCTTGACTCCCGGACACCAGGGTTCTCTGGTCTGGGAATATCTGTGATCCTTCCAGGCCACAGATGTTGATGGACCAGAGAGTTCCAGTTTAGGGAGATGCAACCTATACCAGTACATTCTTATGCCAATCCCAAAATGAAGGACAGTTTGAAGGAGGATGAGATTGTAAAACACAGTTCTGTCAACAATATTTCCAGCCACTATATTAAGACTTTTGCAAATGGAGAGCATGGTCTTGTGATCTAATAGTGTGATAAAGCAGGAAATCACTGTATTCGTGAAGCATTTATCTTTTCTCCCTCAGTTTCCCTATTGAACTGTGACTAATACTCTTCTATGCCTCAAGATGTTTTGAGGATTAATAATCTTGTATTGTTTGTAAAGTGCTTTAAAGGTGTTGAATATTAAGTATTATTTTTAAATAATGCAAATATTTTATGTGATAATTTTAATTTTCCACCTTTGAATAGCATGCTACTGTAGAAAATACTCTCTGGTCTGAATTATGTAACAATCTGATACTCTGATATTATATCTGAAAATTCCATTAAAATTATATGTAAAATAACTGAATACACAAACCCTGTACAATGTTCTTGTTTGTGATCACTTTTAAAGATGTTATGCCTTGTTCATCCAGCAGTTGTCCCAAAGGCTATTCTTTAGGCACCCTTGTTATGTGCATCTCATAACACTACTGCACAGAGCTTAACACCTTTGTGCATATTTTGAAAAAATGAGTTTCCTGTGAACATTTACTGCTGTGAAATGTCTTGGGTCATCAGCTACTGTTACCTTTAATGAGAGATGGGAGGGCTGGCAGGACTGAACATAAAAACTTAAGAATGGCCATACTAGGTCAGATCAAAGGTCCATCTAGCCGAGTTTCCTGTCTTCCGACAGTGGACAATACCATGTACCTCAGAGGGAATGAACAAAACAAATACTCATCAAGTGATCCCTGTCGCCCACTCCCAGCTTCTGACAAACAGAGACTAGGAACACCATCCCTACCCTTTCTAATAACCATTGATGTACCTATTCTCCATGAATTTATCTAGGGGTTTTTTTTAAACAATGTTATAGTCTTAGCCTTCACAACATCCACAGTTTGACTAGGGTTGTGTGAAAAAATACTTGTTTTGTTTTAAGCTTGCTTCTTATTAATTTCATTTGGTGATCCTAGTTTTTGTGCTATGAAAATAAGTTAATAACACTTCCTTATTTACTTGCTCCATGCCAGTCATGATTTTATAAACTTTTATCATATCCCCCCTTAGTCGTCTGTTTTCCAAGCTGGAAAGTCCAAGTCTTATTAAACTCTCCTCATATGGAAGTTGTTCCATACCACTGATCATTTTTATGCCCCTTTGTGAACCTTTTCCAATTCTACTATATATTTTTTGAGATAAGGTGACCACATCAGCACAAAGTATTAAAGATGTGGGCCTGCAATGGATTTATAAAGTGGCCTTTTCTGCCTTATTACCTATCCCTTTTTTAATGTTTCTCAACATTCTGTACGATTTTTTTCCCTGCTGCTGCACATGGTTTGGATGTTTTCAGAGAACTATCCACAATTATGGGTAATTTAGACCCTATCATTTTATATGTAATGTTGGGATTGTTTTCCAGTCTTCATTACTTTGCAGTTATCAGCATTGAATTTCATCTGCCATTTTGTTGCCCAGTCAACCAGTTTGGAGAGATCACTTTATTGCTCTTCTCAGTCTGCTTTGGACTTAACTATCTTGTGTATTTTTTTTATCATCTGCACATTTTTCCACTTCACTGTTTACCTCTTTTTTCAGATCATTTGTAAGTATGCTGAGTAGTACTGATCCCAGTATAGAACACTGGGGGAAACAACTGTTTACCACTCTCCATTCTCAAAACTGGCCATTTATTCCTACACTGTGTTTCCTATTTTTTAACCAGTTATCAATCCATGAGAGGACCTTCCCTCTTACCTGTGACAGCTTGTTTTGCTTAAGAGCCCTTGGTGAGGGACCTTGTCAAAAGCTTTCTGAAAATCTAAGCACACTATATCCATTGGATTCCCCTTGTCCACATGCTTGTTAACCTCCTCAAAGTATGTTAGTAAATTGGCATGATTTCTCTTTACAAGAGCCATCCTGACTCTTCTCTAATGAATTATGTTCATTTATCTGTCTGACAATTGTGTTCTTTACAAAAGTTTCAACCAGTTTGCCCGGCTTACTGGCCTGTAATTTCTGGGATCATCTCTAGAGCCTTTTCTAAAAAACAGCATCATATTCTGAACTGGCGCTCTTGAAGACTGCACACAGTGTATTACAGTTGCACTCTGAACACATGCAATAATATATTATTCACTGATTTAAAAGAAATGTTTTTTATTATTTGAAAGTCATCAGTTTTCATATGATATTTGTCATATTTCAGCAGTTTAAAATACAAGGATGCCTGCTGAAAGGAATACACATATAGGGTTTTTTTCCTCTGGAATTATTTTATACTGTTTAATGTGCTTTCCACAAACATTAACCATTGGTAGTAAAGCTATTGCAGTCTATCATTATGCTGTTAAAGTCAGCAGGGACCTGCAATGGCATTACTTAGTACAAGTAGCTCTGTATTCTAGTGTTGAGATTATGTCTTCCTTTCTGGATAGTGGAGAACCAATAGCACATCTGTTGTATTCCTTTTGGTAAACAAAGACTGCATTTAGAGTAATTGTTTCTTCCAATCAGGTAAAGTATAATTCTGTTCATACAAAAGTCGGGAACAGGTTATTTTCAGAAGTACAGGACACCTCTAAAAGATCACATTTAATCAAAGAGCTTTGTTATCTGAACTGTTTGTGTCCCCAAGTACAGCACTCACCCTTATAAAACAAAATCTCCTTTAAAACTGCCTGGGTGTTACCATTAACCAGGCTGTCATCTTGGGGAATACCTACCCATCTGCAACTCTGCTTTGGATAGTTGTCACCTCCAGCAGATCCAGATTTTAACTAAATGGCCATTTCAGGACAGAGAAACTTACTCATAGACTCATAGACTTTAAGGTCAGAAGGGACCATTATGATCATCTAGTCTGACCCCCTGCACAATGCAGGCCACAGAATCTCACCCACCCACTCCTAGAATAATCCTCTCACCTATATCGCAGATATTGAAGTCCTTGAAACAATGGTTCAAAGACCCCAAGATGCAGAGAATCCTCCAGCTGTGATCTGTACCCCATGCTACAGAGGAAGGCAAAAAACCTCCAGGGCCTCTGCCAATCTACCCTGGAGGAAAATTCCTTCCCGACCCCAAATATGGCGATCAGCTAAATCCTGAGCATGTGGGCAAGACTCACCAGCCAGACACCCAGAAAGTTCTCTATAGTAACTCCTATCATCCCTCCATTGACCTATTTACCACTGATAATGAATGGTCAATTAGTTACCAAGACCATGTTATCTCATCAAACCATCCCCTTCATAAACCCATCTAGTTTAATCTTGAAGCCAGATAGATCTTTTTCCCCCACTACTTCCCTTGGAAGGCCGTTCCAGAATTTCGCTCCTCTAATGGTTAGAAACCTTAGTCTAATCTCAAGTCTAAACTTCCTACTAGCCAGCTTATATCCATTTGTTCTTGTGTCCACATTGGTATTAAGCTTAAATAATTCCTCTCCCTCCCTGGTATTTATCCCTCTAATATATTTAAAGAATGCAATCATGTCCCCCCTCAGCCTTCTTTTGGTTAAGGTAAACAAGCCAAGCTCCCTGAGTCTCCTTTCATAAGACAGGTTTTCCATTCCTCGGATCATCCTAGTGGCCCTTCTTTGTACCTGTTCTAGTTTGAATTCATCCTTCTTAAACATGGGAGACCAGAACTGCACACAGTATTCCAAATGGGGTCTCACCAATGCCTTGTATAATGGCGCTAACACCTCCTTATCCCTACTGGAAATACCTCGCCTAATACATCCCAAGACCGTATTAGCCTTTTTCACGGCCATGTCACAATGGCGGCTCATAGTCATCCTATAATCAACCAGGACTCCGAGGTCCTTCTCCTCCTCCGTTACTTCCAACTGATGTGTCCCCAGCTTATAACTAAAATTCTTGTTATTAATCCCTAAATGCATAACCTTACACTTCTCACTATTAAATTTCATCCTATTGCTATCACTCCAATTTACAAGGTCATCCAGATCTTCCTGTATGATATCCCGATCCTTTTCTGAATTGGCAATACCTCCCAACTTTGTGTCATCCGCAAATTTTATCAGAACACTTCCACTTTTGGTGCCAAGGTCAGCAATAAAAAGATTAAATAAGATTGGTCCCAAAACTGATCCCTGAGGAACTCCGCTAGTAACCTTCCTCTAACCTGACAGTTCACCTTTCAATATGACCCGCTGTAGTCTCCCCTTTAACCAGTTGCTTATCCAAGAGGTGAGCCATTCAGTAAGGTGGAGTTTGCACAGGGGCAGAGGGTGAGTATAGAGTTGTCAAAATGGCAAAGTGAGCTAATGGTTACCAGCAGTCCCTTATGACAAGGGACATCCCTTATATTTTTTCATATCTGTACAATAAAATAAGGAGTCACTGAGTGCTGCAAAAAGCAGCAAGAAATACCCTTTGCAAACGTAAGTGAATACATCTTATTATTTATTGATAATAATGTTGGGGGGCAGGGATATTGAGAAAACAGTTTTTAAATACAGTTTTGGCAAACCTGAGAGAGATAAGGAAGATTGGTGAAGGATTTAACCTCTCACATATGATGTTCTATGTGTTATTTTTGGCTGTAGAATATGACAGTTAAGTTCAGGAATAAAGATGTTTAAAGGTTTATTTCAAAGGATGTATGAAAATAAGAGATGTATTTATCCATGCCACTTCACCTAGTTCTGCTTTACATAGGGTGAGCCTATGAATTTACATAGGGTGAGCCTATGAATTGATTCAGTGTTCATTCTCTTGTCTGTGAATCTTTTTAAAAAGTAACTTTAAGAATAGGAATTCAGCTTTACTGGTCAAACAACAGTATAATAACATTATTGCCTTTATCACACTATAGACACACGTAACTTGGATAAAACATCTAGGACTTAGAGTTTATCAACAGAAAAAGAAATTAATTCAGTCTGAACTATGATCTGAAATGTTTTATTCAGAGATCTGAGTTTAAACCTCATATGCATTCAAACTTATTGATCATCACACGTAAGAGATCTGTTAATAGAAAACAGGTGAATGACCTTGAACTTTTGAATTTCTTAGGGATGCTAGTGGCATCTCTCAAAGAAACAAATCTCTCTCCCTCCTTCTCAGATACTGAGTTGGAAAT
Organism: Pelochelys cantorii; assembly: GCA_032595735.1. Lineage (NCBI taxonomy): Eukaryota > Metazoa > Chordata > Testudines > Trionychidae > Pelochelys > Pelochelys cantorii. Next base: position 325,967,440 of record CM064326.1, on the reverse strand, counting down.
GTCAGTCATATGGAGGAAAGTCGGTGATCTGCTGCCAACATTTTAAGAAAGATTATCTTTAAAAGTTTTGGCTCTTGATTTAGGAAACATTCTCTCTGCAAAATATCTTCTCTTCCTCCTAGTCCCATCAAATGTTATGCTCCCACTTCTCCCAATGCCATTAGTTCTTTCCCTCCATTATTTTCTACCTATCATGTTTTGCTTCCTCCTAATATATCTCACATATTTTCTTGACAGCTGTTCATCATTGTGTAACCCACACACTGAGTGTGATTCACTGTCCATGTAGTGGCACTTAGACCACTTACAGTGAGAGATAAGAACAAGGGAGCTCTACAGCCCAAGCTGTTAGCCAGCTGGCTTTACAGTTCAAACAGTAGAGAGTCCTACACTAAGCTGCAGAAGTCCCAGATTCAAATCTACCCATTGGTGGTTACAAGAGCAACCAAGCTAAAAATTGGAATGTTGACCAGTGGCCTCTTTTGGCAATTGCAATGGTGATGGTGGGTTGTCCTTAGATTGCTGGCATTGTTGGTCAGATGGAGAATAGGCGTCTTCAGCTGTTGGTCTTGGCAATCTCTGGAGTGGTGGCTGATTGGTTGTGGTGTCAGGAATCCCCCTTCCCCCATTGGTGGTAGAGGGAGCAGTTCCCCCTTGTTTTTGGTGACAGATGAGGGATCATTTTCTATATTGCCTGTATAGCACCTCAGCTTGGTTGACCAAATCATTACTACAATATATAAGTATAATTAATAATGCACAAGATGAGCCTAAGAATTGTGGAGAGAGTTAGCAAGGTGATTCTCTGAGGTACCGAACAAACTTTAGAGTAATTTTGGTGTGGGTGTGGATGTGTGTGGGGGGTTTTTATCTCTCCCCAAGCTTCCTATTGAAATAGTAGCGCTCATTCGCTTGCAATAATCAGCTTAGCCAGGAAAATGTATCTGAGGTATTTTCACATGAAAAAGAGCTACAACTTTCAGTTTTTTTAAATAAGAGATGATCATTGTATATGAAGTTGAGGGGCCAGCCATGTTAATATGGAGTTTTCTTGAGCTTCTATAAATCCTCACCAGATTTTTAGTGAAGATTTAAATATTTCTAGCAAACATTTATACCAGTGAGATAAGGTTGTGTGTTTACAAAACCCCCAGCATGTTAGAGAATAATAGACATAGACACATACATTACAGATTATAGAATTTTGTCCATTGCTCTGTGCTGGCAGTGGTGATGGTAGATCATCCTAGGGTTGCTAAAGTTATTGGTCAAGTGGTAAACAAGAATCTTGTCATGAACAAAGAAGGAAAATACAACCTAGACGGAACTACTATAAGGTGAGTGCATAACTGGTTGGAAAACCATTGCCAGAGGGTTGTTATCAGTGGTTCACAGTCAAGCTGAAAAGACACACCAAGTGGGGTCCCACAGGGATCAGTTTGGGGTCTGGTTCCGTTCAACATCTTAATCAATGTTTTCTAAATCATTGACAAAGATTTCTCAAACTGTCAGTTGGGACCCCAAAGTGCATCATGGCCCCCTTTTAATGGGATCACCAGAGCTGGCTTTAGATTTGCTGTGTTCAGGGCCAAATCGGAAGCCCAATGGTTTCAGTCCCTGATGGTAAAGCTCAGGTTACAGGCCCCTCACCTGGAGCTAAAATATTTGGGCGGTAGGGCTCAGAAGGGTTCATGCTTCGGTCCCTCCTCCTTTTTGGTGGGACAAGGTCACAGTGTAATGAAATTTGAGAACCCCTGGCACGTACATTTTGCACATAAACCAAGCAGGGAGGGCTTGCAAGTGCTTTGCAGGATAGGATTCAAATTAAAAATCTTCTGGACAAACTACAGAAATGGCCTGAAGTAAATAGGATGAAATTCAGTAAGTACAAATGCAAAGTACTCCTTATGAAGGAACAATCAGTTACAAAATGGGAAATGACTGCCTAGGAATGGATCTGGGAGTGATAGTGGATCACAAGCTAAATATGAATCAACAATGTTACACTGTTGCAAAAAAAGTAAACATCATTCTGAGATGTGTGACAGGAGTGTGGTGAGTAAGACATAAGGAGTAATTCTTCCAGTCTACTCCACATTGATTAGGCTTCTGCTGGAGCACTGTGTCCAATTTTATGTGCAACATTTCAGGAAAGATGTGAACAAATTGGAGAAAATACAGATAAGAGCAACAGAAATGATTAAAAATCTAGAAAACATGACCTATGAAGGAAGATTGAGTGAGGGCATAATGACAATTTTCAGTTTACATAAAAGGTTGTTGCAAGGAGGAGGGAGAAGAAAATGTTCTTAACCTCAGAGGATAGGTCAAGAAACAATGGGTTTAAATTGCAACAAGGGAGGCTTAAATTGGACATTAGAAAAATGTCCTAACTGTCAGGGAGGTTAAGCACTGGAATAAATTGCCTGGGACAGGGGAGTTGTGAAATCTGTCACTGGAAGTATTTAAAAACAGACTAGACCAGTGTTTCTTAAACTTTTTAAGACCGAGGAACACCAAACAATAGGTTTTTTTACAAGGAACTCCGAAGATTTTTTGTTGAGCAAAAAAGAGGTTTGGGGAAAAACAGTCAGAGGGAAAGTTATTGAGGGAAAAAAAGTCACCTGCCCCTTTAAGAGTGGCCATTTTGAAGTCTGTTGTACTCTGCAGCACACCTCCAAGTGCCTTGCAACACACCGGTGTGCCGCAGAACACAGTTTAAGAAACACTGGACTAGACAAACACCTTTTAGGGATGATCTAGATCAGGGATGGGTAACCTCAGGCCTAGGGGCCAGTTGCAACCCCCGCTTGCCTGCATCTGGCCCCCTAGGCTCAGGGCCCCCCAGCATTAGGGCATCCACACTGGTGCTTCAGCCCCTCTTCTGCTCCCCTGGGGACTGGAGCACACAAAATCTGCTAAGCTGGGCCCCTCTGGGCTCTGGTTTATGGGGGCAATGTGAGGAATGTCTTTCTCCTTCTCAGTCGGAGGCCACAGTGAAGGTTTTTTCCTCTTCTCACTTGTGGGCAGCCCACAACTGATTTTTCTGAAGGACAGTGGTCCCCCACCCAAAAAAGGTTCCTTGCTCCCCGGACTAGATAATAATTATTCTTGTCTTGAGTGCAAGGAATTGGACTAGAAGGCTTCTTGAAGTCCCTTCCAGTCCTATGATTCTGTGATAAGTCTATATCAATACTAGCAGGGAATTTTGATGACAGACTATCTGTTTTGGACATCTGCCAGTTCAAATGACGCTAAAACTGAATACATACTTTTATAAACAAGAAAATGTTCAGTTTTGTGGGTTTTATAAGTTTACAAAATGTGATTAATGAGATCTTTCTCAAGGATATAAAAAAAACAAATAAAAAAAAAAAAGCCTATACCCACAAAATATTCCACATTGTGATTTCTGGTTGTTTTTGTTGTTTGTTGTTTTTTGACGTCTGTAGAATATAAGCAATGAAAGAGTTTAACTCATGCCCATAGAGGTTTCTTTTTAAACTTACCAAACCTGGCATCGGAAGTGAGATATTAAACAAAAATAAGACAACTATCACATCCAAAAAGCCCTCCGAAACCACATAAACCACAGAAGTCTAAGTCATTCCAGGCATGTTATTGTGATGAGTGTCATCTCTAAAATTTCTGCAGAAAACATGAAATTAATAAAACATTAAAAAATACAGAACATTAAAAGATGTGCTCTGGTGAGCCATCCGCTATATTGGCCTATCAAGGTAGAGATGTGAGAGTGGTACAGGAAGAAGTGTCTCAGGAATCTTTCTTGCTTTCGCCCCCATCAATAATTTTCAAGTTTTGCATATGAAACACTGTTTAACATCATGAAAGGTTATTCATAGTCAAGAGGAATCCAGTTATATATGGAGCACAGATTGTCAGTTCATCGTAGTTTGTGGTTTATTTCTGAGTGTTTAAAAATCAAAAGGGACTGTCATCAGCTGTCCAAAAAAGTCAATAGCAGTATCAGCCTAAGACTATAACGTGCCTTTTTGCAATTACTTGAATGATAAATTTAATATTATAGCTAGAAAAATAATTTTTCCAGAGACAAAAGCCATGAAGTAATCCAAAAAGGGCTCTAGAGGCGATCCGGGCAATTACAGACCGGTAAGTCTAACTTCAGTACCGGGCAAATTAGTCGAAACAATAGTAAAGAATAAAATTGTGAAGCATGTAGAAGAACATAATTTGTTGGACAAAAGTCAACATGGGTTTTGTAAAGGGAAATCCTGTCTTACTAATCTATTAGAGTTCTTTGAAGGGGTTAACAAACATGCGGACAAGGGGGATCCAGTAGATATAGTATACTTAGATTTCCAGAAAGCCTTTGACAAGGTCCCTCACCAAAGGCTCTTGTGTAAATTACATGGCCATGGGATAAGAGGGAAGGTCCTTTCTTGGATTGAGAACTGGTTAAAAGACAGGAAACAAAGGGTAGGAATAAATGGTAAATTTTCAGAGTGGAGAGGGGTAACTAGTGGTGTCCCCCAAGGGTCAGTCCTAGGACCAATCCTGTTCAACTTATTCATAAATGATCTGGAGAAAGGGGTAAGCAGTGAGGTGGTAAAGTTTGCGGATGATACCAAACTGTTTAGGATAGTCAAGACAGAAGCAGACTGTAAGGGACTCCAAGAAGATCTCACCAAACTGAGTGATTGGGCAACAAAATGGCAAATGAAATTTAATGTGGATAAGTGTAAAGTAATGCACATTGGGAAAAATAACCCCAACTATACGTACAGTATGATGGGGGCTAATTTGGCTACGACAAATCAGGAAAGAGATCTTGGAGTTATCGTGGACAGTTCTCTGAAAACTTCCACACAGTGTGCAGCGGCGGTCAAAAAGGCAAATAGGATGCTAGGTATTATTAAGAAAGGGATAGAAAATAAGACCCGGAATATCTTACTGCCCCTGTATAAAACTATGGTACGCCCACATCTTGAATACTGTGTACAGATGTGGTCTCCTCACCTCAAAAAAGATATTTTGGCCTTGGAAAGGGTTCAGAAAAGGGCAACTAAATTGATTAGGGGTTTGGAACGGGTCCCATATGAGGAGAGGTTAAAGCGACTGGGACTTTTCAGTTTAGAAAAGAGGAGACTGAGGGGGGATATGATAGAGGTGTATAAAATCATGAGTGGTATGGAGAGGGCCGATAAAGAAAAGTTATTCATTAGTTCCCTAAATAGAAGAACTAGAGGACACCAAATGAAATTAATGGGTAGCAGGTTTAAAACTAATAAAAGAAAGTTCTTCTTCACACAGCGTGTAGTCAGCATGTGGAACTCCTTGCCAGAGGAGGCTGTGAAGGCTAGGACTATAACAGAGTTTAAAGAGAAGCTAGATAATTTCATGGAGGTTAGGTCCATAAAAGGCTATTAGCCAGGGGATAAAATGGTGTCCTTGGCCTCTGTTTGACAGAGGCTGGAGAGGGATGGCAGGAGACAAAGCGCTTGATCATTGTCTTCGGTCCACCCCCTCTGGGGCACCTGGTGCTGGCCACTGTCGGCAGACAGGATACTGGGCTAGATGGACCTTTGGTCTGACCCGGTACGGCCGTTCTTATGTTCTTATGTTCTTATGTTCACTGAACTATTACTTAATAAAGTATATTTAAGATTATTTTTGGTAAATTTGACAATTTATATTACTGTACATCAATAATAGGATATAAGTGTCCAAAAGAAAGCAAAGGCTTAACAGAACTAAGGTATCTGCAGTATGTTGTTTAGATAAGGGTATCTCATTGTGAATTCGAAGACATTAAAGTTTCTGTCAATTCAAAGATTATGCGATGCAAACAACATTAAATTCTAATGGCCAAAATGGAAACTGTGGGACAATGCTAGATTATCAGTAAAGATGAGTGGAATGTACAGAGAGAAGTAGTGAACATTAATGTATAGCAGAAGTCATTTATGGTGCTGCTAACCAGTGTGTAAAAGATACAAAAATGAGAAATAAAGAAGAAAGAACTCGAAGATCTGCTACTGACCATCAGCAATGGAAAATGGGAGGAAAATCCCTATTCAGAAGTAGTCTAAATCTGAAAACAGAGAGTTGAAAAGAAATGATAATGACTTAGATAACTTTAGGATAATGCATATAATCAAACATGTATGAAAAAGACTCCTAAATTATACAATCGACAGATTTGTGCTTAAAAAAAATTGGAGATTCTGAACCAAAGAGAAGACATTGCAGAGCAATTCAAGACAGGAAAGGCCTGACTGAGAATGTGAGGGGTGATTTTGTGTTGTGATTCAGTATGAAAGAAATCCATGGCTTTACACTGGATGTTATATTTAATAACAAGTAGTCCTGTGGCGCCTTAGAGACTAACAAAATATATATATAGTATCATGAGCTTTCATGGGCAAAAATCACTTCATCAGATGAGCTGGAGAGGAATAACAGAAACCAAATGTTATAAAATATTTAGTTTCTAAGGTGCCACAGGACTATTCGTTGTTTTAGAGTTACACACAAACATGGCTACTACCCCTCTAAGACTCTATATTTAATGTAACGCACAAAATTATCTTATAGAATAGTCTTCCAAGCAAATTAATGGTAGCCGGTTGTATAAACCCATTAGGGGCCAGGCCTGTTCCAACACCCTTTGAAGTCATCAGAAAGTCTTTCCATTGATTTCAGTGGGCTTTATATTAAACATACAAGGTGGTAGGGCTCCCCAGAGATGTGAATTGACTAGATTACCTAAAATGTATTTTCCATGGTTTAACTTCTGTATTTCCAAGAGCAGGACACCAGTGGGAGAGTTTACATTATGTGGCTCACATAGCAAAATTATGTCTGTAATATTAATACGAAAAGGAAAATAGACTTCTACTCTCTTGTGGCATGAAATATACATTTCTTAATGCTAACACAAAATATAAGCAGTCCTTGTTGCTTAAAATTCATAATCTTTCACTAACCGAGGTACATACAAAACAGTAAATTTACCAAGCAGAAAATTAGTGCCAGATTAAAATTTGCTAACTGAATTGAGAGTTGATAAGAAATTCAATTCTCATTATCATTATTAATTAATTAGGTAGTTGTGGAAGGTTTTAGTGTCTAATATGAAGTTGAACAGGAAGGAATGATCCATTCTTCCTAAATTATTCATTAGGGGTTTCAATAGTTTAAAATACAATGTAAAAAAGAAAACCTCTTTGATATGAATTAGTAAATATAATCTGGTTTGTCAAAGAGTCTCTTCTTCTAACTTTTGCAAAGTGTGTTGTGAGTATATAATCTATAGATATCAGAACATTTCAAAAGAGCATCAACTATATCAACCTCTGTGTACAGGCATGTACATGTGCTCAGATTTGGCAGGTGCAAGCATCGGAACATGTACCTTAAAAATCTTAATAGGTGCATATGCACTTAAATTACCCTGACTTTTGAGAAGCCCACGGAAGTTAATGGTCTTTGTAAATGTACAGTCTTACATTTGTGCTAGGGGTAAACTAGTAAAAGCGTGCAAAGAAGCATGAGAGAATGCAGATGTTATTTTTGTGTATCTATTATTAATATACAGTTCTGCTTTGAAAAGTGACAATACAAATGGCTTAGTGCTATGTTTATTGTATCTCAGTAACATCTAAATCAGATATTCTCAGTTTACAGTGAAAAGGTACGTTTTCTAGTTGATAGCAGTGCAAATTCATTGTCAACTTAGCCAAGATGAGTTCTCACTTGGTTAATAATTCTGCTGAAAATATACCATCCAGCTTAATCTGCCATAACTGTGTTGGTTCTGCAATCCTAATATAAGTAAACAGTATCCAAGACTCACTTTTGTCACTACAATAAACAGATATTACTCTTAGTACACAGACCGAGTAAATCTGCTGAATACAAAAGAACAATTTTCTTAGCCACTTCTCAGATTAGATGACACTTTACCAATGACCCTGTGACAAGCACAAAATGAAGCTTAAAAAAATTCCAAGGTTTGTATAATAAACAAAGATTTTCTTCTCATGTTCCAAACAAAAGAACCTTTTACTTACGCAGATTCAAGTCCATCCTATTACAAAATATCTGAAAATAGCACATATTGGAAAAAACAAAAACATTGCTTCATTGAAGTACAGGTCATATATTCAGTCCTGAAATTGTAAGTTTGAGTCTGACATTCTTTGCTGATATGCTGTCTTTCTCACTGAACCAAAAACCACAAAGTAAAGATGAAAAGCTGAGACAATGAAGTTTTTAAAATATCTGTATGGATCATTGCATTCTAACTGCAGAAATTTTACTGTGCACATTTTATTACATCCCTGTTTCTCAGTGGGAAATAAACTGTCTATTCTTCAGAGATTTATTATATTTCCCTAAGTTGTTTGATCTGTTTAATATGTTCCACAAATGAAGCATATAGATGCTCACAACTGCGTTTCTCATCTTCAATTTCATTGTTTTATAATGTGTACATTGAAGATAATTGGTTAACATACAGTGCTAAGAAATTCTGTAAGATAAAATGTTACATTAGTAAAACATGGTCCAGCTGCAACCTTGGGTCTCCCAGAAATGGTACTTAAAACCTGATGCTATTACCAATATACAGAGTTTAACAAATTTCCTAGGATATCAATGGAGAATATAAGAAAATATATTGAGATACTAGTTACTCTGTATCAAAAATACACATTCATTATGTGCAGTTCAGGATAAAAAAAGTCAGCTTGATTGCTGTGTTTTCTGAAAGAGAAGTTACAGTGATACAGCTTTTGCAATAAGAATATTTGTGAAAAATATTGAACTGAAGCTAGGACACGATTGGTCAAAATTATAATGATTTTTTGGCTTTAAACAAACTCTGTGAACTGAGTTTGACATAACATTTTGTCAGTGGTTTGGTTCCTGTGAAAATAACTATTGCAGACTAGACAGAATTGTCATGCTTTGCTCAAGAAAGGCTTAAGGCTGGATTCATTAGAAAAAAAGTATTGTAGGCATTGCATGACTTTCCTGCAGATCTGTTATGTAGAGGAAAGGGTTCTTATTATGTACATGATTCTAGCAGAAAAATCTCAAGATTAACAGTTCATGGACTGGCAGCATCCAGGCATAGTTCAGATAAGCATATAATTGAAGACTGACATCAAAGAAAGCATGGGAAATAACCCCTTCTATGACCATTATAAGACAGACCACATGGTGAAGAGCTGGATTTGATAAAGGGTTTTTATACCAGAAGATATTTATAGCTAACAATTTGTGGCTACCATGCAGAACAACATCAAAATGATTGCCAAGGGTAGGAAAATAGACGTGGTACCTCCAAAAACCGGTACTCTCTGGTCTGGCAACATCTGTCGTCCAGCAGGACCACTGATAGTCTTGAACCAGAGAGTCCAGGAGCCTAAGGGCAGGAGGATCAGCCGGCTGGGGCAACAGGATTGGCAGTCCAGCTTGGGGAAGCATGAGACTGGGGCCAGAGCCCTACAGTAGGCCACGGCAGCATGGGACCACGGAGGAGTCCCCCAGCAGCACAGATCAGTGCTAGACTGGGGCCCCGCAGCAGCCCCAGAGCCCCGTGGCAGCCCCCGGGAGCTCGGAAGTGAGATTGGAGCCCCGTGGCAGTGGCCAGAGTCCTCCAGCAGTTTCCTGGAGCATGGGGCCGGGGGCCAGAGCCCTGCAGTAGTTTCGTGAGCATAGGGCCAGGGCACCTGTGGCAGCACCCAGGAGTGTGAGGCTGAAGTTGAGCCCCACAGCAGCACAGGGCCAGATCCCTAGAGCAGCCCGTTGGAGCGCAGGATCGGGGAATACTTGGTTGTTTCTCATTATAGTGTGCACCTAACATACTGAGAATTATTTTGGAGGTCCTGTTTTCTTCCAGTGTATTTCATTTATCTAAAACTAATGTTCTAGAGTGAATAGATGTAGTGTCGCGGCAAATAATCACCTTGAAGCAAATCTTGGTATTGTAGTACATGTTAATTTTAGCAAAGCCTTTGCCATTGGAACTTAGGCTATAGGACTGGAAAGGGTTTTCTGGATCATTGACCCCAGTCCTCTCTATTTTAGGCAATCCCGTCAAACAATCCTATTTATATTTTAGCAAACTCCATCTTAAAATTAGTTGGGATTATTTGCCCCTACCCCCTACACCTATCGAAAGGCTGTTCCAGAACTTCTTTCCTCTGACAGACTCCATCTCTTCTGCCCTCTAGTCTCTCTACTCTTAAACTTACTCCTCTTTTATAATCATGTTGTATCCTTCCAAAGCTGAACTGCAGAAGCACCTAATTCACCCTGAAATTGCAAAATGTAAATAGTTTTAATCAAGTAAGTCATGTTTTTGAGATGCATGGGGAGGTGTGTGGGGATATTTTCATGGGAAAACAATCTTAATAAAAAAATCCTATTGAGTTCTGTGGGAATCGAAAGTCCTCAGGAGCTTGCGGAAGTGTGCTTAGGACCTCCTAAGATTAAGCCCCATAGAAACAGGAAAAAAACCAGTTTGTGTATATACTTCTGAAAATGACAGAAAACACCTTGAATTTTAGACAGGGTTTTGTATTATTGAAACAGTAGCAATTGTAATAGCTTAACAGAGTAGTAAATAAAACCCCTCTCACCTGATAGCGCAACTATTAAATGAAAGTCTGTCTGAGCAGTAGTATTATGTTAGTGCCAAAAGACCCTAACAGGATTGGATCCTACTGTACTGGGCCCTGTGCAAACATAGATAAGAGACTAGGAAGGTTTCCCATCTAAAAGACACAAAACAGGAGAATAAATAGAGGAATATAGTGAAGACTTAGTTCAGATGTGTTAGTTAAATAGTACCATAGCTCCCTTACCACTTTTATTTCAGTGTTAATTTCCATAGATGAGTTGTGTGTTTTATGTACAGGATAGGAGCACATACCTTTTTCAACTGGCCTTGCCCTGTCATTTTCAGCCAGGAAAGGAGAGGCAATGAAGCTATGATGATTTACACGAGCTAACGATGTAGGCAGTATATTGTTAGAGAAGAAACAGGCAACCGAAAAGCGGATGGGGTAAATGGGCTACTTTATTTTTGCTGATGCATGTTTACCTCAGACCCCAACACAACTTTCCAGGTAGCAATGATTTGGGCAGTAACACTCCTTTATCCATTTTAGTATGTTAATTCGCATGTCTATCATTACTTTCCATAAACTCTTGTTTTGCAAAGTTAACCCCCATCCACTGAATATTAATAAGCAGGTGATGAATACAATTATACCTGCCCTGTTTGTTATTTACTGGTTTTTAGTTGAATCGGCATTACATACTGTCTTAATCAGCATTTTGCAGGGAGGGGGAAAGAGCTCTGAAAGTATTTTTACAGAGCAAATGAGAAGTCAAAACAAGACACTGTTCAGTATAACTGTCTTTCTAGGCTGCAAAGAACAAAGGGGAAAAATATGCTGAAAGGGCAGTGCTTGCTGTGGCTGGACCCCTTACCACTACCCCAGATCCCTATTAATTTTTACATATCCCAACACTCCCCCACTCTCTTTTAAAGGAGGGCCTAGGCGCCCCTCCTTCCCACACACTGGTTGACAGGGTATCTGGGCTAGAGGCCCTGGCTCCAATTGCCCGGTACCTTGTTCCACCGGTCATGCTACGGGAAGGTAAGAAAGTCAGGTCACGCATGGGGTGGGTTATTGACGAACAAATATGTTTTCTGGGGAGTGGCCTGGGCAAAATTAGCAAAATTAACAGTACAAGCAGCAAAATTAACAATACATTGAGTAGGAGCAAAATCCCAACAGCATGGACAATCCGACTGAAGAATGAATGAGTTTTTGTTAGGCCCTGTCTGAAGGTACAGGCTATTTTAGTTCAAGCACAATCTGCAGGCAGATCAGTTGCCAGTTGGAATACATTACTCCCTTGGATGGCCCAGGATTCCAGGATTCGCACTTCTCATTGTTCAGCCTAGAGCTGCTTTAACAGGTGTGTCAAAGTGTCTCAATTTATCCAGGTAGGTTCAGGTACCTCTGTAGTCCAATTAGTTGGCACCATCAGGTGTCCAGATAGGTTAAACTGTTGCAAGACCAGTATGTGAATCCAATAGGTGGAGTTTCTTAGCTGCAGAGAGAAATTACTCAAACCAAACCCCACCTTTTCTACCAATCTTCCACCCTCCAGAGCCTGACCAGTGAGTGTCACTGATCCCTTCCAACATATTCTGTTTCGCTGTTCCAGCCAGTGTTGAGGGGAGACTAGCTCTACACACACAGTAGTAGTGGTGGTTCTTGTGCCCATCCCTCTCAGGTATTCTAGGTCCTGCTCATATTAACCCCATGTGATAATACTCTGGCCCTACTAAAAACCAAGTGTTGTTTTTCCAACCTGGACTTGCCATACTAGTTCTTGAAACCATTTCCATCCACTCTCAAACCCAGACTGTAGGAGGGTGGCTGAGGTCCAATCCCCATTAGCGACACCCTTGATGGTGAGGATACTTTGTGCTAGTGTGCATTCGCCCAAGGTTGTGTGCCAGGTCGCCACAACGTTCAGTACTCTTTTAATTTGGCCTGAGGTGGAGGGGTAGGAGAGGAAGAGATAATTAGAATCCATCTCCCTTTATTCCAAAAGGGAGTGGCATGACATGCCCAATAAAAAGGGTGTACCATGCCTGTAGAGTTCAGGGAAATCCAGAGGGTGGGTGAAATTCCCATGCAATGCCCCTTCTGCAATATTGATTTCTGCCACATATAGTTAAAATGCTTATTAATTCTATTCTGCCTCATGCAGTATCCCCCTTTTTTTCAAACTCAATATACAGCCATGCTAGCAATGGAACAAACACCACAAGACAAACATAAAACACAAATCATAAAACACAAAACACAGTCTTTGTTGCAGCAATAGATCCGTGTTATTTTCAGTTGCTCTTCAGCTGATAACATCTCTTTCTGATGTTCTGACAGAAAAAAAGAAAATGTGTCTACCCCTTTGAGGGATGGCACATTATATCATAAAATACTACTTTATTTTATAAATATTCTTGCTGATTTCTCTGCTTGCCTGCAGTTACCCCAATACTTACTTGTACTTTTGTTCTTTAAGCAGGTCAGGTTTTAATGGCTTCTTCTCTTTAAGGGTGAAAGGTGAATTTTCCCACTAATTAATCATTAAATTAATGAGGTGGTGTACCTTGGTTTCCTTCTTATACTGCAGAAAAGATGTGTTTCCAACTACCACTCCAGCATGCTTAAATGATTTTCCTTTTCCAAAAGAAAATTATATGCATTATACATTGTTACAGGGTGACTTATGAACATTACATTTATTCCAGGGTTAAACAGTAACATTGGCATCAAATCTCTTACAAGTGGATGCTTACCAGGCCTTTTATTAGACAATTTATCTTTGAGGCCAATGTGTTCAATACCTTCCTGAAATCTTTTCATAGGACTTAATTTATCCTGAGGCTTGGGTGAATTAAAAAGGTAGGGGTATTATGCATACAAACAGATTCACCCCCTTATATCTGTTTTCAGATTTCAGCATTGTGCATACATTTTTTTTCCCTACGTAGGGTTAAGCTGCTCCCCTTTATTCTCAGATTTGACTCCCTTTGTTAACCCTCCCCTCTGGAGGGTTACAGTATGAACCAGGTAATATTAACCATCCACTGCCCCTTTGTACTATCACTTATGGGCAGTTCTAACCCACAGAAACACTTTCTGGCTTGCTTTCCGATTCAGTTATCAGCAATCCAGAGGCTCAGCCTTAGAAAGGACACAGTGAACTTCCAGAGTTCTGATTACTTTGTACTTTCAAGTCCTGCTCCCACAACTCTTAAGTAATCTGAAAAAGAAAACACAAACCATTGTGGCACTTTTTTGGAGCCCTAATAAAATGTTTAGTAGCAGGTTTGTTCCATTTACTCCTGCTACACTATACATTGCATGTGTCTCAGGAAAATGCATATTCCTTTCAGAGTTTAACTTCTATATCATTATATTATCTACATCAATTTTACATAAACTGTAACTTTCTTTTGTGCTTACAGAGTTTTCATGTATTCTTACCAAAGTAATGGTCTGGTTACTTAGAGTCACCTTAAGGCTGAGTGTTCCTAACGTTGCTGTTTCCCTTAATACTTTTACTGTGGCTCTTTGCTACTTTATCAAGAAACAAGAAATCCAGAATCTATCTCCATTCTCCTGGTTCTGCCTGCCTTTGTAACAGCCACAACTTCATTTATAAAAAGATATTGAACTTTATACATTAAGGTGCCTTCAAAATTAAATGCTAAATACAAAACGCCAAGCAACACTAGTTATGGTAAAAGTGTTTTGTCAGTTTTACAACTTGAAATGAAATGGCATTATTAAAAAACAAAACAAAACCAATTCACGTCAAGGCCATGGAACTTTAGAAATCATGATTGTTGGTTAAATTCTAAAACTCTTACATATTTACACTATCTAGGGGCAGTGCCCCCTGCTCGCTACGCTCGCCAACCCCCCTATCTGTGGGAGTGGGTAGCCCTGGCTCTCCTCCAGGCCACCAGGGGAGGGCCAGCAGTCGTGTGTCAGCCCAGGCTGCGCCAGCCCTGGTCCCTTCTTCCCCCACACCACGCCATGACCCAACCTTCACTCCCCCTCTCCTAGCCAAGGCCGCATCAGGCCCTGCTCTGCCCCTGGGCCTCTTGTGCCCCACGCTCCCCTCCCAGCCACTGGAAGAGGGAGGAGGGGTGCACTGAGGCCTCACATATCCTGTGCTCTCCTCCTGAATGCCAAGCACGCGGGGGGTGGGGGGGGGATGGCTGTGGGACACCAGAGTGATATGACATGTCCCGCAGGAACATGAATGATAAGCTTAGATGCTAAGGTGATAGGATCCAAGATAGATAAATAGGAAATGTTGGCCATTAGTATCGCTGTTCCTTTTTGGTCAAATCATGTTCATGATGATGACTGGCTGCCAATAGTTTTATGATTTGTTTTAATATGTGATTTGTGCATAGAATGAAAATAATTATAGATTGTATTAAGCATTTATTTTTCTAATCTTCAGCTTGCAATAGTTTTCTGCCATTGGCATTGGAATATGTAATTGCTTCAATGAGGGAATTTGTATATTAGCTGAGAGATAACTGAATATTTTGAGGAGTTGCAAAATCACCATTAGTTCCAGTTGACATTTAATAAACAGTCTTAATAAATAAGGTGAGTGAAATGTAGATAATACTACTGAGAGAGAATATCTTGGAGCACATGTAATTGGTCAGATACTTCTAATGTTTCCCCCCTCAGCAATGTAATGCTTTCTGCAAAAAGCTATTCCTCTAGCATTAAGCATTATCTCTGTGAAAATTAGTAACTGATAAATTGGGTGCTGATGGAGAGCCAACTGAGTGCAGTCAACTGTGAGTGTGAAGATAGCACTATTTGCATCCTATATTATTCATAAAGAGTTGCAGGACGCCCACACATCTGACATGATTAGAACGCATGAACAGCAGATTAAAAATCACAGGGTATGAAACCTAAGAAATGAAATGGAAATTAAGATAAATTTTGGCCATTTTAAGAAAGTAATATTTGTTCAGCATTTCACAGCTCCTCTCCCAATTTTTGCCAGTTGTCTGTTTGAGAAAGTATCTCTTCCTTTCTCCTATGATTTCTCTGCTTTTGTATGTGGAATGACACCCTTGCCAAGTGCTCATGTTGTCAAGTGTTTTGCAAACAGAAAATTAGATTTCAATTGATAAGAGACGAGCTGGTATTTTGCATTTAGAGTACCTGTTTGTTGTCTTTTGGGGTTTGCAACTTAAAATATTCCTTACTAATGAAAAACTATTTAAATAATGTAAATGTAAACTTATTAATTTTATTGGATGACCAAGTGATTTTACAGCCTGTGTTGTACTGATCTGAATATTAAAATAGGGTACCTCAGGCCTGCCTCTAAGGAACATACAGATCCAAGTGCATGTACAGTCATACATAAATATTTGTTCTTTCCTTTCATGCACAACTAGGGCAGATCTACACTACTGCTTAAGTTGATCTAAATTGTGTCACTCAGAGTGTGAAAAAGATATCTCACAGAGCAGTGTTTCTTAAACTTTTTAAGACCAAGGAACAACAAACAATTTTTTTATGAGGAACACCAAGGATTTTTTGGTTGAGCAAAAAAAAAAAAGTCACCTGCCCCTTTAAGGGTGGCCATTTTGAACTCCGTTGTTCTCCGTGGCACACCTCCAACTGCCTCATGGCACACTGGTGTGCCGCAGAACACAGTTTAAGAAACACTGTCTTAGAGCAATGCAAGTTACAGCGACCTAAGCTCTATCCACACCAGCACTATGTCAGTGGGCGGCATTCTTCAGCTGATGGATTTTCTGCCTCTCTCAGAGGTGGAGTAATTATGTCAATGGGAAAGCACTCTGCCATCAGCGTACAGCGTTTTCATCAGTTGCACTACAGTGACGTAGCTGCAGCGAGGTAGTGCTTCTAGTGTAAACCTAACCCTAGAGTCTGATCCAAAGTCCATTAAAACCAATAAGACACTTTACGTTGGTTGGGGGAAGAGATGGGGTGGGAGTGGAGCAGGGGCAGGGAGGGGGCAGAGAAGGGGCAGGAGAAGGTGGGGTGTAGAGTGGAGAGGGTTGTGCCTGCCCTTCCTTGGGCTGAGACATGACTGGTAATCGCCCCCCGCCACCGCCAATGCCCCTTCACTATTAACCCATGACTAAAGTTTCTTGTGCTGTCTTATGAATTATGTGGTATTGGCCTCTGCCAGAGACGTGTTATTGGTCTACATGGAGTACTGGTCTGATGCACTGTGAGAATTCATGTGTTCAGTGTCAACCTGGTGTAAGAGGAAAAATGTGCTCCTGAATTTTTGTTGGGGCTAAACCAATTATGCAGCTTCCTTACAGGGTGCCATTTTGGGGGGCAGCGGGCCTGAAGCCTCCCCTACCAGGATCTTGCTGGCATTGCTCTCACTCCTAGCTGGAGAGGGGAGGGGGCAGAAAAGTAAGTGACATTTGCTGTGTACTTTCCCTCTTGCTGCATGACAGTGAGGGGAAGAGAACGAAGAGCAAAGCAGCATCCCAGTACAAGAGGCTTCTGCCCCTTCCTGACAGTAAGGTTGCCAGTTGTCCGGTATTTTCGGCTCCTGTCCGGTAAAAAAATCCAGAAAATGCTGGACATTGAAAATGTCCGGTATTTTCTGATTTTTTTTCCTGGCCAGGGGGCAAAAATACCAGACTGTCCAGGTCAATACTGGACACCTGGCAACCCTACACACACTGAGCAATCGGGCCCAGCTCTTCTCCTCCCCCCCGCCCAACGTCACTTATCTGGTTCTGCAGA
This sequence comes from Pelochelys cantorii, assembly GCA_032595735.1. Taxonomy (NCBI): domain Eukaryota; kingdom Metazoa; phylum Chordata; order Testudines; family Trionychidae; genus Pelochelys; species Pelochelys cantorii. Next base: position 325,950,074 of record CM064326.1, on the reverse strand, counting down.
AAAGCTGTCTGGCCTGGAGCAGGGAGGGAGGCAAGATGGCCACCGGCTGCCAGCAGCCTGTTAGGAGAGGCAGAGCCCGAGCCCAGCCCCTCCTGTTCTTAAAGGGGCCATGCTGTTTTTTAATTTTTTTTTTTAATTTTTTTTTTTTTTTGCTTAATAATTCTCTGGGTCCCTTTTTTTTTCCCTCAACAGCTTTGGTCCTCCCCCTTTTTTTCAACAAAATTTTGTCCCCGTTTTTTTTTGGGGGGGGGTGGGGTTGGTATTTTTGGTTAAACCATCTGGCAACCCTACCTGCCAGTGCAGCAAGGCAAGAGGGCCAGCTCCATGCACATGGAAGAGACAGGGCTACAGGCAGAAGGGTGGGGCTCGAGCTAGCTTCCCTCAGGTAGCCTCAGTGCTACCCAGGACACATTGCCCCTGCCCCAGGCAGCCTTCAGTTCTGCCAGGAGCATGCTGGCAGGGAAAAATTAAAGAACCCAGGCTCTGGCTGCCACTGCTATTGCTTCCACAGTTGCAGCAGTGGCATCTGGGAGCCCTGGGTCCTTTTGAATCACCAGGCTCCAGGGCAGTTGCCCCCATTTGCCCCCCTCATTGGCAGGCCTGCCGCCGCCCTCCTGAAATGGCACTCTTGCTTCCTGATTCCTTGTGGTGAATTGTTGCTGCATCTAAGCATCTCACATGTTGACTCTTTGCAGTATTTGTTGTTTTAAATGCTGAGATCAGTTATGTCAGAGACAGGGTGGGTGAAGTAATATCTTTTATTGGGCCAACTTCTGTCTGTATGGAGAGGTTAGAAATCGAATGATCATTTTGTGAAAACAGTTCACCCATGAGAGACAGGGTGATTTTTGTCTCGTCATTTTTCCATGTGAGTTCATTCAAGAGTGTAGTTGCTGTTCAGGCATTTGATGCACTAGATGAGGTACATCATATATTGTGATGGGCATGTGTGAGACCCATAGATCTTCAAAGGTGTATTGTGGGGGCTGTTGAGCATTGTAGCTGTGGAGGTTTCACATCTGTTGTTCTGGCAAGGTCTTGAACTGCTTTCAGTTGGTGTGTGCTGGTCTGTGGCAAGTATGCTCCTGTTGCTGCTTTGGGCAAAATTAGAGATCACATTATGAAACAACCCTTCATCCAATCTCTCAGTCCTTCTCAAGGGAAACCTGTGCAGCACCTTGAAAAGCTGAATCTGGGAACTTAAATTCACAACTTAGCTAGACACTAAAAATGATGGACTCAAATAGAGAGGCAAGTTTTATGGCTCATTACAACAATCTGTAACTCACTAACCCTTCTTTTTCTCATGACAGCAGAGGTGTTAACTGTCCACTTCATCTTGAATGATCTCTTGAAATGTGTTAACTCTTTATGATTAACAATCTGATCCATTTTTGTTTGGCTGTGACACTCTATCTCAGCTCTGAGGAGTTCTGTGTACCTCAAAAGCTTGTGTCTTTCATCAGTTGAAGGTGGCCCAAGAAAATGGGTTCTCAGCTTTTTTTTTCTTTTTGAGACTACTCCCATTTTCAACAGCTGTAAAACTTCCATTGTTCACAACAACTGTTTTTTCTGGAAATCTGGTTCAGGTTAAACCTCTCTATAGTCCAGCACACTCTGGTCAGGCAACATCCATGGCCCAGCATGATTTTAGTTTGCCAGATGTCCCCTTATAATGGGTGTGGCTAAATTTCCCGCAGTCCCATAAAGTTTGTTTACAACTACCAGTCCTGAGACTCAGTGTTCCGTACTGTAATTTAGCTCTAATTCTCCCCTCGCTGTCTTCTAAGAGCCCAATAAACAGTGAAGTACTGGAAAAGCACTAGACAATATTGTCCTGCCGTGGTTTGGTACATTCTCTGGTTCAGCGCTGGTCAGGTCCCAAGGGTGCTGGACTAGAGAGGTTCAACCTGTAGATTAAAGCTAGGATCATTGTTGGGGTAGCCAACAAAGCAATTGTCCAGAGCCCCAGGCCACAGGGGGCACTGCAAAGCTTCAGCACAGCAGGTTTCAGGTTTCAGCTTTCTGCCCTGTGCCACAGGGAGTCTAACCTCAACCCTGCTCTCTGGTTTATTTTGGCAGACCTCCAGAAACCTGCTCAAGGCCCCCTAAATGGCCCCAGAGCCTCCAGTTGAGATCTGCTGCAATAAAAGAAATTACCTCATCTATCTTGTGTCTCGCATATCCTGGGACCGACACAACTACAACCACTGCAGACATTGATTGTGGACAGTTTTGGCCTTTTATCCATTAGATCAGTGTTTCTCAAAACGATCTGCAGGACCACTTTGGGAAAGCTGCTAGCGGGTCCATGCCTCAATGGACCCTTTAGGTAAACAAAGCAGCACAGGGCCGCTAGCAGCTTTCCAAAAGCAGGCCCGCAGAATACTTTGGGAAACACTGCATTAGATTGATAAAGAAGATAAAAATAATCTTAATTTTCTTCCTGTATCTACATGATGATGAAGTCATCATTTCCTTCCAGAAAGATCAGCAGTAAAGCCTTTGTTTGTCTGTACAAAGGTGCATGGAAGAAGAGAGTCCTTTTCCTTCTTGATTTGGTTTTGTCTTTCCAAGAGCATACACACAAACAAACCCTGGTATATATTATCTCATTCCACAATAAACCTTTCTTCTCTGCAATCTCTGCTGCCTAATACAGCAACTGTGTGATAGCAACTGTGTTTTCCATCCTCTTTCTATTGCTTTTTCTGTCCATTGTCGTACTGTTTTGAACAGCAGTGATCACTGGAAGGACAAAAGGCTGATCAGAAGACAAAGAAGATTACAGAGACTGAGAGTAAAGATACTGCGTTCAGGTTGGAAAAGAAAAAAAAAATAGATGAGCAAAAGGGATGAGCTGAAACTTGCCAGCAGCAGCAGAATACATCTTGCATACTCTGTCTCTGTAAAATGACTGCTTTATGGTGGACCCACTTACATTAAGTTATGTTGCCTAATTCCATTAACTTTCAAGAGGAGTTAATGGGCACCTAACTGCATTATGCCCTAGCATAAATCAATTGGAAACAGCCTGCTATTACAATGCTTTCTTGGGAGCAATGCTAGTCTTGCAGTTAAAGCAGAGGAGTGAGAGTCTAGAGAAACTGGGCCCAACTCTGTTATGAATTACTCTGGATCTATAGAAGTTTAAATCAGAGCAGGATTTGGCTCCTGCATTCTAATGCTGGACATGCAGTGTGACTGAGCAATTCACAAACTTCTTGTGTCCATTTCTCTAGTTGTAAAATGGTGTTTATATCATAGGTGCTGACACTGTGGAGGAAAGGGTGAAGTGGGGCTGGTACCTGAGCCTGGGGCAGAATAGGGGGATGAGCACTCATGGGGAAATGAGGAAACTGACTTTTATGGTTTATATCCACATTCTCCCCAGAGGCCATAGCCGGGAAGGGTATCTTAAACCTCCAGCCAAGGGTCTGTAAGAGCCACCTTGGCATATTCTGTCAGGGGAGTGACAGCAGGTCACTTGTGTGCCTTGGCCATATGGCCAGTAATGATTTCTTATGTAAAAACAAAATTGTTATTACCAAGCCAGGAGGAGCACATTAATATCTTAGCTGCTGTTATTCACCCCAGAGTCCTAATCTATGAGGTCCATGATGTTTGTCTTGAACTTTAAGTGATTTTTGGTATAGTAATGTTAGATATTTGGATTTATTCTAGTTTTTCAATTAATCATAACAAATGGATTGGTTTAAATAATATACCACCATATCATAAAAGGTAGCACTTTTTTTTTTATAAATATAGAAAACTGTAGGCAAGAGATGGAAGGAGGCTTTGTCTAGCTGAAGATATAGCTTTCTATAGCACAGATTATAAAAATTAATAGGTGCTAGTAGTCTGGATACTGATTGAGCCATCCTGCAAATGACTGAACAGTTCCTAGAATAGAAATACTTTTGGCTAGAATGCATGTTTTTCTTTAAATTCGTGCATCAAAACCAGTTAAACATTTTAAACAGAGTAGATGTGACATTTAGGACAATTCATTGTGTTGATACAGTTATTGATTTTGAGCCAACTAGGTAAGTAGTTGTCATATTTATACAACATGTTTATGTAGAAAGATCCAAGATTGTATTTAGCCATCACCACAATACAGCCACTTCTGTAGAGAAATACAGTATCTCTTCTTCACAGGTAATACTTCACAGCAATATTTAAGACAGATATGAAATTACAGGGAAAATCTAATTTAGCTAGAAATAAAGATGATCTGTTACACAATGTCCATGGGATATTTTAATAAGACAAAGGTGTAATGCTAATTTAGAGGCTGTAATGCCTCCTAATTTGTCAGAGATACTTCATTCAGGACCTGAATTTTCGAGGGAAGTTTTATAGATTCACCTTTACAATGCATAGTTCATAAGATCACAGTGCAAGCGGATAGAGTTTCCTAATAAAATTAATCACTGCACTTTATATTTCATGCATAAGGTTTTTATGAATGTGCAGAAAATTTATGCAAGTTGAAGAATTCCTTATAAAGCTTGCATAAACCTAGTATTTATACATATAGATTACTTGCCTGATAATAGGGTACTCTTCCAGAACATATGAGAGGAGCAGAAGCCTAGAAGTGCCAAGATTTAGATGTATCCTAAATAAATGTATTGGATTCAAGAAAGCAAATGTTAATATGAATTGGAAAAAGTCAAGTATTTGTGTCAAAATTGGTCCTACAGTACTTTACAGTGCCTTACTCATTAACTGTAGGAGTTTTTCAGGGTAAAGGTTACAAGAAGATTAATAGCCCATTTTCCAGCTCTACTGCTTTACATCTACTGATTTGTCTAGTGAAGTCCCCACTATATTAGATGCAAAAAACTATGTACAGCAAATGCATCATTAAAACTGCAGTGTTAACATCACCAAAAGCCACGAAATACTACAAGAGTAGTCTCACCTCACCTTGCAAATTCAGGATGTTTTATAGAATAGACTAGTGACATAAATGTTAAGGAAACTAATGAAAACAGCAATGGAAAATACTGCAAATGTGCAGGGTCACCAGGTTGCTTTGCTGTTAAGAAATACAAACTTTTGCATTTCACAATTTCATGCTCTACATTTCCTAAGTATTTTAAAGGGAAACAAAAACTGTAAGTACTTCTCTCACCTTCCTTAAGTCTTTGCGGAGTTGTAGAGGCTGTGGAATATGTGCATGGGCAGTGCATCTCACTCTCTGAAGTCCAACCCTCATATTTAGGTATCAGTATATTTTTCTCCTTCATGTGAACAACCACCAGTATTCATTCTTTAACTATGTGGCATGTTTACCTAAAAGGGGACATTATGAACACCTGAAAACAGGAGAAGTAATACTCCTTGACCTGGAAAGGTGATGAAAAGAAAATAGATTTATGGGGAGGAAGTATACAGAGTTATGGAACTTTCTACAGTCAGAGGCACCGACAACCTTGTCGGGCCCTTGGGCAAGATGTGGGGGACTTTGCTTCATACTCCAGGATGGGGTGGGGCCACAGGTGGAAGGAGTGGGGCTGCATCACTTGAAACATGCTCCACCGCCCCCCTCCCCATGGCAGCCCCCAGAGCCACCTGTTGTTTGCTGCACCAAATTTTGATGGTGGTTTAAAGGGCCCATGTCTCCAACTGCTGCTGCTCCAGGCTGTAGTAGCAGTGTCAGCCTCCAGGAGCCCCTGTCCGTTTTGACTTGCCAGGCCCTGGGACAACTGCTCTTTTTTCCTCCCAGCTCCCCATCAGTGGGCCTGTCCGCAGTGGCGTTCATCAATATTGAAATAGAAAAGGAGGCAATTGATGTGGACGGTGAACCAACACTGCAGTTAATGGAATGGATTTTTCTGGGGGGGGGGGCAAAAAACCTGTCAGTGGAGTAGCAGCAAAGAATAGGGCTGAGAGTGGCAGAAAAGTAGGACTTTATTCAGCCAGAGACATCTGTAGTGGCGCTCTGGTAAATATTTTCAGACCTGTGGAAGGCCCAAATTGCCTCTTGTTAGGTGAAGCCCCAATCTTCTACATCTCCAATGCACCTGAAACCCCAAACTCCAGGAAATATTCCATGAGAATCTAAGGCCTGCGGAGAAGTAATGTACAGTGATAAATTGGAGGCTTTGGAAGAGCTGTGTGAAAAGGCATGAGGGCAGATAGGAAAATCTGAAAGAAATGAAGTCATGGTCAGGCTGAACATCTACTGTGAGAGCAAAGAAAATAAAGGCAGTGTTGACAGGCCTGAGCAAGTGGCTCTATTGGTAAGCAGAAGTGTTGATCCATGACTGAAGATTTATCTTGGAGGAGGAAGCAAAGAGACAGATGCTAAAGAGTCAGATGGGATGTGATTGTGGAAGTAGAAGTCACCAAAGATGAGTGACAGACTGAAAAATCAGAGAGCCCGCTCCGAATTTTTTATTCTTATGTTCTTATGTTCTTATTTGTCTTTTTCCTTGTTCAATATAAGCCTTAATGTGTCCTTTCTGTTGTATCTATATTGTTAAGTATTTGGCATGTGCATTGTGACCAGTTTATAATGTAATAGAAGTGTTACATTTTTTGAATTCTTTGACTTTTGATTGCTCAATTTCTCAACCTTGTTTCTGTCTTCATGCTGGAATTTGCACTGGGTATGTATTTGTTTAAAGCTAAGTGGGAGAAAATGGCAGTGCGCTGTTTAGTAACTTCCTGAAAGTGAAATATATTAGGATAAATTGGTAAAGTGTACCGCAATTTTGCTCCAATTATCTATAAGCTGAGTGGGGGAAGGGAGGTTCTTATGAATGCAACCCCCCAGCATTAATGAAGAGTCAAAGGTGAGACACCACTGAGGTGTCCTAAATTCCAAGGTTAGGGTTGTCAATGAGAATTAGGCAACTAAACTCCCTGAGGTTCCTTTGAAAATGCTAGCCAAGAAGTATTATCTGTCTACAGCAATCTTTATGCAATTTTTCTTAACTAGCCCTTTCATAACAAACACAGCCTTAGCTGATGGAGTATTTAATAAAAGCATCCTTAAAACATGTCTGGGGAAGAAAGGAGACTAAAATACTAATAAGTGTGTAAAATTGCTGGTTTTATATTTCATAGTTTTTAAACTACTGAATTTATTTTCTTGGACTGAATTAACAACAAATGAAGTTGGAAATGTCCAGCTTTAGCTGGTTGAGTTATGAGAAAAAAAGGTTTGGAAAATATACGAAAATATGTATTTTCATAGCTCCAGGATGAGCCATCCAATTTAGTTTAATCTTTACCAGCCACTCCCCATCCCCAAAATCACCTTTTAGCTGAGATTAAGGTAGGAGAATGTCAACCCAAAAATATAAGCAACTTACAAATGTTGGGGTTCCAGTGAAAGTTAAGAATATAAGAACGTCCATACTGGGTCAGATCAAAGGTCCATCTAGCCCAGTATCCTGTCTGCCAACAGTGGCCAATACCAGATGCTGCAGAGGGAGAGATCAAAACAGTTAATCCTCACATGATCTCTCCCCTCTCACCCACTTCCAGAGAAACATAGGCTAGGGATACCATTCCTACCCATCCTGGCTAATAGCCATTGATGGACCTAACCTCCATGAATCCATCTAGCTCTTTTTTGAACCCTGTTAAAGTTCTAGCCTTCACCACATCCTCTGGCAAGGAGTTCCACAGGTTGACTATGCACTGAGTGAGGAAAACTTCCTTTTGTTTATTTTAAACCTGCTGCCTATTAATTTCATTTGGTGACCCCCTAGTTCTTATATTGTGGGAATAAGTAAATAACTTTTCCTTATTCACTTTTTCCATACCAGTCATGATTTTATAGACCTCTATCATACTCCCCTTTAGTCTCCTCTTTTCTAAGATGAAAAGTCCAAGTCTCTTTAATCGCTCTTCATATGGGACCCGTTCCAAACCCCTAATAATTTTTGTTGCCCTTTTCTGAACCTTTTCAATGCCAATATATCTTTTTTGAGATGAGGTGACTGTGGCAGGGTGAGGCAACCCCGCCACTATCCCTCTCAGGAAGGGGGGGACACCACGGGGAGTTGCGCGCCAGCAACCCAAGCGGCGGCAAAACCAGCGCCGCCGAACGCACCCGGGGAGGGAGCGGACGGCGGCGACTCAGAAATGCGGCAGGCAAGGGGGGCGGGGGAAGCGCGAGAGGCAACGCCCCGGCTGGTGACATCACGTGACATCCCCAGCATGACGCGAAGGGGCGGGGCTGAAAGTTCGGCAGACTGAGGGGCAGAGACACACACGCCGGGAGCGGCACAAGGGGAAGATAAAAGCGGGGGCGGGAGCACAAAGGGAGGGGGGAGGAGGAACAGGAGGCACCAGGTAAAGGGCTTAGAAAGGGCCGAGGCGAGAGAGTCTCCCTGGGAGTGGGATAGAACGCATTCCCGGTGGCGGGGTGGAAGGCGGCCCAGGGCGGGGTCGCGGAGCCCAAGAGCAGGTGTGTTTAGGGGTAAACCCCTACCTGTTACCGCTGGGACCTTGGTTCCCAGCGTTACGGCCCTGGGCTGGGGTCCAGGAGTGAGGGAGGGTCCGGACCCCCCCTCTGCCACCGGCAGGCGACCTTGCTGATTGTAATCCGAGTCAATTCTCGGGGACTTGATCCCGTATAGGGAGAGTGTAATGGGGTGGGGCGGACAGCATAACCCCACGGGAGTGTGGTGCGCCAATAAAATATCTGCGTCTCACAGAGGCACAAATGTGAGCCTGTGACAGTGACCACATCTGTACACAGTATTCAAGATGTGGACGTACCGTGGATTTATATAAGGGCAATAAGATATTCTCCGTCTTATTCTCTATCCCTTTTTAAATGATTCCTAACATCCTGTTTGCTTTTTTTGACTGCTGCTGCACACTGAGTGGATCTTTTTAGATAACTATCCAAATGACTCCAAGAGCTCTCTCTTGAGTTGTTGTAGCCAATTTAGTCCCATCATATTGTGTATATATAGTTGGGATTATTTTTTTCAAATGTGCATTACTTTACATTAATCAACATTAAATTTCATTTGCCATTTTGTTGCCCAATCACTTAGTTTGGTGAGAACATATCTAAACTATAGATAGGCTTGGCAGAATTTAATTTTTGTTTTTTATCATTTTGATGGATAATATATTTTTATAGATTTAAATGTTCACAATTGGGGGAAATTTTTCAGACAATTTCAAAAATTGTCAGACAATTTTTCGTGATCATAGACATTGAGATTGAAAAAGTTAAAGCCTTTATAACTTTTAAAACACAAATTGTCAATATCACATGTCGAAGTATACAAAAAATAGCTTTAAATCTATAAATATTTTCAAGTAGGCAATGTAAAAAATGCTATTTGAGGTTTTTTTATTATTATCAATGGAAATATTTTTTCCATCCATCGGGGTGTGTGCGTGTGTGTGCGTGCGCGTGCATGCATGCATGAAACTGTCATTTACCCATAACAATCTTAGCCTTCCAATCCTAACTATGGATCTACTAGTGACATCTATACTCATATTTATCCATGAAAACTGAGGTAGGATATGTCTACTTGCACCCTTTTTCTAGAGAGGGATGCATATGAAGACATTCGAAATTGCAAATGAAGCCGGGATTTAAATATCCTGCGCTTCATTTGCTTAATTGCGTTATGGCGCTATTTCGAAATAGCGCTATTTCAGAATAACAGACACTGTTAAGACACGGTTATTTCTAGAGAAAACCCTTCTCTCGAAATAACCCTTATTCCTCATACAATGAGGTTTACCAGTTATTTCAAGAGAAGGGTTTTCTCTCGAAATAACCGCATCTTAACAGCGTCTGTTATTTCGAAATAGCGCTATTTCGAAATAGCGCCATAACATGACTATGCAAATGAAGCACGGGATATTTAAATCCCGGCTTCATTTGCAATTTCGAATGTCTTCATTTGCATCCCTCTCTCGAAAGAGGGTGCAAGTGTAGACATACCCGTAGATTTCACCACCTCATTGCTTTCGTTTGAACAACAACAACAACATTTTCTCTGCCCTTAGAGCAATGCACACAGATAATAAGGTGGTCCTGAAATCTGCCCCTTTATTGCCCAAAATAGATAATTATTAAGGACATTCTGGACAGAAGTCCATTTTATGGCACAAGTTATCTGATATGGTGGATGACAGACATATTCACTTTTAAAAACAAGCCATGATAAGGTATTATGGGTCCCTCATATTGTAATTTCAGTCTAGAGCATGGAATGGAAACATTGGTTGCATTGATGGATGATCTCCTTGTGGGTATGGACAGACCATTTATTTGTTTAAAGCAGGTTTCTTTGTACGTGTTGTTTACAGAAAAAGGAATAGTTTGGCTGTTGATTTGCTATAAAACTTCCTTGTAATCTGCTCTGATGCAAATGTGAACAAGGTCAGGGTATAAGAGCTTGTTATACCTTCATTGATCCTTTACTCAGGTGAATGAAGAGACAACCTATCAAAATGGTCCCCTGAGGCTGTTTCCCAGCCTGCCCTTTGAAGCTACTTTCTCAAGTAATGGTATCTTGGCCGTAGCACCTTTTAAAATAGTTGCTGCTGTCTTTGGTATGATGTCATTCCCCTTACTGCTCCCAATGGTGTTTTTCCCTTTCTTTGCCTTACCTAGACTTCCAAAAGTTGAGAGAGGGAAAAAAAGGAGAGAGGATTTCCTACAGGCAGCTAAAACATCCGTGTTTCCTCCCAGCCACAAAAGGAAAGGGCCACTCTAGCCTACCCAGTCTCTTGAGCTCCAGACTAAGGGCCCTAAAAATAGAGTTGAAGAAAACAGGTCAGTCGTGTCAGAAAACTCCATCGTGTTTCCTGAGAACACTTCTCCCCATCAAGTGACACATTGCTCTGACATAGCTCTGACTTCAATAAAATCTAACCAGAAATTGATGGGAGCCTCTTCTACTTTAATTTCATAAATACAAAATAGAGACTTAATGAAGCAAGTTACTAATGATACTATTCAAACTTTTAAAGTACACAGCAGTTTATCCTACAATGAAAGTCAATGCCTGGCAAATAAAATTACAGCAGCAATAAAAGAAAAGTGTCCCAGTGTACAGAGCTAATTATATTGCTAGTAATTAAGATACCAAGTCATCTAAAGCACTGTAGTTTCTAATGTACAGCAGAATTGCAGGCGTGCTTTTGTCTATTCTGTTTTCTTTGTGAGTGAACAGATAATAGGTTCATGGTTTAAGTTGAAAATAAACTGTATTACAACATTAAATCCTTAATTATCTGACCACTTGGAGTACAATTAAATATCTCTAAAAAGTGGTTGTTAGTTTAGTAAGCATTCCCAAGTTTTAAATGAAAAACCTGAACGTTTTAAATCTAATTTACTTAAATAGTGAAGCAAACATTGCAGTGACCATCAGCCAATGTTACTCTCCAGTTGTGTCATTTACAAATTGCAAAAGCCAGCTGGTCTTGATTTTTCATTTTAACCTGTGGGGGTTTTAGTGCCATTTTGTGGGCATAACATTCATTACATTTTATTAAGTTTTTTTTCTTTTTTAAAAAAACTCATCAATGTTGTGTCTATATTTGAACAGTAGAATGCAACTCATTCCAAAATTGTTTAGCCTAAGTATCTGATGCTTTGGGTTACAAGGTGATATAATAAATGTTCTTATTCACGGGTTGTCTTTTTTTCAGACAAGTTGTGCAGTCTCTAACTCAGTGGCTTGACAGATATGGAGTCATGTTTGTTTAATTTACTCTGATACTTAAACAGTGCAATCCATTTGTTCATCTAATATTCACTGTCCTTCTGAATTCATATCACAAAGAGAAATATAGAATGAATTTTGGTTTGAGAGATCTGAGTTTTTCTGTATATTTATGTATAATAACAAATTCATATGTTAAATGCAGATAGGGAAGATTAACATTTTTCAGTGACTAGCTGGATGATGTTTTGTATGATGCTGTCTGTTCATATGGGAGTCAGTGATATAAAAACTGAATATACTGCAAAATTCCCTGCTGGGGTAATTCAATGAAGCCAGTGGAGTTACACTAACACAGAATTTGGTCCATGGGTTTTTTTTTTTATATATATATTCACTTTTTTAACTTATGGGAGCATATTTTCTTATATTTATAAACAGTCATTCTTCACTGAAATCACAGGCAGTTACTGCAACTAGGAACAGAATTTGGCCCATTGCCTTTTGGGAGTGCTAACAAGTGCTGTAGTGCCCTGGTTCCCCATTTTTTTTATGCTGTGGACTGGCAAACACAAACTTTTGGTGGACCGGTAACATATTTCCATATTTATTATGCAAATAATGAATATGCAAACATGCAAATAAAATGTTACTGGTCCACCAAAAGTTTGTGAATGGGTTTGCTGGTCTGCAGTATAAAAAGCCCTGGCCCTCAGAACCCCACAGTGCCAGACCCCTGCCTCTTAAAGCCCCCACCCCGGAGCCCCAGTGCCTGCCCTGCTCCCCTCACCTAGTCCTGAGCTGCTTCCCAGCTGCCAGCTGAGTGCTGCTCCCTTGGTCACGTTTGTTCTAAGGCTGCCGTGCCGGGCACCACATGGCAATCCTGCTGCTCAGCAAACCGCTCTTCTACGGCCAGGAGGCTGCCTCTCCTAACAGCCGTGGCGGGAAGGGAGGTGCTGGATGGTGTACCTAACCCCCGGCCCCCAGAGCCGTTGCAGCCTGGTAGCCAGTGGTTCACGGCCCTAATGTACACACTGACAAAAGAGGGCAACGCTTATGCCTAGAATGTATTTACAAATTTTAGGGATGCACTGATGTTTAAATTCAAAATACCTCTGATTTTGAGAGGTCATTGCATTCAATAACTTATGAAAGCAAAGAGGCATTTACTTCAATGTACAAAGCAGCTGAATTTTCTGGCTAATTGATTAATTTATTTTGATATACCAAATCATTTTTTTCTTATATGCATTTACACTGAGTTCTGATATGACTTTTCCTTTTAATTCTGAGGAAACGAAATGGTTATGAAAATGATGGGGAGTTTATAAATATTGCAGTCATGTAGAGGTGTTCCTACAAAGCTTTGCAGCTGAACCTCATTCTAAACTTGTAGCTCGCACATTGTTCTAGTTGTGGGATTTGTATGGCCGGAGGCAGCTAGTCACGCTTCTTTGTATTTTGGACAGGAATGCAACAACATAGATGACTTATGTTCCATCTCATCCTCAGTATGCATAGAGATGGAAAGTTTGTTCATTTAGGGGCTTTTCCTATACCCATTGAAGTCAGCAGGAGCTTTGCTATTGAGTTAGATAAGCACAGGGTCAGGCCTTTAAGCTAGTGTGCCATTTCATTTCGCAGCATGCCACGTGTGATATCTTTAGTATCTAAAAATGCCGTATTCAGTGAAAATGAATGAAGAGTCCTTTCAGGCACTCTGTCATCCACACAGTGCAATGTCGTGCTCTTTAAAGGTAGACTAAATGCGGTGGATGTAAAAAAGGATTTAGACAGGCTGGTATCTGCCAGTTTTAATTCATCTGAACTTGACATCATCGCTGTTCTTAGATTTATTTGGACAGACAAGGTTCTTCTTCAGATGGAAAGGGGCATTTGGGAATTTGTAACTTTAAAGTAGCCTGGATTTACACCTGATAGGCAGTGTTACATCAGGCTGAGTTACTGTGCAAAGAAGATGAAAAAAATCTAATAGGGATACAGTTTTCATCTAGCTGACCCCTGTGAGTGCTTTTCTTCACCTTTTAGTGAATTTCTCTTTTTTCTCTCCCGTCACAATTTCTTAAATTTTGCATAGGGTAAATAATGTCACTGTCAGATTCAAAAATCATCCACAGAAACAATCTGATGAGATTTTTGCTTTTTTGCCATTTTCTTATCTCTCCCCAGCTGTCTTGATCCTTACTATTTCAGTTTATAGCTTTTTAACGAAGTCTGTTTCTACTCTATAGCTTATGTTAGCATAATGTATGTTACTCAGGGATGTGAATAAAATACCCTCTGAGGGGCATAAGTTACATAGACACAGGGCTGCTGAGAGATTTGCCTAGCCCTTGGACAAGGTGGGCGATCCCTAGCCCCAGGACTCCCTGGAGGGCTGGGGCCTTGAACAGAAGTGATGGGGCTCGGGGACTAGCTTACCCCAGCCAGCCCTTTAGCACTGCCTGGCCCGCATGGCCCAGGGCTCCAGCAGTGAACCCGGGCTTCAGTCACTGCCATGGTGGTGTCAGACAAGAGCCCCAGGCCCTTTTAAATCACCAGGCCCCAAGGCAATTGCCCCTTTTGCCCCCCCTGTATGTGGCTCCTGCACTGACACAAACACCAGTGTGCACAGCGCTGTGTTGGCAAGAGAGCTTCTCCCATCGACAGAGCTAGCACCGCTCAGAGTGGTAGTTCCATTTTGCTGATGCCCATTGTCATAGAGCTGTGGTTCTCAACTGGTGGTCCATGGTGACTTTTTCGGTGGTCCACAGGAACATTGTCCAAAGTCACACAGCGTGAGCAGGTGCCGCCGTTAGGCTGTTTTACGCCGTGTTCACAAGCACGCGGCGCGTCATCCATAGCGTCACTTAGGACGCAACCACGTTGTGTTGCCAGTAACTTCCGTCTGAGGCTCTGAGCATCAGTGTAGCTGCCGCCGTCGTGCTGAGAGGTTGCTGTGTCGTTCGTCGTGTGCTACATGTGCTGGAGGTAAATTTTTTGATTGGCCTGGTGGTCCGTGGACTGAAATGAGTTGAGAACCACTGTCATAGAGCATCTTCACCAGACACACTGAAGTGCAACAGTTGCAGCACTATATTTGTAGACAAGCTCTAAGAAGTATAGTGGAGGGTGAAAAGACTTTTTTGGGGGCCTATTCACTAGATGTTTATTTATCCAGTCTCTTGGAGTTTTAAACACAATGGTTTCAAGTCCCCAAAGTTCATGGAAACAGTTTATTTGGTTTTTGATTCATGCAAGGCACTCAGCACAGTGATCAGGAGACATATAAGTCAGTGTGTCATGCTGAAATTGGGACCTCTGGAGCTTAATATAGGAGAATCTGCAGCTTGAGTTAAAAGCCAGCTGGCTCTCAGCTAAGGCTGTAGAGCAGTGGTTCTCAAGCCTTTCCACAGACCACAAATTGCTAATGGAAACTCACCGTTAATTACATAATTATGCCCAAGCCATTTTGCTAGTGCTGCAGCCAAGGAGAATGTTTGACTTTAAATTATTGAACAGATTAAGCATTTTAACTTTCTCATGTTAGTATTAATTTATGTCCCACACGAAAGGTTTCAATGTTTATTTATGGCAGGCCTGGGGAACCTTTTTTTTAGTCTTAGGCCACTGATCTACAGAAAAAACCTTTGGTGACCACACAAGTGAGAAGCAAAAAAACTCCAAAACCCCTCAGCCTTCACTGATGTGGTCCCCAACTGAGGCTTCTTCTAGACTGCAGGCTTCTTTGGGAAGAAGCTTTTCCGGAAGAGATCATCTGAAAAAAACTTTTTCCAAAAGAGCGTGTCCACACGGCCAAAGCGCATCGAAAAAGCAATCTACTTTTTCAAAAGATAGCGTTCACACTGAATGGATGCTATCTCACATTTAAGCTGTGATTACTATGGATGGAATGGCCACCAGGGCACCTGTGCTTTTTCCTCCCTCCTCTTCTTTTGAAAGAATTCCCTCTTCCCTGTCCATACACGCCTTTTTGCGAAAGAGCTCTTTCGGAAAAAGGCTTCTTCCTTATAGAAAGAGGTTTACCAATGACAGAAAAATCCCTCTGTTCTTTCAATTTTTTGTTGAAAGAAAGTGATTGCAGCATGGATGTAAGTGAAGTTTTTCGGAAAAACAGCAGTTTTCCCAAAAAAACTCTGTAGTGTAGACATAGCCTAAGACACCTCATTCTTCTGATGCTCTAGCAACACGGGGTGAGGGGAAGGGACAGTGAGGACTGAAGTTCCCATAGACCAGATTTACTTTTCTGGGATTCCAGAGTTAATGGATTTTGTGGACCCTCTTAGGCTCTGAGGTGGGGACAAAAATGAGGGGTTCATTGTGTGGGACACTGAACAAGGAGCGGCTGAGGGTTTTGGGCTTATTTAGCCTGCAGAAGAGAAGAGTGAGGGGGGATTTGATATCAGCCTTCAATTTCCTAAAGGGAGGTTCCAAAGAGGATGGAGAGGGGCTGTTCTCAGTAGTGATGGATGACAGAACAAGGAGCAACGGTCTCAAGTTACAGTGGGGGAAGTCTAGAGAGGTGGTGGAATCTCCATCCCTAGAGGTTTTTAGGTCCTGGCTTGACAAAGGCCTGGCTGGGATGATTTAGTTGGGGTTGATCCTGCTTTGGGCAGAGGACTGGACTCAATGACCTCCTGAGGTCTCCTCCAGCCCTAGGATTCTATGATTCTATGACAGAGCTGCCAGTGAGTGGCAAAGGGCTGAGGTGCAGGATCTGGGCGGGAGATGGGGTGCAGGATGCGAGGTCTGGGTGAGAGGTAAGGTGCAGAAGCAGGCTGGGAGTAGGGTGTCTGACCAGGGAGTCCAGAAGGTTTGGATTACATGAGGTAGGGGGGAAGAAGTTTGGGTGAGGGAGGGGCTTAGTCTAGCTGGGAGACTTTACCTGGCTCCGAGCCAGCAGCCCAAAAGTTTCCTTAGCCAGAGTCCCTACCTTACAGCCCTGTACCTGCTCAGGGGAGCTGCAGGAGACATGTTTACTGCTTTGAACTGAATGTTGTAAAAGGTAGGGGGATGAGAAAGGAGGGGCACTTTGCATTCTGCCTATCCTGCAAACAGGCAGCTGCTATTGGCTGAAACTGGCCAATGGAAGCAACTGGGGGTGGGGGTAGCGTAAGAAGCCTTTCTCCCTTCCTCCCAGGCTCTTGGTCTTCAGAAACACCAATACACCCGTGGCCCTGCAGCTGGCTTTCCTGAGTGCTGAGCAGGGGGTGGGGCAGGCAGGGAGCTGGCTGAGTCTCTAGCATGCTCAATTGGCCCGCAGATTATCTTTTGCCCAGCCCTGCCTAGGAACAAGCTGGAGGTGTAGGGTCTTGATGGGGGGAGGGGGAAAGAGGGGATTGGGATGCAGGGTCTGGGCATGGGAGGAACTGCTTACCTGGCTCCATGCCCTTGTGGGTCCCAATATGGTCTCCCGGTGATCCCATTGACTGCAATTCCAGCCAATGAGAGTGGCAGGGAATGCCCATCATTATGCTGGTGTTCCTCCAGCAATCTGGGTGGGAAGCAGCATAGAGCCACTTTATCTGTTCTCTCTTCACACTTCTTCCCCCTTCCTGTGGGAAAAGCCCTTAATTATGCTCAGAAGCTGCAGGGGGTAGCCGAGTTAGTCTGTACAGGATAAATTTTAAAAACAACAAGTAGTCTGGTAGCACTTTAAAAACTAACAAAACGTGTAGATGGTATCATGAGCTTTCATGGGCACAGCCCACTTCTTCAGATGACCAGAGTCATTATTCTGCCATTCCTCCAGCTGAACTGGGCAGGAGGGAGGCAAGAAATGCCATATGGCTCTGCTCTCTGTCTGACACATAACACCCTCGCTATGCCTCTGGTCTCTCTCTCCCTCTTTCCCTCTCCCCCTTTTCTCCTCGCCCTCTGTAAGCAGTCTCAGTGCCACTAATTGGTTCAGTGTGCCACACCCAGAAGGTGTGTGGGTTATACATGAGCAGTTAGATGAGTTTGCACTTCCTGGGCTGTGTGGAAGGTGATCTTTTCAAAAAACCCTCAGGGTCAGATTTTCAAAGGTATTTCAGCATCTAGAGAGGTAGATAGGCACCTAATGGACTTTTCTAATGTACCTCCAAGTACATAGCTTCCATTTAAATCAACATGAGTGAAGTGCCTGGATGCTTTTGAAAAGCCTGCAAGGCACTGTGTGCATCTTTAGTCACTTACATACCTTTGGAAATCTGACCCTACAATCTTTAACTTCAAATTGGACACAAAAGAATTCATGAGCTCCTGTGCCGCTTAGGCAGGATGGAAGGAGAGTGGGTGCACTCAGATGTGCAGAATTTGCTGAGGCATCAGTGATATTGACTAACGTTCTAAATCAAAGTGAAAACATTTCCCAGGATCTTGGCTTGATATCAGCAGGAACTGAACACAATGAAATTAATAGGGGTAGATTTTTGTTTTAATTTCATTGTACTTACTCTCATTTGGGATTCTCTAAGCATTTTCTAATAGCAGGGCTAATTTGTGCATTGTCTTCATGGGTGGCAAACTTCCTCTGTTGCCACTCGCACGGGTCAGAGTCATTGAGTTCTAGCACTCCATAGCACACAATCACTACTCTCTTCAAATGCTCCTGGGATGCAAGTCACTCCAAAGTAAGAAGGGAGAGGTAAGACTATAAACCCTGCCCTCTGTACTGACCAGCAGAGCTCACTGCATGTGGAGAGAGGGCCAACTGGACCCCTTGAAGCTCTAGGAAGAGTTGTCCCTAGTGGGGCCAACTCCAATATTTTTGGAGGTGTGGGGCAAATTCTGCCTTACCCTGGCAGGGAGGGACCCCTTTCTGGTCCCTGTTCATTCTCATACCACTTGTCCTGCAGGGGACCTCATATCTCCCTTAGCCAAGGAGTCTTCCCTCTCTCTTGACCACACTGTGCATGAGCCAGTGCCACGGCTGCACGCTACCATCTAGGGACAGACTCCCCATGTGTCATATTGCAATGCTATTCACCGAAGTTTGGACCAGCTGCCCCTCCATCTGTACAAAGAGCAGCCAGGTCTAGTTTCAGTGGCATTGCCACCACACAGCCAGAGCAATGCTCTGAACCATACTGATATATCACAGGATCACTGTTTAAAAGAGGCACCTCCGGCTCTGTGGCCTATGGAACTTTGAAGAAGTGTAAAATCCTTAGAGGGAGACAGAGTTTTTTCCTTGCAGTGCTCCCTCCCCCAATTTGTGCCACTGAATGTCCCCTATGGATTTCATGACAGCAATAGAGACCTCCAGTACTGCTCCAAAAGCACAGATAGTTTCCACTTGAGCAATCTGAGAACATCCTTTGTCTCAGTTACAGTGACCAGGTACCCAGGTTTTGACTGGAACCAGGGACAACAGGTCTGCAGAAATTTTGCTAGTGCCCAGAATGTCCAGAACCCTCATCCCTCCCCCACTCAATCTCTCTCTTACCCCCCTCCCCATACTCACCTGCCTAAGTCTGGGTGGGAGAGGGTGTGGGCTTTGGAGTTTGGGAGCTGGGTGAAGTCTCTGGCCTGGAGCAGGTGATTGGGGGTTGGAGGCAAGCTCTGGGAGAGAATTTGGGCACAGAAGGGGTGAGGGTGGGATTCTGGGGGACTTGGGTACAGGTGAGATTTTGGGATGCAGTCTTGGGTGCTGGCTCTGTCCTGGGGCAGGGAGGAAAGGTCCTAGGTCCAGCTCTGGGGCAAGAAGAGGGAAGGGAATTTGAAGGCAGGATGGTAGAGAGGGAAGAGGGTTCAGACACTGGAGAGAGTGGGGTACACAAGGAGGTGTGGGGGGAAAGAATGGGTGTGCCACGCCTACCTGGGGCACCTTCCTCTGGCAGTGGCTCCGGGCAGGGTGCAGGTCACTGGGTGCTGCTGCTCCTGCACATTCCCCTTTCTGTGTGTCCCCTAGCCCCAGCCTGCCAACCCTAGATGACTTAAAACACCTTGAGGCCCCACCGCCATCTCCAGTAGTACAGCAGGACTAGAGTGGCTTCCTGCTGCTCGCTCCCTATGGCTGCTGGCACATGTGTTCCTGTGGCCTGGGACAGGGGTGTGGTGTCTCTGTGCTGTGTGCTGCTCTAGCAGTTGGAGGAGCAGCATATGGAGACACCTCCCCTGGCCTCAATGACACACATGCTAGCAGCCGTGAGGAGTAAGCAGCAGGAAGCTGTTCTAGCTCTGCCATTCTGCCACCCCCAGGGTATTTTAAGTTGCCTAGAGTTGGGAGGTGAGACCAGGGGATGCCCAGGGGGACAAAAGAGGTCTAGGAGATGCAAGGGGCAGAGAGCATAGAGGGTGGCAAGTGGTAAATTTTTGTGAAGTCCAGCCCCAGGCCAGGAATATTCCTTTTGCCTGGGCACCATGAACCCATATAATTAGCCACCTGTGATTGGAATATCTGGTCAAAAAGAAATCCTGATAGCTCTGGTCAGCACTTCTGACTGACCCATTGACTGTCCTGTTGGCAGCCTACCTTCTAGAGGGCTGTCTTTGCCATAGAGAAAATCTGGATTATTTTTGCAAAATATTAGAATAACTCTCCGATACAGTATTTCTGGCAGCAACAGATACTGTTTGGGCCAAATTGCTAACCGAGATCTTTACACCCACCACTAATGGTTTTAGGACAGCATTTCCAAGAATGAAAACATAAAACGGCAGTTTTTATTTATAGAATAAGCTTCACACCGGATTGGTTTACAGGTCTCTTTGCTCTTATGTCTTTGTTCCAAGATATTCAAATTCAATAGCACAGCTTTTGCCTCACTTATTTATATTACATTATGTTCTTGGCTTCATGGATTACCAGTGTACTCAGCACAAACAACATGTAACCTTCCTGAATGGGAATGATTTGGGTATTAGGGTTTGCCTCCCTCATCATCTGAGGGGCAGAAAATTACTGGTGTCTGCCGAAAGAAGCAATGCCCTGTCCTCATTAAAGAATGTTGTGTTCATGCAATGCGTATGTACACACAATTCCAAAGCAAAGTGGAGACATTTATTGTGCTCATTTGCATATGAATAGATACAATACATTTTCATTCTTACAATTATTTCCAAATGATGCTTTCATGTTGGGAACACACTGAAAGGGCCTGAATAGGTTTGTCACTGATGAGTTCTTCTCTCTTTTTGAAGAAAAAAAAATGCAGGTTCTTTAGTCACATAATTAGTAGCAGATTTGGATTGTTCTACAAACTATTTCAGTTCACATTTAATGATCTATCCCTCTTGTTTCCAATTAAATCATCAGTTTCAGGGCACTAGCTCCAATTCCACAATAATAAGACAGTAATCTAAGTGCTATAGGCCTGTCTGTTCAAAATAAGGCCTCTAGAAGAGAGGGATAATCTTTTTAAAAAATTACTTTAAAATGCTATAGTCAACTTTGTCTTCCGATTAATTATTCATATTTTAAGACCCACAAAAAGATGGTACATGGCCTCTGTGTTTTATTAACTTTTGTGCGAATGTTAAATTAAGAGAGCCACATTATTACATTGCTTCTTCCACCCTGGCATTTGTTAATGCCCCTACTTGACTGCATAAATGCAGTTTTCTTGATAAATTTCTTCTCAGGTCAGGTCAGATACCACCTGATTAGTAACGATTAACTTTGTTTTTATAAAGCTCAGTTGGGACATATGTGAAGTTGTAACTTCTTTGACTCACACAGATGCAAACACAGAAGTTGGAATTTAATGGTTTTGGTGTGTTAGCTTTTCTTTGGCTCTGTGACTGATTGCAGTGCCCCAGGTAGCACTCATGAGTATGTTAAAGATGTTGATTTGTTAAAGATCACAGTTCAGTAGATGATAGAAGAAGGATATAGTTCTTTCTTTTTAATTTTTGCTTTGGTAGGGGATATCGTACAATAGCCAATAGGTACTTTGTTCATCTTCTATCCTGTTATGGCTACCCTCAAGAGTTACAGACACAGAGCAACACTTAAGATCCAAGGGAATTATACTGCTCTTGCTCTAGAGGTCTAAAACAAAGGAGTTATCAACCTACTCAGAAATGTGTCCTTTCAGTGTATATACACTTTGACTTTGAAAGTAACAACTGAACGAATGTATATGCAACTTGGCAATATTACTTGGTCAGTTCTGAAGAACAAAACTTAGAGGATAAAGATTCAAGAACTGCTACATAGTACTTTTGAATGAACTGAAATTGTAAGACAACAAGTAGTCCTGTGGCACCTTAGAGATGAACAAAAATATATACAATAATACTATATATATTTTAGTCTATAAGGTGACGTCTACACAGCAACATTATTTCTAAATAACTTAGTCTGTATCTACACAGAAGGCAGTTATTTTGAAATAATGTTGAAATACTGTCAAGCTGAAGGACTTCTTACTCCAACTCCTGTAACCCTCATTGTATGAGGAGTAAGTGAAGTCTTCCAGCTTGACAGTATTTCAACATTATTTCGAAGTAACTACCTGCTGTGTAGACACGGATTACACGGGAGGAAGAGTGCTCTATTTTGAAATAAGTGCTGAGTAGACACTCCCAATTTTGAAATAACCTATTTCGAAATAAGCTACGCAATTGACGTAGCTCAATTTGCATGGCTTATCTCGAATTAAGCCCTGCTGTGTAGACACACCCTGAGGTGCCACAGAACTACTCATTGTTTTCAAAATCACAGACTAACATGGCTACTCCCTCTGAAATTGTAAGGAAATACACACACAAAAAGGAAACACTTAGAAAGAATTACTGTGCTGTGATGGATAATAAAATAGCCTTGTGGATGTGATCTGGCATATCCATATCTCTGTTATTGTACCGCACCTATCACAGTGGTATCTGAATGTATTAATACATACACAAGAGGATTGTTGTATCTTTCTCTCCTCCTTAATGTAGAGACTCTTGTCTATAAAATATAATTATGAAAAAGTATATATATATTCAATAGGACTAGAAAATGAGATCACATTTACAAAGTCCCAAACATTTACTCATACTGAGTAGCATTCTACTCTGCAAATAGACCTGCTGATTTCAATATGACAGCTTCTGAAGTAAGATACTACTAAGCTTAGCAGTAAGAATCTGGCCCTTAATGTTTTTTTTTAATTCTCTGTTCTTTCCTCATATGGGATTCATTGGTACAAAACTAACTACAACTTTAAAAACTAGGGCCAACATTTTCAAACTTGAGTGCCTAAATTTAGGATCCTGGATCCATATTTAGGGCTCTGATGGGAAGAGGGCAAATTTTCAGAAAGACAACAGAACTTGAACTCCTATTGAGATCATTTGATTAATCAACCCACAATGTGATCTCTATTCTGCAAACCTTCTTCATGAGGATTTCTCTTTGGCTTCAGTGGGAAGTTGGTGAATTCATAAACAGCTGGCTCAAGCCCTATTCCAATTAAACTTTTTACTTATTCACATTTCATAGAGCCCAAAATCATTCATCTTTAAGCCATGTAGCTGTTTTTTTGTCAGTTCTTTCTGAATGTCTTGCTGAATAATCTGTACAATGTACATTTTAGAAAAAAGAGCACATTAAAAGTTTGATTATGAAATTTTACAACTAGTGTTGGAGTTCTGCCATGATTTACATACCTGCTTTTTAAATTCAGCCACACATCTCTTTTGCTGTTTAAGTCATGAGAAAGTGGTGCTATACCCTCATTTGTGGTAAAAAGAATTGGCTCTTTATCATGTAGGGTATGTCTACACTACCACCCTAGTTCGAACTAGGGTGGTTAATGTAGGCATTCGAAGTTGCAAATGAAGCCCGGGATTTATATATCCCGGGCTTCATTTGCATCTTGCGGGTGGGCGCCATTTTTAAATCCCCTTAGGTCGAACTCCGTGCCCGCGGCTACACGCGGCACGGAGTAGGTAGTTTGAATTAGGATCTCTAATTCAAACTACCGGTACACCTCGTTCCACGAGGAGTAATGGTAGTTCGAATTAGAGATCCTAATTCGAACTACCTACTCCGTGCCGCGTGTAGCCGCGGGCACGGAGTTCGACCTAAGGGGATTTAAAAATGGTTCCCGTCCGGCAAGATGCAAATGAAGCCCGGGATACTTAAATCCCGGGCTTCATTTGCAACTTCGAATGCCTACATTAACCACCCTAGTTCGAACTAGGGTGGTAGTGTAGACATACCCGTAGAGAGTAGTTACGGTCTCAAACTAGTAGCAAGTATAATAAGAATGTATAGAAATTGAAAGAATAATGCTGCATTTATTTCATTGTTGGGATAATAACTTCCCCTTTTAATCCATCAGTGTGAATCCAATAGAGTAGTGTAAGGGTGGAAAAACCTGCAGTTGCTGATTATAAATAGGGCTTATCTTCCATTCTTCTATACTTTCCTCACCTGAGGCACTCAGACATATAAAGGACTCGTTTCTTTGCCTGGCAGCTTATGTCATAACATCCTGGCAAAGTGCAGTCTGG
Organism: Pelochelys cantorii; assembly: GCA_032595735.1. Taxonomy (NCBI): domain Eukaryota; kingdom Metazoa; phylum Chordata; order Testudines; family Trionychidae; genus Pelochelys; species Pelochelys cantorii. The sequence continues at coordinate 325,925,943 of CM064326.1, read as the reverse complement.
ATGCGTTGTCTGTGACATGGTTTCTTAGTGGGCTACTTAATTGACGACAGTTCAGGCACAGAATTTCAGACATCCAGGAGGCCAAGACATCTCTTGTTTTGTGCTTTAGACCTTATACAACAAATGGGGCAGAAGTCAGTGAATTAAATAGGTACAACAGACTGCCTTCTTCCTTCTAGGAATGGTTTTCTCTGACAGGGAACCTAGTGACCAGTCTGGAATACTTCAGATGCTGAAAGTACCATGGTTCTTGAAAGTGTTCTGTGTTTTGTGTCATGGTCTGAGGGACCATCGCCAATTTTAAGGTGCATTGTCCTATGAACTCTGTGATAGACCAGACTAGTTGGCTGCCACAGTCCAATGGAGGGCAGGTATACAGGATAAACAGTTTTCTATTCCCTGAATAAACTCCCAGAGTCTGCCAGTGGTGTAGCGATGGGGAACTGGGGCGGCAGTTGCCCTGGGCACCATGCTAGGGGAACATCAATTTAGTCCCCCTCTGTTCCCCCTGTCATCCCTCGGCTTGCCTGCTCCTCCTCCACCTGTCACCTCCAGCTGGAGCCTTCTCCCCACCTCTCTGCCCCCAGCCCGACCCTCCTCCATCTCTGCTGGCAGGTTAGTGCTTGTGGGGGCCCAGCCCCAAACTGGAGGGTGTGGGGGAAGACACGGTACAAGCTCCCCCACTCCCAGGGTCAGGCTCAGCCATGTGCCAGGTTCAGGGCCCTGCCACGCAGCAGTGGCGGGCAGGGGCGCACATTCTTCTTTTGCCCCCGGGAGCATCACACCCTCACTACACCTCTGGAGTCCGCTGCCCCATAATTCAGGCAGGCAGACACCTGAGGCTAGTTGATAGCTGGCCTGAAGGAGCAGGCTAATCAGACACCTGTAGCCAGTTAAAACTGGCATGCTGTTTTAAAAGGTTTCCTCCAGGTAAGGAAGGGGGAAGGTGAAGAGGGATGGACTGAGAGAAGGAAGTGTGTTTGTGGAGAAGGGAAAGATTCAGTCAGGCACCAGAGAAAAGATATTAGGGGAGCATTTGGGGAAGTGGCCCTAGAGAAAAGGCTGCTGAATTGGGGCTAGAGGGGAAAACGCAACTGGAACCTGTCTGGACTGGAGTATTGGGTGGGCCCAGGCTCCCCCCAACCTCCTTGCAGCACAGAAAGAACTAATTCTGGGAAAAGGAAGTGCAGGATTACAGAGGGCTCTTTCCCTCCCCATTCATTGACTTTGATGAAGATGGCTCAATAAGCTGTAACCCTGACCTCTAAAAACATAAGAGGCAGCATGGAGTGTCACAGTGACCCTCAAAGGCACGTAATAACTGCCTAAGGAGTGCAGGACCCATGGGGCACAGCCAGAATTTTGCCACTACTCTGACACGTGATTGGAAAGCTAGGAATCTTGTACCTGGGACATTAGAAGACAAAACAATGTGCTATACCCAACATTATTTTAGTCTTTGACTAAAGGACAGAAAGAAGTGGAATAACCAAAGTCAACTCTTAATGTGTGGCTCTATTCTGAAGAGTGACCATGTAAAAATGGCACTTTCATAGTCAGCTTTTCTGCCTCCAACTGTCATCTCAGCTGATGTTAGTGAGAAAAAGCTTCTTTTAATACTTTTGTTTCTTCTGAGACCTACAGAGTCATCACAGCTAAGAGGGTGAACTGGATTCAATTCATGTGCCTCATCAACCAGATTGTGCAAAGCAATGATGCCTTGCAAATCCATTAAAAGTTTGTGCAAAAGAATGAAAGAAGCTAGCTTGAGTCCCTTTTCATTAAAGTGGGGAAGTTTTGACTACACCTACCCTGAAAATCATTGACTTAGTAATCCTAGGAGTCCATAGTGCCATATTTTTAAAGAGTCATTTCTTAGATTTCTCACACTTGCATACTCTCCATTTCCTGGTGGAATCCCAATTGTCCATTATTTGGAGGCCACTTTCTCTCCAAGGCATAACTACATGAATACTGATCAACAGACTGTAGCTAATGTTGATACTTAACATTACTGGCTATCACTCCTAAACATACTAATTTCCCTTTCTCTATTACTGTGTGTTGCATTTCAAAAAATGGCTATAGAGGACAATCATCAATGATCCGAGACCCAGCATTCAGATGTTTAAGGTTAGTTAAACAAATTGCATACACCTCTAAATTTGTGGCATTCACTGTATGCAATGTGCTTTTTTGTTGCTTCACATTATGCAGCACTGTTGAGAAATCAGCTACAAATAAACATGATTGTAGAAGAGATAGGAAAGAGTGGGCATTATCGCAGTCATTTAAATAAAAAGAAGCTAGCACAATAGATGAGGTGGGCTTTTTCTTGAATTGCATCACTGCTTGATAAAATGTAATAAATCATTCCTAATGTTTTCCCCCTATTTCATTAAGAGAATGTGCAAATAAGCTATAAGTACATTGATTCTTTGAGCTATGGCATTCATCTAAAAAACAAGACTGTACAAATTTATTTCTCCAGAGGAAAAGCTAGAATAATTAGGGAAATTTTGGAATAGAATGCTTAATCAATATGATAATACCATATGAAGACAACCATATGTTTTCACAGTGAGGTATTTTGATAGGTAGTTAGAATACTCTTGGTAAACAAAATTGCTCGTATAGGTTGTAATTATTTTCTGTTAAAACTACATAACTGTCCAGTAGAATGGATTCCCCCAAATTATTTTGTTTTGAACAGCAGAAAATGAGATTAATTTAAATTACAGTTTAGATGAAATTACATGATACGAGTATAAAACATACTTCAGGGAACTCTTAACTCTGCATATCAGCCGAACATACTAAGCATTTCCTATAAACATATAAATAGTAGATAAGTATAAAAAAATCATACATTTTCTGAACTCATTGGACTAATGTTAAGGAGCTATATAAACAATATCCACATTTTACTGAAGACAGTACCCTTTCTCATCACAAGTACTTCTTAGTTTCAGGGACAAACTTCAGGTATTCGGAACCTATGCGTTTCCTTTGGGATGTATTTAACTGCCATTGTCAAGACAATGGCTGAGCTTAACACAGTTAAGAATGGCATAGCTCAGCATAAAGACAAAGGACCACTTTAACTACATCAGGCCTAAGATCAACATATCTCTTGCACTCCTAAAGTAAAACTCCGGTCATCTGAAGAAGTGGGCTGTGCCCACGATAGCTCATGATACCATCTACATGTTTTGTTAGTCTATAAAGTGCTACCAGACGATTTGTTGTTAAGTTTCTCCTGTACAGACTAACTTGGCTACCTCCCCCCCTCCTCCCCCCCAAGTCCCTAAAGCACAATTAGTCTCTAAGATTTCACAGGACTATTCGTTTTTAAAGTTACAGACTAATACAGTTACTCCTCTGAGACTTCATAGATGTTAAGGCCAGAAGGGACAATTGTGATCATCTAGTCTGAACTCCTACATGTTGCAGGACATAGTGCATCATCCACCTTCTCCTGAAATAGATCCATAACCTCTGGCTGATTATTAAATTGTCATTTAAAGACTTCAAGTGAATCCACCATATATTCTCATTCAACCCAATGTAGTAAGCTGAGGGTCAGTAACATGGAGTCAGCAGGTCTGAATAAAGGCCTGTAACTTAAAAACAGAAACAGGCCTGGAATCTAGTGAGCAGGACTTTGGTTCAGTAACACAGGAGCCAAAAAGGAGGTCCTATTGATAATTGTGTGATTATGTTAGTTAGGTTGAGCATGGAAGGAACATAGGGAGGCACCGAGTACAGACTGTAAGCCGAAGGGGAGTAGCGGAATATCTTAATAAGAAATGTCTTGTACAAAAGACTACCCAAAAACTAATGCACATACCGACCTAGGTTCAGGACCGCGCTGAAATTGACAGCAGGAAGGATAGTAAGTAAGCTCCGCTTCCGTAAGGTGAGGGGTGGTAACCAGGCAACAGAGGTTGGCAACCTGGTACGTAAAGAAATGATGTAAGTTGTTTGTACATATCTATAAAAGGGCATCACAAATGGTGCACACCGACCGACCATGAGGGGTACGCACTAGGCATCTGAAATGGCAGGTGTCATTGCCGAGAGTTACAGAACACACAGTGGCTTAACATTGGCTAACCACTGTTAATATCTGTTATTTGGCAATAGGCCTGCTATGTGTTGGTACACTGTCAACGCTTGCAGAATGCACAGTAGTTTCGTGTTGAGACTTTCTGCTGACAACTGTTAATGCATAGCATTTGACAAAAAACCTGCTCGATTGATTTCATCCTTGCCTGAATCTGTCGTTTCTGGGGGCTCTCAGAGATCCACTGTGTTTACCCAAGTGCACGGGGTCTAACACTTTAGATAAAGGGAGCGCACGCACACATGCAGCCTTAAGTTTATCATCATCGATGGAGTAGGGGTCCTGTCAGGAGAGCACCGGGACAACCCTGAAAACCCTGACTGATGACACCCAGCAAGTGACTTGTGCCCTACACTGCAGAGGAAGGTGAAAAAACTCCGTGTCTCTGCTAATTTGATCTGGGGGAAAAGTCATTCTTGACTCTGATGTGGTGAATAGTTAAGTCCTTAACATGTTGCTGAGACCTACCAGACCTGGAAAAGAATTCTCTATAGGAACCTCATCATGTGTCCTATCTCCAGCCATTGGAGATATTTGCTACTAACAGTCACAGATTAGGCAATCAATTCATACCATCCCCTCCATAAATTTATCAAGCTCAGTCTTGAAACCAGTTAGGTTTTTATTTCTCTCTACTCCCCTTGGAAGACTGTTCTAGAAATTCACTCCTCTGATGCTTAGAAACCTTTGTTTAATTTCAAGATCGTTGATCGTCAGTTTATATCTATTTGTTCTTGTACAACTCAAGAGGAGTTATTAATTTAAATAATTCCCTTCCTGTAGTTTATCCCTCTGATGTATTTAGAGGGAGCAATCAGCTCCTTAATTTTCCTCTTATAATGAAAGTTTTCCATTCCTCTGATCATTCTAGTAACTCTTTTCTGCACCTGTTCCAGTTTGAATTCATCTTTGTTAAATGTAAATATCATTCAACATATTATTTAGTCAATGAAACCATTGGGTAGTAAGAACTATGCTTGAGAATATTTGCAGAATTGAGCCTTGATGCAACTCTGATGCATGGATTTAAAAGCACTTTACAAACAATTAATTGTTACTACATCTATGGTAGATACGCATTATGCCTACTTTGCAGATGAGCAAACTTAGTCTTAGAAAGATCAGTCTAAGTTTAATACAACTAGGGAGTGGGAAAAGAGCCCAGGGATCCTATCTGCAATCCCCCATTCTGTTCACAATGTATACATTCTTTTCAACCTTTCTGTTCATGTACTACATTGATGTTAGTTTATGTTGCTTATTTATCTGAGCTATCTGAGATTAGCATTGAGTGTTATTGTTAAACAAGATAATAGTGAGCCACAAGAACAACAGTTTTACACAGTGTGAAATATCAAAATACATTGCCCTCACTTTTGTCTCGACCATTGGTGCAAATTAAGTACTTGCACCTCCAACTATAGTATTGCAGGTGAAAATCAGGTGGCTAGTGGCACAAGTGTTCTGATGTGCAGGCGCAAGTCTGATGCAAGCTATGCTCACAAAAATGAAGCAGAGCTATAGACCATCTGGAAATATATCCTTGAATACCTTTCCCTATATAAATTGCTAGAGCATGTGCAAGTAATAGCACTAGAGCAAAGTTATGTTTCTCTCAGATGCACTTCAAACGTTCCCATTACATTGGTTTTATGCACAACTGTTGTACATTCCTCTGAGGTAGGAAAATGCTGTTTTAAATATGTCAGCTATATCTATGTTGTGGTACAAAAGAGTATTTTTCAAAGTTTGGAAATATCGAGTTCAATGTACCTGAGATCCGTCATTAAATCAGTAGCCGCTTTTGGATATTCTGTCTTTAGAGCAGTTGATCGAATAAATTACTTAGCCTCTCTGTTCATCAGTTTCCCACCTGTGAAATAAGAGTGAGCAGCTATTCCTACCATCATAATTCTCCACTGAAGTTGCTGGCATATGGCAAAACTTCAGGGACTTTATCAGGAATTCCCCTTCAATTTCTCCTCCTGGTAGATGGGTTGTGATGTATGGTCTCCAGGCTGCTTCCCTCCCTCTTCTTGTTGCTGGATCTCAGTCCATATAGGGCAAGAAGAAGCAAGGAGGAGAGTGAAGGAGACATCCAGGTTCCCAGTATTCTGGAAGGGTGAACAACTGGCAGAGGGGGATAGAGCAATAAGGAAAGGAGAAAAATGGAGTGAGAAGGGCTAAAAAGGGGGTGATAGCAACTTAGTGAGAAACAGACACAGGGAAGTCACTAGAAAGACCAGGTACAGAGTTGGGGATGGGGCAGGAGTCAATTTCCCCATGAATCATTTCAGACTGTAGCCGGGTGGACTGATTTTAAATCTGTTATTTACATCCACAAGCTAGAAGCATGGATTTAAATAATGGATTTTAATTATGTTTTCTGTTTGTACTTTTTAGTTACTTTCATAAAGAAAGGTTGCTTCTCTTTGCTTGGTAACTATTAAAACATGTGGATTTGCAACTACCGGTAAATATAACCTTTACACTAAATTCTTTGTATTAGCCGGAAGGATACATGATTTCTATATACATTCCTTTAAACAGTCATATAGCTTAATTTACATTTATCCAGGTTCTTAAAATTTTACTTTTTTACTATATTAACAGATGGTGACTTATCCATTTTGTGTTGACTAAATAATTATTTTATTACATTTTATTTGTGGTTTGTGTCCTGCTCTATTTGGATGTGAATTAAAGACATATATTTTCTGTTTTACCAAATGCCTTGAATATGCTGGACATGTAAGGTTTTTTTTATCAAAATGTGTTGCATTTAAAACTAACTGATTTATTAAGCAAAGGAAATATTGCCTGCACTTAGTGAATTGACTTGTTTCTGGTCATCGTGCTTTCAGAATGATAGAACTAATAGATTTCATCCTCTCTCATTTCTTTTTTTAGTCATAGCTTGGAAAAGGAAAACGGCCTTTCCTGTTTTTCAACTCCCAATGGGCTTCTTAAATTTGAATTAAGTAGTCACTGACCTGACTGAGTTGAACGATAAAAATATTCTTTCTGTACCTTCAGAGTAGGCCACTGCTGTCAAAAGCTGGTTTAGCACTTCAGCAGACTCTGGTTCCAGGTACTTAGCTTATGACTTCCGCCAGGTCAGTGGTTTGATTGCTTTATACATAGCAACAAACATGTACTGTTTAATATTAATTGTTGTATTTAATTTAACTTAAATCACTTTAATAGAACCTAATAAATTTAAGACTTAATATAGGTTCATAGAATCATAAAACCATAGAGCTGGAAGAGACCTCAGAAGGTCATCAAGTCCAGCCCCCTGCTCTAGGCAGGACCAATCCCAATTAAATCAACCCAGCCAGGGCTTGGTCAAGCCGATACTTAAACACCTCTAGGGATGGAGACTCCACTACTTCCCTAGGTAACCCATTCCAGTGCTTCACTACCCTCCTAGTGAAATAGTTTTTCCTAATATCCAACCTGGACCTCTCCCACCACAACTTGAGACCATTGCGCCTCATTCTGCCATCTGTCACCACTGAGAACAGCCTCTCTCCATCCTCTTTGGAACCTCCCTTCAGGAAGTTGAAGGCTGCTATCAAATCCCCCCTCACTCTGCTTCTGCAGACTAAACAGACCCAACTCCCTCAGCCTCTCCTCATAAGTCATATGCTCCAGCCCCCTAATCATTTTGGTTGCCCTCTGCTGGATTAATTAATTAATTAATTGTTATTAATTACAATTTAATTTGAAATTGATTTATTATAAAACTGAATTTAAATTAAAGTAAAATTGGACTTTTTATTTAAAATAATTATTTTTATCTGCTCTGTCTCTCCCACTTCAGTGTCTCCTACCTCAGTATCCCTCCAGGGCTCCCTCTCCCAACTCATCCTCTCTACCCATTTCACCTTACTGCCCTGACCAACCCCATCTGCCTCCTCCCTGAGGCCTAGGCAGCATTTCTCACAGTAAATCCCCAGACTACTGACAACACTTTGGCTATCTCCCCAATTCTCCATGTCTCTCCTTGACTCCCTCAGCTCCCCACTGCAACCACTCACCCTTGATTCCTTCTCTCTATCTCCATGGAATGTGAGGCCTACCTTACACCTGACCACAGAGTTGGGAAGACCCTGTAGGGGACTCAGCGGAAAGACTTCTTTTCATTAGTGAGGAAAAAAAAAACCTAACTGCATGCTGGTTTGTCAGCGTGCAAAAGCTGCTCTTTAGCATCTATCACTCTTTTCCTGCCATAAACACTAAAAAATAACAAAACCTTGCATCATGCAATAAGAGGAAGAAACAAACAAGCTGAGCCTACAGCTCTAATATAATAGCTCAACAAAAATGTGAAGTAAAAGCCAAGTACTGGGCAGGAATGTTTGTTTAATTGTATCATAGATCTAACTTCAGTAGAGTTTAGTTACAGAAATATAGTGCCTCAGGAGATACTTGGGCATGGGGAGGAAATCAAGCATTTCTCCTAATTCAAAATTGAAGCAGTACTGTTAATATTAAATCAGTCCTGGAGCTCATGAAATGGCAGTGCAATAACTCTATATTGCCATGATTCTGATCTGTTTCTAATGTCAGTATCAATGTCAGTTCCAGATCTAGGTATATTAAAATATGAGAGGTTTTCATTTAAGTATGTCCATCAATGGGTTTGGCAAATTACTGCCATCTGATGAAGCAGTCTGTGTAAAATTACTTTGTATAACTAGTTTGTTAAAATTAATTGGTTATTTAAAATGTGGTATAGAAGAAAATTGTGGGTATAAAAGATTTCAACTTTTATATTAGTTCAGGCATTCCTGTAATTTTTGCTTGTGACCTTTGTTTTTTTGTCAAATTCTAAGCTTTCATTTAAAAAAAGTCTTCTGATAAAAGAAACCAGACACAGCGATGTGTGTTTTGCAGTGCTGCTGCCCTATTAACCTAGTCCTAGTTCTGTCCTAGCACTTCCAGAAGAGTGAGCTCATCCTTTCCCTTCCACTGTCATGCAAATGAGGTGCAAACTGTAAATCTTACATTAACTATTTAGACTCAGATTGAGCAAAACACTTAGGCATAAGATTTATTTTAAGCATGAATAGTCCTGTTGATAACTGAACTATTAATGTGCTTAAAGATAAATGTACTTAAATGCTGTGCTGAATCTGGGTCTCAAATGTTACTGTCTTAGATGCCGCAAAAATATACGACCCCTGGAACATGGTTTAAATAGGCCTGACTGTATGAAGGCCATATCTAGACTTTACAAAGTTACATCAATCTGAGTTACATTGGCATACAGCAGCCACAGTTATTATATTGTGTGTGCATGCTTAGTTCCTTGTGTCAGCAAAACACATCTGACCAGGAGCATTTTTATCAATGCAAAGTACAATGCACCATGGGTAGGTATTCCACTGTGAAACTCACCACCATTCAGTTCAGAGTCTTTTGGAAGTTTTTGTAATGCCTGAGATAGCCAAAACAATTCACACAGGGATGACTGAGTGTATGGAATCAACTTTCCACAATACACCATTCTCCGTCCTGTAATTTCATCTGCATCATATATTTGTTGTGCCTTCTTTTCAAAATCCCACAAATCTGTACTTCCCTCCCACCAACTCTGACAGAAGTATGGGGCCTGTACAGCTCTGCACTAGTGTCATGAGTTAAGGTTTAAGTTTAACTGAAACTTGGGTTTTTATCATAAGGTTGTATTTGCAGTGCAGTGTTCCCCATCACCAGCTGATGTCCTCAGTGAGGAAAAACATCTCAAAGGATATTATGCTGCTTCATCCTGAATAATATCTGTGAAGCAAAGGAGGGAAGTTTCCGCTAGGGAAGAGGTGGAGGGGCCCTTTGCTGAATTTTGAACAGACAGATACAAGGGCTTTTAGAAGAGCCCAGAGCAGAACTGTATTGCTCAGGAAAGTTTTGAAAGACCATTTTAAGCCAAAATAGCATGTGGTGTTGTAGTGTGATTTCCCTGACTTCGCTCTTTTGTGGCCTGGTATGAATCTTGTAGTAACTGCTGTGTATCTAGGAATATAATATTGTTACATTAATATTGCTATTAATATTTGTGAACAGTGTAATGAGTTGTGGGACACCATGCCCTAACAGGCAGTTGGTGGGTGTCAGATATGCTCAGCATCACACAGCATATGCTGTGAAATAATAAAGATAATTTAAAACAAATATTTCTGTAACATGATTGAGGCAATTAAAAACGTGTAAGACTTACTAAAACTTAATCAATTCATACACATACACTAACCGTGGCTTTCACAGGTCAGCATATGTGAAGCTCTGATTGTCTTCTGTGTCCCCTCAGGTGGACTGGTAGGGATAGAATCCTAGGGCTGGAAGAGACTTCACGAGGTCATCAAGTCCAGCCCCCTACCCAAAGCAGGGCCAGGCCCAACTAAGTCATCCCAGCCAGGACTTAAAAACCTGTAGGGATGGAGATTCCACCACCTCCCTAGGTAACCCATTCCAGTGCTTCCCCACCCTCCTCATGAAACAGTTTTTCCTAATATGCAACCTAGACCTCCCCCACTGTAACTTGAGACCATTGCGCCTCATTCTGCCATCTGTCACCGCTGAGAACAGCCTCTCTCCATCCTCTTTGGAACCTTCCTTCAGGAAGTTGAAGGCTGCTATCAAATCCCCCCTCACTCTTCTCTTCTGCAGACTAAATGAGTCCAAATCCCTCAGTCTCTCCTTGTAGATTATGGGCTCCAGCCCCCTAATAATTTTGGCTGTCCTCCATGAAACCCTGTCCAGTGCATCCACATCCATTCTATAGTGGGTGGCCCAGAACTGGATGCAGTACTCCAGATATTGCTTCACCAATGCTAAATAAAGGGGAATAATAGCTTCTCTAGATCTGCTGGAAATGCTCCTCCTAATGCACCCTAATATGCCATTAGCCTTCTTGGCTACAAGGGCACTCATATCCAGCTTCTCATCCCCTGCAATCCTCAGGTCCTTTTCTGCCAAACTGCTGCTTAACCAGTTGGTCCCCAGCCTGTAACAGTGCTTGCAAGTCTTCCAACCCACGTGCAGGACTCTACACTTGTCCTTGTTGAACCTCATCAGATTTCTTTTGGCCCAATCCTCCTATTTGTCTAGGTAACTCTGAACCCTATCCCTACCCTCCAATGTATCTATCTTCCCCCAGCTTAGTGTCATCTGCAGACTTGCTGAGGGTGCAATCCATCCCCTCATCCAGGTCATTAATAAAGATGTTGAACAAAAACAGCCCTAGAACCGATCCTTGGGGCACTCCACTTGAAACCAACTACCAGCCAGACACCATTGATCACTATCCATTGAGCCTGACAATCTAGCCAACTTTCCAGCCACCTTACAGTCTATTTATCCAATCCATACTTCCTTAACTTGCTGGCAAGAATATTATGGCAGACTGTATCAAAAACTTTCCTAAAGTCAAGATGTAAGTGGACTGTAAGGTGGCTGGAAAGTTGACTAGATCGTTGAGCTCAAGGAGAGAACCAGCTTTCAACCTAATTGTAAATATTACCATTCAATCATTCTTACCAACACTTACAATTAAAATACCATATCACCTATTACAGATCCTTACTTACAGAGCTATAGTGATTAATGCAGCTAATTGTTATCTTCTTCCCTGGAAGTAAATTAAAAGACATGTTCTTGATCTATCTAACCTTTTCTTGGATTTGATGTTTATTTTCGTTGAATTAATTTTCTAAAAAGAGACAATGTAGTACTCACTTATACTCAGAAAGCTATCCTCTTTCTTCATGGGATGGGCAATTAGTTTTGCTTTCCAAGAAAATGACTTGGTTATATCAAACATCCTAAGATATTGTGTAGGCACTACGAATAAGAAATACCGTAAATTGTTCATACTTAGGGTTGCCAGATGGTTTAACCAAAAACACTGAACTCCCCTTCCCCCCCAAAAAAAACCCACCGGGGAAAAAATTCTGTTGAGAAAAAAATGGGGAGACCAAAGTTGTTGAGAAAAAAAAAGGACCCTGAGTGTCATTAAGCAAAAAAAAATTTTTTTAAACCCAGCATGGCCCCTTTAAGAAATGACTTTGAGGCTTTTTGGTCCTAACAGGCTGCCGGTGGCCGTCCGCCATCTTGTCTTCCTGCTCCGGGCCAGACAGCTCCCCTGCGGAACCAGGTAAGCACCTGGTATTTTCGCTTCCTGGCCAGGAAAAAATCAGAAAATACTGGACATTTTAGGTATCCAGTATTTTCTGCATTTTTTTTACCAGACAGGAGGTGAAAATACCAGATTGTCCGCGTCAGTACCGGACACCTAGCAACCCTATTCATACTGGAGTATAGCAACTATAGTATAATTAGTGATACTTTTAGTGTTCTGTATATCTTCATTAGTACATAATATTCTCTCATTCATAGTTCTCTCCATGATGATTCATACAATGAACGGTTTCATGTTCGTTTTGTGCCAGTACTCATTTTGATTCTCAGTCACCCAAAACCATCAGTATGTCCTCTGTATGACTAAACTATATAGATTTCATTTCAGATCAACTTGCAGCTTCTTAAGAATTTTGTTCCAAATTCTTTTTCTCTAAGAGGCCTTTAGATAAAGGCAAAAACGTTATATTCTTCTTCTAAAGTTCTTTCCTTCTAAAGTAATTTTTTTTCTATATTTGAGAAAACCAACACTGGTATGCAATTTGCTTTCTAAACATGAATGCAATTTAAAGACCATATATAGTGTTTGAGTTCACAGAGTAGTAAACTTTTACAATAGCCTCTTCCAAAGATCTAACAGAAATCAGAAAAAATGAGCTCTGAGTCAACCTTCTGAAAGACTAAAACTTTGCACCTTATTGTTATGACAAAATCAGTTTTATAAATGGACTGTCTTGTTTCTTAACAAAATTATCTCCTCCTAAGTCCACCACGTGTCTCTTCATTAGGTGGCAGAATGTTGCACCTGTCAGTATATATCTGTTGCTATACCACCCACACTCATTTTTCAGCAACTCTTGTATTCCTTTTCAAGAGTACTATACTTCTGTACCATGTCTTCAAGAAAAGATTATAGAATAGAGTGATTTCAGATAATCTTCCAAAAAGAAATATAGAAATGCTCTGCCACTTATGTTGTTTGTCCCTTTTATTATTTTGACCAAAAGATCCCCTTTTAAACATATATGATGCCTTCATTTTTTTACAATTAAAAATGGCTGCAATAATTGTAATTTCTGTGGATGTGACACTATCGATGAGATCAGAAAGCACTTAATGAATCATGACCACTGGAGGAGCACCTAGGAATACTATTTCTATATACATTTTAAATTTACTCTGTATTTCCTATCATACAAATATAGGTCCCCAGTTAGCAAAGAACTTAAGCGTATGAATCTTCAGATTCAGCCCTTGCTAATATCTTGAAGCATTTGCTTAAATGTCATGGATATAGAGTACACATAAGCATGTGCTTTGGTAAATCAGGGTTGTGGTGCAGGATTTGGTAAAGCAGGTGGTGGCTGAGAGTTTGAGCCCGACCCACCCTGGGATCAGCCACCACCGGCTTCTTGAGAGATAGAGCTGGCACCATTTGAAGGTAGAATGGATAAGGGGGCACATAAAGGTAGGCAGGTTGGGAGGCTCCTCCAGTGGCATAATGCATAAGGCACCTGCCTTAGGAGCCAGATATGGAGTGCTTGAGCCTCGCCCGCCCGCCCTCCCTCCGTCCCACCCGCCCTGGGGTCAGCCACAGCTGGCTTCCCAAGGGATGGAGCTGGAACCATTGGAAGATACAGCTGGGGAAGACAGCGGTGACTGAGTGCAACAGAAAGATACCAAAGGGTCAGGAATAATCTATGGTCGAGTTCTCTGTGCACTATCCCTTAAAGAGGAGAGATTTGGGAAGTCAAAGCCACCTAAATCTGATACAGATAAGTTGTGTTAACTCCCTCCCAGATTTCTTAGTAGAAATCCTGACCAGAGGAGAGATTTCAGCTGAGCACTGTCAGTATCCTGTTCCAGCCTCACCTTCCAACCTCTACAGAGCCCACGGGGAAAGATGTCTGTAAGAAATTAGGGAGAAGGGACATACCATGCCATTGTCACATTCTCATTCAGCTCCCCATTCACCAAGGCATGAAGGACAATCTTTACTGGCTCCCGTTGCAGGTTCTAGCTTTGTAGGATACACAAATGGAGTAGGCTGTTGGAGGAGTTGAAGACAATTGACAATAAGCAAAGGAAGGTTGAACTGACTGGTAGCTAGCCTAGGTTTCACTCAAAAATATTTTTACCATGAGGGAGTCTGTGTTTGTATATATCATTTATAAATACAGGCAGATATAAATTCATATATAATAGAAATATTAACTAGAACTCAAAAATTGCATGAAACCACAAACACAATACCACAAGGAAAGCTCAAAAGGAATTAATTGCCTCAGAATCCAAAAAAAGAACTGGATGGAAGAGTCAAGGGCATGGCCTTAACACACTGATCAGCTCTGTGAGGGATTAGACATTTGGCCACAAAGGTCACTCCTATGTGTGGGTTTCTGACTCAGTGATGAGATGGCATCTATGTCACTAGAGGAGCTATTACGAGACAATGCTCCAAAAGATCTAAATAACATCATATTTCAAAATATGTGAACCAGTTTACACTGAATGTCAAAATAATTGACTGATCAATTTGGTCATACTGATAATGCAAATATTGCAATTAATATTATTGTTAAGAATTGAAACAGTGTGAGTGATCTTGTGGCCTGTGTCTGTGATTTGTAACAACCTGAAAGATAGACATTCATCTTGCTTTTAGATTTTGGTACATATCCTTGACTCTCTGCCAGCCAAACTATCTGTCCATAACAAACATCCTAAAGCCCACTACACATGATTCACACAGAGTTTACACAAAATGGATACACAGTGTTACTCTAGTCTAGCCTAATTTAATTCTTTGTTCTAATGACATGCAATTCACTATTCAATGAAAAAAAGATTTAAACAATATGATATACATCAGGAGAAAAAATTGTATATGACTTTAACAGTGTAATTCTACAAAATACAAGCCAAATCCATAGTAACGTAAACTTCAGAGGGGTAGCTAAGTTAAACTGTAACAGGAATTTTTTTTTAAAAAACAACAAATAGACTAGTAGCACCTTAAAGACTAACACAACATGTTGTAGATGGTATCATGAGCTTTCATGGGCGCAGCTCACTTCTTCAGATGACTGGGGTATTAGAAGTCCAGATCCAAGAATAAATAAAAGAAGTGTGAGGGAGAAGAGAAAAAAAAGAGGAAAAAAAGGGGGGGGGAAACAGTGAATAGATGGTTCAAATAGTTATAAGAGGCTGATCAGAACAATTAGCACCTCCATTGTTTGGTTGGTTGATTAAGTCATTAGGATGTGGAAGGTAGCCTGCAAGCCAGCCAATGTCCCTGTTCATACCAAATGCATAAGAATTAAACTTGCAAATGAAGTTAAGTTCCAGTCTTTCCCTGTGTATTTGGCTTGTGGAATTGTCCTGAAACAACACTGTGACTTGGAGATCCATTAATGAGTGTCCAGGCAGTTTTTCCATAGTAACATAGTAATCCTACAGATTAAAAGAACTGATTCTTTGATCTTGATGGTTATACTTTTAATAATTTGCATTTATATACTGTGTTTCAGCCAATGATTTTTTGCAGCTTGGATGCACAAAAGGAGATAGGCACCTAGAGAATTGCTGTAGTTCACAGACACTGAGTTAGGAATCTAACCTGTTATAAAATGAATGAAGATTGGCAGTCTAGACTGCAGTTCACAAAAGCCAGCATGCTAGGCAGGGAGTAGCCAGGCTTGCCAAAAGGAAGATGCTGACAAAGGGAGAATGGGGTAAATGATTAAATAATTACATGGTATTAAATACATAATGAAGCCTTTTGGGTCAGGCCACAAGAGAATGAGAGCTCCAGCATGACAATGACTCGGAGGGGGCAGTTAGAGCACTCACCCAGGGTGTGGGAAACCCAAGATCCAGTCTCTCTTCAACTATTCAGCCACAGTGAGACACAGGAAGCACCACATCAGAAGATTCAGTAGCTAAGTGATTGGAGCACACACTTGAGAGATGGCAGAGCCCTGTTCAGATTCCTCCTCCCTTTAGGTGGAAGAGGGATTTAATTGGGGGAGGGGGGTGTCCTCACATCTCAGGTGATAAGTCTCTACTGGGATAAGTCTCTTCCCCTCCCCATCACCCTGGCTTCCTACTAAAACAGCATAAATACATAACTGAAAAAGCCTTCCTAGCTGTGCATTACTAGCAACAGCATGCTTCTTGCTGCAGCCTTGGACTTAGGCCCTGTTTCTGTGAGTGGGGCAGGGCTTAGCACACTCTCCCTAGCCCCATTGGCAGACGTAGGTGGCTACCTCCTGTTGTGCTGACTTTTTGCGAATTGGGGTCTACTGAGTTACAGGGAGTCTAGGCACATAATAGATTTTGTGAATCAGAGTGGTTTTCTAGGTTCCTAAAAGTCAGGTACTGTGATGCTCAGCATTGTAATACCTAACTCCTTTTTGTGCATCAGACCTTTATTAACAACTGTTAAAGCCTTGTATCAACCTTGCATGTAGCAGATCCTTTCTGCAAATTGGTAACCTGAGGTACAGCCAGCGTGATTTGCTCAAAATCATAGTGAGTTCATGACAGTATTGGGAATGGAAACAAGTTCTAGCTATTGCTCTAAATACCAGCTCTCACTGCCTCCAATTAAACCACATTGTATCCCACTAGAGTCATAGTCTTGTGTAATTTTGGGCTAAAATTACGTTTCATTTGCATTAAGCTATACAGTGTGTTGAAATTAGTTATGCCAGGTACCTCAGACTCAAGTATACATCCAGATGTTTCATATTTCCTAAACTACTATGTAAATTACTATTCACACATCCATATTTAAACAACTTATTTTTGTTGAATTTCCATGCTACTTTACAAAGCATCATAAATATGACCATATGCTACACTGTGTGCACTTTACATTTCTTTTCTTTCCCGGTGATTTGTTTCATTAGTGGCATTCTGCAAATCAAATTTACCTAATCCATGGTTGAGTCTACTAACAGGAAATCGGTTCAGTGAACAAGGATTTATATTACAAAAGAAGTGCTCACTTAGGGAGTACTTTTAATACTTTGTTCATTGAAAAAAATGCTAACCTCCAGACTTCTTAGGCTTTAATGCTCTGGTGTTTCAGTTTGGATTTAACTGCAAATGAAAGACTGAAAAGCCATATAATCCATCGATCTCCTATTTGCTGAAGCACAAATTTCATGGTACATCAAAGTTTTTTATTTCTTTGATTTTTATTCCTCCCCTAATTATGTCAGCTATGTTACCTCTAGGCATGCTGCATTTAGTTCTGTTGTCTTTTCTCTAACTGACCTAATGTCTATTCTCCTTTTAAATTTCTTTAGTTTTGAAAAAAGAGACCATGACTTCTGTGTCTGAATTTTGATTTTAGGATTTTATCTTTTCAGGACATATGAATTATTATGTCCTGATGTTTAAAGCGGTGTTCTATTTTAAGAAGTAACTGTGTAAAAATGTGATCTCACTTAACAGCTCTGCTTCTTTTGTATAGACAATACCCTAATAGCTAGTGGTTGAGGGTTCTTTTGGCAAAAAAGTAAATGTTTGCTACATTTTAACTTCTGTTAGCACTCAGGAGTCAATACCACTGAAGACTTTCACAGGGTGACTTTTAAGGTGAGATGGGGCCAACCACATCTATGCTATTATTAATTACTAGCATTACCCATCTCACTGTGATGGTAAACATACACCTGGCCTCCCTTCCCACTGTTCCTGGGGGCAGGGAGTCTTGGGCCACCTCCTTTCCTGCTGCTCCAGGCCGGGGAGGCTGGAACCATGTGATCTCCTCCCTCCCCGCTGCTCTGGGGATGCTAAGGTGCATGCACGCTCTTTCCGTCCCCATAGGGGGAAGCATGCGTGCACTCAGTGTGCTGCTCCTCCTCCCCCCTCCCCATGGTGGGGGCAGGGACTCAGTGGAGGAAGCGGCTTTAGGTGGGGCTGGGGACCTGCCTCCCCCTGGAAACTTCTCAAGTGTTTTCAAATGTTCTCTCTGTGTGAAAGACACCTCTCATTTTATAAAAGTATAGATTAGTTGCTTCCCAGTCTGAGGGTGTGGGACTAAAAAGGCTCAGGTGATAGATTTATAGATGTGTGGGCCTTATAAAAGGACGAAGAGTAAGAGCGGTCTGTAGTTGGAACCACACAAAGCAAGCAAACTTGTTCCTGTGGAAGGCCTAGAACCAAGGTATGTAAGGAAAAGCGTACTCCAGGAACCCAGTCTCAGGACCCAGGGTTCTTTACGAGCGCCAGGAAGGACACAAGGCTCAGAGATCATAAAGGATCTGAGAATAGGCTAAGCTCTAGTCACGGCAAGACTGGGAAGGATGGGACTTCCTTGACCACCTGAATGAGCTACCCACATCCAGATCCCCTCACCACCAATCTCCAACCAGCTGCACCTGGATCACCATTCCATTGAGCCTCACTGCCCCAGCATCTGGATTCTCATCCTATTGAACCCCCCATATTCAGACACACTGTTAGACTAGAACTGAATCCTGCTTATTGGAATACAGGTTCTACACCTGCACCGTATCTGTGTCACCATGTATTAATCAAGTCAAACAGAAATGGATGAGACAACAAAATACTAAACTTAGAAAGCAAACATAAAATCTGGTTATCACAAATGAAGCCTTGCTTGAGGCCAAAACCCAAAATAGGAACGGTTAAACAGTCCAACCACTATGTTCGGAGAACAGAGGTAGGTGAATGTCTTCTGGCTGAGGAAAAGGAACAAGTAGAGACAAGATGGAGTTGCAAAGTCCCAGTTAGGTAAACAGTCTTCTTGCTTCTGATCTTCTTTCTTCTATACTTGACACACCATCCTGCGTGCGGTGTGCGGACTGGAGGACGAGATGGTGCGTAAGCATTTTGTGTCTGACTGGCCCTGCTGCAGGCTCCTCACTAAAACAAACAAACCCTCTGCTAGCAGTCATTACAGCTGTGAAACTGGACTGCTGTACCACAAAGGGCGGTCAGCAACCAGGCTGGCTTCTGCCTCAGATGGCCTACAAAGCCAAATAGCCTGGTAGCTGTATCCCTAGCATCGCTGGGTTGTGCTGATGACACGCACAGAGAGAGCCCTGAGGAGCAGGTGAACTTGCCTTCCGAACCTTCTAGTTACCAAGCAGATTAGTCATGTGACCCACTTTTCCTGCCTTTTCTTTTTCCCACCTTTCCTCTTTTTCCCGTTCTTTTCTGACCAGAGATGGTGACTGGGAGGTTGGCCACCATCTTAAAGAGGAAATCAAAATAGAGGACATCAAAAAAAAAACTGGCACCAACAACTCTGCCAAGCTCTATCCCCCATAGCAGATTCCCTGCTGAGCTCCAACCATGTTCACCTGGCTCCCCCCTGCAGAGTCGCATTAGCACTGCACTCAGAACCTCCAACAAGCCTTTGTGCATCCAGATCCCCCTGTATCCAGATTGCCCCACACCTGGATCAACCCACACCTGGATCCCCTCATGCTTTGATCCTGCGTTATTGAGCCTGTCTGCCCTTATATAGTGGCAGGACCTCGTGCCATGTCAGGGTTCGTTGAGTTTGTGTCCCTGGGAGGTGGGGGTGGACTGCACACTGATTTCCCACCTCTGTTCAGCCAGTGGCTTACACTCCTCAATAACATCCTGGAGCTTCAAAATTTACTTGGCAAATAAAATGTGCAGAATTTTGCAGAATTTTAAAATATTGTACACAAAATCCTCAATTTTGTGGCATGGGATTTTTAATTTTTTTGATTCAGAATGCCCTCAGGAGCAATGTGAGTAAAGGAAAAAGAATATCCTAGCAATTCTTTTGAAAGATTTAGGACCAGATCCAGGCACCGTCCATGTGCAGTGGAGAGAGCATAACAAGACTTCCCACTCCCGTGCTTGCCTCATGAAACAGCTTGCTCAATCACTGTTCCGATACGTTTAGGAGGCTGCAGGAATTGTATTCTTCATGCACTTTCAGTAGGCTAGAATTTTGGCATGAACTTTTAGTAACTTTCATGGCAGAGGTGAAAGAAAACCATGAAAAATCATGGAAAGGTCACCCAATGTATTTTTTTCAACATCAACCTATACAAATATATAGTGGAGGTACTGAAAGGTGAGGCTCACTCAGCAAGACGTGTTGGAGAGCGAGCCAAACCTTTTCTCACCATGCAGCAGTGGCTGCCATCCAGTTTTGCCATCCACATGGGGTTTCAGCAGCACTCAGATGTGCAGAAAGGCAGACAGCTAAACCTGACTGGTTCTGCAATGCCATGCACAGGATCACAATGCCCTGTAGTTCGGAGGAACTAAGCTAATGTGTTTTGACAGCCATTTCCAAAATTTCATGGACTTAATTCAGATTCACAGTTTCCATGACCTCAGTGACAAAATTGGAGCCCTAACCCTCAATGATGCTAATTGCCCCAAAGGGGGCAGAGCCAAGACTTCACCCTTTGTGCCCTGCATTGGCCCATTAAGCTAATCTGGGATAGTGAATATGACTTTCTTCTCCTTGTAATAAAGAACCCAGGGGTATTGTTAAGTACCCCATAAACAATAATTGCTATCCCTGGGGCATGGCAAATCAATTGTGTTGTCAATATAGGCCAGATTATAATTGACACAATCTGGTCTTAAAATAGTAAGGAGATTTCATTCAATCAGTTAATGCTTCACTTTGTTCTTTCACTCTTAAATATGAACAAAATGAGCTTTTTATCATTCAGAAAATATTATTGACCTTTTTCAAACTACATGTGGGACTATATCGCTGCTGGTAATACAGCATGCAGTTTAAGCAGGCTCCCAGACATTGTGGTCATGGGGGCTGAATAAGAACATGAACAGAATAGAAAAGGAAGAAAAAATACTCCTTATACAGGTAGCAATTATATGTAGTTATGTAACTGTGCTTGTGTGATGGATAAATGAAATAAGTCATTTTGTGCATTTGTCCCATAGTGATTTTCGATTGAAATTCAGTGGGACTTGGGCACTGCACTCAGACTCTATTCAAAATCCCAGCCATAGTCTGAGAAGTTAGGGCTCAGTTGTCCTTTTTAGATGCTAGCCCACACTTTTGAAGTAGGTATCATTGTACCTCTTTCAGGAGCACAACAGATACTTCCTGACATGGGCAGCCAATTCATTTCTGCCTCTTCCTTTCCTATTGAAATAACTATCTCAGGTGCAAGGAACACAACTGCAGCAGTGCCCCCCTATATAAAGTTTCAGGAAAAAAGTTCCTTGCACTATACTATATATGACTTGACCACCTGTATCTGAGGTTCTGTTATCAGGAAAGAACCAAAAGTGCAGTCACTTCTACTAGAAACAAGATTACTTTGATTAGGCAACTGTTTCCTCTCTGAGGCCACATCTAAACTACATTCCTCTTCCGAAAGAGGAATGTAAATGAGCCTGATCAAAAATGCTAATGAAGCGCAGATTTACAAATCTTGAGCGCTTTTTCAAAAAAGAAACCACAGTCTAGACGGGGTTCTTTCGGATAAAAAAACAAACCTTTTTCGAAAAAACACACTCGCACAATTATGCAAATGAAGCTCGAGATTTGTAAATCCACGCTTCATTTGCATTTTCGATCCGGCTCATTTATAGTTTAGCTATAGCCTGGGATTATCTGTAACGTAGCGCTAAATGCATGATGAACAATGCTCATGGATTATGCTATACAGATTGTTAATCTACATGCTTCAGATGTCTTATCTCAGGTTTTGCACTATTTTCTTTCCTTTTAATGTAGTACAAAACAAGGTGTTATCAAACTGTCTGCAGTGACTGCACAATGATTGCAATGCATCCCCTCCATAATATTGACCCAATATTGTTGTTTTCCCTTGCAGCTAATGTTCCAACGCATTTAACACACTATATAAATGTGCTGCCTGAACTTTCCTTGATATTAGATGGAAAAGTAGTCTGTGTATTATAGACCCATAAAAGAGCACTTATAAATCCACCAGTGAGCACAAGACTAGAATCCAAGAACTTCTGGTTCTAAACCTGGACTTGAGCACTGACTGAATTGGATCTTGAGCAAGTGGCAGACCAATTTCTTTTGCTTCTGGTAAGAGGAAAGAGTGCCTTACCCTCTCCCTGTGGCTGAAGAGTCCTTCCAAATCATTATTAAAGGGGTGGCAAGACAGAAAGGAAATGTCTGAATTGTAATTTTCTGGTCATATTCTGTACTTGCTGGCTTGGTAAAACTTTTTACCAGATAGTCAGATAAAAGTCAGTGCTCAAAAAGAAAGTATGTTAACTCTATTGTATGAATCCACACAAAAATGAAGGTAGTGTTAACATGTAATATGTGAAGGTTTGAGTAAACATGCCTAGGATCTTGTGCATCTTCTATTCAGCAGGAATTTGTCCTCTCACTTGTATTAGAATTAGGTAAGCTGTGATTTTAGAAATCTTGACATATGCATCAAAAAAAGGTTTTCTGTTCATGTGAGAGGGTGCCCTTCATAATGAAGTAAAATAGAATGCAATATTAAGCTTTTGGTATTGAGTCTGACTACTGGATAAAGGCCTGACACTGTGAGAAAAGCTGCAGTAGTGACTACCTGTGTCCTTGCAGAAAATCACTTACAAAGAATATACACTGTGTGCTCTGCATTCAGTAAGGCAAAATATCTGTTTCAAATCCCACTGAGGACTGAGCCCTTTATCTGTGTTTCAGTACTCTACATATGAATACTGCAACTGTTCATCATTTTAAGTATTTATAAACTTCCTATCAGCCTGGTATCTAAGAGGAAAGAAATTTTTGTTCTCACTATTAACAAACTTTTTTATCTAAAGTAGCAATTTGTGCAATCTTACTCATAGCTTCTTAGGGACGCTTCTGAGGGAAGCAGACTAATAAATGTGTAATTTTGCCTTTTTTTTTTTGAGTTGGCTTAGAAGGGGATGATGTTACTGAGAGAGGGCCATAGGGAAAAAGTGTATCTTGCAGTTAGACCTAAAAATAAGCAAGTTTGGCTTTGCCTGATATCCTATTATAGAGTTTAACAGTCAGGTTCCTGCTCTGTCCTTGTATATCCTAGGTATATTTAGATGCAGTGTCTCTATGTCAAGCAGTTATTTTGGTGGATTATGGATGAATAGTATGCAGTCTCCAAAAGAAGTGAAGCCCATATTCCCTAAAGGATTTGTAAAGAATTAAGTTATTGAATTTGTTCCAGAGATAGACCAGGAGTCAGGAGAAACCAAGTGTTTATTGCTTAGCAGGCGGTCTGCTGCATGCTGTGTGAGATGCGGTTTCCATGGGGAAGTAGATTAGATGTAGTAGTATAATTTGTAGGTGATGAAGGCATTAAATCACACAGCTCGGGTTTGAGAGAGCAAGGCCTACTCTTATCCTTCTTGAAAGATGGAAGATTTCATGCAGTATCAAGATCTGACCGAGTGGAGAGATGTACAGGAGCTTTATATGACTAGATACTCATCATGATCCTCTGTGTGGGATTTGTTTATGAGGATTGAGTGGAGACTAAAAAGTATTATTTCATCCACTGTCTCATCTAAAAGTGAAATAATGTTATTTAGAGCTAGAATCAGATCAGCTCATTCATAACAACTAGCAAGCCTGTATCCATGCTGTTTGGTCTGAAGGTTAACTTTTAAGGGATGGTAACTATTGAAGAAAGTTAGGTGTTTAGAGAAGTTTGGATACTATTTTATTTTCATTGTATTTGCCCAGGAATAGGAGGCCGGCAATGAGGAACAAACTGGTAAGTTGCTGAGTGTGGATTTCTTCACAGCTGACCAGCCTATTGCATTTTCAGGATTATTTGGAAAGGGGACTCATCATTCTTCACTTGGCTTTCCTGGGTCAGAAGTAGTAAAATTCTGTTTAATGGATGACTCACTCAGAATTGTGTTTGTTTCTGGATAAGTATGATTTGGGAGATTATGTTGTAAAAGATTCATTAGTCTTCCATTGTGGCTATGGCATACATTTGGAGATGGAGCTTGTGTTACTTTGGGAGTATGTAATTTTTGCACACTACATCTTCTAACTTCATGCTTCTATTGACCTTCTATGTCAATGACTCGCTATGCACCAATGGTTTCAACAAGCATTAGTTGTAGCATTCAATCAAATTGTCTGTTTTACCCAGAGACAGAATGTTTGTTTTCATCTAAACCTTCTGGAAATGTAGTGAGAAATTTGTTGGAAAGTACAGAAAACATTTTGTTTGGGTGGTTTTGGGTGTAGCATATAGCCTCCCTAATATGAGGGGTACAAAATGGTAAACCTGTCAATGTTATCAGAGAAGAAGAGAAATGTTAGACAAACAGTAACATTTTCCCAACCATTTTAAAAGAAAACAACTATGTGTTTGATTCTGTTTTGACTTTGGTGGTTTCACTCATGTTTATATATGGATGAATTAGCCCTTAAGTCTCATCAACAACATATAACTCCAAATGTTACAAACATGTACCTGAGTAACTTTATATGCATGAGTAAACCAATAAATTCAGTGGGACTGAATTTACATTGCTGAAAACACTTCACCTATGCCAGTGTTTGCAAAATCATTTAATAGGGAATTAAAGTTCTGAATTTAAATTGGCCTTTTAGGTTTTGGACGAAGTGTGATGCACTCAAGTGTCTTTAATTATAGCAGATTTTATTATGAATGTAATGAATTAATTCAAATAACTAGAATCGCAGTAGATTCTGATTTGGGGATATTTGTTTAACGAAACCCATAAAGGTCCATGAAAAAGATGCATGAGACAAGGTCCATGACATGAACTGCTTTCGTTTTGTTTTTTCCAATGATAGATTGAATGAGACAACTCATTCCAATGCATGTAGTATGGGAGGATTGTTAGTATTACACACCAAACTAAGTAAGTTGACAATGGGATTAGGGAGAGAGAGGGCATTTAGTTTATGAAAAAGAGGTAGGTTGTTCCAACCATAAGTGGTACTATAAAAGAAAAACAAGAGAATGGGAAGGAGAGAAAAGGAGCAGTTAGGAGTGGCATAAAGAGAAAGAGAAGGAGCAAGAGGTGCATGCAAAATGAAATTAAAGTGATTTCATTCCTGTTGTCTAAATTACACGTGTTAAGCAAATCCTTCAGGTATTGTTGCTCTCCGAGGTCCTGAATACAGATAAAACTTGGGCTCAAATGATGAGTTAAAACAGATGTGAATAGAATAAGTTATGCTATAATTAATCAGGCAGTCATTTAAATGAGAGTATTTTATCAGACCAACATAGTTGAAGAAATTCAGCATTCCCATTTGACCAAGTTGTCTGCAGGGAAGTGAGAACATGCAGTTGTTGGTGAAATTGTTGGTTATACTATGTCTGTTAGATTTTCACATCTTATCTCCAAGCTACAGTTATCCTCTTCTTTTCCATTATTGTTTCTTGGATGCATCTGTATGTGTAAATATACATATGGGTGTTCACACATACATAGTGCACTGAGAAAGATAGATGAGGTTTTTCTAACATGAGCTTACCGTTGTCACATTTCTTGTGTATTAAATCAAATCGTGGATACAATTCTACTTTATTTTGCAGACTGAGTTAATTCCTCCTTGTAGACAGACATACTGAGGAGTATTTCATTTGCTTGTCATGGTGAGATCAAGAAATCTAATGTTGATTATTGTGGTTTCCATTCCAGCTGACCTCCCTGTGTTAGATATGTAGCTGTTTATGTATTTGACTACTGCATGGCTAGATAGAATATTAACATCCATAACACGGCTATGCTGTTTTCAGTCATTTTTTCAGGAGATGAACATGTAAGATGGTTTTGTGGATACTGCTGTCAGTAAAATCTGTCAGCATCCTTCGTTTCCATAAATGGCCAATTTAAACACGAATGTGAAATTATCAGGCTTTATTTGTTGATGTCAATCTAAGGAGTAAAATATCTCAATTTTCAGTTCATTTTTAATTATAGCCATTTTATAAAAAATAGAGATTTCTTGGATAATGTAGATGGCAATATTAATGGGCAACTATTAAAATTACTATAATTATAGCAATAATCATTTACAACCAATATAAATTAAATAAACACATTTGAAATACTGTGGTGATCCAGGAAACGTCTGTCTTATATTTCAATTGAGCATATGGCAATCTAGGAGGCATTGTTCATACTTGCTTCTCTTGCTCAAGAAATCTTATTTTTTTGCACTGTGGGTTGATATAGGTAAAATTTGAAGTAGTTTTGGTATTTGAATATATCATGGGTTAGATTTTTTTTAAATGAAAACCAGTGATGATTTGGGAGCTAAGTGGTTCCCATTTTGGCTTGCCTCTAGTCATAGGTACGGAGTTTTCAGGAACTTGAATTTAAAATTTTGCTACTTCTGCTTCATATCAACAGGGCCCAACTTTAATTCAGATTTTAAGCCCCCAGATTAGGCCTTTATATCTGGTATCATATCTCTGGCTCTATATTTCTGTTGCATTTCCCTACTTTTTATCATTTTATGGGGAGAATATTTTACCCATCATCTTGGAAAAAACATAACGCAAGTACTGAAGATGACTATGTGGCTAACTACTCTTATATGGAAGCTTCAGGGGGTAGCCGAGTTAGTCTGTACAGGATAAACTTAAAAAACAACAAATGGTCTGGTAGCACTTTATAGACTAACAAAACATGTAGATGGTGTCATGAGCTTTCGTGGGCTGTGCCATGGTACCATCTTGATGTTTTGTTAGTCTATAAAGTGCTACCAGACCATTTGTTGTTTTTTAAGTTTACTCTTATATGGTCACCTTACTTACATTCCTCATCTGTCCCTTGGCATGCACATTCCCTCATATAACCAGTGGACGTATTTCATTTTTCAATTGTGTTTAGTCCCTTATGGTGGGCCTGGGAATGTTAGGTCCAGGACTTTGATTGAGTATAATTTTATGATTGAATCTTGGGGGGGTTCCCCAAATAATTAATAATAATTAATATATAGGGATATGATATGTGTGTATGTGTGGGGGATACATACGTACAGTATGTATGTGAACACATGACACAAATTCACCATTTCACAATTCTTTTCCAATCTAGTATTGTAGTCTGGCTCTTTTACTTTGATCCTGTAGATAGCAACATACTCCTGTTAGGGCAATTACAGTTACCACTTGTATAACCATTAGTAGTAGACTGATTGTTTTGAAATACTGGGATAGGTATTATTACAGTATGTCCCACAGTACTATGTACTTAAGAAGTAATACAGAAATTTGAAGAAGTGACATTACAAATGAGACCTCTTTATATAAATGTCTTGTCCTTAGTTACTATCCAGCACTGTCCATCCATTTATAGGTTACCCTCAATGCTGGTTGTCACCCTCTGGTAAGCATCACTGGGCAGGAAACAGGAATGACTTGCTTCTCTGTTCCATTTGTTGCATTGTTCAGTAATACACCAGCAATTGACATGGAGCTACTTGTTTCTTATAGATTCTATCTTCCAGATCAGAGTAAATTGGACTGTAACCTATTTATCAAATATTGCTGTGTCAGGATTTAGTATTGGTACCTAGACACTCAACAAGATTGTTTGTATTAACATGTGCTCAGGAAACAGTGTCACTAACCCCAGATTATGACTGATACTAACTGGGAATTTGTTTATAAAATTTGAGATGATGTCAGTTTATCAGTGTTTTTGTTATACAGCGAGGACAATGCAAGTTAGCTGTTTATTATTAAGAAGATTCTGTGATTTTCCTTAATTTAAATATTCCCTAGTGAGTTGGGTGGAAGTCAGAAGTCACCATTGTGGTGCCCTGACAGGTCTCCTGCTCTGTCAATGATGATAACCATTTGTCTGCAAGCGTATGTGCTCTTTCTGTATGTTGTATTGACTTTGAGCAAATAGTCAATACGGCAGACTCCGAGAGAGCCCCCCAAAGACCATGAAATCAGATAAGGATCAAAGGTTCCCAGCAGTTTTATTGTCAAATGAAGTACAGTAGTAGTTGTCAGTAGACTCTACTGAACCCCTATGCATATGTACCTGCTGACAAGGGATCAGCTTAGTCAGTGGAAGATCCCACTGACCTCTAGGCTGGACAAAGATACCCCCTCCAAGACATAACTTTTTATACAGGTATATACAAGTTACACATCACTCCTGATGTGTCAGGTTGCCATCCTCTGATGTTACCTAGGTACCATCCATCACCATGCACCTGATGACGAGTAAAACGAATCTATCCATCATGCTGCCATTTTAGACCCTTTTCCGAACCTGGGCCAGTATGTCCCTGTTATCTATGGGGAGTATGTGGATATCAAGGTCTTCTTTAGTGAGGTAATGTTGCCATCCTTCTGGAATGTGCCTTCAACCTATGCCCAGTAACAATTACTGTTTTACAGTTGGTACCTAGTACCAATTATTGTTCTAACCTGTGCCTACTACCGATTAGTATCTTATACTATCAGCCCTGTTTGTATCAAGTTCAGTGATCAGGGGCCCGCGTCTTTCTCACAGCTTAGCTTTCCTTTATATTAGCAAAGTCTTGACCATTGTTGCCTAGGCCTCATACCAGGCCTTTGATACATGCGCTTATGTTTCAGACCCTCATGACTACAAGCTGATTATGGTAGTTACTATGTAACTTCCATAAGCAATACAAATACCTTCTTTACTAATTTGTCTTTTCCTTGCCTTGTTGTTTTGCTGCTGTTGGTTTTTTAACTTTGACCTGTGTATTGCTTCAACAGCTTAGCAACATTATACACTTTACTTAAAATGCAATTTAAATGACAGAGAAGTCTAGCTTGTAATTTTTTGCTGATTGCCTGCTTAATTGTCCATATATGGTAAACTTAGGTTTAGTTGCCCAGGCTACAGAGGACTTCACTTTTTTTGTTTATGGGTTGTTGTTTTTTAATGCCTGTGGGTTTCTTCACTGTGAACTGATATCTTCTGGTGTCTTCAGTCTGTTTGGATGAAACATTAAATAGCTTAAGATGGTTAATATTATAAAGATTTTGCTTGTTTGTTTTACATTTTTCTTCTTTTCAGTAACCCAAATTTAATACATGGATTAACTTAGTTTGTTTACAAGTATAATGGAGACCAAGTCTTTTGTAACAGAAGTTCCACTTTTATAATTATTGTATAGACATTCATTTTTACTAGAAATGGATTCTTAATATTTTATACTAAATATAATGTTTAACTTCTAAACATGCTCAGAGTTATTTATGAGAAGGTATATTGCTTTCCCATGCTGATCACTGTTTTAGCAAGAATTAGTAAGGAAGTTTTTACCCAAGCATTTTAGAGTTAATTTGCTTGTGATGCTAATTCTGCTTTTGTTAACTGTTTAGAAGCACAAACAACATTGCTACTTCCCTTTAGCATAACATAAAAGAAGAGCATACAAAAATTAAACACAGGTCTATACAACACTTTGTGGATATTAAACTTTTATAACACAGTTGTATTTGAGAGATGAAAGTGGAAACTTGTTGCGAAATGTTAAAGCTAACAAAACAATTTCAACATAACCAAACCATAACATATTATTTTTTTACTATTTTCGCTATAAAATTCTCATAGCTATACTTTAGTAGTTAATAAAGTTGCAAACAAGCTCATAAAAGCTCACTCAAGAAATTCACATTTTGTTAATATTACCTTTGCATTACTGCTAGGTTTCCCCTTCCATTTTTTCTTTTCAAGAAAAACAACCAGGGATGATTAAGAGATGTTTTTGTGTGAATTGCATTATTTGTTTTGACCATTATAGATGCGTATATATTAGGGCTGTCAATTACAGCTAGCTCACATGATTAACTGACAATAATTAAGTGTGAATTTTAAAAAGTAATCATGATTAATTGTACTATTAAACAGTAAAATACCAATTGAAATTTATTATAAATCTTTGGAGGTTTTTCTACGTTTTCAAATATGTTGATTTCTATTATGACACAGAATGTGTACACTTTTTTCATTATTATTTTTGATTACACATACAGAATTCATACACTTTATTATTTTTTAATAATTGTACTGTAAAAATTATAAACAAAAGAAATAGTATATTTCAATTCACCACATACAAGTATTGTAGTGCAAGATCTTTATCATGAAAAGCTAAACTTACAAATGCAGAATTATGTACCAAATAACTGCATTCAAAAACAATATAAAACTTTGGCTATATAAAAAGTAGACCTGAATTGACTTGTAAGCTCTAATCATTCAAACAAGTTTGGTTACAATTTACAGTGGGTAATACTGTCTGCTTCTTGTTCACAGTATCACCTGAAAGTGAGAACAGGAGTTTACATGGCATTGTTGTAGGCAGTGTCACAAGATATTTATGTGCCAGATGTGCTAAAGATTTATACATCATATAATTTTTTAAAATTCATATGGACCTCCTTTGCTAGCATCCCAACCATACCTTATCAAACTCTGTGGGAATTTGCGGGGAAGAGAAAAGGGGCTCCCTGCTTATAGCTTTCTGCCATCATGATTCCTACAGAGGACAGCTCACTGCCAGATCAGCAGTTGGGGTCATCAGTGTCATCAGTTGTTAGCTGCATGTGTGTATTCTCTCTGCATGCTGCACTGACTCTAGCCAGATAGCCTGTACAGCAGGCTCCAATTGAAATGCCTAATAAGGTCACAGACTCTATTTAGTACCACAGGCACTTGGGTGGGTTTATTGTCAGTGAAGAATGGTCCTAATGCCCTGGCTCAATGGTTAAAGATACACTAACACAGATATGCTGGTTGCAATGGCCTTAGCTCAATTAACAGCAGGAATTTCTGTTCCCCCTCCAGCTGCACAAGACAGCTGTGACTCCTCTTCTGTCCATTGATACAAACAAGTTGCATCTTGCCCCTCTGACTAGTATAGTTGCCACCTTTTTACTTTGTACATGTTATAGAATCATAGAATACTAGAACTAGAAGGTGCCTCGAGAGATCATCAAGTCCAGTCCCCTGCCATTGTGGCAGGACCAAGCACCATCTAGATCATCCCTGACAGATGTTTATCCAACCTGCTCTTAAGTATTTACAGTGATGGAGAGTCCACAACCTTCCTAGGCAATTTATTTCTGTGTTTAACCACCCTGACAGGAAATTTTTCCTGATTTCCAACCTAAACCTCCCTTGCTGCAATTTAAGCCCACTGTTTCTTGTCCTATCATCAGAGACCAAATGGAACAATTTTCTCCCTTTTCCCAGTAACACCCTTTTAGATACTTGAAAACCACTATTATATCCTCTCTGTCTTTCTCCTTTCTAAACTAAACAAGCCCAATTCTCTGAGAACAGTTATGTACCCAATTTATAGTAGCCCCTAGTTTATTTATAAGAAGGTCATGCGAGACCATATCAAATGCTTTACTGAAGTCTAGGTATACCATATCCACCGCTTCTCCTGTCTCTCTTATCCACAAAGCTTCTCCCTTCTCCATAAGTCTTAATATCCTATCAAAGAAAGCTATCAGATTCGTTTGACATGATTTGTTCTTTACAAATCTACCTTGGCTGTTATCTATCACCTTACTTTCTTCCCGATGTTCGCAGATGAATTCCTTAATTACTTGCTCCATTGTCTTCCCTGGCACAGAAGTTAAACTGACTCATCTGTAGTTTCCTGGGTTGTTCTTATTTCTCTTTTTTATAGATTGGCACTATATTTGCCCTTTTCCAGTCTTCTGGTATCTCTCCTGACTTCTATGACTTTTCAAAGATGATAGCTAAAGTCTCAGGGTATGTCTACTCTACAGAGGTTTTTTTCGAAAAACATCTGTTTTTTCTGAAGAAACTTCACTTATATCCACACTGCAATCTCATTCTTCCTAAAGAAAATTGAAAGAACAGAGGGGTTTTTCTGACATTGGTAATCCTCATTCTACAAAGAAGAAGCCTTTTTCCGAAAGAGCTCTTTCGGAAAAAGGCATGTGTGGACGGGGAAGAGGGAGTTCTTTCAAAAAAAGAGGAAAGAGGAAAAAGCACAGGTGCCCTGGTGGCCACTCAGTCCATGGTAATCACATCTGAAATGCCAGACAGCGTCCATTCAGTGTGGACGCTATTTTTCGAAAAAGCAGATTGTTTTTTCAATACGCTTTTGCAGTGTGGATGCTCTCTTTCGGAAGAAGTTTTTCTGGAAGATCTCTTCTGGAAAAGCTTCTTCCAAAAGAAGCCTGCAGTCTAGACATAGCCTCAGATACCTCCTCTATCAGCTCCTTGAATATTCTAGGATGCATTTCATCAGGCCCTGGTGACTTGAAGACATCCAAACTAAGTAATTTTTAACTTTAACTTTAAAACCTATCCCATTTCCACTAGCATTCACTATGTTAGGCATCCCGCCACCATCGATCTTCTTGACAAACCGAAACAAAGAAGTCGTGAAGCACCTTTGCCATTTCCAAGTTTCCTGTAATTGTTTCTCCCTCTTCACTGAACAATGGGCCTACCCTGTCCTGGGTATTCCTCTTGCTTTCTGCTTGGTTCGGTGTCTGTCCATCACCCTCTCATTCTGACCTTATTTTTAAGAGGGGTCAGTGTGTTCCTGTGCCATTTTTGGGGAGTTTGTTTCCATCATATTTTTTTGTATTGAGTTGTTCTAGCACTACCCTTCTGTAGGGTTGGCAGGTATCCGGCAATGGCCCAGATAGTCTGGTATTTGCAGCCTCAGTCCAGTTAAAAAAAAAAAAACAGAAAATACCAGACATGTAAAATGTGTGGGGATTTAAAGGCGCAGTCACTTTTTTTGTGCTTTTTTTTTTTCTTAACAACTTTGGTCCCCAGTTTTTTGGGGGTTTTTTGGCTCAACCAATTTTTTTCCCACCATGTTCAGTATTTTTTATGAAAGAATCTTGCAACCTTACCCTTCTGTAATGTGTTCACATGAACACTTATGGCCTTGGAGCGCTTGCAACACTAGCCATGTTCTTGCCAAGTTCAGGCAGTGAACTTGCAAGCCAGCATGTTTTGTAAGAGGACATGATTTTTGCCAACTTTGCTTTATGTCAGCAAGGCCTGACTTTAGTTCAAGCTTTCGGCCTCAGACTAGGCCTTTATACCAGGCTTCATATCTTAGGCTCTTTCTTTCTATGACAGCATGGATCTCCCCAAGGTAATCGATATCTCCATTTTTACTGGGCCTCTTTTCAAGCAAATTCCTATTGACTTCAATAGACTTCAATAGCTAGAATACTCACTTTCTCCATACTCACGCAGCCTAT
This sequence comes from Pelochelys cantorii, assembly GCA_032595735.1. NCBI lineage: Eukaryota > Metazoa > Chordata > Testudines > Trionychidae > Pelochelys > Pelochelys cantorii. Next base: position 325,892,448 of record CM064326.1, on the reverse strand, counting down.
TGTGGGGGTTTCGCCTTCGTGCATGTGGTATAGCATTTCTTTTTCTGTTCCAGATGTACTGTAGAATCCTATTATAAACAGAATTAATTTAAAACAAATTATTCTAAAAAGTGTTTAAATTAGAATATTCTGCTTAAATGGATTTTGTACTCTTTGATAATTCACTTCATATTGTTTTAGCATCATTCAAGAAAATAAGCTGCATTTTTTTAAAAGTATGTCAAAATAAAATTTTAATATAGATTAGTTATTGTTGCAATTGACTTATTTTTGTTTCTGTTTGGATTAGCATAGTATAGATCCAAATTTTCACATTATTTAAAAGACTTGAGTTAAACTCTTTGTTGGATGTTTCTCAAACCTAGAAAGAGACACATTATTAATAGCTGTATAAACATGGATCTTACTTCTCTCCACATACAATGGTATACATAAGAAGTAATTCCACCAAAGTTACAATTGTATAAAACTGGAAAAATCAGTGTTATAAAAATATGCTCTTCTCTGAAGAGTTTATAATCTAAAGCTGCTTCTACACTCCAAAATTTAAGGTCTATAATTCACCACAATGTAATCTTCACCATTGGTAGAAGAAATGCAGTCAGTAGTGTAGACAAGACTCAGATATTTTTTTTACAACTGTATCATCTAGGTCTATGAAAACTTACTTTTACCCTAAAATTTTCCGTTTAGTCAAAACATTATTTTTCATTTTAAAATTTTGGACAATATTTTTTACCATCTTCAGTAGATAAAGACTGAAGGGTCTAATTTTGCAAGGTTCCAGGTGTCCTCAATGTATGTGCTCAGCCTTTGGTTCAGCATTGAACTTCCTGAATAGGCTAAGATGAGGTCAGTTCCTGCAGTGGTATAGGTATCTCTGGTGAGGGAATCATAATTTTGAACTTTTTCACTTACCCACCGTAAATGGCTAATTGGAGTTTGTTTCTAAATGATTCCACTCATCTTCTGTCATTCTTGCATATGAAAAAACAATAAAAATGTGTTTTCTGCATTAACTACAGTTGTGCACAATTCATAAATCCTTGTTTTCCTGGCACTGGAGACAATCTACCCACCACATGAGCAGAGTCACAGATGGAGAAGGACATTCCCACACGAGCTTCAAATAAAATCTCTGTATCCATTGAAAACATGTTTCAAAAGTAGGTCACTTACTGTGTGTGCTTCTGCAGGATGGAGCTTTATTTTTTGCAATAAGAAGTTATGTGTGATTATGCTAGACTAATTGTGCCGTTGTTTAAATAAAGAGTATAGTTACTCTTTATGCACTACTGTTCTCTGGACAGAAGGGGAAGTAGTGCTATAATAAGAGAAGTATGGAACGTGAATTAATGAAGCGCCATTCAAAAAGAAGTTCCACAATGTAAGTGCATCAACAATTGGTATCCTGTGGATTCCTCCATTGTAATCCAGTTCAACTTCATTAAATTTCAGGGCAGGAGCCTGGCAGAAGGGTGTGAATCCTCAGTGTTATGATACCATAGACAGTCTTCCCCAAAAGCACTGAAAACCAATTAAAAAACTTCCTGTATTAAAGCTAGCACACTTAATGAACAGACTATCAGGCAGTTAAATTATCTTTCCCTGGGTATCATATGTGTGCACACAGATATGTACATAGTTACATAACGAGAGAAAAACAGAACCATCCAAGCACTCTCCAAGAACAAACCAGATATTTGTGAATCTGTACTTACTCAGGGCAGTAGTTTTCCTCTATTGGTCCATCTGTATCAGTGGCAACCACTGAGTCCTCTACATATGCATAGCAGTTAGACCAAGACATCTAGCCCTCTCCAAAACAAATGCCCCTTGCCACTCAGTGAATTAGCACTTCTAAAAATGAAAATTACATTGATATAATTGTTTCCATCTCAAAAGATAACAGATCTTGATAAAGTTATATACAAACTATACATAGGGATGACTTCGTCCTCCATTGAAACATAGCCATCTCAACTGTAGCATGTGAGAACTCTGTAACTATGGAGAGTGGTGCTATAAACTGTTGTTAATTATGTATCAAACTGTTTTATTGTGGTTCTGATTATGTATTTGATTATTTTATGTTTATATGTGTGTGTAACTGTATAGAACAATGAATGGATGCTGTTTTGTGTACAAATCAAAATAAAATATACAGAAATAAGATCTTCCTGTGGTTTCAGTTTAGGTCAGCAAAATAGACTCACTGGCACTGGATGTTAGCCAGGACACTAATTTTAGTTCTTTTGCCTTGAAAGAGAGCTACAGAATATTTCAATTACCAAAATTGGTCCAGACCTCATTCCTATATTTTCTGAAAAGCTTCCTGTAGCAGAGTGCCCCTTAACATTAACATAGGTCCTGGTGTTAGCTCAGAGGTAAATATATCATATACTGAATTCTCAGTTCCAGCTCCATCAGCACCTGTTTTCTTTGATAGTGTTCCACTGAAATATTGATCTGGATGCCACATCATTGCTATCACATAAAATCAATACTGTCATTTAAGCAGGCTGGAATCCTAAATTTCCCCCGGCTCCTAGAAGGAGCATCATCAGTTCTCCTTTTTTTCTCTTCTGCTCAGTAGTGATTTCTGTAGCCTCCTGTATTTGACAGGAGAGTGCCAGCAGCTCCAAAATGTCTTTGTACTAAAATTGCTGATCAGCTCTCAGTTTCTAGTTCCTGTTCTTAGAGCAACAAAGCTGACAGCTGACTAATTCACTCAGCACTGAGGTCCCTACGGAATGCTGTCCCTACCGTGGGTCACAGCTCATGCATACCAAGTGGTTTAGGATATCCCTGAACTGCATCCATACCCCTTTCCTGCTTCCTTTGGGCAATAGGGGTCCTCTGGGAGAGTAGTTCCTGAGTTTCTGGATGCATTAGGGAGACTTGTGAAGTATGCATAATGGAGGGCATGAGCAACCACAAAAAGAACGGGACAAAATTTGTCTTAAACGTATTAATCTGAATAACTGTACCTTACATGCAACAAGTCTGAAGGTGCAAGAAAATGTAAATTAAAGTAAGGTCAGAGCTACTTTGCTATATATTTTTTCCAGCTCTGTGTATAAGCTACATGCATTTAGATTCCCTCCCTCTTCAGCCGAGTTGGTGTAAAGAACTCCGAGTGTAACAGTTTTCTGACACCTCTTCATACATTACATTTTAATTTGGCCCATAAGCTTGTGAATTGCATTCATTTTAAGTATAATGAATAAGAAAAATGTACATCTCTATTGCATGAATTCATACAGATATAGTAAACATACTTACCTGAGAGCCCCTCTTTCATACTCACTGTACATAGTTTCAGTTCCAAGAATGTAAATACACCTTTTTTACTTGAATATAATTTAATAAGAAGCAACTCAGTTCCATAACTGTTCCTTAAGAATAAATCCAAATAAAAGGCTGCTGTGTATTGTGAATAAAATAGAGACGTTTATAGGAATTTTAGGGCTGATGTGTAATTGTTTATAAAATAATACTACTCTTTAATTAGCACTGCAAATATTAAGACAATTTCTATAACAAAAGTGCCCATCAAGCACTTTTAATGTGGAATGTCGCAGTAATTTGGTAACATTTATGCATTGTTGCTGAAGTCAGAGCTATAACTTTTAAAATTGTGTAATTAAAAATACAGCTTGTGCCAGAAAGTCATCATATTGCACTTAAGGGATCCCAGATCTATAGCTCTAATTATTAAGGAATAGTGTATGCACTTCTTAATTAGCTAATATTAGGTGATGCAGATTTTTAATTTGTAAAGCCTTGTATAGATACAAAATTTGTATCTGCATCTGTATCCGCAAAAATGAGCTACGGATATCCGCAGATGCAGATACTCACATGTATAAAGTGGATATCTCCAAATTTGCAAGGTTCTACATACAAAATTTGTATCCTCATCTACAAAATGAGCTATGGATATCCATATCCACACCCACAGTACGCACAGTGGAAATCCATGGATTTGTGGAGTTTTATTAATTTGATCCGCATTGCTACATAGTATTTTTGCAAAAAATAATACATGTATGCCATAAGATAATTTTTTTGTGGCTTTTGTGGTTCTTTTAATGTATGTTTTATGTATGTTTTTAAATGGGAGGAAAAACTCCAGTTGACTCTAGTGGCACCAAGGGTAGACTGTCACTATCAGAAAGCCAAGTCCCTCGCTTCTATAAACTTGTATGATAACCTAGATGCTGTTGGCTCTTAGAGGTGTTCATGGGAAGCTTTTGTTTTGAAGAAATACAAAGCAATTTTGTATATTATAGCAGCATATGTTTTCTATGGTCCATTTGGCCAGGTAGACATTTTATAACACCTATGTTGAGGAAGGAGAAATGGAGGATGACTGCTAGAGGGTTTCTGGTCTGTAGGCTGAGACTGTATTGGAATATGAGAGCAGATTTAGGATATTTTGGGAATATTCAGGGGGATATGATACACATGTGATGCTTATTTAAAGCATTGTATGAATGGTGAGTGTATTTGAATATTCACTTTTCTTGACTCTTTATTGCCATACTTTTAAATGTTAAGGTTTTTTAACATTTTTTGGCATTCATGCAGAGTAGCAATCTGGGATGAAATTCTGGCCTCAGTGAAGTCAATAGCAAAACTACCATTGACTTCATTGGAACCAAGGCTTGACCCTTTAATTTGAAGTTTACAAAGTCTTTGTCCTTTATAGTTTTGTTTACAATATCTTGTATGTAAATGAAACCCAACTGTACAAAGGTTCTAGGGAACCCCTAATATCTTGGCAGATACTCAGATACTCAGGAACATCTCTCTTATAGAAATTCTAAGTTCTTAGGACCAGCAGTCAGTGACATTGTGGAGGAACATAAACAGTAGTAAAGCTAGATAATCAAGTTTATATGACAAAGCCCATTGTGTCAAAGACTTGAAATTATTGCAAAATAATTTGAGTTAAGGACAAATTAGCATCACAGATTGTTTTTTTCAGTTGGATGTTTGCTGTTTAGATGTAAAATGTGGTTTATTATATTTATTTATGATTGAGCTCATACTTTGAAGTATTATGGTGATGTACAAACCATGTGAGATTATTAATATTGAAAAGTTCAATTACATTTCTATATACCATACTAGCTTGTGTTGATTGCTAAGGGAGGGGGGGGGAGGATTCAAAAGCAGAAAAATGCCTAATGACCTCCTCAGGGCTATATTTTATTCCTTCTTTGTAATGTAAATGGATATTTTGAAAAAAAAACCCATAGATTCAAACACTCCATCAGCACCCTTTCTGCTTTTAACAGGAGAGTCACCTGACTGCCACCTAGAGATGCCCTTTTTATTGATGAAATCCAGAAGTACTAGGTACGGATAGACACAGAATAGGGCATCATTGCTGAGAATGTAAATGACCCTGACTGAACGGCAGAGGAGTTAGACTACTGGTGGGGGTGGGGAGTGGGGGGGGGGGAGAGAGAGACACACACACACACACACACACACACACACACAGAGGGAGTGCTGCTTGCTTCATCTTTTGAGAGGAGGGAAAACAAAAGAGCTCAGCTGCAGTTTTGTGTTGCTGTGTCTGCGTTAAACAGAAAATTCTAGACATCTGTGCTGAAAAATCAAATCACAGCTGAAACTGTTTCTATCAAGAAGATTATTTTCTACCCTCAGAATGGGTTGGATCAATACAGGTGGTTTGCAGATCACAAGAAGACAGACTGGCTGAAAATCATGGAAAGGTGGGATAAGATTCTGCCTCTTTCTCTTCTCTTCCTCCCCCCCTTCCATTCATAGGGTAGTATATCAGTGAGCTCAGACCTGACAAGTGGTCAGTTTAAAAGCTTAGATGGGTTTTTAAATGCCACAAAACAAAATCAGAATTAAAAGCACCACCGTATTCGACCAGATGTTGAATGGAAACTTGAGCTGAGTCTTACTTGGCTTACAGAATTCTTGTGTGTCGCTTTGGATGTTGTCTTTGTTTGGAATAGTTCCTATAGGAAAGAGCTATAACATAAAGACAAAATGCATGTTTATTCACAAATTGTCAGATGACTATTTTGATGCCATTAACATTTTGCCAGGGTGACTGCAAGCAGGGGCTATGATTCTTATGTGTATAGAAATTAAAAGAGCTGTTGACTTTTTGAATTTCTTGTGATGCTGGCATGATTAGAAGTTGAACTGCAGTTATTGATGTATATTGTCTGAATTGTAACAATAGGCAGTTCAAAAAGAGCATGTTTGAATGGTATTGCTTAAGCAATGCTAAACGCATCTTACTCATACACGCTTTTGCATTTCATGAAAAGCAAGGGAATTGATTTTAGTGAGAAATTCCTAACGCATATTGAGGGATGAAGAAGAAAAAGGAATTAATGTTTCAGAGTTTTCATGTTTACCTTAGTATAAATAGCTGTATTAAGATGCCTACATTTCTAAAGCTAGTCCCAGTAATTACTCGTTTCTCTTGTGCAGATGCATTTTCTTTTGTTCTTGAATCTGTTTTTCCCTGTCTTTTGGAACAAAAAAATTGTCTGCTTTTTAATAGTATCGAGATACTTGTATACAAATTACCCATTTTTCACAGTTTTTGTCTGATTCATTCCTAAGAAAACTGCCTTAAGGTATGAAGAGGGAGGGGGCTTGACTGATGTTTTAAGAAATACTGAATTCATATTATTTAAATCACACATAGAAGCAAATATTTAGCTCTAGCCAGAATTCAGGTCCCTGTCATGAGCTATGTCCAGACCATAGCAGGGAAATTCTTAGCAACCAATAAATCAGATTTGTAATGGGCCCTTTAAATTTGTCTGTGAGGGGTGACTGGCTGGGTCCCCTTTGACCAAATTAAGATGCAATCTGACAGTGCACTAGCAGCTGTGTGCTGACATTTTCCTCATGAACCTAGTGAAAAATGGTTCCATATCTTGTCTCTAGTCCCGAGAAGATGGTCTCTGAGTAGCCATGCATTTTTTCCTCTATTGTTATTTGTCCTAATCACTTTTCTTGCTTAAAAGAGTCTGACTGGTTCATTTCAGTTGGCTTGCTTGGCTCAAATGTCAGGAGTAGTAGTTGGTAGTGCTTGTCTTACTTGGAGTCGGAACCCATGCCAATACTGCTTCCTACACAAAAAATGTTTATCGGAAATGGGTTGCATACACACTGTTAGTAGTCATTCTTCTGTCAGTTTAAATGAAATTAGTTAGGTGGGCTGAAATGCATGTATATCAGAATACCAACTATTAAAAGGAGGAAATGAAAATTGATAGGGATAACCACAAATCCTGGAAGATAATCCATTTCAGAAAGGATAAAACCACCTTTGTTGAAAGTAATGTGTGCTTATTCAAGGGAAAAGCTCATATTCAGATACTACTAGGCAACTGGTGTAGGAAGAGAAGAAACATGCCACTTTGTTTGTGCTACAGGAGTGATTATTGAAGAAATTCCTGTATTAAGTAGCTATTGGGTATGCCATAGTAGCAGAACTTGATGTATCTCTATACAAGCGTCTCCTTACAAAAGTAGTGGAAGCAGAGCAGAGTGATTTGTCATCAATTCTAAGACTAGAAAGGACCACTGTGACTATCTAGGTGAATCTTCTGTATAGCACAGGCCAGAGAAATTCCTCCAAACAACTCTTAGACCAGATCTTTTAGAAGAACATCCAACTTTAACTTGAAAAATTGCCAGAGATGTAGAATTCACCACAGCCACTGGGGAAGTTGTTCTAGTGATTAATTACTCTCATGGGTAAAAATTTCACCTTTTTGTCTAGTCTGAAGTTGTCTAGCTTCATCTTCCAGCTATTGGATCATGTTACTCCTTTCTTTCTCAGACTGAAGAGATCATTATTAAATATTTGTTCCCCATGTTTGTATTTACAGACTGTAATCAAGTCACCTGTGCCCCTTCTCTTTGTTAAGATTAAGATATATTGAGTTTCTTAAGTCTGTCACAAGGCATCTTGGAGAGGCACAGTTACTCAGTGCATGTGTTAGATGAAGAAAGGAAGGTGACAGAGCTGGCTATGTTTCTCTGTAACAACCTATGCCACCTGATTCATTGAGTGGCATTGGAACTGGCCTCCGAGAAAGCTGCTTTTCTATAATTGTTGTCCAATAATAAAATGTTTTAACACTAGCTACTAGCACAAAAGGAAGGCAAATGTGAGTTAGAGAGGATGGGATAAATGATGAGTAATATGGATATTCTCCAATGAGCACTGCCAATATTGTTTTTATGAATGCCTGATAATGCTGCTTGCTAATCTATTAAGATTAATTTTCATAAAACTAAAAGCTTGGAGATGCTGTTTAATTCTGCTTCTTCATGGGAATGGTCGAAATGGAATTTTAACACTGCATGCAGAACTGATTATTGCTTTATAAATGTAGATAATTTGACCATAGTAAATGGCCTGCTTCATGGAGATTGACACAATTACACTGTAGAAATTTAAAGAGAAAACAGACAATACATCTGAATAGTCTATTCCAAACTCATCAGAGGAACAGCAATGTCCTTGTGAAACAGACCAAATAAATTGAGTTAAAATTGTTTGAGGGACATAGAGAATCCAGATGTCTAGTTCAGATTGACCATATTTGTAAAGCAGGACAGCTCAGCTGCAGTTTTCAAAGCTTGACCAATCCACTTTAATTTCCAGATGTGAATGGTCATAACCCTGAAAAGTGTGAAAGGCAAATGCTGAGTAAAAGCAGATTCACTTTCAAAACTACCCATTTAGACAATCTGCATTAAAAGATTCAGCAAAGACAAAGAAGAGGTTACAGTGGAAAAGGGAATGAACACTGTCCAAATGAAATAGACAAGTCCAAATTATACTTCTGATTATCACTGATGTGGTTCTAATGAATACTTATTTCCAGCAGGCATTCATAACCAAATTCAATCTCAATAATGGAACCAGAATTTTGTCACATTTCCCCCCTAATTAAATGAAAAATGCACAATAACTTTTCCTGTAATGCATATTTTCTTGGAGCATAGCATAAAAATAAGATGGTGGTGCTTCAGAGATTTAATTTCTGATTGTCACTCTACAAGCTATGTTAGCACATCCCTTGGTTAAACACGGGGTCTGATTTTCTTTTCATTTACACAGGTGTGACTCTACTGAAGGTACAATAATGCAAAAGGAGTCTCAACTCCTACTGTCAAAGGCTAAAATATTTTAAATGGAATTAAGACGGTCCACATAGTAATTGTCTGTTTTGCCTTGTAAACTCAACAACCAGTCCACCAATTTCCATTTTGTCTGGTATCTTCAGAGCAAATCATCATTTCCCTTCACTCCCACTGGCATATAGGGCAGCAACAAAGGACCTCCACTTCTGTCTCTGGCCAGCCTTTCAATAGTGCCCCAAGTGTGATTCATGCTCTTCATTTCTACTTCAGCAGTCCGGCGCCATGTTGTCTTGGGTCGTCTTCATTTCCACTTCCTTTCAGGGGTACGGTGCACAGCAATCTTTGTGATGGAGCTTCCATCTTTCCTGAGCATGTGCCCAATCCATCTCCAGCGTCGTTTCATAATGATGGTAGCCATCTTATCTTGTTTGCACCATGCAAGCAGGTCCTGATTTGAAATTATTCTTGGCCAAAAAATACGGCGGATCCACTGAAGATTTCTGGTGTGAAAAGTCAACGATTTATCGAGGTCATACTCTGTCATCTGCCAGCATTCTGATCCATATAATAGTGTTGATAAAACACAGCTCTGATAAAACTTCAGTTTGGTATGGATGCTGTACTGTGATGACTTCCATACAGCATTCAGACTCATTAAGACATTTCTGGCTTTACTGAGTTGGCTCTGGATGTCTCTTCCGACGCCTCCGTCTTGCCTGATAATATTACCCAAGTATGTAAAGCTCTCTGCAATAGGTAGGTCATAGCCATCCATCTTAACTGATGCTGGTGACTCAATATTTAGGGTCATGACTTCAGAGCAAATGCCCTTGCAAAAATCATATGTTCCATGATTGTAAGATGACTCAAAACAAAATAAGGGGGCAGATACTGATCTCTGTTAGACAAGTGCATATTTTTGGGACTAAGTTACACCAATGTAATAGATCATACTTTGGCCCCTGGAATAAAGAAGCAGATGTGATCAGCAGAATTTTTGGGAAACTCTAAATTTTATAAGAGTATCTCAACAACTTCTGAGCCTTTGCTCTCTCCCATACAGTATTTTCCAGCCCCCTGTGCCTCCATCCCCTTTGGCTTTAAAGGATGCTGAATATAACAGAAAAAATTTGGAAGACAGATCTCTCTCTGTTAACCATCGTGGACATTATACTTTTTAAAAGTTCTTTTGCTTGATGTACTCGACCATAAGATATAAAGTAAGATATTTCCAATAGCTGTCTTTGGCATCTACAGGGCATGTATTATACTAATATCCTGCTATTTAGCTGAAAGTAGATCACCACCTGTGGTAACTTAAAACCAGGCTGGTTAGCTCTACTGGTCTGAGTTCAACACATCAAAGAGGATCCCAGTTTACATAATGAAAACTATTTTGAGGCCAGTAAGATTTCAGAAAGTTGGGTGGTGTGGATCAAGGTGTTCTTCAGAAGAGAAACTTTACTTCCCTATCTTCCTGATCCATAGAATGGCATAATCTATCTCCAGATCTATATCCAGCTAGTGTTTTAAGTTTCAAAACTGCTGGAGGCAGAGGGAAGGCTAAATGATTCTATTCTGGCCCATTATGACCACCCAAAATTGCCCTCTGCAAGTTTGCAGGTGATACTAAGCTAAGGGGAGAGGTAGATATGCTGGAGGGCAGGGATAGGGTCCAGAGTGACCTGGACAAGTTGGAGGATTGGGCCAAAAGAAATCTGAGGAGGTTCAACAAGGACAAGTACAGAGTGCTGCACTTGGGATGGAAGAATCCCAAGCCCTGCTACAGGCAGGGGACCAACTGGCTAAGTAGCAGTTCTGCACAAAAAGTATCTGAGTATTACAGTGGATGAGAACAGGCCTGGCCTTTGGGCAAGGCGAGTGAGGCGGTTGCCTTGGGCCCCGCGCATTCAGGGCCCTGCACCTTCAGGGTGTTTCGCTGCCCAGCTCCTGCCCACCCAGCCGCTCACTCACTGAGCTGCCCAGCCATGCGGCTCAGCCAAACACAGCATGCTGCCTTGAGCCCTGCAAACTCTTTGACTGAGCCTGGATGAGAAGCTGGATATGAGTCAACAGTGTGCCCTTGTAGCCAGGAAGGCTAATCGCATGTTGGGATGCATTAGTAGAAGTATAGCCAGCAGATCACGGGAAGTGATTTCCCCACTCTATTAGGCATTGATGAGGCCATCTCTGGAATATTGTGTCCAATTTCCTACACGCCCCTTCGAAAAGGATATGGACAAATTGGAAAGAATCTAGTGGAGGTCAACTTAAATGATTGAAGGGGGGCACATGACTTATGAGGAGAGGCTGAGGGAACTGGGCTTATTTAGTCGACAGAAGAGAAGAGTGTGTGTGGAGGGAGGAGGATTTGATAGCAGCCTTCAGCTACCTGAAATGGGGTTCCAAAGAGAATGGAGCTTGGCTATTCTCAGTGGTAGCAGATGACAGAACAAGTAGCAATGATCTCAAGTTGTAGTGCGGGGAGGTCTAGGTTGGATATTAGGAAAAAACTATTTCACTAGGAGGGTGGTGAAACTCTGTAATGGGTTGCCTACAGAAGTGATGGAATCTCCATTCTGAAAGGTTTTTAAGGTGAGGCTAGACAAAGCCCTGGCTGGGATGATTTAATTGGGGTTGGTCCTGCTTTGAGCAGGGGGGTGGACTGGATGACCTCCTTAGGTCTCTGCCAAACCTAATCTTTTATGATTCTAGGCAGAGTGATAAAAAATCCACATAATTTTATGACCCCAATGAGCTCATGATTGTGGTAATTTTCCTAATGGAGAAGTATCCATCATGATTCAGACTCAGGCCAGTAAGGGTTTTCGGTGTTTATTTTCACAGCTATTGTCAGTACTTCCAGATTGTTTTTGCTGGTCCCTTTAATGTTGCTTCATCTTATCTGGAAGTCACAGTGGAGCTGGCTTTTGAGGAGCAGACATGTGGAGTAAGATGTAACCAAATGTCAGGAATGATACCTTTGCCTTGATTGCTTTCATGCCCTGTAGTAAACTAACCTTGTAAACTGTTAAGGGTGGTAGTGTTTTCCCACCGTCCATTTTCTGCCCTACAGAAAATAGAAAGGGGATTAGTTTTGACAATGAGCTTTCCAAGGTGATCCTTTTGCTGGGCTGTAGAGTTTTAAACCCTTAAAAATTCCAAGGAACATCTGTTCCCCTTGGGTTCCATTTTCCCAAAGTAACATAAATCAGCAACACAGATGGCAAAACTTGGCACTTTTTGTCAGACATGTCACGAAGAGGTGGGCATGGAGCCTGTACCCTGAGCTCTGGTCTCTCTGAAACAGGCTGGAGCAGGCTGGTAGAAAACATGCTGCTGTACTATTCAGTTCTGCAGATTCAGTAGGTGCAATTATAACCTTGCGACTTTGAGAGGTAGAACATTTTGTAATTTATACTCTGACTGGGAATGTTTCTGCCTATAATAGCTTTAAACGTCTCAGGAAGTATGCTTGCTGCTGCTTCCAGGTGTTCATCACAAATATTGATAATTTTAATTTATTTATTATAAAATGTCCCGTGACTGTTGCCGAAGGAGCTCTATCAATGCATTTGGTTGCTGATACACAGAAGCCTCAATTCCCATGCAGAGCTGCTTCCTGCTCTGTACCACAGGTGTTTCTGAATTAGGGACACCCTAAATGCAGAGGTTCAAGTGTATCTCCATCAGGCAGAGAGGGGAGGATTGTGGCTGTGGCTAGCACCTCTACATCTTCCCTTATGCAAGGGGGGAAATCCCCATGTCCCCTCCAACTCTCTTATATGCCTTCATGGGCTGTCCAGAACTTGGTTCTTACATAGTACTGAACATTCCTTGCCATCCTTATTATGTTTCTTTTGAAGAGGAGTTCAGTGCAGAAATCTGTTCGTGCAGTATTACGGATAACAATTTAAATGCAGCACAGTTAGCAAATTCAAGCTCATACGTATAGAAGGCATTGTTCTATTCTCCATCCATGTGAATTATTCTCAATGTATATATGGCTGTAGCTGCTTTGGGAACCATATGTTTTCATTAGTTTTTGCTTTGTGATGGAAACTTAATATGCACTGTCTTGCCACAACAGGTTTTTCATTGAATATATGCTTTTTTAAAAGTGTGATCGCATGTTTATTTCAAAGCTCAGTGTGAGATAGACATGATCACACATTGACATAGAGATGTCAATGCTAATTTCCATGTGTGGTAATACAGATGTACATGTTCACCAGTCCATGTGAATGGCTTGCAGCTCCATTGTTCATGGGTCAGATTTCTTTAAATATGTCAAAGACTTCTGTCATCTCTTGGGGATACTTAATGCTTTTTCAAGCTTTAAAAGATAGAAGCTTCAAGTTTTGGTTACTGGAACACAGAAAGTTGAAAATTTGCTGTATTGGTGAAAAACGCCCTGTTTGTGTGATATGCAGAAATAACACAAGTACTAAGCAGTGATAAGAAAGTATTATTAGACTAAAAAGTATCAAAAACACTCTGGGGTAATTATTTTACAAAGTTGTAAGTTGATAAAAACTGAAAATGCCACATCAGCTGTAACTCCTGCATTCTTGTATGGCATGTACAGACCTACAAACCCATCTTTTACGGTAACAGTCTCATTTTATGTTGCCATACACAACTGGTTGCTTATTGTAAATAAATTTCATTGTTGATAAATATTTCAGCTCATTTTGCTTTTTGGTCGGGTTTTTTTCTTTTCCTTAGACTCCTGTTTCCCCCAAAAAAGTGAAGAAGGGGCTGGGACAAACGGTCAATTTTAGACTTTGAATGTATATTCATTTTCAGTGAGGTCCACCCCCAGTTTTTCCCTAGAAGCCCTAAAGTCTAAACCCTTATTAGCATAGCTATCTTTGAGCTAAAACTACTCTCATTATGGTCAAATGAGAGCAAAATTATGCCTTTATATGATGTGAGTAGCTCCTACAATATCAGAGTGGACAGTAGAAACTGCTTTCTGCAGAGAGTTCAGAACAAATACCAGTGTGAGTGTGTGTGAGAGAGAGAGACAAAGACAGAGACAGAATGTCTACACTGCAGAGTTTTTCCGGAAACACTACACTTACATCCACACTGCAATTGCATTCTTTCAACAGGAAGTCAAAAGAACACAGGGTTTTTTCCGACAGCGGTAAACCTCTTTCTACGAGGGAGAAGCCTTTTTTCCGAAAGAGCTCTTTTGAAAAAAGGCGTGTGTGGATTGAGAAGAGGGGTTTTGTGTTTTTTTTTAAAGAAGAGGCCTCCAGGAAAAAGCACAGGTGTGGCCACTCCATCCATAGTAATCAAAACTTAAATGTGAGATAGTGTGCAATCAAAATGGACGCTGTCTTTTGAAAAAGCAGATCACTTTTTCAATGCACTTTTGCTGTGTGGATGCTCTCTTTTGAAAGAAGTTTTTCTAGAACATCTCTTCTGGAAAAGCTTCTTCCGAAAGAAGCCTGCAGAGGAGAGGGAGAGCATACATGCAGCAGGAGCTGTGAAGGATGAAAGAGAATGGGGTAAGGAATAAGAGAGACTATGCAGAAAGGGAGAATACAGGTTGATCCTCTCTAATCAAGCATTGTCTGGTTCAGCAACATCCATGGTCTGGCATGATTTTGGTTAGCCAGATGTCCACGTATCATGAATGTGGCCAAGTTTTCTGCAGTCCCATAAAGTTTGTTTACAGCCACAAATCCTGGCTCTGTGTTCTATGCTGTTATTTAGCTCTAATTTACCCCTTAAATGTTTTCTAAGAGCCCAGTAAGCAATGGAAGTGTTGGTAATGCTGCTAGTCAATATGACCTCCTGTGGTTTGGCAAATTCTCTTGTTTGGCACTGGTCAGTTCCTGAGGATGCCAGATAGAGAGGTTCAACCTATACAACGAAATAAGTGAAAAGTGAAAAGGAGAAATCATAGCAAGGGAAAATGGACAAGGGAGTCCTCAGATGCAGCTTAAAGGCAGCAGAGACAGGAATCTGGTCTGTAAGACTCTTCCTTTACTTGACAACAGAGGGAATGTAAAAAAAAAATCTCTGATTTAACAACAGTTTATCACCATGTAAAGACATGAAACACCTTAGGTTTTGCTCCCCCTTCTTCTGGGGATTTGTAATGATCTCTGTCTGCCTCCAGCCAGTCCAACTTCTTGTTACTGATTATCATAGATCATAGAATTATAGAATCCTACAGTCCCACAAAACTTGACCTGGATATTATGGTGATACTGCACTGGAGATGGGTAGCTACCCTGTATATTGTCAAAATTGTCCAAAGGGTAAAAATAAGCTTGGGCCAGTATGTGCCATTTGTAGAACTCAGCCACAAGTAGACCTCTGCTCCCTAAACAGAAAGAGGTGAGATCAGCTGCATCCGTGGCAGCATCGGCTCTTCTCCTGGACCCTATCCGCTGCCAGCTGTTCTACAGATCTGGGAATCTAAACTGGAAGAGGGTAGCTCAAAAGTGGTATCCAGTGGTTTGCATATGGTTCAATTTCCTGCATCCAGTGAAGAATCCAGAAGCAATATTACACTTGTACTGTTCCCTTTATCCATACATGCACACACCTTCCATCATTGCTACATGTGGGGAGGATGCTTCTCTGGGATAGTCCCTGCTATGAAAGATCCTGGAAATGCATCTCCTACAGAAACTTTTTTCACAGGGCCTCCTGCAGATTCCTGAAATCTCCACCAGTCTTGGGCTATCAGGCAAAGCATAGTTTGTGGAGTAGGCCCTCACCTTCTTCCACAACAGAAAAGCATACTGTTTTCCCCCCTCCTCTCTACTTTCTCTCTTCTGTGGTGGGATGCAGATGAAACTATGTGATGGGAACCAGACACTGCTTAACATAAGAACAGGTAATGATCAAGTGATCTCTCTCCTGCCATCCATCTCCACCCTCTGACAAACAGAGGTTAGGGACATCCTGGCTAACAGTCATTAATGGACTTAACTTCCATGAATTTATCTAGTTCTTTTTTAAACCCTGTTATAGTCCTAGCCTTCACAATCTTATCAGGCAAGGAGTTCCACAGGTTGACTGTAAGCTGTGTGAAGAAGAACTTCCTTTTATTTGTTTTAAACCTGCTGCCCATTCATTTCATTTGGTGGCCCCTAGTTCTTATATTATGGGAACAAGTAAATAACTTTTCCTTATTCACTTTCTCCACATCACTCATGATTTTATATACATCTGTCATATTCCCCCTTAGTCTCCTCTTTTCCAAGCTTAAAAGTCCCAGTCTCTTTAATCTCTCCTCATGTGGGACCCGTTCCAAACCCCTAATCTTTTTAGTTGCCCTTCTCTGAACCTCTTCTAATGCCAGTATATCTTTTTTGAGATGAGGAGACCACATCTGTATGCAGTATTCAAGATGTGGGTGTACCATGGATTTATATAAGGGCAATAAGATATTCTCCGTCTTATTCTCTATCCCTTTTTTAATGATTCCTAACATCCTGTTTGCTTTTATGGCTGCCGCTGCACACTGTGTGGACATCTTAAGAGAACTAATCACGATGACTCCAAGATCTCTTTCCTGACTAGTTGTAGCTAAATTAGCCCCCATCATATTATATGTATAGTTGGGGTTATGTTTTCCAATGTGCATTACTTTATATTTATCCACATTAAATTTCATTTGCCATTTTGTTGCCCAATCACTTCGTTTTGTGAGATCTATTTGAAGTTCTTCACAGTCTGATTTGGTCTTAACTACCTTGAGCAGTTTAGTATCATCTGCAAACTTTGCCACCTCACTGTTTACCCCTTTCTCCAGATCATTTATGAATAAGTTGAATAGGATTGGTCCTAGGACTGACCCTTGGGGAACACCACTAGTTACCCCTCTCCAGTCTGAAAATTTACCATTTATTTCTACCCTTTGTTTCCTGTCTTTTAACCAGTTCTCAATCCATGAAGGGATCTTCCCTTTTATCCCATGACAACTTTATTTATGTAAGAGCCTTTGGTGAGGGACCATGTCAAAGGCTTTCTGGAAATCTAAGTACAGCATATCTACTGGGTCCCCCTTGTCAACATGTTTGTTGACCCCTTCAAAAAACTCTAATAGATTAGTAGGACATGTTTTCCCTTTACAGAAACCATGTTGACTTTTGCCCAACAAATTATGTTCTTCTATGTGTCTGACAATTTTATTCTTTACTATTGTTTCAACTAATTTGCCCCGTACTGACGTTAGACTTACTGGTCTGTAATTGCTGGGATCACCTCTAGAGCCCTTTTTAAATATTGGTGTTACATTAGCTATCTTCCAGTCATTGGGTACAGAAGCTGATTTAAAGGATAGGTTATAAATCATAGTTAATAGTTCTGCAATTTCACATTTGAGTTCTTTCAGAACTCTTGGGTGAATGCCATCTGGTCCCAGTGACTTGTTACTGTTAAGTTTATCAATTAATTCCAAAACCTCCTCTAATGACACTTCAATCTGTGACAATTCCTCTGATTTGTCACCTACAAAGGACGGGTCAGGTTTGGGAATCTCCCTAACATCCTCAGCCTTGAAGACTGAAGCAAAGAATTCATTTAGTTTCTCCGCAATGACTTTATCATCTTTAAGTGCTCCTTTTGTATCTTGATCGTCCAGAGGCCCCACTGCTTGTTTAGCAGGCTTCCCGCTTCTAATTACTTAAACATTTTGTTATTACCTTTTGAGTTTTTGGCTAGCTGTTCTTCAAACTCCTTTTTTACTTTTATTACATTTTTACACTTAATTTGGTCGTGTTTGTGCTCCTTTCTATTTTCCTCACTAGGATTTGACTTCCACTTTTTAAAAGATGCCTTTTTATCTCTCACTGCTTCTTTTACATGGTTGTTAAGCTACGGTGTCTCTCTTTTAGTTCTTTTACTTTTTTTTTTAATTTGGGTATACATTTAAGTTGGGCTTTTATTATGGTGTCTTTGAAAAGTGTCCATGCAGCTTGCAGGGATTTTACTTCAGTCACTGTATCTTTTAATTTCTGTTTAACTAACCTTCTCATTTTTGCATAGTTCCCCTTTTTTCTTTCTGAAATTAAATGCCACAGTGTTGGGCTGCTGATGTGTTCTTCTCACCATAGGAATGTTAAATGCTATTATATTATGGTCACTATTTCCAAGCAGTCCTGTTATAGTTAGACAATCTTCCACTCTAAGAAAAATTTCAGAGTGCTGCCCCTCCTCTTTGTAAGACTAGGGTGCCAGATTTGGGCTGACTGCTCCTCTGACATAATGATCAGGCAGTGAGTTAAATTTGAGTGTATGCTATTGCAGCCTGACATGCTGGGTCACAGTGCCACTCAAATTTGGCCTGCATGCCTCTCCTTCATGACAAAGGGGAAACCAGGATAGATCTACCACCGAAGATAGCTGACCCCCCCTCTACCACCATTTGCAGCTATCTAGTTTGCTTATAACTAGAGCAGCCTCTGAGGGTTACACGATCATGAAAGCTTCACCATGTAGGAGGGATATCTAGCTGTATTTCTTTACGCAGAAATGTCATTCCAGTTCTATAGAAATAAACTTTATGGAATGAGCTAACCCTGTTTGAACAAATTCCTAAGTCTGAGTTCTCATTTTTGAAAACACATTGAAACCTTAAGAGCCACATTCTTAAGGTTGAGAATGAGATCACATTCTGATCTCAAGTATCAGAGGGGTAGCCGTGTTAGTCTAAATCTGCAAAAGTGACAAGGAGTCCTGTGGCACCTTATAGACTAAGGGTATGTCTACACAGCAAAGTTATTTCGAAATAACAGCCCTTATTTCGAAATAACTTTCCTAGCGTCTACACAGCACTAGTGCTTATTTCGAATTTGATAAACCTCATTCTACGAGGAATAACGCCAAATTCAAAATAGCTATTTTGAAACAAGTGCTGTGTAGACACTTATTTCGAAATAGGGGGCCTCCAGCCTTCCCAGGGTGCCCTGGTGGCCACTCCAGCCTCAAGCAAGAACGCTCCTTTCCCTTCCCCCCTCCCCAGAGCCCTTAAAGGGGTAGACTCTGGCTACAGTGCCTGTACCAGCTCCAAGCCTGCCAGCCCAGAGCTGGCAGTC
The DNA here is from genome assembly GCA_032595735.1 of Pelochelys cantorii. Taxonomy (NCBI): domain Eukaryota; kingdom Metazoa; phylum Chordata; order Testudines; family Trionychidae; genus Pelochelys; species Pelochelys cantorii. The sequence continues at coordinate 325,873,213 of CM064326.1, read as the reverse complement.
ACTGCCCCTAACCCAATGGCCCCAAAACATGAGCCAGCAAGCCACTGGCAGCCAGCCCTCCACCCCTCTCCAGGAGCAGTCTGCCAGCTCCCATGAGCCTGCCAGGGTCCGGAGAAGGCAGGCACCTTCCTGGTCCAGGGCGGAGATCTTGGACCTTATTCAGGTTTTGGGGGGGATGCCGCCAATGTCCATGATCTCCACACTAGATGGAGGAACGCAGCCGTCTATGGCAGGATAGCTGCCAGCCTGGCCACCAAAGGCCACATGCGAACCCAGGAGCAGGTTCACATGAAAATCAAATTGGTCCAGTGAGAACCCAACCCTGAGCCCTGAGCTTCTCCTCCCCCTTCTTCCCCTTGCTTCCCTCTTCTAGCTCCCTCCTCCCGGGTGTCCCCCTCCCCTCTTCAACCCTCTCTCTTCCCCTCTCCCACCTCCGTTCCCCAGTCTCACCAGAGTTTCATTCCCCGCCCCCCGAGTTTTATTAAATAAAGAGTTTGTGTTCATGAAAATATGTGTATTTTATTTGACATCAGGAAGGGGGGTTAGGGAAGGGTAAGTGGAAGAACGTGAGGGAGGAATGAGGCACAAGCCCCCAGTGGGGCAGACCAGGGAGGCCCTTAGTGCTCCTCAGGGTGGAAGCTCTCCCGCAGGGCCTCCTGGATACTGACAGCCCCCCAGTGGACCTCCCGGATGGCAGCCTGCAGAAAGTGCAGCCAGGTTGTCAGCAACACGTCCATGAGAAGCACCAGAGTGCCCAGGGGCAGCTCTGGCTCCATGTTGCAGAGTGCTGTGGTGTCCCGAGTGAGGGCAACCAGAGCACACAGAGACAAAATGCTTTGCTGTCCCTCATTGAGGTAGACAAACAAGCAGGGAAACCTGAGAACTGGCTGTCCGGGGGGGGGGGTCCCCTTTAAGCACAGACCTCAGATAGCCTCAGGCAGCAGCCCCACACAGTAAGTCCTGACCTGGTGCCCTGCCGGAACTGGTTCTGGCCAGCTTTAAATGTGATTCAGAGTCCACTCAGTGTGGACGTGCTATTTCGAAATAGCAAAACACTATTTCGAAATGCATTTTGTGTGTAGATGCGTTATTTTGAAATAACATTTGGAAATAACACTGTAGTGTAGACATACCCTAACAGATTTATTGGCGCATAAGCTTTCATGGGCAAAGACCCACTTTGTCAGATGCATTACAACTGACGAAGTGGGTCTTTACCCACAAAAGCTTATGCTCCAATAAATCTGTTAGTCTATAAGGTGCCACAGGATTCCTCGTTGCTTATTCTAATCTCAGTTGCATGGGTTTAAACCTGCTGTAACACCATTAAAGTCAATGGAATTACTCCAGAAGTATTCCAGTTAAAATGCAGACATTAGAGCCCTTAGTTCAAAGTGAGGGATGGATTTGTTCTACATTATTGGTATTATGAACATTTAATGACATGGAAATGGCACTTACTTTGATCTATATGATTAGAATTAAACATTTCAGTAAAAAAAATCATTTTCCTTTTGAATAACTGTAAACTAAGCTAGAGTAAAGTCGTTGTTTTAAATTTTCTATTACACTGTAATGCTCTATCTGCAGATAGTCTATTTTGTTAAAAAAGTACCTTCTTGTTTTACTTGGATGAGAATTTCATATTGAAGATCATTTTCAAAATATGAAGTACGCAGTGGAGGCAGAGATGTCCCTTAGGGGATGATTTATCAAAGCAGTTACTCTTTTTCTAAGTAAAGAGGAGAGGATAGAAGTTGTATTGTCACAGTGGGGTCTACACATTTACCCAGATTGTGAATTTAACAAAAAAGTATGCAAAAGTTCATAAAACGTCATGATAACCTATGGGAACAGGTACAAAAGGGAGAGAGAAAAATTGAAATTAGCCTGGGAAAAAAGACATACTGATATCACTGGGTTGAAATTAGGCTTGTTAAAAACAGGAGCTGTAGAACCTGAAGTTAATGAGCCAAAATTGGTATATCAGATGTTAGGCATAATTAGTGGAGAAAATAATGAGAAGCTGAACTATTCCACACAATTTTGGGGTTATTATGAGAAAAAGATTTTGTGAGGAAACTAAAACAAAAAGATGACTGGATGAAAAAGAGAGAGAAGCTTTTGAAGCAAGCTTCACCATCATGGCTGACACCCTCAAGGTTTCCTGGGACTCAGAGCCTTCATCATCCTGACAGATGTCCTGATCAGAATAGGCCAGGCAGAGATGAACACAGATGACATCACCTTTCCTTGCTGTCCCAGCATGATAGTTATTACCATATTAATTGTCTGCAGCTACAGAGAAAAGGAACAAGGGACGTTGTAAAGCCTTACTTAATACTTTACATTTCAAATCCTGTCTTTCCTTCTTTTCTGTATCTTAAACAAAAAAATATTTAATAGTGCATTTGCCACCATGCTAAGCAGGCTGGAGTCACTGTATCTTAAGCCCCAGACCTTGACTAACACCATTTTATGTTGGTTAGTGACTGGGTTAAGTTAACACTTTTAACCCATTTATTACATCAAAATTAATACAACAGTGGTTAAAAGTAAAAGTGTTAGAAACTGAAGAGAAATACTTAAATAAAAAAAAGAGTCCTATTCAATTATTCATATGAAGGCAGGCAACTAATATTTGACGGAGTTTATATGTGTTTATATGCAGGTGCTAAAACTCTAAATACTAAAATAGATTAACCTAAGTGTCTGTTACTAAATGAAGATAAAGATATCATAGGCATCACAGAAATATGGTGGAATAGTGATAATCAACAGAACATGGTAATATCAGGTACAAAATATATAAGAATGACAGAGTAGCTCATGTGAAAGGTCATGTGAAAGAAAATCTAATATAGTAAAGATCTTTAATAAATCAGACAGTACTATAAAATCTCCATGGATAGAAACTCCATGTGGAATAAGAAAATAGCAGTAGGATTATACTGTCAATCACTTGGGCAGGCTGATGATGGTGTAAAATGCTCAGAGAGATTAGAAAGGCAACAAAAACAAACAAATAAACAAACAAAAAATCAATAATAATGAGAAATTTTGAACTCTCCCCATATTAACTGGGGGTATCTCACCTCAGAAATGGAGGCAGAGATAAAATTTCTAGACAACATTAATGACTTTTTGTAGCAGGTAGACTTGGGTTGGTGGGGGTGGGGAATAAGAACCCACCACTCTGCGCACCCCAATCTTGATTTAGTTGTAAGTGGTACACAGGATCTGGTCCAAATGGTGAATAAAGATGATCAGCTCAGTAATAGCAACCCTACTGTAATTAAATTTAACATCCTTGGGGCAGGAACATCAAAGAAACCCACCACAGTAACATTTAACTTTAAAAAATGGAACTACAAAAACGAGGAAGCTACTTAAATGGAAATTAAAAGCAACAGTCAGAAGGGTGAAATGCCTGCAAGCTATATTGAAATTATTATTTTAAAACAGCAAAATAGGGTCTCAAACTGTACATAACCCCAAATTAAAAAGTAAGAGGACCAAAAAAAAAAAGTCACCATGGCTAAACAGAGCTAAATAGGTAATTAAAGGCAAAAAGACATACTCTAAAAATTGGAATCAAATACTACTGAGGAAAATAGAAAAGAGCATAAACTGGCAAATAGAGTACAAAAGTATGATTAGGCAGAGCAGAAAAATGTGAAGGGCAAATACCAAAAGAACAAAAATTAACTTTTTTTTAAGCTCCTTAGAAACAAAGCCTGCCAGAAAGTCAGTGAGGCCATTAGACAACAGAAGTGCTAAATGAACAGTGAGGGTAAGACAAGACCTTTGCAGAGGTGGCAAATTAATTCTTTGTATTTGTCTTCATTGCACAAGATGTCAGGGAGAGTGAGTACTGTAATTTAGCGAATATACCCCGCACTGAAATATAACCCGCACCCGAATATACCCTGCGTTTTTTTCTATTGCAGTAAAAAAAATCTTGTATACCCCGCACACAAGTGTAATCCGTGGGCTATACAAGACTTTTCTGTGCCAGGGGTATATTTGCCGAGGGTATATTTGCTAATTTACGTTGCGGGGGGGAGGGGGAATTAGCCAGCCACTCACCACCCCATCCTGTGCAGCCGCCAGCCTCCAGGCGGGGGAGCGCTTATACCCCTGGTTCCTCCGCAGCCACAGGAAGGGCGGGGGAGCAGGAACCGCCATCCTCCAGGCGGGGAAACGCTCACCACCTGGTTCCTGCACAGCTGTAGGAACCACCATCTTCCGGGCAGGGGAGCGCTCTGGCCCCCCCCCCATTCCTGCGCAGCCGCAGGAACCACTAGCCTCCGGTGAGTTTAAAAAAAACCGCTGGTGAGTAAAAAAAAAACCCCTATATACCCCCGCACCCAAATATACCACGCCGGGGGGGGGGGTTGTAAAAATGAATATAACCCACGGGTTATATTTGCTAAATTACGGTAGTGTTTTCAGATGACTGATCTCAGAAACTGTCCTGGATTAAGGTGTTAATACAGAATGTTTGGGGATAAATTGTTAATCTAAAGAGCAATAAGTTACCAGAAGCAGATGGTATTCATCCAAGTATTCTGAAGGAACTCAGATATGGAATTTCAGAATTATTAACAGTGACATGTTACCAAAAAAAAAGCCTCTAAAGGTGGCAATGCCTAACTTCAGTACCAGGCAAATTGGTTGAAACTACAGAAAAGAACAGAATTTTCAGACACAAAGATAAACCTGATCTGTTGGAGAAGAGCCAACATGACTTGTGCGAAAGGAAATCATGCCTCACCAATCTATTAGAATTCTTTCAGGTTGTCATCAAACATCTGGACAAGGATGATCCACTGGAAGAAATGTGCTTGGATTTTCAAAAAGTCTTTGACAAGGGCCCACACCTTTTCTTACGAAAAATAAGCTGTTATGGCATAAGAGGGAAGATCTTCTCGTGGATCAGTAAATGGTTAAAATATCTGAAATAAAGGATGGGAATAAATGGTTAGTTTTCACAATGGCAAGAGATAAGTCCCCCGACGATTTGTAGTGGGAGCAGTGCTGTTCAGTATGTTAGAGAATGATCAGTATAAGAGTCTGATTGCCAGGGGGTGTTGTGAAATTCAAAAATATAACTGGGTTAAAAATGAATTACCTAAGTTCATGGAAGATAGCTTCATCAATAGCCACTACCCAAGACAGGGATACAACCCTATGCTTTGGGTGTTCCTTAAACCTCTGATATGTAGAAGCTGTGACTAGATAATGGGATGGCTATCATGATAATCACTGTGTTCTGTTAATTCCCTCTGAAGCAGCCCCAGGGATTAGGGGGAGGGATACCTCAGCAGTTTGAGCAGTAGCTTGCTAAACTCAGCTTTGAGAGCTCAAGCCCTGAGGGGGCCATTAAGGGACCTGGGGCAAATCTGTCAGGGATGGTACTGGGCCCTGCCATGAGGGCAGGGGATTGGACTTGATGACCTCTCAAGGTCCCCTCTAGTTCCATGAGATCCATATATTGAGACAGGATACTGGGTTAAATGAACCACTAGTCTGACCCAGTATGGCTATCAGGTAGATATAATGTTGACCAGGTAGAGATAATGTTGGCTTTGTTAGAAGAGAGGAGAAATACAAGCATGTGGTCTCTGCCCATCATGGGTTTGTAGAGTCAAACTGCATTGTTTCAAGGAAACAGTAATGCTATTCTCTGAATGAAAAGAAGAGTTCACTTTCCAGGTCAGTTAGTCTGGCACATTTCACCATCATTAGCTTTTGAAAATAGCAAAGTTGCTCTATTTATACTGGAAATGGGATATTCTCTCTTGATTAGTGATGTCCAGGTCACTCTATTTTATCTCAGTACTATATTATTATTTATTATTCATGTTATGGTAACTCTTGGAGACCCCGATCAAGGCTTTGTTGTACTAGGCACTATACCTACATAGAATAAAATTAGTTTTTCTACCTACAAGTCTGGTATCTGCAAAAATTCTGTACCTGAATATCCAGTTTTCAACAATCTCTTACTGCAGAAGTGATTTCTCATATCCTAAAAAGAATGGATTTTCAACAGAAAGACAGGCCATTTGTGAATAAGTAATTATGATTAACAACAGAAATCATGTCCCACCTGTTAGTGGAAAGGATATATCAAGAATAAGGTCATATGTAAAAATCTAAAGTCCTCATTTTCCAATTGTTTCTAGCACCCATGTAACTGAGGGGATAAGTGAGCTTTCATACATTATTACATATTGAAGGGAAGTGATTTTACCAGGTATATATTACACAAACTCCTAACAGTTAGAAGCATTCAAAATTCCTATAAGATCTATATACATCCTCCTTTTCTTTTATTTACTGAAATTTTCATGTCATTCGCACAGTTAATGTGTAGAACAGCAACTACCTTCTGACCTGTTGCCAATGATTCTCACTGATCTTTGTTCCCTGTCACCATTCACCAACTAAGCCTGTCACCATCACTGTCCGGAATATAGACAATTTAAACTATGATCTGTCATCCAGCAGTTAGAGTGCCTGCTTTATTCTTTTCCACCTGTCTAGCTACTATATAATGTATTTTTTCATTGAATTATTTTAATTTTAAATGTTATTTTTTTAGATCATTACACTCAAGGATTTGAGTCATGGGTAATTTTTTTTAGATAGGTCAATATAGCAGAGAATAATTTCTAATTTATACTTAAACAGTAAATCCAATTTGACAATATCACCATAGAGATTGATTTAGCATTGTTGCCCAAATGCATTTTTGAGTTTGTCAAGCAAATTTAAATTGGTGATGCAAACAAGAATTGTCCTTGGCACTAAAATCATGTCATGTACACTACATAACACAGTAGTTTATTATGCTTCAAACTATTAATATCCAGGGTATATCAGAGGTACTGGTGTATGGATAAAACTGAACTTGCATACTAAGCATCCTGCTATATATTCTGAGATCCTGTATTTGGAATTATGACAATTAATGAGATTTAGTGGTATTGGCTCTGCTGCTCAGTATGTTAATTATTTAGTCTTGCATGAGTACAGGAATTAAAAGCAGTCATGTGTCACAAGAAAGGCAATCCCCAAGCTCCCTGATAATCAGGAGTGAAATTCACCTTTGTGCAGCAGACCAGCATGGGTATGGCTGCACTGCAGTTAGACACCCATGGCTGGGCCATGCCAACTGAATTCATTGTTACAAGGCATGAGCTCAAATAGTAAACACAGAAATGTAAGTTCTAAGAGCAAATTAGTTTCCTTATTAATTTAGATATGTTTCAAGTAGATAGTTTTTTCTGTTCCATTTTTAAAATGAGTAGTCAAAAATTACTATTTCTCATAAATTATCAGAGTGACCACCCATACTTATTTTACTGGACTATTCCTTCTTTAATTGATTTGTCCCTTATCTTGACCACTTTTTAGTTAATTTAAGAGACATCCCATGACCATTTTAGACATTAAATTAAAGCTTATTTAAGGGCAGCAGAAATACATGTTACTGAGAGAAAAATACCTGGTATACTTAGGGAAATGGTGTTTCCCTAAAATAACCCTTAAACAAAAGCATTGTTCCTTATTTTCCATGTGGTTTTCCCTTATATCCATCTAACAAAAGTGGTCACCCTATAAACTGTGTGTCATTAAATATACTACAGTGGATTAGTTAGTGTTGTTGTTGGAGATGACTTGTTGGAATCATTACCTGACTTTATGTGATTGTAATTTATGGACCCTTAAGGGACTCTGGTGGTTCTGTGTGATTACTTTCCCTTTAAGATCTGGAACACCGAGGCTGGCAAAATTCAACTGACAAGTTTTTTTGAAAGAGAATGGCAGTTGCATCTGAATTTAGATATGGAAACCAGTAGTGAAGCTTATTTGTAAACAAAGCTAAAAAGTTCTCTCTCAACTCTGAAATGGTATTCTAGCAACAGCTCTGTCCTAGGCTGAGATAGGATCCTTTTAATGCAACAAAGGGGTGAGTGTGTACTCGTGATGGAAGAGGTTTCTAGCTAAAAGAAAGAACAAAGAAAGTTAGGCATAACCACTTCTAGAGGAATGGATGGTTTCCACTTTAGTGAAAAAGGTAAGGAGTTTACATCTTTATGTATAATGATTGCAATGTCCTCATCATTGAAGACATTTGAAAGAAAAGATATATTTTCCTAAAACTGGTTGTAAGGGACATTTACCACACTGAAAGACTTATCGTTCCCACTTGATCTATGAGGAATTGGATGAAATGTTTAAAAAGCATGAAGTTCCTCAAGCAAAATTCCTAGCTGAGAGAGAAATTTCATATACAAAACTGAAAAGAAAGAGAAACTGTATCTGATTTCCTGGCTAATCTTAAAAAAGCTTTCTCAGAGCTTCCTCTTGGGTAATCACCGGCAGAAGTTCTCAGGGAGAGCTTTATGTTTGAGATGAGAAATCTAAATTAAAAGAGAAGCTGCTGAGTGTTAGTCACACAAAATAACTTAAACTGAGAGGGCCAGTGGGATATCATGTTTCTTTATTGCACAGATCAATACCTCAGATCACCATATAGAAATCTCCAGTAATGTCTTTGGCGCCAATCATTCAGCATCACATATGCCTAACCTTGGGCTTAGGAGAATCTCTGCTCTACTTTTCAGTGGAACTCCTCATATGTATAAAGTTAAGCATGTATGTCAGTAGTGTAGGGCTCTTAAAGACACAGAATTATTTTGGTTTGCTCAGACCATGTGTAGCAAAAGAACTAGATAAAAAACAGCAGTGAGAAAACCCAAAACATAAGCCTGTTGGGTTTTTATATCTATACCAAGAGGGCATTTAGTTTGAAATGACAGAAAAAGAAGAAAGTAGAAAATAGGTACAAGAATAAGCTTGGGATCCACAACACACCTTGCAACAAATAGAGAAATAATGAAGAGGCATGCAATTGTTTAGAAAATAACAAAGGAGTTGATATTGCAGAAGACAGTAATTGCTGGAGAAAGAAATTGTTCTTTTTTATTGGCTTGATGATGATTCCAATGCCAATGTTAATATAGAAAATGAATCTAGAATGGAAATATTATAGTGAAAACAGAATCTATGAAGGCAATGAAGAACCAGAGGAGCAAGTGACAACTGCTCCTTCTGACTGGCATTTCTAATAAACTGGAATCACAATCCTCCCTAAAGACTAATTTGTAATTTAAAAATTGCAGGGTAGGGAGGATTGCTATGTTTAGTGTTTTAAACTGTGGTAGCTGTGTGCGCTTACTGCATCTTTTCAGGCCTGGAATGTCTGGGCAGGTAGAAGGCAAAGAGATTGTCACTTGGCAGATGGAGCCAGAAACAAGCAATGAAGTGGGTGGGTGTAGCTTATAAATAAGGGTCCCTTTCAGTGTGGTAGCTGGATTAATTTACTTGTTGTTCTGCTGCAGTTAAGGTCTGAGGCATATTTGGATTTTCAGGAGACATCACATTGACTTTAGCTATGTATCTACAACATTAATGCAGATTTTTAATATTTAAAGTTAGAAAACCACTTGCAAGGTGAGAGAGATTCACAAAACACATTTATTCTTTAAACCCTCCAAATTAAACACATTGGGTAGTATGTGTACAAAGGAGCTTAAAAAGAAGGAATTGCATTTTAAATAGAAAGATATTTCAAAAGACACCTTTAATGTAAAAAATGACTAGTTCTTAAACCTGTTTCAAAATGGAGTCTTACTGATAGCCTCTTACAGATTCTGGCATAACACTAGAGATGGCTACACTTCAGGCTCATTGAGAAATGTCCTATGTTTCTCATTGAATTTTTCCTATAGCCTTGGCAAGAGGTTTTTATTGAAGGCTAAAACCTCTTGTGGGCAATGAAGGATGTCCAACTTTTCTCATTTAATTTTTTCAACCATGCAGTGCATCATCAGAGCACTAATCCTTTTCAGTTCCAAGCTACACTGCAGTTCAAGGAACAGTCTGACAGTCAGATTAAATGATGCCTGGAATTTCCATCTATATGTTACCATGTAGATGCCATGCAGACATTTCTTTAGCGCTGAACTACCTGACCAGAGCAGTAATTGACACCAGTATGTGATACTATCAAGGCTGCCCTACACATAGTTTTTGTATCTGTATAACTATGTTAATTAAGGGTATGATTGTTTTACTAATACCGTTAAACGACTATTAAGATCCCTTATAGCAATACATAAGAACGGCCATACTGTGTCAGACCAAAGGTCCATCTAGCCCAGTATCCTGTCTGCCGACAGTGGCCAATACCAGATGCCCTGGAGGGAGGGATCACAACAGGCAATCCTCACGTGACCCCCTCCCCTATCTCCCACTTCCAGAGAAACAGAGGCTAGGAACACCATTCCTACCCATCGTGGCTAATTGCCATTGATGGACCTAATCTCCATGAATCAAATTATCTATCTCCTTTTTGAACCCTGTTAAAGTTCTAGCCTTCACCGCATCCTCTGGCAAGGAGTTCCACAGGCTGGCTGTGAGCTGAGTGAAGGAAAACTTCCTTTTGTTTATTTTAAACCTGCTGCCTATTAATTTCATTTGGTGACCTCTAGTCCTTCTATTGTGGGAATAAGTAAATAACTTTTCCTTATTCACTTTTTCCACTCCAGTCATGATGTTATAGACCTCTATCATATCCCCCCTTATTATCCTCTTTTCTAAGCTGAAAAGTCCAAGTCTTTTTAATCTTTCTTCATATAGGAAGTCTTACTAGAAGACTTACCCAGCATTGCCTGGGTCCTTCAGGGCAGGGGACTGCCAGTGTGGTGGGTGCAGGAGCCAGGGCAGGGCCTTGGGAATGTGGGGGAGGGGAGCAGGGCAGGAGGCTAGGGCATGTCCTATCTGGCGAGGCTTTCTCTCCCTGCCCCCCCCCCCCAGGCAGCAGGGCCTTCCTCTCACCATTGCCAGGGACTTTCTCTCTGTCCCCCAGCCCTCTCCCTGGTCACCGGGGGCCTTCTGTGTCCTGCCCCCCCAGTCCCACTGGTCACAAAGAGCCTTATGCCTCCCCCCTACCGTCACCAGCCACCGGGGGCCTCCTGCCTTCCCCTAGCTCCCAGCCACTGCCAGGGGCCTTCCCTCCCTCTGGTGTTCTGGCCAAAGGCCGGGGGGAAGGGTTTAGGATGGAGGGTTACTTACGCACTCCGGTGGCAAGCAAGATGTCAGATTTCTAGCCTCCTGGCCATTCTCTTGGTGGTGCGGCTGTCTCCAATGGCCACTCTGCAGATAGCTCTCTCCTGTGGGCTTGCTGCCCCCCAGTGACCATTCTCAGTATCATGTCCCTCCTTTCTGTGCCCCCTTCCTTCCCATGTTACTGAAAACAATCCCATTACTGGAAGTTTCCAGTTCCTTGGCACAAGCCTCATTTTTTGAGGAATTAGGGTTCTTAAGAAAAAGGGGGGGTTGCGCGAAAACTTCTGTCTAGACTGCTTTTTTTTTTCCCAAAAAAACCTCTTCCAAAAAAGGGATCGGAAGATGTGCAAATTCGAGCCAGTCTTAGGGGCAGGCAAGCCAGGCGGTCACTTGGGGCTGCCATTTTCAAGGGGTCGCCGACAGAGCTGGTCTTAGGGGCGGGCCGCAACCACATTTCGGCCCAACCTTCCAAATCCTCCCCCCAGGTTTCCCTGATTACTCCCTGACTTCCCCCCCCCCTTTTTTTTTTGGCTTGACAAATTTTCGTCTGGTATTTTTTTAAACCAGCTGGCAACCCTATGGGCAAGTTTGGCGGTCGCCTGGGGCTACCAATTGGTTAGGACCGACCCTGACCTTACTTTGTTAGGATAAGAGGAAGCTGCATACCAAATTTGGTGATCCTAGCTCTTACCATTTAAGGGGAGTCCTTGAGCAAACTCACAGACAGACATTTCTAAAATATATATATAGATTCCTCTTCCTGTAAGTCAATAAATTGTACTGGTATAAATGTGTCCACATGAAAAACGTAGTACTACTTTAACTATAGCATATAATTAAAACAGTATAACTGGTATGTGTAGAGAAGATATTAATGTTGACAAAATTCCTTCATGTTGTCTACATCGTGGTCCTTCATATTGTCTACATCATGGGCCTTACCTACCTATTCTGCCCTGGTATGAGAATGAGCTAGACTTACCCTTCATTCCCTTGGAAAAAGTGAGACCAACTGGATATGACACTGGCTGCAAAGGTAGTTCGGATGCTTCCAATAATTAGCTCTAAGACCATAAGACACTTTGCCTGTTGGTACTTTGGACTCCCCATGGGTAAAGTGCAGATAACAATAATGATTCCAATTCCTTTTGGTAAAGTGCTTGACATCTGTAGGTGAAAACCAAAAAGCATCATGTAAGTGCAAAATATTATTTTAATGACGAGAATGTTAATAATAATATTGCTAATTTTCCACAATTGGAATTTAATGATTGTTTTATTGACGCTTGTAATGACTTCATACTCTAGGCCTTGTTGCTGGATACCTTAGTTGTAATAGTTTTGTGTATAGTTATCATAAAGATGTTGCCATCAAGTGTATAACAGGTTGCAAAAATAGCAACTTTTCTCTGTGTGAGCACAGAGAGTGGAGAGTCAACATAAGACAAGATCCCATTCGATTCCGCGTATGCTAGGATTTTACAGATTGGAAGATATCAAATCAGTGTGTGAGACTGAACAAAAGAACTGTGCTGCTCCAATGTACTTCTCTTTTGGGACTTGACTTTCTCCATGCATTTTTAATATTGTATTCGGGCTTTCTTTGTTTTATGTGAAATCTGTGGTATAAATCTCTGCTACATAAAGAGGAACAACAACCATCATTGGGAAAAGCTTTGTTTCTGATTTAGGCTTTCTTTGATCATTGGAGATTCATCAGAGCACCTTAATCCATCTCTTCTGCATGAACATCCTAAAAGACTGATGTCCAAACTGGGGGAGGGGGATGCTTTGGGAGCACAGGGCTGCATTTAGGGGTCTTACAGTGGGAGTCTTGAGAGTAGCGAGGGAGCATCCCACTTCCAGCCCCAAACAACCCCCAATTCTGCTCCACCCACAGCCCAGCTCTGCCCTTGTTCCCCCTCAGGCTCCAGACCAGCTCTTCCTCTAGCCCCAGCTTTTCCTCCAACCTGAGGTCTGTCTTCAGGCCAAGCTCTGCTGCTGAGAGAGCCCTTTTTGTGCTTATGAAAGAAGCATGCTGCCAGATTCTGTTAATGGGAAGGGAGTGCACAACTTGAAAAATCTTCCCACCACTGCCCTAAAATCAGTGCATCTCAGTTTGGTAGAATTGTTGGTGTATATGGGTCTGTTACTTTTATATCTGCAGATTCATAGTATCCAGAAATAACCAAATCAGAATGATTGAATGCACTAATTGAATAAAGGAAAAGAAGACTATGCTGTTCAAGTAAAACTAATGTGAACACATGGCAAATCTTTTGTTAATACAAAGCTTTGTATTATGTGAGACTTTTCTGAACTGGATTCTTCTTTGATTTGAGTCTGATGAAATTGGGGGGAGGGGTAAAAATCTAATTTTGGCCAAACTCACTGTACAGAAATACCCAAAGGAGGCCCTAAATCTAACTGATGTATCTGAATTCATATTCAAGGCCAGGAACTGTCTAACATATGCTGTACAGTATTGTATTGTTGTTTTCTTCATTTGTAGTAATTGGCTTTTTTCAAGGCATTTGCCTTACAAATTTTAGTAAATCAAAAGAGCAAAATAGTGTATATGCAATGTAACAGACCAATGATATTGCTGCTGGAATAAAGTTACAGCTGGTTGTAGGAGGAGTGGAATCTAAATGGTGAAAATAGAATTATGGGTTTTTAGTCTCTAGCATCCTCTTCCAGGTTCTGAAACTAACTTGCTGGGTGATCTTGGGGAAGCTGTACATTTTTGTTTACCCATGTACAGAACTGGCAGTTCTCACACTTCCTGAAAATTAATGTTTGTTAAATGCTTTGATATCCTCACATGAAGTATAAGTATGAAGCAGTACTATTACTAATGATTCCATTATTTGATAAATGATAGAGATGCAGCCGTGTTAGTCTGGTCTAGCTGAAACAAAAGACAGAACTATGTAGCACTTTAAAGACTAACAAGATGGTTTATTAGGTGATGAGTTTTCGTGGGCCAGACGCACTTATTGATCTGAGGAAGTGGGTCTGGCCCACGAAAGCTCATCACCTAATAAACCATCTTGTTAGTCTTTAAAGTGCTACATAGTTCTGTCTTTCACTATTTGATAAAGTTCTCTAATCTGCTGTCTGATGTTTATATATATTAACAAATTGATCTGTAGCTAATTTGTTGACTGTAGCCCGATGTTCCCTCTAATCTTTTTCATCCCTATGCAGATAGTTTCCATCCATGTGTGGAATACATTTTTATGTGCATCAGGGCATGTGTGAATGTGCACCACCAGTAAAACAAAATGTAGGTGTGTGGGTTGTGCTAATCAATGGGGTGGCATTAGAATCTCTTCTGAGGGTCGCACAAGTGTACAGCTTATAGGTAACACTGCTGTTGATAATAGAGTTCTCTGTAGACCAGGGGCTATGGTAACAGTTCAGTGTTTCAATGACATGTCCAAAGTGAAAACACCAGGAATGAGGAACCTACTAGAGAATAACAACTTCGATTTTCCTCTGGCAGTGCAGGATTTACATTATTCTGTGAAGCCTGTTGTGTATGAGAGAGCAGGGTTTTTTTCCTTTGCAGTGCTGACAGGAGGTTCAGAACGTCAACAGACTGGCCGGGATATATTATCAGTGCTACACATTTGCTGTCTTGATGCTAAGCGAGTTACCAAATTCACTATACAGCTTTGTCTGATCATAGCTGAAAGCAGCATAAGGGTTTGGTTATGCGAGGAAAATGGGATGTCCCAGGAATGGGATTGCTTCTCATAAAACCATACAGAAAAGAGGAAAAAAAGAGCAGGCAGGTGAAAGATGCTGGCTGGGCTGGAGACACCTCCTCGACTTCCCCAGCCCCAAACTTGCCACCACACAGGTGCCCTTTAGGGAGGGCGGGGTGGCTGAAGCTCCCCCCAGATTCATTTGGGGACTTTGCTGGCTGTTCCCCTTCATCAGGGAATGAAGGGAAACTGCACAGTTTGCTGCATTCCTCATTTTGGCTGGAGAGCACAGTGGGCAAATGAGCTGTGCACTTTGCTCTCTCTCTCTAATAGGTATAGGAAGGGGAAGAGGAAGCAGTCCCCACCCTCTTTACGCACCCTACTTCATGCACACACAAACACATACAGTCCCTTGCCTAGAGCTCCTCCTCACTCCCCTCAATCCTGACTCCTGCCCCGTGCCCTGAGCCCCTCCTTAAGGACCCGATCAACTCCGGGTAAATGTGCTAGTGAGAAATAAATACCAAATACGTCAAGAAGAAATCAACAATGTTATTTCCCCTTAAAGTTTAACTTTAATTTCTCTGGATGGCTGTATAATGCAGACCCCAAGAACCTACAGGTGGTAGCCTGTGCGTGCTCCCATCATGGAGGCACTGTGTTCCTATTGAATCTCTACTCATGCCAGTAGAATGCTACCAATTATTTGCAACCCTGTTTTGTAAGTAAGGTTGGTGGTTTCAAAGTAGTGCACAAGGAAGTGAGTTTATGGGTTTTTCCATGGACTTCCAGGCTATGGCTGCGACTCAGGCCCTGTTTGCTGAAAGAATTAGTGTGTGTCATCCTGTTCATTCCTCATTTTAGCATGAATGGAAAACTGAGAACATGCTGTTTGACTTGACATTAGTGTCATCTTTTTGCACAGAGCTGTAGAGTGGATAAGATTAACAAGAATTTGAACAGCTATTTCTAAAGTGTCTAATTAGAAATAGGTTTGCTGAGGACAGATTCAGCCCATTAAAAAATAAAAGGGTTTTACCTCAGATCAATAGCCCACAATCCTTTTTCTGTTTAATATAGCTACTCTTCTTGATTCCCAGGGACATGTTGCTGACGTGTCAGGATTGGAAGATGTAAAATATTGTTTGTTTTGTGGATCTTTGGAGATACTCATGGAAAAGGAAATACATAAAGGACAATATGTCTGTGAAAGCCTAATGCATGGCTCCCTCTTAGATATTATGCCTTCTCCCATTATAGCAAGTGCACACTCACAAAGTAAATTAAGGGTAAACTAATGGCACTAATATGACAGAATTAAATATTTTTACAAAACTTGGCTATTTCCAATATGGTTATTGTGAAAAGTGGAAGCACTCCCATGTTTTTGCTATAATTCAAGCATCTCACCACTGCCATCATACTAGTGTCCTGGTAACCCATGGAAGTCTGATCCTCCTAGCTGACTGTTGAGTATGAACCTTCCTGCATCCACATAAAACTGCACCCTGATTAATGAGAATGAGTTAACTGCTTTTACTGAAAAAGTAAGTTCTTTGGGACAGGGCTCGTGTTTTATCCTTGATTTATATAGTACCTACTGGCAAGGACCTCTGCCCATAGTACTGCAATAGAAATATTTGATATTGGTAATGGCAATAATAAATAAGACAGTATTTACTTGTGGAATAAGGCAGTGAGGACAGGTATTCACAGACTTTGGAGGTTTTCTTATCCATCTCAGGCACGTCCAAACATAATATGGTTAATATAGTGAATAGGAATTCACACTCACTCCCCTCCACTAGCCTTTTCAAAGTTCACATAGGAATTTATAATTAATTCCAGGATTTTATCCCAAATGTTGTTTTGTGTTCTTTTCAAGTAATTGTTGACTTCTTGGCAGATCCAAAGCCATCAATTAGTTCAGGTGGTGACCTTTTAAAATAGTTCATCATTTTTTTTTTGAACTTATCTAACACCTGCCATCCAGAGAATATCAGGTAATTTTACAGTTGGGAAGGAAGCATTAATTTAGTCTCTGTAAAGTAGTGAAATAGTAGTAGTCTAACATTTTCACACTGATAAACTAAGACATAGTGACATGTCTAATGAGCACAGCAGGCCAGTGACAGAGCTGTAGTAGAATCCAGGAATCCTGCTTTAACCGCTGAATGGACTCTCTCCCTTTAATTTCTACACTCAAGAACCACAACACAAACTAGGAAAAATGTCTTTATCCACAGCTTTTCAAACCAATTGCTAATTGATGCATGGCACCAACACTATATTGCTGGTATACATGACAGCTCATGTCCAGCTACTGTCTAGTGGTATTACTGTTTCTGCTTTTAAAACTGTATTTGGCATCTCAACATTTCATAGCTTGTAAAAGCTGCAAAGTGCTGGAATGCATTAAGACATATTTCATCTTCTCAATAATACTGTCCACTTTCTTGTTTCTTAGAAGTTACAGCACTGTCTTTTGGCAGAAGCCCATTTGTTTCTTAGTGAAGGAAAAAGTTGTGTTTTCACAAGAAATTTGGTAGTTGCATGCCATACAAAAGGCAAGCTGGATGTCTATGGAGATATCAGTTCTTGATGATCCCAGGAAATATTCTGCCTCTTTTCTACTCTTTCTAAAAGCTTCTGCAGATAATGAAGTCTTGAATTTGTTAAAGGGACCCTTTAATAGTCTGTCAGACTAGAAAATTGAACCTCTGTAAGAACAAGTAAACCCTCCAACTAGAAATATCCTACTGATGATTCAGCTATGACCACTCATTCATACTGAAGGCTGCAGCAATCTTAAAACTGCAGCAGGGAACAAGATGGCTTAACATATTAGTTACAAGGCATGATCTCCCTTCATTCTTAGTTGCCAGTTTACAGATTAGTTAACTCCTATAACTTGAGTGCTGCCACTAACTCATCCATGCACACAACTCTCTAGCTTGAGTGTAATGGTGTTTTAATTCTGAGCTAGCTGGCCCATCAGGGTGCACAGCTTTGAAGCCTGAGTGCTGTTGCTGCTGAAAATACTGCATGCTGTGTGAATGAAAACAGAGTCCACTTGAGTATTGATGAGCCTCCGTAGCTTTCCAAAATTCCCCTTGGGGCCCAGTTGGAAAAAGCTGGATTTCCGGGAAAATCTGATATCATCCAGTCTGTTCATGCATTCCATGGAGTTTCCCATGATCTGTTCTCGGTGGACCACCAAGGCCGGTCTCCCTTGGGAAAGGCAGCTAATGGGCACATATGTGCCATGGGTGACAACATCACAGTTCGAGAAGCCCATTCACTCAACACCCCTACTATTTTACAGACATTTTGAATCTTAATTACTCATGAGTGAACCAGAGCTATGACTGCTTTGTAAACCTCTATCACTACAGTGCCAACAGTTGACTACCCAATATGAAACTAAGTAGTCACTGACTTGTAGCAGTCTGGGATTTCTAATTTTCAGATGGCAGTAGCACCCCACTTCCGGCCTGGAAAGGACTGCTTCTTATATGTATCCTAGACCGAATTATCAGGATAATCTCCTTACACAGCTCTATAAAGGTGGCTTTCCTTATTGGAAAGTTCTGAGCTTGCTGCTAGTTATCCCACAACTGCAAGAAAATGTAGTCTCCCCTCTCAGTGATGCTGCTGCTCCTCCCCATGCTCTGATCAGCAAAGGGAGATTCCACAGCTATGAAAATTATTTCAGCATTACACTTGTACTACCACTGCCCTTGCTTTGACTGTCCAGTAGCTAAACAAAAGACTGTAGCCCTGCAGCTCTCCATCCAATACCATTTGTGAGCCCTGCAGTTCTAGACTGTTGCTTTCCTGGGCACCCGATGTGAGTGACGCTGTGAAACTTATTTCCTTCCTCCTGAGGAGCACTTTTTCTGGCAAGGGAGTGAAATCATTATGAGGTATTCTTTTAACCACTAACACACTGACATAATATTTATTGCTTTAATTACATTTTGTAAGATGCTGGTAATCATAATGTAACTTTGATTTATCAAATCTCCGGTGATAATACACAGCAAGTGAATAGGAACAGAAATCCTAGAACTGAAAAGAATCTAAAGTAACCTCCATGTCCTACCCTCAGATAAGAGGCTAGCTTAAAAATTATGTGAAAAGAGGGTTAAAATCAATACTCACAAATTTAAAACCTCAAACATTAGACAGAAATACATGTGTTTATATGGGATAGGGAGGTTCTGCAGAGAAAACTTTGCCCTAAGATGGAAAAAAATTAAGATGCAAAGAAATCTGTGCACACTAACAACCACAAAGTTGAAAGGGGGTCGGGGCAGTTCAGAGGTATGTGTGCATATTGGGGAGGGAGGGATTAATGGGATGAATTGATTGGTGAGCATGCAAATTCAAGGAAGTAAAAGTCAGAGATATAAGTTCTTGATTTGTTGTCTATAGTTTTTTATGGCATGTGTGTGAAATTCCAATGCACTTCTATGCCTGCATTTGCCCCTTTGATAAGCAGAAGTCATTGCCAAGCATAGTCTTCCATTAATGAGGAAAACCATTGGTCTACAGGCAGTCTAAGTGAACCTCTGTACTTGTAGGTGCATGTAAGCGCCACAATCAAGGAAATAACATTGTGTTTTGAGGAAGAAACTCCAGAGACAGCAAAAGTGGACATACTACTGGGGAACCTCAAATGGCCAAGGGTTTGGCAGCGGCCCGGTGGCCCTAGACAGGAACTCCCAGGGGACCACAGCAGCAGGGCAGGTGGCAGCTGGGTGGCCTAGGGGCTGGGAAACCCTGAGGAGGTACGGGGCCAGCAGTGGCTGAACGGGGCTGACGGCAGCCAGGTGGCCCTTGTTGGGGAGCCCCCAGCAGCAGTGGGTGGAAAGCCTTGGCCAGGCCAGCATTAGTGGGGCAGTGGCAGGGCAGGGAACCTCAGACTTGAGAGCAGCAGGGAGAGGAGCTGGCAGCAGGGCAGCCAGCAGTGGAGCACTGATCTCCCCTGGTCCAGCAAACTTCCTGGTGTGGGATGGCTCAGGTTCTGAGGGTGCTGGACCAGGGAGGTCCAACCTGTACTTGGCATCTATCTAACAAGCAGGTGGAAAAAAATAACAAGGGTGGCAAGGCTGATTTTCTTAAAAGGAATTTTAGGGTTTTTTTTAACTTATCTTCTGGTTATTGTTGCAAACCTGAGTTGAGCTTTGTCTTCACGATCACAAGTGCACAGTACTTCTCCCACTCTACCTGTCTTTTCTATTACTGCCTGCAGATAACAAAGTGAAATGTACAAGAATCTTGCTCACAAAGGCAGGATCCTGATACCTCAGTGCCACAGTATCAGAACATAGCAGACAGACACAGCTGAGTAAAGCATTCTGTGCACACGAGGCCGCAGTATAAAATGTAATTGCTAGGTCAAATTTTTTGAGATGGCAGTGGCTTCAGCTTTGTTTCTCTGGTAACAATATTCATTTTTTATCACAGTTTGTAGCAGTAGATTGGAATGTATTTGGCAGGGGAAAAGTATGTTTCTAGTTTTTTTCATCTTATTTGCAGGAACAGATCTTAGTTGTAAAACCATGGGTCAAATTCTGCAGTCCACCAAAACTTATATTTAAATATTGTGCCTTAAATTCCATGCTCTCCCCTTGGCTTCAGTATGAGTTTTGCTGGAGTAAGGACCACAGGATTTGGCCCTATTAACTGCACTTTAATGAACCCAAGCTGTACAATGTAGATCTGAATCTAAATGCAGAATCACCAAAGCTGGGGGTTATTCACTTCTTTGGTTTTGTTTCATGCTTAAAACATTATTCAGACACTTGGTTAATGTGTAGTGGTTGTAAAGAAAAAAAAACAGTGACTGTAAAAGGGACGTTATGGCATGCCATAGCTTCCAAGTAAAACTAAGTTTGTTTTAATAGTCAATATGTGTAAGTGCCACATGTCCTGTGAAATTCAAGCTGTTTTGGGCAAACCTCCTGAAGACTGAGATTTGATTAGGTTTGGTTTGGATGAGTCCTGTCAAGTTCAGAGACTTATTCAGACCCCAGCTGATCAGCTTCAAATCCATTCCTTCTCTCGTGTCCTCCCTTTCCTAAACACAACCAGATGCTTTTGTGTCCCACACAGATTCCCAACCCTAGTGACCATGAATTATCTCTTTTTCTCCAACAGTGTCCTTTCACAGACTCCCATCTTCTCTTTCTACATCACCTAACAGACTGCCCTATCTATTCCATTGCAGGGTCTCAGCAGGTGTAGCAATCTGGTGTGCCTGTCAGTGCCTTTATATTACATACACATGTATGCTGCAGTACATACACTGGGCTAGGTGCTGCCACATGGTTCATTGTGCATTTCTGAGAGAAAGAGGAGGTAAGAAGAACAGAATCTTTAAAGACATCACACACTCACTGCCTGACCTTGTAAACTCCCAGAATGGACATCACAGACTGGATAGTAGAAAAGATATGTACGAGAGCAGGGGCATCAGGAATAGGACAAGATGCCAATTTGAAGTGTCTTAGCACTTAAAAGTTGTATTTGGATTCATGCATGGGCTGAGGTTTATGGGCCATCTATAATATCAACCATGATCATGAACAATCGACTAAGAATTTAACTAGTAGTTTTGATGATGAGGCAAAAAGAATGATGCTGCTTTATCCTGCAGTAAGCTATGTCGATATGCCTCGAAAGCACACAAAGACAGATGTGCCCAGAACCAAGTAGTCAGTTTTCTGGCCATGAACTCATCATTTGTACATTATGAAGGAAAAAAATGCCTTTTCAGAACTGCTGTTTTATGTTCTTTTCCACTCGTGTGAAAATGCAGTTAAAATGGCGACCTATGTCATCTGTGCCTTTGGAGCGAGAACACAATACACAAAAGAAATTCCTGTGATGGCGAGCCAGTTACTCAGAAGAAGAGTAGTGGGGACCCATGGGGCTTGCATATATTTGCAAGTACATGGAATCATAGAAATCAGAGATGGAAAATATCATCTAGTTCTTCCCCAAGGAGCAGTGCAGGATGGTCCCTCTCCACTGCTTTATAGATCTGGGGGGGGAGGGAGGGTATTGTTCTTCCATTTGAAAAGGGACACCTGTATTTTCTCATGAGGCCCAACATACTCTACAAAGCCTCTCACCTCACGTACCCCTTTCAAGAAAGCCCATGACTCAATCTATCCCGGAGCTCAAGGGAAATTGCATGAGTTCTTAAGGTCCCAGACTTTACCCACTCACATACATACAGGCCCAAAGGGTACCCAGCAGAGCAGAACCAGTGTGGTTCCAGCAGTGTGTGGGAAGGAGAGGTTACCAAGGCAGAGCATCTGCACACTGTAGAACCTAGGTCCACAGGGTATCCTGAAAGGGCCACATACAGCAGCTTCTCTGGACTATGTGGGTAGTTCAGTGCTTCCAGTTTTATAAGATACCGTACATACACATGTTAAAATAGGTCTGCCCCCCAAAAGTGTACAGTCTAAACTGGCAAGATGTAGACAAAGGGAAAGAAGCAGGAAGCCAGGCAGAGAGAGAGAAAGATTGAGGACCAGATTTTCAGAATCCACAACTGAAGTCAGATTTTCAAAAAAGCTCATCTTTCATATAGACGCTGTACTAAGGGGCTAGATTTTTCAAAAGGTCTTTTGAAAATCTAGCCATATGTTTAACGGTGGGAGCTAAGCCTTTTTGAACTTATGCTTTTGAAAACCTGGCCCTTTTAGGTGCCTAAACTGCAGTTGAGTCTTTTAATAAACTTTTTACATTTTGAAAGTTGGGCTTTTATTCAAATGATCATATAGTTTTTCAAACCTGATACCACAAAACATGTGAAAGCCCACACAGGGAAACTGTGGCAGTGTTGGGACTGAATCGAATACTCTTTTATCCCATGCCACTGCCTTAAATGCAAGACCTTTCTTCCTCTCATCTTGGGTAAAGACATCAATCTTTGGACTATGCCTAATAAGCATTATATGTTCTCCTTGAAATACTGTAGTAGCAATCACTGCTGTAAAATTCTGGCTCAGATCTGACTGGAAAAATGTGGCATGACCTTGTGGAAATACAGATGTAAAACTGGAGGCACATTAAGCCAAGTTAGGTTATAAAATATTTTAAAAGAAGAGCTCTAGGAACAACACACTAAAGCAAACCTTAAAGCGTAAATAATTTAATTTGAACTAGCTAAATAATTTAGTCTAAAAAATTATGATTTAAGGCTATACTGTGCTTCAAGTTTTTTTCATTGTTTTCAATGTCTTTTAAAAGACTTAATTCTTCTCAAATATCCTCTGCACCAAAGATTGCAATACCTCAGTCTTCTCTGGGTTTTTTTTTTATTTATTTGTTGGGGTTTTTTACATTTTTTAAATTGGGGTTTTTATTCAAAGGAACATAATGCTAGAGTAACCAAACATTTTTATGTGTGATCCAGAAATGTGTGCACAATAAATAGGTACCAAGACAGATTGCTAATCAGGTTTATCAATTTTTTTAAAGCCTGAATGGACCATTATAATAATCTAGTCCAGTGTTTCTCAACCTTTTTTTATAAAGTACCCCTTTAAAAAAATTGTAAGTACCTACACTTTTCAGACACACATTTTTTTTTCTGCCATTGCAACACATTTGTTTAAACAACTTAATCATAGCCGGGCTGGCGATGACATTTTTGGGTATAAAAAATACAAAAATAATAAAACTTAAAACAAAAATTCAGTTTTCTCTAAATTCCAGTTGTGTTGACGTACCCCCCCAGACTTCTTTCAAGTACCCCTAAGGGTACTCATACCACTGGTTGAGAAACACTGACCTAGTCCAACCTTGTGCATAAGTCCAGTCATAGAATTTCACTCAGTAATTCCTGAAGGGGAGGGGATTATTCTTCCCTACTAAATTTGTGAACACTATTGAGTTCAATACCTATGATTGAGCTTGAGTATGTCATTAGAAAGGCTTTCCATCTCAATGTACAGATTATTTAAAGATGAGGCCTGCTTACCTGCCTCAGTCTCTCACTGCTTCAGGCAGGCATAGAATGACCACGTGTTCTGAATTGAGTGGATGAGTCCTGAAAAGAAGAATTCAAGTCCCAGATGAATGACTACGGGACAGCATTTGTCTTGAATTCTCTGTGGCTCTGCTTCATGCCTTCTCCAAATCCCCTCCACCCCCATCTGAGCCTCCCTCCCTTTTTCCCCAGTGTCTAGCCTTCGGGCCAACCTGGAAGCCAGAGCCCTGAGACAGGTGGGCAAGGACATGGGTTGGGGACTGCTCTCAAGTATGTGTTCCACTTTTGCATTTTATAAAAATGATCACCCTAGGCAGGCATGTAAACCTGTTACCACCTTGTAGTGTATATTTCCCGTGTGTCTGTGTGTGTGTGGTGAGGCCATTTGAGAGGGCAGAATATGAGATAACAGAACACCCAGACCCTGCTTTCTCTTTCATGGAGGTGCCATACTTTTCCTTTTTCCCTCTGCTGGTCTCCATAGTCTGAAATAAAAGTCATCTATCCTGAAAGTGATCACTGCACATAAAAAATAAATTACCCCTGTCTGTGTCCTAACTCTCCTGCTATTTCCCACATTACTTGTCAGTGAACCGCACCCTATTGTTTCTCCTTTGTGCCTTCACAGGATTTCTGTTAACTCATATCAACAACAAGGAGAAACACATGCAGGTGACTGCACATTCTGCTGCCACTTCATGACCTCTCTGGTGTGTAGAAGGCCAGACATGGGAGCATTTTTCTGCACTGCTGAGTACTGTGTTAGGCCACATCTGGAGTGCTGGAGGGACTCATGTAGCCCCGAGGCCAGACTTTGGGCACCTCAGATACAAACATGTTTGCTGAATAGCCGATGATGAACTAGCAAAGCTTCAATGATGCTAAATTACATTTGGTAGGTAAGATAGTGAAAGAAAATGTTTTGGGGAGAAACAAAACAACAATGCTCTAATGCCCTAATAAATTTGTAGTCTATAAAGTGCTGCCAGACGCCTTGCCGTTTTAACCCTATTAAGCCATCTTTATGTGTAATAGCGAGCATAGTTAATTCACATTCTGGCCTTAAACAACAAATGTGTGTACTGCGTACAGTGAGCCTGATCCTGCTGTCACACCAGTTCAACACTGAGACAATGCCATTGTTTTAGTGGAGTTACTCCTGATTTACTCTTGAATAAGAAAGATAAGTATCAGGCCCAATATTTTTACAAGTCACCCTTCCTGCTTCTGGGGGAACTACTCTTGGAACTACTCAACAATATGAAATAAGAAGTCACAATCTGATCTCATTAGATCTGGCATGTCATCACTACTCCCACATTTGTCTATTTTATGACATGAACAAACTAAAATTCATTAAAATATATTTTTCTTCCAGGGAGACTACAATTTTAAAGCCATTCATATAGCATGAAATAGGACAAACTACCCATAAATATAGCATAACATTTTTTCTCTTAAGTTCCTCAATTATTTTTCATTACTTATTCAGATGTATATAGCCCTGTGATATTTTCAGCTCTGAGTATGATCTGTGCCTATAAAAATTAATGCACATATAAACTCAACAAAATAAAGTCTAACAACAACATTTGAATCACTAAAATAGATGTGCACTGAAGCTGAGTACCCTTGTGTGACAACATGTCGGGTATCCCCTGACCCTGCACCCCATGTACAGCCAGTAGAATAGAGAGGATTTATTGCTTCTGTGGGGTACAGCACAGCCCGGGTTCTTTGTGGGCATTGAAATGAGGGGGCAGGCAGCCTCAGACCCCTTGAGGTCGGGGTCCACAGGTCCCTGAATCCGCAGTACTCAGCTTAGCCTCTTCTCTTCATGTTTTCCTAGCCAACAGTGCCCCTTCTCCAAACCACACCCTTTCTTTGTTCAAAACCCTTCCCTGCTCAGGTGAGAACTGGTTGGGCCATGGTCTACGTGACATGAGGTCCCTCAGGGTGACTAGGGTTGCCAGATGGTTTAACCAAAAATACCAAACACATACACACACACCCAAAAAAAAAACCATGGTGAAAAAAATTCTGGTGAGGAGAAAAAAGGGGGAGACCAAAGTTGTTGAGCCAAAAAAAAAAAAAAAGGACCCCGACAGCAGTTAAGAAAAATAAATAAATAAAAAATCAGCATAGCCCCTTTAAGAAGAAGCTTTTTGCAGGCAACCATTTTGTTTTTCTGCCAGCCACAAGACAAGCCCCTGCAGAACCAGGTAAGCAGGGAGGTGGATGGGCATCGGGGGAAGGCGGGGCCGGGGGCTGGGGCCGGTTGCTGAGTGTGGGTTGCCAGGTATACAGTATTTTTCTCCTGGCAGGGGAAAAAAAATCAGAAAATTCCGGACATTTTAGGTGTCCAGTATTTTCTGAATTTTTTTACCGGACAGGAGGCAAAAATGCCGGACTCTCCGGGTCAATACCGGACACCTGGCAACCCTAAGGGTGACCCGCAGCTAGGCAGTGCTTACAGACACAAGCCAGTAGGGGTCACCCACAGCCCACAGTCCAAGCATAGGGACCAGTGAATGCCCAATCTGCCCAACCAGAGTGCACCGCATGCCCACTACGTCACACCTTGTTTCTGGTAATAACAAAATGTTTTTTCAGTACATCAGAAGCAGGAAACCTGCTAAACAACCAGTTGGGCCCCTGGACGATCAAGATACAAAAGGAGCACTTGAAGACAAAGTCATTGCAGAGAAACTAAATGAATTCTTTGCTTCAGTCTTCACAGATGAGGATGTTAGGGAGATTCCCAAACCTGAGCCGTCCTTTGTAGGTGACAAATCTGAGGACTTGTCACAGATTGAAGTGTCATTAGAGGAGGTTTTGGAATTAATTGATAAACTTAACAGTAACAAGTCACCGGGACCAGATGGCATTCACCCAAGAGTTCTGAAAGAACTCAAATGTGAAATTGCAGAACTATTAACATGGTTTGTAACCTATCCTTTAAATTAGCTTTTGTACCCAATAACTGGAAGATAGCTAATGTAACGCCAATATTAAAAAAAGGGCTCTAGAGGCGATCCTGGCAATTACAGACCGGTAAGCCTAATGTCAGTACTGGGCAAATTAGTTGAAACAATAGTAAAGAATAAAATTGTCAGACACATAGAAGAACATAATTTGTTGGGCAAAAGTCAACATAGTTTCTGTAAAGGGAAAACATGTCCTACTAATCTATTAGAGTTTTTTGAAGGGGTCAACAAACATGTTGACAAGGGGGATCCAGTAGATATAGTGTACTTAAATTTCCAGAAAGCCTTTCACAAGGTCCCTCACCAAAGGCTCTTACGTAAATAAAATTGTCGTGGGATAAGAGGGAAGATCCTTTCATGAACTGAGAACTGGTTAAAAGAATAAATGGTAAATTTAGGAATAAATGGTAAATTTTCAGACTGGAGAGCGGTAACTAGTGGTGTTCCCCAAAGGTCAGTCCTAGGACCAATCCTATTCAACTTATTCATAAATGATCTGGAGAAAGGGGTAAACAGTGAGGTGGCAAAGTTTGCAGACAATACTAAACTGCTCAAGGTAGTTAAGACCAAAGCAGACTATGAAGAACTTCAAAAAGATCTCACAAAACTAAGTGATTGGGCAACAAAATGGCAAATGAAATTTAATGTGGATAAATGTAAAGTAATGCACGTTGGAAAAAATAACCCCAACTATACATATAATATGATGGGGGCTCATTTAGCTACAGCTAATCAGGAAAGAGATCTTGGAGTCATCGTGGATAGTTCTCTTAAGATGTCCACGCAATGTGCAGCGGCAGTCATAAAAGCAAACAGGATGTTAGGAATCATTGAAAAAGAGATAGAGAATAAGACGAAGAATATCTTATTGCCCTTATATAAATCCATGGTATGCCCACATCTTGAATACTGTGTACAGATGTGGTCTTCTCATCTCAAAAAAGATATACTGGCATTAGAAGAGGTTCAGAGAAGGGCAACTAAAATAATTAGGGGTTTGGAACGGGTCCTATATGAGGAGAGATTAAAGAGACTGGGACTTTTCAGCTTGGAAAAGGGGGATATGATAAAGGTATATAAAATCATGAGTGGTGTGAAGAAAGTGAATAATGAAAAGCTATTTACTTGTTCCCATAATATAAGAACTAGGGGCCACCAAATGAAATTAATGGGCAGCAGGTTTAAAACAAATAAAAGGAAGTTCTTCTTCACACAGCACATAGTCAATCTGTGGAACTCCTTGCCTGAGGAGGTTGTGAAGGCTACGACTATAACAGAATTTAACCTCCATGAATTTATCTAGTTCTCTTTTAAGTCCATTAATGGCTATGGGTAAGGAATGATGTCCCTAGCCTCTGTTTGTCAGAGGGTGGAGATGGATGGCAGGAGAGAGATCACTTGATCATTACCTGTTTGATTCACTCCCTCTAGGACACCTGGCATTGGCCACTGTCGGCAGACAGGGTACTGGTCTGGATGGACCTTTGGTCTGACTCAGTATGGCTATTCTTATGTTCTTATGGAGCTCCTGGTTTCACTGTCTCCTTTTCCCCAATTTCTAGGGCAAGTTAAGCCTTCTCTGTCTGTGAAGTCTGTTATTTAGATTCTGAGCTCTTCAAGGCAAGGACCTGTCCTTAATAGATCAGATTCTCTTCCCTGACATGGTTGCTTTACTCTGCCCTGGTAGCACAGAGGTCATAAACTGGCTGGATCTATCTCCTCCGCTGATGAATCCCCCAAGATGAGTTGTTTTAAAGTATGCTTTAGAACTGGCACCAGAAACAGTGTATATAAATTAGCTTCTTTTTCATGCCTGCCCTGCTATGCCTAACAAGGATGTGTGCTCTTATGGGTTTTTTTATGACACTTAGGACATGTGGGAGTTATTTACTATACATTTTAGCGTTTGTGTGTCTGTCTGTCTGTGTGTCCATCCATCTGTGAATCCATTTGTTCAAGAATTCCTCCTAAACAGTAAGAGCTAGGACCACCAACTTGGCTGTGCAGCTTCCTCTTACCTTAGCTTAAAGTATGGTAAGAGTTTGTTTGTGCCAGGACAATGGGATATTCCTGAAATTTGATTGTTACAAAATGGAAAGGGGGAATCTGGTGGGAGGGACAGTTATACTGTAGAATAATCACGGGAGGGCAGCAAGGGGCCAGAGATGAGGACCAGGACAGCTATAGCCACATTGGGCCAGCAGGAGATAGGGGTGGAGAGAGACAGCTATTACTATATATTTCAGACAGTTTGTCTGTTTGTGTGTCTGTCCTTGAACTGGGGACACGCACCCCTCCCCCAGCAGCAACCACGGTCAGACACTTCTGACTTGGCTCCAAACTGCTATAGTGAGAGAGGGCTGGGGTTGTCCTCTTCTCATATCCATCCCCATCCCAGAACAATGATTTAAATGAAGAAAAACAAAACTTATTTGAATTAAGGACCTGAGCAATGCTGGGTAAATCTTCTAGTTAAATAATAACTTGTGAAAATGACACTCATGATTTGACTCTTTCACCCATATTAGGTCTCATATAATAAATCAGAGGAGAAATGCTCGACTTAAAAACAAGTTTTAGCATCACCTGCCCATGCTTTTAAAATCCTTGAAATGTCTTTTCTTGCTCGCTCTCAATTTGATTTCTGCCTAAAGGGAATGTTTGGTATGGCTCAGACATGTAGTTTCACAGCCATTCCAGTTTTCCAAAGCTGTTTTACTCTTTCTGCACAGAATGTATTGGAAAGATTGCTATTTTCTAGTTTTGCATTCTGTCCCCCTAAAGTTATGGGTGCCATAATCCATCCCCCCTTCCAAATGTTAAAAAATGCTTTGACTTGTTGTACATGTATAGCTACCACATCTCCCATGACCTTCTTGCCTTGCACACTGACAAGTAA
The DNA here is from genome assembly GCA_032595735.1 of Pelochelys cantorii. Classification (NCBI taxonomy): domain Eukaryota; kingdom Metazoa; phylum Chordata; order Testudines; family Trionychidae; genus Pelochelys; species Pelochelys cantorii. The sequence goes on along the minus strand of CM064326.1, from coordinate 325,843,456 downwards.
CCCTGTTTCCCTCCCAGTGCTAGTTTACTCCAAATTACTTCCATCAAGATAAGCATGCCTTACCTGGCCACACCTCACACTTTCATATTTCCCTACCTTTATTATTTATAATTCCATATCAACAGCTCTCTTTCTAGTCTTTCCCAGCTCCTCTCTACAACTGGTGACTTTGTAATCACCACCACATAGATTATTATGACTTGATTCAGATTTATTTTATGGCTGTACTTTGATTTTTCAATTCTGAAAATAGATATATTGTGGAGAGGCATCAACTCAGGGCAGTTATGTGTCAATAACTTACCGTAGTTTCATTGGAAAGATATATTTACAGCAGCATTATGCACCTTCCAAGCAGTCTATTTTGAGGCTTGCTACCCTCTGCAGTCACAGCTCAATTTCATGCTAGGATTTTTTTTCCTCAAGAGTTTTTGGAAATATATATAAACTTTTATTTGTTTTCAATATTTGCTCTTCCATTCAAAGATCATCTAAGGCTAGATCCTAGCATAGGAGAAACCAAACAGAATATTTTTTGTTGATATATAGACTTAACAAGGATGGTGTCTGATACAGCAGTGTGGCACAAATCTCACTCTATGATATGACACAGTTGATGGCATGCATTTATATACTACTATTACTCTTCCTTTCATTTGAAAGTAAAATCAAAGGTCATAAACAAGATTCCCTCTAAACTGCGCGCCAACACGGCCTTGCGGCTGCTTAATCAGCCCTGCCCAGTCAGGCAGCTCGGTGCACAGAGCCCTGAGTCCCTGGCTGGGCAGGGCTGATTAAGTAGCTGTGGGGCTGTGCTGCTGCACACCTTAGAGGGAACCTTGGTCATGAAAGGGGCCAGATTTACAGCCAAGATTTTCAAAAACAGTATCCCAAATTAAGCTACTTCATTTACATTTAGGCTCCAAAATCAGTACTTGAGCAGAGCCTGGAGATGAGGGTGCTCAGTACTTTTGAAAAACCAACTACCTATTTCAGTGTCTAACTTTAGGCTCCTGTTATGTGAAAACTATGACTGCTGAAGGCAGTCTCCGTTTGGGCACAGAGCAGGTACAGCACAACAGAAGCAGTATTAAACTTCCTTCACTGGCTTGAGACTAGGGGCTCAGCTGGTGGTCTCTTTACTGAGACAGCTAATGGCACATTAATTAGAATGATAATTGTGATGGTGGCTTTTTGATGTTTGGTGGTTAGGATACTGCCTTTCCCAAGGCCATGAATGTCTGTGAGACAGGATTGATTTCTGATCATTAGCTATCATGGCTAGTTTTATACCTGTGACTTAGAGGTGAAAGGTTCTTTGTTCTGTTACCAATCCCCAGAACCGCTGACTCTCTAACTTTTCATATTTTAATGCTTCAGAAGAAGCTGATACAATGTAGCATCTAACAAAAACAATGTGGTCTACTGTATAAAAAATCAGTTCTCTGCCAGAAGTGATAATTGCCTTATATAGGTTGTACCTCCCTTAACTGGGACTTTCTAGTCTAGCAACATCCATGGTCCAGCAGGAGTACAGCAGGGGTGGCGGGCAACTCAGCCGGGAGCCATGTGTATGTATGGGGGGAGGCCAGCTCCAGCTCCAGCTCCAGCTCCAGCCACGCAGCTCTGGCTGCGGCTGCAGTAGAGCTAGTGGGAGCTAGAGATCTCTGGCCCACGGAGTGATCAGGCAGCAGTGAGGCAGGCTGGAGCCCTAGTGGGAGGCAGGGTGCAGTGGTTTAGCATGGGCTAGGAGAGGAGAGACCTCCCTTGGTCCTGCAAATCCCCTCATTTGGTACCAGTCAGGTCCCAAGGGTGCTGGACTAGGGAGATCCAACCTGTACTTCATAATGGAACTTATGTGAAACCAACCCTCTACTCGGTGCCATGATGACCTTGTTATTGTTTTAGCAGAAGGATAGGATGTGGAAATCACAATTTTGTATTAAAAGCAAAATATACACATGAGGAAAGTGATCATAACACATTAATCTTTATAAAAACCAAATTGGCAGTTTTACGTACAGAGAAGGCAAAGGTTTGTTGGGGCTTTTTTCTGGCATCTCCTATGTAGCTGTGGCATTGATTTGTGAGTTAGCAGCCACATTTTGAAACAGAAGTAACTGGGGCAGATCCAATATATTTTCATTGGTTGTACTGGTTGGGAATGCTGGAGCACTCCATCAGAGAGTGCCTAAGTATGTGTGTGGTTTTGGCTAGGGGCAAAAGGATTGACCACATATTTGATGATTGGCCGGGGCGGTGTTTCTTTGTGCCCAAGAGATACAGAAGGTATCTGATCTGAGTATGTGAACAAATGTGGGTCCCAACCCCATTACGGATGCTGGGGATGTCCTGGAAGCACAACGTGAGATGATAGAAATCAGATAATCAAGCTACTTGACAGGGAGTCAGTTTGTGTTTTGAGTCTGAAAGCAAATTGTTGACAATTTTTGTGCCTGTGTTTGCTTCCAAGAGCAATTTTCATGGGGGAAGGAATAAGAAAGGGAAATGTAAATCAGGTATTGTTGGTGGAGATTGATTGGATGAAGGACATGGTTTGAGTGGTGGAAGGTTTTATGGCTGGAGAAGAAAGTTATAATTCAAAGAAATGGACCCAAGTCTCTTCCGTTCTCTTCTGCGTTGAGATATTTCACTGGAACACAGTTTAGTTTCAGACAGAATAGGAAAGGGGAAGACCATCAGAAAGAGGATTAGCAGCCATATTCATAGACATCTGCTGCCAGACTCTGCAGGTTCTGTAATCTTGCCATATTTCTAGCAGAGGGGTAAGGGGTTTCCTCATCCTGTGCTGTTTGTATATCTAATTACCTTGTGCTGCTATTCACTGTAGTCAAAGACAGGTGAAGAATAACATGGAATAAGTGTTAAATCTGAGGTACCAATGATATTGGGAAACACAGTCACTATCATCCTATTCTTCTACTCCTTCATTTAACAAACTGTTAAAAGACCAGCCATTAAAACTATTACATGTATTCAGTGAATGGAATCTTAACTTTTGTTTAATAGATAGAAATAGCAATAGGCCTGATTAATACATTGCATCAAAATGCAATTTTCTTTTAGTTACAAGCAATCTGAAATTCAAACTAAGTCCTTGAGAGAAACATTTTATTGCACAGTCAAGGAGTCTAGAGAGACGGCATAGCAGCTAATAGATGCAGAAAGTTGCACTTCCTTAACAGTGAAACACTAAAAATAGACGCCACTGTAATCATATGTCATCAGTCATAAATCAATAAGAATGTGCTGCAGTACAGTCTATTGATTTAGTGCAATTAGAGTAAAACAGGTCTATTTTGGGCTGGCCTAAAGTCTGAAAAGAGCAATGCTTTTAACTGTTAAGTTGTTTATCATTGTAACATAGAACTTGTTCACTTCTGATTACATCAGAAACATTCTTTATTTTGCTTATTTTTTCTGTCTTTTGAGTGGGAGGAAGAAGTGGAGGAAAGAAAGGAAGTCTGGCTATTTCCCATTCAAGACTTCTTTTTAGAGGGAATCACTCATAATGAAGTCTTAATTTGAAGTGTGGCACTGGCCATTTTAAAGCAAATGCAAGTAGGCAGTGATAGGTAAATCATATTTACTAGTTTTATAGAGCCACAAATGAAACATGGCTTAGAGAAAGATGTGCCTGTTTAAAACTTGAAGTAAAAAATAAATAAAATTAAATTAAATTTAAAAAAGTGAGAGGGAGCCATTGACACATGTGGAACAATTGGAAAATGCTCTATTAAAATACAGTTCTGCTTCCTACTCAGTTACTCTCTCTTTGTTTCACTTTCATCCGTTGTTATTGGAGATTGCATAAATATGGAGTATTTTTAAGATGAAAATTATGCTAGGGAAAGTCCATCAGAAAAGGCAGTCCAACTGGTATGGCTTCATAATTCAGGAAGGGGTGGGTTTAATGAAGAGAGATCTCTTTCTGGGAGGATCTTCCACTATCCTTCTGTTTTGAGATATTTCACAGGAACTAGAGCTGAGTGTCATGGGACAGTTGTACAGAGCAAGTTTGGAGGAAAAAGGGCATGGAGATTTGTTAGTGAATCTGCAACTATGTGGTCACGCTCTCTGGCCATACCTACAGGCATGAAGCAAATACGTTAGAGGTCTGTATCCTTTCCCTTGCTGAGCACTGCAGATCAAATCTCAGGCTTTTATCAGGAGAGAGGAGTTATCCTTAAAACTATATCAGCTTCTGCAGGTTAATGCCTCACCTAATGTCATAATCTGTTTGTGCCGTCATAACTATTTAGCTCAGGATCCAACATGACCATCACAAACAGAGGATTGTAATTACTTAAGATGGAGAATGAGCAATGCCAGGGCAAGGGGTTGGAGTTTTTGACATTATATTTAAATAATTACTGTGTGTAGACGCAGACTATGGATACATCTACACTGCAGGGCTTAACTTGAAATAAGCTACGCAAATTGAGCTACGTCAATTGCGTAGCTTATTTTCAAATAGAGAGCATCTACACAGCATTTACTTAGAAATAAAGCACTCTTCCTCCGACTTCCCTTACTCCTCATACAATGACAGTTACAGGAGTCGAAGTAAGAAGTCCTCCAGCTTGACAGTATTTTGACATTATTTCGAAATAAATGCCTGCAGTGTAGACACGGACTAAGTTATTTTGAAATAATGTTGCTGTGTAGACGTACCCTATGTTATTTCAGAATAATGTCAGTTATTCTGAAATAACGCTGCTGTGCACACAGCATCTCAGATTCTATGGAGATGGGTGCCAATGCTTCATCTGTGTCAACAGTAACTGATGTCAAAACTTTATTATCAAAACTGTTATTATTTAGATCCTATTTCTAAACACAGTGTGGTCTAAGTTTCTTGGTCTTTTAGGAGACATGTTTTGGAACAGAGCTCAGAAAAAAGCAGCTGAATTCATGGCAAATGTTGATGCTTTGTTCTTTTATCACAGATCACTTATTGGAGCCAGGCATTTTTTAAAAATGGAATCTAGGGTGTTAGTGTATGGTGTCTGATGCAATTCAAAGAGACTTATGGTTCAAAGCCTTATTCCCACGAATAAACCCTGCTAATGCAAGTAGAGCCATTGAAGTGAACAGGCAGAAGTCTGCACATCTGCGGTAGGGATTGCAGATGTTCAGTAGGAGCTACGCATCTCTCATAATCTGGTCCTCAGGATGAGGATGTGATCTCATGTGAATAAATGTTTACAGGACCAAAAATCAGAAAATGGAAAGCTATCTTTTTTTTTAACTAAACTAAAGCAATAAAGTTATAATCAGTTAATCCATACAGTCATGTTTGAATAACTCTACCCCACTTCCAGGAAGATCCATCCAAATCATCTGGACAGGTGTTCACTCTATTGCTAAACCTATTATACATTTAAACTCTGTGGATAAGTAGAGAACCCAAGTTTTGCTGAGTTGCCATTGAGCCTTCATAAATGTTAATAGAAAAGTTATGCTTATCTTATCTTGTAGCACTTTGTTGAGAATTTTGCCTATTATTGTCCCTGCATCTCTGAAAGATCTTTCTATTTCCAGACAGATAATTCTGCTACATTATATACCACTGAATTTTCATAGCTCTATTAAAATTTTTATTTAATCTGAACTGGCAAATTATGCTGCATCAGTTATAAAAATGCTTTTGTGACTGATTTCATAATCCCATTTATATAATTTAATGCATACAATATTTGAAGACCCACATACATATTCCCTAACAGCAACACTAAAAGAGGGGGAGAGATTTGTTTATTTGGGTTTTTCCATTTGGATTTCTATTGAAAAGTATAGGTATGTATAAGCATATGTTTCATTCTGCAATCAATTTTAATTATTATGATTTATTTTTATATCAATTAAACATGCCATAGGAAAGAATGATAAATCTCTCAATGTGTTTATTGTACTCAAAGTTGATGGAAGATAAAGATAAATTTGAGTAGAACATCTGCAGATTAATAAATATAGTGAATGTGGAATTTGTAAAGGGCCTTATCCAAAGCCCTATGAAATCAATGGGAGCCTTTCTATTCATTCCACTGGGCTTTGGATCAGACCTCAAAGCCATTCGTAGAGCCATGGTGATATCTAACTTTTAGCATTGCTGAAAATCTTGTGTTTCATTATGAAAAATAATACAATAAAATACTGCAGTTCTTCTGTTACAAAGTTCTTCAAGGACTCTGTTTCACATAATGGTCAAGGTACATTAAACTAAGTATCAGTGTGTAATTTAAGGAAGGTAATTATTTTATCTTCAAAAAAATACCTACATACAACAGCAGTTTTTCTCCATCTCCATATGCCATTGAGTATTTCATAACACAAGATCAAGTAACTGCAATGTGTGAGGTTTGATGGTTTATGGCAGTGCTGCTGCTAGTTCTTTTTAAGAAAAGCAGGTTTGGTGGGAGGGCAAGTATGGTATCATGGGTTAGCTCTGCTATGATCACTTCATATTGGTTATATTGTATTTACATATTGTAAATGTGTGTGGGGACTAGGAGTACACATTGCAAGCTGCATCGATGTTGGGAATCTTCTAAAGCAAATCATCACAGAAAATCTCTCCACCCCATCTCATCTCACAGAGCAGTAGCCTCACAATCTCCCATCCATTACCCCTCCCTATCCATACTGCAACTGGGAAGCAGCAGTCCCTTTTTCTAGCATCTTCTGAAGATGTCAGTTGGCTTCTCTATTAATCTTGTAGTAGTTGGCTGCATAAGGATGGTGCAAACCAGGGCTACAGAAGAAGGTAGTGCCCATGAAGCGTAGTGCACAATTGCTATCATGCAAAGTGTTGTTAACCTACAGGTTAGTAAGCTTCAGCAATAAAGTAAGGGTATCCATCTGTTCTGCTCTTGGAAGGGCCATGCCAATTTCCAGATCCTCCCCCACTCTCCCAAGAAGATAGTTGGTCTCAGGAAAATAGTAGCACTCCACTAGCAGTGTTACCAAAAGGTACAGCCTGGATGACCAGTCATCTGATAATCCCAGAAATGGAAGTCTGCTGATTCAGGACTCATGATGTCAGACCATCCCCATCCTACATCCTGGAGAGATCAGTGGTAAATTATGGGATCCCTGGGACATGGTTGGCCAGGAAGGTGCCTGGTCTATGCAGGCTTCATCAAACCAGGGTCCTTGGGATTATTCTTGGTCTGGGTTGATGACCATGGTTAGCTGGGATGACAAACTCATCCTGATTTCAGATTACACACTCTCAGTTGTAGTCAAGCACTCTGAACATCTCAGTTAAAATTCATACAGGTCTTTCATAGAGTTGTGAAAAAACTCAGCTACTCTTATACCATTAGAAGTGGTCATTCCAGGACAGGTCAAGGTAGAAGCATATTGCCTGGACAGTATTGGGAAGCAATAGCTGCTGTAGTTCTGGCTGTAACTAGTCTAAAGACAGGGACTGCCATATGTTCCATAGGTGATGAATACTTTTTACAAGACACTAGACCCACTGGTCAAAGTTTTGCTCATAGTCTCAGTCCTCTACCTAATGGAAGTACAGACACAACACCCAGTCCCTAGACATGCACACACAATTTCTCCTAGCTAGCAGTCCTTGGGTATGTCTGCACAGCAGCTGAGCGGTGTAGTTCCCAGCTCAAACAGACATACACTTGCTAGCTTTGGTGAATCCAGCAGCTCAAAATAGCAGTGTGGCTGCAGCAGCTTGACTGGTGACTTGAGCTAACCACCTAAGCATGTAACCTGGGAATTGTACTCAGGTAGCTAGTCACCATTGAAGCCACACTGCTATTTTTATGTGCTATAGGTTGCACCTCTCTAGTCCAGTACCCTCAGGACCTGACCAGTGCTGAACCAGAGAATTTGCCGACCCACGGAAGGTCAATATCGTCTAGCAGCATTACCAACACTCCTCTAAGAGCCCAGTAAGCAGTGGCAAAGTTAGGGGTAAATTATAGTTAAATAACAGCACAGAACACTTCCTGGGGAGAGGGATAAGGATCTTGAGTAAAAAGGGGTTTTTGCAGAAAAAGGAAATGTCCACACTGCTTGTTTTTGCACAAAAACTCCTTGCGCAAAAACGTATTGGAAGAGATTATGCAAATGAAGCATGAGAAAATGCTAATCCATGCTTCATTTGCATTGCCCCTTCCAGCAAAACGTGTACTATAGACAAAGCCTGAGAGTGGTGACTGTAAACAAACTTTAAGGGATTGTTGGAAACTTGGCCAAACCCATGATAAGTAAGCATCCACCTAACCAAAGTCATGCCAGACTATGGACCAGAGTGTGCTGGATTAGAGAGGTTCAACATGTAGTTTGAGAGAGCTAGTTTGTGTGTGTGTATGCTCTAGAAATTATCAGAGAGGTAGCCATGTTAGTCTGAATCTGCATAAACAACAAGAAGTCCTGTGCCACCTTATAGACTAACAGATTTATTGGAGCATAAGCTTTCGTGGGCAAAGACCCACTTCTAACGAAGTGGGTCTTTGCCCACGAAAGCTTATGCTCCAATAAATCTGTTAGTCTAGAAATTATGTGTCTCAACTTCTGTGTGTAGACATACCCACTACTGAGGAGTGTCGAGAGCAGTGAAGAGGAAGTGTGTGTGTTTGCCAGGCCTTTCCTGGACCTATTCAATAATATCAACATCTCATTGTGGTCCTTGCTGAATCTATAACATGTTTGAAAAGAAAAATAGGCAAATTATTGTAAGAAAAATGTGCTTGAAAGGTGTCTGCACATTTACTTTCATTAGCAACTGTTCTCTAAGCACACTGAATAGTAATGTGAAAACTTACTGATCTGCATTAGCACCTTCAGTAAGGATAATTGCAGGTATTTGGATTTAACAGAGCATTCATTAATTAACAAAAAATGAATGTGATTATTGATACTGGCTTTTGCACTGATGCTAAAAGGGTAAATTCAGAAATGTAAATAAAACATTAATACCTCTTTGTCATGGCTCTAATTAATATAACGTCATTATTTTAACACAACTATGGCCATAATTTTCAGATTTAGCAACCACTGACATCAGTGGGAGAAAAACACCTTTCAAAATTCAGCCTACTTTAATATAAGTAATTAGGTACCTAAGTTTGTAAGTATAGACCTACATTTTCATACAAGACATGTTATTGTCACATCGTGATAAAATCTTGGAGGCTCTGACACTTTGTCCGTGACTTCAAATGAAGTTGTTGATGATCAGTTAGTTTAGTCACTTACATATATATATTTAGATCCTAATCCTGCAAGTACTTCTGTAAATGAATGCTTGTTTGGAGATCTACTCTCATGCCATAAATGTTTCCTTATAGGGACCTCAATCCAGTGAGTCAGCAATAAAATGAGAGTATGTGCCTCCCAATGCAAGCCTGGACAAAGCCAGAGAATTGCAATTACTTTTTTCAAAGTTAGCACACATTAAAATGCAGTAATGTATATTTTAAACTAATAGATACCATTGATACAAGCATCTTCACTGAGTAAATAATTAACGTGATAAGAAGTTGTGTATATCTTATGTTACACCGGATCGTACTTGAAAATTGTTGTTATTTTTCACCCTTAGTCTCCTCTTTTCCATACTAAGTAAACCCAGTCTTTTCCTTGTAGGTCCTGTTTTCCTTTAGTCATTTTTGTTGCTGTCATCTGGACTTTCTCCAGTTTGTCCACATCTTTCCTGAAGTGTGGTCCCCAGAACTGGACACTATACTCCAGTAGCATTTAGCAGGCTGTATTTGAGAAAATTCTGGAGAGTGCTGCCATCCATAGGAAACTAGTGACATGCTGCCACAAGTGATGACACAAGAATTGGAAGAGCACAAAGATGGCTTTTAAGATATCACAGTCCCCTCTCATTGTCTCTTTGACTCAGGACAATAGTGCAAGCAACTAGGGATTACCAATGAAGAGAAGGAGAGAGAAGAGATTTCTTTCCAGGGGATTTTAGGGAAAGTATAGTTGGTAGATGAAGACAGGGAGCTTGTCTCATGTGAACGAGTTAGCAGGGTGGAAAGAGTTTAAGAAGTTGGAGTTGAAAAAAGAAAAATGAATTAAAAAAATGAACTGAGGGGCAATATATTGTTTGACCGTATAAATCAGGACAAGGAGCTACAGTTTGATACAATGGAAAGCCAGGGTAGTGATGCAAGGGAGTGGGTGGATGTTGGTGTGTCACAAGGGAATTTAGGGAGAGGGTATAGTTGTCACACAGTGTGAGAAGGATGTAATTACCGAGGACAGTGAGGGAATTATTTATGGCAGCATCGTAGTGGGGGAAGTTTCACACTGAAAATCAGGACAAACTTGTTAGCAGTGAGGTATGTTAGGCTGTGAGCTAAACTCCCAAGGGAAGTGATGGAAATCCCATCCCTTGTGACATAGCTAGACTAGACACTGTGACTAATAAATGTAAATTAGGGAACAGAGCCTCATTGGCAACAGGATGGAGAGTTCTGTTTCTAACTGTATAGTAATAATGTGCTAATGGGCCCTACAGCACAAATTCAAACTGTTCCCCCCTAACTTAGAAATGTCTCTCTCTCCCCTTTACCCTACCCCACCCCAAAATATTCATCCTCACGCCACACACTTTCTCACTGGCTTTATCCTCCTCACTCCCAGCCTTTCACAGATAAACGATTAGTTCCCTGGCATCAATTGCAAAGAGAATCCTGGAGAGGAGGGGTTTCCAGAGATATTGCTGCCCTGGTGACCAACAACTAACTCATGTATGGGCATCAGCTTGCACATATGTCTGGTCAGGAGCCAACCCTGGAGCTGGAAATAGTGGGAGCATGGAGGCAGCTTTTAAGAAACCATTAGCTACTTGTATTTATTTATTTTTTTTACAAATTTCTGTTCTTGCTGCGGTATCAGCAGGATCATCTGGATTTATTGATCACTACGGTTACCTACACTTTACTGAGCACCCAGAAATGCAGGGGCTGCTGAGAGTTATGCCACTCAATGAAAGGGACTGTGTGAAATTCAATTTAAATTAATATGTAGTAAACCTAATGATTAGTACTTTGAAAATTAGACTGGATAAGAGGTTTAACTGAGAATATAATATTATTGTATTAAAAAGGTACATACATTTGCACTTTAATTTAATTTACTTTAGACTAGACATACCATATGGTGAGTGAATGGCGCATACCTAAGAAAGCTGACTTGCTTAGTCTTTTTTATATATTCATAATATCCACACATGGGGAGCCATGGTTTGGGTGAAGTAATGTTGTTATGAACTGAGCCTCCAATGAATGATCCCTCTCTTAGCAGAGCTGCTGATAGTGCCATCATGTGCTCCCCTGATGTATCAAACATTTATTGAAATGAAAGATATTTAGTGAATTGGAGTACCCGTTGTCAGCTGTCAATTTCAAAACATTTGACGGAAGCTTTTTCTTTAGCATGAGTAACTGTTGTAATGCAGTCCCACTTCACATTCTGTATCTTGTCTTCTAAAGTTGCACTGCAGATCTTGACTAAGACAGGATACAGAAAAGAAATGATATTTCACTCTTTTTCTCCCCATTTTCTCCTTTCACTTTTATCTTCTCTCTCTTTCCCCTATTTTCACAGGAGGGGCTGATGAGGAGCCCTGCATTGTAAGCATTTGTAGAATAGGCCTTGTCAGGGTTGATCGTGCAGTGCTTAAATAAATTGGAAGTCATTTATGGTTAGCTTTCTGAAGAGCTGGTTAAGGCAAATTGCGAAGCACAGGGTTAGTATACAGGGCAAAACACAGTGACGTAATTGTAATGGGAAATACAAAGATTGCAGAAGGGAAGGAAGCTTTCATACGTTTAAAAGGACACAGCTTTCAGTGTAAGAGCTCCGTGACTTGAAACATTTAAAACCCTTATTGATTAAATTCACATTTAGACTTATGAGGTTATTTTTAAAAGATTTTATTAAAGTCACTATTGTAGTTTTGAGAGTAGAGAGTTAGGATGCTTGGCTGCTCATGGGTTTTTTTTGTTTTAAATTTTACAGGTGGGAAATAAGAAATAAAATAGTAATATTTAGCTCTTATAAACTATTTTTCATTCTTCATTCTTAAATACATGTACACAGGAAAGTCACCATTTTATGAATGGGAAAGTGGAGATGGAGAGGTGGAGTGATTTGCCCAGAGTTATACAATTGGCCAGCAGCAGAACCTGGAAGTGAACAGCTCTGTGTCCTAACCATGCTCCTTTCATGTTCTTCAGTCTTGGATGTTTTCCAAGCCATCCAGTACTCTCTACATGATTAGACATGTGCAGCAGTTTGTGGCTGGCCCAGTGGGGTGTTTGAACACTCTGAGCACCATTGACTTCAGCAGGAGTTGAGAGCACTCAGCACTTCCCAGGATCAGGTCCTTTGTGCTCGTCTGTTTATAATCTGGGAGGGAGTCAGCCAGTGTTCCACTGACGATCAATGGACCTGATTAAATGTTTGACACCAAATATAGAACTGTGGTGGGGAAAGTTAAGAATGAGTAGAAAAAAGGGCTGCATAGTCTCAGAGGATGCTTGGTGTTCGTTCATTTCATAGAATAAAAGAAATACAGTTCTTGAAGTCATGAGGAATTACAGAAATGTTGCTAACTCACTTTCCCACTGAAAATCAACCTGGCAGTGCATGTATTTAGCTTTCTGGCCCCAGGATACCCTCTGAGCTTTATGCAGTTTAGTTGTACATGCCTCGAACTTTAAAGGTGTACTGAACGATTTGCCTGCCAAGACCTTGACTTCAGGGTTATGCAATTCCTCTGCTACAATTGCCAACTAGGTAATAACATAGATCTGTGAACGAAACCTAGGCTGAGGCAGGTAAGTAGTAGAGGAAATTATTAGTAACTGTTTTGTAATTCAATATGTTGTCTTCAGTGCATTTTTAGGCTACATCATCATGGATTTTGGCACTTTCTTTATTTGTATTTTTTACAACACATTTTGTTCACCTTCTAGAAACTGTGTTTCACTTTCTGACTGTGTGTGGCTGTTTTATTACCTCTCTCTTGATTAACATAGTCATATTATTTGCTTTTCCATGATGCCAAAGAATGTGCATCTTTACTGAGAGAGACGCAGTTTCATTGTTTGTATACATTTAAAAAACTCAGGTTTTATTCTGCACAACAGAAAAGGTATTTGCTCAATCTTAAATATTTACTGAGGAGGAGTGTGACTTTGAATCCTTGCTGGGACTGCTTTTTGTAACACCTTTTGCTTAGATATAATCCATGTTGACATACACAAAACATTTTTATTATGGCTTCCAATGAAGGACTGTGAAGCTCCTCATCCAGCACCTCTTTGTTTCTGGTGAACTATCAGTAGCAAATATACCCCAGTCCTACAAGGATCTATGCATCTGTTTTAACTTTATGCACAATGAGCAACTACATTGAAATAAATAGGGCTTCTCAAAATGGCAAAGGAAAGCATATGCACAAGTCTTCCCAAAGTCAGGAACTAAGATCCAACTGCAAAATATGCAAGAGAGCACATATCAATTAGCAAAATAGAAACAGAGTTTTTAAATGAACAAGGCTCAATCAATACGAAGTAATTTATCTGTGACATCATACGAAGGATAATACTACCACCATAATTCATTTAATCAAAGGTGCAATTTTGTATACATCAGGAGTTGAATACTTTTTTGATCCATCCATCCTTCCGTGTTTATGCCTTATAGTATCAGATTTGGTGACCCATTGTAGCTTACATAACCACAAAGGTTATCAATAGCTATTAGAATTATACTGTTCTTTTTTAATTACAAGCTCAGTTTTTGTTTCTAATGCACAGGTGTAATTTCATAGGTAGATGGTAGCAGCCACTAAAGGTAAGGCTTATTCCCAACCTGCATTTTAACCGCTCTGCCCAGCAGGAACAACTACTCAACTTTCCCAGACAAATTGCTTTAGGATATGACATTTTCTATTCCTGGTCTTTGCTTAAAAAAGTGGTGGGTTTTTTTATTGTGGTGTTAGAGGGGAATGTTGAGTGAAATTGGTGCAGTCAGTTTAGCATTATTTAGTGTAAAAATATATTTTTCCCCTTACACACTGGTAAGAAAATTCACATTCTTTATAATCGAAGAAAAACTAAAGCTGGAAATATTGGACGTGGCTTGTTCAGTAGAGCTCATTAAAATTTATACCAGCTAAATCTGATGAAAATCAATGTAGTAGTTTCAAACTGAGCAATTTCTGAAAGATTCCATCTGCTTTTATTGAACACATTTTAAGGACACATTTGTTAAGGATACCTACTGTGTGGGAGAATTGTGCAGATGTTATAAACTCTGCAAACTTTTGATTCAAGGAAGTACTTACCATATCAGTTAAGGACTGCTCAGTACTTTAAAAAAAGGTTGGTTGTTTCCTCCTGTGGGAAATTCACTCATAATGCTTTAAAGTACATTGAAAGATAAAAACAAAAATCAGAGTTCCGCTTTGGCTTATTTTTCCCTTAAATATTACTATGAAGGAGGAAGCTTCTCATGGGATATGAGGCTAAGAGGGAAGGTTCTCTCATGGTTAAAAGATAGGAAAGAAAGGATAGGATTAAATGGTCAGTTTTCAGAATGGAGTGTAGTAAGTAGTGGTGTCCCCAAAGAGTCTGTACTCGGACTAGTCCCATTCAATATATTCATAAATGATGTGGAGAATGGATTAAAGAGTATGGTGGCAAAATTTGTGGATGATACTAAACTGCTCAAGATAGTTGAGTCCAAAGCAGCCTGTGAAGAGCTTCAAAAGGATTTCACAAAACTAGGTGACTGGGCAACAAAATGGCAGATGAATTTTAATGTTGATAAATGCAAAGTAATGTATATTTGAAAACATAATCCCAACTATACTTATAATATGAAGAGACCTAAATTATCTGAGAGATCTTGAGATTTCAGGTTAATCAAGAGAGCGATCTTGGAGTCATTGTGGATAGTTCTCAAACATCCACTCAATGTGCAGCAGCATTAAAAACAAATCTAGAATGTTAGCAATAATTAAGAACAGGATAGAGAATATCTTAATGCCTCTATATAAATTCATAGTATGCCCACATCTTGAATACCACATGCAGATACGGTTGCCTCATGTAAAAAAAAGTATCTTTGAATTGGAAAATGTACAGAAAAGGGCAAGAAAAACAATTAGGGGCATAAAATGGTTGCCATGTGAGGAAAGATTAATAAAAAATGAGACTTTTCAGTTTGAAAAAGAGACAACTAAGGGGACATATGATAAAGAATAATAGACATATAATAAAGAATAATAGACACATAGACCAAATTTTGAAATAAGCTATTTTGAAATTGACTCAAAATAAGCGATATAAATTGCGTAGCTCAAACTGCGTAGCTTATTTCAAGCTAAGGATGCAGTGTAGACGTCCCCTTATATGCTAACTATATGCAGGGTGTATATTGGATAAAAAACTATTGGACAGCAAGCCCACCCCAGCAGAAAAAAAAATTCTAGAGGGTATCAGAATAGAGGGTAAGTTCAAGCTAGCACATGGCTTTCTTGGCTAGTGAAAAATAGCTGAGGCTTCTATTGGCAACGATTGTCAGCACTTCCCTCGATGGTGGCAATCTACTAATCATGCTGAGACAGACTGTAGTCTGGACTTTGTCAAGAAAAGATCACTCACCATTAATGATCCTGCCAGTTCTCCCCAACCTCCAATCTTTTCTTCTCTAGTAAAGTTGTTGCAGCACCTCTTTACCTCTTGCAAATTCTAGAACCTCTTTCATATGGTTTTAGCTTTGGTTGCAATGATAGGTGTGATCTAAAATTGAAGGGTGTGGGTTGAATCTCTATGGGCTCAGATTTTTGAGAGGAACAGAGGATAATCTGCTTAAAGATCTAGCAGGAAGAATTGTGCCTTCCTTTCAAATAGATCCTTGAGGCCTGGGGTGAGCAATTGATTTTTGTCTGCGGTCATCAATAGTTAGACTGTCACTCAAATTCAGATCATGAGATGATTTTGAACAGATTTTTTTTTAATTTACTACTTCTCCTTCTCATTGTTATCATTGTTATTTCCCTGGAGTCTGGACCTTTCCTGGACCTTGATCTAGAAATTTGGACCTTGACACAAAATAATTGACTACCCCTGTTTCCAAGTGACAGCCCACTCTGTGAATTCCCTGTGTTACTCAATCCTATTGCCTTGCAGTATCTGTTGGCTTTTTACATAAGATGTTGTGCTACTTAACATATTTTCCTAAAAGAGGATATAGGCCCTACTGTTACAGTTAGCTAAGGGAGATTTCTGTTTCCTCAAGTGTTACTAACCTATGATTTTGGAGCTAGGAGAAGAAGAGTTCCAGATCTAACTGTCAGGAATGTGTGATTTGTATATTGCAGCACGTGGATTTCTTATTATCACTCTTGTTTAACAAATAAACAATAGATTCTACTTAATAGCAATCCTGATATTAACTTTTGCATGATAGCAACATTTTGCTGGGATCCAGTCCTGTCCCATTCCAGTCCTGTCCCATTGATTTCAATGTTATGGAATCTGGATACTGGCAACAGGCATGCTTCTTACTAGCCATGCTTTTTTTGGAAGAAAGGCATTGACCATAAACAGATTTGTGGGGCTGCAGCCAAAGAAGGAAGCACTCGGGCTGTATGATGCTTCTTCTGGAGGCACTATACAATTCCTCAAACCCTGTCCCCATCCTAGCACATGGAAAATTCCAGAAGTTATGAGATTTAAGGGCAGCTAAGTCTGCCAGGTTTTTTTTTTTTTCCAGGGAGATTTATTTCAGGGAAGGCAGAAGACTTTATGTATGCTGAGGAGTGAAAGGATAGTTAGCCATATTCCTTAAAAAACTACAAATAGGTTTGGTTTGAAATTAGAATCTAATGTCAGATTACTTTATGTATTCTGAAACAGCTTGCCTATCCCTTGTCAGTACTGGGGTGTCATGCTGTGTGAAGCAATGCTGTTGTAGGTGTGTGTTTCTGTGTTGTCTCTGTATCCTCAGAAGAATCAAAGGTTTTGATTTATATTATGCCACAATGTTTTATAATCAGCCAGGGCCCTAGCATAATTTTTCAGGCTCAGTACAAAGTTTTAGCATGGGCCTCTTGCCACACACATACTGGAATTTGCAGTCTGGGCTGGGCCTCACAGGGCACCCTTGCCTTGGTAAAGTATACCTTCTCTGCCCTCCCCCATGTGGGGGCCCTGTAATCAGCACATCTTTGAGAACCTTCATGAACTTCTCTTCCACTAGGCTTGTGCATGACTGATTAATTATACACACATACTTTGTATTTTAGATGTGAGTTATGCTTTTTACCTTTCAGGGTACCAGTGGGTTCTTTAATAACAAACATTGTATGCTTGCTGATAGGGTCACTTGCAGTGTTTTTCCTCCAGGATTCTATCTGCAAGGATATAAATTGCACACTAAGCGTATGTCTACACTGCATTCCTCTTTCAAGAGAGGAATGCAAATGCAGCCGAGCGAAATTGCAAATGAAGCGCGGATTTGAATTTCCCGCGCTTCATTTGCATAATGGCATCCAGGCACTTTTTCAAAATACCCTATTTAGAAAGAAAAAACGCTGTCTAGACAGGGTTATTTAAAAAAAAACCCTCTTTCGAAATAACCCTTAAACCTCATTTTTAAGAAGTAAGGATTATTTCGAAAGAAGGTGTTTTTTTTTTTTAAATAACCCCGTCTAGACTGCATTTTTTCTTTCGAAATAGGGTATTTCGAAAAAGCGCCCAGATGCCATTGAATCGCAGGAAATTCAAATCCACGCTTCATTTGCAATTTTGCTCTGCTGCATTTGCATTCCTCTCTCGAAAGAGGAATGCAGTGTAGACGTACCCTAAAGTCCAGTGTCTCACTGTTGCCAGTATGTGAATAGCTTAACATAGACATAAATCTGATGGGAAGGGGGAGAGTACTAAAAAATTTCACATAGGTCCTGTTGCCAGAGAGTCCATTTTCTTGCTGTCTGGGCATGTTCAGAGCAGGTAGATGAATTAGGGACTCAGCACAAATCTTGCTGTGGAGTTGAGCAGAAAAAAACAAACAAGAAAAATGGCTCGTAGGAAAACTAATATAACATTAAAATATTGAAGCAAAGTCATAGCTCGGGCATAAGCAGGGGAAGGGGTGTCTCCAGGGAATAAGAAAGGAGCTGATTGGAATTTCCTCACATTTCTGTGTTCCTCTTATTATGTCTCTCCTTTTCTTTTTGCCTGCCTTCCATCCATACAGAGGAATATATTTAAATCTGCTTTATTTCTCTCAGATATGCCTCAGGAGCTCTTATATTTAGGGATCTCTCTTTTATTTTCCTTTCAATGTGGGACACATTTATTTTAAAGAATGTCTTCAACAGTGTGTCTTCTCCCCTGAGGTTGGCATCTATCAGCTTTATTGCTTTTCCTCCATGTTTAAACTCCCATCTCTAATCACCTCAAAGTCTGTATTTGTTACAGAAAAAGAATTTGCAATGGTGTATTCTGTTCTGTGTTTTTAGACTTAATTCTGGCCCTCTTTAGGATTCTCCAAAAAATGAGCCCGACATTTTTTCATCCAGCATCAGCAGACCATGAACTCCTCTGCTGGTTGTTGCGATGTACAGTGGCCATGGGCAAATTGGAGTTGTACATAAAAACATGAAGCCCAGTCTTGCTGTCCTGCTTTCCTGCACCCTGAATGCCCCTCACTTACTTCAGTGGGTGATCTGCAGCCAGCTATCAGGATGAACAGCAAGAATCAAAAGTAAGGTAATGCAAGGGGGACACACTCTTCTTCCCCCAATAAAAGCAGAAAAATAGCAAGTGTAGCTCCTTACATTTATCTCCTTACATTTATCTTTGTTGAATTTCATTTTGTTGCCCAGTTCTCCAATTTATCAAGGTCCCTCTGAATTTTAGCTCTATCCTCCAAAGTGTTAGCTTTGTGACACCTGCACGTTTGATCGGTAGGCTCTCTATTCCTACATCTGCGCCATTAATAAAAGTGTTAAACAACATGGGGCTCAGAACAGATCCCTGTGGAACACTACTTGAGAGCTCCCTCCAGTCTGACGTCCCTCTATCGGACGTCTCTTTGTGGATATTTAATGGTAGTTCCAAAAAAGCCTGCATTTCTCCAGCTTATCTATCAGATTGTCATGTGGGACTGTGTCAGAAGCCTTGCTGAAGTTGAGGTACATTATGTCCAGCACACTAACCCATCTATCAGACTACAGTTATTTTTGTGAAAATCCTGAGACGAAATAGGCATTGAGCAGTTTTGTTTTCCAATCATCGACCAGCTCAGTGTCTCCAGTGAGAACCACACTGTCTTTTTTGATTGGGAAACTCTTTTTTCTTGTCTTTAACATCCCCTGTCAGTTGTAACACATTCTTTGCCTTGGCTTTCCTGATTTTTAACCTACATGTCCCTGGTGACATGCCCTTCCTTCCATTTTTTATATATACCCATTTTGGTTTTAAAATAATTCAAAAGCTCATTGTACCACCATCTTGACTTCTGTAGCTCCTCTTATCTTTCCGCTGCATTGGGATAATAATTGAGCTTTCAGTGTTACTTCATTTAGGAACTGCAGACTTCTTTGACTTCTTTTCTTCCTAATGAGTCTTTCCATGGAACCATGCCTACTGTTTTACTGAAGTCCAATGTCCTTGTTTTGCTATTCTCATGTCCTCCTTTCTGTAAGATCTTGGTTTCTATCAGAACATAATCACTTTGTCCCAATTTTCCAAACACTTTTACATTTGCAACTAATCTATCACTGTTCATCAAAACCAGATCCGAAACTGATTACCCCCTAGTTGTTTCCTTGACTTTCTGAATCAGAAAGTTGTCCCCTAACCATGCTAGGAATTTGCAGGACATGTTATGTTTTGTTGTAATAGTCTTCCAACAGCTATCAGGGAAGTTAAAATCCCCGATTAATACTAGCTCATATGTTACTTGCCTATAGAATGACTCACCCATTTCCTCTGATATAATAGACAATGACATAACATTGCTACTGTTCTTTTCCCTTTTTATTCTCACTCAGGCTATGTCTAGACTACAGGCTTCTTTAGGAAGAAGCTTTTTTTGGAAGAGATCTCCCGAAAAAACTTCTTCTGAAAGAGAGCGTCTACATTGCAAAAATGCATCGAAAAAGCGATCTGCTTTTTCAAAAGAGAGTGTCCAGACTGAATGGACGCTCTCTCGCATGTAAGCTGTGATTACTATGGACGGAATGGCCACGAGGGCACCTGTGCTTTTCCCTCTTTCCTCTTCTTCTGAAAGAACTCCCTCTTCCCCGTCCATACACGCCTTTTTGTGAAAGAGCTCTTTCACAAAAAGGTTTCTTCCTCGTAGAATGAGGATTACCAGTGCCGGAAAAACCCCTCTGTTCTTTCGATATTCTTTCAGAAGAATGCAATTGCAGTGTGGATGTTACTCAAAACTCTGTAGTGTAGACATAGCCTTAGAGACTTTCACTAGGTCTGTCGCTCACTTCCTCTTGGACCTCAGAACAAGTGTATTGCACTTGTATTTTAGTGCATTCTTGACGTACAGTGCAGTGTCACCTCCTCCTTTTTTCTTATACCTGTGCTTTCAGAACAAGCTATATCCCTCAAAGCTGTGTATTCAAGTTCTAGGAGTTGTCTCACCAAGTCTCCACAATGCCAGTCTTAATTTTCTTCAGATATCATACTCAGCCTGGGTGTGGCTTCCGCTGTAGTTCTATGTTTATTTCTGGGTGCCACACTTTAGGGGAGATGAGGACAAGCTAGAGAGAGCCCAGAAGAGAGCAATAAAAATAACAGATTTCTAATTGCAGAAAACTGAACACCTTTGTCCCTGCCATCTACCCTGCTTTTCCCAGAGGCCCTGCCGCTGACTTCTCTGAAGCCCTGGCCCCCCCACTCCCTCCCACACAGGAGAGGCTGCAGGATGATTGCTCCAGAAGGGGGCTTGGGTGCGGGGAGGTGGGGAATCAGAGCTAAGGCAGGTCATTGGGATGTGGGAGGGAGCTTGAGTGCATGCTTTGGGCAGTGCTTACCTGAAGCAGTGTCATATCCCTCTGGCTCCAAGGCAGTGGGACTGGGGGCTCTCTATGTTGCCTTGCTTGCAGGTACCACTTTGCAGATCCCAATGGCTATGATTCCTACCCAATGGAATCTGCAGAGCCAGTGCTTGGGGGGAGGTGGACAGCACACAGAACCCCCATGGCTGCTCCCAAGCTAGAAGGACATGCTGGCTGCTTCCCAGGAGCTGCGTGGAGCCAGGCATGGAGCCTTCCAGGGAGCTTGCCAGCCCCATTGCACTACTGATCAGACTTTTAACAGCTCGGCCAATAGTGCTGCCTGGAGCCTCCAGCATTCCTTTTTGACTGGGTGTTCCAGGGGAAAAAAAACAGACACCCGATAACCTTACAAACCACTACATAAGAACATAAGAACATAAGAATGGCCGTACTGGGTCAGACCAAAGGTCCATCTAGCCCAGTATCCTGTCTGCCGACAGTGGCCAGCACCAGGTGCCCCAGAGAGGGTGGACCGAAGACAATGATCAAGCGATTTGTCTCCTGCCATCCCTCTCCAGCCTCTGACAAACAGAGGCCAAGGACACCATTTTATTCCCTGGCTAATAGCCTTTTATGGACCTAACCTCCATGAAATTATCTAGCTTCTCTTTAAACTCTATTATAGTCCTAGCCTTCACAGCCTCCTCTGGCAAGGAGTTCCACAGGCTGACTACACGCTGTGTGAAGAAGAACTTTCTTTTATTAGTTTTAAACCTGCTACCCATTAATTTCATTTGGTGTCCTCTAGTTCTTCTATTTAGGGAACTAATAAATAACTTTTCTTTATCGGCCCTCTCCACACCACTAATGATTTTATATACCTCTATCATATCCCCCCTCAGTCTCCTCTTTTCTAAACTGAAAAGTCCCAGTCACTTTAACCTCTCCTCATATGGGACCCGTTCCAAACCCCTAATCATTTTAGTTGCCCTTTTCTGAACCCTTTCCAAGGCCAAAATATCTTTTTTGAGGTGAGGAGACCACATCTGTACACAGTATTCAAGATGTGGGCGTACCATAGTTTTATACAGGGGCAGTAAGATATTCTGGGTCTTATTTTCTATCCCTTTCTTAATATTTCCTAGCATCCTATTTGCCTTTTTGACCGCCGCTGCACACTGTGTGAAAGTTTTCAGAGAACTGTCCACGATAACTCCAAGATCTCTTTCCTGATTTGTCGTAGCCAAATTAGCCCCCATCATACTGTACGTATAGTTGGGGTTATTTTTCCCGATGTGCATTACTTTACACTTATACACATTAAATTTCATTTGCCATTTTGTTGCCCAATCACTTAGTTTGGTGAGATCTTCTTGGAGTCCCTCACAGTCTGCTTCTGTCTTGACTGTCCTAAACAGTTTGGTATCATCTGCAAACTTTACCACCTCGCTGCTTACCCCTTTCTCCAGATCATTTATGAATAAGTTGAACAGGATTGGTCCTAGGACCGACCCTTGGGGGACACCACTAGTTACCCTTCTCCATTCTGAAAATTTACCATTTATTCCTACCCTTTGTTTCCTGTCTTTTAACCAGTTCTCAATCCAAGAAAGGACCTTCCCTCTTATCTCATGGCCATGTAATTTACACAAGAGCCTTTGGTGAGGGACCTTGTCAAAGGCTTTCTGAAAATCTAAGTATACTATATCTATTGGATCCCCCTTGTCCGCATGTTTGTTAACCCCTTCAAAGAACTCTAATAGATTAGTAAGACAGGATTTCCCTTTACAGAAACCATGCTGACTTTTGTCCAGCAAATTATGTTCTTCTACATGCTTCACAATTTTATTCTTTACTATTGTTCCGACTAATTTGCCCGGTACTGAAGTTAGACTTACCGGTCTGTAATTGCCCGGATCGCCTCTAGAGCCCTTTTTAAATATTGGTGTCTCATTGGCTACTTTCCAGTCATTAGGTACGGAAGCCAATTTAAGGGATAGGTTACAAACCACAGATAATAATTCAGCAATTTCCCATTTGAGTTCTTTTAGAACCCTTGGATGAATGCCATCCGGTCCCGGAGATTTGTTAACATTAAGTTTTTCTATTTGTTCCAAAACCTCCTCTAATGACACTTCAATCCGGGACAGTTCCTCAGATTCATCACCCACAAAGGACGGTGCAGATTTGGGAATCTCTCCAACGTCCTCAGCCGTGAAGACTGAAGCAAAGAAATCATTTAGTTTCTCCGCAATGGCTTTATCGTCCTTGATTGAGCCTTTTATAGTTCGATCGTTTAGGGGACCCACAGGTTTTTTAGCAGGCTTCCTGCTTCTAATGTACTTTAAAAACATTTTGTAATTTCTTTTTGAGTTTTTGGCTAGCTGTTCCTCAAAATCTTTTTTTTTTTGCTTTTCTTATTACATTTTTACACTTGATTTGACAGTGTTTATGTTCCTTTCTATTTATCTCACTAGGATTGGACTTCCACTTCTTAAAAGATGCCTTTTTGTCCCTCACTGCTTCTTTTACATGGTGGTTAAGCCACGGTGACACTTTTTTAGGTCTCTTGCTATGTTTTTTAATTTGGGGTATACATTTAAGTTGGGTGTCTATTATGGTGTCTTTAAAAAGTTTCCATGCAGCTTGCAGGGATTTGGCTCTAGTCACTGTGCCTTTTAATTTCTGTTTAACTAGCCTCCTCATTTTTGTGTAATTCCCCTTTTTGAAATTAAATGCCAGGGTGCTGGACTGCTGAGGAACACATCTTCTTTTATTTGCTCTTTGAAACTGTTCACATTCTTCCCGAATGTGCTATGGCAAAGCATTATGCAAAAGGAAATACTCGTTCCTGGAACCAAAATGTTAACACTTATCGTTGTCCTCCTTTAGCAAGTCCTCTCTACCTAAGATGCCAGACAAAAGTGAGAGGGAAGAGAAGCTAGCAAGAAATTTTTCTGCAGCTACGGCTTGTGTTATGAGGTTTAACACCATGTATTAAATGTTCCTGCCAATTGTAGCTAGGGATCTAATATTTTTTGTCAGTGTCACAAAGACTATAAATATTTTCCATCCAATACAAGAAAGCCTCAATTTGCTCAGAAACAATTTCTGAAACACCCTGCAGAGACATCTGCAGAGAGACATACACTCCTTCCGGGGTGGGTTGGGGGGAGGGATCAATGCCATTTGGAGGCATGTTGGCTAGATGGCTCCCTTTCAAACTGATGTATTATGTGAGACATCAGGGGTCAATGCGACTGCTACTGCTACCGGAGTGAGGAAGCTTTCCAAACACAAGGGGAGGGACTTTCTTGACTGCTGAGTTTGTTTTAAAAAAATTGCTGTGATGGATGCAGAGCAGGTGAAAATGGCTGAGTGAGATTGGGTGTCTAAACTGCAACGTGACATGCATGGATATTACAACCCAAATCATTATATATTTTGTATGTGAAGAAATTGGTGAAACCACTGCTAGACTATCAAATGCAGACTAAAAAGCACTCACAGAGCATATCTGTCAAATGTCCGTGAATTTGAAGCAAGAGATGTTAGAAACATTTTCTCCATTAGAGCAGCCTACCTGCACTCCAGTACAGAATCAGACTGTTGGTCTAATGGGGGAAGAGTGGCAGAAACGTTCAGGGATCACATATGTAATCCTTGGTAGCTGACAGGCTACATCTCTGCCAATAGTTCTAAATATACCTCTTTACAAAATTCCTTATTTTCTAAAGGAGCCTTTTTTTTTTTTACTGGCTTATCGAGTACATACCCCTGTAACCCCCCAGCATAGTATAAACAGCAGTGTAGCCAGTGAGGCATGGTTTAGAGACAACTAAAGACATGCCTGAAGGGTGTGGGTATATAAGCGCTCTCTACTCGCCTACACAATACATTCACATCTATGCTGCTATTTTAAGCAATGTAGTGTTCAACTGCCTTTCTGCTTCCAGAGTTTTTCACCACTACAGGAAAAGGCTTCCCTGGGGGGAAAGGCTCTGGCAGGGGGGAAGCAGCCAGGCAAGGCTTTGCCATGTTCCCACAGCTGGAGCCCTTCTCTGCCATAGCGAAAGGCTCCAATAGTGCGGAGTTGCTGAAGCTTTCCCCCACTGTCTCCCTCCTGCCAGAGCCTTTTATTGATTTGTGTAACTGCGCACTGTAGTGGGGATGCAGCAGACTTTTCATTGTCGCATTGTAGATATAGCTTCAGATGACACTGTCTTAGCTTACAGGGCCAAACTTACAAAAGCATACAGAGAAGAGTTATTTTACAGCAGAAACTCAGAATTACAAAACCTTTGGGAATGGGAAACTTTACTATGCAGAAGTAAAATATGCCTTTCAGTCATCTTAATATCCTTGAAATAAACTTCTGCTTTATTTTTAAAATGATTTCCATTTAACACAGTACTGTGCAGCATTTGTTTGTTTTGTTTTTGTGTTTTTTCTATTGGTTTGTTTTCCTCTGCCGATGCCTGACTATGTACTTCTGGTTCCAGATTAGGTGTGTGATTGACTGGTTAGTTCATAATGCTGAGGTTTTACTATATTACTATCAGTGGATTATGTTATTGCAGTTTCCAGAAGCAAAGTAGTTCTTTCCTAGTGTTTTCTTACTGCCATCTTAATTACTTTAAAAAGTACTATTTTTTCTATTCCCTCTGTTACAGTAGTGTTCAAAAGCCCCAGTTGGGATCACAGTCCTATTTTACTGAGCTCTGTAAATATGCTAGAACGAGGTCATCTTTCCCCTGAAGAGCTAATAGACCAAATAGATAAGCCAGAGAAAGTAATATGTTATCCTGTTATACATAGTGGAAGATGAGGCTTAACTGATTCACAGGAAAGTTGAGGGAGAGCCAGGAATTGAACCTTGATATTCTGAGACATTGGCCATTATCTTAACCACAAGATCAACCTTCTTTTTATTGAAGTCTTGCTGTTCCACTTCTGTTTTTACAATTGTTCAGCTTATTTATCCTGTTGCTTGACTGATTTTAGATAACATACTATGTTAGGTATATTATAACGTCACATATTCATGAATAAGAATGAGTTGGATATACATATCTGTGTTAAACTACTTGCTTGTGGTTAAGGAACCAGGTTTGATGAAAGATTTTTGCGTTACCTGCAATGTAAGCCATTTTTTTTTAGAAAGTCTGTTTAATGTAGTTTAAAGAAAAACATTGGAGCGCTAGCACAGATTGATGATAATATTCATGACTGTTAAATAAGAAATGAATTATTAACTTTAAACAATGTATGATTGAATTGTGCTAGTGTGACGATCTTAGCGTGCTTTTTTAGCTCTTCTAAATTACACAGTAGAACCTCAGAGTTACCAAGACCAGAGTATGAACTGACCACTCACCCACACATGTAATTTGGAACTGGAAG
Organism: Pelochelys cantorii; assembly: GCA_032595735.1. Classification (NCBI taxonomy): domain Eukaryota; kingdom Metazoa; phylum Chordata; order Testudines; family Trionychidae; genus Pelochelys; species Pelochelys cantorii. The sequence continues at coordinate 325,817,004 of CM064326.1, read as the reverse complement.
TACCAGGGGAGGTGATTGCCTGAGCGGGACCTTGGGGCAAGGTGCTGGGGGCATGGCTACATGCTCCTGGAAGGGGTGGGGCCTCGGGCAGAAGGGGCAGGGCAGCCAGCCCTTTCCTGGCATGTCCCCCAGCCCTCAGAGCTGCACAGTGTGTGCAGTGCAGTGCTCTAATGGTGATTTAAAGGGCCCGGGGCTCCGGTTGCTGCTTCTGCCACAGTAGCAGCAGTGGTGGCCGGGAACCCCAGGTGCCTTTGAGTCACCAGGCCAGTTGCCCCCTTTGTCCTCCCTGCCTCAGTGGGCCTGGGAAGTACATAGGCAGGCAGCAGCAGAGACAAAAAACAAAAACACATTAAATAAAGCAAACACAATAAAGTCCTGTGTTAAATGTAAACTACTTTAAAATAAAGAGAAAGTGGCACTTTTCTTCTGCATACTAATGCTTCAAAACTGAGTTAAATCAATGTTCAGTTGTAAAATTTTGAAAGAACAACCTTAATGTTTTATTTAAGGTTACAAACAGTTCTGCTTTACGAACAACCTCCATTCCTAAGGTGTTCAGACCTCTCCGCTTCCAGAAATCCTGGTCAAGCCTATATGTTAGTCTCTGTTGATAAATACCTAGTTGTGTCATGTTTGTGTTTATATCTATCTGGATATGCTGTGAAATGTATTATGTGGAAATAACAAACTCCTCCCACCAGACAATGATACTTAATCTTTATAGGTAACACATTAAATCTTCAGTGTATTCTATAAATGTAATTTATTCTTCCTCCTCAGTAGTTATTATCCTCATTTTCCAAAGACGTGGTCCTTCCCAAGGTCAAACCGCACATGGTGGTAGAGAGAGGATTAGGGGTTAGGAAGGAGACTCCACACACATTCAGATGGTAAAGAAATAAGAATTAGCATGAACTGTATTTTTTCCACTTTTTGATTCTTGGTACAGAAATGTTTTACCTCTAGTCCCTTTACTCTTTTTTGTCACAGCATGACTTATGCTGTGTTCATTGTTAAACTGCAGGGCTAAGACAATGGAGTTTATGGATAGGTAATTTGACACCGCTAATTCTAAATAGTAACAAAATTGTAGGTATGTAAAACAAAGATGATCTCATTAAAGTCATAATAAACGCAGAAAGATATCGGAGACCAGATGGAAATCCAAATAGGAAATTCTATAATAGAACATAAGGATGCAAATTACCCGGAGGAGAGTTTTGCTACATTTAAAATGTAGTTCCTTGTGTCATAAAAAAGGCACATACATAAAATACAATCTGTTAAAGTATTTGCATTGAAATCAAAATTATAGCTAAGCAGATGAACTTGGACTGCATTCAGAATCCATGAATATGTATATAATTGTTACCTTTTGTGTGAAGATTCAGTGGTGGTGTAAAACTCAGTTTGTGTGAAATCACAATTTTACTTTTAACATCTTTGTCAGAGAAATATATATGCCAGCAGATTTACCCAGCATTGGTAGTGCGAAAACAGAGCACTAATCCAAATTTCTCCATTGTATCTCTTTTCGGTAAGGTTTATTGAGAAGCAGTCCTATTCTAGGGTCATCCTATTTTTCTGGCTCATCTTGGTTCAGTCTCTGTCAACATTCACTGAATTATGAGGACTGTACTTGTTTGGTGATTCTCTTTTACGTTTGGTTTTATGAGAAGCAATTCCATTCCAGGCGCATCCTGTTTTCTTGGCACACCCAAAACCTTATGCTGCTTTAAGTTATGATAAGAAGAAGCTGTATACTGAATTTGGTAGTACTAGATCTTACCTTTTAGGAGGATCAGAGGGGTAGCTGTGTTAGTCTGTAACTTAAAAAAAACTTTAAAAAGGAGTGGTCCTGTAGCACCTTATAGACCAACAAAAAAATAGATAGTATCTTGAGTTTTTGTGGGCACAACCCACTTCTTCAGATGATGAGTGGAGCAAGAGGCACTCATCAGCTGAAGAAGTGGGTTGTGTCCACGAAAACTCATGATACTATTTATATTTTTGTTAGTCTATAAGGTGCTACAGGACCACTCATTTTTTAAGTTCTTTTAGTAAGAGTTCTTGATCAAACAAACAGGCAAACTCTCTAAAATATATAGTAGGTATATATATTCACTGTAAATAGAATCATAGAACACCAGAACTGGAAGGGACTTCGAGAAGTCATCAGGTCCAGTCCCCTGCCCTCACGGCAGAACCAAGCCCTGTCTCGATCATCCCTGACAGGTGTCTGTCTAACCTGCTCTTAAATATCTCCAGTGAAGAAGATTCCACAACACCCTAAGCAATTTAGTTCAGTGTTTAATCACCCTGACCAGGCAGGAAGTTTTTTCTGATGTCTAGCCTCAACCTCCCTTGCTGTAGTTTAAGCCCATTGCTTCTTGTCCTATCCTCAGAGGCCAAGGTGAACATTTTTTCTCGCTCCTCCTTATAACGCCCTTTTAGATACTTGAAAACTGCTATCATGTCCCCTCTCAGTCTTCTCTTTTCTAAACTAAACAAGCCCAGTTCTTTCAATCTTCCCTCATAGGTCATTTTTTCTAGACCTTTAATCATTTTTGTTGTTCTTCTCTGATCCTTCTCCAATTTCTCCACATTGTTCTTGAAATCTGGTGCGCAGTATTGAGGTATTTTTAAATTGATATGGATACTGATTTATGTCAATGGCAGTCATTCCATTGACTCCAGTGGGTGTTGGCTTCCATCTTTAATTCTGTTGTGTGCCTGCAGGAGAGCCTGGAGATGGTTCTGGGCAGAACCTCTGAAGTAAAGCTCAGAGGGAGAGAGAACACCTTTAGGTATAGTGCTTGTTTCCTTGTTGGAAGAATGTGACTATAGCTGAGATTGTGTAACATTGTTATATGAGGGAGGGAAACATCAAAGGGGGTGGCCATTTTGAATAGCCCCCTCATATATTCCTCCAAAACATGGTTGTATTTCCTTATTTATGTGACTCTTCAATCTGCCATCTTTCAACTCTTGTTCACAAACACACTTTACTTTCTGATACTGGTTCATAGCTTATATATTTCCCTTAGCCATACTTTCCCAGGGCACCCTACATTTGAAGATTCTCTGGCTGAGGCATTCAAGCATGCTGGGAGTTTACTTGGTCCCATCATACAGTGCCTGCCTGGACTAGAAATGAGGGAGCCCAGCAAAATCTACAGGAGAACTAAGAAGTGGGAGACAAAAAGAGTATGTTGTTTGAGTTTCACCCTTGGTGCCATAAAAGTACTAACTCTGGGACCTACTCATCATAAGTTACAAGGGTAGAAGATCAGGAAATAGGAAAAATAAACACCGTAAAATATTCAGATATTGGATGGTATGCATGTTGTCCCACGGTGATATGTTCTGAGGGAGGATTTATGCTTGTTTATTTCAGCAAAGGATATTGGTGTGCAACATTATGAAAAGTATCAGTTTTTAAGCACCACATTTTAAATTATTTATATCATTGATAAAAGAAATATTCAAACATGTTCTGATTAGCTGCAAATCTTTACCATTTAAAATTAAGCTGATTCTTAGGCACAGAGGGTTAGATCCTTGCTCCTAACTCCCTTCAGGAGCAATTCAGCAGCAAGCATAAATCCTCTGATGTAGAGTGAATCCCTGTGAGATATAAATCTGGCTTAGTGAGCTCTATGTCACCCACTTCTCTCTCACCCCCACTTTAGCGTAAGAGGAATCCTGAGTGGGCTGGAGAAAGAATAGTGACATTGGTGATTCCTAGGCCATGGAAAAGACCCTAAGGAGACACTCTAATCCATTTACCTCAAAGCATCCTTAGACTGCATTAAATTATGCCAAGAGCCAGTTTGCTACCTGGTCAGGCTACACATCAGGCCTTAACATGTCTTAGAATTATCTTTCCTTATCATCATAATTTAATAGCACCTAAATTACAACTAACTTAGCCTAGTTATCTCTCTAGTGGGTCAAAAGCCTCAGAAATCAAATTCAGTTTAAAAACAAACAAACGTGTATAGCTAAAAATGGCTTGTTTCATTTGTGGAGGAAGGGGTTGGTGGAACAGGACATTCATGGTAGTTATCCGGGTGAAAAGTGTTTAAGGTAAGTCCGTTTTACGTGGCCAAGTGACAGGCCCAAGTACAGTCGGGCTAATGCACTGCACACTTGCTACTTACAATTGAACTTGTTTTAGAATATTAATAGCATGATGTGGGGAAGACTTATAATAAGAAAATACCAGATTTGGATCTCTCACTGGTTTAACTTGAAAATACCTCCAGTGAAGTCAACAAAAGTCAATGGAATTCTCCATATTTATATAATGGCAAATGAATATGGAAACTGGACTGAGCTTAGGGCATTGTGCAACACAGGTACCCTGCTATGGCTTCTATTTTGGCTACTTTCAGTAGCTACAGTTATGGAGATGAGAAGACTACTCTTATCTTTTCTTCAGCACAAAATTATTTGGCCCATAGAAGTAGAGGATGACAGTAATGCAGACAACTATATTTGCACATTTTCTGCATTTATACAAAATAATCTATTGTGCTGCATGTTGGATTATTTTAACCTTCTGCTGCTCCAACTAAAAATGAGGGGGACCTGATGTCAAATCCAGGAGTGATGTCTCCAGCAGCAAGACATCCAGCATCTGCATGGCTCTTCAATACCTGTGAATATAGACTTTTGTAACCTTAAGATGAGTAGGAGTAGCAATATTGCTTTATCAATCTGAAAAAAAATTTAGGATAAGGATAACTTAGTTTGAGTGGCTTGTAGGTTAATTGTGGGCCTGGCTCTGAATATAAGATTAACAAAAACTACAGGCAGACAGCATTCAATATTTAAATGACCCTGCCTTTCCCAAAAAGGACATTTGGATACCAGGGGATTTAAAAGTAAAAAGCCTGATTGAGAGATACAATACAAATAAAAAAGAGGTAGGATTTTACCAGACTAAGTATTTGATTTCTGATATTCTAAACTGTGAACTCCAGCCAAGCCTAGAAGGCTTTGGGTCCAAGTAGTGAGATTTTATTGCAAGTTTGCAATCTTGTTAGGTTTTTTTCTTAAAGGCCCAGCTTCTTGGAATCAGGGCGTTATGTGAAAATACTAGCTATCATTTCAAAAATAAGTTTGTTTCCCTCCCTGTAGTTGTCAAGAAAATATGGACCCTGAAGTTTCAAAATCCAGAAAGCATACAAAGGACCCAGAGTTTGTTTCTAAATCTCATGACTTTTTAAGCTAAGTGAATGTTTTTTTGTCCTTGCTTATTCTTTTTCATCACTTAGGTTTGGCAGAGCTGGAAGACAGATACAGAGTAGAATGCTCACACTCCTTATATGAAGTGAGGGAGGAAACTTATTTTGTCTGCGAGTAGGACCATTTCATTTCATAATTGCATACAAGCCTAAGCTCTGTTGCCTATTAGAACCAGCCCTGGAGATTAGTCATGGGAGTTTGCAGGATGGGGCTACAAGTTCATAGGTGAATCCAGAGTTATAGTTAGATTACATTTAAATACATACAAAGAAGGAGAATTTTGCCTGTGGAAGTTTTATAGCATAAGATTGGACTTGCAGCTGTCCATCAGTAAACAGTAATGAGTTCATGTGCTTGAGACCAAACACTGTCCAAAGGCAGGATTTCACTTCAATCGGAGCCACCTGGGAACATGCAGGGCAGAATTATGTCCTTGTGGGGAGGCTTTAAAATCTGTTTTGGTTTTAAATCAGGCTTTTTCATCTCTTCCTCTGTTTACTTTGATAATCCATTTTCAGCACTTTTACAGTTTCTCTGTTGAGAGAGATTAAAGCTGTGATAAGCAACATCACTATATAACTTGCATTCTTTAAATAATAATTGATCTCGAGGGAATTCAAAGTGTTTTCATTCATGTGATTATTGTAGGTTATTGCTTTAAATCAATAAGTAGTTTCATCAACCACATAACACTTTTTGGTAGAGTTCTCAAACAGTGGTAATGCTGAAAATTCTATTTCTATACAAAGAGCCAGACATCATATATGTGTGTCCTTTCATCCCTTCTAATAATTGTTTTTAACATACAGAATTACAAACATATTTCAGACCTATAGAACAAGCAACCAGAGTGATGACAGAAAGCTGAGATTCTCAATGCATGCATACTGATAACTTACATTAATACTAATCAGAATTACATATTGGCAAATGTATTGAAAAGAGAGTGGTATTTTTGCTCGGTGTTAGATTAAATGTACCCAGTTGTATGTATGAAACTAATAGGCTGCCATCTTAACATAATATGAGAAAAGAAGAAAGAGAACAAGCTATGGTGATTAGTAATGGTCTAGAATGGTTTTCACTTCTAGGTTATTGCTTCATGTTATTCTTCGCTCTGTTTGGGGAGATCATGACACCACCTAATAAGCAAATGAATTATTGGTGATATGAACCAGGAGTGTGAGGCAGAGTTGTGTAGTAGACAGAAGTTAAAATTCCTAGGTTCTATTCCAAACAACCTCCATGTTCCATAGGTTATACTTTTATGAACACTAATCCTTTAGTTGTACAGGCTGGATGTTACTGGTCTGGCACCCTCAGGACCTGACTGGTCCTGAACAAGGGGATTTGCCAGACCAGGGAAGGTTCCTCCCCTCATGGTCATGCTGCCACCAAGCTAGGGCTCCAACCTATCCCTGCTGCTGCCTGGGGTTCTCCCCGGCCCTGCTGGTGCCAGTGCTGGAGTGCCACAGCCAGAGCTGCACAGCTGAGGCAGAGCTCCACAGCCACCTGGCTCCGTGGCTGGGGCCGGAGTTCCATGGCTGTTGCTGGGACTGGGGCTGGAGTTTCTAGCTGCTGGAGCCAGAACACTGCTAGAGCTCCACAGCTGGGGGCAGGGCCAGAGCTTCCTGGCTGCCGCTGGAGTCAGAGCTCCCTGGCCAGGGGCATTGAAGGGATGATCTGTTGCCTGTTGAAGTCAGTGTAAAGGCTTCTCAGTGACTTCAGTAGGCATTGGAAGAGTCCCCAAGTGACCACTAAATGACACCTCGTAACAAGGAAGGTGTGATGTGGTATGCAAACCCCATACTGCAAAAGGAGTTAAGGAGCTGCTATGGGCTTAGGTGGCCCCCACCTCACCACAGATGCAAAAGCCTGCACAGCCAGGAAGAGAAGCTGAAAAGAAGGGAAGCAGAGTAGCTCAGTGTCAGGTAGACAGTGGCGGTGAGTTAAACTACACTCTGAGCTCCTGGGAAGAAGATCTTGCTCTCTGGGGACTAACAGTGATCTGACTATGTCTGCAAAGAAGGGAATGGCTTTATTCAATATTCATTTCTTATCCTTTGGGAAGAGAGGGCACTGATAGGAAGTGATCCAGAGAGGCAGTTGCATATGACCAGAGGTTGCAGGGCATAGCTCCCTACCTCTGGTCTCTGCTTCAGATTCTGGTAGAGAAAATGGGCCAAGTCTCCCCTATCAACAAACTATGAAAACCCAGCATTTGGCAAGGAACCTAAGTGATGGAAAGGCCTGAAGATACAAAAATCATGAGATGCGGCCCAAGAGGGAAGCCCAAATTCCTCAGTTGATCCTGAAGACCACTCCATTTTTGAATTCTCTATTTATACCCTGAAAGGGAGATGCAGTGTTATGCTTGAAAGAACACTATTCTTGGAGGCTACGAAAAAGCAGCACTGGTCAGAGGAAAGCATTATATGCAAATGTTAAAGATTAATTACCTGCATCCTGTCTAATCTTACTCAAAAGCTCACCCAGTGCAGCTCTTAACATCTAATCAAATGTTAAGCGAATGAGGTGGGAGCTGATTTATTCAATGAACAGTATGTTTATTTCCAGGCTACTTGTTTCTACTTTGCAGCTGTCCATTTTATTTAAGCTTGGAAGCATTTTTTTTTCAATAAATGTCAGTTTCACTGGACACATACACAAGCCAATGAAAAAATATTCCCATCCATAACCAAATTTACACACAAAATAATAAGGAAGTTGCTTAAGAATTTATTAGCTATTTTGACCGTATGAAAATTTAAGTCAATAAAAATCTAAAAAAGCTTAATAATAAATTTGATATTATCTGTCAAATCCATAAAAACCATTGAATTCTTTCAAGCCTTAATTTTATTCCAGGCTGCTTTATTTTGCTATAGTGGCACATTGAGAATGCTTTAAAAACTGTAAGTAAAATCCATTTATTCATGTAGGAATATTGATGATCTAGCATCATTTTCAAAAGCCCTGTCAATCCATTACTAGCTTTGAGCCATCGGCAGCTTTTCCCTCAATGGTCTGTTGGACTGTACTGCACACCTTCTATCCATCTTCAGTGGTCATCTTCTACAATGATCCCACACCATTCCTTCCATAATAATGTTTTCAAGGTTATTTTCATCTCTACACCTGATGTGACCAAAGTTCATAAGTTTGTACTTGATTTCCAACAGGATCTGTTTCTCTCCAATAATATTTCTAAACCAAGCATTCATCTTTTCCATTCAAGAGATATGTTAGAGACTTTGCCAGCACTTCATCTCACAGGCTTTTGTTTTCTTCTTGTCAGTAGCATTAACTTCCTACAATTCACATGCATATTACACTGTGGAGAAAATTAAACTTTTTACCAGATGAATCTTCATACATATTGAGATGCCAGGTTTTTTCCAAACTTTTGAAAAGGAAGCCATGACTGAGCAAGCCATTCCTAGTCATCTTCCAATTTGTTTGGAACAATTTCCTTGGTTGGATATGTATGACCACAGATAACTGAAATAATCTGCTGGTTCTACAATTTGACTGTTAATCATGTCTGTTTCTATCTTTTTTTGTAAATCATGTTAATGTTTATACGTTTCATTTTTGCCATGCTCAGGGATAATCATATTCCTCGACAACTTCATTTTGCAGATTCCAACGTTCATTGCATTGCATCAGTAGTTTTAGCCAAGTGTATTGTTACACCAGCGTATCTCAGGTTGATTCAGAGGTGCCCAATGGTGGAAATCCCAGCTGTTTCAACCTTGTCAAAACTTTCCAGGTATATGCAGAAAAAGGTTTAGGGCAGAATTTACCTTTAACTCATAGCCTGTCCCACTGAAAACAGATTGCTGTCACGTGATATTGTTTGTATCGTGGTCTGTTGTTGTGGTCTGTTATTGATGGTGGAGACTTGTGATAAGTTCAGTGAAGTGTTTTGGAAGCCCCATTATTGTCAGTATCTTTCACAGAACCATAGCACATCTCAAAGTGAAACCATCCCAGAAAAAAAAAGTGAGCTGTAAAATACTTAATCCATATATCCAATATAGGAACATATTTGTTGCCATTCTCCTATCATTATCATCAGTTAGTCTGATATCCTGTCTGAGAATGACCAACCTACATGCCTCAGTCTCTCAGTTAAAAAAGAAATAGTGCTTCATAGTGACACTTATAAGTTGCAGATCAAATGATTTCCATTACTGTTGGAAATTAATTGTATGCAACAGTTATATCCAGCAGCGTCACCTGAATTTCCATGTCAGAGGAAATTCCAACATTTTGAACTCTTTTTATTTTCTTTCTGAATCTGAACGAAAAGCTGATATTTTGACTTTTTTTCAGAATGGAAATTCTGGAAAAATCAATTTGGAAACATTGAAAAATAATTGGATAGAATATTTCAATGTTATAACTTATAATATTAAATACAGTATGTAATATATTCAAGACTGAGGGGAAAAACAACTGAGGAGAGTTGGCAGTTTTTCAAAGGGACATTGTTAAGGGCCCAAAAGCAAGCTATTCCGCTGTGTCGGAAAGATAGAAAATATGGCAAAAGACTGCCTTGGCTTAACCACAAGATCTTGCATGATCTAAAAATAAAAAAGGAGTCATAAAAAATGGAAAGTAGGACAAATTACAAAGGATGAATATAGGCAAACAACACAGGAATGCAGGGGCAAGATTAGAAAGGCAAAGGCACAAAATAAGCTCAAACTAGCTACGGGAATAAAGGGAAACAAGAAGACTTTTTATAAATACATTAGAAGCAAGAGGAAGACCAAGGACAGGGTAGGCCCACTGCTCAGTGAAGAGGGAGAAACAGTAACTGGAAACTTGGAAATGGCAGAGATGCTTAATGACTTCTTTGTTTCGGTCTTCACCGAGAAGTCTGAAGGAATGCCTAACATAGTGAATGCTAGTGGGAAGGGGGTAGGTTTAGAAGATAAAATTTAAAAAGAACAAGTTAAAATCACCTAGAAAAGTTAGATGCCTGCAAGTCACCAGGGCCTGATGAAATGCAGCTTAGAATACTCAAGGAGCTGATAGAGGAGGTATCTGAGCCTCTAGCTATCATCTTTGGAAAATCATGGGAGACAGGAGACAGGAGAAGACTGGAAAAGGGCAAATATAGTGCCCATTTATAAAAAGGGAAAGAAGAACAACCCAGGAAACTACAGACCAGTTAGTTTAACTTCTGTGCCAGGAAAGATAATGGAGCAAGTAATTAAGGAAATCATCTGTAAATGCTTGGAAGGTGGCAAGGTGATAGGGAACAGCCAGCATGGATTTGTAAAGAACAAATCATGTCAAACCAATCTGATAGCTTTCTTTGATAGGATAACGAGTCTTGTGGATAAGGGAGAAGTGGTGGATGTGGTATACCTAGACTTTAGTAAGGCATTTGATACAGTCTCGCATGATATTCTTATCAATAAACTAGGCAAATACAACTTAGATGGGGCTACTATAAGGCGGGTGCATAACTGGCTGGATAACCGTACTCAGAGAGTAGTTATTAATGGTTTACAATCCTGCTGGAAAGGCATAACAAGTGGGGTTCCGCAGGGGTCTGTTTTGGGACAGGCTCTGTTTAATATCTTCATCAATGATTTAGATATTGGCATAGAAAGTACGCTTATTAAGTTCACAGATGATACCAAGCTGGGAGGGGTTGCGACTAATCTGGAGGATAGGGTCATAATTCAAAATGATCTGGACAAATTGGAAAAATGGTCTGAGGTAAACAGGATGAAGTTTAATAAAGACAAATGCAAAGTGCTCCACTTAGGAAGGAACAATCCCTTTCACACATACAGAATGGGAAGCGACTGTCTAGGAAGGAGTACGGCAGAAAGGAATCTAGGGGTTATAGTGGACCACAAGCTGAATATGAGTCAGCAGTGTGATGCTGTTGCAAAGAAAGCAAACATGATTCTGGGATGCATTAACAGGTGTGTTGTGAGCAAGACACGAGAAGTCATTCTTCCGCTCTACTCTGCGCTAGTTAGGCCTCAGTTGGAGTATTGTGTCCAGTTCTGGGCACCGCATTTCAAGAAGGATGTGGAGAGACTGGAGAGGGTCCAGAGAAGAGCAACAAGAATGATTAAAGGTCTAGAGAACATGACCTATGAAGGAAGGCTGAAAGAATTGGGTTTGTTTAAAGTAGAAAAGAGAAGATTGAGGGGGGACATGATAGCAGTTTTCAGGTTTCTAAAAGGGTGTCTTAAGGAGGAGGGAGAAAACTTGTTCATCTTGGCCTCAGAGGATAGAGCAAGAAGCAATGGGCTTAAACTGCAGCAAGGGAGGTTTAGGTTGGACATTAGGAAAACATTCCTAACTGTCAGGGTAGTCAAACACTGGAATAAATTGCCCAGGGAGGTTGTGGAATCTCCAGCTGTGGAGATATTTAAGAGTAGGTTAGATAAATGTCTATCAGGGATGGTCTAGACAGTATTTGGTCCAGCCATGAGGGCAGGGGACTGGACTCGATGACTTCTCGAGGTCCCTTCTAGTCCTAGTATTCTATGATTCTATGAATATACAATATATTAAAATTAATGTGATTTAATATAGGATATTCAGTGATATAAATCAGAATAAAAATGAGAGTCAAAACAATTCATTTTTAAACTTTTCCATTGGTAATGTTATCAAAATTAACAGTCACATGGAACATTTTGATTTTGAGGAAACTGCATTTTCTTTCAAAATATATTCAACCAGTTCTAATACCTGCCCTGCTGGCTTTTACAGTGCACAAAATATGCAGGGAATTGATCACATTATTAAACTAACTTCCTCTTCTATAGCATGTATTAGACATAAAAAGTGAGAATAAGCATAACATTTCCTCTTAATTCATGTACTGCTGGTATATTACAGTGCTTGACTACTGAAAAAATAGAACGTTGTCATGAGACATATATGTGAGTAGTTGTAGGAATACTTAGTTTTCCAAATAAAAAAATTAGAGACTTGGAAATTCCTGAAAATCTTCAATTTCTATGATGCATTTCACTCTTATGCACAATATCTAAAGTCTTTCTGAAAAGAACCATCTCTTTTCACTCTAAATGGGTATGTCTACACTGCCACCCTAGTTCGAACTAGGGTGGCTAATGTAGTCATCCTGCAATGAGGAGTAACAGTAGTCCGAATTAGGGGCTTTAGTTCGAACTACCTAGCCCGTGCCGCGTGTAGTCGCGGGCAGGGGGTTTGAACTACCGGGCATTTAAAAATGGCGGCGCCCGGGAACATGCAAATAAAGCCCGGGATATTTTAATCCCGGGCTTCATTTGCAAGTTCGAATGACTACATTAGCCACCCTAGTTCAAATTAGGGTGGCTAGTGTAGACATACCCATTGAGACCAAAATGTTTGGATGTTAGCACGCTTTCAAATGTGCCCTAGTAAAAAAGTTTGTTTTTACCTCACCATCATCCTTCCATAAATATTACAGTAACAACTCAGAAACAAAGTTCATCACCTTTTCTGGATTGCAGACTGTGATAAGAAGCTGAGCTAATCTATGAACAAGTTTTTCTTTGTTTACACATACAGCATGAATCAATATCTTCACTTTGAGTCCTACCCGCATCCATCTGTAAAACAAGTTGTCATTCACATCCTGGCTGATAGAGCTATAAAAATTTGTGAACTGGAAAATCTTGAATTAGAATTTACTCATCCTCCTTGTCTACTCGTACTTTCCCTAGATGTCTGAAAAATCGAATTACTGAAAGCAGGTGACAGTCTGTTCCACTTTTTACCTCAGAGAAGCTGAACCCTATTAATCATACTGTCTGCCCTGTTTTCTTTGTACTGCAGATGAAACCTGAAGATAAACAATGATCACTTTTTTCCATTTTCCAGTACTCAGGTGAAAAACTCTATCATGCTGCAGGACAAGTGATGCCCTGATGTTAATGTTGCTCTTTGTGTTTTGGGCAAACTTGTCATGAATTTGAGATTTATTTAAAGGAACATCATGTGTCCATTGAAATAGAACAAAAAGCTAAATCTATCTATAGTCAAGTATGCTGGCGAGAGACATGCGCTACTTTACTTATAATTGAAGGGCTTATTATTTTAAAAAAACATATAGTACAAGGAAAGATGCGCTGCAGAACATTGAGGTTCTGCTTCATAAAAAAGCTATCACAATGGAAGTAGTCTAAGTGAAATTGGTAACTCGTTTTTAAATGAGAGCTTGACCTGGTGAATAAACAATAGATAGCATCTGCCTATTACATCATCACTTTGTAATTAGATTTATTACAGCTGTATGTTCTGTGGTTTGAGATAAGTGGAGTATGTGCTGTGTTTTTAATTGGATTATATATCCTGTTGAGTTCACTGATGCATTTGAGCTTCTGTTGTCCTGTTGATGTCGGAGATACTTCCAGCAAAAGAACTGCTGAGCACTGCTATATTTCAAATTTATTTGATTGCAGTAGATGACCAGAATGTCTAAATTATATTAGGGAGAGAACCCATCAGAGTGACCAGTATCTCGTTTTTTATTTTCCTTGCCATACTGCTTTTGAATTTTCTGTTTGAGTATGCACCGTACAGTCTAGTACAGGGTTTTCAAACTTTGGGTTGCAGCTCACCCAGGTAAGCCGCTGGCAGGCCGTGAGATAATTTGCTTACCTGAGTCTCCACAGGCATGGAGCTCTGCTGTTTCCGGTGGCTGCAGTTCACTGTTACCAGCCAATGACAGCTGTGAGAAACAGCACAGGTCGGGCCACATGGGATGATAATACTTAATCAAACTTTACAAAACACTTTGAATTCTACGAATTCAAGCATGATTCAAGTGTGGCTGTACGTATACACACACTCACAATTTTTTTGGAAACTTGAGTCCATATATGTATTTGTGGGATGGAATGTATTAACCCTTCACTAAACAGGAGAGTATTAAGGAGCAACTCTGGGCTTAGGAGGCCCCGTCCCTCTGGCTGCACTGAGCATACTCAGATTGGAGGTGAGTTTTAAACGGTAGCCAGCTCGGTCTGCTTTGGCAGGCCAGGGAAAAGGATGTGCTCTGGGAACTCCAAGAGGAGACTTTACCTGATCCCACACCCAGCCAGAGAACTAGGGGGAGGGGCGAGAGGAAGCTGCAGCCAAGACTCAGACTAGGGCAGGAAGCTAGAAGGCAGTGTCTTCCAGGGATGGATGCTGGTCCGCTGGGATATGAAGGGAGGTAGGAAGTGACCCAGGGAAGCTAATGTGATGCTAATACAAGGTATTACAGGATTGGAGAGGACAAAGCAGTCTCTCAGCACTCTGGGTGGAGCAGGAGGGCTTGGGTTCTCCTATCCCAGGTGAGAACTACACCCGTAAGGTGGAACTGCTGCTTGTGAATTGAATCCACTAGGTGGGATTGCCACCAAGGACAGTGCCCATTAGACTGAGCCTGCTGCTCATGAATTGAATCTACCAGGTGGGTTTGCTGCGAAGAGCTGTACCCGTTAGGAAAATAAACCACTCATGGACTGCACCCACAAGCTGAGATTGTCCTTAAGAACTGTACCCATTAGCTGGAGCTATTGCTTGTGGACCGCACCCATTTGATGAGAATATCACCAGTGAACACTGGGTGTAATGCCCATCTAGCACCCAAAAGGCTAAGCAGGAGACACTGCCTCCCACCCACAATAGGCCAAATTTGTTTTTCTACTCCATATACTCATAGAACAACTATCAAAGCTATTTTGTATTCAGTTTCAAATCCTAATATGAGGTCATTTTGAACCATTAAAGGGAGGTATTTTTTTCCCCTATAAAAAGCCTGCCTTCTACCCAGCTGAAAAACTAATTGCAGGCTTATCCTAGGAAAACTTTATCGTCAAGAGTAGGATTTTATGGCAACTAAATTTACATAATAATAAGAATAATTACAATAATGATGATGATAATGTCTTGTTTGAAGATATCGGCTCTTGGATTGATAAATTTGACCATCATCTTTGACTCTGTATAGACAGATTCAAGAGAAAGCTTAGGTTGAGGTTGAGGTTCTGTTAACAATGGAGGCGGTATGCAGTGTTCCATTGTTAACAATGGAGGCAGTATGCAGTATTCCGTGGTTAACGATGGAGGCAATATGCAGATTGTGGCTACTCTGTTTGGAAGAGGCAGGTGCGCAACATCAGGGCAAAAGAGGTAACTGTCCCTGGGCCCAGCGATACAAATGGCCTGGAGCTCCTGTCTGCCGCCGCCACTGCTACTGTGGTGGCAGCGACAGTTGGAGCCCTGGACCCCTTACATTTCTGATTGATTGCCAAGCTGCGCACTTTGGGTAGCACTGAGGGCTGCCTAGCCCTAGCTCTGTCCCTTCTGCCTGAGGCACTGCCTCTTCCAGGACCCCCTCAGCTTGCCTATGGGCCCAGTGAGTCTGTCAGCCCCAGTGATTACAGGCTGTTAGTCTGTTTCCACATGTGAAAAATTAGGAGCAATTCATAAAAATGCTGGTGTGCAACCAATATAGTTCATCTCTTTAAATTTATATAGATAAATATTTTAGCGGGCCTATATCTCTTGGAGATCTCTCATGCTAGTGGCTTATGCTCATCCTCTAGTAATGAAACAGATACACTTTTAGGTTTTATTACAGAGAGAGCTAGTAGCAACCCCTAACAATTTTCCTTATAAAAAATTATTGCAGAAAACTTGGAATAGCTGATATGATGTTTGATTTCTTTGAAAATCTAGGATTGAGGACTGATCAGCTGCCCTGCCTAATGAGGACATCTGTGGTGTTTGTGAAGCCCACACGTCTTTTGGTTCAGCCTAATTATTTCATGATTATTTAACACACACATAGATCTGCTTCTCCTTACTGCTGTGTAAAGGGAGACAGGTATTGTTGTAGATAGTCTAAAAGTGTAGTTTTGGTAGGGTGGCTAGGTGCCTAGTTTTTGACCAGAAAATCCAATAAAAAAGGGGACCACATGATGTCCTGTCTGATCTATGGATTGGACACACAAAGACCAGGCACTGTGGCTGAGGCACCAGTTCATCACCCACACCAGGGCTGTTGCTTACCTGTGTCAGATGGCTGTAGCTTCCAGCTATGGCTCTTCAGGCAAGTCCCTCCCAACCTGGCATGGGATAGAAAGGAATAGCAGTGAGTGACAGGGGAAGGGAGAAAGAGGAGCAAAAGGAGTTATGGGAAGGAAAAGGCAAGGCAGGGCAGAGGCTTGGGGAGAAGAGGCAGAGTGAAAGAGGTTCTAGTAATCCTACTGGAGAGTCTGTTTTTTAAATATTTACAAAATTGGCAACCCTATGCATTGGGCCCAGGTTTTGGTTAACTGACATTAGATTCTGTATACCTGCCAAGTGTCTTTGAGTGTTCCTAGTATACTGTTAGTAACAGAAAGAGGTGTATTGTACTGGCTATATCTAGAATGCCTCTCTGTAAGTTAAGTACTAACATAAAATGTAATACTCTACTACGTTTAGATTGCTTAAAAGAAAGTAATATTTCATCTTATCATCTTAAGCTGTTTTCTTGTAGTGTGTTTGGATATTTTTTTTTAAGGTTAAGCTCACAGAAAAATCTTTAGTTCCTTGCCCCTTCAATTTTCTGCTGTCTGTTTTCCAGGTAGTACAACATAATATTAGTAGCTTCCCAGCATATGCAGTATAGTAATTTAAACCTCCTGCGGTTTGCTTTACAGAGACAGCTAGTTACTTCATACAAAACTGTGATTTGTTGTTACGGTTTTTGGACAAAATTATAGCTGAGATAAAGAGAAACTGTGCATACCAACTGATCATACTGCTAAACTTTGTCATGTCTCTGCAGTGAGATACAGCCCTTGATTTTGATGAATTAAAAACAATTTAACCATTGTATGCTCAGCACTGGCTAATATTATTTTGAATTACTCCACTGAATTTGTGTACCATAGCCTGATCTGTCACTATTGAAGTCAGTGGGTGCTTTATTATCGACTATCATGAATGCAGGATCAGTCCTTTTATTATTTGTAAAGAGAGAGAGAGAGGGAGACAGACTGGTTTGTCTAGGAGAGAGTTAGTGATGCTGGAACAGTTTTAGAGTGGGGGTGCTGAGAATCATTGAACCAAACTGTAAACTCTGAATATAATGGAAACCATTTCAAACCAGGGATGCAGCAGCACCCCTTGTTCCAGCACCTAAGCAGAGACTTATATAATAAAGTCTTATATAACAAAACCCCCTTCATTTCTTGCAGTCACCTCTTTTTGCTAATAGGTCATCTGAAAAATAGGAATTATCAAGAAAGGATTTGAGTCCTAGTTATTTTGGAAAGGAATACAGAGGAGAGACATGATAGCCATCTGTAAACATTTAAGAGAAGGCTATAAAGAGGGGGACCAATTATTCCCTTTAATTAATGAGAGTATAACTAGAAGTGATGGGCTTAGTCTCCATTAGACAAAATTATATTTTAAATATTAGGAATAAACATCATAGACTGCAGGCAGGCAATGAAATAGTCACAGTCACAGGAGGTTGTAGAATTACTGCCACTAGATTCATGGGAAATGAAGGTCATCTGCATTAGGGATCATCAGATCTATTCGGACGTGCACACATACTGGGAGCAGTGTTATCCTAAACAAAATGAGCCTGGGATTATAGCTGGAAGATGGTGCGATAGCACGACAGTGGCTGGATCACCGACTTTAGAGATTTGGATTCCAGCCTGGCTCTGCCACTGACCCATTTGTTACTCTCTCTTCTTGTAAAATGAAGATAACAAGCCTCCCACAGATGTTGTAGGGTTTTATTACATAACATTTGTGAAGGCTTTGAACCTGTGAAAAGCTGTACCAGTGCTGTAGCTAACATGTATTTGACAGTAATGAAAGGGGAGGTGTGTTTGCTTTCATTTTCTTAACTTTCCTGATCTAGTGTTTCCTGGGAGGAAAATTATGTGTGAAGAGGTCCGTGTCTAGTGCACAATGTGGCAGGCTCTATTTTGAGAATGACATCTGTTAAAATTAGAGTGAAGGCCAAGTGGATGACTGGTTTGTGTTTTTTCTGTGCCTGCATGCATTAATTTCTGCATAAAACACTGATTTTTATTATATTTGACCCACACGGGACATTAACACCACAGTAAATAGATTTAGCAAAAAGGCTGTGGAAAAGGAGCAATTGTCTCAGTCCAGAAGATGTGGTGGCTGGTCTCCCCCTGATTCTGGCTCTGTAGCTGAAGCAGAAATACCTTATTCTCATGTAGGTCTTTTATTAGCAGTGCCTGTTTTTCCAGCATGGGTGCACTTTTCCAGCAGGGATGTGTCTTGTCTAAGTGGTGCACATGTACATACACATATGTGAAAATTGGTGTGTCTAAAGGGGGGTCAGATTGTGCCATCAAAACAGATGGCTGTGTTAAGAGCCGTGCAAAATCATACTTCCCACAGGAGTCCTTGGAGCCTCTTCCAGCTTCTTTCTACTCTTCTGTACCCAGGCTCCTCCATACACATGTGCAGAAAAGGTTGATCTATGTGCCTGGCTCCCCTTACCCTGGAGTGCTCTACCTGTCTGGGCGGGCTGGGAGGAAGTAATCCCCATGTTTCTTTGACTGCAGAGGCTGCAATTGTTCATGCCCTTGTGTTGAGAGATACAAGGGCTTTCAGGTTTCCTGTCCTCTCCCTGTGTCCCCTGTACACACCATCTGGTCCATGTCTGGCGTATCACACTCAAATCAGGTATATGCAATTGCTTGTTTCCGTCTTTGAGCATTAGACCCATCGTGTCAGTTTATTCTTCGGGATTATAAGTGTTTTATGTAAACAGTGATCTGGTCCTGTGTAGAAGAACTCATGCATTGATTTGCAATTCCCAGTGTAACATCTGGTTCAAATTCATAGGGCCAAATTTGTCCCTGTTTTCTGAAATTGATGGACTACACTAGGGATGAATTTGGCCCCATAAATATGAACATTTGGAAAGTGTCACAGCAAAAGGACCCTGTTTACAAAGCAGTAGATTTAAATGTGTAATCATGGACTGGATTTCTGATTCTCCAAGAGAAAAAAATAACTGACACCTAGCTTACTGAATGAGACCAGCATACCAAGTCATGAGGAAAGGCCTCATGCTGCCTAGAAGAATGCTGAACTCTATATTTCTGCCAGGAACTGGAAGTACTTTACAAAAAACACAAATGGCTCAAACTTTGTAAATTCGTCAGAATAAGTAATAAGTCAGACAAAAATAACATCAGGAAACTGAGCAAGATAGATAACAGCTAAGCTTCTGCAGGTCTCCAAAATGACACTCTGACTGCCAAAATAACTGAAGTTTACCAAGAAGTCTAAGGCACTGTGGGCAATATATGTATTTTTATCAAGCCTTTGGCTGCTAAGACCTTTGTCAAGGGACAAGAGAAAACAAATGTAATAATGCAGCTGAGTAGATGCCTGCCCACTCCATCTCTGTTTTTTGAGTATTTTCTCTTATTATTGCATTAGTCCCTACTAAGTATAATTACTCTGCAATAATCTTGCCGTGATTTTGTAATTATTTGTACCCTGTAGACTCTGCCTGAATTGTCTGTGTACTGCTGTACATAGAAAATGAGCGTAGGCTTTTTTTAAACAGTCCAGAGTGAAATATACCATGTACCATGAAGCTAGAGAACAAAATAATTTTACTGTTGAGCATTTCTCTTAAAAGCTATTTCCCAAAATGCTTTACAGATTAAAATAGAGTTTTAAGTAGTAAATAAGAGGAAGAAGAGAGAGGCTAAGAGGAATGTAATAAGTGGGTGGGAGGTGATTTCAGCTGTGATTGAAATGAGATGGAGAGTCCGTGAAGCAGAGCAATACAGAGAAGCTGATCCAGAGCATGAGTTGCAAAAGACTGTGAGTGCAGCAGCAGTTTTAAGATTGTATGGGGCTAGTATCTTACTACTCCTTTAATGAGGCTTGAGCAGCTGAATTAGAGACGTAACATGGAGTATACTAAGTATAGTATCACATTTGTAATTGTGTATGGATATTTTCAGACATTCCAAGAGATTCAAATATGCAAATATTCCTGGAAGGAGGGCAATGTAAATCATTCTTATTTTCAAACAGAAGCTTAAGTTGGGTCACAGATAGGGCACAGACATTAACTTGAATGACAACAGTATGTAAGAATCCTGTGAAAAAGCATAATATTGCTCCCATTACCTTTACAATTCTTCACTCACCTCCTCCGATATTATGTTTCCATAGATCGCAATAACTACACATTTTGTGGTCGTTGAGCTATGATCAGATGTGAAATAGTGACAGTCATTCAATAGGATCTTAATTTTCTACAAAGCTGCCTACATGCTGACACCATGAAGCAGCTTGGCACATAAGCCCCATCAGGGGCCTCAACTAGGCATTCCGCTCCCCCGCCTATCTCACTCATAGGTGCTGGAACAAACAAGGAGGGGCTGGCGGTGCTTCCCCCCATCCCCACCCCCCACCCCCCACCACCCGTTCTGCTGTGGCACGGGTAGGAAGGGAGGCCGCAATCTGGCTGTGATGATCCCACATACTTCCCATTACATACAAAGTTTGTAGTTTGGTTCAATGGCTCTGAGCATCCCTGTTATAAAATTATTCCAGTACTCCTAGTCTCACCAGATCCAAGAATCATTTTCCATAACCACCTACTAGATCGCATCCTCCCAGGTGACCACCCTAATCACTAGGCTGTAGGCTGTTCTGGCTTGGGTCTTTCTCAATCCATCCTGTTGAAGCTGTTCCACTTTGTATAACTACCTAAATATTGATTGATTTACAAAGAGAGAATAGGACACTCACTTGGGAGACCCAGGCTCCAGTCTCTGCTCTGGAACAGCTTCAACAAGAGAGACTCACTCCAGCATATTCTGCAGTGGTTTGGACATTATTGTGGAAAATGGGAATCTTGTGCTCAGTCCTTGTTTCTGGCCAGAGTGGGGATTTGATTCTTGGTCTCCCACATCCTGAGTAAGTATTGGTATCACTGGGTGATTGAGTGTAAGGGGAGAATCACCACTTTCTCCTCTGTGAGAAAGGGCTAACTTGGCTTAGGTATGTAACTCCAGGAGAGGATTCCTAGACAGGGGCAATCACAAGAGGGAGGGGGTGAAGCACAGGTGCCCCAATAACTGGCAGAGGCCCAGAACTCCTCCAACCCCAGGGCTGCAGGGGAAGAGTGAACTCCTCTGACCACTGGGCTACAGCAGGGGTATCGAACGCCCCCTCTCCAAAAGCATCATATTTTTATTCCTGTGCATACCCATCTTCCCAATTGTGAATCCTAAGGAAGGGGAGGTACCCCCCTGCTGCCCAGAGTTAGGCACCTAGCTCCTTTGGAGGGGCAGGACTTAAGCCACACCCTTCTCGTTAGCATTTCCTACTAGTTAGTTTAGGTGGCTCCCAACTTAGCATATGGCCTTTTGTGAATCTCTTTCTTAGTCAGCTAACTCTGCCATGCTTTGCACAGGCAACCTGAGCACCTCAACAGGGGCTGTGGATTCTACTAGGGGAAAAGGGGCTTTAATGTTAGGCACTGGAAAGACTAAAAGCTTAAGTACCTTTTGAGGATCCAGTCCCAAAGGATGAAGTTCATATATTTCAAGAGAATTTTCAGAACGGGGAAAATAAGACCCATCTTTTAACCCTCATGAGAAAATCTACTCATAGTCTCAATAGAATTCTCAAATAACATGATCATTCTTCAGGTTTATTTTCAGATCAGTACTCTCTTGAAGAAACTATGCTAATGAAAATGAACAATTTTAAATGTATAATGGGGAGGCAAAAAGCAAAGTAATAATGGCAAGAGTGGATCCAAACCAAGAATAAGGAAATGCCTTTATGTCCAGATATTACAGGAACAGGGTGTAATAGGTAGTAATGATATGTAATATCAATTTGTATACCATCTCAGTATGTGATTTCATCAGATAATGGATGATGACCTGAGTTGTACTAAGCCCGTAATGGATGAAAGTCTCCTCCCCTCTATACCTAAATGCCAAGGCACCTACATGCCACAGAGAGTTGTTGTCTTAACACCTATTACTCTGGAAAAAAACTTTAAAAACAGTGAATGGTCCTGCAGCACTTTAGAGACTAACAAAAATATAGTTAGTATCATGAGCTTTCATGGGCACAACCCACTTCAGATGAAGAAGATGAAGATTCATCTGAAGAAATAAATGGATTTTGCCCACAAAAGCTCATGATACCATCACATTTTTTGTTAGTCTCTAAGGTGCTGCAGAACCATTCCTTGTTTTTTAAATTTTTTTCAGTTTAGGGCATATCTACACAGCAGTGTTATTTCAGGATAATTGATGTTATTCTAAAGTAACAAAAAGTGCATCTACACAGCAAGCCATTATTTTGAAATAATGGCAAGCTGGAGGACTTCTAACTCTGACTCCTGTAACCCTCATTTCACAAGGAGTAAGGGAAGTCAAAGGAAGTGTGTTCTTCCTTCAACTTCCTGCTGTGTAGACAAAGCCGAATTAAGCTATTTCAACTTCAGCTACGCAATTGATGTAGCTGAAGTTGCGTAGCTTAATTCGATTTTTGCCCTACTGTGTAGAAATGCCCTTATAGACAAATGTGGCTAACCCATCTGAGGCTTATCACTTTGACTTAGTACTGAAGCATCATGGCCCATCATGGCATTAGTGGGGAGTTCACTGCTGTAGACATAATCGTTTGTGGTTATTAAAAATCCCATGACACTTCACGGTAGTCAGAATGGCAGTTCCTATTGCTCTCTCAAACGTCCACTGGACAGTCATGTTTTGCCCACCTAAGTCACCTCTGAAATTCAATTTGGAAATCAACAACATCACAGTTACAACCTGCACTCTTCCTCAACCTACAACCCATATCTCAGAAAGACCGGGGTCCTTACCCCTTCCATGTGTACTTTTTGAAGGAGGGGATGGTATGAAGCACTGTCATCCCAATTTAATGGGGCCTACAATTTCTGGTAAGGCAGCTGACAGCCTTTGGATGATCTGCCTCAGGTATCATCTGCATAGTTTCTGTGTGCCGCTTTAAAAATGACTTTTCTAAAAGTGGGAGTAAGGCTTCAGTACCACTAAAGTATCATAATTTGAAAACTTCTTGTGGGGATGAGAGCAACACTTCAAATTATTATCTGTGTCATGAAACCTAGGCTCTTTTATACCCATCTGTAATTTTTTCCACCATCCTCTCTCCAACATTGCATAGCAATATGAAGATATTGACAAAGGAGTTCTGATTTTTCTCTTAATAAGTCAGTGGCCTGACTTACTCCTCCTACTTGTGTCTCCAATCATCCAGTCATTTAAATGTATTGAAATTAAGTGCCAAGGTAACCAGGATTTTGGTTATTGTTTCTCTTCTCCAGCACAGAACTTATGCCTACTTAAAATAAAAAATGTAAGACTTGCACATAGTACATTCATTACAGATAACTATTCAAATATGGGGCCTTTTTTTTTCCAAATTGCATCTGAAATTACCATTCTAAAGAGGTGATATTATCACCACATCAACTTGAGCATGATTGGTAAGGGCTTGATCCTGCCAGCAAAACACTTAAGCATATGCTTAAATTTAAGCTTGAGTAGTCCCACTTAGGGTGTGTCTAGACTACAGGATTTTGTCGACAAAAGTGGACTTTTGTCGACAAAACTAGACCTGCGTCCACACTGCCATCGAGTTATGTCGACATAACGTCGACATCACTCAGCAGTTTTGTCGACGGCTGTAAACCTCATTCCACGAGGAATAACTCCTTTGTCGACAAAGTTATGTCGACAAAAGGCAGGTGTGGATGCAGGGGAGAAGTTATGTCGACAGAAAAGGCCTTCAGGAAGAACCCCTGGTGGACACTCCTGCCACAGCTTTCAACTCTATTGTTCCTGCCTGCAGCCATCTTTAAAATGCACAGGCACCCAGGATCAGCACTCTGGCAACAAGCCACCTCCAGAGAGGACCCTGACTGAGCAGCTCTGTTGTGTGGTGAGCCATGTCCCAGAGACAAGCCCCCCAAAGCCCCCCAGCCCTTCCAGGGACTCATCCCCCTGGGAAGCCAGGGGCACCAAATGGCGGGCACCCTCCTGGTCAGGGCCAGAAATGAAAGCCCTCCTGGAGCTGTGGGCCGAGGAGGAGGCTCTTTAGCTCCCTCAGAGCAGGCACAGGAACACTGACATCTCTGGCCGAATGGCTGACAGCCTGGCCAGGAAAGGCCACCACCCCCGCACAGCACCACAGGTCAGGGCCAAAGTCCAGGAGCTCAGGCAGGGGAACATCAGGGCCCATGAGCGCAGCTCCCGCTCCGGGGAAACGGCACACACCTGTGCATATTTCGAGGAGCTGGACAGGATCCTGGGGCCAGGGGAACCCTTGCTTCCTGAGCGGCTGGTGGAATCTCGGCTGGACACCCCTGCTCAGCAGCGGCCGCAACAGCAGCCTGAGAACCCGGAGCTCCTAGAGGAGGAGGTGGAGGAGGAGGAGGAGGAGGAGAACAGTGCCCGGAGCACCCAGGAGCCAGACGCCCAGGCGCAGGAGGCTTCCCAGGCAACTTCGGACACCGGGAAGGGAACATCAGGTGAGTGCTGTGAGGGTCCAACACACACAGGGCAGGGCAGGTGGGAGCAAAGTGCACGGTGCAGTACTGTGACATGTCATGCTGATCACAGCCTGGGGGGAAGGGGGGCATGCCCATGGCCACCCTCAGGGAGGGCCATCATACCCCTGCACCCTCACGGTTGCTAGACATCACCTGCTCCTGCAGGCAGTGATGCCAGGGGCAGGCATGGGTCGGGGATGCTGGGATTGCCTCACAGCTGCAGGCCTCTCAGTACTCTGTGGGAACCCCAACCGTGGCCTGACACTTGTCTGTGCTGCTTGGCCATGGGGTGTGTGCGAGGGGGGGCAGGATGGTGGCCTGCACACCTTCTGGGCTCCAGGGAGGCCATGGCTGCGGGCCAGGCCACACCATGCCTTACTGAGACCCACATGAGCAGCCTCTGACCCTAGCACAGGCACTGCCTGCAGACAAGAAGGAGGGCATGCCCTCTCAGGGAAAGGGTGAGCATGCATGACTGACGACTTTTCCCTCTTGTCCTCCACGGCCAGACCAGCTGACCAGGAGGGAGGGCGCCACACCTGCCCCACCACCCAGATGGGCACAGGGAACCCAGTGGCACTGGCACACCTATCTGGACCTGGTGCGCCAGCACACTGGAGTCCTGCAAAGGATGCAGGACTCAATGGAGAGGAGGCTGGAGGCAGAGGCCGAGTGGCGCCGACAGTTGCTGGCTGAATTCTCCCACCAGCACAGGGACATCTGCGCAGCAATCCGGGAGGCCATGGCCTTTGCCGGTCCTGTGCCTGGTCCTGCCCCTCCTCCTCAGCCTGCCCCCTTCTCAGCCCCTGCTCCCCCCTCATCCCCTGCCATCCCAGACCTAGGTCCAGCCCCACTTCCTGCCCAGCCCCGTGCTGTGGCAGCCCACACGCGCAGCCGGAGGCGACAAGGCCTCTGGAGCCAATCTGCCGGGACTCTTCCTCCAGGGAGCCCCCGCAGCCCTGAGCCTCCCTCCCCCGTTCCAAGTTGACATTCCCCCTTCCCACCAGTGACACAAACTGAGGGATACACTGTATTTTTTTCCAAACAGTTTATTTTATAAGAAACAAATATTTTTATTTCTCTGAACGCAAGAGTTATTTCTTTTATTTTGTTCCAAAAGCAACAGTTAAATAAACTGCACAAAAGTTTTCACCACCACCTGTCTCCATTCTCAGTGTGCGATGAATGGGTCGATTGAGTGAATGTGGGGCCGGGAGGGGTTGGAGGGAGGAAGGCATTGGGGGCATGGGGCACTCCCACATGTGGAAGACCCTGGGACCAATCAGGGGCCTCCCTGTGTGAATTGCTCCCTCAGGGCTTCCCGAATGCACAGGCCCAGCTGGTGAGCTTGCCGGGTGGCAGCTGTCTGGGGCTGCTCAAAGTGCCTCCCCTCCACATCAGCCCGTGTCCCCCATGCAGGAGGAGGGCCTCCCCTTTCCTCTCCACCAGGTTGTGCAGCACACAGCATGCTGCAACCACACTGGGGATGTTGTGTTCCCCCACTTCCAGCCACGTGAGAAGGCACCTAAACCTGCCCTTCAGATAAGGCGCACTCCTGGAAGCGAGCCCTATTGAGGCGGGAGTTGAACAGTTCCCTGCTCGCATCCAGGTGGCCGGTGTAGGGCTTCATGAGCCAGGCATGAGAGGGTCGGCTTCATCGGCCACGATGCACGTAGACATCTGCACATCCCCGACTGCCAGGTTCCTCTCTGGGAAAAATGCCCCAGCCTGCAGCCTGTGGTACAGGTATGAGTTCCTGAACATGCGGGCATCGTGTGCCCGGCCTGACCACCCAACACAAACATCAGTGAACTGTCCCCTGTGGTTGACCAGGGCCTGCAGCACCGTGGAGAAGTAGCCCTTCCTGTTGATGTACTGTGCTGCCCAATGGGGCAGGGCACAGATGGGGATGTGGGTCCCGTCGAGTGATCCACCGCAGTTTGGGAACCCCAGCCCCGCAAATCTGGCCAGGATGGTCTGCAGGTCTCCGAGGTGGACGGTCCTGTGGAGCAGCTCTGAATTGATGACCGTCACCACCTGCAGAAAGGGACAAATAGAAACACACAGAACAGGACATTAGAGGGGTTGGCTCAGCTGCTGAGGGGTCCTCCCCCCCACCCCAGACCCCAACAGCCCCCCACAGACAATCCCTCCCCCACCCCCCACACCATGGCAGGGTGAGGCTGAGAGGGCTTCTACCTCTGCCACCCCATCCCCAATTCCCTGTGTCTGGTCTTGACTGCCCCCCTGGAGTGTCCTCTGAGAGTGACTTACCTCCATCAAGACGGCCCCGACGGTAGACTTCCCCACACCAAACTGATGCCCCACGGAGCGGTAGCTGTTGGGCGTGGCCAGCTTCCACAGCGCAATGGCGACGCATTTCTCCAGGGGGATGGCAGGCCGCAAGTGGGTGTCCTGGCATTGCAGGGCAGGGGTGAGCCAGACACAGAGCTCCTGGAAGGTGGCCTTCTGCACCCGGAAGTTCCGGAGCCACTGATCGTCGTCCCACTGCTGCAGCACTAGCCGGTCCCACCGGTCCGAACTCGTGTCCAGCCTCCAAACTCGCCTCTCCAGGAATAAGTTGGGGGGCAAGGGCAGCAGGGTTGCAGCCTGAGCGAGGGGCTCAAAGCTGGGCTCTGAATCCAGCTCTGCCACCAAGGTCATCATGCTCTCCTGAGCATGCAGCAGAGCTTCCATCAGCACGGTGTGGGGCCATCGCCTGCCCAGGGGCAGCTCAGGCTCCATGGCCAAAAAAGCCAAAATAACACACAAACAACAAAAGAACAAAACAAACAAACAAAAGGACAACAATACAAAGAAACAAAAAATCCAAAACCCAAACAAACAAACACACAAGCAAACACAGAAGCAAACACACAAACAAACAGGCAAACAGACAAACCAGAAAATGAACAGCTATGGTGTCCAACAAAGCAGGGCAACCAGAGCCAGAAAAACTGCAACAGCTTTGCTTTCCCTGTATAAGGTAGGCAAGCCAGAAGCAGGAGCAGAGCTACGGGTGTCCAGGAGTATCCCTTTAAGCACGCGTCTCTGCAGAGAGCATGCAGCACTGCCTGGGCTTTATGGCTGCCCCTGTGACCTTCCAGAAGCACTTCCGGGTGCCTTCTTCTGTCGACAGAGCGTCCCGCAGTCTGGACGCTCTTTGTTGACAAAGCTCGTCGCTTTGTCAACAAAGCGATGTAGTCTGGATGCTCTTTGTCGACAGAAGTTTTGTCGACAGATTCTGTCAACAAAACTTCTGTCGACGGAAGCCTGTAGTCTAAACATACCCCCAGAGATTTTGTGCTTCAGAAGCGCAAAAGTCAAACTATTTTTTCTCCTCTATTTTTTCTTGTGATCCTTAAAAATGCCTAAAAACTTTGTTTCTGGGACTAAATGGAAGCTTAAATGACCATAGAGGTTAAATTGCACTTTTACCCATCAACAAGGCTGCCAGCAAGATGGTGATGATAAGTTTCTTCTGCCATTATCCATGGTATTTTGGCTATGTGCATAAACAGGGGAAGTTGTCAAGGTTTCTGTGTAAAATCTGTCACCATGCTGAATGACAAGGTGAATTAGTTGATTTGGGAGATGCAAAGCCTTTATTCACCTATACAACACCACTTCGAATCCACCTTAGGTTAATAACTGAAAATGACTATATAGGCCACCTGGTGGCCAGTATGAAATAATATTAGTGGACTCAATGCACCTTTTATTAGATATTCACACCACAAAACATCCTAACTGACATTCTTTCTTTCTGACAGTTTGAAGAGAGAAACAAAGTCCTGAAGGGGAACGGAGATGGAACTGTGTTCTTACCTGGAGAGTTTGACTCTTCAAAAGAGGCTTGAAACACATATGAGGAAGCTTTTATGGCTGCTGCCAAAATGTTTTGGCTGTGATATGGCCAAATGGAAAATATCCATTCTCAGAGCTAGAATTTCCTATTAATAGGATCTTCAGAAAAAAAATCCAACAGAGAATTCCATTATAGAGTATGTCTAGACTACATGGCTCCGTCGACGGAGCCATGTAGATGAGTTTACTAGACATACATCAAAATGGCCACCGCGCTGGGCCGATCAGCTGTTTGGCGGCACAGCGGGGCAGTCTGGACGCACCGCAGTCGACAAGGGAAGACTTTGTCGACCGCTCCGGTAAGCGTTTTTTGGTTACAGTTTTCACAACATCAGTAACCAGTTTCAAATCCAGAATACTTCTGCTCAGAAAGACATAGCATGAAATGATATAATAGTAAATTTCATTGCATCAAAGTGAAATGATTTCTCTGCATGCTGTCAGTCAAGTATAAGATTATATTGCAAATGGATTAGAAAATTTATACAAAGAATAGCTTTCTTTCGAAAGTAATGGAAGTCAGAAAAAGTTAACTTGAAGGAAAGAAACCAGAATGTCAAGGAAAGGCCTCTGTGAATTTGATGCAGTGCTCAATATGGCAAGGCAAATGAAATGTTCATTATAATGTTTCATACATACTTAGGGGCATTTTGCTATTCACCTTTCAAGACAAAAAACTATTTTAATCAATTTGTCCATTATATTAGAATTTAGCTGTATCGTATAACAAATTTAACTCAAGCAGTATTCCATATTATTACATCAAGTGCTTCATAAAAGCACAATCACTATGGCAATACTGTACATATAGGTCATATAGATTAGTCTCTGCAGTTGAACAAGTTCTAGCAATCACTGACTGCTTTCTTTTTCCTGTCAGTCATTTTCCTGCCTCAGAAAGCTCAGAAACTAATCTCATAATTTCATGCTTAAGTGTTTCTGTTCTCTGAAGGTTGTTTTGCATTTTTCTTTGTTGTATTATTAAAATATCGCACACAGTTGCATTATTTTGTTCATGTAGGGATGATTTAGAGTCCACAGAAATTTTTCTGAAGCTATGTTTCGGAGCATCAAACTGTCTTACCTAGAACTATTTTTGTTTTTAAATGTGTTAAGTGTGGTTCTGTTTCACATCATCTAGTATGTCCCTGTTGCAAAAGAATATGAAGTAAAACTATCCTACAGTGTTCACAGAAAACAGAGTTCAGAACTATGTTCAAAGTGAAGGTGTGTGGTGAGTGGGAGTGTACAAAGAGTGTCTTTTCTCCTACATGTACACAAATGCCTGGGAACACCATCTGCAAGTAGAGAAGAAATGCTGGTGCTGCCAATGAACTCAACTAGGAAAACCATCACATGAGTAAGGATTATACTCATGATAGTGAGGTTTACAGAATCAGCCACATAATTACTTGATGTATTTTTTAAGTTAAAAGGGAAATGCAAATAGAAATGAAATACATTTTCTCAAAAACAAGTAAAACTTGTTAGGAGAAAAATGTTTGTGTGGATATTAGGAATGTTAGTATATACATTTGTTTAATCAGTCAACAGTTTGCATACCTACAGGCTATTCCTTTAACACATTTATAATACCAGGCAAATTAGTAGAAACACTAGTAAAGAGTAAAATTGCAAGGCACATAGAAGAGCACGAATTGTTGGGCAAAAGTCAGCATGGTTTCTGCAGAGGGAAGTCGTGTCTAACTAATCTGTTAGAATTCTTTGAAGGGGTTAATAAACATGCGGACAAGGGGCACCCAGTGGATATAATATACCTAGATTTCCAGAAAGCCTTTGACACGGTCCCACACCAAAGGCTTTTACGTAAATTAGGTGGTCATGGGATAGGAGGAAAGGTCCTTTCATGGATCAAGAATTGGTTAAAAGACAGAAAACAAAGGGTGGGAATAAATGGTAAATTTTCACAATGGAGGAGGGTAACTAGTGATGTTCCCCAGGGGTCAGTACTGGGACCAATCCTGTTCAACTTGTTCATCAATGATCTAGAAAATGAGGTAAGCAGTGAGGTGGCCAAGTTTGCAGATGACGCAAAGTTGTTCAGGACAGTCAAAAGCAAAAGGGATTGTGAAGAACTACAAAAAGATCTCAGCAAACTGAGTGATTGGGCAGCAAAATGGCAAATGAAATTTAATGTGGGTAAGTGTAAGGTAATGCATGTTGGAAAAAATAACCCAAATTACACGTACTACATGATGGGGTCAAATTTAGCTACGACAGATCAGGAAAGGGATCTTGGAGTTATAGTGGATAGTTCTATGAAGACATCCACGCAGTGTGCAGCGGCAGTTAGTAAGGCAAATAGGATGTTAGGAATTATTAAAAAAGGGATAGATAATAAGACAAAAGATATCATACTTCCCCTATATAAAACTATGGTACGCCCACATCTCGAGTACTGCGTGCAGATGTGGTCTCCTCACCTCAAAAAAGATATATTGGCATTAGAAAAGGTTCAGAAAAGGGCGACTAAGATGATTAGGGGCTTGGAAAGGGTCCCATATGGGGAGAGGCTAGAGAGACTGGGACTTTTCAGTTTGGAAAAAAGGCGATTGAGGGGCGATATGATAGAGGTATATAAAATCATGAATGGTGTGGAGAAAGTGATTATAGAAAAATTATTTACCTTTTCCCATAATACAAGAACTAGGGGACACCAAATGAAATTGATGGGTAGTAGGTTCAAAACTAATAAAAGGAAATTTTTCTTCACACAGCGCACAGTCAACCTGTGGAACTCCTTGCCCGAGGAGGCTGTGAAGGCCAGGACTCTATTAGGGTTTAAAAAAGAGCTTGATAAATTTTTGCAGGTTAGGTCCATAAATGGCTATTAGCCAGGGATAAAGTATGGTGCCCTAGCCTTCATAACAAGGGCAGGAGATGGATGGCAGGAGATAAATCACTTGATCATTGTCTTCTGTTCTCCTTCTCTGGGGCACCTGGCATTGGCCACCGTTGGCAGATGGGATGCTGGGCTCGATGGACCTTTGGTCTGACCCAGTATGGCCATTCTTATGTTCTTATAATAGAACTTCAATTTTCAACATGTACTATCTTTGTTAATGTTTGCCATCAAAGCCTCTTGTTAAATAAACTTCTGTGTGTAGAAACCAATGAAGAATCAACGTTTAATTTAAAAACTCTTAAAGAAAAACATTGTCCCACAAGTGAGTTGCCACAAGAGAGTTAGGGGCCCAGCCACATAAAATCATAGAAATGTGGGATGAGACCTCAAGAGGTCATTTAGACCAGGTCCCTACACTAAGGCAGAATCCCTGACAGGTGTTTGTCTAATCTGTTTTTTAAAACCTCCTATAATGAGGATTCCACAAACTCCCTTGTGTGGCTATTCCAGTGCTTAAATGTCTTTAGAGCTAGGAAAGTTTTTTCAGATATCCAGCCTAAATCTTCCCAAAGAAAAGTAAGCCCAATACTTGTCCTACCTTCAGTGGACATGGAGATCAGCTGATCACCATCCTCTTTATAACAGTCCTTAACAAATTTGAAGGCTGTTATAAGACTTCTTAAAACTCAACCTAGCCAGTTCTTTTAACTTTTCCACACAGGTCAAGTTTTCTAAATATTTTATCATTTTTGTTGCTTTCATCTGCACATTCTCCACATCTCTCCCAAAATTTGGTACCCACAACTGGACACACAGCTTCAGCTGTGGTCTCACCCATGCCAAGTAAAGTAGGACAATGATCACTTCTATCTTACACACAACACTTTTGTTAATACACCTGAGAATTATATTAATCTGGTTAGCAACCGCATGACATTCTTGCAGATCCTACAACTGCCAGATCCTTTGCAGCAGTACTGACATTTAGCTATTTATTCCTCATTTTGTAATTGTGAATTTGATTTTCCCTTCCTAAGTGTAGCACTTTCCATTCATTTTGATTGAATTTCATCTTGTTGATTTCAGACCAAGGTTTTACATGTCAGCATTTACAGTAAGGCTGGTTTGTACCACTCTGACAGTGTAAAGGATGTTAAAGGGAGTATAAATATAATATATACCCATTTTATGGCCCTTTCACATCATCAGACTGGTGTAAAGCAGTTTAGTGTAAATGCTAACAAACTTTCATGTATGAAAAAGAATGAATAATGTTATAATAAAGCTACTCACACTAGTTATATACATAGGAGTATATAAGAAAAACAACAGGGGGTCTGGTGGTGCCTTAAAGATTAACAAATTTATTCGGGCATAAACTTTCATGAGTTGTAGCTCACATTGTCAAATGCATGAAGTGAAATCACATGACAGGGATATATATATATAAATACAGAGATGGGAGTGATCCAACAGTGTTAATACGGGTGGATGTGGCCCATTTCCAACAGTGATAAGAAGGTGAGAATACCTAAAGGGGAAAATTATTCATTGTAATGAGATAACCTTTCCCAATCTCTATTCAGACCAATTGTGACGGTGTCAAATGTGCATATAAATTCCAGTGCAGTAATTTCATGTTGCAGTCTGTTTTAGAAGGCTTTTTCTTAAGAATGGCAACTTTCAAGTCTGTGTGTCCAGGAAGGTTTAAATGCCCACTAATTTTTGTATGTCACTCTTCTTGATGTCTGATTTGTGTCCATTCGATCTTTTGCATAGAGACAGTCCACGTTGTCCAATGTACACAACAGAGGGGCATTGCTGGCACATGATGGCATGTATCTCATTAGTAGATGTGCAGGTGAACAAGTTGGCTTATGTGGTTAGGTCCTGTGATGGTGTAGATAAGAGGACAGAAGTAGCAATGGTGTTTGTTGCAGGGATTGGTTCCTGGGTTAGTTTTTCTATTGTGTAGTGTATAGATGATGGTGAGTATTTGTTTCAAATTGGGGAGGCTGTCTGTAAGTGAAGAATGGACTACTTCCCAAAGTCTGTGAGAGTGGGGGATTGTCATCTAGGATACGTTGTAGATCCTTGAGGATGTGTTGAAGAGGTTTTAGCAGGGGGTTGCAAGTAATGGATAGTGTCGTTCTGTTGCTTTCCTTGTTGAATCTGTCCTATAGTAGGTGATTTCTGGATACCTGCTTGGTTTTATTAATCTCCTTCTTGACTTCCCCAGGTGGGTATTGTAGTTTTAAGAATGCTTGATAGAGATCCTGTAGTTGTTTGTCTCTGTCTGATGGAATGAAGCAAATGCACAACAGTTGTATCTTAGGGGTTGGCTGTGGACGGTGGATCATGTAATGTGTTCTGGATGAAAGCAGGAGGCATGTAGGTAAGTATTGAAGTCTGTAGGTTTCCAGTAGAGGTTGGTGTTCATGACCATCACTTATTTGCGCTGTAGTGGCCAAAATGTAGACCTCTTATGTGGACTGGTCCAGACTGAGATTGATAGTGGGATAGAAAATATTGAAATCCCTGTGGAATTTTTCCAGAGCATTCTTCCTGTAGGTCCAGATGATGAAGATATCATCAATGTAGCACAAGTAGAGGAGGGGTACTTAGGCATGATAGCTGAGGAAGTGTTGTTCTCAGTGTGCCATAAAAATGTTGGCATACTGTGGGGCCATGCAGGTACCCATAGCAGTGCCACTGAGTTGAAGTTATAAATTGTCCCCAAATCTAAAATGGATGTGGGTGAGAACAAAGTCACAAAGTTCAGCAATCAGCTCTGCCATGACATCAGCAGGGATACATAAGAGCTTATAGTCCATCTTTGCATGGAATGTTGGTGTAGAGAGCTTCTACTTCCATAGCGGCTAATATGTTGTTTTCTGGAAGATCACCAATGGGTTGCAATTTCCTCAGGAAGTCAGTGGTATCTCGAAGATAGTTGGGAGTGCTGGTAGCATAGGGTCTGAAGAAAGAGTCTTTGTATCTAGATAATCCTGCTGTAAGAGTGCTAATGGTTGAGATGATGGACCATCTAAGATTTCCAGAATTATGGATTTTGGCAGATAGAATACCATTGGTCAAGGCTCTAAGGGTATGTCTACACTACAAACTTAATTCAAAATAACAGCCGTTACTTCAAATTAACTTAGATAGCGTCTACACATACAAACCGCTATTTCAAAATAAATGCAAAATAGTGGAGCCCTTATTTCGAATTTGGTAAACCTCATTCTATGAGGAATAACACCAAATTCGAAATAGCTAATTCGAAATAAGTGCTGTGTAGGCACTTATTTCGAATTAGGGGGCCTCCAGCCCTTCCCAGGGAGCCCTGGTGGCCACTCTGGGCACAACCAGGAAAACTTTTCTGCTCCCCCCCGAGGCCCAGAGCCCTTAAAGGGGCAGACTCTGGCCACAGTGCCTGTGCCAGTTGTCAGCCTGCCAGCACACAGCCAGCAGACCGTGCACCTGGCACAGGATGAGCCAGCCACCCACTGCCACCCAGCCCTCCACCACTCCCCAGGACCAGGCTGGCGGCTCCCAGGAGCCTGCCAGGGGCAGCAAAAGGCGGGCGCCTTCCTGGTCTAGTGTGGAGATCGGGGACTTCCTTGAGGTTTGGGGGGAGGCCTCCAATGCCCACGATCTCTGCACTAGGTGCAGGAATGTGGCTGTCTACAGCCGCATGGCTGCCAGCCTGGCCATCAGAGGCCACATGCGCAGCCAGCAGCAGGTGCACAGCAAAATCAAAGAAATGAGGCAGGCCTATGCCAGGGCCTCTCAACCAGGGGCTGACCCGGAGGCCTGCCCGCATTATGAGGCCCTGGACTGCATCCTGGGGGGTCAGACGGTCCGTGCCCCCCTGATCATCATCGACCCCAGGGCAGAGGGCCCTGCCCCTGACACAGGGGAAGAGGAGGAAGAAGAGGACGAGGGCAGCCAGGAGCTTGCAGGGAGCATGCCCTGCACCCAGGACCCCCGAGCTGAACCGGAGAGCCCGTCAGCAGCCTCATCCGAGGCCGGGGAGGCCTCCACATGTGAGTGACATCACGGTCCCCTTATGCAGGGCGGGGGGGGGGGGGTTAGAGGGGAAGCCCAGGGACCATGCACGTCAGCATTGACAACCTGTGCATCTGCCGTGCCATCCAGGACATGTGGCCCCAGCTGGCTGCCATGCAGGGGCCCTGGCCTGTTCCCCACATGCGTCTACACGTGAAGGCACATGACAGGCTCCTGACCCCGGGGAGAGACACTGCACACTGCCCTCCCTCCAGACGCCCCTTCTACACAGAGGCAGGGCACATCTCCCCTCCCCCCCACACCACACTATAGGCAGCACAGTGGCTGGGGTGCAGTCCTGGGCCAGCTCACACTCCCAGGGATAGCAGGTGCGGAGACCTGCCGTCCTCACCTTGCAGAGGGGGGCTGGGTTTCATCCACTGTGTCCCCAGGGAGAACTGACCACTTCTCTTGTTTCACCGCAGCTGCAGCACCTGCGAGTGCAGGACGCACCACCCCGCCTGGACCATCCACCCGCACCCGGGCCAGCAGGTGCACCCGCAACCTGGAGGACTTCCAGAGGCAGCAGCTGCGGTTGCAGGGATGGCAGGTCCACAGCCAGGAGCCAAGAGGATCTGCAGCTGTGGCGGGAGAGCTTGCGGGAGCTGCGGGAGCAGGGCCATGCCCTCCGCAAGCACCTACAGGCCCTGGCGGACCAATTGCTGCCTCCTGCTGCTCCAGCCCCTGTGGCCACCCCAGCTATTGCTCCTCCTCCCACCCCTGCTACCCCTCCTGCTTCTTCCGCCCCCCCCATCCCTCCTGCCCCATCCTCCATACCCACTCCCCCCCGGGAACGCCGAGACCCCTGCACCCGCAGTGCTGCAAGATGGGAGGGCCGGCAAGACCCCCAACCCTGAGCTTCCCCTCCCCCTTCCTCCCTTCGCCTCCCTCTTCCAGCTCTCTCCCCCAGGTTTCCCCCCTCCCCTCTCCCACCCTCATTCCCCCTCTACCCCCACCCCAGTTATGTTAAATAAAGAGATTTTTTTATGGCAACACAGGTGTTTTTATTGTATATCAGGAAGGGGGGTTAGGGAAGGGAAAGGGGAAGGAGGTGGGGGTGGAATGTAAGGCAAAAGGCCCCAGTGGGGCATGCCAGGGGGACTTCAGTCCTTGTCCACCTGGAAGCTCTCCCGCAGGGCTTCCCAGATGCAGACAGCCCCCCGAAGGGCCTCCTGGCTGGCAGCCATGCAGGACTATGCATACTGGCCAGCCAGGCGGTCAGCCTCTGCCATCCAGGCTGGCAGGAAAGTCTCCCCCTTCCTCTCACACAAATTGTGCAGCACACAGCACGCTGCCACCACATGAGGAATATTGTGCTGGGAGAGGTCGAGGCGGGTGAGGAGGCACCTAAATCGTGCTTTCAGTCGGCCGAAGGCCCCCTCGACCACGATGCGGGCCCTGCTGAGCCTGGCATTGAAGGCCTGCCAGGAGGGGCTGAGGTGTCCCATGTAGGGCTTCATCAGCCAGGACTGTAGGGGGTAGGCCGCATCTCCCAGCAGGCACACTGGCATGTCAACGTCCCCAACCCTGATGTGGCGGTCAGGGAAGAAAGTCCCGGTGT
Organism: Pelochelys cantorii; assembly: GCA_032595735.1. Classification (NCBI taxonomy): domain Eukaryota; kingdom Metazoa; phylum Chordata; order Testudines; family Trionychidae; genus Pelochelys; species Pelochelys cantorii. The sequence continues at coordinate 325,779,768 of CM064326.1, read as the reverse complement.
GCAGCCTCTGGCACACGGAGGAGTTGCAGTACACCCGTGCGTCATGTGCCTTGCCGGACCAGCCCACATTGATGTCCGTGAACTGGCCCTGGTGGTCAGGCATGGCCTGCAGGATCACAGAGAAGTACCCCTTCCTGTTGATGAAGAGAGAGTCCTGGTGGTCCAGGGCACGGATGGGGTGTGTGTTCCGTCAATTGCCTCTCCCTCCCCCCGCAGTTGGGGACGCCCAGGGCGCTGAACCCCTGGATGACTGCGTCCAGGTCGGTGAGGTGGACGACTCTGCATAGCAGCACCCTCTTGATGGCCTTCACCACCTGCAGAGAGAGACACAAAAACGAGAGTCACTGGGGCGCCCAGGTGGCTGGGAGTGTTCGTTCCCCGTCACTGCCCCGCGCCCCACTCCCAGAAGCAACTCCCGCTGCGATCCTGGCCACCGTGGGCGGTCTGTAGCACGGCCGGGACAGAGCAAACCGTCCCAGGGAGGGCACTTACACCACCTCCCCCCCCCCGTTTTCCCTGGGGCAGTCCATGTCCTCCTTGCAGCCCCCCCTCCTGGCCCAGTGGCCGGTGAGTGCCGTACCTGCATGAGCACCCCTCTGATGGTGGATCTCCCCACGCCGAACTGGTTCCCCATGGATCGGTAGCTATCCGGCGTGCAGAGCTTCCAGAGGGCAATGGCCACCTGCTTGTGGAGGGGAATGGCGGGCCTCATGCATGTGTCCTGTCTCCACAGAGCAGGGGCGAGCCACTCACAGAGCTCCAGGAAGGTGTCCTTCTTCATCCTGAAGTTCTGGGTCCACTGTTGGTCTCCCCAGCGCTCCAGAACGATGTGGTCCCAACAGTCGCTGCTGGTGTCCAGACGCCAGATGTGGCGGGGCACGCTGGCGTCCGGGCGCCGCTCCTCCAGGGCCCCCAGGGAGGGCAGGGGGAGGGCCAGGGGGCTGGCCTGCAGCAGAAGATGCCAGGCAGCCTCCAACAATTGCTGCCGGGCTTGCAGCAAGACGTTTAACATGAGCACCATGGTGCCGAGTGCTGCGGTGTCCCAAATGAGAGCAACCGAAGCAGGCAGAGAGGAAAACGCTTTGCTGTCCCTCGGTGAGGTAGGCAAGCAAGCGGAAAAGCTGAGAACCAGCTGTCCTGGGGGGTCCCTTTAAGCACAAGCCTCAGATAGCCTCAGACAGCAGCCACACAAAGCAACTACTGACCTGATGCCCTGCTGGAACCGGTTTCAGCTGCCCTTAAATGCAATCAAGCATCCAATCAGTGTGGATGCGCTATTTCAATATAGCAAAACGCTATTTCGTATTAGTTTTTGTGTCTAGATGTGTTATTTTGAATTTGCTTATTTCGAATTAACTAATTCGAAATAAGTTAATTCGAAATAGCGCTGTAGTGTAGACATACCCAAAGAGTGCGTCTATGAAGATTTGTTCCTGTGTTTCTTTAGGTAATTTTTGGAGTAAATGGTGTAGGGCTTTTTTTTTTTTTTGGAGTGGGGGGAGGCTGGTATTCCACAGTGGGATCAAATAATAGTGGCCTGTAGAATGCAGTGTCGGAGAGTTGTCTAGCAGCCTCCCATTTGTAATCTGACTTATTCATGATGATTATAGCACCTCTATTGTCAGCCTCTTTGATTATAATGTCAGAGTTGTTTCTGAGGCATTGCGTTCTGCATGGCTTAGGTTATGAGGCAAGTGATGCTGCTTGTCCACGATTTCAGCCTGTACACATCATTGGAAGCACTCTGTGTAGAAGTCTGTTTTGTTTTGACTGTCAGGTGGAATCCACGCAGAATACTACTACTTGTAGCACTAGTAGGATGGTTTGTGTGGATTAGTGCATTGTTCAATTGCATGGTAGAAATATGCCCCGAGTTGGAGACAGCAAAAGTAGGCTGCAGTTCACCATAGAACTGTACCATGTGCATTGGGTGGTGGGACAGACAGAGAGTCTCCGAGATAGGACAGACTCTTCTGCTAAGTGTGTAGCTGTATAGATTTAACAATACTGTGGGTGATTCAAGGGGTACCACTGTTGTGGGCCCTTATGGCATATAGGAGTTTAGATAGGTCAGTGCCCTTTTTTCTGTAGAGAAGCAAAGTGTGTGTTATAAATGGCTTGTCCTCTTTTTGTAATGTCTAGCCACATGGAAATTTGTGTGGAATATTGGGTTTGTATGAGAGTCTCCCATTTGGAGAACTCCTTATTGATAGTCTCCTGTTTGCTGTATAGACTGATGATCAGGTGATTCTATAGTTTCTTTGAGATTGTGTGGTACAATCTCTCACTGTTGTCCATGTAGTATGTCGATTATAATGGATTTTTCACTTTCATTCCATTTAGCATGATGTCTGTCTGTTTGTCCATCCTATAGCAGGGCCTGAGGAGAGAGTCTGTATAGCCAGACAATCCTGCTGTAAGAGTGCCAGTATCTGAGGTGATGGGCTATCCAGGATTTCTGCACTACACAAACTCCTGTCTATTACAGCAGTTTCCTTATAAGATCATACCATGGATACATCTTTCTCATCTGTCTAAGTTGGAAGTGTCCTGCCTCTGGCTAAGAAACAAATTATGTCTCCATGTGTACGATAAGCATCATGACTCCACTGTTACTGGTGATGCTACTCTGTAGAAAATATCTTTTATATATATATATGTATATATATATGTATATATATATATATATATAATGTAACTACAGGGTTTTGAAAATTTGACATACTAGGGCTTTTAGATTTCTTTATTCTATGAATACTGATTAAAAATTAAACCTCATTGATATTAACTTTGTGGTATATATTGTAGACTTTATGAAAGCACTGTATTTATCATCCGATTAAGCAGACAGTGTTCATTCATAAAGTAACCAATTTGTTCTTTAACAGTTTTACAAAATTCATTTACTGTTTTCCACACCTATGCTACTTTTCTTATTTGTATCCATATTATGATCCATCACCTGGCTGAAATCATTGCTGTTTTTTCTTTGTTTTGTTCAATTTACATTCCATGTGATGTATCCTGCTAGGAAGGAAAATACAATACTTTAAAATAACAAAGGTTTTGAATCTGGCATGTTTTCCATAAACAAATAGTAACTATATATGAGATTAAGTAAAAGAGACCCAAGAAGACAAAAGTAAAAGCACTGTAAGAGCAGGGTGTCTCTCTCATCTATAACTTGCTGTAGCTTTTCTCCAGCACAAAATGGAAGCTGACTCTGCAGACAGATTGCTTCTAGGACTCTTAGTGCAATACACAGAAACCAAAATACTAATTATTGTGTAACTGCATACACCAAAAAAATCAAAGATATATTACATACATTCATAAATTCTAAGGCCAGAAGGCAGCATTATGACCTCAAGCATAATAAAGACCACAGAATTTAATTCACTATATTTACAATGTCTTTCATTGAAATACATCCAATTTTGATTTTAAATTGTTCAGTATGGAAAATCCACTACATGACTTAATAAGTAGTTCCAACTTAAAAATGTATAGGTTATTTCTAGTCTGAATTATCTAGCTTCAGCTTCTAGCCAGTGAATATTGATATTAGATCTTTTTTTTTCAAAAGGCAGATTGTAAATCATTAAACTCAGTGTTTGTTTTAAAAGTATTTTATTTTTAAAAAATCCAAGAAGATACTGTATACTACTAACATACCAAAAATTTGAAATATTCATTATTAAAAGGTCCATACATTGATGAGAATTCAGTCCTAAAATTTACTATGTTTTGGACCTGCATCTGATTTTGTTCATTCTCCTTTCTGTTCTTGAATCTTGAGTTTCCTTATTCCCTATTTATACCTTGCTTGCTGTAACAGAGGCAGCATATTATGAGTTCATTTAGCTTTATGTTTGTTTAAATGTGTTCTTATAATAACATGATATCTTTAGGGACTGTGGAATCATTTGTAGGAGAAATTACCTCATTCTTTGTAATAGGATTTTGTCTGGCTATTACTTTTCTGTATTTTTTCTAGTTTTTGATGCCTACCGCATGCACTACTAATAACAACCAGTAAGTTATTGCTGTTATGGATCCAGTCAGTGGATACATAGAGCACTAATGTTCTCATCAAACTTTATAATATATTGACTTTTTGCTTTGGTGGTTTTTCAAGAAGTAGTACAGAAAAAAAGTCCATGGCAGAACTAAGTTATTGATTGCTATACCATACAATTACTGGTGTTGGAACTTCTAGGGGGCATCAGATAAACTTAGGTCACAAGCACCAGGGCATTGGCCCAGGGACATCCAGAGTTGGGTAGCATGGGTGTCTACCGTTTAAGCTAAGGAGGCAGGGGACCTGAATTAGGGGTTTATAGAGTATCATCTTCTCTGGCTCAGACACAGGGGGATATATTATACAAACTGACAAATAAGTACAAGAAGTCTCATTGTAATCAGTAGACATTGGGGATTCTGACCTAATTTTAGAGATCTGAGGTTCATCCAGGTAGGTTACAATGTACTTGAATAGGGACTTTTTGGGACAGGGACAGACTTTTTTGTGTTTGCACAGAGCCTACCACAGTAGAGCCCTGCTCCATGATTGGGACTCTTAGGCATTGCCATATATATAACAATTAGGAAATTATGGTGAAAATCCTTTTGTTTTGGTTTCCCATTTTTGCTTTTTAAGGCTTCCTGTGGGTAAACGTAGGCACCATACCTTTTTTACCTGTAGTATATTTACTCTGAGATTTCTATCAATTATGAGGAATTTCTTTGAATTCACTTGGCAAATATATTGTTGAGGTGATTTTTACATGAAAGATAATTCTGTAGCAGTATTCCTTGTTAAATCTTTCTATTATTGTGGCTATTAACGTTGTTACTTCTGCCACATATTTGTGGAATCAGCAAGGATCATCCTCATTTGAAATGGATTGGGCTGTGTCAATTGCTTTCCTATATCAAATCTGGCAGCTCATGCTGAGCAAAACTTGCTCCAAAATATAAAAAATACAGGAGGATCAATGGAGGTTTAACAGATTGTTTAACAGTGTTCTGGAATATTTGTGTAATTCTGAGTGTAGGCTTTCACTTTAGTGAATTTCGCTATAGCAGTAGCAAGCTAAAGAGGATTGCATTGATACTGTGGGCTCAGGTGCTTTATATGTACTGTATAAGTCTTAGAATTAAATTAATGTGAGATTGTGTTGTGCAATGTATGGACTCAGCTCTAATTAATTGAAAATCTTTTTAAATGAAATGATCACCCCCTCAGCTGGTTTTAAGCAACAAATTGTTATTGACTTGAATGGAGCTATGCTGATTTACACTAGTTGATAATCTGGCTACCTTAGCTACTGTCAAGTATTATTGATTTTAGTGGGACATTTGTTTCAATTAAGGCTGCTTTTGGGGTTTGGCCATCTTTGGATTATATTTGTTCCATAATCCAGTATTTATTGTTGTGGATGGAGGGGAGAAGGAGTTCTTCAGAATCAGTTAAAAGATTTGAGTCATGTGTACTGAAACACTTAATCAAATCACAAAGAAAATCCTTGACCAATGTTACACAATTAATTACCTACAAAATTTGTACACAGAAAAAGTAACATTTAAGTATATAATCCTCATTCACCTAGAGATGAAAAGGTAATTTCCAAACTCTTCAAATACTACATTACCAATTTAAAAGCTATAATAAAATAATATTGGCCTAACATAAACCCATAAACTGTATTCTAAAACCATCCTATTCAATTTCAGGGTTACTTATTGGATGGTCTGACAGACAAAACATTAGGTTCACTGTATGGAGCTTGAGTGGGACTAAACCGGAGGACCAATGTCAATGACATGAGCAAGACATGAGAAGTCATTCTTCCACACTACTCTGCACTGATTAGGCCTCAGTTGGAGTATTGTGTCCAGTTCTGGGAACCACATTTCAAGAAAAATGTGGAGAAATTGGAGAAAGTCCAGAGAAGGGCAACGAAAATGATTAAAGGTCTAGAAAACATGACCTATGAGGGAACACTGAAAGAATTGGGCTTGTTTAGTTTAGAAAAGAAAACACTGAGAGGGGACATGATAGTAGTTTTCAAGTATCTAAAAGGGTGTTACAAGGAGGAGGGAGAAAAATTGTTCTCCTTGGCCTCTGATGATAGGACCAAAAGCAATGGGCTTAAATTACAGCAAGGGATGTTTAGGTTGGACATTAGGAAAAACTTCCTGTCAGGGTGATTAAACTCTAGAATACATTGCCCAGGGAGGTTGTGGAATCTCCATCACTGGAGATATTGAAGACCAGGTTAGATAGACATCTATCAGGGATAATCTAGACAGTGCCTGGTCTTCCTATGAGAGCAGGGGACTGGACTCGATGACTTCTCGAGGTCCCTTCCAATTCCACTAATCTATGATTCTATGATTTCAGGCTTCCTTATTGTGGTTAACCAGTGTGACACACACTTGTATTTTGCTGGATTTCCCTTCTGCTGCCTCCCCTCCCCCCCCAGTCCTGTACCATTAGGGAATCTTTCCTAACATGCCAAGGTATGCAAAGGCCTTGCTTCTTGGCATTGCTGTTCCTCAAGGTCAACAGGTCCAAAAGAGTGCTCTTAGCTAGCTTTTCAAGACCTTAAAAGAGCTACTAGGTTTTGCGTTTCTTCTCCCAGACAACTCTTTGTACTAGAAACCAAACTTCATTACTGTCTGAAGTACATTTCTACCACATTCGCAACAAAAAAATCTTTAAAAAAAGTAATTGTGGCAGGGCTTTATTTTCCAATCCCATTGACTCCATATCCCTTCAAACTTTTGGTAAGGAAAAAGCAAACCCAGGCGATTCATGGCATGGCATTTCCATTTCAGAGCTGTCACACTGATTAGCCAAGATTATGGTATAGAAAAAAACCTGCTGCCTGAAGTTCCACCAAGGATATATCATTCTTGTCCCTGAGCTGACAGAGCCTTCTAGAAGATCTCAGTTGTTCAGTGGCTGATCTCTTAGTCACCTTGGAGGCAGGGCAAATGCAGCACTTTTCTTACAAGTGCTCATGTCTCTCTGAAATCTTTTCCCCAAAGCTCAGAGTTCATTAGGATATTTTTTTCAGGTATAGGCAGGGCTGACCTTATGGAAAATAAACCTGTATTTTGGTGTTCCTACTGGTTCCCTGGCCCCCACTGGATTTCTGCACTTCCCATCCATGCCTTCATCATCCAGACCCCTGCTGTCTCTCCCAGTCTCTTTCCACCCTCACATTGCCCCAAGTCCGACTGCCTCCCAAGGGTCCCCAGCCACCAACCCAAACCCCCACTGCTTAACTGGGCTCCTCTCATCACCCTCAAGCCCACTGCCTCCTTCCCCATCGCCTGCCCTGTTCCTTGTTTCTTGACTACATTGCTCCGCTGACCATGTCAGCCACCTGTAAAGCTGGCCCCATTGTATAGGCTGAAGGCTGTTCTGTTTCACTTCTAGTTTTGGTTATGATGTCTGTAATGTTACTTAATCATTACTGTGGATTTCTGTATTATGCTTTCCCCTGTGATTTGTCTGTGCATTCATTCTCTTTGAGCTTGATTCCAATATTAGGCTATGTCTAGACTACGTTCCCACAGAATTTGCATATCCTCTATCGAAAACAGAATGTAGTTTAGACATACCCTTAGTCTCACTTAACTTCATTGACTTCAGTGTAGTTAATTTTGATTGCACTTGGTATGGTGAAATTGCGAAGGGAATCAGGCTGTATTGTTATGGTAGTTCCCAGCACTGGGCCCACAGATCTTTCAGTCATAATAAAACTAAACAAGGTAACATGACAAAAGGTAGATGCTATGTATGACACTAATAAATTAGTAGAACCAACAGTGAAGGCACCACTTCATTGTGCAACAGAGAAATTATCATAAAACTTAAAATCACTGATGGAGGACATAAAAGAACAAAGGCAATTTTTCAAAGAACCATTGGGGATGCAGCCAGGACAATGCAGGGCGAGGGTGAGAGGATGTAAGAAATAAAAATAGTTCTGGCCAATTACATGGAGGCTTGTTGAATAGAGGAAGGAAGTAAAGAAGATAATTTAGCAAGAGTAAGACAGCAGTAAAAGAGCTATTCTGAGACCAGAAAATGCATATGTAGACAAGGGAGTTAAGTTCAAACATAAGACATGAGAGAATGGATGAAAAATAAAGCAAGAGAATCTAAGGAAGCATACAAGACAGGGGATTCAAAAAACAAAAAACAAAAAAACCCACCAACTTTTTTCTGTCATATAAACAATTGATGTCACAGTTCTTGAACTACTGTGACATTGTAAAAGTTCAATATGATAGTATTTTCACCACAGAGGAGAGATACAAAATCCTGTTGGATGGAACGTTTCCAAGATGTGCTCAGCCATCTGGAACCACTACTAACACATACTGTGAGAGATAGAATCATAGAATCATGGAATACTAGGACTGGAAGGGACCTCGAAAGGTCATCGAGTCCAGTCCCCTGCCCTCATGGCAGGACCCAGTACTGTCTAGACCATCCCTGATAGACATTTATCTAACCTACTCTTAAATATCTCCACAGCTGGAGATTCCACAACCTCCCTGGGCAATTTATTCCAGTGTTTGACTACCCTGACAGTTAGGAACTTTTTCCTAATGTCCAACCTAAACCTCCCTTGTTGCAGTTTAAGCCCTTTGCTTCTTGTTCTATCCTCGGAGGCCAAGATGAACAAGTTTTCTCCCTCCTCCTTATGACACCCTTTTAGATACCTGAAAACTGCTATCATGTCCCCCTCAATCTTCTCTTTTCTAAGCTAAACAAACCCAATTTTTTCAGCCTTCCTTCATAGGTCATGTTCTCTAGATGTTTAATCATTCTTGTTGCTCTTCTCTGGACCCTCTCCAGTTTCTCCATATCTTTCTTGAAATGTGGTGCCCAGAACTGGACACAATACTCCAACTGAGGCCTAACTAGCGCAGAGTAGAGCGGAAGAATGACTTCTCGTGTCTTGCTCACAACACACCTGTTAATGTGAAGAAAGTGTGGAGTTGCCTATCTCAGTAGAAGTAATTGCCTTTGAGAAAGTAACGGAGGCCATAAACCAGCTGAAGAGTGATAAAGCACTAAACTCTGATAAGACAGACGCTGAAATATTAAAAGCTAGAGAGGAAGTAGTGGTGAATGACATGTGTAGCTTTCTCAGAATGGTTTGATAAAAGGAGATCTGTTGTAAAGATGAGAGAAGCTGTTATCTGTAAAATCCCTAAAAAGAGGGGGACCAGGTAATTTGTAATAACTGGAGGGGTGACTTTTCTTTCTGTATCTGAAAAAATGTTTTGCCTTATTTTGAATAGGATGAAACCTGTTGTTGATGATATACTCAGGGAAGAATAGGCTGATTTTCATCTAAGAAGTCATGTTCAGAGCAATTTTTTACCTTTATTTAGATTTACTCATTTAGATGTATTGATTGAGACTTTTGACATTTATAGAGAAAGGTTTTAACTTCCTTGATTTAATGAAAGCATTTGGTAAGGTCCACAGAGAAAACCTCTGGAAGATCCTGACACATTATTGAATCCCAGGAAAGTCTGTCTATTTGATAAGTGTTTTTTTATGGTGAGCGTGCGTGCTGTGTCATGACAGAGCTGAAGCCATGGAATTTTCAAAATGATTACTGGTGTAAGGCATGGTGGTACACTATCCCCACTTCTCTTCTGCATTATTATATACTTTGTGATGAGTGATGGCTGCTGTTGAAGGCAATTATATTGTCTGGATAAGAGAGAAGCTGCAAGGCTAAGTTTTTGCAGGTGACATGGTCATATTATGTACCACCTTTGAAAACACTCCTGTAAGTATAAAAGAAGCAACTGCTAAAATGGGATTTATCAGTACTATACTTACAAAGCTAAGACCATGGAGATAATGCTGGCAAATGTGTGACTGAAGAAGAAGAGAAGACTAATGGCCAGCTCACTAAAGAAATGAAGGAAAGAACTGGGAAAGCCAGTGGATCATTTTCATAGAATCATAGGGCTGGAAGAGACCCCAGGAGGTCATCAAGTCCAGCCCCCTGCCCAAAACAGGACCAATCCCAACTAAATGAACCCATCCAGGGCTCTGTCAAGCCGAGACTTAAAAACCTCTAGGGATGGAGATTCCACCACCTCCCTAGGTAACCCATTCCAGTACTTCACCACCTTCCTAGTGAAATAGTTTATCCAACCTAGACCTCTCCCACTGTAACTTGAGACCATTGCTCCTTGTTCTGCCATTGGTCATTACTAAGAACAGCCTCTCTCCATCCTCTTTGGAACCTCCCTTCAGGAAGTTGAAGGCTGTTATCAAATCTCCCCTCCCTCCTCTCTTCTGCACACTAAATAAGCCCAAATCCCTCAGCTTCTCCTCATAGGTCATGTGCTCCAGACCCCTAATCATTTTGGTCGCCCTCTGGTGGACCCTCTCCAATGCGTTCACATCCTTTCTATAGTGGAGGCCCCAGAACTGGACGCAATACTCCAGATGTGGCCTCACCAGAGCCTAATAAAGGGAAATAATCACTTTTCTAGATCTGCTGGCAATGCAACCTAATATTCCATTTGCCTTCTTGGCTACAAGGGCACACTGTTGACTCATATCCAGCTTCTCATCCACTGTAATCTCCAGATCCTTTTCTGCCGAACTGCTACTTAGCCATTCGGTCCCCAGCCTGTAACCATGCTTGGGATTCTTCCGTCCCAAGTGCAGGACTCTACACTTGTCCTTGTTGAACCTCATCAGATTTCTTTAAGCCCAATTCTCTAATCTGCCTAGGTCCATTTGTCAAGCATCTAGAAGAGCAAGAAGATGTATCTGCAGGGTAAAATGAGATTATTCAAAGTTGTTATCCTTTCAATAATACTTTATGCCTCAGAAATGTGTCAGTACACAACAGGAAGCTGAATGCATTCCGACAGCCTTGTTTAAGAAGAATCTTGGTGCTACTGCTGTCCATTACTTTCACACTAATGAAAACTAGATCACTTTCCTTTTCAGATAAGCAGGCACTTAAAATGTCTTTGATAAACTGAACTACCTGTACAAGGGCTCAAAGCAGAAAGGTATAATTTTAAAATAGATAGAGCACGGAAACTGTGTATGATTTAAAATGTTCATATTGAAACCTTTAGTGCCTGCTTACCTGAAAAAGAAAGTGATCTAGTTTTCATTAGTATGAAAGTAATAGACGGAAGTAGCTCATATTAGTTCTACTGAGCTGCGTAATTCCTTGGTGGAGAAACTTTGAGGATATGTCAACTAAACAGATGTTTGTGAATAACTGTCACTTCCTATCTCAATTCTTAGGACTTTACATACAGGTATTGCATTGGCTTGTTATTCTCCTTGCTCCTAAAAGTTGTTAGTTGATGTTTGTCATTCTTTATATGCATTTAGACACAGCCCTGCACTCTTTTCACAGGCAGAACATCTAATGAATTTCTGTATAGCTAGATTTATCAGGCTTGATTATATCGATGGGAATATTTCCGGTTGGATTGGACCCAGAATGGCAATTGTCAGCTTGGCAAAATTAATATTTATCAGAAAGCCTCACTTATTATGCTTGGTGTAGCCATGAGAATTACACTGAGAAGCATTTCTCACCGCCTACAAGCTGTGAATAGCATATGAAACAAAAGCCTTTGTTGAAAATTGACATTTCTGAGCCAATAAACTACATAATTCATCCACAACTAGATTATCAAAAAGAATGACATGTCCTCTGTTTAGCTGGGACCACTTTTCAGATAAGTGGCTTTCAGAAAAGTTATATTTGAATAGTTGGGGAAGCCTCTAGGCCGGCGCCCCAATTTCTGTTGGGAGGAAACACCAGGGAGTGGGGATGGGAGCAATCTTAACGAAAGTGCCTTAGCCAGGTTTATCAAGCTAAAGCACCTTAGCTGAGGCCCAGCATTAAAGCTCTTTAGCTATGGTAGATCGATTTAGCTAATTGCTAAGTGCTTTAGCTAAACTGCTCTTCTCCCAGGCTGCATCCCACTATTCAAAGAGGATAGTTAGGGGAATTGGTCAGCAAGCGAGGAGATGCTGCCAGACCATCATCATCCTTGCATTTCTGAAGGTTTAATATGTCTTCTGAAAACGGTGGGCTGTTAGGGTTCTGATACCATTAAATCAATGTTAAACTGCTTTTAAACCTGTAAACAGGAAATTGTGTGAGAAAAATAAATACGGAGTCAGAATCTTAGTCTATTCAGGATTTTTTTTTAAGTACAGACACACATGCACTTATGTTACTGAGCTAGCATTACAAGAGTCATGTAGTCTGTCTTGGGTGTAGCTCCATATAGAGAGACTGTATAGATTTTTATAACCAGGCACAGGAATATCCTGTTTGAAATGCAAGTAAGCCTGAATAAAGAGTGTCTTCCCTAAAACACACTGAATGCAAATCCTAACTGCAAGCTTCCCCCCCCCCCCCCCAATTCCAGAATATCCCTTCCACTAATCGATCTACAGAAATATCTGGAGCAGGGGGAAGAATTCATCAGCTTCCACGTGGCTACCCATCTTTACCACAGGTGCAAGAGGTGGAGTTGAACTCCTCCCTTTCAGGGCTGTAATTTGAAAAGTTACAAGTAATCAAGCTCCTGTGTGTTACACAGGAGATGCAAAAGACTTGTGTAGCATTCACTTATCTTAACCTTGTTCTACTTTTGAGATCTGAAAAGACTATTGTGTTGTTGTATATCAGGTGTGGGCTAATATCAACCCACAGGACAGATCTGGTCTGCTAAGGTTAGCTCCTGGTGGGCCCCCAGTGCTATATTGACCTACTCCTCCACAGGTATGGGTGATCGCAGCTCCCATTGGCCATGGATCACCATTCCCAGCCAATGGGAGCCACAGGAAGTGGTGTCCTGGTCCTAGCTGCTTCCTCTCATTGGCTGAGAACAGCAATCCACGGCCAATGGAAGCTGCAATTGGTGGTACCTGCAGAGGCACAGGTAAATATGGTGATGGCAGTCTGCTAGTACTAAACCTAGCAAACCACCACCATTGTATTGTCCACCCCTGATGTATGTGTATTTGCCCTATCCTAGATGTTGTCTTCGGTTCTGTCCTTCTAAAGTAAACCCCACAAAAGCATTTTAACAGTTACAATAGGAGTTTCTGATATACAGAGAAGATGAAACATTACTTGGGTGATGCTTGTCATAAATCTAATTTATCTAAGCATAATGGACATATCTTTATACAGCTTTCCATGGAAAATTACAAAGGTGTGATACCCATTGGACCTCCACCAGCCATCTTGACAGTTTTGCATGGCATGAAGATAGTGATACAAATTGTGCCCATTTTTTAAATGTTCTGTGAATTCAGTTCTTCATACAGAACATAGATTTGCACGTTCCTTTCATTACCTGATGAATCAGCTAAGTAGTAATAGATCAGGAGAGGGCAGTACGAACAATCTGCTGCTGCTCTTTTGGCCCTGATTGGAACCTGACAGAAGTGTGAGGCTCGTGTTCCATGACAGTTGGAAGGAGGACAGCTGGAGGAACTGTGACAAAGCCATGCCTGGAGCCGGCTCAGACGGCTTGAGCTGAAGTTTGTACGAACACTTCTACGTGGTTGGGGTCTACGTGAGTTTAACAATAAAAAGGCTCATATACATCGTGTAGATAAGAGCAAATACATATTGTAAACAAGCAAATTGTCCTATTAGGCTTCATGAACTCAATTTTTCTTTGATAATAAAAATTGATCAGTTGCAAGGACCCAAACGCGATCACGGCTTAGCCAATGAGCAACAGATTTTTACTTGGAACAAAGTTACAAAAACTTAGCCTGTGGGTGTAATCATACCTAATGCTAAGCAAATATTAATGTAGCATTACGGGTTAATTAACAAACAGAAAAATGTATCTTATACATCATTTTAAGTAAATTAGCATGTTATAAAAGTTGCCGGAGAGTCCCACTGTTTTACTGAAAAGAAATTGTTACATAGTGTGATCAAGGGACCGCTATGATACTGCCAGCATTAAATGTCAAAATAAATATACTGGCATTAGAGTTTGGAGTGATTAGTCTGATTAGCCTGAGCAAAGGATACCTTCAATCTCCTTGAATCATGACTAGAACTCTTCAGAAGAAAACATGCTAACATGCCTAGAAAGAAAGAAATAGACCTGGCTAAATTCTAATATAAAGAATGTTCACAAAGTGCCTAACACATATTTATTGTCCAGCATTTGGGGCAAGATACAGATACCAGTAAGTTATTCTTTGGATAGTAATGAATACTTGGTTCTAATTTCCTAAAAAATAGAAATGTCTGGGAGTACAGAACTCTTACAGTAACTAACTGTAATTACTGTGGTTCACTATATATTCTTAAATAGTAATTCAGTGTAGTTACGTGAACTAATTAAATGTAATTACATGGACTTAATGTTTTTTAGCTAGTTTTAATTTGCTGGTGTTTTTAGCTAATATCCAACAGACATAATAGCTAGTTCTTGGTATATGAATGATGTCAAAATAAGTGGAATCAGCCCATCCCTAGTTATTACAGAACTAGTCATTGTAAACTTGATTATCACAGGTCATATCTAAGAATGAAACCATGTATTATAATTCATGTGAAGTTCAGCAGTCTTGGGGTGTGTCTAGACTACAGTGTTTTTTCGAAAAAAGTGGCCTTTTTTCAAAAAAACTGTATCTGCGTCTAGACTACCGCCGCGTTCTGTCGACAATAAATTGAAAGAATGTGGCGGTTTTGTCGATGGTGGTAAACCTCATTCTATGAGGAATAAAGCCTTTTTTCGAAAGTCATCTTTCAAAAAAAGGTGCTGTTGCATGTAAACAGGGCTTTTTTGAAAGAGAGCGTCTAGACTCTCTTTCGAAAAAGCGAGCCGCTTTTTCGAAAAATCTTGTTGTCTAGACGCTCTTTTTTGAAAGAGGCTTGCAGTCTAGACGTAGCCTTGCTTAGCAGCTCACATCACCATGAGCACATCTAGAAGTGCTCTGTTCCCTGTCCTACGTGAATACTATAGTGAGTCTATGTCTTGGCATTAAAAGCCCTCTACCAGATTATCCCAAATTGTGCAGCCATGACCTCCCACAACAGCTGTATTCTGGAATAATCTGGCCCACCTACAATTCTGGGCCCCAGAACAGAAATCAATGGGCTCCCTTCACCCCTCCTTTCGTAGGGCCCTAAGCCTCCTCTCCACCCTCCCCCCCACCCCCCACACTCCTGGAGAAGCCTAAGAGCCCCTTCTCACCCCTCTGCCAGAGGAGTCCTAGGTTGGCCCACCACATCCCTGCCTGCTGGGATGAGCCCCAGAGCAGCCACAGTGTGCCTCCCCTTCCTTCCTCAGACTCAGCCTTCCTACTCTGGAGAAAGCTGCAGCAGTGACTCTTGATTGAAAGATGCTATTGATATGTCCCATGCAGGTTCCAGGGTTCAAGAATCTAGCCCCAGAAGCTGCATGGGACATATCAAAGCATCCTTTAATCAAGAGACATTTTTTGCTTTTCTGCAGAGCTACCGTGGCAGCAACCAGCTCCCCTTTTAAATTTCCCTGCCCCTGGGCTATTGTCCTCTTTGCCCACCCCCCGCCTTCCCTCGGTGGACTGGGGAACAATGGAACTGTCTATTAGTGGGAGGCAACTGATGACTTTGGGAGACTACACTTTGACAAGTGCTAGCCCTAGATGTTTGATAAAATGGCCACAGGCCTGACTGCATACAGAATTAAATGCAAAACATGTATGCTCACATTGAGGTCACTATGTTATCCTCTGATTTATTTATTTAAATTTAACCTTATATCTTTCTATCTGCAGGAAGAGAAGGAACATTTTGTCTTCATCATCCATGGTTTTTATTCGGTTACACCCCATCCCAAAATTGGCAGCAAGCTTTCTCATTCTTGTGAATATCTTATGAAATAGATGAATTATTTCTACACTAATCACTAGCTCACTGTTGATGTTTTATTAATGTGAGTTAAGCAGAAAATAATTTTCTCTAGTAACCCAATAAATCTATATTTTACATGGTGTTATTTTTACAAATAATTTAACATAAAAATTGTGATGGCTTTAAAATAATAAATTTCCAACTTAGATCACCTAATATAGTAAAAGTGCTCCAGCAACCTAATTATTCATAATAATGTGGGAGGCTACATTTCATGAATCACTGTTTTGAAAACAGAAAAGTAGTATAGAACTTGGAATTTACTGTGTAAGCACATTAGCCAATCAAGAATGTATTTTACAGATGAGAAAACAAGTGGGTGAAGAGAAACACCAGAAAAGTGGGATACCTGGATATTCAACAACTACATATATCTAAATATCCGGTAGTCTAAATTATTTTGGAATAGACTCTATCCTGCCTTCTGCACTGAAAGACAATGACACAAGAGAGTGAAAGGTTCTCTTTTGTTACATAAGCAGCCAAAGAAAACGCTTGTTCCTCACACCAGTCTATATGTGCAGTCACAATGACTGTTGTACTCAGGTCTGCAGCAGCTCTCAGGAGAGTCTGATCTGCTGGAAGAAGATCATATCTAACGCCCCAGATGACAGTGTGCGTACTGTCTTCAGGAACACACTTTGTGCATTTTATTCCTCCTCAAAAGAGCAGCAAAGCAGTTGCCCTTATGGAGAAACCTTATCCTGCATGGATAGGCTTCCTTGCTGATAGGTCAGAGCTGCCCATAGCTCTACCTCCCCCTGCCTTGGTGTGATGGCAAGTTGATGCCTGCTTAGAATTTTATCCTCGTAGACGTGGTTGTCCATCTTTTGGTGTTTGCTGTTATTTAAAGTGACTTTATTTGCACTATAGTTCTTTTATGTGACTCTTTGTTATTTGTGTATGTGTAACCCACACACCTTCTGGGTATGGTGTATTGTCCCATATAGTGGCACTTAGACCACTTACAAAGAGAATAATGAGTCCACTATACTGCTTTTGCTACTAGCCAG
Source organism: Pelochelys cantorii (assembly GCA_032595735.1). Taxonomy (NCBI): domain Eukaryota; kingdom Metazoa; phylum Chordata; order Testudines; family Trionychidae; genus Pelochelys; species Pelochelys cantorii. Next base: position 325,762,781 of record CM064326.1, on the reverse strand, counting down.
CTGGCTTTTAGCTCATGTAGTAGAGGTTCATGCGCTAAGATCCAGAGGTTCCAGGTTCATTTCTGTGCACAGAGGACCAGGGTCTGTCAGTGTTACATATTCATCTCCCATTGTGATACTAAGCCTTTTAGGTACCAGTTGAATTTTATGTTTAAATTTAAACCATCAAACCAAGACTCTGATCCTACACTCTGATCTTCAGTGGTGTATTCTGGGCAGGAGTTTGTTCATGTACATCAAAAGATAAGGGCCTCAGGCTAAAACCAACAGAATAATCTACTCCATGGACATGCAAAAGAAAGGCCAAAAAACTTGCAGCTTTTTCTGTCCTGAAGCCACATAATATAGTTCTTCCAACTATTTCATTGTCAGGCGGATGGATGTGCAACAGACCATCTCACATGCCAATCTCTTATCAGATGTTAATATTTTATTTAGCCTCAAATTAATATCTAAGGCTGTGTCTACACTTGCACTTATTGCTGTATAGTGTATGTCATTCAATGGTGTAAAAAGCTTGAGTGACATGTTACGCAGATTGTAGGTGCTGCTGTGGACAGCCCTGCTCAGGCTGGAGGAGCTCGCCCATCATCATAGCTACCGCTGCTTACGGTGTGGAGTAGTTAAGCTGACAGGCAAAATGTCTCCTGTTGGCTTAAAGCAGTAATATTGGAGAGCTTACAGTGATGAAGTTGCATCACAACAACTCCACCACTGTAAACTCCCTAGTGGAGCCATAGAAAAACTATGAAGAGAGGGTTGGAGCCTTTGTGTCAGAAAGCACCTCCTCCCCTCCACACACACAGTAAGTACTGCTTTTTATTCCTTAAGCATGTTGTTCAGATTCCTGTTCCTAGTCTAGTAGTATTCATTTAAGATTCCACAATTTGTTTCTCACAGAGTGCTATATTTTAGCATAGGCTGCCAATAACTCAAGTAAATTTGGCCTTGGCTTCCACTTGATCCTTCCAGATATGGACAAGTCCAATGAAGCCTCAACTACTGATCTTACTTCAGTGCAGTTGAAATCTAGATAATAATCACAACCACCTTGCCCTAAAAGAGTGTATTAAATAAAACAGCATGTACTCAGATAAACATATCCGTTCTCTAAGCAATTTATAAACTGTTCACAAACTTAGGCAATGTTTATGCAATACTCTATAAGAATCCTTATACAGAATGGCTGCTACCCTAATACACCAATCAGGTAATAGAGATGTAGCCGTGTTAGTCTGGTCTTGCTGGAACAAAAGACAGGACTATGCAGCACTTTAAAGACTAACAGGATGGTTTATTAGGTGATGAGCTCTCACTTTTAAAGTTGTTTAATTACAGAAATTTAAAAAATTTAAAAAGTCAGTGTATAGACTAATATAACTGGAGGTCATCTAAAGAAGTGGGCTGTGCCCACGAAAGCTCATGATACCATCTACATGTTTTGTTAGTCTATAAAGTGCTATCAGACCATTTGTTGTTTTTTTCTGTAACAGACTAACTCGGCTACCCCCTGAAGCTCCTGACCATGCATAGAATAATATAGTGTTTCAGCCAGATTCCGATGTCCTTACTCAAGCTGAACAATACTGTAGTCCATAAAAAGACTCCTCTTAGAAGAAAGATAATATACAGTGCGAGTAAGGGCATCAGTGTTCAGTCCTGTGTAAATGGCGTTATTTATTATCACTGCCACTGTAGAGAATTTCCAACGTATTGCCATTGACCTTTGTTGGATTTGGATGTGTTCAGAAATTCTTTATAGCAATGGATGCAAGCGTCTGAGAAAATCATACACAACTGGTTGATTAAAATACTGATCAGATTTGTTGCTGCATATGATAGTGGAATTTCACCCTGTTATGTTATGATTATTTCTCCATCTTTTAGAAACTGCAGGTAGGAGAGCACATATAAATAGCAGGGTATTATAATATCACTTGGTTTTTGTAAATTGCCATACATTTCACTCACTTTTTGTAGCAGTTGAAGTATATTTACACCTGCTATACAATGGCTTTGTCTACCCATTGTAGGGAAAATCAGACGATCACTACATTAGCACTGGGACAGATGGACTGGTGATAGGAATAGTGGAGGTTGTAGCATGTATAGGGTTCAGCATTGTCCCAGCCTCTGGGAAGAAAGACAAGATGCAAGGGATGTGATGTAATTCAGCTGCATTTTGATTAATTTATTTGGGAACCTTCCTGCAATAACTCATATAGTACAGGTTCTTTAATTGTCTCCACCAGGTAGAGGTTATCATTAGCCCTGCACACCTGGTCCAAAGACCATTTCTGGGATCTCAAAACCATCCCTGCATAAGGGACTGTGTAGGAGGGATGCCTACCTTTTTAAGGATCTGTAGGCCTGGTCCCAGTCTCCACTATTTATTTAGCCCTGTCCTGGGTGTTGGATATCTGATGAGAGAGGTCAGCTGCTGAAATCTGACAGGGGAGGAGAGTGCTTCTCCATGGGACTAAAAAGTCTGGTTGAGGTCCAGGTTATCTGAGATCTACGGCTGAACAAAGCCTTTTGTAAAAGAATGGGCCCCAGATTTTGGGGGGAACCAGAGGCCAGGTGCCTATTGGTGGACATTAAAACAGGTTGTTGCAGGTGAAGACTGCCTGTCAAGGAAGGAGCTGAAGATTCATTTGTTTCTGTCTTTTGTTGGACTTTATCTAAGGAACTCAGTTACCCCAGCAGAGCTGAATAGTTTAAACAAGCTTGGCCAAGTCACCTCTGTGGCAGGAGTAGGCTTTCCCCAATATTGTGGGGAAAGTGAGGCAGATCTGTTGTGATGTTGGTCTCACCATGAGGAGGCGCTCTGGGATCATATGTCTGAACAGGCTGATGGAAGAGTATTGTTTCTGTATCACACATTAGGAGCCACAGCCCAGTTCCATAGCTTCTTTAGGGGATGCTTTCTCCCAGATCTGAGCTCGGACTAGAGGGCAATGTACAGAGACCAGTGGCTTACCTGAGCCTCAATGGCTTGCCCACCAGCTCAAATAACACAGACCCCTGAGGGAGGGGAGGAGCATCTAGCCTCTTTTTTTCCTCTTTGTCCAGGCAAAGATCCCCCTGCGTTTGAGGCTGCAGAGGGTAAATTTGCCACTGTGTTGTCTAGTTCTGTTTAGTGGGTATAGTCGTGCCCTCAGCCATCTGAGCCCTGTCTAAACTACTGTCACTGTTATCACCCCTGGAGGAGAGGCAGTAGTCAAGAGATTTCCCCAAAAAAAGTCTAGCATAGATAGGGACAATGTGGCAATCTTTTTTTCAGACACAAATCCTAAGAGATTATGTCCCTATTAAGCTCTCCTAACCAGAGAAAGCATTTTGCATCTAATGAGTCACGTTTCTCTTAATCCAACCAAATTGGTATTAGGGTGATCACCTGTCCTGAATTTGGTGGGATAGTCTGAGATGAAGAGTCTGAGATGCAGGCCTGATGTGAATGACTCTGGAACAACAGAATTTATCCTGTATTCTCTCTCGTGCTGCTCCTTGACTGCCTCTTCCTGGTATAGGGGACAGCTAGGGAGGCCAGCTGTCCCAACTGGATGTTATTACCACAAATGGCATCCAGTATGGGAGAGTTGGTAACCTTAGGGAGAACTGAGATGGGTCTTTGTCGACCCTCTCCACGAGGCCTTGATGTTCCCAGGGGTGGGTGTGTGTGACATAAGCCAGGGCTGCTCTTGTGCACCTTGGCCCCTGCCCAGCGTAGGAAGAGATATCAGGGCTTCCCATCCAGGAGAGTGGGATTTATCACAGTATCTCTCTCTATATATCTCTATCTGAAAGGATGGTATAGGGGATCCCCTCGCTTCCGAAGGGGTCCCCCCCTTTTCTGTAGCCCTCCCTGCAATGGGGAGGGCCCCCCCTTCTTTGGGGTACTCACAGCACCTATTGTCTCCGCTATATATTTCCCCCTCCCCTTACGTATAGCCACGCCTGAAGAGAGGGCCTTTTGCCTCTCGGGGATTGCGCTGGAGGTAGGGGGACCCGGGCCTACCCTCTCCACCAGGTCCCGGCCCGGAGCCCTGGGGAGGGATTACAATGCTCTCCTCTCCCTATTGGTTGACGGGGTGACCACCCATAACACGTCAACCCTCCCTGGTCCTTGCCAGCTTTCTGCCGGTGCGCGGGGTAAGGTTCCCTGGTGACTCGGGATGCCTGCGCTTGTGTGCTCCTGCCGGCCCGGCTTCTCCCGGCTGTCCGCCGGAGTACGGGGCTCGCCTGCCCCCTCGCCCGGGCAACCCGGGACACCTGTGTCTGCATGTCCTGGCCGGCGCAGCTCTCCCCAGCTGTCCCCTGGAGTGCGGGGCTTCCCTGCCCCGTCGCCCGGGCAACCTGGCACACCTGTGCCTGCGTGTCCCGGCCGGCGCAGCTCTCCCCGGCTGTCCCCTGGAGTGCGGGGCTTGCCTTCCCCGTCACAGATGGAAATCCATGGAAGTGATACACTAAATGCCTTTGAAAGTAAAAGTCTGTGAATAGATTTTCCAAATGCCAACCAGATGCATCCAGCTTCTCTTCAGAAGTGACGTCACTGTTTAATCAAGAACCTGCCCTTATATATCCTGTGATGGTGTTTTAGTTTTAACATGAGCCTGGAAAAGGAACTGGTAGTGGGAAATGTTATGGAAGTGTGATCTGGGGCACTGATGGATTTCATGAAAGAAATTCCAGCATCTTCCATTGTTTCCAGTTGGCTTCAAAATCACATTTTAAAGAACCTTTTCAGACATAATTTGGAGTTCAGAAAGATTTGCAAATAATTTCTTTTTATCTCTTTCACTACATGAACACTGAAAGGTACATTTTCTCAGGCAGTTTGTAGATAACCTGTATGTTATCTAGAGCCTTAAATGCCAGAATGCCCATTGATTTCCAGTTTGAGTTCTCCCAAGAATTATGTGCAATACATTTTAGCTATTGTGGCTTCTTATGAAATCTGTGCCTACAAGTGATTTCCATATTACTACTATTATTATTTTGCAATCATGGCTGCAGTCTTTTATGCTTGATTTGACACAGGGTGTTCACACTTCTCTGTTATTAACTTTTATCTGTGAATGTCATTGTTACTACTTCTTCGAGTAGTGTCCCCATGGGTGCTCCACTACAGGTGTTGGGCTCGTCCCGGGGCCGCAAACCGGAGAGTTTTTGCCAGCAGTAGGCCCCGGTGGACTGTGCATGCGCAGAAGCCGTCTTGCGACGTTCGCACCTTTTCTGAGCAGCACGGTCTCCTGCCAGTTCCTCCTAACCCGTCCACAGCTGCAGACAGAGTTGGAACGCGCTCCTCTTCACCTGAAGAGATTTTGAAGTTTTTCTTGTTAATCATTCTGTCCCAGTTAGCCACCCCACCTCGTAGTACAGTTAGTTGTTATTTGTTAGTTAGTTAGTGTTTAAAAACAAACAAACAAAAAAACCATTTTTTATTCTTCTCTCGTTCACCCTCAGGCCCACTCATTGGCCTGACGGGGTTTTTCCTTTCTGAGAGACTTAAACTATTGCAAACATGCCTGCGGCAATGCGATGCCGGCCTCTGACGGACACTCCCGCTGTATATGCTGTTTGGGAGAGGGGCATATCCCACAGAATGCGGCCATTGTTCAAAATTGACCGCCAGGGCCAGACGTCACAGGGAGATGCGGCTGAAGATACTCCTTTTTAATAGGGCACTTCAGCCTTCATCTGTGGACGAGCGGTTGGAAGCCCCGCAATCACGTAAGCCCCGCGAAGGGAGAAGCTCCGCTCCATCTAGGAGTGTAAGTGCGGGGGACGCACCGAGCTCTTCGGCACTCCCACCTAGCCACGAGAAATCACCCAAGGGCCGTAGCACATCGGAGCCTAGCCCCGTGCTCTCCTCAGCACTGCCCTGTGTGGCACCGCAATCTGAATCCGCACCGAGCGCACGGACGGCACCAGAGCAATCGGCACCGTCCGAGCCGGCACCGAGGGCTGCCATAGAGCGCCACGCCCGGCCAACTGCAGCTACCTCCAAGTCTGTGCCGAGACGGGAGTTGGCACTGACAGTGGAATCAGCATTGTCACATGAGCCGGCACCGAGGGAGAAATCGGCACCGTCACATGAGCCGGCACCGAGACCCCACCAGGCACAGAGACATGAACCAGCACCGGGAGAGAAACTGGCACTGAGGACCAAACCAGCACTGAAACCCAAGATGGTGCTGAGAGCCGATTCCGTGCCGAGGTCACCACAGGCGCGAGCAACTTCCCGTGAGCCGATGCCCCAACAGACTCAGCCGGCACCGACATCATGCGTGGCACCAACCGCTCAGCCGGCACCAGAGGCCCAACCATTGAGCCCTTCAGCACAGGGCACGGCACCACTATCATTGGCCTCAGCACCCGCGTCACCATCCGATTCTGCGTCCGTTACCTCAGTACCGGGTAGTCTGGTTGCCGTCACCTCTCCCGTGCCTGGGGTTCCAGAAAAGCTCAGAGAAAGATGCGGCGACTCCGCTCCCCTTCCCACAGTCCCAATAGGGCCGTCTTTTCACCCGGACCTTCACCTGCACCTCGTCACGACAGGCGAGAGTACGATCAACGTTCGCCTTCACCACAGTATTGGAGATCTCCGAGGCATTCGGTGACACCTTCTCGCCATCATCATCATTATCATTACTCCAGGTCTCCATCATGATACTCTGTACAATCTCGATCCCCGTTATCACCTGCTCGGCCACGTTACTATCGACACGATAACCCTGGCTCTTACTCTCCCAGATATTTGCATCACGGTCAATATCGTCGGCCGGACTACACACATTACCGTGACTGTCCGTGTTCTTCTACTAGGCACTCACCATCACCGGGATGCCATCAGTCATACTCACCTCTGCGACCCACTCAGGAGGTCATCCCTCCGGCACAGCCGCCCCCAATGCCTACGGGTGATGATAGAGCCTCCGGTCACGGTGCTAACGTTCATTCCCCCACAGCACATGACCAACCTATTGGCTCTCTGACAGACCTCTCCTCTTCGTCACTGGACGATGCAGTATTCGAACATGAGTCTTCACCGATTGATGATTATAAACAGTTCCAGGAACTGTTTAAAAGGGTCGCACATTCACAGAACCTGCACGCCCCGGAAGCCCCTCAAAAACAGCATGCCTTTCTAAGGAATTTACAACACTCCAATAGATCAAAGTTGGCTCTCCCCTTTGATGACGTGATTCTTGAAATTTCAAATGACATATGGCAAACACCAGCATCCGTACCACCAACGAACAAACATGTGGACAAAAAGTATTTTGTCGATGCTAAGAACGCTGAATTTCTCTTTACGCATCCCCCTCCTAATTCTATTGTTGTAGATGCGGCTCAACAGAAATCAAAGACTACCCAACTGAAGAACACACCATCTGACAAAGACGCAAAACGCCTCGACCTGTTCGGTAGGAAGGTTTATTCTTCTGCAACAGCAACCCTTAGAATGGCAAACTACTCGGCTCAACTTGCCAATCACGATTTTGATAATTATGCCAAATTGGTTCCATTGATGCAACATCTCCCAGACTCCAAAAAAGAAATACTTAAAGCAGTCGTGCAAGAGGGCTACATGGCAGCATGTACAGCGCTCCAGATTTCACTGGATATTGCTGACTCAGCGTCCCGTACAACCGCTACTTCGGTTGTAATGTGACGCACTTCTTGGTTGCACCTCACCTCCATGCCTAAGGACTTACAACCCAAAGTGGAAGACCTTTCTTTTGACCGCTCTTCTTTGTTTGCCCAAAACACTGACCAGGTCTTCCACTCCGGTAAGGACTCCCGAACTACGTTAAGAACTCTCGGGATGTATACACCGCCCTTCAGACGCAAAAGAGCATGGCCATATAATAGGCAGAGGCCTCCCTCCTATACATCACAACGATTTAGGCCATACGACCAACACAAACAAAGGCAACGGCCGCAATGACGGAGCCAGCAGCCGACCAAGACACAGATCCAACAACAGTCTCGTCAGCAGATCTGATGCGCCAGTCGAGGGTCTGCACGCCACTCCCCTTTCACAGGTCATCTCTTCAGTAACCAGACAATTCTCTCACCGGTTGAGACCCTACTGCCGTCGTTGGTTCACCATCACCACAGACCGATGGGTCAAAGAGATCATAACATCCAGTCTCTCTATTCCTTTTGCCACCCTACCCCTTCCCAACTCCTGTTCCCCGTCCCTTTTCAGGGACCCCTCTCATGAATTCCTGTTACGACAGGAGGTCATGCATCTACTTACCATCAGAGCGGTGGAGATGGTCCCACATCAGTTCAGAGGCAAAGGCTTCTATTCCCAGTATTTCCTCACGCAGAAGAAGTCCGGCGGATGGAGACCAATCCTTGACCTTCATGCGATCAACCGTTATCTAAGAAAACAGCGAGCTAGCGGCTTTGTCAGCCGATCTTCCATACATGCTATTACTCATCAAAGTGTGACACTACGATGCCACCCCTCATTTCTCCCAAAGGTCAATTCATCATTCCATATCAATGAGCCAATAGTTTTTCACACGTTTCACCCTAAGCCGCACTCTTCTTCAGAGCATGCGTGCCTGCACACCCTGGACATCAGGAGAGCTCTGGCTTTTTATATAGACAGAACGCGTCCGTTCTACAAATCACGACACCTATTTTTGTCAGTTGTGACTCGTTCAAAAGGGCAACAACTCTCATCGCAGCGAATTTCATCACATATCGTGAACTGTATCTCCCGATGTTATACACTCTGAAACAGAACATTGCCCTCTAAGCCATGGCCCTGGTCGAGCGCATTCGACCAGGGCCATGGCCACTTCCATGGCCTTTCTAAAGGATGTCTCCCTACGTGACATTTGCCGTGCGGCGACCTGGTCGTCCACATCCACATTTGCCAGACATTACGCTCTCAAATGTATCACTACAGCGGATACAGCAGTGGCTCAGGCGGTACTCTCCTCCATGCACAGTTAATTCCGAAGCACAACATTTCCACTGGGCTACTGCTTCACACTCACCTGTAGTGGAGCACCCACGGGGACACTACTCGAAGAAGAAGAAAATGTTACTCACCTTGTGCAGTAACTTCTGTTCTTCGAGATGTGTGTCCCCGTGGGTGCTCCACTACCCATCCTCCTCCCTGCTTCGAGACCTTTATCTTTATATCTTTCAGAGGTTCTGGCTAGGAGGAACTGGCGGGAGACCGCGCTGCACAGAAAAGGTGCGAATGTCGCGAGACGGCTTCTGCGCATGCGCAGTCCACCGGGGGCTACTGCTGGCAAAAACTCTCCAGTTTGCGGCGCTGGGACAAGCCCAACACCTGTAGTGGAGTACCCACGGGGACACACATCTCGAAGAACAGAAGTTACTGAACAAGGTGAGTAACATTTTCATCTTAAAAGGTACTCTAGGCAAAGATAATGCAAAAAACATTTCATTTTCTCAGAAGCTGTACAGATGATGAAATCTTCCATAGATAGAATTCTATGAAAAATCTATTGGGTATTTTCTCTACAAATCAACACAACTTGTTGCATAGTAATCATGGTATAAAATGGGTCAGTTTCTTGCTGTTGGTGAACTCCTTGTTCCAGCTTAAGAATTTCTGCTTTTTACTATTAACTTTGACCCAATAGTAAATCATCAATTCCAAGACTAGAAGGGATCATTGTAACCATCCATTCTGACCTCTTATATAACACAGGCCATAGAACTTCCCCTCCCTCCAATAATTCCAAGAGCAGATCTCTCAGAAAAACACTCAATCTTGATTTTAAAATGGTCAGTGCTGGACAATCCACCATCAATCTGGGTAAATTTCTCCAATGCTTCATTATTTTCACCATTAAAAAGGTATGTCCTATTTCACATCTGAATTTTATCTAACTTCTCTTTCCAGCCACTAGATTGTGTTTTACCTTTCTGTGTGAGATTAAAGAACCCATTATTAAATATTTGGTCTCCATGCGGGCACTTACAGATTGTAATCAAGTTACTCTTTAACCATCTCTTTGTTAAAACTATGTAGATTGAGCTTCTTGAGTCTGTCTATGAGGTATGTTTTCTAATCATTTAATCATTCTCTGTGGCATATCTCTGAATACTCCCCTGTTTATCAATATCCTTGAATTGTGAACAACAAAACTGGACACAGCAGTTGCATTAGTGCCAAATGCATAAGTAAAATAATCTTTCTGATCCTACTTGAGTTTCCCCTGTTTATGCATCCAAGGATCACATTGGCCTTTTGGCCCCAGCATCACAGCTGATTACTCACTCAACTACCCCCAATATTTTTTCTGTCATTGCCTGCTCTCTGAGGCAGAGTAGCTCTAGATCTGGCCCAGTATATTTTAGACAGAAACTAAAGCCTTTCATAGTTATAGAATGTGGATGTACCAAAATTGTAAAATGTGTATAGCCCCTTTCAACTCTTTTGAATTAACTTACATTTTTGTCTTTCTGGAAAAATTGTAGCACATTTTTAGGACTTTCATCCTAAAGTACTTCACAAACTATTGCACCGTCTCTTCTTTATGGGTATGTCTACACTACCACCCTAGTTCGAACTAGGGTGGTTAATGTAGGCATTCAAAGTTGCAAATGAGGCCCGGGATTTAAATATCCCGGGCCTCCTTTGCATCTTGCTGGGCGGGCGCGATTTTTAAATCCCCTTAGGTCGAACTCCGTGCCCGCGGCTACACGCGGCATGGAGTAGGTAGTTCGAATTAGGATCTCTAATTCGAACTACCGTTACTCCTCGTGGAACGAGGTGTACCGGTAGTTCGAATTAGAGATCCTAATTCGAACTACCTACTCCGTGCCGCGTGTAGCCGCGGGCACGGAGTTCGACCTAAGGGGATTTAAAAATGGCGCCCGCCCGGCAAGATGCAAATGAGGCCCGGGATATTTAAATCCCGGGCTTCATTTGCAACTTCGAATGCCTACATTAACCACCCTAGTTCGAACTAGGGTGGTAGTGTAGACATACCCTATGAGCTTAAACTAGTGCCCAACAAAGTGAATGGAAAGGCACCTATTTGGCTTCAGTGGAGAATGGACAGGGTCACTTTCTGACTTTCTGGAACACAGGGAATGAAAGTTTGGATATATCGTTAATATGAATCATATCACCCACCAGCTCTGGAGTGGAGCAGCATCATATTACAAAAGTTTAGGCCAGACATGCTCAGGAATACCTGTCATAGGAAAAGAAACACTGCTGCATATCATTTCTGTTTTTCTGACCACGGAATACATACATTAAACCTAATGGTATAGCTCTGCAACTGCTAAGTGCCCAGTTTAGTTTCATTCTGCAGCATTGAAACTGTGCTTGTTAGTGGGCTTTGGAACAATTAAACCAGGTTTTACTCCAGGAGTATGGTTCCAGGCAATTGCTTATTAATAGAGTAAACAAATGAACAATGGAAAGATAGAAAACAATATTTTGCCTATTGTGACCTTTGACAAAAGGGGATTTTATGGCATGTGTTTTATGCTGTTACTGTGAGAAATATCATGAATACTTAGGGATTCTTGCCTTGAAGTACATCTGCATTCACTTTCATTGAAAATGATGTTCAATGTTCTCTTCTTGTTCTTGGGAATTCAGCAGATCAAAATGAATGAGGTGTTTCTCTGCCTTACCATATTTAGTAATTTGATGAGATAGTTATAATATCCTGTATAGTTCTGTTCCTTAGAGTAATATTGTTCCTGAGTAGAATGTCAAACAGACAAAAGAGCTAATTAAATACTGTTGAAATTTTCTAAGGCAAAATGTATACAAGGTCACATCAAGGGCTTAACTGAAGTTTATTAAAGATTAGCAGTCTATTTCTGTGGGACAAATCCCTCTAGCTATCTTATATGACAGCCTGGCATACTGTTTTCAATAGCAAGCTGTTGTACAATGCAAAATTATAGAATACATTCACTCTTTGTGCATGGCTAACTAACAGGCATTAGGTACTTGGAAGCTTTTTGTTTCAATAGTTTGATTAGTCTTCTTGTTATATTCTGAACAAATAAAACATTTTAAGGTGCTATTTTCTATAAAATGCTTTTCAGGGAAAAATTGTTCTAATATTTCTTGTGCACCCAGAGCTGTACTTTACCACGAATTTAGACTATCCTCCTGCTCTGGTTTTGTGCAGCACCTAGCACAACGGAAATACAGTACAGGTTGGACCTCACAGGTCCGGCACCCTCAGGACCTGAGCGGTTCCGAACTAAGGAATTTGTCGTTCAAGGGAAGGTCAGGCCTTGGACTCTCCTGGGACTCTCCTCCGGGACCCGTTCCAGCCAGTGCACTATCCCCAGCCTACCTGCTTGGGCTCTGCTGCCCCCAGCTCTCTGGTGGGGCTTTTCTATGGGCCGCTGGCCAGTGGGGCTCCCTGTCCTCGGCCAGACTGCTCTCTGGGCCACCAGCCCAACTCTGGCCTCAATTTGGCCACTAGCAACATCTTCAGCTGCGGCTCTCTGGTCCTGCAACATCCTTGGTCCTACCAGCCCTTTGATGTTGCTGGACCTGAGAGTCCCAGACCAGAGAGGTTCAACCTGTACAACAAATAATAGTAATGGAGATTTGGCTTGGAAAAATTTTATTCCTTTTTTAGCTAAGCACTATTCACATATTAAAGAACCAGAATATACTTAGAGACCTTGAGCATTGACAATGCAGCTGCACACACACACAAAAGAAAAAATAAAAAGTGAAGTTTGGGTAGGTAGTGGAGCATGAAGAGACTCAACCATTTATCTCCATTTATATGCATTGCATATAGAGTACAAATGAGATACTATACCGTAATGTTGCCAAAGATGGTAAGACATGGATTATTTACCATGCAAGGATGAAGTGTTCTTGAAAAATATGTCTATTATAGTGAGTATAGAACAACTTGTAGTATTTGTTGTTCTTCTGCAACGGTGGCTCTATTTTTTCAAACTACCATTAATTTTCCTGCCTTGACATTTATATAAATCTGCAGTCTGACTCGTTTCATATAGCGTATATGTGAGCAGTAGCACCAATAATAGAGGATGTTATGATGGCAGTTTTTCAGGCACTGAGAGTGGCAATGTCAAACACATACTATGTCAAGATAGATGTTTGGGAATATTAAAATATTTGTGAGAAAAAAAAATCATATAACCACATCTGAGATCAGCACATAGGCACATAAATGGCCTGATGGAGCAAATACAATTTGAGTGTTTTGCTAAGATCTCTTCATTTGAAAATTGGTCTATGGCTCTTTAGTTTTTTCTAATGTAGGTAGTATCCAATGGATTGAGTCCTTTTATCCTTTACTCATTAAGCGATCTGGACAGGTATAAGAGAGAACTACAGCCATCAATGGCAAATATTTCATGGGATTGATGAAATTTATTGATTTACAGATGCACATACATTTTATCTTTAAAAATACTGTATTGCATTATAGTATAGGTGGAACCTCTCTAATCCAGCACTCTCTGGTCTGGCAACATCCATGCTTCATCATGATTTTAGTTATCCAGAAGTCCACTTATCATGGGTGTTGCCAAGTTTCCTATGGTTTCATAAAGTTTGTTTACAGCCACCAGTCCTAACTTTCAGTGTTCTGTGCTGTTATTTAGCTCTAATTTACTCCTAAATGTCTTCTAAGAGCTCAGGAAGCAGTGGAAGTGTTGATGCTAGACAATATTGACCTCACATGGTTTGGCAAATTCTCTGGTTCAGCACTGGTCAGGTTCCAAGGGTGCTGGATTAGAGAGGTTCAACCTGTAGCATATTTTGTTTTTTATTTATTTTAAGGTTTCTCACTCTCATGGTATCTGGGTGCCTACAATTAATTAAAACAACAACTTCAAAACCTATGCATGTACATAGCTCACTGATGCAGTTAAAGAGGAAATCCACCGGTTTTGCACCCGTGTAAAAATGGTATAGGAAAACTAGGCCAATGCTGTGGTATGCTGGAAATATGGACAAATCCTGTACCCTTGTTCAAATCCTGAGACTCATGACTGAGTGACTAAAGATAGTATGGTATTTGGTTGTTTCTTTTCTATCTCTTCTTTTACTATTTTTGAAAGGTAAAGGGTTAGATGCACTGCATACCACAGTTTATTGCTGACCTAAGTTTGAGATGTAATGCAGCAGGATTTTCCACTGTTTGTGTTGAGTAGCCAAGTCTTAAGGGACTTTAACTTGGCCATTTGCAAATTGGGATTTCCAATGCAAGGTAACATAGTTTGAAATATACAGTCACAAAATATTTTACAAACTGTGATAGAGATTATGACTATACTTTGAGACCACTTATTTAACATGAACCGCAGCTACTTCCAAAATAAAACATTGTGGCGCTTTAACAATTTAAAACACGCAGAGAAAACTTGAAGGGGAAGTTAAGTAAGCAGAATGTAATACTGTAGTTGGAATTTGGCCTGAACATCATGTTCATTCCTTCACTTTTGGGGAAAGTGCCATGAGTTTTTAATGACAACAGTTTTATGGTTTTATGTCTTATCTAAAAGACAGCACTTTTGCCATGAAATGTCTCTTAGCAGCACCATGCTAGGGAATTAGTTACTCAGAGGGACAGTGGAGGATATTGAAGAGTTGGCAGTTTATTAATCCTACACTACAGTGGGTCCTAGGTGGTTAGCATATCTATGATCATAACTCCAAACCTCTAGAGCTAGTGCAAGATAATGCTGACATTTTCAACATTGTTTTGCTGCTTCCCTCAAAAGCGGAAATTTGGGGACACTTATTACTAAGAAGCTCATGACGCATAATTCCTAAGGGTCACCTGTAAAAGTAAAGCACTCCCTGTTGGCTATCTGAATTATAGCAGTATGTTCTTTTGTTGTATTAATATATAATAGGCATATCAGGTAAAGGGTATTTCACACGTGTAGAACGTGTAGTGGAGGGCAGGTAATAGCTTATATTGCACAAGTTGGTCTGTATTTAGAGCATTCATTCTGACCAGGGGAGCCCACAAAATTGTTGGGCCTCTGGGCTAGGTGGGGGCCCCTGGCTCTGTGCTCCTGGAAGGGGCAGGGTCTTGTCCAGACGGGGCAGGGCTAGAAGCATCCAGCCCTCACTGCCTTCTGGACTGTGCCTCAACCCCTCTCTCCCAGGCATCTCTGAGGGCTGGTTGGGGGAGGAGTCAAAGCACAGTCCGGAAGGTGCTGTGGGCTGGCTGCTTCTAGTCCCGCCCTCAGAGCTTCCTGGAGTGTGCTATATAGGGCTTTTGTGGCAATTTAAAGGGCCTGGGATGTCAACCATCACTGCTGCTTGCAGTAGCAGTAGCCAGGTGCCCCTGGCTCTGGGGCAGTGCCCTTGTTCTTCCCCCCATCGGCGGGCCTGATTCTAACTGACCTGGGGAAAGTGGATTAAATTGAGTTTGGGGTAGAGTCTGTAGTTGACTCAGATGAGAACAGTGTCTTATGTGGAATATATGAGAAGCATAATGGGTCTGATGTTATGATCTTTGGTCCTTAAGGGTAGTGAAGGGTTTGGTCTCTAGCATCCAGTTTAGGGGTTTGGTTCACAGTTTATAAGCTACTAAATATCTTTTTCTGTAAGATAATAGAGTTTTGTGATCTAACAGTGAAATTTATGGTATGGTAATCAGAGGTGGTAATCAGGATAGGGACAAGAGGGGAAATTAAACTTGTTGTTGGACCTCAGAGAAGTGCTTCCAGAAATTTTGTGGATACATATGTGGATTATATATATTTTGTATCTAGAGCCCTGCAAATCTGCAAATATACGCTTTATTTCCACAGGTATCTGCATCTATGGATATAGATATCCATGGATCATTTTTGCAAATGTGGACGCGGATATAAATTTTGTTTCTGAGCATGGTTCTACTTATTGAACTTTCCTCTGGGGAATGCAGGAGCTACATTGACTGAAATTCTTCTCTTGTACTATTCCCATGGTTTTCATAATTTATCACAAAATCTGGTATCTTTGGAGACCATGCACTGTGGGGGTCAGATTTTCCACAGTAAATAACTTCAAAATGTCCTTCCAACATATTGAGGTATAACTTGTATATCAATTTTTTAGAATTCAGGTTTCCCCTTGCTACACTCTAACCCCCCTCCCCATAATTGAAGTCTTATTTTTAAAAATAGCAGTTTTAAAAGATTCAGCTCTCTAAATACCTTGTGGGATCCACTTCAAACCACTTAAAAATGATCACCTAACAAAAGATAACATGTACAAAATGTTAAACCAAAAAGAGTTTTCTGTTTGAAAGTTGAGGTTGAAGGGGGATCAAAATTAGACTTATAAAGGAAAAATGCCTTAAGATGTTAGTTATGGAGTTACCACCATGGCTCCACAGTAAAAATGTGATTAAATATTTATCCATAAAGCTCATCACATAGATCATAATCCTGACATGATATATGGTAAGAAAAAATGTATTTAGTAGAGGCAAAGCCGGGAACTAAGAACATCTGGTCCAGAATTCCAAATGGCTCTAGCAACACCTCCACCAGCTTTTATATTTACATGGAAAATTCAGGTAGTGAGGGGTACACAGCTTTGGAAAAAACATTGGAAAGGAAGATGCACCATACAGTACTAACATTTAATTTATCACCCTATAATTTTCTCAAACTACACAACAGGACTAGCACAGTGCAAGCCTTAATGAAGGGTGTGTAGTACTTCACATATCAAATTGCAGTTTATATATGCTCAATGAAAAATCATTTTGATGTGCCTTCTCTCTTATTATTAGGCACCACAAGGCCACATAAGGAGGGGGAGGTCCCAGGCGTGGACTATATTTTCATCACTGTTGAAGATTTTATGGAACTGGAGAAAAGTGGTGCTCTCTTAGAAAGTGGAACATATGAAGGTAAGTGCATTTGTATTGCTTAATCTGTTTTATCTTTTCTTTATGTATTTCCAATTTAGCAGAATTGCATTAGGACATCCCATTACAAATGTGCTATTGCTACAATTATGTGAAACTTATGACGAGCCAAATGGCAATTGTGAAAATATTTTCATATGAAAAAGCTAAAATGCAGATGGGTTCATTGTAGTTCTAATATATCACTCGAACTGAGAGAGACACTGAGACCATATAAGTTGTCATGCAGCACAACAGGATAATACTCTGAGGTTGTATGAAAGAAACATTAGATCCTTATGCCAAGAACCTGAGGCAACGTAGATGAAGATCAAACATATAATTGCTTATTTAGTGCGTTTACAGGACAAAGCAAAGTCTTCAATGAGAAAACAATTGTAGGGTTGAACACTTTCCACCTGCTTATACAATATGGATGGTCCTGTAAATATCGGTGTTCATTGGTGACCAAGACGTCTCAATTTAAGTAATGCAGGAGGGCTTTGTAATGTCATGTCTCTTGGGCTTTGTAAAACAAATACTTAAAAGAATTCATTAATTTATGTGTCTGTCAAATAGATAGGGATTCTCAGTGATTGCTGTGTTCAAAACTGTCTGTTTAAGGGGAGAAGAGCTAGCAGCTTAATGCAGAGCAGTGTTCCCCTGAGGGGCAGAGTTGATTCATCTGATTTCAAACCTCTTCCAAAACATAGCTATCCTGAAAGCCAAACTCTTGTGAATTGGTGAGTTGAAAATCCCAAACACTAATGAAACCAAAAATCTGCACTAAAAATAATGTTTGTTTTAAATAGAAGTATGTAAGAATAAATCTAAAGGATCAATATTTTTATTTCAGTTATCTTCAAAAGCAAATGTAACATTAAAAACTTACCATCTTTCTTCCTGAAAAAATATGGCCGACTCCTGCAGGGAGCTCTGTGTGGGCAAATTCAGTTGCAGGATATGACCCTATATTTGTACCATGTAATAAAAGTAGCAATAATAATTTTTATCCTGACCTTGTCCCAATCAGAGAAAAACTCTCAAATAAAGAGCTGTTTCCATCAAAGAAAATAATTAGCTCTCTTATAATTAGCATGAAGTAAAGTAAATCCTCTCTCACCTCATCAGCACAAAGTACCCATTGGAAAGTAAATTTTCATAAAAGGCTAGATCAATACACAAATTATGGCAAAGAAGAGTTTCCATTAATGGAAGACAAATAACTGGAAAAATGTGTCTCTTTCCTTCTATTCTCTTTTTTACTGTGTGACATTAAGGAAAAAACTTGCATAAATAATAACACAAAGGTAAGGTAATACTGCAGTGGTGCATTCGTTGGATCTTCATTGAATGCTGAGCCATCTCTGTAGGTCTCTTTATGTTAATTTAGGTTTTGAAGGTCACATTAAAGCTAAGTAAGTTTAGCACAGGTCTGTCAATGCTTGACAAGGTAATTTCATTAGTTTGTAGCAACATTGTAGAGGTTGACCTGCTCATTCAAATTAAATCACAAGGTTCTTTCTTTCCTTGAGGGATACAGAGAAGTGTCTTTTAATACCAACTACCAGAAGCTGAGTGGACAGCAAAGTGAAATGTTCTGAATTTGTTGATTGGAAAGCTTATGAAAGCATCAGTCTGCTGAAAATGTATCTGGATAAGGGACCACAAGGCAACAAAATGTCTAATACATCTTTTCCTGTGTGATTTTTGGCAATCTTGCCATTTGCCAAAGACAAACCAAATACAAATCTTTTCCCTACTGCAAAGGTCTTCCATTACGATGTGTGTCATAGCAATTAAGCTGATAATGTGCTGGGACGTACACCTGGCTTACATATGGACAGTGCTGCCTTCTTCTTTAAGAATGTAAGAATGGTCATACTGAGTTAGACCAAGGGTATGTCTACACTACCACCCTAGTTCGAACTAGGGTGGCTAATGTAGGCATTCGAAGTTGCAAATGAAGCCCAGGATTTAAATATCCCGGGCTTCATTTGCATCTTGCCAGGCGGGCGCCATTTTTAAATCCCCTTAGGTCGAACTCCTTAAGTCGAAATCCCCTTAGGTCGAACTCCATGCCCGCGGCTACACGCGGCACGGAGTAGGTAGTTCGAATTAGGATCTCTAAATCGAACTACCGGTACACCTCGAATTAGAGATCCTAATTCGAACTACCTACTCCGTGCCGCGTGTAGCCGCGGGCACGGAGTTCGACCTAAGGGGATTTAAAAATGGTGCCCGCCCGGCAAGATTCAAATGAAGCCCGGGATATTTAAATCCCAGGCTTCATTTGCAACTTCGAATGCCTACATTAGCCACCCTAGTTCGAACTAGGGTGGTAGTGTAGACATACCCCAAAGGTCTATCTAATGCAGTATTCTGTCATTTGACAGAGGCCAATGTCAGGTGTCCACAGAAAGTGAACAGAACAGGTAGTGATAAAGTAATCTACCCCTGATGCCCATTCCTAGCTTCTGGCAAACAGAGGCTAGGGACACCATCCCTGCCCATCCTGGCTGATAATATGGATGGACCTTTCTTTCATGAATGTACCTATTTATTTTTTGAATGCTGTTATAGTCTTGACCTTCACAACATCCTTTGGCAAGAAGTTCCTCACTGTTCCTCACTGTTATGGTATTGTCCAGTTTGCCTGGATCCAAACACTACCCCTCATGGGAGTCTAAGAGGTTGCATCAATAGACTTGGGTTCACAGAGCTTCTCCTATAGTGCTAAAATATTTGCGTAGACTAGAGGCTTGGGCTCTGAAGCTCACCTCCCTCCCAAGGTTTCAGAACTCAATCTCCAGCCTTTGAAGAGCTTCAATGTCCATAAAGCTATTTTTAGCATGGCAGCACCCTGTACTTTTCATCTCCTGACCAATGGCCCCAAAATTGAATTATTATAAAGTTTTCCAATGTTAGAGAAGAAACAGGCGTCCCAGGAGCAGATGGGGTAAACGGAACCACTTTATTGCCTACACACGTTTACCTCAGACATTAACACAGTGTCGGAGTAGCAACAACCTGGTGACACTCGCACCCTTTTATCTTTTTTAGTATGTTAATTCACATGTCTATCACTACTTTTCCTAAAGCCTTATTTAGTAATGTTAACTCCCATAAAATAAATATTAATAAGCAAATAATGAATACAATTATACCCGCCCCTAATTTACTATTTACAGAATTTCTAATTGAATCAATACTTCCTATGCTACAAACTAACAGGTCACAGAGATTACAAGGGATTTCGACACTGAAGATAAGTTATGCAGAGCCAATGAGGATAAGCAAAAGACACAACAAAGTCTAGCTGCATGCTTATCTATTTTCCAAGGCTGCCAGGATAAAGGGGAAAAACATGTTTGAAGGGCAATGGCAATGCCTTTTCTGGTTAGACCCCTTACCCACTAATGTAGAGCCATTCCAGACCCCTATTAATTTTTACACCCTCCAACATCCAACATCTATTAAAAAGGATGGATGAGGCCCTCCAAATCCCTGTTGAGGAGGTACAGGTATAGACAAACAGGTTAATGGACATAATTCAGGATTCCTTGTGAGGAAAAATAGTCCTTTGTATCAATGGGAATATCATGGACCCTGGCAGATTCCTGTGGCAGACACTTGCTTTATTCCTCACTGCCACCTCTCATAAGGCATACAGGAAATACTAAGTACATCTCAAGGGTGCAGAATTCTTTTACATGCAGCCTATCACATCCTGCCTTGTGGCCACAGTGATGGATGAAAAGCAAAACAATTCAAGTCCACACCAAAAAAGAGCCAGCCAAATAAACTAGCTGGCTCTTTATCTGGCTGGAAACCCTATTCCTTGGTAAGCATACAGTTTTGCATGGCTAATTATCAAGCCATATTGCCCAGGTATTACTTCCACACAGATTAAAGACGGCTTGACTGTGAATACCTTGCCCAATCAGATTTGTAAGGACTTCACATCACTAGTCATTTACAGTCATCTAATGGCCAGGATAAGTCACCAAGTGGTGGATACAGCTGCTAGCTAGACCAATGCCAACTTTTGTCATGAGAAGGACATCATAGCTTCAGGGATGAGGATTTCCCAGGGAAGTCCAAACAATGATGGAAGACACACCTTTCAGAAGAGCTGAATTGTTCATTTCTAAGACTGATGAGGCCCTCCAAATGCTGAAGGACTCACGAGCCACCCTACATTCCTTTGGGGTCTACATGCCAGCTCCTCAGAGGAAACACGTAAAATAGCCTTAACCCTCACGGAGACTGATCCCTTCAAGAGAAACATCCTTTTGAAGAGATGACCGGTTTCTGAGTACCAAGGGAAAGAACAAGGAGGGATCTCCCTTTCTGTTACATGGGCTCTAAAGAGGATCAGAGACAGCTGGAGAACTCCTACTAAGATCCAGTGAGGCAATTTGGAGTCAGATTTGGTCTAGTCCTTCTTGTATAATTAGGTATTGTTGGAAGTGAATGATTTATTTATATTTATATCATAGCAGTGATTGAAGGTTCCATTTTAGGATACATTGTACTATGTGATATACCAGCAAATGACTAGATATGGTCTCTACCAAAAATATCTTACAATCTAAAAGTGCCATTTTTTTCTAAAAAGAATTGCCGGCCCCTGAACAAAGGGGGGGGGGCGAGGAGGGAGGGGGTAAACTCTGCACTCCAGAAAGGAGTGGGGTCTCAGGCAGAAGGGGTGAGACTGGGACATCCAGGCCTCAGCACAGTTGGGACCGCACCACACACACCCTCCCCTCCCAGCCAGCCTTCAGAGCCTCTTGGAATGCACAATGCAACACTCTGGTGGTGATTTAAAGGGTCCAGGGTGTTTTTGATTTTTTTCCACCACTGAGACTTTGCCTGACACTTCCATCGCTCTTGTGACAAGTGAATGACTGAAGAGTTCCATACATCTGCAGTAACTCCATGTTTAAAACTGTATACTTTTCCATTTTTCACAAATCTGACAAAAACATTATTGTTTTGTTTAGTTTTAGTTTTTCTGCCCTTTTGCCAAGTGGTGAGACTATTTTGGTTCACTTTTAGTTGTACTCCTGCTGAAAATACCTTGCCATCTCTGTACTGATGTATTCTTTTAAACTGGTGAAATGCTGCAAATATTGTGAAAAAAACCAGAAGTTCAGTCACCCAGGCTGTAAGTGTGGCTACATCTAGACTGCGTTTTTTTTCCCCGGAAAAAGATATGCAAATTGCGAACTGCAATTTGTGTATCTTTTTTCAGGGGCTTTTTTTGGGGGGAAGAG
The DNA here is from genome assembly GCA_032595735.1 of Pelochelys cantorii. Taxonomy (NCBI): domain Eukaryota; kingdom Metazoa; phylum Chordata; order Testudines; family Trionychidae; genus Pelochelys; species Pelochelys cantorii. The sequence continues at coordinate 325,740,616 of CM064326.1, read as the reverse complement.
GCTTTTCCGAAATTTGGCCAAATTTCAGAAAACCCTCCTTTTTCGGAACATTCCTTATTCCTCTCACCAGGAGGAATACAGGAATGCCGAAAGAATGCACCCGCTTTTTCGGAAACTGTTCTGAAAAAGCGGAAGTTTTCCCTGGACGTGGCTCTGCAGTCTAGCCATAGCCTGTAGCAGAAGAAAGAAAGGGCCACTTCTTGCTCCTATTGAAGTCAATGACAAAACTCTCATTGACTTCAGTAAGAGGATTAGTGGCCCCAAGTGCATGATAAGGCTTTCATGAAATCCCTCAGAGTTATCTGTTTATATGTAAGTGAATTGCTTCTTTCTTTTCTTGCAAAATGTACATTTGTTGACGTATTGCAGGCAAGGAAAGAAAGTCTCTTTATAGTAAGCACAGTTTATTGAAGATAATGGGCCAAATCCAGAAGGCCTTACCCTTTGTTTTTCTTAGACAAAACTCCTGTTAACTTTACTGAGTACAGGACTTCAATATTTGGTTAGTTTAGTATGAGATACTGAACATCACATATCATGCAAAAATATAGTTTATATTCAGGTAACATAGTGAGATAAAATAATAGTACTATAATGGACTAGGTAGTATGTATGTATATGAATCAGTGCCTTATATTGAACAGAATTGGAACTGTACAGCTGTGTGTCACGTGCCCCATATTGCTGTACACAGAAGGAGTTCAGGTGGCAGGTTCCTGTGCTTTTTGAGACAGATTAGCTCAACTCTTTTAGTGAAATTACAAGTCATGGCATGTTGAAAAAATTATAGCCATGCATTCACAGATGATAGCATACGCTAAATAGAAGTTGAACCTTTCTACTCCAGCACCCTCGGGACCTGAACAATGCTGAACCAATGATTTTGCCAAATCATGTGAGGTCAATATTATCTAGCAGCATTACCAACACTTCCACTGCTTAGAAGTCTCAGAGGAGTAGCCATAATAGTCTGTAATGTAAAAAAACAAGGAGTAGTCCTATAGCACCTTAAAACGAACAAATATAGTATCATGAGTTTTCGTGGCACAACCCACTTCTTCTGAAGTTAGTGTTACAGGACCACTCATTTGGGGAGGAGCTCTTAGATGACATTCAGGGGTAAATTAGAGTTAAATAACAGCATGGAACACTGAGAATCAGGATTGGTGGCTGTGAACAAACTTTATGGGACTGCAGGAAACTTGGCTACACCCATGATAAGTGGACTTCCAGCTAAATAAAATCACGTCGGACCATAGATGTTGGTGGACCAGAGAGTGCTGGACTAGAGAGGTTCAACCTGTAAATAAAACAGACTTCATATAAATAAATTTCAGAATGATGTGCTAAGCACTTGGTAAACAAGATGATGTGTATGTATTCTCTTCCCATCTCCTTTAAATGGAAAGGCTTGGCTCTGTACACTTTTATCTCTCTGACCTGTCAAGACCTCTTTAGAGACTTAATTTGTGAATAACTGGCTTGAGAGACCTTTTGGCTTCCTTATGTCAGCACAACTTTGTAGTGCATATACTAGAAGGAAAATACTTATGAAATTTATGTTTGGAAAATGTTAATATGCATAATAGAAATGCAACAAATTGTTTTCCAAAACAAAAATGCATTTAGTACATAGGCTGTTGTTTCCTATAAAACTTAATTATAGAATATTAAGATTATTGAAGAGTTGGAAGAACAATGTACATAATGGACAGAATGGAATTTTTAAAAAATCAACTATATATTTGAGAGCATTTGTCTGTCTGTCTTTCTGTCTGTTTGTTCAAGAACTCCTGCTAAAGGGTAAAATCTAGGACCATCAAATTAGGTATACAGCTTCCTCTTGCCATAATTTAAAGCAACATGAGGGTTTGTTTTGCCAGGAAAACTGGATGTGCCTGGAATGGGATTGCTTCTTATAAAACCATACCAAAAAGGGACAGAATCTCCTGGCAGTTGTAAGGGGCTGGATGAGGCGTTCTTCCTCCCCACCCCCCCATCCAGGACTGGTCCAACCCTGAGCCTCCCACCCCACAAGTGCCCTGTAGGGTGGGCAGGGAGGTTGAAGCTGCCCCACCAAAATTCATATGGGGACATTATTGGCTGTTCCCCTTTACCAAGGAGCAAGGGGAAAGTTTGCTGCATTCCTCTCTCTGGCTGGGGAGCGCAGGGGGCAGATGAATCTGAACCTGCCCCTGTGGGAGGACATGTACCTTTTCCCCAGTTGTGCCCACTGGACCTGCAGTAGCCATGAAGAGACACTTCTTACCTGGACCCAAGCTGCTGGGGTAGTCCTCTTCCCCGGAGCAGCCTACATACTGAACCTCTCATCCCCAGCCCTAACCCAGAGAAATGATTTAAATTTTTCCAAAACACAAAAATTAATTTAGGACCTGAGCACAGCTTGTTCAGAGCTTCAAAAGGATGTAAAAAGATGACAAAAACCTTGATAAATCAAGTATGCTAAATTAACCCAGCATTCCAAGGCTACCTTTGCTGGCTGGAACCCTCTTGTGGCATGCAACCTCAAATCTGACAGTTTTTCCCCTTCCTGCTGTCAATCATTTAGTTGTGTGTCTATTGGTTTCTTGTCAAGAGCCCAACCCTCTTGCCAGGCCATTATTGGTTTCTGCCCCCTAGGGGTAGCAAAGATTCAGGAATGTCATCATCCTAGCCAAGGACAGATAGTTCCAGGCTCCTGTGTGAAGCAGCAGTTGCTCCCGGTCTCTTGCTGTTCCCTGAGCTGCTTCCTACTTCACCTCCTTTGCAAGCTTTCCCCAGACACTGCATCCAGAAAACAGTCTGTTCAAGGGTTCTCCTCCCTGACAGCCCTTTCCTCTTTACAGCTCTCTTGAGGCCATCAATCAGCCTCATCTTAGCAGATAGACATTTTTTCCTATTAACCCTTTAGTTGCCGTGGCAGCAGAAACTCCAGACCCTATGACAATAATTCTTTACAGGTGGTTTATTATATCAGGTGGCATTCTTTTTTTTTCCTTAATTTTGTGTGAGAAAATTTATCTTATCTGCCATTATGCACAGAAAATGTCTCAGATTTCATTCTGCTGTTATTGTCACAGAAATCCACCCTTTATCATTTAGTGGGTTTTTTTTAATTTTGCAAAACTCTCCTATATAGTCAAAAATTCAGAGACTGGCTGAATGACCATTCCCAACACTGCCTACACATAGATTAAAATCCTGTCCCCATTGAAGTCAGTAACAATACTCTGATTGATTTAAATGAGGTCAGGATTTCACCTCTACTACTCTACTATTTGGATAATGTGTGGCAGTAGAATAAATATTAGAATTTCCCTTTTAACCCAGAACTCTTGAATTAATTAATATACTTGTAATAAGATGACTGCATATTTCCTTCAAGATGTACTTTGTGCCCATAACATTTTTGATGATCTTTTTGCCATATTTTTCCTGTATTTGCGGAGACTAATTTTCAGTTGTTTTACAAATGATTACGTAAGATATTGGCTGGCATCTCTCCATTTGTAAATACTGTGGAAGCAACATTGTTGTTATATAGTCCTAGGAGATGCCTCTCCCCCTTTCCAATTTCCAGCTGTGATTATCATTCAGCCCTATATCTTAAGCCTTTTCATCATCCATATGTCTTTTAATATTAGGATTATTTTAAAATTTGAATGATGGATTTTTTGTAAAATATTAGTTTATTATTTTATTGTAATGATTATCATTATAATAGTAATAATTATCAATTTTTAAATAATGGAGTTAGAAATTCAAGATTTGGCCCCATGGTTGTATTTCTATAGCACTGCCTCCTGCCAGAATGCTTGGAATGCTGTGCAAAACAAATGAAACAAATACAGAGTAATACAATGCTGCCCTCTTAAGCAAGTAAAAAAGCCCAATTTTAACAGGGAAGTAAATGGATTGAAAAGGCCTGGATATAGCTACTAATACAGCAATAATAATGATGATTTAAAAATAATCTTTTTATGACAAGTGAAGTGTTTTAAAAGCAGGGAAGAAATTAATTGAGATGTAAATTAAAGCAAAGAGCAAGGTCCACTCTGAAAGGATCAGCAAAGCAAAAGTGTGATGGTCACTTTTCAGACCCAGCAGTTTATAAGCATGGATACCTACTAGAAGGAGGAAGGAATAAGTCTTAAATATAGCCAGAGAGTTGTGGTCTGACTGATCCCTCTCACTAGTTTTACACCAGTGTACTTCTGTTGACTTCAGCAGCATTGCTGTTAGTTTACACAAGTGGAAGCGAGAGCAGAATCAGGCCCTTGTCTTTTAAATATTGCAGAGCTTTAAACCTGAAATGCTAGGGATTGTTTCTGTTTTAAAAAAGCAAGAGGTAGAACCTTCAGAAATGAAAGTGTTGAAATGCTTCATAATATTACACCAAGTCCATCACCACGTATGTACTGGAGATAATGGGCTCTCTTCTGCTTCTTACGTTAATGAACTCAAAGGCATCAAACTGTGCCCTTGTTTTGGGTGTTAGTTCAATGCACTTATGTTTACTAGGGCATGGCAAAGGGAGGAATTACAGTTTAGTAAACAGAGGGTAGCCGAGTTAGTCTGTACAGGATAAACTTAAAAAACAACAACCGGTCTGGTAGCACTTTATAGACTAACAAAACATGTAGATGGTATCATGAGCTTTCATGGGCACAGCCCACTTCTTCAGATGACCAGAGTTTTGAGTTTAAGATGAACAAACACAAAATAAATAGGGGAGAAGGGAGAAAGGGGAAGAAAAAAAGGAGGGGGGGCGGGAAACAAGGATCAGCGCTTACGAAAAAATCAAAGGGAAAAACAGGAAGGCAGAAGGGTCATCAGTAAGCACCACAAACAGCTCTCTGTGTAGATTCCTGTGTCAGTAACACCCCCCCCCCCAAATGTATTGATTTTGATCCTTATCTGCTTCATTTTAACTGGCCAATCTTCAGGTGCTTACTGATGACCCTTCTGCCTTCCTGTTTTTCCCTTTGATTTTTTCGTAAGCGCTGATCCTTGTTCCCCGCCCCCCCCTTTTTTTCTTCCCCTTTCTCCCTTCCCCCCTATTTATTTTGAGTCTGCTCATCATAAACTCAAAACTCGGGTCATCTTAAGAAGCAGGCTGTGCTCGGGAAAGCTCATGATACCATCTACATATTTTGTTAGTCTATAAAGTGCTACCAGACTGGTTGTTGTTTTTTAAGTTTAGTTTAGTAAACATAATTCCTATCTGCCACTTTCTTATTCTCCACAAGAAAAGAGAAAACAAGGCTTTTCTATGGTTGTACTACTCAGACATAAAAGGTGACTTTCACAAGTCACATCTACAGAATAGTTTTAAACTTCTGCAATGTCAAGATGGTGTGACAGATGTCCCCATCCCCTGCAATGTCTGATCTGAATTTTACCTCCTGTATAAATATTGATGATTTTAATAATTGTTATTCTGTCACTGTGCATCTTAAGAATGTATTTCTCTGTCTTAAGTCATGCTGCATGAAAAGAGCATACAGCGATTAGTTTGATGTTGAAATAGTACCTTCATAGTAGGTAGCGTTATGAGTGTTAGTAGGGATTGAGCAATGGATTGGTACACAAAGATGAGCAAAAGGGCAGCGCTTCTTTGGGCAGAAACCTGTGAAATGTCCCATTGGAATCAAGAAGCAGTGAGAAGGAAATGAGAAGCTGATCATTGTTACAGAGCAGAAGAGTATAATCCAATGTCCATATACCATTTGCAATTGAAATAAGTCCTTTTTGACGTCTAGATTGGAATGAATGATACCAGGGAAATTGAGACACCTCCACAGGAAGCAAGGCTTACACACAGACAGACTCTTGAAAATCTTTCCCGTGAGGAGGCTGGCCCAGATTTTTTAGATTAGCCTTTATATGCCCGATGCCAGACAGGAGAGGAGTGAGATGGGTTTAAGAACATGCATGCACGTATGCTACTCAGCCAGTCCCAAACCACAATTTATAGAAGTCTCAGGGCTGCTTTATATTATAGCAACTGATAATTGCTCCAGAGAAGATCAGCCAGACATAGAACTCCCTGGCTTTCATCCCTTTCCCTGACTATGCCCAGCTGAATTCTGAAGTATTAGGGGGTCCTATGCTGCACTGTGCATATCTCACTGCTCAAACAGCCCTTTCGGCTGTTGGCAGCCAGCGTAAATTATAACATCATTCAGCATGCTTTAATTTATGCCATTGACTTCTTCAACCTCCAGAGGGTCCCAGAATCCTGAGGAGTCCAAAAGTACCCTAAAGCCATCATAATAGTTATGCCTTGTCTGAGTTATACAGAACACTTCTCAGCTCCATCCCATATCTGCCCCATTGCCAAAAGATACTGACAAACTGAAACTTCAGGGAATGGCAACTAAAATTGTCAGGCAGGTGTAGGGATGTATTTAGCTTGTTTAAGCAATGACTGAGGGTCATAATATAAAGTGTGCAAGCCCCTAGAATACAGAAATAATACTTAGTGTCACTAAAGTATATATCTAGGAGCATTGGGAAGAAATTAGCAAAGAGGGAAGATTATGTTTAATGTTAGGATATATTCTGACAGTGAGTTGTATTAAACTATGGGCAATGAACTTTGCTGCGTTGGCAGATAAATTAACTGAAAGCATCTATTAAGTGTTATCTATTTCTAATTTCTGTGTGAGATTTTATTCTAAGTGCTCCCAAACTTAAATCCTGAGTGGCAAATTTACAACCATAATTTATTATTACACAGCTAGATTATAAACTTTTAATACTGACATCACTGAATGCTGACATCACTTCAACTGTGATAGGAGTGCTACCGCTTTAATTCAAAATTAGGGTAGTGATTTGCGCCAAATTGAAAAACAAAGCACTTATTCCCTTTACTCTGTGTAGAATTGGACCCAGTGGGGTACACATGATATTGCTCCAAAAACACACATTTATATTTATGCTTTTTTCCCCACATGTTTAGCATACCAGATTACAAAACATAATAATAGATGCCCTATCTATGGAGAAAGATGTAGCTAAAAGGCACATGAGAAAAGTTTTTCTTCGTTCCCTCACTTTTTTTATTTTAGAAACAAAATGTTTGGCAAACTGTCTAGTTTGTATAAAAGTTCAGAGGTTAGTAAGGATGATCAAACAGACTCCCTCTGTACCTCTATATCGTCTTCAATTTATTATTATTACATGCTTTCATTTGTTCATACTCAGTACTTTTCTATTGTATTCAAGGGACAGTGACTTTCTTGTAGCAAATGTAAATTCAGTTTGATTACCTTGAACTGCCACCAAAACAGTTCAGATGTTGCCCTAGAGACAGGTAATGTTTTATGAGAGATTCCTCACATCTCTTGGGCCAAATTATGAGCTGACTAAGGTGGAACTGCAGAATTCCCCCTTTGCACAAATGAAGTCAGTCAGGATAGCACTAAGTTAGATCTTTGTAATCTTTGCATTCCCCTGATTCTCAGCCAGCTAAGTGTCCTTCAATGTGAGGTACTGCAGCCTGGAGGACATTAAATTCTGACAGCTGTCATAAACTCTACGGTAATCAGGGATCAGTGGAGGTGCATGGGATAACTGACACAACATAACCTACACCAGCACTGGGGGGGAGAGGTCATGGTGTGTAGGAGCCTTTGCACTCATTCTTTGTCACTAGAAGATGCTACTATGCCAGTATAACCCTCTTGCACTGGACTATGCATAGGGCTGTTTTGCTCTGACAACATGTTATAAAGTGGCCTTAGGAAAAGGGAGCAGCTGAGGGTTGTACCACGTCCTTGCAGGTCTGACTGTATTTCTTTTGCTTTAACTGGAAATAGATTGGAGTTTTCCCCCGCTGCGCCCCCCCCCCACCTCCTCGCCCACTCTAGTGGTCAAAACAACACCTGGGGCCTGTTTCTTCTGTTTATACTGAACTAACTCGGGAGTAACTAAATTTCAAGTTAATGGAATTGCACCGGTGTGAAACCAGCATAAGGTGTTTTGAGATAACTTTGGTGTTTTGGAAGGGCATGAATTGTCTTGTATCCACACACACAAGTTTTTTATTTTCAGTTTATCTGATGGTTTATCCCACTACATTTAATTAATCTTCTATGGAAGTGATAGAACTCTATTCCAGAAGGAATTATTCTAGTATCAGACTGTGTGGATGCACATGTATTTCAAATTAACTATGGGGCTTCCTTCAGTCCTCAACTAACACCATTTCACACTTGGTCCAGTGTGTCTGTTTTCCTGTGTGACCTCTGGGGTCATCCTGACCAGATGTCACCTCCCTTTTTAAATGATGGTACATAGCCAGGTGCACGCCTTAGTTCACATACCTGGACTCCATCATAATAATCATACTCTGTACAGGACTGTCAACAAACTTCACCGCGCCCTGAGCATTGGGACGGGCTTGGTCCTGGGACCCTAGAAGAGGTGAGGCCTCAGACAGAAGGGATGGGGATAGGGGCAGCCACCCCGTAGTAACCCCCCTCAGTGTGGGGGAGCTCCAGGGCAGCTACCCTCTCTCTCCTCCCTCCCCCATAAGCAGTCTTGGTGCTGTGCTTCTTCAGAGTCCAACCAAGTTGTTCGGAACTTCCTTGCCTTCTGGGAAGAAGAGCATGTCCAGTGATAACTTAACAGAAGTACAGTGTACTGCAATGCAGTGATTTATCACCATCCAGCAGAACAAATTCACCAATGGTATTCCTGAACAGACCCAGTGCTGTGCAAGGGGGCTCCCACAAAAATACAAGAACATGAAGGACAAAACCAAGAGTGCGGGTACTTCTCTTAGTATCTGCCCTTCTGATGTGGAGCCAGATTGACTCTCAGGCTTGGTATACAGTAGGCTGAAGAGATTTAGACTGTTCAGGATCTTGGATCACTTGCATGCCTTCTAATGCTTGCATAACCAATCTTATACTTGCATAACCAATTCTGAAATAATTATGTCACTTCCAAAGCAGATTAGGAGACTAATTTCAGTGGGAGAAGACTCTAGGTAAACTGACAAAAGACCTTCTGTGTGTGTATTCAAGGCAGTTTATGCCAAAAACCTTTTCTGTGTAGTCAGTCCCTTACACTGGTTTCATGCCAGTGCAATTCCATTAAATCCAAATTAACTCTTGATTTAATCCAGTATAAACAAGACATAAAGAGACCTTTGAGTATTATTTTGACCACCTGAGGGCTTCAATTTATTTTCAATTAAAGCAACAGAATTACAATCAGAACAGCGAGGACAAATGTGCTAAAAGAATACAATGGCTCAGATGCTTCTCTGTGTTAAGGCCACTGTACATCATGCTGCCAGAAGGAAACAATCCTAAAGATGATATACATAGGTGCAGGAAGGTTGTGCCAGTACAACAGGATCCTCTCGTAACAGAACGAGTGCAAAGGCTCCTATATCAAGTTCAGGGTGTAGTGCTGGTGTAGGGTGGTAGCATCAGAGAGCCCTTGCATCCCAAGTGATCCCTGTCTGCCATATGCCCCTTTGGATCTGTGAATAACTGGCAACATTTAGAGCAACCTCCAGGCTGCAGTAAATTACACTTAGGGTATGTCTACACTGCAAAGTTAATTCAAAATAACAGCCGTTATTTCGAATTAACTTTAATAGCATCTACACATACAAACCGCTATTTTGAAATAAAATCGAAATAGTGGAGCCCTTATTTCGAATTAGGTAAACCTCATTCTACAAGGAATAACACCTAATTTGAAATAGCTAATTCGAAATAAGTGCTGTGTAGACACTTATTTCGAATTAGGGGGCCTCCAGCCCTTCTCAGGGAGCCCTGGTGGCCACTCTGGGCACAACCAGGAAAACTTGTCTGCTCCCCCCCCAGCCCAGGAGCCCTTAAAGGGGCAGACTTTGGCCACAGTGCCTGTGCCAGTTGCCAGCCTCCCAGCACACAGCCAGCAGACTGTGCACCTGGCACAGGATGAGCCAGCAACCCGCTGCCACCCAGCCCTCCACCGCTCCCCAGGACCAGGCTGGCGGCTCTCAGGAGCCTGCCGGGACCGCAAAAAGCGGGCGCCTTCCTGGTCTAGTGTGGAGATTGTGGGCCTCATTGAGATTTGGGGGGAGGCCTCCAATGCCCACGATCTCCGCACTAGGCACAGGAATGCGGCTGTCTACCACGATGCGGGCCCTGCTGAGCCTGGCATTGAAGGCCTGCCAGGAGGGGCTGAGGTGTCCCGTGTAGGGCTTCATCAGCCAGGGCTGTAGGGGGTAGGCCGCATCTCCCAGCAGGCACACTGGCATGTCCACGTCCCCAACCCTGATGTGGCGGTCAGGGAAGAAAGTCCCGGTGTGCAGCCTCTGGCACACGGAGTAGTTGCGGTACACCCGTGCATCGTGTGACTTGCCGGACCAGCCCACATTGATGTCCGTGAACTGGCCCTGATGGTCAGACACGGCCTGCAGGATCACAGAGAAGTACCCCTTCCTGTTGATGAAGAGGGAGGCCTGGTGGTCCGGGGCACGGATGGGGTGTGCGTCCTGTCGATTGCCCCCCCTGCAGGTGGGGAAGCCCCGGGCACCGAACCCCTGGATGACCGCGTCCAGGCCGGTGAGGCGGACGACTCTGCGGAGCAGCACCCTGTTGATGGCCTTCACCACCTGCAGAGAGACACAAAACTGAGGGTCACTGGGGCGTCTGGGTGGCTGGTTCGTGCCCCGCCAGTGCCCTGCGCCCCACTCCCAGGAGCAACCCCCACTGTAATTCTGGCCATCGCAGGCAGTCTGTAGCGCAGCTGGGACAGACCGAACCCTCCTGGGGAGGGCACTTACACCACCTCCCCCCCGTTTTCCCTGAGGAAGCCCATGTCCTCCTTGCAGCCCCCCCTCCTGGCCCAGTGGCGGGTGAGTGCCGTACCTGCATGAGCACCGCTCCGACGGTGGATCTCCCCACGCTGAACTGGTTCCCCATGGATCGGTAGCTATCCAGCGTGGAGAGGTTCCCGAGGGCGATGGCCACCCGCTTGTGGAGGGGAATGGCAGGCCTCATGCGTGTGTCCCGTCGCCACAGAGCAGGGGCAAGCCACTCGCAGAGCTCCAGGAAGGTGTCCTTCTTCATCCTGAAGTTCTGGGTCCACTGTTGGTCTCCCCAGCGCTCCAGGATGATGTGGTCCCACCAGTCACTGCTGGTGTCCAGACGCCAGATGTGGCGGGGCATGCTGGTGTCTGGGCGCCGCTCCTCCAGGGCCCCCGGGGGGTCAGGGGGAGGGCCAGGGGGGCTGGCCTGCAGCAGAAGGTGCCAGGCAGCCTCCAGCAATTGCTGCCAGGCTTGCAGCAAGACGTTTAACATGATCACCAGAGTGCCCAGGGGCGGCTCTGGCTCCATGGTTCCAAGTGCTGTGGTGTCCCAAATGAGAGCAACCGAAGCAGGCAGAGAGGAAAACGCTTTGCTGTCCCTCGGCGAGGTAGGCAAGCAAGTGGGAAAGCTGAGAACTGGCTGTCCAGGGGGGTCCCTTTAAGCACAAGCCTCAGATAGCCTCAGACAGCAGCCACACAAAGCAACTACTGACCTGATGCCCTGCTGGAACCGGTTTCAGCTGCCCTTAAATGCGATCCAGCGTCCAATCAGTGTGGATGCGCTATTTCTATATAGCAAAACGCTATTTCAAATTAATTTTTGTGTCGAGATGCGTTATTTCGAATTAGCTTATTTCGAATTAATTAATTCGAAATAAGTTAATTTGAAATAGGGTATGTCTACACTGCAGCGCTAAGAGACACATATTTGGCTGAGGATTAGGGATATGCAAAGATGACAAAGAGCTAGATTAGTACTCACTGACTTGCACTGTGCACCTGATTATCTGCAACCAAGATTCATGGGCAAAGTTTATAATCAATCAGAAAGCACCCATGGCAATATATGCACACCCTGTCCTGTAAGGGGGAGGACAGTGAACACCACAGTAAAGTCTGTTGTGGTGGGGGTCTCAGCCTCACAACCCCCAAAGTTCAAAATCTAGGGCAGTGATGGGCAATCAACGCTAGTGAGTGGGCCACATGAGTGGCCCTCCTTAGTCTCAGTCCGCACAAGATGGCCAGTGGTGGACAACCTGTGGTCTGTGGCCCACTGTGGTCTTCCACCTGCGGCCCATGCACTCTCTCCCTATGCCTTCACATTGAGGCAATGGAGCCCTGCACTTCCTACTCCTCGCCCCCTCTCTCCCCACACTTTTAAAGTGCGCAAATATCCTGATTCGCCCTATCTCCCCACTTCTCCCTTCCTCCCCCAGAGCTTGAACAACCGTGAAATAGCTGATTTACAGCATTCCAGCTCCGGGAGAGAAGAGCGGGAATGCGAATCAGCAGATTCAGGGTGCTCCAAAAGTACTGGAAGAGAGGGGGAAGTGAAGAAAATGCAGGGCTTTAGTGCGTGAGAGGCGTGTGGGACAGGGGACAGACAGGGAGTTTACCACTTGTCCAGTGTGATTGGATTAGCCTCAGTGTCTGGGAAAATGGGGCCCATCAGCCCAAGTCAGTTAAGGGACCCCTCAGTACAGGGCAATACACAATAAAAATATATGGAGATATACCTATCTCGTAGAACTGGAAGGAACCTTGAGAGGTCATTAAGTCCAGTCCCCTGCCCTCACAGCAGGACCAAGTACCATTCCTGACAGATTTGCCCTAGATCACGAAATGGCTCGCTCAAAGATTGAATTCATAACCCTGGGTATATCAAGCCAATGTTCAAACCACTGAACTATCACTCCCTCCATGCAGCATCCCCTTACAGGTAGAATCAATGTGGCAGTTCTTCAATACAAGGCAGTGCAGCCTGGTGACTACAGGTGACACTTCCCTAAACCGGGACTCCCTGGTCCAGCAGGACCATAGATGTTCCCAGGCCAGAGAGCCCCGGTGTCCGGGAGTCAGGCAGCAGGAGGGCCAGCAGCTGGGAGCCCCTGGCAGGGGAGCCAGAGCCACCCGAGCAGGCGGGCCAGCAGGGAGCTGGGTCTGCGGTTGTGAAGCAGCCTGGCAAGGGAGATGGGGCCATGTGGCAACCCGGCAGGGGGGACTGCAATAACTGGGAAGCCAGAGCCACACAGCAGCCTGGCAGGGGGCTGGAGCCATGCACACCGGGGAGCTGGAGGCGAAGCTGGGGCCATGCAGCAGCCCAGTAGGGGAGCTGGATCCAGAGCAGCAACAGTGGGACCGTGCTGTGGCAGCCTGGTGGGGCGGGAGGTGGCAGGGACAGCAGTCTGGCCGAGGAGCTAAGCCAGGGCTGCACAGCGGCTCACTGAGCTGGGACCATCGATAGGCAGTCCACCTGGGGTCATTAGCAGGGTACTCAGCCGGAGATGAAAGCAGAGCCTGAGGCAGACTAGAAAGCTGGCAGCAGGGTACCTCTCCTGATCTGGCAAATTCCCTCATTCTGGACCATTCAGGTCCTGAGGGTGCTGGACCAGAGAGGTCCAACCTGTCGTACCAAATGGGCCACTAGCAGGACAGTTGGAAGCCTAGGTGGGAGTCTTGAACCCACCTGACACCCCCCACCCCCACGACCTGGCCCAGAGCCCTGGCAGCAGTGGAGTGGTCCGCCAATGGCTCAGCAGGGACTCCCACCTAAACAGGCTGAGCTCTGTCTGGTGGGAGATACTATTCATTCACCCTTCCTGGGTCACTTCCTACATCCTCTCTGGTGTGGTGGTCCATGAAGCCTTGGGATCTCCAGGTTCCTTAGCACAGGTCGATCTCTGGGACTCAGATGGAGGCTTATTTCAATCATTGGGGTCTCCATCTTCCACTGGCAAGGTCTGTGGCTGGTTCTCAGATGGACATTCTACTGCAGATATTTCCTCACCAGCATCCAGCCACGCTGTTTCCTTTTATACAGGCCCATCACTTTGAGCACGCCCAGTATGGCGTGGGGTGTGGAACTTCCTCTCCCCGCAGTGTGGTGTAACCCCTTCCAGCCTAGTGCAGGGTATTCACACCCCATCACAGCAACTTTTAACTCATTTGCAGTGAGAAATGAAAGAAGACTCAGGAACTGAGAGCCTGGTCCATATCCAGCTACCCCATCTCTCTCCACCCTTTCTCAGTGGCTGACGGTGTGCATATGGATAAGGGACACCAAATAGGAATAGCTTGATCCCCACAGTGGCTTAAACCTGAAGGTGGAGGGCTACTGGATCTGGGGTCCAGGCCCTACCACATACATTCAACTCCCACCATGGGATCACAGCAGTGGTCCAGCTATAAACATTTACACAGGTTCTGCTCTGAGAAATGGAACTGGCCCAAATCATCCACCTTATCTTTACAAAAGAGAGCTGAAATCCCAGTCGGGTTGCTTTACATGTTAACCATTAGCTTGTTAATTCTCACAAGCGATTTCAAGTAAAGAAAAGGGGATGAGAGGAGAACTTTCTGATCAAAACTATTGTACACAATGTAGTTAGTTTACAAATAGAACAGTTTAACCCCATGGGGGTGTGGATCAATTTTCATTGGTATGTGCTGACTGCCTCAGTAAGACAAAGTGTCCATCAACCTGTGAAACTGAGGGCGCATCATCACTGCTGGGCTGTGTCTAGACTGGCCAGTTTTTCCGGAAAATCAGCCGGTTTTCCGGAAAAACTTGCCAGCTGTCTAGACTGGCCGCTTGAATTTGCGCAAGAACACTGACGATCTAATGTATGATCATCAGTGTTCTTGAGCAAATACTATGACGCTCCCGTTCAGGCAAAAGCCCTCTTGCGCAAATGCTTTTGTGCAAGAGGGCCAGTGTAGACAACCCAGAATTGTTTTGCGCAAAAAAGCCCCGATGGCTCAAGTGGTGATCGGGGCTTTCTTGCGCAAAAGCGCGTCTAGATTTGCACGGATGCTTTTCCGCAAAAAGTGCTTTTGCGGAAAAGCATCCGTGCCAATCTAGACGCTCTTTTCCGCAAATACTTTTAACGGAAAACTTTTCCGTTAAAAGCATTTGCGGAAAATCATGCCAGTCTAGACGTAGCCCTGGAGTACAGCTCTGCTTGAGAGTCTGGCCCAGGATACTTTAAAAAAAATGTTTTTTAAAGTAACCCTTTAAAGAGTTCAGTTAAACATAACAGCAGCACTGCTAACTTTGCCCTCTCCCAGGATGTCTAAAGATCTTTGAACAAGATTCAGACAGCCAAATTATCTCTATTTATGTTATGCTAGATTATAGCCATTTCAACAGCTAAACCTTTCCTAACATGTCTCTTCTTTCAGGTATCACAAGTTCATATGGCTTAAACCTCCTTTTTCTCACAACTTTTTAACATCTGAAATGTTTTATATCAGATTAAATACTCAAAGTTCTGCCTTTTGGAATCTTTGAAATTACCAGTGTAACAACAAAATAAAATGTTCCCAAAAGCTTTCCTTTTTCAAAGACTGCACTGTACTTCTTGACACCTTTCAAGAAGAGAAGATAAAATATTTAATCTAGGAATAACAAATGTCCAGAAAAGGACTGAGCAAAAAAGAAAGAAATGTAACTTTCTTGGAGAACTTTTACTGCCTTAAGTTCTACTGGGAACTTCTATCTGAGGAATTTTTAAACACAACATCTGCTAAGAAAAAAAATTATCAGGAGGTTTAATATAGATTCTGTTAAGAGGAAATATATAGAACAAACCAAATGAATGCTTGTTTACCTTATTTGGGTTACAATAAATGAAATAGATTATACACCTAAGGGCCAGATGTTGTTTACTACCATGAGAAGTCGCTTTGGAGTGAGGTCTTAAAGATTTTTTCTTAGTCAGATTATAACAAGTTCTTATAAAGGGGTGCAGGGAAAAGGTTTAAGAATCCTTGCTAAGCACATCCAAAAGCCAGTTGGAAATACAGCCCCTCTGCTCAGGAGAACGTAGTGAGTATTCTGCTGGGACTGGAGCCTCCACTATTGAAATCAGCGGGTGCTGTGTATTGGCTTCACTTGGGCATAGGGTATGGTACCCTTCATATGGGCCCAGGGAATGGGGCATGCAAGACAAAAGACTTCAGTTGACCCCCGAACTTCCAACCTAATTGGTTCCTGGAGAACCATCATAAGTTGAGCTGCCATAAACCCTTATTTCCCATAGGCACAATGTTATAAATGGCGGTTCCGTTCCTGTAAAACCATTTCATACCCTAAAAATACAACCAGGCAGGATGCTACTTTAACAGAGCCAGCCACTGTGATTCCCATGAGGCCATGTGACAGGAGAAACAGCCGTCTGCTGCAACTCCCATGAGGCCAAGCAGCGGGAGAAACAGCTGCCCACTTTGCCTCCTGAGAGTTGTAGTCCTCAGGGCACCAGGCTTAAAAGGCCATGCTGGGCCAGAGCAGGGTAGTCACTAGGGACAGGCTGCACAAATGTCCCAGGCTTGCAGCACTGCTGATCAGGGCCTGGGGCAGCCTGGCAGGATGCCAATTCAAATGCCACCTGCTGCTGCCTGACACTGGTACTGATGCGTGGAGTCTGCGTCGTATGCCATCGTAGATGCAGGGGGGCATAATTTGGGCAGTCGTAAATCAGGGGTCATCTGTAATATCCAGCTGAACTGGCTCCTCTGAATCTTCATCCAGGTAATAAAAAATGAGTCCATAACTAAGAGTCCTTTGAGCCAAGAACTGATTCCTGTGTGACCCCACTGGAAAGACACCTGTTTGGTGGTGATTTCCCATTTAAAATTACAGGAAAGTTTCAGGAAAAGGAACTTTGTATCATGGGATGATACAATTTACTGGACCTCTACCCCTCTCCTCTCAGTCTCCTCCACAGTGCCCAGAGAAGTATGAAGAAGGGTTCTGTAAGGGAGGACAGTTTATGTTGGTGTTGTGCTATCTGCTGCTATTATCTTGAATAGATGGGTCTGCAGTAAAGCCTGCATCCATAATCTCCTGGGATTTATGTAGTCTGAAACTCTGCATACATTTGTGTTGGATCAGTCTCTAATAATTTATTTTATTCTTAAAGTGTTTTCATCTCTTTGGCACAAGTGGTTTTGTCAGTGAATGTCATGTGGGAGGGAGAAATGACTTGCGGCATGTAAAGATTAAAGGATAATGTCTTGGGGGAATAATTCATTTTTTGACTGTTTCTTCAGCGCCTCATCTTATGTATGTAGAATGTGTGTTTGGAGTATTTACCTTAACAGCACAGGGCTTGTAAAATGCCTATTTTTTTATATAGCATCTTGCTAGTGTGACAGCTAGTAAGAGCTCAAGAGACACTGTTTTTGAAGTGTGGTACGCTGATTAGATAAGGGAGCTTCAGTGAGGAACCCACATTACATGGAAAATGAATTTTCCAAGAACCAAGTTTTTTCTCAATGTAGCATTGTTCTCATGTTATGTTGTTAATTAAATCCAGTATGTTTGTAGCATTCCTATGTAAATACATTTTAATTACCACTAGTTTCAGCACTTTAGTCTCCTACCAGTTTGTCAATATTATATTTATTTATAAGAAAGACTGGGTAAACTAAAATAGTGTATTTTATAGCCTTCTGGTTGCAAATTGACCTGTAATTTGCAAAATAATTACTTTCCTTCTAAAAGGGCTCAGTATCAAGTTGAGTTGTGAGGTCCCAGTTACTTTCCAGATAATTACAGAACGAAAAGATGTACAAGGCTAGATTCTCAGGTCTGCTAAGAGCAGTTTTGTGCCATTCTTTAAGCACTTTGGGTTGTGAATGAAGCAGAGATCCACAGGGCCCCTGCTGTGTTCAGTGCAGGAGATGAAGAATATGCAGTATTTGTAGCATGAGTACACACAACATGTGGTAAAAATACATACTGAACAGCAGTTTATCTGACTGACCTTTTTCATCCTGTGCACTAATGGCGGCAGGGATCCACCAGGAAAACTAGTATGTGCTCATGTGGCTAGAGACCTACCCATGATTCCACAAGAGGACCGTATAAGAACTGGGACTATACCTGAGAGGCAGCTGACAGGAAAGTACAATGCATCAATGAAGGTGGCTGCAAACATAGCAGGAGTCTCCCATGGAACAGCAAGGAACACTTTCACTCTTGTTCTTGTGTTATTTAAGGGACATGCAGCTCTGAAATCCATCAGGAACTCAATAGGAGCACAACAAGTGAAAGCTGCACTCAAGGTGAATTGATTTATTGTTTCACCTGTTCTTATTGTTAACTGGTACTGTCCACTTCAGGATGCATAGCGATTTACTATGGGTCACTGAGTAACCTGCCAGGTAGACGTTTTGCTGATAGACATCCAGAACTAAAGTCAGTTCTGGTTTAGCCTAGCATAGACTCTGCAGTGAATCTGGTCTCAGGTCACCTGTAGCCTGTAGCCACAAGACCATACTTCCCAAATTGGGAATTTTACCACAGGAGAGTGTGCTACCAAATCAGTCTGGAAAAGTCATGAAGGATACAGGCTTCCTGTGTATTTGTAAGAGAATTTTTTTTTAAATCCCTCTGTGGGCTTTTGTTCAGAATAAAATATTGCAATAAAAAAGTCTAACTTATCTAAAAAAGAATAACTGACTCTAATAAGAATATAAGAACGTAAGAACAGTCATACTGGGGGGTCACATCAAAAGGCCATTTAGCGCAATATCCTGTCTTCTGACAGTGGCCAATGCCAAGTGCCCCAGAAACAATGAACAGAAGAAGGAATCATCAAGTGATCCACCTCTGTTGCATATTCCCAGATTTTGGAAAAGAAAGGCTGGGGACACCATCCTGGCTTATGTAGTTCTTCCTCTGACAAGGGCAGAAATGCTGGGGAAGAGGGGAGTTGCCCTGGGGCCCAGTGATTCAAAAGAACCCAGGTCTCCTGACCACTGCACTGTGGCAGCAGTGGCATCTGGAGCCCCAAGTCCTTTAAATTGCCATGGGAGCACTGCACAGTTCACTCTGGGTAGTGCTAAGGCCTGGTTGGGAGAGGGGGAAGGAGACACGGCACAGTGAGCTCTGGAAGATGGTGAGGGCTGGCTACCCCCAGCCCCACCCGTCTGCCCAAGGCCTCACCCCTTCTGGGAGTGCAGGAAATCCCCCCCTCCCCTCCACACACTTGCTCAAGGGTCCAGCAAGACTGTTGGCCCCACTAGGCAAGGAGTTCCACAGTTTGACTGTGAGTTGTGTGAAAAAATACATCCGTTTGGTTGTTTTAAGCCTGCTGCCTATTAGTTTCATTTGGTGACCCCTCATTCTTGTGTTATGAAAGGAGTAAATAGCACTTCTAGACTGGTCATGATTGTATAGACCTCAATCATATCCCCCCTTCCTCATCTCTTTTCCAAGCTGCACATTGAGTGGATGCTTTCAGAGCATATCCACAGTGACTCCAAGAGCTCTTTCTTGAATGGAAACAGCAATTTTCGATTCCATCATTTTATGTGGATAGTTGGGATTAGGTTTGCATCTGACATTTTGTTACCCTGACACCCAGTAGGTTTCACAAGGTTTGAACACTCATGAGACTGTTCTAAGGGGATCCAAATGCTGAATCCCATGTGCTGTTAGCTTGTTGGGGATGGGCACAGTTTAGGCACTGTCCCTGGCTTTGGGCTTCTAGTCACACAGTCCAAGTATAGTGAGCTGTACTGGGACTGTGAGGGTTAATGCTGGCTACCTGGCTGAGAAGGCCCCACCCCCACAGTCCTGCTGGGCATGCTCCAGCTGGAGACTAGCTATAAAAGCTGTGAAGCAGCTCATTCTGGGCTTACCACTGATGAGGAAGGAGAGGCCATAGGAGCTCCTGAAGGGGAAGCACAGGTGCACCTAGATGCCATCGCCATTCAGCAGGGAACTGCAGCAGAAGCTCCTAGCCTGGAGGAAAAAGATGGAGAAGACTACATAGAAGAGATGGGTAGGAAGCAGCTCGGGGGGGAGGAGTGTTGTACCCAGGGTGCCAGGTAGGTTTTGGTAGGTTTCCCTGCCAAGCTGGTGGTGGCCACCCCTCCACTGACAGAACCCTGGGCTGGGACCCAGTGGAGAAAACGGGCCTGGGTCCCCCTACTCTCCCTGCTCACCAACCCCACGAGGGGCTCTACCCTCCACGTTGCTATTGCCTCTGGCTGCTAGGCCATGCTGCCCAGTGGTTAGGGAGCATTGGTATTGACTCTGGCTGCCTAGTCCGATTCCCCTGCTAAGAGAGGGTGTTACTGTGATGCTGGCCACTAGGCCTGATTGCCTTGATGAGAAAGGGTATTACTATTGACTCTGGCTGTTAGGACGCACGTGGGGTTGAGCACCACTTGAGGGGCCTGAGAGGCCCAAGTTGTCACAGAAGGTGCTTTATTTCAATCTAATCTCAGGTGACCCACGTAGTTGGGCTTCTTCCTCCATTTTCCTTGGAAAACAATTCTGTAGCCTGGCTGTTCCGAAATGCTTTCTGATGTTGGACCCAAGGTTTTCTTTGGTCAGTTTCAACCCACTACTCCTACTTACATCTCCTGGGACCACTTTCTTAATCCAGCATAGCCTATTTTCCAAGGTTGCCAAATTAAAGAGGTTCAAGCGTACCAGGTTCCTCTTGTTGGCTTTCAAGATTCTCCAGTCTTCTTGCACATTCATGGAGTTCAGTGTTTACTCATAATGCACAGGCTGTCTAGCTTCCTTAGTTCCCCAAAAGGAGCTTTCCTGGAGTTTAATATAATTTTGTTCAGTGGACCCATTCCTTAGTAAGTTGAATTTAAGTAGCTTGTCATTATCTTCACTGAATGTCCTAATTGCCTGCACATGTTAATTTAATTCCTCCATACTGATGATAATCATCCAGAATGTCTTTACTACTAGTTGAATTTTTGACTTTCTAGTTCATGAAATTTTATTCTTTCAATCTATCCACCCACCGTCCACCCTCATC
Source organism: Pelochelys cantorii (assembly GCA_032595735.1). NCBI lineage: Eukaryota > Metazoa > Chordata > Testudines > Trionychidae > Pelochelys > Pelochelys cantorii. Next base: position 325,719,784 of record CM064326.1, on the reverse strand, counting down.
TAATATGGCTCTCATCACTGTAGAATCTTTTCCTCCTGCTAATTTAGAAGTCTCTTTGAGGATCTGTGTGCACTTGTATTTATCACTCAAATAGACATTTGGATCGCTAGAGCCGCATGAACCTTGAGTAGAGTAGCCTAACTGAAACTGAGTATTCTTCACCTGTAATTGTAAAGGTAAAGCGAAAGTAACAATTACAATAAAATGACATAGTTCAGTGAAGTAGACATCAGTGAGATTGAGATGATATTGCTTTTGAGAAACATCAGTGAAATAAGATTTCAGATACATGTGTGAAAGTAACTGCATTTGAGCGCTTTGTCTCCTGAAGTCAAACCAAATAATTTAAGCTCCAGATAAATCCAGTTTGCTCTAATAGAGACCTGCAATTCTTTTTTCATTTTTTTGAGCATGCACAGCAGAATGGGGAATAAAAACAAACCAAAAAAAAACTGCACCAGAATTTAAATTACCGGAGATCACTAAAAGGATTTGGGTGAACTTTAGCTTTCATTGTGTTAAAATAAATCATGAGACACATAAAAGAATAATATATGGTTTTGGATATATATCTTTCTTCCTGGAAAATGTCTGCAGTTTGACTAATAAACTGTTGAATCTGGATATAATATGAACAGTTCCATGGTAGAAGAAAATAAAATTGAAGATATAGTATGATTCTTATTCATTTATAAAGTATTATGTATTAAGAATCCTATCATTCAAGCTGCTGACATTGAATGTTTACCAATATAGCAATAGTATCGTATTCTAGCAACAGAGTTTTTTGATAGCGTTCCTTGAACAAAATAAGCACTACTGGCAAACATGAATACTTTTGCCTATATAGCTATGTCAATTAGCTATAACTGTGTCTACACTGAGGCTTCTGACAGTATAATTGTTATTTAGGGGTGTGATTTTTTTTTTAAATGTAGGCCAGGCCTCACAATGAAGGGAATTTAGGGCTTTTCTATGCAGGGCTCTAGTGTGTATCAGTGGGGTGTAAATTCTACTGCACACGAAAGTATTGTGCACTAAATGGAAGATCCTGTTGGCACACGCTGAAAGTTCTCTTGTACATGTTATTTCAAACAGCAGTATGTACAGTCAGGGCTGTCCTTAGGATTTATGGAGCCCCATGCAGTAGTATCAAAGTGGTGCCCCTATGTCTGATGACAGCTGCAGGGGAATGACTATCTTTAGAGAGGTGACTTTATAATCTCCAGCAATGCACTAATGAAATATTTTTAAAACAAATTTTAAATTAAGTTCCTGTAGATTAACACAGTAAATTAAGAAACTGACAGTATATACCTAGGCTTGGCAAATGCTGTTAAATGGCTGCTTCACCACTTAAATGGCTCTTGCACAGATTCAACGTTGTGCTAATAGGTCTGGCAGGCTTTTTTACTTTTAAGATAACTAGATCCTTTCTGGAGGAAGCAGGGCCATAGAACAGGTATAGGAAGAGGCGAGTGGGGGGACATTAAGATCCAGTGGTGCTCCAAATTTTCAAGGGCCCTATGCAACTGGATATTTTATGTATGGATAAGGATGTCTCTGCATACAGTAGAGAACTGTTAATGTGTGTTCTAATGCATACTACATTAACCACACTAAGGGTGTATCTAAACTACATGGCTCCATCGACGGAGCCATGTAGATTAGTCAGGACAGCAAAGGGAAATGAAGCCGCGATTTAAATAATCGTGGCTTCATTTAAATCAAAATGGCCACCGTGCTGTGCCGATCAGCTGATTGTCAGCTCAGCGCTGTAGTCTAGACGGGGATCTGCTGACCCCAGAACCCTTCGTCGGCAGATCCTGTCAGCCTGGCGGGGCCAGGGCAGTAGGGAATCCCCGGGGCCAGACTTGCTCGTGCTTTGCCAGGACCATGCGCGGGATGGGTAGTGCCCCAGGATCTGCATGCGCCTGGGTCAGTCCCGCTCCCCCCGAGCCAGCCCCACTCCCCCCAACCCCCTCCCGGCCAGCCTCACTCCCCCCCGATTCTCCCGTTTCTCCCCTGCCCCTCCTCCTCCCGATCTTCCCCGGTCAGCTCCGTTCCCCCTGACTCCCTTCCGGCCAGACCTGCTTCCTGCTGGCCAGTTCCCTCCCCCCCACCCCCAATCTCCCCTGGCCAGCCCCGCTGCCCCCGACCGCCCCCCCAATCTGAGATCAAGTGTGTCCTGTATTTTTTTTAAGCCACCTGGTAACCCTATTCGGGGCTTCAGGCCTGGCAGGTGTCTCCTTTGAGGCTGAAGGCCTGAGCCCTAGCAGACGAGCCCCAGCTTTTGAACGTCTGAAGACTGTCATATGCCTCTCAGAAAGTCAGTAAATTTGGCCACCCCAGCATATAGTCAGTCAGGCTATGTCTGCACGCTTATTTCGAAATAAACTATTCCAGAATAGATATTCCAAAATAGCTTATTTCGAAATAGCAAGTCTACACTGCAGGGAAGCCTCATTTTGATGTGCTATCTTGATTTAGAGTTCCAGGAGGCACTGGGGAGCAATAACTTAGAATGGCCCTGTTGAGAAGCTATTTCGAAATAGCAGCAGTGGAGCGTCCACACACCTTATTTCAAAATAACTATTTCAGAATAGGTGTTAATCCTCGTAGAATGAGGTTTACAGATTTCGGAATAAGACTTCCGTTATTTCAAGATTATTTCAAAATAACGGAATGGCTGTATAGACGCTTGCATTGTTATTTTGAAATAAAGCTAGTTATCTTGAAATAATAGTGCAGTGTAGACGCACCGTCATATCTAAAAAGCCTAGCATAATTTGGATGGGGTTTTACAACACAAGGACAAAGGCAGAGTGAATTTATAATCACTTGAAAAACACAATATTCTACAAATATGAAGCTAGGAATGCTCTAGTGCTATTATGAAATGGAGATTAAAAGGAAAAGTGAGAAAAATAAGTCTGAAGTTTATTGATTAGGCAGATTTGGGGGCAGGTTCCTCTCCCTTCCATATCATAAAGCTGCAAACAAAACAGTAATGCTATCTGAATTTACAGTTATGGTGCACTGAAGTCAGGTAATGGAGCCAACTGCATTCAGTTTGAAGATCTGTTCTTGCAGTCTATCCATTGCTCTGAAATCAATGAGGTGATATGGGGGGAGGGAATCTTTAGTCTTAATTATCAAATGTGATTTTAATACAGTCTGTTCAATGTGCAAATTTGAACTAAGAACTGCAAAAATTCATTTGAAATAAAAAATTAAGTACATTGTCTCGTGTATATGTTAGTGATTACTGTCATGGGAATGGTAACATCATTTCTGGCATCTGTCCATCTTGTAGTTTTATTCTGCTAATTTTTCTTAGGTTCCATTCTGCTCCATATTCTAGTAACTTGCTGGATTTGCATAACAATCTTGTGAATATTCATTCAACTATTTAAATAAACTTATTTTGACTGTTCTTGTGATCATACCCCATTTAGAATTCTGTGAGTTACATTCAACATAACAGAAACATGCCATGTGACCTGTCTATCCAAATCAAATTACTAACCGTAGCTCAGAATTGGAATACAAATGCTTGCTATGAACTACCTATGCACTATTCACAATGTCCAAATGACTCCTCTAAAGTATTCACAGAATACATTTACAAAAATGAATTAATTTGAGAAATCATAAGCTGTTTGCAGACACCTGAAAATAGAAAAGAGGCAAAAATGGTTTAATATATTAATTGCTACAAATTATTCATCCAGCACTAAAGGAATTGTTAAAGGACTAAATCTTGCCATCAGTATTTAAGAGGAACTTTCAATTTTCATCCAGGGTTATTTAATGGGGATCATTTTCTTCAATGGGAATTTCCACTGAAACATTGATGGCATGATATGATTCATTTTTGTAGACAATGGTATGACAATGAAAGACTCATATCATTAACTCCTTACAAACAATAAAATTGTTGTATGGAACTTAGCTCTAGACTGAGTAAGGATGTGGATTGATTGTTACTCCAATATCACAGTGGTCTAAGAATTTTGGTGTAGTTACATGTCTTACTGCTTTATTATACTCAGACAGAGTCTGAAAGGGCTGGCTTATGTGAGAAGATTAAATAAACAAATAATCACAAAACCCACATTCAAATATTTGAAGTACATAAATGCCAACAAGGAATAGTATTTATTATAAAGGTGGGGTAACTGACACACAGAAAAAATCAGTTGGGGACCACACACAGCCTTGGGGGGGGCGGGGCAGAGGCTTGGGGCTTCTCCTAGGCTCTGAGGAAGAAATGAGGGGTTCAGGGTGGATGCTGGGACAAGGAGTTCAGATGCAGGAGGAGGTGAGGACTCTGGCTGGAAGTGTGGGGTAAGGGAGGGGATCCAGGCTGGGGCCAAGGGGTTTGAAGTACAGAATGGTGCTCAGGGCAGGGGCAAGAGGTTGGCATGTGGTAGGGGGTGCAGGCTCTGGCTGGGGATGTGGGCTCTGGGATGGGACTGCAGATGGGACAGTGGGTTGAGGTCCAGGAGGAGGCTTGAGGTGCAGGCGCCAATAGGGGGTTGGCTGCGGGAGGAGGATCAGGGTTCGGGTCTCGTGTGGAAGTCTGCAAGGGAGTTTGGGCTGGAGAGGAGGTCTGGACTCCGGCCAGGCAGTTCTTACCTCAAGCAGCTCCCTACTGCACAGCAGGGGTAAGGCAGGCTCCCTCCCTGTCCACCCTGGCTCAGCATTGCTTCCCAAATTGCCTACCACAGGTGGACGTAACCTGGCACTCCGGCAAGAAACTGGCTGGCTGGGCGCTTAGCAGCAGGGGGAGGGACAGAAGTGGCAGGGCACTCCCAGCCCAGCTCCTGTGGCTTCCTGTAGACTGTCACACTAGAAGCCTGGCAAGTTAAAGGGATTGGGGGAGGGGGCATCTGGGACTGCCCCTACCCGGAGCCCCCTGCCCTCCCTACCTCCATTTCAGGGGGCGGGGGTGGGTCTGCTCTCAAAAATAGCATAATGATAGCGAGTTCCCTTAGAAAAGAGCATATCATATTGCAAGAGAATAGAAGTAGAAACCTCATCATGAGGAATATTTAAAAGAAAATTGATTAGACCTGGGAAATCCATTGTCAGAAGCAGGTGGCTGGACGAGATGACTAAAGATAGGGGTGCCATTTCAGGTTTGGTAGTGGGGGCACCTCTACATGCCATAATAGTGGGGAGGGGGTAAGTGAGGGAATAGGGACAAACTTAGGACAGCATGTTCAGTACAAGCCAAGCAGAAAGCACAAGTACAAGCCAAGCAACAAATTGAGGTGACTCTGTCTGCTCTCCTCCAACATACACATCATCCCTTTTCAGGAGCTACTGAGGCACTTGAAAACTCTGGCAAATAACTTAGCAATTAGCTGACAGGAGCACTGTATCTAAATCCTACATAAAAGAAAGAAAATTAAATAAAGATTAGTTTCACTCAGCTCTAACACTAACATGTTCTGACATCTTGTAGCAAGTCACTTAAGGGACACTGGTTAAGCTTAAATTTGTAATGTATATTCTTATTTCGTTACTAACTCTGTGGAGAGTGAGAGAGAGAGAGAGACCATCAGGACTTCTGTGCTGTGTCTCAACTATGGGAGGGAGTGGGGTCTGGTGGGTTACAGCAGGAGGCAGATATGTCTGGATTCTATATAAGAACATGAGAATGGGCCATACTAGGTCAGACCATAGAATCAAAAGGTTGGAAGAAACTTCAGGAGGTCATCAAGTCCACCCTCCTGCTAAAAGAATGACCAGTCCCAACCAAATCATCCCAGCCATGGCTTTGGTAAGCCAGGACTTAATATCCAACCTAAACCTCCCCCACTGCAACTTGAGACCATTGCTCCTCATTCTGTCATCTGCCACCACTGACAACAGCCTCTCTCCATCCTCACCCCGCCCTGTTCAGGTAGTTGAAGGCTGGTCCATCTAGCCCAGTATCTTGTCTTCCAACAATGGCCAATGCCAGGTGCTTCAGACAGAATGAAGAGAAGAAACAATAAGCAAATGATCTTTCCATTCCATTTCCCTCTCATCCATTCCCTGCTTCTGGCAAACAGAGACTAGAGACACCATCCCTACCCATCCTGGCCAGTAGCCATTGATGAACCTTTCCTCCTTGAACTTATGTTCTTACTGGAACCCTGTTACAGTTTGGACTTTTCTACCATCCCCCTGGGCATCCGGTGTGTAAGGTGGGGGAAGGCTCTTCTTTCCTGGCTCTGCCTTCCTGGCTCCACCTATACTCTGCCCCCAGAACACCTGCTGGGGTGGAGTGTTGCTGTCACCAGCACCTGCCTCCGGTGCCAGAGAGGCTGGGCCGGACCACATGGCACGCAGGGGTGGCCCATACATATAGGCGAACTAGGCGGTTGCCTAGGGCGCCAAATGGTGTGGCAATATCGTTGAGGGGTTTGGAGGTGGAGGGTGCCGATTGCACGGTTCGCCTAGGGCGCCAGTTGCTAGCAGCTAATCTAGGGCCACTCCTGATGGCACGCCTTCCTCCCTCCCCCTGTGCTTCACGGCTGGAGAGGCTTGGTTGCACTGCATGGCACACCCTCCTCCCTTCCCCCTGCCCCTTGTGATCTGGGGCTGGAGAGGCCAAGCCAGGCCATGTGCCATACCCTCCTCTGGGGCTGAAGAGGCTGGGGCAAGTGCCCGGCCGCCTGCTCCTCTCCCCATGGTTGAAATAGGGGAGCACGCATGTGGCACGCTGCCCTGCCTCCCTGTGGGGGGAAGGAAAGGGGTAGGGCCTCAGCAGAAGGGGTAGGGCTGGAGGTGAGGCTGGGGGCTTGCTTCCCCCCTTGTATAGCATTGCAAAGTTGAATAGCACTGGTCCCAATGCAGACCCCTAGAGCACATCACTATTTATTCCTATCGTTTGTTTCTTATTTTTAAGTGGAGTACCTGGCAATGTTTTCATGATCATCTAAGGATCCTTCAATTACTTGAATGACAAGCCCTTTGTTATCTTAATTACTCTGCCTCTCTCTGTTTATAAACAAACTCCATGCTCCAAAGGCAAAGCTGGGAGCATCACAAGCTCTGTTTCAGTTAAAAGCTGCATCTGGAGCTAGGGCAGGTACTTAGGGCGGGCTACAGAACCCTCTTGCCCTCTCGCCTCTCCCAATAGCACCCTGACTGAAGAGATCTTTCCCATCTCTAACCTGTGATTCTATTAACCATATTTATTCCTCGGTTTGATTTTTATGAGCATTGTATTAACTTCAGATAGTGGGAGTTTGCCTACTTTTTATTTAAATTTTATGCAAGATCTGTTCTTTTTGACAGATGATCTGTTAGTTTTTCTCACTTTCTGAACATTTTAATTTAAATAAAAAATGATAACTTCAGGAAAACTTTGTGGAGTACCTCAGGTCAATATATATTTTTTTACAAATAGTACAAATAATGGAAGAAACTGTGGTGTTCATCAAACCAAGTCTGCTTGTATTTGCCTTGCTTGTATGTTAGCCATGTTTTGTTTCCTTGCTGGTAACCCTTTCTGTACACTTGATATTACTTTTAGTATTCCTTTTGTGTCTCGGTGTAGGGTTTGTTGTTGAACTGGACTAACAGCTGGTGACATGAAAGTGCTCTGTTTAGCGCCCAGCAGGCTAACAGATGATACAAACACCCCTCTTGTTGCCTCAATCATAACTAAAAAGGTGTATCACTAGGAAACCCATTGCCACGTAATTCTAGACTTCTCTGTGGAGACTGGCAACAAAACTAGTGACTGTGACAGATACAGCAATTTCATGCAATATCTTTGGGAATCTTACTGTATTAAGTTTAGTTGCCATTGTAGACCTGGGATTGTATGCAGTTCCATGGAGAAGAAGGTGACTACTGCTCTCCAGGAGCTAAGAACTTGGGAAGGGGGTGGGGGGTGATGAGACAAATTCACGCAGGTTATAACTAGTGCCCTACCAAATCCACAGCCCTGAAAAACACACCACCAATTGTAAAATCTGGTATCCCTCTGATAAATCTGGTCTTTTCTGTACTTTTGCCCTATACTATACAAATTTAACGGGGGAGACCAACACGTCTTAAACTGGGGGTCCTGACCCAAAAGAGAGTTGCAGGGGCATCACAAGGTTATTTTAGATTGCAGTATTGCTCCCTTCATTTCTGTGCTACCTTTAGAGCTGAGCAGCCGGAGAGTGGTGGCTGTTGACCAAGCACCTAGTTCTGAAAATAGCACTCCTCTTGCCGCAGCACAGAAGTAAGGGTGGCAATACCATTCAATACCACCCTTCTGCATTGCTGCCTTCAGAGCTGGGTAGCCAGAGTGGCTGCTGCTAACTTAGGGCTCAGCTCTTCAGGCTGCAATGCAGCAAGGGTGGGGATATCATAGCATGCCATCCTTGCTTCTGCACTGCAACTGGAGGCAATTCTCCCCTCAGAGCTGGGCTCCCAGACAGCAGCCACCCTTCTCCAGTTGCCCAGCTCTGACAGCAATGCTGCTGCCAGCAGCTGCACAGATGTAAGGGTAGAAGTACTGCAGCACTCCCAATAATCTTGTGGATGGCATGCCGGGGAGTTCTGGCCCCAGCAGTAGGGAAGCTGTAGCCTGGCTGCGGGCCATGGACATCCGGCCCCAGCCAGAAAGCTCCGACCTCAGCAGCAGCCAGGGGGCTCTGGGAGCTCTGCCTGGGCCACGAAGCTTCTGCCTTCACCCCAGCCGCAGAACCAAGCAGCTGCAGAGCTGTGCCCTGGCTGCGGAGCCAGGTGGCTGCAGAGCTCTGCCCTGGCTGTGCAGCTCTGTCCGTGGTGCTCCAGCACAGGCAGTAGCGGGGCCAAGAAGAGCCCCAGGGGGCTGAGGCAGCAGGAGGGCAGGCTGAATCCCTAGCCCGGTGGCAGGATGGCCACGAGGGGAGGGACCTTTCCTGGTCTGGCTGCCAGCCCAGCGAGGTCCAACCTGTATTTTTCTCAGCCTCTGAAGAACTCATGAAGATTTCTGTTCCTCACATATTGCCAATTGCACAAAATCACAGATGAGTGTTTGGCTGCCTGTCAAATGTCTTGAACTCACAGCTAATGAGATGAAGCTCTTGGAGATTGTTTGGTTTTTCCAGGTACCTTTGACTGTAGTTCTGATATTTCAATTTCTGTAGTTTGTAACCTAGAAGTTGCTGTTTTATTTGACATCTGGGAACCAGACACTGAAGTAAGTGTACCATGTTAAAAGTTGAGGGTGTACCTGGTACAAAGCTGGAAGTTCCTTTCTGTTCTTTGGGTGGCCATTCCTTCAGGAGGAGCAGTTTGTTTGTTTTGTTGTTGTTTTTATTGAAAGATTACATCAGAGACTGGGACAATCTGAATGACCTTAACTGGGTGACCAATGCTACTTCATTAAGGTTCTGACACTAGTTTAGCTGTGCTAATAACTTTCCATCTGGACAATTACAATTTGTTTATTATCCAGGCTCCCTGCTACTTCCTTGCACTACATGTGGTGACCGCAAAATCTCAGCACCGGAATGTTGTAAAAGATGCTAAAAAAAGCTCTCTGGTGGTGTTGGCTTTTATTTAAAAAAAATATTTAATTTCCCCTCCCCTCTTCTAGGACATAGTTATATAGGTTTAGGAGAAATCCCTATTCATCAAAACTGGTGTCTGCCTGGAAGGTAACAGGGAACTGATGAGGGCCAAAAAGCCACAAAGTAGCCCTAGCTAGCCCTCACTAAATATTGGAATCCAAATTGATCAGTGTTCTTTCATCCCTTTCACCACTGCTTCCTCCCCCTCTCTCTCCTTCACTCTACCAACACTGATCCAATATTCCTCAAGGTAGCATTCCTCACTTGCTTCACCCCCTAGCCATTATCAATATCAAAGTAAGCTGCTAGTAGAAGTACATGATAGGAACATTTTTCAAACAACCTGACTTGATAAAAGTAGCTTCTTAAATGATTCATTGAGAAAAATAATAGTTCCAAATGTTGGTGAACTTCTAGCATCCCATCCTCCAGTTTATAAATAGAACAGATACCTTTTTTCTCTCATCCTGGGCCTCTATCTTTTGCTACACATTCAGATCAGATAGTTATTATCCTTCCCTACAATGTGGATTAATGAAACCACTAGAGTCACAAATGCAAAGAAAATTCTGAGAGCTTTTGTGCCACTACTGTTGCTAGGAAACCACTTCTGCTAGGAAACCTTTTTATTTCAGTGCATGGGACATCTGTGTCACTTTGAGTCCAGTTTGGAGAAAGACAACTTCACAGCAGAGGATCAGGGATGAAAAGCAAAGTTAATGAAATCTCAGACCCCTTTGTAAATAGAAAAAGGTTTGTTTGGGGTTGTTCAAAACCAGTTTTATTAACCTGTGACTTCAGGATTTATTTAACATTGAGCAGAGTTCTGAGGTGCATGTGTGTCTCCTCAGATTGGACTAATGAATTAGAAGCTTTTGGAGCTCTCCAAATACACCTCAGAGTTTCCCCCATTCCCTCTTCCACACACTCATTGTTCTGATTTAAATGTAGATAGAAATGGAGAATAACATGGACTACTCCCACTGTGTGCCTTTTTTCCCTTTTCCCATTCTTGTCCTGTGGCTTGTAACATGTGTCCCATTATACCTCTTCCATGACCCCGCCCAGCATTCTTCAATCATCTCCTCCAACATGTCCTTCCTTGAAGCACATTTCTTCCAAGAAACCTTCATGCCCTGGACATCACCATGGAGAATAATAACAAAATAAAAAGAAATCCCAAACCCAAACTATGGAACTTACATGATTCATAAAAGACATCATCATTGGACTATTCCCCATCCTCTAAATGCTCACTGTGTCTGTTTGAATTATAACTATACAGATGGAAACCTTGTTCAAACAGGTTGTGGCAGTAAAAACATTCCAAGGGGAAAGGTTGAGAGAATATCTAAGGAGTAGACCAATCTTTATTCTCCCAACCAAGTTCCAATTGACTCCAGCAAAAAAACAAATCCACCTACTTAACCACAATCCATAGGAGGTTCAATTAAAGCCTGAGTTTGATACTGAATGGAAAAGATAATGCTGTTGGGGGGAACCCAGAATTTCTTGATGTAACCTTGGACACAGAACTGAGGTTTTAACCACAAGTCATAAAGGTGGTATGAGGATCCGCATGTCTGGCACTGAGGTCTGCTGGCTCCTGGGCAGTTGCCATGCCCATACTGCTGTGCAATATTTCTGCTGAACTGGGGAACAGCACCCTGTGAACCTTATGGATTTCTCACCATAGATCTCCTGTGAGGTAGAACCTATTGGGTTCCCTGGTTGACCCAAGATGATTGTTTAAGGCCTAAAAAAACAGACCTGGAGACTGTCTGTGCAACTAGGTGGATCCTTGGCTTGCTTCTGCACACCCTGAGTCAGTCCTGATCAGCAGAGCTGACAGCCACTACAGGCCCTGGGGTAAGGTGTGTGTGGGAATCTGAGTCTGTGCCCCTGGAAGGGGTGGGGCCTTGGACAGAATGGGCGGGGGCCAAGGGCAGTCAGCCCTAAATGCCACCTATACTGCAACATGCTCCCCAACACCAGACCTTCATGTGGTGGGGCACTCTGGTTACAATTCAAAGGGGCCTAGGGCTCTGGCCACCGCCACTGCTGTAGTAGCAGTGTTGCTGGCTAGGAGCTTTGGGCCCTTATGAATCTCAAGGTCCCAGGGCAATTGCCCTCTTTGCCCCCATCAGCTAGCCTGGTCCTGATATCTTCCTTTCACTGATATGTGGCCCCATCCCTGCTCCTGATATCTGAACTCGCTTCAGTTGCCTGACTCCTGATCCTCTCCTCTGCTCTTGACTCATTGCCATGCCCTATTCCACTAACCCTACTTCAGTTGACTCACTTGGCTTTGACCTGGTGTGGCTCATTGATCTTGACTACAATCTCTTACTATAGCTACCCACTTCGTTAGCTTCATTAACATGGGTCCTACAACTGACAGGTACTACTTTTGCACATAGATAGATAGATAGATTTATTTCTGTTATTTCCAGTCAAACTCATCTGATGAAGTGGGTCTTATCCACAAAAGATATTGTAAATTTTTGTTAGTCTCTAAGGTGTCATAGGACTACTCTCATTGTTAAGGTTTGTTCAGGAGCTGGAAAACCAAATCAGGAATGAAACAGTGATCTTGTTCTGAAAGATGAGAAAACAATATTGGTGAAACAGAAGCATGTCATAATTTTAGGAGGATAAGATACATGAAGAAATTGGTATGCCCAGCAATTCCCCCACATGAACCTACGTGCTTTAGTAAATGTCTATCCTTGTGGAACCTTGCTTGAAGGAACAGATAAACTTGGCTATACTACAGTTATGTGTACACTGGGAAGGTTTGGCAACAAAAGTGCTGTTGGCATGCAAAAGGGAAAACCAGTCAAACTGGTTTTTCTGCCTCCCATTGTCATTTCATGACCACATTGCTACCTGCCCTGTCCACAGATAGAGCAAAGCAATATGGGTAAGTATCTGACAGTGCAGTGTTGTGGGAAGGCAGAGCTGATCCCTGCACTTCTTGGGATTCTTTCAGAGTTCTTCCATAGCATTCTTAGTTGCTGGGAGCAGCATCATGAGTAGCTCTGTGAGATCTCCATGCTGAGGAATGTGAAAGCAGCACAGCAGTGTCTCCAGCCTTCTCACTGAAGCAGTAGTCTGTCTGCTGCTATGTTTCTAGCAGGGCAGAACCAGAGCATTCCAATGATTTGCTCTTCTTGTTTGTTTCCCAAATAGAGCAGCTCACTCAGCTGTCAGATACTTCTGGGAGCTTTGAAAGGGGAGGGGTGCATGCCTGCAGGGCAGCAGAGATCACAAAACACTGAGCACAGCCATCAGGGTAGGTATTCTGAGATACTGGCAGAAGCCAGTTCTCTAGACAAAACAGAGTCCACACTGGGTCTTTGTTGACAATAAAGGGAGGGGAAAAGACATAAGTCTCTCACAGAGGTGGAAGTTTTGTCTCCTAAACTGGGTGTTTTTCCCCAACAAAAGTTGCATTTTAGTGTGTTACGCTCTCACTGTTTTGTCAACAAAACATGCCAGTGTGGACAAAGCCTAACAAAGAACATCCAACAGTATCTGTCAGAAGGCAAAAAGCTTCATGTGCAGACTGATGGGTCATCAGACAAATTCTTCAAGAATGGTGGGTATGGTATGTTTGTACAGTGTCCTAATGGAGAGCACAAGAGAAAGTACTAGTTTGGAAAATGCTGTCTTGAATTACATGGCTGAAAATAAAGCTATTCTTATCACACTGCAAGAAATAGAGTAGACATAGAGGCAGATGTGATGCTTGTTGACTCTCGGGTGGTGATCTGTTTCTTGAGAAAAAACAAGAAAACTATCAACAATTTAATTCATAAGGAAGCTCGGAGGTTTGGAGTGAGTAAATAAATTGATTTTACAATGGATTCCATCACACATAGGTTTATATGGAAGTGAGTAGCTGATGATCTGGCCAAAGCTGAAAAATTGGAAACTTTAGATAGGAGTGACAACAGTAAAGTATATTGATATCCAATCAAGAAAAAATTTAGCTGAAGTAAATGGTCAAAAGATTACATATCCTCTGATGGATGTTAAAGCATCTCAGAAAATGATCTTCACTGTCATGAGATTACAGGAATGAAAATCAATAGAGATGGAACCCAAATACATCCATTTTGCAAGTTGTGTCTGGAGCAGGCTTTAACATGTGCTCATATTTTTTAATGTAGTATTGTAAGAAAATTGATGGTCATCAGACATGATACCTTGAATTCAGCCCTTATGAAGAACTCCTCACACTTCATAGCCTGATATGGTTATCCTGGAACAAGATGACAACAACACAAAGTTATTGAGTATCATTGTGCTTCAGGAATGGTAGAACAGCCTGCAATGAGTCTGCTGCTTTCAAGAAGATTTCTCTAAGTTTTAATGTGCCTCCTGCCTCTTGAGAGCCATTAGAATGCAGAGGGAAACAAGAATGGCTGAGTAATACAATAAAAGGTCACCATGCAATGCACTAGTGGGTATACTTTAATTTCCTTTTTCCCCAACTGAATTAATCTTTATGATCTACTTTGCGTTTAGAGGATTAGATATAAAATAGTGTTAATGATTGACTGTGCAGATCAATTCTTTTAAAACTAAACTGAACACAGCTCAGGAACACACAATGCAGGAAAAAAACTGAATTGGCAGGGACTGGACTAGATAATCTTATAACTCCTTTCTATCTTTAACCTAAGATCTTATAGGTCTTTAAAGCACATATAACACTAAATATATAATAAATAAAAATAATCCTTTTGAACAGTAAGAGGTAACACATCTTAGTGAATGTAAATATTTTAAAGTGACTGGGGATAATACATTTTTCTCAGACAAAATAGATCCATATATTTAAATCATTACCTATTTATTATCTTTCTGTATTTCTCCCCCTCCTTTTTTTCTCTTTTCCCCCTCTGTGATAATACCAAAAGAAACAAAAGAAAGAGAGAGAGGGAAGCTACTTGTAAATTGAGGGAAAAAATAAATGGGAAGTTTTTTTGAAACCATTTTAGAAAAATCTTTCATTTTTAGGTGCATTTTTAAATACTGTCTGTTTAAATCTCATGGCCTAAAGGGTTCTCAGGAAAATATGGCCAAGCAGCTTCATCAGCATATCAAATTCCACAAATGGGAATGGTATATCAGTCTGACAATACTTGGTCAGGGCAAGAGGAGTTTAAAAGCAGATTTTAATCTTTTACAGTATTCTGTACGTTAACAGCTATAACCAAATTTGCAGATAAAATCTTGTGCTGTGGCTCTTATGCTTTGTTTAAATGAATCACAAATGTTAAATTGCTAATTAACTTGGCACCCTAATTAGGATCCAAAATACCTAGGGAATTATTAGGTGGGAGGCTGATAAAAGCCTGAGAAGAATGCACTTATGAACTCTTGAAATCAGAGATTGAAGTGAATGTCAAGAACTGTACTTAAATCAACTGCAGCTAAGTTATAACTGAATTAATTAGTTGAGATTTCTACTCAGTCCTTTCTTGGACCAAGGCTATGGTATTGCAGTGATGAATTCAAGGTGTAATTCTTAAACTTAGTTACAGTCTGTTGGAGTCTGTTGTATGAAATGCATAAGTTATGTGTTATTGTGAGCCTGGTAGGTCAAAGTATTATAGTGAACAATGAGGCAGACAAGAATTTTCTTTTGAGTCAATATGTGTGAAATGGATTTCTTAGGAAATATCTAGGGGGGAAGTTAATGTGAATGCAAATTCCTCCTCCCCCCACCAAGCTATGCAAAAACCCTTAGTCTTTTGAAGCAGTTTGGGGGGGGAGGGGGCATTGTGTGCTGATCACCTGTTCCCAGCATCTGAAGATCATAGTCCCAACCTGTATTTTAAAAAAAATCCACAGGCTGCATTGCCCAGTTGGTGTCCTTGCTCTGAGCTAGAACTGTTGAGAATGTGTCACCACAGGAAAACCCCTGTGTGGGGTTTGAAGGAATGATGCCTGCCAGAGTTCCTTCTGGAGTTACAGTAGATTACTTCTGATAACCTTATTTGCATGCTTGCAGGTTATTTGATTTTAATATATTTTTCTCTGTAATGTCCTAAAAATAAATGTGATTCCTTGGAAAGGACTGGGTGGTAATTCATAACTATGTTTACTGCCTCTGAAGAGAGAGCAAAGCATGGATAACGGCCTATTTAGGCCATCTGTCATGCTAGGAATAACATAGCATGGCAGGAAACTGCACCTTGGAATAATCCCATTCAGGAAGGAGATGGCAGCAGGTCTCTGCCAAGAGCAGCGACGGCTGAGGAGTCAGGAGCCTAGAATGGGTGCTCTTAGTAGACTGTGGGGGAGGGGGAATACCAGGGAGGTAGGGCTACTCAGGAAGGACAGGGCCACCTCCTGCCCCATATGATCCAGGATCCCCAGGCTCTGCATTCTGCCTATGGACCAGGACCCCCAGGCTCTGCCTCCGCATTCAAAAACTGGTGGGGCTGGGCTGTGGTGGCCTCGTGGGGCAGAAAGGGGGAGCTGCATTGCAGCACTGTCCTCCAGCATTGCCCCAGGTCCAGAAAGGGCCCCAGAGATCAGGGAGGAAGGGGGAGGTGTACCATGGGCATCTCTGGTGTCCACGGTACATAGCAGCTAGATTCCCTCCAGACCTGCCACTGAACTTCCTCCCCCCAAAGAGGCTTGTACCACTTGGTGGTGCAAGTTGGGGGAGGGGAAAGTGGCACCAGAGCAGCCACAGAGGCTGTGCGAGCTCCTCTTCACTCCAGCCTGGCTAAGGAAAGTGTTATGAGGAGGTGCTGAAGGGGAAAGTGGCAGTGATGGCAGCCTAGCCCTGCCTGCCTTGCTCCTAGAGATCCTAGCCTAAGGTGCGCACAGCTGCATGGGACACCCAAAAATTGGGTGCACCAAATTTTCTGGTGCCCCATGAGCTCATATTTCATGTATGTGTGGTGATGGCTGTAGCCCCTTATTGAGGTGAAAATGATTAGAAGGTGGGAAGGAAGAATTATGAGAGACAGTTTTTCAAAAGGATGAAGGAATTGAGTGCCTAGTTACACTGAAAGCCAGCCTAAGGTATTATTACTGTGGTGGATGGCCATTACATTACCACCCTTGGCATTATAAAAGCAGATGGTGCTGCAATATTCCCTTGGATTGCAATATGCAGATTTTAAATGGACAGTTTACTTGTATAGATAAAACAGACAGCTTGTCCCTTCTGGGATGCTTTTGTTATGTGGCTGCTATGCAGCCAAGCTCTTTCATGATTCAGGCTCCATTTTCTATATAATGGCTGTGTTGAGCACACCTCATGTAAGGGTCACATATTCTTGTGATGCCTCCTGACAAACTGTAAAACCTTTAACATTTGGGTTCAGGTCTGTGGACCACATCCACAGCTGTCACATTAGCATACGGTAATAGCTCATTAACATGAATATTTTTCTGAGAAATAAAAAAAAAAAGCCATCTACATAGTATTACATTAGCGTCAGCATTTTGAGAATGCCCAAACAGTTCAAATAGCCCCATCAGCTGCAGACATGAGTGTGCCATTTTAGATTTAGTGTCGGTAAGCATTGAGGGCCTCATGCAAGAACTGGTTGTAGAGGACAGCCTTGGTTCAAGAGATCATGAGTGAATTCAGTTTAAACTAAATGGAAAGATAAACAAAAATAGGTCTGTAACTAGGGTCCTTGATTTCAAAGGGCAAAATGTACAAAAAAAATTAAAGGAATTTTTTAGAGAAGTGAACTAGACGAGGAACTCAGGGATCTGAACGTGGAGGATGCTTGGAATTACTTTGTCAAAGTTGCAGAAGCTATCTGATGTCTTCATCCCAAGAAAGAGGGGAAAATTTAGGGAAGGGTTGAGGATCAAGCAGGATGTGCAAGCATCTCCAACAGGGCATTAGGAGAAAGTAGAAAGCCTACAAGAAATCGAAGATGAGCTGCATCAGCAAGGAATGCTACCTCTTAGAGGTAAACTGAAGGGAAAAAGTCAGAATTGCCAAAAGCCAAGCAGATTTGGAGCTTGCATAGGAAATTAGAACCAATAGCAAAAGGTTCTACAGGCATATAAATAAAAAGAAAACAAGGAAAGAAGGGAGAATGCTAACACTGAGGATGGGCTGGAGATTAAACATAATCTAAGCATGACTCAACACCTGCATGAATACTTTCACTCAATTTTGAATACAGATTAAGGATATGGGGGTAGGTCCGGGACATGGAATGAGCTGGGACTACTCAGTCCTAGTTCGTGCCAGGTCTCCCGCTGCGGATCTGCCTTTTAAATGTGGTAAGAACCAGGCAGCTCTTACTACATTTAAAAAGCAGAGGTACAGCATTCTGGGATCTAGTGTGAGCCTCAGAGACAGTGCTGGGGGAAACCATCTTTAGGCTCTCCCCATCACCAGCTCCTGCACTCCCCTTGCTGCTTCTGATATAGAGGCAGCAAAGGGTAGGGGAAGCAAGTAGCTGAGGAGTGACTCGACTACCCAATAAGCCTAGGTTTATCGGAGGGCTGGGGAACCTTTTTTGGGTCGGGGCTGCTGATCCACAGAAAAATCAATCGGGGCCCACACACAAGCGAGAAGCAAAAAAAACAAAAAACAAAAAACTCCTCACTGATTGAGAAGGAGACAGACACTCCCCACATTGCTCTTGTACACCAGAGCTTAGGGGAGCCCAGGCTAGTAGATTTTGTGTGCTCCCAGCCCTGGGGGGTAATGGTGGGGGAGCTGGAGCATCAGTGTGGGCTCCCTAATGCTGGGGGAGCCCTGAGCCTCAGGGGCCAGATCCGGACAAGCTGGGGTCTGCATCCAGCCCCCAGGCCTGAGGTTCCCCACTACTGGTTTATTCGGTAGTCAACTACTCTACTAGTCACATACATCCCTAATATAGGTAATGAACTTAGGGGTGGTGGCAGGGTGGTTAATCAACATTTGGATATGTAAATAGAAATAATCATATTTGAAGTAGAAGTCAAACCAAAATAGCCTAATGGGACCAAAACTGGGTGAGGGCAGGCTGGATAATCTCTATCTAATAATATTAACGGAACAGGTGCATGAAATTGCAAGTCCAATAGCAAGTATTTTAATGAATCTGTAAATTGGAGGTCCTGCCCTATGACTGGAGAATTGCTAATATAACTGTTTTTTAAGAAATGTGGGGAAAAGTGATTTTGGAACTTGCAGGCCCATTACTTTGGTCTCAATTCTATGTAAGCTCTTGAAACAAATTTGGAAAGAGAAAATAGTGGGGGCAAAAAGCCTAACTGGCTTCAAGACTGAGCTTAATAAGTTTATAGAGGGTCTGGTATGATAGGATTGCATAAAATGACATGTGGCCAGTCTGAGATTGATATTAGCAAAAATCCCCAGTGGGTGGAGATGGAGCATTAGATGTGCACTTTCCCCTCGCTCCCTGACAAAGGGGAACAGCCAGCAATGTCCCTGTACGAATGGGAGGGGCTTCAGCCTTCCCCCTCCCCCCCTTTAAATAAGAACATAAGAATGGCCGTACTGGGTCAGACCAAAGGTCCATCTAGCCCAGTATCCTGTCTGCCGACAGTGGCCAGCACCAGGTGCCCCAGAGAGGGTGGACCGAAGACAATGATCAAGCGATTTGTCTCCTGCCATCCCTTCCAGCCTCTGACAAACAGAGGCCAAGGACACCATTTTATCTTCTGGCTAATAGCCTTTTATGGACCTAACCTCCATGAAATTATCAAGCTTCTCTTTAAACTCTATTATAGTCCTAGCCTTCACAGCCTCCTCTGGCAAGGAGTTCCACAGGCTGACTACACGCTGTGTGAAGAAGAACTTTCTTTTATTAGTTTTAAACTTGCTACCCATTAATTTCATTTGGTGTCCTCTAGTTCTTCTATTTAGGGAACTAATCAATAACTTTTCTTTATTGGCCCTCTCCACACCACTCATGATTTTATATACCTCTGTCATATCCCCCCTCAGTCTCCTCTTTTCTAAACTGAAAAGTCCCAGTTGCTTTAACCTCTCTTCACATGGGACCCGTTCCAAACCCCTAATCATTTTAGTTGCCCTTTTCTGAACCCTTTCCAAGGCCAAAATATCTTTTTTGAGGCGAGGAGACCACATCTGTACACAGTATTCAAGATGTGGGCGTACCATAGTTTTATACAGGGGCAGTAAGATATTCTGGGTCTTATTTTCTATCCCTTTTTTAATAATTCCGAGCATCCTATTTGCCTTTTTGACCGCCGCTGCATACTGCGTGGAAGTTTTCAGAGAACTGTCCACGATAACTCCAAGATTTCTTTCCTGATTTGTCGTAGCCAAATTAGCCCCCATCACACTGTACGTATAGTTGGGGTTATTTTTCCCGATGTGCATTACTTTACACTTATCCACATTAAATTTCATTTGCCATTTTGTTGCCCAATCACTCAGTTTGGTGAGATCTTCTTGGAGTCCCTCACAGTCTGCTTCTGTCTTGACTATCCTAAACAGTTTGGTATCATCTGCAAACTTTACCACCTCACTGCTTACCCCTTTCTCCAGATCATTTATGAATAAGTTGAACAGGATTGGTCCTAGGACCGACCCTTGGGGGACACCACTAGTTACCCCTCTCCATTCTGAAAATTTACTATTTATTCCTACCCTTTGTTTCCTGTCTCTTAACCAGTTCTCAATCCAAGAAAGGACCTTCCCTCTTATCCCATGGCCATGTAATTTACACAAGAGCCTTTGGTGAGGGACCTTGTCAAAGGCTTTCTGAAAATCTAAGTATACTATATCTACTGGATCCCCCTTGTCCGCATGTTTGTTAACCCCTTCAAAGAACTCTAATAGATTAGAAAGACAGGATTTTCCTTTACAGAAACCATGTTGACTTTTGTCCAACAAATTATGTTCTTCTACATGCTTCACAATTTTATTCTTTACTATTGTTTCGACTAATTTGCCCGGTACTGAAGTTAGACTTACCGGTCTGTAATTGCCCAGATCGTCTCTAGAGCCCTTTTTAAATATTGGTGTCACGTTGGCTACCTTCCAGTCATTGGGTACAGAAGCCGATTTAAGGGATAGGTTACAAACCACAGATAATAGTTCAGCAATTTCCCATTTGAGTTCTTTTAGAACCCTTGGATGAATGCCATCCGGTCCCAGAGATTTGTTAACATTAAGTTTTTCTATTTGTTCCAAAACCTCCTCTAATGACACTTCAATCTGGGACAGTTCCTCAGATTCATCACCCACAAAGAACGGTGCAGATTTGGGACATTCAGGACTGGGGCAGTCCCAGATGGGGGTGAGGGGTGCCCCAAGCCAGCCCATTTCACCTGCCTGGTGAGTGTCTCTCTTTTCTGTATGAGAAGCAATCCCATTATAAGAAGCAATCCCATTCTGGACACATCCCATTTTTCTGGCAAAACAAAACTCTTGCCTTGCTTTAAGTTATAAGAGGAAGCTGTGTATCGAATTTGGTGACCTTAGCTTTTACTGTTCAGGAGGAGTTCTTGAAAAAATAGGCAGATGCTCAGCTAGACAAACTCTCAAATGTAGAGTAGATATTTGGAGATTTTTGCAATTAGCAGTCTGATGGGCCACATGCCATTATATATATGTGTGTGTATAGATAGAGATATAAACATAGTAAGAATCAGAGGTCATAGGTGCAGTCCCTGTTGTCAGAGACCCATCAGGGGGTGTTGCTGTTACACATCTATCTTATAAATCAGATTGTTATTAGGGAACTCCTACGAAGCATGTCCAGTGCACTTCTGGATGTCCTAACATAGAAGAAGAGGCAGCATCTCTGTATGACTGCATTTTATATGGCCCTTATGCTTATTTTATGTAAACCTTTAAGACGATTTAATTTGTTAATATTTGTGAAGCAGTTTGAAGTATGAGGTACTATGCAAGTGTTTAACCACTATTATTACTTTGTGACACTTCCAAGCCATTTTCCTAATAAAAAATTAAAACGAAAATATTCATCCTTTACTGGAGTAAACTGCAATGAATCCTGTTTCAAGTAATCACATGGAAAATGAGCAAAAACCAGCTGCTGCTGTGCTATGATGGATTGGGACTTTAGAGCTGTTTTATACTCATCTAAATTAATTTACTTCACTGGATGTATTCCTGATTTACATAATTTTGACAGAATAATCAGTTCCTACCTATTTGTAGATAGTTTGTGATGGTCTAATGGTAAGAGAGGTTTCCTACGAAAAAGAAAGGTTTCCTACTAAAAATGGCTTTTTGTACAGGTTTTACAGGAATTAAAACATTGGTCTCTTAGGCTTGATCAGGTTTTATTTTGGATCATTCCATTTCTCATAATTGGAAATAGCTGTTATTAAAGATACTGAAACAAGCTTTAACTAAGAAATCTGTATTTTACCCAAGGAATTTGTTTGGCCCGTGAATTTACAGTGGGATAAGTTACTGCGTTGGGAAGCATTTTCTTTTACATGGAGCGGTGTTGGCCAGAGGATGGCCCTCCAGCTTTCCCTTGGGACCTGCCATATGCTCAGTAGCGCAAAAGAAATTTTTGCAAGTACACCCCTCAGCACAGCAGTCAAAACACACTAAAGCAGCTGATAATGTAGTTACATTATCTAACTTCAGTACCGGGCAAATTAGTCAAAACAATAGTAAAGAATAAAATTGTGAAGCATGTAGAAGAACATAATTTGTTGGACAAAAGTCAACATGGTTTCTGTAAAGGGAAATCCTGTCTTACTAATCTATTAGAGTTCTTTGAAGGGGTTAACAAACATGCGGACAAGGGGGATCCAGTAGATATAGTATACTTAGATTTTCAGAAAGCCTTTGACAAGGTCCCTCACCAAAGGCTCTTGTGTAAATTACATGGCCATGGGATAAGAGGGAAGGTCCTTTCTTGGATTGAGAACTGGTTAAAAGACAGGAAACAAAGGGTAGGAATAAATGGTAAATTTTCAGAATGGAGAAGGGTAACTAGTGGTGTCCCCCAAGGGTCGGTCCTAGGACCAATCCTGTTCAACTTATTCATAAATGATCTGGAGAAAGGGGTAAGCAGCGAGGTGGTAAAGTTTGCAGATGATACCAAACTGTTTAGGATAGTCAAGACAGAAGCAGACTGTGAGGGACTCCAAAAAGATCTCACCAAACTGAGTGATTGGGCAACAAAATGGCAAATGAAATTTAATGTGGATAAGTGTAAAGTAATGCACATTGGGAAAAATAACCCCAACTATACGTACAGTATGATGGGGGCTAATTTGGCAACGACAAATCAGGAAAGAGATCTTGGAGTTATCGTGGACAGTTCTCTGAAAACTTCCACGCAGTGTGCAGCGGCGGTCAAAAAGGCAAATAGGATGCTCGGAATTATTAAGAAAGGGATAGAAAATAAGACCCAGAATATCTTACTGCCCCTGTATAAAACTATGGTACGCCCACATCTTGAGTACTGTGTACAGATGTGGTCTCCTCACCTCAAAAAAGATATTTTGGCCTTGGAAAGGATTCAGAAAAGGGCAACTAAAATGATTAGGGGTTTGGAACGGGTCCCATGTGAAGAGAGGTTAAAGCGACTGGGACTTTTCAGTTTAGAAAAGAGGAGACTGAGGGGGGATATGATAGAGGTATATAAAATCATGAGTGGTGTGGAGAGGGCCGATAAAGAAAAGTTATTTATTAGTTCCCTAAATAGAAGAACTAGAGGACACCAAATGAAATTAATGGGTAGCAGGTTTAAAACTAATAAAAGAAAGTTCTTCTTCACACAGCGTGTAGTCAGCCTGTGGAACTCCTTGCCAGAGGAGGCTGTGAAGGCTAGGACTATAATAGAGTTTAAAGAGAAGCTAGATAATTTCATGGAGGTTAGGTCCATAAAAGGCTATTAGCCAGGGGATAAAATGGTGTCCTTGGCCTCTGTTTGTCAGAGGCTGGAGAGGGATGGCAGGAGACAAATCTCTTGATCATTGTCTTCGGTCCACCCTCTCTGGGGCACCTGGTGCTGGCCACTGTCGGCAGACAGGATACTGGGCTAGATGGACCTTTGATCTGACCCAGTACGGTCATTCTTATGTTCTTATGTTACAGGCTTTTGTTGCCTTGCTTTGTTTCTATTGGCTAATAGGGCAGAGTCAAGAGGCATCCATGACAAACTAGAGAAGTGTTTTGTCCCAGAAGGGGAGTGTGGAATGGGAATGGAGTGTGGCAGGCCAAAGAAGGGCAACCAAAAGAAAATAGCGTGAGGCACCACAATGTCTCAGTGAGAGAGGGAGATAAGAAGCATTTGGACAATTGTGGATGTTGGCTTCAATCTGTAATCACTGCGTGGCCCACAAGTGAAGAACAGGTGGCTCCCTTTGACAGAGAACAAGAAAAGCGTACAGCTGTTTTTAGCCATGTTTCTTTCTGTTTCTTTAATCAATACTATGTAAATTGGCAAACTGGTGAACACCAATTTCATTCGCCCTGGCTTTGTTATGAGGGTTTTTTCAAAGTCTTTTCAGTCCATCAGCAAAGGCTATCTGGAAATCTTTCTGGCAACCCCTTCTTTAACAAATCAGCCTTCTGTTGCTGATCACCTAGGATTCGCCTACTCCAGCTTTCATTTATGAACTTTTGTTTGTCTCTCATCCTTCCAGTACAGACTGTAGATTTCTCAAAACTGGGATTATTGTTTGTAACATGTCATGCACATCTACAGTGCTACAGAAACAAACAATTATAATGCAGAGTAGAGGTCTGAGACATGAAGTTCAGAATACAATCCTGGACATCCATACTAGAGCTGAGTATTATATTCCCAGTCAAAATACAAACATCCTGAGTGATTTCATGTCCCCATCATTTATTTTTCTTTGACCCCAAATCTGAATAATTCTGAATGAATTAAAAAAGCAATTTTTCACAGTGAAAAATTGCTTTCTCATCTGATTGAAAAAATGTCATACCTCCACAGCTAGCATGCACAGCAACTGGAAAATTTGACTTCTAGAAGGTGTTCATGTCAATTTGCTGCAGATGTGCTTTTTTTGGTACGCATATAAGGCAAGGATTCCTTACATACCTCTCTTAAGTTGGCAAGATAGCTTGCTTAGGAGCACCTTGAATAAAAGAATCTAAAACTGATAGACTACAAAGAATCATGTTTTACTTGCAAATAACTTTAAGGAAAATGTCAGCCAATAATAAACAATATAGCAGGATTCTTTGATGTTGCGAAAGGGCAGCTGGAGACAATAGAATTCAAGAGACAATCCTCAAAAATGCCACTGAAATTATAAAAAGGTATCTATAAAAATACCTCTTGAAAATAAGTCTGACTTCCTATGAAAAGGGTACATACTAGATCATCCCCAAGGTCCATCTATTCTAATATCCTGCTGTGATAGTAACCAGCAGCAGATGCTTCTCAGGAAGTACCAAGCAATAGATAGGTTTGGGATACTCTGTCCCTCCACATTAGATCTTACCTCAATCAACAGATTAGCTTAAGACCTGAAATGTAAGATTTAATATCTTCTACAAATCCATTTTTATCACTAGTTACTATAACACTGAGTATTCTTTATATCCATACAAAATGTCTTTTTTTTTCATCTTATTTATTTCTTGGATTCTGTTATTTCCTTTGGCAGTAAGTTCCATAGTTTAATTATATTTTATGTGAAAAAGTATTTCCTTTGATCTTCAGTGTCCTGCATTTTAACATAGTTACTGTAGAACCTTGCAAGGTGTAATAGTTGTTCATGTTTTCCCTCCAATGTATTTTTAATTTGCCTGTATCAACACTGAATTTTCTTTACCTCTAATGCTGCCCTTCACCTTGTTTAGGTCCTCCGAAACCTAAATAGCTTTGTGTCCTTGGCAAATATTGCTGACCAATTTTCCATCCTCCTTTCCAGATCATTCACACATCTTAAACAGTGCAGAAACGTGAGGTACTCTATTGTTAATGGTTTTTCATTGTAGAAATCGACCATTTAATCCTATCGGACCCAGTTCAGGAATGTATGGGTCCTACAATCCAGGATAGGAGGGAGGAAAACAAATCTGAGTTTGTCAATTACATTTAAACCTTTTCACAGGGATACAAAGTAACCACATGACTCAGTCTACAAGGAATACACTCACTGAGACTATGTCTAGACTGTCCCCTCTTGCACAAAAAAAATCCAAATGAGCCCTAGCGTGGAATATTGCCGCACCTCATTTGCATAATTAATGAGGCGCCGTTTTTGCGCAAGAGGCCATCCTGAAAAAAAAGAGGAAGAACGGCTCTTGCACAACAGGGGTTTTTTACGCAAAAAGGAGCCATGTAGCAAAAGCCTCTTGTTCAAAAACAGAGCGTCATTAATTATGCAAATGAGGCATGGCCATATTCCATGCTTCGCCTCATTTGCATATTTTTTATAGCTTGTATGTTTAGGATGAGGCACAGTTTTAATTGCCCTTTTGTGGTGTTTTAGATATAATACTGCTTGTAATTATTAGAACTGAGAGCATTGGCTGTTGTGAGTCTGAAAGCACAGGAAACAGGAAGGAAGAGAAGATTAGCTGGGGGGCTGAGTGAGAGCTACAGAGTAGTGCAGCAGTTTTGTAAAGAGGTTTCACTTTTGGTAAATAAAGTTCTATTGAAGTTTGTTAGTACCTTGCTTGCATGATATAACATTTTGGCGACGAAGGTGGGATCTTTTGCCTCTGAACCCACCTGCACCCTTTCTGCAAAGCCCAGATGAGCCTCCAATTGCTTTTGCTGCCTGGATTCATGTTTAAGACTTATCTGCTTGCAATCAGTGCTACAGAGATTTCTGAAGTAAGAAAATGGGCTCTGCTAATCCACTGCCTTGGAGCAGAAGGGCAGCATATATTTTACACTTTTCCCCTTGCAGATGATAAATATGAGACTGCACTCACTGCATTCAAGAACTTTTTTGTGCCAAAAGTGAATGTAGTAGCTAATCGCTACAGATTTCACCAGCGTGAACACGAACCAGGGGAAACTATAATGCAGTATGTTGCTTCTCTGAGGAGTTTGATTGTAATGTGTGACTTTAGGAATATGGCAGATGAGAGACCAGCTCATTGAGAAAACAGCCATGCTTCGTGTAAGAGAACGCTTGCTTCTAGAACCACAACTTGCACTGGAAAAAGCAATAACCATTGCTACCCGGATTGAGTCAGCTATAGCAGAAGCCAAAATAATGAGCATGGATACGGGAGGCCCAGTCCAGGCTGTGATTCCTTTGCAGAAATGTCCACTATCACTGCAGACAAACATTTACAAGGAGAAAACTAATGGAAAACCACAGAATCTACAAAATCAAAGCACAGCAAAAGCATGCTTTCACTGTGGATCCCCACAACACCTCACAAGCTACACAAGATGTCCTACAAAAGTAGCTCAGTGCAATCACTGCAAAAAGATTGGGCATTTTGCTAAAATATGCTGCAGTAGCCAATAGGTGCATGCAGTTACAATACCAGATGTTACTATGCTGCGTGTGGACAAAATCATTACTGCACATATCACAGAACAGATAAGGTGCACTGTAAATGTTTCTGCCACATCTTCAGGCAAATCACATACTATTCAGCTAATGTTGGACACTGACTCAGCAGTATTTATACTACCTGATTCCATCTATTTGCATTACTTTAAAGATGTGCCTCTTACTGAACCCAAACTTCACTTGGTGTGCTATTTGAAAAACCAAATTCCAGTATGTGGCTGCCTGCCAGCAACAGTGACTTTTGGTGATTGCTGTGTAACTGCAGAGTTCTACATTGTCCACAAAGGCACTCCTATCCTTGGCAGAGATTTATTGACTGCTTTAAGCCTCAGGGTAGTTAATGGACGAATTGATCTTCCTCAGCAAAACACTCTTGCAGTACACACACC
The DNA here is from genome assembly GCA_032595735.1 of Pelochelys cantorii. Classification (NCBI taxonomy): domain Eukaryota; kingdom Metazoa; phylum Chordata; order Testudines; family Trionychidae; genus Pelochelys; species Pelochelys cantorii. Next base: position 325,692,354 of record CM064326.1, on the reverse strand, counting down.
AGTTTCATCTGGGACCCAAGACCAGGTTGAGGAGAAACTTGGCTGTGCTTATGGGTTTGTGCACAAAGTTAAAATGTGACATAATGTGATGCCTGTACGACAGAAATTACAGTGCTTACCATTTTCAGTCAGGGAATCTATTTCAGAGGAACTTTAAAAACTTGTACAAAAGGACATTATTGAAGAGATTGACTCATCTGAATGGGTTTCACCTATAGCTTTGACACAAAAGAAGGATGGAGGCATTTCCCTTTGTGTGGACTTAAGGGAGCCAAATAAAGCTATTGTGATTGACAACCACCCACTGCCTCACATAGAAGAAGCATTTGCAGAACTCCATGGAGCAAAGATGTTTTCTACTCTTGATATGCAGAGGGCATACCACCAGGTTATGTTGCATGAAGACAGCAGAGACCTCACAGCATGTATTACACATGAGGGACTATTTTGTTTTAAACTTGTTCCAGACAGTCTTGCATCTGCCCCAAGTGCCTTCCAAAAAATGATGTAATTGATTCTGAAGAATCAACATAGAGTTCAGTGCTATCTGGATGATATTATTGTGTTTGGAAATACTTCTGAGGCGCATGAGAATAACCTGTAGTCTGTACTAAACTGCATTAGCCCAGCAGGCCTCAAGCTCAACTTGTCTAAATGCAAATTTAGACAAACAGAACTCTCCTTTCTGGGGCATACAATTTCACTGGCTGGACTAAAACCTGATCCAGATCATATCCTAGCAATTTCAAATGCTCCTCCTCCAACAGATTTGCAAACTTTACGTTCCTTCTTGGGTCTTGGGTCCTCCTGGTATGCAAAATTTATTCCCAGTTATGCTTCTGTCATTGAACCATTACAAGAATTACTACGGAGAAGTTCAACCTTGGTGTGGACAGTGGATGTACAAGCTAGTTTAGAAACTGTGAAAGACTTGATTGTACATAGTCCAGTACTTGCACTATTCAGTCCTGCATTGCCCACAATTGTGACTACTGATGCTTCTGATTAGGGACTTGGGGCTGTCCTCACACAACTTCATGAGGACAGCACGGAGAGGACTATTGCATTTGCTTCAAGGACACTGAGTGAGGCTGAGAGAAAATATTCTACAGTTGAAAAAGAAGCACTTGCTTGTGTCTGGGCTACTGAAAAATTGAGAACTTACCTGTGGGGCTGCACATTCAAGTTGCGCACACACCACAGCCCTTTGACAACACTGCTAACCATGAAAGGACTAGGAAGAGCAGGAAATCATATTGCTAGATGGTCTGCAAGAGTACTCTCTTTGTTAGGAACTGGAATATAAGCCTGGAAACCAAAATGTAATAGCTGATTGCCTTTCTCTCCTGCCTTTGTCTTCCCCAGATGGTTCACTGGAGGATAAGGATGAAGTAGTTGCACTTATTACAAGCACTCTTACTGCAGTTACAAGAGAGCAATTCCAAGCTGCTTGTTTAGCATGTCCAATTCAACAGAAGCTATGGGAATTTCTGACAAAGAGAGAGCCCAGTAACCCTAAAAACCTTGACCCAGTTTTGCTGCCTTATTTTAGAGTTCAGAATGAACTTTCTTTGCTTGATGGCTGTGGGCTACGAGGTACACACCGGCTAGTTGTGCCACAAGAATTACAGTCAAAACTCATACACCTGCCGCACGATACTCATCAAGGAATTGTCAGAACCAAACAACGACTACGGGATCTGTACTGGTGGCCAGGGATGGACTCCCCGTTTAGCATGTCCAATTCAACAGAAGCTATGGGAATTTCTGACAAAGAGAGAGCCCAGTAACCCTAAAAACCTTGACCCAGTTTTGCTGCCTTATTTTAGAGTTCAGAATGAACTTTCTTTGCTTGATGGCTGTGGGCTACGAGGTACACACCGGCTAGTTGTGCCACAAGAATTACAGTCAAAACTCATACACCTGACGCACGATACTCATCAAGGAATTGTCAGAACCAAACAACGACTACGGGATCTGTACTGGTGGCCAGGGATGGACTCCCAAACTGAAGTAATAATAAAATCCTGTGTCACTTGCCAAGTGCATGATAAGACAGCAGTGACATGTACCCCCCCCCCCCATTACAGTCGGTTCCTCTTCCTGATTCTGCATGGGAAAGAGTTGCAGTTGACATCATAGGACCCTTTGATACTGCTCCAATTGACTCGTTATGCCATCACTTTAATAAACTATCTCAGTAAATGGCCTGAAGTAGTGTTTACATCGCAAATCTCTTCTGCTACAGTAATTAAGTTCCTCTCTACAGTTTTTAGCAGGGAAGGTAACCCCAAAGAACTAGTTTTGGATAATGGTCCAGTCAATTTACTTCCCTGGAATTTGAAACTTTCCTAGCAGAGAGGAACATTTTACATAGAAGATCATCCCTGTATTACCCTCAAGCCAATGGGGAACTAGAAAGGTTTAAAGAAGCTTGAAAGAGAGTTTGCAAATGACTAAACTGGAAGGGCGATCGTGAATAACCTTCGCTACTGATTTCTTGCAAGCATACAGGGCTACATGACATGCCACAACACAAAGATCACCCGCAGAGTTACTGCATGGAAAACAGATGAATACAAAACTGAACATTGCTGGATTGTTAAAGTCAAGACCTGATGCACCAAAAGAGGATGATGTGAGGAAAAACAGTTGAACAGAACCAAGAAAAGTATAAGGCTTTCACAAGGGGCGGATGAGAGTTTTGCGGGGCCCAGGGCAGCACAATTTCACAGGGCCCCCCCTTTGGAGAAAAAATAGAAAAAAGGCATCCTCCCTGTGCCCACTCCTCCAGTAGCCCCACTCTGATCATGTGAGCTACCCCTCCTCATCCCCTCTCCTAACACCTCCCTCTACACACCTGCCCTGCCTCTCTCCTCTGGTGCTAGTCCCTCCCCTGCAGGTATCTGCCCTTCTGCTTCACCCCCAGAATCCCTTGGCACCTGCACCTTCTCTTACCCCTGCACCCTCCTGGTGCCTCCCCCTTCCCTCACTGCCCCTGCACCCTTTTCCCTCTTTTTCCCTGATGCCCACCCGCTCACCGCCCTCTGCCCTCATGCCCCTGTGCCCTCACACATGCCTTGCTCCATCCCCCACCTTCCTCATGCTCACCCCTCCTTTTAAGCCTTCTTCCAGTACCTCCCCCTCCCCCCTTTAGCCCCCAATGCCCTTACCCTCTCCTCTCCCAGCATCACCCTGTCCCCCCTCCCACTGACACCTCCCCTCCTGCCCTTTTCCTCATTGTCTCCACTTGGTCCCCTGGCATTTGTCTATCCTCCACGCTGTCCCTTGGTACCTTCCCCTTTCTTCTCCTGACCTGCCCCCCTCCCCTCAGCACAAGCCTTTCCTCTGCCATCCACCTTCTGCCTTCCAGTTTTCAGGGCAGCTGCGACCCCAGCCCAGGCTCCAGACCACATGCTGAACTGAGCGGTGCAATGCTGGGCCGCGCGATTCTAAAGTCCTGGACCGTGACATCACACCACGCCCGGGTGTCTCCCCTCTCAGCTGTTGCGCGGCGTTTCAGCACACTGCGCATGCGCTCCCTCGGTCCCACATGGCCTGTACTGGCTGGCACCGGGGAATTTAAAGTACGGAGCTGCGGTGCCCCATCACAATCCCCCTCCTCCTCCAACAGCCGCCAGCCGGCCCTTTGGCGGACGGCCCACCGGGAAATTCCCGGTATCCCGCCGGGCAGTCTGCCCCTGGCACTGGCGCAGGGCCTATTGAAGCGCGGGGCCTGGGGCAGCCACCCCACTCACCCTGCCCTATATCCACCGCTGGCTTTCACAGACAAACAGCAGGGTGCTAAGGAACCGAAGTTTGAGTGTGGTTCCTTCGTTAGAGTAAGAAAACCTGGAATTCTATGCAAAGGGGACCTTAAATTCACATCTCCTCTTAAAATCATTGAGAAGAGGGGACCTTGCACCTATCGACTTTCTGATGGGCGGCTATGGAATGCTTCTTATCGTGCACCTGCCTATACACCAAGAGGAGATGATGTCAACACCCAGTCCGTGTTGGATGATTTCACCGTAGTACCAACACAACAAGACATTGCACTAGAAACGGGGTTTGAGAGACAGTCTGTCAGACCCAGACAACCACCTGTTTGGACTAGAGACTATGTTATGTAGTATTTACAGTGTTTTCAGTGTAATACTTCTGCCAAATTTTTAGTGGCTTGTCCCATATTTGTTGCTGTAGTTAGAACAACAATGTTTATTTTATAATTGAGAGCGCTTCTTAAGAGAGCAGGAAATGTGGTTTTTTAGATGTAATACTGCTTGCAATTATTAGAACTGAGAGCATTGGTCTTTGGGCGTCTGGAAGCACAGGAAGGAGGGGAGAGAAGATTAGCAGGGGGCTGAGTGAGAGCTACAGAGTGGTGCAGCAGTTTTGTAAAGAGGTTTCACTTTTGGTAAATAAAGTTCTGTTGAAGTTTGTTAGTACCTTGCTTGCATGATACAACACGTTTCTGATCTAGTTAACAAAGATAGGCTTTGGTCTACATAGGGAAGAAAAAGGGGTACATACTAGGGCAATATGTCTCAGCATCTCTGTACAAAAAGTATATCTTTTGAGAACGGGACCAAACATCTGCTCCCAAGTTACCTGAGGAAAAGACAGGAGCTGGGGAGGAGGGGGAGGTTCATATTATTTATAACTTCAGGGAACTCACAGCTGAAACCAGACCCTTCTAATTGTCCCCAGATGTCTCAGCTAATGAATTCAGCTTCGTAATTGACTGAAGATGCCAGTCAGGGTCCTTGGAATTTAGCAGCATTTCATACCCATAGCTGTCTTTTTAGTCCTTGTTTCTACTCTTTCTTTACTCTGACCCTTCACTCCAGACTCCTTTCTCCTGGTTTTGGTTCCTGCCCACTGTCTGGCTGATATTCTGGCTCTAATCCCTGATTCTTGGTTCTGGCTTGCTCCCCAAACTTGGTATTCATGTTCTGACCATTTCTCTGACGCTTGGCTTCTGGTTTCTGACTCTCAGCTCTGCTTGAGCCTGGCATTTGACTTCTGACTACTGTTCCAACCCCTACCTCCTGCTCACTGTCTCTGGTTCTGGCTCATTCCCCGGATTTGATAATTAGGCTATTGACCACTAAACATGGCTACCTCAGTTCCTACTGTTAAGGCAGTAGAACCTCAGGAATGTAGGCCGTTCCTAATTCTGAACAAAGTGTTATGGTCCTTTCAAAAACTTACAACTGAACATTGACTTAATACAACTCTGTGCAGAAGAAAAATTCTGCTTTCAACCTCCTTAATTTAAATGAAACAAGCCCAAAGTTTCCTTACCTTGTAATTTTTTAACTCTATATTTAGTACTTTATGTTAACACAGTACTGTGGTATAGTTGCCTTTTTTTTTCTTTTTGAATTTTTAAGTTTCGTTTTGAGTTAAATTGTGTCTACTGCTCCCCAATTGCATACTTCCAGTTCCAGATGAGGTGTCTGGTTGATCAGTCAGTTCATAACAGTGGCGTAACCAGAAGGGCCCACTTGTGTGGGCCCCAACTTAGAATGTGTTGACTGGCATACCTGGTCGAAAGGGAACTAACCGAGAGGAACGTTTCCCTATCCGCTTCTGTTATCAGGCGTTTGTCTCAGCTCCTTAGGGAAAAATAAAACCAACTAGAATGTGGGTACAAACAAACAGGATATTTATTCAACAGTTCCAAACAAGGTAAATGAAAGGTGAACTGAAGAATTAAGAACCTAGGCATAGCAATGATCCCCACAACTAAAGGTAAGCAACAAGAAGTGGAGTGCTGACTCCGACACAGGTGAGTTCCCTCTCCCAGGACAGGACTCAGATAAGGGAATGGAGGATTAGGAATCTCTACCATGTACTGCAGTTTGAGGACCCTCACAGCAAGGAGATAGCTCCAGATTCCATCTCCAAATGATATGACAGGTAAGGAGCGATCAGACAATGTTAGTTTTGCATTGGCAATGATTGGCCAACTCTCCCTCCCTGTGTCATTGTGAGTGGGTGTTTGTCCCCAATTAGGAGGGGTGGCTGCTGGTAACACACTCCTTGTGTGCAGGTAAGCTCACCCTTCCGCAGCCAGACCTACACATGTGGTATTGGTGCATACCTCTAAGCATCTCAAAACTCTGCCACTCAGAAGGGCAGCCCCCTTAGAACTGGTGAGGCAGCACTTAAATAGCCTGTTGCTGTCAGGCAAGAACCCAGGTCATATGTATATCTTGTTTCCCACCAAAAGGTCAAAAGAGTGGGAAAGTGCCCTCCGGAGAGGAAGGAGAAAGGCAGCCAAGATGGAGTCCAGGTTGTTGTTTGGACATTCCAAGATGGTGTAACCAAGTTAAGCACCAGAGATTTCCCCCTACAGATGGGTGGGCAATGGTGGGGGCAATAAGCCCCCGCACCCTTGCCCTGCTCCCTGGCTGGAGCACCAAGTGGCAGAGCACCAGAGTGCCACCGGAGTGGGGTCAGCCCTGGCCCCACTGCCTAGCTGGAGCACCGGCGGCATGGAGTCAGCCCCCACACCTCAGCCTGCATAGGTTGGCCTAGGTGAGAAGTGGGTGGGCCACAGCTCACTTAAGCTCATCTATCTGGTATTTGTAATTCTGAGGTTCTGCTATACTTGATTCACTTTATGGTGTCTGCTGAAGGAAGCTGCAAGAAACCAGGCCTTTAAGGCAAACCAAACCTCCACTCCATTGGGAGTAAGTGGGCTGACGCCAATGGGGAAAGGATGTGTGCACTCAATGAAGCCTTTACCACCCAGAACTCTAAACTAAACTCCTCTGATCCAAGAGATTCCCAAGCTCCCAGGAAATACTTTACTCTAATGTTGCTGCCTTACTGCTACAGGGGTAGACTCAAGCCTAGCATATATGGGTTATTTTGTAAATGGTGTAGAGGATAACTTTTAAAAGAACCTTTTATAGGAAGTTGTTCTGGGAATCTCCACATCCACTTGCCCCCTACAATGCATCTGATATCATCAACCTATATTTAAATAAGTAAATATGCCATTTCTAAGAGTTCTGCCAGACTAAATACCATTTAATTTGTATCTTATTTCCAAACCCTATTAAACACTGATTTAATAACTGGACTCAAACTGCTAAGCAAGCTGATTCCAAAGCTTAGTTAGGAAAGAAAAGTGGACTGAATTCTTCAGTCTCATTTTGAAAGTTTCAGAGGGGTAGCCGAGTTAGTCTGTAACAGGAAAAACTTAAAGAACAACCAATAGTCTAGTAGCCCCTTAAAGACTAACTAAACATATAGATGGTATCATGAGCTTTTGTGGGCACAGCCCACTTCTTCAGATGACTGGAGTGTTAGAAGTCCAGATCCAAGAATAAATAAGGAAAGGAGGTAGTGGGGGTGGGAGGAGAGAGAAGGAAAAAAAGAGAGAGAAAAGTAGGAGAGGAAGAAAAAAAAAGAGTGAGTAGATAGTTCAAATAGTTACAAGAGGCTGAGAAGAACCATTAGCAGCTTCATTGTTTGGTTGGCTGGTTGGTTAAGTCATTAAGATGTGGAATATAATGTATGAGCCAGCCGATATTCAGGTTCATACCATTTGCATAAGAATTAAACTTGTGAATGAAGTTAAGTTCCAACCCTTCTCTGTGTATTTGGCTTGTGGAATTGGTCTGAAACAACACAGTGACTTGGAGATCTATTAATGAGTGTCCAGGAAGATTAAAGTGTTCTCCAACAGGTTTTTGTGTATTGCCTTTTCGGATATCTGATTTGTGTCCATTAATTCTTTCCCATAGAGACTGTGCAGTTTGGCCAATATACATTGCAGTGGGGCATTGCTGGCATAGATCACATTAGTGGATGTGCAGTTAAATGAGCCTCTGATATGGTGGCTGATGTGGTTGGGTCCAATGATGAAATCGCTAGTGTAGATGTGTGGGCAGAGATGGCACCAGGGCTGATTGCAGGAGTGGCTTCCTGAATGAATATGATGGAGGTGTGTTGCGTGGTTACTGGAAATAATTTGTTTCAGGTTGGGGGGTTGTTTGTAAGTGAGAATTGGCCTTTCCCCCAAGGCCTCTGAGAGTGAGGGGTCATTTTCCAGGATGGCTTGGTAGACTGTTGATAATCCATTGGAGAGGTTTAAGTTGTGGACTATGAGGGTGTGTCTAGACTACACCTCTCTGTCGACAGAGAGCTGTAGATTAGGTACATCAAAATTGCTAATGAAGCAGGGATTTAAATATCCTGCACTTCATTAGCATAAACATGGCTGCCGCTTTTTTCGAAACGGAGTTTTTTTGAAAAAAACCCAGCAGTCTAGACGCGGATCTGTCGAAAATAAACCGCATGTTTTGAGGAATACAGGACCTGTCAAAAAAGGGTTTATTTTCGACAATCCATGTCTAGACTGCCGGGTTTTGGGTTTTTTTTTTTTTTTCGAAAAAAACTCCATTTTGAAAAAGTGGTGGCCATATTTATGCTAATGAAGCGTGGGATATTTAAATCCCTGCTTCATTAGCAATTTTAATGTGCTTGATTTGCATCCCTCTGTCAACAGAAGGATGCAGTCTAGACGTAGCCTAGGTGATGACAAGTGGAATTCTGTTACATTCTCTTTTGGGCCTGTCTTGAAGTAGTTCATATCTTGGTATTTTTTTGGTTCTGTTAATCTGTTTTTTCACAGTAGAGAGTCTTTTTGGAAGGTGAACTGCAGAAGTCTTGCCAGAAGTTTATAAACATATTTGTGATATTCCTGAAGAATACAAAGGAAGCTTTGCATTGTTAGTGAGCAATGTAATCACCATATTATACCAAAATTATTTCCTTTAAATAATCCTTGCTTGCAGCTTTTCCTGCTTTATGATATCACAAGTGCCACAAACCAAAATGGGAGTTTTTCAAGCCCTTATTTGTGGATGTCACTCATGAGGAACTAAAAAACTGCAGCTCTGATTTAACAGGCAGCATTGCAAAACTGTCATGAAAATTTATGAGCCCCAGCACAAATCTACTCACCCACCTTTACTATAATGATTAAAAAACTAATTATAGTATAGACAGCCGTCAAAATAAATTACTCAGCCAAGGTGAGTGGGAGAGCAGAAGTTTGGGAAACTTCCGTAAGGAGGCTGTAATTGTCTTGAACGTTGTTAAAATACAGCACTAATTATATTTGAATGTCTATGTACTGTTTTCCTTTTTTAGAATCTTATAAGCGAGTTAACAGAATTTTAAAAAGAAAGGAAACTTCTGCAGTTAACATTCTGATTTTTGTGCATTTAGAAATGGTATACCTCATTACATATAAAAATCTGCATTAAAGGAATATTTTTAAGGTTGCAAAGTAAAGCATTCAAAAGCTAGTGTAACCCACACACTGCTGGGTGTGTTTCACTGTCCCATGTAGTGGCACTTTAGACCACTTACAGAGAGAGAGAGACTGAATTTGCACAGCGTTATCTGAAGCTATGTCTACACTGCAAGTTTTTTGTGCAAAACAGCGCGAAAACCGGTGGAACATCCTCACCTCAAGTGTGTTTTTGCAAAAAAAATGATACAGTATATCGACAGGACAGAGGGCTTTTGAGGTAGAGTTATTCCTCTCCCCACGAGAGGATGCTGATGATTTGGGGAGGGGGGGGCATTCTTACAGTTGTACATCATAGATTTCATTTTCTCTATTTTTCTAAAAAACAAAACACTCTTAGAAATTGTAGGAAGCAACTCTCAATTCATCTATCGTGTGCAACCCTCAATTCATCCATCGTACAGCTCTTGCACAAAAAGGGATGTGTGGCCGCTCCGCAGGGGTTTCTTGCGCAAAAAGAGCCTATCAGAAAAAGCACAGGTGCTCTGATGGTCATTCTGTTAGTGGTAATCAGAGCTTTCTTGCGCAAGGGCCATGCAGTGCGAATGCTCTCTTGTGCAAAAGCACATCGCTTTTGCAATGTGCTTTTGAGGTGTGAACACGCTTTTGCGCAAGAAGTTTTTGCAGAAGATCTTTTCTGCAAAAAGCTTCTTGCACAAAAACCCTGCAGTGTAGACAGAACCTCAGAGCCAGCTGGCTTTTAGCTCAAATTGTAGAGGCTGATGCACTAAGGTCCAGAGGTCCCAGGTTTGGTTCCACCTGTAGGTATTACACTAGGAAATGTAAGCCGCTTTTCAGGAAAAAAAACAGTCAAGACAGGGAGCTTTCAACAGAAATGCCCCGTTTCAAAAAGATCCTGTAACCCTCTGTCGAAGGATCTCTGTCTTGACCGCAGTTCTTTTTTTCAAAAAGCGGCTTTTTGAAAAAAAGCTGTGGCCGCCATTATGTAAATGAAGCACGGGAAATTCAAATCCCAGCTTCATTTACATTTCGATACATCTAATTTACATCCCTTTATCGAAAAAGGGATGTAGTTTAGATGTACCCTAGGAGTGCTGCTCTGGCTGGCCAGGGTTCCACTGCACCATGGGTGGTAGAGCTGGTCTGGCTAGTGGGGGTCCTGCTGGGTGGGCCGCAGTGGGAGGGGGCAGTGCCCCACCCCCCACCTTGCCCTTCAATTAACTAGTTCCTGGGTAAACATGCTGGTAAGGCTAATGCTTACTGGGTAACTGGTTAACATCCTTAGTAACAAGGCAGGCTCCAATCCTCTCCCAATCTCCATTCAGCACTCCTATATGGTGTCCTTCAGTCCTCAGCCTTTTCTCCAGGGAGACGGAGAAGAAGCACAAACAAGCTCTCCAGATGGAGACCTGGCTTTCCTTGGGTCTGCTAATCCCTCTCTCCTTCCTTTGTACTTTCTTCCTGTGCTTTTTAACTACTCAGCTGATAGAATAATTGTCCCCTCAGCTCATCAGCCTACAGTCTGATTGGATAATTAAGTCTTTTCCCCCTCAATTCAGGATTCTTTCTGGGAACTGAGGGTATGTCTACGCTACAAAGTTAATTCAGAATAACAGCCATTATTTCAAATTAACTTCAATAGCGTCTACATAGCCAAACCGCTATTTCGAAATAAATTTGAAATAGTGGAGCCCTTATTTCAAATTTGGTAAACCTCATCGTATGAGGAATAACACCAAATTCGAAAAAGCTAATTCAAAATAAGCGCTGTGTAGATACTTATTTCGAATTAGGGGCCTCCAGCCCTTCCCAGTTTCCCCTGGTGGCCACTCTGGGCACAACCAGGAAAACTCTTCTCCTCTCCCCCAGCCCCGGGGCCCTTAAAAGGGTAGAGTCTGGCCACTGGGCACGTGCCAGAGCCAGGCCTGCCAGCAGCTGCAGACCGTCACCCAGTGGCTGCACAGTGGCAGCCAGTGGCAGCCAGTGGCAGCCAGCCATCCCCCGCCCAGTCCCCCAGCACCCAGGGGCCAGCCAGGGGCCATAGATGGCGTGCGCCCGCCTGAACTAGTGAGGAGATCATGGACCTCATTGACGTTTGGGGGGAGGCCCCCAATGTCCATGATCTCCGCCCTAGGCAGAGGAACGCAGCCGTCTATGGCCGGATAGCGGCCACCATGGCCCGCAAGGGACACAGGCGTACCCAGGAACAGGTGCCCCTCAAAATTAAAGAGTTGTGGCAGGCGTACACCAGGGCCACCAGGGGCGGCACCGCAGCAGGGGCTGCCACCTGCCCCTACTTCCCCATCCTCAACCGAATCCTGGGGGGCGGGGCGGTCTGTGCCAGCCCAGGGGGCAGCGAGCCGGGAGCGAGGGCCCTGACCTGGGTGCAGCAAAGGGGCCACCACCAGCTGTCCCGGCACCGGAGTCAGCAGGGTCATCCGGGGAGGCCATCCAGGTAAGTGCCAGCACTGTCCCCTACCCGGGGGGGGGGGGGGAGCAGGAAGGGAGACCAGGGACCACACACATGGGCCATGCCTCCCACAGATCACGCAGCCACCTGTGCACATGCAAGCACATGCCGTGCCACCCTTGGGCAGGTGGCTCCAGCTGCATGCCACACAGGGGCCATGGCCCGATAGCCACACGTGTGTGCGAAGAGACCCAAAACGCTCCTGAACTTGGGGCGGGACACAGCAGGACGCCCTCCCTTCACACGCCCCCTCTACACAGGGGCAGTGGACATCTCCCCCCCGCCCCGGCCACACTATACACAGCACAGGGGCTCGGGTGTGGTCTCAGGGCAGCTCCCACTCCTGGGCAGAGCCGGACATGCCGACCATGGGCTCTGTGCAAGCACATCGGCTCTGACGGTGCAGGGCATGGTCGCCCTCACCTCGCAGGGGGGGCTGGGCATCATCCACTATGTCCCCAGGGAGAACTGACCACTTCTCTTCTTTCTCTACAGCCACACCAGCTGCTCGTGCAGGGTGCACGACACCGCCCTGGACATGCTCCCGCACCCGCGGCCTCAGCAGGACCACTACCACACGGCAGGGGTACAGAGAGCAGCACCTGCAGGCCCTGCAAGCCCAGACCCGGATCATGGAGCAGCAGACTCAGGACGACTGGGAGTTCCAGCGGGAGCTGCTTGCCCAGGGTCGTGCCATCTGTCACCATCTGCAGGCCCTGGTGCAGAGCATGCTGCCCCGTGCCGGTCCTGTGCCTGCTGCCCCCCCCCAGCTACTGTTCCTCCTCCCACTCCTGCCCCCCCCCACCTCTTCCTCCTCAACCTCCACACCCTCCTCCTCAATCTCCCCACCCACCACCTCAACCTCCGCACCCTCCTCCCCATCCCGCCGGGGACACTGAGGCCCCCTCCCCCGCGGTGCTAGGAGGCAGTTGGCCCAGTGAGACCCCCCCACCCCTGAGCGCTGAGCTTCCACTCCCCCTTCTTCCCCTTGCTTCCCCCTTTCAGCTCCCTCCTCCCAGTTTTCCCCCTCCCCTCTCCCCTACCCTCTCCCGCCTCCTTTCCCCTGTCTCCCCAGAGGTTCATCCCCCCCCAGTTGTGTTAATTAAAGACAGCTTCTATTTTTGAAAATATGTGTCTTTTATTTGACATCAGGAAGGGGGGCTAGGGAAGGGTAAGTGGAAGGACGAGAGGGAGGAATGGGGCACAAGCCCCCAGTGGGGCAGACCGGGGAGACTGTTAGAGCTCCTCAGGGTGGATGCTCTCCCTCAGGGCCCCCTGGATCCTGACAGCCCCTCGATGGTCCTTGCAGATGGCAGCCTGCAGACAGTGCAGCCAGGCTGCTGGCAACGTGTCCACGAGATGCAGCACAGTCCCCAGGGGCAGGTCTGGTTCCATGTTGCAGAGTGCTGTGGTGTCCCGAGTGAGGGCAAGCAGAGCACTCCGAGACACAGATGTTTTGCTGTCCCTCAGCGAGGTAGACCAGCAAGCAGAGGAACCTGAGAACTGTCTGTCTGGGATGGGGGGTCGGGTCCCTTTAAGCACAGACCTCAGATAGCCTGAGGCAGCAGCCCCACACACTAAGTCCAGCCCTGATGCCCTGCTGGCACTGGTTCCGGCCAGCCTTACCTTCGATTCAGGGTCCACTCAATGTGGACGCGCTATTTCGAATTAGAAAAACGCTATTTCGATTTAGTTTTTGTGTCTAGATGCGTTATTTCGAATTAGCTTATTTCTAATTAACTAATTCAAAATAAGTTAATTCGAAATAGCGCGGTAGTGTAGACATACCTTGAGTGCCTAAGTGATCGGAGTGTGGGATCAGTTGCTGGCTCTTAACTTGTTGTCACACCTCCATATCCCACAAGGTGGGGGGCTCCCGCCTTATATGATACCCACAATGGAGAGAATAGGCCACTGGCACTATATACCTGGTCTTGGAGTTTTAGAGTGGAAGTCCAACCCAGATCTCCCTGTCCCCACTTCACGACGTGGAAGGAAAATACAGGCTCATATAGTACCTCCCTTGGAGTGGGATGGGATGCTTGCGCCATATGCCAGTTTTGAGGGAACCTGGCCCAACTTTCTCCTCTGTTTCCACCATTACAGCTACTCTGGCAACTCCCAGATATTCCCAGCAGGGCCAGTTCCCATGACCAGTATGAGGCAGCCACTTAGGAGGCAAAGCCACAGGAGTGGAAAAATGGGGTGGAAAAATGAAGGGAAAAAACAGTAGGGGACTGGAAAGACAAGATATCTTGATGTTATTGGGGGTGTCCCAATATTAGGGGCTTTGTCAAGCAACCTATTTCCCCACCCATCCTGATTTTTCACACTTGGTATCTGGTCACCCTGTAGGGGATGCAAATATGCTTGCTTGCTGTGGGTGCTAAAATGCCTTATTTATGGCTCTGATTCCCAGTATAGTGGCAGGTGTTCCTGGGTTGATTAGAATGCTCATGTTCTGTTATTATGACATGCTGCCAAATATTTTTCTCAGGAGTGCAAGTCATAGAAGGAAAATAGAGATTTTTAATGGTTTATATCTTAGCTAAAGCTGGACTGGTATTTCTCTCCCCTGAATTTCAGTGGCCTGCTGCAAACTATGAAGGTGTTAGAGCTTTTTAAATACAGATTCAAGAATCTTTTATAATGGATGGTGTTAGACTGCATGAATGTAGGGGTCACTATCCATTCTATTGTAGTTATATTATAAGAATGGCCATGTGCAGGAGGACAGACTAGAAAGGACATAATTGTCCTTTGGGGCCTTAAAATCTATGAATAAACATTTTGTTAGATGTCCTTGCCATGGTCTTGTTACAATTATTTTTAATCCATTCTAAAACCTGGATTCTCGTGTGTCATCCCCACATTCTCACCATCCATATGAAGTCTGGGCTCTTCGTTTACAGCTTATAATTAAACTGATGCTTCCAGCAGTATGAGGCAGGCCTCCTGAGATAGGCAATGTATAAGTATTCAGTTTAATACAGATGACAAAATAGGTTCATTTATTATTTCAATTTAAAGATAATACTGACCGACGTCCACCCAGAACTCTGCATGCCATTGCAATGGATTGAGTTCCTAAAACACAATTTGTTTTCAGCAGAAGTCAGCCAGTATGACATCAAGTCTACATGGTATATATCCAAACAGTAAATGCCTCTTGGAATATTTTTACCACTAGTCTGCAAATTATCATTTGTCAGTGACTCCAAAGGGATGTGGAAGTTAAGTTCAACTAAACATTTTACAGTAGCATGTATAATGAATATATTCCTAGATTAGTGAAAACAAATACCAAAATCTACTTTCTTTTTTCCTACAGCTGTGCCCAAGACTCACGTTATCTTGTTTAAGTGTTTCAAATTGGGATTCTGAACAAACAGAACCTTGGGAGCATTTGTTGCTCAGATTTTGGCTCATCCCATTCTAAAGATGAGGTTCCGATGAGAAATTTTGATCTGATTCAGAGATGACAGTCTGTATCAGCCCAGCATTTGGGGGCCTTTGTATCTGGGCTTTTCACTTGGTCTCAGTGCCACTTTTCTCCACAACTGTTTAGTCTTGTTATAATCTCCTAATTTCTCAGTGGCTTTCTTTTATATTTTGCTGTACTGATTATTCTTCTTCCCAGTTTCCAAAAATAGTTTCATTCTTAGGGTATGTCTAGACTGCATTGCTCTTTTGGGATACCGGAAGTATCCTGAAATAGCAATGCCACGTCTTTAAAAGCACCTGCTATTTCCTGAAAAAGCTGAAAAATGCTGTGCTATTCCGGCATCCCTGTAACCCTCGTTCCATGAGAGTTAAGGGTTTTGTTGGAATAGTGCCTTATTTTGAAATTTGGTGCTGTGTAGACAGTGCCAAATTTCAAAATAAGTTCTTTCGATTTAGACGTGAAATAAGCTACACAATTTGCAAATTGCATAGCTTATTCAACAGAAGGGCGCTGTCTAGACGCACCCTTAGTCATGACTCTGAGCCTGGCAGGAAACGAAAAAGGCATCTACTCCTGAATGTTTTCTTTATTTTACTGATTTTTTTTAAGCCTAGCTCAAATTGCTAAACCGTCAGGAAAAAAGTAGATTTCTTTGTCCTTATTTCTTCCTTGTATCACATGAGGATTCTGGTCTGAAAAGCTATCTTCAGAACAGGATTAAGCCTTCTGAATTTTTTTTTTTTTTTTTTGGTCCTGGCTGTTCTCTAATGAATCTTGTATATCTGCTTAATGTATAATATAGAGAATCCTCCCTATAGTGAAGTCCAAGAGAGTATGAGCAGTGATCTAAAATGACAGGAACTTTGTGCTTTTATTTTTCAATAGCCATAGAATTCTAATGTTTTATCCTGCATCTGTCCCTCTAAAGATTCTGAGCATCTCTATAATTTAATATTATCATTCATGACTTTTTTCATATTAGGACATTTTGTATGCAGTGCAGTTGTAGCAATGTCGGCCCATGTGGTATACTTCATACAGTGCACTAAATGCCCCAGTAACAGTTATGTAGGTGAACCCAGCCAAGCATTATGCTCTCAAATTAACTCACACAGGAAAAAGTCAAAAACACACTCTTCACAAAGCAATCACTCTGTATCTGACTTCTCAGTCCTTATCCTCAATGGAAATCTGCACAACACTTTCCAAAGATGATCCTGGAAGCTTAAATTCATAACTCTACTGGACCCTAAACATCATGGACTGAACAGAGATGCTGGATTTATGGCTTATTACAACAATCTGTAACCCCGTAGCCCCCCACCATTTTTTTCCTGTGACTGAAGAGGTGATAACAGGCTTCTCTACCTTGAATGGTCCCTTAAAATATGTGTTAACTACTTATATTAAACAATCTGTGCTGCCTTGAATTTGGCTGCGACTGGGAGAACCTTACCCACACTTGAAGAAAAGTCGGTGTGGCTTGAAAGCTGGTCTCTCTCTCACCAACAGAAGTTGGTCCAATAAAAGATATTACCTCACCCATCTTGTTTCTCAAAATAGCACTGATAGTTGGAAACATAGAGACATTCATTTATTGTCTAGACTGCTTGTCAGATTTTGGTGTAGAGGGAGGCAGCCTGTGGATGTCATGGTAGTGGGGTTTGGGGCAAAGTGAGGACATGTGAGTACAGACTAAAGACAATGGCTTCAGCAGTGTTACTGAACATGCTTACTACAAGCCAAACAGCAAATCAAGGGGGAGACTGAACCTATGAACCCTTCCACAAACACACATCACCTCTTTTCAGAGGCTACTGAGGCACTTGAAAACTCAAATTTTTTGGCAGATATCTGAGCAGTTAACTGATAGGGGCACTGAATCTAATACCTATATAAAAAGAAAGAAAATTAAATATTAGACACACTCAGCTCTAATGATAACATATTCTGATATCTTGTAGCACATCACTTAAATAGACACTGGTTAGCCTTAAAATTTTAATGTATATTTTTACTTCCTTACTAACTCTGCAGGGAGAGAGATGCTGTCAAGACTCCTGGACTCTGGAAAGGGAGTGGTTTCTAGTGGGTTACAGCAGGGGGCAGATATATCTGGGTTCTGTATAAGAACATCAGAATGGCCATACTGTCAGACCAATGAACCATCTAGCCCAGTATCCTATCTTCCAGCAGTGTCCAATGCCAAGTGCTTCAGAAGGAATGAACGGAGGAGGCAATCATCAAGTGACCCATCCCCAGTCACCCATTGCCAACTTTTGGCAAACAGAGGCTAGTCACAACATCGCCCATCCTTTGATGGAATTATCATCTTAAAATGTAGTAGCCATTGATGGACATTCTCTTAACATGTATTTCATTCTTATTGGAACACTGTCATAGTTTGCGGTTTTCCACCATCCCCTGGCCAGGAGTTCCATAGGTTGACCATGTATTTTATTTGTTTTAAATTTGCTGCCTATGAATTTCATTGGATGAACTTCTTGTGTTATGTTAGTGAAGGAGTAAATAACATTTCTAGACCTCTAACATAATCATTTATTTTCCAAGCTGAAAAGTACCAATCTTTTAAAATCTTTCCTCTGTTCTGTACCCACTAATCACTTCTGTTGCCCTTTTCTGTACCTTTTCCAAATCCAATATACCTTTTTTAGATGGGGCAACCAGATCTGCATGCAGTATTCAAGATGTGGGCATACCATGACTATATAGAGGCAATATGATTAAATACTGGAACAAATTGCCTGGAGAGGTTGTGGAATTTCCATCATTGGAGGTTTTTAAGAACAGGTTAGACAAACACCTGTCAGAAATGGAGTGCATCTCCTGTTTTGAGCGCAGGGAACTGGACTAGATAACCTCTTGAGGTCCCTTCCAGTCCTACCCTTTTGTGATTCTAACTTCAGTGTGAGTCTGAGGGACATTAAATACAGTAAATTTTTCTACTGTATCACAATTACAGAAACATCTATTGTGAATAATGTTGTATTAATCCACTGTGAAAATTCATAAAGCTTTCACTAGTTGTTAGAATACTTAATTACTTATCTGAACTGAGGTGGTCTCATGAGTTAACATTGTACTGAGTTAGAAAACACACAGCAATACTGATCCTAGAACAATCTCTACACTGTTTAACAATCTCTATACAATCTCTATGATATTTTACTGATCAAGATATATTTCTTTATCTGCATGTGACACATTTGAAGGTGAGAATATATTTTAAAGGTGCTACAGGCATTAGATCATGCAGAAGATTGGGAGAAAAACTGTAAAAAGGTTATATGACTTGTCCTATGAATTTCTTAAGCAAATCATAAGTGTTCTGGTAATAACATTGTATATCCTAGTGATAACATTGTATATCCTTACTGTTCATGCTTTGTCTTTTGGAAAATTTCTTAGATCCATGTAAACTGGGCAGTATTTTTAACAGGAGTTGTATATACAATTAACCATGCACTCTGCTGAAAATCTAGTTATTGTGAGGTGTCATCTTCACAGTATACTCAGCGGCTGTGTCTAGATTGGCATGATTTTCCGAAAATGCTTTTAACGGAAAAGTTTTCCGTTAAAAGCATTTTTGGAACAGAGCATCAAGATTGGCATGGACGCTTTTCCGCAAAAGCACTTTTTGCGGAAAAGCGTCCATGCCAATCGAGACGCACTTTTGCGCAAGAAAGCCCCGATTGCCATTTTCGCGATCGGGGCTTTTTTGCGCAAAACAATACCGCATTGTCTACACTGGCCCTCTTGCGCAAAAGCATTTGCGCAAGAGGACTTTTGCCTGAACGGGAGCAGCATAGTATTTCCGCAAGAACACTGACAATCTTACATGAGATCGTCAGTGTTCTTGCGAAAATTCAAGCGGCCAGTGTAGACAGCTGGCAAGTTTTTCCGGAAAAGCGGCTGATTTTCCGGAAAAACTGGCCAGTCTAGACACAGCCAGCATGTACATCTTCACCAGGCTGTTTATAAGTGACTGCACAAAATGTAACTTTGGTATGAAAAAATATGGCTTTATGTTGAGGATGTAAATTTAATTCTTGTGTATTATGAGGCTTTTGGTGTCACTGTTTGCTGTTTTGTTCCTGAACTGAATTCATACATAGGCTTTTCTTAACCAGATTTGTGGCTGCTGTTAAAGGAAACAGAGTTGTGGGTGTTACAGGATTCTACTAGCCTTGAGGTGTATAAAAACATAAGAACAAAGAAATTCTCATTACCACATGATCTCTGTGTCCCATCTAGTCCAACTATCTATCTCTGACAATGGCTCACATCAGATGATTTAAAGGTGGCAGTAAATTCATGTTAAGCAGATGTGAGATTTCTCCCTTCACCACATTAGTTCTTCCAATCCCTAATTATTTGAGATTAGCTTAAACCACAAAACATGAGGTTTCATTTATCTTCCAGAGTATATTAGTATAAGCCTGGTTGCATGTTCATGAACAGTAAAAATGTTGAATAATATAGGAAATATGGAAATGGACTTGAGGCATTATTAAAGTTGTATACGCTTGCATTATCTGCCTACCGACCTATAGATGAACATTGGAAATTTTTTGTGATAAGCATGGTGTGATATGATGCAGAATGTGTTTGCCATGGTGGATAGCCAATTGCTCCACTTTTAGTCCCTTCAAGTCTCCAATCTCCTATTTCATAGCATACAACGTGGTGAAATCGGTTTGGCCTACCTCTAAAAAAAATCAATAACTATTTCATAAAATGAAATTTTAACTTCATAGACAGTGTTTTGCACAAACTTTGAAAAGGGGGAGTTGAAACTAGCCCAGTGTCATATAGTACCAATAGTTTCTCATAGGGTGTGTCTAGACTACATGGCTCCGTCAACAGAGCCGTGTAGTCTAGACATACCCCTAATGAAAAAGATGTTCTTAAGAATTTAACTCTTGTCCTGCTGATTTGATTTGCAGACAACTACTACGGCACTCCAAAGCCTCCAGCAGAACCAGCTCCATTATTGTTAAATGTGACAGACCAGATCCTTCCAGGTGCCACACCTAGTGCTGAAGGCAAACGTAAGAGGAATAAATCAGTGAGCAATATGGAGAAGACAGGTATTGAACCACCAGAAGAGGAAGAGGAAGAAAGACCTGTGGTCAATGGAAATGGCATGGCAGTAACACCAGGTTAGTCCATTTATTCACTTCTGAATTTTATTTCAATTATTTCATAGTTAATTTCCTTCTGCAGTTATTCACATGCTCACTGTGGCAGGGCGTGCTTATCCTGTTCTGAAGAGCACAAGACTGATAGCCAAGACTTCTGAGAAACTGGTTTCCAGTGTAACCTAGAGCAAATAAATGAAGTGTGTAACTCAGTTTTCATTTCTGTAAAATTATTAGCAAGTTATATTTTGTAAAATGCTTTGAACTTTTTGAATGAGACATTGTGTGTGAGCAAAGTTCTATTACTGTACCAATGCAACAGAAAATTTATGCACTTGAGACAGTATTCAGGCAGTCCTCTCACTTGAGAGTCAGATGGGGGGAAACTTTTGAATCCTCCAGAAAAAGCAAATGGGAAGGACCAATATCTGTCAGTGTTCTAATCCTTGAAATTAGATGAAAATGATATGGCCTATAGGCAGTTAGTCCTAAAAGGTATTTACCCAGGCCCACTGACGGGTGCAAAAAGGGTAGTTGTCCTCGGACCTGACAATTCAAAGGGTCCGTGGATTCCCAGCTGCTATTGCTGCTACTGCAGTGGTGGCCAGAGCCCTGGGCCCTTTAAATTGCTGCTGAAGTACCGCACCGCATGCTCCTGGCAGTTCTGAAGGCTGGGGGGCATGCTGTGCACTGGACAGCATGGAGGACTGGCTGCCTCCAGCACTACTCCTTCTGTCCGAGGACCTGTCCCTCCTGGGAGCATGAAGCCCCCCTCCCACCTTGCCCAGGGGTCCATGCAGGCTGTCATCTCCTCTGTAACTACCCTTACTTCCTATGGATCTCACTTCTCCAGCTAACAGTGAACTCAAAATATCTGCTGGTATCCTGCACAGGAAAATTTCATCATGTCTCAAAGTGAGTGATCAATTATACAGAATTTGAGCAAGTATTACCATATTTCAGTATATAATCCTTTTTTTTAAATCCTGAAACAACATTTGAGACGTAACTATTGAAAAGCTCAGAAGTGTGTATTTTGTAAAGAACCTGAAAACCACTGCATTAGTAATAATACATGCAGGATTAAATATATGTATTTTTCTCATTTGGCCTGTATAGGTCTAGAAGCAGTGTGGAAAACCTGAATGATAAAACCCCTTAATTCTAGAGAAATTAGAAGTATAGAAGAAAATGATTGAAGTAGAAGTCTCTTTAGTGACAGTTCATGGCCACAGAAAGATAAGATTACAAGATTTCAGAATGTACAGGTCTTATAAAACAATAAGTGCATTATGTAATCTCTGAGTGCTGTAAAATTGATTTTCACATTTCATTTTATGAAGCCTTTTTTTCTCATGCTTGGTTGGAAAGCAGATCAGATTGAATAACTTTCTCTGTTATGGGTAAGTCTGATTGCTTGCTTTTTTGGTGTCTATGTTCTGCATTTTAAGGGCAAATCCTAAACCCAGGTAGTCGGGCCAGGCACTGGAGAAACATGGGGAATGAGTAGGATAAACCCTCCCCTTCTATGAATACAGGAACCCTCAGTAGAGCTACAGTCTACACTGCAAGTAGAATGCAACTCCTCAAATCCTTATGAACAAGAATAGACCTGGATTTGCTGCCAGGGAACAAGAGAGGCTAGGCCAGGATACGATTTGGCGCTGCTGGATAGTCTTTCTAATATCCTTCCATGTTGTTATATGAAACTCATACCCACATGCGAGTTTCAATGAAGCAATTTCAGGGCAATGTATTTCAATTCATAATCTAAATCTCATCAAGAGTAAATACAGTATATCTTTTTCTCTTTGTGTTGTCAATATATAACTTGTCCCATGAAAATTGTACATCAATTCTGGTTAGGCCATACCCAAGAAATATCCACTGGGAGGTTCTATGTTAAAACAATGCAGTATATGTAGAGCCCTGCAAATCCACACATATCCACATTCAGTGCCAGCTCGAGCCATTCTTGCGCCCTGGGCAGAGGGCACGCGGCACATGCGCGGCCCCCGCCTCCCGAGCGCACGGCGCCCCGTACAGCTGTAATCAGGCGCTGCGCGGCGCCTGGCCCTGGGCTGTAAGGGGCGTCCCTTACAGCTGCAATCAGGTGCCCCCCATAGGTTGGCGCCCCGGGCAACTGCCCAGCTAGCCCCCTGATTAATCCGGCCCTGTCCACATTATATCTGCGGTTATCCACATCCATGAAAGTCAATACAGATATCCGCATTTCATTTTTGTGGATACAGATGTGGATACAAATATTATATCTGCTCAGGGCTCTAAGTATATGAGCACACTGTGTAAAATGACCCCCTGCAAAGTAATTCCTTTAAGTGAGGCTTTCTGAACAAGCAGTACCTCTCTTGACTCCCATGGTTTTAGAAGAAGAATTTTGTTGTTCAGCTATACTGATTGAGGACTTGGCAGATTGTAACAAGGGGTTCTGTGTATGCACAGCATTGCATTTTTGTTTTGTCAGTATAGCTCCTAAGAATTCTGTATAGTAGACAATTTATCTGTGTGCTAATAAGAAGTGTGAGCTGCCCCTAAAATGCATATGTGCTTTGACCCCAAACAGGCAGAAAAAATAAAATACATTAATGAGTAGGTCACTCCAGATGGAAGGAGTGATATAACCCTTCCACAGAAGCAACCAAAGTCTTTGCATTTTTGGAAAGCGTAGTCCATTTTTTATAAGACTTTCTCTTACAAAGGCAACATTCCATTGAATACACAGTTCTAAGGATCCATAAAAGATCTGTAGTCTTTTAATGGCCTATACATGCTACACAACCTAAAGTCTTATAAAGTAGTAGTGTTGTCCGAGTCTGAGCCGGACAAAGGACTGCAATGTAAAGCTAAGGTCTGATCTAAGAGCTAGCACCAGCAGGCTGGAGTTGTTAAAGATCTGAACTGAATCCAGTGGCACTTAAGTAATCTGTCTTTATCAGACACGTAAATGACAGTGATATTTGTGGGGATCTTTATGATTAAAATCTTATTTTTTATTTACTAGGAGGCCACTATACTTGCTGACTCTCCCCCTCCCCCTCCCCCCGTCTGCCGCAGGCAGATTGTGGCCTCTCCTCCTACCCATGCTGCAGCAGGAGGGGGGGCTACCACCAGCCCTTTCTGCCTCCAGATGGGGATTGGGACCCAATTGGCGCCTTGCTGGCCAGGCTTCATTTTAAATAAAGTAAAATATTATGTCCAACACAAAAGGTTTCAGCATTGTTTTTATTTATGTCGGGGTGGGGAACCTATTTTGGGTCGGGGGTCACAGATCCACAAGAAAAATTGGAAGAATTCCTTCCACAAATGAGAAGGAAAAAAGAGCCCCTCCAAAAAACCCCAGCCCTCACTGATGTAGCCCCCAGCATGAAACACCTAATTCCCCTGGTGCTCCAGTACCATGGAAGGGAGTAGGATGACTGAGGTTCAAGGCCTTAGGCCAGATTAATTCTTCTGGGGTTCCAAGGTTAGTGGATTTTGTGGGCCCCTGGGCTCTAGGGTGATACCAAAAATGAGGGTTTCAGTGTGTGGGACATGGCTGACTGTGGGTGAGATAGGGATGGGGGTGCAGGATCTGGGCAGGATGTAGGATGCAGGAGGGGCTGAGGATATGAGGTCTGGGTGGGAGGTAGGGTTCAGGAGCAGGCTTGAGGTGTGGGGTCTCGGTGGGGGAGGTGAGTGATGGGCTCGGAATGTGGGGTAGGAGCAGACTGGGGGTTGGAGTGTGGCCAGGAGGGAGGGGGCAGGAGCAGGGTGGGGATATGTGTCTGGCCAGGAGCGGGCTGGGAGCAGGGTGTCTGGCCAGGCGGAGAGGGAAGGAGCAGTCTGGGGGTGTGGGGTCTTGGTAGGGAGGTGAGTGAGGGGGCTGGGGATGCAGGACCTGGGCGTGAAGGCCTGGGGGACACTTACTTGTCTTCGGGCCCCACACTGGTCCCAGGCTCGGCCTCCCACTCCTCCCTTTAACCAAAATCTGGCCAATGGGAGCAGAGGGAAGGCCTCCAGACAGTGCGCTGCTATTCCCCCAGCCCAGGAGGAGGAGCGCTTCTTCCCGTGCAGTGAGACTAGGGGCTTTCTCTTCCCCCACCCCCTCACTCCCCGCAGCAGGAAGCTGGTGCTCCAACCGTGTGGGGGAGGAAGGAAGGGCAAGGCTACAGTGCCAGGCAAAGGGGGCCCGGGCCACTCAGGTCTGTGCTGCCGGGTGCCTCCTTGCCTGCCTTGCAGAAGCGCCGCTCGCTGCTGCAGCCCCACGTGTGGCTGGGCAGGAGGGAGCCAGTCTGGGCTTGCGTCTCACCAGGCAGCTTGGCACTTGGCTCAGCATGTGGCCACTTGGGGCGAGGCAGAGGATGGGGCGGCGGGCAGCTAGGGATGCAGGGCACCTTGCTCTGCACCTGGCATTTCTCCTGAGACTGCTGGCCCAGCAGCCTGTCAGTGCCAAGAACAACAGTGGTGCAAGCAAGCAGCTCTGGGGCATGGGAGCCTGCCTCCATTCCCAGAGTGAATGGGCCACACCCTAGGCCTCGCACCAACCTAAACAGCCCCTGGGCCAGGGGACATGCTGCCCGAAAGGCTGTGTCCAGAGCTGAGTGGGCAGGACCCTTGGGAGGTACAATCTGCCTGGGCTGGGCTGACAGGCAGATTTGCTGGTCCCCAAACAGTGTCTGGAGCAGGGAGCCCATGCAAGGGCAGAGCCTGTGGATGCAGATGATATATGACATCATTCTGTCATCCTGCAGGAAACATTTTTTTTAATGTATAGAGAGAAATGTTAAATCATTTCCTTGTTCTTCCTTCGCTGAGAGAGACTTGTCAAACTCTGTGTAAGGAAGCTAGTTGTTATATCTCCAGGTACCTTGCCCCATGCCAGCTAAAGAGCTCTCCCTGAGACAGGCAGGCACTTGCCAGGATAGCAACCCTTAGGCATGGTTCATCATTTTCTTATTTTTACTTTGTACTTTCCCCATCTGTTTGTTGTATCTTCTTTTTTGGTCTCGTGTTATCTACTTAGATTGTAAACTCTTCAGCATGAATTATCTGCAGCATTAAAATAAAAATCCAAACCAGCACACTCATTTGACATGGGTAGGTGGAAACTTCCAAGTGTTAGACTATACATAAAATAATAGTACAATCTGAATGGCCAGCAACAACTTTGGGTTAAAGATCAAGCTCTGGAATAATCAAATAAGACATGTTAGGAGTATTTTTCCAACATAAGAAAATTTATCATTAATCTCGCACTTCATATTTCCAGAGGCTAATTCATCTGATTTAGTAACCTGCCAATTGCTAAGTTTTATTTTGGTTTGTTACTACAACTTATCTAACTTAGTTCCATTTACAGTGGCTTTATATATATATATATATATATCTACTGTCTCAATGTTCCTTCTTTTCCCTGAATGTACTGTGTTTAACATGTGTAATGAAAGGCTGAGGTAATAAGAGTTCATTGCCTCCACTACCACTTCACAGGGCACTCACTATTGATGTACAACTCTAAATTGCTTTTGAATATATTTTGAAAATGGGAGGATATAATCTTTTCCATCAGGAGATAGTATCCCAAGAAGGCTACTGCATCTGACATCACGTCCATTGATTAATTTCTTTGGTGACAAATGTACTTTGGAGCACATAATATGGAACAATTTTAGTAACTAAAAATGTTAAATTATTTGTTGTTCTTAGTTGTTTTTTTATTTTCCTGTACGAGAGTTGCTGTAATGCTTTGAGCTTTATTCAACTTAAGCCTATTTCACCAGAACTACTATTGCAATGTCAGTCAGACATTACAGTACTCATCAATCTATATTATTAGGAGAACCAGGACCACCAACGAGAAGGGGGACAGCTGCCCCAGGGCCCAGCAATTTAAAAGTACCCAGGGTTTCTGGCCACCATCAATGCTACCTCAATTGTGGCAATGGCCAGACACCCAGCCTATGTCTAGACTACAAAGATCTATTGGAAAAAGGTACTCAAAATGCACTCCGCAATTTGTGTACCTTTTTTCTGATAGTTTTTTTGGAAGAGACTTTTCCGAAATTTGGCCAAATTTCGGAAAATCCTCCTCTTTCAGAAGAGCCCTTCTTCCTCGCAAAAAAAAAAAAAGCGGAAGAGCAGATGCATTCCCTGGACGCGGCGGAGTTTTGGTATCCCAATAAAATCCCTTAGTCTAGACATAGATCCAGACTCTTTAAATTGCCAGTGGAGCCCCAGGCAGCGCTCCTTAGTCCTGGAGGAGAATCAGGAAGGATGATGTATAACTAACCAGAAAAATTTGAAACATACTTGCATCCAAGAAAATATGTAATATTAAATGGCAATACGATGCTTCAATTCTGAATACATGATGAGTGAAATGTCCATTCTGTTGTGAAAAGTGTGGGTGATTCTACTCTGAAATGGATTTTGTTAAAATGTCAGTATAATACTTTGATAAAATGTCATGATGGCACCTTTATTGCTCATTTTCAGAGTTGTAGAGATGAGTTTCCTAATACAGCCATCCTAATGTATTCATCAGTCAGGTCCCAATAAATACTGAGATCAGCTTAGAAATTATGAGTCGTTTTTTTTAAATTAAATATGCACTGGGTATCTTTTATTTGCCTTCTGATTTTATGAGGCAGACTCCAGCTTATATAAATAATCATAGTGTTGTTGACTAGAATAGAATATGATCGTTTATAGCCAGTGAGGAGCTACCTCTTTATTCCTTAGGGTTCGTATATTCAAGAATTTCTCTGCAGTGATGAGGTCTGGGAAACTTTTTTGCTTGTTTATTTGTTTAATGACAGTTGAGATTCTCACCTAATCATATGGCTGCAGAAGCTTGGGCTTTAAGAAAAACACCATATAGTGCATACTAGTGATAAAATCACAAGAGTTGGCAACAATGCCATTGGTGCCATTTAAAAAAAAGTAGCAGTAGAGTTGACAGTTGCCTCAGCCTGTTCTACTACTTGTGAAACAAACCCAGATCCAACACAAATGTAGAATTTCTGCTCCCTGAGTTGGTGGAGACAAGGAGTGGGTAGAAATAACATACTTAATGGGTGAGTAGAAAGGTTTGAGGATCTGCTATTTTTGGTAATACTTTATGCTAGTCAGTTCTTGGAGTTACATTATCAGCATCTTGGAAGAATACTATCCTCTTTTCTGATCAAAGGTGAAGCACAGCTGAAGGGTCTGCCTAAGGGAAGATGGTACTAAGGAGAGGAGAATATGACAACATGGGTACCACTCCTTAAAGAGCTTCTCTACTTGGAAGAGTGTTTAAAAATGTCATTTCTCACTCAGTAAATCTGTTCTTTGTATCTTCAGAATTATACCTGCTTACTTAGGGTATGTCTACACGCAGTGTTATTTTGGAATAACTGACATTATTCCGAAATAACATTGTGCACGTCTACATGACAAGCCTTTATTTCGAAATAATGTTGAGCTGGAAGACTTCTTACTCCGTCTCATGATAACCCTCATTTCAGGAGGAGTAAGGGAAGTCGAAGGAAGAGTGTTCTTCCTTCAACTTCCTGCTGTGTAGACAGCACCAAAAGCCAAGTGAAGCTATTTTGACTTCAGCTACTGTAACTGACGTAGCTGAAGTTGCGTAGCTTAATTCGACTTTTGCCCTGCTGTGCAGATGTATTCTTAATGACTAATGTAAGCTCTTATTGCTTTTTTTTTTCTCTTAACTATGTACAGTCAACACAGCTATGAAAGGGATCTGGTTTCTGTTTTACACATTATCAACAGAACTATTAATTTCCAAAGGCTATCTATGGCCTTGAGATCATTTCTATTGAGGGAAAAAGACTGAATAGAAAAACTAAGGGCAAAATGTAAGGACTGTGGAGTAACTGAGGCTGTTAATGACCTTCAGAGCCTTTAGTATTGGTGATTATGTGTGTGTGCCAGGTAGATCTGGATTCTCAGATTACAGGTCTGGTTGTTCAGAGTCAAGTTACAACAATCTTAATAATACAACTCTCTGAAAGCAGTGCTTTGTGGTACCATGTAGAAAACCAAAGTTGGATTTTCTGATCTCTCACCTCGTAAGCTGGAAAGGGCTGTTAATGCTAGGGACCAATAGCTCCTCCAGATGTTTAAAAGGAACATTGAGATCAAAATACAAACCATTTCTCACCCTTGTGTCCAGAAAGATAGTGAGTATGACATGTAGACTTTTGTATAGAAGTATGAAAATAGGGGTAAACAGGAAAATTCCTCAAGACGTCAAAGGGTAATAGAATGAGCAAAAATCTAAATATATGATAGTGGCACTACTTCTTTTCCTTAATTCATAATCATTATCTTCTTCAAATACACTAGAACATAGTGCAATAGATGTGGGCTTTATAGCAGCTTTCATTTTCTTGGTATCTCCAAGTGCTTTACAAGGCAATATGTTAGGTACTGGAAGTAGAAGGACTCTGTAGGAAAGTGGAGATACCAGTAGGCTTTCAGAAGTAACTTACACACCACCTTGGGCATTCTCCAGTACTTTTAAACTTGCAAGGACCAAATGATAGAATATACTTATTTAAATCCCACAAATGGAATGGCTTTCGGTCATTGTACTAGTGTGGTGTTTTAGATGCTGCCTGTAATTATTAGAACTGGGAGCACTGGCTGTTGGGAGTCTGGAAGCACAGGAAACAGGGAAGAGGGGGGAGAAGATTAGCCAGGGGCTGAGTGAAAGCTACAGAGGGGTGCAGCAGCTTTGTAAAGAGGTTTCACTTTTGGTAAATAAAGTCCTGTTGAAGTTTGTTAGTACCTTGCTTGCATGATACAACAACTAGTCACGCTCAGCCAAGTTTTATAAAGAAGAAATTGCTGAGTGATGAATTATGAAGGAGATACTTGGCACTGGAGAAAGGTGGTAAAACTAGCCCTTCACCCCACCTGCAACCCTCCAAACAAAACAAAACAGGAATAAAAAAAATGAACAGAGATGCCTGTTTCCTAAAACTGTAAGGGACCTTGAAAGGTCATCAAGTCTACCCCCTTGCCTTTACAGAAGGACTAAGTACCACCCCTGACAGATTTTGCATCAGATCCCTAAATGGCCTCCTCAAGGATTAAACTCACAACTGTGAGTTTAGCAGGCCCATGCTCAAACCACTGAGCTATCCCTCTCCCTTATTAACTACAAGTATTTCTACTATAAGTTAGATCCCTTTCCTGTACTTCTGCTCTCTTTCCCCAGGCTCTAGTTTCTCTCTGTATGTTACCTGTTTAGATTTTGAGCTCTTCAGAGCAGCAACCATGTCTCAAATAGGCCTGCAAAGCACCTAGAATGCTGCTGGCATAAGGCAACTAATGGCTTGTCTACATGGCACATCAATGAACATCGCAGAGGTGTGATTTCTAAGCATGCTGAGTACTAACTTGCCTGTGTAGACCCTGCTGGTATGCAGGAGAATTATATTAACATCATGCTGCTTGAAACTGGACTTTCTGCCCAGGTGCCTGCCTCTGGAACAGAATAATCAGACTGCTGCAGACAGAGCTTGCTCCCTGCTCCCTCCCCACAGTAACTGGAAGCTGTTCTCACAGGAGCACAGATCAATTTCTCTGACTCTGCAGGGAGGGAAGAGTTCAAAAGTCAAAAGACAGCCCAAAAAAATCAGTATGGACTTTTTCAAAAAATGTCATGATTTTTGAGGCAATCTCATGTTTTTGGAGGATTCAACTCATGTTTTTTGATCACTTGAAGTTGGCAATACTACAAAAAGTTATTTTGAAAGTTGTTACGAAAGTGGTAGATAAAATCTATGACAACAAAGGTTAGTGTGTTGTGTGAAATGGAGACCTGAAAGCCATTACTTTTAGGCCTTTTGGAAAAGTAGTGGATCTCTATAAAACACAAAAGCAACTGCTGCAAGTTGACATCCCTGAGACTCAGTTTGGGATTGTATCATAGGAGCCTGAGATAATGAGGGTCACCAAATATGGTCTGTGAATCAAAATGAGAATGTGTCTGCCCTGCTATTGTTAACAATTTCTTACTTGGGGCCTGACTATGTAAGCCTTCCTCACATGACTGACAGTGTTCCCTCTAAACTGTACAGAAGCACAGCTTCAAAGGTGATTAATCAGCCCCACTCGGTCAGAAGCATGGAGCTGACTGACTGGGCGGGGCCAATTTAATCACCTGTGAAACTGTGCTGCCCCACAGTTTTTTAGAGGGAACACTGATTAAGTACTCTCTCCAGCTCTGCACCTGGTTCCTGATCCCCAGACTGACTCCAGCTCAGCTTCAACCCTCATCCTGCATCAGGACTCTGACTAAAATACTGATTTGGCTTGTCTATGGCAGCGGTTCCTAAACCCCAGGAAGGAGAACTGAAGGCCAAGCCCCACCACCCCAGGCAAGGGGCCCAAAGCCAAAAGCCACCATCCCGGGAGGTAGCAAAACTTGAGGATTTCAACCCTTGACAGTGGGGCTTGGACCTTTGTTTTTGCCGTGAGCCCCAGTAAGTCTAATGCTGGCCCTGTTAACTCTATTAAAATGGGGTCCTGACCACAGTTTGAGGAACTCTGGTCTATGGATTTAGGGTTACCAGATGGCTTAACCAAAAATACCGAACACCCCCCCCCCCTCCAAAAAAAAAAACCAACACCGGGGAAAAAATTCTGTTGAGGGGGGGAAAAATAGGGGGGGGGGAGACCAAAGTTGTTGAGGGGGAAAAAAAAAAGGACCCTGAGAGTTATTAAGCAAAAAAAAATTTAAAAAAAAACCAGCATGGCCCCTTTAAGAAATGCTTTTGAGGCTTTTTTGCCTTAACAGGCTGCCAGTGGCCATCCGCCATCTTGTCTCCCTACTCCGGGCCAGACAGCTCCCCTGTGGAACCAGGTAAGCACCCGGGATTTTCACCTCCTGGCCAGGAAAAAAATCAGAAAATACCGGACATTTTAGGTGTCTGGTATTTTCTGAATTTTTTTTACCGGACAAGAGGCAAAAATACAGGACTGTCCGGGTCAATACCAGACATCTGGCAACCCTATATGGATTCTAACCTCAGTTCTGACCCAGGACCTGTCTCTGGACCTTGGTTTCAGTACTCTCCTCAGGCGGGGTCCAACCTTATGTCTGGCTTTGACTACCACTTCTACAACCAGGCCTGACTGCCTTGAACCAAAGTGTGAAAACAGGGGCACTGGTTTTATGGCTCATTATAATAATTTGTAGCATACCATACTGCATTTTACTCTTAATTGCCTGTAGATGCATAACAGTCTAATCCCCAATAGCCCACTTCATTTTAAGTGACCACCTACAATATTTGTTACCCCTTCTACTTAACCATCTATTCAAACTTCTGTTTAGCTCTGGCACTCTGCTTCCTTTTCTAGACTGAAAAAAGAGTTCTATTCAGTTTGAAACTTTCCACTACCCATATTTGGTTCACATGACCTCACCTACGTTGTTTCACATATAATATAGAACAGGGATGGGAAACCTTTTTTGAGTCGAAGACCGCGGACCCACAGAAAAATCAGTTGGAGACCACACACAAGTGAGAAGCAAAAAAACAAAACAAAAAACCCCTCACTGATGTGGCCTCTGACTGAGAAGGAAAAAGATACTCTCCACATCCCCTCACACTTCAGAGCGTGGGGGGGGCAGCCTAGTAGATTTTGTGTGCTCCAGCCCCTTGGTAGGGCGGTGGGGAGACTGTAGCGCTGGTGCAGGTTCCCCAATGCTAGTGGGGGCCAAAAGTCCCTGGGCCTGAGGTTCCCCACTCCGATATAGAATATTTTTTTCTGAAATTAAAAAGAATCTGCTTTCTGTTTATTCTCGTAAAACAGTAGGTTGTCTGCATTATGGGCATATAACTTTTAGAACTAGGCATTTTATGATGCTAGTGTGACAAAGTGGGGAATTTTATGTAGTTCAGTTATGATGCTTGTGTGCATTTCCCCCCATATATTGTATGGTGTAGTCCATAGGGCTAGCTTGCCTTCATTATTTTCTGCCTCTATCCTGTAAGCAATTAGCTATCTCAGTTAGCATAAGGCTTAAGGCCCATGAACTTTGGTGCAGATAAACAGCCCAATGAAAAACCTTAAAATTGGAAAGCTAAAAATAGAATGTTTAAGAGTAATTTCTGACCACAGGCACATGAGTCCAATGACAAAATGTCACGGCAACGAATTGGTGCACATGATGATAACAGGAACGTGAGCTACCATCCACAGATCCAAAAGATGGCTATGACAACAAATTGATGTACATGATAATAAATTGAGATGATTGATATGCTAACCTATGGGAAAAGGACACTGCAACATTACTTAAATGAGGAAATGCAAATAAGGAAAAAGGGAGAGCCCCCTATACAATGTTTCAGGCATGCTGGTGTCAGTGTAACATATTATAAAGATTGTATCCCAGCCTACCCGCAGTAGGAGAGAGAAAAATGTAGCCCTTTGGAGGTCCCAGAATGATGGCCACTGAGGATGAAAGTGGTGGTGAAGAAGATGATGGCTAACATTTCAGGTTGTTGGGCAACGAATGATATGAGACTGTGGATGTCCAGACGTACATTTTGTAGTATCTCTATTTACCTTACTGAGTTGGAGTGTTTGAGACTGTGATAAAAGTAACAGTAAACTATTTATAAACTAAATATAGGAGAGTTCCTACAGTGTGAGAGTTGCACATCAGGACTCCCAACTACATAATTAAATAACACTGGGACAAGCCCTCCAAAGTGGGAATTCTTAAGTAATCAATATAATTAATGCATAATCTGTAGATTAGACTATAATGGCTACCCAGTGGGGGGGAGAGGATTAAATTTGCTCTCAGAGCAGAAAAAAAGGGATATAGGCATGTGTGCCACCTCCTGGTTGAGGTGGAATGAAGTGCTATTAAGAACTGGTTGAAACCAACGCAGATCAAGAAGAGGGTCAGAGAGACAATACAATACACTCACTCATGGACTTCTCCACATCTCAGCAAGGAAGCTGAATGAGATCCCATTTTGAAAATTAAAGACTGAGAGGTGCAAAGAGAGAGAATAAAAGTGAACTCTGGAAGAAGGTCATGCTCACTCACATGGGGACTGACTAAATAGGACAAACTGAGAGAAAAAGTGAGCCAGAAAATGGATTTTATTGCAGTTTGACTGGGACTCTCAGCGGATGAGAACTGGCCATGATTTAACCTAAGGACTTCTTATCGTGTGTTCCAGGTGACTAATAAAACCTATTGTTTTGAAACCACAATGTGAGTGTTCTTACAAATACTTGGTGATGTGTATTAGTCCCTGAAGAGTGGACCACTCTCCACCAGGAGTGCTAAAGCCCAAGGGTTCAATCTCAGGCATGGGTTAGGCCCTATAAAGACAAAGTGAGGTCCCTTGGGATCTGGCACATCAAAGAGGTTACTTCAAGGGACGTTTCCAAATGCTGAGGGTGTAGCATTGATCCTGTGGACCCATGACAACTAGTATGACTGGATAAAAGCAAGGGCATCATTTTGGGAAGGTATGGGGGGCAGCAGCCGGGAAGGGAGCTCACCAGCCAAGTGTGAGAGGCATGCACGGAATTCAAGCACTTTCCCCTCATTCCCTTAGCATCCAGGAAACAGGATGAAAAGCAAGTTGGGTCCCAGAGCGCACAGCTGCTGCCCCCGTTTATCCTCCTAAAATGATGCCCGTGGATAAAAGTCTGCTTTCCCATCAGTGTTACCAATTGATTTGAGAGGATCCAGGGGAGAGAAAGAGGAAAAACCCTTAAGGAGGAGAACCAAAAATATGAAGATACACTTAATATTCCACAGAACCCCCACAATGAAAAGCTTGTTTGCCCTTGTATTCCTGATTCTTTATTTTCTTGTTTTGATGCTGTTTTTGTTGCTTTGTAAAAAGAAAATTGTTGGTGGGAAACCCAATAAAACCTTTGTTTTTGTCTCAAGACTTGAAGTTTCCAGAATGTTACAGACTTTCACACTGAAATCCTCCATGTTATGTCAATGAATTCCAAACACAGGGATAAGAAAGTCTTTTTTCTTCTCTTGTAGAATCAAGTGAACATGAAGAGAAGAGTACAGGTGCCTCAGGTGAGATTTCTTCCCAGCCTTATCCTGCACCAGTATACAGTCAGCCTGAAGAAGCAAAGGAGAATATGGATGTAACAAAGCAAACAAAACCTGAAGAGAATGATGAATTGGGCCCATTGCCTGATAATTGGGAAATGGCTTATACAGAAAAAGGGGAAGTCTACTTTATTGAGTGAGTCTTGCATATTTTTTCTCTTTCTATTGAAAAGAGTATGTCTAACTGTGTAGGGGAAATTGTTTTGTACTGGGATGTTATATAATGCAGTAGTCAAAGATGAAAAACACTTATCTATATTTAAGAAAAGCTAATCTCTGTCAAAAGCTTTGGTTTCCATGGATGGTCAGCCTTTCGTGCTCATATAAGCTGTAGTGTAAGGGCTAGATTCTTACTTTTTGTTCTTTACAAAAACAATTAAATTTTAATTAAAAGGTAGAATATAAACTTACAGATAAAACTGAAGTATACAGATCAAATAATATTTAAAAATAAGACCCCTAAATGACTCAAAAATGGATAATGAGATCTGGAAAATCTCTAAGTCAGTGGATCAAATCCTTATAGTAATCAAAAGTTTCTGATCACTGTTCAGTGACCATTGAAAAATGAACTGATAGTCTTTAAATAGCTATTGTGTCTGTCACTTTGGCTATGTCTATACTACATCTCTCTGTCAAAAGAGGAATGTAAATAAGCCCGATCGAAAGTGCAAATGAAGCGCGGATTCAAATATCCCGTGCTTCACTTGCATATTTGTGTCCAATCACTGTTTCGAAAAGGTATTTCGAAAGTGAAACTGCAATCTAGACGTGGTTCTTTTGGGGGAAAAAAACCCTTTTTCGAAAGAACCCATATGCCTCTTTTTTTCAGGAATATGGGTGCTTTTGAAAAAGGGTTTTATTTTCTAAAGAACGGTGTGTAGACTGCTGTTTCACTTTCAAAATACCCTTTTTCGAAACAGCGATCAGATGCAAATATGCAAATGAAGCATGGGATATTTAAATCCACGCTTCATTTGCACTTTCAATCAGGCTCATTTACATCTCTCTTTCGACAGAGGGATGTAGTCTAGATGTGCCCTAAATGGCAGCCATATTAGGATAGGAAATTGAATTAATATAAAGATATAGCTATTTTTTCACCTCCTACTGTTGTATGATGCTCCCCAGGGATACTTAACATTCTGAGGTACCTTACCCTTACCTGCCCTTCACATGAAGTAATTTTCCCTGATACCTTCTGTACCTCATCTCCCTAAAACCAACAGCTTTTGGCCACAGACAAAGCACTTACTTCCACATCTCCCCAAACCCCACCCTCTCTGTGCATCTAGTGACACACACACACACCAACCCTCAAGCCTGTCTGCCAGCATCCCTTCTGAAGTATTTAGCCCATGGCGCCATTTCAGGAGGGTGGGGGCACTACAGCTGTGCATACAGGGATGCAGCTTGCTCTTCTTTCTCTTCCCCTCATGATCAGGATGCAAGTGGAAAGTGTACAACTTATGTCACTTATTCCTTTGGGCTCCCCCTCACCAGCCTGGGGGGCGGGGAGGTATGTAGGCAAGATGTGTACTTTCCTCTTGCTCCCTGATCATGAGGGAAAGGAAGAAGACCAAGCAGCGTCCTGGTACACTTGTCTGTAGCAGTCCCCTGCCCTCTCAAAATGGCACACTTGTATCCATCCCCTGTCTCTGGACACTCACAGAAATGATCAAGTAAGGTGTCTCCAAAAGAGACAGGGTATAAACAGCTTAACTGGTGCAACTCAGATCAGATCCCTTAGGACAACACAGCACTGGAATTTACTGGTTACATAGTTTATTTACTAGGCTAAGATTTAAGAGATAGTGAGCAAGGATAACGAGCAACAGGTTACATGTAAAACAAAAGATATAACTCACTTTTTAGACTCTATCTGAACTTTAGCAGGCTAAAGTTCTTGTGTAAAGCAATTTCTCACCTAAACAGCCTCCTAGAATCACTAGCCCACATGGCTAGGATCCAACTTTCATGAATGGACAAAGCACTGTCTTTTTTGCTTCCTCAGTGAAAGGATAAGAAAGAGGTCCTTTTCCCTTCCTCTTATAGTCCAGTAAACTTTTGAAATGCCCCTTTTGAAGTACACTCCCAGATAGGATTCTTCTCTCCCATTGAATGTTCTCCAGTGTTCTCCCCTGTTGATTTCACATCCCTCTCTACAACATGTTTTTCCTGTTGACTTCACATGCAAATGGGACTTTTATTGTGTTGGCTTAATTTGCATGTGACAGAGAGTTATACATCTTATCTACTGTCTGGAAAAAAAACTGTTTGTGAACTCTTCCTGGTTACATAGTTTAAAACTTATTTTTAGCTGTTATACAAAATTCCTTCTATACTAACCATACATACATCTCACAATGCCAATCTGATATAAAGTCTTAGAAGAGTAGCCGTGTTAGTCTGTAACTTTAAAAATGAGTAGTCCTGTGGCACCTTAGAAACTAACAAATATATAGGATCATGAGCTTTTATGGGTAAAGCCAACTTCATCAGATGAGTTGAATTTGATACCTCTCATGACAGTCTTTATAGATGTATACTATGACATCAGTGTGTTAGGTTCAGAGAGATTGTCAGTCCTCATAAGAGTTGTTGGTACAGAATTGAGCCTGCTACCAGTTCTTCAGGTTCTTGGTCACAATTCTTTCTGGGCAATGCACATTAGAGAGGAAAGACTGGAAGGAAGATTGAATTGCCATTGCTTGTATTATGTTTCCTGGTGGGAAAGGTAAGTGATTGAAGATGTCCATCCACTTCAGTGCACCAGAGTTAGAAATTTTTTTCCTTAATGGTATCTGTCAAGGCACCACATGTTCTCTCTGCTATCTTTTGCATGATGGTATCCAGGGCAGAGCCACCCCAACCCTTGCTCATTTCCTTCCTACCACCCATGATTGGTTGTCAGTACATGTTGGCTTGCTTCTGCAAATGGTCTCTCTTTCAGGGGTTTTGGATTTTTTTTCTCTTGTATATAGTAATGTGGTAATTTAACATAAGTCTCATTTGTTAATATTTTTTTCATGATTCAGTAGAATGTCAGTTCCGACTTCTTTCAGATGCTGACACCTGACACTGGGGAACGCCCAGGACTCTGAGTTCTAAACCTTCCATTGGATGCAGGAAAATCATGCCAGTGACTGACCCTCATTCTCAGTGTCTCAAGTGCTTGGCAAATGTCACTTCCAGAACAAGAGGCAGATCTATAGGGAATTTAAGCCCCAGATTAAGTAGAATAGGGAAATGAGAGTCTGTAACCATTTCATGGAAGCAGCCCTGCATCCACCCTCAGAGCCTTTCCACTTGGTGCAGACACCAAGTACTACTTCCACTTTAGTCAGAATTGCCACTCTGAACATTGCTGAG
Source organism: Pelochelys cantorii (assembly GCA_032595735.1). Classification (NCBI taxonomy): domain Eukaryota; kingdom Metazoa; phylum Chordata; order Testudines; family Trionychidae; genus Pelochelys; species Pelochelys cantorii. The sequence goes on along the minus strand of CM064326.1, from coordinate 325,654,479 downwards.
TTTTGGGCATCATTTCCCTTGCTGAGTATGAGAAAGAAGCATCACCCTGGTGTGTCTTAACAACTCATCCTCCAAGAGGTTGAGCTCTGCAGTACTGTCAACCAACAAACAGGCTGGGAGGTGGGGAAAATGTGCTGTTAGAGAAGAAGTGGTTCCCAGTGCCTGTGGCACCTCATGGAGGATAATCAGCTCCAGCATGGTGGCCATGCAGTTGAGACCAAACCACTCTGCAGAAATGACTCCTTCAACAACATCATTAGGGGGAATCTCTCAGTACCTATACCAGAGGCATACACCAGGATTTCCTTTGCCTCTTGGAAAAGAACTCTCCAGTCGTACAGGAGACATCTCTCCAAGTATTGATGAATCCTCAGACTGCACTTGACTTACCTGTAGGTAGAAGTCGACTTCCAAGACTATGGCCAACTTTGGACCCTCCTGTACTTCCTTTCCTTATGCTCCCCTTGGTACTGTTGTCTCCAGAGATTCAAAAGTGGACCTTGACAACAAAGAATACCATGCTCCCTTCTTCAGGTGACTCAGCCTCTTCTTTGGCATCAGAGATATTCATAAATATCGTGATCCTAAAATCGAGGCACCAGCCTCCATCACTGAGGGGTTTTAACCCATGGTATCTGTCAGAGGTTCTGCACTGGCCAAGGGGGACAGATCCTTGATTGGGGTCCAGTGCCCTACCAATGGCCGTATTGGAGCCAAAGGGAGTTCCTCCTACCACTGGAGCCCTTCCCATGCCTCAGTAGAACCAATGGTTATATAGGAGGCAGCACTGCAGCCTTTGTGTTCCTCCTCGTCATCATGACCCAATGAGGCAGTGGCATCTAAAATGCCCTCACTTCTTCAGGACAATTACAGGGCCTGTCAGGACCTGTTAAAGATGGTTGCTTCTTCCCTTGAACACATGAGTGGAGGTGGTTCAAGAGGCTCCAATAGGTAAGTGGACATTTGGGAATCAGCAGGGAAGTTCCAAGTATATCTCCCTATAAATTAGACCATCTGGAGTCCACAGGTGTATTGTGGCAAATATCTCTTCTCTGCCAGTAACAGACAAAAAGCCTAAGTGGAGGAATCATGCACCCTCATGGGGATATGCATACTTTTACCATCACCATCCTGAGTTCCTTGGTTGGCTTGAAAGTGATCCCAAAACCAAAAAAGGCAAATAAATTGGATCTTTTTAATAGAAAAAATACACAGAAATTTGATCAGGTTAATAGTGAAGCACTCACATTTCAATTTCACATTGCTACTGATTGGCCTTTCTGAAGCTTTTGAGACAGTCATAATATGTATGGTGGCATATCAGAGGATACTAGTAGTACAGGTCCATGCTTACCTGGAAAACTAGCTAGTCAAGTGCTGGTTTAAAGCTCAGGTTATATCTAGCTGTCAGGGCTGTTCCCCACTCTGGCACCCCGAGTGCAGAAGGTCAGGGTCTGCAAGAGAGCTTCAAAACCTTGCCTCTACAGGCACTGGTTACAAAACTTCCCCCCAGAATCATAACACACAGATTTTGTGGAATTGCTGCCACCATCAAGTGCTTTTTTATCCCTAAAAGCCAGGGGTGAAACTTGAAATCACCCCCAAGGGTACCCCAAGCTCTTCTGTCCCAAAAGAACTTGAAAAAAGAAAAGAGAAAAACAATCTACAGTCTCTGGTAGCTGGCCTCTCAGTCTGAGGCATTCAGATACACACAGAGGCTGTGTCTAGACTACACCTCTCTGTCAACAGAGAGATGTAGACTAGGCACGTCAAAATTTCTAATGAAGCAGGGATTTAAATATCCCACGCTTCATTAGCATAATCATGGCCGCCGCTTTTTTCGAAACTGAGCTTTTTCGGAAAAAAAGGCAGTCTAGACACGGATCTGTTGAAAATAAACCCTTTTTCGACAGATCCTGTAATCCCCATTTTTGAGGAATACAGGCTCTGTCGAAAAAGGGTTTATTTTTGACAGATCCGCGTCTAGACTGACTTTTTTTTTTTTTTTTCGAAAAAGCTCGATTTTGAAAAAAAGCGGTGGCCATGTTTATGCTAATGAACCATGGGACATTTAAATCCCTGCTTCATTAGCAATTCCGACGTGCTTGCTTTGCATCCCTCTGTTGACAGAGGGATGCAGTCTAGACGTGGCCCCACAAACAGACTTTCCAGAACAACTTCCAGGACAGAAGAATCAAATCATCACCTTAAAAAAAGTGATTTTCATTACAAAACAGAGGATAAAATTGCAAAAGCATACTTGGTTGCTACATGTTACAGAACATCTAAGGGAAACAATTTAAAAAACAGAGTAAATCTCTAGGAACAATGCTAGATGATAATTGGGAGGAGAGGCATAGACTCACACAGAGCAGTTCAAACCAAACCACAAAGTCAAGAAAAAATACCCTGAACGTGACTGGATTCACTTTTCCCTTTTACTTACTTCTAATTTTCTCTTTGTTCAGTCCACTCCCACGCCCCAAATTCCTTGGAGACATAGTAGTTCTGCCTGGGTTAAATCAGCGGTCTCCAACCTTTTTAAGCACAAGATCACTTTTTGAATTTAAGTGCAATCCAAGATCTACCTCAAATATAAATACCCTTGCCCTACCTCCTTTCCACCCCTTCTCCAAGGCCCCGCCCCTGCTCATTTCATCCTCCCTCTCTTGCCCATCCTCACTCACTTTCATCAGGCAGGGGAAGAGGTTTGGGGTGCAGGCTCTGGTCTTGGATTAAGGGATCTGGAGTGTGAGAGGGGCTCTGAGTTGCTCTTGGAGCAGGCAGTTTGGATGTAGGAGGGGGTTCTAGGTGCAGGCTCTGGGACAGCATTTGGATGCAGGGGTGCTCGGAGCTAGGACAAGGGCTTGGGGTGGAGGAGAGGGTTCATGACTAGGGTAGGAGTTGGGGATGTGGGCTCCAGCTGGGCACTGCTGGTGGCTCCTGAGTGGTGGTGCAGTGGTGCTAAGGCACGCTCACCCCTGCCCTGGTCCTGGCCCACTCCCTAAAGCAGCCAGCAAACTCCATCCCAGGTCCTGTTGTGCCTCCTCTCTGCTCTGTGGAGATAGGGTACAGAGTGGGAGGGGGCACCCTGACATCAGCACCCCTCCGCTTCCTCCCCTGCCCTGCCCTGCCCTGCACAGAAAGGATACAAAGTGGGAGAGGGGGCACCCTGACATCAGCACCCCTCCTCTGCCTCCCCTGCCCTGGACAGAAAGCAGGAACCTCCCAGGGGGAGGGGCAGCTCCAAGGCAAGAGGCAGGAGGTGCGCAGCAGTGGGGTGAAGGGGCAGCTGAAGTGCAGGCTCTTGATAACCTCTTGGCCAAACCAGTCAGGATCACCTGTCAGAGGCTCTAAGATCTACCAGTAGATCCCGATCTCCTGGTTGGTGACTCTCAACTCCTGGTTTATCTCTCCAACACAAAGAAAGCAGTCAAGGAATCTATATCCAATTCAGATTTCATTGCTCTATCTCGATTGGTTCTTCCAGCCCCTAAGCCAACACCGTTGCTAGCTATCTGAGTTTAACCCCTTAGTCACCGGGTGCTGGTCAGCACTCCTCCTATTCATTACACCAGTGCAAAACTCATACAGTCAAACTTCAAATCACTAGGCCTGCTGATTAGCATACAAAAGCTTTTGCCTGGTACAGAGGATAGAGTCTATAGGGATAGTATTGAACTTAACCTAAGCCAGTGTGTTTCAAGAGTCAAGATTCCAGGCTTTTCAATCTCTCATAACAGACTTCAAGATTCATCCAGTCACAATAAATCAAAGCTGTATGAGGCTCCTGGGGCACATGGCCTTATGCACATATGTAGAACAACATACAGATCTGCACTTGCCCCTCCAGGTGTGGCTGGTGTTAGTTTACTGCCAAAGTCTCCATCCTAACACTGTGCTCACAGTACCTTTTTGGATTCTAATTTTACTAAAACCTCTCAATGTTTGTGCAAATGTTTCTTTCCTCCACCCTTACTCTTTGATGACTCTGGTCTCAGATGCATTGGCTTTTGGGTGGGGAGCTCACCTAACGCCTCTCCAAACTCAGGACCTATGGTTTTCAAGGGATCTCATTCTTCACATGAACTTCAGAGAGTTCAGGATAATTTGTCTTGTTTTCTAGGCCTTCCTATGTCATGTCTAGGGCGAAAATATACATGTTCATACAGAGAACACCATAGAAATGTTTTACCTCAATATTCAGAGTAAATATTACTCATTACTCTCTTGCCAAGAAGTAGGAATCTTGAATTCAATCAGCCTCAACACCTTTTAACTTCTAGCAGTGCGAAGGAGTTAACAGATTGCCCGAGCAGGTCATTTTCAAGTTCCTACAAGTGGTCTCTCTGCTTAGATGTAGCCAGATGCATTTTCCAACAGTGGTGATCTCCCTAGATCAGTGGTGTCCAACCTTTTTAATCACAAGATCACTTTTTCAATTTAAGTGCAATTCAAGATCTACCTCAAACCCAAATACCCTTCCCCCACTTCCTTTCTGGCCCTTCTCTGAGGCCTCACCCTGCTCACTCCATCTCCCTTCCTCCCCCATCCTCACTCACTTGCACCAGCCTGGGTAGGGGGTTGGGGTGCAGGCTCTGGTCTTAGGCCAAGGGTTCCGGCATGTGGGAGGGGCTCCAGGCTTAGCCCAGGGCAGAGGAGTGGGATCCAGGACAGGTTTTAGGGTGCAAGTTCTGGGAACGAGTTTGGGTGCAGGGGGACTCACATCTAGGCAGGAGGTTGGGTGAGGAGGAGGTGCAGGGCTGGGACTGGGGTTCAGGAAGCAGGCTCTGGCAGGGCACCGTTTAACTGAGATGGCTTCCAGGTGGTGGAGCAGTGGAGTTAAGGCAGGCTTACTCTTGCCCTGGACCTGCACCACTCCTAAAAGCAGCTGGCATGGACAGCAATGGCTCTATGGTGCCATGTGCTGCCCCTCATGTACAGGCACTGAGCCTATAGCTTCTGTTGGCCACAGTTCCCTGTTACTGATCAATGGGAGTTGCAGGAGTGGTGTCTGCAAGCAAGGATGGCATGTGGAGATCCCCTGCTCCACCTTTTTCAGGGGCTGCACGGATATGCCAGCCACTTGCAGGAGCAGCAATGACCACAGGGATAATTACTCTAGCCACAAGAGGTTAAGCATTTTAGAACTCACTCGTCAAATAATTACATTTAAGTGTAAGAGAGAAATGAAAATTATGAAATGCACAGACCAGTCCAAAACCAAAAATAACCCACTTTGCAAGCAGTAAAAAAGTAACAATCCCCCCTCACGGATGTGCTGGGTCGGGAGATGAGCGTGAAGAACAGTATGTGTTTGTGAGAATGACTGATCCACACACAGTGTGTGAGAGTGACGGAGATTTGCATTACCAGGCTCCCTCCTTCCCCTTTTCTATGTGTGGAGATAGGGTACAGAAGTGGGGGCAGGGGGGACACTCAGACATCAGAGCCCTGCCTCTTCTCCCTCCCACACCCTGCACAGCAAGCCGGAGGCTTTCAGGGGGCAGCTACAAAGCAGAGGGCAGGAGCAGCATGATAGTGAGTGGAGGGGCAACTGATCTACCAGAGCTTGAGAGCTTCCTGGCCAAACCAGTCAGGATCACCTGTTAGAGGCTCAAAGATCTACTGGTAGATCCCAGTCTACTGAGTGGTGACCACTGCCCTAGATAGATCTATTTGCAAACAAGTCTATCAGAAAACATCATCAATACTGCTCCCTCAGTCCACACCCCTCACAGATGTTTTCCTGCTCTGCTGGACAGAAAAGATCCAATACACTTTTCCCTTCAATTCCACTCTTACTCAGAATGCTACTAAAGATTGAGTCAGCTCAAACCCAGATTATATTAACACCTCCAGTCTGGCTCCACCAGCACTGGTTTTCTACTGTACTGGACCTGTCATTGGCAACTCCAGTTGCACCTGGATTTAATCTCCCAAGATTACACTTGGCTGTCTGTCTGAACCTGCAGATCCTCCATTTAGCAGCCTGTAAGATGCACAGCTAAATCTCACGGAGTAGGCTTGCTAGGAGCGAGTCAGCGATGTCTTACTAAGTAATAGAAAGCTCTCAACCAGGACTGCCTGCCTGTCAACATTGAAGCGGTTCTGTCTGGAGCTGTCAAACCAGAATCTCACCAATCCAGTCTTCAATTCAACTCATACTAAACTATCTATTGCAGCTATAGCAACTCAACAAGGCTTAACAATTTCTTCTATAAAGGTTCACCTATAAAGGTTTTATTATAAAGGCAGCAATATTTGCTTTCAGTCTTACATGGATAACCATTCAGTATTTCCTAATGATATGGCAATCATATTCCTCTAGGGCATTGAAAATTTGTACCCACAAATCAAGGAACCTATTCCCCATTAACCTGATCTTGGCCTTGTTGCAATTTATGGGACCATGAGCCATTACCAATGTTCTATTTACTATACCTTTTGTGGAAGTAGTTTTCCTATAAGCTCTCACTTCTGCCAGAAGGGTCAATGAACTGTGCAGACACCTGAATCTGAATCAATGTATGCAGTCTTCTTTAAAGATAAGGTATACATACATCCTCATTTGACATTTTCCTCTAAAGTAGCACCAAACTTCATATCAGCCAACCAGTTTAGATATCTGTATTTTAACCAAAACTATGCGCAAATAGGAACATTCTACTGTTACACACATTAGACATTATAAAAGCACTGGCATTTTACACAGACTGCACCAAACTGTTGTGGTGATACACCCACCTGTTCATGGACATGCATGAATGAAAGGTCTTTCTGTCTCTTTTGAAAAAACTACATCTTGGATAACTTCCTGTATCAGTGTTTGTTATGCTCTGGCAGGCATCTCTCTGACAGACAAGCTGCTTGCTAACTCCACAAGATCACAGGCAATCTCAGAGGTCATTCCTCACACAGGTCCTTAGCCAGGATATTTGTAAAGCAGGAACCTGGTCGTTGGTTCATACTTTTTCCTCCCATTATGCCATCACCCAGTACTCTAGAGCAGTGGTGTGCAACCCGTGGGTCGCGACCCCCAAGGGGATCGCAGATGTCTTACTGGGGGGCCACCAACAGCTGGGCCCATACCCCAGCCGGCTGGATCTAAGCGCCGCGCCGCGGGGCCACCAACGGCTGGGCCCAGCCCTCGGCTGCCTGGATCTAAGCGCCGCACCATGCTGCTCAGATTATCTTGGGGGTCGCAACACAAGTGTATGGGGTCATGGTTGAAAAAAGGTTGTGCATCACTGCTTTAGGGATGATACCAAGTTTGGTCAAGCTATGCTACAGTTTATATGTACATAAACTCTGATCCTACTTCCTTATTACTGCTTGAAAGACACCAGCATTGAGAGTCAGCAAAATTGCACCACAGGTGCAATTATTTAAAGAAGAAAAAATGCTTATTAGCTTTTCATCGTAACTATTGTGCTTTGAGATGTGTTGCACATGGCCATTACATGGTCCATCTTCCTATGCCTTATATCTGAATTATCTGGAAGGAAGAGTGCTCAGGATCATCTGAGACCTGGCAGGCTGAGAGACATTTTGTATACATTTACTGTCCATGGGCACGGCCCTCCACAGCTCCTGGTGGCTGTGGTTCAGCGTTCCCAGCCAATGGGAGCTGAGGGGAAACCTACAGGCAAAGGAACCACAGGGACATGCTATCCACTGCTTTCCGCAGCTGGCATTGGCTGGGAACTCCAGTGGGCCATGCCATGCTCTGATGGGCCACATGCCGAAGATTGCTGACTCCTTGACTGGCCTATTGGGTTTTCGTTCCCCACATCAGGGGAAAGATTCTACTTGTTCTTATGGCCGAAAAGGCAGCAATGCTGTATATGAACAGTCAGGGAGACGAAGATTGAATCATCTCTGTCAGATGATACAGGTTTGGCAGTTTTGTATAGCCATCAGGATTCACCTCAAAGGTCCACCTAACAAGTATGCAGAATAATATGGCAGGCCACTTGTGCAGGTCTTTCAGCAGAGACCATGAGTTGGCTCTCTGGACAGATACATTAAGGCTAATTTTTCCAACCTGGCGAGTTCCTCATATAGATCTGTTTGCAATTCATCCCAACAGGAAGTGTAAGCTTTTTTGTTCAAGCACAATCTAATAATATGTTGAATCTTCACAAGATCACATCACAACAAATTCCAGAGTTCAACTTTGTGTTGTGTGAAGAAATACTTCCTTATGTTTGTTTTAAACATTAATTTCATGTAACTTCTAGTTTTTTGTGTTATGTGTACTTCCCTATTTGCTTTTTCCACATCATTCCTGATTTTATAGGCTGTTATCATATCCCTACTTAATCAATTCTTTCCCCAACTAAACGGTGCCAGTGTTTTTCATCTCTCCTCATATGGAAGCTATCCCATAACCCTAATCGTTTTCTTTGCCCTCCTCTGCACCTTTAATATTCTAACATATCTTTTGTCAGCTAGGATGCCCATAGGTACATGTGGTATTAAACGTGAAGGTGTACTGTGGATTTATATAGTGGCACTACATCTTTTGTTTTATTATCTATCCCTTTCCTGCTAGTTCCTAACATTATGTTAGCTTTTTTGACTGCCTGTGCAGCTCACAAGAAACAGAGGAAAAATCACTATGTCCCCAAATGACAGCACCACTGAGAAAAGAAATGCTTTGCTTTAAGAGGGCTTTCCAAGCAATATAATAAAACTTCACTTTTTAGTATTAGTATATATGGCTCTTAAGGTGCTTTAGCACCCTTCCAAGATTCTTAATTTAGAGACAATTTTGTGGTGATGTTTTCATAAAATGTATAAACCAAAGTAAATAAAGCTTGTATTCTTGCACTTCTAGATGTGCTAATAATATGACTAACACTCTCGATAACCTTAAGAGTATGCAAGTCTGAAAAGAGCAGAAATTCTTGAAACACAAGTGATCTTTGCTGAAAAGGGCAAAATATGCTTATTCAAGAAAAAATAATAAACATAGTAACTTCTCCCAAACAGACTAGTTTTCCTGAGGGACAGCTCAAATATGCTTCTGAGTTGTTGCTCATGCACATATGTATTTATTTGCACATTTTTGCGTTCTTTGATTTAGTTCACCGTATAATATGAAACTTTTTTTAACTGTGCAAGAAAAGCTGTATGATTTATTTTGTTATTTTTTAAAACTAAAACACTAAGTTACTGTAGTCACCACAACTACTAGAATGAATTCAGCTGAAAATAAACATATATTTCACAAGAAATAACATAAATTCACATAACTGTACCATTTATAAAGCAAAGCCTGCCCATAAATTCCTTTGATGGTGCAGCTTCTTTTCTACACTACAACTGTAGCAACCACCATCTTTCACTTGCACCAGTCTGTTACATTCAGCAGAATATTCAGAAGTACAGACTAGATAAAAAGAACATAATAAATATATGCAAAATGTAAGGTTTAGTTTTGAATAATGTGTTAGAACACAGAATTCCTCAGCCTCTGAGATACAAGATTATTTACAAGGTCCTAAATGAAATATGGCCTCTTTGATCATTTGGTTCTTCATATTGTTCAGACTTCACAGGGTTAAGCCTGGATGCCATGCTGTGGGGATGCTGTTAAATTGCCTCTTTGTTTATGAGTCAGTTTGGTTTATGGCATAAAAGAGGCTCCATTTGCTTTAGTGAAAGAAAGATAAAAAGACAACAAAACCCCTGTTTTAACACTATCTTCCTAAAGAACTGTAAACACTATTTCATGATTATTAAATTATAGATTAAAAACAGACAATTTAAAATGTAAATCACACTGGATGAAAAAAATGTCATTACAGCGTAGTTACTATTCCTATTACATTTGAGGCTTTTGTGAAATATTCATTTAAATGCCAACTCTCCAAGCTGTAAGTAATCTCAGGTTCTTTAGCTTTCACAGGTATATTCAGGGGATTTAGATTTCAGGGGAGAATATTTTCTTAAATTTTCCTCAAACTAACCTAGCTACATTTTTAAGCAAGACCATACATCATAACACTCCCATTGGAATGAATGTGGCAGAATTAGAATGGAAGAGAAAGCAATCTGATAACAAGGATAACTATACTTTATTATTGTTAATCATTGATACAAAAAACATCACTGCCTCTAGATCTAACTAGATGAAAGCTTTCAGATACAAAGTTCTCAAGATGGCTCAGATGATTCATCTAGAGCATAGATTTGTATAGATCTACAGAGCATAGTTTGTTGGTTTGTTTCCATTTTTGAAATAGGAGTGTGACAGTGTGTTTGCCTAGGTGAGATAACATCAATAGGCTTAAGAGAAAAAACAGGAAGCACATACTTTCATTTGAAGCTCAACAGTATATGTTATGAGGAGCAATTCACACACAGTTCTTGGTGCTTCCTTGCAGCATTCTTATTATATATAGTTCCAAATTTCCAAACATAGGCATCTAAATATGAGTCCAACCCCTACATTTATTTGATTTAGGATATATGTGAATGAGAACACATAATCATTAAAATAGTTATTTGTAAATTGCACAAGCTAATAGAAGTGTCCAGTTATGCCTGTTTTCCCCCACTTTCAACAGAGCTGATCAGTGTGACCTGCCTCGGTTTATATGCGCACACATAACATTTTTTCATTTTTTTCTCTTTTCCAAAAAGCTGTTATAAAAAATTCCTTAAACCCTGAAGCCTTACCTCATCAACCCCCACCTGAAGCAAAATGTTGAAGAGAAGAGATGAACCTTGCATTGTATTGTAAAGGTCAATATAAATTGGCTCTGTTGGATCATTTGTAAATATGCCTATTCATGCTTTACATACAAAATTATTAAAAGCTCTATAAAGTCCCAATTCAACAAAGGATTTTAAATTGATTCTTATTGTTAAGTAATTGCATAAGTCTACTGCTATTCAGTAAATCCCTAACCATGCATTTTTAAATAAGTGTGCTTGAGTGCTTTGCCGCACTGAGATCTGGAAAACTGGGGTGATTAGGTTCCTTCTGCCACTACAAATAATGGTACAAACTTCATCATAACCTTTCCCGGTAGCTCTTTTTTTCAGTGTATCTCTAAGGTGCACTGGGGTCCCCTTCTATCTGTCTGTGAGAAGGGTCTCCTTCAATCTGTCTGTCTGTACCTGTGTTACCACCATCTTCTGGAGAGTTCCAAATTGTCAAGCTCTTCTGAGTTTGATCCCTAAGCTTCTTTTTTTCTTGTATAATATTTACATGCCACATTTAATCAATGAGTTTCCTATCAAGCATAGTGTGATCATATTCCATGTCTGATCTTAGGCCATTTAATAACTCATAGTAGGAAAAGAAGACAAGCCACCCTGGACTTATTCTCTCCAAGATCATTCACTTATACCCAGTGACAGACTGTTCTGCCAATGGTGAATTTACTAACATAGAGAAAACATTTTTGTTCAAATTGTTTTTACTTTCTTTACTATTCTTGTATCTTTCCTCTTTCTTTCCCACAATAACTACAATTTTTACCTGTATGCTAACACCCTCCCATTCCCAAAAGCAGGCAACAGTCAGACCTCAAGTTCTGTTTCTTCACTTTCTTATTCTCATCCTCTTTTCCAAGGTTCCTGCTGCCTCCACTTCGCAGATTTCTATTTTAGCCTAACCCACCAAACTTGGGGTTTATATTTTGAAATTTCACCCTCCCCCCAAACTACATGACTCAGTTCTATTTTTCTCAGAACCTCTTCTTCCACTTTCACACTTTGCAATCAAAATACACCTACTTTGGATTTAATGAACTAGAAACACTGTAAGGTAGTGAACTGTCTGCAGTAAGTCTGAGTTACCGCCAACAGAAGAGGGACTATATTATTGCAATTCTGTGCCTTATATTCCTGTCACTTGTACCCACACACATCTTTACTAAACTGCTTGAAGTCAGTATTAAGCTATATGAAAAATGTTACACATCAACAGCTCTGCCAGAGATTCGCGCAAAACGATGACATTTAGAACAAAAAATATCAAAAAGGCAGGAGATTACAGTGAGATATTGGACCTCTGTCTGTCTCATATATTCTCCTTTGCCTGAACTTTTTCATTGTATGCCTTCTTGAATGCAGAAATCCAAATGTGCTCCATCTTTCTACTGACTTGAACTGTATAATGGTAAATACCTCTTTCTGAAGGCATTTCACAGTAATGTGCAAATTACATAGCTGGAAAGAGGAGCAATTTGCTATTAATATATGGTGTTTTCAAGAGATATTAAAGACAATTACTGTAGGAAACTACTATCTATATTCCTTTCAGAAATGTTTCTGAAGATTGTCTGAAGTTTCTGTTAATACAAAATACTTATTCTGTTTAAGTGTTTGAAATTGACTGATTGTTAAGTGCTACTTCATCAAATAAAAACTATACTAAAGCAGTGTAGTATCTTGCACATATTCACAAAAATGAGAAAATAAGTTGTTGAGTACTTAAAGGCCAGTTTTTTTAAGTATTTATGTAACCCATGCACCTTTCTGGGTGTGGTGTACTGTCCCATGTAATAGCACTTAGACCACTTACAGAAAGAGAAAATGAGTTTGCTCGGTAGCCTTAGCTGATAGCCAGCTAGCTTTTAGCTTAAGCTGTAGAGGTTCATGCACTAAGCTCCAGAGAGCCTAGGTTCAGTTCTGCCTGTTGGCGTTACATTTAGACTTCTAAAGATGCAGATAGGCACCTAGTGGGATTTTCAAAAGCACAAAGATGACTGACTCCTATGGGAGTTAAGAGCCTGGGTACTTTTGCTGCCTATCTGTATTTTTAGGTGACTTCATGTCTTCAGACGTCTGTTCTTAAGTCCTCAACACCTGAGGAACTGGTACACATAGTAACATTAGCTAGGCAGCCTGTTGTGCCTCTGTCACAGGTATCTAAGGCTTCTATGTGCATTGTCCTGCTTTTCTACTGCACTGGGAGTGAACCTCAACTCCAGGGCAGAGCAGTTTTTCTCAAATGTTGTAAGAAACTTGATCCCAAGCTGCACATTTCTATGTAAATGTTCAGCAGCCAGTAAATGTTTTTAAGTGGACTTAGTCTATGTCACAATGGCTAGCCCTGTACAGCATGAGCAGCAGTAATGTTTGTACTGCTATATATTGCATTGCTTCCTACTCCAGAGGGACAGCAACCTTGCAGTAACAGGATACTTCAATCTCCAGTCCCCTTTCCATTGAGAGAGCAGTATTAGTATTTCTGTGTAGGTATATCTTATGACACCAGTCACCTTTGATATCTAGATCATAAATCTGTACTACAAACACTACAGTGGTACAGCTGTGCTACCTTACAGTACAGCTGTGACACTGTACTCTGGTGTAGACAGTTTCTCCAGCAATGTAAGGCAGGCTGATGGGCTGGATCTGGCCCTCCAAGCCAGCTCTCCAGCAGGCTGCTAATTGCTCTGCAAGCTGTGCAGGGAGGAGAAAGCTTCATGTGCTGTCCCCACTCCCTAGCAAAATCCTCAAGCTCCCATTGGCCAGTTTTCAGTCAATAGAAGATGAGAAATGTTGCTGAAGACAGGAACAGAGAATGAAGTCTCCTCAATCCTCCTTTCTCCTGCCCTCCGTCCCTCTCTCACTTCTTCTCTGTGCTGGAGCAAAGCCATGTGGAAGAACCCACAGGAATGGAGTCTGCAGAGCTTACCTAAGCGGCTCCGAGCCAGAGGCTGCCTCTGGCACTCCACTCCCTCTTTCCCCTTAACTATCTGTCCCAGGCCACAACCCAAACCCTCTGTATCCCCTCTCCCCACCTCCTCCAGGTCACAACTCCCTCCCAGATCCTGCACCCTGTCCTACTCCTCTCCCCCAGGCCAGAATCCTTTCCTGCACCCATAACCCCTCCTGGACCCTGCACCCCAAACCCCTGCCTCAGATTATAACCCCCTCTTTCATCCAAACTCTCTCTCAGACCCCACACCTTCTCCTGCACCCCAGTCCTCTATCCTAAGCTCCCTTCTACACCCCAACCACCGTCCCAGACCATGTCCCCTCCACAGAAGTGTGGCCCTGGACCATTTACAAAAATCTTTGAGTGGCCCCCCATTCAAAATTATTGCCCACCCCGATGCAAGGGCTTCGTCTATCACTGCATTAAATCCACCTCTCCAAGAAATAGTAGGTCTGCACTCATGGGTGGTTGGTGAAGCTTCCATTTGCGGAGACAGTAACTTTCTGCCCCAGTTCCTGCCCCCTTCCCACTCAGGCCCCACACCTTCCCTGCCCGAGCCTGGGCTCCACCCCCTTCCCATTGTCTCCCTCCTCTCTTCCCTGTGCATCCTGTGTCCCTGTTCGCTGCATGCTTGTCCCCTTCCAGTCAGATCCCTGAACCTAAGCACATTTTTTTTAAAAACCTCCACTTTTCTGCATGTTCTTTCTAAGCAAAATGGAGCATTATTTGTACCATGTGCCAAACATGCAGAAGGTACCTAATTAAGAGCACTAAATTTGGGAATAAGAAATGTCAGTCACAAGTTTATTTTATACCCTCATAGCTGACATGCAGGCTGTTTGCAAATGCCCTAACCTCCCCCGCCATTGATGCTGGGGAACACAGAATGACAACTTAAGCACCAGTTAAAGCTAACTGAGAAATCTCTGTCCTTTCTTCACACAATCAAACAAGGTGTTAGGCCTCACCCTCAGCTGGCATTTGCCCCCTGACAGGAAGAAAATGACTAGAATCAGACTGCAAAAGGTGCCATCTCATTTTTACTTCTTCACACAAACAAGTTGAGGGCTTCCTATGTTGATTGTTTCCACAGCATTAAGCACCTCAGACAGTTCATAAGAATTGCAAAGGACTTGCCAGTAAAATACAGGCTGGTTGCTGGTTTAACAACAGCACCCATTCAACTCACAGAACCAAGAAGGCAAAATGTTCTACTGAGGCAGCATGATGGTGCCAGCTTTATGTATCAGACTGGTAGACCCAATATCCTCAGGGGTGAAGGAACCAAATCCTCAGCCCTGTTCTCACTAGGTAAACGTACTCTCCCAACCACTGAAAAGAGTTGAGACTGACAGGAGTTCATATATTTCCTACCAATAACTTCTCTCTTCCTTGCCACCATGTTTCTCCTCACTCTGCCCCCCTTTCTTCCCTCCACATCCCTTTCTCCTCAGGCTCCCACCACTCAAAATCACCACCCTCCCCAACCAAGCACTCCCATCACAGAATTTGAACAATTTAAAAAAAAAAATTGCCCCAGCTCAGGCCACTGCTTACCTGTGGTAAAGCTCTGAAGGGCTCCTCTAGCCCAGATGGAGGGGGATTCATTCCTCCTGGCAATTTATTGTTCTGCCCAATACCACTTAGCAGGCTAGCACAGGGTACCTGCTGCCACAAATCACCCAACCCTCTCTGCAGCACACACACAGCATAAGCTGGCTGGCTACCAGCGTCTTTGACTAGCTCTTTGAATAATAAAGTTGGGGGAGGCCAGGTGGAGCCTGGGCACAGGATAAGTAAGCTCCTTATCTGTTTGTTTTTTAATCAGTGGAAAAAGTTCCCTTGAGACCAAACCTTAAATGAGGGGTCCAATGTCATACTGGAAGTCTGTGACAGGAAGGCCATTAAGAAAACCCCTGACCTTCACAGTTCTAGCAGAGGGGAATACATGCCACTGGCTGCATTGAAGTGGGGACATCACCCTGAAACCCCAGCCTCCCCCAGGACAGGAACTTGTCAGTGAGGCTGCACTTGACCCTGACATAGTGTAAGGGCTGGCCCTGCCCTCTGTGCTAGGCATACCAGGTGTGGCTGGGCAGGCTCAGCCCAGCTTGATCCAAGTGTGGAGGGGTTACTGTGGGGATCCAGGTGTGGCGCAGTCTGGGTGCGGATGGCTCAGTGGTAGATCTGGATGCATGGGGGCTCGTTGGGAGCTTCTGGTTGTAGGGGCAATGGGACTGTGGTTAGGCTTGGTGTGAGGTCCAGGTGCTGGGGAACTGGGACTTCATAGGATAGGGGGTCCAGGTGCAGCTTGCTGGGGCTCAGTGGGGTGGGGGTCAGGGTGTGGGGGCTTGTTGGATGAGTCCAGGTGTAGGGAAGCAGGACTTATCAGGGTGAGAGTTAAATGGGCTGCTGGGGGGACACTGCATGCCGGACACTTGCCCCCCCAGTTCCTCATCCCCTTTTCTTCTCCATCCTCCTCCCTTCATTCCTCTCACTTCCCATTCCTTCCCCACTTCCTCTTGTGTATGGTCCCTGTAGGTTCAGGGACGCTGCCTTCCCAGCTGCCCTAGGTCCTGCCTGAACCATGCTAACAACATTCCACAGCATCCCCACTGTGCAAGTTGGAGACAGGGAGGGGAGGGGCAGGCCCAGCAGCCCCAGCACTGAGTAGGGAAGACAGAGCCTCCTTCTGCCTTACAAACCAGACACCCATGTCTACACTGAAACTTAGGTCAGCTTTACCCTATAGCAGTGTAGTGAGGTTAACCTAAATTTTAGGTATAGACCAGTTCAGTTTAGGATGAACAGATGTCCCAAATTTATAGGAACAGTCCTGATATTTGGGGCTTCATCTTATATCGGTGCCTGTTATTCCCACCAATGTACCCTATAAGCTGTGTGCTTGTGTGGCCATTCAGGAGAGATTCAAATACCACCTAGTTGATTAGCAGTGTGCCCACAGCTAGGTTTTGTATTTCTATTTTTGGTGCACATGCCTCACTGCACATAACATATTTCTCACATAAAAGATTAGAGGGAACATTGCTCCCCACGCTATCCCAATTTTTCACACTTGCTGTTTGGTCACCCTTGTTTGGTGCCAATTGTGGTAACAGATTTTGTGTTGTGCCCTCCACCCTCATGAAAATACACAGAGATTTACCATATATTTCTATCACCTTATAGTAGGCACACATGTGGTGCTTATTACTACAGTATCTGAGCACCTCGTACTCTATAATGTATTTATCCTCACAAACTCTTTGTGAGGTAGGAAAGTGATATTATCTCTATTTTGCAGCTGGGGAACAGGAGCATGAAGACTCTAAGGTCACACAAGAAGTCTGTAGAGGGTGCGTCTACACAGCACCTGAAACTTGAAATAAGATACGCAATTTGTGCTGTGCAAATTGTATAGCTTATTTTGAGTCTATTTTGAAATAGCTTATTTCATCATTTGGCGCTGTCTACATAGTGCCAAATTTCAAAATACAGCACTATTTTGAGCCATCCCTTACTCCTCGTACAATGAGGTTTATGGAGATGGCAAAATAGCGCATCTGCTATATTTCAAAATAGTGGACGCGTTCAAAAGACGTATCCCAAAATAACTTTGCTGTGTAGACGTACCCTAGCAGAGCAGGGAACTGAACCTAAATTCCAGGCTAGCACCCTAACCAGTGGGCAGTCCTTCCTTTTGTTTCACATGAGCTAGATGATGAATAATTTTTGCATTAAACATTCTAAGTTTCCTGTGCTAATATCATACTTTGGTTATAATAAAACATTTCTATAGCCCATTAGTACATAATATCAGCAATTTCAGCTAACAAATCAATAATTATTTAATTGATTTTTGGCTACATTAAAAGTCTTAACTACTTTAATTTTGTGTATGGACATTGTTCAGCAAATTCACAGTAGACGCTAGACTTCTGTACAATTTCTCCCTTGTAAACAAATTAGTATGAATTAAAATTATTCACTTCTATCGTGTTCCAGCAGAATAGTGTAAAAGCCTATGAGAACTTTGACATCAAAACTCTTTCCATGGCTTCTGGCTTTAGGAAGTTGCTTTAGATTTCAAGGGGGAATCTTGTCCTCAATAGCAGAGCTGTAGCATTTGTTCAGGAATTCTGCACCTCTCTTTCAGTCCAGTTACCACATACAGTAATCAGGCTCATGGAAATGATGTAGGAGAGACTTTCTGAGCATGCCTTCCAGTGATAAGTAGGGTTCTTTGCTGAATAACCAAAGAGAAGCCAGGGAAAAATGTTAATTGCACTGCAGCTATATTTCTTTCTGGATGCTTTTACTGCATCACCTCACCCTTTTCACTCAGCCAGTGATATCAGCTTTGAATGCCTGTTTGTGCACTTCTTTCTCAATTGCCTTTGCATTTCCTCTCAAGCTGCCCTGTATAAATGGACTAATCTGAACTAATCTGTAAAACCACTACCTTCTCTTTCAAATCTGTCTGCGGGACTTGCATCTGTTACGACACCTGCAAGAAGCCAGCTGACCAGTGATGGTCAGTATGAGTGGCAGCTGATATTAAGATTCATTTTAAATGGTTTTTAATGGCTTAACAACATTTATGCATGAACATAATTTATATAACAGTGTGATATTTGTGTTGGTATTTACATTGCTGTAGTGCCCTAGTTCTGCTGTCCTCTTCCCTCTTCATGATAGATGTGCTTACTTATTAGGCTTTGATGTTTTAATTAGATTATTAACTGTACATTCTGGCCACAGTTTACAAAACAAGGGGAAGTTGAGTCTTTAGGAAAAACACACCTATGTTGGAACAGTACTTAACGTATTTGCTGGTTAATTTCTTAGATTAAACAAAAGCGTTGGAAAACGCAAGTCATCAGTTCACACTTTAAATAGTAATATTGGTCTTAGTTTACAAACTCAGGTGCCTAAATCTGATACTTCAGAGCCCTTTTTGGTTCTTAAATAAATGCCCATTTTAGGCACTTACGATGAGAGCTGACTAAGCAATGTATTTCAATGACTCATCAACTCATCATATAGATTTGGTAACATGTTGGACAGTTTTTAAATTGCTCTAAGATGAGGCAAAGTAATTCAATCAATAGATCATCATCTAGGAGTCCGGTTCTGTTCCCTGGCTCTTTTGCAAGGTAACTTTAGAGGAGTCATTTCAGATTTGGATGCCTCAATTTTCCCATCTGTAAAATGGGAGTGATGATACTGACCTGCTTTTCAAAATGCTTTAATATACTGATGAAAGTGTTATACAAGAGTTATGTATTATTATTATTATTACCTTGAAGAAAAGTGCTGGTTGATTCCTGGTGGAATCCGTCCTGGTGCAAGGCAGGTGGGAGGAGTTCTACCAAGGCTCTAGACAGAATGGACTCAGGGAAGAACCCTAGTCACAGCTGATTTCCAGTATGGGCTGAAGGCTTGCATTGCTAATTCTTTTATTAATATTAATTTCTACATAAATAAAGCCACAATCCAAAGGAGGGTGGGATTTTACTGTATTTAAATCTGTACACTGTGTTTTGGTATAGGATGGGAAAGTCACCTGCTTAGAATGCCTAAATATCTAAATGCCTAAATACAAATTAAAGTATTTAATAAAGTCTACTTCAGGCATCCAAATTTGAAAATTTGACTTATTGTTATTAGTGACATTGAGGCAGAGAGGAAAATTGACATGCCCAAGAGCACAAAGGCAGTCTGGGTGAGAGTAGGGATTAGAATGCAGGATTTTCTAATACTCAACAGAAGGCTCATACCATTGGATCAGATCTCACTATGTGTATAAATCAATGAGTAAATGAGAAATTACAAAATGTACCCAGATCAGTTTTTGACTGGCTGCCTTGGTTCTGTCTAATTTTCACTAACATTTACAACAGATGCTTTCAATACATTTTAAATTACACAGCAAATGTTACATTAATAATAATCTAAATAATTCAATAATATATAAAACTGTACAAAGTGAGCAGCCTCCTAGATATGTTAGATAAATAAAACATGCCTTAAAAAGGGATGTCAGTGTTAGAAGACAGGCACCTGTGCAAATATGAGAATAATTGTTACATCTCCTTGTTTTATAGTTTTACTTCCTTGGCATTGTATTTTATTTGGGCTCCAAATTCAAAAGGAGTTGGAAAGGGTATACATTTAAAAAAGGCTTGTTTTAACTCTGATTAGTGCTATATGTGTCAATTCATTTGCAAAATACTCTCCTGGAAAACAGTTTGTACCAATTCAGAGGTTACTTCATTGCTGATTCTTGAAAGATCTATTCTGAGTAAAGCAGAAGAGCCATACGATTCATTCAGCTTGTGCAAAATACATCTTATCTTGTACAAGAATTAAATATGGAATAGATAAAGGTTGGTTAAGCAAAGTGTCATTAATCACTCTGTTAGAAAATGTGTACTTTGCAGAAGCACACTGTAATTTGCATCATTTTTGCTATGCCTTTCCAGCATGGCTGTAAAATAACAAACACATATGTATGAAAAGGATAGGTTTAAGATGAAAATAATTCCATCCAAAAACTCTGAGGATGATATGGAATCCTTTCGACTGCACTCGTTAAACTGGAGAACGCTGTATTTGTAATAAATTCTTTTTGCTCTAGATGAGTTCTGCATTTTCAATGAGGTTAACTTGGCAACACTCTAGTTGATTTTAATAAAAATAGCTGCTTTGAGGACAGGGAGCTGAGGTTGCCAAATTTACAGCTGCCTTGCACAATTACTCTTACACCTCCTTCAGGGCTACTTAGAACCAGTAAGCAAATTAAGTGTATCGATTGCAATTTTGTTGGACTAAACCTTTTTTTTTTTTTAAGGAATAAACTTGATTCCTTTCAGTATGTGTCTGCTCAGAGTGATCTCTTTTCTTTTCAGCCATAACACAAAGACAACATCATGGCTGGATCCACGACTTGCGAAAAAGGCTAAACCTCCTGAAGAGTGCAAAGAAAATGGTAGGTTATTAAGTTTTCATTGCTCCTCAGAAAGGATTTGTCTTTCTGTGTGTGTTGCTCTGTATTCTTGAAAAAGGAAGGCATTTTAGGGAATGATGGAAGGTGTTTAATTGCTGCTTTGGTTATAAGCTGTAAGTGATAGTGTTCTCAATGTGCCATGTGTTTCTGCTTTTTTTATTCCCACTTTTTGATGATATCCAAAGCCGAGGATTGCAAGCGTGTTTTATATCTGTTTTGTTTTTGGCTCCTTGACTGACCTCTCTCCCTTGCCTCCTACTGAGAACTTTCGTCCGCAGAACAGAATCTCTTTTAAGATTCTGAGCTTTCAGGCTACAAGAAACGCAGTGCACAGGGGAAACAAACTGCATCACAAGAAATGAATATTATTTGATTTGATTTTAAATCCAAAACAGTGTCTGACAGAACTGAGTGGGAGGGGGGAAGAGAACAGCCACTAATATGGTACCAGGCCAAATATTTGGCAGTGCAATTAAAATGATTTTAAAAAATAAAACCGGAAATAAGATTGGAGCCATTTAGAAATGTACTTCTTACCAAAAAAAACCACCTCAAATCATATATTTTGGTTAAAAAATGCATCAACTGCAAGGTACAGCTCTTATCAAACTGTATATCTTTATGTACACTCTATATGTTTGTCAGATTTTCTATAGTAAAGTTTCTGGAATTAAAACAATTTAATAACAGTTATGTTAATAAATGCATTCCAATGAATATTTGTCATCGATGGCTGATTTTAATTGTCCTATATGTCAGTGTTATTTGAACTAACCAAGTATCACAAGGTGGGAAGGTAGTGATTTATTATTATTACTATTTATTTATTTTATTTATTTATGACTATAGAAAAAGATACAGGGGATTTTATACTTGTTTTATATTTACATTAGTTTAAAACTTATTTTGTGAATATTTAATGTATTAACATAAAATACTAGCTGTTTTCATACAACTCATTTGATTTATGTGAAACTGCCTTATACCTAATATTGATTAATGTAAACATTATAAGCAGAAGATTAATTTTATGCCATTTTGTGCTTGTAAATGACAGAGAATCATTGATGAATATTTGGGTGTATAAAATGTAAGGTCAGAGGTATGGTGCAAAATATTCTCCTATTTTATGTAAATTTGTGCAGTGTTTAAGTATACATTCATTCCAACAATCCTTCCCCGTCTGCAGTTATTCTGACTTTTTCTTCTAACATTAGAAATATAACAGCTGGATAATTTGTGATACATTTATTCCTGCATTGAAAATGCTAACTCCCCATGCCTTATTGCTACAATGCATACAGTAGAAGTGATACTAACACAAAATAAGGGGACTTGAGTTTTGCATTAGAAATGTGCTTCACACCTGGTACGTCTATGACATATTATTTCCCAGTGCTTAGTAGTGCACTGTCTTGAGTTAAAACAAAAACCAAAACAAAACCAAGCTAGGCAGTGATATATCAGACACTGGAGGTAACAAATATGTTTTTTCTACTAGTTGTAATTCATCTAAACCACAACTATTTAAATGTCAAACACTGAAATAATTTCAGATACAAATTAATACAGCATGTTAAATAAATAGGATTATAAATAGCTTTATTTTACAGCTATTTGACTACAGTGTTATTGTATGACTATAGCATTCTGGGTTCCTCTCTCTTTCAAGAGTTGCACAGCTCATTAATGCAAAGTACTTGAAATGAAGCATAAAAGATTTTAGGGAGAGATCACTGATGTAACATGCACAATTTTCCTGTAGTTCTTTGGTTGCTCAAGATAGAAATGGTTTAGTTTCTTTAATTCTTTGAATCTCCACACAAATATAGGCCCCTCAAAATGTCAGAGGCTTGTGAGGAGTGTCACCAACTTGCCATTAACATCTGACATTGGGGAGTTTAATGTAGCACACAAATATTTTTTTTAAGATTTAATGCCAAACTAACTGTATACTAGTTTCAACTAAAGCTGTGTAAATTTGATTTATGCCAAAGAGATTGCTCTTTACAGTTTATGATCTAAAGTTCACTTCTAGGTGGAGATTCAGACTTCTGGAAAGTTAGTGGAGTTTCAACAGGAAATAATACTTACCTTGTTTCTATATTGTTGTTATTTTCAGGGAGTTCATGTTTCTGAAAGTTGCTTTGTCACTCACAGTTTGTTCTTTATTTTATTGCGGTTAGAATTTGCGTTGACTAAATGGGATGTAATATGCTGGCCATACCATATGACCAGTTCTGTAAGCAATTCTTCAGGCCACCCTCAGCTTCTTCCTTCCTATTCTTTTGCTGCATGTGCTGAATCCCACCACTCCAGACTCTCTGCCACCCTTGATTCTTTTCGACCCCTTTTATACCGTAGGATTTCACTAGGGTTTCTTCCACGACAGACACAGTCTTGCCTCTACTTTCAGCTGTTCTCTGTTCCTTGACAAACACCATTAATTCTCCACTCATCATTTGGCAGCATGTAAAATGTTCTCCCATAGACACTTTCTCTAGCTCTGTACAGAGTCTCAATGACCTTTTCAGTGAAAATGACAAGATCCACCAAAACTGAAAAAACAACAAATAGTCTGGTAGCACTTTATAGACTAACAAAACATGTAGATGGTGTCATGAGTTTTCGTGGGCACAGCCCACTTCTTCAGTAATGACCAGTCAGAAAATAGGTTGCACAAAGTGGAAGAAAGCAAAGAAGACTGAGCCTATTTAATGATCTGAGGGGCTATTGTTTTCCCAGAACACCAAGAAGTCTGGAGCTTCAGACAGGCTTCACAAAATGTAAGTTGTTATCTTCTTGTATAGAACTTCGAGAATGGTAGTTCCCAATTATTCACTGGAAGGAACTGTACTATCAAATAACAAACAAGTCTGTATTAATAACATTGGAGCTTTCCATTGTTTTGAGAAAAAGAGAATGTTGTAGTGGTGGCCCAACCAGATGATGAATGTATGTATGGCTGCACAGATGGTATAAATGGGGGGGCATCACCTCCCATGACTATGAGATGCTGCTCCTGGAAGGAGGACTTCTGGGAAGAGACTGGATTCACTTGGTAGGGTCATGGGAGCAACAAGAAGGAAATAACTGGGGGAATCTGCTCAATACTATACACTTCTATACACAAATACAGGGAGTAGGGAGAACAAACAGGAAGAACTGGAAGAATTAACACATAACCTAAATGATAACTTATCTTCTCAGAGACTTGGTTGGATAAATGTCATGCAGCCCAAAGTCCAGTGTGCTTCAGCAGCAACCCTTGGGAACTACAAACTGTGACATAATGGGAGAACTTCCTGGTTCTTTCTAAAATGTACATAACATATTATAACATAATTTTCTGACCAATTATATCCCACCAGGACTTGTGTTTTGGATATTTGTATTTGTTCTAGAAATGCCTTCATCCCTCTCTTCTTTCTGATTTGGTAGTCTATGATAGATCCCCCTACTGTGACATTGCCTCTGTTTTTCCCCTTTTATTTTTATTTATTTTATATTTCTTTTTACTGAGACACTTACAACTGGTCTGAGCCTTACCTCTTTCTGGACCTCAGAACAAGTGTTTCTATTCTTGATGTTTAATGTTCACTTCCTCCCTTTTCCCCATCCCAAACAAGCTTCCGATATTCCAGTTGTAGCCCCTCCTCCTGTTCACTAGCCCATATGAGGTTGCTCAAGATAGGGGAATCCTGCCTTGTGACTTTTTTACACAACTTGGAGAGTCTTCGCCTGAGGCGCCATAGTGTGGTCTGCATTGTGTGTCAGTGTGTGTTCACTTCAAATCAGACCCACTCAGACAATCCACCCAGAATGGGTTTTTATTCTGTAAAGAACACAGAGTATGATTACAGTTCAGCCTCTTCTCTGTTTGCCTGCTTTTTACTCCCAGTTCAGTCTGTAAGTCCCTCCTACTAGGAGAGCAGAGGGTACATTGTACAATACAACCCCTCTTACAAACATGTCATAACTCCCACAGTAACTAAACCCCAAAACAAGCGAGCCCAGGTTCTTCTTTTGTGTCATTTAAACTCCACTCGGGGTGCTCCTTTAGCCCCTTTTGGTCCTACCTGAGGAGAACACAGAACAGGGTTACAGTTCAGAACCTCCTCTTTGTTTGCCTTCTGTGTGCTTCCAGTTCAGTCAGTGCTGAATAGGGATGTTAGTGTATAGTGGAGTAAATGATTAATGATGGTTAATACTATCGACTACATGCACTTCCCCCCCCTTTCTGCCTCTGTATCAAAGGCAGCAAGATAGGGAGCAGGAGCTGGTGCCCATGAGGAGCTGGATTTCAGTAGGCTCCCCATGGGCACCGGATCCGCCTACCCCCCACCCCCACCTCCGCACTGATGCCTCTTATAGAAAGGCAGCAGCGCGGAGGGTGAGGGGGGCAGGCAGCTCCCTGCACGTATCAGCTCCCACAGACCTGCTGTCCTCCCCCCCCCCTTGCTGTCTCCTACAGGGAGGAGCTGGTGCTGGGGGGAGCCAGCTTAAAAACAGAGGCAGCAGCATGGTGGGGAGGGGAAGGGAAAGCTGCCGCAAAGCAGCTTCTGTCCGTGGGGGGTCCAAACTCCCCGTGGACAGAGGCTGCTCTGCATCCCATGGAGCAGCCTCTGTTAGCGGTGAGCCTGGGCCCACTGCAGGCAGAGGCTACTTTGTAGCAGCTGCCCCTGTCTGTGGGAGTCTGAGCTCCCCACAAACAGAGGCTACTCTGTGGGATGCAGAGCAGCCTCTGTGGGCAGCTCGGAACCCCCCGCGGACAGGGACTGCTAACACCCTGCGCTTCTGCCTCTCTATCCAGCAGCAGCGCAGGGCAGCAGGCAGCCGGTCCATGAGGAGAGCTGGTTTTTAAACTGGCTCCCCTCGCAGAGCAGCTCCCGCCTGCTACTCTGTGCTGCTTCCTCTTCTAGAAGTGGCAGGGGGCTCCCTGGGAGTGGGGCCGGAGTGCACTGGCTGCTGGCCCACCCCGGGGGACTATCAAATTGTCGTGTAACCGATAATATTTTGTGCGATTACACGACTATTCAGTTACACCATATCTAACATCCCTAGTGCTGAGACCCTGCCTGGGCTGGGGGCAGGGAGTACTTTTTAGAAAGAACCAGGAAGTTCTCCCATTATGTCACAGTTTGTAGTTCCCAAGGGTTGCTGCTGAAGCACACTGGACTTTGGGCTGCATGACATTTATCCAACCAAGTCTCTGAGATGCTAAGTTATCATTTAGGTTATGTGTTAATTCTTCCAGTTCTTCCTGTTTGTTCTCTCTACTCCCTGTATTTGTGTATAGAAGTGTATAGTATTGAGCAGATTCCCCCAGTTATTTCCTTCTTGTTGCTCCCATGACCCTACCAAGTGAATCCAGTCTCTTCCCAGAAGTCCTCCTTCCAGGAGCAGCATCTCATAGTCATGGGAGGTGATGCCCCCCCATTTATACCATCTGTGCAGCCATACATACATTCATCATCTGGTTGGGCCACCACTACAACATTCTCTTTTTCTCAAAACAATGGAAAGCTCCAATGTTATTAATACAGACTTGTTTGTTATTTGATAGTACAGTTCCTTCCAGTGAATAATTGGGAACTACCATTCTCGAAGTTCTATACAAGAAGATAACAACTTACATTTTGTGAAGCCTGTCTGAAGCTCCAGACTTCTTGGTGTTCTGGGAAAACAATAGCCCCTCAGATCATTAAATAGGCTCAGTCTTCTTTGCTTTCTTCCACTTTGTGCAACCTATTTTCTGACTGGTCATTACTTCTGTAGAACAGTGTTTCACAACCAGTGGTACGAGTACCCTTAGGGGTACTTGAGAGAAGTCTGGAGGGTATATCAACACAACTGAAACTTGGAGAAAACTGAATTTTTGTTCTAAGTTTTACAGCGCTTTATTATTTTTGTATTTTGTATTCCCAAAAATTTCATCACTCACCCAGCTATGGTTAAGGTGTTTAAACAAATGTATTGAAATAGTAGAAAAAAAAATTGTGTGTCTGAAAACTGTAGGTACTGGGGGTACTTACAATTTTTTTTAAAGGGGGGTACTTTATAAAAAAAAAAAAGGTTGAGAAACACTGCTATAGAACACAAGTTCATCCCATGTATGGTATATGCTCACACCTGAAAATTTTACATTGTGTGGTATTGGGAAGATTTAAGAAAAAGTTCTAAAATCAGTAGATGTTTTATATTCTCAGTCTCTGAATGCATCCCTCCTACTGATACCTTTGAACTTCCTCACTGCAGAGTGACTGTTGTGTTCATTTCACTTCCCCTGTATCATCTAAATGGGCCTTAATGAATCTGTCCCTATCTACTATTTTACCATTTAAACAGTTTTTCTTGAATGTTCCCACATCACTAAAATTAGAGATAACTAAAGATGCGTGAGCTACTGGCTAGTGGCCTATTTATTGATTCTCAGTCAAGAGTCACCACCTTTCTTGTTCATTTCTTGTTCCAGCAAGAATTACTAATTGACTTCCAAATGATGAAGATTTTATTGTTCTTTAAAATACTACTGTGAATGTAAATAAGTAATATTTACTTAAACGTCACTAGAATTCCTTGAAAAGTTATACTTTATGTTTAATAAATGCATTCATCCTAAAAGACTCTGCACATGAAGAAATATGGTCTTTCAACAGGATAGTCCATTATTAAATAGGTATGAATTTTATCGTATACATTCAGTGAGTTTTGAATTAAATTATGAGTTAATGGTACCAACCCATTAGATAAATTGGTTTCTTTTTCTATTTTAACTTCAGTTGGTTGATAGTGCCTAAGAGATATATGCAAAGAGACCTTACCTAGCATCTTGACAAGTTTATATTACAGCATTTTAAATCCTGTTCCATTTTTCTGTACTTACTTTAAAAAACGTATACTAAAATTAGTCTTCAGTTTAGTTGCCTTCTTTCTTCTTATATGGTTCACTAGTTGGTACTTGCTTTTTTTTTTCTTTTTAGAAAAAAGATGGTGAAACCCAAAGATAAAAATAAAATGTAAATGATTCAAGAAATGAAGCCACCAATGGAAAACCATAATTTTCATCACCCAAATTTGTTTGTTTGTTTGAGTGATTTATCTCACAATTTTTGTTGAAGATTCTGCTATTTAAAAATAAGCAACTGAATATCCCTCTACTCTTGTAGTTAAAGGTACAGGTCTTGCAGCTGATTCGAATAAGTATTAGGTAACGGTCTGAAATCTGCAATATTTTGCTTCCTGTTCTAATACAGGTGGAACACCTACAAAATATTATTTATAACAAAAATTAAATATGACAGAGTTAGTTTCATTTTGAGTAGGTGTTTCCCACACATAATCACATTCCTGTTTTCCCCCTCTGCTTTGCCCAGTATCAGAATGTTTGAGTGGCTCTGTCAGATATCATAATTTGGAATCCTCTCTGATCATGCATAGACATATGCACATGCTTAACTTTACACAATGTGTCCAATGTAGTAAAGTTAAGCATGTGTGCAAATGTATTCTGGATTGGGGCTTAGATATTGAATAAATCACAAACACATAAAAAATCCTGTCTTTCTTTCTTTCTTTCTTTACAATTCTGTGAGATCATCATAGTGATTCCATTGTTATATACTCTTTTGTTTTCAAGAGGGCTTCCAAAAGGTATGAAATACTGGCTTACTGATTTCCTTGAGTTATTACATCCATGTTCCCACTGGACACAAGTAGTAAGCTTTCTTATATACCTCTGTAATATTCTGCCATTATTAATGGGTTCCAATTGCTCCCTCGTGGAGGACTTACACAGATGAAATCTGTCTATTAATTGATTCTCTTTGAACACAAGTGATAGAAGCTTGTGTGTTTCACCACCAGCTGTCACAAAGCTTTTCTCTTCCACGTAGACCTTTGAGTATTTGCCTGTGACCATTGTTTTGTATTTCAGTGTAAGAAAGTAAATAATATAAAACCCTTTCAAAGGACAACAAAAAGTCAATTTATTTCTGCTAGGACTGGCTAACCCTACAATATTAGCTCCAGAAATCTACAAAGCCCCAGGCAAAGTTGATTTTTTTTTTTTTTTTGTGAACAATGTACTCAGTGAATGAAAGTAGACCTTCCTTTCAGATGCATTTCTCTTTTATTGCCACTTCCTTGTTTGCGACCAGAGGAAGGACATAGCTGGAACTTGAATGGAGGAGTAGAATGGTAGGATTGGGCAGAATGAAGTGTGTTTGGGAATCTGGCTGGCAGGAAGTGTCACTGTACTATGTGCTGGTCAAAATGTATTGCCACACCATTTTGTACTTCCTAGTCCAGCCCTGACTTCTTCTGCATGATTCCAGACGAAAACTGGGGTGGAAGGGGATTCCCCCCCCCATATATAAGGAGCAGTTTTGCCCTGAACATAGGGGCTGCGTTTACACTGGCGCGATCTTGCGTAAAAGTGGCCGTTCTTGCGCAAAAATTTGCTGCCTGTCTACACCGTGTGTTCTTGAGCAAGTAAACTGACGTTCTAATGTATGAAATCAGGACTTCTTGCACGAGAACTCTGACGCTTCCGCTCAGGAATAAGCCCTTTTGCACAACTGTTGCTGCGCAAGAGGCCAGTGTAGACAGGCAGCCAAGAGATTTTGCGCAAGAGCCGTCCAAACAGGAAAAAAGCCCTAGTGGCTGCTTGGAAGCTCCATACGCGCAGTCACCGCTCCAGACTTCCTGGTAACCCAAGCCGCCTTAAAGGCACATGCATCCTGCAGGGGCCACGCGGCAGAAGCACCTCTGCCACCGAGCTCTGCCGCGCAGCTCTGCTCATTCAGCCACCAGCACAACCCAGGATGGCAGCAACCCGCACTCCCAGCACAGGAGGCCCCAAGGGCACAAAGAGGTGCACCCCTTCCTGGTCCCCAGGGGAGATCGAGGCCCTGCTGGATCTCTGGGCTGAGGAAGAGGCTCTCCATGACACCCGTGCCCATTGGAGGAATGCTGACATCTTCCGCCGCATGGCCCAGGCTCTCTCCCACCAGGGCCATCCAGCCCGGACCCTCGAACAGGTCCGGGCTAAAGTAAAGGAGTTGTGCCTGGGCTATGTCTGGGCCAGCGAGGGCCAGGGGGCAGGAGCCGACAGCTGCCCCCATTACCAGCGGCTCCATGCCATCCTGGGCGAGGTGGCACCCCAAGGACCCTCGGTGCCCGTTGACACCAGCAGGTGCCCCCCCGTCACCAGGCACAGCGAGGCGGGGGACGAGGCAGAGCTGCCCACCAGGTCAGAGGAGGACGAGGAGGACCAGGGGAGCACCGTCACCCTACAGCTGGAAATGCTGTCAGGCAGCCTGGACGTCTCCCGTGCGTCGTCGGAGGCCGAGGAAGGATCCACTGGCGAGTGTTGCACTTTGCACTCACAAGGGCCGGGGGAGCCAGGCGCCCGGGGGGAAGGGGGAAGGAGCGTCACTCAGGCAGCATGAGCTGCACGCTGTGTACCATACCAGTATGCAGCACGTGCAACCACGTGCAGCCTGGTGACTGAGCGGCATGTAGCTGCAGCAGGCAGCTCCAGGGCACGCCTGGGACCGTGAGCTCGCACACATCCGGACCGGGGGGAAGGGTGGATGCCGGCTGGAACCAGCCAGGGCCCCAGGGACTCAGGCCAGAGCCCACACCTCCCGAAGGGTGCAACACACAGACAGCACACTGTTCATGCCTGGCTGTGCGACACAGCCAGCTGCTCCTGGGAAAACTGCAGCGACACAGCCCTGTGAGCGTGGCCCCCACTGAGCCCCTCGCCTGCTCCCGGTGCCTTGGCTGGCCCCCCGAGGGAAGTCCTGCACTGTGGACACACATGTCCCTGGGCTACATGTGTGAGGGCTAGGGGGAGGGGAGAAGCGCTTGGGCCGGCCCTAGGGCCACCTGAGTTTTGCTGCAAGGATGGTACACTCCCCAGTCACCCCTGGTTCCGTCCAGGAGACATCCATGTGATGGGGATCTGAGAGCCCAGACCACGTCTGCCATATGTGCTCCCAGGCACTGTGTGGGGATTCATCTTGCTCCCTGTCAAACACCATTGATTAGCCCAAAGCCTCACAGCCTCCCCTGGCAGGGAGTTCCACAGGTTAACACAACACACGCCAAGGGGCCAGGACACAGACCGGCGGTTACAATACATGGAGGAGCACCCTACTCTGGGGGCGGTCCTGTATACAAACATACAATACAGGGGTGGAACGAGTGGGCCCAAGCCACAGTACTGCTGTGGTGTCACCTGGGCTCAGGGGCGGAGGGCATGCGGTGCGGGGACGGTAGCCAGGCTGCCTGACTGACCCATCCTTTCCTCTGTTCCCTGCAGTGGGACCAAGCAGAAGCAAGGGACCCTCTAGCCCTGTGGCAGCGGCAGCACCCCCAACCTCCCAGGCACCAAGCCGGCAGGTCCGGCAGCGGGACCAACTCCTCCGGCGGCACATACAGGCCATCGAGAGGATTGAGGCAGCCATCACATGCCGCATTTATGCTGGCCTGGAGTGGCGCCAGCAGGCCTGGGGGCGCT
Source organism: Pelochelys cantorii (assembly GCA_032595735.1). Taxonomy (NCBI): domain Eukaryota; kingdom Metazoa; phylum Chordata; order Testudines; family Trionychidae; genus Pelochelys; species Pelochelys cantorii. The sequence continues at coordinate 325,623,255 of CM064326.1, read as the reverse complement.
TCCAGGCTCAGTGTGAGCGCATCTGTGATGCTGTCACCACCCTCACTGCGCACATCGGGCACGCTGTGCACTATGGGATGGCATTGCCCCATGCACCTGCCATCCCTTCCATGCCAATGCCCGTGACCCCTCTTGCTGCCCCTCCTGCTCCCGCCATGCCCCCTCCTGATGCTGCCATGCCCCCTCCTGATGCACCCCATCCTGCCCACCTCCCTGGGCTGCCTGCCCCGATGTGGCCTGAACGCCATGTAGTGGTCCGCCCCCGCAGAGGCGGTCGCAGGAGCCACCCCTCCCAGCAGTAACTCCCTCCTCCCCCTCCCAGTTCAGAGCCCCCTTCCTCCTCCCTCTCCCAGTTCAGAGACCCCTCCCTCCTCCCACCCTACGTCCCCATTGTAAATAAAAAGTTCAATGCGTTGTTTTCCACAAAAAAATGTGTTGTTTATTGGGAGGTAAGGGGAGGGGGGAGGTAAGGGTTGGGGATGGGAGGGAGATGTAAAGGGAGACAGAGGCGACCCTACTGTGGGGCCTGGGAGAACATCTCCGTCAGGGCCTCCCATATGCGCACTCCATCATGGTGCGCCTGGCGGATGGCAGCTGTGTGGGGCTGTTCGAAGGCCTGGCCCTCGCCTGCCATCCATGCTGGGAGGAAGGCCTCCCCCTTCCGCTCCACGATGTTGTGAAGCACACAGCACGCAGCCACTACCTTGGGGACATTTCTCTCACCCATCTCAAGACGGGTGAGCAAACAACGAAACCGGGCTTTCAGATGGCCAAAGGCGCACTCCACCTGGTTGCGGGCCCGGTTGAGGTGGTCGTTGAACCGTGCCCGGTCGTGGTCTGTCCGCCCCGTGTAGGGCTGCATCAACCAGGGCAGCAGGGGGTAGGCTGCATCCCCCACAATACATGTGGGCATGGGCACGTCCCCAACAGTAAATTCCTGCTGGGGGAGGAAAGTGCCCGCCTCCAGCCTGCAAAACAGGCCGGAGTGTCGTAGAATGCGGGCGTTGTGTGCCCTGCCGGACCAGCCCGCATAAATGTCCGTGAAGCGGCCACGGTGGTCCACAAGGGCCTGGAGCACGATGGAGAAGTACCCCTTGCGGTTTATGAAATGGGCCGCTCAATGCTCCAGGGCACGGACGGGGATGTGGGTTGCATCCAGGGCTCCCCCGCAGTTGGGGAACCCTAGGGCAGCGAAGCCGGCCACCGTTGCATACACGTCCCGCAGGCGGATGACTTGTTGGAGCAGGACGTCATTGATGGCATGGACAACCGGCAGAAGGGTGCACAGAAGCATAGGGGAACACATCACATAAGGCAGGGTGAGTGCGTGCTCCCTTGGGGGGTTCCCACCCCCCTGTGATGCCCTCTGTCCTCACACACACCAGGGCCCCCTCGCCCCACGGGCCACCCCCCCCCCACCAGCAGGCCTGTGCAAGGGAGGGATGGCCCAAACCCCTGGGTGATGGGGCATTCCCCATTGTTCCAGCCTGCCCCTGGGCATGGAGTGCAGCACACTCCCCGCCCCCCCAGGACTTACCTGCATGACAACGGCACTGACGGTCGATCTGCCCACCCCGAATTGGTGTGCCACTGATCAGTAGCTGTCCGGGGTGGCCAGCTTCCAGATGGCGATGGCGACCCTCTTGTCCACGGGGATGGGTGCCCTCAGCCGGGTGGTGCTTCTCTGGAGTGCAGGGGTAAGCCAGGCACATAGCTCCAGGAATGTCTGCTTTCGCATCCGAAAGTTCTGGAGCCATTGCTGGTCGTCCCATTGCCCCAGGACTAGCCGGTCCCACCAGTCGGTGCTGGTGTCCAGTCTCCACAATGGCCTCTCCATGGTGGGGTAGGGATGCCACAGGGACGCCACCGCCTCCCTGGTGAGGGAGTCCAGAGCGACCTGCGCCTCGAGGTCCTGGACGACGAGTGCAGCAGCATGGAGCAGCAACTGCAGGCACTCCAAAATGGCCGGAAGGGGCCAGAGCAGGCACAAGGCCACCCCTGGCTCCATGGCACAACAAAAGAGCTGACAGCAAAAAATTACCAAATGGCACTAAGGCACAAGCTGTGGTGTCCAAGAAGGCAGAAGGCCACAACTAGAACTGCTACGGCTGTCAGTCCCTGCAAGAGGTATTAAAGCACGCAGCAGGAGAGAAACGGCTGTCCAGGGAGATCCCTTTAAGCACGTGTCTCAAAGGACTTCAGCCCCCGCCCCCGGAAAGGGCTGGTGCCTTTTTGCCCTCTCCAAAGTGGTTCCGGGCTCATGCTTTTACACAAGAGCGTCCCGCCAATGTAGACGCTCTCTTGTACAAAAGCACATCGCTCTGACGATGAGTCCCAGCCAATGTAGATGCTCTCTTGCACAACTACTTTAATGCAAGAACTCTTGCGCTAAAGAGTTTTTGCGCAAGATCACGCCAGTGTAGACGTAGCCAGGCTCTCTTGCAATGTCATTATGGGGTTTTATGTTTATTGTGTCTTACTGATTTCCATGTCAAATGTGCTTGGCTTACAAGTAAAATTATGCTTTTTCTATCTGACAGCACTGCCAGTGCCACCTAGGATCCAAATAGCTTAATTGAGTTATTTCTATTTGTCCAGCCATGCTGGAAAAAGGACTGGAGACACTGAGGCTATGTCTACACTCGCGGTTTCTTGCGCAAGTTTGGCCGTTCTTGCGCAAGAATCTGCAGAGCGTCCACACTGCCCACCCGCTCTTGTGCAAGGAAATTTACAGTACGGCGTGGTAAGAGAGGGCTCCTTGCACAAGAGCTACGCTCTTTTTTAACAGGTGTAAGCCCTCTTGCGCAGGAGCTCTTGCGCAAGAGGGCAGTGTGGACGCTTGGCAGGGGTTTCTTGCGCAAGAAAGCCCTATGGCTAAAATGGCCATCAGAGCTTTCTTGCGCAAGAGAGCGTCCGCACTGCCATGGGAGCTCTTGCGCAAAAGCACAGCTCGCACATGGCAGTGTGGACTTTTTTTTGCGCAAGACTTCTTGCACAAGAACCCTTGCGCAAGATGTTCTTGCGCAAGAAGCCGCCAGTGTAGACATAGCCTGAGTGTGGCTTAGTAAGGCTACAATTTTATTAACAACTGTCTGGGCGTACCCAGTAGATAAACATGTATAGTGGAGGTAATTCCCTGTCCCATTCTGATCCCCAGCCCACCTGCTGCTGACATCTTACTCCTGCCCTCACCCTTAAATGAGAGTTAAGGAAGGCTGTAAAGGGGGAAGGAATGGCTCCTGCTGTAACAGTCATAGGAGCCTCAAACTTCCCCTGTTTCTGCTCCTTTCTCCTTTAAATCCTATACCAATCCATTCATCAGATTGCTGAATCCCTTCCCTAGGGAGTATCTGCGGTGGACTTCTAGTCCCTCCCACTCCTTTAACATAATAAATTGTGACATTGTAGCCTGAAGGTTGAGTGACTATTAGTTTCATTTCCACTTGTGATATTGATTCAGGTATTTATGGACAATATGTTTACTTCATCCGCTAAATCCATAGTTTTTGTGTTAATGCTTTTCTTTTTCAGATTACTAATCTGATTTTTAAAATATTATTTAACACCCTCAGTTTTGCAAGGGACCACCATTATTCAAGCCTAGCGTTCAGTGTAACAAGAGTGATCACAAGGAGTTTATTTGGCATTTAAATGCATGTCAGATATGCTTCCATGGGCTTGTCATTTCAATTCAGTATTAACTGAGCAATAACAGGGTGTCTCTTGAAGAATAATGACCAGCTGAAAAGTCAGCAACTGAATTTGGTCATTAATTGACTAAGAAAATCTCTGAACCAAAGTTGTCATTACTATTATAACATGAAAACTACAAACCTCCAGAGGATTTTGCTCCTGGCGTTATCCCAGGGGAATGGAGAAAATATTCTAGAGAAAAAACAATTGGTATGTTAAAGCGGCGAGAAGTCCTGTGGCACCTTATAGACTAACTGAAGTGTTGAAGCATAAGCTTTCGTGGGCAAAGACCCACTTCGTCTGACGAAGTGGGTCTTTGCCCACGAAAGCTTATGCTCCAACACTTCAGTTAGTCTATAAGGTGCCACAGGACTCCTCGCCACTTTTGCAGATTCAGACTAACACGGCTACCCCTCTGATAATTGGTATGTTAGTTTCTCTGATGGTTTGAATCTTCTCTAACATTCCATTGAGTTTATAATGTACCATTAAATGAAATATTCCCCTTGCTGTGAATATTAAATGAAATATTCCCCTTACCTTATTTGCTACCTGCTCTCTCATCCATATAGAACTCCTTATAGGTCTATGGTATTAATCCTAAATGTAAATAATTGCAAAGACAAAAATGCATACAAGTAAGGAAACAGTATCTACTTTTCTCTATTTAGCAATCACTTGACTGCCTTGGAGTACTGCTAATATAAGTACTTATTGTTGCACCCTGATATTACCCCTCACTTGCCACTTAGACACTACTAGAAATGTCTTAATGTTTTGAAAGTGCTAAGCTCAAGGAGAAGAAGTATAAGAAAGTGGCTAGAGATAGGCAGATGGGAGTCAGGTTCTAATCCTGGTGGTGCCCTTGGTTCACTATGACTATGTCTACACAGCAGCGCTATTTCGGGATACTGGAAGTATACTGAAATAGATAGTCTGCATCTTTAAATGCACCTGTTATTTTGTAATATATTTAAAAATAATGGGCATGCAGTTCCGGTGTCCCTGTAACTCTCATTCCATGAGGGTTAAAGGACTTGTCAAAATAGTGCTTTATTTCAAAATTTGGCACTATTTCAAAATTACCTGAAAATAAGGTACACAATTTGCATAGCACAAGGGTTGCAGTGTAGATATACCCTATGGCTATGTCTAGACTATGCGGAAGATTCGAAAGAGGATATGCATATTCCGTGGGAATTTTCATATCTTCTTCCATTCTCACTTTCAAAAGCAGAGCTTTCGAAAGTGAAAGTAGTCGGGACACGGCTTTTTCAGCAGCCCCCCTCCCCTTTTTCGGAAAGCCACGTAAACCTCATTTTTTGAAGAAGAGTGGCTTTTCGAAAAAGGGGGTGGGGTTGCCGAAAAGACACGTCCCGACTACTTTCACTTTTGAAAGCTCTGCTTTCAAAAGTGAGATCGGAAGAAGATATGCAAATTCCCGCAGAATCTTCCACGTAGCCTAGACGAGCCCTAAGTGAGATAAGGCAAATCACTCTGTCTTGTGTGAATAAAATACTTACACAGGGGTTGTGAAGTTTAATTGTTTTTTAAAAGGTCTGAGATTCCCAGTTGAAAAATGTCCACCTTTTAAAACTTTCAGAGGGGTAGCTGTGTTAGTCTGTAACTGAAAAAACTTAAAAAATAACCAATAGTCTTGCAGCATCTTAGAGACTAACAAAAAATGTAGATGGTATCATGAGTGTTCATGGGGTCTTATGGACTCTTAATCTTTAAGTATTATGTGGTGTGGGAACAAAAGGAAACTTCAAATGTTCTTCCAAGAACTTTCTTGCTTAAAGGAAAATTCCTCTCTTGACAGTGGTACTCACACAAAAAATAATTTGCAATATGGACTTTTAGCAACAGGTGTGCATACTTACGGAACCTCATATATATGAAGATAGGATAAAATATTGAAGTCCCTACAGAAATATTCTTTCAATCATAATAGGTGATCACTAATCCTATTCTATGTCCTTAATTTTTCGATCTTGACTTCTAAATGGCTATGATACATGGTAGATTTAACATAGGAGTCTTGTGGGGCAATGTTTTCAGCCACCTTCATTTTTGTTTTTTTCTCCTTCCCTTGGAGTTGCTCATGGTAACTCTCACAATTAGCAGTAAGAGAAAAAAGGAACAAAACAGTTTCTTCTTTTTAAAAATTAATCTTCATAATGGACTCATTTAAAATTTGCTTAAGAAGATCAAGGATATGATTTCATCGACAGGGTTAGTGAGTTTAGAAGGAAAAGCTATTTTCTGTCCTTTGGCAGTAAGTTTGCCAGTTTGTACAATCATATTATGTATTTTCTGCTAGTCATTAAAAATGTTTTCCTACTGGGTACATAATTTGCTAATTTTTGTAGCAGCTTCTCAAATCTTATTTTATCTGATACTTCTTTAATGCAGGTTTTTTTATAAACACTTTTGCCAATATGTTTAATCTTTTGTGTTAGTATATTTGAGCCCTGACAGGCCTGGGCTGCAGAGTTCAGATACTGATTTAATTTCTTCATTGTTCTTGGGTGCTGGGCCCTGGTTTTTTGGTTCAGAACTTTCTCTATCAATGTGAGCTTCTGCCTCTTATCATCTGGGCTGTTACACAGAGATGTAACACGTTCTGTTACTTTGTGACCTTTATTTACTTTTTATTTTTGCATGATGCCAAGACTTTTAGCATGACATTGGTTCAGTGCTCCTAGACAATCCCTGTTAATTGAAGTTCTGCCAAGGATGAAGAACATACCTGAGTATGCTTTGACCTCAAGATGTGATGGATTTAAATATTAATAAATTAAGCCACTCTTTAGAAAGACACAGACTTTTGATGAATGACATCCTTTTGCTGTCAGCGCCTTAAGTGTTGTGTGAGGAAAAACCATCGTAGTTGCTTGTTAAGTGTGCCAAGAAATACATTTGTCTGAGTGGAAGTCACTAGCTTAGATCAAAGATTCTCGACCTGGGGGGGGAAGAATATGTCAAACTTTTTAGGGGGCACAGAATATTAGTAAAAGTGGGTGGGTCAGCCTGCAAGTTTATCAATGCCACATGCTCAGATTTGGCCTGGATGCATTTCCATCATGAAGGAGCCACTGGGCCAAACATATTAGCAACACTAGGCAGCAATATCTTCTTGCTGTTGTAAGGAAGCAGGGGCCCCAATTAAAAAAAATGCTAAGGTGGTGTGTGATGTAAAGAAGGTTGAGAGCTCCTGGCGTAGGTATTTACTGTGGGAACCAGAATGCTGAAGGACATTCTTAGAGATGGGGTAATGACCTATGTGTTCAGAATTAACAGTGGAATTTGTAGTAGAATTGGATGGCTATAAGAGACTGTGTGTGTGAATCTGATACGCTGAGAATATTGGTATGTCAGAGTATACATAGTAAAATAGTTGAGTTTGTCATTTGTTAAAGTCACATGGGAGAATATTAGACATAGAAAAATGCAGGGACCGAAAGCATTGCTGGCATAATAAAGTCTTGAAAATAGAGGTGGGGAATTAGAGTGAGAGCACCCAAAAGGAATCTCAGAAAGATCTAGCCCTTGGAGATGCACTCAAACTCCAGAACTATGAATTGAGAAGATATTTTCTTTTAGATGTGAAATCATTTTTTTCATGCTACAGGATACAATTTAATGTTTAGTGAAAAACCTTTGTGCAGGTTTTGTGTTTCAAAGAATAATAGATTTTGGTGAGATTGTTTTTGTTTTTCAAATGCTTTAGGAATTTTACTAACTTAAATTTCTTTTCTCTACAGTTCTGATCATCTCTTCCCGCATCTCCTCTTGCTTTTTTCATACAGACTAGTGTTATTGTATCTAACAGCTAGGGTATATCTACACTGCATTCCTCTTTCGAGAGAGGAATGCAAATGCAGCCGAGTGAAATTGCAAATGAAATATGGATTTGAATTTCCTGTGTTTCATTTGCATAATGGTGTCGGGGCACTTTTTCGAAATACACTATTAAAAAAAATCGCCATCTACATGGGATTATTTAAAAAAAAAACCCTTCTTTCGAAATAACCCTTACTCCTGAAAAAATGAGGTTTAAGGGTTATTTCGAAAGATGGGTTTTTTTTCTAAATAACCCCGTTTAGACAGTGGGGGGTTTTTTTCGAAAGAGGGGATTTCGAAAAAATGCCTGGACGCCATTATGCAAATGAAGCATGGGAAATTCAAATCCACGCTTCATTTGCAATTTCGCTTGGCTGCATTTGCATTCCTCTCTCAAAAGAGGAATGCAGTATAGACATACCCCTAATGTGCAGTTCTCTACTCTACATGCAGTAATATCAGACCCAGGATTCATTTCTTCAGAGTCCACAGTATAAACCAAATTATGTTTGAATTACCAAGTACTATATGGCTATATTATCCATCATTTGCTTGTATAGTTACAGATGACATTATTGTCCTTTGATATTGCATATATTTAAAAACCTAGATTAGGTCTCAAGCCGGAAAACACATATGTGCTTATCTTTAAATTTGTGGTCATTCAGTCACTTTCAATGGGATTAAAGGTAAACACATTTGTAAGTATTTGAAGGATCAGAGCCCTAGATTTTGAGAAATAAAGAATTTATTTATGCTTCTGTCTAGCTAGTATAATTTTTCATTTTAAGCAGAACAGTTTTCATTCTGTTGGCTGGAATTTAAGCAGTATTATTTTTCTGTTTTATATTTTTGTTAGCAGTAGCTAGACATCTCTGTTAACATGAGAAAAAAAAATTTTTTTTCCTCTAGGGATTTTGTACATTCTGATATTTTTATTAAAAATCAAGTCATTTCCTGATTAGCAACTTAAGGATCTTGTTCCAATTGTATAAACTGTTATTCAGTTTGCCAGGTTAGCCCCTAGCAAGCCGACAATACTTCATTTACCTGTGCGTGTCCATAGGGATGGCTGCTTGCAGCTCCCAGTGGCTGTGGATTGTTGTCCCTGCAACTTCCACTGGCTGGGAATAGCAAAGTGCAGCCAATGGGAGCTGCAAATGGCCATACCTGCAGAAACACAGGTAAATGAAGTGCCGGCAACCTGCTAGAGGCTAACCAGGGTAAAATTAGTCTGACCCACGGGCTGCTTATTGCTTAAGCCTGCTCTAGTACAATGCAAAATAAACATCACTAGTTGTGTGTAGATACAAAAGTTAATCAATTAGTGTTGTGTTTCAAAACCTTCTTTGTCCTACCCCCTACTGCGGCAGCTAACCCCCACCCCCTTGGGAATGACTAACAAAAGGACTAACAAAGTCTAGAGTAATGAGGAAGCAGACCAGTCCCCTCCAACACATACATTCACTCACTCGGGGTAATTTTGTTGTGTCCTTGAAGGCGACAGGCAGATGAGCGAGCCACCTTCCCAGGAGTCCTCCGGCAGATCCAGCTCTTAGCAGCTCCAGGCAAGCTGAGGGAAGGAGGCACCTGCTATTGACATTAGCCAGCAGTGCTGGTTGTCAGAAGCCCTGGAATGGCCAGCTGGGCAGACGGGAATCAGACTTGCATGCCTGAAGACGCAGTGGTATTGTGACTGGGGGGAATGCCAATTAACCAGAAAACTTTGTCAACAGAGTGCTGGATAACAAAGCTTTCACTGTACTTCAAAGGTACAGACTGATATTACTCCCCGGAATTATGAGAGCTGTTCATTATATTAAATATGTACATTTCTCATTATTCCAGTGGAGAATTTTTTAAAGTCTCCTTTTCAGTTTCTTAACAAAACGTTCCCCCCTTGTTCTGTATGTTTGATAAGAACATAAGAATGGCCTACTGGATCAGATCAAAGATCCATCGAGTCCAATATCTTGTCTTCTGACAGTGGCCAATGCCACATACTCCCCAGAGAGTGAACAGAACAGGTAATCATCAAGTGATCTCTGTCCTGTCATCCATTCTGAGCCCCTGACAGAGACTAGGGACACCATTTCTGCCTATTCTGGTTAATAAGTATTGATGGACCTAACCTCCATGAATTTATCTAGCTCCTTTTTGAGCCCTGTTATAGTCTCAGTCTTCTCAACATCCTCTGATAAGGAGTTCCACAGGTTGACTGTGTGGTGTGTGAAGAAAAACTTCTTTGTGTTTGTTTTAAACTTTCTACCTCACCTCAAAAAAGATATTTTGTCTCCTCACCTCAAAAAAGATATTTTGGCCTTGGAAAGGGTTCAGAAAAGGGCAACTAAAATGATTAGGGGTTTGGAACGGGTCCCATATGAGGAGAGGCTAAAGAGACTGGGACTTTTCAGTTTAGAAAAGAGGAGACTGAGGGGGGATATGATAGAGGTATATAAAATCATGAGTGGTGTGGAGAGGGCCGATAAAGAAAAGTTATTTATTAGTTCCCTAAATAGAAGAACTAGAGGACACCAAATGAAATTAATGGGTAGCAGGTTTAAAACTAATAAAAGAAAGTTCTTCTTCACACAGCGTGTAGTCAGCCTGTGGAACTCCTTGCCAGAGGAGGCTGTGAAGGCTAGGACTATAATAGAGTTTAAAGAGAAGCTAGATAATTTCATGGAGGTTAGGTCCATAAAAGGCTATTAGCCAGGGGATAAAATGGTGTCCTTGGCCTCTGTTTGTCAGAGGTTGGAGAGGGATGGCAGGAGACAAATCGCTTGATCATTGTCTTCGGTCCACCCTCTCTGGGGCACCTGGTGCTGGCCACTGTCGGCAGACAGGATACTGGGCTAGATGGACCTTTGGTCTGACCCAGTACGGCCATTCTTATGTTCTTATGTTCTACCTATTAATTTCATTTGGTGACCCTAGTTCTTGTGTTATGGGAACAAGTAAATGATGTTCTTATTCACTTTCTCCATACCAGTCATGATTTTATAGACCTCTATCATATCCCCCCATAGTCTCCTCTTGTCTAAGATGAAAAGTCCAAGTCTTTTTAATCTCTCTTCATATGGCACCCATTCCAAACTCCTAATCTTTTTCATTTCCCTTTTCTGAACCTTTTCCAATACCAATATATCTTTTTTGGGATGAAGTGACCATATCTGGAGGCAGTATTCAAGATGTGGGAGTACCATGGTTTTATATAGAGGCAATAAGATATTCTCTGTCTTATTCACTATCCCTTGTTTAATGATTCCTAACATTCTATTTGCTTTTTTGACTGCCACTGCACACTGAGTGGATGTTTTCAGAGAACTATCCACAGTGACTCCAAGCTCTCTCTTGAGTAGTTGTAGCTAAATTAGTCCCCATCATATTGTATGTATAGTTGGGATTATTTTTTCCAATGTGCATTACTTTGCATTTATCAGCATTCAAATTCATTTGCCATTTTGTTGCCCAATCAGCTAGTTTTGTGAGATCTTTTTGAAGCTCTTCACAGTCTTGTGAAAGATGTAGTGTTCTTGAATGAATAGCTGATTGTCCAAGCAGATTTTAAAACAAATACCTACGCCAGAGTCCCAGAGTGACAACTGCAGTTGGGTAGGAAGCACAATCCTACTCACCCCTTCAAGTGAATGGGAGAAAAAACTTGATGTTGAGTTCAGGTTGACTAATTCCTGTGTTGTTTTGCACTTCATGGTGTCCCATTGATTTCAGTGGAATTGTACAGGGAGTTCAGTCAGTGTCAAATTTAGCCTTGAGTGCAGCACAAGCAACAACATTTGTTTTACCTTAATAGTAGCCCAACCAGGAGGAAATTATCTGGTTTAAATAATATTTTGCTAACACAGACTAAGACTTCCATTCTAGTTGCAGCAATGTGGAAAATCGTCGTGAAGGTAAGAGCACAAATAGACAGGTGGCTAGTATTGCTGAAGCAGAAAGACAAAGATTGCGTGGAATTTTCCTAACCATTGCTAACTCATACTTCCTCAGCAGAATATGCACATTCACCAGTCTAAGGTGAATGTCTAAGAAGAGAAATGGGATGGTTGCCAGACAACAATAACATTTTTAAACCATTTAAATGCATTTCCTATCAATGAAAGAGGCAGAGGAGACCAGTGCCAGATAAAGGCATAAGTTAACTAAGCTAGGGTACGTCTACACTGCAGCACTAATTCGAACTAATGCATCTAGACCTAAAAACTAATTCGAATTAGCGTTTTGCTAATTCGAACTAGCATGTCCACATTGAGTGGACCCTGAACCGAAGTTAAGGCTGGCCGGAACCAGTGCCGGCAGGACATCAGGTTAGGACTTAGAGCGTGGAGCTGCTGCCTCAGGCTAGCCAAGGGCTGTGCTTAAAGGGACCCGACCCCCACACCGGACACACAGTTCTCAGGGTTCCCCACTTGCTTGTCTACCTCGATGAGGGACAGCAAAGCAGTCCTGTCTTGGAGTGCCCTGAGTGCCCACACTCGGCACATCACAGTACTCGGCCATCAGCCCAGCTGCACTTGCCGCAGGCTGCCATCCGGGGGTGTCAATCGGGGGGCTATCAGGATCCAGGAGGCCCTGCAGGAGAGTTTCCACCCCGAGAAGCCCGCAGAGCCACCCCAGTCTTCCCCATCGGGGGCTCGTGCCCCATTCCTCCCTCACCTCCTTCCACTTACCCTTCCCTAGCCCCCCTTCCTGATGTAAAAAATAAAGGACACGTGTTCAAAAATAGAAACGCTCTTTATTTAACAAAACTGGGGGGGGGGGGATTAACCTCTGGGGAGACTGGGAAAAGGAGGTGGGAGAGGGGAAGAGAGAGGGTTGGAGAGGGGAGGTGGAAACCTGGGAGGAGGGAGCTGGAAGGGGGAAGCCAGGGGAAGAAGGAGGAGGGGAAGTCTAAAACTATGGTACGCCATATCTTCAGTATTGTGTACAGATGTGGTCTCCTCACCTCAAAAAAGATATTTTGGCCTTGGAAAGGGTTCAGAAAAGGACAACTACAATGATTAGGGATTTGGAACAGGTCCCATATGAAGAGAGGCTAAAGAGACTGGGACTTTTCTGCTTAGAAAAGAGGAGACTGAGGGGGGATATGATAGAGGTCTATAAAAGCATGAGTGGTGTGGAGAGGGTAAATAAAGAAAAATTCTTCTTTAGTTCCCATAATAGAAGGACTGGAGGACACCAAATGAAATGAATGGACAGCAGGTTTAAAACTAATAAGCGAAAGTTCTTCTTCACACAGCACATAGTCAACCTGTGGAACTCCTTGCCAGAGGAGGCTGTGAAGGCTAGAACTATAACAGAGTTTAAAGAGAAGTTAGATAACTTCATGGAGGTTGGGTCCATGGAGTGCTATTAGCCAGGGGGTAGGAACGGTGTCCCTGGCCTCTGTTTGTGGAAGGCTGGAGATGGATGACACGAGACAAATCTCTTGGTCATTGTCTTGGGTCCATCCCCTCCGGGGTACCTGGTGCTGGCTGCTGTCGGCAGACAGGCTACTGGGCTACATGGACCTTTGGTCTGACCCAGTACGGCCGTTCTTATGTTCTTATGTTCTAAGCTGAGGGCTCAGGGTCGGGGGGGGGGGGTCTCACTGGACCAACTTGATTTTCATGCAGACCTGCTCCTGGGTTCGCATGTGGCCTTTGGTGGCCAGGCTGGCAGCTATCCTGCCCTAGACGGCTGCATTCCTGTGCCAAGTGCGGAGGTCGTGGACATTGGAGGCCTCCCCCCAAACCTCGGTGAGGTCCACGATCTCTGCACTAGACCAGGCAAGCGCCCGCCTCTTGCGGCCCCAGGCAGGCTCCGGGGAGCCGCCAGTCTGGTCCTGGGAAGAGGCGGAGGGCTGGGTGGCAGCGGGTGGCTGGCTCATGCCGTTGCAGGTGCAGGGTCTGCTGGCAGGCTTGCAACTGGCAGGAGCACTGTAGCCAGACCGTGGCCCTTTAAGGGCTCCTGGGCCAGGAGGGGGCAGAAAAGTTTCCCTGGTTTGGCCCAGATTGGCCACCAGGGCAAGCTGGGAAGGGCTAGCCTCCAGCTAGTTCGAATTAAGTGGCTACACAGCCCTTAATTCGAACTACTTAATTCGAACCAGGCGTTAGTCCTTGTAGAATGAGGTTTACCTAGTTCGAATTAAGCGCTCCGCTAGTTCGAATTAAGTTCAAACTAGCGATTTGTATGTATAGACGCTATGAAAGTTAATTCGAACTAACGGCTGTTAGTTCGAATTAACTTTGTAGTGTAGACATACCCCTCCAGTTTAGGGGCACAAAATATGAGAGGTTTCTAACAAAAAAATAATGAACTTCATTTCAAATGTTATCAAAATTGGTTGATAAATTAAAGAGATATGGGGAAAAGAAGATTCTTTTTACAGCTGGATCTTGCCTTTGCTTCTGTTTTACTTCCTTTTCTTAAGTGTTAGCATGTTCTGCTCTTGCTATGTACACATGTACAATAGTGTATTTTAGTGAGTACATCATTTTCTGCTTCATGCACTATTCATGCTTCATAAGATTGAGTTTGCAGGTCTTAAGGATTTGGGTCAAGTGAATCTTGAGAAGGATACATTTGTATTTACTTCCTTTCCTCCATCAGTTTTGGGAAACTTAACTGCCTTTTTGTAGTATGGGTGAAATAAAAAATGCCAACAATTCATTCTGTTATAGAATGAATATAGAATTATATTAGAATAGACATTTTAAAATATATTTTATATATAATCTGGATAAATTTTATATTTCCCTAACAAAATTAATCGAATGTTTTACTCATATTAAAAGAAGGATATTTTTAATTATTAATGTATAAAATAATTATGTATGGATGTTTATGGGATGGGATCTCTTACACCTGACCTTTATTTAGATGAGGAATAAGCTGTTTGAGATTTTATTTCTCCAACAAAAAAATACACCTAATTATATTGATGTGATTTTTTCCCCCTTCAAACAGAGCAGCTGATAGGCATACAGTCTAGGTTTAAAACTTGCATGCAAGTAATGCTTATGTTGCATTGCTTATGCATATGATAATAAGTCCCTCCCCACCCTTCTGTCCTGTATAATTGTTGCTGAATGACTGCGGCATTAGTTGCGGCTAATTGATGGCTTGCGAGAATGTTGCACCTGTGTTGGCTCTCCTCCCTTGATTACAGTGGACATTTAAAAATAAACCTCTTCTCTGCCAATTATCATCATTGAGATATTCTTCTCATGTTTACTTTGCTTTTTTTCCTGAGATTCAGTCTGCTTGAGCTAACCAGAAGCTGGAAAATAACATAATAGCTTGTTTTCTCTCCTTGGGATATTTATTCTAATGATCATGTTGGTAGAGAGGCTGGCTAGGATACTTAAAGTGCACTAGCTGTTCATTTATTCTTTTTAGACCTTCACTTCAGAGAGAAACATGATGCCAGGAATCTACTCCTTTCCTGGGAAAATGAGCATGCATAGCTGTCACTGAAGTAATTGTTAGGCATTGTTACTACAAATGTAAAGGAGGCTGTGTTTCTTGGAAAAAGCAATAACACGTTTTAAAATAACACGTGGAGCTATTAAGATTGCAAGACAAATGTAAGTGTTGCTGAAGAGAATTCTGATACAAATAAAATTAATTATACTGTGTATTTGTATTGTATACAAAGTATTGCATGCAGAAGACTTACAGTTAAACATACTTCAGAGTTTTTAAAAAAATTCCTCACTTTGCTCAGCTTAATACTGACATTTTCTGGCAAAATTCTCTTTTCCTGTCTACATAGTATATCTATCCAGATAACCTAGACACTTCTTCCAAAGTCATCACCTTGGCCTCTAATCTCTTCTTATTCCGTTTTGTTATTCCACTCTCCCCATGTGTGCAGAACTCCCAGAAATGTCACTCTCAGAAAATATATTGGGACAGCAGAATATCAAAATTTGTTACTATCCTGGGTAACCAGGAAGAGAATTTTGAATTGAGAATATTGCTTTTCAGCTTTTGCTGTTGTGCTCTCCCTTTCACATGACAGTGTGACATCAGATGAGCTTTTGCACAGGATTTTGCAGGATTACAGATTGAAATACTGCCACAATGGATTTAGTCATTCTAAGGAATGACTTAGCCAGTATTTTAAAACATCATTTTTGCCAGAAATTATTTCAGCATCACATATGTTCAAATATACAGACTTCTACTATACCAAATAAAGTGTTAAAAGCTTTAAAACTCATAGTAGGAACTTGCTTGTGGCTTTTATCTAGGATTTATTCCTTTCAAGCATCATGTTCCCATCACCACATTTAAAAAGCATTTGAATTTTTTATTTGAATTCCAAAATTGTACTTTCTCCACAGATTTTAAATGTTGCTATTGGGACTAGCTCTTCAAAAGGAGACAATCTGAGCTGGCAGCTCTGCTCTTGTGTTCTGGGATTGTGCAGCGCATACAACTTGGGTTTCTGCCACACTGTTATACGATTCCCTGATAAGGAATGCCAAATGTATACTGCTGTTAAAAAGACAATAATGTATAGACTAATACTGAATTTTAAATGCAGAATCTCTAGCCATACTTTTATTACCCTGAATGCTGTTGGCATAATCTCATGTCAACACATTTTGAAATTGCATTTTATTGTTCTAGGTTTTTTTCCATTTTATACAAACATTTTTTTCCATAGAAGGTTATTAAGGCAAACATGCTCAGACTTGGGAGCCCAGGTTAGGTACCTGAATGAATATTGAGAAATTGATACTAAATAAATTATATTTAGAGGTGCTGGATAGCTTTAGTGTTTAATGACTACTGGGGAAACTCAGTCCCTTTGAAAAGTGCGCAACTTACTAAAGTGCCTAAATATGGAAATATTTAATGTAAATATGTACACACCAGTTTCACAGAATTCAATTTTATATGTAATTTCAATAGCTAATGTAGCTGGTAATTTTTAAGCTTTCAAATTTTTTATCTATTGAAATTTTCACAGTTTCAGGAAATTATAGGGGGCATAGTAGACAAGAATGCAGCTCAAACAATATTCAATAAGAGTAGACATAGACTTCAAAAAGTTAAAAACTTTATAACATTTAAAACACAATTTGTCACTATCACATGTCAAAATATACAAAGTAAATATCCTTAAATCAAACTTTTAATACCTTTTCAAGCAGCAGTTTTCCTAATTTGCCTGTCTGTAAATGTTTTTGGAATAGAAATATTTTTCTCATCTATGTATGTGCGCATTGTACTCTATATTTATGGATGTTTGCCAATAAATTTCTAATTCTTCCAAGGCAATATGTAAAATATTGACAACAGAATCTAGAAAGTTTGAACTCTTAAAACTTTTTATATCAGGCAGAATGGAACAGTTTCTTTACCAATAATTTAGTATAGTATGCCTTCAATAGTTAGTCAGTTTTTAATAGAGTATATTGCTTTGTGAATACATTGCTAGAATCATCAAAATATATACTTTGCTAGAGTGATGGAGGCATAGTAGACATTGAACTGTCCCTGCTGTCACAGCCCTCCCTTTCCATTTGATGGGAAACAGTAACATTCTAGGCACATCCCATTGTCCAGGCACAACCATACCCTGACCTTGACTTCAGTTATGATAAGAGGAAGCTGCATAGCAAATTTGGTGGTCCTAACACTTACCGTTTAGAGGGAGCTCTTGAAGAAAAAGACCTGTAGATGGACGGACTGATACTCGAAATATAAGATTGCTATGCAGTTTGGTATAATTTGGTGTGCATCTTTAAGACTGATTCTTAAAATCAGTTCTTTTCAAGATGCACAAACTCTCTCAAATATATAGTAGTTAAATAATGTTAGAACCAATGTGTTATAAAACATGTACAGCATTCTGTATTAACTTGTTGGTAAACATATTTTCTGTCTTTCAAATATCTATGTACATCTATAACACTGTACTATCTTGAGCAGCTATTCATATGAATTAACATTTCTAGGGCCTGTGTGAAAAGTTCAGATATGATCATATTGATACTTTGTTCAGATTCGGCCTTAGGATTTGGGAAAAATCTTCCTTTCTGTAAGGAGATAGGGCCATAAGCAGTCTGGCCTTGTGGCCAGAGCGTGAACCAGGCAAACTGCCCAGAGTGAGTTAAAGTCTGAATGCCAGAACCAAGGGCCAAGACAGATTCAAAGCCAGGAATCAGAGCTCAAGGTCAGGAGCAGAATTTGTTCTGAGAGATAGGAGTGAAATTGAGAAAGGTCTGGATCATTGCCAGATGCAGGGCAGAGTCTAGGCTAGAGGAACACAGGAACAAGGCAAGATCAGGACTGGGAGTGAAGCAAGCATGGGGAGGCAGAGAATCAGTATTTTGCATAATCCATCTCCCAGTGCCTTTCACAATGATGCTCTCTCTTCATCATTTTCTTAGATTTTTCTGTCAGAAAAGCTTGCCTTTCAACCCAAAATCCATAGCTAGGTTCCACCATCAATCGTGTGCAAAGCCTATTGACTTCAATGGAAGATACATACATTAAGTGATATGTAGGTATGGCCTGGGTGTTTTCCATAATTATGGGAAACTTCATGCCAAACACATTGAAGATCGCATTGTCTGAAGAGCTTGGCTTCGCTATCCAGTCAAGAGAGGTTATATAATGAAAAATTAAACTAGTTCTGTCCTAAAGAGTGACTTTTCTATGTTAAATTGGCACCTTTTTACTAAAACTCCTCAGTGTGTTTATTTGGAGCTCCCCTAGCATTATGATTAGCTAATATGACCACTTGTGTAACACAAGCCATTTATTTCACCAAGTGGTTTTTGCATCAAGTTCATAGCTTCAGGTTGACCGAGAGCATACCTGTCAGAAAGACATCCAACCTTGATTTTAAAATTTCAGGTGATGGAAAATTAGCTGTTATCTGTTCCAGTAGTTAATTGCCCTCTCTACAAAAATGTACTCCTTTTCTTTAATTTGGCTTCAGTCTCCAGCCATTGGCTTTTGTTATATCTTTGTATAGCAAAGGCCCATCAATACTTATTAGCCAAGATGGTTAGGAATGGTGTCCCTAGCCTCTGTTTGTCAGAGGCTGGAAATGGATGTTAGCAGAGGGATCACTTGATGATTACCTGTTCTGTTCACTCCATCTGGGGCATCTGGCATTTGCCACTGTTGGAAGACAAGATATTGGGCTAGAAGAATATTACAACCCAGTATGGCCACTCTTAAGTTCTTATGTATGTTCTTTGTCTATTAGGTTAAGAGACCGCTGCTATCAGAAATCTTCTCATGTGGATATTTATAAACTGCAATCAAGTTAGCTCTTAATTTTCTCTTTGTTTTAGCAGACTTGGCAGACATAAATACTCAACAATCCTAAGTCATTACCCCAGAATGATGAGTGACTTAAAATCATGACAATTTAAAAAATATATTTGAAAGTATTTTATTTGACTTCTGGTATTTGATAATTTAAGGGGTAATGTCTTCAAGTTTTCTCCATGACCAAAAAGCCTAGAAATTTTTTAAGAGAAAGCTGAGCTTCTTATGTAATTAGCTGACTCTAGGAACTGAGACATGTGGGAAAACATTGAATATCACAAATTTGGCCATGCTAACTTAAGGCTTTATTTAGTTTAGAATACTCTACAGCACTGAAACCTAAATTCCATGCAGAAGACCTGGGGAGGTTGGTTGGAGACCTACCACTAATGGAGCCAGAATCTTTTTTTGGCTCCAAGATGCTGGAGTGCCTGAGTTTATGGAAGGAAAATTCAGAGGTCATCAAATCCTGTCCCCTGCACTCAAGACAGGACCAAGCATCATCTAGACCACCTCTGACAGTCTTATACAGTGGAATATCTCCTGTTTTCCTTGACTTTTCAAAGATAATAGCTAATGGCTCAGATCTCTTTAATCAGCTCCTTGAGTATTCTAAGATGTATTTGATCAAGCCTTGGTGACTTGAAGTCATCTAGCTTATCTAAGTAATTATGAATTAAGACCTTGGGCCCAAGTCTTTGCTCCACCTTGTATAGCAGCATATTGTAGTCTGAGCTCCTTGTATCCCTGCCCCAAACCCATCATGTCCTTCTCTTTGTCTAGTATCTCCAATCCCCATCTGGTTGTCCTGCATTCTCTTGCTGCTTTTGTCACATTAAGGAGATTCTTAAGAGTTTAGCAACAGATAGGTAATCTTGGGGATATAACTCTTAGCCTAAAGTACCACCTTAACTTCACTGACAAATTAAACCAAATAATATTTTCTGGAATTCATTAGATAAGTATTCTTTCTTTAGAAATAGGAAATACAGTTGTCAGTTTCACTTTCAGGGTCTCAGTGGTTAGCTCTCAAGGAATGTGTACTTGTTTAAAAATAACTGTCTTAATTTTCCTTTTTTTGGTGAAAACTGATCATTACAAAGTTGAAAATTTGAGTCAAATTTAAGTCACCCCTTTAAAGTGCCATGTGATGTGGAGTTCTGTATTTGTTTGTTCTTATGTACAGGCTTATACATACATTATTATTTAAGAAAAAACGGGAAGTTAACAATTCAAAATGGCCAAGAACAGTTATGTAAGAAACAAAAAATTTAGCTTCAGAAATTCTGAATACTTAAGCTGAGTGCATTACATCTCAAGAAAAAAGTACAGACCTGAGTAGTAAGAAAAACAAAACAAAACGTAGTGTCTATAAGGTGCTTAAATAAAAAATGCTAACCTGTTTCAGTGCAACTCAGGGACCCACTATTTAATGTAAGATCTTTCAGCTAATATGGAGTATACAATATTCACAAACTCATATTTGTTTTGTGACATGAAAACATGATGTTTTAATAAGATCTTGCCATAGCTTAGTGAACTGCAGGACTCTGGATCTAAGAGTTTCTGAATGAAAGTAATGAGTATCATCACGTGATGCTGTATCAAAGCAACTGCTTGAGTAAAAGCCAGCAGGGTACAGCAGTTGTATACAAAATAGTTGCTTGAGTTATCTCTCTGGAAATATTAGAGAACATAATGAGCAAAATTAGGAAACCTGGGGAGGGGCCTCAATGGATATCCATTAGCAAAAAGTAATTTGATTATTGTAAGGTCTGTGGAAGTTCAGCATTTCTGAATCACAAAGCTTGCCAGAGTTATTTGAGAATTGTTATATATTTTATTATATATATTTCACACACGAAACATATAGAAGTAATGTAGACTATGAATTCTAGGTACACTTATATTTTTATTATGCCAGGTTTATGAAATAGTAGGAATATAATGATTTATTCAGTATCTAAAAGTCATTCATTTAATGCCTCAGGCAAGCTTTTTGATTTGAGTTTTCCAAAAAGCTTAATTTATTCTCAGTAAAATTAGATGTTTCAAGAACAGGATCCATCAAGGCCTGATGGAACACACTGGGTAGGAGAAAACGCAGACATCTGTAACATATTCAAGCAATATTTGTTGGGAAGGGTATGTGTTTAATTAAAATAGCATTTGTCTCTATATAGTACTGACTTGAGGGTTTGATAATGTAGGAACTGAGCACCCCCATTACGCCCTGAAATCAGTTGAAGCTATGGCTGTTTCAGCATTTCTCAAAATCAAGTGTGCAAGCCTTGTCACTATAAGTTTTAGAATCTGTCCCATAGAAAGGTCTACCTATAATTGTCATGGAAAATGTCTTTTGGATCCAGCAGTTAATCACACAAAAGCATATTGCCCCTATATTTGGGTCAATAGCTTTTGTAACTTAAACTAATTTTTTTTCTGGTAGACATGAAGGAAGTATTAGCCTGGGGGAAAAAAGAACTATTGAGTAAAGGCATGAATAGAATAGCTTATCAAAATTACCAGTTGGAGATTACTAAAAGGACAAGGACACTGTCTGTCTGATGGTAGCAAAGCCCTACGTTGCAATAGTAACTCCCAAAATGATATCTTTTCTTTTTTAGGCTGCCCTTAAATCTAGACTGGCACTGCCTTATAGTTTCATATCATTGAAACATGCTATAGTTTCTGAATTCAAGTAACAAATACATAGGGTTGCCATGTGTCTGGTATTGACCCACACAGTCCGGTAAAAAAATTCAGAAAATACCGGACACCTAAAATGTCCAGTATTTTCTGATTTTTTTTCCCTACCAGGAGGCGAAAATACCAGACACCTGGCAACCCTACGACATACTCAGCAACCGGGCTGGCCCCTGCCGGGCCCTCCGGACCCCCCTCCAGGCCCCGCCAAACGCTCGCCCCCATTTACCTGTTTCCGCAGGGGCTTGTCTTGTGGCTGGAGCAGAAAAACAAGATGGCTGCCAGCAAAAAAGCCTCTTCTTAAAGAGGCCATGCTGATTTTTTTTTTTGTGCTAAAAAAAAAAGGACTGCTGTTGGGGTCCTTTTTTTTCTTATTGCACAACAACTTTGATCTCCCCTTTTTTTTTTCCTTAACAGAATTTTTTTCCCCGTGGTTTTTTTTGGGGGTGGGGTGGGGGGGGGAGGAATGTTCAGTATTTTTGGTTAAACCATCTGGCAACCCTATAAATACAGTGTCCTATCAAATTTGGTGCCAACTTCTCAGTTTTGTAAAAGTAAAAAAAAAAGTTTACAAATCACTCACATGTAAGGATGGGAGTAGGAAACCATAGCTTTGCCTGCTCTCTTTCCCTCCGCACCCAACTGCTGCTGAGAGATGTATCTGGAGTGCAGTTGTTCTCCTTGAATGCCAGGGCAGGATTCTAGGAAGGCATTATGTTGCCCTAGCAAAGGCAGGAAGTGTTTACTAGAAGCACAGTCTACCCCTTATGGAGCAATGGAAACATTCGCATAAAATATGGTGTCATCAGTGGATTGAAAATCCAGCTATTTATTATTAATTAGAAAAGCACCCAGCAGTGTAACTACAGTTAGCACTGAGCTGTCATTTCTATTATAAAATCTGTTTTCCAAAGATTTATAGCTCCATTCCTTAAATTCATATTAGATTGCAACTTAACAAAAAAGATACTGTGAGCCACGGGAAATGCTGGCTGCTTCGGGGAGCTGCGCAGAGCCAGGGCACGAAGGGAGACTGTCTTAGTCGCACTGTACCACCAACCAAACTTTTAATGTCCTGAGCCACCAGTGTCCATTTTTGACTGGGCATTCTGCAAGTCCTTCCAGAGGGATTACTGCAGCCTTCAATGTAGTGGCCTCAAAACAGAGGAGCCCAGATCTATACTTGGGCAGTGAAGAGAGGAGGAAGACCATGTCTGCTGTGGCAGACAGAACTCTGGATTGGTCTTGCCTTCTTGCAGTGAGTGTCTTCTGCACCCTTCAGAACTGGGCCAGGGAAGATAAGAGAAAACAGTGAACCCCTGTGGTAGCTAAGCATATTGGCGTGATTTAATGACGGAAAAGGTTTGGGCCCAAAATCTGCCCTGAATGACACCCTTCCAGTGCCCCTGAAATCTATGCTATAGGAACAATCAGAACAAAAAATAATGTTGTTATATTTTATTTTGGATCTATTGTAAAAGGAATTTGCTGCCTTAGTAATTTCACAGGCCTACTGAATGTTGTTTGTCATGGACTTGTTAAGACTTTATTCTCATGTTTAAGAATCACTAGATAGATCATCAGTTATCTGGGGGATGTTCTATGGCCTGTGTAATGCAGAACATCAGACTAGATGACCACAATGGTCCCTTCAGGTCTTATAATCTATAAATCAATGTAAATGGGGTTTAAAACAGGAATTCTTGAAGTAGCTTAACTTTTATAAAATTAGCATCTTTGCCTTCTTTAAATCCTTGTCTTCCTCTTGGCTAAAAGGGCTCGTCCAAGAGATGTTAGAGCTTGTCTGCGAGTTCACCATTTCCTCCTTTCTTATCCATTCCCATTTTTTCCTTCTCATTATTTTTTATATGTCAAAATTATCAGGTGGCTATCAAGAATCAGATGCTTATCACCTTTTATAGATGTTAATTCAGGACTCAACAGTTTAAGTAATCGATCTCAGACCAGTGTCATTTTCAGTCACAGGCTTTTCTCTGAGTCCCATTTGGAGGGTGAAGAGAAAAATACTTATGGCAGGTTCTTTCTTATTTTAAAATGATGGTAATTTGAAAGCTGCTGAAGTGTTTGACATGTAACCTAGTGATCATGGATTAGCCATGAATATGTATATGCATAGTTGGATATTGTGTAAGGGAACATATCCCATGTTCGCCGGCATTTGGGTTATTAACGGTTATAGCTATATTAATATTATTCAGTATTTGTGCAAGGAAAGCATGGTGGGTGCTTCACTAGCATACAAAAATAGAGGAATGAAAACTGTGTAGTCTAATTAGACAGGTCACAAATAAAACAGGAAAGGGACACAAGGAAATATTTTCCTCAAAATATATTAAACTCCACACCTAACTCCCTCTTTTTGTATTTTAAACTCTACCTGGGTTCTTTTCCTTTGTGTTTTGTAACATCTGCCTGTTTTCTTTCCCCCTAGATATTTTCCCTTTTTTACAACCTCTAAGAACATAAGAACATAAGAACGGCTGTACTGGGTCAGACCAAAAGTCCATCTAGCCCAGCAGCCTGTCTGCCGACAGTGGCCAGCACCAGGTGCCCCAGAGAGGGTGGACCGAAGACAATGATCAAGCGATTTGTCTCCTGCCATCCTTCTCCAGCCTCTGACAAACAGAGGCCAGGGACACCATTTTATCCCCTGGTTAATAGCCTTTTATGTACCTAACCTCCATGAAATGATCTAGCTTCTCTTTAAACTCTGTTATAGTCCTAGCCTTCACAGCCTCCTCTGGCAAAGAGTTCTACAGATTGACTACGCGCTGTGTGAAGAAGAACTTTCTTTAATTAGTTTTAAACCTGCTACCCATTAACTTCATTTGGTGTCCTCTAGTTCTTCTATTATGGGAACTAATAAATAACTTTTCTTTATTCGCCCTCTTCACACCACTCATGATTTTATATACCTCTATCATATCCCCCCTCAGTCTCCTGTTTTCTAAACTGAAAAGTCCCAGTCACTTTAACCTCTCTTCATATGGGACCCATTCCAAACCCCTAATCATTTTAGTTGCCCTGTTTTCTCTTTTTGCTCTGCCTGTTTTCTCTTTTTATTTATTAAATCTGTTCTATATTCTTCTTTCTTTTAACCTTTCTATCTTAGTGAGTCTTTTGCCTATTTAGACCCTTTCTTATTATGTTATTTTTACCTCTAAGGCCCTGATCATAAAAGCTACTCCATCTGTTCTTGTTCTCTGCAGGCAGACTCATAGGCACATATGGAGTCCCAGTGAAGTTAAAAATCAGTGGGACTCTTCATGGGAATAGAAATCCACAAGTGTAGATCAGATTGAAGGACTGAGACCTAACTTATTAAGCCCCTGTAACGCACAAACCTACTGAATCCAGTGTACTGTCCCATATAGTGGCACTTAAACCACTTACAGAGAGAAAGAATGAGTCTGCTGTACAACCTTAGCTTTTAGCTCAAGTGCTAGAGGCTAATGCACAAAGCTACAGTGGTTCCAGGTTCCATTCCACCTGTCGGCATTACACCAACACTACCTTCTATTGATGCTTCTGGCTCTCCCCCCTACCTACCTTCCCCCCGCCCCCCCCCCCCCCGCCATACATTCTGCTTTAGGCCTTTGCAGGCAGAAGTGCTTGTGTGTGCTGGAGGTGGACGGAACATTACCACCCCTCTCTGTGGGACAAGTGTCGGGCACCAGGATCCTTTTTATCAGGCCTTATGGTTGGAGCAGAGGTTGAAGCCAGATATTGGGTCAGAACTAGGCTGAGGGAAGCACTGGAACTGGTGTCCAGAGACACGTCAGGGTCAGAACCAAGATCAAAGTCTGTAGACAAGCCAAATGAGTACCGTAGTTGGAGTCCACGTGCAGCCAAAGGGTGAAGCTGAATAGTCCAGGAACAAGCCACATCAGTACTGTAGCCAAAGTTCAGATACAGGCCAAAGGTTGAACCCAGGTGGTCAGAGTCTGAGGGCATCAGGAGTCAGAGGCAGAACTGGAGAGGTTCAGTAACAAGGCATGGGCAATGTCAGAGTGGGGCCTGAGCAAAGGTAGAGCATTCTAGAACAGGTCCCAGGAAAGGCTGGGGCAGGAACTTGAATTGGATCAAGAGCAGGCTAGAAGTCTATAGTGTCTGTTATACTGTGATGCAGCAGAAAGGTTCCTGGCCAGGTAATACTATTGTACAGAATGACTTGCAGCTGTGACAGATTTGGGAAAATACTTGAGCCAGGGGGTCATCTGATTCAGGCTTTGCTCAGGGATAGGCTGTTGCTATATGCCTCAGTGATTACTCATTGTGGCTTTATTGGCAGGCCACCTATTGATTTCCCAGAGGGTACATCTAAAGGCCCCCTCTCCCAGTTGAAGAGAGAGAACCACTAAACCAAGGACTCATGTAAAGTTGGGAAACAACAAATGTGAAAACAGGGATGGGAGTGAGAGTTACAGGGTCAAAAGCATGAAGTCAGAGGGAGAAACTGAATAGAGAGCTCCAATACTGCCCGTTGCTCCTCAAAGGCATTCAGGGAGCCAATGAACATGACCCAGAGGAACTCTTCGCAGAGGTGTGACATCCGGGAGGATCAGAAATAGGCCCCACATTTGCTGAGCACCTCCCTTTTGAATATCCTCCTCCTAGTCCAATGGTCAGCCACCATGGCCAACACCAGAAGGTTGACAAGGAAGTCTTGCAACTTTAACTGTGGTTTGTAACCTGTCTTTTAAATCAGCTTCCGTACCTAATGACTGGAAGATAGCTAACGTGATGCCAATATTTAAAAAGGGCTTTAGAGGTGATCCTGGCAATTACAGACCAGTAAATCTAATGTCAGTACCAGGCAAATTAGTTGAAACTATAGTAAAGAATAAAATAGTCAAACACATAGATGAACATAATGTGTTGGGGGAAAGTCAACATGGTTTCTGTAAAGGGAGATCATGCCTTACTAATCTACTAGACTTCTTTGAGGGGGTCAACAAACATTTGGATGAGGGGTATCCAATGGATATAATATACTTAGATTTCCAGAAAGCCTTTGACAAGGTCCCTCACCAAAGGCTCTTAAGTAAGTTGTCATGGGATAAAAGGGAAGGTCCTTTCATGGATTGATAATTGGTTAAAAGCCAGGAAACAAAGGGTAGGAATAAATGGTAAGTTTTCCAAGTGGAGAGTGGTAACTAGTGAGGTCCCCCAAAGGTCTGTCCTGCAACCAATCCTATTCAACTTATTTATAAATGATCTCGAGAAAGAAGTAAACAGTGAGGTGGTAAAATTTGCAGATGATACCAAACTGCTCAAGATAGTTAAGACCAAAACTGACTGAGAAGAGCTTAAAAAAAGATCTCACCAAACTAAGTGATTGGGCAACAAAATGGCAAATGAATTTTAATGTAGATAAATATAAAGTAATGCACATTGGAAAAAATAAACCCAACTATACATACAATATGATGGGGACTAATTTAGCTACAGCTACTCAAGAAAGAGATGTTGGAGTCATTGTGGATAGTTCTCTGAAAACCTCCACTCAGTGTGCAGTGGCAGTGAAAAAAGCAAATAGAATGTTAAGACTTATTTAAAAAAAAACAAATGGTCTGGTAGCACTTTATAGACTAACAAAACATGTAGATGGTATCATGAGCTTTCGTGGGCACAGCCCACTTCTTCAGATGATTGGAGTTATGACTAGGGGATACGAAAACTTGAAATAAATAGGAGAAGGGAAAGGGGGGAAGAGAATGATGCTCTGTCTCCCACCCCCCTTCCTGTTTTTTCTTTAAGTAAGGGATAGAGAATGAGACAGCGAATATCTTATTGCCCTTATATAAATCCATGGTATGCCCACATCTTGAATATTGTGTACAAATGTGGTCACCTCATCTCAAAAAAGATATATTGGCATTAGAAAAGGTTCAGAAAAAGGCAACAAAAATGGTTAGTGGTTGGAACGGGTCCCATATGAAGAGAGACTAAAAAGACTTGGACTTTTCAGCTTAAAAAAGGGGAGACTAAGGGGGGATATGATAGAGATCTATAAAATCATGAAAAAGTGAATAAGGAAAGTTATTTACTTATTCCCACAGTATAAGAACTAAGGGTCACCAAATGAAATTAATAGGTAGAAGGTTTAAAACAAACAAAAGGAAGTTTTTCTTCACTCAGCGCACAGTCAACCTCTGGAACTTCTTGCCAGCATGTTAAAGTTTTTGAACTTTAACAGGGTTCAAAAAAGAGCTAGATAGACTTATGGAGGTTAGTTCCAATAATAGCTATTAGCCAGGATGGGCAGCCAAGAATGGTGTCCCTAGCCTCTGTTTGTCTGGAAATGGGAGTTACAGGAGAGGGATCATGTGAGGATTACCTGTTGTGTTCCCTGCCTCTGGGTCATCTGGTATTAGCCACTGTCAGCAGACAGGATACTGGACTATATGGACCTTTGGTCTGACCCACTATGACCGTTCTTATGTTTGAGGGGCCATGCATATGGTGTGCATGTCTCTGCTCAGGGACAGACTGCTTCTGGATGCCTAAGTGATAAATCACTGCAGCTTTGTAGGAGGGACACTTGAGTGAGCAGCCCTGGTTTGGCTGTGGTTTGCCTCGCAGAAAGGGGTTGATCCATGCATAGAAGGAGTAGATTTTGAAAATGTCTACATAAAGGTGCTATTTGTAACCTTAAAAATGATATTGAAAAGTTGTTTAAAAGCTGAATTTTCCCAGATATCTTTAACACATTTTGAATACCCAGATATACTTTTACGATGTTATAGAGAATTTGAGTTTTCAAATTAATAATCAACAGTGTCAGATATCATATTATTTATTTTCCTCAGAGCAATGTATGCCACAGAGAAGAGAAACATACTCCAACACAACAGTGTGTTGAAGAAATGGATTCTGATCCCATTAAACTCAAATGGCAAAACTGCCCGTTAATTGTTAAAGAGCCAAGGTTTTTAATATGAAGTAGGGAACTATTATAGTTTTGCCTGTCAAACTAATATTAATCTATTCAAAATGCATCCCAAAAGTTCAGTAGTGGCACTCTCTAATGTACTGCATGCTTTATTTTTGTTTGTTTGTTTGTTTGTTTTAGACTACTGCATCCAACTTTACAATTCAACCTGTTAATATAGTTCATTAATCTTCTAAAAGCAACAAATAGGTCTATTAATTCAACAAAGTAGCAAGCTGGCAGAACTAGGACAAATCAATGCAACAATGTTTATTCATTGAACATATTTTTGGTGTGTAAAAAAGTCTTTTCTTGATGTTAATGAAAATATACTGAGCCATCATAAAAATCCAGCACTTATTTTGGTGCCCAGATGGGAGTAAAGCTTTTCAAAATCTGGGCACAGTTATGGATGTTGAGCTCTTTTTGAAAATCTGGTCTTTTATATTTATAAACATTTTAAAAGTATGAATCTTTTTGCTCATATTAATAGCATGTGGAAGAAACAAAAAAACTGAATCCAACATTAAACACCCTATACCTTTTGATTACACCTTCTTATTGTTGTTACACATTCCTCTCCGCATGCCTGTTTTTTTCTCATTCATTTTGTGCAGTTTCCTCATACGGTCTCTCAAGTTCTACTTGCATGAGGTTGCCATACAAAGGCAGTAAATGGTCCATGTCAGCAAGTTATGTTTGTGGTGGTTTTGCTTGGCTTTTTGTTGGTTTATTTCATGCTTAGTTCATTAGAATTCCTTTATTCTTTGTTCCCATGTGTCATTATTTTCCATGTTATTCAGATAAAATATACATAATTGGGCCTCATTCATCACTGCATTATACTTGTTTTTGCTTATGTGACACCACTGATTTCACAAAAGCATAGATGATGAAGCAGTGTGTTGAGTTTGGCCCATTATATCTAACTTATCGATCTGTGTCCTAAATTATGTTACTTTGGTGGTTTTCCAGTACTTGCATCCTGCTGACTGCTTGGGAGGACTCAGAGAGTCCAACCAGTGATTGTCCCCAGACTACAATTTGAAAACCACTGTCAGAGAATCCTGTTAATTTACAGAATAGTGGGGGGTGAGATTTACAAAAGTGCTCAGTGTGAGTATAATTCTCCTTTTACAGAAGTCAACTGGAGTTTCACCATTGATTTAAATGGAAAGAGATTTAGACTAATGTTGAGTACTTTTGAAAGTCCAATCCTCAGCCCTCAGACATCTTTCTGCTGTTACAAGCTTTATTACATTATCGGGATTACCAGTTTGACAGGTGACTACGTGTTTCAAAAGTGTGGTATAAGTTTATTCTTACAATTCAAAGGAATTGCAGTTATATTTATGAAAATATGTTTATGTATGGATAATACATCATATACATCAACAGATGTATTTTCTTATTCAAATTCATTGCTGTCAAATAAAAACTTACTCCTATCAACTTACTTTAGTTGGTCTAACATTACATTTATTTTAAATGTCAACTCAGGAATATACCAGCAAATTTTGGAATTTATTGCTCAAACAGAAATTACCAAAATAGGAGTTGACAGCCTCCTGGACTTCAGGAAAATTAACATACAACTATGGAGCAGACATTTTTACATGTCTTTAGACAGGTAACATAGACATTGGCACAGGAGATTGTTCTCTATACGTAATGGATCGTTTGTTTCCTTCTGCCATGCTACATTATGACGTGCATAAACTCTTCTAAATATGTTCACTGGGATGTTTTCTGCTATGGTCATAATTAATGAATATAATAATCTCAGCAAAAATTAACTGTGTGAGTTGGTGAAATAAGATCTATGTAGGTGATTATGTTTTGTTTATTCTATTAACATCTTCATTTCTTCATTGGGGCTGACCCTTGAGGTGCTGAGCATCCTTGTGTCTTTTTTGTTTTGTTTTGTTTTTTGCATTGACTTTGAGCAAACAGGGACAGAGCGTGTTCAGCACCATGGAGAGAGATTGAGTATCTTGAAGACTTGGCCTTTTACTTTTCTCTATTAAATTCCTTCATTAGAATTTATATTTTAGTAAACTATTCTGCTTCTGAACACGTGGCAGCATTATTACGTACCATTTGTTATGCAAAATTTTAACATTTGTCAATTCCATGTAATTTTTTTCCATTTTGGCACTTGCAGCTGGCAGTTATGCAGTAAAATTTAATTTTCAAACATCTTTCAGCAAATCAATAAATAGAATAGATCTGAGTAGTTGTTTATCTATTAATTATATTTTTGCATTGAAATGTACTAATGAAAATATATTTCCAATAATCTCTTTCATAGCTCCTCAGTAGTGGTAGTTCAAGTTCCAATTGATTAAATATTTGCACAGCAAGTAATTTAATTTTAAAAAACTATCAATGAAAACCGTGCTTCATTACTTGGGTGAAAAGTTAAGTAATAATATTTATATTTATCAATAATCAGTAGGGCTGTCAAGTGATTAAAATATTAATTGTGATTAATGAGGAGATTTTAAAAAACAATCACAATTAGTCACAGTTTGAATCACACTGTTAAGCAAAAATAGAATACCATTCATTTAAATATTTTTGGATGTCTTCTACAATTTCAAATATTTTGATTTAATTTCCAATACAGAATTCAAAGTATACAGTGTTCATTTTATGCTCTTATTTTTAATTACAAATATGTGTACAGTAAAAAAAATTAAAATAGTATTTTTCAGTTTACCTCATGCAAGTACTGTAGTGCGATTTCTTTATTGTGACAGTGAAATTTACTAATGTAGAATCACTTTTACATAACTTAACTAAAAAATAAAACTATATAAAACTTCTGAGGCTGCAAGTCCACTCGGTCCAACTTTTTGTCCAGCCAATTGCTATGACAAACATTTTTTTTACATTTATGGGAGGTAATGTTGCCCACTTCCTATTTACAGTGTTACCTGAAAGTGAGAACAGGCGTTTGCATGGCACTTTCATAGCTGAGGTTGCAAGGTATTTTTGTGACAGATACGTCAATGGACTTTTGAATTAAGTTAATGGTGAAATATGACAGTCTGATAACACATCATCAAGAATTAAAATACAATATTCTGGAAATTAAAGCTAAACCAGATGATATATGTGTCTGGAAAATATAGTTGGTTGAAAAACTTCTATTTAAAATTTCAGGATATATTGCCTTTTTTAGACAAGACTCAGAATGAGGAAGAGGTGTTTGAACTTTTATAAGGAAAAGATTAAACTTCATAGCAGTTGAGAATGAGGAAGTCTAGAATACTAATGCAAGTGAGATTCACAATGCAGACGAGTAATATTTTTGTAAGGATTTATGATAGCTATAACCCATATGTTAAATTAGAAAGTTCACTGCTACAAGAAACAGCAAAAAATCCTAGAAGACCAT
This sequence comes from Pelochelys cantorii, assembly GCA_032595735.1. NCBI lineage: Eukaryota > Metazoa > Chordata > Testudines > Trionychidae > Pelochelys > Pelochelys cantorii. The sequence goes on along the minus strand of CM064326.1, from coordinate 325,591,351 downwards.
AAATTATATATAGTGGCCTAAATATAGTAAATTCTGGTGCAGTAAGACAACTGATAGATATGGTGCATGCTTAGAAAAGTTCACTAATTTAACATTAGCTAGTGGTTTTAAATAGTGGCATCCCAATTGGATTTTATGCAGTAGGTAATAACCTTTCCTGCACAGATCTTGAATTATAAGAGCAGGCATTGCAAGTGAATTCAGATAGGAAATATATAAGAAAGAGTCCCAGTGGAGAGTGATTATTTCTCTATACTTATTTTTTTTCAAGGGCATGATAAGTTCAAAGGTGACATGACAATGTAAGCAAAGAATTGACTTTCTTTTGTTCTTTCCTTACTTGCTTGCTACCCCTATCCTTCTGAGAAATGTTTAAAGGTGAAAAAAATGTACGTAAAATCTCAGGCACCATCTTCAATCTGCAGAAGATCAACTCTCCTGTGATCGATCTTCTAGAGTTCAATTTAGCAAGTCTAGTTAAGACTCAGTAAATCAAATTCAGAGGGTGCCCCCCTGGCATCTGGAACTCTTGCTCTGGCGAGGAGTAAGGGAAGCCAATGGGAGTGTCCCCATTGTCCTCCTGCTGTGGGGACGCTACCAAGTTCGGCGTAATATAAGATGACTCCAACTACGTAGTCTGAAATTCTATTTCTTGTGCCTAATAATTTTTTAGGCATACCTTAAGCCTAGCTGCCAGGTCTAGTGTAGGCCTGTCTTCAGTTTGTTTACTAACTAGACCACATTGGATCCTCCAAAGGGACACATATACTCCTAAACAATCCCCTCCATGTACCTGAACCTCCAGTATTGGTTTCACATCCATCTCCAATTAGACTCTCACCCAACTTCCAAACTCTTCCTAAAGACCTTTCTTAAAGAAACCTCTAAAAGACAGTTCTCCCCACTTCCAAATTTGACTCATACATTGAAGAAGTCAGCAAAAATGGCAGTGTGTTTTCTCTCTTTTACACACACTATGTGTATTTCTCTAAAGATTCAAGTTTCACCAATATAGCATTTAAACCTGGAACATATTTACATATTTAAATATTGATGTATAAGATTATTACCCTACATATTTAAATATTAACTCCTCAAGAGGAGTAAGAGAGCTTTTCCAGAAAAGCATCCAGGGTTTTTTTCTAAATAGAAATTATGCTTTTTTCATATTACAGTCTTTTCCTTTATTTATTTTCCACTCTGTACATGATATAAACTACAGAGCAATTGCCCAAGGAACACGTGGGATGACTGGAGTTTGTAACTATTCTGTGTCTGCATAGACTTGATAGTCATCCACTAATCTCCACACTGTCTCTAAAATGTCTTCAGTTAAGATAAAATTTGGGACCTTCTACAATTAAAGCCCAGCTCTTACCTAGTTAGAGCAGCTTTAAGATTAAGATCTTCTCCAAGCTGCAGCCACTAGAGCAGCGGTTCTCAAACTGTGGGTCAGGATCCCAAAGTGGATCACAGCCCCCTTTGAATGGCTGCCAGCACTGACTTACACTTGCTGAGGCCCGGGGCTGAAGACTGAACCCCAATAAATAGGGCTGAAACCAAAGCCCAAGGGCTTCAGCCATGAGCGGTGGACTCAGGTTACAGCTCTTGGGGGTGAAGACCTTGAGCTTCAGCTTTGGTGTCCTTGCCCAGAGCAATGGGACTCAGGCTTTGGCCCCCCTCACCTGGGGCAGTGGGGCTTGGGTGAGCTTTGGCTTCAGTCCTTTATCCTAGGGCTATGAAGTAATTTTTGTTGTCAGAGGGGATCATGGGGCAATGAAGTTTGAGAGCCCCTGCTCTAGAGAATGACATACCTCCCAGAACTGAAGATATGGAAAAGGTAGCCCGCACTTGCAAAAATTCAGGCTTAAATTACAAGTCCACTCCACAGTAAAGTGAATAGCACAATTATAAATGTATTCTGTAGGAAGCAATCCTGGGTTGGGCAGGAAGGTACACTAGGTGTGTTTCTAGGTCTTTCTCATCATCAGTTTACATGATTCTATGGCTTTTTAAAAACTTGTCGTTTTTACACTGAAATGGAGATAAAAGTCTTCAAGAGTTACAGCAGCTATATGTCTAATTTGTCACTTACTTGTCAGAGGTTTCTCTGTGGAACGCAGTAATGCTGATGGTTTCTACTTCTTTGAATAAAACCCAGCAAGGAAGTTTTCCCCTGTGAAATGTAACTACTCCTTTCACTGACACCGACAGGTGAATGTTTCTGCTGGCTTATGATTTTGTAACTGTGTGCTTCTTACATTGACTCCCCTCTGCTTATTATGCTCTTTTAAGAACATACACACCAGATATTTTTCAGGGATTGTCAGACTACCAAAGTAGGGATGTGCTCTTGCTCTCATTAAAATGAATGGCACAACTGCAATTTACTGCAGTAGGAGTTCAAGCCCTTACACAGAGAGCTTCATTACCAGGATTGTAGGTTACTTGTACTTTCTTTGGGATATCTGCAGACATCAAACCCTTCACCTCAGCTACAGAAATTGACTGTAGATATTTATTTGGATTACATTTAAATTACTTTTCCATAATTTTAAGAAAGTACCCTCTGCTTTAAATTTAGCATCCACTGGTGAATGTGCTCAGAATATAGGAATTGCTCATAAACTTACATGAAAGAACATTTTGATTTTGTAAAAGTTTGATCTTAACATTAGAGCAGTGTGCCCTTCCTTCAGATTAGGTGCATTACCATTAGAAGTATTTTGGTTTTGTCTCTCTCAGATTTAAAACATACCCAGTAATTTTTACTAAAGTTTAATAATAACCAAAACATTAGGGTAATAAACTCATACAGTAAGTATAGCCCTTTGCTATGAGTTAGAATTTAGGGGAAATTATATTCCTTATGCCTAATAATTTTTTCTAACGAGTCTAAATTTCTTGCTACAAATTTAAAGAAACAGTGCTCTTATTGTTACAAGGGGTTGTATTTATTGACTTCAGAGTTGATACTCCATAGGGTTGTATGTAGATGATTAGAGGGGCAACTGAATTCTATCTCTGTGCAAAGAGCAAGATTCATGTTGATGGTTCTTTTCATAATGATAGGACAGTAAGTTGCAATAAATAACTTCATACAATCTGCAGTTCTTTACTCAGCCTCTTGCCTACTGGCAACTCTGATTAACTTTAATGTTTATGCTTTCTAAAAGAAAATTAAATGAAAGGTATCCTTGGAGTTATCTAAATGAAAAATGAGTGTAGCAAAGTGGAGATGCAGGCCCAGAATCCTCACTCAGGGTTTTGAAATATCAGTGATATCCTCAAACAATTCACAGATGAGGAAAATTCTGATAGGGAGTTATAAATATTTACAATTATCGAGTTGAAACTTTCTTATTCATTTTTATGTAGATCAGTTGAAAGTTGGAGGAATTTGAAACATTAAGGGAATAGGGAGTGCTTGTCTTTATAGGTTGAAATGTGAATCTGATCTTCTGTTTCTGAATTTAGAGTGTTTTAGCCAACTTGAAACATTCATAACAGGACCAGTTTTCTTAAAGTTGGTTTGGTTTGTAGAAAATTTGTTTTGTTTGATTGTTGTCGAGTTAGACCTGTGAGTAGAAAATTGGCAACAACCTGAAGATTAAGTTGGTGTTGTTTTTTAAAAAGTACATAGTATGGATAAACATCTACCTTACCGGATCAAAGAAATTCACTTTTAATTTTGTTTATAAACTATGGATGCTGAGTAGGCCTTTAACTGGGAGAAGTGGAGGAATACTTTGGATAGAAACAAATGTATAATTATCACAAGGCAAATGTGAGTGTACCTGGTTATTAGCTGAAGATTATATTTTTGGTAAGGGAACAAGGCAAGGTTCCTACTTCTCCTTAATGCCATTTCAAAGACAATACTTTCTAACAGGAAAATATCTTAGTCCTATGTATATAAAGTAGGGGAAGAATTACAGCATTACTTTTGTAGCTAGCCCTATTATTTTTATTCAGAAAGTATTAACATTTTGACTTCTCTTCTGAATGTACAAATATAGAGCATTGTTGACATTTTTATGCTGGAGTGAAAGGGAAAGAAAAAATTCTGTCACTGGAGAGTTAGCTGAATTTTGTCTGCAAGTTCATTTTATTGGATTCCATTATGTTCCTGCTATCCTCACTGGCAGGGAGTGCAAAATCACATAATTTAATTTGGGTAACAAAGCATGTAACTGTAGTTGTTGCCATTTGGACTGTCTTTCTGGAGCATTTAAGTGGCTTGGCCATATGGCAGCTGCAGTCAGTGTCAAAGAGGGAGGTAGCAACAATCGATTATAAACATAATAAGAGGAAGATTTTTGGTATTTGCTTGCAGAATATGCGCAGGGATGCTACAAAATGTGGAAAAAAGTATATTTAAATAGTCTGAATTAATAGAACTGATTCTAGTAGTGTCATAACTTGAGATGAATTTGAAAGGCTAAGGAATTGTTCTGTGCCCCACTTTATTGGTAACTAAATAGCAGATTCAGCCTACACGGTTTAACAGCGTTCCAGGGTGCTGCCTCCAGGATCTGCAAAACAAAGCCTTATTTTGGGCATTTGGTCCCTTCTCTTCATAGACTTTAAGGTCAGAGGGGACCATCATGATCATCTAGTCTGACAGCATGCACATTCCAGGCCATAGAACCTGACCCGCTCCTGAAATAGACTCCTAACCACTTGGTGAGTTACTGAAGTCCTCAAATCATGGTTTAAAGACTGTAAGTTACAAAAAATTCACCATTTACACTATTTTAAACCTGCTACACTATGTCTACACAGCAACGTTATTTCGGAATAACTGACGTTATTCCGAAATAATGAAGTGTTTGTCTACACAGCAAGCCATTATTTTGAAATAATGTTGAGCTGGAGGACTTCTTAGTCCAACTCCTGTAACCCTCATTTTACAAGGAGTAAGGGAAGTCAAAGGAAGAGTGTTCTTTATTTGACTTCCTGCTATGTAGATAGGGCCAAAAGCCGAATTGAGCTATTTTAACTTCACCTACGCAATTGATGTAGCTGAAGTTGCGTAGCTTAATGCGTCTTTTGCTCTGCTGTGTAGATATGCCCCATGTGACCCTGGCCTCATGATGCAGAGGAAGGTGAATAAATCCCAGTTTGACCTGGGGGGGAATGCCATCATAGTCAGTCTCAATATACCAACCCCTCTGTACATTTATCAAGCTCAGTCATAAAGTCAGATAGGGATTTTGTCCCCACTGCTGCCCTTGGGAGGTTATTCTAGAGCTTCACTCCTCTGGTGGTTAGATACCTTCATCTAATTTCAAGCCTAAACTGGTTGATGGCCATTTTATAGCCATTTGTCCCTGTGTCCACACGAGCACTTAACTTAACTAACTCCTATTCCTCCCTAGTATTTAGCCCTCTGATATATTTATAGAGAGCAATCATATCTCCCTTCATCATTCTTTTGGTTAGACTAAATAAGACAAGCTCTTTGAGTCTCCTCTTATAAGTTTTCCATTCCTTGGATTATCCTAGTAGCCCTTCTCTGCATGTCTTCCACCTTGAATCTATCTTTTCTTAAACATGGGAGACCACAATTGCACACAGTATTCTAGAGGACATCTCACCAATGCCTTGTGTAATGATGTTAATACTTCCCTGTGTCTACTGGAAATACACCCTGATGTATCCTAGGAGAGCATTTGCCTTTTTCACAGCTGCGTGTATTGATGGCTCATATTCATCCTGTGATGAACCATTACATTCAAATCTTTCTACTCCTCTGTTGCTTCCAACTGATAAGTCCCCAGCTTATACCAAAGCTTCTTGTTGATAGTCCCTTACTGCATGACTTTGCACTATTAAATTTCATCCCATTTCTATTACTACAGTTTACAAAATCATCCAGATCCTCTTACATGATATTCTAGTCCTCCTCTGTGTTAGTTATACCTCCCACTTCGTGTCATCTGCAAAGTTTATTAGCACACTTTGACTATTTGTGCCAATGTCAGTAATAACAATTTTAAATTAAATTGGTACCAAGACCATCCCTGAGGAACTCCACTAGTGACCTCTAGTAGCTTTCTTTTCTGAAGTGATCTTGGCCCACACTCTGCCTTTTATCACTGATTGGTGTACAAACATCTTAACTGTTGCATCTTGGCTTTGCTCACATTCCTCGCCCAATTGGGTACAGTTGTTCACTTTTAATGCTGTTATTGGAACTGCCCTTCCTGTTAATATCCATTCTCTTACCCATTGCTGTTCCTTTCTCCATTGTTGTAGCCTACTAGTCAATATTAGAATCATGCACAGAAATTCCATGAGTATCTCCCAACAGCCTCCCTTAAGTTCTTTGTTTAAAGATCTTTTAATGAGCTGTGTCAACCTCCATCCTGGAAGTCTGTTTCCCTCCCTATTCAGGTGGTGCCTATCCCATGAGAATTGTCTTCTGTCCATGAGCGCTTCCCAGTGGTCAAACGTCCACCAACCCTCCTTCTATCATCAATGTCTGAGACATCTGTTGCTCTTCATAATGTCATCTCACCTTTACTTTTCTTCTCTAGAAAGAGACAGAATTCGACTGAAGGTCACCTGAGCCTCTATTTCTTTAAGCATTTTCCCCAGCTTGGCAATGTCTCCTTTAATATATTCCAGCAAGAATCTAGCTGTGTCATTTCTTCCCATATGAAGGACAATCAGTGGGTACTTTCCTGTTCCCATTAGGATTCTCTATACAGCCTGTCTCTTGGCCCCCAGCAGACAGCATATCTGTCTGTTCTCTGGATGAGCTCTGGTGACATGCCTGTCTGTTCTTAGTAGGGACTCATCCATCACATAGACCTGTCTCTTCCTGCTGCCAGTGTGATTCTTTGGGCTTCCTCCCGTTCTTTCTGTCTGCAAGTCCTTTTGTCTTTTGTTCTTACAATCTTCCATGAGTCATGCTATATTCTACTTCAGATCTAAAGTCTGGCTATCTCTTTTGACTCTTTCCCTCTTCCTGCAGGACTAGCTGGTCTTCTTCCTTGCCCTCCCACTTTCTTTGACTGACTACTCTGCCCCTTTTTCATTTTCCAACTCAACAAATCTGCTCTATTTCTCTTTCACTAGCCTGTCTTTTCTTCTGCCTGGTTCTCATAGTCACATGCTTCCATTGGCCACTTTCCTCATCCAGTAGTCTATTCTGACAGTTCTCCAGCCCAGCTAACATCTGCAAGCCTCGACTTTTCCCTTCAGCCACCTCTTGCCTTTGCTTTATCAGCTGTTCAACCCCCCTCTTCACCACTCATCTGTAGTTTATACCTGCATCTCTAAGCCTCAGATCTTCTCTTTCATCAACTTTATCAAGTAGCACTTCATATAAAGTATTTTCAAGTACCCACTCTAGGATCATGTACATCCCTCGGCTTCCACATCCAGTTATCATCACTGTCTCTTCTATGGCTTTGGTCGCTGTCATTGCTGCATCTGTACCTGTCGTAACCTTCCTGCCTGCATTCCTATCATGGGGAGGAAAACAAAAAGACCTAAACAAATGCCAAACAAACCCAGAACTTCCACTCAAACTCCTCTGTTTACAGCTCTGTTTGCTGCACCTGTGCCACTGCTTCCGCAATGTGATGCGTCAGGGCAGACCCTGTACCAGTATGGAGTCTTCCCATGTAGAACATGGTCATAGCTAGTAGAGGTGTGGGTCCTGTTATGGATGCCAGATGTCCTAATTAGATGTCTTGAGCTCATTACCAAGCTCAGAAGAGGTGATGCCATGGGAAGGTATGTGTTAGGATCAATTAATATACTTATAATGTTTCATACAAAATAGTGTCTACTGTTTCCCAAGTATTTGTATCTTTTACATTTGAACATATATTCAGCTGATTTTTCACTAGTTCGAGGTTTGTCAAGGTTGCCACCATGTCAAGGCTGTTTCCCACTCTGGCACAACAAATGCAAAAGTGGGGGCCTGCAAAAGCACCCCAAAACCTTATCTCTCCAGGCTTTAGTACAAAATTTTCCCCCAGAATCCTAATATCTGGACTTTGGAGAGTAAAAACTGCTGCCACCACCCAAGTATTCCAAAGAAACCAAGGAAGAGATCACTTGGGAAACCTCCTCCCTAAAACTTTAGGGGTACCTCAAGCTCTTTTCCCCAAGGAGCTTGAAAAAGAACAGAAAAAATACAAGCTGCAGTCTGTGGTAGCTGTCCCTTAGTCAGAGGCATGCAGATACCCACAGTCAGATTTTCCAGGACACAGAAATGAGCCAATTCCAGGTTAATAAAAAAAAGAAGCAAACTTTTATTATCAAAACCAAATTATAAGTTGCCAGCATAGTGACTAGATGGAAAAGAGCCACCAATTAATCTGGATACTCAGGGGGATCCCCTGGGCTCAGAACTTTAAGTACAAAAGGAAAACACTTTTAAAGGGAAAAGGTACACTTTAAATACACTTTGAACAGTTCAGACATCAATTCCACATTCCCAAACCAGGAAAACAATAAAACCTGATGGATTATCTACACTTTGCCCTACTTATACATATAAGAAGTCTATTCTTGGGAGAGAGACAGGCCTTCCCATCTCCCTGTTACCTGGAAGAAACCGCTCTAAGTCAGACAAAGGAGGGAAAAGTTAAAAATTCCTTTGTCTCAGTTTGAAATCCCTACCTGTATTGTTATTGCCTGACCAGATACCGGCCTAGAGACAGGAGCCACAGTCAACCCTTTAGCCACCAGCCTGCTAGTCAGCCCTCATGGTTATGACAGAGTTTTAAACCAATTTATGAATATTGTAATATTACATACAAAATACATGTATATATGTGTGTGTACAAACCACATATGTGGGTGTGGTACCCATGTGATAAATTAATTTATTTTGCATCTTTGATCACCTCACCTGCTAGTGGCCTACAAATCCTTCTTCCTTCAGGACTTGTTGTAATGTCCAAACTCCCAAGTAGCTTTCTATTCTGTTCTGTTTGGGTCCTTGTACCATGGTCATCATAGTAGTATCTGAGCACCATCCAATAGTGTATTAAGCAGCATGACTACACATCTGTCATGTATTTGTTCTCTCATCTTCACCATAGGTGGAGAAATGTTTGCAGTGGAGTGTTATGGTTGGGGATGATACATAAAATAAAAACCACAATACTATGTATCTAGTCTCCAAAGCAGATGAGCTTTAACCTTACTGTAGAAAGTTCTGTTGTACAAAAGGATCAAATTAGTCAATGACGGTCTTCTTCCCACAGCTTCAGTCAAACATTTACATACCCTGGACTCATGCCATGGAGCACCTTGGAGATGAACACAGGGATCTTGAAAGTGTTTTGATACTCTATTTGTAACCAGCATAGGGAGTGGGGGACAGCTTTGATGTCTTCATGGTAGGCAATATTGCTGAGGACACAAGCTTCAGTGTTCAGTGCCAGCTGGAAATTCCTAAGCACTAAAGGCTTCATGCCCAGATATATTGCACAAGCAGTCATAACTGTTTCTAGATCAGTCTGCCAGTGAAATGTTTTCTCCATCCCCAAATGGGGAATTTACTTACCATCACTATACAAAAAAATTGGCTAACATTGCAGTCCCCCACCAGTGACAGCTTTTCTGTGTAAAAGCCCAGTGTCTTGAGGGGCCAAAAATAGAGTATTTCCTAGTCCTAGCTTCTGTTCCCAGTAAGGCCTAAGTTAGTAGACTTTAATGTCATAATATTTTTAGCAATATAAAAGCTATATTAGGGCACTTTAGGTTGTTTTGTGTAGCTCATTCTGACCTTGTCCTGTTGGACTCATGGCAACAAAGTTGTCTGGCTTTAGTGGTACAGGTTGCACTTCTATAAACCAGAATTCTCTGGTCCAGCAAAGTTCCAGGATCAGAGAAGTCCCAGTGCACTGCGGGGGTGAGGGGCTTTGGAGCCCAGCATAATGAAGGGGGGGGACGGAGGCTGGCCCGATGCAGAGTGGGGTGGGAATCCAGCATGCAACACAGCTTGGCTGCCTGAGGGAACCAGGAAGCCCCATGAGGCAGCAGAGCCGGGGTGGAGCCGACAGCAGGCAGGCCAGAAATGACACCCCCTTTCCCCCCCGCCCCCAGTCTGGAAAAATCCCTTATCCAGGACCAGTCAGGTCCAGAGGGTGCCGAACCAGGGAGGTCCAACCTGTAGAGGATTTACAAAAACAGTAATCCCTTAAATTAAAATTGTTAACAATCCCTTGAAACATTGCAATAATAGCTTTTCTGTATAATATTTGACATCTACAGTATACTTGATGGAGTAGTATAGTGAATCTTTATTGGCACTCACTCTGAATGACCTGGATCTCCCTCTCAGGACTTCATCACTCATAAGTAATGCAACCATCTAAACCTCATGCCAATAAAATATATTTCTATTGTATTTCAGAGATGAAGCTTTCAGAATCTTCTTTCTCCTCTGTGCCATCAGTCAAGCTCTGTGTAAATCTGATTCTTGCTACAACAGCTACTTTCACACTGTTGACTAGAAATACAATAAAATACGACTTTTATGTCTCCAGAATGCAAAGAAGAGGTGACAAAAAATGTCTTTAAATCATTTGGACCTAAAATGTACTGAAGTTATGTATGTGAGCAGGGGTGAGGAAAATCTAATCTGAAATATGTATTTTTAGTTTTACAAGTGTCATATCTGAGAGACAGACAGATACAGGTAAAAGGATCTTTTTGCTCATTGAAGTTAAACCTAATATTTATTTGTACTTTTTTTAATTTGATTTTTCTCATTTTAACATTGTGCTGCAAATCAATACAAGAATTGACAGATGCTTCCTCTGATCCCTTCCTCCTCTCACTTACTTATACAATGTGCTTAATAACGGTTGCCATTAAAAAGACAATATACATTTATCACACTGTGGCATCGAGTATACCACAATATGCTCCTATGTTTACAATGGTAAACAAAACCATGAGTCTTCAAATGTTTAGACCCGCACAAACTTTCTATAGATGAGTATTGCCATTTACATTGGTGTGATTGAGTTTGCACACTTGAGAGCTAATTATGGTGCCTCAGAAACAGTGATACAGTAACAGCTGACAAATGGTGACTTTTTCATAGTGACCACTGTATGAGTATGTCTACACTGAAGCTGGACATGTTGCTCCTGGTGCGACTAGATGGACACCTGCTAGCCCTGCTCAAACCATTGTGCTAAAAATAGTGGTGTAGCAAGCATAATATGGGCAGTGGTTTGAACTAGTATGTACTCAGGGATATGGATGACTTTGTACTCAACCCAAATTACCAAATAAGCATTTCTTATGCTATCCCCAGCTACATTGCTATTTTTCATGCAGTAGCTGGAAAATAGCTAGCATGTGTCTATCTATCCACACTGGGAAACCTGTCCCAGCTGCAGTGTGGTCATAAAAGGAATGCCAGTCATTTCTTCCTCAAAATGCTTCAAGGAGCAGATCCTTGGCTAGTGTCAGTTTCCATCACTCCATTGAATCAATGACTGTCTGTCTGTGACAGTTTATACAAGTTGAGGATATCTATACCCAATTTAGAATAAAGGCCGTAGAAACCATTTCTGTCACCATTGTTACTCCACTGAGTGCTAACAAAATAGGTGGCTTCACACAGCAAAAAGCAGTGTTTTTCCCAAGCTCGTGTGTATGTACTACATACAGAATCCGAGTGATTTATCAAGAAAACATATTATCATACTTAGTGCTGTTAAATAATCTACTTTAAGCGAGAAAGCCGTGAAAGCATTTCTTATGAAAATTGAAGGCACACGCTTATTTGAGTGGTAGATAACTGGAAAACTGAATACAAATCACATGTCATTCTTCACTGACACTTTAAATGATAGACAGTGTGTCGTGTTGTCAGTACTGAAAAAGCATGTGAAAGTGCATTGCAAGCAACTTGCTTTTCTGCATTGGTAAATAGTTCTCTAATCTCTTGTAGTCTGCATTAATACTCTTCTCTTTTTTCAAATACTCTTCTCAGTGAGCCAGCAAATCAAATAACTATAATGCGCAATTATCTTACATAGCTGCATTTGGATACTTTTCCCCAAAAATAAATCTAAATAAATATTAATAAACTTCACAAAGCCTTACAATAATATGTTGCCTAAACTTGTTATTTAGGGGATTAAAATGACATCTGAGAGAGCAAATAAATATTACAAGTTACACTGACTCATATTTGCCAAACTTTCTAAACTATTTGTAAATCCAGTGGACAAATGTGACAGTAAAATATAGTCTGTTTCTCACATAAATCATAAATCCACATAGACTACATAACAAGGGTGCAGAATGGGGGAGGGAAGAGGCAGGGCAGAATATTTTTAGAGGCTATTAAGGAAACATTATGTAACCCTTCTGCCGGATAGGGCCGGCAGCAACCAGGGCCGGGTTCAATATCTAGGGGTCCATCTCACACAGAAGCAGCTCAAGCCCCCACCCAGTAATCTGGGAAATTCACACACCCCTGGGCGCCTCTGACAGGCAATGCTTCCCCACTCACAAGCCCAGAGTCTGAGTGTAGAAAAGAAACTTTTAATGAAAGAGAGAAAGAGAACTGACATGGCATTAACTTGGGAAAATACCATGAACAGAGTTCATAACGTCCCAGCTTAAATGGATTGAGCAATGTCCTTGGCCTCTCAGGTTCACTAGTCCAACAAGGTAAGGGTTCCATTCACTTACCCAAACTTTCCCTGTACCCCACTTCAAATGGCCCACTTACAGCTCTGTCCAATCAGTGCAGACCCAGGCACATCACCCTGATAACTTCCTTCATAGAGCTTGATGTGATGCCACCTGTGTGCTGCCCCTGCTGCCCGCTGGTCGTTCCCGCCAGCCACTCCACTGGCCACCTGCCGCCGCTCCTCCGGTCGTTCCCACCAGACGCTCCGCTGGCCGCCTGCCACCGCTCCTACCGGCCATTGCTGCCAGCCGCTCCGCTGACTGCAATGGGTCTGGCTCCAGGCCAAACCAGTGACTTCAGCTCTTAGTGATTTCAACTCTTTAGCCACCACCTGGGCTGGCAAAAGATTCCAGCTTTCACTGGACTAGCAAAAAGACGGCTCATGGAGTCTGCTTTAGGTCTATCCTAAAAATAAGGAGGAAAGAGGCAGGTTGAGCCAGCCTTACAGCTCACACCTGGCAGGCATGAAGCAGGCTGACTCAAGCCCTTTAGCCCTTTCCCCCCTCAACTCAATTGGTAGCTCTTTACCCAGAAGTCCCTGGTATTCATTGGCCAGCTGGTGGAGGGGATGCTGATTGGCCGGCATTCCTCAGTTCTCAGAATTTAACCTAGCATAGAGGCCATGCAGAGCCTCTTTCAGGACTCCATTGTAGCAGCCCAAACTACCCACTCAAAATTGAATGGGAACCAAGCCTGAGAGATGCTTCAAATCTAGACAGTTGCCTGTTGAGGGGACCAGACATTTTTTTTTTCTCCCATCGGTCAATGACAGCACCTTCAAGGCACAGTGAGTTAAATAGGAATGCGCTTCGTATCTAAGGCCAGGTCTAAGCTATGTGAGGAAGTTGACCTAAGATACGCAACTCCAGCTACATGAATAGCATAGCTGGAGTCAGTGTACCTTAAGTCGAATTATGTGGCATTCTCCACTGCAGGAGGTGGGGAATTGACTTCCTATTACTCCCCCTGAGTCCCCTTACTCCTGGCAATCCCTTGGAAGACCAGGTTTGAGGGGGGCACCATCAGTGGTCAATTTAGTGGGTCTGTACTAGACCCACTAAATCAAACCCTAGCAGATTGATCTCCAGAGCATCGATTTCGACGTAATTGTAGACCTGGCTTAAGTGAGATACTGAGATGGAGTTGTTTAATCCTCACAACTCGTGGTTGGTTAAAAGAATGAAATGAATGGTTCTCTGAGTTTAAAGACCTGGGATTTTGGTTTTGGCCTTGAGTGAGACCCTATGGCCTTAATGGACTGAGGTCAGACCCTGTGGCCCTCATGGTCAAAAGTTCCCATCCTCATTTATTCTCTGTCCCCCTCCTGAAGAGGACGGTGCTAAGACTCCAAACAAGCTGAGTCCTTGTGGAGGAGGCTGAGGTGAGCCTGCCCCGCATTATGGGTTATATGGTAAGGAGCCCTAGCACCAGTTATGGTAAGGGTCCCTGTAACTCCTGCACTGGAACACATTAAAAGCCTGGTATAAGAGTGTACGAGTGATGGGGTGGGTAGCCATCCTCCCCTGTGTTAAAGTTTGATAATAGTTGCAACCTATTGTTTAATTCCAGACATGTGTCTATCCTTTTTGCACTGTGTCCATGTCAGTGTGGGCTATGCACTCCTCATTCTACTATCAGGTACTGCACTTACCATCCCAAATCAAAATGTGTTGGCCAGGCTCACTCCAACAAACTGTAAAACATCTGGTTGCAAGAGCATAAATGTTCTGCCCAGGCTCGCTTGCTCCTCTCTCCTTCTCCACCACAACCCAAGAGGAATGAGTGTGACAATGCTGAGCCTATGCTGTGCTTCAGAAACCAAGGCCTATTTGTCTTCCTGTCACACTTTCCTGTTCCCTTTCTCCCATCCCACCCATGAGACTTAGAAATCATTGACTCATTCCTGTTCCCAGGGCAGTGTGCTGGAGTGCTCAGTGGGCACCTGAATCTGCCTAGCCAGCTCGATAAGATTTATAGTTTTCAGTTCATCCACAGTACGGGAGGCTTCCATCAATGTGTAGTAAACAGGAACTGATTGATTTCCTAGTCTGCTGAGGGAGAACTGCCTTAACATTTGGCTGGTACACCCATATCTTTTGCTCTTATAAACCCACAAGTGAGAGATCCATTTCAGAATAAAGTACCAGCAATTGAACAAGGTTCTACTGTTTACCCATTGATGATTCAGTCCCTATGGTCCTTCCAATTTTCCAGTGTGTGTTCACTTTGCCCCCTTCATGAACATGTTTCTGTCAGGATTTCAGTGGGCTAGGATCATCAGACCCATGGTACATATTCTCAGATGGTATACATTGGTAGAGCTCTATTAAAATCAGTGAAGCTGAGGCTATGGTCCTAAAATTGCAAGATACAACTTTTTAAATATGTATATGGTATTCTACAGGTGCAGGGTATCTTTCTCGTTCTCTAGTGTATGTCCTTGTTTTCATTATTATAAATAGTGTTTACTAGGAGACTTGCCTGGCGTTGCCCAGGTTCAGCTCACAGGCGGGAGGGAGCCTGCACATGCCTCCCACTGGTACACTCCCAGCCTGGCCCGGGGTGGAAAGGAGCACAAGGCCAGTGGAGGGGGGACTGGGCCGGAGCTGGGTAGGGGGCCCAGGCCAGGAGCAGGAAGCCACACTGGAGCTCCCCAAGCCTGGTCCAGTGGGAGAAGATGGGGCTGTGGAGGCCAGCCAGCTGTGGTCAGCTGGGTGGCTCAGTGGTGCTGACGGGGGGTGGGGGCACCATTGGGTTTTGGGGGGGACACCTGGGCTGCGGCACTGGGGCTGGGGTGCAGGGCTTCCCCTTCCCCACTGTGTGGCACTGGAGCCAAGGACCAGGGGGAGAGGTTTGAAGCAGAGGGGCCACTTACCTTGGCTGATAGCAGGCAATATGGTGAGCCCCATCCTCAGCTAGCCACTCCCTTGTGGTGCTATCTAGCTGTTCCCTGCACTTACTGGCCCCAGTGCTGACTGTGACTATCGCTCTCCTCCTCTTTCTTCCCTCTCCCTTTCCACATTATGGAAAGCAAACAAATTCCTGGAACATCCCATTTTCCTGGCACAACCAAACTCTGAACATGCTTCACATTAGGATAGGAGGAAGCTGCATACCAAGTCTGTGGTCCTAGCTGTTACCATTTAGGAGGAGTTCTTCAGCAAATGGACTTGCAGACAGACAGACAGATGGACACACAAATCTGTAAAATATACAGAGAGGTTACTTTTGTAAAGGTGCTTGGTGTAGACTCTGCAACTTTTAAATTC
The DNA here is from genome assembly GCA_032595735.1 of Pelochelys cantorii. NCBI lineage: Eukaryota > Metazoa > Chordata > Testudines > Trionychidae > Pelochelys > Pelochelys cantorii. Next base: position 325,575,391 of record CM064326.1, on the reverse strand, counting down.
AGCCAGTGATAGATTTTAAGTAAATTCTGCTTTACAAACAACCCATTGAAAACTGGTTAACAACAAAGTTGGAACTTGGGTTTGCAAGTTGTTTCTGAAATACTGGAATATTCCAAGTGGAATGTCATGAGGTTTAGCAAAATATGCCAACCAATCTAGCTTCTGTGTAGCATAATGTAACTGGTTACTGCTTATATTAGTCATTTAAAGACAGATGCTCAGCTGGTGTAAATTGTCAGAATTTCATCAAATCCAATGGAATTATGATAATATACACCAAGTGAGAGCTGCCTCTCTGAATTCACACCTTTGTTTTGTGTGACACATACATAGCACAATTGCAGAATACCTGTCTCAGTGGGTTTTTTAGATAATTGAACTCTTAGTGTTGGTTTTGTGTCTCTGGCAGTTTCTAATTTAATAACATATCATTTTTAGTGGGAAATTTCAACTTGGTCTTTGAATTTGTAGGTAGAGCACAAAAAGTTCTGTTTCCAAAAAGTTCGGGAGAAGTTGCGTAATAGCTAGCATACTAGGCAGATTTTTTTTTAATGTATTCAGGCGGATAGGAAATAATGAGGTTGACCTATATAATCCACAATAAATATAAGAAAATTAATTTAAAAATCTGTGTGGTCAAAAATCAGTGTTTTTATTTGAGTGCCAGATTTGCAGTCTGACTTCTTTGTGTCTATATGTGTAACATTGAATAATTCCAGCAGTTGGCTTAGGAACTTTATGGCAAGCCCCATATATCAGTCTAAAATGTAGTAATTTGTGCTCACAGGGTGTTGCACTGTAGGCCAATTCCTAAGTTAAATAAATCCAAACAACAACAACAAACTACCTTAATATGAGTCAAAGGAAAGTGTTCAGCATTCATCTCTCTCTTATTATTTCAAATTACAACTGGCTTATTATGTTGTGTGTGCGGGTCTCAGCTTCTGTTAGTAAAAGAGACCTTGCTTTCCTCTGAATTTGAAATTTATGCTCTTTTTTTGAGCTTATGGTTTGTTCAGTTTTCAAAACTGTGACCTTTACTCTCATCTAGATTGAAGAGTACACATTTCCATAATCAAAGGTGACTTCAAAATAAAATTGTGCCAAGGAGAAAAGCAAAACAACATCCTGCTTCCTGAAGAATATAGCTGACTTGTAAGCTACTTCAGAGCTGCAAACATCATTGATAATGGGGCTTTACTGAATGCTTATAATTTGCCATTGGAAAAACAACTTTTAACATAAGAACATAACATAAGAACATAGAACAGCCAACCTGGGTTCAGTCTTCCGACAGTGGCCAATGGCAGGTGCCTCAGAGGGAATGAATGGAGTAGATAATAATCATTCCCGGCATCTGGCAAAGAGAGGCGAGGGACACCATCCCTGCCCAGCCTGGCTAATAGCCATTGATGGACCTATGCTCCGTGAACTTGTCTAGCTCATTTTTTAACCCTGTTATAGTCTTGACTTCCACAAAATCCACTAGCAAAGAGTTCCACAGACTGACTGTGTTTTGTAAAGAAGTACTTTGTGTTTGTCTTAAACCGGTTGCCTATTAATTTCATTTGGTGACCCCTAGTTCTTGTTGTGACAGGTCAGGACTGTTCCCTCATATCCCGAGACACCACTGAGCCTGTTCCTTCTGGGTACATCTACGTAGTAGCGCATGCCTCAAAATAAGCTACGAAATTAGAGCTACTCAAACTGCATAGTTTATTTCAAAATAGCTTATTTCAAAATTTGGCGCTGTCTACACAATGCTAATTTAGAAATAAATCGCTATTTCAGCATCTTCCTTAATCCTTGTGCAATAAGGTTTACAGAAAATCAGAAGAAGTCGTCCATTATTTCAAATGTATTTCAAAATAACGGGCGTGTTGTTAAGATATGCAGAACACTATTTCAGAATAATGTCTGTTATCCCGAAATAGCGCCATTGTGTAGACATACTCTCTGACAGCCTGGGCACTGAATATAATTATCTAAACTTGAATTTGGGTGGGACAATGGGTGAACATTCACCCATGGTTGCAAAATGTATCCTAGAAGAAATGAGCTACCTTATGATCTCATCAGATCTTCTTATCTAAGCAGGGTCAACCTGATCACTAAGTAGATGGGAAACTTCCTGTAAAACCCTTAAAGGAGTACATTAAACTTGAATTTTTGAAATAAATAATTGAGAAAAAAGGCAGATACAGCACCTTTTAAGTGATGTGTCCTGACTTGTTAAAAACAATCTTTTAAATAAATGAATAAAGGTGGGGTTTGGGTTTTTTTTTTCTTCTATGCTAATCAGAAGATCGTTTGGTCAATCCTAAGTATACCAAATATATTCAAGTTCATATCTCTTTCTCACTTCTGTTTCTCTCTATTCACACTCCTAACTGCTGCCACTTAAGTTTTATTTTAAACTTTGATACTGCTGTTACTGATAAACATTCTCTTGCTGAGCGTAGGGAAGGGTGAGCACCATCGACAGAACAGTGAAACTAAGAATACGTAAAGTGTTGTCAAGTGTATAAATTAAACAAACTGAACAATTGATACATTCTTTAATCTTTTTTGTAGTCCTGTGGCACTGTAGAGACTAACAAAAATGTATAGGATCATGAGCTTAAGAAAGATGATCTAGACAGTACTTTTTCCTGCCAGGAGGGAAAGGGAATGGATTCAATGACCTCTTGAGGTCCCTTCCAGTTCTAGTATTCCACGATTCTACAATTCTAACTGGTTGGCACATTGCAAAGCCAATTTCCCCTGCCTTTAACATCTGCATTTTCACATCAAAACCTACGAATGGGACACATCCAGCTCATTTAATTAGCTTCATTAACATGGATCCTACAATTGACAGATGGTAATTTTGTTGTTATATATATCTTGAATTCCGTTATTTCCACTCCAACTCACCTGAATAAGTGGGTTTTAACCATGAAATCTCATGATCCTATATATATATATTTTTTTGTCTCTAAGATGCCAAAGGAATGTTCATTGTTTTTAAAGTTACAAACTAATACGGTTGCACCTATCAGACTTTTTATGTAATAATCTTAGTGGTTATTTGTGGCAGTTGGAGGTTGGTGCCTGATCTATAGAGTATGTATTAATTATATTGATTAAGAATTCCTCATTATCACTTTGAGGTTAGATGAGTTCTTGTCCCAAGATCAGGCTCAGTATTATTCAAATTATTGTATTGTTGGGAACCCTGATGTGCACAGTTGCAGCACTCCCACTATAGGACTTCTCCTATATTTACAAATTGTTTATTAATACATTTATCACAGTCACAGACACTTGAACTCAATAAAGCAGATAGTGGTACTCCAGCGTATATATCTGAACATCCATTTACTCACAACATCCTTTGCAAAAAAACCTGAAATGTTAGCCATCATCCTCCTCACCTCCATCACCTTCTCACTTATCACCAGTGGCTATCATTCTGGCACATCCCAGTGGCTAAATCTCTCTTTCCTACTGCCCAGAGGCTGGGCTACAATTTTTATAATATGTTACAATGATACCACTATGTTTGATGCATATTCTTTTCCCCTTTTCCTTATATGTATTTCCTCACCTTACTAATGTTGGGGTGTCCTCCTTCTATAGGTTATTTGTTGCCATGGGCATCTTATGGTTAGGTATCTGTGGAGGTGATCCTTGTCTCTATGATATATGCAGTTCATTGCCATGACACTGTTGTGGTTGCACTCACTTTCCTATGCTCTAAAATTCCCCCTTAAACACTCTGTGTTCAGTACTCCAATACTTGTGGTTTTCTATTTATCAGTGCCAAAGTTCATCCTTAAGCTTTATGTGAAAACTGCCAGAGCTAATGTCTTACAGGATCTAGGCTTGTATGTTCTTTGTCTTACTGCTGAATATAATAAAGGCATGCTAGCTGTATGGATTACAGGGTACAACATTTTCAGATAGAAATGTGATTTTCAATCTGACAATATTTCTTTAATTAACATAGGAATTACTTTTTTTTATTAGACCAGTAGTTTGTCTAGTCAAGTATGCTTTCTTTTAAATTGGGCATTACCATACAATTTAGAAGAGAGTGCAGGAAACCGTCTAGTGGCCCTTTGAGGATGATTCATTTTAACCTTCAGTTTATGGTTAGCTTATGTGCAGAATCATGGACTTTATTTTTTTTACTGTAGGTACCTACGCATATTTTCATTATCCATATAAACCCTTGGGTCTGTATTAAGTCCTATTAAACTCTTGGTCTCAGTGATATATTATGGCAATGCATTCCACAGCTCCTATAAAAAAGAATTTCCTTTTATCGGTTTTAAATTTGTTGCCTCTTATTATTGGAATGGAATAAATAAAAGTGCCCAGTTTCTTGTGTGTACATTATTTTTTCATTTCTATCACTGTCTCTTGTCTAAAATAAACAGCCCTGGTCTTTTCAATTGCTCTTCATAAGAAATCATCTTATCAGCCTCTTCTTTCTTATGATCTAACATGGTGTTAGAGAGAAATGTATTTTTGGAAGTACTATATTTTGCATGAAACACAAATCAAAGATTCTAACAGTCTATACTATTTGAAAATCCTGTGACATTTTCCCCGGCATTAGCTCCTACGACTTTCCCAATTTACAAGATATATAAACACACTGCTCACTCAAAGTGCCCCTACATTTTGTGCTGGCATTTTTCAGAAAACGTCTTTACTATAAGAGGGTTCCATTATGTAATAGACTGGCTTGTCCTTCAGCAGGAGGTCCTGGGGCTAAGTTTACTTTCATGACATGATAAACGACGCTGATGGAAAATGAAGGTGATTCCTACCTAAAAGGATCCAGGTTTAAGTACTGATGGATTCCAGCTGGTGACAGAGTTGAATGGCAGAGAATTCAGGGAGCAAGAAGGCTTCTTTACGGCCCTGAGTCAGATGGCAAGTTAGAAAAGGAAAGTACACACAGAACAGGGAGGAAACAGGGTTTAAAAGAGAACTAGATAAATTCATGGAGGTTAAGTCCATAAATGGCTATTAGCCAGTATGGGTAAGGAATGGTGTCCCCAGCCTCTGTTTTTCAGAGGGTGGAGATGGATGGCAGGAGAGAGATCGCTTGATCATTACCTGTTCGATTCACTCTCTCTGGGGCACCTGGCATTGGCCCACTGTCAGCAGACAGGGTACTGGGCTGGATGGACTTTTGGTCTGACCCAGTATGGCCATTCTTATGTTCTTATGAAAGCTCCCGAGACAGGGAGGCCTTGGAGGGACCATGACCAGGCAGGAAAGTTCTTCAGGCCAGGAGGCCTGGAAGAGACCCTGATGAAAACTTGGAAGAGACTTAAAAGGCCTCTAGGTTGGGAGGCTTGGGAAGAGACCATGACTAAATGGAGAAAAAACTGGGAGAACCAGTGGGGAAGCAAGAAGCCTTGCAGTAGGAACTCGCACAGGGAAAACTGCAGTCAAAGTGAAGTGGACTGATGAAAACCTATTTTGTACCGGGCTCTGGTCCAGAATCCTGAGTTAAGGGTGGGAATATGGTTCCCTACCAGCTGCAGAGAAGAGGGCTGCCGGCTGAACCAGAAAGTCAGTGGAGAGAGGTAAATAGCAGGATGTGTACTGGGACCTGTGCAGGTCAACATATTCATAAATGATCTGGACTGAGAGATAAATAGTGAAGCAGCAAAGTTTGCAGATGATACTAAATTGCTCAAAATAGTGAAATCCAATTCAGAGTGCAAAGGGATCTCACAATACTAAGTGACCGGCAAGAAAATGGCGGATGAAATTCAATATTGATACATGAAAAGTAATGCACATTGGAAAACATAATCCCAGCTACACATACAAAATGATGGGGTCTAAATTAGCTGTTACCATTCAAGAAAAAGGTCTTGGAGTCACTGTGAACAGTTCTCTGAAAACATCTATTCAATGTGCAATGCTCAATCAAAAAAGCTAAACAATGTTAGGAACCATTAGAAAAGGAAAAGATGTTAAGATCCTGTTTACAGTTCTAGTTGCCCCATCTCAAAAAAGATACATTAAAATTGGAAAAGGTACAGAGAAAGCCAATGAGAATGATCAGGAGTATGGAACAGCTTCCATATGAGAGCAGATTAAAAAGAGTGGGAGTGTTCATCTTACGAAAGAGACAGTAGGGGGCCAGATGAAAGAGGTCTGCAAAATCATGAATGGTGAAGGACAGAGTGAATAAGGAGGTGTTATTTACCCCTTCACATAAAACACCAACGAGGGGTCACTAAAGGAAATTAATAGGCAGCAGGTTTACATCAAACAAAAGGAAGTATTTCTTCATGCAACACAGTCAACCTGCAGAACTTGTTGGCAGGGAAAACTATGACGACCAAAAGTATAAATGGGCTAAAAGAAGATAAGTTTATGGAGGATAGGTTCATCAATGGCTACTAGCTAAGATAATCAGGGACACAACCCCAAGCTTTTACTATCCCTAAACTTCTGACAGCCAGAAGCTGGGAGTGGAAGATAGTGGATCACTAGAGAAATTGCCTGGACATGTTCATTCCTTCAGAAACATCTAGCACTCTCATCCATTAGAAGACAGGATACTGGGCTACGTGGACTATTGATCTGACCCAGTACGACTGTTCGTATATAAGATGGTGATTGGGCCAGGAGGTTGAGTTGCTGGCAGAAAAGCCAATACACCTTGGGAGTTACTATTGGCAGGAAGGCAAGTCTGGATAGAAAACTGTGATGCCATGCCTGGCCACAAAGGGATGCCAGGCGATGGTTGAATTCAGTTATATCCAGATCCTAGTTTTCTGTGATAAAAAAACCCCCAAAATTCTCCAATAAAAACATAAAATCTGTTTTCCCATGATTAAAATGAAACACTGAACTTTAGTTTCCCTAGCCACAATGTATATGGGTATCAGTGGATCACAATGTTTTATTGATATACAGTTGAACCCCATTTATCCAATTTTCCCCTATCTAGGTCTCCATATTAACCAAATTACCAGCCATAGCTGACATCCTGAGGCCCCACCACCTTTAGACAGCCTAAAGCCTTGCCACTCATCTTAAAATAAGAGGTAGAAAGCTCTGTGCCAATTCCCCTGATTATCCCAATTTTTTATTATCCAATATGGCCCTGGTCCCAGTTAGACTAGATAAATGGAGTTCACTGTAATTTAAAGTGCATTCAAACAGTGAGCCAACAGCCTGCCTGGGCCCCTGGACAATGCAGGGAGGGACATGTTCCATGTCCCAGGAAGTAGGGGAGGGACTCGAGCAGAAGGGGTGGAGCTGGGGCTTGGCAACCCTCAGTGCCACTTAGAGTGCACCGCATATCACTCTGGCAGCTATTTAAAGGGCTTGGTGCTCTGGTCACTGCTACAGTATTAGTGGTGGCAACCAGGAGCTCTGGGCCTTCTTGTATTATCAGTCCCTGGGACATTCTCCTCCCCACTTGGCAAGTCTGGTCAAAAATCAACCACAGGAGAGGGAGGATGTGCACACTGAATAAGTAACCCTGGTACTTTCTGTAAAATGTAGTTAATAGTTGGTACATGGTTTCATTTTTGCACAAAACGTACAAACTAAAGAGTCTGTGTAAATGCAAATGCCACGTTTTTCATGACAAATGGATTTCTAGGATCTCTGGTCATTTGTAGAGATTCCTTCTTTTATGTTAGATTTTCAATTTCATATTATGTCTGAAATTTTTGAGAAAATGCAAACTGTAAATGCTAGTTGCAGGTAAAGTTCTGAAACTAAATTAACCCCCTCTACTGTCAAGGCAGATCAAGGAGACTTAAGTGCGCTATTCTGTCTAGAGCTAGTGAAAGCTGCACAGCTAGAGCTATGTGAAATATTTTGGAAACTGAAGAGTAAATATCCCATATCAAGAATAAAAGGTAACTGTGCGGTAAAATCACAGTTTAGGCAAATGCATGTTTATTATTATCAGAAAGGAAGTTGGAATGATACAAAGCATTAAAAGTAATTAACACCTGGGGCTACTTAAGCAATAAATATACTAACAAGATTTGTATTTTGGGTGGTTTAGTACTATATTCCTGTAAAGTATGTTTCTGAATGAAATTCATTACCATCTAACTCAGCCTTTCTACACATAGGTCATATTAGCTAACGTGGACCTTAGACAATAGAATAAGTAAAACCTTGTTACTTGGATGTCTAACTTAATAATCAGTTGGAATCTCTGAAGAGATATTAGTCTACCAACAGTTCTCCCTTCTATTTACCAATTTCAGCTATTTTATAGCATTGAGATTTTTTAAAACTATTTAAAACCCATAAACTAATTTTGGAACAGGTTTAAACACTGATCAACTTAATTTGCCTTTCTGTGGGTGCATGTATAAACATACACTAATTGCCTTTCTCTGCTAGCTGGCAACTTCAGCAGCTGCACATTCAAGCCCTTCAGGGATGAACTTGTAAGCCACCTCCTTTAGTAGTGCTGATGGTCTCTGAAAATGATTGAAACCAATGGTTTCAAATACTTAACATTTCTGGAAGCACAAGTTTGAATCCCAGCAGGGACGGGTTGATATACCAGCTGGGGTGTGTCTACATTGCACCCAGAGCTCAAAATAAGCTACGCAATTTCAGCTATGCAAATTGCGTGGTTTATTTCGAATTCATTTTGAAATAGCTTATTTTGACATTTGGCACTGTCTACACAGCACTTATTTTGAAGTAGATCGCTATTCTGAAATGTCCCTTACTCCTCGTGGAATGAGGTTTATAGGGCTGTCGGAATAGCGAGCCCATTATATTTCGAAATAATGGGCATGCTCGAAAGATGTGGAATAGCTATTTTGGGATACCTCCAGTATCCCAAAATTGCTCTGCAGTGTATACATAGCCCTAGGTAGCACATTATGCAAAACTGAGCTTTTGTGCTATCTAGCTGCTGTATGGGCCCATTGCTGTAGTATCTGACTGTCTCCCAATTAATTAAAAAAAATCTTTTTCTCCCTGCACTCCCTTCCTAGCTTGCAGGAGAAATAGGGGCTTTTTGTGTATGCGTGTTAAGAGTTGACTGAAGGAAATCTAAGTTGAAGAAATTGCCATGTGATAACTTCCTTCTAGTGTTTCAGTATCTGACACTTACAGCTAGAGCAAGATCTTGGCCCAGTTTAAATGATATTTATAGACCAAAAAAAAACCTCTATTGAAAGAACATTATTAAAGTGATAAAATTGAGCTCTCAGAAATTAAGAAATGCCTGCTTTAAGGATGTCCACTAATCCCCATATTATAGTATCGACTTTAGTTATAGGAGCACATGCTGTTTTTCCACAGGAGCCCTGCCTCATTCAGTTCAGATAAACCTGTTCTGGAGATGAATCAGGATGCTATAGTAACAAAGGCTGTTCTCTGTAGGGCCTCTGCCTCATTTGTTACACACATGAGTGAGGTAAAGAGATTAGAAGAAGAAGAAGAAAAAGGATAGTCTCATAGTTCAGGCAGTTGAAGACTGCCCTGGAGAACAGGACTCTGTCCCTGCCTATACCACAGAATTTCCATGTAATGATAACCAAGTTATTTAAACCAAAGTTTTCAGAAGTGATCACTAATGGTGGTGTGTTCCTTACTTTCTGGGTGCCAGTTTGAAAAAGCTTTAAGACCTGATTTAACTTTGCTATCTTAATAATCTCTCTATATATATAAAAAAAGTTTTTCCTGACGGGTGCCAGAATTTTCCTGCTGGGTGACAGAATGACATCATCACGTCATCAGCATCAACAGGCTCTCTCAGCAAAGTGAAAGTGGCCAGAGAGAGGGAGTAGGCAAGCATAGTGAACAGAGAGCTCAGCCCCCTAGTGTTTTCTAAACATAGTTATTTTTCTATATTAATTGCCAAGGTTTTTAAAACTAGCAAACCAAACAACTAAAAATTCCATCTTATGGCACTATGTAGACATCCTCATGATTTATCTGCACAGTAGGGGTACGTCTAAACTACATGGCTCCATCGACGGAGTCTTTGCTATCACTGCCTCTTGTACAGCTCTGGGTCAGAGCCTGGTAGAGAGGAAGGGCCCAAGCTTTCCTACCAACCTCCCTTTTTGTGGAAGAGGCCATAAACCCCTATCCCTGTGGAGAAAATAGAGACATTATAGGTCCCTGAGTCAGGGCTGCACCACCTCCAGAAGCACAGTGGCAGGCTGAAGTTGGACTCTACAAATTTTGTTTGACTCAATTACCCCAGAAGGTAGCAAACTTAATTAGTGACCTGGCCAAAGAACCAAGTCTCCATCTACAAAAGGTGGACGGCCGGTATGTTGGTGTGATTGCTGGTGAGAGATACCAGAGAGGGAGGAGAGCTCAGACCTAGTAAACTAACCACCAAGAAGCCCAGCGCTGATCACAGTTGGTTTTAAAGGAGATTATACCCATTTGTAACTTTTATTGTAATGTACGCAGTGTTCGAGCAGTAAAAGTCAAGGTGTGGACATTTTCTGGGGAGTAATGACTAATGTGGAGAGGTCACCAAGGTCTCTTACCCCCAGGCTGTCATTAATTCACCATGAAATGACTTGGAACAAGTTTGTTATTACAAATACAAATATAGCATTAAATCATGTTTTTAAAATTTATTTTTCTTTCTCTTCTGCCCCGTTGCTTCATGTGCCCATAGCATGTGATTTCACTGCTGCTGAGACGTCACCGTTGCTTTCTGTGTAAAGATATGAATTTCATAGGCAGTACCTCCACGAGATTGTTGTTTGTTGTTGAGTTTTATGATCAGTTTCCTGCTAATTTGGTTCTCATGCAAGGAGAGGGGCATAAATGGTATGTGTAAAAGGTAATGATAAGTCATATTAGGCTCTCATGGTGTACTGGAATGCTAGGCTATTGTGTAGAGTCCCAGTGAAACTATCCACTAGCATGATAGTCCGCTGCAGTTAAGGTCAAGGTGCAATCTATAGCATTGTTCTCTAATACAATTATAGACCATGTCTTTCTATCCATACTCACAATTAAAAATCTTGACAGAAGAGAGATACCTCAAAGCATAGCAGAGATGCTTGTGACTGCAATTTTTCTTCTAGAGTAGACACTTTGCATGTATTATGAGATATCTTGCTTTACAGGACCTCTGAGAATGTCACCTTCCTTTTTTCTAATCCAAAAGAGCACTTGCTAGTCATCCATGACTCTCCATTTGAACGCCACTGCTGCTAACCTTGGAAACTGTCAGGAAGATCATTTAATGCTTAGAACCTCTGACCTCCATTTTAACACTGCTCCATTTTATATCTTTTGCCACCTAATTGAAACTAATTGTCCTTCTATTGCTGAAGTTAATAGGAACTGAGGTTACTTAGCACCTCTGAATATCTGATCACTTGAATGCCTTAAATATGGATATGGGAGCGTACCTGTAGGCACTCATGGTATAAAAATGTTGACCTGGATTCTTAAGATATTTACCAATTTTCCTTCTGTATTTTATATTAACATTTAAATGTTTTTCTACTTCCTGTTTCAAGAGTCCATCACAAGACAAAAGTTTGAGCTGAATTAAAAAAGATACTCTATAATTTTGTGGGATTGCATGACATTCTCCAAAACCACCACGTTTTAACTTTTTCCACTTTGCTATTGAAAAAAGCAACAGTCAATGAATTATAACATGTAGTTTTGTTAATATATCCATCACTGAGTGTCATACCCAAACATTCCATGGGCTATCTGCAAGTGTCTGTGTAAAATCATATGATAATGGCTCTTCAATGTATATGTTTAGGGTTTCCAGAGAAAAATATAGCCAAAGTGTTTGCTGTAGTGGCACTGAAGTACGTTCCATTGCATAATATTTGTGGATGTTGTTGATTAATAATATGTGAAGGATTCTGTATGCCTGAGTTTAAATTTGTAATATCTTCATTAGGGAGGCACACACTGTTTTTTTCTCCACAGCCAAATACCCTTAGGGTGATGCAGTAAATAAACAGTAGTTTCAATAAAAGATTAATGTTTCATTTTGAATTATATAAACTGAACTGGTACTTTATATATTACTGAGATTTTTAAAATACAATGTTGTTACTACGAAGTGCCAGAGAAGGAAATATAAGAATAGCCATACTGGGTCAGACCAAAGGTGTATCTAGCCAAGTATCCTGTCTGCCAACAGTGGCCAATATCAGATGCCCCAGAGGGAGGGAATACAACAGGTAATCCTCACGTGATCCCTCCCCTGTCACCTACCTCTGGAGAAACAGAGGCTAGGGACACCATTCCTACGCACCCTGGCTAATAGCCATTGAGGGACCTAATCTCCATGAATCTATCTAGCTCTTTTTTGAATCCTGATAAAGTCCTAGTCTTCACAACATCCCCTGGCAAGGAGTTCCACAGGTTGACTGTGCGCTGAGTGAAGAAAAACTTCCTTTTGTTTGTTTTAAACCTGCTGCCTATTCATTTCATTTGGTGACCCCTAGTTCTTTTATTGTGGGAATAAGTAAATAACTTTTCCTTATTTACTTTTTTCACACCAGTCAGGATTTTATAGACCTCTATCATATACTCCTCTTTTCTAAGCGGAAAAGTCCAAGTCTTTTTAGTCTCTCTCCATGTGGGACCTGTTCCAAACCCCTAATCATTTCTGTTGCCCTTTTCTGAACCTTGTCCAATGCCAATATATCTTTTTTGAGATGAGGCGACCACATCTGTACATAGTATTCAAGATGTGGGTGTACCATGGTTTTATATAGAGGCAATAAGATATTCTCTGTCTTATTCTCTATCACTTTTTTAATGATTCCTAACATTCTATTTGCTTTTTTGACTGCCACTGCACACTGATTGGATGTTTTCAGAGAACTATCCACAATGACTCCAAGATCTTTCTCTTGAGTAGTTGTAGCTAAATTAGTCCCCATCATTTTGTACATATGATTGGGATTATTTTTTCCAATGTGCATGACTTTATATTTATCAACATTAAATTTCATTTGCCATTTTGTTGCCCAATCACTTAGTTTGGTGAGATCTTTTTCAAGCTATTCACAGTGTGCTTTGGTCTTAACGATCTTGAGCAGTTTGGTATCATCTGCAAATTTTTCCACCTCACTGTTTACCCCTTTCTCTAGATTATTTATAAATAAATTGAATAGGACTGGTCTCAGGACAGACCCTTTGGGGACATAGCAATGCCAAGAGAAGGAAATAGAGTAAAATATTTCTAGAAGCATCAGCACAGCAGTAGGCTATAGGTACAGTCTATTGTTTTAAGGACAGTAAATCCCACAGAACCAAAGTTTTCTTCTAGGAGCATTTGATCATGTATGTGCAAAATTTGTAGGTGTCTGCCTGACACAAGGAATTTGGGATATAGCTCTTGCTTTTTAAAAATATACATTGAAGAGCATCACTGTAGCTTTCTGTTTTCACACATCAGTTTTGATTTCCATTTTGAACAAACAGATTTTCAATCCAAATGTAATTAACATATATTAATCATCAACACATACAGCAACTGGAGCTGAGTAATTATTATGTTATATGATTAGTAGGTGTATAGTTACGAGATCTGAGCAAATCATTCAGCAGATAATTTAGTAGATAAATGTAGCCTATTTTTCGTTTGCAGATTGCCTATAAGCAGTTTATAACTTTTCTTGGAATTTTTAAATATTCAGAATTATTCACCAGTAAATTTTATGTGACTATACTATGGTGTGCCAATTTCTGTTGAACATATTTTGTTAGAAAAAGCTTTTTCCCATAATTTATTGGCCAGTTTTCACAAAACATATTAATCACAAGGTATTTTTTACATTCCTTGATTGAAAGAACATCACTCTTAGGAACAGATCTTTCGTATATTATAGTTTCATTTCCTCTCCATGAATATTATCTAACTTAAAATTATCCTTTTTTGTGGTCATTCTTGACAGTCAGCTCCTTCACTGGCATATACATAAAAAGCAAATACAAAATGGGTGTGAAAACAAGTGAAACATTCTGTCATTCATCTCTGCCAATACATGAGTAAATGTTTTGAATGATTCATTCAGATAGAACAGTCACCATTTTAAACTATAACATGGTAAATAAAAATCCATTATTTGCTGAATGTGTAGAGCTTGTTTTTTTAGTATTCATTAATTTTATTTTGAAGCTTATTTTTAGTAATTTCTAAGTTACGTGTAGAAGTCAAAAAATTGGGTTTTGAGGGGAACTTTCTTTTTGCATATATTCTGTAATTTAGTAATCTGTTTTATCATATTATATTAATATATGCTGTAATGAATGATTTCATTGTTATGTAACCTTGTACATTTCAGCATTGTACTGTTTTCAAACAGCACTACCTTGAAGCATACTAGGGATTCTGTGGTTTGCTCCATCAGATTCTACACAGACCAGATGCTCTAATGAATAATTTCATTGTAATGTAACCTTGTGCATTTCAGCATAGTACTGTTTTCAAACAGCAATACTTTGAAGCATACTAGGGATTCTGTAGTGTATTCCAGCAAGCTCTACACGGACCAGTCAAGGCACAGCACGTTAGTGTACTTTAGAAATCACACCCCAAGCTACGTCTACACTGCACATTTATTTTGAAATAAGCTATTTTGGAAGATATTTTCCAAAATAGCTTATTTCAAAATAGTGCATCTACATCAAATGCGCATCAAAATAGCACTTAGCTTATTTTGAAATAGAGCATCCACACTGATTGGACGCTAACTCACATTTAAGGCCGCCCGGAACCGCTTCAAGCAGGGCATCAGGTCAGCAGTTGCTTTGTGTGGCTACTGCTTGAGGCTATCTGAGGCTCTTGCTTAAAGAGCCTGTACAGTGATGTCTCAGGCTTTTTGCCTTTGCCTACCTCCTCGAGGGACAGCAAAGCCTTTTCTTCTGCCTGCTGCAGTTGTCCTTGCAGACACCTCAGCTTGCCAGACATGAAGCCAGAGCTGCTTCTGGGCAGTCTATGGTTATTGCAGCTTGTGCTGCAACTCATGCAACAGTTTCTGCAGGAGCCCAACACCCAGCTCCTCTGGGAGACCCTCGATGGATCTCTGCGGGTGCTGCTCCCCTTCACACCATGCACTGCTGCCTCTGGCGTCTGGACACCAGTGCAGACTGGTGGGACTGAATCATTATGGAGCGTTGGGGAGACAGCAATGGCTCCAGAATTTCAGGATGAGGAACGATACTTTTCTGGAGCTCTGTGAGTGGCTTGCCTCTGCCTTGGGGCAATGGGACACTCACAGGAGACCCGCCATCCCCCTCCAGAAGCATGTCACCATCGCCCTTTGGAAGCTTTCCACGCTGGACAGCTACCGACCCATCGGGAACCAGTTCGGCATGGGGAGATCGACCACTGGGGCCATGTTCATGCAGGTATGGCATTCTCAGCTATTGTTCCAAGGGGCGGGGGAATGCTGGAATGGGATTCCCTAAGGAAAAGGGGGTTGGGAGGTTGCAAGCCCCCTCCCCAGAAGGTTTTTTCAGTTCCGCTCTCACAAAGCCCTGCTAGAGGTTGGAGTGAGTGAGGGGATTGCTCCTGATGTGTGTGGCGGTGGTGGGGGAATTGGGGAGTGGGCTGGGGGACCTCTCGAGGACCCTGGCACCCCTGTGAATCTCTGTTTGTTTGTCTCCTGCAGGTGGTCAGGGCCACGAACACCATCCTGCTGTGTAGGGTCTTCCACCTCGGCGACATAGATGTCATTTTCACTGGCTTTGCCGACATGGGCTTCCCCAACTGTGGGGGTCTATAGACAGCATCCATATTCCCATCTGGGCCCCTGACCACCGGGCATCTCTCTTCATGAACCAGAAGGGATACTTTTCAATGGTCCTGCAGGCCATCACAGATTGCCAGGCCAGTTTACTGACATCTGTGTCAGGTGGTCGGGGAAGATGTGTCTTTTGAAACTTTAGCTGTTCCAGAACTTTTTTCCCCCACTACATCATCAGGGTTTGGGACATGGACATGCCCATCTCTATGGTGGGGGACATGGCCAACTTCTCTTGCCTTGGCTCATGAAGGGCACCTTTGGCATTTCAGATGCCTCCTCACCCAGCTTAGGGAACGCAACATCCCACATGTGGTGGCTGCGTGTGTGTACTCCACAATATTTGTGAAAGGAAGGGGGAGGCATTCCTGCCAGGGTGGAGGGAGGAAGTTGACCACATTCACAGGGCCTTTGAACAGCTGTGCACAGCTGCCATCTGGCAGGCCTATCAGGGAGCTGTGTGCATCTAGGAGGCCCTGAAGGAGAGTTTCTTGCAGGGGGCCCAGTGACACTCTACCCTGAGCCTCTCACTAGAAGCCTGTGCATCGCCCTTCACTGCCTTTCTTCCCACACTCTTCCTCCCCCCCGCTTCCCCTCTTCCCTGCTGAGACAATAAAACAAAAGTTTGTTTTGGAAAAAATAATATCTCTGATTCTTTTTATTTGGGGTCAGAGTAACTGGGAAGGGACTGGGGAAAGAACTTGGGAGAGGGGAAGAGAGAGGGGGGAAGGGAGCTCGAAGGGAGAGGAGGGGTGAGGAGAGGCTCAGGGCTGGGGCTGGGAGTGGCACCTGGTTGTGGTGATCCAGGGAGGGAGGGTGTTGGGGAAGGAGCAAGAGTGGGAGAGGGAGTGGGAGGAGGAGCTAGAGAGAGAGCCGGAGTGGGAGCAGGAGCAGGCATCATGCTGGCAATGAGGGATTACCAGGGGCGGCCCGTGACTATAGGCGGACTCGGCTGCCGCCTAGGGCACCACCTTCAACGGGGCGCCCGATGATGACGTCACGGGGCGCCCGATGATGACATTAGTCCATTGACGGCCCTGCAAGCGGGGGCGCCGATCGCGCGTTCCGCCTGGGACGCTAGCTGCCGCAGCCCGCCTCAGGCCGCTCCTGGGGATTACACATCCTCGCACATGGTGCAGCCCTGTTCCAGCAGCTCCTGCCAGGTGTCTCAACACAGCTGGATGTCTTCCTGGAGCCTGCAGTCGATGGTCTGCTCCAAGGATTGGAGTGCCGCAAGATGCTCCCTCTGGAAATCATCCATGAGTCTCTGGCACCTTTGGGTCCCTTGGGTTCGGGAGGCTGTCCCAGGTGATGTCGACTACCCCCCCTCTCACAGCTGGTTCGGCTGTGGAGAATAAAGAGAAACGGCCAGTCATCCCATGGGACACCGTGCCTGAAGCATTACCCTCATCTGTGAGCTAAGAGGAGCAGTTCTTAGGTCAGTTGAAGGTGACATGCTTGAAAGAAGGCCATGTGCACTGTGGCCAGTGGGTCCATTCCTACAGGGGCCGAGAGGACCCCATGAGTGGATGCTGCCCCGAGAATGCGGGCATGCCCATGTGTGGGATTGCTGAGTGTGAGTGTGTCAATGTCCCCAGCCTCCTTCTACAGGTGGCTTGTGGAGGGAGGGTGTTCCACCCCAGTGTGGCAGGCTTCTTCAGACACCCTGTGGCCAATAGCATAAGGGTCCTCTGTGGCAGCCTCCTGCGGCTGTGTGGCCAGGAGCAGGTTGCTGCTGCCGCACAATCCCTGGGCTGCAAGGGCTGAGTGAGGAGTGCCAAGCAACCTCCGCCACCCACCACCTCCAGCCCCTGTGTGAAGGGAACGTGATGACACTCACATAATGTTCCTTCCCCGGCCTCAGACAATGCCTGGGATACATCCACAGCAAGTGCTATCGGCTCCAGAGTCAGGACAGTGATGGTGCTGGCCTCATCTGGCCCCTCCTCTTCCTTCACCTCCTCTGTCCCCCACAAGGATGACGATGCTGGGCATCTCGAACCCCAAATCCACAACTGGGGTGGGGGGGTGACGGGACACCCCAACCCCCAGGATGCAGTCTAGCTCATCATAGTAGGGGCAGGTGGTGTTCTGCCCTGGAGCAGGAACTGCCCTCCCTGGCCCTGGCATATGCCTGGCGGAGCTCTTTTACCTTCATCTGCACCTGCTCCTGGGTTGGGACATATCCTTTGTGTTGGGCAGGCTCTTGGCCATGCAGCCATAGATGTACACATTCCTGTGTTTGGTGCGGAAATCCTGGAGGTTTGCCTCCTCTCCCCAGACCTCAATGAGATCTAGGATCTCCGCACCAGACCAGGAAGGGGCATGCATGTCTCTCCAGCCCAGGCAGGCTCCTGGGAGATGCCTGACGTCTCCCTGGGAGCATTAGCGGGCTGGCAGGGATCAGCAGACTGGCTCATCTTGGGCAAATTCTGAGGCAGTGGCAGCTGCAGGGTGGCTCAGGGCTGTCGGGGCCTTCTGCTCGCCACAAGCCCTTTCTCCTGCGGCTGCAGCTTTAAGGGCTCCAGGGGAAGAGGATACTATAAAGAGTTTGGCTGAGTGAAGACAGAGCAGCCAGCAGGACACCTTAGCAAGGCCTGGAGGCCTCTTTTTTTGAAATAACTGCAGCTGCCCTGTCTATACAGCCCCTATTTCAAAATAACTATTTCGGAAGATGCATTACGCCTCGTAGAATGAGGTTTACATAATTTGGAATAAGCTGCCCATTATTTTGAAATTATTTCAAAATAACAATATTGCTGTGTAAACACTAGCATACTTATTTTAGAATAACAGTTGTTATTCCAAAATAACTTTGCTGCGTAGACATACCCCCCATAGTCCACAGCACTACTTTGCGTAGAGAAGCCATTAGATATAAGTAACTATTTCCAGTGTCTTTTCTGATACTTATTGGATAAGCACCATTTTTCCTATGTGGGGTGTTTGATCAGTGTTTATTGGTCAGTAATGAATATCAGAAGCCCTAACTATATCTTTGATTAAGTAAAGCATTTAAACACAAGGTGCAATCATCTGGAGTCAGTGGGACTCTATTGTATTTTAAGCACTTTAGTGACACAAGTCTTACATGATTTTCCTGCTCTCCTGATTGTAGGAGAAGCAGGGAACACAGTGTAATGATTTCCTGTGGCAGAGTTTCTAACTCAGTTTCTTTTGTCATTCTGGCCAAACATTGTTTTTAAACTGCGCCTTTCTCCTATTCTTTATTTCTGTGTTTTTGTATTTCTGCTGTGTGCATCATTCTGACTTTTAATTGCATAATAAGTAGCTTCTCAATCTACAATAAAACTGATGATCTTATTAATTTTGAATAGCACTACCTGGTTCATAATCAATCCTTTTCTGAAAGGCAAAAATTGCTAATCTCAACAAATATTACTCAGTAAAAAATCCAGGAAAATAGAATGAAGGTTTAAAAAATGAGTGTAGGACCATGATCCTTGCTGAGTAATGCCTTTGCATAAGTAGTGTAGGGATTCTGAGTGGCTCTTTGAATAATGCAGTCTGGAGGTAATAGTGCCTAGTAGTTAAAAAATCAGGAGTCTTGGGTTATGTTCCAGGCACAATGATTGATTTACAATGTGATCTTGAGAAATTTAATCATTTTGTGTTAAAGTTTCCCATTTGTAAAATTAAAATAATAGTGTTTGCCTGTGAACAGAAGAGATTTGGTAGACTTAGGATGTGTCTGTCCTGCATACAGTGACATCTAGAGTACATACACTATGCACCTTCCTTAAGTCAGTATAAATAGCAGTGTGGATGGTGAAGCATTGCTTAGACAAACAAAGATGCACCGGAACCTTGCCGTACATATTGTATATGGCTGTCAAAATGCCAAAGTAGTGCCTTCTCTCCCACTGCTCTTTTTAACACTAGAGTCCTGCTGTTTTTCCTGACATGGGGAAATGATCTGGCCAGCGAGTGTGCTGTGTAGACACATCCTTAATCAATGTTTGTAAAAACCCTATGAGATCCTTGGAGAAAATGCATTAGGAGCCTGCTCATGTTGCCACTGAATATGATGGCAAAATTTTACTGTGTTCAATACACTATCATCCACCTTATCATAATGGAATGTATTAATAAGGGGGAGTATCTCAACAACACAAATGCCTTTCAGTGGGAGGTAAGCACCTTCTACCAGTTGTGCCTTTGAAATTTTCCCCCTTAATAATTGCTCTCAGTTGTTATAATGGTCATTGCTATGTTATATGATGGCCAACACATGCTATTTGTGCCAACTAGAAGTATTCGGGGTTATAAGCTAACATGGCTTCCATTGATTTTAATGGGAATTGGACCCAAAGAGATTTAATACCAGCTAAAACTACAGCTTTTAAAGCAACCTTAACTGTGGAGCCAGAAATAGCAGCTTCTCCTCCTTTTTTTTTTAAAGATTCAGTTTTTAGGTTTTTAAGGGTTTTTTTCAGGGGGGGGTGTTGTTTTTTGTTTTTACTGGTTAAACTGTGTTGTTGCTATAATATCATGAATCGAATGTATATTTTAGGCTAGAATACATAAATGCTTTCTTAACTTGATAGTACAGTAATGTGTAGATATTTTGAGCAATCTGTAAACATGCAACTATTGTGCTGTGGGGGAAGAAGCTGAGAAAAGTAGACAGATTTGCCAATTTGTATGTAAAGTACTCTGCCATGGTGTATGAAATAGGCAGGTTATTAATCACACCTTTTTTCCATGCATAGCAGCAGTTTAAAGAACAAATGTACAGCTCCTCAGCAGCAGTGAAGAAGTGTTCCTGTAGATAATTGTGGTTTATTATTATCCTTTTATGTATTTCCAAGGACCCCTGAAATTCAGTGGAAGCTTCATTGTGAGCAAAGGCAAAATTTGGCCTTACCTGAGGAAAGGCCACTCCTTTCCTCCTTGAAAAAACTGAAAAGCAACAAATGCTGAGCAGTGTGTTTTAGAAGATAAAATAACATTGAACACATATAGTTAAATTATCTCAGTATGCTTTTGCACTCATCTGCTGATAAGAAAATAGTATTACTCTCCTCTTTGCTGTTTACTAGATTTAAAACTTTACCTCCTTTCACTGTCTCAGATATGAGCTTTTATAACAACCTTCCTTCCTTTTATCCTTTTTCTTAAGGTTTTCTTTGCAGATGTCAGTAATAAATCTTATTTTTTTCAGTATGGAGCAATGCACATTGGGCCCAATTATGTCTTTGCTTACTTTTAATATTCTTACTGTTATCATTATTAATTAATATTGCCATTACACTTTGCAGCCACAAACCCATTGTGTAGGAACTGTACAAGTGTATAACAATGCAATGATCTCTGCCATAAGTTAAGTAAACCCTTTGGCAGACCCTATGTAGTCAGTAGGACTAATTCTACTCTCAGTGTAGAGGGTAGTGTTTAGCCCTGTTAATTAAGTGGAAGTGGGGCATGTGCATTTGAAGGTACAATGTAATGCAAAGGAAAACTTGAGTAGTTGAGAGCAGAAATACCACCCACCTGCATCAATGAGAGGGGGAACTTTGTGGGGCCAGGAAATCCTAATAGCAAAGAAAGGAGATACTATCCAAGGTAAAATTGGCAGCTCATCCCCCAGGTAATCTCTGGGGGAGAGGAATGCTGCTTGGCCAGCATTCCCCAGCTCCAAGAATTTAGACTATTACAGAGGCCATATCGAGCCTCTTTGGCTCTGATCCAGCAGCTCATCCAAAGTAGGAATGCGAACTTGGCCTGACAGATGCTGTAGATCTAGCTGATTGCCCATTGGGGGGCCAAAAAGGAATTGGCAGGGAACCAGGAAGTTTTTTGTCCTCTTTGCAGCACCTGCAAGCCACAGTGGGTTAAGCAGGAACATGATTAGTACCTAACTGAGGTACTGGGATGACATTGTTTATTTGTCACAACTTGTGGCTGCTTTCCAATACAGTTAAGAGAATAAAATGAATGATTCTCAGAAATAAAAGATCTGGGATTTTGGGAATGTGGCTTAGGTTTTTGTTATAGTGCAATCATGGGGCCTTCATGGACCAAGATCAGATTTGGTGGTTTGTCATGGGTCTAGGTTACCAATTTTGGAAGATGAGAGTAGGTGCTGGGACTTAGAACTAAATCCTGGGGTGCAGGCTGAGGCTAGTCTACTCTGTGATATAGATTATATGATAAGGAGCCCTGTTAATCTTGTACTAGTTATGGATTATATGATAAAGAGCCCTCTAATCTTTGCACTGGCATCAGTTAAATGCCTGGTATAGCAGAGTGTGGGTAATAGACAAGTAGCACCACTCCCTGGTGTTAAAGTTTAATAAAAGTTGTGGCCTGCCACTGAATTCCATGCATGCATCTGTCCTAATTTTGCTGATGTGTCCACATCAGTCTGGACAGGGAAGTTTAAATACATTCCATTTGACTTCACTGTGTTCATGTCACAAGTTTTTAGCCTATTTTTCTCCAAATCATTGAGAACATCTGTGCTTAATGAGCTGGAACTCCAGTAGTTCAATAAAATGTTACTTGCATGATTGGAATCAGACCTTGAGTCTGATTAACAATCCTATAGTTTAGACCTGAATGAGATGGTACGTGCTGATAGAGGTTTGTGAAAATCTTTTGGGGAAGTGGAAAAGCAAACTAATTTTCTGTTTAATTCTACAAAATGCAATTTTTAAATAATGCACAGAAGAAAAATAGGATTGAACAAGATAAGTCTTTTTTTAAAAAAAAAAGCTAAGCCTTTGAACAAGACCGAACACTCCTCTTATAGGACACTGGGGATACTGCCTATGAAACACCTAAATTGTAAATATTGGAATGAGAATGTTAGGACAATATCTGGATAGAAAGCAAAGGAAGTGAAGATAAGTGGCAAAAATAGAGAGACAAAGACCTTTTTTCCTTATCAGTTAGTTTCTTTTTCGAGGGAGGGATCTTTGACTTATGGTGCTGATTTGTCTCTAAAAACTAGATAAACAGTAGTCCTGCCAGTAGTGTTCCCATAGATGCTCCACTAGAGGTACACTTAACTCTCTTGTACCTTTGGGATTTCTCATAGCAGTGTCAATTTAGTCCACACATGCATGTTATGAGTCTTGTGGTCCTTTGTGTTGTTCCATAGTAAACTGTGTAGTCAAACTGCTCTTAATACTTTCCCAATTGCCTCAGCCTGATAATGAGCCTTAGTTTTCCAAGTAGAGTTTTACCTCAGCTATGTCCCCATAGCTTTTTAGAAACCAGGTTATTTTAGTTTTTCTTAGTAGTAATTTTAGCTGTTGTGATTTAAAACAAAACAAAAAACAGTATATGGCTTTTAGATTGTTTCTTCTCTCCTGGGACTTCTTACTTTACTCAGAGGGCAATCCCAGTTCTGGTTTCAAACACTGCCTGCCATGCTGGGAAGCAATCCTGATGAGTGACAGATACTCCGAGGGCATCCATTGCTTAGAGGAATCTCATATTTCCCAAAAGAGCAACTTCTGGCTGTCATTAAAATCTAAAACCAGAAAAAACATGGAGATCAAATGTTAGCTCCTCATGATGTAGAGCTCATGATGTAGTCCACTTCCTCCACTGTCTCAGAGCCATACTCCTCAAAACGTATCTATGAAAAAGACCCAAAAGGCCGTCCTTTGACTTCTCCTGATAAGAAATCTGTCTCAAAGAAACTGTGGTCTCTGAAACTTCAGCCACTTCAGCATGCACTGCTTTCCTATCTAGTACCCACTAGGCTGCTGGTTCCTTAGGTATTAAATACATGGTTAAGCCTATCGACTACAAAGTTCTGGGCTTCCTGAGGATATCAGAGTGAGGTGGCAAGATGAGTGCTACTTCTTGTCAATTGGTACTGAAGAAGCCTACTTGGCCTCAATCTTGGAGTGGCCAAGATTTACATTACTGTTCATAGGCACACATTCTGTGAATTCTGTGGGGATGGAGCACCCACAGGAAAAAGTAGTGGGTGCTTAGCACCCACTAGCAACCCCACCAATCAACTCCTTCCCTTCCCTTGCAGCACCTCCTCCCCTCTACAGATTATCTGTTAGCAGTGTACAGGAGTTTCTGCAGTGCAGGGGAGGAGGCAGAATGAGGATAGGGTGTGCTTGGTGGAGGGAGTGGAATGGGGTGGGAAAAAGTAGAGCGGGGTGGAGTAGGGCAGGAAAAAGCAAGGTGGGAGCAGAGCAGAGGTGGGAAGAGATGATCTGAGGTGGGGCCCTAGAGAAAGAGATGGAGTGGGAGGCAGGGCTTGGGGCAGGCTGGGGGTCCAGAACTTTCCAGGAAATTAGAATGTCAATACCTCTTGTACTGTCAACCTCCTCAGCCATTATCGCTGTAATTCAGGCCATGGATATGGTATGACAACATTCTCGGTACCACAGGAGTTTTGCTGTTATACAGGAGAAAACCAGCTATATGTTACACTTACTTACAAAAGTGGGCAAGATTTGCCTGCTGGTGGGACCTCATACATGTTCCACTGACAACCACATGCACTATCAGATATACTGAACTACATTGTAGAACTAAAAATTTGTCACAGATTTCCATTAAAATCCACCTGGCAGGCATCACAGCTTTCCATTTTCTGATAGCAGGTTATTACATATTCACTTGATTAAGTGCTTCAGAAATCTCTTTCCTCCACTCAAATAACTTACTCCAGATTGGGATCTTAACTTAGTTCTTAGACATCTTACAAGATCTTCATTTGAAATTATGGCTGCCCAATTGCTTTTCTGGTAGTCATCATGTTGCCTTGATGAGTTGAGGAAGTAAGTGATCTGGTATCATACCTACCTTTCACAATATTTTTCAAAGACAAGGCCACATTATGACTACACCTGATGTTTTTACCAAAAATATCTTCCATGTTGCGTATTAGCCAACTCATTCACCTCCCTAAATCTCACCTAGACAAAGGGACACCTAGGAATGGTTGTACATACCTGATGTTAGGAGAACTCTAGCCTTCTACATTGACAGAACTAAACCTTTGCTGAGCATTATGCAATAACTCACGACTCAGCTTTCTCTGCTACATTCATCTGGGCTGTACTTTCTTCTCTACTGGACTTGACTCTGAAGCCCTGTCCTCCTTAAAGGGAACTGCTCAATAGTTAGCTAGAGTGGAGCATTCTTTCGGACACTAAAAGGAGGATAAGTGAGGGGGGAGGAAGAGGAAAACAATGGTTACTCACCCCGTATAGTAAATTCTTCTTTGAGATGTATGTCCAGGTAGATACTCCACTACCTGCCCTCCTTCACCTCAGCTTCAGAGTTCTCTGCTTTGTGTTAGAGCAAAATGAAGACAGTTTGCCTGCACAGTTCTATCTAACAACAGCAGGAAGCACGAGACTTAGCAATATGCATGTGCAAGCCAAATGGAGAAACCTCTGTCAAAGACAGAGAGGGCATAAGCACATCTAAGCCTACGTCTACACTGCCAGTTTTTGCGGCAGAAAATATGCCAATGAGGGACTCATTTGCATGAGTCGCGATTTCATTTGCATATTTCTGCCAATGCCTTTTTGCGCTAGGGGTTTTTGCGCAAAAACAAGCAGTGTGGACGTCTCCTTTTTGCGCAAAACCCTCTTGCTGCACAAGATCTGCAACAAGGGGTTTTTGCGCAAAAAGGAGACGTCCACACTGTTTGTTTTTGTGCAAAAACCCCTAGCACAAAAAGGGATCGGCAGAAAATATGCAAATGAGATCACGACTCATGCAAATGAGTCCCTCAGTGGCATATTTTCTGCCACAAAAACTGGAAGTGTAGACGTACCCCGAGAGTAGAGCACCCATAGTGGAAAACATTTTGAAGAACCACAGTTACTATATGGTGTGAGTAAACATTTCTTTCTGAAGGAAAGGGGGGAAAGAAAGAGAGCTGTATTTTGCAGCATACTGTCTTGGAGGCAGTACATTCATAGGCAAGAACCCAAAGAGGAAATCCCTTCATTATATTTCAGTGCAAGCTCTAGCTACCTCTGACATGGATATAGGAAGGGATTCAGTTCACCTGTGGTCAGCAAACCTAGACTCAAGAAATAAACCTACATTAGATTTGCTGCATGGTTTTAAGCTGACAAGAAGAGAGAATTTTGGTTATAGATAGATTGCAGAAATTGAAACGTGAGGCTGCTAGTATGGGGATCAGGATTAAGAACATATGGCTACTTGAGCTATTTAAAAGACAACTTCTGCAAGATTTAATAACGTGAAATATAAAAGGAGACACTGGTCACAGCTAACTTCAGGATACCTTGCAGTAGCAAAGAAAATGGTGAGAGAATCTTCAGTGATGAGTGGGCAGAAGAAATGAAGAGAGAGATGGGCATCATGAGGGAAAGAGACAGGAAAAGAATAGCTATTTTGGTCATATTTAATTCAAAGTCATTGTCTTATTGTCATTTCGCCCCTTCCGCAGGATGTTTTAGATCACATTATCTTTACAGCTTTTTTGTGTGGTGGTGATGGGGTGTTAATGGACTATAGCCTGCTACTGTACCAGAGCATATAGCCATGCTGTCTGTATTTGTCACTTTGATCATTTACATCTTACATCCAGTGCATACAAATGGGGTTATGTAAGCATAGGCATAGTTTGACCAGGGGTGGGGGTAGAACAGAGACGTGCCCATGCATGCACACACATGTCCCTTGGGACACTGCTTTCCTAAACCTGCCTGGGGTGGTGCCTAGGTGGCCACTACATGGGGAGAACAGGTTGGCTTAACAGGAGAACCCTAGCCTCTGCTGGCAGCCACTCCAGTACCAGCCTCGTCAGCAGTGTCACTGCTCCGGTGTTGTTGTAGCACCTCCCGGCAGGGTAGCTGTCACTGCTGGGAGGACACCACATCCAGGCACCTGCTTCCCTCTGCCCATTCCCATATCCCCTTCTCTTCAACATGCTCAATCCCTTGCCTCTCCCTACTGTCCCCTGCTGCATCCTCTTTTCCCTGCCACTGCCTCTTCCCTCCACCCCACTCTACCCCTTGCCCTATACCCTTGGGCACTCACCATTGTGTGAGAAACACTAGGACACATGAGGTATGATCCAGCTGTCGAGGCAGCATCCAAGAACACAGGAGAACAACTGCTCCATCCCATCCCTTCTGCTCCTGGTGAGCCGCCAGTGGGGAGGTGCTGAGTGGGAAGGACAGAGACACCTTTACCCATCCCAGTGCTCTTTACCACAGGGTGACTCAGTGCTCTCAGAAATTAGGAACAGACTTGGGGGGGAGGAAGTAGCACATGACCCCACACCTTATCTCTGATTAGGGGGGTCATTGCCCCTCTATACTTCCCTGAACTACACATCTGGCAATATTGTCTGTCTGCAATATGTTCTGAGATGGCTGCTCAAATGGAGGATATTGGAATTCAAAGTTTTCTTTAATGGTTTCATGGTTTGTATATGCACAATCATTTGCTTTTCATTGTATAATTCCATTTCGAGCTGTCAAGCGATTTCAAAAATTAATCGTGATTAATTGTGCGATTAAAACAATTATCGAGATTAATCACACTATAAAACAATAATAATAAGAATACTGTCTGTTTAAATATTTTGGATGTTTTCTACATCTAATATATTGATTTCAGTTACAACACAGAATACAAAGTGTATAGTGCTCACTTTATATTTATTTTTTATTACAAAACATTTACACTGTTTAAAAAAAACTTCAATTCATCTCACTGAAGTATTGTAGTGCAAATTCTATCATGAAAGCTGAATTTAAATTCTTCTCCTATTCAAAAGAGTCATTTTTTAGCTCTGCCCTAGTTGCGGGCGGCACAGGACCGGAGGGGGGTAGACTCTGCCATGGGCAGTGCAGAGTTCCGGGGGCTCGGTCCCCAACTGTAGGTGGCATAGGGCTCAGGGGTTGGGGTCAGCCCCCAAGCTTACGGGAGGGGTCAGCCCATGGGCTGGGGATGGGTAGAGTTTGAGAGGGGGGACTCAGCCCCAAAATCAGCCCAAGGAGGCAAAGAGAGAGTGGTTGGGTGAGCCCTGCTGCAGGGGGGCGCGGGAGACAGTTTGGACAAGCCCCCGTCCACCCAGGCTGTTTTATTTTTAAAAATATGGTCACCTGGGAGAGGAGAGGGATGGGTGTCTGGGTCTTTACTTTTCTTGTTTACTTCTCTGCTGGAGCTGGCACCACAGCTTCAAGTTTTTTTCCTCCTTTCTGGTTGCTTTGTTTTTCCGTGCGCCTGCTGGTGACAGTTTCCATTACTGTGCCTTACCAGAGATGGTCTCTGAAGCAGCTCTTGCTGATTTGCTGACCTCTGCAATTAACGCACGTTAATTTTTTAATGCGTTAATTCTGTCCTGCGTTAATCACAGGCATTAACGCCCACTAATTGAGAGCCCTAATTCCATTGATTACATATTTTCAAGAGGGTACCTGCAATGGTAGTAGTGAAAACGGTGCCTTACACTAGTAAAACACCCCAGAGTCCAGATAAAACAAAGGGCTACATAAATGACAAGTGTCATTTCATAAATGACAAATGTCATTTCACTAAGAGATGAAAGAAGAGACTACCAGATCATCTGGTCTGACCTCATGCACATTGCATGCCATCAACAACCTCACAGTGCTTTGTTGTTGTAGCTCCCAACCTGAACCTCTCACAAACAGCCTAGCAGCATGTAGGAACCATTTATTGATCACCAACATATGACACAGCAAAACCACATTGAAAAAGCGATCTGCTTTTTCGAAAGATAGCGTCCACACTGAATGGACACTATCTTGCATTTAAGCTGTGATTACTATGAATGGAGTGGCCACCAGGGCACGTGCTTTTTCCTCTTTCCTCGTCTTTCAAAAGAACTCCCTCTGCCCCATCCACACACACCTTTTTCTGAAAGAGCTCTTTCGGAAAAAGGCTACTTCCTCGTAGAAAGAGGTTTACCAGTGTCGGAAAAACCCCTCTATTCTTTCAATTTTTTATCGAATGAACGTGATTGCAATGTGGACGTAAGTGAAATTTTCTCGGAAAAAATGGCTGTTTTTCTGAAAAAACTCTGTAGTGTAGACATAGCCTTAGAGACTCACGGAAATAAATATATAGTATCATGAGCTTTCATGGGAAAAACCCATTTCTTCAGATGAGCAACAAAATAAGCCCCCAGTCTTCCACAAAACTCCTTTTAAATGTGGAGAACTGTACAATACATGCATTTTACGAGCTTATATTTTCTCTCCTCCACCCATATTAGTAAAAGTAGTCTCTATTTGGCTTGTGAAGATGCCATATTTGTAACATAAAGTTGGCACTGTGCACCTGCCTGCAGCACCTGTAGCAGAAGCAGTCACTTGCCAGCCTGTTAACAAACTACGCTCATAAAAATGTGTTTGTCTCTTTGTATTTACAATCTGAGTTAATTTCATGAGCTGCAGCAGGAAAAACTGTTGTTTAAAGACAAAAAGAGAGTTGCAGTATTGCTAGTTAGAAATGACTCTGCCATTTTCAAAGAGATGGTGAAGAAAGGAAATTTGAGAACAGGGCAGGTGAGGAAAGAGAGAACAGCATTTTAATTTGGGCACAATGTCAGACAACAACACATGGGGAGCAACCACTGTTTCAATACGGCTGTGAGTTGTCCAGATCCCTTGCTCAGCTGATAGATGTGAGTGTCTCCCTTTTTTCGTTGGCACTCTCCTATCAGTTCTGTTTCCCATGCTTGGCTCCATTTTTCCTTATTTTTCTCACCCTTTCCCCTACCCATTGAATTTGACTGGGCCAATGACATGAAGAGCTCCTCTGTTTCACCCATGTCATGGAGGCTGCAGCACTAGAGGTTTTCTGAAAGTTATAATAGAAATAATAATACCACCAATGAAGTAAGTTCATGCAAGTTGCACTACACGGCTTCACCCGAGGACAGAGGTAGGCAAAGGGCCCTCCGTGGGCTGGATCCGGACCACCAGGTGGGTTTATCTGGCCTGGAGAGGCCTTGCTGCTCCTCCACCTCCAGGCCAAATAGGGCCATGAGGCAGGGGGAGTGCTTAGAAGTGCCACACACTCCTGGCAGGGCAGGAGGAGACTTCATACGCTCCCCGATCCCCAAGCCCTGATTGGCCTGGGGGCAGAAGGGGGAGCAAGCGAAGTCTCCTCCCGCTGCCAGGGGCATGGGCACCTAGGGGGAACCTCGGAGGGGGGGGCAAAGGTGCTCTCCCACCGCCAGACCAATCATGGTCTGTGGGTGAGGAAGCAGGGAAGTATCCAGGCCCCACCTCCTTTCCAGAAGGCCCTTCTCCTTCCGCTGGAGGCCCTGCCCCTTCCGGTGCGGCCTGGGGCCATTTAAAAAATTTCTGAAGTGGCCCCTGGCAAAAAATTATTGCCCATCCCTGCTCTAGGAAGACAGCTTGTTGGAAGAGAGTCTTTGTATCTCTAAATCTGGATACTTTCGTCTGGCCTACAAGGGAACTGGAAAACTAAAAAAAAAACTGGTCATGAGAGAACCTAGGCTGAAATCAGCTATCTCGTTTTAAGAAGCCTATTTAAAAAAAAACATCAAGCTTGAAGTTCCTGCTGCCTATAATCTGTTGTGTGTGAAACTTGGTTGTGGTTCATAGCACGATCTGCAAAAAAAGAGGGGGAGGGAGCTTGGTTCCTGGCCATTTTGTTGTTGTTTTGTTTTGTTTGTTTTTGTTTTTTGTTTTTGTTTCCCACGGCTAAATTTTGCCTGGCTTCTGCCATAATTGGCAAGCAGAGACAAACACACACCATGCCTCACAAAAAAAGTCCTCCTTGCCCTCCAACATGATTGGTCTCCTCTCTTTCCTTGTGTTTGGATAGGAAGGAGTAGTCATTTACCAAAGTGACTTGCACCTCAGAGTCTTGAAAATGCAGCTTTAGTTTTCAGGAGTCTGGAAAAGTTGAGTCTCAAACATTACTTCCAAATATTCAAGAGGCCTCTTCCATGGATTAGGTGGCTTGAGTTAGCATATTACATTTATAAAATGGAAAAGTGGAGAAGAAAGGTTCCCATGAACTACAGCTGAGTTCTGTGTGGTTTACTGTTTAGGTTTCACTAACAAAAGGTTTGCACAACTTTAGCCTTCTGCGGTTTTCTGCATTGAAGGGGAAGGGAATCTGTGTGATGCAAATTGTTGCCAATTTTCAGTTTCCTGACCTCTACCAAAACAAAAAATTGATGCAAACAATTAAAATGTTAATTTTGCCTGCTCTTTTGCCTCCCCTTGTCACTGAAGTACTGGTATATTCAAACATTATAACAAGTAGAGAATATTAATAAATGAATATTCAAAATGTGGTTGTACCTTTCTACTACACCGTATTTTTACTCCATAGAGTTAAAACTGTTGAAGGAAATGTGACTTAGTTAAGAATCTGATTTTGTCAGTGTCACCAATTGGCATATTAATTGACACTAAATCTGCAAAATGCCCTTGTGAATGCAAACAAAATGTGTCATTTTTAGATTAAGTAAAGAACAGATGCCTATTTCTCTGCAAAGTTCCTTTCTGAAGCTGTCAGAAAAGAAACATTTTGAGACTGAGTGAGTTTTGGCAGATGGTATTACAATTGAAATAAAAGGAAAATAATCTTCCAAATTCATACATATTTCCTTGTCATTAGAATGCCAGGGATTTCTCAACTAATATTTAAATTTTGGAATGACTCAATTTGAGTGTCCCCATAAGTAACTCATACTACTATGGTATAATGATGAAGGTTATTACTATAAGTTTCAGACAGTGGTTACACATAACTAAAGCAGAGTCTTATCTATTGTGCAAGCAAAACAAATAAAAGGGATTTTTACATCTCCTGATTAGAATTCTAAAAAAAAAAAAAAAAAAAAAATCAATGAGGTATTACATGCAAATTCTAATCTATAATCCACTAGTGTAAATCCAGATTATTTAATATATTAATCACTGTCAAATCTGTTTTATTTACCATAGCTCTCTAATATTCTTATACCATGACCTTTATTATAGTATCTGAACACTCAATCAAAAATTATGGCCACTGTCAAGAACCATTGAACATGTTACTAAAGCTTGTATCACTCCTGGGATTGTCATAAATAATTTATGAAGTGCCTAGCTCAAAACACTGTAGTCTGGTTGCCTATCATTGCAGTGGATGGGGGAAAAAAATGTAAAATTTGCCATACTGGATCTGATCCATTTAATCATATGTCCTGTCTCCAATAGCAGCCAATACCCGAGGCTTCTGAGGAATTTAATACCCAACCCCATCCCTGATAAATGCATCTATCCAATTTTACACAGCTGCACATGGAAGCCAAAGAAGGAATCTTTTCCTGACCACTTGCAATCAGTTTGTCCCTCAAAGCATGAGGTTTGATTAACCATCTGGATGCCACTGTTGGTTATATATTTCAGGTATCCATTTTTAATAATAAGGCTCTAGTATTTGATTCACTGACCTGAAATACAGAATGGTGACTTTTTCTGAAGAATTCCCCAGGAAAGAAAACAAAGGGGAAAATGTATTGTGCTAAGTGACATTTTGAAAAGTTGCCTATGGACTTTAGAGATATGGTAGAGCCGTAATATAATGTAATGTAAAGTGGGTTTTCTGAGTTTGCTGGAAAAGTGATTATTTGTAAGACTACGTTAACAAAATCAGATGAATTTGAAATATATCTCAGTAGAGCCCTGCGTGGATACAGAATTTGTATTTGCATCGGATCCATGATCCACCAACATAGTCCATGGATATCTGCACATTTGTACGGCTCTTTATATCAGCAAGCCCCAGATGAGGCTGCCTCATGAATATTGATTACAGTGCATAAAAAAAACATGTAGCTCTAGTTTTAGCTAATCAAGGCACACTAAAATATTGCAGACTTTCTCTTTCCTTTGATGGAAGATGTAATGCATGAATACCAAGATTAAGGCAAGACTATAAAACATGCAGGTCCCATTTAAGTCAGTTCTGCTGATATTAATAAAATGTAATATTTACCCGGTTTCCACCCATGTGACAGCACTTTTAATGAGCAATGACAACCCAGGAATTTAACTCTAAAACACATATCAACAGAAGACCATTGTATTGACTACTTATTTGTTTTGGCTTCACAATAATCCAGGAATTTAACTATTAAAACACATATCAATGGAAGACCATTATTTGTTTTGACTACTTATTTGTTTTGGCTTCACAATTTTAACAAATCAAACAAAAATTGCCCATACAATATTTACAGAAATATAAGTACAATCAATGTGAAAACTGTGTCTGCAAACTTTTCACCAGCTGTTTCACATCAGGCTTATATTCTGTTGTAGCAGCACAAAGATAGTCGGTCAGATGTCTGTCAGCAAGGGTAGGTCTACACTACAGCATTAATTTGAAATATCTTATTTCAAAATAGTTAATTTGAAATAAGTTATTTTGAAATAATGCATCTACACACTAAATGCATTTTGAAATAGCCTTTTTCTATTTCGAAATACCGCATCCACACTGAGTGGACACTGATTCGGATTTAAAGCCGGCCGGAACCAGGTCAGGCAGGGCATCAGGTCAGGAGTGTCTGTGTGTGGCTGTTGCCTGAGGCTATCTGAGGCCTGTGCTTAAAGGGACACCCTCCCCCCCCGCCCCAGGCAGCCAGTTCTCAGGTGTCCCTGCTTGCTTGCCTGCCTCGATGAGGGACAGCAAACCATCTGTGTCTTAGAGTGCTCTGGTTGCCCTCACTCGGGACACCATAACACTCTGCAACATGGAGCCAGAGCTGCCCCTGGGCACTCTGGTGCGTCTCAAGGACGCGTTGCTATCAGTCTGGCTGCACTTGCTGCAGGGTGCCATCTGGGAGGTCCATCAGGGGGTTGTCAGGATCCAGGAGGCCCTGCGGAAGAGCGTCCAACCTGAGGAGCACTCATAGCCTCCCTAGTCTTCCCCACTGGGGGCTTGTGCCTCATTCCTCCCTCACGTCCTTCCATGTACCCCTCCCTAGCCCCCCTTCCTAATGTCAAATAAAATACACGTATTTTCAAAAATATAAACTCTAACAAAACTGGGAGGGGGAATGAAACTATGGGGAGACTGGGGAAAGGAGCCAAGAGAGGAGAGAAAAAAGGGTGGGAGAGAGGAGGGGGAAACCTGGGAGGAGGGAGCTAGAAGGGGGAAGCAAGGGGAAGAAGGGGGAGGGGAAGCTCAGGGCTCAGGGGTGGGGGTCTTGCCAGGCTAACTGTCTCCCAGCACAGCTGGTGCGGGGGCCTCGGTGTCCCTGGGGGGATGGGGAGGAGGGTGTGGAGGTTGAGGAGGGAGAGGCAGGAGTGGGAGGAGGAGTGGTAGCTGGGGAGGCAGCAGGCGCTGGAGCGGCACGAGGCAGCACGCTCTGCACCAGGGTCTGCAGGTGTTCGCAGATGGCACGACTCTGGGCAAGCAGCTCCTGCCGGAACCCCCACTCATCCTGCACCCGGTGCTCCAAGGTGCAGTGCAGGGCTCGCGGGGCCCCCAAGTGCTGTTGTCAGTACTCCTGGCGTGTTCGGGTGGACCTGCTGAGCCCTCAGGTGCGGGAGGATGTCCCGGGCGGGGTGGTGCGCCCTGCACATGCAGCTGGTGTGGCTGTAGAGAAACAAAAAGTTCTCCCTGGGGACACAGTGGGTAAAGCCCAGCCCCCCTCTGTGAGGTGAGGATGACCGTGCCCTGCACTGTCAGAGCCGATGTGCTTGCACAGAGGCCATGGTCAGAATATTCGGCTATCCGCGGGAGTGGGAGCTGCCCCGAGACTGCACCCATGCCCCTGTGCTGTGTATAGTGCGGCCGAGCTGGGGGGGAGATGTCCCCTGCTTTTGTGTAGAGGGGGCTTGTGGAGGGAGGCCATCCTGTTGTGTCCCACCCCGGGGTCAGGAGCATGTCATGTCTCTTCACACACGCGTGTGGCTATCAAGCCAAGGCCCCTGTGTGGCAGGCAGCTGGAGCCACCTGTCCAGGGGTGGCACACACGTGCTCGCACGTGTATAGGTTGCTGCATGATCTGTGGTAAGCAAGGCCCACGCACACAGTCCCTGGTCTCCCTCCCCGCCTTCCCCCCTACCCACCCCCCCCCCCCGGGAAGGGGACAGTGATGGCACTCACCTGGTGTGGCCTCCCCGGACAACTCCACTGCTGGGACAGCTCGGGGGTCCTGTTGGCATGGGACCCTTGGTGGCGGCTCCTGCAGCTCCTCCTCTGCCCTGGTCAGGGCCCTCCGCTCCCGGATCGGTGCCCTCTGGGGTGGCACGGACAATCCCGCCCCCCATGATGTGGTCCAGGGTGTCAAAATAGGGGCAGGTGTCTGCCCCTGTTGAGGAGCTGCCCAAGTGGCCCCTGGCATACGCCTGCTGCATCTCCTTAATCTTCATGAGCACCTACTCTTGGGTGCGCATGTGGCCTTTGGTGGCCATGGTGGCAGCTATGCGGCTATATACGGTGGCGTTCCTCCATCTAGTGCGGAGATCATGGACATTGGAGGCCTCCCCCCAAACCTCAATGAGGTCCATGATCTCCGCACTCGTCCAGGAGGGCGCCCGCCATCTCCAGCCCCTGGCTGGCTCCTGGGAGCTGGGGGACAGGGCGGGGGACAGCTGGCTGGCACTGGGTGCCCAGCTCATTCTGGGGCCACTGGGTGAGGGTCAGTGACTGCTGGCTCTGTGCTGGCAGGCCTGTAGCTGGCACATGCACTATGGCCAGAGTCTACCCCTTTAAGGGCTCCGGGGCTGAGGGAGAGGAGAGGAGTTTTCCTGGTTTGGCCCAGAGTGGCCACCAGGGCTCCCTGGAAAGGGCTGGAGGCCCCCTATTTCAAAATAAGCGTCTACACAGCGCTTATTTCGAATTAGCTATTTCAAATTTGGCATTATTCCTCATAGAATGAGGTTTACCAAATTCAAAATAAGCGCCCAGCTATTTCAATTTTATTTTGAAATAGCGGTTTGTGCTGTGTAGACGCTATTAAAGTTAATTCGAAATAACGGCTGTTATTTCTAATTAACTTTGTAGTGTAGACGTACCCTAAGAGAGGTGTGCAATTTTGATTTGATGATTCCCATAGAGGAGAATGAACTTTCACAGACATATGTAGACCCAAAGCAAGTTAGCACTTTTTTGGCACATTTCAGTAACACAGGGTACATATCTTCCTGTACATAGATCATCCAAAATGCTTCAGTGTCCTCTTCCTTATGCCTAGCTTTTAGAATACTGTTGTTTTGCAGTTCTATAATCTCTTCTTCAAATGTGGCCCTCTCAACACCAAATCTCATTGCTGAAGGTGAGACTGCCTTTACCTCAATTGAAAATGAATTTTCAGTAAATTTAAGAAATGTCTTCAGGGATTTGACATCTAGAAAATGAGAAGAAAATTTGGTTTTCAGCTCTGGGATATACACTGTAAAAAAATCAGACAAAAAAGATGTATGTTCACTCAGCTGTGTCACTTGCGAGTTGAGAATGGGTAAGTGAGTTAAGTCTTTCTCATGAAGCTGATCTGCAAAAAGGGCCAGTTTTGTTTCAAATACAGAAACATCGCACATCACAGAAGGCAGGTTTTTTTCTTTGCCCTGAAGTTTAAGATTGAGTGCATTTAAGTGGCGTCATATCAATGAGAAAAGCCATGTTTAGCAGAACTGTTTCTTCGTCTAAACACGACAATAAATCCTGGTGACCCTTTGTCTCCGAAAACACTCGTACAGCAGGCAGTAGATCCATAAACCGATCTAATACTTTTCCTTGACTCAGTCATCTAACTTCTGCAAGCATTGCCAAGTCACCATACTGTGTTTCGTGCTCCTCAACTAAAGCTCGAAATTGTCTGTTTCGAGGCATTTGCAACAATGAAGTTGGCAGCTTTTGTGATACTATCCATTGTGCTCTTGAGAAATCCTCTCTTCAGTTTGCTGCATAACTGTTCTTGGTGCAGAATGGAATGGTATGAAAAGAAATCTGGAAACTATGGATTTTTCTTCAGCAAAGCAATTAGCCCCTTCTCTTTTCCAACTATGGAGGAAGTGCCATCAGTTGTTACGGAAGTAAGCTTCTTCAAAGCAGTGCATTTTCCTGGTCCTTCAAAAAATGTCATCAGCACAGAATAAACGTCCTCTCCCCTAGTTTGACCCATCAAAAGTAGCAGAGTAAGCATTTCTTCAACATACTTTTTGCCATTGAAAACACACACCCAGATTATAAGCTGAGATATGTCTGAACGATCAGTAGATTCGTCCATTGCCAGACTGAAATACTCAGTGCTTTCAATGTCTTTTAGCAATTTAGAAAACAGATCATCTGAGATGCTTTCACTTCGTCTTACTACAGTTGAATTAGACACTTGCGGTTTTGATATTTGTTTAACTATATCCTCTTTGTTTTTAAATTCTGCAAAAAGTGATTTGCTGCAGTCCAAGAAGCACTGCTTCATCAATTCACCTTCTATAAAAGGTCTTTTTGATTTAGCTATGTGCCAAGCCATTTTAAAGAAGGCTTTTGTAATGGCATCACTGTCTTTAACTTGTGAACGGAACATATCTTGTTGAGAACGGAAACCTTCCAGTAAGGACCATATCTTAGCTTTTCTTAAATTGCTGTCAAGTGGATACAGGTCTTTGAACTCAGGGTGACAAGATTCATGATGCCGTTGCAGGTTTGTTTTCTTTAATGCAGCGACAGTCTTTTGACAAAGAAGACACATTGGTTTTTCATTTATCTCTGCAAAAGCAAATTCCATCTCCCAAACAGGGCTGAAAACCCTGTCTTCATCCAACAAGTGTCTCTTCTTTGTTGCCATGTTTAATGCTTCCTATTAAAAAGAAAATTGTATACCAATGTTTTGGGTGTTTAGCTTGAAGCTTCATATTAACCTAAGAACTGTCATACTGGGTCAAACCAAAGGTCCTTCTAGCCCAGTGTTTCTCAACCAGTGGTACGAGTACCCTTAGGGGTACTCAAAAGAAGTCTAGGAGGTACGTCAACACAACTGAAATTTGGAGAAAACTGAATTTTTGTTTTAAGTTTTACACTGTTTTATTATTTTTGTATTTTTTTCACCCAAAAATGTCATCGCCCACCCAGCTATGATTAAGTTGTTTAAACAAATGTGTTGCAATGGTAGAAAAAAAATTTGTGTGTCTGAAAACTGTAGATATTGGGGATACTTATAATTTTTTTTTTTTTGAAAAAGGGGTACTTTATAAAAAAAAGGTTGAGAAACACTAATCTAGCCCAGTATCCTGTCTGCCGACAATGGCCAATACCAGATGCCCCAAAGGGAGGGAAACACAACAGGTAATCATCACCTGATCCCTCTCCTGTCATCCACCTGCAAACAAAGAGAGGCTAGGGACACCATTCCTACCCATCCTGGCTAATAACCATTGATGGACCAAACCTCCATGTATAGCTCTTTTTTGAACACTGTTAAAGTCCTAGACTTCATCAGATCCTCTGGCAAGAAGTTCCACAGGTTGACTGCAGAAGGCGAGTGAGATGTTCTGGCGGTGGCATGAGAACCAGGACTAATAAACGCTAGGGGAAGAGTTGCATGAAAGAAAGAGGGTTTTTAACTCAAACCAACCAGCTGCTGGATAGAATTCAAGTGTTGAGTTGGGGCACCCTGGGACACAGGAGAAGTGGGGGAGCAGAAATCCATGACCTAAACTTGGAGTGTCAGAAATGAGTCCTCATCAGTGCACAAAACATGGAGGGGAGGGGCTGTCCCTCCTTCTAACCCTTTTGTGGGGTACTTAAGGCCTTTTGTGCATTTCTTGGAGTGATTTCACTCAGAAAGTTTCCAAGCCAGAGTGCCCCGACCAGCGGTCACAAGAGTTCAGGGTGGCTGCCTCAACTGATTTTTGGAAGGGACCCACAGAGCCCAGGGCAGCCCGTGGGATTACCAGGGACATGGCTCCACTCTGTAGTAACAGTAAAGCAGAGCACAGCAGCCTGGGAGAGGGCAGGGGGGCACAATGGAGCCGGCTCCTGCCACTGCATGGTTCTCCCCAGGTTATTCATGGCTCTCCTGGAATAAAATAGATACTGGGTCCTCTGCCTAGCCCAGCCTCGCCTGACACTGTGCTCCCCTCCCCCACCTAACACTTGGCAGAGAAGGACCCAGCCCAAACGGACCCCAGGACCCCAACCCAGCCCAAGCCTAGAGTTACCATATTTGAACTTTCAAAGAAGAGGACACCTGGTGCCTGCCGGTGCCGCTGCGGTGGCGGCTGTTCCACTTGTACAGGAGGCCGGGCTCGGAAGCCAGCAAACTCGTCCCTGCACACGTGAAGCTCAGGGCTGCTGCTGCCCCTGCTGGCTCTCATGGTGCGAGGGGACGCTGCATACCAGGCTCCCACTTCTGCACCGCCCCGAGATGTGTGGCAGTGTGGGCTCCAATGGCGCTGTCAACCAGCCGGCAGCCCGGGCTGCTGCGGGGCCAGAAGGAGAGAGTGGGGGGCCAGGGAGGCTGCTGTCTGGGGCCTGTCCTGAGGCATGAAGTTAAAGGCACCGAGGCAAGAAGTGGCATGACTAGAAAAGGAACCCAGGAATTCTGCTTCCCAGAATCCCTTCCTTTCCCCTGCTCACCCCACCAAGCACCAGCTCCCACAGTCCTGACAGAGCTGAGACTGGAACCCCCAAATCTAACAAACAAACCTACTGCCCACCCACAGGAAAGGAAAGAAGCCAGAAGTTTTAGCGCCCAGTTCCCTGCTCTAATCCAGTGCCCCTGCCCTCCCCTCAGAACCAGGCACCCTCCAGCCCTCCCGCTCCGACCCAGTGCCCCTTCCCTCCCCCAGAGCCAGGCATCCCCAGCCTCCCTGCTCTAACTCAATACCCTTTCCCTCCCGCAGAGCCGGGGACATAAATCTAGTGGGACGGAGGGTAACACCCTGGGTCTCACCAGAGCCACGTGCTTTTCCCTCAGGCGCTGGGGCCCGTGCGCAGAGCGGCTGTGAATGGTCCAGGTGTGCGGCTCCGAACATTCCATTGAAGACACATGCCGCTGCCCCCTCCCTAATCCCTTTTGCAGAGCAAAAAATCCCAGACTTTTTTTGCCTTTTAAAAAAACCTGGCCAGCCGGCGATTTAACATGTGAAAACAAGGACATGTCCAGGAAAAATCGGATGTGTGGTAACCCTACCCAAGCCCCAGCACAGACCTTTCTCACCCCAGCCTCACTGCCTGGCTCCACCACTGCCTCACTGTCTCGCTGCCCAGCTCTGCCACTGCCTTGCCATGTGTCTGTTGCCACCCCCAGCAGCTCCTGCACACACGCTGACGTGGCCTGGATCAAGGAGGCACTGCCACTGTGGCAGATGCAGCAGGCCAACAGCTCCCACGCATGCGCAGACGCGGCTTGTGTCAGTGCCGCGTGGCTCTGCTTGTAGGGAGGCACTGCCGCTGTGGTAGACGTGGCAGGCATGCTCTGCCACCACCTCTTGCCACCCCCCCACCGGCCGGCAGCTCCTGCGCACATGGCCTGGCTCAAAGCCACGTGGCTTGGCACTCCGCTTGGTGTGGCCCCTGGAGCCCCAGCAATGAGGGAGGCATGCGGCCCTGGAAGCGGCTCAAGGCACCGTGGGCAGCATGCAAAGGGACCATGGGCTGCATACGGCCCATGGCCACGTGTTGTGTAGGCCTGATGTAATGGTTTATCACCAAAGAGGGGCAAGTCTGACTCCTATGGGAGCTTAAATTTTAAATCAATATTTCTTGTTCACTACAGTATGAAAAAAAGAGACATTTTCTGCCACTGAGTATAACTAATGATAACTTTAGCTGTGCACAAATCAAGATTGATTGAAGGGAGGCAAGCTGCTAGCAAACTGAGAATGCTCATTAAAGTTCTCCCTTTATATGTTTCTGCAGAAATTGATGTTATCTTCCAATCTTCAAAAAGGGCTTGAAGTAGGCAACAGGTGGTGCTCTAGGTTCCTGAGTCATTTAAGCCTGCATTTTCAAAAATGTCTTGTGGGTTTTGTGCCTCAATTATTGAGGCACATTATCCTGAATAATTATCCTTATAATTCAAGCCTCTTTGGCAACTCAGCCCTCCAGCCTAATCACACACTACCTGTGTGAAGTATAACAAACCCCTTCTGTGCTACACATCTACCAGGGGCCCACCACAGTGTCCACTGTTGTGTCCCTTTGAGTCCATTCACCACTCAGAGAGAAAGTGGAATCTTCAGGGCTTCCCTTCCTGGAAGCAGCATCTTCACCCTTGCTTCAGAGCTGTATCTCTAAAAGTCCCATCACAGTCCAGCAGTTCCCAATAGCTCTTTACACGAAGGTGTCCACCGTGCTGCCACTTTCTCAACCAGCCAGTCTCCCATACCTAGCAGCCTCTAAAGACAGTGTCTGCTGTCTGATCCTTTTATAGGGCCCTGCAGTTCCTTCCTGATTTCTTTATTACAATGGAAAATTACAATTAAATCTTGCAATTAAAAAAACAACAAAATAAAATACAATAAAAGTTTCATGCTGTTCGTCATTTCTGTTAAAGCCCCTGCTCTTAGTCAGAAAATGACATAAGAATCTCAGCTTTCAAGTTCTTAAAAAGTAAGCTTTTAGCTCTCATGGCTGTGGAGAAAAGTTTGAAAATATGGACACCAAAGACACAAACAAATGGAAAGCAAATAAAAAGAGCCCAGAATTATTATTTTAAAAATCTCATTATTTTTTACCCAACCTCATAATACTTGGGGACCTGACTCATATTATGTAATGCTTGGGTTTGGTGGTACTGGATTATTTGCCTAATAATATTTGTTTAGCATTTATGTGTTCAACAGATTATGTTAAAAGGGTCTGTAATGTAAGAATAACATGGCAACAGTAGCAGTGTATTTATTCAGGGACTACTGCCTGTTAGTTTGATTAGTGTGGTTGAGAACAGGAGATACAGTTAGAAGAGCTGATTTTATAAATGTAGTCATTTGATTTATCAATAAAGTTAGCCAGAAAGAGAGTAAATGTTTGGACTTAATAGATATGTGAGATTTTTCAAGTGATTAGCACCCACATCAGGGCCAGATTTTCAAAAGATCTCAGCTGCTATTTAGGTGCCTCAGCAAAGGCTATTTTGTTAAGGGAATTCAGCATTCAGTAGCTCCCGTTGCAACTCTTATGGCCAGATTTTCAGAACAGCGTAGCACACACCATTTCGAGCTCCTTTGAAAATCTGGCCCCAGTTGTTGGTGTCCCTTGTTTTTGAAAATCCCAGCCCCTGTGTACATTCTGTTCTTAGCTCCCATTGATAGATTCCAAAATGGTGTTGCTTGTCTTAACTGAATAGGTGAGTAGAGTGATTACAGCAGGGATTTGCTCTGGCACCTGTGGTCCTTGGCAGGACAGACATAGTGTGCTGAATGCTTAAAATATTTGCTTTTTGCAGCCTACATGACAGCCTCCATTATACCGTACACTTACTCTGAATGTATGAGAGTGCAGGCAAGTCACGTTGCCCTGTTGCCTTATATCTTGAGTTGACATTGCTTATGTACATTTTGATATTAATATATTGCAGTTGGGGAGGTTTGAGGAATTTACATCTGTGCAATGGATTTAATAGGCTGGAACTCTAATCTAATCAAATATGTACTGTATTAAAATCTATCAAGCAGTTGCAGAAAAATCATCATAAAGTTACTCTCCCACAGAAGAATTCCAACATGTGTGCATGGAATCCATATATTCCTGGTTTGTTTGGAGTGAATATC
Organism: Pelochelys cantorii; assembly: GCA_032595735.1. Taxonomy (NCBI): domain Eukaryota; kingdom Metazoa; phylum Chordata; order Testudines; family Trionychidae; genus Pelochelys; species Pelochelys cantorii. The sequence continues at coordinate 325,532,913 of CM064326.1, read as the reverse complement.
TGAGTGAAACTGAAAGATAAAAATACTGGGTTTTGTTTTTATCTGATTGATCACCTTCCTCTTTCTCCCCGCCTTTTACAAAGAGCAAGAATGTAGGCAGCCAACTCCCTTTAAATTAAAAGTGGGTGTTAGCCTTTGGCTGCAGACTTGAGATGGTTGTATGCAAAACAGATTGTATTCCCAAGGGATCTAGAAACTGTATTCTTTCATATGACTTCCTAGGTCAGTAACCAAATCTAAAGTTTCTAAGTTACAATAATAGCTCTGAATGGTCAAACTCCATTAACTCTTGTTGTGGATTGTTAAATACATAAGGATATAATAAGGGAATTAAATAAGGAAGAGTTTGAAAGGCAAATGTGTGAAAGAAAATCCAATTTAGGAAGACCAGTCACTTACTAGGCAGCAAACATCAGTGTGTAACAAACGCTGAATTTATGAAGTCAGTAGGTATCAAAAGTTTAAAGATTTAAACACTCAGAAGATCAAAAAGAATATCATTTTCCAATATATTGTCTTTGAAGTCCAAAAAATGTACCATAGTAAAGCTGTTTTAATAAAATCATTAACAAAGGAACAGTGTGCAGCTAACATATGGAACTGGAGTCATTCAAATTGATAACATTGCATAGAGTTTATATACTTTAGTCTCCTTTTCTGGGACAAAATGAGAGAGTGCAATACCATATGAGTTACTATGTCATTACCACAGTATCAACAAAATACAGTATTCTGAACTATTCTTCAGGAACTATGTATGTAATTATTATAACAGTTGTACTTGGTGTTGCAGATACATATCGAAACAGCCCCAAAGGGCTTGCAATTTAAGGGTGAGATTTTCAGTGTTCCATCCTCTCACCTACAGTGAAGCATACTGGCAAAACATAGTATGCCTCTTTCTGATTTTTAGTGCTTCTACACACATCTGGTGTCCAACTCTCATTTGTTGTAATGGTGGGTAATGAGAGGTTAAGTCAGGAAGACATAAGTCAAAAGACAAGTACTCTAATGCTACATCTACACTGCAGTGCTATTTCGGCATACTGCAGTATCCCGAAATAGCCATCCCACGTTATTCCAAAATATAACAGGTTCACTATTCTGACATCCCTGTAAACCGCAAACATTTTGGAATAGCAGGTTTTTTTTAAAAAGCACCAAATTATGAAATAAGCTATTTTGAAATAAGATTGAAATAAGATACGCAATTTGCATAGCTCAAATTGCATGTTATTTCGAGCTACGGTGCAGTATAGATGCACCCTAAAGGATTGAAATTGATGAAGTAGAACAAATGTTCTCTCTGCCCCCCATTACAAATGTATTTTGCCAATCAGCAAAAATTTTTATCGAAGTATAACTATATAAACCGAAAAGTTGTGCAAAATTTACAGGAACCGGGTGTGAGCCAGAGATCAGCTGATTCACAGATCACACAGGTTCTCCCCCCTCTCCCCCCCGGCCCCTCGTTGTGCTTAAATGTATTAAGAGTCTTCTGGCCGGGGCCGGGAGCTAACCCCTCTGCGGCTCCCCCACTTATCGACTAGTCAAAGGAAAATCCATCAACTAGTTGGTTAGTTGATTAAACTAAATTTAACATCTCTACTCACTACAGTCCACTTTGGACATGGTGATTCTTTCCTCTAGAGTTATAGCCTTTCCTGTAACTTTAAGAAGGGCTTCTTGGTTGCAGAACACTGGTATGGCTTCCATATGGCCAAAAGACAATTGAGGACTTACCCTCTGACTTGATTTTTATTTTCAGAGAAAAATGACAAAATGTTACATTCCATGAAGAATTCTTGAGCGGCATTGCATTCATTCACTGGAGGCAGGAGCTTTAATGGCAAAGCCACAGCACACCCAGTTTTCAGAAATAAAGTGTTCCTAAGACTGCATCCAAAATTTGTCTTACATAGTTTCACCTGACCCAGATAAAATACTTACCTGTATTCTTTCCTAAGCCACATTCAAACACTGATGAACAGGCCTTTCATGCACTGGATGTGGGATGGTGCTTGCCATTTTATTGTGCAGATCAGATGATGGGTTGGGTTGGTTTTTTCATGGACTGTTTCCAGCTACATAAATTCCTTTTTTTTAAAATGATATTTGGAGTAGCTCAATCCACACACCCCACAAAGGGCTCATTCAACAGGGGTCCAAGTGACATCAATGGCCTTTCTCAACTATGTTTCAATATTGAACATTTGCAGGGCGGTTACCTGGTTTCCATATATACTTTTACCAAACACTGCTATTATGGCTGCGTCTAGATGTAAACTCTGGGAAGGCAGTTCTGCAACCATTCTTTAAGAAGACTACAAGCTCACCTCCTATGGCTTGTACGTCAAGTGATTGTAATATGCATGTGCAACCACTCCATGGAAGAAAAGATAGTACCTGTATTGTAACTTGTTCTTTGAGATGTGGATGCAGACATGTATTCTACTATCCATCCTCCATCCCTCCCCAGTCTCCACTCTATCTTAACTATCAGAATTTGGCATGAAGGAACTAAGAAGGATCAGGATGGTCCAGCCCTTACATAACCTGAGCCAGAAGGTTGCAAGTGCCTCCCCAACAGATACCGCTACATAAAGTTTTCGCTGGCTTCGGTGTGCTAGGCATACACACACCTGAGTGGAATACATCTCTGCACCTATTTCTCAAAGAAAAATCATCATACAAGTTGTCGTAGCTCCTTCCCCACTCTGGCACGATGAATGCAGAAGTGGGGGCCCGCAAAAGTACCCCAAAACCTTATCTTTCCAGGCTTTGGTAAAAAAAAAAACTTCCCCCCCAAAATCTTAACAACTAGATTTTGTGGATAAAAACTCCACTGCCACCACCCAAGTAATGCTAAGAAAATCAGGGGAGAGATCACTTGGGAAATCTAACTCCTAAAGCGCAAACCAGGACACAAAAATTAACCAATACCAGGTTAATAAAAAGAAAAGAGAAAGAACTTTTATTATTGCCACAATATTCCTGTTGCAAGCATAATGACTAGATGGAAAAGTAACAAAGTAATATACTCATGGAGGGGAAACCCACCATGGGCCAGGAGCTTAGTTACAAAGGAGAGCAAAACCGATTTCTAAATGCACAGACATCAGATCCCATTTCCCAAACCATAAAACAATAAAATCTAACGGATTTATCTAAACTTTACCCTACTTACAGATAGTGAATTCTTTTCTTGGGGGGAGTCATTCTGTCTGTCCACCTCAGTAGCTGGAGAGAAACTGCCCAGAGACAAAGGAGGGAGAAACCAAAAATTCCTTTGTCCCAGTTTGCAATTCCTAGCTACATTCCTATTGGCCAACTCTACCTGTCTTAGGTATAGTTAACCCCTTAGTCCCTAGGCTGCTGGCTAACCCCCATGATCATGACACAGGTAAGCAATTCGTTTATTTTAGCAATTCTGGGAGGAAACAAAAACTGGTAGACTGGACTAAATATTACTAAATTTTGAAAATGAATGACGAAAGATGTAGATTAAAGAAGATAGGTATTGCAGTGAGTAGTACATAAGGAAATAAATGGTTGTCAAGTCAATGCTCCGGAGTCAATATATTTAATAGATCTGGAATATATTTATAGTATAAGTACACAACCTACTCAGGCATACAGTATTTCCATTGTGCAGGAAAAAAACATTATATGCACCCTTTCGTCCATAAGAATAAATAACAAGTGAAATAATTTGCAGTTGCAGACAAGATCTGGAATGTGATGACGGTGGGTATCTGGGTTTTGCTGACATGAGGATGGCAGTTGGAGAACAGCATTATTTTGGTGTTTGGTTTGAATTGGGTAAACATGGTTTTGACTGAGGGGTGATGGGTTTTCAAAGTGAGTAGATTTGTAAGGGTCTTTTATGTGAAGAATGAAGCTGCTTTCTTTGTGCCTATAGGATTGTTTGTCCTAATATATCTGTTAAGACAAAGAGAGATTTAGCCCTCAGTTTTTGACTCAGTTCATTTTTTCATATCCTTTGTTTTGTAAATTAATATAGTGTAGATGGGAGTGATGATCTTCATTTTCCAATCTGAAATTCTGTTAGCGTTTGCAAACCTGGACAGGTTTCTGAAACTGTTAGTTCAGAGGGCTATAGCAAACTGAACATGAAAAGCTACATCCATGGCTGCCTTAAAAAGACTTCTCTGACTTGTGTAGAACAATTGGCTGAATGAATGTACAGTTTCTGATATATTTTTGCTGAGTTTTGTAAGGGGATCTGTAACTCTTTCCAAATGGTAACAACATAGTTATTGCATTTGTTTTATACAACCTCTCAAGTTGTCAGTGTGAACATTCACTTCTCATGGATGTTTCTAGTATCAATTGAGAATTGAAACTTAAATGATTGGCTGGCATTCAGGAAGAACCTTTATGGAAACTTCAACTGTTTGACTATAGTAGAGGTTCCTTGTACTGTTGGTTTTTTAACATAACATGAATGAGAGACTTGTCCAGCATGTAGTGAGAGTATGAAGATGCAATAGAATAGGAAATGGGGAAAGCAGAGAATGGAGTCAAACAAACAAAAAATGAGCAACGAATGCAGATCAGTGAATGGAAAAACACCAATCTCATCTGGAAGATCTGTTCTATAGGTTCCACAAGGAGTCCTTATTTGTGTGACTGGCTTTTTCCATAGCAAGTGACCCTAGCTGGCATTGAGTTGTGTAGCTGTATAGGGATATTTTTCACCAGGGTGAATCTTCTTGAACAATTTCTTCCATATTTAGACACTAAAAGTACTTTCAGTAGTAGCAGGCCTATTTTTCTTTTTCAACCTCTTCTTACTGTGACTGATGCAAAGAAAATCCCAGTGTCCTTTTCTTCAGATGTTCTTATTTTTCACTTAACATTATAGAGACACTCACACACACACACACACACACACACACGCACACACACATATATTTTATATGGAAAATATAAAAATATGGGTAGTAATGATGCAATGTAAGCTGTTGTTCTAAAACCTGTGGCTTTTGTGTCTTTCCCCAATGTGGCATATAGCAAGTACTACATGAACTACAAAAATGAGTCCTTCCTTTTGGTGTTGGAAATGGATTCTCTTCGTCTTAGCATATGAAGAGCCATAATGCTTCCCTTCTTTCTATCCCCAGGAATCTGCAGTGAACTCATTATGAAAGGACATGAAAGGCAGCACCTTTTTCAGAAAGCAGACTTAGCATCAGGATTGTTAGCATAAGCAGGCCACTGTGTGGTGGTACTGCCATCAATTAATAAAGGGACCTGCTCATATGCAAATTAAAGCTCCTTGAGCCTTTTTTTAAAAAAACCTAGGATTTTATGTTAATACTTGAGCATCTAACGAACACATTTGAAAGAAGGTGACTCATTCTGTATTTAAAAACCTGGCTCAAGTGCATCATAAGCAAAGTCCCTGAATATTGCCATATAATTTGGATCTTTTTCTGACAATTACTACTGTGCTGCTAACTGGATTCTACTTTTCTGGCAATGAATCAAATGCACGACTTACACTGTGCATATATTCTATACACAGCACATATGGTCACAAAAGAGGAATTTCTGTGTCCGAACTTGATATGTGTATTGTCCAAACCTTGCAATAAAACCTTGCTAGTTTTCACCTTCAAGATTTTTTACATTTTTTTTCTTGAATCAATAGCTCCACTAGATCATATGAAGAAGTCCTCTACAAATACTGTTCTGCCCGAAGATGAAATATTATATTAATTTTTAAAAAGACAAAGTAAACAACAAGGAACTAAATTTTCCCTTCTGTTACCCAGGGTAAACCATTGAGGTCAGTGATGTTTAAGAAGCATAAATTAGTTTATTTCATTATTGTAAAGATTTTTGGCACATTGTTATGCTTCCTGTGATGCTGCTGGTTGCAGAAATTACATAAAATTTATAAAACCCCACAGCCAATTGTCTCAAAGGAAAATTGGAAAGCACAGTGTAAGTTAGTCGTCTTCCCAACTCCAAATTACTGTTGTGAGAAGTAGCCTCTTCCGTTTGTATTTATAATATTGTCCTTTTATAAATGTTTACTGCTTGCTTCTCATCCCTGACAATCAGCACCAGACACAGTGGAACAAATAATGAAGAGTAACTGCAGTGCACACAGCCACAATTGTTCAAATGTCTAGCTTGCTATTTTATGAAACATGAAAGTATTGCTCTCATGTAATCTTTCAGTCCCCCAGTGAAAACAGAATACATGCCACTTTTTAATGACAAGAAAAATCATCAGGAGGCTGCTTAAATCAAATGTAGCAGAAGATTCTCCTAACAGCAGCCATGCAGTAAACTATGCTCTGCTAACCTTATCTTCCAAACTTCAGCAAGCAGCCCAGGGTTTGCACTCTGGCAATTCCATTTGACTGGTCTGCATAGAATTTTAATTAAATATAGCTCTCAGGCTGTATCTCAAATGGAAGAATGAAATTAATGCATACCCCTATATAGAATGTGTGTCTATTGTTATGGTGCACAAAGGTGATTTTTAAATTTCATTTTTTCCGAAGCAATGACTATGCTAAGAAGTTAGATAATTAGTGGTTTAATCCATCCATTTCAAGAAATAAAATAGGTTCTCCATAATATGTCCAATTCATTAAATTTTTACAGATTTTTACACTAGAAAATGAGAATGTCCATCTGAAATATCAATAGCTGGGCTTGTTCATAAATACTATTATGCATCATTACATTAGAAAAACCTTGGCTAATAGGCCAATATTAAATCATCAAATTATTTTTGTATATTCACAGAAAATACAACCACTGTATATAAGTTATTCAGGTATACTATTAGGAGAGTATATGTGCATTGCAATAAATCAATAAACTTAAAAAACCCCACAAATGTAAGAAACGAAATCACAAAGCATTGTGTGTATATGTGTGTGTGTGTGTGTGTGTGTGTGTGTGTGTGTGTGTGTATAAGATGAATTATATACACTTACACTCTCTATATATTTATATATTTATTAGATACCTTTTTAATGTGTTCTTTCACAGAAAGTAACTATATTATCATTAAGATAAATCAATAAATAAGAATACAAAAGCTTCGCAAGATGAAGGTAAAGTGTGTGTCTATGTTTGTAAGACAAATCCTTTAGGGTATGTCTACACTAGCCCCCTAGTTCAAACTAGGGAGGCTAATGTAGGCATTCGAAGTTGCAAATCAAGCCTGGGATTTAAATATCCCGTGCCTGATTTGCATCTTCCCGGCCGGTCGCCATTTTTTTTTTTTTTTTTTTTTTTTTAAATTTACAAGTCCGGACTAACTGCCCGCGTCTACACGCGGCAGGGACCCGGTAGTTCAAAATAAAGCCCTAGTTCGAACTACCTGTTATTCCTCCTGGAATGAGGTTTAACAGGTAGTTTGAACTAGGGCTTTATTTCGAACTACCGGGTCCCTGCCGCGTGTAGATGCAGGCAGTTAGTCTGGACTTGTAAATTTCAAAAAATGGCGACCGGCCGGGAAGATGCAAATCAAGCGCGGGATATTTAAATCCCGGGCTTGATTTGCAACTTCGAATGCCTACATTAGCCTCCCTAGTTCGAACTAGGGGGCTAGTGTAGACATACCCTTATAGTGTTGTATCCCAGGTGGGCAGGAACTTTTTTTAAGCAAAACACTGGGCCTTCATAGCAAGATATAAATATGAGTTTTGCTGATCATATATTCACTAAGGGTAAAATTCATCTTTGTAGAGATGGTCAGCACAGGATCTAAGTGCTACTTGCCTCAGGTTTGACTATCCATGGAGCATAGACCAGTCTCCCTATGTCTAGTGCCAGGAAGCCCAGGGCTTTGTAAAACCTGGAAAGGATTTTCTAGGATCAGTCTCTTTTATTGGGTTGTTCTAAAGTTCTGGTGAGGGGTCTGGACTAGAAAATCCCAGGACCTTTGCTGTTGATCATCTTATTTAAATAAATTATTTTCCACTTGTGCATTTGCTATTGCAATTCTAAAATAACCCTAGCAAAGAGACGCAAATTGTGTAAAATTGAGAATGCAAACAGAAGGGTTCAATTTACTTCAGAAAGACATATTAGGGACATAACATTTTGTAATTAACAGAAAAACTTAGACGAAGAAAAACTTAAGACTAAGGTACAGACAGGCTTTTGAGCTTTAAATTACTCTATGGAGTTCCTCTTTGAGTTAAATACCATCTGCCAATCTTCACAGGAGAATTGTTCATTCTTTATAGCTTCAGGGATAGTCAAAGCAGGAACTCCAGCACAGGCCAGTGTGACAGAAAGACCTGCCCTTGGAGTGCTGCTGCCAGAAATTCTGCCTATTCATTAAGATGCCACAGCAGTCTAAACAGGTTCAGTCAGAGCAGAACCAATGTTTACTATTTCAGATGTGTATCTTTGAGAGGTATCCAGCAGAGAATATTTTTAAAAGCTGTTCCTTTCAGACTCACTTTGTCAGTTAAATCTTTCTTTCCTGTCAGCCTTTTACAGCACATCAAGGGGAACCTCATCACAGAATAGCTGTGAAAGGAAGGACTCAGTTCAAGTCATGCAGGTGGACTCGTGCTAGGCCAATAATTTACAATGCAGATGAACTAGGATTATTCTATCTAACCTAGGTTTATAGCAGGGCTGTTGATTAATCACAATCAACTCACATGGTTATATAAGAAAAAATTAATTGTGATTAAAAAAGAATATCAATTGAATATCAATTGTTAAAAAGAATATCAATTAAAATTAAATATTTGGATGTTTTTCTATATATTTTAAAATATACTGATTTCAATTACAATACAATACAAAGTGTTTAATACTCACTTTATATTTTTATTACAAATATTTGCACTGTAAAAACGATAAACAAAAGAAATAGAGAACTATAGTGAAATCATACAAGAACTATAGTGAAATCTGTTTATTATGAAGGTGCAACTACCAAGTATAGATTGTTTGTTGTTACATAACTCCACTCAAAAAGAAAACAAGGTGAAACTTTTTTGAGCCTACAAGTCCACTCAGTCCTATTTCTTGTGCAGGCAACTGCTTAGAAAAATAAGTTTGTTTATGTGAGATAATGCTGCCTGTTTCTTATTTACACTGTCACCTGAAAGTGAGAACAGGTTTCCGCATTGCACTTTTGTGACTGACATTGCAAGATATACTAATGATATATCATGCTAGATATGCTAAAGATGTATCTGCTCCTTCATGCTTTGCCCACTATTCCAGAGAACGTAATTCAATGCTGGTGACTTTTATTAAACAACATGTTAATTAAATTTGTGACTGAACTCCTTGGGCTATAATTGTGTGTCCTGCCCTATATGTCATCTGATAGAAGTCTTGATTGATGACCCAGGACCTCATCATTTTTAAGAATGCTTTCACTGCAGATTTAACAAACTGCAAAGAAAGTACCAATGTGAGATTTCTCAAGATAGCTACAGCATTCAACCCAAGGTTTGAGACTCTGAAGTGCCTTTCAAAATCTTAGAGGGAGGACTTCTGAGGCATTCTTTCAGAAGTTTTAAAAGAGCAACAGTCTGATACAGAAACTACAGAACCTGAACCACCAAAAAAGAAATCAACCTTCTACTGGTGGCATCTGACTCAGATGATGAAAAAGAACATGTGTTGGTTCATGCTGCTTTGGACCATTATCAAGCAGAATCAGTCATTAGAATGAACACTTGTCCTTGGGAATGGTGGATGAAGTATGAAGGGATATATCCTTACTGCGTATGGCACATAAAAATCTTGTGATGCTGACTACAATAGTGCCATGCCAATGCCTATTCTCACTTTCAGGTGATATTGTAAAAAGAAGTGGGCAGCATTATCTCCTGCAAATATAAACAAACATATTTAAGTAATTGGCTGAACCAGAAGTAGGACTGAGTGGGTTTTGTTTTATTTTTGAATACAATTATTATTTTGTACATAACTCTACATTTGTAAGTTCGACTTTCATGATTAAGAGATTGCACTGCACTAGCTGTAATGGAGAAATTGAAAAGAACTATTCTTTTTGTTTTTTACAGTGAAAATATTTTTAATCAAAAATAAATATAAAGTGAGCACTGTATACCTTTTATTCGGTGTTGTAATTGAAAGCAATATAATTGAAAATGTAGAAAACACCTAAAATATTTAAATAAATGGTTTCCTAATATTGCTTACCTGTGCAATTAATCATTATTAATTGTTAATTGCTCAACAGCCCTGGTTTGTAGACTTACTCCACCCAAAATAATTGTATTAAAAGTGTGATATGATTGCAAAGTCAAGCACTCCAAAACTAAGAAATGCCAGATTTTAGGTTGTCCATGCAACCTTGTTCTTTAATTACATATTCACATGAAGTCAAAGGAAGAGTGCTGTATTTTGAAGTAAGTGCTATGTAGGTGGTCCCTATTTCAAAGTAAGATATGTAATTGATGTAGCTCAATTTGTGTAGTTTATTTTGAGTTAAGCCCTGCAGTGTAGACATCTCTACACTCCAGTTGTCCTATCTGTGGGGGTAGCAACACTTATTTGTCTCTCTGAGGAGAGTTGTGTGGATTAGTTAATGCTTGTAAAGTGTTTTGATGACAATGGCTATATACTGCAAGTGCTTAGTTTAATTATAATAGTGATGTTATTACAGTCCATGCTGAGTAAAAGGCAAAAATTAAGCAATGTAAATTATTAAAAATAAAGGTTGCTAAGTAATTATATTTGTAATAATCTAAAGTTCTGCTTAGTAATATGGACAGTGTTGGGAGTTTTCAATATGATTCTATTCCTTCTCCCCCCGCTTCCCCGGGGACAGCCACCACCAGCTTGGTAATGGATAGACCTGGCACCCTTGGGGCAATGTAAAGATAAGGGGGGGCAGACTATAGAGAGGTTTGGGGGGTCCTCCAGGGGCAGACTGGATAAGGTACCCACTTCTGGAGCCAGAGGTGGAGGGCTTGAGACCCCTCCCCCCAGGGGACAGGCAGCACCAGCTTAGTGATGGACAGACCTCGCACTCTTGGCACAACAGAAGGACAAGGGGGGCCCAGAATGTAGGGCAGCTTCCCTTTAAATAAATATAATTATATGCTGTAGGTACCTTTGGAAGAAGAATGCCAACATATCACAGAGCAATGAGATCATATGTGGTACATAGCATAGCTATTTGCAGAATCAAAAAAGTAGCTCAACTAAAATGTATTGTTCAAGAGACTGAATTCTGGCTTGACATACCAATTTTCAGGTCATTACTATACTTGCTGCTACCATTGCATATGTTTAAAACTTGGCATTGTCTTTGAGCACTATATCCAACTTTGCTATCCACTCACCACCCAATAAAAATCTATTCTTTCATTATTAGAAATCTTGGCATTCTGTACTGTATTTACTGAGAGTGATAACTGTTTGTTTTTCAGAGCTTCCATATGGCTGGGAGAAGATTGATGATCCCATTTATGGCACTTATTATGTTGAGTAAGTTCCCAACTTCAATATTAATTTGCTGTTAATATTTCATAACCTGGTATTAATATCCTGTGCAGTGTTTGACTTGGAAAGGTATGAGCATAATTATTTTTCCCTTTTAACTTCAGATAATGCAGGAATTATCAGACTTCAGTCCAGTTTCAGTGACTGAACATTTTCAGTGTCTCTCGGACTGGTTACTCTGTCACTTCTGCTTCAGGTCTGATCTCATCCTGTGTACAGTATTACAGAAATTTTTGGGTGGGGTTGAGGGGAGCATTTAAAACAGATCTGTTTTATTTTCAGCTTAAAAAAATGTAGATATGCATCAAACAAGGTGCTGTTTTTTCCAATCCAGGGATGAAATAAAGCTTAATCATTTTCACTTCATAAAGATACTCTTCTTGGGAGGCAAACTATGCTTTAAGTCTGAGTCACATTATTGATATGAGTGCAGGCTGTATCTTATATGACATTTTTTTACACTCACTCATGGCATTGTCGTTTTGTACCCAAAGGCAAAGCTAGAAAAGAATGATTTTTTTTATTTTCTTGGCACAATCCCTGCTTGCATTTTTCCAGGAAAATGTGGTATATGTGCAAAAAAGAGGATATTCCTTTTCCCTTCCATTTAGTATAAGTTTTTGCGCTGTCAGGAAAATTTGATTATTACCCAAAAAAATAAGGTATAACTTATTAGCTTATTTAACTAGAGCCTACATAAAATGCCCAAGAATTGATAGAGTTGAAAACAGGGCTTGTTTCTCTTCTGCCTTTTATCTTGTGTAGCCATTAACACTTGTGCAGACTTTGTCTAAACCGGCAATAAAATGATACGTAATTAAAATGACAGCATTTTATTCTCTCTGTACAAGTGTCATTGACGACACAAAGTAAAAAAGCAGCGGAGAATCAAGCCCAGAAACTATTAACTCACTTTCACCTTGTCACAGCTCACAGATAGTGAATTGAAAGCCCATCTAAGTGAGGGAAAGGGTAAAGATAGCTGTGTGTTTCATAGATTTTATCTTCAGCTCCATTTATTCTAGATGAAAGGTCTCACAAAAGAAGGCTTTGAAAAGAAAAGCCCAAACTCAGGGTATGTCTATACTATAGAGTTTTGTCTGAAAAACAGCCATTTTTCTGACAAAACTTGAGGAACATCCATACTGCAATTGCTTTCTTCTGCAACAAAATCGAAAGAACAGAGTGGTTTTTCCGGCATTGGTAATCCTCATTCTACGAGGAAGAAGACTTTTTGCAAAAGAGGTGCCCTGGTAGCCATTCTATCCATAGCAATCACAGCTTACATATGAGAGCATCCATTCAGTCTGGACACTCTCTTTTGAAAAAGCAGATTGCTTTTTCAATGCACTTTTGCAGTGTGGACACTCTCTTTCGGAAGAAGTTTTTTCAGAAGATCTCTTCCAAAAAAAGCTTCTTCCAAAAGAAGCCTGTAGTCTAGACGTAGCCTCAGATCCTTTCATTGATAGCCTCACTTTGTTTCTTGAGTTACTCAGTGCAAATTACAGTGTTTTACTATTTGCTTATCACATAGCTCTCTGACACCCTATGATCTCTTGATTCTATAGTTGCTAATTTTGGAGCTATGTTAGCTCTGGTGCTCTCCTACTTCCAAATGGCAGTGCAGAGCCATGTTGCTATCAGTTTGGGTAGGAGGATGGTAGAGTACCCCTGAGATCCCTCAGAATTTAAGAGCCAAGTTTTTAGGGTATTTTCTCCAAAGCTGAGAAAAAAGTCAAAGCACCTGGGCTTTCATTCCTGTTCCCCCAGACCTTCCAAAACAGAACCAGAAATGTAATAGTCATTTGTGGGTTAGGTTGTGAGTGGTTAGTGCACCTGGTGCTCCCCTCACCCTAGCAGGCCACTCTTAACAGTCCTGGTCCTCCTCTACTCAAAGGTGGAGTGAGGTGGTTTGAGTCCCTCCTGCAATAAGCCATGGTAGGGGAGCCCAGGCCTACCAATTCCACCAGGCTCCAACCCAGGGACTTGAGAAGGTCAACAATATCTGGTGCCTCCAAGGTGTTAGGTTCCATGGTCACTTCCTGCAACTGCTTTTCTCTTCTAGTTTTCAGTCCCAGGTAAGATATAAAGAAAAAGGAAAGGTAACCAACCTGTCAGCCCTAATTTGGCATAGGATATAGCCCCACTTCCCTCAGAAGGGCTTCTCCAGCACCTTTGTCAGGAACTTTAAGGGTAAGTCTGTCTTCTACAGGCTGCCCTGTCTGGGCTGGGTTGCACCCTTTTAAGTCCCTTCTCCAGTTGGAACGTACTCTGCTGGGGTGTGAAGCCTTGTATATTATGAAAAATGCCAAGAAATTACCCCTCTGTCTTTATGTTTGGGTTTCTATAAGATCCCTGGGTAGTAAATGATGACGTTCAGATATCTCTTTATAGTAATCCTCTTCATATCTCCCAGCTGTATATTTATGCAATTGCTAGTAGTCACTAATGATCTTCTGCACAAGTGACTGTGTATTTTAGAGATTAACAGGTGTTGTACAATTCCTGTTCATTAAGCTGTCACTGAGACATCTCCATTGTCCTAAATATTGCCTAAAACAGTCTGGAAGTATGCCAGGGGTGCACAATAATTTTTGATGGGGGGGGGAGCCACACCAAACATTTGGAAAGTGGTCGAGGACTGCACTCTTCCATGATATTAATGGAGGAGGTGCAGGGCCTGGGATGGAGGTTGGGTGCAGAAGGGAGCTTGGGGTGTAAGGGAGAGAGTTTGGGTGAAAGAGGCAGTTGTGACCTGGGGCACTAGACTGGGGTGGAGGGGGTTGGATTGTGACCTAGGGCAGGGAATTGGGGTACAGGAGGGGGTGCAGGTATTTGGGTTGTGAGCTAGGGCAGGAGGGGACTATGATCTGGGGCAGGGGATTGGGATGCCATATCTGGGAGGTGATATTGGTACAGGAGGGGGCCAGAAGATTTGGCTATGTGGCATAGGGGACAGGAGTGGGGGGCAGAGGGTTGGGGAAGGAAGTGACTGGGGTGCCAGAGATAGGCTGTGCCAGAATTACCAGCCAGCAGAGATTCCTGAATCAGCCTCCCTGCCTGCCCCGCCCCAGCACAGGCTGCAATGTTTTTAAAGAAAAAACGCCCCACAGCCACGTTTGAGCAGTGTGCGGGTGGGGCGAGGCAAGCAAGGAGCCTTCCTGGACCTCCCCGTAGCATCCGTGGGCCAGATTTGGTGGCTTGGTGGGCCAGATCCGGCCTGCAGACCATATTTTGCCCAGGCCTGGTGTATGCAGTTCCACTATATAGTCAGTGGAACTGAAATGGAGCATGCAGTTGTCTGCATTTTAAGCCTACCCTCAGTCAGGCAGCCACAGGTTCCTGGCCCCAAATGCTGCAATGCAGTTATGTTGCTAGGCTTCTGCCAAATTCACTCATCCAAAAGACAAAATATAAGTGAGGGAAAGTGTGCATTAAAGTTGTATTGTACTTATTGTAATAGAAAAGCTTTAATGAGATCTAGCAGAGACCCGGAATAGAAGAATGGATGTTCATAGACAGGCATTAAAAGTGAGACAGCATTAGTTCTATAAAGGCTTTTATAGTGAATATAAGGAGCTGTATTTTAATCTGCTAAACTCAATAATTTTGGAGTGAAAATTGTTTTGCATTTTTCATTATACCATTTCAAGTGACAGTGTTACATCTTTCTTTATTAGTAGTATTTAACAGATGACTTCATTTTTAACAAGATGAAATCACATTACAATCAACTCTCTTAATTATGTCATAAAATAGATAAATCATGAAAATATACAAATACAATCCAACATTATAGGAAGCTCTTTAATGCTGTCAAGGAAAGACTATCCTACCCTGAGCTTATTAGAACACCTGTATCTCTCTAAAATCAAGATGGGCAGTTTGTGTGTATAAACCACCGAAATAATTAGATTCAGTGTAGCACCTTACAGTGGTCAGCCATAAGAAGTATTTGGATTCTTAGCACTCTGTTAAGCGCAAAATGTCTTGCAATTTTCTCTAGAGTGTGAGGGCCTAGATCCTGCTTCTCCTCTCAATTATACATAACTACAGATTAATGGATGCATATGCTCTTAATTCACCTTGCTATTGCAGATCTAAACTCTTATCTGCAGGGCATGGACATTTGCACTAACTGTAGTAGGTGCAACTTTCTACTATGATTGGGTGAACTTTTGTACAACATTCTAACAGTACCTATTGCTTAAAGACTAAACACTGGCATCCAGCCTTCTTCCTTCCAGAGCCCTACACAGAATTCTGTGCTGACCATTTCAGCTTTCTAATCACAAAAAGAATCTCTCTACATTTATGGTTGATTAACTACAGCATGGTCTCCTTAATAGGACAGCTAACCTAACCACTTAGGTACTTATTGTAAATTGTGCATTCTGCCTCAACTGTGCAACGTTTCCTTTTCTTTTCTATCGGACACTCTTGCTTTAAAAAAACCCAGGTTCTCTAGTAATTGTTTTCTTTAATAAAAAAGTAGTTAAATCTTACATTTTGGTGCTCATTTTGATATAAATGTCCATTCATGCTTGTTTTAAGCACAATTTCAGTATCTAGATGAAAGATTTGGATACTTTTTTAAGGAAAAATAAGGTAGCAATTGAGGCCATATTAGTTAAATCAGCCTTTGCCAACTCGACTCCCCAACTAAGTTCCATACTAATATCATCAGCATAGGTGCAGCGCTGTGACCTCATGCACCAGGTTGCATTGTGCAAATCAGTTCAACAACACTAGACCTTGCCATACACCAAAAAGATACTGACCACCACAGACAGACCTCAACTTCCAGTGCAAAATAAATCACATACTCAAATTTTTGGCCACCATCTTTGACCATTTTACTGAGTGTGGGCATCTTTTATAACAGACAGCAGGGTACTGGAAATAATCGGGTCTGGATATGCCAATCTCTTTACCTCCATTCCCCTTTCCCGTCCCACATCCTTGTCCCTCTTCAGGGACCCTTCTCACAAGCATCTCTTGAAATAAGAAGTATACTATCTTGTTCAAATAGGTGCAGTAGAACACAGAGGGAAGGGGTTCTACTTCTCTACTTTCTAACACTAAAGAAAAATGGAAGCTGGAGACCAATCCTAGAGCTCAGGAAACTCAACAAATTTGTTTGCACCCACAAATTCAAAAGGTCACACTGACGTCAGTAATCTCTGCACTGGATGAAGGGGACTGATTTTCTACCCTCAACCTACAAGATGTGTATCTTCATATAACTACACACCTGGCACACAGACGATTGCAACACTTCAAAGTTGGTAAAGAACAGTTCCAATATAGAGTTCTACCATTTACACTATCCACAATCCCAAGAGTTTTCACCAAACACTGGCAGTAGTGGGGCCATACCTACGCAGACAGGGAATCATGATATTCCCATATTTGGACAACTGCCTCCTGAAAAATCACAGTCAAACAGATGCATCTCTGTTAGGGTGGGGTGCACACTTAAACTGATACAAAATGTAAGGGAAATGGTTTCCTGAAGAAACAATGACCTAAGATCAGTTCAGAATGCATACTGACACTCTCTACCAATGATAAGAAACAAACCTGCAAGAGTAATGGCAGACAACGTATTCTGTATGTTCTACATAAACAGTCGAGGAGGAGGAGTACACTCACATTCACTATGGACAGAAGCCATGAAACTATGGAACTGGTGCATTACCCACAATGTTACTATTGCAGTGTCTTACCTCCCAGGGCAACAAAACACAATGGCAGAAGCACTAATCACCAAATGGTTCTGTATGGGAATTCAGAACATGTGGCTAGAAGTATGCAAACCAACCCAACATGGAACCTTCACCTAGTTCTGGGCCCCATTTGAATCCTTTGCTACCTACTCGCTACTACATTTATTAATGAAAGTAGCATTCCTTGTAGCAATCACATCAATCAGCATGCTGAGTGGGCAAGATCAGGGACCTGATGGCCCATCCATTTTACACTGTATTCTTTAAAGACAAAGTGGCTTTGAGACCACACCCAAAATTCACACCCTAAGTGACCTGAACATCCCACATCAACGAACCCATACATCTTCCTGAATTCTACCCTAAACCACGAGTCTGCTCAGCAATCTGTACTCCACACATTAGTTGTCAGACGAGTACTAGCATTCTGCCACGCTGGGAGGCTGAGGACTTGCAGGAGGCTGAGAACTGGCCTGGACTACCAGGACCCCAGACAGACATTGAACTGGGAGGAACTTCAACCCCTGCCAGAGCTGTCGAACCCCAATGGCCCAGAAGACCTGCTGGAGGACCAGATGGGGGGAGAATGGAAGAAGCCCAGGGATAGCCAACAGTAGTCAGGCCGTTCCAAAGCACTGGTTAGCGTGTTGTGGTGATGGTCCCTGCTGACCCAGCTGCAGGCTGTTATGCTGCTATTAGGACCCTGGGCTGGGATGCTTCTCCACTTCAGTCCAACCACCTGTGCTTGCTGGATCTCTGCCAGAACAAGGAGACCTGATTGTTTACTTCACTGCAAACTATTAACTGTATCTACTAACTGTATAAACAGACTGTTTGTTTGCCATCCCGCCCTGAACCAGGACTTGGGCCTTCTTAACTGACAGTGTGTTTGCTGCCCTGCCCTGAATCAGGACCTGGGCCACCGTACTCTTTGTTCGCTGCCCCACCCTGCATGAAGGTCCTGGACCGCTCTAACTAACTATCTGTTTGCCATCCCGCGCTGACCCCAGGCCAGGGCCCTATACAGTCTGGACTGTTGGCTCAGCCCAAGTGCCAGCCCAAGCCCCAGGACTAGGGATTGCCAGCCCTGTAAAGGGCAACTGATTTATTAACTACTGCTCTGATCTGATCCCAGGCCCGAGACCCAGGACTACAGGGACTCAGTGGACTTAGGCAGAGTGGCTGCCCATTGACCCAAAGGGGAAAAAGCCCCTCTGTGATCCCTGATGGGCTACGCTCCCAAAATAACAAAATCTAAATAGCACATCCCCACTATGGGAGAGCATCAAAAGGTCCTGGTGCTTATGCTGCTGCAAATGCCCCTTAATCCCCTGCACACTGTCGAATGCCGCTTCTGGCAGAGGCAGACCAGTTCCGAGTGGTGGCACCACATCATCATGAAGTGATGGGATGATCAGCAGTGGCTCCAGAACTTCCGCATGCAAAAGGCCACCTTCCTAGAGCTCTGCGAGTGGCTTGCCCCTGTGCTCAGGCAACAGGCCCCTAACTGCGACGTGCCAACCCCTTGCAGAAGTGCATCGCCATCACCCTGTGGACGTTCGCTATGCTGGACGGCTGCTGCTCCATCAGGAACAAGTTTGGCATGGGGAAATCCACACTCAGGGCCATGCTTCTGCAGGTAGCCAAGGCCATCAACAACATCTTGATACAGAGGGCTAGTCACTCTGGGCAATGTCGACACCATCATGGATGCCTTTGCTGCCATGGGCTTCCCCAACTGTGGAGGGGCCATAGACGGCAGACACAACCCCATCCTGGTCCCTGACCACCGTGCCTTGGATTATATAAACAGAAAGGATACTTCTCAATGATGCTGCAGGCCCGGATAGACCACAAGGGACACCTTACTGACATCAGGGTTGGGGAAGGTGCATGACAATCGATCTTCCAGAACTCATCCCTGTTCCAGAAGATGCATGCCGGCACTTTTTTCCCTGACTACATTGTCAGGGTCAGGGACATGGACATGCCCATCTGCGTCCTGGGCGATGCAGCATACCCCTTGCTCCCCAGGCTTATGAAGCCCTGCATGGGCAGCTTGGACCTCACCAAGGAGAATTTCTACACCAGACTGAGCAGGTGCAACAGGGTGGTGGAGTTGCATTCAGCCTCTTAAAGGGGAGGTTCAGGAGTCTCCTCACCCACCTGGACCTCAGCGAGATGCACCATACTCACAGCGGCCCAGTTGTGAAGAAAAGTGACAAGGGCCGTCATCCCAGGAGTCACTGTGTATGAAATTGAGACCTAATCTCTGAGCCAACACCAAAGGTCTCGGGTCAGATGATGGCAATGTGCTTTGAATGTGATGCACTTTCCTGCAGGGGTACAGATATCCCAGGGGAGCATTGCAACTCCCACAGCCTGGGAAGGTGCCAGCCAGGCCAGGAGCCTGAAGGCAGAAGGGTGGATGGGGCAACTCGACTTCCTTCTGTATCCCGCACACACCGGGTCCAGCACTGGCAGCATCCCGCAGAGAGAGAACTTTTATCCCTGCCTACTGGAGGAAGGGGAGGTGTTCAGGGAAGGTGTATGTGAGCAAGAGAGGCCACTTGCCAGACAAAGTGTTCGTGGGGTCCCCTCCTGTTCCTCGCCCTGGCAGGTTCCCGTGCAAGGAATAGGTTTCCTCCACATCACCGCGCTTGACTGGGAGTGGATGCTCCCTGAGTGTGGGTATGACCCTGTGCCATGTGTGACACCACTGTGTGGTTCCATGACCCCAGCCTCCTTAGTGGTGGCTTGTCGTGGGAAGGTATCCCACCATGGAGGCTGGAGTATGGCAGGCCTCTCCAAGAACCTTGTGAGAAGGATGGAGGGGTTCCTTTGTGAGATGGGGCTGAGCCCCTGGCATTTCATGTGCACCCATGTACACAGGCCGCGTAGGCCGAATGAGGAGCATGCAGCCCCTCACAGCCTGTCACCTGCCCCTGCGTGTATATAGGGAAAATGATAGAACTCATCTGAAGTGCCTTCCTAGGGCTCATCCAATGCCTGGGAGACATCCTGGGAGGGGAGAACCAGCTCCAGGCTGAGGAGAAGCTCTTGGCCAATGGGCAGAGTGTCCAGGCTAGTCGGTTCCTCCTTGTCGTCCTCCTCCACAACCCTGCCCTCATGGAGGCTGATGCCGGGCATGTCCTGGCCAGACTCTATGATGATGGAGGGGGTGACTGCCCCCCCCTCCCAGGATGGCATTGAGCTGGTCATAGTAGTGGCGTATATGAGGTGTCACCGCAGAGCATCCACTCTGCTCTCTGGCCTTGTTGTAGGCCTACCCGAGCTCTTTTATTTTCATCTGAACCTGGTCAAGGGTCCGGGCATGTCCTTTTTTGGCCAGGCTGGTGGCCATACAGACATAGGCATTGATGTTTCTCTTCCTGGTGTAAATCTCCTAGAGCTTGGTCTCCTCGCCTTGGACCTCAATGAGATCTGGGATCTCCTCACCAGTCCGGGCTGGTGCTCTTAAGGATCCCTGTCCAGTGACAGCAGAGGATGCTGCAGCAGTGCTGGCAGCCATGGGGGGCTCAGAGGAAGCGCTGGGGTCTGCCAGGGCTCCTGGGATGATGCTGTGTGGCATGGGATTGGCAAAGGCGTGCACTCCACAAGCCCTTTTCCTGCAGTCTGCTGCTTTAAGTTCTGCAGGAGAAGGGGAGCAGTGGAGCTGGCAGGTGTCACCAGAGTGGCCACAAGTGCAGCTGTGAGAGGCCTCTGGAGGCCAATTATTTCTAATTAGCAGCACTGGATTGTCCACACTAATGCTATTTTGAAATAACAATTTCAAAATAAGAGTTATTCCCTGAGGAAAGCAGGAGCACAGATTTTGAAATAACCAGCCCATTATTTCAAAATAACAGGCTTGGTAGCGTGGTTGCTCTGCTTGTTATTTTGAAATAAGGGGGATTATTCCGAAATAACTCCCTGGTGTAGACCAGGGCTATGAGAACATATAAGAGCTGAGCTGCTTTGAATAGCTGTCCCTCTGTGCAGAAATATTTACCTGTCTGGAGCAATAGTAATTTACAGCACATCAAAAACTTCATATGCCCAATACTGCATGATCCTGAATGCCCTCAAACCCTCTGCCTACATCAGGAAAGGCATGCAGCATGACACAGAAGATGATCTCCACCCTGCTGGAATTGTTTCCTTGTCAGTTAAAAAATGTATCCTCCTGATAAAACACTCAGCAACATAATACACGGGAGAAAGTTATGTATCAGATCAGGGCCGGCTTTAGGAAGTGTGGGGCCCAATTCGAACAATTTCGACGGGGCCCCACAGCAATTTTGGTTGAGCAAAAAAAAAAAATCCCCCACCACACACACACACACCGCCTGCGCTAAACTCACACCGCCTGTGGCGCAGGCAGCCAATACACTCCTCCTCCGGGGCCAGCAGATGTGTATAATTTTTGGTGGTGCCCCATTAGCCACACCCCCTGACGCCCATTAACCAGGCCTCTGGAGGCAACACACTCGAGGCAAGATGGACACATGACCAGAAGTAAAAGGTGTCATGTCACCCCTCTCGAAGGACTTTTTCCACCATCCTCCTACCAACAGGGATTAGTTTGGCCCCCACCAAACCCCCCTCATGCAACTATCCTGCAATTGCATTAACCCAATGTGTGTGACATTAACTCGGGGGGAAAAGAGACTGGGGGAAGTGTTCCCTCTAAGGCTATGTCTACACTCGCGGCTTCTTACGCAAGTACAGCCGTTCTTGCACAAGAACCCACAAAGCACCCATACTGCCTTCCTGCTCTTCTGCAAGGAAATTTATAGTATGGAGTGGTAAGAGAGGGTGTCTTGCACAAGAGCTACGCTCTTTTCTAACAGATGTAAGCTCTCTTGCGCAAGAGGGCAGTGTGGATGCTCGGCAGGGATTTCTTGCACAAGAAACCCCTATGGCTAAAATGGCCATTGCAGCTTTCTTGCTCAAGAGAGCATCAACACTGCCATGGATGCTCTTGCACAAAAGCACAGCTCGCACATGGCAGTGTGGACGTGTTCTTGCACAAGTTCTTGCGCACGTTCCATGAGGAGTAATGGTAGTTCGAATTAGAGATCCTAATTTGAACTACCTACTCCGTGCCGCGTGTAGCCGCGAGCACGGAGTTCAACCTAAGGGTATTTAAAAATGGCACCCGCCCGGCAAGATGCAAATGAAGCCTGGGATATTTAAATCCCGGGCTTCATTTGCAACTTCGAATGCCTACATTAACCACCCTAGTTCGAACTAGGGTGGTAGTGTAGACATACCCCTAGGGACTATTCTACCAAGATGTAATACAAAGTTTCCATGTAAAAGGACTCAATACAAAGCTAAAAACGTCACTGAGAGAATGATTAATACAGAGACGTGTCTCCATCTGCTGCAGGGAGACACCTCTGCCTGCCTCCACCCCTCTCCCCCAGAGTCTACAGCCCCAATGCAAAGCGGGGGAGGGGAAGAAAAGAGGCTGAGGCCCATCCAATGGGACTGAAGCAGTCATGAGGAAGCCATGCCTGGGAGCCATTCTCCTGTCCATTGCTGGTGCTGTGTTGCTTCAGGCACGCTGAAATGCAGTCACCTCTAGGGTGGGCTGGACAGCTGTTTAACACCTGCAGAAGGTTTCAGGCAGGGGACAGTGCGGGCTGCCTTCCTGCAGAGCCCCCGTCAGAACTACTGTGCCCTTCTGGCTTAGGAAAAGAATAAACAGGAGGATCTGAAATTAACCCACCCAGTCTCACGTCCCCTAGGCAGGGAATGAGCCATCTACATTAGGCCCCAGCTGGAGTATCATGTCTAGTTCTGGGCGCCACATTTCAGGAAACGTGGAGAAACTGGAGAAAGTCCAGAGAAGATCAACACAAATGATGAAAGATCTAGAGAACATGAGATATGAGGCAAGGCTGAAGGAATTGGCCTTGTTTACCTTGGAAAAGAGAAGACCGAAAAGGGACATGAGAGCAGCTTTCAAGTATCTAAAAGAGTATCATAAGGAGGAGGAAGAAAAATTGTTCTGCTTGGCCTCTGAGGTTAGGATGAGAAGCAATGGGCTTACATTGCAGCAAGGGAGGTTTAGGTTGGACATTAGGAAAAACTTCCTGCCTGTCAGGGTGGTTAAACACTGGAATAAATTAGCTAGTGAGATTGTGGAATCTCCGTCACTGGAGATATTTAAGACCAGGTTAGACAGACACCTGTCAGGGATGAGCTAGGACAACTCAACTTTGGAAGCCCCAGGGACCACACTGATACTTACAGAACATGCTGAGGGCCTCAACTTAAATGTGGTTGCGTATGCAAGCAAATATATACAAATAGCTTCTCTCACACTGACAGGCATGAATACAAAGATTAAGGCAAGACTACACAACACACAGGCCCCATTTAAGTCAGTTCTGCTGATATTAATAAAATGCAATATTTACCCGATTTCTACCCATGTGATAGCACTTTTCATGAGCAATGACAATCCAAGGATTTAACTACTAAAACACATATTAACAGAAGATCATTACACTGACTACTTTTTTGTTTTGGCTCCCACTCACCGGCCACGTGTTGATCCCCACATAAACCCAGACTGCACCGCGGGGCGCAAACAAACTGGCCATGGGCAGCATACCAAGTTATTAATAAATATTTTTAAACCTTTACCTTTTCTCTCTGCTGCCATGTCTCCTCTCCTTGCTCCATCATCTCCCCTGGTGCCTGCTGCCCCCCAACTCCTCATCTTCCTCTGCTGTCCTGACTCCTGTCCTTCTCACTGCCCTCAGCCCTCCTGCGACCTGCCCCCCTCCACCAGCCCTTCTCTCCCCCCGTTCCCACTCCTCCAGTAGCCCCACTCTGATCAAGTGAGCTACCTCTCCTCATCCCCTCTTTCAACACCTCCGTCTACACACCTGCCCTGCCTCTCTCCTCTGGTGCTGGTCCCTCCTCTGCAGGTGTCTGCCCTTCTGCTTCACAACCAGAATCCCCTGGCACCTGCACCTTCCCTTAGCCCTGCACCTTCCTGGTGCCTCCTCCTTCCCCTTTTGCCCTCTTTTTCCCTGATGCCCACCCCCTCACCACTCTCTGCCCCATTCCCCTCCTGCCCCTCTGTGCCCTCACACATGACTTGCTCCATCCCCACCTTTCTCATGCCCACCCCTTCTTTCAAGCCTTCTCCCAGCACCTCCCCCTCCAGCCCCCAATGCCCTTCCCCTCTCCTCTCCCAGCATCACCCTGTCCCCCCTCCCACTGACACCTCCCCTCCTGCCCTTTCCCTCATTGTCTGCACTTGGCCCCCTGCCATTTGTCTCTCCTCCACCCTGTCTCTTGGTGCCTTCCCCTTTCTTCCTCCTCCCCCTCCGCACAAGCCCCTTCCCTTCCGCTGCCGCACAAGCCCCTTCCCTACCTTCTGCCTTCCACTTTGCGGGGCCGGGGTCTGTGCTCAGGCCCTGGACTCCGAACCCGGAGCCAGCCACGGCCCGCAATGTGGCTCCAAGGAGTTTTAAAATCCCGGGCCGTGATGTCACATCACGCCCGGGCGTCCTCCCCGCTCATGGGAACGCTGCGCATGGCAGCAGCTGGCGAGGGGGAGCCGCACTGAGAGCCGCACACAGCAGGGATGGGACGGGGCCGAGGGGGATGCTCTGGGGGCGGGGTGGGAGGACGTGTGGGGGGGCCGGCAGGGGGGGTCCAGGGCCCGCTCCAGGCAGAGCCGGGGGAGACCCAGCTCCACATATTGCTGGAGCAGGGCCCCGGCTCTGAATAGTAACTCGCCGCCCATGGCACCCGGCACACTTCCAGGTTCAGGGCGCGGGGCCCCTTTAGGCACGGGGCCCGATTCGGCCGAATTGGTCGAATCAGCCTAAGGCCGGCCCTGTATGAGATGCAGGTTATCAAACGTACAGTATGAAAGAAGAACATATGCTAATATGCCATTGGAAATATTACATACTGAGAGAAAGTTCTGGCATTGCAATGAGGGTTTTGTTTGTTTGTTTTTAGTGCTCTCATAAGACATGAATTATTTTTTGCATTTTCCCATTTTTTTTAATAAAATGTAACAAATATAGTAAAGGGTTAAAATTTCATTTCTAATATAATTTTGTTTTCTATTGTGGAAATCCAGCACATAATGGTTTTGTTACTTTGATAAGCAATTTGCCTATACAGTTACCTTTTCGGTTGAGGTTTCTATTTTGTTATAAACAACTAATTTTGTTTTCAGCTTATCTAGGACCACGCTGCTCACAATACCATCCTGTTTCTATCTTGGAATCATGCATAGAAATCACATGTAGTGAAGACTTGAAAAACTGTGCTGATAAAGTATTTTTCAGTGATACTGCAGAATAGCCACATAGTTTGAAACTTGACATGTGTAGCAGAGTGCAGCAAATTGAAAGGACAGAGAACATCCAAATGGATCTTGGAAAGAAACAGTTTTTCCAATCTCAGAAAATTTTCAAGTTTATGAAAAAATTTTCCAACATGAATTGAGAGGAAGAGGTGGAATCTCAAATTTTCACAGAACAAAACTTTTTTCAAATTTAAGATAATTTGCGACATAATGTTTTCAGATTTTTAAAATATTTTGTTTTGCTTTTGGCCTTTTTATTCTTTAACTTTGTTGTGCTATAATGATTACAAAAAATAATTTTGAAAATGTTGAAACAGAACATTTTGATAATTTCAAAACTTTTTTTCTAAATATGTTTGAATTAAACAATTGTCTAAACTGACCTTTTCCCATTAAAAGTTTCAGTATCCACAAATTGACGTTTTCCAAAGAAAAAGTGTTTTGTTGAAAAATTCAAGACCATCTCTACTTCCCAGTTATTTGTGCTATCAGCTAGATTGTGCATGCCTCATTTGCACTGATGAGCACTAACCACACATTCTCATGATGATGATCCAATGAAGTAAATAATATTTTTTCCTCAAATGGACTTAATTTTTAATCATAACCAATTATTTTCAGCCACATAAATAGAAGAACACAATTTGAAAATCCTGTCCTCGAAGCAAAAAGGAAGCTACAGCAGCATAACATGCCCAACGCAGAACTTGGAACAAAGCCTATGCAGGCCCAAGCTTTCCGAGGTACAGTAGCATGTCAGATTTAAGAAGAAAATATTTGCTATACTTTCCTGTTTTTATAACGGTGATTTAGCATAGTCCAGTTAAAATAGTAGTGTTGCCAATACTCACTAAATTATTAAAGTACATTTTGTCCTTTTTTTTTCTTAAACCCTCAGCTTATTGAACTCTGAGACTCTCACCTTTCAATCTTTTTTCTCTTGTGGTTGCACAGAAAATGGGGGAAACGTGCTCTGAATGTTCCCTAAAGGCTCAGGGAAAGAAAGGAAAAACTACTCCAAATGAAGCATTCTTTAAAAATAACTTGAGATTGGCAACTGGAATCTTCTGTGATTTAGCATTAATTGGTGTTCAGTATGTTTCTAAGATAACATATATAGCAAACAGCATTTAATTTGAAGCCTCAAACACTATGCTATCGGAATTTGCAAAAACACTGAATCTTGATAATGTGAAAATGATTGCACTTAGAAAGAAATGTGTTAGTAAAAGTCAATATTGATGGATGAGTAAATTTTGACATAAGGTTATAGCCAAAGAATGAGGCTTGTTCTCCTTTGTAACAGTAGAAAGCGCCTCATCAACATTACCTAGGCCTAAACACGTTCACCCGCATCCTGCTCCTCAGCGGTCTCGCAGTGTGAATGACCTGTCTCAGTGTCGGCGGGACAATGCTGGAATGTACAGTCTGTATGGTACGTCCAAGTGCTGCTTGTTAGCCAAGCTGCACTGTTGTAAAAGTAGTGAGATAAGTTAAGTCACAAAGCTTTTCACTTTTTTCCATACATCTTTTCACGAAATAAAGCACAGAAGAGAGGCACTGGAAGCCAGGTGAGACTTATTCTTGCCTGATGGTAATTTTCACACTTTACACTGACGCACATTCAAAAACAGATATAAAGGTCACTGGACAGTCACCCCAATTGTAAATGTAATTTGTCAGTAGCTGAACTTCCATTTGTGTGGGATAAAAAGTTTATCTGGAATTTATCCCTTTGTCTTTGAATCACTGATATAAAACAAACAATGGATATTTTTTGTTATTGGGAGTAATATACAGAGTAAATTATATGGTATATAAAGCTGAATCAATAGGTTAGGAATAATTCTGAGTTCAGAATTACCTTGCATATTGTTT
This sequence comes from Pelochelys cantorii, assembly GCA_032595735.1. NCBI lineage: Eukaryota > Metazoa > Chordata > Testudines > Trionychidae > Pelochelys > Pelochelys cantorii. The sequence continues at coordinate 325,505,454 of CM064326.1, read as the reverse complement.
TATCATCATGTAAATATTTTAGCTACATAACAATTATCTCTAAACTTATTTTCAGTATCAAAGAGCATTTCTAGCCCTTCCACCCTCCAAGATTGAACTGCCATAGATAGAAAAGTCCTCCTTAGTTAGTTATATATTTATATAACATGAGGATTCACTAATGTGTTTATTTCTCCTGGAATGCTTACACTCTTTATTTCCTTTAATTTTAAAATGCCACACTGCCACCTACTATTGCTGCTGCTTCTTCTGTTTTTATTTTTGAGTTCATATTCATGTTATATTATTACTTGACTGGAACTATTTTCTTTTTGTTTGTGTTGACTGATGTAGAAAAACCACTCTTCACCCGTGATGCATCACAACTGAAGGGAATTTTTCTCAGCACAACTCTCAAGAAAAGCAACATGGGCTTTGGATTTACCATCATTGGTGGGGATGAGCCAGATGAGTTTCTACAAGTGAAGAGTGTAATTCCTGATGGGCCTGCAGCACAGGATGGCAAAATGGAAACAGGTAATGAACTTGGGTTTTATATTCCTTGATATAATGATCAGACTCAGCCTTAAGTTTTTGAGCAGCACTTCTTTCTTAAATGCAGAAATAAGCAGGGGTGTTCATATTGTCATTCTGAAAGGTGCAAGTGGAGCTGTATGAATAAATAGATTTTTGGGTCACTGGCAGTTCTGAAAAATAAGAATCACTTTTGGTCAACATAAAACTTCTTTAAAATGCTGGCAAATAAAAAAGGCAGAAACAATTGTTTTGGGTCAAATGAACCATTTCGTTTAAATTTTGAGAGGCTTTTTAAAGATTTTATTTTGTCTTTTAATAAAATAGAAGGAAATTTCAAAATAAGTCATTTCAAATAGGAAAAACAAAAATATTTTGATTTAAAAAAAGTTTTTTTCTGACACAAACAATATGATAAAACTGACACACATTTGCAAAATGTTTTGCTCTATTTTTCACCTCTTCGTGCTCCCTCCCCCCCAAAAAAAGATTTTTTAGACAAAACCTCCCTCCTCTGGAGCAAAAGCAATATATCAACCTCAGAAAATATTTCCTCAGAGCAATGCTTCTCTTGAGTATTTCTTTCTAGAAATGTCAGGAAAACTTTTTTTTTCTTGCAATATTTTCCTATGATGAAGATCTCTACAGCAAACTTCTACTTAGGGTAAAATTTTATTACATCTACATAGCAGATCTCAGCTTAATGCTCTTGTCTATACATGCTCAGATTACCTGTGAGGATTCTGTGCATGTAGAAACAGAGATTACAGACTCAGACTCCATTTCTTTTCTGGAGGAAGGACCATATTCTAAAATAGTCAAATTAAGATTGATTCTGCATATCTGGGGAAGGACTTACACAATCATTTCCGATCTATGTATGGAGAAATCCGTCTAAGTGCCTTTCCAACTCCTCCATGGATGGTGGGGTCAGCTGTCACCTTTCCTCCATGCTCTGCACAAGGTATTTCCTAGGTCAGGATCTATGTTAAGGTGGGGGGGAGGGTGAAGACTGGTCAGGCAGCCTGAGGACATACACATCATTCTCCCTCCATCCTGACAGATTTTTAGAGAAGAGATAAAATCTGGGGCTATATTATCTTTGCAGTGCCCTCTAACTGAATCCAGAGTTATAGAGGTAGCCTACTCTATGGTAGGGAAAAGCACCAGGAACACACTCATACAGTATGTCTAGACAGCGGGGTTATTTCAGGATACCTCTGGGATCCCAAAATAGCTACCCCATGTCTTTTAAACGCTCCCATTATTTCGAAATGGTGGGCGCACTGTTTCAGCATCCCTATATCCCTTGTTCCATGAGGGTTAAGTGATGTGTTGAAATAGTGTGTTATTTTGAAATTTCGCATTGTGTAGCCAAAGCTATTATGAAATACAATCAAAATAAGATACGCACATTGTATAGTGCAAATTGTGTATCCTATTTTGAGTTTAGGGTGCTGTGTAGACACACCCGTAGAGAACAGCATGTGGAGATCATTGCAGATTTACTCCCTCAGTCCTCATCGTTGCAGATTTTGTGGGGAAGGGAAGGACCTGGATCATAACATGGATACACCAACTAGAACTACTGTCGGTGATGTAAGGCTAAATAAACTCCAGTAAGACAAGAAAGTAGGAATTGTGGGGGTTCTGAATTTTACTGTTTTTGATGTGCCCTTCTTTCACAAAACATGCCCTTAGAAATGGTGGTAGGTTTCTGATGTAAGTAAAGAGCAGCAGGCAGCAGACATAAAAAAATTAAAATGTAGATTTATTTTTTGTAAAATCTCGTAACTGTTTTATCAGCTTGAACTTTAGTCAAAATGCTGAGGTCAACCTCAAAATGTAATTCGATACCCAAGGTTAAAATTCAAGAAGCTTATTTGTAGAAGAACCGGTGCAACAGACATGCTCAGAAGAGCCTAATTAATCCTGTTAACAGTAAAACCAAGCAATTTGCTCTTGAACTGTGCCATGACCTAATCTGCAGCAGAGGGCTTCCAAGGTTCTTATGGCCTAGCATATTTTGATTCAGAACCTGAAGTAGGACCCCTATGCAAAAATCTGTGTGGAATGTTTGAGTGTAACTAAACCAAAGCCTGAAACTGAAACTGCATGACTGATCAATTTCAGTATGAATGGTTGTTATTGTGGTCATTCATTGCGATGCAATGTAGGGGAGGTAATATCTCTTAGCTGACAAATGTCATGGGTGAAAGAGACAAGCTTAAAGCTTACACAGAGCTCTTCTTCAGGTCTGGGAAAGGTACTCAGGATGTCACTGCTAAATACAAGGTGAAAATGATTGTCTAGCATAAGCACAACATTTATTCAGGCTGGTATTTATGAAGAAAATATATTTTTTTAAAACTTACATTAAAATAATGCTGAAGATTTTTATCAATTCAAAACATAGAATTATTATGTCAGTAAACCTAATATGCATATGCATTAAACTACATATTGAGGTAATTTTGCCCTTGGTTGACACCCTGTAGCTTCCTAAATATAAAGTTATCTCCTCAGTAAAATAAATAGAGAGCTTCACATTAGTGAATGTGGCCTTACACAACATCCCTGTGAGACTGGGTAAACTGAGAAACAGGGATATTTAAAAATGTAAGGTTTATAAAACAGGACTATAGCAAACAACCCAAATTTCCTGATTCCCATTCCTTTTCTTGATTCCTAAACTGTGTTTTCAGTTCCTCAGACACCCTTTTCAGAATCTGCTCACCTTCAAATATGTTGCACTTCATGTTCTGCCACATAGTCCTCCTCGGAGCCATTTCAGAAAATAGCTTGTTTGCTTACCTATTTTTTTACATTGCCCTGTATTTCTAACGCATTGTGGAACACAAATCTGCTTAGTATTGTTGGAATAAGCCTTTTTATTTAAACTTACTTTTCTCATGTGTTTCTGAAACATAGCATCTTCTATATGATATGCTTGTCTTGTATCATGGTAATAACTGTGCTCATCTCAAAGAGAGCACTATTATTACTGTCTGTACAAAACCAAGTTTCTTGAAAAATCTGAGATTTGCTGTTGCTGCAGCAATAATAGATGCTGGATCTTTATTGTTTCAGGGTAAAATAATCTCTAGCAAGAAAGTTGTGTAAAGTCGCTCTGCTACTGAAGCCTGACTTTTGCCTTGGATGGCAGTGATCTTAGGTTTCTCACTGCAAATAGGCTGGCACTGGCAGATGGTTTATGCAAATTCAGTGCACCTACCACCTTGCATACATAGAACTAAGGTCTAGGGATGTCATATCAGCCCACTGTTTGGATTAGTGTGATACACACCTGTCCGTCCTCACGAAAACCCTTCCTACCAAAAACCTAAAGCCAAAACCTCAGGATTTATGAGATAAAATTATTTTACTCTTTATGACTTTACCTGACTTACTGCCCTTGATATATCATGTTGCCAACTCTCACTATTTTATTATGAGTCTCTAGATATTTGGCGGCTCCTGGAGTCAAGTGATTACTTGAGAATCTCATCTTTCCCTTTAAAGAAGTGAGTTCTAGCCCTCTTGTTTTTAGAAAACTGCTTTAAAATGTGACCAGAGTGTACCCCAAAGGGTCAATACCCAAAGAGTAACCAAAGAGAACAACCAATTTAGTTTTAAAAATCTCTTGCTTTTTTATCCAATCTTTTAATTTCTCAGAGACTGCCTCATGACTTTAAATGCTTGGGACTGGCAATACTGCAAAATACTGATGTGATAAATAATTTCATATACAATAATTTTAATAAAGCCCTCTATACTATGAAGAAATTCTTCTCATATTCACTTTCATTTTTTTAAGTATGCTCTTCATTAAACTTTGCATGTGACTAGATAACTAATATGACCCTGTGAGGGGGAAGATGCACTTTGTTTGAACTTTATAGTCCTTGTGTTCATCTTTCTTAAATTAATTTTTCTTAATGTTTCTTAAGGTTTCTATTGCCTTGATACAGTGTGAGCTCTCTGCAGTGGCCAAAATAATACCTGTAAATTCCCAGTGAGTTAATGAGTTTATTCTGGATAAAGTGTCTGCTCTTATTTCAAAATCACTGCATTCGAATCCTCATGTGGTTTCAGTTTTTTATTACATTTTCTTCATTTTTTTTTAATTTTCTGAATACCAAGAAAATTGCTCCAACTTGTGCATTTGGTGAAAGCCAGACCAGGGATAGACATGAGTTGCAAAAATTGGATCTGTATTTCAAACATCACACAATTTGCAGTAGTCCAGATGGAAGGTTTTGGATCAGTGTGTAATGGAGACATGGGCCACATACAGGAGCTGACAGCTATGAGGGTGTCTCAGCACTCCCAGAAGGGGTGGAGCCTTGGGCAGAAGAGGTGGGGTCAGGGCAGCCAGACCTGAGTGCTGCCCGTTGCACACCATACTGCCCGTTTGGTCCTTAAAGCTACCCAAAGCATGTCACATGGAACGCCAGTGGCATTTAAAGGACCTGGGGCTGTGGGCACCACCACTTCTACAGTGTTGGTAGTGGTAGCACCAGGCCTTTAGAATCACCAGATCCAAAGCAATTGGCCCCTTTGCCCCTCTCTGTCAGCAGATGTGGCATGTTTATGGATCTAAATTAGAATCTAAACACTATTTCCTAGGATTTTGTTTTGGGGCCCATTTCTAGTGACAATATTTAAGTTACCAGTTCATGGGTGTGAGTTACAAAAAAACCCACATCTATTATTAATCCTTAACTTGACCTGTTTAAGATACAGGTAGTCAACTCTGGGATGAATACTCAAAAGCAGTTAGGCTCCTAACTTTTATTGATTTTTGAATATTCAGCCCCTTGTGACTAAATCCGTGAATATTACCAAAAGTAAATTTGTGCCATGACCCATGACTCTCAACCCTGGGTCCACAGGGTTCTTGAGAGCTTCCATGCTCCAGCCCTCCTCTGGCAGCCAGCTGACAGTTGCTTGCCTGGGACCTACAAAGTCCAGCCCCAGTGTGAGGCTCTTCTCTGAGGTCAGCATTAGGAACGAGAAGCTTTCTGAATATCCTGCTCTGGGCTGTGTTTTTTGGATTGCCTTGTGCATCTCACCCCCATGGCTTAATTTCTTGGCATCCTGACCCAGTGTGACACCTGAAATCTGACTCATGGTTCTGATCTAATTTGTCTCTTGCCTCTGACCTCTTGGCATCCTGACTCAGCCAACTCTTGATTGCTGTCTCATGACTGTGAACTCTGGCTCTGACTACAAGTTCTGGCTGCCAACCATATGGCTGTGACAATCTGTTTGGGTCCTTATATCTACATGCTTTCTTCCTCTCTTTTGTGTCTCTATGTTTTTCTCCCTGGGTGGAATCCTTCACCCGATTAAGTCAACGGGAATTTTGCCATGGACTTCAGTGAAGCCAGAAATTTACCCTGTTTCTCCTCTCAAGTCTACATATGTATTTCAGTCTCCTTTATCTCATCATTCTTTTTTTAGGCCTGGATCTCCTCCCTGCTCTCTTCTCTGATGCATTCTGCTTCCATCTCTGTCCTTTTCATGAATTGCTTTCTCTCCTAATCCATTCCACACTCTCCCAAAGCTGCTTTTATCTGAGTCACCTATACATTTAATTTCAGACTCCCAGTCCTCTGATTCCCCTTTCCTCCAGTTTGATCACTAGTAAAAACAGCAAGAGAGCTGTTACCTTAATGCTCTCAGCCAACAGGAATTGTCTGTTTTTATTAATGGCTTGCATGAAGGTAGTTTGTCAAAAATACTTTTGCCTAAAGCCCACATCTTCAAAGGTATTTAGGTATCTAACTTCCATTTAAAAAGTGTCTCAGACACTTATAGGCCTAATTTCTATTGAATTTCAATTAAACTTAAACTCTTAAGCGTCTAAATTACTTCTGAAAATAAGATGGATTTTTAAGTCACTGATGCTGTGTAGAAAATTTTATCTAGGAGCTCAGTGTCTCTGCCTTGCACACACTCTCTGACTTCTTTTGGATTATTTTATTTTTTCATTACTAGCACAAAAGGAATTGAATGGACTCTGACTTTAATCCTAATTTAACACCATAAATTAAGTTGCTGTATTGTTTTCATTCACTTTAATCCATCAAAGTAGTTGTACATTGATTCATTTTTGCTATCTTTATAAACCAAAAGAAGAATGGCTGATCCCAAGTAAGGTAAGACTAATTTAGAACCTCTTGCTCAATTAAAAGCTCCCATATCTGGATATGTGAATATTATGAGAAACAGTAAAACATGACCTAATTTAAATTGTCCCATTTAAATATATTTTTCTAATATAGCGATTTTATAACCATCTTTATGTGACTGAACTGTTCATTTTCAGTTGTCTGTTTATTTACATTTTCAATATTTTGGATCAAATATTCTCTGAGCGACAAAAAATATCCATTTAATTCAAGATGTATTCGTATATATAATCCAACTTCTGCCCTGCATTGCAATCAGCATGAATCTTAAACCCAATTTTTAAAAGTTTTTCTGCAATTGCTATGTTAACATGTAGAAATGTCATGGAGTTCTGGAGTGGCAGAACATTCTTGCTTCAATTCATTTGAATTAAAAGTTATGTATAGAAAGATTAGATGGCTCATAATAGGCATAGTTTGTGGCAAGTATTTCTGTTCTGAGACAGATGCTGCACAGAATGCTGCACAGTTTACCCCAAAGTTGGCAAACTGTGACTTGGGACTCTCAAATTTTAGGGTTGTAAAATTCACTGAATGTGCGATGCACTGGTTTGTGGGAATACATACAGCACTGCCCACCATTGGATGGAGCTTGTGAGACCTGCTCTTGTGTATAATATGTGTTACATCTACTGGCTAATCTATTAGCGCTGCTTTCTCAGCTCTGTCTATAGAAACTTGGGTTTACAGAGACTAGGAAATTGCATACTATGTTGTCTGAATGTGTGCCCACCAATCTAATGCTTTTACTGCCTGTATTTCTGACTTCCTCTACTCTGGCCTCTGTCATTCTGTTGTGATGAGATGTTTTCATGCAGCCTAGAAACTAAAGGTGTTTGCAGGTAAATCAGTCAAGCTTTCTTGACTGGTAACAGAGACCATAGTACAAAGAGCTACAGGACAGAGATCCCAGCAGGAGGAAAAACCGAACTGAAATGATCCATTTGCTGTAAATAATTGACTATCTATATAAATCACACAGATAAAGGAACTTGTACAACAACCCTGGTGTACAAAAACTCAGGTCTCTACCACCACAACTAATGAAGACCATAAGATAGTTGCATATACAAAGCCATTACTACACCATAAAATATGATAAATTAAGAATTAAAATTGTAAATGTGATCAAGCATAAATAAGATTTAAAATATGGGCCATTATATAATATGCATCCTCTCTTTCATACACATTTTTCTGTGTGTAATTTCCTTAAAATAACCTTTCACAGATGGGTAGCCATTTACATTAGCTACATTAGTGAGAGTTTTAACTTCCATTCTCCTATTTCTAATGTCAGCATGAGTTCTCATAAAAGGCAATATGTAGCCGTAAATTCCTAGACATAACTAAAGGTCAGGCAAAATGGAAAAAATATCCATAAGTGCGAAAATCATAAATGAAAAATGTGATATGCAATTTTTGTACATATTTCACAAAGCAAAATTAGAGCTATTTTTAAGCTTTTTTAGAGGATAACAGTGTGCTCCTTTCTCTAGCACAGTTGACTCTAGCAAAGTAGAGATCCTTGGTTATAGTAAAACAATTTTTCCCATGGCTGTTCAGATTGTTATTTGGAAAGTCAGTGCATGAAAAAATACAACTCTCATAAATCCATTAGTTTAATTCTTCCATCTGAACTCTTAATAGTGTATCTGCAGACTCCTAGATCAAGAGATTTAACTTAGATCAGTGGAAGATAAATACATTATTGTACAACCTCGCTGTTATTGGGCCAATTTTTGCAAGTTGCCCATTGAATTCTGTAGTTACTAAAAGCGCTCCATTTTCAGAAACAATTTTCTTGTATCAAATGTCATTAATGTCCCTCTGACGTGATCTAGCTTCGTATTTGTCTGAACTGACAAAAATATCTGGTAAAAATAGTAGTAGTCATCATCATCATCTAATCTACCCTTTATTCAAGAATAATGATGAAGAGTGTGTTACTGCTTAACAACAAGAACTATCAAAAAGTGGGAAAGAAGCTGGTTTCTAAATAGTACGTTTTCAAGGAAAATGAGAACTTTTATAATGCAATGTCAAGTTTAATAATCTAATCTATCTCTTTCAATATCATCATTAATGCCCAGTGAGGATGGCTTTAAACTAGGTTAATGGGGCAGGAGACTAAAGCACACAGGTAAGTCAAAAACATGGAGAGACATTAGGGAACCTAGATGGGAAATAAAATTAGTATCTTAGATGTCTGTATACTAATGTAAGAAGTATGAGGAATGAAAAGAACCCAGAAATACTAATGAATATTCACAACTAAAACATGGTTGATACCATAGAGACTTGGTGGAATTATACATATGACTTGTACCCTTCCATACCAATATTCCACTTTCTCGGGAAAGACAGACAATGATTTAGATAATGACAGAGAATACAGTGAAAAGTATATTATAGATGATACCAGGCTGGAACGGGTTGCAAGAACTTTGGACTTAGGACTAAAATTCATAATTATTTGGACAAACTGGAGAAATGGGCTGAAGAAAATAGGATGAATTCAAGAGGGAAAAATGAAAAGTTCCATTTATAAAGGCACAATCAGTTGCACACATATGAAATAGGAAATGAATCCCTAGGAGATGCACTACAAGCTTAATATGAGCCAGCAGTGTAATATTTATGCAAAAAAAAAAGTTCTGGGTTGCATTAGCAACTGTGTTGTAAGCAAGACACAAGGAGGATTTTTTTTTTTTATCTACTCTGTGCTGATTAGTCCTCAGCTTGAGCATTACATACAGTTCTGGATGACACATTTAAGGAGAAATGTGGACAAATTTGAGAAAGTCCAGAGAACAACAATAATAATTAAAAGTTTAGAAAAAATCTGTGAGGAAAGATTGAAAAATTGGGTTTGTTTTCTCTGGAGAAGAGAAACTCGGTGTGGTAACAGTTTCTAAGGACACAAAAGGCTCTTACAAGGAGGAGGGAGAAAAATTGTTTTCCTTAACTTCTGATGATAAGGTAAGAATCATTAAACAGTTTAGGTTGAACATTAGGAGAAAGTTCCTACCTGTCAGGGTGGTTAAACATTGGAAGAAATCAGCTATGGAGATTCTACAATCTGTGGAGATTGTTAAGAGCATGTTAGACAAATACCAGTCTAGATAATACTTAGTGCAGGGGACTGGACTACGTGGCCTCTCAAGGTCCCTTTCCATCTTACAATTCTATGAAACAGGGAAGAGGTTTTGCTTTATATATCACAGATGTATGTACTTGACTGAGGCTGAGATGGAAATAGGACACAAACTTGTTGAAAGTCACTGGGTAAGGATAAGAAGACTGAAAAACAAGATGGTGTCATGGTAGGTGTCTACCGTACGCCATGCAACCATGGAGAAGAGGTGGATAAGGCTTTGTATCAACGACTAACAAAGTCAACCAAAGCACAGGATTTTTGGTAATGGGGGATGTCAATTATCTAAACATCTGTTAGGAAAATAAGGGTATGTCTACACTAGCCCCCTAGTTCGAACTAGGGTGGCTAATGTAGGAATTCAAACTTGCAAATGAAGCCCGGGATTTAAATATTTTTAAATCCCCTTAGTTCGAACTGGCTACACACAGCAGTCAGAAGTTAATCCGAACTAAAGACTGTAGCCGCGGGCAGTCAGTTCAAACTAAGGGGATTTAAAAATGGCGCCTGCCCAGGAACATGCAAATGAAGCCCGGGATATGTAAATCCCGGGCTTCATTTGCAAGTTCGAATGCCTACATTAGCCACCCTAGTTCGAACTAGGGGGCTAATGTAGACATACCCTAACACAGTAGGGTGCAGATTATCCAACAAGTTCTTGGAATGCTTTGGAGACAATCATTTATTCCAGAAGGTGTAGAAAGCACCTGAGGGAGAGGTTGCCCTCAGTTTGGTTTTGACAAATAAGGAGGAACTGGTTGAGAATTTCATAGGGACAGGAGCTGGGCAAGCAGAAGTCCTCCAATCCTCAGGACATGTCCAGCTCACTTAACCTCTTAACCCCAGTAAGGGGGTTACACAGAGAGTCAAGGGGGTGGGCCTTCAGCACCTCTCCAAGTGGTGTTTCTCATATATAGTGACCTTAAGTGGAGTTAGATGACATGAGCAAAGGCACCATATTGTCCACTGAGCTCCCCGCCAGGCCCAGCCACCCAGGGCAAGGGGCAAAGAGAGCTGGAAGTGCCATGAGAGGTGCAACAGGAGAAGGACAGAGCCTCCCTCCCCCACTGGTAGGCTGAGGAGAGCAAGCCCTGCAAAGGCAGCTCAGCACTCTCAGAAATTGATAGGGAATATTTGACTGTGCATGTCCCCTCTACCAATTGCCTCTGAGCAAAGGGTTTAAATTGCAGCAAGGTAGACTTAGATTAGTCATTAGGGAAAAACTTCTTAACTGTCTGGGTTATTAAACACTAGAATAAATTAGTAGGAAGGTTGTGGGTTCTCCCTCATTGAAGGTTTTAAAAAATAGGTTAGACCAGGGCTGGATAAATTTTTTGTCCTGAGAGCCACAGCTGGGTAGGAAATTATATGGTAGGCCATGAACGTAGGACTGGAACAGAGGGTTGGATGTGGGAGGAGATGTGGGCTCAGGTCAGGGGGGGTGGGTGCAGGCGAGTACAGGAGGGGTTTCTGGACAGGTTTGTCTTGCAGGCTCAGGTAGCAGCTCCTGTGTGTTTGGGGGCAGGCAACTCCATGTGTTGCCCTCTCTTTCCATTATCTGTGGTTGCCTGTTCACAGTCAATGGGAGCTTCAGGGACAGTGACCTCTGCCCCCACTCCCGGGGTGCAGGGATATGCCAGCTGCTTCCAGGAGTGGCACAAGGCCAAGACAGGCAGTGAGCCTGTTTTAGCCCCACTGCGCTGCCAGACTGGTATTCCTAATGGCTAGATTTAAAAGCTCTCATGGGCAGGATATAGCCCGCAGGCCATAGTCTGTCAACTTCTGGGTTAGACAAATACCTGTCAGGAATGGTCTGGTTAATATATAGTCTTGTCTTGAGTGCAGGAGACTAGACTAGAAGATATATTGAGTCCCCTTCCAGTTCTGTTCTTCTGTGATTCTATGTATTCATTCTTCTTTTGTTTTCATTTTAGTAGTTTTACATTTTCTGATTTAAATATTTGATTTATTATAACCTTGTTCTGCTAACTTGTAAGAATTTTATGACATGCACATTTATGAACTAACCCCAAATGTCCAGCTCGAGGCTTTCAAATCTGTTTTTCATTTTGCAGCAATTACGTGTGTGCTCACCTCTGAATGTGTGTAATCAAATAGAAATGTTGTACATAAATCAAGTAGTTTGATGTGTTTTAATATCAAATTACCCATTTGCAAGCAAAATTGTTGTTTATGAGTTCGAATGCAAAGGCTGAGCTAAGATCCCTTTGGTAATTTGGAACTCAACATGCAGATTGCTATTTCCAGAGTATTTTCCCCTTATATTTAGAAAGGGGGATATCTTCGGATACTGTGTGGTACCTGTTAGCAAATGTTTTAATAAGCTAGTTACCTAACATCTCTGTACCTCAGCTTCCCAATCTCTGAAAGGACAAGACTAATTATTTCAGAGCTTTATAAAGCACTTTTGAGATACAAAAAAGCATAATTAGTAATCACTATTAATATTTATTATTACTGAGAAAGCACCTACAGTTGTTTAGCCTAACAAGACATCAGTATGGATTGCCTTTTCATATATGCTGATGACAGGCATACATAAGAAAGTGGACATACTAGATCATGTACTAAACCAGCTCTTTTTCTTTGACAGCTTTCTAAATTGTTTTCAGTCTTAATACTCTGATCCCTTACACATGGTACAAGATGGAAACATTCATGGTTACATTAGATATGAAGAAATATTTTTAGGGATATAAATCCTCATGCTCCAGGGAATAAGCAAGCTTCTAGCTGATAGAGATCATAAAGAACCCCCACCCCCCGAAAGCATCTTGCTTTGTCTATTGACAGAGTCAAAATACTGGCATAGATGGTCCACAGATCTGATCCAGTATGGCAGTTCCAGCTTTCACACAGACTTAATAATCGTGTTAAAGTTTATGTAGCAGTTACATAAATTGCTTTCCAGATTCCATTATAACTGACAATTCTGACTTTTTTTAAATGAATGACTTGTTCATTTAAAAAGTAAAAAGTATAAGATCTTTAAACACAGATGTATTTTGTAAGATTAAGCAGCAGCCATTTACTCTTGAGAATGTAGTTGGTTCTACCGGACCTCCTAATGGAAGGAATTAATACTTCTTGGATTGCAGTCAGCATCAGTGTACCTCACATTTACCATAACTTTATTTAGCTTAACTGACAGTGCCTGCAGAAGCAAAGATAGATACAGTAACAAAACTAAATTGCCTACTTTTTTATAGGTGGATTCTCTGAGAATTCATTAATAGTGTGGTAAGAGCCTTGTGCTATGCTATTATGCGAACCCTGGCTGATAAATAGAGTCAAGTTACACAAAAGTAAAAAAATAGCATATATCAGCGGAAAAAAAGATAACTATAGTTGGAAGTTCTTGGTCTGAAGTCATTCGATTGTGTACTGTAAAGCCATCAGTTCTCAGATGCCAAGCAGGACCGGGCTGGGCTTGTGCTTGGACATGAGACTTCCAAGGAACTCTTAAGTAATATTGGAAGTGAAGCTGGTGAGTCAGTACATGGTAGGGGACCAGTTCATGGTACAAGCTGCTCCCAGATTGACATTGACAGATGGGTGCTAAATGGCTTAACTAGGTAGGAGAATGATGAGCTGATGTGAGTGATCAACTCCTCAGGTGGGAACAATTAAAAGAGAAAAAGGATGTGCAAGAAGAGGTGGCTCTCAGTGGTTAAGGGACACAGGATCTCAGGATCTCCCTGTCCCTCCCCAGAGAGTTGGCTAAGAGGAAACTTTGTTTTCACTTGCATGTTGCTGCAGAAGGCTGCATCGATGAACTGATGGAGGTGACATAATAAATCACACAATGGTGCTTTATAAATCTGGGAAGTGTCTATCGTGTTTGTGATGGTCCAAAAGGTGCAGATGGGAGCCCTGTAACAGGCCCCCTATGTATAATGTAGGGGGTCAACAAACATGTGAACAAGAGGAATCCAGAGAATATATTGTACTTAGGTTTTCAGAAAGCCTTTCACAAGATTACTTTCTTAAGCAAAGTAAGCTGTCATGGGATAAGCAGAAGGATCCTCCCATGAATTAGTAACTGGTTAAAAGTTAGAAACAAAAGGTAGGAATAAATGGTCAGTTTTTAGAATGGTAACTAGTGGTATCTTCCGGGGATCTATACTGGGACCAGTCCTATTCAACATATTCATGAATCATCTGGAGAAAGGGGTAAACAGTGAGGTGGCAAATTTGCAAATGATACAAAATTACCAAAGATAATTAGGTCCCATGTAGAGTGTAAGAAGTTACAAAAAGATCTCACAAAGCTGGGAGACTGGAGAACAAAATAGCAGCTGAAATTCAATATTGATAAATGCAAAATTATTCACATTAGAAAAAACAATCCCAACCATGCATATAAGATGAGTTCTAAATTAGCTGCTCCAGAAAGAAATCTTGGAGTAATTGTGGATAGTTCTCTAAAAACATCCATTCAATGTGCAGCAGCAGTCAAAAAAAGCTAAGACTCTTGGGAATCATTAAGAAAGGGATAGAAAATAAAACAGAAAATTCATTTTGTCACTTTATAAATCCATGGTATCCGTGTGCAGATGTGGTTACCCCATCTCAAAAAAGATATATTGGAATTGGAAAAAGTTCAGAAAAGGGCAACAAACATTATTAGGGGTATGGAACAGCTCCCATCTGAGGTGAGATTAATAAGACTGGTACTTCTCAACTTGGAATAGATACAACTTAGGAGGGTTAAGGGAAATGTCTATAAAATCATGACTGGTATGGAGAAAGTAAATAAGGAAAAGTTATTTACTCCTTCCCATAACACAGAAAGTATGGGGCACCAAATGAAATTAATAGGCAGCCAGTTTAAAACAAACAAACAAAACAAAAAGGTTATTTTTCACACAATGCACAGTTAACCCAAAAGATGTAGTAAAGGCCAGGACTATAACAGGATTCAAAAAAGAACTAGATAAATTCATGGAGGAAGGCACCTAAGGAATGGACAGGATCCGTGCTAGTGACAATACACAAGGCAGGAAGAGCATTGGCGTGCAAGAACTATAGAACGATTACCCTAACGAGTCATCTAGGCAAAGTGCTGATGATGCTATTGACAGAGAGATTGAGATTGCAGATAGAAGAACATCTAGCAGATGAGCAAGTGGGATTTGGGAAAGATAGAAGTACCATATAGCAGATATTGGCACTAAGATTGATAGTGGAGAAATCTCGAAGAAAGAACAAGAACATCTACAATTGCTTCGTTGATTTTCAGAAGGCATTTGACAGTATAGCTCAGAAAGTGACTTCGGTGGTGTTGGAGTCGTATGGAGTGGATAGCAGATTGATACGATTGTTGAAGGATATCAACGACAATGCAGAGGCAGTGGTGAGAATGCGGAGAGTTGGGAAGTTGGTTTAGAACGAGTAGAGGTACAAGACAAGGAGATCCGATATCGCCGAGTATCTTCATCGCGCACCTAAAGAGAGCAATGGACAAGATCAAGGAAGTGGTAGAAGGGATATCGGTGCACGGGATGAGAATTAATAACTTGAGGTTCGTGGATGATATAGTTATCATTGAGGAAGATGAAGAGAAGCTAGTGAGAACGGTGCAGATGCTAAATGAGGAAGGGAAGCGGTATGTATTGATTATGAACATTGATAAAAGAAAGACAATAGTATTTGGAGATAAGGAAATAGGAAGGAAGATCAGTGTAGATGGGATCGAATTAGAGAATGTAGAGAGGTTCACGTACCTGGGGAGCAACATGACGTATGATCTAGCCTGCAAGAAGGAAATAGTGACTAGAACAGCGAAAGCAAGAGCGAGTTTGAAGGCAATGGATAAGATCTGGGAAAACAAAGCGATTAGCTTAGGAATGAAGCTGAGCGTCTTGAAAACGTGTATTTAGCAGCATGTTGTATGGATGTGAGACATGGGTGATAACGAAAGATTTGAAGAGAAGGATATTGGCGTTCGAGAGGAGTTGTTATGGATAGATCCTGAGAATAGGATCACCAGAAGGTCACCAACGAGGAATTATATAGGAAGATACAGCCGAAAGAGAACCTACTGCAGAAGGTTATACAACAGAAGTTACAGCTATTCTGGCATATCTTCAGAAAGAACGATGAGCTAAAAGTCAAGACCTTGGTATTTGGCATAATGGATGGTTCGAATAGGAGAGGTAGACCCCACAGAGAATGGATAGATAATATAGTAGATTGGTGCAGAGCTAGTCTACAGAAACTAAGCCACTCCGCACTGGACAGGGAAAGACAGAAGGAAATAGTGAGGGAGGCATCAGACATCAACGTGCATTGAGCCCATGGTTGTTGATGATGATGATAGTTCCATCAATGGCTTAGCCAGATGGGCAAAGATGCTGTCCCTAGCTTCTGTTTGCCAGAAGCTGGGAATGGGCAACAGGGAATGGATCACTTGATGATAACTTGTTCTGTTCATTCCCTTTGGACATATGTATTGGCCACTGTCGGAAGACAACATACTAGGCTAGATGGACCTTTTTCTGACCCAGTATGCCTGTTCTTATGTTAACATACTACTATATAAACTTTTTTATCATAATGTCTTTTGTTGGAGATAATCTATTATGAAAATTCAATATAAAAACTCAACTGATTTTCAGAATAAATTAGGGAAAATATGTTGTTTTTTCCCGTATTAATTAACTTTTAAAAGATTTTCATTGAAATGTTGGTAACATGCTTTTGAGCAAAGACTTCAAATAGCAGTATAAGGAGTAGTCTTCATGGATTTGGCAAGAACAAATCAAATCAACCTAAATTCTTTCCCTGTGGGATTACTTGCTTAGTGAAGAGAAGGAAAACTGTACACATTATATCTTGATATTTAATAACACTTTTGACACAATCCTGCATTCTCATAAGCAAATTAGGGAAATGTGGACTAGATAAAATTTCAACTGTTTGGAATACTGTTCTCAAAGAGTGGTTATCAGTGTTTTGCTGTCAAACTGAGAGGTGTCCTGCAGGGGCCTGTTTTGAGCCTGGTGTTATTCAGTATTTTCATTAATGACTTGGATAACAGAGTGGAGGATATGCTTATAACATTTGTGAAAGGCACTAAATTGGGAGGAGTTGCAAGTATTTTGGTGGGCAGAATTAGAATTCTAAACAACCTTACCAAATTGGAGAATTGATTTGAAATCAGCAATATGAAATTCAGTAATTGGTAAGCCCAAAAAATTTCATTTAGTGAGGAAAAATCAAATGCACAACAACAAAATGGGGATTAACTGGCTAGGTGGCTGTACTGCTAAAAAGGATCTAGGGCTAAACTAGATCACAAATTGAATGTAAATCAACAATGTGAAAAAGGCTATTTTTCTGGGTTGTATGATCAGTTTTGTATGTAAAAGATGGGAGGTAATTGTCCCATTCCACATGGCACTCAGTGTGTCCTTAGTTAGAGTACTGTGTCTGATTCTGGGCACTGCACTTTAGGAAAGTTAAAAAAACCTTCCTGTGTTTAGTTCTGAGAAAAGAAAACTGAGGGTGACCTGATAACAGTCTTTAAATATGTCAAGGTCTGTTATAAAGAGGATTATGATCAATTATTCTCCACGTCCACTAAAGAAGAATATGCTTAGTCTGCAGCAAGGGAGATTTAGTTTAGATATTTTCTAATTTTCTAACTATGAGTGTTGACAGGGAGGGTCATCTCTACTGTCCCCATGAAAACCCATCTAAATCATATGCCTCTTACCAAATATCATTTCACAGGTTTGGAGATTTGTTACGTTGGCAGACAGATTCTCTGAAGATTATCTGTGCACTAAGGGCATGTCTACATTAGGAATTTATTTTGAAATAATAACTCCGAAATAACTATTTTGAAATAGCGTTTCCACACTACAAGAAAGCCTCGAAATTAGTCCGAGGCAGGCTCCCTTAATGTGGTCTTGCTACCTCGATTTAGAGCCCCAGGAATCACTGGGGAGTAATTACTCTGAATGACTCTGGGGCGTAGTTATTTTGAAATAGCAGTAGTGGAGCGTCCACACTACCACTATTTCAAAATAGCTATTTTGAAATAAGGGTTATTCCTTTTGGAAAGCAGGAGTCATTATTTCAAAATAACCAGCCTATTATTTCAAAATAACGGGCTTTATAGTGTGGATGCTCTGCTTGTTATTTTGAAATAAGGGGAGTTATTTTGAAATAACTCTCTAGTGTACAACAGGGATAAGAGTCCTGCATCACTGAAATGAACTTTCCTACAGTTGGTCCCCTTGGCATACAGGAACTGGTGTTGCATTGGAGACAGAAAGTAAACACAAGGCATAATGCATATGAACACAGGGAACAAATGAATGTTGTGCTGGCAACCTTAACTGTGGTATTTCCTAATTTTTGGAATGCTTGACTTTGCGATCTTAAAGTTCCTTTAATGTAGTATTTTTTGGATATAAAGATATTATATAAAGGACTTAAGGCCTGTTCCCATCAAAACTGAAATCATAGAATCGTAGAATACTAGAACTGTAAGGGACCTTGAGAGATCATCCTGCCCTCCTGGCAGGACCAAGCACCATCCAGATCATCCCTGATAAATGTTTATCGTACCTGCTCTTAAATATTTCCAATGATAGAGATTCTACAACATCCCTTGGCAATTTATTCCAGTGCTTAATCACCGTGAAGTTAGGAAGCTTTTCGTAATGTCCAACCTAAACCTCTCTTGCTGCAATTTAAGCCCATTCCTTCTTGTCCTATCAGACAATAATGTGAATAATTGGTGGCAGAATCCCAGCAAGTCTTCATTTTTGGTTTGTAATGCTTCATTATTGTATGGCTGAACAGGCAGCTTGATTCAGCACATGTAGAATGTTCAACAACATGTGATACACCTGAGAATTCTGCTTGCTCTCACAAATCAGAGAGACTTTTATTCTTTCCTTAAATAGAAGCCAGAGCCAGTCTCAAATCTTATAGTCATTTTTATAGTGAAACAATTCTGAATTCCACAGTTAAAATGAATGTGATTTGATTACAAAAATGCTCACTTATCAGAATTGTCAAATATGCTTAGTGCTAGCTGTTGTTGAAAATAAATGGTTACAAGATCCCATGGGATTTATTTGTGACTTGAAGAAGAATATGTTTGTGGCTAATGATAATCAGAGAATAGTTGTTTTGATACATTTTGTATCCATTCCTTCAGATTTACTTTACTTAGCTGGCAACAAATGACTGCTTATGTAAGTTATAAAATTAAGCAACCCTTCTATTCCCGATTTAAGGAGAAGAGGATTGAAACCAGTCACATGAAGCTCACCTGGTTTATATTCCAATTTTTAATTTTTTTTGTATTCACATCTTTAAGCTTTAGTCACATTTGACTCAACTTCATTCTCTTGCCATTACAAGAATAAGTACTTCTTATAATTTTATGTTTGAATTAGGCAGTTCTTCTGTTCCTTACTTTAGGAGGATGAGGGATTTAACTAATTTCACATAACTAATCTCTCCTTTTAATGGAGCCACCTTTTAATCTCTTGCATGTTTTGCTGGTGTATGAGCACATATAAATGAAACTTATTTTTTACAGTTCTTTGTTATGTCTCTTGAGTGGCAATACCAAATAAATGGGAAGGTTGTTTGTTTAGTAGAAATGGGGAAAAAATATTGCTGTTCATCTTCAGTTGCTTTTCTTTAATTGCAAGGAAATGACCACAAGAGAAAATACATTTGTTTAATTCTCTTTATAAATAGGTAAGTTTATAACACAGGAATTTAGTGTTTCAAAAAGAACTAAATTGGGACTCAAAATTAAAACAATGCTGATTCTGGTGAAGAAAAAAGCGCATCTGTGATATGCAGACAACCCTGAATGTGTAAGTACAGACAACATACAATTACTCCTAAACCACACAAAATTCAGTATCGGACTAATGGAATGTAGATCTTATTAGTATTGGTGTTCTATTCATGAGGACATTTAAGTTTGGTGAACGTGTTCTTTGTTCATACATGTAAGTTTCTGTAGTAACATTGCAGTTAAGGACAACAGTTAGTGCAAATAAACCTCTGAACTTTCCAATGCCATAGTGTGGAACAATGATCCCTGTAATCAGAGATACTTTTCCCCCTTGTACTCTTCCATTACTCAAAGTTTCTCTGAATCCGTGTGACTTGCAAAATCTATAAAAGGAAAAGTATGTAGCTATCCCAAACACTGAAGTCAGAGTCCCTGCACTTTTATGGCCTTACTCTGTGAGTAGTAGATATTAATTTGCTTTACTAACTTCACTTGTTGGTAAGAACAGTCTTTTAGGCTGTGTCTACATTACCAGGTTATTTCAAAATAAATTATTTTGAAATAATAACTCGTGAAATAACTATTTTGAAATAAGCATATTCCTATTCACAAGCAGGAGTTATTATTTCAAAATAACAAGCCCATTATTTTGAAATAACAGATTTGGTAGTGTGGACACTCGCCTTGTTATTTTGAAATGAGGGGAGTTATTTCGAAATAACTCTCTAGTGTAAACATGCCCTTGGAGTATTATAGGCATCTAAAAATAGCAGGAGCAATTAACCACTCTTCCACTATCTAATACAATTCCACATGCATAATTTAAAACAAGAAGTCATGCCAAGAAAAAATG
The DNA here is from genome assembly GCA_032595735.1 of Pelochelys cantorii. Lineage (NCBI taxonomy): Eukaryota > Metazoa > Chordata > Testudines > Trionychidae > Pelochelys > Pelochelys cantorii. The sequence continues at coordinate 325,484,938 of CM064326.1, read as the reverse complement.
GCAATATGTTTGCCACTTTTCTCAGATATGAGGTCCTAATAAACGTGCTTTTTTCAGTCATTCTGTCATGATTGTGCCAAAAGCCTGACAATTTATCATGCTAAGAATCTATAGTATGCAGTCTAAATATGTACGGATATAGTACTTATGTCTATCACTTTCAGAGAAAGGAAAATGAGAACAAAATTCTGTGAAATACTTTCTCTTTAAATAATGATTTTGATGCATTTGTTAAGTCTGGAGCTGATCCTGAGTAATGGATAGTCTTGCTAAGATACTTTAGATACTTTCTCAACTTCAGCAGTGGTTCAATATATCAGGTTCTTAGCAGTATTTTCCATTTGTTTTTGAATAGTGTCCCTGTGGTGCTCGATTCAGGTATACGTGTGTTTCTTGAGCCCTTGCTTGGAGATTTTCCATTAGTATCATCCATTTGGACTACATACATGCCCCCAGGGTTTATAGGTCTCTGTTGACAAAACACCCTTACTCAACTCTCTACCACCTCAGCCGGAGACGGAGATCTAGTATGTCTTCCTGTTGTGTGCCTCAGCATGTTTTGCAGTTGTTGTTCAGTTCATTTAGTGTTAGTTGTTGTTAGTATACAATTAGTTAGATAGTTGTGAGAGGTTACAGTTATTCCTCTTCCCACTTTTTGTCCCCAGGTTTTTCTGGGGAGCTTATCTGGCGTGGCTATGCAGGCCTGGCTTGCCAGGTTTCAAATGTTACCTCTCTTGCAGGAAGCTATCCTAATCAGCCGTGGCCACACTAACTATCTATTGCCTGGAAAAGTCCAGTATCTCCTCAAAGTGTAACTTTTGTCTGGATCTATATTTTAAATGTAGACCTCAGAAGAATTGGGAGAACAAACTGAAGCTGCTGCTGATGGAGTACTCTATTTGACCTGTTTCTGAGTCAGGCCAGAAGACTTCCCCCACCCACAGTCTATCTTCAGACAAATCTAATATCCCTTTGACTTCAGCTAAGCTCTTGCCTAAGAAGAAGGAGATCTTGGAGACTTAGGGTGTGTCTAGACTACATCCCTTTTTCGAGAAAGGGATGTAAATTAGGCACATCAATATTGCAAATGAAGCCGGGATTTGAATTTCCCACGCTGCATTTGCATAATGGTGGCCGTTACTTTTTTTCAAAACTGGGCTTTTTCGAAAAAAACCCAGCAGTTTAGACGGGGATCTTTCAAAAATAAAACCCTTTTTCGAAAGATCCTGTACTCCTCAAAAAATGAGATTTACAGGATCTTTCGAAAAAGGGTTTTATTTTCAAAAGATCCCCATCTAAACTGCTGGGGTTTTTTTCGAAAAAAGCTCCATTTCAAAAAAAAGTGGCAGCCTCCATTATGCAAATGAAGCACGGGAAATTCAAATCCCAGCTTCTTTTGCAATATTGACCTGCCTAATTTTACATCCCTTTCTCGAAAAAAGGATGTAGTCTAGACACACCCTTAGGGAATGCTCTGAAGAAGAGGAACTTGGTTTCTCATCACAGACAGCCAGCTCCCAAGAAGTCCCAACCTCCTACTATATCTATTATGTCAGAGGCTTTGACATCTTGACTTGGTATTATGGAGGCAAAAAGTGGTATCAGCTGAGCAGGGAGGTCCAGGAGAGGAACATAGCACTGGCAGGATCCTGGTACCATCTGCCTCAGATGGCACTGTCTATTTCAGACTTATCAATGGTACCCTAGGATTTGGCTCCATCATTACTGACAATATCAAAGACCACACCTTCAGCCCTGGCTCCTACACACTCCAAACCTATGGTACCACACAAGTCAGTGGGCCAGTACTGACCCACTTGGTATTGCAGAATTTCATTTCTCCAGGTACTTGGCAGTGTTAGACAAGCTAGAGTTCCCACTGCATAGGGGTATTGAATGACTCTGAATTAGCAGTGCTTTTTGGTGCCAAAGGATTCACCACTCTGTTCTACAGGGGGGACTCATTGGAGGACATTGAAGAGGATGAAGGAAACATTCAGTCAGTCTCCTGCTTATCAGTGCAAGGCTCCTTTCCACATCATTACTCATACTTTGACAAACACCCTCATTCAAGTCTGGGAGGGTTGAGTCCTGGGTACCATCCCCTCTCCCATTTGGGTTTCTCAATGGTTAGACTCTTCCTTGGACAACACTGGCTGCAGTTTGACAGAGCTCCATCTCTACTACACTAAAAAATAGGCTCACACAATCTCCTCTGCCAAACCCACAATATGGAGAGACCTATGAGGAGCAGGAGGTGAGAGCAGACAAAGAGGCTATCACTATTTCATCTCAGTCACACTTCCACCACCAAAAATGGCTGACAATTTTTGCCAGTTCCAGGAACTAATGAAGACAGGGGCAGACACTTTACAGATACCTCATGTGGAGATTAAAGACTCATATCACAAGCTACAGGACATTTTGTAGTCAGCAGGTTGCACTACCCATTAATGAAGTGCTCTTGGATCTACTGAAAACTAGATGGCAAATTCCTGCCACCCTACCACCGCCTCATGAATGGGTGAATAAGAATTATTAAATTCACCCCGCCCCCCAGGGATTCAGAATTTTTTTTTTACCCATCACCACATAATTCCCTAGTGATGTGTGCTGTAAGTGAGTGGCGTGGATAGGATTTCTCCAAGATTACTAATTATGACAAGCATCAGAAAAAGATTACACCTGTTTGGACTGACTTATCTGTAACACTCCAGTTCAGTTCACATATTATCAGGATATTACAGCCAAGTATGACTACATTAGTTGCAAGAAGTTTGCATCTTTTGTTGAAGATCTTCCACAGGAGCTTAGAGAACACATCCTTCAAGAGTGTTAGTTATTATCCAGAACCTCTCTAAAAGTATCCTTCAGTGTCACAGACACTGCTGTTTGATCCATTTCCACAGAAGTTGCCATGGGCAGGGTATTTTGGTTTGATTGTTAGATTCCTGACAAAGTTCATAATATGATTGAAGACCTCCTGTTTGATGATCAGAAGTTCTTCTCAGGAACTACGGATGACTCAAGGCCACACTGAGATCTCTGAATATATTCAGTCCTAGAAACAAAAGGAGATTCAGCAAATTTCATGCATATCTCAGTTCTCTGGTTTTCACAGAAGCACGAAACCAATTAAAAATGACATATTCCAAAGGAAAAGAGCCTCCCATCATCCTTGAGCTAGTGCCCAGTCAAACAGCAATTTTTACCTTTTGATTGAGGGCTTCATTAATCCCTCACCTCTAGCTTGCAAGCTGTTCAAACTTTTGTTTACCTTCCTGCTTTTGGAGACCATCTTTCCCATTTCCAGCAAGCCTGATGGCATCTCACAACAGATCATGGAGATTATAACTTCAGGCTATGCCATCCACTTTATGGCCCTGCCCCCCAGAACTTCCTTTTCTCATCCCTCTTTATGAGTCAAGAAGATCACTCCCATCTATGTTTAGGAGCTATAGAATTAGTCTCATCTCTTCACTGGGCAAAGTAAAAATACTTTTACTCAAAGTATTTTCTGATGCCAAAGGATAGAGAGGGAATAAGGACCTTTGAATTGAAACAAATGAGTAAATTTGTCAAGTTTCAAAAGATTTGAATAGTGACTTGAGGAGATATAATTCCTTTTATAGATGCAGGAGATTAGATTTTGGCCCTCAGCCTACAGCATGCCGGTATCTCCATAGCAATATATTCCACTGACAGGAGACACTGAACTTCACCATGGATCAGGATTATTTTCAGTACTGAGCATTTCGTTCAACCAAGTATGCTCTTGAAGGCTCTGGTAGTAGTAGCTGCTTTTTTCTGTGAGAAGCAATTTTAGTCTTTCTGTATTTCAATGACTAGCTACTTAAGGGCTGATCTTAGCACGCAGTACTATATTCCAACCAGACAGCTCTCCATTTTCCAGGAGCTGGGTCTTCAGTAGCTAGCAGCTTTCACATCAGCCTGTAGGGTTGGAGAAATTGGAGCATTAATTGCACACACACCCAGGAGCAGCCCGAGACTGGCTGTGGCAGCTGGCGCCCCAGGCGGAAGGCGCGATCGGCGCCCCCACCTGCACGGCCGTCAATGGCCATGACGTAATCATCGGGTGCCCGGGCGCCCCGTGACGTCATCATCGGGTGTCCCGGGCCGGTGGCGCCGTAGGCGACCGCCGAGCCTGCCTAGGCTTATGGGCCGCCCCTGCACACACCCCTTTTGCAATATTTTTCAAGGACAAGGTCTCCCTGTGATCACATCCAAAGTTCTTGTCGAATGTACTATTAGATTTCCATCTTGACCAATCTATTCATCAACTCGTATTGTTTCCCAAACTACATAAAATCTCAGTGGGAGACTTCCCTTCACATATTAGCTGTGTGGCGAGTATTGTCCTTTAACTAGACAGGACCAAGCAGTTTTGGAAATCACCTAGATTTTGTCTCCATCTTAGAGAGAGCAAAGGGGGGCCACACTCTCATCACAGAGACTGCTAAGATGGATCTCTGGGTGTATTATTGTTTGTTATGATGTAGCTGGTGCTTTGCCTCCCCAGAGGATTATAGTACACGCTACCAGATGATAACCAACTTTTTGAGCATTATTCAGTGTCTGACACATGCAGAGCTGCTACATGCATAGGTTTTCTGAACAGTTATGCCCTAGTCCATGCCATCAGCAGTTGGTTCTGCTTTACTGTCTTCCATTTGGACCTGGTTTTGAAACTCCTGAGGATACAGCTTGGCAGCCAATGGAAATGGAGCACCTACAGGAACAGTACTTGAGTAGTAACTGTGGATCTTTGAGATGTGTGTTCCTGTGGGTGCCTTTACTGCCCACCCTCCGAACCCTCTGTTTCAGACTGTTCTTGTTTGAACTTTTGGATAGAGAAGGAACTGGAGGAGGTTCACGCACGCAGCCCTGTATCCTCTAGGAGCATGGCATGAAGTTTTACAGAGTGCATAGATATCCTGAACAAACATGATTGCAGAAAATCTCTGAGCAAGGGGTGGAGCTCCCTTGGGAACACACATATCAAAGAACCACAGTTAATGCATAAGGTGAGTAACTTTTTCTTGCTTGCTGAATAAAGCTAGAGGACTTCAAGTTTGGGAACTTGGTAGTTTCTTGAACAAAATACAACATATGCAGCAAACCTATCTTGACAGCATTTAAAAATTATTTAAAAGCTTGCTCTATTTCATAAGGGTATAAATTGACTTAGTCTCTTCGGCTGTCAAATTATTGAGGGTCACAAATAACAATGGGCACAGAAATATCAATACAAATGTAAACAAACACACCACGTTGCACTATTTATTCATTCTTGCAAGTATTTTATCATCTTGTGAACTTTTTATACATAAAGTACGAATTGATAAGTTTTCCTATAATGCCTATTCTAATTGTTTTTCTTTCTAGTTCTCTCTCTCACACTGTCTCACACTTTCCATGGATCAATTTTTAGATAAGATTGCAATATTACTTCTAAAATACTGCATGTTACCTAATTATATTGTGATTGGTTGCAAAGAGGGTAAACTAAGAAGGCTGTTAGTTATTCTGTTGATACAGTGACCATGAATCAATTACAAGTTTGTAAAGGAAGAAAATAATAAAGCTTGTGAATCAGAACTGTGCTGTATAATTTGAAATTAACTATTTGAGATTGCACTGTCCCAAAACTTAACATAAATCTTTTATATACATTATGAAAAGGTTACTATTGTACCAAAATCTGGTTATCCTTAACTAGCACTGATGAACTGATTGATCAGTTCAAATAGATGCAAGATCTTTGGGGCAGGGACTGTAATTTGACAAGACGTGAATGAGACAAAAGAATAGATGACATGGTGAAAGGGAAGCCAGGATAACAAATGTAATAGCATGGGAGCAATTCTCAGCCATTCAGAAGTAGTGATCTCTGCCTACCGTTTCTTGGGTTGCATTTCTCAATTTGCTTTATGGCAAAATTGAGCTTTGATCAAGGGCTAGAGCAGGGATAAAGTGATGGCTTTACACATTTTGACTTGGAACTTTTCTCTCTTTCATCCAATAACAATTATACTGCAAACCAACACTTAACGGTTTGGAGTCAGTGCTGCAGTCAGGAAAGAGTTTATAGAGGAAGGACACCTTATTCAGGAGAGAAGGCATTAAATCATTTTCAGGGAGAACAAAAATATGTTGCCCTTGAAAATGAATGGTTGGCAGTGAAGTGGGTTCCAGAACTATTAAAATGGTGCTTGCTGGAAAACAAGGTCAGTTTGATAATAGATCACTCCCAGTTAACCTGGATAAATACAGTAAAACCTGTATGAACTTCATGGAGCTGTATTATTTGTCTTTGCAGCCTTATCAATTTTAAAATAAGGTATGGATGTGCACATTTATATAAAATTGATTAGCTCTTCAAGAATGAGAATGATGGAAAAGACCTTGTGAAGTAAGGACAGGTATCTTCTTAAATAGATGATTTACTATCCAATGAGAAGTGATAAATAATGTCATAGACACAAACATGAGGGAAAGGCTCAACAGTTTTTATAGCTCCTCTAAGTTCAAACCAACTCAAAGGCTACGTCTAGACTACATCCCTTTTTCGGAAAAGGGATGTAAATTAGACGTATCGCAATTGCTAATGAAGCGGGGATTTAAATCTCCCCCGCTTCATTAGCATAAAAATGGCTGCCGCTTTTTTTCCGCGCGGAGCTTTGCCGGAAAAAAGCGCCAGTCTAGACGCTGACCTTGCGGAAAATAAAGCCTTTTCCGAAAGATCCCTTATCCCTTATTTTATAGAGGATAAGGGATAAGGGATCTTTCGGAAAAGGCTTTATTTTCCGCAAGGTCAGCGTCTAGACTGGCGCTTTTTTCCGGCAAAGCTCCGCGCGGAAAAAAAGCGGCAGCCATTTTTATGCTAATGAAGCGGGGGAGATTTAAATCCCCGCTTCATTAGCAATTGCGATACGTCTAATTTACATCCCTTTTCCGAAAAAGGGATGTAGTCTAGACGTAGCCCTCATGTATGTCTGTTACAGACTATGTTGTAATATGTAATATAGTGCTTACCATACATAATTTTGAATAAAATTATGAAATTGTTTGAATGACAATCTAAAAGCCCTTGGAATCATTAATTAAAAATCTGATGGCCCATATAGGCTTTAACAGACTGATCTTGCAGTCCAATTTGATTGGTTTTAGTTGTAGAGCCTTATTCTAAAATCAGTTACTGACTATATGGAAGGACGGAAGCTATGGTAGGCAAGAGGCAGACACCACTGGTTTGATTGACTTAATGTACCTACCCTATACACATGCACATCTTATCATTTGAAAGTTTGGATCTACTTTAAACTGCGGTATGATGTAGAATGCTCAAGTCGTGCTGTTACCATCAAAATGGGGAATAAACGATGATACCATGAAAATATTAAAATGACCACTGAAACATTTGCATTTGTTTCTATTAATAAATGACTCTGTATTAGTTCAAGACATAAAATTGGATTTCTTTGCAGCCTCAAAGCATCACAACAACAATCTAATGGGAATAATAACACTGTGCAGGTGTCACTGAAATGTAATAGTCCTGGTGACATTTCTTGTCAATATCATCATCTTGTTTATCAGTTTCATCTTTGTTGAGAGCACATAGGTTACCACAGTCTTCATTTCCTTGGCATATACATAGTTCTGACTACAAACATAGTTGATTGTGGAGTGACTCGAACTGGTTCGGGGACAAATAAGATCTTGTGGATGCTATTAGGCCTTCGAAAAATAAAGCAAGGAGTTGATCATCCATATTTTTCCATCCTTGTTACAATGATAATCTGAGAGTTGATTCACCTATATGCAAAGGTAGCCAAATCTTTGTTTGCCAAGATGCTCTTTTGACATGCTCTTCACATGATTGGAGTTTGGCCAGTAATACCTTTCTGATGGATAGAGTGAGGTGCAAGCAGTTCAGCGATGTGTATGGATTTTATTTTCTTTCTCACTCCGGGCATATAGCACTGCTGCCAAATTCTTTGTTGCAGAAATAGGGGCTTGTCCCAGTTCAAGCAGATCTCTGAAGTGGTAAGTGCCCATTGTTTTAACAACATTAAAGGTAATTTTCCCAATAGTGAACAGGGGTGATACAGAATCACATCCTGTTAATACATGTACAAAAGGAAGTGTGTGGAAGAAGTCAAGAATGAGTGTGTCACAAATTTCATGCACAGGTATGAAGTGACAACTGTCCATTGTTCTGACATTGTTTATGGAAAGCAGTGAACAGCGAGGACAAAAACAGCTGCATCAGGTGACCAAAAGACCCAAAACCATATTGGCACATACAATATGCAGAAACATCCTTGTGTGCACTTGCTTCTGAATATTGTACAAATCTTGGGCTTCTTCAGCACCTCTTATACTGATGGATTTCATCACTGGAAAAGCCACCAAGAAATAGTGTTGGTATTGGGTATGCTCCTACACTCTCAGGTGCATTTTGAATCATTTATTCACAGAGGAATTTTACAAATGACTGCTTTTCGGATAACTAAGAGTCCTGTGGCACCTTAAAGATTAACAGATTTATACGGTCATAAGCTTTCGTGGGTAGAGACCAAATAAATCTGTTAATCTGTACAGTGCCACAGAACTCCTCATTGTTTTTGCAGATACAGACTAACATGCCTCCTGTTATGCTTTTTGGATGCAACATTTTCCATGAAGGCACAGCATGTCCCCTAATCACCTGAAATTTATTGCATCCAGACTTATCCTGTCTGGCACTGGAGTTTTCCGACAGTTTTCACTGAGGTGCTGTTGTCATATCTGTCAAAGACTTTGATTATAGAATTAGCTTTCTCAAATCCTTTTAGGACTTGTCTTAAGTACTCAGCAGCCAGTTCATGGAGATGGTATGCAATTTTATCTCCGGTCATCATTTGTTTAACAACAGTGATACCCCTGATAAACATGGTCATTTCTTTGTTGCAGGGTCTTAATTCATGGCTTCTTTCAGCTTGAACTTCCAGCCAATGTCCTGTTTCAGCTTTGCCTGTTCTCATTGTTCCATGGCAGATAGATGTAGGTACGGGTTCCATCAGGTAACTAAGAAAGGTTACTATTGAAACATCACCTCTTTTTAAGAACAGAGCTCTGTAGAAAACAATTTCTGGACTGATAGTTGTGATTTTCCTTCCCTTGGCAGACTTTATATTTAGACTTCTTAGTCATGTCGGCAAATGTTATAATGTCAGATTTACTGACTGAGCTGAAGAACCTGTGTGTCCCATCAAAGTCAAGTACACTTCTCTCAGCTCTCTCCACTTGTTCTTCACCAACACCTGCTGTTTTCAGTAAAGACTCTTGTACATCTGGTGTTATGTGCAGTCCAGTAGATAGGTGGATAAGCACCTCTGGATGTGATTCAAGATCAATTGGGTTCGTTAATTACAATAATTAATGACATAGTTGGTAGGAGCTGTAACATGCTCTTCATCCCTCTTCATTTAGAGGCAAGAACTTGTTTGTGGACTTTGTCTTCGCTGCTTCTTGTTGGGCCATTTCTTTCCTCTCATAGCTTTTGCATATTCATAATATGAAACTGTGTGTTGTCATTTCTTATACTAATACTAATCTGTATGTGTCACTGAATTTATAAGATAGTTTCTAGAACATCATGCATAGACAGTTACAAATTAAAACCTTCTACCAGGCAGACTAGATGCTACACTATGCTATATTAGAAATTTGAATAAATTTATCTACCCATTGTGCAATACAAACTGCAGGCATGCAATCTACTGCTCTTGGTGCACAGTCTTCACTGTGATAGGGATCTCATTAGCAATTGAAAATACAAAAAACTATTGTAATCACTTCTGATATACTTTGACAATTAAGAATATGCAATGCAAAAATATTACAAGTTTTTTTATGCAAAATGTTGATATTCACCATTTCTGCCACACAGTAAATGCTCCATCATTTCTGGGGGGGAAAGTACTTACCCATGCAAATCTTGTGTTAAAATTAACTTACCAGTAAAAACTACAGTCAGAGGCATCTTGCAGTGTTTCTGGAACTTTGCAAAAATAATTCTGGAACTTTGCCTACAGGCTTATGGCACCACTTGTCAGCTCCACTTCATACCTCATCTAACCATACATAAAATACGCTTTCAAATGATACATGGTATATGTGGCTCTGTAGGGCGGATACATTAAACTCCAAAAATACTCCTTTTTGGAGAATTGCCACACACACATGTTGGCTGATGGAGGATTATGCCAGGAAGTAGCTTGTTTGTGGATTTAGTGTTTTTTAAACAAAGTTATGGAGGGTGATAGCTGGGCATTATTGGAATGCATGCTCACCTATACCTGCTTTTATGTGAAAACAACAAGGAGTCCTGTGGCACCTTAAAAACTAGTACATTTATTTGGGTACAAGCTTTCATGGGCTGGCACCCTCTTCACCAGCATCTAACAAAGTGGGTTCCACGAAAGCTTAAGCCCACAAAAGCTAAGGCCCAAATAAATTTGTTAGTTTCTAAGATGCCAGGGGACTTCTCATTGTTTTTGTTGAAACAGACAAACATGAGTACCCCTCTGAAAACTTGCTTTCATGTGATTTTTCATTTGATAGCTAACTACTTACAAATTCCACACTCATATTGCATTTATTAATGATAGTTCTGAGGGAGGCCAAACAATATTTTCAACAATTAGAAAGTGAATCAGAGAAAGGAGTTAAATTAGCTCCCTTCATTTTTAATATATGTTTCAGAGAAAATAACAAAGTCAGATATTATAGTGGAAATAAGGCATTGGACCTAATTCTGATTTCAGCTATAATATACTTACATTATGTTAGTGTAAATCCATTTACTTTAGTGAAGTTAATTCTGATTTACCAAGTGTAAATAAGAGGAAAATCAGACCTCTTTTATATAAAACTAAAAATGCAATAAATGAAATAACAATGGCATGCTAGAATAGCTCACCCTTCGTATACAAAAGATGCTGCTCTTGTTGCTGATGTCTAGACTTGACCTTATATGGAGAACATTCTCCTATAAAAAGATGTCTATGAATAGGAAATATGTAGAGTAAACTTGCCAAATGTGTTCTTTCTGCTCCTTCAAATGCCTCCTATAAAACCCACTTCCTCTAAGAGTTTGTCCAACTATACATTTTCTCCTCCCCACTAATTCCCTACTTCTTCCCCTTCCCAAACAATTATTCTGTGCCAAGTCTTTGTTTCTCTTGTCTGTCTTGTATAGTAAACCATTCCGGGAACCAATGTGTTTAGATTCATGTCTGTAAATCACTGTATAACTTAAATGTTTTATTTCAAATAAAACAAATTCTTTTTGATGAAGATTGTCATAGAGTAGCTGTATTCTTTAAAGAAAAATAAATGTATAATAGTCCAGCTCTAAGGTATTTGGGTAGATTGAGATTTTCAGATTGAGATCTGTAACAAGCTCTGTTCTATTTTTTAACAATTCTAGTAACTCAGCTAGTTTCTTAGCTCTTGCCATGTGCAGAAGGGTTTTTAAGTACAAATTTGTGTTGCATCTGACTCAGTTCATTTTTTGTTCATTTTTTCTAAAAATTAAACTTTGATTCAAACAAGGCAAAAATAACATTTCAGAGACCCTGAAAGCAGTTTCCTTTTGTCAGTGTTTGGCATACGTATCTTATACTCAGGCCTATAAATCTCCTTGTGGAATTTTCATGGGTGAAATGATATATATACCATGATACATTTTACTGTGTTCTTGTAAACAGTCTGCACCATTTTGTGCAACGTGGTGTCTGAACAGCAGCATAATGCAGTGCTAGCTATGTATGAGAGACAATCTCTCAGGCAATTCTGGTCTCAGCAAGACAGCAGGGACTTGTTAATGTCTGGGATGAAGAGACAGATAAGCATACTGAGTTCATTAAAACTGGCAGAATTAAGAACATAAGGTGTCTGGCCTGATTCAGAGACTCCAGCTGAGGAGAGACTTAATAGCTGACATTTTAAGGGCCAAGGTGGGACAATCCAAATCACAGACATCCCACATGTGGGGGCATTTTGGATATACTGTATTATGGTGTACTGAGCACACTAAGGTGTACAATGAGACCAGCATTTTCAAACTTGGCCACCTAGAGTCGGGCTCCAAAGCTATGTTTTGGTTTTGAACTAAATGGCCTGATTTTTGGAGATGCCAGTCATTGTCCACTCTCATTGACTTCAACTGGCAGACTTTGAAGTCAGTGAGAATTGTTGACTACCAGGCAACTTTTCAGAGAATACTAGAACAGGAAGGAACATTGAGAGAGTATCTAGTCCAGTCCCCTGCAAGACCAACTATTATCTAGACCACGGCTATTGAACTTTGAAAGCCCCAGGGGCCACAATGACACTTACAGCACATGCTGAGGACCACAACTTAAGTGTGGTTGCATATACATGAAAATATATATGCAAATAGCTTCTTTCACTCTGACGGGCATGAATATAAAGCACTTCCCACAATGTCCCAGCGCTCCCACCACCTCCTCCCTGGGGGCTAGAAATGCTGACACCTTGTACCCATCTGTTCTAGCCAGTCTGTCTGCTTGTGTCTTTCAATGCTCACCCCGCCTGGAAGACGCCTCACTGTTGTGGAGTGTGTTCCCAGTGGAGGCCGTGTTGAGCCCCGCGCAGCTCAAATTGCATATCTTATTTTGAGCTACAGTGCAGTGTAGATGCACCCTTTAGATAATTAAGTAAACTAAAGAGCTGATCCAAAAACCACTGAAGTCAGTGCCATTGTCTTTGTTGAACTTTTAACTCAAGCAGTCTGGTACCATGGTGATGGGCATTGTGTAACAAATTACATAGATAGGTAGAACTTCGGTCAATCAGTTGAATTTAATAAATTATTGCTAAGTATATAGTCTAGTTCATTACTGTACCAGAGATATTATTTTCCAGGAATATTTCTAATATTTAAATTGGGTAATACTATTATAATCGGGATGAGCATTTTAACTGTAGATTAATAATATGAAATAACTGTAATTATTTTAATCTCTGTTGTTCATAACAATTAATTTTACAGGTTATTTCAAAATGTCATTTAGTTTGCTCAATAATAATTTGGGACCAAATTCAGCCACTATTATGTATGCTGAGTACTAGTTTAATTTGTGAGTAATCATTGGGCAGTAAGTATGTATTCCTCATGAAGTAAAGTAACTATTCAGTGTGCATCACATGGGCGGAATCAGTCCATTATTCATTTCAGGGCACCAGAAAAAAATTGTACTTGCTAAAAATGGTCAGTGTTTATATATAAATATATAAAATCTAAATATATAACAAACTACAGAGACATCTGGCATGGTACCATAGCTTCTTTTTAAAGGTTCAATATATTTTCTCTTGTCTTTTTGCTTCCCTTTCTTCCCAACTGTTTCTGCTGAGAATTAGCAGTTGCAGTAAAGCACAGTTAGCAAGACTGTTGAAGATATTCTTCCATTTGTGACACCTGGCTCCTTGCCAGGCTTCACAGGCAGTTACAATGGCTGCTTTGTACTTACCTCATGCTCTGTCATACAGTTAAGCCTTTAGGCAGCTGGGAGGCTGTCTGGGCTACTTTTACCCTCCTGGGAGCCATTACCTTGATAAATGTGATGCTGCATGTTCAGAAATAAAATGGTGCACATGCAGAAACAAACGTGTTATTAAGTTTTGATCTTTTTTTTTTGCAACAAAAACATGTTTATTTTTACAATAGCCTTTACATTCAGTAACATGTATTCAAGTGATCCTGAATAGCTGTGTAAATGTATAAATTTTTACCTTGCTCTTCAGATCCACTGATGTCCTGTCATGCAGTTCACTTGTGCCAGGTTTTTTATGATGATAAAGTACTTCCTATAAGGAAAGCCTAGGCAAAATGGGCTTATTTAACTGGTAAATAAAAAGCTTCCTTAGAAACGGGAGCCTGTTTCCCATTTTATCAGGTCTCTCTTACTAATTATTCATTACTTTGTTTAAAATTCATAGTATTTTTGTAAAGTGGCAGTTTTATCGTCCATTTTATTCTATTAGATTCTTCAAGTGAAAAAACTGTCTAACTAGGCAGACTGTGTGCCTGCTCATTGCAGCTTTGCAATATATGTTCTTTTTTATTGCTTTACTTAGCTTTAACCTGCAGTTTTTCATGTTTACCAGATCAGCAAATAATCAGGATCTTTAGATTCTCTCTGAATTTATTTTGTTCTTCCTTTGAAAAAAATTTAAATGCCTCTATTTAAATAGCTTTTACCACTATATGCAAAACACAAAAGAAATGTAAATAGTTTTTTCGACTAATCCACATCTGCCTGAGTAATTACCGGATGCGTGCTGGTTAAGCACAAAATTTTTGAAAAGCCAGCTTTTTAATTAGACGCATGCACTGGGCCAGAAAAATTAAAATGGAGTTCTACTCAAAAAATCACTGTGTAAAATGGCACCTGTTTACTTAACAGATCTGATTTTTACCATGTATTTAAAATAATTTCTATCTACCTGAATAAGGAGGGTAAGGAGAAGCAAAAGATATTGGTGTGTATGGATATAGATATAGATATACATACCTATTAGCCCTACAGAGCATGCAAGGTGAGAGCATGAACAAGATTCTGTCCTACCTCACACATCAACAGTTCCAGTTGCAGGACCAAATTTTACCTGGTGTTGCCTGAATCATTCAGGGCAGGGGTCTGGTGGGGGAGGGGAGGTGCAGGAGTGAGGGTAGGACCTTGGAGATGTGGGGGGACAGGGCAGGAGGCTGGAGGCATGGGGGCATCCAGAATTGGGGTGGGGGGTTGAGGGAGGGGCTCAGAGCAGGGGGCTGGGCATTTGGAGGAATGCAAGAGTGAGGGTTGGAGGGTGAGGAGGGGCAGGGTTAGGGGTCCTATCCAGTGGAGCTTTCTCTCTCACACACACCCAGCCAGCAGGGGCCTTCCCCTCCCCTTATCTCCTCTCAGATTCCCCAGGCTGACAGGGGCCTTCTCTCCCTTCCAGCCACCCCAGCCAACAGGGTCTTTTCTCTCTCCCCCAGACCCCATGGCCAGCAAGGGCCTTCTCTCTTCCCAAGCCCCTCTCTCCCAGCCAGTAAGGGCCTTTCCCCACCCCCCCTTGCAGAGCTTTCTCCCTCCTCTCTCTGGCACTGTGGTCAAGGGCTGGGTGGGGGGAGAGAAAGGTTCTGGGATGGGGGAGCTACTTACCTTGTGTGGTGGCAGGCACGTTGGTGAGTTCCAGCTCTCTTGATGGTGTGAGTTGGTGGTGTGGCTGGTCACTCTGCAGTATAACTCTCCCCGTGCTCACTCCCCCTAGTGACTACTGTGAATACTGCATCCCTCCTCTCTGCCCTCTCCCTTTCTATGTTATGGAAAACAGTCCCATTCCAGGGAATTCCCATTTTCCTGGCACAACTGAACCCTGACTTTGCTTTAAATTAGCGTAAGAGGATGCTGCATTTCAAATTTGATGGCTCTAGCTCTTACTGTTTAGGAGTTCTTAAGCAAATGGACTCACAGACTGACATACTCTTATAGTTATATAGATATGCTATAAATCTTTGTATCCTTATTGGCTTCAGGGGGATTGCAAAGCTATAACTAATGGATAGTGGTGTTGCACAAGTGTAATCATGAGCAGAATTATTCCTATACAATCTTTAGCATAATGCCTGGTCTACACTAAAAAATTAGATTGATCCAGATATATCACTCAGGTGTGTGAAAAATCCAGTCCTGAGTGACACAGGTAAGCAAACCTGGGCCCCATATAGACAGCATTCGGTTGATGGAAGAATTGTTCCTTCAGCTTAGTTACCACCTCTCAAGAGGTAGGTTACCTGCACTGACAGGAGAACCCCTCCTGTCATAATAGTAGTGTCTACACTGAAGTTTTGAGAGACTCTCTTTATAGGCAGATGTGACTGAAAGCATCTCTGTATTCACATCCTACGCACTATTGTAATAAGCTACCTGATGACGTATCATTTGAAATCTCATATCTTGCTGATCAATAATATTGTGGTGAATTGTAAGTAGCACCATTTTATGTAAAGTAATGAAATCCCCCTGTGTGATGTTTTGAAGATGTGCTAACACCACACTGTGCTGTACAGACAGAAGTATCCTGAACAAAGAAATATGTGTTTACCTCATTTTACATATAAGTAGTAAACTGTGTCCTCAAGATAGCAAGAAGAGGAGATGGCAGGACTCAAAAGCAAATTTGCATTTCAGCATCATGGGTGTGAAGGAAGAACATGGATCATCCTATACCACCATAGTCCATGTAGCCTTCCATACTGTTTGAATAAACTTTGCTCTGTGGGATAGCCCTCAGAGGAATCCACCTCAAAGGTTACTTGGACTGAAAAAGAAAGGGACAAAAAAACACAAGTATCTCTCTCCCTATCTCTCATTCACCTACGAAGATAAAAGAAAAAGCCCTTCGGCCGGTGGTGGCAAAAGGGCCTCCATGGGCTGGATCCGGCCCACCAAGTGGGTTGATCCAGCCCACGGAGGTCCTGTTGCTCCCCCGCCCCTAGGCCAATCAGGGCCTAGGGATGGGGGAGCGTGTGGCACTTAAAGTCAACCCTAAGTGCCACATGCCGGAGGGCAGGGAGTAAGAAACTTGGCACCTCCCTAACCCCCAGACCAATCAGAGCCTGGGACTGGGGGAAAGCACACAAAGTCTCCTCCCGCCCTGCAATGGGCTTGGCACTTAGAGTCAACCTACAGCTGCTGCTGAGCTGGCAGGTGAGTCGAAGGGCGGCACTCCCTTGCAGGGCGGGGGCAGACTTCGCATGCTCCCGCCACCTCCAGGCCCTAATTGACCTGGGGCAGGAGGGAGCATGCAAAGTTGCTTCCCACCACCAGGGGCGCGGGCACCTAGAGGGAACCGCCAGGGAGGGCACAAAGACTTCATGTGCTCCCCCACCTACCGACCAGTCAGAATCTGTAGGCAGGGAAGCACAGAAGTGTCCTATTCCTGCACCTTCTGCCTGAGGTTCTGCCCCTTCCAGGGTGGCCTGGGGCCACTTCAAAAATTTCTGAAGTGGCCCCTGGTCAAAAATTATTTCCCACCCCTGCCTTTGGTTCTGAAGGTGAGAATGGGGAGATCTTGGCCTGAGAATTTGGTCAGCTTTTTTGCTGGGACCATCTAATAAGGATTTTACCTCGAACTGTATCTTTATTCCTTTTGAAACCATTTCTGACTTTGATGCCTCACTTATAATCTGTCTTTAATCTTTGTAATTAAATAAACGGGACTTAAAAACTTGTTTAAAAAATACAGTCCAGTGCAATGTTTAAACTGAGCAGTTAACTGCAATTAAAGTAGCAAATTGTTAAATATTGATCCCTTAGGCTACGTCTAGACTGCAAGCCTCTTTCGAAAAAGAGCATCTAGACTACAACCAGTACTTTCGAAAAAGTAAGCCACTTTTTCAAAAGAGAGCACCCAGGCAGTCTGGAAGCTCTCTTTCGAAAAAGCACAGTTTGCATTACATAGCGCCTTTTTTCGAAAGAGCACTTTCGAAAAAAGGCATTCTTCCTTGTAAAATGAGGTTTTCCGCGGTCGAAAAAACTGCCACATTCTTTCGATTTACTTTTGAAAGAACGCAGCAGCAATCTAGAATCAGGGGAAGTTTTTTCAAAAAAAGGCCACTTTTTTCGAAAAAACCCTGTAGTCTAGACACACCCTTAGAGAGCCAACCTCTAATATCTGAAATGTCAAGGAGAGGCTAAAAAATTCCATTTTCCATTTTGGGGAAAATTCTGGACTGGGAGTGTTTTGGGCCCACCTGGCAAATAGTGTGCCAGGCTCGTGGAAACCAGAGTGTTCCTGACAAGTTGCTGGGCCAGAACTGCTGGGCCAAAGCTATAGCTATACACAGAGAGTCAAGGTGTAGCCTGCATGCTGTTAAGCTGTATATGAGCATTCCCAGTTGGGAATTACAACAGCAAAGCATTGTGAGGCACCCAAGGTTACAGGCAGACCCACCAATGGGGGGGCAAATGGGGCAGTTGTCCTGGGGACCAGTGATTCAAAGGGGCCTGGGGCTCTTGGCTGCTGCCGCTAGTACTGCATCAGTGGAAGTAGCTGGGGTCCTGAGCCCTTTAACTTGTCACTGGAGTTCTGCAGTGTGCGCTTTGTATAAGGCAAAGGACTGGGGAGTTGTGCCACAGCTGGCTGCCCCTGGCCCCACCCCTTTGCCCAAGGCCACACCCCTCCTGAGTGCACGGAGGGGGCCCTCACCTTGCCCAGCCGCCCTTGCAGGCTGTTATCTCCCCTGATTACAAGGCAGGCAGTGCAATGAAGCACAGGTATGGTGGTCCAACTTTGAGGCTGCATGAAATTTGATGTAGGCGCTGGGAGACCTACCATTCACAAGTTAGTAGCAACTTGGCAGTTACATAGACTTTGATGACAGGAGATAAGCATCTTTCTGTGGGTGGAGGAGACTGAGAGCACAGGACTTCCATGCCAGTCACAAAAGAGCTACTCAGATAGTCTGATGGGCAACTAAGTAATCTTTATAGTATCAAGCAGAGCTGATAGCATAGAACTTCTTTATAGAAGCAGCCATGGATTTATGGATCTCTCAGCAGCTCTTTCTATTTCACTTTGCCTGTTTAATTTGATGGGTGATTGCAATAATATTGTCTATTATTTAGATCTGTTTTAAAGCTAATTGAAGGGTGGTCAAGTCTAAAGTTTTAACTGTATAGCTCTCTTCCAATCAATAGCTGTTGCTTCTATAGACATGCATTCCTCGGAGATTATAGGCTGCACATTTTAGCAATTGATTCTACATTCATTTGTAAAAGAAGTAAGTTATACCCTGTGGCAGGTACTTTTAATAGGCCAGTAGAAACAAAAGAAGGTTTCCATCTTACTCTAAAATCTTCCTTAACATTTTATTACAGTTGATCTATATTATTTCCTTTATAAACTGAGGCTATGTCTACAGTGGGAAATTTATTTTGAAATAACTTATTTCTAAGTAATAACTACTGAAATAACTATTTTGAAATAAGCTTATTCCCCAAAGCTACATCTACACTGTCCCGCATCTTAACAGCACGCCTGTTATTTCGAAATATAACAGGCTCGCTATTCTGACATCCCTGTAAATCTCATTCCATGAGGATTGAGGGACATTTCACAATAGTGGGTTATTTTGAAATGTGGCACTGTGTAGACAGCGCCAAATTACAAAATAAGCTATTTCAAAATTGACTCGAATTAAGCTACACAATTTGCAAACGTCAAATTATGTAGCTTATTTCGAGCAATAGGGGCAGTGTAGACACACCCTTGCAAGAAAGCAGGAGTTATTATTTTAAAATAACCAGTCCCTTATTTTGAAATAAGGGACTTGATAGTATAGACACTCACCTACTTATTTCGAAGTAAGAGGAGTTATTTCAAAATAACTTCCACATGTAGACATGCCCCAAGTGGTTACTATTAGTGGAATAAGGTCTACGATTTTGAAAAGGGAGTAGCAGGCTACTTATTTATGAGTCTAAAATGGATGTAATAGCCTACTATAGTTACTTTTAAAAATCTTATCATAGAGATATGGGACAAGCTTTAAAGCCACATGATCATTTATAGTTGCAAGCTGTAGCACCCAAAGGGTATGTAGCACCCAACTTTGCAAGCTGCAGCACCCAAAGGGTATGTCTACACAGCAGTGTTATTTCGGAATAATGTCTATTATTCCAAAATAACTATGCGAGTGTCTACACATATAGTCCATTATTTTGAAATAATTTCAAAATAACGGGAGCCTTATTTTGGCATTTGGAAGCTTCATTACATGAGGACTAAAGCTATTTCAGAATAGCAGTCGTGTGGACCCTTCACTGCTGCAATTTTGAAATAGCTCCCCTCTGAGACCGTTCAGAGTAATTGCTCCCCAGCGCTTCCTGGGGCTCTAAATTGAAGTAGTGCATCCACATTAGGGGAGCCTGCCTCGGACTAATTTCCAGGCTTCCTTGTAGTGTAGACGTGCTATTTCGAAAAAAGCTATTTTGGAGTATTTCTTCTGGAATAGCTTATTCCAAAATAATCAAGCAGTGTAGACGTAGCCAAAGTGAGCAGACAGTGTCTGTTTCCTCATGCTTTGATCTTTCAAGGCATCTTAAAAAGCTATCTCTTTTGGGCAAACTTAAAAAATTATCGAAATATAGGGCTAATGTCTGTTCTGTGATACCAGTGTAAAGTCACAGTAACTCCTCTAAAGCCAATGCACTATACATCTGTAGTCACATCTTAAATAAAGTAGAATTTGGCCCTGCAATGTTGGGAAAGGATTTGTGTGGCTAACAACTTTTTTAATAAACCTGCTCCCCTTGCCTGACAAGCTATTACCTGTAATATAGCTGGAACACTGGCTTTCAACTGGACCTTGGGGGTCCACAAACGATGTCTCAGAGGTCTGCAAATGTTGTCATTACCACAAAACAGTGATCCAAACTGTTGTTTGTGGACCCTTGGAAACCCAGATTATGACTGTGATTTTTCCAAAGGAGTCTGCACTTCCATTCAAATTTTTAGGGGCATGTAAATGGAAAAAATTGAAAACCACTAAGTTAAAATGAACCTCACATTGAGGCTCTCAGCATGGAAAGTAATGATATGTCTACACTGCAGAGTTTTTCTGGAAAAATGACTGTTTTTCTGGAAAAACTACACTTACGTCCACACTGCAGTTGAGTTCTTTCGACAGAAAGTTGAAAGAACGCAGGGGATTTTCTGACAGTGGTAAACCTCTTTCTACGAGGAAGAAGCCTTTTTCTGAAAGAGCTCTTTTGGAAAAAGGCATGCGTGGACAGGGAAGAGGGGTTTTTTTTCGAAAGAAGAGGTCTCCAGGAAAAAGCACAGGTGCCCTGGTGGCACTCCATCTATAGTAATCTCAACTTAAATGTGAGGTAGCGTCCAATTAATGTGGACGCTATCTTTCGAAAAAGCAGATTGCTTTTTCGATGCGCTTTTGCTGTGTGGATGCTCTCTTTCAGAAGAAGTTTTTCTGGAAGATCTCTTCCTGAAAAGCTTCTTCTGAAAGAAGCCTGCAGTCTAGACATAGCCTAAGTCAGCAATTGTGGGCTTGTTGTTTTCAGCACATAATACCATAGATGTGTATGATGCTTTACAGACAAAAGAGAAAACAAAGTCCCTACTTCCAGGAGGTGACAAACACATCTAGTAATAAAAACAAGCAGTCCGGTGGCACTATAAAGACTAATAATTTTATTAGTGTATTATGCTGGAGCTGGAGGTAAAATTTCCAGATTTAATACACACATCAGTACTAGTTCTGAATGAGCTGATGTACTAAAAATAGCAGCTAGCCATGGCTTCATGAGAGGTGGAACAGGCTAGCTGAACTGAGTGCAATCCCTTCTGAATCCTTAGCTTAGTCAAAGTTTATGTAACCCCCAAAGAGATTACCTAGATTCCTGGGGCTCTGTCTGCTGGCAGCTCAGGGACAGGCACACTGAGTTTGCCTTGGCTCCCCCTCCTTACCAGGGTCAGAGTCTGCCCGGCAACCCATAAGGAGTGAGATGCCCCTCCCAGAGAGTTCAGGAGGGTAAGGAGGAGCCATGGTTTGGAGAGTCTGGAGCCAGCTGGGGCAAGGGGAAGGCTGGCTGTGTGGGAGCTAGTAAGTCCCAGGCCTGCATGCAGGGTTTCCCTCTGCGAACTAGCCTCTAGGGGCCTGAAGGCAGGATCCCTCACCTGGGTTTTATGTCTCCACTGTTGATTCCCAGTTTGTGGAGTTTGCTGGGAGGCTTCCCCAGCCAGGCTGAATTGGCTCTCCGGCTCCCTGGGTGAGACCAGTCACTGCATGGTCAGCTCTGCTCTGTCTGCTGGTTCCGGGCTGCTGCCTGTTGTGTCGGTGTCTGAATGCTGGGGTAGGAGATTATAGTTTGGATTTTGGTGCAGTTGTGTGGCCTGCACCTTGAGCCCTGCATCCCTTTATGGGGAGGGGAAATTCTGGGATCGAAGCAGCCTGATTCCTGCCCGAAGAGGATCCCTGCCAGAAGAGACCAGCCCCTCTGCAGAGACTGAGTCGTCTCTGAACCTGAGGCTCATTCATGGAGTGTGTGAGTGCACCATCTTTTAGTTAGTAAGTCAGGGAATTTGTTTGGGAATTTTATAACCTGATGCATATTAAACCTGTGGAGGGATTTACCACCTTCTCCCACTTGTGAGTCCTTTGGGCTGTACTGGACCCAGTCAGCCCCACTGCTAAACCACCGCAGAGAAGAATTTTGTGGTCAAAAGTCATCAAGGGCCCCAACAAAGTACGCGTACCAACGGGACACTAACCTTACAGTTGCTGGGCACCGGTGAACCTAAAGATAGTGTTTTACCCTGTTATGTTATATTTGTCTCCTGTTTAATATAATTGTGTTTATTATAGTGTATGTGTTTGTGTTATTTTCTGGGAGTCTCCAACTATCTTGCAAATACGTGGGGATTACCCTGGGTTAGAATTTTCCTCCTAAGCTGCCCTGGTGATCCTGCCAGGAAGGAGTGAGGGGGGTGGAGGCACCGCCAAATAAATCCATCGGAAAAAATAAAGTTGAGTGGGTGGCAGGATCCAGAAGAACCCAGACCTATCCATCAAAACCTGTAAGCAGATTGGCCTTAAAGAAGGTAACCAGGTGGAGAGGGGGCGCTACACTTATATTTCCAGCTCCAGAGTAGAAACACCCTTTGACTCCCTCACATTCACTCAGTTCTTTACACCTAGTATTTTCATGTGCACTACTAAACTCTGAAGGAGGCTAAATTAGGATAACATACATACTCAGGAACCATAAGGAGGCTTATATGAAATTAGAATGGAAAGCATATTAATTCACTCCAAGTTATTCTGTGAATAAATAGTATCACTTTCAACTTCCTTAGACATTGGTCAAGTGGTTGTGCGTGTAAGTAACTTGAAACGCCACTATAGCACTTCAGTGTAGGTAGTGCCTACACCAACAGGAAGGATTCTTCGGTTGGCATAGGTGATCCATCTCTTCAACAGGCAGTAGTTAGGGCAATGAAAGAATGGTGCCCTTTTATGTTCGTAAATTATGTTTATACAGTGTGCCTCTTAATTGGAATGTGCTCTTTTAGGAGAGCTGCTTTAACAATACATGTACTTGGAAATCATCATACCTAATGAGGGTGAAATGTAAAAAATTATGCTTAATTCAGACAATATTAGCTAATAATGGGGATGCACTGGGCCAGCTCGTATCTAAGTGAGGCTTAAATGGACACTCGAGCTTCTCAAATTCAATTTTTTGAACTCATTTAAAATATACATTCTGATATTATTTGTATTATGGGAACATCTAGAGGCCTCCAGTTGAAATCAGAGCACCATTGTCCTAGGACATAAAAACAGAGGCAGTCCTGGCCTCCACATGAGGTCTAGAGGCAAGGCAGCCAAGAGGTAGGAGGGGAAATTGACACAGAGAGGCAAAGTGATTTTCCCACTGTCATGGAGCAGGCCAGAGATACAGGTAAGGAATAGACGTCAGGTATTCTGACTTCTAATTCAGATCCCTGACAGAATTGTTGAGCCTCTGGGTGAGGTGAGGGGCAGGGGCAGCTCTGTGATCCAGGAAGGGGCAGGGACTCGGCTGGAAGGGGCAGAGCTGGGGACAGCCAGTCCTCAGCACTGCTTAGACCCTCCCCACACACCAGCCCTTAGTGCCACACAGAGCATGCCACCGGGGACACCAGCAGTAATTTAAAAGGGCCCAGAGCTCCAACTGCTTCTGCAGTAGTGGAGGCTGGGAGCTCTAGGCCCTTTTGAATCTCCAGGCCTTGGATTAGTTGCCCTCTTTGCCCCCTCTCCCATCCATTAGACCTTATATGGTAAAAACGTAAGACCAATGCCTTAGTGTGATGCCCTCATGCTAGTTCATGAGACAGGAAGTGCGTTGAGAATCAACAAAACTATGAAACTGATTCTACACAAAGTGCTGTCAAATGCACAGAATCAAAAAAGTGAGGGGAAAACCCACAAAGAATATTTGTTCACTAACAACAGTGTTAGATGTTACTTGTAACAACAGTAGGTACAAACATATCAGACAGAATGGTGACTTTCAAGTTATCTATCTCTTTAATCATGTGTTAGACACATGAAATTCGAAGTCTGATCTCTTTTATAAAGAAGATTTCAAATAAAGATTAAAGCAAGAAATAGATTGAATATAAAGATGAAATGCAGCAATTGCCACTTTCTTTCAGTACAGTATTTTGTTTCCTTAATTTCTAAAAGATTAGATTTAAAACTATATATTGTTTGCAGCATCTGTGTAAGTCAACATTATCCTTGTTCTCAGAGCTACAATCCATTTCTGTATAACAAAACTTCTTCTTTCAACCTGCATTTTATGAGACCAGTCAATGATGCACAATCAAACAGTATATGTCATTCTTTGGATGTTATTCTCAAGCATTTAAACAAAATCTGTCAGCATTTGCGTGCTTGGCTCGCCTTTGGAGAAATGTACATGAATCACCACTTATGCATGTAAATTTTAAAAGCATGTAATTAACTGCTGTTAGATTGTTAGACAGTTTGACCATGTGTGAACTGACCATTTCATTGTATGTACATAAAATTCTTGTCTTTCCCTGTAGTGGCATCTTCTTCTATTTCCTCTACTCACTTGATTGGATTTGTGATTAGAGTGCTTCCAGGAAACGATTTCATAAACTCATTGGATGCAATTCCAGTAGCAAAAACATTTCTCATTTCATTATTGAATCTTGAGATACCATTAAAATATATAATTGATAGTGCATATTATTTTAGCTCAAATAATTAAGCTATGTATCTGGCAGGGAACCTAGAGCTATCATAGTTTATTGGTACATAACTTAATTGCAGAAGAACAAAAAATTGTCACTTACATTACTGTATCTTGATTATTCTGACCACACAGCCTTTTTCTTTGTTATAGAAGATGCATGCTATTTTAGATTTAATGAAAGTGGAAACAAAAATAGGCTAGTGAGTAATTTGGCTACTGTGTGAACAGATGCATATCTATTTATGAATGTTTATTGATAATCATCAATACACAGTCTAATCCTGATCATAGGAAGACACGAGTCAACTGAAACTAATTTTTTAATTATTTTTCTTCTGTAAAAGAAGGCCGCTACATGAGCAGAGTGGAAACCCATGAACCCAGTGTTGACGTACAGCACCCATGGAAACAAATTAGTGGGTGCTTAGCACTCACTGACAACTCCTCCCATCGCAGTGCCTCTCCTCGACCTGCAGCCCTGCCAATCAACTCCTCCCCTGCCCTCCCAGTGCTTCCTACCCCCCAGTGATCAGCAGTTCTGCAGTGTGCAGGAGGCACTGAGGGGAAACAGAGGAGTGGGACTGGGACATGTTTGGGGGAGGGGGCAAAACTCATCAGGAAGAAGTGGGTTGAGCAGTGGGCTGATAGACTCGCCATGTCACTGGACAAGGCAGGGTGGCTGGCTCTGTGCCCCTGAAAGGGGTGGGACCTCGAGTGGATGGGTCTGGGCTGGGGCTTGCCTCCCCCAGGTATCCCTCAGTGCTGCCTGGGCCTCCAGTGGCAACTTAAATTAGCAGCCAGGAGTCCTTGGCCCTTTTGAATCATCAGGCCCCTGGGCAGTTGTCTTCTTCCCCCTTCCCTCCATCAGCAGGCCTGAGGATGGAGTTGGGCCTTTAGGGAGGGGATGGAGCGAGGACAGGTTTTGGGACAGATTGGAGGTTGAGTTCTCCTCAGGGCCAGGAGGAGGCTGGCACTTGTGGCTGGAGCAATTTGGAAGAGTTGCGATTGTGCTAAGAAGATATCTGGAGCTGATCCCCAACCCACCCCACCCCACCACTCCCTGCCATGTCTTTGATCAAAGCAAAGAGGGGTGTACATACTTTGTATTTCCTGTGTGCATAATTTCACTACCGAATTGTGTAGGATGCACACGTAGTAGTGTGTTGGGGTTTTATTGCCAGGCATACTATAAGTAGTGAGGCGGGATATAAGCATAGGTGCATGCTGTCATGCCCCTTGGCATGAATTGGTTTCCATCATATACGGTTTGCAGTTTGGTTGAATATTCTCAGTGCCCCTCTATAAAATGTGTTCCAGCACCCCTGGATATGAATGTATTCTGTGGATTTAACAATGGCTAGAGGAAAGCATAGGTTTGGCGATATCCTGTGTGAAGGACTTATAAATGGGTCTGAAGTGGTTATTACATTTTCCAAGTGTGTTATTCTGTTGGGGCTCAGTGTTAGAGCATATGGGAAGTGTAGGTGGTACATCAGGCCATCCTTAGGCATACGCAACTGCGTAGGACACCACTAAATGGTGTCCCAAATTTAGTAGTACCATATGCTGGATATGCCTGGGGCAACCACCAGCTGTGGGTAGTTTCAGCTTTGGCAGCCCAAATCTCCCAGGCCCTCACCCCCTGCTCTACGTCCCAGTACCCTGGCCCCAGCTCTGCCTCCCAGCCCGCAGCTCTGACCAGCTGTGCTGCTCCCCTCTTCCAGCTGCTCTGCCCCTCAGCCTGCAGGTCTAACCAGCGGATCTGCTCAGTCTGCCTACTCCCCCGGCAGCCTGCCTGCCCTGCTCCTGCCCCCACAGCCCTGAGCACAGCTCCCCCCTCCACTGAGCAGCCACTCCCCCCTCCCAATTCCCACAGGGGATGGAGGGCACAGTTGCTCAGTGTGCATAGAACACCAGAAATCATAAGGATGGCCCTGGTGGTACATGACCATTCTAGTGAAAAGGCCAAGTGGAACTGTGTATGTTCTGAGTGTATTGGGGCATTGTTTATCCAGGGCAAAGTTAAGGTTGTGTGAGCATTTACCTTAAACTCTGGATTTCCTGATTTTCAGAAGTTTTAGTTTTGTGACCTCAACATTCTGGCAAGGCACAAGCTGTCTCCAGGCAACCTTAACTCTGTGGTAACAATTTTTTGCCATATAACTTCCTAATTATTTAAGTAGAGAAATGTTTGTTGTTAGCAGCTGGGTGGTCAGTTACACAGTTGTAATCCTCATCCGCCTGTGCAGCTGATGTGCTGCTGTGGTTAGGTAATAATCAAAAGAGTTAGCTTTTATTTGGAGTTTTTCATACATTAGATCTCAACTTTATATCATCATTCTCATTGTAAAAAGGGGAAACTGAGGTACAGAGTGGTGAAGTGACTTCCTCAAGACTATGCAACAGGGTAGTGGCAGCTAGGAATACTCTCAGTCCAGTGGTCTTTCCCCTAGGTCACCTGGTTCCTTATATAGTTTCCTCTATGCGCCTCCCTCTTCCTGTACATCTTGTTATAGCAGAGTAGGGATAATGGTTGTCCTTTGACAAGTTTGCAATATATAGTTGATTACAGGGCTTGATTACAGTAACTTTCAGCAGGTGAAAGAAGACTGGCGTGTCTCTCTTCTCCATTCCCTGCAACATGTAGCAAAACCCCACTAACATTTCCTTCTCCCCCACCTTTCCCAGTAAGCCATGAGCTGGCACTATAAAAGCCATTAACATGTAAGAAGTTGCTTCTTGCTGTCACTGCCCTGTTCTGCTGCATGCCCATATCCAGGCAGCAGCTTGCTGGAGGCCTGCTCGTTATTGTAATTGTGTACTCTGAACTGCACATTGCTCCCAATGCTAACTAACCTTCAGTTGGCACTCATGCCCCCGCTTCATCCATGCCTCAAGTCCACACCATTTGCACTTTTCCAAACTGGGCCTCTTCCACACAAACCTGGACAGCCCCTGCTCCCAGACCCACACAAGGCTGATATATAGCTATTCATTGCTTGGATTTCTGATGTACACCTTTGCATTATCTTCAGTCTTCCCACCTCAGACCACAGCTTAGACACTGCACGAGGAGCATGGTTCCTCAGAGCACACAGTGGCAGGAAGGGGGATTCACACACGTTGGCTGCGTCTAGACTGGCATGAATTTGCGCAAATGCTTTTAACAGAAAAGTTTTCCATTAAAAGTATTTGCACAAGAGAGCGTCTAGATTGGCACAGACGTTTTTGCGCAAAAGCACTTTTTGCGCAAAAGCGTCCGTGGCCAATCTAGACGCGCTTTTGCGCAAGAAAGCCCCGATCGCCATTTTAGCCATCGGGGCTTTTTTGCGCAAAACAAAACCGAGCTGTCTACACTGGCCCTTTTGCGCAAAAGGTTTTGCGCAAAAGGACTTTTGCCCTAACGGGAGCGTCAAAGTATTTGCGCAAGAAGCACTGATTTCTTAGAACGTCAGTGCTCTTGCACAAATTCAAGCGGCCAGTGTAGACAGCTGGCAAGTTTTTGCGCAAAAGCAGCTGCTTTTGCAGAAAAAGTGGCCAGTCTAGACACAGCCCTAGAGTATGTCTACACCACCACCCTAGTTCGAACTAGGGTGGCTAATGTAGGCATTCGAAGTTGCAAATGAATTTAAATATCCCAGGCTTCATTTGCAACTTTGAATGCCTACATTAGCCACCCTAGTTCGAACTAGGGTGGCAGTGTAGACATACCCCTACTGAGAGTAAGGCTTCTCTAGATCCCAGTACACAGAGCTCTAACCTTCTCTGCTATCCCCTATACTCTCCCAGCCCTTGCATCTTCTCTGCTGCCACTCTCCCTAAATTCTCATGTCACAGGATGGATTCACCAACATGGATGCACTAGGAATTGGCTCATACCAGCCTGCTGGATGCCTCCTACTGGCTGGTGTCTCCCCATGTCAGTTCCAGACCTGTGTCACTCCCAGACCACAGGGTCCTCTTCAGGACACTGCCCTCTGGCAGTGCCCACGATTGTTGTCTCTCATTCCCCCGTCTGGGAGGGGTGTTTATCAGTCTCTGCACTCTGCATTCCTCCCCTCCCAGGAAACCCCCCCTATACCCACCTTGCCTTAGTGACCCACTGCCATCTTCATCTAGCCCCTGCCACAGGGGCAAACCTCTGTCTGAAATGGCCACTCATCATTGGCAAGGGGGTGTGGACCTACTGCCCTTTTCCTATCCTGGCTGCCACCCTGTAGCCTTGCTTCAGGCCATCCAGCCTGGGAGTGAGGTAAGGCTCCCCAGCCCTGCCTACCTTTCCTCAGCTCTGCTCCATCTTGGGAAACCACCAAGCTTCCTTAGCAGCCAGGTCCTTCCTGCTCCTCAGCTATGGCAAATCTGTCTCCCTCCAGGAGCCCTTATTTATACAGCCCCCAGCTGGGCCCTAATTGACAGTATCTGCCTCAGCTGTGACCTTTGCTCTCAGCCCAGGGCTGGGTTTTATCATTAAAGGAACAATGAGGGGCAGATCCCCCATCATGCCCCCTCAGCCCCTCTTCCCTTCCCTACTATTCATTCTCACTTATCTTCCTTTCCATAATATTTTCCCTCATGGCAGAACCAAATCCTTCTTCTTCTATTATCCACCTACTCTTGCACCCCAGTTATCCCCTCTCTCAGTGAGCATTCACATTCGTAATTTATTTTTGTTCCAAAAATAGTTTCAGGGCCTTCTGAAGCGCCTGCTGTACTCAGATTGCATTTTGCCCAAATGCACGATAAATGCATAAAAACCTTGACAGAGGCAGATTTTTCCTGAATAGTTACAGTTCATTCTCAGATTTCTTTCCAGAGTGGGTTCACACATCAAAGTTGCAGACTTTGAGAGATGTTAGGTGGCCTATTCACCTCAATAATATTCATCGATGAAAAAGAGCACCTGATGGAGATGAATACTGCCTGCAACAGTAGCTATGTGATGTGTGAACTGCCATGCGGGGCACCCAAGAAGGAAATATGAAGCTGACAGGTGCCCCCAACCATTACGTACCCCCCCCCGGTTGACTTCCCAGTGTTCCACCACACCTGCTAGGCCTCATCCCTAATCCTCAACCCCTCTTCTCCTATTCCCACCTATTTTTTCTCCTCTAATCAACTTCCCCTCCCAGCAAGTGTTTGCTTGTATAATTTTTTAAAAATAGTTTCAGCACCTTCTCAATATTCAGCTTACTCCTATTGGCAGAACCAGATTGAAGTAATAGCCCTCCTTTTTTTTTTTAACTTCATATTTCTGCTCTAGGTAGGATTTGAACTTACAATGCCTCACATGATACTCAGATTCAGTGACTGTACCAGACCCTCAGAATGACTCAGATTCTAGGCTGAAAACATAGTTTTCAAGATAGCTGGCTCGTCTCACTGCACATGCTCAGTATAATCCATTAGGTCTGATATTAAGAATGTGAGACTTAACGACAAGCCTAACCGGAGAAGCAGAATCTTTTTGAAAAAACTATATGATTTTCCTTCGAAGGGGTGGTGGATGCCATGAGCTCTATTGGGATAACTGTTGACTGCTGGGTCTTTGGTGCAGTCAACAGTTATCCCAATCTGAGTCCTGGTTTGATTTCCATCAGAGAGCAAAAAAAGTAGGTTGCCAGAATCAGTCAACTTTGAGAAAGGGGTTTGGGACTGTATCTATCTCATGAGGCCTTTGTTCAAATGCTCGCAGGTTTGGATCAGTCATAGGACCCTGCACCCCCAAAAAATATATGAAGATAATCTGAGTAACTATGTAGGTTTCAGAGCACTCAGGAGAGCTGAGCTTTAGACAGAAACTTTTTATCTGAATCTTATTTATAGTAGCAGACAAATTGCAGCCAAGTGTCCCCTTTGATTGATCTGAATATTGCTGTCATTGCTTTTAATTTTTAGTAAAATGGTGATTTCCTATGCCTGATTTGATAAAAAAAATCCATTCCTTTTGTACCAATAGTAATTGAAGTTTTCTCATGTCATCGCTATTTTTGTCTCTTTCCAGGTGATGTCATTGTCTATATTAATGAAGTTTGTGTCCTTGGGCATACTCACGCAGATGTAGTCAAACTCTTCCAGTCAGTTCCTATTGGTCAGAGTGTCAACCTGGTGCTATGTCGTGGATACCCTTTGCCCTTTGATCCTGAAGATCCTGCCAACAGCATGGTGCCACCACTTGCAGTAATGGAGAGGCCTCCGGTAGTAGTAAATGGAAGACATAACTATGAAACTTATTTGGAATACATTTCTAGGACCTCTCAATCTGTTCCAGACGTAACAGATCGACCGCCACATCCCTTGCACTCCATTCCAGCAGATAGTCAGCTTGATAGCACATTCCCTCCACCTGTTCATGATGATAATGTATCAATGGCTTCCTCTGGGGCCACCCAAGCTGAACTCATGACCTTAACCATTGTGAAAGGGACCCAGGGCTTTGGCTTCACTATAGCAGACAGTCCTACAGGACAGAGGGTGAAGCAAATTCTAGACATTCAGGGATGTCCTGGTTTGTGTGAAGGTGACCTCATTGTTGAGATCAACCAGCAGAATGTACAGAACCTGAGCCATGCAGAAGTAGTGGATATACTTAAAGAATGTCCTGTTGGAAGTGAAACTTCTTTGATTATCCATAGAGGAGGTAAGTCTAGAAAGTCTGTACAATTACAAAAATGTATGTGAACGATTCTAAATGATGGGAACTACTTATCTTTATGTATTGGATTGGAAATGGTTTGTTCTGCGAGGAAATATTTATTCTGAAAAAAATGTGTACACATACAAGTACTGTGGGGAAAATGTAATCATTTTTTGTAGATCTTTGTGTTTTGAGACTCTAAGCATACGTCAAAATCTCCCTTTCTGTATAAGTGTCAAAAACACTCTGCAAAGCATTCCAGGCATGCATTTAGTAGAATTTAGTAGTTTTGCATGATGCAAGTTTTTAGGGTATGTCTATAATGCAATAAGGCATCCAAAGCTGGACCACATCAGCTGACTTGGGCTCATGGGGCCTGGTCTACAGGATTATAAAATTTCAGTGTAACTCAGGCTGGAATGTCTACACTGCAATTTTGTAGTTCCAAAACACAGGGTATATCTACACTGCAGCATTTTTCTGGAAAAATGGTCGTTTTCGTGGAAAAACTATACTTACTATCCACACTGCTATTGCGTTCTTTCAACAGAAAGTCGAAAGAACGGAGAGGTTTTTCCGACAGCGGTAAACCTCTTTCTATGAGAAAGAAGCCTTTTTCCGAAAAAGCTTTTACAAAAAAGGCATGTGTGGACGCAAAAGAGGGAGTTCTTTTGAAAGAAAAGGCCTCCAGGAAATAACACAGGTGCCCTGGTGGCCATTCTGTCCATACTAATAACAACTTAAACGTGAGATAGTGTCCAATCAATGTGGACGCTATCTTTCAAAAAAATACATCGCTTTTTTGTTGCGCTTTTGCTGTGTGAACGATCTCTTCCAGAAAACTTCTTCCGAAAGAAGTTTGCAGTCTAGCCCCAGTGCCACAAACCCAAGTCAGCTGACATGTTCTATTACAGTATAGACATACCTGAAGTAAACCAACTCATGGCACTGCAAGGTTTAAATATAATCCTGAAATGATAGTTAAATCAAGGAGATCAAAATCAGAACAAAGGTGAATTTATCAGAACTGAAACGTACACTGTCAAATTTACTAGGCCATTTGACCTAATTTTTTTTAACTGATATATAAAGGTTGTTCATTTTTGCCCCAAAATTAAAAACATCCATATGTTTTGTCTATTTAAAAATGGCTTCTAGCAGCTCCATATTCATGAGTAACCCTAATAAACCTGTGGGTGTATGTTCTATTGCGGGTGGAGGAGTATAACAGTCTGTAAGGAAACAATAGTAAGAACCAGTTGTTTTTAATACCTGTATGGTAACCTTTAAATTCTTTACTTTTCACATTTTAGTATTTCAGACTTTTTTTTCTACAGTGTCCTATGTAAGCAGGAGATGATGTCCCATCAACATGGCTTCTGCCTCTTATTGAGGTGGATTAAAGACTTTGACAGGAGAGTGCTCTCTTGTCAATTTAGCGCATCTTCGCCAGACCCACTAAATTGTGTTAATGGCAGTGGTACCGATTTAGCAAGATAGTGAAGACTTGCCTTTAGTCATTGCTTTAAGAGGCATGCATGCTATCCATCTGTTCATCTATCAAGAGCTTAGCCAAGCAATGATGTAAAAGAGGGCAACTGTCTACAAGTAGTAGAAAGTGAACAGTGATGAATATCAAAGAAGGATGGGAGTTTTCAGAATAGTACCAGAGGAATAAGTAGGAGCCATCAAAATAAAACAAAACAAATGAAAAAAATAAAACAAATAAAACAAACAAAAATTTAGGCTGAGTATCAGGAAATACTTTCTAGAGCACATTTATTGCTTTCAGAAAGTCTCATGCTATATGAAATTGTGGTGTCCCCTATTATAATGAATCAACCAAAGCAAAACAGGACAAAGCAATGGATAATTTAATTTAGGGAACATTCTTCTAACAGAAGAAATGTAACAGAAATGAGTGTTTCTTGAATGAAAATCTGTTTTCCCACCTTTTTGTTGTCCCAGTATGAAAAGAGAAACATTTTGTGACCAATTCAGACAAGATAATCTCAATATGGAACAGAGCCCTAGCAACATTTCTCTAAATCTACTATGATTCTAAAATATTTCATCTACAACATTGAGGAAAACAGGGAACACCTCTTTATTACTCTTTTATGCCATTTTTTAAAAAAATGTGTGTGCATGATGACAGTTGAATGTATCCTTTTTTTTATTTCATTGCTCTGTGCATCCTGTTTTTAGTTTCTCATTTTTACAAAGACTAAGAATAATGTACTATTTTTATTTATGTTATTTGCTGCAGGAGGGAAGTTGTGTGATACATGTATTTATTGGGGGTTCTTAACAGTTATTTATGAATGTTGACCTAAGGCCTAAAGTTATGATGCCGTGGGACAAGTCCAGTTTCAGAAGTGTCTTGTCTCTCACTCTCTGAACAAAAAAAAATCGTATTCTTGTGTGAAAAGGATGGACATTTCTTCTCAGATATATTAATTACAGATACAGACTTCTTCCGGTGGATCATTCTGTGGCATTAGCAAAAGCCCTTTGCCCTCGAGCTTAGGAGATCAGTAGCATGGCCATTTAATGAAAATAATAAAGTGTAGGGTAGGGGGAATGGTAGTATCCAAAAGGAAAAGTTTGAGAAGCCTTTGGGACTTCATTTGGACCAACAGTGAGGGGATGTGAGACCAGTCAAAGAGAAACCAGTGTTTGACCACCTGAAGAGGAGGAAGAATCCCTGATTTTCCATATGTTCACCTTATTCCTTCTAAAGAGGCATTAGTAATTCATCTGTTTGTCTGATATTGTCATTTCACAGGTTTGCTACGTCTCTAGAGAAAATGAGATAGTTCTACCCTGATGTTTTTCTATAATACTAACAGATGGCTAGGTCAGCACTTGTCTACACCAGCTAATCTAAGGAATTGTTGTGGTTCTCAGGAGACACTGAGCTTTTTATCAAGTATGGTAGGCACCCCAGCTGAGCTTCTGTCTGCCTGCAGTTAAAGCCCTTCTCTCTTACTGCCTTGCCAACCAGTTCAGCTGTAATTCTGGCCAGCCAGTCTCCTAAACCCTTCTTGTCTGGAGGGAGGGAGGAAAACATCATACATATTTCTCTTCCTGAGTTAGAAGTCACCTGGCCTATTCCCTTAAGAAGACATAAAGGAAGATTGGAGGTTGTGGAAGAGAATATTGAAACTTAAAAAAACAAAACTTAACATCATGGTCCCCCTCTCCTTGCTGGAGGCTAAGGGAAAATTGGAGTGTGTGTGTGTGTGTAAGTGTAAGCATAGCATGGTGAGTGGTGGCAATGGGGATGGAGAATGAGAGAAGAGTGTATTGGGAGAGACGGAGAAGGAAACAAAAGGGAAAGCAGTGAAAGTGAGGTCAGGCAAAGAGGGAAAGACAGAGCAGAGGGAAGTAAAGAGAATGTGGCAGAAAGAGAAAATGAAATATTGAGAGACTATGACAAAGAATACAGAGAAATGAGAGAAAGAACTCATAATTCTGCATAAAAGTTAGAATGAAGGAAAAGACACTCAAAGGGCAAAAGACTTTCCAGGATACATGAGAAGAAAGGAAAAGTAGAAAAGGAAAAGAAAGGAAGAACAAAAACAAGACAAAGTATTTTATTCATTTATAGATATTCTAATGCAAAAATAAGGAAACTCTTGCCTGATGCTATTTCTGTATATAAACACCTATCTTGTAAATTGAAAGGAAAGACAGAAATCAGATTTTATGGCTGCACAAAAAATATTACCCAAATTGCTTGCATCCACTTATCCAATTTTGTTCTTCCACCTTCCCTTCTGCATTCAACTCATACGTCATGCTTCTCCTCTGTTGCAACCTGCACGGAACAAGAAGAGAGGAGCTCAGACTGCAAGAGACAGGAGTTCAGAGGAGGCAACCAGAAGACAGTATGGCTACGTATAAACTACACTCCTCTATCAGCAGAAGGATATAAATTAGACATATCGAAATCGCAAATGAAGCAGGAATTTAAATATCCCATGCTTCATTTGCATAATGGCGGCCGCCTTTTTTTTTTGAAACGGGTTTTTCGAAAAAAATGGCAGTTTAGAGGGGTCATTTTTGACAGAAATGTCCCGT
Source organism: Pelochelys cantorii (assembly GCA_032595735.1). NCBI lineage: Eukaryota > Metazoa > Chordata > Testudines > Trionychidae > Pelochelys > Pelochelys cantorii. The sequence goes on along the minus strand of CM064326.1, from coordinate 325,449,343 downwards.
TTCGAAAGATCCTGTACTTCTCATTTTTTGAGGAGTACAGGATCTTTCGAAACGGGGCATTTCTGTCGAAAATGCCCCGTCTAAACTGCTGGGTTTTTTTTTAAAAGCCCCATTTTTTGAGGAGTACAGGATCTTTCGAAACGGGGCATTTCTGTCAAAAATGCCCCATCTAAACTGCTGGGTTTTTTCGAAAAGCCCCGTTTTGAAAAAAAGCAGCAGCCTCCATTATGCAAATGAAGCGCGGGATATTTAAATCCCTGCTTCATTTACACTTTCGATATGTCTAATTTACATCCCTCTGCCAACAGAGGGGTGTAGTTTAGACATGGCCTAAATGTGCACATGGATAATATGTTAGCTTCAGCTCAAGGACCTTTGTAAGTAGTTCTTAATAAAATACCAGCTTACTTTTAAAGGTGCAAAATCTTCTTTTTATATTATCCAGTAAACAGTACATGAAATATAGTGTCATGAGTAGTCTGATGAGACCTTCAGAAAGGAAGTGTGTGTGATTAACAAGCAAACAAATCACTATTTGGAAACAGAGTATATGGGTAGGAAGGAGGGACTGACACCAATGGGAAAGCTGATTTTCCAGAAAAAAAAGGTTGGCACAAGCCTGCAATCAAGAACTGAGTGGGTATACATAGTTGACTATGTATGATAAAAAGGAAAAAATGATGGTAAAGTGTATATATGTAAAACTGGGGGAAGGACAAGAATTGGGGGCCTGGAAGCAGGACAGAGACAGACTGACTGAGAATGCAGGCAAGATATTACAGTGTACATACTTTGGAAAGCAACATGAACGTTAACAGGAGTGCTGTGAGCAAGACACGAGAAGTAATTCGTCTGCTCTACTCTGTGCTGGTTAGGCCTCAGTTGGAGTATTGTATCCAGTTCTGGGCACCACATTTCAAGACAGATGTGGAGAAATTGGAGAAGGTCCAGAGAAGAGCAACAAAAATGATTAAAGATCTAGAAAACATGACCTATGAGGGAAGATTGAAAGAATTTGTCTTGTTTAGTTTAGAAAAGAGAAGGCTGGGAGGGGATATGATGGCTCTTTTCAGGTATCTAAAAGGGTGTCACAAGGAGAAGGGAGAAAAATTGTTCTCCTTAGCCTCTGAGGATAGGACAAGAAGCAATGGGCTTAAATTGCAGCAAGGGAGGTTTAGGTTGGACATTAGGAAAAACTTTCTAACTGTCAGGGTGGTTAAACGCTGGAATAAATTGCTTAGGGAGGTTGTGGAATCTCCATCTCTGGAGATATTTAAGAGCAGGTTAGATAGACATCTATCAGGGATGGTCTAGATGGTTCTGCCATGAGGGCAGAGGACTAGACTTGGTAATCTGTTGAGGTCCTTCCAGTTCTAATATTCTGTGATTCTATGAAAAGTGTAAAGAAAATTGCCCAGCCTTTTGGCAATGGTGCAAGAGGCATTAGAAACAGAACCGGCTTATGTCTCAACGCCGCAGCTGTCCTAAGAAGGAAAATACAGCAGAACATGCTGTAACGGAGGACCTAGAGATTTCCAGTGAAGAGGTAGATTACTTCAGTATGACTTTAGGCAATCCAAAGACTCTCATTGAACATATACTGCAGAAGGCTGCTGACCTTTCAACTGCTGATTTGCAACTGCTGTTAAATCAGTACCAATTCAATTCTAGTTGGAATGTGAAGCCAGCTGAAACGTAGTTCCAGCTACACTGATAATCATCAATACCAGACTGGAGAAATGTGACCCAGTCCTCATGGTGTACCACAGGTTTCTTATTAACAGTCTGCATTTGCCACTCCCCTCAGAATGATTGTATTGTATGAGAGATATTATCACTTAGGGTTGATAGTAGTTCACACACAAGTCTTCAGAGCAATGAAAGCTATGGATTTGATCACAGTACAATAACGACTCTCCTCAGTGTGAGAAAGGAGAGAAAACAGTCACTGTGGGCCATGTCCAGTTTTATCACAGAAATAATTACATCTTTCCAGGAGATGGATACTTAAGGGTCTAGCTGATGTTAGAAATAGACCTTTGTGTGCAGCCTGTGAGACTACCAAAAAGCAAACTTCCATTAGCCCTTGTAGAGCTATTGTAGGAGGAATTGGTGAACCTGAAAAGAAGAGACATTAGTACATGCATTGAAACTAGCACACAGTCAGTCAGCAGGCTAGGATCAGCATTCTAGCAGTTGGAAGCCTTCAGGTAAACTGTGGGATGGCAGTGACCCAAAACCAATGAATGAAGTTTTAAAAAGAAGTCACTATTCATGTTCCCTCTCATCTGTTCCATCCATGTGCAGCTTTTTTTGCACTGGGTGTGGTTCACTGTCCCATGTAGTGGCACTTAGACCACTTACAGAGAGAAAGAATGAGTTCCCTCTACAGCCTTAGTTGAGAGCCAGCTGGCTTTTAGCTCAAGCTGGAGAGTCTCATACACTAAGCTCCAGAGATTCCAGGTTCCTTTCCGCCTGTCAGCGTTACATCTGCCCCTTCTTTTTCAAATCCTGTCCCACTTTGAGAAGCATTTCCAGCTGTGAACAAAAGAACAAGCAGTCTGTGTGGAAAGAAACACCATGTCATTTCTCTGCTGAAATGTAGATTTTGGCCCCCTTTCCTGCCAAGGAATGGCCATGTATCCGGGAATGGTCGAACAGCCTTGTTTACACCTAGCAGAGGCATTGGCTTTTTCTCTGAGGAACCTGTTTGGCCATTCTCCAGATATAGCTGGAAAGCATACTTTTAGTCATAGTTTCAACTTACATTTATAAATTCACATATGATTTTGCTTCGTACATTTTGCCATGACATTATTGATCAACAAATTGTGAGTTTTTTAATGACACTGCATAAGACATGCCTTGTACAAAAATTATCACAATATAGTGCAGGGTGTGAACACAGATATATTCTGTCACAGAGATAGGTTATTTGGACAACTCTCAGGTAAGAACCATGATCAAGAAAGCAAAGTGCATGTTGCAAGGCATTTCATACCTGACATTTAATGCTCTGGCAATAAGCCACAGTATGATGCAGGGGAACTCAAACAATTCATGTCAAATGACTGTTTATACACAAGACTATCTTCCTTGGATACCCACAAAGCAATAGGAATGCTGAGTCTATGATAGAGACAGACAAGAGACTTATGGCAAAGGCAAAACCGAAAAAAAAGGATCCCCGCCTTGCAACGCTGGACCAGTGTAATACATTCTGCCAGAGACTAGAGAGTAGCCCAACACAAAGACTGATGAGGCAGAGAATTAACACTCAGCTTCCCAGGAAGAGCGATCTGCTAGAGCCCAGCAAAGGATCAACTGACAGTGCACAGACGCAATTAAAAAATCATCCAGCTAAGCAGGCAATCCACTACCAGGAGCCAAAAACCTGAAGCCCCGTATACTCAAGTGAGCAGGTCTGGGTCCAATCACAAAATAGCCATGCAAAGATATGGCAAAAGGCAATCAATCATTCAGCCTGTGATTTAACACAAGTCAATATGAGGTAGCTACAGACTTAGGATAGCAGTGGAAACAAAACCAAAGATATTTGTGGAGTAATGGCAGACACAGAGTACTGACAGATGGACAGAGACAAATCCAGGACCAGAAGAACATAGAGCCTGAGCCTATGACCTGACAACATCAAAAGAAAGAAGCAGAAGAATATAGAGCTTCAGTAAATGGCTTGACAGAGTCAGAAGAATTATGGTATAATGCTTATAAATAGAGGAGTATCAGGACATCATCCAATGGAATGAAGGCTGCAGTGGCAGCAGGTCTCCTTCCAAGAACAGTAAGGAAAACTTGAAGAACTCTGGGCATGTCTGCACAGCAGCTTTATTTTGGAATAACAGAGTGCGCATCTACATAGCAAGCCTGTTATTTTGAAATAATTTTGAAATAAGATTCAAAGAATCTGTTTGAAATAACAGGCTTCTTACTCCAATTTGTTTGAAATAACAGGCTTCTTACTCCAACTTCTGTAACCCTCATTTCACGAGGAGTAAGGAAAGTCGAAGGAAGAGTGTTCTTCCTTCAACTCCCTGCGCTGCAGACAGCGCTTAAAACTGAGTTAAGCTACTTCGACTTCAGATACGCAATTAACATAGCTGAAGTTGAGTATCTTAATTTGACTTTAGCCCACAGGGTAGACATACCTCTGAGACCTAACAGTCCACATTAGGGGTGTGTCTAGACTACATGGCTCCGTCGACGGAGCCATGTAGATTAGGCAGGACGGCAAAGAGAAATGAAGCTGCGATTTAAATAATCGCTGCTTCATTTAAATAAAAATGGCCACCACACTGTGCCGATCAGCTGATTGTCGGCATAGCACGGCAGTCTAGACGGGGATCTGCCGGCCCCAGAACCCCTTCATAAATGAGAGAGAGATTGCATGAGCAAATGTTTTCTCAAAGGATTATTCTTAGGTATACTACACAGTCAGCTTCATTCACTTTGTTGTTAGTTGATACATACTAACCAGGTTGCTCACCCGTCTATATCTTCTTATAAAAAAACAGATATCCCTGTATTTTATGTCATCCCTTTCAGTGCCCACCCATATTTCCAATAATATTTCCAGAAGTAAAACCTCTGAAAGACTTTTAGGAAATAATAAAGTTACCATGCTAAAACTACTAGCTTGCTGACATATACACTCACACTGCATTCTAGATTCAGTATTTCCAGTAAGGCACAGCATAGCTCAGGAAGTACTATTGTGTTACCTGTGGAAGGATAAGGCTAATGGGTATTAAATACACAGACAGCTCTCCTCATAACCTTCAGAGTGCTTATGTCTTTTTAATGCTACAAATTGAGGTAGCATGTGAATGCTTTGGATTAACTTCAAATAAGTGTTAAACATCTTTTTATTTAGTATATCACCCCTGTTTAATAAATATTTTACACATTATAGCAGGTAAAGTAAAAAAAATGGATTCTGTCTCTGGGCTAAAATTTTTACGTGAAATTTGTGAATCAAATTTATAATTTGATTAATTATTATTGTTGTTGTTATTAACAAATGATAAATTCTACTTTGACAATGATCAAAAGCTTAGAGAGTGATTAAATGTTATTTGTTACTAACATTGTATGGTAAAACCCTAAAAAAGAGCAAGAGCAAGTGAGTGAGAGAGACAGAGAGAGAGAGAAAGAGCCGTGTCAGGGACCCGATCACCCTAAAATTCACACTGAGATTTTTGTGTCTTTTATCCTGTAGCTCAAATAGCAGTAAAACAGTGTGCATTTGCATTCATATTTGTGAATGAGAAACCATAGACTTTTTCAAGTGAATATAAAGACCTAAAAAAAGCAGACAGCAGTCATAATTAGGGACTATTGCACTGTATTATTGGAAGTGGTGTTAACTGTATTACATCACAAAGTAATTGTATTATGGGTTTACCTCATTCTCCTTAATAACGTTCTTTCACTGTGTGGCACATTTATGTATACTTTTACAGTGCGTTAGGAAATTTTTTTTATATTTACACATAGAAGATTTTTTAATGAATATCTTCAGGCATTTCATTTTAAAGGTACTTTTATTATTGGTGGAAGTCCTTTCTAACAAAAGTGTGGAAGATCTGTATTCAATGTGAATTTTTTTTCATTAAAACTTAAGGGAACAGTTATCATAGGGATTTGTGTGCCTATTTCTTGTTAACTTTATTGGGAGTTACGTATGCTCATTGTGTGGAGAAACAGATCCCATTAGAATACACTCTAGTAAAAACAAATATAAGTTTACATAAGTACATTCTCATCTTGGCACTCTTATATTGAAAGAATTAAGGATGCCATTAAATGCTTATGCCCCAGATGAGAATATAATATACAATTTGACATTATTATTATTAATTTACCTACCTAGTAATTTTCACAAATCATCTAGTTTCATGACAGAATTACAGTCTGTACTTGCACTGTAGAATCGCTTTGTTTTATCTTCAAATAAAATGTATCCATCTCTGCTGTGGGCGACAAGAATCTGTATAGCACTACCCACAGCACCACACAATAGTTTTGGTATAGCAATTGAAGAATATCTTATCTATTTGAAGTATCAAGGTATTTAGATAGACATAACACTTTTGTCTACAGTCGACAGGACCAGTGTTCCTTGTAAGCTGTGTGCTTGGGCAGCCACCCAGGAGAGGTATCAGATGCCAGGCAGCTGTTTAGAAAAGTACCCATAGCACCCACAGTGAGCAGCATGTATTTCTACTGTGGTGCACATCTGCACGTGCCTTGGTGCACATAACAAAATTTATTCTGCACATGGACAGAAAAATTAGAGAGAACGTTGGTCAGTAGAGAAGATCATTGCAAAAAGTGTTATAAGGACATGGTTGGGGCATCTGTTATGTCTCATCTGAAAAATGGCACATTCTCTGTCCCAGTGCCCCAAGAACCTTACTCAGAGGTCGATGCTGCTTCCTGAAGCTAGTAATTTTTCTTGGGAGTGTCCAATCTATGTACTGATTTAATCCAGGCCTCCTTAGTTTATGAGATCTAATTGAGTGGCAGGTAGGATGTCTGCTGAAAGAGCCAATTCTTTAAAAATACAAGAGTAAAAACAACTTTTACCTGGGTACCATGGTATGTCTAAGATTCGTCTAACTGTGTTGAAGAATTTTTTATCACTATGCATGGTATTATGTAATATTTTATTAAACTTCAGTTGTTGGGTTTTAAAAAAATGTTGTTAAAGTACCTTGTGAAGACACCGTGGCAGTGCTTTGTAATACAGTGCAATATTTTGTAGAAATATAGAAATAAAGTGAGATAATGCACTATGAAACAAGTGAGTACATTATTATGACACAGGCATAAGATACAGTATTGGGGAACGAGGAAGAGATGTATGTTCTAATTATTGGCTTAAAGCAATTCTAAACAGAACAGCCTCAAGCTCTTAGATGAGACTGATTGTGTGTCATTATGCCAAGCTCCAGTAACAAAGTTAGCTTTATAGATCTGACGTCTGTTTCCTACCAGCTCACCATACAATTTGCCTTCCTTGTAGAAAAAGGTTTATATTGTTAAAAATGAAGCCCCTCAGTAAAAGTTTGTATGCCCACCTTCTGATAATATGTGACACTTATATTATTCTGCTTTAAAAGAAGGTAGCATGCCTTTATTAAACAGTGTTCTTCATAGAAAGCCTTAGGGTGACTTACAGTTCAAACATAATAAAAAACAACACCAAACCTACACATTTTCAGCATCACCCTTTCAATTACAAAATAAAAAAGACATCACACAGTGGTGGGCTACCTCCAGCCCCAGGGCTACATACAGCCCATTGAAGTTCTGTTCTATGTGTGGCCCATGAGACATTTCGTTGATTGTTGCCCACATACAAGGTTGCCAGATTCCATTGTTTGCCATCGATGTAGTTTTTTTCCTACCAATATTTCTAAAGAATGGGCACATGAAGTAAAGTGCATGCTGATTGCACACTACATTGTGAGAACCATATGTTCCCCCTGCATCCAATCCAAGTGCTACTATGGTTCAGTTGGCACACCCTACAAATTCTAGGGACACAAGTGCAATTAACAAACTATCCCAGGAGACTATCTCAGTTACAACAATTTTGCAGCCCACTTTGATGAAGGAGGGCCATTCAGGCAGCCCACTCAGTAGCCTAGGTGGCACATTGCTGGATCAGATCCATAATTGTCAGGCACAGATACTGAAAATGTGAATATCAAGATTGCTTTTTTAAAACCTATTGCAGAATAACAAATGAATTGCTGCCTGGAGCAAGATTTCTCATGATTTGGAACAGCATTTCACTACAACAGAACTTTAATTTTATTAACATTAACCTTAAAAATCACCAGTAGTACAAACAGGTTTTCCTGCAGGAAAAAAGCTACATGACAAAAGTGATACTGATGAAGGCAATCTCAACATTCTTTCACATGCCCATGTCTTCAGTGCATTTGCATTCACTTTGCAGTGGTTTGAAGGACCAGAAGAAAACAAGACAGTGCATCATAGTGCAATTTATGCACCTTACCTACTGTGATTTTGAGATGTTCAACTTCTCCATTTCATGAATTCCTCAAATTGTAAAAAAGGAGATCTACAGTATATTAAAGGGCAGGAAAGCACACTATCTGCTGCTTTATTGTTGTAGATGGTGAGATATCCTTACTTGAATTTATTTTGTAACTTTCATTGCCTGGGGCTTGCAGAATACAAGCCTTTGTGCAAAAATATAAAGGGATTTCTTTTTAGTTTACATATCAGTTTCTATTTAATGGGTATTGTAATTTATTTTCTCCTAAGTAAGGAAATTTAAGTTAAATGAAGAATATTTAAAGATCCAATGGTTAAAAAAAAGAAGAGAAATCGAAGATTCAAAAATCTTCCACATGTGAAAAGTTTTTAAGAGTGACTTTAAAATGTAGCATATCATTTTATTAAAAGGAAGAAATAAATGTACATTTCTGCAGTGGGATTTTTTTTCTCCTAACAGACTAGTTTGTTAATTTAATGTTTCAGGAGGGAAAAAAACAGTGTTTTCTAAAGAGTGAAAGTAGCTTATGTTGAATAATACATCAGTAATTAGTTAGCATCTCAGAAAAAGTTTTGCTGATAGTTTTAGTAGCCATAATGGTATCTTCATATATTTTAATATTTCACATTATAAATATGAAACAAGGTCAAAACCTGCTTGTTCTTTTACTACCCTTACGAAATTGTTTCTTTCTTGTAACTTGTTCTTATTAAAAATAAGTTTGTATTAGGAAGTTGAGCCCAAACTGTGCCATCATTACTCAAAATAAATAGCGGCATATCACTTGTCTGTGAACCATTGATAACTGCTCTCATGGAATGGTTTTCCAACCAGTTTTGCACCCATCTTAGAGTAAGCACAATCTAGGCTGCATATCCCTAGTTTGTTTATGAGAAGGTCATACGAGGCAGTATCAAAAGCTTTACTACAAACAAGAAGTACCACGTCTACCACAAAGTTTGTTGCCCTGTTAAAGAAGGCTATCAAATTGTTTTGACATAATTTGTTCTTGACAAATCCATGCTGATTGTTACTTATCAACTTATTGTCTTCTTAATAATTTTCTCCATTATCTTTTCTGGTACTGAAGTTAAGCTTACTGGACTGTAATTTCCTGGGATGTCCTTATTTCTCTTTTTAATAGGTTGGCATTATATTTGCCCTTCTCCAATCTTCTGAAATCTCTCCTGTCTTCCATGACTTTTCAGAGATAATTGTTAATGTATCTCCTTAGTCAGCTCCTTGAGCTTCTAGGATGCATTTCATCAGGCCCTTGTGACCTGAAGACATCTAATTTGTCTACGTAATTTATAACTTGTTCTTTTCCTATTTTAGCCTCTGATCCTACCTCATTTTCACTTGCATTCAATATGTGAGACATCTGATCACCACTAACCTTCTTGGTGAAAACCAAAACAAAGACATCATTAAGCATCTCTGCTTTTTCATATTTTCTTTTATTATTTTCTCCTTCACTGAGTAACAGTCCTATCCTGTCTTTCATCTTCCTCTTGCTTCCAATAGTATTTGTATAATGTTTTCTTGTACCTTTCATGTCTCTAGCTAATTTGAGCTCGGTTTGTGCCTTGGCCTTGCTCATTTTGTCCCTACACACTTGTGTTATTTGTTTATATTCATCCTATTTATGTGACTCAGTTTCCACATTTTGTAGGACTCTTTTTTGTTTTTTAGATCATTGAAAAATCTCATGGTTAAGTCAGGGTAGTCTCTTGCCATACTTCCTATCTTTCCTATACAGTGGGAAGTTTGTGCTTGTGCCCGCAATAATGTTTGAACTTAATTTAAAGCCCTCCTCACTAGGTTAGTCAGTCTACATCCAAATATGCTCTTTCCCTTCCTTGAAAGTTGGACCACATCTATCTTAGCAGTCTTCTTCCTAGAATAGCATCCTGTGGTCAAGGAAGCCAAAGCCCTCCCTGATGACATCATCTTCATAGCAAGCACTTACCTCCAGGATGCATCTGTCTCTGCCTGGGACCCTTGACTGGCAGGATCAAAGAGAACTCCACCTGTGCTCCAAACTCCTTCACCCTTTTTTCCCAGAGTCCTGCAGTCACTTCTGGTCTGCTTAGGATCACACCTTACAGTTTCATTAGTGCCCATATGGATGAGTCAGAGGGCTGGATAATCTGCAACAATCCCTCTGCAATGTTCAGCATAACTCCCAAGATGCCATCGCAAGGTGGCAGATGGGTGCCTCCTTCCTCAGAAGAGAATCTCCAGCTATCACTGCTCTATATTTTCTCCTGGGACTGGTGGCTGATACCCTCCCAGCCTTGGGGGTACATAACTTCTTCTTTTCCACCTTATGGGATGATTCCTCATCGCTCATTGGCAGGCAGCCTAATGGTTTTCCATCACTATGATGCATGGGTTGCAAAGCAGCAGCCAGTATCCTCCCTGTGACAGACCTGTATCCTCCTCCCCCAATGGTGTGACAACAGAACTCTGCATTTGGATAGCTTCCTCAGCCTTGGGTGCCTTCATATCAACACTCTTGAGGAATTTCTCCTGGGCATGGGTACTTCTCAGCCTAGTCACCCCCTCCAGTAGCTCTCCCACCTGCTTCCTGAGAGATTCCACCGGCAAACACCTTTCACACTGAATGGCACCCCTCAACCTGGTTTTCTGTAAGTGGGAAATGCAGGCCACTGTCTCTACAAATTCACACCAGGATCTGGGTAGAGGCAGCCATGGTTAGATAGTCTGACTGGATATAGGCACAGGTAGCGGAGACAGGAGCAGTGCTGATATAGGCTATGTGACCCTTCCTAACCATAGCAATTATATTATGACTCCCTCTCAAGCTCCCCTGCTTGCAGTCCACTGTTCACTAACCCCACCCTCCTCCTCCCAGGCCAGTTGTTTAGCTTGATGGTTTTGAAGGCCTTTGCTCCTAATAGTCATTATGTTCAGTAGTAAATATATGCAGGATTAGGCCATAGTTTAAAATATGTCAATGTAGAGAGAGGAAAAAATGATTGAGGACTCTTATTTTTATGTTATTACACAGCATTTTTAAAATCTTTGTTTTAAAATTTTTGAAATAGTTTGCAGAGATCTAGGAACATAAGGGACTGAATTTTAACCTTCTGCTGTTCATTCTGATGTCACAATATATGGCAAAATAACTCTGTGCAGATTTTTTTCATTTATTTATCAAACTCATTATGATTTGCATTAGATGTGTTCATTTACAAGAAGAGCCAGCCATAACACAGAATTCCCATCAGAATATTCTTATTTAAAAAGATCCTCTAATGATATAAAAGATATTGTTGATGTAGGACATTTACTTCCAAGCCTCTCCAATCACTTTACAGTCTCTGTACATCAGCCTATGTTTACTGACTTGCCTTCCAATGCCCCCTTCCCCCTCTGAAATGCATTTGTCTATATATGAACTATATAGAGAATTTTTGGAAAACATACAATAATTACTTATATTGGGATTTGCCCAGGACACTGGGGTTAACAATTCCACTGTTGTAAAAAGTGCTCTGGGCTCCTTAATAACCACAGTTGTCCAGGACATTGCTATTTAGTGTCATTCTCAAAGATGGTGCCCTTTGATTCATGGTGCTCCTTTCTGTCTCTAGTGGTAAAACCCTGGTACATATCCTAGTCACCTTTTGCCTTGACTCCTGCAACAACTCTTTGTCTTGTCCCCTGAATCTGACATTATACCTGCAAGGCTATGCAGAATACCCCAGATTAACTCATCTTCCTTGCTTTCTATTCTTATCATGTCACTCAACTCTTTGAACCCCTGCACTAACTTCCATTTTCATTCACCTATCTCTCTGTCCACACTGTTAGTCCTGGCCGAGTTGTGTTGCTTTTAATATCTTTAGGATAGGTGTATTTGTTTACTTGTCTGTAAAGCGTGTCATACGCCTGTGATACTGTGTGTAATAATAATTGTTGTCATCTGTCAGACTGATGGTAGCATTGCAGCTTCTCTCCAGTTTAAATTTCCTTTCAGTTCAGTATGTTAAAATCCATATATTAGTTACATTAAAAAAGCTGCCTTCTCTCCTCTTCCATGGTGGTAGTCTTTCCTTTACCTAATCCTGCAATGTGAGGTGATGAATTCCCATTGACTTCAAGAGGAATTCAGAGCACTCACCACTTTGCAGGGGTGTTCAAGCACCTGGCAAAATCAGGCCCTAATAGCTCATCAAGGACATAAAAGGCCAGACTTTTCAAGCTTGTGTACTTGAAGTTCAATGTGAATCAGAAGCAGTGAAACAGTAAAAGGAAAATGGTTCTCATAGCATTTCTGAGCTGTTCTAGCATAGAAAATATTAAAAAAAAATATATTCCTTGAGGGCATGCTCTTAAAAGTTGCTCCATTTTAAAAACTTAGTTTGCATAAGGTTTGGACAACTATCTGAGACCAAACATCTGCTGTCATTTTAATCTAATGAGATTGCATTGGGATAACTTTCAAGTGCTTATAGAAACATAACCAAACTCTCAATTTTTAGGGTTCATGTATGATAAATAAACATTGAGAGGTGTAGGGAAAACAACTGCTTAAAAATATGATGGGAAGTTGAGTATGCAGCTGTAGGAATGTAACACACTAATTTGCTCGGGCAGAGAGGAAAACTTCCATAAAGTTAGAGTTATGATTTTTAATTATGATCCCTTAGCTGTGTCTGGCACCCTGTGCCTAACTTCTTCTGCAATTGAGCCCCCTGACACAATTGAACAGTACTCTGGCAGTTCTGTGACAGAACGAAATGCACAGAAAAACATTCAGAAAACAAAGTCTGTTAATTAAATTATTTAGCAATATTAGTCATAGTTATTTGAATATTTAAATTAATAACTCTTTTGTGAGTATTTGTGTGTTTATCCGGTTACTGTCAAATTTTCAGTTTGCCACAGGATCCAATACTGATGTCCTGGAAAAGTCCCAGTCCTTACTTCTACAGTCAGAATGTAATTTTGCCTCCTGGGATTGATAGGAGGAGGGATATCCAGAGAAAGTAGTTTTCTGCTCATACAATTTACAGATATGAACAGAGTGCAATTCTCATGAATGTCTATTGTTTAAAATAATTTGAGAACTTTTTCTAACTTTTATAGAACTATTGATTAATTTTTTCTAGGTTCCAGTCAGTCAGTCATGAGCAGCCTGCTCATACATACGTAAGGCCCAGATCTGCAAAACATTTAAACTCATACTTTATTTTAAAGCTATGTGTATGTAGTCTCATTGGCTTCAAAGGACTTCTCATGTGCTGTCGTTTAAATACATCCTGCATTCTTTTGCTGGATAGGGCCATAATGCCCTATCCAGCTTCCACTGAAATCAGCGCTATTGACATCAATGGGAACAGAAAGTGATAAAAACTACACAACAAAATTATTAATAACTTTGCTGACATACAGCCTGCATATGAAAGTTTTGAAGGTGAAAAAATAAAGGGACAGTAACAAGCTGGTTTTCAGCTAGAGAAAGAAATCAACATTACACAACTTAGGAATCAAATCAGAGTAATTTCTTAATTTGAATCCCTTTTATGTACGTTCCTTCATTTTAATTCAATGAAGTATCATTGATAAAGTATTTTGACGTAATTTTCCTTAATATTTAAACAAACTGAGGAGTTGTTGACCCTCTTCCAGATGCCTCTCCTTTCTTCCAAAGTTTATATCCATTTCAGGTCTATTTTCCTATTTTTCCAGGCAGGTAGAATTTAAAAATAATTTAAAAATAATCAGTAATAATTCATTATGCCATGCACAAATCAGGCCCTTTGAAGTGCCCTTTCGATTAACTATTGTTTCTTATATTTATTAATGATCTCCTGAAATTGGGGCCTCCTTTTTTGGTTTTCCATACTATGCTTCAACAGCAAACTGTCTGGCTGATTTAATTGTCTTTGTGGAAGCAATTCTAGCAAAGAGTCTGGGGAAGTTGAGCCTCCAGCCCATGTAAAATATGCTATTTCCAGCATCAGTACTCAAGGATGCAAATAGAAAAATTGCTTTCCATGACCATTCATGAAAATGGCTATTCATAGAAAATTAATAGAAGCCCAGCTGCTGTCCTTCTCATGATTCATGTGGCAAATATACATAGCTGTGGAGCATGCTATCTGAAAACAGCTAGACCTGTCCTCCTTCTGGAATAGGCAGTTGCAGGAAGGAAGCTCACAAAGGCAACCAATTGCAACAAAATCAGCTATATTGTCATACAACAAAGGGATTTCTTCATCAGATGCCCCAGAAGGCAAATTCTGCACCTGCAGAATCACGGAAGCTGCACACCCTGCTTTTAGAATACTAGATATGAATGGACTGATTATCTCTTTTCTGTAGCAACAACACAGAGATGAGAGTTTTGTTGTTTGTAAAGAGAGAGTTTCTCCATTTTATCAGTAATCATGAAGCTTTATCATTATATAGCACTTTGGAAGATCTTGAAGAACTTTACAAAAGTGGGAAAGTATCATTATCCCAGTTTTGCAGCTTAGGAAACATAGATACATTGAGGTTACGTGAGTTCAAGGTTACATATGTTAGCAATATAACCCAGGACTACCCACTTTTTCACTGACTCCCTTTAGTCCTTTCAAATCTATAAATAATGCATTTTGCATTATAAAGAGATGCCAAATCATAACACAAGTAAGAAATAACATAGTAATTTGGAGTGTAATACAGTAGATAGGGAGGAAAATGTGAATTTTAAAAATATACATAGGAATGATGTTACAAATTAAACCCAATAAATCTAATTACTGAATGCAAAGTAACTGTCTATGAGCGTGATTTGCTTCAGCAGGAACAGAAGTAATCCCATAATCAGTAGGTTTATGAAGACTAAAGAATCCCTGTTAATTCATAAGTTTTCTAATGTGTATGAATTCATCCTGAGCACCTGTAGCACCTATTGATTACAAAATGAAGGTGTGCATAGTCAGTACCTATAATAATCAAACAACTGTGCACAGGAACATATAACTTTTCAGTCATTAAATCAAAATATCAAGAATCTTGGTCACACAAATACCAAGTTCTTGCACCTGCCTGTGGCCACTTGCAATTATTGGCTCATGCAGTCACCCAATTTACACATGACAACGGCTTGCATGTTGTAGTTTCTATTCTTATTCAAATATTAAGATAGCCCTACATCCAAATGGAGGCACACTAGATGCTGGTATTTCTCAGAATTAGGCTCTTGTTTGAGCAGTACAATATCCAACCTCTTTATTTCCTATATGGAATTCTTTTAAAATGATCTGAAAGTAGTTTTTAGGTTTGTGTTTAAATTTATGAATTGCAGATAATAAACACATAAGCATATAACTGAATTTAAATGAACCCCTTTCCCCCCAAAATTTCAAATTACTTGTTGCCACCCCTGATGACATGTCCTGCACTATTTGCAAGCCATCTCATTGTGGGAAAGTAAGAAAACATTTTCCTACTGCTAATCCCGGTTGGCTAGCACCAATGGGTTGTTCGGTGATATTATCCCAGACCTAAGTGAATCACTGATTTTTCGGTTATCTGGCAATTGTGAAAAAAATGGAAAAAGTTTTGTGCCACATTAAACAGAAATAGAAATTTCTGAAAATGTTGGTGAAGTTCAAAGGTTAAAAAAAAGTGATGAACAAAATATTTTGTTTGAACCTGGCTAGACACACTCTTGGGGAAGGTGGGTGGTGATGCTGCTTCTTCCTCTAGCTATAGATTCTAAAGCTGGAAGGGACCATTATGATGATCCAGTCCAACTGTCTGTATAGCAAAACCCATCAAACTTCCCTAACATAATTCCTATACTATGTTTTTTAGAGGAACATCCGATCTTGATTTTAAAGTTCTCAGTGTTAGAGAAGCCACTGTGACACTTTGGTAAACTGTTTCAATGGTTAAATTACTTCCAATGGTAAAAAATTACATCTTATATCCAGCCTGCTTTTGCCTAGCTTCAGCTTCAACTTCCAATATATGATACATTTCTCTGCTAGACTTTTAAACTGATACTCTGGGCAACTGGAGTTCAAGGTTCAATTCCCACCTTTCCCTGATGTGTAGCAGAGATTTGAACTTATCACTTCATAGGGCTTGCATCTTATGCATAGGGCATCTTATGATACAGGCTTCAGCCCATCTATTAATTGGGGAACATGTAGCCATTTTGTGCTGAATGCCACTTTTACTGGCTATTTGGAATACTCACCCTATAACCTGCAGACAGTTATGTTTCTTTAATATAACTTCACAGATTTAGTAGTGAAACAAAAGACAGGACTCTGCAGCACTTTAAAGACCTACAAGATGGTTTATTAGGTGATGAGCTGGTGTGATCACACAGGCTCAGATTTGGTTACATTTCAGAGACCAAAGAGAAACTTATGGGTGCATCCTAAGTCTGTTTTCTTATGCACATTGTTCACAAATGAAAAGAAGAGGGGAAATCTTGGATAGGTACTGTATACCCCTATATCACAAATGTAATTTGTAAGCAAAAAAGCTAAGCTAGTTCTGAGGTCCGGTCCACAAAGGGCTTCACGGTTGTCAGCACCATAATATTCTTTGTTTAACTTGTCATGTTTATGCAGCATTTCCAATTTTCCCCAGTACTGAGGTATTGAGGGGTTATTTCCATTTTGTTAAGCAGGTCTTCTAAAACTCAACCATTCAAAATCATTTATATTTATATTCCTCTGAGAGACAGACCATAGATGCAGAAAAATCACTCATTCACAGTTTGATTTACTTTCATTTCCTCACAATATGTTCATTTACCATTAATACTAATCACATCTCAAGTATCGTGGCAGGATGCTTTATTAACACAGGTTTTTTTAATGTTCTGCTCATTAGTTTTTTGAAGCACTATGCAAGATTACACAGGAGCAGCACATAATCTAAACAGTACAAAATCCAGACAAAAATGTTCCCCCTTCATTAGACTTAAGGACAAAGCCCTTTGCCTGAATGTAAATAGCCTGTCTCTGTGCTGTCAGGAACCCTGACATTTTTAACCAGGTCCTCAGAATCAATTTAGCCTGCTTTATGCTCTTTACTACTGTTACATTGGCTTCTTATCCATCAATTGCTATTTCTGCCTCTCCAATTTTCCTTTCAGCCTCTTGAAGTCTTAAACTAAATCTTGTGAACTTCATATCATTGTACCACCATTATAGTCTAGCTCTCTGCAAAGCTTTTATTAAACTCCACTGTTTTCTTCTCACTAAGTAAGTCTGACACTGTGAAGTTGTAGTCCTGGCTGTGTACTATGGATACAAAAAGTTCCATCTCTAGGCCAGTAGACTGTTGGAGACAAAATGTCAAATATTTTAATAGCCCAGTAGTATCTAGCAGCTTCAGAGGGATAGCCGAGTTAGTCTGTAACAGGAAAAACAACAGTATCTAGCATCTAGTATCTAGCAGTTAGGTGAAGGGGACCAGGGCCTTGGGAGATCCAGCTTCTCTTCCCAGTTTTGTTATGAACTTGCTGTTTGACCTCAGGCAACTCAGTACATTAGCCTTCCAGTGGCCACCATTTTGCCAAACATCACTCCCTCCTACATTGGAGGATTGGGCCAAAAGAAATATGATGAGATTCAACAAGGACAAGTACAGAGTCCTACACTTGGGACAGAAGAATCCCAAGCATTGTTACAGTCTAGGGACCGACTGGCTAAGTAGCAGTTTAGCAGAAAAGGACCTAGGCATTTGCAGGGGATGAGAAGCTGGATATGAGTCAACAGTGTGCCCTTGTAGCCAAGAAGACTAATGGTATATTGGGGTGCATTAGGATAAGCATTTCCAGCAGATCTAAATAATTTATTATTCCCCTTTATTCGGTACTGGTGAGGCCACATCTGGAGTACTGTGTCCAGTTCTGGGGCCCACCCTATAGAAAGAGTATGGACACATTGGAGAAGGTCCAGTGGAGGGCAACAAAATGATTAGGGGGCTTGGGCACATGACCTACAAGGAGAGGCTGATGGATTTAGACTTATTTAGTCTGCAGAAGAGAAGTGTGAGGGAGGATTTGATAGCAGCCTTCAACTACCTGAAGGGAGGTTCCAAAGAGGATGGAGAGAGGCTGTTCTCAGTAGTGACAGATGGCAGAACACAGAGCAATGGTCTTAAGTTACAGTGGAGGAGGTCTAGGTTGGATATTAGGAAAAAAACTATTTCACTAGGAGGGTGGTGAAGTACTGGAATGGGTTACCTAGGGAGGTGGTGGAATCTCCATCCTTAGAGATGATGGAGATTCCAGCCCTGACTGGAATGATTTAGTTGGGGTTGGTCCTGCTTTCGATGATTTGATGACCTCTTGAAGTCTCTTCCAGCCCTATGATTCTATGATTCTATAATTATATATCAGCAATTTTAAAATGAACATCAACAAAAACAAAAGTTACAATGTGCACACAACAAAATGTATCTCATGATGTTTATTATTACCATTTTCCTTCCCAGCCTCCTCTCTTCTCTTTATGCACCTTTGGCACAGGAAGTAGGTGTGTAGTATCCCCCCAGATTTTGTATCCTGTACCAAGGTCCCAGCTGCCAGCCTGCACCTAGGGGCCCAGCTGCTACCTGGGGTCCTAGCCACCCGGTCAGGCAGCTCTGTCGCAGGCCCCAGATCCCAGCTGTTAGCCCCATGCCCAGGTCTTTGCAGCCATCCGCTGCTGTGTTTCCCTCCCAGGGCAGTGAGAGACACAGATGTGGTAACATGGGGTTATGCAGCTCAGTTCTCCCACCTTAAGAATTGATCCAAAGCCACTGAGCTTAAGGCCTTATCATGCAAATGGATCCCCTAAATCAGTGGTTCTCAACCAGGGAGATGCATACCGCTAGGGATACACAGAGATCTTCAAGGGGGTACATTGACACATCTAGATATTTGTCTAGTTCTATTGCAGGCTACCTAAAAATCACTAGCAAAGTCAGTACAAATTGAAATTTCATACAATGACTTGTTTTTATTGTTCCATATAGTATACACTGAAATGTACATATAGTATTTATATTCCAGTTGATTTATTTTATAATTATTTGGTAAAATGAGAAAGTATGACATTTTCAGTAATAGTGTGCTGTGACACATTTGTATTTTTATGACTGATTTTATAAGCAAGCAGTTTTTAAGTGAGGTGTAACTTGGAAGGTATTCAAAACAAGACTCCTGAAAGGGGTACAGTAGTCTGGCAAGTTTGAGCACCACTCCCGTTGGTGATAATCACTTTGTAGCTGAGTCATCTCCAACACCCCATTATCCTCTACAGTTAGTACTCACATAAATCTGATGAGCAGGAACAAGAGCAAGAGATTGTGCTTGGCTTGTGATTGTAACCGATGGAGCAAACTGCATCAGCACTTTACTGTACTAACCTTCATATCTTATTACAGACTTCTCTTTTCCCAACTCATCATGGTAATTACACCTCTTATTTAATAATTGATTTGTGAGTTAAAGGAAGTGGGGCTGGTATCTGGTGTGTTGCTGCTAAAACACAACAGGCTGTATTTGTTCTCAATATTCATCTCTAGGAGACAGTGCTGCACTGAGAGCCTTGAAAACTAACATTTTCTGTTTAGCCATGAAGCAGGTAAAACTTGAGTCCTGGTAGCCAAGTTTCCTCACTCTGATCAATCAGCATGTTCAGAAGTGGCTGCCTTTCTCTAGGAAAAGATGAGGTTAATCCCCATGCCCACTAACCTGAGACTGTCTTCAAAAGGCAGGGATAGTTCTGATGTCACTGCTTGGCTGGTAGGGCTTAGCTTGAGACACCCAATTCAATTCATACAGACCACCAAAGAGTCATCACAGAACAGTAAATCTTGCTCACTATCGTCCTGGTATGAATTTGAACTGGAAACCTAGAGATGAAATATTCCATATATATATTGGTAGAGGACGGAAAACAAAATAAACCAATGTTCATTACTCTTAATACACAAATAAGCTGATTTCAGAGTCCTTTCCCTATGAAGGACTTGATCTAGTGCCCATCAAAATTAACTGAAAGACTCCAACTGATTTTACTGGATATTGAATTGGGCCCATGCCACTTAATGGTTTTTGCAGCAGAGTTTTATATGCAATAATGTGCATTTTATAATGTATAGATGTATAATGTATGGACAATTGAACACATTCAAAGTCGGAGTGATCAGGTGTAATTCCCCCCATGAAATCAGTGGAAGTTGAGCCAATGTGCACCAAGGCTGGGTGTAGCCCACCAAGTCATTGTAGAGGACAGGAGAGTGGAAGGGAATGGATTTCTTGGAACAAAAGCTGGTTTTGTAGATTCAGATAAGTACATCATTACTTAAACCATCTTCATTCACCTTAGCCACCTGCCATGATTGCCTCCTTTCTTTATTTAGCTGTTAGCGTCCATCATTAAGCCTTGTGTCTTTAAAATAGTCTCATTAAACATAATAAAATTGAGCTTCTGAAACTTCCTTTTGTTACAGAGAAGGTTTTTAAAGGTAAGTGTATACTATTGAGAACATGTTGACAGCCTAATGCATCTTGAACACAAGCATCTAAAGTTAATGTAACTCAGTGATGACTATAAAACACTTGGGTAAAATTAGTAATGGACAGGTAGCCGTGTTAGTCTGATCTTGCTAAAACAAAAGGAAAAACTATGTAGCACTTTAAAGACTAACAAGATGGTTTAATAGGTGATGAGCTTTTGTGGGCCAGACCCACTTCCTCAGATCATATTCTGGAAGAGAATTGGCATGACCATATATACCAAAGGAATACAATGAAAAAAGTGAACACATTATTAAACTGACAAATCAGATTTAGTACAGAAGGTGGGGTGAGGGAGAGGGAGGAAGGGAATAGCTATTTATGAGTCAATGAATTCATGAGTCAGCCAATTCTTTTCCAGAATATGACCTGAGGAAGTGGGTCTGGCCCACGAAAGCTCATCACCTATTAAACCATCTTGTTAGTCTTTAAAGTGCTACATAGTTTTTCCTTTTGTTTTGGGTAAAATTGACAGAGTATTTCATCTCAAATGGGATAATTTCATTCTGCTGCCTTGTAATGCCTTTCTAATGGTGCTACTGGGACTTTGGTTTGGACATAAGATTTACAGTTCAGTCTGTGATGCTTAAAATTATCCTTGAAAACTACTTTTGTGTGGTGAAGAAGCAGTACAAGAAAACATTGTTATTTCGCTGTTTCCTTTTAGCACCAAGCAGCCACTGCTGCTGGCTGCCATTTCTATTGTCCCTGAAAGATCAGTGCCCGGACATACCCAGACAATGTCTTTGAAAAGAATGGGTGATTTAAGGTGCTGACTGAGTTAACATGAGGTGCTGACTGAATTTCCACATCCACTGTTGACGTCATTAGGAGTTGAAGTCGCTTTGCTCCTGACAGGAGCTGTGACTGAGACAAGAAGAGAGAATAACACCGGGCTGCTACAAGTTGACAGGTCACTGTTTATAAAACTTGAAATAAATGCCATAGATGGGTTGCATAATTATTCCAAGTGGAGAAGAAAAGAGGTATCTTGAAATTAGGAACATTTGGAATGATCACACTTTGATCTGTTTGAAGGATACTAGTGGTGTTCTGCTATGGAAATACGTATTGTTATTAATAATGATGTATATCATTAAGATGAGCTGAATGTTTAAAATCAGACCCAGAACCATATAAGCAAAGAGATATTATGGGACTAGAGGCTTGACTTGGGGGCAAAAAAGGGAGGTTTGAGCAGACTGGGGAGAGATGAGTGGAGAACGATTTTGGCAAGTAGGAGGGATACAGTTTGAGGGGAGGGGTTTACGTAATTGAGGTAGTGAAAGGATGATGGGCTGGGACACATATGCCACTGCCAAGCCCTGAATGCTATAGCACTACCCCGCCCTGCCCCGTTTCTTCACTATAAAGCTCACAAACAAAAGTGAGCAAATGATGTATAGCATCTTTAACGGCACCCTGTTGTTTTCCCCCACTGTGTATAAGATGTGGGGGTTGTGTATAATCCCTGGAAAAACTTTAGGTCCCTTATGTATGAACAGTTTATGCCATTTCCAGGTCTCATTTTAAATATAAAATATTTGGAATATTCCTAGATATTTGTCAAAGCAACATGCCCAGCACATAAAGTGAGATTTCTCTGATGTGTTTAGAAACTGTGAACGCTGAAAGGGAATTAGATTTTAAACACATGAAAGCACAGGCGCACTGACATAGTCATGCACACGGTTTCTGAGCATTGACAGTGCTGAAAAAACAGTGGAGCATTTCTGAGAAGTTGGCTTTACCAGTAAAATCAGCCACTGACAAATCCAGTCTAAGGCATCAGACACTTCCACAGCTGATGCACAAAGCTTTTCCTCCAAGTGGTACTGTTCATGGTACTGTTCATGGTACTGTTCATGGGTCATTCAGGAATAGCGGCATTGCCAACTAGTTAAGTTAGGGAAGTGGGACTCTGGAGACCTAAGGCTAAATCCACAAATGGGGTTTGGCTCAGAGTTGCAATGCCTAACTTTACGTGGCCTGCTACCACTTTGGCTCTCTGTACAATACATGATGAAAGTTGAGTGTCTAAGAATGGAATTCACAGAAGCCAACACCCGGAGTGGGAAACTGCCTAAGCTAGCTAGTAAGAAATGCCAATAAGGATGCAGCAACACCTATGTATGGCTTGTAGCCTACGGGTCAGGTCACTCTCCTGGATATAGGAGAGTAGAATTCAATTCTGCCTAATTTGGAGGAGATACTGTAAAAAATGCTCTGGTCCCTTTAATAGCTACATTTGCCCTTTAGTGTAATTCTCAAAGATGGTTCCTTTGAATTCATATACTTCTTTCTGTCTCTAGTGATAAAACCCTGGTCCATACCCTAGTCATCTTTTGCCTTGACTTCTGCGACCACTAGAACCCAGGTCTCCCACTGCCCTATGGAGTGTGTTTCTCTTAGGCCTTATCTACTCTGCAATAAACTCTTTGAGGCAGGGATTGGCTCTCATTCTGTGTTTACATAGTGCCTTGTACAAAACTGCACTTATAATGCCATTACTAATAATAATGAAATATTTTTACAACACTGGAATATTTTTGTTTCCCTTCTTACATTACACAGTAACCGTAAATAAGGAATGGTGGTGCCTTCTGATTTATTTTTCTCTTTTTTCTATTGGCCAAGTGGATTTTTATATCCAATGCAAAGAATATGATGTTGATTGATTGGTAGGTTGGTTGAGGAGTTTTGCAAGATCTCTTGGGGAAGTTTGTTGCCTTAGAGAATTTATATAACATCAGCCTAAGAAGCTCCATCATTTCCATTTCTAACTCTTGGGATGCAATGATCCCTAGGTGCCAAATATCCAGAGAGTAATATTTTGCCTGAGCATGTGAACCAGCAATAGCAACAGATTGTTGCAACATTAATTTCTCGCTTGACAGCAGAAGGGAACAAAGAAGCAAGGAATTCCATTGGACTAATTCCTTTCTGCATCAGCATAAATTTGGATGGTTTTTTTCTACCATGCCCAGAAAAAGACTTCTGATATTTTTAAAAAAGTACAGTAAAATGTACATCCAAAGGGCTGTCATAATCAGGAGTGCTGACCAGCACCTGATGACTAAGGGGTTAACTCTGTACCTAGCAAGGAATCAGGTGGTCAGCCAATAACAATGCAGGTAGGAATTTCAAACTGGAAAAGAGGGGTTTTCTCTCTCTCTCTCTCCTTTATGTGAGATTCAAAGCAGTTTTCTCCCAAATACTGAGAGAGTCAGGAGACACTTCTCTCTCCAAGAATGGACTTTTAAAATGTGTAAGTAGGGAAAAATTTAGATAGTCCATCAGGGTTTGTTGTTTTGCTTGCTTGGGGATTTGGAAATAATATCTGAGCTTGCTAAGTGGGTGGGTTTTTTTTTTTTTTTTTATAACTAAGCCTTCAGCCCATGGATTTTCCCTGAGTATCTATATCAATGGTGGCTCTTTCCATCTAGCCAATTTACTATGCTTGCAACTGTAGTTTTGTTTTGATAATAAATGATTGTTTCTCTTTTTCTAATTAACCGGTATTGGTTGATCTTTGTGTCCTGGAAGGTGTGTCTGTGTGTATCTGCATGCCTCTGACTAAGGGGTCAGCTACCAGAGACTGCAGCTTGTTTTTCCTCTTTTCTTTTTCAAGCTCTTTTGGGGGAAAAGAGCTTGAGGTACCCCCGGGGTACTCCTGCAGTCACTGTTCAACACCCCAGGAGACTCCAGATCCAGAGAATGGAAGAACAGCAGAGACTGTATCCTCGTAGGAGTTCAGTGTATAACCATGGGGGTATAGGGTGTGATTACAGCAGGGCAGATATGTGTAATTGGGCTGATATCTTAACCCAGTCCCAGAACATGTATGAGAGTAAATCTTCTGTGTTCCTTGTAGCTAACAGGGATGTCTGTGAAGGGGTGCATGACTCTGGGAAGTTGTCTGTGTGTAGCCAGCCCTACTGTGAGCAAGGGGAGAGTTTCTCTGAGGCTACATCTACACGGCAGGCTTCTTGTGCAAGAACTTTTTGCAGAAGAGATCTTCCGCAAAAAGTTCTTGCACAATAGTGCGTCCACACTGCTGTGCACTTTTGTGCAAGAGATATGCTTTGCGCAAGAGAGCATCTACACTGTCATGGATGCTCTTGCACAAGAAAGCTCTGATGGCCATTTACAGAATGGCCATCAGAGCACCTGTGCTGTTGTCCGTCTACATGCGCCTTTTTGCGCAAGAGCTCTTGTGCAAAAGGGTTATTCCTCATAGAAAGAGGAATAACTCTTGTACAAAAAGCCCGGTCTTCTGATGATCTACTGTACTTTTTCTTCCGCAAAAATGTGCTTGCAATGTGGACGCTCCATGAGTTTTTGCACAAAAACTCTGCAGTGTAGACGTAGCCTAAGTGTTTGCCTGAGGGAGATAGCTGTGTGTCTCTGAAGTGCGTTTCTGCATGCCTGTCTGATGTCTCGGAGGTGAGGCTGGAATCCGAAACAGGACAGGGAGAACCCAGTGATCAGGGAAGTGTTTCTCTGGAGCAGTCTGGAGTGACTGGCCAGGGTGAGATCCTAACTAAGGAAAAAGATCAAGTTCTTGAAGGTGATGAGTTGTTGGCTGGTAAAGCTTGTGAATCTGAACCTGCACAAGCTGAAAGTGATTTGTTTGAGGGAGATAGTGTGAGCAACCTCTGTGTGTGGAGACTAGCAGTTTGGATGCTGGGAGGGGCAGTGTCTCAGTGAAAAAAGCTGTCAGTTACCAGGTGTATGTCTGAGATCAGCCAGGGGTGCTGGGACAAAGGAGAGATGTCTCCAGTTGTCTGTCCACATGTGGCAGCAGCATGCCTCTGGGGGAAGGGTTTCTTCCCAGTCCTTTGTCTACAGAAAGTGCCTGTCAGCCTGGAATGGCTGAGGACAGTGCTGTGGTCCCAGATTTGGTTCCCGATACAACTGAAGCCCAGAAAGGGGAGGGCCCTAGGTTTGTGTCTGTTGGGGGGAATGATGCTGTGACTGGGGTAGGTCCAGTCAGTGTCATATCAGGATCCCAGGGATTAGACAGTTCTGGTGTTTGTGTTTTGCCTGTTGCTGGTGTGTTCCTTGGGGAGAGGGAAGTCACTCTGTGTGATCAGGGTACTGCCCTAGCCAGGACACAAGGAGAGCATAAGGGTGAGTTAATTGTGGTGCCTACTGACAGCGTGGAAGCTTTAGCAGCCTGGAAAGCTGCAAGGGGAAGGGAAATGTCTCTGACATTTTACATTAAGAATCTGTCTGTTTGCCTGAAAGGGAGTTATGTGAAAACCTGCCTGATGGGCCAAAGGTGATTCAGGGTGTAAGGGAAACTCAGAAGGAATTGATTGTGGCTCAGCAGAGCAATGCTACTATAGGGCCAGAGAAAAGTGAGCTGCTGTTTACAAGGGTTCATAGGGAAGGGTATCCTTATGGTGAATTTGGCAAGCAGTTTGCTATGCCTAAAGGGAGTGAAAGTGGCTTGATTAAGGAAGATCAAGAGGCTGTGCCTGTAAAAGGCAGCTATTTTGTGAGACACTTGATTCAATGCCTATAAGACAGAATGTGTCTGTTAACAGTGACTCCATTGGCTTGAATTTAGAAAGATCCAAGGTGGACAGTTGTGAAAAAGTTGCAGAGGGATTGAAGGTTGTTTCAGATGAAGTGGAAGCAGCCAGAGGCTATGTCTAGACTGCAGGCTTCTTCAGGAAGAAGCTTTTCCCGAAGAGATCTTCCAAAAAAACTTCTTCTGAAAGAGAGGGTCCACACTGCCAAAGCGCATCGAAAAAGCGATCTGCTTTTTCGAAAGATAGCATCCAGACTGAATGGACGCTATCTCACATGTAAGCTGTGATTACTATGGGCAGAATGTGATTACTATGGGCACCTGTGCTTTTTCCTCTTTCCTCTTCTTGCGAAAGAGCTCCCTCTTCCCCATCCACACACGCCTTTTTCCAAAAGAGCTCTTTCGGAAAAAGGCTTCTTCCTTGTAGAAGGAGGTTTACTAATGTTGGAAAAAACCCTCTGTTCTTTTGATTTTCTTTTGAAAGAACACAATTGCAGTGTGGACGTAATTGAAATTTTTTCGGAAAAACAGTTGTTTTTCCAAAAAAACCTCTGTAGTGTAGACATACCCAGAGAGATGAAACAGCCCTCTGATGACCAAGAGACAGTGGTTGTCCAGCTGGCTGGGGAGTATGTGTTGCTGGGACAGGAATGTTTCCAGTTTGATTGTGTGAGTTGACAGTGTGTGTGTCAGGTTCAGAGGAAAGACTGTATAGCTAAGTATGCAGAGCAGAACAGCTGTGCAGTGAATCTCTGTGGAATGCAGGAGATGGCAGGTAAACTCCCATCTCTAGACACTGTGGACACTTGTAATCTATCAGTGAACTTAACATCTGATTTCATGTAGCAGCAGAGGTTGGTGGTGGTGGAAGGCCAAGAGATCTGTAAGTCTATCATGCCAGTGAACATTGACCCTGTTTCTGTGAGACAGAGACCAACTTGGAAAATTAGGCTGAAAGCAGAGCATCAGATTTGGTGTCAAGGCTGTTCCCCACTCTGGCACGATGAATGCAGAAGTTGGGGGCCCGCAAGAGCACTCCAAAACCTTGCCTCTACAGACTCTGGTACAAAAACTTCCCCCCCAAAATCCTAATACCTAGATTTGGGGGAAATCCACTGCAGCCATCAAGTGCTTTTGAACCCACAATTAGGGGTGGACACTTGAAACTAACCCCAAAGGTACCCCAAGCTCTTTTTCCCCAAAAGAGCTTTAAAAAGAAAAGAGAAAAACAAGCTGCAATCTCTGGTAGCTGACCCCTTAGTCAGAGGCATGCAGATACACATAGACCCACCTTCCAGGACACAAAGATCAACCAATACCGGTTAATTAGAAAAAAGAAACTATCATTTATTATAAAAAAAACCCTACAGTTGCAAGCATAGTAAATTGACTAGCGGGAAAGAGCCACCATTGATATAGATACTCAGGGAAAGTCCCTGGGCTTAGCTACAAAAGGGGAAAAAAATACTTGGCAAGCTCAGATATTATTTCCAAATCCCCAGGCAAGGAAAACAACAAACCCTGATGGACTATCTAAATTTTTCCCTACTTACACATTTTAAAAGTCCATTCTTGGAGAGAGAAGTGTCTCCTGACTCTCTCAGTATTTGGGAGAAAACTGCTTTGAATCTCAAATAAAGGAAAGCGAGAGAGAAAACC
This sequence comes from Pelochelys cantorii, assembly GCA_032595735.1. Lineage (NCBI taxonomy): Eukaryota > Metazoa > Chordata > Testudines > Trionychidae > Pelochelys > Pelochelys cantorii. The sequence goes on along the minus strand of CM064326.1, from coordinate 325,421,539 downwards.
CCTCTTTTCCAGTTTGAAATTCCTACCTGCATTGTTATTGGCTGACCACCTGATTCCTTGCTAGGTACAGAGTTAACCCCTTAGTCACCAGGTGCTGGTCAGCACTCCTGATTATGACAGGGGTCAAATCCTGAGTCCTGAGCTTTTAATGAACCCTGATCCTGAAAACTCTTACTACTTAGCATAGTGCTCACTAACATAAGACATCCTAGTAGAGAAGATGGGATTAAACCCAACAGCATTTGTAGAATCAGACCCCAAATTATAATTGAGTAAGGGCCTCAGGACTTGATCTTCTACTCAGATCTGCTTTGTTATCTTCTATCATCAAAGACAAAAGCCTAAATCCTGTTCCTCTGTCTTTTCAAGTTAGTGGGCAAATATCTTGCTAAAAAAAATCCCTGCTGGGCACGAGGTGCACCGGTAGTTCGAATTAGAGATCCTAATTCAAACTACCTACTCCGTGCCGCGTGTAGCCGCGGGCACGGAGTTCGACCTAAGGGGATTTAAAAATGGCGTCCGTCCGGCAAGATGCAAATGAAGCCCGGGATATTTAAATCCCGGGCTTCATTTGCAACTTCAAATGCTTACATTAACCACCCTAGTTCGAACTAGAGTGGTAGTGTAGACATACCCTCAGTTCTCTACAGAGGGCCACTAATTCATTCCTAGTGACTTTCTAAGTAGCTGTTGACTTTTAGCACAAAAAATTTTTGTTTCTCAGTAGGGAATATTTTAAAACTTTTAATTTTTCTCAGTTTCTTTTCCATTGAATAGTGAGAAACTGTTCATTCCAATTGTGTACTTATTCATATTTGCTTAGAAAATACACTGCTTCGTATTCAAATTAAGGAGAGGGAACTGGTCTTTAGTGATTATTTTTAACAAATTTCATAAACTCCTTTACGTCACTCATTGATAAGCAGTTCACAAAAAATGAAATCCAGAGAAAATGAATGGCAGTGTGTTCATTTGAATGTAAATTAACTCATTTCCATACTAGCTTCTGACCTTTACTGATGGCTGAATTCTTGCTGGCAAACCACTCAGACTGCCTTCAACAAAAGTGAGACCTTGTAAATGATTGTAGCTGTAATTACAGATTCTGGGTTGTATTTAGAAATTTTCAAAGGTACCTAACCTACACTGCAAGTCAATGGGAGTTTGGCAAATTCATGCCATTTCTGTGTCTGAACAGTCCCTTCTTTATCTTTAACTGCTTTTCAGTGCCTGAAAATTATTGATAAAATAGTGCCTGAAAACAATTTGTCAACAGCACCTCAGGAGTTGCACAAGCCATACTCCTATGCTAAGAAAGTGATCATGGATTGAAGGCTCGATCCTGCCCTCATTTAAGACAGTGGTCAAGCTCTCATGGAGGAGAATCAGATATTAAATTTGCCAAGGTGTTCCTTGACCTCCATATCATCTCTGAGAATCCTCCATTTTAAACCCCCACTCTAATAATTTAAGAACCATGTAACGTGAAACCAAGAAATACTGGATGGGACTTAAGTCAGAGCTCATGCCATTCCTAAATCAGTTGTGGCACAGGTGAACAACAGGAAATACTCCCTTGTTATTGGAGCTAATGACCTGACTGATTTTCTACTTTGCTCATTCATTTATACCTCCATAAAGGATTGTAAAAGGTACATAGTTGTGTTTCACACTCACTTTACAGAGGTGTGAATGGCTGTACAGGCAAAAAGCAGTGGAGAATCAGACCCAAGTACTATGTCCAGTGTATTCTCTGATTCCTGCTGACATTGATGACCAATAGACCAATAATTAAGCATGAGGCAAAATGCCGCCAAAATACCACCAAAAGAAGCAGCTATTGAACACATTTGTATTGCCATAAGCCACTTGTTGGAAATACTGTATTCGTAACTTTGGTGTGTGCCAAAGGAGTTTTTTTAAGGGGGGAGGGAATATTAAATGATTGTTATTAAACTGACCCTGCATATGATATAATTGGTGCACTGCAATCAGCCATGGTCTTGGTATTCCACCAGGCAAAAGTGTATCACATCTACTGCTCACTGTGCTATTGACATCTGTCATGCTTCTCATGGAGATAGCTCTAGCTAAAACACATTGGGCAGAGTCAATTGTGATCCCCCATTCACATTGTCTCTAATGTAGGCTTCATTGACTTTAAAACACCATCTCAGATAATATCCTCACCAAAAGCCACTTGTGGGCACCAAGCACAAGAGATTCAAGATTGCCTTTGCATTTCCACCAGAAGGGATCCTCCGCAGCATAGCACCACCTTTCTAAAGGAAGACTGGATTACAGGACTAGATAGCTAGGCTTGAGGAGCTACCAGTCTTCTCCCAGCTACTCTTAATTACAAGGTAAAGAACTTTATTGATGTTGCTAGCATACGATTTTGATTCTTTATTCTTTAAATCCACAAAGGAAGGGTCTCTGAATTTTGTCATTTTCCATGTATAATATGTTTTGTTAGAACTGTAGAAACTGTATTAGTGAGTGCCATTTGGTACAATCACCTTACTTTTTAAACTTCTCATGGTAATTTCAAACTCCCTCTCATATTTTTTATTCATAATAGTTACTTCCATCTACTTTGTCTCCATTTAAACTTTTATTTATTATAGTACATGAATTAATCAAATTTGCTTAATCTCCTTGTTTTGTTTTTGTTTTTCCTGAAAGGATATTTGAATGTTAATTGAGTTAATGTTTAATCTTTATTCTTTTTACATCAGGCAATATTTTCTCTCTCTCTCTCTCGCTCTCTCTCTCTCTTTCTGGAGTATTTTTGTAATTTTACCTGGAGGAGATATTTGCTACCCTTTGTATAAAATAACAGTAGATTAAAATCTGTGCATCAAATCCATAGTTGCTTAGTAAAAATCAACAAAAGATAATTGCACAAAATTTGGAGTCAAGTTCCATGTGAATGATAGGAGATTGTTTTCTACCTGCTGCTATTTCAAGTGTATAAAGAGCCTAATTTTAAGAGAAGCTGAACACCCATGACTCCACTTGAAGTCAATGGGAACTATAAGTATTCAGCCCTCTGAAAATCAGGCCCAGAATAGTCAACTGCCAAATATCTGAAGTACCCATATTTTTAATCAGGAAAGGAAATGCCAAAAAATCTACTGTAAAAATAAATAAAAATGGTGACTTTTCTGGAAAGGAAAACTTTTGTTTGAGTTAAGTAAACTAACATCACATGGACTTCAAAAAGATGTACACAGAGTCCAGTAACACTCTGGAAAGTGCTGATCAACCATCTGTTCATTTCCCACCACATCTCCATGTGACAAGATCTGGGCAGTGCTTTGGACAGATTGGCTCAGGAAGCTATATGCATGGAGGCATATATATGTCAAAAAAGCAGAAACCCAGCACAAGCTAATGGACAAAAACAATGCCATTATCATCAATGTGCTGAATGCAGTAGAATGAAGATGATGTAGCTTAAACATTCCCTGCCTTACTTGAGATGGTCTTGTCTTTGGGATATTAAAGTTCTTTCCTTCAGCCTACTGTTACCCAGTCAGTTGTGGAAATTTATTAACTATTTATAGCCTCTAATTTAATTATATGAATACATTTTTAACAAAGACTAATGGGAATAAAAGCCACACCAGTACCCAAAAGACCATGCTCCTTGGCACCTTGCACATTAATTGCTTAAAATCTCTTGAGGAATGAATAAAGGATTTTTTTTTAGAAATTGTTCTCTATAGTGTTTAAAAAAGAATAATAGAGACAGAACTCCATCCAAAAAGGATCCAGAATGGGGACCATAGCACCACACCCATAACCAACAAAGCTGAATTATGGAAGAACAGGCAGCAAGTTATATGGGCAGCAGCATATTACTGGTATTATGTACAGTGTGAGAGGACCATCACTGAAAAAGAAACTGAAATTGGATGCAATTTTACAACACTGCAAAGCTTACTGGTGAGATTGCTTCTAAGAAATTAAATTCTTCACAGTAATTACAGAACAGTGTGTGAAATGTACAATCCATAAGCAAATATTCTTATGAATGATCTAATGAAAATATACATTAAAAGATATAGTAAAATAAAAATAAGCATAACATGATTTGTTTTTTGTTATAGGATATCCTCAGCAAAAAAAAAAAAAAAAAAAAAAGGAGAAGCATGAGAGACTGAAGCTGGAATTTGCCTTTGTCTCCAAAAAGAAAAAATATCCATATAGGCATATAGTTTCCTAAATAGATTTTTAGTCTGAAACTTCTGTTCTATTACTGGGATTCTCTACTTCAGTAACAGTTTCAGAGGTGATTTTTAGACATGGTCAGAAAAGTCCTATTGTGAATGAAATAGTGGGACAGAGCAAAGGAGATCTGTAAAAAATTTGTAAAATTCCAACCTTATGTCAACACATTATGAGATCATTAAAGCTGAATATTTAAAGGCATTTTTCTACACTTTTTAAAACCACCCATCTTATTTTGTTAATATATTTGGCTTTCCTATTTAAAACCAATAAGAGAATTTTACATTGATTTTGAATGTCAGTTGTTAATAGTTTAACACAATTTACATTGATTGCTATTTTGAAATATCAACATTTTCCCCAAAGTTTGCAATGGAGTAGTGAAAGATAGCACATTTATTTCCCTGTCCTTAGACTATCATAATCATTGTGCTTGGTGAACCTTTTGTTTTATTTTCCTGCCAATTAGTTTGTGATGTAGTAGTTCTGGCTGTTCTTCATCACAAGTATCTGATTTTGGTCTCCATCATGACAACTGTAATTCAGCCTTTGGGGGCTGCTTTTAACAAACATGTCAGTAGCTGAATGGAAGAGAAATGGGACTCTTCTGAAAACGAATCCATAATCTTGTACTCCTGTTAGTAGTGGGGATAGTTATCAAGCCATCCTTCCACTTCAGATCAGTAGAAAGATAATCGAATTAGTGGGTGATCATGGAGGAAAAGCCACCAATGAGAGCACACAGGGCTACCCAAATGTTTTGCTTTTTTCATACAGGCCTGTTGGCTTTTATAGTCTCATCTTCCCAAAGCATCTATATTCCCAATATTCAGTGATTTTCCTACCTTCGGTGGGAAAGACTGCAAACTAGTTTTATGAAGTCTCACCCAAAATTGGCGTTTAGTTTAAGCTTGTTAGAAGGTCAGACAGGACTGTAATTCCTGAGTCTGTAAGGATCTTTGGTCTGAGAAAAAATTAATCTCTGTCTCTAAATCACGGTTGGGTTTCTGTCATGGTCAGCTAGGGCTGAGGCCTGCTAGTTTAAGAAAGAGTCCCACTAACTCTTCTGATGAAAGGTTATAGCACTAAATGACACCGTGTAACGACAACAGGCAGAATCAAACCAGATGATCTGTGTCCAATGGGAGTGGCAACCAGCCGTACCTCACAATGCGCAGGTAAATAAAGCATCCGGTGGCCCTGCAGGGGCAAACCCTGGTGAACTGTGCCCGGCCTGCATGCTGCTTATTGCCCACTCCATTTCGAACTATGAAACATAAGTTTTAATATTTCTTACAAAGTCTGTTAACATTAACTGTTATAACTCTGGATATGCTTATTATCTATAAAAATGCTCAGTCACTTTGTCTCTTTCTTGGGTTTTTGCCTCAATGATATCTTATGGCAATGCATTCCATCACTTAATTAGGTATTGAGTGAATAAGTATTTTTGAATGAGGACCTTGGCATTTGTACATTGCACTCTATGCAACAAGTCTCCAAGTTGAGTTAAAGTGCAAATGTTTTTAGTTTTGATTGAATGATTGATTAAAAAACTGTTTTATTGTATTTGTAATTTATTTTGTCAATAAATATGTGTATGTATTTTTATTATATATTTTCTTGATATGATAGCTTGAGGCAGGACAGCTAAAGTGCAGTTATGGTCAGAAAAGTGATTATGTACAGTAAATTTCTATGCAGTGAATTTATTTTGAATAGCTGTAATTTTCACTAAAAACAATTCATGGGCATTAAACTACAATATTACCTTTATAGATATTTCCAGAACACCCAGTCATCAGTAACTAGTCTCATCTTAACTTTTGGATGAAAATAGGTTTTTCCTACCTTTGGCTCCTGTCTGCCATGTAGAACAGCAACAAACCAGAAAGAGTGAGCTGGATTCTGTTCTGGCATGTACATCATGTAAAGCATCTACTTCATCTGAAGAAGTGGGTTGTGCCCATGGAAGCTCATGATAACATGTATGTTTTATGTTAGTCTCTAAGGTGCTGTAGGACTATTTGTTGTTTTTTTAAATCTAAAGCAGAATTTATCAAAGTTTTCTGCCAGCCTGCTTTGGGAAAGCCACTAATGGGCCTGAGCCACTGTGCTTCCTGCAACTCCCCTTGGCTGGAAACAGTGAACCAGAGCCAATGGGAGCCTCAACGCTCCATGGCTATGGACCCTTTAGGTAAACAAAGAGGGAAAGCCACTAATGGGCCTGCACCAAAGTGGACTGGCAGAAAACTTTGATAAACACTGCTTAGATTTTAAAAACAACCTGAGGAACACTTTGAGAAACACTGATCTCAAGAATTGCTAGCTAACCTTCAGTTAAAGTATCTTTAATACTGTCTGGAGCTGATGTGGGAACCAGAGCTATCCAATTTGACTTCATAGCTTTAGTTTACAGCGGGAGATTTTATTTATTTATTTTTTTTGGTAAACTGCACGTCTTTTATTTGAAAGAGATAAATAAATAGTAAACATGAACCCCCAATGTCATAAATTATTTTTTCTCTAACTTACCTATTTATTTTCAGAATCACTTTTACAGTATAATCATGCTTTAAAAATACTATTAATTTGCATATAATAGTTGCTATACTGTCAGTGACTTCCACCATAAATTCCAGAATATTTTTGCTCCAAATTTTATCACATCTATGGCAGTTGAAATGACCCAGTTACCACAGAATCCTAGGCCTGCCATGTTCAGATGTAACTCCTATTGTATTTTGTTTATGGATGCATTTTCCAGTGACTACGTCTACACTGCATGATTATTTTGGAATAAGCTGTTCCAGAAAATACTCTGAAATAGCTTATTTTGAAATAGTGCATCTACATTACAGAGAAGCCTGGAAATTAATCTGAGGTAGGCTTCCCTAATGTGGACACGTTACCTTGATTTAGAGCCCCAGGAAGCAGAGGGGAACAATTAATTTGAATGGCCTGGGGGAGGAGCTATTTCAAAATAGTGGCAGTGGAGCGTCCACACTACTGCTATTCTGAAATAGCTAGTTCGGAAGAGGCATTATTTCTCATGGAATGAGGTTTACAAACGCCAAAATAAGCCACCCATTATTTTGAAATTATTTCGAAATAACAGACTAGTTGTGTAGACACTTGCATAGTTATTTTGGAGTTACAGACATTATTCCGAAATAAGGCTGCTGTGTAGACATACCCTGAGAGTCTATTATTTTTATTCAGTTTAGCTGTTTCCTTGAGGCTCTTTAAAGAGAGTAATAGTTAAGATAGTGTTATCATCAAAATTCATTATTTGGAGATCATTTTACGAGGGGCAGAGGCCTAGTCTCTCTTTGAGTCAGATGAGCCGACAGACTCACCAGATCTGGGCAAGGTGGGGGAGGGGCGGCTCCATGCTCCTGGAAGGGGCAGGGCCTTGGGTGGAAGGGACATCTTCAGAAGCAGACCGCCTGAGACTCTGCGGCATGTTGTGTGGGGTTCTAGCTGTGATTTAAAGGGCCCAGGGCTGTGACTGCCTCTGCTGGTGGGCCTGCTTTGAGTAACTAGTCTGAGGCTATATTTTTCCCCCACAAAATGAGTTGTGCCTCTGACTACATGATTTTAGCTTGTAAGCATGGAGTTAGAGATCCACAATCAAATTACAGTACACATCTTTTTGGACGAAAATTGAGCCTGCAAAGGGAAAGTTACCCTTTTGAAAAATTTGACCCTCTATTCTTTGAATTAATTTTTCCTTAACTTATCGATGTATTCATTTTGTAGTTAAAATTCTTTTGCACATTGCACTGCAATACAAAGCAATTACAATGTTTTAAATGTGCATTTTAAGTGATCTAGTTTTATGACAAGGTTATGTCAGGTTTTAAGTCATAATAAGTCAATAAGATGAGTCATATACCAATAACCAGGAAAATAAATAACTTGATGAAATGAAGCAGTAGTATCTCACTGGCAGCTTTTGTTTCTGCGGGGGGAGGAACCAAAACAAAAAGCAACAGTTAACTTATCGAGGTGTTATTTTTGTGAGCCATAGTGATTAAATAGTCTTTTCTTATAAGAGTTTGTTTTAACAAAACTTTTGGAATGCTGTTTTACTATGTTTGGTTCTTTGAAATAGATGATTTGGAGTTTTATTTGATGCCAACTGAAGTCATTAGGAGGCCTTCCATTTTTTTACTGGGCGGTGGATTGAAATTTTGTCCATTTGAGCCTGCTACTTTTGAAGGCAATGGCTAGACTCCTGTAGACATCACTTGCTTTTAGTTAATAGATATTAGATCCTTTAGGACACATCTCTCCTCACCATGCATATGTAATCCTCATCAATGTTAATATAAATTTCAGGCCTGCATCAAAAGGAAAGAATAGACCCCACACTGTCTGTACCATTATATATTTCATAGTAAAGTGATATGACAGAAAGATTCACTAACATTGCTTTCTTTATTTCAGGTTTCTTTTCTCCATGGAAAACTCCAAAGCCTGTAAGTTCTCTTTCAAAATTACACTCATTTGAATTCATGATTTCTATCATTATAAAGCAAATTTCTTCAAGCTTTTATCTGACTTTATGCCACAAATAACCTTACGTTTACTTTTTCTCCACTGCTGAATGGTTGACTTAAATGTCCAATAAATAAATAAATAGAATAGAATAGACAAGCATAAGATTTAACCCTTTGTTATATAACTTAGTCTATTTTTATTTTTCAGTAAATTATTTATGATAAAAAGTCAGTACCAAACATATTTCATTAACAGACATGCATCAATTTTCCCCCTTCAAAATCTGTCTTCCCCCCTCACACACACACTTCTAAGAGAAGTAAAGTCTCATGAATTTATACATGAGTACTATTAATTATTAGGATAATTATTTCTGTAATTTCAGAAATGTAGTTGGTCATGAAGATATGAGGATACTTAACACATCATATAGGCAATAAAAATTCATCCTTCTAATTACTATTTAGAGAATATGTGCAAGAGTGAATTTGCTTTCCAGTGTCAGCATTTATGTAATGATATTATTGTGAAACTATGAAATAATGATTGCAAACAAACATATTTATTATATTGAGCCCCAGTTTTCCTACTATATCATATTGTTATAGCTGTGTCAACATTCTTAATATAAAAATATTTTCAACACTATATGGGCTATTTCTGTTGTCTCTCTAGCTTGTTTTATTAGACCCTAAGTTCTCTGGGAGGTCCTATAAGTTAAAATGTAATAATAATAATAACAATGAATTTTCAAGCATTTATAGGTTGATCATCTGTTCTGTTTTTCATGATTGTCCCTGTTCATCTGGACATTCTCATGGTCTGTGAGATTATATCACGGTACATTGAACAGCTCCTGAAATAACCTCTAGAGCTGATGAAAGATCATTAGGAGTGAGGTGAAGATTTGATGCAACTCCATCACATTGTTTCAATTTGTGATTATTTCAATGTATTGTGCTAAAAATTGGAGTGTGCTGGCCTGAATCACACTCATTGGTTTGTTCATTGATCTAAATAACATTTGAGACAAGTATAGTCTGGATAGAAGCACATTACACAAGCTCTTCTGGGAGTGAATGTTGTGGGAGGAAGGAAATTTTAAAATTTAAATAAAAATATGCTTGGATGCTTTCAAAATTCATAAGTGCACTGTGTGCTTAAAAGCAATTTAAAGCCGTGTTTGTTAAGAGCCGTTGGGAAGTGGGAGACCAGTTGCAGCATCTTGAACTTGGTATGGTGCAGGAATATGAAGTGCAAGTGTCTCCATATAGTCCTGCCAGTGTATCGCAGTCCTGGCAAGCTTTATGTCAGTTCCTGGCCTTCTTTGTACTATGTGGTATTCACTGTTTATGTGACATATTGTAGACAAATGTCTACTAGGAGTTTGCATAATAATGTCAATCTCATGTTGTTAGTGCCACAAGTCAGGATATAAATGTTGATCTTCAGAAGTGAAAAGTTAATGCATTAATTTTGCAATTTTAAAGCGGAAAGTTGGTATATGCAATACTTACGTATGAGACAAGGTGGGTGAGATAATACATTTTATTAGACTTCTGCTGATGAGAGAGATGAACTGTCCAGCTCTTCTTCTGTGTGTAAACTATCTCTTTCACCAGCAGAAGTTGGTTTAAATAAATACTACCTCACCCACCTTGTTTCACTAATATTCTCGGACAGACATGGCTACAACACTGCATCTATTATTTGTGGCACTTGGACAAGGAAAAAATATTTCAATTGCCTCAGTCTGCTAAAGTTTGAAAACATTTCAATGTACTCAATAAGCAGAGTAGCTTTTCTGGTGCTGTATAAGAAACTGTCATCACATCATTACCTGCGTTCTTAAACATAATTATATAATCTAAATAATTTGTTATATGTTTTACACAAATTTGATGCAATTATGAGATTTGGTATCATTATAGTAATTGCCTCAGAATTTACTTTTAAACAACAATAAACTTGTGTGACAAACTGATAAACACAAAAATTCATAGTTAAAGATCTAAATAATCCTCTTCTTGTGCCACCTGTCACCCTCTATAGATATCTATTGGCATTGAAGAATTTTATCTGGTGTCCCATTAAAATTTCCTAAGTCCCATCAATCTACATAATTACAAGTCAATTACCATTGACAACAATAGTGAGTTCCTTGTGCTGAATGAGGGAATAAACAATTCTTGGAGCAAATTTAATCCTTAGCATTTTGTATATCCAACACAGTGCACAACAGTATGATAGACTGCATCATGCAGGGATACCTATTTGGCAGATACATCACCACTGATCATTGGAAGAGTTTCCAAAATGCAGTTATCTGTGTTGAAAATTGTTCAGTGTTTCATGGATCTTTCAGCTGGGCAGCATTTGATGCTCACCTCACCTGTTTTTATACCTTTTCAGCCAAATAAGAATGGAAAGCTTTGCTCAAACAAGATGGTGGTCAGTCTGGCAGTCAGTTCTGTGTAATGCCTAGGTTATATGGGCATCTCTTAGGTCCCGCTGTCAGACCAATCCTCAATCAGATGCCAATGATATGAATGAGTGTGCATCCAGGTTGTTTTATAATTATTGGGGAACTACAAGACAGTATTTGTGATAACTAATTGATGTTCAACTTATGTCATCAGCAAAATTAGATCATTATTGTTAATTCTGATAATGCCATGTTTGCCAAATATGTCACAACATTCATAGAATCAAAGAACACTAGAACTGGAAGAGACCTCAAATGGTCATCAAGTCCAGTCCCATACCCTTACAGCAGGACCAAGCATCTTCTAGATCATCCCTGACAGGTGTCTGTTTAACATGCTGTTAAATATCTCTAGTGATGGAGATTCCACAACCCCTATAGGCAATTTATTCCAGTGTTTAACCACCCTGAGAGGCAGGAAGTTTTTTCTGATGTCCAACCTAAACATCCCTTGATGAAATTTAAGCCCATTGCTTCTTATCCTCAGAAGCCAAGGAGAACCATTTTTCTCCCTCCTCCTTATAACACCCTTTTAGATACTTGAAAACCACTATCATGTCCCTCTCAGTCTTCTCTTTTCTAAACTAAACAAGCCCAATTCTTTCAGTCTTCCCTCATAGCTCATGTTTTCTAGACCTTTAATAATTTTTGTTGCACTTCTCTTGACCATCTCCAATTTCTCTACATCTTTCTTCCAATGAGGGACATTGTTGCTATACAAGTCTTAAAGTCACCTACAGTAATCAACTTGTTTTCATAGGGAGTCAGTTAGATCAGATCATTTAGTTTCTAGTAGAATTGCTCTTTCTCCTCATCAGGGTTAGTCGTTGTCAGTGTTTAGGCTCTTACTGGTGAAGCATAACATTCACCTTTCATGGAGAGTTAGAGCTTCGTCAGTCTGTCATTTATACTGATAAATAGGCTCTCCAAAGGAGAAACAAGGTTCTTTCTAATTGCAAAACTGATTCCCATGATGCATGGCTCTTTCTGTGGGTATCCCTTCCAGAAGTGTACCTAACATTCTCCTCAGTCAATTGATCCTCCTCAGCAAATTTCATCTATCCGAGTAAAACAGTGTTGATGCTGTGTTTTAAACTACCAAGCAACCAGAATGGTGCACCCACCCAGCAGGACAGTCAGTTTGATTTGAAGGCTCAGGGAATGTATGGAGAATCCATGTTGCAACATTGAGACAAAAAGAAACATTTCAAGGCTTATTTACATTTCAAACATATATTGGAACAAACTCCAGGTAAAGTTGGGTGTTCGGGGCTGATCAGGATGAATTATGTTTAGGGCATGTTTTCTAGATTGAGATTGGTTGTGCTGTCTGTGAATAGAGCATTGGGGCAAATAGAGATACTGCTGAACTACAGTGTCACCCTGAGACAAGTCAACACACAGTGACCAACTTGTTTGTAAATTTATGGCTATGACTCCCGACAATGTCCGCTGCCTCTCACTTTCACTGTTTCCCCTTGCCACAGGGTTATTGGATTAGATTGTCAAAGGCTACACAGAAATTCATTTAAAATGGACAAGCAGTTGTGCATAAACTTGCACACACTCTCGGCCAGCGAGAACGTTTCCAGTGACGGGGTAAAGAACATAACACTGGCCATACTGGGTCAAACCAAAGGTCCATCTAGCCCAGTCTTCTGTCTTCCAACAGTGGCCAATGCTGAGACAAGTAAAGGACTTGCTGGCTGCAGGTTTATTTTCAGTGTGTCTATCTCCTAGATCAATTTCAAGGCTAATGAACCTGGTCTGCCCAATCAGAGCTCTGTCAGCCAGGGTTTTTCAGAAGTAAATCATGTAGGCCTTCATGGCTGTAATAGCAGCATAGAGCAAATAGCTCACCAATCATACTTTGAGCTGAAAAGCAATCCCACTATCCCATCATATGGAGGAGGAGTTGGACTTGTGAGAGGCCTTTTTCAGACACTGCTTTTAGATCAATTTTATTTCTGTCCATTTTCTCATTTTGAAAGATAGTTCTTTGTTTCTCTGGTTCTTTTAAAGAGATTAAGAACACAATGCAATTAGGGTTTATATTTGTATATAGTCCTAAGTGTCTTTCTGCTTCATAATGATAAAAGTTGTTTGATTTCACTAGTTTCTTTCCTCCATGAGGGCAGAACTGCATTAAATGCTCTGTCGACCAGGATTCAGACCATTATTTTGCCTGATCACTAAGCACATTTATTAAATGAGGTCCCTGTGTGTCATCTTTCCTACATTGGAATAGGGATTATTTTCAGGCTTTGTCTCTGCTAATCTTTGAAGTTAGACGTTCTTGACAAAAGGCAGGTACAATTCTCTGTGATTCAGAAGAACGAAGTGCTGTAGAGAGCCCCTTTCTTGACCTGAATTCCAGTAGGCATAGTAGTCATTTCAAACAGCTTCCTTTCATCTTAATGAAGGTTCATCAGTTTCCTACACTAAGCCTCATATATGCCTCTTCACAAAGCACTTTGGTGTATTATCTATAGTACCAGTGGCAAATTTTCCTCAGAAATTGTTTTATTACAGTAAACAGTGAGTTTTGATTAAACATTTTTGTGAAAAGAGTCCACAGAAAAAAAATGGGTGGGGAGTTTGTGAAAAAAAAAGAACGCCCAAACCCAGGGCTGCTATTGAAAGAGCAAAGGGGGCAGCTGTCCCAGGACCTGGCAATTTAAAAGGGCCTGGGGCTCACAGCCACTGCTACCACTACCTTGGCAGCAGCCAGAGCCCGGGGCCATTTAAATTGTTCCCAGAGCCCCGGGCAGTACACAAGAGCTGCCTGGGGGAGATTAGCCCCCAGCCCCACCCCTTCTGCCCAAGGTCCAGTATGTTCTGGGGGCCTGAAGCTGGGGCCCCACTGGGCCTGGAAAAGTCTCAGCCCTGCCAAACCCCAAAACATTTTCCATTTTCTGAAATATTTCAATTCAGATATAACATTGTTGTGCCTCATGGAAATTGTAATCTTTGTTACTTAATGTCCCCATTTTGCTCACGGACTGAGCTCCCCAACTGGACTGCATCTACCATAATACACCATTGCCAGAAACTCCCATAATGCACCAAAATAGTAGACCGTGGTGCCTCGTGAGAGCTATAGGACAACCAAGAGCCCAGCTTATAGAAGAGAGTGGGAGCTTGATACAGCCAAACCACAGCAGTAGCATTTCCAAAAAATGAATTTCAGTTTTTGAGAGAAAAATACAAAACCCGTTTTTGTTGTTTTCATCATTTTCTATGGAGGAAAATCCCTTCTCTGACCAGCACTAATTATTTGTGATATTTCAGCTGGATAGTTTCTGGCTAGAAGCCCGCTGCCTCCATATTTGTTGAACCCACAAAAACAGAGATTGATTCCTCTCTAGATGGAACAGAAGAATGACATAGCACTGACTATCCAGGTTAGGATTATATGAAACATCTTAAAATGCTGCATGAATATGCCTTTCTGAAACATTGTACAATGGGTAGAGAAAGTAAAGTTTGCTGGACAATGACTTTCCCTGCAAATTTAACTGTGTAGAAATGAGATATAAGGGATCAAGTCCTCAGCAGATATAAAACCTTGTAGCCCCACTTGGCTCAAGATTCGTGTCCTGTTATGGAGAAATTAGCTCAGGTGTTTGAGATCATGAGAGACACTCAGGTTGAATGGTCACTAGATGTATTTATTTAGGGAGTGCTCTTGACTCTGAAACTTTATTCCACATACTATTGCTATGAAAAAGTATCCTGACTTCAGGATATATTGCAAAGCATAACTTCTAACCCAGATGTTTTCTGAGAGTGTGTGTTGAAAGAAGGGATGGTGTTGGTGTTCATAAATCAGACTAATTGTATAACTCCATTCAGTTGCCTTTGATACCTTTTGCAGTAAGGGATTGCTGACAGAGTTTCAGTCCCCAGCAGAAATAGATAGATTGGCATTTGGGTGGTCCTTTTTTAAGATTTGTGTACATTAGACTTCCTTTACTTGTATGAATTGATTGCCAATTAGCTTATGTCAGCTGACATGTTTGAACATGCTAGTCAAGGCATTTCATGAATGCTTGCTCCATGCTGGTGACATGTCTAGACTAGCACAAATGTGTTACATAACAGCTTCATTAGTCTTTGCAGAATTCAGTTTTTGGTTTTCTATCATTTCAATGAATAATATCAATATTTATGGGTAAGCATTTTTAAATGTTATTGATTTTAATTTTCACAGTTGCAGGAAATTATGGGGCATAATATTTATTGATAGCAGATGCTGAGTATCAAAAAGTTAAATCTTTATAATAGTTAAAACAGAAATTGTCAATATCACATGTTAAAATACACAAAGTAAATAGCTATAAATCAAACTCTGAATTCTACAGAGCTGTTTTCTTAGCTGGCCTATCTTTAAATTTCAATGATCACTGTTGGAAATATTTTTTCAGTGGTTTGTGAAATGGTGAAATTGACATTTACCACTAAAAATCTAATCCTTCAAAAACTAAACTTAATCAGTAATCAGTGTTTGAGGTAAATAAAAACTCTAGTGCAGACATATCTTTAGAGACACCAGAAGATAAATTCCAAGAGCTAACACTGCATCCTATATTATCCTCTTCCTGTTCACTCTGTATTTGAGGCCTGGTCATTAGGATATACATGTCCATGAGGATCCCTGGACTTCAGTGCCTTCAACATATGGCACCCTACTGTATATCTCCACCTTGTCTCAAGTGTTTGGAGGAATCAAACAACTTACCTAGTGTGGTACTTGGATGAAAGCTAACTCTCTCAAATTATCTAAATAAGACTGAAAATGTTTTAGGTGGAAGGAAGAAACCAAAAGAAATATAAAGGATTATATCAAAACACTAACTTTTCATAAAAGCTTTGGAATTTGAAGATGTTATTAGCCTTTTCACTGCAAGTGGATGTTCGAGTAACACCTGTGCCCGAAACTGCTCTTTTTCTCTGTTTTTGTCTAAAATGATGCAACCCTTTTTTTCAGTGCAGACCTCCTTACAGTAATCCATACCTTTCTCACGTCGATTGTCATGCACTCTTTATAGGTTGCACACTGGAATCAATCAGATACTCAGGTTCATGCAGAATATGGCTGCTGGGCTGTTAAGAGGTGCTCCATGCTGAAGGCAATGCTTAAGATGTTGGTTTTAACCTATACTGCTTGGTGGGCCTAATTAAAAAATTCTTAGTCACACTGAGTGGCACTTATCTATATGGGTAGCTTCAGTGAGGCAAATGGAGCTATGAGCAAGTGCCACGCAACCTGAGTAGTATTGCAGAATGGGTTCCCAAATAATGATAGACCCAGCTGCCTGAGAGATCACTGCTTTTGATATGTGACAAAGATGCAGCTGTTTTTGGGTTAAGAACCTTTGGTTTAAATAGAGGAATTTGGTAGCAAGGAAACTTTGGTGGGGAATCCTCCAATCTGGAAATTACTGCATCCTATTTTTGGTTGGACAAACTCAGTTATGCTTGAGGATATACTGGAAAGTTCATCTATTTACATGGAGTTCCCTAGCAGGGGGAAAATGAAGCAAGTCAGACAAGAAAGGCATTGTACATATGTGATGGGTGCATTACATAGTCGGGAAAGACATGGGTTTTTTTAAATTATAGCTGTTTCTCTATTGTGTATTTTGTTATATCTGTAAGCACTAAGACCTTGGAATAAGAAATTTTAATTAAATACATTTATTTTAAGTAATTTTAAAATAAAATTTAGAGACCCTTTCAACCCCAAAGGTACCCAGAAGATTTTCTAGCCCTTACAAAATAAATGTATATATACCACATGTGTTGTAACTGAAGCCACTTTCTCTACAGTGTTTAAACTAGTCACAGTATGGTGAAAAGATGTTTAATCTTTTATTTTTTGTATCATTTATTACAGATGATGGAGCGATGGGAGAATCAAGGCAGCCCTCAGACCAGTTTATCTGCTCCAGTTATACCACAGAGTATTCCCTTTCCACCCACCCTTCACAGGAGTTCGTTTCCTGATTCAACAGAGGCCTTTGACCCAAGAAAACCTGACCCATATGAGCTATACGAGAAGTCAAGAGCTATTTATGAAAGTAGGCGTAAGTGAATGTGCTGTTCACCCTGCTGAGCATTTAATAATTGTAAGCATTTGCCTATGAATGTGTCAAGGCTGACATATTTTACATAATTATATCCATTGTAGTTTAAAGCAACCCAGACATGAATCCAATTACTGCATACTATTACAAATGATTCAAAGTCTACCTTGATACATTTATTCTAAAATTGTCTAAATTTTACATATTTAAGTTTCGACTTTTGTACAAGTATGTTTTCTTGCTATTTCCCCTCCCCGGTTCCGAGTCTTAAGTCCTCATAGAAGAACAATATACATCAAAGTATCTTCTTTGTAGTTAACTGACAAGGTGATGCAAATTTAACATTAAATTATTCTGCTTATTCTTACCCTTAGATTGACGTGTAAAAAGGAAACTTCTGGTTGGTTGGTTGGTTTGTTTTACATACAGTGACTTTCTGCTTGTTATTATACTATACCTGGCTGTTAAAAATTCACTAACATGTAATATGTGAAAATATACAGAAAACAAAACTATCTCCAGGATTCTCATCATTATTTTCTTTTTTCATGTTTTTAAGGAATTTATTGCATGTATGCCACATCCAGGCCATGTCTACACTAGGAAATTATTTCAAAATGATTTATTTTGAAAAAATAACTCCTGAAATAACTATTTCAAAATAGCATGTCCACACTACAGAGAAGCCTCAAAATTAGTCCAAGGCAGGCTCCCTTAATATGAATGTGCTACCTCTACTTAGAGCCCCAGAAAGCACCAGGGATTAATTACTTTGAATGATGTTGGGCACTAGTTATTTCAAAATAGCACCAGTGGAGCATATCTACACTACCACTATTTCGAAATAACTATTTTGAAATATGTATTATTCCTCATGGTAAGCAAGAATTATTATTTAATAATAACATTATTTTGAAATAACGGGCTTGGTAGTGTGGACATTCTGCTTGTTATTTCGAAATAAGGGGAGTATTTCAAAATAACTCCCTAGTGTAGACCAGGGCCAAGGGAAAAAAGTTATTATCCTATATATATATTCTCCTATAAAGTTTTACATGAAAATTATATGCTCTATGTAAACTAGAGCTCTTAAATTAAGAACAAATTTTAAATATTATGTGTTATTCTTTACATTTTTGTTCTTACAGTAATTATCTTATGCTTGTATATAAAGCACCTTTCTCTTTGAAGGCTCTCCAACTAATATATAAATTATGGGCAAAATATTGCACTGAATTACATTGGTGTAGATTCAGATTTGCTACTTTGCCATTAGTTTGACCCTGTGTACTGGAGATAGGCCTAAAGCAACAAAGTTCAGATTGAGAAACAGACTTTTACAAAGTCTGGGAGTGCCTGATTTAGTTTTGTTTCAAAACCACATCTACTATATATCACTATAATAAGGGAATTATTTCAATCACTGTTGTTATAAAGCCACTCTGAAGTGAAATGTGATAATTTAGTAAATCTGCATTTAGAACATTACATACAAATACCTGAATTATCAGAAAGAGAAAACAAGAATAAAATCTATATCATTTTCTAATAATTGTGTCAAAGTACCCCTAAGTAACCCTGTCTTTATCTAAAAATCAGTGATCTGGAAATAAGATGGACATTTCTCAAGCATACAGCATAATTATTGACAAGGATAATCTGAACTAAATTCCTTATCCTTCTACCCAGCATACCATGACGCTCTCCTGCCATTCTTTATCATTGTGTCACTTTGTCACCATCCTTCCATCATCCAGGCCCATAACCTGGGAGTTATCTTTGACAATTCTCTCTCCATTAAGTACACTCCCAGGCTGTGCCCAAATCTGGCGGCTACTTCCATAATAACTTATCTAAGAATCTACATAATCTTTCTGCCCACACTGCTGAAATGCTGGCATGGACCATAAACCTAATCTTCACTGGCCGTTCTTATGCCTTTCTTTTGCCCACATCACACTCTTCCACTCCATTCAAAATGCTACTGCCAAAACCATTTTCCTCACCAGTCATTCTGTATGTATTATCCCCTTTTCAGATGCCTCTACTGGTTATCCCTTTTCTAAAGTATCAAGTTCAACCTTTCAAGGCGTTTCACATTTCTGCCCTTCCCTTCCTTTCTGTTCTTATCTCTTATCACACCTCCTCCAACCCCTTCCACTCAGCTAATGATGTTAGCTTTGACTGCTCACTGCTCTGCTCCTCCAAAGTACCATCTTTAACTTTCTGCCACATAGCTCCAAATGCACATTACCCTCTCTCCACCAATTTTCTCCTCCATGTAATCTATTTCTTCTGTGTCACCTCCAATAACCTAGCCTATTAGTAATGAACAGGCTAGGGAGTCATTGGGTATAGTTGAGTAATTATTACACAAAGTTACAAACAGTGGGATGATAGACATGTAATGGAGTGGTGAGTTGGCCAAGTATATAGAAAATTATACATATTTTGACTGTGTCTTTCTCCCCCACGCTTTGATTGAGATTTTTCACTCAGGCTATGTCTACACTGCAGCCTTTTGTCGGTAGAGACAATGCAAATGAAGTGCTCATTAGCATTTGTCATGCTGTCATTTGCATATTCTCTGCCCATGCTTTTTGCACAAGAGATTCTTGCGCAAAAACAAGCAACGTAGATGGGGCCATTTTGTGCAAAAAAACCCCTTTTGCGTAAGATCCTGTATACCTCCTTTTTTGAGCCATAAGGGATCCTGTGCAAAAGGGTTTTTTTGCGCAAAACAGCCCTGTCTACACTGCTTGTTTTTGCGCAAAAACCTCTTCCGCAAAAAGCATCAGCAGAGACTATGCAAATGACAGCATGGCAAATGCTAATGAGCACTTCATTTGCATTGTCTCTGCCGACAAAAGGCTGCAGTGTAGACGTAACCTCAGTTACGGCCCTTTTTGTGATTCTACAGCCAGTAAAGAATATCTCAAATACAGGCCTTGCATAGGATCATGGAATATCCTGTGTACTCTCTCATGCAACCCCTTGTGTATAGGCATGTAGCACTTTGAGCATTCTTAGTAGCCCATCAGTAATCTTGGAGTTTGAAGCCACATTTGTTCCCTCTTAGCCAACATTGCAAGAGACACAGTGTAGAATTCTTCTTTGTTGGTGCTCCGCTGGTGTCTGGCTCGTCCTGGTGCTGCAGCTCGGAGATTTCGAATAGCTGTGTTCAGCTGGGTCGCACATGCCTGATCAACAGTTTGTGCCATTCGTGCCCTTTGATCGTTGTGCTCATCCAGCTCCCAGTTCAGTTCCTCTAAACCATCCTTGGCCACAGCCAAAGCTCTTATCTCCTCAACGTTTCTTTCAATCTCCTCAGGAGAACTGTAAAAAAAAAGAAGAAGAAGAAGAAGCTTTTGATTTAGTTGTAAATAGGTTACCCCCTTGTTACTCAACGTTTCTTTTCTTATTTAAAAAAAACCAAATGATCATTAACAAGTGATTTAATCCGCGGCTTCCCGGTCAGCCAGTAGCAGGCTGAAATTGACCAGAAACCTCACTAACCTAGGGATGCCTGGATCCCCTGTGTAGAGAGCCCATGCCAGCTTCTGATGGGCATTCAGTGTGCATACGCTGTTTAAGGGAGGCTCACATCCCCCAAAAATGCGGGCACTGCTTGAAACTGACAGCCCATGCCCGCCGGGACAGAGATATGCACCTGAAAATGTTACAGTTTGATAAGGTGCTGGACCCAGACTCTTCAGCAGTGAAACAACCAGGGGAGAAGCAGAAAAGAAGAGTCTCCTCCACTGAGCCAGCTGCACAAAAGAAAAGAAAGCTGTCCCCTGCGCGCTCATGGCTGCCTTATCCTACAAATAGGATCAGCGCAGGAGATAAGCCAGGGACCTCCGGCTCTGCCCCATGACCCTCGGTGCCGGGGCCAGGGGCAAAAACAAGGAAGACGACGGCCCCGGAGAGATCTCTCTCGGCGCCCAAAGGCGGCTTCGGTGCTGACGAGCAGCACCCGCGCTTTCAAGCCGCCAGCACCACACCATTGAACTCCGCATGCGGTGCCAGAGCAACGGCCTCCCTCCGCAGCGGGATCGACACCGAAGGGGGCTCCGCCAGCACCGACAAGCAAGCTGGCTCTGATGCCAGCACCGCAGGTTGATCCCACGGTTTAAACAGCAGCAGCACCGGCAGAAAAAGCAGCAGAGCCGCTAAGCAGGCAGGAGCTGGCACCGATAGAGAAGCCGGCACCAGCACAAACAACGGCAATGGCTAAAGCGACTGGCAAAACACAGAGACAGGGGAGTCCCTGTTCCCCGTCTCCACCATTCTCACCAGGTCCCTCCCCCTCGCCTCTGCTATACCGGTCGCCACTTCAGCAGGTTTACCGCCAGGACAGTCCAAGACGTCACTACTATGACAGGTCTCACTACTGGCCATACAGATCTTGCTCTCCTGATCACTACAGGAGATGATCCTACTCCCCGCCACACAGGCAGTCGCCACATTAATCTTATTCTCTGCGTGGATCCCGCATGCCAGTTATGACAGGCGATGTCCCAGTTGCAGATCATCCAGGTACTCGTCACCTCACCCATCTGACCGATACTACGACCACCGTCATGACTGTCCTTATTCTGCGCGTCATTACTATCACCGGTGCACACGTCACCAATCTCCACGCTCTGATCCACCGCCAGCGCAACATACGCCACCGCAGTTACCGCATAATCGCCAGCCGACCCCTCCTGTATGCAGTCCAGGTGCAACCAAACAGTAGTGTGAGCCTGAAGAGGGCCAGTTGTCAGAAGCGGAGGACCAACAAACGGATGTCCCAATTCCTGACCTTTTGTCTTCCTCTCCTGATGAGGTGTTGTTCCCAGCGGATATGTCTCCGCCAGATGACTTCAAACAGTTTCAGGACCTTTTCAAACGGGTGGCCAATCAACAGAGGTGCAAATGAAGCAGTATCGGCTTTTGAAGAATCTTCACCCAAGACAGAGTGCAAAAGTTGCCATCCCTATCGACGAAGCCATCATGGAGGCTACAGAAGTCCTTTGGCAGACAGCAGCATCGGTCCCACCAACCTGCAGGAGAGCGGACAAGAAATACTTCGTCCCTTCCAAAAATCTGGAGTTCCTGTTTAATCACCCACAGCCGAACTCTTTGGTGGTAGACACAGCACAATAGCATGCCAAAACACCACAATACAAGACGACGCCAGATGTAAAAAAGTTAGATATATTTGGTAGGAATGTATATTCTTCCACAACCCTGCTTTTACGGATAGCGAATTATGCTGCCTTGTTATCTAATCACAACTTTGATAACTATGAGAAGATTTCTCAGCTGCTTCAGTATCTACCAGAAACAAAGCACCCTCTCTTGAAGGTTTCGCAGCAGTGCGAGCTAGCTTACAAAGTTCATTGGATGTGGCAGACACAGCGGACTGCACCACTGCGACAACAATAGCGATGAGACGCTCGTCCTGGCTTACATCTGCAGCAGTCCCCAAGGAGCTTCAAACAAAAGTGGGAGACCTCCCATTTGACAGAAACAAATTATTTGCGGAAAAAACAGACAAGGTCCTCCATTCAGGAAAGGATTCCTGCTCAACACTCCGCATTTTGGGGATGTATACACCTCCCTTTAGGCACAGAAGGTACTATCCCTATCAGAGGAGGTATGACTACCCCTCTCAGAGGCAACAACAGCAACCTATAGACCAATCGTGCGCAAGACAATGCCCACAGCGCAGACAGCCCCAACCACCCCGTACAGCCAGCCAGCAAAATTCAAAGCAGCAAGTTTGATGATTCCGTCAAGGGCATGCAGCAAATCCTTCCAGTAAAGACGAAACAGCAGATCACCTATCTCTTTCACCATCAACTACGACCTTTTCAAGCTCAATGGGCGGCTATTACATTGGACTGCTGGGTATTACAACTCGTGGTATCAGAACTCACAATCTCCTTCACAACCATACCACCGACAAATCCACCAACCCTGTCCCTCTTCAGGGACTGATCTCACGAGGCCCTGTTGAAGGAAGAGGCCCAGCGTCTGCTGTCCATAGGAGCTATAGAGGCCGTTCCTCCCCAGTTCAGAGGAAGAGGGTTCTATTCGCGGTATTTTCTCCCAGAGAAAAAAACCAGAGGGTGGAGGCCAAGCCTCGACCTCAGGAAGTTGAACAAGTACCTCTGCCGTCAAAGGTTCAAAATGGTGACCCTTTCCAAGATAATGCCATCATTGGACAAGGACGATTGGTTTGCAGCCCTCGACTTGCAAGACACGTATTTTCATAAAATGATCCAGCCAGCTCACAGACGTTTCCTCCGCTTCACCATCGGCAATGATCATTTTTAATATCGCGTTCTACCGTTTGGCCTTGCATCCATCCCCAGATTTTTTTCGAAGACTCTGGCAGTTGTAGCAGCTCACCTGTGGCTCAGAGGTGTGATTATATTTCCATACCTTGACAATTGCCTCATAAAAGGTCAATTGAGGCAAGAGACATTACACATGATCACGGTAACCAGACAAACCTTCCAATCGCTCAGACTCATAATCAATGAGCAAAAATCAACTATAGATCCCACGCAGATCCTAAATTTTATAGGAGCACGATTAGATTCCACCTCCGCTCGTGCATACTTACCTCAAGAGCATTTTCAGATTATACAGGAACTAGCCAAGGTTGTCATCCATGCCCCTACAGTGACTGTGCTCATGTGCCTCCACCTCATGGGTCATATGACTGCCGCCACCTTTGTGGTTCACCATGCGAGACTCCATTTCCGCTGCCTGCAGCATTGGTTGGCATCACTATATACCCCAACAAAACACAGCACTCACAAGGTGATAAATCCAACCCCTCTAGTTTGCAGATCAGTAGGTTGGTGGTTGAACCCCAAAGATCTGCTAACGGGGGTTACATTCCAATGTCAGCAGCCATCAAGCCAAGTGACCACAGACGCCTCCCTTGTTGGATGAGGCGCACACATCAACGGCATGTGCAGGGGAGATGGTCTTCAGCAGAGGCCATTCTACATATCAATCTCCTGGAACTAAAAGCCGTATTCGTCGCTTGCAAATATTTCTGGAAGCACATTACCGGTACAACCATCCGGGTCCTGACAGACAATAAAGCCACAATGTATTATATCAACCGTCAAAGAGGAGCGCATTCCCGATTGCTCTGTGCACAAGCAGTCCGCCTATGGAATTGGTGCGTGCAGAACTGCATCACCCTGATAGTGTCTTGCTTACCATGCACAAGCAATGTCATGGCAGATGCACTCAGCAGACATTTCCCTCACAACCACAAGTGGGAAATCCATCCCGATGTCCTGAACCGCATCTTCCACGCTTGGGGATCGCCTCAGGTAGACCTTTTCACTACCTACGACAACAAAAAATGTCACCTATACTGTTCGAGAGGGGGCGTAGGCAAAGGGTCCTTTGGGGATGCACTGCTAGTCTGCTGGAATGAACCTCTGCTTTGAATGAACCAACGGTGCTTATACCGAGGGTGATACAGAAGATCAGAGACGATTCAGCTCGAGTTATTCTCCTAGCACTGGCATGGGCAAGACAACCTTGGTACCCATTCCTCCACAGGATGTCCCTACAACCACCACATCGTCTGCCCCCCCCCCCGACCTTCCTTCTCAGATCCACGGCTCCTTGTTGCATCCGAGACTGGAGACCCTCCATCTGACAGCGTGGCTCCTAGCTGGTTCGACATAGAGGAGCGCCTTTGCTCAGATGCGGTGAAGACAGTTCTTTTGCACAGTAGAAGGGAATCTACAAGGAAGACTTACCTGGCAAAATGGAATAGATTCGTGGCTTGGTGTAAGAACAGCAACATCGATCCATCCTCTTCACCAGTACATATCATCCTTGATTACGTACTATCTCTTGATCAAACAGGTCTCTCTATCTCTACCCTTAGGCTGTGTCTACATTGGCAAGATTTTGCGCAAAAGCGGCTGCTTTTGTGCAAAATCTTGCCGCCTGTCTACACTGGCCGCGAGTATTTGCGCAAAAATACTGACGTTGTAATGTACAAAATCAGTGCTTCTTGCGCAAATACTCTGACGCTCCTGCTCAGGGATAAGTCCTGTTGCGCAAGTGTTCTTGCACAAGAGGCCAGTGTAGACAGATAACGTCAATTCCTTGCGCAAGAAAGCCCGATGGCTAAAATGGCCATCAGAGCTTTCTTGCGCAAGAGAGCGTCTACACTGGCACGGATGCTTTTGTGCAAAAGCAAATCTTTTGCGCAAAGGCACATGCCAGTACAGATGCTCTCTTGCGCAAATACTTTTAATGGAAAAACTCTTCCGTTAAAAGTATTTGTGCAAAATCATGCCAGTGTAGACGCAGCCTTACAGTGCACTTATCCACAATTAGCGTCTTCCATGGACCCATTGACGGGCATTCGATCTTTGCCCATCCGCTGACTAAGCGATTGCTTAAGGGGATAGCAAACCTCAAACCTCCCCGAAGACCCCAACCCCCCTCTCAGAGCTTGGACTTGATACTAGACACCTTGGCTGCATCTAGACTGGCATGATTTTCCGCAAATGCTTTTAACGGAAAAGTTTTCCGTTAAAAGCATTTGCGGAAAAGAGCGTCTAGATTGGCACGGACGCTTTTCCGCAAAAGCACTTTTTGCGGAAAAGCGTCCCTGGCCAATCTAGACGCTCTTTTGCGCAAGAAAGCCCCGATCGCCATTTTAGCCATCGGGGCATTTTTGCGCAAAACAATACCATGTTGTCTACACTGGCCCTCTTGCGCAAAAGCATTTGCGCAAGAGGGCTTTTGCCCGAACGGGAGCAGCATAGTATTTCTTCAAGAACACTGACAATCTTACATGAGATCGTCAGTGTTCTTGCGGAAATTCAAGTGGCCAGTGTAGACAGCTGGCAAGTTTTTCCGGAAAAGCAGCTGATTTTCAGGAAAAACTGGCCAGTCTAGACACAGCGCTTGATGTACCTGCCTTTTGAGCCTTTAGCCATGACATCACTATCCATGCTCACCATGAAGGTGGTATTTCTATTAGCAATTACATCTGCCTGTAGGGTCAGTGAACTGGCAGCACTAATGGCAATGCCACCCTTCACGGTTTTCAACAGAGACTCAATTATGTTGTGCACTCATCTTGCGTTCATCCCTAAAGTTTCTACACAATTTCATGTTAACAAACCTATCATTCTGTGGGTCTTTTATCCAAAACCGCATGCCTCTGCCCGAGAATCACTATTCTACACGCTAGATGTATGTCAAGCTATAGCTTTTTACATCGACAGAACGCGGACCTGGCACAAAACAGATCACCTACTAGTATCCATAGTGGACCACTCCAAGGGCAACCCATTATCCTCACAGCGTGTTTTGAAGATCATAGTTTCTTGCATCACTACCTGCTACTCGATCTGCAACAAGCCCCTGCAGGCTTTACCTAGAGCACATTTCACCAGGGCAGTAGCAACATCCACTGCCTTTGTCCGCGGAGTCTCATTGCCAGACATTTGCGGAGTGGCCACATGGTCCTCAAATTTGACATTCATGAACAATTATGCAATAGTTCAGTGGTGGGCAGCGGATTCCTCGGTGGCTTCAGCAGTACTTTCGGTCATTGACAAACCCTAACTCCGGAAACGTAACATGAGGTACTGCTACATAGAGTACATACTCTACATGAGTGGAGCACCCACAGGGACACTCAAAGAAGAAGAAGAAGTTACTCACCTTCGTGCAGTAACGATGGTTCTTCGAGATGGGTCCCCATGGGTGCTCCACGTCCCGCCCTTCCTCCCCATTCTGGAGTTGTTTTTCTCTCTTTCCAGATATCGAACGGTGAGAGGAACTGAGCGGGGAGCCAGATGCACATGACAATCAAAGGGCACGAATGGCACAAGCTGTTGATCGCGCATGCGCGACCTGGCTGAACACAGCTATTGGAAATCTCCGAGCTGTGGCACCGGGATGAGCCCGACACCATCAGTGGAGCACCCACAGGGACCCATCTCGAAGAACCATTGTTACTGCACGAAGGTGAGTAACTTCTTCTTTCACCCTTTGTATTTTGCTTGCCTTCTTAGTCCATTTTTCTAAAATGGTTAGGCTCCCAAGTTTATATACAGGCCCCTAAATAACTTGCCAGAATTTCCAAAGTGTCGAACAACCAGCAGCTCCCACTCTGAATATGGTAATTTAATTTT
The DNA here is from genome assembly GCA_032595735.1 of Pelochelys cantorii. Classification (NCBI taxonomy): domain Eukaryota; kingdom Metazoa; phylum Chordata; order Testudines; family Trionychidae; genus Pelochelys; species Pelochelys cantorii. The sequence continues at coordinate 325,394,036 of CM064326.1, read as the reverse complement.
AGGCACCCATTTTTGAAAGGTTGGCTTTAAATTATAAACTCTTTAGGCAGGAACTGTGTTTTCCTGTGCATATGTGGACAGTGCCTACCATCTTGTGGCTGTTACTTCAATACAGATAATAAATATTAATAATCCAATCTTTTTCACTGTTCTGAAAAGTTATTTTCGATTGAACCTCCTGGCAGCAGTACTTTGAGAAACTTCACTTGAGGTTCTACCTACACTCATGAGAGATACATATTTGAAAATGTTTGATTGCGGAGTGGACTAAAGCCGAGGAGATTTGAAAAAAGAGTTAGTGGAGCCATATTTGAACAAACTTTGCAAACAGTTTTCAAGCATGGCTCTCTCGGGGCTTAAGTGGGAAAAAAAAAGAAAAGAGAAAGAATTTCAGTGCTGATTTGTTATTCTCCAAAGTGCTGTGTTCTGAGGAAGACTGTAAGGAGAAGAGAAAGTAAAAAGGGAATATCCATCATTACCAAGTATTTCTGGCAACTCAGCATTGCTGCTCAAAATATATTTGACTTTATATCCCATTTTAAGGAGCGAGCAGCCCTTTGCAAATAATTGTTCCCCATATGGGTCGTTTCTATAATAAATGAAGTATTTTAGCAGAGCCCTGCACTTTCAATTCAGCATGAGCAACACCTTGGGGGGAAGCCATCGTGACAAGAGCTGACAAGTGTAAATTATATATTGATTACCTGGAAAGACAGAAAAAATACTTTACGATGAAAATCAAGAAATACCTAAATGTACAGTATGAGATCTACTTTGATCTTAGGTCCCAATAGTTGTGGCAAATATCAAGATCAATTCATATTCAGCCCTAATATGATTTGTTAGGTGATTTTGTGCCAAGTAGGTGATTTTGTGCCATGAAAGACCTTCTCTCATCCATCAGAAAACATCTTCTGACCCATGTACATTTATGAGCAAAAATCCTTAGACTAGATTTTTAGTTCTAATTGCTTACCACTCCTCGTGCTCAGCAAGTGATTCTAATTTATCATGCTTGGTAGGATATTCCATGCCAATGTTGTTCTTGTCTTGGGAAGGAATAAGAATTCTGGATAGACTTACTTGAACACATCCGTTTAAATGTTTGGTTTCCCTTGAGTTCTGCCCTAATGACAATTGGAAATTATAGATAATTGTAGACAGAGACAAAAATCATGAACCAAAACTGAACCCAAGATGAGGCAAGCAGAGGAAGGCTACAGTAACTGTACTTCTCAGGGTTTTAGAAATATCCTGGTCTTCCATGCATCCATGCATATGCACAAGATATTTTGAAACCAATGTTTTCCTGAGGTCTAATGAATTCTTCTTTGCTTACGTCATCCTTCTGATGTTTTAATGTAATGCTTGAGAGCTGAAAGCACATACATATTCCCCAGTTCTCATGATTGCACATTTCTTATTCACACACTTTTACCACCTCAACTTTAAATCATTCTTCTGAGCAGGGCTGGCCTTACCATGAGGCAAACTGAGGTGGCCGCCTCAGGTGCCAGACTGTGGGAGGGCGCCACTAGGACCCAGAGTGTAGAAAATTGTGTTTGCTGCTGGTGCATATGTATTCTCTCTGCTCTAGATGCACAGAGATGGTGGAGTACTTTGCTGGAGGAAGGAGGGCATATGAGACATAACAGGCAAGCAGGAGAAAAGGTGGCATGGGGGCGTCATTTGAGCTCCCCGCCTCAGGTGCCAAAATGTTGTGGGCCGGCCCTGCTTCTGAGTCCAGCAGTGTCTCCATTATTCCTGCCACTTTAGTTCAAATGGATGCTATGGACAAAGCTCTTTAGCCCTTTGAATTCATCCCCTCCCTGTTATTTTTGTATTATGCAATAGATTCAGGGATTCCAAGGCCAGAGGGAATGCAGGCTGACTTCCTGTGTAACACAGGCCATAGAACCTCTAAAATAATTTCTAGAGCAAATCTTTTTAGGAAAGCATCCAATTAATAATTCCTAGAAACTCAACTCTAGGCCCTGCTGAAATTTGAACTCAGAATCTCACAGTTACTAGGCAGTAAGTAGGGTTGCCAGGTATCCGGTATTGACCCGGACAGTCTGGTATTTTCGCCTCCTGTCTGGTAAAAAAATTCAGAAAATACTGGACACCTAAAATGTCCAGTATTTTCTGGGTTTTCTTCCAATACCAGACACGTGGCAATTCTACGACACTCAGCAACCGGGCCCAGCCCCCTCCCTTGTGTTTTTTTTTGGGGCAGGGGGCAGTGTTCGGTATTTTTGGTTAAACCATCTGGCAACCCTAGCAGCAAGGCTTAAATTCTCACAGAGTATTTCCTGGAGCCCTGATGCTGGAGATGCTCTCAGGAGATGCTGGAGCTAAGAGCTTCCGCCCCCTGGGATGCACTAAGGTTCAGGGCTTTTGCCCTGGAGTGGAGTGCCAGGGCTTCCTTAAGTTTGAAAATATTTATCAGGCCTCAGATCCGTATGGTTCAGGTTGAATTTAACCCTGTTAGTTACATTTAGCCTACTGAGCCACACTCCCTCTTAAAGTTATAGGACCAATTCAGGCTCCTGAAAGGGATTATCTTGGATTCAAATCTGGGACCTCTCATACCCGAAGCATGACTCATAGCTGTAGAATAGATCAACAAGCTGGCAATGTGAGAAACAAAGTGCAGGAAACCCGCTAACCAGTCAAGCAGCTAAAGTGTGGGTTGAAGGGTAGGAGGGAAGAAAGAGGGGTTTCAAAATAACACACACCAAGCTTCATAGCAGATGGTTCTGTCAGTTTGATACTCTTCAGCATATCCTTAAAATTTAAAGTACTCATCCCAGAATAGACTTAGTGCCACTCTCATGGCACGACTGAGGGAAAAAGTAAAGTGTTTATTTTTCCCAAAAAATCCAAATAATCCTGTTGTGGAATCATTTGAAAAAAAAGGGATCATGCTACATATTTTTTCATATTCATAATTAAACTATATTTATTAGGTCTGCTCAGCTTAATATAATACTACTGCTATTTTGTATTTATATAGCCCCTGTCATCTGAGGATCTCAAAGCACTTTACAGACACTCTCCTATGCTGACAAGATATTTGGGACCATTTCTTCTATGATAGCTAGGAAGGGAGTATATTCATTGGGTAGAGCAAAGTTGCATGAATCCATCCTGCTTGGTTCTAAATCTGGCTCTGCTGCCAGACTGCTTAACTCATCACATCCCTACAGAGGATAAAGATGCTTTACTTACCTCTTTCTTACCTAGCAGAATATTTTTCTAACCTTGGCATATCATGTATTTTTCTGACCTTATATGGATTTTTGCCACATTGATGGGATGTGTTCGGAATTTTGTGTTTGAATCTGAATTGTAAGCTAGACTTCTGAATGGAAATATTATTCAGAACATGTCCAGGCTACAACTGTTACATGCACTATATGAACATGTTATATAACCACAAGTTTAGCAACAGAGATTAGACAGTGATGAATATGTCAAATGATGCACTGCTGCAAACAATGATGGGCAACTGTGTTTCATTTGTTGTAATTCTCTAAAATAGCATGTTTGTCACTGTAGCCAGCCACAAGCAACAAATCTCTTAGAAACAGCTCCAAGCAGCAAAGAAAAGTCACGAAGAGGTGCTTTAGAAAGGTGTCTCTATATCCACAGAATAATGGAAGCCCAAAATGTCTGACAACATGGGAAGAAGAATAAGGAGAGCCTTCCTAGCATTCTTTCAAAACAATTGCCTTTATGGAGCTTACACTCATAGATGAAATTATTATTTTGCTGCAGCATAGCATGAAGGAGATTGGTTCATATTAAATAGGAACCCTACAGATTTTTTTCCACGAGTAAACTTTTTACCTGTAAGGTTTCGTTGCTTTGAAGACATTCTCTCCTTACTACAATATAAAGAACCATATCATGCCTTTGATCGATACATATACATCTCATTAATAACAATGAAAGTTAAATATATGACTCAGGAGCACCAGGTGGCGGAAGGAATTACGAGCTGACTGCCACTTAGCAAATGTTATTGCTTCAGCCAGAGAGCCAACAGTTTTCCTTCTCAGGAGTTAAATACCAGATAGTGCCCTGAATTTAACATGTTTAATTATTTTCTTGCTAGAATACAAATATACGAAAATGAGGAGAAAAAGTAAAATCTAAAATAACAAAGATCAATGAATATCCTTCCCACCTTAGACAAGTTCTCCAATGTTCATGTTCTTTAGCACCTTCATATTTCACTGTTTCCCAGCTCAACCCCAGGGTGCAATATTTTGCAAGTACTCCCAATCCTCCCTCAGTTACTTTTCGATATTGAGTACTGATTGTTATAAATATAAAGTTTATGAGGTAGGATTTCCACAGCATCCCCTGCAGTAACACATCAATCAAGCACGGATGTGAAAATTGTTAGGACTCTATATGGCACAATGTTCCTTATGGTATAAACTGTTTACAAATTCCATTGTACTTTCCTGTAACAAAAGTATTATAGTGAAATGTTTCTTCCCAGTAGCTAGGATGCATATATGAGTTCTGTCATCAGTGTGGTAATCCAAGGCTGCTGATGTGACACAGAAATGCCAGTAGAAAGAATGTGATAAGCTCTTATTTAAAGCGAAATGTGGACAGCTACATTTCCAGCTTTACTGGCAGGCCAAAAATTCCTGCGTTCTAAATCTCTCATGCTGCTTTTTCTTCTGATCAAGGGAGCAGTCAGTTACTTGTCAGTTAAATACATCATCTATAAGTATATGCTTGTAACAGAGTGTGCTCACCTCTTGTGAGTGCCTTCTTGGCCAAGTGCATGCACCTGCACACTCTTTTTCAGATTGTCTCTGCTCTGTTAGATCAGTGCCCTAGGGCTCCCTCCCTAGAAACAGTGACTTTGCCTTCTTGGGGATTCCTGGCTACAGCTCTCCAGCTGGGCCACAATAGATCAGATCCCACTCTGTGATGTATCAATGTCCAGGCCACTCTCCCCCAGTGGCCAACTAAGAGTCGGTGAGACCCAGTCCCACTCCCTACTCTGGGTCCCAGAGGGTCTGTGCCCCTTTATCTATGTTGCACAGCTTCTCTGATTCCCTGGGGCACTTCCCCACTGCTTTGTGCAATCTTCACCCTCACCTCAGGCCCTTGTCCTATGACAACCAGCTCAGGGGTCCTTCTTGTTCTCCTTGGCTTCTGGCAGCGCTGCCCTGTCTGGGGTCCCATCGCTGTCACCTAGCCATACCCCATCCAAACTCTTACAGCTCCAGCAAAAAAAAGTGAATTCCCTTCGGCCCTGTAGCTCTTTTTGTACTAGGGCTACTGGGTCCTGACTGGGTATATCCCACACAGCTTCTGTAGGCAGCATGGAGGACCTTCTCCTCCCTTTTTTGGGGGGAGGAAGGAATTGGGAAGGAAAGTATCTGGGGGAATACCCCATCACAGTGCTGTCAAATAGTTTGACCAGTTTGGAAGAGAACAAAAAACTATGTCCACAATAACTTCTGAATCCACTTTAAACAAGTGCATAACACATGTATGCATATACTGCATTTAATTAGTGTAGCTTTAATGAAATAAGGAAATCAAAACTTTTTCACCTTCAGGTTTATGAAATTGTTTCTAGGATTGGGGGATTGCACTTAATTCAAGCACTTTTATTTTAATGTAATCCCAACACTTTATTTCTTCTGTAGTATCACAATAACTGGTCGATTTAGGTTTGATTTAAAATAAAATCAATGGGAAGGATTTTCCAGACAGCATTATACTGATGGAGAATATGTCACCTTGAAAGTTCCATTAATAAAGGCTAATGGTTAGACTCCCTTAATGTGATACTTCTTAAGAGCAGATAAAAATCAGTTTTTGATAAGTTTGTAGATTCAGCACATTGTCACTTTAGGGCCAGCCCTGTGGTCTGCAGACAATCAGAACTCGTAAGTCAAGTATTAGTCTATGTAAGGACATCACAATTGAGCCATTACAACCAGCCACAAGTAGACCTGGTTAGAAATCTGGAAATGTATAAAATTTTTATGAAAAATTGAAAGAAAAATTCCACAGAATTCTCTCTCTCTCTCTCTCTCTCTCTCTCACACACACACACACACGCACGCACACACACACACACACACTTTCTTCAACCAAAAGATTTTCTCTCATTTTTCTTGTGTGTGCATGGTTTCATCATCTGTCACATGAATTATAATACATCAAAGATAAGTTTTTAACAAGTTATTTTTTTATTTTGGAAATCATTTTTAAAAGCCCTTTCTTCATGAGGCAGCTATGGTGTAGTGGACTGTACATGGGGGAAAGATCTGGTTTCTAGTTTCAGATCTACTACTGAATGCTGTTTGGCGAGTCATTTAGCCTCTGTTCACTGGTCACTTCTTCTGTAATAGAATGCTTTCCAGCCTTTGTAAAGTGCTTTGGGATAAATAATGAATTTATAAGTATAAAGTATTGCTTACGGTTATCAAGCTATTCTCTAAAATATAGTTACGGTGACTAAGTTACAGTGAAATATCTCCTCTATACCATACAATTTTGTTCCACATCCTTTGCTACTCCAATCTATGATATAAAAATGTCTTATATTTTGTATATAAAAATAGAATTAACTCCCCTTGAATCAGAGAGAATCGATATTAAATGGAGAGGCCAATTTAAGAGGCACATATTAAATCATTCCTCTACTGTGCATCTTTTCAGAAAGAATTACTTGTCGTTACAAAACATGTTTGTTGGTTATAGGAGCTGACAATATAACCAAAGCATTTTCAAATAGGATTATGAGACTATCAACACTCAGGTATCTGGATGAAAAGTGATTTTGATTGCCAAACTGAAAAGTCATTCCCAAAGGATTATGTTAATATGAAGTGTCAGTTTTACCACTAATGGAGGTTTTCAACATGCTGTAATCTGTTTCACTCAAACAATTCACATTTTTTAAAAAGTTGCCCGAATGGATTTTTGCCTAAAATAGCAGACCAGAAAATAGAATGCATTTATAAATGGTAATTTCACAATATAATGAAGATAATTTAAATTTAATCACTGAAGCAATGAGTCAAAATAGTGTCTTTTTTTAATGTGGATATAACTCTAATGAGAACTGCTTGCATGAAACATTAGGTAAACGGATCCTACTGTATATGTTTGGAAAGGACACTGGGGGTATGAGTCTACTCTCATTATATTCATTGGAAAATCTCCCCTTGACTTTAAGAAGAAGCAGGGGTTGATGCTTGATGTAAAATATATTTGTGTGTTTGTTCTGCACTCAGCACAATGTGAATCAGGTTCTATGGCAATACAAATATAATTATTGCGATTTCATCATCATCATAGAAACAAGGAGTCTTAGTCATGGATCAGGGCTTCATTGTTCAAGGCACAATTCAAACATGGGGTGGTAGATGGTCCCTGCCTGCAAAGAGGTTACACTCTCAGTAGACAAGACAGACGTGGGCTAGGGGAAGAGGTAAAACACACCAGCAGAGTCAACAACGTGTTGGCAGGAAACATCATGTTGCTGTTACAATTTTATTTTTGTGAATGGGAGAGAGTGTAATCAGGCGGGCATCATATAAATGGAAATGAAAGGGAAAAGAAGGGAAGGTGAGGGGGATAGGGAGGGTAGAATAGGGGAAGGAGGGAAGATACATAATACAGATAACCTGATGAGACTGTGAGGGAGAGGGAGGGATCCTAGTGTTCTGTATGCCCAGTTCTGGATCCAAGGTAGTGCTAGTTTCTTCCCCACAGGATACAAATAATTCCCATTGGTGTCAATGGGAATTATGTTACCATGTTTCTATCAATGGGAGATTCACTTTTGACCTCCGTGAGGTCAGGCAGGGGATGTTGACAGAACTGCAGAGCCCCTGGGCAAGATTGGGGCCAGTTCCATGCTCTGGGAAGGGGCAGGGCCTCAGGCAGCAAGGTCAGGGCGGGGCCAGCCAGCTTTCCACCTGGAGCATGACACGCTGTTCCTCACCACCCCCGCTTCAGCCCTCAGAGCTTCCCAGAGCACATCACATGGTACTCCAGGGGCAATTTAAAGGACCAGGGGCAGCAATGGTGGCCAGAGACCTAGACCCTTTTGAATCACTGGGCTCCAGAGCAATTGCCACTTTTGCACCCCCTGTCGGCGGGCCTGGAGTCAGGATTCCACCTCTTATATTTTGATTTGTGGAGTAATGACGACTTGTTATACATATTTCAGCTGAAGAAGAGTTCTGTGCGAACTCAAAAGCAAACTTCAGTCTTGTCAATTCAAAACAACCAAAATAAACTTAATAGTCTATAGCTAATCTGCTTTTAAATGAAAAGCCTACAATATACTGAGAGATATTCAGCCCTGCCAGTTCTATTTCTCACCATTCTGGCAGCAAAGAGCAAATTTAAAATTGGCTTAGAATTTCCCTAATATAGGAAAATTCCCTAGTGCAGATATATAGCCAGACCCTTGACAGCCCCTCCACTCTGCCATGGCTTTTAGAATGGCCCTTTTGCGTGACTGCCAAACAATCTCTTCTTCCCCAGACCCACAGCCGAGAATTTATGTAGCAACTTTCAGCACTGACTATCAGCAGTACAAAATCCTGATCCTTCAGGAAGTAGGTATAAGACTCAGCAACTTGTGCTCAAGGAGTTCCATTTAACTAGTAGCAGTAATAGGTTCCTCTACAGAACATGGACCAACAAACAGAGTTAAACACCCCTCAGAAGAGTTAAACAAGACAGACTTAGTCAGTGCAATATCCTTTCCCTGTTACGACTCCACCTACCAGGAAATAAGGAGGCATACACCATTGTAGAGGGACCAGGAGTTTCCACTTCAGTCTGACTGACTTCCTTTGTCCTAGACAGATGAACATCATCTCTCTCTTTCTCCTTTAACTTTCATTTTTCTCTTTCTCTCCCTTTTTAGCTCCTGTCAAAAAAGAAAAACAATCAAAGACAAATAAAAATAAGCTCTGCTTGAAGTTCATATATGGGCAGAGAACGACTAGTCAGTTGTTTCTTTCACTGTCTTTGTCTCAGGAATCTGATGCCAGGCTGCCTATAGTCAGCCCTTCCCCAGTTCTTGTTCTCTTATTGAGACCTGCTTCCCTGCAGAGCTGCTTTCACACAAAGGTCCATTAGAAGCATCAGAAATAAGAATTTGAGCCTGACTAGTTCCATTCCAGCACCCAGCATGTCCTCCATCTAGCAGGCTATGAGAGAAGCCACAGAGATGGCAGACAGAATCCTGCAACTCCTCAGGAAATTCCGTAAGTTCTTTGTGGTTAGGTTAATTTCTATCAGAATTGCCCCTTGTCAGGCTGATCCTGGAATTTTCCACTTTTGATCTGGATCCCTTCACTTGGTCAATACACAAAAGAAGAGATGAATTCAGCTATGCTGTTTTTCTTAGTTCCTCTAAGGGTACGTCTACACAGTAGCATGAACCTCAAAATAAGCTACACAATGTGAGCTATACTAATTGTGTAGCTTATTTCAAAATAGCTTATTTCAAAATTTGGTGCTGTCTACACTGAGCTAATTTTGAAATAAATTGCTATTCCAGCATTTTCCTTAATCCTCATGTATGAGGTTTATAGGAAGCCAGAATAAGAAGCCTGTTATTTCGAATGTATTTTGAAATAACAGGCGTGCTGTTAAGATGCACAGAACGCTATTTCAAGATAACAGACGTTATCCCGAAATAGTGCCACTGTGTAGATGTACCCAAAAGGTGCCAGTCAGACCAGATACTGACCTCCATGGTGATGATGGCTTTGCCCCTGTACTACATACTTCCCCACTGGACAAAATAGCCCCTGGGCTCCTGCCACTGTATATGGCACAAAATACCCATTAGGAACTTTTCAGTGGAGCAAGAACTTCAGTATAGCAGACTTCCAACTGTTCTTCCCTTCCAAACATGGTGACGGTTTCCATTCACTTTGGGTGTGGGATTCCGACACTTCTGTACTCTTTCTGTTGATTCCCTGTGCTGGTTTGTTTATAACAGAGGAAGATTTTATCTGTGTTCTTACTAATATCAGCACAACTACCTTCCCTCTTGAGCCATCACTATAGTCATCCCATTACTCTCTGGCCCAAAGTTATTTGGGGGTACAATCATTCCTCTACCTCCATTTCTACGTGGCGTATCTCAAACCAACAACAATGCCTTCTCTTTTCCTCTTCTGCTCCCCCGCCATGAAAAAAGCCTTCTTGCCTTCACATCTCTAAACACTGGAAGTTGTCATAAGAATCCATGTCTATGTAATCATATTTATGCATCGCCATTCACTAGATCTCTAATTCTTCTTGGTTCTCTGACTCCCAGCTTTCCCCCTTTCTTTTTCACTGCAGAAAGCAGTTTCTTCACATGGACTACTTAGTCATTGCTTCTGCTTCAGAGACCCTTATGAGCACAATACCTCCTATATCAGGGAAATCATCATGCTCCGCAATCTGCTCAGCAATAATCAGATCTGAAGAAAGCATAGAGGCAAGTGTTCTCTATCTTGCCTTTGGGTGCAGGGTAGCTTTTCCAGAGTGGTCTTCTTGTCAATGGCATTTTTTCCTGTCCCCCACAGCCCTGAGAGACTCATACTTGCATGTTCCCAAACCTGTTTTGACCTGCCTGGTAGACTGGCCCCATGCATAAGTTCCTTTCCCTCTGCTGTGCTGCCCCAGTGAATAGCTTCATAAGATTTCAGGTTTGCTCTCAGATGCTTTTGTCTATATGCAATCTCTGCAGTCTTTGCAGACACAGAAGTAGATTAATTCTTGTTTTAAAATTACTTCTACTTCTGAATCTTTGGATTCACATTCAGCAAGCTTATTATGTTTTCCCTTGAGCAGCTAAAAGATTCCATCTGTAACTGTTGCCCCTTGAAGTTTTGACTGGAAGGATACAGCCTACAGTTATGTTCCCCCTCCTCTAGATGCAACTGTTTAAATTTGATGTTTTATCTCCAAGTATAATTGAACTTCCATGTGAACCTGCTGTTTTCAGATATTCTTGTTTTTCCCCCCATCTTCCTGTCTTAGATCCAATAATAAAATCCCTTCGTGGGCATTTAGGCAGTACCAATTTGCTTAGCTCTGACTGTTTATGCATGTGTAAGGTAGAACTTCAAGGCAGTTGGAGTGTGTGGTTCAGAATGGATCTTGCTCCTCCACTTTTCTATTGAAACATTCAGCTAGACATCTGGTTGCAACTGAGGCTAAAAAAGCCAGTTGTTCAGCAGTGGGGAATTCTCAAGCTATTTCCTTACCCAGAAGAAAGCAGATGTCAAAGCATTCTTGGAAATATCAATGCTTACAAATAAATAAATAAATAAATAAATAAAATAAAAATTAGTATCTTTATTAGCAACCATCAAAGGGACCAATGAATGTGAGTTTCCCCTGGAGACAAGAGAATGCAACAGGTCATTTTTAGGATATATATTAATATTGTGCATTTGAAATAATGTGCATTAATAGTGTTCAAACATACCAAAGCCTTACCATTAAAAGAGAGTGAATATTGATTATGTACTTTAGATGGTGTTATTCTGAGTTGGAGTTTGCCATAAAGAAAATGTATGTCATGGCTGCTCTGTGCTCTTCCTCTGAATTTCCAGACATTTGTGGAAATCTCTCTTCATATTACGGTGGTTAGAAATAAGACCTTACAGCAGATTAGCAACATCAGATTCTGCATTTGTGAACAAATGGATCACAAAATTCTAGGATTTTCTGGTGATCGCAAAAGTGACAAACTATGAGGTGGTCTCATTTAGCCTGTTATTAAAATATTGGGTACCATTTTGGAATCTGCCAAAAGAGGAAAAAAAAGACCAAACAAACCCAAGAGAATGGCCAACTTTTCATACAATGTTTTCATTTATTTAGCCTGAACTCTCTTATTGTTTGGAAGATGAAGACACCAGGATGTCTTTAAAGTAATTGCTTAAATAATCAGTGCCCCAGCTTGTCTATTCCCATTGTAATATTTTCCACTATTATATGTTTACTGAGGTGTCTGCATTGAAAGCTACAAAAAGAAAAAAGATTAAAGTTCAAAAAATAAAGAGTACTCCTCTTATAATAATAGCTTATTAATAAGATTATGTGCCTTCCTTTATATTGCTACATTGGCTTAATACCATGAATACACTGTAGGGTGGGGAAAGGGAAGACATATAATGAGGGGAAATAACATCATCAGTAAGTTGTTTATGGTCTTCCTCATACCCCATCCGACTTCCCTTTCATTTGTTTGCAGATTTTTTTTCATACGATATAAAATTCAGTGAAAAAAACTCTGATATTTATTATAACCTATTGCTATACTCTGGAAGTCTTTTAACTGTGGTGGAATTGGGCAGTCTGGTCTCTTTATAATGTCCTCTACCAATAGTTGCTCTGCTGTCTTACTTCCTGGTATCCAGAGGTATGAGTCATAGCATGAGAAGTCCAAGATAGGGTGGAAGGAGACCAAACAGAATGCAATGGTAAGCAGAGAGAAGGTTAAAAGCTGCTGTATGAATAGGTTATTCTCCTATATCTAAAAATGTATTGCTTTTTATAAAAGCATATTTCACAGCTTGTTAGTGCTCAAAATCACCCAGGGTCTCTGAACAGATTGGTGAGATTTACCATTTCTAGCAATTTGGTTTGAATAAAATTAGGGCGGTCGAGCTATTTTTAAAAAAATTATCACAATTAATCTTGCTGTTAAACAATAATAGAAAACCATTTATTTAAATGTTTTAATGTTTTCTACATTTTTAAATATTTTATTTCAATTGCCACAGAATATGAAGCCTAGAGTGCTCACTTTTTACTTATTTTTATTACAAATATTTGCACAGTAAAAAAGAAAAGAAATAATATTTATTAATTCCCCTAATATGGGTGCTGGAGTGCTATCTATCATTAAAGTTGAATTTGCAAATATAAAATTATGTACAAAAATAATTGCATTACAGATAAAGCAATGTAAAACTTTAGAACCTAAGCTCTGCTTTACACTAGGGGTCTAAATAATAATAATAAGCAGAGCGTCCACACTACCAAATCCATTATTTTGAAATAACAGACTGGTTATTTTGAAATAATAACTATGAGGATTTCTTTGAGGAATAACACTTATTTTGAAATAGCAGTAGCATGGACGCTCCACTGCTGCTATTTCAAAATAACTACTGCCCAGAGTCATTCAAAGTAATTACTCTCCAGAGCTTCCTGGTGCTCTTAGTTGAGGTAGTGCTTCCACATTAAGGGAGCCTGCTTCAGACTAATTTCAAAGGTTTTTCTGTAGTGTTCAACATGCTATTTCAAAATAGTTATTTTGGGAGTTACTATTTTGAAATAAGTTATTTTGAAATAATTTCCTAGTGTAGACATGCCCTCAGAGTCCACTCAGTTCTACTTCTTGTTCAGCCAATTGCTCAGACAAACAACTTTGTTTACATTTATGGGAGACATTGCTACCCGCTTCTTAATTACAGTGTCACCTGAAAGTGAGAACAGACATTTTGTAGGTGGCATTGCAAGGTATTTACAAGCCAGATATGCATAATGCTTAGGCCACCATTCCAGAGGCCGTGTTGATCATTTTAAGAACATTTCCATTGCAGATTTGATAAAATGCAAAGAAGGTACAAATGTGAAATTTTTAAAGATAGCTACAATACTCAACCCAAAGTTTAAGGATCTGAACTGCCTTCCAAAATTTGAGAGGGACGAAGTGTGGAGCATACTTCCAGACATCTTAAAAGTGCAACGCTCTGATGCGGAAATTCAGAACCTGAACCACCAAAAAGGAAAATCCACATTCTGACGGTGGCATCTGACGCAGATGAAGAAAATGAACATGCATCAGTTCACACTGCTTTGGATCATTATATAATAGAATTTATCATCAGTCTGGACACATGTCCTCTGGAATGGTGATTGAAGTGAAAAGAGATATGAATCTTTAGCATATCTAGCGATGCTGGCTATAGCAGTGTCATACAAATGCCTATTCTCCCTCTCAGATGACATTTTGAACAAGAAGTGGGCACAATAATCTCCTGCAAAAGTAAAGGGCTATATAAGAAGTAGGACAGAGTAGACTTTCTAGCCTCTAAAGTTTTACTTAGTTTTGTTTTTGAGTGCACTTTTGTGTACATAATTCTACATTTCTAAGTTCAGTTTTCATAATAAAGAGATTGCACTGCAGCACTTGTATTAGATGAACTGAAAAATATTAGTACTTTTGGTTTTTTTACAGTGCAAATATCTGTAATAAAAAATAAAGTGAGCACTGTACGCTTTGTATTCTGTGCGGTAATTGAAATAAAAATATTTTAAAATGAAAAAAACATCCAAAAATATGTAAAGGGTTTTTCTAGTATTGTTTAACAACGTGATTAATCACAATTGTTTTTTTAATGTGTTGCAGCCATGAAGAAGGCTAATCCAATCCTAGAATACATCAGGCAAAGTATTTCCAGTGGAGACAGGGAAGTGTTAGTACCATACTGGTGAGACCCGATCTGGAATTTTGCGTGCAATTCTGGTCTCTTCTGTTTAAGAAAGATTAATTCAAACTGGAAGAGGTGCAGAGAAAAGCTACTAGGATGATTCGAAGAATGGAAAACATACTTTGTAAGGAGAATCTCTTGTAACAGGTCCAATAAAAGATTTTATATCACCCATATTCAATCTCTAATATGCTGGGACCAGCATGTCTAGCACAACATCACAAACAAAAAGGAAGTGAGGACATTCACTTGGGAAGGTTCAAGACCCTGCTCTGAAGCAAACTGCATAGGAAATAGAGCCTGCAGTTTCTACATCCTGGCTAAGTACTCTAACCACTGCAGTACATGATTGGCAGTGGCAGCATCACTTCCTCCTCTAGTTTACGTGGGACCGGGTCCTGTAGACATTCTCAAAGGCAGCCTCAGAGCATGCCTACCATCTCAAGTTCCAAAGGTGAAATAGGTGAGCAAACACCTAATTTGTGAATCTCACTAATGCTTAGGTGTGAGCTAGGCACTGAAGATCTAGATTTACATCACTGTGCACATGCCTGCTGGCAGAAACTTAGGCACCTAGAAACTTTAAGCACCTACAGGATTAGGTGACAGCTGGGGAGGGGGACTGTGAAGGCTGGTGGCATCTAAATGTTGAAGGCAGTTTGGGACCAATGTTCCTCCTGTAGCTCTAACACAAGGGGCATCTCTACACTAGGAAATTATTTTGCAATAACTTATTTCAAAATAGCATGTCCACACTAGAGGGAAGCCTTGAAATTAGTCTGAGGCAGGCTCCCTTAATGTGGACGTGCTACCTCGACTTAGAGCCCCAGGAAGCACTGGGGAGTAATTACTTTGAATGACTCTGGACAGTAGTTATTTTGAAATAGCAGCAGTGGAGCATCCATGCTACCATCCATGCTACCGCTATTTCAAAATAACTATTTTGAAATAAGCGTTATTCCTTGTGGGAAGCTGGAGTTATTATTTCAAAATAACCAGCCTGTTATTTCAGAATAAAGGGCGTGGTAGTATAGATGCTCTGCTTGTTAATTGAAAATAAGGAGAATTATTTCAAAATAACTACTTAGTGTAGACAAGGGCTAAGTGACTTTGGAGCATGAATCTCATTGAAAGTCAATGAGAATGGTGGTCCTAGGTCACTTAGGTATTATTGAAAATCCCAATACAAATATACAGTATAAAATTCACATATAAAGTGACAATATTAAATAGCTAGCTTTTTAAACTGAAGGCATGCACTTCCTTAAAAAATCTTACTCTTTGTTTTAGTAATAACCATTGCATGAATTAAACAGCACCCAGAGTAATCTTTCTTTCATCAATATACATATTTCTTTGACGTTTCACTCAGCTGTGCCTTGATCTCTCAAAGCATTCAGCAGATGCTAGTTAATACTCTGCCACCCATCATGTGGAAATGCTTTCTAAATTAGTATTGGTAATATTGATCAGCAACCTTCAAGGGAACATCATCATGCCGTATTTTCCCAGGAGAGATTTTTAATTATCTACAATAGACTGAAGCTGCTCCAAGAAAGCCAGTTCATCCTTTGTGTGAGTTCTCAGATATTTCCATGCTGAGATGCATTTAACTCAGGAAAGTAACATATGCGTCTCCATTTAATGGTTTTCCTACAGCTACTGACATTGTTAGAAGGCACTTCACTTATACCATCAAATACAAACCATGCTTTTGTAGAAAAGGTAGATTGAATGTAAAAGAGCCTGACTTACCCACTCATTGTTGGCTAGTGAATGTGAACTGGTTGCAATTCACTTGTAGGTCTCAGCAGAGATTGTAAAGAACAAGTTCACAGTTTAAAAAAGCAAAAGCTGTAAATGTGAATTCAGCTTTCTGTTTGCCTCAGGTTCACCTATTGTTGGTTGTTATACACATTCCTTTTGCAAACACCTGCTTCCATTCGTGATAATAAGGGATTTGCAGTAAACTTCACTGAAATCAGGTCTAAGTCCTTTAACTTCAACCATTTAACTTTCTCTTTTCCTGTTGCTGATGAATAAACATAGCCATTTCCACTAGCATCAACAATGTCAATTACATTAACATCAGCATAAGGCTATTGCCACTTCCATTTAAGGGATACTACCAATTTACTATCAGTTACAATTTACAAAGAAATAAACTGGATGGTGTATAAATATGTATATCTAGCTGAACTATATTGGTCTGCTAAAAAGGAGGAGGAAACATAACTAACTAAAGTAGCAACAGCACTTTAACCATTCAGATCATGACAGGAAAAAGTGGCGCTACATCTTTAAATGTCTGGAGAAACGTATTTCATCTTTAATTCCCCATTTTCCTATTCAGAGCAAGTGCCGCCCAGGACTGGTTTTCGAGTGGATTCCTCTGGCAAGTATTCTTCAGCCTTCATTGTTTTGTAAAATAATTGTCCTCCATTTTATGTTAAAGTAACATTACTTTAATCATTACTCTGGGTATTAGCCAGTCATGAGTGTCCAGTCATCATTCTAGATAGTACAGCTTTTTTAAATTTTGGTATTTAACTAGACAGGGTTAAAGAATGATAAGCACTAAAAATCTTCTTAATGTGGAGTGTTATTTGGAGCAGAGTGAAGTTTTCCTTTTTCTTCATCCAGCTTGTCTGTTCATGTAACAATCTTTTATATGTTTTTTGGTGGCATTAATGTTCATTCACATAATGCTAATTTACCATAAAAATATTCCAATATCTGATGCCAGAAGGAATCTCTCTGTGCCTTGCAATGAAACTGAGGTTCACAAGCTAACAAACAGAAAGGATGGGTTATGCAGACCACAAATTTCACCCATGCACAACTGTCTGTTAACATTTTTTTTAAATAAGAACTTTGTCAATGTTTGAATTGCCTTCATTCTTTTGAAATGTATATCATTTCCTAAAATTTCATATTGTTAAATAAACAGCTGCAACAAGTGCGGTGGGTACAGTGAATGTTGATTTGCCATTCCCATTAAAGCCCTCTCTAAGGCCCATATCCTACAAATATTTATGTACATAAATTCCTTGTCTTGTGTGCCTAAAGATTTGCAGGAACAGCTTTATGTTGTTTTTTATACCCTCTAAGGCTTATAGGTTGGCTACAAAATTCCCTCTGGAGAGAAACTTTCAGCATTAGGATACAGATCTAATTATCAAGCTTATTTATTTTCTATTGTGCAGCCTTCATTTACTTCCTTTGCATATATAAAAACAGAATTATGCAAATTGAAAATACCGCTAATGATGGAAATTAGCAGTTTCATAATTGCTCTGAAAACTTTTCATACTTTTCAAGAGCATTTGAAACTCTAATATGAATATATTTATATATTTTGTTCTCACATGAACCACAGTTCATAATAGTAGTTTTCAAATTCCTGATTTATCCCCTGGTTCTTGATTTCTTCCTCTCTCTCTCTCTCTCTCTCTCTCTCTCAGTGTTCACCTGGAGTGAAAAGGTCCAAACAAATATTTATTTTTAGCAGGAAAAGTGAATAAGCACAGCAAGACTGCCAGTTTTTTTCTAATACAGTTCTTTATTCTTGTTTTAATTAAAATGTAGAAGAGATTGAAGAAGAAATATTTAATTCCAGCATCATCCCATGTGCCAAATTAATTCATACAAAATATCACTCTTTGCATTTGTGAGGCTTGAAATCATTCATTAATCGAATCAATCATTTTCAGTGACACATCTTCTCTTCTAGTTTTATGCCTTCAAAAAAAATCTCTGTGTCCATTTATCAATGTGAAATGCATCCAGGGACTTGGATGAATAGAGTACAAGAATCAAACTGAGAGATGATAGCCTTTTCATATTCAAATCATGTCTGAGATCTCACTGTTGTTCATTAATAATACACCAAAGAGTAATTTTTATATAATAAACCATATTTCCTCTTCATCAGGATTCAGCAGTTGGAATTCCTCATTGCTCTGTAGTACCCTTAGGGTATGTTTACACTACAGAGAAGATCGAAGCTGCTGCTGTTGATCTTCCAGGGTTTGAATTAGCAGGTCTAGTGAAGACATGCTCATTCGAACTGAAAAGGGCACTGTGGTCGGTGCTGGTAGTCATGCTTCCACAAGGAGAAAGGGAGGTCGAACCTTTAACTTCCTGCATTGTGGACAGCACCAAAAGTCAAGTTAAGGTACTTCAACTTCAGCTACACAATTAACGTAGCTGAAATTGTGTATCTTAATTTGACCTTATCCCATAGTGTAGCCATACCCTTAGGCTACATCTACACTGCAGGCTTTTTGTGCAAGAACTGTTTTGCGCAAGAGTTCTTGCACAAAAGGTCTTGCGCAAGAGCGCATCCACACTGCCATGTGCTTTTGAGCAAGAGATGTGCTTTTGCACAAGAACATCCATGGCAGTGTGGACGCTCACTTGCACAAGAAAGCTCTGATGGCCATTTTAGCCATAGGTGTTTCTTACACAAGAAACCCCTGTTGCCCGTCCACACTGCCTTCTTGCGCAAGAGCTCTTGCGCAAGAGGGCTTATTCCTCGTGGGGAGAGGAATAACTCTTGCACAAGAAGCCCTCTGTTCCGACGCCTTACTGTAAATTTACTTGCGCAAGAACGCACGTGCAGTGTAGACAGTCTGCAAGTTTTTGCAGAAGATCGGCCGTTCTTGTGCAAAAAGCCTGCAGTGTAGATGTAGCCTTCCTGTATTGTGATAAGATCATTCTTTGTATGTTGGAGTTCACAGTGCAATGTGGATCCCAGATTGTTTTATAAGACCATACTTTGATTAGTATTGTCTCTTCTTGGCCAAACACTCTATTAGAAAAATCTCACTTTGAACAAAAAAGGAATAAGAGGATTGCAACTAATCTTCATGAATTTTAGTGCAATCAACTGTAAGCTTCCTAGTGCATGGGGGGGTGTCTAAGACACATTCTGATTCCCTGTGCAGGCTACCTCTATTATGGTTCATGCGCAAGAGAATAGCAGCTAGTATTGAACTGCTACTCCCCATCTTAAAAAGCTGGTTTGGAGGGGAAAGTAAGCCACAGATCCAGTGGAACAAATAGGAAGAAGAGCCCAAATTGTTATTCTACCACAACTCAGTCCCTGCTTTGCTCCTAGAGCTTCAATACTATCCATTTCCCATTTCTTGAGTTGGAATGGAAGGTGCCAGTCTAATCCATTGAGAGAAAAGATGTTCTATAGTTATCATAGGGATACAGTGTGTCTTAAGGCATGAATGGTTTCTTCTCAGTAATGCGATTTTTTCTTTGTGAATTTGAGCCACTGAGAAATTTCACTGTCTCCAGTAGGAAAAATGGCAAAATTTGGTAACACCTGACAGAGAAAAAAAAACACTCAAGGCCTTGAAACTTATAGGGCCAAACACCAAGGATATTCCAAAATACCTTTTGGACATCCACTCCATGTTCTATCTCTCCTTACCCCTTTGTTTACTTGTAGAAGCTTTGTACTGCTTGATGGGAAAATGGGCTGTCTAGTAGTGTTCTACTGGATATAGCTGAATCCTTCTTTTAAAGCAAATTTCTCAATGCTTCAGGAACTACACTAATGGCAAAATATAGTAGCTAATGGCTAATGTAGATTACCAAGGTACATTTATTTTGCCAGGGTTAATTGGCACACAAAACCATTAATTAGTCAAAGAGCTTCCAAAATGACATTAGAGTACTATGAGAGGCTGCAAGATCCTGGCCTTGAACTAAAGGTCTGGACCTTACCTAGTTAAATCTATGCAGTCAGAGAGAAGATTTTAGGAAAGAAAAATGTCAGCAGTTCTTGTACTGATGCTCATTACAGTATCTGACTCCCACAATAATCCCTTTTTCACCATAATGAAAAAAGCAAGCATGAAAATACCAAATGTTTGTTTCTGGTGATTTTTTTTAAAAGTCAGCAATGTTATTTTTTTGTTTGTTTGTTTATTGTGAAGTTTAAGTCTCAGTGTTTGTGCAAGAACCGTATTACTCACAAACTGACACTAATAATCTCATTCAGGATTACATAATAAATTAACATCAATGCGAAAAGCTGGTGTTGAGGTTATGGCAAACCTTTCACACCTGTGCCATTCAACGTTAAAGCTGAAATTTTAAAACTGGCCCTCTGCTTTCTCACTATTGCAGTACTGCTTGCAAGACACCTCTACAATAAATGTAGACACAACACAAGGAAAGGCAAGAGCTTGAAATTATTCTGCCTTTGTCCCCTTGTGGAACAACCTTAATTAATTTAACTAACGAATTTACATTTTTGTGCACATGGACGCTTGTAAGAGAAATTTATGTTAGTTAACATGATAAGCTATTTTGAAGCTGCTATGGTTCATCATGTAAACCCCTTTTTCGAAAGAACCTGTACTCCTGAAAAAATGAGGTGTACGGGTTCTTTCGAAAAAGGGTTTTTTTTTCGAAAGAACCCCATCTAGACTGCGGTTTCTTTTTCGAAAAACCCTTTTTCGAAAAAGCGCTCTCATGCTATTATGCAAATGAAGCGTGAGATTTGTAAATCCGCGCTTCATTTGCATTTTCAATCGGGCTCATTTACATTCCTCTTTCGGAAGAGGAATGTAGTTTAGACATAGCCTCAGTATCCAAATGTTTTATCTTTTTCCAGAATCCTAGAGCATTTGACAAACCAGGAGTAAACTAGGCATTCAGTGACCTAAGTCAGGCCCAGGACCTGTTCTAGCATGTGCTCTCAGAGGTTGTCTACTGCCTTTTGTCCCAAATCAAACTGGAAGAGCAGAGAGGGGTGCGCATCATATTACTTTTAATCCACTAATTTGAGTTGTCACCTGGGATGGGAGACCCAAGTTCAATTTCTCCCTCTTTGCCACAAGGAAAGTATTTGAGAGAGAGGGTTTGAGGAGAGCCATAGCTCAGTGGTTCACTAAATGAAGTTCTATTGCAGCTGTTCTACTGTGGAAATTGTACACAGATTGGAGCATGAGAACTGAATCAAGTGTCTCTCACCTCCCAGATGCGGTCTCTACTCCCCAGACTACAAAGTCGCTTTCACACACTTGTATTCTGATTCTGGCTCAGTCACACTGTAATTACTTACCCTTTGTCGAACAGCTTCAGTGGGACAGATTGACAGAGCACCACATTGGACTATCCCATACTTCACTGCTTCGACCACTTTCTTGAGAGCTTGCAGATTCCATGCTAAAGTCCTCATCACCATCAGGGAAATTAAACCTGGGTCTCTCACATCCCAGGAGTATAGTCTTACCACTTGCTAATATTTATAAGATGTGTGAGCACCATTATTTCCTACCCTCTTGATAAAATGGCATAGGCATCTAAATCCAGAAGAGGGTTCACCACTGAGACTCGCTTCCCTATAGCCTGGACATAGGAACCTATATAGGTGAAAGGTGTGTTATGCTTAGCATGTGCCCCTCTTGTCAATATCTCTCATTGGCTGTCTTAGGTGGCTTCCTGCTTTGTATCCTGGCTTTTGTCAATTGCCTATCTCTCGCCATTCATTGTACCAGGAGCCTAGGTGCCTAACGTAGGCTTTGTGGACTGCAGTGATTTTCTAGCCCCTAAACATTAGACATTATGATGCTGAGCATCACTCCTAACTTTTTGGCATTCAGCACTCAGATTCACAGACCGCTTTCCCAATGTTTTCATTGCTCTTTACTTTCATTGCTCTTTCATATTCTTGACTCTTCCAGTTTCTGTTGCTAGTGGGGAACATAGCTTTTCAAAATTAAAATTGATAAAGACATACCTTTGTTTGTCCATGCTGAAAAAGTGTCTTATTGGGCTGGACACCATCTCGCTAGAGCACGAAATAGCTTCTAAACTTTGTCTCAGACAAATTATTGCCCAATTTGTGAAAGCAAAAGCACGAAAAGCAAAGTTCTAAATGTTTACACAAATCAGTGGCCTAGTTCAAAAGGGTTACAACTCAAAAACAGACTTCATTGAGTATCAAAAAATAAAGCTTTTCAAAGCTTCCCAAAAATCAGTTCCTTTGGAAGGAAAAGACAGTTGCAACTTGAAATGTAACTGTTTATAGAACTGACCAGAAACACTGTGTATAACTCCACATGGTTAAAACTTTATAAAGTGTCAGCCACCCTATACAGTATAATTGTGTTAGGATTAATTAAAAGTAGCAAAAAGCAATACAAATATTTAATTTAATATTTATATTGTTCATTTCAAATGGCAAGTAAATAAAGGTAAAATTTCATTCTAGAATTCTCATTTTTCTCTGTATTGAATGGGGGGTGCAAAAGTCATAGTTCACTAAGATGCCAAAAATCCTTGGGCCTGCCCTTTTGAGGGAGCAATACAGAATTGGAGAAATTATCAACTTTTTGGTGAAATAAAAATACCGTAGAGCCAAACTAATCATTTTTTAAAAAATAAAATGATTTTTTATTTTGTAGTTTTAATTTTATTGTGGATGGTATCTTGAAAAACATTATCCCGAGTTATGGAGAATAGTGAACTCGGTAAAAGAAACCACCCTAATTATTCCCTGTCCTATATTAGGAAAGCATCCAGAAGTAAGCCTAAATGTATGAGTAAAATATTAGTCTGCCATTATTAAAAGCTCATCTTTATTAAAAACGAGTCCTGTGGCATCTTAAAGACCAACAAATTTATTTCAACATAAGCTTTCATGGGCTAGAACCCACTTTGTCGGATGGGTTCCACCATTCCAGCCCATAGAAGCTTATGCCCAAATATTTTTTTTAGTTGTTTAGGTACCATAGGACTCCTCATTGTTTTTGTTGAAATAGACTATCACAGACTACCCCTCTGAATCTCATCTTTATTAAGCAGCCAGTTCTTGTCAATCTCTTAAATGCTCACTGCTTCACTGTATTTCCTTTAAAAATTCATTTCCTCTCTCTTTTTGTAATGAGTGCAAAAAAGTCCAAAATTTTGAATATTACTTTTTATACAGTAGTAGATTTTAAATTAACTAAATAGATTTTCCAGTAATTTCATTTTAAAAAGGCATTGTGTTCCTGACCTGAAAATTTGTATGATGAGTTTCAGCACAGAATATATATTTTTACAGTCGAGTTACAGTGATCTGAAAAACAGAAATTTTAATTATTTATAAAGCTCCTGAAATGTTAATTGTGCAGAAACTTGTTCAAGTTAATGTTGTGTTATCCATTCATTTCAAACCCTTCATTTTAGAAGCTTCAAATGCCAACTATGACCAACAATACAAAGTAAATACCATCACTGATGATGGAGCATTCAAATGCAAAGGCAGTCATAGGAAGAAGGCAGTACATTATGTCATGTATCATGGGCAGAATTTGCCTTGTACTACTCACCTGTGAGCACGTTTAGTTTGGCTTGGGTATCCTTTACTGCACAACATCGTCTTTAATGATATCTTCATATTCAAGTATCTGTGTCTGTTTGTGTACAATTCACTGTTTTCAATACATTTTCCACCATCTCTAACAGGACCATCATTAATCATTTCAAATGAACTAACCACTGGGAAAAATGAAAATACATTACTCAATGAGATATCCTTTTAAACCAGGTCCAGATTACAAGGAGCTTGATGTTCACCTTCGGAGGATGGAGTCTGGATTTGGCTTCAGAATCCTTGGAGGAGATGAACCTGGACAGCCTGTAAGTTCTTTTTTCATGACTTTCTATTTTATATTTTCAGAATCTTTGTAAAAGTCAGAAAAATATCACTTCACACAATTGGCATAAAGGAATGGAATTTTAGAACTTCAATTAAAAACACTTTTTCTAGTTCATCCATTGAAAAAGAAAAGCCTTTCAAAATTGTCAGCAGCTGCTCTTAAAATATGTCATTGTGAATCACTTTGAATTAAGTAAGGAAAAGTGCACTCTCCAACCTTTTTTGGAGAACTGGCTGCTATTTGGCCTCTTTTAATTATTGACCTAAGGAGAACCATTGGCTTCCCTGAAAGATCAAGTACTAAATTTAACCAGCATATTTGTATGAGCATGTATGAATGAATATAGTACAGTGCTGCATAATAGGAAGTCAATGTAGACATACCCCATGCACAAATGGAATGTGTTGGGTTAGAGATTACTGTTAATGACTTTATTAATCTTTGAGAACACATGCACTATGGATGGAATCTGGCAACAATGAATTAGCCAATGGGAGTTCTACCATTGACTGACGAGTCATGACATCACTCATTTAAATCATGATTTGAGGACTTCAGTAACTCAGCCAGGGCCTGTGGATCTATCACAGGACAGATAGATGAGGTTCTGTGGCCTGTGATGTGTAGGAGATAGACTGGATGATTATAGTGGTCCTTTCTGGCCTCAAAATCTTTAAAAATAAATCCACTGTATAATTAAGTGCATTAATTATCTACTAGAAAACATCATAGCAATTTATACACTAACCAAACATTGTGGAGTATATTAAAATACATAGAATTGCTGCCTACATGATAAATAGTCTTTACCTCATTCTTTCAACCACTTCACTTACACCCTGTGCACTAATGCTCTTGCACCTGGATTTTTTGTCGAAATTACAAATTTCTGAGCAGCTTCAAATAAATGCCCTTTGTAAACAAAAATAAAAAATATAAACCTTCTGATTGTTTCTACCCCAATATGGAATTTCTCCCAAAAGATAATCTGGCCTAAGGCCCAAGCCATTTCATTCTGCACCAGGGATAAATTAAGAACTAATAACTTGTGATGTATCAAGCATGGAAATGAGAGATTTATACCAGTAGGAAGGGGCCATCCCACCTTTCCACAGGAGCATCCAGCATGTGCTCCTAGCCTTGCAAGGCCTCAAAACCTTAAATAATTACTTAAATATGGGCCTCATTTGGCTTTGCAGATGGAGGAATCATAGGACTGGAAGGGACCTCAAGAGGTCTTCTAAGCCAGTCCCCTACACTCAATACATAAAATTGTAAAAATTTTCCAAAACATTTTATTATCCTTTTTTGTAAAATATGTGAGGTATAGTCACTACATGATCATGCGGTGGGACATATGCTTTGTTTATAATGGCACTTATTTGGAGTGACCTTCATGTCTCACTCATGGCTTTGCCACTTCGATCTGTTATAGACATCCCAAACCTGTATCAACAAAACTATATACCATACCCTACTATTTATTTGATGTTTGTTTGTAAAAGCTAAATATAGTTTGATAGATTTACATTTTGTATATTCAAAACAACAAAAAATTAACACTTACCACATGGTGATATCTGAGAAATCAAAATTATTTACTATATTTCAAATAAGAATTAAGAGTATTATCACATTTGCCACTATGGGGGTAAGTATTGATAAGATAATAACAATGGCCATATTGAATCTGGCCTAGTATCCTGGCTTCTGACAGCACCCGCTGCCAGATTCTTCAGCAGGAATGAACAGAACAGGGCAGTTACTGAGTGATGCATCCACTGTCATCCAGTTCCACTTCTGGCAGTCAGAGACTTAAGGACACCCAGAGCACAGGGTTGTGTCCATGACCATTTTGGCTAATAACCATATCCACCAGGAATGTAGCTAATTCATTAACACTGGTCCTACAATTGACTTTAGCTGTTATATATACCCCGAATTCTGTAATTTCCACTCCAACTTATCCGATGAAGTAGATTTTACCCACAAAAGCTCATGACCTAATAAATATGTTAGTCTCTAATCCCCAGTCTACACTAGGATATTATTTCAAAATAGCCCCTCTTAGGTCGAATTTATAAGCAGAGCATCCGCACTTCCAAGCCCATTATTTCGAAATAACGGGACACTTACTTTGAAATCTGTACTCCTGCTTTCCTCAGGAAATAATTCTAATTTCAAAATAGTTATTTCGAAATCACATTACAGTGGATGCTTCAGTGCTGCTAAAGGTTGGAGCTCCCTGGTCCACCACCCTTGGGACCTACCTGGTCCCGGATGAGGAATTTTTCTGTTCCAGGGGAGGTCATTTTTAGACCCCTGCCACTGATCTCCCTGGCCCTGCCGCTGGCCTCCCAGCCAGCTCCCCACTTCCTGCTGTCCCTGCTGCCCTGCCGACCCACTGGGCAGCCATCGTTGCTGTGGTTCTGCTGGGCAGCCCAGCGCTGGGGCTCAAGGCAGCCGCGTGCACTGTACACTAGGGCTCTGGACCGCTGCACATGCTAGGGCTCCCTGGGCAGTGCTGTGCGCCAGGGCTTCCTGAGGAGCCACACACACAGCCCCATGCACCGCCAGGGTTTCCCATGTGCCCGGGCTCCCAGCCCTGCTGGGCAGCCACATGCTGGGTCTCCCAGCCCCACTGGGCAGCACCATTGCCACATGTTGGATGGCCCCACCGTCAGCTCCCTGTGGGCATCCCACTGCTCTGCTGGCCCCACAGGGATCCCACTGCTCTGCTGGCCCTCCACCGGGACACTCTGGTCGTGCAACATCCAAGCCAGACCATGGATGTTGCCAGACCAGAGAATCCTGGTTAAGAGAGTTTCAACCTGTATTTCGAAATAACTACTCACCAGAGTAATTTGTACTAATTACTCCCAAGTGCTTCCCGCGGCTCTAAGTTGAGGTAGCACACATCCACAATAACATCCACAATAACAAAGTCTGCCTCGGACTAATTTTGAGGCTTCCCAGTAGTGGGGACATGCTATTTCAATTTTGTAAAATCAGGGGTTATTCAAATTTAGTTATTTTGAAATAATTTCCTAGTGTAGACATGCCCTAAGGTACCACAGGACTGCTTGTTGTTTTTACATCATGAACCCATTAGCAAAATAGATGATTCTATGTGTCTTTCTCCTCTTCACTTTACATATGTTATTTAATTAAACATTACAGGGAACCTAGAAAATAGCCATTTACAAAAGGGGAAAATGAGAGAGAAGTGAAATAATGTGCCAAGAAAATCACAGCAGGACTTAGTGGCAAAGCAAGGTTAGCTGTTAGGAGTTCATTTTCAGTCCACTAGGCCATAACACTGACTCACAAATACCATTAATCTCAATAGGTCAACACTGGTGGGATTTTTTAAAGTAAATTGTATTACCAACAAGAAATAGCTGAAATTAATGGTTTTGCTGCAATCTATCCTTTTTCTTGGATCATTTTGGCAATTGGCCCCCTCAGACATTCCAGTGAGTCTTGTTCTGAAAGGATGATGCAAATGTCACTAAATGCCTGATATTTTTCAGTTTTCTGTTTATAGTGTTTATAACTACAGGTTGGACCTCCCTTGTCTGGCACCCTCAGGACCTAATTGGCCCTGAACAAGGGGATTTGCCAGACAAGCAGAGGTCCATCCCAACGTGATCCATCTAGCCTTGCTGCCCCTGGCTAGACTCCAGTCCAGCCCTGCTGCTGCTGGCATAGCCGTGACCCCCCAGGCTGAAGCTCCATGGCTGCCACCAGAGCTGGATCTCTGCAGCTACCACTGTCTGCCCCCAAGCTCTGTGACCGGAGTCAAAGCTTCACAGCTACTGCTGCTGGCCCCCAAGCTCCACAACCAGAGCTTTGCAACTGCTGCTGCCAGCCCTATGCTATTGTCCAACTGCAGGGGTCGAAACTCCCTGCTGCTTCTCCCCCCTTCCCACAGGGCACGCAGGTACCCCCTGCTGCTACTGCCCCACAGCCCGACCTGCCTGTGTCTGGGCTCTGTGGTCCAGGAACATTCGTGGTCCATGCCAGACCATGTATGTTGCTGGACCAGGGAGTCCTGGTTAAAGGAGGTACAACCTGTATTAAGAAAATTAAGTAATTGTGAGGTAAGAGAAATTAGATAAAACAGTGTTTCTTAACCTTTTTTTATAAAGTACCCCTTTTTAAAAAAAATTATAAGTACCCCCAGTATCTACAGTTTTCAGACACACACAATTTTTTTCTACCATTGCAACACATTTGTTTAAACAACTTCATCATAGCTGGGCAGGCGATGAAATTTTGGGGTGTAAAAAGTACAAAAATAATAAAGTGCTGTAAAACTTTTTTAAAAATTCAGTTTTCTCCAAATTTCAGTTATGTTGATGTACTCCCCAGACTTCTCTCAAGTACCCCTAAGGGTACTCATACCACTGGTTGAGAAACACTGAGATAAAACACACAAAACAATTAGTAGGAATACATTATTCTTTTTTAACAAACCAAAAAGTTAACAGTGGGTCATCTCTAGGTTCTAAACTCTGATCTCTGTTATTGAATATGGTTCCCATTATGTCAGAATATGACTTTTTTTAAACAATCCAACAATTCACTGCACACCGGTGAAGCAGTGTACCTGCAAAGAGCCTCACTGAAGTCAACAGCTGTAATGGTAGTCATGTTGACTGACACACCAGGAACCAATCTAGGGATTTCTAGAGCTAAATGCATGATTTGCTACAGCTTGAGCTGAACAGCCACCTTCTATAGCTAGGGCCAGTAACAGAATCATATCCTTCTGTGGATCATTCATGGCAGAAAACTGTACATCGACCAGTGGGTTACATGGACACAGCAACTTGCAGAATTTGAGCTTAAATGTATTAATGATATGAAAGGAAGTGAAGACCAAGTAGCATAGTTTTCAGAAGTGAGAACTCCAGTCATCTGAAGAAGTGGGCTGTGCCCATGAAAGCTCATGATATCATCTATCATGGTCTATAAAGTGCTACCAGACCATTTGTTGTTTTTTAAGTTTCTCCAGTACAGACTAACTCGGCTACCCCCCTGAAGCTTCTGAACATTATTTAACATGGTCAAGACTAGAAAAGACTGTTAGGAGCATTAGAGGAACTTTAAAAAGCTAGGTGAATGTGTACCACAATGGCAGATGAAATACCACATTGACAAAAGCAAGATAAAGCACAGCAGAAGAAATAATTTTTTGTACCTATAATTCTAAACTAATGGTGGTATCATTATAGACAGCTCAGTGAAAACCTTGCTTACTATGCAGCTGCAGTCAAGATACTGTTCAGTGATTTATCTGCTTAGCATCAGATTTAAAGCAAATGAAAAATATTCAGTGTACAAACCAATGAGCTAGTTTCCCACCATAAAAATCTGCCAAAAATCTGAGTTTATAGGCATTTCTGTTTTAGATAACTAACTACAAAATTTTACTCAGTAGAGATACAGAATCAGAATGTTTTGAGAATACTTTGTGGGAATCTCTCTCAGTGCAGCTTTGCTTTTTGTTGTCCAGTAAAGGAGAATAAATGTATATTTTGTAGCTGGATTTTGCACAAAACAGTATCCAACCCTTTGAGGTATATTCTTTCAGCCTCTTGAAGCACAGAATGGAGTATTTCAAAAGAAAATCTCTGGGAATTCTGCTTGGCACTACTTAAAGGGTATTTAAGAAGATCAGGAAGAAGGAGAACGCTGCAGCTTTCTTTCCCCCATACCTTCCGGAAGCAAAAGATTGTCCAAGGGGAGGGCCGGGGGGGGGGGGGGGAACTCTGCAAAGTTCCCAATGTGAAGTTGCCTCAAAAAGTTCTTCCATTTTAAGAGCAGGTTAAGACAAACACTTGTAAGGGATGGTCTAGATAATACTTAGTCCTGCCATGAGTTCAGGAGGAGATTGGACTAGGTGATCTCTAGAGATCCCTTTCAGCCCTATATTTCTATGATTAGGCTTCCAGAGGTTTGCTGCCATGCCCTGCAGATCTCTGGGTATACATCAGAGGCCATCATCACCCATATGAAAACACTCATTCTATGCCTCTGCATCACCTTCTGACCCTTGCAGCTAGCAAGTTCCTTTGCTGGCTTTTATCCTTTGCTACCTACAGTGGGCACTGCTCAAGAGTTAATACAGCCTAACGCTATGCAAACTCTTAAGCAGATGGCTGGTTTGCTTAACACCCCAGTCTTTGTTCACCCAAAACCTAAAGAAAAGAGAGGAAAATCAGGAAATAACTTTGTGAATAATTTAAACATTCAAATTTTTTCAGGGAATTCAGGCTTTATTTGATTTAACCTTGATTTTTATCCCAAAAACTTCATGGAAAAAATATGTCTCGAAAAAAGTCATTAGAAATCTCTGAATGTTCCTTTTTACTGGGTTTATCTGTTTAAATGCAAGTTGATTTTAAATTTGCATGCAAGCATGTCCTCCATCTCCAAACTCCATCTGCACAGAAAAGGTTGACATTCTCCTCTTCGTCTCTTTTTGGCAGACAATTACTACATTAACGGGTTTTATTAGCAGTTACGTCTGATACAACAACTTTCTTACCAAAGGATGCCAGAGTAGTTTGCTAACGAGGGACCATTTGAACTCATTACTGACATTCAGCTAAACCCTTTTGAGATTAAATATACCAAGCTATTTTATAGAACACAACAATCAGGGAACATAGGTGGACAGAATATAGATTCACAGATTTAATTGCCAAAAGCAACCATTATGTTTATCTAGTCTGACTTCCTGCATAACTCAGACCATAGAATTTCACCCAATAATTTCTGGATCAGGCCCAATAGCTTGTTGTCAAACTAAAGTAGCTCTCTTAGACCTGGTCTACACTACCATGGTAAATCAATCTAAGTTATGCTGCTTCGGTGACATGAATACATAACTGAAGTTGACACAGATCCATTTACAGTGATGTCTACACTGATGTGTCAACAGCAGATGCACTTCCACCAACTTACCTTACTCTTCTCAGGGAAGTGGAGTATAGGCATCGACAGGAGAGCGCTCTGCCATTGACTTAGTGCCAGATCCACTAAATCAACATCTCTGCTGCATCAATCACAGCATGGCCGATCTAACCCTATAGACAGACAAGTCCTTAGACATACAATGTTGATATAGTGACTGAAAGGGAAGCTAGCCAATATTGCAGTAATGCTAGAATTCTCAGGTTTATCACCATATTTCTTCTGCAAAACAGAAAAGCATCTTTAAAAGATCCTGAGCAATCAGGGTCTTGGTTCTCATTTAAAGATCAGTTGGACAGTGCCACCCAATGCTTTGTGGGAGCATTTCGCATTAATTATATTTCAACTGAAAAGAAAAAATGCTACTCAGCGAACCACCAGCAAAACTCTGAATAGATTTAACATTCCCATTTGTTTCACTATCTAGATTCTTATTGGAGCAGTAATTGCAATGGGCTCGGCAGACAGAGATGGTCGTCTACATCCTGGTGATGAGCTGGTGTACGTAGATGGGATTCCAGTGTCTGGCAAAACCCACCGATATGTGATTGATCTCATGCATAATGCAGCCCGAAACGGGCAAGTGAATCTTACTGTGAGAAGAAAGGTGCTATCTATAGGTATGTTAATAAAAAGGAAAAACGTGAAAAAACTAACCAAGGGCTATCAGTAAAGGGGACAATAATTTAGGTAATACTTTTTTAAAAAAAAGAAAAAGCTTTTACAGAAAATAACTTTTATTTTTATTATTATTTAAAGAATTAATACATGGAAAACATTTGTCCTTCAACATTTCCTGGCATTGTTTGTGAGATACACATTGCAGCATTCTGCCTGTTTCCTAGGAAACCAGAAAGTCACAGTGACAATCCTGCTGCAATGATTATGAGTGACTTTGTGTTTGTTCCACATTGTGTTGTCCTGTATTGTCCTTACTTGTGCCATTTTAGGGAATAGAATGCTCGTCTTGCTCTTCTGTCTGGTCTCATTGAAGTCATCAGTGTGAGCAAAGCAAGCAGGAAAAGGCAGAACGTAAGCTCTTTAAGGCAGGAATTGCTTCCATTGCTTTGATATGTTCCGAACCCAGTCCTGCTGCCACTGAAGTCAATGGGAGTTTTGCCACTGACTTTAAATGAAGCCATCTCAAGTTATTTTAGAGCTCTATAAACAATGACTAGAAATAGGGCAATCTGGATTCCTTTTGTAAGCAGAAAGTGCCGAAGATAAACAGAATTAAAAATGTAAAGCAAATTAGAAAGACAACCAACAAAAACCAACTTTTGTTGGAGAGAGAGATGAGCTTTTGAGCTACACATAGTTCATCTTTGGGCCAGGGAAAGATACTAAGAGTGTAACACACACTTTTCTCTCTTGCCAACAGAAGTTAGCACAATAAAATTTATTACCTCACCCCCTTTGTTTCTATAATGTCCTGCTACAACAACAGTGCATAAAGTTTAGACCATCTAAGGTGTTTTGGTAACACAGAGAAGGAGACTTTTTCTAAATATATCCTGGCAGCATCTATTTATCAAGAGTTTCTAAGGAGCAAATCTGTTTTTATTTGGTTGAATTCTTTGCTTATGTGGGGAGCAAATGAAGTTTAATAATCTGATCTAACATGCTCATTATTAGGGAACTTCAGTGAAGTGTCAGAAATTACAAACATGTCATCAGCCCTTTCTGTCTGCTCCCTCCCCATCCACTAAGAAGCCCTCCCACTTTCTCTGTTCCATTTCCTTAGCCTTTGCCTTTACTTCTCTGCCCACTCCAGGAAGCCAGCAGCCTGGTGCCCCTAACCCACTTACTGTTGTTCAAAGTCCTCATTTCCCATGTCTGGTACACTGTCAAGTCAGTATCAATCTTCCGTATTTTGGGACTGACTTTCTTCTGTTACCCACTCTAGAATCCTGCAGCCAGAAATCCTCCCTCCAACCTGGCTCAACGCCCCCTAGGAGTTCCCCAAACCTTAGGAAAATGGCCAGTTACCAAGGTAAAATACTGAACCCGTGGGGTTTCGTTAGTTTCCTGTGAGTTAATAGATTATATCAGCCTCTCTGGAAACTGGATTGTGGGCAAGAATAATAATTACAGGAGTTAATACAGACATCCTTTGGTGGCTGCATCCTTTGGTGGCTCCTTGCCCTACATTATGTAAGGAACTTTTCAGAATTTCTATTAGTCACATAGTACTCCTGGCACACATATTGAATCAAGCTAGTAAACCATCCTGAATTATTTTTTAGTCTTGATAATGGCACGCTGAGAAGTATAGTATATGACTCATTGATGTTTAACTGTTTATGAAGCTGTACAAGTGTTTAAGTTGATATGATGTTTTAAATATTGTCTTTAAACAAAAATGCAGCATTATTTACATGAACTGAAAAATACAAAATCAGTACAAAGGTACTGGCACAGCTCCTCGCCTAAGGCTGATTGAGTCAAAATGAAGTTCTCAGTTCTGAGCATGTGAAATATGAAGAACTCGGGCTTTCCTGATGTTGCTGTTTAAAAAAATGCGCAACAAATACTAGCTTTGCAGAAACATTTTTCCTGAAATTTTTACTCGTCTTGCAGTTTTGTTATACTTTATTTACATATTGATGCATGACATTGGGGCCCTGATCCTTCACGTTATAACACTCAAGAATAATACCTGCAGAATTAGAACCTAATTTACTGCAGATCCAATTTCAAGTTAGAGTGATTTTTCTATTCTTTTTTTCTATGAAATGGACCAGCTTCTCATCTAAATTAAACCAATGCAGTTTCACTGTGGTCAAGGTAGTTGCATCAGCTAGGCTGATAGGACAATATGACTTATCTTTCTGTAGTGAAAATATTGTTAATATAAACAACACTCAGAAATAAGCAGGGAAAATGTAAAGAAAACTAGAATTTGCAGAAAAACATAGAACAACATAATTCTTTTTAAAAAGTTTCCCCTTTTATTGACACTTACATAACAAAGGAAAGGTTAATTTTGAATGTGGTATTTTAAAAAGTGAGGTTTACACGTATGTTTGTACTTTCTTGGGTTGGTCTGTTTGGGTATGTCTAGACTACATGGTTCCGTCGACGGAGCCATGTAGATGAGGTTTCTAGACATAGGGAAATGAAGCGGTGATTTAATTAATCGCCACTTCATTTACATCAAAATGGCTGCTGCGCTGTGCCGATCAGCTGTTTGGCGGCACAGCACGGTAGTCTGGACACTCCGCGGTCAACAAGGGAAGCCCTTGTCGACCGCCCCATTAGGCCTCATGGAATGAGGTTTACCGGGGCAGTCGACAAGGGCTTCCTTTGTCGACCGCGGAGGTCCAGACTACCGCGCTATGCCGCCAAACAGCTTATCGGCACAGCGTGGCAGCCATTTTGATGTAAATGAAGTGGCGATTATTTAAATCGCTGCTTCATTTCCCTTTTTCGAGTACACTAATCTACATGGTTCCGTCGACGGAGCCATGTAGTTTAGACGTACCCTTTATGTCCCAGCTGTGAATGGTTTTGGGGGTTGAAAAATCAGGAATAGAAGGGATTAGAAAGCTTTCCTTCCAAAAAAAAGGAAAGGAAAGGAAAGGAAAGGAAATGGTAAAAAAAAAACAAGACTTAAGCCAAACTATGTGAATGAATGGAGTGAGCATAAAGGAAAGGCCTTAGGAAGAAAAGACCTCCTTAGATGGTCCTAATATACACATACTCAAATTATAGACTATGGAAACCTCACTGGGTTCAGTTTTCAAACAGAACACATCAGTTTGGTTCACAGGTTTTAGGAAAATGCTAGCCTGCAAGGGGAACCTCTGACCTCCAAGGCCATAACTTCCTTGCTTTTTTCTGCTTTCAAGGATTTTGCTGGGAGGTAGGATAGAAATGAAGTTAACCAGGTTCTGAGTTGTGCAGACAACCTCAGGCCATTCACACAAATTTTTGCTAGCATGGGCTGGATTGAGATAAATCATCCAAATGGACTTGAAATTTGATATGACACTTCTGTAATATTTCTGCCTCAGAATTGTAGATGTCTTCTTTCTCAAGAACAGAGGTAAAGGATTACCAAACTTGAGCTCCAGAAACCTTCTTGGTTAGAAAAGAGTGATGTGTCAGAGGAAATAGAAATTAAAATGTCATTTCTTTTCAGGCAGAGCAAGCAAAATTATTTTCTTCTAGTAAATATGTTTCAGAAGAAAGAGAAGAAAATCGAATTGCCAACAAAACTTTGTTCCTCTTCCATTATCATTCTTTTTGTGTAGTGAATGGGAATCTCTGGCATTCATTTATAACAAAGCGTGCTCCTGATAATGCAGGGCAGTAAGATCATTTTCTTTTTGTTGCAGCCATACTGACATACACAGTATACATATACAAAGTCAACCTTCTAAAACATGTCTAAAACAGCCAGAAAATGGGATCACTTTTGTCTTTACTGTGGCATTTCGTTGCAGAATGGGTCCAATAACTCTTGGAGATTATGTATTCTAATGCTGTGACACAGTAATTGTTTGGTTTTCTTCCTCATTACTCCCCCTAATCACTCTATTTCTAAGTTGCACAAGGACTGTTAAAGGACACACTTACCTATCTGAGAAAATAACAGCTTGTCCTTGGACCCTGCTTATTTTATTCAGAAAATAGATTTCATACTTGGAAGTTTTAACTTGTAAGCTCTTGGGGGGTGGAGGGAAATGTGAAGCTTGTCAGATATTTTGTAGTATGACTGCACCACTATTACTGCGAGGGACAAAAAACATCCATTGCATATTTATCTGCAGCTTCTATATTTAAACTTTGATAGGTATGACTCATCTGAAACAAAAGGTCTGCAATGAATATAGGTACATTTTTTCCATGTACATGCGTCACTTAATTATTTACAATTACTGAGTGACAGCAATCTTGGATGAGGAAGTGCTTAACACAGAGAATTTCTCTTCCTCACCTTTTACAAATGATAAAGCCATAGCAGAAAGGTTAATAGATTTCATTTTCATTTTTGCTCATTTCAACTCTGCATCTAAGAGCATCTTTAAAACTTCTAAATGAGCATTGTAATTGTGGGGGCAGCAACAGAATAATTAGTAGTGTTTATTTTTCATTGTATTGCTCCTCCATGCCATAGACATCTTTAGAGTATGCTAATCAACTTATAAGAGGAAAATTAGAAAGCTAATCCAAATTACTCTGTGTTAGCTGCCTGCATAAATTCTTTTAAACTGAAGACAAAATAATTTAGTATTGGATTAGACAGCAATTTTTCCCGTAGATGACAGATCAGCTAATTGAATATTTCTTCTTAACTTTCTTTGCTGTACAGATTTGTACTGTTTCTCACAACAGATTCCTCTCTTCTCTGTTGAATGGAATAGGAGTTTGTGTTTATGTTTGCATAATCTGATTTCCCTTGAATGCTTTGCATAATCAGGTAGATTCCAGTTCTGTCACATCTGTTATGTTTCCTTTGTTTAATATGAACAGTGAGCTATATTCATGTTGAATTAGCGAATGTACGGGAAGGGTACGTCTATACAGCAACATTATTTCAAAATAACTTAGTCCGCATCTACACAGCAGGCAGTTATTTCGAAATAATGTTGAAATACTGTCAAGCTGGAGAACTTCTTACATCGACTCTTGTAACCCTCATTGTACAAGGAGTAAGGGAAGTCAGAGGAAGAGTGCTCTATTTTGAAATAAGTGCTGTGTAGACATTCCCAATTTGAAATAAGCTATTTCGAAATAAGCTATGTAATTGACGTAGCTCAATTTGCAGTAGCTTATTTTGAGTTTAGCCCTGCCATGTAGATGTACCTGAACTGATAAAATCACTGAACCAGATCAATCAACTGTAATACTTATATGATTTCTGTTTTAGGAGACCCGTGCCCAGAAAATGGCAGAAGCCCAGGTTCAGTGTCTACTCACCACAGTTCTCCTAGAAGTGACTATGCTGCTTATGCTAATAGTAATCATGCTGCATCTAGTAGTAATGCTACACCACCAGAGGGCTTTCCTTCACACAGCTTACAAACCAGTGATGTTGTCATCCACCGCAAAGAGAATGAAGGGTTTGGCTTTGTTATCATCAGCTCCTTGAACAGGCCGGAATCTGGATCTACAATAAGTAAGTGAAGTCCTACCTAACAATTGTTGTTTCTTCAAGTTTGCATGTAGCGGAAAAATCCGACACTTAATACTGTGTGTATGTTTGTCACTTGTCTGACAGCACAACTGGTAGTTCTAAGGAGTTGTCTTCACCACCCCGCTAACTCGCTGCAGCTGCGTCACTGGAGTGTGTCTGATAAAGACGTGCTATGTCAATGGGAGAGTGCTCTCCCATCAACATGACTGCTCCACCTGAGAGACAGAAGCTATCTCAGCAGGAGAGCATCTCCTACCAACACAGCATGGTATAGACAGTGCTTTGAGTCGACGTAACTTATGTCGCTCAGGGGGCTGATTTTTTTTCACGCCTCTAAGCAATATAAGTTACATTGACTTAAGCAATAGTAAGTAGGCAAGCCCCAAGAGACATTCAAAGATGTTTCCCTGGGATATAGTCTCCCTGGGATATTTCGCATAGGAACCTTGAGGAGACATCAAAACAGCCCCTGTACTGAGGCAGGACCAGGCATACCTGACAGGTGTTTGCCAACCTGTTCTTAAAAACCTCCAGTGATGGTGATTCTTCATCCTCCCTTGGAAGCCTATTCTAGAATTTAAACCTAAATCTCCCTTGCTGCAGATTAAGCCCATTACTTACTCTCCTGCCTTCTGTGAATATAGAGAACAACTGTGTCTCACACACTCACTTATCTCCCCAACTAGTAGGATTCAAAAAGCTCTATCCATGAAATATGGTGTCCGCTCAGGATCACTCTGCAAATGTCTCAAACTGCAAGCATATCTCTTAGCTTTTATATTAATAACTATTATGGGATCCAGAGTTATACTCACTCCAGTTGAGAATCTGACCCTCTTGTTATTAATACACCATAGCCTCATGGAGTTATAACAACGTTTATTCATTCTAGATACAAAGAAAAATCATACAGCATAGGGCACATGAAATAAAAATGGACTCTTTGCAGACCCTTTACTTAAGCTGCCTACATTGCTCAAGCTACTAGAATTCTTTGTAGTGGAGAGGTCTGATTCTGTAATCAATGGGACTATTTTTTGCAAAAAATATGGCAGAATCAGACCATTTGTGATCATAGCTCAACTTCTGCTTCAGGAACTATATTGTGATGGTGACTCAACATTGTGTCCTTGTATGCCAGAAGTCCCTGGCAGGTTTTCACTTTCAGAAATTATTAGCACCTTTAGCTGAATTATTAGAGTTCAAGTAAAGTTGCAGATTTTCAGTACTTCTAACCAGTGCTTTTTTTGTGACGGTACTGCCCGGTACGCAGTACTGGCACCTCCAGTCAGAGCTTACCTGGAAAGAATGGAGCATACCAGCACCTCTGTATGCAAATGTCCCACAGTCAGCTGGGCCACATGTCTTAAAAGGTCAATGCCAGCTCCACCCCAGGTTTTTTTTCTCAACAACTTTTCCCCTGGAATACCGGCACCTTTTTTTTTTTTTTTTTTACAAAAAAAGCACTGCTTCTTCTTCGAGTGGTTGCTCATGTCCATTCAAATTAGGTGTGCGCACCACGTCTTCCGGAGCGTTTTCCCTAGCGGTATCCGTAGCTCTGGCAGGGCGCCCCCTGGAATGGCGCTGCCATGGCGGAGCATAAGTACCCCTGCCGGCGCTCCCCCACCTCAGTTCCTTCTTACCGCCCATGACGGTCGTTGGAGCGTGTCTCTCTGTTAGAGCAGTTAATGGTTCCTGTTTCTCTTAGTCTTGTAAATAGTTCCAAATAGTTCACTTAGTTAGATAGTTAGAGTCTCTTTGTTTTTCTTCTCCCCCTTCGGGGGTGAGGAATGCCAGGGCTGCAAGGCTTCAAGGCGTGAGCTGTCTGCGCAAAGTTTATGCCCAAAGGAGACCCTCACGACAGTTGTCTGAAGTGTCTGGGTGAGGCCCACCTTACAGACACCTGTAAGATCTGCAAATTGTTTAAGCCGCGCACTAAGAGGGAGAGAGACTCTCGTCTAAAACTTCTCCTCATGGAGGCGGCTTTCCAGCTGGCACCGGCTGGACACTCTGCGGTGCGCAGTGCACCGGCGTCCACGCGCGATGCCTCATCTCGGGACCGGGCCTTGGTGTCGAGGGCTCGGCACCGTTCTCATTCTCCGGCACCAAAGAGATCAAGAACGTCCCGTGGTAGGTCTCCGAGCCGGAAGTCCAAGTCACGTCTTCACCGCAGTGCCGAGTCTCCGGTGCACACCTCCTCGTCTACCACTGTGCGGCGTAAGTGAGCAGCACGACCATCCAGCCCAGGGCAGCTTCCCTCGCACCGCCCCTCCACGCCGGACACTTTTGAAGCGGCACACGACCTTATTAGCCTCATTACCTCCCCTCTGTCATCGGTTGAGGCAGAGAGGTTGAGGTCGCCTTCGCTGGAGGCCGTGTTGGCACCGGCTTCCCCGCCGCACTGTCGTGACCAGACAGCACCGGTCGCCTATGCAGCAGGACCGTCCCCTGTGGGACCAGTACCGCTTGCTTCCACATCGGTGCCGGCCTCGGCACAAGCCACCAGGCTTCACTCGGTGCTCAACTGGGCTCTGCCTCCCTCGGTGCTGGGACCTCTTCCAGACCCCGTCTTGACTGCACCGGTGCCCTGTCACCCAGGTCTTGTGGCACCGTCTACGGCACCATCATCGGTGCCAGCGCTGAGCAGCTTTCCCGGGGTGCGGCTCCAGTCTTCGGCACCGGACCATTCAGCATCAGCCTCTTCGGCACCGACGCAAGTTTCGGCACCGTTACAGGCACCGACATCGACCCCGTGGGCCGTGCCAGTGCCACTATCACCGATAACGTCGGTCTCTTCGGGATTCGTCTCACAACCGGTACCGACTTCGACAGCGCAGCCATGCACCGTGTTGACAACACAAACGCAACTGGCACCGGCACCGGGACCGGTCCTCCCCCTGCCGCAACTGGCCCACGTCTCCGCGCCGGGACATGTACTCTCGGCACCGGGAACTGTCCTCCCAGTGCTGCAACCGGCTCCCCTCCGGGCACCGGGGGCCGTCCTCCCCGTGACACAAGCGGCTCTCCTCCGGGCACCGGGGGCCATCCTCCCCGTGCTGCAACCAGCACCAGGACCTGTTTTCCCGACGCCGGCACGCCCTCATCGCTCGCACGCGGGCAAACCTGAGTCTATGGCCAGGTTTGCCCCCCCCTTGGTGGCAGGGCATTCGTCATCTGCGCCTCCCTGGCCTGAGTCTGACTACTCGTCAGATTCTGATGCGGCCTCGTTCAGATCGGAGTCCTCAGGAGTTTCCTCGAGTCATAGATCCCGTTCCCTACACCGGCGTGATCGTCCATGTATGCAGCAGACTTGGCCGCCTCAACCGCAATGGCCTTTCTGGACACCGTGGGCTTACCACCAGTGGCAGGGGCCTGTGCCCCCTCTGTAGTGTCCGGTGTCTCGGGGCACCAAGCACAACTGTCGGCGTCACTGTCACGACCCTCTCCTTCCCCCCAGAGGTAGGTTTCTGCAGATGCTGCTACTGAGCCACAACCGCCGGTGCCGGAGCTGCTTCTGCAAATGGTGCCGCCTGCCCAGCTGGCTCCTCAACCGGGCCCAGCACTGGATCCGGTACCGATCCAGGAGTCGTCCTCATCTTCGTCTCCTGATGAAGCCCTGGCGGATCCCGCACCAGCGTTGCCTACTGTGGATGCTCGAGTGCACCAGGATCTGCTTAGGCATCTGGCCTCCAACCTGGGTGTCCCAGTGGAACCAGTAGTTGAGGATACGGACCCCATGGTTGACATCCTCTCGGACGATGCCCCCGCCCACTTGGCTTTGCCACTTAATAAAACCGTGGCCAAGATTACTAATGCCCTGTGGCAGACCCCGGCGTCCCTCACCCCTACCTTAAAGGGAGTCGAGAGGTGCTATCGCATTCCCCAGTTGGGGCACGAACACTTGTACTCCCAACCTGTTCCGGGGTCCTTGGTCATTCAGGCTGCGGCTCAAAAGGAGAGGCTTCCCCAGCCAGGGCCGTCCCCGAAGGCTAGGGAGCCCAAACGCCTTGACCTGATGGGCCGTAAGGTGTATGCCACTAGCGGGGTGCAACTCCGCATTGCTAACCAGCAAGCGATGCTGAGTCGTTATGCTTATAATACATGGCAAGCGGTGGATAAGTTTAAGGATAAGCTCCCTGCCGAGGCCCGTCAGGAGTTTGTGGCCATGACTTCGGAGGGCAGAACCATCACCCGCACGGCCCTTCAGGCTTCCCTGGACGCCATTGACTCTGCAGCCTGCACCATGGCATCGGGTGTAGTTATGTGCCGTGGTGCCTGGCTGCAGGTGTCTGGAATACCTCCGGATGTCCAAACTACGATCCAGGACCTGCCTTTTGATGGCAAAGCGTTGTTTTCG
The DNA here is from genome assembly GCA_032595735.1 of Pelochelys cantorii. Lineage (NCBI taxonomy): Eukaryota > Metazoa > Chordata > Testudines > Trionychidae > Pelochelys > Pelochelys cantorii. The sequence goes on along the minus strand of CM064326.1, from coordinate 325,352,363 downwards.
GAGCACACGGACTCCAGGCTCCATACACTTAAGGACATGAAGTCTACTCTCCGGTCCTTGGGGATCCACAAGCCGGCCCCGCAGCATCGTCAGCTGCCATACAGACAGCAGGGGAGAACACAGTCCCAGGTCCCCCGTGGGGATTACTGGAGACGCCGTCCTCGTGCCCCCAGTGGGGGTGCGGGGGCGGCTGCGGGCCCCTCGTCCGCAAGGGGTCGTCGATGTCACCCGAGAGGGGACAACCCCCGTGGGGTTGGTCAAGGCTCCTCCCAGCAGCCCAAGCACCAGTTTTGACGGTCTGCTAGAGAGTCACGCACCAGCCTCCCACCCTGGACCCCCGTTTGGGGCCAGGTTATCCCGGTTTGCCCACGCCTGGGCAGAAATCACCACCGATGCCTGGGTTCTAAAAATAGTCAGAAATGGCTATACCATCCCCTTCCTGGGCTTGCCCCCTTCCAACCTGCCAGCCCTGTCCCTTTTCAGGGACACCTCTCACGAAGGCATCCTCCGTCAGGAGGTGCTAGCGCTCCTCGAAAAGAGAGCCGTGGAGAGGGTCCCCTCACATCTGAAGGGCAAAGGGTTTTATTCCCGCTATTTCATTGTCCCAAAACCCAAGGGCAGGGTTCGTCCCATCTTAGAGCTCAGGGACCTCAACAAGACGGTGGTGAAATCCAAGTTCAGAATGGTAACCCTGGCCTCTATCATCCCGGTTTTACAGTTAGGAGACTGGTACGCAACTCTCGATCTCAAGGATGCTTACTTCCATGTGGCAATAAGACCCAGCCACAGGAGGTTTCTCCGTTTTATTGTTTCCAAATGCCACTTCCAATTTACGGTGCTCCCATTTGGCCTTTCAACAGCACCCAGGGTCTTTACAAAATGCATGGCAGTCATAGCGGCGTTCCTCCACAAAAAAGGGGTACACGTCTTTTCGTACCTAGACGACTGGCTGATTCGTGGTCATTCCTACGAACAAATGGAGGCCCATGTTTCCCTCACAAGGGCCCTCTTCGTCAGGCTGGGGCTCGTGCTAAATGAGGAAAAGTCATCGTTGACTCCCTCTCAGCACCTCGAATTCATAGGTGCCCTCCTGGACGCCAGGGTGGCAAGAGCACTCCTCCCCAGATCCAGGTTTCTGTCCATAGTGGAGCTGGTCTCCAAGTTAACCCAGTTCCCCATCACGACTGCCCGGGTCTGCTCGAGGCTGCTGGGACACATGGCGGCATGTACATATGTGGTACGCCATGCTCGAATGAGGCTCAGGCCTTTGCAGGCCTGGTTGGCAAGGGCATTCAACCAGTCCAGGGGCCTCTGGGACACGGTTCTCACAGTGCCTCCGGAGGTGATAGCCTCCTTACAATGGTGGACCCAGGAGGCGGTGGTGTCTAGCGGGGTTCTGTTCACTGTACCTCCCCCCTCGCTTATACTGGTCACAGATGCTTGCGACCTGGGTTGGGGAGCACACATGGGGTCTCACAGAACCCAGGGTTTATGGTCCCCTGCAGAGCGGGCTCTGCACATAAATGTCCGGGAGCTCAGGGCAGTGAGGAGAGCCTGCGAGACCTTCCTGTCGAAGCTCTCTCGCCGCTCTGTCCTGGTCCGCCTGGACAACATGGCGGCTGTGTTTTACCTCAACAGGCAGGGGGAAGCCCGGTTGCCTCCCCTCTGCCGCGAGGCTCTGTGCCTCTGGGACCTGTGCGTAGAGCACGACATTGTTTTGCAGGCAGAGTACCTGCCGGGGTGCAAAAACTTGCTGGCCGATGCTCTGAGGAGGTCCTTCGGAGCCCACGAATGGTCTCTCAAGGATTCGGCCCTTCGTCAGGTCTTCCACAGGTGGGGTTGTCACCTAGTAGACCTGTTTGTCTCGGCACGCAACACCAAGTGCCGGAGTTACTGCTCCCTGTTGGGGCGGGGGGTACACTCCAGGGGGCATGCCATGACCATGCCGTGCCCGGCGGGCATCCTCTATGCTTTCCCTCCGTTTCCCCTAATTCCCAGGGTTCTGACCAGGGTCAAGACCTTCAGGTCCACGGTCATCCTGATAGCCCCTCGGTGGCCCAGGCAATTCTGGTTCCGAATCCTGGTGGACATGCTCAGCAAGGAGCCTATAACGCTCCCACCAGTTCGGGATCTCCTGCCCCAACCTTGGGATGGGGGGACCATGGTTCACCCAAATCTCAGCTCTCTCCACCTGACGGCCTGGTTTATCCGTGGCTGACCCAACCGGAAAGGGAATGTTCCCAGGAGGTACACATGGTGCTCCTGAGTCGCAGGAAACCGTCTACCAGGCAGTCGTACGCAGCCAAGCGGCAGCGGTTCTCGTCTTGGGTGTCCAGAAGGGGAGCGCACCCGTCCTGTGATCCTGTCCTGTCCATTCTGGACTACCTCTTTGAACTTAGGTCCAGTGGCCTCTCTACCTCCTCCATCAAAGTCCATGTGGCATCCCTCTCCGCCTTCCATGTTGGTTCGGCAGGAGTCTCTCTGTTTTCTGACCCTGTGGTAAAAAGGTTCCTTAAGGGTTTGGATAAGTTGTATCCCTTGGTTAGACCCCCTCTCCCCGCTTGGGACCTTAACCTCGTGTTGTCTAGACTTGTGTCTCCCCCCCTTTGAGCCGCTGGCCATGTGTTCTTTGAAGCACCTCTCTATGAAGGTTGCGTTCATTGTGGCCATTATGTCGGCTCGCAGGGTCTCCGAGCTGAGGGCGTTAACTGTAAACCCGCCCTACCGAGTGTTTTCTGACAATAATGTGAGGCTCCACCCTCACCCGGCCTTTCTCCCCAAGGTGGTGTCACTGTTCCACTTGTCCCAAGAAATTTACCTCCCGGTTTTCTTCCCAAAGCCCCACGCTTCCCCTAAGGAGCAAGTGCTCCATTCCCTGGACTCTAGACATGTGCTAGCCTTTTATATTGATAGGACTAAACCCTTTCGCAAATCCACACAATTGTTTATTGCTGTCGCTGACAGAATGAAAGGGCTTCCCATTTCGACCCAGAGGTTGTCCAATTGGGTCGCAGGGTGTATCAGGGAGTGTTATGCCTTAGCCGGCAAGGTCCCGCCCCAGGTTACAGCACATTCCACCAGGGCACAGGCGTCCTCTGTAGCTTTTGGGGCGCAGGTTCCAATGACTGAAATCTGCAGGGCGGCCACGTGGTCGTCACTCCATACCTTCACAGCGCACTACGCACTACCACAGCAGGCTAGGGAGGATGCAGGGTTGGGCTCTGCGGTCCTCAGCTCTGTATTGTAAATATATATGTTTATCTGTACCACATTGCACTTTTTCTACAGTTTTTTCTATGTTCGGTTAGTTGAATAAATATGTTTGGATTGTTCAACTTTCATGGACTTCTCTTTCTGAGTGCTCCGATCCCTCCTCCTTGAAGTGGGGTTGGCTTGGAAGTCACCTAATTCGAATGGACATGAGCAACCACTCGAAGAAGAAAGAACGGTTACTTACCTGTAACTGTTGTTCTTCGAGATGTGTTGCTCATGTCCATTCGATTCCCCCCCACCTCCCCTTTGTCGGAGCGTCCGGCAAGAAGGAACTGAGGTGGGGGAGCGCCGGCAGGGGTACTTATGCCCCGCCATGGCAGCGCCACTCCAGGGGGCGCCCTGCCGGCGCTATGGGTACCGCTAGGGAAAACGCTCTGGAAGACGCAGTGCACGCGGTGCACACACCTAATTCGAGTGGACATGAGCAACACGTCTCGAAGAACAACAGTTACAGGTAAGTAACCGTTCTTTCTAACAATCAATTCCCATGGGAATATTTGCTAGCTAGTTTATGGATTGCAGAGTCAATTGAGCCCTTCCTGTGTGTCCAAAAGGCCTCTTTGAACTGCTTCTTCCCCACTTGCCAAAACTTTTCTGAGGAAATTAATGTGAATTTCCCCCTTTTGAGCCCCTCCAATGTATTTATCTGTTTCAAGCTGATAAAATAAAAGCAAGTAAAAAAATACTGGGAAGAATACTACCGTCTCACAATGGAAAACAATTGTGCAAAATATGTTCACAGAATTTCAAGGTCAAGCATTTAAACATTCTTCGTGCCATCTTAAATGACCTTTTTTGTTAAATTGAGTAAGCTCCTCAAAATGAATACCATAACAAAACCATCATCAGTCAGTCAGGTATGACTCCATAATTATCACGTTGCTGTACATCATGGCCAAGAGGAACTTCATGGTGGAAGATGGGGAAAAAAATATTCCTGTTCCAAAACCCAGGTCACTAGTCACTGGAGTTAATGGGGACCTTCCTAAAAGTGACCCACAGTAGCATGTTCATGCGTCTGTCCAGTAGAGAGCACTGATGCACATATATACTACACAGTTAATTACAATACATGTTTAATTATACAGAACTAATTGAAAGGTAGTCTCAGAAGTGCAATAAAAAATATTTCAAATGCAGATCTTCAGGAGACAGTAAAGAGCGGAATCAAAGTGCCCGAACTCCTTAGAACAAAGATGTGCAGCTATGGGAAATTTAGCATTGATTGAAGTGCTTTAAGATTAGATGAAGAGGAGCATCAAGTGCTGAGATGACAAATTAATAGAGCCCTGTGCGGATATGAAATTTGTATCTGCATCCATATCTGTATCTGCAAAATGAGCCACAGTATCTGTACTGGCATCCGCAGATGCGGATACCCGCAGATATAAAGTGGATAACCGCAAATTTGAAGGGCTTTACATAAAAAATTTGTATCCACATCCATAGCTGCAGATATCCACGTCCACATCTGTGAATGCAGATACCCAGGGACATAAAGCAGATATCTGCAGATTTGGGGGGGGGGGCTCTACAAATTAATTCATTGAAATAAAAATTGTATCAAACTTTTGTGAACTAGAGCACTTCCTAGATCAGTGTTTCTTAAACTGTGTTCCGTGGCAAGTCAGACGTGTGCCATCGAGAAAACAGAAAAAATTCTGCGCCCACGCCCCCTGCAGAGCCTGTAGACAGTTCCCCCTGTGGCTGCCCCCCGTCCCACGGGGCCTCCGCTGCTGCTCAGCCTCCTCCTCCTCCACGTGTGCAGGCAGCGCCTTTTACAGCAGCTGAGAAGCCACTCCCGGACCACAGCGTTTTAAAACTGCCACCTGCGGAGAACCTGGCTCAGGCTCTCCCTCCCTCCCCCCACCTGCAGTGCGCTTGGGCTCTGCTGCCTCCCGCTCCCCAGGGCGCGCTTGGGCTCTGCTATCCCCCATGTGCTGCTTCTCTCTCTCCCCTGCGCCCCTCCCCAGCCTGCTGGGGAAGTGGCAGAGTTTAATCTGGCGGGGACGGTTGGGGTTTCTGCTCTCCTTCCGATCCCCCCTCCCCCACCCTGCCAGCGGGAAGCCTGGCCTGGTGCTGCAGCTGTGCTGGGTTCCCTGCTGCATGTGGGGGGGGGGACTGAGCTCTCCACCCCCCACCCCGAGGAACAAGAGCATGCACCCTGGAGGCTTTCCCTGCTGCAGCAGGGTGCCAAGCCAGGTAAGCGTCCCCCCTCATGCCCAGATCCTGCACCCAAACCCCCCTCACTCCCCTCCCTCTGCCAAGACCCTGCAGGGGTCTGACACCCTGCCCCAAGTCCCCTCCTGCACCCTCCCCACCCCAAGTCCCCTCCTCTACCCTCCCTCCTGGCCAAGTGGGGGTTTTTTCTTTGTTTTGCTCGACAAATTTTCCCTGGGAGCTGTGGTGTGTGGGTTTTTTTGGGTTTTCTGGCTCGACCAAAAAATCGTTGGTGTTCCCCATAAAAAAAAATTATTGTTTGGTGTTCCTCAGTCTTAAAAAGTTTAAGGAACACTGTCCTAGATCATGTCCATATTGGAAAAAAAAGTGTCACAAGTTTCATAGACAGTAATAAAAGGAAGAGACACATGCCCTTTCGATGCTTAGATTAGGCAAAGGATTTTGAAACTGTGATGGAATAAACAAATTGAAAAGGATACAAGACAACACTCCAGTCAGTAATGGAAACAGGTTACCAATCTTTTAGACACACTAAAATTTTAATAGGGTAGCATTAGCAATTATCCATTTTTTACACTGCATATTTATTTGGACAAAGTGATTAACAGGTTTGAGCAAGAGTGTAAAGCATACTAACAGCATGAAAGTATTAACTAGATGATATATCACAGTATTACACAAAGCACAGCTTGGGTCACTATTTAAATGTATGCCATAAAAATGTTAATGTATTCATTTTAAGTCAGCCAAGATAGAATTAAAACCCATCAGTGAAATAGGTCTGGAAGGGAATAGTCTGTAGTGTCAAGTAGTCATCGCCTCTAGTTTTATTCTTTCAAATAAAGTGCTGTGGTTTATAGTCAATTGGAAGAGTCAGTGCCTAGAAAAAGGACAATCCAAGGAATAGTCTCATTGGGCATAACCTTGAGGGTGACAGAGGGACTGAATATTTTCTACATTTAATTATGATTTTCTGGCACCTTCTTTCTCTTTATTTTTTTCTTCATTCTGCCAGACTGTACTGTAAGGTTTGACAGTTTAGAATTGTAACATTTTCCCTTTGTTTTATCCAAGAAGATAATTAATAACATAATGATAACATTCTTCTTAGTCTTAATTCCCCGTTAAATTTCTGTTCTATAACAAACAAATTACTGTAGATCCTGGAGGAACAATGTAGTGTGCATTGAAAGAACCTTTCCATTATAAATTGATCAAATAGATTTTATCCTTAACAATTCAATATATGTTACTAATTATTAATTATTTATGGTGATTATTATTTTTCCCATGTCAAGGGACTGATTCATAAGGCTAATTGATCAGTATTTGTCACAAGACTCAAGGACAATGAGGGAAAATGGCTTTATGACACCCTTGCTGCTTTTTAATTCTAGGATGAGCATAATTTAGAGGAACATGAAAGCTTTTGTAATTTGCATCTAGCTGCCCATGGCTCTAACAGACCATTCCAGCACTGGGAATAGCCAGAGCTGCTTCATTCAAATCCCTTTTCCCCAACCACATCCCTTTTGATGAGGGCTTAAGGAAGGATTCCCACTAGGGTATTCCTATATAGCCAGTTAGGCCCACTTTACAATCCCTTTGCTTCAGCAGGGTGGCATAAGGGACCAGTATACACCAGAATCAGGCCTATGATTTTGTTCCAAGCAGTTTATCATTTGAGTTGCATATTCTCATAAAAAATCTTAATACAAATTATCTTTGGTCCTGTTTGTTTACCAGACATATCTTTGTTTTGTGGAAATTATCAGATGTCCTAAGAACTATTTTCTACACTTGATTTCTGCACAGAATGAGGGCAGGATATAGCCTTAAATCAGGAACAGAATTATTATTAAGTAGTGTACAGGCAATGAGTGTATTCTTGGACAAGTTACAACTTGCTAAAACACCCCACTCATGGCACATTTCTTCTATGCAGTGAAAAATCATAAGAATTTTCTCTCAAGCACTGCTACAGGCTAAGGACCAACTGGCTAAGCAGCAGTTCAGCAGCAGGGATCAAAGTGGATGAGAAGCTGGATATGAGTCAAAAGTGTGCCCTTGTAGCCAAGAAGGCTAACAGCATATTGTGGTGCATTAGGAGGAAGACTGTCAGCAGACCTAAGGAAGTGATTATTCCCCTTTATTTAGCACTGGTGAGGCCACATCTGGAGTATTGCATCCATTTCTGGGCCCCCATTACAGAAAGAATGTGGACACATTGGAGAAAGCCCAGCGGAGGGCAACAAAAATGATTAGGGGGCTGGAGCACAGGATTTATGAGGAGAGGCTGACGGCTTATTTAGTCTACAGAAGAGAAGAATGAGGGGGGATTTGATAGCAGCCTTCAATTACCTAAAGGGAGGTTCCAAAGAGGATGGAGAGAGGCTGTTGTCAGTAGTGACAGATGACAGAATGAGGAGCAATGGTCTCAAGTTGCAATGGGGGAAGTCTAGGTTGGATATTAGGAAAAACTATTTCACTAAGAGGGTGGTGAAGCACTGGAATGAGTTACCTAGGGAAGTGGTAGAATCTCCAGCCCTATGATTCTGTGATTCTCTCTCTTTCTGTTCTTTGGTAATTCATTGCTTGCAATGTTCTTTAACACAGGTCTCTGTGTCACTAAATCACTGTTCTTTCATGGGTACAGAACTGGACTGGAGGCAGGATATTAAGACTAGAGTGAAAGAGATTACACTGGGGCAAAGCAGAGTAATACACAAAGTCAGTCATGCTTCAAATTCAGATCAATGAAAATGTGTAAATAAATCATCCTGTTTGACATATACATCCAGGAGCAAATCTGCTACATAGTGCTGAGCTCAAAAGGCCAGTCTGGGCCCTAGGCTGATATACATAGGGCAGGTAAAAGACAATAGAGCCTACTACAGTCTTAGGAACAGTTCTGTGCCTCCACCAACCACGCTGCTTATACCTGACCTTCCATTCCCCCTTCCTGTAGTTTTGCAGAGTCCCAGCAGAATTCAGCTCAACATTATGCAGGGAGTGTGCATTGCCTGCAAAGCACCTCAGCATCTTCTTTCCCTCCTCTTGAGAGCTGGAAAACCACACATGCACTGCTCCTTAGGGAGACGTACTTAGTCACATAAGCTATAGCTATGGGCAGGATTTGCCCTTTAATTAGACGTTTCTGAAGCTTGAAAGCATTGTTTGGTGAAAAAAGACCTGAATGCAAACAAACCAGTTTCTCAGTTCTACAGAATCTGAAGTGAAGTTCCTTACATGTGGAGCTGTCTGTTCGTTACATGAGGAGCTGTCTTACCCCCTGAAAAAAACTAGATGAAAATTAAACAAAATGTCTTTTTGTTGACATTTTTTCTGATTTTGGTCAAGAACCTAAAAACTCAAAACCTTAATATTTTTCAGTTTTCTGCATCTAAAACCTGAACATCTTTTTAAAACTGAAAATAAATTTGTTTTTTGATTAAAAACCCCTCTTTTTTACAGTAGCTTAATTTTTTGGTGAAAATGTCCATTTAATTGAAAAAGCATTTTCCATTTAAAAAAAGCATCAGTGGAAATCTTTGATCATTTCTATTCAGTTGTAAAATCTAGTATCATTGGAGAAAAAGAGTATATTTTTGTTATTCTTAGGAAGGTAGCCAATGTAATTAATCAAAAATCTGTGAACTAAAGTAAAAGTTTTTCAAAAGATTCTGTGTCATTTTCCCTGTCAGTTGAGTGTTTGGAGACCATAAATATGGTTTCTCGTTTTCATTTTAGAGTGAAAGTCACCAACTAACAAACACTGATTCTAATTTTATTATGAACAACTTCCAAAAAGAAATACTGATAAAAACAGAGGGTGGAATCCTGGCTCCACTGAAGTCTATAGAAGAACTCCCATTGACTCCCCAGGAGTTCACCAAAACCACGGTAATATTTCCTGATCCTGCAAACTCACACACATGAGCAGTCCCACTCAATCCAAAAGGACTAGTCATTGGTATGTTTGCAGGACTGGGGTCACATATATTAAAGAAGTGTTGTGGGATGCATTCTGCATGCTCTGTGCTCCACAGATATTGAATGCCCAGGTGAGCCACTGAAGCCTGAGAGTAACAAATTTTTAGTAACATTAGCAATCTTTTTTTGTCTAACTTAAGCTTCGAAAATTGTCTCATTTTTTTATTTGTATGTTTGTCATTTTCCTTGAACAACCTATATTAGCTTCAAACTATGTAGAGAAACCCTGGTTTTGTAGATTAAAAAGCAAACAACCAGACAAAAAATAAACTCCTAAAAATCAGTAAAAATCAGAATGGAAAATTATATTATTTGCTTATAAATTACACGTATGTTCCACTGTGCAATCACACTGCAGGTGGTTTTTCACTGCTATTTTCAAAGATATCCAGACAGGGATGGACATCTTACTTTTCAAATGTTTAACTCTCTTAAAAGCTTGGAGATTTGTCGGAACTTGAAGTGAATCTTTCTCCTAGGTTTGGATCCTGCAGCACCTTGTTACCAACTAAGAAGTACAGGTGAAGTGGGGCAAAAAAATAGTCTCAGATCTCTTACACAGTCAATCAGTGAAACTGTTCTTTATATCAAAACCCCAAGGAGTTCAAAGAAACTCTCAGTCTGAAGTTAACTTTTTTATAATGCTGTTTTCTGTAGTCATTCAGAAGCTTATTTTGGATTTTATAGATGTCAGCTGAGCCTGCATTTTGTGAGAAACCAGATACTTGGGGTCTGTCCCTCTCTTATTTAGGGCCTGTTTTAAGATGTGTTATAAATCCAGTCATCATGGGTACATAGTGACGTATCGTCATACTTCACCAATAACTCCTAGATACTATACTGGAATAAAAAAATTATTGCAAATGTGTACAAAATCATTTGGTTCCTTTATTACAGGGGTGGACAAAGATTCGGTCCACGGGCCGGATCCGGTCTGCAGGGTTAATCCCTGGCGGGCCCCCACCTCCATGTTTACCTACACCTCTGCAGGTATCGGAGGTTTGCAGCTTGCATTGGCCGTGAATCACCATTCATTGCCAGTGCGAGTGGCGGGAAGCAGCATCCTAGTCCACACCACTTCCCATCACTCCCATTGGCCACGAACAGCGATCTGCAGCCAATAAGAGCTGAGATAATCCAATGCTTACAAAAGCGCAGGTAAACATAGCAGCAGCAGCCTGCCAGGGATTAACTCTGGTAAAGAAATCAGTGCATTAAGTGCTTTACGCAGAATGAATAAGTTCCATTCTTGGAAGAATTTGCAGCCCAAATATATACACAGAAAGGCAGGAGTGCCCAAGACAAAAAACAGAGTAGGTGACTGAGTAAATTCAGCATTGTCAGTGCCATAATTGGTCTATGAAATTTTGCCCATACTTTACAGTAGGGAGGATTAAGATTGATGTGACTTTTGGAAAGGGTTCGTTGTGAGGTGATATCTGAACTAGGAGAGGGAAGAGGCATGCTTCCTAATTTGCCTTCCTCCTGTGGGCCCATGTTCAGTGCAGATTCTTGAGAGAATTCTCTGAGGGCCGCTAACTGGACAGTCCCCCCTAGGCTTCAGGTAGGAGCCCCCATTAGCACTCTGCCACCTTCACCACCATAGGTGGCCCCAGTAAGCCCCCAGGTCTCCCAGCCCCCTGGCTGGAGCCTCCCCCTGACCTGAATCTTACACTTCTCTGCCCTAAGATCCCCACACCTCCCATCACCTTCCCTGAGTTTTTCACCCCCTGCCCTGACTTCTGTACCCCCACCCGCTGCCCTCAGCCTTACTACACCTCCCAGCCCCCTGCCCTGACTACTGCACCTGCCACACCCACAGATCCCTGCCCAGAAGGACCCGAGCAATGCCCAGTAAATATTCTAATACATAGATAAAGCCATGCTTACACTTAGCGGCCTTGTCAACATTTTCACTGCTTCATAGGCTCTTAGAAGACATTTAGGGGTAAATTAGAGCTGAATAACAGTACAGAACACTGAGCGCCAGGACTGGTGACTGTAAACAAATTTTACGGAACCACAGGAAAGTTGGCCACTCCCATGATAAGTAGACATCTGGCTAACTAAATTTATGCCGGACCACAGATGTTGCCAGACCAGAGAGTCCTGGACTAGAGAAGTTCAACCTGTATAAGAAAGTAAAAAAGGGAGTGAGAGAGCCAGTATGCCTAGCTAAAGTTGGGCCTATACTTGGAGCTGGTGGTGTTATTGCCAGCTCAAGGAGCCTTACATAAGTTAGCTGTGACTAAATTAGCAAACTAAAAATATAGCGTAGCTGTAGCAGTACATGTGATGGGTGGGATTAATTGCTCTGCGCATGTATCCATCCTGAGATTGTAGGCATGCACCTTTGGTCTCTTTCCAATAGCTATACTATTTTTTAGCATGTTAGCTTTATTAATGATAGCCTGCGTATTTGTCCTTGAGCTTGGAATTTTGCCCCCAGTTTAAAGGGCAGACATATCCTAACTCTGCATTTCATTGTCCCTTTTCTACACTGCTTATCACTGGACCTCAATAGAAATGGTTTTATGAAGAAGTCTGACAAGAGAACAATGAAATGCAACTGCTTTCACTGCCAGGATGAAGGGATTAGACTTTATATTTTTATAAATGTGAGAAGACACTGCTAGTAAGCATTTATTGACACCAGGCAAGCTCAATCCACTAGCCCCCTCTTCCCGAATTAATCAGCAGGTGGGTCCCAAAACCCCACCAATCCCCAGTGATCAGTTGGCAGTCAAGGCCTTCTGTGATGGGGATGTTACTGAATTTAACTAAAGTCATAAAAATTAAAATGTCAGATTTTTGCACTTATTATATTCTCCCAATTAAAACCTGATGTGCTGGGTCTTCATAGTTGAATGAAGACTTTTGCACCTAAAGAGAATTGAGGACACAATAAATATTCATGTGATCGACTGTATAACAGATTAGAAAAGGACAGCTGGCTCAGGAGGGCTCATTTGCTTGATTTAGTTTCTGTTTCCATTTATATTAAGAAAATATGGCAAGAAGTTATTATCTGCCAGAGGATTTAATAGATACAGTAGAGCTTTGATTTTTTTTTTCCTCTTCGGGTGATCACTTCTGATGTTTACCTATTGTACATGAAAAAATGTGAGAAAATAGCCCAGTGACTTTTTTAATACAGTACCATGCTATTTCAACTGTTAGGGGGAAATGAAAGAACATTACATGTATAGATGTGGGAAACATTACTTGTTGGTAACACCAGCTTGTAATGTTCAGTGGTTTCTAGCAGGCATGCTGAGAAATTACTTGGAGCTCAGTATGGCTTTTGTGAATCTGAGTCAGGAGAAATCATTTTTGTTTATAAAGAAAGCAAGAGATGGAAAGAGTAAGGGAATGGCAGCATTTTATTTAGCACCTAAGGTCTATTCTGATCTTGTATATGCACACGAAGCTAAAGCAATCATATGGATCACAGCAAAAAAAACTTTAGTGGCAAAGGTACAAAAGCAGGGCTTTGTACTAGTGTTATCTTTAAAGCATAGATATTTTACTAAATATCTTTAAAAATAAAACAGTTTACAGATAGCTGTAAATAAGTCTGTTAACTACATCAGACCTTCCACACTTTTTAATCAGTGTTATGTTAAAAATGTGTCCTATTCCTTTGACGCCTAAATTCAGAATTCAAGACTTGTCTTGATTTTCCTAAAATTACTTTTGTGTTAGTCATGACAAAGTGCCAAGCCAGACATTAAGCACTTGTATAGAGGTTGCCCTGGGCTAATTTGTACTTCTAACACAAATGCATCAGGTACCCCTTCAGTGACTTCTTTGACCAGCTTCTCAAGCCTTGCAAACATTGCAGAGATGCCATGCTCTCTATTTTTTTCATAATCCTCACAATTTTAAAGTAATTATGAAATTACTAATTCAGGTTAAAATCTACTGATTTTGCAAGCTGAAGCATGTATGTATACACACACACACATATGAAAAATATGTGTATGTGTGTGTCACTCACCAACACTTGGGTCCAACAAATGTAGCAAATAGGATGGCCGTTGGGACATTCTTCTCCAGTGCTCCTGTAGCACATACACAGACTGCACAATGGGGATCTGATAGTAGACAAGCCATGGAAAATGTGAATGGTTTGAGAGGCTTTTGGATTCCTCCCTCCCTCCCCACGCCCCAGTCACAGGCTGCGTGTTACATTCTAACTATCCCATGCTATCTCTGCTGGACAGTGTTAATGCAACCAGTGTGCCAGCAGGGTGCATAGTAGCGACCTACAACCTGTGGCTTGAATTGTGAATCCAGAACCACAAACCCTTGCTGACAATAGCCGCAGCTTGCTGCTTACTGGATCCTCACTGTGCTGTGGGGGAGAGAAGCTGGAGGGGTAGGAAGAGGAAGAGCTGGCGGAGGAGAGAGAATATGTAATAGCGTAGGGAGAACAGGCGGAGGATTATCCCAAGAAGGAGGTCCAGTCCAGGACTGGCAAGGTAATTAAGACCTAAGCAGCCTAGGAGGGCAACTTTCCTAGTGCTATGCCTCCTCTTCTCCCTGTTTGGGGGTGGGCCAGGTGCACGAAGAAGAAAGATAGGCCCACTGTGTGCGCCTAAAAGTCAGGTCTTCAAGCAGGCACTCGTTTTTACAAATAGAAGCGGAAGTGTCAGGTCCCTTGTGAGCACATTTGACACTATCCACTTCTGTAAGTTTGCTATGTTCCAGTGTAAGCCTCCCAATCCACTTTGGGATCTGGGGTTATGATTTCACTCACTGGGTGTATAATATTTTTAATGGGAAAGTAAAATATTATTTTTTTCACCAACAGACACCAGCATGATAAAAGATAGGTATGTGGATTTTGCACAGAGGATGTTGAATTTTCTCAGTAATTGTGCAAAGCCACTAAGGTGACGCTATTAATATTTTACAGGTCACAAATGTATTAGATATTTAGTATTTACTTACAATCGTTTTTGACAAATTCTGTTCCACGGTCACTAAATAGAACATTACAATGTAAATACATTAAAAATTGTAGGTTGCTCTAGGCATGCTAATTATAGTTTGTCTTGTTCACTGAACTAGTTCTATTTTGTAATGGTTCACTTGACTACAGGATGTGACTTTATTTTTAAAATGAGATTTGTTTTATAGGAACTTCGTTACTGGCATGGTATTGCATCTAAAGTACCAGCTGGTTATTCTTTCTTTAATTGTTTGCCTCTTTAGTCACATAATTTTCCTGTTATTACAATTTTTTTAAAACTATTACCAACTTTCAGCCACTGCCTATCACAATTCCAATTTTCTGCAAATATTACCAAAAGTGATCATTTCTATCATAACAGATTTATAAAGTGAAAACTGTTTTTTTTTTCTAATCCAAGTCTGGCTGTAATAGCCTATTTTGCTGAGCGTTACCTACAGCAAATTAGCAAGGTAGTTAGAGCATAGAAAGCTAAGAGAGAGAAGTGGCAATAGTCAAAATAAAAGGATAGCTATCAAGTTCAGGGAATAATCCTTATTAGCTACAAGATTATTCATTTTATGATGTGATTCATCATCTTACTTTTAATAATTCCTTTCATTTTAAAGTGCTCGGCAAATTAGGATAATTTCAGCCACCTCTTGGACAGAACATGGCAGTTGCTTAACAATATCAAGCAACACTGCAAAACATCATAAAGCTGCTAACCTACAAAGAGGTCTACAAGCACAAGCTCTATTCCCTGAGCAAATCATTGGGACACTGTGAGGTCATTAAAGTGTGTGGTTTGGGATCCCTTGGCAGGATTGAGGCCACTCAGGAAATAAAGAAAATAAAGTATCAGAATAAAACTGCAGGGGACATTTAATTAGGAAGAGTGTTTCTAAGGGCTAGTTCCTACAAGGTACTGATTAGCAGTCTATCCACAATTCAGTGTAACACAGCTTCAACCATGTGAGTAGCCCCATTGAAGTCTATGGAACTACTCACACACAGTTAAGCACATGCTGAAGTGTGTCACTGGATCAGAGCCAAAAAATTCAGCACCTTGCACAATTGAACCTTAGCTGTTCAACACCACTGAGGCTATGTCTAGACTGCAAAGGTAAGTCAGAAAAAGATACACAAATTGCGAACCGCTGTTTGCGTATCTCTTTCCACTTTTCTATCAAAAGAGGCTTTTCCGAAATTTGGCGCATCTACACAGCACCAAATTTTGGAAAAACTTGCTCTTTCAACACATCCCTTTAAAGCAGACATGTTCCTTTAATGCAGCATTGCTTTTCTGGGATACTTCCGGATGCAGCCTCAGTGAAGGTAGAGGAACAGCATGGTCTGAAAAATAAATACACACAGCAACAAGACCTGAGAAGTTTAAACATGACTATCACTTTGAAACAACTGTCACATTTTGAGATGACTTCAGATTAATGGGAGGAATACACCCACCTGAAGAGAGAGCATATTTCATATATTATTGTTACATTAATTTCACATATTCCTAACTACTAACCATATGCTGATCTATATAAAACATGAATTTTCACCTATCTAGGTTATACACCACAGGATCTGATAACACAAAGAAAGTTACTTATCCTCAAAAGAAAGCTACATAAGATCTTTGATCACTCTTTACTATGGGATGAGTGTGCATTCATCCACATCCACAAGGAATGAAAATGAAGTGGGGCTCTTAAAACCATGTGTCACAATATTCTCGGTGACTGCTGCAGACTTGGACACCTGCAATATATGAATTACAATCTGACTACCCCCGTGATGAGAGATAAGATAGAGTTCTTTCTGCAGAGCATATCTCACACTACAGAGTCACTGCTGTTCAAAAGAAAATTATTTGGAGAATTGCTTCCACGGAATTCCTTATACAAAGGGTGAAAAGACTAGTACAGAACTTCAAAGGCAAGTGGAAATGTTCAACCCCCTGCTAAAGTGTTTTGTGCATGTTTTAAGCCATAGAATTCCAGATTGGTTTGTTTGAACAGACATACCTGATAATAAGCAAATTAAGGGAAAAAATAGTAGTTTAACAAAAGCTTAATTAACTGGCACATAATGGAGAGCCACTTACAGAGAATTCCTCTCCTCCACACCAAAGCCTCTCCAGCTGAATGTCAGGTGACAGTACACTGAACCAAAGAAGCATCAAGACAGAAGCATTACATCATCAGAACAGAACTCTTGTTGTCTTCTTCTACCTTCTTCTTCTAGGCAGGACACTGTTTCTAGCAGTTTCTGAAAGGCACGTCTTCCCATTTAACACAACGCTGATGTGTAAAAGGTGTGTAAACCTTAAGCAAAGAACCAAACTAACTTTGCCCCCTCCTCCCAATTTACAGTTGAATTAGTCTTATTTCTCATGTTCACTAGCCTTGTTATCTCCAGCTATGAGCCTCATTACTGCTTGGGTGGGAAATCTCCATGGGGTAGATCAGTGGAGTTGTGTTAGTTATTCAAAAAGGCACATCTATACAGCAGGGCAAAAGTTGAATTGAGCTACAGCTTGAGCTACATCAATTGCATAGCTTAAGTCAAAATAGCTTCATTCGGCTTTTGGTGCTGTCTACACAGCAGGAAGTCGAAGGAAAAACACCCAGGGCCTGATTAAATGCATCCTAGAATATTCAAGGAGCTGATAGAGGAGGTATCTGAGCCTTTAGCTATCATCTTTGAAAAATCATGGAAGTCAGAAGAGATTCCAGAAGACTGGAAAAGGGCAAATATGGTGCCCATCTATAAAAAGAGAAATAAGAACAACCCAGAAAAACTACAGACCAATCAGTTTAACTTCCGTGCCGGGGAAGATAATGGAGCAAGTAATTAAGGAATTCATCTGCAAACATCTGGAAGATAATAGGGTGATAGGTAATAGCCAGCATGGATTTGTAACCAGCAAATCGTGTTAAACGAATCTGATAGCTTTCTTTGATTGGATATCAAGCCTTGTGGATAAGGGAGAAATGGTAGACGTAGTATACCTAGACTTTAGTAAGGGATTTGACACAAATCTCACATGACCTTCTTATCAATAAACTAAGCAAATACAATCTAGATGGGGCTACTATAAGATGTGTGCATAACTGGCTGGATATCCATTCTCAGAGAGTAGTTATTAATGGTTCACAATCATGCTGGAAGTGCATAACAAGTGGGGGTCTTCAGGGGTCGTTTTTGGGACCGGTTCTGTTCAGTATCTTCATCAACGATATACATGATGGTATAGAGAATATGATTATTTAGTTTGCAGATGATACCAGCTGGGAGGGGTTGCAAGTACTTTGGAGGATAGGATCAAAATTTTAAATGATCTGGACAAACTAGAGAAATGGTCTGAGATAAATAGGATGACACTTAATAAGGACAAATCCAAAGTACTCCACTAAGGAAGGAACAATCAGTTTCACACATATAGAATGGGAAGTGATTGTCTAGGAAGGAGTACTGCTGAAAGGGATTTAGGGCTCTACTCTGTGCTAATTAGGCTGCAATTGGAGTACTGTGTCCAGTTCTGGGCATCATATTTCAAGAAAGATGTGGAGTAACTGGAGAAGGTCCAGAGAAGAGCAATAAAAACTATTAAAGATCTGGAAAACATGACCTTATGAGGGAAGACTGAAAGAACTGGTTAAGAAAAAGTTTAGAAAACAGAAGACTGAGAGGGGACATGATAGCAGTTTTCAAGTATCTAAAAGGGTGTTACAAGGAGGAGGGAGAAAAATTGTTCTCCTTGGCCTCTGATAATAAGACAAGAAGCAATGGGCTTAAATTTCAGCAAGGGAAGTTTAGGTTGGACATTAGGAAAAACTTCCTGTCAAGGTGGTTAAACACTGGAATAAATTACCTAGCAAGGTTATGGAATCTCCATCACTGTAGATATTGAAGAGCAGGTTGGGTAGACATCTATCAGGGATGATCCTGCAATGAGGGCAGGGGACTGGACTCAATGACCTCTCAAGGTCCCTTCCAGTTCTAGTATTCTATGATTCTGTGACTTCCCTTACTCCTCGTGAAATGAAGGTTGCAGGAGTTGGAGTAAGAAGCCTGTTATTTCAATGTTATTTTGAAGTAACGGGCTCACTGTGTAGATACGCTCTTTGTTATTTCAGAATAACGCCAGTTATTCCAAAATAGCACTGCTGTGTAGACATCCCCTAGGGGGCACTCTTTACTCTGCATCAGTACCGAACCAGTGACCTTATGGGACCCCCATGCTATTCACAGGACTATATCATCTCTAGGTTAGTAATGGCAGGCACAGGAATTTTATTCAGGGCGTTCTAGTCAAATTCCAGCATGGATAATCTGAGTTCTTTTCTCTTACTTAAACTCCCCAGAGTTCCAAAGGGGGATTGCTTTGCTTTCTGATCTAAACTGTTGTATACCACTGTTCTGGTAATTTAACAAAGCTGTGGCATTTCAGTCCCAGGTTAAATGATTGTTGTAGCTGCAGTGTATAGTTTATGAAGTGATTTCATGCAAACGATATTTTTTAAATGTAAATTGTTTCACTGTCAAGTTGCTGTTTTATTCATTTTGGAAAGTTAGCCTTCCATCAGTATACACATGTGGAAATTATGCAACTGCAATGGTGGCAGAATAAACTCTGTATTTTGATACACAATGTGATCACTCATAATTTATTAGGGTATGTCTACACTTGCCCCCTAGTTCGGACTAGGGAGGCAAATGAAGCATACCGTAGTTGCTAATGAAGCGCGGGATTTAAATATCTCGTGCTTGATTAGCATATTCGCGGCCGGTCGCCATTTTAAAATGCCGGTAGCCCAAATTAACTCACCGTGTGTAGACGCGGTAGTCTGATCCAAAACCCTTCCCTCGAATTAACTGTTACTCCTTGTGCAATGAGGAGTAACAGTTAATTCGAGGGAAGGGTTTTGGATTGGACTACCGCGTCTACACACAGCGAGTTAATTCAGGCTACCTGCATTTTAAAATGGCGATCGGCCACGAATATGCTAATCAAGCACGAGATATTTAAATCCCGCGCTTCATTAGCAACTTCAGTATGCTTCATTTGTCTCCCTAGTCCAAACTAGGGGGCAAGTGTAGACATACCCTTAGTCTTTAATGTAAAGAAAAGTTTCAAACAAACTGCCACCTTATGAGTACTTATTTCCTAATCAATGGTACATTCTGCAATTACATTGTGTCACTATTACTAAAGCTATAATTAAATTTATATTCTTGACTGAAGCATAATGTTCAAGAAGTATGCAGTTTGACTACAGATTGAGTTTCAGAGTCGGGATGTTAGCTATTGTGTAATTGAATAGTCATACAACCACATGAAATCTTATCAGTTACACAACTATTCAGTAGTCCCCAGGGACGGGCCAACAGCCAGTGTGCTCCTAGCCCCACTCCCAGGGAGCTCCCTGACACCCTTCACTGCTGCCTCTATATCAGCAGCAGCGCAGGGTGGCAGGCAGGAACCAGTCTGTGAGAGGAGCCAGTTTAAAAACCAGCTCCCCATACAAATGGAGCTGCCTCTGTTCACAGGCAGCAAAAGGATGGGGAGTGTGTGTAGTCGATAAGATTAACCAATAGGCCAATGTTTATCAGTTAATCATGTAGTGGATTACACATTGACATCCCTATTCCAGAGTAGTTACCTGTATCTTCAATTAAGAAAAATTAATTATTTGCTGCTTTTCAGAAAGGGCTCAAATGGCATGAATAGTGTTTCCCCCAATAATAGAAACAAAAGTTTCATTGAGAGCTTGTGAATTTGATTGAATAAAAGACATGCAAGATGAATTTGTACAATCATCTCAGTGAACCTTTATAATAGGAAAGGGAATTTTAGCTTTGTTTTGTGGACACTGTATTCTGAACATATCATCTGTTAACAATTAATGTTATACTAG
This sequence comes from Pelochelys cantorii, assembly GCA_032595735.1. Classification (NCBI taxonomy): domain Eukaryota; kingdom Metazoa; phylum Chordata; order Testudines; family Trionychidae; genus Pelochelys; species Pelochelys cantorii. Next base: position 325,332,029 of record CM064326.1, on the reverse strand, counting down.
CACTGAATGCTAGGATATTTGTAAAAATGTAAATATATCTTTTTCTTTGTATAGTTCTCTTTATTTGCTAGGATAAAAAATATAGATTTTAGTAAAGAAAACAACAATAAAGCAATTGTTCTTTTGTCCCAGTCTTTTTACATTATAGAACTTACATAAAAATAATGGGCCAGATCCTTAGTTGATATAAATAATCATAGTTTCATTAATTTTATACTCTTGTCCAGTTCTTTAAAAAGTAGTAAAGGAGTCCCCATAATAAACAGACCATCTGAATTTTAGGTATCAACATTGGTTAAATTTGAGTTAAAAAACAAGGAATATAATGAATAGTAAATTCTGGAGTTTGTTTTGTTTTCAAGTTTAAAATCTTTTTATTTGCAAGTGTCTTTTTCAGAAGTTATCACATTTTAAATCAATTCAGATAATTTCTCTAAAAGACCAAAAAATTGTAGTGTTTCATATGCACCACTAATGGCCTCTTCTATCTCAGTTGCTCCATTCAGATTTGACACTAAGCTTCAAACTACAATGTTAACAGTGGTAGATATTCATTGGTCTCTTTTGATGTTTTGGTGATGGGCAGCTGTTGAGGACAGATAGATCATAGGAATTCACACCATTCCTTTATTGCTGTGATGCTGGCTGTTGTTCTGTGGCCAGTAGAGGGGGTGTTTTATTAGCAGCCTGGATGATTGCCAGCACTGAAAATATTTAAACTTCTGATCAGTTGGTGATGCAATATAATCAGCAAATGAATCAGATAAGATTATCAATTGTGACTGGACATCAAAGGACATATTTTCAAAAAATGAAAAGGAGATTTTATATTTAACCCTAAGGTTAAAATCTGAGTTCTAGAAAAGAAATCAAAGTATTTTCCTGCCAGTTTAATCCTAAATTAGAACCATTAATAATAAACCACATAGTTCTCCACAGTAACTACTGGCTGCTTTACTCTTTGGTGAGAAGAAGAATGGTTCAAAGGTTAGGCCACGCACTTGGAAAGCCATTGGTTCAAGTCGTTCCTCCACAGAATTCCTGTATGATCCTGGACAAGTCACTTAGCCTTTCTGCTGCAGTTTCCCATGTGTAAAATGTAGCAAACAGTACTTCCCTATCTTACAGCTGTGATGTAAAGATAAAAGCATTAAAGCATGTGAGATGCTCAGACACATAGTAGTGAGCATCATATAAGTATAGTATAAGAAACCGATGGTTCTTACCCACCCAGAATTTGAGTAGAAATCCAGCTGTCCAGAGATGTAGAGATGCTTATTATCAGTAGTTTCCTGCCCTTAGCATATGAATAATACAACACTGCAGAGTAGCTCTTTACCAAACTGTTTCAGGTACATCCCTGGAATAAAGAAAAGTGGGAAAATATGGGGTACAGCACAATCAAGGAGTCCTTTGGCACGTTGGAAAAGATAGGTGGGACTTGGAATTACATAGTGCACCTGATTTTAGGGGCAACAAATTGTTCCCACACAAAATGCGAGACCTGTAACAATGAGAATAGGTTTCCTTGCTGTTTTGCCACACCTGCAGATCATCATTTCCATATTCTGAGTCTAAGGCTATGTCTACACAGCAGTGTTATTTTGACGTTATTCTGAAATAACATAGTCCATGTCCACACAGCAAGCAGTTATTTCGACCTAATGTCAAAATTATTTCGACCTAATGTTGAGCTGGAGGACTTCTTACTCCAACTCCTGTAACCCTCATTTTACAAGGAATAAAGGAAGTCGGAGGAAGGGTGCTCTGCCCTGGACTTCCTGCTATGTAGACAGTAGACAATTGACATCGCTCAAGTTGCGTAGCTTATTTTGGTTTTAGCCCTGCTGTGTAGATTTGCCCTTATATACTAGCCACTACTTATTAGCCAGAATGGATAGGAATGGTGTCCCTAGCCTCTGTTTGTAAGGGGCTGAAAATGGATGCAGAGGCATAGTGAGGGTGTTATGCGCCCGGGGGCAAAGGCAAAATTTGCACCCCCTGCCCCCACAGTGCAGCCCTGAACCTGGCACATGGCTAAGCCTGACCCTGAGGGGGGCAGGGGAGCTTGTACTGTATCTTCCCTATCCCCTCCAGTTTGGGGCCGGGCCCCTGCATGCACTAACCCCCTGGCGGAGATGAAGGAGGGTCAGGCAGGGGGCAGAAAGATGGGGAGGAGGCTCCAGGCAGCAGCAGCGGGTGGAGGAGGAGCAGGTGAGCTGAGGGATGACAGGGGAAGCAGAGGGGAATTAAATTGGCAGCCTTACTGTGGCACATGGGGGCAACTGCCCTCTCCCCCCACCCAGCTACGCCACTGAATGGATGACAGGAGAAGGATCACTTGATGATTACCTGTTTTTGTTCACTGCCACTGGAGCATCTGGCATTGGCCACTTCGGAGGACAGGATACTAGGCTAGATGGACCTTTGGTCTGACCCAGTATGGCCCTTCTTATGTTCTTATGTCTTGTCTGCCCCCCCCCCCGCCCTCCAGCTGGCCTGGAAGCCACATCCTCTCTTGATAAAGCTGAAAGGCGGTTAAGCAGGAGCTGAAAGCCCAAAGGGTTACCATTCCATGCAGATGGGCTTGAAAGTGGGAGCTTTCCAACAGCCACCTCTGCTAAAGAGGGAGGACAATGATGAGACCTAGGAATTCTGGGCTAAGGGTGCTGAAGTGAAATTGGTGAATGTGGGTTGAAGGACAAGAAGCGAAAGGAAGAGCTATAGACAAGAGATCTAGTAAATAAGCAAAGTGATCTGAGATAAGGAGGAGAGATTTTATAGCAAGAGAAGATGGGAGACGAAAGAGCTGGGAAGAACATTAGGAAACAGAGAAAAGACACAGCATAAGAAAAATGTGAGGAGAATGAAATGGAACATAGAATGAGAGAATGAAGGGGAAGGTAGCAAAGAAAGAAGCAAGTCTGAGCTGAAAATATTGTAAGGCTAAACTTTACATAGGTGTGTATGCATACTGCATATAAAGGTGTCAGACACTAGTTATGCTGTAATTGTACATTCACACTGATATGTGAATATTCAAACTGCAATAAAGCTGTGGTATGATTTGCATTTTTTCTTCAAGCATATATAAGAAGGGGGCAAGAATAGTATGTTGAATGAATCTATTCAAATTATTTTCCAAATTAAAAATATGTTTTGAATATAAAGGATAACATGTCTAGATTGTACTTTTATAATAAAATTTAAAAATAAAAGAAATTCTGCACAGTAAGAGCCATGTGGCCAGCTGAGATTACTATTTATCATATATCAGAGGGGTAGCCGTGTTAGTCTGAATCTGCAAAAGCAGCAAGGAGTCCTGTGGCACCTTAACACTTCGGTTAGTCTATAAGATGCCACAGGATTCCTCACCTATTTATCATATGAAATTAAAACCTGTCACAGTTCCTTTCTTCTGCCACTCCCTGAATCTGTTTATTCCACCTGCTTGTAGCATCATGTCATCTGCAAAGTTTACAGGCCCTCTGATGTAGCACTGTCTTTGTACTTCATGTCTGTATAGCACCTGGAGCAGGAGGGTACTGAACCTTGACTGGGGGTCTATAGACATTATAGCAATACAAATAATAACTGGCTTTGTGCACCTGTTTGTTTTTAAATTTATCTTGGAAATTCTTGAAAACGTGACCATCTATTTGTCTGTGGATACCACCACCTATTGTAACATTTGTTAACTATAAATATTTTCCCTATCTAGCTGTGCCCCATAAAATAGGGAGGATAATTGATGGAAGCCCTGCTGATCGCTGTACAAAACTAAAAGTCGGAGACCGGATCTTAGCTGTGAATGGCCAGTCTATTATTAACATGCCTCATGCCGATATTGTGAAGCTAATTAAAGATGCAGGTCTTAGTGTAACACTTCGCATCATTCCTCAGGAGGGTAAGTAATTGAGCCTTCAAGTCCAGGAAGAAAGATAAAAGTAAGCTCCAATTAATTTGAAAGTTTTTGTTTCAAAGCTTGAATGTACAGTACATAAAGGTTACAGCTGCAACCGTAGAACTAGCTAGAATATTATCTGCATTCTTGAGAATGATCTAATTGTAGGTGTATGTTTCAAAGAACCTAAAGAAACTTAAGGGAGGACTGCAGAGTGTGTGCTATAAATTTGTGGAAGATCTGTCTTCTGGCCAATGGATGTAAAATACTAAAGGCCTGATTTTGAGCTCACTCCTTTTTATACTTTGAATTCCACTGTCTTCCATTGAGTTACTCTTTATTTTCACAAGTGTATGAGAACAAAAATCAAGTCTTTAGCTGGTGGGAAATAAATGACTCACAAACTGTCATCTTGTGTATTCATTTATACCTGTAGTGAGTGACTGCAAAAATGGATATAAAATGCCACCATTGGAGTGAAGGGAGACATTTGATTTGATACTGTTTTGTACAGATGTAAGTGACTATGTGAAATAGGGGAACCAAGCTCCAAAAAGCTCCTTTTGTCTGATGCACACAGGCTACCAGACTCATTATTCTGAGCATCACCCTGCAACCCAATCAGTGGAGTTTCTTTGATGTGAGCTTTGTGTAATTTAAGTTCAAAGAGCTGCAGTGCTAGTTTATGAATTCCACTGCATTAATGAAACTGTGAACTTAAGTCCCAGTATCAGAATACTAGTATGGATAGGAATGCCAGATACAGAAACCAATATTACTTGCCGATCTGTGTGCTATTTAAATGACCTTCAGCTCTGGCGGTGCTATCAGCTCAACTCACACTGGCTACGTCTAGACTACATCCCTTTTTCGGAAAAGGGATGTAAATTAGACGTATCGCAATTGCTAATGAAGCGGGGATTTAAATCTCCTCCGCTTCATTAGCAATTGCGATACGTCTAATTTACATTCCTTTTCCGAAAAAGGGATGTAGTCTAGACGTAGCCACTGAGTATAGTGATATTCTACTAGTATACAGAGGAAACTAGCAGACACTGGCCCTGGATAATGCTGCCCTTGCTTCAGTAAATGAATTAAATGTGAAGAAATGCCTAAATGTACAGGAAGAGCACGGGTTTGCTCCTCTTAGCAGACACACCGTAAAGTATTTACCCGTTCCAAAGAGAAATTAGATCCAAATGTCCAGTTCAAATTTGTTCAGACTTTTCATTCAGAAAGAGATTTAATGTTAGTGGAATACATCTGCCAGAGATCTGTTTTGTAAATCTCTACAGGCATTGAGCTATCTAGTGTATAATCCATGCCATGCCATTTAACACAGCCTTTAAGGCATTTAGCTAACAAAAATGTATACTAGCAAATAGATCCATCCATGGTGACACTAATTAATTTACATAAAAAAGAAAAATCAGAAGCCCACCTGAAATACTGAGTGCTGCAATGTGGGCAGACTCTGGGGCTGTTGGTGAGAAGGGATTGCTCTAGAGGTTACAACACAGGTTTCATGTGACTTGACACCAGGCACATGCCTAACATCAAACAGCAGTTTCCCTACTTATAAAAAGGAGTAAAAGGATCTAATCGCTTTGTAAGATACACTCAAGTGAAAAGTACTATATAAATGCAAAGCAGTTGTATTAAGGTATGACTTGACTGGTGCTTATGAGTGTCTAGAGTAGACACCACGGATATTTTCAAACCAGCCTCTAAAATTTTCAAGCACAGATCACACTTGCATATTCAAAGTGTGCTGTTAGACATCTAAATATTAAATGTATACACACCACTGCCATTTGTACCTTCAGCCTTGAACTTTTTGGATGCAAAATTAGAGGTATTTTTGACAATTTGTCCTAAAATAGACAAAAAAAATTAAACTATCCTAAAAAAATCAAACTGAAAACAGTCATACATATAACATAAATATTTGTATGTTGTACTTGTGAGCAGAGCCCTAGCACTCTTTCTTTCTTTCTTTCCCCCACACACATAAACATACATCCCAGACAAGAGGAGACATAATCTGTACCATGTATAAGCCTAGAGCAGAGTATTGCTTCTTCCTTCAACCTGGAGCAAGGGGAAACCTGGAGGCAGATTGGTCTCCCTTATTTGTGGTAAAGCCACAGTCCAGCACTTTATTTTCATGTTGTATGCTTCTCCCTACCCTTCATCTTTTTAAATGGTGGATGTTTGGGGTAAGGACTGGGTTTTCACAGGGTACATGCATGCCATTGTGATACAAATGATTTTGAGATCTGATCATGTGTATTTATAAACGTTAGTTGCACTCTCTGCTACCCAACCTGACTGCTCACATAATGGAACTGAGCCTTCTCCCATTGAAATCAATGGTAACACTCTATTTGAATTCAGAAGCAGCAGGAGCAAAGAAAAGCATTTTAAATCTTGTTGCAACCATTTGTCATCCCATAACTGAACTGAAAGCAGTAAGATTCTTCTTTCTCCCAAACAAAAAGTTTCCAAATATCAATATTTATAGCCTTTTAAAAGAAACTATGAAACACCGAAACTCTTCACCCCATTCAATTGAGTTTTAAATATCCGATATGTCAGCCACAGCTGTAAAAGTGACCAAGATCTCAGAGGCGATCAAATGAAGTCCGGTAGGTTCAGATGTCTTAAAATCTAATTATGAACCTAGATAATAAAAGCAACCAAACATAAATACTTGGAGGTAGAGTGTTATCAAAATTATTCTTGTCTACCTTTGCCCTTTGTGAAATGCCACACTGTGACAGCTCTTTAATCTCCAGCTTCCCATTATGCAGAGCTGAACAGCCCAGCTTCCGCACCAAGCTCAGAGAAACAGAGTCCCATGGCCCAGCAGCACAGCCCGATGGCTCAGCAGAGTCCAGTAGCACAGCAGAGCCCTGTAGCACACCACAGTCCCGTAGCACAGCCACCACCTCCTCAACCTCTCCAGTTACAAGGACATGAAAACAGGTAAGAGCAGCTGCTCCACATTCCATTTCCTGTAGGTACCATATGAGCCAATGGGGTTGCTCCCTGTTTTTAACTACAGGGATCTGTCGTGTTACTTGTTGCCAGCATTCGAGTGGTAACATTTATAAAACATAAATTATGTGTTTTAGACTAAAATGAAAAGTTTCATTCACCTGTACGTGTGAGAGATGTCAGGTTACACGAGGCTCTATCAAAACTTTCCCAAAATGGAAAGTGCTGTGTTAAAGCTTCAGATTCTCAGAAATTTTTTGCTGGTTTGATACTTTTTGCCAGAGAACTAAAGCATGTTAGAATACTGCTTGCTAATAATGCCTTTGCTAATAAACTTCATGTTTATGTTCATAACATGTATGAAACATGTTTATATTTAGCATGTTCTTGGTGAAATGGCTTTTTTTTAATCCTCAGCCCTATCCCCCTGTCATTTTGCATGGTAAAGCACTGATGTTAATACAGTATTTTTCAGTTCAAAGAACAGATTTTATCTACAGCAAACTGATTTTTCCCCAGCTGGTTTCTCTAATTTAGATTTCAATACATGTATGGGGTTTTTTTGTGTGCGTATATTCAAAGACATAATTTGTGAATGAAATGAATTTAGTGAACGGGATGGTAAGCTAGAATTTTGTGACCATAAGAGCAGAATGTTTCTGAACTATATTTAGGTTGTGGAATAATATAATTGTTCTTACATTTTGTGACTTTTCCATCACCATTATTTCATCACTGGATTAATTTTTTGGCTTGTCAAATAAAGCTGATTTCACTGTCAGTCTTTATACTAAACTTGCGTGAGAAAACTATCTTAGCTAGACCATGACCCATAAACAATAAATGCCAATATCAGATTTTCTGCATATTATTATACATGAAGTGCTATGCATAATACATCACTTATGCTTAATATACAAATCCTATTGGCTAAGAATGCGGAACAATTAAAAAATGAATTGTGATTAATCACAAGATTAAAAAAATCTCTTTCTAAATATATATTAAAAAAATTTCCTGCAGGACAACAGAGTGACGTCATCACATCATCTACGTCCTCATGCTGCTGCCACCACCCACCTCCACCTCCCTCCTCAGCCACTTGCTGTGGCCAGTCTCAGCACCGTCTCGTTTGGGCATGGGCTGCTCCAGCTCCAGCTTCTGCTTCATGCCCGGGTGGGCTGTGCCATCCAAGCCCAACACACACACACACACACGTGTTCCCTCCTCTCTCTAAGGCTAACCACATCCTGGGCCACCCTGCATCCCCTCCACCATCTAAGCCCGACCACTCCACATCCCCTCCGCCATCCGAAGGCATCCTCCCCCCGGGCTGCCCCACACCCCCTCCACCATCCAAGCCAGCCCTCCCAGCTCCCTCACCCCTTCTGCCGAGACTCCCTAACCCCAGCCCTCTCCCACCCCTCCCTCCTGGCCAGACACCTAATCCCAACCTGCTACTGCACCCTCCCCTGCTCTTGCACTCTCCCCTTTTGGCCAGACACCTAACCCCAGCCTGCTCCTGCTCACTCCCCACACACACTCACTCCTGCCCCCTCCCGACTGGACAGACACCTACTCTCAGAAAGAGGGGAGTTGGCGAGTGTAGCAAACAAGGGGCACAGCCTCCTAGTTGCTATTTATTGGCAGTTTTAATTGCATTGTTAAACAATAATAGAATATAATTTATTTAAATCTTTTAGATGCTTCCTATATTTTCAGATATATTGATTTCAATTACAACACATTACAAAATGTACTGTGCTCACTTTATATTATTATTATTATTATTGCAAATATTTGTACTGTAAAAAACAAACAAAAGAAATCGTATTTTTCAATTCACCTCATACAAGTACTGAAGTGTAATTTCTTCATTGTGAAAGTGCAATGTACAAATGTAGTTTTTTATACATAATTGTACTGAAAAATAAAACAATGTAAAATTTTAGACCCTGCAAGTCTTCTCAGTTCTACTTCCATGTTGATGACAGAAGTCTTCTGAAATGGTGACTGAAGCATGAAGGGGCATATAAATGCTTAACATATCTGGCACAATAATACCTTGCAGTCCTGGCTACAAAAGTGCCATGCAAACACCTGTTCTCACTTTCAGGTGTCATTGTAAATAGGAAGTGTGCAGCAGTATCTCCCCTAAATGTAAACAAATGTGTTTGTCTTAATGACTGGCTGAACAAGAAGTAAGACTGAGTGGACTGGGAGGCTCTAAAGCAGGGGTGAGGAACCTGCAGCCTGCGGGCCACATCCGGCCTGCTGCTTCATTTCATCTGGTCTGTGGCAAGAGCTCTTTCAGAAAAAGGCTTCTTCCTCATAGAAAGAGGTTTACCAATGTCGGAAAAACCCCTCTGTTCTTTCAATTTTCTTTCAAAAGAACGCAATTTGCAATGTGGACGTAATTGAAGTTTTTTCAGAAAAATGGCTGTTTTTCAAAAAAAACTCTTCAGTGTAGACATACCCTCAGAAAGCTGTCCTGCCCCCAGTGCTGGCTTCACAGTTCCCATTGGTTGGGAACTGCAGCCAATGGGAGTTGTGGGGGAGATGCCTGCAGTTGCAGGCTGCACACACTACACTGAGCCACCTGGCCCCTCTGCCTAGAAGCTGAATTTGGAAGCCACTTCCAGGAGCAGGATGGTCAAGGCCAGACAGGGAGCCTTCCTTAGCCCCTTTGCGCCACCAACTCTAAGTGACCTGAGGTAAGCACCACCCAGGTAGAGCCCTCACGCGGAACCCCTCCTGCCCTAACTGCCTTTCAGACTCCACATCTCCACCTGTATCCCAATTCTGAGTCACATTCTATGCTCAGACTCCCTCCCCAGGACTTAAACCCCAAATCTCCTTCTGCACCCCCAATCCCTCACCCCAGACCTGAGCCCGCTCCCACACACCAAACCCCTTTGCCACAGCCCAGAGCCCTCTCCTGCACCTCAAATATGTTATCCAGAATCCTACCCCAGATCCCACACCACCACTGCAGCCCTCACCCCCTCTTACCCCCTGAACCCCTCATTTCTGGCCTCAAGCCTCCCCAGTTCCCCTCCCCCAGAGCTGTGTGTGGCCCTTAACTGATATTTTTGTGAATTAAAGGCCCTGATAGAAGAAGGTTCCTCACCCCTGCTCTAAAGTTTTGTCATTGTTTAGTTTGTGAATGCAGTTATGTAACATAAAACAAATCTACATGTGTAAGTTGAAATTTCACTGACGAGATTATACTATAGTTCCTGTATGAGGTGAATTGAAAAATGTTATTTCTTAAATGATCTTTTTACAGTGCAAATATTTGTAATAAAAATCTCTCTGTATATTTTAGAAATGTGCATCAGTCTGTCTGTTTGTCCATCTGTGAGTTCATTTGTTCAAGAACTCTTAAATGGTAAGAGCTAGGACCACCAAATTTGGCATGCGACGTCCTCTTCTTAAAGCAATTTAAAGCAAAGTCGGGGTTTGGTTGTGCCAGGCTAATGAGATGTGCATAGAATTTGATTGTTTCTCATAAAATAGAAAGGGGGGGTCTGGCAGGAGTGAGTTATACTGCAGAATTACCACGGGGAACAGCAAGAGGCCACAGATGGGAACCGGGATAGCTACAACCCCATTGGGCCTGCAGGGGGCAGGGGTAGAGAAAGGTACAGCTACATACTATATATTTCAGAGGGTTTGTGTGTCTGTTTGTACATCTGTCTGTCCCCCATCTGGGAGACATGCATTCCTCCTCTGGCTACGCCCCCTGCAGCTGCAGTGACCATGGAGAGATGCTTCTCACCTGGCCCCAAGCTGCTGCAGTAAGAAAGGGCTGGGGTAGCCCACTCTCCCCAGGGCAGCCTGCATCCTGAACCCCTCATCCTCAGCCCCACCCCAGAGCAACGGTTTAAATGAAGAAAAACAAAACTTATTTGAGTTAAGGACCCAAGTAAATCTTCTAGTAATAATATAAAGCGAGCTCTATATACTTTGTATTCTGTGTTGTATTTGAAATCAATGTATTAGAAAATGTAGAAAATCATTCAAAAATATTTGTAATAAATTTAAAGTGGGGTTCTATTTTTGTTTGACAGTGTAATTAAAACTACAATTAACTGTGATTAATTTTAATCTAGTTAATTTGTTTTGCGTTAATCACTTAAGTTAATGGTGATTGACAGCTCTAACATTTACTTATTCCAAATGCCTTTTTCTTATAATTTTACTAATGTCACTCATTTCTTGGTTTTTAAATTCCAGTCCCCAGTCATGTCACTGCAGGGGCACTGGGTCTCACTCAGCCATGGAGTCTGTCCTCTTGCCCTGGCTCCCACACCATGCATGAGACAGTGCTGCCAGGAGTTGAGTACTCAACAGACTCCCCTGTGCTCCATTACAAAGGAAGAGACACGCCATATACCAGATCACTAGGACACTCCATGAATTTTGGCCTTCATACCCCTACATTCAGAATGGCGCTCCTGACCACAGTATTTGAGCGACCTGCCTTATTGATTTAATACAGGAACCCTGCTTAAAATGTCAGGCACCCTCCCAGCTCCAAGGCCTATGGAACTTTGAGCAAATGCAAAACTGGAATAAGTAGCTATGTTTCCATTACACACACAGACACACACACACACTGACTTATACAGTTTTTCACATTCCATGAGATGAGTGTTATTAACACACATTAGGTAAAACAGATTGTCTGCATCTTACTTCAACTAGTTAGCAATTAAAACAATGTTTAGGTAGTATTAAATCCTTATTAACGACATTCTGTTCTTTCATTCCTAAATGTGCATCATATTCTACATCTGTATTTAAATCTTAGAATGGCATATCAGGAATTGTTATCGTAAGATCTTTCAGTGAATTATTTAGTGTACATTATGTTAATGGGTACTGTATCAACCATTTAATTTCTTTCTATTAGCCAGATAATGGCTGGTACAAATAAATGCCTGTTTCTAAATTTGAGAGCTCACAAAAAATAAGCTTTTGGATTAGTAAAATGTCTGAGTTGTAAACCTCTGAATCTCTTCAAATGTTTTCAAATTTTATTTAGTCTACTGCAATCTAAGTTCAAGAAAAGCAATAAACAAATTCTGTCTTTTGCTCTCTGTTATATTTTCTTGTGTGAAAACTGATCTCTGAGTTAGACAAGACACATGAGAATCAGGTTTCCTAGATTCTACTCCTGTCACTGCCATTTAGGGCCCAATCTTGATTTCACCGAGGTTGATGGGGAAATTATACTTGACTGCCTTGGACAAGTCACTTAGAGTCAAATTTTCAAAAATAATATCTAATTTTAGATACTTCAGTTTTTGCCTTGAAAAGCTCATCTCGAATGCACCATCTGCCTCTCAGTGAAGCCATTTAACAAAATTTTGCAGCTGTTCTGTTGTTTTTGATCTGTCATTTTTTTCATTCAGTGCCTTTCTACAAATTCTTTTAGCATTTTGCAGCTTTCTCAAGCTTTAAAGAACTAAAATAATCATTTTAACTTACTCAGCTATAGGTCAGAAGTGAAAGCAAGACAGGATGTGAAACCTGACATCCGACAACCTCCATTTACTGACTACAGACAGCCTTCAGCGGACTATAGACAGCCTCCATTAGACTACAGACATCCTCCAGTCGTGGATTACCAGCAGCCACCACCTCTGGACTACAGGCAGCCACCTTTAATAGATTACAGACAACATTCTCCTGACACTAGGCAATATCCTCTGTCAGATTACAGGCAGCCCCAGGTACAAAGTGAAATAATCACAGCTCTAAAAACAGGGTCTTTAAATTAACCTAAGCATTTTTATTCTGAATTCAAATTTTTTTCAGAAGAAAATAATTCAAGTTTCATTAAGACTTATTAAGTGTTGTTACTTTTACATTAAAATAACACTATTTATAAAAATTTTGTTACAGCAAGTAGATTTTTTTTTATATTTTGGACAGTTCAAATAATGATAGGAAAAGCCACTTTCCAAAACATTATTCTTCTTAAACCACTGTATATGTGATATCTATAATCATATTTGCCGATTGAGGATTGACTTAGTCGCTCACCAGCAGCATCATAGAAAATTAGATCCGTCCATTGATGGCTCAGTCCATACATATACCAGCAACATAAATAGTCTTTTACTACAGGCTGTGCTTTAAAGGCGCAATCCAGCCCTAAACCATCAGTTCAGATGGAATTTCTACATACATATCATCTTTCTTTCATTTCAGAAGACAGACCTTATTTATAATCAGAAAAATTACAAATATCTCTCTGTCTTTTTATCTGAAAAGGAAGCTTCTCTTTTTTCAGAACATTAATCTTATGTGTGTTGATGTGAAATAATCTATACCAGCAAAAATGGTCTGTGCAGAAATTAGCCAGATGTCTCTTTTTACACAGAGCCCAACCTTGAATTCTTATTTCCAGAAATAAACCTTATGTTAGTAGTTTGTTGATTGAATGAGAATGATCTCATGAGTAGTGTTTACTAATGGGTGTCAGGATTGAAGGATCTGGTACAAATCCAGGTTAAAAATCTCCCCCTTTCCTTGCAAGGAGTGGGAGAGGAACATGTGTCAGAAAGTATATTAAATACATGGGTTTCCAGAAGTCCTTGGCCAACACCACATTTCTAGGACAACCCTTTCCAGAATTCACTTCTAGGAGCATACTTGCAAGGCAAGCACACATGCTGTTTCCATGTAAATATGTACATACTGTTGCCTATGTAAAAATATATTTCCAATGAATTTTTGAAGAAGTATATGGGGTAATTCCACATTCAAATATATGTTCAAAGGGTTTGATTGTTGGGGTTTTTTTCGTTAATGTGAACGTACCCATTCATATAGTTAATTTGTTTTTATTATCTTCTGTATCTATGCAGGATTTCGATTATTTCACTGTTGATATGGAGAAAGGAGCCAAAGGGTTTGGATTTAGTATTCGAGGAGGAAGGGAGTATAAAATGGATTTGTATGTGCTAAGGTTAGCAGAAGATGGGCCAGCAATAAGAAATGGAAGGATGAGGGTGAGTAATTTCACTCTTTTGAAACAAAGCCATAACATAAATTTTAAAGAAGTATATATTCAGAGGTTTTTCTTCACTGCATGTAAAAAATACTTATATTTTGTGACAAGAGCAGATAGAAATTCTATAATACTTGTCCAGTGAAGGACAAACACTTTCATATTGTTAAATGGCCTAATAAGAGCTGAATTACATTAAATAAGCAGTAGTAGTAGTTTATTTGTGGATTGGCTATTTTGTTTTTGATTGCTTTATTTTTCATTTTGCTGCATATTCTTTCATTCATATCTAGACAACTTGGAAACTCCAAACAAAGAAGAGTTTCTTGCTTTCTTAATAAAAATAATAGCAAAATTTCTGTATTTCAAATACAAAGGCAAGGTGATCTAGTTCTATATTGGACAATGTACTAGGTATCAAAAAACTGGGTTCTAATCCCGGCTTTTCCAATGTGCACTTATGACCTTGTGGAAGTCACTTCACTCCTGTCTTGCTTCAAGTTATTTTGTCCACTTAAACTATAAGATCTTTTTGTCAGGGACTATCTTTCACTATTTGTTTGTACAGCACCTAGCACAATGGTGCTCTAATCTCAGTTGGCACTTCTCAGTGCTGTTATAATATAAATAATAATAAAAACCACATCAGTGCATTGAGTGTGAGAAAATTGCAAAGTTAATTTAGGAAATTTCACATCCCTTTTAAAAATGTGTTATATATTAGAAAAATAAATGGATCAAGATACATGCTTTTTGTCTGTCCAACTCTAGTGACAAGTTTATCTGCCCTAAAGCCAGCCCTGCAATTGCAACCCTTCTGCATTCATCACATGACCTCCTTCTGGGAGTCAACAATCGAGACAAAGAAACACTAACATAGTATATATAGAGCAGCATAAACAAGCCATTGTCTATGAGTATGTCTAGACTACAAGCCTCTTTCGAAAGAGAGTGTTTAGACTACAGCCAGTACTTTCGAAAAAACGAGCCGCTTTTTCGAAAGAGAGCACCCAGGCAGTCTGGATGCTCTCTTTCGAAAAAGCAAAGTTTGCATTACATAGAGCCTTTTTTTGAAAGAGCACTTCCAAAAAAAGGCATTTTTTCTCATAAAATGAGGTTTTCCGCGGTCAACAAAACTGTCGCATCTTTCGATTTACTTTTGAAAGAATGCGGCAGCAGTCTAGATGCAGAGGAAGTTTTTTCGAAAAAACCCTGTAGTCTAGACACACCCTATATGACATTTTAATTTGTATTGACTTTGATAGTGCTTCTTATGTAGCCTGTTGCAAAGTGAGGAAAATATCTAGATGAGTTGCCATATCCCCGGGAAGACCTCTGCGTATACCCCAGGTTTCTTTATCCCTGATTCTTTATCCCACTACTTCAAATTGATATAATACTTCCGTGCAATAAAGAGCTTCTTCATGTGTAGCTCTCTTTTATATTGGTCTCCATGTGCTGTTACATATCATAAAACATGACATCAAAAGTAGCTTTAGAAACCAAAATGCCTTTGTCTCTTGAGTACCTGCCGTGAGCCCTGTTGCATGTCACCAGAATCTTTAAATTGCGCCCTACCACTATCAGCAGTCGCTTCTGCCCAGATCCTTCTCAGCAGTGCTACTGCCAAGCGAGTTATCCTCCATTCCCTGTGCATTTGGTCTTTCTTCCCTAAGCATAGCACCTTACATGTGTCTTTGGAGAAGTGGGTTGTGGAAAACAAAAAGGAAATTCAACAATTTATCAAAAACCCTTTGAATTTTATCTTGATCCTCCAAAGGGTTGGCAACCCCTCCCTCCCAGTTTTATGTTGTCTTCAAATTTGATCAATATGCTTACCTAGACTTACAGACAGATCTTTAATAAAAATGTTAATTAAGACTGAATGCAAAACAAATCCTGGTTGAACCCCACTGAAGACTTCCTTCCAACCTGACATCATTCCATTTATAGTTATTCATTGTTTGTGGTTGTTAAATCAGTTATGCATCCACTTAATGGTAGTTCTGCCAAGCCTGCAATATCTCCATATTACGTGTCAGAACGTCATGTGTGAAATTATATCAAAAGTCTCACTAAAGTCCAGGTATATTATGGCCACCACATTCCCCCTGTCCACCAATCAGTTACCCTGACAAAGAAAGAAACCAAGCTAGTTTGGCATGATGTATTCTTTGTAAATACATGCATGCTGGTTGTAGTGATCATCTCTTCATTCTCCAGGTATTTGCAAATTGAATGTCTTATATATTGCTCTAATAGCTTCCCAGGTATTGAGGTCAGGCTAATTGATCTATAGTTCACCAGCTCCCCCTTTTCTCATTTTTAAAAATGGGCATTATACTAGCCCTTCTCAAGTCTTATGAGATCTCTCCTGTCATCTAGGAGTTTGCAAATCTTATTGCCAATAGTTCTGAGATTTCTTCAGCTAATCCCTTCAGCACTCTGGAGTGAACAGCAGTAAGCCCCACTGACTTTAATTCATTCAGGTTAGTCAGAAGATATCAGACATGTTCTTTACCTATGATTATGGAGAAGGGATTGTAAGAGGAGACTCAGAATAAACCAAAGCAAAGGGAGGCATTTGATGCTGCTTTGAATTATAAACAGAAGTAAATTTAACTATACAAAATTAAATGCACTTTCCAACAGCACTACCAGGGCCCATCAACCCATAAATCACTTGCGGAAAAATCGTCATCCACTGGGGTTGCATGTTAACTGGTGTATTCTGCAACTTTAGATGTTACAGGAACCTCATCTCATCATAGTCAGACAGATACTGATTCTGAGGTTACTAAACCTCACTGAGGCTGTGTCTAGACTACAAAGTTCTATTGGAAAAAGATACGCAAATTGCGAACCGCAATTTGCATATCTTTTTCCGCTTTTCTTCCAAAAGAGGCCTTTCCGACAATTGGCTTGTCTACACTGGCCAAATGTTGGTGGGGGGAAGCCTCTTTTGGAACATCCCTTCTTCCTCGTAGAATGAGGTTTATAGGGATGCCGAAAAAATGTGTCTGCTTTTCCAAAATTTTTTTGGAAAAGCAGACACACTCCTTGGATGCGGCAGAGCTTTTCTGGGATACCTCCGGTATCCCGGAAAAACTCTGCAGTCTACATGTACCCCAATAGCTGTACTACAATATTGAATGCTCTGCATGATGAAGAGGACAAGAAGACTAACCGGTCAGTTTGCTCCTCTGTCTGCCAATCCTGCCAAAGTCGGTCCCAGCCTCTGCTCCTGCAGGAAGCGGGCTCTATGCTTGTAGTGGGGAAAGGCAAGGGCCATGTGAGATGGAGATGGATACTGTCCACTATCATCCCCCTGCAGACATGCAGGGATTTTCTGCTACAAAATATTGCTAATATTTCAAGCAAGCTATCCCTTCATATTCAGAATAACCTTTACTTTAGATGTGATGTTTCTTGAAGAGCTGCTGGGGAAACTGATGGGAGCTGGGCTGTCATGAGCAAGGCAGAGGCAAGTAAACTGTGTTGTCATCAGCAAGTGTAGCAAACGGAATATTACATCTCCACACTATTCAGCAGAAAAAGCACATAAATGGAAACTAGGACCAAATCTTCACATGGTGAACCTCCAGGAGCTTCCTCTCCCCTATGCAGATTATTTCCTGGGCAATGGACAATTTGGCCCTGTATCTCTGAAATCAAGGAAGGGAAAAGAGGGGTGTGAAATGGAAAAACATAGTCAAAGGAGAGGGCTTGCAAAGCATGAAAAGTGCAACAGGCTGCAAGACCTGTAGTGCGGGAGTCAGTGCAGCAAACACATAAGAAAAGAAATCAGAATGGAGACGGTGGAAAAGCACTGCAGAGATCAGGAGGATGTGAAAATGCTACATAGGTGAGAGCAGTGGCTGGGTCAATTGATTCCACAGCAATAAATGAGAAAGACGAGTGCACAAGGCTGATGGAACTGAAAGCCTTAGAGATGAGAGGTAAGAGTCACTTATGAAAGATACACTAAGAACACAGAGGAGATGAAACAATTTAAAGTGCTGTCTGGAAGAGGAGAAAAATAATTTAACTGAATTCTCAACAAGTAGCAAGATATCAAAGGCTCTGTTGTGTATCATTCACCTTCATGAACCTAACATTCTTTGCTCCCACTCCTGCACCAATCTATATACCTTTGCAGTACTCAACACTTTACAAGACAGAGAAGCATAGAGTTGGTCAGACATTGGTGTTTATTTCCCCACAAAAAATTGTGACTTTTGGGCTAAAAAAGTCTAAAACCGAAAACTGAAACTTTCAATTAAAAATTGCTGCTGTGGTACCTTGTGCATAAGCACTGGAACTGCAACTCCCATGAGTCACCCGTTCATCATTTCTGAATTGAAATGTTTGTGTTTGGAGTGTTCTGCTTTTTGATGAAAATTCAAAGATCTCTATAGAAAATTGACACCTTTTGCAAAAATATTAATTCTATTGAAAAAACAGTTTCAACAGAAAATTTTCAATCAGTCCTTATAGAAGACGCTCTCTTTGCTTTGCATTTGCCTGCTGTTGTTGTTTGTAACAGCTGCTGTATTTGCATAGACATACGTTGAATTACCTGTGACAAAGTCTAGAAAAGACAATAAATATACTCCAGGTTTACAGCAATGTAACTGAAAACAGAATATGATTGTCATGTATCTGACCCATTGCCTTGTAAATCATTCTGACATACATATGAAAGATATTATAGAAAACCAAATTTTAAATACAGGTTGCATCTCCCTGATCCAGCACTCTCGGAACCTGAGTGGTCCCAAATGAGGGAATTTCCTGGACCAGGGAAGGTCCCCTGCTACCGGCCCCCTGAGCCTGCCGCCCCTCCTCTCCACTGGCTCCTTTGGCCCTGGTTGCTGGCCAGGCAACATAGCTTCCCCGGCCCAACTGCCAGAGCTGCTTCTCCAGCCACAGTGCCAGCATGGCAGCATGAAGCCTTGGCCCCGCTGCCCTGGCACCAGCCCCACTGCTACATGGCATGAAGTCCTGACTCAGCTGTCCTGGTACAAGCCAGGTTGTGCCGGCCGGCATGCAGCCCCAATCAGGCTGCCGACCTGCTGAGGTCCAAGATGGGTTGCCACAGCCACTGCCACTGCCACTGCCACAGCCCCTGACGGGTTTTCCCTGCTGGGCTGCCATGGCTCAGCCTTACTGCCAGCCAGGCTGCGTGACTCTGCACCCACTGCCAGGCAAGTACGCAGTCCCGATTGGGCTGCCAGGGAACAGCCCCACTACTGGACCAGCACACATGAGCTGCCCGGGCTGCCCCTGCCCTGCTGCCGTGGCCCCGCTACCACCACCAGTCTGCTGAGGTCCTGACCCTGCTACCACCAGTCTTGCTACATGTGGGTCTCTCAGCTATTGGCCCTCCTGCTCCAGGGCTCTCTCATTCAGGAACATCCAAGGTCCTGCCATACCACAGATGTTGCCAGACAAGAGAGTCCTGGTTTTGGGAGGTGCAACTTGTAGTACATAAGAACATAAGAATGGCCATACTGGGTCAGACCAAAGGTCCATCCAGCCCAGTATCCTGTCTGCCAGCAGTGGCCAATGCCAGGTGCGAGTGACCCGAACAGGTAATGATCAAGCGATCTCTCTCCTGCCATCCATCTCCACCCTCTGACAAACAGAGGCTAGGGACACCATTCCTTACCCATCCTGGCTAATAGCCATTAATTTCCCCCAAATACACATTTTAATAATTCTAACCCCTATTTTACTGAATGTCTGGATTTGCGTTTGGGTTACTTAAATCTGCAGTTTCATGGAAGTGCCTTAGTCTTTGTGTAACCCTTCTTCCTGGTGGAGCCAGCAGCAGCCAGGGGTTCAATATCTAGGGGTTCCTCTCCATCCATCCAACACAGAACTGGCTCAAGCCCCCACCCAGTAACCTGGGAAATTCACACAATACCCATGGGTGCCTCTGAGAGGCAGTGCTTCCCCACTCACAAAGCACAAAGTCTGAGTGTAGAAAAGAAACCTTTAATAAAAGGGGAGGGAAGTAACATGGTATTAATTTTGGGAAAACACCACAGAGTTCATACCCAAAACCATGAGTAAATGTCCCAGCTCAAGTAGGTTGGACAATGTCCTTTTCCTCTCAGGTTCTTAAGTCCGGCAATGTAAATGTCCGCTTCACATGCCCAACCCATCTCTGCACCCTACTCACAGTTCCTGCCCTTAGTCAGGGTAGACCCTGAATTCAAAGGGGCATCCACAGAGTTCACCTCCCATCCTGAGTGGGGGGGTGGAGAAAAGGAGGCATCATACTCACTCCACTGGTCACTCACCAGCCACTTGCTTGCTGCTCTCTGCCACCGCCTTGTTGGCCATTCGTCTGACCTCACTGCCACCATTCTGCTGGCCGCTCATTACACCTCTCCATTGCCATACTGCTGGCTGCTCATCATGTGGCCATTGCTCTCGTCACATTGTCTGCTGGCTTGTGGTGATTTTGGCTCTGGGCCAAACCTAGTGGTTTCAGTTCTCAGTGATTTCAGCTGTCAGTTATATCAGCTCTTGGCCCAAAGCACAATCCAGCCACAAGCAATTCCATCGTCTATTGGAGTAAATTTAAAATAATAAAAAAGATTCCTAATGGAGTCTGTTCTAGTTCTATCATTAGAACAGGGGGAGAGAAACAGTCTGAACCAGTCTTACAGCTCATGTCTGAAGGGCAGATAGCCTGTTGTTTCAGAGTCCTTCCCTTGCCCACTTAACTTCACAGAGCTTTGACAATGGAGCCCTTGTCCATCCAAGATTCTTTACTCTGACAGTCTCTCTCCTTTGAACTAAGTTAAACACAGTCTGACTTTCTGTATTCCCACAATAACAGCAAGCATGGGTGATCATATCTCACAATTCCTGCATTTTGTGTGAACACAATTTGTGTCCCCCTCAACAACCAAATTGGTTACAATGGGCAAAACATGATTGTAACAGTCGAATAGCTGGCAGGCCTAAGCAAACTGAGTGAACTGTACTTACATCTCATTCTTTAAACTGAGAATGAATCCCTCCTTTGTGTCAGGTTAAGCAGACTTTTTTGTGTTCCCCCAGTAATTACATACATTACAATTAGTATTAACACAATTTGTGACCCAGCACCAGCCAAGTTGATTACAATGAGCAAAACACCATTGTAACAGCCAAATATCTAACACATCTAAGCAAAACAGGGGCAAGCTGTATTTACATTAAACACACTCAGGATTTCTTTCCCATTCCAGCTGGCTGTAATGGAAACATTGATTCAGACCCTGCTTACATTTGTTATGGTAAGAATGTTCCTTGTGCACAGAAATAGACAACATGACCTAATGCAGGGTTTTCAAACTCTGGGTCATGGCTTCTAATGGCAAGCCACTAGCTGGCCACAAGATGCTTTGTTTACCAGACTGTCCACAGGCATGGTCACTCGCAGCTCCTGGGACTATGGTACACCACTCCCAGCTAATGGGAGCTGCAGGAAGTGGTGCAGGCTGAGACTTAGGAGACCTGGCTTCTATTCATGATATTGTCACCAGGGAAAAGTCCCTTCACCATTCAGTTTCCCCATCTGTAAAATGGGGATAATACTTTCCTGCTTTGCATAGTATTTGGAGATGCTATGTAAGAGCTACTTATTTGTTTCTATCTGTGTCTGTTTTTTTAATTCTGTATTACACTGTACTACTTGGGTTATATTATACCTTGATGTACATCTTCCGCTTCTCTTTATAAATTATCCACATAAAAAGCAGCTTTTAATGATTTTCAGAAGCATCATGACAAGAAAAAACATTTCTATATTCTTTAGTTGCTGCCATTAGCTAGTGATTTGCAATCCACGCTAGTGGTATAGACCAACATTTAGCTGCCCTTTCCCTCTGAATTGTCATCCCCCGAGGGACCCTTTCATTCAA
Organism: Pelochelys cantorii; assembly: GCA_032595735.1. Classification (NCBI taxonomy): domain Eukaryota; kingdom Metazoa; phylum Chordata; order Testudines; family Trionychidae; genus Pelochelys; species Pelochelys cantorii. Next base: position 325,310,179 of record CM064326.1, on the reverse strand, counting down.
ATGCCAATTCCCTACTTCATCTTTCACAAGTCAGCCTTACTTGTAGCAAGACTGGGTTGTGATTGATCAGAATTCTGGGAATTAAGTTGGGATATTCATGTGTATTAGCAGCATGCCAGCCAAGAGCATAGTGAGCCAGCATGGTATTTTAGGACAAATGGCAACACCCAAGAAACTTTGTTTTAACATACAAACAAAAAAATGACCAACTGTATTGTGAATGTTCTACAAAGAAATGTGAAATGAGTTTCTCTAGGATAATAAATATATTTCAGCAGTTTGAAGGCCTAATAAATCATGACAGAATTAACCAAAAGTGAGCCATTCAACAGCATCATTCTTAAAAGCTAAATACATTTTGTAGAGCTCATTTGTAGAAAAGTAAGGAGAAAAAAATACTTCTTTCACAAATATGATTAACTTCATTCTCTCAAAAACGTGTTAAGCTTGACTTATTACAAACATTTTTATAATCCTATGGCTAAAAACAAAATCCTTGTAAATCCTTGTAGTCAGATAATTAAAAGAATGTTGAGTCAATAATACCTGTTTAATATGGGTTAATGTACAATTTTACAAATAAAATGTCAGGTAGTGTCATGGGGTGTGACTCACTGCCACAACGCCTCCTGCTGGTTACACTGGGAATTAGCTCTCGTTGGCTAATGACACCTCTGGCTGATGTCTCCCCCATCACTCTGCTCTGTCCATAGTCAGACTCTGGATCCTAGTCGCTCCAGGATTGTGGTGTCCTCATCAGGACACTGCCCTCTGGCAGTGTCCACTACTGTTGTCTCTTGTCCCCCTTCCAGGGGTTTATCAGCAGTCCAGTGTCTCTGCTGTCATGGTGACTGACTGTGGTCTCCACATCTAGCCCCTCACTTCAGGGGCAAGCTGTAGTTCTTCTAGGCCTCAAAACAGTGGTGGCTAGATGCTGTGCAAGGGAAAAGGGGGAGACCCAGGCCCGCCCACTACTCTGGGTCCCAACCCAGGGACTCCCTGGCATCAGCCTTGTCCTGCCCTCCTCTACTCCTCTCCACTGCCTTCTATTCCCTGGGCCACTTCCCCGGTGACCGTAGTGGCAAGAGCAGCAGCCTGGCAGGTCTCAGGCAAAAGCCTTCCTCACTAGCCCTCCTGAGCCTGCCCAGCACTGCTCTAGCAAAGGAGCCTCTCTGGGAACTGGTTTTGCATCTTCCCTAGTCAGGACCTAACTGACTCTTTCTGTTGGGCAGCTCCCTCAATACAGGGCTCCTCCAGCAAGCTACATCCTGATTGGTTCTTTAAAAGAACCTAATTGGTCAGGGCTCTGTGCAGTCTCCCTCCAGCCTGCATTTACCTCTTCCAGTCAGTGCAGGGCAATTTCCCCCCCACAGGTAGATATTGTACTTAAATCTGCATTTTCTAGAACTATAAAGATGTCCTGCTCTATGATAACAAGGAGTCCTGTGACACCTTAAAGAGTATCAGATTTATTAGGGCATACGCTTTTTCAGGTAAAGCCCAGTTCCTCAGATGGATTGGAGTGCAAGTTCCAGAAGCAAGAGTATCTATAAGGAAGAAGTTGCTTGTGTTAATGAAGCTAATCAAGTCAGGGTGAAAGTGGCCATTCACAGCATTTGGTCTGGAGATGTGAATATTCAGAGAGGAGGAAATGTCTTTGTACTCCAATTCACCTGATGAAGTGGATTTTTTAATCCATAAAAGCTTACGCCCTAATAAATCTGTTAGGGTATGTCTACACTTGTACCCTCTTTTGAGAGAGGGATGCAAATGAAGACATTGGAAATTGCAAATGAAGCCGGGATTTAAATATCCCGCGCTTCATTTGCATATTCACGTTATGGCACTATTTCGAAATAACAGATGCTGTTAAGACGTGGTTATTTCAAGAGAAAACCCTTCTCTCGAAATAACCCTTATTCCTCATAACAGTGAGGTTTACCAATTATTTCGAGAGATAACCATGTCTTAACAGCGCTGTTATTTCGAAATAGCACCATAACACGACTATTCAAATGAAGCGCGGGATATTTAAATCCTGGATTCATTTGCAATTTTGAATGTCTTCATTTGTATCCCTCTCTCGAAAGAGGATGCAAGTGTAGACATACCCATAGTCTCTAAGGTGTCCCAGAATTCCTAGTTGTTTTTGCAGATACAGACTAACACGCCTACCTCTATGAGGCTGCTCTATTATGTGAATTAGCATAAAGTTTAGGAAATTATGCATAACATGAAGAGTGTTTTTAAAAATAGTGCTCAGGAAAGATGCTGTATAGTAGGCCTGATGACAGAAGTTCTCTACCCTAGAACCGGTATAGTATGGGCAACATCTCTGTAAAATCTCTCACACCGCCTCAACTCTGAGTTTGAGGGTAGCCTATTGGAGTGACTGAAGGATACTGTCTCGTACGCATTCATGATGTGTCTAGACTACATTTCTCTGTCGACAGAGAGATGTAGATTAGGCACATAGAAATTGCTAATGAAGCTGGGATTTAAATATCCCACGCCTCATTAGCATAAACATGGCCACCGCATTTTTCGAAACAAATTAAAAAAAAAAACGGCAGTCTAGATGCAGATCTGTCAAAAATAAAGCCTTTTTTGACAGATCCTGTAAACCTCATTTTTTGAGGAATACAGGATCTGTCAAAAAAGGTTTTATTTTTGACAGATCCACGTCTAGACTGCTGGGTTTGGTTTTTTTTCCGAAAAAACTCCATTTCAAAAAAAAGTGGCAGCCATGTTTATGCTAATGAGGCACGGGATATTTAAATCCCGGCTTCATTAGCAATTTCTATGTGCTTGATCTACATCCCTCTGTCAACAGAGGGATGCAGTCTAGACATAGCCTCAGTGTTTGGCACTTTTGTTGGTATAACATACTAGCTTGAGGGGAAAAAACTATTTTTCTGAAAGACATCAGGGACATCAATCTCCCATCTGCATGGAGCAGCTAAATGGGAGAGCTTACAGCGGTGCAACTGAATTAATACAACTGTGCTACTCTGAGGTCTCTGATATAGACATGGCCTAATAGTCTCTGTGAGATTGGATATATGACATGAAAATTAAAGGCTCTAAGCTCTTGTACATCCTACTAATATCATAGCATTAATATAATTTTAAAAGTGTGTCCATTAAGCACAGTTAGATAATGAACTAGACTTTCAACTTTGAAAGCCAATTTATGCTTAGTTTATGGGCAGGAGTGTCATTTTGTCTACAAGGTCGGAGGGCACACGTAGACCTTCAGTGTACTCTGAGCTGTCCTGCTCTTCTCGCAAGGCTCTTCAGCAGTCTGAGCCCAATTTCCTAACCCCACCACCAACAGCCAGGAACATTTTTTAGTCTTCTCAGACATTCTTCCTTCCAGTTTTGAGTGTCTCTTTACAAAACTCTGCTTCTCCCAACAACTGCCCCTCCCCCCATACACCTAATTTTTCCTCCAATTTTCACTTCAGCTTTCCTTACCCTAGGCTTGAATTCCCCAAACTTCCTTCCTCCAAGATGTCCCCACTCTAGTTTGTGGTCCTCCAGAGCACCCCTCCCCTGTAAAAGCTGGATTTGCTGATGGTAGGGGATCATGGCTTCTCTGGGCTCCCTCTTCTCTATGTATATGAACTTATTGGGACCAAGCACAGCACAGCTTCATGCCTGCCCAGGAAGTAGAGCAGTGCCTCGTGCCCACTGTTGCAGCCTTTTCGCTGCCTCGTTCAGTGGCTAATTGTCAGCAGAAAGAAGAGGGAATTAGTGCTTCTCAGGGCAACAGCCTCAGACACCCCATTTCCTCTTTCCCTCCCTCCCAACTATCTGCAGAAGGACAGAGAAGAGGAGACATGTGTTGTCATCCTTTCTTCCCAAAAATACATTCATGCTTACGTGTGAAATTATTCTGAGGGTCTCAGTTCAGTCCAGATCAGTGGCCTTACATTATTACTGGGTACATCTGATAACTTTGTTCTAATGTTTTTAATGCAACAACAACAGCCTGCTGTGAGCAAGCTTGCCCATCATCTGAATACTCCGTGCCTACCTCCAGGCAGTGAAATAAAGGCTTTCTTGTCTACATCTGCTATTTCAGAATAGCTATTCCAGTAAATGCACCAGTGTAGACACTCCCTAGTTTCATGAAGTGTATGCAATAATAAATAGTGTAAAAACATGTGTCAGTTGAAAAATATAATGCCCATATAAATGGAAGCTGTTATTTTTCTGAGGATAATTAGTCTCTTTCAAGAGGTTTAATTATGAAATGCATTAATAAGATGGCAGAAAGTAATGCCCTCTGCAAAAAATCATCAGGGGACGCTTTTACCATTAGATTTTCCTACTTACCTCAGATTGAAAGCCCGCCCATGTAATTACATTCATTTTTGTGCAGCAGGGAAACTCTGCACCTCTTTAATGACACAGATATATTTATTCAAGACTTGCATAGTAGCTGAGGCCAGTTTAAGGTAGGTTGGTGTGAGCAGTTTCAAAAGATATAAAAACATTAACATTCTTTTTTGCCACAGAGCAGCTATATACATTTTCTCCTTGTGTTGAACATGTTTAAAATTCTGATTGTATGTGCTAGTTGGCTTCCATTAACAAGACAATTATTAATTACTTAACTGTAAACTAAGGATAGTTCAAAAAAGGGTGTAACAAAAGTCACATATTGGAGGCTCTTTACTCTAATGACTTAAGGAAGCTTTACATTTTTATTTCTAATTAACCTATCAATAGTGATGTCGCTTAAATACTCCTTAGGAATATTATCTTCTCATTATTGCCAGAAAACATGCTACCCAATTTCATAGCTCAGTTGTTTTAATGCATGGATGGAGAATATGAATTAACTTGCACTGAAACAGACTTTTTTTATGGACAACTGACCCCCCCTGCCCTCCCCCCACACACACACACATACACTAGTTTCATATCTTCAAGAAATTAATATGCAATGGGAAAACTGAAGAATGTTTATTTTTGTGTTTACATATCATAGGAATACAAAACAGCAGCAATTTATTCATTTATTTAATCATGTCTGTAGATGAATTAATGGATTCTGATAGGTATTTATCTCAATTAGGACTGAAAATTCTGCCAGAGCTACATTCTTTGAAGAAAGAAACATCACAGTAAATTAATGCTCACACAAGTTTCCAGATTCTTAGCCCTGGAGACTCCATTTCCACAAAATAAGTACAGCAGAGGCAGCAGCCATGCAGGCTTCCCACAGTGACCTGCCAATGGGCTTCAACCTTCAGCTGGTGGGAACCTTTCGCGGGATGGGGCAATAACTCATTCATGCCTTGTCCTTTTTGTTAAGCCTGCCAAGAAAGTTAGAAATCACTACTAGAGCCAATTGCGGGGGTGGCTTTTGTGCTGCAGTGCTTGCCTGCTGGGAACTTGAATGAGACCACTAACTCATTTTACATAGGCCATTGAACTGCCATCAGATGGGCAGCTTTCATTACAACTCTGCATGCAGACCCCTTGGAAAGCTGTTGTTTAAGAAAAAAATATCTTAACAGATTTGAAGCCACAATCTGTGGCTTTATGAGGCCCCAATATTGGATTCTAAGGGCTACATTCTCCAAACGCTGCATACTATCTATGCTTTTGACAACTGGGTGGGGTGGGGTGCAAGTGCTTTAGTGGCTGCCGCGTGAAAATTGCACCAACACAACATGTTAATAGTAGATGTTAATTCTCCAGACATTTGAGGTTTTATTCAGATACACATCCAAAAAGAGGAAGGGGATGTTTATCTAAAACAATTAGGAACTATTGAGATCATTTTATACCATCTGCACTTAACATAACCATTTTCTTCACAGACCTCACATGACAAGCGCAGAAAATAACCCTTCCTCCAGAAGGCCCTGTCTCTCCCATGGTCTAGAGCAGTGTTCCCTCTAAGTTGTGGGGCGGCACAGCTTCACAGGTGATTAATCAGCCCCGCCCAGTCAGTCAGCTCAGTGCACAGAGCTGTGAGCCTCTGACTGGGTAGTGCTGTTTATTAACCTGTGAAGCTGTGCTGCCCCACAGCTTAGAGGGAACATTGGTCTAGAGTACTCTGTTGCCATGAGATTCATTCCTCCATGCACATCTGTGGGTAGCTCCTTCTGCTGCTTGTGGGTAGGGAGGGCCCAGCCTGAAGCACACCATTTCCCCCAGTCAAATTCTGGGGGCAGCCAGTCAGCTGGCTGCCTCCTTATTTATGCAACAAGAGAACAACAGAATCTTTCAGTCTCAGCTACTGTCATTGCACACTAGTATGGTCACATGCTGGGTTGGCAATGCCTAGGCTATTCAAGGCTGCTATATTAAACAGGCCATTCTCACAACATAATTTAATTTTAGGGCAAATAGTGCCATCTATTATAAAAGCACAGGGGCCCAGATCCACAAAGGAACTTAGATTGACTTAAGATTGACTTAGATTGACTTAAGATTGCAGTGTAGACATGCCCCATGTTAGGTCGACTTACAACCACCACAGTAACTGCTGCACTGGTTAATGTCCACACTACTCTCCTTCTGTCTGTGGTGTGTGTCCTCACAAGGAGTACTTCTACTGACTAAACAGGGGCAATGTGGGGAGCTGAGAGCCAGGGCTGTTAGCTCCACACAGCCACGCACTGGGAGCCCAGCTGCCCCCCCAGGACCAGGCTTCTCACCTCAAGCAGGGAGATTCACACCCAGAGTCTTGACAACTTCAATGCACCCAGTGGGGAACCAAAAGTTTGGAAGGGCAGCCAAACTCCAGCGGGGAGTGGGGAGTCCAGGCAGCAGCCCAAGCTGGGAGCCTGAGTCATAAGCCAACTTGGAGCAGAGACCAAGTGGAGCCCTGACATTGACAAGACAACTGACGATGGAGGATATGCAATATCTACATAGAAACTATGTTGCACTAACTACACTGACAAAGGAGCTTCACTGACAAAAGCATTATGCCTCTGGCAGTTTGGCTGTGAAGATATTATGTTGGTGTAGTAGGACTCTTAGGGCTTTCCAGAGGATGGATGTTCCAGCGGTTGATCTCCTGGGGTTCAGTTTAGTGGGTCTAGTAAAGACCTGCTAAATGGGACGCTAAAGGCTCCTCTATCCACTACACTACTCCTCAGTCACAAGAAATAAGGGAGGCCAACAGGAGCATTTCTCCCATTGACCTGCTACTGTGGGGCCACCCCAGAAAATCAATGTAAGTTATGTCGACTCTAGCTATGCAGTTGTTGTAGCTGGAATTGCATATCTCACATTGATTTTCTCCGGCAGTGTACATGGCCTTACGTGGGTGGGAGCAAAGCTATACTTTGTACACTGACATAGTTAGGTCAATATAAGCTGCCTTACATCAACCTGCGGACTGCAGACCAGGCCTTCAGCATGACAATGCGGATTATCACAAAGCCTAACCTCTAGGCACTAGTAAAACCAGCAGGTATGCTCAGAGGCAACCTACCCAATTGGGCCCCATGTATGAAATAGGCATTCCCTGATTTATGGATCACATCCCAGTGGAAAGGGGTTGTTCTGGAGCTAAGGTCTCATGCAATAAACAGTCCTGAGAGACTGCTGTGTTTTGCAGAAATACCACATTACAATAATGGCCGGATTTCAAACAGCTCTGACCCAGGCCCCTAAGTGAAGTGGCTAAATGTTCAAAGGCATTTTGCCTGCAGTGGTTTCCATTGTTCCCATCAGAGACTGCTGGGCCATGAGTGCTCTTTAAAATCTGGCCACTAGATTTCTAAATGAGTGAGAACTGAGCTCTCTTGTAAACCTGGTCCGAGTGCCTCAACAGAGGTTTGTAGGGGGGCCATTTCCCCTGGAGATGTTAATTAATGGACCTAGGATTTGGGCCCTTTCAAAACTTCTCTCATGTTTTTTACACATTCTTTTGTATTTTAAAAAAGTTGAAAACTCTCTAGTGACTAGATGCCTGCTGCCTATGCTGAAAGAAGTATTTTAATCCATTAAAAATAGGAAAGGTTATTTTAATAGCGAGTTAATTTCTTCAGTTTGGCCAATGAGACCAAAACACAGGAACCAGAGGGGTGAGGAGGTGATATTAATTTAACCCTTTTACATATTAAAATGGATTACGACCTCTGTCCACTCAGGAATGCAAAGGAGTTGCTATGAGCTTTACAAAAAGGACTGTACTCTGACTCATAGTTTTCCTGAATGCCCACTTACAAAGATTTTTGATCAAGCCGCTTTAAAAGCACCTCTTTCATTTGATCTATACTGGCACTTCCTATCTCAGTACTAAGTGCATGACATCATACAATCTTCATAGTCTCCTTCTCTCTATTCTTTCCTACAGTATATTTGGTACAGTCATTTTAAAATTAAATACATATGACCAGCAGTCAGGTACGTCCTACTGTGTGAAGGCTCTAGATGCAGGCAAATAGAGTTCTGAGCCTATTGAGCTACTACAATGCAGACAAGCTGTCCTCACACTGATAAATACTATTCTTTAACCTACACAGCTATTTTTCAGAGTGGTTCTTCCTGAGTCTCTGATCTTCAGCAACTGCCTCTTGTTTATACTACCATTGCTACTTCAGATATCATCCCATATTGCATTTTGGGGTTTGGTTACAGGCAAAATGAATTAGCACTTTCTTCAGCACAGCTGCAAACTATTAACAAAATGGCTGGTGTCCTACTAATAACATGCTCACCGACCTGTCAGTTGGCCACATGGCTCATTAACTATCCGACAAAACAAGGAGGTGGCTGTATAATTCCAGCACTGAATGATCTGCATAGGAATTGCTTTATACACATTCTTCCTCTTCCAGTTTGTGCCATGCTGACCAGATATGGCTGAAAGCAATCTCTCCCCTATTCGCCGATGTGATGTACTTCAGGCTGTAAAATGCAGAAAAGATTTGACACTCCCAAGAGCTGATGCAATGTGTTACTCATATGAGCCCAAGATAAAAGTGATAAGCAGAATTGTTTTCTAACCTGATCCTGCATTATTGAGTATGCTGCTGCCTCACAGTCATCATACGTGTTGACTGTCTAGCTTTTCATCAGTTTGCTTAGTCCTCTGAGTAGTCCCTCACTTTCTTTGGCTTTCTTCAGTCCCATTATCTCTTGCATCATGAGAACAGGGACAATCAAAAGGGAAGAGGAGCAGCACAAGCCTGCTGGTCGTATGTCTGCACCAATTTAAGGCACCAAACATCAGGACAGACAGAACTTGATACCAGAATCATTCAGAGTGGCTGAAGCTTTTAAAAAAAAAAAAAAAAAAAAAAAGTTGCTGGTAGTCAGCTGGTAGTCAGTCAGAGAGCCTGAGGCCTGGGCCAAAACACAGGCTATGTCTACACTATGACTTTTGCCAGAAGAGGCAATGCAAATGAAACGCGGATTAGCATTTTCTCGTGTTTCATTTGCATAATCTCTTCCGATCCGTTTTTGCGCAAGGTGTTTTTGCGCAAAAACAAGCAGTGTGGACGTTTCCTTTTTGCGCAAGATCTTTATACCTCCTTTTTTGAGGCATAAGGATCTTGAGCAAAAAGGGGTTTTTGCACAAAAAGGAAACATCCACACTGCTTGTTTTTGCGCAAAACCCCCTTGCGCAAAAACAGATCGGAAGAGATTATGCAACTGAAGCACGAGAAAATGCTAATCCGTGCTTCATTTGCATTGCCTCTTCCGGCAAAAGTTGTAGTGTAGACGTAGCCACAAAGAGCTATACCAATTTAGCAGCCTCAGGATTTTCAGAAGTTAGATAAGCATCCACTTACCAAAACTAAATCCAAGTTACAAACCTCTTTGAGTTCTCCCATTACTGCTAAAGATATATGGTTAATTTGCCACATACAATAGAAAATGTAATGTATTCAAAACTGCTCTGAAATGTATGTCAATTTGCATCCACGCTTCAAGTTTGAAAAGTGACAGATTCCTTTAATAAAACTAGTTATTAAATAACCTATCCTCTTCCATAGAACATACAAACCTGAACAAATTAAGCCCCACAACACCTCTTATGCATCTGATAAGTATATGGCCCTGTTTTATGGAGAAGAAAACAAGGGCACAGAAATAATAATGAACCTGACTGTGGACATTAGTCTAATGGCACATCCGTGGCAGTAGAGCTGGAATTAGAATTCAGTAGTTCCTTGGGCCCACTATAGCTCTCAGTTCATTAAGCTGTACTATCCCATCACTTAGAAAGAGCAGGACAAGTTTTGTTATGAACTCATAATTCAGAATATGATTTCACGAGCACCATGATGTAGCTACTTAACCTATGAAATAATTAGCTTAGAACACCAAACTTTCCTAATTTACTTAATACTAGCACTTTAACTGGTACTGCAAAATAGGATGATGCTCACTTAACATGATTTGGTATGTAACCTATCAACATTGATAGGCCAGTGTCCCTATCCCATGAATTTCAGCGGCCTATGTAACAGCAGCAAAGCCAATACAGTAGTAATCAATCCAGCATAGAAGAGATGAAAAAGTTTCAATGACTCCAACACTCAGCCAGTTCAAAAAATCTCTTTTATAAAGACGGTCTGACACATGTAACTACCACCATACATTAGTTTTAACAAAAGATGAATGATATACTGTGGCATATTCAGAGTACATTCTGGGGCTGGGAATGATCTGTTGATAATATCTGTTGATAATCTGTTGATAATATCTTTCAGATAGCTAGGAGCAAATGAACCTTCATGTCATTCAGGCAATCTATGATCCACTTAATATGCCTATGTTTTTAAATGCTCATTTTACTGCAGTTTTTGCCTGACTATCTGATATTTTTCTTACCTGACAGGTGGGGGATCAAATAATTGAAATCAATGGGGAAAGTACAAGGGACATGACACATGCCAGAGCAATAGAGCTAATCAAGTCTGGTGGCAGGAGAGTGCGGCTCTTGTTAAAGCGTGGAACAGGCCAGGTCCCGGAATATGGTGGGTTTTCATTTTTTTTCCATTAGTGTGTGTGTGTGTGTGTGTGTGTATTTAAATTACATGTATTGTATACTAAATATCAGTTACACATTTCGGTCCCAGTACTTAAGCACATACTTAAGCACTTTTCTGAATATGGGTAGATTTATGCACAAGCTTAAGTGTTTTCTTATAATGGGGCAGAAAATATGACTACATCAGTTTCAGCTATGCCAACCCTGTACCAGCAATGCTTAAAGTATATCTTTTGGCAGGATCACTTTGAACTCTTTAGTGGCATCTTTGAGTGTGCTAGGAGTGGCTCATGCATTCTTATAATCTTGGTTGATAAGATGGTCCTTTTTAATACATGTCTATTGGTATTTCTCTGTACATTTGGAGTCATGTGGCTGATCCCACTCCCATCAATTCAATGGCAAAACTCCCACTGACTTCAGCTGTGCACAACTTAACCCATAGTGTTCATTTTGAAATGTATTTCTTGCATTTATTTACACAGGCAACATAATGAAAGTCAATTCTGAATAAAGAGACAGCATTTGCTCTTTTGAATATTGTAACACAACCCAGTAGTCTTAAATTTTGTTTTGTGTCTCTAATTCCTGGGAATTTTTATGTTCCAATTTTTAAAAAAGCTTTTAAAAAGCGTGTCTAATTTCAGGCAATATTGAAATATATTAGTTATCTGACAGATTGCAATGGTGTCTGTTTTGTAAGTTTGTTCTCATGAATATCTTGAAATGTAACCAATATATCAGTAGATGTTTAGCCCCAAATCCTGCAAATGTTTACTCATTCTTAAATTTTCCACCCTGAAAAATAATATAGGTCTACTCAGGGTAGCTAAGTTAAGCCTGTGCATAAGTACTTGTAGGATTTGGATCCTTATAGAGCATTTAAAAATAATTTTATTTCCCTCTCATCTATAGCAATTCTTCTGACATCATTACCACCAATATATATATGTGGTAAGAACTGTTACATAAAATACAGAAAAAAAGAAAAACTACAGACTTATATAGACCCTTTAATAAAATCCCAGAGCTCTAAGAAAATAAATAAGAAGATAGTCACTAAGTAAAGTTTAGTATTACAATCAGTCAATGGGAATTAGACTTCTGTGTACCCAAATTCCTTTTGAAAATGAGATTTAGGCTCTTAAATCAGTTAAGCATTGTCATACTGAGTGCAGCAGCCCCTAAATGCCTTTAAATATTTGGGGCAAATGTATTAAAATAGTCTCCAAATAAAAAAAATACAGTAAAATCACTGATAAAAAGAGTAACAAATCAAATTCCCACCACTCAGTAACGAGCTCTGCAAGGGGTGAATTACCTCTGATGATAAAGCTTCTCTGGGTAAAGAGGTGGGGAAGCCCAAAAAAGAAAAATACCATTTATCATTGCTGTTATGTTTTTCCGTGGGGACCAACTAGTGTTTGTTTTTAGAAATCCACATAAGAAGGTGTGTCAGTGTCCTTGTGATGCTAGACTCATAGCCCTAAAAACTACCATAGAACACAGGAATTGCTGGTATTCCATCTAAAGCCTGTCTCCAGTCTCTTCTGATTGGAGTTTTACTTTATATAAAGTTACTTGAAAATAGATTAGCATAAACAAGCATCTGAGACGGTTGGCTTTTTAATTGCTGAAAAATTACAAACACTGAAAAATGGTGATTTGCCGAAAATAGAATAATCTGAAATACACCTGTCAGTATTTCTCTGTCAATGACGTTGCTCCAATAATTAGATTATATTGCCAGTGAATTATGGACTATTTAATTGTTTGTTTTCTTACTTCTAAGCAGTCGCACAGCAGACATTGGGATTTTACATTGATTTTGCCTTCTATATTGAATATTCAAATTCTAGTAATGTAATTGTAATGTAACCACAGCTTTATCCTTCACTATGGCCACAGCTAACCCTATGGACAGCACAGAGCTCCACTGAACTCAATAGGAGTTGGTGCACCTTGATGTCATTGCAGGATTGGGGTTTACATCACAATTATTTATTGCAGTGTGTTCATTGCAATAGATTATAATATTTTTAAAAAGTTTTTCCTCCGATCTAACCTACATCTTCTTTGCTGCAGACTGTGTCTATTACATCTTGTCCTACCTTCAGTGGACATGGATATCAGTTGATAACTGTCCCCCTCAGGCTAGCCCAGAAGCTGCAGGGTTGTTGCATGTTTTTAAACTTTCACTCTACTGAATTCTAACAGTAAACAAAGCTATATGAAAAAAACTGTAGGATGCTGGACATATAGTCAATCGGTTCAGTATTGAGTCTATGGGAGTCTTTCCATTGTCTTCTCTGGAAGATGGATTAGGCCCTGAATGACTTAAAATGGCTGTCCAACAATTTAAAACACGAAGTATATAGTTTAAACAATTTATACCACCTGACATTTAATTTCAGTTTCTGAGTTCCACGATTTTATGTTCTTTGCAAAGTAGGTCAATTTTTCACCTAATCTCCATGCTTAGGATGCATTGTGCAGCACAGCGTTTCCCAAACTATGGGCCGCGACCCGATACTGGGTCGCAGGAAAAAAATACCAGGCCTCAGCATGGCTGCCGGGGTGTTCCGGGCTCCCAGCAGAGGCATAGCGAGGGAGTTGCAGGGGGGGCAGTTGCCCCCAGGCGCCACACTAGGGGTGCACCAGGCTGGGCTGTGGGGGGGGGAAGGTGTGGGGCACTGGGCTCACCTGGGCTGCAGGAGGAGGGAGGTGCCAGGAAACTGGCGCTGGACTCAAGGGGAGGGAGAAAGGGGCAGGGAATTAGCACTGGGCTCAGCATGTCTGCACGGTTTCGGGTGAGGTGCAAGGAAACGGAGCTCAGATGGGCTATGAGAGTGAAGAGGTGTGGGGTGCTGTGCTGTGCTGCGGGAGTGGGGAGGTGCGGGGTGCTGGGCTGGGCTGCGGGGGGGGGAGAGAGAGGTGCGGAACTCACAGCTCAGTTTGGCTGCAGGAGGAGGGAGGTGCTGGGAACCTGGGGCTAGACTCAAGGGAGGGAGGGGCATGAAATCAGAGCTGGGCTCAGCAGTTCTGCGGGGCTTGGGGGGAGGTGCAGGGAAACAGGGCTCAGCTGTGCTGTGGGGGAGGTATGCAGGGAACCAGCACGGGGCTCAGCTGGGCTGAGGTGGATGGGGGAAGGCATAGGGAACAGAAGTGCAGCTCAGCTGGGCTGTGAGGGGCTGCAGAGAACTGGTGCTGCACTCCCTTGGATTGTGGGGGATGGTTTTGGGGGAGGTGCAGGGAACCAGTGGGAGTGGGCAGCTCAGTTGGGTTGCAGGGGAGGGAGGTGCAAAGAAGCCTAGTGGGGGGGGGAGAACCAGGAGCCCTGAAATGACCTCCCCTGGTCCAAAAAATCCCTTATCTGGGACCAGTCAGGTCCAGAGGGTGCCAGACTAGGGAGGTCCAACTCCTACCCAAGTCTCCTCCTTGTACCTACCTCCTAGCCAGATACCCTACCTCCAGTCTGCTCCTGCTCCCGCCTCCCAGAGTGCCCGTGCAGCACCAAGTCCCCCAAGCCCTGGCCGGGGCTGGGCGGAGGATGCAGCCGGATGTTCCCGGCTCCCGGGGTGCCCGTGCGGCACTGGGTCCCCCAAGCCCTGGCCCGGGCTGGGCAGAGGATGCAGCTGGGTGAAACAGTGAAAATTTATTCATTTTTCATTCTTTTTTTGATATGGGTTTATATTTTTGGGCTGCAAAAAACAGTACTGAAGAAAATGGGTTCCAACTAAAGTAAAAAGTTTGGGAAACCCTGGTCTTGCTAGCTTTCTATCCATCTTACAGTCCATTTATCCAATCCATATTCCCTTAACTTTCTGGCAAAATTATTTTGGGTGACCATATCAAAAGCTTTGCTAAACCTGGCACTGGGGGCTTTGGGAGACCCAGAAACAGCTTATTTGCATATTCATCATTTGCTTAATGAATATGCAAATGTATGTTACTGGTCCTCCAAAAGCTCGTGAATGGATTTACTGGTCCCCATGTCAAAAAGTTTGGGAACCCCTGGTGCAGCATATCCTAGTTACACTTAATCAGGAGTTGGAGTTCGGTGCTTACTTTAAAAAAAGATGTCTTTATTTACAAAAAAATAAAAGATTATGTTACTGAAATGTAATACTATCGTATACTCATTGTACTGGAAGATTACATTTAAAAATACAGGGTAGAGTAAAGATTAAACTTGTTAAAAAGTTTCTCCTTCAAAATATGTAGTTATATTAAAAGAAAATTATTTGGGGAGGGGTGCCTGGAATTGGCAGGGTTTTGTTTGTGATGGGTTGAGAGTGTGGATTTATGTGTTCTTTTAAATACTATGTAAGTATGTAGGAGGTCAGAAAGGTAGACACTTTTTGATAATCATATAATGTAATTATTACATTTTAAATTAAAAGTTAAATTTATCCTTTATATTTTGTGGTGTCACTCCCATTAATACCAGTTTAAGTCTCCCAACTACTGCCCCTTCCTCTTCTGGAAACATTAGAGTTAGTGTATGTCCAACTTCAGTTGAGATCAGCTAAGAAGTTCATAGTGAGAAACTTTACCTCATTGTCTCACCTAGTAAAGGTGTCAGGGCACATTATGATTGTGGTTGGTCGGAGAAGGAATTTTAGTTTATGTTATTTCTTCCCTTGTACCTATCTTTCCCTACAAAGCAGGGCTTTATAAGCAGAGCTAAACCACATCTCTTAGGGTATGTCTACACTTGCACCCTAGTTTGAACTAGGTATGCAAATGTAGGCATTCTAAATAGTCAGTGAAGCAGGGATTTAAATATCCCGCGCTTCATTAGCATGATCTCGCCGGCGCGTTACTCGGATCAACAGCTGTTTCGAAAGAGAAGGTGCGCGCCGGGATGCATTAGTTAGAACCAAACCCCTTGGTTCGAACTAACGTTACTCCTCCAAAAAATGAGGAGTAACGTTAGTTCGAACCAAGGGGTTTGGTTCGAACTAACGCGTCCCAGCGCTCACTTTCGAAACAGCTGTTGAGCCGAGTAACGCGCCGGCAAGATCATGCTAATGAAGCGCGGGATATTTAAATCCCTGCTTCATTGACTATTTCGAATGCCTACATTTGCATACCTAGTTCAAACTAGGGTGCAAGTGTAGACATACCCTTAGCGACTTATTTTCTGCTCTTTATTGCCACTACAGCCCTACTGATATGCTGTGTCATTATTTATCTAGAGACCATCTAGTAGCACAGTATTTATATTATCTTTCCAAGGAGATGGCCATCCCTTCCATGTTGTGAGTTAGCTGAATCCTCTCTCTGGTTTCCTTCAGCCACTGATTAGAGATACTGGGGCACAACAGTCCTTTTTCCTTTGTGTCTGCAGGCAGTTAGTTGCCTATTTCTTCTGCAATTAGAGTTATAAACATAATTATACATACAAAGTAATAAATGAAGCATCACTATTATTCAAATTCAGATTTTTTTCTTTCATAGCCCCTATTTCCCCAGCTTTAGCAATACTATTATTCCAGCTTCCAACACGATTGTATCTCTGACCAGAACTTCTAATCCCCTTCCTTCTTTCCAGTTACTGTATTGCTACCTAGATACCTCATTCCTGGTTGTTAATCATTATGAGAGAAAAGGAAATATTTAGTGGAACAAACTACTACCAGGTCCAGTGTATTTCTTAAAGCAACCTTCATTGACACTCTCTATATATAGTTTTTCATGAGTATTTTAATTTACCGGTAGCGTTCAGGGCTTATTACCAGTTGTAATTCATGAATTCACACAAAAGTGTTTTTTTCCTGATATGACTTTAAAAACCAAGTCTGAAGGTTTATGAAAAGTAGGTTGCATTTTTAGACATCTATCCTGCCAAACGTGACATCATAATATGCTTGAAAGTGGGACTTGCGTGCCTCAATCTTTGCAGAATTGGGGCCTTTGCTTATTTAAGGGATGGAGATTTTTGCAATTTAGTTAAAATGTGACGTTTCAGAACACACAAATACTATGATTAGCAGTGACTCATTTTTCAAGAAGCCTTGAAGATGCTCAGCTGTTTCAGTTTTAGCACAGCCGCAGTGACTATCACTGAAAATGACAGAGCTGATACCAATACAGACTTTTCATATGAAGGAATTTGCTTTACGATTTTGAAATTCAATAAAACCCTTCAATTCTATGAGTTACAGCTCCTTTAAAAAGCACCTCAAGATGTCTTCCACAGTACAGCAGAATCTGTTTCGCAAATATATATGTATAGTACCACAATCTTTCACTAATATGATGACTTACCGCATGCTTGTTAGTCTTGACTTTACAGAAAATCTTTTTCCTATTGTTTATAAGCTTTTTACTCAGCTGTCCTAAACTTACTAAGCATTCTTTGTTCTAACAATAGTAATATATCTTTATGTCACTGGTTCTGTTAATTCTAATGATTGGTCCTAGGCTGTTCCTCCCCTTCCTTTAGGAATGGTACCTTCCAGTCTCTCCATGTGCATGAAAAGTGACAAGCATGGGTCCCCATATTTCTACTTATTGGGCCACCCTAAAGACACGGTTTGTAAACTCTGCATGTATATTATCATTCTCTAATATGCTTGTGTTTCAAACAATTGTTTTAACTGAGACTTTTCCAACTTTTTCTTACACTTCAGTTTGTTCAGAGGCTTCCTACTATTTTGGACTGTACTTAATAGCTGAGAACCTAATCAGCTAAAAAAAACACCTACCTATTTTAGCCCCTTAAGAATGTATTTTCATTTCCTAGATGGGAGCGTAGCCCTGTAACTTCCACTGCTGCTAGTGGGAGAAGCCCGGCTATGTCCCTGTGAGAAGGTATCTTCTTGTATTTGTAACAAAGATTTATGCTATAAAGACAACTTTCCTAAAAGTTTCCTAACTTTCCCAAAAGTTTTTAGAAGCCTATGCCATAATTTTACCCCTTTCTGATGGTACTTGGCTCCCCAAAATGTTGTTAATGTGCGTATGGAAGTTATACCTTGACCTAAAATAATGTTACTGTGCTTTTGTTGGAATATACTCTAGTATACTTTAAAATAATCAGATTCAGATTACACAACTTTGCACTCAATTTCAGGTGGTTTCCTTCATAAATAAAGTCTTACTACCTGATTTGTTCAAGCTTATAATATATATTCAGAAAGGAAACATTTATTTTTCCTGGTTCGTATTGATGGTGGTCATCAGAGAAAAGTAATTTCTGTTGATGCATTTAATGGTTATGGAAGTCTCTCACATAATAGCTTTGTGCAATGTAATATTTTCATTAGATCTGCAGCCTATAGGCAGAAAAATCCAAAGCACCTGAAGCAAAAATGTTGCAAACAGAGAGGGAGGTTTCCAAGGGTACCTTACTGCCATTAAGGCCTTTGAAAATCTCCTCCAAATACTGTACAAGGCCAAAATTTCAGATCCTCTAACAATGTTCTCACATAATATGCAGTCTCATTTGTGAAGTGTGTGTGCAGTAGTCCATTATTAGGCATCCAGATCAGTTAGTTACCCATCTGATTGTCCTTTGCAAATGCAAATGCAAATGCTTTTCCCAAGGCCACACCTTCTGCCCTGCCCTTTCTCCAAGGCCCTGCCCCTAGCTCACTACATTCTCCCTTCTCTTAGTGGCTTTCTTCCCCACCCTTCTCACTTTCACTGGTCTGGGACAGGGGGCTGGGGTGTAGGAGGGAATGAGGGCTCCAGCTAGGGGGCAGGGCAGGGAACAAGGGGTTCAGGCTGTGGGAGGGGGCTGGAGATTGAGTCAGGGAGTTGGGATTCAGGGGGGTGGGCTCCATCTAGGGTTATAGGTTCTGGAGTAGGGCCAGGAATGAGGGGTTTAGACTGCAGACAGGGGTTCCAGGCTGGAAGTTGGAGTAGAGAGGTTCAGAAAGTGGTAGGGGACTCTGGGCTGGGGCATTGGCTTGGGGTGCAGGCTCCATCTGGGGATGAGAGGCTAGGGATAAGAGGTTTGGAGTGTAGAAGGGGACTCCAGATTTGGGGGGGGGGAGGCTCTAGACTAGGGCAGGGGTTTGGTGCTTGGGATTTGGGCATGGGGTTACCTCTGACAGCTCCCAGTCATCAGTGCAGTGGGGAGGCTAAGGCAAGCTTCCTTCCTGTCCTGGTACCATGGACAATGCTGTGCCCCAGAAATGGCAAGCAGCAGATCCAGCTGCTAGGGCAGCCGAGACTAACCCACAGCTCATGAGCCACATGCGGCTCTTGCCCTCCAAAAGTGCGGCTTGCGAAGCCACTCCTGTGCGCCCCCCCCCAATGGCCCCCACTCCCCACCGGCTCCCCTCCGGCCCCCGACTTCCCTGTGCTTACCGGGTTGGAGCTGCGGGGTTTTAAAAATGGTGCCCATTTTAAAAATGTTTTTGCTCAACAATTCTGTTCTGGGGTTGTTTTTTGTTTTGGTTTGGATTCTTTGCTTGACAATTCTGGTGTGGCTCTTTGCATTTTTTTCGGCCACTGTTTTGGCTCTCTTTGTTAAATGGGTTGGCCACCCCTGTGCTTGGGGGAGGCATGGTAGGCAGCTAGTCTCACCAGCAGGCACCTCCCCTGCAGCTCCAATTGGCCATGGTTCCCAACCAATGGATTGTAGAACCAGTATTCCAGAGGGGGGCAGTGCATATAGCCCCATGCCCTCCCCAACCTAGTAGCTGGACCTGCTGGATGCTTCTCGGGTTTAGCATGGAGCGAAGACAGGTAGGGATTAGCCCGCCTTAAATCCACAGCACTGCCAACCGGACTTTTAATGGTCCAGTCAGCCATGATGACCAGGGCTGCAAGGGTCCCTTTTTGACCAAGTGTTCCAGTCAAAACTCGAGACCTGGTCACTCTAGCCTTACTAGAACTTTACTTGGAGCCAAAACTTGACAGAGACAGGGTGTCAGTTATCGATGGAATTTTGAGCGGCCATAACACATACGTTTTTAAAATGTATCCAAATGTAAATAGATATGGATTTAGATATTTTAGAGCATTTGTGCATCTGTCTGTCTGCCCATGAATCCATCCTTCTGTGAGTCCATTTGTTCAAGAACTTCTAAACGGGAAGATCTAAGACTACCAAATTCAGCATGCAGCTTCCTCTTTCCCAACTTAAAGGAAGGCCATGGTTAGTTTGTGCCGGGAAAATGGGAAGTGCCTGGAATTGGGTTGTTTTCCATAACACAGAAAGGGGGGGGCTGATAGGAGGGACAGCCGTACTGCAGAGTGACCACAGGGGGACAGCCTCACAAGGAAAAGAGTGGCCAGCTGGGGTAGGGACTTGCCATATTGCCGGCCTCCAGCCCTGGATAAGTAGCCCCCCTCCCCCAAACCTTTCCCTTCTGACCCTTGGATGTAGCTAGGGTTGCCAGGTGTCCGGTATTCACCCAGACAGTCCGGTATTTTCAGCTCCTGTCCAGTAAAAAAATTCAGAAAATACCGGACACCTAAAATGTCCGGTATTTTCTGAATTTTTTCCCAGCCAGGAGGCGAAAATTCCGGGCACCTGGCAACCCTACAAACACTCGGCACCCTGCCCCCCTCCCCCCCTCCCGGCTCCCAACGACCCCAGCCCCCATGCTTATCTGGTTTCCCAAGGCTGCCGGCACAAAATGGCTGCTGGCCAAAAGACCTAGAGGAAGCAATACTTTCCCCTGGGTCTTTGTGCTCAACCACTCGCCTGTTCCTATCCCTGCACTAACTCTTAAAGGGGACATGCTTTTAATGCTGTTTTATTTATTTTAAATTTTTTGTTTGGCTTACTTGGAGTCCTTTTTTTTTGCTCAAGAACTTTGGTCTTCCCCCTTTTTTTTCCCTTCAACAGAATTTTTTTTATGGGGGGGGAGTGTTCAGTACTTTTGTTTCAACCATCTGGCAACCCTATATGTAGCACCAGACCATTGAGGGGGAAGCCCCACCACCACAGGAGCGTACCATGATCAGGCGGCACAGCCCCAGCCCCACCCACCATGGCCCCCAGTCCTTAGGCCAGCCTGCACTAGTCCCCTCTATAGATCCCCCAGGCCAACCTACGCAGCCTGTCCCCAGTCCCTCCCCCACACTGGGCAAGCCCTGGGGAGAAGCCGGCAGACAGGTATGTGTCCACCCCACCCCCTAGGCCAGTCTGTGAAGCCCCCCCTCATTCCCTTCCCCATGATATCAACTGACCATCTTAGAAGCAGAAAGCTTGCTGTGGAAATTAATTAACAAAATACTGCTGCCATGCCACTTATTTTATTTTAATTTAATTAGTATTTCAAGTATTTCTTAAAACCCACCCATCCCTTCCGTATCTTAATTCTCGGCATTTCCGCTTGCACCTTTTATAACAGCCCAATGAATCGTTTAATATAATAGCCAGGATAATGGCTTTTTATTTAATTTATTATTTTTTAAAAAAATCTTTTCTTATGGAATAGAGTATTTTGGGGCCCATCAAAAATTGCTTGCTTATAAAATTGAGCTAAATCATTGACTTGCTTTAACAATGAAATCTAAAGCTCATAAGAAATGTGAATGAACTTCCTGGACTTTTGTTATTGCTTGTGTAACTATAAGATCAGCTGCCATGATGCTCTACAAATATTGACAGTCAAGTAAGTCAATGTCCAAGTGGTTAAAAACTGCTCCAGTGAATACATGTAATGACAAAGTGTATGCCCATCCATCACAAAGTATTTTGAAACTAAAGAGGGACTGGCTTGATATGCATTTTTCCCCTGGATTTTTCCGGTCCAGCATACATTTTAGAAAGCACTGTGCATTTGAATACGCAGTACTGAGACACTATGTAGTATCACATCTCAAACAGTAATTTCAGGAAGGTATTCGCTCAAGCGAATCTCATAAATCACACCACCAGCAACTCTGAATATTCTTCTAACCTGGAGATAAAAGGAACCTGGAGGTTCAGAGTTAGAACATGCCACTGCTCATACGTCTGTGAGGAAGAAGGAAGAGGTGGGAGCCAAATGCTGAAGAAGTATGCAGGAAGAAGGAAACCACAAATGAGGCAATAAAGGGTTGGTTTCAGGCATAGGTGGCAGCTATAAGAGGCTCTGCCTCCCCTGGTCTTAGTGCCCACCCACATACCTCATCCTATCCTAGTTCTGAACCTTCCTGCAGACTCACAGCTGGCAGCTGCAGTTTAGTGAATCTTCCTCTTGCCAGACCTATTAGCACAACACTGAAATTGTTCAAGAGCCATTAAAGTGGTAATGAAGCCATCTAATAGGTATTTGTCAACCCCCCACATATACACTGTCAGTTTCTGAATTTACTGACAAAACAGTTGTGTGTTACTGTAATATTTACTCAGAACATGTTGATCTACAGGACCTTAGTTTACAATTTGCTTTAAATATATTTCATTAGTGCACTGATGAAGCTTATAAAATCACATCTCTAAAAAAATGGCTGCATATATTTTTAGACACAATCTTAGTATTCGTCTTTAGCCTTAAGTAATTGGCTCTGCTTTTAAAATAAATCCTTCAAATGACCACCCTTATCTAAAATACACATTTTAATTAAATTGCTTTAGTACAAAAAACTTGCTTCCTAAGTCTTCCTCACCTTTCTGTCCATCCCTGTAATTTTCTCCCTTCAAGGGACAACATATTTTCTTCCAGATAGCTGGACAAAGGAATTTCCCTTTCTTTACTTCGATTTGATGAACTAGTTTTAAGACAACATGCCAACAAGATACAAAATCCTAGTTATACCTAAAATCTTTGGAAATGTGTTTTTAAGAAGTGGTGACATTTCATAAACATGTCTATTATTGTGGAGATCACACAAAGTAAATCAGTGTTCCCTTTTTCTAAAAACAATGAACATCGTTATGAACAAACTAAACCTCTGTGACTGATTAATTTTAAATAATGTCTGTTTCAGTGAGTTAAATATGTAATAATCTGGAATGATTACTTTTTGAAGGTTTAAGAGTACATTTAAAATATAAAATCAGCTTACAAATGCTGATTAAGAAAATGTAAAACATAGAAGAGTTGCATCATGTATTTCATAATATTTAATGTATTTGCTGGACAGCTCACTTGCCCTTACTTTAAAGTTTTGGTAAAATAAATCTCTGACAAATTGAGGATGTATCAAAAAACCTATGACTGACACTTTTTATTCCCAAGTGTAGTTCTTTTAATTAGGTACCTTCTGCATGTTCGGTCTTCACAAACATCATCTGGCATGCAGTAGAAAACATACTCCTTTTTTTTTTTTTAGAAAGAAATTGTAGAAAAGTGGGTTTTTTTTTCAAATATCGCCTGTTTCATTTGGGTTCGTGGATTTGGCTGAAAGGAGGTGAACAAGCAGGGGGAGGGAAGAAAGGAGGGACACAGTGGGGAGGCGGGGGGTCCTGGGCATAGTGGGAGAGGGGCTGAAGTGGAGCAGGGGTGGGGTATGGCCAAGTCCACACCCAGAAGGTAGCCTCCCTAAGCAGTAGTTTTACCCACCACCCATGTTTGCAGGGCCTTTTCTCTGGAGCTGTGTGAGTCTCGTTTGTGTTGGCTTGCAGTGGTTGCTGAGACCCTGTGCTTCAGTTTCACTTTGCAAATTTGTACTGCATTAGTGTCTAACAGTCCCAGTCAGGATCAGAGCCCTATTCTCCTGGACATTGAATAGACTCAGTTACCATACGTAGCAGCCTGGCAGCGCTAGCATAGGCAGCAAGTTTGAAGACGATTGCAGGGAGGCTGTTCTAGGAAGGCAGGGTGGTACAAAAAGGAGGCAAGAGGACAAGTATGGGAGAGGGAGATAAAGGGAGTAAGCAGAAGGCGGGAAGGTAAGAGCAAATGAGCAGAAGGGGGAATGATAGGAGACAATTTCAGAGACATGGGCAGGACTGAATAGAAATTGGCATTGAAGGGGCAGCCTCTGAGCTTGCATCTGATGTGGAAAGCACATCAAAGTCAATTTATACCCTTCTTTAAATACCCTCAGTGTGGCCATAGTAAACAGTCTCCTTTATTCTAGTGGTGAGCCCTGTATTATCCATTGTGTAATATACGACAAAATTAGAAAGCTGTGCTGTGTTTACCTGCCTTGTATTGATTGTGAAGGCAAAGCTAAACGCCACAGGTGTCTTCAACCATCTGAGGAGTGCGTGTCTAGCTCTTTACATGTTTAAAAGTGGTTACATTTGCATAGTAATTGGCTAATGAGTTTTGATTCATATGCTTACATCAGATACTCATATCTGTTGAGAGTACTAATCAGATAATCCAGTTCATTCTTTTGTAATACCTGTCATATAAATCTCTGGGAGCTCACTGTTGAATGGTATTGAGAACTTGAACTGTCCCATATATCAGACAGCAGATGTGAGAGGCAAAAATCAATAGAATATTTTTGAAAAAATGTGCCCTTTCCTTATGCAACACCCTTGACTGAGCTGAGAACATTCATTCATATTCATTCTGCATTTCCAATAGCCATCCTCTTATTTCGAGCCACACCAACTTAATTTCTGGAACTTGTGGTGTGGAAAAGGGACTAACTAAATGAATCAAAATGCTGGTTAATAAAATTGTCCTAAAACCATCCAGCAATTTGAATATGCACTCCTACAGGTTCTATCAATTTTTAGACCTATGGGTAAAAACTATCCAAGAACAAAATTCAATATGAAAACATATTTTACAAACAAATCAATGGCATTTAATAAATATGTAGCACCTGGTGAGAGAGGAGAACACTTGTCAGTTGGAGGAATGAAAATAATCAGCATAACGGCTTTTCGCAAGAAGGCTTTTCTTGCGCAAGACTGGGCAGTGTAGACAGCTCCGTCTTGTGCAAGATCCTCTTCCGCAAAAATGGCGGCTCATTAGTTATGCAAATGAGGCTCGGCGATATTCCATGCTGAGCCTCATTTGCATAGCTCTGGCGCAAGATCGCGCCAGTATAGACACAGCCCTGTTGTTTGACTTATGTAACAGCAAATTTTATATTTGGAAAAATTTATTGCCCTTTTATATCGGTATTTTGTGGTTTTGTGCTACAGAGCTGAAAGTATAAAATGCCATTTGGAGAGACAGAGAGGTGGAGAAAGTGTCCATGGGTTTTGTGGCAGTATGTCTAATCTTACAGAGAGTTGCCATAGAGCCTTTATGTTTTTCAGTGTATAGCCCCTAGAAGACAAGTGCACAAGCCATAGCTCTAACTGACTCAGCGACCTTGACCACATCACTTGAACACTCAAACCCACCACACTCATCTGTAAAATTGGGGGGTGATAATATTTATCTACATAGAATCATAGAATACTATAACTAGAAGGGACCTTGAGAGGTCATTGAGTCCAGTCCCCTGTCCTCAGGACCAAGCACCTTCTAGATCTTTCCTGATAGATGTCTACCCAACCTGCTCTTAAATATCTCCAGTGATGGAGATTCCACAACCTCCCTAGGCAATTTATTCCAGTGTTTAACCACCCTGACAGAAAGTTTTTCCTAATGTCCAAACTAAACCTCCCTTGCTACAATTTAAGCCTATCGCTTCTTGTCCTATCATCAGAGGCCTAGGAGAACCATTTTTCTCCCTCCTCCTTGTAACACCCTTTCAGATACTTGAAAACTACTATCATGTCCCCTCTCAGTCTTCTCTTTTCTAAACTAAACAAGCTCAGTTATTTCAAGTCTTCTATCATAGGTCATGTTTTCTAGATCTTTAATCATTTTTGTTGCTATTCTCTGGACCTTCTCCAGTTTCTCCACCTCTTTCTTGAAATGTGGTGCCCAGAACTGGACACAGTACTCCATTTGAGGCCTAATCAGCACAGAGTAGAGTGGAAGAATGACTTTTCATGGCTTGCTCATAACACTCCTGTTGATGCATCCCAAAATCATGTTTGCTTTTTTTTTCCAATAGTGTCACACTGTTGGCTCATGTTTAACTTGTGGTCCACTATGACCCTGAAATTCCTTTCAGAAGTACTCCTTCCTAGACAATCACTTCCCATTCTATACGTGTGAAACTGATTGTTCCTAAGTGGAGTACTTTGCATTTGTCCTTATTAAGCATTTTTCTTTTTACCTCAGACCATTTCTCGAGTTTGTCCAAATCATTTAAAATTTTGACCCTATCTTGAAAAGCACTTGCAACCCCTCCCAGCTTGGTATCATCTGCAAACTTAATAATCATACTCTACATGCCATCATCTAAATTGTTGATGAAGATATAGAACAGAACCAGTCCCCAAACAGACTCCTGTGGAACCCCACCTATTATACCCTTCCAGCAGGATTGTGAACCATTAATAACTACTCTCAGAGAGTGGTTATCTAGCTAGCTACTTTATAGTAGCCCCATGTAGGTTATACTTCCCTAGTTTATTGATAAGAAGGTCATGTGAGACCATGTGAAATGCCTTACTAAAGTTTAGGTATACCACATCTACCACTTGTCCCTTATCCACAAGGCTTGATATCCTATCACAGAAAGCAATCAGATTGGTTTGATATTTGTTCTTTACAAATCCATGCTGGCTGTTACCAATCACATTATTATTTTTCAGATGTTTGCAGATGAATTCCTTAATTACTTGCTCCATTATCTTCCCTGGCACAGAAGTTAGACTGACTGGTCTGTAGTTTCCTGGGTTGTTCTTATTTCCCTTTTTATAGATGGGCGCACTATATTTGCCCTTTTCCAGTCTTCTGGAATCCCTCCCGACTTCCATGATTTTTCAAAAATGATAGCTAAAGGCTCAGATACCTCCTCTATCTACTCCTTGCGTATTCTAGGATGCATTTCATCGGGCCCTGGTGACTTGCAGACAGCTAACTTTTCTAAGTAATTTTTAACTTGTTCTTTTTTTATTTTAATGACTAAACCTACCCCATTTCCACTAGCATTCACTATGTTAGGCATCCCATTACCATCAAATGTCTTCATGAAAACTGAAACAAAGAAGTCATTAAACACCTCTGCCATTTCCAAGTTTCCTGTTATTGTTTGTCCTTCTTCACTGAGCAATGGGTCGACCCTGTCCTTGAACTTTCTCTTGCTTTTAATATGTTTGTAGAATGCCTTCTTGTTACCCTTTATGTCTCTAACTAGATTTAGGTATGTGCTGTGAAGATTCATTAATGCTCAAAAACTCTTTAAAAATTGAAAATTCTAAAGATTAGGTATTATTATTATTATTATTTTATTATTATTAAAGTAGAACCCCACTAATCCACACACATTATAATTCATATCAAAACTGGCACTCCATCTCCACATCTGAGGAACGATTTAATGAGTTCTGTAGAGTTAGTTTTCTTATTACTAAGCTTTAATTATTTTTACATAATATGCTACAATAGATTTACTATTACCATACAAAATGTGTATGATTGCAGCTAAATTACAGTGAATAAAATACATAACAAACCTTACCCTTGAGCGTTTATCCATGGTTTAGTCACTTAAACTGGGATCCACATTCACCCACCCTGTAAGGAAAAAATAAAGTCCCAACTAAAGGTCTGTTTCTATCCCTTGTCATAGTGCATTTGCTTGCTGCATTTCCAAACACAAACCAACTCAACTCTCACTACTGGGTAATAACCACCTCAGGCCTAGTTAGCTGTGAGGAGAGTTCACATCTTTCACCTACCATAATTTCTTCTGCACCAACTTCCTCTTTCCTTTTTTAATCTCACTCGGCTCAGCCATGTGACAGGAAGGAATACAGTAACCCCTTTAATGTTGGAGTGCCTTTGCACCTTCTCACTAGTCACTAAGGGCACTTCTACACAGCAGGGCCAAAGCCAAAATAAGCTACAGAACTTGAGCTATTTCAGTTGCATAGTTTAAGTTGAAATAGGTTAGCTTGAAATAAGGTATGCAATTTGCATAGCTCAAATTGCGTAGCTTATTTCAAGCTACTACCGTAGTGTAGACAAACCCTTACTGAATTAAGCTAATTATCAAGTAATTTACCATGGTTCTTCCATACAATAGCATCATTCTTTGTATACGGCTTGAAGAGTCTCCATATTCTAGTCAAACAAGCTTTCCCTCCCCTAGTCCCACCTCCACTCTCCTCAGCTCATGCTTTCTCACCTCTGTGAAGTTATTCTTGCTAGCACCTTGTGTATGGGAGCTCATTCTATATAGATAACCATGTTTAAGGGCCATTGATGATCCAGGAGCATACTGTGTAAGCGTGCCAGTCCTGACTCATCCTCCGCAGAAAGCCCCAGCATAGCTCCTATAATGGAGGCTCTGCAGACCCTCTGTCTGTTATTGAATTAGCCAACCATAGGGGCATCCCATGCTATATTCGCTGGATGTAAGTTTTCAGGAGGCACTTTATGCCTGGAACCTGCAGTGTGGGGCTTGGTAATCTGAATTTTCAAAAGTAACTAGTGATTTCAGGTGCCCTACTTGAGTCACCTTAAAGGGACTTGATTTTCAGAAAGTGCTGAGCATGCCCTTTTATAAAGCAGACCTCTTTCTGGTGATTCAGATTGAGCACTTTACACCTTTGTGCATACAAATGGAGACTACACCTCTAGAAAGACAGTGAGCTTCTCTATATAATGTGGTAGTGTTCATAAATGGGGTGTGGATTCCAATGCACACCAACATGTCGTACATTTATTGGCCTATGAAGACCCTGCTGGCAAGCACTAAAGCACTAGTGGTTGTTTCCATAGCATTATTTGTTCCACATTAAGTACTTTAGGAACATTTCAGTGTGCAGCAGCAGGGTCCACAAGTGTCAGTTAATGTGAAATACATTGAAGTTCATTAGAATTCATCCTCTGCCGATGTGTACTGCTATATCATGTAGACAAGTCCAATAACACAACTTACTGCTTCTCTGATGTAGCTAAAGAGCGTTCACAGGTTGGGATGCAGTGCCTTGGATCCACTAGTCGGCTCTACATTCTCATTTCATAAAAGTATAAAAAACAGCTTTTCAGCTTGCTTAAGGATTTTCAGGGCTGTTCCCCACTCTGGCACTCTGAATGTAGAAGGTGGGGGCCCACAAGAGACCTTAAATACCTTGCCTCTGTAGGCTCTTCTTACAAAAACTCCCCAGAGACACAGATTCACTGACTTCGGGAGGTAGCTGCCACCACCAAGTGAAATAAAGAGACCAAGGAAGGAAGCACTTGGACTTCTTCCAGAGAGGTATCCCCAAGCTCTTTTACCATAATAGAGTTCGGCGGGGCGGGAAGAGAAACCAAACTGCAGTCTGTGGTAGCTGAACTCTCAGTCTTAGGCATGCATACATAGACACAAGTCTCCTGTTTCCTTCCAAGACACAAGAATCAAATCATCACCTTAAAAAGGGTGATTTTATTAACAAAACAAAAAGATATGCTTGATAAAGCAGACTTGGTTGCTAGGTGTTACAGAGCAACTAAGAAAAGAGCAGATTAAAACAGAAAAAATGATATCTCTGGGAACAGCTTAAATAGTGAATGGGGGAGCGAGCACATGGATTTTACACAGAAAGGGTTTACCAAACAGCAAAATAAAGAAAAATAACCTGATCACAATTAAATACACATTTTTCCTCTACTCACAATCTCCCATTCCAATATTTTTATAGGCTTGGTAATTCTGGTTATTGTATCTGCTCCCTCCAGTCCTTAACTTAGAATTTCTCACACAAAGAGAAACGGCAGCAGGTATCTATATACAATTCAGATTTCAGCACTGTATACCATTGGTTCTTCTGGCCCCCTGCCAACACCCTTGCTAGCTACCTGAGTTTAACCCTTTAGTCACAGGGTGCTGGCCAGCACTCCTTTTATCCATCACAAGGATATACAGAAGAAAACAAAGAACCACCTCTTATCTTAGTAACCGATGCACTGCCATAAGCAACCAGATGTACAAATACAGAGGCACACATTAAGTAAAGAAAAGGTATAGATGTGGAACTTCTGAGCGCTATTAAATGTAATACTGTATTTCAAAAATAACCCCTCAGTAAAATAGTCACTGGTGCCTAGAAACCAATAGCTTCCAAAAGCTTTGTAGAGCCACGTAGGAAAAGCAATTCCAGCCAAATGGGAAGGGAAGGCAAGCCTTTCTTCAGGAGACCCAAGTGATTCTGTCTTCCCACTTTTGAAACTCTCCCAATCTAGTTGTGATCTTTTGGCCCAACAACTGTGGGTAGATAATTGAGTTCTTGACATCTGTCCTTAATTCCATATAACCTTTCAAACAAGTATAACTGTATTTTTAAACACTTAAGAGCATGGGGTCTTTAAAATTACCAGATATTATTGAAAAAGTGTTTAACAACCTATTGGAAAATATTTTTGAACAAAGATGACTACAGAACATTTTATACACCAGAACAGTTTTGCAAATGGAATTGTGTACACTACCCACCTTTCTAAGTGTCTGACCTTTCCATTAATATATAGATTGTACCTATAAACTATGTACTGAATATAAAAATGTTAAGCTCACTCATTCATGGACTTCTCTCTCATTATATTGCTCTTTGCAGGAGACTCTGTCCAGCATTATAAAGAAGAATGAGAAAATCTGACACCCTGATTAGCCAATAGTCATAACTAACCTGATTCCAGTAACCTAGTTCTTGAAAGCTTTTCCCTTAGACCATGATACAGCAATCTACACTGTTCAGCACAGACTTAAGTGCTTTCTGCAGTAGGGACAGGCTTAAACACCTTGCTTTGCTAAACTGAGTCCTTAAATGGGGTGATCAGCACCTAACAGAAGGCACGCAGCACCTGGCAGGATCAGCTTCCTATGGGAATTCATTTATTCAGCAATTTGTACAAATCCTGTAAGTTGAGGCTACTCTTATTTAGCAAACAACATCCCAAATATTATTCACACTGTGACAGGTTCACTCACGAAAATCACTTGAAACTGTCACTTGATGGGCTGACCTACATACCTGCCCTCTGAGGTGCCCCACCATCTTGTCCTGCTAATCCAGAACCTCTGGTTTCCACTAGCAAAGGTACAGAGTTGGGGGTTACAACCCACAGCAGGGCAACACAGACACTGAAAGCAGCTCAATTCTGAGAAGGCTCAGTCACAGGGACTTGACACAGCACCCAAGTGCACAGCCCCCATGAGACCAGAACCCCAAATAAATCCATTTTACTCTGCATGAAAGGTTTATATAGAGCAAGCTCATAAGTTGTTCAATCCCTTTATCAATGAAAGAGAGAGGTGCACAGCTGTTGTTCCCCTCCCCCTTGGTAACAATTATTTACACTGGGTTTAATAATGAACAAAAGTGATTTTATTAAATATAAAAAATAGGATTTCAGTGGTTGCAAGTGATAATAGACAGATCAAAGTCAGTTACTAAGCTAAATAAAACAAAATATACCAGCTCAGCGTAATATTCTAAGAAACTTGCTACATGCTATTTCTTACCCTAACAGTAATGCTGATCGTCTTTTCTCACACGTGAGGTAGCCTGATCTTTCCCCCTGTTCAGTTTTAGATGTTTCCAGCTGTCATCTGGGTGATAAGCCGGGGGGGGGGGGCTTAGTATCTCACAACTGTCAACTCCCCAATTATTTGGTTTCCTCTACCTATAAATAGATTTTACCCAGCTTCAACCCTTTCTTACCCCCATGGAAAAATAGCACATCTAAAATGGATCGCAGCATCAGGTGACCTGGCCAAATGTCTTGGCAGGACCAGCCTTAGTCCAGGCTTACAGGAAAAGCAAAACTATTTATAGATCTTTGTCATGAGTACCAGGCCAATAAGTTCCTTGAGTGCTACTAATGGCTTTCATTAGCACACCTAAATATATAAACAGGTTTATACTTCATATTTCTAATGTCAAATAGAGGAATGAAAGATGCACACAAATAGAATATGCACATTCTGCAGATTACAAGCTTTTTAATGACAGGTTACATGCTACATTTCACATAAAGTATATTCAGGTTACACATACTTATATCAAAAACATATTTCAATAAAGAATATGGGGCACAATATCACATATGTAATTCTAAGAATGACAGCTATTTACTGACCAGTCAAAATGTGAGATTTCCTAATGCCTATTTTAGCTGCAATAATTAATAATTTTAATAATTTAAATATAATTAATGGTGCATTATCATCCTCTTAAATTATTCACTCCATATAGAATGTTTTTTCATTAATGCTGAACATTTTATTAACATATTTATGAACACCTTTTATGACAGTGTGGCTTAATGCTATTACTAAAAACTAATTTAAAAGTCATTATATTTTTAAATTATCCAATCATTGAAATATAGAATTTCTTGCTTTGCCTCAACTCTGGGATAAGATCTGCTCTGGCCAATTTTAAAAAAGTGAATAAAGTATTATCACTTGAATAGCTCGTAAGCTGGTCTCTTTCAAGGGTCACTTAGCAGTTCTCTAGGTTTAAAATACACACTGGTGATTTTCAAATTAGATTCATAATTCTACAAAACTCTACTTGGACAGGAAATCAAAGGGTTCTTTCCCCCCCCGCCCCCGATGTGCACACAAGATCCTCAGCAAAGATGCTTGGGAAACTTCCTGTCTGATCTATTTTCCGACTTTTAAAGGCACATACCATTTTGTATCTAAAAACAGGACAAAATTAAAAGTGACATGAAGTGAATCCAAAAGGAAGCAACATCTGGACATGCAATAATAATAAAGAGTCTGAAAGGAACGATGGCAATAGGACCTGAGATGTGCATACATGAGGGATGGAGAAAGACTCTTGGCACTTTCTACATATCAGACTAAGTGCTGCCAGCTTTCAGTGCAGACAAGTCTCCTTTATCAATCCCCTTTTCCCATCCATGTATATCTCTACATTGACACACCTCTTACGGACTTGCTGACACCTGCAGAAGTGAGCCCTCTTTAAGGAGCCTCCTGAAGAAATTATCCACCAAGCCCAAAGCAAACCTTTGTCACTTACTAAAACAAAGGAAATTCCCTCAAAATCACGTTGTTTGAAAAGTGTTAAGACTGAATGTGTTTCACCTGTCAAAATATTATATGCAATAAAAATTCCAAACATTTGCTAGTCTAGGAATGAAAAAATAAGAGATCCAGCCACTTCTACACACACAAAATATATATATATATATATATATATATATCCTCTAAACTCCCCACAGACCAGCCATACCAAAATAGGGTATCGCTAGATCCTGGCATCACAACAGATATAAAAACGGCTGCTATATCTTCACAGTTAAAATGGTCCTTCCATACACCGTACAACACCTGTTTCAAGCTCAGGCCCATCACCACATGTGATGTACCTCATCCAGTGCATTATATGCCCCAACAACAACTCTGGATGAACTCACAAAGAAAAATGCTAAAAAACAAGACGTTGTCAGTGTGGGCGGACACTTTTCACAAAGTTATCACGCCATAGCTGACCCCCTCCTCCCCAAATCCTCATTCTGAAAGAACCCTGCACACCACCTTCAAAAGAGGAACTTCAATTCATAATTCTGTGGCTAGTAAAAAACCGTAGACTTAACACAGGCATTTGCCTTATGGCTCATTACAACAATTTATAACACACCTTACTGCCTGCTACTTTAATCAGCCACTCCCTTTTAAGCAGTCTCTTGCAGAGTGTGTAAATTATTTTTGCGTAACAGTCTGCAATGCCTTGTTTCAAGTGTAGGCATTATGGTTATCATCTCCAGACCAAAAGGAGAGCACTGTAAAGCTGAAAAGCTTGTTTCTTCCACTAACAGAAATTGGTCCAATAAAAGATATTACCTCACCCCACCATATCTCTCTCATATCCTGGGACCAACATTGCTACATTACCACAGCAAACAATAGAGGGTTATTAAGCAGTGCGGGGAGTGAGCAGATCCTTTAACTGTTTCCAGAGTTATTTATGTTTGGGATTTTTCTAATGGGGTAGACAGCCTTCTCCCCACCCTTCCGTTATAATGGTATAGTCTCTCTCTGGCTACGTCTAGACTACAAGCCTCTTTCGAAAAAGAGCGTCTAGACTACAAGCAGATTTTTTAAAAAGCGAGCCGCTTTTTCGAAAGAGAGTATAGACGCTCTCTTTCGAAAAAGCACAGTTTGCATTCAGTAGTGCCTTTTTTCGAAAGAGTACTTTCGAAAAAAGGCGTTATTCCTTGTAGAATGAGGTTTACCGCAATTGAAAAAACTGCTGCGTTCTTTCGATTTACTTTTGAAAGAACGCAGCTTCAGTCTAGACGCAGGTGAAGTTTTTTCAAAAAAAGGCTGCTTTTTTCAAAAAAGCCCTGTAGTCTAGACATACACCCCCTCTCTCTTGCAATACCGGTCCATTACATTAACATAACCTCCTGAACAGAGGTTATGATGGCAAAAGCAGCAGTGCAAACACTTCATAAGTTTGGCTCCACTGCCAAAACATCATCAACACATCTATTGCCAGAGTTTCCCTCTCTGCTACCTCTCCGAAGTCACTATTCCCCAAAATGACTCTCTGTCTCTTATCTGTTCCCCCATAGACCTGACTGTTCTTTGGTTTCTATGGCATTAGGCACCTATATACCTTTGAGGATATGTGACTCGGTTTTTCATTCTGCTCCTGTGGCTACATGACTACAATTCATTACACGAGTCGATGTTTCTAGTTAGACATGCTCAGTGCCCTCACATGAAAGGACCTCTGCTCACATGACAATAGGTAGTGAACACCAGCATTGCCCCAAATAGCACCTACTAATCATACTAATTGGCATGCAAGTGCAGTAAATATTGACAGTCCCTGTTCATCTACTTTATTTACAATATTAGGTCAGAGGACATTTTTCACAACATAGATGAGAGAGACACCCATTAACCTTCAATAGGAGTTGGACACTAATTGGCCTTTGCAGCTTTGGAAAGTTTCATCTTACCTCATTTCCTTCTTTTTGTCACTATGTTAAAAATCTCATGACACCTTTTTTTCTTTCCGTTTCTTATCTGGACATAGTAAAGGTGATGGCCTTAACATTATAGTCACATTGTGCGGTTTCCACGGAACATCGTATTCTTTTCATGCATTGTTAATTGTCACACGTGTGACTTCATTTCACTGGAGTGTGGAAGAGTGTGAAAATATATCGTGGTGTATGTTTGTAAAATTCTTTCAGATCCTTTGGAATGAAAGAGCAAAAGAGTAGGTTATATTTATATCTAGTATCGCAGGTTTTGTTTGTGTCTGTAAAATATCTTAGAGTTAAAACAAAGATTGGCCACATCAGACACATTACCAAATTCCTCTAAAATCTAACCATGACCTCAGAAAGGAGATGGGGTAGAGAGGGGAGAAAGAGAGAGAATGACATTAATTTGGTAGCTCTAAAGCATAACATTTTGTGTTTTTTCATATTTATGTTTGTTATGGAAAAGCAATCATCTTAGTGATGGTTGAACAAGCCCAAATGAACCATTATATTTGAACACAGCTCTTAAAAGGTTTTTCTTTTGAGCAGCAAATTACTTTACATTACTGCCCTTTGATCTACCCTAGAATTTTAATATTTTCCCATAGTGGTCTAACAGTAGGGGATTTCAACACCGTTGCATCAGTATACTCTTTGTTAGGCAATTCCATGTTGCAACAACAATGGCTCGCTCACATTAACATTTACCATGTTTGAAGGATACTTTTTTCTGCATAATTTCTTCTGATTTAAAAAGAAAAATGGGGGGCAGGCTCTGTCTCAAACTGAAGCTGTTTAGAGATACAGAAAGTTATTGTTCTCATGTTCTTACTCAAATATGATATATTTCCCCAAAAATGTAAACCAAGGGCTTTACTGTGTACAGGTTTCTTTTGTGATGTAGTCACACTGGAAATTATTTTCTTAGGGCATTTCAAATTCCATGAATAATGGCTGTCTTCAAAAATGAATGTGCACATTTTGTGTGAAAAAACAATTTCCTTTCAGTCAAAGGGACCAATCACGCAGGTCTTACACAGGCAAAATATCCACTGAGGTCTGTTTTCCACTATTACTTCTTGGCTCAGAAATGGGAAATACCAGTGATATTATACATTCTAATTTGGCATCTAAGAAGACTCAGGGAGTTAGTCATGTAAGTGTGTATCTTTGAAAATGAGGAGTCCTGTGGCACCTTAAAGATTAACAGATTTATTTGGCATAAGTTTTTGTGGGTAAAAATTATTTGCATATGACAAAGTGGTTTTTACCTACAAAAGCTTATGTCCAAATACATCGGTTAGTCTTTAAGGACCACAGACTTCTTTGTTGTTTTGGCAGCTAATGTAATGGTTTATATAATTCACCTGCATTCGCTATTAACTGTGAAGGATCTTAACTATTGAAAAAACTGACAATTTATAAAATAGGTGACTGTAAGCAAAACATTTCCATTAGTCTTCCATGACACAGTCATGTATAAAGAAAGTAAACAGGAAAGTCACTTCATTGCAAGCTTCCATTTTGGTTACTGGCTGTACAAGTGTCTTTACCAGTCTACAAAAATCCTATGTGAGCTACAGAGAGAAATGTCAAGGTTTCAGTCTTAACATGAGTCTTGCAAGCAAAAGTTACATCAGCATGTAATGTAGTTATCTGTGCCTGCCCTGCCGCACACCAGAAGCTCTCATCAGCTGAACAAAGCCAGGGATTGGAGGAAAGACTTTCTAGTGCTATAGGAAGTATTGGGTTCCAGGTGGCAAAATAGTCTACTTCCATATGTGAGCCAGTGCTCAAGCACGATGCAGGGAGCAATGTGCTGCTGCAATTGCCACCTTTGCAAAGAAGGAGAAAATTGAGGACCATTTGGGAGTCATTAAAGATCCTAATGACACTTTTAGCAAGAATTAGGTGAGTGTGTGCCAACATCCCTGGCCAAAGTCTGAACTAGGTAACTTCTAAGACAGGATGGTCTGGCTCAGAGTATAAGAAAACCAGGCACAGAGCAAACATGAATGCTTCACCCAAACTCAAACTGAGAGACACTCATTTACACTAGCCTGACATGCTTGGGTAAGCTGGGATCTTGGGGAATAGGAGGTCATTTTCGGAAGGCTACTCAGCAGGCTAGTCACCCCTTGATTCCTTTTCCTCTGGGTGCTTTGGAATTGGTGATAGGCCTGCAGCCACTCTGCTATATTGTAGTGATTAGCTCATCCACCCTGGTCTTTATCTGTAGCAAACCTGCACTTCCTCCGGCATAAGGGCCAGGTGATTTTCAGGGGATGGACAGTCTTGTGCAATGGCATATAGATCACTTCACTGGATCTTATTGCTCCTGGCTCAGCATATTTTTATGGCTCTGAAACTGATCCCTCAAGGACATGATTTACTCTCACATGGAATTAGGGACGTCAGAATAGGCCAATGTGCTCTGTCACTGGTGAAAAAAGATGGCGTTGCAGACAAGTGTAAAGAAAAAATACAGTAAGTTCTGTTGCATTCAACTGAAGATTAACATCACCTTTAATTTGGGTGAGGAGATATTTTTTACTGTTGAAAAGAGCACACTTAGAGTTAAATTGTTTCTCTGTTTCCTTTTTACATTCTGGGCCATAGACTGGTCTCCTAGCTGATTTCAGTGGTGTTTCATGCATATTAAAAGAATGCGGAATTTGACTCCCCCCTGATGTCAACTTGGAACATAGGATCTTCACTTGGAAAGTGTTTTTCCTACTGGTTCCTGAGTGGGGAACTAGTAGGAAATTAATTCAGAGATTTCTGGTGTAACCAGGAGGAAAAAAAATCAGGTGGTTGCCATTTATAGCCATAGTTTTTGTACTAAAATATTTCAGAAAATTACTTGGACTGAAGAAGTAAAATGTAGCTAACGATTTAGATAGAAGAGGCTCTGATAGACTGCAAGGTTTTTTTGTTTGTTGATTTTTGAAGAGTCAAGCGGTGATGCTTTGCTCCTTGTTTCCAAACATGACTCCCATTAGTCCTACTGGGAGTTATAAAGTAACAATAAACAACAAATTAACCCACTGATGTCTGGAAGAAGCCAATGTGACTGTGGAGCACTATTTTTTCATAGGCAAATTCATGAGAGCTGAGAGACATGAAAGTTGAACCCTAGGGGCTTTAAATTCAGTGGAGACCCTGGACCCAGTTGAATTCCAAGCCAAAACATGTTTGGCTTACACAGAATTTGCACTTTCAAATGCTATTTTTCTCCAGATACACTCATGGTGCAAAAGAACATGACTGGCACCAGCTGGGAAAATCAATGGTGCTCACTCTCACTATATCACCTACCTCGATACCATCTCTTCAATTTTTATTTGCAAAAGAAATAAATAATTAAACAGGCTGTTTCTGTTAAATGTACACCATCAGAATGGGTTTGAATAGAGGTTGGGAATGGCTCACTCATTTCCAAAAGTAATTTTCCACTTAGATATTCTCACCTTCTTAGCCACATCCACCCTAACTGAATTAGCTCTAATGTAACGCTGCCATCTCTGTACTCCTACTGTCCACTTCTTTTTCTTTCCCTTTATGCATCTTTAAGGTGCCACCGGTCTTCTTGTTGTTTCACTCTCCATTGAGTAGGTCTGTAGATCCCAAACTGAAGCATAAAGTACATTTCACTTTGCACGCTAATATGCATCCTTTTATTGATTTGAAAAAAGCCACAATGTTACTTGTGAAAAAGAAATGTTCTAGATTTTTAGGAACAGTTCAGATCTGTAAGTGCTGTCTTTTAGAAGCCCAGACTTAACCCTCCAGCAGGAGATAATATTTTCTCCTTAATAAACAGACTGTCTCCTCACACTGGGTCCCATCCTTGCATGAATTTGTTCATCTGTGGTATCATTTTGATCTTATCAAAATGGTGGTAATTAAGGGACAACATTAGCCAACCTCAAAGACATCTCTGGCCTCCCAGTAGGAGGGATGAAAGCCAAGCAGCCAAGCAGTTCAGATGAGTCTCAAACTGGGAAAATAAAAAAAATACTGATCATTCACTCGAAGAGAAAGAAAGAAACACTGGCCAGGCCAAGGTAAGACACTTCTGCTACATCTACACTGGCAGCTTCTTGCGCAAGAACAGTTGTTCTTCTGCAAAAACTTGTGGGCTGTCTACACTGCACGAGCGTTCTTCCAGAAGTAAATTTACAGTACAGCATTGGAAAACAGGGCTTCTTCCAGAAGGCTACATCTACACTGGCATGATTTTGCGCAAGAACTCTTTTGCGGAAGAGTTCTTGTGCAAAAACTCTTCTAGAAGAGAGCGTCTACACTGGCCTTTGCGCAAGAGATATGCTTTTGCACAAGAGCATCCATGCCAGTGTAGACGCTCTCTTGTGCAAGAAAGCTCTGATGGCCATTTTAACCATAGAGCTTTCTTGCGCAAGAAATTCATGTTGCCTGTCTACACTGGCCTCTTGCGCAAGAACAGTTGCTCAAGAGGGCTTATTCCTGAGCGGGAGCATCATAGTTCTTGTGCAAGAAGCACTGATTTCATACATTAGAACATCAATGTTCTTGCGCAAGAACTCACGGCCAGTGTAGACAGGCAGCAAGTTTTGGCGCAAAAGCAGCCGCTTTTGCACAAGATCGCGCCAGTGTAGACACAGCCGAAGAGTTATTCCTGTCCCCATGAGGAATAAGCCCTCTTGTGCAAGAGCTCTTCTGCAAGAGGGCAGTGTAGACAGGCAACATGAATTTCTTGCGCAAGAAGCCCATATGGTTAAAATGGCCATCAGAGCTTTCTTGTGCAAGAGAGTGTCTACTCTGCCATGGATGCTCTTGCGCAAAAGCACATCTCTTGCGCAAAAGCACATGCCAGTGTAGACGCTCTCTTGTGGAAGAGTTTTTGCACAAGAACTCTTCCACAAAAGAGTTATTGCGCAAGAAGCTGCCAGTGTAGACGTAGCCTTCATGTTTTGCTAGTGGTTTGGGATGTAGGTGCTGAAGTCTAATTAACTCGGCTTTCAGCTCTTTTGAATCACATGTGAAGGGCCACATCCTGCACCATCTCATTCATGTGAGTTGTTCCAAAGAGGTTAATGGGGCAACTCATGAAAGGAGGGGCTTGCAGGTCTGGGTATTTGTGAACTGGAGAAGAGCCTGATGCCGCTGGCTTTCTTTGTGGCTCAGCATATCTTAAGCACCATCTATCTTAAGGAAATGGGACATACAGAGTGTAAGCAAATTCTACTGAGGCAGAGGAAATGACAAAGTCAAGGGTCATAGTTAAGACTTTCCAGAGCCCGTATGTCCTTACATGAGACTGAACACTTTAGATACGCTTTTAGAATAATAGACCCTTAACCATTGCAATATTCCAGTTGTTTACATAAAATTGAATTTGATGGATGACCTGGCCTGGATCACAAATTTTGCTGATAGTTGTATTGTTGTAGGGACATGTATAACAGATAGCAGAAAAGCACCTATGTTTATCCTTTGAGAGAGCAATTATATGGCTAAGAAATCCACTGTAATGGGACAAAAATGCATTTTGATTTCACCAGCGTATGCCATTATTATTATACTTTACATAACATATATGCAGAGAAAAGTTAAACCTTAATCAATGCACTAGATATTTTCAATGTGCCAAATTCCTCAGTTCTTACTCCAGCAAAGCTGTTGATGTCATTTCTCCCTCCCACACGCCCATTGATTTCAGTGGGAGTTTTGCCCAAATAAGGACTGCAGGATTTAGGACCAGTTAGGGTTTTGGGTAGCATAACTGGTGTTTGAAATATATGGAATATGGTCCCAGTTATGTGAATAATTCCTTAACTCTCTTCTTTTTGTTGTTCTAACAGACGAACCAAACTCCTGGAGTTCTCTCTCTGCCACCTCCCCAGGTCTGCCGGAAATAGCTATTTCCCTTGATGACATAATCTCACCATTATCTTCATCACATCTGGCCCCACCCTCTGACTCTTCTCACCAGATAAACTCAGAACCAAGATGGGATATCAAGAGGGAACATGATGTAAGAAAACCAAAGGAGCTTTCGTCAAATGGCCACAAAAAGAAAAGATTAGGAGAGCAAAGAGAAGGGTCAGCAAGTCCTAAAAAGATAGACAAGTCAAAGCATGAAGAGGCTTCTAGGAAAGGATACTCAGAAGGCAAAAAAAAGCCCACTGATGGTGGCAGGCCCACCTCCGAAAGTAAGGCAATGGGACAGAGTGCTATGATCGAGGCTAGAGCAAGCGAGCAGGCTTATGTAGGAATCAATGATGAACATCTTGGGAGATCCAAGAAGCCAGAAAGCAAAAGAGGTGGATCTCTCAATATGAAAGAAGATCACAGATCTGGAAATATCACTGAGAAGAAATCAGCTGCAGCTTCTGAACACGTCAAGCTTGATTTAGTTGGTGCTACAAAGACGTACAGTAGCAATAGCTGCAGCTCACATGGAAGTGATATGGACCAGAACAAGAGGGACCCTGATGGGAAACCCAGTGAGTTCCCCAGGAAGGGACATCTCCATTCCATTAACAATCGCAGCATCAACAATACAGTTCGGAAGGCAACTGTCTCACCAGGCCCATGGAAAATTCCAGGCTCGGATAAGCTGCCCACTGTACTGAAGTCTGGCACTTCTGCCATGAGCAGATAAATAAGTGAACTGTTGCCCTCTAGCTGTTTCACACTGATGCAGAACGTACTTCTTAGCTTCTGTCTCACATTGATTTATTTTAATTTATTTTAACTATCACACATATACACAAAAACACTAAGGAATGGAAACATTAATGTGTAATTCCATGATAATGTGCACAATGTCTAATAAATTCAAGCAGCATATAGTCAACATGGAGATTTAAAACTGACCCTAAAGTCCCCAGTTCCATTTTAGGGACTTTGGCAGCTATGGAAGAAACCAAAACAATACAAAGGACAATACATCAGAGAAGGACAGTGCAGTGTAGCTTTAGTACTTTTATTCCACTGCATGAAGGACTTGGATTTAGTTCAAACTTTATATCAAGGAACTGGAACAAGTTAGAGCACTCACAAACTGGAACATCGCCTTAAATAAAATTGCACGAAGCAAGCTGAAACTGAGAGAGGATATTTTAACTGAGATAAGAGGTTGTAAATACATTGTTCTCAACATATCTAGACAAGGGTGCAAAGGTTTCTTTGAAACTATACACCCATGACATGTTTCCACTGTTAACAATTTGGAATAATCCACATGATCCCCAACAGCATAGTTCACTTCATGGGTTGAGTTGGATGAGTGGGGGAATCTAATGGATTAGTTGGTGTGATAGCATTTCTACTGCCATTTTGTGAACAAATCATATTTCTGTACATTGGAAAGCAGTTAGGGTGCAGTTGTAGTTGCAGATTATCCTCAAAAGGGATTTACCACAGGTTCCCCTAATATTACACGGTGGCACAGAAACCTCAATTGGTCATCTCAAAACTGAGATTTACAGTTACAAGACCCTTATAATGAAAGGATGATTCTTAAAAGAAGAAAAGCTGCAGGTTCCTTGACATAAGGCCTTCTTACTCGCAGAAAACAATAACTTTGCTTATCAACAGTGCTATATTAATTAAAACATCTTTACGTTCAATGCACATACAAACACAAAAGAGACTTGTTTCCAAGTTCGTTATAGTTCTTCGTTCATTATATTTTCATCAGAAGAATTTTCTCTTTCTTTTATTTCCATATTGTACTCTGTCTCAAATTTCAAATCTCAAGTCTACCTTCCTGGGGAAGGATTCCACGTTCCATGAGTCACCATTCTATCCCCAGTAGGTTTTTAGTTTGGCCAAAATAGTCTGGTCAATAATACACTGGTTGTTTAAAAAATTGTGTGATGCTATGTTCAGAAATACACAGACATCTGTATACTAGCAATCTGTGATCTGCATGTGCTCTGCTCAAGAGTCACACTGAGATCAAACAGGTCAGCAAATAACCATAGCTCTCAAATATTGAACGAGACTCATTCTCCCCTTAGACATGTGGAGGCATGTTTCTTCCTAGCAAATTATTTTAAAAGTCTGAAACAAAGGATTTTGCAGCTTTAAACCTTTTTTTAAGAAAAACTCCATTTATCATATTTTTAAAAGCACAAATCTATGTAGCTGTTGACAACATTAATTTAATTAAAAAAATCTTTATCCCCTGAACTAGAAGCCCAATATAATTCGTCATTAATTTATTGAATTGGATTTTGGACAATGCTTCGGTAGTGTAGATGCATGTCCTGCTACCTTATTTTCTATTATATAATGAAACAAATCATAAACCCTGAAAAACAATTGAGATTATGCTTGCATAAACTCTAATTTGCACAGTTCACAGCTACTCCTTGTGCAGTAATTGCTTTATGCGGCTGTAATCAATGACCTGTGAAGACAGCACATCATCGAAACCCCGTTCCAAATAATATTTCTGTGTAGTGTTAGCTGTGAATTTACCCTGTACAGCTCTATCTCTATAAATATAATTCCATGTATTAATAGTCACAGAAAGGCTGTAAGTGAGCAACTATTTTTATGAAACGCACCACTATGGATAAATTAACTTTTACAGAAATCTTGTTTACTGTATGATAATCTAAACCACTGTCAAATAAAATATATATATATATATCCAAAAATCTTCTTTTTCCAACTGTATGTACCGTGTAGTAGTTTTGAGAGGTTTTTAAGTGGGCTACCAAGAAATAAATATTTGTGTGCACACAAGAATGGGTTAGTCCAAAGGGCCATCTGGCCCAGTATCCTGTCTTCCAACAGTGACCAATGCTAGGTGCCCCAGCAGGAATGAATAGAACTGATAATCATCAGGTGACCAATCCCCTGTTGCCCATTCCCAGCTTCTGGCAAACAGAGGATAGGTACACCATCCCAGCCCATCCTGGCTAAAAGCCATTGATGGAGCTATCCTTCAGGAATTTATCTAGGTCGTTTTTTAACCCTATTATAGTCTTGGCCTTCATAGTATCCTATGGCAGGGAGTTCCACAGGTTGACTGTGTGAAGAAATACTTCCTTTGTTTGTTTTAAAGTTGCTGCCTATTAATTTCATTTGGTGATCCCTAGTTCTTTTGTTATGGGAAGGAATGAATAGCACTTCCTTTTCTATTTTCTCTGTAGCAGTCATGATTTTATAGACCTCAATCATAGTCATCTCTTTTCCAAGCTGAAAAATCCCAGTCTTATTAATCTCTCTTTATATGGAAGCCATTCCTCATCCCTTGAGCGAAAATAACTTAGTTTCACTATGTAAAAGGTATTGCCATGTTGATTTCTTATT
This sequence comes from Pelochelys cantorii, assembly GCA_032595735.1. NCBI lineage: Eukaryota > Metazoa > Chordata > Testudines > Trionychidae > Pelochelys > Pelochelys cantorii. The sequence goes on along the minus strand of CM064326.1, from coordinate 325,266,001 downwards.
AAGAGGAAGAATACAATTTCTGAATTAAAATGCAGGCAGCCAGTGCAGCTACCTTAGGGTGTGTCTAGACTACATGGCTCCATCGATGGAACCATGTAGATGAGGCAGGACGACAAAGGGAAATGAAGCTGCGATTTAAATAATCGCCGCTTCATTTAAATCAAAACGGCCGCTGCGCTGTGCCGATCAGCTGTTTGTCGGCACAGCACGGCAGTCTAGACGGGGATCTGCCAACCTCAGAACCCTTTGTCGTCATATCCTTTATGCGCTTACAGGGTCTGACGACAAAGGGTTCTGGGGACGGCAGGTCCCCGTCTAGACTGCCACGCTGTGCCGACAAACAGCTGATCGGCACAGTGTGGCGGCCATTTTGATTTAAATGAAGCGGCGATTATTTAAATCGCAGCTTCATTTCCCTTTGTCGTCCTGCCTCATCTACATGGCTCCGTTGACAGAGCCATGTAGTCTAGACACACCCTTAAAGTTTATTTTGTATGTCTATGTTTTAAAACAGAAAAAACTCACTTTGGGACAATCCTCTCCCCTTCAAAAAAAACCCATGAATTCACCCTCCCATTATCAGATTTTTAAAAAAGAGCTAGTCAGACATGCAGTACAAGAAGTCATCATTTGTGATTATCTAATACGGACAACTGGAATTTGCCAGTCTGAGCACTATAAAGGTTTGCTGACTGGAGTGGAATTTGGGCACGATTTAATTAACAAGTTACCTGATAGAAATCAGAGAACATGCCAGGACATATCAGAGAGTAACTGTGCTGTACTGACTGTATTTAGGACCCAATAATGTATGTTATGGGAGCCTTTTCCTGCTCCCATTGAGGTGAAGAAAATACAGTGAGTCATCTGGATAATCAGTTGCCACTTGTAAGAGTTAACTTGCACTTCAGATACTGGACCAATATCAGTCAGTAGCACATGTCAAGGCTTGTTCCTGTGGCCTGATCCCACAAGCACTCCAAACACAGACGTCCCTTTGATTCCATGAGGCATTCTATGCATGGCAGGCTGGCAGATTCAGACTTTTAGCATGGCCATCACTTCTGATGTTTTATCATTTTTTGCAAATAAACCATAGCCACAGTTCACTGGCATCACAGCGACTGCTCCGATTTCCTGAACAGGCAGATCTGAATGTTTGTGCCATGTTCTGAATTGGGAAGGGGGGGAAAAGAGAGGTCACTTCCCTTGGACAGTAACTGGCATAAGCGAAGTAAATTCTCCACTCCTATAGGTGTGCCACTTCAGGTGTGCCTGCGCCCTTAGGCCTCCACTCAGAAGTTAGCAGCAGCAGCAGCGGCCTGTTTGGTCCACACATGTGCCCCAGCTAGCCCTGTGTCCTGCATGGAGTCTATAGGCTGTAGCAGACCACCCCAGTTCCTTCTATCCCAAAACTGCCATGGAGATGAGCTGCTGAAGCAGTGGGGATAAGATGGCAGGTACCACTGGAAAAACTATACAAATAAACATCATAATTCCAGTTGCTGTACAAGGTAAGTAAGGGTGCATCTACACAGCACCCTCACCTCAAAATAAGCTATGCGTAGCTTATGTCGATGTTATTTCAAAATAAAGTGCTATTCTGAAATGTCCCTTATCCCTCTTGCAATGAGGTTTACAGGGACGTCAGAATAGCAAGCTCATTATATTTCAATATAATGGGCTTGCTTCTAAGATGCGGAATAGCTATTTTGGGATACCAAAGATATCCCAAAATATCTCCGCTATGTAGAAGTAGCCTAAGTGACCTCTCCTTCTCTAACTAATATCCCTATGGGTTCCCCAGAGGATTCACTAAGAATGGCCAGCACTAACTGGTGGCATCCCGGTAAGTAACACAACATGTAAATCCTGAGTATTTATGCATATCCCAAGGGGAAAAAAACCTCCTTTGGGGAAAGAAAGGCCCCCTGGAAAGGGATTAAGAGGGAAGCAATGCCTCCCAAAACACACACACACACACACAATAAAACTAAACTATTAACAATTACAAACAGTTAAATTAGTCTGTTAGGACTGGGTAAACTAAAGAATAAGTACACGGAGGAACGACAGTAAACTAGCTAAACAAGCAGGCACCTCATGGAACTGAGGATGTTTTGTCTGTCACACCCTTGTTGGTAAGAGGCACAGAAATAGCTGAGGCATCTGCATGAACTGAACACATGCTGCTGCTGAAATTTTCTAATCAAAGGTCCATGATTAGACCCATAGGAACATAAAAGCAAGTGACAATCCATAGGAACATTATATGAAGAAGAATGTGACTGTTCTAACTTTAGGAGCACACATAAGTCATATAGTTTGTGATGAGGCCAAATATTTGTATGCTATATTGGAAAATACTGTGCATGCTCAAAATATTATAGTTGCATAACTTATCTGACAGGCTGGGTCACAAAGATCCCCTTGAGACTGTTACCTGATGGCCTGATCATACCTCTGAGGCCACCCACTTGCCCTCTGGGGTGCCCCACCATGCTGTCCAGCTGAGCCAGAAGCACTGGTTTCCTCAGCAAAGGCAGAGAGCTCAGGTAACCACCCCCCTGCAAAGGAACACAGACACGGATAACAGCTTAACTCTGGGAGGGCACAGTTACAGGGATTTGCCAGCACCTGGGAGCACAGCCCCTAATAGGACCAAAGCCCAAAATAAATCCATCTTACTCTGTCTAAAAGTTTTACACAGAGAAAGATAATTAGTTCACTCCCTTTATCAATAAAAGAGGGATAAGCACAGCTGTTTCTCCCCACCGGTAACAATTATTAATATGGGGGTTACTAAATAGATTTACATTTCCTAGTTCTAACATCATTTACATGAAAGATACATGGACACAACTAGAATAGTCACAGTCCAGGGAGTACAAGCTCTTGAATGGCCGGTTACTTCTATCTGAGCAGACTCAAGCTTGAAATGCTGTCAGATGGAAATTGTATTGGTTGTCTACCACAAATACCAATATATGAGCACATTTGTCCTGGTTTAATAGACTTTGGCACATCACAAAGACTTTCTCCATTCAGCGGGGAACACGAGTAACTAAATATAAAACCTTTCATGACCACAATGCAGAATTCTTTAACTGTCTACTGGCAAGTAAGTACAATCCCTGTGTAACTACGCCACCGACAACTCTCTCTCCAGTGTCTTGATAAACGACATTAGTGTCACAGGCATAGATGACTGAGGCAGTGTTCCCTGTAAAGGGCTGCAGTGCAATCGTGTATATACTATGCCGGTCAGAAGCTATGCAGTTCAAGGCTCCTCTGTGCAGCCCTAGGCCACTTAAGAACCTGCTCTGCTCACCCCAGCCTGCTTGCTGCAGTGGTGGAAACACTTCCTATGCTGTGCTCAGCCTGAGGTGTTAGTGGCTCTGCGTTGGTCCATGTGCAGGAGCCCATGTGTAGGGCTTGGCTGGACTCTGCAATGCCAGCTGGTCCAGTGGAAGCTGCAGAGCTGCATCTTGCTGGGGGCTAAAGCACCAGCCACCCCGTCCCCCGTCAACACCTGATTTCCAAGGATGTGGAGATCGCTGCTGTTGAGCAGCCATGCAGGTAGATGCTGCAGCCAAGGCCCCTGCAGCAGCATGGCAGTGGGGTCGTCTGACCCCCACCCCCAGCCCACATTCCTGCTAGGCTCCTCTGCTCACAGGTGTCAGAGACAACGTTTAGAGGGACTAGTGTGTGATTCTGGTGAGGAACAAGACCCACACACCACAACCCTTGCACATGCTATATAGCCCTCACCAACACCCCCCCACACCACCTAGTCAATGCGCACATGCGCTCCATACCACACATCAGCCCCTCCGCATGCAAATCCCATAGTCACCCCCCCCACTTATGCCCCTACATGCTCCTTACCACCCCCTCACACATATACCCCCCCTTCACACCAATCACTCCATCCACACACACATACACACTAACCTCACTGCCCCCAAACCTGTCATTCTCAGCGCAACCCCTCCCTGCTCCACACACATATATGCATCTTCTCCGGGGGGGGGGGGTAACAACCATGCCCTGCACACACATTCCCACTCCATGCACACAGGTAAAATTGCCCAAGATCAGAATGACGTGGTCAGTAACATTTGTAGCCTGCTCTGTACAAAGAAAAATTGAACATTGGCAATAAACCTATTCTCAGCATGGTATAATAATTATAATAGTTCATGACATGCTGTATGTTACAGAGGGATTAAAAGAAAGGACAGAAGAGATTGAATTGCTTATCCCCATTCACCACACCTAGGTGGACTGTACAGTATATGCTTCACTTGCCTCATAATCAAGTGCAATTCATATTTTAGACTGATTTGAGCACTTATATTGCCAGCTTTTGTCTCACAAATTGTTACTGTTACCAAGTAACATGACACACAAAGAGTCACTCTAGGGTAAGAGAACTGCCTGGGCTTTACATCAATTGCTACCCCTGGGGGTGGATTGTATATGCTTTATCATAAAGGATGCTTTGCAATTCAATAAAAACCAAAGCTAATTTTCCTATTCAATATCTCTACATGCTGTCTTAGTGACGGGTTTTTTTCGAGCATTGCAATTTAAAGGTGAAGTTATATACCTTAATCCTGAGTACTAAGCACAGAATTTGGCTCCACTGCTAATATGCTGTCCATAGAAGAACAAAGCATTTGACTGTTTAGTTGATAATAGTAAGAGAGGCAGCTCTTAAGAACACGAGCAATATTTTATTCAGAAACTAGTATGACCTACATTACAGAAGGTTAATAAGTTACTTCAAATGCAAAGCTCTATCTGCTCTCACCTTGAGTTCTGAACACTTTTAATTGTGGGACATAATAGAAATTTAAATCAAAGGATCTAACGGCTTCAGTGTTGCCAGCTGTCATGATTGCTCCATGAATCACTCATGTTCAGCTGGGTGCCAATCTCCCAATGACAAAGCAGCATGAGTCCGCTTGAGAATTTCTAATCTGCCCAGCTGATTGGCTGTTTTCCCCATTGCCCCACCTCCTGGAGAAAATCAGTCAATCATGGCTGCTGAAAAAGGCAAGTCGAGCTCTATTCTCCTTGCCCCGGAAGAGACACCATTCTTATAGGAAGGAAGTGGAGAGGAGGGAGTAGAAAGAGTCCAGCAACTCGGACTGGCTCCCCTTCCCTTTTGTGAGCTATGGGGCTCTGTTCCTCCACTTTTCCTGCAGCATGGGATGTGGCCAGAGAATCAGTCAGCAAGACACACACATGCTCACCTAGCCATCCACACTTGTGTGTGTCTGTAGAACTCCAGAACCAGCAGGAGGCACAAAGATGGGCCTGGAGAGAAGCAGCATTGATGGATGCAATGGGGGAATTAATAGATGGTTGCGGACAGAGCTGACGGGGGGAGAGTTAATGGGGAACTATTGATGTACAGAGGGATGGGCAGCCGTGAAGAGCGTAACTCTTTCAGCAGGGGCCAAAATCACCTTGATACATTTAGAAGCACTGGTAGAGCCTTGAGGGGATAAAAGAATTTGTAGCTGCATCTATATCTGCAAAAAATGAGCCATGGGTATCTGTATCCATATGCACAGATGTGGATATCTGTGGGTATAAAACTGAGATTTTGCAGGACTCTAAGCATTGGTAACACACTCTCTCTCACCCCCTCAGATGCACCCCAAAGGTGGGCAGCTGGAGGTCCAAAAGCAAAACATAGGCCAAAAACCACATTTTTAAAAAGAATCGTTCAATTTTGGGGACGCCTAAGTTTTAGTCTGGGGGGGCTGGCAATACTGCAGAGTGGAACTGCAATGTGGTTAAAGAGCTGGGACTTAAAGTTTGGACTATTTTGTTTAAAAAAAGTTTGAAATTCAGTCTCTCTGAAAACTATATAAAGGCTAACAAAGAGATGGCGAAGATTTCAATGTTTAACAAAAGGCAAGATGGCTTATAAAGCCCCTGTATAGCTGACCTAGGTTGGAACGCTGTGGATACAATGATGCCAATGGGATAGGAAGGAGTTATGGACTTTGTAAAGATGAATGAAATCAAACAAGCCGGGTTATTCATGATCACAAGTTAAGGAACAGTATGGAACACATTTATACCCACTTCTTCCAATGGCTGTTTTAATCGACAGTATAAATTCACTATATTTGTAGGAGAATCACTGAGCCTCAGACTTGAGAGCCCAAGTCCTAGAAGCCGTATATGTGAAGGTTTGAAGCTGCAAGTAAGCTTTGAAGGCAAAGTGAAGTCTCACAATGTTTGAAGAAGCCAAAGAAATGGATCGCTGTTAAAAAGTCTGAAGAAAACTGCACTCCCAGCATGCTAAGAATAGTGTCCCATACTAGTGCTGCATGAACTCTTTTGCCAGCAGTGAGAGCTACAGAGCTGATGGCTCGGCCAGCAGCTTTTAATAAACAACTTAGAAGAAGAATTTTTATGTATCTAAGCTGTAAAATCTTTTATTTACAAGAGCGTCTAAAAGAGAAATAAATGTTGCCTATACACAATCAGCCTAAGAACAAATTAGCAAGAAGGGGACAACAAAGACTGATTTTCGACCATCAGAGAAGAAAAAGTGGTATCCCACATTTCACAAATAGGAAGGGGAAAAATGCAAATGATACTCAATTGGAAATAAAATTAAAGTAAATAGGGTCCAGATTGTGTTGTCTCAAAGGAGAAGCACTAAGCAAAATAAATAGCATTTGATTTTTTTTCCTTCTTCTTGCCAGCCATGCCAAAGACATATATTTTTGGAGGCAAATTTAAATGTACTTATTAAACTCCAGGGCTATGTCTCCACTCGCTGCTTCTTGCGTGAGACATATGCAAATGAGGCTAAGCATGGAATATCGCCAAGCCTCATTTGCATACCTAATCAGCTGCCATTTTTGCAGAAGAGGCTCTTGTGCCAGAAGGAGCTGTCTACACTGCTCCTTCTAGCGCAAGAAAACCCCTCTTGCACAATGCCGCTACGCCGATTATTTTCAGGAAAAACAGCATTGCGCAAGAGGGTTTTTCTTGCGCAAGAAGGGGCAGTGTAGACAGCTCCTTCTGGTGCAAGAGCCTCTTCTGCAAAAATGGCAGCTCATTAGGTATGCAAATGAGGCTCAGCGATATTCCACGCTTAGCCTCATTTGCATATTTCTCACGCAAGAAGCTGCGAGTGTAGATATAGCCTAAGTGTGTATATTTCAGGTCATTTTGTTATAGTGGTTTATGTTGGTATGTTACTAGTACTGCTTGGCTATGTCTACACTGGTGGCGCCTTGCGCAAGCACTTCTTGTGCAAGGGTTCTTGTGCAAGGAGTCCTGCACAAGAACAAGTCCACACTGCCATGTGTGAGATGTGCTTTTGCGCAAGAGCGCCCATGGCAGTGTGGATGCGCGGCAGGGATTCTTGCGCAATAAAATTCTATAGCTAAAATAGCTTTCTTGCGCAAGAGAGCATCCACACTTGTGCTTCTTGTGCAAGAGCTACGCTCTTTTCTTACAAGTGGAAGCTGTCTTGGCAAGAGCTCTTGCGCACGAGAGCTTACACTTGTAAGAAAAGAGCGTAGCTCTTGCGCAAGAAGCCGTCTCTTACCACGCCGTACTGTACATCCTCTTGCGCAGGAGTGGGTGGGCAGTGTGGATGCACTACAGATTATTGCACAAGAACAACCGTTCTTGCGCAAAAAGCCGCAAGTGTAGACATAGCCCTTGTGTTTCTGCTGTTTCACTGGAGGCTTTTAGAAAAGGTTTGCAAGGTCGCTGCAAGTGAAAGGAGTGCTGCTTGTTAATGACTGAGTTATTGTCTTCAAGAAATTAAGGCCTCCAACTCTCTCAGGAAAAGCAGAGTCTAGCTTGCAAGGGATCAGTTGCTGGTTTCTGGAAATAAGCTGCAGCTCTTGGATGTAGGAAGCTCAACTTGTACATTCCTCAAAATGCAGCTTTCAATCTCCACCTTCAGGCACAGCAGAATATTGCACCCCACCAGAACTGGGCCACTCGGACTAGAGGGGAGAAATCGTATTGCCATCACAATATAATGGCAGAGAATGTCCTAGACTGAACTAATCATGAACGTGAATTGCAAATAAAAACCTCAAAAAACCCACATAGTGCAGAAATGTGTCCTGAGTACCCTGGCTAGAAGAACTATTCATCACATTGCTACTGACAAAATAATGTTTTTAGGGTCAGGTCCTTAAGCTGCTGTGAAAGGATGGCAGTTCTAGAACTCTGCTTGAGCATGGAGCTGGAAGATAAGTGCAGATTTTAAAAACACACAGACCTGTGTGACTTCATATAGAATTTATATACATGCAAAAGGACAAAAAGCAATTATTGTTGATATGAAGGGAAAATAGCTGCACCAAATAGTTTTTAAAAGGACATCACCATAGGCAGGCTTCTTGGTTTCATGACATTCCACAGTAGCTGTGAGATCACTGAAAGAGACAAATACAACCATCCACACACCTAAAATTCTCATCTAAGCTCCCAGCTCATGTCTGAATTACTACCACAGTCTTCTCTCTGCCATAGAAAATGTAATCATGCCCCATTTGAATGCATTCAGAATGCTGCTACCAAGGTAGCTTTGCCACCCCTCTGTCTCCCTTCACTGGCTTCCCCCTTCTCTATTTTATCAAATATAAGATGCTTTTCTTTACTTTCAAGACCTCGTCATGGTTTATTCCCACCCCCACCTTTTTTCTCTTACTCCCATCCACTGATTGCCCTATTATGCCAGCCTCCACATCCCATTTGTTACAGTTTCAAACAAGCACCTTTGTGTTTTCTCCCATGCTGCCCCTCCCGCTTGGTAGCTGCTCCCCAAAAGAATCTGAAAAATTATTTCATTGTCCACCTTCAGAGCCCTCCTCAAATCTCTGGTTGAAACACCTACAAAAATTGACAATAGTTAACATGTTGATGTGCTAAGACTATATCCTATCATGCTGACCAAAATTGTCATTGCTGCCTTGTATTCCACATCTGAGAGTAACCATCTCTTGTCTCTTACCTTATACTTAGAGGCTGTGTCTACACTGGCGCGATCTTGCGCAAAAGTGGCCACTCTTGCACAAAAACTTGCTGCCTGTCTACACTGGCCGCGTGTTCTTGCGCAAGTAAACTGACGTTCTAATGTATGAAATCAGTGCTTCTTGCACCAGAACTCTAACGCTCCTGCTCAGGAATAAGCTCTTTTGCTCAACTGTTCTTGTGCAAGAGGCCAGTGTAGACAGGCAACATGAATTTCTTGCGCAAGAAAGCCCTATGGTTAAAATGGCCATCAGCGCTTTCTTGCACAAGAGAGCGTCTACACTGGCATGGATGCTCTTGTGCAAAAACACATCTCTTGTGCAAAAGCACACACCAGTGTAGACGCTCTCTTCTGGAAGAGTTTTTGCACAAGAACTCTTCCGCAAAAGAGTTCTTGCGCAAGAAGCCGCCAGTGTAGACGTAGCCAGATTGTACTTTCTTTGGGACAGGGACTGTCTTCTTTTTGTTCTGTGTTTACTAAATCTGGTGTCAATGCTCCTGGGCATCTTAAAATAATTTTTCTTCTTATCTTTAGAAGAAATGGAATGGAGGCAACATTTTTAGTCTCAGCCCAGGGCAAAAGTAAGTGGTTCTCAATTACCGCTTTTAGATGATGCAGAGACTATTTCCTGTAGTTATTGAAGCACAGGGAATTTGGCAATTTTATCTGAAGTTTGTCTGTCAGCCTTTTCCGTGTGTTTGGAGGTTTCTACATTATCTGGACACATTCCTTTGCTTACAGACAGGCAATTCACTAATATATACAATATTATCAAACATGTCAAAAATAATTTAAAATCTTATGAAAACTGAAACCTTAAAAAAAAGTATTTCCCCAAAATTCCAAATGAGTATGTAATAAAGAGTTTGCCTTAGGATGTGTGTGTTTATTATTGTTGTAATACAATTCTTTAATAATGTCTGCTAAAAAATTTACTGACTTTTCTCCGTCCTATCTGCTCAATAATATGGCCTTTGAGGATGAATAAGGAGCTTAATTAGTATTATAAAATATCTTCTTTTGGATTTTTCAATTTGATTCACAATATCTGCAGTAGGTAAGTCAAAAACAGCTTTCATCTAACTGCCGGAAAGGAATTAATTTAGTATGACTGAAATTGATGGCCACATCAAAAGTATTTGCTCAGAATGTGTTCACAGTGACTAACATCATGAATATGAAAAGCTATCTTGTCTGAACCTAACTTGCAGATGGCCTTGGCAGAAAATAAGTTAAAGGAAATGAATGTCATAATTTCAAAAAATAGGTAAAAATGACAACGATGCAGAGTCTAGACAATGTGAGATGATTGTCATGTTTTCCAGTTTAGAATGATAAGATCTCTTATAATTTGTTTGTTCTGTTGAATGCACAAACACAAGTCACTCTGAATTTGTATGGTCAAGTAACTTACCATGTTATAGTGCACTGCATGAGCACACTGAAATGTACCACCATACCACCAGAAAAAAAAAATCAAACACCAGCCGTATTCTTCAGATATTAACCAGAATTATAAAAACTGTTCCTCCCCAACCACATCAAAATAAGAGACTTTCCTCACTCCCAACACCTTCCTTTTCTTCTCCTTTGCTCTTTCGCTAAATCCCACCCTCCGCCCCAAATTCCAATGCCTCCTCCCTTTCTGACTCATGACTTCTCTTGTCCTCTTTCATACTTGCATCTTTAATCTCTCACTCTCCTGTCATCTTTTCACTTCTCAGAAAACCACACCCACCTCTCCACCTATCAACTCCTCTCCCTTCTTCTAAATTAGGGGTGTGCTGCTCACAGCTATTGCCTGAAGTTTCTCTCCTAAAATTCCGGCCTGACTGGCTTCTGCTCTATCCGCTCTACTGACACAGCACTAACTCAATAACCATTTGTGGCCACACTTCAGGACCCCCTATTCCAGCCACATCCTCCTCGATCTCTCACGTGCTTTTAGCACAGTGGTCATATTCTCTTATTCAACATTTTGTTCTTCTTTGAGTTCTGTAGCTGTCATCTACAGCTTCTCCTTTTACCTGTTAGGTGGGCTTTTTGAGAAGTCAGCCTTCTCCTTTGAAAAATTTTCCATAGCACCCAATCATTGGCCTTCTATTTCCTTTCCGCACCTTCTCATTAGAGGACTTCATCTGTTCCTGCTGCTTCAGCCACTGTTTCTATGGGAATGGCTCACACATCTACCTCTCTGCTGCTGACCTGTCTCCTTCTATGCAATCCCACGTTTTGGTTTGTCTCTAACATCTCACCTCCTGTGTGACCATTCATTCAATATGGCCAGTCTGCACTCTTGATCATGTCACCCCATCTTTTGCCACATTTTCCGTCATTTTTGACCAGAACACCATTTCCTTTGCACAGACCCCATAACCAGACGCCATCTTTAAACTTCTCTCTCACCCTAATCCCATAACTTTCAGGGTTTTTTTCCTCTTTAATGTCTTGTTTTTTGATTGTCACCCCATCACACCCTCCTTCTTACCCCAATATTACCGACCTCAAATGTCCATTTTTCTGCTTTTCAGCTAAGTGTCTTTCTTTCTTCTTACCCATGTACGAATCTAGAAAGATTCTGCTTTTGGAGCATCGTGCTCTTTTGATGCTTACACTAATTTGCCTGCTGCAGGTGCCTAGCTTACTGGGGGTTTGTTGACATTGTTATAAAAGTTTTTTAAATGATTTGGAGCCATGAAATTGAGTGTCTAGCTAAACTATTGAGCTACATAGTCTTCTTATTGTTATCTTTCGATGCCATCCTTCCAGTTGCTTGCTGCCTTCATTGCACCCTATCTTAAGTTAAGTAGTAAATACTTATGGTAGAGGACTGTGTCTATGTGCCTGTACAGCACCTAACACAATGGTGCTGATACTGAAAGAAGTCTTTGGAAGCTACTGCTTTACAAGTCAACTGCTATATAACAGCTCAGCAGCGCATACTGCTCTTTAATATAGACTGGCATTTTAAGCATAAACTGACTGACCCAAATAAACAAAATAAGGCAAATGCACACACATGCAAAACAAAATCTGGCTGCCACTTCTCCACCTTGTTAGCTCATGTATGTTGTGATAGTTTTATGAACCAGTGTATATTTTTGTATTTTGAGCAGCAGTGCAGGGAAGCAGAGCTGATTGCCCCCAGAATCGTTGCTAACTCGCTGAATTTCCAGTTGGCTAAACAACACTGTCTATCCCTTCTCAACCCTGCAATGTCACTTGCAAATAGTATATTTTCTTCAGTCTTGTAAGTGGTTGTATAAGGTGCTATGAAGTGACCCTGTTGAAGTCCCTTCACCCTGAAAGATCCCATATAAATGTAAACTATAGTTATAGGTAAAGTGTCAAAAATTGAAAAAAAATCAATAAAATCTCAGTCTCTTTTAGCTTAATTTCTTTTTTATTTTGTTTTTCTTAAGACAACTAAAATTTAAATAGGTTTGAGACTAGATTTAAGGAAGGAATGGGGTTTCCACAAAGATCTAACACCATACCAGCCTGCTCTGAGTATGTTCTGCAGAACGTAAGAATGAACATACTGGGGCAGACCAAAGGTCAATCAAGGCAAGTATTCTGTCTTCTGACAGTGGCCAATGCAGGGTGCTACAAAGGGAATGACTAGAACAGGCAATCATCAAGTGATCCATCTCTTGTCACCCATTCCCAGCTTCTGGCAAAACAGCCATCAGCAATGCACTGAATAAACATCTCTTTCAGTCTTACTCATACTAACGCCCTAAGAGTCTGGAAGTGATTGCTCAAGTAATAATTGAATGAGATAAGGAGTATATCAGGAGATTGTCAGATTGACTTTATTGATTTATGGTCTGCATATCTCCTGGTTTACTTTATATTTCTGCTGCACCATAGGTCTTTAAAATAACAAACATTGCAATTCAAAGTGATTAGTTCTGTGTGTTACATTAGTTTTGGAGAGACATGCTACAAATGAAATTATAGGACTTAGTTTTCAAAATTAGGAATGTTCAATTACAGTTGCCTTAGGACAATAGAAGTTGACATGACCACACCAATAAACTGGGTTATTCCAAGCATAATTAGATAGTCACATCATAACTGCACTGCATGTGACTGCTTTGTTTTGGAAAAGGCAGGATCTCTCTGTATGTCAGATTGTAACTCCAGGGGTGTAATCCTGGACCCACTGAAGCCCATGGGAGTTTTGCCACGGAGCTTACTGAAGCCAGAATTTCACTCCAATTCTTTCTTCACAGGCTCTTGGTGATATCAATGTTTCTGCAAAGTAAATCATTAGCTTTGCTAACTTTTTCTTCCTAGTTCACTACGCTTTTCTTGTGACCTCATCTCAATGTTTACATCAGTCTGCCACAGCTTACATAATCATAGGAGAGTTTGATTTCTAATTGTAGACCTGTGGCTCCAAATAATATTGTGCTCTTGATCACATAGGCCAGTTGGACTTGCTTTATTGTTATGAACCCATCTACTACATCTTTCACTGTTGTCTTCTCCACACCAAAAAACTCTGTCAAGACGTAGTAGACTGATTCGCTGGGCAATCTCCTGGGTGCAATAGCAACTCCCTTATTCACCATGACAACAGCACTTCATTTTTTTTTCTGACATCAGGCTGCTGCCAGCTTAATGCTGAACACTGAGACTCAAAAGCAAGTTTGCTCAACTACAGGTGTTTCAATCTGTCACTGCTAGTCCAGACAGCTACACTGTCTCATGGATGAGCAAAGGCAAAAATCTTTTCATATGCCTACTAGCTTCAAGTGCTTGGTACCATTTCTACCCTATTACATTTCCAGGATGTTAAGCAGCAAGTTTCAGAAGCTGGAGAATGTAGCAACTGTACTGAAAAGTAAGTTTCCACAATGGAAATTAGCTGTTGTAATCCCTGTTTCAGGATTATGGAATCAGCAGAATAAAATCGTATAAACCTAGGTGGAAGGGAGTAATCCTAAATAGTTACTTAGAGTACATCTACAAAGCAGCGTTATTTCAGAATAACTGACGTTGTTCTGAAATAACATAGTGCGCGTCTACACTACAAGGCTACGTCTAGACTACACCCCTTTTTCGTAAAAGGGATGTAAATTAGACGTATCGCAATTGCTAATGAAGCGGGGATTTAAATCTCCCCCGCTTCATTAGCATAAGAATGGCTGCCGCTTTTCTTCCGCACGGAGCTTTGCCGGAAAAAAGCGCCAGTCTAGACGCTGATCTTGCGGAAAATAAAGCCTTTTCCAAAAGATCCCTTAGCCCTTATTTCATAGAGGGATATGAAATGTGCTCTTCCTTCAATTTCCTGATGTGTAGTCAGAGCCTAATGCCGAGTTAAGCTATTTCGACTTAAGCTACGCAACTGACGTAGCTGTAGTTGTGTAGCTTAATTCGACTTTAGCCCTGCTGCGTAGATGTATCCTCAGGGAGCTATTGCAGAGGCACTTATCCTTAGTGGCCCTGAATGCATTAAAAAAAACATAGGCAAAGTACAAGATGTGAAGGCAAAAACCTTCATGATGGCAGAAGAGCTGTGCTGAAAATTCAAAACATTTTTTCTTGTGACCAGTTAAGATTACTGTGGTTCTAACTGGTTACACAATCATGGTTATGGCTATGTGCAATGGCCCCAGGTGACTCATGTAGCAGAGAAAGAAAGAGCCTGGAGCACTGGGACTGGTGTAAGTTTAGAGTCCTGAACCAGAGGCTCTGAACCGAAGATAGGGCATGTATTAAAGCAGCTGTTTATATGTTCACTGTTCAGACCGTGAAGTTGGCAAAGCTGTTGCTCGTGTACTAGGCACTAGATAGCTGCGCAAATGTATTTCTGCTAGTATCGATGTATCCCAACTAATGGATACAGATGTTTTGTTCAAATTACCAGGAACAAGAGGCGCTAACAAGTCAATGTCATGAAATATGAAGGTGGTATGTAAGTTGTGCATTTTAGTTGTCTGGTTTAGCCTATGAATGTCAGGGTACTTAGCCTTAATTCTTTGATCAGCAAAGGGAGAGAAGAATTTCCTGCTGCTGACTGAGACATTCCTTGTCACAGGGAGGTCATGTGCTCATATACCTGTAAGCATGGAGCCAGGGCACTGGGCCTGTGTCTTGATAACAATAAACCTGGCTCATTGCCTTTGTCACTGAACCGTGCCTGTGGCCTTTCTTTATGAGTAACACCAAAGTCTGCCGAATGAGCAGGCTGCCTTCCCTGCCCCAAGGACAGAAACACTAGGCAACCTGAACAGCATTACTAATGGAATAACACTCCAGCCTTCAGCCCATAACAACAGTGGGTAATACGAGCCAGATTTGCTAAGCATGGAGGTGGACAACACACTGACAGGACACACACACAAGTCACCTGACAACTCTTCAGTCTAGTTCAAAAAAAGAGAAAGACAGAGTTTCTATCATTTAAAATTCTAGCACTCTCATCTCCTAGATGCTATACCCAACTTTTGCTACGACTAGCACTGTTGCAGAGATCTTTTGACTTAATCAAAAATCAAAGAGTAAATGCAGACCTTTTAAAAAATCTGGATCTAAATGTTTTAAATGTTGATATTTAACTTGTGATTTATATTGTGTGTGTGAATGACAAGCAACCATTTAGATTTAGTCAAATTAATTGCATTTGTCAAATAGTGAAGCAGCTTGCACCCCATTCAGTTCTTATATAATAAAAACCCCCAAGCTATTAATTTAATTGCTACTATACCTCCAGTGGCTTTGTTTTGGATTTTTATGTGGTTGGGAAGCAGCTAATCCTTGATAAAACTAACTTTCATTACCAGAAAGATTAAGCTCACTTGGGAGATGCTTGTAAATAATTTCTAAAGACTGAACAAACAAAAAAGGGCGGTACAGGGGATTACACATTTATCCCTTCTAAATTAAAAAAAAAAGTAGGTCAAATAAGCTTCACCAAGGGAACAGTCCAGTCCTTGTTTATGAGCAGATCCTATGAGTAAGCATGCACTTTATTTAAAAAAAAAACCTAAATCATTTCTGTAAAAAAAAGCTCTGCTTATATTAATCGCCTTTATCGTGCTAATAAATTGATAGTTTATAATGGAAGAAGAGTCTTTCATCAAAATTTGATAGTATTTTTATTACTCAATGAATGGAAGGGATCTGTTCTGAAAAGTGCTCTGCAGCAGTTTCAAACTTGTCCAAAGCTTGGAATGGAAGAGAAAATCCAGTATGTGATTGCTTTCCCTGAAGGATCCCCAGATATTGATAGTGTGCGATATAGCATTGCTAACACTACAGCTATAGCAGAGATCATGGGTTTTTCAATTTAAAACCAATTTTCAGCAATTACAAACTGCATATGGCTGAAACTTGACAAATGATCCACTCAAATGCAAGACTAGTTAAAATCATTTACGTTTTTTGCAGACAGAGATAGGCAAGTCAAAATACCCATTTCTAGGGTTGTGGGCATTTGGGAAGCATTTCAATAAATTGTTTTTTAATGAAATAGGATCACATAGTGATCTCACTTACAATTATGTTAATCCAATATAAATAAGGTTACATATTGCACATGCATAACTGACACAAAGGGGCAGATATGTAAAGGTATTTAGGCTCCGAGGAGTTAGGCATCTAAATGCCTTCATGAATCTGGATCTAAAGGTTTAAATGACAATTTGTCAGACGGTTCCAAAAAAGTATCAAACAGAATTCAAATATTTTTATTTGTCTCTTTTCTATTAACTTCCATAATTATGCTCTGAATTCTCCCTGATGTTATTGAGGCTATATCGACACTACTGAGTTTTTCCGGGATACTGGAGGTCTCCCAGAAAAACTCTGCTGCGTCCAGGGAACGTGTCTGCTCTGACACAATTTTTTTTGGAAGAGCAGACGTGCTTTTTCAGCAACCCTGTAAACCTCGTTTTATGAAGAAGGGATGTTCCAAAAGAGTAGTGTAGATGGACCAAATGTCGGAAAAGCCTTCCGAAAAAAGAAGCGGAAGAAGCTACATAAATTGCTATTTGCAATTTGCGTAGCTTTTTCCGGAAGAGCAGTGTAGTGTAGATCTAGCCTGAGATAAAAATCTGCCCTCCAGCCTTTAGAACTATTTTTAAATCTAAAATCTTGCCATCCTTTATAAAGTTAGATATCAACTTGTATACCTCTGTGTTGAAATCATCTAACCCATAACTCTGTTAAGCAAGCGCCATCAACAGCCTGGATTCTGAAGGATTTAATTCTACTAAGGCAGAACAATAAACTCTTCTAACAGTAAAGGTATGTACTTTAGCTTTCCCTGGCAAAAGTGAGACTTCGGGAGAAAACTGTAAAATTCTGCTAAAAATCAAATTTTGGTGTAAAAACTTTGGATGAAGTTTGAGAGTTACCTTATTGTTATGAACAGCTACATAAAGGGGTCCTGACATCAACAACTAATTTCCCTTATATTTCAGGATGCGGTTATAGCTATCATGAAGGTAGTCTTCAATAGGAGATATTGGGAACAGGTTGCTGGAAGTCCCATTTCACAAGTTAACAGTATATTGAGGTCCTGAGTATGGGACACCCAGCCTAAGGAAAATTATTTTGCAGGCCTTTAAGAAATGCTGCAAATGCAGGATGAGTGAAAAATGATATGGCCTTGATTCAGAAGGTAGTGAATCAAGATTGCAGCAAAATGTACCCTCCAGGAGCTATTGCACAGACGTGAGTGTTCCAGGGAGAGCACATAGACTAAAATAGCAGAAATTGGGTCACCTATGGATAGCAGGTGATGTAGAAAAAAAAAAAACCCTTTCAACTTACTTTATAGTTCAGTCTGGTAAAGTTTTTTTCTGTTATGAACCAGAATATTTTTAACTACAACCACACAGCTCCAGTCAGGTGCAATTATTCAGATAGCATCCATGCTGTCAGATGTAATGATGTTGTATGTAGGTACAGGATCTCACTGAAGTTTGGAGAGATTATGTTGGGTAGAACTGGTATGCAGTTACTCTGCATTGATTAGGCCTCAATTGGAGCATTGTGTCCAGTTCTGGGCACCACATTTCAGGAAAGATGTGGAGAAATTGGAAAGGTCCGGAGAAGAGCAACAAAAATGATTAAAGGTCTAGAAAACATGAGTCATGAGGGAAAACTGAAAGAATTGGGTTTAATTTGGAAAAGAGATGACTGAGAGGGGACATGATAGCAACTTTCAAGTACTTAAAAGGGCGTTACAAGGAGGAGGGAGAAAAATTATTCTCCTTAACTGCTGATGATAGAACAAGAAGCAATGGGCTTAAATTGCAACAAAGGAGGTTTAGGTTGAACTTCAGGAAAAACTTCCTGTCAGGGTGGTTAAACGCTGGAATAAAGTGCCTAGGGCAATGGTCACCAACCAGTAGATTGGGATCTACTGGTAGACCTTGGAGCCTCTGACAGGTGATCTGACTGGTTTGGCCAGGAGGCTATCAAGTGCCAATACTTCATCTGCCTCCTACTTGCTGTGCAGGGGACAGAGAGGAGGGCGATGATGTCAAGGTGCCCTCTCTCCCACTCGGAATCCTTTCTCTAAAGAGGGGGCACAACAGGACCTGAGAGGGAGTTTGCTGGCTGCTTTTGGGAGCAGTGAAGGGCCAGGGCACTAGCTCCACTGCACCACCACCCAGGGACCAGCTGGAGCCCACATCCTGAAACCCCACCCCAGTCATGCACCGCCTCCTGCATCCCAAGCCCCTGCCCTAGCCCCAAGTACCCCTGCAGCCAAACACCCTCCCAGAGCCTGCACCTAGAACCTCCTCCAGCACCCCAACTGCCTGCCCAAGCTCAGCTCAGAGCTCCTCTCACACTCCAAATCCCTTAATCCAAGACCAGAGCCTGCATCCCAACCTTCTACCCCAGCCTGGTGAAAGTGAGGGAGGATGAAGTGAGCAGGGGGCGGGGCTTCAGAGATGGGCACAAAGGAGGCAGGGCAAGGGTATTTGGATTTGAGGTAGATCTTGGATTGCACTTAAATTCAAAAAGTGATCTCGTGCTTAAAAAGGTTGGAGACCACTGGCCTAGGGAGTTTGCAGAATCTCCATCATTGGAGCTATTTAGGAGCAGGTTTGACAAACATCTATCAAGAATGCTCTAGATCAGGGCTACTCAACACGCAGCCCATGGCCCCTTTGTATGTGGCCCGCGACGCCTTGAGCTGTTTCCCGGGCCGCCTGCCTGCCTCATTGCTGGGGCTCCAGCTGCAGCGCCAAGCCACATGGCTTTGCACCAGGCTGCGTACACAGGAACTGTCGGCTGACAGGGAGTGGGGCACAGCAAAAGATGCAGCAAAGCATGCCAGCCACATCTGCCACAGCAGCAGGGCCATGCTGGCACATGCGCGGGCAGAGGCGTAGCAAGGGGGGGGCAGTTGCCCCCGGGCACCATGCTAGGGGGGGCGCCTGGCTGGATGTGGGAGCGGAGTGCACAGCCCCACGCATTGCAGTGAGTCGGGAGCGCCTGGCGGGCCATGTGCTCCCTGTGCAAACTGCAATCAAGACTCCAAGACATCCAGGTCGGGCAGCCGGAGCGACCATTTCCAAGGTAGGGTGTCCTGTACCTCCGGTACCTGGCTCTGCGGGAGGAGGATTTGGTTGTGGGGGGCTGGAGGTGCATTGGGTTTGAACGGGGGGGAGGGGCTGGGGCGGGACCGGAGTGCACAGACCCACACATCGCGACAAGCCAGGAGCTGGCGAGCCATGTGCTCACTCCCTGTGCACATTGCAATCAAGCTCACTCCCTGTGCACATTGCAATGGGCTGGGCGGCAGAAGCAGCCACTTTAAAGGTAGGATTACCCATCCCGTATCTCTGGGGCTTGGCTCTGCAGGAGGCGGATTTAGTTTAGGGGGGATTGGAGGTGCCTGGCTCTGGGGGAGGGGTTGGTGCATTGGGACGAAGCGGTGGGCTGGGGTGCCTGGCTCTGGGGTAGGAGAGGGGCTATTTCAGTAAATATTGTATTGGCAGTTTTTGTTTGATTTGTTAAAATTGTGAAGCCAAAACAAAAAAGTAGTCAATATAATGGTCTTCTGTTGATATGTGTTTTAGTAGTTAAATTGATGAACTGTCATTGCTCATTAAAAGTGCTGTCATGTGGGTGGAAATTGGGTAAGTATTGAATTTTATTAATATCAGCAGAACTGACTTAAATGGGGCCTGCGTGTTGTGTAGTCTTGCCTTAATCTTTGTATTCATGCCTGTCAATATGAAAAGCTATTCGCATATATTTGCAGCCGTGCTTAAGTTGTGGCCCTCGGCATGTGCTGTGGGTATCATTTGTGGCCCCCGGGACTTCCAAAGTTGAGTAGCCCAAAACCAGATCAGTGTTTCTGAAGTGTACCACGGAAACACTTTAACTGGCCGCCCTGGTTTGTATATATACCAGCGCCATGGTTACGGAGCCTTGCAGGTCCCATTGGCTCCATTTCATCCTTTGCAGCCAAAGGGAGCCACGGGAAGTGGTGTGGGCCAAGCCACTGGTTCCTGTGGCTCCCCTTAGCTGCAAAGGATGAAATGGAGCCACTGGGAGCTGCGAGGCTCCGTGGCTGCGGTGCCGGTACATAAACAAACCGGGCGGCCAGTTAAAGCGTTTCTGAAAGTGTTTCCATAGTACATTTTCAGAAACACTGATCTAGATGGTGGTTGGTCCTGCCATGAGGGCAGGGGACTGGACTTGATGACTTCTCGTGTTCTCTTCCAGTTCTAGTAATCTATGATTCTAAGGTTTTGATGATAGAAACATGAGATCAGAATACCAAAACTATCTGACCTACACTAGAGCTATTAAGATAATGAAGTGTGCCTACTCTCTGTTTTACCCAGGGCCTTCAATGTTAATGGAATGGCTTGTATTAATCTTGGAGTCATGGTCTCAAACATTCTCTGAAACAAAGTATTTAACATTTCTTGATTTTTTTGATCAGAGGCAGATATTGATCCTGGGGAATCACCATCAGCAGAAAATCATCTGCAAGATTGATCCTTAAGTGATCACATTTGAGCTAGAATTTTATACTGCACAGGGAAATTTGTGAGAGTAGCTTCTCCTATCTCCTTCTGTACAAACTACCATCTCAGCCTGTGTCTCTGATGATATCCTGTGAATGTCTTCCCGTGAATTTAAGCTCAACATAGTTAAAACAGAGCTTCTAACCTTCCTTCTCTCTCTTCACAACTCTTCCCATTTATCTCCTCTCTCAATCCCTGTGGACAACACCACTGATTCTACCTCTCACTTAAGTCCATAAGAGGGGTGCCATCTTTGATTCAGATCCCTATCTATAGCCTCACACCTAGACGACGTCTAAAGTCTTTCAGATTTTTTTTTCACATCTCTTAAGATAGAGCATTTCCTATTCATCCACTCAGATCAACTCTCATCTCAATTACTGCAATATCCTTCACTTTGGTCTAGATAAATGCAATCTCGCCATATTGATATCCATGCAAAATACTGCTACAAAGATCATTTTCCTAGCCCTTCACTGTGAACATGTCACCCTTCTGTTTGCATCACTTCACTTGCTCCCTCTTTATAGCTTCAAACGTGACATATATTCATTTTCAAGGCCCTTCTAGATTTACTCTTATCCTCCCTTATCTCTTACTCAGTAAAGGAAAGTTTAGTTATGTTTCTAATTGGCCCCTGATGTCAGACTCCATTACTCACATGCACAAAGTGCTTATTTTGAAATTTAGCTTTCTCCCCCACTAGCCCTCACGCTTGCGAGAAGCTCCCCACAACAAATTCATTATCTTCTTTCAAAATCTCCCTTGCTGTGATGCCTACAAAAACCTTAACAATTAGGCTGCTGGTGTGCTGAGACCATGGCCTATTATTCTGATCAATACTGTTGTACTGTTTCCTTGTACTTTCCCATCACTGTCTGTTTCCATCTGTTGTCTTTTCTTATAGTTAGAATCTAAGTGCTTTATTTCAGGAACCAACTTTTGTTCTGTGTTTCTACAATACCTAGCACAACAGAGTTCCTGTTTATCACTGGGACTCCTTGACACATGATAATCCAAGTAATAATGAGAAATTTTGTACCAATAATGCACGATGCCATGTGTGGCGCATGGGACATCAGTGAAACCCAATTCAGGCTGATAAATGGCCTTCAGCTGGGGAGCGTGATACACGATAGAACTATGACGACTCTGGAGGGAATGTGCTTCATCTGCTCGGAGCGATGTTCCTGCTCCTACTCCTCTGAGACAGAGAGAGAGTCTGGATCAAGGAGAACTTTTTGCCCTTCAAGTCTGAGTTGCTGACAACTGGGATTAGTTTAGTGGAGGAAAAACCCATGGGGTAGAGTTACAGCTCTGTAGGGCACTGCTCAAGTATGAAGAATGGTGCTTATATAGAAAAGTCCTTATAAAGCTCACTAATAATACTTTTAATTGTACATTTCTTGCCTTCTGCATACACTTTAGAAAATGAGCAGCCAATTGAACAGCAATCCAGAATCTGTCCTTATTCCTGATCAAAAGGCACAAAGCGTACTTATCATGAAGGCATATGGAGGTTTCACAAAAAAGAAAAAAAAGATTTAAAGCCTGAGTATTTTCATTTTGTAAACATCTGTGTTGATATTTAAATTATTTTTCATATAACTGGCTGAAAATTTTCCAACAGCACAATTTTCTTATCAGAAAATGTTGATTTGATTAACTTGAAATATTTCACAGGAACATACTGATCTAATTCATTTTTAATGAAAAAATCAGAGTGCTTCTTTTTAACAAGTTTGAACTAGTTTGTTGTGACTATATCATTTTGACACTTACGTTACACATCTATTACATTATATTGCAGTGTAATAAAAAAATTCAACATGAAAAAGTCAAAATGTAATATTTCAACCATATTGATATAAAATGTTTTGAAAAGGGCCTTTCAATATTTCCAAAATGAAAATTTTGGGGATTTTGCTTTGTGGGAAATTTTTCATTCTGATTTGGGATAAAAGGAAATTTTGAAATATCTGAATTTCCAGTGGAATGGAAATTCCAAAATTTGACCAAGCTCTAAGATTTTTTGGATTTTGTTTTTAAGCCAGCAGAGATAGTAGTTAGTTAAGTAAGCAAAAAACCTTTAATTCTAGAAATTGGATTGTGGGGGAAAGAGGCATAGGCTGCCTGAATTCTGTCTTGCAGTCATGGGAGGTCAGAAGAAACAGACTAGAAGCTGAACCTGCGCTCTGTGCCTTATGTCCTTGGGTAAGGGGAAGGTGCAGTCCCAATGGACACTGCTGACCCAATGAATCTAATCTCACACACATAAGTGCACATGAAGTGGAATCCACATAGGCAAATAACTCAAAGAAAAATTAAGGTTGTGGGTGCTCAGTGCTGCCCTATGCCGCTCATTAGTGAAATGAATAAAATAAGAGGTAAGATTCCTTATGCCTGGAATCTACATTTTCAATCATGAAGTTTTTTGTTGGTAAAATAAGCCACCATGCATGAACAAAAACTACGTTGAGTGCATTTTTCTGTTTCTTTTCCATGGTTAAGAGTTATATTATTGACAACTCCAGTTCACAAATCACCTCAAATTTTTAAATTGAATTCTCACTTTAGCTCAATTTTCTTAAGGAGGACACTCCTAATTCCAGTAGAATAAGGGTTATCTAACCCTTTACAGCAGGGCTTCTTAACTGTGGTAGCCCAGGGGCCACAATGATACTCACAGCACATGCCGAGGGCCGCAACTAAAGTGTGGTTGCATATATGTGAAAATAGCTTCTTTCACACTGACAGGCATGAATACAAAGCACTTCCCACAATGCCCCAGCGCTCCCAGCACCTCCTCCCTGGGGGCTAGAAACGCCAACACTCTGTACCTGTCTGTTCCAGCCAGACTGTGTACTTGCGTCTTTCAATGCTCTCGTTGTGGAGCGTTTTCCCAGTGGAGGCCATGTTCAAAGGACCCCACCTGTGTTGAGTGAGCCCTGCTCAAACCGCCCCATGGGCCGCAAACAAACAGTTACAAGAGACACAGATCATTTGACAGTTTTATACCATCAGCCACAGAATGCTTTATTCCAAGCCTCATTATACTTTCAGTTACAAAACATGGCAAAAAACAACAGTTAACACACAAGATCTGCCATATTTCTAATTATCTCTATATTTGTACTAGCTTTTCCATATTAAGGGATGTAGACCATTTCTCTCATTTTCTTTTCTTGAATTATTGATATACCTAATGACAGCAATTTACATGTGTCTGGATTTACAGTGAAGTACCCTTTGCTTCCTTTTACAAACTCTCATTGTATTCTTCCCATGCTCCCACTGTTCGTGCAACAATCCAGCATACTTAGTTGCTGAGGTAGGTATATGTAGTTAGAAACTAGTTTATATCTTCAACCCAAACTTTTTTTTTTTTTTTTTTTTTTTTTTTTTTTTTTTTTTAACTGAAAGCAGTATATTCAACACAAGTTTCTCAAAAATATTTCCATTCTGGAATAAATTTTATAGTGACAGGCTGTGAAAACCAACAGCCTCATCTTTTACCCCTACACAGTTCTTGCTGTTTTTCCCCCCACCTCCCTTAAAATATATTCTGTGCAAAATGAAGTTCTGTGTAGGTCTGTACCATATGTTGGAAAAAAAGCTTTATAAAATATACTTAATTCCTAAAAACAATCCCAACATCAGACAACATAGAGGAAGAAGAAACAAATCAGACATAGCCAAATTTATCACATGGGAAACTAAGTACAACATGTTCTTAAAGCTCCAGTAATACATTCCTTTCAAAACCAGAATGCACTTTGGTCATTATTAAACACTAGTACATAGGCAAATAAAATACAAAATGCTTGTTTGTGTTGCTTTACATATAAAAAATTTTATACCACACAAGCTTAAGACACATTACCTCAACTGTTTAATAACTGAGGATTAGTAAGTATGGTGTCACATATGACAGATTTTTAACATATGTATACATATGTGTTACATAGCCTAATATGTTTTTCTACTCTTTTCCAATCTGAAGCAGATGATTTTTGGAATTCTGATCATAAATATGTTCCCCTAAAAGTAAAATGCTTAAGGATACTCAAACATGATATTGGCCCTCCTAATAGTTTTATATGTGGGATGCTATGTTTAAGCACAAATAACTAACTCTGAAGGGATGAATTCCTAGGTTTGCCATATTCAAAAACTCCCTAATATTCTAAGAAATTAATGAGTCACAATTAAGCTAATCTAAACTGTTAACCCCAAAATAATTCTGTCATCAAAATCATACTCCCTAAGGAGCATCAGAGCTTAGAATGGACACTTGGCAACCAAAATAAAAGCCCTGAAGAGGAGCTTCTTGATACTAATATTAGCAGCATTTTTTTTTTTAACTACAGTATCATGGCAAACTAGCTTTAGCTGACAGATTTTGCAAAATTTTATAGTTGCAAGAGGTGTAGGTATGGCCATTCAAACAAATAAGACTTACATTACATACAAACTTTTCTTTAAACAATTGTTCTTAAAGTTAAGTGTGGTATAAATGGTATATACTACAGGGTACTATGGAAGAATATTTGTTCTGTTTTGGGGTATATATAAGTTACCATCTTCTATTAACAACTTTTTCCACTGATAAGTGAAGTCTAAATACTTAGCTTGCAAAAATAATATATTGTTCCATAGTCCACCATAATATATTCCCTTAACTATATATAAAGGTCCTAATTAAAAGTAACAATAAAAAGTGCACATATTGAGCACGCACAGTCAGATCTGTGCAAATAGCCCAGTGTTTCAAATAAATACAATAGTTAATTTTATCAAAATATCTTACAGTATATTAACCATTTACAATTATTGCTCTAATAAAAGTGTTATCAAAGAGCACTTGTTGACCTGCTTTGTAATACCTTATTAATATCCAAGGGTATTTAAACTGCAGCTTCATCAGTTTAGATCCTGAACTCATGACAAGAGAAAAATAGTAAGAAACCAGCTTGGTTCTAGTGTTAACATAAAATATTTCCAATACCTGTCATACTGTATTGTCAGTACTTTAAGTTATTTGTAAGTATCTCATTTATACTGTAAAATCTACCAATATGTTTTATCCATGGAATATGAAATATAACAGCGTAGCACTAGTGTTAGCTTTTGCAATACAGTAATTTAGTGCAACCAGTTACCAGGATCTCAAGTAGCTGGATATCAGTTTTCTAAACCTTTCGATAACTGAGCATACCAATACTTGAAAATAAAATACAAATGTCAGCTAAAACATAAAAAACAGTGAGATGATAAAATAAATATAAAGATTGCACAAGACAATCAAATGTAAACACTTCAGTTTTCTAAACTACATCCTTGAAGAGGCCAGAGCTTCTGAAGCACAGATTCAGTGATTGCTCGGAGGCAGTTTAGCCAATCAATGCATCTTATCAGAATCCCGTGCTACATCTTCTCTTTGTGTATTGTCATGATTTGATCTTCCAGAGCTGAAAAAGTGAAAGCAATGAACATTTTAAGTTTTGCATAAATTTTCAGTTAAACATCAAAGTTACACTACATTCCTTTGTTTACATTTAAAAACATACTGCTGTGTCTAAAGCAGAGATGGGCAAGAGGTGCTTAGTGGTTCAGATCTCGACCACCAGCCAGAGGATCCAGTCTGTGGCCACCTCACCAGCACCCTTACTATAGAGCAGCTCTAGCTGCTTTAAACAGTGGGCTGCTAAGTGTCTGCACACTGGGGAGGGACGGGAGACTTTGTACGCCATCCCTGCCCCCCTAGCAAAACCCATAAGCTTCCACTGGCCAGTTGCCAGCCTATAGGAGCTGAGGAATTTTGCTGGTGGCAGGAGCAGCCTGCAAAGCCTCCTCCCTCACTCCCCCTTCTCCGTGCTGGGGCAGGGCCACATGGAGCAGACAGCCCAGCACACAGGTATGGAGCCTGTCCCAGGTTCCTGCAGGGCTCCTAGCTGGGAGCCGCCTAGGTAAGCATCTTACAGCCACAGCCTGACTCTGGCACCCCATCCCATTACCCCCCAGCTTCCTGCCCCAGGCTACCACCTCCTCTGGCCTCAGATCACCACCAAAAACCCTCTGTACCCCCTCTTCCCACCTCCACCAGGTTGCAACTCCCTCCCAGACCCTACACCTTTCCCCCAGGCCAGAATCCTCTCCTGCACCCATACCCCTCCATGACTCTGCACCTCAAGCCCCTTACCAAGGTCACCACCCAAACCCTCTGCACTCTCTTTCCCCCAGGTCACAACTCAGGTCACAACTCCCTCCCAGACCCTGTACCTCTTCTTCCTACACTCCTCCCCCAGGCCAGAATCCTCTCCTACAGTCATACCCCTCTGGGACCCTGCACCCCAAGCTCTTGCCCCAGATCATAACCCCCTCCTTCACCCAAACTCCCTCTCAGATGCCATACCCTCTCCTGCACCCCAATCCTCTATCCGAAGCTCCCTTCTACATCCCATCTGCAGTCCCAGGCCCCATGCCCCCTCCAAGGAAGTGCGGCCCTTGACCACTTAACAGAATCTTGGAGTGGCCCCCATTAAAAATTATTGCCCACCCCTGGTCTAAAGTCTACATACTCGTTGTGGCATTCCTTTACTTGTGAAAGAACAAAATAATTTTGTAAATGGCAACCTGATACAGGTTGAACCTCTCTAGTCTGGCACCCTCGGGACCTGACCAGTGCCAGACCACAGTTGTTGCCAAACTAGAGAGGTTCAACAGGTACTACTGCAAGCTTTTTAAACTAATATTCTCCTATCTCCTGAATCTGGAAACTATAACAGCTCATGTACTTCATTTCTTAAATTATCATGGGATGATGTGACATATATAAGGTGTACCTCTAAAACTTGGCATTCTCTGGTCGCCCCTGGACCAGTGAGCCCAGGAGCCTAAGGGCAAGAACAACAGCTGGGGCTGGGGAAAACAGGATCAGCTGCAGGCAGTGCAGGACCAGGGCTGGAGTCCACCGGTAGCCCCATGTGGAGTTTACTGACAATCCCCAGGAGCGCAAGGCCGGAGCCCTGGAGCACAGGGCTGGAACCAGAGACCACGGCACCCCGCAGCAGCACGAGGCTGAGACCAGAGTCCCCTGCCAGCCCATGTCAGCATGGAGCCAAAGCCCGACAGAAGCCCCTGGGAACACAGGGCTGGAGCCAGAGCCAGAGCCCAGTGGCAGTGCATGGCCAGAATCCTCTGGCAGCCTCCAGAAACACGAGGCCAGAGCCCCCACAGCAGCCCCCTGGAGTGGGAGCGTGGGGCTGGGCCGTAGCTCTGCAGCAGGAGCCAGTGCCTGTGCTGCTCAGGGAGATGTCAGCAGCTGGCCAAGCAACACAGCCAGTTGAGGGGGGAGGGGTGAGGCAGGGTGCCTGTTGGAGCAGCCTGCTGGCAGCATGGGCTTAATAGCAGACATAAGAACGTAAGAATGGCAATACTGGGCCAGACCGAAGGTCCATCTAGCCGAGTGTCCTGTTGTCTTATAGTGGACAATGCTCACTGCCCCAGAGGGGGAGTGAACAGAACAGGCAATCATCATGTGATCCCTCTCCTGTCATCAGTGTCCACCCTCTGACAAACAGAGGCTAGGGACACCATTCTTAACCATCCTGGCTACTAGCCATTGATGGACCTAACCCCCATGAATTTATCTAGTTATTTTTTAAACCCTGTTAAAGGGCTCGTCATCACAACAGCCTCTGGCAAGGAGTTCCGCAAGTTGACTGTGCACTGCATGAAGAAAAACTTCCTTTTGTTTGTTTTAAACCTGCTTCCTATTTATTTCATTTGGTGACCCCTAGTTCTTTATTCATGTTCCATACCAGTTATGATTTTATAGACTTCTGTCATATACCCCCATAGTCTCCTCTTTTCTAAGTTGAAAATCACAGTCTTTTTAATTTCTCTTCACATGGGACCTGCTCCAAACCCCTAATCATTTTTGTTGCCCTTTTCTGAACCTTTTCCAGTACTAATATAGCTTTTTTGAGATCAGGTGACCACATCTGTATGCGGTATTCAAGATCTGGGTGTTTTATATAGAGGCAATAAGATATTCACTATCCCTTTTTAAATGATTCATAACATTGTTTGCTTTTTTGACTGCTGCGGCACACTGAGTGGATATTTTCAGAGAACTATCCACGATAATTCCAAGATCTCTCTCTTGACTAGTTATAGCTAAACTAGTCCTCATCATATTGTATTTAGTAGTCCCCAACACTCTTCCCTGGTCCGGCCAATTCTCTTGTATGGGACCAGTCAGGTCCCAACAGTGCTGGACAAGGGAGGTCCAACTTGTAGTACGATAAAGTGATCCTACATCATGTTGTGACATCATGCATATTATGGGACAAAATTACATTTTCTGTAGCATTCCAAGAACTGCAAACAAGCTAGCAGTAACAAATCAATGGCCAAGAGTCAGAGATAATTTCATACATTTAAGATTAAATAAATTAACTAAGCCTGTACAGAATTATATCTGCTAAATGAAGGCCCAAAGTTGAAAGAAAAATTTGAAAAGTTTTCTAGTGGATAAAATGAAGATATCCTATTTCTGGTATGCTACATTTGATTTTTTTTTTTTTTACAAACAATATTCATAACTTTACTATGTATTTTAGTTGAGGTCACTATGCATATACAATTACGACACTTTGTATGTTCTGTATCAATACATGGTACTGGAAGTGATTACCTTTAGATTAAATCCAAGCAAGTCACTGATAACACCAGAAACGGCAGACAGGATGACAACTTGGGTGATATTATAAAGCAGTGGGTTCATTGTAAGCCCATATAACCTGAAGGGGCTGTCCAATTCCTACCAATAAAAATATATTTACATAATTAAAATGCAGCTATTACACAAAAGCAATTTTTCATTTCAGGAAATATAGAACCGATACCTCCATGATCGCATTAACAAGATTTGTGATACACAATTTTGAATGCCTTTGAGGCTGTAAAAGAGCTAGATAAAGTATTGACAAATAAAGACAAAATATTTTAAGGAAAAAAATGCTTACAACTCTTATTACTGCACTGGGATAGCCAACCAACTGATTTAATTTACCATTCTGATGTACTTGAGAAGGATCTTGAAGTTCCAGCTCTGGATCCAACAAATACTGGGAAAACTGAAGATAAGACTTCCAAAAGAAAGAGGGTGTTATGCAGTGAGAAGGGCAAGAATTTAAGGGCTGAGCAGAATAAAAGGGAAAGTGACAGAGCTCAGACATTTGAAGACTGGCTGCTGTACTGTAAAATAATCTCAAAGAGGATTTTTTAAAAAGCATGTTCTTTCTAATGCCTCCTCACTTCTGCTATAAAAGCAAAAAGAAACCTACAAGCCTTTATAAGCATGAGTTCAACTATCCTGAGCCTAAGCAATAATACATAATTTGTAGCTCTTTTATACAAAGGGAATCACTCTAGGCAAAAACACTTATTTTCTTGGTCTGGAAAAACCAAATTCAAGAAATCACTGAAAATTATATAGCAAAACGTATAGCAAATATTCATAATACTAAAGTGATTACTTTGTTCATTATTGAGCAAAGATTTTATGTGAAATGGTGTTATCTGACACTTTGCATAGTGTCAAAGCTATTAAAATATTTTAAGTCGTTTTATTATGTTTTTGTCTTTGACTCAACCTTCTGTAACAAACAGTTGTTTATAATTGTTCAAAATAGCCATTGATAATTATAAAATCAGGCTACAAATGGCAACACATGTTCATAATTCTTATGGCTCATTTGTTATTTATTACTTGTATTACAGTCCTTCCTAGAGGCTCAGGTAAGACTGTAGCCCTATTCTGGTACGTGCTATACATACACATTGAAATGGGAATAAAGAGTAAAAGCCCAGACAGGTTTAAAATCTAGAGAGGCAAAGTGTGGGAGAAAGAAAAAATTACTGGTTCCCACTGTGCATAAATAGGAAAAAAAAGTAGCAATCTTTATCATTCAAAAGCTCATAAAAATAAAGTGATTTCTTTTTTGCATGCTCATATTTGTTTCTGATCACATTTTTTCCACAAACTTGCTGAACTACATAATATAGAAATACCTAATTAAAGTCAGGGCAGATTAAAGGTTCATATATGATTGTATATGAGGGAAATATCTAAGAGATCAGACCACATGATCTTTCACCTGTTAACGGATATTCTCTGGCTGCGTCTACACTGGCATGATTTTGCGCAAATACTTTTAACGGAAGAGTTTTTCTGTTAAAAGTATTTGCGCAAGAGAGCGTCTATACTGGCATGTGCCTTTGCGCAAAAGATTTGCTTTTGCACAAAAGCATCCGTGCCAGTGTAGACGCTCTCTTGCGCAAGAAAGCTCCGATGGCCATTTTAGCCATCGGGCTTTCTTGTGCAAGAGGATTTATCCCTGAGCGGGAGCGTCAGAGTATTTACGCAAGAAGCACTGATTTTGTACATTGCAACATCAGTGTTCTTGCGCAAATACTCGCGGCCAGTGTAGACAGGTGGCAAGATTTTGCGCAAAAGCGGTTGCTTTTGCGCAAAATCTTGCCAATGTAGACACAGCCTCTGAGTAGCCCTCTTCAGTTACTCTAGAACAGTGGTTCCCAAACTTTTCGGCATCACGCCCCCTTTTTGATTTTTGAGAAACCCTCATGCCCTTCCCCCCGCTCCAAAAAAATAGCAGCAAAACACTTGTTGAGAAAAAAAAAAGTTGCCCTTTTAAGAACAGAGCAGGCATTGCTCTTCTAAGGCAGCCATTTTGAAGTCTGCCCAGGATGCACCATCCTCCTCTGGCCCCAGCCAGCCTAAGCTATGTGTGTTCCGGCAGATGCCCGAGTCAAGAAAAACAGAAAATACCAGACATTTCACATGGTATTTTCTGAATTATTTTACCAGATGAACCGGGCTCTTTCTTGGGGGAGGGATTGACCGGGGGGGGGGGGGAGGGGACGGACCTGGGTTACCTCACACACACACCCCAGAATTTCTTCACGGCCCCCACGGGGGAGGGGGGGGGCACGCCCCAGTTTGGGAACTTGTGCTCTAGAAGATCTACCCACTTGCTTCTGGAGGCAGAAATATGCAAATTTATTTCTCCAGGTATTAGATCCTGGTCTTTCAGAGCCACCCAAACACCTGAAGAATGCCTTCAATGCTAGAAAACACAGGCAAGGAACCTAGGAAAAACACAAAGAGGGAAGGATATTCCACTCTGGCAGAGGGCCTCTGCGTAAGAAAACCAATTATCAAATGAGACTAAATTGGTCTGTTCTCAGAGTGGCCTCCCCACAAGTCAGGTACAACTACTGGGGAAAAAGCAAACTGTAAAGTCAGAGAGAGAAGTCTGGAAAAAGCCCAAAATAATTGGCAACCATTTAATAACCAATATTCTGAACTTTCTTAAATGGTAGAATCTAAAACCAAAGTTGAACCAGAAATATTCTGCACCCAAAGAAGGTCCCTAAAGAGGCTTCCATAACAGCTTTGTAATGCTTGGTGAATGAATGGAGGTCCAGTTTGTGGATTTTAAGATGTCTTCATGAGATTCTATACTTGGCCCTGACAAAATTTGCCAAGTGGAGTAAACACAGATTTACAAAGGATGCATTTTTTAAAACTTAGTATTGCAGAATTATTTGAAAGTGATGTTGGCACATCTAAAGATTGCAGCTTTCGATACTTTTGGCCCTTTATGTAGTAAGAATAATTATCAGACTTTTGGAACAGGCTCTTTTGATTGAAGGAGAACTTGAGTGCATGACCATGTTAGGAGAACTATTTTGTTCAAGTGAAGTGATTTATGATTAAAGGACTTAAAAATGAACTTCCTGATTTGGATGCAGTGAAGCTTTTCCAAGTGGGTCACAGGAAACCTTCAATGAAAGCAAAAATTGCCAAATTAAAACTCCATTTAGCTTCTAGGTCTACGAGATTTGATTGCCTTGAGGAAATGTGAGACACAAAAATGAACTGCCAGTCAAATGCTAGTGCTGTACAGTAGTCAAATGATGAGCCACTATAAAGGTCTTTCTCCCTTTAGAAGAATTACTGGCAAAAATCCAATGGAGGCCTGATGAGAACGGAAGATGATGCCCAACTATACTGGTAAGCTCAGACTAGTTGATTTCTTTCTGGAAGGAAAGAAAAACTCTATTGCTCAAGGGGAAAAGACTGGAGGATCATCCAGACAACCTTAAAGTTGTTAAATGTACCACTTTGGTTCTGATGAAGTATTGGTCCCTAACGCTTAAGAATCTGACAGAGGTGGGGAAGCCATAGCACCAAGACTCATTTGAAAGAAAAAAAACCAAGTATCTTGGAGTGCCACGAGAAAGACAATAAAATTATCTTCACTCTGGATTTTCCTGACTACTCAAGAGGAAGAGAGGCAAAATTAAAGCAATGAAGGTGTAATTCAGAGAAGAAGCTGAATGAAAATGTGTCCATTCTCTACACGAGGGACATTCTGGGTGGAACTACTCCTTATTGAGCAGGTTTGTTTGACGGAGATTTTTTAATAGAGAGGGTTATTAACCACTGGAACAAACTATCAAGGGATGTTAGATTCTTCATCTCTTGTTTTCTTCAAATCCTTCACCACAGCTCCCATTGGCTAGAAACAGTGAACCGCAACCACTGGCAGCCAAAGAGGGGCCATGCCTGCAGATGGTCAATGTCAGCAAAATGTCTCATGGCCTGCCAGTGGATTACCCTGACAGTATCGGTTTAGACCTTAAGAAGAGCTCTGTGTAAGTTCAACAGCTTGTCTCTCTCACCAACAGAACTTGGCTCAATGAAAGGTATCGTTATCTTACCCACCTTGTGTATCTGTTTAGAACATTAGAAACATTAGAGCTATGGACTTGAAATGAATGCCTGGAGCATGTGTTGGATTTAAGAGACTATATCAGATTGATGAATCAAGCATCAGATCCTCCAGGTGTATCAGATCCTGAACTAAGAAAAAAGAGCACCTCTTCCAGCTGATGATGCTTCTATTAGTTTGGAGAATGAAGACAATCCATAGAGGTAAATCTGGGCAGGTTTGAAAAAAATATTTGGTCAGGAGAGCACCCAAGAAGTGAAAAATATGGACACTTCCCTTCCTTGGTGCAGCAGCCACTGTTACCAGCTGGGGGGAAAAAAAAACCCTCAGTAGCTGATAAGATAAAAGGAATGTCCACATACTAAGAGTTCCTGTTCATAACAAAAGTATTCTATCCAGTAGCTAACCAGGTGAATGAGCACATACAGAAAGATCCACTCGACACAATGTCCTGAGAGATTATCTTTTGGATAAGGAACACCTAAGGTTTCCATCCTGAATATGGATTTCTGGACAAGGAAATATGCACAGAAGATATCCAAATTGTGACAAAAATCCACCTGCTCAGATGATAAAAAGTATACTACAGACATCTGTGTTCTAGTTTGCCATCAGGATATGAACAATTAACCCAGTGCACAACAGGATACAATTTGTATCCTTGTTTTTGCCAGATTGGCTTTAATTATCACCTCACAAGATCTGGGGGACTAGCACGCTGCCCTCGATCTCAGGACACATATTTTCACATCTCCATCATTCTCGCCAACCATCATTTCCTTCATTTTGCGGTGGCGAACTGTCATTGTCAGTATGCAGTGCTGTCCTTGGGCCCCATCATGGCACCTCAGGTCTGAAGGGCTCCCCAATTATATGTTGCAGGGCCTGTCATCCTGGATCTCTATGTGCATCTATACTTTGGCTAAGATGCCAGCTCCACCTAACACGGCCCATTCCACCAGGGCTAAGAGGCCTTTCTGGCACAAGTTCCTCTTCAGGCCATCTGCAGGGCGATGGTCCTCTCTGCATACCTTCACGAATCATTAGCCATTACCCAGAGCTGTCCTGCACTCAGCAACAAGTTGAGATCTGACCCCTCCTTTGTACAAACTGCTGGTCAGTCACATATTGAAATGCACACAAGCAATCACTCGAAGACGAAAGAATGGTTACTTACCTTTTCTACACCCTCCTGTCTCCCCTCTGTCAAAATGTTGTGGCAAGAAGGAACTGAAGCAGGAGTTGGATCATCAGGGGTATAATATAACACCAGAAGGCATCACCACGGGGGGCGCCACAGCCAACCCAATGGGTACTGCTAGGGAAAATTTGTCGATGATCATGCATGCAGTGTGCACACATATATTGGAATGCACACAAGCAATCACTCAAAGAAGAATTATATGGTATGATGTGATGTTGATGAAAACCTGACCTAATTATCTGCAAGACTCATTTGCCATTGGTCAATCAGCTAAGCTTCTGAACCACCTCATTCTCTTCCTAGGCATTTATGGTTGGCCTAGGCTAGCATGGCCTCATTGTAATCTGATGACATTCTTCTTCTGGCTCTTTCACTGAAGATATTGAACTAGCCCTTACCTCTAGAGAAGTGAAAGAGATATCAGTAGCCTCTTTCCAAGCCAGACCTAGAAGAGCCGTTTTGTTTTTTTCCTTCTTCAGAGTGAGTAATCTTAAAAAACCTTTTTTTAGACTTGAAGGATTTTATTGGTATGATAGAGATTACTTAGTTTAAAATAGAAAATACAGGTAGAATCAATTCTCTCTCACATAAACAGGTAGAAATTCCTTAATCACACCTACTGTAATATGTTTAGTTCAGTGGTGTTCTTCGTTGTAGTGACTAGCACCCCACCAAACAGTTTCTTGCCACTGAATAGCATATGGATCTAGATTTGGTATATGCATTCAAATACCGCCAGGCTGTGTTGTACAGTTACAGCTGTAGAGGCTCAAATCACTAGTGAGATGTCAAAAACAGTCTGATATACCAGCATTTCTAAGATCTCACCAGAAAAAAAATGCATAACCCTTCCTCCAGAAGCAAGTGGGAAGAGTTACTCCAGTAGCTGTCTCCATATTCACAGAGAACAAGTCCGTGAGATTTATGACTGAAGTGCATTCGAATACAAGGGCTTCTACAGAAGGTTCTGGTGAATGAGTTCCGAAAGCACAATCAGACATATGAATACCTCCAACCATTCAATCATAATCCATTGCTCATTTGACAAAAGGAAACTTAGTATTTCCAAAACACTCCACAGTATGGTTTAGTGACATCTATTTTATACCTATATCATGAGTTCACTTGTAAAAAATATGAGTAACTTTATGCACATGCATAGTCTCATTTATAACGAGATCATTTAAATTTTTGACAATGAAATACTCCACAATGAGCATAGAAATGGACATGACTACAAAACTTTATCACTTTTCTCTCACCTATGCTTACATACTCAAGAAACTTGTCATATAAGTTGATTTTACTTTTAAACATCAACTAACCAGCAACTGTGGCAGTATATAGGGGAATTAACTTTACAAAGGAGTATTAATGTTACAGTAATTGACAGCTTATCACCCTATATAGAGCAAGATTAAAAAAAAACAGAGCAAGCCAGCAGACTCCTCTTTCTTTGATGCAGTGTATTGCCTGTTCCAAAGGCTCCCCTCATTGTACTCTCCATGTGCTGTTGGTTACAAAGTGAAGCTTAACAATGATTTTAATAATTTTCTTTTTGCAATCCACAGTGATAACAGAACAAAAACAGATGGAAACATGAGAGAGAGCATCATGGTGACAACACAGATTATTAGGGAAAGTGGGTTTAAAGAGGAAACATATGTATTGCATCCTACAAAAATACTAGGAAGTTGACTTAAGACGGTTTGCTTGATCATGTATAATATTGTAGTACTCCATTTTCATCCTTACCTTCAGGAGTTTAGTTGCAAGTTTTAAAACATTGTTTACTAGTGTCAGTTCCTCCTTCTTATTAGGCTTCTTCTCCATTTTCAAATACAGATTTATCTATTCAAATAAAATATTGATTTAATACCTCAACTGGGTTAGCAAGAATCCATTTAAAAACAAGCATTAGCAAGATAAGATGGTTAGTCGGTAATAATATGATGAACACATAACTTTATTGCGGAAATCCACAGGGTTTTTTTAAGGACACTGTACACCAAGGAATATTTTATAATGTTGTAACAAAAAAATTATGGCTCTCTTATTAAGATAATAATGGACTGTAATTTGACATATCCACAATTTTGATTGGAAAGAAACAACAATAAAAGTTGCTTAAAGGACACTACAAGACTCTAGAGTTTTAATACTCTGACAAAAGTCTCCAGGTGATTATCAAATATTGCAATGAATGAAACTCCTTATTAAAAGGAGAAAAACAGAACACTGACAAGTTCAATGATCTTGTAAGACATTTCTGGTGACATCATTGTCCTGAAAGTATAGCTAAAAGTTATCATTTAACTCCCTGTCCCAGGCCTTCCAGAAATTCTGGAACAAAAAGACAAAACACAGCAAACATCACTTAATAATTAAGTAATAACAGCAAATGAAAAGAAAAAAAATTATACTTGGTAGCTTTTTATACTAAAAAAAAAAAAAAAATCACCTTCAACATAGAATAAAATGAGCAATTTAAAGACAGATTCCAGACAGAAAAATTCACAGATGCCAAGTAGCAGAGAAAAAAAAAAAAAAGAACCCAAAGAATCTAAACTGGCATTAGTGTAAGATGAGGGTCAAACATGAGGAATGACCCAATATTGGCTACTAGCATTTATCCGAAGAAAAATTCATTCCTATTCAATGCTATTGATTTTACTTCTGAAAGAATTGCCATTTGTTCAGAACACAAAAATAAA
The DNA here is from genome assembly GCA_032595735.1 of Pelochelys cantorii. Lineage (NCBI taxonomy): Eukaryota > Metazoa > Chordata > Testudines > Trionychidae > Pelochelys > Pelochelys cantorii. The sequence continues at coordinate 325,228,211 of CM064326.1, read as the reverse complement.
GCAAAAAAAAAAGAAGAGAACTTTTCAGTTACAATGATGTCAAACTTCTTACTTATAGTCAGCCCACTTAAAAGTGAGTTCTGGTTTTAGATGTAAGACTGATTCAAACAATATTCCCTATTCTTAAAGTGGGAATAGTTCCTAAACCAAAACCGAGATGAGATCACTATATTTAGCATTCTAAATTGTATTCAGAAAGTAATAAGCAAAGGACTCTGTAGGAGTACAAAGATCCTTTGGCAATAACCAACGTCACAGCTAGTTCACTAAAATTAAGAAGAGCTGATTCCCAAACTTTTCAATGACAGACTGTGGAACTCTCAGAGGGACATTTTACACAACCAGGTACTAGACAATGTGTGAAAATACTTCTTGATTTTGAATTTGTGAATTATGAGACAACTAGAAGATTTACCAATGTAAATGAAGCTTATCAGTTAATTGTGTAACTGACTACACGGTGACATCACAAGCCACCTTCCCCCCAGCAGCACAGGGGGACAGGTGGGAGCTGACATATGGGAAGCTGGCTTTCACAGAGCCACCTGCCCCTTCCCCTCCCTTCCTCTCCCCCCGGCCACCTCTGACAGAGAGGCAGCAGTGCGAGGGTTGAGAGGGGCAGGCAAGAGCCAGTACATGCGGGAAGCAGTTCTCAAGCTGGCTCCTCATATGTATGGGCTCCCATGGAGCCCCCTACCCTGCTGCATCTTTATCAGAGGCAGTGGGGGAAAGGGGTCAGGCAGAAGCCAGTGTTCACATGGAGCTGGCTGAAAAGATGGCTCCCCTGAGCTTTGGCTCCTGCCTGCCCCTCCCTGTGTGTAAATGTGTAACTGCTATAATTTCCAGAGGTTATACATTTCCACAAATAAATGATAGTTAACATTCCTAGTACTTAAGAGGTTCAAAACTTCTGACCACAGGCCTTGACTCTGATGCCTTATATGTGCTCCCTAACCCTTCCAGCAACTCTCAATGAAGTTGTTTTGGAGGGTAAACTGATTTCAGCCAGTCTTGAAAACAATGTAGAGTGATGAATATACATAAAGTATTGTGCCTCAAAACTAAGTCATGATCTTCTTGTTGTACAAGGGCTGCTTTACAATTGGGTAATGATTCACATTGTCGTCTCAAATCTGGGTTGCTATGAAATAGAATCCAGAAGGCCACCTATAAATTTTATTTTGTCTTCATGGGAGTCAGATTTCCCTTGTTTGCAAGGGAACAGATGAACAGTCTTCCACATGCTAACTGAAATTTGCTGAGGAGAGGTATCTTGAGTTAGCCAATCATCAATGTAAGGATAAACTTGAATGTTCTGCTTTCTGAGGGCTGGTCTACAGTACAGTTAGGTGGATCGAATCATGGAACAGACCATCCAGATATCCCAAGATAACCTGCTTCAATATAGAGATAAAATCCCCTTCAACCACACACCTTTAGTTGTCACTTACCATACCACACTAGAACCCAAATAGAGAAGCAAACAATTACAATCCACATTCTGAAAGAAATCTTTCCTGAACTTCCTCTTTTGACCTTCAAACAACCCCCAACCTCTGCAGGCTCCCCACAGATGAGGGCAAACAACTCAAAGCAGCATCAGACCCTCCCAGAGCAACAGATGCAAAACCAGTTAACATATTTTTACATCTATGATGATCAACACCCCCACCCCACAATATGCCTTTCAAGATCCTTAGGTTCTGTACGTGTGTATCACAATATATGGTGTACTTCATCCAGTGCACTAAATGCCCCAATAAAAACTGTGTGGGTGAAACCAATCACTGTATTCTCAAATTAATTCACACAGAAAAATGACAAAAGACAAAAACACTATCGCCCATGGGTGAACATTTTCCACACTCCATAGCTGACCTCTCTGCCCTGATGCTCGAACAAAACCTCCACAAAATGAGCATGGGAGCTTAAATTCATAACTTTGCTAGATATTAAAAATAATGAACTTTACAGGCAGATTGTTGTAATGAGCCATAAATCTGATATATAACCCACTTAAATCCTATCCTCAGCATTTTTCCCCTTTCCCTATGACTTCACCTTGAATGGTTCCTTGAAATGTGTTCACTATACATGATAAACAATCTGTTCCACCTTGTATTTAACTATGACATTGAATACATTTCCCAGATTTGAAGAGTAAGACTGAAAACTTACTTATCCCACCAACAGAAGTTGATCAAAAATAAAATATATTACTTCACCCGCCTTGTATCACATTTAAAAAAATCTATTTCTTATGGGAGGCCATTCTACTAGGGCAGGGGTTGGCAGCTTTTGGCACGTGGCCTTCCAGGGTAATCTACTAGCAGACTACGAGATAGTTTGTTTACACTGAGGGCATATCAACACTTCTAGGAAGACCAACACTCCAAAGGTTAATCTTCTGGCATTCAATTTAGTCTGGTAAGGACTCACTAAATCGAATGCTGAGGGGTGCCCCTGTTGACCCCGGAATTGCTCTCAGCTACAAAGAGTAAGGGAAGTCGACGGGAGAGTTTCTCCAGTCAACCTCCTGCTGTGGGGCCACCATAGAAAAATCGATGCAATGTATGTAGACTCAAGCTATACAATTCATGTAGCTGGAGTTATGTATCTTTCATCAATTTTCTCCACCAGTGCAGACGTGGCCTGAGTATCTGCAGGCACATCTCTTCCCTCTCCAGCTGTCAGTGACCACAGTTCACTGTTCCTGAGCAATGGGAGCTGCAGGAAGTGGCAGCCAGCAAGACCTGAGGGGGACCATCTTTGCAGATGCTCAACATAAACAAACTGTCTCATGCTCTGCCAATGGATTACCCCAACACGCCGTGTGCCAAAGGTTGCTGACCCTTGTACAAGGGCAACAGCAGTTTTTACAGTAGCTTTTGCGGATCTTACTAAAAGATTTGTGAGGTGGCTATGTAAAGCTTACAGCACTTTTCACTGAGCATTAGTCTAGATTTGGCAGTAGATAAAAATATGGAAATTGAGCATCATGTTAAATGTGTCTTTAATACCAGGATTTCATTGAATTTGGTGCTGTTTAAAGTCCATGGCCTATGGACTCCCAGAATGAAGACATGTGGAAAGCGAAATATGCACATCTATGTACATTCTCACCTGCTCAGTAAGTAATATTGAGGTATTGCTGTATTTTTTACTTGTTTCAGATCCAAGTGTAACAAATCTTAGGAGAAAGAGAGTTAATGAAATGCACCAAATCACTAGTTCCCAGTTGTAGTGACAATCAAGGAAGATCTCATGCACATGAAGCAACTGAAAGTAAAGAGAAAAAGCAAAATTAAGAGTTATTGAACTTCAAAGTAAAAGTTAAAGCTACCGTAAGTTCAAAGATTTATTTTCTTGTAAAAAGTGTGGCTCTGTTTTTTACTTTTACTCGACTTTTTATATTTCAGAATCAACATTCTATTACCAAAGACAGGTTTTCATATAAAGGCTTAAGAGGAAGTTAGGAAGCTTTGTTCTCTTTTGCATATAAGTGAAGGAAAACAAAACAAAACAAAACAAAAACAACAACCCAGAAAGGAAGAGGTTTGAACTCAAAGTTATTGCAATGGCTTCAAAACAGCAACATACTTAAATTGGATTAAATAGAAAATGTAATCAAAATACGGTTACTAAACTTAAAATTATAATCATATTAAAATATTTATGATTAACGCTAATATTTTGGCATGGAGGTTATAGCATTCTTGGTAATCATGCACCTAAATAAAAGCTGGATGAGCCTGTCCTATGGGGCTGAACCCAACTCCACAGGTGCCAGAGACAAGAGGGGTGGAGAGCCACAGAATCCCTGTCCTCTTTCCCACACGTCCCTTTTAAAAACTAGCCTGCAAGGAGAATGTGCATTGGCCTGATCCAACTGTTCGGCTGCCAGGTCCCCACTATATGTCATCCCATGTGCTCGTAACTGGGCTCTCACCTACTAGTGGCCAAAACCACAGCAGTACCTCTCGCTAGGTCAGGGATGGGCAATAAAAAATGGCAGCCCGCAGGGCTAGTCCCTGGCGGGTCAGGGCTGCTATGGAGGTGGGGGGCCACCAAGACTAACCCTGAGGACCGGATCCGGCCCATGGGGTGGAATTTGCCCACCTCTGCTCTAGGTGCTATGGACCATATGAATCCAGGAAAAGGGACAGTGCATCAATCCTACAGCCTCAGGCACACCAGCAGGGAGAATAAGTTAAGGAGCACGCAAAGAGTAGCGAAGCCTCCAAGAAAGATGGACAGATGGAAAGGGGCTACCACAAATGACCTTTCCGTAATTTATCATTTTTCCTTGCACCTCTGCCATGAAATTTTCTGTAGGTTTCTCCACCAAAATTGTAGCCTTATTTGCACTATATACCAGGAAAAGGCAGTGAAATTATATTCCACTAGAGGGCAGGCTAATACTAAACAATGAAATTTTTCCTTCTTTTTAAGCTCTCACCAACACAAGCCAGACCTATTAAAAATATTACCACATCTTGTGTCTCTAATGTCCTGGGACGAACATGGCATTTCTTATTTTTTACAGAAACCAGGATGGAAATGTATAGGAACAGAATGAAATGAATAAGAGATAGTATACAAACACTTGGAATGCAAATAATATAGATACTATTAAAATATCTCATTGACTAATACTATATGATACTTCTAAAATCACGAATTACCCCCTCCAGATTAATCTAGGCATGTAATAGTATAGTTGATTAACCAATAAGCAAAAGCTCATAGGTTAATGCTATAGACTACACGCATTCCCTCCCCGCCAGTAAATTTTTAGCAGGCTGGCCAGCAGCACGGCTCAGTCCTGATTTGCGGTAGGTCCAGGACCTACACCTCTGTGGCTCTGCATTTAAAGTGTATTAGGAGTCATGTGAGGAGGCAGCCTGGCCTAGTTCCGGCTTACACCAGGTCCGGGAGATCAGACACACACCCCCGGAGAGAGGCTGCTGCCACCCCATGCTGCCGCTGCTGTATCAGAGGCAACAGTGTGGGGCGACAGGCAGCCAGCCTGTGAGGGGAGCTGGTTCTTAAACTGGCTCCCCTCGCAGACCAGCTCCCGCCTGACAGCCCACACTGCTGCATATGCGGGAGTTGGGCCGGATTGCACTGGCTGCCGGCCCCACTCCCGGGGACTATAGAGTAACTGAGAAGAATTCATGAAGTGAATCGACTATTCAATTAATCGATATTTAACATCCCTAGATTATTCTCATTACACAAGTGCCTGCAAAAGCAGGTTTTTAATAAGGGGTGTTCTGAAATCACTAAGCTCCAATATTCATGAGGAACATGAATGAAAAAAACTGTAACATATGAAAATAATGTCATAGTTAATTTACTTTTAATTTATACTCTTGGTAGAATACACTTTAGCCATAAATTGGTGGTTAAAAAGTTAAACTTCTAAAATGGATAAACTGAGTAATAGATAGTTGAAACTATAATCTTGCGAAAAGACACTAACCATGTATGTTTGTTTCACTGTAGATCTACCACTCTGGAAGACTTACTTATAAAGTGAAACATTTTAAAAGTATTCGAAAGTCTTGGCTGTGTCTACATAAATGAGGTATCCTCACCTGAGCACAGCAGGTAAATACAACTGAGATTGTCAATAAGAAGGCAGATGAAACGATTACATCGACTGACCGTTGAGGACCTCGACGCTGAAAATAAAGGAAATATTGAGTGAAAGTCTGTGCAGTCATTGACCATGAAAACTTGGTAGATCTAGTCAGGATCACACTAGGGATGTAATAATGTAGTCGACCAACTGGATAAACTGACACGCAAAAGCTTATAGGTTTATACTACAGACTATATGTATTTCCTTCTCCTTCCTCCAACCAGTAAATTTTTTAGCAGGCTGGCCAGCAGCCCGGCTCAGCTCTGGCTCACGCCGGGTACAGGGACCTACCCCTGCTGTGACTCTGCATTTTAAGTGTATTGGGAGCCAGGTGGGCAGGCAGCCTAGCTCAGTTCCGGTTCATGCCAGGTCCAGGAGCTTAGACCCCCGTCCCCCCGCAGATGGAGGCTGCTGCCACCCCACACTGCTGTGTCTTTCAGAGGCAACAGCACAGGGCAACAAGCAGCTGGTCCACAAGAGGAGTTGGTTTTTAACTGGCTACCCTCACGGACTAGCTCCCGCCTGGCACCCTGCACTGCTGCTGGCCCCGCGCCCAGGGACTACAGAACAGTCGACTAACCGATAAGAATTCATGAGGTTACTCGACTATTCAATTAACTGATATTTAACATCCCTAGCTCACACCCCCAGCAAAGGCTGATTGTGGCTGACAGTAGAATAATCTAGAACTTTAAAAACAAAATGTTTTATTCTAATTTTACAGTGTAATTACACATCAATATTCCCTGAGACTGCATCACCAATGAAGATAAAAGCGGAAGTAGGTGGCTCAGGGAAATTGTAAACAGACTATGAAACTGTTTTGGTTCAGTTCCTCAGTGATCAAAAGTTGTTTCTATTTCAACTGTTTTCCCTAACTGTCCTATAAATGGAAAAGATATTCTGTCTAAGACCACAGCAATGAACTAAACTTGGGTTGACAGGAGAGCTGGGATACAGACCACTGTAACCAAGATGCCTCCTACATGCATCAGTGCAAAAAGCTTGTAATACATTTTTCTATCCAGCAGAGGATGCTCAATTCTTAAAGGGGGCGGGGGGGAGTAACACATTATCAACATACATTCATTTTTTACTTCCCATCTTCGTTTACCCTTCTGAAAATTTTAATTCTCTGTTGCATGAGGATGAAAAGATGAGTTTTTGATTGTGAGGCATTATATTTACTTATTTGGGACATTCTAAGAACCTGAACAAACAAGACATATAATTTCTCCTGAATCCAATAACTCCAATCTTTTTCCTGGATAATGCTCAAAGTGAACACCAAGCACAGCTTTCCCTAGCACAAAGCAGGGTATACTGGTGCATGCATGACAACTGTGGAAAAAACGAAAAAAGGGAAAACAAAATGCCACACATGAATGACATTAAAAAAATCTAAAAGTCTTGAATCACACCAGAACATACAAGCTGCACCAAGATAGTAACTTGCTTTGCTTCATAACTCCCACATTATATAACCCCAGTTTGCACATGGTGCAATTGGCTCAAAAGAGGTTCTGGAACAGAATTGTTCAAATAAAAAATGAAGTGCTTTAACAAAAATATTCAGGAAAACTTTACAACAGAACGTGTGTATATTCTTCATGGCTTTTGGCAGTGGTTTCAGAAAGCAATAAATTCATCTACAAAAATGCATGGGAGGATAACTGACAAATTGGTTTTGGACTACAATGTAGTCTACAGTTTAACCTGTTACATCGACTAATACAGGAGCCAAATGAACTGTGTATATAGCAAAACAAAATTCTGGCTCCCAATAGGCTGAATGTGGTTTTATAAATAGTCTAAAGCTCTACTAAAAATAATGTTATGCTTTTTTTCTTTTAAATAACTTCTTAAATGACTGGAAGGTACTCTGTTTAGGAAATATCTTGTGACCATTCGAAACTAAAGTTAGAGTGTCTGATAACATCACGTCTGATTACACCAGTGGCTCTTGGCTTCCAGGCTGAATTGAATTTTATTTTGACCTTTAAAGTATTCCTATATGATTTTGGCCCAATAACATTCCAGGGATTGCCTCTTATTATTCCATACTACCACAGTTTTGATCAACAGAGTTGCTTGAAATGGAGCTCCCTTGACAGAGATGAGAAGGAGCTTCCAGAAAAGCGCACACTGTGAGGGCCACTCAACTATGGTCTTCCAGAGTCCAAACTAGTTAATCTTCCAGACACACAGTGAGGCGCTCCTATTTTTAGGGGTATGCTGGGAGGGAATACGATGAGGTGAGGAGAATTTGTGAATTATGCTATAATAGTTACAGGGTGAGAACGAAGTATAATTGTACAAGATGGTAATGAATTTCCACTAATTTACCAAACCTCTGATCATTACACATAATTAAGGCTTTGAGTTTGGCAGGGAAGTCACAGATTCTGGAACTTTCCAGGACTGTAACATCTGCAGCAGCTGGTTATGGAGTCACCAGAGCAGCTCAGTCAGCCCCTGGGCCAGGTGCTGGGACAACCTTGGGCCACCTTACCTCCTCCCACAGCAGCAGCAGGAGTTTGGGTGTGGAAGGGGGCGGGGAAGTGGGGTGCAGGAAGGAGCGAGGGCTATCCGTGCTGCTTACCTTGTGAGCTCCCTGGAAGTGGCAAAACAACCCTCCCTCAGCTCCTAGCTCTATAGGTTGTCTCTACCCACAGGCGCTGCCCCTGAAGCTCTCATTGGCCATGGTTCCCAGCCAATGGGAGTTGTGGAAGCAGCACTTAGGACAGAGGCAGTGCATGGAAGTAGGAACTGAGGGAGGGACACGTAATTGCTTCTGAGGAGCTGGGTAGGGAGCCTGCAAGAGCCACCAACACACACATCCCACCCAGAACCAGCTGGGCTTCCAAGACTCATGCTGCCACCTGTGCCCCCCAGCATCTATGGGGCACTGGACCGCCTCCCTCCATCATATACAGTACGTGTCATGGGACAGGCTATGGACTATGATTTTTAATTTTTTTACTGCCCATGATCTGCCCATGACTTTTACTAAAAATACATGTGACTAAAACGTAGCCTGACATATGATGAAAGGAGTGCTTAGAGTAATGGACAGGTGGTCCTAGTAGGTAAGGCTTTCCTTTTTTATTGCAGTGTTTAAACACAAGTATTGCCGTGCTGAGTAAACGATCACATAAAGTGAAATTGATTTTTCTGATTGTCATTGTCTGATGAGAGAAATAAATAGCATAAATATTATCAAGTGAACTGCAGTTCAAAACTTTCACAGAATACTAAATACTTTACCCGTATGACTAATATTTTTAAACAAATTTGTTTACAAATTTTTATGTTGACCACTCCTCTTTAAGAAAGTGGTGTTGAAAGGGTTCATAATGAAGTCCTGGCCTGACCTTTCTCAAATGGAAGGTTGGTGGAAACAATGAGGAAAAGACTGTTTCAGGATCACAAAAGAAAGTGGAAGACCTCCTTCCCTTCCAGGGAAAAAAAAGAATTTTTAACAATGGTATCTGTCCGATAAAATTAGCAGTCAAGGATATAGCAAAATTGACAGGTCTGTGCATTCTACCTTCTTAAATATCTTAGAAAATAAAGTTTATTTCATTAAAAAGACCAAACAGAATATTTGCTACTTGACATTTTCTTACTGGGACTAATCTCTTCTCCAGACAATCAGACTACAGTTGACTTCCTGCAAAGACTGGAGGTAGTTTGGTCTTTTCCATGAGACTCTAGGGCTCAGGCGATCCCTAGCGTTGTGCTGGAAACTAAAGCTACAGATAAAGATTGATGGAAGACACCTGATTTCACAACACTCTGGAAAATCACTACAGGTTGGACCCCTCTGGTCTGGCACCCTCGGTACCTGACTGGTGCCAAACCAGAGAATTTGCCGAACCACAGGAGGCCAATATTGTCTGGAGCATTACCAGTCCTGAATGAGGGAGTTTATCAGACATGGAAAGGTCCCATGCTACCAGCCCCCCCACCTTTCTGCGCTGCCAGCCCCAGGCACTCCCTGCCAGGCTGCCGAGCTGCTGCATCCCCAGCAGCCTAGGCTGCTGTTTCCCCAGTCCCGCTACCATATTGCTGGACCAAAGAGTCCCAGTTTTGGGGGTCCAACCTGTACCAGAATCTTATCAATATGAAGGAAGCATCACTACAATAAAATCTGCTACTGGAGTATGATCGAATTCATGATAGAAATAATAGTATTCATGACTTTAAGGAATGGTAGGCGGGAAAATAGCAAAATAAAGACAATGGAGTTCAAGAAGGCTGACTTGAGCAAACTAAGGGAACTGGCAGGTAAGATCCCATGGGAAGAAGTCTAAGAGGAAAAACAAATTAAGACAGTTGGCAGCTTTTAAAAGAAATATTATTAATGGCACAAGAGCAAACTATTCCACTGTGTGGGAAAGATATGAAGCATGACAAGAGACCACCCTCGTTTACCCAGGAGATCTTGAATGATCTAAAAATCAAAAAGGAGTCCTACAGAAAAGTGGAAACTAGATCAAATTACAAAGGAAGAACATAAACAAACAACAAAGTATGTAGGGGCAAAACTAGACAGGCCAAGGCATAAAACAAGTTCAAACTAGTTAGACACATCATGGGTAACAAAATATTCTACAAATATATTAAAATCAAGAGGAAGACCAAGGACAGAATAGGGCAGTTACTCAGTGACGAGGGAAAGAAAATGTGGAAATGGCAGAGGTGCTTAATGACTTCTTTGTTTTGGTTTTCACTAACAAAGCTAGTAGCTAGTGGACACTGAACACAGTGAATGCCAGTGAAAAATGGCATGTGTTCAGAAGTTAAAACAGGAAAAGAATAAGTTAAAAATTACTCAGACAAGTTAGATGTCTTAATGTCACAAGGGCTTCATGAAATGCATCCTAGAATACTCAAGGGTTGACAGGGGCGATATTTGACTCATTAGCTATTATCTTCAAAAACTCATGGAATATGGGCGAGAATCCACAAAAGTAGAAAAGGGAAAATATAGTGCTCATCTATAGAAAGGGAAATAAGGACAACCCAGGGAATTACAGACCAATCAGCTTGCTTCAATACCAGAAACGATAACAGCAAATACAGGTTGAACTTCTCTAGCCCTGTATACTCGGGACCTGATCACTGCCAAACCAGAAATTTTGCCGAACCACGGGAGGCCAATATTATTTAGCACCATTACCAACACTTCCATTGCTTACTGGGCTCCTAGAAAACAGGTAGGGGTAAATTACAGCTAAACAGTAGCACAGACCACAGACAGCCAGGACTAGGGACAGTAAACAGACTCTGTTGGACTGCAGGAAACTTGGCCACACCCATAATAAGTGGATATCTGGTTAACTAAACTCATGCCAGACAATGGATGTTGTCACATTAAAGAGTGACAGACTAGAGAGGTTCAATCTGTAATTATGAAATCAATTTGCAAACATCTAGAAGATAAGGTGATAAGTAAAAATCAGCATGGATTTTATAGAATAATGTCAAACCAACCTTTTTTGGACAGGTTAACAAGCCTCGTGGAAAGGGGTTTAGTGATAAATGTATATCTAGACTTTAGTAAGACACTGATGTGGCCTCACATGACCGTCTCATAACAAACTAGGGAAATAAACCTAGATGGAGCTACTATTAGCTGGGTGCATAACTGGTTATATAACCACTCCCAGAGCATCATTGGGTTAGAAGTTGGGGATGCCTGGCTCTGGGGGATAAGAGGGGGACCTGGTTTGAGCAGGGAGGGGCTGGGGATGCCTGGCTCTGTGGGAGGGGGAGGGCATTGGGTAAGAGCAGGGGGAGCTGAAGCACCTTAAACTCAAAGTCTTCATGGATGCAAATAATAATTTTACACATCAAATTATTATATTATATTTAAACAAGACCTGAAAAAATATTATTAAATATACCTAAAACATAATCTAGAATAATAAATAATAATGACTTTCCGATAGAAGTACATTTTCAGAGGCTCAGGGCTCCCTGCATGGAGCTGATTGACTGGGCGGGGCTGATTAATCACCTCTGAAGCTGTGCTGCCAAGGCAGCTTAGAGGGAACACTGTCCAGGAGTATGATTTGTTCTTCCAAAGGGAGTCTATGATAAAGCAGGAGGCTAAACCACCACCACTGAGAACCAAAGAAGCAAACAAGGAGGTTGGTCAGAATCAGAAGATAGTTGGAAAAATCTGAACTAGCTTTGTTTATTGCAAGAGGTACAAGCCCAAATATCATGGATGACGAGAGAAATGAAAATATTTTTTAAAAAATTAGCAATGCAGAGAACAGCAGAACTCAGTGCAACAATATCATCAGCTTTCCAATAATGGGACATGAATTTATATTAACAGTGTAAGAATGACAGGAAAAAATATGGTCATTTTACCTTTAGGTAGGACCGGAGAGAGAGCCATATTTTTATATTTTGCACTTTCTTCAGCCGGAAGTGAGGAATCTCTGATTTTCTTGCCCTTCTAGCAGATGTTAAATGACCAAAGAGTTTGGCAAAAAGAAGCCTCTATGAGAGACAAACACATTTACTGTAATGTGATTATAAATTCATTTAAAAATCCAATGAATTTAAAATCATTCATTTAAAAATCCAACATGGCATATCAATTTAGCTTCATATATTAAACATACCACTTTAAAGAGCAAAAATACAGGCAGTGCTATACTAAAAAGAAACATGAATAAATTATAATGAGTCCATTAATGCTACAAAATAGAAAAATTTAACTCTGTTTCACTGCAAATTTGTATTTTACACAGATCCATTATAAGTAGAGCTAGGCAAAAGTTTATTTGCAGAAAAATGCAGTTTTGGTCAATCAAAAGTATTCACAAATTCACATCATGTTTACAGAATAGTTTTGACCATACACACAAAAAACAAAACAAATAAAACCCCAAACATTTTGGTAATGTCATAATGAGTCATTTTGAAACACGTGCTTAGAGAGATTCCAAAGAAGCAGGGGCTTCTTCCCTTGAGAAGACTACAAAGAACAATGCACCTCTTGTTGATTTTCCCTTTAGGTTGATTTTCCCTTTAGGAAGAATTTTAAAACACAGCTCTCTGGCTTTTGAGATGCATTCTGAAAAAGACTTACAAAAAACATATACTTTGTCGACTTATGGACTTTTCCCAGAGAAAAAAAGGCACTTATTGTGTCCATCATTTAATGGAATAGCTGTGTTACAGGACAGACAGCTTTTAAACCCTGGAGATTTTGAGTCAGCCACAGGGCTGCTAGATCTAATACTGGGGTAGCTAAATAAAAATAACCTAACTTCCTCTCTCTCTCATACACACAGAGATAAAGATCTATATACTTGAACAATAGGAATATGAAAAATAAAGAAAAAGTATAGTAACTATACTAACTATATAACTACTCAGAGACTACAGTAGTTAAGGAAACACTGTGGTTGATCTCACTGTCACTAGAGGGAACTAAGTTGTAGTTTGGAGGCAGCTCCACCCTTTATGCCACTGGGGGTATTTAGTGGGGGCAGTAAGCATAACAGCATGCAAAGTCCATTTGCAGTTCTAATGGACACTTGTGGTTAAAAGATGCCAATTCCTGTGTACTAGGATCCACATGGACAGATAAGATCTTTAAGAATGGCAACCCAGTCATCACTGTGATAACTGTGCAAAACAACCTGGTAAGGAGTAGGTGACCAATAGCTAGTCTGTTAGGGTACGTCCAGACAGCGGGCATTATTTCAGCATAACACTGGTATCCTGAAATAGCATTTTCCACGTCTTAACAGCATGCCTGTTAAATACAATCGAAATAATGGGCTTGCTATTCAGACATCCTGGTAAACCTCGTTCCACAAGGATTAAGGGATTTGTCGGAATAGCAGTCCGTTGCAAAATTTTTGACACTATCTCAAAATAAGCTTGAAATAAAAATTACGCAATTTGCATAGCTCAAATTGCATAGCTTATTTCGAGCTAGCACCACTGTGTAGATGCACCCTTAGGTGTGTAAGGAAATATCCATCCCTCTATTAGAGCATCTTCCTAGGAAGCATAGGAGTGAAAAGTAGTTATAGCTTGTATACGTCAGCCACAGACCTTCTAATTATAAAACGACGAGTAGTCCTGTGGCACCTTCGAGGCTAACAAATATATAGGATCATGAGCTTTCATCACAGAATTTAGTATTCTGCCTGAAAGATAATCTGTCTTTTAAAAATATATAATTTTATTATTTAATCCCTTAACTCTGATATGGATAGAGGGCCTTCATTCCTTAAGGAAAAATATCTCTCTCTCTCTCTCTCTCTCTCTCTCCCCGCGCACGCGCACACACACTGACCCTTCTTCCACCCTTACAAGTCTGTGGTTTGGTCTTTTTCTGCCTACACATTGTCTATGAAGCTGAACAGGGGAACCAAAGCTGATATCAATTATTTACATTCCATTTGGGAATCTGGCCCCATTGAAGCCAGATAGAGAAAACAAATTCAGACAGTTCCAAAAAAAATTTCCAAGTGGCTGGCAAGCTCTGCCTTCAAAGGAGCAGGGCTAATTGTCTTGTCTCCCCAGGACAGATTGCTTCTGGATCTCTCAGTTAAGGTACTGGGGTATCAAGAAACGACACCCCAGAGGCTCTAATCATATCTATTGCATGGAAGCTATAAAGGACAATGGTTCTACATTTCCCCTGATAGTCCCAGCATGGTATATCGGATCCCCTGGGAGGCCTGTTGTTGAGGTGACAGCAGGGAGAGGAAGCTGGGCCTGCACTATCTGATGTTGGAAGTGCCTGTGCTATAGTCAGTGTCCTCTATACACTGCTTGAGGGGAGGCAGAAGAGAAGACATCTGAATTCTAAAGTCAGGAGTGGGCTGATGATGTGGGTTCTAATGATTAGCCACTATTTTCCATCTGGATTGCTGTCCATCTAGAATCACTCCCATTGTGGAAATAAGGTAGGGAGAGCTGCTTGTCCATGGATATAGGATATTCCAATCCTGCCTGGGTCATTTCCTATATAGAGCATAGGAGAGTTGAGAGAAATTCAGCATGGTTAAGAATTTGTTGGGCAAATTATTGAGCTAACGTATTAATCATAAATTTTAAAGAAAAGGTGAAAGTTTCATTAGGACAAAACTCTATAGCAGGGATGTCTTACTGAGTCATTGGTTGTAAGGGAGATTGATAAAAACCTGAGGAAATTTCAAAGGCATAGGTGTTTCCCTTCTGCCAGTGACTGTCAGGTCTGGTTGCGCTACCAAAATAAGCAATCTGAAGTGTCCAATGCAATGGATCTGTGGATCTTAGCACCAAGAAGAAACAGTTTAAATTATTGAGACCCAACAAAACTCATCAAGCATAATATAGGTTGAACCCTCTTCAGTCTGGCACTTTTTGCTCTGGCAACATCCATGGTCCAGCATGATGTTGGTTAGCCAGATATCCACTTATCATGGGTGTGACCAAGTTTCCATAGCCCCATAAAGTTTGTTTACAGCCACTAGTCTTGGCTCTCAGTATTCTGAGCAGTTATTTAGCTATAATTTGCCCCTAAATGTCTTTTAAGAGCCCAGTATGCAGTGGAAGTGTTGGTAATGCTGCTAGGCAACACTGACAACTTTGACAAATTCACTGGTTCAGCACAGGCCGGGCCCTGAGGGTGCAAGACTAGAGAGGTTCACTCCATACTTTTTCTTCCATGAAGGAATGCAACAATTAGAGGCTTGATATTATATTTACCTGTTTATATGTTCTCTCTGCTACACATAGCAAAAAAAAGAAAATCCATACAAGGGACACACGGACTACAAAACTTATAATAACCATAGAAAGAACTAGTATGTCTCCATTTGACCCAAATGCAATAACACAAAGTTCAGTGGCAGAATGTGTAGCTAGCTGTTCCAAATCTTTAGCTTGGGAAAGTCGAAATATAAATGGTGTTAAACCCAGGATTAAAGAGATTACATTTCCAAAAATCTGGTATCCTATTCCTGGTGTGTAGCTGTTCACCTAAAAATGGAAGATATAAAATTATCCAGAATTAACCTCATGCCTGTTAATGTCAATAACTTAGTTGTTATTTCAGTTTAGCAATGATGTTTTTTTAAAAAAAGCCATATAAGATGTAAAATATTTATTTTATAAACACTTTCAAAATTTACTGTTACAGAAACTATATACCTCTTTGAATATCCGAAATGACTATGAAACTGAAGTTGAGGATGGATAGGTAGCTATAGAAGCAGGTAAAAATACTTTATTTTCAGTGTGCACTAACTAAGTAAATAAATGAAACCTATAAATTGTTATTTTTGTAAGGACAGGCTATAGGGTAGCTGGGTAATTTTATCAAAAATCAAGACAACACTTTTAAATAATATATGTGCCAATTATCCTCATTCCTTTGCTTAAATGTATCTTGTTCTCCTTCCCTGCATCTTTGTCTTTTTAGGTTTTACATTCTTTGCCGGGACAACATCTTCTAAATATTTGTACAATACCTAGCATCATGGAATCCCAATCCTGCCTGGGTCTTTGGCTTTTACTACAATATAAATGAATAATAGATGACTATACTATCTCTATGGCTAAGACAAATGTGACTGAACTAACCTGTAACTGTACTGCCTTCTAATTGCTTGTCTACAGAGGATAAAACTCTCATTGTTGCTAAAACTAATGATGGTTCTCTTTAGCTAAGCTTCTGTTTATCTGGATTTGCTACTGAAGTCTATTCTCTCTCTGCTAGCGTCCATATCAGTTCGACTGGTACAGCATATGGCACGGGTAGTCAACAGGCCAAATCTGGACCACCGCATGCTTCTGAACAAACTCCACAACTTTTTATTTATTTATTATCTTTTTTTTCTTGGAATCTGAGCCTTGACTATACCCTCATGAAGAAATCTGGACCTTGGCAAAAATAATTGACTTACCTTTGGAAATGGGGTCATATCAGTCTTCTCTTAAGAAGATAATTTTATTTGGAAACATTTTGGTGCAGACATAGCATCCATTTCCTTAAATATTTATTTCTTGAAGTATGCACATTTTTTCTAACCTGAACTATAGTTTTCAGATACTTATATGTATGACTATATCTTATATATAAAACCCAGAAGTGATATTGCTTGTTCTCAAGAGTTGGGAACCAATGGTGATTTTCATAAAATGTTCTATTGCCTGAAAATAAATCCAATAAAAGTAACAATTTAGCTCACTCTATGGATCTATAGTAATTCAAATTTAAAATGCAGTTTTAAGATCTGAGATTCAGTAACTCTTGTAACCACTGTTGGTGACAAAATGAGAATCAAAATAAGATCTTATGGAGGAAGACTGCTAATTATATTTGCTGAAGGTTGTCAGAGAGAAAATCTGACCAACACCGGGTAAATACTGAGTGCTAATTATAGTTTGCATGAAGTAAAAAGAAAAGAATACTCACTCTGTTCATTATCATGCCACTGATTTCAAGCACTGACATATCAGCTTTCTTGCAATCATTACCCTCCCATACAATAGCGCTTACTTTTTCTAGTCCTGGATTGGAACTATGTAGCCACGGCAAATGACTCTATAGAAAGCAAAGATATTCATTTGTAAATAATAAGTATTGTATAGTTCACCAACAAGATTTACTTCACTGTCGATACTTTTGGCTGACAAAAGAAATTACAGCAGACCATACCTTGAATATAGTTGTAAAGAGCTTTCATGTGTGCCAGTTCTCAACCTGTGGGTCAAGAACCCAAAGTGGGTTGTGACCCCATTTTAATGGGTTTGTGAAACTAAATTACTAAAACAATCGTTACATTTGGTTAGTTGCAGGGACAAAGCAGAGTGGAATTTTAAAACAATATAAAGGATTTTCCTTTCAAGGAGTAAAAACACTCAGAGCATTTTTTTTTAAATGTACAAATGAACATCTGCAGAAAAGCAAAGACAGCGTATCTGGTCTAATACCATTCTACTGTAAGTTTGCTTAAATTTCTTATCAAGAATAAAATAAGTGAAGTGCAACTATAAATAGAACAAAAGATAGTAAATAGTAAAACTAAAAGCTAAAATGAAATCCCCATGTTTAGCACAAATATGCAAATTAATATATTCAGTTTATATTGGAAAGCTATTCTTTTCAGAAGCCATATTTTCATGGTTTTTTAAATTTCTAATAACACAGCTGCTGAATTTGTTTAAAAATAACTGTTAGAAAGTATACACAAATCATACATGCACCAAAATTATAATATTAATAGGTACCAAAACAAAAGTATATATTTTAGAAACTGATTAATTTTAAAAACACTTTTAATGACCGTATTTTCCAAATATGCATGTGTATGTATATAATTTTAATTTACAGCCCATATGTAAACTAAGAAGGTCTCTAAAAAGCCCTGTTTGAACTGTGTCTAATTCAAAGATTAGTTAAGTCTGCATTGCAGTAGTAAAGTATAATCGTTCTGATGATCGTGTTCCATCAGTGATTCATGAATTCTACAACTGTCTTACTCTTATCTATTAACAGATAACTGACCTTAAAACAAAAAATTAATCTAAAAATATAATACAATAAAGCTCTGCAGAATCAGAAGCAAGTTAAATGCCAAAATTCAATTTTCTCCCTTGTATGAGTCAAGGTCTCAAGAACTAGTTGAAGGAAACAAATCCAATAACGAATAATACACATTATTACTAAGAAATGATGTGCAACGGATATCTGATTAATGTAGTACGTTTAACAAGAGCAATGTTGAAGTAATAACATTCTCATTTTCTCATGGTTAAATGGGAAGAGTTAATAAAATTACAAAAGTATGCAATTTGATTAAAGGTATCCTATGCACTCTAAGGCCTGTAGTATACTTGTTTGACACTTGGAAGGATTTTCCTAAACAGCATGGCACAAAATTAAGTATTAAAACAGATATTATTGGTGTTATACTATAGTTCAAAGAAGGCTTAAATGACATGTGAATGTTCACAACTTTCAAAAATGAGTGAATGATTATTGCTTAGGAATAGTATAAAAAAATGTAAATACTGCTATAGTTGTATTTCTATCTTACACATAACCAATGGAAGAAGATTCACATAAATGAAGGGCACAAGCACAATACTGAGTACATAAACAGGAAGATATAACACAAGGGATTGGTTTTGCTACAGTAGAAAAAAAAAGGTGTTTGGCAATGATATTGAAGCCATACATCTGAAACCCTTCCTTCTTTAGAAACAATCTCAGCGCAGATTATTAAAAACTGGAATTCCATCCCACAGAAATTCTGGTATTTCAACATATGCTTTTGTCCTGAGTCACAATGAAAAAGTTTAAATACTGAAATTTTTGTAGAACAAAATGCTCCAAAAAATGCAATTAGGAAATGTTTTGACATTCTGAATGTAAATGATTAATTTCCCTCTTAGATGAGCATTGAATTATGCTTACTAGAACTGCAGCATACTGCGGTACCTTATGAGAGTTGTAGTTTTGGTGCTTCATGATCTCCATATTCCCCGTATGGGCTAGGCTCCCTAGCTGGACTACATCTTCCATGATACTATTTTCCATAGTTTACAGGATTTAAATCAGATCTTTGCAACTAATCCATCATTTAATTTCTTTTTTCATATAATGTAAGTGTCTCTCCCCCTCTTCTAATTCCTGAACACTTTACAAAGCTGTTAAGACTACAGATAGCAAGTACTCCATTAGATAACAAAAATCTTAAAGAACACCAACCTGATGAAATGGGTCATCTCTGTATTCTTTTTTCACACATGGATTAACTTGAGGGTTTTCTACATCTGTCTCGCTGGTGCAGGAAGAGTGGCACTCTGCACAGTGCAACAGGTCTTCCCACAGCACATCTTCGGTTTCCGATTCTGGCCTTGTGCTCTCAGAATCCTGTCTGGAACTTGAACACCGAGAACTGCAACTAGTACCTGATTTAGGGGGATCCTGCAATTAAGATATACACTGGCATTAATTCAGTTTACAGACTCCACCCTGTTTCAAATGCCAATTACCAAATTAAACACACTCTCATTTTTAATCCAAGATTATTGTCCAGTTTCACTGGAAATAAGAATAATAAACAGTACAAGAATCATTAAGAAGAACTAAAGTTAATTTGTTCAAATTTCACTGTTTCATTGTAGACTACAAATAATTATTACACACTGCAGTGCAAATATTCCAGTGCTTCCTCTTCCACATAAGTGTTCTAGATGTGAAAAATAATTTGAGGTGTGGGTCATGTACATAGAATTAACATAACACTATTTTAAACAGAAAAAAAAAACTGAAAAGCCAAATCAGTTCTTTTTTCACTGGAATTAATTCAGGTGCTACTTAAAATCCCATTCCGATGTGTTTACGACTCAGCCATCAGTGGTGATCAAACCCCAAATATTGTAAAAGCAGGCCAGCCTGTCCCCAAAATGGAGAGATGAGGTGAGAGGAGCAAGGATTGGAACAGTTATCTGGACAAACAAGTCTACTGCTGCTACTGAATGCCATAATGATGTCTCTGCTCCCCACAGCAAACACAAACCCCTAATGATTGCAGAGGGAGTGGGAATGAGCTCCACCCTGCCTGTTCATGTAGAACATGCATACTACATTGTCTGTCATGAGCCTTATATTGCAGCCTCTGATGACAGGGAGGAAGTGGAGGCTAGCGTAGCGTATAGCTCTGAGCGCAAGGAGGTTGATATGGAGAGTGGTTTTGGAAGTGGACCATAGTTCCTGCATTGTGATTTGTCCTATGTGTGCTCCCTATTCTGTGACAGGATGCATCAGTTGTGATGGTGATGGGCGGGAGGGGCGGGAGAGGGGGGAACCCCTTTGCATATGTGTAGTGGGATGGTCCACCACAATAGTGAGTCTTTGTAGAAGGCATTGTGAGGTACTTGAGAAGTATGCACCATTTTGGTTTGTATACTGAAGCTGGTCAGATTTGAAGGCCTCTCATGTGCAGGCAGGCATTGGTGATGCCAAAGGTAGAGGGCTGCCATGTGCCCCAGTAGCTGGAGGCAGTCACGACCTGTGTCCTGTGGGCTGATGCGAATGGAGTGTACGAGACTGCAGATTCCTCTGAATCTTTCCTGTGGGAGTGAGGCTCGACCAGCAGTGGAGTCGAGAAAGGTGCCTATGAAGTGGATTTGTGGGGTAGGCGTTAACGCTGACTTGTCTCTGTTTCTTTGTACACCCAACTTTTGGAAGCACTGTATTGTCGTTGATGTTGCATGAAGAGCTTGAGAATGGGTTGGAGACTTCAGCAGACAATCAGCCAGATATGGGAAGATTATCAGGTTCTGTATCCTTAAATATGCTGTTACCACTGCCAGTAGCTTTGAAAACACTCATGGCACTATGCAGAGACCAAAGGGAAGGAGAGTGTATTGATAATGGTCGTTCTCAAGTGTAAATCTGAGGAACTGCCTATGTGCTGGGTGGACAGTAACATGAAAATATGCACCTTGGAGGTCAACAGCTGAAAAACAATCTCCTTGTGCCAGTGCTGGGATTATTGTGGAAAAAGAGTGACCATCCTGAATTTTTATTTTTATTCATATTTGTTCAATATGGAAGTCTAAAATGGGTCGCCATCCCTCATTTTTCTTTTCTGTCAAGAAATAACATGAATAAAATCCTTCCTCCCTGTGCTGAGAACGCACAGGCTCTACGGCTCTAGGTGAATAAGGCATTGCGCCTCTGAACAGAGTAATAACATGTGAGAAGGGTCCCTGAAGAGGGACAGGAGGAAGTGGTGGTTTGGGGGAAAGAATGTGAATGAGATGGTGTATCCAGATTGAAAGATCTCCAGGACCCAACAGTTTGAAGTGATAGCTTCCCAGTTGTGGAAGAATGGTCATAAACAGAAGGTGAAGGATTGGTTAGTCACTGTAAACACTGGGGAGAGTAGATTGTTTTCAATGCTCTCGACCAATGCCTCAAATTTGCTTACTGGAAGCTGCAGGTTGGGTCACCCCAAGAGCTGGAGGGCAACGTCTTTGGGCTCTGGCATTGTTGGAATAAGTATCATATTGTCATTGCTGTGCTTGGTGTGAGTAATAGGGGTATCACTGTCATTGGTTTGGTTGATACCTATATATTTCTTCTTTCACATAGGTGTTTATATGCCCAAGGATCTCAGCGTTGCTCAAGAGTCCTTCATGGAGTACAGGACCTCATTGGTGTTGGCAGCAAAGAGTTTACGCCCATCAAATGGAAGATCCTCTATTAGCTGTTTGGTTTTCCCTTGGGAAGGAGAAAGATGCAAGCCAGGACACATGACACAAGATGACCGCTATGGCTATGAATCTGGCAGCTGTGTCCACATCATCTAGTGCAGCTTGGAGCACTGTGTGGTATATTAACTGACCTTCAGAGACCAGGGCCTTCAATTGTTGTTTCTTGTCTTGAGACATGTCATCAATAAAAGTTTGTATTTTGGAGTAGTTTCTGTGGTCATATTTTGCTAACAGAGATGCATAATTGGCCACCTGGAATTACAAGGTGGAGAAAGAATATATTTTACATCCAAATACCTCCATTTTTTAAATTATCTTTATCAGATGAAGTGGTCTTGAACTGTTGCTGTTGCTTATTCTTCTCATTAGCTGTTTCCACTACTAACGAGTTGGGAGCAGGGTGTGTGTAGAGGAATTCAGTATTCTTAGAGGAAATGAAGTACTTCTGGTCCATGCGCTTGCTTGTGGGTGTGATAAAGGCAGGGGTCTGCCATATAGTTTGTGCAGGCTGTAGGGTAGCTGCATTAATGAGGTGTGCAATTTTGGAGGTAATAGTGGCTTGCAATATGTCCGTGAGCTCATGTTGGTTATCCGAGACTTCCTCCAAAGCAATACTGAGTTTGTCCACCGCCCTCTTAAAGAGATCCTGAAATTGGGAGAGTCCATCTGTAGATGTGGATATGATGGGCAATTCAGCTTGTTGAGGTGAAGGGGGTGCCCCAGTGGCCATAGGTGAATCATCCTCTGCGATCTGTGTTTGTATGTCCAGTATAGATTCAGTATTAGAGTCTACCTCCACTTGAAGGGTTGGTGGAGGAGGGTTGTGGACTTGCCTCCATGTACCAGAATGGTTAGTGTGTCACACTCTGTAGTGTTCCCTGTTACTCCAGTATGGCAGGTAGCCAGGGAATGGTATAGGTGGCACCATCCAGGGGTGGACATAACACAGGTATTGTGTGGCAGGTGTACTTTGCCTGCATGTGTCCCTATACTCTGGTGGGTAATAGGGTGGAGAAAGGTCTTTGTTCTCCAAGTCATCTTCCTCCCCACTGGAAAGGTGGAGAAGAGTCGTGGGGGACTGACAATATTGTGCTTGTGGCTCTGGTGAAAAATCCCCATCCAGGAGAGGAGATCCTAGAAGAGCATGAGGAAGAGCATGAGATCAGCTGCACTGTGGAACTGGTGCTGAGCACAGCCAAACTACAGTATATGTTCTGGAGCAGAGTGGGACTACAGTGCTGTGCTGAAGTGAGCTGGCAACAGTGGAAGCTGAGGAGAGTGTTGTTGCCCTGTGAGTCACAGCTGTTTGTTGCTGCATTGCTGAGGAAACATCAAAGGCTGAAGTGGAGTGTCAGGATCAAAGGCAAGTGCTGCTTTGGTATTTGAATAGGCTGCTGTGAGCCTGAGGTTGGCACTGGGGTCACTGAGGGGACCATCGGTGCATTCTGAGAAGCAGGCAGCTGAAAGCCCTTTGCCTCAGCACCTCGTGAAGCAGCTGCCACCTGATGGTACCTGAGGTGCCTGCACAGTTAAAAGTGCTCAGCCACTGAGTGGCTGACACGGAAGAAACTGAAAGTCTGTGTTTCCTTGCTCTGCCTGGGGAAGCAGAGGAAGCAGATCTTTTCCTAAACGTTGAGGGTTTTTGTTAAGAGTCTGAAGAGTTTTGTCCAGGATCAGATGCAGGTCTGAGGGAGTCCTGGAGCAGTGAGAGCTTCAGATGCAGCTTCCTGTTCTTCCGAGTCCATGCTTTTAATTTTTGATATAGTGAGCACATTTTTGGGGAGGACAGGAGAGTCTCCCTCAAACACCTAATGCACTGAGAGTGACCGTGAGATATAGAGATGGCCTCTTTAGAAGAGGAACACCTCTTGAAACCAGGAGAGCCTGGCATGTTGAAACAAATGAGGGGTTTTTTTGTTTGTTTTTTTAAAGGAAGAAGAAAAATACAATCTATCTGTTAACTGAAACCAAGTAGCTATGTAACTATGTATAAACTAAGTAACTATGTTGCTGAGGTAAACAGCGTGACAGCTGTATTCCGTCTCTGGCCTGGGACAGTAGAGAAGGAATTGAGGATCCCAGGCCGTGCACGTGCTAGTTATACTCAGAACAGGCAAAGTGCATGTACAGCCTGGGAGGTATGGGTACTGCTGAGAAAAATCTCTGATGAAAGGCACTGGGATGCACCTTGACCTGAGTGGAGCACCCACAGGGACATCTGTTGAAGGAGAATGTTACATACCCATATTTAGGAGATCATCCACATTGGTGGATCCTCTCACAATGGAGCTTAGATGTAGAATCAAATTCTCTTGTACGCTCAGAGTCACCCTCAAATGGGCTAACAGATTTATTGGAGATTATGGTAAAAGAAGGTGCAGCCTGAACTATGGCATGTAGAAAGCACTCGCATCAACCCAATAATGGCTAAAAGCAAAAACAGATGACTGGGAAACAATCTGCCAAAACTCCAGCAAAAAAGTTTTTTTTCAAATATAAGAGGAAACCAATAATTTCTTAGGCCATCTCTACACGAAGTGGAAGATCGATGCTGCCATGATGGATCTTCTGAAGTTCGATTTAGTGGGTCTAGTTAAGACTCGCTAAATCAAAAACTCAGAGGGCACCCCCATTAGCGACTGGTACTCTCTCTTGGGAGCATTTGCTCCTGTCGGCCTCCCACTGTAGGGACAGTGGGGAAACTTAAATCAAGGTACATCGACTCCAGCTACATAATTAGTGTAGCTGGAGTTGTGTATCTTGATTCAACCTTCCCCTTCAGTGTAGACCTGACCTCTGATGACTGCATCTCCAAAGGTATTTGCTACATAATGGGGCTGCTTTTAGAAGGCAAAACAGGAAGCAGAAAAACTCTGATATAAGAGATATATTATGGGGCATTAGAGCATAGCGACAGACCAATTATCCATACTAGCATTTCCCGTCCCGTTGCGATAGTAGACGTACACGTGGCCTCTTCCCTCCCCGCTGTTCCCAGGGGCAGGGAGGCTTGGGCCAGCTCAGACCGTGTGGCTGCTTCCCTTCCTACTGCTCCAGGGCCAGGGAGGCTGGACCCATGTGTCCTCCTCCCTCCTCGCAGCTCCTGGGTTTGGGGAGGCTCGGGGAGACTAGGTGTAGGGAGGCTCGGGCCATGCGATCTTTTTCCTTCCCGCTGCTCTCAGAGGCCTGGGGGGGGGATGGAGAGGGCTTGGGGCTGCACGACCTCTTCCCTCCGGGGGGTGCTGAGGCACGTGCAGACTCAGCGTGCTGGTTCCCTTCCCCATGGTGGGGGTGGGGCTTCAGCAGAGGGGACAGGGCTGTAGGTGGGATTGGGGGCCTGCCTCCCCCTAGAAACTTCTCAAGTCTTCTCAAATATTCTCTGTGACAGACCACATGACGAACTCCTCCCCTTTTATAATAGTATAGATATAGATTGTGGGACCTTTTCTCCCAGTAAGTGAAAAATATGGTAAATTTTAAACTGACTTTTGTATAAACTGGACACCTAATCACAATTATTAAAGGAAGACATCTGACAAAGTAGTTTTTATGCATGAAAGTTTATGCCCAAATAAATCTGTTAGTCTTTAAGGTGCCACGGGACTCCTCATTGTTTTTGCAGTTACAGACTAACATGGCTGAGAAAAAGAGGGTTAATTACATCACAAGATTATTTTAATGAGCATCATGAATTATTAATAATGACTGCCTATTAACAGAAGATCACTAAATTCCAATGATCCATAATGCAGTCAGAAGATCAATGGAAACACTGGCAAATTTCAGTTACAAAAAGGACTTGTAGGAAAAGAACATACCTCCACAGGGTAGTGTTTCTTATAATGGTGGGACTTTCTGTTTCGAAGAGCACAGTCACTAGAAGCACGTTCTACATTACGGCGTAAGAGATATCCAGATTCAGCTCCCTCCTCACTTGAAACTTCATCAGATATATTTGTTACTGTCCTTTGTGTATCCTAGACCAATTAACAATTTGCTATTAGTAAATCATAGTGTTGTTTCATAATGGTCTTTTAATTCATCTTAAGTACTGCAATTAAGTTTATCTCATCGATAATTTTAATTAAATATTTAATAATCCCCTTTTGCTGAGTAGAGCACAGGAAACAGTTTCCTTCTCTTAGACTGCAAGAAAAAAAGGCACAGGAAGAGATATACCATAGAAGATTACATACTTTTTCTTTTTTGCTGATGTTAGCAGGCCTAATGGGAAATGCCACACGTTTATATTTCAATAGATATTTTACCTCAACAAGACTTTTTTTGTAATTTATTCTAAATTTTAAAAGATCTTTCCCCCCCCCCAAACAAACACCCCTTCTAAGAGGTAGAATAAAAAGCTACTCTTCATTTTCTTCCCATTACTTTCCTTAAATGATACACTTCCAAATCTTTATGTACCAATAATGCATAATGCAAGAGTTGTTTTGGGGAGAATGAAGTAAGATGAAATAGGACAACTGAGAGCTATCAGACCTAACCAGCCAAGCTCTCTGTTGAATACCACATGCTTCCTCCTCATTATGCCCTGCTTTCTGAAGCCTCCCTTTCTTCTCTTCAATCACCTTTGTGTTCTGCCTTCCAGAGAGTCTTTTTCCTTCCATAAGGAAGGAAACAAATCACTTGCAGATCTCAGTACTTATCCACATGAGAAGGGAAAAGAGAAACTATAAACAAGGAGGATTGGCAGAGAAATCTTTTGACGATATAGGGGGCTGTTTGAATTTTGGAAGTCACCATTAATGTGAAATTTGTCTAACAGTAGCAGAGAGATTGGCCCACATCAGAGAAAAAAATCTAACAGAGGCAGGTGAGGTAGAAACAAAGTCTTCTCATGAAGGATAAAACAAATAAGAAATACAAGGACACATGATGATGAGTCAAGGTGAGAAAAGCAGAGACTCTAAAAGTCAGTTAAATGAAGTTCTGGTGACAGGAGTTGAACCGAAGATATGCAGTTGCCCAATCCTAGGTAACCAGGGCCGCTGGTGTTCTCCAGTTCTGCATCTATGGCAAAATATTTATGAAGTAAAACTCACATGAATTACAACAATTTAGATGTAATAAAATATTTTCTCAAAAATAATATTTTGCCTTTGGGATAACCTAAGTTGTACAATATGGTATGTCATGTCCAAAGGAAAAATGACTCCAGACATAACTACAAAAAGGTTCAAGTCTCTTATGCAAAATTCAGTTGTTTGTAGTACAGTTTGTAAACTGAAAATATTTTTATTTTACTTCTTTTGATTAAAATACCGCTCTAACATTTTTCACACATATGAAGGAAGAAAATATTGATGGAGCAGCAAAGAGAAAACATAAGGAAACATTTAAGAGTGAGAAATCCAGAACTAGATCGTACACTTCGGCCCTTAGTATCCCAACAAAAGTTCTATTTTAAACTTTTTATTTAATAAAAGCAGGGTCATGATCGAAATATGAACTTTCCAAATTGTCACAGCAATAGAATGTGCATGTAACTCAATACATTACTGTTAGTTATGTAAATCTGTTTCTAAAAACAATGAACTAGGCTTACTTTGTGATGATTATGATTGCTGTATGTGTTTCTTAGAGTACCAGCGTTCCAACCTCCCTCTTCTGACCTAATCACTTCACAGTGGAGCTCATGGGACTGTACTCCATCTTCACTGCTTTTGCCTGTCTTTTTCCCATCAAGGGAGACATAGCCATTATCAGTCTCTGTTGATTTATCTATTGAATTCTTTGCTTTCTTTGATCTACATTTAAAACAAAACAAAAAACAAACATGCACATAAAATTACAATATGATTGGTATTGTCTATGTCCTCTTACCCTTCTCCCTGAACTATTTATTTGACTTCACTATTGAGATGAAAACTAGTAATCTAAATCAAGAATCAGATTCAGTAATATCTGTGATACTTTTCACCATTTAAAGCTTATCTGTTACAACTGTACGAATATAGAATACCAAATTAAACATCCAGCACAGGAAGGGAAGATTATATATTATGCTACTGAAATGAGACAAAACCCAACAAAACCTATATTTTACCAAAAAAGGCTTTATAACAGCAATATGACAAAGCTAACTGTACGTTCTTATGCTAACAGAAATGCAGATGTATGCCCAAATAGTTCTTTATTCTCAGGAATTTTTAAATGGTACTAATTTAACCTAAATTTTCATATTCCTTGCACATCCATGCAAGCATGAATTAATAATACAATGATGTAAAATGAAAGCTGCTCTCCAAAAGTTTAACTTTTTGACCAAAGTTCTCTACACTTCATCAGCACTCTAAAAGTTTATGCTAATTAGGACATTTTCAGATGAGTAATCCAGATTGTTGCAGTCTCCCATATTACTTGCCTATAGTGTAAATGACTATTAGTGTTAAAGCTCCTTGGCTAAGTCTTCCCCTTCAAAAGCACAAAGTAGTAGAGCAAATATATATACCCTATATCAAATGACACGTTGTAAGTGAAGGCAGGGAGGATGTAGGACAGGAAGAGAGAGACTAGGAACTAGAATAATATTAGTTCTACAAACTAGAATAAACTTCTCTGTCACATGTTCTTCTCTTCCCATCATGCACTCCAACATCTCAGAGTAAGCAGCAGACATAGTAACAAGCGGAAATTCCAAGAAATTCTTAGTATAGTGAAGTTTCCGCTTGTTACTTCCAAATTATAACTTGATATCCATGGTGGCACTTCCAACTGGTGAGAGTGAAAGAGCAGTGGCTAATTTACCAACTGATGAGACAGGTGGCTCAGATCTACAAGCCATTAAGGCTGACACACTGTAGATATGGCTTATAGGGACAGGCAGCACTATTAGATCAAAAACTTTATGTAGTAAGCAATGGAGATCTTGTAACAGGACAAGGTGGCACCCCTCTAAATTCTACAGTCGTTCAATTTCCATGCCATCAGAAATGTGTTCTGGACTGATGAACTGAATGAGGGCATAGGTTAAAAGATTTTCTTTGGGAAGCAGATTCAATTGCCAGGAGATGGCTACACATGAGAAACCGAGATCATCAGGTTACCTAGAACCATGAAGATGATAACCTGTTTTCTGTGACTTGTTATAAACATGGGGACTAGGAGAATGGGATGAATGCAGTAACTTTGGCTTATAACTGGGAGAGCTGAGTTCCCTTATTTCTCTATTCTAATTTTACTTTCTCCAGATCAAGGGATGTTCTACTTTCCCAGTATGCCCACCTCCTCCAAATTTGCAGACACCTATTTCCAAGCTCTAAGCTGAAGAGTACACATTCATCTAAGAACTCAGGTTCAAATTCCTGGATAAGTGTTTAATGAACTTTGCCACTTTGCTAGAGACATCCCAGCAACCAAATAGTTGTTCCAGTCTTTGTTAAAGGCCACTGGGGACAATCTATCCCAGGGGTGGCTGGCATGTGGCTCTTCTCCCCCGAAAGTGCAGCTCATGAAGCCGCTTCTGTGCCGCCGCCCCCCCCCCCCCACAGCCTCCACCCTCGTGCTTACCGGGGTGGCAATTCAAAATAGCACCTAAGATGGCAGCCGTCAACAGAAGCCTGATACAGCCAAAAAGCCTACCCTTGTTTCTTAAAGGGGCAGCCTCTCTTTTTTTTTGCACTTGACAATTCTGGTGCAGCTCTTCACATTTTTTTCCCCACCACTGTTTCGGCTCTCTTTGTTAAGTGGAATGGCCACCCTGATCTATCCTTTGAAGAACTAGTTGAGATTATCTGCTGCCCAAACAAACAAGTTCCTGGAAGGGGGACAAGTGGGACTTCTGCTAGTTTGATAGCACCTATGACCCACAATATTTTTGTCTGTGTCCATGGAATGGATGAGGACAGAGGCTGAAAGTGCCTAAAACAAGATGTTATCCAGGTGGACACATACAAGACACTCTCCTGGTGCCAACTGGCTATGAGGGTGAAGAGTCTTTTGATAAAGACAGGGTAAATCAGGGGTGGGGAAAGTAAGGCCCAGGGGCCAGATGTAGTCCCCAGCTTACCTGGATCTGGTCCCCAGGGCTCAGGGATTCTCCCTCCACCCAGCATTAGTGAGTCACGCTGGCACTCCAACCCCTGCTGCCTCACTCCTGACTGATTGTTCTGTGGGTCAGCAGCCCCTGACCCAAAAAAGGTTCCCCACCCCTTGGGTTGAGGATAAATGGGAAAAAAGAGAACAGAATTTGAAAAATGAACATCCGTCTTTCAGGCTGACCAAATGATTAAAATCATGCAACAGAGCAGAATGAGACACATGCATGTTTCTATAAGTGTTTTAGATCTTCTGAAATATCTGAGGGTCAAGAAAATGAAGGATCAGATTAAAGCCTTCAGCTGCTTATAAACTGATATGTATAACTAGTACAATCTCCTACCCTTGTGTGCACTGAGGGGGAAAGACTGAAGGGGAATTAAACAAGTGACCTGTTGATGGAGATCTTTGTTTTCTGCACCAAAATAGGGCAATGTCACTGGAATTACAGGTCAGGCCATAGAGAAAAAAAATCCCAGGTCTTTAACTCTCACACTAACCCACTTTCTAACAAAATTATTTGACAAGAATCTGCAAAGCAATGAAGATGGCCCTCAATAGGAAAGGCTGATCCAAGGGACTGAGTTAATAATATTGCTTTGGCGATTTGGGGGCTGGAAGCAATAGGCAAAGCTAAAAAAAAAGAACTGTGGTTGAAGAACTAACTACACCTAGAACAGGAATGGCTGAAGCAACAGACACCTTTTACAGCTCAAAATGCTCTTAAAAGTAATTTTGTTCAAATGTTCCTCCCGCAAAGAGTTTTAACTGCCTCAAGATACACAGACTGTGTGTCCTACCTCCTACATCAGTATGGCAGCTCCTCATCCAAATATGCCAGCAACACAATTTAAACAGACCCAAGAATCTAGCAGCTATTTATTGCCATTAAAGGATTTCTGAAAAAGACAAAGCATCTTAGAAAGAACTGTACAATGTGCCCAAGGACTTCATGACTTCACTCGGGGAAGGAAGAGAGAATATGGTTGGTGGAGAGGCAGGAAAACCTGCCAGCGCAACCTGCAAAGGAGAACACTAAATTTAATCTTTCCATACAGTTGCCCAAGAAGTTTATGGGAAAACAATGCTACACAGAGAACTGGAAAGAACAGTAGGTGTCAGGATCACCAAGAACACTAAGCCCCCAATTATATTCCTGAATAGCCTCTCAGAGCTCCATGAAAAAATGTTACCTATGGAACTTGCACAGCTATAGCAAGAGATATAGCTGTGACAGGGGAACGTCATGCTCTTCTTTATAATTTTTCATGCCTTCATTTTCTCCAAGATCTTTCCTCTTATTTGAAGTGCAGAAGTACCACTAGCATTTTAGGGGCTGAGCAGAATAGAGACTTATGACCAAATGAATCAGAGGAGTAAGTAAGTAAATTTTATCTAGGGATCTCTCACAGTCTAATTGGGATGGAGAAATAGAAAGATTTAGTTCATTTGTGTCTGTTTGGGGCTCTGCTTGCAGTTATAAGACTTCAGTTTAGGAGCTCAAGCTGAGTTTGCTCTGCAGGGTTTTTTCAAGAAAGGCATTCCGCAAAATAATTCTCCCCCCCCCCCCCAGGAGATTTTGCCTCAAGGGATATTCCCCAGAAGTTCCCCCCAGCACTAGAAGAGGAATCATGCTGTAATGTTTTGAAGGTCTATTCTATTTCTGCATGGTCTGACTCCCTCTTCCCTCCCGCCCGCCCGCCCCACAATAATTCAGCACAGAATGTAATCTGGGGATTGCCTATTTTAGTCCTCACTACAGATGTACAAAGTCCCTACTCCAACAGATGTACAATCTAAAAAGACATCGGCGATGAAGAGAGCGGGAAAAGTGAAGAAATATGTACACAAAGTAATGGGGTATTGATACACTTTTTTTGTTTTAAGGGGAAGGATATATTTTATTTTAGTAAAAAATACTAAATTTCCCTAAATCATAATTACCTTTGGACCTCATTTCTCCTTCACTAATTCCCAATTTCAAGTCCAGTGTTTTTATGTCCCTCTCTTCACATTTGAGGAACAATTTATTCATGAGATAAATTAAACAGATATGCAACTGAGTTAGCTAGCCATTTTGTTGTGTTGTCTATGAATTGATCTCACAGGATGGATTTAAATAAAGGGAAATCACTGCCACAAAAGCTCATAGAAAGGTATTCCATATATAGTGTGATGTGTAGAGGACAGAATAGAGATGGCTGTGAAGAACTGGGCAAACAAAGAGACAAAGCTGGAATCATTTGTGAGACTGGGGGTGGGACAAAGCAGGGTCTTTATTTGTGTTGCCTTCACTTTATTTTTTTTTCCATAAGGAAATAAGAGAAGGACTGCATGGATAAGTGGTTTAATATAAAGCAGACAAATTAAAAAACTGAAAATTAAAATTATTCAGGTGAATGACAGAACTTGCTGCCTACTTACTGTCTGACAGAACCATAAAGCTGATACTCATGGTTACTACTAGGTAATATGGGAGTACAGTTATGTGAAAATCATTGCTTCTGATGTAGAATATATGAATACTTCTAAAAGATAACCGTCTTACTAAAAGCTTAAAGGAAAAAAAACTGATGGCAAAATTGTCTGCACCTTTAAAAACGTGAAGACACACTTGTAGGCGTTCTGTTTTTTTCCTATTGCCAATCCTTTAGTTTTATTTATTTTGGATTCATTTTAAAGTTTCTAAATACAGATTAGCCTGATGAAGTTCAGTCGAACACACTGTTGAGACTTTAGTTAAACATGTCAAACTACCCCAAAAATATAAATTAACATTTTGATTTAGTGCATTTCTACAGTGTTCAAATAATTTACTTAGCAGATGAAGAGTAGGCTAAGGAGATGGAAAGGAAGGTACATATGAAACCTATAATTTATGTTAATGGAAAATGCATGATTAAGCCTATGAATAATCAATTATCTGGTGCTAGCTGGTCTTGTCTGCAAGAGAATGAGCTTCACAATATCCCAATTTCCAACAATTAGGAGGATAAATAAAATAAAGTAGCAACAGTGACAAAATAGTCTCAGTAAGGGAGCTAGAAGAAGCTCATTTTAATGCACTAAAACAGTATTTATGGTAACTTTTCTTCTTCATAGGCTACAATGTTTGAAAAGAAATGTAAATCTCATCAGATGCACAGTAAAAACTCGTATAATACCAGACAATTAAGTGCTCAATTCTGATCAAGTCTACCACAAACAATTTGTTATAATTAAGCATTAGATAATGTTCAGGACATTCAATTCTTTGGAGCTTTTTTTCTGTGTATAGTACCTTAATAAAGAAACAAAGCTCATTAAATGTCTTCTGGCAGAGAGCATCAAAAGTATTAAGCGAAATAAGTAGTAATGGAATACAAAAACAAAATCCAACTCTTGAAGACAGCACACAGAGATAAAAAATGCCAAGATATAGCTAGTGAAACTCTGCTATTTCATGACTTATTGAATGGATATACAAGGTACAGTTGTGTTACCAACTTATTTATTATGTGTATACAGAGCTTGTTCAACGGGGCCCCAAACTGGTTCAGATTTCTAGATCATATCAAAATATAATAAATTATAATTTGTGCAAAGTTTCCTTTAAGGATGTTAAGAGGTGGGTAATCCACTAATTGTGTAGTCGATAAAATTTTAATTGACTACACAATTAGTCAATAAGGGAAGGCTTCCCCAGGCCGAGCTTGCACCAAGTCTAGGAGCTATGCCTCTTGCGGCTCTGCAGTTTAAAGGCAGTAAGAGCTGGGCACGCAGGCAGCCCAGCTCCTACTACATTTAAACTGCAGAGTCACAGTTTATGCAGAGTCACAGTTTATGCACATTTAAACTACAGAGTCACATAGCTCCTGGACCCGGCACAAGCCAGGACTGAACCGGGATTGCTCAGTCTCAGCTTGCATCAGGTCCAGCAGCCCCTGTCGATGGCAGATCCCAGTGGGGAGCTGGGACCCCCCACGGACAGGGGCTGCTGCCAGAGCCGCCTCTAGCCATTGCTAGTCCAGGTCATTGCGGACAGGGGCTGCTTTTAAGCTGGCTCCCCCCAACACCAGCTCCTGCTTCCCCCTCCTTGCTCCCTCTGCTGCAGAGACTGCAAGGGCGGTGGGGGGGGGGGGGCGGGGAAGCAAATATTCAAGTAGCAGACTTGACTACCCGATAAGCCTAACCTTATCGGGTAGTCAACTACTCGCTTACATCCCTTGTTTCTGTCCCCAAAATGTTATTCAAGACTGGGTCAAAATTTAATAGATTATTTCTTGTGCTGGAAGAAGATCAAGTACTAAATGTCCTACAAATTGTAACTGACATTGTGTGGACATGGTTATTCAGCATTTAAGTGGCCTTAATATGACTTCGTTTTTTTCCACTTAGTGAATTAAGCTAAACTGAGTACAAACACACCTGAAACCATTGAGCATGCACTCAGCAGAGCTCAGCCATACCTCTGCTACTGCTATCCTTACAAACACAGCTATGCTATTTATACTCATACTAATGTGTACACAACAAAGGGACTCATGCACCTCTAGCTCATAGTGTAGACAAAGACAACAACTTGAATCTTCCTTATGACCTGGTAATAGTGCTACGCCATGTGTCACAGGAGAGACAGGTTAGACTTGAGTTTGGAATTTCCTCAACTGCCCTGTTGGGGAGCCTTTTAGGGGTGTGGTATTTTAAGTTCTTTGCTTATAATGCTGAGATTTGATTACATTATGTAAATAAGCTCTAAAATGAGAGACAGTCCTGCTTAACTGGAAATTAAATTTATAGAAAAGTAAAATGGGATAGAATTACCAGTGCTTTAAAATATCTAAAAACCTGCAGCTCAGTATGATGCTCACAGTAATTAGTTTTAGAACACAGAATAAACCTTATCAGAATTTAAGAGCACAATCACAAATATGACAGATGTTAGTGTACTAATATTAAGATGAGGCTTGTACAATAAAACATACATGTAGGAAATTGCAGTATCCCTCTTCTCAATTTTAAACCAACTTGCATTACATCTGTCCTGTTTCTAAATGCTTCCCAATTTTTAAGGCAGATACATAGTGCACTAGGATTTTGATTCTAGAGAGCTATTAAATGTTTTTGCACAAGGTTTTCTGAAGACCATAGTTTGGATAGATACACTCTTTGCAAAGGAAAAGGGTACTGAAGGACACAATAAGTATACTTTTCCTCCAGTCATATAAAGCCTTGATTTTAAAAAGGAGAAATATGCAAACTGAAGTTCATTACCCTAATTGTCCTTGCTGGACAACAAAGCTTATCAGTATGTGAATCTTTTTTGTTTATTAGTTGCCTTGCTTGTGTAGGCATGGAGTTAGAATGATGAAATATATACATTTGAATTGGGTCATGGCACGGTATTCCATTAACATTTTGCCACAATGGTAATAAGGCACAGCCATCAGTAAGGTATTCTCTGACAGGATTTAAAAATAGAGAAACTGACGTGTTATCATCTTTGGTAGCGCTTACCTATCCCTAAAACATCGTCACACATCTGCAAAATTAAGCCATTAATTTTGTATTTCACATAGGTTATTTCACTGGAATTTGCCAAAAGGAAAACAATGTCCACACAATCAAACAATTCAGAGTATGTTAGAAAAATAGAAAAAAAAATGATAGAAAGAAGGATCAATTTTTACTTTTTAGGAAAAGGGATACTGCATATCTAAGACACACATAGCCTTAAATAAATACAAACCCTGATAAAAAGAAAGCAGCATGCCAGATATCTCTGAAGACAGCGCCAATACTGTAAGGGGTGCTTGTACCGAAGCTCTGCACTGTTCCCTCCTGTGTGTTATCTGTGGTACTAGAGCCATCTCCTTCCCTATGTACTTCCAAATGTGCTGCTTTCCTTAATTTCCTTCATCAGAAAAGATTAAAATTGGAAGGCATCTTTATAAATGTAATCCACTAGATCTATAATGTGTTCAACAATTTTTGTAAACATGCAAAACAAGAGACTTTTGAAAATGTTTTAATCTAGTAATGTATTTTGCTTTAATAAATATTTAGCACATTAGAACTGTCCATTTTCATTATATAATTTTTTCTATACAAATATGTAATTCCACTAAACACTAAAGGCTCAAACCTACGAAAATTTACTGTTGTGAGTAGTCCCACCAATTTCAACAGGATTACTCATAGTAGCAAACCCTATTCACTGGCAGGATGGGGCCCACTTTTTTTTTTAATTTGTGCCTTCAACAGGAAGATTTTTTTAATCAGTATTGAGTACTGAATAATATATGTTTACATTCATATTTATACAATAGTCATTTTATCAATATTTAGCTATATAAAGGTGAAATCACAAGACTAACATTTTTAACAGACACTTTTTAAAATTAGTAAAAATATTAACAGTGCTCAAATTTCTTACAGGACAATGCATAAAATTATATGGTATTATAGACCAAACCTGGCAAAATGGTTCAAAAATTATATATTCCACAATAAAATTTCACAGACTCATGATCCTAACCAACAAAAACATTTTAATATACACCGTACCTTCTTCTTTTACCCCCTGTGCTAAGTGATGGTTTAAGAGTTCGTGTTGAAACAATCTGGCAATGCACAGTTCCAAGCAGCAACATTAGCCATATTGGCCCAATTACTTCAGTTAGAGGTATATTATGTGGGTTTGCTGCTGTATAGAATAATACTATTGCGGCAACTGCAAAAAAGGAAAAAATATTCAATGTCTGAATTGTCTTTAAAAATCTCTCTTGGTCAAGTAACACAGGTATTTCACAAAATTAATACTGTTCACATCCCTAGAGATGATTTTCCATATACTAATGGCTCTTCACTTAACAAAATATATCCTCTAATGCAACTTGCATTGCTAAATGGCAGGTTGCAGATTCTGCTCTAATCTTAGAAGCAGAACGACATTCATTCTGATATCTTAATTAGAAGTTACAAATATAGGTGTCATTTCTGACCCAGACATCTGGAAACAATTTTCGGGTCTAGTAATCTCAGAGGATAATTGGAAGAAATCTTCACATACGATTACTATAAGATTTAAAAAATTACCAACTATAGGACGGTATTACTTAATCATTGTCACATCTATTACAAATTTATCTTCATCTGTATATATATCACAGCGTGGCATGTTTACACGTGTTTTGGAATTATAATAAAATTGCTCAATGTATTTTATGGAACATTTCTGATTCTCTCTCAATCACCACATGAATCCTTTGAACTAGAATATCAGCTTGTTTCATGGAATGTGTTCTGGTGCAACTATTTCTTACAGTTGGTCAGAAGAAACCTATCTAAACAGAATATTCATGCATAGGGATGTTAAATTTAGATTAACTAATCGAATAGTTGATGGGATTTCCATCGACTATTCAATTAGTCTATAAGAGCGCCTTTGCCTTGTTGGGCTCTTGCTACAATTCAAAAGTGGAAGCCCTGCAGGAAACTGGCCACAGGGGAGTCCCCGCTGGCCCCGTGCTCCATGGCACCTCAGCCTCTGAAATGTACAAAACCCCCGGTGGGGCTCTTATACATTTCAAAAGCTGAAGCGAGCCCCAGGCCAGCGGGGGGCTCTCCTGCTGGCCCTACACTCCCTGCAGCGCCTGAGTCTTTGAAATGTACAAGAGCTACATTTGAAAAGCAGAATCCCAGCAGGGAGCACCAGGCCAGCAAGGACTCCCTGCATTCCCTGCGGCACCTGAGCCTTTGAAATGTACAAGAGCCTTCACAGGGCCCTTGTACATTTCAAAAGTAGATTCAAAGCAGAAGTGGCACAAGCGAAGACTGCTTCAATCCCCACTTGCACCGTTTCCGCTGTGCCACTACCTCCCCTGCCCCCACAGAGACGGTGCTGCGGGGAACCGGCTTTCAAGCTGGCTCCCCCCAGCACCAGCTCCTGCTCCCCCAACCTTGTGGCCTCTCACAGATAGTGGCAGCAAGGGGGAGAGCGACTAGTTGCATCACTAGTTGACTAGTCTCTTATATCCCTATTCATGCATCAAGAAATGTGTTACCCATGGGAACATCTAAAATAGGAAGTGTTCATACTTTCAAGAAGATTCTTGAGGTGCATGAGCTCATGGAATCCAACAGTCAGAACAAAGCTTATATATAATTTCTCCTTTGGAAGGATGAGATTTCAGAAAACTATAACCAAATGAATAGGCTTATTCAGGTGAAAATTTGAGACAATTTTAAGGAAGGAATTTTGATGTATTCACAGATACACCTTGTCTGCATAAAAGGCTGTAATATATGGCTGGTTGATCATATGTGTTTGAATTTCTCCAAATCATCTTGCTGATGTAATTACAACTTAAAAGGAAGGCTGTGTGACAAGATATCCATACATATTCCACATTTCATTTTAGGCGTATGTGTGGCCCATGTACTCAAGATCAATGATTATTTGCTCGTGGTGTCTCTTCAGTCCATGCACACACACTGACTATCCTTGTGCTCCATACTAAGAGTATAAAGGGCAGTGGACCAACCATCCATCATTCCAATTCCTTATCTAGTCCAACTCCCATAGCACACAAAGGGACTCCAAAGCAGAGGTGAAAGAGAGGTGGTCATGGAATACACATATGGACAACTCATCTAAAAAACCTCCACTTATTGTACAGGAAACCAAGGTTACCTGTCACCAAGGTTCTTTGAGATGGACTCTTCATATTCACACTCTTGAGGAAAGGTTAACAAAAGGTGGAGCAGCAATGGTTGCCACCTCAATTTCTTCTACCAATAATGCAGAACCATGAGTTGTAAGGACTCCACAGAAAAGGGATAAGGGCAGTAAGTTCGAATACGCAGGGCCCATCTCAAAGAACTTCAGTTACAAGTGTGTAGCCTTCATTTCTTATTTGAGTGCCCTCTGCATATTCCCCCTTTTGGGATAGTCTAGTAGCTGCATGTACACAAATAAGGATAGCAGGTACGGAGTCCTTATAAAATTAGGATTGCAGAATTGATCTATCGAACTCTGTGTCAATCTAGTTGAGATATCTAATGCATAATGATTTTCAAACACAGGTATTGAATTCCACATGGTCTCTTTAAAATTTTCAATTAGTGGGAAAGGCTTTAAATATGCTATAGAATCAGCCATCACCCTAATGGAGTGTGATCTTAGCAGAGCAGGGACAGACCAAGAAACGTTTTTATAACTCTCTACTGTGTATAGCATGATCCATCCAGATGTTTATACAGAAATAAGATTTCTGTATAAACACAGTTTACACAAAGATCTAAAATACGTGGTCCATCTAAACAGAAAGATTAGCATCCAAACAATGTATGTTTTACTCGCACTTACATGACGGACTCACTGACATGGAAATCAAAAGTTACTTC
This sequence comes from Pelochelys cantorii, assembly GCA_032595735.1. Taxonomy (NCBI): domain Eukaryota; kingdom Metazoa; phylum Chordata; order Testudines; family Trionychidae; genus Pelochelys; species Pelochelys cantorii. Next base: position 325,188,862 of record CM064326.1, on the reverse strand, counting down.
CATTATAATTCTTGGGTAAAGATAAAGAACTATTTATCTTTATGGAAAATTGAAAATGGAAGGTCAGTCATTAAGATGTGAAGTACGCTAGCCCTACTGACTAAATTTATTGTGATAATAAATGCAGTTAACTGAAAGATGAAAAAGAACTAGACAATCTGAAGGGTGGAAGGGAAGGTTACTCACCTCGTGCGGTAAACCGAGTTCTTTGAGATGATTATCGCTGTGGGTGCTCCACCTCAGGTGTCTGAGCACCGCTGTGCTTCTAATAGGAGATTTTAAGTAGCAGTGCCCACAGTCAGCTGTACAGCCAACCACCCCTTCAAGTTCCTTCTCTGCCCCAGACATGGAGGATTCCGAAGCAGAGGGGAGGAGGGGCAAGTGGTGGAGCACCCATAGGGACAACCATCTCGAAGAACTACAGTTACAGCACCAGGTGAGTAACTTCCCTTCTTGAGGAGTGTCCTGTGGGTACTCCACCCTAGGTGATTAGAAAGAAGTAGTCGTGCTTGGTGGTGGGAACTTCGGGATACCTGAACTGGTAACCAAGAGTATTGTTTGGACAAACTGCGTATCAGCAGCGGAATAGGTCTGGATGGCATAGTGGTTGGTGAACGTATGTGCTGAAGTGCAGGTGGTAGCTCTGCAGATTTCCTCTGTTTGTATGCCCCAGAGGAAGGCTGTAGATACTGCCACTGCTCTTGTGGAGTGAGCTAGAACAAATGTTGGGGGCTCTTGTTGGAATATGCTGTACGCCCATGAATGCATCCTGAGATCCACCTGGATAGTCTCTGTTTTTAAACTAGACAACCCCTGAGAGCTCTCTGCAGTTGAAATGAAGTCTTGAAGATCTGTGGAAGGGTTTTGTGTGTTGTAAGTAAAAAGCAATTGCCCTGCAGATGTCTAAGGTATGCAAGGCTGCCTCCCTGCTGTCCATGTGGGGTTTAGGAAAGAAGACAGGTGAGTAAATGGGTTTGTTGCAATGGAACAAGGTAAGTACTTTGGGGAGAAACTTCAGGTGTGTGCGGAGAACCACTTTATGGAAAATCATATAGGCAGGATCTGTTGTAAGGTCCCCAAAACTCACCCACCGTACATGCTGAGGTAATTGCCATGAGGAAGGAAACCTTCATTGAGAGATGGAGCAGTGAACAGGTGGCAAAGGGATTGCCTGCTATCGCGCTCAGCACTAAGTTTAAGTCCCATGCTGGAATTGGATTTCTCACTGGTGAACTCACATTATGAAAGCCCTTGAGAAATCATTTGATCGATGGGTGCATAAAGATGGAATGGTCATCTATGGGAGGATATAATGCTGCAATTGCAGCCAGGTGTACCCTAATAGAGCTAAGGGATAGACCAGAACGCTGTAGACTCAATAATAATTGAAGGATCTGTGGGAGGTTTGTGGATGTTGGAGTACAGCTGCATTCAGAGCACCATACTGTGAAGCGGTGCCATTTGTGTTTGTATGTCTTTCTGGTCTATGGCAGTTCATGACGACCTCTTGTACAGATGTAGGATATGCAGTTTCGTGAGGAGTCAGCCAACCAGAAGGCACGCCTAGAGATGGAGCGTCTATATGTTGGGATGACGTAGTTGCCCATTCTGTTGTGTGAGCAGGAACACCACCAGCGGGAAGCGCCACGGAGGAATTATGCATATATGTAGCAGGTACGTATACCATTTTTGTCTGGGCCAACCAGGGGCTAGGAGGATGACCCTGGCCTTGTCCTGTTTGATTCTGAGGTTTACCCATTGGAGGAGTGGAAGCGAAGGGAATGTGTAAAGCAGCAGCACTTCCCATTTTATGCTGAACACATCCCCTAGAGAGTGGTGGCTTATCCCCACCCTGGAGCAATAGTTGTGACACTGGGTGTTCGACTGGGTTGCGAATAAGTCCACAATGGGGAATCCCCACCTTTTGAATAGGGGAACCAGCACTGAAGGGTTGAATTCCCACTCGTGATTCTGCGGAAAATGCCTGCTGAGGTTGTCTGCCAGCATGTTTTCTGTGACCAGCAGGTAGGCCGTAAATACAGGGATGTTTCATGGGATGCACCACTCCCATAGGTGGACTGCTTCTCGGCACAGCGGGTAGGACTGCCCCTGCCCTCTTCGGTGGTTTATATAAAACATAGTGGTGAGGTTGTCTGTGAGTATTTGCACTGCCCTGTTCTGAATTAAGAGAAGGAAGCGTAAGCTAGCATTACACACTGCTCTGAGTTCCAGGAGGTTTAGGCGTTGCTTGGCCTCCCCCCATGACCTGAATGACATGGTGGTCTAGGTGAATTCCCCATCCTATCAGGGAAGTGTCCAGGCTGATTGTTACAGAAGGCTGTGGAAGGGCACTCCATTGCAGACATTGTTGTGGATAGTCCACCAAGAGAGGGAGTTCTTTATTTTGGAGGGCACAGCGAGCTGTTTGTTTATATGGTATTATAAGTATATTTATTATATGTATACTGTGCATAATCAGGCCTGTAGTGGTTTCATATGGAGGTGTGCGTATGGTACGACAAATAGGGCTGCTGCCACGTGTCCCAGAAGTTGAAGTCAGTGACATGCTGTGATGAGTGGACTGGCCTGTGCTAACAATATGAGGTCCATGATTGTAGAAAAATCTTTGTTTTGGTAGGGATGCTACTGCAGTCAGTATTCATAGGGACACATCTGGACTGCCTAAGCGCTGAATGGGAATGAGCATGCATTTTGAAGATTTATTTGGAGCCCTAACCTGTCAAATAGGGCTCTGGTGTTGATAACTGCCTGTTCCGTGTCACACACTGTGAGGCCCTTTAGTAGGCAGTCATCTGGGTATCGGAAGATGGTAATTCCCATCTTTCACTGGTGTGCTGCCACCACTGCCAGGATCTTGGAAAAGTGCCGTGGGGCTCTTAAGAGTCCGAATGACAGTACTCTGTATTGGAAGTAAAGCTCTCGGATGACAAATCGTAGGAAGCACCTGTGCACTGGGTGTATAGAGATTTGAAAATAGGTGTACTTGAGGTTGAGGGTGGACAACCAAGCACCCTTCTCTAAGGCAGAATAATGGTGAGCAGGGTCACCATTTTGAAATGCTAGGATTGAATGAACTGATTGAGTTTGCGGAGGTCCAGGATAGGCCTCCATCCGCCCATCCTTTTGGCCGTAAGGAAATAATAGTAGAACTCTTGCTCCTGTGCTCTGGAAGTCTGTGTTTTATGGCACCCAGTCGAAGGAGATGGTCTATGGTTCTATGATTCTATGAGCTGGAAGAGACCTCGGAAGGTCATCAAGTCCAGCCCCCTGCTCTAGGCAGGACCAATCCCAACAAAATCAACCCAGCCAGGGCTTTGTCAAGCCGAGACTTAAACACCTCTAGGGATGGAGACTCCACTACTTCCCGAGGTAACCCATTCCAGTGCTTCACCACCCTCCTAGTGAAATAGTTTTTCCTAATATTCAACCTGGACCTCTCCCACCACAACTTGAGACCATTGCTCTTTGTTCTGCCATCTGTCACTACTGAGAACAGCCTCTCTCCATCCTCTTTGGAACCTCCCTTCAGGAAGTTGAAGGCTGCTATCAAATCCCCCCTCACTCTTTGCTTCTGCAGACTGAACAGACCCAACTCCCTCAGCTTCTCCTCATAGGTCGTATGCTCCAGCCCCCTAATCATTTTGGTTGCTCTCCGCTGGCCCTTCTCCAATGCGTCCACATCCTTTTTGTAGTGGGGGTCCTAGAACTGGACACAATACTCCAGATGTGGCCTCACCAGAGCCAAATAAAGGGGAATAATCACTTCTCTGGATCTGCTGGCGATACTCCTCTTAATGCAACCTAATATGCCATTAGCCTTCTTGGCTACAAGGGCACACTGTTGACTCATATCCAGCTTCTCATCCACTGTAACCCCCAGTTCCTTTTCTGCAGAACTATTACTTAGCTGGTTGGTCCCCAGACTGTAACAATGCTTGGGATTCTTCTGTCCCAAGTGCAGGACTCTGCACTTTTCCTTGTTGAACCTCATCAGATTTCTTGTGGCCCAATCCTCCAATTTGTCTAAGTCACTCTGGACCCTATCTCTGCCCTGAAGCGTATCTACCTCTCCCCCTAGCTTAGTGTCATCTGCAAACTTGCTGAGGGTGCGATCCATCCCCTCATCCAGGTCATTAATAAAGATATTGAACAAAACCGGTCCTAGAACCAAACCTTGGGGCACTCTGCTAGAAACTGACCGCCATCCTGACATCAAGCCATTGATCACAACCTACTGGGCCCGGCCTTCTAGCCATCTTTCTATCCATCTTACCATCCATTTATCCAATCCACATTCCCTTAACTTGCCGGCAAGAATGTTGTGGGAGACCGTATCAAAAGCCTTGCTAAAGTCAAGGTATATCACATCCACTGACTTTCCCATGTCCACAGAGCCAGTTACCTCATCATAGAAGCTAATCAGATTGGTCAGGAACGACTTGCCCTTCGTGAATCCATGCTGACTATTCCTGATCACTTTCCTCTCTTCCAAGTGCCTCAAAATGGATTCCTTAAGGATCCCTTCCATGATTTTTCCAGGAACCGAGGTAAGACTGACCGGCCTATAGTTCCCTGGATCGTCCTGCTTCCCTTTTTTGAAGATGGGCACTACATTTACCTTTTTCCAATCATCCGGGATCTCTCCCGATCTCCATGACTTTTCAAAGATAATGGCCAAAGGCTCCTCAATGACATTTGCCAACTCCCTCAGATGCATTAAGTCCGGACCCATGGATTTGTGTACGTTTAGCTTTTCTAAATAGTTCCTAACCTGTTCTTTACGCACCAAGGGCTGTCCATCCTGCGTCACTTAGCGCATTAGTCCGGGAGCCGAGCTTGTCCGTGAATACAGAGGCAATACAGAGGCAAAGAAAGCACTGAGTACTTCAGCTTTCCCCACCATGTTTGCCTCTCTTGCTACGCATTGGGATGGTTTCTTTCTGTGCCTTCAATAAGGCTTCTTTAAAATACTGCCAGCTGTCCTGGACTCCTTTCCCCTTCATGTTAGCATCCTAGGGGATTCCGCCCATCAGGTCTCTGAGGGAGTCAAAATCTGCTTTTCTGAAGTCCAAGGTGTGTATTTTACTACTCTCTTTTCTTCCTTTGGTCAGGATCCTGAAATCTACCATCTCATGATCACTGCTTCCCAGGTTGTCACCTACCTCTACTTCCCCTATTAGTTCCTCCCTGTTTGTGAGCAGAAGGTCAAGCTGTGCACGGCCCCTGGTAGGATGCTTCAGCACTTGTACCAAGAAGTTATCCCCAACATTCTCCAAAAACTTCCTGGATTGCCTGTGTACTGCCATATTGGTCTCCCAACAGATGTCAGGGTGATTAAAGTCCCCCACGAGAACCAGGGCCTGCGATCTGGAAGCTTCTCTCAGTTGTCCAAAGAAAGCCTCATCTACCTCATCCACCTGATTCGGTGGCCTGTAGTAGACACCAACCACAACATCACTGCTGTTGTTTGCACCTCTAAACTTAACCCATAGACTCTCAACAGGTTTTTCTCCCTCTATATACTGGAGTTCTGAGCAATCATAGTGCTCTCTTATATAGTGCAACTCCTCCTCCTTTTCTCCCCTGCCTGTTCTTCCTGAACAGTCTATACCCTTCCATGACAGCGCTCCAGTCATGCGAGTCATCCCACCAAGTCTCTGTTATCCCAATTAAATCATATTTCTTGGACTGGGCCAGGGCCTCCAGTTCTTCCTGTTTGTTGCCCAGGCTTCTTGCATTAGTGTACAAACACCTCAGATAACCAGTTGATCGCCCTATCTTCTCCATTCAAATCAGGGGTCCTCCTTTCAGGCTCGTTCCTCTTTGCATTTCTTCCTGGTATACGACTTTCCCACGCCCCTCAGGGTGTTGGTCACCGTCCCCCAACGAACCTAGTTTGAAGCCCTCCTCACAAGGTTTGCAAGCCTGCCCGTGAAGATGCTCCTTCCTCTCTTTTTTAGGTGGATCCCATCTCTTCCTAACAATCCTTGTGCCCAGAACAAAGTCCCATTGTCAAAGAAACCAAAGCCCTCTCTGCAACACCACTTGTGCAACCACGCATTTACTTCCTCAATTCGACGATCCCTCCCCAGTCCTTTCCCTTCAACAGGGAGGATGGACGAGAACACCACTTGCACTCCGAATTCTTTGATCCTTCTTCCCAGCACTACATAATCTGCAGTAACCCGCTCAAGGTCATTCTTGGCCGTATCATTAGTTCCCACGTGGAGAAGCAGAAAGGGATAGCGATCCGAAGGTTTGATCAGTTTTGTAAGCCTCTCAGTCACATCCTGAATTCGAGCTCCTGGTAAACAGCACACCTCTCGAGATTCCAGGTCCGGACAGCAGATGGATGGCTCAGTCCTCCTTAGGAGGGAGTCCCCGACCACCACCACCCATCATCTTCTTTTGGGGGTGGTGGTCGTGGAACCCCCATCCCTAGGACTACGCATCCCATGCCTTCCAGTAGATGGTGTTCCCTTCCGGTTTCTTCCTTGTGAGGTCCCTTCCAAAGCATTCACCACCTCAGAGCCTGTGGAGAGAGCCTGAAAGCGATTAATTACCTCTATAGCATTGGGGGATTCCTGTGCTGGCCTTTTTCCCCTTCTAGAAGTTACATGCTGCCACTTCTCTTCCTGGTCACGCACTTGCAGAATTAAACGCTGCCTTCTATCGAGGAAGTCTTCATCCTCTCTGATTGAGTGTAGGGTCGACACTTGGGCCTCCAGTCCTCTAATTTTTTCTTCCAAAATGGCGACCAGCTTGCACTTAGTGCAGATGAAATCTGTTCTTTCTTTCGGGAGGAAGACAAACATAGCACATGCTGTGCAGGTAACAGCAGCAGACCTATCACCATCCATACCTGCTGTCCTGGAAAAAGGATTTAAAAGAAAGGCATTTTGTGTTGGAGCAGTCTTCGTGAGAGACGTCCTTGAAGAGGGATGGGCAGGGGGGTGAGAAAGAGGGGTAACTAAAAATGAGATACAGTAATCTGATTTGATAATTTCCAGCACCCAGTTGGTGGTGGTGACAGTTTGCCACACTGAATAGAGCGAGGCTTGTCAATAAGACGGATTGCTGCCATGGAGGAACTGGAGCTGTCAGGCTCTCAACCAACACTTCAAAAGGCCTGACGTGAAGTGGATGGTTGTGGGGCTGCTATTTGGTCGGATGCTTGTCTATGCCTATTCTGGCACAGCCAGCACTTGTTGTCCTATTGCCTGTGCTGTTGGTTAAAGGATGTTGGTCTGTATCTTTGTGTAAATTACTTTCCCTGTTTTCTTTTTGCGACAGGGACATGAATACCAAGCATCTTAAACGTGACTCACGAGTCCTTCAACATATGAAGTGAGGCATCGGTGGACTCAGCAAAGAGCTTAGTGCCCTATAAGGGCAATTGCTCAACTATGGACTATACCTCTCTGGGGAATCCATGGGGTGGAGCCATAATGCCTGCCTCATCACTACTGCAGACACGATGGATCTCACTACTGTGTTGGTAGAATCTAATGCGGCCTGCAGGGCTGTTAGCGAGATTAGAGCTCCCTCATTGATGTCTGATTTAAACTGCTGTCTTTTGTTGTCTGGGAGGAATTCAATAAAAGTTGTCAACTGGTCAAAAATGTTGTAGGTATATTTTGCCAGAAGTGTCGTGTAATGGGAAATTCTGAATTGCAGGCTAGCTGAAACAAGTCCAATCTCTTCTAATCCCTCTCATAAGGGATTGTGCAAGGTGTTTGTTGTCTGCCCTGTTGGTTAATGGCATCCACCACCAGAAAATTTGGAAGGGGGTGGGAGAATAAAAGGCTGCTTCTTTGGGGGCAACATAATACTTTTTATCCGACCTCTTGCATGTTGGGGATATTGTGGCGGGTGTCTGCCAAATGGTTTTTGCTGGATCTATCAGGGCATCATTCATGGGAAGTGCAAGTCTAGCATGCAGAGAGGCATGCAGTATATTGGTCAGCTTATGCTGGTTTTCTGGCATGGTTGATCATGAAATTTGTAGGGAGTCCACCACTCTCTTGAAAAGCTCCTGGAATTACTTGAAATCATCCCCCACAATTGGGCGTGGGAGCATGATTGTGTCACCAGCAAATGACGACAGGAGAGTGGGTGGGGGCAAGTCAGGAGTTTCCTCCTCGCCCGTTACATTGACTTCCTCCTCCTCTGCATCAGAGGTAGACTGACCCGGTGACTTCGTGGTGAGTGCCTGGGACTTGAATGCTAGAGAGGGCTGTTGTGGCCGCTGCACCCAGTATGCCACCCATGAGTCCCAATAAGGCCAGCTGGGAGTGATCGATGCTGGCAGCCACTGTGGTGGTGGCCATTGCAGAGAATGTTTAGGTGAGGAATGCCTTGGGGTATGCACCTCCGGAGACTCATCATCACTTGATAACGGTGAAGCCAATCCTGCAGGAGTAGACAGCAGGCTAAACCGGGATGTGTTCAGGGTGCCATCAGTGTCAGTGGCGGTCCCGGCACCAAGGAGACCATAAGCTCAGCATTGGTGGTAAATGTCTACAGCACCGACATGGAAGGCAACAGAGACGGTACCAGTGCGATTTGCGGCAGCATAGGTTTAATTGCCAGTGCCAGATGCCTAGCATGAGTCAGTGCTGTTTGTTTTTTCTATGCCGCTGGTATCAGCTGTTTGGGTGGTACCGATGGTGCCATGGGCAGCAGCATGGTAATGCCTGGTGCCGATACTGAGCACAGTCTGGTTCGTGCCATGATCAGTACTGGCGGTGCTTTGGCTGGTTCCAACATAGAGAGCTTCCATTTAGCCTCTCTCAGTGGCTTGGAGGAGAACCGAGCCTTCTTAGAGTCTTGGCCCTTGTCAGTGCCAGACCTGTTCGCTGCTTGATTTTTCTGGTGCCTTCAGTACGACCAGTGCAAGGGCAGCCTTCTTGTGTACAGAGCATTTCCTTAAGGGGGAGTCAGCCCCTAAGGAGGAGTGGGACCTCTTTTTGGGTGCCTAAGCCCTGTCAGAATCCTTAAGGCTCAACTTTGTGGGAGCCGCTCTCTCAGAAGCCACACCAGGAGATGGTTGCATGGGCAGCATAGTGCACTCCGGGTCCGAAGTGGGTCAGGTGGTTCTCAAGCAACATCATTTTCAATTAGAACTCCCTGGCTTTCCTTGTCCTTGAGGTTAACTTTTTGCAGTGGAGGCAGTAGGCGGTAGAGTGCTCCTCGCCCAAGCAGTGGACACACTAGGAATGGCCATCTGAAATAAGAATGGACAGCCTGCAACTTATACACCTTTTTAAAACCAGGTGAATCAGGCATGTCCCAGGAAAAAACAGTTGCTGGAAGACAGGAACCATGAAACCTAAAAGGGAAGGTTAGTCACCTGGTGCAGTAATTGGACTTCTTCGAGATGGCTGTCCCCGTGGGTGCTCCATCTTGATGTGCTCCAGCACCATTGCGCCTCTAGTCGGAGACTTTTGACATCAATACCTCAGACAGCTGTGCATGTGGGCGTGCAATATCTGAAACAGCTACCCCGCGTGCGTAACCAACTGCCCCCTCGGTTCCTTCTCTGACTTGAACATAGTTGGATCTGAAGGAGAGGGGAGGAGGGTGGGTGGTGGAGCACCTATGGGGACAACCATCTCAAAGAAATCCTGTTACTGCACCAGGCGAGTAAACTTCCCTTCTTCCAGGAGTGTCCCTGTGGGCGCTCCACCTTGAGGTGATTATGAAACAGTATTCATGCTCGGTGGTAGGCGGTTCGGTGAATTCGACTTGGTAACTGCAAGTATCGCTCAGCCAAAATGCATATCAGCACCTGCAAACAAGTGGATGGCGTAGTGTTGCGTGAAAGTGTGTTCCAAGCCCCACGTGGCAGCTTTGCAGATTTCTTCTGTTGGTATACCCCAGAGGAACGCTGTTGATGCTGCCATTGTTCTTGTGGAGTGAACCCATATGGTGGACAGGACTCCTTTTGGAATATCGTGTATGCAGCCCGAGATCCATTTAGACAGTCTTTGTTTGGATATGGGTAACCCTTTGACCTCTTTCTAGATGATACAAAGAGTCATGGAGTTTTGCAAAAGGATTCCATGCGTTGTGAGTAGAAAGCGACTGCCCTGCGGACGTTGAGGGTGTGTAATGCCCTTTTTCTATGGTCCTTGTGGGATCTCGGGAAAAATACTGGTAAGAATATGGGTTCGTTACAGTGGAATGAGATAAATACTTTTGGGAGATATTTAGGGTGAATACACTTTGTCCTCATGAAATATTGTATGCGGAGGATCTGTCATTAGTGCTCCTAGCTCGCCCACTCTTCTTGCAGAAGTAATTGCAACTAGGAAGGCGACCTTCACCAATAGATGTAGAAGGGAACAGGTAGCTAATGGTTCAAAAGGCTTGTCTATCAGTGGCCTGAGCACCAGGTTAAGGTCCCATACTGCAACTGGGTCTCTATGTTGGGAGCATATTGTGTAGGCGCCGGAGGAACCTCTTGAGACACAGGAGAGTAAATACAGAATAACCCTGCAGTAGAGGATGAAGAACCGCTATAGCAGCGAGGTGTCCTTTAATAGACCTTAGTGAAAGTCCTGTTTAATGTAGGTGTAGCAGATAAGTAAATACATGTGAAACCCCCATATCTATTGGAGTGCAGTTCCACTTTGAGCACCAAACTGTGAAGCCATTTTTGCTTATGTTTTTCTGGTTGCAGGCCGGCAGCACTTCACAAGGATTTGCTGCACTTCCTCATAGTACTCTGTTTCTATTGGAGTCAACTAATTACCATCCACACGTGGAGATGGAGTGTGGCAGCTGCATGGTGCATCTGCCTGTTCTGTGGTGTGTGAGCAGGGATCGGACTGGAAGGAGACAGTATGGTGGGCATGCACTCATCTGCACCAGGTAAGGATACCAAGTCTGTCTGGGCCAACTCGAGGCTCTGAGTATGATTTTGGCTCTGTCCTGCGTGATCTTCAGAATGGTGCACTGGAGGAGTGGAAAAGGTGGGAATGCGTATAGAATCATAGAATACTAGGACTGGAAGGGACCTCGAGAGGTCATCAAGTCCAGTCCCCTGCCCTCATGGCAGGACCAAATACTGTCTAGACCATCCCTCATAGACATTTATCTAACCTACTCTTAAATATCTCCAGAGATGGAGATTCCACAGCCTCCCTGGGCAATTTATTCCAGTGTTTGACTACCCTGACAGTTAGGAACTTTTTCCTAATGTCCAACCTAAACCTCCCTTGCTGCAGTTTAAGCCCATTGCTTCTTGTTCTATCCTCAGAGGCCAAGATGAACAAGTTTTCTCCCTCCTCCTTATGACACCCTTTTAGATACCTGAAAACTGCTATCATGTCCCCCCTCAATCTTCTCTTTTCGAAACTAAACAAACCCAATTCTTTCAGCCTTCCTTCATAGGTCATGTTCTCTAGACCTTTAATCATTCTTGTTGCTCTTCTCTGGACCCTCTCCAATTTCTCCACATCCTTCTTGAAATGCGGTGCCCAGAACTGGACACAATACTCCAACTGAGGCCTAACTAGCGCAGGGTAGAGCGGAAGAATGACTTCTCGTGTCTTGCTCACAACACACCTGTTAATGCATCCCAGAATCATGTTTGCTTTTTTTGCAACAGCATCACACTGCTGACTCATATTCAGCTTGTGGTCCACTATAACCCCTAGATCCCTTTCTGCCGTACTCCTTCCTAGACAGTCGCTTCCCATTCTGTATGTGTGAAACGGATTGTTCCTTCCTAAGTGGAGCACTTTGCATTTGTCTTTATTAAACTTCATCCTGTTTACCTCAGACCATTTCTCCAATTTGTCCAGATCATTTTGAATTATCACCCCATCCTCCAGATTAGTCGCAACCCCTCCCAGCTTGGTATCATCTGCAAACTTAATAAGCGTACTTTCTATGCCAATATCTAAATTGTTGAAGATATTGAACAGAACAGATCCCAAAACAGACCCCTGTGGAACCCTACTTGTTATACCTTTCCAGCAGGATTGTGAACCATTAATAACTACTCTCTGAGTACGGTTATCCAGCCAGTTATGCACCCACCTTATAGTAGTCCCATCTAAGTTGTATTTGCCTAGTTTATTGATAAGAATTTCATGTGAGACCGTATCAAACGCCTTACTAAAGTCTAGGTATACCACATCTACCGCTTCTCCCTTATCCAAAAGACTCATTATCCTATCAAAGAAAGCTATCAGATTGGTTTGACACGATTTGTTCTTTACAAATCCATGCTGGCTGTTCCCTATCACCATGCCACCTTCCAGGTGTTTACAGATGATTTCCTTAATTACCTGCTCCATTATATTCCCTGGCACAGAAGTTAAACTAACTGGTCTGTAGTTTCCTGGGTTGTTCTTATTTCCCTTTTTATAAATGGGCACTATATTTGCCCTTTTCCAGTCTTCTGGAATCTCTCCTGTCTCCCATGATTTTCCAAAGATGATAGCTAGAGGCTCAGATACCTCCGCTATCAGCTCCTTGAGTATTCTAGGATGCATTTCGTCAGGCCGTGGTGACTTGCAGGCATCTAACTTTTCTAGGTGATTTTTAACTTGTTCTTTTTTTATTTTATCTTCTAAACCTACCCCTTTCCCACTAGCATTCACTATGTTAGGCATTCCTTCAGACTTCTCGGTGAAGACCGAAACAAAGAAGTCATTAAGCATCTCTGCCATTTCCAAGTTTCCGGTTACTGTTTCTCCCTCCTCACTGACCAGGGGGCCTACCCTGTCCTTGGTCTTCCTCTTGTTTCTAATGTATTTCTAAAAAGTCTTCTTGTTTCCCTTTATTCCCGTAGCTAGTTTGAGCTCATTTTGTGCCTTTGCCTTTCTAATCTTGCCCCTGCATTTCTGTGTTGTTTGCCTATATTCTTCCTTTGTAATTTGTCCTACCTTCCATTTTTTATAGGACTCCTTTTTTATTTTTAGATCATGCAAGATCTTGTGGTTAAGCCAAGGCGGTCTTTTGCCATATTTTCTATCTTTCCGACATAGACAAGCCTTTTGAACCATAGGAGGGGTGCTTCCCATTTTATGCTGAACGCATCCCCCAAGAAACAGGGGCCTATGCCCGCTCTGGAGCAGTAATACAGGCATTTTGTGTTTTTGTAGGTGGCAAACAGGTCCACCAGTGGGAATCCCCACTTCTGGAATAGAATGTTCACAGTGGTTCAGTATGGTTGGGTTGATCTCCCACACATGCTTCTGTGAGAAGTTTCTGCTGAGGCTGTCTGTCAGGATGTTGTCTTTGCATGGAAGGTAGGTTGTGATCAGGATTACATTTCTCGGGATGCACCATTCTCACAGTTGTACCGCTTCCCAACAGCAAACTACTAAGTACTAAACACTAAAACTCCCTTTTTCTTCAGATCAGAGAGAGAGAATGCGTCCTATCTCTGTCTGCGGCCGCGGACGGTGAGAAGGAAACTGACAAGACCAGACTGCGCTCAGCTGAGAGGCACGAGGCAGCAGTCGGGCATGTGCAGTCCGGGGGGGCTACTGCTAGCAAAAATCCTCTGGTTTGCAGCACCGGGATGAGCCCAGCACCTCGAGTGGAGCACGCCCGGGGACACTACTCAATGAAGAAGATCGAGCTCTCCCTTGTTGATTGATATAATACATCGTTGTGACATTGTCCATTAGTATTTGTACTGTTTTGTTCTGGATCAGCAGTAGAAAATGGGTGCATGCACTGCTGACTGCCCTGAATTTGAGCAAATTAATATGGTTGTTAGCCACCTCCTTTTCCCATTGGGCTTAAACAACGTGTTTGCCCTGCCCGTTAGCAAGGCGTCCATTGTGACTGTCAGTGTTGCAGATAATTGCTGAAAAGAGACGCCCCCTTCATACGTTGTGGTGTAGAGTCTACCACAGGAGTGTAGATTTTATTTTGCTTGGTATGGTCAAGCATTTGTTTATATGGCATATGAACAGCATGTACACCATCCTTAGCCAGGCCTGCAGTGGTCCCATGTGCAACTGGGCATATGGCACCACAAACGTGGCTGTGGCCATACGTCCCAATAGTTGTAGGCAATGATATGCCGTTATACAGGAGCTGGTCTGTGCCAGGGATACCAGGTCCCTAAGGGTATGTCGACTACAGGGCTCCATCGACGGAGCCATGTAGATTAGGTTTCTAGACGTAGGAAAATGAAGCGGCGACTTAAATAATCGCAGCGGTTAGTCTGGACGAGGCATAATGGGGCGGTCGACAAGGGCTTTCCTTGTCGACCGCGGAGCGTCCAGACTACCACGCTGTGCTGCCAAACAGCTGATCGGCACAGCGCGGCAGCCATTTTGATGTAAATGAAGCGGCGATTATTTAAATCGCTGCTTCATTTTCCTACATCTAGAAACCTAATCTACATGGCTCTGTCGGTAGAGCCATGTAGTCTAGACATACCCTAATAGTTGAGAACTTGTGTGCTGGTAGTAATGCTATTGCTTTCCTGCACTCCAAATGTACTCAGAGTTCTACAGTCTGAGTGGGAGTGAGCACGCACTTTGCTAGATTTATTTATAGGCCCAGTGTCAAACAGTGTTCTGGTGGTTGCTACGGTCTGCTTGGTGTCGCGCACCATGGGGCCTTTTAGCAGGTAGTCGTTGAGGTATGGGAATATGGTGATGACCTCTTTCCTTAGGTGGGCAGTCACCGCCACCAATACCTTCGAGAAGACCCTTGGGGCTGTTGAGAGCCCAAAAGATAACACTTTGTATTGGAAATGTAGGTCCTTTATCGCGAACCATAGGAAGCATCTGTGGGCTGGACGGTACTGAGCTATGAAAATATGCATCCTGAAGGTCGAGGATAGACAGCCAAGCTCCCTTTTCCAAGACAGGAATAATGGTGGCTAAGGTTACCATCTTGAAGCACTGATAACAGACAAAACAAGTGAGCTTTCAAAGATCTAAAATTGGTCTCCAGCACCCTGTCTTCTTGGTGGTAAGGAAGTAGTGGGAATAAAATTCCAGCCCCCTGTGTTCTGGTAGAACCTCTTCTATGGCCCCTAATTGTAATTGTAAGACACATTGTGCCTCTTGTATGAGCACATGCTCATGGAAGGAGTCCCTGAAGAGGGGGGGTGAGGGATGTGGCATGGTAAGCAATGGGATGCAGTAACCCATTTTGATAATTTCCAGCTCCCGCTTGTCAGTGGTGATGGTCCGCAACGCTGGACAGAATGCAGCTAGACTGCTGCCAAATGTTGTATAGGGTTTGGATCACTGCCTTGGAAATCTTGGTGCTGTCTGACCCTCAACCAGACTTTCAAAACGCCTGTCGCGATGTTGATGGTTGTTACACGGTCGCCTGGTTGGAGGTCTGTCAGCACCTGTTCTGCCTTGGGCAACACATGTTGTCATAGTGTCTTGGCTGCTGGTTAAACAGAGTTGTCTTCTGTCTCTGTGTATATGACCTTCCGTTTCCTTTTATTCGCAGGTATGTGGATGCCTAGGGTTTTTAGTGTGGCTCGAGAATCTTTCAACGTATGGAGTAAGAGATTCTGCAAATAGCTTCGTGCCCTCAAATGGCAGATCCTCTACTGTGGCTTTGACTTCCCTCAGAAACCCTGAAAGCTGGAGCCACGTCTCATGATGATTGCTAAAAGTAGTGATCTTGAGCCTGTGTCCACTGAATCTAAAGCAGCCTGGAGAACCGTTCTGGAAATCAATGCTCCTTCATTGATGTCTGCTTTTAATTGTTCTTTTTTATTGTCAGGAAGGCACTCAAAATTTGAAAGCTGGTCAAATACGTGGTGTGTAAATTTTGTGAGGAGAGTGACATAATTTGCGATTCGGAGCTGTAGGCTGGCTGACGAATATGCCTTCTTGCCCGTAAGGTCTAGGAGTTTCCAGTCCTTGTGGTAGGGGACTGTGCACATGGCCTGCTGCTTGCCCCTCTTACTGCCTCGACCACTAGTGAGCTTGGCGTGGGATGTGAGAAGAAGTGCATATATATTTATTCAATTATTTAAAAAAGGAAGGTCTTTTTGTACGTGTTTGTGGGGACACCTATATTTTCATGGTTTTACACTACATTAACATATTTTTAATCTGATTTTATGTTGATGAATGAAAAAATAAACCCAACTATCCACAGATTGCATCTACCCAGAGTAACATTTCTCCAGTGATTTAAAATGTACCCAAAATTCACACCTAATTATAGATCCGATGTAGTTGCAATTACAATTATGGATTTTAAATACACTTAGGAACACAGTAAATACAAAGCTGAGCAACAGGAAGTAGTAGCGGGAAATGGAGCTAGAAACTTGGGCAGCATGGAAAAATGGTGGAGAAAATAGCTGATCACAAGTGTTATTTGAAAGGGGGTTAAAAGGTTATTTTCCTCTGGGCTCACAGTCCTGGTATTTCCTGGATGTTCAGAAAAACCTCTTAATATTCGTACCTCTCATAGAGAGGATGGAAGCACAGCACTGTTCAAGTGGAAGGGGCACTAAAATGGCTGTAAGCCACTCCCAATCTTGGATTGTTCATGCCCCTTCTCCCCAATCCCTAATTGCCACAGTGCTGGGTGCTGATGTCTATGTTCTTTCCCTGCCCCTTTTCCCAGGACTTAGGAGGCCATCCTTGGAAAGCAGTCATTACATGGAGTAAAGCTTTGTAAGTTAATGGGGCATTATTAGGACCCTACAGCACTTTGAAAATACTAGATCTTGTCGGTCCAGAGTGAACTTGATAAGATACAGTATTTTCTAATATCAGAGGGGTAGCCGTGTTAGTCTGGACCTGCAAAATCGACAAGGAGTCCTGTGGCACTTTATAGACTAACAGATGTATTGGAGTATAAACTTTCGTGGGCAAAGACCCACTTCGTGACATGCATCTGACGAAGTGGGACTTTGCCCACAAAAGCTTATGCTCCAATACATCTGTTAGTCTATAAGGTGCCACAGGACTCCTTGAAGTATTTTCTAAATGGTTAAAAACAAATGTTTGCTTTTATTTTATCTTGTTACTCAATTATACCTTGGAGAAGATAAAGAACAAGCAGCCAGAAAAAGATGACCTTTGATGTCACTTGTAACCACCATCTGAAGAAGAATGGAAAGAAAACTACTCGAACAATTCCTTTTCGGGTCAAAGAGGTCCAAGGGCTTTCAGGTTTTGCTTTAGCAAAAGCAGATCCTAAAATTAAAGAGAACACAAATTTTATTCTTCAATTCACTTATATAATAAAGTTTTGATTACCATTGGGGTACAATACCATCACAATTCTGTCTTGTGTATAAATGCATTTGCATAGTACATACATACAAATGTACCACCCAGGGTGTATTTATTGTGATGAAGGCAACCTGCTGCAGGATTTGAAATTTCAAAACCAACTGCAGTAATGAGTAGAATAAAGCAACCATTAAAGTTTTTTTTTTTGTTGGAAAGTGAGTTTATTTTCAATTGCAAGATTTTATTTAGCTATATTAGAATAAAGTTAGGTACTCCTTTCTGAGCTATACATAACTTTAGTATACCTAACTAAGTTACTCAAAACACACTACAAATAGTCAAATGACCAGGAATTTAAGATTTACATAGATTTGCCCAAAGATACATTTTATGGGCATAATAGTTAGAACACAAGAACATAAGAATGGCCGTACTGGGTCAGACCAAAGGTCCATCTAGCCCGGTAGCCTGTCTGCCAACAGTGGCCAGCACCAAGTCGGAGGGGATGGACCGAAGACAATGATCAAGCGATTTGTCTCGTGCCATCCATCTCCAGCCTCTGACAAACAAACAGAGGCCAGGGACACCATTCCTATCCCCTGGCTAATAGCTTTTTATGGACCTAACCTCCATGAATTTATCTAGCTTTTCTTTAAACTCTGTTATAGTCCTAGCCTTCACAGCCTCCTCTGGCAAGGAGTTCCACAGGTTGACTATGTGCTGTGTGAAGAAGAACTTTCGCTTATTAGTTTTCAACCTGCTACCCATTAATTTCATTTGGTGTCCTCTAGTCCTTATGTTATGGGAACTACTATAGTTAACTACAATTAGCCACCCACTAGATCCAGAAGACAAGTGGATGGTGCTCTTTCTTAATTGGCAAACATACATTTGGAAATATGATAGGCTGTATGGGCAACATAGGAACGCAATTTTCTCACAAGTTAAAATGTAATATTGCCATATAATTTTCCTGGATTCTGCAAACTATCAGTGTGTCTCTTGGTCAGCATTTTGAAACCAAACAATATTTTGCTAAGATGTTGAAAAGCAAATGTGAATGCAATAAAATAATTGGGACCACTGTTCCCTGAGATTTAGGTGCCACCCAACTGATTAGCAGAGCACCCACAGCCAGCAGCATGTGTTTCTACAGGTGATGCAGATCAGCACATGCCTTGGTGCACATAACATTTATTCCACACATGGATGGAAAAAATGTGAGGGAACATTGATTAGGACTTGAAAAATCCACTTGCCAGTAGTAAGAAAGAAGCTTTTTGTGTTGAATGTGATGTCTAAGCTATCAATTTTTGCAGAATCACAGCAATCAAGAAACTCTACTGATGGTGATGCTTACCAGGTACTGGTACCCAGGAGCGGCCCCCCACCTGCAGTGGCCCCGCACCTGCAGCCTGCAATGGGCAAAAGGCTGCTCCAGCTCTGCAGGGATCAGGAGCCACCGCACCCCCCCGCCCCCCCCCCCACCCCACACACACTCTTGGGGCTGCCAGCTCCTGCTGCTGCTCCCCTCCCCTCAGGATCCCGCTTAATCAGTTAAACCTAAGGTTTAGCTGGTTAACTGATTAGGGATGTAAAATCCTGGTTAGTAGAGTCCTCTTTCCTTCTTTCCTCTCTTCCTCTCCCCCTGATTCTTCTCAAGAAGTCCTGTGGGCATTACAAAGAAACAGAAACAAAGCACTCTTACAACAGATTGAGAAGGGTGAAAGTTCAAGAATGCCAGTTATCTACTAGCTAGCTGTATTTGAAGCTTCTAAAATGGGTCCAGGAATAACACTGACTGACTGTCACTTCTCCCTGACTATACCACACAAGATGACTGCTAGAAACATCTAAGACTGAATGGGAGGATGGACTGAGTCCAGATTGGGAGGCTTTCCAGTCTGTGAAAGAAGCTTATCAGAACAACTTTGAGAGTTGTTGATGGTTGTTACACGGTCACCTGGTTGGAGGTCTGTCAGCACCTGTTCTGCCTTGGGCAACACATGTTGTCATAGTGTCTTGGCTGTTGGTTAAACAGAGTTGTCTTCTGTCTCTGTCTTCTCACCTTTTTCTTTGTTCCCAAAATCACTAGTCTTTTTCAAAATTGATTTGTGTTTATTTTTGTTGTCCCTTTACTTTGTACTCCCATCTTATCCTGTTGAAAGGGAACAGCCCTGTAAAACATTCCCATCAGTTGAGCTAGTATGAAATGGGAATGCAGGTACTTCTGAGGGGCACTACTCCGTTTTCAAAACTCCTCACAGCTCCTGTTGTGTCACCTAGGGACTGGTTTCATTTTTCTCTCGCCTCCTGATTCTGACTGACTCCTCACAAAGTCTCACAGGATTGATCAGCATTTAGCATTTAAGAGGAAGCTGTAAGGGAGGAAGAGGAAGATGAAAAGAGGTATCTGTGTAAAATGGGAGAAGGAAAGCTAAAAATACAGTAAAAGTTACTACTTGTGGTGGAATGTAAATCTTCCCATGGTCAAGAAACAACAGATTCCGAAAGCAGAGTGAAACTGGTAAGTGACAGGATGATATACATGTCTATTGTGAATTTAGCTTAGGAATTCCCAGGACAACAGCCAATCAGGACAATGATTTGTAGTCTGAAACTGAGCCAATAAGTAGTCAGATACATCTGTTTTACGAGCAAGAAATAACTGTACAGATTCTGCAAACCCCTTCTCAAATGATAGAGAGTTTATTCCTTGAACTATTCTCAACAGAATTTCTTGAACTTTCCTCTGAAGTTTCTTAAAATGGACACTGTCACAAACAGAACTTTTTTTTCTCTTAAGATTATAGCTATAATAAATATACATCATCAACTAACCCTATAAATTAAGGTAACTAAATTGATTTAATTTAGATGCAAAAAGGAGTCAATGGTTTTCTGGTGTTTCTTTAGCTGTAGATATCTTCTCATTTTTATAACCCATACTCCACTTTTCTACTGCAAGGCTAACAGGATAAACAATTATTTTTATAACTGTCCCCAGATGCTCAAATTACTAACAAATTCAGTATTTACTAGCTGAGGCCGTACCTCTCACAAGATCAACATCTATGAGGTCTGGCTTCACATGTCCCGTTTTCTTCGGCTTGTTTCTCAGACCCTGTAAAATACAAAAAAATATTAAAATATTAGCACCATAGCAGCAGGTATAAATTAGCTAAAAATAGGAATGAAGGTCAGTAATTGCCTTGCAATTTTTTTAAAAAAGTTAAGAAAATGCCAAATTCGCTATCTGAAATCTAAAGTAATAAGTGTTCCAAATAAATGCACCCGTATTAAATGAAAATGTGTTAAAGCCAAAATGGGGTAAAAACATTTTACAACCAATACGATAATGTAATGAAAACTCGTCAATTACTGCCTCTTAAGAGTGAAATTTTCAGATGTGCCTACAAGTTCTTATTGATTATGATAATGCAACATACTATACACACACTTGCCAGAGTTGGTAATATACATGGAGTGTAGCTTCCCATAATTTTCTTTATTTGAAACATTACACCCTTTTTTCCTTTAATTGCAATCCATATATACACCAAGCAGATTTTAGTTCTCAAAGGAGCACCACCTAAAACACCTGATGGCGAACAACATTGTGCTCTGCAATCTGTTGGGCAACAGCAACCTCCTTGTTAGGATTACTAAATCCCAGTGCAGCAAAGAGGTAGTAAGTTGTCATAACAGGCAGCCAGGATCTGCCATAAAAGGCAAAGGAAGGTTTTCTTTCTGCTCTACCACTGAAAAACACATTCCCCTTGTTAACTATCCCACAGGATGTTGTTCAGTTCACTTGCTTCAGATGTGATTAGGTGTAGTTATGTTGTCAATCTTAGAACACTGTGTATGTGTTATGGTTCATTTGCTTCCTGAACGTTGAGGTCAATTACATTGGACTCACTATGCCGGTATGAACTCTGTGGAGTAAGTTTTTACAGATTTAAAGTTAATATGTTGTTCTCAAAAGACAGCAGGTTAGTGATGTGAAATTACTTTTGAGGATGATTGCACCTTATCCTTCTGTAATGCTTTTTAAATTGATGTATAAACTGCAATTGCCTTTGTAAAACATTTAAGTATGTATTTTTCAAGAATGTCAGCTTCACTCATAAAATGTATGTACAGAAACATGCAGTTAAAGGATATTTATACTACAGTAAAAACCCCACTGTACTCAGTTTCAGAGCCCAGATCAATCGATTCAGCTTTGCAGGACTTAGACTGTGGGGAAAAAATTGCAACACAGACATCTGGGCTCAGGCTGCAGCCCAAGCTCTGAAACCCTCTTCCCCAATGGGGTCTCAAAGCTCAGGCTCCAAACCAAACCTTAACATCCACACTGCAATTTTCAGTTCTGTAAAGCCTGAGTCAACTTGCCTGGGTCAGTTATAGCAGTCCCAGGAGTTTTTTGATGCAGTGTAAACTGATCCAAAGTGACACTATACCGATAGCAGAAGCAAACAAATGTCAGTGATATTTAGTCATATTACTATGAAATGAGAACTGGCAAATTCAACTTATGAAAAGTAGATGCATGAACGCACACAATTTTCTCCATTTAATTTAAATGGGTAATTTCAGTTTGTCATCCTCGAACAGGCGTGATGCTGAACAAAGAAATGCTGTCGCCACAGATTGAGATCAGATAAATTAGAGGTATAGAATGCTGGAGAAACAAATGAAAAAATGATACAAAACAAGCAACATTCCACAAAGCACACCTAAGCAAGTTAAATATATTACAAAACAGCAAATATGGAAAAACTAGCTGAATGTAAAAATTAAATCAAATAAGTCTTGTAAATAACAAGATGTGTAAAATGCTTCCTTTAATATGCACATCAGATTACTGAGATGTGTTACGCTGAACAAGAAAATAAACCTCTATAATGAGAAATGGGAATCTTAATAGTTATGAAATGAGCTGTAGATCACTGAAATCTGAAGCAACACCATTCCAAATGTAAAAGAAAGTGCAGCTCTCATAAAAAACAACAGTATTTTAAAATACAGGGCTGGAGGGTGTGTTTTGTATCTTACAAGAATGTGGTGTGTCTCTAACAACAGGAAATCCTTTTTAAACCTCATAATAGTTTAATGAGCTGAAGGCAGTCTTTACTTAGGCCTTGCAAAATAAATTAAAACAAAATAGTAAAAGGTTTTTTTCACCCATTATAAAGAAAAAGGCACAAGAAAAAAAAGTAGGGCTGCTATGGAGTAACGCCATGGTTTTCAACCTGTTTTCATTTGAGGACCCTCCAAAATATTTCAAATCTTGACCTAGTCTGTGGATCCTCAGGGTGCCACAGCCCACAAACTGAAAGCCAGTAGGATAGAAATTAAGCAATCTAGTATGGCTCACAAACAAAATAACTATGTTTCCTCAGTTCTCAGTAATAATAATGCAGACCACTGGGGGAAAGGCAGGACACTAATGGAAACAAATATGACAGAAGGAAACAAAGACCTGGATGTATTATTTGATCACAGGATGATTAAGCCATCAAAATGATGCAGCTGTGAATAGGGTTGCCAGGTGTCTGGTTTTGAAACAGACAGTCCAGTATTTGAGCTTTCTGTTCAGGAAAAATTGAAAAAATATAAATGAGAAAATATAAATGTCCAGTATTTTCTAAATAAGATGTAATGTAGATTGTGATGTAATGTCAAGTGTGCCCAGTATTTTTGTTGAAACCATCTGGCAACCCTAGCTGTGAAAAAGGAGTGTATTCCTAGCATGTATGAAGCAAGTTATGTCCAGTAGAGACAAGGAAGCATTAATTCCATTGTACAAGGTACCAGTAAGACTTAATTTGATATACCATTCTAGACACTCATGTTCAAGAAATAATTCATATTGGAACAAGTACAGACAAGTTCTAATAAAATGATCAAGGAAATGGAGACTTGGAGAACCTACCTTAGACAAGGAAATGTAAAGGGCTTACTTAGCTTGTTTAGAAAAAGAAGGCTGACGAAATGTGATTGCTTTCTATAAATGTCAAAGGGTAAAGACCAGAGAACAGCTATTTAAGACAGATGCTAATGTTGGCATGTGAACAAATATGTATAAACAGGCTAAGAATAAAGTTAGCCTGCAACTTAGCAGGTTTCTGACCAGAGGAGTGAGGTTCTGGAACAGTTCATACAGTAGGAGAGGAGGGGAAGGGAAGAGAGGGGAGAGGAACAGATACCTGAGGGGAAACCTAAGAATTTTAAATTGGAGCTTGATAATATTTATTTCCAGGATTATATGATAGCAGTTGCTTGCAATCACAGGTACTAGACATGATAACCAAGGAAATCCCTTCCTGTCCTATGCCCTTACGATTATTTTAAGTATATACTATGTGCTATATTTTTAGGGACCCCAATCATCTTAATTAAACAGTCTAATATGCATCTTATGCTTTATAAAGAACATTATATTTTCATTTTTATAGCAAAAAAATTTGCTAGTTTAACAAGATAAGAACAACCATACCGGGACAGACCAAAAGTCCACTTATGCTAGCCTTCCAAGTCTTCCAACAGGGCCAATGCCAGAAGACCCAGAGGGAAGGAACAGAATAGGTAATCAAGTGATCCAACCCCCTGTTAACCATTCCCAGAGTCTGACAAACAGAGGCCAGGGATACCATCCCTGCCCATTCTGGCTAATGTACATTGGTGAACCTATCCTCCATGACCATAGAATCATAGAATATTAGCACTGGAAGGGACCTCGAGAGGTCATTAAGTCCAGTCTTCTGCCCTCACAGCAGGACCAAGTACTATCTTCTAGATTATCCCTGACAGGTGTTTGTCTAACCTGCTGCTCTTAAATATCTCTAATGATGAAGATTCCACAACCTCCCTAGGCAATTTATTACAGTGTTTAATCATGCTGACAGTAAGGAACTTTTTCCTAATGTCAAATCTAAACCTCCCTTGCTGCAATTTAGGCCCTTCGCTTCTTGTCCTATCATCAGAGGTTAAGGAGAATATTTTTTCTCCCTCCTCCTCGAAACACCCTTTTAGGTACTTGAAAACTGCTATCGTGTCCCTTCTCAGTCTTCTCTTCTCTTTTTTCTAAACTAAACAAAAACCAGTTCTTTCAGTCTTCCCTCACAGGTCATGTTTTCTAGACCTCTAATCATTTTTGTTACTCTTTTCTGGACCTTCTCCAACTTCTCCACATCTTTCCTGATATGTGGTGCCCAGAACAGGACACAATACTCCAGTTGTAGCCTAATCAGCGCAGAACAGAGGGGAAGAATTAATTCTTGTGTCTTGCTCATAACACTCCTGTTAATGCATCCCAGAATGATTACTTTTTTGCAACACTGTTACACTGTTCACTCATTTAGCTTGTGGTCCAATATGACCCCCAGATCCCTTTCTGCGGTACTCCTTCCTTGATAGTCATTTCCCATTTTATAAGCGTGAAACTGATTGTCCCTGCATAAGTGGAGTACATTCCTAGTTCTTTTTCTAACCCCTATAATCATGGCCTTCGTGGAATCCTCAGGCAAGGAGCTCCACAGGATAGGTATTTTGTGGAAAAAAATACTTCCATTTGTTTCTTTTAAACCTGCTGCCTATTCATTTCTTTTGATGACCCCTAGTTCTTGAGTTATGTGAAAGAGTCAACAATACTTCCTTATTTACTTTCTCCAAGCCAGTCATAATTTTATAGACCTCTATCATATATCTCCTTCTTAGATGTTTCTTTTCTAGGCTGAAAAGTCCTAGTCTTATTCATCTCTCCTCATATGGCACTTGTTCCATACCCCTAATAAGTTTTGTTACCCTTTTCTGAACTTTTCCCAATGCCAATATATCTTTTTTTGAGATGAGGTGACCATATCCGCACACAGTATTCAAGATGTGGGTATACCATGGGTTTATATACAGGCAATATACTTTCTTTTTATCTATGCCTTTTTTAATTATTCCCAACATGGTTTGCTTTTTTGACCACCTCCGCACATTGAATGGATGTTTTCAGAGAACTATCCACAATGACTTTAAGATCTCCTTTTTGAGTGGTAATACCTAAATTAGACCCCATCATTTTATATGTATAGTTGGAATTATGTTCGCCAATATTCATTATTTTGCATTTATCAATATTGAATTTCATCTGCCATTTTGCTACCCAGTTTTGTGAGATAATTTTGTAGCTCTTCACAGTCTGCTTGAGACTTCCTTATCTTGAGTAGCTCTGTATCATCTCACTGTTTATCCTTTTTTTTTTTTCCAGATCATTTATGATATGTTGAATAGGTCTGGCCCCAGTACAGAACTCTGGGGACACCAATATTTATCTTTCTTATTTCTAAAAGTTGACCATTTATTCCTATTCTTTATTTCCCATCTTTTAATCAGTTACCAATCCATAAGAGGACCTTCCCTCTTATCCCATGATAGCAGACTTTGCTTAAGAGCTTTTGGAGAGGGATCAAAGGCTTTCTGAAAATCTAAGTATACTACATCCACTGGATCCCCTTGTTCACATACTTGTTGACCCCCTCGAAGAATTCTAGTACATTTGTGAGGCATGATTTCCCCTCACAAAAACCATGTTGATTCTTCCCAACAAATTATCTGTGTGTCTGGCAATTCTATTCTTTACTATAGTTTCAGCCAGTTTACCACATATTGAAGTTAGGCATACCAGTCTGTAATTGCCAGGATCACATCTGGAGACCTTTTTAAAAAGTGGTGTCACATTAGTTATCCTCCAATTATTTGGTACAAAAACTGATTTAAATGACAGTTTACATACCACAGTAAATAGTTCTGCAGTTTTACATTTGAGTTTTGAAGGAACTCTTGGGTGAATGCCACCTGGTCCTGGTGATTACTATTTAGTTTATCTATTTGTTCCAAAGGCTCCTCTAGTGACACCTCAAATCTGGGACAGTTCCTCAGATTTGCCACCTAAAAAGAATAACTCAGATTTGGGACTCTCCCTTACATCCTCGACCCTAAAGACCGATCCAAAGAATTCAGTTTCTCTGCAATAGCACTATCATCCTCGAGGGCTCTTTTAACATCTTGATCATCCAGTCACTCCATTGTTTGTTTAGCAGATTTTCTGCTTCTGATTAACTTTTTTTGCTATTACTTTTGAGTTTCTGGCTAGCTATTCTTCCATTTCTTTTCTGGCTTTCCTAATTGTATTTGTGCACTTAATTTGCCAGGTTTTTTGCTCTTTTCTATTTCCTCACTTAGGATTTAGCTTCCATTTTTTAAAGGATGCCATTTTGCGCCTCACTGCTTCTTTCACTTACTTGTTTAGCCATAGTGGCTCTATTTTTGTTCTTTCACTACATTCATTAATTTGGGGTACACATTTAAGTTAAGCCTCTATCCATTTCAAACCCTTTGCACAAAAGCTACCTAACTTAGTATTATTTCTGTAAGTGATACAAAGAGTCTTGGAAAAGATCAAAATTGTTTATTCCTATCCATATAGAAAGAGTAACCTGAGCACATCTAGAAGGAGAAGTCTATCTTCATCTTAATGGTTTGAGGCTTTTGAAAGAATACTGGTAGCTGTACTATCTGAATCAGGTGGAAATCCAACACCACTTTAATTAGGAATTTGATGTGAGATCTTGAAGAGTGAGGATGTTACAGGATCTGTTGATGTGAACTTCATGCACAGTTATTAAGACAGTTTCTTCACATAGATGTTATTGCCACAAAGTAAGTGGTCCTTGCAGACAAGTGAGGAAAACAGCAGGAGGCAAGTGGTTCGAACAATGGCACCAGAAGCACTGTCCACTAAGTCCCAGGCTCTGTAGATTAATGAATAGGAGGATAGCTCCCCACTTCTTCTTTCATAATCCTATCAACCCAGGAAGCAAGGAAACGAACAGGAAGGTGGATTGTTGAGAAAGCTGTCAAATGAACTTTTAAGTGAGCTTACTGAGAGGCCCAGTTTCTTCAAATGAAGTAGGCATTCCAGATATCATGAATTTGCATTTCAAATGGAGATAAATGGCACCTAGGCGACCAAACTGAAAATATCTTCCTCTTCACAAGGTAAATTGCCCTGCTGGAACCTTTTTTGCTGTTCAAATCATTCTCATGAATATGTCAGGAGAAAGCTCTCTGCTTGATTCACCCACTCAACATCCTTGTTTTGAGAAGCAGACTGCAAAGATTGGATTTATTGCAACACTGAGTACTAAGAGCCTAGACTGATAAAGTAGCTGCTAAACCGGGATTGAAGTCTATACTGTCTCCTTTTGAGGGATGATATGTGTATCCCCATAATCATCCAGCATTGTGGAAGATGATTCAGGCATCAGGGAAAATGAGACATGAGAGGGCACCTGCTGCCCTTTGTTCTTGAACATCCTCATCTGACGGGTTCAGGTTAGACACATGTTCAGCCACGTGAGGTGGCACAGAATCTTTTCTTGGTGGTAGTAGAGTTGACAATCTAGGCCTGAAGTGAGAAGCTGACACTGATTTTCTTGCTCACAGTATGCCCAAAGGAGCCTAATGCTTCCAAGTTGGATAGCTGTAAGAAGCCAAGCTAGAGGACACTAGGGAGAAAGTTTCTTTCTGCTAGTTCAAAGAGACTTATGATCCAGTCCCACATGTTCATCCTTGGTTCTCTCCTCTTCTCCCTCTATATTTATCTCCAGGTAATCTTATCTGCAAACAAACTGAACTGCCAACTCGATACTCCTAACTCACAAATTTACTTCTGTACTTCAAATCTGTGACCTTCTGGCTGAGATTTTTAGCTTGCACAGTCTCTATATCAATGTCTACCAACATTAACTTGAGATGATAGCTAAAACAGAATTTCTAATCCTTCTCTCCCACCTCCTCACTGCCTGTAAGTTGAGCACTTTAGAGGCTGCCCAGGAGAAGTTGAGATGCCGTCCAGCTGATTAGCAAAGCGCCCACAGCTATTAGTATATGTTACTACTGATGTGCACCAAGGCATACGTGGAAGTGCATCATAAAATAAAATATATTCCACTCATTGGTGGAAAATTAGAGGGAACATTGCTCACTACCACCTCCTTTTTAAAAATCAATGGACACCACCACTACCTAGACACACTCAAGCCCATAGCACGGGTACCACCTTCAACTTTGATCCCTTTGTAGATCCTCACATTCAGGCTCCCTCTAAATCTTGCTGACATTTTTTCTGTGCAACATCTCTAACAAAAACAAATATCTTCATGGCTTTTCCAATCTAAGGGTGTTAAGAGGTATTGACTACACGATTAGGCAATAAGGTAAGGGCTTTGTCCCAGCTCACGCCAGTCCAGAAGCTACCCCGGCTGCAGCTCTGCAGTTTAAATGTATTAGGAGCTGGGCACACAGGCAGCTCAGGTCCCACTACATTTAAATTGCAGAGCCGCAGCAGGGGTAGGTCTCAGACCCGCGCAAGCTGGACTGCTGCGCCTTTGCATTTTAAATGTAGTAAGAGCTGCCGGGAGGCTACAATTAAAATGCCGGGGTCCCAGACCAGCGCAAGCCAGGACTGCTTGGACCCGGCTCGCTCCGGGGCCAGCAGCCCCTCTCCGCGGCTGGCCATGGGCAAAGGCTGCTCCAGCAGCAGCCCCACTTTGCAGCCAGGGGCTACTTCATAGCAGCAGCCCCTATCTGCGCCTCACTGTTTACTTGGAATTTTCCCCATCAGTCCATCCATCCATCATCCCATCTTACTCAGACTGTAAGAACCTTGGGGCAGGGATCATCTTTCTGTTCTATGTTTGTCCAACACCTAGTACAGTGGGGGCCTGGTCCATGACTTGGGCATCTGGGAGCCACAGTAATTCAAAAATATCTGCAGCGTCAAGAGCTACCTATAGAACTGTTCTCGAAATTGCATGTCCTTCCACAATAACTGCCCTGAATTATTTCTTGGCCTCAGGTATATCCTCAATAAAAATACTGAATTTTGAATGGTTGTTAAAAATCATATTTACTGAGGAGTATAGCATAATTGGCAACTCTGAACTGCAACATAGATGAGGTGTAGACTTTCTTGCCAAACAAATCCATCCTTTTGCTGTCTTTGTCAGCTGGGGTGGAGCGAGGCTGATGCTGTCTGTTCCTTTGATGGGCAGCATCCACCACAAAAGAGTTTGGGGATGGGTGGATGAAAAAAAGAATTCCAACCACTTTTTTTTGGGGGGGGGGGGGGGGGGGAGAGAGGGAAGTATTATTGCCTATCCACCCTCTTATAGGTCAGGGGAATAGTTGTGGGGTCTGCCACACGGTTCTTGCAGGCTCCATAATAGCTGGGTTAATAGCCAGAGATATCTTGGATGATAGCGTAGCTTGGAGGATATGAGTGAGTTCTTGCTCCATGCATTTCCTCCATGGCAATATTGAGTTCAGATGCAACCTTCTTAAAGAGATTCTGAAAGGTGTAAAGTCACCAGCTATGGCTGGAGGTAGTGGCATGACTGCCTCCATCAGGTGAGGATGAGGAGTTTGTGGGGATGTATTGGGGCTGGATTCGCAAGATTGTGGATCCACAGTTTCCTGCTGCTTCCTCTGAGGTGACAGGGACTATTGCAGAGGAGAGGATGTGGGCTGTGTGTGTTTCTTTTTTGACTGTCTCTTTTTGTAGTCATAAGCCCATGGGCTCCAATATTGTCATTGTGCAGCATAACACATAGGCAGTGGCATCCATGGGTGTGGGCCCCAGGGGGGCATGCTGAAGGCAATCAGGTGCCAAAAACTGGGACACTGCCTGGTACTGAAATGTCAGCAATATTTGAGGTGAGAAAGATAAATCGCCTTTATTGTCATCATCCCTGATAAAAGCGTAGGCAATGAGAGATGCTTTGGCGCCATTAATGGGGGTGACATGTCAGTACCAAGGAATGGGGAGTTAAACAGACAACCATGTAAGGTCTCTGTGATGTAGGTACCTGGTGCCAGCGTGGATGGTGCCGGGGCTGTCTGTACCATGAGCAGTATCAGAGCTGGTGCAGTTGTAGTAGGCACCGGTAGAGGTTGAGGTGATGGAACGGTGTCGATGGGCTTTGCCGTTGGCTGCTGCGGTACCCTTGCAGTAATCCTCAGTGCCGAGGATTCAGTTGTCTGGTTACTCTGTGCGGTAGTGGGTGCCGAGACAGGAGAGGCAGGCATGGAAGGGCCTGTAGCCTCAGTGTGGGTTCTGTGGGTGCCGTGCCTAGACAGAGCCTGATCGGTACCGGAAACGCCCAGGGAATTGTAAGTGCTGTGACGAGGTGGTCTGTCAGACCTCGGTACCAATTTTTCAGTTGGGTGCCGCTTAGGTGACTCTGGCTTGTGATGTAATGAAGAGGTGTGTTTCTTTGAGGACTTCTTCCCTTTCTCGGGTCTTCCCTTATCAGGAACTTGCATGCCAGGATCCAAGGCAGGATGTTGTGCCTTTTCCAGCATAATCATTTTCAGGCAGAGGTCCCTGTATCTGCTTGTTCTCACCCTGAGTTTAGCGCAGTGCTGGCAGTCCTGTTGAACATGGGACTCAGTGAGGCATTTGACACACTAAGAATGTCCGTCAGAGATGGGCATAGCCTCACTGCAGGCCAAACGATGTTTGAAGCCTGGCATCATCAACAGGGTGAACAGCAGGAATGTAACTTGGAGAAAAACAGGATTGACTGATTGATTGATTGATTGATTCCTTCCTTCGAAGGTGTGAAGAAAGAAAGAAGAGATAAGGAACTGAGAAGGAGAGTGGCTGCACATGCACAGTTGTGCCGAGCAGCTCACATGTGCCTTCCCTGCCACACATGCGCGCCCCCCCCCCACACGCACTACCGTGAAGAATCTGGTCTGTGGTACTGAGACACAGACACCTGCTGTGGAGCACCCACAGGGACATCTCTCAAAGAACAACAGAAATGTGAAAGTGAACAGCATTGTTTTAACCAGATTGGTATAATTGCTTATTTATTGCAAAATAGGACTGCACAACAAAAAAAATATCCCTGATAGGCATATGGCATGTTTTGAAAAGAACCTGATGCATCTGAAATAGATTAATTCTTATTTATATGATTTGTATACTACCCCAAGGGTACTTAATTGAAATGACACTTGAACTATAATCTCAAATCCAGACCCAGGGAATAGCACTTTTTAATTCGTGTTGGATGTTATAACATTGGATACTTCTGAAGTCCTGCCACTCCAACCATCCTTATAATAATTTGAATACATCTTAGTCTGTATCAGACAATGTCTTTATGAGATACAGGTCTTCTGATAAGCCAAAAGACCCAAAACCCTGACATCCTGTACATTGTAACCTGGAAAGACAAACCTGAAAGACATTTGTATCCACGTTTTATTATTTTATTACCTTAATGAGGACAACTACAGAACCCTGGTTGAAAGAGGGGTTTTGGAACTATATCTCTAACATATGGACACACTCATATATGTTACTAAGTCAAGAGAGGCCCTCATATGAAAGGTGCTATCAAGCAGTGGTTCTCTACCAGGGTACTTGTGCTCTTGGGGGGGTATCAGGTCTTCCAGGGGGTACATCAAGTTGCCAAGGTATTTGCTTGGTTTTATAACAGGCTAGTTGAAAAGCACTAGAGAAGTCAGTACAAACTAAAATTTCACACAGTGACTTATTTATATTGCTCTATATCAGGGGCAGGCAATTTTTGATGGGGGGGGGGGGGCGCCGCCACTAAGAATTTGATAAGTGATCAAGTGCTGCACTCTTCCATGATATTAAATGGAAGAGGTGTAGGGACTGGGATGGAGGTTGGATGCAGAAGGGA
The DNA here is from genome assembly GCA_032595735.1 of Pelochelys cantorii. NCBI lineage: Eukaryota > Metazoa > Chordata > Testudines > Trionychidae > Pelochelys > Pelochelys cantorii. The sequence continues at coordinate 325,156,863 of CM064326.1, read as the reverse complement.
GCTTGAGGTAAGGGACTCAAGTGCAGAAGGGTGTGTGGGGTCTAGGAGGGAGTTTGGGTGAAGAAGGGGATTGTGACACCTAGGGCATGTGACTGGGGCACAGGAGGGGATGCAGGGTTTTGCGTTGTGACCTAGGGCAGGAGGGGGCTGTGACTTGGGGCAGGGGTTTGAGGTATAGGTCTGGGAGGAGGTATGGGTGCAAGGGGGGCAGAGGTTTTGGGTTATGTGGGGTAGGGGTACAGAAAGGGGAGACAGAGGTTTGGGGGGAAGGAGAAGGCTGGGGTGCCAGAGGCAAACTGTGGCCAGGAGAGGCTTACCTGGGCAACTCTGGCTAGCAGCTAAGCAGGCTCCCGGCCTTCCATGCCCTGCAGGCTGCTCAGAGCAGCTGGCTGTGGGGCCATGTACATCTGTGAACAACTGTGAGCCTGGAGGGGTGGGAGGAGACTGTGTGTTCTGCCTGTTCTTCTAGCCAATGGGAGCTGCAAGACTGTGCTGGGGGCAGGAACAGACAGGAACCGCACACAAGCCTTTCCTCCCTCCACCCCAACCCCAGAATTGCAGATGTTCAGAGTCAAACAGGGCCTCAGAGTTGGCTTTTCTGAGTAGCATAAGGGGTCAGGACAGTCAGGCAGCCTTACTGAGGCTGCTACTATGTCCACAGACTGTATCAGTGACTTGTCGAGCCAGATCCGGACCGTGGTGCATATTTTGCCCGGTTCTGCTCTATATACTACACACTGAAATGTAAAATAAATTTTGTATTCCAGTTGATTTATTTTATGTTATATGGTAAAAATAAGTAAGTAATTTTTCAGTAAACTGTGTGCTGTGACATTTTTATGTCTTACTTTGTAAGCAAGTAGTTTTTAAGTGAGATGAAACTTGAGGATGTCCAAGGCAAATTACCTTCCTGAATGGAGTACAGCAATCTGGAAATGCTGAGAGCCACATACATGGTTGCACAATTTAACTGAGCATTGTTATCTGATTAGTGTACAGTAATGTGCCCTCTAAAATATATTTATATATTCAAGCCTTCTTCTCATTAAACAGATCTAAAAATAGGAACATTTGAGTAAAATCAATTATTTTGTAGAATGAAAAAAGTCTTTAATGAAGTCGTGGTCACACAATTACACAGTCCAGGTCAGTTTTGTGAAGGCCAGGACTCTATTAGGGTTTAAAAAAGAGCTTGATAAATTTTTGCAGGTTAGGTCCATAAATGGCTATTAGCCAGGGATAAAGTATGGTGCCCTAGCCTTCATAACAAGGGCAGGAGATGGATGGCAGGAGATAAATCACTTGATCATTGTCTTCTGTTCTCCTTCTCTGGGGCACCTGGCATTGGCCACCGTCGGCAGATGGGATGCTGGGCTCGATGGACCTTTGGTCTGACCCAGTATGGCCATTCTTATGTTCTTATGTTTTGGATGTGTTAATGCAGCTGAATTTCCACTTAATAAAACATGCCCAAAGCATATCTAAACTCCCTTTTCATTTTCATCCTGTTCATTTTAATTTCCAAGCACTAAAACATGGTAAAATCTTAAGCAATGTGTATGTTATCAGAATTATTTGTGCTAAAATTAGAAACAGCTTTCAGCCATAGCAATAAGCAGCACATTTATCATATGCAAAACTTGAAGGGGGTAAGGGAGTTATAATTAACTTGTAAGGAAAAAATTAGGAGAACTACTTCATTTCTGTAACCAGGCAGCACAATTTATTGTGAATGAATTCCATAAAATAAAATCATAATCTATTACAATAACAAAAGACTATTTGTTGTTATTTTTGCATAACAAGTTGGCTGTGTGAGACACTGATGACATTCTGTTAGTCACCCCAACGTGCAGAATCACAGTTCAGCATAGCAGCTTATGCACACCAACACAAAACCACCATCCTGAAGTACTTACCAGTCCAATAAACTGTACAAAACAATCATAGCATCAAAAAGGAGGATATAAGGAGGCATAAGGTAACTAACTGAAAGTAAAAAACAGCTCAAACAACAACTGACATTAGAATTCATACAAAGAAAATTACAAAAAGTGACTGAAAGAGGAGCTAGAAAACACAATCTTGTTTAATGATAGCTAAAGAAAACTGCAGTCAAATATTACAAGAGATGTAAACTTCTTGCCATGAACTGCAGATTGGAAGTACTTTCTCAGTAATAAGGAAATAATATATGATAAACAAAATAAAAAAATACTTGTTATACACTGCAATTCAGAACATTATGAGCTTTACTTTTTACTCCTAAAATTCTTATTGTAATAATTCACCAGTTACATAATTTTAAATTTAAAATTAAGTTAGTCATAACCTACATTATAAACAGAAATTATTAAAATGTTAAAATATTACCTTGATTTCTCTTTGTTCAACAGATTTTTCCCATATTTGTTGATCATATGCCCCAATCTATAAAGCAAACAAAAATGTGTTTCATTAAATGTAATTGAATTTACATTATGCAGCAAAAAACCAGCTCTTTCTTCAGAGAGTTAAGGTATAACATGAATGGAAATATTATACCATAGTTTCGTAAAAGATACTTATTTACAAAGAAACCTACATTTTTCTACTCCTTCCCATTTCTCATTTCCATTATGTCATAAAAATTGAGTGTATTTTAAAGAATACACATGGCATCAACAGCTTAAATTGAAAGTTCTTAGCAATGATCATGCAAGAAGCCAGTTTCATTTATTCTCCTAGTCTTGTAATCTTCCTGTATTGAATTTCTTTTCTCTATCACAGAGCCAGAGATTTTTTGCTAACCCAGTACCCAGCTGAGATGGGGACAGGTGCATACACGCTCTGTTGCTTTATGCTGCTGCCCAATCATATGAGAGGGCAAAACAGCCCCAGATCCTCCTCATTCCTCTTCGCCAAACTCCAATATATAAGGAAAGGAGAGCGGGGCATGCACTCAGGACAGACTGCTAAGCCAATCCTGGTGAGGCCATGCTGACCGTATAGGGATCATGCTAGCATGATCCTGTTTGGCTTGAACATCTGGGGAAACACAGGAGGGGTAGGCAAACAATCATTTATTTTTTCCAAGACAGTAGGAAAGTGTCTGGTCAAAGATCCTTTACTAAGACCTCCCTAAAACAAAAGAGCAGGCACTTTCTGTTGAGACAAGTAGCCAACAAGTCTATGTGAGGCACTGCTCCGCAGATTTGAAAAACAAATCACGCTATATCCAGGCTGAAAGACCCAGGCTGAAAGACCAGTACAGATTCTCGCTGAATGATCTGCTTAGGCAATGATCTGCTCGCTGAACGATCTGCTTAGACAAAGCTGTACTGAACACCAGAAAGGTGCAAGGATTTGAGATGTGTTGTTCTGGTGATAAAATACTCCTAAAGATGTATCACCTTTAAACAGAGACAATCTGAATTGGACACTCCACACCTGTTCAAATAGAAAATTGCTGCAGTGTTGTCTATGAGGACTTGTAGGGTTACTCCCTTCATATGAGGAGAAAGGACTGGTAAACAGCTCACAATTTATATGTTTTTGTGGAGAGCCCAAATCTTGAAGTCACAGACACTGAGTCTGCAGGTTTCCGAGGTAAGCTCCCCAACCGTGGCCCGAGGCGGAATGCGGCAGCTGGCGCCCCAGGCGGAACGCGTGATCAGCGCCCCCGCCTGCACGGCCATCAACGGAGTGACGTCATCATTGGGCACCTCGTGACGTCATCATTGGGCGCCGTTGAAGGCGGCGCCCTCGGCGACGGCCGAGTCAGCCTATAGTCACGGGCCGCCCCTGCTCCCCAATCTTGAGAATCATAGGGTTTCCAGGGACCACAAGAGCCATCCAGTCCAACCTTCCTCCAAGATGCGAGACCTGTTGTGTCCAAGCCATCCAAGACAGATAGCTATCCAGCCTCCTTTTGAAAGCCTTCTCCAGTGAAAAAGGTTCTACAACCTCCAGAGGCAGTCTGTTCCACTATGCTACTGTTCTTACCAGTTTTTCTACAGATTTAATCTAAATTTGCTATGCTGTAGTTTGAACCCACTGCCTCTTGTCCTACCCACAGTGGCAGAAGACAACACCTTTTCTTCATCTTTTTCAGGCAGACTTTCAAGTATCTGAAGACCGCTATCATTGTCCCCCCTTAATCTTCTTTTTTCTAAACTAAACATACCCAGTTCCCTCAGCCTTTGTTCATACAACTTATATTCTACCCCTCTGACTATCTTTGCCACTCACCTCTGGATCCTTTCCAGTTTCTCTACATTCCTTTTATACACTGATGACCAAATTGGACACAGCGCTCCACCTGAGGCTTAACAAATACTGTAGAGCAGTACTTTATCACCTTCTATGACTTACATGTTATGCCTCTGTTAAAGCAAATGTCATTTTAGATCGCATTTTTTACAACAGTAGCATATGTTGCCTCATGTTGAGGCTATGACCCACCACAACACCCAGATCATTCTCAGCAGTCCTGCTGCCAACCCAATTTTCCCCCATTCTGTATTTGTCCATTTAGTTTATCTGCCCTAAGTATAGCACCTTATATTTGTCTTCTTTTAATTTCATTTTTGCTGTCTAAAGCCCAGTTCTCTAATTTATCTGAGCTTTAGCGCTATCTATCTTCTAGTTTTTGCTATCTGCAAACTTGATGCCAGATCCCAGCATGAGCCAGGACTGAGCCAGCCTGCCCGGGTGCTGGCTCTTACTGCCAGGACCCAGCATCAACCCCCACTGCAGCTCTGCACTACAAGCACTATGAGCCAGTGCAGGGGTAAATGCCCGTCCCAGCACAAAACAGAACTGAGCCAGCCTGTCAGACAGACCACTAAAAAATGTACTTGCCAGGGGAAAGGGGGGGGGGGGAGGGAGAAAGAGAAGGAGTGTTGCATGTAGTCGACAGTGTTAATTGATAAGTACCCGCTTACTGGTTAATCATTTGACTACACTATTACATCCCTACTAAAAACCAGGTATATTATAGCTACCACATTCCTACTATGCACCAAACCAGTTACCCTGTTGAAGAAAACTAAGCTGGTTTTGAATGATTTGTCCTTGGTAAATCCATGCTGGTTGCCAGCAATTACCCCCTTCATCTTCCAGGTATCTGCAAATTCAATGTTTCATACATTGCTCTAGTAGCTTCCCAGCTATCAAAGTCAGGCTGACTGGCCTATAGATTGCCAGCTTTCCCCTTTTTACAGATGGGCAGTACATTAGCTCTTCTCCAAACTTTTGGCACCTTTCCTGTCATCCATGAGTTTTTACATATTATTGCCAGTGGCTTCGAAGTATCTTCAGCTGAACAGAATCTACCTGCACTGATTTTAATTCATTCAAATCAAATGAAGTGTCCATAAACCAGAGTCAGTGTAGGTAAGGGAGGGATTTGTATAATTGTGATTCCAGTGCTGTAGCCTGGTTCACACTGGCTCTTTACAGTACTGTAACTTGCTGTGCTCAGGGGCAGGAGGGTGTTCATTACCCTGACCCAGAAAGTTAGAGTGCTGTAAAGTGCCAATGTAGGCTTAACTTTAGTCTGTGTCTTTACCACAAACTAGGGACAAGAGTCCTCTGCTTTCATGTTAGATCTCTCTGAGGTAATGCAAGTATAAACAGCTGCATTAGCATGAGTACCAACAGAACACTCTCACCAGTTTCAGGAGGGTTTGTTCTCAGCATGGCTCAGCTGGGCTGCCTGCCACTACCAATGCTACTGTAAATTAAACTGCCCTTTATTCTTGTACTAGCTCAGTTCCTTAAATGGCACCCAAAACTTAACTCTTATTTTTTCCCCACCAACCATCCCTGCTTTCCCAATTTTCTTAACATCTCCTCCCTCCCTCATATTCAGGCCCATAAGATGATTTTACTCTTCTATCATCTGTGCCTCACACTTCTAGACCATGTTCAAATCTCACTATTTCTTCCTTCAGCATTTCTCAGATCATCCTTTTCTTTCAGTTGCTGCAGCTAAAATTCCTATTCACTTTATCTCCCATCTCGATTACTGTAATTTCATCTCTTTGGCCTCCCTGATGTCTACCTGTCTTCTCAATTCTAAATGCTACCACTTCAATTTCCTTACTCATTACCTCACACTCACACCCCTGCCACTGTATTAAAATGCAAACTTCTTGTCCTTTTATGTTAAGACCTGCATAATTCTGCCTCTCCCTACCTAATCACTCTGATTTCTTATCCACTTGTAATTCTTTCCAGTATATTCACAAGCACAGCAAAAATGCCAGCCTTAATATACCCCATGTGCTTTTTTCCATGGAATGCCCTTCCTGAAATGATCAGGAAAAACAGTATTCCCTACAACTTATTTTTAAAGTTTATTGCTTGTATAACTGACAGCCATTGTTGAAAACTGCCATCAGTGGTTTATATTGTCTGAGTCAGTGATATATTTAAACTTGCTTGCACTATGTAGCTAGCTAAGAGCAAGAAACATTTCAGCAAGTTGTGATGGAGTATAATGGAGCCTTATGTAGGCTACTAACTGCTTTGAAATCCTCCATTTTCTTACAGCTGTTGCAGAACTGTGCTCCAAAGTTTAACCTTTCACTTTATGCTTTTAACAAAAATGTGTTTAACCCTAGAACTGCCAATCATGAGCATTCAAAAATTATAACTCAGTCCCTCCAAAAAAATCATGACATTAATTTTAAACTAATGATTTTAAAAAGAAACAACATTTAAGGGAGACCTGAAGCACCTTAGAGACTAATATTAATTAACAAATATAAATATATATATTTTTTTTAATCTCAAAGGTGCTACAGGACTACTTTTTTGTGCGGGGGAGTTTATTTGCCTTTTAGTGTTGGAAGCAGATAGGGTTCAACATGAAATTTTCCCCCAAAATCATGAGGATTAAAATCTTTTTTAATCCAATTTTTAAAAGAAAGTGGAGATTCTGAGATACTCTGTTTCCAGCTGTTGGGGACTTTAAGAAGAAAAATACTAATCAGAAAACTCAAAATAAAAATATTGATAATAAGCAACTATTATATCCTTCATGATTATGAAGATATCTTTTTAAATATGTGATTATAAATTAGAGATATGAATGGTTAACAGGTAAGCATCACCCTTACCAGGTGACGCTTACCAGTTATGGTTAATGGGTGGAAGCTGGAGCAGACCTCCCCCACCCACAATGGACAGGGGGCTGCTCCAGCCTTGCAGGACCTGTGTTCCAGCCAGGCTGGAGCTGCCTCCATCAGCAACAGGCCCGGCCTGGCACACTGCATATGGAGGAAAGGTGCCCCAGCCCACTTAGATACATCCCCAGCCACAGCAGGCCCAGCCTGGCCAGAACAGTGCACCATAGGCAGAGCCGTTCCAGCCTGGCCATGGCAGGCAGGCCCCTCCTCCTCCCCCGGTTAAGCAGTTAACCAGTTAAATATAACACTTAACCAGTTCACTGATTAAATGGGATTTTACATCCCTACTGTAAACAAAGTGTTGTTTTCCTGAGTCTGCAGGAGCCTGAAACAATAGTTCTGAAAAGAATGAACTGTTCCACTCATCTCAATAGAATATGAGATCCTAAAACACAATAATATTTATGTGTATATAGCTGGACGGTCACCTGCTCCAGACATTAAAGGGGTTAAAAACAGCCCTGAGAAAGGGCTGTCCCGGGAGCCAGAGATGAGCTAGTAACAGCCAATCAAGGGCCAGCTAAGCTCTAATAAGTAGTACTCCTGGAGGAAAAAAGGACACACTCTTGCCCCAGTTCTGTAAGAAGAGGGACCTAGCTACCTGTTAGCACAGGTTTACCAGAGCAGTGCTGGAGGAAGGCAGGGGAGCCAGGGGGAGCCAAAGGAGCTCAGGCCTGAATAAATCCTAGGCTGATGCCCAGCGTGGGAGTAGGGAGGCAGGAATGCAGTCAGGGCAGGAGAAGGCAACAGGTCCACACCCCCTTGCCTATGATTAGTGGCCATTTCAGACTGCAGTTTGTCCCTGAAGCAGAGGCTAGATGACATGGGGAAGTGGGTCACTGAGGCAAGGTGGATATAGGGGGTTGGGAGCTCCCTGGGGGAGAGGACCTCAGAGTGTGGGGCCACTGAAGCAGGGCAGTACCCATAGGGAAGGATGCCAGGGCCTGGGAGGGATGCGGGTCCTGATACAAGGTGGTGGAGGACAGACAGTTAACAGCAGGCGAGACCCCAGCCGGAAGAGGGCTGGACTGATTCCCTGAGTGATCAGTAGAAGGTGCCATCGTGGTGAGTCACAATGTGTTACAGTATATAAGAGTCAGAGGTCTAGAGTACCAAAAAGCCCTGAGGGCCAAGGTTCAAGATCCCTGATCCTTGACAATGTGTGATCCATGAAATTCACAATCCATTTTGGTCAATTTCAGTCATAAAATGTTAAATGTTGTAAATATCTGAAAAAGTGAAATTTATATCTGAAATTTCACATTTGTGTAACTGTGGGAGTCCCAACGCAAAACAGGTTCTGGTGAGAGGGGTCACAAGGCCCCCACAATAGGGTATATTACCACCCTTACTTCTGTGCTGCTGTCTTCAGACACAGGTAGCCAGAAGGCAACTGCTAGCTGAGCACTCAGCTGTGAAGGCAGTGCTGCCCAGTGCCTACAGCAACAGCACAGCAATCCAGGTAGCAACACTGCCTTCAGAGACGAACTCCCAAGCTAGTAGCAATAAGGCAGTGGTCTCCAACCTTTTTACACCCAAGATCACTTTTTAAATCTCAGAACAAGTGAAGAGCTACCGCCTCATCCTTCCCCCAAGACCCCACCCCTTCCTTGAAGCCCCGCCCTCTCTATTCTCCTCCTCTCCATCACCTGCTATCCCCAGCCCTTATACACTCTACACTGCCACTTCCCCCCCCCCCCCCCGCAATTCTTCTGTTGGAAGAGATTTTTCCAACATTTGGCCTGTCTAGACTGGACCAATTGTCAGAAAAAACCCTTCTTTTGGAAGCCCCCTTATTCCACGTGGAATGAGGAATATAGGGATTACTGAAAGAGCATGTTTGCTCTTCCACTAAAAAAAACAAAAGAACAAATACATCCCTGGATGCAGAAGAATTTTTCCGGAATCTCTCTGGAATCCTGGAAAAACTCCGATAGTCTAGCCGTACCCTCACTGGGTTGAGACAGGATGTGCGGGCTCTGGGGTAGGAATGAGGGATTGGGGTGTGGGAAGGGGTGAGAGGTGCAAGTTCTGGGAGGAAATGTGGATGCAGGAGGTGGTGGAGAAGGGGACCATGGCTCGGGGAGGGGGCTCCAGGCTGGGGAGTGTTGGGGTACTAAGTCTTGTGGATGTGAGGGTGTAGGAATTTGGGTTGGGGTATGTGAGGGGTTCAGGGAAGGGGGATCCAATGTATGATAGGCTCAGATCTAGGGTCTGGGGGGTGCAGGAGTGTAATAATGCTGTGGCCAGATGGGGGCTTGGCCCCAATTGGAGGTTTGCTGGCCAGGCTTCATTTTTAAATAAAATATTATGTCAAACACAAAAAGTTTCTGCATTGTCTTTATGTATGAGAAGGGCAGGGAACCTGTTTTGAGTCAGGGGTCACTGACCTACAGAAAAGTCAGTTGGGGCCACACAGGAAAATGGAAAAAAAAAAAAAAAACAACACACATACCACCTCCTCCAAAACCCCCCCATGCCTCACTAATGTGGCCCCAAATGTGCTGGTGGGGGCAGGGGACATGGTGGCAGGAGACAGGGTTCTGGGGTGAGAGCAGGGTGCCGGTGGGGGAGAGGGGACAGGGGGGCGAGGGGTAGGGGGCCAGTGGGAGCAGGGAGTCCCCTACACCCGCCTCCTCCCAGGACTCCTTCTCTCCCCCCACCCCCAGCGGAGCAGGGAAGCCCCAGCACGCGCCTCCTCTGGGGCCAACTCTCTCCTCCCGCAGAGAAGGGTGCACCTGGGCTGAACACCATGGCAAGCTGGCCGGGCAGCTGCTCCTCTTTGCTCCAGTCCAGCTGCCCGTACTCCTGATGATCAGGAAACCCTTCCTCCTTGCTCCAGCCCAGCTGGAGTGAGGCACAGCCTCCCCGGGCTGAGCGCGGTGCAGCTGGGCTGAAGCAAAGAGGAGTGGCTGCCCAGCCAGCTGGCCATGGTGTTCAGCCCAGGTGCACCCGCTCCACGTGGGCTTGCGCAGAGGGGAAGCTGCCTGGCCAGCTGGCCGTGGACTTCAGCAGAAGCAGAGGCTGCGCCACGCTCCAGCTGATCGGGCGGCTTCTCCTCTGCTCCAGCCCACATGGAGCGTGGTGCACCTGGACTGAACACCATGGCCAGCTGGCCAGGCAGCCGCTCCTCTTTGCTCCAGCCCAGCTGCCCTGCACTCAGCCCGGGGAGGCTGCACCTTGCTCCAGGTGGGTTGGAGCAAAGAGGAAGGGCTTCCCGATCAGAAGGAGTGCAGCGCAGCCTCCCTGGGCTGAACGCAGGGAAGCTGGGCTGGAGCAAAGAGGAGTGGCTGCCTGGCCAGCTGGCCATGGTGCTCAGCCAGGGTGCACCATGCTCAACATGGGCTGGAGCAGAGGGAAAGCTGCCCGATCAGCTGGAGCGTGGCACAGCCGCCTCCGGCTAAATGCCACAGCCAGCTGGCCAGGGTGTTTCAGCCCTCCCAACCCAGCAGATCCCACCACGCCGCCACAGCTATTCACCTGTGTTGCTGCTCCGTGAGTAGCTGCTCCGCAAATCAAGAGTGCCAATTTAAAATTAGTGCACAGGCGCACAGTTCAGAGGGAGCTGAAGATCAACTCACAGAGCCCCTGCGATCGACCGGTAGATCACGATCTACTGGTTGGTGACCACGGCCATAGAGCTTCCTGCAGCCAGGAAAGGCTTACAGAGACAGGTCTGACCCAGGCTCAGAGCAGCCTGTGCAGAGGAAGACACAGTTGTGTCCCTTCACAGCCCACCCAGAACTAGCAGATGGAGCCCAGCACACAGTAGTGGGCCCCAGCTGGAGTGGCCCCAGCCCGGCCCCTCCCCAACTCCAGGCCAAGCACTTAAGAATTCAAGAAGCCTGAGGCTTGCTGCATGGGTAGGGATGGGAGGGACATGGATGTACCTTGGGGATCTGGGAGGTCACTCACTCAAAGCTGACTCTACCTACCCTAGAAGAATGACCTCCCCTATAACGCCATCCTCATTTCTGCCCTGCTGCTGGTGGTAGTGCTGCCTTCAGAGCTTGGCTCCTAGCCAGCCAGACTCCATTCTCCAACTCAGTGAAATCTGGTCTCTCCTACAATAACCAGTTTTCTGCAACACATTTTTCATGACCATAAATCTGGTATGGCCTTAACTATAACCACCAGACCCTTTCAACATCACTAGCGGTATGTTTGTTACTGATTCACTAGTTCTTCAGATTTATTCTAGTTTAACAATGAGCAACCCATCAGTTAATCCTACCAGTGAGATGTTTCTTACTGTATCTATATTAAATCTGTCTGCAAGATACTCACAGAATATTTTACATGAGCACAAAACCCTGATTTTAAACCAATGCATCATGTAAATTTATTGGAGTTCAGTTTCCAAACTCAAAATAGGCATGAATAGAAAAGTTCATCAATCAAGCTTTACTTTAAAGTGTCATAATTTCTTTTAAATATTAAGTATATGAAATCTAGGCACCTGTACTGTGGCCATTAGAGACCCTATTGCACCAACAAGAGAGTTTTCCAAAACATTGTACATATATGAGATTGATGATTTCCTGGAATGTAGCATAACTGCAATAATTTTATTCAAAAGCTCTCTCTTTTCAAGCCTTTTACATTTTCAGCATAACTCTCTTTTTTGGACCTAGTAGTTGAGTCTTCATCGCAAATTCAGCATTAGCCTCTAAAACGCTGAAGACAGAGAGTACATAGCTGAAATGCCTTTCTCTAACTCACCCAAGAAAAATCCACAGTAGTAGAGGCAGAGCAACAGGAAGATCTGAAGGTGCAATCTGAACACCAAGAGAAAAAATATTCCAAATGTCATTAAGAATTTGGATAGCAGGAGGAAGATACTGTATAGAATCATGTAATAAGACTATCATAGTGCATACACAAAAAGGAGCAGAGTCAAGGCTGAACAGGCAACCTTAACCTTGTCATTTCCCAACTTTTTAGTGTTTCGATTTTCAAATGCAACATTGTTAGACTTTTTGTAACAAATATCCCTAAAAAACCCACCATATTTCAACTATTTGCTGAATATCTAAGGTTCTCCAGATACCACACATATGATGCGCTATACTTCCTACTATGTACAACTAATTGGGCAACAGTTCTTGCCTCATTCCATGATAATGAGAAAGGCTGGACTCCATAGGCATGCTTCTCTTCCAGTGCATCTTTATAAAATTAAACAGAGATACAGTATTCCCTATGAGGTTTGTTAAGCTGCCTGTACATTATTATAAGTAATCTTGCAGTAGCAGCCAAAGATCTCAATCAAAGTACTAAAGGCCATTTGACAAACCTCCAAGACTGACCTCTTTTGAGAAGTTGTGGTTTTAATAGAACTACATGTTACCCGAAATGAGGACAATAAGTGGTTGTGTTTATAACTCCCCAGACAAATTCGTTAAGTGAATACATTTTTACATAGCTTTACTTCATTTTAATTGACATACAGATGGTGCTGTAACAGGCGACCCCTGGAAGGTGCTTCCTGGTGTGCTGACAAAGCCACTGACACTCACCACCTTAATCTCTGGGGCTTCTCACCACCCTGTCCTGTTGGGCCAGACCACTTGGTCACCCCCCAGCCAAAGCACAGAACTGAGTTCACTGTCCTTCTACCCTCCCACCCCCTCGCACCTCCCCCAGAAGAGCAATACCAACACTGAAACTCTTCAGGTCTGAGGAAAATGCAGTTTGGGGCACAACTACCAGGTAACCCGCTCCCCATATAGAATCAGAACCCCAAATAAATCATTCAGGTAAGTCCCCTTTAACAATAAAAGGAAGATGTACACATTGATTGCTCCCCCAGGCAACAATTATTCAAACTTGGTTTGATAGTAAATAAAAGTGATTATGTACAAACAGTAGGATTTAAGTAGTTGCAAGTGAAAACAGACAGAGCAAAGTGAATTACAAATTAAAACAACAGAAAATGCATTCTAACATTCTAAAGCTTACAGCAAACTTACCCTAAAACTGTTCTTATTTCAGCTAAATCTCCAAGCCAGGGAAGATCTTTTTCCCCAGGGTTTCTGGTCCATTCTTTTGGGAGTTACATGCTAGCCAAAGAAAAAGGGCCTGAAAACTCTGTATCTTAAATAGCCTTCTTTTCAGGCGGGAATTCAGGTAGTTTTCCATGGAAGGGGAGAATGTGAAACACAGGTCAGACCCTACCAGTTAAGGTGGTAACATGTCGTAAGACCAATCACTGTTAAAACTCAAAAGGACAAAACAAGCTGTTTACATGTGATCACCCATACATTGAGGGAAACACCTTTGATGGCTTTCATTTGCACATTTAAAGCCATAAACCATTCCATACTCCATATCTCTAACTTTACATACAAGGGTGATATTTTGGTGAATGTAAGATATACAAATCCAGCAGATTGTGACATTAAAATTGATAGTTACATGAGGTATTTTGTCCAAAGCATCTTCAAGTTACACATATGTGTGTCCAAAAGTCAATTTCATAAAGCATGGGAAGGGGAACAGTTACAGGTACCTCTTATACAGCTCAAAGAATGCTATTACTTGGTTTAAAAAAAAAAATCAGTAATTTTTATAGTAACTGATACATTCATCAAAGAAAACTAAATTGATACAAAATAAGTTATTTCAAAGACAATTAATCTGTGATTCAAGTAATGCCTAGTGCTAACTGTGTTTGTATTGTAAATTATTTCTTCCCAGCATTGTGCTTGTGAACAGACAGAATAAATAAGCCATATGTCCGATAAGACTGAATTTGAGCTTTGTGAAGGACACTGAAATTCACTTTTAAGCTAAAGTAGTGATGGTATCAACATGTAGTCCAATACTCACAAAGCCTTGTGACTCCAGTGGATCCATTAATATTTCAGGAGACATTTATAATTTATGCCCAGGATGAACTTCCATTCTCCAAGATTATATTCCTGAGAATACACACTTGGCTCTTTCATTACATATGTTTTAAGTGCCTAGCACAACAAAATAAGTTAATCCATAATGAGAAAAAAAAACAAAAAACCTCACAAAAACCCTAATGATACTATATTTTTCTGTTTAGAAATTCTAAATAATGATGCAACATCACATTTAATACCAGAATTCCAAAAGATACCTAATAAAATCCTAAGAGCAAATTCATTTTTGAATTAATTTCTATGGACCTTCTGTTCTAAAAATATAATAAAGAATTTAGTTTCATTCTTTGAGTGCCTAGTATAACTGCATTTACCAAAATTAGGGATGTTAGAAAGCGGTTATTTTAATAATCGTATAACCGCTAAATTTCTTAGCAGTTACACAGTTACTCAATGTCCCTCAGGAGTGGGTCCAGCAGCCAGTGCTCTCCCAGCTCCACTCACAGTGAGCTCCTTGAGATCCCGCGCTGCTGCCCCTGTGTCAGAGGAAGACAGTTTAAAAACCAGCTCTCTGCGCACACTGGCTGCCACCTGATATAGAGGCAGCAGCGCAAAGCAGCAGCAGCCCCTGTCCAGGGCAGAGAGGCGGGGGGGCTGAGCTCTCTGTGGACAAAGGCTGCTCTGTAGTGCTGGAACAACCTCTGTCCTCACCTGAAACCTACACCCCGAGCCCAACATAACCCCATGCATCCCAATCTTCTGCCCTAGCCCAGAGCCCTCTCCCACACCTCAAGCCCCTCATTCCCAGCCCCACCCCAGAGCGGAGACCTCACTCCCCTCCTGCACTCCAACCCCCTGTTCCAGCCTGGTGAAAATGAGTGAGGGTAGAGGACAGTGAGCAATGCAGGAAGAGGGGATGGAGTGAGCAGGAGGCAGGAGTAAACAGGAAGCAGGGCCTTGGAGAAATTTTGTGCAATTAGAAAGCTGGCAACCTTAACAGTTGGTAGAGCCCCAGTAACAAGGGTAGTTTACATGTTTACGGCCTAGTGGCCTAGAGTCAGCATCTCTGTTTAATTATGAAAATTATTTGTGAAAGGGTCAGTGATGCCTATCAGGGTCTGAGAGCTAAGCTGGAAGGAAAGTTGCAGGTAGGAGATTGCTTAAGAAGTAGTCACAAAAGGAGTCAGAGAGATGCCGAATGACAGGCCTCTGGGCCACTGCCTACACTAGGCAGGTGAATAGCATTGTATTACTTTGAAAGTTGTTTAGTTTAAATTAATAAACCATATCCTTATATGTAGGGTGCCTAATTCTTTCCATTAAAAGGTCACAAATATTTCATTTTTGCAAAGCTGTTTAACACTTTTAATCTCTACAGAAGGCCTTTGAAGTTCAACTGTCAGAAAAATCCTGTGGGATCACCAAGGGCCTTGTCTTTGTCCCATGAAATCCCATTAGGTATAGTTAAGTTTTAAACTGTTAAAATTACTCCTTTTCTTCTCTTACAATTATAACAAAATTTTGGTAGAATGCCAAAACAACTGACCATGAATGAGGACCTGTGCCATTACCAACGTACCAATAGCACAACACATGCTACTCTGGGAACACCAAGAACAGTCTTCCCAGGAGTAGGGAAGAAAGAGTTGGTTCGTGCTTCCCCAATTCTCCTTCCCACAGAGACGGAAAAGCCCAACTCTTCTGTGGCTTAATCTGTAATGAAAGAGGTGCCAAGGCTCAAGCAATTTTTATACTTTCATAACTAATGTGGCAATCACGAGGTGCCAGGGCTATGAAGTGATGAATCTAGAGGTGCTGCAGCTCAGCCCTGGCACAAATTAAGCACTGCACCTCTCCTTCTGGGACCATCATATGATGAAAACGATTACCCCAACCTCTCAGTGGCAGAGGAAAAAACAAGTGCCCCAACTAAAACCCAAGATTCAAGGCACAGCCCTACTGATCCCACTCATCTCTACGGTACCACATGAAGCAGGCGCTCCCTCCTCAACTCCATCTTTTGGGGAAGAGAAAAAAATAGTCAGGCAAACGCCCTGACACCACTCCCCAGATCAGTCAAACTATATGGCCCAAGCAGCCAATTTCCTTCCACTCTGGGATAAAAGCTTTCTACTGCTGCCAGCAAATGCAGTATTTCAAGCGGCAGAATTGCATCCTGAAGAAAGATTCAGGGTACAAAGCTTGAAAATAATGCATTGAGAAGAGAGGAAGGGAGATGTTATAGTTGCAGAACTTTTTCACTTTTTCCCTTTTAAGTAAAGGCTAGAAAATAAACTGCATTAAAGATTGTTATTTAACAGATTTTACGTTGCAAAGTCAAGTACTTGAAAATACTGAACATAGGGAATGAGGAATCTATTATATGGTTGTTTTTAAACTTCATTATTCAATGTCTTATATAATGCAAGTTATTCAGATTTTGGGCTGAATACAGAATTATTTATTTCTTTGTCTTTTCTAGAGTATTCACGTAATAATGAATCTCTCTCCCCAGTGAGACAGTATCATAACCCCCATTTTACAAATAGCCTCAGGCAAACCTCTAACTTTGGCCACCTCAGGACCTCCTCCTGACTCCTAACCATGTTTTCATGTGTTCAGCTATTTTACTTCCAGAATTGCTAAGCACACACAACTTCCATTGACCTTAGTTGTAATTGCAATGATTCAATCACTTCCTCAGAACTGGTCCAGGAACACATTAATTTGAAAATTAAATAATCCTGCCTGGCATTCACCTGTCTTAAGCACAAGACTATCTTCTCTCTTTCAACAGTTCCTTACCTCGTTCCTTACATATCTTCCAATTTCTACACCAAATGAGGCAGGGACTCTACAAACAGCCTAATTTCACAACACTTCCTGACCACTATCCACTATGTCTGAATGGCCAGGGTGCAGTAGATAAAAAAAAATAGGGTGTGATCATGGAACTAATTAAAGGCTATCATAAAGCATGCCACAAGAGAAATGAATTAATGTTGGATGGGAAACAAATATTACCTAAACTTTCAAGTCCATTACTTTGCAATCTACATAATATTTTAATGGAGAAGAGAGTGTTAGTATGTAATTGTATCTCGGAACACTAACTACTACGGGGGAGGGGGTACCCTAAAACTTCAATCTATTTGTCAGTAATTCTACCATTAGTTTCCCATACAATAAAAGATTCCTGCAGTTTTAAATTTAAACATTTTATTTTATATTTTCTAGCAAAAACCTAAATAGTGGGGGACAGGGATAACTAAACAAAGATCACTGAAGTAGTCTTCATTCATTAGTGTACTTTGAAAACATTTTACAATTAAACGTGTTCTAATATAATCAAAACTGCATCTCATTTAGTTATCAAAGTTTCAGATTTGCCTTTTCAATGTCATGTTATTCACATTTGGAAAAATTCAGCATAGTACTGCAATGATATAGTTAAAACATGAATGATTGCATCTCTTGTATGTGGGATAGTGAATCATGCTACTGAAACTGTAAACTGATGTCACCCTGCTCATAAAAATGAGATATGTATTCTCATTAGGTTGTCCCAAGTGAACAAAAATATTAAAGTTGCTAATTTACAATCCTAATGGGGGGATTAATCCATAATCTAAAAATAAAACCTTGCTTTTCATTAGAAGCTTATATAATGCATGTTACTTAAAAAAAAAACAACAGACTTTCCACGTTTACATCTTAGCATCAGAGCACTGAAATAATGAGTTCTAATCCTGTGCTGCCTTTTAACTGAAAAGCAGTTCAACTGATTAAGTATATTAAAAAACCGTGGCAGATTGATTAATGAATAGCACAGTTTGAAATTGCTGAGATTTAAAAACCAAAGCATGTAGCAACATTTAACAGGTTTCTCTTTCATTAATGGAACAGGTTAACAAATCCTAGAAACACAAATGTGGATATATAATAGATATGTTTTATAAAACATATCTGGTCAATTTCTATCAGTATAAATAACAAATTTAAAAATTTTAATGTTCTGGAAAGTATACCAATAGTCAATGAGTCAGAAGATGAATGAAATCTTTACATTCAGCCTTACAGTTTTCTTTTCCTTCAATCACAGTGTTATTTAAATACTTTTAAAAGTTGAGAAAGTGACTTAAGTACTGCATAAACCAGGGCTACTCAACAAATGGCCCAAGCGCATGCGGCCTGTTTGAGGCCCGGGGTGTGGTCTGGGTTTATGTGGGGCTCAACACCCCGCCCGCGGGTGGATCCCTTTGAACATGGCCTCCACAATGGCGAGGCATCTCCCAGGCAGCGTGCACTGAAAGACACAAGTAGATAGGCTGGCTGGAACAGATGGGTACAGGGTGTCGACATCTCTAGCCTCAAGGGAGGAGGTTCTGGGAGCGCCAGGGCATTGTGGGAAGTGCTTTGTATTCATGCCTGTCAGTGTGAAAGAAGCTATTTGCATATAATTGCATGTAAATGCAACCACACTTAAGTTGCAGCCCTCAGCATGTAATGTGAGTATCATTGTGGCCTCCGGGGCTTCCAAAGTTGAGTAGCCCTAGCATAAATGATACTTTCCCCAATACACCAGTGCTTTAATCTACAACCAAGAAATGAACACTTTCCTCCTAAACTACATTTTGCCTTAAAAAAAAAAAAAAAAAAAAACACAACAACCCAAAAATAATCAAAACATGTTTTAATGGTCTAATTACCATACGTGCTCTTAATATGTGTTTAATCAATCATTTTTGGAAAAATAGTTTGAGTTATCCATTTCAAGATACTAACAAATCAACACTTCAAGAGTGGGGAAAAAAAAGCTTAAAAACATAAAAAAGACAAAACGCACACCTAATCACCACCAAAATCCCCCTTCCTTTCTTTCACCACCACATATTTTAACTGAAAAGCTTACCTTCTTCTGGTACCAGACTATAGCATCTGTTACTTTTGACGCCATTTATTCTACTGCATTCACACGGTAGTCATTTTAGGCTGTTAAAAGAAAGACAAATTTTAACTTCCACCTTCCTAGAAAAGATTGATCAACAGGCATGTAAACTACTACCTGCAAGGGAAAGTGGTGAATAGATATGCTTACATTACATCTTGCCTCACTTTTAATAACAAGTTTTCCCCAATTAAAAAAAACTCTACTGCCATAATAAGGAAACAGAAGTTTCTATTATCTACATTGTGAAGTAATGCATACCTGGCAAACAAAGTAAGCTTTACTACCCAGCTATATCTCATAGGATACATAAGACTGATCATACTGGGTCATACTAAAGGTCCATCTAGCCCAGTATTCGGTCTTCTGACAGTGGCCATTTCCAAGTTCCCCAAAGGGAATGAATGGAACAGCATCCAGTGATCCCTCCCCTTTCACCCATTCCCAGCTTCTGACAAACAGAGACGAGGGACACCATCCCCATCCACGCTGGCTAATAGCCATTGATGGACCTAACCTCCATGAATTTATCTAGCTCTTTTTTGAACCCTGTTATAGTTTTGGCATTCACAACATCCTCTGGCAAGGAATTCCACAGGTTGATAGTCCACTGTTACCTATTAATTTCATTTGGCAATCTTCATTTGTGTTATGGGAAGGAGTAAATAACTCTTCTTTATTCAGTTTCTCCACACTTGTCATGATTTCACATTTACATTGAAATAAAAAAACAACATGGTATCAAGTCTAAGCCTGGGTCAACTGGTTCAGGCTCATACAGCTTGGGTTGCAGGGCTAAAAACTTCAACAGACCTTTGGGCTCAGGCTGGAGTCCAGGCTCTGAGACCCACTCCCACCTAGGGATGTTAAAAAAAGCAAGGTTTTTTGTAAACATGTAACCATGTGGAAGGGGGAGGCAACTCTGCAGGAGCTGGTACACAGGAAGCTGGCTCTCCGCAAGCACCACCTCCCACCTAATCCATCCTCCTCTCCCCTCGTGCTACTGTCTCTGATACAGAGGCAGCAGCAGGGGAGGAGGGGAGCCTTGTGTGTAACCATGAAGGTTCATCAGTGAACCCAGGCTCATTGTTAACCATTTAACCATGTACACTAACACATCCTTACTTCCATCATGGGGTTTCAGAACCTGGGCAACAGTCAGAGCCCAAATATCTATACTGCAATTTTTAGCCCTTAAATTTGAGCCCTGAAAACTAAAGTCAACTGACCTAGGACAGCTGCAGTCACGCCAAAGGTCTTATATGTCAGTGGGGAAACAGATATTTAAGGCCAGAAAGGATACTAATGATCACCTAATCTGACCTCCTACACACCGCAGGCCATAGAAGCTCATCTCGCTGCTAGTGCAATAGGCCCACAACCTGTGGCTGAGTTACTAAATTCCTCAAATCTTGATTTAAAAACTACAAGTTACGAGAATCTGCCATTTACTCTAGTTCCAACTAGCCAGTGACCTATGCCCCAGGGCTGTGTCAACCTGACCTGGGGAGAAATTCCTTCCCAACCCCAAATATGGCAATTGGTTAAATCCTGAACAGATCAGTAAGGTTCACTACCAGACACCTAAGAAATAATTCTCTGTAGTAACTCGGGATAGGTCTACACTGCAGAGGAAGATCGAAGCTGCCGCTGTCAATCTTCCAGGCTTTGAATTAGTGGTCTAGTTAAGACAGCTAATTCGAAGTGAGAGGGGCACTCTGGTCGATGCCAGTAACACTGCTTTCACGAGGAGTAAGGGAATTTGAAGGAAGACTGTTCTTCCTTTGACTTCATGCTGTGTAGACAGCACCAAAAGCCGAGTTAAGCTACTTCCACTTCAACTATGCAATTAATGTAGCTGAAGTTGCATATCTTAATTCAACTTTGTCCTGTAGTGTAGACATACCCTTGGATCCCTCACAACCTGGCATCCCATTTCCTGCCACTGGAGATATTTGCTAATAGCAGTTAACAATGGGCCACATGTCATAGTGCACAACCCTCATCATACAATGCCCTCCATAAACTTAAAGCTCAGTCTTGAAACCAGTACGTTTTTTTGACCTTCTCTTCTCCCCTTTGGAGAAAGTTCCTGAACTTCATTCCTCTGATGATCAGAAACTTTGATCTGTAACTTAAACCCTTACTGGGTAATGGCTAGTTTATATCCATTTTTGGTACCAAAATTGGCCCTTAACTTAAATCATTAAAATGTAAAACAGGAAAGGCCAAGGACTCTGTTGGAGTTTCACAGAAACACGCATTTAAAATACCCCTAACCACCACTTGATGTTTTACTTCCCCTTTTTCAGTGTTGTCAATTTTATTTGCTGTCACTTTATTATTTCTTTTTACTGCTCTGTGTGTGAAGCATTAATAAATTAAGAGATGAAATCCCACAGAAATTGTATAAGCTTGAGTGAATGCCTTTCCAGTATCAGAAAATACTGCATTAACATTTGCAAGGAGAGCATGATTATTTCTGGTTACTCAGAGATTTGCTCAGCATTTTAAAGTGGGTTATATACAGATTATATGCATGCAAGAGGTATCATTTTGCAGGCTACAAAAGTCCCTAGCATGCTAGTGTTTTGGCAGATGCTTTAATTTCTGAGAGCAGCTTGCCCTCAAGATTTAGTCATCTATGGGAGTAAGTTATTAAATTGAGCCTTTGTGCATTTCTCTCTGATTTCACTTAAAAGCCACGCCTTTGTTTTATTTATATAGCTGTTTTCAGTAGACCACATCTTGGTGTATTTACTAGC
Source organism: Pelochelys cantorii (assembly GCA_032595735.1). Lineage (NCBI taxonomy): Eukaryota > Metazoa > Chordata > Testudines > Trionychidae > Pelochelys > Pelochelys cantorii. Next base: position 325,135,121 of record CM064326.1, on the reverse strand, counting down.
TTCAGTTGTTAGAGTACATGTATTTTATCCCAAGGACAATGTTAATTTTCTTTTTATTTGATTTCATATTAAACATCTTAAGCTGTGCAGCTTAATGGCATATTAGGGTGCATTAGGAGGAGCATTTCCAGCAGATCTGTGGAAGTGATTATTCCCTTTTATTCAGCATGGGTCAAACCACATCTCAAGTACTGCATCCAATTCTGGGCCCCCCGCTACAGAAAGGATGTGGATGCATTGGAGAGGGTCCAGCAGAGGATGACGAAAATGATTAGGGAGCTGGAGCACATGACTTACAAGGAAAAGATGAGGGATTTGGGCTTATTTAGTCTACAGAAGAGAGGAGTGAAAGGGAGGGGGGATTTGATAGCAGCCTTCAAATACCTGAAGGAGGGCTCCAAAGAGGACGGAGAGAGGCTGTTCTCAGTAGTGACAGATGGGAGAACAAGAGTAATGGTCTCAAGTTGCAGTGGGGGAGGTCTAGGTTGGATATTAGGAAAAACTATTTCATTAGAAGAGTGATGAAGCACTGGAAGGGGTTACCTAGGGAGTGGAAGAATCTCCATCCCGAAAGGTTTTTAAGTCCCAGCTTGACAAAGTCCTGGATAGGATTACTTAGTTGGGACTGGTCCTGCTTTGGGCAGGGGGATGGACTAGACCTCCTGAGGTCTCTTCCTGCCCTATGATTCTGTGACCTTGTTAATTAATCCCTTATTTTAATATTTTTCCATATTGGTGAACTTTTTAAAAATGTATCTAGGTTTTTTGTTTGTATGTGATGCATATCTGCACATTATCTTGATATTGGTGCACATACCAAATTTCAGTAGGTATATGGATGGGAAAAATTAGAGGGAACACTGCTCAAAGACCAAGCTCAGAATTGAATCCAGAAAGACGGTCTTGGAAATAGGCTACTTTTACTTTTGTTTTCATCCAAATTCTCCTTTTTCATAGGGGAGGGGATCTTTTTTTTGCCTGTCTCAGATATTGTCTATACTGCACTTTCATTGTTAAAATGTGTCACTCAAGGATGTGAAGAAAAAACCCCACCCCCAAACAACAAAAGTTTTAGAACAACAAGAAGTGCTGATGTGGACAGAGCTTCCATCATGAGGAACACTCTCCTGTTGACAAAGTTACAGCCCCTCATTTAGGGTGGTGTCATTTTGTTGCTAGGAGAACTCTCCCAGAAACAAAGAGCTGTTATAATGCTTACCTTATAATTGCATAGCTGCAGTGGCATAGCCATACCATTATAAGGTGCATAGTGTAGACAAAGCCTCGGAGAACCCTTTATCTACTACAAACTGGGAGGGGAAAAGAGTATAAATGACAAACAGCAGGATCTGGGGGAGGTCAAGGGATCTCCTCTCCCTCCCCACATTATCCATTTAAAATTATTCTCAGCTATGCTTCATAATTTACAAATTGCAAAAAAAGTTCTTAATGTTTTCCATATCTGTTATGCATGGGTTCACAACTTTTAGTGAACATTTTACTTTAAGTGACAGCTGAAAAGACACATACATACGGAAGCACAGCTACCCCCTCTTCCATCTCAGATAAAATATCATACATTAGATAATATGGCAGAACCTCTCACACAGGAAACACCTGGACTGACACAGTGGCACAAATAGGGCCCAGGAGAAACTTAGGAACCCTCTTCCTGATTTTGAAATTCACCACCTCCAGTTCCCCCATAATCCTAATCCAGCCTCCTATCTCCAGTTTAGGGGTGGGCAATAATTTTTATGTGGGTGGGCACTCCAAGAATTGGAAAGTGGTCAAGGGCCACACTCTTTCATATTAATGGTAGAGGTGCAGGGTCTGGGATGGAGGTTGGGTGCAGAAGGGAGCTTGCAATAAGGGAATGGGGTACAGGAGAGGGTGTGGGGTCTGGGAGGGAGTTTGGATAGAAGAGGCAGTTGTGACCTGGGTTAGGGGACTAGGGTTCAGGGATTTGGGTTGTGACCTTATGCAAGAGGGGGTTGTGACCTGGGGAAAGGGAATGAGGTGCACAATTTGGGAGGGGATATGAATGCTGGAGGGGGAACAGAGGGTTTGGGTTGTGGGGTAGGGGCGCAAAGGGTTGGGGTGCGGGAGGCAGGCCCTGAATGGAAGACTTACCCACTTGACTCCCAGCCAGCAGCCCCCTCAAGCAGATTCCCTGCCCCACCCCTGCACTGGCTGTAGGAGCCATGTGGTTTTTGAAAAAGCTACCAGCCTGAGGAGAGAGGAAGGGGATGCTTTGCAAGCTGCCTGTTGACAACAGGCAGCTCCCATTGGCCAGAAACCAGCTAATGGGATTGTGCTGGGAGTGCGGGGCAGCACATGAAAGCCTCTCCTCCTTTCCCTGGGCTCATGTAGGGTTGCCAGATGGTTTAACCAAAAATACCGAACACCCCTCCTCCCCCCCAAAAAAAACACCGGGAAAAATATTCTGTTGAGAAAAAAAAAGGGGGGGGGGGAAAAGAGAGAGAAACAAAGTTGTTGAGCAAAAGGAGGGACCCTGACAGCAGTTAAGGAAAAAAAATTTAAAATAAAATAAATCAGCATGGCCCCTTTAAGAAGAGGCTTGTTTTTTGCCAGCAGCCATTTTGTTTCTCTGTTTCAGCCACAAGACAAGCCCCCGAGGGACCAGGTAAGCGAAGGAGGGACTGGAGGGGGGAGGGCCGGCAGAGGGGCTGGGGCCCAGTTGCTGAGTGTGTCGTATGGTTCCCAGGTGTCCGGTATTTTTGCCTCCTGGGGGGAATCAGAAAATACTGGACATTTTAGGTGTCCGATATTTTCTGAATTTTTTTTAACTGGACAGGAGGCGAAAATACCGGACTGTCCGGGTCAATATCGGACACCTGGCAACCCTAGGCTCATGGCTGTTCAGAGCCCCACAATGGCTGCTTTTCTTAGCAGCATTGCGGGGCGGGGGGTTGGGAGAAGAGGACAGGCAGGGAGCCTGCCTAAGGCTCCCTGCTGCATCTGTGGGCTGGATCTGGTGGCTTGGCAGGCTGCATCCAGCCTGCGGAGGGTATTCTGTCCAGGCCTGCTCTAGCTCTTGCCTAACTGCCCCATAGCCTCAAGCCAGTCCTGTTCCCCCTAGGCCCCTCAAGAGCTCCTCACTAGCCCCTCCAATCTCTTCATGGTATCCTCACTAACCTCCAGGCCTGACCCAGACCCTCCAGTTTTCCTCTAATCACATCTCAATCTTGTTCAGTGTAACCCTTATCACTCCAACCCCTTTTTTAGTTCGCTTCCAGCCCCCTCCCCCCCCCCCATTTGCTTTATCTACCCCTCAGCTCCATTTCAATTCCCACAAACCCTCCTTCAGTTCCCCTCTCTGGTACCCTCCCTCCAGCCCTGCTATTGTTTAGGCCAATGGTTCTCAAAGAGTGGTCCACGACCATCTTGTAGGTGGGCTGTGGGCTCAGGATTTACCCCCACACACAGCGGGGAGCCCGTGCTGATGCTCTAGCTCTGCGACCCCTGGTTGGAAGCCTCCACTATGGGGGGCAGCCCCAAGTCTCACAGGCCAGATCCACTTCGCAAAAGGAGGAAGCAGCTCCATACACTGCCACTGCCACTCCCCCTCCCTCTCCCTCCAGCTGGGGGAATGGCAACACAAGAAACCACTTGCCTGGAGACTTCCCCCACGGCCAGAATTGCACCAATGGGAGCAGTGGGGGATGCAGAGCCAGGTAAGCACCCCACACAAATCCCTTCCCACTGAGACTCTACACCCCCATCCTGCTCCCCACCTCCTGCCCAGACCCTACATCCTTATCCCTATCCTGCTCCCCTGCAGCTCCCTCCGACACACTGAGCCCATTTGTGACCCCACACCACAGCCTGGAGGGGGGCCCCACCACAAAAATCTACTAGCCCTGGGACGCCAGAAGTCTTAATCCGGCCTGTGGGAACCCCTGAACCTTGGTCCTCCCTTCTCTCCCCTGTTCCCTACAGTGGGATTAAAGCGCAAGGGGAGTGAGGGGGTCTTAGCTGGGGACCACATCAGCAAGGGTTGGCGATTTTTTGTTGGGTTTTTTTTTTTTTTTTTTTTGCGCTTCCAACTTGTATGGTCCCTGATTGATTTTTATGTGGGTCAGCAGCCCCTGACCCAAAAAAGATTTCCCACCCATATCAAAGAATGTAGAAACCTTTTGTTTTGGACATAAAATAATATTTTACTTTATTTAAATTAAGGTTTGGTAAACTATCACCATAAAGTGAAAACGCTTAATCTGTTTAATGATTTTGATTAATACTATTTCCTTTCAAAGCCAGTTATATATCCCCCTTATGTTCTAGCTGTGTATTTATGTCTTTTTATTCTAGTAGCGAAATATAAATAATTTAATACTTAGATAAACAAAGGTATTTTGTGATCATGGGTGGTTGGCTGGTGGTCCATAAAAAGTTTTGCCTTAAGCAGTGATAGGGGGCCATGGGCCAAAAAGTTTGAGAACCATTGGTCAGCAACCTATGGCTCACTAGGGAGCCAGATATGGCTCTTTTGAAGTGCGAACCTAGCCCCTCCCTTGCTCCCCCCCCACAGCAGAGACCCTGTGTTGGCACTACAGCAGCCCTGAGCAAAACATTCCAGCCCAGGGACACAAGCGGGGAGCCCTCAGGCAGACTCCTTGCTTGCCCTGCCCCTCCATGCTGCTCAGAAAAGCAGTGGGGGCAGGGCTGTTTGTAAAAAACAAACTGGGAACCGGGAAGGAAGGGGGGAGTGGTGCTTCACAGCTGCTCCTGCCTCCAGCACAATCCCATTGGCCGGTTTCTGGCTAATGGAAGCTGCCGGTTTCAAGAACAGGCAGTGAGCAAAGCACCAATCCTCCCTCCCCTCAGGCTCTTGTACACAGGCTGCAGGGCCATATGTTCTATGCAGAGGGCAGGGCAATCTCCTGAAAAATGTGCTGGGCTGCTGGGCTAGAGTCTTACTGGTAAGTCTCCCAACCAGAGCCTGCCTCTGGCTCCTAGTCCCTCCCTTCCCTTCCCTCAGCCCCCCATAGCCCAGACCCCCTGCCAAACCCTGCACTCCAATCCCCTCCTGCCCTAGGTCACAGTCCAAACCCCTGCACTATAATCCTCTGCCCAAGGTCACAATTCACTCCTGCACCCCAGTCTCATGCCTTGGGTCACAACTGCCTCCTTCACCCAAACTCAGTGGCTCCCAATCCAAAAAAGGTTCCCTACCCCTACCATAAATAAAAACAATGTTGAAACCTTTTGTGTTGGACATAATATTTTATTTTAAAATGAAGCCTAGCCAACAAGATCCCAATTGGGGCCCAGCCCCCTTCTAGCCACAGCATCGTAACACTCCTGCACCCCTCCCACACACCAACCCTGAGCCCATCATACCCCCGAACTCCCTGCCCTGAGTCCCTCATCCCCAGACTCCTGCATCCCCCACAGCTCCAGTCCCCTATCATAACACTCCTACACCTCACACATACCCCAACATTATACCAAGCCCATCATACACCCAAACTCCCTGCCCTGAGCCCCTCATACACCCTATCCCAGACTCCTGCATCCCCACATCCGCAGTCCCCTGCCATAATACTCCTGCACACACACACACCCCCCCCCATACACCCCAACCTTGTGCCCTGAGCCATATGTCCAAGCCCCTCATTCACCCCAACTCAGGGCGTTGAGGATGCAGGAATCTGCCATAAGATTGACAGAAGACAGCCTGAATGCACGTATGAAGCTGAATTTGACCAGTTATGATGTAAACTTCAAAGAAATACATGAAAAGATGCAGCAGCAGAAGTCCCATTAAATAAAGTCTGAGTGTACAATACTTCATTTATGCTGTTATTAATCATTGTCAATTATTGATAATTTTAAGTTGTATATTTTCAGTCATGCAAATGGGCATTTTTATAAAGCTCTTTGTTGACCACTTGCTCTGAATTTTGATGTAGTTTGGCTCTTTGGTTTGAAAAGGTTGCCAATGCTGGTTTAGGCCCTACTGGTCAGGCAAGGGGGCACAACTGGAGCTGGGTGAGGGAAGGGGAAGCAAGCTGGCTCAAACAGCCCTGCTGGAGCACGGAGCTCTGCTGCCAGCAGGAAAGACAAACCATGTCCTGTGACAGACATTGTCTACACTTCTAAAATTAGAGTGTAGCCACAGCAGCATTTTAAAGTGAAAGTATGGCTATGGCTAGAGTGCTGGAAAAAGCTCTCTAAACACTCTAGGTAAACCAATAATTGTGCTAGGAGTGTCTCTCAGGGCTGTAAGCCCAGTTTACACTGGCATTTTACAGCTCTGTAACTTGCTGTACTTGGGGGTCGGGGTGGGGAAAGGGAGGGATTCTCTCACACTCTTGAACCAGAAAGTTGCAGCACAATAAAGTGGCAATGTAGACTTAGTCTTAGACGGAACTCAGGCAGCTGATGGCAGCAGTCTGTTGCTTCTGCTCCCTCAGATCTGTCTGTCCCCTCCCACTCCGCTGCAGGAACACAAGATCAGGTATCCAATTAACAGTGGTGACCCAATACTAGAAATCCAGTTACTACAAGAACCTGTGCCTGCTGTGGGTATAGTCTGAGCAAGCACTGTCCCACCTTCATGCCTGCTCTCCCACCCCCCTACTTCTCTGGAGTTCTGCTTAACTCTCAGGGACAGAGAGCAGTGCCTTTGCCTCTCTCCTTTGCTGAAGCAAGCCTGAGAGGCAGCTCCAGGACACTGCCTCCTGGTCCTACTGCCCATCACCATCATCTTGTGTGCACACTGGGTCCATTTCTGGACAACTGGTGAGTGCCTGTGGGAGAGAGGGGCAGGGCAAAGAGGCAGTACATAGAGCAACTGCGTGAGAAACTTGCACAAAACCTGCACACACTTTATTCAGCTCCAGCCAAAATTATTGCTCTGACCCCTCTGATATGTAGAAGGAATAAAATTCTACACGTTAGGAAAAAAACAAGACATCCCAGTCTGGATACTAATACTTCAACTTTTACAGTACCTTCTAGTGAGGGGCTTCAAATTTAGATGTATTGTGTTCAATAGTGAATTACAAATCAAAGAAGTCCAATTTTTTTCTTTGTATTTTTCTGGGACAGATCAAAAAGTCCAGCTAGCTCAGTATCATGTTTTCCAACAGTGGCCAATGCTAGATGCCCCACAGGGAATCCTCAAGTGATCCATCCCCTGTCACCCATTCCCAGTTTGACAAAGGCTAGGGCCACTATTCCTGCCCAGCCTGGCTAATGGCCACTGATGAACCACCCTCCATGAATTTAGCTATTTTTGAACTCTGTTATATTCTTGGACTTCACCATTGCCTCTGGCAAAAAGTTCCACAAGTTGACTGTGCATTGTGTAAACAAGTACTTTCTTTTGTTTTAAATCTGCTACCAGTTAATTTCATTTGGTGACCCCTAGTTCTTATGTTATAGGAAGATAAATAATTCTTTATTTGTTTTATCCAGACCAGTCATGATTTTATAGACCACTATCATCTGTCCCCTTACTCATCCATTTTCCAAGCTGTAAAGTCCCAGTCATCTTATCTCTCTCCTCATAGGGCAGCCATTCCTACCCTTAAATCATTTTTGTTGCCCTCAACTTTTTCTAATGCCAAGATATCTCAAAAAAAGGTAAGGCAACCATATATGCAAGCAGTATTCAAGATGTGAGTGTACCATAGATGCACAGGTAACCAAGTTCTTATGCTCAGCCTAGCTCCAAAGGCCAATCCATTTTTGTACTCTTAAGGGATTACAAATGCATTAAGCAGCTCAGTACACACTATTGCAAGTCTCTTTCCCAGGCTATCCCTCATGATTTTTAATTCACTTGTTAGGCTACACTAAAAAGGTTTGGCGACAAAAGTGCTATCAACATGCAAAAGTGGCCAAAAGTGAAAACTCAAACAGGATTTTCTGCCACCCATTTTCAGCAATTCATGGCCACATTGTTAGCTCCTCTGTTGATAGAAACAGCAAAGCAATGTGCGTAAGCATCCCACGGCGTCTGGCATCACCTTCAGCCATTAAGCTCTACAGGAATGTGCAACATAACATTAGGCATTTTGGGAATGTGAAAAAAATCCGGTCAGCCACCTCTTTGCTTCCCAGCTCCGCCTGGGCTTCCAGCTTACTTTCACGCTACTTGAATGACAGTCCTTGCTGCAAATTCCAGCATCAGCTGTGAGAAATCATGGATCCCAGACTTCTCTCCATGTTGCGTTCACAGTGTGCTTAGGACATCATGCATTGCAGCAGAACTACTTATGCAATCAAATAGCAGAGGATGGAAACTCAAATGCTGATGACAATGGTAGTTACAGGGACAACAGCGAAGTGGCATTGCAGTGGGCTGTCACAGATCAGCTGCGCCCAGTAGCGCATCACATCGAGAATAGGGAAACCAGCGATTTTGGGATTGCATTGTCATGCAGGTGTAGGATGAAGACTAGATGCTACAGAATTTTCTTCCTGGTGTTATGTGCAGAGCTGGCCCCTGAACTGTGCCACAAAGATACCCGACCTCTAAGTAGAGCCTTTGCTTCGTGGAAGCTGGCAACTCCCAATTCCCATCATTCAGTTGCAAACCAGTTTGCAGTGAAGAAGTCTACCATCAGGGCAGCATGGCAATAAATCACATTTTGCTGTATAGGACTGCGAATCTCAGAAATATTGATGACAAAGTGGCTGGCTTTGCTGACGTAAGCTTTCCAAACTGGCAGGGCAATCGCAGGCACACAGTCTCATTGTAGAGGCACCCCACCTTGTCTCAAGAGTACATCAACTGTAAGGGGTACTTCTCCATGATACTTCAGGAAGTCACCATGGACATTTCAGACATAAATGTGGGGTAATCTGGAAAGGTGTATGATGCATGCATCTTCAGGAACAATAGCCTGTACAGAAAGTTGCATGCTGGGAATTTCTTTCCAAAGCAGAAAATTATAGTGGGGGGATATGGAATTACCCATAATAGATCCTAGGTGATGCGGTTTACCCCTTACACAGGCCTGGCTCATGAAATCTCACCTGGATAGCAATAAGGAGCGGTTCAACAACAGGCTAAACTGATGCCACATGGCCATTGAATTAGGGATGTGAGCAAATACTCGACTACTAGATAAAGCTAAGCTTATCAAGTAGTCAACTTGATGACTCACTTCCCCCTCCCCCTTGCTGCCTCTGTATGAGAAGCAGCAAGGGGGGGGGGGGAGAGAAGAGATAGGAACTGGTGCTGGGGGAAGCCAGTTTAAAAGCCAGTTCCCCCCAGCACTGACCACGGGGTGGGGGGGGGGGGGGGGGGAGAAGAAGAGAGGAGGGAGATGCTGCCACGAAGCAGCCTCTGCCCGCAGGAGGCTGAGGCTCACTGCAGGGAGAGGCCACTCCAGCAGCAGCCCCTGTACACAGGGGTCCCAGTGGGGAGCTGGGCCCCTGCACAGACAAGGCTGCTGCTGTGAAGGGGCCCAACAGTGAACAAGAGCTGCTGGATCGAGCCCAAGGCAGGACCGAGCAATCCAGGTTGGTGCCACTCTGTATTTTAAATGTAGTAAGAGCCACTGGACTCCTACTACATTTAAAAAGCAAAGCCACACAGGTCCAGAGCCGCGTGATCTAGCCCTGCCGCAGCTCTGCAGAGCAGCCATCCTTACTGACTATGCAATTAGCCAAATAATCACTCTAACATCCTTATGTTGAACGTGCCTTTGGCAGATTAAAAGCATGATTCAGGTGTCTCTGTGGCAGGGTGGGCCCTAGGGAAGATCATACCCCCCAACATGATGACTGCATGCTGTTGCTTATATCTGTGACACAGTAAGGGTGAAGATTTGGCTATGGGTGCACAGTTTGAACAGCCAGACACTTTTGCCAGAGGAGCCCATGGGGTGGCCATCAATATCAGGGAAGCTCTGAGGAACCACTTTGACAATGATGGATGCTGACATGTCTTTGTGCTGGGCTTTCTTCCATGCCTCATCCGACTGCTCATCCTGAGCGAGACGTTCCAATGAACCCCAAGACCTATTACAGGCTTCCACGAGGGCCAGAGTAACTGGGGTGGGTTCTCTCATGGAAATTAATTCATGGGAACCTGCATCACATGTGTCTTTATTTAGGTATTTCAATCAGGATGCTCAGTGGTAAGGGTGTGACGTAGTGGGGGGTACCTTGCTGGTTGCTATGCTGGGCAGTGGGTTGTCAGTGACCTCCACTGGCTGCTGTCTGCAGCACGGCCCAGCAGTCATTATGCAAGGGGGCTTCGAAACTCGTCAGACAGGTATCTCCCATGGAGCGGAACAATGGGAAGAAGGGGAGTGGAGCCCTGGCTGGGGACAGGGCTGGAAGTAAGAGTTAGGGTTTCTGTCTGGGATCATGGAGGAGACAGCCTAGGGAAAGGGGCTGGAATTTAGGGGCCCAGTCTCCCCCATCTCAAGGGGGGCTGAGGCATCCTAGGCCCGGTTCCTGTAACCAGATGCCATCTGTGCTGTGCTGTATCCTGGAGAAGCAATAAACTCCCTCTATTCTACTGGCTGGTGGAGTCTGTCCATGCCATTACGGGGGTGCAGGAGACAGGAAACCCCAACGCGCCATCACAAAGGGTTATTGGAAAGCTTCACAAATGTGTTAACTGTCAAAGTCATAGCTGCTTTCACAGAGTGGAGTGTGCTGGGGGGAAAAAGTTATCTAATTGTAAAAAATGAATGTGTGGGCACAGAGGGAGAGTTGCTGGATAAAGAAATGTTTGGCCATGAAGACGGATGTGTGGGCATGGAGGAACAGCTAGCTGCTGTAGAAAGTGTTCCCTCATTTCTGTTTCCTCATTTTGTTTCTGTTCTGACTTGCATCGCTATAGCTCTTCTAAGCAATAAAACTTCCAACAATAGAAAATCTGGCTAAATAGGTGAGACAGGGTTCTGTCCATTTCCTGGGTGTCTAGCAGTTCAATCCATCATAAAAGTAGCTCACATTTGATTTCTTTTGAGTTTCATTCCAAAAATGTAAATGCTAAATAAGCTTATAGTCCTCATTTTGCTGCTCCAAGTCAACTTCTTTCCCAAGTAGAAAATGTTGGGTAACCATGGAATGGGTGTGATTCAAGAAGGGAAAGAAAGACAAAGGCTAATTCCTGTTTAAAGTTACACCTGTGTAGCCTGACTTCAGACCAAGTTCTGAGAAAAGAGATTATTCACCTTCTGCAGTAACTGAGGTTCTTCAAGATGGTTGTTCCTATGGGTGCTCCATCTTCAGTGTTTGGCGTTGCTGTGCCTCTAGTCAGAAAATTAAGATGCCCTCAGTGGATTGTACACATGGGGCAGCCGGCATATACTGTTTGGAGTAGCTACTACACATGCACAGTGAACCAACCCCTCAGTTCCTTCTCTATCCAGAAGGAACAGTTCTGAAGCACAGGGAAGGAAGCGTGTGTGGAGGAACACCCACAGGACCAACTCTCTAAGAACCTCAGTTACTGCACAAGTTGAATAACTTTCTTCAAGGAGTTTCCCTTTGGGTGCTCCACCTTAGGTGATTATGAAGCAGTACTCATGCTTGATGGAGGGAGCTTTGGTAGTTCTGCATTGACTGTAGATAGTAGATGTCCAAACTGAGTGTCTGAGGCAGAACAGGTCTCTATAGCATAATGCTGCATAAAACTGTGAGGACAACCAGGTGGTGGCTCTGCAGATGTTTTTTTTTTTTTTTAAAACAACAACACACCACACACACACCTCGAAGGACAGCCAGGGATGCTGCCATTGTTCTGATGGTGTGGGCCTGTATTGCTGTTGGGGGCTCACAATTGAATATGGTGTGTGCAAGATGGATGCATTCTGCTATCCATTTGGATAGTCTCTGTTTAGAGATAAGCATGCCTTGAGATCTCTCTCTGGAGAGAATGAAGAGCCTGAAGGATTTCTGGAAGGGTCTTGTTCTTTTTTAAGTAGAAGGCAATTGCCCTGCAAACATCCAAAGCATGTAAGGCCACCTCCCTGTTGGAATGAAGCTTGGGACAGAAGACGGGTAAGCATATGGATTCATTACAATGGAAAAAGGTAGGTACCTTTAGGAGAAACTTGGGGTATGGATGGATGGATGATGACCTTGTGTCCGTGAAAGATGGTATATGAAGGGTCTGTCATGAGAGTGCTGAGCTTGCCCATCCTGTGCGCTAATGTACCAGTTATCTCTAGTAGCGAAGTGCAATAATGAGGAACTAGCTATAGGTTCAAACAGCTTGCCTCTTCATGCCCTGAGAACTAAAATTTAGGTCCCAAGCCAGAGTCGGAAGCATAACCGAGGGATACCTATTCCACAGCTCTTTTAGGAAATGACTGTAGGGCACAGAGTAGTAATTTACTGGAAGGTGCAACGCTGTAATCGTAGCAAGGTGCATTCTTATTGAGCTAAAGGAGAGTTGCGTGTCCTTGAAGAATAACAAATAGTGACATATTTGAGAGAGATTGGTTGACGTGGGAAAGATATGTTGATTGTTGCACCATAGTGTAAATCAAGCCACTTGCGTAAGCATGTTTGTCTTGTAGATGATGGCTTATGACAACTGAAGAGAATCTCTTGTACCAGTTTTTTGAGTGGCATTAACCAGCCATAAGCAATGCCCTGAACTGTATATTCTGAACATTGAGATGAAGATCTCCACTGTTCTGAGGAGACAGGAAACTGGAGGGAAAAGCCAAGGGGGCACCAAAAGCATCTATCAAGGGAACCAGGTCTACCTGGGCCAACTGGGTGCTACTAGAATGACCTTGGCTCTGCTGTGTTTTATTTTGAGGATTACTCACCGAAGTAGAGGCAATGGTGGAAATGCATATAGTAGGAGTGCATCCCACTTTATTGTGAATGCATCCCCCAGGGACTGGGAGCCAAGGCCTGCTCTGGAGCAATACCTCGGGCATTTGGCATTAGACCTGTTTGCAAACAGGTCCATGGTAGGGTACCCCCATCGCTTGAATTACAGGGATGAGCATGCTGCGGTTGAGTTCCCTCTTGTGATTAAAGATGTTAACTAACAGGTAATTTACTAATCGAGTAGTCAATGGAATTTCCATCAGCTAGTGGATAGGCACTTCCGAAACAGTACATTTCAAATGAGGACAAGAGCCCCTGCTGGGTGTCTCGTATATTTCAAAGGAGGAAGGTGGAACTGTGCATTCAGCATGAGGCCAGTAGGAAGTCCTGCTGACTCCAGGCTCCATGAAAGCGTGCATTTCAAAGGGTAAACAAGAGCCCCCTGGGTTGGGGCTTTTGTGCATTTCAAAGCGGCAGCACCCTCACAGAGCCTGGGGTGAGAGGGGGGCTCTCAGTCCCCCACTGACCCCAGGCTCCGTGAGGGTGTGGACGCTTTGAAATGCCACACGGAGCCCAGGATCAGCTAGGGACACCCCAGCTGACTCTGGGTTCCACGGAAATGCTGCAGGAAGCCTGGGGTCAGCTAGGGAGTCCCCAGCTGACCCTGAGCTCGAAGCAGCTTTGAAATGGCACCACAGCATTTCAAAGGGGTAGCGCTGCACAGAGCCTGGGATCAGCTGTGCGGTGCTGCCACTTTGAAGTGCCCTCTCTTCCCCTCCCCTTTGCTGCCTCTATCAGAGGCAGCGGGGGGGCGGGGGAAGAAGAGAGAGGAGGAATTGACTAGTTGACTGGATTATCCAATAGGCATTTGCTTATTGGATAGTCGACTAGTCTTTAACATCCTTACTCGTGATTAAAGGTAAATTGTCTGCTGAGGTTGTGTCAGAATGTTGTCTTTGCCAGGAAAATAGGCTGCTGTTAGACTGATGTTGTACGGGATGCACCATTGGTACAGTGAGACCGCTTTTAGAGTAAGAGTGAGCTCTACCTTGGGTGAGCTCTACATTAAGTTGTCTGTGAGTATCTGTACTGACTTGTTTTGGATCAGAGAAAAAGTGTGACATGCTTTGCGGACCACTCTGAGTTCCAGTAGGTTGATGTGTAGTTTGGACTCCGAGACCAGCGTGCTTGAACAACATGGTGGTCAAAATGGGCTCCCCCGTTCTATTAGAGACACATCTGTGGTGATAGTCACTGATGGGGTGCTGGATGAAAGGGTACTCATCTGCAGGAGTTGTCCTGGTCCCTCCACCAAGAAAGACTTATCTTGGCAGGCAGAGAGAGAGAGATGTTTGTTTATGTGGTGGCAGTGTGGCCTGTATACTGTATGCAGCCACATCTGTAACAGCCTCATGTGGCAGCATGCATGTGGGATTACGAAGGTGGCTGCAGTCATATGGCCTAGGAGTGAAGCAAAGCTTTACTGTAACCTTAGCATAGCACAGTCCACAGGAGACCAAATCTGAGATGGCAGCAGCTCTCTGTAGTGGGAGTAATATTGCAACAGCTGTACAGTCTAGGTGAGAACCTATGAACTCTAAGTGCTATGTGGGTGTCAACTACAGACAGCTTGTCCAACTGGGCTCTGGTGATAACCACTCACCCTGTCAAGAAGAAAAGGTCCTGTTAGCAGGCAATCATCCAGATATGGAAAGATGACAAATTCCCATTTTGCACAGATGTGCTACGACCACTACTAGGACCTTGGAGAAAACTCACGGGACAGTGGAGAATCCAAAAGGGAACACTCTGTACTGGAAACTATAACAAATCACAAATCAGAGGAAACGCCTGTGTGCAGAGTGTATAGCAATATGGAAATGTGTGTCCTGTAGGTCAAGGGTAGACATCTAATCTCCCTTCTCCAAGTAGAGATTATAGTGGCAAGGGTTACCATTTTGACATGGTGAGCGTGAATGAACTGGCTGTGGTTGCACAAATCAAGGATAGGCTTCCATCCCCGTTCTGGGAGTAGAGCCCTTTTCCCCTGTGTTGTTGAGGTACGTGTTCTATCTGTCCCAGTTGCAGAAGCTGGTTCACTTCTCACATGAGTGTGATCTCATGAGAGGAGTCCCTGAAGACGAATGGGTGGAGGGAGTGGGTAGGGGAGGTAGTTGAAAAGGGGATGCAGTAACTGGTCGGCACCCATCTGTCCATGGTGATGTTGCTCCACGCTTGGTAAAAGGATGCTAGTCTGTTCCTGAATGGGGAAGCCTAAATATTGCCCTGGAAATTTCAAGGTGGTCCTGCCCTCAACCAGCCCTTCAAAAGTTTTGGCATGTTGGGATGGTGCTGAGCGGTCAATTGGTTGTCTGTGTCTGTTCTGGCATTGTTTTCGTCTATTATCGTAATGCCTCTGTGGCTGCATGAAGGAAGTTGGCCTGTATCTGACTGAAGAACCTGCTCTGCTTTCTCTGTCACAAGCACATGGATAGCCAAGGTTTTAAGGGTGGATCAAGAGTCCTTCAGAGTATGAAGGGCAGTGGAGTGGACTCCATGAATACCTTGGATCCTTCAAAGGGCAAGTCCTCCATGGTGGCTTGGACTCCCTGGGGAAACCAGACAACTGCAGTCATGAAGTCCTTTGCATAAACACTGCAATGGAAATGGATTGGGTAGTTGTGGTCGGCTGAGTCGATAGTGGGTTGGAGGGAGGTGCGAGATAAAGGGCCTCTTTGCTAACGTTGGCTTTGAACTGTTCTCGCTTGTTATCTGGCAATTGTTCAATGGAAGATTGCATGTATGTGGCCCTATTAGCTAAATAGTTGGCAATCCTCAGTTGGGGAGTAACTGAAGAACATGTCTTTCTACCAAAAAGATCCAATCTTTTCCAGTCCCTATCACACGACCTGGTACGAGCTGCCTATTGCCTGCTCCTGTGGTTTACTGCCTCTATGACGAAGGAGTTGAGGGTAGGATGAGAGAAGAAATCTGCTCCTTGAGGTGCCACATATTTCTTATCTGACCTTTTACAGGTTGGACAAGGCGTGGTTGGAATCTGCCATATCATTTTGGTCAGATCCACGAGTAAGCGTAGCTTGGCTGTGGAGGAGGCATGTAGGATATCGGTTAACCTGTGCTGTGTGTGATAAGTATACCAAAGAAATGTCTAGGGAGTATGCCACTCTCTTGTACAGTTCCTGAAAGGACTTTAAAGTCATCCCCTGCTGTGGGGGAGGCACAATTATGTCATCTGGTAAGGAGAAGGATATGAGCCAGTCGTAGGGATTCAGAAGCCAACTCCTCTTCTATCTTCTCTGGATCCTCCTCTTCTTCAGCCTTTGACTGTCTTGCTGGTGGAGGAGGAGATGCTCAGGATCTGGGTGCTAGAGATGGGTGGGAAGGCATTTGGGGATGTTGCACCTGGTACATAGCCAGCATCAGCATTGGTCAAGGCAGCTACTGAAGGCTGCGTGGGTCTCAGTGAGGAGTGCCTTGGAGCGTAAATGCTCAGAGTCCTCCTCACTATCACTAGATAGTGGAGGTGCTGATCATGCTGGTGTAGCTGATAGGCTGAAGCGGGATGTATTTGATGTGCCATTGGTGCCAAATAGCGGGTGTTCCAGGCACTGATGTTATGAACAAGCCTGCAGCCACTGTAAATATCTGCAGTACCAGGATATTCTACGTTGACATCAATGCTATGGGGAGCTGCAGTAGAGGCTGCACAGATAGTGCCGGTTGTTTGCTCTGCACTGACAGCGCGGTAGGTGGTGGCATAGATAGTTTCATCACTGCTAAGGATGTCTTGGTCGGTACCGACAGAGCAGACTTGGGCTTTGTTAGGGCTAGTGCCTTGAAGCTAGCCCATGCCTAAGACTGAGGAGCAAAGGACATCTCAGTGCCACACATGCCCAGTGCTGATGCTGATTTTTTTTGGGGGGGGGGGGGGGGGGGGAGGGGAGGAAAGAGTGCTTCCTAGAGGACTGTGCCAAAGCAGAGTCCACAGAGCTTGACCCTGAGAGAGCTGCTCTTCCAAAGTTCGCCATAGGAGAAGGTTGTCTCAGCAGTGTAGTGCACTCTGGATCGGACACTGACCACATGGACTTCATTAATAGATGCTTGAGTTGGAGCTCTCTAGCCTTACTGGTCCTGGCGATGAGCTTACAGTGAGGGCACTTACTCACAGAATGTCCCTCTCAGAGTGTCCATTATCTCAATGAGTGACTGTCAGAAACCTTTCAAAACCTGGAGAACCAGGCATGTCTGCTATATAGACAATGGTTGAAAAAGTTCAAATGGTATCTAAAAAAAAAAAAAAAAAAAAAAGTTTAACAAGAATCTAATAACTATACCTATGACTAAATTGTAATAACTAACAATTTTGCTTGACTAACAAAGTACTAGAGGATATCTAAGGTTGGCTGCTGGTTCCGTCTGAAGCCAATGGTAGCAGAAAAGGAACTGAGGGGGTCGGTTGGCCGCACACATGTAGTGGCCGCTCAAAACTGCACGTGCTGGCTACCCCATGTGCACAGCCCACCAAGAGCACTGCTCTCTAATCTGGAGAATTAAGAGGCACAGCAGCACCAAAACACCCATTCTTAGTAGCAGCTTTCTGAACGAATATCAGGGGCAAAACTGCCTTGTCAAGGACAAAGGAAAGATGCTGCAGTAATGAAGACATGAGAGGATAGCTAAAATGCTTATCCAGTCTGTGTGGAAGGATAGGAAGGGCAGTGTGTTAGAGAGGTTATTTGGGGAGGGGGAGGGGGGCGGCAGGGGAATCAAAAGACAGACTTTAGACATAGAGATCTCTCTCGTTCTTCAAGTTCAGGATGAGTCATAGTTGACACCAAGGTTACAGGTCTGAATGACAGAATGGTGACAGTGTTCACAGTGATCAAGAAACAAGATTAACAGAGGTGCAAGATGAAGAGCTCAGTTTTAGCTATGCAGAGCTGGAGCTGATGGTAAGACAACCAGAAGAGAATGTCAGAGACTGGCAAGTTTCTATGCAGTAAAATCGCTTTCTGAGCAAGAACTCCTGAGGTGTATACACTGCCAAGACACAGTGAGCAAAAACTGCACAATTGCAACAACATGAAACACCACCTGAGGGGTGTACAGCTCTCTGCGCAGAAGCTATAGCACCACACTGACAGAGTGGATACCCTGATCTATTACAGCAATGTTTCCCAAATGGTGTTCCGCAGAACCCTGGGGTTCCGGAAGTGAAAATAAGAGTTCCATGAGAAAATTCCATTACAGTAACATTTTATCATTTAAAAAAAAATTTAAGCATTTATGAATTCTATTGAAAACAATTTTCATTTGTGTTTGCCATAAATGTCCCTGTGTAATGCCAGCTCAGCCAGAGAGTGGGGATGATGTCACTACTCAGTGCTGCATACGCAGTCAGCGGTGCCATTGCCCGTTCTATACCACTGTAAATCCCTGTACTCACTCTCAGGGAGAGTGGATCACGTGGGTGACTGAATACGAATATACTAGCACCGTGTCGGACAAAGTCGAAGCTTTAGCTGTCAAACCAGTTGTTTGTATGGGAGTGCGCAGGCAGTGCTCTTGCAAATACTTCACTTCAGTATAGTCGCGTAATTTCTTAACTATTGATCTCATGACCTTGTTTAGCATTTGTTTATTATTATCCTTACTTATTGTGCTCTACTTTTTCATCCCCATATTTAAAACTGTTATTAGGGGTTCTGCAAAATTCTTTGAGTTTAAAAGGGTTCTGTGGCCAAATAAAATTGGGAAACACTATATTACAGCATTGCAAATGGCCTCCAAAGAGGTCCCACAATACCTGTTCTCATCCTTTACATTCCTTTGGAATTTTGAAAATCCACTGAGCAAACAGGAAGAGAGGTATGCAGTGGTCTCACTGTATTTTTCCAGGTGACCATGGCTGCTCCATGCACAAGGTGAACCTCCACTTGGAGCAGTGCTGAGGTGCTAGATCTCATTAGCATTTGGGGAGAGGAGACTGTCCAGTTCCAGCTGCACTCCAGCCACAAGAATGATGGCACCTACAGACACGCTGCGTGATGGGAAAAGGCCATGATCAGGATACACTACAGTGCAGGATCAAAGTGAAGGAGTTGTGGAATGCCTATCACAAGGCATAGGAGGCTAACTGCCACTCTGGTGCTGTCCCCAGGAACTGTAAGTACTAAAATGAGCTGGACACGATATTCATTGGTGACCCCACCACTGCTGTGAATACCCATCTGGATAGGTCAGTGGCTGAGGGGCCAGTGGAGGGTGGACTAAGCCATGAGGAAATGGTGGATGGGAACCAGATGCAGGGGATGACTTGGGGTTTCGAGATGCCTGCAGCTAGGAGCTCTTCTCTACCCTCAAGGAGACTAGCTAGTCACAACAGTCAGAATGTGGCAAAGAGAAAATAGAAGGCATGATGCTGGTACATGCTAACTCAAATAAGAAATAGTTAGGCCCCTAGTAAGTGGCTTCAGTTTTGGGAGTTGAAGAGAGTTGTTGAGGGCAGGAGTCTTGAATAAAGCAGTTTTGGTTTTCTGTTGAGCACGCAGGGAAGGATTCCTTGTGTCTGTGTAATGCACATACCACCACATGCCTAGGCAAAGTAGAAGAATAGGGTATTGGATTCCCTCACTTCATGGAGATACTGGGCAGATTCCCATGAGACTTTTGTGAAGGTCGGATGCAATCCACTGCCACAGGGTAACATTTCCACACAACTCTATTATTATGGGTGGGAGCACCAACGCAGTACACAAGTCAGGTCAGAAACTGCAGTGTTGGAGAAGACCCTCCCTTGATTTACTGCTCATCCTCAAAAGTGAGACATTTTCCATAATGAACACTGCCTATAGAAAATGTAGGGACAATAATGATTGACAAGCCCCCCACATCCCTGATTGTCACCAAGAGCTCCATGCCCAGTGCAATCCTAGAACTTGAAATTCCCCTGCCCCTGCAGTTATTCACCATTTTGGGGGTCCTGTGGTTCAAGTTGGCTGATCCTAGGTAAGCACATTAGCAATAGCCACCATTCACAAACTTGTTTTTAAAAGACTGATACAGAGCACTGCAAACTAAAGTGCTTCTGTAAAAGTGTTGCATTTTGGCTTCACAGATCTGACTTCGGGAGTCCAACCTCCCTCTTTGTTACTGCTGGCTGAATGGTTGTGCAGGATCAGAATGAGACCACAGAAAAGTAGGGAGGACTTTCTGCATGATGTTATGCTGGACTCTGCAGCAGAAGAACAACAACTGAAAGTGGAGAGACAAGAAGAGGGACCAAAAGGAGAACAGCATCAGAACAAAGCCATGGAGCAGCTCATGAACGTTATGGAGCACCAAGCAGACATGCTCTAGGTACTCACAGGACTACAAACAGAGCACTTCCTCTTCTGCAGATTAGGGATTTTAGGGTTGAATCAACTAGCCATTTAACAGACAAGATTATGCCTACAAGTTAATGATATCTGTTAAACCCAGCCTTCTGGGGAGGCGTTTTCACTGTGGCAGGGCAGTAAAGCCTCCTCCCTGGGAACCAGGTGGGCAAGGGCTGGCAGCCCCACTCCTGGAGAGGCTTTGTTAAGCTTTTTATTGTAGAGCCCCTAGAGTGAGTGAGTGAGTGAGTGCGTGTGTGTGTGTAAGATTTTTAGCAGCTATATGGTTACCGTATTAAACGCTTTTAAACATATCTGCTACAGACAATTGCAGAAGTCTTTCCCATGCCCCCTCCCAAACAGCCAACATATTCTTATCAACATCCTGGTTGTTGTCAGTACCCACAGCATTTCACACTTGTCCTGGCACAGTCCACTACTGCAGACTCCCAATACCCACTGCACTCAATGTCCATCCCTCTGCAGTATTTCTCTGTACAGTGCCTGCTGCACTCTACTCCAAAGAGCAAAGCTATATACGTATCTGGACATACACAAAACATCTATTGTCCCAGGATCCCACTTCCTCCTGAGACCCACTCCCACAGTGCTGTGGAGATGGTTGACTGTTCTCTGTGTGTGCGCAACTCTCTTCCAGTTGTTGTAGAATAAAAGATTTGTTTGGGTTTGAATGCAAAGATAGCATGCCTGCAAAGCAACAGGCAACTTTAATAAACCATCACAGTGTATCGTCCATACCTATCCCAATCCCCTACCAGCAATACAAGCATTGCATTCACTAGCATAGCACCAAACATTTAAACTGCTGCCTCAAGGATTCCCTGATGGTTACTGCTCCATGATGCAACCTGTAATAGCCCTGGTCTTTGGCTGTTCAAATGCACCCTCCAGGCTCTGAGCCTCAACAGTCCAGTACTGAGTGAAACTTTCACCCTTTTCTTCACAAATATTGTGGAGTGTACAGCACATGACAGTATTCCTATGGTTACAGCCATCAGCCAGACTCAGATGCACATATAGGCAGCACCAGCGGGCCTTTAAACATCTAAAAGCATATTCAGCAATCATTATGCACATGCTCAATTTGTTGAACCGCTCCTTGCTGCTGTCAAGGTTCCCTTTATGTGATTTCATAAGCCATAGCATTAAAGGGTAGGCAGGGTTTCTGAGCATCATGATCATCCAACGATGATGATCTAGAGAAAGAGTGATCTTCTGATCTAGAGAAAAAGAGTCCTTGGCTTGAAGCTTCCTGAATAGGCTAGTATTCCAAAAGATGCATGCATCAGACACCTTGCTGGACAAGCCTTTATTAATGTCCATGAGACACCCATGGTGATCCACAAGCACTAGGGAACCATGGAGAAATATTCCTTCTGATTAATGTTCTCTGTGGCTACGTACTCTATTGCCGGAATTGGAATACACATGCCTTCTATTATGCCTCCATAGTTAGGGAAGTCAATTTGTGCAAAACCATCTGTAAGATCATGGTCTTTCATAGCATGAAATGATTAACCTGCACTTCTGTCACACAAGTCCCACAGTCAACTTTCCCACTCCAAATTGGTAAGTGATGGATCAGTACCAATCTGGAGTAGCCAGCCTCCACAGTACAAATCGCCATGCACAGAGCAGGCTCAAACAGATGTGAAGGGGGACAGGCTTTAAGGGGTGCCTAATTAGACAAAAGATCATTTTTCTTATTTATATAAATAAGATATCTTATAAAGAAAAGTATTCAATATTGTATTTGTAAAAGAGTGCCTCATTGCCATGTGAGTTATTTATTTCACATTAGCACCTTAAAGACTAACAAAGCATGTGGTGCTACTAGACTATTTGTTGTTTTTTAAGATTTTCCTGTTACAGACTAACTTGGCTACCCCTCTGAAGCTTTTATTTCACATTGTGGAGCATGGCTATGTATGTAAATAGTTAAAATGTGTCACAGCATATCTTCAAAAGAACGCTGCCTTGGTATGAGGTCTGGCAGTTCAGTCACGCTCAATAACCCAGTGTTGGCCAATCACACAGCTGAGTTAGTATTGCTCATCGCTTAGTGAAGTCTGATCATGACCCCAGCAGCTGTTCTGCCATATTTATTATGAGCCATAATCTTGAAGACACTATATCCATGAACAATTTGTATTGTGTTAGACTTGAAAAGTTTGGTATGAGGTACCGGTAATTCTCTTTTACAATCTTGTTAAAACGAGTACTTTTAAGATTAAGATTATGTATTTATCATAGACTATTACTGTTAAAACACTGATTTTCAAATACCTGATTGCTAATGTTAACAAATAGCACTTAACATACATTTCTCTCCAGAAATTGCAGATAAATTAGAGCATATGCAAGAAAAGACGGATGCCCTACAGAAAACAGCGGAGCAAGTGGGCCTCAAGATTAGTCGAGAGAAGACCAAGCTGATGTGCATTAACAACAGACAGGAAGGTGAAATTATAGGAGGAGGAAAAGCCATGTAAGAAGTTGACTAGTTTGTATACTTAGGAGTGTTGTCAGCAAGAATGGGAAAACTGAAGAGGACATCAGTGCGAGAATACCAAAGACGTAACAAGCCTTTGCCATACTACGACCAGTCTGGGGTACAAGATCCACTTGAATAAGAATCAAACTACGCATTTTCACTTTGAGCCGTACAGCAGCACTGATTTCACATTAGGAGCCGTGGCGCATTGTCCAGAGCAACACTAAGAGAATTCAGACATTTGTCAATAAATGCCTTAGACACATTCTCCAGCTAAAGTGGTACGATACAATGCCAAATGAAATCTTGTGGACCAAAACAAGTCAGAAACCAATGTAGGTCCAGGTTAAGACAACAAAATGGTGATGGGCAGGCCACATCCTGCGAGGAATGTCTCATGAGACAAGCGTTAGAATGGAATCCAAACGGAAAGAGGAAAAGGGGACGTCCCAAACAAACATGGCGACGAAGCTGCCTGGATGAAGTAAAAGCAGTTGGCTTAACGTGGGATCAAATCAAGACTATTGCTAAGGATTGCAAGACATGGAGAATGACTGTGGAGGCCCTATGCTCCATTAGGAGCCCAAAGGATGGAATGATGATGATCATGATACATTTGTCTCCATTTTATATTGAATGGGGGCAGGGAGGTCATAGTTCGCCTATTATGCCAAAGTATCTTGGGACAGCCCTGGCCATGCACTTCTCCAGAAGCAGGTAACTCATTCTCATGTCCTTGCAGGGCTGGGGCAAGCACATAACACAGATCCAGGAAAGTGGCTTTCCTCATCCAGAAGTTATTGCTCATTATCCCAGATGGGCATGACAATGTGATTCCACCACTTAGTGCTTCTTTCCAGAGGCCAAAAGTGGTGTTCCACTGTGGCCAGTACCTCTCTGAATGCCACAAGAAATCTCATGTCCTAGATACTGTGCACAACGAGATCAGTGTCAGACAGCTCTTGCCTTTTGCAATTTAAGGAATAAGTCCACTATCCTTAAATTGGTGCTGGTGCTACTATCTGGTGCTTCAGCAAGAGCAAGCAGTACATTGGTCAGCACTGCAGGATACATTCCCGCAGACCAATGAGGCAGAGCATGCATAAAACAAACCATTGAAAACGGGTGACGAGTGTGAATGGATACATGGAGATTCCTGGGAAGGGAAGCAGTGCATCATAGGGCATTGTGACAGGACCCAAGATGCCCCACAACTCCTTCTGCCTTCCCACAACACTTAGCAGCAGAAGAGGAAGAAATGTTCTGTGGGATAACTGCCCCAAAGTTCACCATGTCAAATGCCACTTCAAGTATTGCAAGTGTGACAGTGTGAAAACGCAATAGCTGTTTCCCTTCAGTGCTTTCTGAGCATCAATGCAACTTTACTGCACAGAACCTTTCCAATGTAGACCGTACAATGTAGATTGTAATTTAGGCAGGAGGAGACATGTCTAGAATAAGGACAGTTCTGTGAATCATCCACAAAGAGATAGTAGTTGAATTTGTGTTTGCAGTGAGATTACACAGACATCTCAGTAGAAGGAGAACAGAACAACTAGGAACAGATCCCTAGGAAACCTCCACAGAGAACTGTGAGAGAGGGAAAGATGAGGAGGATCCTCCAAAGGACAACTGAAGGAGAAACAAGACGAGAACCAGGAAAGGACACAGTAACAGAATCTAAGAGCACAAGATTTTAACTTGAGTTGAAGGCAGCTGACAGGTAAAGGAGAAAGAAGCAGTACTTTCTTCAAAGACCTGGCTAAAGAGAGGTTATTAGAGATTTTAGTAAAAAGTTACAACATTCTCTGTGTCAAGATTCAGTTAAAAAATTAAGAAAGTCATTTGTTTAAAAAATTGTGTGAGAAAACAGGTTTACTGAAATATATGCAACTTTAATTTTTATACTGTGAAAGATATGATTACACATTATACATGACAGTGTATTAGGAAATTTAGTTTACCCAATCAAACAAACCACTAAATGTCCATAAATATTTTATAATACAGTGGTATTGCATGCATTGCTCCAGTGAGAACACCTATGCTAATAATGTACATTATCTCTCTCCTAGTTTAGGGTAGCAGTGTGTCATCTTCGCAATCAATTCTACACTTAAAAGTTGAAACTTATCTGTAGATTCTTTATGACTGAAATTCTACAAAATATATTTAGCCACATGATCTCAGGGTGTGAGCTCACTCCCATTATAAACAATGGCAATATTTCCATTTAACTCAATGGCACAAGATCAATTTCTTAAAATATTGACTTGTTTTACATTTCCATTTAACAGTGCTTTTTCACCCTTTGTATTAAATTCCTATTAGTCCAACACCACTGGTTCCCATTGCTATGCCAATCTACAATAAACCAAATAATCATCATAATTCCATTTTAAACATACACTATGACTGAACTCCAAATCTGCCTTCTCACTAATGTTCAGCCCTGTATGTTTGCTATTGATACTATGATACTGGAGAAAAGAAAGTTAACTGAGAGACTAAATCTACACTTCTTTTCCCTAAATACATTCTATCAATGAGATTTTTTAAAAAGTAGGGATGTTAGATATCGACTAATTGAATAATCGTATACACATCAAAACTTTGCCATTACACGATTGTTTGACAGTCCCCAGGGGCAGGGCTAGCAGACAGTGCACTCCCAGCCCCACTCCCATGGCGCTCCTTGCCACCCAGCACTGCTGCCTCTATTTCAAGAAACCCACTTTCCACACAAACCAGCTCTGCCTGCCACCTGGTTCAAGTTCCCCACAGACAGAGGCTGCACCAGCACCCTATGGACAGCCTCGGCCTATCACAAACAGCAGCTGCTCTGCAGCAGCCTTCCCTGCCCTCCCCCACGCTGCTACCTCTGATAGAAGCAGCAGTAGCGGGGGATAGGGGAAATGCATGTAGTCAAACCCAGGCTTATTGGTTAATCCTATTATCATGTAGTAGATTACACGTTGACATCCCTAAAAATAAGATCCCTAAAATATTAAGTAAACAAACTGTAGGACAACTATGTTAAAAATTTTAATATCTGCATTTCCAAATATAGTAAACTATTTCACCACAACTGATAAAATGACCGAAATTGTGCACGTCAGGTAACCATGTCTAATAAATGGTCCAAAAAACCCCCAAAAAAGCCAGAAACAATGGTTGTCTTGAAGCATGCTGAATTATTCCGACCCCTCTCCCCCGAGGGATGATGTTCTTCTTGGCCAAATATCTACAGTGCTTTAATACCGCAAATTCTTAAGTGTTCCTCTGTAGTAAGAAACTGGTATAACAAAGCTATGGTATGTTGATGACTGTATGCAGGAAGTAAAAAACCACTCCCAGATTAGTTTTCAACATATTCTATAGATATCAATCAACTGAGCTTATGAAGGGATCTAGGTATGAAATGACTGAGCTAACAAACAAAAAAATTGTAACAGCTACATTACCTCCGTGAGTTTCAAAGGGACAACTGCCATGGAGCCTGGGGGTCAGCTGGGGACCCCCCGCCCACCCTGCGCTCCCAGCGGCATGCAGCATAGCACGAAGCCCAGGGTCAGCAGGGGACTGCGAGTCCCCCACTAACCCCGGGCTCCATAGCTTTGAAAAGCACAAGAGCCCCTGCTGGGGACTCTTGTGCATTTCAAAGCAGGCATGCTGCATGCAGCCCAGAGTCAATGGGACTTCCCGCACTGGCCCAGGCTGTACACAGAGTTTCGCATTCCTCCTTTGAAATGTACAAGGAGGAATGTGGAAGTGCCTATCGACTAGTCGACAGAAATTCCAGCGACTAGTCCATTAACTGCATTTTAACAATCTTACTTCCTGATTATCCTGAGTTTGAGAAGAAATGGAGAAAATGTGTACAAGTAGCCAAACTAGGAGAAAATGGGAACTTGTAACAAATAGCCTGTGGACGTTCCCATGAGCACAAATTCCTACATTTGTTGTTGAGATTTGTCGTGATCAATCCACTAATGGAGTACCTTGCTGCTGAAAGATCAGAAGGTGTATGTCCTTTCTGATAGGCCATGCACGATGCTCCATAAAAAAAAACTTGCTGATTGAGTCAACAATGGTGTCTTTCCCAGTGAGCTGCTCCACCTGGGCACCAGTTAACTGATTACCACAGTAAGCATGCCAGCAAGGAAATGCTTTACTGGGTAACCGATTACCTGTTTATATCCCTAGTCCATCAGATGGACCATTGAACAATAGTCTGTCTGCTTTTTCATTCTAGTGGGTGGGAAGGAACAAACTGAGCATTTATCCCTCACATACCCTTCTTTCCCCCTAAGCAGAATAAACATCTTTCTTGTCTATTCAGGATAGGGAACACAGCCCCGTAGCACATTAAGAAACTTCTGGGTTCTAAACAATTAGCCCCTAGGATTTACTTTAATGCTGCATCTACACTGCCTCTTTTTTGCGGAAGAGGCAATGCAAATGAAGAGCTCATTAGCAACTTCTCGCACAAGAACCCTTATTCTGCAAAAAATGAGGTTTACAGATTCTCGTGCAAAAGGGTTTTTTTGTGCAAAACGGACCCGTCTACACTGCTTTTTTTGCACAAAAGCCTCTTCCACAAAAAGCATCAGAAGAGAATATGCAAATGAAGCATGAGACATTGCTAATGAGCACTTCATTTGCATCCCTCTTCCGCAAAAGAGAGGCAGTGTAGACATAGCCTAAAACTAAATTAGCTAAAACTAATGCTATTAAAATTAACCCTAGCATAAACAACTTTTTACAAAAAGATTTTTAGACAGTGGGGTAAACTGCAAAACTAGAGCGCTCAGGCTCTTGCCACAGTCTTTGAGAAGGAAATGAGAAGACAGTGATGGACATCAGTATTCCCTGTTAGCTGAGTGCTTAGGCAATCACCCAGGAGCGATTCAAATGCCACCCAGCTGATTAGCAGAGTGCCCACAGCCAGACACATGTGTTTCTACTACTGGTGCACAGCCACACATGCCTCAGTGCACATAACACATGGATAAAAAAAATTAAGGGAACATTTGTGAACAAGCTCAGTTTACACTACAGCCTTGGCTGGGCTCATGCATCAGCTAATAGTACTGCTGGCAAGAATCTCCCACTTCAATGCACTGGTGACAAACAGACCTAAAGTGGAATCTGATGTGCACTATCATTTGAAAGAGAACTATTAAAACAAACTCTCAACATCGCATGTCAAAATATATGAAGTAAATATCCTTAGAATCAAACACTACAGGGCTGAACCTCTCTAGTCTGACACCCTTAGAACTTGCTGAACCACACAATTTTCATACCACAGAAGGTCAATTTATCTAGCAGCATTACCGACACTGACACTGCTAACTAGGCTTTTAGAAGACATTTAGGGGTAAATTAGAGCTTAGCAGCAGCACAGAACACTGAGAGTCAGGACTGGTGGCTATAAACAAACTTTACGGGACTGCTGGTAACTTATCCAGGATAAGTGGACAAGTAACTATAATCATGCCAGACCACAGATGCTGCCAGATGAAAGAGCGCCAAACTAGAGATGTTCAAACTGTAATGTTATGTCGCATTTTTCCTATTTTACCTATATGTATTATACATGGATATATATTTTAGTTAGTTTGTATGTGAGGTGAAATCATAGTTTACCAACATTTACTGACAAAAATAATTCTTCTAAACCTATTTAGAATACATTTAACTCTCAGGAATGAGGAAAGAAGGAATGACTGTTGCTTTCCAGTGACCCCTGCCAGTTAGTACAAGAACAGCATTGTGTCTCCAAAAGCTGCTCCACCCTGCTATGTGTGTGGGAATAAACTCTTGCTCCACCAAAATGAACTATACTATACATCCATGCCCAATATCATTAATATGTCCTTGTTTCCCCATGCATTTGTGTACTTATTAAACCAATTTCAGCTATTGTAGAACTGAGCTTTTTCCTAAAATAGAACTAGCTCATGTTACATCACTGGAATAACTTTTTCAAGACATCTGTACAGTACAATTAATTTTTCCTACAAATCCACACTGAATAAGTCTTTTATGAATTCAAAGATCTCACTCAGATGACTCAAATTCACATTTTACCAGTAGTAATGTTTATATTTAGAGTAATAATTATGTCAATACCAAAAGACACATAGAACAGAAAATCTAATTACATGGAAATTCCTTTTAAAAAATGAATCAGGATTTCAAATACAACATTTCTGAATAGTAGCCTCTGTTTTCCATTTTAGCTCTGAAAAGAGTTTATGAAGACTGTATAGGAGCTATAGAAATAAGCCAAAGCTTTTAAAAGCTTAAATAAATGTTTTCTCTCTTATACGCATGAGTTCCTGAACACCAAGGAACTGTAAAGTAAGTAGCAAAACAAGGCAGTTCACTGGAGCCCACCAAAACTGCAGGAAAAGTTAAATATATACAGCTCATTACAAAGAGACACATAGATACTGGAAACAAAACAAAAAAAACACCCCAGCAGATTCAGAGCATTAATGAGCTGCAACACATAATGAAAATACATCCTATATTTAGCAATTGTATTAAATGCCACTATAAATGGTGTCCTTTCACATAGTGGAATTAACAGATTGTTTCAAGTAGAACATTTCCTATTGATATAGCCATCTTCTTTCTAGAATCAACAAAAAAGTAAACTGGGGAGAAGACTCGGGACACATTCCAAACCATTCAGTTGTAACACTAAAAAGGTGATGGCATGTCACTAATACTTCATACTTTTTTCAACCATCTTTTATCAAAGTACCTCAAAACTCTTTACAAACATTAAACCTAAACTCACAATGCTCTTTGGAGGTAAATCATATTATAGATAGATATTGAAGGACCAGAAAGGTTAAGTGACTCACTCAAGGTCACATAGCAAGATGCTGGCAGAGTTTAGACTAAAACCAAAAATCTCAACTCTGCATTAATTTTTCAAGCATCCAAAAGTATACTAGGCATCTGACAAAACAAGTGAAAACAGTCGAGACATCTCATCTGAAGAAGTGGGTTTTACCCACGATGATACCATATATATAGTTTTGTTAGTCTCTATGGTGCCACAGTACTATTCATTTTTAAAGTTACAGACTAACACAGCTACCCTTCTGAGAATTTGAGACTAAAGAGCACACAGACTAAAAATGTACACAATTAATTAAGGGAGGGTCATGGAAAAAGGGCAAGGAGAGAACAAAAATAAGGCAGGTATACAATTTGGCATATTTGTCATTTAGCTCCTGCTTTAACTATTTCCATTCCCCTTCTCATAGGAAAGAGGAGTCAGAAAGAGTTTGAGAGAGAACTTTTAGGCTGTGTCTAGACTGGCCGCTTGAATTTGCGCAAGAGCACTGACGTTCTAATGTAAGAAATCAGTGCTTCTTGCGCAAATACTTTGACGCTCCCGTTCGGGCAAAAGTCCTTTTGTGCAAAAGGGCCAGCGTAGACAGCTCAGTTTTGTTTTGCACAAAAAAGCCCCGATGGCTAAAATGGCGATCGGGGCTTTCTTGCGCAAAAGCGCGTCTAGATTGGCCACAGACACTTTTGCGCAAAAAAGTGCTTTTGTTCAAAAGCGTCCGCGCCAATCTAGATGCTCTCTTGCGCAAATACTTTTAACGGAAAACTTTTCCGTTAAAAGCATTTGCAGAAAATCATGCCAGTCTAGACGTAGCCCTAGTGCCGCCAAGGAGGTGGCCTGGCTAACAGTTTCTGAGAGGGAGATCCAAGCAGAAGGACAGCTTGGAACAGAGGGGCTGTCAGTGTTGGGGTGAAAAGGATACAGAAGCAGGGATATAAAAAAAAAAAAAAAACACACAACACAACACACACACCACACACACCAGGCAAATGAATGCAAAGGGAGAATATGAAAGGAAATCAGGTTAGAGATGAAAAAATACAGATTGTATGATACAGGGCCTTGAAAGCAAAAAGGTAAATGTGATTCCCATCACCTGCTCCACCTACTGAACCAAGTTCACCCTCTCCCCAAAAAACGCAGGTATTCATTACAGCCTTAACGTTGGGCTTTTCACATAGCACCCATGAATAAGGAACTGACCCTTGAAAAACGTAAGACTACACCCTATTAACCAAAAGGCTACTCCCACCCATTATAGCCTAGTAAGGTCCAGTGACAACAGCTCCAGCCCCTCATTGTCCCCTCCCCAGCTGCCAGTCCGATTGCTCCCCCTCCTCATGCCGCCTGCTGCCAGCTCCGATTGCTCCGCCTCCCCATGCCGCCTGCTGCCCCCTCCCGCGGTTACCAGCCCCCTCATTGCCCCCCTTCTCTCATTCCTTCCTCGTTTGTGGAAGCAGCTCTTCCCAACCACCCGCTCGTCCTCTCCCCTCTGCCGCCCCATAAAGCCTGGGCCCCCCACATACACAATCATCTTATCCCCCCCCCCCCAATATGCGGAGGAGCCACAGCCAGTGCAGCTCCCCGCACCACGCGGGATGCGTAAACTCCTCTGCCCCTCTCCGCCCGTCTGGCAGGAGGTTGTTCCTCTACCCCCTACCCCGGTAGCCGTTGGGGGTTCGAACCTTACCGGTTACCCGGCGCCGCGATGAGGCGGCAGCGAGCAGAGCACGACGCACAAGACAGCAGCTGTGCTGGGGTAACGAAAGGCAACAGCTGTGAGGAAGCGCGAGCTCGAGAACGAGGCAGCAACAGCGCGCGGCCAGGACAGAGAGGCGGAGGCAGCGCGCGACCGCGACAGAGGGATTGAATAAGGGACCAAGCTTCAGACGATGCTCCGCCTTAGCCCAAAAAAGGAACTAGGGAGCTACGTCATCACAACGCTACCATGTTCCATAAGAATCGAACCGCACTCCCGCCCTCCACACGGCATGGCGAGGGGCGAGCGCCGCATTTGACGGGCGGATGCCTTAGCCAATGGGAAAGGGGGGGGTGGGTAAGTCTCTAGCACAATAGGAGTCGCTGGTTTGAGACGGTACCCTGATTGACGTCCCTGTCCCTGAATTGGAAGAAGGGGGAAAAGTGGGCGAGCTAGGCATCCCTTATGCCCAATGGCTACGGAGCGAAGGTGGGGCTCAATTTGATGGGCAGCTGTCCGACCTAATAGGTGAGGTGCGAGGCCTTGATGGGCTTCTCTGCTGGCCAATGGGCGTGGATCGCTCCGTTCCTTCAGCTCGAGGTGGGCTAGCCAATGGGCCCGCTGCGGAGATGGTGCGTGTCTGCCTCCCTCTCTCTTCCTGTGAGGGGTCCCCTCCTCTGTGGCCCCGTCCCGGTTGCTGGCTGAGCCTCTCCTCGCAGCGCGTGTGGGGGGCAGTAACGTCATGAGCCGAGACCCTGCGAAGGGAGCACGACGGCTCTGGCCTCGGTCGCGGGGTGAGGCAGCTGCTGCGCAGGGCGGCCCGAGCCTGCCTGGTAGGTGCAAGGAGCGGGGGCGGGATGAGCAGCTTCTCGTCTCCCGGGTGCGGGTTTCCAACCGGGGGGCGGGGCCAGCTGCTGTTGCGGGGGCCGAACCTTTAGTGGGTGCTTGGCGCGGGCCGAGCGCGCGGCCGGGCTCTGAGGGGCCCCGCCGGAGGGTGCGGCCGGTTGGCTATAGGAGCCCGGCTGCGCGAGGCACCGCAGAAGAGGGGTAGCGAGCAGCGGTAGCTGGCGCGGGGAGCTGCTAGCCTGGCTACGGCGGAGCTGAGCGGGTCAGTGGTTGGCAACTTCAGTGCCCCTTTCACAATCAGCTGAACATCGAGCTAATCGCCTTTCGAAACAAGCCGGTCACTAAGACACCCCCCCGCCCCCCCCCCAACGCTCTGGGTGACTAGATTCTCTCTCCTCCTTCCTGACCCCCCACCTGCAGTCTGCGCTCTGGGGCTGTGGCGGGTCTGCTGTGCGCCCTGGACTCTCTCCCTCTTGCTCTGCTGCCTGTGAACGCACCAAAAATCAAAAAGAAGCAACAAGCCAACATAATCTGCACGCGAAAAACTAGTCCACACACAAGCTGCAACCCAACCAAGCCCAATTTCTGTATTTTTTTATGCGGATTTGGCACCCCAGACTTGCACTTGGGAAGTCTCTATCTATCAGTGACTCACCAGCACCCTGCTGACACAGAGGAAAGGAATACAGCCACTGTCTGCTCCAAGTAGTCACCCTGGCTGGGGAACAGATCAGGGCAGTCTGAGTTGCTATCCTGCTGAGGCTTTCATGATGTCAAAAGTCAGCTATGAATTCCAGATCACTGATCCTTCTAATTGGCCCAGCCTAACTGCAGGAAACACTCCTAGGCTCAGGGTTGGCCTACACATGAAACGTGTAGTGGCATAGCTATGTCACAGGGGCGTGGGGGAAAAACACTGACATAACCCTCACTGTTCATGTATTCATCACCAGAAATATTTGTCCATCAGCATAACCAACATCATTCAGGGAGATGGTATTCCCTACCCTGAGCACTGCTATCGGCTATGTCCAGTAGTCCCTGTAAGCTGTGTGCTTGTGCTGCTGCTCCAGAGAAATTCAAATGTTGCCCAGCTGATTAGCAGGGCACCCATAGCTGGGTTTTGTGTTTCTATGAGTGGTGCACATTCACACATGTTTCAGTGCACATAAAATTATTCTGCACATAGATGGAAAAATCCACACACTGAATATAATCAAGTCAAGATCATTGGTCATTAGAGGAGACATTGGCTATGTGTATATCTCTAGGGCAGCAATCAATCCAGCAGGGATTGATTTATTGTGTCGAGTATAGACACCAGTCTCTCTCCTGTGGACTCCAGTAGTCCACCTCAATGAGAATGAAAGGGGAGTCAACAGCAGAGTGTCTGTAGTTGACACACCACAGTGAAGACACTGTAGTAAGTAGATCCAAGTATGTGAACTATAGCTATGTTATTCATATAGCTGAAGTTGCGTAACATAGTGTCACAGTAGGGTACATAAGCCCAGAGAGTAAGGGTTTATTGACCTTCAGAGTTAAGCTAATTTGGAATATGGCATTTATGGAGAGTAAAAGCACTGACTAAACCAGTTAAACTACTTTATTCAAAGTTGCAAAAAACAAGGCAACTGACAATAACTTGTTCCTGAGAGCAGTGAACAACAACTGTATACTATATGCCAAAAACACAGCAGAAGATGGCATTTCTTTCCATCTGGATAATTACTTGGAGCTAATGAATGACCATAGATTTTTCCCCTAAAAACATAAATGTTTATTTTTAAGTAAGGAGAAAAAAACATTTTAGCATAGTAAGATAAATATGTGGGTAAAGCTATTCATAAAGTAAAATGCCCAGGGATTTCTTCAGGGGTTCTTAAATGTGTCGGGAACCCTGCTTTGCATCCAGCATTTATAATGATACTAAATATATATGTGTGTGTGTTTAATTTATAAGTGGGAGGGGGGTTCACACAGTGTTGCTAAGTGAAGGGTCGC
Source organism: Pelochelys cantorii (assembly GCA_032595735.1). Classification (NCBI taxonomy): domain Eukaryota; kingdom Metazoa; phylum Chordata; order Testudines; family Trionychidae; genus Pelochelys; species Pelochelys cantorii. Next base: position 325,100,997 of record CM064326.1, on the reverse strand, counting down.
CAGCAGTGTTCTTGCTAAACTTTTCCACCTATGTGCAAAATAAATTTTTATGTGCACTGTGGCAGGAGCAAATGTTCACCACCAGTAGAAACAAAATACCTAGCTGTGGGCACTCTCCTGATCGGCTGGGCAGCATCTGAATAGTTCCTGGTCGCCAGTACAAAAGTATGAAAACTACTGAACTAGTAAAAGAAAACTGGTCAGGTCAATCATTCTTAATGTTCAGTGTTACATGAATGAGATTGTTCCGTGAAGTGGAACATTGTTTTAGGATACCTTGTTCTTTTAAAGGTGAGTAGAACAGCATGTTTGTTTAAAATCTGTTTTTAAGAGTCCAAAACATTAATATACTACATAGTTTAAGAATTACCAACATATTAACCTTTTCTTCCCTGCCGAATTCTATGTTCAGATTCTACCCAGGCATCAATATTTCCACTAAAACGTGACTTGCATGCAAAATTTTGACTTCAAGAAGCCTAAAAGAGCAGACAAGTTTGGTTTTTTTTTTGTCATTCTTTTGATCATCCCTATATGGAGGGATCTTCCATGCTTGATTTTCAACTCTGCCTTTTTCTGTGGCAGAGTCCCTACAAGAGGGCATTCCCTTATAACACAGTTCCATTGGAACCATCCTACCAGGTGCTGAGGGCCAGTGGTGGCTTCTACAAAATGGCTTGGGATCTGATAAGTTTGATATTAGTCTCGCTGGGGTAAACGATCTACCCCTTTACAAGATACAATGAGGAAACCTCTAAAGAATTCTAGTAGAGATTTACATTTAAAGAAAAAAATCCTCTTCCATACTTTAACATGGTTTGGGGAAGGGACGAAAAAGATGAGATGGATGAGCTAATCCCTTGTTTTTAGGTCACCAGTTTTATGGAGGGAACCTGTCCTTTTGGTATATGTAAGAGTTTTGGCTCATACCTCTCTTGTTAAGTATTGCTTATCTCAAGAACATAATTAAACTACCAGTTTTTGTTCACATTTTTCTGTCCTTTTCTTTCCAGTAAGTTTTGCTCATAATTTCTCAATGGGGGGAAATGTAGCCCTTTTGAAACACTGGGTATATAAATTAATTGGGTCTGTTCTCATTGTCTGAATTGAATATAAGCAAGTCAAGATCATTGGTCATTAGACAACTTCCAGTCCAGTGATTAACTAATCTGTATCTGTGTGGTCCAAAGTAGGTCTTGTGTTTGTATTACTATCAGCTTCACAAGACCTCCATTTCATGCCTCACAAATTAAGACCTGCAAAACAAACATTTTTGTTTCCATACGTTAAACAAGCATAAAAGGAGTAATTTAGGTTGTTCTTACACTTTCCTGTTTTGATTTGGTGGTCTGTAACAGATCTCCCCATTACCCTCTTCTGGGTTTTTAGTTAGCACAGTGATCTATAACTGTAAAATAGGTAATGACTTCACCATCCTTCCTAAACAGGTTATAAACAATAATTTTAACATTCCAGACCTGTGATTTGTCCCACCAGTTTCATTAAGGTAAATAATTTTCTATCCATTGAGAATTTTCCATTCCTCTGGTTTGTTACCCGTATTTCTAACATTGTTAAATGATTCAATTTCTTCTCTTCATATGCTTTTCCATATCTGGTCAGTGTGTTTGGGATGTGCTGAATTTGTGTTTATACAACATTTGCCTCTTCCACTATCACCTTTTTATTAGATTAATGCTCTCCATATGACTTCTGCTAGTCTTGAGCTGAGAATTTTAGCTCCCATCCCACTCCTGCCTGTGATATGCAGCTGGCCTTCTCTTTGGTAGCATCCCCTCTCCCACTGGTATGTGGCCTACTGTTTTGCAAAACGTCCAGTGATACACTGGTAGTGCAGCCAGCCATTTATCTCCTTCAGCCTTTTGTTCATGGGACCAGAACAGAAAGATCTAAGAGAATATCACTTGGTCTTTTATCTTTTTCAGCACTCTTCAAGAACTAAGATTTTTTTTGTAATCTGTGTAGTTCCAAGTGATGCTGAGTCATTGGTTCTCATGTGGTTTCATCAGCACTGGAGACATGCCAAATACTTCAGAATCCTGTCCAGTCATACAGTTGCATGTCAAATTTTTGCTCCAGGGAGACAACGCACCATCCTGTTATCCTCCTGTCCCTTGCTGAGCTCTCTTTCCCGTCTTAATATGCAATAATCAATTATAATTGTTTACATTTTTAGGATGCTTGAAGAACCTGTAACATGGTAAACAGCTACCAAACTGCAAGGATGCCCACCAGCTGTGTCCTCTAAAGCAGGGGTGGGGAACTTTTTGGGGGGTCGTGAGCCACGGACCCACCAAAAAATCAGTGGGGGGGGCCCCACACACAAGTGAGAAGTGAAAAAACCAAAAACCCAAACTCTCACTGACGTGGCCCCTGACTGAGGAGAAAGACTCACCACATTGCCATCACACACCAGAGCCATGGAGGGCTCAGGGAGTTGGTGGGGTGACCAGAGCACCAGCATGGGCTCCCCAATGCTGGGGCGGGGGGGGGGGGGGAGGGCCGAGCCTTGGGACCAGATCCAGGCAAGCCAGGGGCCGTATCCGGGCCTTAGGTCCCCGCCGCCCTGAAGCTTTCTATACCATTTCACCAGAAGTAGAATTCCTCAGTAGTTTACTCATTGTTTATCTGATAACAATTTGATAATTCTAGCCAGGGTGAATGCCCCCTAGCTCTCTGTCACAAGTGGTCAGTTTCTTGAGTTTCTATTATTTTTAGATATTTTATTGCCACTAGTGTTAGTGGCAATAATGGCTGAATCCGTTATCCACAAAGTAATTGCCTTGGATGATGTGCATTTATGAAACTAGCATTTCCAGACCATATCTCCATGATAGTACCCTCACCAGCTAGTCAGTCTTCTTGTTTTATCCCTCGATAACAGCTTGTGTCGTTTATCCCTTTTTGTGGAAATTTGGACTCCGAGTACGTGAGAGACGTATTTTCAGTAAACAGTGGTTCACTACATTCGAGTTGATGGGAATAGCTTTTTCTGTCTCAATGTCATAGGTTTGACTTCAGGAAATTACCACCTGACAGTAGGGATGTTAGCGATTAGTCAACCATAAGCATATGCTTATTGGATAGTTGACTAGTCGCTTTCCTACTCCCCCTTGATGCCTCTATCCGAGAGAGACAGTAAGGGGGGAGCAGGAACTGGTTTAAAAGCCGGGTCCCCCCAGCACAGTCTCCGTGGGAGGGGGCAGAGTCTCAGCAGGGAACTGGTGGCGCTTCCACCTTTGAAATGTAGCAAGAGCACCGCGGGAGTAGGGGGCGAGCGGGGGACTCAAGCAGTCCCCCACTAGCCCTGTGCTCCCTGCTTTTGAAATGTACAAGAGCCCCAGAGGGCTTACATGACAGCTCTTGAACATTTCAAAAGCAAGGAGCACGGGGCCAACAGGGGACTGCTTGAGTCTTCTCCTGGCCCCATATTCCCCGCGCTGCTTCCGCCTTTGAAATGTAGTGAGAGCTGGCAGGGCTCTTGCTGCTTTTCAAAGGCGGAGGTGCCCTTATCAACTAATCAAATAGTGGATGCAGATTGCATCCACTATTCGATTAGTTGATTAATCTAAATTTAACATCCATACCTGACAGAGGGTTTGAAGAGAGAATCAGAATACTAGAAATGGAAGGGACCTCAAGAGATCATCAAGTCCAGTCCACTGCCCTTGATAGAAGCAGAAAAAGCTGTATGACCATGGATCTATTTCTGAAGGTGTCAGTAGGAGGGGTTCAGTATTCATGAAAACACTTTCTTTTATGCTTTGAAATCAGGTCTATAATATTGTTGTTGGTCATATACAAGGCTGCATGCAAGAGCGCTTAGTACTCCAGCTCTTGTGATGGCAAGTTAAAATAATTAACTGGAGCTATGAATAAGGAGCAAAATAAACTTATATGGTAATTGGGTCCTGTTTGTACTTACATATCATATCCAGTTCAGTGGAGCATTGGTCCTTGACTGCCCTTCAAACACTACAGTAATGCAACTGATGTTAGAGACAACACTAACTGCAAAGTTCTGGGTGCCTGTTGGATTAAATTATCACAAAAAAATGCCCTTAACCTTTATTGGCTTCCCTTAAATTATTCAGTCTGAGCAGCAGTTTGCAGTTAAGTTAGTGTCTTTGCTATCTTATGCTTACTCTGCATTTTACTCCTTTGATGATAAAAGCATCTCTACAAAAGCAGCATCCATTTTCAAGATGTTTCAGAGAGGTAGTCTGTTTCAGCAAAAACGAGTCCAGTGGCACCTTAAAAACTAACCACGTTTATCAGGGCATAAATAAGGCATCTGATGAAGTGAGCTGTAACTCATGAAAGCTTATACCTTATACATCTGTTAGTCTTTAAAGTGCCAAACTGGACTCCTTGTCATTTTAGAGAAATTTGCATACGATTTTTGCTTTGGCCGCAACTAAGTAACGTAACACCTTTTTGTTTGTCATAGTCCTGGAAAAAGTATTGATAAAGTGTTTAGCCTTATGCAAACAAATAAATAGGGTTTCTGCTTTGAAGAGACCACTGTCTAGAGAGATTCACAGACAGGCTACACAGAGAATTCCAAAGTTAAAGATAAGTTAGCATTAAGACTGCTATAGTTTAACTGTAAATTGTGGTATTTGCTCTCCAGAATGTATTTTGTTGGGAATGTGAAAGCATGGGGGCTTGGATAATTGGCTTGCAAGAAGTATTGATATGCCATTTTTTACTTTTTTTTTTCCTTGTCTTAGATTGTTGCTGACAATTGGGGGGGAACTCCCTATCAAAGCTGTTTAAATGAGAATGTCCCTGGCGCAGAGAGTGCTGCTTACATGGCTTTTCACATTACTCTTCCTGATCATGTTGGTGTTAAAACTGGATGAGAAAGCACCATGGAACTGGTTTCTTATATTTATTCCAGTGTGGATATTTGATACTATCCTTCTTGTTATGCTAATTGTAAAAATGGCTGGACGATGCAAGTCTGGTTATGACCCTCGCAATGGTTCTCAAAACATAAAGAAAAAGGCCTGGTACCTCATCGCAATGCTGCTTAAATTAGCTTTCTGCCTTGTCCTTTGTGCTAAACTGGAACAGTTTACTGAAATGAAACTAGTATATGTCTTTATCCCATTATGGGCCTTACTCACTGGAGGAATGATTGAGCTTGGATATAACATCATCCCTGCACGAAGAGACTAAATTGTAACAAAACTTTTTCAAATTGACCAGTATCAAATAACTGAGTCATCCTATCGTGGTACACTCTTAAACTTCACACACAAACTTCAAATAATAAATGTTACTTTGAAATTTTGATTTAAGATATGCTGTGATTAAAGTGAATTTTTCAGTTCCTTAGAACTTTCACAAATATTCTGATGTAAATAAAAGATGTTTGACTTCATGTGTTTCTAACATGATTTAATTATTTTTTTAACAGAATTCATATATTTTTAGGGTAGAGCTGTACCGCCTCTCAAAACTACTAGACATTCCATTCTAAAAAGTGCAATCCGTTTAATTTCTGGGAGGAGGATTTTGTTTTCCACTACACATTGTATTATCAGTTCCAGGAAGCTACTTACAATAGTTCTAATACGGTTTTCTATAGTGCATGCAATTTTTGGAGCATTTATAACCGCTAAAAGTAATTAAATGGGACTAATTGCTCTGCCTGTTACAATTGCCTGACACTTCATGTAAGATGCTGTTTTTCTGTAATGTATAACTATGCCATATTAACAGTTCAGGCTGAAATTTTCTGAGGGGTAGCTGCCTTAATGATTTTTTTAAATTAATTTTGGCTAATATGGTTCAGACATTTCTGAGAGTGGGGTTCTCTTTCAAAAATTCTTGCACTCCTGGATTTTGGAGCAAGGAATTTGAAATAGGGGAGGGAATTATTTGTGTCAGAGCCATACCTTTTTCCATTCTCCATGACCATCTGCATAAATCTGGATAAGTTATAAGCCGGGGGGGAGGATTGCCCATGTTCAGTAGAGGCTTAAGCTAAAACACTCAGGCTGTGTCTATACTAGCGCATTCTTGCGCCAGAGCTATGCAAATGAGGCTCAGCATGGAATATCGCCGAGCCTCATTTGCATAACTAATGAGCCGCCATTTTTGCAGAAGAGACTCTTGCGCAAGACAGAGCTGTCTACACTGCCCCTTCTTGTGCAAGAAAAACCCTCTTGCGCGAAGCCGTTATGCCTGAAAATAATCAGCGTAACGGCTTTGCGCAAGAGGGTTTTTCTTGTGCAAGACGGGGCAGTGTAGACAGCTCTGTCTTGCGCAAGAGCCTCTTCCGCAAAAATGGCGGCTCATTAGTTATGCAAATGAGGCTCAGCAATATTCCATGCTGAGCCTCATTTGCATAGCTCTGGCACAAGATCATGCCAGTATAGACACAGCCTCAGATTCAGTTCCCACTCAGTCCTCTCGCAGTTCTTAATGCTGACTGGAATATTCATGTACCATCCTCACAAAGTCTAGGACAACAAGGGTGAACTGGCTGCTCTAGGGTTCAGGATGGGAAATAACACATGGGAGCTTCTTTCTCCTGTGTTAACAGTGACCTCCCTGCGGGCATCAAAGCAGCATAGAGGAAGCTATGTGATGCACATGCAGAGGGGACCCCAGTCTAGAAAATTGTGGAGTTAGAGTGGTGAAAATCAGCCTGTTCGGCTAAGGAAGCTAGGTCTATAACCTAGCAGGGAACTGGGGGAAGGAGAGAGAAACTAGGAGTTAGGAGTGATGAGGATGCTGACATTATATGACACCTAGGAAGAGAGATTAACCAGGGAACCAGTGGGGAGGTGGAATGCTTGTGTATGGGTTTAAGGGACTGTGTGGCTGACAACTGAGTGGGAAGAAAAACCAGGGAATGGGAGAGAACTGGGAATGTGCAAGGAAATGGAGAAAAACCCTGAAGAGTGGAGAATAAAACTGAGGAAACAGAGACAAAAGGCCTGTGGTGTGGTAGATAGCTGATTGGTTAGGGGAGACAGGCAAAAGAAATCAAGCTTGAAGGAAATGGGTAGAATATTTTGTGACTAGTAGACAACACACTGCTCATTGCCTGGAATGGAACCCAAGATCCAAATCTCTCACCATTATTTGTCAGCAAATGTTTGAGACAACCACTAGTAAAATGTCCATCCTCTATGAGAGGTGATCCACCAAGGCTTTGTCTACACTGCAGGGTTTTTGCGCAAGAAACCTTTTGCGGAAGAGTTCTTGCGCAAAAGCATGTCCAGACCTCAAAGCGCATCGCAAAAGTGATGTGCTTTTGTGCAAGAGTGTCCACACTGCATGGACACTCTTACACAAGAAAGCTCTGATAGCCATTCTGTGAATGGCCATCAGAGCACCTGTGCTTTTTTTTTTATAGGGGTTTCTTGTGCAAAACCCCCTCCAGAGCGTTCATACCTGCTTTTTTGCGCAAGAGCTGTAGTGCAAAAAGGAGTTATTCCTCGTGAGGAGAGGAATAACCCTACCAGCAAAAGCCTTCTGTTCTGTCGATTTTCTTGCACAAAACCACACTTGAGGTGTGAATGCTCTGCCAGTTTTTGCGCAAAAACCTTGTAGAGTGTAGACATAGCCTGGGCCTAGAAAATAACAACTTCTTACTGCTATCTGTTACTTGCTCTAGTGGCAGAGGTTTGTATGGTGGACATAAAGATCTCTGTCCCTGATGCTGAGCCATGTAGTTTTTAGTAGTATGCCTCATGATGGGATTTGTTTTTCTCAGTTTGTTTACTTAGAAAATTAAATACAAAATACATTAAAAACATAGAAAAGTACAAAGTCAAGCACTCAAAAATTAGGAAGGGCTGCAATTAAGATTTCCATAAAATCTTATTTCAGCCCCTTTTTGCATGTGTCACAGATCGTAGGCAGCTGGCTTTTAGCTCATGCCGTAGAGGCTCAGACACTAAGCTCCAGAGCTCTTACGTTCGATTCTGCCTGCAGGTGTTAGAAGTGGGGACTTGTCTGGGATTTCAGCTGGAAAGTCTCTGAAGCTTGGGACATGCTTCCTCAGCTAGAAGAAGTATGTAATCCATGCACCTTCTGTGTGTGATGTACTCTCCTATCTAGTGCAACCAAGCCCCTCACAGAATAACAAGTCTGCTCTATGGCCTTAGCTAATAGTTCATACGCTAAGTTGCAGTGGTCCCAGGTTCAATTCAGGCTGCCAGCATTACACTAAGGCTCCAAACTCCCCTTGCCAGAACTCTGTCTGAAGTGTGAGCTTTCTCGTTTATCTCTTCAATGTGCAGATTAGATATAGCTACAAACTTTGGTTAAGTCAAATTATAGTAGCATATAGCCATTGACGTTTATATAGCATTTGGGTATACCTGGTTGCTTATATCAGCACTGTGCATACCAGGAGCATTTGTGTTGATGTAAAGGATGGTTCACCTTGGGTATGTATCCCAGTGTGCCATGCACTACTGTCCAGCGAAATGAATTTTGGAATATTTCTACAACGTTTTGTGAGACAGTAATGACTTGCCCAGGTATCTCTGAGCAAGGGTTCTGGTTTCCAGCATGCATTAGTCTCCATCCCATAATGACATTCATATTCCATACTTTTTGCAACTTGTTTTAAAAAAATTACACAAGCCCATGCAGAACTTTTCAGTTTCATGCAGTCTCTGAGTGTTGCACCATTCTCAGGAATGTTGCAAACATTCCTCCTGTGTTTGCAGATTCTAGGAAGTACCACAACAACCAAGGATGTGACAATTTCATTGAGGACAGTTTGCATGCTGTGTAGCGGCCATCATGGAGTATCTGCAGCTAGTGGAATGCTCCTTCTGGGCCTGAAAATGAGCTCTGATTGTTAGGATCATACCATAGGTTTAGAATGATGAGCAGTGGCTTCAGAATTTTTTAATGCAAAAGGCCACATTAAAGGAGGTGCCAAGCTCACCGCAGCCCTCCAACACAATGACACCAGAATGACAGCTGTATTGACAGTGGAGAAATGAGAGCCAAATGCACTCAAAACGTGCACTGCTGGATTGCTATCGGTCTGTGGGAAGTAATTTTGGAGTTGGAAAATTCACCTGTGTTAATTTTTATATCAAATGCAGTTACACTTGGAAGAGTAGCAGGAGCAGCTCCCTTTATCAGATCCAAGATTAAAGACACACTGGTTAGTTCCACTGCCTGGGCATGTTCTGAGAATGTATCTGTATAGAATCTATGGGGAACTTTACAAAAGTTTTGAAACTGTTAGTATTCTCTTCTATGGAGATGTCTGAACAGAGTGCAGTGATCCAATAGGGAAGCATTTCCACAATTAGCTGATTCCATCTTCAGATCAGTAGAATCCACAAATGCTGCTAATTTCAAACTTTGTGCCAAGATAGTCTCAGAATTGGGAAAAGTAGATCTGCCATTCTGTTGCAATCTCACCTTTAAAAGGACTCTAGTTCAGGCACAAGAACACTTTTTAAATCTCAGATATCTTCTTTGGCAGTTCCAGAAGTTAAATCTTCCCAAGATTTTCCTCGGTATGCATACTTTATAATTTAGAACCTATAGATGACAGGGTCTTTGGCATCAACTTTGTCTCTTAATAGAGGCACCTAGTTCCAGAATTCAGGTCTTTCTATAAAATATCAAGTCAATCACCTTACAAAGATAGGTGATCTTTAGTTTTAAAACAAGGTCTTAGAGAAACTAAAGGCCACCAGATCTAGGGTTGAGTCAATCACTTCCTCACAAAATTCACTTTCAGAAGTCAGCAGGTATGATTTCAGTACAAATCTTCTGTAGCAGTGTATGTGCAGTGACCCAGACAGACTAAGGAAAAATGTCTGTAATATCAAAAGAGACAAAAGTTTGTTCTTCTCTAGCCTCTGTGGCCTCAGTAGCAGGTGCTGCAACATTTAGCATTCTTAGACTTGCTGCTTGGAGGATCCCAAATCCCAAACCAATTGTGAGATTTAATTCCTGCTTTTTGGAGAAAATTTGTCCCCAATTTTTTTTTAGGTATGGAAGGCTATTTAGTCAAATTGCTCTGTACTAGGAATCAAAACAGAATACATACTTCAAGATCATAACAAAATGCAGTCCTTCCTCAGCCCCCGAGATTTTTTCATGAAAAACAGATGCAAAAAGGGGTTGACACTTCTGAAAATTGGAATCAGGAGACAGAAGTAATCCAAGAACCTTGGAGAGAGGAAAGGGGAATGAATGGTTTTATTCCTAGCAACTTCTTATTTCTGATAGAAACTGCCTTACACATTCTCCTGCAAATTGAAAAAATGCTTAGGCAAAAATTCTGCTCATTGGAGAAACCATGTATAATACCTCCTTTCAGCCTTCAGAACTGGTTTGCCACGGATTCTTGAGAGGGCTACTTCCACAGTGTTGTAAACATAAGACAAAGTCCCTCTGGTTCATAGCGAATATTATGAGGTTTTCCAGGTTTGCAGGAGTGCTTTTCCACTAAGTGCTCAAATGTTCTCTGCTTCATCTGCATCACCTGAATCTGCAGATGTATCTAGACTAGCTAGAGCTAGTTCAAAAAAGAGCTAGATAGATTCATGGAGGTTAAGTCCATCAATGGCTGTTAGCCAGGATGGGTAGGAATGGTGTCCCTGGCCTCTGTTTGTCTGGAAATGGATGTTGTGTTCCCTTCATATGAGGCATCTGGCATTGGCCACTGTCAGCAGACAGGATAGTGGGCCAGATGGACCTTTGGTCTGACCCAGTATGGCCGTTCTTATGGAATAATGGCTCACAACAGATAGACCCCCTGGAGAGGTCTCATCCACCTGGTGCAAAGGGGCAAAGACTGGTTAGGAAAAAAAATCTTACATGAAGCAATCTGATGTACTTCAACAGGTTGTAGTTAGAGTTCATATTCCTGGGGGAATTCAACGCCTCTGCACAGTGCAGAATTTTGCAGAAATTAATGTGTGCTCAAAATTTCCATTTCCCCAGATAAATTAGCTGCAGTGCTGCTGGCTCCTACTCAGGGCCGCTGGACCTAGCAGAACCCAACTTGCACATAGAACACACTGAGGGGAGGAGGGGAAGGTAATTTGAAGGGTCCCATCAGTTGCAGTTTCTCACACACCCTGAGGGAAGGAGACAGTGGTGCATAGGAAACTCCACACAAGCCTGGGATCCAGCATCAGGCTGTTTCTCCCTCTGGATCTCTGACCTCTGAGGCCTAAGGCAGGTATGTATCAGGAGAGAGGGGGCAAAGCTGGGCTCTAGGGGGTAGAAGGGTAGATGAAGGTTCAACAGGGGCAGGTGACAAAAGTCCACAGGTAAGTGAAAAACATGAAGACCTGGGAGATGAGTCAGAAATGGGGGGAGTATGGGCTATAATAGCAGAGATAAAGGAGGGAGAAGGCAGAACTGGGAGGCAAAATCAAATCAGTATCTTAGATGTCTGTATACAAATGCAAGAAATATAGGGAATAAGCAAGAAGACCTTGAAGTGCTAGTAAATAAACACAACTATGGCATGGTTCAGGACAGGGAACCTAAGACTTGCCTGGATCCAGCCTCTGAGGCTCAACCCTCTTCCCCCTCCCCTCCCCTGCCCCATATTGGGGAGCATAGGCGTGCACAAGGGGTGTGCCGGGTGTGCCCAGGCACACCCTAATGCCTTGGTCACCAATCCGTCCATCCAGCAGCTGTGCGCCACTTCTGAAGTTTGAGGAAGTGCGCAGGCTGCTCCCCTTCCCCCAAACAGCCGGCGCCGTACCATACAGCAGGTCTGCGGCGCGCCAGAGACTGTCTGCGTGGAGAGAAGGTAGGAGTCCCCAGAAGAGGCACGCGCTGGGGCTTCCCTTCTCCGCGCGGGGGACAGGGGGTGTTTAGAAGTCCCGTTAAGAAACGCACCCAGGCTTCCCTCCTCTACAGGGGGAGGAGGAGGAATCCCCAGAGGAGGCACACGCTGGGACGCTTGGCCAATGGGAAGGAAGCACTGTTGCACGGGTGCCGGTTGGCGAGCGTCTCTGCGGGATCAGCTGATCCTGCTCCAGCAGCAGCCCCGCGGCGCCTGCCTGGCCGGGAAGGTGAGGCGGGATCCCCGGGCCATGCGCGCCACAGGGCTGCTGCCGGAGCAGGACCAGCTGATCCCACAGAGACGCTCGCCAACCGGCACCCATGCAACAGCGCTCCCTTCCCATTGGCCAAGCGTCCCAGCGCATGCCTCCTCTGAGGATCCCTCCCCTCCCCTCCCCTCGCACGTGCCTCCTCTGAGGACTCCTACCTTCTCTCCGCGCAGTCTCCGGCGTGCCGCAGATGTTGGTGTGGGGGGCCACGGGCCTAGCACCACTCACCGTGGCTGCAGGGCGCGGGTCGCCTACCCGAGCGTGAAAGCAGCCTGGGGCCGACTACTCCTCTGTACGGGGTTGTAAAAAGTCCATGCTGGCAGGTCCCTGTAGATCGGTGGCACTGGAACAGTTTTTAGAGTGGGGGTGCTTTTTACTTCACCCTGTCCCTTAGCTCGTCCGCCCCCTGCCCCCAAAGGTAGGGCCAGCACTGGGCTGTGGTTGAGAGATGTGGACTGGGTTAAGGGAGCTGAGGCTAGGACCACAGCTGCTGGTGGGAACAGAGCCCTTGCGTGAGTCCTGGAGCCCGCCCGTGTGGAGGCTGGGAAGTAGAGCAAAGAAAAAGTAACTTGAATTTCTTGTCAGTACTATGCTATCACAATCCCCCTGGAGGTTCCTCAGGGCAGGTGGTTCGAGGGATTATGATTGGACAATACCTGTAAAATTTAAGTGTGGGATGGAGCGTGGGTGGCTTAGGGTGGGAGCTGGGAGTGTGTGGGTGTGGGGAAGCTCAGGGGTGGGGGTGAAGTTATGGGGAGCACAGGAGTCAAGGCAAGGATTGGGGACCTGTGGAGAACTTTGGAGGCTGCAGGAGTCAAGGCAGGGTGAGGGCAGAGGGCATGGGGGTGCAGGAGTCAGGGCAGAGAGCGTGGGGGTGCAGGAGTCAGGGCAGAGAGTGTGGGGGTGCAGGAGTCAGGGCAGAGGGCGTGAGAGTGCAGGAGTCAGGGCAGAGAGTGTGGGGGTGCAGGAGGCTCAAAGAAGGGAATTAGCGGAAGCTTGGGGCTGTGAGTGCAGCCATGGTGCTGCCGAGTCATAGAGCCCCATGGTGCTGCCTAGCCATAGGGCCAGGAGCAGAGCCCTGCGTGCAGGTCCTGTATCTGGGACTCTGTGTGCGGGGCTGGAAGCAGAGCCCCTGACATGGGTCCTGTACCCAGGACCATGGGTACCCAACGGTCCTATATCTCAGTGGCCGCAGCAGTGGGGGTTACTCATGGAAGCCACAGAACCCATCAGCAGCCCCCGGGGATCTGGAGTGGGGGGGACTCCAGAGAGGGGCGGGGGGGGCATCAGGGAAAAAGGGGGAAAAGAGGGCAGGGGGAGGCACCAAGAGGGTGCAGAGGTAAGGGAAGGTGCAGGTGCCAGGAGATTCTGGGGGTGAAGCAGAAGGGCAGACACCTGCAGGGGAGGGACCAACATCAGAGGAGAGAGGCATGGCAGGTGTGTAGAGGGAGGTGTTAGGAGAGGGGAAGAGGAGGGGTAGCTCACATGATCAGAGTGGAGCTACTGGAGGAGTGGGCACAGGGGGGAGAGAAGGGCTGGTGGAGGGGGGGCAGGTCTCAGGAAGGCTGAGGGCAGTGAGAAGGGCAGGAGTCAGGACAGCAGGGGAGGGTGAGGGGTTGGGGGGCAGCAGGCACCAGGGGAGCTGATGGAGCAGGGGGAGGAGACATGACAGCAGAGGGAAAAGGTAGAGGTTTATAAGATATTTATTAATAACTTGGGTGCCACAGTGGCACATCCAAACAAGCTACATGAACTCAGTACTGGTGCACAACACAAAATTCATTCTGCTCATGGGAGGAAACTCTTAGAGGGAACACTTCCCCCAGCCTCTCCACCCCCGAGTTAATGTCACACACATTGGGGTAATGCAATTGCAGGATAGTTGCATGAGGGGGTTTGGTGGGGGCCAAACTAATCCCTATTGGTAGGAGGATGGTGGGAAAAGTCCTGAGAGGAGGGGTCACATGACACCTTTTACTTCTGGTCATGTGTCCATCTTGCCCCGACAGTATTACCTCCAGAGGCATGGCTAATGGGGGTCAGGGGTGTGGTTAACAGGGGTCAGGGGTGTGGCCAATGGGGGTCAAAGAGTATATTCTAAAAAAATTCTTTGGATGCACACCCTAATGAAATGTGCTGCGCATGCCTATGTTGGGGAGCCTGAACTGACTCTCCATGCCCCCTGCCGCTCTACTACATGGCTGAAACACGCAAAATCTACTAAGCTACCCCCACCCAGGCTATGGTGTTCAAGGGGGATGTCTTTCTCTTTCTCATCCGGGGACCACATGAGTGAGGGGTTTGGTTGGTTGGGGGGGGGGGGTTGTTTTTGGTTTTTTTGGTTTAGGTTTTTTTGCTGGTATCACAGAGACTTAGTGTGATAATACATGACTAGAATATTGGTATAGAAGGGTACAGCTTGCTGAGGAAGGATAGGCATGGAAAAAAGGGAGGAGGTGTTGCCTTATACATTAAAAATGAATATACTTGGACTGAGGTTGAGATGAACATAGGAGACAAACTTGTTGGGAGTCTCTAGGTTAACTTAAAAGGGGGCGAAAAACAAAGGATGCTGTCATGCTAAGGGTCTACTACACACCGCCTACCAAGGTAGAAGAGCTGGATGAGGCTCTTTTTAAACAACTAACAAAATCATCCATCACCACAGGATTTGGTGGCATTTGAAGATTTTAACTATCCAGATATCTTTTGGGAAACTTACATAGCAGGGCATAGATTATCCAACAAGTTCTTAGACTGCATTGGAGATAATTTTTTATTTCAGAAGGTTGGGAAAGCTACAAAGGGGGAAGCTGTTCTAGATTTGATTTTAACACATAGGGAGGAACTGGTTGAAAATCTGAAAGTGGAATGCAGCTTGGGTGAAAGTGATCATGAAATCATAGTGTTTATGGTTCTAAGGAATGGTAAAATAAAGACAATGGATTTCAGGAAGGCAGTCTTCAATAAACTCAGAGAGCTTGTAGGTAAGGATCCATGGGAAGTAAGACCAAGAGGAAAAACAACTGAAGACAGTTGGCAGTTTTTCAAAGGGACATTATTAAGGGCCCAAAAGCAAGCTATTCCACTGCACAGGAAAGAGAGAAAGTATGGCAAGAGACCACTTTGGTTTAACCAGGAGATCTTACATGATCTAAAAATCAAAAAGGAGTCATATAAAAAGTGGAAACTAGGTCAAAGGATGAATATAAGCAAATAATGCATGTATGCAGGGGCAAGATTAGAAAGGCAAAGGCTCGAGACAAGCTCAATATAAAGGGTAACAAGAAAACATTCTACAAATATATTAGAAGCAAGAGGAAGACCAAGGACAGGATAGGCCCATTGCTCAGTGAAGTGGTAAAAACAATAATAGGAAACTTGGAAATGGCAGAGGTGCTTAATGACTTCTTTGTCTTTATTTTCACCAAGAAGATTGATGGTGACGGGATGTCTAACATAGTGCACGCTAGTGGAAATGGGGTAGGATTAGAAGTTAAAATAAAAGAACAAGTTAAAACTTCTTAGAAAAGTTAGATGTCTTCAAGTCACCAGGGCCTGATGAAATGCATCCTAGAATACTCAAGGAGCTGATAGAGCAGGTATCTGAGCCATTAGCTATCATCTTTGAAAAGTCAAGGAAATTGGGAGAGATTCCAGAAGACTGGAAAGGGGCAAATATAGTGCCCATCTATAAAAAAGGAAATAAGAACAACCGAGGAAACTATAGACTGGTCAGCTTAACTTCTGTGCCAGGAAAGATAATGGAGCAAGTAATTAAGGAATTCATCTGCAAACATCTGGAAGATAATAAGGTGATAGGTAACAGCAAGCATGGATTTGTAAAAAAACAAATCATGTAAAACCAATCTCATAGCTTTCTTTGATAGGATAACCAGTCTTGTGGATAAGGGGGAAGTGGTGGACGTGGTATACCTAGATTTTAGTAAAGCATTTGATACAGTCTTGCATAAGCTTCTTATCAATAAACTAGGGAAATACAACTTAGATGGGGCTGCTATAAGGTGGGTGCATAACTGGCTGGAGAACCAGTCTCAGAGAGTAGTTATTAATGGTTCACAGTCATTCTGGAAGAGCATAACAAGTGGCGTTCTGCAGGGATCAGTTTTGGAACCAGTTCTGTTCAATATCTTCATCAACCATTTAGATATTGGCATAGAGAGTACGCTTATTAAGTTTGCAGATGATACCAAGCTGGGAGGAGTTGCAAGTGCTTTGGAGGATAAGGTCAAAATTCAAAATGATCAGGACAAACTAGAAAAATGGTTGGGAGGCATAAACATGGGAGTCTCGAATAGAAGCAGAAAGGTGATTTTGCCTCTGTACTTGGCAGTGGTGTGACCACTGCTAGAGTAGTATGCAGTTCTGCTACCCACAATTCAAGAAAGATGTTGATCAATTAGAGAAGGTTCAGAAAAGAGCCATGAGAACAATTAAAGGACCAGAAAACATGCCTCAAGGAATGGAATCTATGTAACTTAAAGAGAACATTAAGAAGTGACTTGGAAACAATCTCCAAATATTTATATTGGCAATAAATATTTAATAATGAGCACGGCAACTTAGCAGAAATAAGTATAACACAATCCAATGGCTGAATGCTTAAGTTAGATACATTTAGATTGGAAATAAGGTAAAATTTGTAATGGTGAGAATAATTAACTTTGGAACAATTTACAAAGGGTCCTGATGGATTCTTCATCACTGACAGTATCAAAATTAAGATTGGATGTTTTTTCTGCTCTAGTAATTATTTCTGGGGAAGTTCCGTGGCTTGTGCTATACAGAAGATCACAGTGGTCCCTTCTGGCAATAGAATTAATCTATATTGTGCTTATCACCAGGATATTAATACCTAAACATTTACTGCTGGCTAGAATAAAAGTCATCCTTCACTTTTGGACTGGCATACAGTGAGTGCACAGAATACATTAATTCTATAAGTCCCAAAGTAAAGAAAATATGTGGCCAGCAGGAATCAGTGTAATGAAGAATTTTACAAAGCTTTCCTTCCTTTCCTGTAAAGCCTGTTGTATACCCAGTGGAATCTGCACCAAGTGTCAACTGCAGCTATTGTGGTTCTCAAGGTGCATTTTCTCCACGTTTTAAAAAAAATATATAAACCAATAAGATACCTGTGTTAACCAAAAGTAATCTGCACTGGCACTAGAGACTAATTTCCAAGAAAAAGATCAACATTCTACAATGGGGTTCATAGAGAATCTAGATAGATAATCCAAGTTTGTCCTTTCAGTTGTCAACTTGTGTTTTCAACAAAAATTCATAGAACTTGAAGCATGAGTACATGCATACTCTCACCCAGGGCAAGGGCACAGATCTGCCTATATAAAAGTTTTCTGTAAATAATATGACTACTTGCAAATTAGTAAAAGTGTAGGAATTTAGAAGCTTGCAAAGTTTGTAGCTGCTCTCACCTAACAATGTAATTGGAGTGAATAAGAACAGCTCTCTTCTTAAGTCACAGTATACATTACATTTATTTATGGGACTAATTATAGTCCCATTTTTTCACTTGCTCATTTCAGTTTCATGCTGATTCAACATTCACATGTGTGAGAGTTTCGGGAACCACCAGAGAGACAAGGTGGGTAAGGTAATATCGTTTATTGGACCACTTCTGAAGTGAGAGACTTTTTTTTCACATCTGGGAAACTTATTCAGTATTACAGCTAAATACAAGGTGAAACAGTTGATTTAGCATAAGCAGTTAACATATTTCAAGGAACCATTCAAGGTGAAGTGGCCTGTTAACATCCCTCAAGTCATGGGGGTTGAGGGAAAGGAAGAAGTCAGCTGGAGGGGTTGTTACTGGGTTACAGATTGTTGTAATAAGCTATCTTAAATCCAGTGCTGATTCAGTGTGATTTTTTTTGGCTATGTCTGCACTACAGACCTTACAGCTGCACAACTGTACCACTGCGTCTGTGCCATTGTAAGATCTTGTGTACTCACACTATACTGGGAGGAAAGAGTCTCTTGCCAGCATAATTAAACAACCCCTAATGAGTGGTGGTACCTATGTTGGGAGGAGACATAGCACTGTCCCAAGACTTTTGTTGGTGAAACTTTTGTCCTTTGGGGGGGACTTTTTTTCACACCCCCAACTGAGAAAAGTTTTACTGACAAACGTGCTAGTGCAGACATAATTTTATGCCTCATGTGACGCTGTGGAATCTGGAAGCACTTTAGGATATTATGTATATCAGTATTGTTGAATAATATTGAATTGTGACAGATATGCCATGTAAGATATCTGCAAAAATATTATAAACTGCCAAATATGATAATTTCACTGTTGTTTTTGTGTCACCTTTGTATTTTGGGTTATGGATATGGATGTATTTATTACAAAACCTGTGCTGTGATTTTGGGTGACACCAGCAGTTTGGCAATGGCTGGCTTGATGGCCCATCAAGGACCATAAGCTATTCAATTGACCCATTGAGAGGGCAAGGGAAACAACTTATGACTCAACAAGCCATGTAGGGGCATGCATATGGACAGAACTCTAAGGTGTCCGGGCCCTAAGTTGGGCAGCTCTTGAGTGGAACAAAGGAAGTACCAGCCACATAGCAAAGGACGATAAAAGGCAGCTGAGTCTTCTCCATTTTGGCTTCAGTTCTAGTTCTTCATTACTGTTTCTTACCTCAGGAGTAATCTTTCTACAAATGAAGCTCTGAAGAAAGGACTGAGTGATCCATTCAAACTGTGGATGTGTTCCACAGGGACTTTCAAGCCAGGAACTCACCTGTACTGCTAGGAATTTGATGGAATTGGAAGTCTTTGTATGTATGTGAATGCTTTATCATTTAATATCGCTTCTTTTTCTTAATAATAAACCTTTAGTTATAGACATTGAAGAATTGGCTAGCAGCATGGTATTTTGGGTAAAGATCCAAACCTTTACACATCTGGTAATGTGACTGGCCCTTTGGAGTCAAAAAGTATATTTGTGTAAGGAGAGTTTCTTAAAGTTACTTCTCACTGTCCTAGACTAGGACCCAGAGAACTGGAATGCATTAAGGAGGCTGTGTAATTTGTTTGACTTCTTGATAACCAGTGTGAGGGATCAGAACCACAGTTTGTGACTGCTTGGGGAGCTTAACTTTGCTGTTACCCACTCACATTGTGAGTACCTGCTCTCCCTTTTGCTGCTTTCCCTGACTTTGGCACTTCCAGGGAGGGCTACCCCAAGACTCTAGTCACACCTCCAAGTAATAAAAGACATGATCTTCCACACCTTGTCTCAACATAGCTACAACATACAACACTAGAAAAGTCACTAAGTTTTTTTTAATACTTGTCTTACATTTCTTGTAAAAATGATTCACTCAAGCATCTTTTGAAATTGCAATGGACTGCTGACTATTGTCTTGTGGTAAATAGATCACTAAATCCTGTGCATTTATTGTATGTATGTGTGTCAGTTTCCTGTTTTTGGAATGCCAACTTATATAGAAGTTTACTTTTGTGTGTGGAAATATATAAAATGTAGATCAATTTGATTGTGTCCTACTGGGTCAAATAATCAGTACTTTTTGAAATTATGCTTTACTTCTAGTACTAGATGGAATACTTCCAGGGAAAAAGTATTAAAAATAATATGAACTATGGAAAAAGAGGAGTTAAATCAGAACATAAATGTAATGGGAATACTTCCAGAATAGACTTGCAGCAAGCTTGATAACTGAAAGCTGCTTCCTGAAGTGTTTTAGGAGAAATGTTTCAACTGAATTTATTTGAGGGTGCCAAAAAAGAAAAGGTACTTCTGAAGTAGGGATGTTACATATCGGGTAATAGAATAGTTGACTAACCACATGAATTCTTAGCAGTTAGTCGATTATTCTATAGTCTCTGGGGGAGGGGCTGGCAGCCAGTGCAATCCCCTGCCACCCTGCGCTGCTGCCTCTTTGAGGGGAGAGAGTTTAAAAAACAGCTGCCCTCATGGATCAGAGGCAGCAACGTGGGGTAGCAGCAGCCCCTGTCCGCGGGTGGGGGGTTCTGAGCTCCCCGCAGACAGAGGCTGCTAGGGCAGGGGGAGGCTGCTGCTGCAAAGCAGCCTCTGCCCACGGTGAGCCCTGGCTGCCTCACAGCAGCCTCGCCAGGCCACCTCCCCCACCTTGCTGCTGCCTCTATCAGGAAGGAGGAGAGGCAGGACCAGGGAGCTGGTGCTGGGGGAAACCAGCTTTTAAGGCAGCTCCCCCCAGCACTGGTTCCTGCTCCCCCCTCCTTGTTGCCTCTGATAGAGGGGGAGCAAGGAGGGGAATGCGAGTAGTTGACTAAATTAACCGATAAACCTAGGCTTATTGACTGCCTGTTCACATCCCTATTCTGAAATAAGGAAGTTAGAGATCTTAGTCTGAAAATGAAAAACATGTGGCAGTGATAGCAACGGCCTGGAATAACAAGTTAAAGGCACAGTTGTAAATGCAACAAATACATTTATCAGGTTTATATATGCATACCACTCACTGCCCCTGCATATGGCATGCAAAGTTTTAGAAATATGCTTTTCCAGGTGCTTGCATGTTTTTGGCTAGCAAAAAATTGCACTACTATTGTTAGTGTCACTGCCACATGCTTTTCATTTTCAGACTGAAGTCTCTAACTTCCTTATTTCAGTAGTACCAAAAGAGAAAACAAAGACAATACTCAAGTTTCCAACAAGAATAAAAGTTAATAGAAGAGGTAGCTTGATACAAAATTGAAGGGACAAGGAGAGGCACAGAGGAAGAAAAAGAAAGCAAGCAGAGACTAAATTCAGTAAGTGGGAAGACATGAAAAGATTTATTAAAGTCTAAATATGAAACTACTAGGGGGCAATGCCCGCTGCTCACTTCACTCACCAACCCCCTGCCTCTGGGGGAAGGCAGCTCCAGCTCTCTCCTGGCCGTCAGGGAGAGCCAAGCCGAGGCGTGGGAGTCCTAGCCTGCCCCTTTTCCCCCCCAGCCATGCCAGTCCCAGAACTCCCCTCCTCCCCCACCCTCGCCGCCGTTGGTCAGGGCCGAAGCCAGGCCAGCTCTGGGTCTCCCCCACCCTCAGCCTGTTGGGCAGGTCGAGGTTCTCCCCGCTCTGCAACCTGTACTTCAATTTGATCCCCCTGCCTCCATTCCTGCACTCATGATCCTCCCCAACCCTTCCCCCACCCCACCTATCCCGACCCCCACCTCCTTCCTTCATTCCTACACCCATCCTTCCCTAACCTCTCCCCCACACTGCCCACTCCCTGCCTCCATTCCTATATCCTCCTTACCCCCTTACCGCATTGCCTGTGTCCACATACACCCTATCCTCTTTCCTCCCTCCCTACACACACCCTGCCCCCTCCCGCGAATTCGTTGAGCTGTGTGCCCCTCCCCCCCTCCAGGAGTGCTACCAGGCCGGGCAGCACAGCCCCCGGCCACTGCAGCAAGAGCCACAGCCTGCTCCCAGCCCAACCTTTCCAAATGGGCCTGTTGGGCAGCTTAGCTCTGTGGCAAGCCCAAGGAGCCTGGAGCACAGAGCGGCTGTTCCTGAGAGTTGGAGAAGTGGCTGGGGTGCAAGACCTGCCCAGTTCACAATGGGCCCGGGAAACCACGCCTCAGCCGGGCAGGCTGGGGCCAGGGCCCAGAGGCAGGTGGACACTGTTCCAGGGGTATGCAGAGACGGAGCTCTCGGGACAGCGCACCTAAGCCAGGGGCCTGGCCCAGGTCACCGGCACACACCAGAGCTGCTCGCTCAGGGGGAGACCTGCAGTGTGGCTCCCAGGCGCTGTGGCTGGGCTGCACAGAGCCAAGCTGTGTGGCAGGCATGTGGGCCAGGCAGGCTAGGGGCAAGGCCCAGAGGCAGACAGACACTGGTCCATGGGGTGCACAGGGATGGAGCCACCGCCGCTCCCCCCACTCCATTTCATGGAGTGGTCATGTGGTCAGGGCTCCTGGGGATGCCGAGTGACATGTCATCACTCTGTTGTCCCATCGGAAAAGTTTTTTATATAGAGAGAGAAATGTGGCAGGAGTAAAAGGCTACTGGTGTGGGATTACTGAGAACTAAAGCCAGCACACTCTTGTCAGAGGACAAAGGGTTGGAGAGCTTAAAAAAAATTCTCAGAAAAGGTACTCTCAAAAAACCCACCACCATGTCCAAATAGACACACCAGAGGAAGGGGACAAGCTATCAGTTTGGTTGCAAAACGAAAAGTGTGAATATATTAATAAGGTCACTGAAGTCAGACTGTTTATGCTTCAGAATATGAGCATGGCTGCTCCCTGCCCAGCACTCATTTATATTCAGTCTGTGAGGGATTGTGTCAGCTATTTGGAGGCTGGGTGGTTACAATAATCTTTAAAACAAAGCATATATTAAAAAAGCAAGAACAAGACGACTTCTAACCTTAAAAAAATTCTGAAAATACTAAAATGGAAAATTTGTGTTGAAGATTCATGAGTTTAAATGAGAACCAAAATTATTTCACAAAAATAAACTTCCTGCTACCCCCAAGGCGCACTCTACATGAGCCATAGCCACCTGGACAGCCTTTTTAAAGGGAGTTTCTCTCAAAGACATCCATGCAGCAGCTACGTGGTCCTCCAATCTCACCTTCATGAGACATTATGCCATTCCTTCGCAAGTAGATGCAAGCTCTACAGTAGCTCGTACAGTCCTTTCACTGGCCCATCTATCCGGCCCACGCTGGGGCTATGAGGATGACTCAGGCAATGTCTGACTGCATCTTCCTGATGACCCTCGGAATGAGGGGCATTGGAGGAAATGTGTAACAGAGGGGAGCCTCCCACGTGATTAGGAAAGCATTCCCTAGTGAGCCCAGTCCTACTTCTGTTCTGGAGCAGTACTGGGAACACTTGGCATTCTGGTAAGTCATGAGAAGATCTACTGCTGGAAATCCCCAGCGATGAAACATGGCCTGTATGACTTCTGCGTGGATCTCCTACTCATGGTCTGTTGAGAAGTGCCAGGTGAGAGCATCCTCAGTTGTACTGACAACTCCTGGGAGATACGATGCAACAAGGTTGATGTTGATACACCAGTTCCATAGGCGCACAGCCTCCGCAAGAGGGATGGAGAGTGGACGCCACCCTGACGATTAGTACAGAACATAGTGATAACGTTGTTGAGACTCCATCTAGCATATTTACGGATCCGCAGTACGAAATGCTTGCAGGCATTGGCTACTGCATGAAGCCACAGAAGATAGATGTGTGTGCAAACTGCATTCATGGGGTGACCATTTGCCCTGAGTGCAGTCGTGTTACATATGCGCTCCCCAGCCCAGAAGAGAGGCGTCCATGTAACTTGTATAGATGGTTGAGTCTGGTGGAAGGGGACACCAGTGAGTAGGTTTCTTGGATTGGTCCACCATTGCAATGACACAGTAACTTTTGAGGGAATGAACACCTGCCTGTGCATGTGATGTTTGGCCAAGGTGTAGACTGAAGACAACCAGAGCTGGAGACAACAATGGAAGTACAGACGTGCATAAGGAACCATGTAAGTTGTGGCCACAGGTGACTCCTGACATAGTGGGGCTGGACACCATAATCGAAATTAGACTTTTTATGGCCTCAAAACATTGGACAGGAAGGGAACGCTTGTGCTGTGATGGAATCTAGGTGGACTCCTATGAATTCTAGCAATTGCATTGGATCTAAGGTGGACTTCTGTTCTTTTATGATAAAGCTGAGAGATTCGAAGAGCCTCTTGGTGAAGCAGAGCATCTGTAGTGTTTCTTGTCGAGATGGGCCTCATATAAGGTAATCATCTAGGTAAGGAAAGAAGAAGTTACTCACCTTGTGCAGTAACGATGGTTCTTCGACATGTGTGTCCCTGTGGGTGCTCCACTGTGGGTGTCAGGCTCGTCCCGGCGCTGCAGATCAGAGATCTTTCAGCCGTTGTCTGCCGGACCATGCATGCATGGTGGCCATCTTGCGGCTTTTCGCGCCGTTTCTGGTCACATGGTCCAGCTCCCGCCAGTTCTTCCTGATTGTCAAGGTCTAGAAGACTCCGAAGAGGGGAGGAGGGCGGGTTGTGGAGCACCCACGGGGACACACACCTTGAAGAACCATCGTTACTGCACAAGGTGAGTAACTTCTTCTTCAGGTAGTATCCCGGTGGGTGCTCCACCGGGGGTGATTCCACAGAAGTAGCCGGAATACGGCAGTGGGTGTGGAGTCAGTTTGTTGCCGCTAAGGAAAGGACTGCAGTGGCTACTGCCATGTTGGAGATGATGATCTTTGGTAGCACGTAGTGGTTTGCAAACGTAAGGTCGGAGGACCAAGTCGCAGCTCGGCAAATGTCCTTGATGGGAACTTCTTTGAGAAAGGCTGTCGAAGACGCCACTGCCCTGGTAGAGTGGGCTCTAATAGTATGATGTTTCTAATAGTGATGTTTCTCAGTTCATAGCATTTCGCAATGCAAGCCACTATTATTTTCGATATTTGTTGTGATGAGAGTGGGCAATCTTTAGAACAGTCGGCTAGTGAGATTAATAGGTGTTGGGACTTTCATATATTGCGGGTTCTTTCAGTATAGAATGCCAAGGCCCTGTGGATGTCGAGCGAGTGAAGCCTTGCATGGCATTCAGAAGAGTGTGGTTTTGGATCGAATACGGGTAGGATAATAGGTTTGTTTATATGGAAGCTGGAATTGACCTTGGGTAAAAACGATGGTTGTGGGCGTAGGATGACTCCCTGTGGTGTGAAAATGGTGTAGGGAGGTGATGCCGAAAGGGCTGCTAGTTCTCCTACCCTGCGTGCAGATGTGATTGCTAAAAGGAACACAACCTTCATGGTGAGAGAGTTGAAATCAGATGTGGCCAAAGGTTCGAACGGTGGCCGCATCAAGGTGTCTAGGACCAGATCTAGGTTCCAGGGGTCCGGAGGTTGTTTGTGTTCAGGGAAAAGGTTGGTCAGCCCTTTGAGAAATCTTCTCATAGTGGGGTGCGAGAAGACGGTATAGCCTTCGATTGGCTGGCGGAAAGCTGTGATAGCTGCCAAATGTACCTTGAGAGATGACAGAGAAAGTCTGAGGTGTTTGAGGTGCAAAATAACCTCTATATTCTATTCTAGAGTAGTTTCATGAGGATTCAAGTTCGTGTATGAGCACCATTCACAGAACCTTCTCCATTTATGAAGGTAAGTATTATGAGTTGAAGCTTTTCTACTATGTAAAAGAACATGGTCAACACTTTCGAGCAACTTACTACTTCTTGTTGGAAGCTGTTAGGAGCTAGGCGGACAGAGTGAGGCGAGCTGGTTGCGGATGAAGCAGTTGCCCATGATCCTGTGTCAGAAGATTGGGCCGATTGGGAAGATGATATGGGGGATGAGGTGACATGTGGAACAAGTAAGGAAACCAAGTCTGGCACGGCCAGAACGGTGCTACTAGAATTAATGTTGCTCTGTCCACAGCCACTTTCTCTAGGACCTGATGTATTAGGGAAATAGGGGGGAATGTGTACAGAAGTTGTTGACCCCAGTTGTATAGGAAGGCATCCCCCTTGGATGCGAGGCCGATACCCTCTCTGGAGCAATAATGAGCGCACTTCGCGTTGTACTGTGTGGCGAAGAGGTCTACCGCTGGATGACCCCAACGGGAGAATATACTCCATAGATTAAATAAAAATTCCATCCTCTTGGCCGGAACGAAATACTTTTTGTCAGCCTTTTTATTGGTCGGCGGCATTGTGGTAGGAGTTTGCCATATCTCATTGGCAATTTCAAGTATCGCCTCATCCAATGGGAGAGCAACCTTGGATGAATGTGAGGAGGGGTGTAAATTTCTCAACAGATGATATTGTTTTTGTTGAACGTCCGCCAACTGCACATTTTGGCTGTTGGCTACTTGCTTGAATAGCTCTTGAAATTCCTTCAGATCATCTGAAGGAGAGGTGTCTCCGGTGACGATGGCATTGTCTGGCGAAGAAGAGGCTATGTCCGTAGGGGACTTGTGATGTGATGCCTCCATGTCAGAAGTATGCACTGTTTCCATTGTTGGTTGATCACCAGATGGGGTAGGTGTTCTGGCTGTGGGCAAGGCAAGGTGGGGGATTTGCTCCTGTCACGAGTCGTAAATGATGGAGCTGGTGAAGGTGACGTGCAAGTTGAATGGGAGTATCGCTCTTGGTGGCTATGGTGTGTAAGCCAATGGTCATCATAGTAAGGTTGGTGATGGAGAGAAGGGTTTGGGGGGAAAAAGGTCCCCTGTTCCGGGCTTGCTGTTCCTCTTCTGCCCGTGGAAGAGGGAGAGTGGTGCATGGAAGGCATGAGTGGTGTCGCACTAGGGGTCGATAGTCGGCATGAACATGGAGGTGTCGGAGAGTGCTGCGGCGGTGCTGATGGCTCCGGTGCCAAATGTGTTGGTGCCAATTGTGTTGGTTACTTGGGCGTCAGTGCCGGTGAAGCCGGTGCCCTGTGTGTAGTTGCAGATCGCCCCGGTGCCGGAGTGGTTGGCGTCGGGACATCAGGTGCGGGCTGCACCGGTATGGTCTCTGGTGCCAATGCCAGTAGGTCGGAGGTGCTGAGGGAGCAGGTACCAATGGTGCCGGTGCCGCAGTAGGTGCTGATGTCGGTGCTGACTTTGGTCTTGGTGCCGAACGCACCGCTGGGTTCGGTGCCGATGTACTACGCACCGGGGTTTTTTTTAATGCAGCTTGCGGGCTCCCATTATCCCGGAGGTGCCTGGTTTGTCTCCCGTGCTCACTCTAAGTGCTGGTAAGGAGCGAGACGGTGACCAGCTCTTTTCTGTGCTCGTCGCCTTCTGAGAAAGCCGAGGAGTCGTGGTCGGGAGCAATGGCGGTTGAGCTGAGGGTTCTGCCTGTGGTCGAAGAGCCTTATTAAATAAAAGCATCTTGAACCGCATTTCCCGGTTGCACCGTGTCCTGGCTATCAGTTTTGAACAATGTGGGCACTTTTGGGGAATATGTCCTTCCCCCAGGCACCTTATGCATGAGGAGTGCCCATCTGACGAGCGCACTGATTCCCCGCATGTCAGGCAGTTTTTGAAACCTGGTGATCCTGGCGTGTGGAAAAAATAAGTTTTTTTTTTAAACGTGCTAACTAAACTAGAATCTAAAACTCCTATAACACAACACTAACTATAAAGACTAACTACGTACAAATTCTCCTCTCTCAGTCCTGACAGGATTAACGCGAGAGGGAGCTGTTTCTCCATCTGTGCCCGAAGACGGTCAGAAGGAACTGGCAGGAGCCGGACCGCGTGACCAGAAACGGTGTGAAAAGCCACAAGATGGCCACCGCACATGTGCAGTCCGGCAGACAACGGCTGAAAGATCTCCAATCTGTGGCGCTGGGATGAGCCTGACACCCACGGTGGAGCACCCACAGGGACACTACCCGAAGAAAAATATCATCATACCTTTGCGGTGTAGATGGGCTGCCACAACCGTCAAGGTCTTCAAAAAGATTCTGGGGGCAGAAGAGAGTCCGAAAGGTAGGACTAGATACTGAAAATGATCGTCAGCAATGGTAAAATGGAGGAATTGCCTCTGCAGTGGGTGAATAGTGATGTAGAAGTAGGCATCTTGTAGGTCAAGGGCTGCAAACCAGTGTTCTTCATCTAGTGCCAGTATGATAGACACGAGTGTGATAATTTTGAATCGTTGTTTGAGGAGGTATTTGGTTAGATGTTGAAGATTGAGAATGGGTCTCCAACCACCCATTCTTTTCTCTATGAGAAAATAGTTTGAGTAGAATCCCCTGCCCTGATGTTCGGACACCCTTTCTATGGCTCCTATGCGTAACAGATGTTGCACTTCTTATTGTAGAAGTGTTTCGAGAGAGCAGTCCCTGAAGAGGGACGGGGTGGGTGGGAAATCTGAGGTAAGGGAAATACAGTATCCGTATTTTATTATCTCTAGGACCCAATGATTGGTAGCAATTGCTGCCTACTGGTCATAAAAGAGGCGCAGACAATGCATATGATTCTCTTTCATGAAGGGAAAAACCTTTCGGGCATGCTGGAATGGTAGCTGGCAAACACCTAGTGCTAAGGAAAGGAAAATCACTATATCAGTAAAGCTTCTCAGTTAGTACCTGTGAATAAATTAAAGCTTCACAACAGACAATTAAAAACATGGTCTGCTGTATAAGAGGGAAACGGAGGCACACCACCCCATTAATTTAATAATTGAGCAGTGGAATAATTTACCCTGATCCCACAGAGGGAGGAAGTTACTGAGGCTTGGCTGGTTTATAGAACAAGCACAGGTAATTATTGGGGTAACAGCAGGCAGATAAAGGAATCAGCAGGAATACTTGTAAAGGAAAGTAGTATATGTGCCACCCCAAGGGGGTAGGAAAATGTTCCTTTTGTCTTTCAGATCATCAGAAAGACCTGGTACCAGCTGAAGAGCAACTAAAAAGGCCATGGTTCTACTGTCGTGACAAAAAAAAAAAAAAAAAGTGTTATGTGTTTATGTCTATGTTTGTCTTGTGGTATGTGTATTGCTAGCATTGTTGTTGGTGTATTTTTTTTTTTAAGGCGACGATATTCCAAGTAAAGCAGAAGCTGGAGTGGGGAGACAGGAAAAAAAACGTTTAGCAAGAGAAAAAAAAAGGACTGGGCCCAGACAAACGGCAACTCCGAGGCTACGTCTACACTGTGTGTTTTTTGCAGAAGAGGAAATGCAAATGGAGCACTCATTTGCATATCTTGTGCTCTCATTTGCATATCTTCTTCCGATTCTTTTTGCAGAAGAGGTTTTTGCGATAAAAAGCCCTGTATAGATGGGGCTATTTGTCGGAAAAAAAACCTTTTGCACAAGAGCCTGTAAAACTCATTTTTGGAGGAATAAGGGCGTCCACACACAAAAGCACATCAAAAAGGGATGTACTTTTTGAAAGAGAGTGTCCAGATTGATTGGATGCTCTCTTGCATAAAAGGCCACCCGGAACCACTTCAGCCAGGGCTTGAGGTCTTCAGTTGCTTCCCAGTGCTGGTGCCAGAGCCTTGCAGACACACGCACTTAAAGGGACCCCCCTGGACAGACGTTTCTCTGTGTGCTTGCTACCTCTTCGAGGGACAGCAAAGCTCTCAGTGCCTGCTGTTGTTGGCCAGCTGTTGTGAATGCCTCAGCTTTTTCCTGCAAGCCAGGGAGCCAGAGCTGCCCCTGGGCATGCTGTAATTTTTGCAGCACTTTGTGCCATCTGCCTTCCTGGTCCTGACCGAGCTTAACCCTGAGCTCATTCTGGAGACCCTCTCCCTGGGTGCAGGAACGACACTCTGGCAACCGCAACCCGCTGTGGAGAGGTGTTTTTGGAGGCTCGACACCAGTTCAGGTTGGTGGAACTGGCTGGTCACGGAGCACTGGGACAACCAGCAGTGGCTCCAAAACTCCCGCATGTGGAAGGCCACCTTTTTGGAGCTACGTGCCTGGCTCAACTCCGCCCTCCAGAGACATGACACCCACCTGTGGCCCACCATTCCCCTGGAGAAGTGGGTCGCAATAGTCCTCTGGAAGCTTACCACCCCCAACAGCTGTCGGTGGGCAACCAGTTTGGCGTGGGGAAGTCCACCGTCAGGGCCCTCTTTATGGAAGTAAGTCACTCTGGGGCTGCAGTCCCTGCATGGGGGGAGGGGAAGGGAGGAGTCCTGGAAAAAGTGCACTCTTGGGAAAAGGGGGTTGGAGACTGTGGGGGTGGAGTGGGGGTGAGGGGGAAGACCCATCCCCAGGGGGTTGTGCTGTCCTGCCCTCACACAGCCCTGCTGCTGGGGAGGGTGGCCTCATTGGGGGTGGCTCCTGGGGTGTTTGAGGGAGGAGAGAGCGACGGGCACCTCCGAAGGGCTCAGGCACTCCCTGTCTCATTCTCTGTTTGGTGTGTTTGTCTGTCTCCCAAGGTGATCGCGGCATGTGGTGTCCTCCACTACATTGTGGAGAGGAAGGGGGAGGTCTTCCTCCTGGGGTGGAGGGCAGATGCCGGCCACGAGGGGCGAGCATTTGCGCAGCCAAGAACAGCTGCCATCTGCCAGGGCCATGAGGCCAGGATGTGCATCTGAGAGTCCCTGAGGGAGAGGTTCTCTCAAGGACCCCAGTAACTCTCCCGGGACCTCCCCAACAGGGGTCTCTGACTTGCTGCCCTATGCCTTCCCCACCACAACCCCCCTCTTCACCCCTTCCCTTTCTCAATAAAAACACCTGTTTAGTTTTCAGCAAAATGAACTCTGTATTTATCTTTCATTACAAAGAGATGGGCAGGGGGAGGTGGGTTCATAACCTGGAGAGGAGGAGGGCTCGGAGTGGCGTCAGGGCCAGCTAGATGTGCCACCTTGGGGGCAGGGACCTCATTGGGGTTGTGTGGGTCCAGGGACCACAGGGGGGCTGGAGAGGGGTCAGGGATGGCGGGGGGGGGGGGGGCAAGGGGAGGAGCCATGGGCATCACCTGGGGAGGGGACAGAGGGGGAATGGGCATAGCAGGGGGGGCAGGAGGGTGGAAGCCAGGAGCAGCAACAGCAGGCAGTTGTGCCATCATGCGTGACATGTTGACACGTTATCAAACCGCTGCATGAGCTGGTCCCAGGCACGGTTCCACCACTTGGAGTCCTTGCAGACCTTCTGCGCCAGGGTCTGCTGCATGTAATACAGGACAGTGACATGCTGGCGCATGAGGTCTTCCTGGACCCTGGCGCGCCTTTTTGGTCCCCCAGGCTCTGGTGGGGCGGCTCGGCCCTCAGTCCCAGCTGTGAACAACAGAAAGAGGGAGAGGAGGTCAGTCATCCATGCAGACACTGTCCCTGAGACCATGCTCTCCTCTGTAAGCAGTGCCCACCAGTCCTCGGGGCAGAGAAGGGGGATGTCCCGGGAGCAAGGCCATGTGTGGCCTGCACAGCGGGCCATGACGGCCAGGGAACCATGCTGCCCGCTTCCAAACCCCCTGCCCCTCGGACAAGCAGGCAAGGGAAGTGTCCGGCCACAGTGGGATCCCCTCATGGGCGGCAGAGGAGCCGGGAGCAGCCTGGCCCTCTCTGGTGTCTGCGTACACACCTGCAGCTTGCAACGCTGCCCATGGGAGCAGGTGGTGCCTCACACGTGCAGGCATGCCTGTGTGCTGTGTGCGACACTCCTCGGTGTGTCTGGGGTCATGCCTGTGCTCTTGTGGCTAACTTCCCCCCGAGGCAGGATGTGTGTGTGGCCTCTCCCAAGCCTGGAAGCTGGATCCCACCTGTGCTCAGGGACTGTCTGCTGTGTCTGCATGCCACACACTAACACTGCACATGGTTCCACGTGCGCAGACCGCAGCAAGATGTCCAGGCTCAGCAGCCCAAACAACACTCCCACCCCGCCTCCTATGCGCCAGCCTCCCCCGTCCTGTGTGTATCACTCACCTGCACATCCCTCCCTGGTGTCCGAAGAGGCCTGGGAGACGTCTTGGGTGACAGGCACCGGCCTGGGTGATGGTCTTGGGTGATGGTCTCCGCCTCCTCCTCCTCCTCCATGGCTGGGCAACAATGGGATCTCAAGGCCGGAATCCACAATGATGAGTGTGGAAGATGTTTCCCCACCCCCTAGGATTTGGTACAGCTTCTGGTAATAGAGGCAGGTGTGGGGTCCTGCCCCTGAGTTCGAGCTGCACTCTCTGGCCCGGACGTATCCCTGACGGAGCTCTTTCACTTTACTCCGAACTTGTTTTAAAGTCCGGGGTGGGTGTCCGTGCTCCGCCAGGGACTCTGCCATGCGCCCAAAAATGTCAGCATTATGCCGCTTAGAGCGGAGATCCTTCAGTGTCTCCTTCTCGCCCCACAGCTTGAAGAGGGACAGGATCTCCACTCCAGACCAGGAGGGTGCCCGCCTCTTTGTCCCCCTGGATGGGTCCTGGGACCCCTGGGGCTGCTCCCTGCGAGGGCCAGGAGGGTTGCAGGAAGCTTGAGGCTCTGCCATGGTTGGCAAGGCCTGTGGCAGGGAGAGCCACGTGGTGAGGTGCTGCTCTCTGGCTGGCTTCCTGCCACAAGGCTCGTCCAGGGTGTCTGCAACTTTAAGAGGGGTCAAGAGACAGGAACTGTAGAGTCCTGATTACTTTGGATGAAGTGTCCACCAGGGCACCTGTGTTATTTCTTGGAGGCCTCTTCTTTCGGGGAAAAAAAACGCTCTTCCCCGTCCACACATGCCTTTTTCCGAAAGAGCTCTTTCGGAAAAAGGCTTCTTCCTCATAGAAAGAGAATTACCAATGCTGGAAAAAACCCTCTGTTCTTTGCTTACTTTCGGAAGAACATGATTGCAGTGTGGATGTAACGCAGGTTCTCTCAGAAAAACGGCTGTTTTTGCAACAAAACTCTGTAGTGTAGACATACCCTGTTACAATTTATGTTAAGTTCTGTATCATATTTTAGGTATGTTAACCCATATTATTTACACTGGGTCCTTTTAGTATGTCAAGTAATCCAATTTATGGTAGGTTTCTGGTTACTTACCTAGGAACCATATTGCTTATGAATATGTATGTAACCTGTGGAATGTGTGTGAGGTGTGAATGAGAAATACCCAACCAAAAAGGCAGTTTAGGATCCGTGACTTTTTAAGGCAGACAAAGGCCCTGCAAGCAGATAAATTAACTAAGAAGCGGCCAGAAAAACCTCTCTCTCAGACAAAACGTAACATCATAGCAGAAACCTGGGACCGGCCCAGAAGATGTAAAGCCTCCTGCAGATCCAAAGGGATCTCCCAAGGAACATCATGGTTGAGTCTCCGGGAAGATGACGCCTGGCCAGTACTCCAGCCACCAGCAAAATCAGAAGTAATCTACACCACACTTGCAGCCTGCCCCCAAACTACCAGCATGGATATGGGTGTGTGTGACCTTATTCTTAAGAATCTGTACCAATAAACAACCCCAAAGGTAATACAGCTCCAGCTCACCCTTTGTCCAGGTTTCTTCCTCAGCAAGTCTGAGGAAGTGCAACAGCATCCAGTGCCATCTGAAGTGCTTACACGAAGTGGCATAAGCCTCCTGAACAATGGATTTTAAGATGAGTTGCTTGTCATCCGGTAAATGCTGCATTAAAGTAGTTAGTTTCGCATAATTGTGGAACTCATGGTTTGTCAGCAATGCCGTGCAGTTAGCTAGCCTGAGCTGTAAAACTGAGGAAGAGCAGAGCTTCCTGCCAAACAGATCGAGTTTCTTACGTTCCTGGTCATGGACAGACAACTAAGTTTTTTGGATCTCTGATTTGCTGCAGCTACTACTAGAGAGTTTGGTTGTGGATGCAGGAATAAGAGTCCATGCCCCTCAAAGGTACAAAATACTTATCAGACCACTTGTCAGTAGGTGGAGCTGATGCATCTGCCATACCTCATCTGCTGCTCTGTAATAGCTTTGTCAATTGGAAGCGCAATCTTTGATTTCACTGTTAGATGAACATTCTTTCGGAGCTGGTGTTGTTTTTCCTGAACCTCAGACAAAGTAACCTCCTGGCTGATAGCGACCCTTTTAAAAAGCCTGTTAAATTGTTTCAGGTCATCAGTTGGAGATGTCTCGTCTGGAATGACTGCCTCATTGGGAGACAATGATGATTTATCTGTTGGTGAGGCACTCTGTGGTTTGTGCTCCGACTCATTGTTAATCTGTGCCTCTTCTGTGTCTGGGTCCTCAACGGAGGAGAACTATGAGAATGGGAGGGTGGTAACGATCTGTGGACAGGCATGAGTGGTGCCAGGGAACATTGCTGCGATGAAGAATAATGGCAGCATGGCGACCACCGTGATATGTGGTGAGGGTGATAGGACCATTCAGAGTAGCATGGAGGACAGTGGTTGGTAACTATCAGAAAGCCTATATGGTCTGGTTGGAGAGGAGTGCTGAGAAAACACTCCTGCGGTCATCATATTCCAAGTAGTGAGAGACCACCGGTGACTTCAGTAAATGCGGGAGTATCCAGCCAGCAATGGAGATTGAGAAGGTTGCATGTGGGATTCATCAAGATCACAGTGTGTAGTTGGTACCAGTCCATCAGTACTATGTTTGAGACATGAACAGTGCTGGAAATCAGAAGTCTCCCACAGCGTGAATGATCGAGATGCTGATGTAGGAGGCATCGGTGCCGGTGGACAGTGTACCAGTTCCAGACTTGGCAAGGGAGGCAGTGGTCTAGTGGATTTTTGTCTTAGCTTTCATCGGTGTCAGAGCCTGGCGCGGCACCTGTGGTGCCAGAGTTTTATCCGGTTCTGGGACCCCCTGCAATTTCGGTGCGGTTGTCTGTGTTGTTCTCTGTTTCAGTTCCACAACCAATACAGCACAGGGGCAGCTGGTGCCGGATGTGCCCAGTTTGTTTCCCGTGCTGACTCTAGGAGGCAGGGAACAGGCTGGAGACACCTTCTCCTTTGTGTGTGACTTAGACAAAGAGGAACTTGCCTGTTCCTTCGGTTTACTAGGGGTTTCTTGCTGAGTATTCCCCTTTTTGGGTGCTTGGGCTCAAGGGCCTTATTGAAGAGAAACATTCTCAATCTGAGCTTCCTGTCTTTTCATGCCCTGGCTGTGAGGCTATGAGGCAACAGTGCATACATTTTTGAGGGACATGCACCTCACCCAAGCATCAAATGCAAGACCCGTGGCCATCTGGGTGAACCAGACATTGTTTGGGTTTTTTTTGCTCCTCCATGGGACGATGTGTTGTGTGGAGTGATTTTTTTCCCATATTAAATCAAACCTGGAGTTTTTCTTTTTCTTACTGTGAAGTGCCATTGTGGGCACAGTTTTAGCGCAGTGTTTCTCAACAGGTTGAGGGAAAACTGTTTACACGAGAAAAATCTCTTTTTTTTTTTAACTAAACCTAAGAACATTAGATAAAAACAGGAATTATAACTGACTAACTGAATAACTCTGTTCTCATTTGCATGAAAGGAAAGCGGAGAAGGATTGAGCTCTATCTGTGACGGAGGGAAGTACAAAGGAACTGAGGGGAGCTGGGCTATGTGCA
Organism: Pelochelys cantorii; assembly: GCA_032595735.1. NCBI lineage: Eukaryota > Metazoa > Chordata > Testudines > Trionychidae > Pelochelys > Pelochelys cantorii. Next base: position 325,065,937 of record CM064326.1, on the reverse strand, counting down.
CAAACTCCAAAGGCATGAACAGCACACGCCTCTACCACGCACACACAGCCTGACCAGATACTGCAGGAAAAATCTCTGATCTACAGTGCTGGGATGAGCCCAGCACCCCATGGGGACATCACTCGAAGAACTATGTCTACAATAGTTACAAAATCATGTTTAAAATCATATTCATTAAATCATTTTCAAAGATCACATATTCTCCTAGTTTAGACAGGGCCTAGCATGTTATTTTATTGTGAAAGGGAATGTGTTAATCTTATGGGACTCATTTTAGTAAAACTTAAACCGAAAATACTTGACTGATCACATATGGTCCATAGGCATAGAAAAGAGATAAAAATATGGTAAAATAGCATTAACATAAAGGGCAATGGAAGTCAAGTTTGGTTTAAGTAAATCTAGCGCCTTCTTGTTAAGCTTATTGGTAGCTTGGCCTAAAATACCATGTGTAACTTTCTTCAGCCTGCTCCAAATTCAGATTCCTTTTCAATAGGTGTATACTAGGGGACCATAATGGGATGTGTTGCTGAAGTGAAAAGAAATAGATGGTGGTTAACTGGTAAATACCAAAACAGGGACACAAGCTTGGAGTGTATTTCAGTCAAGAATTCTTAAGACTCCAATTATCACATAAACCATTTGGAAAATTAATAGCACACTACAGCTCGAATCCTCTTCTGGTAAGGTGTATACCCTGAGGCTGTTTGTTTGGCAGCACCATCTGAACCAGCTTTAATAGAAATAGCAATGGGTCCTACAGAAATCACTAATGGCTATACATGAGAAATTCATGTCAGGCTGTTGCTTTTTTTAAGGTCATATTTAATGACCCAATACAGAATTATGAGACAACACTGAGATTTGAATTATTAATACTTTGACAAACCTATTTCATAACTATTTAAACTACTGGTCTATGAAATGGCTAATGACTTTTAGTGTATACAAGTGTCAAATATATTTCAGATAAGTATAAAAGCAAACTGAAGTTGAGTAAAGACATGGAAATTTAATGACAATAAAAAGGCCTTAAGTAGAATTAGTAGTAACCTGGGAATTGGGGAGCGGATGGGAGACATTGTTCTATTGCAACAAATGTGGCCAATGTGATCCTACAAATATTTCAAAGAAGCCTCCAAGTCAGATGTGAAATCATGCTCTTCTCCAAGGCCTTGGAGTGAGGCTACCTGGTGTAGCTTCCTGACGTACTGCACAGTTTTGGGTGTCTGTAGGGATATACAAATTTTGAAAAGGCCAGGGGAGAGACACTTAAATTGATCAAAAGATATTGAAGAGTCTTAGAAATCATGACAGAATTGGGATCTTAAATTGTATGCACATGGTAGAATAGGAAGCTGAGAAATTACATAAGTAGCTGAAAGGAGAGTGTAGGTTTTGGATATGTTGGAACTAAACAGCAACACATGCCCACAATGTTTTTAAAATTTGTTTAAATTACAGAGTTTACCATTTTCCCATCAGATAGTAATTAGTGTTTGGAATTCTCTTCTCAGAAGTATTTACGCAATGCACCTTACAACTACCGAGCAAATTAATATTTGAAGGAAAAAAGTGGATAGTTAACTTGGACATTGTTATTAACTTGTAAACAATTCTTGTTCATATCCAAATTGGGGTTGGTAAGGAATTATCCTCAGGACTTACTGGCAAGTACTTTTTTCCTACTTTACTCTAGTGCAGGGGTGGCCAACCCATTAGAGACAAAGACAAAATAGCGATGGACAGGTTGCAAAGAGCCACGTACGGGGGGGAGGGGGGTGGGGCGGGGCGGGGCGGGAAGAGAGAGAAGTTGTTGAGGAAAAAAAAATTATGTCAAACACAACATGTTTTAGCATTGTCTTTATTTTATGAGAGGGGCGGGGAACCTGCTTTGAGTCAGGGGTCACTGACCCACAGAAAAAATCAGTCAGGGCCACACAAGTGAGATGCAAAAAACAACCCCTCCAAAAAACCGCAAGCCTTACTAATGTGGCCCCAACTGTGCTGGTGGGGGCAGGGGACAGAGTACTGTGGCAAGGTGCTGGTGAGCGCAGGGGACATGGTGCTGCTGGGGGGGTGGGTTTGGCCAGCTCGAGATCCCAAGTCTCAGGAAGCGTTCGGGCTGCTCTTCCCCTACCCTCCTCCCTTCCCCTCCCATAAACAGCTGACACACTTCCTGAAACACTGGGTCTGTCACTCGGCCGGGGACTTCCTTCCTCCTGCTGCCTGCCTGTGCAGGGTGTGTGTGTGTAAGAATCCTGGGACTGGATGCCAGCTGCAACTTGTCAGGAAGCACGTGCTCTTCCTCTGCTCCCCACGACATCCGCGTGCTTCCTGAGAAGTTGAAGCTGGCATGCAGTACCAGGATTCCTACTCCCTCCCCCCTGCTCTAACCCAATCCTCATCCCCTCCTTTCCCCTCCCTCAGAGCCAGCCCCCCCCCGGCTGTAACCCAATCCCCCTCCACTCCTCCAGAGCCAGGCACCCCCCAGTTCTAATCCAATCCCCCTTTCTCCCCCCCCCCCCCCACAACCTTATGCCCAGGTCCCAGAGCTGGAGCCACTGCACATCCTTCTACAGGCACTGGGCGCATGAGCTGAGCGACCGGCTTTAAGCATGTGCTTGCTGGGATGCCATGCGCACCCCCCCACACACTCCATCCCCCTCCCCTCCCTTCTCCAGAGCCAGGCATCTCCCCCCATCCACCCACCCAATCCCCCTCCCCCCTCTAACCTTATGCCCAGGTCCCGGAGCTGGAGCCGCCGCTGCCTGCTAGCCTGTGCAGGCTGGGACGCTGAGTGCGGCCCGGCCTTCATGTGCAGGATATGATGTAACGCGCTGGGGGCTGTGAGCGGAACGGCGCGGGCCTTGAGCACACATGCAGCTCAGAGCGGCCCGGCCGTGAGAGCAGCTGACGTGAGCGGTTCCGGGTTCTGTCAGGAGCCGCAATTTTTTTCTTTGGAAGCTGCATGTGGCTCGCAAGCCGCAGATTGGTCACCGCTGCCCTAGTACATGGAGTATCTGCTTCTATCAATTCACAAAACACTTCAAATCCAAAATTTGTGCATCAGTGCCAAAAATTCCCAGGTCTTAACCCAATTAGAAATTGTCTTAAATGATGTAAAAATAACAAGTTTTTAAAAATATTTCTGCTCTAATTTAGTCAGAAACTAGATTTAGAAAAATGTTCAATCTACATGTTAAGCTATAAGGCTAAGTTCCGGCTAATCATGTGACGTGCATGAGAGAAAACAAGAGCAGAAAGGAGCCTGCAAACTCCCTATTCCCAGCACACCAGTAGTGATATAGAATACTGCTGACAGTGCTCCTGAAGCACACAAGATACCCAGTTGTACTCCAGAAACTAAGGGAGAGCGTATAAGACTATACCTCTCTAGTTCATCTGACAGCAGGCACTAAAGAACGCATGGTACCCCCCCCCCTTTTTTTTTTAAAAACAAAAGCAGCTGCAAGCAGTCTTGTACAGGGCATTCAGACTGATCTTTCTTTACAAACACATAATACCCCACGCTGTTTGACTGCTGCAGCTCCTCACTCCAGAAACAAGGTCACAGCTGGGTCTTTCAGGAAGTACAGCACAAATAGAAACAAAACAGTTTAAAGAGGTAGCTTAACCTAGTTCTTTTTTGCAGACCGAAAAATAAAACCATTTGTTTGTTCTGAACCTTTATTAAGCGGCTCATATTTCAGTATAAATCACACTAAAAAGATTTTTTAAAAAAGCTATTTACACTACAGTGCTGACACATTTAAAATGAAAAAAATTGGTATAAATAAGCTCTATGGAAAAGCCTGGAATTGTCAAAAAGAATTCTGGCTCATCTTACAAAAAATATATATGTTAAATGTCAGCTCTACTCTAAAACCTACAACTCAAATTATTTAAAGACTTCTTTATGTTAAACCTGCAGTGTTTACAGTGCATCTGGCCCTAAGTGCTTTGATACTTCACAGTTATGGACAGGCACTGAGGAATGTTACAAAGCTACATAAACTATTTTCTGTAACAGTTGTGAGAGCAAGTCACAAGCTCGCCTCACAGAATTTATGAATCTTTACATTATTACGTCATTCAGTTTAAAAAGGAATTTAAAACGATATGTACAAATTTAGCACAAAAAGTCATCTTCTCTTTGTCCATGCTGATTTGGATATGTTGAACCCTGTTGTCTTGTATCATATAGACTTATGTGACTTCCAGAGCACAACTTATTCTGTAAGTCATTGCCAGGTTCAAATTTAGAGTCCACTTCATATTTAAAAGCTGTCAATTCAACATTATCCAATTTTCCTTTAACATTCTGACGCTCCATATCATTAGGTGCCATTGTTTTCTCAGGAAGATCAACATTCATGGATTCCTCTTTAATTCTGCGAGATGCAATAAGTTCATGTTTTATCTGTGTGAATTCCTGTTTTACATACTTAGTTTGCAGAGTATCTGAAAATTTGGTGTCTTCGGAGGTATTTTTGCTTATTGTACAAATTATGTTGTCAGTCTGAAGTCCAATAACCGAAGACATGGGGTCTGCAGATATGCCTGCTTCATAGGTGCTTGCATTTTGTGAAACTTCTCCCTCTGAGTGATATAGCTTGAGCCGGACGTGCCAAGCCAAACTGCATACAGCTGAAACCGTCTTGAACTGGTGCACAACATTCCTTGGAATAAAATAAATGTCATTATCATATAATTGAATCCTAGCATATCGAATGCCTTCCCTTCGCAGTTGGTTAAGTTTTGCATCATCAACCCACTGGACACACTGGAGGAGGAAAAAATGAGAATAAAGATGAAAAATCTATTCTAAAAATGAGAAATATTTCTGATTAATAATTCACAATATGCTTACCTGTGAGAGTGGAGGCTCATGCAAATCTAACTGCATCCGCTGAACTACCTCTAAGAAATCTTCAGCATGAAAACAAATTACATCTTTGGTTATACGAGGTTGCTCAGGCCTACAAAACCAAAACCAAAAAACAATCAGGGCCAGAATTTAAATGCTACAGACTTTGCTTTGTTCTTGCTACAGGGACTGACAATCTAAAGCTACATTTTACAACTCAAGTTTGAAAAAGCCTATTAAAGTGACTTCAGCTACAACACACTAACCACACTCAGGAATGTTATTGAGTTAACTAGTTTCTACAGGGGCGGCAGAAGGCTAATGACAACCAGTGTCAGCAACAGTGACTGTCTCATCATGAAGAAAGGCAGATGTTCGATCAGGGGTGGGGAACCTTGTGTGTGTGGGGGGGGGCCAGTGACACAGAAAAATCAGTCGGAGGCCGCATACAAGAGAGAAGTGGGAACAAACTAGGGATGTTAAGGTCTAGTCGACTATCTGATAAGCAAATGCTTATCAGATAGAAGCAGCAAAGGGGGGCAAAACCAGGGTACTTCAAAGCGGCAGCCCCGCACAGCTGATCCCGCGGCGGCTCAGCTGTGTGGCACTGTCCCTTTGAAACACTGCCTCAGAGTTTCAGAGAAGCAGCGCTGCACAGCTGATCCCAGGTTCCACTGTGGCATTTCCGCAGAACACGGAATCAGCTGGGGGAGTCCCCAGCTGACCCTGGGTTCTGAGGAAATGCCACACTGAGCCCAGGATCAGCTGGCAAGTCCCCAGCTGATCCCAGGTTCCATGATGCACTGCAGCTTTGAAATGCACAAGAGCCTCCGCTGGGAACTCTTGTACATTCTAAAGCCGGCAACCCGGAGTCAGCGGGACTTCCTGCTGGCCCTGGGCTGCATGCGGCATTCTGCATTCCTCCTTTGAAATTTCAAAGGAATGCGGAAGTGCTTATTGACTAGTTGAGTAGTGGATGGAAATTCCATTGACTCCTTGACTAGTCAATTAACCATTACTTAACATCCTTAGAACAAACCCCTCACACTGTGACCCCCGACTGAGAATGAGAAAGACTCCCCAATTCCCCTCGCACACCAGAGCCTATGGTGGATTTTGTGCCTAGTAGAGTTTGTGCATTCTAGCCCCCGGGGGGCAGCAGGGCGGTTGGAACACCACTGTGGGCTCCCCAATGCTGGGGGGCCCTGAGCCTCGAGGCCAGATCCAGGCAAGCTGAGGGCTGCATCTGGCCCCCAGGCCTGAGGTTCCCCACCTCTGCATTAGATGCTCCAATATGTTCTACTAACAGACTTAACTCCTTTGAGGAGAAACTATCACACTTAAATGCACAATAATCTAATTAGTATTAAAGAAATCTTTGCTCAAAGGATTCACATAGTCCATCTTAGTATCTAATCACCCTTTTCTATGCAAATTTGTCAAGAGTTTTAACAAAAAGTAATCTTCAATGATACATCAGGTACCAGTATCCTGGATTCACGAGTCAGACTTCAGACCAGAGTATGGTAAAGACAGAGCACTTTATGTTCTGATAAATTACTTTATCTGGTACGATGGATGATAAGGGAAGATCATCAAATACTTGTGTCCCAACTTTAAAGCTGCCCCAGGGATGGAGAGAAATATTCTGACATGCCCCTAGCCAAACCCGGACGCTTATTTATAGGCAACTATTCCTCATCTCAAAATCCATCCCCAGTGGAATCTTACAAAATTCAATAATCTTCTCTATATTGTCCAGCGTCTGGGAAAACTGGAGAGGTAACATGGGTTGATGTACTAGAACAGTGATAAGCAAACTAGGTTAGTTGAATTTCCAAAGGGGGGCCTACACCTCCATTTGAAATGTTTAGGGGTCTGCAAATGATAAAAGTGGAAACCACTGCTCTAGAGTCAATCAGGTGGTTTTTTGGTATATGTCCCTCTACATTGCAACGTAAGCCAGTGCTTCAGCTCAGGCTCAAGCCTAACCCACTTTCCTCTAACAGACTCTGCAGTACAGATGCAGTGCCACTTGACTGGTGTCCCAGGAATCTGTTGGAAGTATCCCACAATTTCTTGGAACAATTTCCTTAGTCCTCTCCATATAAAATGACTCCACTGAAAATGGAAGTTAACCTCCCCCCCCCCTTTCCAAATGGCAGCATCTCATGTCAGCATTAATCTGTTCTCTTCTGATTACTGATCTGCAAGCACATCACAGTATCACAAAGCATCCTGGATTTCCAACTGAGAGCAAATTGATCAAGTCTTTTGCAAAGTGAGCTACTTCCTGGTAACCATCAGGGTGGGCAGTAAAGTCTTCCCACAAAGCACCATAGTCCTACGGCTAGAGAAGCCACATTTCAGGGGAAGAAAACATTAGGGATTCAGATATAGTTACTTTAACTCAAGTCTGTGCACTGCAGAGTGGACTCTAGATCCCTAGATTCAAGCAAGGGTTAGGAAAGTCATAACAGAGTTAAAATACAATGTAGAAACTCAAGTTCAGAGTTCCTTAACACAGATCAGTTGACCTGAGTCCCATTAATCCTGGGTTTTCATAGCAGCGTAGAGATATCTTTACCATTCCTGTAAAAATTCCACCTAAGGCCACCAAGTTATAAGCTTTCAATATCCCACAGGCAACCTCAATTCCTGTATTTCCCAATCCTTGAGTACTTGACTTTGCAATATTAATATTCTTTAATGCAGATTTTTGAGTATGTGATTATTTGTTCTTGATGGGTTAATGCATTTGGGAGATGTGACAAGTCTGTTTATTTGTGAGTTTTGAAAAGATTGGCAAGGTTGTCCACAGAATTGGTTTGGTGCTTTTTTTAATATAATTTGTATATATATAAATAAATAAACCAAACAACGGAATAAATCTAAACATGCTATAATTACTTTCAAAAGAAAAAAAATAGGACTTTTTTTTACTTTTTTGTTCTTGATATATAATGAAGGCATAGAAGTTTAATGTATTGGGTGGCTTTAATTTTTATACTAATGTTTATAATTCCAATATCTAATGAACACCTGGGAGAAAGGATATCTTTGTTAAAGATTCAAATACTCTCACCATTTCAGTTAAATATGAGAGCTTACAAATTCTAAGAAAGCTTTCACAAAACTAGGAAAGACATGGCACAACATAATATTCCGGATTTTTTTAAAGTAAGACAAAAACTGATTTTTTAAATAAAAAAGGCTTATAAACAGAAACACCCAATTCTCAAACTCCTCTGAAAGTTAACTTTGAATTATATGCATATTGTATCATGTAAAACAAGAAGGCAGGTTAGAATCATAATACCTATCTCTGGCCTTAAGAATCCATGAATTAATATTCTTTTATTATTTTAATCAGTGAGCTAACTCCATTGCCACCTTAAAACTACCAACTGTTGAATAATGATAATTTAAAAATAAGTCAATACAGGTAATGCCTAAGCCCCACTGGCAAAAATGCATAGCTTGAGGTGTATTGTGCAGAAAGCAGAAAGGCATCAAAGACAACAGCTGATGAAGGATTATTCTTTTTAACATTCTATTTCAGAAAAGAATTACTGTGCGGACATTGGAATCCTAACACACCAGGATTACCTAGGATATCTAGTCTCAGAGGAGTAGCTGTGTTAGTCTGTAACTTTAAAAACAATGAGTAGACCTGTGGCACCTTAGAGACTAACAAATATATCATGAGCTTCTGTGGGTAAAACACTCTGACCAAAGGTAAATTTCATCCCCTCTGACAAAGGAGCATATATACTTGCTTTCTTTCCTAGAAGAAAACTTAAAGAGAGCCTGTAAAAAGATTAACACATTGGAATTTAAGTTTCTTCTTTTCATAGAATCATGGCGTTGGAAAAGACCTCAGGAGATCATTGAGTCAACTCCCTGCTAGAAGCAGAACCAATCCCTACTAAATCATCCCCAACCAGAGTTTTGTTAAGCTAGGACTTAAAAACTTATAGGTATAGATAGTGGGGGTAGACTCCACTACCTCCCTAGGAACACTGGCATAGCCCTGGAAGCTCAACATTCCAGTGCTTCACCGCCCTCCTAGTAAAAAATAGTTTTTCCCCAATATTCAACCTTCCCGCACTGCAATTTGAAACCATTGCTTCTTGTTCTGTCATGTGTCACCACTGAGAACAGCCTCTCTCCATCCTCTTTGGAACCCCCCTTCAGGTAACTGACAGCTACTATCAAATCCCCCCCTCACTTTTCTCTTCTATAGACAAAATAAGCCCAAATCCTCAGCCTCTCCTCATAAGTCATGTGCTCCAACCCGCTAATCATTTTTTGAACCTCTGCTGGACACTCTCCAACACGTCCACATCCTTTCTGTAATGGGGGACCCAGAACTAGATTCAATACTCCATATGTGGCTCACCAGCACCAAATAAAAGGGGAATGATCACTTCCCTAGCTCTGCTAGCAATGCTCCTACTAATGCACCCCAATATGATGTTAGCCTTCCTGGCTACAAGGACACACTGTTGACTCATATCCAGATTCTCATCTACTTTAATCCCCAAGTCCTTTTCTACAGAACTGCTGCTTAGCCAGTTGGTCCCCAACCTATAGTATAAGCTTGGGAGTCTTCTGTGCCACATGCACTTGTCCTTGTTGAACCTCAGATTTCTTTTGGCCCAATCCTCCAAATTTGTCTAGGTCACTCTGGACCCCATCACTACCTTCCAGCATATCTACCTCTCCTTCTACCGTAGCAATATCTGTGAATTTGCTGAGGGTGCAATCCATCCCCCCATCCAGGTCATTAATAAAGATGCTGAACAGAACTGGCCCCAAAACGGATCCTTGGGGCACTCCTCTTGATACTGACTGCCAACCAGACGTCGAGCCATTGATCATTACCTATTCAGCCCAACAATCTAGCCAGCTTTCTATCTACCTTATAGTCCATTTATCTACTTTAACTTGCTGGCAAGATTACAGTGGGAGACCATATCAAAAGCTTTGCTAAAGTCCAGGTATATCATGTCCATCAACTTCCCCATTTCCACAGAGCCAATTACCTCACCATAGAAGGCAATCAGGTTGGTTAGGCATGACTTGCCATTGGTGAATCCATGTTCACTATTCCTGATCTGTTGACTGTTTTGTTTCATTAAAGGTGGCCTAAAGGGTACGTTTCTGCATTTTTTATTGTTTAAACATTAGAAATAATAGGAAGATAAAATATGGACTTTTGCTGAATAATGACTGGGCTGCATACAAGTCAACATGGAATTGAAGCAACTGATTTACAACACAAGTAATCAAAATGAGAAATAACTGTTGCACCATAATTACAGAATGCTTTTTTGCATTAAAAAAACCCCAACACCTAGGCTAGGGAACCCCTGTGGCAGCTGAAAGGAATCTTCAGTTTCCTCTGGGAACCCTGTCAGCAGCTGAGCTGGTGGCAGGGGTGGAGAATCCTCAGCTGGGAATCCCTGTGGAAGCAGGGCCAGACATCAGTTGACCTTTTACATCCCACTAGGAACATAGTTGGTAATGTTGCTACTATTGTTGCCCTCCCCAAGTGACACTTCTGGTGTATATATCCCAATGATCCTGAAGTCGTTTGAGTGCCACTTTAAAAAAAAGTGTAAAATCTCTCCAGTTTTCCCTGAAAGCAAAAATGAAACCATTACATGGAAAATCCTCTCTGCTTTGTTGAGCTTCCAGGGCTATGCCAGAGTTCCATAACCACACAACAGTATAAAAATTGGTTTCCAGCTCTGGCAGATAACTATCTACCATTAAAATGGTTAGACACTTCATGGTCTAATCTCATGCCTTCCTAAGATTATAAATCTAAGATTTATACTAACAGAAAGTAGAGAGTCCAATCTCTTTAACAGTGTATGATCAGTCTTCATTGTGCAGATGCTATTTCAACTAACAATCATCATGGGTCCCTGAGCCAAACAGTGCTCTTTTGGAACTGGTCCAGGACTGACCATAAAATAAATAATGGATCAATGTAATTCTTGATCTGTTTGTCTTTGGCAATATGTACAGAACAATATTCAGAGTTTATGAAGTGATCAATAACTGTTTGTGCACCTAAGAATGAAAAATTTCTGCATTTAACTTTGAATATGAAAATATCCATATTCTACCTGATGTAAAAGAGCTTACTATAAGTGAAAACAGAAATCCAAGTTCATTAAATGCCATTTCTACTACCACAACCATGACTTATTTAATAGAACTGTGCCAATGTTTCCAAGTCAAATGTTAAAACAGTCCTGAATTTGCATGCAGTCTTAACTACATACCTTGACGCTTAAAAAAAGTTCACATCTGAATGGCCTAGTTCTCTCCCATGGGGAATTTCTTTATTACAATCCTACAGCCAAGTTCTGTTTCATGCACAGTTACACAAATTTTCACCATTTCACCCGAAGAGGAAATAAACCTCTGATGCAGTATCAGAATTCTAGTCTTAGTAACCATGCCAGTCAAACTATAAAAAGTGTGGGTGTTCTCAATAGCTAAGCAGGGTGCTGGAACAATTTTTATAGTTGGGATGCTAAGAGCCTTTGGAAACCACTTGAAGTCCCCCTGAATCCCTAGTTCCAACACTTCCGGAAGGCAACGTCCTACAGCACCACATGCCAGTCTTAGGCTATGCCTACACTGTGGGCTAAAGTTGAGTTAAGATACACAACTTCAGCTACATTAATTGTGTAGGTGAAGTCTAAGTACCTTTACTCGACTTTATGCACTGTCTACCAATAAGCCGGAAGCAAGAAGTTGAAGGAAGAACACTTTTCCTTTGACTTCCCTTACTTCTCGTAAAATGAGGGTTACAGAAGTCAAAGTAAGAAGCCCGTTATCTTAAAATTATACTTGCTTATTTTGAAGTTATACTTGCTTGCTGCGTAGATGCGCACTCTGTTATTTCGAAGTAACATGAGTTATTTCGAAATAAGCGTGCAATGTAGACATAGCCTTAGGGACAGAAGTTAAGAGGACAAAAAATTCCCCAAATTATCAGTTTTCCAGCTCAATGAGAGTACCCAGCTAAAATGCACTCTGGTTTTCCTGATAAACAAGCAAAAAATGGCTTCTGCTGACCTGGGCTGATCCCCCTGTATCACACATGAGCATTTCAGACTGATTAGGACACTAAAGAAATGCCATGCAAATTCCACCATGCTTAAAACAAACACCATTTCTTGGACCAGAATTATGGTGTTTGTTTATATAAAAAGACAGAGCCAAAGGTTCCCAGAAAGACTCTCTATGCAGCTCAGATTGAAACATAGGCAAGCCATATCTGTACTGGTTCACAAACTTAAAGAAAAAAAGTACAGACAAGTTTGAGTGTAATAATTTACACAACTGTTTTTAGGAAGCTGTTACTGAGACAAGGGAGGGCTCTTTCTAGTTTCTACCAGCCTGCAAAGTTGTATTTAGAATGTACCCAGCATACCTAGTTCATCAAGAACATATATAGTTTATTCAATAGTTATGGCTTATTTCCAAAACATACTAGTAATTGGATTTATTTATTAGCTGATGATCCTTCTAGCAGCTATAAATGGAAATTCAAGCAAGTATTTTTCAAAGGTCTTAACAAAACTAAAACAGTTGACACATACCACTCTCCACAGTGCACAGCCTTTAACACTCCTACAGCAGCTGTGGTCTGTCGTTCAAAACCTTGTCCTATGTGATCTGCATGGGCTCGTGTTCTGTCTTCAAATAGCATTTCACGGGGCTCACTAGTTCGAGGTAGGTATTGTAGGTTTTTTATTTCATTGGTAGTTCTGTTTAAAAACAAAACAAAACAAACAAAACTAAAAATCTAGAACTCCCCTTCTTAAGTTTGTAGTTTTCTACATTCAACATGATCCATTTCTTCCAACAGCATCCACTGCACATACATTAGAATACTATCTCGCCCAGATTACAGGATAATTAGCAGCACAAAAAAATTTAGGCAACATTTATGAAATGCTGAAAGTAATTGTGTATGCATTCAAACTAATTTGCTTACATTTCTATTGAACAATTTGAATGTTGCGTATTATTACCATTCTGTTCCACATTTCAGCACTGGGTAGGAAAAGATGTGCAAGACTACTTGTCAGAGATGTTAGAAGTAAAAGGAGAAAATACCACTTAGGTGGAAAGATCCTCTGTGATCATTCTTATTGGTTAAATGGCTAATTTAATGCTGACAGTGAGAGACCATATCACATCAGTTGGATATCTGAAATATACCAAACAAGGGGTCCTACCTGGAAAGTATTTGGATAGGAAATCCACAAGGAAAATCTATATGCTAAAAGAAGTTAATGTTCAATTCTGAGAATGGCGTTCTTTCTGAGTCATTACCTAAGCCAGTACCCCAGTATGATGTTATGGTGACTTTGTACTGTTAGAAGTCCCACCTTTCAGGTGAAACAGAAATCTTTGTTGCTTGTAATTTTTATAGGTTCAGTGGCACTTAAAGGTCCAAAGGCACTTAAGATCGGGAGTTAAAATTTGAATTTAGCCAGGATACTTGTATTGAGTAACCATGTGTGCATACTTAAAATTTCCCTTATAGTATTCATATGGATATAGCATTCTTCACTTTTTCCCCCAAAACACATTTCTATTTGTTTTATGCTGCTCTCTCATCTCCAAGTAGAGATATTTTAGGGAAAGTGAAGAAAAGATGGTTAGTTTATAAAATTACTATTTTAGTATTCATTACAGAAGCCCAGAGGCTCCAATCAAGATTGGTACATCATTATGCTACGTGACATCTCAACAATTTTCAAAAAATACATTATCTTGCTTGAAGTACTTAAAAACTAAGTAGTGATTTTATTTCTTCTTCTGACGTAAAAAGTTACATAAACATCTATATATAGCATAAATTTTATGCAGCCATTGGGATGAGTGGAATAAGGGAAATGTTAAAACAAATAATCAGATAACTCACCAAGCTAAGAATTTCAACATACCTTTTCCTTTTGAAAGGTGACTTTGGCATGTCAGCCACAGGGATCATCTGTTCTCCTGGACGTACCCACATGATGGGACCATCATCACTATCTTTACGACTTTCTAATTTTAGACTAGAAAGCGTCCCCCATGGCAATGTACACTAATGGAAAATATAACAATCCACATATTTATTTATTTTCAAATACATTAAAAATTGTTATTTGGAAAAGTGAAAAAAGCTTAAATTAACAGATCTGGTAAATAAGTGAATATAGGCAAGTGTGATGATTTGAGGAAACAATCTGTACAATTTATGAATTCCGAACAATTCAGGGGATTACAAACTCCCTGTATCTATTTTGTCAAGAGGAAAACTCCACTCTGAATACAGGGCTAACCTTCTTCTCTGTTGCCACTCTACCCCCACGTTAGACTGAAATTCCAATGGGTAGTGGCACAGGATTCACAATAGAGGGTCATTAACTCAAAATGGTCCTTTATTAGGAAATAAAAATGCTAGCTAATGAACTGGCTTCCACTTAAATGAACTGGTTTTTCAGCAAACAGAATGCATGGCAATGCAAACAGAATGCATGGCAATGAAACCACTCGGCAGAGAGGTCCATGATCCCCTATTGAGGCTGATCCAGAAGTCATCTGATTAAGGGACTGAAAGATTAAAAAAGAATTCACAAGGGGAAGACTAAGTGAGACCCACAGTACCCAGGCTACGCACTGCAAACAGAAGGTCTCTGAATGGCCCCAGACAACCCTGACCCTTGCCCTAGGAATGCTCTGGATGGGGCAGGCAACTGATGCAAGGAACGCATGTTTGATATTTTTCTACAGATGTATATATTTCTTGGTGTTAAAGAAAGAGTTCAGACTCTTGTTCAAACTTTGTGTGTGCATTAAGCATGTGCCTCCTTGAAGAGATGAGCTTTTAGGTAGAGTTCATGGAAAGGGTGTGTTTAAGCTCTGAGGAAGCCTGAGGAGCCAGCACTGCTTCCAGGGACTGGTTTGTGGACCACATGGTCAAATTTCTCAGGAGTGGCTGCTAGAGAGATCTGCACTCTGAGTATTTGCCAAGTAGAGCAAGCAACTAGACCAGTGGTCTCCAACTTTTTTATACCCAAGATCATTTTTTAAATGTCAGGACAAGCCAAGATCTACCCCCTCCCTTCCCCAAGACCTCACCCCTTCCTTGAGGTCCCCTCCTCTCCATCAGTTGCTGGCCACAGCCCTGACTCACTCTCATTGGGTTGAGACAGGAGATGCAAGCTCTGGGGTAGGAATGAAGGATTTGGGTGTGGGAAGGGGTGAGAGGTGCAAACTCTGGGAGGGAATTTGGGTGCAGGAGGAGCTGGAGAAGGGGATGCTGGCTCATGGAGGGGGCTTCAGGCTGGAAAGTGTTGGGGTCAGGTGAAGGGTGGGGTGCTGAGCAAGCCACAGGCTTGTGGATGTGGGGGTGCAGGAGTTTGGGTTGGGGTATATGAGGGGCTCAAGGCAGGGAGGTTGGTGTATGATGGGCTCAGGGCACAGGTTTGCAGTGTATGGTTGGTGCAGGAGTGTTGTGGAACAAGATTGGGGATGTGTGTGTGGGGGGGTTACAGGAGTTTGGGGAGCTCAGGGAAGGGGGTTTAGGTGTATGATGGGCTAAGGGTTGGGGTGTATGTGGTGTGCAGGGTGTGCAGGGGTGTTATGATGCTGCAGCCAGATTAGGCTTGGCCCTGACTGGGGGTTTGCTGGCCAGGCTTCATTTTTAAATAAAATATTATGTCCAACACAAAACGTTTCAGCGTTTTCTTTATTTATAGGAGGGGCAGAGAACCTGTTTTGGGTCAGGGGCCAGTGACCCACTTTAAAAAAAAAAAAAAATCAGTCGGGGACCACACACGTGAGATGCAAAAAACAACGCCTCCAAGCCCCCCCACCCAAGACTCACCCCCAACTGAGACACTACACTCTCTGGGCACTCCAGCCCCATGGGGGGGGGGGGGTAGGTAGGACTGAGGTTCAAGGCCTCAGGCCAGATTAACTCTTCTGGGGTTCCAGGGTTAGTGGATTTTGTGGGCACCCTTAGGTCCTAGGGTGGGGCCAAAAATGAGGGATCCAGCAGGACAAAGCTACCAGTGACTGGGATAGGGACTGGGGAGGGTGCAGAATCTGGGTGAAGAGTGGATACAGGAGCGAGCAGGGTGCTGGTGGGGGTCTGGCCAGGGGACAGGAGCAGAGTACTGGAAGGAGAGGGGCCAGGGTGCTGGTGGGAGGTCTGGCCAAGGGGAAGAGGCAGGGGCAGCTCAGCTGGTACCTGGGGGTCTCCGGAGATTCTCATCCCTGAGGCAGGATCTGCAGGCAGCACTGGAAGAAACGTATGTACTGCTCCTTTAAGAAATCCAGCTGCTCTGGATCCTGCGCTGCCATCTTAAACCCCCCACCTCTGGCCTGCCCCAAACACGGGGAAGGGAGGGAAAACAAGAAAGTGTGCATGCTCTTGTGGGGAGAGGAGTGCGCACATTTTCTTGTCTTCCCTTTCTTCCCCGTGTTGCCTTCCTTCCTGCCTGTGGCACGGGGGGTGGGAGGGGAGGAGGAAGTCCTGCAGCTCAGTGCCAGATGCGGCTTCTAAGGAAGTGTGCACGCTGCTGTGGGGAGGGGAGGAACTGTGTGCGGTTCCTGAGAAGCCGTATCTGGGGCGTAGCAGCAGGACTCCCACCCTCTCCACAGGAAGCTGGATCTAGCTCCATTTTTGCAAGAGGGCTGTAGCGCCATAGCAGGCTCCTCTTTAGGGGCAAGGAGTATGAAGGGGGCTGGGAACACTGCCTCACGATTGACTGGTTGGTGACCACTGAACTATACTCTATTCATATCTGAGGCTTAAAAACCCTGGGGAGTCAATGGCTGTATGCCTTCACAGGAGCCTGTTGACTAGCCAGCATAGGTGCTCAGCCAGACCTGCGACAATAAGTATTCCCATTCTTTCACAGAGCAGCGGCTTTCAACTTTTTTAAATTTGTGGACCCCTAAAAAATGTCCAGTGGAGATGCAGACCCCTTTGAAAATTTTAGACAAAGTCTGTAGATCCCAAGGGGCAGACCCACCAACAGATGAGGGGGAGGAAAGGGGGCAACTGCCTGAGGACCCAGCAGTTCTAAAGGGGCTACAGCAGTAGCTGGAGCCTCAGGCCCTTTAAATCACTGCTGAAGTGCTGTACAACATCCTCTGGGCAGCTCTAAGTGCTGGGGGGGGGGGGGGGGCACACACAGCATGCTCTGGGCAGCACAGAGGGCTGGCTGCTCCAGTCTGCCCCTTCCCCCTAAGGTCTCTAGAAGTGCAGAGTTGTCACCACCACCAGTGCTAGGGTTGCCAGATGGTTTCAACAAAAATACCGGACACACTTGACATTACATCATAATCTACATTACATCTAACTTAGAAAATACCAGACATTTATATTTTCTCATTTATATTTTCTCAATTTGTTTCCCGAACAGAAAGCTAAAATACTGAACTGTCTAGTTCAAAACCGGACACCTGGCAACCCTAATCACCACCACCTTTCCCAGAGGCCTGGTGTGGCAGTCAGCTCCCCTGCCCAGGGCTCTACGGACCATAGCTTGAAAACCACTGATAAGAGCATTTGGAAGTATCTCTCCCCTTCCCCTCCTCCCCTTACTTTTAAGAAAGGTGAATCTTCCAACATATCAAGGAACTCTGGAAAGTAATCCCCCACTTCCTCATCCACTGCTCCAACCAAGCTGATCTGTCTCATTGGGCCAGCTCTATATGTACCATGGGAGTATGTTCTTTTTACCTAAAAGAATATGAAAGTCAATTACAAATTACACTGAGGACTCAATACCAGTTTATAAATCAATGCCAAGTGCACATACTGTCTTTGTCTTCTCTGAAATGTGTTAAAAACATTAATACTGTATACAATGCTTATTAAATAGTACTAACTGTACTACATACTATCAATTATAAAAAGACAAACCATTCTTTTGAAATAACCAACTGGCTGAAATAGCAGGTAGCTTGAAAATTGAACTCTTACTGTGTATGACAACATGGTTTTTAAAATACAAAGGATTATAGACAGAAGATATTTCCGGCAAGTTGCAAGATTCGGTTAAATTCTGTCTTAACTTGAAATAACAGGATTCATTACTATGTGTATCCAAACAAGCACCAAAAGTAATTTTGATTTTACAGAAAGTGGATGGAATGTTAAAGTTATGGTTTTGTGAAGCAGGAGAAAGCTAGAGAGTGTAACAGCATAAAGGAGGTGAACCTCTCAAAAGTATGAAGATTAAACAAATCTTAAAAACCTGAAAAAGGGCAAAGAAGCGAGACCAAGGCCATGTCTAAATGGAGACTGTCAAGAAAGTTAAGGCAAATAAGCTAAATACATAGACGTTAAAGCACATTAAACCCTTAGTGGATTTTCTCATCCAGGAGTAAAGTGGCTTATGGCACGTCTACACTTAATGCAGATAGCATAGATTTTGTGCAGGTGTCACGTGATCGGCAACAAACACTGCATAAGCAGTGCATAAACATTACATTGTTATTCTGTGATTAAGGTACTATTGCTTCATATCATTGCAGCCCCACAGTACTACAATATTTTGAAATTGCAGCCAGCATTCTGGGTGGGCAGACATCCCAGGGTATGCTGCTCTGCTACAATGTTCTTACACATTCTGGGATTTTTTCTTGTTGAAAACTTACACTTATTGGAAGGCAAAGGAATTCTGGAGTTTACTGTCAAATTAAATTGCTATGATGCCTCATTTCGCCCTATCACACAATGTTTTCAAAGACATCAAGTGCCATTTTCAAAGCATTATCATGCAGTATGCAGGGCAGGTTATGATTATGTTAATCACAGTGTGGATTGTAACAAACAAGCAGCTGTTAACATCTAAAGGTGGGCAGAGACTTCAAAACTGGGATAAGGCAATCAAAGGCGGCGGCAGCTGAAATCAAGCAGTCACATCCACACCTTTTCCTGAAGGAGCTTTAAAGTATGGTCAACAAATAATGTCTGAAAGGAGAGCATAGTGTCCCAAATCAGGGATGAGCAGGAGTGACAGCCGAATTTCAGGATGTCACAAGCCACTCTCTCAGAAATCTGTGCAGAACTCACACAAGGGCTGCAGCAGACTATCTATATAAGAGCTGCCCTCAGTGTAGAAAGGAGCGTGGTCATTACCATCTGAGAATTTGCCAAAAGTCAGTAATCAGCCAGTTTGGTGATGGCAGATCAACTATCTGGGTTGTTTAAACAGAAGAATGCAATGTTATCAAGAAAGTTCTAACCCACTGAATCTTAAAGTGGGAAATGCACAAGCAATTCATTAGTTTGCATCATGGGTTCCTGACTAAAGCCACGATGAGTCCCACATATCTATTCTTAACCCTTCACATTAGGGCTTAGAGTCCATGAACAAAAAATCCCCTCCCATGATGTTGCAAGGCCTGTTTGATCACTGTGGAAAGTTCACCAGCATTTATGTGAGGTGGTCTAGAAAGATCCAGGACACCAGGATCTTCAGAAAGTTTAGAATGTCTCTCAAAATGTGGCTAGGAATCCCAAACTGGGTCACCATCCCATTTCAATGGGGTTACCAGGGCTGGTGTTGGAATAGCTGGGACCTGAGGCCAAAATGTATCAGGACTCAGATAATAGGCCCTATACTTGGGACTTCAGCTTTGGATCCCTCTCTGCACTTCAGAGAAGACAGGCATAGCAGAAGGGGGTCATGGTACAGTAAAGTTTGAGAACTCCTGATCTAGATTGTTTTCTTCTATGACCAGTGGAACTTCTGCATCAATTGTATCAATGGACTTTGGAGGCAATACCATTCTACCGCTCATTCCAGTAGACAGAGCTTACCCTTTGCTTGCCTGGCTTAAGAAGCCATTTACTGGATACTTGCATAGGAGAAAGGAATAGTTTAATTATACCCTGAGAAACAGCTGAATGACAAGTGTGATATGCATTTGGAAAACTGAAAGATGGATACAGGAACTTGATGTCAAGCCTGGAAGCTAAGAAACATCTTCCTGTTACAACAGCTGCTTGCTGTGTTTTGGACAATGTTTGTGATAAAAAGGGAGATAGCTTTGTAAATGGATAGAAGCAAGAGGTGGCCAAACTTGGCAAATGTTTAGAACAGCCAGACTGAAGGCCTCTACAAAAAGATGTAACTACTCTGACACAGAGTAAGAGATACAGTGTATTCATACTGCAAGTTTATGTGCCCTTTATAAAGAATACATGTCCTTTTGCATAATGCTTAGATGAGCAATACTTAATGTGTCTTGTATGTGTGTGCACTGGTGCAAGGATTTAATCATACTTGGTGTGTACATAATCACATTTCTTCTTGTTTTTAAGATAGCTTGTGAACTGTTGTAATATAATGCCTGAAATGTAGATAGGGTTTTAGACACTTGTTGTGCATGCATGGATGTTGTGATCGTGATGCTGCACATTTGAATGAATGATGCAAAATTCGGATTCATTAGTGTAAACACATTTTCAGTATTTCAACACAAAAGAACTACAACAAATTGAATGTTGTGAGCAGTAAAAGTAATTTATTCTGTGTCTGATGTGCTCTTATTTCTCTGACCTAGTCCCCACTCTCTCTCTTCCCTGTGAGTGCTCTGGGGAAAGAGGACAACGAATAAATTATTGTCCAAAGTGTAGTCTCCAGGATAAAATGTTGCTTTTTTCACTGATTTTGAAATTCCATTCCTTTAGGCATTTCCCTGTCTTCAGTGAGCTTGGAGATGGTAAGACATTTGCCATCTTCCCCCTTTGTTTAGGTTCTCTGGCCTGTGGTGTGAGGGTATAGCCAGGGACAGTGTCTGTTCTGCCAATTTGGGATTAATGGGGTGGAAGCAGGAGCCCCCCGAAGGCAGACAGCCCCCACTCCCGCCCCATACACCGAGTGGCCAGCTCCCAACCCCTGTGGGGCTGGAGCAGCCCTCCACTTGCCGCAGGTGGGGAGCTGCTCCTGCTGGTACCTAGTAAGCATAACCCAGTAAGGGTGATGTTTACCAGGTAACCAGTTATACATTCACATCCTTATTCCACATGGTACCAGTAGACTGTGCTAGCTCTCTCAGAGGTCTTATAGTTAGTAGTCCTATACTTTAGCTGTCGTGCCTTTGCCTTGATGATGGAGCCACACATCAGTGATGACAAATGAAGAATCAAGCCTTATAGATGAACATGTGCCTTACTGCAACATTGGAGACTGTCACAGTTGTACCCCCATCCTGCACTTGGTTAGGATATCACTTTTACACCTGTGCTGAAAAACTGCTGTTCTGATGTGCCTGATCACACTCCTGTCCCTAGAAAGCAATGAAGTCCACAGACCAAATTAAAAAATGAGGATAACTGATCAATAATCAGGAGCACAACAGGTTTGTGAACTCCACAGCAGCTGGAATTATGAAAGACAGAACCTGATTATGTGCCCTCATTTAAAAACAGGAAAGTAACATCTGGTCAGGATGTCTCTTGAGCAGTGGAGAGTATATAAGTAAACAGACAGGATAAACAAATAGCCAGCAAAGCATGGAATACTAGTTTGCAGATATGCACCCATTGTTTTGGGATGAAGATGCACCAACACCTATTTTACTGTAAGCAAATTTCTCTTGCATCTCAGTGAACCCACCTCCAAAGTGGATTTAGCAGTATGCATTAAAATTCCAGATGGTTTGCAACAACAGTTACCATTTATGGATGCAAGGCAATTAACAAAAAATAAACTAATCCAAATGTATTTAAAGGAAGAGGTTTCCTTTGTAACTTTGGATGTGTTATATGCCTGTCACCTCCTACATTTGAGTCTGATCAAATTGGTGTTGCTTTGCTGTGTGCCAAATACTAAAACCTGAGTGATGAGACTAGATCTGAACTGAGTTTTGGTGGAAATGGGGGCAGCACCCAAGACTTCTTCCTTCAACACTGATCAATACTGAAAATGAGTGAATAAGGATTACCGAATACCAGCATAAATTACTTTCCAACTTAATATACCCAAAAGTTGAAAAAGCACAAAAACACAAGTGACTGGACTTAGGAAATGAAAACCAATAGCTATTCAAAGAAACACACACAAACAATGTCAGTTGTTAAGCAGCAAGATACAGGATTCATGTTCATTGAGAGATGAAAAATCAGTTTATTTGGATTTTAAGATCATGTTTGCCACTGGAGTAAAGCATTGCCTAGTGAAATGGAAGAGAACATAGGTGAGACATTTTCTATCACAATATGGCACCAAAATGAAACTGATAACTGAACACCCTGTTCCACATCTTCCAGAACAATTTTTCAACCAACCTTGTTCACAAATTTGTTAGCTTACAATGACCAAAGTGCACTGATCAGTCGGCAATTATGTCATAAAAGCCAAAAGAAAAAGAAAAAACTAAAGTAAGAAAATAATGAATTTGTATACTTTCACTTAGTACAAGAAACCACTTAAATATGAAAATACTCTTCCAGACAGATCAAAAATTTGTAGTCCTTTATAAATCATTGTAAGTTAGGTAGTCCAGAAAAACTTATAATAAAACTAAAAAGAATTAACAACATTAATACAAGATAGTTTGTCAAACAAGTTTAAATGACTGGATAATTAATAGCTACCAGAATCGATATAAGGGAAGAATTAATTCTTGCCTAATTTTAATTTATTATAGTTTGAAAACAGCAAAATATTTTGCCCTGATCAAAGTAGCTGAAGACGCCACTCAAGAAATACAGAAAAAGTATGACAAGATCTTTGTCATTTGTTCAGATAACAAAATTAAGTGAATGAAATAGTCTCAAAACAGCACAACTTTGAAAAATTATTTCCACCATCTCCATTCAAAGTTGGTTTATTGAAAAAAAGATTAACCCCTAACTTTCTGAGAGTTCACAATTTCATCATATACCACAATGATGAATGCAATCAAGAACCTAAACAGAATTATCTCTCTACAATTACTTTAAAATTACCCTATATTTCAAATATGCACTGAGTACAAATACAGTAACTGAACAGCATGCTAGATTTTGATCAATACACTATACCCAAAGGTAATAAGCTTACAAAAACAATGGTAGGTTTCTGAGAGATTGGACAGATCACAGGCTAATAGCACCACTGTCACCGTGGCAGCGAAGATCTTGCTTGTTACAATTAAACAGAAAACTGGGACCATATTAAGTGCTCGCACACACACACCCCCACCCACCCACCCCCAAAAAAATATTCAAAGCAGCTAGGTAATATTCCTATTATATAGGCTGCATGACTGAATCCAAATTCAAAGACATAGGCTGATTCCAGCAGAGGAAGTAGTAACAGATCTATCTACTATCTGAAAATACAACTGTCTATGCCAAATCTGTCTGTAAAGGGGTTACATCAGAATTTATTACACGGAAGTGGCGTGAAATTGTCAAAGAAAATCAGATGGGATCGATGAAATCAAAATTGTAATTTTTTCATTAACATACATTTCTGTGGTCAGCATAGCATCAATCAGATGTGTTTTTAGCACAATCCAATTAGTTTATTAAAGACTTCAGATCAGCCCAAGGCTTTAAAAAGCAAATGATTGGTAAAAGTATATTAGTATATAAAAGGCAGACACTAAAATGGGTAGGGAACCTTTTTTGGGTTGGAGCCACTGAACCACAGAAAAATCAGTCAAGGGCCACTCACAAGTGAGAAGCAAAAAGAAAAAAATACCCTCACTAAGGCGGCCCTCAACTGAGGAAACAGACACTCCCCACATTCTCCTCCCACACCAGAGCCTAGAGGCTCACAGATTTTGTGTGCTCCAGCTCCATGGTGGGTGGGCGGGGGAGCTGGATCACCAAAGCAGGCTACCTAGTGCTAAGGGGGAGAACTCAAGCCTCAGGAAGCCAGATCCAGGCAAAGCTGAAGGCTGCATCCAGCCTCCCGGGTCTTAGGATCCCCACTGCTGCACTAAAACATTATCCTGAGTACTCAATACAGACTTACAAGGTACATTCTGGACAATGTGCGTACTGCCTATTTGTAAGCATTTTTAAAGTGAGCCACATAATATGCATTTTCAGGGCTCGACAAACTATAGAATCTACTCGCCCATGGCGAGCAGATTTCAGCCGCACACCCCGTTTACCGGCAGCGCACACATGTGCAATGCAGCTCTTGCGCACGCGCAGTGCGGGGCTGGTGAACGACTTTCGCCGCCGTTTGTCAAGCCCTGTGCATTTTAATAAACTAAATACTTTTGTGTTTTCCAATTCTAAACTGGGATGGGTGGATGATAAAAGCTTATTTTGGATTAGGACAAATCACAACCACAATCATAACTATGAGTTTAAGTCAGAGTAGCAGTGTTAGTCTGTATTTGCAGAAATGAGGAGTCCTGTGACACATTAAAGAATAACAGATTTATATGGGCATAAAGTTCTATGGCTAAAAAACTTTTTTTTTTTGAGATGCATGGTGCGGAAATCAGAAGTAGGAATGTAATAGCATATCAAAAGAAGGGAGTTACTTATGAAAGTGCAGGACCAGTGTTAACAAGGTCAATTCAGTCAGGGGGATGTGGGTCACTGCTAGCAGTTGATGGGGAAGTGTGAATACCGAGAGAGAAAATTGACTTTGTAACCATTCTAAGTCCCTATTCAGTCCTAATTTGTATTAAATCTGCAAATGAATTACGGTGGCTGGTCCTTCCATGAGGGCAGGGGATTGTACTCGATGACCTCTGAAGGTCCCTTCCAGTTCTAGTGTTCTATGATTCTCTGCTGTTTCTCTTTGTAGTCTGATTTTGAAGTTTTTCTGCAAAAAGGATAGCTACTTTAAAATGCGCGCCACCCATGCTGACTGAATTGACCTAGTTAAATTCATTACTAAGTGTCCAGGGAGGTTAAAGTGTTCTACTTTTGTGTATGGTACCATTCTTGATATCTGATTTGGCCAATAAACATGGCAGAGAAGCATTGCTGGCATTTGATTGCATATTGCATCTGATCTGGCATTTGATCATGTTAGTAGATGTGCAGGTGGATGAGTCCCTGATGGTGTGGTTTATGTGGTTAGGTCCTGTGATAGTGTCTCTTGTTTAGATATTGAACAGAATTGGCAGGAAGGGTTTGTTGCACAAATAGGTTCCTGGGTTAGTGTTTCTGTGGTGTGATGTGTGGCTGATGGTATTTGTTTCAGGCTGGGGGGCTGTCTGTAGGCAAGGACTGGCCTGCTTCCCAAGGTCTTTGGGAGTGAGCAATCATTTTCCAGGATAGGGTTAGATTATCAAAGATGCACAAAAGGGGTTTTAGCTGGGGCTGTAGGTGATAGACAGTGGTGTTCTGTTATTTTACTAGTTGGACCTGTCCTGTAGTAGGTGAATTCTGGATACTCTTCTGGTACTGTCCATCTGTTTCTTCACTTCCCCAAGTGCGTATTTTAGTTTTAATAATGCTTGAGAAAGAACAACTTTGCATTAACAGTATGTGTGAAACAAGACTATGTTAATACAAACTAGGTACCTTTTAGGACATGCCAGCCGAGTCTACACAAGACAATCAGAACAGCACATGTTGCTGCACTTTACAAATCATACCCAACCCCAGTATGCTGCAGTGAGAATTTATATTTTGAACTCCTTGATTTTTCTATTTCAAGATTTAATTTTAAAACCAGGAAGTCAAAATACAAAAGGAGAAGGAAAGTGGTACAGACTACTTTAAGCTGCATACACAATTTAATGCAAAAGCTGAACTGGAATTAAGAACTTCTAGAAAATCCCAGGCCACTGTTTGAACTCCAGTTTCACTTGCATAAAATGTCTTAGGAGACCAAACATGCAGGAATAGTAGCTTTTAACTTCAGTGTATAACTGCATAAGCCACAAACTTACATTTGTCACTAACTATCCTCTGGACTTCCTGCCTCCTCACCTAAAGCTTACAACTAGCTGCTGTAATGGCCCTGTTCTGGCAGTAGTAAGGAGAAGGGAAAGAAAGAAAAAGAAGGGGCAAGAAAGCCAATGGATGAACAAGATGATTCAGGTAATTATAAGCCCCATCTTACCTGGGATGGATTTTTTTTTTAAATAGTTAATTACTAGTAAGGGACTAAGCAATAAAAATATATTTCCCCACTTTAATGCCAGTCCACATGCTTGTATGGAAAATATATATAGTCAAATCATCACCACAAGTTTATGGAGTCTGATGGGGAAATATCAGAGCTGTGTTGACATATTTAGATTTCTAGAAGGCATTTGAATTGATATTACTAAAAATTAGCATTATATAAAAATCAACATGGTATACATTAAACAGATTAAAAATAGTTCCAAAGATCTCAAGAAAATGAACAGGAGTCTGCACATTGTTACTTCTCATGTAGTTTCATGGATACCGATTCTCTGTCTATTGCTATTCAATATTTGTATCAATCTGGGAAACAAAATCATTATTTTGAGTTAAACTTTGCAAAAGACAGATTGGTGGGAGAGTAAATAATGAGACATGCCACATACAGTATCATCTGGATTGCTTGATAAGAGAGGATGCAAATAAGTGAAGTTCATTTTAGTACAGCATGGAATAAGAGATCCACAATTACATCCAAAGTTGGATCCATCTTAAGTTGTCTCATGAAGTGAGATGGTTTTGGTGTTTATTCTATAATTCTAGAAGCCTTTACTTTTAATCTTTGTATTTCTGTTGACATTTAAGGAGGGAAGTAAGATTAATACAGATATTTGTAGCAGTATTCAATATAGGTGTTCTGTAGCAAAACAGGATGCTTTGAGTTTTCATAGCAACATGTCTTAATTGTGGGTGTTACCTATGAATTGGGTACACTCCGCACATTTTAGAAAGAAGTTATTTTGCAAAGCTTTACATACAAAATAAGATGTGTGGTACACTATTCACATTTGAACACCCGTTTTTATCATTACATTTATATAGGTGAAAGTTATATATGATGTTTGTAAAACAGTGTATGAAAATTCTTTAAAACTATGTAGTAACTTGTTTTTTTCTGGTAAACACAGTTACATGACTTATCCAAATATGATGTAAAAAATAGAATTATTCAACTTCTTTAGTTCTTTCATGAACATCTACACAGGTGATTATATTGCACTTGTGGTAATCTCATGAAACTAAAAATAGCCTCCTGAAGTTACACAAGCTGAAATGATTTTTGTTCCACTGAGAAGTACTAATGTTTTTATAGCTCTTAAAGTTAAGAAATATCTAGCAAACAGCAGCTATTGTTAGAAATTCAGGAAGTTGATCCCCCCCCCTTTTTTTTGCCACATGATTTAATAACTTTCAAGGGAACACAGTTAATTGAAAAGATTCATTTAGAAGCCTCAATATATACCCTAATATACAATAAATGGGCTTTACATATAAAATGTTACTATTATGTAACATACAAACTGTTGTAGCCTTGTGGTTCATGTTCAAATATGTGAATGAAGCCAAGACCAGGTAGAAAACTCATTTTCATCCTCTAAACATGATGGGTATTTTTCAGTCAAGAATAACAAATCTCCAGAAGTGTGGAAACATATGCACACTTCAACTAGTCATAAACAATACAATGTAATGTTTGAATGCAAACAAAGCTTTCCTATCTTCTATATTTTAACAAACAGTTGATTATTCAAATATTTTCCTATTCCTAATCTTCAGTTTTATCTATTCATCCTAGCTGATAGCAAATGTATTAAAAACATTTACAGTTTATTTGAAACCATTAGATATTTAAAAAAAAATAAATATGTAACCTCTTACCTGAGCATGGAAATTTGACATAGTCGTTGTCTCTATATCTTTCTTTCCCAAAATCTCCATTTTCACTGGTGAATTGGGAAAATTAAATGAAAAGTAGTCTAAAAAGTCAGGTAAATAAGTAGCTGCCCCATGAACAATACCCATTACATAGTAAGCTGCAGAGTTTTCATTTTCACTAAAAACCAGACCCACAAACTCTTCCGCAAACCTCTCCATCTCCACAGGAGACAAGTGAGAGAGTTCATTACTGTAGGCATGGATAACTGATGCACCTCCATTCGGCTGGTGCTCAATGTGAATGAGCTGTTTGAACTCCAACGTGTCCAACCTTTTGAGTTTATTCTGAACCCGTGGTTCCTTTAACGAGACAAATGGAAACTCACTGTTCTCTGATATCTTGGAGCCACAGTCCTTCTTAGAATCCATATTCTTCCCACTGAAATCCTTAAAATGATCATCAATTATGCCTTTGGCTTCTTGATCCTCAACATCAGAAACCAATCCTGAGCATATGGTCTGAATAGATTTGCTGTACATTTTTGGACGCTTCCTTTTCTCACATTCTTTATGTTTCTTTTTCTTTTTCTTCTTTACCTTTTTAATTTGTAATTCTTCTGCATTAGTTTTTGGCTTTTCCTTCCCACCTGTAGAGAGGAAAGAGATTTCTAAAACACCTTTATTTTCTGCTATATGAAAGCCCCATTTAAGGAACAGAATTAAAAGTTACCCATACAGATCCCCATGGAAAGCATGCTGAATGGGACTTAACACTACAATTAAAGTATCAAACAACTTTAGAGATATTTATTGAAACCAAATACCAATTAAAGCAATGTTATACAGTCATGTTAGGTCTAATAATTTATTCTAACAGGATACTGACCATACCACCCATCATCACCAGAACCTCAAAATTTAACATTAGCTATAATTCTATCAAACATACTTTACTTTCATATTATGCATTATGAAACAAGAACTTAACACAGAATTACTATTTATAATTAGAAACATGGCCAAATTGTTAAAACACAGGATTTTTCACCTTTAAATTATTTTTAATTAGATATGTGCATAAGGCTGACAGGCAGAATTGAACCTCGGACCTCTGGAGCTTAGTGCTTGAGCCTCTACTGCATGAGTTAAAAGCCAGCTGGATATTAACTAAGGTTGTACAGCAGGCTCACTCTCTCTCTAAGTGGTCTCAATACCACTAAAAGGGACACTGTACCACACCCAGGGGTGTGGGTTACACATGCACTCTGAAAAAGGTAAAAACCTTACTTTAAATGTTGTTTTTCCCCCACTCATAATATTGAATAAGATGTACGTGGGTGTGGGAGACAGCAAAGAAAGGCGCACACACAAAAACAGGTTGACCTTGAAAGGAAAGTATTGTAATAATCACAATCTTACCTCTGCTGTTTAAACAGTGGTGCAACCTCATCAGCAATTATGCCAGTAGGTTAAATGATTTAAATGTAGACTGCAATGTTGCTGTAGCCATGTTGGTCTCAGGGTCTGAGAGACAAGGTGAGTGAGGTAGTATCTTTTATCTGATCATGGGGGAATTCTGCACAGAATTTCCTTCTTCCCCACAGAATTGGTACTGTACAGCTGCTGGCTGGCTCGAGGGACCATTGGCCCCCAAAGAACTCAGCTCTCCATCTCAAAGACAGAAGACAGCCAGGGGAAGGAGAATGACAAGCTGGAGAGTTACTGGCACACCCCAAAGGAAAGGAACAATGTGCAGGAAAACTCCATAGAAGCCAGGCCCCCAGCATCAGGCTGTTTCTCTCTAGATCCCTGGACTCTGGAGAGAACCCTGAAGTGGGGGCTCTATAGGAAAATGGGTCTCTGGACTAGGGACCAGGACCATGCATGGGCAGACACCTCTAGGCTGGGCTCTGGAGGGGAAGTGCTTGTGGGTGTCTAGCTGAGGACACCCTGCAAGTAGGCTCTGATGGCAAACTGGTGCAGGTGTCTGGGCTGGAGGACACCCTGCTGCTAGGTTCTAGAGCAGGGATGGGGAACTTCAGGGCCCAGATGCAGCCCCCAACTTGCCTGGATCTGGCCCCCCGAGGTTCATGCCCCCCTCCAGCATTGGGGAGCCCATGCTGCTGCACCACCCCCAGGGCTGGAACACAATCTACTAGGCTGGGCCCCCTAGACTCTGGTACGGGAAGGAAATGTGGGCAGGGTCTTTCTCCTGCTTAGTTGGGGACTACATCAGTGAAGGAAGGTTTTTTTTTGGTGGTGGTGTGGGTGTTTCTCCATTGTGTGAGGCCCCCAGATGATTTTTCTGTGGGTCAGTGGCCCCCAACCCAAATAAGGTTCCCCACTCCTGCTCTAGAGCAAGAATATGTAGGTATGTGGGTATTTGGTAGGATTTCTTTAATACACTACTCCTGGGGGAACATTTTTGTTTTGTTTTCTGCATTGTTTCAAAAATGCTGATGGGTATTTTGAAATAAAAAGTTACCAAAATAATTGAAACTGCTGTGGTTATATAGTGTTATATTGAGAAATCACGTATGCAGATTTTTAAAATACTGTGTACAGAATTTTCAATTTTTTTGGGCACAAAATTCTCCCGGGACCAACTTCTGTTGGTGAAACGAACAACCTTTCATGTTACAACTGAGCTCTTCTTGAGGTTTGGGAAAGATACTCAAGTGTCACCAACTAAATATAAGATGGAGCAGATTTGGCATGGGTAGTTAACATGTTCTAGACCAGTGTTTCTTAAATTTTTTAAGACCGAGGAACACCAAACAATTTTTTTTTTAAATGAGGAACATCAAGGATTCTTTTTTGTGGGCACGCAGGTCTGCCACAGAACAGAGTTTAGGAAAATACAGTTCTAGACTATTCAAGGTGAAGTACTCTGTTAACACCTGTACAGTCATACAATAAAGAAGGAGGCTGAAGCATTACAGATTATTACAACAAACCATAAATCCAGCATCTTTAACAGCACCATATTTAGTTTCAAGCAAAGTTATAAATTTAAGCTCTCAGGCTCATCTTTTGAAGGTGTTGCACAGGTTTCCTTAAACAATGATGACTGATAGTCACATATGGAGTGAATGTTTTTTCAAAAAAACTTTGCCCATAGTTTGTATGGTGTTTGTCTTTCATAATAGTTCTAAGAGTTTGTCATGATTATGAGGGTTAGCCAGCAGCCTGGGGACTAAGGGGTTAACTACACCTAGCCAGGTAGAGTGGCCAATACGAATGTAGGTAGGAATTTCAAACTAAGAGGGTTTTTCCCTCCTTAGTCTCTGAGTTTCTCTGCAGCATGTTTGTCTCTCTCTCCAAGAAACAATTCTTCACTTTCTGTAAGTAGAGTAAAGTTTAGATAAATCCGTTAGGTTTTCTTGTTTTATGGTTTGGATATGGGATCTGAGGTCTGTGCACTTTTTAAAAGATGTTTTGGCTTTTCTTTGTAACTAAATTCTAGGCCCATGGAGTTTCTCCATGAGTATATTTTGTTACCTTTCCATCTAGTCATTATGCTTGCAACAGGAATATTGTTGTAATAATAAGTTTTCTCTTTTCTTTTTATTAACCTGGGATTGGTTAATTGTGTGCCCTGATTTTTACTTTAGGGGGTGAGATTTCCCAAATGATCTTTCCCCTGACTTCTTTATTAATATTTGGGTGGAGGCAGCAGAAGTTTTATTCCCAAAATCTAGGTTTTTAAGATTTTGGGGGGAAGTTTTATACCAAAGCCAGGTAGATCAGGTTTTGGGGTAATTACTGGCCCCCACTTCTGCATTTATTGTGCCAGAGTGGGGAAGGAGCCATGACAGAGTTCATTCAAGAAAGCTGTGATTGTCTAGTTTCATCCAGAGTTTTTGGGGGCATGTAGTGCTCTGAATGACATACAGCAAATGGTGCAATAGACATGTATAGTTAAGAATACAATATATCCAGGTTTTCCCCAGAATTGCCTTTCTTTTGAGGCTCCCTCCCTGGCCAAGTAAATTTTTCAAACAGGAGAGGTCTGTGATTTTTGCAGAGCAGGCACTGCAACTCAGGGTCCTGACTGGGCCACTCCCTCGGTGGTCCCTCCCCTGCATCAACAGCTGATTGGTCCATTCCACAGCTGGCAGTTCCCATCCACCTCCCAAGTCTCACAAGGTGGTGCTGACTGACAGCTGTTGCTGGGTCTTGGGCTTGCATCAGCCTTCCTCCCATTCTGACAGGGAGTGATGCTACCCTCCATCTCCATTGAGTACCCCCGCCACGAGTACCCCTCCCCCCTTCTGAGTCTGCCAACTCCTCACTTCCAGCAGTGTCCTCTTTATGCATTTGAATTATAACAATACTAGGTGTAGGACCCACAGATCTTGAAAGATGGGGGGGGAGGGGGAGGAGAAGAGAGAGAATTACTGAGATAAAAGTCTGCAGGTTTTGCTCCTGTGATTATGGCAGATTCTTTGAGCTGATGTGTCTTGGTCTGTGGGGAGCTTGCTTCTGGGTATGAGCTTGGCAACATTGTTGTTTGTAGGCCAAAAAAGGGGGTCCATGAAAGGTTTCTTTCAATATGTGGTCCCCACTAAGTATGGATTGTAATTGTTTAATGATACTCCATATGGGTGGCAGTTTGTGTATTTACTACTTATGTTAATCCATCTATTCCACTTTTAAGTACCCTTCCTAGATCTGAAGAAGAGTTCACTAGTGCTATGTCTACACTTAAAATGCTACATCAGCAAAGCTGCAGCACTGCTACTGCAGCACTGTAGCGCACCAGCAGACAGCCCACTACACTGATGGGAGGCACTCTCCTGTCACGGTAGTTAATCCACCTGCCTG
The DNA here is from genome assembly GCA_032595735.1 of Pelochelys cantorii. Classification (NCBI taxonomy): domain Eukaryota; kingdom Metazoa; phylum Chordata; order Testudines; family Trionychidae; genus Pelochelys; species Pelochelys cantorii. Next base: position 325,033,439 of record CM064326.1, on the reverse strand, counting down.
AGAAGCAGTAGCCAAGTAATGCTCTCTGCAGCAGGCAGTTAGACCAATATAGCTACATCGACGTCTACACTACACTGAAGCTGCTTTATGTCTGGCATGACCATGATGTTACAGGATCAGAGAGTCCCTACATGCTGCGGGGGGAGGAGCCAGCAGGTGGTTCAGTTGGGCTGTGAGGGGGAACTGGCATGCAGCACTTCCAGGCTGGGGAGGGGCAGGGGGGGAGGGGGCGGCGGCACAGGAACTAGCATGCAGCTCTCCTGGGCTGTGAGGGGGGGAAAGCAGGGAGCCTGCATGCGGGCTCAGCTGTGTTGCAGGGGAGCAATACCTGGTATGGGGCTCAGCTGGGCAGGGTAGGGGTCAGGAGCTGGTGAGCAGCTCATCTGCTGAGGAAGCGGGGGGGGGGGGGGGGGGGGGGGGGAAAGGAGAGAGAGAGAGAAGAGGAGAGAATGCAGTAAGGGAGGGCCTGCAGCAGGGGCCCTGAAATGACCTCCCCTGGTCTGGAAAAATCCCTCAGCTGGGACTAGTCAGGTCTCGAAGGTGCCAGATGAGGGAGGTCAAACCTGTAGTATCAGAGTATATCACAAGCTAATCTATTTGCGCAAGACAGCATTTCAGAATCAGATACTTTACAACATAGAGGCAAGGAAGATAAGAGAATGGTTCTTTGATCTTCCTTCTATCTGGTATTATGCCCAGCTTTGGGTCTTCAGTGGAACCTAAGTAGCAGATGATACCTATTTATTTCACTCCCTCTCCCTTGGTAAGGAAAACCTAAAAGTTGAACAAAAGGGTTGTTTTTTTCCCCTCCATCTTTCCCTGCTGCTTAAAATACTCTAAAGAAATGGTGGTAAGAAAGAGAGAAGTCATTTCTCTAACATGTACTTTAAAAAAACACCTTAAAAATACCAGAGTCCTGTGGCACCTTAAAGATCAACAACAACAAAAAAAGTTAGCTGGTACCATGAGCTTTTGTGGGCACAAACCACTTCTTCAGATGAATGGAATTAAGGGGTCCAGTGCACAAATAGCAGAGAAAGAGGGGCTGGGGAGGGAAAAAGAAAAAAATGGGGGGGGGGAGAGAGAAGAGAAAAAGAGACATTTAAAGCATGCATGCTAAATGAGGCTAATAGAGTGGGCTCTAAGTCCCAGTACTTAGCTTTTTATGTCACTAGGGTTTGCAATGTAGTGGCCCTTCCAGGTCTTCGTTCAGACCTTATTTCCCCAGTGTCAAACTTGTAAATGAAACCAAGCTCTGCAGCTTCTCTCTCACGTTGGTTTTTGCTTTGTAATAATAGTGAACGCCCAGGCAAGTTAAAATGTTCCCCAACAGGTTTCTGTGTGTTACCATTTTGAGGATCTTATTTATGTCTATTAACCTCTGTCTCTGCTATTTATTTGTACCCTAGACTCCTTAACTCCAATTCATCTGAAGTGGGTTCTACCCACGAAAACTCATGATACCATCTACATTTTTGTTAGTCTCTAAGGTGCCGCAGGACTATTCGTTGTTTAAGTTTTTTCAGTTAGGATATGTCTACACTACAGTGTTATTTCGAAATAGCTCATCTACACACAAAATGCATTTCAAAAATAGCGTTTTGCTATTTCGAAATAGCATGTCCACGCTGAGTGGATGCTGAATCACATTTAAGGCCAGCCGGAACCAGGTCTGGCAGGGCGTTAGGTCAGGAGTGTCTGTGTGTGGCTGCTGCCTGAGGCTATCTGTGCTTAAAGGGACCCCCCCCTGCACAGCCAGTTCTCAGCTTTCCCTGCTTGCTTGCCTACCTCGATGAGGGACAGCAAAGCATTTTGTCTCTGCATGCTCTGGTTGCCCTCACTTGGGACACAACAGCATGCTGCCCCTGGGCACTCTGGTGCTTCTCGTGGACACGTTGCTGCGAGCCTGGCTGCACTTTCTGCAGGCTGCCATCCGGGAGGTCCCTCGCGGGGCTGTCAGTATCCAGGAGGCCCTGGGGGAGAGCTTCCACCCTGAGGAGCACTAAGAGCTTCCCTGATCTGCCCCAGTAGGAGCTTGTGCCTTATTCCTCCCTCACATCCTTCCACTTACCCCTCCCTAACCCCTCTTCCTGATGTCAAATAAAATACACGTATTTTCATGAACACAAACTCTCTTTATAACACAAAACTGGGGGGGTGGAGGAGATGAAACTCTGGTGAAACTGGGGAAAGGAGGTGGGAGAGGGGAGAAGAGAGGGTGGGAGAGGGGAGGGGGAAACCTGGAAAGAGGGAGCTGGAAGGGGGAAGCATGGGGAAGAAGGGAGAGGGGAAGCTCAGGGTTCAGGGGTGGGGGTCTCACCCGACCAACTTGATTTTCATGCAAACCTGCTCCTGGGTTCACACGTGGCCTTTGGTGGCCAGGCTGGCAGCTATCTTGCCATAGACGGCCGCGTTCCTCCATCTAGTGTGGAGATCATGGACATTGGGGGCATCCCCCCAAACCTGAGTAAGGTCCATGATCTCCACCCTGGACCGGGAAGGTGCCCGCCTTCTCTAGGCCCTGGCAGGTTCCTGGGAGCTGGCTGCCAGTGGCTTGCTGGCTCATGTTTTGGGGCCACTGGGTCAGGGGCAGTGACTGCTGGCTCTGGGCTGGCAGGCTTGGAGCTGGCACAGGCCAGAGTCAACCCCTTTAAGGGCTCCGGGGAATGGGGAGGGAGAGGAGTGTTCTTGGTTGAGGCTGGAGTGGCCACCAGGGCACCTTGGGAAGGCTGGAAGCCCCCTATTTCTATATAAGTGTCTACACAGCACTTATTTTGAAATAGCTATATCGAATTTGGCATTATTCCTTGTGGAGTAAGGTTTACCAAATTCGAAATAAGCGCTCCGCTATTTCGAATTAATTTCGAAATAACTTTATTAGCATCTACACAGCCAAACTACTATTTCAAAATAACAGCTGTTACTTCGAAATAACTTTGCTGTGTAGACATACCCTTAGAAACTAACACGGCTACCCCTCTGAAACTTGTAGTTTTAAAAACTATCAGATTAACAACCACAGTGGGGTGTTCTTAATTGAATACTAACATTATACAATGCTAACGTAATCTATGGCTATTTATATACTTTCACCTACGTGGACAAAATTTATGACACTCAGGGGTGTAAATATTCCATGCACTGAGCAGCACAAGTTATGCCGACACAGCACTAGTGTGCACAGTGCTATGTCAGCAGGAAAGCTTTTCCCATCAATGTAGCCTATGCTGCTCAGAGGTGTTTTTTATGCTGACAGGAGAGCTCTCGCCTGTCAGCATAGAGCACTTTCACCACATATGCTGTAAGGATAGATATGTCCTCAGGCAAGGCTATTCAATAAGCAGACAGCAGATCAAATCCAGTTTGTCAGATGATTTAACAGACATTGAAATCTTTTCATTTACTTATCATTACTATTATTGAGGTGTGAAAAGTATGCATCTTGACTATATCTTGACTGAGAAAACTGGACATTGACAAAAAAAATGACGACCCCCTGGTCTAAGGTCTTCCCAAATCAGTTAAGTAAAACCAGTGCATATGCACGTGTGAACCTGTTTAAATCAGGTTATTCACACTCGCCTTAATCACCAAATTGAGCTAATCAATGTAACTGTCCTCATTTGCTAAAATTTAGTTAAAGAGATTTTAAACAAACTAGTGAAATAAAAGTGTATGTAGGCCAACTCCATGTAAGAGCATTATTATATTCAAGCCTCCTGAAAAGTCAAGGACATGTTGCATAACTCTTTGCCAGTCCTGTTAAAATTCACGATCTTCACTAGGGGAAAAAAATGGTATATTTAACACATTGGCTAATAAGTATTAAAATTAGGGACATTGGTTATATTCTAACTGTTAACCAATAAGCTGATACTTATCGGTTAATGGTACCAGTTATACTCAGTCAGCTCCCAGGGAGGAAGCTTCACTGTGGCAGAACAGTGAAGCCACCTCCCAGGAGCCGAGCCGGCAGCCAGTTCCACAGTCACAACAAAGTCTCCTTCTGGGGAGCTGAGTGGGCAAAAGCTGTCCCATCGCTCTCAGAGAGGCTTTGATGCAGGTTTTTACTGCAGAGCCCACAGGGCACGTAACCACTAAGATTTTTAGCAGCTACATGGTTACCATATTAAACACTTTTAAACATCCCTAATTAAGATACACTGTTCTCCACCCTACACCCAGTTTATCAGATTAGTTAATCCTTTACCAATCACAAGAAAGAACAGTCCTGTTCCATTTCATAGGCATACACACATACGACTACATGCAGGCCCTGCAAGAAGGCATAAAGCTATCATTGCTATGTGACGTTTGGGGTCAAGGAAGCATCTGCTGGCAACACATCCATCAAGAGGACCAGAGAAAGAGGTTCTCCCATCTTAAAGAGATTCAAATAAAATATCAGAAAAGTCAATTTTCTACAACCTCTACACCCCAGGGCAGAAGGTGTGAAGACAGAGCTGTGGGTCCCAACTGCCAGCCGCAGACCAGTGCTGGGTTATGAACTGCTGGCTACGGCATACTGCCAGGCCATGCCCACGGCTTGATGGTAATCTATAATCCCTGTAAGCGGTGCAGCAGCATGCTTGCGCAGCTGCTAACTGAGCCCTGTTCAGAGGTTTAGGGCTACTATGCAGAGAGCTTCCTGACTGGGAAGGGGGACTCCCTTAGCAGCAGAAGGTCCCTGCTCAAAGTCCAAACAACCAGAGTGCTGGCAGGGAACATACACATCCTCCCCGCAACAGTCCCCCATGCATCTCCCTGACATCAGCAGCTGGGCTGAAATTTTCCCCCAACTATCTCCTCCCTGTGAGTTTGACTTGCTACTGTCAGGCTCCCCAGGCTTGGGGATCTGGAGGGGGAAGGGTGGGCTCTATGGAATCTTCAGTATTTGAGGAAACCACTATTCACTTTGAGTAAAAAAAATTTTCGTGATTTCAAAAAAATTCTGAATTATGTATAAAAATGCCCCACTGCGCCTTGTATTTGGAATATTCTCTTGTGTGCATGGCTTCTTAATGCTTATTGAGTTGTTGCCACTGCAGTTCTGAACTCCTTGAATTTGAAGGTCTCTTGTAATTCTGTAGTACCTTAATCATGCCAGCTGACTGACACTGTACCCCAGGTATCCAGTGCATCTGTTTGATGTTAACAAGCAAACAAAATCTCTCAATCCCCTATCTCTACTAGGCAGAGGATTCTAGTCAATCTCCTAGAAATTATCAACCAATGCACAAAGGGCATCAGCCCAAAGCTGGGCAAGAGCAGCAGCCTTACCGGGCACAGCCCAGAGTGGAGGCAACCAGACAACTCTCTCAAGCCCACGGCATGCGTGCTCCTTCCCTGGACAAGGGGGGGAAGGTGTGCACATATACTGCCTCTGCATTGCTCCTACTGCCCTGCTGGAGCACTCTGTCTCCTGCAGCTGCAAAGGACAAACCTTCATCCCGCCTCCATGGCTGCTGCGACAGCTGCTCAGGATGCCCGAGGTTCCTAAGATATGAAATTGTAACTCTTGCATCACCTGCATTGTGTAGGGGCTGCATTTTGGTCACTACTCGGAATCAGCTTCCCCCGGGTCCTCGAGGGAGTCCATGCCAATGCCTTGTGGAGGGCGCTCACTAGCACCCAGCCTATGAGCCAAGCTCTGTGGGAGGCAAGAGCTGTGGCCAGGGGATTTTACCCTCCCTCCCTGCTTGTGGGCTACAATGAGAAGCTCTATGGCAGAAGGGCTTCCAGTGCAGACAACTACTAAGAGGTTGCTGCCTGCTGGGGAAAGCATCTGGCCATTTGGGCGCACAAAAGGCTCTTTCTGGGGGACGGGACACAAGCTGCATCCTCCAGAGCTGGGGATTTGAGAGCCATCCAGCCACAGGACCCTAGCTGCAAAAAAGCCATCAGATCTGGACTCAGTTCTGCACAGAAGCAGAGCTAGTGCAAATTTTCCCAGGAAGACCTCCCGCATTGAAAAAATGGCCTGGCTTCAAAGAAGGTATTCTTTGCTTCCACCAACCCAAGAAAAAAGCAGATGTAGATAATATCAACCCAGCATTTTTCATTTTTTTCACATGGAAACTCTTAGGTATTTTTTATTTAAAATTCAAGGAACAATACAGGCCAGCTACTGTTTAAGATAAAAATGTTGACGTGTATTGTGTGTGTACAGATGCAATGTAAAATAACACGTGACCGCTTACAATTAATTACCATAATGAATAGGCAAATGCTTCCATGCCAGTCCACCAAAAGTTTTTGAATGAGTTTGCCAGTCCACTGTGTAAAAAAGGTTGGGAACCACTGACTGAGAATGTGAGCTGAGCAAAGAGGAAGGAACAGAGACAGGAAAGGAGGAGACCAAAAGAGGGCAACCAACAGCCCATATTCCCTGGATGACAGACCCTCAAAGTATACCAACTAGAGTGCAGTAGTAGTTTTGTTACTGTATTTAAAAGGAATTAAAATTTCTGGGCATGCTACTGAAAGGCTGCACTGTTAGAAAACTGGTATTTTAAAAATTAGTCTTTAATCTTTCAAACCAATAGCATCCCTTTAAAAAAGTTTTAAGCTCCCTACATTCTACATTGACCTTATTCTTCACTGAAGTTACTATTAGAAACAGCTGAACAACGCAGAGTTTAAAAAAAAACTACACACACAGGACTAGGGATGTAAGCAGCTAGTCACGCAGTTGACTACTCGATAAGCCTAGGCTCATTGGGTAGTCGAGTCACTACTTGACTAGTCACTTCTCCCCCACCCCTGCTGCCTCTATCAGAGAACTTAACCAGAGGCAGCAAGGGGTTGGAGTAGGAGCCAGTACTGGGGAGAGCTGGCTTAAATGCCAGCTCTTCCCCAGCACCATCTCCATGGAGGGGGTAGGGGCACAGCAGGAGACGAGGTGTGAGCCAGGTTAGCCAAGTCCCAGCTCATGCCTGGCCCCAGATGCTGTGCCTCTGCTTTTTAAGTGTAATAAGAGCTTGGCAGCTCCTACTACATTTAATAGGCAGAGCCCCAGCAGGGTTAGCTCCCAGGGCCAGGAACTAACCCCACTGTGGCTCTTCAGCTTCCCCCCTTATCAACTAATCGAGTAGTCGATGGAATTTCCATTGACTACTTGATTAGCTGATTAAACACAACTGAACATCCTTACACAGGATTGATGTTAGTTTTAACCAAGCATTGTTCTTCACTTTTACTCTGAAAGCAAATCTTGCACTTTACTTAACAGACCAAGTTCCTGTATGGAAGATCCTTTCACCCCACCACACTCAGAGGTCACTATCTTCTATATGTGAGACAACATGCACGTGCATCTGTCTGTTCATTCAAGAACTCCTAAACAGTAAGGCTGCGTCTAGAGTGGCATGATTTTCCGTTAAAAGCATTTGCGGAAAAGAGCATCTAGATTGACACGGACGCTTTTCCGCAAAAGCACTTTTTGTGGAAAAGCATCCCTGGCCAATCTAGACGTGCTTTTGCGCAAGAAAGCCCCGATTGCCATTTTAGCCATAGGGGCTTTTTTGCGCAAAACAATTCTGGGTTGTTTACACTGGCCCTCTTGCGCAAAAGCATTTGCACAAGAGGGCTTTTGCCCGAACGGGAGCAGCATAGTATTTGCACAAGAACACTGACGATCATACATGAGATCGTCAGTGTTCTTGCGGAAATCCAAGCGGCCAGTGTAGACAGCTGGCAAGTTTTTCTGGAAAAGCGGCTGATTTTCAGGAAAAACTGGCCAGTCTAGACACAGCCTAAGAGTTAAAACCAACAAATTCAGTATGCAGCTTCCTCTTATCAGAGCCTAAGGTAAGGTCAGCGTTTGGTTATACCTGGTGCTTTTTTGTGACCGTACTGCCCGGTACGCAGTACCAGCACCTCCAGTCAGAGCTCAACAACTTTTCCCCTGGCGTACCAGCACCTTTTCCCTTGGAGTACTGGCACTTTTTTTCCTTGTCAAAAAAAGCACTGGTTATACCTAGAAAATAGGAAGTGCCAACCAAGAATGGGATTGTGTTCCATAACATGGAGCAGGTGGAGGCAGAGAAGGGAGGGATGTGATACTGAGAGTGGCCACTAGGGGCAGCTGCAGCACAAGGAGAGAGGGACTAGCAGGGCTAGGGCTCCACCATGTTGCCTGCCACCAGACCAGGTGAGTAGCCCTGTCCCAGTCCCAGAACCTACACCCCAGAAAGCCGGTGGTGGGGGCCTCTGCTGGAAGAGGGGCACCCCCATGAGCCTCATACCTCCCCCTCAGCCTGAAAAATGTCAGGGGGGACTCACTGAAGGGCAGGCCAGCCCCCAGAGCCTGACCAGCCCAAGCAGGCTGCAGGACGGAGGAGGCTGCTGTAGGCTAGGAACAGCCCCTGAAGCACTGCCTCCACCCCCCAAGACCAGTCACAGGGTAGGGGACAGCCGGAGGCCAGGGCCAGCCCGCAAAGTGCTGTGGATGGGGGGCACTGCCCAAAACAAGGCCCTCCTTGAGCAATTGCAGGCAGGGGGGATAGGCATGCAGATCCCCAACCAGACAAGCGTGTAGACTCAAATCTCACCCCCCTGGGTAAAGCCACCCTCCGGGGAGCACTGCCATGGCCCCCTGCAAGGAGCTGCTGCTGGAACAATGCCACCCTTGCTGCCACAGGCCCAGTAAGACATCCCCACACACAAACACACACTCTACCAGGGCAGGAGAAAAACCATTTAATCAGTATGTTTACTGATGTTTTGAACAAAGTCACTCTCTTGAATTGGTGGGAATTATCAGCCAGGCACCTTGAAACAGAATTCCTTCAGTTGCTAAGCCTTTTTTTTTTTTTTTTTTTTTAAACCACACACAGTGGTAGCTTCCTCTGCAGGCACCGAATAATACCAAACTATGAAAATATTCTCTCAAAGCTAAAAAATCTACTGGGATTTGAAAAGGCTAAACAACTCATTTTTGTTTCAATCTAGGCACATAATAGTGTAGTCGATTAACCAATTAACTGATAAGCAAAAGCTTATAGGTTAATGCTTAGCAGGCTGGCCAGCAGCCCAGCTCAGTACTGGCTCACACCAGGTCCAGGACCTACCCCCGCTGCAACTCTGCCTTTAAGCTGTATTGGAGCCAGGTGGGTAGGCAGCCCAGCTCATTTCTGGCTCATGCCAGGTCCAGGAGCTCAGACCCCCCCCTAGATAGGGGCTGCTGCCACCCCGTGCTGCTGCCTCTATCACGGGCAGCAGAGCGGGGCGACAGGCAGCCGGTCTGTAAGAGGAGCTGGGTTTTAAACTGGCTCCCCTCACGGACCAGCTCCTGCAGAGTGGCAGGGGACTCCCTGGGAGTAGGACCAGAGCACCACTGGCCCTGCCCCTGGGGGCTACAGAATAGTCGACTAACCAATACGAGTTTATGAGGTTACTCGACTATTCAATTAACCAATATTTAACATCCCTATTTCCATCTATGAATAAAAATGACAGCGAGGTGGGGAAGATGAGAGCTAGTTGTAGAAGTTAAGGACACCATACATTTAGTGTTCTGAGGACTTGTACGTTAGAGTTAAATTTTTTTTTTTTTTTTAAATCAAAGTTTAAGAACAGCCATCAGCCAGCAACTCAAGAGATTGCTGCAATGGCAAAATGTGAAAGCTATGTAACATTTAAGATTTAGTTTAATAAAACATAGTGCTATTGTGTTTGTGTGTATGATTTAGTGCTTACTATTCCTAATGTACTGCTACTGCATCTGCAGCTCAGTACATAATTATCGTGTTATTTCCTAAATTAATAATAATCAAGTTACCTAAAAAATTACACAAAGTATACCCTCTTAGATGTTGTAAAATGCTGTAATAGAGTAGTAAGTTAACATGTTTTAGTGATCAGAGTTGCACCATTGTTTAAGACATAGTATCAGTGAGAAACTTGATTTAAATTAATGATTTTTCTCTCGGTGATTTAAATCAATCCACCCAGTCAGAGGATGAGCAGAACCATGCTGGAGGGGAACTGCTCTCCCCTTCCCCAACAACTAGGATCTTTTGAGACAGACACCAGGAAAGACGGTCCTAGTCCGGCAGTGCAACAATCCCTGATACTGAATTGCAGCCAGAAACCCCAGCTAGGGACAGTCACATCCTCTGGAGCAGTGGTCTCCAACCTTTTTAATGATCACTTTTTCAATTTAAGTGCAATGTAAAATCAACTGCAACCCCAAATACTCTTGCCCCACTTCCTTCCTGACCCTTCTTTGAGGCCCTGCCCTGCTCACTCCATCCTTCCTCCCCACCCTCACTCACTTTCACCAAGCTGGGGTAGAGGGTTGGGGTGCAGGCTCTGGTCTTGGTCCAAGGGGTTTGGCATGTGGGAGGGGCTCTGGGCTTAGCCTAGGGTGCGGGATTGGGGTCCAGGAGGGGTTTTGGGAAGGAGTTTGGGTGCAGGGGGACTCATGTTTGGGGCAGGAGATTGGGTGTAGGAAGAGGTTCAGGACTGGGACAGGGGTTCAGGATACAGGCTCTGGTTGGGCACCATTTAACTGAGATGGCTTCTGGGTGGTGAAGCAGTGGGGTTAAGGCAGGCTTACTCCTGCCCTACCCCGCACCACTCCTGAAAACAGATGGCATGTACAGCAATGGCTCCATGGCACCATGTGCTGCCCTTCATCTACAGGCACTGAGCCCAAAGTTTCTACTGGCCACGGTTCCCCGCTACTGACTAACAGGAGCTGCAAGAGTGGCGTCTGTAGGCATAGATAGCATGTGGAGACCCCCTGCTCTGCATTTCTAGGGGCTGCAGGGACATGCCAGCTACATCCAGGAGTAGCAATTACCATAGGAATGACTCCAGCCACAACAGGTTAGGCATTTTAGAACTCACTACTCAAATAATTAAAATTTAAGCTTAAGAGAAATGAAAATTATTAAATGGACAGACTAGTCAAACACTAAACATCACACTGTGCAAGCAGTAACAGAAGTAACAACAACCTCACACATGTGTGTTGGGTCAGGAGATGAGAGGGAAGGACAACGTGTGTGTGTGTGTGTGTGTCATTTGCACTGCCAAGCTCCCTCCATCCCCTCCTCTGTGTGGGGAGATAGGATACAGAAGTGGGGGCAGGAGGGACACCCTGACATCAGCACCATGCCTTTTCTCCCTCCCATACCCTGCACAGCAAGCAGGAAGCTCCCAGGGGGGGCAGCTCTAAGGCAGAGGGCAGGAGCAGCATGACAGTGGATGGAAGGGCAACTGAAGTTCCAGTGCTTGATAGCTTCCTGACCAAACCAGTCAGGATCTCCTGTCAGAGGCTCCAAGATCTACCAGTAGATCCTGATCTACTGGTTGGTAACCACTGCTCTGGAGGGAACTCCAGTATTTACCTACCTATTAGGAATGTTAAATTTTGGTTAATCAGCTAATGGAGTAGTTGATGGAATTTCTATCAACTAGTCGATAAGGGGGGGTGCTTCCTATCCAACTGCGCCTCTCCCTTTTAAATATACAAGAGCTGCAGGTGGGACTCAATGGTTCCCTCTGCCTCTCTTCCTCTGAAATGTACAGGAGCCGCATGCAGCTCTTGTATATTTCAAAGGGAGAGAGGTAGTGGGAACATCCCTGCTGGCAGGGTTCCCCTCTGTGCCTCTTCCTTTGAAATGTACAAGAGCCACAGGCAGCTCTTGTACATAAGAATGTTAAATAAGGAGCAATTTACTAGCCACATTCTTTGAAATGTAGAAGAGCCCCAGCAGGAGCTCTAGTGCATTTCAAAATGGCATGCTGCGTGCACACTGCGGGAAGTCCTGCTGATTACAAGCTCCATGTGCGTACTTCTGCTTTAAAATGCACAAGAGCCCAGGGGACTCCACAGCTGACCCTGGCACCTCTGGGGGAGAGGAGAAGACAGAATTGGATAGTCGACTGCAGGGGGAGGGGGGCAGGAGAGAACTGGATAGTCAACTAGTCCCTAACATCCTTACTTGTACATTCCAAAGGGAAAGGAGCAGCAGTGGGACCAGCGCGAGTGGAACTGTTTCAATCCCTGCTCATGCCATTTCCTCACTGCCCCCTGCCTCCCCTGCAGAGACAGTGCTTTGCGGGGGTGGGGGGGAAGAGAGAAGAGAACCAGCTTTTAAGCTGGCTCCCCCCAGCACTGGCTCATGCTCCCCCCCTTGCTGCCTCTCTCTGATAGAGGCAGCAAGGAGGGGGAAGCGACTAGTCGAGTTCCTACTTGCCTACCCGATAAGCAAATGCTTATCGGGTAGTTGACTAGTCACTTACATCCCTGTACCTATCTTTACAACTCATTATTATTATTGGCGGATGTGAGCTAAGTGCCTCTTCCTTCCCCTACCTCCCACTCAGCAGGTTTCAAAATGGCACCTGCTAGTATGGCATAGTCACAGCCCCGCTCTCCACCTCTCCACCCACGCCACCTCCAACAGATTTAAGTAATGAAAGAATTTGTACAAAATTAAACAATTTATTGACAGTATTTAAAGGGAAAGAAATCTGTTTCACTTTCTTAGTTTACCTGAGGTATAAGCACATGTTGCATGGCTGGTAAAGGCACAAACAATAATGCTCTCCACTGAAGTTTAATGCCTTTATTATATACTGTAGGACCCTATCTAGTCTTCTCTGCACTCTAAGTCTTAAGTTCCACTATATCTCCTCTTCCAGATAGAGAAATAACTATTTTTTTTGTTTTACACATTAAGACTACCTATATGTTCATGCCGCCCAGTACATCTTGCAAGCCCCTTCCATTCCTACAGCATTTGTGGAGTTTGAGGTGGGGAAGGAATCATCCTGGTAAATAACTTCACAGCATACCTTGCTGATTTGACTTTTACCTTTTTTGAAATAGGCCACTTTCTACCTTCTCATCACTAATTCAGCATGTCATCGAGAATGATGACAGCCTAGAAAGGATAGTGAGAATTACTACCCAGTCCACATCCCAAAATAATTATAATTAAGTTCCTATTAAGCCCCACATAGTGGCTCAAGACTGCAGCAGGAAGCGATGCCTCTTCCAAGAGTGCGAGAAGCACCCCTTCCCAGCATGGAGCTGCTAGGGAAGCGGTCAGCACATTTGGCTCTTGAAAGGGGAGGGGGGGGGTGTAGAGGGCTTCGCGCACTGCTCCTGCCCTGAGCACTGGGCACTGGCAGGAAATACTTGCAGGTGAGGACAGCACATGCAATACAGTGCAGAGCCTCATGCCCGCCCCGCCCTCCCTGCCTGCCCAAGCCAGACCTGCTGGCCAGTTCCAAGGCATAGCACAGTGCCCCAAGACAGGCAGGCACCAAGTATCCTGCCTTAGCACTTCTGCCCAGGAGCCACCCAGGTAAGACCAAGCTCCCCGCCCCCATCCTGAACCACCTCCTGCATCCCAAGCTCCTCATCTGTAGCTCCACCCCAGAGCCTACACCCTCAGTCCAAAGCCTGTACTTCAATCCCCACCCCATATCCTTTCCCCCAACCCGCAGCCCCCTTTTTATTTCAAATCCCTCAACTCCAACCCCCAGCTGGAGCCCTCCTGTCCCAGCCCGGAGCTCCCTCCCATACCTAGAGAACCCATTTAAAGCTCCCACCCCCAACCTCTGCCATACACTATCCACGTGTGGAATGACATCCTCTCCATATTACTGCACATAATGAAAGTCATTCTAAAGGTGGACATATAATATTGGAGAGAACACTGCCTCCATGGCCCCTCATCTTTAAACCTATGACATAAAAGCTCCTGTACACACAACGGAAAAAACCTGGAACCACCTCACCACTAACAGAATGGAAGCAGATGCAGTAAACTGAAATCAAGGTGCATCCAGCATACATGCTGACCACTCAGACCTCTGAATTTCTCAGAGAGGTAAGAACAGACATGCTTAAATCATGACAGCTTTTTTGTTTGTTTGGGATATGAACAAGCAAGGTTCCTGCCCTCCAGCCATGGCACCTGCAACAGTCAGACCATCCAAGACAAGGTCTGAATCTACTACTTACAGGCTGGCCAACCTGAGGGGGAGAAAAAGGAAGACTGGGCACACGTTTGCAGAATCTCTGGAATGGAAGAAGAAAGCCAGGCTGGCTGAGAGACTGAGGCTTTACACCAGGGGTGGGGAACCTAAGGTCCAGCGGCCGGATGTGGCCCCAGCTTGCCTGGATCCAGCCCCCAAAACTTGAGGCTCCCTCTCTCCAGCACTGGGGAGCCTGCACTGGTGCTCCAGCCCCCCTCCCCTTGCTACCCTCTTGCGGGGCTGGAGCACAAAGCGTCTACTAGCCTGCTCTCTCCCTCCTCCCCGCCCCAGGCTCTGGTGTGAGGGCAATGTGGGGAGTATTTTTTCTTCTTTTCCGTCCAGGGTCATGTCAGTGAAGGGGTTTTTGTTTTTTGTTTTTTTTTTTTAATTCTCACTTGTGTGCAGCCCCCAACTGATTTTTCTGAGAGTCAGCGGTCCAAAAAAGGTTCTCCTTGTCCTTCAGCCTTCTGACACTGGGGATGTGAACGTTAAACGATTAAGAGCTAAGCCTCACCCTTAACAGAGAGGCTTACCAATTATGGTTAATTGGTGGGGGCTGCAGTAGCCCCTTGACCAGCACAGGCAGGGGGCTGCTCCAGCCCCATGGGGCCCACCCATAGGCGGGGGGCACTCCAGCAAAGTTTAATTGGTTAAACAGGATTTTATATCCCTACTAGGGAGCGGTGCCCCCTGGCTGCTACGGTCGCCAACCCCGTATCTGTCGGGATAGGCAGGCCCAGTGCTCTCCTCTGGCCACCAGGGAGCTGCCAGCAGCTGCACCAGCCCCTTCCTGGCCTCCAAGGAGGGCTGGTGGCCATGCCAACACTAGGCTCTCCTCTACCCCACAGCAGCTAGCCCCAGCTTCCCCCCTCCCCAAGCTGCCTGGGACACACCATCCTTGTTTTCTCTCCCTTGGCCTCTGGGGTGGGGGCAGGCAGGAGAGGGGTCATTCGGAGGCCTCACCCGGACCCATACACTCTCACCACCACCACCAGGAAGGGCTGGACTGCAGCTACACCAGCCCAGGCCCCTTCTCCCCCCCCGCCCCCCCCCCGCCTCCCACTGTACCAGCCCTTCCCTGCTCCCCCGGCCACTGCGCCTGGGCTCCCCCTTCTTCCCCCCACCCATGCCAATCCAGGCCCCTTCTCTGCCCTTCACCCTGCCACGGCCTAACCTTAACACCACTGGCTGAGGCCACCTCAAGCCCTTGTCTCCTCCCAGCCACCGGAGGAGTGCTCCGAGGCCTCGCACACCCCACATGCTCCTCCCGGCTGACAAGCACAAGGGAGGCGTGGCATGGCAGCCAGCACTGGGGAAAGAAGAGGAAAGGGCTGCAGGATGCCAGAGTGATGCAAGGACATCACTGTCATCCCACAGGAAACAATTTACAGGTATAGTAAGATTAGACATTGCTGTCCACTGGGATCAGCAACTCCTACCCTCTTCATCCCCACAACAGTGTTCCCAGCTACTGAGAGTATCACCACAGATCCAACTCTGGGCACAAGGAACATTTTCATGGGGCAGTCTAGATCTTTGGAGCCCTGCAACACACTTCAGAATTTTGCACCAAGGCACTCAACCCCAGAATCCAAATCAACAAGAGACATAAGGCTATCGCATACAGTTGGTTACTTAACACTGTATATGGAAACACATTTAACAAACCAAAGATTATTTTTCCACTGTTTCATTAATATTTTATACTTTCATAATAAAACCTTTTACAATACTGCTCAAGTCATCACTGCATTTACAACTAAGAATCTTTGAAATACAGCTGAAATAGTTCACAAGCATTTATAATAGCATGAGGAACGTTGAACTCCAAACACACAATATTCCCCAGTGTTCCCATCTGCATTTCACCACTCCACCCCATCAACCCAAGGCTAACATTTTCAGGCATGTGAATCAATACACAGAGTAGACATTTCTGACAGCATTTCTATGCGTATTTATGTTCTCTATGGAACCCCTACTGTCTGCTACTCAAAAGTCAGAGAAAATCTCCATGCCTTTGTCTCCCATCCATCAGAATGGCTTTCCCCGAGCTCTCAAATACTGTCCAAATCCAAAATATGCAGTTATAGTGGTTGGAATATTTTTCTGCTGCTTCCAACCTTTTCCATAAACAGCACCACCTTCCTTTCAAATGTACAAATGCACATGTGACTACTAAGTAGTAACTACTAAGGAGATAAAAATGTTCCTTCCTGCAGTCCAAGCAGCTTGTAAATGACTTCTCTGCCAAGTGCCACCATGGCTTAACAACCAAGTAAAAGAAGCAGTGAGATAAAAAGGCATTGTTTAAAAAGTAGAAGTTAAATCCTAGTGAGGAAAATAGAAAGGAGCATAAACTCTGTCAAATTAAGTGTAAAAATATAACAAGGAAAGTCAAAAAGTAGTCTGAAGAACAGCTAGCCAAAAACCCAAAAAAATAGCAAAATGTTTAAGTACATGGGGGCAGGAAGCCTGCGTAACAACCAGCGGGGCTGAGCCATTCTTTTTGGGTGACAAATCTGAGGAATTGTCCTAGATGGAGTGAGGTGTGATTAGAGGTGGTTTTGGAACAAATTGATAAACTTAACATTAACACGTCACTGGGACTAGATGGCATTCACCCAAGAGTTCTGAAAGAACTCAAATGTGAAATTGCAAAACTATTAACTCTTGTTTGTAACCTAGCCTAAAATCAGTTTTTGCACTTAATGACTGGAAGATAGCTAATGTGCCGCCAATATTTAAAAAGGCCTCTAAAGGTGGTCCTTACAATTACAGACTGGTAAGTCTAATGTCAGTACCAGGCAAATTAGTTGAAACTATACTTAAGAATAGAATTGTCAGACACAGATTGTTGGGGAAAAGTCAACATGGTTTCTCTGTAAAGGGAAATTGTGCCTTATTAATCTACTAGACTTCCCTGAGGGGGTCAACAAGCATGTGGACACGGGGGATTCAGTGAATATAGTGTACTTAGATTTCCAGAAAGCCTTTGACAGGGTCCCTCACCAAACGCTCTTAAGTAAAGTAAGATGTCATGGGATAAAAGGGAAGGTCTTCTCATGGATTGATAACTGATTAAAAGACAGGAAACAAAGGGGTAAGAATAAATGGACAATTTTCAGAATGGAGAAAGGTAACTAGTGGCTTTCCCCAAGAGTCTGTACTGGTACCAATCCTATTCAACATATTTATAAATGACCTGGAGAGAGAGAGAGAAACAGTGAGGTGGTAAAATTTGCAGATGATACTAAACTGCTCAAGATTCTTAAGACCAAAGCCGACTTGTGAAGAGCTTAAAAAAGATCTCACAAAACTAGATGACTGGGCAACAAAATGGCAAATGAATTTTAATAAGGCTAAATGCAAAGTAATGCACACTGGAAAAAATAATCCCAGCTATAAATAAAAAATGATGGGGACTAATTTAGCTATAGCCACTTGAGAGAGATCTTGGCATCATTGTGGATAGTTTTCTGAAAACAGCTACTAAATGTGCAGCAGCAGTCAAAAAGCCCAAACAGAATGTTAAGAATCATTAAAAAAAGGGATAGAGAACAAGACAGAGAATATCTTATTGCCTCTATATAAACCCATGGTACACCCACATTTTGAATACTGTGTACAGATGGAGTCGCCTCATCTCAAAAAGGGATGTATTGTCATTGAAAAGGTTCAGAAAAGGGCAACAAAAATGCATAGGGGTTTGGAACGGGTCCCATATGAAGAGAGATTAAAAAGACTGGAACTTTTCACCTTAGAAAAGAGGAGACTAAGGGGGGGGATATGATAAAAGGTCATGATTTTTAGACAGGGATGGAGAAAGTGAATAAGGAAAAATTATTTACTTATTCCCACAATATAAGAACTAAGGGTCACCAAATGAAATTAATAGGTAGCAGGCTTAAAACAAACAAAAGGAAGCTTTTCTTCATGCAGCGTAGTCAGCCTGTGAAACTCCTTGCTAGAAGATGTTGTGAAGACCAGAACATTAAAAAGAGTTAAAAAAAAAAACCTAGATAAATTCATAGAGATTAGGTCCATCAGTGGTTATTAGCTAGGATTGGTAGGAATAGCGTCCCTAGCCTCTGTTTGTCAGAGGCTGGAAACGGAGGACAGGAGAGGGATCACTTGATTACCTGTTCTGTTCACTCCCTCTGGGACACTTGGCATTGGCCACTATTGGTCTGACCCAGTATGGCCATTTTTATATTCTTCAGCAATAAAAACCAGGTTTCCCAGAGTAATGGTGTGGAGGTTTTTCCAGTTAATGTCCATATTACTTCTGGGGGCGCAAACAGTTCCTTCTCCATTAATTTAAATGGGACTGAGTTCTGAAAGGTCCAGGCATCATTGGCCCTTATAAATGCAGTGTCGTCTAAGTCTATAAACCCAACATGGTGGTCCAACAGTCCCTCCAGAATCCTGAAGAACCCCTCTGTTCATAAATGCTATCTCATGACAGGGGGAGGAAAGGGATTGGGGGAAAATGATGGGACAACTGATGGAACTCATGAGCCCACTACTATTCGGGAACTTTATGCCTGCAAAGCATCAATAATCTCTGAGCATTATCCAGCTTCCTGAACTGGTTAAACAGCACCTTAACGTGGGGGTGGGGAACCCAAGGCCCAAATGCCGTCTTCAGCTTGCCTGGATCCAGCCCCTGAGGCTTGCCCCCCCCCCCAGTATTGGGGAGCCTGCATTGGCACTCCAGACCCTCCCACCACGGGGCAGGAGCAAAACATGAATAATGCTCCTCATCTCACAGGGATTCTGTGAAGATAAATTAATGCATGTGAGAAATAGATACTATCATGATGATTGCCACAGAAAAGCTCATAAAGAAATTAATTCTACCTTCAGAGCAGGTTTCAATAGTCCACAGTAAATAAGGCATAGGGCCACTATAAAGGGCTCTGTTCTTCTTGTGAGTGCCCCTCAGTGTCTGAGAGGAGTCTTGTAGTCTCTCTACCCGGCTGTCTGCGGGAGAGGAAGTGTCCAATGTGTGGCCTGGGACCAAGCTTCTTCTTACCCCGTTGTAGCTACTGGGGGGACGGGGGACCCAGGCCAGCCCACTCCTCTGGGTCCCGGACCCTATAAGTAGCAGTTACTTGCTGAGTCTCAAAGTGGGTGGTTGATGTCACGTCCCTGGCCACTTCCCGGGGAAGCTGCTCTGTCCAGCCCTTTCTTTTGGGCCTTGTGGTCAAGTCCTCCCTGTCCAGGGTTCTGCAAGGGTTGCTGCTGGCTTACCGGCTACAGGACCTGGTTCTGACCAGGTATGAAGTCCAGCTTTCACTTGGAGCTGTCCGGAGTGCTGTTGTTCTCCCAGTCAGCCCTTAGGTCTGCCTGGGTCAAGCTCCAGGAAGGAACTGCCAAGTCCAGGCCTACCACCTTCTTTTATATCAGCCTGCTGCACTCTGCTTGGCTGCAGCCGAGTCTACCACTCTATTCTGCCTGGAGGACCTCTTTTCTGCATCTGTTGCCGGGCAGGATGCAGAAAAGCCTCCAGCAGGGATATTGGGGCCTTGTCCACCCCATTACAGCCACACACACTGAACAATGAAGACCAAAAAAAATATTGAATAGTTGCTCATTAATTGAGCACTGTCCATCAACTTGAGACAGGGGTCTTAGAAAAAAGTGGGATCACATTATAAAAAAGACTACTAGCAGATTTACTTGGCATTGTGCAGGTCCTTAATTTTAAGGAAAGATATATATGCTCTATTTAAATGATTGCATTTCTCAAAAATAGCATTACTTTTATTAAGTTAATGTTAATAATTTTAAAATAAGAATTCCATCAAGCGTATTTTTTTCCTTTGTCCCTATAAATCATCATTTGCTAGGTCTTACAAAAAGGACTACGGTCAATTTGGTTTCTAATAGCATTGTCTTCTAGTTTTCAAACCTTAAGCATTCATTTAGCATTGCCAAAACAGAGCACTACTCCAAATATTTCCATTTTATCTCTTTTCTATAAGGTTTATTGAGAAGCAATCCAAGTTAATCCTATTTTTTCTGGCTCAGTCTCTTTCTGTTTCAATATTCACTCAGTTGTGTCAATTTTGGGGACTGTACTTGATTTGGTGATTATCTCGTTTTTGGTTTATGAGAAGCAATCCTTTTCCAGGCACATCCAAACTTTTACATTGCTTTAAGTTAGGAGGAAGCTATATTCCGAATTTGATGGTCCTAGCTCTTACCGTTTAGAAGGAATTCTTGAACAAAAAGGACAAACTCTACAAATATATAGTAAATTATGTGTGTGCACATAGCACTATGTCCTAAAGGTCAAATAATCTTAGATTATTTCAGAGTGACTTGAGAAAGGATGTCTCCCCCCTCCGCACGGGCTAATGAATACAGCAATGACTGAGAAAACTACATCATAATGCATATGTAAAAGGTGGCCAAATTAAGGTTGCAGAGACCACCTCAATTCTGGCATTTCCTAACTTGAGTTCTTGATTTTGCCGCCTTAATAGTGTTAGTTTCTGTAATATTTATACACAGAAACCATAACATCATATAAGGAATTAAAAATACCACATCAAAGCATTTCAGGCTGATACATAAAACTAAAACCCATCCCTTCAAAATGTGTATACAAAATGTAAGATGGCTGCATCTTTTGTAACACTAGTATGATATATGGGGCATTCAAACTATGAGAACAAGGAGAAAAATGCTTTTATCTGTTAAATAGAGCATATGACAAAAGTGGGTTTTAGTTTTTAATCTACAACATTTACATTGCCTTACTGCAATCCTCTGGAAAATGGGCTTTTAATTAGGACAACAGAGGTGTCACTAAAATTCAGCAGTGAGTGGAAATATGAAGTTTTCGACATTAACATATTGTTTGAACCTACCTTTCTGCAATAATTTGACCTCTCCATTCTCTTTCTTGATCTCATTCATTATTTTATATTTCTTCTTTTCTTTCTGCTTCTCTCTATCTCTTTCTTTAATTTTGTCTTTGATTTGATCTGAAACGGAAACATTTTAAGATTGAGCAGGAACAGAAGCGTGGGACAGTGTCACATGAAACGCATGTTTCACTCAAAGACTAATCAGTTTGGGGAGGGAGTGGGAAAGGAAGAGTTCTTTCAATCACAGGATTTGGACAATGACATTTACAAGTGCTCTCATAACTGTTATACAATAGTGACTGTGTCTAACTATACTGAACCTCTATTTTATGGTTCTGTTACACTAACTGTACACAACTTTTTATACAATCTGGTACTGGATCAGTGATTAAAATAGTTGTGATGACTATGCATAAGTCAGTACTTTTGGTTATGTTTCTATTCCATTTGCAAATAAATTTGATTTCTTGAAGTTCAGAGTTTCATTAAATATTTTGTGTTTCTCATCTTCTAAAGAAAAGTGGAATTTGCATTTTCTTACAGGCATATCCACAACAGCAAACATCCTCTTAACATCTAAAATCTGAGTATTACACATTGCAAATGGAGCTTTAAAGGATATCTGAAAGGTATGTGATTTTATATTTGTCACTACTGCTGTCCAGTTTGAAACCAACACTCCAGCCAAATTTGTAGTTGAAAGGTCATTTATGTGACATGTCCTGGTTGCAATATAGCATAGACAGCATTTAGATGTTAAGAGACTCTCAGATGGAAATGGAAGAGAAACATTCGATCTGGGCCTCTCCTGAAATGAAAGAGTTACTCACCATGTGCAGTAACGGTGCTTCTTCGAGATGTGTCCCTGTGGGTGCTCCACTCTGGGTGCTGGTGCGTCCTCGCGCCGGCGACCGGAGATTTTTCTAGCAGTTTCTGCCGCACCGCGTAGGTGCCGTAGCGCCCTCTAGTGTTGTTGGAATTGTTGGGCACGTGCGCGGCACGACTCCTCCATTCCTTCTCTACCTGCTAGAGTACAAGGCTCCAAAGCAGGGGAAGGAGGGAGGGTAGTGAAGCACCCATGGGGACACATCTCGAAGAAGCACTGTTACTGCACATGGTGACTAAATCTTTCTTCTCCTTTGAGTGGTCCCATGGGTGCTCCACTCTGGGTGACTACAGAGCAGTTGTTGGCTTGCGGAGGTGGGTTTGGAGCTGTGTGGTAGTCACTGTGGACAGCACTGCGTGTCCCACCGCCATGGAAGATGCAATAGAGGAAGAGAGCGCATAGTGCTGCGCAAAAGTATGGTCAGATTACCAGGTGGCAGTGTTACAAATGTCCTGGAGTGGAACGTTATGAAGGAAGGCGGTTGTGGCAGCTACCGCCCTGGTGGAGTGAGCCGTGACGGTGTCAGGTAAGCATGTGTCGTACAAAGTGTAACAGGTTCAAATGCAGGAAGTAATCCATTTCGTAATTCTCTGGAATGAGACTGCTTGTCCCCTGGATCTTTCAGCGTAAGAAATGAAAAGCCTAGGTGAGGTTCGCCAGGGCTTCATGCGGTCAACATAAAACGCCAGTGCTCGTTGGACGTCGAGAGTGTGCCATGCGGCCTGGACTGGGTCGACATGAGGCTTCAGAAAGAAGGCAGGTAAGTGTCTGGGTTCGTTCACGTGGAAGGGGGAGGGTACTTTGGGGAGGAACTTCAGGCGGGGTCGGAGTATCACTCTGTCTTTTGTAAAAACAGTGTATGGGTGATCGGCCATCAAGGCCGCGAGCTCACTCACTCTCCTGCTGGAGGTGATAGCGACGAGGAAGGATACCTTCATACAGAGGTGAGACAAGGAACAGGTGGCTAAAGGTTCGAATGGTGGTTTTGTCAAGCTTTTTAGAACATGGTTCAAGTCCCAGATGGGGCCGGTGGACGGACAGGAGGAAAGGTATTGTAGGCCTTTAAAGAAGCGTTTGGTCAACAGGTTAGCAAGAAAAGAAATGCCATCTGTGGGATGATGAAAAGCAGCTATGGCAGCAGCGTGGACCTTGATACTGCTGAGTGCTAGGACGGAGTGTTTTAGGGATAGTAAGTAGTCCAGTAAGGTAGGTAAAGGAGCGAGCGAATCGATTCTACTTGTACAAGTAAGTTCTTCTAGTGGAATGTCTTCTACTGTTAATCAGAATGTGCTTCACCTGATTTGAGCAGGTAATCTTGGCATCCTGGAGCCATGAAGGAGCCAGGCATGGAGGTGGAGCTTGGGAACATATGGATGGAGAGTCCGTCCATGGTTCTGCGACAGAAGGTCGTGGTGAAGAGGGAAGGGATGCGGATCCATCACCGCCATCTTGAGGAGGTAAGGATATCACGTCTGTCTGGGCCACACAGGTGCCACTAGAATGACCCGCACCTGGTCCGTCCTGATCTCGTTGAGGACTCTGTATAGGAATGGGAAGGGGGAAAATGCGTAAAGGAGAGGTGCATCTCATGTGATCGAAAAGGCATCTCCAAGGGAATGTTTCCCCAGGGCTCCTCTAGAGCAGAAAAGGTGGCATTTTCTGTTGTTTTTCATGGCAAAGAGATCCACGTCTGGTTGGCCCCAGTGAAGGAAGAGTGGAGTGAGGACACGTCTGTCGAGTTCCCACTCGTGTTGGTCCAGGAATGTACGACTTAGGGTGTTTGCTGTGACGCTGAGTGCCCACGGAAGGTAAACGGCCGAAGCGGTGACCCCGTGTGTCAGGCACCAGTTGCCGAGCTTGATAGCTTCTGAACACAGGGAAGGGGATCGAGCACCCCCTGTTGGTTGATATAGTACATGCAGGTGGTATTGTCCGTCATGATGGTAATGGACTTGTGAGCTATATACTGACTGAAATATTGGCATGCATATCTGACCGCCTGTAATTCGAGGAAGTTGATATGGAAAGTTTGCTCCGTAAATGACCATTTGCCTTGGGCCGTGATGTTCCCTAAGTGGGCTCCCCATCCCATGAGTGAGGCATCTGTTATGACTGTGAGAGTGGAAAGCGGACGCTGGAAAGGAACGCCCTGTAACATATTCTCTGGCATTGTCCACCAACCCAGGGAGTTGGTGATGCGTGGTGGAATGGCCACGGGTTTGGAAAATTGGTGTCTGGAAGGCTTGTAAACTGTTGCGAGCCAGGACTGGAGCGGTTTCATGTGGAGTCTGGCCAATTTGACGACGTAGGTCGTGGAGGCCATGTGCCCGAGGATCTTGAGGCAGTTGCAGACCGTAACCGTTGGAACCAACTCTGCTGCACGGACAAGGTCGCGTAAGGTAGCGAACCTGTGCTTGGGAAGTGTAGCCCTCGCTGTGACCATGTTAATGAGGGCGCCTATGAATTCTAGCCTCTGCGTTGGGAGTAGGGTGGATTTTGCGTAATTTATGTGAAACCTGAGGCTGAGTAGAAGGTCTATTGTGGTATCTGTCATGGCCTTGGTCTCGAAGGACACGCCCTTTATGAGGCAATCGTCTAGATACGGGATTATTATGATGCCTTGACATCGAAGTGCGGCCATTACTACTGCCAGGGTTTTGGAAAACACTGTGGGGGCTGTGGAGAGGCCAAACGGGAGCACCCGGTATTGATAGTGCTGGGTGCCTACCATAAACCGTAAAAAAAGTCTGTGAGCAGAATGAACCGTAATGTGGAAGTAGGCATCCTGGAGGTCGAGAGCCAAAAGCCAGTCGCCTTGGTCGAGCGCAGGAATGATCGTTGCTAGGGTGACCATCTTGAAACGGTGGTATGCGATGTATTTGTTGAGGCACCTGAGGTCTAAGATGGGTCGCCACTCTCCCGCCTTCTTCTGGGTTAGAAAGTAAGTTGAGTAGAAACCCCGGCCCTGGAATTGTGGTGGTACGTGTTCTACTGCGCCCAGTGGAAGAAGATGCGAAACCTCCTGTAGGAGAACGGTTTTGTGAGAGGGGTCCCTGAAGAGGGACGGGGTAGGAGGATAGGTGGGAGGGAGGGAGGTAAAGGGGATAGTGTAACCGAATTGAATCAGATCCAAGACCCATTTGTCCGAAGTGATGAGGGACCATTGGTGAAAAAAGGCCCGGAGGGGGTGGTGGAACTGAAAGGTATCATTTGGAAGTAGCAGTGGATTGGCTTCCCGGCCCTCGACCTGACCTTCAAACTTGCTGCTTGCTCAATGGTGGATGGGCTGTGACATGCTGCTGTTGCTGTCGTTGTGGTCTACGGCGCTGAGGTCTTTGTTTCAGGAGGAAATCGTACTTGGGTTGCTGCCTGAAGGGCGCTCTCGGTCGTTGGTAAGGCTGGTACCTAGTTCTCTTGAACGGAGGAGTGTACATTCCCAGGGTCTGAGGGTAGTATGGGAGTCCTTCATGGAATGCAACCCTTCATCGGTCTTAGCTGCAAAAAGGTTGGTTTGGTCAAAAGGCAAGTCCTCAACCTTCTGTTGTAGGTCCCTAGGTACCCCAGATGCCTGTAACCAGGAAATTCTGTGAAGTACAATCGCCAAAGCCGTAATGCGAGCTGCAGTGTCCGCTACATCCATGGCGGACTGTAGGGCTGTGTGAGAGACGGTGTGGCCCTCTTGCAGGATATTGAGCAAGGTCAGCCTCTTGTGTTCCGGAAGGTGTTGGAGGAGGTCTTAGAGCTTGGAGTAGTCAGCATGGTCGTAATCAGCAAGCATGGCAGTATAGTTTGCAGCCCTGAGGAGTAATGTGGCTGACGAGTAAACTTTTTGGCCCATAATATCCACTTTCTTGTGGTCCCTGTTTTGTCGGGTAGTTCTGAGGTTAGGGTCTTTACTTTTGTGTCGTACCGAGTCCACCACTAGGGAGTTAAGAGGTGGGTGGGTAAAAAGGAAGTCCATGTTCTTTGGAGAGATAAAGTACTTACAGTCCGCTCTCTTATTTGTTGGGGTGATGGATGCTGGAGTCTGCCAGATGTTGTCGTCTGGGTCCATAATAGCCTCATACATGGGGATAGCAATTCTAGAGGCGGTTGTAGCGTGCGGAGAAGGCGATATTGTTTCACCTGTACCTCCTGGAGGTCTCTCTCCTGAGCTATAGCAACTTTTAAACAAGTCTTGGAATTTTTGTGTGTCATCACCCGATGGTGGGGCTTCAGTAGTGACCGCTTCGTCTGGGGAAGAGGAGGAATTATGTAAAGGTGATCTGGTCTCCCCTTCAGAGAGAGAATCGTGTGCCTCCGAAGGGGCTGGAGAATTCAGCTCAGTGGCAGATGCAGTGGTGGCAGCGAGGGAGGGGGTGGCCTGGAAATAGTAGAAGAGGCCCAGTGGTGACTCTTCGGACGCAGCTCCCAGGGTTGCCATTGGGTGGTATATGGCGGAGGTGGGTAGGCATACTGCTGTGCATACCATGGGTGCAGAGGGGGAGGGTATGCATATTGAACTGGAGCCAGCTGCCAGGATGCAGGCCCATGTGCCGGGCTAGAGTGTTGGGATGAGAACCTGCTCCTTAGTTCTGTACCAATGTCACTGATAGAGCGAGAAGCGACCGAAGAGTGGCGAGACCTCTCGGAGTGGATAGAGGAACCCGGGGATAGTGATGCCGATGATGTGTGGCTCCGTACCAGGGATTGGTACCATTCGTGCCTCTCAGACGGTGTGGTTTGGGCGGTGGCGGTGCCGGCAGTGGAGGTATTGATGGTGCCGATGATCATTCCGGCACTGCAGCGCTCGGTGGTGGCTTGTCAGCATGGGCCTTCTTCGGCGCCAGGCTCGGTGCTGTTTTGGTGTGCTTCGGTGCCATGCGCTCTTTCAGTGGCACGGTCGGTGCCGAGGACGGCTCCGGTGCCGTAGTGGTCGGTGCTGCTGACTTTTGCCTTGGCTCTGAGTGAGCTCTTCTGTGCGGTGCCAACGTCTTAAGCTGTGCCATACCAGAGGTTCCCGGCCTATCCTCGGTGCTAACCCGCACGGCTGACAGTGCCGAGGGTAGGGACGGAGTCAGAGAAAGACCCGTTTTGGAGGTTGTAGGACCAGAGTGGGTAGAGGGGTGATTTTTCTCCATACCCTTACTTAATTGAGCTGGTCTAGAAGCCGTAGGAGAGTCCTCCGAGGAGGGACTTCTTGTATAAGAGAGTCTTTAGCCTATTGGCTTGGACGCCACGCGCCCTCGCTGTCAATTTGGAGCAGTGAAGGCACTTTTGAGTCTGGTGCGCCTCCCCTAGACACTTAATGAATTTGGAGTGCCCGTCTGAAGCGGGCATAGCATCCCAACATGACTCTCGGCGTTTGAAGCCTGGAGAGCCGGGCATGAGGGGTTGGGGAAAAGCGGCGAGCCACAACAAGAAATTTGTTTTTTTTTTTTAAAACTTGACAGGGGAGGAGAATAGGGCTAAAAAACTTGGATGAGGCGGCAACTAGGGATTAAAACCAGGTATTTAACTATTTTTTTTGACAGAAATAAGGAGAACAGTCGGCTCCGTCTGCTGCCGAGGACGGTAGAGAAGGAACTGAGGAGCCGCGCTGAGCATGCGCCCAACCATTCCAACGACACTAGAGGGTGCTACGGCGCCTGCACGGCAGAAACTGCTAGAAAAATCTCCGGTTGCCGGCACGAGGATGCACCAGCACCCAGAGTGGAGCACCCACGGGGACCACTCAAAGGAGAAATAGTATTAGCACAACAAGAAATCTTCTTCATTAGAAGCAGCATTAAGACTTCCACCACTATCCCACAACCTGGAAGATTCTCAATACCCAGATTTTATTTTCCCTCTTAAATTCAGCCTGGGGTTTTATCACCATTTGCCATGGGTCTGACTTCTGAAAGACTGAGCCAGACGTTTTTGCACTTCATTACATGAAACAGCAGGTAGTAGGGTCTGAAGGAAATGCTCTTGAGGACTGAACTGACTTAGCAGAGGCCAACTCTTGGGACCAAACACTTACGTTCAGTCAAATGCAATCGTTTACTCCTGGGAGAACTCTGCACCACTACATGTGTGCAGAATTCATCCCTCCCCCTGGAAATATATTCTGCTCAAATAGCACTACAGTTATTATTTTTACCCACCAGAGTCTGCTATAGCACTAGAACAGCCAGTAGCATGAATGCAGGAGTTCAGAATAGCTTTGAGGGTACGGGGAGCTCAGCACCGAGCCAAAGGGCTGAAAGGGTTAGGGGTGCAAAACCACATTGGGATGGTGGCTACACAGGCCCCTGGAGATGAAAGGGGGAGAGAAGGGTGCAGGGACAGGGGCAGATAATGCCTGACAGAATGGGAGAGGTTTGGGGTCAGAGTCTGCAAGGGGGAGGCTCCCCAACTCCCTAAATCCCCCTCCCCCCAAAAAAAATCCTGATCCATATTTCTCCCACCCACATCCAGCAATTTTTATACATATTTGTACTGTGTTTAAAATTTTTGTAAACCACCTCAAATATTTTAAAGAGAGAGGCAGGGTAAAAATATTTAGATAAACAAACCCTCCACATTCACACCAGGCTCCTTCCCTTCCTCTCAGTTTCTCTGTTAACCCTATCTCCCAAGCCTTTGCAATGCTTCTGACAAGTGCAAGAAATACAGTTCTGTATTGTAATTTAAAAGATGTACACAAAGTTCTATTTAATATGCCTAATAAGGAATCTGTTTGTTAAAAAAAAACACACACACACACACACACCCCCCCCACACACACACCACACCACACCAGAGGTTGTCTGTATTGTTACAAACATAAATGGTAACAGGAATTTTGAAATAAGTTACCAAAATAATTGAAACTGGCATGCTTATATTCACATATTTTATTTGTAAAAAATAACCTGACTTAAAACATTCTACAACAGAACAGTTCTGTGCACAATTCCCCCAGGAATAAATCTTTTTGGATTCATAGCGACAGACATGATATCAGGCTTTTTAATCCCCTCAGAGACCAGTACTGAAGCTGGTGACCATGTACTTACAAAACCATGCATTTCAAAGCCAGAAGGTTTAGCCATTATGTAGATAAATCTTTGTATTAGTCATTTTATAATGTCTCTTAAGTCTGTTTCATATTGTAGAAACTTTGTATTAATACAAAGTTATATGAAAATGCTTAAGTCTTTTTATAATGTTATAGGCCTTAGGAATAATCAAGGTAAAGAAAATGTCTTTGCACTAGAAGTAGACTAGATCTTACCCCTTAGACTTGAATACAGCCCTGTTCAATTAATGAGGTGTAAATGAATGAGGCATGGAAGGCAAGCACCTCTGAGGATAAACAGCTGCAACTGTTGGAAAGGGAAAGAATAGGAGCCAAACCCAAGGACACTAAGACCTCGTCAAGAGAGCTCACTGAGAAAAGATAAGACATATTGATGGCCTTGGGAGTCAGAAGCAAGCACCTTTTTTGAAGCAAATTCAAAAACCCCGTTTAAAGATGAATGTGGCAGCACTGAAGACAACATCCAGAAGGCGGTGCCACAGATGACTAAATGACTAACTGCTAGAGTGCACAAATCTGCATAAGATGACTAACTGATACAGCTAAAGTATATAGATTTGCATGAGGGGGAAGCTACTATAAACGTAGGGTGTCTTGCAGGGGATCCCAAGTCTCATCGATCCAGATCGGCAGAAGCCTGGCTCCTCCCCTCCCCCATTTAACTCACCTGGCCAGTGAAATTAAGGGAAGGAACAAGTTGCTAACAGAGAAAGAGAAAGTAGTGTATCATATGGACATATAGTGTTGTTACACACACATAAAACCAATAAGTGTGGCATTTTGCCTTATCCCCCTGAAAAAAGATCCTGTGCTGTTCTCTAAAAGACAACAACTAAGCTTTACCACCACCACCACAGGAAGGCAACTCTAGTAGTCTTTTCTGGTGGTGAGGGTGATGCGCACACAGCAAGGAAAAAAGTAAAACACTTTCTATTAAGCAGAACAAACAATGCTGGGCAAGAGGTATGTCTCTGGAACCCCAGTTTTTGTGTCTTTGGTTCTAACATACCAGAATGAAGGAAATGCATCAGATCCTGAGGCCCCTACACCAAACAGAACAAACAAAAAACCCCAACATCTTGTTGCCTAATTAAAGATGTCAGCAGCATCGCAACTGGTCAAGTCCAATAAGTCTACTTCCAATGACCTGACAAGGTTCCTGGATAGTCCTCCTACCAGAGTAGTACAGAAATAAGGTAGTTTGTGTACCATGCCCCCTTTACAGCTATCCATTGTGACATGCCAGCAATCTCTCATGCCCCCTCCTGCTACCTTTGTGGCTCTGAACATTTGAAGGGTATGTGAAGAAGCACCTTGAAGTACCACATTTTAAAATGGACTTGCCTGGAAAACAGTTTTGAAAATTTCTTAGGCTTCCTTCCATATTCAACATATTGAATTCTGGTAAAATTCAAAGGATTTTTGAGTAGGATGCCAAAACTAAATTATGCCCCACAGTCCGTAATGTTATTGGATAGTTATTTAAGTTGATTTAAAACTTTTGGAGAACAACTTTAACTGTTCTGCATAAGCAGTGTTTTTTATTAATCAAAACATGAATAACTCTTTTACCAAGTGAGAAGAGCCAATAAATATCAAATGATGTTTTAAAAAAAGATAGTAGTGGCATTTAATCTAAGATTATATTTAGTAGGTTCCCTCCTTTCACTATGTATTTTTACCCTTTTGAAAAGCAGAGCACTACAGTATTACTGAAATTACTAGGTTCCATTCAGAAAAAGAAAAATATTAAAGGTTCTTTCTTATTCTTCCAAATGATAAAGGAATCTAAACTAATCATAAGAATCTTCTAGAACAGAGGTTCTCAAGCTATTTGGCCGATGTACCCCTTTTCAAATACAATGTTAATCATGGACCGCCAGCTGACAAACTGATGGACAAAGGTGTATTTCATATCAACATATACTGTTAGTAATGCTTAAGAAAAAGTGCAGCAGAGTATTTATAGATTTCAATAAGATGAGCATTACTGCTTCTTATTGTGCAGTCTTTCCTTGGTGTTACTGTTGGCATTTCGAGCATCCTCCCATGCAATCTCTAAAGACCCCCTTGGAGTCCCAGGACCCCTAATTGAGAACTGATGTTCTTGGTGTTAAAGGACCACCACAGTGAATTACAATAATTTTTTTTTAAATCAATAAAATACTTGCAATGAAATCTTATCACAAACATGTTACAACTACATTTACAGCCTCATAAAAATGAATTAATAGTTCTAGTCACATGTGTCCAGCCTAACAGACAGCTCCGGCTTCTTGAAAGTTCTGGGCTTTCAATGCATCAAGACTCTCTGTGCATTTTAGTAGAAGTGTGATTTAGCAAACAGCTTGGGAATTTACTTGTTATACTGGATGTTGCTAGGAAAAAAATTTAGCTTATGGCTTGTTTAATTAGTTAAGATTCTAAAACTACGTATCAATCAAATATATAGTACAGAAAGCTGCAGTAAGAGAAATAGTTGCCAGTTGCCACTGAGTGTCATTTTCTTATTTTCTATTACATTATACATGCCCCTTATTTTGGAACATCATGGTCACAGACTAACATCATCGCAGGACCCAACCACATAAGCCACCACCACATCAGAGGCTCATACAAATGTACATCCACTAATGTGGTATATGCCATCAAGTGCCAGCAATGCCCCTCTGCCATGTATATTGGCCAAACCATACAGTCTCTAAGACAAAGGATCAATGGACACATCACATATTCAAAATCATAACAGACATATTTTAACTTGCCTGGACACTCATTCATGGATTTAAAAGTGGCCTACCTCTAACAGAGTAATTTCAGGAACCAAGTAGGAGAGGGGTCATCAATCTTTTCCAACCAAAGAACCAAACTACATAAAAATTCAGAACAAGTAGTCAAGGAGCCATATAAAAATGCCCATTTGTATGACTGACAATATACAACTTAATATTATGCTATTGATAATTAACATGATTAATAATAAGTGAAACATTGTACTCACAGACTTAAGAACATAAGAACGGCTGTACTTGGTCAGACCAAAGGTCCATCTAGCCCAGTAGCCTGCCTGCCAACAGTGGCCATCGCCAGTGCCCTGGAGGGGGTGGACTGAAGACAATGATCAAGTGATTTGTCTCCTGCCATACATCTCCAGCCTCTGACAAACAGAGGCCAGGGACACCATTCCGCCCCCTGGCTAATAGCCTTTTATAGACCTAACCTCCATGAATTTATCTAGCTTCTCTTTAAACTGTTATAGTCCTAGCCTTCACAGCCTCCTCTGGCAAGGAGTTCCACAGGTTGACTATGTGCTGTGTGAAGAAGAACTTTTGCTTATTAGTTTTAAACCTGCTACCCATTAATTTCATTTGGTGTCCTCTAGTCCTTCTATTATGGGAACTAATGAATAACTTTTCTTTATTCACCCTCTCCACACCACTCATGATTTTATATACCTCTATCATATACCCCCCTCAGTCTCCTCTTTTCTAAACTGAAAAGTCCCAGTGGCTTTAGCCTCTCCTCATATGGGACTTGTTCCAAACCCCTAATCATTTTAGTTGCCCTTTTCTGAACCCTTTCCAAGGCCCAAATATCTTTTTTGAGGTGAGGAGACCACATCTGTACACAGTACTCAAGATGTGGGAGTACCATAATTTTATACAGGGGCAGTAAGATCTTCTGGGTCTTATTTTCTATCCCTTTCTTAATAATTCCTAACATTCTATTTGCCTTTTTGACCACCGCAGCACACTGTGTGGACCTTTTTTAGAGAACTATCCACGATAACTCCAAGATCTTTCCTGATTTGTCGTAGCCAAATTAGCCCCCATCATACTATATGTATAGTTGGGGTTATTTTTTCCAACGTGCATTACTTTACACTTATCCACAATAAACTTCATTTGCCATTTTGTTGCCCAATCACTTAGTTTTGTGAGATCTTTTTGAAGTTCTTCACAATCTGCTTCTGTCTTGACTACCTTGAACAGTTTAGTATCTCACTGCTTGCCCCTTTCTCTAGATCATTTATGAATAAGTTGAATAGGATTGGTCCTAGGACTGACCCTTGGGGGACACCACTAGTTACTCCTCTCCGTTCTGAAAATTTACCATTTATTCCTGCCCTTTGTTTCCATGAAAGGACCTTCCCTTTTATCCCATGACAACGTAATTTACACAAGAGCCTTTGGTGAGGGACTTTGTCAAAGGCTTTCTGCCAATATAAGTATACTATATCTACTGGATCCCCCTTCATCTAATGGGACTTCTAATGCTGTTGGGGGTGCAGTTTATGGATGTGGAGGTGCAAGAGTCTGGACTGGGATGCATGAGGGGCTCAGGGCAGGGGTTGGAGTGTGTGGGAGGTGCAGGAAGCAGGGTGCTGGGAAATAGAGTATGGGGGGGGGGTGCTCTGGGGCCAGATAACTTACTTGGCTGAGTTGCCACACCCAGGCAGCAGTGGCTGGACAAGGGGCCCAGCCAGGATTGCTGCAGCCGGATTGTGGCCTCCCCTCCTACCTATGCCCCCCTTCCATGGGGGCTGGACCATGGGGCTAAGGACAGGTCACTGCGGCCCGATGGGGGCTGAGCCCCTATTGGGGTCTTGTTGGCCAGGCTTCATTTAAAATAAAGTAAAATATTACGTCCATCACAAAAGGTTTCAACATTGCCTTTATTCATGGCCGGGGTCGGGAACCTTTTTTGGGTTGGGGCCAATGATCAATAGAAAAAGCCATCCAAAAACTCCCAACCCTCACTGATGTGGCCCCCAACTGAAACACCTCACTCCCCTGGTGCTACAGCCCCATGATGGAAGGAGGACTGAGGTTCCAGGGTTAGTGGATTTTGTGCCCATCTGCCAGGCTCTTGGGTGGGAACAAAAATGAGGAGTTAAGTATGCGGGACAGGACTGCCAGTGAGTGGGATAGGAATGGGGGTGCAGGATCTGGGCAGGAGGGGATGAGGGTGCAAGGTCTGGGTGGGATGAAGGGCTGGAGGTCGGATGTCTGACCAGGGGGGAAGAGTGCAGGAGCAAGGGAGGGTAGCACTTGCTTGATCTGGGGCTGCACCATGGCCCAGCTCCACCACACAGCCAGGGCAGGACACAGTGGCTGCCTGACTGCTCTCACCCTGGGGAAGCTGGCAGCAACTTCCCAGATGCTCCTAGTGTCTGGCCAGAGAGGAGGGCCAAAAGCTGGCTGGGGGTAGGATGTCTGGCTGGGGGGCCACAAGTTGCCAAGCCCTGAACTAAGGATGTTAAAATGCAGTTAACTGACTAGTCGATAGAAATTCCATCGACTAGTCAACAGGCACTTGTACATTTAAAAGGAGGACTGCGGAACCCCGTGTACAGCCCGGGGCCGGTGGGAAGTCCCGCTGACTCCTGGCTGCACACGGGTGCGTGCTCTGAAATGCACAAGAGTCCCCAGCAGGAGCTCTTGTGCATTTCAAAGCCATGGAGCACGGGGTCAGTGGGAGACTCCCAGTCCACCACTGACCCTGGGCTCCATGCTACACTGCATGCTGCCAGGAGTCCTGGGGTCAGCTGGGGAGTCCCCAGCTGACCCCGGGTTCTACATGTCACTTCCCCAGAACGCCAGCTTCCCCAGACTCCCCAGCTGACCCCAGGTTCTGGGGAAATGCCGTTGGGAGCCTGGCGTCAGCTGAGGAGTCCCAGCTGAATCCAGGCTCCAGGGCAGCTTCCCCTTTCAAATGCGTGAAGGTAGTGTTTTAAAGGGGCAGCCGCTGCACAGCTGATCCATGGATCAGCTGTGCAGTGAGCTGACCCCTTAAAATGCCACCTCTGCGCGATTCAAAGGGGCAGCCCTGAAGCCTGGGGTCAGCTGGGGACTCCCCAGCTGATCCTGGGCTCCTTGCGGCATTTCCCCAGAACCCGGGATCAGCTGGGGAGACTCCAGCTGTCTCCGGGTTCTGGGGAAGTGGCGTGCAACCTGGGGTCAGCTGGGGATTCCCCAGCTGATCCCAGGCTCCAGGGCTGCCCCTTTGAATGGCGCAGAGGCTGTGCAGCAGCCATCTTGGCGTTTCAAAGTGTCAGCAAAGTGGGAGGGAAGGGGTACTTCAATCTCATACAGGCAGCAAGGGGTGGGGGGGGGGGGAGATATTAACTAATAGACTAGTCAAAAGACTATCTGATAAGCAAATACTTATCGGACAGTCAACTAGTCTTTAACATCCCTACCTTGAACATGAGAGAGAGACTGCAGAACTGGTCTTCATATACAAATTTGACACATTTACCCAGGGACTGAACAAAGACATTTCTTGAATGGGCTGTTCTATTCAACACTCAAATGACATCAAAAGCTAAGTATTACACACTTAGACTACACTCAATTAGTCTCATTTAGTATAGACACTTTAACTGACAGGGTTTTTAAAATTTCTCCTCCACTTCCCTCCTCTTTCTGCTTTGTACCTCTGTGCCCCTTGCTCCAATCATCTGAAGTGGGTTGTGCCCACGGAAGCTCATGATACTATCTATATTTTTTGTTAGTTTCTAAGGTGCTACAGGATCACGTGTTATTTTAAGGGTTTTTCCCCTTAGAACTAGTAAGCAAGAGGCTCAAACCTCTATGAAAGCAATGAAAGTCATATGGCCTGCATTGGACATGTCTACAAGCAAGCCAGTAGAATCTGAAGTCAACGGTATCAAAGGCAGCAGTCTTAGAAGTTCAGACAGCGTTAGGAAACAATGCCTCGTGAGGCAGGGGGAAATCCCAACATCAGATCTCCCACCCTCAACTCATTTCCCAGTTCTTAGCACAGCAATCTCTCACACACACACACACAAGCCTGCTTCTGTGTTCAACAGCATGAACATTCTACTTCAGGGGTGGCCAACCCATTAGAGATGAAGAGCCAAAATAGCAGTGGATAGAGTGTGAAGAGCCATGTACCCAGGGGGGAGGAGAAAGGGGGAGGGTGTTGAGGGGAAAAAAAAGCGACGCCTCAGGCTTGTGGCTGAGAGGGGCAAGGAGTATGATGGGCTCAGGACACAGATTTGCAGTGTGTGAATGGTGCAGGAGTGTTGTGGCACAAGACTGGGGATGCGGGAGTTTGGGGATGTGAGAGGCTCAGGACAGGGGGTTCCAGTGTATGATAGGATCAGGTTTGGGTCTGGGGGGGGGCAGTGCAGGAGTGTTATGATGCTGCAGCCAAATGGGGGCTTGGCCCCAACTGGGGGCTTGTTGGCCACGCTTCATTTTTAAATAAAATATTATGTCAAACAAAATGTTTCAGCATTGTCTTTATTTATGAGAGGGGCGGGGAACCTGTTTTGAGTCAGGGGGTCATTGACCCACAGAAAAGTCAGTCGGGGCCACACAAGTGAGATGCAAAAAAAACCATCCCTCAAGCCTCACTAATGTGGCCCCAACTGTGCTGGTGGGGGCAGAGTACTCATGGAGGAGGGTGTCTAGCCAGGAGGAGGGGCCTGACAGCTGGGGCCAGTACCTGGGGATCCCAGGTCTCAGGAAGCACTTTGGCTGCTCCTCCCCACCCAATCCCCCTCCCCTTCCCCAGAGCCAGGCGTGTACACACACACACAGCTCTAACCCAATCCCCCTCCCCTTCCCCTGAGCCAGGCACCGCCCCCCCAACCCAATCCTCCTCCCCTTCCCTAGAGCCAGGCACACCCCCTCCCTTTCCCAGAGCCAGGCACCCCCCCCCCCCGCTCTAATCCAATCCTCCTCCCTTCCCCAGAGCCAGGTGCACCCTTCCCTGCCCGGCTCTAACCCAATCCCCCACTCCTCCCCTTCCCCAGAGCCAGGCACCCCCCCTTCTAACCCAATCCCCCTCCCCTTCCCCAGAGCCAGGTACCACCCTCCCCCCCAGCTCTAACAATTCTCAGGTCCCGGAAGCAGAGCTGCCGCTACAGCCATGCATGTCTCCCTCCAGGGCAGGCACTGGGGCACGTGTGCTGAGCGGCCGGCCTTGAGACGTACTGGCTGGGATGCAGTGCACACCCCCTGGCCCAACCCAATCGTAGGCTGGGAAGATGTGCGCGACCCGGCCTGCACGTGCAGGATATGACACAGTGTGCTGGGGGCCAAGAGCAGAACGGCACGGGCTGTGAGCACGCATGCGGCTCACAGTGGCCCAGCCATGAGAGCGGCTGACCTGAGCGGTTCCAGGTTCCATCCCAGTTCCATCAGGAGCTGCAATTTTTTTCTTCACAAGCTGCAGGCTGGCCACCGCTGTTCTACCTAAACGGTTTGCTTTGTCATGCAAGCGGTCAGAAACTGAAGCTTTGACAGGGAATATGTGCATGCCTATAGGGCAGCTAATGAAATTCAAAACAATGAACAGAGTGGTGACTGCAGGGATTATGGGCCATGTCCGGAGGCCGGTTACAATGCGGCAAACTGAAATGTCCACACTGGTACCCCAGTTCTGTAACCACTGTGCAGAAATCTCACTGAGGTAGTTTAGCTAGAGTGCAGCAACTGTGGAGTTAGTGTGCACTGAGTTCCTTGCCAGCGTGGACACCTCAGGAGATACAGCACTGGAAGCTGATTTACGGTGCTGTAACTTGCCAGCATAGACTTGGCCTAAGGATCCTGTGACAGACCCAGGAGAGCTAGCTACCGTAGTCAGGTGGAGGGCAAACATGCCTGGTGAATGTTTTCTGTTTCCTGAGTGAACTGCCAGAGACTGCTGCCACATAATCAAGGCAGGCAGGCAGGGCTAATTAAGAGCGTGCCTGAAGCAGCAGGCTGACCAGTTACCTGCAGCCAATTAAGGCCCACTGCATTACTTTAAAAGGTTTTCCCCCTCAGGTAAGGAAGAGGGAAGGAGAAGAGTGAAGTACTGAGATAAGGAAGTGCATTGCTGAAGAGCTGAGAACAGAAAAAATGTATGTGCTGAAGCAGGAAAGATTTGCTCATGTACCAGGCAGAAGGTACATGGGGAGCGTTTGGGGAAGTGGCCCAGGGAAAAGGCTGTACTGGGGCTAGAGGAAAAACCCCATCAGTTGACACTGCCTAGGATCCCTGGGCCAAAACCTGGAATAATGGGTGGACCCAGGTTCCCCGAACCCTCCACACACCATTAAGAAGTCTGCTCCTGGAAAGAGAGGCCAGGCTTATGGAGGGATTTCACCCGAATCCTTTATTTTTGCCAACCATGAGAATGGCTCAGAGAGCTGTGATCCTGGCCTCTAGAAAAGATAAGAGGCAGTGTGGAAGTCACAGTGAGCCTCCGATGCATACAATAGCCACCGAACCTACAGGACACAGCTGGAGCTTTGCCACAATCCTTAAAAAGAGGTTCTGGCTAACAACAGATGTTCTATGATGACAGCCTAAAAGTGCACTCTCTCCTCCTGTAATTTATTGTAGTTAGGTGATTGTGATGAAATAGAACTTCACTAAGAGTTTCCGATCCTGAATTTAAGGGTTGCTGAAGAGTAAGAATTTTGACCATCAAGATCTAACGTCTTTTGATCTTTGTCATAAGGAGCACACTAGATTATGTTATTTATCCTGCTCATGCATAGGAATTAGGTGGGGAGCAGGAAAACAAAAATGTCTGAATCCCTGGGAAAAACATTTATCATCCACCTTTTTACAAGTCAGCAAGATGGTGGCAGAAGTTTGCCACACATCTGCTCGATCCAGCAGCGTCTCATTAACTCTTTAGTGCAACTGAGGGGGTGGGAAACGTTGCTGAGTGTAGAACATCCAACAGCTTGCATTGTGACTAACTTACCCTTCAGATACTTCTTGAATATCAGCCATCTTCTTTGCCAAATCCTGGAATTTGTGAAAAATGAGCCACAGATGGTGGCAGAGGCACAAATGTCTCATCCACAGAAGAGAATTAAATAGGGGCTTGAGGAGTGGTTTCTTTACCTAGTTTCCAGATCTTCAAAGATCTCCTCGTGGTAGGAATTTGGTAGAGGGGACTGCATAACCCTAGCCTCTTGGTGAGGAAGAACTTGAGGTCTAGAAAATTGCAGAGGGAGCCCCACAGGGAGACAGAGTAGAACTCTCAGCTGATCCCATCATCTCTGTCGGACAGTATGTCAAAATACCAGTTCTTGTAAAGATGGGTATGGGAACCCTGGTATCAATATAGAAGAGACTGATTGAATGCCTTCATCCTTCTCCAACTCAAATCAGGAAAGCAGGGGGGAGGGGGAGATTGCAAAAAGAAGTAATTGATGAAAAAATTGCCCAGTTTGTTTATGCAACAAATTCTCCTTTCCATATGATTGAGAACTCACACTTCAACAACATGGTTCAGTCATTAAAACCAGGACACAGTCCACTCAACAGAGCAGATGTTGCAGGAAAACTGCTGGATAAAATGTATGAAAGAGAAACTGAGCAATGTGCAAAAAAATCTAGAAGGTCAAATTGTTAACCTGAGTTTTGATGGGTGGAGCAATGTCAACAATGATTTTGTTGTATGTGCTTTTGTGACAGCAAAAGGAGGAAATATCTTCCTTACAAAAACTGATGCATCAGTAAATGCGCACATAGAATTCTTACAAGTAGCAGCAGTAAAAGCTATAACAAATTGAAAAAAAATTCAAATGTCTAACATGCAGCTTGGTCACAGACAATGCTACAAATGTATTCAAGATGAGAAGAAATGTAGAAGAGAGAGCGAAGAGAGTCCCAAGCTAATAACATACAGTTGAAGTTCTCATTTGATACACCTCCTAGCCAAGACTTCAGCATTCCAGAAATAAAAGCTAATGTTGAAATTGCAAAATACTTAAGTAACAACCACTCTCCAGCAGCTGCTTCTGAAAAAAAGTGGGAGGAACCATGCTAACTCTCCTACAAGACATGCAATGGAACTCAGTAGTGAACTGTTTTGAGCACTGTATCAAGAACTGACTTAATCTGATGACTGTTTGTGAATAAAATTGTGAAAAAATACATGGTAGTCACAGCCAAAGTTCTCAACACTGGACTCAACAGAAATGTTGAATACATGCTATGTACCTTGAAACCTATTTCTGTAGCCTTGAACAAAATGCAGGGAAATAGCTGTTTTATTGTTGATGCTGTTGAAATTTGGAAGGAACAGAGTGAGAACTTAAAAAAGAGAAATATGCAATGATAGAATTCAATTACAAGCATTAAAAAGACAAATGGGACAAGCACTATTTCTTGCAAACATTCTCAGTACTCTGTATCAGGGTCAAACCTTAACCGCTGAAGAAGAGGAGTTGACTATGACATGGGCATCCAGCAATCATGCCTCCATAATGATTTTTTTTAAAAGTCACACCAGTGAACTGGAGGAAGTCACTTAAGCACACGGATTCAGAGACTGTTGAAGGGATAATCTCATTTTTTAACAGCAGTAGCTTCTTCTACTGGTGTAGAAAGAATATTTTTTCGAGACTAATTCATTCCAAACTGAGAAATTGTTTGGGACCTGGGGGAAAAAAAAAGCCCAAACACATTTTTTTGTTTTCCAGGTTAAGACGACGAAGATGACAGTTAGCTGCAAAAGCCAATATTTTAAGTTTCTCATGTTAACCAGGTTGACTATTTAATTTGTTTTTTAAATTCACTTAACTATTTTAGTTAATTTTAACAAAAACAAACCTGACTTTAAAAACTTGATTGTTTAAATTCAAATGCTTGTTTTGTTAAAATATTATGTTTGGTGTTGAAGATTATATCCAGAATACATAATGCTGTTATTTTAGTTAAAACAATATCTGTCTGGTGATATTCTCCTCCTAATACAGCAGGACAAGAAAATCCTCCAAATATTAATGGTTTAACCTGTTGAACTGGAGATAGTTCATCTCCCAAATGAGTTCATAAATATCTGCCTCAATTACCTTTGATAAATGAAATAACTAATCATTCGTTTTCTGATACAGTTGTAAAAGTTTTCAAAATAAGTCTGTTTAAAAATGTACAGTGTGTACCTTCTAAAAATGAAATAGACATTTATCTGAGTTGTGAAGAATAGGTATTAAGGTTATAACAACCAACAAGAATGCACTTATGTAGAAAACCATGATTAAATCTAGTGTTCCTGACTAGTGATTTAAATCAATTCCACCCTAGTTACATTAAATATCAAAAACAGAAGAGAGGCATGCTCTCAATTCCACAGTGTGAAAAGGATAAAAATATAGTTTTCCCCCCAAGTCTGTGGGGAAATCTGAATGACAAGTACAGTGAAATAATGCAACTCAGGCAATTTCCATATTTCTGTTCAGGAAGCCCACTAAAAATGTTAAGCCTATCAGATATTCTGAGAGCTGGAACAGCAGAAGAAAAATTCCTTTCTGTCCCATGACTAAAGAAATGATGAGGAAGGACTCCACCTAGCCTATCAATACAATAGAAGAGGACAGTCTTTCCACAACCAAAAAACCCCACACACACAGCACAAAAGAGTGGGTTCTTGAATTAGATTCCATTAGAATACAGCAGGTAAGTAATTTCCTTATAACATATTCCTTTTTGCTACAAATTGGCAAAAACTGCTTAACTGGGAACACAGAGTGATCTGGTACCTTTGCTGTAATTCTCAACAGTCATCTTGCCCATCAAAAGTTATTAAACTTCTCTTTTTAGAATTGTCAGGTAACGTCAGTCCTGTCTTTTTTCACTAAGTCAGAAGACGGCTAGTACCCTAAACTTTAATTTAAAAATTAATATCTAGCCCTTTTCCTCCGAGACTGCTCAAAATATAACCCAGTCTATTAGAGATGCTCACCCCTTGAATTCTCTGACAGACTTCAAAGCTTTGCAATGTTGTGAATCAAGAGGCCACCTAAAAATTAGCACTTCTTCCCTCCTGTAAAAGTAAAACAATCCTTAAAAATCCAAACCCTCACACCACATATACATAGTGCAAGAGGCCTTGTCATCATCCCATGTATTTTATAGTTGTGCTGCTGCTGCTCCTTGGCTTTACTGTGGCACTGACATTTGTCCTAAAAGTAATCCATTTCCTTCACTTGGTAAACCTTAGCATTCCAGTGACCTCTGTAGTAATGAGACTGGATGTGCTCTTCCCCCATGGTAAAATTAAGTCCAAGAATCTCTTCACAAGATTATGTGGAAGCATATGGGACTGCAACTGCCTCGCGCCTTGCAATAAGTCTGAGTCACCAAAACACATCATGAGCATACACCAGCAGAACAGATTTGAGGGGTGGGGAGAGGAGGGATAGACACAGGATAGCTGATCCAGAGCACCCCAATTCTGCAGCTGTGGGGTGCACATAATTAA
This sequence comes from Pelochelys cantorii, assembly GCA_032595735.1. Classification (NCBI taxonomy): domain Eukaryota; kingdom Metazoa; phylum Chordata; order Testudines; family Trionychidae; genus Pelochelys; species Pelochelys cantorii. The sequence goes on along the minus strand of CM064326.1, from coordinate 324,991,384 downwards.
TCAAAGATCACTTCAGAAATCAGCCATTACAGGATGGGCCAGCAGCAGAAAAAGTAACGAAACTGAAGTAGTTCTATCAGACTGGCCAGGTATCCACTTGGATCTTGCACTGAATTAAGTCAATTCTGAAGTGGCATAATTATTTTAATTTGGTGAGCAGATGGAAGTTCATCTGTGTGTAGACACAAGGTAGTTTGTGATAGAAAAAGAAAAGTGCAACTACCTTACGTGCACAAGTCTCAAAGGAAGTAACGGTGCCCATCCACTTCCTTCCCTCACCATCTTGTTTTCACTTTACCTACCACTGAAGGACTCACAAGCAGGGATCCCCTCCCAATAACATTACGAGATCTCTAGAAGGAAAGGAAAACAAGAGGCCCGTGGGAGGGTAAATAAATCATTTTTCTTATGTGGATTTAAGAACCAATCCACATGCACTAGGTTCATCAGCCAACACAAACCTCCAGTCAGAACCTGCTCCCTCAGAGTATGCCTACACTGCAGTGAAAAACCCACAGCTGACCTAAGCTGCAGGGTTATTTCATTCCAAGGTAGACTTCAGGCTCAGGCTAGAGCCCAGACTCTAAGACCCTGCAAAGTTTGTTATTACTGACCAAAACTTGTTAATATTGACCTTTGTGTCTAAATTAATATACTTTAGATACCCTTGCATATACTTGCCCTGCATTATCTTAAATACGTAAAGCATTTTAAAATGTTTAACAGCTATAATTAGTATCTTTGTAAGGGTATACCACAGGCCTCAGCTGCCTTAAATGAAGAAATATCCAAGTTGTAAAACATATTACATATCCCACGGATCTGACAAAGTGGACATAAGTTTGTGAGTAGAAACCAAATACATTTATTAGTCTGTAAGGTGCCACAGAACCCCTCATTTTTGCAGAAACAGATTAACACAACTATCACTGAGACATTTAACACAACTCACTATCACTTTGTGACCTGCTCTACCTACCTCCTAAGGATGGAATTGAAAGAGTGTAAAGGTATATAAATTGAGAACTAATTATGTTATTAGAAGACAAAATTAATATACTAGGTTACAAAATAAAGAAATCCACCGATAGCAGTCAGGGTCATTGGGAAATAGAAAGCAGAAGAAAGTTGTCTTCTCTAATACACAACATTCAAACGAAAAGGTAGGCTGCTTTTCTTAACTGTAGAAGGAAATCCACTTTAAATCTGACAAACTACAGGAAAAAAACCACATATGCTTTTTAAGGTAACCTTTTCTGCTACACACTTTTTTTTAAAATGAAAGGCAGTTGCATCATTTTGACATGTTTATTTCTTCCCGTACGATATTATTATTTCTCTGGAGGTGGGTGACAGGGGAGGGATCATGTGAGGATTACCTGTTGTGTTCCTTCCCTCTGGGGCATCTGGTATTGGCCACTGTAGGCAGACGGGATACTGGGCTGGATGGACTGTTGGTCTGACCCGGTATGGTCTTCTTATAACATTTTGAAGCAGAACCCTGTGCCTCTTTAGCTACTACAAAATTTTCTGAACCAAGATGGTGTCATGCTCAGTCATACAGTTGGGTCATTTGCATTTTACCTTTATATCTGTGTTGTACTGCTTTACAAGGATAGAAAGTTTTCAGTTTTGTTCAGAAGAAACTGAGGATGGTCATTCTATGCTTTCATATAGGAAGGGATTACTCAGCACAAGGGGCATGACATAACTGTAATCCTAGGGGAATTCTGCGCCAAAAACATTTTGCACAGTATTTTAAGTCTGCATATTTTATTTATCAAAACATCATATCAATGTCAATTATTTTGATAACAGCAACTACGTAACAAAAATTCTCCCAGAGCACTAAATAAACCCCCATCACAGTTTGTTTCTCTGCCCTCTCCCCCCACCAAACCCAGATTCAGGGTGCCCCTCTCAGGCCAAACACCTATGCTCCCTCCCCTCCAGAGCCCAGTTGCAGGCAGTCTCTTCTATCTGTGAGCTGGGAAGCTGAGTCCAGGGACTCTTAGTAGCAGCCAGCAGGTCTGCAGCACTAATTCTTTGGAGAAAATGGAAGTTCTGCACAAATACCGTATCATGCAGTGAAACAGAATTCCCCCAGGAGTACATATTTGGATTGTTTTGAATCTAAGGATTTTTTGGAGGGGGGAAGAAGGGGGGCCTGCAGAGAACCTACAGAGTTTAAATAAAAGTTCTAAAATTCAAGTGTCAGTACTAAAAACCACCATGGTGATGGCATTGCCAAATCAACATTAACCAATCATTCTATTGGATGGAACTGGTTAGGAGGAGGGAGAAAATCCCTCAAGGAGCAGGAACTGGGAATTGCTGCAGAAAAGAAAATATAGACGAGTAATAGATACTACATAAATACTCTATTGTCCCCTTGATCTCTATGGGAACTGCTTACTATCATTAGTGTCACTGAGGAAGAAGAGAAATATACTATTTTTAATTTATACCTGGGCTCTCAGATCACAATTAAACATGGTTATCTGTTCCTCTCCTGCAAATAAGCATCACATCCTTGGTCTACAAGATTTAATTTCTTTGCACTCCTCAGTAATGAGCTCACTCACCAAAAGGAGGACATGGAGTAAGTGACCAAAAATCGTCAGCCCTGACTAATCAAAGACCCAAATACAATAATTTTAAATGAAAGGACAACACATCACATCTGCTTTCTCTCCCAAGTCATTAACCAGTAGCCATTACAAAACAAATTAAGACTATGGGAAGGCCACTTCCAACAGACTAGGAGAATGATTTGCAAAAAGAACTTTTCTTGACAACTGTGACAAGATGAAGAGTTTCTTCACATGCTCCTAGATGCATGTCAATTATAAAGATTGGAAGACTTGCTTCTGAAGTGTATTTAGACCTATAGATCTTTAATATTACACTAAATTACCTTTTTTTATACTATATATATTCTAGAAATAAGAATCTGTCTGTGAATCCATTTGTTCACGAACTTCTCCTAAACAGAGCTAAGATGACCAAATTTTATATGCAGCTTCCTCTTGTCATAAGGAAGCAAGGTCAAGTTTGGTTGTGCCAGGCTAATGGGCTGTGGGTGGAATTTGATTGTTTCTCGTAAAACGAAGAGGGAGAGGTCTAGCAGGAGGAACTGTTACATTGCAGAATGACCACAGGGTGCATCAAAAGGCCTAGAGATAGGGACCGGGACAGCTATAACCCCACTGGGACAACAGGGGGTAGGGCTAGAGAAAGGGACATCATCTATATATTTCAGAGTTTGTTTGTGTGTGCCTGTTCCTCAGCCATGGGACATGCATCCCTCCTACTGGAGCTGCAGCAGATGGACAGGTGCTTTTCATCTGGCCCCAAACTGCTGTGAGGGGAAGACTGGGGTTGTCCTCTTTCCCTGGGCAGCCTCTATAATGAGCCCCACATCCTCAACCCCACTCTAGCGCAACAAAGAAAAACAAAACTTACAAGTTAAGGACTCAAGCAACAATGGGTAAACCTGTTACTACTTTTTTATAAAAACAAAGCCCCAGAACTCTATTTATCTGTTTCTCAGCCAACTGAAATTTTTCATTTCAACACAATAGATGAAAGCAGAATTCAGTACCATTACCAAAAAGACAGACAAGCTAGATCCACAGACCTATTTTCAAAATGCTGGAAATGGGAAGAGACTTCTATCTCCCACTTGCCTGCCAATTCAGGATTATTCCCTAGGGTGCATTTACTAGTCACTGCCTTTTCTAACTTCATTTTAAGCATCTAAAAACAGGATCACAATGTGTTTGTATTTCCACTGCCTATTATGCACATCAAAAATTTATTATATACAGTAGCAGTTCTCCACCAAGGATACACAGAGGTCTTCCAACTCATCTAGCTACCTGGCTTCATACCAGGCTATATAAAAAGCATTATTGTTTACACTGCTCTTATACCCTATACACTGAAATATAAGTACAATATTTATATTCCAGTTGATTTTATTATATGCTAAAATGAAAAGGCAACCAATTTTTCAGTACTAGTGCACAGTGATGCTTTTGTATTTTTATGTCCCATTTTATAGGCAAGTACTTTAATGAGATGAAACCTGGGATACACAAGATTAATCAGACTTCTGTCAAGAAAAGTTCTTTTTGCAAATCATTCTCATCTTTTGTTAATGCCACTACCAACACACACAATGCTCTGGCAAAACTGATCCATTGTGGCCCACATTTGCTTTGAAAATTGCTATCCAACAGGGTGCAAAGCTTTTTCAAGCAACAACTGAAAGGTTACGAAAAATGTTCACAAGGCTTTAGAGCTCATATGTCAAGTACTTTTGTCTGTCCATATATTAGCCATTTCCCAGGGAAAAGCCTGTTGCTGTAGCACCTCCTCTAACAAAAAGGGCCAACCACTATCTTCAAGACGACCCAGCTTCATGTCACACAATCATATTTATCACACAGTATCTCTTAGAGACATTTTATTTTGCTATGGTGACATTGGTTTTATATTGTCCCAAACATGTACATGCATCCGAGGGAACAATCCAAAAGAACAGATTTTTTTCCCCAAAGCTCTGTAGCAAACATACTGTTGGGAATCATTTAGTACCCATTTTTCTAGCAGACAGGTAGGCCTTCATCCCTATTAGACAGGAATATGGAGAATTACCTTTAAAAATATCTTCATAATTGGTCTCAAGTATTTTACTTAACACTTGTATTTTTGGTTCATCAATTTAAATGCCAGAGATTTCTAGCAATTAAGACCCCAATCCTCTAACAACCTATGTACACGCTTATTTTTAAACTTGCGAATAATATACAGAACTACTCGTAAAGACTTTAAGGACATGTGTCGCTTTGTATTATCAGGGCTTAATATTAATGGCTAAAGATAACACAAAGAACCAAATTATTAAAACAAAAGCTGTTAAAAGTTAACTAAAATGACCATTGGCCAAAGCCAGAATAATTCCTGATGCTTAGGACTAAGTTCTTTTCATTCTATGTAGGATACAGGGGCTTGTAGACCCTAAAGTTTGTGCAATTCTTTTGATGAAATATCAAAAGCAAACATTATCTACCACTCCTCTAAAGGAAAGGTTAGGGGAGAGGAAAATTCAAGCTTACTATAGTTACGTGCATCCACTTAAGTCAGCCCAAAACACCTGAGACTTCTGAAGTACTTCTCAAAAATTTTACTCCCATGATTCTCTGGAAAGGATTTTGAAGAGGCATTCAGATGGGGTGTTCAATGCTCACCTTTCAAGAGCTTAGATGAATGTTGTTCTGTGCCACAGCATGGCACAGCCCATACAAAAAAGAAAAAAAAACAAAAAAACAAAAATACCCACCACCAAACCCAAGAACAAAAACAAAAAAAGAGACTGAAAAAAAATCAGGGTCTCAGTTATGGGAAAGTGCTTGCAACTTATACCTTCTTGGAAGTCATTATTTCCACAGCAATAGCAAGATGTTGTTTATTTGATGAACGATATCAAACCACTAACCACCCATATTTCCCTAATAGGTATGAAAACCTAAGGCCTCTGGCAGCTCCCAGCTGACGCCATCGCTAATTCCACACCCCTTTTTTTGACAGGATCCGCCAGACTAAGCTGTTACTGCCGCCTTCTCTACGAAACCGACACACCAGCAACTATCCGTCCCCGCGGCTAACGTGCACTCCGAGCCTCGTAACCCCAGCCGCAGGCATTGTCGGGGCTGGACGTGGCACACTTCCTTACAGACACGGTTACGGTTAACAAGCCACCGTGTTTACCGGGGGGGCGGGGGGGTTGAAGAGGACGGGAAGCAGCCATTCCGATCAAAGTCTAACTCCACATTACAACCATTTCCTGCTCCCAGCTCATCGCCTTTAAGGAGACCCAAAGCCCTATGCCCGGGAGACACACCCCCACCTGCCAACCCCGCCCCACATAGCAACCCCCTTCCCGCCCTCCCCAGGCCCTGCCCCAGCCCTTTTTGTCGCTCCCCCAACCCCTCCCATCACCTACTGCTTACTCCCCGCCAAGGCCTCCATTGAAACCGGCGGCTGCTCAGGTGCCCCAGCGGCTGGGGGGGGGGGTTCAGGGTTCAGTCACCCTGCGCCGCGGAGCGCCGGGCACCCACCTTTCTGCAACAGCAGCGTCACCTCGCCGTTCTCCTCCCGCCCGGCCGCGCTTAAGCCGCCTCCGGCCGCCAGGGACCCGTGCTTCCTCTTCTCCTTGTCCCGCTTCTCCTTGGGCCTCTTGGGTTTGCTACTGCCACCCCCGTCGGCGGCCGGGTCGAGGCGGTGCCTGTGGTGGCGGTGCTGGTGCTGCGGGTGGGAAGGCGCCGGCAGCAGCACAGTCGGCGGCAGCAGCTTGCGGGGCAGTTGAGGGGATAAAACGAAACCTCCTCCACCCCCGGGTGGGCCAGTGGGAAGCGCCGCGAAGCCCCAGGCGGCGGGGCTGCTGTAGCTCGACTCTGGTGGCGGCGGCTGCTTACTACTCCCGCCACCACCGCCCCCTTCGCCGTTGACGCGCTTGGGGCCCTTCGGACCCTTCTCGTCAGCTCCCTTCAGCCTCTTGGCGGCCGGCTGGGGCCCCCGGGCCGCCTTGGCGTCCGGGGGCGGCCTGGCACCGAACGACTCCTGTTCCGGCGGCGCCGCGCCGCGAACGGGACTAGGAGACTCAGCCATTTTGGGTTCCTGCTTCTATTTACTCTCCGCTCGGATCAAACGCTAGCACCGGGAGGGGCGGGCACCAGATTCGCGGCGCCATGACCTCGCCCAATGGGAGGCGGAGGCGCTGGACAGACAACGCGCCCAACCAATCGCAGGGGAGAGGGGGAGCTCTAAGGGAGAGAGGGGAGGCGGGCTGAGTTGAGTGCGCAGTTGGTGGGTGAGGGGTGGCCGGGCTGCTGTCATGGGCAGCTCAGCTGCTCGGGGGCGGGGACACTTGAAGCGGGAGACAGTCGGCAGGAAAGTGCTGGCTGAGGGGAGTGAGCGGCCGCGCGGCACCCTGAGGGGAGGGCGGCGCGGGGCGCTGGAGGTGGTAGGGTCATGCTTGTCGTTTTATCGCGCGGCGAGGCTGGGAGGTGGAGCGGCCGCGCCTCTTCCCCGAGTCGGGCATGGCTGGACCCCCTGCAGCGCCACATAGGTCTGCCTCGGGGCCAGCCACTATTTGAATTACGGGAGGCCGGTAGCAGCGTCCCTCTGCCGATACAGTCAGAGCGCAGCATGGGCGGCTTGTATCTCATGGGGGCTAGCGGGGGGGGGGCCGAGGAAGAGGCTCTTTGCGGCGCAGATTATGCCACTTAACTAGGCGTGCACATGGTAACCTAGATCCCCGTGCACTCCTCTGCACCGCTAGTGCTCGTGCTATTCAGAGAGCGGAGGAAACCTCGTGGAAGCAGGCCCCAGGGACCTTCTCTCCCGACTGAGGGGGGGAAAAAACTGCCAAGTACACCAACTGCAGAGCCTACGAGCCTGCATAGCTTTCCTCAAGACCCCTAGGGTTGCCATATAGTTTCAACAAAAATACCGGAGACACTTGACATTACATCACAATCTGCATTACATCTTATTTAGAAAGTACTGGACATGTATATTTTCTTATTTATATTTTCTCAATTTGTTTCCCAAACAAAGCTCAAATACTGGATTGTCCAGTTCAAAACCGGACACCTGGCAACCCTACAGGCCCTTCATTGCAGCATCAAAAGATGGGGTCGCAGACTGTAAAATGCATTACTTTCAAACAGTTACATTTAAAGTAGATTACCTGTAACCTTTCAGCGAATGGGAAAATCCTTGCTGCAGGTAAGCTCACCCTTCAAGGCAGTATTTTACCACATTCTAATGAAAGGGACATCACTGCAGCTGGTCTCAGAAGCCAAAGTTTGTTTTTAAAAAATAAGTTGACAATGGGCACTCTGTTCAGCTTCGAAAAGAAATGACTAAAGGGTGGGGAAATATGGTTGAGGTCTAGAAAATCATGAGTAGTGTGGAAAAATAGTTAAGTGTTATTTATTCCTTTACTAACAAAACACAAGAAGCTTCAGGGGGTAACCAAGTTAGTCTGTTACAGAGAAAAAACAACAAATGGCCTGGTAGCACTTTATAGACTAACAAAACGTGGATGGTATCATGAGCTTTTGTGGGCACAGCCCACTTCTTCAGATGACCAGAGTTATGAATTTAGTATGTGTACACGCAAAATAAATAGGAGAGGGGAAGGGGAGTGGGGAGGGAAGAAAAATCTGAAGATTGGGTAGTTAAACTGAAGCAGATGAGAATCACAGTCAATAGCTAGACTCCCATGTCAGGCAGGATACAACACAGAGAGCTGTTTGCACCTTCAGTGGCTGTTTAATGTCCCAACCAACTTTCATCGCAATTGAGTCCATTAGCATGTGAATTGAATTTGTGGATGAACTGTAATTCCAATGCTTCCCTGTGGATCTGGCTTGTAGAACTGGTTTGTGACAAGACAGCTACTTGGAGATCTTTCAAAGTGTGATGTGAAGATTGAAATGCTCACCAATAGGTTTCTGTATATTTCCTTTACGTATATCTGATTTGTGTCCATTGATTCTTTCCCGCAGAGGCTGTCCAGTTTGTCCAATATATATAGCAGTGGGGCACTGCTGGCATTTGATGGCATAGATCAAATTATTGGATGTGCAGTCAAATGACCTTTTGCTTTGGTGGCTTATGTTGTTGGCTTCAGTGATGAATTCGCCATATGTGGGCAGGTGATTTTCTTCTCAAACTTGCACAGTACAAGGCAATATTGCACCCTCAGTTATTGATCAAGACTATTTATCCCTTTACGAGATAGGTATAAGTAAGGTAGAACATTCACAGGATAATAATCTATTTTATAAATGGCAAGACAAAGCAATGACTTGCAGTGGGCCCTTTCTTTACTGTCAGTACCCTTATAATTTCCCTCTACTTTTATCTTACTTTAACATCCCTATAACAACCCTGAGGATATGTCTACACTGCAGGCTTCTTGTGCAAGAAGCTTTTTGCAGAAGAGATCTTCCACAAAAACTTCGCATCCACACTACAAAAGTGCATCTCAAAAGCGATGTGCTTTTGTGCAAGAGAGCATCCAGACTGCATGGATGCTCTCTCAAAAAAAAGCTCTGATTGCTATTCACAGAATAGCCACCAGAGCACCTGTGTTTTTTGTCCATTGGCTCTTTTTGCACAAAAAAACCCTGTTGCCCGTCCACACACACCTTTTTGCAGAAGAACTCTCACTCTAAAAGGAGTTATTCCTCATAGGAAGAGGAATACCTACACCGCAAAAACCTCTCTGTTCTTTTGATTTACTGTAAATTTACTTGCACAAAAACGTGCTTGTAGTGTAGATGTAGCCTGAGTTGTGGCTAACTGCCAGAGAGAATTAATCAACAATACCAATTACTTTGCAGCAGAAGGAATCCATGCTAACTGCTGACCTGTAACAATCTGGATTTACTAGTCCAGACTGCTACCTGAAACAAATCTGTTCCCCAAGATTTTGTGGGTGCTAAAATACTGGAAAGGAGCTTTAATTTCCCTGTCATCCTCACAACTACAGTTTAAAACAGGAGTGGATAAAATATGGTTTGTGGGCTGGATACAGCCCACCAAGCCACATGATCCAACCCACGGCGAAGTGGGAGCCTCAGCCAGGTTTCCTGCCTGTACCACCCCCGTGTAGCACTCAGAAAAGCCAGCTGTGATGGCCATGTGCATCTGCAAATTGTGTGAGGCTTTGCACACTGCCCACTCCGTCAGCACAATCTCACCACTCCCATTGGCCAGTTTCTGGCCAATAGGAGCTGCCTTTTTGAAGAACAGGCAGCACATGAAGTATCCCACCTCCTCCATCCGGAATTGTAGCATTCAGAGGTGAACACATGGCCCCTGCCCCTGCAGATGGCTTTTGTTAGTGGCCTGTAGGGGCATGGAAGGCAGGGATCCTGGCTGAGAAACCTGCTGGGTTGCTAGCCAGGAGCCATCCAGGTCAGCATCTCCTGGCCAGAGTCTGCCTCTTGTACCCCAGCCCCTTCTTCCCCCCAACTCTCTGCCCTCTAGCCCATATACTCTGCACTCCTGCTCCTGTACCCATACCCCTTTCCAGATGCTACAACCCAATCCCCAGCCCACATCACAACCTCCTCCTGCCTTAGGTCAAAACCCAAACCCCTGTGCCCTAGTCCATAACCCCTCCTTCACCCAAACTCCTTCCCAGATTTCACACCCCCTCCTGTACCCCAGTCCCTTACTCCAAGCTCCCTTCTGCACCAAACCTCCATCCCAGACCCCACACCTCCTACATTAATATCATGGAAGAGAGTGCAGCTCTTGGCCACCTACCAAATTCCTGGAGTGGTCCCCCATCAAAAATTATTGCCATCCCCCTTGTTTAAAACAATTTTCATGCTACAGCCAAACAGCTTTAGCAAGAAACTTCTGCTGGTGGTGCTCTAGCCATTTTCCCTCTCTTTTCATTGGTTGCAGATTATCTATGAACCAGGGTGATGTGTGAGAATGAAGTTAGTATAACGGGCACGTAGGGGCCACATCATCAATGGCAAATGACAAAATAGTGGTATAATGTCCAATGTACCCCATAGAGTAGTTGACTAGTTAATGTAAAAAGATTTTCACTCATCTCTCTGGAATCCTTATGGTCTATTAGTCTTTAAGGATGGATCATCAAAAACGTTCCTTTACTTGAGATGATCCCCAGACTCAAAGCGTAGAAGACTATGATTGGTCTATGACAATTTATCACTAGATCCCAAGTGTTACGAGCTATATGAGCTGAGGAATAATTACCTGAGATATGCCCATAGTCATCCTGATGGCCAGGAAATCCTGAGCTTCCTCAGAAGATGCAGCTTCTAAATCAATCTGAATGTATCTGACAACAAAATGTCTGCGTTTTCAATGCCACAGTAGTGAGGAGTTTAGTCAATTCATAAACAAACGGAGTTCAGCAATACAAGCATCACACTAAAGCAGTACCACCTTAATCCATTCTGGGACTCACATACTTAATGGACACACTATCAGGTCCAATTTGGAACAGGAAGACCTTCTAGCACTTTAGGCTAGACACAATCAGTAGGACACACCTCTCTGCTGATCCTCCCTTGGTTCATGAGGGATAAAATACAAAGCTGGTGACAACTGCTCCAACACTGGCACTGCATAGCAGCATCATCCACCATTCATTATAGTAATTCATGGAAAGTCAGAGTTTCATCTTTTAATAAATCATAGATGGCTAATTTCCCACTAACTCAACATGGATCTGCATGACCCAAGGTTTAGGATTTTTGTCTTCGCATGGTTTCACCTCCTAAAGGAACAGAAATTAACCATCTTGTTCCTTGTTTACTTAGTCTTCTTACAAATTTCTCATAATCGTTTCACTCCCTGCCAACTACCACCAGGATCCTAAACCCTGAAACATGCTTCCCCGTACATCAGCCTACATATTCCCAGCATATTGTAGCACTGTTCCCTGCTCTTAGCCACTTGACAGTGGCCTCTGAAGGTTCACAACTGGGTTCCCAAATGACTCCTAGGGCTGTTTAAAAAATCTCAAAAACCAAAATCTCTCTCTCTCTCCACACACACACACCCCTTTCCCCATCCTAACTCATCACCCACTTGCTATCTGATGTCAAAGGGCCTCATATTCTGCAATGCCATCCCTCACCAAAAAAAAAATGCTCAGATGCACTATAGGCTGCATACCACTAAGCCCAATTTTTTCAGTCTTCCCTCATAGGTTATGTTTTCTAGACCTTTAATCATTTTTGTTGCTCTTCTCTGAACCTTCTCCAATTTCTCCACATCTTTCTTGAAATTTGGTGCCCAGAACGGGACACAAGACTCCAGTTGAGGCTTAATCAGAGTAGAGTGGAAGAATGACTTTTTCATGTCTTGCTCACAACACTCCTGTTAATGCATCCTACTATCATGTTTGCTTTTTTTGCAACAGTGTCACACTGTTGACTCATGTTTAACTTGTCCACTATGACCCCTAAATCCCTTTCAGCAGTACTCCTTTCCAGACAATCACTTCCCATTCTGTATGTGTGAAACTGATTGTTCCTTCCTAAGTGGAGTACTTAGCATATGTCCTTCTTAAACTTCATCCTGTTTACCTCAGACCATTTCTCCAGTTTGTTCAGATCATTTTGAATTATGACCCTATCCTCCAAAGCACTTGCAACCCTTCCCAGCTTGGTATCATCTGCAAACTTAATAAGCATACTCTCTATGCCAATATCTAAATAGTTGAAGATATTGAACAGAACCAGTCCGAAAACAGATCCCTGCAGAACCCCAGAGACTTGGTCACAGAGACTTGGGAACAGCAGCCAAAGCCTGCCTGCAAGGGTAAGGAATAGCATGAGCTTGGCATGCAGTAAGGGGTTTGCAGCCCAGCTAGAACTTACCTCATTTTATGTCAGGAAGTAGCCAGATCCTGCCTCCAGACCAGGGCAGGCACCAGCCAGTAGCAGAAGTTAGAAACCTGACTGGAGTCCTCTACCCAATCTAAGAAAGCATTGAGGGACAGAGCCATAAGGAAAATCCATTTGGACACCAGCCCAGGTAAGATACCAGAACCAGATAAGAGCATAACATTACATATTTTCCTAAAGTTCAATCCAAGCTGTTGCTTTCTCAGATTTGACCTTTGGTAATTAGGATTCATATATAAACAACCCAATAGATAAGCAAATATGTACATTAGGAAAGTTGATCGTTTGCCTGAGGTCTCCAGATTTCTGAATCTAGCTTTAACAACTATAATATTGACATCTAAGTTTAAAAAAATTATTGTACTAACTGAAAATAAGCTCCGGGGAGCCAATGCTACCTCACGCTGCCAGTGCGTGTGACCGTGTAATCGCTGAGCTTTTCAGTGGTTACATGGTTACCTAATTACCTGCTTTTTAACATCCCTCATATGAAGGATATTGTGTGTATTTCATGGCTGAAGGCTGAGATAAAAGGGGTGAATGAGCGAAAATTACATAAGAGAAGCAGGACCAAAGTAGCTTAAGGAAGGACAAGAAAAGTAGGGGGAAGTGAAAGTTGAGATGTAGATGGAATGATGCTGTATAAGGCCTTTAAAGCTAGTACTAGGAACTTGAATTGAGTGTGTTCAGAGACAAAGCCAATGATAGAATATAAAGAGGGCAGGGATGTAGCTGGTATTGAAGACGAGAAAGAAGACTTGTAACAATATTATAGGCAAGTTGAAGAGGCTTTGAGATGCAGTGAAGCAAGACAGGAGCTGAGGAAATTAAGATGAGAATTTACTAATTTGAGAAGGGTTTTAGTAATACAGATGATAAAGACAAAGAAGATTTTGATTCTTACTCAGGTTGGACCTCCCTGGTCTGGCACCCTCAGGTCCTGAACCATACAGTTTGCCGGACCAGGGGAGGTCAAGGCTGCTCTCCAGGCTGTGGGCATCTCTGGAACCTCGGCTTCCCTCCCCGCTGCTAGCCCCATGCCGGTGCTCCCAGGGTCAGCCTCCTCAGGCCAAAATTCCCCCCAGCTGCCACTGGCCCCTCACTGCCAGGGTTCCTGGCTGGACCGGGGCTTCCTGCTGGCCCTGCTGCCGGTGGGGTTCAGGGCTGGGGATTCCCTCTGGCTACTACTGGTCCTGTCCCGCCAGGGATTCCCCCCAGCCACCACTGGCTCTGCTTCCACCTGGGTTCCTGGCTGGGGATTCCCCGCATCTGCCACCAGCTCAGCTGCCGCCTGGGTTCCCAGCCTGGGCCGGGGACTCCTCCTGGCTGATACTGGCCCCACCTCTTCTGGGGTTCTCAGCCAGGGCTGGAGATTCCTCTCAGTCCCTGCAGGGGCTCCCAGCTGGCTCGTGCTCCTTGCCTCCGGGGCTCCTTCCTTCCGGACCACAGATGTTGCCAGACCAGAGAGTCCCAGATTTGGGAGGTTCAACCTGTATGGTGTATTATTATTTGTGGTTATATTGAGAGATGTAACTCGTTCTATGTATTTTAACCAAAAGGTGATCACAGTCTACAAGCGTTGACTTGGAGAAGAGATTTCTGGTAGTAAATGGCTCTTTCATGTAGCAGAATGAGGAATATCAATAGTTGGAAGTTGATGCTAGATACATTCAGACTAAAAATAAGGCATCAATTATTAAACAATAAGGAAAATTAATGATTGGATCACTTATGTAGGGACATAGTGGATTCTCCATCAACTGAAGTCTTGAAATCTATTCTGAATATCTTTCTGTGTGAACTAGTCTATAGCACATCATTTAGAAGTGGAGCTTGATGCCAAAGTTACTGGGTGAGGTTCTTTGGGCTATGTTATGCATAGTCAGACAATAATGGTTCCTTCTGTCTTTTATATCTATGATTCTGAAGAGAAAAAAGTTACATGAATTTGAGAAATCTGGACAGTGCGGAGGAAAGAAGAAAAGTGCTAATGGTCCGAAATCCTGGTCTGCACTCTGGCATACCTAAACCCAGCACAGCTAGCCCACAGAGAATCTCCCCTATATAGGAAAAACCCAGACAGCATAGCACAGGGGTGGGCAAGAGAGCCTCCATGGGCTGGATCTGGCCCACCAAGCTGGTTAGCGTGGCCCATGGCTGCCCTGCTGCTCCCCCACTCCCAGGACAATTGACACCTGGGAACAGGGGAGTGCATGAAGTCTCCTCCCCCTGCCAGGGGTGCACGGCACCAGAGGGAACCACCAGCTGTTTTTAACAGCTAACTGTTCACTCTAAGTGCCATGTGCCCTTTGCAAGGCGGGGACAGGGATTGAGAGACTTAGCATGCTCCCGTGCCCCCAGGCCAATTCTCCTGGGGACGGAGGGAGCCCATGGAATTGCCACGCGTGCCTGGCAGGGTGGGGAAATGGGGGAAAAGACTTCATGTGCTCCTCTGACCCCAGGCCCTGATTGGCCTGGGGTGGGGGCAGCATACAAAGTCTCCTCCTGCCATCACAGTCCGCAGTGCCTAGAGTGAACTGCCAGCAGTTCAAAACAGCTGGCAGTTCTCTTTAGGGGGTGGGCAAAGACTTCATGTGCTCCCCCAGCCCCAGGCCAGTCAGGGTTTGTGGGTGGGGGAGCATGGGAAGTGTCCAGCCTCTACCCCTTCCGCCCAAGGCCCTGTTCCCTCCAGGGCGGCTCGGGGCCTCTTCAGAAACATGTGAAGTGGCCCCCTTCAAAAATTATTACCCACCCCTGTCATAGCATCACTATAGCATAATAGCCTCCAGCTACTGGCATAAGGGGAATAGCTGGGGGCAAGGGGAATAGGCAAAGTTCACATATATCCTGGCAGTTTCTGGGTATCATAACAGACCCTTACCAGCTGATGTATGTTAAAACAGCCTTTGGGCACAGTGGCTTCAGGATCAAGGGAGACAGTGTAAAAGGCATTTTTTGCATTCCCTCTTTTAAAATGCAGTAATTGTGTCTCAGCCACATCTGAGGAACTGGTCCAAAGATTAAATTGAACTTTGACTCTTGAGAGACAGGAATAATAATGGAGTGAGAAGTGAACACCAGTAGAGAAGAGTGAAGTATGGAAATTGAGGAGGCATTAAGGGATATTAGCAAGAAGAAAGAAATCACAGTTGAAGAGTCAAGGAAATATATGAAGTGGAGTAGAAGTGTGATCAACAATATTATGGAAGAGAGACAGATTAAGTATTCCCCATTTAGATTTAGCTAGCAGTAAAGCAATTGGCAGCCTGACGCCATGTCTACACTAGGGCTGTGTCTAGACTACATGGGTCCATCGACGGAGCCATGTAGATTAGGGTTGTAGGCAAAGGGAAATGAAGCGGCGATTTAAATAATCGCCGCTTCATTTAAATTTAAATGGCTGCCGCGCTGAGCCGACAAACAGCTGATCAGCTGTTTGTCGGCTCAGCGCGCTAGTCTGGACGCTCCACAGTCGACATCAAAGCCCTTTGTCAACCGCCCTGTTATTCCTCGTGGGATGAGGTTTACCGGGGCAGTCGACAGAGGGCTTTGATGTTGACTGTGGAGCGTCCAGACTAGCGCCTGAGCCGACAAACAGCTGGTCGGCAGAGCATGGCAGCCATTTAAATTTAAATGAAGCTGCAATTATTTAAATCGTGGCTTCATTTCCCTTTGCTGAACAAACAAATCTACATGGCTCCGTCGATGGAGCCATGTAGTCTAGACACAGCCTATGAGATTAGGTCAAATTTAATAAGGTGAAGTTTTATGTCCCCACTATGCACAAGAGTTTGGTGTAGTAATCGGAGCCCAGTAGGGTGGTTACCATCAACTTCAACAGTTATGCATTTTGGATAGTTATCCCACAGGTCTTGCCACCCCTTTGCATTTTGTTCCCAAGACCTGATGGGGAAAAAACAATGCAGCGACTGGTTCTTGGTACATGTCAATGTCCCATAATACACTCATCTCCTTCCTCCCACACTGTTTGAAAGCAACGACAAACAATGTTTTTGTCCCCTTTTTCCCCTAGTTATCCATGCAGATGCCATAACAGGGCAAGCATGGACCCCATTCAGCTGCAAAGTTCTGTGGTAATCATTGCGAACACCTTGCACCTTATGCTGCAGTATATCCGAGACTAGCTAGGAGCCACTGGTGCAAGGAAGAATGTTAAGAGGCCACAAGCACAGACGTGTATGAAACACTTGAAGGGAGCAATTGGCAGATGCTGGCAGCAGTCGATCCTGTTGACACAGTGGAATGTTGATTCTGTTGCCATGAACAAGCAGAGACAAGTAGAACTACATAGTTACGCAGCTATAAGATGATCAGCAGTGGCTGCAAAACTTTTGCATGCATAAGGCCACTTTCATGAAACTATGCAAATGGCTTTCCCCTGCCCTGAAGCTCAGCAGTAACAAAATGATTCCCTCTCTGACAACTGAGAAGTGACTGGCAATAGCCCTGTGGAAGCTTGCAACGCTGGACAGCTACCAGTCAGTTGTGAGTCAATTCAGAGTGGGTAAATCTACAGTGGAGGCTGCTGTGATCCAAGTAGCCAAGGCAATCGTACTCCTCTGCTACAAAGGACAGTGATTCTGGAAAACGAGCAGCACCTAGTGGAGGTTTTCGCCGCATTGGGGTTCCCTAACTATGGTGGGGTGATAGATGGAACACACATTCCTATCTTACCACCTGAGCACCTAGCTAAAGAATACATAAACCGTTCTTGATGGTGTTGCAAGTGCTGGTGGATCACAAGGGCCATTTTACCAACATCAGTGTGGGATGGTTGGGAAAGGTGCATGACGCATGCATTTTTAGGAACTCCCATCTCTTCAGAAAACACAAAGATGGAACTTTCTTCCCAGACCGGAAAATTACCATTAGAGGCATTGAAATGCCAATAGTTATCCTTGGAGACCCAACCTACCCCTTACACCCGTGGCTCATGAAGCCCTACATAAGGCAGTCTGGACTGTAGCTGGGAACAGTTCAGCTACAGGCTGAGTAAGTGCAGAATAGTGGTAGAATGTGGTTTTGGACATTTAAAGGGAATGTTTTGCAGTTTGACTCATTATTTATTGACACTGGTGAGAGTGAGAGTACTCGCTTTTGGTGTGAGTGAGTTTGCTCGACTGTTTGAATTTTGTTTGTTGAATTCTGATTCTGATTTTAGGTGACTGCAGTTTCAGTTTGAGCTGCTGTGGCAGTTGGGACTGAGTGCCTGACCTTTTGTTCCCTTAATTGCTCTCTTGATTGCATCTGATCAGCCTTCCCCTGTGTGACTCACGAGGGGGCAGGCCTGGCCGAGGCAAGCAGGCTTTAAAAGCCAGAGGCAGAGTGACCAGGGAACGAAAGCGGACAGGGGGCTGCAGACAGGGGAGTTTGAGAGGGAGTTTGACAGAGGGAGGCCTACTATGGTCAGGAAGACCTGCAACACCTGTGCCAGCGCTGCTTCTGTCTCCTCCACCTGCGCCTGTAGCCAAACAGAGCGCTTGAGCATGGATGCCTCTACCCAGATCCTGGTGTGGTTTTGCAGGGACTGTGGCTTGCAATTCCCACATACTGATATCCAGGCTGGGGAGATCATCCAATGCGAAAGGTGCTTACTGGTGGAATCTCTCAGGCAGCAGATGGGAGAGCTACAGGAGGAGGTGGCTAGGTTGAGGAGCACCCGAATCCATGAGCAATTCCTGGATCGTGTTCATGAGGAGACAGCTGAGGTAGCTGTCCCAGTACACAGGACTGCGGACACACCACTGGTGGAGGAGGAGACGGCTGAAGGTGGACACTGGCAGCTGGTTACTTCTGGCAGCAGGCACTGCTCTGAACCCTCCTGCCGTGGTACTAGGAAACCGTTATGCTCTTCTTTATACAGGAGATAAGGAATCACCCCCTACAACAGAGGAGGAGACGCCTCGTACCCCCAAGGCTGGGAGGTCTGCTGCCACCACTGCGAATAGGAAATGTAGGGTAGTGGTGGTTGGAGACTCTTTTCTGAGGGGGACGGAGGCGCCCCTCTCTTGCCCTGACATTTCATCTCGGGGGGGTATGCTGTCTGCCAGGGGCCCATATCCGAGATGTTACGGAGGCATTGTCAAGGATTATCTGGCCCTCTGACTACTACCCAGTGGTACTCATCCATGTGGGCACAAATGATACTGCGAGGTGTGACACTGAGCGGATCAAGAGTGACTACAGGGCTCTGGGAGTACGGGTGAAGGAGTTTGGAGCGCAGGATTCTCTTCGATCTTTCCTTTTGAAGGTAGGGGCCTGGGCGGAGACAGGTGTATCCTGGAGGTGAATGCCTGGCTGCGAAGATGGTGTCCCCAGGAGGGCTTTGGCTTTCTCAACCATGGGATGCTATTCCAGGAAGGACTGCTAGGCAGAGATGGCGTTCACCTTTCGAGGAGGGGGAAGACCCTATTTGGACACAGACTGGCTAGTGAGGCACGCTTTATACTAGGTTCGACGGGGACAGGTGAGCAAAGCCCACAGGTAAGTGGAGAACATGGAGACCTGGGTCGGAAATGGGAGGGAGTGTAGGTTATAATGGCAGAGAGAAAGGAGGATCAGTGCAAAACTGGGAGGCAAGGTCAAACCAGTATCTTAGATGCCTATATACAAATGCGAGAAGTATGGGTAATAAGCAGGAAGAACTGGAAGTGCTAATAAATAAGTACAATTATGACATTGTTGGCATCACAGAAACTTGGTGGGATAATACACATGATTGGAATGTTTGTATAGAAGGGTACAGCTTACTCAGGAAGGATAGACAGGGAAAAAAGGGAGGAGGTGTTGCCTTATATATTTAAAAATGAACACACTTGGAGTGAGGTGGAGATGGACATAGGAGATGGAAGTGTTGAGAGTCTCTGGGTTAGGCTAAAAGGGATTAAAAACAAGGGTTATGTCATGCTAGGAGTCTACTACAGGCCACCTACCCAAGTGGAAGAAGTGGATGAGGCTTTTTTTAAACAACTAACAATATCATGCAAAGCCCAAGATTTGGTGATGATGCGGGACTTCAACTATCCAGATATATGTTGGGAAAATAACACAGCAGGGCACAGACTATCCAATAAGTTCTTGGACTGCATTGGAGACAACTTTTTATTTCAGAAGGTTGAAAAAGCTACCCGGGGGAAGCTGTTCTAGATTTGATCCTAACAAATAGGGAGGAACTGGGGTTCCGCAGGGGTCTGTTTTGGGACCGGCTCTGTTTAATATCTTCATCAACAATTTAGATATTGTCATAGAAAGTACGCTTATTAAGTTTGCAGATGATACTAAGCTGGGAGGGGTTGCGACTGCTCTGGAGGATAGGGTCATAATTCAAAATGATCTGGACAAATTGGAGAAATGGTCTGAGGTAAATTGGATGAAGTTTAATAAAGACAAATGCAAAGTGCTCCACTGTCTAGGAAGGAGTACGGCAGAAAGGGATCTAGGGGTTATAGTAGACCACAAGCTGAATATGAGTCAGCAGTGTGATGCTGTTGCAAAGAAAGCAAACATGATTCTGGGATGCATTAACAGGTGTGTTGTGAGCAAGACACGAGAAGTCATTCTTCCGCTCTACTCTGCGCTGGTTAGGCCTCAGTTGGAGTATTGTGTCCAGTTCTGGGCACTGCATTTCAAGAAAGATGTGGAGAAATTGGAGAGGGTCCAGAGAAGAGCAACAAGAATGATTAGAGAACATGACCTATGAAGGAAGGCTGAAAGAATTGGGTTTGTTTAGTTTCGAAAAGAGAAGATTGAGGGGGGACATGATAGCAGTTTTCAGGTATCTGAAAGGGTGTCATAAGAAGAAGGGAGAAAACTTGTTCGTCTTGGCCTCTGAGGATAGAACAAGAAGCAATGGGCTTAAACTGCAGCAAGGGAGGTTTAGGTTGGACGTTAGGAAAAAGTTCCTAAGTGTCAGGGTAGTCAAACACTGGAATAAATTGCCCAGGGAGGTTGTGGAATCTCCATCTCTGGAGATATTTAAGAGTAGGTTAGATAAATGTCTATCAGGGATAGTCTAGACAGTATTTGGTCCTGCCAGAGGGCAGGGGGCTGGACTTGATGACCTCTCGAGGTCCCTTCCAGTCCTAGTATTCTATGATTCTGTGATTATACTTCAGCAAAAGCAACACTCTGATTGTTGTGGCAAGCTGCTGGGTGCTCCATAATATCTGTGAAAGTAAGAGGGAAAACTTTATGCCAGTGTGGGGGTATCGAGGCAGATCACCTTGCTACTAATTATGAGCAGCCAGACGCCAGGGCAATAAGGAGAGCACATTGAGGGGTACTGCAAATCAGAGGGACTTTGAAAAAGAGTTTTGTGAATGACCAGACAGCAATATGAAAATCATGTATGTTGCTGTTAATATGGTGCGCACTGCATTAAGTGTGCTATTCTATAAATCCTGTAAAGCCTCTCCCTTATGCCATTGCAACACTAGCAATAAAGATGCCATTGTTCAGAAATCATGCATTTTTATTTTGGGGAACACAAGGAAGCAGAGACAGAAAAGGAGTTCAGAGCAGGAGCTTTGGGGCCAGGGCGGGGAGCAAGGGCAAGTAGCAGATTACAATCCCCCTGTTCAGCAATCGCAGATGTGGGAATGACAGCCTTATGTTCCGGGAGACATCCCTGGGAGTTGAGTGGAAGGCTGCAACTCCACAACTCTGTTTGCTGCTCCATGAGCCTCAAGATCTCCTCCTGGGTCTTGGCTTTGTGTTTCCCACATGATCTCCTTTCATCACGCTTCATTAGCATCTCCTGCAGCATCTTTCTCCTCTATAGATTTAATTGTCCCCTGTCCATGTGGGAAGATTGCATTTGCTCATTGAACATGTCATACTGATTATGTTTTTGCCTTTGGATCTGTGCTAGCCAAACTGTTGGAGGAGCCAGGGGAAGTGGACAACAGAGTCACTGTTGCACCCACTGTAACAAAACAAGTGAAGGGCAGAATTTAGAGGAGATACATTGTAGAATGCAGAAGCTAATCTCTTAGCATAAAAGAATGTTTGTCCAACACAACAGGCATGTATTATGTACAAGGCCAAAGTTATGCTTTTAAGTGCCCACTAGGTAGAAGGTACAAGTTATGCGTTTAAGTGCCCATTAGGCAGAAGGTTGAATGCAGAGTAGAGGAATGAGTTGAGGAGGAAGTCATTAATTTGATTTAACTGCTGTGAGAGCTCCATAATTTCATAGCCAAAGTGAAAGAGGGAGCTAAATGGGAGAATTGATTGAAGTCCTTCCCTCCACAAATTAAAAAAATGTATATGCTTGAGGCATGGAGGAGGGGAAAATGTTCCAGCAAAGAGACAGAGGTCAAAGAAAGATCATTTAAAATAATTTGAGTTTTCCTTCTTTCTTTTAATTCTTCCTTCAGAATATTGGAATGAAACCTGTTTGGCTCTGTTGCATTACACCCAGCTTCTGTAATTTCTGTTTTACTTGTTTTATTTTAACCAAGTTCTTCCAGTATTTAATTTTTCTTCTAGGGAAAATGTTTTTCTCTACTTATGTTCTTTTGTGAACACTTAACATGAGGAATTCATTTAGCAATTCTGCAATATCGTCTTATCTTGTAATTAAGTTACCTAAATTCCTCTTACATGTTGTACTCTTTAGTTTGGTTTATTCTTGTTCCTTGTGAATTTGAAATAAATGACTTCTGCAATTTTCATTTTGTTAATTTTCCCATTTTTTGTATAGTATACCTGAGTTTTGCATTTGTTATATACATTTTCTTATCTGTGGTTACTGCTTGTATATCCACAGTTACCTTCTGCTTATGTACTACAGTGAGCCCAGTTGTCCTGCTACACTAGTCAGCTATGGAGCAAATCCATTAAAATATTCAAGTTTTACACTGCTGTAATAAAACAAAGTGTGAAAAGTAGAGATAATTCTGAAAGTTCAGTTGCTCTCTCAGGACTGCCTGACATTATATAAACAGCAGCAGCAACAGACGCGTGCTGAGATGGCATCTTCTGGGGAATTGAACTGAATCTTGTGTATTAACTCAAGGCCCAGAATGATATCAAGGTTTTCATAAGATCATTCAGTTCCTTTTTCTACTATCCAAAGAAATTTTTTTAAAAAGATCACAAGTTGTTGGATGTCTTGCAACTACAGGACAATGTTAGAATGGCCTTTTCTAGAAACTGTCTTCTAGACTCAGCCAGGAATATATAATCTAGAGCAGTATTTCTCAACATGTGGTCACTGCCTTCGAGGTGGTCTACAGCTTGACTGCAGCCCCCCTTTCCTTTTAGTGGGGAGCCTGCGCTGCGGCTAGAGCCTCATGGTCACTGCGCAGCTGCAGACTGGAGCACTAGCTCTGGCTTCCTACTGGGAGGGCATGCGGGGAGGGGGAAAAGCGTGGGTGCAACATAGCATAGGGGCAGGGTGGCCCAGCAAGTGGAGCGGGCAGCATGACCCTGCACTGGGCTCTGCATCCCTGGGGCTGCCTCTGCCTGGCCTGGGCATGCAGCTCCCAGGAGCTAAGAGGTTAACACCTCCATCAGGCTCTGCCTCCTGCTCTGGGAGGGGGCAGGCCTGGGGTTATTCTGCAGATCCGGAGCTGGGCGGCTGGTCACACACTTGCTGCCTCCATGGGGCACAGGGCTGGGGAGCCCTTTCCTCAGTGCCCTACTGTGCCAGGCTGGGCTGGAAGGCTCTACCTTCCCCAGCCCTGGACCTGCAGCTTGCAGGTGAGGGGTGAGCCCTGGGCAAAGGGCTGGGCTGGGCAGGGAAGTGACTCTTTCCCCTTCCCCTGCACTGTTCCCAGGGGGTTGCAAGTTCCAGTGCTGCTGCCCTGCTGGTATGTGGGTTGGGGGCACAGTGATGTGGGCGTGGAGGATGCAGGGGAAGGATTGGAAGGGGCAAGGGTTGTACTGAGGGGGATGGGGTGATGCAAGGGGATGGTGATCTTGGGGCTGAGGAGAGCAAGATTGGAGCAGAGGGAAGATGGGGGGGGGGGGAAATACCATTTTCCTTTGCAGAAGCTGCACTTTCCTTGGCTCACACTACTTTGCCTCCCTCTCCCCCATCACAACATGATCCTCTTTGCACTTTATCATTCTATGTGAATGAGAATTTCAGCCTGTTTGCACACTGCAGGAAAGATGGCAGATCTGCACAGTGTTCAGTAATCTGCAGCTCACGTGGCATTAGACCTGGGACATTTGCTCCCCTCAGGGTCTCCATTGGAGTAGCTGCTTTTAATGCCAGTGCATATTTCTGCTGGCAGCTCAGACCCTCATTCATTATTTCCCCCAGAGCTCTGAGCTGTGTCTGTTTGGGGCTCATTGCTTTTCCATGAATCAGTCTCCTGCAGCCTGTTCTGAGCCCTCAGTTACTGACAGCACCTTATTGGAATTGCCAGGAAACAGGCCAGACCAAGGGAAACCTCTCCCCTCCATGATATTGAATACTTATTGGCTTAGGTTTTTAAGATAAATAGCTGCTTCAACATCTACATATAAAAATGAAGCAATGTTCTTCTGGTACTCTTCATTTCAGAGCTGTATAGTTGCCATAGGAACCATAAATCTCCATCATAACCAAGAAAGATACCAATATTCGTTCCCCTTCTACACATGGGAGCACAATAATCAGCCAGCCACAAAGATGTTGATGTGCAGATATTTGGCTGCATTCTCACCCTCTCACCTTTTTTGTGTTACTCCCCCAATCCCTTCCCACTCCCCAAACTCCCTCTTGTATTCCAACACCACCAACTCTCCTGCTGCTATGCTCCCTTCTAGACCCTGCCCTCCTCACCCCCATTCCGCACCCCACCTCCCTCCCAGATCTTACATCCCTATCCCACTTGCTGGCAGTCCTGTCTTGCACACTGAACCCCACATTTTTATCCGCACCCCAGAGCCAAAAGGGGGGTCCACAAAATCAACTAACTCTGGAACCCAGAAAAGTAAATCTAGCCTATGGGAAGCCATGAACCTCAGTCCTCCCGGTCCCTTCCCTTCACGCTGTGGGGCTGGAGCACCAGAAGTGTGAGGTGACTCAGTTGGGGGCCACATCAGCGAGGATTGTGGGTTTTTTGGAGTTTTTTTGCTTCTTGTATGGTCCCCAACTGATTCTTCTGTGGGTCAGTGGCCCTGACCCAAAAAAGTTTACCCACTCCTGCCATAAAGAAAACATGGGAACCTTTTGTGTTGGACATAAATTAAATGAAGTTTGATAAAATAACAAAGTTAAAACATATCAGTTTAATAATTTAAATGTAACTGTTCTCCCTAGCTGCAGCACTAGCAAAACGTCTCAGGTATAATTATGTAACTGAGAGTTGCCTTTAGCAACTGGTAGTCCACGGAAAGGTTTACATTGAGCCAGGTGGTCCATAGGCCAAAAACTTTTGAGAACCACTGGTCTAGGGGAGCCAACAGCTATACTCCGAGAAGAGGTGGGACATGAAGCAGATGGGGCAGGCGTAATGGCAGTTGGCCCTCGGTACTACCCAGACTGTAGTGACCCCCAGTGCTGCCTGAAGTGCACTGCATGCACTCCCGCCTCTTTGTATATCTCTTTAAAAGGCAAAAACTTTTTGATATGCTCATTATGAAGAGGCTAAGTAATAACACTTCTAGTATTCTATTATAAGTAAAAGGGACCTTGAGAGGTCATTGAGTCCAGTACCCTGCCCTCATAGCAGGATGAAGCACCAGCTAGATCATCCCTGATAGATGTCTATCTGCTCTTAAATATCTCCAGTGATGGAGATTCCACAACCTCCCTAGGCAATTTATTCCAGTGTTTGACTACCCTGACAAGCAGGAAGTTTTTCCTAATGTCTAACTTAAGCCTCCCTTGCTGCAATTTAAGCTCACTGCTTCCTGTCCTATCCTCAGAGGCCAAGGCATATGTTTCTCTATGATCTGGGACTTAGAATCAGTACTGCTGATATTGCAAGGAAACACAAACCAACTTGTTCCTCTAGTAAGTCTACAGTTTTCTCCCTAGTCAAGAATTTATTTGAAAAATCACTTACTAAAATAAATTCTTAAAATAGAGACATCTCTTTTTCAGTTCCCTTTTTCTTTAAGATTCCACATGGCTTATTCAGTCGATGTCTAACTCTTGAATCTGAAAATAATGCCAGAAACTAACTTAATTATATCTACTACAAAATTCTGTCTTCAGTAGAGTCCACAAGGGTCCAAAGAATTTACTTTAATAATCTATCAGAGTCCCTTTCCTCTAAAAGGGGGAAGATAGTGCCAGTGCCAGTGCCAGTGCCACTGTCACTCCATGCTGTGCAGAGCCCTGTGGCTTGGAAAAATCTGAGCTGTCCCATTTCCCTAACCTAGATCCCATATTAATTTGGGAAAAACAAAACATTTGGGTTTTTAGTGTATTTGATTAGCTTTCAGTTCCTAGCTGGGACTGCCTTCCCCATTTTGGCACCTGAGTTTGACCCCTCCCTTTGCCCCCAAAATCCACTTATTTCCCCTGTGACTGCTAGTGTAATCCTTTCCATCTGCAGAGCTTCCATTGCTTCTAGTACTAATTCATATTAGCCATAAGTGAAAACCTCTGTTGGGAACAACCTGCATGACATGCAGTCAATATCTTGGTCCTTTATTATATGGCACCAGTAATGTATGGAATTGGTGATTTTAAGATTATAACACTTCTGCCTTAGGTTGTAGGAAGTAATTTATTTTTCTTTCATCAGTTCCCTAATGTCTCCTTACCAGCTCCTGTCAGAAGCTTTTCCTGCTACAAAATAAGTCATCCTCTCCTTATGCTCTTTTGGCTAAAATTCAAGATTCCAATTCAGGACAGTATACTTTATATTATCTCTATTCCTTAGACTTAAAACCTCTGTGGCAGGGTGTTGCCCTGCCCTGGCCCTTTAAGGTGCCAAGGAGCTGGAGGGAGGAGAGCCCAGCTGAGGGCTATAAGAACAGCTCCTGGGGGGAGAGAGAGTGACTTGCCTGTTGCTCTGGAGGAGAGAGCAGTTAAGACCTGACAGCCAGGGAAGAAGGAGGCTCCCTGGAGGAGGGCAGGGCTGGGGAGGCTCAGGCAGGAGGAACCCAGGCTACACGGCCTGAGGCCCAGTGCTGCATAGGAGGCAGTCACGAAGCGCTGGGGCGAGCATAGGAGGCAGCTGTGGTAGGCTGGGGGAGGCTGAGCCAGGGACACCCCAGGCCATAAGTCCAGGAGGCAACCGGGCAGGCAGAGGCACGCCTGTGGCCAGGGAGTAGGGGCCTAGAGATCCTGCAGCCTGCCCAGAGGGGCTGTTAAGGGGCTTGCAGGGGACCTGAGGCCAGGACGGCGCGAGGGGAGCTAGGAGTCCCCGAGAGGAAGAACTGGGGGTCCCCAGGTGTAAGGAGGACCCTGAAGTATAACATAAGCTCTCCCCGGAAGGGGGGTGCAGACGAATTATGGAGTGGTCACTGCCGGAGGGCAGCGACCTGAAGAATACCACCACACCCAAAGGGGGGGGCGTGTCAGAGCCACCTGGGAAGCAAGAGCCAGGCGAAAAGGAAAAGTGAGTGAACCTGCTACACCTCACAATGAGTGCAATATGTGTTGCATTAGTGTTACACTGCTTAACCACTTAATAAAGGACATCCCAGGACACCACAGGCCAGGTAGCTTAGCTGCCATACTAGGACAGAAAATGTAGCAAATAATTAAAGAATTCAATAGCAAACATCTAGAAGATAAGTAGCAGTCAGCATGGATTTGTAAAGAATGTATGTCAAACCAACCTGATAGCTTTCTTTCACAGGATAACAAGCCTCGTGGATAAGGGAGAATTGGTACATGTGGTATATCTAGATTTTATTATGGCATATGTTAGTTTCACATGACCGTCTCATTAACAACACTGGGAATTATAACCTAGATGGAGATACTATAATGTGGGTGCATAATTAGTAAGATAACCTCTCTCAGAGGATCATCAGTGGTTCACAGTCATGCTGGAAGGGTGGGGTTCTGCAAATATCATTTCTGGGTCCAGTTCTGTTGAATATCTTCATCAATGATTTAGATAATGGCATAGAGAATACACTTACAAAGTTTGTACATATCAAGTGTTTTGGAGGATAGGATTATAATTTAAAATGAACTGGACAAACTGGAGAAATGGTCTGAGGTAAACAGGATGAAATTCAGTAAGGACAAAAAGTACTCCAACCAGTTACATGCATAAAAATGGGAAATGACTATCTAGAAAGGATAATAGTAGAAAGGGATTCAGGGGTCACTATAGACCACAAGCTAAATAAACGTCAGTGTGCCACTGTTGCAAAAAAGCAAACATTCTGGGATGTATTAACACGAGTATTGTAAGCAGGACATAAGAAATAATTCTTCGGCTGTATTCTGCACTGATTAAACCTTAGCTGGAGTATTATGTCCAGTTCTGGGCTCCTCATTTCAGAAAAAATGTGGACAAATCACAAAGTCCAGAGAAGAGCAAGAAAAAAATATTAAAACATGACCAAGATCGAAATATTTGGGTTTGTTTAGTCAGGAAAAGAGAAAAATGAGAGGGGACATGGAACAGCTTTCAAGAACCTAAAAGGTCATTACAAGGAGGAAGAAAAGTTCCTCTGTCTAACTCTGATGATAGGACAAGAAACAATGGGCTTAAACTGAAGCAAGGGAGGTTTAGGCTGGACATTAGAAATATCTTAACTATCAGAAATAGGGATGTAAATACCCCTTTAAGAAGTTAATCAGTTAAATGATATAATTGTAATTGGTTAACTGGGGTCTGGATAGCCCACAGTCAATGGGGGACACCTCCAGCCCAGTCCTCCATGGCCAGCTGGGCTCCCTCCAGGCAGACCATAGAGGGAAGAGGGCTGTGCCCACACCCAGCACTTCAGTTAACTGGTTATCATAAGCATACTGCTAAGGCTAATGCTTACTAGATAACTGATTAACCTATTACATTCCCTAGTCAGGGTGGTCCAGGGGACTGGACTTGATGACCTCTCGAAGTCTCTTCCAGTCCTACGATTCTATGAAATAAGCATCCTGAAGGCCAGGACAAGAAGTTGTGGAGACTGACGATCGATCTTCTCCCTCCTTTCATTCTGGGGTCTAGGAAATACTGGCAATAGAACCCCTTCCCTTGACAGCCTAGGGGAACCTTCTTTATAGCTCCCTGCACAAGTAGTCTCAACCTGCTGAAAGAACAATGTGTCATAAGAGTCCTTGAAGGGGCCAGACAAAGGATATGCAGGAATTGTATGGCAGAGCCAAATCTCAGTGCTTGTGACAACATTTGTCCATGATAGCTATATCCTAGTCATCTGTAAAAGCAAGATAGCCTTTTTCCAGGTTACAACTGGAATGCTGTCCTGGACATGCAAGTCAAAATGGCTAAAAGTGGACCCAGAAAAAGAGTCTAGCAAAAATGCCACTGCAAGCAGTATTGCTGCTATTGCTGCCAACCTCCATCGTGACACCTCTTTGTGGCAGGTGCAGAAACAGCCAATGAATGCAAAGTAACCCCAAAGTCCTTGAAGGAATCTAAATTTTATCACTATTTAAAGCTAAGTCATATACGTTCTGCTGAACATCAGGAGCTATGCTGGAATTTTATAACCACAAAGCCCTCTTTATGGTCACAACTGATGCTGTAATTCTGGATGAAACATCTACCATATCCAGAGCCAACTGCAAATAAGTCTTGGCCTCCAGACAGTCCACTGCAATGTAAGCCTTAAACTTGTCCCTAGAGACGTCTGGCAACTTCTCTCTGATTTTGGGCACAGAGTCCCAATTACTTTAAACTAGATTCGTTGGGGGATGGTGACCAACACCCTGAGGGGAGTGGGAAAGTCGGATACCAGGAAGGAATGCAAAGAGGAATGAGCAAGAAAGGAGGACCCCTGATTCGAATGGAGAAGATGGGGCGATCAACTGGTTATCTGAGGTGTTTGTACACTAATGCGAGAAGCCTGGGCAACAAACAGGAAGAACTGGAGGCCCTGGCCCAGTCCAAGAAATATGATTTAATTGGGATAAGAGACTTGGTAGGATGACTTGCATGACTGGAGCGCTGTCATGGAAGGGTATAGACTGTTCAGGAAAAACAGGCAGGGGAGAAAAGGAGGAGTTGAACTATACGTAAGAGAGCACTATGATTGCTCAGAACTCCAGTATATAGAGGGAGAAAAACCTGTTGAGTGTCTATGGGTTAAGTTTAGAGGTGCAAACAACAGCAGTGATGTTGTGGTTGGTGTCTACTACAGGCCACCGAATCAGGTGGATGAGGTAGATGAGGCTTTCTTCAGACAACTGAGAGAAGCTTCCAGATCACAGGCCCTGGTTCTCGTTGATCTAATTGGGATTGGTCCTGCCTAGAGCAGGGGGCTGGACTTGATGACCTCCTGAGGTCTCTTTCAGCTCTATGGTTCTATGATTCTACTTTTATTGGAATAACATTTGCTGATTTGCAATGCACATCTGCCATGATGAAGTCAGAAATTTACCCTCCCATCAACTCTAGTCTCTGAGTTTGTTCATAGGGATGATTTACATCTAGTCATTTGCTGCTGCCACGGTGAGAGCTTATTTGTGAATAAAAACACTAAGAGCCCTGCACGAGGACATATCACTTTTCAGATCACTTAAAGGCGGTAATTAAACTGGGGTATTCCAAAGTGACTTGGCAGATGCCCACAAGGGTTTCATTTATTGAGAGCGCAACCATCCCTAAAGCTAAGGACTGGAGATGACATACCAACTTGTATGATCTCCTGCAGATACTCAGCCTGGATTCCCAAGATGGAAGCCACATACTCAAAGATTTCAGATATTGGCAAGGAAGAATATTGCGGAATCATCTAAAAAGGAAGAAGAATGAGGGAACAACACAGGCTAGTAGGTACTAGGCAAGGGAACCTGTCCCTGAGGGGTTTGTGCTGGTCCTCGTTCCAGTGCTGATCCACAGATTGAGAACAGTGCTTTGAAGTCAAGGGGGAAGTAGTAGTAGTCCCCAGAACAGATCTTGAGGAGCCTGGAAGTCATCTGGTGGAAACTAAGGAACCACCCAAGGAAGGAAATAAGTGTCAGCCTCATCCAGAACCCAATATGAAAAACTCATAGGTGCAGAGAACGAATGAGCATTCAATGCCATCAATACTGGAGCAAATGACAGAACCACGATTAAAGTCCATTGAACCTGATGAAAGTGTCTGTCGTAAGGACTTCATCACTACCAAAGGCAGCATCCATATTGGCTAACCTCTCAATACCACAAAGGACTTTGGCTTTGATTCTGAAGTCTAAGCCCCAGATGGTGTGAAATGCAATGCTCACAAGTGAGACAGCTACATGACCCAATCTGATGTTGACACAGATGTAGAAGCCATGTCATCTGACAACCCCTGGACTATAGGGGAATCAGGGACATAAAGACAAAGATGATCTGACACTGTCCCAATAGCATGGAGATGACTGGTACCAGTGCTGTTGTCACTGGACTCAACAGATGCCCAGTGGCCAATACTAGAATTGATAATACAGAGTCCAGCTGATCTCATTGTGAGCAGTTAGATGGGCCAGCTTTATAATGTGTACTGAAGGACTCTCACTCCTGGTCAGCACTCCTCTTAGAAGACAAAGGAGTCTCTCCAAGTCTTGGTATGGTCCTGATTGAGGAAGTGGTCCCAGAAGGCCAGAGAACCTAAGGAAGGAGAATGACTTTTTTTTTTTTTTTTTAAGGGGAAGCACTACATCTCAAGCCAGTAACTACACAGTGTTGACTCCCAAACAGCCCACAGGGCTATATGAGTAAGAGATCCCTACTTATGAAGCAGGCTTCACAGGCTGCTCTAAGAGGTGCTGTTTCAGACACAAGGTCTCTCACCACCTTGATCCTCTTCTTAAATGACTTGAGATTTAGAAAAGGTGCTCTATGTGCCCCTCTTGCAGGCACAACAAAAACCATGTGAGGAGCTTGCTCCTGGGGATGGCTACAACAGACAATATTTAAACATGGGTAGGGGCATCAACCAGAGCAACTAATTATCTATCCTAATTATGATAACAGTGCAAAGTGAAATACCACACAATGCTCTAACTCTACTCTTGGGTGGTGATAAAAAACTGAAGGGGTAGTGTGATGCTGCCCTTTCATAGCCAGGGAAAGGCTAGAGCACCATGCAAATGAGCAAAATTATCTGGTTTTGGTGTGCAGGGTGCTCACACACCCCTAACTACAACTATGTGAAGAAGAGCCAATTCTATCCAAGAACCTAGCAGACTGCTAGGTTAACTTCTCAGTTTCTAAAGTTCTCTATTATGAACAGCAGTGAGCCTGAAATCACAGAAAGGGAGAAAAATGACTAAATTGCTCCCCATTGTGGTAGAAAAGACTCAATCAAATCTATGCCTAATGTCCAGAACAGCAGATACCCATGTCTGAAGGTTTCATTCACTATTTCATTAATAAAAACAGTTTTTAATAAAATGTTTTCCTTCATATGCTTTACTACTAAGCTCATTTCCACTTTTCTGGATGTTATTAGACAGAATCTCTAAGAAGGTTAACAGAAAATATGTTTAACATCCATTAGGTTCAGTTTCATTTTTATATAAGGAGCACTGATGAACTATAAACAGCTCAATATGACCTTGCCACCCACCCCAATGTATTCTGGTTCAGTTCTGAAAAATATACATGTTCCAGTTAAGTAAAAACACTGATAATGACATTTTGAGGTACTTTCTTTAATTTAAAGAGTCTATCATTATTACAGAAACAAAAGTTTATAAGTAGAGAATCCTTATAAGGATTGATCCTTGGCATGCTATACTGCCAAGATACAGTGTAGCTGCAAGGCTCTATGTGAATTTTCAGATAAGTTGCTTTCATACACACACACTTGCTGAATGATCAAAATACTATTTTTACCAGCACAATGGAAAATAATGGCTCTCAAATAGTCCCTTTACCAGTGTGTCCTGAAATGTTTGTACAAAAGTAGAAATACACACCATATTATATTGTAGTATTAAAACCAGCTATTACGTAGGAAGTTTCTAGGAAATTCATCTCTATGAATTGAAATGTATGAAATATTAAAATGAAAACTAAGGAGTGTTGGTTACTTAGACTGGGTTCTATTTTACTGGTAGGTCAAATATACTACGAACATACAAGGTTTTTTATAAATTTCTAAACCCAGAGGAACTCAAACATTGAAGCAACATACATAGGCTAAGAGAATTCAATATCGTTCCAAGGCACTTACTGAATCTCCATGACTAGATGAAAATCGCAACAAATTAGGTCTGAAACCGTATATAATATAAAAATAACCTTTTCTTACAATTTACAAAATGTATTACAATCTTTATCTCTGCTAACCTGTAATTCTGGCTGTGTGTACAGAACTTTTTTGTTTTTAAATCAGAAACTATTTTCTAAAATTTTAGGGCAAATAATTTACAAATAAGATACACAAGAATTTAGAACATGCAGAGATTTCTTACATCTTCTGTTAATATTTTATGATTGCAACTTTATCAAATTATATTCCTACTTGCCCTGTACATATACAAAATAATGAATACATGGTAGTCAAAAGTTAGCAAAAAGTAGTCCATAAACTCAATTTGTCAAAAGTATCACTATATTAACAAATGTCTATAAGCAGTGTGTAACAGGGTTAAAAGACATTAAGGCAATAATACTTTGAAGTTATAAAATAAACCATATGTAATACTTTCTCCTAAGTGTAATAAGGCAGGTAGATGGCCCCAGCAAGAATTTAGGTTGTAATACTGGAATCCACTGTTGTGAATAATATTTAATGTGGGATGTAAAGTAAAAAGTGTACCATTCTGTAGTTATAACTACACTGTTTTGTGTTAGTCCCCAAAAAGTAAAAGAGTAGAATACTATTTATTTAGTTTTCAGTGGCACTTGACTTTTCCAGTATAATTTAAAGAGTGACCATTTTCTTTTTTCATTATGTCCATTCTGATGGTGGCTCTCTTGGTCCTCTGGGCTTTCCACAACGGTTACCGAAACCTAAACACAGAAAATATTTAAGTTGTCATCTTTGAAAAAGCAAAATCAGAAATATTAGCATTGAGAGGAATCACTATTGTTAAATCTGTGTCAGTATCTCCCACCTAAGATTAGGGATTTCATTGCGTATATGACTACATGATTAACTGATAAACCCAGGCTTATCAGTTAATCTTGTTGACTACATGTATTCCCCTCTCCCCCCCGCTGCCTCTGTATCAGAGACAGCCTGGGGGGGAGGGGCGAAGGGAGCAAGAGCCTGGGAGAAGCTAGCTTAAAAGCCAGCTCCCCATGAGCATGGGATCAATCCACTGGCCCCCTCCCACCTCCCGCAGAAGGTGAAGGGGGTAGGCTGGAGTCAATATGCACAGGGAACTGGCTTTCAAGCCAGCTCCCTGCGTGTACAGGCTCCATTAGACCTACCTGCCCCCT
The DNA here is from genome assembly GCA_032595735.1 of Pelochelys cantorii. Classification (NCBI taxonomy): domain Eukaryota; kingdom Metazoa; phylum Chordata; order Testudines; family Trionychidae; genus Pelochelys; species Pelochelys cantorii. Next base: position 324,957,429 of record CM064326.1, on the reverse strand, counting down.
CTTGCTGCCTCTTACAGAGGCAGTGGTGGGAGATTGGGATGGAGGGGGCAGGCAGGAGCGCACTGGCTGCCAGTGCCGCCGCCGGGGCTATTAAATAGTTGTGTAACTGGAAAGATTTAGTACAGTTACATGACTATTCAATTACACAACAGCTAACATCCCCTCTTAAGATTATTCTTTTTTTTTTTTTTTTTTTTTAGGGCCTTTTGACATCAGATTGCAAGTGGGTGATGAGTTAGGATGGGGTTCAGAAAAGGGCAACTAAAATGATTAGGGGTTTGGAACGGGTCCCATATGAGGAGAGGTTAAAGCGACTGGACTTTTCAGTTTAGAAAAGAGGAGACTGAGGGGGGATATGATAGAGGTATATAAAATCATGATTGGTGTGGAGAGGGCCGATAAAGAGAAGTTATTTATTAGTTCCCTAAATAGAAGAACTAGAGGACACCAAATGAAATTAATGGGTAGCAGGTTTAAAACTAATAAAAGAAAGTTCTTCTTCACAGAGCATGTAGTCAGCCTGTGGAACTCCTTGCCAGAGGAGGCTGTGAAGGCTAGGACTATAATAGAGTTTAAAGAGAAGCTAGATAATTTCATGGAGGCTAGGTCCATAAAAGGCTATTAGCCAGGGGATAAAATGGTGTCCTTGGCCTCAGTTTGTCAGAGGCTGGAGAGGGATGGCAGGAGACAAATCGCTTGATCATTGTCTTCGGTCCACCCTCTCTGGGGCACCTGGTGCTGGCACTGTCGGCAGACAGGATACTGGGCTAGATGGACCTTTGGTCTGACCCAGTACGGCCATTCTTATGTTCTTATGTACTATAAGTGGGCCTCATCCTCCCTGATTGGATCCACCTCATCATCTCTAGCCTGATTCTGGCCTGCATATTTATACCTGCCTCTGGAAATTTCCACTACATGCATCTGACAAAGTGGGTCTTTGCCCACGAAATCTTATGCTCCAACACTTTGGTTAGTCTATAAGGTGCCACAGGACTCCTCGCCGCTTCTGATAATTCTGTTATTTACTTTAGTTTAAACCAGGTTGCTTGGCACTGAAGATAGGTTTATCTGCCTGTAATTGCCAGGTTTACCACTGGTGCCCTTTTTAAAAATGCTATCACATCAACTATCCTCTAGTCATCTTGTACAGAAGCTGACTTAAATGACAATTTCTGTAACTTGCTAGTAGTTCTGCAATTTCACATCTGAGTTCCTTTGAACTCTTGGTGAATATCATCAAATCCTGGTGACTTATTACTGCTTAATTTATCAGTTTGTTCTAAAGCCTCTCAAATGACATCTCATTCTGGAATAATTGCTGAGATAAGTCGCTTAATAAGAATGAAATTCCCAAATCTAAGGCAATCACATTCTCAGCTTTGAACCGATACAAAGAACTCAGCTCTCCCGGAATCTGTCATCCTTGAGTGCTTCTTTTGCATCTCAATTGTCCAGTGGCCCCCTATTCGTTTTCAGCAGGCTTTCTGCTTCTGATGAATTTAAAGTATTTGCCAAAAAAAATTAAGTCTTTGGATAGTTTTTCTTCAAATTCTCTTTTGGCCTTCGTAATTCTATTTTTACATGTCATTTGACAGACTTTGCATTTCTGATTTCCTCAATAGGATTTAACTTCCACTTTTTAAAAGGATGCTACTTTTTAAAAGAGCTACTAAATGGAAAGTACACACTGAATAGTTCAACAATTGTAATAAGTGTATGTACTAAATTTAAACAAATACAAAAAGGGTCCATTTTGAATTAACCTCAGTTATCAATGTCTGTTATTACTACCGGAGTTTCTGAAATTTGACCTTTTATATCAGTGGAACTGGAAAGAGGATTCTGAGGTATAGTATCAATTGGTGGTCTGTTGTCCATTTCAAGATTATCTGGAAAACAAGAGATTTTACTATAAATATGCTAGACAAACAATTCTTAATTTTAAAATGATGCTTTCAGATCAAACTTGGCTCAAATTTTACCCTCTGTAGATACTAAAGCTTTTATAAAATCCAAGACTAATACAAAACTGTTTTTTCTGCAGTAGAGAAAGTTATTTTTTCTGTTAACACCACATAAAAGTATTTATAACACTGCTCTGATAACAGCCAAAATGCTTCTGAAATAAATGTAGTCAAACTTTACTAATTCTGGGTCACTGAGAATGAAAATGATGCTTAAAATTGTTGATTGGCTCTAGTTTTCAAGATATGCTATTGAGTCAGTATATACGACCCTTGACTTGGGAATGGCGGAGGATAAGTGAGTTATAAAGGGAAGGGATCTCAATTTAAACCAGAAATGACTAAAATACATCTTTGACTGGATCTATGAATAAATCTATGACTGGGTTTGGACAGTATTTGCTTTTTAGGCAAAACAATGAATGATGCAATCTGAAGCTGGTATTGCATCATACAGGATATGAATTGCATCATGTTATTCCTAGAAGTCATGGATGATGCAATCATAACGAAGCTTACATCACTCTGCTGAACAAATTGCCCTATATCAGCTCTAGAAATCATACAGTGTCGTGCTCTCTTATTTGTCAGTGTTTGATTTTGCAAAGGGACACATTTCTGTTTAGCCAAAGTGAGCAGAGATGCCTCGTACTTGTGTGAACAGTGCAGATAACTTCTGCTATGTTTGTGGTGAAGTGACTTTTGCATCACAAAAGCGCAGTATAACCACTATGGTTAAGAAAGCCTATCACCTTTATTTTGGCTGCAAAATTGGAGATCGGGACAAGAGGTGGGCCCCACACATATGCTGCAACACTTGTGCAACAAATCTTCGCCAGTGGTTGAACAGGAAAAGGAAATCTATGCCTTTTGCAGTGCCAATGATTTGGAGAGAGCCAACAGATCATACCAGCAATTGTTACTTCTGCATGGTGCCTCCAGTTGGGAAATGTGTGTCAAAGAAGAAAAAGTGGACTATGCATTATCCAAACATTCCATCAGCTATACGCCCAGTACCCCACGGAGAAGGACTGCCGGTTCCTGATGCACCAGAATCATTCTCACTTGAGTTAGACGAGGAAGAGGAAGAGGATGAAACTTCTGGTCCTGAACCATCAATGTCACAGGACCCACATTTTCTCCCATCCTCCTCCTCTAAACCACACCTCATAACACAAGGTGAACTGAATGACCTTGTCAGGGATTTGGAACTACCCAAGAGTAAGGCAGAGCTGTTGGGCTCCAGACTACAGCAGTGGAATCTCCTGGCAGGTGATGTTAGGGTTTCCATGTTCCGTGACCGTCAAAAGGATCTTGTCCCATTCTTCTTCATGGAAGGTGACCTTGTAGCCTACAACAACATCGATGAACATAAGAACATAAGAACATAAGAACGGCCGTACCGGGTCAGACCAAAGGTCCATCTAGCCCAGTATCCTGTCTGCCGACAGTGGCCAGCACCAGGTGCCCCAGAGGGGGTGGACCGAAGACAATGATCAAGCGCTTTGTCTCCTGCCATCCCTCTCCAGCCTCTGTCAAACAGAGGCCAAGGACACCATTTTATCCCCTGGCTAATAGCCTTTTATGGACCTAACCTCCATGAAATTATCTAGCTTCTCTTTAAACTCTGTTATAGTCCTAGCCTTCACAGCCTCCTCTGGCAAGGAGTTCCACATGCTGACTACACGCTGTGTGAAGAAGAACTTTCTTTTATTAGTTTTAAACCTGCTACCCATTAATTTCATTTGGTGTCCTCTAGTTCTTCTATTTAGGGAACTAATAAATAACTTTTCTTTATCGGCCCTCTCCATACCACTCATGATTTTATACACCTCTATCATATCCCCCCTCAGTCTCCTCTTTTCTAAACTGATGGTGTGATGGCAGCCCTCAACATCGTTCACGATCCAGATGAGTGGAGACTGTTCATGGATTCATCGAAGATGAGTCTTAAAGCTGTTTTGCTGCATAATGGCAATGTTTTGCCATCAATTCCAGTTGGTCATGCAGTCCATATGAAGGAAACCTATGACAACATGAAACAACTTTTGAGGTGCATAAACTATGACCAACATCAGTGGCAGCTTTGTGGTGATTTGAAGGCTGTTGCTCTCTTGCTTGGTCTGCAGACTGGATACACAAAGTACTGCTGTTTTCTCTGCGAATGGGATAGTCGTGCAAGAGATTCTCACTACATCAAGATAGACTGGCCACTCCGACAGTCATTGGAGCCTGGGAGGAAAAGTGTTCAGCATCCACCACTTGTTGAATCGAGGAAGATTTTGTTACCACCCTTACACATCAAGCTGGGTCTGATGAAGAACTTTGTCAAGGCCATGGACAAAACACAAGCAGCTTTCAAGTACCTCCGTGGAAAATTTCCAAGGTTAAGTGAAGCTAAGATAAAGGAAGGTGTCTTTGTTGGTCCTCAGATTCGTGAACTTCTTCGAGATGATGCATTTGACCATGCACTGCGTGGCAAGGAAAAGATGGCATGGAAAGCCTTCCAGGTAGTGGCAATAAATGTTCTGGGAAACAACAAGGCAGACAACTACAGGTTGGTGGTGGAAAACCTCCTCAAGGCATACAAAAGCCTGGGTTGCAACATGTCACTAAAGATACATTTTTTGCACTCTCATCTAGATTTTTTTCCACCGAACTGCAGAGCAGTGAGCGACGAGCACGGCGAGCGGTTTCACCAGGATATTGCAACAATGGAGAAACGCTATCAGGGCAAATGGAGCCCATCAATGCCTGCAGACTATTGCTGGACAGTGACAAGAGATGCTCCATTTAATGACTACAAGAGAAGCCAAGAAGCGCCGAGTAGACACTGAATAGGACTAAACTATGTACATAATAGTTTTTTGCCTTTTGTTTCATAATAAATTTTATTTATATAACCCTTTTGCTGATTTTTAAAGTGTTACATAAACAGGACAGGTGAAATATCATGTAAAGCAACCATAAACACATGAAAAGACCTGGGTTTACAATTTATGATTAAAACTCTACTATCTACACAATATACATAGACGTAAAATGTAAAAACTTAAATATCTTGGAAACAGTAGCCAATCAGTTGTTTTAATTGTCATATTTGAATTCAGCACATCAAAATACATAATAAATAGCACATTTTATCTCTGAAGCAGACGACTTCTAAAAAATTGTAGACCAGTGTAATGCAAGCACTGCAACACTGAGAATTGAAAGTGCTTATAGTAAAGTTCCAGCAGTCGAACTAATGCCATTGGTTTTCACTGACAAATCTTAGAGAAATTCAGATATTACATTCTCACTTATATTCATCCAAAGTAAACAATATTTTAAAATTCCATTCAGTTTTTACATTCTAACATTATCTAACTAATAACAATGGTAATCATGTAAAATATAATTTAAATTCATGGTTTCCTTTAATATTGTTATAAGTACTTGAATTCATGCTTTCCTTTCAGCTTACATTTGGTGCCACTAAGCAACAGAAATGAATGAAAATATTTCAGCCTTAAAACAATTTTATCTCCTTAATGAAGCACCAAGATAGAGTGTTTGTGATATTAGCTCATACTGTAAAATAAAATGAAAATTAACGCTCTTTCTATATATGTATAGTTTGGGGATGAATGGGAAAAAAATAGGACTGTGTGTGTACATTGGCATAACACCTAAAGTTGAGTAGGAACAATTTTTATGTCAAGTTGCTGAAAACTTATTATTGTAACAAAGTACAACAGACTATAGACTAGAAAAACTATAGTAGTTTTAAAAAGGAATAAAAAATATAAGATGTTTAGTGAATATACAATGCTCACCTTCAGAATCTGAACCAATTCAGGAGCTACTTCAAACAAGGCAACTATTTCCTTCTGATTAGGAATGTAAAATCCCATTTAACTAGTTCACCGGTTAAATATTAAGTTTAGCCAGTTAACCAGTTAAATGGGGTGGGGGCACTACTCCAGCCCCCACCAGTTAACCATTTAACCATTAACATCCCTACTTTTGATCTCCCACCATTACTTCAAGGTAAGGTAACTCACAGTTGACTAGTAACAAAGCATGTTATTAGTTTGCAAGTTTCCTATATATTTAAGAATTAAATCAATCACTTACCAAGTTTTACACGTCCATCTGTTTTCAAGCCCTGTTAATATGAAATATTTATTTTAAATTTCTGTAGGATGCCTCAAAATACTTTGTTAAAGAATATCTAAGATATTCAAGATAAAAAGCAAACTTTTCTGTAAGGAGATACTATAATCAGAATTGGAAAACATTACACTTTCTGATGCCACAGAAGACTCTAAGTTAATAAAATATGATAGTCTCATGGTAACAAGTGATGATAGCGAATACATGAAGTACTGTTAAAACGATTGTTTCCATTCTGGAATGTTAGCAAAATAATGCAAGTTGTGTTGCATAAAAGATGACCTGGAAAGCTTTTAAAGTTTGGGTGGTTTTTTTTTTTTTTTTTTCATTTTATGAGATTCATGGTCCATAAAGACTAATTTCTACCTTATTTTTGTCAAAATTAAGATTTTCTAGCTTTTTAAAAATTTAAAATAGTGATTCTGATCTTTCTGCTCTCCCCCACAAGTTTAAGGAAAACCAAGAGTTGTTCAAGGGACTTAAGCTTTGTCTCCAGCTGACACTTCTATTTGTATAACAAAGGCCAACTTTCCACTTTCAGTATCCCCTGTATTTATACACTGCTAAATTGATTTAGTTAACATTGTTACAGTATTTTTATTGAAGATACTATATTGTTGCATCCTGTCACAAAGTATGGGAAGGGAGAAAATACTCGCAGGAGCTTAGATTACAGCTCAGTGATAGTCGTCATGGGGTTTGTGAGCTGCTATGGCAAAACTCAAGGAGGAATCAAGAGAAGAAATGTTGTATTTAAAACATTAGGAAGACTTACATAATATATGAGGGTGGTTAGAAAAATTCAAAAAAAATTTTCAGGTTGTCTTCAAACTATGAAATTAATTCATGTTCCTATTCTACATTCATGTTGCTCCTTTCTGTGATCATCTTTCATACTGCCTAATCTAGGATATTACTAATGACTGCACTAATGAATAGAATTAAATTTAAAAAAAAATTTAAGTGCAATTGGCTTACCCAGTTAAGTAGCTGCATGATTTAGTCACCACTAGCACAAGATGATAAAATGTCCTAACTATGCTATAGATGAAAGATTACATCATCTGAGAAATTAACCTCCGTGTTTGGAGTTCTTTGGATATTTCATTACTTTCAGAAGTTTTCATCTTATTTAATGAACTTTCTATCTTGTGGGTAAAGCCAAGACCACTTGTACTATAATGTGGTGAAGCCCTTAATGGGGACCTGCAAAGAAATGCTTTGGACTGTGCCCATTGTTTCTCTCCCTTCCCTTTTCTTGAGCTTCTTTATGACATGGAGAAAGCTTGAAAGGTTGTGATTTTTAGTTTATTTTTTTCATATTAAAAACATAAGTCTTGGGCTTCCAAGACACTTAAACGCTTTGAAAGCATTTGCTCACGTCCCACTTTCAAAAGGCATCTACATCCCTAAATTACTAGATTGCTTTTGAAAAGGGGAGTTAGAGTAAGGGTAAAAAAGTTACAAGAACACCTACCCTATAGGACAATGGACAACTGGAAAAAAATCAATAAGTTTTCATTTAGTGTACCTGAGATATTAAAAAGTTATTTTTATTTCAACTATTTTTGTTAACCTATTTAACTAAAAACATGCTCATGAAAAGCTCCAGATCCACATTTCTCAATCATCCAAGACTTCATCTAACAGTAAAACCTTCATACTCTCTGTATTTTAAGAAAAACTCATCTTGGAAAAATATCTTCTCAAGTTCCTTAAACATCAAAAGCATATTAATACTCCTAATATACACAGTAAAATTATTGTTTCTATTGCAGGTCACCTTTAATATGGCTACAATTTTGTATAGGGCATAGGATTGGTGAAATATAATTTTTTGCAACTGAAAGGAGAGAGGAATTGTTCCTAGCATTAAAATTTCAAAAGGCAAAGGAGAACAGTTTGAATATAGGTAGCATTTAAACTCATTAATAGAATGTTCAACTTCTGATTTTAATTATCACTTCTGGTTGTAAATCTAGAAAAGCTCTGTTCTACCACTTCATCTGAAGTACTGGTGACAAAAATATGCACAATGTTAGCACTCAAAATTCAGAACAACATATGTAGAAAAGAAGTTCATGTTTTAATGTAAAATTTAAATTGGTATAGGTCACCAATTTAAGCAAAGGGCATTTAAATTGGTCAGTTGAAGTTTATCAATAGTTAAACATATTTTTAAAAAATACCTTACAGTTGTAAGTTTAGTTCTAAAAGCCAAAAGTTAGCATGGACTTGTCATTCATACTTACTGTAGATACTGTTTGTTCAGGAAGATTCTGATCATTAGGTGTACTCCTTTCAACAGATCGTGAAAATGTAACAGGGTTGGTTAAAGGTGCATCTGAGAAAAATGAAATTTTAAAATCAAAATATATTTCAGAAATTTATAAATGGTGGAGGTTTTTTGAGTTTCAATACCACACTAAAAACCTTCCTAACACACCTTTGGAGATGGGAGACAGTGGGTCGCTGGTGTGAGTGGATAATCTAAGGCAGGCTCAACTGGCACTTTTTCATCAGTGCCAGAGAGCTGTGTTTCTTTGCCCTCTTCCCTGGTACCAGGAACGAAGAGTGGTAAAAGGTGGGCACTGGTGGTACACTTCACACTGATGCCATGCTGCTAGGAAATTCATGCTGGCCTGACTCGGATGCTGGGCGGAAGGCGAATTCCATTACGAGAGCCCTGAGCATGATACATCTCTCCTTTTGCATGTAAGGCAGAGAGTTCATACAAATCCAGCACTTCTCTTTGACATGTGCTTCTCCAAGGCACAAGAGGCAGCTGCCCTGGGGATCATTATCAGGTAAAGGCCTGTTACAGGAATTGCATGCCCCTCCAGGGACAAAGTCCATCCTGGGACTTAACACTAAATACTATGTTTAACTTACTTAATTTAACACTTAGATATTTAACACGGACAACAACCAAGTACAAGCCTAATGGCAAAGTTCAAGATAAGGGGGGGGGAAAATGGTAACTCACCTTTGAAACTGTTGTTCTTCAAGATGTATTCTTATATCTATTCCAATTAGGTGTGTGCACATGCTGCAGCTGCCAGAAAATTTTTCCCCTAGCTGCTACCCGTTGAGTCAGCTGTGGAGCCCTCTGGATCAGCACTGGTGCAATGCCCTATATATGACCCAAGAGCCCCTGAGTTCCTTCTTGCTGGCTACTCCGACAGCGGGGAAGGAGAGTGGGTATTGAATAGATAGGAGCAACACAGCTAAAAGAATAGTTACAAAGATGAATAACTGTTTTTTCTTCGAGTGATTGCTCACATGTATTACAACTGAGGAAAAATCACAAGCCTTACCCTCGAGGAGGGGGTCAGTCAGAGCGTGGCTGACTCAAAGACTGCATCCACCTGCTGACAGAAGCATCCCTGAAAGGTAGAATCCTGCCTTAACTGTTGCACGATGGTAAAGTGCAATGGTAAAGTATACACCAAGGACCAAGTCATGGCTCTGCAGATTTCCTGGAGGGCACGTGGAGCCAGGAAAGGTGGTAGAGAGACCGTAGCCAAATCATAATACACGTGGATACATACCATGATCCAAAATGAGATGCGTTGCACAATAAGACAGGTATATTCATACACATGATTTGTCACCACTATAAACAGCTCCAAGGACTTGTGAAAAAGGCTTGGCCCAGTCGATGTAGAAAGTGAGTGTTGGCCTCACATCCAGGGAGAGCAATCTTTATTGCTGGTGAGGCTTCAGGTAGAACACAGGGAGAAAAATATCCTGCCCGCTATGGAAACTGGAGATCACTTTCGGAAAAAGGCCAGCTGAACCTTGTTCTTGTGGAAGACAGTACATGGGGGTTCCAACATCAGAGTCCAAGCTCTAATACCTGCTGAGCAGAGGTAATTACAACCAGAAAGGCCACCTTCTAAGAAAGATAAAGCAGGGAGAACATGGCCATAGGCTCAAAAGGGAGAACCCATGAGTGCTAAGAGGACCAAGATAAGGTCCTAGGCAGGGAAAGGATGCTAAGCCAGAGGGTGAAATCCATCCATACCCTTGAGGAAGCACCCAACAAAGGGACTCGAGGATAGACAATGGCCAGGCTCTCTAGGATGGAAAGCAAAGAAGGTGCACCTAGCGGCCATAAGCAATGAAGTCGCTACGCCTTGCTGCTTCAGACACCAGATACTCCAGTACCTGAGGCACAGAGGCAGATAGAGGGTCTAGAATGTGCTGCAGGCACCAGCACAAAAAATGCTTCCACTCAGAGGCAGGAAGACCTCTATTAGGCTCACTTCGCCAAGGAAGATCTGCTGAACTTGTTCTGAGCAGGGCAGCTCGGCTGTAAGGTGGAGGGAGCAAAGGACTGGGTGGTGGAGACAACCCGTGGTCCTGCGTGATGAGGTCAACACAGGAAGCAGAATTGGCAGTTGTACTGATAGCTCCAAAAAAGTGGGGTACCAATGCAGATGAGTCCACACTGGGGCTATCAGGATAACGTTCACCCTATCTCTGCAGAACTTGAGGGGCACCTTGTGGACCAACAGAAACACAGGAAATGTTCACAGGAAAGTCAGTATGCCATGAAATTAGGAAGGCATCTACTACAGACCCCTGGTTGCGGTTGTGAAATGAGCAGAGGCGAGGACACTTCCAATTGGCCCCTATTGAGAAGAGATCGGGCTGGGGAAACCCCACTTCTGGAAAACAGTACAAAGAACATCCCACCTGATTTACTATTTGTGGGCAAAGACACGATGGCTGAGGTTATCCACCAGCAAATTCTGGGCCCCCAGAAGGTACAAAGCCTCCAGGTGACTAGAATGGGCTATGTACGATTCCTACAAACGACGGGCTTCTTGGCAAAGGAGGGGCTTCTTGCTGCTCTGTTTGTTGATGTATACACGGTAGTCATATTGTCTTGTCAAGACCACCATGCATTGATCCCAAAGATGTGGCAGGAAAGTAAGGCACATGAGGTGAACTGCCTCATAAAAAAAGGAATAGAGAATAAGATAGAAGATATCTTATTGCCTCTATATAAAACCATGGTATGCCCACATCTTGAATACTGTGTACAGATGTGGTCACCTGATCTCAAAAAAAGATATATTGGCATTGGAAAAGGTTCAGAAAAAGGCAACAAAAATGATTAGGGGTTTGGAATGGATCCCATATGAAGAGAGATTAAAGAGACTGGGACTTCTCAACTTAAAAAAGAGGAGACTAAGGGGGGATAGGATAGAGGTCTATACAATCACAACTGATGTGGGAAAAGTGAATAAGGAAAACTTATTTACTTATTCCCACAATATAAGAACTAGGGGTCACCAAATGAAATTAATAGGCAGCAGGTTTAAAACAAACAAAAGAAAGTTTTCCTTTACTCAGCGCACAGTCAACCTGTGGAACTCCTTGCTAGAGGATGCGGTGAAGGCTAGGACTTTAACAGGGTTCAAAAAAGAGCTAGATTCATGGAGGTTAGGTCCATCAATGGCTATTAGCCAGGGTGGGTAGGAATGGTGTCCCTAGCTTCCGTTTGTCTGGAAATGGGTGACAGGAGAGGGATCACGTGAGGATTACCTGTTGTGTTCCCTCCCTCTACGGCATCAGGTATTGGCCACTGTCGGCAGACAGGATACTGGGCTAGATGGACCATTGGTGTGACCCAGTATGGCCGTTCATGTGGACTCGCAGTATGTCTGCTGTCCACCTCACCTGCATGGTGAGCCCCCTGAGGTCAGTCCTCCTCCAACCCAAAGAGGATGCATCTGTGGTAAGAGAGAGAAAGGGTTGAGGGCAAGAAATTGTATGATGGCCATAACTGAAAAGGGACCCAACCATTAATGGAAGACAAGGATTGTGTGATGAGGCACCATGACCACGATGTCCAAGCTGCTGCACACCAGCCAATACGTCGACACTAGCCAAGACTGGAGGGGACAGACGCAAGCCTAGCAAACTGGACTACGTGTGTACATGCCACCACACAGCTCATGAATCTGAGGCATGTCCAGGCTGTGGTCACTGGGAAGTCTGTAAGTGACCACAAGAGCTGGGTCAGTGCCTCAAACTGCTGCTCTGGTAAAAACACCCGAGCCTTGGTGGCATCAAGCACTGCTCCTACGAACTTGATCCGTTGCATGAACATGGGAGTTGACTTGTCAGGATTAAGGAGCAGGTCCAATCCAAGCAGAACATCCAGCATGGTGACATGAGCATCCACTTGCCAACAGGAGCAGCCCCATAAGAGGAAATCATCCAGGTAAGGATATAACTTGAATACTATGCTGCCTAAAGAAGGCTGCTACTGCCGCCATAAATTTGCTAAATATCACTGCTCTACAGCCAAAATGCTTCTGAAATAAATGTAGTCAAACTTTACTAATTCTGGGTCACTGAAAACGAAAATGATGCTTAAAATTGTTGATTGGCTCTAGTTTTCAAGATATGCTATTGGGTCAGTATATACGACCCTTGACTTGGGAAGGGCGGAGGATAAGTGAGTTATAAAGGGAAGGGATCTCAATTTAAACCAGAAATGACTAAAATACATCTTTGACTGGATCTATGAATAAATCTATGACTGGGTTTGGACAGTACTTGCTTTTTAGGCAAAACAATGAATGATGCAATCTGAAGCTGGTATTGCATCATACAGGATATGAATTGCATCATGTTATTCCTAGAAGTCATGGATGATGCAATCATAACGAAGCTTACATCACTCTGCTGAACAAATTGCCCTATATCAGCTCTAGAAATCATACAGTGTCGTGCTCTCTTATTTGTCAGTGTTTGATTTTGCAAAGGGACACATTTCTGTTTAGCCAAAGTGAGCAGAGATGCCTCGTACTTGTGTGAACAGTGCAGATAACTTCTGCTATGTTTGTGGTGAAGTGACTTTTGCATCACAAAAGCGCAGTATAACCACTATGGTTAAGAAAGCCTATCACCTTTATTTTGGCTGCAAAATTGGAGATCGGGACAAGAGGTGGGCCCCACACATATGCTGCAACACTTGTGCAACAAATCTTCGCCAGTGGTTGAACAGGATAAGGAAATCTATGCCTTTTGCAGTGCCAATGATTTGGAGAGAGCCAACAGATCATACCAGCAATTGTTACTTCTGCATGGTGCCTCCAGTTGGGAAAGGTGTGTCAAAGAAGAAAAAGTGGACTGTGCATTATCCAAACATTCCATCAGCTATACGCCCAGTACCCCACGGAGAAGGACTGCCGGTTCCTGATGCACCAGAATCATTCTCACTTGAGTCAGACGAGGAAGAGGAAGAGGATGAAACTTCTGGTCCTGAACCATCAATGTCACAGGACCCACATTTTCTCCCATCCTCCTCATAACACAAGGTGAACTGAATGACCTTGTCAAGGATTTGGAACTACCCAAGAGTAAGGCAGAGCTGTTGGGCTCCAGACTACAGCAGTGGAATCTCCTGGCAGGTGATGTTAGGGTTTCCATGTTCCGTGACTGTCAATCTTGTCCCATTCTTCTTCATGGAAGGTGCTCCATTTAATGAATACAAGAGACAAGCCAAGAAGCGCCGAGTAGACACTGAATAGGACTAAACTATGTACATAATAGTTTTTTGCCTTTTGTTTCATAATAAATTTTATTTATATAACCCTTTTGCTGATTTTTAAAGTGTTACATAAACAGGACAGGTGAAATATCATGTAAGCAACCATAAACACATGAAAAGATCTCGGTTTACAATTTGATTAAAACTCTACTATCTACACAATATACATAGACATAAAACGTACAAACTTAAATATCCTGGAAACAGTAGCCAATCAGTGGTTTTAATTGTCATATTTGAATTCAGCACATCAAAATACACAATAAATAGCACATTTTATCTCTGAAGCAGACGACTTCTAAAAAATTGTAGACCAGTGATATCTGAGGTACTGTAGAAAGTCCAAGGGGAGGGCAGTAAAAGTGGTGGTTACCCACTAGAAAATGGAGGTAGTGCCTGTGAGTTGGTTTGATCACTACATGGAAGTAAGAGAAGGTTACTCACCTGGTGCAGTAACTGGAGTTCGAGATGGTTGTCCCTGTGGGTGCTGCACCTTGAGGTGCGCCAGTGCTGCTGCACCTCTTGTCGGAGACTGTTGACAACAGTGCCTCCCCCCAGTTGGCTGCGCACGTGGAATGCCGGTGTGCGACATTTGAAACAGCTATGCCGCGTGCACAGCTAACCACTTCCTCAGTTCCTTCTCTGACCTGGGTGTAGTTGGATTCGAAGCAAAGGAGAGGAGGGTGGGTGTTGGAGCACCCTTAAGGACAACCATCTCGAAGAACTCCAGTTACTGCACCAGGTGAGTAACCTTCCCATCTTCGAGGCATGTCCCCATGGGTGCTCCACCTTGAGGTGACTATGAAGCAGTATTCATGGTTGGTGGTGGGCACTTCAGTGAATCTGACTCAGTAACTGCAAGTATCATTTGGCCAAAACGCGCATTAGCATCTTCAAACGACTGGATGGCATAGTGCTGCGTGAAGGTATACGCTGAATCCCATGTGGCAGCTTTGTAGATTTCTACTGGTGGTACTCCCCTCAGGAAAGCTGTTGCCATTGCTCTCATGGAGTGAGCCCATATGTTTGATAGGCTCCTTTGGAACATGTTATAAGCTAGATGTATACAGCCCGAGATCCATTTAGACAGTCTTTGTCTGAATATAGCTAACCCTTTTGATCTCTCTGTAGATGACAGTCGCAGAGATTTGCGAAAGGGTTCTGTACATTGTAAGAAGGCGACTACCCTCCAAATGTTGAGGGTGTGTAGCACCCTTTCTCTCTGATCCTTATGGGGTTTAGGGAAGAAGACAGGAGTATCCGCATGTGTTTATGGGTCCATTTAAGTGGAATGAGATAAGTACTTCGGGGAGAAATTTGGGGTAAGTACGGAGGACCACTCTGTCCTTATCAAATATCGTGTATGGAGAGTCTGCTATTAGTGCTCCTAGCTTGCTAGCTCGTCCACTGTTCTTGCAGAGGTAATTGCAACTAGAAAAGCAACCTTCATTGATACATGTAGAAGGGAACAGGTGGCTAATGGCTCAGAGGGATTATCTATGAGTGCCCTGAGGACGAGGTTGAGGTCCCAGGCTGGAACTGGGTCTTTTCATGGTGGAAATATATTGTGTAGACCCCGGAAGAACCTCTTGATGGACGGGAGAGTGAAGACAGAAAAGCCCTGTATTAGCGGCTGTAAGAACATAAGAATGGCCATACTGGGTCAGACCAAAGGTCCATCTAGCCCAGTAGCCTGTCTGCCGACAGTGGCCAGCACCAGGTGCCCCAGAGGGGGTGGACCGAAGACAATGATCAAGCGATTTGTCTCCTGCCATCCTTCTCCAGCCTCTGACAGACAGAGGCCAGGGACATCATTTCTATCCCCTGGCTAATAGCCTTTTATGGACCTAACCTCCATGAAATTATCTAGCTTCTCTTTAAACCCTGTTATAGTCCTAGCCTTCACAGCCTCCTCTGGCAAGGAGTTCCACCGGTTGACTACGTGCTGTGTGAAGAACTTTCTTTTATTAGTTTTAAACCTGCTACCCATTAATTTCATTTGGTGTCCTCTAGTTCTTCTATTATGGGAACTAATAAATAACTTTTCTTTATTCACCCTCTCCACACCACTCATGATTTTATATACCTCTATCATATCCCCCCTCAGTCTCCTCTTTTCTAAACCAAAAAGTCCCAGTCGCTTTAACCTCTCTTCATATGGGACCTGTTCCAAACCCCTAATCATTTTAGTTGCCCTTTTCTGAACCCTTTAAGGCCAAAATATCTTTTTTGAGGTGGAGAAGACCACATCTGTACACAGTATTCAAGATGTGAGCGTACCATAGTTTTATACAGGGGCAGTAAGATATTCTGTGTCTTATTTTCTATCCCTTTCTTAGTGCTGCTATGGTGGCGAGATGTACTTTAATTGAACTTAGTGATAGTCCTGATTTGTGTAGTTCGAGTAGGTAAGTACTTTTGAAACTCCAGACTCTGTAGGAGCGCAGTTCTGTTTCGAGCACCAGGATCGTGAAACGACACCATTTTTGTTTATATGGTTTTCTGGTGGCAGGCCTGCAACAGTTCACGAGGATTTGCTGCATTTTTGGGGGGTACTCCCCTTCTGCTGGTGTTAAACCAATTACCATCCATGTGTGAAGAGGGAGTATGAGGACGTCTGGGTGGTGCATCTGCCTGTTCTGTTGTGAGAGCAGATATCGGACTGGAGGAAGGCAGTATGGTGGACATATCTGCTACAAATAAGTGTAAGGACACCAGGTTTGTCTGGGCCAACTCAGGGCTATGAGTATGATTTTGGCTTTGTCTTGCTTGATTTTCAGAATAGTGCATTGGATCAATAGAAAGGTGGGAATGCGTACAGGAGGGGTGCTTCCGATTTTATGCTGATTGGGGACCCATGCCCACTCTGGAGCAATAATACGGACACCTCTTCTTTTTGTGGGCGGCGAAGATGTTTTCCAGTGGAAATCCCCAATTCTGAAATAGATGGTTCAGTATGGTGGAGTTGATCTCCCACTCATGTTTGTGTAGGAAGTTTCTGCTGAGACAGTCTGCCAGGACGTTGTCCTTGCCTGGGCAGTAGGTTGCAATCAGTATTATGTTTCTCAGGATGCACCATTCCCAGTTTCACCGCTTCCCAACATAGCAGGTAAGATCAAGCTCCCCCTTGTCGACTGATATAACACATGGTTGTGACACTGTCCGTTAGTATCTGAACTGTTTTGTTATGGATCAGTAGTAGAAAATGAACACACACATTGAACAATGCCCTGAGTTTGAGTAAATTTATGTGTTTGTTTGTTTGCTTCCTTGTCCCATTGGACTTGGACTACATTTGCCCAAATGGGCTCCCCAGGCCATTAGTGAGACGTCTGTCATGACTGTTATTGTTGCAGGTGGTTGCTAGAAAGAGACCCCTCTATACATATTGTGATGCACTGTCCACCATTTCTGTACGGACTTTGTTTTGTTTGGCATGGAGAGGTGTCTGTTTATATGGTATATGTGTGACCTGTACACTGTTCTTATCCAGGCCTGCAGTGGTCTCACGTGCAGTCGGGCATAGGGTGCCACAAATGTGGCTGCTGCATGTGTCCCAGTAGTTGTAGGCAGTGACATGCTGTTATAGATGGTCTGGCTTGTGCCAGGGATATCAGGTCCTTGACAGCTGTGAACCTGTGTTCTGGTAGTGATGCTATTGCCTTTCTGCAGTCCAAGAGTGTTCCTATGGATTCTATGGTCTGAGTGGAAGTGAGGACACACTGTGCCAGATTTATTTGTAGGCCCAGAGTGTCAAACAGTGTTCTGGCAGTTACTACTGCCTTCTGTGTCACGCGCCATGGCACCTGTTAGCAGGCAATCGTCTAGGTATGCAAATATGGTGATGCCCCCTTTCCTTAGGTGGGCAGACACCACCACCAGTACCTTTGAGAAGACCCTTGGGGCTGTTGAGAGCCCGAAAGACAACACTTTGTATTGGAAATGTAGGCCCCTTATCACGAACTGCAGAAACTGTCTGTGGGACGGACAGTATTGAGATATGAAAATATGCATCCTGAAGGTCGAGGGGATAGCCAAGCTCCCTTTTCCAAGGTAGAAATGGTGGTGGCTAGGGTTACCATCTTGAAACATTGATAACGAACAAATCAATTGAGTTTTTGGAGATCTAAGATCCGTCTCCAACCCCCTGACTTCTTGGTGGTGAGGAAGTAGTGGGAGTAGAATCCCTTCGCCTTTGTTCTGATGGTACCTCTTCCATAGCCCCTAATTGTGTTGTGCCACTTCCACGAACACATGTTCATGAGAGGGGTTCCTGGAAAGGGATGGGGAGAGGGGTTTGGGAATGGGGGATGGTAGTGAATGGTATGTAGTAACCTGTCTTGATGGTCTCCAGCACTAACTTGTCCATGGTGATGGTCCACCATGCTGGATAAAACACAGCTAGTCTGCCGCCAAACATTGTATAGTGTTTGGATTGCTGCTTTGGAAATCTCAGTGCTGTCTGATTCCTAACCAAACCCTCAAAATGTCTGACAGGCTGTTGAGAGTTGTTGTGTGGTCACCTGGTCAGAGGCCTGTTGTCATAGTGTCTCGGCTGTTGGTTAAACGGGATTGGTTTATATCTCTGTGTGAAAGATCTTCCCAGTTCTCTCTTATTCACAGGTACGTGGATGCCTAGGTTTTTTAGTGGTGCTCATGAGTCCTTCAGCATATGGAGGGAGGCATTGGTGGATTCAGCAAAAAGCTTGATGTCCTTGAATGGCAGATGGTCAACTATGGACTGGACCTCCCTTGGGAAGCAGGAAAGTTGGAGCCACGAAGCATGTCTCATGATGATTGTTGATGCTAGGGATCCGGAGGCCGTGTCCACTGACTCTAAAGTGGCCTGTAGGGCTGTTCTGGAGATCAATGCTTCCTCATTGATGTTTGCTTTGAATTGCTCTTCTTTATTGTCAGGAAGATTTTCAATAAAATTTGCAAGTTGATTGAATATGTGGTTGTATATTTTGAGAGGAGAGCCACTTAATTTTCAATTCAGAGCTGCAGACTGGCTTAGAAGTAAGCCTTCCTGTCCATTAGGTCCAGGCATTTCCAGTCCTTGTTATCGGGTACTGTGCACGTGGCCTGCTGTTTGCCCCTCTGGTTGACTGCCTTAACCAGGGAGTTTGGTGTGGGGTGCGAGAATAGGAAGTCCGCACCCTTCAGGGCCACATAATACTTACGGTCAGATCTTTTGCAAGTTGGCGGAATTGTTGCTGGCGTATGCCATATGGTTTTGATTGGATCCATGAGTGCCTCGTTCATGAGAATCACCAGCTTGGCATGTGGCAAGGCATGAAGGATATTTGTCAGCTTATGTTGGGTCTGACTCATAGCTGACAGAGATATTTCATGCGTTTAAAAAGTTCCTGAGAAGATTTAAAATAATCTGCATTGGGTGGTGGGGGCATGATTGTGTCATCAGGCAATGAGGACGAAAGGTGTGTAGGCAGGGGTGAGTCTGTTGTTACCTCTGCCCCTGTGATGTCGACTTCCTCTTCATCGGCTGAGTAAGGGGGACCTGAGGCTTCGGTACCTGTGGTAGCTGTGGCTGTTGGAGGTTGTTGAACTCTGTATACCACCGAAGGGTCCCAATACAGAGATTTGGGTGGTAAAGAGTGGCGGAAGCCATTGTGGTTGTTGCCACTGTTGTACTTGCTGTGTTGGTTTAGGCAATGAAATTCTGGGAGTATGTGTCCGTATAGGTTCATCATCTTCGTCACTCATTATAGATAGTGCTGACGACAGTGTTGAAGAAAAACTGAATTTGCGAAGAGTCGTGTCCCTAGTACTGATGCCACCCTCAACTCTGCCGTGGTGGTAAACTGAGGCAGCAGAGGAGGATGGGCACCAGAAGCATTTCTATTGTTGGCACTGGCATTGGAGCTTGGGCTGGTGCTGGCTGTTTGTTAAACATGTTTGAGTGTTTCACTGGTGCTGGTGCTATAGGTGCTTGTATTGAAGTGCCAGCATTGATCGCGGTCTTGCCAGTGCCACTTTTTGCGTTGCCACGCCAGTGCCAGTGAGGAGCTTCTCTGTTTCAGCTCCATGCTCGGCTTCGGGGAGGAAGGTCAGACCTTCTCACTGGGGTCTCGGCTTTTGTGGGTGCAGGCCCCGTTCCCAGCCTGTTTCTCCTGTGTCTTAATTACAGTGGGCACGGAGACAGACTTCTTGCTTGACAAGAGCTTCCTTGGCGGGGATTCAGACCAAGACGAGGAGTGGGACGACTTCTTGGGCATTTGAGGCCTGTCCTGGTCCCTGGGGCTTGAGGAAGTAGGAACCCCCTTGTCAGAAGCCTCCCCAAGGGACATAAGTCTGTGGGGGGGTGAAGTCTTGGCTGGCTCAGAAGCAGCTCTTGAAAGTTTATCCAGCTGGAGCATTTTAAGTTGGAGCTCCCTGGCTTTCCTGGTCTGGCAAGTCAATTTCAGGTAGCGTGGGCACTGTTCAGTGTCATGGTCCTAAGCTAGGAAGTGGACACGCTCCCCAGGTCTGTCAGACACTGAAATTGACAACTTGCAGAATTTACAGTTTTTAAACCCTGGGGAACCAGGCATGTCCTGGGAGACAGTCAGTTTTGAATGGTCTCAGAGGCTTGAGACTGTCTCTACACGCGGTGTAGTAAATGCGGCTTCTGAATAAGCGGAGAGAAAGTTCTCTCCTTGTTCTCTCTTGCTTTGCTTTAGCTATATAACAAGTAGAACAGCTAAGCTAAGTTCAACTAACACTAAAAACTGAACTACTAACACTAAATCTAATACTACTAAGATGCTCAATTGAGGGCAACTGCTCTGCTGCGACCGAAGCTGGCAGCGGTCAGAAAGGAACTGAGGAGGCAGTTGGTGGCGCGTGCAGATAGCCATTTCAAATGTCACGTGCTGGCGTTCCACATGCACAGCTGACTGGTAGGTCACTGCTGTTAAAAGTCTCTGATTAGAGGTGCAGCAGTGCTGGAGCACCTCAAGGTGAAGCACTCATGGGGACACTCCTCGAAAAAGTGTCCTTTAAGTCAAGGGCAGCATACCAATCTCTCAGTTCTAGGGATGGGATAATGGAGCTCAGTGAGACCATACAAAACTTTTTGAGCTCTCTGAGGTCCAGGATGGGCTAGAAACTCCACTTTGTCTTGGGAACAAGGAAGACCCATGAAGTCTGCTTCCACCTTCTCCACCACTCCAAGATCCAGGAGCTTGCGCTCCTCCAGGAGACGGAAATGCTTATGAGAGGGATCACTTAAGAGGGACAGGTTGGGGGGAGGAGAGGAGAGGAGAGGAGAGAAGAGAATGTTGAATGGGATGGAGTAACCCCTTTCCACTGACTAGATGGCCCAAAGGTCTGAGGTGATGGTGGCTCAGGCCTGGTGAAAGTTGGAAAATCTGTCCCAGAAGGGAAGAGGATCCAATGCAGTTGGTACTCCGTCCTTGAGCATTCCTTCAAAAGCCCTGCTTAGATCCTGAAGGAGGCTTCGTCTGACCCTGACTGTTACAGGACAGGGCTGTTGTGAAGACTGTGACCTGAAAGTCTTCCACTGCATCCAGGGCTTGTACACGCCTGAGGACTTCACGGTACTGCGAGATTCCTTGAGACTATGAAGATGGGAGTTAGTCTGCTCAGCAAAGAGTCCCACACCATCAAAGGGGAAGTCCTGCAGGGTTTGCTGGATCTCAAGGGGAAGGCCTGCTGGTTGAAGCCAGGCGACCCAGTGCAGGACTATGCCAGAGGAGATTACGCATGCCGCCAAGTCCTTGTTACGCAGACAGGTATGGGAGACCACTTGCCATCCTGGACCACGGTGGTGAACTTGTCCTGAGAATCTTTGGGCAATAAGTCCCTGAATTTAATCAAAAGGAATCCCAGGAGTTATAACAATGATGGGTCAGGATAGTAGCAGACCCCCTGTCAAATAGACCTTCTGGATGAATAACTCAAGATACTTGTCGTGCTTCGACTTTGGCACTGGGGCCTAGTGACCTGGGTGCTCTCTTGTTTACTAAGGAACAAAGCAGGGGATGTGTAAACAAGTATTTGAACCTCTTGACTTGTACAAAGTACATTCTCTCAACCCCCTTCGCTGTTGGTGGAATAGAGGCAGGGGTTTGCCATAAAGTCTTGGCCATGGACAAGATGGTCCTATTGAGAGGAAGCAGCATCCTGGATGTCCTTCCAGGGCCAGGCTGTCAACCATTGGGTCATCTCGTTCCATGATTTCCTCTACTTGAAGGTTAAGGCTAAGGACTACCCTGCGGAGCAAGTCTTGTAGGACCCTGCAGTCAATGGGTGGTGGTGGTGGTGATGGAGATGCCCACCACTGCTTTGTCTGGCAATGAAGACGAAGGCGCCACAGGAGGCCAACATCCTGGCCATCTTCAGGTTGGTCCTGGGCTTCCACTGCTGGGCTAGGCTGGGGCTTGGGAAACAGCATGGGGTGGTCCTTCTGGACCCAGGATCTTGACATTGCTCACCAGGCCTCCATCAGCTATGTGCCTACGGCAAGATGGAATGCCCACAGAGTCCAAAATTGCCATTTTGGTGGCCACTGGAGCCTGGCTTGGACCATTAGGGAGGGGGACCTGCTGGCATAGACCTATCTGCCAGCCTCTATTCCGAGGGAACCCTCAGTGGCTTCAAACCTGAGTGAGAAGGCCAAAGTGGTGCCAAACCCATTGCCACTTCAAGGGGCGGTTAGTGTCAAGCTTTGCTGCCCTCGAGGCATAGAGCGACAATGAGAAGACCACTAATGGGACCAAGACCTTTTAGAACACTTAAGAGCACGGTGCCAAGGCTTAGGAGTGGGACTGGTGAGGAGACTTGTGCCCAGATGGAGGCCAGTGCTGAGGTGGGCTCCCTCACAGTGTGCGGTGGTACCGGGTGCAGGGTCATGCATTTTGGGGAACATCCACACTCTGAAGTTCGGTGCCAAGAGCGTCAAGACAGTGAAATGCGGTGCCAAGAGCCTCTTCCCGTTTTGTCTAGCACTGGACAGCTGGAGCAATGAGAAAACTCTGAGCCTAAGCAGAATCTGCTTGCCACAGAGGCTCTCAAGCTGGAACAGCTCTGAGAGGGTTGGCTGTGAACTTGGTACCATGAGTCACACTGATTCCACAAGTCAGATCGACTGTGCTGGGACTCAGACCACCACCAGAACTTGGAGCAGTGGGACACTGAGGCCTAAGCAAGAGGGGCCAGTATGGCCAGCTTCTCCCGTAAAGTGAGGGGCTGTTGGATTGGCAGGATCTTACATAGGGCACCACACTGGCACCATTCCAGGGGGTGCTACAGTCAACCCAACGGGATCCAAGCCGACCCAAGCAGCTAGAATAAAAACTTTCTGGCAGCCATGCATGCAGCATGGACAGTTGGAATACATATAAGCAAGCACTTGAAGAGAAATCACAAATTGTTGACGAACAAGTAAAAGCACTCCAAGGGCACGTCTAGACTTGCTTTCACTTTTGAAAGAAGATACGCAAATTTGGTGCAAATTTGCATATCTTCTTCCAATCACTTTTTTGAAAGAGGTTCTTTCGAAAAAAAGTAGTCTAGACGCGGTTCTTTCGAGAAAAAAAAATCTTTTTTTGAAAGAACCGTGTAAACCTCTTCCTTTTTTTTTTTTTTTTTTTAAAAGGAAAAATAGTTCTTTCGAAAGAAGGTTTTTTCTCGAAAGAACCGCATCTAGACTACTTTCTTTTTCGAAAGAACCTCGTTCAAAAAAGCGATCAGAAGAAGAGATGCAAATTTGCGCCGAATTTGAATACCTTCTTTCGAAAGTGAAAGCAAGTCTAGACGTACCCCGAGTGATCAAAACAGGAAGTAAGGAGCTGAGAGGGCATAGAGCTGGCAGCATCCAATATACCCAGTGCATGAGCGTGGCACTCAAGGGGGCAATATGGCTGGCCCTACAGATACTGCCAAGGCAAAAATCTGATGATTCCACATGTGAGTGCACACACATCTACAATAGAATTTACATGAGCAAGCCCTTGAAGATTACTGTGCTGGACTGGTTCTATTTAGGATTATTTTATCCCCAAACCTATAAAATATAATAGAAAAGAGACTCACTCTGTTCACTTGCTAATACAAATGATTCCGGTGTTCTTTCTGGTAGTGGAGGAGAGGAGTCTTCACTCACATCAGCATCTAAATTGAATTTTTTTTGATCATTAGACAAACAATGAAGTAGATTTGTCTAAACAAGCAATAGATTAATGTTTACAAGTCCACAGTATAAAGCACTGTATCAAGAAAAGTTTAAAGCAAAATATAAACGTAACAATAGGATTATACATCAAATGACACCATTTCCTCTATCAGTCTTGTATTGTAGTGCACAAATTCCTTGGGGAAAGGGCAGTGTCTTTGGTGGGTCTACACTAGGGGGTTAAGTTGACCAAAATTACACAACTCCAGCTACATGATTAATGTAACTAGAGTCAAAGTAGTGTAGGGCCACTTACTATGTAATATACACCATGCTGGGTTGATGGGAGAAACTTTCCCATCCACTTACCTTATGTTTCTCATTCAGTGGAGTACTGAAGTCACAGGAGATCTGAGGTCGATTTAATGGATCTTCACTAGACCAAACTAGTCATTCCCCAGTGAACTGAACGTGACAGCATCCATCTCCCGGTAGTAGAGACAAGCCCTCAGTGTTGTTTAATGGATTAGCTCACTGATGGCGTTCAACGAACCAAATGTAAAATGAAAAGCCTAGTATCCTTCAGTTTGTGCTTGGAGGGAGAATATAACTTAAGTGGTGTTTTGGGGGAGAATTTTTTAATAAGCTCAAAAACAATAAAAACTGTATGTTTAGAAGCAATGAAGCAAAAAGTGTTTTGCGCTACATTGAATTTAAAGAGAATTAGGGTGCCTGTGTACTTGAGATGGTGGAGATTTAAATCAAGGCGATTTGAATCACTGATTTAAATTAAGTTTCCCACTGTTACGTCTTCATATATTTCTTCAAACAATGGAGCAAATCTGATCAGTGTAACACCTTAATTCACAGCTAAGTACAGCAATTTACAACATATAAGAGGGTATACTTTATGTAATGTTTTTAGATAATTTGATTTTTACTAATTTAGGAAATAATACATAATACTCATTACCCCTGTTCTAAATTCCTGCTAAGCTGCACGGCTGTCCGCTCAGAAGTTCAAAGCTCTTGTGCAGGCAGGGAGCTCAGCTGACTGGCAGGGGTTGGGTAGAGCATCTGTAAGCAGTAGCTTAGCGGAGCTGAGCTGTTTGAACTGAACAGCTCTCAGAGCAGATAAGCAGCCAAGATAAGCAGGGAATAAGTTGCTGGGGGAGTAAGTAATTAACTAACTGGCTGGGGGGGGGGAGGGGGGAGGTGAGTCTGGAGTGTCCCTGTCTGCCAGAAGACAGACAGAGAGAGAGAAGCAGAAACCCAGCAGTCTCTTTAACCCTCCTGTGCTGGGAAGTGGGAGATAAGGGGCTGATTGCATCAGGTAGGTGGGGGGGAGGGGGAGAAGAGGGAGGGGGGGGTGGGTCCTGGCATCTGTGCAGAGAGGTAGAGACAGGGGGCAGTTTGTTTGGGGTGTCTTGACTCACTTGCTACAGTCCTCTCTATCTGGCTGGGTTGGAGGAGGGGGGGGGGGGGAGGGAAAGGGGAGGGGTTGTGCACCAGGAGGACATTTGCATGATTACATTTCAAACAAAGTTAACATAGGTGTTCATGGCTTAAGAAAGAAAAAGATTCTTTCAAACTTTTTTTTTTTGAGTGTTGCAGATATCTAAAACTCTGATCTTAATGATTTTTTAAAAATCCTGTGTTGCTAATTAACACATGGTAAATTTTATTGCATTAAGGCCAGATCTTTGCTATGTGGTAGAATTCTGGCTCTTGCACGTCAGAAATAGCAAGTACTAGGTGTGATACTAGTTTTGTAGGATGAAACCTTATTTGCATCTGTTTGAAACATGTGTCTGTCTACAAACCCTGAAACCATGTTGTAATTCTGAGGCTTCTACTCTTCTTCAAGTTTGGAAGAAGGCTAATTCCCCACCTTTGTAGTCACTAAGGGTACTTCACAGCAACTAGACACCAGTGTCTTAATATATTTTCTTCCACACATATGTACTGCTTAAAATATGTGTTTGTATTGGTGTGCAGCCACACACCACCTCAATACTGGTGTTGCATATAAGACATTTCAACCCACACGAAAGAAAATTCAGCCCACCCAAGGGTAGAAAGTGTTAGAGGGAACACTGCCTCTGTCAAGTTGCAGATGCAGCAGCAGTACTTTAGGAATGGTAAGAACTAAATCATACACACAACCACAATAGTAGCACTTATAGTTTATTTAACTATATCTTAAATGACGCATAAATGTTCCACATTTGCAATTGCAGCGGTCCCCCGTGTTGCCAGCTGATGGCTGTCCTTAAAAATTTTAAATTTTTAAAAAAATAAAGAGTCTAATTAACAGACAAGTCCTCAGAACACTAAATGTACAGTGTCCTTAAAACTTTTACAACTATCTCTCATATACCCCACTTCCACTGTCATTCTGATGCAGATCGGATTCCAAGTTATAAAAAAAAGCTAAGACTGAGTACGGTTAGAATGCCTCCTTAATTTTGGAACGAGCCCCAATGAAAAGTAGTATAGGATGGGGTTCCTTTTCGAAAGCTGAGTTTTGCTGGAGTAAAATAAGAGACAGATTCAGTGGCAACTGCCACCTCTAGATTTCTCCTACTGCAGCTTTCAGTACTGTATACTTGGCTAACAGATTCTAAACCTAGTTAACTAATTAGCTTAGCTAATCCTTACAGCTTGTTTAAACTTTTTTTTAGCAACATCCAACACAGCAAACAGCTTGGGAATTTACTTGTTAAATCACACTTATACTAAAAGGCATAGAGAATATTGAAGAATGATCCATAAGAACATAAGAACGGCCATACTGGGTCAGACCAATAGTCCATCCAGCCCAGTATCCTGTCTGTCGACAGCGGCCAATACCAGATGCCCCAGAGGGAGGGAACACAATATGTAATTGAAATGTGATCCCTCCCCATCACCCACCTCCAGAAAAACAGAGTCTAGGGACACCATTCCTACCTACCCTGGCTAACAGCCATTGATGGATCTAACCTCCATGAATCTATTCTAGCTCTTTTCTGAACCCTGTTAAGGCTCCAGCCTTCACCGCAACCTCTGGTAAGGCGTTCCACAGGTTGACTGTGCACTGAGGCTATGTCTATACTGCAGCCTTTTGCCGACACAGAGTATGCTAATGAAGTGCTCATTAGCATTTGTCGTGCTGTCATTTGCATATTCTCTGCCAATGCTTTTTGCGCAAGAGATTTTTGTGCAAGAACAAGCAGTGTAGACAGGTCCATTTTGCACCAAAAAAATTGTGTGCAAGATCCTGTATACCTCCTTTTTTGAGGCATAAGGCTCTTGTGCAAAAGGGTTTTTTTTGCACAAAACGGACACATCTACACTGCTTGTTTTTGCCCAAAAAGCATCGGCAAAGAATATGCATATGACAGTGAGATAAATGCTAATGAGCTTCATTAGCATACTCTCTGCTGGCAAAAGGCTGCAGTGTAGACATAGCCTGAGTGAAGAAAAACTTCCTTTTGTTTGTTTTAAACCTACTGCCTATTAATTTCATTTGGTAATCCCTAGTTCTTACATTGTGGGAATAAGTAAATATCTTTTCCTTATTCACTTTTTCCACACCAGTTATGATTTTATAGATCTCTATCATATCCCCGCTTAGTCTCCTCTTTTCTAAGCTGAAAAGTTCAAGTCTTTTTAATCTCTCTTCATATGGGACCTGTTCCAAACCCCTGATCATTTTTGTTGCCCTTTTCTGAGCCTTTCCTAATGCCAATATATCTTTTTTGAGATGAGGCGACCACATCTGTACAGAGTATTCAAGATGTGTGCATCCCATGGTTTTATATAGAGGCATTAAGATATTTTCTGTCTTATTGTCTATCCCTTTTAAAATAATTCCTAACATTCTATTTGCTTTTTTGACTGCCATAGAACAGTGAGTGGATGTTTTCAGAGAAATGTCCACAGTGACTCCAAGATCTCTCTCTAGTAGTTGTACCTAATTACTCCCCATCATACTGTACGTATAGTTAGGATTATTTCTTCCAATGTGCATTACTTTACATTTAGCAACATTAAATTTAATTGCCCAATCACTTAGTTTGCTGAGATCTTTTTGACATTGCGAAGTTGATCCACATTGTTCTTCAAACCTATCCAATCTTCATTCACATCAATTTTCTACAAATAAGCAGTTTTCCTTGTGATGTTTCATTCTTGCAGCTAGGCCCTGTATCACCTTCTTGCACTTGACACATTTTCCTTCTTTACCCAGGGAATGAATTTCTTCAAAATATTTCCAGATAGTGTGTGTCTTACACCCAGAAGCTATGACAGTTTTTCTATGGCAAAAGCGTAGGGAATATAGGAAGCTGTATGGGTGCTGAATAATGCCTTCTCTTTTTCCTTCCAGTCTACTCCACTGTTCCCTTCTATGCTGCCTCTGTCCTTTCTTATACATTGTCTTTATGTCTAGACAATATCTAACTCGGCTGTGATTGGCCTAAGTCTACCATCACATAAGCACAGAACAAAAACAACCTTACCCACCCTGGGTCTTTCTTTGCACGTAAAAATAGAAAATGCACCAGAGAGTGCTCCTATCTAATAGGATTGTATTGAAGAGCTGGAATAGAATACACATGTGCAGGGACTCAGAGAGGAACAATTTGCCTCTTGCTCTGCACATATTTCCATTTGGTACTCTTTTCCCATTAGGCTCATTTCTCTATCACAATAGATGTATTCCATCATAGCTGCTTTGTCCTCTTCCCTGAATTTGCACAAAAATGTTGACTGTCCTCAAGCTTTTGTTTCTCATCCTCCATCTCAAATTCTGTTGCTGTACATTTTCACACCCTTATTATGGTCACTAGGTCATCTCTTGCTCTGCGGTTTGACAGAGATAGGTCAAGTATTTGGTCCTTGTGATGCTCCCTGTTCACTGTCTTGGTGTAACTAACCTTTTTAAATTGTAGCCTTGATGCAGTAGTAGTTTCTAAACTCAGAAATGAAAGTTAATAGGCACGTTAATGTTCTCACTGCCTTGAAGTATCAAGTAATGTCATAAAAGTAGCATTCATTTCTCTTCTAAATTTGAAGTCTGAAGATAATCTGTGAAAGTGGTGGTTTTTAAGAAAAACTGAATTTGGGACCTCTGTTTCATTATGATTTAGAAAACTTTCAGGTTCTTACTTTTGCTCACTTGTTGCCTTTGAAACAATGCCAAATATGAACTCCTGGCTTTCCCAGTTTTTCTGGAATACCCACTAGACATTTCCAAAGAACATATAGTCAGCTCTCATCTGAACAGAAAACAGGGCTTTTTGAATTTTTAACAATGGCTTCCTTTCTCCAAAGTGTTAGTCGTAGAACAAAAAGTGACTATAATTACCTTCATCTTTCCATTATTAGGCTTTCACTGTAAGCTCTTGTGATGTTAAATTGCAGAGGACTAAGCTCACAGCAATATTTCTTGTTTAGAAGACATTTCATTTCCAAAGTCCTTGTTCAAAACTTGCTCATCCACTTGTCTCCAGAGACAGATATTCTGCAGAGATCTTCAGTAATGATAACAGTTTTGGATAAGCCTTCAGTTCTGGATTTGGACTATGTATGTCCTAGCCACCTTTCCTCATCCCTTAACAGCACATTGCCAGGTTTTCTGGTGTTGTCCAACATTAACTGACTACAGATGATATGCTGAGATAATCAATTTCTCATAAAAATAGGTTTCTTCTACTCTGTTGTGAAGCAAATGTCTACATACCAGGCCTTTGTTGCACTAGACTTTCAGACCTTCAATCTTTTCCCAGATTTAATAATACTTTACAAAACTTTTAGAACCTAGCCCTAAAGCATGGTCTTATGATTCAGTTGTACTGACATCCCAAACATTTCTAATCCAGTCTGCACACGTGAAAGGCTTCTCACAAGTTTGACCCTTATAAAAGTACAGAAGCACCAAAACAACTATCAGTGTACTATAATTCACATTCACTGCACTGCTGCAGCTGTTTTTGTAGACTAGCAATACAATGGTGGAGAAACAGATGTCATACTCAACCCGAATGGCAGCCACGAAGTGTATGAGTAGGGCCCTACCAAATTCACAGCCATGCAAAACGAGTCACAGACTGAAATTTTCACCGTGTCCTCCTTTGAAATCTGGCTGTGTGTGCTTTTACCGTTTACTCTACAGATTCACGGGGCAGAACAGCATTTCTCAAATTAGGTATCTTGACCCAAAAGGGAGTTGCAGATGGATCACAAGGTTATATTAGGGGGCTCATGATATTGCCACCTTTACTTCTATGTTGTCTTCAAAGCTGGGCAACTGGAAAGAGGTAGTTGTAATGATGGTCAGATGCAAAGCTCTGAAGGAAGCACCGTACCAGCAGCAGTGCAAATGTAAGAGTGGCAATGCCATACCCATGTCACCCTTACTTCTGTAGTGCTGTGTGGCAGCTGCTGACTAAGGTCCCAGCTCTGTAGGTAACAGTGCAGAAATAAAGTTGGCAATACTATACCATCACTACTTCTGCGGTGCTGCTGGCAGTAGCCCTGCCCTTCAGAGCTGGACTCCCAGCCAGCTGCCACCACTCTCCAGCTGCCCAGCTTTAAAGGCAGGGCCTCTACTTCTGTAGCAGTGCAGAAGTAAGGGTAACGGTGCCACAACCCTCCCTACAATAACCTTGCAACCTTCACAGAACCCCTAAAATTACAATACTGAGAAATTTCAGATTTAAGTATCTGAAATAATGAAATTTGCCATTTAAAAAACCCTAGAACCATGAAATTGACCAAAATGGACCATGAATTTGGTAGGGCCCTATGTATGAGCACTGATGCATTGTTGGAAGCCCAGCATGTGGATTTGCTGGTGTGCCTGTAATAATGGTTAGCATCACAAATTTTTCTAGTATAAGCAAGTAAATGTCACATGTATTGGTTTTTAGCTAATTATTGGCACTTTCATCTCAAAATGCTACAACCAAGTAAAAGCGACAAGGAGTCCTGTAGCACCTTATAGACTAACAGATGTATTGGAGCATAAGCTTTCATGGGCAAAGACCACTTCATCAGATGCATGCAGAGAGCTGTTTGAAGCATACATATCTGCATGGTAATCTTTAAGACACTATGGGTGTTATGCATCTGACGAAGTGGGTCTTTGCCCACGAAAGCTTATGCTCCAATACATCTGTTAGTCTATAAGGTACTACAGGACTCCTTATCACTTTTGCAGATCCAGATTACACGGCTACCCCTCTGATACTTGACAATCAAATAAGCATCACAAACAGCCTTGGCATGTTTATGTCACAGGATGGCTGGTCTTTTAAATTAAGTGGGTCTGGCTTCTCTGGAGACTAAGAGGTAAACCCTTTGGAGCCTAAGGTAGCAGAGGGTGCCTGATTGTGAGTATAATTAGAGAGAAGACAAGGCAAGAGAGCTTGGAAAGGATTGGGGAAAGGTTCTACCAAAGGAAAAACCGCATGATAGCTCCTTAGAATCTAGGCTAAGAGAGGGCAGGAATAAACTATATCTAGCTGTGAAAAGCAGCAAATCCCACTAGAAAGAAGAAAAACCAAGAGCTGAAAAATTGTACCTGGATGTGAGGAGCAGCAGAAAGAGAAGAGAAACACCTTGCGAGGGAAGAAACTAGGATGAGCTGTAAGCAGCATCATAAAATCTTAACAAAAGATAGGCCCAAGGAGGGCAGTGCATTTAAATTAATTGTGATGCTGAAGAGAATGCAGGTAAGAGACTATTCCAGAAGATGCAAAACTGAAAGAAGCTGGTATAATAGGTTGAGACTGAGAAAAATAAAAAGCTCAGAGAGCTATTTGAAGCATACATATCCAGGTGAGCTCCCACAAACTCTATGACCTGGGTAAGGACCAGGGTAGACTTGTCCACATTCAGGAGGAGGCAGCGTTCCATGGAAAGGACCCAAACCATGGTAATGTGGGCCAATACTTGATCCGAGGATGGGCCCTGCACCTCGGATGCATATCTGCATGGTAATCTTTAAGACACAACAGGTGCATAGTCTTAGTGTGACACTGTGGATCCATACATTGGCCACCATAGAGCATGCCATTATTACTCCTGATCACTTCCACATGGTTGTTTTCAATGGGGATTCCCACCAAATACAAATAAATCCTTCGGTTTTGGAGTGGTGATTCACTGCGGCATGCTCCATTCAAATGCATTTGTCGGAAAGGCCAACCTGCCACTGTAGCACTGAAAATCTTAGTCATACAACCAAAGCATAAACACCTGTTCAAGTGCATTAAACATTATTTATAGTCCTCATTTTAAGACCATCTCTTGAATGTTTTTGCACTAGCATATCCTCCAATGCAAAACTGCTTACCAGGAAGAACCTAATTTGACGATCAAACATGCTTCAATCAGCATAATACAAGGGAGACAGGTGAACCCACAATGACCAGGCAGCATATACATGACAAACTAGAATCTGCAACAATGTGAAAAATGTGTTATCAAGTCTTCTAGAAATCAGAGTTCAGCCTTCATTTTTAAGTACAGCAATTCCATTGAACAAGCTTCTGGGTGCCATGTTCTTCTCAGTCCATCATCTTTTTCCCCTCACCTTTCATTTCCATGTTACTTACATCTCATTTGATATGTCTACAGAGTATCCACTCCAGCAGAACATGGCTAACATGTTCAGACATGAGGGGATGGACTTAAAAATATAACTTGGGAGTGTCAGTAGCAAAATAGACATAGCAGCAGACTGGGGTGAGAGCACCAAAAGACTGAGTGGAAACACATTGAAAACAAACAGTTTAATGTGAACTGACCTGCTTTTTTACTAGTCTCAAGAACCCCTCCACCTTTCTGGTAAAGTGATTTGCAAAAGTCAGAGCCCAAATCCAGTATTAGAAATGCATCATATGTTCACAGTATAATGGGTTTTTCAAAGAGAAATAAAGCAAAGATTGCTTTACACAAATATACTTTAACCAATGATGACAGCAGCCAACTAAATTACTCAGAAGTGTTTACTACAGCTATGTTTTCTACCTTGAATGTAGCTGTCTAAACTAGGGTTGTCAGATGGTTTAACAAAAAATAAATACTGAACCTTCCCTCCCACCTCCCCCATCCCCCCAAAAAAACACACCGGGAAAAAATTGAGGGGAAAAAAGGGGGGGAGACCACAGTTGAGAAAAAAAAAAGGTGCTGCACCTTTAAATGGCCCCATGCTCAGCACCCCCCATCCCAGTGCACTCACCCCTCCCCCAGAGCCAGGTGCCCCCCATCCCAATGCACTCACTCCTGCCTCAGAGCCAGGCCCCCCACAGCATCCCCCCATCCCAGTGCACTCACCCCTCCCCCTGAGCCTCTGCTGCGCTCCTCACTCCCTTACTCCCACCAGACGCGGCAGGGGAAAATTGTCCCCACCGAGCTTTCGTCCGAGGGAAACAGGAAATACCGGACATTTCGCATGTCCGGTATTTTCTGGGGTTTTTGTTTATACCAGATAGAGGCCGCAAATACCGGACTGTCCGGGCCAATACCGGACACCTGGCAACCCTAGTCCAAACCAGTTGTCTCAGAGGGGTAGCCGTGTTAATCTGTAATTTTAAAAACATTTTTTTTAAAAAACGGGTAGTCCTGTGGCACTTAGAGACTAACAAAAATATATGTATAGTATGAGCATTCGTGGGCAAAGCTTACTTCTTCAGATGAGATTTATTTATTTTTATTTATTTTTATATATATATATACACACACACACACACACACACACTCTATACGTACATAGTAGCTTCTGTTTATCTAAGGTGCCATGGGACTACTCTTTTTTTAAATTATTTTTCAACTCAATTCGATGAGACCGTTGAAAAGGTAGAAACATGCTATTAAAGGAGTTAATTAATGCTTCTTCTTCAAGTGATTGCTCATGTCCGTTCCATTTAGGTGTGCATGTGCTACATGCACACATCGTCGGAAGTTTTCCCCTCAGCAGTATCTGTTGGGCCAGCAGTGGAAACCCCTGGAGTGGTGCTGCTATACTGGCTAATATATATACACCCCTGCTGGCCCTCCACCTCCTCAGTTCCTTCTTACTGCCCATGACAGTTGTTGGAACGTGTTTGGCTCTTGCTTTGCAAGTGCTCCTTAGCAGTTCTCATCTTAGTTTAGCTTAGAGTTTCTGTTGATTATCCTGTTATCTTCTGCAAATCGTCCCTAATATTAAGCAGTTCATTCCCAGGCCCCAAGTCCAGGGCTCAAAGCCTATGCCCTGTGGGGATCCGCACAAAGCCACCTTTCAGAGTTCTGCAAAATTTGCAAGGGATTCAAGCAACAAACCAAGCAGGAGCGGGAGTCTCACCTTAAAATCTTGCTAATGGAAGTGGCTCTCCATCCGGTACTGGCTGCGGACCCTGCACCGGCCACGTAGCGCACACCAGCCTCAGTGTGAGACGTGCCCGGCCCTCCAAGGTCTACCCAGCACTGAGATAATGGCACCGCTCTCAGTCTCCAGTGCTGCTCAAGAAACAGAGGCTGAGCAGGGACCGGTCTCCGTCGTGGCACATGCCAACAGCGCGCCCTCAGGAGGGTCATGGGGCACTGGCAGGCCCAGCATCTGGACCTTCGATGTCAGGTAGACTCCATCCCAGTCCATGTCAGGATTCCAGCCCGGTGGAAGATCTTTCAGAGCCGTTGACACCAGACACCTTTGAGGCCATGAGAGACCCGATCTGAACTCATTT
This sequence comes from Pelochelys cantorii, assembly GCA_032595735.1. Classification (NCBI taxonomy): domain Eukaryota; kingdom Metazoa; phylum Chordata; order Testudines; family Trionychidae; genus Pelochelys; species Pelochelys cantorii. The sequence goes on along the minus strand of CM064326.1, from coordinate 324,922,875 downwards.
CATCCCTGACCACAGTGCCAACCTTGCAGAGGGATAAGAACTCTCGGTGACACAGGGCCTTGAGTGCCCCAGCACCGAGAGAGCATCACAGATCTGCCCCGGTACCTGTGACCTCCACTCCGCCGGCAGCACTGACATCGGTACTGGCACCTGCACTGGTATCGACCCCAGAATATACCTCGGCGATGACAACACCAGCACCAGCACTAGAACTCCCCCCTTGACACCGGAATGGACTCTGGCAGGGCGCGTGGCACCGGCTTTGCTACTGGGCCAGCCATTGGGGCTTCCTATGCTGTCACCCCCTCCTCAGCACCGTGGGAAGCTTGAGTCCATGGCTAGGCATGACCCTGACCGAAGGTCACCAGCTGCCACTGCCACACCACCACCTTGGTCAGCCTTAGAATACTCCACTGACTCGGAGACCAAGTCTGTCTTCTCATTGTGGGCCTCCAGATCCAGGTCCCGCCATCGCTCCTACTCCAAGCACCACAGCCCGTCTGCACAGCCTCAGCAGCAGACCTGGTTACCCCACCCCACGCTTGACCAGACAGCTCAACATCCATGGCTTCCACAGTGGCAGGCACCAGTCCACTGGTCCTTCTGGACCCCCTGGGCCTACCATCAGTCACAGGGTGCCGGTCCCTCTAGACCAGAATCAGTCTACTCAGGTCCTATGGACCCACCCTCAGCCATCTCCGTGGTCCGTTCTCCCATGTCAGGACAGGGCTCTCCCAGGGCCTCTGGGATCAGCGCCCCACCTATAACCCAGACCTCCACAGCACTTTCCATGACAATCTCCTAGGTGACCTCTCAGGCCCATGATCAAGAGGATGCCTCTCTGAAGGGCTCCTCATCCTCATCCCTGAATGAGGCTCTAAGTGGGGCCCTCCCGTTAATGCCATCCATGGACTCGAGGGTGCATCAGGAACTCCTCCACAGGCTAGCCTAGAGTCTGAGGGTGTAGCTGGAGAAGGTGTTGGATGACTCTGATCCCACAAGCTGACATCCTTCAAGCTGACACCCCTACCAAAGTGGCTCTGCCCCTCAATAAAACCGTGGCTAAGATCACGAAAACACTTTGGCAGACCCTGGCCTCCATTCTGCCAACAGATAAAGTGCAGATGCGGTATTTCGTGCCCCAGGTGAGTAATGAGTAATTCATTCTCCCACCCACCCCCGGGGTCCTTGGTGGTCCAGGCAGACAACCAGCACAAGAGGCAGGGGCAGCCGGGACCTACCCCTAAGAACAAGGATGCTAAGAAGATGGACCTTCTGGGTAGGAAAGCCTATGCCTCAGGGGGCCGCAACTATGCATAGCAAACCAGCAGGTTCTGCTGGGGTATTATGCTTATAACACTTGGTCTGCTGTGGACAAGTTCACTGAACTTCTTCCTCAGGACCCTCGGATCGCGTTCAAGTCCCTCTCTGCATGGCCTTGCAGACTGCCCTAGATGCAGCAGATGTAGCTAAATGTGCTGTGGCTACTGGCTTAGTGCTCTGCTGCAGCTCATGGCTTCAGAGGTCCGGAGTGCTCCCAGAGCTCCAGGCCATTATTCAAGACCTACCATTTGAAGAGCCCAGTTTGTTCTCAGAGCAGACTGACCATTGTCTGCATGGCCTGAAGGACACGTGGGCCACACTTAAATCCCTAGGGATTTTAATACCCCCACACCTCAGAAGCGTTCCCTTTCAGGGAGGATTGTCACCCAGCCTTCAAATCCGCATAACCACCTGGACTTTTCTTGGCGCAGGGGCAGGAACAGGAATGAAAGGAACAACAGATGCTGCTCCTGCCCCTTGTCCAACCAAGGTTTGGGCTCGGCCAACAAGACCCAGGACCCTCATCAACGGTTTTGAGGGTGCACCTGGGGACAGATTACCACTCTTGCCACTCCCTTTTCTGGACCACCAACTCCCTTTTTACCAGGCACAGGCTTCCATCACCTCAGACCGGAGGGTCCTTGAGATGGTAGGGAGGGACTATGCTATCCCATTCCTACTCCCCCACCCTCACCCCTCTTCCCTATCCCTCTTCAGGGACTACTCTCACAAACATCTTCTGCAGAAGGAGGTGCTTCAACTTCTAAGCCTAAGGGCAGCTGAGTTGGTCCCCTCAAAGATCATGGGCAGGGGTTTCTACTCCCAGTACTTCCTGGTCTCCAAGGCCAAGGGGAAGTTCCGACCCATTCTGTAGCTCAGAGACCTAAATGCGCCTAAGCCAGATTCAAGATGGTGACACTGGCGTCAATCATTCCCTCCCTCAATCTCAGAGACTGGTATGCTGCCCTCAATTTAAAGAATGTTTATTTTCATATTTCCATTGCCTCTCACCACAGGGGGTTCCTGCATTTCACCATAGGTCAGGACCATTTCCAGTTTATGGCCCTCCCCGTTGGCCTCTCTACAGCCCCCCGGGTCTTCACAAAGTGCCCATCTGTAGTCGGTGCTTTTTTGAGGAAGTGCAGGGTCCGAGTGTTTCTGTACCTAAATGACTGGCTGGTACAGGGCCCATCCTCGGATCAAGTATTGGCCCACATTACCATGGTTTGGGTCCTTTCCATGGAACTCTGCCTCCTCCTGAATGTGGACAAGTCTACCCTGGTCCTTACCCAGGTCATAGAGTTTGTGGGAGCTCACCTGGATTATACATCAGCCACAACCTCCCTTCCCAGGTCCCTCTTTCTGATCATCAAGGAGGTTGTCATGGCCATTTCCTATGCCCAAAGCCAGGAAGTGCATGCGCCTCCTGGAGCTGATGGACACCTGCACATACATGACGCAGCACACCAGGCTCTGCATGCTTCCACTGCTGTTGTGGCTGGCAAAAGTCTACAATTCATGCCTCCACCCCTGGACAAAGTAGTGACAGTCCCCCCAGATGTCCTCAGATCCCTGGACCCAGGAGGAGGTGATCTGCACTGGAGTTCTATTCTCCAGGCCACTCCTGACCCTGTGGCTAGTGACAGATGCCTCTGACACCAGATGGGGGACCCATATTGGTGACGTGCAGATGCAAGGTATGTGGATGCAAGAGAATCTCTTCTAGCATATAAAGGTCAGGGAGCTGCGTGCTGGCTACCTAGTGTGCTAGGCCTTCCTTCCCTGACTTAGAGGCAGGGCGATTCTCATCCTATCAGCAGTGTCCTATATAAACAGAAAGGGTGGGGCACCATTACCCTGTGTTGGGAAGCCCTCCATCTCTGGGAGTTGTGTATCGGGGTGGAAATTCACCCGATGGCTTATTACCTCCCTGGGATGCAGAATATTCTGGTGGACCAACAAAGCAGGTCCTTTGCCAGTCACGAGTGGTCCCTCAGGGAGAATGTAGCCCTACAGGTCTTTCACAAGTGGGGGCTTCCCCTCCTGGACCTGTTCACGACCTGTCAGAACAGGAAGTACTCCTGGTTCTGCTCCCTCATGAGTCTGGGACCCGGGTCCACGGGAAATGCTCTTAACATCCCAACCCAAGGGACTGCTCTATGTGTTTCCCCCATTCCTGTTTGTGCACAAGGTGCTCCTCACGGTGAGGGAATTCAGGGCATCCCTCATTCTCATTGCACCAGCTTGGCCCAGGCAGCATTGCTTCATGTCCCTACTGAGCCTCTCTTTTGAGAGGCTGATCACCTTTTCCTGTATTCAGGCCTCACCTGAACCTGCAGTCCCTATACCTAATGGCCTGGAAGCTCCATAGCTGAGAGCGGCGGTGCCACTGTGCTCAGAATGGGTGCAAGAGATCCTGCTGGAGAGTCAGCTACTTGGCTAAATGGAAGCCTTTTTCTATCTGGGTTGCTCAGAAGAGGATTTCACCTATGGATGGCCAGGTTCCGCTGGTTCTGGACTATCTCCTCAAGCTCAGGGTTCAGAGGTTGTCTTCCTCATTGATCAGGGCTCACTTAGCAGCTATTTCCACCTTCCATCCGGGCTGTTGGGGCACGATGCATTTGTGCACCCCATGGTCCATGGGTTTCTGAAGGGTTTGGCAGGCTCTACCTGCATGTCTGCCAACCATCTCAGTGGGACTTTAATGTGGTCCTGACCAGATTTATGCCCCCTCCCCATTTGAACCTTTAGCAACCTGTTCATTACTGCACCTCTCCTGGAAGGTGTCGTTTCTTGTAGCTATCATGTCGGCCAGACGTGCATCTGAGCTAAGGGCCCTTATTTCAGACCCCCTTTACACAGTTTTCTTCAAGGATAAGGTCAGGCTATACCCCCATCCCGCCCAAGGTGGTGTTGCAGTTTCATGTCTCCCAGGACATTTTTATCCCTTTTTTTAATCCCAAGCCTCATGTCTTTGGCAAAGAACAGGCTTTACACACTCTAGACATTAGGAGAGCATTGGCCTTTTACTTAACAGAGAACAAAACCCTTTTGTAAGTCCCTTCAATTGTTCGTAGCAATAGCGGAAAGGCTCAAAGGGCAGCCTGTCTCCTCTCAGAGGATCTCTGCATGGATAGCCTCCTACATTAAAGGAGTGCTATAGGTTGGCTGGCACACCAGATCCTCCTCTCTTGGCCCACTCCACTAGGGCATAGGCCTCCTCCACAGTGTTTGTAGTCCATGTCCCTATCTTAGACATCTGTAGGGCTGCCTCATGGTCTTTGGTCCACACTTTTGCTAATCATTATTCACTGGCCCATCAGGCTAGGGAGGATGCAGCTCTTGGTAGGGCTGTCCTCTGCTCAGCTGAAAGTTAGAACTCCAACTTCACCTCATCGGGTTTCTGCTTTGGAGTCACCTAGATGGAATGGACACGAGCAATCACTTAAAAAAAACCCCGTTTCTTACCCCCGTAACTGTTGTTCAAGATATGTTGCACATGTCCATTCCAAATCCTGCCTGCCTCCCCTTCTTCGTAGTAGTCCGGTAAGAAGGAACCGAGGGGGTGGAGGGCCAGCAGGGGTATAGATTAGCCGATATAGTGGCACCACTCCAGGGGGCTCCCCTGCTGGCCCAATGGATACTGCTGAGGGAAAAATTTCTGACGATGCATGCATGCAGTGCATGAACACCTACATGGAATGGACATGAGCAAGACATCTTGAAGAACAATAGTTTTAGAGATAAGTAACTTTTTTCTCAATACAACACTTGAGGCAAATTAACAAAGTTTGTAGTAATAATACAACAGTGTTATATTTAACTCAGAAGAAAAGGAGATTGGAAAACTAGATTAGACTGTTGCAGAAGCACTCATACTATCCATTTAAAATTTTATAATTAAATATTTCTTTGCAATATCGCCGTAAATTATGAAATATTTTCTCACTCTACAGAGTTATTAAAAGTGACAAATAGAGCTGAAATACAAAAAAAGCCTACCTTTTTCCCCTTCAGAATGTATTACGCTTGGAACATCTTGTCTAGCAATGGACAATGGTAATACTTTTCTAGCAGAAATATTTTCAGTACTAGTGGAAGCAGAAACTGTGGCACTTGCGGTTGAAATATTAGACATACTTTTGGTCATGGGTCCAGCAACATTCCTTTCATCTGTGTCAGAATCATCAGAATGAAGAGGATTAGTAAAACAGAGGGGTGCTCTAATTGAAAGCGTACTGCTCTGATGATCAACTGTGTCACTGGGAGAGCATTCCACTTGAGATGTGGGGTTTGGTACCAGAGAGGCAGTTTTAATACTATGACTTAAGACATCTGAAGCCATAGCGTCAGACACAGATGTAGGCAGTGCATTTTTAGGCCCATGTAGTGACCATAGGGCATGTCCCTTCTCTTGGAGAGGCAGACGGTCTGGTCTTGGTGGAGCATCAGAACACTTCAGGCTCTGCAGCCCTTCTGGTGAAGCTACTAAGGCTTTGTTAGATTGTGGCACACTGTATTCCATACAAGAGTTTTGAAAAGAGTCCACAAGTGAATCCCCAGAACTGTGTTCCAATCGCTTAGAGTTCTTATCCATGACACAAGATGAAGGGGACTTAATTTTAATTGCGTGTCCACGGTTCAAAAGAGTATTACCATCAAAGCTTCGTGGTCCCTCCTGAAGAGGTACCTTCTTAATTTCAAAACTTAAGTTGCGTTCCAGCTTTTTCTCCACATGTTCATTGGGGTCATTTTTCCCTGAATGTTCTGTTGACTTATTATAGTTTTCATTGAGGTCTGTTGAATGGTCTGATGAAACCATGTGCAAAACTGGCTTTGGATGGTATCTATCATTGTCCTGCCATACAGTAGTGACTGTCGGATAGGCTGAAGGAGGAGATGGTGTTAAGATGGGTGGTACTGGGTGAGGCTCTGGAGGCTGCAAGATTTCTTCCTTCACATCTCCTTCTACAAGACAACTGCAAAAAAAAAAATTATGTAAATTCTCTGTATTTCAGCATCACCACATCTGAAATAGTTCAAAAACTTTGGAAACATCCAACATGCACTAATCTAAATTTTAAGCTACACATCTAATGCTTGCCAAAAAGTGGTTGTATAATATAGTTGACAGAGCAGGTATGAACCATGTCACAACAGTATAAATGGCAAGTAAATAATTGAGAAGTCTTCCACAATATAACTTGGGAAAGACTCTTGATAATGCCATAAATACTAACTTAAAGGCCAGATCTTACAAATCTTAACCCATAAAAATAGCTTCAAAGCAAATTTCTCCTAACTTTCCTGCCCACAGCTGACTACAGATAATTTGTAGAATGGTCAGACCTTCTTGTGGCAATATTCATTGAAAGACTTTCTGAGAACAAAAACAAGTGGAGTCACAGGAGCATAAAGCACCCACTAAAACAGACTTTTTGGTACTCAATCCCTCTAACCACTAGCTCAGTTTACTGCCCTCCTTTCCTTTCCAAATAATCTGACATTTAGACACATTTTAAATGCAGAACTCTCAATGTGAAGCAGCAGTGAAAAAAAGCAAACAATGTTAGGAATAAAGGAATAGAGAATAAGACAGAGAATATCTTATTGCCTCTATATAAATCCATGGTACACCCACATCTTGAATACTGTGTGCAGATGTGGTTGCTTCATCTAAAAATGGTATCTCGGCACTGGAAAACGTTCACAAAAGGGCAACAAAAATGATTGGGGTTTGGAACAGCTGCCATATGAGGAGAGATTAATAAAACAGACTTTTCATCTTAGAAAAGAGGAGACTAAGGCAAGATATAATAGAGGTCTATACATTCATGATTGGTGTAGAGAAAGTAAATAACTTCCTTATGTACTTGTTCCCATACCACAAGAATTAAGGGTCACCAAATGAGATTAAGAGGTAGCAGATTTAAAACAAACAAAAGGAAATATTTCTTCACACAACGCAGAGTCAACCTGTGGAACTCTTTGCCAGAGTTGAAGTCCAAGACTATAACAGGGTTCAAAGAAGAACCAGATACATTCATGAAAGATAAGCCCATCAATAGTTATTAACCGTGATGGACAGGAATGGTGTTTCTAGCTTCTGTTTGTCAGAAGTTGGGAATGGATGACAGGGGAGAAATCGCTTGATGATTACCTGTTCTGTTAATTCCCTATGAGGCATCTGTTGGAAGACAGGATATTGGGCTAGCTGGACCTTTGGCCTGACCCAGTATGGCCATTCTTATGTTCACATTTTCTCCACAGATGACGAGTATTGTGAATATAGATTCAGTTTTGTTATTAGGAACATTAGTTTATACACTTATGTTGATAGGACAGGTTCAGTGAGTTACTTACAGTTTCTAAGAACAGAGTCATTTGCTGGAGTATCTGATTTGTTGAAAAGGAATTTCAATATTGCTTTTGTGAGGCCTCTGCAAATTCGTTTACAATGGAATTAGTGGTATGGATTTTGACAAATGAGTTTATAATTTATGCTAAGTTTGGTAAAAAGTTTGTAGTTTTTGAGAAAGGAAGAAATATTTTAGGCAAGAGTGTGTAAGCTATACAAAAAGCTATCTAATAAAATTTACTATAAAATGAAACTGACATAACAGGCTATTTTGACATTAAAATATTTAAAATGACTGAAGATTTAAGACGTTGACAAAGAGTAATCACATATATAGATATGCCAACCATATATCCCAGATTTTCTGGGACAGTCCCAAATTTAAATACTGTGTCCCAGTGTCCTCTTCAAGTACTAAAATGTCCCAAAAAGCCCCATCGCATCCAGCTTGCAGAGAAGCAACAAGCTTGAAATGGCTCAGTGCACTACCATTTCCCTTCCCTTGGCTGGCAAAGCTCACAGACACTCATCCTCTAGCATAGCACATCAGCAACAGTCTGCACCTCCACCCCCCCACCATGTAGGCGGCTCCCGCCTTAGCGCTTAGCCAGCGGGGAGCTGGAGTGGTTTCTGGGGTTCCTTGCATTCCTGTGCACCACCCAGCGAGCTGCTGCCACCTCCTGCCCCACCACTGCGCACCACTTGACCCCCTCCCTTGACTTCCTCTGCTGTGTGGAGCCCCAGTCTGGCCACACATCACTTCCTTCCATGTGCAGGCAGCCAGTTGTTCTTTGTGACAGCGGCCGCCAATGCCGGGGCGGGGGGTGGGAGGGGGGAAAGGAGAGAAGGGGAGTGGGCCCGATGCAAAACAGCACCTTGGAGCTGCTGCTTGAGCCCCAGGAGGGGCTGCATGGAGGCCATCTGGGGGTGTGCTTACTCAGGCTTGGCAGGTGTGCCATGTGCGGCTGCTCTCTCTCCCCCCCGCCCCTCCCCACCCTGCTGGGGGAGTGGCAGCACACAGAGCTGCTCACTCTGCCACTGTCTGCCAGCTAGGGTAGGTGACATCAGGGCTTTCTTCCCCCTGCCCCTGCGTACCCTCTGAGCAGGAAGCTGGAGCTGGTGCTGTAGCCTCGCAGTTGCATGGGTTCCCCCACTGCATGGCGGGGGACAAGCTCCCTCCCCGCCCACCCCTCTGGGGGAACAGTGGGACACTGTCCAGAAGCTTTCCATGCTAAAATGGGGTGCAAAGCCAGGTAAGCGTCCCCCCTCATGCCCAGACCACTGCAGCCCAATCCTCCTCACTTCCTTCCCCCCCCCCCACCAAGACCCTGTACCCCCTGCTTGCTCTGACATCCTTCCTTGCTCCTGCACCCTCCCTCCTAGCCATTTCCAAGACACTATAAAACCACTTTGTGAACTAAGGATACATTTATGAACTGAGAATAACTTAGATTTCACAGAAGAAAATTAGAGATGTGAAAATGGTTAACCTTTAAGCATACCAGTAAAGCAGAAAGCAGCCCCTGCCACAGACAGGCTGGTGGGATCAGAGGTGGGATCCCACATCTGCGGCAGGGTCAGGAAGCAGGCCAGGAGTTAAAATGGGTAAGTGAATAACCATTTTAACCTCGCTAAAAACCCACTTGCTATACTAAGCTCTGGGGAGAAAAGCTTTTCAGTCTTAATCATCTTATTAAATCAAATTCAATGTACAGTCTCAATCATTACACAGCTTTCATTACAAAATGTGAATATGGTCTGATTCAGATGTTAACAGTTTCCTACTTTAAAAAAATTGAAGTTCATTTATTGTATAGTGCCCTAAAGTATGCAGGGTGCTCCAGAGAAGCAAGATAACTTTGTTGGCCACAGGTTTTCAGTGTAAAATGTATATACACAGTAAATGAGGTGAGAACAAGGAGAGAATGAGTAATGCAAACAGGCAAAAGCATTTCTACAGTACACCCATTCTCCAACTATGCTCCAAAACAGGATTAGTAAAATAGTCTATTTAAATTTTAAACTGCTCTGCTGAGTGGAAAAGTGCTACTGTATTAAAAATGGGCAAAATGCAGTTCAGATTTAAATGAGGACTGGCTAGTATCCAACTGAAAAACCCTCAATCCATGATTATTTTGATTAACATACTGAGGAGTTTTATCATCAAATAAAAGAGTGATGTCAAGGTCATGGAATGTAGCTGCTATGATCAACTAAAGATAGATACTGAGCTCTGCATTCTTCTGGATAATTAAAATAGGAACATTAAACCCTATGTAAGTGGACTGAGGCTAGACACCATATTATTCTACTTTATTTAAGCATTAGATCTTATTTAGCCAGAAGGGAGAAAAGCTACAATTTGCTCAACTTGTCAAACTGAATTATAGGTTACTAGCTGATTTACCCAGTGTTTCTCGGGTCCTTAATGTAATCTGGGTTTTTTTTTTGTTTTGTTTTGTTTTAAGAAAAGGAAAATGTACATGCTTTATTTAAATGATTGTATTTTGCAAAAAATAGAGTTTTTTTATGAAGAGAACTTTGATTTCTTTGAAAGAGGGACTGTTAAATTTTGACAGTTTAATTTTTTTGTGACTTTTTAAAATGGGATTTCCATCAAGTGTATTTTTCTTTACCACTACAAACTCTTATTCACTATGTTTTAACAAGAAAAAGAGCGAGAGTCAATTTGGTTTCCAATAACACTGTCTTCTAGTTTTCAACCCTTAAGCACTGATTTAGCTGTGCCATAACAGAGCATCCCAAATTTCTTGATTTTCTCTCTCCTGTAAGGTTTATTGAGAAGCAATCCTATTCCAGGCTCATCCTACGTTTTTCACTTATCTTGGTTCAGTCTTTCAAAATTTGCTCAGTTCTGTCAATTTTGAGGACTATACTTGATTTGGCAATTGTCTCTTATGTTTGGTTTTATGAGAAGCAATTTCATTTCAGGCACATCCCGTTTTCCTGGCACAGCCAAACCCTTACTTTGCTTTAGGTTATGTTAAGAGGAAGCTGCGTACCGAATCTGGTAGTCCTAGCTCTTACCATTTAGGAGGAGTTCTTGATCAAGCTGACAAACTCTCTAAAATATATAGTAGATAATTTCTGATGCTTGGATATATGTTATCAAAAACAGTCCATTGGTGATTTTTTAGTGAAAATATAGTTAAATGAAAAATATTAAAACCACCACTGACAAATTCAAACCAATGGCTACCAACAAGGCTATTAATAGCCAACAGATTCTTTTACTGCTTTTTATTTTAGCTAAACTGAAGATGTATTAAAAAGTTCTTTAGAATTTGAAATGTGGCAGTGGAATTACTTGCCAATACAGCATGCAGCTTTCTTCACAGTAAGTGGCAATTTGACTTATATTATCATCAACAACATTCTAATTTATTCTCTCCCAAATAAAAAACCATTGTGTTTTGTACAGAAATAGAAAGGAAATCAAGATGATGTAGCAACATTATATTGTCTCATGTTTCCTCTGCCACCAATTTCTCTCTCTTATGCCTTCTATTTCCCCATTTCTCTTTCACATTGCCTTATCCTTGTACATTTGTGAAATATTTTGGCTATAATCAAAGTTCCATCATTTCAATGTTAGGTCTAAAGGATACTTTTAGTATGAAAAAAGTTACTCAACACCAATTCCCATTACCCTTTTCCTTCACAAATGTCTTGCTTATTCTTTAAGAAAAAAAAGCTATCACGTAATTAGGTAATAGAGCTTCAAGGACTTGGCTCATTGAAAGGTACCTGTCTAATTAAAACATTCCCTCTGGATCTCCAGCAGTGATTTGTTGGTGCTCGAGTTCAAGTAATTGAGTTCCATTGTATGTAAATAAGTCTAAATTGCAAATTAATCAAAGCTCTGACTCTTGCATCTAACAGTAGGAATAAAATTAATCCTTCCTCAGTCTAAAGTACTGATACAAAAGCCACACCTGATGAAAGGCCTATTTTTGGGGGGGTTCTTTTAAATCAACTAACACTAATATTGTAATACTAGAAATCTGAGATTTTCTGAGGCCATTGGCGTGAGAATTAGTCATTAAACTTCCAGATTCAATGGCTCCAGGAATTAACTACACTGTGTTGTTGCCAGATGAAATCAGAACAGCATGAAATGCTCTTACTCACAAGTAGCAGTACTCACAAAATAATATTTCATAATTTTTAACATTCTGCCAATACAGAGTTCAAACACAATCTACCCAAAGATGATTATATTCAATAAGGAGTTACTATTTACTCATATTATGCAAAAATGTTAAATGTTTTGTACTGTGTTAATGGTTTTTTGATTACAGCACCTTACAATAAGGAATGTTACTGGAAGAGTCTTTTGGGAAATAAGTACACATGTTGGCGTGTTTTAAGAGATCATTTTATTGTGCCTAAACATTAAAAACCTCAAACAAGCATATGAAACTTGTGAAAAGCTTTATAGACTTTCACAGCAAATTGAAGTGGAACTAGAAAGCTACACATCTCAAAGGACCTTTCTCTAAGTCAGTGGTTCTCAAAGTGTGGTCTGTGGATCACATCTGCGACGGTCTTGCATGTGGGCTGTGGGTTTGGGGCTCACTCCCCGCATTCATCCAGCTCATCCAGCCCCGTGCCCCTCATGGGCAGAATCTGCCTTCCAGGGGAAGGAAGCGGCTCCACACATTGCCGCTGCCCCTCCACCCGTCTGGGGAATAGCAGTGCAGGAAACAGCTCCCCTGTAGGCTTTCCCTGCTGCTCGTATTGGCTGGAATTACAGACAATGGCAGCTGCAGAAGGCATAGAGCCAGGTAAGCGCCCCCATCCCTCTCATGCCTAGACCCTGCACCCCCATCTCCTGACACCCCCCACACTCCTGCATGCTCCCTCCCTTCCAGAGCCACCCATCCTCAGACTGCTGCTGCAAACTCCCTCCCGCCAGACCCCACCCACCCATCCTCCCAGCCAACTCCTTCCCGCACACATACACACACCCTCAGCCTGCTCCTGCACCCTACTCCCTGGCCAGATCCCCACCCCATCCTGCACCCATTTTGTCATCATAGATAGTTGGATGGTTGTCAGATGGTGGTCCACAGAAAGGTTTGTGTTGAGCGGGGTGGGTCATGGGCCAAAAAGTTTGAGAACCATTGCTCTAAGAGTACATCTATACTGCTAAGTAAGCTCAGGTTAGCAAGACTCAAGTCAGGGGAATTTACGTTTGAGAATCCAGAACTGCCAACCCAAGGTTAAGAACTTTTTAACCCAGGCCAGAACCTGGGGCTCTCGCATGTGCATCGTAGTACTCAGACCCAAGTTTACCCAACCATATCCCAGAACTCCTAGTACCCTCTCAAAATCTGGCCCCTTTAGCTCTTCGTTCATGGTGTGGCATAAGAAAACTTGATTGTCCATGCTACACATTACAGGAAGTTTCAATAGCCTTCCAACAAATTCTGATGAGTCATCATTTGGTTTGCACACTTCCAGCAACAGGAGTCAGCAAAAACGAGGAACTTCTATTTGGACTTTTGATCCTGTTTCAAGATGCAGGCAGAGCTACTGAGATGAGATGCTGGTGGTTCTTTTCTGACCCACTGAAGGTAACTGACAGAGCTAATGACAGAGTTGGAGGAAGATAATGACAGACATGCAGGATCAAATCATCTGACATTGCTCATGATACTGTGTATAGACACTTTTGTCTGCTACGTATACCAGTGCTTCTGGAGCTGGGCCACAAGCACAGACTTCTGGGATTACAACACCCGGTAGGTAGGATAACCAGCACTGAGTCCAGACCTTCTGCATGAATAAAGCTATATTTCTGAAGCTTTGGAAGCAGCCTCATCCAGTCCCTCCTGTGTAAGATCATATGCATGAGGATGGGAATGCAAGTCCAGAAGCAGATTGCTGTACCTGTTTAGAAGCTGGCTATTCCAGGCTTACTGATCTATTGCCATCCATTTGGCGCTGGAAAGTTGATGGTGGGAAAAGTATTGACAGAAATTCCTGAGGCAATCAAATTTGTGGTTTAACCAAACATGGAACGCATTAAAGAACATTCCTTAAGTAATCACTGGCTTTGAGAGAATGGTGTGATACCAGTAAACTAAGTGCCAGCTCTGACCAAGGCAACAGATGTTAACTGACAAATTCATAGCTGGAAATCAAACCACTTTAGCTTAGTTTGTTCACAATAACTATTTGTTTTATAAGAATATATGGAGTGTTTCAGCTATGAGATGCTTGTAGAATTAATGCATACAGCAATTTACATGTAATAGCTATATTCCAGGTTACAATGTCAGATAGTTTTATAACTGTAAAAATGCCTGCTCTGAACTTGTTACCTGAAACAGGAAGAGTGGATCTCCCCACCCATCAAGACTTGATGGGCCATCTACTACCAAGAGCTTTGTTGACTACCCCATCCGCCCATGAAGAATTTACATGCAAGAGCACTCATCCCACTGGTTTGTACTCTGGAGAAAGGCCATATAAAGGTGCTCACAACAAGAAATGGTTCTCTTTATGCTCTGAACTCTCTCACAGACACACTAAACCGAAGCTGAAATTCCCTAATCAACCTGGGTTCATCCTGAAAGACATTTTGAACGGAAATTACTACATCTCTGTCACCTTTAGAAACCATAGATATAACTCATTCGTTTCTATGCTTGGTTGCTTTAATTTGTACATAACACACAGGCCATGATGCAGGAGCAGCAGGAGCCTGTACTCCTGCAGTCATTAGAAACAGTACTCAAACAATTCTCTACTGTGCTATTATCTTCCTCCTTTTATCACCGTTCCTCTTCCAGAAACTGTGAAGAGTACCTGCTTCCAAGCTACCCTGTCCTCAAACTGCACTGCCAATCTGAGCCTTTCTGCTTGCCTCTCAAGCAGATCTTTTTTCTTGCCACAAGCCTCTTTTTGCCTTTGGTACTTGACCTGTTCGTTGGCCCAGTCAGAACTTCAAATGGATCATGCATCCACTTGGACTTATCTGCAAAGGCACAGTATGCCAGGCTTTTAACAATGTGGGCATGCTAAGGAGGTACTGGAACATGTAGAGGTCAAGGGGCCTAGAATGCAATAAGAGGGTTGTCGTCTTAAATATCACAATGCAGGAGCACATATCAAAGTCTTTGTGGAATTTCAAGGACAGAAATGCTACCTTTTTGAAACTCAATGTGAATATATTGGCAGAGAGCTTCTCCAGACCACACAAGTTTCTTGGACACAGCCAGGTTAAAAAATAGCAGTGAGAGAAGTGTATGGCACCAAAGAATTCAAATATATGGTAACTGTCCAACATGTCCGTGAGTGGAGTAGGTTGGTGAACTACCAAGGTGGACCTGAAAAATATTCCTTTTCTTAAAACATGACTACCTAGCTGGAGTTCTTGCTATGGGTTTGGGCCAGAATTAATGGGGGGAAGTCAACAGGATGCTGCATTAGCCTCCACATGGCTTAGGACAGCCCCATGGCTTCCAATTCAATCTATATGAAAAGACTCAGCTATTTCTGCTCTTTCAAGCCAAATGTATGAACTGAATTCTATCTCCCCAGTCGTATTTGCAATGAAAGGTTTCATCATTCATTGAATATGAGTAATACCCACAGTTGGAACCCAACCAGGGACCTCTTGAGCTTAGTGCATGAACCTATACAGCTTGAGCTAAAAGCCAGCTGTGTCTCAGCTAAAGCTGTAGAGCACACTAATTTTCTCTCTGTAAGTGGCCTAAGTGCTATTACATGGGACAGTACACAACACCCAGTAGGTTTGTGGGTTACATATGGACTACATTTAAACCAAATGAACTGTATAGTGGGGAAGAGGTTCAAATGTAGTGCATTTCCAGGCAGCTTGTTACCAATTCAACAGCACACATACAGGGAAAGCAATATTATTTTAGTAAGATGGAATTTATTAGAAAAAGTATGCTCCTTTCCAGTAAAAATTCTCTTTTATATGCTAGTTTCACTGTTTGTTTCCTGGTCTCTACTCTGAATTCCCCAAGTGAGGAGCATGGCACTGTGAACCCAAGGGCACTGGCATGCAATCTGCCATTAATAAATCTGCTATCCAGGGTTTCAACTTCTCCATTGGTTCTTACAGTAGAAACTGTCCCCATTAACACACACACACACACACACACACAAATAGATGCAGAAACTTATCTGGCTCTAGGACAGCTTCTCCCTTTCTGTTTCAGCTACCAATTCTTCAGGGGTTTGTTCCAAGGCGGCAGCATTAAAAATATCTCCAATATGTGCTGCAGCTGCTTCTGCAACGAAGCTGCCTCCTCCTAGGACCAGTTTCATCAGTAGATTTACTTCATTTGCCTAATTCAACACTGCTGGTTCCTATTGAGTTACATGACGGCTTCAGGGGCCAGCGGGATGCTATCCCAAGTTACCAGGAGATCATATACAGCTGATGACTCATTGCAGTTATCAGCACCTTGTCAGACTCAGCATAAAATGGACATGTTGGTGAGCAGCCAGAGGTGTGGTTGTGTTCCCTGGTTTTCTGGTACTCAGTCTTGAGCTGCTTAATTTATTCTCTGCATTGATCACTAGTCTACTAAATTTCCAGTGCCACCAACTTCTTGCTGGCATTCATAGCCCTTCCTAGTGCTCTTACTAAAATCCAGATTTTCTGGCCTTGCAACAGAAATTAACTAAACGTTGGCTATGCTTGCATGACCATAAAGCTGCACACTTTGTAAAAGACTTCTCGTTGGTAACCATTGCAAACACTGAACGTTTTTCTAGAGTATGTTTGCAGTTAAGCAATTAGAATAAAATGGAGGGATTAAACAGCAAGTTGCTGCACTGGAACAATAAGTATGGTTTCCATAGCCTGACTCGTGATATTGGTAGAGAGGGGACAAAGGAAGCTGGCCCAGAGAGGAAGGGGTGCTGCAAATAATTTACAAAACAATGGGAATTGAACTCTGGGCCTCACCTTGACTTGGGTTCAGACTAGGGATGTTAATGACTAGTTGATTCCCGCCCCTTGCTGCCTCTATCAGATAAAGGTGGGGGGAGGGAGAAGGGGGTACTTCCAATCAGCCACCTCAGTGTTTGAAAGGGACAGCGCTGCACAGCTGAGCCGGGGATCAGCTGCACAGCACTGCTGCGGGTGGAGCCCAGGATCAGCTGGGGACTCCCCAGCTGATCATGGGCTCCAGTGCGCCATTTCCACAGAACCTGGGATCAGCTAGGGAGTCCCCAGCTGATCCTGGGTTCTGCTGAAATGCTGCACGGAGCCTGGGAACAGCTGGGGAGTCCCTGCTGACCCCGGCTCTGCGTGGCATTTCAAGTGGGCAGCGCAGCATGGAGCCTGGGGTCAGTGGGGGACCCCGTGCTCCATACTGCACTGCCGCTTTGAAATGCACAAGAGCCCCTGCTGGAGACTCTTGTACATTTCAAAGCTGGCACCTAGTGTGCAGCCTGGAGTCAGCTGGACTTCCTGCTGGCCCTGGGCTGCACACAGAGTTCTGCATTCCTCCTTTGAAATGTATAAGAGCCCCAGCGGGAGCTCTTGTACATTTCAAAGGAGGAATGTGGAAGTGCCTATCAACTAGTCTACTAGTCCAGGTTCCGCGTGGCATTTTACCAGTCAACTAGTAAATTAACTGTTACTTAACGTCCTTAGTTTAGAACTAAGACAGGACTATGTCCATGCTCATGAGATCCCAGGGTCAGAGCTCAAGAGATCTGTATGTAGACTGAAGGGGAAGGGCTAGGACTTTAGCCTGAGACTAAGCCCAGGCTTACACTACAGTGTGGACATATCCCACGATCACCCAACTCAAGGAAGCATTAAAGGATTTTCTTTTTCCTTCCTGTTTAAGCCTGTTATCTTTTACAAAAAATCCTCTTGGCAGCCTCTCACCCTTATTAATAGGTACATGAAAGTTAATCATAAATTTTATCAGTAGATATACACCAATGGTTGCTGTGCCAAAATATATAATAGACAATTATACTTTCATGCTCACAGGCAGAACACAGGCTGACGGTTATATGAAATTAAATAATGTGCCCTCTGTCAATTTGTCTTCTGAGAAGCCATACTCATAAATCCCTCCCAAGTGACTCAACCTCTTTGCTTTCAACACAAGAAGCGAAAACAATCAGTCAGGAGGAGGTAAGGTAAAAAAGGACCCAATTCAGGAATTTTAATCAAACTTTCTCCATAGCTACTGCAACTCTCAACATTAATAAAACCTATATATGATAAGGGGAAATCCAAGAACTGGAACAGAATACAGTGGAACAAAAGAAAATAGATATGTAAGTTAAATGAAAATTAAAGAATAAAAAATTATTAAAAAACATTTCCCTGCAACAATGGGAAGAAACAGTTAGAATTAGAAATTGATAAGTAGTATTACCACTGACCACATGAAGCAGAGAGTGAAATGCAGAGAAAAAGAATGATTAGGGTCATTTGGGAATGGAAGCCAAGAGTAAGGAAAGAGAATATGAGTGGGATGCCAACAAAAAAAAAATAACCTCTTGCCAAAATGCAACTGCATATTTTTGGGACATGAAATCCAGGTAATTTTGTGATACAAGTAGGAATTCTACACCTCTAGAGCAGTGGTTCTCAAATGTTTCAGACAACTGTATCCCTTGCAGGAGTCTGATTTCTCTTGGGTACCCCCAAGTTTCACCTCACTTAAAAACTACTTACTTACAGATTGAACTTCTTTAGCTTGGCACCCTCAGGACCTGACCAGTGCTGAACCACAGAAGGGTAATGTTGCTAGACAATATTGACAACACCTTCACTGCTTACTGAGCTCTTAGAAAAAAGTTTGGGGTAAATTATAGCTAAATAGCAGCACAGAACACCGAGAGCCAGGACTGGTGGCTTTAAAACTTTATGGGACTGCAGGAAACTTGGGCACACCATGATATCTGGTCAACTAAAATCATGCTGGACCACGGATGTTGCTGGACTAGAGTGTGCCGGACTAGAAAGGTTCAACTTGTCCAAAATTCAGACAAAAATCTAAAAAGTACCTCAGCATATTATCCCTGAAAAATTGCTTACTTTCTCATTTTTACCATATAACTATAAAATAAATCATATGAAATATAAAGATTGTACTTACATTTCAGTGTATAGTAATAGAGCAGTGTAAAAAAGTCATTGTATGAAATTTCAGTTTGCACTGCTGCACTAGCACTTTTAAACTAGCCTGTTGTAAAACTAGACAAATACCTAAATGAGTTGATCTACCCCTGGAAGACTACTATGTACCCCTGGTTGAGAGCCAATGTCCTAGAACAGAAGAAGATACGGACAGGGATTCAATGTGCTGGTCCAGTTCCTTACTCCACTCTGACACCAGTGGGAGAAACCCTCCTCAATTCTGATGGTTCAGTGGTCATGCCATTCATGTAAGAAAAGCAGTTTTGAACAGTAATTGTATTCCTTTGCTTATATAAAGCTAATGTACAGTTTACTGTTTACCGTAGTATTTGTAAAAAGAGATTTATAGACTAAAAAAGATTGTCCAGAACCTGAACTGATGAACCATTCATAAATTAGTAAGCCATGTGCTTCATAACTTATGAAATACATCCCATCACCTAGTCGTTCATGCTATAACAAATTTTGTTGCTCAATTGAGCATATCATACATGTAGAAAATAGTTACTTATTAGATGCATGATACAGTTAGGAAAGTTTTCCACTGAGTTCGCTCAAAAAAAGTTATAAAGTATTTATAAAACCTATAGCTTGCTGATTACTGTTAAAGATATGAAAAATTTTTGATTGTTCATTTTCTAAAGTAATCTCAAAGGGAATATCTCAACTACATCCCTCTTTCGAAAGAGGGATGTAAATTAGACATATCGAAATTGCAAATGAAGCCAGGATTTTAATTTCTGTGCTTCATTTGCATAATCGCATCATGGCATTTTCGAAAAACACTACTTTGAAAGTGAAACCGCTGTCTAGATGCGGTTCTTTCGAAAAGAAAAGCCTTTTTCGAAAGATCCTGTACTCCTCAAAAACTCAGGTTTACAGGATCTTTCGAAAAAGGCTTTTCTTTTCGAAAGAACAGCGCCTAGACCACTGTCACTTTCAAAATAACGTTTTTCAAAATAACGCCATGATGCAATTATGCAAATGAAACGGGGGAAATTCAAATCCCGGCTTCATTTGCAATTTCGATATGTCTAATTTACATCCCTCTTTCGAAAGAGGGATGTAGTCTAGACATAGCCAAAGAGTATTATGTAAAGCAAATAAAAGGGAGAAAACAATAAAATCTTTTAAGTTATTACTTAAGGATAAAAATGATTGAAACTGGACATCTAAATTCTTTTAAATACACATTTGGCTGGAAGTCTTAAAAATGTTAATGTAAGGAGGATTTAACATTTTCCAGCAATACTCCTGATGGAAGCTAAATACTTTAACAAGTAATGTATTCTAAATAGAGTAAGAAAGTGAAATACCCTACCTGAAGAACTGGTTAGTAAAGCCACTACTCCTTATTTAAATATCACCTAAAACCATTTCTATAAGGAGATCTCCAAGAAAAAGATGTCTGTCGCCTATTTAGCTCATTAATAGTTTAGTCAAGACAAGACAACACAGAGAAATGAAGTAAAATATTAAAAAATGGCACCACTGGAACTGAAGTTGGGAAATGCTGTGAGAAAAATCAGACTAAAATCATGAATGGAGGTCAGCAGTATGCAGGACAATAGCATGTTTAACAAGACAAGACAACAGCATAACAAGACAAGACAAGAGGCTATTGCCCTGACATAACTGTTACATACAAGTAAAGTTTTCTCCATTTATGTTTTTAAATTGTATGTTCTCCAGGGCAGTGACTATATCTTCATCTGTGTTTGGAATACATATTGCACACCGTGAGCATTACTAATAATTATCTGCACCATAAGAGACAATTAAGTGACAGAAATTAATCCCACCTCCAAAAGTGATGCAAAGGCACAGTAGTAGAGACTAGAAAAGACTACACAGATTCATAAAATCATAGGACTGGAAGAGACCTCACAAGGTTCATCGAGTCCAGCCCCCTGCCCAAAGCAGGACCAACCCAAACTAAATCATCCCAGCCAGGGCTTTGTCAAGCTGGGACTTAAAAACCTAGCATGGTGGATTCTACCACCACCCTAGGTAACCCTTCACCACCTTGCTAGTGAAATAGATTTTCATAATATCCAACCTAGACCTCACCCACTGCAACTTGAGACCATTGCTCCTTGTTCTGTCATCATTGAGAACAGCCTCTCTGCATTCTCTTTGGATCCTCCCTTCAGGAATTTGAAGGCTTCTATCGAATCACCCCTCACTCTTCTCTTCTGAAGACTAAACAAGAGCAAATCCCTCAGCCTCTCCTTGTAGGTCACGTGCTCCATCCCCCTATCATTTTTTGCCCTCTGTTGGACCCTCTCTAATGCGTCCACATCCTTTCTGTAGTGGAGGCCCCAGAACTGGATGCAATACTGCCGATGTGGCCTCACCGGTGCTGAATAATGAGGAATAATCACTTCTCTAGATCTGCTGGAAATGCTCCTCCTGATATGCCATGAGTCTTCTTGGCTACAAGGGCACACAGTTGACTCATATCCAGCAACTCATGCATTGTAATCCTCAGGTACTTTTCTGCCAAACTGCTGCTTAGCCAGTCCCCAGCCTGTAACAATGCTTGGGATTCTTCCATCCCAAGTGCAGGACTCTGCACTTGTTCTTGTTGAACCTCAGATTTCTTTTGGCCCAATCCTCCAATTTTTCTAGGTCACGATGGATCCTATCCCTACCCTCCAACGTATTTACCTCTCCCGCTAGTTTAGTGTCATTTGCAAACTTGTTGAGGGTGCAATCCATCCCCTCATCCAGGTCCTTAAGAAAGATGTTGAATAAAACCAGCCCCAGAACCGATTCTTGGGGGATTCCACCTTAAACCTACCGCCAAACTGACATTGAGCCACAGGTATTACCATTGAGTCAGACAATCTAGCCAGCTTTCTATCTACCTTACACTTTATTAATAAAGTAAGCCATATGAAGTCCATTTATCCAATCCATGCTTCCTTAACTTGCAGGACATTATTACTGAATTAAATGCAACACCTTTTTCAAGACTGTATTTCTCACTAAATCTCTTAAATCTCATAATCTGCTCCAAAGAGGCCTGCTGACCAGGAAAGGAGGGGGAGCAACTGCCCAGGGCCCCACACACGTATCTGTCCCAGAAACTTGGCAATTCTATTGGCCCCCCTGCTCCCAAATATAATTACCACTTCTCAGAAGAGTTCCTATGCTGAGACCACTGAAGGGTGGGTGGTGAGGAAAAGGGGACAGGAGAGAAGTAGGGCAGTCTGAAGGGAAAAAAAGAGTCTTAAAATTGTCCATTTCCATCTCATCTTGCAATAACGTGAGCAATCTTTTCCACTTCAATTTCCGTGAAGATATTTGTTTCAACTATCACATTCCTCAAAGATATCCTTTCCAGATTGTAAATTTAGCCTATTCAGGATCTCATTTTATTCTCCATTCCTGATGAAATTTCCTTGCTACTTATGTGGTTTCCTCTCCTTTTTGGTACCCTCAAATAGACACAAGAATTGCCAGAAATATTCTAGCTCGGGAGCAATTATTTATCAACATTCAGTCCAAGTAGATCACCACATCTCTAGTTAAATTAAATCAATATTTGAGAACAGATCTAAAACCTAACAGTAGTGCTATGCGTTCTCATATGTATTTTATATGTTCTCTCCATTCATTCTGACTCACTTTAGAAAGCTTTTATCTCCAGTTTGTATTTCGGATTTTTCCTTCAACCAAGGACTTGTTTTAAATCCCATTTTAATGCATACAACTCACAGTTTAATCTCTTCCTGCCACTTAGGGTGTGTCTACACAACATCTTTAGCTCGAAATAGCTTATTTCGTAATTTGGTGCTGTCTATACGGTGCCAAATTTCAAAATAACTTGCTATTCCAAAATGCCCCGGGACATCAGAATAAGCCACCCATTATTCTGAAATCTATTTCGAAATAAAGGGTTGCTTCAATAGACACCGAATGGTATCCCAAAATAGCTCCACAGTGTAGACATACCCTTAGTGAGGATCCATCATCCTATATGTTTTATGTTCCTCAAACTCAGGCTGGCAAGTATGATTAATGGTGATCTTCGGCCTTCTACTATATCACTAATGCACTGAACAGTAGGGATGTAAGCAAGTAGTCGAGTACTCAACTACTTGCTTTCCTCTGCCCCCTTGCTACCTCCGTATCAGAGACGGCAAGTGGGGGTGGGGGTGGAACAGGAACCAGTGCTCAGGGGAGCTGGCTTAAAAGCCAGTTCCCCCCAGCACCAGCTCCGCAGTCCCATCGCCCCCACTCCACTGCTGCCTCTATCAGAGGCAGTGAGGGGAGGAAAGGAAGCTGCTGACACAAAGCAGCCTCTGTCCATGAGGGAGGGTGTGTGTGTGTCGCAGTGGGAAGTTGCCCTCCCCTCAGACAGGGGCTGCTGGGAAGCAGCCCCTGTTCTAGCCGTGGGCAGGGGTTGCTGCCAGAGCAGCCTCTGCCTGCGGCCAGCCCAGGCCACCGCAAAGAGGGGCTGCTGGACTCAGCATAAGCTGGGACCAAGCAGTCTCGGCTTGTGCCAGTCTGCCTTTTAAATGTAGTATGCTATCCCCACCGCGGGCAGCTCTTACTACATTTAAAAGGCAGAGCTGCAGCAGTCTGGGACCCAGAGCGAGCTGGGATTGCTCGGTCCCGGCTCATGCCAGGTCCCAGACCTACCTTGCTGTGGCTCTGCCTTTTAAATGTATTAAGCTATTCCTATTGGGGCTGTGCAGAGCACCGCCCATTATTGATTAATTGTGCAGTCGATACAAATTGTATTGACAACACCATTAGCCAAATACACACTCCTTAACATCCTTATTAAACAGTATAGGCCCAAAATATTGACTTGACCCTGTGATACTCCATTTGGAAGAGATTAATTTTTAATGGAAAAACTTTAACATCTGTCATACAATTTTTAATGTGTGATATGGTATTTAACATAAAACATTATCCTGTATTGTATAAAATATTTTATAATGGTGAAATATGTATTTTATCTACTAAAACAATGGTTTCAAAAATTCTACTAGTATTACTTTATAAACCAGTTAGTCGATTGAATGGCTTAATTTCCCCACAAGCACAATCACTAACTCCATTATATGTCTAAATATTTTGCAAAGAAAATATTCATTGAGCGTTTATTTCCTTCATCTTCCTTTATGCCATTGTAATAAAGGTACACATTTGCTTTGTTAGTAATCTGGTACCTCTTTTTTCTCCTCTTTCTCCAAACAAGAAACTGCATATTATGTCACCAAAATGTCTATGACCTTAAGAAAAAAAACCTCAGAACCCTTCAAACTTAAACTAGTTTGATAAGAGAAACAAGTATGAGAAAGATAAAAAGCAAAACAAGGGGGTTAAAGCAACTCAATTTGTGAATAATTTTGAGATGGAGAATAATTATATGGTTTTATTATTGAAAATAAGGGAAGAGAAAATGCTAGAGAAAGATACTCAATATCTTACATTATAAGGGACATGGCTAATAGGTGTAACACAAATTGACTGTTTCAGCTGCTCCCACACTCTCCCATCTCACCAAAAAAAAGACAGCAGTATTTCTCATGTATATCTGATTCTTACCTCTCCCCAAAATCAGGTTTTAATCTTTCTAAAAAAGTTGGAAAAATAATCAGAGTAATTCCATGTCTTATATTTTCCTCTTGCTTTCTTTTTTCCAAAGACTGAGGTGTGCAAAATCTGGCCCACAGTCCAGATGTGGCCTGCGCCAAGCATTTCTCTCACGCCCACCCGGCTGATTAGCAGTGTGTGCATACTTAGAGCAGGCAGCTTGTGTTCAGTTACCCCTCCCTCCACCTTGCTCCATCCTGCAGCGGAGCTGCTCCTAGAATTCTCCTGCTAGCTGTGCGGGTGGGGGGAGTACTGAAGTCAGAGTGTCCCCCTCTGTAGAGCAGGGGTTGGGGAGAGGGAGACGCACAGCCAATCTGCTCCCGTCTGAAGCATGGATGGTAAGCAGTGTCTCACGTAAGCGGAGCACTTGAGCGGCCACTCAGGAGAGATTCCAGGGCCACTTAGCTGATGAGCAGAGCGCCCATAGCCGGCAGCAGCTGTTTCTCCTGGTGGTGCATATCCACACCTACCTCAGTGCACAGAACAAAATGTATTCTGCACACGGATGGAAAAAAATTAGAGGAAACATTAATGGTAAGTGAGTCAGAGTGCTTGTCTTAAGAGGCAGTGCATGGTTTCAAAGATTTCAGTGCTCACTTTCACACACATACACTTCCCCCCCTTACTCCGTCTCTGCAGACCAGGAGGGGGGTAAGGAGACAGAGCAGGACACTTTTCCCTTTCTTAAAAAGACAGAGCTTGATTTGGGAATTATGCCAAGTCATACTTGTTAACACTTTCACTACATCAACTTGCTCACACAAAATAAGCTATTAGCAATATCAAATGAGACAGGTTGGTCATTTAAATAAAAAAAATTTCTAACTCTCATTAAGCTCAAAACTGAGAACGTGAATAGTACCTGCGAGTCCGTGGAGGCTTTGGTGGAGGAGAGTCCAGTTTCTCAAGATTTATAGAACTGACAGTTTTTTCTGCACTAGTTTCATTCTGCCAAAAAAATAAATTCAACTACATTTTATTCAAAGTTGAAAGAATCAAAACCAGAAATTAATACATGTATGTCTGTGTTCCTGAAACAAACTGAGGCTTTTAAAAAAAAAAAAAAAAACTTTAAAAAAATCATGGGATGACAACAGCAAATTACTGCCAGTTTACACTTCAGCTTCCAATTTAAGCATAGATTACATTCTATACATACTAGGGATATTGAGTGTAAACGATTAACAGTTAAACCGATAAGTAGATGCTTATTGGTTAACCGTGTTGGTTACACTCAGTGAAGCTGCCTCCCCAGGAGCTGGACAGGCAAGGGCTATCTAGCTCTGCTCCCGGGGAGGCGCTGCTACAGGTTCTGCAGTATAAAGCTTAGCTGAGCTTTATACTGCAGAGCCTGCAGCATGTGTAACCATGTAACCACTGAGATTTTCAGCAGCTACATGATTACCCTATTACATGATTTTTAAAATCCATAATACATATATTTTATTTATGAAGCACACCTCTCCCCCAAAAAAGCACTCCGAGGGAATTAAGACAAGTATCTTAAAAGGACACTAATTTTAGAATCCACTTCGGAACATTTTTTTACTATTTATTATTCAGGATTGCATATAACCAATCTCAAAAATTTATCTTTCACTTTATTAATAAAGTAAGCCATATGAAAAAATACTTCATATATTTGACAGCACTGAGTGTGTAATGAGTCTGTTTTGCTTATGTAATCAATTTTCCGCCGGGGAGGAAGGGTGTCTTTTAAACCACAAAACAAAAACACAAGTTGTAAGAGGGATTCAATAGGAGGGAGCAGAATACAAGATAATGCAGTTGCCCCTGAAATGACTAATTTTCAAGTTGACAGTATCCCTTTGTATTTAAACCACGTTTAAGAAATATTTCCTTCCTTACATAGCAAGCCCTATTGCTGAAGGAAAACATTTTACTTTTTTTGTAAAGAAATTTATTATTCAAGTTAACTGACTAGAATTGCACCAGGTACACACACAAAACCAGTACTAGTTTTCATGTACAGAGTTGCCTTTAACCATGTGTATCACAATTATGAATGCAAGTTTAGAAATTAGCATTACTAAAAATAGAATACACAATATTTTTGAAAAGTGGTCTTCTGGGAGCGAACTTGTGAAAGTTTTCTTTTAAAAGAGACATTATCAGCATCTCAGAAACATCATTTATACCCAGAAATATGACATTAATTTCAACTGATAAGCCTATCACTCCTAACTCAGTCAGATGTGGTCCAGAGCATATATTACCTACTAGGGTCTTCTGATGGCATTTGGCCTATTTAAACAAGTAGCTGACAGTCTCTTATAATGTGGTTGGCTGCCAGCTAGAATACCACATTTTCTAAATGGTACCTTTGGTACCAATTCCAGAAGACAGCATGAGGATTGACATCTGACCGAGCACCTACCTCCACCCATAGCAAAAGACTGAGCCATCCAGGTGAGACTGTTGGGAAGCTTGCATTTCCATATTAAAGATAAATCTAAATTACAGCTAGTTCTACTACTTCATCCACCAAAGAGAAGGGCAGATGGAGGTATTAAGAGAAAACTCATAGCCGCCTTAATCAGATTATTCACTTCAACAAACCATTTGCCTTCTTTCCTAGACTGATATTATTGCACTTCACAGCAGAAAACAAGTTTAAAGGAGAAAGGAATCTGCTTCAAAATAAGAACAAAGAGTATTAGCCCATCATTCTCTAATTTAGCTATTAACTTAAATATATTGTTTATGAAATAATATGCTGGTTATTGAATAAAACAGCGATCTGGCCAATGGGAATGCATGGCTATCCTGAAGGTACTCCTCATTCTCCCTAGGACTCTTCCCTTTTAGAAGATAATTATCTGCATAGCAGTTGTAAAACACCAGAAGGCTTTCACATGAGATGTGTGCATGCCCCATTTTGGATCAAGGAACAGTCTAAATCAGAATTCTGAAGAGAACGCAGAATCAACTTTCCTGACCAAAGAGATTTGCTACAGCAACAACTACTCATATTAAATCTAAATGGGAAGTGGGTTGTACCCTCGAAAGCTCATGATACCATCTACATGTTTTGTTAGTCTCTAAAGTGCTGCTAGGCTATTCGTTGTTTTTTTAAGTTTTTCCATTATGTAATAGGTACCTTCTTTAGCTATATATCTAAGAGAAGTCAGCTAGGATGAAGATTTGAGATGGATAGTGAAGATGTGTTATATGATCTTCTTTATTCTCACCTAAGTAGATTGTATCCAAGTACTCATGATATATTCTAATTACCTACGAAAAGCTTCTTTAAAAGAAATGTTAAGGTTGCAAAAATCAAGTACAAAAAAGGTTAGGAAATGAAAGAATGAAGGTGGTCAATACAAACTTAATACAGACCTCTTTTACAGATGCAGGATATGTCTAGTTACATGATGACATACTATTTCTACAGGACCTCTCCCTTATTTTGTAAGATCTCTTTGTAGCTCAGCTGTAACATGCACTTGCAGTGTGGTTCTCTGCCCCTTCCCAGTGTTTGTAACTAGGCTTATAAATGTGATTGTGTCTTTGAGCTAACAAATTTAAGTCTTTTAGCTCAAGCAGCAAAATTTAAACATTTTAGAGAAAGGATTCCCAGAAGCATCGCATTTAAAGGTTCCTGACCAGGAATGCAATACACAAGCTTCTTTTAAAACTCGCAGTTCAAATCTATAGTTTGATTCAGAAGTTGCATGTGTTTATTAAAGATTAGTGAGTCTAATAAGTCTTTCCCAGGAGTCATTCTTTCATGCAACCTCTTGTAAGTAATAGACAGTCCTTTTGCAATCATAAAGACAGAACATCCTCCAAGTTTGAATTCTTTTAAGTAGCAATTTAGCTTTTAAACCAGAAGGTGAAAAACAAAAATATACCAATATAATCAATAAGGTAAAGCCTATGAAGAGCAATATGCTTTACACAACGCCTCAAATGTTAAGAAATTATACCTGCCCCAACAATGGAAGAAAATTCCAGGAGGCGAGACCTCCCACTGAAGAATTCCCAAACTCTAAAAAAGGTTCCATATGCAGGAGTCTAAACCACATAGTTTAAGTTTCTGTATTACTTTGAAAATATAATTGTATTATGGTATCCGTAATTGAATTATTCTGTCATTTTTACAGGAAGACATGCAAGAGAAACCCAAAAAGGAAATGGTAGGGTCATTGTATGACAGAGAAAGTAATGTACTTAGTAGAACAAGACCTTGCATTAGTGACTAACTTTGGTAAAACATGACAATGTATTAAGCCCCATGAACTTATTTTTCCAAGACTAGCATCAAAATTCAACCATCAATTTTCTCAGAAATATACTTTATTGCATACAGCTGTATGCAATAATTTTCTCTCTCTCTCTCTTTTTTTTTTTTTTTAAACATAAACAGGAAGATATATACCACTTGAAACTCCTTCCCCATTGGTAGCCCATCCCTGGCAGCAATGACTCATTCTCAGATCATGGAGATATTTTTATAAATCACAGGCTCTTTGGGATGCATCAGACTGCATCAAATAGCAATCTGTTTAAATTCCCTATGGGTGGATCTCCTTAGTCTTTCCTAAAAAAGTAAGTCATTCACCCTGCTGCATAATTAGATGCAATCTTACTGGTTGGTCACTATTTGCCTGCTGTGCCACTTGCAGATGCTGAAGGGAAAACAGATAAAGAGCTTTGGGCTCAAGTAATTTAAGACTCTGAACATTATTTAATCAGCTGTACTCCGATTTTCTGGGGAGAGATTTGCTCATATCTCTTGCCTGGAGTCCCTGTATAGAGGCCAAGAGTAGAATATACAAGCTTGCCTTTTCTCAACTTGGAGTTAGTCCCTTCCCAACAGGGTTGGATTCACTTTAATGGAGCAATATATAGGGATTTGTAATAGTACAACCTTACCTTATCTGTTCAATGGATTAACAGAGATTTTGTTACTTCGCTGTTATATCAGCACTACATTTCTTTAACATAATACAATCTTTTAAAAGTAGTAAAAAAATTAAGTTTTAATTGTGAGGGCCCCAGATATTTCAAAATGGGTTTTTGCTTACTTTGCCTATCCTGAGCTAGGCAGTTTCTATTGAAGCAACACCCTAACTCCACAATCCCATTGTAACAGGTTCTGCTCAAACACATAGTCCCTTGACTCCAGAACTGGATACTACTCCTGGTTTTAGGGTCCTCTCTATTCCTGGTAGCATTTCTTTATACGTTATATATGATATATATGGAGACATACCTATCTCTCAGAACTGGAAGTAAACTGGAAGGGATCTTGAGAGGTCATCGAGTCCAGTCCCCTGCGCTCACAGCAAGACCAAGTACCATCCCTAACATAACACCCAAATACCCAAACCTTTACAAAGTTTTAAATCTTAGCATCTGAATTACTTCTAGAACTCCATCTACCTGATTTCAGTCTCTCCTTCAGAGTTCTCCCCCCAGTGTTCAGTTAGGGATGCTAAAAAGCTGCTTTTTTGGGGGGAGAGTAAACATATAACCACAGAAAATTTGAGCAGTTACATGTTTACATGCAGGGATGGGAGGCAGCGCTATGGGAGCCGGTGTGTGTTTGGGGAGCCAGATTTAAGCAGGTTTTCCCCTTAAGAGCACTGGCTCCCAGGGAGCTGCCAGCCCCTCCACACTGCTGCCCCCACCTGTATCAGAGGCAGCAGCACTCCCAGGGTGGGGGGTTGGAGAAGGAGCCGGTGCTCAGGGAGTGACAGCTTTTACGTAGGTTCCCCATGAGCACTGGCTCCCAGGGAGTCCCTGCCCCTCCACTCTGCTGTCCCCCCACCATGAGCACCAGCTCCCGCTCCTCCCTCTCCTCTCCCCCCCGGCTGCTGCCTCTGCTACAAGCAGGGGATCTAGCAACGAAGAGGAGCAGGAGGCTTTCAGAGCTACAGAGGCAGGTGGTCTTACACGTAATCATGAAGGTTAACCATGTACACTGTCACATCCCTATTTTCGGTGTTCAAAGATATTTCTTTTATCATTTCTGACCTATATATACACACACATATTGTGATGCTATATGGAATATATGAAACACTTCATAATATTGTTGATACCGCTATTGTAAAATCGCAAGAAAACTGTCCAGATATTCCATGTGAGGTATCTGCGAAAAGGTTATAATTTGTCTCGTTCTTGTTGATATGTTTGTATCACCTTTGTATGACGAGTTATAGGTACATACGTTATATCTATTTCAATACTTGTTCTGTTTGTGACACCCCCAGACAGATTGGCATCAGCACTACCTAGCTCAGGGGTGGCCAAATTCCAGCCTGGAAGGCCTCCACCTCCATGTTTACCTATGCCTCTGCAGGTATCGCAGGTTTGCAGCTCTCATTGGCTGTGAATTGCCATTCATGGCCAATGCAAGCATCGGGAAGCAGCATCCTGGTCCACAACACTTCCTGCTGCTCACATTGGCCATAAAAAGCAATTCACAGCCAATTGGAGCTGCAATCCTCCAATACTTGTGGAGGCACAGGTGAAGACAGTAGAGGTGGCCCGCCAGGGACTAACCCTGTGGGCTGCCGGTTTTTTATTGCCCACCCCTGATCTAGTCTGTCTGATGACCCATCAAGGATCATCAGCTGTATAAATAAGCCCTTACCAAACTCACAACTGTAAAAAAATGCATCATGAATAATGAAATCTGGTCTCCCCCTGTAAATGTAGGTCTTGTATGCTTTTGTATAAAGACCAGTGTTTTTCAAACTGGGCTTCCTGACCCAAAGTCATATTGCCACCCTTCCTTCTGTGCTGCCTTCAGAGCTGCACTGCCGGAAAACAGTGCCTAGCTCTTAAGGCAGCAGTGCATATGGATGGCAATACCATACCACCCTTCCTTCTGTGTTGCTACCCTGAAAGCTGGCTGCTGGAATGTGATGGCTGCTGACAGTCACGCAATCCCAATGTAACAAATCAAGGAATTTAGCCAAACTGTCTAAACATCAGAACATCCATTCCTTTTACTTTCATGTCTCCTGCTTTCATGCACCATGCAAATACACAATGACCCCCCACGTATGAGAGGCCAAGAAACCTCTATGGCTGTCCTGCATTTCTACAGTCCAGCTGCTAGGACTGCAAAAGGTGAAAGGAGAATTTCCATTAGATGCTATTCTCCATCAGTGTTGCCAGGAGAGTTTTGGCTTTTGACCATGGGATGCTATGCCAGGAAGAAGAGCTAAATAGAGATGGGGGTCCACCTGTCAAGGAAGGAGAAGAGCCTATTTGGATATAAGTTGTTTAAACTAGCGAGGTAGGCTTTAAACTACGTTTGATGGAGGTAGGTGACCAAAGCAAACTAAAAAACATGGAGACCTGGGAGAAAGGTCAGAAATTGGGGAGGGAAGAAAGGGGACCATGGGCTTTACCAGCAGGGATAAAGGACAGAAGACAAAACTGGGGAAAGGAGGGAAATCAAATCAGTATCTTAGATGTCAGAAGTATGGGGAATAAGCAAGAAGAACTCAAAATGCTAGTAAATAAACAACATTATGATATAGTTGACATTACAGAAAGTTGGAGGGATAATACACATGACTGGAATACTGGTATAGAAGGGTACAGCTTGCTAAAGACAGACAGGGAAAAAGGTAGGCGATGTTGCCTTATACATTGAAAAAGTATATACTCGGATTGAGGTTGACATAGAAATAGGAGACAGACTTGCTAAGAGCCTCTGGGTAAGGATAAAAGGGGCAAAAAACAAAGATCATGTCATGGTAGGAGTCTATTACAGACTACCTACCCAGGAAGAAGATGCAGATGAGGCCTTTTTTAAAACTACAGGTTGGACCTAGCTGGTACAATCCCGAACAAGGGGATTTGCCGGATCAGGGGCGGTCTCTCCCCCTTGGCCTGTGCTGCCATCAGGTTAGGGCTCCAGCTTGCCCCTGCAGCTGCCCCAGCCCACCGGGGCTCTCTAGATGCTGTCAGCCCCGCTGCTCCTGGGGCTGGAGCACCATGGCCGGAGCTCCACAGACAGGGCTGGAGATCTGCAGCTGCCAGGCTCAGCAACTGGGACAGAGCTCTGCAGCCGCCTCAATCCGCAGCTGTGCAGCCAGGGCTGGGGCGAAGGGCCGGGGAAGAGCTCCCTGGTTGCTGCTGGAGCTAGGGCCAGAGCTCCCTGGCCTCTGCTGGGACCAAAACTCCCCGCTGTGCCAGACTACAGTTGTTGCGGAACCAAGGAGTGCCGGTTAAGGGAGGTACAACCTGTAACAAATATATCCAAAGCACGTGACTTGGTGATGAGGGGGGACTTCAACTACCTACACATCTGTTGGGAAAAACAACACAGCAAGGCAGAGATTATCCCACAAAATTCTTGGAATATATGGGAGAATTTTTTATTTCAGAAGGTGGAGAAAGTTACTGGGAGGGGAAGCTGTTCTAGATTAGATTTGGCAAATAGAGAGGAATTGGTGGAGAATTTTAAAGTGGAAGGCAGCTTGGATGAAAGTGATCATGAAATGGAAGAGTCCATGATTCTAAGGAATGACAGGAGAGAGAACAGAAAAAAAAATTAAGTATAGACAAGGCCAAAGAGGCATTATAAAGGGCATAAGAGCAAACTATTCCACTGTGTATGAAAGACCGGAAGCAAGGCAAGAGACCAACCTGACTTAACCAGGAGATCTTCAATGATCTCAACAAAATTTTTTAAGAAGAGTGCTACAAAAAAAATGGAAACAAAGTCAAATTACAAAGGATGAATATAAATGAACAACACAAATAAGTAGGGAAAATTAGAATGGCCAAAGCACAAAATGTCTCTAGCTAGTTAGATCTCAAAGGGTAACAAGAAAACATTCTACAAATACATTAGAAGCAAAAGAAAGACCAAGGAAGGGCTCATTATGCAATAAAGAGGGAATAACATAAAAAGGAGAAATGGCAGAGGTGCTTACTGAATTCTTTGTTTCGGTTATCACCAAAAACAATGGTAGCAACTGTATGCTTAACAGTGAATCCACTTGAAAATAGGTAGGCACAGAAGCTAAAATAGGGGAAGAACAAGTTCAAAATTACTTAGACAACTTAGAGGTCTTCAAGTCACCAGGTCCCAATGAAATGCATCCTAGAATATTCAAGGAGCTGACTGAGGAGATGAGAGCCATTATATTTGAAAAGCCATCGAAGACGGAAGAAATTCCAGAAGACTGGAAAAGGGCATATATAATGACCATCTGTAAAAAGGGAAATAAGGACAATCCAGGAAATTACAAACCAGTGGAACCAGGAAGAAGAAGAGAGCAAATAATTAAGGAATACATTTGTAAACATCTAGAAAATAATGAGGTGACTAGTAACCATCAGCATGGATCCATAAAAAAACAAATGATGTCAAACCAACCTGATAGCTTTTTTGATAGGATAACAAGCCTTGTGGATAAGCGGGAAGCAACAGATGCATTATATCTAGATTTAGTAAGGCATTTGTTACAGTATCACATGACCTTCTCAGTAACAAAATAAGGAAATATAACCTAGATGGAGCTACTATAAAGGTTAGATAACCATTCCCAGAGAACACTTATCAATGGTACACAGTCATGCTGAACGAGCATAACAAATGGAATTCCATAGAATCCGTTTTGGGTCCAGTTCTATTCAATACCTTCCATCAATGATTTAGATAACATAGATAGTACACTAATAAAATTTGCAGATATCAGGCTTGGAGGAGCTGCAAATTCTTTGGAAGGTAGGATTATAATTTAAAATTATCTGGACAAGCTGGAGAAATGGTTTGAGGTAAACCGGAAAATATTAAATAAGGACATATGCAAAATACTCCAATCAGTTGCACACATACAAAATGGAAATTGACTATCTAGGAAAGAATATCATGGAAAGACATTTAAAGGTTATAGGGGACCACAAGCTAAATGTGAGTCAGTGTGACACTGTTGAAAAAAAGCAAACATTCTTGGATGTATTAACAGGAGTTTTGTAAGCAAGACACAAGTAGTAATTCTTCTGATGTACTCTGTGTTGATTAGGCCTCTGCTGGAGTATTATATCCAGTTCTGGGCTCTACATTTCAGGAAAGACATGGACAAATTGGAGAAGGTCCAGAGCAGAGCAACAAAAATTACTGAAGGCCTAGAAAACATGACCAAAGAGCAAAGACTGAAAGATCTGAGTTTGTTTAGTCTGGAAAAAGAGAAGACTGAGGGGGACATGGCAACAGCTTTCTAAGTACCTAAAAGATTTTTACAAGGAGGAGGGAGAAAAAATATTCTCTTTCATCTCTCTTGATAGGACAAGCATCAATGGGCTTAAATTGCAGCCAAGTGAGGTTTAGGGTGGACAGCAGGAAAAACTTCCTGTAAGGGTGGTTAAACGCTGTATTAAATTGCCTAGCGAGGTTGTGGAATCTCCATCATGGGAGATTTTTGAGAGCAGGTTAGACAAACACCAGTCGATGGCGTAGGTACTGCTTGGTCCTGCCATGACCGCAGGGGATTGGATTTGATGACCTCTCGAGGTTCCTTCCAGTTCTATGAGTTTATGATTCTAAGCAGAGAATAATGCTTTCATATAACTGCTAGCATCTTTTTAGTTTAACCTGAAGTATGTCAAATCTGCATAGAAATATACTGACACAGCAGAAGTACCTATCCTAGGATGTAGGCATTTTTATATTAAGAGACAGTTTAGGTCTAATTAAGAACAATGAACTTGAACTCAAACCAAAACAGTTCAAAGCCTATACTTCCAGTGAAACTAGTGAAAGCATTAAAAAATGTACCCAGTCTACCATTTCTATTACCTGCCAGGTTTCCCTAGACATGACCAAAGCAGACCGAGTTTGTTTCTTCTTAAACTGTCACTCAAGCAGACACCCATTAATGCCCTATCCTCATTGGGGCTGTTGGATCACCAAGTAATGTGTTCTACAAGTGAAAGATTGATGATCATCTTATGCTATCCTTCTTCCTATACTAATACCAGGTGTTACCTGAGTGAATAGATGCACCCTTATTGACAGTATGAACTGTAAGACATGCTATTTAAAGTTTCAGAAATGAAAAAAGCAGCCACTACTACTATATGGTCTTGGCATAAATTGGCCTGCTCAGAAATGATATACATAACCAGATGGGGAAGATTCACCGATTCAGGAAGAAAAGAAAATGTTTCCAGTTTCTGAATCCTTCCCTGAGATGGGGAATCTCACCATTCCAAATGTGTGTGTGCACAATTTGCTGAGGTGGGAATCTAAGAACTATTAACGACAAATGAGACATTTTCAGGCCTGTTTCCATCTGCATCCTGTAGATACTTTGCTTTATCTCAGTGTCTGTTCATTCAGGCAATGAGTTTAATATTCTTAGATATGCTGCTATCACCACCACTTTGGATGAGGCCCTATACTGTAAACAAAGGGTCACAAACCTGAGTGATCACTGGTGACGTAGGCATATATTGCAGTCTGAGGGAAGAAAATATCAACCCAAATACCACACCTCAACCCAAAGACCCAGCCCTGAGCCCTCTCCACCAACATAGCTCCCTATTAGATTCCATACTCCAACCCTAAGCCACCTCCTGCACCCCAACTTCCACTCATACCCCACCCCTATTTCCTGCCGTGGGCCCACTCCCACAATCCAAAGCCCTTGGATTCAGTTTGGGGCCCCATCCTGAACTCCAAACACCAGAGCCCATACCCTCAGCTGGAACCTTCGTCCTTCCCAAATCTGGCCCCCTGCCCATGCCAAACCCCTCAGCCCCAGCCCCACCACAGATCATCTATGTGCAGAATTAATTTTGTTATGTGCACCAATATGGAGGTGATGTGTCACACACCCTCTCCATATGGGTGCATATAAACAAAATTAGTTCCACACATGGACAAAAAAATTACAGGGAACACTGGCTCTGTGAGGGTCCAGCACCCCAACACAGAACGTACCCGACAATATTCCCTCTAATCTTGTCCAGCCATGTGTGGAATGCATTTTTATGTACAGCAAGATATGTACAAATGTGCACAAGTAGAAACAAAACACCTAGTTGTGGGCACTCTGCTAATCAGCTTGAAAGCATATGAATTTCTCCTGAGCAGCCACACAAATTCACAGCTTACAGTAACACTGGTACCAATATTTTCCCCCAAGGAGCAGAATAAGGTCCCTGCACATGACCAAAGGAAGAGCTAGTGGAGGTTGGAATCCTCTGGGACTTGAGAGGGGAGAAAGATAATGCTTTAAGTATAGAAGCTGCACAAACCTTGTGTACACACTGGTTATTCCCTACAGTAAGGTTTCCCCTCTGCAAAAAGCAGTAGTCTGGGAGAGCAAATGGACACGCCTATGTCATCACAAAGTTCCTGCTTCGAAACAATACTTACAAGAGCTCGGGGGGGGGGGGGAGGGGAAAGGGACTGAATTCAAAGCAGAGGT
Source organism: Pelochelys cantorii (assembly GCA_032595735.1). NCBI lineage: Eukaryota > Metazoa > Chordata > Testudines > Trionychidae > Pelochelys > Pelochelys cantorii. The sequence continues at coordinate 324,885,971 of CM064326.1, read as the reverse complement.
ATTCAAATTGTGAAGCACAATGAGATTATCAGGGAGAAGAGAGGATGTGACTAGTGCTGGGAAGAACCTGGTGCTAAGCAAAGTTTAAAAAAAAGCTGGTGTGTAAGGCCGCAGCACCATTCAGGTTTGGTCCACTTGCCCCTTTCACTGTAGCCCAGCAATGAGGGATATAGGAGCTTCTGATGCCTGATATGAGCTTGAGCTCCAGTCCCACCCATCCTGGCTTTTCCTCCTCACTGAGGAAGGGCTTGCTCTTCAGGCCCATGCCTGGCAGATACAAATATATCTAAACAAAAACATGGTGCTTATGATAATTGCTAACATTCATAGAAAATACTATCACCTAACCCAGCACTCCGATCTCCACATTTAACTAGTTTAAATTGTAAGCCCTTAACACATTGCTGTATTTTAAGACACAGTGGGGGGAAAAAAAGGAAAATGGAAAGTTGATTTGTCCATTCAAGAGTTTTGAAAATTAATGAACTGTTACGCCTTTCCCACCTTTACTTGTAACCAGAAGATGTATCTGGCATTGCTTGGGTCCTTAACTCAATTTTTTTTGGGGGGGGGGGGGGGGGGGGAAATCAAATAAAAATGTACATACTTCATTTAAATCTTTGCTCTGGGGTGGGGGTAGGAATGATGGGTTCAGTATGCAAGCTGCCGTGTGGCGAGAGGACTGTCCCATCCCTTGCTCACAGCGATAGCTTAGGGCCAGGTGAGAAGTGACTGTCCATGGCTACTGCAGCTCCAATGGGCTCAGGTGGGGGAGAGGTGCATGACCCCTGGCTTGGGCAGGTCCAGGTTCATCTGCTCTCTGTGCTTCCCAACCAAATTGAGGAATGCAGCAAACTATGCACTTTCCCCTGACCAAGGGAGAACAGACAGCAATGTTCCTGTATGACTTGGGGGGGATTTCAGCACTGCTATAAAAAGACACCTGGTGTTGGGAGGCACCCACAGCAAGCCCTTTTCACCTGCCTAGTGATTCTGTCTTTTTCTGTATAGTTTTATGAGAAACAATCCCAATCCAGGAACATCCCATTTTCCTGGCACACCAAACCCTTACTTGCTTTAAATTATGGTGAGAGGAAGCTGCACACTAAATGTAGTGGTCCTAGCTTTTACATTTAGAAGAAGATCTTGAATAGACAGACACACAGCCAAAAATATATAGTAGATTATTAAACTGGTCAGAGGATAAATTATCGCACTAAAGTTTTTCTTGGATAAACTTTGATTTACATTTTATTTGCTCCCTTTAACTGGCTTTATTCACCACATCATTTTTATAGTTAATATCTAGTAGTCCAGGTGTTGTTTCTCAACAATACTACCACCAGTAGCAGCCAAAGAAAGAACTACCACTGAACCTATCTAGTCCAGCACGTTCTGGTCTGGCAACATCCGTGGTCTGGCATGATTTCAGTTACTAGATGTCCATTTATCATGAGTGTGGACAAGTTTCCCACAGTCCCATAAAGTTTGTACAGAGCCACCAGTCCTGGCTCTCAGTGTTCTGTGCCATTATTTACTCTAATTTACCCTAAATGTCTTCTGAGAACCCAGTAAGCAGTGGCAGTGTTGGTTATGTTGCTAGACAATATTGACCGCCCGTGGTTTGGCAAATTCTCTGCTTTGGCACATGCCAGATCCAGAGGGTGCCGGACTAGTGAGGTTCAACCTGTAGTGTAAAGTGACTGCTGGAGTTTTACCCTCTTACCTAACCAAGCTAAGAGCAAGTCTCTCACACGGGGTGTTTAAATGCTAAGAGTTGCCTGTCTAAACTAGAGTTCCTACTATTACTAGTAGTGCTGGAGTTGCACTCATGATAAGCAGTTAAAAAAAAAAAATTCCTTTTAAATGTTTAACACAGATAAGTGGCTTTTTGCTTCCAAAATCCATTTGCCAGAGCAAGCAGAGTACAAGCCTGCTAAGAGACATTTACACAGTCCACGTGGCCACAAACAAGGAAGACATTAAATGTTGAACTTATCACCACAAAAATATGTAAGACAAGGTCAAGGACAGAAAGCACAGTAAAACTAAAAACTGTGGGTAAAAAGCTATAACTAACTGAAAACCCATATGTCATAGAAAAACATACCACTCCATCAGCAATCTTCCATTCTGTGTGACTCTCATATTTCTGTAGTTGCTTTTCAAACAGTTGTGCTATGGCTCGATGGACAAGTTCATACTGCTCCTATTGTATGCATGTTAAAAATTATGATTAATGTACAAGATTCTTTTAAAAAAAGGACACAACAAAGTCCAAGTCTACCCTACAGAAAAATATACCTTGGTCTGCACCGCAGAATGTCTTTGTGTCCTCATTTCTTGTATTAAATTGAATACATTGAACTCTTCTGGTATTTTCTGAAATATACGGTAAAGTTATGTTATTTTCTATAAAACAATACATCAGCATAATGATTTCAAATGTGTCAGACCAATTTTTAACGTAAATACCACAGCATGCCTTACTGCCTTTTTAGAAAGCTGACCCATTCCCTCCATGTAAATAAATCTTACTCAAGTCATTTAGAGCAACAATTCCTTCAGAACTGGTATTTAGAACTATTTCACTGGTGGATCACACAAATATTTTGGAGATTCATTCTGAAAGTGAGAGACTCTTGGTAGAAGCATCTGACACAGTCATTATGGCAACCCATCATCATATCTCTTTGCTTTAATGATGAACCTAAAAGTCTCAATGGGAAATATAAAAACAGGTAACTTTTCAAATGCAGAGTGACTAAAATGTTATAAGAAACCCTTTCAGAAGAAATGAGTAAACACACTCTGCAGTGTATTTGTAGACATTGAAAAAAAATAATCTGTGTAATTAATTCAAGAATCAGTACTTCAGATCAGCATTCTGGTCAATATACTCAAAACTAAGTACTATTTACATTTTATCGTTTGTCATTTTACCTTAATATGCTTAGATTCTGAGACTCGGGTAGGTTTGGGGTTTTTTTCTTACATCAACAAAACAAGTGCTTTCATAAGTAGTCTAAAGCCAATTTTTAATATACTTCAAACATTTGAACATTTGATATTTCTGATTCAGTTACTTCTCAGCAAGTTGGAAATTTAATTTTAATCACTGGTATAAAATATGACCTAATTCGACAGTAAGTTATATTACTATAAATCTTCCTTACCCCAGCTTTTAGCAAATTCCATGTATAATCTATGGCACAGATGGCTCCAGTTCTTCCACACCCTGCACTATGGACATAAACAGTTACTCAGTTTTTTGACAATGATTAAGTTACTTTGTGTCAGTTCTACAGACTTAATATTTTCATTTTTACAAAATCAAGGTGAAATATCACTACCTACTTAATACGTAAGTCCTCAAATATCTTTGTTAAGCCAGCTCTTAAGGTATTTAAACTACGTGTATTTTATTGCAAGTATTATGTTTACCTAGCCAACAGGTGGCATTCCAGATATGAAGAAATGCTTTAGTAGAGTGTGAAGCATTTTTTTTCTGTTCTATATAGTAAAATAATATTACGTAACTGATCTAACAGTTCAAGCACCATAGGATGGCTATGTAGAGGAAGAGACAATATAAAAACTTTACATTTTACATTTATTTTCTTGATAACCTGGTAACACATGATGTGTTGCTTCCTAATCTATGGAACTGACCATCTTTGAAATATAGTTCTCCTTTGAAAAGTGATGAAAAATGGAATAGATTTCCATGTATATTCTGTCCTAAAATGATTTCTGTACCAAGTGCGCTCAGTTTACAAGAGACTTATTTTATACTGAACTCAAAACACAAACTTAGTTTTCTTCCCTCTCATGCTTCATAACCAATAATTAATTTATCCCCCAAAGCCTGTGCATCTCCATTACATAGCTGCAATTGGTTGAAACTTAGTTAACACTTCTGTTGATGCTTAAGTAGAAACAGCAATTTCACTCTCTCAGCACTAAATAGGACTAAAAAATAGTAAAAACTCTGTCACTAATGTTGGTTAACACAACTGAATACACAAAGATAGCACATCTGTTAAATAAAGAGCATGTTCTTCCTACCGTCATCTTTTCAAGTAGAAACACACTTATATACCAGAAAGCATCCCCAAAAGGTTTACAGAATTAACCCCTCCTATATAATTTACATAAACACTGATCACAATCAAAGGCGTGTTCAAAGAATTACATTTAAAGCTGCAAAGTCAACAGTCATATCTATACTTAGGGTCAATTCTCTCCCAACGTACAAAAGAGATTGGAATTCATATTTGAGCAAGTAAGAATATTTTTATTATAGCAGTATACTATTTTATTATTATACCACTATCATAAGTTTTAATGTAAAAATGTACTAGAGCTTGTTAATATGGCTCCTAGTAGCATTTTCATTAAAATGAATAGAGTATTAAAGGGAATCCAAATCATACAGGTTTATTAATCATAACCTGGTAGATAATTAAATACATACCCGTTAGATATTGCAAGAATAGTTTAAATTTTGTGGGTCAATAAAATAAATGTTTGAGTCCTCCTGCAGGTACTGCAACAGCAGCTACAGTGCTGCTCTGGTCTAGGATGCAGGGCTTCAAATGTTTGGGTTTTTTGTCAGTGGGGGAGGGAAATTTTCACACTTTTGGGAAGTTCAAAAGTTTAGATAAAATCACCTCTCTTTGCTTTTTCTGGTATATTCATTGCTTCTTTAGCATTTATTCTTTAAAGAAATACAGTGACAATTGCATAAACCTCAATTTTATATTATGCTTAATCCTGCATAGATTTAAGAAGTCATTCATCAGAGCAACCCAGAACTATTACAATTAATGGATTTGCTAAATGGACACTACTGTAGTCTCATCAACAATGCAAGAAACCTTACTTGTATATTAAATAAGACTTACTGTTCTTAATTTCAAGCAGATTTGACATTTACATTTAGTGTTTATTTTATGCATCAATGCAGTGGCTAAGCAAATAATTTTAGATTTCACAGCATAGCAGAGTTTGTTGATCCTAATCTGTCTATTGCATGCTATGAAAATGTATAGGAACATTCTTACTAGGGATGTCACCAAGTAGTCAATGACTAGATTAACTAGTAAGCCTAGGCTTATTAGTTAATCATTTGGACTATTCGCATTCCCCCCGAGCCTGCTGCCTCTGTATCAGAGGCAGCAAGTGGGGAAAAGGAGGAAACAGGAACTGGTGGGGGAGGAGCCGGCTTAAAAGCCAGTTCCCCCCCAGCACTGGCTCCACAGTGTTGCCTGCCTTCCCTCCCCCATGCTGCTGACTATCAGAGGCAGGAGTGTGGGGGGGGGGGGGAGGCTGCCGCGAAGCAGTCTCTGCCCATGGCGGGCCCTGGCTTGCCAGAGGCTGGTCCCCAGCAGCAGCCCCTGTCCATGGGGGGGTCCGAGCTCCCCACAAAAGCTAGAGCTGCCTCTGTCCACAGGGAACTCGGACCACCCACTTCTCTCCAGCAGCTCTATCCCTGGGGATCTCGTGTCCCCCCCCCCGCCCCTCCGCCCCCCTTTCATGGTGCTGCTGTATCACGGTCCACGAGGGGAGCTAGTTTTTAAACTAGCTCCTCTCATGGACTGGCTCTCTGGGAGTAGGATTGGAGCACACTTGGCTGGCAGCCCCACCCCTGGGGACTACAGAATTGTCGGCTAACCACTAAGAATTCATGCGGTTAGTCGACTATTCTAGTCTTCAATATCTAACACCCCTAATTCTCACCATGGTTTAGTACTTAACTAATATTTATCATCATTTTTGTAACTATTTTGCTATACATTTCTTTGGCTGTGTTTTTGATTTTGCAGTGCTATTGCAAAGCAAAAGAGTCAGCCTATAACAAGTTGTGTGTTTTAATCTGTAATGGTGCTATAGCCCATGCCAAAAGGGAGAGGGTTAAAAGCAGGCCAGAGAAAGCCTGTGCAAACCTGGCCAATCATGGCGAGAGCAGTCAGCAAATCAAGGCCAGGCTGGGCCCTATAAAAGGCTGCATAGCTGAGGGGAGCTCAAAGTCACCATGACCAGCAAGGGAGAAGGAGCTGTGCGCCAGTAGGAAGGAACCAGCAGCACCTTGGACAGAGAAGTGCTGGGAAGACTCGGGGAGCTGAAGAAAAGCTCCAGCCTGATACCCTGCCACAACAGTGTGGCCTTTACAGATTGCAGCTTGCCTGAGGCAAAAGGGCTAGACTTTGGGGCCGCAGTTGGCCACTCAGGTGTTTATGCGGCCTCAGGACTGTCAGTACCCCCGAAAAGGGGGAGAACGAAGTAGTGGGCACTGCTAGAGGACAGTGTCCTGAAGCAGACACTGCAGACCAAGGGATGCATACAAGTTAACAAATGCATAAAGACCTGTTACTTCTTAGCACTTTGTCCGTAAGACATTCTAATATTTCACCTTAGAAACAGCTTCCACAGCTTTGGCCTTAGTCCTTCACTGGAAGATAGAGATGGCAGCCATGGGCTGCATTTTAAGACTATGTAAGTGTTCACTTAGCCATATATTAATGTATACATAATCCTCCATACTGTGTAGAAAGATAGGGTCTTTCTAACAGCAAGCTAAAACAGTACCATTTCAAAATTAAATACACACATGTAAGTCTTGTACCAAACATACAACTTCAGAAAAAAATATTAAATATTTTTGGTACCTGCAGTGTATACAAATAGGCACATCTTCATGCTCCTGGTATTCTCTCATTAAGCTGATCATGTCCAGAATAGAATCAAAAGATGAAGGAACATCATGATCAGGCCAGTTCACATAATGAAACTGATATACCCTACGAGTTTCCTAAGGGAAAAAATTGATTACAATTAAATTTTGTATAAATATATCATCTGCATGATTTATTTTCTAGACCAAAAGACTTTCACTGCAAAGACAGCAGATGCTGCATTTAGCCAGAGTGAATAGGAAATATTAGACAACATGAAGTAAGATTAAGGGATGAGCAAGACAAGCACAACAGTAGATAAAACAGATGTGGTACTCAGGCTGATACGGAAAATCATGATCTCCAATTTTGCTGTAAAAAATCATGGACTTCAGTTTTTTTCTGTATAAAGTAAAATTTGTAATCTTAAATTAGGTAAAAATAAGTATTCATTAACAAATTTGTTTAAGCCAGTGATTTTCAAAACTTTCTTCCATTTGCAGACCCCTAAAAAATTTCAAATGGAGGTGCAGATAGTCTGCAGGACCCCAGTGGTCTGTGGATCACAAGCTGAAAACCACTGGTGTAAGCCCATTGTTGCAAAGAGGAGCTACAGGAAAAGACAGACAACTCAGTGTAACTCAGATGTACAGACTTCAGTTTTTGTTGGACCTACAAAAACAACATAGCTAAGAAAGATTCTATTCTGTCTTGTACATCTTGCCTGCAAAGCATTTATGAACTGTGGAGATTTACAAAGAAGGGAATGACATTCAAATCCCAAGTCTCAGAGGGCTAGCGATATTAGTCTGTATCTGCAAAAACAATGAGGAGTCCAGTGGCATCTTAAAGATGCATCTGACAAAGTGGTTTTTATCCAAGGCCAAATAAATCTGTTAGTCTTTAGGTACCACAGGACTCCTCATTCAATTCCCAGAAAGAGCATGCAGGACTGACAGAAAAACAGTTTGCAAACTTATGCTTTTGATGAGTTTTGATGAATACCATCATAAGCTAAAAGAAAAAGATTGTAATCTAACTAGGAAGAGTGCTTTGTGTAACTTTTTAAGAAAAAATTATTAGAGAATTAGATGCTCATGTTCAGGAAAAAAAAATCCCTTTATTGACCAAACAGGTTATGTACAAGTAGGAAGCTTCCCCAAAATAACCTGTCAACGTGTCCCAATGATTTTGTCCTAGAGGGACCAATTATCTGGGGGAAAAGTGGATTCAATCTATGAACTTCTTATCCTTGGCTTTGCTGCCACAAACAAAGCACCAGTTGTGACTGTTTTGGTACTACTGTTATTGTGACATAGTGGACAGGAGTCTCAAGGAAACTAAACTGGGACTGCAGACTTGATAGGTCAAACAGTTGGATGCAAACTGAGGAACAAGCTAAAATTCATCAAGAATAAACCTGAATTATCCAGTTCCCATATGGTTCAATTGTTAAAGATAACCTGCTCTTCATTTCTTTAAAAATTCTTCAAATGTAACAATGCACAGAGGGCACCCCACAAATAAGGAACAATTCATACATATGCCACAATGTACTCAAAGTCCTTCTGAGCCTCTTTAGTGGGGGAGCCAAAAGACATTGCTAAGAATTTAGGATGCTTTATGGATTATCAAGCCATAGGAAGGCATGACAAACAGAATAAACTGATACATGAACAGTGTGTACTGTTGAAAGCTTTTTTTCTGAACAACTATCTGAAATGGTTGAGATCTCAGCTATTTTTAGGGACAGGAAATGCCTTTAAGTGAGAAAATCTGACCAAGCACAAGACCATAGCTTGTAACATTCATTTAGTAACACTGCTTATCACTACAAACCCCAGCCTGGATAGTTACCTACCTTACCAACATTGTTTCAAGCTAGTTATGTTTATTATTGCCAGCCACCTGACTAGAAGTGTAAATGGCCCTCCCCAGCTCTTTCTGAGCTATACATTTGCACTCAAGAAATATAATTCTGAAGAAAAGGGTCAATTCCTGCATTGTTAAATAGTCAAGACAAAACAACTTCCAATACTTATTACCATGACCAGGTCTGAATGCTAAGCTATTCTAATTTCTAAATGCAAGGAGGAGTTACACAATAAAATTATACAAGAACTCTTATTCCATTAAAACAAATGAAAATATTTAAACCCTTTGTTTTTCATAGAATTACTGTGTGTACATGAATTCTCAAACTATTAATGGAACTTAAATATTTTACAATAATTTAAGTTCTCCTCCTGCCAGCATTTTAGTCAAGAAAAGGTTACTCACCCTGTGGAGTAACTGACATTGAGATGTGTGTTCCTATGAGTGCTCCACATTAGATGTAGCATCCCCCCGTGCTCAGGATTAGAGATCTTCATCAGCAGTGCCTATCAGACTGCACATTCACACCACCTGTGCAGTCCGACCCACCTCCATTTCATTTCCTCCCACTCAGGGGATGTATTTCACTCTTCCCCTTCTCTCCCGGTCCCTGCATGCCTCCCTTAAACAGCTCCAGCCCCTTTCACAGCTGCCTGGTGCGGGGGGCAAGGGGCGTGGAAAGGGGGGGGGGGTAGCAAGCACAGAAACGCTGGAGCTTCTGTTTACTCAGGAGCTCCAGCTGGACGTGCTTTCCCCCTCCAGCCAGGTCTCCTGCGCACCTCTCCCACATGCAGGAGAGGAACCAGGCTGCAGGGGAGGCTGAGGGAAGCTTTTAAAGCAGTCCCCGGGACCTCCTGCAGCGTTTCACAGCCACTAGACCCCCCTCAAGAGCTGGATTAAATTGTCTGGTGGACCAGAAGCAGCCTGTAGGCCAGGGGTTCCCTACTTCTGACATAAGGGTTGCAATTTTGCTTACTCATCGGTTTGAAGTGATGGAAACAAGGAAGGCTGTTTTCTTTCATAGATGCACATAAAAACAGGTTGCCATTGGTTCAAAATAGAGGTCTAATCAGAGAATGTAAGAGGAGGACAAAGTCCTCCATGACTCCAAGGAGTCATCAAGTTTCAAAGATTTTGGAGATCCTTCAGAAAGAATTTTATGAACAGATGTGAGACACAGATTGACTATGTGGCAGTAAAAAAATAGTGATTGCTACAAAGTGTACTGATAAGGAAGTGGTGGATAACTCTGTTTACCGAGTAGCATGTAGTCCAAGGTAAGTGCTAGTGGAACGTGTGCTGCTTCGGCTGAGTGGAAGGAATAACAGTACTGAAATCTAATTCATTTGTGAATGTAAGCTTATCTAGTCACGTGAAGGCCTGTTACTTGAAAGGTTTGGTCTGTGCCTAAAACATGCTGGAAGCCAGGCTTTCAGACGGAGCATCTAGGGATTGGGATTGAGGATGTGTCCGGCAAAAGGAGCTGTGACATTGGGTAGAGAGAGATCAGTTGGCATACCATTATGTGGAGGAGATACATATAGCAGACATGCCATGGCCATGACGGAGCTATGACATGAACTCAGTCCTCCTATTTTGCACATTTTTCAGAATAGGAGGGATAGGCACAAAAGAAAGATGTGTCCCATATTACGAGGAATGCATCTCCTATCTACTCATGTCCCAGAGGGCAGTGGGTGTTGTGCTGTGTGGTAAAGGGAGTCTATAATAGGGGTAATCCCATCAGTTAAAGATGGACTGATCCAGTTACCACTTGTAATCATGGAAGACGTTGCTGCTTAGTGTATCCATGAAGGTGTCTTGGTGTTCAGGGAAGTACACTGCTGAATTGATGACGTTGTGTTGGAAACACCAGTTCCCCAGTTTGACTGCATCTGATCACAAAGAGCGGGACTTTGCTCCACCTTGCCTATACCAGGATTTGAAAAACTTGGTAAGCGGATGTATGCCTCATGACCACATCATTTGTGATGGATCAGGAAGTGGTGTCTACAAAATCTCATGAAGCTTCAGGACTGTGTGAGCTAGAAGGTGTCACCTTCCAACATTATATACTGGAATTACTCTTTCTTGACCTCTGGAAGGTCATGGCACAGTTCCTCCAACTTAAAATATTTTATGGAATTGTACTTAGCCATATCAGCTTTGTAGTTGGAGATTTTAAATTGGAGGAGGGCTGATAAATATGCTGTGTGTCCAAATAAGTCCAAGCATTTCCAGTCCCTATCTGGATAATTAACATTGGCTTGGTAATGAACACCGCCTCCTTGCACTGCATTGGCCACTAAAGAATCCAGGTTAGGACATGAAAATACAAATTTTGCATCCTTTATCAGAAGATTTTTTGGTTTTGGCATGTTTACAGGTCAGAGAGATGGATTCACGGGTCTGCATTGATAGCATTGATTCTTAGCGCGATTCTGGAAGAAGAGGACATAAGCAATTTATACTGCTGGTCCTTGACCTCCTCCAAAGGAATTTGCAGGGACTCTGCAATCCTGCAAAATGAATCCTGAAAATGCCTGAAGTCACTGACAGATGGTGATATGGATCTTAATGATAACCCGCTAAGGGTGAGACTTGCTGGTTACAGTTAACCAGTGGGGACTGGAGCAGAGGCTGCTCCAGCCCTAAGGGGCCCACCACAAGGGGGGTGCGCTCCAGCCTGGCTGGAGCAGGTGCTAACTATGGTGGGCCCAGCCCTAGCACAAAGCAAGTGCTCCAAATGAGCTAGAGACACCCATGACCATGGCAGAGCTGGGAGGAGGGAGGCTGCTCCAGCCTGGCTGCCCCGTTTAATCAGTTACACAGTTAAACTTAACATTTAACCAATTAACTAATGAAATGGGAATTTACATCCCTAGTAGGAGATGGAGGCATGACAGCCTCATCAGGGGAGGAGGAGAAGGGAAAAAATGGTGAAGCCTCCTCCTATTGTTCCTCCTCTTCACATTAGTACCAAAAGTTTCTTATGCCAGAGGTCAAGAAACTGATGGAGGAGAAAGAGTTATGGGTCTCAGTCTTTGCTCCCTCGGAGGGTTTCCCAAACTATTCCCAGTACTTGGCACGAGGGTCCCAATATGGCGAGTGTAGGACACATGAAACACATGTCTCTATCCACTGTAGTCCATGCCAAGATAGTGGACCATACAGGGATAGCGGATAATTAAGGTGAACAGATACGATTTGCCTGGTATGAGGGAGTGAAGGAACACTCCTCTTCCTCCTCTTTGCTGGGGTAGGGGGGTACTATCCTCAGTGGAGAAAGGGAGGAGTGCTGAATTTGGGGAGAAGGGATTGGAGGGCAGGGAGAAGGTGACATCGAAAGCAAAGACTCAGGAGTATCAGATACCAGGCAAGTCTTCAGGGTATCTAAAGTTTTGTGGAAGGGAAAAAAGCATGTTCAGACAAGTATATGGTTTGATATCAAACAAAGGGTGTATTCCTGTGAAGTGTCTATAGACGATGCAAGAGATTTGTCTGGTGCCAATGATTTTCATGGTACTGACAATTTTGATGATGCCAAGGGCTTGCTTGGGACTAACAACAGTTTAATTGCTGCTGGTAAGCGTGCTGGTACACGCAGTTTTTGGGACCAAAGTTCATGAAAACTCATGACCCAGAACTGGAAAATGGTGCAGAGGATTGGAGAGCTGCTTGTCTAGGATCCTCAAGACCATTTCTTTGTGTTCCATCCCAGACCAAAGGCAGTAGAAAAGGAACTCTGGGTTGTCAGACAATGCTATTATTTATACACATTTCTAGTGCAGGGGGAAGAGGCGGTGAGGTGTACATGTGTATTCTCTTTTAGACGATGCTGAGGCAACAGACATCAGTCACAGGGAGTGCTGTTGCACCTTCATATGGAGCACCCATCGGGACATCACTTGAAGAACAACGTAGCTTTATTTCACAAAAAAGTGATGGCAATTCTTAAGGATTAACATTCATAACTTCCAAATAAACTAACATGAAAATATATCAGTATTAATAACTGGTGTTCTCACTAAAAATTAATTGTAAGAACTTAAGTATCAGGAATAATATTCGTAAGATTCTTATTCTAACCAATGAAATAGATCTTGAAAGTGCAATTTTAGTAATGCTACCTTTGATAAGTTTTTCCATGGCAGAAAGTGTGCTTTGAGCACTGATTTTATTTCTGTTTTGAGCTTTGACTGCATTCTTTAAATCCCACAGACTTCAACTGACAAAAACAAAGTGACACACAGAAGCAGGAAGGTCAGCACCTACTAACCAAAAGCTAAAAGCATCTATTAGATGAATGAAAAATATTTTCAGAGGCCATGTCAGCAAGATTTTGAAACCCAGATGGAAATTTTATTTGTTCTATGTTGTTAAGTCTAAGCTAGACTGAAGAACTGCATCATTTTTACATTAAACAGAGATAACAAGGCAAGTGGGTATAACTGGGCATTAAAAATATTTCAAACAAAACATCAGGAAGAACTCTCAGGCTAATAAATAATCTGTAGAGTGGGCAATCAGATAAGTTTGTCAGAAGCACAATTACAATCAATGAAAAAGATCACATTTTAAAAGGCAGTAAAAAGGTTGGCAGGACCAAAAAGCTTCTTTTAATCCTTCAGATTAAACTTGTGGATCAGATATTCAGCTAGTGTAAACAGCATAGCTTCAGGGACTTTAACAATATAGGGTCAGAACTTCATCTGGTATAATTTTATTGATGAATGCTACTGAAAAATGTCCCAAAGATTTGGTTAACCACAAAAGCACAACCATAAGAACAGGTAATATGTTAAAATACAGCATGAACCTTTTGTTTCTTGTAATTAAATTATTCATAATCCTTACAATCTTGGTAATGTACATAAACACAGAATCAAGATTATTATTAGTGACTGGATTTTTCTGTAAATTTCCATGATTATTTACCACCAGATCTTTGATCTTAAATCATACAAGATTAAGACTAACAATATAGAACAAAAATTGTCTATTTGAGCAACTGTCCAGAGTGGGGAAACCTGAAAAGTTTTAACTACTTACGTTTTGAAATTCAAGTGATAGTGTTCTAATATAGTAGTCTGTCCTTGCTTGTTCAGCTTCCTAAAGAGGAGGAAACATTTGTGAGTGGACAGGAATTTAATATACCACAAATTAGATATAAATCTCAAAATTTATTCTCTACAGTAGCATATGAACAAAATAATTCACTTTTTGGCAATTTAAGACTCACCTGAAGTGTCAGTGTAAAAGCCATTTATCTGCCATGTAGGATGTTTAACCATTTTTAAAAATGAAAGAAGATTTGGGGTTAAACAAATTAGTTAAGATCTTACCCAAAGGCTACCCTATTTAGAAGCGAAATTTCCCCATACAATTAAGCTGTCACCAAATTCTGTCACTTCTCTCTACCATATTTCCAAGTATGTCCCTGTAGCTCTAAGGTTTCTCAAGCCTCCCTGTTTTCTAACTTACTTCCTTCAATTCATCCCCCTTGTTGTGCACTCAGATCATGTTCCTCCCCCTACCTGAATTGCTCCATCACGTATTCAAATTTAAGGGCTTTTCCTTTCCAAGACTGGACACAATTCAGTCCCTGCTTGTATTGTTGCATCTCTCCTTACCCTCTTCACTCCCTATGTGATGGCAGCCTCACCTCACATTTTATTTTCTGACTTTTCTTGATGCCTTATAGTGCAACCAACCTCATGCCACAACTGACACCTCCATCCCAATATGCACTCCCACTACATATTAAAACGTACTTCAAGTGAATTTGCATGTGAAGGGCACTTAAAATGCTACTATAGCAACACCATTTTTAAGTATACAAAAGAAGTGTTACCATTTTCTGGTCTCCCAGTGCAGTCGTGTCTATCACTGAATTGTAAATGACAAGTTCAGGCCAGGGACCATTTGCATCTTGTGCAGTATCAAACAGTGCTGGCACTCAACCAAATATTTAATAAGTACACATTTTACATATATAATATCAAAGTGAGACATTCAAGCCCTATGCATAGTCAGGCAAGACAGTCCCTTTTGTCACTAGAGATATGTAGTTAAAAACTGAAAATTAGTAGCCACAGTGAAACCACCTAGGGCCTGTTCTGTCCACGAGAAAGATGCATTTTAAAACATGTTCCATGGTTTTAAAATGCTAGGAAGACAGTTCAAGCTATAAGGTTCACCTTAATTAATGAACACGTTAAATACAACTTGCCCTATCTATATTAGGAGCCAACATATTTTAAAAAAAATACACCTTTTTTCCGAGTGTGGGAAATCTCCTTGTCCTCACTGCTTGAGAAAATGGCTGTATCCAACACTGTATTCTAGAGTTTAAAATAGATATTGAATTGCAACTATCACCTGTGCAGTATCTCACCTCCAATGAGCAGAGCGAGAACACAACTAGGGCAGAGAAAGGAAAATTTCCAAGTATATTTAGACCCTGGCCTCTTTACTGACACTGTCAAAGTTATCAGTTGTATTCACGTTACAGTTGGCAGTAGGTCCCCTAGGATCTGATCTGAAATCAGTTCAGTTCACATAGGCAAGACAACTATGAGGACACTAAAATCTGTGCATTTATGCTAACCTGGAAATGGTGATCAAGTCACACTTAAGCTGCTGAGTAGGACTGGAGCAACTTGACAACGAGGTACACTGCATCTCCCTAATCACTCAAAAGCAGGTCAGACAGGTTATTAGAACTCTGGAGCGACTGCCCAAATCCAAATTTTTCCAAATACCACAGAACACAGAGCCTGTTTGACAGCTTCACTGGCTTCTATTCCCACTTCTATGGCTATTCATTGTTTGCATCATGTGCCCAGTTAAAAAACTGGGCTTTAAAAAAAGTAACATGTATTGAAACTTGGAGTTGAGGAACACACATGTAAAGACATAATTATTTCATATTATAGTAGCATGCAAAGGCCCTTAAAGCACAACTGGAACCACATAGGCTAAGCAATCAGTCAAAAATAGGTGTGGGTTTCTGCCACCAGAATTCAGAGAAGGGACAAATGAATAATAATATACATCTTCCTAGTGTACTAGCATGATCTTCAGGCACGCCCTATGTAGAATTTAGTTCTTCTCTCAAGATATATCACATGAATACTTTATCTAGAAGTACTTCATTTCCAGTAAAAATGAAAACATTAAAGTTATATAAAATAAAATATTTCAGTTTTAGAGAGCCAAAAAAGTTTTTAAGAAGTAATTTGAGAAATAATGATGAGATCATAATATTTACTTGCTGCTTCCCATACAACGCTTTTGGGTATTATCAATGGGAAGTTTTAGAATTAAACATATAAAATTTACATGTGATTACAAAATAGCATTCAGAGCCTGTGCTACTGAGTACATCTGATGATAGGAAGAGCTCTTCAAGATGTAAGGTCCACTAAACAAACTAGTTCACAAAACTTTATACTTACACAAGAAATATGAAATGGTCCAAAAGTTACAGTTTCTTCTCCATATAGAGGCCAGTACCGCTCACATTTTTTCTATAAAAAAAAGTGTAGCCCTAATTTAATCCAAAGTTGGAACTTTAAGAAAAATCACTGACCGTAAAAGTAGCAATTTTTGCAATTTTTTCATATGTCTCATATTTGGTGTTTTTCTTAAAACTTTTGGCCTAGAGTCCTGTGATGGAGAAAGAATTTCAACTTTCATTTAACACAAAACAAAAAGATCTCAATCTTCACAGTTGCAGAGAAAAATCTTGAAAATAAACTTTAATGGTTTGAAAAAACAGAAGAAGACCACAAATATTAGCAAGAAATTATTTATAAAAGTGAGATTTTTAAAAAAATGTCAAGCCTCTTCTTTTGGAGCGCGATTCAATTTTTTTTTTTTGTGAATGCACAGGCTTAGCAACAGTGGAAATAACTTTGGCACTGCAAATACTAAGTCTAGAGAATACAACACAGAAATATCAGTCCCTTCCCATCTGACAAGGATTTCTAAAGGACTTAAAATCAAGATCACTTATATGGTGAATCGGCCTTTTTAGGTCTAAATCTGCAATAGAAGCACAATAATCTCTATTGTGAGACGATTAGCAGTACTGCTACCAATATTTATTTAAATTCCTAGGGATCCTTTTGTAATTAGAAATTTATCTTTATTTTCATTTTATTCAATTGAGTAAACTGTGACTAAGACGATGCTACAGTTACCAGAAAAAAACAGCACCTTTGCAGAATGAAAAGTCACCAGATTCACTGATTTTCTATGCATATTGATGCAACTTGGCTGTCGGAAGTAGATTTGTGATCTCTCTCCAAAAAGAATGACAATAGTAAAGGCTTTTTTTACTCAGTGCAACTGATCTGTATTTGTATTTACTGACTTTACACAAAAAGCCTCAGTAATTAAACTCCTGTCCTAACAAGTGGGGCTGCAGTATTTATTCATGCTTCTGTTTTAGCACACTTACCCGTCCCATCTCAAACTCTCGACAAGCCATTACAATTATCTGAAAAAGGAAGAAATATATAACTTTGCCATGTGTTAAAGTGCTCAGACTGCCTATTAATGAAATGTTTAAACCTCTATTATTTAAATACAAGTTATGCATATTAAAAATTACATATTCAGAAGTATGTACTTTTAATGCTAAAATGTCCTGTGTCCATCAATTATTTGTATTCATTGCCATCCTAACATTATTAAATTAACAGTGAGAGAAAAGTCAGTCTATAAGTTATACACTTAAGTTCTTATATTGTGTATAAATGGCCAGGTCAATCACAACTTTTCCATCTATGTATGCGGCTTACATGCTTTGCATGCAGACACAACCATAGTTGGCTTAGTTAAATTGTCTGGAAGGAGCCAGGACAAATTTTGCACTCGTCATACATAATTAAAGAAATAATATTCAACATTTTAAAATGTGACTTACTGCTATTTTTCTCAGAGTTTTGAATATTACCTTAAACTTCTGGATAGGAAATCTTTGAAAGTTAAACTAATTCAACTATTTCATTAGTAAGTATTAAAATAGAATAATATTTTAAATTTATGAATGATAAAGTTATATAATTATGAAAGGCTCATGAATTAGTAGAAAACAGATAAGTTCCATAGTACTTAAGCTTCCACTAATAATTCATCACAATAATGCATAACTATATGACTACATGAACTCTACGAGACGGACTACTCCTAAACTCACTTGTGTACTCTCTCTTTTAAAATGTTTTAACCCTTATTTCTGCAACTGATTTTGCTAGTTCATACAGGCTTTATTAAACTGGTAAAGCCTATTCCAAAAAAAATGATAGTTGATGCATCTAAGCTGTTTGTATACAATTAAAATAATGTAGTTGGTAATATTTACCCAGAATTTGTTTGTTCATAATATAAAAAATAGTTTTAGTTAGTTGGTAGAACTTTTGGTGGAAATCCAAGCTGCTCAATTTTTATAAACATTCCTTTGTGCCTACTGTTTCAATAGACTCTGAAAATGCATTCTTAGTTGCTTAATATTCATCGTGTGTACATAAATTTAAAAAGAAGTAGCGTACTTACAGCAACATTGTATTCCCATATCATTCTCCAGAAATCTATTACTGTATTTGCTAATGGTCCCTGGGTAGCAACATATGCTTTTGGCCCATGTACTCCCTAAAATTGCAAAAGAAAAGATACATGGCTGAATGTTCACAATAGAAGTCTGGTTGTACTGGATAAAAAAATCCTTATTTAATAATTTAAATGTAAATCTAGAATCTTCTCAGTGTCCTCTTTTCACCAACAGGTATTTTGTTCCTGGCAAAAATAGCCTCCATCACACTTAAACAGCTGACTTGAAGAGACAGTCTTGGCCCCACTGAAGACAACTGGAATTTTAAAAAGGTATGTATACATTGCCGCTGTGAGCATGCCTTCTAGCCTGAATAAATGGAGATGTGCTCACACCACACAAACTAACACACACAAATTAGTACAGTAGAAACTCTAGTATGGGCTAGCCACCCAGTAATAAGTCCACAAACTCCATGTGTTTGAGCTCATGGAGAACCAGAGCATATCCATCTAACCAGGCTGGGTGAAATGCTCCCAGCAACAGTGCAGACTGAGGTGGGCAAACTTTTTGACCAGAGGGCCACATCTTGGTATGGAAATTGTTAGGAGGGCCAAGAATGCTCACAAAAATTGGAGTAGGAATGCAGGAGAGGTTAAGCGCTGCAGCTCTGGATGTGGGCTCCAGAATGAGGCCAGGGATGAGGCGTTCAGATTGTGCAAGGGTGCTCCATGTTCAGACTGAAAGGTTTGGAGGGTGGAAGGAAGTTTTTGGCTAGGACAGGGGATTGGGGCACATGGAGAGGGAGGTGAGGTTTTGGCTGCGGGTGTATGCTCTGGATGAGGGATTTGCTGTGCAGAAAGATACTCTGGACTGGGATGGAGGGGTTCAGAGGTCAGAAATGGGATCAGGGCTCAGACAGAGGCTTGGAACAAGGCTCTGGGTAGGGGTACAGACCCAAGTATGAGGCTGAGAATGAGGGGTTTGAAATACAGCAGAGTGCTCTGGGCTAGGATCAAAGGGTTGAAAGAGCAGGAACAGGATCGGGGCCTGCATGAGGGAATTGGAGCATGGGAGGTTTCGGGGGTGGCAGGCAGTAGGCAGTACTTACCTGAAATGGCTCCTGGAAGCAATGTCTCAACTCCCTCCAGTTACCACAAAGAGATGGGGCTATAGGCTCTGCATACCGCTGGTCCACCCACCATCACTGCCACCAGTTTCTGGCCAGTGAAGCTGCAGACCTGGCGCTTGGGGTGGGGACAGGCTTCTGGGAGCCATCCGGGCAGCTGCACATATGGAGCAGTGCAAGGCAAGCCCCTGACCCTCCAGAGGGGCAAGCTCCCAACCACCAGGTGAGAGCTCAAGGACTGGATTACTAAGGTTCAACAGGATGTGACCTGCGGGCCATAGTTTGTCCACACCGGTGTAGATGGGTATCCACTGGCTTTAAAATGGACCAAGATTTCACTGTTGTCAGTTTTTACATTTTTATACCAGCATAAAAAAATTAAGACAAAGGTGTTTTGTAACTTTTTTTTTAAAAAGGAAAGTTTATATGAAGTCCCAAATCTGCAATATTTTCCTTGTTTGAGTTTCTTTTTCTCATTTTTAACAAAATACTTTAGAGATCTCAATCTGAAACAATACTTCATATTAAACTTGGCCATCAAGACAAATTAGGAAAAAAAACTGCAAACATTTACAAAAGAATGGTCACACTGGGCCAAATCAATAGCCCATTTAGCCCAATATTCTAACTTCCAATAGCAAATACTTCAGAGGCAATGGAAAAGAAAAGGGTAATTTTCAAGTGATCCATCATTCTCTGTGATCTAGTCCCAAAACCTGGCAGCAAGTTTTAGGGACGCCAATAGCACAGAGTTGCACATCTAAGCATCTTGGCCTGTAGCCATTGATGGGTCTATCTCCATGAGGTTGTCTAATTCATTTTGTACCTGAGTTAAAATTTCATGAATATTACAAGTGTTTAAATTTCTTCTTTTAACTACTGTTATATTTCAAAGATCAATTTTCACAAGATTTAACAATTTTATTCAGAATATTTTTATTTAAACCAAAAGCAAATATTCTTAATGAACATAAAAATCTGGCTGAACTTTGAAATATTTATTAAAAATCTCTCAAATTAAATTTATGTCCAAGTAGTGAGACTTACATGACCTTTTTTAAAACAAATGTTACAGATCAAAAGCCTGTCACCAGAAGAACAAGTGGATGAGAGGTTTTAGGAAAGTTTGAGAATTGCATGACTTCAGATCATAAAGGCAAAAGGCAAAGAGTAAAAGCATCCTACCATGACACTACTCCCCGGAAAGTATGTTTATAGAAAGAATGATACAATGAAGGTAGTAAAATAATTCTTCCTGCCCCCAAACAGCAATCAAATATTTGCTAGATGTTGGAAACTCTGTATATTTACATAATAGTCTATATCTTACATCTCCAAGCAGCGAAGTCTCACATGAAGATGCAGACATATGAATGTATTTGCTTAAATATTCTAATACACAAATTATGTATATACATCTTATTTTTTACCTTAAAATAGCCTATCATTTTCCTATGAGTAGTTTGTCTTGTGTTACTTAGAACTATACATCTCAGTAGAATGACAACTTGTGATTCTCCTGCACTGAAGTTATGATTTGATAGTTCCAAATGCAAGTATTT
Source organism: Pelochelys cantorii (assembly GCA_032595735.1). Taxonomy (NCBI): domain Eukaryota; kingdom Metazoa; phylum Chordata; order Testudines; family Trionychidae; genus Pelochelys; species Pelochelys cantorii. The sequence goes on along the minus strand of CM064326.1, from coordinate 324,865,169 downwards.
TTTAATAAAAAGTAATACAATAACTCTTTTAAAGTGCAGGAAATGCTCTATAGTAAGGTTTGAATTCTTATTTCATAATGTTTGCAAAATATTAATTAAAAAACTGCATTTCTATGAAATCAAAATTCTGAGAGTATTTAATGTAGTCAGATGTTAATACATACCTTAATAAAATTTGCATTGATATAGTCTGAATCTTGCGGGAGTGTTTTTAAAGTCAATTTAACCCGGCTGTGGTCAACTAAAAAAAGATAGTTTTTTTAAGTGAAGAATTACAGCATGTGTTAAGATATATCTATTACAGAAATAAAAATATTGCTTGATGGGGCAATTAACAAAATGTTTCTGAAGAAGATGCATAATAGTTTCTAACAGGTATCAGTCAGTCAATGACATTAGCAATTTCGGAATAAGCTAATTTAGGTGGGAAAGGAAGGTAAGACCTAGAACTGTGCATTAATTTCCCAGCGGTGCTCCAAGCAATTTACAAACATGGCTAATTATCAGGGTCCTAAAATATATATAATTAAAACAATGTTAAAAAGTAACATCTCCAATTTGTAAACATTTAAGCAAAAATGTAATGCAATAGTAAACATAACAATATTTATATCTATACAAGTTTTATATAGAGCTTTTCCTCAGTGGGTCTCAAAGTATCATTATCAAGTTTTACAGAGGAAAAACTGAGAAAGATAGCAAAAGTGACTTGCCCAAGATCATTCAAGAGATCAGTTAATAAAACCCAGGTCTCCCCAATCCTGTCCAGTACTCTATTCTGAAGGTCTCACTGACTCACAGGCAACTATTGTAGTCTGGGTTAGATTTAAGGATATTTGCTATCAGAGTTAAGGGCAACTGCACTTGAGTTCCCCTCAATAGTCCACCAAAGGAACCACCTTCCCAGTTAATAAACCATCACCTCTTTTGGGAAGACGCTCATGCCTCTCACTTGACTGGGATTTTTCTCTACCTAATGATGTGATTCCCAGCAAGCCAGACTCCCTAAATAGGCCATCAGTTTTGCTTTGCTTTTTCTTCAAAGGCCCCAAAAACAACTATAACTGGCAGCCGTTATAATTTACCTCATAGCCTTTTATAAGCAAGCACATTTATTTTTAAGGTGAAGACATTAGAGAAGATACATTAAAATCAATAAAAGTTAGGTTTTTTATACAGAATAAGCCTTGCATTTTGAGACTTCAGTAACACGTAATCATAAAATGGCTCGCTTCCAATGGCACAACTTCAAAAGGCTGAGTTTTTGCTTTACTAAAGGAGGTGAATTTACATTCATTTTGATATTTTTCCAATAAAACCTTCTGACACTTCTTTGTGCCAGAAGTCCATTCTTGCCTGGAGCATTGTTCAGTACAGTCCTTTGAAGATCATAACACTTCCTATGGTTCACCTCAAATTGCTCCCCTGGAAAGATTACAACAACCTCCTTTGCATTTAATACAATTGACTCCAAAGATACCATATATACTCGTCCATAAGCTAATTTTTTTTTTAAACAGGAAGCATCAAAGAGTGGGGGGGGTCAACTTATCAACAGGATGAAAGACCAAAAGTTGACCATTTTATAATTTCTATTGAATTAAATATCTAATATACTGTCATCGTACATCAGGGATCAGCAAAATATGGCTCCCTGCCAATCAGCGTAAGCCACTGGCAGGCTGGGGCATTTGTTTACCAGGAGCATCCACAGGCATGGAGCCCCACAGCTCTCAGTGGCTTTAGTTTCACTAATCCTGGCCAATTAGAGCTGCTAGAAGTGGTGGCAAGCACGTCCCTAGGCCTGAACCACTTCCCACATCTTACATTGGCCAGGGATGACAAACCACGGCCATTGGGAGCTGAGAGGCACCATGCCACTGGATGTTCCAGGTAAACAAAACATCTCAGAACACCGGCAGTTTACTCTGATGGTAAAGTTTGCCCCCCTGATATATTTTAAAAGTTGGCATCTCAAGCAACTAACAAGAGTTCTGCTAGAATTATCTTAGTGTAATACTAGAAGGCTGCACCCCATCCCCACCCACTACGTGTGCCAAGAACCACCCCGGCTATTATGTGGCCAACAAATTTCCCCCTCCCCCGCAGCTGCTACATGTGCCAACACCCTTCCCCCGGCCAGACAACATGCCCCCAGCCCATTCCTGCACCCTCCCCTCTTGACAAGACACCCTTCCTCTTGGTGAGATTCTGAACTCTCTCTCCCTCCTGCACCCCACCTCCCACCCAGATCCTGCACTCCCATCCTTATCTCACTCACTGGCAGACACGGGTTGGGGGTGGGGGATGGCATGCAGGAGGAAGGACAGGGGAGAGGGAAGGGAGGAGGCTGCACGGCTTCCACCTCCCCGGAGCACCATGTGCTGCTGCAGCAGCAGCTTCCCCCAGGAAACATGGGGCGGCCAAGGAGTCGGGCTCAGATGGTGGAGGGGACCCAGCAGCAGCAGCTCCTCCCCGGCGATGCAGTCCCCCATGATGTGAAGCGGGAGCTGGTGCTGGAATAGCCCATGCCCAGAGGGGACGGCACCATGGCAGGTCATAGAAAGCGGCTGAGGGCGGAAGCGGGTGGCGGTATGAGGACAAAGATGACATCACACTGTTGTCCCACAGAAAACAACAACAGGCTCTTATACATTTAAAAGGGAGAGCCACAGCCGGGTTAGCTCCCAGGCCAGGAGCTAACCCCACTGCGGCTAGTCAATTGGTTGATTAAATTTAACATCCCTACTTCATTCCACACTTTTTACTTCCATTCAATAGTCCCATTTTCATCCATCCTTCCATTCCTTTTTGTGTGCACATATGATAGCACCAGCAGGAAATTCCATGTTTTTAGGCAAGCTTTTTCTTTTAAAAAGCAGGAGCTTTGATCCATTTGCCAAAGACAATAAAATTATCACAAAATGGATTTTTCTTGGACAGTGCTTTTAATTAGGACTTATATAAGAATGTCACCTGCTTCACCACTGTCAAGTTGTTATTCTTTATTTTTTCCAACAGTGGTTATCGTTCTGTGGCTCAGAAGATGGAATGTCATTTCTGTTTTGTCCATATCTCCTATTTATGGCAGCTCAAAGGCATACTCCTTGAAATTTGTCTATCTATATAAAAAATAATTTTCCTGTGGGATGACAGAGACATACCACATCACTCTGCAGCCACAGGTTCTGCCCTCACACGGGATCCCTGCCCAGACACTGTTCAGGGACGGCAAAGCCACCCTGCAACCTCCCAAGGGTCCTGCCCGCTCAGCTCCGGCTGTGGCCTTTCGGGCAGCCTGTGCCCCAGCCCAGGGGCTGCTTCAGCTGGTGTGAGGCCTGGGGCATGGCCCACTCTCAATGGAAACAGACAGGCCCCCTTTCCCCAAGGTGCCATGACTTGCTCCAGGGCCACACTGATGTAGTTCTTGGTGCTCTCAGGCTACTGGGCCAGCAGGCTCAGGAGAAGCGCTAGGAACAGAGCAAGGGTCCCCATCCTCTGCCGCACCCCGAACCCAGCACCGAACCACCTCAGTGAGCCCCAAGCCCAGCCCGCCTCTCAAGACCACACTGGCTCCCTCCCACCGCACTGCAGCAGTAAGTAGGGCTTCTGCAAGGCAGGTGAGGAGACATCCGGCAGCAGTGACCTGAACTGCCTGGACCTCCTTTGCCTGGCACTGCATCCCCGCCCTCCCTCTTCTCCCATGTGGTTGGAGCACCAGTGCTGACTTCCTGCTGCAGGGGGGAAGGGCAGGGGGAGAGAAAGCTCTGAGCCTCACTGTGCAGGGAAGATGTGCTCCCCTTAAGAGGCTGGAGCACTTTCTCTGCGCTCCCATTGGCCAGAATCCAGCTAATGGGAGCAGTTGGAAGCTGAACCTGGGATCAGCGTGGGCCCAAAGACCCGTAAGTGCTCCCCACTTCCTCATGCCCAGAGCCCCGCATCCCCAACACCCTCACATACCTCCCTGCTGAGACCCTGGACCCCCCCCCCAGCCCACTCCTGCCCCCTCACCCCTGGCAAGACACCCTACCCTGCCTGTTCCTGCACCCTACCTCACATCTATACCTCACACCCTCAGTCCCTCCTGCACCCTCAGCCCTTTACCACTCACTGGCAGCCCTGTCCCACACAGAATCCCTCTTTTTCGGCCCCACCCCAGAGCCTCGGGAGGCCACAAAATCCACTAACCCTGGAACCCAAAGAGTTGATCTGGCCTGAGGCCTTGAACCTCAATCCTTCCCCCCTCTCCCTCGGCATGGGGCTGGAGCACCAGGGGAGTGAGGTGTTTAAGTGGGGGTCACATCAGAGAGGGTTGGGGGTTTTTGGAGGTGGTTTTTTTTTGCTTCTCACTTGTGTGGTCCCCAACTGATTTTTCTGTGGGCCAGTAGCCCCTGATTCTAAAAAGGTTTGCCACCCCTGCCATAAACAGACAATGCTGAAACCTTTTTGTGTTGGACATAATATTTTACTTTATTTAAAATGAAGTCTGGCCAACAAGGCCCCAATCGGGGCTAAGCCCCCATCCATCCCTCACAGAGCTTTGGTGACCAGATGGGGGTGCCCCATAATCACCCTCCTGCTGCAGCATGGGTAGGAGAGGCCACAATCCAGCTGCAGTGGACAGAGGGGGTTGGCGAGCAGAGCAAGCAGGGGCACAGCACCCTAGTGTTTTATAATAAATCTTTGGAAAGATTAAATTTTTTTCTTCCAGATCTCTTGGCAGCTTTTGTGCTATCTTTGTTTGCTGATGAAGTCAGAGACCACAGTGGTTTGTGAAGTGAGTACACCAACCCACTGATGTGACAAACATTGATGGCTTTACTGACCTGTATTTGTCGTTTTTTTACATTTGCAGAGCATGCAGACAAGTTCTAGTGACAAGGCAGCTATTCTGTCAACATTCAACAACCCAATCACAGATCTTTCTCCAGCCCAGGAAATGAAGCACACCTCGTTTGACATTTTTTCTTGCTTCTTGGCATGCATTTTAGTGATTTTTGTTGCCATTCTCTTATTTGCCTCTCATTGATACAGAATTCATGAGACAATGCAAAATTGTTTGTTTCTGTATAGTCAACAACTTTTAAGTTTGAATGCAGCATCACAAGCAGACAGTTTTTTTCTGATTTCACAGTTATCCATTTTAAAAACCTTAGAAAAGAATTAAGTTACAGATTTTGTAGGATTTTATATGGGACTGCTTTACCACTGTCAAATTATCATCATTCTTTGTTTATTTCAAGGCAACCCCATAGATTGGCACTCTGTGGCGATAACAGGTTATTTCAATTGTATTACAGATTTCATCGATTCGGTGTGTTATATTTTCAGATTGGTATGAGACTTATCAGGTCCAGTGGTCAAAATGTGTGGAAGAGATTAAACAACACAGTAGCAGACTGACACCAGTGCCATAGTACTATCATTCCTTGTATTTTTCTGATTGGCTTGCAGGATCTAGCATTTCGTGAAATGCACTGGTCAAATATCATGCAGCTCTGCAGCACCATTCTTTTAGCATTCATTTCAAGTCAATCTAGTCCACTAAAAAAGCCTTTGCAACTTTAATGAGCTGCAGTATTGATGTCAATAAATTATTTTAAGAGCAATACAAATACACACTATAAAAACATCAGGATTGCTACAATCCATTTAGAAATTGCAAAACATGAGCCTTTCAACCAGAACTAGATACTAAGTGAAATACCAAAGAAGCACAAAATATATCAGCAACAGAATTTCCACGTTTTAAAGCAAAATTCAGCCAAGATAAAAAAAATGGCAATAAGAAATAAAGGGCAACAATGGAAACCTTTTCATTAATACTATAAATCCCTGGTTTTCACCTAAAACAATTTTTTCAGCTTGTCTTGCCTTTTAGATTTAGTAGGCACCTACTCAGATGCCTTTATTTGGACAGTTCTGTATTTACTGTATCAACCATAAGGAACTGAACCTCTGGCACAAAAGTATGTAACTCCCTCTCAGAGCTTTGGTGACCAGAAAGTGTTGTGACTGAACAATCGTGCTAATTTAACATAATAGCTAGGTACTTTAAGAAGTCTGGTTACAGAATTCTTTAAAGCACACATTCAGCTCTGTTTAGGGACTGAACACATGCAGATATTGCTCTCTAAGAACTATCATAATCAAGTGGTTTATTTACAAGTTACATAATTAGAAAATACCTCAGTCAAAATTCTTAACTTAAAATGTAAGCTTCTTTCTCTAAAGACAGATATATTAATGAAAGTATACTCAGTGATATAGCAGCTCTCTCCATCCACTGAGGCAATTTAGTAATCCTTCTAGTTTGTTGCTTAGATATTTTAAGACTCAGGAAACCTATAGGCTTAATTGACACTTTCAATACAACACACAAATAAAAAGACATTAACATATTACAGTTCTTCAACTGAAGACTGAAAACACATCTGTGGGCAATTCACATTATTTATTAATTGTTCATTGCTTTTGATTGTGATGCTTCATAATTCTTATTCTGGCACATTCATGTTAATAAATTATTGAATAATAAATCTTGTTTTGTTTCAAAATTACTCTGTTTTTGATTTAGTGTTCTAGAGTGGAGATTGCCCTTGGAGACTAAGCTCAGGCAACAGTTACTGACTTTCACTTTGGCTTTGTAAACTAATATTGAAGGTCATTTACAAGTCAAAAAAATTGGCTTGTGCCAGCCACCCCTCTAGGCCCTTCAAAATAATACAAAGGAGGCTTGAAATTTTTAAAATATGTCTTTTTAAAAAATACACATTAGAAATTCATAGCCTGTCTACTCTCTATTCCCCAAAAGACACTATGAGTGGCTGGAGATTTAGCATGCATTTTTTTTATATCTGGTAGGATTTTTTTTAATTAGAGGATTTGCATAAAAAGTGGCTCACTCTCCAGCGCAAAAAAAAAAAAAAAAAGGTGAGATCACGCTCTCCACAGCAATCAACAGTGAGATCAAAAGACAGTATTAAGTTTTCTGGTGGAGAATGAGCATCAGTAGCAAGCCTATCCCTAAGGAAGACCAATCCTGTTTTTGTTAGATGATTAACAGGAATGGAAATATAGGAAGTAGGTCATAAGAATTGTTTCTAAACAATGTTTAGAATCCTACAGCTTTTCATTAGCTAATATCAAATACAAAGTAGCACTTTTAGGTGTTGTCACAATAATTTACTTCAAGCAAACATTTTTGGCAGGTTAATACCTACTGCTGCTTTACAAGGAGCAAATTATAAATATAAGAAGCCTCACTAGCTCTAAGAGACATTCAATCATATACCTATACAGAACATGTGGGTTTCTCCTCCCTAGTTTGGGGCCTTAAGGAAGTTTCAAGTAAATATCATTTAATTCATTTTGGTTTTATTCTCTCTCAGTCTTTGAGGGGACTCTGCTGATAAGCAGAATTGGTGGGAATATGTACATCAGAGCTGCCCATGATAGGAGGAAGGCATCAGAGAGGAACTCCTTGCCCCAACTCTGTTGGAACAGAAGCCATGTCATTTCCTGTTATGTCTGCGGGTGAACAGGTCTACTTGGGAAGCACTTCATCTCTGGAAAAGCATCTGGGTGACATCCAGATGGAACAAACACTTATGGTGACAAGAGCTATCAGTATGTTCCTGATGCCTGGGAGACAATAGGCCTCCAGGTGAATTAAGTGCTTGATGCAGAAAAGTCAGAACTGGAGGGCCTCCTGACAGAGTCCTTGCCTGACAGATATGGTAGCAAGACCACACAGGACAAACGGACCACTCTGATTTGACATATGTGCAACATCATCTCCTCCCAGAACCACGTGCCCTGGGTCCGGAGATCACCAAGGTGCACTCCCCAGCTGAGGTTCGAGGAGTCTGATAATCGACTCAATCGAGTGGCAGAGGCTGTTGAATGAAACCCTTTGCATACACTGGGCTGTAATGCTTGTTTATGGCAGGTAGTTCATCACTTAGATGACTTTGTTCAAGGATAGGGCAAATTTGCACGACCCTCAGCCCTGCCCCGTCCCATATATACATCTTCTGTCCAGGGGCTTGCCAGAGCGCCTGGTGGCTGCCCCAGCAGGCAGGGCTGAGGATAGTACAGCTGCACTGCAGCCCCACGTTCTGTTCCCTTTCCTGCTGTGGTTCCTGAGAGAGTGCTGTGATTCCATTGATAATGGTTTATAACTGCTGCTATCCACATCCACAGGTATAAGTCTGTAACCACACAGGTCTCTCATGATTCTTCCCCCTTCTCCAAAGTGAACCACAATGATTTGGAAATATGTAATAATCATAGCAAATAGGGACTTAGGGTAGATCCTGGAGGAAAAATTATTTGAGCAGACATGTTGCAATATAGGGTGTGGCAGGAAACTGTGAAACTTCCCTTGGGTTGACAAACCTAGGAGCTATGCAAATTAGGAGGGCACCAAAATCACAGATGGCATTGAGGAGAAGTAATTTTTCATCCAGACATAGTGTAAGGAGCACCAGAATTATTCAAGGAGAATAGGGCCCACTTGTCAACCTTACAAGTTTACAGATTTTTTGACTGATATTGAAGAGGACATTAGTGGATGTCTAGGAACCTGACTACATATGGTGGGGATGCAGCCAAGCTCATTGCTAGAGCCTGCCTGTGGTGGATAGTTAGTACAGCTATTCTATACAATAGGGATATTGTGATCGGATAAAATGGATTAATAAAGGATTTAAAGGACATTCTTTAAAGGAGCAGAAACTTCTTTATAGCCCTCCCTTTACCCTCAGTCGAGGGGTAGGAAAGGTGCAAGGTCCCAGGACCAGATAGGCTAGGAACAGGACAGGTAAAGCGGGAAGGCTGACAGCAGCTCTCCTTCTCAACAGTATGTAATTGACTACAGAATTACCTGAACTGAATACTTATCTGCTAAGTACTACCTGACATTTAGGAATAAACCCATCCAGTTTCAGCATAGCCAGACAATGGCAAAGTCCTTGGGAGAAATGCCTGAAGTGTAGCATTTGAGGAAACACCAGTGTTGCACAATTGAGGCGTTCTGTGGCATCATTCATTCACATGTCCTTGAGCTGTCGTCTCAAGCTATCTGGAATTCCAGGAGGAACACGCTACAATGGTTTAGCCATTTTTATGTTCCAGAGTTTCTGTAGCCCTTACTTGGAAGATTTTTTTAAAATATATTTTTAAATAAGTTGAGAGCCTGGAGTATAATTCTGTAGAGAGGGTGAATTCTGGGGTAAATTCTATTATTACAGAATACACAGAGCTCTGGATATATTCAGACACATTTATGGTTCCAGTTTAGAGTTTACTTAGCCAGAATGACCAATTTCTCATGTTCAACATTTTCAACTGAAACAGAATTTAAGATAGTTCTTAAATGCTGTGTGAGCAGATTAAAATAAAACATGGACTGATTTGTTCATGCTGGAACTAGAATGGAATATGGTAATGAGTATGTCATACATACACTTCTCTCTGGTGGCAACAGCAGTTTCTGCAAAATTTCAAGATGATTGGCAAATGCTTTATAAAAATCTATTGTGCTTTTTCTCCCTCATTTATGACAAAAGGATTCATAAGTTTCCCAAAAAAGTTTTCTGGTTTTCACTTCGATACCAACATCAAATTTTTTTCCCCTAATTAACTGAAGGGCCTCCTGAATATCTGAAGATATTCTCACATCTCATCTAAGCAGGAACTGTATTTCTAGACTTCCAATTTACCTGAATGCCACCAAGTTCACCGGAAGTCTGCCCCAATTTTCACACAACCGATTAACACTTCATTCAATTCCCAAATGCCCTGCATATAGCTATGTTCTGCAGAGCTAGTATGGAGTTTGTTTCAATTGTAATTTAGAAAACTAAAAAAGACAAACTAAGGCTTTAAGTGCCCAAGCACATCAGTAACATCACAGTGAAATCTCAGCAACATTAAAATGACCATTCAACAGTGCACCAGTCAACCAGAAATCTAGCAAGACTAGTCTTTCACATCCCTAGTAGAAAGTAGTCAACTATCTGATAAGCAAAAGCTTATCAGATAGTCACTACACTAGTTGCTTCCTCCCCACCCTTCCTGCCTCTATCAGAAAGAGGTAGCAAGAGTAGGGACAGGAAGGGAGGCCTCAGAGCGGCAGTACTGCATGGAGCCGAGGTCAGCTGGGATTCCTCTGCTGATCCCAGCTCCATGCAGTGCTGCCACTTTGAAACGCCACATGGAGCCAGGAGCCAGCTGGGGACTCCAGTTCCACCAGTCCCAGTCCCAGTTCCACGCGGCACTGCAGCTTTGAAACACCATAGGGAGCCCCACATGGCATTTCAAAGCAGCAGTGCTTCCTGAAGCCCGGGGTTAGCTGGGGACTCCCCAGCTGGTCCCCGGCTCCACACCACATTTCAAAGCAGCAACACCAACCATGTAGAGCCAGGATCAGCCGGGGAGTCCCCAGCTGGCCCCCAACTCCATGTGGTGCTGCCGCCGCTTTGAAACGCCGCAGGGTGCAAAGGGCCAGCTGGGGACTCAATCAGTCCTCCCGCTGGCCCAGTGCTCCCCACATCACTTTTGCCTTTGAAGTGTAGCAATACCTCTGGTGCTGTTGCTACACTTCAAAGGCAAGGAGGCTCCCTTGTAGAATAATTGAACAGTCGATGCAAATTGCATCGACTATTCGATTAGCCTATGAATCTAAATTTAACATCCCTACTTTCTACCCCTTCATTGTTATGAGAAGAATAAATTTAGCCTTCTCCTCAAATCTCTATCAAACAGATGACTTTTCAGCCTGTCTAGGTTACCAAATTTGGACTTTTTCACATATAGTTAGGGAGCTGCAGACTTTTGAAGTCCTCACTGTCTGCCCGCTATTGACAGATCGGAAAGATTCCTTTCTGCCCATGACATATAGAGGTCTAAGGCAGGGCTGGGGAACCTAAAGCCCGAGGGCCAGATGTGGCCCCAGCTTGCCTGGATGCAACCCCTGAGGCTCAGGGCTCCCCTTTAGCTTTGGGGAGCCCATGTTGGCACTCCAGCCCCCTGCTGCCTCCCTGTGGGGCTGGAGTACACAAAACTACTCATGTGTGCCCCCCCAGGCTCTGTTGTGCGAGGGAAATGTAGGGAGCATCTTTCTCCTCAGACAGGGGCCATGTCAGTGAGGATTTGTTTGGATTTTTTTTTGGCTCCTCACTTGTGTGGCCCCTGACCGATTTTTTTGTGGGTCAGTGGCCCATGGCCCAAAAAAGGTTCCCCACCCCTCATCTAGGGTCTTAGAAATCATTAACCTCCTTGTGTCTCCCTGATGGTTAATCTGTTCCACAAACATGGCACTGTCCAACTGAAACTCTTCTAAACAATTGTTACTTGTTCTGAAAATTCAATGCAAAGAACCTCACTTCTTTGCGTCTCTAGCCTGTTTATGGATCACTTTCATTCATTCTTTGTTCATTAGCTGTGCAGCATTGCTTTCCCTAAGGGAGCACACATCCTAACCCTGTAGGTTATCATCTATGGTCAACACCTCCACTCCAGAAGTGGCCAACAGACAGCCATTCCTTTGTGGAGAATAACTGTTTCAGATAATGCCACATCTTCTCAGATATCTTCAAATATCAAATCATCTGTGATATCCCAACTTCCTTCTACTGTACCATAAATATTTTATATGGACCAATGGGGAAGTAAGCTAAGGGCAATTAGCTTACCACAAATCCTACTGCCCGCAGCAAAACCACACCGTTTATCTGATGAATAATCAAAGCTTTACCATTGCTCTGAAGTTGCTCATTCTATTTTGTAGAGGCTGCTTATTAGGGCTTTTAATTTTGCTCTGTCCCATCAGGACCTGCTAGATGTGAACAGAACTTTTCTGATTTATTACCTACTCATTGCTTACCGGGAAACTGCAATGACCCTGCCGGCCTGGTTTTTGTCTACAAATTGGAGCCAAGTCAATCATCCAGGTAAGAATGGACACCTGCTTTTTGTTTCAGTGCTGCAGCAGGCACGATCATGATCCTGGTAAGTATATTTACAATTGTATCCAGTCCAAAAGGCAGGGCTTGTTGCTCAGAGTGCTGCCCAGGAAGGCAAACTGTAGGGATGAAGCATTGAGATATGTACGATCCAGAGAACATGGAACGTACTCAAGTTCACTGATTGAATAATGGATTTCAGGTACTCTATGCTGAAAGTAAGGATGTTAAAATGTGTTTGTGTAAACATGTAACTGCTGAAGTTCTCAACAGTTACACTTTACACATGGGATGGGGAGGTGGGGACTGGTGCTCGCAGGGAGCCAGCTTCCCACGAGCACCAGCTCCCATTCCCCCTTCCCGCACACTGCTGCCTCTGATATAGGCATGGAGGGGGCGGGCGCTCAGAGGCAGCATGCAAGGAGGGGGGCTGTGTGTAACTGTGAGAGTTAACCAATGAGCCCAGACTCATTGGTTAACCATGTACTTGAGTATACATTCACATCCCTGGCTGAAAGCTGAGACTGAAGATGACCACCTTTTTAAAAATTCAAAATTGGTTGCAGACCTAGCACTGGAACAAACCTCTGCACTTCTCTAGCCTCCTGCAATTGAGTTAATGGCCCCTGTGTTCTCAAGGTATAGTTTGTGTTTGAGCCCTATGCCACTTGGTTATGCAGAGCAACAAATGAATGAATTGTTGCAAGAATTACAATGACCCTATGTAACAGTAGGTTCTCATGATACCTTTGTCATTTAGGGCGTATCTAGACTACACTACACTTTCGAAAGAGGATATGCAAATTCCCGGGGAATTTGCATATCTTCTTTCGAGCTCACTTTCGAAAGCGGCACTTTCAAAAGTGAAAGTAATTAAGATACGGTTTTGTTGGCGAACCCTCCCGTTTGTCGACAAGCCATGTAAACCTCATTTTTTAAGGAAAAGCGACTTGTTGACAAACGGGAGGGTTTGCTTCTTCCTCTTTCGAAAGTCTAGCGTAGTCTAGATACGCCCTTAATCTATGTGTTCTAATCTTTTTATGAAAAATAAAATCAATTGTGCCAGGAACCATGTCTTCCTATATCTTTATCCAGTGTCTACAACAATGGGACACCAGTCCTAACAGGGCTCTACCAAAATACAAAAAAAAAAAAAAAAAAAAAGGACACTCTCCAGGGACTGAAATCCCCTCCACCCCAATTTTTGACAGAGGTTTAAGTTTAACCTGTGTATAATAATTATCAGTCATATCACAAAGCCACAGCTATATTTACATTGATATGTCTTCACATCCCACTCCAAATAAATGGAGTTCTGATCCCTTTGAGACAGGAGGGGAAACCGTCCCGTAGTTTAGTTTAATAACTAAAAAATTCTGGTGCCACAGGTCTGGAGTATAAAGTCCACTGTTCTCCACAATTTAGTTTTGCTTTGAGAAATAATATGGCTCTAAGTAATTTTAAAATAGAAACTAGCAGGCTAAAGTAACCACGTATACCAGGGCAACATTTAACTTTAATGACCGATTAAGAGAGTCTTGACAACAAACAGAGAATAATTTTCATCTAATTTAACTGTTCAACAACAGAATGTGATTAGTAGAACTGGGAAGATACATTAACAAGGATAATTAACATTTTTCTTTGTTCTGTAGCAGAAGAATCAACACTTACATGGCAATATGTCTTTATATCTGTTCTTTTTAACATTTTCTTCTTTTTCTCCAGTGACTGTTGGATAGATTTTCTCTGTTCTATATTTGGTTGATAATCTTCTGAGCCTCTGAAATGAAGATGTTTAAGTTTAAGCAACATTAAAGTCTCAATATAATGGAAGCTTTAAACAAATGAAGCACATCACTATTGTATGTGCATCTATTCATAACTCGCTCTCACAACCTCTTTTGAAACTGTACTCAAGCAATTAAAATATCAAACACTGCTACAGATGTATAGCTCTACTTTACACAACTTCGAAAAGTAATGTCACTAGTATTTAATTTTTAAGTTGGATTAATTATGGCCAGGAAGAAATGGCAATAATAGACTACAGTTTCTTGTAAGAGAAAAAACCATCACCAATACTGCTTCACAAGGGATTGTTCAGAGAACAAGGTTTTAAAAGTACTTTTAAGAGAAGAAGAAAGCGAACAAAGTAAGTCAAAGAGCATGGTAGCAAATACAACTAAGTCAGTATTAACCCAGAGAAGGAAAGATTGCATAAATATATCCAAAGGAAAAACCTAGGTGAGAGATTAATTGGTCCCAAATGAGATATTTAACCTTTTTCCTCTGCTGGTGACCTGCAAAGGATAAGAATTGAACATGTGCTGGGATGTTTTGCTTCTCTACAATGAGTAAAGATGACCTGAAGTAGTAGAGGGTTTTCTGTGTGTCTTTTTTATAAAGTTTCAGGGAAGTTAAAAAAATTAAACATTAGAAATTCAAATCTCGCCTACTACAGAAGATTAACAACTGGAAAACTGGTAGAATGACTTCACAAATACCAAGAAAGTATAATCTGACTAACAGGGGAAGGAATTTTTATTCAGACTGTTTAAAACACAAGTTTTTGTTAATATCTGATTAAGAAATTAGTAAGAAACAAAGTTGGTTTAGATTCAATACTTTGCCCTTTTAATTATAAGCCTGAAAGAGACTACAAACAGCATTTGAGAACTACAAGGAATCTACCTGCAGAGCCACAGAAAACCTGACTTGATATTCCTGTTATTTCAAAGATAAAAAAGGGAGAAAATGTTTTGACAAACTTATTATGTCTTCTTTATAGACCATGAAGTAGTAAAATGAGGCAAAAATATGTCAGCTGGTTTGAATCAAACACTAAGGCAGTTATACTCAGGCTCATGCACCACCATGTGTCTCCTGTGATTCCTTCCAACACATGATGGTACAGGCTGCACCTCCCAAAACCAGAATTCTCTCGTCCGACAACATGACCACAGATGTTCCTGAATCAGAGAACCACGGTAGCTTAGCAGCAGGATGGCAATCCAGGAGTGGCCAGGCTGAAGCAGCGGGAGAGGGCAGGGGCTGGTGGCAGCCCCCTGCAGCAGCCCCCAACAGCCTCTGACAGCCTGTGGCACTGGGACCGGTTTGTGGCAGACCATGGGAGTGTAGGATCGGGCCAGCAACAGCCCATGGCAGTGCAGGGCCGGGGCCAGAGCCCTGGGCAGCCAGTGGAATCAGGATGTGATGGGGAGTGCATACTCCACACGGAAGCAGGTGGGGCTAAGACCCTGTGGGGGGAGGAAGTCCCGCCCCTTGACCCAGACTCCAAATGGCTGGGGCAGTATAAAAGGCAGCAGAGCAGCTCAGTCTGGGCAGGCCAGTTAGAGCTCCTGCCACCAGTAACCCTGACAGTAGGAACCGGAGACTCAAGAGATGGCCGCAACGCAACCCCCGTGGAATTCTAGGGAGAAGCTGCTGCAGAAGAATTGGAAGACCCAGCTACCACGTGGGATGTTGGTCTGATCAAAGCAGTAGGAAGTAACCCAGCGGGATGCTGGAGCAGCCTCTCCCGCCCAGGTATATTCGGCATGTTTTGGATAGATTCCCTGCCAAGAGAGTGGCAGACCATTCTGCCACTCACAGGCCCCGCGTTGGGACCCGGTGGAGCAGGGTGGGCTCAGCGTTAGCCCCTACCAAGGTGTTAGCCCCAACCATACTGACTATGGCTCATAGGCCACACTGCCCTGAACTGAGGGCTATTTCCTGACTCTGGCTAGTAGGCCACACTGCCCTGAACAGAGGGCTATTTCCTGACTCTGGCTAGTAGGCCACGCTGCTTTGAACCAAGGGGGCGGGGGGGTGTAAACTGACAGGCCATTGGGCCACACTGCCCTGCGAGCAGGGCTGCTTAGGGATTCGGGGTTACCTGGAGACAAGGGAAGTTTCGTGAACTGTAGAGATGCCCAGCTGCCTCGTGGCCGAGGAGGCAGCGTCTGCACCCCAAAATATAGTCACCCCAGTGACAGGGAGTGCATACGCCACCACACAGGGCCATAGTTTGCAGGCTGCCACAGGGCAAGAGCCTGTGCTCTTGGCAGCCTGCAACAGCGGAACCAAGGTCAGGGCTGATGGCAGCCCCAGCAGCCCATGGCAACGTGGGGCTGGAGCCCGGACAGCTTGTAGAAGTGGGGCCAGAACTCACAGGCTGCTATGGAGCATGGACCGGAGCCCGAACCCTCGGCAGCTCCTGGCAAGCCGACCAGGGCCAGAGCTCCTGGCAGCCTGTGGCAGCATGGGCTGCTGGAGCCGAGCAGGCAGTCCGGCTGGGTCAGCAGCAGAGAGGCCAGCAACCCAGCAGGGGCTGGAGGTAGTTCCCCCATTCCTCCCAACCCCAAACTGGCAGTGTCAGCAGCTAGGGGCTGTGGCAGGGAACCTTTTCTGGTCTGGCAAATTCCCTGGTTCAGGACTGGTCAGGTCCCAAGAGTGCCGGATAAGAGATCCCCAACTAGTATTAAAAACAGTGTTATTTAATTATTAACCAATAATGATGTGTTTACTATGTTATTAGCCAACTGTAGATTACTTGAGCAGTTATTACTATGAGAAAATTAAAAAGTTAATGGATGAAGAGAGAGCAAAAGACAACATAATGGACTTTAATAGATAAGGTTTGCCCTCAACTCCAAGCAGGGTGAAGGAAAGGGAGATTTAACTGAAAAAATTAAGTGTGTGTCCTATCTACACGCAGTTTGCACCACCTGTACTTATCCATGGGATGCCGAAGCAGCCTCTCTCCAAAGCTGCTGCTGCTGCTCCACACTGCTGCCTCTCATACAGAGGCAGCAGCATGGGCTGGCAGACGGGTCCCCCGCATGCTCTTCATTTAAAACTTGGACCAGCAGGCTGGGACTGAGTCAGCATGCCAGTCCAAGTTTTAAGCGCAGAGCACGCAGGGGAATTGGGGGGTTGCTGCAGCTAACCAGTACCATTAACCAATAACCATTTAACCGATAAGCTACTGCTTATCTGGCTAGCCACTAACATCCCTAATTAACACAGACATATTAGACAATGGAACAGTTCTCCAAGGTGGGGGAATATTCTTTGTTTTGCCTATATAAAGCTAGACCAGATAAAACCACTAATATATGTATAGCATAGAATAATCTTGTCTTGGTAAAGTGGACTGCATGTACTAGTACAGTGACTTTCAACTTGTTTTTTTTTCCCATCTGCAGAGCCTTAAAAATATCAGACTGCTTTGTAAATCTTTGTGACCATCTGTGGACACACAAGGATCCACAAATCACTGGCTGGAAACCACTGGCCTAATAGAGTTTCATTTTTCAGAAACTGGTAATATGAAAAAAAAAAATCAAGCCTCACAGCAAAACTAGATGGGAAAATAAGTTCTCTTTATTCCTTCTGTCATTGGGCTATACACTACAGCAGATAAACTATTAGCCTAGATTAACAGTACTTCTGTTCCAAAAAGCCTCCTATCCCAGTAAGTTTTCAAATACAGGGATTTTTTGTTGTTCTGGTGATAAGTCAAATACATTTTACAACTGTTCTTAATGCAACCTACAGAAAACCACCTATTTAAAATTGCCAGTTGATGGAAAAATACTAGTATTACACAACAGGTCAGTGCGTTTCCCCTCTAGCAACTCTGACGCATGGATATTAATTAAAAATGCAATTAATTAATACAATTACAAAGACAATGAGTAGGCACTATCTATATGAGAGGTCTGCAACCTTTTCAAACCAAAGAGCTAAACTACAACAAAATTAAGAACAAATGGTCAACAAAGAGCCTTATAAGAATGCCCATTTTCATGACTGAAAATATACAATTTATTATTGATAACTGACAAGGATTAATAATAGCATAAATGAAACATTGTATTTAGACTTTATTTAATGGGACTTCTGCTGCTGTATGTTTTCGCACATTTCTTTGAAGTTACATCATAACTGGTCAAATTCAGCTTCATGCACGCATTCAGGATGTCTTCTGTCAATCTTATGGGGAGGGCTGGAGATGTGGGGATGCAGAAGTTTAGGTTGGAGTGTATGAGGGACTCAGGGTTGGAGGGTGTGAGGAGGGTAGGAGTGTTATGATGCCGCAGCTGGATGGGGGCTGAACCCCAATTCAGAGCTTGTTGGCCAGGCTTCATTTTTAAATAAAGTAAAATATGTCCAACACAAAAGGTTTCAACACAGTCTTTATTTATGGCAGGGGTGAGGGACCTTTTTGGGGTCAGGGACCACTGTCCCACAGAAAAAAAATCAGTCAGGGACCATTCAAATGAAAAGCAAAACACAACCCCTCCAAAAACCTCCAACCCTCACTGATGTGACTCCCAACTGAAACACTTCACTCCCCTAGTGCTCCCGCCCCGTTGTGGGAGAGGGGTAAGGCAGGGAGGACCGAGGTTCGAGGCTTCAGGCCAGATTAACTTTTCTGAGGGTTCCAGGATTAGTGGATTTTTTGAGCCCCACTAGGCTCTGGAATGGGGCCAAAAATGAGGGGCCAGTATGTAGGACAGAGCTGCCAAAGAGTGGGATAGCCATGGGGGTGCAAAATCTGGGTGGGAGGCATGGTGCAGGAACAGGGTGTGGGTGGGGAGGAGGCGGGAGCAGCTCGGCCAGTATTTGCTGGTCTCCAAGGAAGAGCATCTCTTTGGTAGGATCTGCAGGCAGCGCTGGAAGAAGCGCACGTGCTGCTCCTTCAGGAAATCCAGCCACTCCTCATCCTCAAGACCCAGATCCTCCACTGCCATTTTAGCCACCCACGCACCCAGCCCGGCATGCTCAATGAGCATCACTGGCACATCCGGCACAGCTAGATGCACTCTCTCTGGTAATCACCAGGCAAGGCGAGGCCGTGAAGCTTCCATGTCCTGCCTCCCTGGAGCACGGGGAAGGTAGGGTGGATAAGGAAGCACGTGCATTACGTGAGGAGGTGAAGAAGTAGCACACGTGTGCTTCCCCACAAGCCGGATCTGGCGCACAGTCTCGGGGCTTCCCTCCCTTGACCCCACAGGAAGCCTGTGCTGGCTCCAATCTTGTGAGGGGTGCAAGGCTAGATTGCCAGCATGGGCTCCCTGTTGCTGGTGGTGAGGAGGAGGGGGGCTGAGCTCGAGCCATATTTGGCTCCTATGTGAGCCATATATGGCTCACAAGCCATAGGTTGTCTACATGTATGAAAGCTGCCAAGGAACTCTCAGTCTAAGGGCGTGTCTACATTGCTTCTTTACTGTGCTGTGGCTTTCTGGCTCAGGGGTGTGACGAGACACCATGAATGCAGCAAGTTACAGCACTGTAAAGCACCAGTATGAACAGGCATCTAGCTCTGGGAAGTACCGCAAATTAGCGAATATAACACGTGTCCAAGTATAACACACACTCATGTATTACCCGCAGTTTTTCCTATCGTGTGTAAAAAATATATTAGAGTATCCGTGGACGTACATAACCTGCAGAGACTTCTGCTGCCTTCATAAAAGAATCCGGTGATCTTTGATGTGGTTGCCACTTGCCAGCTATAAAGATTGAAGATTACGACGTCATGCAGCCCGATAATACTGGGTCTTGTTATATCGGTAATGAACCACGGCTGAGGACGCTGAGCTATTAAAAAAGCAATAAGCACTACCATATTACCGGTATATAAGACCTACACCAACCACAGCGTTTAAAAAATTTTTCAGTTTATAACAAATATAGTCCAAGAAAATATTTTTAAAGATTTTAAACTGTTGTTACATATGCAAATAGAAAATTGCAGCAGGCAGAAAATTTTCCATTAATGAAAAGTTTGTTTGCAAGTGGAGAAAAGAAGAAGCAGAGATTGAGAAATTAAATCCTCGCAAAAGAGCACGCTGAGGAAAGAAAGCCAAGTGGCCAAATCTAGAAGAAAACCCGGAGAAGTGGGTTCTTGCACAGAGAGATAGCCAATGTGCAGTATCAACGGTAGCGATAAAGCTCAAGGCTCAACTTATGGCTATGGAGATGAAAAATCGATGATTTTCACAGAGGCTCAAGTAACTGGGTTTACAAATTTATGAGATGAAACAACCTTTCAGTTCGAGCAGGACAAGTGTTGGGCAATGGCTTCCTGATGAACGGGAGAAGATGGACGATTTCAAAGATTTTGTCCATAAAGAAATTAACCAGCTGACGTCATTAACATGGATGAGGTGCCCATGTCCTTCGATATACCCGCAACTCTGTCTGTTGCTGCAACTGGAGTGAAGACAGTCAGTGTAGCAACCACAGGTCATGAACGCACCTGTTTACGGTCGTATTGGCATGCACGGCAGGTGGTTAGAAATTAAAACCAATGGTAATTTTTAAGAGGGCGACGATGCCTCAAGAAAAACTACTAGCCGGTGCATCTGTGGTCTGTAACAAGAAGGGCTGGATGAACACAGAGGTGAAGACGACGTGGACAGACAGTTGCTATCGTGCAGGAAAAGGCGGGTTTTTTAACCCAAATCTCTGCTACTTTTTGATGCCTTGGCTGCCCATAAAGAAACTTCAGTTCAAAAACATCAACGCCGTGGGAGCACATATCGCCGTAATTCCAGGTGGACTGACCTGCAAGTTGCAACCGCTTGATGTAGCTGTCAACCACCCATTCAAGTGCTTCATCCGTGAGGAATGGGACAATTGGATGACAAATGGGGAGCACACCTTCACTCTTGCAGGTCGACAACGCTGTGCAACTTTGCAAATGGGTATTGGCAGCTCGGGAAAGAACACCACCAGCTATTATTCACGATGGATTCCGTAAATGTGAAATTCTTCCGGAAGTCGACTCATCTAGCTCTGAATCCAACTATGACAGCAAATCAGACGCAGCATCACAGGCCTCAACCGTCAACAAAGCATGCCTAGCCGAGGTTATGGATGTTTTTCAAGACAGCGAGTATGATGAAAGAAAAAAAAAAAATCAGCAAGACTGCCAAATTACTTCCCTGAGGATTTCAGAGATGAAACAGCAGAGAGGTTAGAGATCAAGTCTGCTTCCACAGACACCATGGACCTTGCACCACACTCACATGCATTCCATTGGCAGCTCTGGTGTTACAAACCCTTTTTATATGCATTATACAATTTATGTAACTTTTTACAAGTGTATTTTTAAAAAGCAATTAGAGATTTGCATGCAGTTCTTGAAAATTAAGACAAATAATTCTAAAGGCTTTGAGAAACTAAATTCCATTTTAGTTGCTGCATAGACTAATTTTGCTTATTCACTGTATCACAGAAGTGGTTTGCGGGATAGTAACAAACCCTTACCACATATGGCAGTAGGGGGATGTTCTTTTGACTGGAACAATTATGAGTGTTTGAAATACACTTCCTGCTTTCATAGTTGTTGAAAGTCAGCATTGTGAATTGCTGAAATTCTACTCAACTGCATCTTTCAAAGTTGCTTCAGAAAAATGGGGGGGGGGAGATGTGTTGGGGGGGAGGTGTTTGTTTGTTTTTAATCTTTAAAGTCTTAGGCAAATATATATATAGACTGCCACTATAGTAAGTAAATAGTTTAGTCAATTTGAGAGAGCAGGATCTATCACTTTCGCAGCTATATTATTTATTTACTGGTTATCTAATTCACACTAAAGACCTGCACGCGGCTCATGGGTTGAGAACCACTGACACATACAGAGAACTTTAAAAAGTATCTTTTCCAGCATAAGCTTCACAAGACTGGTTTTCCCCACACTATAAGCTTTACTGTGTACTGCTATTTCAAATATGCACAAAGAAGGACTCAGCATATTGTATAACTACCTTTTGCCTCCTGTATTTAAAAAACATTTTTTACTCTCTCAGGCAGCATGTTTACCATTTTTTCAAAGATAGAGGAAATAACATTTAAAGCACAATATCAACTAAAATATACCATTAAAAAAAAAAGAGGAGTTCAAAGTAGTTTCAGGCATCCTATCTAAAGAAGATCTGCTATCAATTTTTATGGTTTCCATGGTCGTATTTTCTTAAAAAGCATTTCTCATTTTTTGCTGGGAGAAAATACTAGAAGGCAAAATTGTTCAAGTGACTAGGCACACAGTGCTGTCCAAACACAAACAGTAAACTGGAAAATAAAGTTCCAGAAGGGTAGCCATGTTAGTTTATAATTTTAAAAACAATATAAATAAAGGACTTTTTGATACTTATAACTACCTTGATCATACTCATGGCATAGAGAGACAAAAAACTGTAATTCTGAAATTGGCCATATCACATCAACACTAGCTTCCAACAGCGTTTGAAAAATTCCCTTACTTTGGGCAAAGAGGAATATTTCCCCAGCTAGGGCCATTAGCCTTTGAATATTTCATGCTTTCATTTCAAAATGTTTCTAGCCTTCATGACTCAAGGAAGAACTCCCCAAATGCAAGCCAATTACATCCAATGCAGTAACATCTGCCTCAGTCAGCAAAAGAAACAGCTCCTGTGTTACTGCTGCTGCAGCTGGGTGGCAGTGAGGTGAATTTTGCTGTTCAGAGTTGACTGGCGGGGGCAGAATGTGTATGCATGGTGTCTCATTTCCCTACTGGACTGAGAGGATACCACCACGCAAATAGAGAGCTTTATGAGTATATTGGGGCCATCTGCCACAGAGCAAAAGATTCAGGAGGGTGGGTCTGCCAACTCCAGCAGTGATTGCTAGGATGGGAGTATCCATAATTTGTACACCAGAGTCCCCTGCTAGAGTGACAGATGGGTATAGCCACCACTCAGTCCTCAAATTAGTCAAGGCCTCTCTGCTCCTCAGCCTGTTGCTCTTTGTGAGGATGCTGGAAACCAGGACAGCAAAGCTGTCGCCTCCACCACATCAGTCGACAGCATTGCGTGAGGGCCAGCACAAATGATATTAGAGGTTGTCCATCATTAATATATTGAAGGCAGCATCACTTAATTGGGGTAGCAGCTACTCAAACTTATTTGGTGTCCTGGGAAAAAGCAGGATTAGTCAGGGACTCTGAAGTCAACTAGCAGTAGACCAGCAGTTCTCAAACTTTTTGGGTTCCGGAGCCCTTTACATGCGTAAAAATGTATGCGGAGCCCCAGTGGTCCACTGATTGTATGTGTTGTACCTATCGATGTTTCCAGTTTGTCAGCCTCGCAGAGCCCCTGAAGATGTCTCGTGGAGCCCTGGGGCTCCGCGGAGCATAGTTTGAGAAACACTGCAGTAGACTATGGGTCTTTGCATCCAAACAGTAATATTATACAACCACTAGGTGCTAGGCAAGAATGAAGGCAGGACAGGAAACACCAATTAATTCAGCCTGTCATGTAGGCCTAATTCTTGGGTGAAGTTTCCAAGTCCTTCCCCCAAAACAGAAAATAAAGTAGTGTATATCTGATGAGCACACAGCCTATAAAAAGTAAAAAATAAAAGTACTATGTGATCTCACTTCCAACATAACCATACCTTACACTACTTAACTCAAAATATGCTGATTATGGTCCTAATGAAGTTTCCTAGCACTATTCCCTTCTGAAAAGGTGTTTCATCTTTTATTGTGAAGAATGACAATTACAGCACAGGCTATTTTTTAAAATGAAGAAGTCTACTTTTTGGTGCTGTGAGAAAAGTATTGAGGGAAGCCAATTAAGGGTATGTCTAGACTACATCCCTCTGTCACCAGAAGGATGTAAATTAGACATACCAACATTGCAAATGAAGCGGGGATTTAAATCTCCCGCGCTTCATTTGAATAAAAATGGCTGCCGTGTTTTGCCGAGTCAGCAGTTTGTCAGCAAAAAGCAGCTGTCAAGACGGGGATCGGGCAACAAAGAAAGTCTTTGTCAGCCAATCCCTTATGCCTCATAAAATGAGGTTTACAGGATCAGCCAACAAAGGCTTTCTTTGTCACCCAATCCCCATCTTGACAGCTGCTTTTTGCCGACAAACTGCTGACTCGGCAAAATTCGGCGGCCATTTTTATTCAAATTAAGCATGGGAGATTTAAATCCCCGCTTCATTTGCAATGTCGGTATGTCTAATTTACATCCCTCTGGCAACAGAGGGATGTAGTCTAGACAGACCCTAAGAGGCACACCCTTCCTTTGTTGGGCCCCAAGTTCATACTTCTAGGAGGAACAGGTAAAATACAAGTGCTTGCCAGGACAGCAGAGAAACTTTTAAATGAAAAATACACACTAGAGACAATTTCCCACTGCTTATAGGCTTACCCTTCCTTCCAAAAGAAACAATGTGCCACCTAATAAGAATTTAAAAGATCTGCATAGCTCTAAGACGACAGGATTCAGTCATATCAAAGGGCAGTTTTACATATGATAGTGCGATCAAGAACTGGATTACTTAAATCACACTTTTTTATGTATTCCACAGCCCCTTCCTGTGACTGTTTCTCTAGGTGAATAGTAACCAATTAAATGGCACAATCTATTCTAAGGAAAAAGTAGAGGTTACATGGTGAGTAGATAAAACACATATGCAAGTCTTAAACACTTTGTCTAGTTTAGTCTTGGCAAACCTGGAGTTGAGTGGTGTGCTGAGCAGTGATGTTCGCAGAAGGGAAGCAAGAATGCACATTCAATGCTATTGTTTGACTGAGGAAACATTTTTGTCAAGTTGTTAGTTAGTCAATACATTGAGAAATGTGTATTTCTAAAAGCTTAAGGGACAAAGAGCTCCTAAGAAAGGAGTTTATTACTATATACTTTTATCCCATATTCACTGTCTAGCTAACTTTTCAAAAAGTAGTTATCTGTGGTACTGCTAAGAGCACTGGGCATCAGAACTGCAGCCCAGCCATGATAAGTCAGATGGGCAGCTGAGGAGAGCTGCAATAGACATTCCACCTGCCCTAGGTGGGGCACCTGAGCAGGCCCCAGCCCATGTCCCTGTTCCCCAGGTGCCCCACACAGGATAGGTGTTTGCTCAGCCCTTGAGAATTTACATGTCATAAATGTAGCCTCACACTCTGCAAGGCAACATGGACTGAGGCAGGAGGGAGGAAACACAATAGACCTGCTTTATGTAGATGGGATATATAGTGGGGGGCTCAACTAGGGGAGGGGCACATCCGGATGTCACCCCACTCACACATGGCAAGAAGGGGAGAGACAGCAGAACTGCTGCTGGCAGCTGCTCAGCTGCGTACAGTACTTTACAGGGAACTTAGGGGAGTTGATGGGGAGCTGGGGGAAGGACTACCAGCCCATCCTTGTTCCAAGCCTCAACAAGAACAAGCTGCTTTCCCAGAAAATCCTACAAGTAGTGGACAAAACAAGAGGCCAAACAATGTTATAAGGGAGCACTGCACAACTTTAAACTAGCATGTGCTCGAATAGATAAGCAATGTAACGATGAAACAATGTTAACCTGGACATTAAGTGAGGAGTTCCTGTACTTGTTATTCCAACGGTGGGCTTGAATGCTGTATAAAAAGCTTCACCAGTTCTATATGCCTCTATTTTAGAGCTCACAGCATTTACTAACCACTCCTGAAATAACGTCAACCACCAGTACTAGCACTGTCCACCTGCCAGCTGATTTTATGAACATCCTGTGGTATCTGCATATTATTCAGTTATCCCTTACAAAATTCCAACAGTTTCACTATTTGACCTCTCCCTATTTCAGTGCAAGAATACTTTTGATACTCTGTCAAATGTATTTCAGTACAAGTACTGCACACACACAAGGGCAGTATAGAAATCAGACTTATACAGTAGGCAATGTAATCTGAAAAGCAATTAAAGGGTAAGAGAAGGTTGCACATAGAAAATACAGCTTTTTATTTTAACTGGACAAGACATACTTAAATTATTTTTACCCCTTCCTTGAGACTCGGCCTAGAAGCCAAGGAATGTGCTTGTTATAAATGGCCCTTTATAACTGAGCTCAATAGCATTTTAGATCCAGAGGAGAAGTACCCTCATTAAAAAGAGAAACTTGTACCACGACTTCAACTTTAATAACCCGAACTAATAATCAACACAATATTTAAGGACTGCCAGAGGAAATTTTCATGTTGTAATTCTTCACATTTAGAATATCTATCAGTTCTTAGCCAACAACTGTATTTTTGTCAGTCTAACTGTGCGTGCATTTCAACTAGATGCCAATTCTCTTTTCAGTAGAGACAGATAAAGAACGAACAGAACAGGGACAAAGCTTTCTGAACTATTTCAGGAAGAGGAGTTACACAGTAAACATTCAAATATAATTAGAGCAGCTGTTGCAAATATAGAAACAGCCAAACCTAGAACTGTCTCTCTCAGTTGGTCACCTACACAAAAGTGTGAAGGTAATTTTATACATTTGTCTATATTAAGAGCCCATTATGTTTGCATAGTTGAGCACTCAGTCACATAAGGTCAAAGCTGAATGCACAAGAAACTAGTTCTGCCCTTCTGTGCACATACTGTGTTAAATACAGGGCAATACACTTTTTTCAATCACAACTTTTTCCCTACAACTTAAGACATATGAAGCATCTTTTACTACTCTGTACACCACAAAAGTCCATGAAAGATCTCTTGACACATTCACTCTGCTCCTTTCAAAATTACAAACTATATACATTTTATCTGAGAAACAGGATGTAATCACATAGTGAAGTACTGGACAAATACTTCAGGTTGCAACTATATCCTTAACTATGGACACTGTCACACCTGAATGCTTAACAAAATTGATTAAAAAGAATGGAACACATGACCTATGTTGGTTCTTTAAGATGCATTAAGAAGGCCTGAACGATTTCTCTTAAATCCTCCCCTAACCCTATCCTCTGCTCTTTTTGCATTATGAACTCAAATTCTGTCTAGGCTGAAATACTATCAGATGCAGCGGGAGTGGGGGAGGAGAATAGGGGAGGCTGCTCCAGCAGCAGCCCCCTTCCACAGGGTCCCAGTGGGAAGCTGGGCCCACCATTGACAGGGGCTGCTGTTTGTGGAGGCCCGGGGCTGTCTGCGCACAGCTGGCCACAGCCAGCCCTGGTGCGGCAAGCAGGGGCTGGTGCCAGAGCAGCCTCTATTTGTGGTGGACAGGGCTGGCCACACACAGGGGCTGCTCCAGCCTCTGTTTGAGGGCTCTTCCTACATTTAAAATGCAGAGCTGCGGCATGGGTGGCTCCCAGAGCCAGTATAAGCCAGGACTGCTCAGACCCGTCCCCAGCCAGCTCCTGGAGCTACCCCCGCTGTAGCTCTGAAGAGCAGCCCTTATTGACTAATCATGTAGTCAATATAAATTGTATCGACTACACGATTAGCCAGAAAACTACAATTTAACATCCTTAGATAGTACACCACCACTTCTGGGCCCAGGAAATGGGCACTGACTATTAGCACACATCTGGGATGATGAGTAACGGTCACAGAACTTCCCGATGCAAAAAGCCACATTCTCCGATTTGTGTGCTCAGCTTATCCCAGTCCTATAGGACAGGATGACTCCTTGGCCTCTCCCATCTGCTTTTTCCTCTCCATACTATCTGCAGTATTCACCCTTCTGGCCCTCTGCTCATTGCCCAGTGCAGCACTGGCAGGATCTCACTGAACATATGATCCGGTAACCTCTTTCTTCAGATCATAGTCAGATGTTTCACGGATGTGAGAGGGCAAGGGGACTACTCAAGGCTGCAACAGCAGCAGCTACAGATGAAATATACAGAGGTATCACTGTATATATAGTCACAACAGAAAGTGAAAATTCAGTTTCACAAATCCTTTCCCTTGCTCTCCTGACATTTTAAACAAGATATGCTTATGACAGTTCAGCCTTGGAGTATCTGTGCATAGCACTGTTCCCCAAGCCCAGCAGTGACAAGTGTAGCTTGGAGGTGGGGCAGCACTGTTTAGTTGCATGAAACAACATTTCAGCCACTGTTTCCATGGGTATGAGCACAAGGCAAATGGCATTTAGCACTGGAATGATTTTCCACAAGCAGTGGTATCTCTCACTCTTGAAGGTAACAAGATTAAGCACAGCTGTTGCTGTTGTCAAAAGCCAGCCAGACTCATACGCCATTAGCCTATTTACTACAATGGTACATGCCAAAATCATCACATACTGGGTGGAAAAGTATTATTGCAAAGAAAGAAATAAGACTACCACCCCTACAATGCTTCAGGAGAGAATTACAGAAAACCTCTATGAAAATTTTGACATTCTCAGAAGGATTCAAGGGACATCTCTGTACACATATGATTGTTCAGCATGCCCTCACTGCACCTCTGGATGACTCTACAGAGGAATGAAAAGCATCCATCTAACTTTGTAACACAGACCAGGCATAGGACAGGAAAGGATTTAGTCTGATGGAAAACTGAAATTTATCTGTGATTAACATTTTAAGAGACAGAAACAAACACCACTGTCCTTTCAATTATAATATGGATAGAAAAAATAACTTCCATTCACCAGAAGTGCTCTTGCCAAGAATGTCAAGTCTGATTTTGTATTTCCAAAGGTAAAAATAAAATTCAAACCTTTTTAAGTCTGACTTGTTTACATCATAAAGCAGTAAAATGGGCTCAAGTCTGATTTTTTTTTTCCAAAAATCCTTTGCAAGACATCTTTAATGTTCTCTTAATGTAGGCTTTTTTGAAGTGGAGTGTCTTAAAAAAAGATAGGGCTTAAGATTTTTCTATTTGGGTGGATACCACAGGAACGCCGCCCTGTCCCATATAAGGAACACAAGCAGATAAAGATCTTGTATTGGCCTTCCCCAATCACCCTGCAGAATCCACACACATTATGCAGGTAAAGTTAGCACACCATCCTTTCTTTACAAGAATTAAGCATTTAATGTGAAGTATGACAGATCAAAGTCAATTTTTCACTAACATTCAATGCACTTATCAGAAATTAGTCCACAGATCTGTAGGAGCTTTTAAGATGATTTTGTAACATTCTTTTATTAAAGTTGGGGAAAGCTTTTTTAACCCTCTTACATTTACACAGATTTGTTTGAACTTTTCAAAAAAGTTCATTCCTATATGTCCTTAAGTAAGTCTGTTGGTCATTCATGCTGCAGCTATCACCACCACACAGTTTAAACGTTGTCATTGCTGACACAGAAGCCAACAGCCCACAAACCAAGGGATACAAACCAAGCAGAAAACAAGCTCAAGTCTTCTTAAGCCTAGTGTTCTATCAGACAAGGCATATGCTAACTATTAAAGCCATTTTGTTTGACCTGTCAGTGTTTATTCAATTACAGTTCTTCAAAGTAAAAGGACACTAGTCCTCATTCAGATGTAACATAATAAAACTACAGCAAGGCATTTGAATTATCAAACAAATATTTCTGAAAACAGGTACCATTTTCTCTTCCAAATTTTATATAAAACTTCCACTTATTTCTGCAAACACACTTCTGAAGGAGGCCATGCATAACAAATCCCAGGCCCCAAAAGATAACTTAAAAATAGGAGTTTAGAACAAAGGTTGAAATTATATTTATTAAGTGCCACAAAAAGCAATGCCATGAACTATTCTCCTGAATTGATGCAATTCTCTTTTTTGGTACTCCTTTTCTGATGGCAAAAGTCCTGGTCACTGCTAGTGTGTGTGTGGCAAGTGACAAGGACCACCTCACTCTAGTCCAGAGCTTCTCAAACTGGGGATTGTGACCCCTCAGGGG
Organism: Pelochelys cantorii; assembly: GCA_032595735.1. NCBI lineage: Eukaryota > Metazoa > Chordata > Testudines > Trionychidae > Pelochelys > Pelochelys cantorii. The sequence continues at coordinate 324,835,579 of CM064326.1, read as the reverse complement.
TTGCCAGCATATTACATGCCTTACATGCAAGCATATTACAAAATAGAGAACAACTGCTGTAGATTTAAATGTATATATTTGAGTTTTAGAAAGTTACACACATTTCCATCACAATGTAGTTTATTTACTTCAAAGAGTACTTTAAAATATAATGCAGCAATTGTTCCAAACAAAATATTATAGCTACTTCAAAAAAAACTGTACTCTGGGATTTGTAGTATCGTGTGCGTAGGTTTGTCGCCTTGAGACTAAATTGATGGGACTGAGGCAACATTAGAAGGCTTGACTGTTCAGCAGCCGATGAGCTGCATGAAACTGCAGACCAATCAGAACACAGATTGTTAAATTATAAATTACTTTTTCCCCCTCCCCCCATCAGAAAACACACGTGGGGCAGTGCTGGAAGATGCTTGCAGGAACTATGGCCACCCCAAAGTTTGCATTAGCCCCTATATAGCCTTCCCTCCCAGCACAGAAGTCAAATATTATGGAGAAGTAAAGGTGGCACTGTATGACTAGGGTTGCCAGGTGTCCGGTATTCACCCAGACAGTCCGGTATTTTCACCTCCTGTCCGGTAAAAAAAAATTCAGAAAATACTGGACACCTAAGATGTCTGGTATCTTCTGATTTTTTTCCCCAGCCAGGAGACGAAAATGCCAGGCACCTGGCAACCCTACAAACACTCAGCGCCCGGCTTCCCCACCCCGAGCCCATGCTTACCTGGTTCCGCAAGGCTGCCGGCACAAAATGGCTGCTGGCAAAAAGACCAAGGGGAAGCAATGACTCCCCTGGGCCTTAGTGCTCAACCGCTCCCCTGTTCCTATCCCTGCACTCACTCTTAAAGGGGATATGCTGTTTTATTTAATTTTTTTTTTTTTTTTTTGCACTTAAGTCTTTGAGTCTTTTTTTTGCTCAACAACTTTGGTCTCCCCCCCTTTTTTCTTCAACAGAATTTTTTCCCAGGTTTTTTTTGGGGGGGGGGAGGGGTGTTCAGTATTTTTGTTTCAACCATCTGGCAACCCTAGGTATGATAGCCACTTTTTCTTCTGAAGCTCTGAGCTGCTACTGGCCGCAGCTGTCTCCAGAGCTGGGATTCTGTGTAAGGTAATATTAACATACAAATATTACCTTTTACAGCAGACTTAATGACTCATTGCCACTGTTCCTTATGGTCAGCTGCTGGTAGAAGCACTGTTTTTAAGCCTCCCAGCTCTGAAGGCAGTGCCACCAGCAGCACCAGAGCAGAAATAAGAGTGGGGAAGAGACTGCAGTGAAAAGAGTATTTAAAAAAAAAAAAACATTTCTGCTTATAACAATAATTTGATAAATATGTTTAAGTCTAATTTTAAAAGAGTGAGAAAAGGTAAATTAATTCCGTAGGGTTATAAATTTAGTATTTAAAATAGTATTAAACATAAAAAAATGTGGTTTTAATTTGGGGGGTGGGGAGGTCACACTCAGAGGCTTGCTAACATAAAATGTTAGATAACCATTGCTCTCTCCCCTCCTTTAGGCAGCAGAGAGTCAGACCTTGGATTGTTTTACACCCATGGTGTTCAACCAGTTCTGAAAAAGTAGCCACTATACTGGCTACTGCTTTAGCGAACTAGCCACAACACATTGTTCAATCCAAACAGCCACACTCAACCGGACAAACAGCCACACATGGCTAGTGGCTACCATGTTGGACATCATAGTTTCACACAAATACATGCAAGGCTTGTCTACTTTGGGGGGGGGGGGCACACTGTAAGAATAGTGACTATGTAGTGTCTTTCCTCTGTTTCAGACAGAAATAAGTTGCCCCAGTGTAGCTAGTCCATCCCTTGGGTAAACACCAGTTCTTAGCTATACTGGTGCAAATTAAGGATGTTAAATATCGACTAATTGACCAATCGAATAGTCGATACATTAACTAGTCAATAGGGCAATTCCACCTTTGAAGTGTAGCAACAGCCTTAGGGCAAAAAAGGTGAATGCACTGTGTGGAGCCTGGGATCATAATGAATGGAGATGCCTATCTCCTAGAACTGGAAGGGACCTTGAAAGGTCATTGAGTCCAGTCCCCTGCCTTCACAGCAGGACCAAATACTATCCCTGACAGATTTTGCCCCAGAACCCTAAATGGCCTCCTCAAGGATTGAACTCACAACCCTGGCTTTAGCAGGCCAATGCTCAAACCACTGAGCTATCCCTCCCCCTCAGTTTTCATTAAAACAAGCCTTGTCAGATTTTTTTAAATTGACAGGTAGCCTGAAAAGCCATAGCTTAAGTATATCAACATATCAGTCTCTTTGCTGCAAAACTAACTGCACCAGTGAAAAGAGTAACTGGGCTGTGCTTTCATAGCAGCTACCCTGTTCCAACCACAGCGCTATAGTCAACTATTCCAACCACTGTTCCAGGATGTAAAGAGACAGGTAATTGGCTAATTATGTAATCGATACAATTTGTATCAGCTTCACGATTAGTCCATAAGGGAAGGTGCCAGGTACAGGAGCTAACCCCGCTGCAGCTCTGCAGTTTCAATGTAGTAAGAGCCGGGCTGCCACAGCAACCCAGATCATGGTATATTTAAATCACAGAGCTGCAGCAGGGGCAAGTCCCAGATCAGGCGCGAGCTGGGACTGAGCAAGTTTGGCTCAGTTCTGGCTTGCACCAGGTCCAACAGCCCCTGTCTGCGGAGGGTTACAGCAGAGAGCTGGGACCCCCCACGCCGCGGACAGGGACTCCTGCAGGAGCAGCTTCTGTTCCCGGACAGCCCCAATCAGCACACACAGAGGCTGCTTCAGAGCAGCAGCCTCTGTACACAGCAGCCGGGGTTGGCCGTGAACAGAGGCTGCTCCGGCAGCAGCCCCTGTCCGCAGGAGGTTCCAACTTCCCACTAGGACCCTCCCACAGACAGGGTCTGCTCTGTGGGATGTGGAGCAGCCTGTGCTCATGGCAAGCCTGGGCATAGGCTACTTTTTAGCAACCCCACCCCTCCCTCCCTGCTGATAGAGGCAGCGGAGGGGGGAGCACCGCAGAGATGGTGCTGGGGGGAAAACCAGCTTTTAAAACGGCTCCCCCCAGCCACCACCATCTCAAGATAGGTGCCTCCACCCTCTTGCTACCGCTGATACAGATGCAGCGGGGGAAGGGGGGATGCAAGTAGTTGACTACTTGCTTACATCCCTACTGACTTCTACATATTTATAACAGTTCCAGGAACAGCGACCTGAACCAGCTCATGGGATATTTGGAAATTATTTTTGGGAAAAGGAGTTATGGAAATATAACTCTCATCCTCAACAATTATGGTGCTTGGAGCCCAGTGTACTCCAAGACCTGGCCCAAGAATCCAGGTTTCTATCTGAGTCAAATACATTAAGCTTGCTCATTTTATCTGAACAGCATGAGGAAGCTGCCACACCAAACTTGGCTTTGTGTATGTTTTGTGCTGCTGGTGAAAAAGCTGTGCTATAGAGAAGGTGGTAAAAGTGTAGATAGGACACAAACTGGTCTTTGCAAGATGAGATTTAAGATCTTCCTCATGTGATACCATGGATTTGAGAAATCGAAGATGTTGAGAACAATGACAATGTTAATCCTTCTCATAACAGAAGAACTAGGGGTCACCAAATGACCTTAATAGGCAGAAGGTTTAAAACAAACAAAAGGAAGTATTTCTTCACACACCTGTGGAACACTTGGCCAAAGGATATTGTGAAGGCCAACACAGCAACAAGGTTGAAAAGAGAGCTGGATAAATTCAGAGGAGAGCCCACCAATAGCTATTAGCAAGAAGGGACAGGGATGTTGAGCCTAGTCTGTTTGTTAGAAGCTGGAAATGGGCAAAAGGGATGGATCACTTGACGATTACCTGTTCAGTTCATTCCCTCTGGAACACCTGGCACTGCCCATTGTCAGAAGACAGACTACTGAGCTAAAGGGACTGATGGTTTGATTCAGTATGGCCAATCTTCTGTTTTTATATTCTTAGCAGATGAACTTCTGCTTGCCAACAGTCTATTCTTTTTCCTACTGATTGCCATATCTGACTGCCAGCAAACAGCATAACGCAGGGGACTCCAACCTTCTTAAGCACAAGATTGCTTTTTAAATTTAAGGTCAGTCCAGGATCTACTTCAAACCCAAATACCCCTGCCCCGCCCCTTTGCCGAGGCCTCACCTTCCTCACTCTGTGAAGATAGGTTATAGGGGCAGGGAACAGAGTGACATCAACTCTCTCCTCCACTCTTCACAAGCAGGAGGCTTCCAGGAGGCAGCTTGGAGGCTCTGGGCAGGAGCAGCAGGGCAGTGCGGGGAGGGGCACTTGATAGCCTCCCAGCCAAACCAGTCTAGGAACACCTGTCAGAGGCTCCAAGATCTACCAGTAGATCCCAATCTACTGGTTGGTGACCACTGGCATAACATATGTAAATGCTACTAATTTGCTTTAGTGGCAACAAAAATAAAAGGATACATAATGGAATAATGGTGAACCTTGAGTTTTGAAACAAATATAAATTCTCCAACTCTAATCAAGATATTAACAAAATGGATTTTCATTCATTCCTTTCAGCCAAACTGGTGGGATAGTTCAGCTCTTCACTGATACTCTTCTTTCTTTACCAATCACAAGCTTTTACTACATTTAAAAAGGTATGATTTTAGAAGTGCAGCAAGTGCTTGAATAAGTCAATCTCTTCTCTTTTTCTGCAGCAGTATGCTTACTCCTTGCAAAAAGGAGGAAATAGGCCCTCAATTTGTAGATGTCTACCACTAGAAGTTTAAGCTTCTTGAGTGGTTGCCAAATCTAATTGTGCATACTTGCATTATCAGTCTGTTTTTGCTATCAGATGCCTTAGGCCAGCGTTTCTCAAACTGTGGGTCCCCACCCCCCCTGGGGGGTCACGAGCAACTTAGAGGGGGGTCGCAAACAAATTGGGGGGGGGTCACAAACAACTGAGAGGCTGGTTGCAGCAATGGAGGGGGGGGTCGCAAGCAACTGAGAGGGGGGTTGCAGTATCACAAGTTTGAGAACCCCTGCCTTAGGCAAGCAATAAAAATACTGCAACTTACCCAAAAGGCTTCTTTTGATTAACAATCAAATTGTAAATATCAAATGGAAACTTGTTTTAGCCTCAGTTTTTAAGTTACTGCATGATTAACAAATCCTAAAACAAGTAATCCTGTAGCACCTTAGAGATTAACAAAACTATATATGTAATAAGAGCTTTCATGTGCAAAACCCACTTCTTTAGCTGAGATGATCTTGAGTGGAGGAAAAAAAGGGGGATCCTCAGAAACTTATTGTTAAATAAATGGTGCAGAAATAATTACTTAGAGCTTTTGTGAGACTGAACTTCACGCCCAGCTCCAACTAGGAAGCAGCCTGGAGGCTTGGCCCACTCTGGTGGCCCAGCACTCTTGCTTGAGAGAGAAAGGGTTAGGATGAGGAAAGCCCCCACACACCAACCCTATTTTCGCAACAGCAATGTGGGAGAACAGGGGGAAGACCACAGATGTGAAGAGGGGCCCCATTTGCTTGGGCCCAGGGTCCCAAAAAATCTTTACCTGCTCTTGTTTTTGTGCTTAACATGCGCAGTCTAATTAACTTCCACCTCTTTATGTTGTGGATACATAGTAGTCTCACTAACATGGCTAGACTGAATCAATAACTGGCAACTTTTTCAGGAAGTAGTGCTGATAATTCACTAATACTTCAGTCAATAGTGTTTAATGAACTCACTGTGCCTGGATAACTCAAATTACTTTTTTAAAACCATCTTGGCATGTGGTATCCCTCAATGAGGACTAATGCCTCCTTGCATAGAAAATGTATTTTTTCCATTAATTCTAGGATATCAACGTGCAGATGACTACGCGATTAACTGATAAGCCTGGGCTTATCGCTTAATCTCGTCAACTACACACATCCCCCCTTTCACCACCTCTGTATCAGAGGTGGCAAGTGGGGGAGGATGGGATTCGGTCCCCATGAGGTGCCCATGAGCACTGGATCTGCCTGCCTCTTCCCCACCTGCATGCTGCTGCCTCTGATAGAGGGTGAAGAGGGCAGGCGGGAGCCAATGCGTGTGGGGGAGGGAAGGGCAGGGGAGACTGCTGTGAAGCAGCCTCTGTCCATGGCAGTCCGGGCTCATTGTGGACAGAGGCTGCTTCACGGCAGTAGTCCCTGTCCACAAAGTGTCCGAGCTCCTCACAGAAAGTCTGTTGCCTCAGAGCAGCCTCTGTCCATGGGGAGCTTAGATCCCCCACAGATGGGCTGCTGCCACCCTGTGTTCTGCCTCTGAATCAGAGGCAGCAGCATGTGGCAGCAGACGGGAGCCAGTCTGCGCAGGAAGGCAGTTTTTAAACTGGGTCCCCTCACGGACCGGCCCTAGCCTGGTACCCCACTGACAGAGAGACAGCAGAACTGCCAGCTCCGCCCCCAGGGACTATCGAATACTCATGTAACTGCTAAAATGTCATGCAATCATACAACTATTCAATTACACATTAACAGCCCTAATTAATTCAGACACAAATTTCTACATATTTCCAAGTACAGAAATGATCAAAACAATAAAAGAGTGATAAAGCAATGGCCTAACTACAGGAGACCTTGACATCAGAACTCTTTGAGATTTTCCCTTTTAAGTCATTAGTGGATAACAGACCACTGACTTATAGAAAAGAATATCTCAGGCTGTTGGCCTTTAATAAGAACACAATTCAAAGCAGCAATTCAAAGCTGAAGTTCAACTTAAGAACTTAGTTTCCTCTTAGAAGCATATAATAAGTTGGAAATATAAAGAACTTCAAAGATATCTGATCAAGGTTCTAATCAGATTTCTATCACTTCTTTCCATATTACCTTGCAAAAGTCTATTTGAATTAATGAGTGGCAGGGGAAATTTAGCAATTTTTACCTCTAACTTTCTGATCAAATCTATGTGATTAGATGGCTATCTTCTTTCAGTAGCTTTTAGAAACTCACCATAAACGCTCTCCAGGTTCAGCTATTATCTATCAGCCACAACATTAGAGGAGGATTTTGTACCCTACAACTATGACAAAGTAACCAGGCTCTTAATTCTGAAGAATTTTAGAAGAATTTAATCTGAAGCCGATTTTAGAAGAATTTCCATAGAGTTCTGCAGCAAATTTAAGTGTTTTCACTCTACATGTGTGCATTTTTTGAGCCAGCTCCCCCCAGGACGAGCCCCTATTCTGCCACCCTTGCTGCCACTGATACAGAGGCAGCGGGGGGAGGACACGAGTAGTCAACTATTCACTTACATCCCTAATCTTAATTGTAATTTATTTTTAATCTCATGACAAACATGCTAAACCTAAACTTAGTCTCACAAAAGTGAATTACCGGTAATGGCTCTAGTCAGCCTAACTATCCGCTCTTGCTTCCTGAAACGTCTGGGCTTCCAATTTCTGTTTCTCAGAAAACTAAAAAGTAACATGTTCAAAGACAGACAAGCTGGATAGGATTGGTTTTATTCTGTACTTATGTCGTAGCAAATCTGGACCAACCATGGTAGAGGAGTTAGTTAAGACATTGTCTTAAGACAGAGACACAATGTATGGGAAAGGAGGGAAGCAGCACAGAACTAGGGATGTTAAATATTGGTTAATTGAATAGTCAATTAACCTTGTAAATATTTATCAGTTAGTTGACTATTCTATAGTCCCCGGGGGTAAGGCTGGCAGCCAGTGCGCTCCAACCCCTCTCCCGAGGAGCCCGCTGCCACTCTGCACAGGGGGCCAGGCGGGAGCTGGTCCGTAAGGGGAGACAGTTTAAAAACCAGCTCCCCTCATGGACCAGCTGCCTGGCATCCTGCGCTGCTACCTCTGATACAGCGGCAGTAGCCCCTGTCCGGGGAGAGGGCGAGGCTGAGCTCCCAGACTTGGCATGAGCTAGAACTGAACCAAGCTGCCTGCTTGCCTGGCTCCTAATACACTTTAAATGCAGAGCAGCAGTGGGGGTAGGTCCTGGACCCAGCGCAAGCCAGGACTGAGCTAGGCTGCTGGCCAGTCCGCTAAAATACTTATTGGTGGGAGAAGGGGGGAGGGGGACGGGAATGTGTGTAGTCTATAGCATTAACCTATAAGCTTTTCCTTATCAATTAATCAAGTACCCTATTACATACCTACACAGACCATCACAGTGGTGTAGACTAGAAAGAAAAAGGGAAGACATTCAGCACACACAAAGCTTCCTATAGTCCCCCACACTTTTGCCACCAAAAAACTGTCATGGCTTCTGGGCATCAGAGACCCTATCTGGGAATATTTTGAAGAAATTCGTTCCCTGGGTAAAAAAGAAAAACATGTCAAGTGTAAGATGATGATGCAGGGTCTAGGTACAAGAATGAAACATTGTAAGGAAAACTGCTTATTGGGAGAAACTGATGTGGCTGAAGATGTGGACATGGCTGAGTGGATTAACTGGTGAGTAATTTAAACAGAATGAAGTATTTCTTCACACAATGCACTGTCGACCTCTGATAGAGGCAGCAAGGGGGAAGAGGGAGGGAAGCAACTAGTCGAGTCACTACTCGACCACCCGATAAGCATATGCTTATCAGGTAGCCAACTAGGCATTTCCATCCTGAGAGTAGGGATGTAATTCTGCAATTCTCCCACTCAGACTAGGCCCTAAAATGGCAATCCCTGTATACTGACTACATTTCCCAGAAGATTCATATGAGTTCAGCATTCCTTTGGGAGACTGAGCAGTAGTGAATGTAGAGGCCATATACCCTTTTTAAACCAAATTACTGTTTGGCCTTTATTGGCAGAAGAGAAAAAAGATTTTTTAAAAACAGTCTTTGCGCATTGTTCTTACAGAGAGACTTGTGCCCTGATGGAAGCCTAGGAAACCTCATTTCTTCAGACACATGAGCAGTGGATGAATACCACCTCAACTACCTCCTGCCTTGCAATCTCTCTTTATCCAGGCTGAGTTCCTTCAGCTTTCCCAGCATTTTTGGCCCTCCTGCCCAAAAAGTCTGGTGGGCTCAAGCTTCTCCCTTCAGGGCCAAAGGCTCTCCCCTGAGCATTAATAACCGTACAAGCCTATGCTAAGACTGTCTTATTGAGAGTCACTGTTTCACCGTCCTATATTTCCCAACAGCCTATTATTTAACCATTATAGTCATATAATAAATATCCCAATAACCAGGCCAGCACAGTGTAATAATAAATTACTGTTCAACAGTCCTATGTCCATCACAGAAAATTTAGCTAGAATATAGCCTAAAGGCAACTATATAGTAGAGAATGCCATTCCAGCTTTACTACCAAGATCTACATTTCCATCATAAAAATATTACAAGTGCTGTTTTGCAAGTGTTCAGTTGAAATAAGCATCACAAAAACTTTATTTTCTAGTCTTAAGATGTATGTATGCCATATGAAGCTATGAAAGTATTAGACACCAAAATTAAAAAAAAAATTTGGTTTCAGTTAAAGCTTAATTTTCTTAGTCTCAGAGGGGTAGCTGTGTTAATCTGTAACTTTAAAAACGAGTAGTCTTGTGACACCTAAAAGACTAACAAATATATATACTCCATCACAACTCCAAGTTGTGTAATTCTGGGTCTGAAACTTTCATGCCGGATTAATAGAATTAAGAACGAGTAGTCCTATGATACCTTGGTATCATGAGCTTGTCGGGAAAAGTGCACTTCTTTAGATGAGCATGCATACACCTTACCTCCTAGCCACAGGGTCTCCAGGACTAGATTGCAAATATGCTACACCACATAGATGGCCCGTGGGCCAGGAGTTCAAGTCTCACTGTTGTAACTACTCCTTACTTCCTTCCACGCATATTTATTCACTGTCATTTTATTCTTTCAAAGTATTTTATTGTGCAGTTCATAATTTTTATTTCTCTTAAACTTATATTTAATTTTTTGAGTAGTGAGTTCTAAAATGCCTAACTGTCTATATAAAATTTCTAAAGTAGTATTTAGCAGCTTCTTCCCACCCCCAAGAGTGGTTGCCAGTAACCAATATACATTCAGAACTTTATATAACTCTTCCGGTATACTTTCTATTTTCCCTTTATTTAAACAAATACACATCAACTCCAGGAAGGTTTTACGCTCTTGTCAGAGGTTTTTAAGAAAAGCACCTGATACAACCTTTACTATGGGCTACTATCTTTGTCTTCATAACATAGCACAAGTGAAAACCACTTTTGTCAGTTCTCATCTAACTTTGGAAAATCTACAAACAGGTTTACCTACCTTGCGGCAGCTCTGGAAAACATTCTGAGCAACATCAGATGTGGATTACCCAAAACATATATTGAAGACATGGTAGGTTAGCAGATACCCAAACACAGCCACCCCCAGATAGCAGCCGGGGGCTTTGGTTGAAGGAAAACAAGACAGAAGAATATTATTGATTTCCTTTCCAGTAGCCAGAGGGATTGGGGGCTTCAAATCTGAAACCTATGATACTTGCTAGAGGTTTTGAAATTTGTTGCTCTAAGCAGGATTCAGGGACAACAGTCTAATACTGAAAAAGTGACACCACTGGGAATTGTATGTTGGATTTTATTCCACCACCACCACCTTCTGACAAGTGGATAGTCTCTCTTTAGAGCTCATTTCAGTTTCGTTTTCCAGTTGTTAGTTACCTGATAAAATTTTCAAGCCTTATATATAAAGGAGCGACAGATTAATGGGATAGTTAGAAAAGAGAACTAGAATATTTAGGCAGGGAGACAACATTCAAACAGTTAAATAGAAAATAAGAAATGAAACCTTTAACATCACACCTGAGACATAAAACATGTCAAAATGGCATATAAAAGCTATACATTATGAGACATATGTACAATAACATTACAGCATTATACAGTACATAGATTACCAATGTTTTTCTGACATCAATTTCACTCAAAACATTAATACACCAGGACACCTTAAGTAAAATGCGTTCAAAGTATTAGTCAACTTCTACAAAGTAATCAATATGCAGTCCTCACCAGTCAACACACAGAAAAATGAGTACATCAGACTTTCGCGACCTGACATCCTTCCCCACCATGAGATTTCAGAACTGCCAAATTTGCCCTGGACCAGTTAAAAAAAAAAAGCTGACCAACCAGGTAACAGGCCATGTCTATGCCGTATAACTTGCTGCCCTGTTGGAGGTGGCTGGAAGGAGATGGGGAGGAGAAAGGAGAGAAAAAGACCCTAAAACATGAAAGAGGTGGGGTGGGGAGTGAGATGCAAATGAAAATAAATTAAAATTAACACACATACAGAGAAGAACAGGACAGACACACTATGAGCAATGTGATTCATAAAGCGATTAGTTACAACAATGTCATGCAGTATCTACCACGGAAGTCAATGCCTAGGGAGAAGACTGTATAGTGTCTCCCAAGCCAGGAGCACACAGCCTTCAATGGATCAATGTATCCTCCAGTAAGTATCAGTGAGATCTGTGATAGTAATGTAATGTAACATGTTGACAAACACCAGTGGATGCTCAGAAAGTGATATTTACTGAACACCTCCAGGACAGCCAACTGCCTGGTTGCACATAAATAGCATCCACAAATTTGAAAAATAAGACTCACCTTTGGGACAATAGACCCCATGAAAGTGCTCCACAGATACTAGGGGGGCATGCTGAGAAAGTGACTCCCAGAAATATGTAGGAAGGCCTAACCAACTACTGCATAGACAGGATCTCAATTTCAGCAGCAAAAGCAGCTGCAGCATTCCACCTCAGATGAGCAAAATCACTAAAGTGAAGTAGCTTGATCAATCTGATCTGAGTAAATACACAGCACAGAAATTCCCAGAGACTGCATCAGATGGGGAAAAAAAAGATGAAAAGCAACGGCTCCTTTAGAAGTCAGGGACTGGAGAATGCCTTCTCTGGACAAGCACACCTCATAGAATTACAGAAAATTAGGATGGGAAGAGACATCAGATCATCATAGAGTCCAACCAGCTGATCAAACAGAATCAATCCCAACTAAATTCCAGCCAGAGCTTTGTCAAGCCTCACCTTAAAAACCTTTGAGGATGGAGATTCCACCACCTTCCCAGGTAACCCATTTCAGAGCTTCACCACCTTCCTAGTAACAGAGAGAGAGCCGTCTTAGTCTGATCTTGGCAAAACAAAAAAAGCAGTCATGTAGCACTTTAAAGATTAACAAGATTGTTTATTAGGTGATGAGCTTTCGTGGGGCAGACCCACTTCTTCAGTGGGTCTGCCCCACAAAAGCTCATCACCTAATAAACAATCTTGTTAATCTTTAAAGTGCTACATGACTGCTTTTTTTGTTTCACCTTCCTAGTGTATCCAACCTAGATCTCCTCCTACCCCCCTAACTGCAACTTGAGACCATTGCTTCTTGCTCTGTCATCTGCAACTATTGAGAAAAGTCTGGCTCCATTCTCTTTGGAACCTCCCCCGCATTTCAAGTAGTTGGTAAAATAAATGGTATCCCTGCTGGATACTTTTGAGGAAGTATGAGGGAGAGATAAAGGAAATACACACTAAGGTGATGGGGAAGGTTTTTTTCTCCACTCATCTGAGGAAGTGGGTTTTGCCCATGAAAGCTCATGATTTTTATATATATATACATATACATACACACATATATATATATATGTTAGTCTAACGTGCAACAGGACTACTCTTTTTTTTTTTTTAAGTTACAGACTAACACAGCTAGCCCTGAGACTTTTGAACTAAGGCGATGGTTTATTGTAGAAAGGAAGGCAGAAAACGAATGAAGTTAAAAAAGGGTAACGATGACCCACATAATTTTTTTTAAATAAGATGATTTATGTTTAATTGTAACAGTATTTTAAAAGGTTCTGTCTTGTTTTATTGTTTCAAACTGGGTGTGGAAGCAGAGATTTTCCCCTGATACTAGTCCTAAAACCTAATCTTATGCAAGAGCTCAGTATATTTTAGGCAGCTCAACTTCAGAACTTGTCAAGTTCTTTTCTGATAATTGTATCATAAGCATGTTATTTTTTATATTCCTGGTAAGAATCACTATGCTAAAAAAACTGCACAAAAATAAGTAAAATAAAACAATTGCTGCCTCAAAGGGCTTATAATTTTGGTGGCCTAGTTCTATATCTAGAGACTGGTGTCATTCTTCAGCACATCCAGATCAAGCACTTTTCAGAATGATCAGCTCCACTGCTTAAACGGTCAGAAAGAGGAAGTGAATGATGAAGGCACTGAACTCAATTCCCTATTTAAATAAGAACTTTTCTGAAGTATGATTTTAACCAATGACCTATTCAGGTATGCAGCAAGAGGTAGTATTATCAGCAACTTTTTTTTTTTAATACCAAATACCAGTCCCAAACAAGTAAAAGCTACACATTAACAGCAAATACTTTTATTAGTTACAAGTGTACCCCAAGTTTCATAAAAAATAAAAAATTGTGTGTTAAACACACACCTTGTTTCAATATTTGCTAGAGTCTTGTGTGTTCACATAAGGGTTGCCAATATAGCATTTTGAGACCAAAGTCCTGGTAATTCACAAATAAGCAATGTAAGCTTCCTACACTGTCTTCCTTCCATGCCCCTCCATCTCTAATATGGAAGAAACCCATCTTACTAACTCTTGTATTTGTACCGATGTTCTTGCTATTCTTGTATTTTTTCTAGCAAAGACCATTCTCTAATCCATTCAGCCCAAATAATCAGAGGAAATAGAGCAAATAAATTTTGGAAGGAACTATAATTTAATCTTTCCTTTCCTAAAGGCAATTCTTAATACCAATAAAATCCCTACAAAAACATTGACTCCTGATTTTGGGGATAATCTTCAGAAAAAGCAGAATTTTGCTTACAACTAAAGAATCTAGCCAACCAGTCTTTGAAAAAGAAATATTCCTACTAGCCCAAAATATCTAAAAGTTTCCTCCTGGATGAAATTATCATTAGACTCCAGATTCTCCATCCACATAACAGATAAAGTACAAACTGAAGCAGTACAACTTCCACCACATTGCCCCTCAACAACAATCAATCCTAAATGAAAAGGTACCAAGGTGAGAGAGTAAATTAAACAAGGGTTCCATTAGTGACAAATTAATAGACCTATTATATTTCTTTATTACCATGTGCTTTTTCTTCTTGCCCTACATAGTTATACAGTTATGACCATCATATTTCACCCGGTTATACTGTGTTAAGCAAGATTAAATTTAATGATTTTACACAGCCTATGATAACAAAAAGTAACTGGGATTCACCACAGCAACTTTCTGGATGCTTGCCACCCAGCTCCCATCAGAATTCATATCTGTACATCGTTTAAACCATGGCAACTCAACATGTGGCCCGCCACCCATTTGTATGCAGCCCACAGCGCCTTGAGACGCTTCCCAGGCCACCTGCCTGCCTCATCACTGTGGGCTCCAGCAGTAGCGCCTCCCTGCGAGCCAAGTCACGCGGCACTGCATTGAGCCAAGCCACGTGTGCAGGAGCTGCCAGCCAGCAGGGGGGCCGCAAGAGGTGGTGGCAGAGCACGCCTGCCGCATAAGCCACAGCAGCAGCGTCTCCCCACAAGTGGAGCCGCACGCTGCCACACTGAACTGACCCAGGCCATGTCAGCACGTGCGCAGGACCTGCTGGGGGTGTAAAGAGGCAGCAGGGGAGTTGGGCAGCGAGGCACGTGGCAAGACAGTGGCAGAGCTGGGCAGCAAGAGATGTGGCGAGGCGGCAGAGCCAGGCAGCGAGGCTGGGGTGAGAAAGGTCGACACTGGTGCTTGGGTAGGGTTACCATACGTCCAGTTTTTCCTGGACATGTCGTCCTTGTTTTCACATGTTAAATCGCCATCTGGATGGGTTTTTTAAAAGACAAAAAATGTCTGGGATTTTTTGCCCTGCAGAGGGGGTGGCAGCACATGCCTTCAATGGAACGCTTGGAGCTGCGTGCCCGGACCATTCACAGCCACTCTGCACATGGGCCCCAGCGCCTGGGAGGGAAAAGCACATGGCTCTGGTGACACTCAGGGCATTACTGAGGGCACGCCACTAGATTTATGTCCCTGGCTCTGGGTAAGGGCACTGGGTTAGAGCGGGGGGCTGAGGTTGCCTGGCTCTGAGGGAACGGTGGGGGAATTGGGTTAGAGCAGGGAGGCTGGGGGTGCCTGGTTCTGGGGGAGGGGAAGGGGATTAGGTTGGAGCAGGGGGGCTGGGATGCCTGGCTCTGGGGGAGGGATGGGTGGATTGGGTTAGAGCAGGGAACTGGGCATCAAAACTTCTGGCTTCTTTCCTTTCCTGTAGGTAGGCAGCGGGTCTGTTAGTTATATTTGGGGGTTCCAGTCTCTGCTCTGTGAGGACTGTGGAAGCTGTTGCTTGGTGGGGTGAGCAGGGGAAAGGAAGGGATTCTGAGAAGCAGGATTCCTGGGTTCCTTTTCTAGCCATGCCACCTCTCCCCTCAGTGCCTTTAACTTCACATTGATTGTACTTATATTTCAGTAAATATTGTATTGGCAGTTTTTGTTTGATTTGTTAAAATTGTGAAGCCAAAACAAAAAGTAGTCAATATAATGGTCTTCCGTTGATATGTGTTTTAGTAGTTAAATTCCTGGACTGTCATTGCTTATTAAAAGTGCTGTCATATGGATGGAAATTGGGTATATATTACATTTTATTAATATCTGCAGGACTGACTTAAATGGGCACTGCGTGTTGTGTAGTCTTGCCTTAATCTTTGTATTCATGCCCATCAGTGTGAAAGAAGCTATTTACATATATTTCCATAAATATTTGCATGTGTATTTGCATATTTACGCAACCACACTTAAATTGCAGCCTTTGGCATGTGCTGTGGGTATCATGGTGGCCCCCGGGGCTTCCAAAGTTGAGTATCCCTGTCTTAAACAATAGTCGCAGCAATGATTTCCTTCTAATGTCACTGAAGCTGAATATATGAATGAAAGGGACCACCACAGAAAATTATATTTTATAGCTAACATTTAAAAAATACCATACCACATAGCTTCAGATGCCCCTACCATATGAGTTTTTGAAACAATTATTCAATCAGATTGCTCCAGACAGCAGTAAAATTGTATTAATATTTCTAGCAGAGAGACCCCTTACAACTGCTCATGTTATGAGTGCCCCGTCCTATTAAAATTGTTCATAATGAAACTTTAGCTAAATTACAGCAAAGGATGTGTCAGACTGGAAGCACTTTTGACAGACATGTTATTTTAAAACAAATTAGTAAAAGCAGTCAATCAGTATTGAAACTATTCCAAAAGCACACTTTTTCTGAAACCTTGCTCATTAGATATGTAAAATTCCATTTAATTAGCAGGTAAAACGTTAAGTTTAACTGGTTAACAGATTAAACAGGGGCAGACTAGGAGTCAGCCACCTCACATGGGGCCAGAAGCAGCAACTGGGGGGAGTGGGCTGGAGCAGCCCTCTTCACCCAATAAGGTAAGATTCACATCCCTAATGCTAATCAGAGATAACATGTGATGGCATATCTACATAGACACCTTACCTAAGACTGTTCTGGGCCTTTCCCAGCCCCCAAAACAGCAGGATGTACTACTTGAAGAAATGTTCAAGGAAAGTTCTTCAATATGGGTCAAAGTAAGTCCATTTTTGGCTCTTGAAATTTAAACACACGATGTACATTTACACATAATAAAACTGCACAAGGCTTATTGGAGCAACTATAGGAGTAAAGTTTGTTAATATTATCAGTTATGTAATAAATTGTGAGTCAGATCCTATAAGTTGAATCTCTTAAATCTGGGACACTCTGGTACAGCAACATCCATGCTTCAGCAGGATCATAGATGTTGCTGAACCAGAGAGCCCTGGTGCCGGGAATGCGAGCCAGACAGTGAGTCCAGCGGAGAAGAGCCCCACCATCACACCAGCAAGCCCTGTCCCTGAGGAGCCTGTCCTGGTGCAGCAGAAGCAGTCCTTGGGGAGCCCTGGCCGGGCAGAACAACAGTGGGCCTGGCGAGCCCTGTCTCCGTGGAGCCCCGTCCTGGGGCAGCCGCGGAGCCCCGTCCCAGGAGAGCCCTGGTGGGGACCGGCAGCAATGGAATCCCCAGAAGCCAGTGAGCCCTGTCCCCAAGAAGCCTCAGCCGGGCGGGGCAAAAACATGGCCCCAAGGGCTGGAGCACTCCGTCCCCGAAGAGCCCCAGCTGGCTGGCAGCAGCAAGGCTGGAGCCCAGCCACCCAGAGGGAGGAGCAGTATCCTGGAAGGCCAGTGGCAGGGGACCTCCCCTGATCCAGCAAATTCCCTCATTCAGGACCGGTTAGGTCCTGAGGGTGCTGGACCAGGGAGGTCCAACCAGTACAAAGAAACAAATGCCTTCAGCTTCCATTGAAATCCGAGAAAGACTGAAGTGCTCAGTCCCTTACAAGTTTGAACCCTCTGTTAGTATCAAGGCAGATACAATGTTTGGTCATACCCGATTTTGTTAACCATTCTTAGATAAAAGCACAAAGAATAAGTCATGCATCTATTTTTTTAGCATCTTCCCTCTGCTAATGCCTCCTTACTTCTTTGTCTTAATAGGTTCAAGCTAATTCTGTGTTAGCAGTAAGGGTAACTTAAATTTCTTATAGTACAGTCAACCTCCCATTGGGTGAGGGGATTCAGAGAAAGGGGTTGGGGGGGATTGCAATTAGCATTCCCTGCAAGCTGTGTACTTGGGCAGCCGCACAGGAGAAATTCAAATGCCACCCAGCTGATTAGCTGAGCTCCCACAACCAGGCTGTGTGTTTCTATTGGTGGTGCACAAAAAAAAAAATAAATGCATTCTGACCATGGATGGAAAAAAATCCACACAGAGGGAAAGGATTAGAGGGAGCATTTATTGTGATATAACAGTACGTATACGGAATTTAAGCGTGGGGTGGGGGGCTCAGGGCAGGGGCCTAGGTGTGGGGGATCTGGGTTATGTTACCTGGCTGAAGGACCGGTCAGGGTTCCTGTTTGCTACCAAGGGAGCTGTGTGCCAGCTGTGTGGGGGCATTGCTGCAGTCAAATGGGCAGCAGCAGTGTGAAAGACCCCCTGGCCTGCCGCTCCCTTCCCCTGGTTTCTTCCCATGGGCTGCTGGTAGCAGCGCATGCCAGGGACTGCATGTGCACTGGCCGACCTCCATCAAGGGATGGGCAGCAGGTCAGGCATGGATGCATCAGGAGCCTACCTGAGAGCGCACATACCTCCCACAGCGCATCCTGCCAACCAGCTCTTTTAACCTGCCAGCCTGCTGCTCACCGTGGCATGCAAGGTAACCAGCACCAACCTGGAGCAGGAGCCCCGGAGACAGCAGGATGCCAGCCAGGAGAGCACATCGCAAGTGGCACTGCATGCTTCCACATGCAGTGGAGCACCCCCAGCCAACTCCTACCAGAGCCATGCACTACCTTACTTTCTCCTCTGATTCTGTTGAATTACTCATTTCATATATCCTCAAGGAAATAATTTTTTTAAAGAGTCAACTATTTCTTTGTCGAAACAGAACAGATAGAAATTTATCTTTTGGACACAAGCTACTCAACGTTTTTCTGATAAGCTTCCAAACTACATAACTGCATGCTTAATTTGAAAAATACAGTTGAGAGGTATATCAATTAGGGATGTCAAAGAGTAGTCAACTAGACAATTAACAGACAAGCCTAGGCTTATCAGTTAATCTTGTCAACTACTTGCATTCCCCCCCTTTCTGGCTCTGTGTCAGACACAGCAAGGGGAGAGGGGGAGCAGGAGCCGATACTGTGGGGGAGCCAGCTTAAAAGCCAGTTCCCCCCCAGCACTGGCTCCACGGTGCCACCTGCCCCCCCCATGCTGTTACCTCTATCAGAGGCAACAGTGGGGGGGAGGGGATGGGAGGCTGCAACAGGCACCTTCTATCTGCAGCAGGGCAGAGGCTGTTTCACAGTATCAGTCCCTGTCCATAGTGGGTCCGAGCTCCCTGCGGACAGCGACTGCTCTGCATCAACCAGAGCAGCCTCTGTCTGTGGTGAGCCTGGGTCCACTGTTGGCAGAGGCTACTTCATGGTAGCAGTCCCTGGCCATGGGACTCCGAGCTCCCCACAGGCAAAGGCTGCTCCGCATTCCACGGTGCAACCTCTATCCTTGGGGAGCTCGGATCCCCTATAGACGGGGGCTGCTGCCCACCCCGCACTGCTGCCTCTGAAACAGAGGCAGCAGTGTGGGGTGGCAGGCAGCCAGTCCACGAGGAGAGCTGGTTTTTAATCTGACTTCCCTTGCAGACCAGCTCCCCCTGCCACCCTACGTTGTATCAGAGGCAGCAATGCAGGCTGGCAGGGGGCTCCCTGGGAGTGGAGCCAGGAGCACATTGGCTGCCAGCTCCACCCCAGGAACCTAACATCAATTTTACCTGGCACCAAAAAGTTCAAAACAAACAAATTAATATTGAAACAGTCTTTTCAGGAAAGTGTTTCCAAACTGTTGCTTATAGCAGATCATTTGCATTATTTTCTTCTATTATGGAATGTATACAGTACAATAGAACCTCAATTTCATGAACACAACTTACAGACAAACATGACATAAATCATTTTTTCCCGAGGTGTAGGAGAGGAAGAAGGGGATAGAGATGAGATAAACCAATGCTGATGAATGACAAATTAACATCTCTTCACCATCCAGTGCCTTCAGTACACTGGAAATCAGTGGCGATGGTTTCAAGACCAAGAGGAAAGTGATGCAATGCAACATGCTGCCCCTTATAAAGTTACAGACCATATCTTCTGCAATTTTCATTTTTATGATCTTCATTTTATGACCTCATTAAGCCGCAGTTTGTAAAAAGGAATTCAACTGTACGTAAAATGAATATATCAATCCACATAATCTTTATTCACGTATTTGAATATTCTTGCATTGTGACTCATTAGAAACACAACAAAATATTACTTCTAACAATGTTTCTTCTACTTTTCTTAAAAGCAGTATCTAAGTTTAGAAGAAAGTCTTTAAATTCTAAATAGAGATTTGAATACAGTCTATTTCATTATTACCCCTATTTCATCAGTCACTTTGTCCTTTTGTTTATGTGGGTGTTTCACTAAGCAATAGGGAAGAAAAGAGATTTAAGAACAGGAAACAACAGGAATAGACTGCAAACATGAAAAATGGCAAGGAGACTAAGAAGTAGGTGTAGCACCAGAAGCTAATTTTATTTTTTATTGACTTGATTTCAAATCAGTCAATTTAGTACTTCTTTAAGATAATATGCCAATTTTTCATCAACTAACATCCTGAGCATCTCTTAATCAACTGGGTTGCAGAAGCTGCAAGGCAGTCCTGACTTTGACACTACAGTGAAGATAAGCTACTTCAATTAATTGTAGTAATAATCTGATTTCATAGAACAAAAATATATGAAACTACAAGTGATGTAAAATTTATCTTGTAACTATATACAGATCCCTATATCAAAGGAAAATGTTTTACATGTTTAATTCAAAGACTGACAGCCAGTTACATTATACTAATAAAGCTGAGCATTTAGGAGGAGTTCTTGAACAAACACCAAAACATATATATTGTGGGGTTAGGGATGCAAGCGACCATTCGACTAATCCCTTCCCCCGCCCCTTGCTGCCTCTATCAGAGAGGTGCAGTGAGAGAGCATGAGCCGGTGCTGGGGAGAGCCAGGTTAAAAGCCAGTTCCTCTCCCCGCGCCAGCACCATCTCTCTGGGGAGGGGGGGAGCAAGGAGAAGCGGGAAAATGGCACGAGTGGGGACTGAAACAGTCCAGCTCACGCCGGTCCCTCTGCTCCTCCTCTCCCTCTGGGATGTACAACAGCTACCTGCAGCTCTTGTGCATTTCAAAGGAAAAGGCATAGAGGGGAACCCGCCAGCGAGGACTGCTTTTCTCCCTGCTGGCACAGGTTCCCGCTGCCTCTCTCCCTTTGAAATGTACAAGAGCCCTGGGCGGCTCCTGTACATTTCAAAGGGAGAGAGAGCAGAGGGAACCTGCTACCTCTCACCCTTTGAAATATACAAGAGCCGCAGGCGGCTCCTGTACATTACAAAGGCGGAGGCGCAGTGGAATAGAGAGTGCTCCCCTTATCGACTAATCAAGTCACTAATGGAAATTCCATCAACTACTTGTTTAGCTGATTAATCAAAATTTAACATCCCTAGTGTGGGTGTGGGACTATATAAATACCCACACAATTTGTATTAGATTGTAGAAACCAAGAATGAAGCCATGTTTTCTAGGTTTGTACAATAGCAATCATGCTCCTCTTTTCAATACACAATGCTGAGTAACATTGTTCACTCACAACTAGATACTACGTATGTAACATTACACAAATGATCTGTTAATAAAGTACTGGTATTTTCTCATCTTGCAAGCATGATTATCAAAATCCAATTCACTTACCTCTTTCCAAGTGGACTTGGTTCTTTGTGAAAGACTAGCCAATGATACAAGAAATGGTGTTAAACCAGGTAAGTATTCCTTGCTTTCCTACCCTGGGAAGGTCAGTTGTCTTATATTGCAAACCTAGGTGTTCCATTATTCATACTAGATTCTAGTTTCTCCTTCCAAAATGGGATATGGTTTCACTTATATCAGCAGCATTATTAGGTTGTCAAATTTACTAACATTTTTGCCTTTTAAAGTCTATACACACGTAGGATGATTTGTGGGTTATTAGTTAAATCTGCCATACAGCCGGTCCCCGACTTACGAACGAGTTACGAACCAAACACTTGGTTGTAACTCAGTGTGTTCATAAGTCAGACCCCATTCATTTAAATGCGGTGGCACTGTTCATAAGCGCGGATTGTACATTCGTAAGTTGAGGACCAGCTATAATGTGCTTAATGGGAGGTTGGTCGTAACTACGAATGGTCATAAGTCGACGCATTCATAAGTCGGGGGACTGGCTGTATATCCACATCTTCTTCCTTAACTTCTCTTCCAAACGAGTTCTTCAAACCTATTTATAAAGTACAAAGTCTTTACTTTGACTGAATAATCTAAAGTTGACCACTTTATCAAACTCTGAGAAGAAATAAGACATGAAAAGAAAGAACTGTTCCCAATTGCATTTATCCACCACTCCACTTCTATTTTTAGACTTGGAAGCGGAGTGATGAGTAACAGCAATTCCTTTTCCATCAACTTGCCACTGCTTAACAGCAACAGTACTTTCTGTCCATAACTGCAAAACACTGCCTCCCCCCCCCCAAAAAAACAAGTCACTCCTTTAGTTTTAAACTTGAGACAAGATGCAGAGGAAGAGACAATTTCTCCCTTTATTTTCTCTCACCCCCTTGTCTTTACCCTTCTCCATCCCCTCAATGTGACTATGTAAAATAGATGTCGCAAAAAAATGCAGTTGCCATCCAATGACAAACTACGTATAAAAAGAAATGACATTCTTGTGGTAACACCCTTCTATTGTATCAGGGATGTTAGCATATAGCCATTTAAATGATTAACCGATAAGTCTAGGCTTATCGGTTAATCCAAACGATTGCATGCAAACCTCCCTCCTCCCCCCGCTGCAGCAAGGGGGGAAGCGGGAGCCAGTGCCCCCGGGGACCCAGTTATTACTCCAGCGCCCCGCAAATGCTGGTTCCTGTGGAGCCACCTTCCCCTTCCCCACAATAGAGACAGTAGCGCAGGGAAGGGGACCGGTGGAATGCCAGAACAACCTCTGTCCGCAGAGAACTCACCCCTCCCGCGGACAGGGTCTGCTGCTGTGGAGCAGCCTGTCTGTGGTGGGCCCAGGCTCAACATGGACAGAGGCTGCTCCAGGGAATGTCGGAACAGCCTCTGTCCGGGGGAGCTTGGGCCCCCCAGACAGGAGCTGCTGCTGCCCCATGCTACTACCTCAATATCAAAGGCAGCAGCATGGGGCAGCAGGTGGGAGCCAGTCTGCACAGGGAGCCAATTTTTAAATTGGCTCTTCTCATGGAATTGTTCCTCTTCCTACCCCAGACTGCTGCCTCTGACAGAGGCAGCAGTGCGGGATGGCAGGGGGCTCACCAGGAATGCACTGGCTGTTGGACCCACTCCTGGGGAGGATTTTATTACCATGTAACCACTAAAAATTCTTGTGGCTATACCATTACTGAAATACACAACAACTAATATCCCTACCTTGTATAACTCACAGATATACGCTAAAGAAAAGTCTCCCCATATAGTACTAGAATACAATAACTACAATGTTCTGGCTCCCCAACTTCCCTTTAACACATTAATCAAAGCTCTATTTCTGAGGAAAAAGAATGTGCAATTGAGTTAAACAGAAAATGTTAAAAAGGACATCAAGAACTTTATATCTAGTCTTTCCCATCTTTTCCTGAAGGCTTGAGCGTTTTTTCAGGTAGCACACCTGCCCTTCAGTTCTCAGAGAATTTGGATTTTACAATATTTTCTTGGGGTTTTTTTAATAAATGTTCTCCATGCTTGCTACTACGTGCAAGATCCATAAAAACAGGGGCAGATGACCAGCTACACAGATGAAAATAGCAATACTGATTACACAGAGTGCAGTCAAATGCACAACAGAAAAGTTTTCAAATTTTTCATGTTAACCTTAAATGTTACTTATAGGGATGTAAGGAAGTAATCGTATCAGGAGTAGAATATCAGAGGCAGCGGAGGGGGGTGAAGGGGCTGCTGCCGCAAAGCAGCCCCTGTCCATGGGGGTCCCAACTCCCCACTGGGACCCCCTGCGGACAGGGGCTGCTGCCAGCTGGGCAGGCAACCCAGCTCAGTTCCAGCTCACTCCAAGTCTGGGATCAAACCCTGCTGCAGCTCTGCAATTTGAAATGCAGGAGGAGCAGCCTGCCCCAAGCTCCTACTGCCTTTTAAACTGTAGAGGCACAGAGGGGTTTGGTCCCAGACCCAGTGTGAGCCGGAACTGAGCCAGGCTGCCTACTGACTAATCAAGTAGTCAATAGAAATTTTAATGACTACTCGATTACTTAAAGACCCACTTCTTAACATCCTAGTTACTTTAAGAGTAAGTAAAAAACTATGTCACTTTAAGTTGGCATCCATTAGTACACTGCAACTTGATTTGGAGCTGCCAGATCAAATATGAAATAGCAAAACTGTACTATAAAATACAGTAATTCTTATATAGTCACATATTTGCTCTGTAAAAAGACTAACTCCAATCCTGTTTACAAAATTCAATTTGCACATTTTTCCATTTCTGTTCTTTAAATATACGCATATATACACTTCCTTTACTTAGTTTAGGAAAACAATGCTAAACTTTACTACTATAATGTAACTGGATGTCAGTCTTTGTATTAAACAGGGGTTCCTTTAGATTATTCACAATCTCGAGATTAATTTTAAAAGATTAAAAGGATTGGAGTCCAGTAGATTTAAGACTACATTTTAATGTACTATTTCAAGGAAAGTGAAGCAAATTAAGAATTTACACCTCTTAAGTCAATCTTGATTTTACATGTGGTTTCCTCCTCCCTTCCCTATTTGTATGGTTATTTCAGTGGTGCTTTCCCAGGATCAATAACAATTTTTCCAAATGGTATTCCTGTTTCCTACGCCCACCCTGTGTGAAATAGTAACTTCCAGAAGTCCACTTCCTCTTCCATTTCTCAGACCTGAAAGTGCTCCCTACGCCCTTGAGTCTTGCACAATATCCGCAGCCTCCTCCCCACATTTCAGACAGTCAATCCCAGATGTAACATTTACATCAAGATTTTTTTGTTCATAGACCATTATCAGATGATGAGATCTGAAAAGGCTAAAAATACATTGTTTTTCTCAATCCCACAGGGTAATACAACAGGCTACAGCCACATATTGTACATGCAATCTGCTAACTCACTACCTTCATTCCATCACCCCAGAGACAGGCTAAATTATGTTTCCATATTAAATGTTTATACAACATTTAAAGTCATACTACATATCTACCCAACTAGACCCATTGTTCCCAGCTCAGATCACCCACTCAGCCAATCAAATCATTTCAAGTTTTTTAATAATCAGCATAAAGAAAAACAGATAAAAAACAAACAGTGAATAAACCTGGTTCTAATCTAGATTTATATCCCTTCTCCTCCCACATGCAGGCACACAGGAAGGCTGTTGGTGAAGTGATCTCAAAGGAGAGGACTAGGGATACAGCCTGGAGTTGCAGTGGGGGGGGGGGGGGAGTGAGGGAAGGATACTAGCCTCCAAGAACACACCCTACCATGTTTTGTCAGAAAAGATCAAAAGGGGGCTACAATGACAAACAACTGAGGGCAGAAAACGCCAAACTATTCAAAATTGCCATCATGACCCCCCCACTAGCGCCACAGGCGAGGCCGCAGACAGATCCTGAAAAGGAACAAGATCGTCTCCCCCCGCCCTCCCAATTACCCAGGACGCTCCTTATCTTCCCAGGAAAGGGGCTGGGTTCAGGCGAGGAGGCTCTAAGCAGCAGACTGACGTGGTTAGCGAGAGGGCACTCAAGGGGAGTCACTCTCCTATCTTCTCCTCCCCAAGAAGGGCTCAGGCTGGGTATCGGAAGGGCAGCCCGTACGCGAGGGGCATGCTCCGGCAGGCCAGCGCCCACTCCCCCCGAACAGGAGCTGGGGCAACGTCCAGGCTCCGGCTCACATCACAGAAGAGCCTGGGAGACGGGCTGGAGGTGGTGCAATGGCAGCTCGCGCAGGGGGATGCTACATTCCCCCCCCCCATACACACACGCTCGCGCCCCGAACACACCCCACCCGTCTCTCCTGCCCAGCCCACACGGGACCCTCTCCGCTGCCCCCCCAGGAAGAGACGGGAGCTGAGCGCCCCCACCCCACCCTCTCACCATGAAGTCGCTGGCGAAGTTGTCGTCCCCATTGTGGTCCGTGTCCTTCATGGCCTGGACTCGCTGGATGAATTTCCTCAGGATCTCCTCTTGCTCCATCCTGCCTGCCCTCCTCCCTGCGGAGCCGGAGCCCCAGCCCCAGCCCCAGCCCCGGCCCCGGCCGCCCCTCACGATCCCCGCCGCCTCGGCTCGCTCAGGCCGCCTGCCTCCCGAAGCCGCCTCTCACACAACTTCCCTCCGGCTCAGCGCCGCCCGGCCGCCTTCTCCATCCTGCCTCCGGCCGCTCGCCCCTCCCCGCTGCAGCCGCCGCCACCGACACGCTTAGGGAAGGGACACGACGAGAGCACCCCCAGCCGCCCCCCCCCGTCCGCTCGCGCAGGCGCGGCCCCAGCCCCTCAGCCTTTTCTAACCCCGCCCCCGCCTCCTGCCATTGGCGAGTCGTTCAGCAGCTTCTCTGTGATGGGTTGCGTCGAACGTCAGTCTCCGGCCTGCCCAACCTTTATTCTCCTCCCCTCCAGTTTCCCGTGGATAGGACCTTCCCGAAGCTCTGCATGGAACTTTGGGAGGGACCATTAAAGCTAGCGCGGGGAAGTGAGTGGAGCGAGACAAGCCCAGCGCAAAGAGGGGCGCGGCTCGCTGCGGCGACTACAGGTCCCAGGGTGTAATGCCTGATGGAGCGGAGCATGCTGGGAGCTGTAGTCAGCCCAGGGCTACATCCCAGGCTGATGAGAGCCAGTGAACGAGGGAGATTTTTTTAAGCGTCTCATTGAAAAACACACAGCATAACCCGCTTCCCCATGCGTGAGACTCGGCTTCTCAGACACCCCTCGTCCCCGCTGCTGCATAACGATGAGGGACCACGCCTGCTGGGCTCTCAGCCGCCCACAAGCGAGGCTTGCCCTAGGTCTGAGCGGAGTTTGACGGTCCACAGGCACATCGCTGTATAAAAATCGGAGATAGGAAATACATTAAACTGGCTAAACTACAACAACGGGGACTGTTGTAATTATTTCCAAAGCAAGTGTAATACACCCAAGAATTTAAGAATCTAGGTTATATTTAAAGAAACCCAAACTCGTTCAAGTGTGGAAGTAAAGATGTGTAGCACGAAAACATCCTTAATTCTGCTATGTATGACCTTATTTTAAATTCCTAGCGCCCAAATTAACATAGATTTTTGTCTGGGATTTTTTTTTAATTTCAAAATATGATGCAAAGAGATAAAACCAGAAAGCCAATAAAAATGCTACCCATCTGATTTCACTAGTGAGTGGCAGACATGAAATATCAATCTATGTTGATTAGGGCCACAGTCACTGGCAGGTTCTAGATACTTTGCAGAACTCTATCTAGAGCTATACAAAACAGTTAGTATACTGACCAGTTAAATAAAGCTTGCAGGTGCAGCTGCTTTGCATCACCAAAGGAGTACAAAGCAGTCTGAGCATACTGGCAATTCCCCTGTTCAATTGATAACTATTCTTTTCTGTGTGAAAGGGAATGTAGATTGTAACATCACGGGTACTGTGAAGAGTATAAGGTAGAACTGGCTGAAAAAATCAGAATTTTCTGTTGGAAAATTAAGTTTTATTAAAGTTAAAATTATTTTATTGGAATGTAAAAACGAGTAGTCCTGTTGCACCCTAGAGACTAAACATGTATTACGTCATGGGCCTTCATGGATAAAACCCACTCCAATTCATCCGATTAAGTGGATTTTATCCACAAAAGCTCATGACCTAATACATTTGTTAGTCTCTAAGGTTATGCCTACACAGCAGTGTTATTTTGGAATAACTGATGTTATTCCAAAATAACAAAGAGCATGTCTAGACTGCAAGCCATTATTTTGAAATAATGGCGAACTGGAGGACTTCTTACTCCAACTCCTGTAACTCTCATTTTACGAGGAGTAAGGGAAGTTGAAGGAAGAGTGTTGTTTCTCATACTTCCTGCTGCGTAGACAGCACCAAAAGCTGAATTAAGCTATTTCGACTTAAGCTACATAATTGACGTAGTTCAAGTTGCGTAGCTTAATTTGACTTTTGCCCTGCTGTGTAGACGTGCCCTAAGGTGCCACAGGGCTGCTTATTGTTTTTACAGTTACAGACTAACATGGCTACACTTCTAAGACTTATTGGAACGTGTCCATTTTCATTACATTTTTATTGGAAAAAGTCACAATGAATTGTTTTTTAACATCTTATTTTTGACACTATCAAAATGTTTAATTTCATTAAGATAAATATTTAATTTTTACTTTATCGTTTCATTTAAATTTTTATCTATATATATTAGAGTGTGTCTGTGTGCAAGTCTGTTCAAGAATTTCTCCTAAATGGTAAGAGCTAGGGCCACCAAATTTGGTATGCAGTTTCCTTTTCTAACTTAAAGCAAGGTCAGGGTTTGGTTTTGCCAAGACAACCGGAAGCCCTGGGAAAAGGACTGTTTTCCATAACATGCGAAGGGAGGGGCTTCTGTTCAGAGGGATGCAATATGAGAATAGCACTGGCCTCCTGCACTCCCTTCCCACACATCCTCAGAATCCTGCAATGACTCCTGCACCCCCTATACCACTAGCCCCCTTCCCTGGAGGACCCACACAATGTCTGCTTGTATTATATATTATGAATTATATTTCAACATTATAAAAATGATTCAGCATTATCAAATAGGAGTGCTTTTACATTTTATTCAGCAATATCAAAATAAAATGTTTCAATGGTCTTGATTTTTTTTCAACTTTTTGTGCTATAGAGCAGTTAAGTTTGGCTACTGGTTTTAATTTGGAATGAAAGAAATCAAAATGCATTAATTTCTTACAAAATGGAAATTCCATTTTCTGAGCAGCTCTAATTCAGGGATATATAGATTTTAAAATCAGAAGGAACAGCTGTGATAATCAAATCTGACCTCCTACATAACATAATCCATAGAAATTCATTCTCAATAATTCCTCTATCTACTTCAATACCTTGCAGTTGAAGAGCAGCAGCGCATATTTTAGAAAGACAACTAATCTTGATCTACAATTCTCACGTGATAGTGAATCAACCCTATTTCTTGGTAAATTGTTCAAAGGGTTACCGTGAATTAGCGTATATAACCCGCACACGAGTATAACCCGCTCTCGTGCATAACCCACAGCTTTTCCTGATTGTGTAGAAAAAGTCTTAGTTAACCCGCGATCGAGTATAACCCACGGGTTCTATACGCTAATTCACGATGATTGCACATACCAGCTGCCAGCGGGGGAAACGGAGAGCACGGGAGGGGAGCCGCACTTGCCCCCAGGCCCTGCGCAGCTGCAACTCACCCTCCTCTGGGCGAGGCAATGGAGAGCACAGCGCAGGCGCACTGGCCGGCCTGTGGGAGGGGAGACACACTCACCCCCAGGCCCTGCACAGCCGCAGCCAGGCACAACCCTGTGAGTAAAAGTAAATGTGTATACCCCACGGGGGGGGCAGGGTTTGTAAAAACGTGTATAACCCGTGGGTTATATACGCTAATTTATGGTAATTGTCCATTAAAATGTGCACCTTGTTTCCAGTTTGAATTTGTATAGCTTTAATTTCCAGCCATTAGATTTCATTAAGTCTTTGCCTGTATTCACATTGTAAACGGGGTGGAATATAGCCTGAGTTAAAGGGGAATGTGGGCCCTAGTATAACCTCTGTCTCCAGCTGAGTCAACTAGCATGGATTTAAAGGACCACCAAATCTAAGTCAGAGGTTTGTGTATGTAGATAAAAGAAAGATTTGGGGCAAAAATTGGTTAAAAACCCTGGTCAGCTCAGGAGTGACAACAAACCCTGTGGATACATCTGCATTGGGAGCAAGCCTCCCAATGTGGGTAGGCAAATTTGTGCTAGCAAGGCTCAAACTGATATGCTAGGAATAGCAGCATGAAAGTTGCTGCCCTGGCAAAGGCTCTGAGCTCAGCTCCAGAAGGGTTGATAGGTTCCAGCTCAGGTAGCTAGCGTAGCCTCTGATGGTGCAGCAATTTCCATAGTGCTATTTTTAGCATGCTAACTGAAACTCTGTTACTCAGTCTGTGAGGCTTGCTCATAGTTGTGGTGTAAGCATACATATCATCTACTAGCATGAAGAGACTTCTATCAGATATCTTCTATTGTAAGTTCTATTGTACTGTGACCAAGTCATGTTTTAATCTCTTTCTCTTTAATAATCTAAAAATAAATTAAGTTTGCTTCTTTAATTACGCCCGTTGTTTATTCTAGTTCTCCAAAGTGAAATACACTGTACCAGTGTAAAGTGCCTTAGAACAGTATAACTGCCGCTACACTATATTGGTTAAAAATCACACCTTTCACTCCAACCTTAAAGTCTCTCGTGGTGAGGCATGTTTTTCAACAGTGGATGTTCATGGGGCCTAGTGAGGAAGACAGTTATGTATAGGGGATACATACTAGAAACAGGGCCTGGGACGCCCAGTATTGATGCTTTAGAAAGAGTCCCTGTGACACAGATGTCTTGGCTCTACTGTGCAGAGGAAGCACTGCTGGAGATACTTAACACAGGAGCTGTTAAAGTACAAATATATCAGCTCTCAGATTCTGGTCTCCACTCCAGATCCTTGCTTTGCATAATACTAGTCTCCCTAACACAACCAGCCATTCTTCTGGGTCCACACACAAGTTGCTTTCCTTTTCCTTCCCTACCTTCAATTTTTTTATCCTGATCCCATCAACCTATAACATCTTATTTCCCCTAACACCAAAAAACAATACTAAGAGTAGCTAAGGGGCTGGGGAAGTGGCTGAGGTACTGTTGAGATAACGGGACTAACAACATTACCCTTAATTGTGAGCTGAATTGTAAAATGTATGCAGATGTTTATAAGATGATACAATAGCCTATAGTAACAATGGTTGATAGAAAATAGGCCAAATTGTTTTCAATAATTAATGTCATGATTAAGTACAAGGAAACCAGACAGGGACAAAATTAGTCCAAACAAAAAAGCTAAGATGGTATGACTGAAATCATGTTTGTTAAAACAGAAGATGCAGAATCAAAAATTAATACACCAATTTTGGTGTATCAGATTAGGTATAATTGGGGCACAAAATAATAATGAGATGAGCTATTCCACCCATTGCATCCTTTTGGGCACCTTTAAAGGAAGAGAATTTGAAGGGAAAATAAAGGACAAGAGGCTGTTAAAGCAGGCTTCACCATCATGGCTGCCAACACCACCACCTCCTGGGACCCTGAGTAGGGCAATCAGATGATCCTATATTGGAATCTCTATCTTCTGTAGGCAACTATAATCCTCCCCTCTCCCACCCCCCCAAAAAAAAGTATCCCAATTTTTCACACTTGCTAGCTGGTCATCCTACCTGACATCCTAATCTAAACTCGGACAGAGAGAGGGATTAGGGTTGCCAATCACACAAACCCAAAGGCCCTTGCCCTCATGCCCTGGCTCTTCTCTGAGGCTCAGGCCCCATTCACTCTATCCCCTTCCCTCCTTCACTTGTTCTCCCGAACCCTCACTTACTTTCACCGGCATGAGGCAGGGGGTTGGGGTGTGGGCTCTGGGCTGGGTCTGAGGTGTTTGGAGTGTGGAAAGGGGTTCTGAGCTAAGCCTGTGGCAAGGAGGAAGGGTGAAGGAGTGGGGGTATACTCTGGGAGGGAGTTTAGTTGGGGAGGGCTCAGAAATAGGGAAGGGAACTGGGGTGCAGGCAAGGGTGCAGGCTCTGGGAGGGAGTATGGGTGTGTGGGGATTCAGGGCTGAGGCAGAGGGTTGGGGGTGAGGGGTGTTGGCTTTGGGAGGGAGTTTGGGTTAGGGATGTAAAAACCGCCTACAATACCACCAGGCAGCTGCAGGTGGTGAGGGCTGCCCTGGCCCTGGTTCCAGCACAGCCACAGTCATCAGGGGCAGTCCTGGCCCTGCCATGTCTGCTGGTTGCGGGGGCTGCCCCAGCCCTAGGTGGTTGGGGCTGCCCTAGCACTGGCACCAGCATGGCCATGAGCAGTGGGGGATTTCCCTGCCCTGGACACAGCATGGCTACGGGCAGTAGGGGCTGATTTGGCCCTGGCTCAGCCACAGAGGCCCAGCCACCAGGGCTGGTTAACTGGTTACCTTGTAAGTAGGTTGATAAGCTGCTTGCTGACTGGGTAACCAGTTAACCAGTTAACCTCTTACATCCCTAGTTTAGAGGGGTGGTCAAGGCTGAGGTAGGGGGTTGGAGTACAGAAGGCAGTGCAAGGTCTGGGAGGGGGCTTAGAGCTGGGCTGAGGTGCAGGAGAGGGTGTGGACTTAGGGAGGCAGTTTTGGTGTGGGAGGGTGCTCAGAGATGGTGCACAGAGTTGGGGTGAGGGAGGGGATCAGGGTGTCGGCTCTAGCCAACTGGCACTTACCTTGAGTGGCTCCAAGTCCCTGTTGGCAGTGCAGCAAGGCTAAGGCAGGTTCCCTGCCTGCCCTAGCTCTGTGCGCATCCCTCTCTATGGCCCCTAAGCATGGAACGCAAGGTGGCTCTGTGTGCTGCTCTGCCCCCCGCGCCTGCAGGCACCACCCTCACAGCTCCCTTTGGCCACTGTTTCCAGCTAAAGGAATCTTTGGAGTTGTCATTCAGGGCAGGGGCAGTATGCAAAGATCTCCTTTCCCACCCCCTACGCCAATGCCTAGGGGCTACAGGGAGGGGTGTGGGACCAGGCCAGGTGAGGAATTTGTCTTAGTCGTGTTGCACCATCAGACTTTTAGGGGCAAGTTCCCAGTTTGGATTCAGGAACTTCTGGGAGATCAAGCCCAATTCTGGGAGACTCCTGAAGAAACTGAGAGAGTTGGCAATCCTAAAGGAAACACAGATAACATTGGGATGTAGCTGGAGCTGGAAATGCATGGAATATGTGGAACACTCTATGATATTGTTGATACCAGTATTATAAAACTGCAACGAATCTGACCAAATGTGTCATGTATATGATTATTTTGTTTGTATCATGATTGTTTTATGAGCTATAGATACATATGGTATAATATGTATTTCAAACTTGTGCTGTGCATCTGGATGACACTCTCAGACAGATTGGCATCAGCCTTGTCTATCCTGTTGGATGGCCCACAGAATGTCATCAGCAATACAATGAACCCATTGAAAAGAGTCAAAGGATACACCTTCTGACTCAGCAAAACATGTAGGGGTGTGCCTACAGACAGAGAACTTTAAGGCTTTTCCATGCTCATGTGCCGTGAAGCTCGTTGGGACACAGGAAATACAAGCCAAAGGAGTCTACAAGGCAGCTGCATTGTCTCCATTTTGTCTTAATTCCTGTTTTTACCTCTGGAGTAGCTTTGTTACAAACAAATCTCTGAGGGTATGTCTACACTGCAGAATTTTTCCAGAAAAATGACTGTTTTCCTGGAAAAACTACACTTACATCCACACTGCTATTGCGTTCTTTCGACCAAAAGCTGAAACAATGGAGGGGTTTTTCCGACAGCGGTAAACCCCTTTCTACAAGGAAGAAGCCTTTTTCCAAAAGAGCTCTTTCGGAAAAAAGAATGTGTGGACGCAGAAGAGGCTTTTTTTTCCCTAAAGAAGAGGCCTCCAGGAAATAACACAGGTGCCCTGGTAGACACTCCATCCAAAGTAATCAGAACTCTATTGTTCCTGTCTCCTGCCAGCTCTTAAAGCTGTAGGCACCCTGGACATGCCTTGTGGCAGGAAGCCAGCCCTGGGAGCATCACCAGACGGTGCGGCTCTCCCTGCCACAGGCATTGCCACTCATGGCCCAGCCACAAGCCCCCCAAGGTCCATCTGGCCCTCACAGGGAGCACCGCCAGGGCTCCCAGGACCCTACCAGAGGTAGCAAGCAGCATGTGCCCTCCTGGTTCAGAGTGGAGATCCTGTCCCTCCTAAAGCTGTGGGGGGAGGAAGAGACCCTGCAGGATCTTCTCGCCACTGTGAGGTGCGGTTGCAAGGGTCTTGCTCCTGCACACAGGGAGAGGGTCTCAAGGATGAGCTTGGTGTTGAGCTCATGCAGGGCCATGAAGGCAGCCTGCACAAACTCCTGCAGAAACTGCAGCATGGCTGTGTGGGGCCATTGCCAGGGCCGGCCCACAACATTTTGGTACCTGAGGTGGGGAGCTCAAATGACGCCCCCATGCCCGCTTTTCTCCTGCCTGCCTGTTCTGTGTCTTGCACCCTCCTTCCTTCAGCACAGCATTCCACCATCTCTGTGCATCTAGACGAGAGAGAATATACATGCACCAGCAGCAGACACAATTTTTTACACTCTGGGTCCTAGTGGTGCCCTCGCACAGTCGGGCACCTGAGGCGGCCACCTCAGTTCGCCTCATGGTAAGGCCAGCCTTGGCCATCGCATGCCATGGGGCAGCTCCGGCTCCATGTCACGAAGAATAATGCTGTGGCATCCAAAGACTGGGCAACCAGAGCACGCACTGCTAAAGCTTTGCTGTCCCTCAGAGAGGTAAGCAAGCACACAGCAGAAGCAGAGAAGCAGCTGTCCGGGGGGGGGTCCCTTTAGGTGTGTGTCTCAGCTAGGCTTAGGCAACAGCACTCAGAAGCAACTACTGACCTAATGTCCTGCCTGAACTGGTTCTGGGTGGCCTTATATGCAAGATAACGTCCAATCAATGGATGCTCTTTTTCGAAAAAGCAGATCACTTTTTTGCTGCGCTTTTGCTGTATAGATGCTCTCTTTTGAAAAAAAAAGTTTTTCCAGACAATCTCTTCTGGAAAAGCTTCTTTCGAAAGAAGCTTACAATCTAGACGTAGCCTGAACAAAGGACTGAATGACCCATCCAAGCTGTCCATGTGTACCAGAGGTATTTTCAAGCCAGCAAACTCACCAGTACTGCTAAGAACCTGATATATGGACATTGAAGACTCTGTATATATT
Organism: Pelochelys cantorii; assembly: GCA_032595735.1. NCBI lineage: Eukaryota > Metazoa > Chordata > Testudines > Trionychidae > Pelochelys > Pelochelys cantorii. Next base: position 324,800,850 of record CM064326.1, on the reverse strand, counting down.
TAATTGTTTTATCGTTTAACCCCTTTCTTCATGTTCTTTCTTTTCATTCTTTATAATAAACATTTAGTTTTAGATACTAAAGAATTGGCTAGCAGCATGATATTTTGGGAAGATCCAACCTAATTGACCAGGCAACGTGGCAAGCCCTTTGGGGTTCAGAAGAACATTTTGCATTGAACAGAGATTTTTAAACCACTTCTCACTATACTGTACTGGACTTTGGTGCTGACTGGGAGCCAGAGCAACAGTGACACAGTAAGGGGGCTATGTGATTTCTTTTAAAAAATTTCTTGATAACCAGTGTTGGAAATCAGAAGTACAGTCTATGGCTGTTTGGTGAGGGTAACTTCAGGGTTAACCACCAGTTTTGGGAGTTTCTGCTCTATCTTTTGCAGCCTGCCCTGCTCTTGGCATTTTTAGTGAGGGCTATTCCAGGTCCCAGCTGCAAACATCTCCTCAGATGAAATGAGACTTGACTTCATCAGCAGCCAAAATAACAGCTCCAGCTCATCTCAACTAACCCTTCTTTTCCCACAAATAATAGCTATTGTCATCTTTAATATCATCTATCAGACTGTCAAACTAGTAGAGGATCCCTCTAAAAGCTCTCTCCAGCAAAGGGAAAGGGAACAAGAAGTGTTGTCAAAATGAAAACCTTTGCTCATGTTGGCCTCCTGCTGAGTGGATAGCGTGGAAAGATACTTGGACGTAAATTACATAGCTGAAGTTGTGTATCTTACTTCAACCTTTCTATGTTGTATAGACCAGATCTAGAAGTCTTGCAATGGCAAACCTGATTGCAGGAGCCAGCATGCATGCATGGAATCTTTAAAGAGCAGTGACTACCAATGAGACATCTTGAAACCTATGTACAGTCCTCCCACCCCTACTCCACTAGCTCATTTCAAATAACAAAATTATAGTGTGTGAATTAACTGGGAAGGAAAGGTAATGCATTAGTTATGATGTTACAATGACCTCACTCAAGAGAGCCCTAAGCTATTGAGCTGGCCTTTTTTATAGTCAAAACAATTAGATACAATTTTTAATAATTTAGTTTTAGTATAATGTAAATATGTCAAATGAAGCCTGTTCGTGAGATTTTAAATGAGTTTTAACTATAATGACAGTGTGAAAAGTATGTGTAATTCTGATTTGAGAACAAAAAACCAGTCACACAGAGTGCCTAAATTTCATACAGGAGCCATTTTAAAACAAGCCGATTAAAAATTTTATGTCAAAACATTTTCTCAAGGGAAAATGTGATTCCCATCAAATTGAAATTATCCTTGAAAATATTGATTTTTCCAAAATGTTTCTATTTTCTATCACAAAAAAAACAAAACAAAATATTTATTTTGCATCAGATTGGCCTAAATCAGTGGTCACCAACTGTAGATTGGGATCTACCAGTAAATCTTGGAGCCTCTGACAGGTTATTCCTGACTGGTTTGGCCAGGAAGCTATCATTCGCTGGCACTTCAGCGGCCCCTCCACCCGCTGTCATACTGCTCCTGCCCTCTGCCTTGGAGCTGCCCCTAGGGAGACTCCTGTTTGCTATGCAGAGTGTGGGAGGGAGAAAAAGGGGAGTGTTGATGTCAGGGTGTCCCTCCTCCCCCCACTCCTGTACCCCATCTCCACACACACAGAGAGAAGGTGATGGAGGGAGCTTGGCAATGCAAATCTCTGTCACTCTCACACACTGTGTGTGTATCTTTGTCATTCTCACAAACACACACTGTCCTTTACTCTCATCTCCATAACTGGTCTGTGCATTTCATAATTTTCATTTCTCTCTTATGCTTAAATTTAATTCTTTGAGTAATAAGTTCTAAAATGCCTAACCTGTTGTGGCTGGAGTAATTAACCCTTTGGTAACTGCTGCTCCTGGAAATGGCTGGCATGTCCCTGAGAAAGGCAGAACAGGGGGTCTCCACATACTGTCCTTGCCTGCAGATACCACTCATGCAGCTCTCATTGATCAATAACGGGGAACTGTGGCCAATAGAAGCTATGGGCTCAGTGCCTGTACATGAGGGGCAGCACATGGCACCATAGAGCCATTGCTGTACATACCAGCTGCTTTCAGGAGTGGTGCAGGGCCAGGGCAGGAGTAAGCCTGCCTTAACTCCACTGCTCCACCACCTGGAAGCCATCTCAGCTAAACAGTGCCCAGCTAGAACCTGCTTCCTGAACCCCTGTCCCAACCCTCCTATACCCAACCTCCTGCCCCAGATGTGAGTCCCCCTGCACCCAAACTCTTTCCCAGACCTTGCACCCTGAAACCCCCCCTTGACCCCAATCCTCCACCCTGGGCTGAGCCCAGAGCCTTTCCCTCACTCCAAACTCCTTGGCCCAAGACCAGAGCCTGCACCCCAACCCCATAACCCAGCCTGGTGAAAGTGAGTGAGGATGGGGGAGGAAAGGGGATGGAGTGAACAGGGTGAGGTCTCGGAGAAGGGGTGGAGCAGGGGCAGGGCCTCAAAGAAGGGGCGGAAAGGAAGTGGAACAAGGGTATTTGTGTTTGAGGTAGATCTTACATGGCACTTAAATTGAAAAAGTGATCTTGTGTTAAAAAGGGTGGAGACCACTAGCCTAAATAAAAATATTGCAATTAGTCAAACTGATCAAATGTTTGGTCAAGGGTCAATTCAACATTTTGAGTTGTGTCTGTGTGAGCTTCTACAGTGCCTCATGCTATTTTTTTCTCTCATATGGGCTGAGTTCTCTGAGCAGACTACATTTTCCATTGTGGATCAGAGTCTCTTCAATCGGGTTGAACTACTATAGTCCATCATGGGGTAGGACATCAGGCCATGGAGGTCAAGCCATACATAGATAGAAAGGGAGCATGAGGCACAAACGTTACAACAGCCTTCAAGAACTATGGCAGGTCAGAGAGATGCACCTTAAAGCCAAACCAAGCCAAAACAAAACATTTAATTTGGTTCAACAAACAGAAACATTTCAATCCAGGAATCTGATGATGTTTCATTTTGATCAAAAATAGCCAAAGAAATGTTTTGATATTTCCACATCAATATTTTTTCGAACTTTGTGACTCCTCAAAATTTTTTGGTATTTTATATTTTGTCATACTCAGGATAAAAAAATAAATTTTGAAATAAAAGAATTTGACACAAGACAGAAATTCAAGTTTTTGACCAACTACACTAGTAAATGTATTTCTACATTCTCAGAGAATTCTTTCTGCAGTTATTACATTGCTTGTGTGTGTACGTAATTTTCTCTCTTTGACTTGATCTGCACTTAATTTGTTTAATTGTGAAAGATTTCACTATTTATAACAAGTATCTATATTCAAGTCCCATTTGCAGCAGATTAGAAGGGAAAGATAACAGTTATGATGACCACTTCCATAAGCACTCCTCAAAACTACAATCACCACATTTGGCATTATTTTTCAGATTTACTGAATCAGAAAAATATTTGTGTTTATTTAAGGATAACTGCAGCATAACAAGCAGCAGTTGACCATAATCCCTTACAGAGACTTTGACAGGCTGCATTTTAAAGCAATATTTTAGAACATGATCAGAGTTTGAGATGTCACAATGGTGTGTATTTTGACCTGATGACTTCAGATCTCCTACAGATAAATATGACACACGCCATATGACAGTAGGGCTAAACTGTCCATTATTTTCCTCAAAATATGTATGCAGGAGGAAGGGCTCAGGGAGTAAATATTATTTCTGCGTTCTGTCACACCCAGGAAATGGGGCACAAGGAGATAAAGGACACTTCTGAAAATGTTGATCACTAATTTTAAATGTGCAGTTTTAAAGTTGGGCAGTCAGAAATTGAGACACACATTCAGTAGGTAATTTGAAAATGTACCCTTACGTGATTTTCTTAAGGTCAAAACAGTTTCACATTCAGAATTGGGATTAGAATTCTCGACTAGGAATTCCTAGCTCCCCATTCTGTAGTCAGACTTGACTCTTGTAAAATTTCAGCTTAAAAAGATTCCAGGTTCATTTTTTTCAATATTTTTATTTCTAGAAAAAGATATTTTAGTATCTTTCTCTAGATTTTTTTAAAATTGAAACTGGGCATATGCTTAAAAACTAGGGACTCTGTCCAATTTCCTTGTTGATTTTTCTGGTAAGGCTGATGTCACAATGTTAGTCTGATCTTGCTAAAACAAAAGGAAAAACTATGTAGCACTTTAGAGACTAACAAGATGGTTTAATAGGCGATCACCTATTAAACCATCTTGTTAGTCTCTAAAGTGCTACATAGTTTTTCCTTTTGTTGTAACATTCTATAACATCACTCTAGAGCAGACCTGGCTTGTGGAATTTCAGAAGACCTAAAAAGAGAGGCTAGATTTGAGTTGTTTATATGCTGACTACATTCTTAGCTTGAGTACTGGGGACTTATGCATATATTGATGCTTATGCACTTTTATTTATTTATGAAGTTCACCTTCATTGAATTTAATGAATTTTGTGTTGCTAAAATCTCAGTCTTAATGTGGCATTAAAGGGATATTTTGAAATTAATTTTAAGCCCTGTTTATTGAATCTTTTTATGTCAGCTTTGTTACTAATGAGATCTTGCAAGCTTAAATCTGAAAAATAGTTTGCAAACAGAATTGGCCTTCCTACTTTTATTCACAAGCTTATTTTTAGTTAATATTACTGAACATGGAACCAATCCAATTTCCATCCTGATTCTATTTCCTGTTTACATGAACCAGTCTGGTGTCACCATCATATTCTTGGACTACTCTGGAAGCCAGTGTATATAGCCTTCCTTCCACTTCCGAAATGAACAGCATTATACAAAAGAACTATTGATGTGTTTTCAAATAAACAAATAGGAATGGTAATGAATTTATTGTTATATAATATTAAATGAAATGGGAGTTAATACAGATATAAAGTGAAACTTGGTCCACTGAACTTAATAGCAAAACTTTCAGGGGCTTCAGTGGAGCTAGGGTTTTACTCATGGAATAGAAAAGGCCTATTCCGATGTAGAATTGTTCCCTGCACTACATTTTTCAGAGTTTTGTGCTGTGTAGTTTTGTTCACCAAGTGAAAGGGCTTCTACCATCTCTCTTAAGAAACCATTAAAATCAAAGGAGTTACACTCACCGGTACAGAGAATAAATTTGGCCTATCGAGTGGCTATCACGAATAACTGCAATAATAACAGGCTTTTCAGATTAGGAGGTTATGGGGAATTCAGAGGATATGGCTTAACTTTTTTGAGTCTCATCAATATGTCTTGTGCATTATATTACTAGTTCCAGTCCCACTTACTATGATTTTATTATAAATATAAAGCCTATACACTGCATAATCTTCAAAATACAATTCAATTATATGCTGTCAAATAAGAATGTCAGTGTAAGTTAAAGAGAAACTGTCAGATCATTTAGCTTTCAAGTTTTAGGAAAAAAATGGCTTTACAGAAGCGGATATGAACCGAAATATTTCCATGAATTTTAAAATAGAGGGATATGCAACTCTGAGATTTATTTAAACATAATAGGAAACTGCACTGTGGTTATAGATAGGAACCATAAAATTAAACTGAGAACAAACAGTTTAATTACCTTGCCCTTGAGAGACTTGAGAAATAAACTTTATTAATGATGGAAAGTTCTGCTGGGTGAAGGAACTCTCTGCTGTGGATGGCATGCAGCTCTTTGAGGAGGCAGATTTGCAGCTCAGCATTGGATCTATTGCTATCCTCTCTGGTCATCTGGTATACCTTCCACAGCTCCCTGGCTTTCACACATCATTGCTGCTGGTCCCTGGTGTAGTCCTTCACAGCTATTATGCAAGACACAGCAGGCAGCTACATCTATTGGGATATTTTTCTCACTGATATCCCATCTTAGAATCATAGAATACTAGAATGGAAAGGGACCTCAAGAGGTCATAAAGTTCAGTGCTTTGCCCTCACAGAAGGACCAAGCACCAGCTAAATCATCCCTGACAGATGCCTATGTAACCTGCTCTTAAATATCTCCAGTGATGGAGATTCCACAACCTTCCTAAGCAATTTATTCCAGTGTTTAACCACCTTGATAGTTAGGTAGTTTTTCCTAATGTCCAAACTAAACCTCTCTTGCTGCAATTTAAGCCCATTGCTTCTTGCCCTATCATCAAATGTCAAGGACAATAATTTTCTCCCTCCTTCTTGTAACACCCTTTTAGATGCTTGAAAACTGCTATCATGCCCCCTTCTCTTTTCTAAACTAAACAAACCCAATTCTTTCAGTCTTCCCTTATAGGTCATGTTTTCTAGACCTTTAATCATATTTGTTGCTCTTCTCTGGACCTTCTCCAATTTCTCCACATCTTTCTTGAAATGTGGTGCCCAGAACTGGACACAAGACACCAGATGAGGCCTAATCAGTGCAGAGTAGAGCTGAAGAATTACTTCTTGTGTCTGGCTCATAACACTCCTGTTAATACACCCCAGAGTCGTATTTGCTTTTTTTTTTGCAACCGTGTCACACTGTTGACTCATATTTAACTTGTAGTCCACTCTGACCCCTAGATCCTTTTCTGCAGTCACTTCCCATTCTGTATGTGTGAAACTGATTGTTCCTTCCTAAGTGGAATACTTTGCATTTGTCCTTATTAAACTTCATCCTATTTATCTCAGACCATTTTGCCAATTTACCCAGATAATTTTGAATTATGCCCTATCCTCCAAAGCACTTGCAACCCTTCTGAGCTTGGTATCCTATGCAAACTTAATAATCATACTCTCTATGCCAACTATCTAAATAGTTGATGACGATATTAAACAGAACAGGTCCCAAAACTGACCCTGCAGAACCCCACTTGTTATGCCCTTCCATAACCATGAGAATGATTATCTAGCCAGTTATGCACCCAACTTATAGTAGCCCCATTTAAGTTGTATTTCTCTAGTTTATTAATAAGGTCATGCGAGACCATATCAAATGCTTTACTAAAGGCTACGTATACCAAGTCTACCACTTCCCCTTTATCCACACTACTTGTGATTCTAGCAAAGAAAGGTTTCAGATTGGTTTGACAGGATTTCTTTTTTACAAATCCATGCTGGCTGTTACCTGTCACCTTATTATCTTCCAGATGTTTGCAGATGAATTCCTTAATTACTTACTCTATTATCTTTCCTGGCACAGAAGTTAAGCTGACTCGTCTGTAGTTTGCTGGGTTGTTCTTATTTCCCTTTTTATAGATGGGTTCTATATTTGCCCTTTTCCAGTCTTCTGGAATCTCTCCTGACTTCCATGACTTTTCAAAGATGACAGCTAATGGCTCAGATACCTCCTCTATCAGCTCTTGTAAGTAAACAATGCCAGCAAACCTTCAGATGACCAGAGAGATTCATTTGTCATTCACACCAGCTCAGCTTAGCTGAATAGTTATTTGATGCTGTTAATGGGGATGTTCTGCCATGGGACTAAGGGGTAGGCTGAGTCGCCCATGACTTCTATTGGCATTTCAAATATTCCCAATGGTAATTCACCAGCCAGGAAAGAAAATTCCAGCTTTCTAAGCAGTCCTGTGTTTTTATAGATGCTTATGTCTTGCACCTTCCCAGACCAGCCAACAATGATGTCAGTGAAGCATCCCAGTTATCTACCAGTGCTTGCATTACCATAAAAAAGTAGCCCTTTCTGTTGATGTACTCTGTGGCAAGATGGCCTTGTGCCAAAAAGGGACATATGTCATCTATCAATCCACCACTCTTCAGGAATTTCACTGCTGCAAAACCATCCACTATGTGCTGCACGTTGCGGGACAGTCACCATCCTGCATAGCAGGAAACAATTAATGCCTTGCACACCTGCACAACAACCAGAGGCACCAACTTGCACAAAATTGAACATCTTTGCCCTGTCTTGCCTGGCCCCTTCCCTGAAGCTCTGCCTCCACTCTCTTCATCCCACGTCCCTCTGTTAGGCTCCAGTTAGGGTTGCAGGCTCTGGCATGAGGCCAGAGATGAGGGATTTGGAGGGCAGGAGGGGGCACTGGGTTGGAGAACGGGGTGTGTGTGTGTGTGTGTGTGTGTGTGCGTGTGTGCGTGTGTGTGCATGTGCGCGTGTGTGCATGCGTGTGTGAGGGAGAGAGAGAGAGAGAGAGAGAGAGATATTTTTCCTGGGCATGCAGGCTCAGGTGTGGAGCTGGGAATTAGGGATGTAGGAGGGTGCTCTGGCATTATTGCACTGCTGACTGGACTTTTAATGGCCCAGTCAGAAGTGCTGATTGGAGCCTCTAGGGTTGCTTTTAGACTGGGCATTCCTGTTGAAAATTGGACACTTAGCACCCCCAATCTTCCCCACCAAAATGTAATATATTTTATTAGGTTTAATCATTAACTTAATTTCTTTGCATTTGGCAGGCAGTCTGAGTTATTAATATTGTTTGTATTGTGTGACATACATACTATAAAAATGAGATTGAATGGCAAAGTTAGCAGGAAAGATCAGAAGATGCTTAGGTTCTTAGTGATGTTGGGTAGCTTACCTGAAATGAGTTTGATGGTGTACTGTGTTGATAAGGAGGAGCCTGGGGGCAGCTGAAGCTCTGCTACTTTGCATAAAATACTTAAATATGCATTGGAGAATGGATTTGAACTAACTTTCCCTTATTTCAGGTGGGCACAGTTTGCCTTTTATATTCATTGAAATGTAGTAGTTGGAACAGTGTTGCAAATGGATTTCCATAGATAGAGTTTTGCCATTGATGTCAATGTGAATAGGATCAGGCCTGAAGAAATTATTAGGAATTAAGTAAAAATTAGTTAAATTTCATGACGTGGATGACACCATATTAGCATATGCAACTTTCCTCACAACATAGAACCCAATACAATGCCAGTACTATAGTTAATGGTGTCAGCATTTCCACCATAAATTATATTTTTAGGACTTTTACAGTTTTCTGCCTTTTTTAAAGTTATTTTGTGCTAAAACATAACATATGTATATCTTGGTCTGGGATGACTTTTAACAACATTATATTAAACTGATTCTGAAGCAGTTAGGTTGTCTTTTTTAAAATTGAAATGAAGCAACATTTATCATTTGTTCAAAGGCTATTTTGATATGGCCACCTTTTTTTACTTTTAAAACAGTAGCATTTGGAAGGCTTAAGTTCCCTACCTTCTGATAATTACAAAAGGAAACAAGGAAATTATTAACTCTTAATTGTCTTCCAAGCACGTACAGTTATTTTAACTTACTACATTACTTTTCATTTTGTATTTTATGCATTGTAACACTATAATGGTCAACAGAACACAATAAAATAACCATTACAATTTTCATAGTTCCTGACTCTCTCCTCCCACCACCAGAGAAGTACTTGGTATGTGTAGAGAGTAGGGATGTAATAGTGTAGTCAATTAACTGATTAACTGATAAGCAAAAACTTATAGGTTAATTCTATAGACTACATGCATTATCCCCCTACCCCTTGCCAGTAAATTTTTTAGCAGGCTGGCCAGCAGCCCAGCTCAGTCTTGGTTGCACTGGTTCTGGACCTACCCCCGCTGCGGCTCTCCATTTAAAGTGTATTAGGAGCCAGGCGGGCAGGCAGCCTGGCTCATTTCCAGCTCAGGCCAGGTCTAGGAGCTCAGACCTTCCCCCTGGACAGGGGCTGCCCAGGGACTATAGAACAGTCGAGTAACCGATAAGAATTCATGAGGTTAATTGACTATTCAATTAATCAATATTTAACATCCCTAGTAGAGAGAGGCCTGAAAACCATATCAGTACTCATCGAAGATAATGGGAGTCTGTCCTCCTATATCAGTGGCTATCAGGTGCTTTGTGCATTCAGGATTCTTCAGTACATATATGATTCATGCAAAGAGGTGTTCACAATTTAAGGATCTGACCCTGCAAACACTTCTTACTGGGCACACTGCTTATGATGTGTCTGATCTTGCCATTGAATTTAATGGTCATATTTCTGGCTGATCACTGATGGATTTGTTCTGTTTTATAATTAAGTTGAACAACCTAGTGATGTGTTAGGGCAACTTAAGGATGGTTTCAGTTCAGATAGTTATAACAACATCTTATTTATAACTGTATGTTCATTTTGATAACTGTTTTGTAACACAATCGTAGCCAGATTGTTCTGAGGCTCTAGCCATTCACACCTTTAATGAGACTTACACTCCAAACAGAATGAGCATCACAAATCACACACTGTGGAAAACTTGAAGGGTTAATGACCTCTGTGTTAGGATTAGTCCTATATAGATCATAAGATGAATAAAACAAAGTGAAAACCCTCTATTATGATTAAAGTAATTTTGAAACAGGGAATGTGAAGAAAAGAGAAACGGCTAGCAACGAGGTCTAGAAATTAAGAAAGTTCAACACTCTCTTCTATGGGCCAAATCATTAAGTCTTTACTCAGGTGAAACTGACTTTGAAATCAGTGGGTATTTTGCATAAGTTTGGAATGAGACTGACCCTAAATAAAAGGTTTCAGAATTAGGTTTTAGGAAGAAAAAAGTTGGCATTTTTCTGCTATGGAGTAATTTTTAAAGTAAGCCCATTTAAACTGCAGGTTTAAAAGAAGGAAATGCAATGAATAAGCTGATCAGAAAAAATCTGATTTTTTCAGGCATTTTACAGAAATCATATCAGACTCCACCAGAAGAAATAATTTCAAGAGATGTTAACAAAACTGATAGGATCACAATTTAATCTCCCTTTCTTCCTGATCTTATATATGTTTGCAAATGCCACATAATTCATTATGAGTTAAATTTTCCTAAGAATTCATTTTCAATGCCTAATTTTCAGATTCCATTCAATCTTGTATCCACCAACTTTAATGCATGCCCTATAATTTGCATATATAAATTATATTTTCATACAAAAGTCCATCCTACCTTTGCCTATAATATTGGACCCACAGATTGCAAGAAAAATTGTGTATATATTTTAAAAAATTGAGGGCTCACTTGACAATGTGACCCTAAGCATGCAATAACTTGCTATTGCATATTCGAAGTCACAGCAAAGGTCACACCAGCATGCTATGCAACAATTTATATGAAAGTTAGCAAGAACAGCACTGAAAAGTTGTACATGCAGGGAAACAGAATAATAGAGATTTTTCTACTGTAGCATTAACTGCAAGACATGTTTTTTGTTCTTACCTATTCAGAATGATTAATTTTACTTCAAAATTACCTGTGGAAAAATCCCATGGAATTTAAGATGGAACAATAGCACTGATACAGAATTTTAAAACAAGCCTAAAAAATACTATAGTAGGAATGTTATTCTATCTTGCACACACACACAACCTTTGCATTTACGAAAATCTGATCATACGATTGCTGAGAAAATTTTGTTAATTAAAAATCAGCTCTAAATCTTATTCTGACTCTTCAAAGATATTATAGTTTGTCACTCCTATACATCTCAATTACCTATTTCCTTTTTCTTCTTCTGAGTTAAAAAGAGAATCCACTGGCTGCATATTCTATTATTACCATCAAAATAGCATCTGACTACTTTCTCATTTTAATCAATACATTACGATTTACATGGGCAGTGTTTGGAAATATTGCCATATTTACTTTGAATACAAGTTTAGCATATTTTAATTTAGATCTCAGAGCAAAAAAAAGCTATTTTGTTCACATAATACATGACAATATATCAGAATTGGATATTGTGTTTATTTTAGTTGGAGTGGCAGCAATATCTATGGTTAAGGTTATATAGCAGTTTCCATTGCAACCATAGATAGTTGGGTTTGTGATGACCAGGAGAACCGTATGGTCACTTGCCTGCCTGGTGCGAAGGTTGCGGATCTCTCGAGGCATCTAGATAGACTTATGTGTAGTGCTGGGGAGGAGCCGGTGGTCGTGGTACATGTAGGTACCAATGACGTAGGGAAGGGTAGGAGAGATGTCCTGGAGGCCAAATTTAGGCTGCTAGGAAAGAGACTGAAATCCAGGACCTCTATGGTGGCATTCTCGGAAATGCTTCCAGTTCCACGCGCAGGGCCAGGTAGGCAGGCAGAGCTTCAGAGTCTCAATGCGTGGATGAGACGATGGTGTAGGGAAGAGGGGTTTGGATTTATTAGGAACTGGGGACACTTTTGGGAGAGGGGGAGCCTATACAGGAAGGATGGGCTCCACCTAAACCAGGGTGGAACCAGACTGCTAGCACAAAACATTAAAAAGGGCGTAGAGCAGTTTTTAAACTAAGAGATGGGGGAAAGCCGATTGGTGCGGAGATGCACGTAAATCGGAGGGAGACTTCTCTTAGAGGAGAATCCATTGATAGAGATTCTCTAAGCTGTAGTCAGAAAGAGAGGAGGGGAGAGGGCAAACCATGGGCCAGAGCAGACAAACAACCCCATACAAAGGAATCCAATGCATCAGGGAAGGGCAGACAAATAAGCAGTGGCAAATTTTTAAAGTGCTTCTACACAAATGCTAGGAGTCTGACTAATAAGATGGGTGAACTAGAGTACCGAGTATTAAATGAGGAGATTGACATAATAGGCATTACTGAAACCTGGTGGAATGAGGAAAATCTGTGGGACACAATCATACCGGGATATAAAATATATCAGAAGGATAGAGCAGGCCGGGTGGGTGGTGGAGTGGCACTGTATGTGAAAGATAATGTAGAATCAAATGAAATAAAAATATTAAGTGAATCAACATGTTCAATAGAATCGCTATGGATAGTAATTCCACGCTCCAATAATAAGAAATTAGCAGTAGGGATATATTATCGACCACCTGACCAGGACAGCGATACTGACATTGAAATGCTGAGGGAGATTAGAGAGGCTACCAAAATAAAGAACTCTATAATAATGGGGGATTTTAATTATCCCCATATTGACTGGGTACACGTCACCTCAAGAAGAGAAGCGGAGATAAAATTTCTCAATGGTTTAAATGACTGCTTCTTGGAGCAGCTGGTGCAGGAACCCACAAGGGGAGAGGCAATTCTTGATTTAGTCCTGAGTGCAGCGCAGGATCAGGTCCAGGAAATAACCGTTACAGGACCGCTTGGGAATAGTGACCATAATATAATAACATTCAACATTCCTGTGGTGGGAAGAACACCTCAGCAGTCCAGCACCCTGGCATTTAATTTCAAAAAGGGGAATTACACAAAAATGAGGAGGTTAGTTAAACAGAAATTAAAAGGCACAGTGACTAGAGCCAAATCCCTGCAAGCTGCATGGAAACTTTTTAAAGACACCATAATAGAGGCCCAACTTAAATGTATACCCCAAATTAAAAAACATAGCAAGAGACCTAAAAAAGAGTCACCGTGGCTTAACCACCATGTAAAAGAAGCAGTGAGGGACAAAAAGGCATCTTTTAAGAAGTAGAAGTCCAATCCCAGTGAGATAAATAGAAAGGAACATAAACACTGTCAAATCAAGTGTAAAAATGTAATAAGAAAAGCAAAAAAAGATTTTGAGGAACAGCTAGCCAAAAACTCAAAAAGAAATAACAAAATGGTTTTTAAGTACATTACAAGCAGGAAGCCTGCTAAAAAACCTGTGGGTCCCCTAGACGATCGAACTATAAAAGGCGCAATCAAGGACGATAAAGCCATTGCGGAGAAACTAAATGATTTCTTTGCTTCAGTCTTCACGGCTGAGGACATTGGGGAGATTCCCAAATCTGCACCGTCCTTTGTGGGTGATGAATCTGAGGAACTGTCCCGGATTGAAGTGTCATTAGAGGAGGTTTTGGAACATATAGAAAAACTTAATGTTAACAAATCTCTGGGACCAGATGGCATTCATCCAAGGGTTCTAAAAGAACTCAAATGGGAAATTGCTGAACTATTATCTGTGGTTTGTAACCTATCCCTTAAATCGGCTTCCGTACCTAATGACTGGAAGGTAGCCAACGTGACACCAATATTTAAAAAGGGCTCTAGAGGCGATCCGGGCAATTACAGACTGGTAAGTCTAACTTCAGTACCGGGCAAATTAGTCGAAACAATAGTAAAGAATAAAATTGTGAAGCATGTAGAAAAACATAATTTGTTGGATAAAAGTCAACATGGTTTCTGTAAAGGGAAATCCTATCTTACTAATCTATTAGAGTTCTTTGAAGGGGTTAACAAACATGCGGACAAGGGGGATCCAGTATACTTAGATTTTCAGAAAGCCTTTGACAAGGTCCCTGACCAAAGGCTCTTGTGTAAATTACATGGCCATGGGATAAGAGGGAAGGTCCTTTCTTGGATTGAGAACTGGTTAAAAGACAGGAAACAAAGGGTAGGAATAAATGGTAAATTTTCAGAATGGAGAGGGGTAACTAGTGGTGTCCCCCAAGGGTCAGTCCTAGGACCAATCCTGTTCAACTTATTCATAAATGATGTGGAGAAAGGGGTAAGCAGTGAGGTGGTAAAGTTTGCAGATGATACCAAACTGTTTAGGATAGTCAAGACAGAAGCAGACTGTGAGGGACTCCAAGAAGATCTCACCAAACTGAGTGATTGGGCAACAAAATGGCAAATGAAATTTAATGTGGATAAGTGTAAAGTAATGCACATCGGGAAAAATAACCCCAGCTATACGTACAGTATGATGGGGGCTAATTTGGCTACAACAAATCAGGAAAGAGATCTTGGAGTTATCGTGGACAGTTCTCTGAAAACTTCCACACAGTGTGCAGCGGCGGTCAAAAAGGCAAATAGGATGCTAGGAATTATTAAGAAAGGGATAGAAAATAAGACCCAGAATATCTTACTGCCCCTGTATAAAACTATGGTATGCCCACATCTTGAATACTGTGTACAGATGTGGTCTCCTCACCCCAAAAAAGATATTTTGGCCTTGAAAAGGGTTCAGAAAAGGGCAACTAAAATGATTAGGGGTTTGGAACGGGTCCCATATGAGGAGAGGTTAAAGCGACTGGGACTTTTCAGTTTAGAAAAGAGGAGACTGAGGGGGGATATGATAGAGGTATATAAAATCATGAGTGGTGTGGAGAGGGCTGATAAAGAAAAGTTATTTATTAGTTCCCATAATAGAAGAACTAGAGGACACCAAATGAAATTAATGGGTAGCAGGTTTAAAACTAATAAAAGAAAGTTCTTCTTCACACAGCGTGTAGTCAGCCTGTGGAACTCCTTGCCAGAGGAGGCTGTGAAGGCTAGGACTATAATAGAGTTTAAAGAGAAGCTAGATAATTTCATGGAGGCTAGGTCCATAAAAGGCTATTAGCCAGGGGATAAAATGGTGTTCTTGGCCTCTGTTTATCAGAGGCTGGAGAGGGATGGCAGGAGACAAATCGCTTGATCATTGTCTTCGGTCCACCCTCTCTGGGGCACCTGGTGCTGGCCACTGTCGGCAGACAGGATACTGGCTAGATGGACCTTTGGTCTGACCCAGTATGGCCATTCTTATGTTCTTATGTTCTTATGTTAACCTTAATTTTAAATTATTCATAACTTTCTGAAACATTTACCTTTAGGGCTGAAACATTCCCTGCTTGGTCTCTCCATGAAAGTGAATTTTCCATTCATAAGTGGCACATGAGCACAAGGACAAAACTATATGCATGTACTTTTCCAAACAGAAAAATTGAATTTTTTTTTTCCAAAACAGGTCTGGGTTCTAAGTTCACTCCATATTTAAAGTTGAAATTTGGATTGGAAACAACCGTTATTGAACAGCAATGTCTCTTGCTTTTTGCAAAGAAAATTGCTTTTGATTTCAGGGTTATTAATCTTTGGAAGTTCTATGCTGATTAGAATCTTTGGAAGTTCTAGTCAGACTAGAATCTTTCTACTAAGCTTGTATGTTTCGCTGAGAAGACAGGATCTGCTGGGCGTGCATGGATAGCACTTGCCTGTAGAGTGAAAAGTGAGCAGTACCTTGCTGTGTATCACTCGGGAAACTTGGAGCTGTGGAAGAACTGTAGGAATGCAGAAGTTTCAAACTATTTTCTGTATTCAAGGATTAATTCAATATTTAATAATCAATGGTCAAGATTATACATTTATGACTACATGCTATCCTCTATCAGAACTCCTACAAATATCAATAGGTATGTGATTGTTGTCTCACAATGTGCTGCATAGTGGTCAGGGGGGTTAGACCCTTCAACATCAATGAGGTGTGAGGGCGACCAAAGGTCTGACTCCCAGAAGCATCTTTAGTCTGTCCTCCCTGGGACTCATCCTACCCCTTCTGTAGTGCCCAAAGTTCACAGTTGTAACAAGAAGGTGCGAAGGGGGATCAGCTCATCATTTGGCACCTCTTTTTGGCCAGGTTGGCATGGCAGCTCTCTCCTTCTTGGAGCATGTCATGGTGTATGCACACCCTGTCCCTTTGGGTGCGGGCACCAAGGGGTATGGACATCGCCTAGTCGGCTGTTGGGGCGTCGGCAATCTCTTTTAGTCAGTAAAAACCAAACCTCGGTCTAGGGTAGTACAGAGGCTATCATTAATAGGGTAACCCTTACGTCAGGGTAGCACAGCCAAATGGTCAAAATCAATAAGGTAGCCCTTAACTCAGGGCAACACAGTCTAATGACCAGAGTCAGTAAAAAAGGAGCCCTTAACCCAGGGCAGCATCAATAAGTTGGGGGCAACAGCCCCAGTAGGGGGATCTGGGCCCACCCTATTCCACCAGGTCCTGACCTGTTAGCAGAATTGTATTACTTGCATTAATTATTGAATGCTTGTATGATTATTAATTACATCTAATTACTATGTACTGATAGCCATGAGCCTGATATAGCCTTGTATAGCCTTGTATCTGTATTAGGTGATCATATATGGATATGTATACGTCATCATTATACTATTCTTGATAAAAGCATTGTATTGCTGAGTCATGCTGACTCGTATTTCTGTTTAACTTTGAATTTTAAACTGTAAATGAATATTCATCAGCTTAGACTGTTAGCTTGATGAATATTCATGGGAACGGTTGCTGCCTTATAAATATGTGATTAATATGTTTTTTTTAACCAATCATTTTAAACTTATGTTAATAAGCATCATGTATAGACCAATCGCTTTAAATTAGAACCCTCATGCATATGCATGAACCTAGCCTACAAAAGCCTGAGCAATGCCCGTTTCCAGCGTTGCGTCGGGCTAGAAGTAGGATAGGTAGTGCATGCGTGAGAGAGTGCATGAGGTCTAGCGTCTTGTCCCGGGTCGAATGAGAGAGGGTTAAGCATCATCTCAGATTTAAGACAGGCGGAAGGCTTGTTCTTATATTCTGATAGTCTTCATTTAGTTTAGGTTTAGTTTAGTTAGCTTAGTTTTTAGATAGATTAGATTTCGTCTTCGTGTTTGTCCGTCAGGCAGCATCGGTCTACGCATGTCAGCCGTCATCGTGTCTGTTCGGCGGGCGCGTCGCAAATTAGTTAAGGTGTTATTTTAGGTTAGATTAAGTTTAGGGTAGGGTAGGAAGTCTTAGCATCCATCGCCATCGAGCTGCTTCCGAAGCGCAGGAAGAGCCGGAAGAGTCGTGACCCGTGGAAGGCGAAGTCATCGCACTCAACCTCAGCGCTTTGTGGGATCACCTGGCAGCTCCTCTCCTGCGGCTTCAAATTAGCCAATGGATCGAGGTCGCCAGCTTCGGTGCCAGCAGCCGACGAGGGACGCCTGGCAGTTCCTCTCCCGAGGCTTTAAATTAGCCAACGGATCGAGGTCGCCAGCAACCCGTCCATCACCTTCGTGTTGCTAAGACTTTGGTATGTTATTATGTTTCAAAGGGGACTGCCCCCTAGTTTGTTAGTTTGAGGTATGTTACAATATAGTCCAGTTGTTATAAACTTTACCTAAATTGTTAGTTTTTATTTCATGCGCCATATCTGAGGGTAGAGAACAAAACCGGTGATAGATACAGAGTTTGGAGTCGCACCTTAATCTTCTCATTAAGTTAATTAGGCTAATTGGTAAGTAGTTAGTATACACAGTCACCCCACAGTCAGACCCATGGCCCTGTGAGCGGCTGAGTGTTCTACCACTCGCTCAGCCGGGAATCCAGCTGAAACATGCCAAGCTCACCCGGGTGGGAGATATCACTCCAGCACCCTCCCTGGGTCACTTCCTACTGATGTTCGTGGGGCAACGTCCCACATGGTTTCTGGGTGATCTGGTTCCCCTGCAGCTGCTTCTCCTGGGGCTCCTCCAGAACTAGTAGCTCGCAGTGGTCTCTGGGGCTCCTGTCGTCTGGGTCTCTGTCTGGAGCAGCTCTGGAGCTCCTGCTGGAGGTCCTTCTCCTCCTTTGGCCAGCCCAGAATAAACTGAGCAGCTCTCTTTGATACTGCTCCAGCATTTGGAGCATGCCGTCTGGGTGAAGGGGTAGGACTTCTT
The DNA here is from genome assembly GCA_032595735.1 of Pelochelys cantorii. Taxonomy (NCBI): domain Eukaryota; kingdom Metazoa; phylum Chordata; order Testudines; family Trionychidae; genus Pelochelys; species Pelochelys cantorii. The sequence goes on along the minus strand of CM064326.1, from coordinate 324,782,507 downwards.
CCACCCACAGGGTTTTAACCCCACCTGGTTCAGTGCAGGGTGTGTATATCCCGCTACAGGTCAGCACTTGCTCTTGTGACTGGCCCTTCAGCTAGGTCAGTTCCAAGCATCTCCCCATCCAGGGTAGTCCATAAACAAAACATGAGGAATTGACAAAAACTGTTTTAGTATGTGAGAGTGGGAAGTGCTTTCTTCTCCATGTCTATCAGAAGCAGCCCTTCCTTCTCAAGAAAATGTTGATACGAGAGAGAGAGAGAGAGAGAGAGAGAGAGAGAGAGAGAGAGAGAGAGAGAGGCTATGTCTACACTACAATGAACTGTCGGAAAAAGGTACACAAATTGCGCTCCGCAATTTGCGTACCTTCCGATAGTTTTTTTGGAAGAGGCTTTTCCAAATTTGGCCCGTCTACACTGGGCTAAATTTCAGAAAAGCCTGCTCTTTCAGAAGAGCCCTTCTTCCTCGTGGGAGGAGGAAGACGGGGCTTCCGAAAGACAGCATTTGCTCTTCCACAAAAAAAAGTGGAAGAGCAGACACGTTCCCTGGACGCAGCAGAGTTTTTCCAGGTATCCCGGAAAAACCCCATAGTGTAGACATAGCCAGAGAGAAAGTGAGAGAGAGAGAGCAAAAGATCCTGCCTTTCTTCAGGAACTGTAAGTAAAAGAGCTTTCTTGCTTCTCTTTAACACCTCTTCCAGTCTGTTCATCCCTTGCAGGTGGGAAGGGGTGGGACTATTTGAACCCAGAGCAGCTCTTTAACCTCTTCTTGTCTAGCATGGGTTTCGTAGACTAGTATGGGTTTCGTAGACCACACCACAGGAAGATTTGCGCTAAGATTCAGGGGAGAATCTGGCCTTTTTGTAATAACTAAACTTTTTGTTATTTTATTATGATTGTGTATTTGTTCACTATCTTATTGTCACAAGTAATATTGTTCAGTGGGAAAATATTCTCAGTTGTAGACTATAGCTACTTCTACCTGTTCTTCCTTTACCATCTTCCTCTCCTTGCTTTCCTCCCTCTCTCCTTTCTTTGTAAGGGCTTGTCTTCACTACACAATGGATCAACACTGTTGGTCAATTTATTGTGTCTGCTTAGACATTATAAATTGACCTCTGAGTGCTCTCCTTTCAACTCCAGTACTTGACAGTATGAGAGGAGTAGGCAGAGTTGACAGGAGAGCAGCCCCTGCTGACTTTCCTGTGTGGAACACACCATGGTAAGTACATTGCCTTCAGCTATGTTATTTGTGCAGCGGAAGTCACATAGCTTAGATCGATGGGGGGGGGGGTATATAGTGTAGACCAGTCCTAAGTCTTCTTTGTCCCTCCCTCTGCAAGCACTTCATTCAGCAATTTCCAGTGCTCACTTTCTGTTTGACTTTACCACTCTGTTCGCTTTCTCATTCCAGCCATTAAATGTTCAGTAATAAAACAGGAAAAACTTACAAAAACAACAAATAGTCTGGTAGCACTTTAAAGACTAACAAAACATGTAGATGGCATCATGAGCTTTCATGGGTACAACCCACTAGTCCCCAGCTGATCCCTGGCTCTGCTTGCACTGACCCTGTGAAGTGCCATTTTGGCGCTTTAAAGGGGCAGCGCATTAAGAGCCGGGGATCAGCTGGGGACTCGAGCTGATCCCCGGCTCCGCTGTTGCAAAGCCCCTTTGAAGCGCCGGAGCGGCACTTCCAAAGGGCAGCGCTGCATGGATCCTAGGGTCAGCTGGGGACTCCAGCTGATCCTGGGCTCCATGCAGTGCTGTCCCATTGAAACGCTGCTGTGTCATTTTAAAGGGGAGGCACACGCGATTAATTGCGCGATTAATAGTGATTAAATTTTTCAATCGCGCGATTAATCGTGATTAAATTTTTTAATCGCTTGACAGCCTTAATTGGAACACATTTGTTTAAACAACTTAAGTGTTAGCCCTCTTATTATATACATTCTAGGGATGTTAAATATCCGTTAATTGAACAGTCAATTAACCTCATGAATTCTTATTGGTTAGTCGACTATTTATTCTATACTCCATGGGCAGCCCCTGTCCAGGGGGGAGGGGTCTGAGCTCCTGGACCTGGCACAAGCCGGAACTGAACTGGACTGCCTTCCCGCCTGGCTCCTAAGACACTTTAAATGCAGAGCTGCAGCAGGGCTACGTCCAGGGCCCAGTGAAAGCCAGAATTGAGCTGCGCTGCTGGCCAGCCTACTAAAAAGTTGACTGGCAGCAGGTGGGGGGGAAGTGCATGGTCTATTGCATTAACCTATAAGCTTCTGCTTATCGGTTAATCGACTACACTATTACATCCCTAATAAATACACCATTTTAAAAATGCTTAGGGATGACTTCTCCACTACCTTTTAACCCTGTGGATCCCAGAAAGCAGAATTTGCATGTTGCAGAATTTTGCCAAATACAGAATGAAATCTTGGTCCCACTGAACTCAATGGAAATTTTGCTACTGACTTTGATGAAGTCAAGATTTCACCATAGGACTCAGAATAAGTGGATACCTACTTATATATTTTAACATTGTACAAGAAACAGGCATGTTACCCCCTCTTGTTTATTTAACCCAGAAGTGCAGAAAGGGGCAGCAGGAAGGAAAAAATATTCAACTGTAAAGTAGCATGCTGTTTAGCTATGGGTACTAAAAGGAAAGTTTTTTCTTTGCTCTGGAACACTGAATGTTGGCCACTATTGAAGGCAGGATTCTAGAATTCATGGACTGGCTCTCTGGTCCAGTAGAGCAAATGTTCTCTGATCTAAGGAAAAGTCATTATAGTGTCTCATGTAAGTATATATTTAAACAATTGTAAATATTTATCTTGCACATTTTTAGTTCCACCAAGTTGCTTGACTCTGTTATATTAATACTTTGAAATTTAACTAAAGGGCTGCACCTCCTACTCGCTATGATTGCCAACCCCCCTCTCTCTGGGGGTAGGCAGCCCTGGCTCTTCCCCTCAAGTTGAGGCTAGGCCAGCCCTGGCTCTCTTCCCCTCTCTGCCATCAGATCAAGGCTGCACTAGTCCCAGCTTCCCCCCTCCCTGACCAAGGCATGCCAGCCCTGCCTGCCCCCCCCTCCCCCGAGGCCGTGCCAACCCCGGCTCTCCCACTTCTCCCTCCCAGCCACTGGGCTGAGGCTGTGCCTGCCCCAGCCCCCTGGGGCCATTGAGGCAACGCCAGCCCTGGCGCTCTCTCTTTGTCATGGCTGTTGAGGTGGCACCACCGGGCCAAGGTAGCCCCAGAGCACTGGGGAGGGAGGCAGGGAGGAGGCCACACAGCTGAGGGTGGAGGCAGGCAGCAGGATGCAGAATGACGTGATGACATCACTCTGTCATTCCGTAGGAAATTTTTATATATATATATATACATATAGAGAGAGAGAGAGAAAAGCACATTTTCTACTTAGATGATAATGAGCAAGACCTACGTGTCTATTGTAAGAAACAGCTGTAGTGGCTTGGATTAAATCAGCAAGCTAGAGCAGCAGTTTCCAAATGCTGGTCCGCGGACTGGTGGCGGGCCACGTACCCCGTCTGATGGGCCACTGCATGTTGCCAGGCCACACACCCAGCACTTATGTAGTCTGGCCCCCTCAGGTTCCCAGGGAATTCCCTTCCGTTCTGCGTGGAGCAACAGGGTGAGTGGGATGGCTGGTAGCTGGGTGCGTTGAGGCTGGAGCCAGGACCACGGTGAGGCTGTTCCTACTGGGGCAGCCTCACCGTGGCCCCAGTTCCAGTTTCAGCTCCAGCGATTGTTATGTGGCCCGGCCAGTGGGGCCAAGTGCCGCATATAAAGCGACTGCCCTGGACAGCAGGGACAAATGCCAAGTGTAAAGTGGCTGCCCCGGCCCCAGAAGAAGCTGCACAGGGCAGAGGGTGAGGGAAGCCCTGAGAAGCCCTGAACCCCTGCAGAAGCCACATGGGGGGTGAGGGGCAGAAGGCAGCCTTGGGTAACTGAATAGGCCCCATAAATTGAAAGCATGGCCCTTTCAACCTCTCATCTGAAAATAAACCAGAGCAGTTCTCTCTTCCTCTCTGATTTCACTTATCAAACTATATTAATTGGAGATAATCTGGAGTTACAAAGATATGGGTGGCTAATCATGCCCATAATTTCTGCTTCAGACACAGAAACGTCACACGGCTGTTTTATCTGCATTTCTGCACCTATGGCAGCAGCATACAGCCACAATCTTTTTTACAATGATACATATTGTGTGCATACAGACACAATTTAAAATAACATGTGACCTCTTAAAATTACCATAATAAATATGCAAATAAATTAATTATCAAAATGAATATGCAAATATTTCAGTGCCAGTCCACCCACCGTTTTTTAATGAGTTTGCTGGTCCTTGGTATAAAAAAGGTTCAGAACCACTGAGCTTTAGGATTCCTGTTGTAGTGAAAATAGTACATGTATTAATACATTTATTTACTTTTTTCAAATAATTTTTAAAGCAGTAAGGGAAGGATCTAAAGCCTTTAATTTTGTTGTTTTTCATCTTCAAGGGAAAATTGATCTGCAATGTGTTAATATGATAAAGAAATTCTATACACTGCAGGATTTTTGTCCAACTGCAGCTGTTGCACAATATAAGTGTATATTTTTAAAAGTCTTTCATATATAGGTTTTTATGGTGCAGTGTCTCCTTAGATGATGAACTGACCACTTTAAAAAAAATTTTTTTGCTGTCAGTTTGGAAATGAATGCAGGGCAAACTTTACTTGGCAGTCTTATGCTGGCACAGTAAAGCATTCCTAAAAGTTAATGTCTAACTTGATACAATTGAGTTCAATAAACTTATATGAAAAGGAATGTCTTTACTGTCTCTTTACTACTTTTTGTCCATATGTGACATATTATATTGGATCAATGGAAAAAGCAAATTCCATTCTAATGCAATCCAATTCTGTCTGTGAACCACATCACTGTCCCGCCCCCCATTCCTATCTCAGATCTGAGAAGTACATGCTTAAATTTGAAATTTCAGAAAGAAATAATTTGAATCATTATGATTATCACAAGGACTGCATATCTTCAGATTAATTTCCAGGTACATTTCCCTGTATCTTTGCTCTACTGGGCACTACATTCAGATGAATCACGTCTCTCACTTCAGATCCATGCTCATTTTATTTTACCTTATATCTGCCTGAGGACAGTTGAGCATGTAGTACAAAAGTGCTTTTAAGTTTTTTAATGTATACATGAAGGAAATAAGATTAATGTGGTAAAACCAGTACAGTTGTTTGCTACCCACTTTTCTGGGTATCTGATTTTAATAGCTAATATCAGGAATGTGGAGGAACAAGTTCAAATAAACTGCTAAATAAAATAAATACTCCAGATGCACTGCAATCATTTGTCTATGTTACACTAATTTATATAGGGTCAAATCTTCAAAGGAGCCACAATCCAGTTTCTGGACCAGACTTTTTGCTAAGGGTAACTGCCTCTAACATTATGGGTCTAAAACTGTACATAGAGGTTTTGTGCTTTTATGCTTGGATAGGCAGCTGACTCTTCAGTTTGTACTCCTCAGGAGTAAAAATTACATTTGCTTTTAAAAATCCAAAATTGGAACTGCATAAAATCTTGGATACCTAAAGCTGCAAACACAAAACTAAGAATATGCAAAATTTGGGGCCACTTTTCTAAAATGTTATGGTTTATTCAGTTTAGGAAACATTTTAAAAAAAACTTTGTATAGAGGGAGGAATATAGAGTTTAGCTACTCTTCTCTTCCTCAATGCTTTTGACCTTATTTGCAACAGTAAAATCAACATTCTGGCTAGTCTCTGGACTTTCAAGAGCAAATATTAAAAAGTACATGTATACCTTTGCAAAGCCAGTTTGCAAAAATATAAACACCATGCAAAAATTACAAAACACATGATAAGATCCTCTGTTAAACTCAATAGAACTATACTAGTTTACAATAGCTGAGGATTTGGCCCCTTGTCCTTAAAGTAATAATCAAATTATGCCTTCATTTACATCAACATAACCCCACAATAGTCTATGTAGAGAAAATTTGGGCATCAGGGCATTAGCTGAGATCAAAACACAGGCTCTGTTAAACTAACCACAATACAGCCAACAATAAAAATACTAGCACAGACTAATAGTAGAAAGCAGGATGCATTCATTCTCTAAATAGCAGACAAAATAACTGAACAGTATATATATAGTTTTCAAATACTTCAGAGGATTGCAGAATATTAAAGCTTTGAAAATTACCAATTAAATTGATGGATATCTTGTTTATACTTGCTATTACTGAAATTGGATGTTATAATATTTAAATGAGCCTTTGTTGCAGTTTTTTGCAGTTTCCAGTTTGAGTCGAAACTGAACAGACTTTATTGAATTGTGTAACATTTTTCAGTCAGCCTCATCTGCAGTCAAGCCTTTAGTTATTGTTATTCTGGAATGATTTCAAATGAAAAAGCAAATACAGAAATGCTTCACTGATTGTGTTCATTGATTTTTATGTTGAGTGGAGTCAATTTTTAAATTTTTTTTCCACTAGTTTTGTTTTGTTTTTCTAAGTCCAATACATATCTGCCTTGCACTTGCCTGTGGACTTTCTGTCGTTTGTTCTAGCCTGAATAGCAAAGTATAAGTCTCTACCCACAGATCTGATTACAGTGTTTAAAATGAGCACTATAGAATTTCATACTAGTTCTGACCATATTCTCGTGCTATAGAAACAGTTTAACTATGTATCTAGCATCTGCAACAATACAACAATTCTAAGCCAGTTCTGGTACTAGGACATACCTGATTTAATGCCAATGTAGTCACTGTCATTGGACAAGTATAAATAGATGATATATCATCATGTGGAAAATTATAGATCTAGCATAATTTTGTGTCTACATTTGTCCTCTTCAAAGAAAACCTCCGTATTTTCACATGCTCACTAATATGCAGTTTTATCTTTTATTCCTTGTAGCAATCTCGACACTGTTGTGCTTTATTAACACTTTTCTCCCCTTCAAGCCCAGTCATGTCAATTATTTCTGTTTCAAGAATAAGATGTCCATTTCCCTCTGCTTCAGACTGGCCCAAGATAATTCCAGCTTGGCAGGCTACTACAGTCAAATAATTACAGATAAATGTGTCCATCTATTTGTTGCAGCCACAGTGCAAATTCAGTTAATTCTTAAGATTACACACGAGATATTCTAATCCTGTTCTCAAGACAAAATCTATAAGGCAACATGTTGACACTCTAAGGCTACATCTACACTACAATGCTATTTCAGGATACCTGAATATCCCAAAATAGCTCTCCTGTGTCGTCACAGCAAGCCCGTTATTTCAGGCTTGCTATTCTGACATTCCTGCAAAACCTCATTCTACAAGGAGAAAGGGACATTTCGGAATAGCGCTTTATTTCAAAATTTGGTGCTGTGTAGACAGTGCCAAATGACTAAATAAGCTATTTCCAAATAGCATTGAAATAAGACACGCAATTTGAGCTATACAAATTGTGTATCTTATTTTGAGTTACAGTACAGTGTAGATGCACCCTAGTTGACTTATATTCCAGACAAAAAGAAGAATAAAGGTGAAGGGAGACAGAGGACGTGCACACAACCTAGCATGGAGAACCCTAATATGGGGAAAGGGGTGAATGGGGTGAGGAGGATGGGGAGATTGGGGGACCCTGGCATGTGGCAGAGGAGGGAGTGGAGTGGCACAAAGCCCCTAGACATGGTCCCATACACTTGGAAGGGGCAGGGGTTGCAGGGAGTCTCTGAAATAGGGTGGCATCCAGGGAATTTGTGGGTTAGAATGGAAAGATGAGCTCAGACTTGGGTGCATATTATACATTTGACCTACATAAATTATGAAGCTTCAGGGTGTAGCTGAGTTACTCTGTACAGAAAAAAAACAACAAATGGTCTGGTAGCACTTTATAGACTAACAAAACATGTATATAGTATCATGCCTGAAGTGGGCTGTGCCCACGAAAGCTCACGATAGCATCTACATGTTTTGTTGGTCTATAAAATGCTACCAGACCATTTGTTGTTTTTTATAAACTATGTAGTATACAAACCCTCTGTCCACTCTTGTATTAATAGGTACAGCTGGACTCCATAAGTATATTACCTCCTAAGGTGGACACTGGTGGTGAAATCATATGTACACACATCTGCCACAGTTCATAACTGAGATTTTACACCTCTGGAATGGAGACTGTTTGGTTATTTGTAACGCAGAACGTTTTGGTTGTTCTTTTAAAAGTTTACAACTGAACATTGCTTCAATACAACTTTAAAACTTTATTGTGCACAAAAAAATGCTCCTTTAACCATTTTCATTTAAATGAAACAAGCACAGAAACAGTTTCCTTATTTTGGCTAGTCTTTTTTTTAACTTCCCCTTTATTCTTTTAGTAGTTTACATTTTACATAGTAAAGGATGGAGAGAGGCTGTTCTCAGTAGTGACGGATGGCAGAACAAGGAGCAATGGTCTCAAGTTACAGTGGGGGACGTCTAGGTTGGATATTAGGAAAAATTATTTCACTAGGAGGATGGTGAAGTACTGGAATTGGTTACCTAGGGAGGTGGTGGAATCTCCATCCCTAGAGGTTTTTAAGTCTCGGCTTAACAAAGCTCTGGCTGGGATGGTTTAGTTGGGATTGGTCCTGCTTTGGGCAGGGGTCTGGAATCGATGACCTCCTGAGGTCTCTTCCAGCCCTAGGATTCTATGATTCTATGTACAGTATTTGCTGCTTTTTTTTGTTGGTCTCTTGCCACCTGATTGTGTACTTTCAGTTCCCAATAAGGTACATGGTTGACTGTTAAGTTCATAACTCTTGTGTTCATAACTCTGAGGTTCTCAACGGCACCATTTATAGGGGGGGCTAAGAGGGCAGTAGCCCTTGCCTCTGAGTTTAAATACTTAGATTTCATACTTGAGGTCTGTCTCACATTACTGGATTTTAAGGGGAGCAGCCAGATCACTGCTGCACCCATGGCGGGGTATTGCCCCAAAGTGTATACAAAGGGGGCCATGTGAGGTGTCAAACGAAAGCTTATGCTCTATTGATTCTGTATATGCTGTTCATGTAATTGTATAATATCTGTATGTGGAATTATAGACATGTACTCTGTATGGAGGCTGGAAAATTCTCTGTCTGTGGCTGAGCAATGGGCAAGGAATGCTCAGCCAATGGCTATGCTAATTAGCAAGGAGACAATGGATCTCTAGGTGCCAATACACACTTCAGGAAGGTGACTGACTTGGGACACAAGGATAGGTTGATGGACCATGTGACCTTCTATGGCCAGGAGGATGCCAGGATGAATATAAAAGTGCCATGTGGCAGACTCCATTTTGGTCTTCAGCTTAGCTTCTGATCCCAGATGCAGCCTTGCAGGGAACAATGAGCTGGAAAGAACTGTGGACCCATCCTGACATAGGATGTACACCAGAGACTTTTAAGATAGCAGTTATAACATCTCTGCTAAGAGCCCATATCGAGAACTGGGTGATTCAATGTGTGGCGGGTTTAGGGGCGTGAGCTCCCACTCTCCATCTGGAGGGTGGGGCCCTGCGAGCCCACCGCCTTAAAACCCCACGTTGTGGTGGATTTATGGGTGCGAGCTCCCACCCCACGCCCGCGGAGGGGGGGCCCAGCGAGCCCACCATCCTACGTATTTTGGGGTCTTAAGGGGTCCTTGAGCCCCTAAAGCCTGGCCCCTTCCCCAGGGTCCAGGCTAACCCAGTGGCCAACCACAGAGTCGGTTGCCACTTTGTATGTGTTAGTACATTGGGAGAGACTATCACGGGGCGATTAGGGGAACCTGGGCCCGCCCTCTCCACTGGGTCCCAGCCCGGGGTCCTAAGGGATCAGGGAGCGCAACCCTTACCTGGCTGACGGGGTTCCTCCCCGAAGCACGTCAGACCACGGGCGCCAAAAGTGCTCTGCCCCGGGCTGCTTCCTATCCCCCTCCTGTATGGCAGCTCCTCCAGATGGGCCCGCAGAGCTTACCACTCCGTCGTCTCCTCCGGTTCCTGTCTCGCTGCTCCAGTCCCCCTGGGGGCTCTGCCAGCTGCTCCACCTGGGTGGGGTAAGGTGTTCCCCCCAGGCTGCCTGGCAACTCTTCCCGTGTGAGCCGCCCCATCGCTTCCTCCCCCGGGCCTTTTCAAATGGCCCACCAAGGGTCGTCGTGGCGCATAGCCCCGCGCCCTCAGCGTCCCCACGCTCCGGGATGCTACACCTAAGGGCCAAAGCTCTGCCCCAGGCACTGAGGTCAGGCGCCGGAGGCGTGGCGCTGGCGATCGACAGCCGCCCTGCCCCGGCATGGCTTGGCCCCGCCCCCTTTCCGGCCGCCTGGCCGGTGCTCAGCTGGGCCCTGTGCCGGCCTTGACAGGCCCAGCGTGCCAGCCACAGCTCTCTGGCGTGGCACTGCCCCGCCCCCGCCCTGGGAGAGCGGCAGGGGTCCCGCCCGGCGCAGTGCGGGCCCTGGCAGGCCCGTCACAGATGCATGTAATGTATTCTCCTTTAACAACCTTACTCTCATGCTTTTCTTTCTTTTAGTAATAAACCTTTAGATTTTAGATTCTAAAGGATTGGCTCAGAATGATATTGTGGGTAGGATCCAGAGTGTAAATTGACTTGGGAACTGTGGCTGGTTTCTTGGGCCTGGAAGAACCCGTTCGGGGTAGGTGAGATTGGGTTCTATAACCCCTCACCTGTGTGTTAGGCCCGGGGCTGATTGGGGTACAGGAAGAGCTGGGGTGTCAGAGGGGTTTTGCTCGTGAGGCTTCTGGCTGGCCAGATCGGCAGCTGGAGTGCTCTGTGTGACTGATTTGTGGCCTATTTGGGAAGGGCCTCCAGTCAGGGGTTGTAAGGAGCCCCAAGTTTGAGCAATTCGCCCTGAGCGGATGCCCTCAGCCATGCCCAGACCCGACCCGGTCCATCACAGTCTGCTTAAAGCCCATGCCCTGGCTCCAAAGGAGTTCCTAAATGCAACAGAGTTAGAGCTGCTTGCAGCTTTGCCTTTGGGGCAGGAACTTTGTTATAAAAAGAGGGAGGCACAGTGATTAAGAATAACAAAAGGCTGGGCCCTTCAGGTAACTGAAGGATCATTAGGTCATCATGAAAATATTGCTGGGTACTCTACTTAAAAGATGTGGGGGGGGGGGTAGGAATGAGTGCTGTGCTGCAGGGATCTGCATTTGGACACTGTTGTTAAACTTCTCATAAATGTTCTTGAAAAAGGGGTAAACAGTGACTAATCCAAAGCTGACTGCAAAGAGATACAAAGGGATCTCACAAAACTGGGTTACTAGGGAACAGAAGGGCAGATGGAATTCAGTGTTAAGAAGTGCAAAGTAATGCACATGGGAAAATATAATCGTAACTATAGATACAAAAATGATGGGGTCTAAAATAGCTGTTACCACTCAAGAAAGAGATTCTGGAATCCTTGTGGATAGTTCCCGGAAAACATCTGCTCAATGTGCAGTGGCAGTCTAAAACTAAAAAGCCAACAGAATATTAGAAGTTATTAGAAAAGGAATAGATAAGACAAAATTCTATAATGCCTCTATATAAAGTCATTGTATGCCCACATCTTGAATACCATATGCAGATCTGCTCACCTTGCCTTAAAAAGGATATATTGGATTTGGAAAAGGTAAAGAAAGTACAACAGAAATTATTAGAGGTAAGGGACAGCTTCCATATGAGGAGAGATTAACAAGACTGGGACTTTTCAGCTTGGAAAATAAATGACTAAAGGATGGGAGGATATGTTAGCGATCTAGCAAATCATGAACGGTGTGGAAAAATAGAATAAGGAAATGTTATTCATTCCTCCACTAACACGACACAACACGATGACGCAATTAAATTTATAGGCAACAAATGTAAAACAAACAAAATAGGTGACAGGGGATGGATCATAACGATTGCCTCTTCTGTTTTTTCCTTCTGAAGCACCTGGCATTGGCCACTGTTGGAAGACAGGATACAGGGCTAGAAGGACCGACCATTGGTCTGTCCCAGTATGGCCATTCTGATGTTCTTCTAGACAGCTGAAATGTATCTGCCCTCTGCTTTAACCCACTAGATCCCACTCCTCTTCCAGAGCTGAGAGAGAGACCAGGAGTCCTGATGGGGTGTGTCTCGATGTCTCTCTCTCCCCATAGAGTTAGTAACAAAGTAAGAATATATATTAAAATGTTAAAACTAACCAGTGTCCCTTAAGTGACTTGCCAAAAAAGGTCAGAATATGCTAGCTGTAGAGATGAGTGGGTCTAATATTTATTTAATTGTATTTATTTTATATAGGAATTAGATACAGTGCTCCTGTTGGCTAACTGCTAAGTTCTCTGCCAAAAAAGTAGAGTTTTCCAGTACCTTAGTAGCCCCTGGATAGAGATGACGTGGGGGGAGGCGGATGGGGTTGGTTCCCACCATGTGGCATTTGGCTTGTACTGAGCATGCTCAGTAATACTGCTGAAGCCTCTGTCCTTAGTCCACCCCCCTCACACTCACTCTTTTCTCCCCCCATCATGGCATGCACAGGTCACCACCCTACCAAAATCTGAAATGGTGCCCCTGGAGGTTCTATTGTACAAATGAAACCTGGAGAAAGCACACTTAAATGGCCTTTTGTGTATGCAACAACAATTGCATATGTAAACATTAGCACAGAACTACAGATTTATCTTTCTGTAAATCAGGAATTTAAAAAGGATCTTCATAGCTAACCACTTTGTTTTCCTTGGCAGATCCTGACCGTTGATAAAAGGATCCAGTTGACAAGGGGCAAGAATGTACTCTTCATGTTAAGAAACATAGCTGCTAAATTATCAATGTTAAAAAGGCTACAGTGTAAAATTATTGTGAGAGATGTGCATTCTTACAGGACTCCTTAGATAATTTCTCAGCAGTATGAACAATGCATGATTAGTGGGTTGGAACAGTGACTTTGCAAGCTGCAGCTAGCCTCTCACTGGAATATGGTGACTCTGCTGATTACATCAGCAAGTTGTTTTGTGGAGACCAGGAACACATTCTCTACATTCACATGGATTATGAGAAATGTTACTTCGCTGCACAATTCCCCTTTGGTTGAGCAGTGCTAAAATCTTTCAAAAAATGTGCAATAGCATATCAGCTGTGGGTCCTATAAATTTCTATCTTTTCCACTGACTTCATTTCACCATATCAGACAACTTGAAATATGTCTACATTTAAATTAGGGATGTAAAATTTTGATTAATTAGCTAATCGGATAGTTGATGCAATTTGCATAGACTATTTGATTAGTCAATAAGGGCACCTCTGCCTTTGAAGTGTAGCAACAACCCCACAGCTGTTGCTATACTTCAAAGGTGAAAGTGCTGCAGGGAGCACAGGGCCAACGGGGGACTCAAGCAGTCCCCCACTGGCCCCGTGCTCCCGTGGCGTTTCAAAGCGGCAGTGCCGCATGGAGCCTGGGGTCAGCTGACCACAGGCTCCATGCAGCGCTGCCACTTTGAAACACTGTTGGGAGCCTGGCATCAGGCTCCATGTGGTGTTTCAAAGCGGCAGCGCCGCATGGAACCCAGGGTCAGCGGGGGAGTCCCCAGATGACCCCGGGCTCCATGCGGCTCTGCCACTTTAAAATGCTTCATGCAGCCCGGGGCCAGCTAGGAGTCCCCCACTGACTCCACGCTCCATGCAGCGCTGCCGCTTTAAAACGCTGCATGGAGCCTGACAGCGGGCTGATAGACATAGCAAGGGGGGGGAAGCGACTAGTCGACTAGCATGTCGACTGTCCGATAAGCATTTGCTTATCAGATAGTCGACTAGTCGTTCACATCCCTAAATTAAATGATCATCATGCTGACCTCTGTGCACCTTTGGATTAAGAACTAATTGTGCTATCTGAGGGTTTTAAGGAATGACAAATCTAAAACTAGCAAAAAAATTTATATCTCAGTACCCGCTTTATACCGCCTACCAAGTATAAGCCCTATAAATAGTTCATTGTTAAAAATAGAATGTATTCTGCATGTATTTTGGAAAACAAAACAGCTGTGTGATACATCACGCACACCTACACAATCCTCCTTGTTTATCCATATGTCATTTGTTTAGAGGCAATGTGTATGACAAATAAGAGATACGTTTAGGACATACCAGGGAAATATTTTCAAAGCTTTGGAAGGAGAATTTGAATTTATTTAAAGCACTGTAGTTTATCAAAAGGGCAAATTATGTAACATACAGATGAGGTATTGTTAAAAGTGGTAAAAAAATGGTAACTGATAGCCAATAATAAATACAGAGGGGAAGCTGTAGAGGGGAATGATAAAATGATCTGGACAAACTGGAGAACTGGTCTGAGGCAAATAGGATGAAATTCAATAAGGACAAATGCAAAGTACTCCACTTAGGAAGGAACAATCAGTTTTACAAACATAAAATGGGAAAGGAGTACTGCGGAAAGAGATCTAGGGGTCATAGTGGACAACAACTTAAATATGAGCCAACAGTGTGACACTGCTGCAAAAAAAGCAAACATTATTATGGGATGTATTAATACAGGTTGAATCTCTAAAACCTGGGACTTTCTGATCTGGCAACATAGATTGTTTAGTAGGACCACAGATATTGCTGGACAAGAGAGCCCCGGCTGGCCAGGTTCAGAAGCACAGCCCCAGTGGGGCTGGCATGGTGGGGAGTGCCCCAATGGGGCAATGTGATAGGGAGTGCAGCCCTGGTTGAGACTGGAGGCAGTGAGGCCGGCAGCCAAGAGCACAGCCCTGGCGAGAACTGGAGACAGTGGGGCTGGTGGGCTGGAGGCAGCAGGGCCAGCGGACAGGAGGGTAGCCCTGGACAGCGTTAACACAGTGGGGATTGCAGCCCAGTTTGGGGCTGGCGACAGGGAGAGCAGCCCCATTTGTGGCAGCAGGGTTGCGAGGCTGGCGCTAGTGCAGTGGGGGGTGGTGCAGCCCTGGCAGGAGCTGACCTGGTTAGGTGCTGGAGGCAGCAGGGCTGGTAGCAGGGAGTGCAGCCCTGGCTGGGAGCAGTACAGAACTCTGTGGTTCAGAACCTCTTGGGTCCTGGTGCCGGACGAGGGAGGTCTGACCTGTAGGAGTGTTATACGACACCGGAAATAATTCTTCCACTCTACTCTGTGCTGATTAGGCCTGAACTCGAATTTGTGTCCACCACATTTCAGGATACAAGTGGACAAATCGGAGAAGGTCCAGAGAAAGAGCAATCCAATGATTAAAGGTTTAGAAAACATGACCTATCAGCAGAAGTGAAAGTAAGCGGGTGCACCCTGGTGCACAGCTCTGGCAAGAGCTGGCTGAGCTGTGGCAAAAGATAGCAGGGAGCTATTTAAAGCGCTGGCAGGGACCTGGGTTACAATAGGACAGTACCTGTAAGAAATTTTAAGTTACTTTCACTGCTGCCTATGAGGGAAGATTAAAAGAACTGTGGTTGTTTAGTCTGGAAAAGAGATACTGAGAGGGGACATGATAACAGCTTTCAAGTACCTAAAAGAGTGTTACATGGTGGAGGGAGAAAAGTATTCTCCTTAACCACTGATGACAGAACAAAAAACAATAGGTTTAAATTGCAACATAGTAGGTTTAGGCTGGACATTAGAAAAAACTTGCTGTCAGGGTAGTTAAGCAATAAATTGCCTGGGGAGACTGTGGAATCTCCACCCTTGCAGATTTTTAAGAGCAGGTTAGACAAGTATCGGTCAGGAATGATCTAGATGGTGCTTGGTCCAGCCATGAGTGCACAGGACTGGACTTGATGACCTCTCAAGGTCCCTTCCAGTTCTAGTATTCTATGATGAAATAATAATCTGAAGATGTGTGTGTATTAAGGGCCTAATCCAACGCCCATTTAAATTAAGTGGAGTTTTTCTACTGATCTGAATGATCAAAGTGGTCTGTAGTTGCTGTAATTCATGCTCAAGTCTTAGATTCCTAGCAACAACATTTGAACAATTTTTTTTTGTCCCTTAAATTGTATTTTGTTTTCCACAAAATACAAAATTATAATTAATTCAGCAATAATGTAAACACAAATAAAAAACTTGGAGCAAACTAAAATTAATGTACAGTACCAAGTAAATGCAGCACTGTTTGTCTGTAAGTTATCAATACTTCTCAGACCTGCCAGGAGTATCAACAGCGTCCTTCTGAAACAAAGTAAAGAAAAAAAATAACAGACCTGAAAAGACAAAAGCAAGTACCTAAATTCTAAACGATAATGATGGTCTTAATGAGGCTGCCTCTGAGAGAACAAATCCAGAGCAAGTTGTAATGAATGTTTATGCAGAGCTTTGATCAATGCTCCCAGGGATTTTTTTAAGAGAATAAAGGAGCTGAAGAGATGAGGCCATGGAGAAAGAACTGAAGGAAGAGAACAGGCCACAGTTATCGAGTCACACTCTATTCTGTCTCCCCACTCACACTGTTGTATCTTATTTCATTAGGGGTACGTCTACACAGCAGGGCAAAAGCAGGGCCAGCCCACAACATTTTGGCACCTGAGGCGGGGAGCTCAAATGATGCCCCCATGCTCCCTCGCTGCACCAGCAGCAGACACAATTTTCTACACTCTGGGTCCTACTGGCGCCCCCCGCAGTCTGGCACCTGAGGCGGCCGCCTCAGTTCACCTCATGGTAAGGCCAGCCCTGGGCAAAAGTTGAATTAGCTACGCAACTTGAGCTACATCAATTGCGTAACTTAAGGCCAAGTAGGTTAACTCAGCTTTTGGCACTGTCTACACAGCAGGAAGTTGAAGGAAGAACACTCTTCCTTCAACTTCTCTTACTTCTTGTAAAATGAGGGTTACCAGGAGTTGGAGAGTTAGAGTTTTAAGTCCTCCAGCTCACCATTATTTCTGAATAATGTCTTGTAGCATAGACACACTCTTTGTTATTTCAGAATAATGTCAGTTATTCCATAATAATGCTTGGCTGTGTCTAGACTGGCAAGATTTTGCGCAAAAGCGGCCACTTTTGCGCAAAAACTTGCCAGCTGTCTACACTGGCCGCTTGAATTTGCGCAAGAGCACTGACATTCTAATGTAAGAAATCAGTGCTTCTTGCGCAAATACTTTGACGCTCCCGTTCGGGCAAAAGTCCTTTTGCGCAAAACCTTTGGCACAAAAGGACCAGTGTAGACAGCTCAGATTTGTTTTGCGCAAAAAAGCCCCAATGGCTAAAATGGCGATCGGGGCTTTCTTGCACAAAACCGCGTCTAGATTGGCCAGGGATGCTTTTGCGCAAAAGCGTCCGTGCCAATCTAGATGCTCTTTTCCGCAAATGCTTTTAACGGAAAAACTTTCCTGTTAAAAGGATTTGAGGAAAATCATGCCAGTCTAGATGTAGCCCTTCTGTGTAGACATAGCCTAGCAGTCCCTCTGATGTTAGTGAGCTTTGCATCAGGCTCATGGTGATGATATCAGTTGGGCAATTTGCAGAGTAAGGTATTACTCAATATATGAGTAGCAAATTAGAGTCCTTCATTAGTAATTAAACTGAGAAATTAAATATTTCCTGGAATTAATTATAACAAAAGCATGGGAACACATCCACAGAGCAGTGAAATCAGTAAGAGAACACTGACTTCTGGCAAGTTTAGTACTCAGAGGATAGATTTTGAAGAAACTATTCTGAGTTATACCAGCTTCAGGTCTCACCCACTGTTTTTATAGTGTTTGAAAATGTGGTACAGCTGTCTGTAAAAGAAAAGGATGTTTAAAGAGATTTTGTTATTCTCAAAGCTTGAAATAAAACTATTGTGCTAAACTGTCCTTGAATTTTGGCCTTTCGGATTACCACTGAAATGTAATTTGTGTTTCCTAGGGGCATTGACAAGAACACATTGACCCATCTTTTTGTATACAGTAATTTATTTACATTTTTTGCTTATTCAAAAACCTACATTGGCTGACAAAGTTCTTCAAGGAATTCCTTCTCCAAGAACAATCACAATTAATCCTCTGTTGCTAAACCATCTGGAAAAGAGCTTGGCCTCAATAAGTGAGCTGTTTGCCAGGCTGCTAAGATTTTACTGAATTGCTTCAGATATCCTTTTTTTTGTGGCTTCCACTATGCGCAAAAGCTTCATGACCTAATGTTTCATTCTCATCTTTATCTATAGGTCTAGTTAACTAAGTAAAATCTATTTTACACAAGTGATTCTGTAATTCTAGCTGCATGAGTTATCCTTAAAGAAACAATGGTGAGAATAAATAAGTGTGCAGTAAGTATAAGAACTTCCAAACTGTTGTGCAGAATCCTATTTCTGGTCATCACATGATCAAAGCACTTTTGATGATGTATCCACCAACTTTTTGACTGAGTCAAAGTCCAGTCCTGTGATATGCTGAAAACCTACCATGTGTTATTGTCCTTAATAGAGGATTTTTTTTGAAAAGGCAAAAGCAAGCAACAAATAACTAAATCTGCCCTTTTTTCATAACTGACTGTGATGGAGGCTTCCATTTTGCTAGTTGCTCCATGGAGACAGACAGACTCCTGTGACTACATAAAGCTCCACTGAATTCAAAGGAGTTCTAGAGAGCAGGTACAGAGGTTCTCCTGCATAGAATAACTGGCAGGATCATGGTAACAGATTGCCTGTTTTAGTACAAAGGAACTAACAAAAACATTTATGAATAGAACTATCAGGCTATTAAAACATACTGGCATATTTTTAATTTTTACACTTAAAACCCTAGCAACACCTGGCAATCCTAGACTGTATTACACAGTATAGAGAGTTTCTTATTTTTACTTGAAAATGATTTAAGAAATGTAAGTGAGGGCCAGCTTTGTGGTTTGTGAGGAATTTATTGTGCTGCTAAGAGTTAATGTGGCTTCTTGGGCCCATACAGACTGGCTACATACTGTTAACTGGTAATCTCCCAAAGCAGAGAATCATTCAGTTTATGTAGTAATTTCCAGCATTTGCTTCAGTATTGGAGGAAATGGGTCTCAGTATTGGACATTAAAAGGGGAAGTGAGAAAATAAAAACAGGACAAAACAACGACAGAGCAGGAAAGAAGCAGCAGCAACCAATATTCCCTCTAATTTTTTCCATCCACGTGTTGAATACATTTTGTTATGTGCACTGAGTCATGTGCAGATGTGCATCACCAGTACAAACACATGCTGCTGGCTGTGGGTGCTTTGCTAATCAGCTGGGCGGCACTTGATTCTTACCTAGGTGGCTGCCCAACAGCACATCTTACAGGGAACACTGGCAGCAATTGCATCTCAGCTAAAGATTAGTCATTAATTCAGATGAAGCTCCTGTAGCAGACACCCAATCATTACGGTCTTGAGGAGACAGTAGGGTTGACTAAGGTTTCCATGACAACACAAAGCAGTAATGCTACTGATTTACAGGGTTTCAAGCAAAACACAGTACCTTCTCTTGGGCATCCTACTTCTAAAGGAAGATCTCAGGCAGAAAAGTGATTCCCCTTTTGCTCCCAGTGATTAAAAGGTGTGAAAGACTGAGTTGGCCATAAACTGCAAGACTCTGTATCCTAGTTCTCAAAGGATAAGGTCCCAAACATTTGCTGAGGTTGTTTATAGCATTAAATGGGCCGTTCTGTACTTAATTTTAACATTTTTAAAAATTTGACAGTATATTCTGTTTATTTAGCCTACCCTTGTTCAAAAGAATTCTGCCTCCAAATGGTAAATTAAGAGTAATTCATAAACTTCAATGGCTTTATTTGTTTTCATTGACTTATTTCCTATTTGATCTGTTTCCCCTGTACTTTATATAGCTGTTTGCCTTCTCTGAAATGAATGTTGGAAAATAAGTGTCAGTATACAGATATCTATACATATACACACAGATAACATGCATGCAATCATGTAAAAAGAACAGTCAAGTTGCAACGTCAAGCATTAAAAAGTTAGGAAATTCTAGAATTAAGATTGCCTATGCTATGTTCCCTTCCCCCCACCCTTTGGGCACACACTTTATGCTAGTGTTAAATGTTATATTCACATACTATTTTTTTCTAAAGAACTCCTGTTTTATTTAGTGCACAGGATGGATCAGGACCTGGAAATGAAACAGTACGGATCGTGTCCTGGACATTTTGGTATGTAATTTTGTAAGTCATTTTTTAGGCCTTTAAAAAAAATGTATAGAATTTCTGTTGTTTTTTTTCAACCATCAGAAACCATACTGATTTCCTACAAAGATCATAATGAAATTGCAATTGCAACCTTTCGATCCATAGTACATACTTCCACCATTTGAGCTAATGGTAGCAGTAGTAGACTGTAATATGTGCAGTAGCAGATTGGATGCATTTTGTTAAAAGGTTTCATAGCTGTTTGCTGGACAGCAGAGGAATTATGAGACTCAGGAATGCTGGGGTCACTTCTAGTTTCTGTAGGAGAGTGTGCTATAGTGGTTATAAACCCTTCTTTGCTTGGTCCACTTCCATCACTGCCACTGGCCCATTACGCCTGCTCCCTACTTCCAGTTGCTCCTGTTTACTTTCCCCACCCTGCCCCTGTCCTGCTTCCTCTGTTACTACTTCTGTTCTTGCCCCATCCTGCTCCCACAGCTCTTGCCAATAGCCTTTCATCCCCCAAACCCAATTCACCTCTGTTGACTCCTCTCTCTTGCTCTACTCCTTATATTTCTGCATTCATCACAGTGCTATTCAGGTGTGGACTGGCCACTCCCAGTCATGATAGAAGGACAGCATTTGAGTGAGTGATATTGCAATGTGGCACATGGGGTTACAGCTAGGGATGTTAACATTTGGCTAAATAGGTAACATATAACTGCTGAAAATCTCAGCAGTTGTAAAGCTACATGCTGCAGATTCTGCAGTATAAAGCTTAAAAAAGCTTTATACTGCAGAGACTGCAGCAAATCAGGGCTGTTAGCCCCTACCATCAGAGGCATAGCGAGGATGTTATGAGCCCAGGGCAAAAGCAAAATTTGCGGCACCCCCCCCCCCGGACAGGGCCCTGAACCTGGTGCACACGGGAGTGGCCCAAGGCAGGTTGCGGCAGCTAGCACCCCAGGCGGAACGCGCGATTGGTGCCCCCGCCTGCACAGCCATCAATGGAGTGATGTCATCATTGGGCACCCCGTGACGTCATCATTGGGCGCCCCATTGAAGGCGGCGCCCTAGGTGACGGCCGAGTTGGCCTATAGTCACGGGCCACCCCTGGGTGCACAGCAGAGCCTGAACCTGGGGGGCAGGGGGAGGTTGTACTGCGTCTTCCCCTACCCCCCTCCAGTTTGGGGCGGGCACTATCCCGCTGTTGAAGAGGGAGGAAGGTGGGGCTGGGGGCACAGAGGCAGGGAGGAGGCTTCAGCTGGTGGTAGTGGATGGAGGAGGAGCAGGCAAGCTGAGGGGCAATTACCCCCCCCCCACACCTCCTTTGCTACATCAGTGAATGTAAGAGATTAATTTACCTGTTAAAAAAACACTCAGAAAAAAACTTTTAAATAAAACTAACACACAACACGAGAATTGCCCTCACTTTCTTGAAGGCACTTGAAGCAATAAGTAGCCTAAGGCTGAGAATACACTGCAAGCGTGGCTTTCTGTCTGCCCAGAGGACTTTTTCTTTCAGGCTGTTGTGAGATTCTATCCTTAAGTAAAGGAGAGAGAGGTCTCTGTGAGCTGCTCTTCCAAATTCCACACAAGCCATTCAACTGAAGCCATAGATATCAAGATTCAAGGCCAGCCTTGCCTTTGGCAGATTGCCTCGCCAGATATTCACAATTACAATGTCTGAACATGTATAAGACTTTTAGTTGAGAAAGCCATATTTAATCCCACGTCTCTGCTATGACTGGGAGATGTGGGTGACCTACAGAAAACACCAGCATTTTCTTTGGAAAATCCGCAACAAAATGTGGGGGGATCGATCACCTCAGTAATGCCAACTCCTTTAGAAATCAGCCTCTGATTATCCAGCACCAGCTGAGGTACAGCGGGCACTGTGTGCACACGTCTGATATATTTTTACCAAAACTTCTACCTGCCCAACTTGTCAAAGGAGAAAGGAAACGGGGAGGCCAAAAGGAATGGTTTAGAGTAGTGTTTCTCAACCTTTTTTTTTTTTTTTTTTTTTATAAAATACCCCTTTTTAAAAATATTATAAGCACCCCTAGTACCTACAGTTTTCAGACAGAAAGTTTTTTCTACTATTGCAACATATTTGTTTAAACAACTTCATCGTATCTCCATCACTCCTTACAAGGTACACTGCCCATGGAGGTCAATGGGGCTGGGCTTTTTTATATGTAAAGGTACTGAGAAATGTATATGTCAATACCATGATGGCAATGTGTATATTATGTAAATAATACTGAATAATAATTGCCAAATGAGACCACTTCCCAACCTGCTTACAAAGGGCCTGATACAATTTAAATTATAAGCTAGGATTGAGCCCAAAACAATCTGTTGATATGACCCAAAAAGTTCCAGATAATAAGAGACCAATCAGTAAAAGCCCCACTGCCTGGTAGAGGTGATCTTTGAAGAAAATTGGAGAGACTTGGATTTACTTTTTCTGACAGCAGCGCTTTCTCTCACTGAATGTGGGGTCTTCAGGACAGGTTTCACTTTGTGTCAGAATAACACAGAAATGCGTTGTCACAGCTAACTCCATTCAGGTCAAAGCAACGTGTACCCCAAAGACAGAAGAACAAATCTCTTGAAGCTAGAAATCAAAACATCTCACCTCTTCACAGAGCTCACAAAAGATCTTGTTCACTCAGAGACACGAGTCATGACAACGCTCTCGAGAGAGAAACAAAACATCCTGCCTCTCTGTGGATGCACCAAGTGTTTTCATGTGGCATCTTACCATGTTGTTTAAATCGACTGCTTGGATGAGGAAGACTCACAAAAAGTCTGTCCATTATCCACACTGGAGCAACATGGTGATCTCACCACAGTGGTAACAGACCTGATCTCTCTGTGGGCTCTTGTGGAGCAGCAGGGAGTCTGCAGCGGTGTCTTGGAGGGAGAAGCCAGGGGTGCCTCTATTGCAGTGGTTCTCAAGCTTTTTGGCCTGTGGACCATGTGTCTCAATGTAAACCTTTCCACAGACTGCCAGCTGCTAATGGAAACTCACCTTTAATTACACAATTATGCCCAAGCCATTTTGCTAGTGCTGCAGCTGGGGAGAACGGTTTAATTTCAATTATTAAACAGATTAAATGTTTAACTAACTTCATTTTAAATAAAGTAAAATATTAATTTATGTCCAATACAAAACGTTTCAATGTTTTCTTTACTTATGGCACGGGTAGGCAACCTTTTTTGGATCAGGGGCCACTGACCTACAGAAAAATCAGATAGGGACCACACAAGTGAGAAACAAAACAACTCCTCCCAAAACCCCACTTAGGTGGCCCCCAACTGAGACACTTCACTCCTCTGGCATTCCAGCCCCAAGGAGCGAGGGGAAGGGACGGGGAGGTCTGAGGTTCAGGGCTTTCCATAGGCTAGGGGGTTCAGTGTGTGTGCAAGGGCTGCCAATGAATGGCATAGGGATCGGGTGCAGGATCGGGGTGGAAGGGGGCAAGGTTGCAATGTCTGGGTGGGAGGTAGGGTGCAGAAGCAGGCTGGAGTGTCTGGCCAGGGGAAGGGAGCAAGGAGGGGACTTGGGCAGGAGTTGGACTTCCCTGGTCTGGCACACACTGGACCTGACTGGTCCCAGATGAGGGATTTTTTTGGACCAGGGGAGGTCATTTCAGGACTCCTGGTGCCCCCCCCCCAGGCTTCTTTGCACCTCTCTCCTCCTGCAGCCCAGCTGAGCCCAGCACCCTGTACCTCCCCCTCCCCCCGCAGGAGCCCAGCCCGGCACCCCCCTAGCGTGGCGCCCGGGGGCAACTGCTCTCCCCTCGCTATGCCTCTGCCTACCATCCCAGCTTCTGGGGAAGTAGCTTCTCTCCCACAGAGATGTTTCCTCTCTGGGAGCCAGGCAGCCAGTCCCTGTGGACTCTCCTCCCGGAGAGGAGGCTTCCCCAGGAGCCTGAGTGTAACCAAAAAAACATTAACCGGTAAGATAATGCTTATCGGTTAAACAGTTACTTGGTTTCACTCAAACATGCCTAGGCACAGTGCCATGTGACCCCCTTACACCATATCATAATGCCCAGAGCTGGAAGCTAGTCCCAGATCTGCAGGACAGTAGTCACCGCTGCTGAATGAGTGTGGGGTCTAGGGATGTAAGCGACTACTCGACTACCCGATAAGTCATGTATGAGTAGTGACTCAACTAGTCGCCCCCCTCCCTTGCTGCCTCTATCAGAGAGAGGCGGGGGGGGGGGGAAGCAGGAGCCAGCGCTGGGGGGAGCTGGCTTTAAAAGCTGATTCCCCCCAGCACCGTCTCCATGGGGTGGAGGGGCAGGGAAACAGTGTGAGTGGGGACTGAAGCCCTGGGGGGGCTCTTGCTATATTTCAAAGATAGAGGTGGAACTGCAGGCGAGTGGGGACTGCTTGAATCCCCGCAGGCGGCTCTTACTACATTTAAAAGGCAGAGGTACAGAGGGGATAGGAAGTACTCCACCCTACCCCTTATCAACTAATCGAGTAGTCGACAGAAATTCCATCGACTACTTGATTAGCTGATTAATCGAAATGTAACATCTCTAGTGGAGTCAGCTTATTCTCCAACTCCTTGTGAAAAATATTGTGTGCAGTTTTGTCAAGTGCATCATCTTCTTGAAAAGGCATGACCCAAACACCTAAAGGCTGCTGGAGGTATAGTCAACCCTCACCCGCATTCCCTGTGAGCTGTGCAGCCACTCAGGAGCGATTCAGCTAGATTTTTTATTTCTACTTGATGGGCACATTTTCACATGCCTCAATGCACATAAAAAATTATTTCACTCATGGATGGAAAAAATCCACACATGGTTGAAAAAGATTAGAAGGAACATTGATTCCCCCCCCCCCCCCGCGCCCCAGTTCTAATTAGTTGTCACTGATAAAAAGACTAATTGTTCGGGTTAGCTCTATATAGTTCTTACTTTGTGAAACCTGGTTTCTTCTCCCACATTGTATAAGATGGCATCATATGATTCTCATACTATACATAGTAGAGAATAATTCATTCATCATTCATGTATTGTCTTTTTGTTTCTTTGCCGTTTCCGATCCTGGCTCAGACCGTGTTCCCTGGATCCAGATGCTGGGAATGTGCTCCTCCACATGTGGATATCCCTTGTCCACACAAAAATGGGGCACTTTTTACTTCCTCTCCTGCAAGTCCTGCTGATGGAGGTCTCTTCAGAGTTCTGCTGTATTTTTGACCCCAGCATTAAAAACAAACAAACAAAAAACACAAGTTAAGGACTACAAAAATAATGAGATTAAAAATAATAATGCCTTTTAGGTGCCTTTTATTTGCCTTCTGAGCTTTACATGTATGCTTTGGTCAGTTTCTCAAGCTTTTCTCCATAACAATGATGGTTAGAAACTTATCTTTTAAAAATACGAAAGCTAGAATTCTCCAAGAATCACATTTCCAGGAGCTTTACTAAGAACAGCAAATGACTATCATGAGACCTGTGACAAAATTTTAAGAGTTGGCAACACTGGATGGATCCATTTGGGAGAAAGAGTGGAGTCAGAGCAACCAGCACATGAAAAAACAAAACAAATTATGCACAAACATAGTGAGCTATCGAAAAGGTATGAATAAAGACATTACCTGACTAGCACATTACCTTCCACATCCTAATGACTTAACCAACTAACAATGGGTACTTAAGAACAATTTGCACCTTCTCATCGGCTTCTTATAACTTGAACACTCTAATTCACTGTTTTTTCCCCTTATTCTCCCCCCCCATCCCCTATTTATTCTCAGATTTGGACTTTTTATACTCAAATCACCTGAAGAAGTGGGTTGTACCCACAAAAGCTCATGATACCCTCTACATGTTTTGTTAGTCTTTAAGGTGCTCCTAGATGATTCATTGTTTTTTTAAGTTTTTCCAGTTACAGACTAACTTGGCTTCTCCTCTGAAGCTTATGCACAAACACACATTCTTTCTCTTCATGGAGCTAAACTTCAAGCTGTGCTAACCCATGGCTTGCGAGGGTTGTCAGAGCCAGGGGAGCCATTGGAGCAACTTACAGTCAATGTGGAAGAGGAAGGTAGTAAGACACAATGCATCTGGCCATTTGGCTCTTACTTCCCTTGGTCCAAGCACAGGAACAATCAAGTTGGGGTTGGGGGTAGGCCTTCAAAGCTGCTTGTACAAGGGGGATATGCCTGATGGACTAGTTGGGGAGGAAGCTTTGAGGCAGGGAGAGATTTTCTGGTTTTGGACAGTGTTTAGTACTTTATGGGCAGTAAATTACTCCAATCTACTATATAGTTGAGAGAGTTTGTCTGCCTGTCTGTTCGAGAACTCCTCCTACACAGTAAGAGCTAGGACCACCAAATTTGGTATACAGCTTCCTTTAATCATAACTTTAAAGCAAGACAAGGGTTTGGCTGTGCCAGGAAAATGAGATGTGGCTGGAACGGGATTGCTTCTCAGAAAACCATACAGAAAAGAGAATAGGATTGCCAGGTGTCCGGTTTTCGCCCGGACAGTCCAGTATTTGTGGCCCCATCTGGTAAAAAAAAACCCAGAAAATACTTAATACTTTTGCTTAACAAGTTTGGTCACCCCCCCCCCCTCCTTTTTTTTTTTTTTTTTTTGCTCAACCAATTTCCCTGCCATGTTCGGGATTTTTTGTGAAAGTATCTGGGTACCCTTAAAGAGAATCCCCAGGTAGGTGAAAGAAGCTAGCTATGAGCATGCCCCGCCCCTCAGGACTGCATCAGTTACCCTTTAGGGAGGGCACGGGAGGCCGAAGCTCCCCCTCATTTGTAGGGAAACATTGCTGGCTGTTCCCCTTCTTCAGGGAGTGAGGGGAAAGTGCAGTTCGCTGCATTCCTCACTTTGACTGGGGAGTGTAGGAAACAGGACTTGCCCCTGTGGGGGGACATGTACCCCTTCCCTGGCTGTGCCTACTGGAGCTGCAGCAGCCATTGAGAGGCACCAGTCACCTGGGCCCAAGCTGCTGTGGTGAGAGAGGACTGGGATAGTCCTCTCTCTCTGAGGCAGCCTGCATAGAATCACAGGAGTTGAAGAGATTCAGCAGGTCACTGAGTCCAACCCCCTGCCCAAAGCAGGACCAACCCAAACTAAATCATCCCAGCTAGGGCTTTGTCAAGCTGGGACTTAAAAACCTCTGAGGATGGAGATTCTACCACCTCCCTAAGTAACCCATTATAGTGCTTCTCCACCCTCCTAGTGAAATAGTTTTTCCTAATATCCAACCTATACCTCCCCCACTGCAACTTGAGACCATTGCTCCTCATTCTGCTATCTGTCACTTTGGAGAACAGTCTCTTTCCATCCTCAGCCTCTCCTCGTCAGTCATGTGCTCCAGCCCCCTAATATTTTTTGTTGCACTCTGCAGGACTTTCTCCAATACGTCCACATCCTTTCTGTAGTGGGGGGCCCAGAACTGGATGCAATACTCCAGATGTGGCCTTATCAGTGCCAAATAAAGGAGACTAATCAGTTCTCCAGATCTCCTGGCAATGCTCTACTAATGCACCCTAATATGCCTCTCTTGGCTACAAGGGTACACTGTTGACTCACATCCAGCTTCTTATCCATTATAATCTCCGGGTCCTTTTCTGCAGAACTGCTACTTAGCCGGTCGGTCCCCAGCCTCTAACAGTGCTTGAGATTCTTCTGTCCCAAGTGCAGGACTCTACACTTGTCCTCGCTGAACTTCATCAGATTTCTTTTGGCCCAATCCTCCAATCTGTTTAGATCCCTCTGGACCCCATCCCTACCCGCCAACATATCTACCTTTCCCTCTAGCTTAGTGTCATCTGCTAACTTGCTGAGAGTGCAAACCATCTCCCCATCATCCAGGTTGTTGTTAAAGATGTTGAACAAAGCCAACCCTAGAACCGATTCTTGGGGCACTCCACTTGAAACCGACTGCCAACCAGACATCAAGCTATTGATCACTACCTATTGAGCCCAACAATCTAGCCAACTTTCTATCCACCATTAACCATTTAACCAATCCATATTTCCTTAACTTGCTGGCAAGCATATTGTGTGAAGACTTCATCACCAGCCCCACTCCAGAGCAGTAACCTAAATGAAGCGTGTACATTTTCATTTTATTTTCCAAAAAACAAAAGTTAATTGAGATAAGGACCTGAGCAACGCCATGTAAATCTTCCAGTGATAAATAACATAAAATCTGCACTTTCCCTGCCCTAGTGACAGAGGAGGTACAACCAAACCAGATTCCACCACTACAAAAGCAGGGGCCCTATTTTGACCTCACAAATGACTTCCTAAGAGGTATTAGATAGCCTGTGGAAAAATATAAGCACCATTGTTTGCATTGTGCAGTTCACTGTCCTGCTTGATCCTTGGTTACAAGGTTGAAGAACCTATGGCCCAGGGCCTGGATGTGGCCCCTGGCTTGCCTGGATCAAGGCCCCCTTGAGGCTCAAGCCCCCCTCCCAGGATTGAGGAACCTATGCTGGCACTCCAGCCCTCTGCCACTGCACCACTGGGCTGGAGCACACAAAATCTACTAGACTGGGCCCCCATAGGCTCTGGCATGCCAGGGGAATGTGGGGAGGGTCTATCTGCTTCTCCGTTGGGGGCCACATCAATGAGGGTTTTTCTGTTTTGTTTGGCTTCTCACTTGTGAGCAGCCCCCCCACTGATTTTTCTGTGGGTCAGTGGCCCCGACCCAAAAAAAGGTCCCCCCCTTGCCATGGCTTGAAATTTCTCTGGGGTTAGTGGTGCAGCAGGGAAGTGTGTGTCTGTAAATTACCCAGCACAAAGGGCCATGATTCTGACCGGGGCCTCTAGTTGTTAGTCATACTATAAAAACTGACTAATAATGCAACCCACGCACAGACCTACCACTGGGCACCATTAGCTTGTGTGTGATGATGCCCTCATTACAGGCTCCGGATGCGCTTTAAATATGGGCCAGACTCTGACATTTGCAGATGCTAGGTCTGGGCGGTGGTTTTGTGCCCATCTCTAGCATTTCCGTGATCACCAATTACATATCACAGCAGGCCCGGCCCAGATCCAGCTCTCTGCGTCTTGCCCCAGCGCCCAGCCCATGGAAACCCAGGGTAGGGCAGCCCAGGCCGGCCAACAAGCCTGCGGCTGCCGAGCGTGCCAGGCGCCTCCCCTCCGCCGGGCTTCCCGCAGGGAGCGTGCCGCGCGCCTAGCCACTCCGAGCCGCCCGGAGCTGACTGACAAGCGCGGCACCCACTAGGCTGCAGCCTGGAGCAGCGCCCGGCCTGGCGGGGCTATGCCCAGGGCAGCCGCTCTCAAGCAGAAGCGAAAGCGGCCGCCCCAGTGAGGAGGCGGAGGGGAGGGGAGCGCAGCGCCCCCGCCCCTCGCGGCCAAAGGAGCGGCCCCTGGCAGGACTCCAGCACCGCTGCGGCTCCGTCCCGCGCCTCCCCCCGCAGACTGGGGCCAGGGGGGCTGGCACCAGCGGAGCGGGCGATGCTGCTCCAGCTGAGCGCCGAGTTTGATCTCCAGCGTGACGTGGTCCCGTGGCTCTTGGCTCAAGATCCGGCAGCGGCTCTAGGTAACGCTGATGCTCTGCGAGGCGCTTTCCGTCCTGCCCACGCAGGCTCGGTTTTTGTAGGGTCTCCCCCGGGAGCCAAATCTGTCTTGCACTCCGCTCAGCTGTCCTCGCCCGCCCCGTCTCACACGTGGCTCTGGCTTCTCAAGCGCCCATATGTGTAGCTATCTGCCCCCTTAAACCTCCCCTCCACTCCGCTCGCTCTAAAGCGGGGCACAGCACAAACCCGGGAGGGAGAAGTTTGACATTATGTGATGTTAATATCCACGCGGGGTCAAAAGCTGGCTAGAATCTAATTTTTCATGAGTCAGCACCTTAGATGAATGTATGGCAGTAATAACAACATACTGCTGCGTGGTGACAGTGTCTAAACAGCCCAGCTGTTCCGTGTGTTTAATTAAGCATGGGCTTAACTGAGTGAAGTAGTGTCTTATTTGGGCATGTTGTGAACCACTGCCAAAACACATCTGGAAATACCTGTCTGCCTTGATGTGTGCTTTGGTTTTCCCATTTGTATGCTGGTTGTGGCCAGCTGGGGGGAAGGCTGGGCTTGATTTTCCTGCTTACTTGGGGAACCATGTGGGGTACATTCACACCCTTGTGATCCACATTTATAAAAAAAAGCACATCCCCCCCCCCCAGAAATTCCTGCATACAGGCCTGAATGTCTACTTTAAAAGGGAAGCAAAGTTATTCCATATGGTGTGAGTTTAAATTTTAGATAGTTATTTATTTATTTTTTAAATGGAGAAGCAATGTTACATCTGTTATGGTAGGGAAGTGAAAATAGTTTTGTTACAAACCTGAGATGCAGACTGCACTTAAGGTGACATGAGAAGTGCTGTGAACAGCAGGAAGTAACCTATGTAGATTTAACTTCCTACCAGAAGATTACTGTCATATATGCTAGACATTGTCCCTTTCTTTCACAAAACTTTTCTGTCAGTCCCCAAAACCATACATGTTTAGAATACTTTCTCCCAGTTACCTCCTCTTTTAAAAACAAACATTTTTTTATCCATGTTGTAAGTGAAGGCTAATTAAAATTTGATTAATTGTGAAATGCCACAACAATGTCTGATTGCTAAATTATTCTGTTTGGTGGTGTGGTAGTTGAGAAGTCATGAATAAACCCATTGGATTTTTAGCACTATGGTTCCCCCACTCCCATCCATCCTCCCCTGTGAAATAACTGGTTCATCTTTTTTTTAAACTACAAAAGACTGAGTTCAGAAAAGTAGAAAAATAGCATAAAAATAATTATCTTGATAGAGACAGACACTAGTGTAGGTACTAAGTTGTGAATGTCTATTTGGACACCTTTTGATAAGGTGCATAGTTGATTTTTTTTTTTTTTTTTTTTTTACTTATCTGTGTATTGTTGCTCTTTAAAAGGGTATATATCAGATTGATTTCACCCCTGTCAAGCTTATCATAAACAAAGCTAAGTAGACAAGTTTCCATTATTTTAAAAATAAATTCCTTCTTTTTCCTCTTACCCTAATATCAGTAGTTCAAAAGTATTCTATGCATGTTATATATTGTTATCTACCATTACATACTGAAATAATTGACTGTGATATGGATCTGATCCCTACTGTGGACTTGGGACAGATATAGGTAGTGCCAGTCTTTTTAAAAAAAGCAAAAAACAAGTCTTTTAAAAAATAAGTCTTTCTGATGTCACTAGAGTTACTGTCTAGCATTTCAATTTCTGGTCAGCCTAGTGATTTTTCTGCCTTTCAAAAATATAGAAATTATATTTGTGCATAGCCACCCAGTGTATTGTAGCCAGCTAGTTAAACTACTTTGGGTTCAGTTCCTGTTAATACAGTTTCAAGCTGAGTAGTTAACTTGTAAAATCTCACACATGTTTAACTTTATTCTCATGACACAATTCGTATTAACCATGTTAAGCATCCATATAAGTTTTCTCAGTAGTGAAACTCAAATCACTGGATTTTGAACAAAAATATCTTGTATAATGCTGAACTTATTATACAAAAATATCTTGTATCCTGCTGATCGCATGTTTTGTGCCCACAAACAGACTTTCTCTAGTTATAGGTCTTACTTTGTAGAAGCATTGTGTTTGTAAAACACTGGTCAGAGCTGAAGAAATTAAACTATTTAAAATAAACACATGAAAATATTTAAATTTTCAACTGTTTTGAAGGAAATCTGTGCTTATTTTTGCTTAGCACAACCATGTGAGTGTTCAGGAGACAAGCAGCACTTCTTGCTATGAATTAAAACTGCTATATTTGAACAAAGTTTTCCTGGCTATTTGGAATCTGTTGGGAGTGGCTACCAGCTGCAGGGTCGCAAACAGCCATCGGTATACAGGAAACTTCAAGCAAGTTTCAGAATTGCTTGAAAACTGATTTAATGGTCTTAAAAATCATTTTAATTTCTAGACGTTAAATCATTTTTTCATTTAGCACTAAATATAACATTGAAAATTAAAACATTTCAGAGGGTAGCTGTGTTAGTCTGTAACTTTAAAAACAGCAAGTAGTCCTGTGGCATCTGATAAAGTGGGCTTTGCCCACGAATGCTCATGATACTATACATATTCTAAGGTGCCACTGGAGTATTAGTTGTGATTAAAAATTCATGTTTTCTTCCTTGAAGATGTGAGAGTGTTATGCAGTCACTCTTGGAATTTCCAGTGATGTAGACATGGGGCATAGCTAGGATCAAGGAAAGAACTATATACTGAAAGCAGGTTGGTCTCAAGCAGGCTCTGATCATTAAGGGTATGTCTGCACTACGTGGAAGATCGACTCTGCTATGGTCAATCTTCTGGGGTTTGATTTAGTGGGTGTAGTGTAGTCTCGCTAGATTGAACTCAAAGGGCGCCCCCATTGGCACAGGTACTCCTATTCCTTGTGAGGTATAAGGGAAAACAACAGGAGAATTTGATCCCGTTGACCTTCCGTTGCGTGAAGGTACATCGACTCCATCTACATCAGGTAGGTAGCTGGAGTTGCGTATCTTACTTTGACTTTCCCATGTAGTTTAGACCAGGCCTAATTGTGTTAGCATAAAACAGTATAAAAATACCTGACCATATGGAAGAGGTATACTCTTTACCAGCCTCATGTGATAACTATAAAGTAAATAGAGTCAAACCCAGCTAATAGCCTAACAGGAATCTTGAAGAATTTTTCCATTCACACTTGTTGAGCCATATTGCTCTTACAGACTACCATACAGTGGTTAAAATGTAGCTATCAAATGTTTTTGTTGTGGACTACATTTCCTCTCTCAAATAACACCCAGTGTGCCATGTAACAACCTCTTGACAACCACAGCCTCCAGAAAAGTGGCATAAGGAAAGCATGTATTTTTATTGTCTTTAATAACGATATTTCTTGTTTGTTTGTTTTGTTTTGAGCTTCCCTGTTACCTGGTCTTTCTCTTTTCCCTTCATGTCCATCTTGGCTTTCTCATAATCTTCCCCTCCTCCACCCTCAGTCTCTTATCTCTGCTTCCTTGACACATGGGATCATTACAAATGCTCTTGTGCTGCTTTGTTTCCAGGTACCCCAATGCAGTGGTTCTCAAACTAGGCTGTCTGGAATGTATTTGGGTGGGAGGGCACAAAAGGATTTAGGGAGAAAAAACAGTTTACTGTGCACACTCAGAGCTGGGTGGCCCGTGAGCAGTAGCTGTTGACTGGACACCAGCTGTGAAGGCAGTGCCACTGCCAGCAGCAACACAAAGATGAGGGTGGCAGTACTTAAAGTATAAATACTTCCATGCCACCCTCACTTCTTCTCTGCTGCTGCTGACAGTGCTGCCTTCAGAAATTTTGCAAAGAGATGGTTGAATTCCATTACCATGACAATTAGAACTGTTACATCAAGTATGGTTTTCATATGATTCAGTAGGTGAGTGGGGAATGTTTAGAAATTAAGCTCCATTTCCATAAGCTTTAAAACTCATTGCATCTCATTTGAAGTTTAATTTAGGATTAAATAGAACTCTGTGTACTACACTATCATTCTCAAGAAGAGAGGAATTTTTTGATGCACACAATGCTGAAGAAAGGCCTCCATTTAAGTGTTTTTACAGATGTATCACTAATGCTGATTTGTATTAAACATATAGTTCTACAATGATTAATCCAAACAAGTGTGTTATGCCTTTAAAATTTCTCATTTCAGACACTTTTGGGAAGAGTGCAGCAACACTGTACACAGTAAATGTTGAAAGAAATGGAAAAATTATTTATACCTGGAAGGTAAGTGTGACAGGGCAGCGCAGTCCCGCACTGCAGCCCCCCGCCGTGAACGCCCTGTTTACGGCACCGAGGGCAAGGTACCGGCATTGTGCCGGGTGCTCGCGGGCCGCAGAAAGCCTTGCAGCCCCAGGCGCGGCGACTGAAACGCGGCCCAGACGCAACAGGGGAGACGGAGCCACGCACATGATGTCAGAACGGCGTCACGTCAGATGCCGGGGATGGTGGGAGATTTAAATGCCGCCTGGTGCTAAGAGAGGGAGGAGGTGTGGCATATGTGAGTGTGGGCGCGCATCAGCCAGGCCCTCGTGGAGCAACGGGAACCCGAGCCCGGCGGCAGAGCAGGGCAGCCGAGCCGCTGGAGGTCCAGGTAGGCCCTGGGCAGGGGCGGCAGGACCAGTGCGAGAGAGGAAGTAGCCCAGGGCAGGGCAGCAAGCGCCTGCGGGCTGATGGGTTTCAGCAGGGACCTCCCCCCCCTTCCCCCCGTCAGCCGGACCGGACCACACCACAGAAGGTCCACGTCCTTAGGGCCCTGGGCTGGGGCCCATGAGTGAGGGCGGGCCCGGGCCCCCCTCACTCCCGGAGGAGGGAACACCTGGCGATAAATGAGGGAGATTGCCCATAGCTGGGGGGTGGGGGTGGTGGTGCACTGAGGCACAGCGCAGTTAAAGGTATAGGCAGACTTGCTAATGTAGCGACTCCAAGGCAAGACTAAGGGGAAGTGCAGGACCTTCTGACGGGGTCAGGGTAAAGACAATATGGCAAACCGACCGGACTGGTCACAGTAAGTCTATAGCATAGAAGTCTGTTCAGATGTACCAGAAAGTACTAGTTCATCTAATTTAATCTAATACTTGCATTTTACATTTCTTTTAATTAGGAATTAAAACCAGTATTTTAATTGAATACAGGTTTTGGGTAACTTCAGGTTACTTACAAAATTGTTTTTTTCCTTGGGGTGAGGCTGGAGGGACTGGGAGTGAAATCCTGGCTTAATTCAAGTCCATTGGAGTTTTGCCATTGATTTTACTGTGAACAGAATTTCATCCTGAACAAACATCCATTACTTAGACAAATTCCTCATAAACAGCACATTCTTCCATCTTGAGAGCTGAGTTCCTCAAGGGAGGCAGAATCTACTGAATTCAAGCAGAGCTATTTCTCTTAAACATGGTTCTGTATAAGTGACATCTTTAAACTTTTTAATGGTAAAAATAACCTCTTTATGCTATGCTTCATGTAGTTTTAAACCCTACCTATAGTGGTCATGAACTATGAAGTATCTTTAACTTTTTGAGTATCCTTCTAGAGTTACCCTCACTTCGACTTCAGTAGCCTCCCTTTAGGGACCTGTTCTCCCTAGTGCATGTAAGGAAGAAAAAACACTCTGTATGAAATCTTGTGGAGTTGCAAGGAATTCAGAAGTTTGTTGGGGACAATTCCTGCTCTGGAAGAATTTGGATTCAGTTAGAAAAATCTAGTATCCACCCAGATTCATGTGGATTTTAGGGGATCTGCTGGGAACACAGACTGCAGGGCAATGGACTTCCAGTGGAACTGCATTGCCAGGGATGCCCCTGCTTTTTCTTTGACTTGCCATCTCCCAATAGCAGAGCTGAAAGCATGCAGAGCATCCAGCAGGGCTTCTAAAAAGAAGAGGGAAGGAGGAGGCTGCAGGAGAGCAGAATTCCCTTTTCTGCATGTAGGCTCTCCTTTGCATGAGGACCTCATGGAGAGTTATGGTGCCTTTATGCATCACCTGGCAGTATTAGCAAGCCTCCTTTTTGTCTTGTCTTGTTCTTTGTTTTTAGTATTTTAGTTTCATGAGATCAGATTCTTGTATTTCACAAAAATCCGTAAATATTTTATTCTGAACCATGCAAAGTTCATTTGTGCAGCTGTTGACAGCAAATCTGGGCACCACAGACTTGAGGAGGCCACTTTTTGTTCATAAGGGGGAAAGTGCCTTTTTTCTAGCATGTATGGAATGTTTCACTAAGCATTCCAGGACTGCAGATTGGGCAGTCTCATCACTTCATATGGCATTCAGGCTCTTGAGTAACAGTAGCAGGATTCACTGAGCTTGCTCAGCATGTTTGCCTTCCCATCTCCAGCTACAGGTTGAGTCTTTTTAGTTCAGCACCCTCGGGACCTGGCTGGTGATGAACCACACAGGAGGTCAAAATTGTCTAGCAGCACTACCAACACTTTCACTACTTACTGGGCTCTTAGAAGACATTTAGGGGTAAATTAGAGCTAAATAACAGCACAGAACACTGAGAGTGAGCAGTGTAAACAAACTGTGTGGGACCATGGGAAACTTATGGATGTTGTTGGACCAGGGATTCTGAGACTAGAGAAGTTCAACTTGTAGTTATATTTCCTAGGGCTGAAGTACAGTAAACTCTGCATGCTGTGTAATTCCAGATGATGATAGTGGGGTGGAAGGGATATCCTGAAAATTGAGTGTAGAAGAGTGAAGAATACTTTTACATGAAGTTTCTACTTCCTAAACTGCTCTATCCTGATGAACATGTTTTTTGTTAATTCCCTTGTCTCACCAAAGTAGGCTGATCTTCCCCCTGGGTAGGTCAGTCTCTCAGGGCTCATCTAGACTACACTAAAGTGTCAAAAGGGGATATGCAAATTCTGCGGAAATTTGCATATCTCTTCTGATCTCACTTTCGAAAGCAGAGCTGTCGAAAGTGAAAGTAATCAAGATGCATTTTTTTCGGCAAGCCCCACCCCCTTTTCGAAAAGCCGCATAAACCTCATTTTTTGAGGAAAAGCGGCTTTTCGGAAAAGGGAGGGTGTTGCCGGAAAAAATGGATCTTGATTACTTTCACTTTCAAAGCTCCGCTTTCGAAAGTGAGATCGGAAGAAGATATGCAAATTCCCGTGGAATTTGCATATCCTCTTTCAACTCTTCCATGTAGTCTAGATGAGCCCCTACAGAACCAGCATCTGGAGCCTTGCACAGTTGGGAAGGCCACAGGTATGTTTTGTTTGGGTTTTACAATTTAAAACATATTACTGGAGTGAAGAGTACTCCTCAGAATATTGTCACCACTGGACAAATTTGAGGGCTGGTCATATGTTGTATTTTTTTAAAAAAGCATGCATCCTTTGAGTTGTCTGTATGAGACAAACAAATATAGTGTCTAACATTCTGTGGGATCCATGCAAGCCTTAATGTCCAGATAGATTCCTATTGAAGTCAGTGAGACTACATGCAGGATTGTGTCCTTCCATGCTGGTGCAGTTGCATGATGGGGGTCTGAATTATCTCAAATCCTTGTGTAGTCTAATTTTTTTCCTCCAGGCGTTGAAATTATATGCAAAAAGTATAAATTCCATCCTGCACATAAAACACTGTTTGCATCAAATTGCTAAAGCTTAGGCTATGTCTAAACTACGGAGCTTTTCCAGGGAACGCGTCTGCTCTTCCACAAAAAATGTCGGAAGAGCAGACGCGCTCTTTTGGAAGCCCTGTCTTCCTCGTGCCACAAGGAAGAAGGGCTCTTCTGAAAGAGGAGGTTTTTCCAAAATTTGGCCCAATGTAGATGGGCCAAATTTCAGAAAAGCCTCTTCCGACAAAACTATCGGAAAAGGTACACAAATTGCTGAGCACGATTTGCGTACCTTTTTCCGATAAAAAGCAGCACTGTAGACATAGCCTTAGGAAATTGACCATTTGTAAGCCTTAAATTGAAATTCTGGCTTCACTGAAGGCACCTGGAGTTTTTGCCATTGACCTTAATGGAGGCAGGATTTGACCTGAGGTGGTGATTTTTGTTTTGGAGTAACTTATTTGATTGACTGATAAAGTAGGTACAGCAATACATTTGTTGTTCTCTTATGTATGACAAAACATTTCCACCTGCTGATGTTTGCATGACTCTTTTCTTTTTGTGCAGGAAAAGGCAAGATCTTGAATTTGTCAGTTAGCCACACATACAGTAAAGTTTAGATAAAGTCCCATTTTTTACCTACTTTAAAACTGTTGCAAACTGGTGATGAATATCTTCTGAATTATGAGTGGTTTTTTTTCGTGTTTCTACTCTGTAATTAATGCACAAAAATTATATTGAAAAGCTTTCTTAATTTTATTCAAGATCAGTAGAAATGTATTACTGCAGGTTTCCTCGTTTCCTCGTTCTTCCCTATATTTACTGACGACTTACCCGGCATTGCTCGGGTCCTTAACTCTAAGTTTTGTTTGTTTGTTTTTATTCATTTACATAATTGTTTTGGGATGGCGCTGGGAATGAGGGGTTCAGTATGTAGGCTGCCCCAGGGAGAGAGAACTATTCCTGCCTTCTCTCACCATAGCAGCTTGGGACTAGGTGAGAAGCACCTCTTCATAGCTGCTGCAGCTGTAATGGGCACAGCCAGGGGAAGAGTGCATGTCCCTTGGCTGGGAGACAGACAGACACACAGGCAGACAGACACAAACAGATAAACTCTTTGAAATATAGTAGATAGCTGTCCCTTTCTCCACCTCGCCCAAGGAAATTTAGACTGATTTTTTTTTAATATAATCACTGTAAACTGTATACAATCAGTGAACCATCATTTTTGTGAGACACACTTAAACATGTGAGTCTTTCTTGCTGGCTCTCTACCAGCAGTTAACTTCAACACTTGACAAAGCATTTCATGTTCATATTGACATTATCAGCAGCCTGATGCTCAAATAAGGATGTAAACTAAACTGAGCTATTCTGGCTTGTGTCCCATTAAACACAAATGGAAAACAATCTGTATCTGCGAAGTGGGAAAAGACCAAACATATTGTGTGTGTTTGGGGAGGGGGATGGATAAGTGGAAGCAGGAGGGTGGACTTTGTATTCAAGCTTTTACTAAAATTACAGAATAATGTCAAGATTAGAAAAAATGTGACTTCTGTTTTTTAAGGCATATACAGTTGTCACAAGGGTTAGAAGAAAAAAACCCCTTATTGGTCACAAGGTAAACACTTCTGCCCTGAAAAGCCAAGTAGGAATCCTGTAAATGCACTTGGTAACAACGCTAGCATAAGAGAGGCTTGATGTGGAACTTAATTGATTATTGCAGCTATGATTCCAGTGTTTATGAAATACACTTCTTTTTTTTTTTTTTTTTTTGTTAAGCAAAGTACAGAAAATAACAGATTATTGCTCCTGCTCCGACTGAAGTCAGTAAGGTCTTCAGTTGGTCCTGCTCAGGAGTGCACTTGATTAATTGTAATTCAGTGGAACTTAAGCACATGCTTCCCTCCCTCCCCCAATGAAATAGGAGCACAGAAGAGTTTTGTTTTTGAAAGCTTAGTTGGTGGTAGCATGTATAAAAAAACTAAGAAAATGCATGGTCAGGCCCAGGGCCGGATTAAGACCTTTAGAGGCCCTAAGCACTAAAAAGATTATGGTGCCCCCCCCATATGTAATTCAAAATAAAAACAATACTATACCGTAAAATCTCTCTCTTTTTTTTTGGTGCTCCTGTTTTGCTGGTGCCCTAAGTCCGTGCTTAGTCTGCCTATTGGGCAATCCAGCCCTGGGGCCCTTATATGTACTTAAACCCTTTCTTTTTTCAGTTAAAAAAAAATTCCAGCATTTTACAAAAAACAAAAAATCATTTTTCCTGATTTTTTTTCTTTTATCTTTCAAATTTATAAAAAATAACTGTTTTTAGGGAAAATACAATTGTATGAGAACTATGTGTTAAAATAATACATTAGTTTATGTTTATACACAAAGCTGCGTAATGAAGTAAGGCTGTTTCTTAGTCTGGAAGACACATACAGTGAACAAACAGGCACACACAAACCCTGAAGTGCGTGTGAATCTGTACTTACTGATGAATCTCATGCCATCACATGTACATTTCAAGCTGTTAGTTGATGATAGCTTAAAGATTTAACATAGTAAGATAGGAAGAAAATGAAAATCTGTATCAGAATATGTTTCAGAATGCTAGGAAGTATTCAAAAGCTATTTTAAAAAAAAGGAGAAAAGGATGACGTTGAGCATACAAGCTGCAAATGATGTGGCTCAATTATTAAATGTAAAAATTTATAGGCTAATACTAGGTCTGCAAAAGTAAAATATTTATTCAAATGAAAAGATTTATTTGGAGATTAGAGATGTATTGTTTCTTAAACTCACAGGTGGCATTTTGCTTTTAGTTGTTTTAGTTCTACATCAAATCACATTGATGAATGGAATTCAAAGCATTAATCTACTGAATAATTCCCATCTTTCTATTCACTAATATAAACCTCGATATTTACGCAGATAAATTAATATTTTTGCATTAATTTTCATCTTTTTTTTGGTTGTGGTAATAAACTCTTATTAAATTCTTGATTAAAAATAAAATAAACTGAAAACAAAGGACCTTACATATACTTCATAAAACAAGATGTGGGAATTTTGCTAACTATGACAGATCCCTTTTCTCATGCTCTATTATTTAAAAACAATGGCGTTGTATTGAGCAGACTCAATGATTATAGTTTGATGAGTGCAAGTCTGCATAACTGGATGTAGCCTTATTAGTCTTGTAACTTTATGCACGCTTTGAGAGAGGTAGTATAGGTTAAACCTTTCTAGTCTGACACCCTTGGGACCTGACCAGTACTGAACCAGAGAATTTGCTGAACCACGGGAAGTCAATATTGTCTAGCAGCATTGCCAACACTTCCACTGCTTACTGGGGTCTTTGGCTCTAATTTACCCCTAAACATCTTCAAATAACAGTGCAGATCACTGAGAGCTAAGACTGGTGGCTGTAAACAAACTTTATGGGACTACGAGAAAATTGGCCACGCCCATGATAAATTGACATCCAGCTAAGTAAAATTATGCTGGACCACAGATG
The DNA here is from genome assembly GCA_032595735.1 of Pelochelys cantorii. Taxonomy (NCBI): domain Eukaryota; kingdom Metazoa; phylum Chordata; order Testudines; family Trionychidae; genus Pelochelys; species Pelochelys cantorii. Next base: position 324,741,725 of record CM064326.1, on the reverse strand, counting down.
TTGCCGGACTAGAGAGATTCAACCTGTAGCGTCTAACTGAAAATGGAAATGCAACAATATTGCCAGTCAAACATTGAAATAGATCTGGAAAACCTGAAACATGAAAAACCGTAAAGAGTATTGCTTAGAAAAGAGTAGACTAAGGGGGGATATGATAGAGGTATATAAAATCATGGGTGGTGTGGAGAAAGTGAATAAGGAAAAGTTATTTACTTGTTCCCATAATATAAGAACTAGGGGCCACCAAATGAAATTAATGGGCAGCAGGTTTAAAACAAATAAAAGGAAGTTCTTCTTCACACAGCACACAGTCAACCTGTAGAACTCCTTGCCTGAGGAGGTTGTGAAGACTAGGACTATAACAGAGTTTAAAAAAGAGCTAGATAAATTCATGGAAGTTAAGTCTATTAATGGCTGTTAGCCAGGATGGGTACGGAATGGTGTCCCTAGCCTCTGTTTGTCAGAGGGTGGAGATGGATGGCAGGAGAGAGATCGCTTGATCATTACCTGTTCGGTTCATTCCCTCTGGGGCAGCTGGCATTGGCCACTGTTGGCAGACAGGATACTGGGCTGGATGGACCTTTGGTCTGACCCAGTATGGCCATTCTTATGTTCTATTAGAAAAGAAATAGTTTAATTTATTTGTGTTCAAAAGTAGTTTAAAAAACCCAGTACATCATTATATAAATCAGCTGATAGATGATGGTTTTTTTTTTTTTTTTTTACAAGATAGTAGACTTTGAGTAATTGTGCTGACAATCTGGAGCTTTTGAATAGCTTGTAATGTCTATTTAGTGTTTGTCTAAATTGTAATCTCTACGGTAGGAACTCTCTTCCTCCAACTGCGGGTAGACTACTGGGCTTTGTGGAGCCTCTCTGCAGAGCCCTGTGGCATTACAAAATTTTTATCTATATCCACATCTGTAACTGCAAAAATGAGCCGTGGAGATCCACAGATGCAGATACCTGCGGAACTGCAGGGCTTTACCTCTCTGCACCCAAATATGAAGTTCTTAGCCACTGGATCTATATAATTGCAGATCTCCCAGATCTGGTGCATCCTATCCCAAAATATCCTATAGAGGACCAGCAGAGAATCCCCTTCCATTATGGACAAAGGGTGCCATGATATTACTTCATTGCCACTCTGTGCTTGTAGAGCTTGAGCAGAGAGCCTGTCACATATAACTGTTCTAAAAACCAAACCAACCGCAAAGAACAACACCCATCCAACCCCCTCCTTCGTATTTTCTTATTCCCATTTTTTGGAATTGAAGTAACATGTATGAAAACGGGCAGGAGTGAACAGGAATGGAAAGGAGAAAGCAGTGTTTAACATGTTTATGTAAACCTCAATAAATTGATAGTTATTTCATTTAATTTACAGGGAAGTGGGAGAAATACTTGCATTGGATTATATGATCCTCTTAATAAACACAATGAGGTAAGGCTAATGCAACATCTAAATCTGGCTAGGAGACTATCTCTGCTTTCTGGGTTCTCATACCCTACAAAATGATATTCTTATGTCTGTCCAAAGTGTTTGTTTTTAAATAGAAGTTGCTATTGTGACCTTTCCACACCCCAGTGTAAAGCTTTCATCCCAGTGTAAAGCATTTGTAGCACCCTGTCTGCATAGAAGTCTAATTTATTTGACACTGCATTGGCCATCTACGAACCTGAGTCCTCTCCTGTGTCTAAAAAACAGCCTAACTGAACATCTTTTCTAAAAAGTAATTATTTATTTTGTTACTTGTATTACATGTGCGCCCACAAGGTTCTGTCTGCTGCCACATGTATATGCCACATGATCCTGCAAGAGAAGATTGTACAGTACAACGGTTGGATCCATGTGGACAGCCTGTGCAGAACTGTGTGGAAATTAGTGGGGTTTTATGCTGACTTCAAGGTTTGCCTGTATAGATCTAGTGGCAGATTGGGTGCGGAAGAAAAAAAGCAATGCATAAAGGGTGGAGGAGAGTGCTAAAACATAGGATCAGAATATAGTTCTTCTGGCCTTTGGAATGTTTGTTTAAAGAAATACTCATCAGTGGTGTTTTCCTAAGAAGTAGAAACTTTAAAAATAGTTTGTACAAGTATTAAGTAGGTGAATCAGAACAAGCTACATTATGTATTTAGCTCAAAATGTATTTCTCAATAGCATCTGTATACCTTTGAAAAAGATCTACACATAATCAGTTGTTCGATCAACAATGAAAAGACATTATTAGGTAAGTGTTGTCTTTATCTCATTAAAATATACTATGTCATGATAAAGAAAAGTTTTTATATTACTAATTTGGTAAATTTTTAAATCTAGAAATAACAAGAAATATTTTATTCATACAGCTCTTTACAGTATACTTTTTTGCATTTTTAAGGAATATGTCACTAGAGTATCTAGGTGAAAATGTGATTACTGTGACTGCTTTTTTTTTTTTTTTTTTTTTTTTTGGGGGGGGGGTCTATTTGGAAACAGACTGCTTTTTAAGTTTCTGCATATCTAGTACATCTGCGGTAGCTGTTGTGGTGTTTCTTTAAAGTTTGGCTCACAAATGAATTTTTGTCTGTTAGATTTGATGTGATTTGATATTTGGAAATTCCAATAAGATGAAATTGTGAATATACATATTTTGTTTTTTGTTAAGTAGCAGTCAGTTTTCTTCAGTCAACAAAGGAAGAAAGAGTAAATCAACTACTGCAGCCAGGTACCAAAAGTGACATTTTTAATTTGAAGGTAAAACTGACCTTGTTGCTGCGCTTCAGAGGGGTAGCTGAGTTAGTCTGTAACAGGAAAAACTTAAAAAACAACAAATAGTCTGGTAGCACTTTAAAGATTAACAAAACGTGGAGATGGTATCATGAGCTTTCATGGGCACAACCCACTTCTTCAGATGACTGGTGTGTTGGAAGTCCAGAACGAAGAATAAATGGGAGAAGAAGGGGCGGGGGGAAGGGAAGAAGGAAAAAAATGTGTGTGTGGGGGGGGGGGAGGGAAGATTGCGGTTTTGCAATACTAATTCTGTGTGTATCTTTTTATTTTATAGAACAAAACTTTATAAAACAGATTCATATATAGTTTGAAACTTGTGTTCTTTTTGCAGTTTCTAAGTGTTTGGCCTTGCTCATTGAAATTCACCCAATTAATAACGTAAGAGTCCTAAAGGCTGTGGATAGCTGTATCCGAGTACAGGTAAATGATTCAACTAATCTGAATGTAACTTTTATTTATATCTTTAAAGTGAAAAGCACAAGAGTGTATAAGTACAGGCCCTTCCCCAAGTTACAAACATCCAGCTTACAAACATTCACGCATCCAAACAAAAGCTCACCTGCAGCCTCAGGGGATCTGTGCTGCCCCCTACTCCTCTGGAGTCTTCCAGCCTGCGCTTGCACTTCTTGCCACCTCCTGGTGAGCCAGGGCTGGTTGCAGCCTGCAGGGGCTGGGGGCCATGGCTGGGGACTGGTTGTGGAGGCTGCCTGAAGTGGCGCTGTGCCTGAGCGGTGGGGGTGAGGTGGGAGAGGCAGCCGGGGGATGTGGCTGGCTATAGGAGTCCGCACAGAACCTGCAGGGGCAGGGCAACAGGGAATTCCCAGGAGTCCTTTTCAGAATTTCTACCTACCTTCTCATCCTCCTCTGATCAAACCTGCCTTTCCTCAAGCCCCAGCATTCAAGGTTAAAAAAACTATTTCTACTATTTTCTCATTGCAAATGTATAGTATTTCGGCTACATTCTGGGTTATATATGTTTTATGGGCTAGCCTGGGAACCTAAACCACCATTTATAACACGATTCCTATGGGAAAATGTGTTCTGAGTTCCAAACAACTGACTTACATACGACCTTTTGGAACACAACCTGTTTGTAACTTGGGGATTTCCTATACCTGTTTCATGTTACCCATGCAAATATACTGCATTATGTAACTCAGATACAGTATGATTTTGTAATATTTGTGTTTCAGTATAAGTTGACTATACTGTTGATTTGAACTGTCTGTTTTATCTATCTTGAATATTTCCAAGATTATATTTGTGATGGAATCGTCCCCAGGGTGCAGCCTGAACTTTCTCCAGCCTGGGCATTTGTTTCAGTGCCTTGCTAGTGACCAACAGCCACCCCTCCAGGTGCTGTTATCACTCAGCACATCTGCATGTGGACTCCCCCCACACCCAGCCTAGATTGCATGAATGCTTCCAGAGCCACTCATGAAGGCACCAGCCAAATCACCCTAGCTTCTGGCACCATACCTCAGGAATATACATTTTAATGTATTAATTGATTCACCCCAGCTTTTGTATGGCAAATCTGCTCAAGTTTTAAACTTCATATAAACTTACTGGTAAAGGTAAACAATAAAATAAGTTTGACTATGAAGAGAGAATTTAAGTGACTGTAAGTGTTGGGCAAGAAGTCAGAGTAGTTACCAAAATAAAATAAAATATAAACACACAGTCTAAACTCTCAACCTCATTAGACTGGGCACAACTAGAGCAAGCCATTTTTCTCACCCCATTGGATATTGCAGTTGATAGTACACAGATTTCACTCTTGAAATCTGGGCCAGTCCCCTCAGTTGGAATCTTAATTTTTGTCATTGTCCTTATTGCCTGGAATTTTGGTGAAGGGGAAAGGCCAACCGTGGGCCACTATGTTTACCCTGAGGGTATATGTTTGGAGAAAACAAGTCCAGGAATGTATGGTGGGCATAGCTGAGTCCTTAAGCAAAGTCAAGCAATTCCCTGGGTGTGGCCTTATGCCAGTGAGTCATTGCATTGTAACTCCCTTGCTGGACAATAACTGTTGCCTCTCCTATCTCATAGGACTGGAAGGGACCTTGAGAGGTCATCGAGTCCAGTCCCCTGCCCTGACGGCAGGGCCAATTACCATCCCTGACAGATTTGCCCCAGATCCCTAAATGGCCCCCTCAAGGATTGAGCTCATAACCATGGGTTTAGCAGGCCAATGCTCAAACCACTGAGCTATCCCTCCACCTGGGTGTTGGTTGTTCTCCTTGCTGTTGTCTCTATAGTATAGAGCCAGTATCTGGCTGAATCCCCAATTTTCATCATGTTTTAGAGACAGCAATACAACATAATTCTCATAACTTCATATGCATTATTGATATACATATATGAATAGAGAAAAGACTTTCTGCAGATCCCCTGATATCTCACATGACATGCTTTATATGCAGTATCACAGCTATATTCAGAAAAGGAATAAGGGGGATGGTCTGCCAAGGTGTAGAGCATACCAATATTCATAACAACTAACAATGATTTTCATCTGTAGTAATGCTGATGCTGTTATTTATGGAAGATTATCAATGTGGCAGGCTGTATACAAAAGTTATTCTGCTGTCAAATAAACTTCTTAAAATTGTAAACAACTTGTATTAGCTTTAGCAACAAAGCCTCTTGACCATTATTTTCACATAATTTCCTTTTACAGTTTCTCTATCCAGTTGCAGACAAAAGTTCTTTTCTGGAAAACCAGCTCTTACTAATTTCAGAAGATAAATGTAAGTATTTGAATTAATATTTTAAAAATATATTGCATTTCTTGTCAAACATGGGCATTCTACTATTTTGAAACAGTGTAGATTAGAACAACATTGCTTGTTTGTTTGTTTATTTATTCATGGAAAGGGCATAGAAAAAAGAGCAGGCTCAGCTAATAATATTATGGATGCTATTCCAACAAAGGTATGCTTTAATAAGATTTTCCGATATTGGAGGAATGGCCAATCTTGACTGTGTTCTTATTTTATTTTTGATTAACGAATGCATTGTTCATCAGCAATTTTTTTTAAAGAACTGAAGGGGAAATTATGCTTTCTCCTATACTGATATAAATTCAGAGCAGTTCTGTTGACTTCAGTAGAGCCACCCTTATTTTATGCCACTATAAATAGGATAAGTCTTTGGATAGAAATTCCAGAAATTAAAATGGGTATTATAATGCTACTGCTGTAGTTTATAGTATCTACTGGCTATATCTTGTCGTCCTTAGGGAAGACCTCAATGACTTTGATGGGAGTTTTGCCTGAGTAAGGACTGTGAGATTTGTTTTATCTTTCAGATTAACTCTTATATCAGAAGTTGATGTTTCTTGATACTAATATAGTAGCTCACAACTTTCCAGTGGTAGGATGTTAAACTGTTTTGCTAATCATACTGAATATTTTTAAAAAATTGAATTTCAATATTTTTAATTTTAAAGATATCGAACAATTTCACATTCACGTTCTCACAGAAGACCACCACAAAGTGGTAAGAAAGCAACTTTCCTTTGATGCACTTATTGAAAAACTAGAGGAAGACTATTCTTGTAAACAGTTTTCTATTGTGATTTTTTTTCTGACATTTCTAAATAATTGTTTTGGTAATATAGCTGCAGCTGTGAAAATTATACTAATTCATGGCTACATTAATAACATGCAGATTGTACAGTAGGTTATTCAACAAGAGACTGTGATACTTACCTGAAAAGTTAGTCATCTCATTGCCTTTTCCTAAAGTCTATGAACTTAACCTGATCAAAAAGAATGTTTAAAGGTTCGCATATTCCCCAAAGCCTAAATATTTTGGGAATCAGAATGGAATTAAGGGGCTTTCACCCACCCTTATGTTCTAGGATTCTGACATGGAGGAGAGTTTAGAAAGATGATCTGTATGGAAGATGCATGAAGTAGCAGCAAAACTGAATGATGCATCTAAAGACTGGTGATGTGAATGCTTTGAGTTACTCATTTCCCTGTATTTATCATATTTGGTATGAACCCTTGTTATAGTCTCTAGGGGTACGTCTAGACTACATGGCTCCGTCGACGGATCCATATAAAATAGTTTACTCGGCATAGTCAAAGAAGGGGGGATTTAAATAATCCCCGCTTCATTAAAATAAAAATGGCCGCCATGCTGTGCCGACGATCAGCTGATCCGGCACAGCGCAGCAGTCTAGACGTGGTGCGGTTGGCAAGGGAAGCCTTTGTCGACCGCTCCGGTAAAGGGAAGCCTTTGTCGACCGCTCCGTTTCACGAGGCATACCGGAGCGGTCGACAAAGGCTTCCCTTGCCGACCGCACCACGTCTAGACTGCAGCGCTGTGCCGGATCAGCTGATCGTCGGCACAGCGCGGCAGCCATTTTTATTTTAATGAAGCGGGGATTATTTAAATCCCCACTTCATTGACTATGCCGAGTAAACTATTTTACATGGCTCCGTCAACGGAGCCATGTAGTCTAGATGTACCCTAACAGTGACATTAATTACACTGGTCTACAATTTTTTAGAAGTCGTCTGCTTCAGAGATAAAATGTGCTATTTATTATGTATTTTGATGTGCTGAATTCAAATATGACAATTAAAACAACTGATTGGCTACTGTTTCCAAGATATTTAAGTTTTTACATTTTACTTCTATATATATTGTGTAGATAGTAGAGTTTTAATCATAAATTGTAAACCTAGGTCTTTTCATGTGTTTATGGTTGCTTTACATGATAATATTTCACCTGTCCTGTTTATGTAACACTTTAAAAATCAGCAAAAGGGTTATATAAATAAAATTTATTATGAAACAAAAGGCAAAAAACGATTATGTACATAGTTTAGTCATTCAGTTCACCTTGTGTTATGAGGTGTGGTTCAGAGGAGGAGGATGGGAGAAAATGTGGGTCCTGTGACATTGATGGTTCAGGACCAGAAGTTTCATCCTCTTCCTCTTCCTCGTCTGACTCAAGTGAGAATGATTCTGGTGCATCAGGAACCGGCAGTCCTTCTCCGTGGGGTACTGGGCGTATAGCTGATGGAATGTTTGGATAATGCACAGTCCACTTTTTCTTCTTTGACACACCTTTCCCAACTGGAGGCACCATGCAGAAGTAACAATTGCTGGTATGATCTGTTGGCTCTCTCCAAATCATTGGCACTGCAAAAGGCATAGATTTCCTTTTCCTGTTCAACCACTGGCGAAGATTTGTTGCACAAGTGTTGCAGCATATGTGTGGGGCCCACCTCTTGTCCCGATCTCCAATTTTGCAGCCAAAATAAAGGTGATAGGCTTTCTTAACCATAGTGGTTATACTGCGCTTTTGTGATGCAAAAGTCACTTCACCACAAACATAGCAGAAGTTATCTGCACTGTTCACACAAGTACGAGGCATCTCTGCTCACTTTGGCTAAACAGAAATGTGTCCCTTTGCAAAATCAAACACTGACAAATAAGAGAGCACGACACTGTATGATTTCTAGAGCTGATATAGGGCAATTTGTTCAGCAGAGTGATGTAAGCTTCGTTATGATTGCATCATCCATGACTTCTAGGAATAACATGATGCAATTCATATCCTGTATGATGCAATACCAGCTTCAGATTGCATCATTCATTGTTTTGCCTAAAAAGCAAGTACTGTCCAAACCCAGTCATAGATTTATTCATAGATCCAGTTAAAGATGTATTTTAGTCCTTTCTGGTTTAAATTGAGATCCCTTCCCTTTATAACTCACTTATCCTCCGCCATTCCCAAGTCAAGGGTCGTATATACTGACCCAATAGCATATCTTGAAAACTAGAGCCAATCAACAATTTTAAGCATCATTTTCATTCTCAGTGACCCAGAATTAGTAAAGTTTGACTACATTTATTTCAGAAGCATTTTGGCTGTAGAGCAGTGGAGGTGCCATTATTAGAAGACTATACAAATCTACTACTGTGTGACTTACTTAAAATGAAATAATCAGGGTCCATCTGCTGTATCATAAAAACCACAATTCATTTTCTTGTGGCAAATATATAAGTTTGGAGGCAAAATATATAAGTCCTTATTACTTACTCGAAGGCCTTTCATACTGACTTGGTGGTGAAAAGATGTCTTAAGGTGGATGCAATTTTTAAAAAAAGAGTGTAATGGTGTGTTTACACAGCAAAGTTATTTTGAAATAATGGGTGGCTTATTCTGACTCCTGTAAATCTCATTCTACGAAGAATAATACCTATTCCGAATCAGCTATTTCGAAATAAGGTGTGTGTAGATGCTCCACTTCTGCTATTTCAAAATAGAATGGCCCTGGTGAGGGGCTAAGTTATTCCTCCTGGGGTGCTAAATCAAGATAGCATGTCTACATTAGGGTAGCCTGTCTCGGACTAATTTTGAAGCTTCCCTGCAGCGTATTTCGAAATAACTGTGCAGTGTAGGTATAGCCTAAGAATGGGGTAAAGGGCTTTAGAATAACTGAAAATCAGGTGCTATGCTAGTTTCTGCCAAATGAACTGTTTAACTGTTACTTGAAATGGCTTCTTTCTGCATCTGCCAAGGGTAACTTAGTCCTAATCATTTCCCACTATTTTAGCCTCTTCCCTACTTATCCATCATGTGTCTGAAAAGACGGGACAAGACTCCCTTTGGAACTAGCAGTTTTCCTCCCTCATTGGCTAATAAAGATTCTTGCAGGAAACTCAAAAACATCTTGCATCCCATTTCTCTTACCTTCCCTGGGACGGAGCTTGCTATCTCTTCTCCCTCCCCCACTTTGAGGGGCTTGGGTGGATAAGTTCTTTATGATTTCCCTTCCCCTCCCAACTCTGTAGCAAACTATCCTGCAAGTGTAGAAAATCCTAGATATATCTTCCTTGGGAGCTAGTAAATATTTCTCCTGAGCTGAATATAATGCCTCTGCAACATCCCAGACTCCCTGGTTTACAGAGATTCCTCTGAAATGGAGCAAGTAGAATATTTAAGCTAGTTGGAAACATAAAACTATCAGGCTGTTCTGTGTGCTGCTCTTTCTCCTGAAGTCCTGAGTTGTTCATCATCTTCATTAGAGAAGCTTATTTGACTTACAGTGTTCAGCTCATTTTTTAAATCCTTCCTTTCAGGTGATTCAAAACACAGGCCAGCTCCCAAGAGACAGAGTTGTAGATGATCTCATTTGGGCACAATGGGATATGACAGAGCAAAGACTCTTCTACATTGTTCCAAAGGTGGGAAACAATTGAATCTCTGTGTGATCCCATCTGTCATTTTTCTGATATGAAAGTTTAATTTTTAAATCCAGTGACAATGGTGTGAGTAGGATTATTTTGGGTAGAAGAAAAGTACTCCAAAAGGAAGAAAAGTAGAGACCTAAATTAGACTTTCCATACCGTGGTTTACATGTGAGCGTTGCAATGAGATGTGTCAGTGCTTTCCAGGTAACAGAGGGTTGTTGTGTTTTTTGTGTGGGTTTTTTTTGAGATGTGTCAGCACTTTCCAAGTAACAGAGGGTGGGTTTTTTTGTTTTGTGTTTTGTTTGTTTGTTTTTTAAAGGTAGTGTTGATGTACGTGACTATCTAAGCCTATTATAGCTATCATGTGTGCCCTAGGAATATAGGCTTGCAAACTGATCAGAGTATATAATTTGCATGACAAGGCATATAGATGAAAGAAAGCATAGACCATCTGCACCCACCAACTGAGGATGGGATTCTTTGTTAGAAGGTTTCACACTGTTTTTCATGCTGACTAATGGGAATAGCCAAACTTGGAATAAATTATGTATGAACAGAAATGGACTTTTAGTTCTAATTTGGGTTTTTCAATTCACTGAAATTGAGTAGAGTATTTCAGAAAGGATGGTAAGTGTAATATAAAATGAAGAACTCGCCTCTATTTTATTTTTATGCATGAGTCCCTTTGGAATTGTCCAAAATAAGATAGTGTTCTCAATGGCTTTAGTGTATATGGTTGTTGAAAGCTCTTCTATAATCTTCTGGCTTTCTGTGGGTAAAAAAGGAGTGTGATTGTGTATTGCACAAGACCATAAACAATTATAGACAGAAGGTAGACAACTGATATGGTACAGGAAGGAAGCATGTGCACTGAGGAGCTGTGTGCTGGGGCGCGGTGTTTGAGGGTTTAGTGTGTGGTTTTTGCCTTCCTTCTCATCTACCTGATGCTTTGTTCATGTTAGCAAACAAAGGCTGAATGATGGACTTTCCAACCACTTTCAGTCTGTGTCATGTATATCTATTATTTATAATAAAATTCTCTTTCTTAATTTTAGGAATCAAGGAATATCTTAAAATGTGTCCAGTTTTATCCTGATGACAATTTTAATTTAATAGTAAGTCATAGATTGCCATCATATAGCAAAGGGGAGGGTTTAATTATATCTTTCATGGGAGATGATTCAGTTTATTTCCAAGTATTTATGTTTGATATTTTTATTCACATGAATTATAATATAAAACCACAAACCATGGAAATGCGCTTTAAAATATAATGACCGAATTTTAATCTGAATACATTAGAGCAACTCCACTGATTTTGAAAATGAGTAGTCCTATGGTACCTTAGAGACTAACAAAATCTACTCATTATTTTTAAAGTTACAGACTAGCACAGCTATCCCTCTGAGACTTTTCCCACTAATTTTGGATTAACATAGAATCGTGGGACTGGAAAGGACCTTGAGAGGTCATCTAATTCAGCCCTCTGCACTCATGGCAGGACTAAATCTTATCTAGACCTTCTAGAACATTTGTGCAATCCCATTGGAGTTCATGGAATTAATTAATTGTAGACCAATGGAATTAAGCAGAATTCGATGGAGAAATAAAGTACCGCTCCTGCTTCCAGGATCGAGTCTCTATGTCACTAAATGTTGAGGGCATTCTGTATTTTTTTGGATTGGATTATTTGTGACACAGTCTGAATTTCATGCTCATGCTGGGGGCCTGCATGGATACCCAGAGGTATATAAGTGGATGCATCCCAGCTAAGGGTTTTGTTAAGTGGTCTCTAGGGGATGTAGTATAAGGATTTTGTGTGGGAATGAATTTTGTCCCCTGTGCACTGTAAGACAAAAGACAGATTGGGGGCCATGAATCCCTGCTCTCCCCTCCACTTTATTTAAAATCCCCATAGTATTGTTGCCTTGGAGCTCAGCTGCTTTGATGTACTTTTCATACAAAGACAGTATGGCATTCCCAGTGATACAAATTTTAAATTGTTTAAAATATGAAACTTGCCTTAATTAGGTTTGTGAAGACATTACATTTTTACATTGGATTACCACAAAAGTATCCCATTCCAGAACTGTATAAACCCCTCTTGGGAGGGAGAGCTGTTTTCTTAAATGACTGAAAGGGATCGAGTGGCTGTTGATGAAGTCGTGTTTTCCTTTGTGAAACTGGTGAATGAAGAGTGAGTGAGCAGAATGGATGCTTCACTGGACTGCCTTTAAATACTGAATCACGTAGGTGTGTTCTGATTTTTGGTTTAACAGATTGAAGCACCCCTGGACATCACTTTAAGAGACACAGAGTTGAAGTAAGTGGATGTGTCTAAAATTTGTTTTATCGACACATTAACTTCATTTGACATTACATGCGTCTTTGCATTGTATGACTTGAATCCATGTACCTGTTGCTGTAAGCTGTCTTATGTGGAGGTTAAGGGGAGGAAGCAGCATCACATATGACCTTCAGAGCCACCTCATGGATTTCCTCTCCTTCCATGGTACGGTGAAACCAGATGAGAAGCTTATTATGATCACTGATTCCTTCCCCATGGGAGTGGTTTGACTGGAGAACCAGATATAAATTAAGCCATCCTTCCTGGGGCAGGGTATAGTGTCCCTATCCAAATAAAACCAGCTTTCCTTAGTTTCCCTCTGAGGTCACAGCCTCTGCATTGCAAGCCTGTGGCAGTGTCCCCAAAATTTCCATTCCATTTCTGGCATTCCTTTTTCAACTACTGGGCTGAGCCCCAGGCTGTTTATTGAGCAGACTAACATCTTCTTATTTTTCTTCTCCATCTGTTCCTATTAGAGTATATCAACAGCTATCATCCCTCCTCTTTCCCAGTGTGCCTTGCAATGGTAGCTTACAGTTCCAAATCCTCTCCCCCCCGCCCCCACCCCACTAGCACTCCCAAGACGTTTCAATATTAAGCAGACAGTTGGAGCTTGGTAGTGCTGGACATAGTCTACCTTAAAGGATCAATGCAGCCTGTTGCAGTTGTAATACTTGTCCAGATCTTTGTGGAAAGGTCAAGAAATATGTCTGGAGGAGGAACATTTTTAAAAGATAATTTAGTGCATACTTTACTATTGATAGATTGTAGCTAATACTTGACACTTATGCCCATGTTAGATTTTCTAAGATCTCTGAAAATGATAGCTAACGTCAGAATCTGAAAAAGAACCAAAATGCAGAACTGGTAATAACATAGAATTTAGTCTTTCCCTTATTTTGTGACTATTCTCATTGAAATCAGTTTGATTATTCGCAGAATAATGCGCTAGTTGGCATAAGCAGAGGTGATAGATTTGGGCTCCAAAACTTCTGAACTCTCAGATATGGTGAGTGCATAAATTGAGACCCACCAGCAGAATTTGCCTTCACCTTGATTCAGATGGTATGGGATATAGCAGTATGGTACAGTAAAGAAATAACTTGCAGGAATATGGGATATCCCCTTGTTAAATATGGTTATGAAGAAATTGATTCATTTCAACTGCAGTCCCAACCCTAAGAGAGGAAACTAACAGAAACAAACTGATTCATTGTAGTTTTAATTAAATTTTCTTATGGAATGTTTAATGATAATCTAATTCTTATATTTCCCTTGTGACCTTTCATGGATTCAGTACACTGTCTAAAAATCATTGTGGATAAAGAAATGCGTTTAATGGTCTTCATTTGCTTCTAGATTTGTGAATTTTGGATATGATAACTCTCAAGACCGAGAGATGGATCCTAGATCTCTGAATCTGAAAGTTTTTACCAATAAAACAGGTAACTAATAATGACAAACGATCTTGCAGTGATCATATGTTATAGAGTACTACACTGAAGTGTAGTTGTGTAACTAATTACAAAACTAAGAAGTCTTAGGGGGTCATTGGTATATATGTTTATGGCTATTTTTCCCCCCCCCAGATGTATGGTACTCATATCAGGTCTTGGGAGAGGTTTAGCTGAGGAAAGTAGTGGGTCTCCTGTTTTGTAGCTTTAGTGGTTTTTAATCTAATGACCATAGAAGTTCTGGAGAAGCTAAGCTATCTTGAGCCAGGCACATAATGCCTGATCCAAAGCTTATTATTTAAATCAGTGGGAATCTTTCTGTTTACTTCTCTGGTGTTTTGATCAGACTTCTAATGCAGGCGTCTTCATATCTGTCCAGGATTGTTATTCAGTCCTTAGGGTCTCTTGAGCAGAGCCTGCTAATCATGATGATCCATAGAGTGCACAGATGAGGATTAGGGTCAAGTCCTCATTTTTATGCTCACTCATTACGTGAAACCTCTCTTCAAGGGTAAACAAACAAGTGCAGTTACCTTGTGAGAGACAGTAACTTTTCCTTAGATTGATAAAATCCTCTAAAGCCCATCCTATTCTCTGGGCACTCATCCTGTACATGTCAAAGAATTGGTCATAAGTACCCATTACACTCCGCCAAGTCTCAGCCTTCTCCATCGACCCCCAAAGCCCAGGAAAAATGGTGGATTTGTCACTGTGCCTAGCCAGCTCTCAAGCTCCTTTAAATGCAGAGCTGCAGTGGGCGTAACTCCTGGGATCCAGTAAAAGCTGGGATTGAGCCAGTGTGCCTGCATGCCGGCTCCCAAAATACTCTAAATGCAGGGCTGTGGGGGGTGGGTGTTGCATGTAGCCGATAGCATTAACCGATAAGCATCCACTTATTGGTTAATCATTAAACCGGCTATGCTATTACATCCCTACTTCAGAGGCTATACAACATTAATACAATGGCTCTTATTCATTCTGTTTTAAACTATTTCCAGTAAAGAATTGGCCCAATTTCAAATGGAATATGCTATGCAATTTCCAATTGAATAAAAAAACTGTCCGTGACCATAGCCTGAACTCTGAATGAAACCGCATTTTCGGTCTCAAACTTCCGTAGCAGAAGAAAAGTAGCCCTGTTACTCATAGCCAGCATGAACAAGATAGATTCAAAAAACTTTTAGCTGAGATCAAACAAGTTGGAGAATTAACTTTCTGTTTTCAGTCTGAACAGCATTAATAGTTATTTAAGCAGTAGTATGATCTCAAACTGTGTGTGGTTATTTCTTTCTCTCTCTCTCTCTCAATTCCTGTGGGACAACAGAATGACATCCATCACATCATCTGTGTCCACAGGAGTCCAGCCCCAAGCGGGGGGCACAGTCCCCTAGTTTTTCTTTAACTTAGAAATTTTTATTTTCCATTTAGCAACTGATCTATCAGAAACATATACAATAAGGTAGAATAAGTGTCCATAGTCTTCCCCCTCTGTTTCACCATCTGTTAGCGAGTATATTTTTGATTCTCCTTTAGCTGTGTGGTGCATTGAGTCTGTACACAGGATATATGCATGCCATTTATGTACAGTGACACACTGTATTTGAATTAGGAGGCGTGCTACAGAATGTATCTTAATGCAACATTCTGGTTGAGATTCTACATGAACAAAAGTCAAGAAGTAGTTTTCTAGAAAATTTAACTTACTCCCTTGATGCATATATTGAATTGTATGGCTCTTATGGCAATTTCAATAGCTTAATTTGTAGTTGCCAAGCAGCAGAATTTATAGTTGCTTTTTCCTGATTCTTGTATCTCTAAAATCTTATCATGGTGTTACATGAGCAAAGCTATATTTTTAATCCCTTTCTTGTTCTTTTTCTGGTTTTCCATCTTCTCTGCTCCCCTCTTTTTATTTATGAAGAAGAAAGAGGAGAGTTTATCAGATACCTGAATATACAACCTATCAATCACACTTCAAAAGCAGTTGGCCCAAACTCTCCAACATAGTGACTACACTTCCACTGATTTCAGTGGAGCTGTGCTCATTCACCTTTACTTCTGCAGAAAATCTGGCCCAGTGTTCTGTGTGAGACTTAGTTGCTTGTGAACAGTGTTGGAGTGTAAGCTCTGTATTCTGTGGACAAACAGAAAAACTATAGCATGGTTTACAACTTGACCACAAGCAACACAATCTTTTCCACACCGTTCGCCAATGTGTATCATTCTTGGTGTGTAGGCACCAGCCCATTGGGGCAAGAAAATTATTCACTTTGTATCACTATATATTCTGTCTTTGGCCTCTCTACTGAGACTGCTCATGTAGTGTCCCATGTGGTGACTCCTGTGAAATGTGTATCTGACCACTAGCAACTGGACTTAGACCACAGATCTCCCTTTATCACTGAAAAGCCCCCTCCCCTTTTTTTGCAGTCAGCTGAGCCATCCAGTTCTCTGATCACATTTGCATACAAATACACCAACGCATTAATCTGAATACAAGATCATTAGTTTGCACTTTCAATGCAAACTATGTCGTCTGTAGGGCTGTATACTCCACAGCACACTTTGTCCTTCACAGCATGTGAAAATGAAATTGGCAGTGTGGGAGGGGAGACCGTGGCAAGGAAACTGCATTGGAAGAGGTCCAGCAAAGCCACAGCCTTCCTGCTGAGACCTTATGCTGCTGTTTTAAAAATTCTCTTTGTTCTGTAAGGCCCCAAATGATCAAGGACACCCCATCTACTAACTCAAATGTCCAAGCAAAATTCTATTGAATTTACCAAAACCATTCAGTGTGCTAGAAACAAACATGAATTTCAGCCAAAGGAAATTCTCTCTCTTCCCACTCCTGAAAGTTAAATGCTTGGACAATATGTAGCATTATTAGCACAATGCTATAGTACAGCTTTGTGCTCAAGTGCGAGCACTGTTAACAAAATGAAATCTCTTGAGTTTAGGCACTTCTGCTTTCAGTCAGTTGTATTGTGCATTGATTTGCATTATAAGAGTATCTGTGTGCATGTTTATCTGTATCTTTTGACAGCAATATCATGGTTAGCAATACCTTTTTAGGCACTAAATTACTGACAAAGGTAAGAGGCTCTAATAGCAGTATGATCGTAGTTCTGTCTCTTCAACTCTCCCACTTGAATTAGAACAACATGGATTTGGGGCTGATTGTAGCTGGCTAAAGAGGCCCAAGTTGTTTAATTTGATTCTCGTTTTATCAGATCTGGAAAGAGGGCTACCAGTAGATGGGGGATCAAAATGGTCAGTCATTCTCAACAGGAGTTAAGTGAGGGAATAAGGCTGGAACAAAGAGTTATTTACCACAGCTGAACTGTGATAAGGACAAATTTCTCTTTTTATAAGAAAATAACACTCTTCTTAAGGAAGAAAATTCAGGATTTTGCTGAAGAATGAGAAAGTACCAGCAAATATGCTTTAGGCCAGAGATTAATTCTGCACTGGCAGCAGGATGGTGAGATAGCTAGGTTTTTACTTGCTGCTGTTCTGTTTTGCACATTGAATTACAGCATTGCATTTTGTCAGTTTTAATAGATAAACTCCAGAAATTGTAGGTGCAGTAGTCTGAGCAGTGGTTCAGATGGTGCTAAAATGTTTTCTACAGCAAAGAACTAAAAAATGCAGTTTCTCTGAAATAGGGTTTGCTGAGCTTTCTGAACCCAAAATTACATTAATGTAGTTTTTTCTCCTGAACTTAGAATCATAGAATCGAAGGGCTTCTATCTCATTATTCTAATAATATTTGTATATTTTAATCATAGGCACTTCGCTAGCTTATTGTTCATACTCAACCTTTTTGCCATCTTCCTATTTAGCTTAATGTTGTATATGTTATTACCTTGATAACAGCTTGATAATTACCGTGGATCAGCTAAGACAGACATATCTTATTCAGTTAACAAGTATGATAACACAACCAACCTCCATTTCATTTATTTTTTAGGAAGCTTTTGTCTGTGTTATAGTCAGGCTTCTAACATTCCTAAGGAGGTCACATACTCAGTTTCTTTTTTACATAAAGGTATGGTTAATCTGTTTTATTCTATTGCTCTTATTAACTTATTTCAGAGTGTCACTTTGTATAAGGTGTCTCAGAATATCTTACAAAATTAAACAACTACATAAACCTGTAGACTGTAAAATACTCTGGCCAAAACTAAAAGTGTGGATGCCTGAAATAAGGCTGCTAAGTATCAATCCTTCTTGTAGACTTCCTATGGGATACTGGGATACTCAAATCACAATTTCCTGTAAGTGGCCATTAACTGTACGTGACTCATTTCTGGGTGCCCACTTTGAAACATATCCAGCCAATCGTTTAGCAGTACTGAGCGCTTACGGCTGCAGCTGCAGTCAGTGGGAACTGGGAATGCTCTCTACCCATGACCGTAATACACCATGTGTGGGAGATGGACTTACTAGCTCCTAGCTTGAGAGTCTGGGGTGCAGGTTAGCCCTTATTTTCACAGGCACAGGTGCAACTCTCACTGACTTCACTGAAAACTATGTAAATGAAGCCAGTAAGGGTAGGAGGTGACTTGGTTTAAGTCCTTCTTGTTATGAGCAGAGACTAGCATTTCAGTCCAGGCAGAGGAAGATTTGTGTATCCAATATGAGATACAACACAGTGCAGACAAAGAATCAGACTTTCTGTGGGTTTAGATTGACTCTGGGGCAGTGCAAGTCTGTCTCTCTCTCTCTCTCTCTCTAGTTATACTTTGCATATAAATGATAACATTTCATGTGTGTCTTCTCAGGTTACAGCAAAACCTTTACAGTTGCTCTACAAAGAACAGATTACCCACAAATGAAGGAAGTAGCGTTTTTGGATCTTGGTAGGTTGCTAATGTAGCTTCTCTTGTTTCCTCTCTCCACTTTGAGAAGATAGAGAACTCGTTAACCTCGAGGCTTCTTGTGGTCTCTCTCCTCTTTATGAGAGAGAGAGAGAGAGGTTTTTCCCTCATCCCTTCATAATGTAGCAAATAAAGTAACTTATGCAACATGACTTCTATTTTTGGCACTTGATATTCTAATACCTCATAGTGTTAGTGTGCAACTTCCTCTGAAGTTGACTGTGTTTCTCTGGAGATAAACTAGCATAGTGCTTTTGAGTGGCATGAATGTCTCACATCCTTCCCTGAAAACCTGAGGGTATCGCTTATATTTCCTGTGTTAACACTGCAACCTCTATTAACTAAACTCTTTCGTATCCCCTAGACATAACCTGTTCCAATAAAGAGAATTGGGCTGAAAATTCATAAATCCTTGCCTTCCAAAGTAAATACTTTAACAGTTGCTCAAATTGATGGCTCTTGTTTCTTTCAACAGATTATTATGTGGCTGTTTATTTGCCTGGCCACTTCCTACATCTCCTCAATATTCAACATCCTGACCTGATGTGCTATAATTTGTTTCTAAAAGGTACAGTAAAACTTTAGTACTCAGAAGTCTTGAGCCTTTCTTAAGACCATGGTAGAGACTCTTGAAATTGTTCTGTTCCCTTTAGAGGAGAATTTGGTTCATTTTATTGGCCTCACATCTTTTTCACATTGTTCTGTGAAAAGCCCAGAAGATAGGGACCAGGTAGAATAAGAAATGTATTTTTGGCACACTCCATTTTAAAGAGAGATAATGAGCTTTCTTATTTCATCCATTACTCATTGTCCACTTATTATGAAATGAAAGGAAACCATTCAGTGAATTGCATTCTCTGGCTTCATTTAATAATTTCCCATTTCCCTTTGCATGTTTATTGATGCTCCAGTATTCTCAAATTTCATATGGAGATGCAAATTTGATATTACATTTCCTTCCTCCCATTGAGTTTCTGTATGTGTGTGTTCGAGGAGAGTGGGAGAGGAAATCTGCATTTCCTTCACCTGATCAGAGTCATGTAATTTGTTTTGAAGTATCATCTGAAAGGCACATTATTTAATTTGCACGTAACAGTGCATTATAGGAAATGGGTTATTTCTGGAAACAGAAGGCCTTTGTTTGGAAACAGAAGGCCATTTTTTTGATTGGGTGAAAGAAAGGTAGGCTGCTGGGACTGGTGCAGCTCTGACATATACAGAACTGTCAGACAGCCCCCCTCCCCAAACCCAACTAAGATCTGGTTGCATTTGGGAATATAAACATCTTCCTGCAGAAATACATAAGGTAGGTGGGAAGTATTATTTTATGGTGGGCATGATTTCTAATGCAGTGGGAATGAATGGGATTGAAATTACTCAATGGTAATCAATTCTAGCATATGATGATCTTGGTTTTGGTCTTGGTTGTGTTTAATAGGTAGCAGGTTTAAAACAAATAAAAGGAAGTACTACTTCACACAATGCATAGTCAACGTGTGGAACTCCTTGCCAAAGGATGTTGTGAAAGCTAGGACTTTAAGAGGGTTCAAAAAAGAGCTAGATAAATTAATGGAGGATGGCTATTAGCTAGGATGGGTAGAAATGGTGTTCCTAGCCTCTGTTTATCAAAAGCTAGGAATGGGTGACAGGGTTGGGAACACTTGATGATAACCTGTTCTGTTCATTCCCTCTAGGGGCACCTAGCATTGGCCTCTGTCAGAAGACAGGATATTGGTCTAGATGGGCCTTTGGTCTGACCCAGTATGGCAATTCTCATGTTCTTAAATTTAGTACTACAAAGTATAATCTTCTTTTTCTCATAGTTTGGTGCTTGTTGCTATTTGGATGGCCCAGTACAGTGTGAGCATGTTACTTTGGATGGTGCAAGTCTTCTGCATCATAGCTGATACAGACTAACTCACTGTACTCTACTAAAATGGTACCCAACTACAATAGTGATTAAACTTCAGGCAAGAGTTGGATATTTAGTTTTTTCCCCTCCCCCAAATAGAAGGGATTCAGTGCACTACTGAGGCCCTGGGCAGTAGGTAGCTGCTTGCACTGTTGAATGGATGTTTCTAAAGGCAGTTAGGAATGTCATTAAATGAATCCCATCCACTCATCTTCAGCTTCAAGAACATGGCCAAGAAGTAGGTATGACTGAGTGCAGGTCTACACTAGAAGTGCTAAATCAGTGCAGCTGTGCCAATGCAGCCACGCCATGCTGCACTGTTGGCATAATTGCTCCACCTTGAGAGTATCTCCCACCAACATAGTACTGGTGTTGGTCGGGCTTAGGTTGTTGTAATTTGTATTGCTCATGGGAGGTTTCTCTTTCACACCTTTGAGTAACGTAAGCCGCATTGATTTAAGTGTTAGTGTATACCTGCCCTCAGTGCAGGGGTGGGCAATAATTTTTACCCAGGGGCCACCCCGGAAGGGGCGGGTACTAAACAGGAAGGGGCAGGGCTACTCCATCCCCAGACCATGATTGATCGGGGGGGGGAGCCCCTTCGCCCCCCTTCCCACTAGGCACCCATGCCCTGGAAGAGGCTTGGCATGCTCCCTCAACACCAGGCCAATCAGGGCCTGGGGGTGGGGGAGAGTGGGAAGCCTCCTCCTGCCCTGCAAGGAGCACATGGCACTTTGAAGTGCCGTGGGCTCCTCGCAGGGCTGGAGCAGGGCGAAGGAAGCTTCACGCAGCTCCCCTGCCCCCAGGACCGGATTGGGCGGGGGAGCATGCAAAGCCTCCTCTGCTTTCCTTCCCCCGGCCCTGCGAGTAGCGCGTGGTGCTTCAAAGCGCCATGTGCTCGTGGCAGGGCTGGAAAAGGCTTTGAGTGCTCCCCCGCCCCCAGGCCCGAATTGGCCTAGGAGCCGGGGAGCAGCAGGGCCTCTGCGGGCTGGATGCACCTGCTTGGCAGGCCCTTTTGCCCACCCCTGCCTCAGTGCTTACACACAGTGGTGATCCATGCTAGAGAAAAATCTAAGACAGGTAGGACCTTATTTTCAGAGGTTCAAGGCACTTGAATCTCTAATGGTTTTCAAAGAAATCTTTCCGTACTTATCCCTTCTGAGAACAGCTGGCCAAAAGGATGGGGTGGGAAGTTAAAGTGTGTGAGAAGGGAAAATGGAGGAGGGATTGGAGACCATGAAATCATGGGATGTGGCAGAGGGGAGAAATTTGTGATAAACAGAATTTATGTTCACACAAAGACCTTTCTACCTTCAAACCTCCTCCCTCCAGGCGAGGATGCAAGAATCAACATGCTGCCCAACAGTCCCATCCAGTCCCTATTCAAGTCAACCATCTGGGATTGCTGCTCAGGAAGACTGTTTACCGTAAGAATAAATGAGTGTTCCTTGTTGCAGTTCCTCCGGAACAGTAAATTGGACAGCGATAGACTGGCAGCCCTGCACTGTGCTCTCTTACATGTCAGGAATACAACAGATTTGGAAATGCAGGTAGGACTATAAGTCACTTCCTTAAGTTTCTTAACATTTATTTATTCAGTGCTAAAAAGAGTGTGCGGAGTTCTCACGACCAATATGAAGAGATGGTCACTATTATTATCAAACATTTGCATTGCGGTAGCACCTAGAAGCTGACCAAGTTGGCTCCAACATGCTTCCAGTGTAATAAGTATAAGGGTTCTGTTTCTGAAAACACTGTTTGACTTCACTCTGTGTCGCTGCTTTAGGCAGTGAACTGCAAGTGAAAGGGGTTCATTGATCTGGACAGTGCCAGAGTCTTTTGTTTGAAAACAAGCTTTAAAGACAGAACTATAATGAACTCTCCATTTTTTTGACTTTCACAGATTATTCAGTGGATTTCTGAGAATCTGTCAGCATGTTATACATTTAACCCCATACAAGAATTTATCATTGGTAGGTGGGTTTTTTTTCCCCTTGGATGTTAAACAAGAAAAGTTTAAAGGGAGACATCAGAAGATAAAGCCACCCAACTGCAAACTGACTCTCCTCCCGCTGCCTTATCTTTTTTATTATATTCGTGGTTGATTGACTCAGCTGTTGTAATGCTGTACACTGTTGCTAATTGAGAAGACAAGTACATTGCAATTCTGGTTTGAGAGCAACTTCTACAACTTTACACACATGATTAGCTACCACTTTGTGCAGGCAGAGAGCCATTACCATTTTGCCCTTTCATGAGCCAAATTCTCTGTCTAGCAGGTGGCTCAAATAGCTGGGATGTCTGCCGGGCAGATGAATAGAAGAGGAAGGAGTAATTTTCCTTTAGACTCTGCCAGGTCACAGAGCCATTCCTGATGGTTGCTTCAGCATAATGGCTGGTGTATCCTGTGACATTTTCACATATCAGCAGATCATTTGGCCCAGCCAATCTGAACCCTGCTTCCTTTTCAGGGCAGCTTTGCTGAATTGAGTTGGAGCTAAGCAGCTGACACACCCTTGCAGGGCCATCTGGGATTCTTTTCCTCTCTTTGTGCAGTGGAGTCATATCAGGTTCCACTGCTAAGGAAGCTGCTGCAGTAGCATCATCATGAATTGTCCCTAAACAACTAATTGGCAGATCAGTAAGGGAAATGGCAAGTAAAAGGGGAACAGACTATAAAGCTTTTTCTTGGTAACTTGTAACTTTATACAGTCTTGTCTCTGTAAATCTTTTTTTTTTTTTTTTAATGCATTCAGCTTCCCTATACTGGTCAATGTGTCCAGAGACTAGCAAACTGGATAAACTTTTGCCATATACATCACTGCTGTACTGGAATGGGGTAAGATATCAGCTGAGATGAGCATTAATAATTTAGGGGAGGGTTTGTTTCCTTTCTAAAACCTGTCCACTTTTGGAAGCAAAATTAGTCTTTTTTTAGAAGATGATCTAGTTGCCTGTCTGTCTATTTTATACCCATTTTATCTTACCAAGCCTTGATGTCATGTTTTTCAATAATCTTTAAACCAGAACTTTAACAAGGTTTAAAAAAGAACTAGATAAATTCATGGAGGTTAGGTCCATCAATACTTATTAGACAGCATGGGCAGGAATGGTGTCCCTAGCCTCTGTTAGAGGCTGGAAATGGATGACAGGAGAGAGATCACTTGATGATTACCTGTTGTGTTCACTCCCCTTTCGGGGCATCTAGCATTGGCCACTGTCAGAAGACAGGATACTGGGCTAGGTGGACCTGTGGTCTGACCCAGTATGGCCATTCTTATGTTCTTAAACTTTATTTTTGGTAAATGCCTTTATGAATCCTCAGTGACAACAGTGGTATTTAATTGTTAAAATGGTCATGGTTTTTATGTAGTATACCGATGATTGTGTGCCCATGTGGTTTTATAATGGATGTAGAATGATTTTAGTCACCAGGATCCAGGACTTTAGCCACTGGATCCAGGTTTCCAGTAAGTATACAATCTGGCGAGTATTATTATAATGAAAATTGTACAGTAGAGTCCCGATTATCCGACCTAAACGGGACCGACAGGTGGTCAGATTACCGAATATGTCAGATGATAGGGACTCTACTGTAGCCTGGCCCCATCCCTGCCTGGCCCTGGCCCCTTCCCTCCCTGCAGCTCCCGGGCGCCTGGCCCCGCTCGCTGCCCTGTCACTCTCCTGGAGCCGCTGATGCCGCTCCTGCCGGCGCCGCTTCGTCCCTGGGAGCTGCAGGCATCAGCGGCTCCAGGGTGCGGGCAGGGAGAACGGCCCCACTCGCTGCCCCGTCGCTCTCCTGGAGCCGCTGATGCCTGCAGCTCCCGGGGACAAAGCGGCGCCGGCAGGAGCAGCATCAGCGGCTCCAGGGCACGGGCCAGGAGAATGGCCCTGTTCACTGTCCTGTCACTCTCTTAGAGTCGCTGATACCACTCCTGCCGGCGCCACTTCGTCCCCGGGAGCTGCAGGCATCAGCGGCTCCAGGAGAGAGACGGAGCAGTGAGCGGGGCCATTCTCCCGCCCCGCGCCCTGGAGCCGCTGATGCTGCTCCTGTCAGCACCGCTTTGTCCCCGGGAGCTGCAGGGTCGGATAAAGCGGCGTGTCGGATTACCAAAGGACGGATAATCCAGACTCCACTGTATAAAGTAAACAATATTTGGTATGTGGAAGACAATCACCAGCCAATCAAAAGTTTTCCAGTCTTCAGCCTTCTCCAGTAAGACCTATTGTCCGATTTTCCTCATTAACACTAGTCCTTACAAAAGTTTTAGGGAGCTAACAGCTTATTTAAATAATAGTTACTTAAAACTTCAAGCCTCAAACACAACATACTGTGTTGGCTGGAGACTGTTTATTTTATTTATTGGGTTTACCAACCTACTTTAATCCTGAAAGAGGAGGCCACTTTTTACCCCAGCACAGAGAGAAAATAGTTTCCATACTTTTCTCATGCAGATGTCAGTGTGCTTTCTTGGTTAGCTAGATTACTGCCTATAGAGGAAAGTTACCTGAAACCTTCACGTTTTCATATTGTGATCTGTTTGTATCTTTTAAATTAAATTAATGTTTTAAATTCCTACTCTTTGTCTATAGATTATCCCTGGAATAACATGCATAACGGACATTATTTCTTTACCTGAATTAAAGGTAAGTCCCTCCATATGAAGATATTGCTATTGGTAGGAAGGATGTGGGTTGTCGCTTTCCTTCTAACCATAACTATAATGCAGGGCTACTCACTTTGGAAGCCCTGGGGGCCACAATGATACTCACAGCACATGCCGAGAGCCGCAACTTAAGTGTGGTTGCATATACATGCAAATATAGATGCAAATAGCTTCTTTCACACTGACAGGCATGAATACAAAGATTAAGGCAAGACTATGCAACACACAGGTCCCATTTAAGTCAGTTCTGCTGATATTAATACAATGCAATATTTACCTAATTTCCACCCGTATGACAGCACTTTTAATGAACAATGACAGTCCAGGAATTTAACTACTAAAACACATATCAACAGAAGACCATTATATTGACTACTTTTTTGTTTTGGCTCTCACCTGAGGGCCGTATGTTGAGCCCTGGGTAAAGCCAAATCGCACCGCGGGCCACAAACAAATGGGGTGCAGGCCACATGTGGCCCACAGGCCACGTGTTGAGTAGCCCTGCTATAATGCATGTATTACATGAAAATAAGGATGAAGAAAGAATTGCTCTAATTTTAAGTAGCTTTTGTGACTGCTGGAAACTTGAATTTTTCCGACAGATTTTGTGGTGTCAGAACTGTACTGTCTTTTCTCAAGGCTTTGCCCTATTCTTTCTGAAGGACATTGGCTGCTACCCCAGGTGCTTTCCAGTTTAATTACCTCCTCGTTCTGTGACTGAAGTTAAGGTGGGGGAAGTTTCTTTGCACTAGAAACATGGGGGATTTCTAATGTATATCCAGGCTGCTGGTAAGCCCCTAGACCAGGGATCTGCAACTAACTGTCCCCCTGTAGAAGGACCACCTTGGAGCCTCTGCTAGTTACCCATTTTATTGTGTCTCCCCACCACCATTATCGCCCTTTTATATTCACGGCACCGTCCGTACTGTAACTGTCAAACTTTGCTCGCGTTAGAGCTGCCTTGTAACCAACGCTTGGCTGCGGACAGTGGGGTAGGGGGACCCGGGCCCTCCCACTCTCCCAGGTCCCGGCCCAGGGCCCTAAGGCAGGGATGCTTTCTCCCTGGCCTAGCGGATAGGGGAATTGCCCCTAAACGTGTCCGTCCGCAGGCTCCACGACCCCACCCTGGGCTACTTCCTACCTTCGCTTCCAGGCCTACCTTGCCTCTTTCCTAGGCTGCAAGCCGCCCTTTGGAGCACCAAGAGACACGTGCCCCTGCTCGGCGCTCCCCACTCCTTCTGCCTCCCCACTGGTTCTCCTTCCCCTCCCTCCCCGGCTTCTCTCATCACGCCGGTACGCTGTTATGACACCACGCCGAACTGGCGGGTGATGTCATCACCTGGCGCCTCCCTGCTGACGCATCCTGCGCTTTCTGCGCCAGCGCTCCGTTCAGCCCGGAGCGGGGCCTGAGTACCCTCCCCAGCTGTCTCTGCCAGGTTGCCTCCCCTCCCGGGGTTCCTCGCACCTCCGGTCAGTGAGGGGTTACTTCACCCCGTCACACTCCCCCTCCCCCCCCAGGTTACATCTTATACTCGCCCCCAACTTATTTTCTTGCCCTGGTATCCTCGAGAGAAACTCCGCATTTTGGTGTGCCGCTCCCGGTTGGTGTACTACATCAAAACGATACGGTTCCATGCTCAGATACCACCACATGATCCTGGGGTTTGTGTCCTTCATCGTGTGGATCCACTTTAGGGGCGTATGGTCTGTCACCAGCATGAAGCGGTCTCCTAAAAGAAAATAACGTAGTGTATCTATAGCCCACTTGAGGGCTAAGGCCTCCTTTTCTATAGTTGCATAGTTCCTCTCCCGCGGAAATAGTTTCCGACTCAGTTATAACACTGGGTGTTCTGCCCCCTTTACCTCCTGCGCTAGTGCAGCTTCCAGCCCTACTTCAGAAGTGTCCGTTTGTAGTAAAAAGGGTTTAGAAAAGTCGGGTTGGTGTAAAACCAGTGCGCTAGTTCGGCATTCTTTTAAAGCCCTAAAAGCGCAGGTGCTCTGCTGGGTCCACCTCACCTTTTGGGGCTGTCCGTTCCTCGTGAGGTCGGTTAGTGGGGCGGCCAATGACGCAAAATTGGTCACAAATCGCCAGTAGTACCCCGCTAGGCCTAGAAACTGGTGCACCTGTCCTTTTGTTGCTGGAAGGGGGTAATTCCTGATGGCCTGCACTTTGTCAACTAGGGGTTTTAGCTGGCCCTTGCCTACCGTGTACCCCAGATATGATACCTCGTGGTTGCCGAAACAGCACTTCTTCAGATTGGCTGTTAGCCCAGCACGGATTAGGGCCTGTAGGACTGCTGCTGTATGCTTTAGATGTTGTTCCCATGACGTACTGAAGATTATAATGTCATCAATATAGGCTGCCGTATATCGGCGGTGCTCATTTAAAATTCAGTTCATTAGCCTCTGGAAGGTAGCTGCGGCTCTGTGTAGCTTGAACGGCATGTTTACGAATTGGTACAATCCAAAAGGCGTTGCGAAGGCCATTTTCTCTCTAGACTCAGGTGATAAAGGTATTTGCCAATATCCCTTTGTCAGGTCA
This sequence comes from Pelochelys cantorii, assembly GCA_032595735.1. NCBI lineage: Eukaryota > Metazoa > Chordata > Testudines > Trionychidae > Pelochelys > Pelochelys cantorii. Next base: position 324,713,929 of record CM064326.1, on the reverse strand, counting down.
GTCGTTGACAAATACCAGGCCTGCCCCAGTTGTTCTAAGAGTTCATCTATGCGGGGCATTGGATACGTGTCAAAATGTGAGATGGCATTGACCTTTCGGAAGTCGATGCAAAACCTAATCAACCGTCTGGTTTTGGTACTAGCACAATGGGGCTCCGCCAATCACTGTGGGATTCCTCCACCACTCCCCATTGTATCATCGACTGTAACTCATTACGTACTATCTCCCACAACTTCTGGGGTAGGAGCCGGATGGCATCGCCCTCTTACCAGTTTCGGTGACTATGGTATGGCAGGTCTGGTCGGTTCTCCCCGGTCGGCTGGTTAGCACTCGCTGGAACCTCATAAGTAACCCTCGGAGCTCCTTTTGTTGGGCATCCATCAGCTCATCCCCCACCTGGGTTTCTTCAGCCTTTACTTCCCTCTCACCACAGGGGCCAAATTCCACGTCCGTAGTCCGGGATTCGATGAGGAACGCTTCCCGGGGTTTCCATTTTTTTTAATAAGTTCACATGGTATATTTGGGGGTTTTTTTTTTTTTTTGCCGTTTAACTGAATTTCGTAATCTACTTTCCTCACCCTTCTCGCTACCTTAAACGGCCCCCACCACCAGGCTAGCAATTTAGACTCCCCTGTCGGGAGTAACAGCAGGACCTGATCCCCTTGCCCAAACTCTCTAAGTTTGGTACCCTGATTATACTGGCGCATTTGGGCCTCTTGGGATTTCTGTAAATTCTCCTTGGCCCAATCTTCCAGGGAACGCAGTTTCTGTCTCAACCTCATTACATACTGGGCTGAGCCCATGACTGGGGAGACTTGTTCTTCCCAGCCTTTCTTTACCAAGTCTAATATTCTCCGGGGTTGGCGTCCATACAACTGTTCGAAGGGGGAATACCCCACTGACGCTTGGGGGACTTCTTGGACTGCAAACAAGGGTGCTGGTAGCATCTTATCCCAGTCCCGGCGGTCCTCCTGCACGAACTTGCACAACATTGTCTTTAAAGTTCGGTTAAATCGCTTGACCAAACCGCCTGTCTGGGGGTGGTAAACAGATGTCCTGACTTTTTTTTGATTTGTAACAACTGCATAACTCTGTCATTACTCGTGACGTTACATTTGGGCCCTAATCAGACAATATTTCTTTAGGTAGGCCCACCCTCGAAAATATTTTCATTAGCTCCTCGGCTATCACCGGGGCCATGGTTTGCAGTAAGGGGACGGCCTCCGGGTATCGAGTTGCGTAGTCCAGTACTACTAGTATGTACTGGTGGCTGTGCCCCGAGCATTCTAGGGGACCTACTAGGTCCAGAGCGATGCGTTCAAAAGGAACACCGATTATGGGAAGGGGAACCAAAGGGGCTTTCTGCACCTTTGCCATCGAGGTCTGTTGGCATTGGGGGCAGGATGAACAAAAGTCCTTAATTTCCCAATACAGCCCAGGCCAATAGAACTGCTGTAACACTCGCTGCTGGCTTTTGTCCGGCCCCAAGTGTCCAGACCAGGGGTTGTCATGGGCTAACTCCATAACCCGCAACCTGTAGGGTCTGGGTACCAACAATTGGGACAGCTCCTCACGGTCCTCCCCCTCGATTACTGTTCTATACAGGCGATCCCCTTGTACCTCAAAATGTGAGCCTCGGTGGCCGGGAGGGGCTTCATCATCCTGTTCTTCCTCCATCCCCCGCGCTTGTTCCCAGGCCCTTTGTAGCGTTGGGTCCTCCGTCTGGTGTGTCAGGAGGTCGCCATCATCTAACTCCAGGGCGATGGGCGGCTGCCGGTCATCTTCTCTAGCCCCTTGCTCGGGTGTGGGATTGGGGACTCCTTCCCCTTGCGCCACCCAGGTGGCGTCCTCCTCTGTCTCCCAGACCTTATCCTCTTCGGCCTCCCCCCACTGTTGTAACAATTGTCTAAGCCCGGGCCAGTCTCTGCCCAGTAAGATGGGGTGGGCGAGTTGTGGGGCCACTGCCACCTTACATGTCGCCTCCTCCCATCAGTCATTAATTCGGACCCAGGCATATATCCCCACGCACGCACCACATCCAAAGTCTGGGGCTGTTCGGTGGATTTGGTCCCACTATGTCTGCCCTTCCCATGGTTTGGCCATACTCCGAATCGACAACCGCTTCGATCGGCCTCCCATTTACCTTTATCCTTGTTACCTGCAGTCGGCTTGTCTCCCTCCTTGGGACTCCCTCCGTTGTCGTTTGTCCAAAGGTGCAGTCTATGAGGGGACACTCCCTCCTGAAGTGCCCCTCCTGCCCACATTGGTAACAAGCCCCCTTTGTGGTCGGGTTCGTTCTCTGGTTATCTTCCTTCTTCTCCCTCCGGGGTGCCGCCCCCCACCTCCGGACTCCGGTGTGCGCCACACAGGGGCCAGCCTCCTCTCCGCCCCTGGCCCTAGAGGCGGTCTTGGACTGGTCATGAGGTCGGCGCGGGTGCATTTTCCCTGAACGAGGGGAGGGGTTTTGTGACTCACATTTACGTTCGGCATCTTCCCCTTCTCTTTGGCCCCCTCTGCCACAAGGAAGTGCTCCATTAATGTGACAGCTTCATCTAAGGTGGTGGGAAGGTGTTGCTGTACCCATTTTTGGCCTTCGGGGGGGAGTATCTGGATGTATTGCTCCAGTATGACCATCTCCGCCACCTGCAGTGCCGATTTATTTTCGGGCTCCAACCACCTCGTCCCCGTCTCCTTCACCCACTGGGCTACGGCTTGTGGCTATTCCGCCGAGCCGTAGTGGGCCTCTCTGAACCGCTGCCGGTAGGTTTCGGGAGAAACGCCGAGTTGGTCGAAGATCGCCTCTTTTGCTTTGTAATAGCAGAGTATGTGCCTGGCTGACATACTCCGTTAGGCGAGTTGTGCTGGTCCCAACAAGTATGGGGCTAACAGGGTAGCCCAGTGTTCTTGTGGCCACCCTTTCAAACATGACCAGAAATGCTTCGGGGTCATCTTGGGGTCCCAACTTAGATAACCGTATCGGTAGCTGCGTGCCCACATTCAGTTCTTCTTCTCCTCCTAATAGACTGTCTCCTCCACTACGGGCTCTTCCCGTCCCTGGAGTGGTCTCTCACATTTCTTGGAGCAGCTGCTGCTGCTGCTCCTGAAACTGGGCGGCTATCTGTTGCAACACTTGGATCTGTTATTGCTGCTGTTGCTGCTGGTTGTCCATCAACCATTCTAGGAGCTTAGCTACCTCCATCTCTACTCTCCCTTGGACACAACCACATTCATGTCATTCAATCTTTCTGTCTCTCCCCCCCCAGCCCTTTTTCACAGGGCCTGGACTCGTACCCACATTCTCCACCACGTGTAGAAGGACCACCTTGGAGCCTCTGCTAGTTACCCATTTTATTGTGTCTCCCCACCACCATTACTGCCCTTTTATATACATGGCACCGTCCGTACCGTAGCAGTCAAACTTTGCTCGCGTTAGAGTTGTCTTGTAACCGACACTTGGCCGCGGACAGCGGGGTAGCAGGACCTGGGCCCTCGCACTCTCCTGGTTCCTGGCCCAGGGCCCTAAGGCAAGGGACGCTTTCTCCCTGGCCTAGCGGATGGGGGAATTGCCCCTAAATGCATCCGCCCGTGGGCTCCACGACCCCGCCCTGGGCCATTTCCTACCTCCGCTTCCAGGCCTACCTTGCCTCTTTCCTAGGGTGCAAGCCGCCCTTTGGAGCACCAAGAGACACCACGCCCCTGCTCGGCACTCCCCGCTCCTTCCACCTTCCCGCTGGTTCCCCCCCTTGTCGCGCTGGCGTGCTTTTATGACGCCCCGCCGAATTGGCGGGTGACGTCATCACCCGGCTCCTCCCTGCTGACGCATCCCGCGCTTTCTGCGCCTGTACCAGCGCTCCGTTCGGCCCCTTCCGATCCCCCAAGCGGGGCCTGAGTACCCTCCCCAGCTGTCTCCCTGCAGCGGTCTCTGCCGGGTTGCCTCCCCTCCTGGGGTTCCCTGCGCCTCCGGTCAGTGAGGGGTTGCTTCACCCCGTCATACCCCCCGCCCCTTTGCTCCTGCTTAGAAAGGCAGTCTCTGGTTCCAGGCTCCCGAGCCCTCCCTGTGGAGGGCAAATCAGTTTTGTCAGTTTAATATTGTGTTCACTTTTTTCATTGTATTCCTTTGGTATATATGGTCGTGCCAATTCTCTTCCAGAATATGATCTGAGGAAGTGGGTCTGGCCCACGAAAGCTCATCACCTATTAAACCATCTTGGTAGTTTAAAGTGCTACATAGTTTTTCCTTTTGTTTTTGCAAGATCAGACTAACAAGGCTACCTCTCTATTACTGACCAGTTAATGGCATTCCAGGAGGTTCGTGTTGTCCAAGAGTGAAAAAGCAACTGGAATGTAGAACGGAATTTAACCCTTCAATTTATTATGTATGCAGTCTCTCTGGTATGTGGGGCATTTCACAGGCAAGCTAACACCTCCCTACCCTGATGAGCTTTCTATTTAAGGGCCCTTTGCAAACTTCTGAGTGCTCCCAGGGAATTCCTTTGCATTGAGGTTGCACCACAGTTAGTAGGAAGTGGATCCTAAACTCAACAGCTTAACAAGGGATAACAAACACAAAGCTTGCAGTTGAGGAATTTGAGAGGCCAGGATCACAACTGTAAGATCATGGAATATGTTTGCTGGTGTAACAAAGAAATTTGATCAGTTTCTTTAAATAAGTTAATATATTTATGCTCATGTTTTAATCTGTCGAGAAGAGTGTGACAAAAGTCTGGGTTGGAAGGCTAGCTGGAAGGAAGAGTCTTGAAGTATTTGAAAGACAAGAGAGAAATGTACAAAACTGGCATGGAAGAAGACGGTCTCATGGCCTGGGGGAGTAACAGTGACATGGCCTGCAGAGAAGGCAGGGAGTATATTTAGCTAGTGCCTCCCACTGCGGTTAGTTAAACGTCCTCCACCGCCAGTTAGGCAAATGCAGCCACTCGTCAGCAGCACACAGATATACTACATGGACTTACAATCCCCGGTAAAGTGAACTACGGTAGCCATTCAAAACTTCAAGAGGAGATTAGGCAAGTAGTCCTCACTGTGCTGGATACATAGAGTCTGACACCCCTGTTCTTGTGGAACGAGCCATGGGGTTTTGACATCTCTGAAAAATGGTGCCTTTGATGATACAGTGCAGGCTGGGCCCCTAAGCCTGTGCTGGGAGGGCAGCCTGCAGGATCAACACCATGTCCACGTGCGCTATCGGCTACGTCTACACTGTACAGTTATTTTGGAATAAGCTATTCCAGAGTAGTATTCCGAAATAGTTTATTTAGAAGCAGCACATCTACACTGCTGGGAAGCCTCAAAATTAGTCTGAGGCAGGCTTCCCTAATGTAGACGTGCTATCTCGATTTAGAGCCCCAGGAGGAATAACTTAGAATGGCCTGGTCAGGGGCTATTTCGAAATAGCAGAAGTGGAGTGTCTATACATGCCTTATTTCGAAATAGCTATTCTTCGCAGAATGAGGTTTACAGAAGTCGGAATAAGCTGTCCATTATTTCAAAATTATTTTGAAATAACGGAATTGCTGTGTAGATGTTCACATAATTATTTTGGAATAAAGGCCATTATTCCGAAATGACTTTGCTGTGTAGACACACCCGTAGAAATCTCTCCAAAAACGTACCCAGCCTGACTCTGTTTCTTTGGACAGACCGTAGAAAATCAAGAAACAAGCTACTCTTTATTTTAATCTGGTGACTTTTTAAATCAAATCAAAAGATGCTGCCAGTTTTAGTTTCCAGTGTCATCAAATTTTAATCTTAGAACCTGCCACTTTGTTAGGGGTTCACTGGACAGCTTTCATCACATCAGACGGGTGGTATTGTTTGAAAACAGTACAAGCATGGACTGGCAGGAGATCCCTAGGGTTGTGCAAATGCACCTATCTAAACTGACCACTAGATGTCACCTTTGTATATTCTGACCGTTAACAGTAAAACTTACTCAAGAAAATACTGTAGTGATATGTTGTAGAGTTAATTATTTTGTTTATTCGGTACCAAAAATCTCAGTTGATTGTGTTTAAACTAAGACATTTATCTTAATTAAATGCAAAATTTACAGTTCTCTTAATTTATTTCATGTTGCCAAGTTAAATTGTGTCAATATCCAGACTGACGTTTATCAGCTAAGGCCACTGGAAAGTTGGGCAGTATAGTTTAAAAAATATAGTATGGTTTAAAGTTAGCCTGTGTCTCCTCGTACTTACATGGGAGTATGCCATAATTGGCTGTGACAGAATGTAGGTTGTCTTTCAAAGTCATGCTTGCTCTCAAGGGCAACTGGAGAAATAGGAAATTAAGTGAAGAGGCATATGTGCCTGTACTTTTCTAAATGATTTTGGGTAATCCATTTTCGGTACTTTTAAAAGAGTCTGTACGATGTTTTGGTTACATGGTTGCTCAGGACTTTCTGAAAATCAGTCTCCTAAAGTATTTCAAGTTTGTCACCAAATTCCTTAGTCCCTGTTTTGAAAACTTTAGACTGTTCTCTATTTAAGGCTGTGATAGAAAGAGAATAGATTTGTGTCAGAGGCTTCAGGAGGAGAAATCACCAATAGCTTTTAGAGAGAGAGTACAAGTGCCAATGACGTTTGGATTATGGGTGTTAAATTGCGGTTATTTGGCTAATCGTGTGGTCGATACAATTTGTATCCACTACACGATTAGTCGATAAGGACTGCTCTGCAGAGCCACAGCGGGGGTAGCTACAGGAGCTGGCTGAAGCCGGGACTGAGCAGTCTTGGCTCGTGCTGGCTCTAGGAGCCACCCATGCTGCAGCTCTGCATTTTAGATGCAGAGGCACAGTGTCCTGGATCAGTGAGAGCTGGGACTGCTTGGTCCTGACTCGCGCTGAGTCCAGCAGCTCCGGTTTGTGGTGGCCAGCCCTGTCCATCGCGAATGGAGTCTGCTTCAGCAGCAGCCCCTGTTCATGGTGGACAGGGCTGGCCACAGCCAGGGGCTGCTACTGGAGCAGCCCCTGCTCACAGCCAGCCCAAGCTGCTCTGAATAGGGGCTGCTTGGTGGTAGCAGCCCCTGTCCGCTTCCGCATTTCCCCCATGCTGCCTCTGACAGAGGCAGCGGAGAGGCAGGCTGCACCGTGGAGATGCTGTTGGGGGGGAACCAGCTTTTAAGCCAGCTTTCCCCAGCACTGGCTCCTATTTTCCTCCCCACCTTGCAGCTTCTCATAGAGGCAGGAAGTGGGGGGAGGAAAGCTAGTAGCGATACTCCAGTCAACTCCTCGATAAGCAGAGTCGACTACTTGCTAACATCCCTACTTTGGATGCTTTGCAAAGAAAGGATATGTATGATATATTTTCTAATAGCTCGCTAGTCAGGTTCAGAAGTAGTGAGAAATAACGTTAAGGGCAAAGGGATAGAAAGCAACCCTGTTTGCCCAGGACAGCAATTCTGTACAATATTGAATGAAGATATTACGTCCAAGGAAAAATGGGTCTTGAGGGAAGGAGGTCCCTGACTTTGAAGGCACACTGATTCAGGTGAGCCTGGAGGATGTTGCAGGGCTGAAAGGAGGAAAGCATGTTATGGTTTAACACAAATCCTGCAGTGCTAGGATAGATGAATTCTTGTTTGACCCACTGAAAGTGCAGGATTTTACTTTCAGTGACACTGGCTATCCCAACCTAGACTAGATAAGACATTTAGAACATTTACGGTACTCTTAATTTTTCTCTCCATCGTCTATTGAGTGCTGTTTTATTCAAAAATATTTGAGTCTTCGAGCAGAGGTTTGATACTGCAGGTAACGGATGTACTCCAGGTCGGGACAGGCAAGATGCTGGTTCCTATCATTGGTTTCCATTTCTAACCTGCATTAAACTACAGCTAAAATACATTATTTCCCTAAAGTATTTTCCTGCTGTTCCTTCTCCATGTAAGCCATTGCTGTAGTTGCCACAGGATTTGTATGTTACTTGACAGTGGAAGGGAAGTGGTCCATATGCCTGTGAATTAAAGCACAGGGAAGGAGGACAGGTTTCCATGTGTCACTTTCTCCAGTAAGATGTGATCTTTGCTATGAAATAATGTCAAAACTGCCATTTTAGAGTTTTCTTGGTAATTTGACTATGGTCATAACTGAAGGAAAGAAAACTGGCAAGAGGTAGAGGTTAAAAAAAAAAAGGCTCAGGAAACATAATTATATGTGTGTTTTCCAGTTACCCTCTTAGGCTTCAAGACAATTTCAGTGTTTAAACTCAAAGGTTTAAAAAAAGCGGTGGAAAAGCTTTTTTTCTGGACTGACTTTGTTATACCAACTTCCCAAATAGGATTCTATAACAGAAATGCTAATGCAATTCTGTAATGATACAAACCTTGGAGGGCCAGTATATTGCAGTGGTATACCTGAGGAGGAGAAAGTCACTGCCAGATAAAGAAAATAAATATCAAAAGATAAAAATGGGAGAAGTTTGAAAGATTGACATGTCAGCATTGTTCAGCTGACATTCCCTGGGTGCAAAATGGGAGGTTGTTCACCTGCCATGCTGAAAGAGAACCTTTGTGTAAGAAGTTTTAGTTTGCTTGTGTAATAATACTAAAGTAATTATTTCTCAATACAAGAATGGCTTTAAAAAACCTGAATAATCCACGACTGATTTCCAACCCTGCATTTATCATGTCGTCATTTGTGTGATAAGCTGAAAAGGCATTTTAACCACTGTGCAGTTTGTATTCATGCGTTCACTTATATATTTGTAGGTTCAAAATTGTAAAGGCTTCTGGGAAAAGCTAAACTTAAATTTGGAGTGTGTGAAATACACTGAGCCCCAGTTGCATTACAACAACAATGTGCTAAGGAGAGAATGGTATAAGCTTCTTTCTGAAGAGGTAAATGAACACACTGTATAAGCATCCATAGTTATGTTTCCATGATGTGGGCATTGTTTTAAAGCTGAATACCGAAGTAAACAATTTAGTTGTCTAATGAGAAGAGATTTGACATTTGGTGAGGAAATGGGGTAGCACTTACGGGAGGTCATCAGTGGTTGTAATTCTTACCTGCAGGATCAGATAGAAGCTGCCACTTGGGGGAGGGAGGAGGCTTGGATTTCTGCTCCTTTAGCTTTCTTGTGAGGGTTTCTGAGTTCTGCTATCTGCTGGTTGTGCTTTGTACAGATTGAGAGGAAGGGAAAGTTAGCACTGTTTCTCATCAGTTTTTTCATCTGACAGAATTTTAATCGTTCTGCCACTGTTTTTTCAATGTAGAAAGCAGAGGAAAGAAGAACTACAACATATTTGAGGAATATTTTTGACAATGCAAAAAAGTAGGTAAAATTTAGGTGTTTTTTACCTTTCCTTATTCTGATTAAATGAATGCTGCATTGTAAGTGGGCCAGTCTAGACTTAAAAGTGCTACCAAACTGGATGCATCTCACTAGTATTACATACCTGGCCAATTCACTTCAGGTGTCAGTCAACCCAGGTGATCAGAGATTCCTGGTGATGACCACAAAACTGACTGGGAAATCCAGCATTCTGAGCTTTAAGACTGAACATCAGAAATGAAGATTTCTTCCTTTAAAAAACATGTTTAAATTAATGTTACGCTGCTGTCCTTAATACACTGAGCTAGTTTAACATGGCCAATGCATGTAATTTTAGATCTTGCATAGAGGAGATAAGTAACTTTTCACTGTGTGTCTGTCCTTGTGAAGCAGTACTTAAATTCAGTTTTCCATCCCTAGGGTGCTTTCTAATCTTGCTGCATGGAACTTGGGTAAGGAAAACATGCACTGGCACAGTGGCCTGGTGGGATGGTGAAATGGTTACGGGTTAGATAGCATGGGCTGAAAAATTCATTTTTGGATATGTTTTGAAGTTTTTTGCCACTGAAGGATCTTGGGAATAAAGCCGGTAAAGTGTCTCTCTCTGATGTATAGTTACTGCCTCTGAGGACCTGGGTGAGATTGAAAAGCGCCTTTGGAAATGACAAACACAGTTATCTAGGCTTTGTCTACACAAGGAGCTTTCTTTAAAGCAGGGATACATGACAATGTTAAACACCTGAGCTTTGGTGTCTTGCAGTTTTCTACAGTGCTACCCTTGCAGAGCTGCACCCATTGGGAGAATATGGTAGAAAAATTAAAGGAGACAAGACACTAGACTCAAATCAGTTGCTGAGCAGAGCTGAGCATCTTGGAATCATTTTGGAGATGCTAGTAGGACCTTCAAGATCCTCGTTTTAAAAATTAGTTAAAACTTAGTTTCCATAAAATTCATTGACAAAAGAGAAGTTGCTATTCTTGTTTCTGTTGCTAGGCATTTGGGTCATTCATCTCTTACCCTTTAATTGTTGCATCTGTCGTGTGATTTAGGTTTCTATTCACAATCTGGTAAAGATTTCCAGATGCAGTCCTACCTCAGCTACATCTCTGTGCTAGTCTAATTGTTGGTCACTCATTCAAAAGCTTTAAACAAATCCAAATGTGTCTAGACTATAAAGGCAACATTCACTTCCAATATCCACAATTATTATCACCTCTCCTATCCTTCAGCCATTGCTTTGGAGTCTGACTTTTAAGACCCCATGTGGCCTTAGCTAAACAATAGCCTTACACTGTGCAGCTACTGCTCTGTTTTCTAAAGATGCTGCTTTAAGAGCCATAAACGTGTCTGTGTAGTTCATCAGTGTCAGAACTATAGACTATCCAGCTCCTAATAGCAAGAGTGAGCATTTACCTAGTTCATTTTATCCATAGATCTCCAGGCATTTTGAAATGGGGGTGGCCAGACCCATTCCTGGAGAAAGTGAGGTACAGGGGCTAAGTGTCTTGCCCAAGAAGTAGCTAAATAATGTACTTCAAGGCAGGCAAAAGGTGATTGGAGGGAAATGCTTCTAAATTTAGGGCCTGGTTTTTGTAAAATGTCAAGTGAAGCCCACTGATCCGAGTGTGTGAGAGTGGAGATGCATGGCATCTTGCAGGGTCTGGCTGTCAGTTTGATCTCATGGGCTAGGAAGAAATAATAAGGAATGAGAAGATTGCACACTGAGGCTGTTGTGTTCTGTACCTGTTCTTTTGTTTCGTAGTCTTTCTTCCATGCAGTTAAAGGGAGTGCTGTTGGCCTTTTAGATTCACAGATTGCTGAGTAAGGTAACTGAAATAGCCAGGCCAAAGAGTTCTGCTGTGAGTGTAGGAGGTGCATTCTACGAAAAGGCTACTTTGCTGGTATCAGTTGCATAGCTAACCCACCCAGATGTTTGAACTTGGTGAGAGTTGTAAATGTCAAGATCTGAACAGTGTGCATTTTGTATTCTTGTTACCACTGGGGGTTTTGGACCTGCTGGCTCTAAAGGACTAATGGTGATGGCAACATTTGTCTTAGAGTTTGGGGGAAAGTTGTCTGAATGATATGTGATGCTATTGTATGAGAGAACTGAGGAAAAGAGAATACAGTTTTTTCACAAACGCCTCCACGGTAGAGCAGCTGGGGGAGACCCCCTTGTGACAATTTTCTGTTCTCTGAATTTTTCTAAGCGTGAGATTGCTCTGCTGCTTGTTTGTTTGATCTAATTTCTAAGAGTTTGGGGAGTCCCTTGAAGTCTCACTGATTCTGCAGAATCATGCATTTGACCCATACTAACTCTTATCTGTTTATTTCAGAGGAAAGGCTAGTTCCTCTCTTTCAAGAGGAAGATTACCAGCAGCGGTTATTAATGGGACTTGTAAGTGTTTTCGTTACATTCTGCACAGTAGGAGACACGCAACCTCAATCAGTGTAAAGAATAATTTTATTAGTATTTATTTGTATTTTTTCTTGCTGAGTTTTTTATTCAGTTGATTTCTTAGGCTAATCGCTGTTGGGACTAGAAATAGGACAGAACAGGCTGCCCTGTGAATATCAGTTTGCATGGGCGGTTGGTGCAGCTGAGGTTGGGGGAGTCAGGCCCCCAACCCCACCTACAGCCCTGCCCCCTCTGCTGAGACCCTGCCCCCATGGGGAAGAGAGGAGGCAGGGCAGTGCACCGAGTGCTCCCCAGCCTCCCTGGAGCACTAAGGAGGGGCGGAGAAGTGGGGCAGCATGCCAAGCACTTCCCAGCCAACAGGGAGAGAAAGAGAGGGAAGGGGGTGCAGCGCAGCTTCCAGAACACTAGGGGAGGAGGTTGTGTGGTTCCAGCCTCCCCGGCCAGCACCATAGGAAGGGCAGGCACTGAGACACAACACTCTGTCCCCCAGAATGCCTACAGTAAGCACTCTGGGGGTGGAGTGTGGGCAGGGCCATCCCGAGCCATTCGTGTGCCCCGGGAGCGTGGCGCCGCCCCCGGGAGCGTGGCGCCGCCCCAGTAGTGCGGTGCCCCCAGGCGCGCAGCACCCCCGGGCGCGTGGCGCATGCGTGGCCCCGCCCCCGGGCGCGTGGCGCATGCGTGGCCCCGCCCCCGGGCGCGTGGCGCATGCGTGGCCCCGCCCCCGGGCGCGTGGCGCATGCGTGGCCCCGCCCCCGGGCGCGCGGCGCATGCGTGGCCCCGCCCCCGGGTGCGCGGCCCGGCAGCCCCGCATGGTGCTCCCTACAATGGGGTGCCCCGGGTGGTAGCCCGGTTGGCCCGTACCTTGGGCCGGTTCTGAGTGTGGGTGTGGCCAGGTGGGTGGTTTGGGAAGAGCCTTCCCCTGCCTAAGCCACTGGATCCCCTTGTCAGTTTGGTTCCCTTCTTCCAAATCAGGCCACTAAGCGCTAAAAATGAAAGTTAGGAGGCAGATCATAACTAAAAGCTAATTTGTCAACACCTGACTTCTTCCATCGAGTACAAGCGTGCTCTTTTTCTTCTGTGCAGCTGTACTCCTTGCCTGGATGCTGACTTTCCATTGTCACCGGGCCTCATCCCAAGCCCCTATCACTTTCAAATTTTAACTCCTTTCTGTGTATATCTCTCCAGTGTCCAACTCCCTCTTTGCAAGATCTGGCTGGCTTTCAGAGAAGATCAACAAGATCCCCCCCATGATCATCTTCCTCGTTTTCCTGCTCCTCACTTAACACCTTTACACTTTGTTTCTCACCTGCCCTCTACCTCACTTGTATCCCCACTGCATCTAGCCTGGGCCACCTCCTTCTTCACACCCAGGGTTGCCAGATGGTTGAAACAAAAATACCGACCCGCCCCTCCCTCCCCCCCAAAAAAAACCCCACCTAGTCATTGCTTCCCCTTGGTCTTTTGCTGGCAGCTATTTTGTGCTGGCAGCCTTGCGAAACCAGGTAAGCATGGGGTCTGGGTCTGGGGGTGTTTGGGGCCCGGGGAGGTTGGGGGGTGGGTGGGGAGTCCGGGCGCTGAGTGTTTGTAGGGTTGCCAGGTGCCCAGCATTTTCGCCTCCTGGCCGGGAAAAAAAATCAGAAAATACTGGACATCTTAGGTGTCCGGTATTTTCTGAATTTTTTTTACCGAACAGGAGGCGAAAATACCAGACTGTCCGGGTGAATACCGGACACCTGGCAACCCTAGTCATACCATTTTCACTGGGTGATTGCACATGGCTTCATCTCATGGCTCACAAATTTGGATCTCCATTCCTGATGTGTCCCCCGCCAGCCAGTCCCACATTTTAGCCATTTGGATAGCTACGCCTGCAGATTTTGTGACCAGTTTAAATTTGGCATGGCTAGAACTGAATTCCTCACATTGCCTCTGAAACCCTCAGCCCCTCTCCTGTTCTCTGCCACTCAGAGTCTAGGGCTCATTTTGGACTCTGTTCTCAGTCTTCCCCTTTTATCCAAATCCTACTACTTCCATTTTCCCAACCTAAAGCTGAATGCTGAGAACTGAAATATTAAGAATTCTCTTTTCTTCCAGGCAAAGGACCCTGTAGAAGTTGTAGCCATGTGTTGTGATATATGTAGCCACTGTAACATGGTAGAGCTCAGAGATTTAGATGTACAGGTTTTCTCCTGTTAGGCAGAGTGTGTGGTTCCAGGAATGACTGAAAGCCTTGTGTTATGCTCAATGAGCCATTGAACTGGAGTTACGCTAAGTTATAATTTTGCCTGTTTAAAATCACTTTTTTCTTTGGTGAGAATGTGTGAAAGTCAGTGAACTCGGTGTAAATCGTGCATGTTTCACAGAGACAGAAAATTATTCTGCTAGTTCATATGAACTGGGACTTGCACCAGCCTGAACTCTGAGAAGGCACCTAAATGGCTGTTTTCCTTTTCCAGATGGTTTCTCAGCTGAAAGATCACCTTATGAGGCATCTGCAATATGCAGGAAAAAAGAAGATTGATCAGATAGTTCTGGACTATGTTTCAAAACTGGTTAGTTTGATTTTTTTTTCCCTCTTTGCCAAATTTAACTTACTATTGGAACTAGGATTTTTAGATAACTTTCTCTGGGCAAGAACTGTCTTTCTGCACCGTGTGCAAGGCTCATTGTTCAGTAACGAGTATCTGTTTTTTAGAACTTTGTGTCTATAATAAGAAATATTGGGGAAGAAAACTCATGCCTGATAAAATAAGAACTACAGTTTTAAACTCTGAAATCTGGCACTCTCTGGTCCGGCAATGGACCACAGATATCGCTAGATCAGAGACACCGGATGGGAGCCAGGGCTGCTAGCAGTGCGGCTGGCATGGCGAGGAGTGCAGCCCTGGCCAGAAGCAGATCCCAGTGGCCAGGGCTGGGAGTAGAGCCCAGTGGCCAGGACAAATACCCCAGAGGGGCCAGTGGGGAGCCTTGACCTCCCCTAATCTGGCAAACTCCCTGGTTCGGGACTGCTTAGGTCCCGAGGGTGCTGGAGGAGGGGGAGGTGCAACCTGTATAAAATTTCTCTGCAGCCTGCATGCTTGATGCTTAAAGTAGAGTTGAAATGCATTTTCTCTTTCGCCACAGTTTTCTGATTCTCATGTGTTCTCTCTTAATGTAAACAAACACAGGAACATCTTGATATCTGAATGCTTATATAGTCTTGCCCTGCCAAACAAACCAGTTTAGACCGAGCATTTAAAATAAACTCCTCTAATAATAAAACCTGCATTGAATCTTGCTCTTAATGTCACCAAAAGCAAGAATTCTCTTCGGCAATTTATAAGCTTCTATTCCTGTAGGCGCCTTAACAGAAACTAAACGAAGTTGTATAAGCAAAGCAAAGCAATGTGCCCATGAAATTATTCCTGCCACTTGGCTGGCATGTTTTTGCAAGATTCTTTTAGAAGTCTGTCATTAGACTTGGATCTCCCCTCACCCCTGGCTGGGAGATCTCACTAAATTCAGAACATCTTTAATTTTTTTCCAGGCCCCATGTATTGGTTAGGTGGTCTGGATGTTGTTTTCTTTGGTTCTCTTACCAACTTTCTTTAATGTAATCTCAGCAGTGTGTGACAGAGCAGGAACCAGCAGAGCAGGAACTAATGAAAAATGGGCTTAGTTGTGTTCTTGGCCTTCATGGATCATTATAGAAGTACCTTAGAAGAGCCATAAGGGCTGAGGACCTTGTAGAGTTAGACATAAAAATTCAAAAGTAACATAGGCTCTCCAGAAAATATTAACTCCGTCACTACAGTCTTGGCTGGTCTAGTTAATTTTGCTATTGATTTTTTTTTAATCAAAATTTTCTCCAGTTCAGTTTTAAGTGTACCAAAAGATGAGGTTTCAACTGCTGTACCAGTTTCTACTCTGTTTCAATTAATTCTTACTGACCTGGAGAATGTTTTTGTGGCAACACACTAGATTAACGTTCGAGTCCTGTTCTACCGCAGACTCACTATGTGACTGTGGGCAAGTCACTTTGTCTCCCATCTGGAAAATAACGATAAGGCTTCCTTTTTCCCACCCTTTGTCTTGTTTATTTGATTGCAGGAACTATGGGGTAGGGCTTGTCTTTGTACAACCCAACAAACCTTGGTTACATCATTGTAATGGAACCAAATTACATCTAGCTGTAAGCTGCAGTTTTTCTGAACTGAGTAGACACTGGATAAGTATGCATTTATTCAAACTCTGTCAAGTCACTGTGGGTATGTCTAGACTACAGGCTTTTGTCAACAGAAGCTTTGTCGACAGATACTGTCGACAAAGCCTCTGTCGACAAAGAGCATCTAGACTACATCCAGTTCTGTCGACAAAGCAAGCCGTTTTGTCAACATGAGAGTGTAGACGCAAAGGACAGTGTAGATGCAATAACACCTTCTGTCGATAGAACTCTGTCGACAGAAGGCGTTATTCCTCGTAGAATGAGGTTTACTGCTGTCGACAAAACTGCTGAGTTCTGTCGACTTTCTGTCGACAGAACTCAGCGGCAGTGTAGACTCAGATATAGTTTTGTGGACAAAAGTCCACTTTTGTCGACAAAACTCTGTAGTCTAGACACACCCTGAAAGTTATCCAGTTTTTGCCATGCAAGTAATGGCATAGCAAATGACTGGCATAACTGTTGGGAACTCCTTTTGAAATGTCTCTTCACTACTACCTGCTGATCTTCAGAATTATCTAAAACTCCAAATGCAGGTAGATTATAGTTAGACTGGGCACTCTGTTGCTTGCTAGAGCAGAAATGGAAGCATTTCCAGACAAAAGGCGTGGGTTTTCTGGCTCATGCCTGAAATTTGGAAGTCATTCTCATTTCCTGGAACTCGAGACTATTTTAACTGGAATTTTCCATCAAGTGCAAAAAGTTTTGAACTTGGGAAATACTGGAATGTTGTTCAGCGTTATCTGGCTTGAGCTGTTCGTTAATCACTTTGCCTTGGGGAAATAAGCTGTAATCTCTCTGCGCCTCCGTATACTTCCTAGGAATATGAGGATACTACTTACCTTAGAAGGTAGTGTTTTTCTAAAGAACTTTGTGATCCCAAGATGAACTGTGTTAACAACGTGCTGAATGTTTGTGGTGGTGCTGAGCTATGAATTATTCCTAACAGCGTACCGGTAGTTGAGCTCTTGCAAATGAGGCCGGATTTGCATGCTGCACTGAGCACAGTTAGGGAATCCTTTCCCCGTTCTCATATGGGGCAGGTTCTCTTTTGGCAGCAGAAGCTTAGAGTGGCCAGAGGTGAATGGGGCTAGGAGCTGGAGCTGGCCAATAGCTCTGAGGTGGAGGTCAGCCAGGGAGCACAGGAAAGAGAGTGTGTGGGCTGAACACTTGTTTGTGGGTGTTGGAAATCTGTTAAGAGAGACCGAACTGGAAGCATATGGGGAGAAGAGTTCACTTGCTTCATGTTTTCGTGGGTCTGCAACTTGCAGGCAGGAAGCTTGTGGTCTCCCCTTCTTCCCCTTAACACACGTGCAACAAGTTGAACATAGCACTGCTTTTAACCATCAGATGGATTGGGCCCTTGAGTCCTTCCCTCATCAAAAGGCCCAGCCAGGCAGCCATTACATTTTCATTTGCCTCACAGTCTTTTCACATCTGTTTGCAGTTTAATGTGTGTTGGCTGGCTTGGTTGTGCATATTGTAGGGACACTGGCAGCAGTGAAAGTAACTTAAAATTTCTTACAGGTCCTGTCCTATTGCAACCCAGCTCTCTGCCAGCTCTTTAAAAAGCTCCCTGCTGGCTTTTGCTGCAGCTCAGCCAGCTCTTGCTGGAGCTGCGCACCAGGGTGCACCCGCTTACTTTCACCTGTGGACACTGGTGAATTTAGCTTCAGGATTTCTTGTGCATGAGACACACATTGATTAAAAGAGGCAACTTTCCACCTCAGATGCTGGAAAAGGGATGAGAATGTCTGAAGTCCTGATCAGAATAAACAGAGGGGTCCTAAAATCCACACATTATTAACCGTTTGAACTGATGTTCCAAAAGCAAATGGCCTTCCCCACAAGAACTCATCTATGTCCTTTTTTGTTCTAGCTGGATCTAATCTGTCGGATAATGGAAGCTATTTGGAGGAAATACAGTCTTCAGTCCTGCATTCTCTGCTTGTAAGCAAGGGTTTTCTATTAACCTACTGCAAGTTTTATAGAATGTGGCAAAATGGCTTTGCCAGGTTCACCTTGTCATGACTGGCTTTTGGTGGTATTGATGTTGCTAACACCTGACTAAAAACCAAGCGCCTGGTACGCTACAGTGGACAGCTTCAACTGGTAGGAGGGAAGGTGCATAATGAAAAGGCACACTGAGCTCCCTTGGTTTGTCTGTGTTGTGGGTGCTGAAAAATCATGGCATTTGCACCCCTGTGCTGGTATCTGTAGACAGAAAGTGTCTAACTTTAGGTATTTAGAAAGTTTTATCTCATCGTTCAATGGCAGAGACTTGTGGGTGTACTGTGAGCAAGGGGCTCCATGCAGATGGTGTGCAAGCACTTTTCAAATTTTTAATAGGAACTGGAATGCAGTAACTTTTACCCTGAAATAAACCCCGATCGTATCTCGGGGCGCTGACTTCCTTCTGTTCAAAAGGCATGCATTTAACCTTGGAACAAAATGACTAAGCTGTGTGGGGAGTTTGAAATCTTTGCCTGCTAACAGGCTGCTTTGTTAAATGCAGGGACGAGCGAGGAAGTGCATCAGAGTTTGCAGCTTTCCACATCATGAGTCGGATTCTAGAAGCTGCAAATGGAATGTGTATGCCCCTGCCTCCTGGTAAGCCTGTGACACTGGATCTCGAAGTTTCATTATATTCCACACTTGAGGAGAAGAAGAGCACTGCTTTGAATTTCTTCCAAATAAACAGCATTTGCAGTAATTGCATGCTGTATTAACTTTGGCAGGCCTGAAATGTACTCGGTACAGCTGCATGGGGAAGAGCTCTCCATAAACACCTGCAGTGAAATAAAACAAATATCAATAGTCACAACAAAGATGACAAATCATGTAGTTTTTTGAAAAGCTTCACTTCCAAGCACCATTTCAGGTCTGTGGGAAAGCATCACCCAGAGTTACATTTTTTTTCTCTTCCCCTCTTTTTAATGAGTTTTCAGTTCAGAAAGTAGTTGGGTTGAATGTTCAATGTCAAGGGCTCCCTAGGTAAATGACATCCAGTGGCAAAGCCGTTTTCTTCCTACTGCCCTGCTGATGTTTCAGCTGTGAACTACCAGCTTAGTAGAGGCCCTGGTCCTACACCCCCATCCCCAGGGGTGAGCCCTGTGCCCACGTAGATGTCCATTGACTGCAGCTCCTGCTCATATGAAATAATTTGCACTAGAAAGGGACCTGCTTTTCTGTGTCTGTGCAGTCTTTGAACACTGCTGGTTGAGAGGTTTCCGTTAGTGTCAGTTTTCAGAAGGATACCAACCAACTGTGACATAGTAACTGCTCTTCAACACCATGGCTGCAAACTTGAACCAGTAGCGTGAAGTATCTGATTACCAGTCTTCTAAACCAATCTCTGAGTCTACAAATGTAGATGCTAGACAGTTCATTAGATATGTCATGTCCAGCTTTTGGGCACAGCAATCTATTCTTCAATCTGAAATACGTTTAACAAAAATCTACTTTGAATAGAATGACTCTTGTTTTGCTGAGTCAGAAACTTTGGCTTGGAAATATTTTGACTAGCTTTTTAGGCTACTGCAATACAAACATCTTGTTACTATGATCTTAATCTGTTGGGGAAGATGATCCTAAGAGATCCTCTCCCCAGCCCCCCAGATGAATTGATGTCTCAGTTGGGGATATAGGGGAGAAAGGAGAGAAAAAATAGAAAAATGTTGACTTAATTTAAAATGAAGAATGAGAGCATACTAAGGCACCTTAATGTTGTGCTTCAGTCTGCACTGTAGCTCAAAATAAGATACACAATTTGCGTAGCTCAAATTGTGTATCTTATTTCAAAATATGTTCTTTCATAATTTGGTGCTGTCTACACAATGCCAAATTTTGAAATGAAGCACTATTTCGAAATGTCCCTTACTCCTTGTGGAATGAGATTTACAGGGATGTTGGAATAGCGAGCCTGTTATATTTCGAAATAACAGGCTTGCTGTGAAAACATGGGATAGCTATTTCGGGATACTCGGGTATCCTGAAATAGCGTAGCAGTGTAGACGTATCCTTAGAGAGTTGGGGAAGGGACCCACAGTACCCTAATTTGCTAAATTAGAAAAAGGTGTAGCTCAAAATCCATGGCACAAAAGATATAATGGAAAAGTACCCCTTTTTTTTTTATGGTGCTAGATTCTGTTACCAAAAGAATCTGATAATGCCCATACAATTTTCAAAGCACTTTCCTTTTAAATTTTAGGAGGAACTTCTTAACACTAATGTGTTACATTTTTGTAAATCTCATGTTCTTGTTTAATTTGCCAAAGCAGTAAGGGGTTTGCAAACACCTGATAGATTTGGTCTGGATATTAATCCAGTTAAGAATGTTTTTCAGAAATATTTGGCTTATCATATTGCTGGTTTTAGGACCAAAATATGTGTGTAACCACATGCTGGGGGGAATAAATCTGAGTGTATTAGGTCAGAAACATGAATCTCAAAACTCCTTCAATATTGCTGTCATTTTTGTGTTGGTTGGTTCCCGTTCATGTTATTCTGGAGCATGGATTGTAACCACATATAATGCGTGTTGAAATTTATTTCTTGGTTACTTGAGAGGGTAGTTAAAAGACACATGCATAAAAAAATGTTACATGTAAAAAAACAATTGTGTGGCACAAACAAGTGGTCCTTTCGTTGCAGGTTTTCATACCTTACACATGAGGCTTGGAGTTAGATGTCTGCCTTTGCATACCCTGCTGCATTACATTGATAATGGGGTCTTACAGCTGACAGAGACATGTGCTATAAAACTTTGGAAAGGTATGGTTGATTTAACAGTAGACACCTAGGTTTCATTCCTTTGTAGCAAATCTGGTTTGGAAATGGATACCCTTTGTATATTTCAATGTGACACCCAGAGCTCTTTGGCTGTTGCTTTAAAAAAATGTTTTTTTAACTTGCTCTTATAGTACATAGAAGAAAAATACAAGGGCCAAAGGTTCAATTCTGCACTTAGAATTGAAAGTTATTTTTGAAAGTTATTCCTGTGGAGCTGCTTTTGAAGTCAGTGGGGTTGCACAGCTGTTACAAAGAACAAAATTGGGCATGAGCCTACATAACACTATCCCTGACGTGATAGAACATGAAATATCCATTGTGAGAATTTCAGCAGATGACTACATGGATTTTGATCCCATTTTTAAACTAGGAAATTTGTAGAAATATTAACATTAATGGCTTTCATAGGACTTAAGACTTCTACCCTCAGACTGGATTAGCTTGCCTCAGTAAATTTCCTCAGATGTATATAATAGATAAAATGCTTTTGGTGCTGACATTTGTGGAATGTCCAGAAATTCTGTACAATGCAAGAAAGTATTTTATAAATCAAAAAATGCCAGCGACCAGGAGTTTTAAGACAATCATGCTTTAAAGAACTTTTAAAATATTATGCCTGCCTACTGAGTGGTTATTTTCATTTGGCTTTCTTGTAGGTAGGGTAAGAAACTCACCCATGTTCTTTCAGCTATGTTTTGTGAACATGTTAAAACAAGAAATAGTGTACACAGCAGCATATGAAAATTGTGTTTTGCACAATCACTTCTCATATGCACCAATCACCATGTTATTGCCCAAATTTACAATCCAATTATCCTACACTGTTTCTTGGCATAGGACCAACTTTACACTGTGGTTCATAAACCAGCATCTTTGTGAAATCAGTTTGTGGCTTTATAAACCATAGAATGACCACAACTCAGTTCATTGCCCTTTTAGTTCAAAGGAAGCAGATAGCGTAACTCACTTCATCTGAATCAGTTATTGGAATATAGCCATACAGGAGGGCCTCAGAATTACAAACCCTTAGGAATGGAAGCTGTTCATAACTTTGAAATGTTTCTAACTCTGAACAAAATGTCATGGTGGTTAGTTTAAAAGATTACAACTGAACATTAACTTAATAAAGCATTGAAAGTTTACTATACAGAAGAAAAATCCCCTTCAATTTTTTTAGCAGTTTAGTACACAGTACTATACTAGGGGTGTGAATGACTAGTCAACTATACGATAAGCAAATACTAGTCAACTAGTCACTCCCCCCACCCCGAGGCAGCAAGGGGGGGAAGAAGAGAGGGTGTTTCAAAGAGGCAGCACTGCATGGAGCCCAGGGCCAGACCCTGGGCTTCACGTGGTGCTGCCACTTAGAAACGCTGCAGGCAGCCCGGGGCCAGATGCATGTGGCATTTCAAAGTGGCAGCGCTGTGTGGAGCCGCGGGTCAGCTGGGGACTTCTCCACTGACGTCAGGCTCCATGCGGCACTGCCGCTTTGAAATGCTGCGGCGAGCACTGGGCCAGCAGGGGACTGCTTGAGTCCCCCGCTGTCCCTGTGCTCTCCACAGCGCTTTTGCCTTTGACATGTAGCAACAGCCTTGGAGCTGTTGCTACACTTCAAAGGCAGAGGCACCCTTATTGACTAATCAAATAGTTGATGCAAATCGCGTCGCCTATTTGATTAGCCAATTAATCTAAATTTAACATCCCTGTATTATACTGTATTTGCTTTCTTCCCCCGCTGCTACTGCCTGATTGTGTACTTCCGGTTTCAAATGAGGGATGATGTTGACTGAACCGTTCATAACTCTGCTGTTTGTAACTTTGAGGGTCTACTGTACTACACTGTAACCTAATTCAAAGCAATGATGCTCCTGTAATCAAACCTGTAACACAATGTTTACCCAGTGGTTAAAAGAAAATAGATACAAATTTTATACAGTACACCATATCTTATTATTTCTAGGATTGTGAAACAATTGTTCTGATTTGGGAATGTGATGCTTCAAATTCTACTTGTCCCTCATAGGTCTGCATAATTGCATTCAAATTTGTTATCTCGAAGGGTGGTTTTGTGTGTGTGGGAGAGAGATGTAAGTTAATATGCATTTTGCTGTTGAGTTAATTTAGGAAGCCATATCTCTGAAGTCGTGGTCAGTTATTTATTTCCCTCTCTTGTTTGTAGATCTGGACAATACTGAGAAGAATGAAAAGCTAAAATTTAGTATCTTTACAAGGCTTCCTGAGGTAACTGCATTGTGCTTCTTAGGTTTTAGATCCAGTTGTTATGAAATTAATCTGAGCTCAAAACTTAAGTCCCATGCGAATCATTATAAGATGGCTTAATTGGGATTTAAATAGTTCATGCTGGCCCACTGAACAAGGGTGAGTTTCACCTTTTGTATCTTCAAGGCGTTAGCTATATGTACATTTTCTTCAAGTTTGACAGTGACTGGGAGGAGGTGATTATTACAACGGGAAAAGAGGGCTTTTTTAGCTCTATTTATATTTAGAATTGCTGAGCCATGTTAACACTGGGACTGATAAAGCATTTCCCTTTAATTTATGGAGTTTCCTATGCCTGTCCATCTTCACTACTTGATAAAAATATATATTGTCTCTGGCAGTACAAGCAATTTCTATGCTGTTTTGTAAAGCATACTATGGTTGGTAATTACATGTGCAAAACCTCTTTCAGTCTATGTCCAGAGGTCTGGCTTTACTCAATTATTAAACAGTGAGGTTTCTTACCAAATTAGATTCTTGTTGCAAGAAGCAAAAAGAATTCTGTAGCCTAGCTTCTAAGCTATCAATCACTTTTTTTT
This sequence comes from Pelochelys cantorii, assembly GCA_032595735.1. Lineage (NCBI taxonomy): Eukaryota > Metazoa > Chordata > Testudines > Trionychidae > Pelochelys > Pelochelys cantorii. Next base: position 324,690,405 of record CM064326.1, on the reverse strand, counting down.
ATAAAATCTAGCTATGACTCATTTACACTTGTGAGTAGAAGGCAAGAAAGGGAGACATATTCACAAAGTAATAATTTCCAAGAGCTAGTAAGAAATTATTCTCTCTTAAAGCCAGTTATCTCTGCCCCTTGAAGAACTAAGTGCTGAGAAATGAGAGATGCAGTTTTCACCCCTTCCAGCTTAGCAAAAGACTAGACAGGGAAGTTGAAGCTAGGCCTCCCGCAAGAGTAAGCCGGGTTTTATTGCTAGGAGATCAGGAAGCTCCAAATCCTATTTAAGCTAATGCACTGATGTCCTTCTGGAAGCCCTGCATGTCTGTTTAGTCATTTGCATGTAGCACTCGATTATCTAACCTACTCCGTAGTCTGCTGCCCAAATCCTGTGGGGCTGTGTCCGTATCGTGAATTATAGATCACTGCCATGCTGTCTTCCGAGGAATCCAGCCAACGTGAGTGACACCAGTATACAAATGAATCCTGTAAATGTAGGGAGTCTGATGGTTGTAATTAATATTGCTACCCTGATTATACACAACAGCTCCTGCTGTAGCACCTGGAAAGCATGTACACACCATATCACGTCATGGTCCTTGACATAGAATCCAATCTTCTTGTGGGGAAGTTTCCTCCAATGTAGCAGCCATGCCTCTGGTGGGGAGAAGTTGATAAGGCATCAGTAGTGATGCCAAGAAAGAGAGAGGCTTATTCCTCACCTTACCCCTTCCAGTCTACTTGCGTTGCCTCTGCAGTACTTCTAGTATGCCGCAACCCAGTGGGTAGAAGATCGACCCTGGATCCCCATCTGGCCATGGTGTGCTATTTTACTGGCCCTGCCCAATGTGACCTTTGTTGCTGATTGTTAGTTTATCATAGATATGTTGGGCTGGAAGGCACCTCAAGAGGTCATGAAGTTCATTCTCCCCATGCTGAGGCAGGATTTAGTATACCTAGGCCATCCTTGAAAAGGTGTGTTTCTAACCCGTTCTTAAAAATCTCCAGTGACAAGAAGGCTGTGGAAAGAATCTCTAGATAAACCATTCCAGTGCTTAACTAGCCTTATAGAGAAAATAGATCATCTAACCTGAATCTCCAGTGCTGCAAAGGTAATTATTTCTAGTCTGATCTTCGGTAGACATGGAGAACAATTGATCACCACTCTCTTTATAACAACCTTTGGGATATTTGAAGATCAGGGTTCCCTCTAAGTTGCACACCTGCATGGCCTGGCTGGCGAGGCCACGTGGCAGGTGGCTGCCTCAGTATGCGCGGCTGGAGCCGGACTACAGTGAAGCTGTCCCTGCTGGGATACTCCCTCGCCCCTTTCTGTGCTGGGCATCTAATTCTCGTGCTCGCAGCCCGGCAGGTGCTAGTTTTGTTTTGAGAGCAGCCCTTTCCTTATGAATATCCATAAGTGAGAAGCACCCTCTTGTGATTAACTTGATGTTGCAGAGAATGTGAGCTCTCCCTGACAGAAGCAAAGGCATGTGGATGCATAGTGCATAGGTGGGAATAGGAGCCATGATACATACACGTGCATATATCATCCTGCACCCACTGACTAGTCCTTCACCCTTGCCCCAATCCTCCTTCAGTCTGAGCTAAAATAGCCTGAATGTGCATTGAAAGATCACTCATCATAATATACTTGTACACTAGATGCATTGCACTGCACTCATTCGCCACATTCAAGGCCACTGCATAAACCAGTTACAATCCCCAGTGCATTAAAATAATGTAGACAGGGACCCACATGGCTACTGAAAATTTTGCAGTATTAATTTTATTTATTTGATTTCATATTATGTAAAGTCATGTACCTTATTAATTATCCTTTTTTTAGTATTCTTTCTTCCATATATATATATTAAATATATTAAAACTTGGGTGCCACAGTGGCACACATTCGAAGAAGCACACAACATCAATAATTGTGCAGAAGACAAAACTCACTCTGCTCATAGATGGAAAATCTTAGAGGGAACACTATTGAAGACTATTATTAGGTCCTCCCTCAGCCTTCTCTACTCCAAACTAAACATGTCCTGTTCTTTCAAGCTTTTTTCATAGATCATGGTTTCTAAACTTATTTATAAGCATATTCTCCACTCTATCGTCCAAGTCATTAATGAAAATACTGAATAGTACCAGAGCCAAGATAGACCCCACTGGGACACCACTTGATATATCTTCAGAGTTTGACAGTGAACTGTTGCTAACTGTTATTTGAGTATGAGCTTTTGACGAGATATGCACCCACCTTACAGTAATTTAATCTAGACCAAATTGCCCTAGTTTGCTTACAAGAATGTCATGTCGGACAGTGTCAAAAGCCTTACTAGAATTCAGAAATATGTTTGCTTCCTCTTTGTCTATTATACTGGTTATCCTGTCAAAGTAGCTGGATTTGTCAAGAACTAGTCATGTCAAGCCAATGTTAGCTATCACCTCTTTATCCTCCAGGTCTGAACAAACTGATTAGTTTATAGTTTGTTCCAGTATGTTTTTGGATATCAAAATTAGGCTAACTGGTTTAATTCTGTGGGCCTTTTCCCTCTTCCCCCCCCTTTTAGGAGATGTTCTGTTTATCCTTCTCCAGCTTCTGGGTCCTCCCTGGTCCTTGAGTTCTTGCAGATAATCATTAATGGTTCAAAGATGTAATGGTTCAAAGATTGCTTTGGCCAGTTCCTTACATCCTTTAGGATGAACATCATTGGTCCTGATGATTTGAATATATAGACTGTCATATGCATTTCCAATCACTGAAAATACCAATAGAATTTTTCTGTAAAAAGTTTTTCTTGTCTGCTTTTTTTTTTTTACGTCAAGCCTTTCTTAGCCGTCTATATTTTGTTCGAGGCGTGGTTTAGTCAGTTGAGGTAGAGTTGACAGTATGGAACCTGTAATGAGCTGTCAGCCACTGGGCACTGTTAGGAAGGAGAAAGTATTGATTCAGTGTGTACTCTGACTCTATTGCTGATTTATTGTGATAGAAAATGTCACTGAAGTGTAATAGACTCAATATTGCATTGCATCTATTTTGTTACGTTTAATTTTTTTGCTTAATAGGCAATTGGTCACAAGGTCAGTCAGCTGTGGGATCATCCCGTCAACTCGAATTGTATTGCAAGGAGCTATGTGAAACTGTTGCTGGATAAACTTAGGGACAGACAGGTAAGAGTGTGGAGATGGCCATTGCTTGCTTTTTAATCTTTTAGCTTTGACGGTATTGAGCACAGTCTCTACTCTACTGTTGGGACGGTTAGCCACTCTTTACTCAGTAGTTAAGTAGCTATTTTACCACTTTTGTGATGTAATATAAAGTAGGGATGTGAAAGGTTAACCAGTAAGCCTCATCTTTAATAGGAGCTGGGAGCTGGCAGCAGCCTCTGCCCATATGTGGGGGCTGGGAGCTGACAGCCAGCACTTGTGCGTGGCTTGGAGCGGGAACCCCAGATCCTGCTTAGATGGTTAACTGGTTAAACATTAGGTTGGCCTAATGTTTGACCGATTAACCGGAACTTTAGATCCCTAATATAAAGTGTATTTCTTTTACAGCATAACAGACCAGTGGTTGACAGACTGTCTGTCCGTGTAGAGTTTCTGCCACTTAACTACTTAACTGATATGCTAGCAGAGGTAGAGGATCAAGGTAACATTGTTATTATTCAGTATGTTTATTACAGTAATGCCCAAGGACCAAAGAGGAGTGGGTTTTAGAAGAGATGTGTGCAGAATGCCTTACCAGTGTCCTGTAGTAGTTACCTACCTATGGATACATTAACCTTTCCATAAGAATTACACATGTGTGTAATGGGCTTCTTACCTTTCTGGTTTCGCTGTTCTGTTTCCCCTTATTCAGCCAGTGGTGGAAAGTTTCTCCCTGACAAATGGGCAGTTTAGCTCTCTGGCCAAACCTCAAAGAGTCCTGTTTTGGGGAAACCAAAACGTTTAAAAACAACATAGTCCTAAGCAGCCATCCATGGGTTAAATGGTCTGTTTACTTTCTTATTCTGCAGCTTTCTGTTTATTTCATTGTCAAGGTAAAATGCAATAATTTGCTTTCTCCATGTTCAACCAAGAACCCTTTTTCCACAGGCAATAGCTGGGGTATTCCAGTTGGTGGGGACTTCTTCCCATTTTGGTAGAAGCTCCAACTTAGTATTTTTTAAAGTGTGGTACTAGCATTCTGCCTCCGGCCCATACCAATTCTCTATTGTTCTGAAGTTTTTCCTTCTTTTGAGTCTCTCTTCAGCCACTGAACCACTTATCTCTTTCAAGAGCTCCTACCTGTTTGTTGGCCCCTCCTTGGCTCACTACTTCTTTAGCTTTCTTACTGAAGAATCCTCCATGTCTCACCACCTACTCCCTTGTAGGTCTCTCCCTTTCTGAGCCAGTGTTTTATATAGTTTGGGCATTTCAGGTACAGGAGTCCCTTATAGTGACATGATACCTTTGGGAATCATAACCCTCCTAAATCCCTGGCCTTACAGGGCTTAGAACCAGATTTTTAAAGGTTTTTAGGCATTGCTGCACTCAGTGTTGCAATGCCTAGCTGATTTAGGATCCTAAATATAATTTGCAAGAGATTTAAGCACTTATGAGCCTAAATCCCATTATCTATCTTAAGATGTTATACTGGTGCCCATTTGTATCAACTGAGTGCCTTTATCATAAAATCAATAGCAAAGTTTTCAGTGTACCTTGTAGAGTTGCTGGCTCTCCTCTCTGTGGGATATGTTCTGTTTATGTCCCAGTAAGAAGCAGGTTGCTGCTGCCAGCATTGAAAGGGGTCAGCAGGCTGCTATAATCTGGAAAGCAGCCCAGGCTAAACGTTAATCAAATCCACAGTTGCTGAGACAGTTTTCCCTCTAAATTACATGGCTTGCAGTTTTATGTAACAGTTTTATGAAATTGAAAACATGAGGGCCAAATTCTATACATCCCTCCTGCTTATACTGAAGCAAAGCTTATGTTGTTTTCAGAATTTTGCTGTATAAAATCTTCAGGATTTGACCCAGTATTCTTAGATAATAGTGACTGACAGACTCACCTTATGACCTAATATTGTATTTGAAACAAACTTTAAAGATTCTGTTTAAAAAAGGCATAGACATCAATAGTAAAGTTCCCATTAGCTTCTCTGAATGGACTCTGGATCAGACCTTATGGGCTAAATCAGGGGTGGGCAAGATGTGGCCTCGGGGGCTGGATCCGGCCCACCTAACACTTTGATCCGGCCTTCAGACTGCATCTGGCTGCTTTCTAATTATATATATCCTGCTGCCTGTGCCACGAATTTCCAGGCAGTGGCTCAGGCAGCAGAATCCTGGTCACAGTACTAGTCTGACAGTGGACAGAGCCGTGGGTTCTTTGAATAGCCACAGCAACCCCAGGTGGCTGCCAGGCCATGCGGTAGTGGCAGGGCTGGAAGCTGTGAGCCATTTGCTATGTTTTTAATTCAAAGCCTCTGGCCCACTCAGCTCTGGGGGGAGGCTAGTCCCCAAGCTTGCCCTTTTTGTCCCAGGCCCCGACCCTTCCAAGGTGGAGCTGGCCCGTGACCACAGACCAAATTTCATTAAGTGGCCCCCCTGTGAAAATTATTGCCCACCCCGAGCTAGATTCACAAAGGTACTTGGGCATCTTAGTGGTATTTAATCACATAAGCCTAATATTTTGGCTCCATTGACATGTGCAAATCCCTTCTCAGGTGCCACCTAACCCTATAGGTGACTAAATCCCCATAGGTACCCAAGTTCTACCCATGGGTACGCTCAAAGCCACCTCTGTTCTGATGCTGCCCAACAGCTAATGAGCTGCTTGAAACCCATGCTCAAAGCAAAGCCCGAGCAGGATTCTCAAACAAGGTATTTCCCTGCCTGCCTATCCAGTGCAGCCCAATCCTATAGTTGTGCTCAGAGTGCACCTGTAGGGTCACAGACTCAAACAAAAGATAGCTGGGGTAAGCAGGTTGGGAATTTTTCAGGAAGTTGGGTGTTCCAGATTCAGATCCCTGCTCTATTAAATTTGGAGCTGAGATTTGAACCCAGTTTTCCTTACATGTCAGGTGAGTCCCAATCACCAGGTTATAAGGCATTCTGGAATGGATCTTTCTCAGTCTCTTACTTGGAGTGGTTTCATTTTGTATACATATTATTGGAGCAGGGACTTTAAGCTAACTCTCCCACATCCTAGGCAGGTGCCCGAGTCACTCTTTCTCTCTCTGACCAATGAATATTTATACCAAGTGGACTATGTCCCACAGGAGAGACTGAGAGAGATCCACCCCAGAATGCCCAATAGCCTGGTGCCATGGTGTCCAACCTGTTCTGTAGCCACTATAATGGCTACTGTAATAGTGAACTAGCCACACTCAACTGGACAAATAGCCACATGTGGCTAGTGACTAGTGTGTTGGACACCACGGACCTGGTGATTGGGGCACTTAACTGGGATATGGGGGACCCAGATTTAAATTTCTGCTCTGCCTGCTTTGGAGCAGGAACTTCAACCCTGTTCCCTTATATACTAGATTAGTATCCTAAGTACTAGGTCTAATGAGGTGTGTGGGTGTGTCTGTTTTTTTTGCAAGAAAGGGCTGACCTGGCTTAGATACCAAATGGCAGGTGAGGGCTTGCAGCTGAAATACCTAAATAAAGGAAAACTTCTTCTCTGGCTCATGAATCAGGTGTCTAAAGGCCAAATCAATGGGAGTCAGGTGCAAAAGTGCCTTTATAAATCTGGATACTAAGGGCATATCTACACAGCAGGCTAAACTCAAAATAAGTTACGCAACTTGAGCTATGCTAATTGTGTAGCTTAAGTCTAAATAGTTTATTTCGACTTTTGGTGCTGTCTACACAGCAGTTATTTCGAGACAGAGTACTCTTCCCCCAACTTCCCTTACTCCTTGTACAATGAGGGTTACAGGAATTGCAGTAAGCAGTCCTCCAGCTCAACAATATTTCGACATTATTTGACATGATGTCGAAATAGTTGCTCGAGTGAAGACTCAGAGTATAATGCAGCCTAGCCTATGCTTCCATCCCCTTTTCTCTGCCTTTCTCTCCCCACTTGCTTAGGTGGCTTTCTTTTGCACTAACCTCTTTCCATATACTGTACGAGGTACCAAGGTGCCTAACTTGGGACTGAGATTTCCAGTAGGCAACAGTATGCCTAATAATGAGGCGTTATAATGCTTAAGAACCTTGGTGAATCTAGCCCAGGGTACTTACAAGAACTATTTTTCTCCTTCTGAAAAAGTAGGTGCCAAAAGTTCCTAAAAACTGACGGATTGAATTTCAGAGATGCTGAGCATACAAGTGAAATCCATGAAATCTAGGGGGAGAAACGGGAAGCTCCATATCTATGAAAATACATTTTAATCCTAACTCTGGTACTGCAGATTGAAAATGTTGGTTATGGTGTCCCGGGGATTGAAAGCATTGGTGCAAAAGAACATTTATTTTGTAAATGCTGATCTTCTCCATATACTTTTCCAGGTCTGAATCCATTGGAGGAAGAAAACAATGTAAATGCAAAATTTGTAGAAGAAACAGCACTGAAACATACCACAATGCTTTTAGGACTATAGTACTAAAATATTTGGATTATTTCAAAAAGCATGTCAGTCTTGCAACATATATCAACATTTCAACAAGCAGATTTGCAACTAAAATTCCAGGGTTTAATACTTCTCAAAAATTGTTAATAATTAGAAAACAAATGTCATATGGTAAAGGCTACCAGTTGTTGGTTACAATCATTATTAACTAGCAAAATAATATATACTTCACTCACCTCATGCATGTATTAAAGAGAGACTAGACTGAAACTACAGACTTGCTAGTAAATACAAAGAAAATAAAGGATGGAGTTGGAGGAAAGAATGGATCTGATACAGATCCTGCTCTCTGATTAAATATGTTTTTATTATTCACTTTTACATTGTGGAATGGCTGAACAAGAGGAGGTATAGCAAGTTCCAGAATTTTGTGAGAAAAGTTTATTTAGAATTGTATTTATATTCTAATACCACTCTTACAGGCAAGATATTCTTGGAAAAAGAACAGTCCAAATACATGTAAAATAATAAGAAACTGACAGTTATCCATTGTACTGATGTATAAATGATTTCTTTGAGATTGTGTAGTATAGGTTAGAGGCAACAAATGAGTAACTTTTTGTATATAATGTATTAATAAAGATGTATAAATTCTTCATACGAATGGTACGTCTTTTTACAGTACCGTCCCCACATCTTTGGAGTTGGGTTTTAATATATTTGCGCTCTTGCTAATGTGTATAAAAACCTTTCCTGGTGTTTATAATTTACTACACGATACAGCAGGAGAAGAAAGCATCTTTGGAAGCCTATCTTTACAGTGGTTTCGACAAATTGTATTTAATTTTGTCCCTATGACTTTTAATATTTTTAGATCAAATGTCAGATTTTTTAAAAATTGCTAGATTTTTTTGCTCTTGAGTTCTCAGCTATATTTATACAGAACTGAGCTAACCCATTTATTTTTTAAATCTGTGAGCTGTAATAGCAGTTCTTAAAAAGTAGTGCTTTGGTACCAAACAGGGAAAATTTGTGAACTTCAAACATCCTGAAAGAGCATGGAAGAGAGAGAATTCATTTACTGGGTAAAAAAGTGCGCCAAATTTTCAGGAGTAGTAAACTTGGATGAATTAGATATTGCATTTTTTTTTCTTTTTAATTCCAATATATTCCTCAAGCTCTCTATGTAAAACTACTTCTGTTATCCTTGCTCAGCATAGTTTCAAATAGGGGAGTATGTTCCCAAACTTATGTACCTATTTCATAGGGTTAAATGAAAGAGATCCCAGAAAGAGGGCCCTTTGTACACTTCTCAGTATGCATAAGCATTCATCCTTTCTTCCCCTCTTATTCCTTCTCAGTAATGGGACTTCTTTCCCTCTACTGTGGTTGCCATCAGTGATAAAGGCAGATTAGCCTTCTCAGTGGTCTGTAGTGAGAAAAACAGACATGTCTGGCACTTATCTTCTGAGCAAACTGCTCACCATGTTTGTTTATCTGTATAAGGAGTGAGGATATAGTTCAACTATGTTAATCTTAAAAAGAGCTACAAAATTTTCTGTTGTTAATAAATGCTTGCAAAGTACAAGAAGGTGCAATAAACAAGTTAAAAACCAATTTTGATTATTGTTCACTTTTCTTAACATTTCAAAACACTGCTGTGTTTTGCATGCTGAGTTCCTATCAGCAAGAAGGAGTTGCAGGAATTCTTAAGCTATACTGTCAGCTTTAAAAAATATTTTGTTTACAGTGTGAATATTTTGGCAAATGGCTAGAAAACATTTTAAAACATTTGCAATATTAAGAGCTGTTGGTTTTGCATATTCAGTTACTACTACTGTACTCATGGTTTAGATGCCACAGGATCACTTGTTCAGATTTCAATTGGCTTCACAATAGGTTTTCTTATGTGTCTCATATTTGAACCAGGTTCAGTCGGTTTGAAAGGAGCCAAAGCACCATAGGGACGTGGCAGAGGGAGAACATTTTCATCATCTGGGATATATGCATTGGGGCGCTGCTCAGCTGTTGTGTAGACACTATTTGGCAATGCATACTGTTCCTCTTCTGCAGCACGCTGTGAAGAAACATGTTTAATGTGATTCAACACTGCCAATCCATTTCACAATTCGTGGTGATGTCAGCACTTAAAACTCCATTTATGACTTCTCAGCCATAGATCAACGCTCTTTACAAAGAATGCTACTGTATGTTTAGCAAATGAGGTAACTGATGTACAAAAATACTGATGTGATTGTCATAACATGGAGGAAACTGTTATCTCCACAAAAGTGTTTAAATCCGAAGCAGTTTTGTTGGCGAAACCTTCCATGGCCTCAAGGTGGCAAATTCTTTAAATGGATACGCTCTGCGCATTGTTCCATGCTCAGGCAACTTTTGCCAGGGGAGAGGTGGAAAGACCATGGCTTGCCTTCACCCAGCTCTTGCGGAGGCTAGTGCTGTCAATGCTCCCTACTGAAATTGTACTTTGCCCCTGTCGGGTGAGTCAGAACCTTACTCAAATAGGAGCATTTTGTATAATATTGCCCCCATTAGTGTGAACCCTCCCATACTGATCATTGGGTGTTCCACCTGGTTTTAAAGAGGCAATCTGCCTATTAATGAACTTGCAGCATTTTCCCATGGGCTCTTCCTGCCCACTACCATCTCACAATCTAATCTCCCTTTCTCTCTGCCAGTCTAGCATTTACAAGCTCCTAAGAAAAAAGGTTGTGTTTTGTTTCTTCCTTTGCACTATCATCTTGAAACTGAATCCTCAGTATAATATCTGCAAAGATCAGTGCTCCTCTATCTTAGAACATAAGAATGGCCATACTGGGTCAGACCAAAGGTCCATCTAGCCCAGTAGCCTGTCTGCCGACAGTGGCCAACACCAGGTACCTCAGAGAGGGTGGACCGAAGACAATGATCAAGCGATTTGTCTCCTGCCATCCCTCTCCAGCCTCTGACAAACAGAGGCCAGAAATACCATTTCTATCCCCTGGCTAATAGCCTTTTATGGACCTAACCTCCATGAAATTATCTAGCTTCTCTTTAAACTCTGTTATAGTCCTAGCCTTCACAACCTCCTCTGGCAAGGAGTTCCACAGGTTGACTCTGCACTGTGTGAAGAAGAACTTTCTTTTATTAGTTTTAAACCTGCTACCCATTAACTTCGTTTGGTGTCCTCTAGTTCTTCTATTATGGGAACTAATAAATAACTTCTCTTTATTTGCCCCCCCTCATGATTTTATATACCTCTATCATATCCCCCCTCAATCTCCTCTTTTCTAAACCAAAAAGTCCTAGTCGCTTTAACCTCTCTTCATATGGACCCGTTCCAAACCCCTAATCATTTTAGTTGCCCTTTTCTGATCTATTTCCAAGGCCAAAGTATCTTTTTTGAGGTAAGCAGACCACATCTGTACACAGTATTCAAGATGTGGGCGTACCATAGTTTTATACAGGGGCAGTAAGATATTCTGGGTCTTATTTTCTATCCCTTTCTTAATAATTCCTAACATCCTATTTGCCTTTTTAACCGCCGCTGCACACTGTGTGGAAGTTTTCAGAGAACTATCCACGATAACTCCAAGATCTCTTTCCTGATTTGTCATAGCCAAATTAGCCCCCATCATACTGTATGTAGAGTTGGGGTTATTTTTCCCGATGTGCATTACTTTACACTTATCCACATTAAATTTCATTTGCCATTTTGTTGCCCAATCACTCAGTTTGGTGAGATCTTTTTGGAGCTCCTCACAGTCTGCTTCTGTCTTGACTATCTTAAACAGTTTGGTATCATCTGCAAACTTTACCACCTCACTGTTTACCCCTTTCTCCAGATCATTTATGAATAAGTTGAACAGGATTGGTCCTAGGACTGACCCTTGGGGGACACCACTAGTAACCCCTCTCCATTCTGAAAATTTGCCATTTATTCCTACCCTTTGTTTCCTGCCTTTTAACCAGTTCTCAATCCATGAAAGGACCTTCCCTCTTATCCCATGACAATGTAATTTACACAAGAGCCTTTGGTGAGGGACTTTGTCAAAGGCTTTCTGAAAATCTAAGTATACTATATCTACTGGATCCCCCTTGTGTGCATGTTTGTTAACCCCTTCAAAGAACTCTAATAGATTAGTAAGACATGATTTCCCTTTACAGAAACCATGCTGACTTTTGTCCAACAAATTATATTCTTCTACGTGCCTCACAATTTTATTCTTTACTATTGTTTCGACTAATTTGCCCGGTACTGAAGTTAGACTTACCGGTCTGTAATTGCCAGGATCGCCTCTAGAGCCCTTTTTAAATATTGGTGTCACGTTAGCTACCTTCCAGTCATTAGGTACAGAAGCCAATTTAAAGGATAGGTTACAAACCACAGAGAATAGTTCAGCAATTTCCCATTTGAGTTCTTTTAGAACCCTTGGATGAATGCCATCCGGTCCCGGAGATTTGTTAACATTAAGTTTTTCTATTTGTTCCAAAACCTCCTCTAATGACACTTCAATCCGGGACAGTTCCTCAGATTCATCACCCACAAAGGACGGTGCAGATTTGGGAATCTCCCTAACATCCTCAGCCGTGAAGACTGAAGCAAAGAAATCATTTAGTTTCTCCACAATGGCTTTATCGTCCTTGATTGCTCCTTTTATATCTCGATCGTCTAGGGGACCCTCAGGTTTTTTAGCAGGCTTCCTGCTTCTAATGCACTTAAAAAACATTTTGTTATTTCTTTTTGAGTTTTTGGCTAGCTGTTCCTCAAAATCTTTTTTTGCTTTTCTTATTACATTTTTACACTTGATTTGACAGTGTTTATATGTTCCTTCCTATTTATCTCACTAGGATTGCACTTCCACTTCTTAAAAGATGCCTTTTTGTCCCTCACTGCTTCTTTTACATGGTGGTTAAGCCACGGTGACTCTTTTTTAGGTCTCTTACTATGTTTTTTAATTTGGGGTATACATTTAAGTTGGGCCTCTATTATGGTGTCTTTAAAAAGTTTCCGTGCAGCTTGCAGGGATTTGGCTCTAGTCAGTGTGCCTTTTAATTTCTGTTTAACTAACCTCCTCATTTTTGTGTATTTCCCCTTTTTGAAATTAAATGCCAGAGTGCTGGACTGGAGTGGAGTGAATCTTGCCACTATCAAAATAATTAAAATGTTTAAACTGACATGCACAGCTTCCTTTTAGCACTAGACACCTGGATCAGCTGGTGAATTTTCATTCAATACAGTACACAAGACTCCTGACTCCCCACAAAGCAGCCTGGCCATAAGCTTTGCTACAAATGTAGGTCAGGTTGGTCCTATTCTAAGTAAAGACAGCAAAACCCCATTTAAAAATAAGCTGAAAGAATGTGAATGAATCTCAAATTGAACCATATTACAAAAACCTACTTTCTCTCTGGCTTCGGCTGCAGCTTTATGCATCTCCTCATTGCGCAATACCTTTAGCCACTCAATCTCAGTTTCTTTAGGAGGAGGGAGACCTTTCTCTATCCTTGATGAGACAGTCAGCAAAAATTGTTCTTTGTCCCTCATTTCCTGTTGCAATGTAATGGTAACTGCTTGTGTCATAGATAATTCTGCAATAAGGGCCATCATCTTCTGGGTTTTATCTTTTATTTTCTGCTGTAGTTCATTCATCTGAAATCAGTAACATTAATGAAACTATAACCAGTTTTTCTATTTTACATTCACACTTGAGAATCAAGCTTGCTTTCAGGATTTGTATTTTCAGAGAATTAGTTGAAAATGTTTTCATCAAAGGGGCACATGATAGGAAATACAGAAAATCTATGACTTTCTGGATGAAGATGGTGTGCTTTTATTTGTACAGTACAGAAATAATTTTTAAAAATCAGTAAAAGAAACATAATACACTGTTCATCCTCTATTTCTTTAGTTGAATTGTAAAGGAAAACTAGCTCCATTAATCCTATTAATTATCACTTTCAATGTTAGTACTAGTACTGTTATCCTATACTATGTTATTTTGGCCTAGTCTTAAAATATTATTTTATAAACAAATAACCAGTCACTTTTTTTGTGAATTTTTCATTGTCATACATGTATTTAAAAACCTTAATTTGCATATATGTGCAATCACACTTAAGCTGTGGCCCTCAGCATGTGCTGTGAGTATCATTGTGGCTCCCAGGGCTTCCAAAGTTGAGGAGCCGTGATGTAAACTATTTTTTTTAAGAACATGATTCTACATTTAAAATTAATTTGTCATATTCCTAGTCAGCCAGTCTGCAACTCATGTATGTTTCTCACTTTCAGCAGAAAAAAATTTACTCTGGGTACGTCTAGAGAGCGGAGCTATTTCGTGATACCTCCGGTATCCCAAAATGGCTATTCTGCGTCTTTTACTCAAGCCCATTATTTCAAAATAATTTCGAAATAGCAGGCATGCTATTCCGGCATCCCTGTAACCCTCATTCCACGAGGGTTAAGGGATGTCTCGAAATGGCGCATTATTTTGAAATTTCAAATTTCAAAATAAGCTATTTCAAAATACATTTAAAATAAGCTATTTAATTTGCATACCACAAATTGCGTAGCTTATTCCGAGATAAGGGTGCTGTCTAGATGGACCCTCAGGCTATTTCTACACTAGTGGGTTTTTACGCAAGAACATCTTGCACAAGGGTTCTTGTGCAAGAACTCTTGCGCAAGAACACGTCCACACTGCCATGTGCTTTTGCACAAGAGCATCCATGGCATGGATGCTCTCTTGTGCAAGAAAGCTATGATGGCCATTTTACCCATAGGGCTTTCTTGCGCAAGAAACCCCTGCCGTGCGTCCACACTGCCCTCTTGCGTAGGAGGGCTTACACTTGTTAGAAAAGAGCATAGCTCTTGCGCAAGTCCTCTCCTACCACGCTTTACTGTAAATCTTGCACAAGAGTGGGCGGGCCGTGTGGACGCTCTGTGGAAGAACGGCCATTCTTGCGCAAGAACCTGCCAATGTAGACATAGCCCCTGGCTGTGTCTAGACTGGCCAGTTTTTGCACAAAAGCGGCCACTTTTGTGCAAAAACTAGCCAGCTGTCTACACTGGCCGCTTGAATTTGCGCAAGAGCACTGATGTTCTAATGTAAGAAATCAGTGCTTCTTGCACAAATACTTTGACGCTCCCGTTCGGGCAAAAGTCCTTTTGCGCAAAAGGGCCAGTGTAGACAGCTAGCTAAGACTTTTGCGCAAAAGCGGGCCACATGGAAAAAAACCCTTTGGACGCACGGAGACCCCGTAGCCACCCTGGACTTCCTGGCAACCGAGCTCCTTAAAGCAGACGCAGGGCTGCTGAGCTCACGCAGCAGGAGACCAGCACGGACCTCTAGGCAGAGGTCTGCCACGTGGCCCCTGCCGTGCTCAGCAGCCACCCCGCAGCAGGATGGCAGCTCCGGCCAATCAGCCACCCGCACCCCCAGTGCAGGAGGCCCCCAGGGGCCGAAAAAGACGGGCCCCATCCTGGTCCTCAGGGGAGCTGGACAGCCTGCTGGACCTGTGGCAGGAGGAGGAGGACCTCCATGACACCCACTCCCGGCGCCGCAATGCCGAGATCTTCACCCACATGGCCCAGGTGCTTGCTCAGCAGGGACATCCAGCCTAGACCCTTGAGCAAGTCCGGGCTAAGGTGAAGGAGCTGCGCCTGGGCTACGTGAGGGCCAGGGGGCAGGAGCCGACACCTGCCCCCACTATGACCGGCTCCACGCCATCCTGAGCCAGCCAGCCCCGCAAGCCCCGGAGGTCCCCGTTGACAGCACCGTGCGCCCCCCGTCACCAGGACCACCGAGGCAGGGGAAGGAGACAGCAGTGCATCGGAGGACGAGGCCAGCACTGCCACCCAGCAGGCCCCCTCCGGCAGCCCCGACGTCTCCCGCGCATCCTTGGAGGCCGGGGAAGGATCCACCGGTGAGTGTTGCACTTTGCACTCACAAGGGTAGGGTGCGGGGGAGAGCCAGGCTCCTGGAGGGCGGATGGGGAGAGCATGTCACTCAGGCCATGTGAGCTGCACGCTGTGCAGTATTAGGCAGTAAGCAGCACGTGCAACCACGTGCAGCCTGGTGACCAAGCGGCACGTGGCCACGGCAGGCAGCTCCGGGGCATGCCTGGGACCGTGCTGCTCTCACACATCCGGCGGGACCAGGGGGAAGGGTGGATGCCGGCTGGAACCAGCCAGGGCCCCAGGGACTCAGGCCAGAGCCCGCACCTCCACAAGGGTGCAGCACGCAGAACGGCACACTGTCCCATGCCTGGCTGTGAGGCACAGCCAGCTGCTCCTGGGAAAACCACAGCGTCACAGCCCTGTGAACGTGGCCCCCACTGAGCCCCTCGCCTGCTCCTGGTGCCTTGGCTGGCTCCCCAAGGGAAGTCCCCACTGCAGCCACACGTGTCCCTGGGCTACGTGTGTGAGGGATAGTGGGAGGGAGAAGGGGGGGAAGTGCTCGGGCCGCCCCTAGGCCCGCTTGAGTTTTGCTGCAAGGATGGGACACCTCCCCCCCCCCCCGCCAGTCACTCTCCTGGTTCCGTCCAGGAGATATCCCACGCGATGGGGATCTGAGAGCCCAGACCACCTCTGCCAGATGTGCTCCCAGGCACTGTGTGGGGATGCATCTCACTCCCTGTCAAACACCAGTGATTAGCCTAAAGCCTCACAGCCTCCACCAGCAGGGAGTTCCACAGGTTAATGCAACACCAGCACCCTCCTGCCCTTCACGGGGCCAGGACATAGACCGGTGGTTACAATACATGGAGGAGGACCCTACTCCAGGGGCGGTCCTTCTTGCAAACATACAACACGGGGGGCAGAGGGGGACCAAGTGGGCCCAAGCCACACTACTGCGGTGTCGCCTGGGCTCAGGGGTGGAGGGCATGAGGTGTGGGTTCAGTGGCCGGCCTGCCTGACTGACCCATCCTTTCTTCTCTTCCCTGCAGCGGGACCAAGCACAAGCCGGGGACCCTCCAGTCCGGCAGCAGCGGCACCCCCAGCTGCCCAACCACGCAGTCACAGGCTCCGCCACCGGGACCAGCTCCTTCGGCGCCATGTGCAGGCCGTCGAGCACATCAAGGCATCGATTCGCCAATGCGTCGAGGGGGACCTGCAGTGGTACCAGGAAGCCTGGGCCGCCTTCCAGGCCCAGTGCACGCGGATGGCTGACTCCATCGCCACCCTCACTACCCACATAGCCCATGCAATTCACTATGGCATGGCCTTACCCCATGCTCCCGCCATCCTTCCCCTAGCACTGCCCATGCCCCCTCCTGCCGCCCCTGCAATAGCCCCGCCTGCCCACCTCCCCGTGCAGCCTGCCCCGATGCGGCCTGCCCCGCATGTCCAGGTCCGCCCTCACAGGAGCGCTCGCAGGGGCCACCCCTCCCAGGAGTAGCTCCTCCCCCTCCCAGTTGAAGGTCTCCTCCCCCTCCCCCTCCCCCTTGTAAATAAAAAACAGACATTTTTCAGTTGAAAACAAAACTGTGTTGGTTATTGTGTTACTCGAGGTAACTAATAAATGATTTGAGATGCCAATTAGCCAACTAAATTTAAGAGGATTACAAAATGCGGACACCAAATTCTGTATCTATCACCGGTCGTTCCTTTAAGTGGTCATTGGTTTGTGGCACATAAATAAATACTGACACTTTTAAGTAAAATTTAAACCACAACTATATTAACATAGATAACAAACAAGCAAGAAAGGTTAAAAGACGCACACAAAGAATACGTACATAGTCTAGATGCAGGGGACGATTGTAGTGTTGCTGGCAACCTCAATCCTTTGGTCCTTCCGGGCCTCGGGAGAGGAACAGCCAGGAGATCCCTCGAAGACGACTGGAATCGGGTACGCTGACTCGAGCCTTCCGCACGAACCACGAATCCTCTTCCTGTTCTTTGGGACAGCTCGGACAGGCAATGGTGGCCTAAACCCTAGCCTAAACTAAAAAGAAAAACCCTAGCTACGTCCGACGAACATTCACGATGACGGCCGATGTGCTTGGAACCGACGCTTTACAATGGGGGGAGGTAAGGGGAGGGGAGGGGGAAAGGGAGGGAATGGGAGGGAGTCATAGGGGGGGACCGAGGCGACCCTACTATGGGGCTTGTGCGAACATGTCCGTCAGGGCCTCTCTGATGCACACCCCATCCTGGTGTGCCTGGAGGATGGCAGCTGTGTGGGGCTGTTCAAATATCTGTGCCTCGGCTGCCATCCTGCAGGGAGGAAGGCCTCCCCACTCCGCTCCACAATGTTGTGGAGCACGCAGCATGCGGCCAGTACCTCCGTTGCATTCCGCTCACCCATCTCGAGACGGGTGAGCAAACAACGGAAGTGGGCTTTTAAGCGGCCGAAGGCGAGCTCCACTTGATTTCGGGCCCGATTGAGGCGGTCGTTGAACCGGGCCCGGTTCTGGTCCGGCCGCCCCGTGTAGGGCCGCATTAGCCAGGGCAGCAGGGGGTAGGCTGCGTCCCCCACGACGCAGATGGGCATAGGCACATCCCCGACAGTCAACTCCCACCAGGGGAAGTAGGTGCCCGCATCCAGCCTGCGAAACAGTCCGGAGTTGCGGAGGATGCGGGCGTCGTGTGCCCTGCCGGACCAGCCCGCGTACACATCCAAGAAGTGGCTCCGGTGGTCCACGAGGGCCTGGAGAACAATAGAGCAGTACCCCTTCCTGTTTGTGAAATGGGCTGCTCGATGCTCCGGGGCCTGGACGGGGATGTGGGTAGCATCCAGGGCTCCCCCGCAGTTGGAGAACCCGAGGGCAGCGAAGCCGGCCAGCGTAGCGTCCACGTCACGCAGGTGGATCACTCTTGGTAGCAGGACATCATTGATGGCGTGGACGACCTGCAGAAGGGTGCAGAGAAACACAAGGGAACACATCACATAAGGCAGGAGTGAGTGTGCGCTCCCTTGGGGGCCGCCCCCCGTGATTCCCTCTGTCCTTGCGCACGCGCACACACACACACACCAGGGCCCCCCCCCCCGCCCCCCAGCAGGCCTGTGCAAGGGAGGGACGGCCCAAACCCCTGGGTGACCCAGCCTGGAGTCTTGGCTGCCCCTGGGCATGGAGTGCAGCACCCTCTCCCCACCCCACTCCCCCTGGGACTTACCTCCATGACGATCACACCGACGGTGGATCTTCCCACCCTGAATTGGTGTGCCACCGAGCGGTAGCTGTCCGGGGTGGCCAGCTTCCATAGCGCGATGGCGACCCTCTTCTTCACGGGGATGGGCGCACGCAGCTGAGTGGTGGTTCTCTGGAGCGTGGGGGTGAGCCAGGCACACAGCTCTAGGAACATCCGCTCTTGCATGCGGAAATTCCGGAGCCATTGCTGGTCGTCCCATTGCCAAGGACCAGCCGGTCCCACCAGTCTGTACTGGTGTCCAGTCTCCAGAGTGGCCTCTCCACGGTGGGGTGGGGATGCCACAGGGACTCCATGGCCTCCCTGGTGAGGGAGTCCCAGGCGATCTGCGCCTCCTGGTCCTGGAACACGAGCACCAGCCTGGAGCACCAGCTGCAGGCACTCGAAAATGGCCGACGGGCCAGAGCAGGCACATGGCCACCCCTGGTTCCATGGCAGACAAAGCAAGGCACAAGAAACCAAAACCAGGAAAAAGCAGTAGGGGGCAAAAGGCAGTGGTGTCCAAAAGGCAGAGGGCAACCACCAAACCTGCTATGGCTGTCAGTCCCTGCCACAGGTCCTAACGCACAGAGCAGGAGACAAACGACTGTCCGGTGAGACCCCTTTAAGCACGTGTCTGAACGGAGCTCCAGCCCCGCCCCCAGAAAGGGCTGGTGCCCTTTTGCCCTCTTCAAAATGGTTCCGGGCTTCTGCTTTTGCGCAAAAGCGCGCCGCCAGTCTAGACACACTTTTGCGCAAAAGCACATCGTTATAACGATAACTCCGTGCCAATCTAGATGCGCTTTTGTGCAAATACTTTTCACGGAAAAACGTTTCCGTGAAAAGTATTTGCGCAAAATCATGCCAGTCTAGACGCAGCCTCAGTGTTTTACTTCTGTTGGCAAGGCAGATCCAACATAGCTATTAAAAATGCAGGCCTGGAATGAAATCTTGGCTTCTCTAAAGTCGAGAGTAAAACTCTCTAACTTCAGCAGCGTAGCATTTCATACCGGAAGCTGTTCCATATTGTGCAAAGTGAACAGAATTGTATACAAAATTGTATTTGCTTACACCTGCAGGAGCCCAGTTAAGGCAACTGGGAATATAATGTTGAGAGAACGGGGTTGTACAAAGGTAATCGATTTCTGCAAGTTAGTCAGGCTCTTGCTGGTGATGCACAATAATAAACCCCAACTTGACTCCTGGCAAGTATGGTAGTTAGAAACAGCATCTGTTCACTTTCAAGTGAACATATGTGACAGGGAATTATTGAAAAAGGAAAAAAAAAAATCAATGCCATTTTATCTACAATACCCATTTTTACAGTCGCTTCTCAGAGCGGAACTGCACTTTAACAAACCATAGATTAGCAGCAGCTATGTTAAATATCTCTGTAGAAAACAACTTGGACATCTTTGTTGCTGTAATGGTCTATTCTTATTTATCTGGGGTTGTTCATGCTTCACCCATAATAGCTGGAAGGAAAACAAGGCTGGGACTGATGGGTTTTCTTTATTAAAAGGCTCCTTTATCTTTTAAAATAGTCTATGAGTCAGGCAGAAATGTGATAATCATATAAAAAAATCGGTTTGAGAATTTTCTTTGGTGCACAAGTGTGTGGGCCTCTCAGCCTAAGTGTATAAGAAAAACCTGCCAACTGGCTCAAATGCATCTCCTTTCAGATTGCAGGTGCACAGAGCCTGCCTGTGTTCTTTCTAATATTGAGCAGATCCAGGTACTTTTGAAACTATTGTGTAGAGCATACATTCAAAAAGGAGACAACTTTCAGTATTTTGCCTAGCTAGTAAGCTTCCAACTCCAAAAATAATTAATTGTACACATAAATAAAAAGTAAAGAAAACGTAACAGCACCTCTCTGAGATTTCAATGAAATACATCGTATTTCACTTATTTACAACTATAGTTATGTCATCTTCAGATAGCTCTATACTGCAAATAGTTTCCTGTAATTTCCATGAAATATTGTAAGTACAGTATAAGTTTGTATTAAAAGTCATCTAGTTCTCACCTCCACAAATACAATATTTCAGCAGTTTTAGTTACATACTGGATACATGGTAACAAAGAGTTTGATATTTACCCGTTTTGCTAATATCAGCGTATCTTCCTTCCCATTCTCTGTCTTGGTACGGAGTCTATCTGTTAGCCGGGAAACTTGCTCATAAATAAAGTCCTTCTCCAGCAATCTCTCTTCCTTTTGTACCAGCTGTATTTCTAACTATAATAAGAACAAATTCATATGCAATGGTGAACGAATAGGAATAAGACCTGCTCACAATCACTTTGGAATAGATACATTTTTTTACAGACTTGACAGCTTTTTAAAAGTATATAAACAAATAATAATGGCATAAATAATCACAGTGAATCCTTTCTTGAATGACCAAGACTACAACTCTAACACCAACTCCAAGTCTAAGTACAGAGTTTATTTATTTAAGCTGTATTACTGCTTTTATTTAAAACAAAAGAAACTTTCTAGCCTTCATGGTTGCAGAGAAAACACTGAAAAATGCAAGCCCTAAAGTATCAGAAAGTAGAAAGCAAATAAAAAACACAAAATACACCTTTTTAAAAAAAAGCCTTATGCTTTTTAAGGTAGGGTGTGCAGCAGGGTGGAGGGTGAGGGCCTGACTTGGGATTTAGGTTGCTTGGGGTTGCCAATACTGTACATGTGGGCTCACAATAGTGCTGGTGAGTTCTGCCCTGATTGTCATGCTCCTATTGCAGAGCTGCTCCTCATAATAGGGAAGATATGTGACAGGAAGGGTAAATCTATACAAGATATGAGGAGTGGGGCCAGGATGCATCCATTAAAACTAAGTAAACACTTGAGCTTTCGGTTTGGTGGCAGAGCTGTGAAAAAAATGTTTTTGGTTGAGCCAAAACAGAATTTGCTCACTGAAACAAAACGTATTTAAGCCAAACACAATCTTTCCTTTGACCCAAAACATTTTTTCCATTTTGAGTTTTTTAAACCCGTTTTATAAAATGAGTTAAACTCAAAACAATTTTTTGTTTAAAAGGGTGAAATGCTTTGTTGAGAGTCACTGTTCTAGGGTAATCCAGTCATGTATTGTGATAAATCTTGTTGCCAGATGTGCTATGTTACCGCCTCAATCTTTTTGAACAGTTCAGGTAGAGATGGATCCTTCCCTTCCAGGGCTCGCCTTCTGTTCTTTCCTTCAGGATCAGCAAAGTGTTTCTCCAGACTTTTAATTCTGTCTTTGCACTGAGAATACTACCAAACAAGAAAACATATGTTTGGATGAGTAAATAAAAAAGTCATTATTGCTACATGATAAACTAGGCAATCACAGATGATAAATATTAAATTATAAACTACACTGTAGTTCTTAGTGATGCTTTAGCCCACTTTTGTCTGATTTATGCACCTAAGACCCCTACTGAAATTAATGAGGTGGTACAGGATAGGTTGGCAGGGCAGAATTAGCCTTATTTGTGTTTTATCACAGATTAATATAGGCTATACTCATAGCTATTCATTTTTCAAATACATCTTCAAACACTTGTTCATCAATGGCCTTCTTCACACACAACAAAGGAACCTGAGATTTTTCTATTGATAAAGCATGTCTCTCGAATGTCAGATTGCATGGCATTAGCGATGTAAGCAACTAGTTGACTAGTCGACTACCCAATAAGCAAAAGCTTATTAGATAGTCAACTAGTCCCTCAACTAGTCACATCTCCCTCCCCTTGCTGCCTCTATCAGAGGCAGGAAGGGGGGAGCAGGAGTCGGTGCTGTGGGGAGCTGGCTTAGAAACTGGTTCCCTCCAGCACTGTCTCCATGGGGGGCAGGGGAGACAGAGAGGTAGTGGGGACTAGGTGAAAGACAGGAATCAGCTGATTCAAGGCTTGCTTCCAGTCCCAGACACTGCACCTTTGCTTTTTAAATTTATTAAAAGCTTGCCAGCTCTTAACACATTTAAAAATCAGAAGCGCAGCGGGGGGGACCCAGAGCAAGCTGGGAATCAGCTGTCCCAGCTTGCACTGGGTCCCCCCCTGCTGCTTGCTGGCTCTTAATACATTTAAAAGACACAGCCGCAGTGGGGTTAGCTCCTGGGGTCTGGAGATAACCCTGCTGTGGCTCCCTCACTTATCAACTAATCGACTAGTCAATGGAAAATCCATCAACTAGTCTATTAGTTGATTAAATTAAATTTAACATCTCTACATGGCACCGGCCATTTGAGTGAGAAGACACTCCCTCATCATGAGGTTTGGAAAAAGGCTGCCTTCTTTGACACCAAATCCAGCTAGCTGGGGGGTTGGAGGCAAAGAGTGTTTTCCTGCTTGGAATGACTGGGGTAGAGATGTTAAAATGCAAAATGTATTTATGTAAAAGTGTAACTGCTGAATATTTCATGGTTATGTTTACACATGGGAGGTTGACTCCCCAGGAGCCAAAAGTGGCTCCTTGTGAGCACTGGCTCCTGTGGATCCACCTCTCCTCCCCCTGCTGCTGCCTCACATAGCAGCTGAAACAGAGGCAGCAGTGTGTGTGTGTGTGTGGGGGGGGGGGAAGGCAGCTGAGGGAGCCGGCTCTCTCAGTGCACCAACTCCACCCTACCACCTTGCAATGTGGGGGAGGAGGACCTTGTATGTAACTGTGAAGATTAACTGATGAGTCCAGGCTTATAGGTTATCCATGTACATAGGTACATTATCATATCCCCAGCTGGAGGATCTATAACAGATCCCTTGAGAGCACAGAGGATGGAATGAGGGCAGAAGTGAGGAGGCTGTGAAGGGATTATTAGTGTGAGAATGTTCTTTAGGGGAAGACATAATGGCTCTCAGACAAATCCTGGATTGACTCTTTTCTCTTTACCAGAAAGTTAGGGTTTCAGGGTATGTCTACACTGCCACCCTAGTTCGAACTAGGGTGGCTAATGTAGGCATTCAAAGTTGCAAATGAAGCCCGGGATTTAAATATCCCGGGCTTCATTTGCATCTTGCCGGGCGGGCGCCATTTTTAAATCCCCTTAGGTCGAACTCCGTGCCCGCGGCTACACGCGGCACGCAGTAGGTAGTTCGAATTAGGATCTCTAATTCAAACTACTGGTACACCTCATTCCACGAGGTGTACTGGTAGTTTGAATTAGAGATCCTAATTCGAACTACCTACTCCGTGCCGCATGTAGCCGCGGGCACGGAGTTCGACCTAAGGGGATTTAAAAATGGCGCCCGCCCGGCAAGATGCAAATGAAGCCCGGGATATTTAAATCCCGGGCTTCATTTGCAACTTCGAATGCCTACATTAGCCACCCTAGTTCGAACTAGGGTGGCAGTGTAGACATACCCTCATTTCCCTCTTTATCCACAGCCCAGTTTTCGAATCCTGGGAGTACGTTATACTTTGTGGCTACGTCTACACTGGCAGCTTCTTGTGCAAGAACTGTTTTGCGGAAGAGTTCTTGTGCAAAAAGTCTTCCACAAGAGTGCGTCTACACTGGCTTGTGCTTTTGCGCAAGAGATGTGCTTTTGCGCAAGAGCATCCATGGCAGTGTGGACGCTCTCTTGCGCAAGAAAGCTCTGATGGCCATTTTAACCATAGGGGCTTCTTGCGCAAGAAATTCATGTTGCCTGTCTACGCTGCCCTCTTGTGGAAGAGCTCTTGCGCAAGAGGGCTTATTCCTCGTGGGGAGAGGAATAACTCTTCTGGAAGAAGCCCCTGTTTTACAATGCTGTATTGTAAATTTACTTGCGCAAGAACGCGCGTGCAGTGTAGACAGCAGGCGAGTTTTTGCGCAAGAACGGCTGCTTTTGCACAAGAAGCTGCCAGTGTAGACATAGCCTGTGTGTTTTTCACTCTATATCCAGTGGATGAACCCCAGCACAACAGCCCTATGTCTGAGACAGTGAAAGTAGGCAGGGTTGCATCAAGGTAGGAACTGTGGGTGCTTAATCAGTCAGCAGTAGGACTAAACACTTCTGCATTCAGCCCAGGTTTCTCGCCTCTGGAACTAAGCTCCAGCTGTGTAAAAGTCCCATGGTCAGGTTTCACGGACAGCTGTGTGTTGTGCTGCAGCTCCCACAAGCCCAGCTCAAAGCCCTTGTTCTCCATTGCCTGTTCCAGGAGTAGAAATAGGGACTAGTCAGAGACGATACAAAATACAACAGAGGAAATATGATGCCAAGGATTCACAGCCATGTAGCTGAGATCAGCCCTCTTCTTCTGGCCCCTAATATCTGCTGCTGGCACCTTTATTACTCAGAGCAGAAAGGAAAAATGCCTCCCAAGTCTGTATTTGTGGAAGCCTACTAATAGAAGCTACCCAGAAAGCAAAAAGACAAAACTACCTGAATAGAAGAAATACAAATGAGACACTGACACTAGTGATGTTGCTATTAATGCTTACAAGTTGTACAGCAGTTCACATTGTCAGTTTCTTGTACACTGTTGGGCTCCTGTCCAAGAGGCACAATACAGGCTTCTCATTTATTCCACTTAGCTTTGCCTCTCATTATGTGTCTAACACGCACTATTCTGACCCACCCACATATAAACAAGCTAAGAAACAAAACCCTGTAAACTACCCAAGCTATTGCTCCAAAAGACTGGACAGGGCCACTGTGAGCTCAGCTGGAAGGCATTCAGATCCAGTGGTAATGGGAGGTAGTAAAATTTAGTAGAAAATTAGCTAGCAGAAATACAGACCAGGACAAGTGACACAGGATAAAGAGGACTGGCAATAGAGTGTTGGCCTGTTTTTACAACATGACATATTTGGTATATTTCCATTAATCTATTGTGATTTAATCTGTTGAGATATTAATCTTTCAGCATTAACATAAACATGATTCATATTAATTAGGGCTAAAGACAACCCACATACTCTCAGGTGACAAATTACTAAGGAGATAGCTGACATTATCTCTTGCAGCTACATTGATTTGCCATAAACTAAGGAATTTTTAGATCTAACCAAAGAAATAAGCCCACTGGAGGTTAAGTGCTGACCATGTGTTTTTTTGGGTTTGTTTTACGTGCAAAAAATGCAAACACAGAACTGTGAAAAATGATAAAGCTGATGCTATGATAACAGAAAACCACCGGAATATTCAGTTTAAGCACTTTTTTCTTGAAAAAAGGCAGCATCCATCGCTTCCTGTTCCAAGAAGTAGCATCACAGAAAAGAAACTTAAAAAGACTTGAAAACTTTTAAAAAAGGGAACTAGCCACAAGACAAACGAGTCAAAATGTAAGATTGCTGCCCCTCTATTTGTCCAGTCATATTTTGGTTTCACACATGCATCACTTAGATTGAACCACATACTGTCAAGGGATTGAGAAATATTTTGATGTTAGTTACTAGAAACGAGTACAATACACTGAGTTTTGCAAAAAGAAGAATTTAAAAACAAGTCTGTGTCAAATAACAGGATGTAGCTACTGTTCCAATGTATTTCACATCTAGGGCCCAATCCTGCAAACCTCTTCATTTGTGCAATCCTTACTGATATTGACAAAATTAGTCATGTGAGTAGGGACTGCCCACTCAAGTAAGAGTTGTAGGGTTGGGTTTTTAACTCCATAAATGATGTTTATGTCAGAGGATACATCTACCAACTCAGAACAGACATATTTAGAAAGTTTCACACTAAACTTAGATATAGACTTTTGCAGTGAAAACATCCCTAATTCTTAAATATAAATTATGAAGGTAAAAATAAAAAGTTTGATGATGTATTCAAAATAAAAATAACAAGCAGTTTAAATAGTATCAATGCAAAGTTTTCATTTTCACAGGTGAAAGAAAATACATACAGCTATAACTGAAAGTACTCAACGTGAGGCTATAAAAATAAATGGTATTCGTATAAATAACCATGCTACTGTGTTTGCATAACTGTTTTGAACATAAAGTCTCAGCGGGGTAGCAGTGTTAGTCTGTAACTTTAAAAACAAGTAGTCCTGTGACACCTTAAAGAATTAACAAAAATATATATAGTATCACAAACTTTTGTGGGCAAAACCCACTCCTCATCTGAAGAAGTGGGTTTTGCCCACAAAAGCTCATAATACTACAGGTTGGACTTCTCTGGTCCAGCAACCTCAGGACCTGACCTGTCCCAAATGAGAGAACTTGACTGGGGAGGTCCCCTGCCACCAGCCTCCCAAGACACTGCCCCTCCCTCCAGCTGGCTCCGTTGTTGCCCCACTGCCACTGG
This sequence comes from Pelochelys cantorii, assembly GCA_032595735.1. NCBI lineage: Eukaryota > Metazoa > Chordata > Testudines > Trionychidae > Pelochelys > Pelochelys cantorii. The sequence goes on along the minus strand of CM064326.1, from coordinate 324,663,491 downwards.
GCTCCAGCCCTGCTGCTATAGGACTTGGGCTCCGGTCACTACCATCAGCCAGCTGGGATTCTCTGGGGATGGAGATTCCCAGCTGTCATGGCCCTGCTTCTGCCATGCCCTGCCAGAGCTTCCCTGGCACAAGGTTCCCCAGCTGCCCTGCTGCTGCTGCTGCAGCCTGCCAGGACTTCCCGGGGATGGGGCTCATTGGTCCCACTACTGCCCTGCCTGGTGGAGCTCCCTTGGGACAGTGCTCACCAGTCCCGATGGTGGGACTCCCCACCACTGGATCCCCGACCAGCTCGCAATCCTGGGCACCGGGGCTCTGGTCCAGCAACATCCATGATCCTGGTGGGCCACAGATGTTGCCGGACCAGAGAGTTCTGGATTTGGGAGGTTCAACCTATATATATATTTTTGTTAGTCTCTAAGGTGCCACAGGAGGACTATTTGTTTTGAATATAATCTTCTTTCTATATTTTCTCCACTCACTTGCCTTATATGTCAGTGACAGCAGTAGGTAAAACGGTTTCTGGTTTAACAGATTTTATATTTTAAGAACAGAAGGGACTATTCTGATGATCTGTACTGTCTTCCTGCATAAAACAGGACATAGATTTTCACCTCATCATGACACTAGATACATTCTGAGATTAATGCCTTTACCTCTTTGCTGGCTTAGGAGTGAAGCTATCTCCTTAAGCACTAAGTGGCTCAGCAGGTCTCAGCAGGTCTGCAATTATCATTTAATGCCAAATATTTTTCACTGATGCATGAAGACAGATTAGTGTTCACGGCTCATTTCAGTCTGCAGCACCAGACCCTGGTATGCAGTTCCAATTAAAGGTTGTATGGTATTTATAACTTAGGACAGCCCAGGGTGGAGTCTCACTAGTACCAGATTTTTTTACATGTCAGACAAAGGGCTACGTCTAGACTGGCATGATTTTCCGCAAATTCTTTTAACGGAAAAGTTTTTCCGTTAAAAGCATTTGGGGAAAAGAGCGTCTAGATTGGCACAGACACTTTTCTGCAAAAGCACTTTTTTGCGGAAAAGCATCTGTGCCAATCTAGACGTGCTTTTGCGCAAGAAAGCTCCGATCGCCATTTTAGCCATCGGGGCTTTTTTGTGCAAAACAATTCTGGGTTGTCTACACTGGCCCTCTTGCGCAAAAGCATTTGCGCAAGAGGGCTTTTGCCTGAACGGGAGCGTCATAGTATTTGCGCAAGAACACTGACGATCATACATTAGATCGTCAGTGTTCTTGCGGCAATTCAAGCGGCCAGTCTAGACAGCTGGCAAGTTTTTCCGGAAAAGTGGCCGATTTTCAGGAAAAACTAGCCAGTCTAGACACAACCAAGAAGGTCTAAGCCGGGGTGGGGAACCTCAGGCCCGGGAGCTAGATGTGGCCCCCAGCTTGCTTGGATCTGACCCCAGAGGCTCAGGGCTCCCCCCAGTATTGTGGAGCCCATGATGTTGCTCCAGCCCAGCATGGGGCTGGAGCACAAAAAATCTACTAGCCTGGGCCACCCACGGCTCTGCTGTGTGAGGAGAATATGGGGAGTGTCTCCTTCTTGGTCAGGGGCCATGTCAGTGAGGGTTTGTTTTTGTTTGCTTCTCACTTGTGTGTGTGTCGTCCCTCCCCCCCCCGCCTTTCCCCCTGACTGATTTTTCTGTGGATCAGTGGCCCCTGACCCAAAAAAGGTTCCCCACTTCTGGAAGTATTTCTAACATTAGATGCCTGACACTGATCGTAAGTAAAGCATATCCTAATTCTTATTGATACTTGATGAGCTACTAGTTTCTGACCTCTTTTGCTAGTAGCTCATCTAGCATTAGATATCTCAATCTACTGAACTCTCATGCTAGAAAAGTACATGGGGAGTGTGGCAGCCAAGAGGAAAGGGGCAAAAATGGTGGGTGCAAAAGAGGAGCTGGCAGTCAAAGCTGAAAGAATAGTAAAGGGTTGGAATAAAAAGTAGATAACAAAAGTTAAGAAGTAGAAAGTAGAAAAAAGGGCAAGATGAGATCATAGGCAACAGAAGAAAGAAAACCAGAAACCAGGTACCACCGCCCACTGCCTACCCCAGTTTAATCATTAAAGACATGTCTACACTGGGAATTATTTCAAAATAACTTATTTTGAAATAATGCGTCCACACTACAGGCAGGTCTTGAAATTAGTCCAAGGCAGGCTCCCTTAATGTGGATGCTCTACCTTGACTGAGAGCCCCAGAAAGCACTGGGGAGTATTTACTTTGAATGACTTTGGGGAGTAGTTATTTCGAAAAAGCAGCAGTGGAGTGTCCACACTACCGCTATTTCAAAATAACTATTTTGAAATAAGCAATATTCCTTGTGGAAAGCTGGAGTTATTATTTCAAAATAACCAGCCCCTTATTTTGAAATAATGGGCTTCATAGTGTGGACGCTCTGCTTGTTATTTTGAAATAAGAGGAGTTATTTTCAAATAACTTCCTAATGTAGACCAGGACTAACTGGTTAAACATAATGTTTAATTGGTTAACTGATTAACTGGGATTTTACATCCGTCAATCAAAGCACCAGGAACAGACACACATCAACTCCAGAGATTCAAATTCAGCAGCCCACCCCAAAATTGTTTGGATTCAAAGTTATTGTTTTGATCCTTATCTAGCAGATACAACAAAACACATAGAATGTGTATTACAGTGGGCACTGTCCCTGGTGAATCTCAGATAAGTGTTGACTTTGGAAGATCTACTTGGGACATCAGAAAGTGGCAGAAATAATGAGAGAGCTGGACAACAGGCCTACAGGTTAAGAACAACATTGGAACATAATCTCTAGCTTTTAAAATTCTGATACCTCATTATTTGCCATTGGTCACTGGAACAATCTTTCACTTGGGCAACTTTTTGAAACATACCCTGTCATTAATATCATGCCTACTGTGCTTCACTGCTTTCTGATTTTATGCTGACTTTATTATACAAGAGAATTAAAAAAGCCTCAAATAGTAATAGTTTCCCTTTACATACGGCTTTATGCTTAATAAATATCATCATGATGAAGGAGAAGCTGCAGGATGTTTACAATATCTGCTACAGTATCAATCAAAGGTTTCACAACTGACTTCATTTCAGTTCAGGAAACAACACTTCTGTGTTTTGTCACTGAAGTTGACTGACTGGCTCTCCATCTCATTTTGAAGCTCAGTTGAAACATCTTTATACTCTCTGGCTCATTTCCATCTTTTCTCACTCCCTCTATTCATTATGAAACTCTGTAACTCAATTGATTACAGTACCTCGATAAAGTTCTTTGGGGTACTTTGGGTAGTTTTATGAAAGACACTATACAAACTCTTAGCTGTACATACTATTTCCTTGAAAGAGCAGAGGCAATAGAATAATGCAGTGCTATCAATCTCTAGTCTATGCAACCACCAGCAGCACTGATACACCATACATTACAATTCTGTACAGAAGCAAAGAGATTATGTCTGGAAAAGATTACCATCTGGAAATAAGGTCAGAAGTAAATGAGCCATTTCATAAAGCAAAGGGAAAATGTTCACAACAATGATGAACACTACAGCTTGTTAATTGTTTAATGTCATTTTGTAACGAGAGCTTAGCTGTCACTGTTTTTTTGTATGGAGGAACATGTACATGGATTATATCACAGCAGGCAGCTTAGTTTCCAGAGTAGGTTTAAGGTCAAGTGTTCTCAGTGAATTGAGCTAGTATTTTGCAAAGGGGAATAGCTGACAAAAGACACAGTCAATACATTTTGACTAATTTCATATAAATACTGTTTTTACATTATGGTATCCTACAGTTTAACCATGCTGATGTTTGAAGCAACATTGTTCTTATCTTAGGCCCCCCCAACCACTTCAGCATGTGTGTTGATTAAAGTCAACAGGACTACTGAGTTTCTTAAAATTATGCATACACTTAAGTGATTTACTTGATTGGTATCTTAATATTTTGTCAGTCTGTGTCAACTGTATTGTTGACACAACAGCTTTTCTGACGGAATCAATTTAAATTCCCATAACCATGATTTTATTTATTTTATCAAAATGACAGAGTAATACAAACTGAAACAATTTAGTTAAAAAAAAAATGAAAATAAGACCTCCCCAAAAATAGTTCCTTAATTCCATCTACCTGAATCTGAAGTACCACCAAATCTGCATCCAAGGCATTCTTCATTGGCAACATTTTCAGGGACAACTCAATCTGTCTTTTTTTCTCAGCTAGCTTCAGCTTCAGAAACCTGATTTTTTCATCCATGACATGTATCTCAATATCTCCATTTCTACTCATCATCTCCTGAATGTTTATTTTTTCATAGAAAATACATACTTCTTCTTCTCGCTCTATGAGCAAAACACCACTGCAATAAACCCAAAATCAAAAGTTAAAGGCAGGTTTTAAAAACCTCCCATTCACATCAATGTTAGTTCCATTCAAGAATGCAAGTGGCAGAATTTTTCACTAGCAATAATCTGTGAAAATATACATAGATTTTTCAAAATCCTTATTTAATCTTTTACAATATTTTTAACCAGTCACAAAAATGTTCATATCTACAAGATATGAAAGAGAATCGTAAACATAACCTATGTGCTGGTCTCTCAGCATGCTTTTTTTTGGACAATTCTATTGCCTTCCATGGAAGTTATTTAAAGAATGGGTGATCCTGGTCAGTGACATTCATCTCTTGTGCCTTCTCATACCACATCTGTGCACTTATACATAAACAGAGGAGGATGCTATTAAGCACTCAGGGGATTCAATAGCAAATGCAGTTGTTATTGTAGACATTATTCTGTGAGTTGTATAACGTGACCACTGAAGAAATGACAAATAATTACATAATGTAGTGCACATCTTTCTGATCCTCACTGCAGATACTGCCATTCTAGTGAGGCCAGATTCCAGGTATTTAGCATTCCTGGTTAGAAGCTGTGATGATACATGGATAGAAAGGATTAAGCATTCTGCAGGATAAATGACCCAAATTCAACCTGTAGGGACATATAGGTAGATAATTTCATGGAGGTTAGGTCCATAAAAGGCTATTAGCCAGGGGATAAAATGGTGTCCTTGGCCTCTGTTTGTCAGAGGCTGGAGAGGGATGGCAGGAGACAAATCGCTTGATCATTGTCTTCGGTCCACCCTCTCTGGGGCACCTGGTGCTGGCCACTGTTGGCATACAGGATACTGGGCTAGATGGACCTTTGGTCTGACCCAGTACGGCCATTCTTATGTTCTTATATTTTTTGTGTATTTACATATATACAGTAGTTAGAGATTAACAATATAATCAAACAGTTCTTGTCTATGCTGTATTCTGTTAATTCACAGATCAAAAGGAAATCTTAATATTTAAATGAACTGTTCATATAGTGATATCACTGTATTGATCTCTCTCTTACTTTTATAGCAAATCATCTGTGAATAGTGGAAAATAGGAAATTGCTTTATGTCAAGTCATGTAGCTAATTACTGGTGATGCTTAGGAAACAGGTCTACTTCCAAGTCTGGATGATTGCCTATTTTTCGCATCTCTATGTTGTCAAGAGAAGATAAAGATCTTTTGGGGTCTGATCCTTTTCATATCAGATCTGCTTGAGGCTTTATACAGGGGAAGCTTAAGACTGAGGTTTCCAGTCCCACCTGAATCACCCTGGATATGAACACTGGCATGAATCTACAGACTATTTCTGAAAGAACAAGCTACAAAGCTTATTTTCTCAACCATAAAACTGACCCCAGAACTATTCTCATGTCTGTATAGATACTGATCTTTTGACCAGTACTCTCTCTTTACAAAATAAATTTTAGTTTAGTTAATAAGAATTAATTATAAATGGTTATTTGGATAAAATCTGAAATATGCATTAATTTGGGAGGTAATGTTTCTGGTCATTTGGGTTTCATAGAACTTTTTAATATAATGAATAAGATTTTCAATAATCTTCATCATATCTGACTTGCTTGTCTGGGTGGAAGCCCAAGGCTGGGTTGCCAAGGGAACTGTGTTTTGGCTTCTAGTTATCAGAAAAGTATTTGTAGACACTGTTTTGTTCTGGCTTGGTAAATCTAAGTATTGGAATATCTACCAACTTTGGGGATTGTCTGCCCCATTCTTTGGAGTATGCCCTAACTGAGTAATCCTATTGTGACTCCCCTGAAACCCCAGTCACAGAGGTTTCCTCCTTTTAAAAACATTGCTGTGGCTAATGGTAGGCACGTTCCAGGACTATTTTCCATTCAAAATTTAAACATAAAACTATAACCAGTTTACATTTATAGGCAAAATACAACAGTAGCTAACAATGAACTGCAGATGGACACCAGAATCAGATCCTATGGAGAAATGGTGTTTGTCATCAATTTCTGATTACCATTGTAAATAAGTGAAATGTTGTGGAAGTGACTCAAGATGTTTTATATGTCAAATCACCCTGTTACTTACCTTTCATTTCGACGCAGAACAGCCCTTTCATATTTTTTGCGTAGCTGTACCATTTCCTCTTCAATGTGAGTGATCATATTGGTGAGTCTGTCAACATCCAGTAACTGTTGCTCTCTCTTTTCCTTCATCTCTTGCAGAGTTGCAATAACTTTGCAAACATCACTTTGGATGCTGTCTTTGATAGCAATATTATTTGAATGCTTCAGAAGGTGTTTCTGCAGTTTTCTTTAATAAAATCAACAGAGAAAAGGTAAAGATTTTTGTAATTCCAATTCACATAATATAATAGAATCTGGACCTTGTCCTCTGTTATACTAATGCCCTGTATACCTCTCTGGCAGTACACAGGAGCATTAAAGGGAGTGGAAACCACTCTCTGAGAATGCCCCTTATGCAGAGAGCCTCCCTACTCTATAGAACTAGATTAGGGCTCTATAATTCTTTCATTCCTCAGATCCTCAGAATAAGAGGTGTGTCAGGTACATAGAAGGGCTATGCAGTGTGACAATTCTCTACTTTGCAAGTTGTCATAGAAGTGTAACACTGGTGCAAAATTTTCTAAATGTTTATAAAGTCTAGCTTTCTCTATTTAAATAATACTGAAATAATATCTTGCACAGCTCTCATGCCTAAATTAAAAGATCTACAAGGCTCTGTCTACATTGGCAGCTTCTTGCACAAAAATTTGCCTGCTGTCTACACTGCACGAGCATTCTTGCGCAAGTAAATTTACAGTATAGCATTGTAAAACAGGGCTTCTTCCGGAAGAGTTATTCCTCTTCCCACGAGGAATAAGCCCTTTTGCGCAAGAGCTCTTCCACAAGAGGGCAGTGCAGAAAGGCAACAAGAATTTCTTGCACAAGAAGCCCCTATGGTTAAAGTGGCCATCAGAGCTTTCTTGCGCAAGAGAGCATCCACACTGCCATAGATGCTCTTGCGCAAAAGCACATGGCAATGTGGACATGCTCTCGTGGAAGATTTTTTGCACAAGAACTCTTCCGCAAAAGAGTTCTTCTGCAAGAAGCCGCCAGTGTAGACATAGCCCAAGTGTTTTACAAAAAATAATCATTCCTCACCTTACTCTCATGATGGAGAAAATATTAACATCCTCATTTTAAGATGAGTAAACTGATGTAAAGAGAGGTTAAGTGACTAAAGTAAGATCAAATAGTGAATCAGAGGCAGAATTAGAATAAAAACTAGATCTCATGATTCCCAGATATCTGCATTTTCTAACCACTGGATGATGCTCCCTCGATAATAAGTTGGATTTCAGGTGCCACATGGTACATTCTTCTAAACTGCTAATAAGATGGTATGTAGAATTATTTTCCATTGCTAATTCAAATACCTATTTGTCTATGCTATTAATAAATTAATCTTAATAGACACATGAGGCTATACAGGAGGAAGTGTGATCTTACGGTTAAATACTGAATTAGAAGTTAGGTCTCTTGCATTCTATTCTTGGCTTTGTCATTGAGTAGTTCTGTGACATAGCAGTCACTAAGCCTCTGCCTTATTTTCCCTTTATGTAACTAGGGATTAACAAGACTTCTCTGCTTCACAAGGTTCTATGAGATTTCTTTAAATATTTGCAAAGAAAACTGAGGTAGATGCTGTTACAAATGTACAAAGTATTATTAAATATTTTATGGATGGACTGTATGAGATGGTTACATTCAATACGTCGGTTCCCTAAACTGTGCAGATGGCCAATGACAGTATGATGTTAAATCCTGTTTCCCATGGAAAGACCAAGTAAATAAGCTTGGCACCAGGCAGGTCCACGTCATCTGGATAAGAACAAAACTCATTGCCAGATGGTGGAATCACTGTGCAGCTACTAAAGCATCAGTAGCTCTGACTCTATGGAGTGCAATGGTCATTGGATATGAACAGAGGCAGATCCACTGGCCTTCTTGCACTCCTCCCCTGACCTGCTTGACTCTCAAACCCAGCTGGGTAGAGCTGCAAACACAAGAAGGGCTCCACAATTCAAAATGCAAGACTTGAGTTCCACAACTCACAGTGGAACTCTTGAGATCCTGCCTCCTGCCTACACACAATGGAACCACACCAGTATCTAGGACTCTTTATGGCTACAGATGATGTGGCAAGTTTTGCCGCCTAATGAACAAGTCCCGGAGTATGACACCATCCATCAGATAAATAATGATATCCTAAGCCTTGAGGTTGAAGGAATCCAGAGCTGTTATTCAAAGGAAATATTTACTTTTACTTTGACACTCACCTTTCTTTAACTATAACATTGTCCCTTAAAATTTCCATCTCATTCTCTAGCATTTTTACCCTCTCTTTAATTTCAGTTGTTTTTTGGCGAGCAGTGTGCACCAAGTTTACACATTTGTTTCTCTCATTTCGAATAACGTCATACATTTTAGCAAATCCTTTAAGTCTGGAAAAATGAAAATATTTAAGGAAATGATTTTATAATGCTTATACACAAACCATTTAAATAGGTCATTGTTTTAGAAAGGGTGTTATTTCATATGGTATGTGTTATAATTCTCTTACTGTCTTTGGATTTCTTTCTTCTTCTTCTTATATTCCCTTATTTCAAATTCCTTTGTTTTTATCTCTTTAATAATGTTGTGGAGCTTTACCTGAAACATAAATAGCATTGAACATTTGTAATAGTTCACGATCTGCAATGGAATTCCAAATATGAAGTTGAAGATACTTGTTTATGTCATTTTAAATGACATAGGACAGATACAAAATCTTCATTTCCATAGATGACAATGAAGCAGTGAGGAGAATTATTCTAAAGACTCGTATTTCGTTCTAGCCACAGTAAAATCAGAGATGTCCTTTAGTCATTTGATTAATAGTAGAAAAGTAACCATGAAGAAGAAAAAAAAAAGTGTGTGGTGTGGAATAGCTTTCCTTTTAAAGACTGCTAACAATTTCAGGGTACACAATTGACTTACACCAAGTCATTCAACAATATTAACTATTATTACTATAGTTAACAGTTTGATGCTGCATCTTAAAAAATATCAATCTTTCTTCGAGAAAGCACAGAGCTTGCAAGGTGCTGACTGACTCAAAGTTGCTGAATATCCTCTGTTCCCTCTAGTTTCAATGGGAGTTAAGGGTACACAACACCTTTTAGGAGAAGCTGACTATCTTGAAGGATGGTTGAAAACTAGTAAAACACTGGACAAAATTAACCCTTTCATTACAGTCCAGTAGAGTTGTTCTAGGAAAGAGCATGCCTCATTTGCTCTTATCCAAATTAGGTCTTTAACTCCCATTTCAGCAAGATTCCTGATAAAGTACAACTACAGTCTGCTATGAGGAAGCAAGCAAGGGAGGAATTTTGGGCAGGTGGGGGGAGGGGCAACAAAAGAGCTCTATCCTTTAGCAGCTCATTGTCCTAATTCTCTCAGTCTTTTTTGCCTCTCTCTTTCTGAGCTTGTTCCACCTCTCAGCATTCTTTCTTTTCCTTAAAGTCACTTAGGGCCACATTCTTATGGGTAAAACTTAAAAAACCATGAATAGTCTAGTAGCACCTTAAAGACAAACAAAACATGTAGATGGCATCATGATCTTTCATGGACATAACCCACTTCCTTCAGCTGACTGGAGTATAATTAGGCACCAGAGAGTGCAGATAGGCACCCAGTGGGATTTTCTAAAGTACCTGGGAACTTGAATTTAGGAAAGGGGTAAGAAATAGGAGAGAGCAGAGCAGCAAAAAACACAAAACAGAACTTTATGGAGGACATGGAGAAAGAAAGTCTGTTGCTATCTCTCTCATTCCTCATGAGAATTGGTCAGGGTAACCAGTTCATAACTCTTCTATCTTGAGGCCTGCTATTTCCATTCCTCACCATCTCACTTCCTTTATGATATGATTGTCTGACAAGCACATGTCTGAAGTTGATTCCTGTCAGGAAGGAAGTAGCAGGTCTCTAGCTTCCCTAGACAGGACAGCTTCTTTACTTTGGGTTTGTATTGGTCCCATCTGTTTTCTAGGTTCCAAACAATCACTGACTATTGGTTGGAGAGGTACATTTCTACGTTCTCCATTAGAGCCCTGGACTTTCTAAATTTTCTTCCAGATCTGCAACTGCCTGAGCATGCTGCAAGGTCTTCATTTTCTCCCTTTTCCATGATGAAATGGGAGTTCTGTAGAATGTCTGGATGTAGAGTGGGACTCAAGGCATTGTGTAAGTCGGAGGGGGGGCAAACTACAGCCCGTGGGCGTATCAGACTTGCCAGCCATTTTAATCTGGCCCTCAAGCTCCTGCTGTGGAGCAGGGACTGGGACTTGTCTTGCTCCATGCAGCTCCAAGAAGAAACGGCATGTTCCTCTTCCAGACTGCTCCTACATGTTGGGTGCAGAGAACTACCTGTTCTGTCCTCACCTCAAGCACCATCACCACAGCTCCCATTGGCTGGGAACTGCGGCCAATGGGAGCAGCAAGGTCAGCAGCTGGTGAACAGCACACAGAGCTGGCTTGCCATATCTCTGTGTAAGTGCTGGCCGGAAAGTGGACATGCCACTGCTTCTGGGAGCTGCTTGAGGTAAGTGCAGCCTGGAACCTGCACCCCTGACTCCCCTCCCTGTGGCCCAAATCCCTGCCTCAAGCCTGAGTCCCCTCTCATCTTCCAAACCCTTTCGTCCCAGCCCAGAGAACCCTCCTAAACCCCAAACTCCTCATAACCAGACCAATCCCAGAGCCCACACTTCCAGCTGGAGCTGTCACCCCCTCCCACACTCCAATCCTCTGCCCTAGCTTGGAGCCACCTCTCCCACCCTGAACTCCTCCTTTCCAGCCCCACCCCAGACCCCACATCCAAAGTCAGAGTCTTCACTCCCTTCTGCACCCCAACCTCATTTCATAAGCATTCACGGTCCTCCATTCAACTTCCATACACTGATGTGGCCCTTGGACCAAAAAGCTTGCCCAATCCTGTTAAAAGTGGTGCTTTAAGTGGTTCTAGTTATGCTTTTGCTGGGTTATGTGGAAACTGATTAATCTGTTTATATAAACTATTTTTAAATGATAGTCACGTGTTCCCAGATCACTGGACAGGAGTACTTAACAAAAATCCAAATAAATAAATAGGTTTGATTTCCTCAATTGTTGAGCCCAAACTATTTATTTCTATGAACAAAAGCAAATATTTGGCATGAATTATGTATGCATAGTAACAAGGAAGTAACTGCAAAGAGCTACAAAGGAATGTCACAAAACCGGGTGAATGCTCTACAGAATGGCAGATTAAATTTAACATAGATAAACATAAAATAATGAGCATTGGAAAACATAATCCCAACTATACATGTAAAGTGATGGGGTCTTAATTAGCAGTTATCACTCACAAAAGTGGTCTTGGAATTATTGTGGACAGTTCTCTAAAAACATCCACTCAATGTGCAGTGACAGTCAAAAAAGCTAACAGACTTTTGGGAAGGGATACATAATAAGACAGAAAATAGCATATTGACTCTATATAAATCCATGGTTTGCCCACACATTGAATACTGTGTGCAGATCAGGTCACCCATTTCAAAAAAGATATACTGAAATTGGAAAAGATCAGAAAAATTATTAGGGGTAAAGAGTGGCTTCCATATTAAGAGAGATTAATAAAAGTAGGATTTTTCAGCTTGGAAAAGAGATAATTAAGGGGGATATTGAAGAAGTAAAAAATCATGACTGGTGTGGAGAAAGTAAATAAAAAAGTACTATTTAGTCCTCATAACACAAAAACAAGGGGTCACCAAATGAAATTAATAGGCAGCAAGTTTAAAACAAATATAAGGAAGTATTTCTGCACACAATACATGGTCAATCTATGGAACTCTTTGCCAGAGAATATTATGAAGGCCAAGACTATAGCAGAGTTAAAAAAAGAATTATAAATTCATGGAGAATAGGCCAGGATGGGCAAGAATGCAAAACCATGTTCTTAAATGTCTTTGCTGGTAATGTATGACAGAGGATGGATCACCTGATACTTACTTATCTGTTTTGTTAATTCCTTCTGAAGCACCTAGCTTTGGCCACTATCAGAAGACATGATACTGGGCTAGATGGACTATATTTCTGACCCAGTATGACATTTGTTCTGTTCTATTTCACAATCTTTTACCAAAAGGAACATTAGGAATTACATTTTACAATAAGTTGCTTTTGGAATTAAGAATCATCTTAGTTTTCTTTGGATGCCTGTATCTTTCTCAAGTATGATACGCAACTTCTATTATCAGAATTGCTAGACTGAGGTATCTAGATTCCGTCCCATTATTTTATACCTTGTTCTTGTTTTGAAGTTGAGTTGTGACTCTTGAGATCAGGTAGCATCTCTGAAATGTCATCACATTGCATTCTGACATGTTGACTATAACAGTTCCCCCCATGCTTTATGAAAACTGGCTTATGAATATAAATATGCATAACTGGAAGATGCTTTTTAGACAAAATACCTCATGTAACCTACCAATTTTAATGTTACAATCTGCTGGATCTGTATATAAATACGAAGTGTGAGACTGTGTTTATAGTTTTAAATGTGATAATGAGAGCCATTATCAATGCTCCACCCCAGAAGCCTTAACTACCTGGTAATCAACTTAATGACTTGTAAGCAGCCTTGTTTGCCCTGTAAATCCAAAGGTGATGGGACTAGTAAGAAATGACCATACTACCTGGTACTGGGACCCATCTTGAACCTGCTAAATTTCCATGGAAGGGGGGGTTGTAAAACAAATGATTCCCACCCTGGGGGAGAGTCTATTTAAGCAATGGGAAGCTATCAGCCCTTTATCTTCAGGTGCCCTGAGAAAAGGCCTGGCACACCCTAAAGGATACAAAGAGCACTGGAGACCCAAGTCAGAGTGAAAGGGTTTGTCTGTGACTTAAAAATTATGCCTGCAATAAGAACACCTGTTTAGGGTAAGAATCTGCTTTCAATAAGTTTCTTAGGGTACGTCTAAACTGCACCCTTAGCACAAAATAAGCTGCGAAATCTGAGCTACGCAAATTGCGCAGCTTATTTTGAGTAAATTTTGAAATAGCTTATTTCGAAATTTGGTGCTATCTACACAGCACTTATTTAAAAATAAATCACTATTCTGAAACATCCTTTACTCCTCATGGAATGAGGTTTACATGGACATCGGAATAGCGAGCCCGTTATATTTTGAAATAACGGGCACCCTCAAAACATACCCTCAAAATAGGTATTTCAGGATACCTCGAAATAACGTTGCAGTGTAGATGTAGCCTTAGTGAATTAGAACTAGCTATGTGTTTTCATTTTAATTTAGTAACTTTCTTTGATCTGTCTGTTCTCACTTGCAATCACTTAAATCATACCGTTTGTACTTAATAAAAATACTTTTGCTTACTATGAGACCACCGAATGTAAACAACTGTTACCTGGAGGAACAAGCATTGTGCATCTCTCTCTTTCATTGATGAAGAGGGTGAACATCCTCATGACCTTTCCCCGTGTGACACTTTTACACAGAGAAAGACATATTTATCTGGGGTATTGATCCCTTTTGGGAGTTGGTTTCCTGGGTGCTGGTGCCCTAGAACTGCATCCTCCCAGAGCTGAGGTGGTTCAGTGTCTGCATTGCTCTGCTGTGGGGCAGTTACCCCAATTCTGTGCCTTGTTTGGGGGAGACCAGAGGATCTGGTCCAGCAGGACAGGGTGGTGGGGAGCCACAGACAGTAAGAAGGAGGGTGACAGTGGCATGATCAGCACACTGGGGAAGTCCCAAGGGGACTTCTGTGATCACACTCCATCACAATGACATTTTGATGTAGTTATTGCATTATGTCATAAAGTGTCAATAAAACAACGTAATATCATGATATAAACCTCATGTTATGAAAGAATTCTCAAGAGATGTGGGAGCAGGCAATTATGCTGAGTGATCATTTTATTGCTAAGCAATATAATCATACTCAAGAACAGTTTTCCGATTAAATGAACCATAAGGTTTTACCTGGGCTTTTAAGAAGTCCTTAGATTTCTGTTCCCTTTCATCAGCCTTGATCTGAGTCAGGCGTACAAGACTGGCTAACTCATCTCTGCAGCGTTCCTGCTCCTTAAAAAGTTGATCTTCTTCTGCAATACATTGTTCTAACATATGGGCTTCAATATCTGTTGTTATTTTCTAAAGTAAAACCAAACTTCACTTTAATATTAGTTATTTGTGAGCTGTAGTATCAATGCTGGTCAGTCCAAAACCTGAAATTTCCTTTTTGCTTATATATTCAAAGTCCATACAAGAATTTTGGGCTACATTTTAAAAAATCACTACTATCAGACCCACCACATGATACCCTGCAATAATCCACCAAAATGTGTATTATGAATACAGTGGAATGTTTCTAGCCTATCCACCATTAGATTATTGAGCATGGAAGTAAGACAGCCAGAACATGCAGCTGCCTGAGCAATCAAGCTTTCAACACATCTTAAAATGCCAATAAACAGAGATGCTAATGAATTCTGGGATTGGCATAAAAAGAAAGAATCCTATATGGACAAGAAGAGGGCCTCATGAGATCTCTTTATCTGAAAAACACCATCTGTGAGTCTAGTGAACTCATCATCATACTGCTAGCTGCACACCAACACTTTCAGATGGAATCAGCAAGTGGTTATTATAAGTAAGCCACTTAAGATTTTCCCAGCATGCATTAATACTGTTGCCAGTGTGCCAAGTTGATGGCAAACAACTGACATGATTGCTGAACTGTGCTTGCTTTAATAAGGTCATATCATGATAAATGAGAGAAGAACATTTTAATTAAGAAGAGTATTTCTCTTCCATACTTCCAATTATAGTGAGAGCAAAATATATTTTAAAAATATGACAAATACTTGTACAGTGTTTTGAAATAAAAGAGATTCCATTGCACATTATCTCATTGGACACCAGCAACTAGAAATGCTTGACAAATTTCTTGCAAAGAGCATTTTAATCTTATAGTTTGAAAGCTAGTTGCTGTAGAAAGAAATATGAGGAAGGAGAGCTGCTCACCTCCTGGGCCAGATTTCTCTTATTCATCTCAACTTCTTTTTGAAGTTCTTTTCTTCTTTCTAACAAAGTCCCATCATCTTTAGGGACAGCATCTACCTACAAAGACAAATCAAGCAAGCAAAATTATGTGAGAGAAGGTTATGAAAAGACATAAACATAGACAGTGTTTGTCGGCTCGTTAGATTATAAGATCTTTGGGGCTGGAATCATCTTTTAGTTCTGTCTTTGTACAAAGCCTAGCATAATGGGGTCCCCTGATCCCTCACCATGCCTCCTTAACTTCACAACAATTAACCTGGGTCAGTACTGCCATTCCTCAGAATAAGTGTTTCATAAAGCATGGTTCTAGTCTGATGACTATGTGAAAACATCACCTTCTAGCTTCATAGATAGAAGGTGAAATGCTTCTTGGTGAAATGCTGTCCCCATTGTCTTCAGCTTTACCATTGACTTAGTGGGGTCACTGGGTCAGTATTTAACTGTACTATGTACTGAAAGTCATACCTGCTGCTTCTAGTGATTTTAATGCAATTTTAGAACTTCTTACTCCTGTTAGTCTTGAAGGAGCCAAAATAAATAATAGAGTGAGCTTTATATACCCTATCTTGTTCATCTTCATAAGTTTTGTTTAGTCACTCAGGTCTAAAAGCCTTAAGTTACAATTAAATAACATTTATGTAATCCACTAAAAGCAAGCTTCAGTCAAGTTTGCAACGCTGGCAGTTAGAAATAGTATTTTTTCACTTGCAAACTGAGTACAAGTTGAAACTCTCTTAACTGGGATTCTCTGGTCCAGCAGCATCCATGTTCCAGAACGGATGTTTCAGGACCAGAGAATGCCAATAAAGGGCCAGTGGCTAGGATCCCTGCGGGGCTGGTAGGGCAGTGAGTGCCTGCAGCGAGCTAATGGCGGGGCCACCCAGCGTGTGGCAGCAGGTCTGCTCAGTGGGGTTGCGAGACATATGCATGGCTGCCTGGTGGGGCTGGGAGCCGTGGTAGGTTGGTTGGGCAGGGATCTGTGGCATGTAGCTGCTCAGCAGGTCCCGGAATCCCCAGTGCAACACTCGCAGCTGCCTCGCGAGTCCCAGAGCGGCACACGCGGATGTCTGCCTAGTAATGTCTGCCCAGCAGGTTGGCAGGGCAGCAGGGCTAGCAGGAGGTGAGGCGCTGGCCTGGAGACTAGCAGCAGGGTGGGGAGCTGGCAGCAGGGGATCCAGAAATGACCTTCCCCGGTTTGGCCAAATCCCTTATCCGGTCTCAAGGGTGCCGGATCAGGGAGGTCCAGTCTCTACTCTGGATCTGGAAGTCTCACAATCAAAATAAATACTGCACCTGAAGATGCCATTTTCAAAGTGCAAGCAGATATTCAGATTCAAAATTCTATATAATTACATAGATAGTAACACATAATATTTTGTATTTACATGGCACTCTTCATTTGTGGTTCTTAAATAGCATTAAGAGGATATTATTTCTTTTTATGGATGGGAAAATTAAAACACAGTAAACTGAAGACTAAAGATTTTCAAGTGCAGCATCGGATTTTGGCTTCTTCAGTTTTCGGGTGCCCAATCTGAGACAACATTTGTCTGATTTTCAGATTTATTGAGCACCCACAATTCCATTTCAGATCAAAGAGAGCTGAAAAGGTCAGGCTCGAGGTCTTTGAAGCTGGACACCCAAAAACAGAGGCACTTACAATCAGTTGCCACTTCTAAAAATTTGACCAAAGTGACTTACCCAAGGTCACAAAGTAAGAAATCAGCAGTGCTGAGAAAATAACCCAGATCCCTGACTTTTACTTGTCTGCTCTAACCATCAATATATCGGCAATGAAATTACTGTTGAGGACCAACTACAGGTTGGACCTCCCTGACCTGGCATCCTCAAGACCTGACTGATCCTCAATGAGGGAGTTAGTTGGACCAGGGAAAGTTGCTGCCGACCCCCCTGCTTCTGGCCTAGCTAGGTTTCCATTGGCCTGGCCCAGCTGCCAGCCCCTCTGCTGTGGGCCCAGCCCTACTGTTGCTGGCCTGAATGGGCTGCCAAATATTGGCCCTGCTGCTACCAGCTCAGCAGGGCTGCTAAACACTAGTGCTACTGTTGCCAGCCCAGCTGAACTACTTATCAGCCGATGGTCAGGGCAGTGCGTGTATGTGTGTTATACACCCGAGTCTTCAACTGCGAGGACACAAGGTCCCGTCGCAGTGGGTGGCCTTAGGGGAGGCCGAAAGGCGCCCCGAGAAGTTTTACATCCGTGTCTTTGACCGCTAGGACTGGGGTACCTTCGCAGCGGGCAGCCAACAGGCTGACAGACGACTCAGAGTTTACAGCGAGAGCTTATTACATCCGTGTCTTTGGCTGCTAGGACCGGGGTCCCTTCGCAGCGGGCGGCCTAGGGAAGGCCGACGGACGCCCCAAAGGATCTATCCCATGGAGGCGACACGATCCAAACGCCCCAGCTCTCCCTATATCTGTCCCTTATGACCGGCTGGAGTTCTTTTAATTGTGTTTGGTTCTATTACAGCAACAGGAGGAGTCAGGTTAAAGCTTAAACAGTTACAGGTTTATTAAAGGGGCTTATAAACGCATGTGGTTACAATGGCTATTGCTCTACTTCTTAACTGCTAGCAAATACAGATCTTAAAAATGGTTACAAAGGAAAAGGAAGATAGAAAATAATGGTACCAAGTGACAGCTTAATCTTTAAAGAGCTCTATTCTATGCATGCACTAAAACAAAAGGACACATATGGGTACAATTTTTACCCCCTTCTGCGTCGCTCGATTCCAGCGTGTCAGGCCAGGATCGGTCCCTCAATTCCTCGGAAAGGCGAAATACAAGGTGGGCGTCCCCGTGGACCTCAAGAGGCAATTCACCTAACCCGACCAGCAGGAAAAGGGTGGATTGGCACTCAGTGTGAGTGGGCTGCTGGACCCATCTTTATACCAGTGGGGTCACGTATTTCTCTTTCTTATCTATGATGCCAAATGGTGCTGGGTCGTCTTTGTGACGCCAGTTCTTACAAGGGAGTTGTGAACTTAATTTACACTTGTAAGAGAGATAACTAAATTGGGAGTACTGGGCATTCTTTTCTCAGTGGGAGATTCCTCTCCCAGGGACGACTGTGTGTGATCGTATCAATACAGGTGCCAACCAAGGGCAGTTCTCGCAGCCTGTAGGTCAGCTTATTGGCTTGATCACCCTCTCATATCTATGTTTACGGTTATCCAGGGTCAGATGAGCCAGCATCTCCGGGCCTCTGTCAAGGCTTCAAAGACTATGCTGATTTTATTGCTCCCTTTGCCCTGTATGCTCTAGGCACCTCAGAGGGGCAAGCAAGATTGATGTGACGGGGGGGGCTCTGTCTGGCTACACTACTGGATGCTGGCTCTGCTGCTATTGATCTGGCAGGGCTGCCAGCCATTAACCCTACTGCCACTGGCCCCACCTGGCTGCCAGCCACTGGCTTCCCTGCTGCTGAGCCAGCTGGGCTCCCAGCTCCATCACAGCTCCCAGCCACTGACTCTCCTGCCACCAGCTCCCACCCTCCTGGGATCCTGCTGTCCCAGGTCTAGGAACATTTGTTGTCTGCCAGACAAGACAATCCTAGTTTTGAGAGGTTCATCCAGTATCAGGATTGATAGCTCTTACACATTTTGGTGATGATACTTAAAGACTGTTTGCCTCATCTATTAGTAGATCAAATCAAATATGTATAATGTTAAACAGCAGTGAACCACTGCTTGTCTCATAGTACAACATAATCTATTTTAAGTAAATCCCTTAACTTAGGTGGGGAAAATTACCTCGCACTACTTAAAGGGTGAAGAAGTTGCTACTCTTTGGGCAGAAATATTAGCTTTTTTGCATACATATTCACTAACAGATTTTAAAGTCACTGTCCGGTCCTTAGACTTAAATAGCAAAAGATCACACATAAATTTAGTGCATTGTGGGCCTCGGCTCCCACAAAACCAGAACAAAATTTGGCACTATTACCATTTGCTGCCTGTGTAGGACTGAAAAAAGGAAAGCAGAACTTGTGTAGTGGAAGGAAAAAACATTACTGCATTGCAGGAGTCTCCAGGAATTAAAGATTAATCTTTAATTAAAGTTTGTCATGTGATGAAATCGCCAGCAATTCATCCAACCAAAGTTGGCAACCTTTATTACAGACAATGAAGGCAGTTCTCTTTCACACAGGATATCAGCATTTAGCAATAGCTGGCCTTTCACAACTTATTTTGAAGAAACAAATTTAGTACAAGTGTTCATGTTATTTCCTAATTCTACAAATGTGTTGTTCTGCATTGGCATGTAAATTTAGGTAAGACAAATTTTGGGCAAAATAAATTCACAGATCATATTATTTATACTAATGTGCAATTCTTGTGAACATTTAACTAGGAATAATACTACATAAAAATTGAACTTGTATTACATCTGCCAAATAAGAACTTTAAAAGATGTACAGGTTGGACCTCTATAGTCTGGATTTCCTTTATCTGGCAACATCTGTGATTCGGCATCCCTATGGGTGCTCCTGGACTGGAGCACTGCAACTCCTCCCCCGCTCCTCCATTAACTTCTGGAGTACCGCAAATAGCTCATTTGTGGTGTTCAAGCTCAGGGAGGGAGGGAGAAGAGTGAGGATGAGGGGGAACACTTGGAGGGAAAGAGGCAAGGTGGCTGTGGAGCTCTGTGGCTGGTGGCCAAGAGTGCAGCCCTGCAGCCGGTGGCAGCAGAGGGGACGGCATTGACTGAGAGCAGACTGCGGAGTGGGGTACTGGGGGAAAGAGGCAGGCTGACTGTGGAGCTCCGTGGCTGGGGCTGGGAGTGCAGCCCAGTGGTCGTGGGGCTTGGTGCATCCCCATGGGAGTGCAGGTCTCTGCAGCTACCTTGTCTCTTCCCCTGAATGCCCCCTGCCCAGCCCCTGCTTAGTAAAATGCTGGCCTCTGCTGCCACCAGAAAGGACCCCCACAGCTGGCGAAAGCAGAGGGGCTGGCATTGACCTTTCTAGGCTGGCAAATTCCCTGGTTTGAAACTAATCAGGTCCTTAGGGTGCCATATCAGGGAGGTACAACCTGTATGATATAATTTTAATATATTTTAATGTTTCAAGATGTTTTTCTATGAATAACAAAAAAATTAAAAGTAAGGCTGAAACTTAAATTAACAAAAGTAAAACAAAGCAGAGTCAAATTTGTCATAATCCTCTAATCCCCTACACAGCAAGATTGCAGCTGGTGCAGAGTAGTAGTGATTTAGTATATCTCATATGCTGTACCAAGCTAAGAGCTGCAACAAAGGACTTATAGCCCCTGGGGAGGAAAGGCTAAGACATTTTTATGGAATATTGCCAACTCTCATAATTTTATTGCAACTCTAGCAATTCTGGGGTGATTTTTACCTGTCTCAGGAAAACGATGTACAGCTGCCTAATCTTGAATTTTCCCTTATTCAAGATGTCCACCATCTTCTATTATGGCTGAAGCCAGCTAGATGGGTGTCATTTCCCTACAGTCCAGCTGCATGTGGAAGAGAGGCTGCCACCCCCCACTCTACTTCTCTGTAGTTTTTCCAGTTCTAGAATTGGAAAAAGTACAGAGAAGCACAACAAAATTATTAGGGGTATGGACAGCCTCCATATAAGGAAAGATTAAAAAGATTAGAAAAGAGACAGCGAAAAGGGGATACAATAGAGGTCTATAAACTAATGAATGGAGTAGAGAAAGTGAATAAGGAATCGTCATTTTCTACTTCCCTAACACATGAACTAAGGGGAACTAAATGAAATTAATAGGCAGCAGGTTTCAAACAATCATAAGGAAGCAGTACTTCACACAATGTACAGTTGCCCACTGGAACTCATTGCCAAGTGATGTTGTGAAGGCTAAAAATTATAGCTGGGTTTCAAAACTCATTACTTTATGGAGGATAGGACCATCCGTGGCTATTAGCCAAGGTGGTCACATATGCAATCCCATGCTCTGGATGTCCCTAAATCTCTGTCAGAAGCGAGGACTGGTTAGCACAGGATAGCTCACTTAATAAATTTTCCTGTTCATTTCCTGTGAAGCATCTAGTTATTGCCAAAATATAGGATACTGGGCTAGATGGACCATTGTTCTGACTCAGTATGGACACTCTTATGTTTTTACAGTCACTGTTTTTAGTAAGATTGAAATAATCCACATAGGCAAAATGGCTTAAATGCTATGTTTTATGGGATAGACGGGACACAGGAATTATGAGGCTCAGCAGCGACACTGTGAAAAGTGAATGGGAAGAATGAGGCAGACAAAAAATTGCAGGGCAAAAACAGACAGGACTTCTGGAGTACCAAGAGATAACAAAGGAGTTGGGGAGAGGACCAGTCTTGGGTGGAGGACTTGGCATATGAGTCAGGAAATGGCTGTTTCTTGCAAAAGAGTAAACCAGGGGCTGGCAAAATTTGTCCTGCAGGCCGGATCCAACATACCACACATTCAGATTGAGCCCGCACTGATAGTCTAGGCTACCAATGTCCTGTGGTCTTGTGGCTGCCGTGGCCCCACATACCACTCAAAGCAGTCAGTTTCTCAGACCAGCATGTTTGTCTCTGTGCAGTGCGCACACCCCACAAAGGGGGTGTCTATGCACTGCCTCCCGCTCTCAGCACAATCCTTGCAGCTCCCATTAGTTGTGCTTGGACAGGAAAACTCTGAATATGTGTATCTGTAACTCATCTACCCTAAAAATTAGTAAATTCTATGTGTATGAATACTGATTATTAATTAGCTCAGTGGATCTCAAGCTGTTTATTATACAGCCATTCTTTTAGTAAAGAAATAAAGTAGCAGGGGAAAGAGTCCAGACAGTAATAGGGAATTGAGGGCAATTTATCTACCTCAGGGGGAGGAAGGTAAGTGGGAGTCTCCATATGAGTAGCCAGGGAGAGGTATTCATTTTGTGTGCATTGAAGGTAAATTTTTCAACCCGAAATTATTATTATTGTTGTCAGGAGAGTAGACGAAGGTCAAAATCAGCAGATAGAAAAAAACATTCAATTTTTTTTTAAAGCTCATGATTTTTGAGGGGTTGTCATGATTTTTGAGCTGTTGAGTGGGTCTCTTGATATTGGCAGTATTGCTTTACACCACCTTTGCACCTTCCTGATCCTGCATTGTTCTGTGGTCTGGAGAAGACCTCAGGTCCTGTCTCTTAGGTCTGGCCAGGCCATGCTGTCCAGTCTCAGCAGGGCTGTGTTCTATGGCAGCTCCCTGGCACACCCTCTATGATAGAGCTTGGCTGACTTCTACAGTGCCTGTTGCAAATTAATTTTCAGACTATCTTTCTGCTGCTTGTATGTATTACATGATATAAAGGAGAAGGAGCAGGGGAAAGGATCTCACTGGATATGGCGATTTTTAACTCTGAATGTCACTGATTTTGTCAATTTGAATATGACATTGATTCATTGTGACAAGTGATAGTTCTTCAGCAAAATTTGTTTACAGCCACATAGAAGAGATAGGGGTGCCAACTTTCTAATCACACAAAACCAAGTACCCCTTCTTTTAGGCCCCAGTCCTTCTTCAAGGACCCATCTCCCACTTTCTCCAGCCTTCCTCCTTCCATTGTTCACTCTCCCTCACCCCCACTCACTTTCACTGAGCTTTGGCTGGGGTGAGGGTTTTGGAGCGCAAGAGGGGGTCCAGGGCTGGGGAAGACCATTATAGCATGGGTGTGTGGGCTATGGAAGGGAATTTGGCTATGAGGGGGCCATGGGATTGGGGGGGGGGAAAGAGGTTCAGTGTCCAGGATCCTGACAACGCTTACTGTGGTGCCCAGGAAGTAATGGCCAGGTTTCTGTAGCACCTAAGTACATGGGTAGCCAGGGAGGCTATGCTTGTTGCCCTCATGTCTGCAGGCTCTGCCCCTGCTGCTCTATTGGTTGAAATTCTGGCCAATGGGAGCTGTGAAGCAAGTACTCTGGGGATACGTCTAGACTACATGGCTCCGTCGACGGAGCCATGTAAAATAGTTTACTCGATATAGTCAAAGAAGTGGGGATTTAAATAATCCCCACTTCATTAAAATAAAAATGGCCGCTGCGCTGTGCCGACGATCAGCTGATCCGGCACAGCATGGCAGTCTAGACGCAGCACGGTCGACAAGGGAAGCCATTGTCGACCGCTCCGGTATTCCTCATGAAACGAGGTTTACCAGAGCCATCAACAAAGGCTTCCTTTGTCGACCACACTGCGTCTAGACTGCAGCGCCCTGCCGGATCAGCGCCCTGCTGGCACAGCATGGCGGCCATTTTTATTTTAATGAAGCGGGGATTATTTAAATCCCCGCTTCTTTGACTATGCCGAATAAACTATTTTACATGGCTCCGTCGACGGAGCCATGTAGTCTAGATGTACCCTGGGTGAGGGCAGAGAGCACGGCCATCCATGTGCGTAAGGGCCACAGAGACTTGGCAGCTACTTCTGAGAGCCACACAGAGTCGGGGCAGGTAGAGAACCTGTCCTAGCCCTCAGCCTCTGATGTACTGCTGACTGGAGTTTCAAGGATCCCTTTTTGACAGGGCATTCTGATTGAAAACCAGACACCTGGCAACCTTGGATCTCATGCCAGATGAAACTGGGCAGAAATTTACTATGAGTCAGCTGGTTAATGCATTTACTACTTAAGCAATACTTCAAATAAGCTGAGTCTGAAATTTATGTCTTGCATAATCCTTGATTGGAAAACAACTTTGCGTGCATTTTTCCCTCTCGGATCGTGTCACGAGGTGACTAATAAGCAGTGAGGTGAATTCAGAGGACAATTACTTTTTGTTTGTGCAATGGTGAGTGAGATAGAGGAAGTAAAATTATTATGTAATAGTTACAGCTTTGTAAATTTAAACAGCATTTTGTAAATATTTCTGCCCCCAAAACATTACAACGGCCATGCAAAATGGTAATGAAATTGTACTAGTCTTAGCATATCTGCTTATTAGCCTTTTATTAAGATGATACTTTATTATCCCTGTCAAAAATAATTACTTGGCAAGGGGGAATTAGAATTTTGCAAGGCAGATTTACAATTTTCAATAGACAAGAAAAAGCCAGCACAAGACCCAGAACAATAGTTCAGGAAAGGGAGAGTATGGGTATGTCTACACTACAGTGTTATTTCGAAATATCTTATTTCAAAATAGTTATTTCAAAATAGCTTATTTCGAAATAATGCATCTACACACAAAATGCATTTCAAAATAGCGTTTTGCTATTTTGAAATAGCACGTCCACACTGTGTGGACACTGAATCGCATTTAAGGCCGGCCGGAACCAAGTCCGGCAGGGCATCAGGTCAGGAGTTACTTTGTGTGGCTGCTGCCTGAGGCTATCTGAGGCCCGTACTTAAAGGGACCCCCCCCTGGATAGCCGGTTCTCAGGTTTCCCTGCTTGCTTGCCTACCTCGATGAGGGACAACAAAGCATTTTGTCTCTGCGTGCTCTGGTTGCCCTCACTCGGGACACGACAGCTTTCTGCAACATGGAGCCAGAGTTGCCCCTGGGCACTCTGGTGCTTCTCGTGGACGCACTGCTGCGGGCCTGGCTACACTTTCTGCAGGCTGCCATCTGGGAGGTCCATCATGGGGCTGTCAGTATACAGGAGGCCCTGCGGGAGAGCTTCCACCCTGAGGAGCACTAAGAGCCTCCCTGGTCTGCCCCACTGGGGACATGTGCCTCATTCCTCCCTCACATCCTTCCACTTACCCTTCCCTAAGCCCCCTTCCTGATGTCAAATAAAATACATGTATTTTCATGAACAAAAACTCTCTTTATTTAACAAAACTGGGAGGGCGGGGGGAATGAAACTCTGGTGAGACTGGGGAAAGGAGGCGGGAGAGGGGAGAAGAGAGGGTGGGAGAGGGGAGGGGGAAACCTGGGAAGAGGGAGCTGGAAGGGGGAAGCAAGGGGAAGAAGGGGGAGGGGAAGCTCAGGGTTCAGGGGTGGGGGTCTTGCCGGACCAACTTGATTGTCAGCAAACATGCTCCTGGGTTCGCATGTGGCCTTTGGTGGCCAGGCTGGCAGCTATCCTGCCATAGACGGCTGTGTTCCTCCATCTAGTGAGGAGATCATGGACCTTGGGGGCATCCCCCACAAACCTTAATAAGGTCCATGATCTCCACCCTGGACCAGGAAGGTGCCCGCCTTCTCTGGGCCCTGGCAGGCTCCTGGGAGCTGACAGACTGCTCCTGGGGAGCGGTGGAGGGCTGGCTGCCAGTGGCTTGCTGGCTCATGTTTTGGGGCCACTGGGTCAGGGGCCATGACTGCTGGCTCTGGGCTGGCAGGCTTGGAGCTGGCACAGGCACTATGGCCAGAGACAACTCCTTTAAGGGCTCCGGGGAGGGAAAGGAGTGTTCTTGGTTGAGGCTGGAGTGGCCACCAGGGCACCCTGGGAAGGCTGGAGGCCCCCTATTTCAATGTAAGTGTCTACACAGCACTTATTTCAAAATAGCTATTTCGAATTTGGCTTTATTCCTCATGGAATGAGGTTTACCAAATTCGAAATAAGCGCTCCGCTATTTCGAATTAATTTCAAAATAGCAGTTTGGCTGTGTAGATGCTAGTAAAGTTATTTTGAAATAATGGCTGTTATTTCGAAATAACTTTGCTGTGTAGAAATAGCCTATGGGAACAACTAGTAAGGAGAGGAAAGGAGAGGAGAATTCCTGGGAGCAGTGGAATTGCTTAAGGAGAGATTTGAAGGAGGAGAAAGAGGGTTGTCAGTAAACAAGATGAATTAGACCAGTGTTTCTCAAACTGTGCTCTGCCGAGCCCCAGGGCTCTGCGAAACATCTCCAGGTGCGCCGCGAGGTTGACACACTGGAAACATCGATAGGTACAATACATACAATCAGTGGCCCACTGGGGCTCGGCATAAATTTTTACGGAGCCCAAAAAGTTTGAGAACCGCTGAATTAGACTGTTCTTGTTGCAAGGGCAAGTGTGACGGAAGGCATGAGTGTGAAGAGAAGACAAAGAAAGTGATAAGGAGAATGGAGTGGGAGAAATGCAGGAACAGGGAATGAAGAAAACATAGGGGAGAATACTTTATTCCTAATACCAAACATGAAATGGTGCCAATTCCTGAAATCAGGTTAAAGGAAAGAAACTAATTTACTGTAACATACAATAAACCTTCACAGTACAAAGGGAAGTGTGCTTTAGTGATTTAAGTAAAGAACTGGGAGACATGTAATCCTGGGTTCCAGTCATGTCTGTCACTGATTTCATCTGGGGCCTTGAGCAAACCACTCAGCTGTTTGCCCTCTCCTAAGTGGGGCTTATTATACCTTTAAGCCCCGACTCAGTTTGCTAGGCCGCCATCCCCCTAAAACTCACCTCTTCAAACAGCCTACAAATCCTGTTTACTCCTCAGCAAAGATGCCAGTAAAATTGTGGAACTACCAGATATGTGTAACGATCTGTTGTTAGTCCACACTGCTTCATGTTGCTCCTTAACCTTTCCCTGTGTTGTATTGTTATGTTGTCGACATAGTTAGTAAGGTCCTCTGGGTAAAGATACTATGCAAATGCAAAGTGCTCCACTTAGGAAGGAACAATCAGTTTCACACATACAGAATGGGAAGCGACTGTCTAGGAAGGAGTACGGCAGAAAGGGATCTAGGGGCTATAGTGGACTACAAGCTGAATATGAGTCAGCAGTGTGATGCTGTTGCAAAAAAAGCAAACATGATTCTGGGATGCATTAATAGGTGTGTTGTGAACAAGACACGAGAAATCATTCTTCCGCTCTACTCTGTGCTGGTTAGGCCTCAGTTGGAGTATTGTGTCCAGCTCTGGGCACTGCATTTCAAGAAAGATGTGGAGAAACTGGAGAGGGTCCAGAGAAGAGCAGCAAGAATGATTAAAGGTCTAGAGAACATGACCTATGAAGGAAGGCTGAAAGAATGGGGTTTGTTTAGTTTAGAAAAGAGAAGATTGAGGGGGGACATGATAGCAGTTTTCAGGTATCTGAAAGGGTGTCATAAGGAGGAGGGAGAAAACTTGTTCATCTTGGCCTCTGAGGATAGAACAAGAAGCAATGGGCTTAAACTGCAGCAAGGGAGGTTTAGGTTGGACATTAGGAAAAAGTTCCTAACTGTCAGGGTAGTCAAACACTGGAATAAATTGCCCAGGGAGGTTGTGGAATCTCCATCTCTGGAGATATTTAAGAGTAGGTTAGATAAATGTCTATCAGGGATAGTCTAGACAGTATTTGATCCTGCCATGAGGGCAGGGGACTGGACTCGATGACCTCTCGAGGTCCCTTCCAGTCCTAGTATTCTATGATTCTATGTTTTTTCATGGCTAGAAAGTGGCTGGTAGGTACCTTGCAGATCACAAGTACTCATATATACAGCCAAACATATGTAGTTCTTATGAGAACTATAAAAACAAGAACTCTGACTACAAATTTTATCAACACCTTGTATTCTGTACATAGACATTTAAAATGTTTTCTTATGTTTATTTTTGTGCAACCATTTTAAAAGTTATTTTAATTTGATTTTCTACAGCAGTATTTGTAATTTTTGTCATCAGTATTTTGCATACAGACCTCTAATGTGAGCCTTTCATGAAGTAATTTAACTTGTTGCAAGGAATCATAAGCAATTTTCAATTGTATCTCCATCTTTTTTAAATTTCTCAAATCTCTGTCTTTCTCTCTCTGTTTATGAACCAGATTATCATGCTGCTTTTGCTTCTCCAAGAGACAATTACGTAAACCAATGTCAAGAACAGCCCTATATAGATAGATATATAGAATATTTTAGGAAGAAAATATATGATGTATGCAAACAAACATGACCACTTTTCATTGAGTTTGGAAAAGCATTATGGCTGCTGAGCAGCAAAATAAAATAAAAAAAACTGTCGTGTCACAAATTAATGCCCTTTTTCCTAAAACCAAATACTAGATCTACTGAAGTCAATGACAATACTCACATGCTTTGTTTCAATAATGCTAAAAAATTACTCATAGTATTAGAGAAATTATTTCTGTTTGTCAAAGTGAGAATTAAAATGTATTTTTAATATCTAAGGAAATCTACATTTTTGTCCTTTGTGTATGTCCATTTATCAGTTTGTCCAACCTTCTTTAATGTGAGATACAAACAGAAAGGACAGGTTTATTGAAAAAAGTAATGCTATTATTACCGGTATACATCCTTCCCCACAAAGAAAGGAGAATCTTGAAGCTGGCTAGAGTCAGGCATAACTACTCCTAGATCTGAGATTTAAAGCATTATAGCAATTTATATTAATTATCAAATGTAGAAAGAGTGGGATTTATAAGGTAGTCTAAGGGAGCTGGCTGCCCAAATCCAATTGGATTTCAATGAAATGTGGGTGCCTAGCATCCTTATGTGCCTTTGAAAATACCAGGGCTAGGTTCTCTGGTCTGCTAAATTCACTTTGTGTTGCTTACACAGTCTAAAGTGAATTTAAATCTTCCAGAGAAATCTCCTAGGCCATGTCTACACTAGGATAGTATTTCAAAATAATTAAATTCGACTTAATAACTTCGGATTTAACAAATTTTAACGAGCGTGTCCACACTACGGGCAAGCCTCGAAATTAGTCTAAAGCAGGTTCCATTAATGTGGACATGCTACCTTGGACTTAGACCCCCAGGAAGCACTGGAGAGCAATTAGTTATAATTACTCTGGTGAGTAATTATTTTGAAAGAGTGGCACCGGAGCATCCACACTACCGTTATTTCAAAATAACTATTTTGGAATTAGCATTACTCCTGATGAAAAACAGGAGTACAGATTTCGAAATAATGGTCTTGGTAGTGTGGACACTGCTTATAAATTTGACCTGGGGGGGGTGGTTATTTCGAAATAATGTCCCAGTATAGAGAATTCTCCCTGTGTAGGGGAAATTCAGTGTTCCCAACTCTCATGATGTTACCATAATTCTCATGATTTCTGGTTTTCTTCTTAAAGTCACAGCTCCCAAAGTTGAGTGATTATATGAGAACCTCAGCATTCACTTAAAAACACTAAGTAGGTGTCTAGCCCTCCTGGTTCCAGAGAAATGCTTGAAAGTATGATCAGCATATACCTTAATTGGGTCAAAAACCAGAAAGCAAATAAAAATCCCAAATGTATTATTTTAATATAATATCATGGTTTGGGAGCAGAGCATGACTCAAGATGGTTTGAACGCGTCTGGTTGGCGATACTGGAATCTCTGGCTGGTGTAAAGCTGCTGGAGATGGTTCTGACTTCCTGCACCAGCTTTGCCAACTGCTGTTGCTGCCTCCTTCACTATAGCTGTGCTGCCCAGTGTAAGTGGGGAGGGAGGATGTCAGGGGTCAGGAGAAGGTGAATCAGGTGGTGACCATATCAGCAGAGGTGAATTGAGGGGTGCACGTGTGGCAGAACAAGCCTTTCTATGCCCAGTTCTCTGCTGGAGGCAGGTCTTCTGCAAGCAGTGTAACATAAAGCTGCCCCTCTCTATTAAAAAAACAAATAGTCTGGTAGCACTTTAAAGACTAACAAAACTATTTGTTGTTTTTTAAGTTTTTCCTGTTACAGACTAACTCAGCTACCCCTCTGAACCTCTCTATTAAGTTATTCTGGAGTAGGATAAAGAAGAATCAGGGAGCCACAAATGGGTTCTGGTAAATACCTCTTTCCACTGAAACCCATCTTTGCCGAGGCACAATGGAAAATTGAGTCCCCAGCCTCAGTTTTGTGAATTCTCATTTAGGGATTGATCCAATGTCCAGTGAATCCATGAACTGTTCCATGGAGTTCAGTGGGCTTTGGATCAGGCCCTTGTTGCACTTCTGTCTTATAGCATAGCATCAAGTTTTGATCACCTATGTGATTCAATAAACAGAAATTATATAAATCCATGGTGAAATTAGGGTAATGTTAAACAGTGTGCTTTTATGAAGTCAATAAAAAGAATATTTAACACAATAACCAAGAAAAGAATAGATCATTCAGAATAGAAGAGTGCTCATTCATATAATTTCTGAGATCATGGCTCATGCCTTCTAACCTGTCTGCCAGGGCTGTTGCTTCATTCTCTTTGCTCATTTCTAGTAACTTTGTCAAATGGTTGAATTCTCGCTCTTTGCTTTCAAGTAAAGCTCGTTTTCCATCCAATTCCTTCATGACATCTTCCTTTTCTTCCAATACTTCTTCACTCTTTTTCTCCATTTTTTTAAGAGCATCATTTAACTCCTGAACATGGTCAATGAGAATATTTTTCTTCTTCTCTGCATCTCTGAGAACACATTTTAAAACAAAAATATCAAATATGTAAAAATGGATCTAACTCTAGAAAGGTCTAACAAAATATATAAAATATATAGTATGAGCTTTCAAGGGTAAAATCCACTTCATCAGATGATGCACACTGCTGCAGTGAGTAGATGTAGCGCTATTGCTCAGCATTTTGTCTGCTACAACTGTTCTGTTGGCTAAGACAGGAGTCCTCAGTTATGGGGATAGTATTCTGAAGCACATTTTGCTGCTCCTCTCAACTAGGGCATCATTGTATCCTTAGCTAATACTTGCAGACAGAATGTCAAATAACATGGCCCCTAGACTTCAGATCACTTAGACTTCAGATGACTCATTCTTGATGATTTCTTATAAACAAGGCAGTTCTCCCTTTTGGGTCTATCCGGTCAATTCTTTCACTTGAGCACCAGCACACCACAAGGCAGAGTTTAGGTTAAAATGTGTATTTTGGCAGTAAGACATTCCCAAATGGACAGCTATCCCATAAGATACAGCTTGGCTTCACGTGTAGGAAATCAGTTTTGTACAAGTAAATTAGATAACCAGACACACAAAAATAGGAAAGAAGGAAAAAAGAAAAGAAAACAGATGTATCTTTTTAATTAAATAATTGAGCAGAGGCAAGGAATTATTTACAAAATTGTAACAGCAGAAAAAATAATTAATGGTAGAAAATGCAATCAGGAGATAGAATAAACTTCAGCGTAACACAATAGGTCAATAAGATACAATGAAAACTAAATTAGGGCAGCAATTTGACCACCAGGTGTTTTAAGAAAAGGCAGCCAAACTGCAACTGGTTGCATTTCACACAAATATGCTTTTCCTTGACTAGTATACCTCATGCTTTACTGTACCAATTACCCAATGTAGAAACAGAGAGACCTCTCATTGGCTGCAAAAAGAAGTCTATCAAGAAATCAGGAGGAAAACATTAGAGATTATGAGTTGTAATATCTATCCTATTTAGAGCGTTACGCTAGATAATTTATATAGGAAGACTAGGATCAGATCACTGTAACAAAATACATGCTCCCAAATATCTGGATGGGTCAGATCCTCAACTGGTAAAAATGTATGTAATTATACTGCAGTCTATGGTGCTATGCCAGGGGTGGGCAATAAAAAAAAAAACGGCAGTTCGCCAGGGTTAATCCTTGGCAGGCTGCTACCTCTATGTTTACCTATGCCTCTGCAGGTATTGAACAAATTACAGCTCTTGTTGGCCACGGATCGCTGTTCACAGCCCATGGGAGTGGTGGGAAGCGGTGCGGACGAGGATAGTGGGACCAATTAATCCTGTGGTGTGGATCCGGACCGGGAGGCGAAATTTCCCCATCCCTGTGTTATGCTAATGTTCAGCAGCTGAGGACTACCATGTGATTAAAAGTGCTCTGTGTTAGATTAAATACTCAACTTAGATCTTTAGTATTGTTCCCCATTTGAAAAATAATCTTTGGGTTATCAGGTAAGATCTGTGTAAGTTCTGATATCAACCATCTTAATATGCAGTATCAATAGACGTTTTAATGGTTTGTGACTAAAGGGTATTCCCAAACATTTTTATTGTTGTTTTCAAGACTAAAATATGCTTCTCTGCTGATGCTATACTTTTTGATTTAGTTTCATGGATATTGCTCATTAGATAGATTATGGGCACACTTTATCTGCATTGATCAGAATTTTGTATCAAGAATTTAAATGTTGTTATTTGTCCCTACACTGAGATATTACTAAGAAAACAAATAATAAAGATTTTAGTTAGGTACATTTAAAAACATACAATGTTTTACGTTTTATCTTGTCCATTTCTTTTCCAAGTTGCACAGGAATAGCATGGAGTTGGACTAGTTCATCCTAGTAATAGAAGAAAAATGTTAGACCAAAAGGCTCTAAATTTCATGTAATTTCAGAGAACATTTTCTTTGAACTACTATTATGACCCAAAACAAAAATAAGTGTTTCCAACCAAAATGAATTTGCCCCCCCAAAATTCCCACAGCTATTTTTATTACTGGCTAGTGCAAGTGTCACGTTAACTTATACTTGCAAAACTCACAGGCTATGTCTACATTGCAGGCTTCTTACGCAAGAACGGCTGTTCTTGCACAAAAACTTGCAGAGCGTCTACACTGCATGCGCAAGTAAATTTAAAGTAAGGTGTCAGAACAGAGGGCTTCTTGTGCAAGAGTTATTCCTCTCCCCACGAGGAATAAGCCCTCTTGCTCAACAGCTCTTGCACAAGAAGGCAGTGTGGAAGGGCAACATGGGTTTCTTGAGCAAGAAACCCCTATGGCTAAAATGGCCATCAGAGCTTTCTTGCGCAAGAGAGCATCCACACTGCCATGGACGCTCTTGCACAAAAGCACATCCCTTGCGCAAAAGCACATGGCAGTGTGGACATGCTCTTGTGCAAGACCTTTTGCGCAAGAACTCTTGCGCAAGACAGTTCTTGTGCAAAAAGCCTGCAGTGTAGACGTAGCCACAATGTATGTGCATATGTAATAAATATATAGGCCTAGATTTTTTATATCAAGGAGCACCAGAAATTCTAGCTCCAATTTTTAGGGCAAATCTGTGTGGAACAGGGTCCCAGAATAGATGCAGAACTCAGAGAGAGCCACAAAACACTCTAAAAATTACCTGAAATACCTTTTCTATTAATATAAATTTCACATTAAGGGCCAATATTTCAGGACCTGACAGGTATCTAAGGAAGTGCTGTCTGTCCTTCTGATAGGCTGGAAGTCCTGTTCTTCCAGTGCTATAAAACTTCTATTTTCAGCCATTCTGGTTCATTAAATATCTGACCTCAAACCTTTTACTGATCCACATCTTTGAAATTTTACCTATCCTAGGACCTGAGTCTGTGAATATCTATCTTGAGATCTAGGATAGGTAACATATGTGTGCATTGGAAGTTCTTGATTTAATTTTCAATTTTCCTGATAGAAAAATCATTAAATTTCTGCAAAATTGAAAATTTCCTATAGAAACTTTTGCAGAAACTACATTTTACATCAAAAGACATTGACTGAAAATTTCTGGTCTGCTCTAATTATAATTCACAGAAAAGATTACTGTGTTCTGTCTTTTCCATTAATATTTACTTAGTGATATATCTGAAATTAGCCTAAAAGTTCTGATCATTATGAAAGCTACTTGTTGTGCTATGCCTATCATTTCCCAGAGGTCTATTTGTGGCAATGGTACTGTAGCTTCATGTATGCTTATTGACTAATGGTGCATTTTGTGACATCATGCTTTCTGATGGTAATACATATTAGAATGACAGAATATTCAAGGTGTTTCCCTGAAAGTGCAGGCACCTCCACCCATTCCCACATATATACTCATTCTCATGTTACTTTTAAATCATTCTGCTGCTCTAGAAGTTCCTCCACTTCTTTCTGTTCTCTTAACATCAGCTTTTGCTTGGATGTCACATCTTCCTTCAATGCTTTAATTTCCATTCTCCTTTGGATTGTTTCTTTACGGAGCTCTTCACAATTTTCTTTCAACACTTTAATTTTTTTTTCTGTCTCCTTTAAAAGTAAAGTCAAAGTTCAGGTATCTCAAATTTATATTGGTTTTGGGGAAACTGCATTTCTTGCATACAACTGTTTAAAATACTGTATTGTTTGTTTAATAATGTATCAGTTTTCATTAGAGAAGTACATTTTTTATTTAAAAGACTGAAAAGATTAAATGAATGGTGTATTACTTTGATATTTTTGCATATTCATATGAGCTTAGTTTTCCTATTTTATTATTACAAAAACTCCTGACATTCTTTGGTTACATCATATTTTCACTATTTTTTTCTTTTATACTTTGTTGCAAGTTACAATAAAATTTTAAAATAGATATAATGCTTAAAGATATTTCCTCATGTATATACATACTGTCTTAAATCTTCCCATTTGTCTGATAATATATTACTTTTACAAAGTTTAGCTTGATAACCTGTACATTTCTGTTTACCCACAGAACAGATTCAAACAAGCAGCCAGGAGTGCTATCTACCTTCACACAGCTCAATCATCATGTGTCAACTCTGACATGGAAGTACAACCCTATTAGTGAGAGCAGAAATTCAATATCCATGTCTATCCAGACTTTGGACCTTTGTGCCAATAGTCTATTTAACATCGTTTATAATGGAGATTGTTGTGCTAAAAATATCTACTATGGAAATGGACAGCATGCTCATTTCACAAAGGCCACTGTATAACCATTCTATGCTTACATTGTGGCTACTACTAACCTTGGTTAAAACTGGCAAACTAAAAGTAAAAGCTTACAAAATTCCAGTAAAAACTATTGTGATCCTTCTGTTGTTACTACATTGCTCTCCCTGTCAGCACCTAGCTCAGTCTAGGAAGCTAAATGATCTAATCAGCAGACCAAATGCAGTGGTGAATCCTGGTCACATGGCACCTGCTGTGCATACGCTAAGAAGACTATTGATTTTAACTAGAGGAGCAGAAGCTCCAGTAATTTGCAGTGCCAGAAACCTCTAAGCCAACAGATCTGCTGTATTAAACCTGGTCTGGCAGCTGGAACCAGAAGAAACCATTTTTAATGTTCATTTGAATTTTTCATCAGGGAAAGCTGTACATCCCAAATATTCCAAACACTGATCCTGAATATGATTTAATTTTTGTTACAGTTATGAACTGTTCAGTGTTTTTACTCAGAATATTTTAATGAGCTGATGGACAATTTCATGAAACAAACAACACTAGTACTGTTTAAATGGGAAAAAATGAATTCAGAGCACAGTGCTCCCCACTCTCATTCTCCATCCATTGTATTGTAGTTTAAATAAGTTTCCAGAATTTTGTAGAATTTTAAAATATTGTGCAGAGACTTTTTAATTTTTTAGTGCAGAATTTCCCCAGAAGTAAAGTAGTAACAAATTATGTATCACATCATATATTATAATACATTCATCATTATAAATATGGTATGATGTGATACATAATTTATTACTTTATAGAACACAACCTTTCCTTTTAATTCCATTCCTTGATTTTTCCATATATTCCAGATTTTACAAATATACTGTTCTAATGTTTACAATATTATATTCTTTTTTATAGTTTTATTTTACATGCTATCCAAAAGGACAGCAAATATCACTTTTTTTGTTTAGTAAAGTGTATTTCTTACTTACACCTTGCTTGGGGATTCTCTCATATTCCTGTTGAAGGAGACTTTTGTCTTCTTGTAAACTACCAAAAAATCATCATAAAGATCAGAATATTGGCAATATGCAAAGCAGTCAAAATAGACCTTAATAGTCCATGCTATACAACTTTAAAAGTGAAGTGAAATATATCTGTGACAATTTGGACACCATTTTAAAACTGAGTTTAGGTCAGTCTTACCATAAAATGGATCCAGATATTACAAGTATACAAAAAACAAAATTCATTATGTATGTTTCACTGAAAAAAATCTTTCAGATATCAGCAAACAATTAGAGCGTAGATCCTAAAAGACCTCAGAGATATTTTTCATAACTCAGGGGACTTTCTAAACTTTTTTTATACAACTGAAATAAAAAACATGTGATTTTAAAAAGGGAGATAGTGAAGGAGATAAACTATAGAACAGCATTTACTAACAACTGCATGCAAAAAACTGTACACTCTAGCATATAGAATATCTTCACCATCATCATGCTTATCTTTTTCCAACACCAAGGATGGGTAGGGCTAAGATTATAAACAGATTCCAACCATATCTATTTTGAGCCACCATTTAACACCGTTGAGCCACCATTTAACACTGGTTGATTTTATATATTGTTATACCACTGTCTCCTTGGACATTCACATCCTCTCTCGCCACACACACTTTTCATAATTACAGTTACACAATGTACTTTCAATCTTCTACTGATATTTCTTGGTCTAATTAGTCATGGCATGACTAGGATATGGTACAGTTACCTCCTTTCAAATGTTTGTAGCTTTTGTTCCTGATGTTTTGTCAGTACCCATGTTTCACAGCTATTATGGATACTGATTTAAAGTTCCATTTTTATTTAGTCATGTGACTATTCTACTGTTGATGTCATCTTCATAATTGTTGTCAGACATTATGACTGAAGGTGAAGACTTTTTCACAGTGGAAAAATTGCCATTAATACCATGATTTTTCTTTGTGTCCATGACATTTTTTGTGTCTGGGATTTTTCTTTGTGATTGGTATTTTAACAAAGTAGCATGCATTATATGAAATTATATTACATAATTCTGATAACTATTAAAACAAATTAAATGTTTAAGTTTGATCAGCTTGGATGCCTTCCTTAACAACATTACTAGCATGGTACTATGTTGCAAACACAGAAAATTACTCTGCAGTGATGATGATGATGATGATATCAAGCATAAGTGCAAGGAGGTGATTAGCACAATATCCCAAAAATATCTTCCATGAAAGTGGAGGCTTATTACTTTATTCAGCATACAACCTATCAGAAGATTACAATCATGAGGCAAGTTGTGATAAAACATTTGGAGGCAGCATCCCACAAATGTAAAGCAGAGGCATAGAAATCTGAAGAGGGCAGCGAACAAAACATTCAAAAAGTGGTGTCTAAGATATTTGAGGTGAATAACTCATAGAGAAACAGATGAACCAACTTCTTAGATGGACAGATCTTTTAAAGCTTACTGAGGCTTTCTGTGCAGTGAAACTGACACTGAAAGCTCTTAACCAGATAATCCTAAAAGGGAACATCTACACTGCAGGGGAAAAATCGAATTAAGATACACAACTTCAGCTACATCAATTGCATAGTTTAAGTCGAAATAGCTTAATTTGGCTTTTGATGCTGTCTACACAGCAGGATGTTGAAGGAAGAACACTCTTCCTTCAACTTCCCTTACTCCTTGTGAAATAAGGGTTATAGGAGTTGGAGTAAGAAGTCCTCCATCTCAATATTATTTCAAAATAACGTCAGTTATTCTGAAATAATGCTGTTGTATAGACATACCCAAAGAGATTTTAGAATGTGGCCTGAGAAATGTTGGACTCATACCAAGTTTAAGCCTTCTCCAGGATTCTACTTGCCAAGAATATTTTGTAATCATGTAATGAAATTAAAGGAAAGCTGAAGACTTCTGGTGGGATCAGCATTGTCACTAACAAGATCACAGATTCAGAAGATAAACAGATTCCCAACATAGTGTCTGTTTTAAGCAAACCAGAATGTGAACATGAAGTGAAATTAAAAACATGATTCTGTTGGATTGTGATTTTAGACTCTGAACTGTAAGATATTTAGGTAAGCAATATGGAAAACATTAGACAAACATGAGGTTTCTTTTGACTGAATCACTGTCTGTCTATCTATCAGACAATGAAATATATATGGAAAAGGGGTCGGAGTAGAGCATTAAATCCTTGTTTCTGAATTGTGTTCATGTGACATGTGTTACCTGTTAAACATAGTTAGGGACAGGTGGATAAAAAGCTTGGAAAAGGACACGATCTGGTTGGCATTGTGAAATGATCATTTACAGCCTGCCCTATAGGTAAAGCTCACTTTCATATGCACTTGGAGGATAAAAGAAAAAGTCTGTATATTACTCCTGTTCCAGTTGTAAAGTAAACAGAAACTAGTAGACCAGAAACAGCTGGTTTAACGTTGCTTTGTTTCACTTAGTCCACCAGGGGACTACGCTTAAAAGTCTAGAAACCTGACCTAGGACAAAATATTTTTAAGAAAGGGTTTGTTTAGTCTGGAAAAGAGAATACTGAGCAGGGACATGATAAGTCCTCAAGGATGTAACAGGTTGTTATAAAGAGGAAGGGGGTATCTTTAGTTGCTCGTGTTGTAAGAGAAAAAATAACTTTTCCTATAACTATTTTTCTCACCAATTAGAAGGAACATAAGAACGGCCATACTGGGTCAGACCAATGGTCCATCCAGCCCAGTATCCTGTCTGCCAACAGTGACCGATACCAGATACCCAGAGGGAGGGAACAGAACAGGGAATCCTCACGTGATCCCTCCCCTGTCACCCTCTTCCAGAGAAATAGAGACTAGGGACACCATTCCTACCCATCCTGGCTAATAGTCATTGATGGATCTAACCTCCAGCTCTTTTTTGAACCCTGTTAAAGTCCAAGCCTTTACCACATTCTCTGGCAAGGAGTTCCAGAGATTGACTGTGCACTGAGTGAAGAAAAACTTCCTTTTGTTTGTTTTAAACCTACTGCCCTATTAATTTTATTTGGTGACCCCTAGTTTTTATATTGTGGGAATAAGTAAATAACTTTTCCCTATTCACTTTTTTCACACCAGTCATGATTTTATAGACTTCTGTCATATCCCTCCTTAGTCTCCTCTTTTCTAAACTGAAAAGTCCAAGTCCTTTTAATCTCTCTTCATATGAGACCCATTCCAAACCCTTTTCTG
Organism: Pelochelys cantorii; assembly: GCA_032595735.1. Taxonomy (NCBI): domain Eukaryota; kingdom Metazoa; phylum Chordata; order Testudines; family Trionychidae; genus Pelochelys; species Pelochelys cantorii. Next base: position 324,624,226 of record CM064326.1, on the reverse strand, counting down.
AACCTTTTCCAATGCCAATATATCTTTTTTTAGACGAGGCGACCACATCTGTACGCAGTATTCAAGATATAGGCATACCATGGTTTTATATAGAGGCAATAAGATATTTTCTGTCTTATTCTCTATCCCTTTTTTAATGACTCCTAACATTCTATTTGCTTTTTTCACTGCCACTGAGTGGATGTTTTCAGGGAACTACCCACAATGACTCCAAGATCTCTCTCTTGAGTAGTTGTAGCTAAATTAGTCCCCATCATATTGAAATGTGCAGATCCCCATACTCTGCAATTGCTCCCTAAGGGTGTGTCTAAACTACACCCCTCTGCCGACAGAGGGATGTAGATTAGGCACATTGCTATTGCAAATGAAGCAGGGATTTAAATATCTTGCACTTCATTTGAATAAAAATGACGGCTGCTTTTTGCCACTGTGGCACTTTGCCGGCAAAAAGTGGCAGTCTAGACGGGGATCGGTCGACAAGGAAAGCCTTTTCAGACTGATCCCTTATACCTCATGCAACAAGGTTTACAGGATCAGTCGGAAAAGGCTTTCCTTGTTGACCGATCCCCGTCTAGACTGCCGCTTTTTGCCAGCAAAGTGCCACATTGGCAAAAAGCGGTGGCCATTTTTATTCAAATGAAGCGTGGGATATTTAAATCCCTGCTTCATTTGCAATAGCGATGTGCCTAATCTACATCCCTCTGGGTATGTCTAGATTACATGGCTCCGTCGACGGAGCCATGTAGATGAGTTTACTAGACATAGGGAAATGAAGCGGTGATTTAAATAATTGCTGCTTCATTTACATCAAAATGGCCACCGCGCTGTGCCGATCGGCTGTTTGGCAGCACAGCGGGGCAGTCTGAACGCTCCGCGGTCGACAACGGAAGCCTTTGTTGACCGCTCCGGTAAATCTCATTCCACGAGGCATAATGGAGCAGTTGACAAGTCCAGGGCCTCCACCACTCTCTTGAAAAGCTCCTGGAATGATCTAGTATCATCCCCTGTTGTTGATGGTGGAGGCATTATCATGTTGTCAGGTGACGTGGCTGAAGTGTGTGTGGGTGGAGAGGAGGGTGGACTGTGTTCTTCCTCTGTAATATCTCCATCTTGCTCGTTTGTGCCCGAGCTGTAATGTTCTATGGACTGCATGGTTGGTGCCTGGGACCGCGGGCTGTGTAGATTGTTGTGGTCTGTAGCAAGCCCAAGGATCCCAGTATGACCAGTTAGGCATGACCGGTGGTGGCATCCACTGCGGTGGCTGCCATTGCTGAGCCTGTTGCAGGGGCTTATGAGAATAGCGCCTTGGTGTGTGATGTGGTTTGTGTATCTCCTCCTCATTGTCACTAAAGCTTGCTGCTACAGAGCTGGCTGGAGTGGCTGAGAGAGTGCCTTGCAGAGTGTTAGGGGTACCGTTGGTACCGAACAGAGGAGTCCCCGGTACCAAGTGAACCGTCAATTCAGCTGCTGTTCCGAACTGAGGCATCGGGGGTGGGGCAAGCATTACTGGAGGGCAGGAAGCATGAGGCATTAATGGTGGCGTTAATTGGAACAGAGGCTGCACTGAGTGAGCTGTCGGTGCCACGTGTTTCGAGCGGTGCCATGTCAGGTAATGCACTCTGGCTCAGTGCCGTGTGCGAGCGCTGTTTGTTTCGCGCCTCAGCTGTTGGCACAGATTTGCCTGCGGGTGCTGGCCAGGAGGCTCTGCTCTATACTTGCGTCAGAGCATTGTCTGATGCGCAGTGCACGTGCTTGGGATCTTGGCTCTTCTCCTTGCAGGTCCCTTTAGATCACTGCTTGTCTGATTCCTTTGCTTGGGGTAGAGGTGCAACATTAGCCTGGGCTGATCACTTCCTTGATGGCGACTCAGTCCCAGAGGAGGAGTAGGACCTTTTATTAAGGTTATTCTTCTCCCGTTCCTTTGGGCTTGACCTGGGGGGAGCCACTCTTTCCGACCCCGTCCCAGGTGATCTTTGTCTGGGAGGGGTGGATTGATCAGGGTCAGTGGGTGGTCTTGAGCCATTCTCTATCTGGAGCATTTTTAATTGAAGCTCCCTCGCTCTCCTAGAGCGGTTGGTCAATTACAGGCAATGTGGGCAGTTGTCTGATGCGTGATGCTGCCCGAGACAGTGGAGGCACTAATCGTGGCCGTCAGAAATTGAGATAGAAAGTTTACAGGTGGTACACCTCTTAAATCCGGGAGAACCCGGAATATTCTGGAGGGTCTGCAGTATCGCACAGCTGTTATGCACTTTTTCCTTTTTTTATGGAAAAAAGGCGATTGAGGGGCGATATGATAGAGGTATATAAAATCATGAATGGTGTGGAGAAAGTGATTATAGAAAAATTATTTACCTTTTCCCATAATACAAGAACTAGGGGACACCAAATGAAATTGATGGGTAGTAGGTTCAAAACTAATAAAAGGAAATTTTTCTTCACACAGCGCACAGTCAACCTGTGGAACTCCTTGCCCGAGGAGGCTGTGAAGGCCAGGACTCTATTAGGGTTTAAAAAAGAGCTTGATAAATTTTTGCAGGTTAGGTCCATAAATGGCTATTAGCCAGGGATAAAGTATGGTGCCCTAGCCTTCATAACAAGGGCAGGAGATGGATGGCAGGAGATAAATCACTTGATCATTGTCTTCTGTTCTCCTTCTCTGGGGCACCTGGCATTGGCCACCGTTGGCAGATGGGATGCTGGGCTCGATGGACCTTTGGTCTGACCCAGTATGGCCATTCTTATGTTCCTATGTTCTTATGTTCTTATCATAGCAAAGCGATCGCTGCTTCTGTCTTTTTTTTTTTGAAAAAGTTTAAGAATATAAACTATCATTATCCCTAAGACTATAAACTATAACTGAACTTATCTAAAAATAAACTATATACAAAGAAGTAAGACTCGAGTGAGGTGAAAGAGAGACTGCTGATCTGCGACCACAGCTGGTGGCGGTTGAGAAGGAACTGAGGTGGTGGGGCCGGCTGTGCATGAGTAGTAGCCTCCTTAGAACACACACCAGCTCCCTGCGCACGTGGCCAGCCGGGGAACTGCTGTCACAAATCTCCGGCCTCTGGCTCAGTGGTGCTGAGGCACCTAAGGTGGAGCACCCACGGAGACACTCCTCGAAGAAGAAGAAGAGGGAATTTATGGGTGAGAGAGATCAAAGGCAAGAATAATTTTGTCTGAACATGAAAAATTACATGTTCCTGTTAATGTCTGCTGAATTTCTCCCATCTGCTTAATTTGCTCTATTTACAATGTATCTTATGTTACTTGAGAATCTAGAATTAATGGCACTGCTGTCTGGGGCTATGTCTACACTGCAGGGAAAAATCGGAAAAAGATACGCAAATCGCAAACTGAAATTTGCATATCTTTTTCCACTTTTCTTCCAAAAGAGGCTTTTCCGACATTTGACTCATCTACACGGGGCCAAATGTCAGAAAAAAACCCTCTTTCAGAACATCCCTTCTTCCTCGTAGAATGAGATTTACAGGGCTGCCAAAAAAATGCGTCTGCTTTTCCAAAAAATTTTTCGGAAAAGTCAACACATTCCTTGGACATGGCAGAGCTTTTCCAGGATACCAGAGGTATCCTAGAAAAGCTCTACAGTGTAGACATAGCTTGGGTGTGGACTCAGCAATATACTGTAAAACTTTCTTATGGGCTATTCACATGTAGCAGCTGATTGCTCTTCTGATATGAAAGAAATAGCAATGGTATAACATTTGATTGCACTAGTCAATCAGACAAGCCTGCTGAATTAGCAGGAATGTGTAAGTATATACACATTTAGACATTAGATTACTTAATAAAAGAAAGGTAAAAAAACTGAGGCCAAAAGTACAAGATTTAAGATGGTATCTTTTGTTGTTTGCTTTGTAATAGAAAAAATTACAACGCACAGTGTAATTATTTTCTCACCAATTAGTACAGGTGTGATGGGGCGCCCCAGCCCTACACCTGATCCGCGGGCCCCAGTGGGCACAGTGCAAGCTGGCCAGTGAAGTGGTGCTTCGCCCCCATGCCGCAGACGCCGGTGGGAGATAGGGTGGGCCGGCCGGTGAGGCAGCGGTATGCCCCCTCACCACAGACACCTGCGTGGGGCAGCGCAAGTCAGCCCCTCCCCCCCGGCGCTGCTGCGCATGCTCCCTCCAGGCACCGGGAGCTTTAAATGCCGGCGCTTTGGGAGGAGAAGGGGGCAGCCGCAGGGAGAGAAGCGGCGCCCCGCCGAGGAGAGGAGTTCCTCTGGGCGAAGATGGAGCAAGAGGTGGTTCAGCTTCCACCCCGCCGGAGGAGCCCGAGCCCAGAGACCTGGAGGAGCCTCCATCAAGGGGGGAACCCGGGATCAACGCACCCCTTCCCCAGAGACTGCCATGGGACCGACGGGCCAATGAGGTGAGGAGGGGGCCACCAGCAGAAGGGATGGAATGGGAAATGTAGCATGGGTAGGAAGTGGCCCAAGGCAGGGTGGCAACAACCCGAGAGGTTGACGGGTTTCGGTATCGTGACCCCCTGTCAACCAGGGGGAGGCGATTGCCCTCCCTTTAGGGACCTGGGCCAGAACCCGGGAGTGTGGGCGGGCCCAGGTCTCCCTACCCCCGCCTGGGGGTGGATACCCCTCCACTCCCCCCCCAGCGACAGGGCTGGGACCACTGAGACTTGAACCTACGAGGTTACATAGACTGTACTAAAATAGTGGGGCCCAACTGTGGACCCTGGGTGTGGAGGGGTCAAGGGTGAAGGGTGGTTGTGATGCCCACACAGGAGGCGTCCCATGGCAGGGCCACTGGTTGCTCCGGGCAAGGTGGGAATCCCGTGGGTAGGGCTAGAATAATACAGGAGCCGTCCCCAAAGGGAGACAAGTCGTTCCCACCTTGTCTCATGGTGGCGCAGCCCAAGGGGCAACTTCCTGACAACAGGATATAGACCTTAGAAAATAAAATAATAATATGCATTTAAAACCTGAGTCTTCAACTGTTGCTCCTGTGAGTAAAACTTAATCACTAGAGCAGTTCCATTGTCTTCAGTGGAACTAGTCATGTCAGTAAACATGACTCATTATGAGTGAAGGTTGAAGATCTAGCTCTTAAGTTAGTATTAGTTTTACAGGTCACTATGGGTCAGACTATATGTGGTATATGCATAGTGTGAGTGTGTGTAGTCTACTACTTCCTTGCGTGACACAGAGCTGCTCCTTCTGCACTCTCCTGGAAATGCCCAGCATCCCAAAAAGGCGTAGGGAAAATGTAAAACTTGCTCCTTATAGATAGTCATAGCTGCCAGTGTGTTACCTCCAGGTTCTGTGGTGGGGTTCTGTGTTCCTCCTCCGCCTATGCACTGCACCCAAATGCCACAACTGAAACCTATAATTTTTCCTTTGGGATTGTCTGCTGTTTGACTACAAATGAATGAATATTTTCACTTACCCAGCTAGTGAATTGTCACAGTTGTCCAAATAAATAACTAATAAGGGGAATTTACAACCCTGAGGTACTTTAGCTGGATACCTAGTAGAATTACTTGGGCTTCCATAATCACAAAAACATCAGAGAAATCCCCATTCTGAAAATGTGCCCATGCTTATTGATCTGTGACCAAAACTAATTAAATGGATGCTGCAGTGCTTGTTAGAAGTATAGGCCAAGAAGTGTCTCTTTAAAATCATTCCAGGACAGTGGTGGGCAACTTACAACTCATGGGCCGCATGTGGACCATTCAGGTTCTGTGAGTTGCCCGCGAGACATTCTGTTTACCCTTGCCCACATGCAGGGTTACCAGATGATGCTGGTTTCCATCCACATAGTTTTTTCCTACTGGTATTACTAAAATGATACGCACGTAAAGCCAGGGCCTGTGAAATGAGGTGCATGCTGCTAGCACACAACACTGACTGTGAAAGTCATGCACTCCCTCTGCATCCAATCAAAGCACTGCTATGATTCAATTGGCATAGCCCTCAAATTCTAGATATGGAAGCAGAGTTAGCAAAAATGCCCTATCCTAGGAGGCCATCTTGGTTACAACAATCTTGCAGCCCACTGAGATGAAAGAAGGGCTACTTACGTGGCCCACTCACTAGCCAAGATTGCCCATCACAGCCCCAAGAGGATCACAAGGACAATGTTAAAACTGTAGAACAGAAAAAAGTTGGCACCATTTCCCTTTCTCATCACAATCTTATCTAACGAGGACAGTTTCATGTGGTACTATTCCAAGTTCACAACAAAAGTTTGTCATCTTAAGAAGGTCAAAGGATTTTAATACCTCAGTTTCTGTGGTAAAAGAGGGTTGAAAACACAGAAGTCCTTGAGGATGCCCACTGTTTTCATGAAAAGCAAGTCTAGGGGCAAGAAACAGTATAAGAGAACAGATAATCCTTTAAAATATTAAATTTTTAAAAAATAATGTCCAAAGATGAAGTTGAGTCAAACTTAAAATACTTCATTTACAATATTAATTTCACATATACATTAAATGTGCACTCATGATTTAGCTATTTCTTTCAAGTTGTATAAAGCTAAGATTTATCTCTATCTTTGTTATTCTCAAAGGGTACGTCTAGACTACACCCCTTTTTCGGAAAAGGAATGTAAATTAGGCATATCAAAATTGCTAATGAAGCGGGGATTTAAATATCCCTTGCTTCATTAGCATAAAAATGGCTGCCACTTTTTTTCAGCACGAGCTTTGTTGGAGAAAAGCGGCAGTCTAGAGGCTGATCTTTCGAAAAATAAAGCCTTTTTCGAAAGATCCTGTAAACCTCATTTCACGAGGGATAAGGGATCTTTCAAAAAATGCTTTATTTTTCGAAAGATCAGCCTCTAGACTGCCGCTTTTCTCCGGCAAAGCTCCATGCCGAAAAAAAGCGGTGGCCATTTTTATGCTAATGAAGCGCGGGATATTTAAATCCCCGCTTCATTAGCAATTTCGATGTGCCTAATCTGCATCTCTCTGTCAGCAGAGAGATGCAGTCTAGACACACCCAAAGAGTACGCCTGCACAGCAGCATTATTTTGGAATAACTGACATTATTCCAAAATAACATAGTTTATGTCTATACTGCCAGCCTTTATTTTGAAATAATGTCGAGCTGGAGGACTTCTTACTCTGAATCCTGTAGCCCTCATTTCATGAGGAGTAAGGGAAGTTGAAGAAAAAGTGTTCTTCCTTGGACTTCAAGCTGTGTAAACAGCACCCAAAGCAGAAATAAGCTATTTTGACTTAATCTGCACAATTGACGTAGCTCAAGCTGCATAGCTTATTCTTACTTTAGCCTTGCTGTGTAGACAGACGTTCCCAAACTGTATTATTTTATTTTTCTAAAAGTTATTGTTTGGCCTTAACCGCTAGCCTTTGTAATTTGGTCTTACATTTTAGCATTAGCCTCAGTATACTGTAATCTGTATGAATCAGGCCCTATTTTCACAACCAGAGGTGAAAGTAAGGAAGTGTGCTCTGGTGCTCAGCTCCAGCAAGAGTTGGCTAAGCTGTGGCGAAAACCAGTAGGAAGCTATTTAAAGAGCTAGCAAGGACCAGGGTTGCAATAGGATAGTACCTGTAAGAAATGTTAAGTTACTTTCACCACTGTTCATAATTATCTGTAACACACTTAGCATACTGTTGGTGCTACACAAATTAATAGTAAAATGCAAAGGAATTAGGCATCAGACCTTAATTCTGTTTTCTAACGTGTCTTTTGATTAATCTGTTCTTCATTTTTACACTTTTATAACCTTTATCATTTTCACAGCCTGAACAACTTACACACAATCAAAAAAGAACAAAACCTGTAAGCCTAAGCATTTCTGTTTGAAAATGCAGGCACGTGTTTTTCATACTACTTTATTAATTTTGATGCCAAAAAATACAAATGCATGCAAAACTAATGTAGCTACAGTTTGTTTAAACATACACACACACACTCACGCTTAACTTAAATAAGTTCCAGACTTTTCCCCCGAGAGATGTCTACAGCTGCAAACTGCCATAAAAATAAAAAAATAAAGTCAGGAGTGATTAGTAAATATAGTTGTCAAAAAAGGTCTGTTTTAGTTCATCAATAAACCCAGTAACCAGAACAGAACATTTTAAACCATAGAATTTAGTTCTGCAAAGTCCTGAGTATTTCAACTGCTGCTGACATTAACATGGAGTATTCTAAAAGTCCACAGAGGGTGTTGCACATCTCCCTGGATCAGGACCTATGACCATCAACTTGAGTGTATTCAAGATGACATTACACCAACATGAGATTTCCAGAAGGTTTTCAAAATAGGCTTTGCATGCACATGCTGAAGAATACAGTCAAAGGACTAGGTGTTTAGGCTTGCTTACTTGCTTTAACAACTTACCTTGAACTCCAACAGATGAAAAGTTTGTAGTAGGAAAGTATAGAGAAGGACTTCCCTTTTTACCTTTAAATCCATTACACTAAACTGAATGGCTAATCCTGAAATAATTGCCAGAGGTTAAAGAATTTTCCAGACTCGTACAAAATGTCAGGCCTGATTCTGCATTCCTGTCTCACACCAAGTAATACTTCTGTGAGTAACCCTTCTGATCCCAGTGGTACTATTTGTGTGACTAAGGCCAGGTCTATGGTAAATCCAGAAAGTCGGCTTAAGGTATTCAACTCCAATTGCGTAAATAATGCAGCTAGAGTAGATGGTAAGCCAAGCTTGGCACCTTAAGTACCTTAAGCCAAGCTTGGCACCATCTCCACAGCTGGAGGTCGATGGGTGCAAACACTCCCATTGACATATCTTACTCCTTGAGAATTGAGGAGTACCAGCACCATCTGGGGGCTCTCTCAGCATTTGATTCAGCGGGTACTTACTAGACCCGCTAAATTGAATCCCAGAAGACTGATCTCTAGCACGGCAAGTGTAAACATGGTCTAAGAAGTTACTCTGTGCAAGGGTTCTGGGATTATCCCCTATGATTGAAATGGAAATTATTTTCAGAAGAAAACATAGCACATAAATCTTGTATAATTTAAACACCTCCCATTTTCAATTCAATTGATTACTATTTAAAATAAAATTTGTATCATATGTGTTTCACTTTTTATTTCCGTCATAGTCTAGGAAAGAAGAGACTATTTCTCATTTTTCACTCCACAAAAGTGGAATTCTTAACCCTCATACCAATACGGAAAAGTTACATTAGATGAGGGCTCACCATTGCTGAATGTTTCCCTGTTTCTTTATCTTATATTTTTTTCTGTATTATTTGGCTATATCAGTCCTGGCTATAAACAAAAGCAACTCCATTGACTTGCATGGAATTATGTCAAGACTAAATCTGGGTCATTATCATCTTCCCCTTTATTTATCATCTTGTTAGAAAGTTTTGTACATTGTGTCCTACATTTAAAAATCAGTTTAATCATAGAATCATAGAACTGAAAGGGACTTCAAGTGGTCATCAAGTCCAGTCCCCTGCCCTCACGGCAGAACCAAGCACTGTCTAAATCATCCCTGACAAGTGTCTGTCCAACCTGCTCTTTAATATCTCCAGTGATGGAGATTCCACAACCCGCTTAGGCAATTTATTCTAGGCTACGTCTAGACTGGCATGATTTTCCGCAAATGCTTTTCACGGAAAAGTTTTTCCGTGAAAAGCATTTGCGGAAAAGAGCGTCTAGATTGGCACGGACGCTTTTCCACAAAAAGTGCTTTTGCGGAAAAGCATCCGTGCCAATCTAGACGTGCTTTTGCGCAAGAAAGCCCTGATCGCCATTTTAGCCATCGGGGCTTTTTTGCGCAAAACAATTCTGGGTTGTCTACACTGGCCCTCTTGCGCAAAAGCATTTGCGCAAGAGGGCTTTTGCCCGAACGGGAGTGTCATAGTATTTGCGCAAGAACACTGATGATCATACATTAGATCGTCAGTGTTCTTACGCAAATTCAAGCGGCCAGTCTAGACACAGCCACCGTGTTTAACCACCCTGACAGTTAGCAAGTTTTTCCTAATATCCAACCTAAATCTCCTTTGCTGCAATTTAAGCCCATTGCTTCTTGTCCTATCCTCGGAGGCCCAGGAGAACAATTTTTCTCCCTTCTTCTTATAACACTCTTTTAGATAGTTGAAAAATTCTATCATGTCCCCTCTCAGTCTTCTCTTTTCTAAACTAAACAAGTCCAATTCTTTCAGTCTTCCCACAAAGGTCATGTTTTCTAGACCTTTTATCATCTTTGTTGCTCTTCTCTGAACCTTCTCCAATTTCTCCATATCTTTCTTGAAATGTGGTGCCCAGAACTGGACACAATACTACAACCGAGGCCTATTCAGCACAGAGTAGGGCGGAAGAATTACTTTTTGGATCTTGCTCACAACGCTCCTGTTAATGCGTACCAGAATCATATTTGTTTTTTTTCCAACAGTGTCACACGGTTGACTCATGTTAAACATGTGGGCCACTATGACCCCTAAATCCCTTTCAGCAGTACTCCTTCCTAGACAATCACTTCCCATTCTGTATGTGTGAGACTGATTGTTTCTTCCTAAGGAAGGAACTTTGCATTTGTCCTTATTAAATTTCATCCTATTTACCTCAGACCATTTCTCTAGTTTGTCCAGATCATTTTGAATTTTGACCCTATCCTCCAAAGCACTTGCAACCCCTCCCAGCTTGGTATCATCTGCAAAGTTAATAATCTTGCCAATCAAACTCTCTATGCCATCATCTAAACCATTGATGAAGATATTGAACACAACCAGTCCCAAAACAGACCCCTGCGGAACCCCACTTGTTATGGCCTTCCAGCATGATTGTGAATCGTTAGTAAGTACTCTCTGAGAATGAACTTAAACAAAAATTGGTCTGGTAACACTTTATAGACTAACAAAACACGTAGATGGTATCATGAGCTTTCATGGGCACAGCACACTTCTTCAGATGACCGGATGAGAATGGTTATCCAGCCAATTATGCACCCACCTTATAGTAGCCCAATCTAGGTTGCATTTCCCTAGTTTATCGATAAGAAGGTCACATGAAACCGTGTCAAATGCCTTACTAAAGTCTAGGTATACCATGTCTACCGCTTCTCCCTTATCTACAAGGCTTGATATCCGATCAAAGAAAGCTATCAGATTGGTTTGACATGATTTCTTCTTTACAAATCCATGCTGGCTGTGCCCTATCACCTCATTATCTTCCAGATGTTTGTGGATGGATTTCTTAATTACTTGTTCCATTATCTTCTCTGGAATAGAAGTTAAACTGACTGGGTTGTTCTTATTTCCCTTTTTATAGATGGTGTAGTCAGTTTGCCTGCCCGGAGGGGTTCCTCCTCCTCCGGCTCAGTGGGTGGCCACCCCGCCCCACTCCACTGCCCCTTTAAGGCAAGCCCCAAGTCATAGTCCGCGTCCGGCCTTTCTTCAGGCAGGCGGCCCACCAACAGTTTCGGCTTATCTAAATACAGTCCCGGCCCTGGTTCAGGGCGGCGGCAAGCCCACAGAGGCCGCTTATGGCTCAGCCAACCCTTGGTTCAGGGAGTGGCAGCGCACACACAAAGTAAGTTTTAAGGACAGGCCAAGCTCTGGTTCAGGGCGTGGCTGCAAGCAACCCAGTTAGTTTATAGGGAGTGGCCAGGCCCTCAGTTCAGGGCGTGACAGCAACAAACAAACAGTCAGTGGTTAAGGGGTGGAAAGGCCCTCAGTTCAGGGCATGGCAACACACAAACACAGGTTGGGAGCTCCTTGTTCAGGAGAGGTGCAGGTGGATCGCCTGTGGCAGTGGCGAGGGGGGGAGACTGCCACCCAATAGGTGGGTGGCAGGGGGGCGCAGGCCCACCCACTCCACTGCGCCCCAGCCCAGGGCCCTAGGGGCAGCAATGCAGGCTGCTACAGCTCAGCGGGGGCTCCAGCCCAAAACACGCCGGCCTTGGGGCCTTTAACAGCCCCCACTAGCCCCTGGGCCACTTCCGTTCTCCCCCTTGGCTGGTACCTGGATGTCGGGCGGCGGAGGCAGGGAGTCCAGGAGGGTCTTGTCCCACTGGGGCGGTCTGGTCCAGTCCTTCACCGCTTGCAGGTCAGTGGGGCTCAGCTGGGCTCCTGGTGCAGGCAGTGTCGGGCGGCTGGGCCAGCCTCAGGGTCAGGGTCCGTGGGAGTCCCGGGCGGCGCCTCTGGTCTAGGTAGCTGGGGCCGCTTCTCCTGGTGCCGGGGCAGGCGCTGGAGCACAGGATCAGGCTGGCCTTTTGGGTCCTCCGCTGCTTCCGTGCAGGTAGGCCGGCTAAGCGGGGCCTCCGCCTCCCAGGCAGGGAGACGGTAGTCTCCCTCTGGGCCCCAGCAGGTAGGAGGCCCTGGCCAGGCCTCAGTCCCCACTCCCTAGGCTGGGAGTCCTGGGGAGGCCTCTAGTCTCTTGGCAGGCTCAGCCCTGACTGAGGCTGCTGCCTGGGCTTTTATAGTCCTGGGCCCACCCCTTGGCTTCTGGTCAGGTGACAGGGCAGGGTTAGCCTCAGCCCAACATGGCAGCTGGAGGGGTTCTTCCTTCTCCGGCTCAGTGGGCAGCCACTCTGGCCCACTACAGATGGGCACCATATCTGCCCTTTTCTAGTCTTCTGGAATCTCACCCAACTTCCATGATTTTTCAAAGATGATAGCTAAAAGCTCAGATACGTCCTCTATCAACATAATGAGATTAAAGAAAAAATATTCCTATGACATAAGTTTAGACTCCTGCTCTGTATTCACATATTAATTCACTTCTGTACACAATCCCATTCATTTCTCACTGCTCCAACATAAATTACTCCATTTGCACCATCTCTTGCCCCCTCACTTACATATCCTACTCATTCCTGGACAGTAATACCCTCTCTCTCCACCCAGAAATCCATATATGAAGACTGACACTTGCAGATATGTATGGCTGTGTGCACTGGTGTCTGCATCTGTCAAGGCTGTTTCCCACTCTGTCAATCTGAGTTAAGAAGGTGGGGGCCCACAAGAGACCGTAAATACTTTGCCTCTATAGGCTTCTGCTTACAAAAACTCCCCAAGGCCACAGATTTTCTGCCTTTGGGAAGTAGCTGCCACTATCAAGTGTAAAAACAAACCCCTCCTTCTGCTGAAATCCAGGAAGAAGCACTTGAACTTTTTTCAGAGGTGTACCCCCTAAGCTCTTTTACCACAAGAGAGCTTGAGAAAAACAGAAAACAAACGGCAATCTCTGATAGGTGATCTCTCAGTCTTAGCATACATGTATGGACCTCCTGCTACTTTCCAAGACACAAGAATCAAATTGTTGCCTTAAAAAAGGTGATTTTTATTAACAAAACAGAAAGATATACCTAATAAACCATACTTGGTTGCTAGGTGTTACAGAGGAACAGAGAAAAAAACAAAATAAAACACAGAGAAACATAATGGGCACGTCTAAACTACATTCCTCTTTCAAAAGAGGAATGAAAATTAGGCAAATCGAAAGTGCAAATAAAGCGCGGATTTAAATATCCTGTGCTTCATTTGAATATATGAGACCGAGCGCTTTTTCAAAAAAGGGTTTTCGAAAGTGAAAGTGCAGTCTAGATGCAGTTCTTTCAAAAAAAAATCCCTTTTTCGAAAGAACCTGTACTCCTCATTTTTTCAGGAGTACGGGTTCTTTCAAAAAAGGTTTTTTTTTCCTCGAAAGAACCCTGTCTAGACTGTGCTTTCACTTTCAAAAAACTCTTTTTCGAAAAAGCGTTCGGACATGAACATACAAATGAAACGCGGGATATTTAAATCCACACTTCATTTGCACTTTCTACTTGCCTAATTTACATTCCTCTTTTGAAAGAGAAATGGAGTTTACAAATAGCCAATATCTCTGGGCGGAGCTTAGATAAGAACATAAGAATGGCCATACTGGGTCACACCAATGGTCCATCTAGCCCAGTATCCTCTGTCAACAGTGGCCAATACCAGATGCCCCAGAGGGAAGGGATCACAACAGGTAATCCTCACATGATCCCTCCCCTGTCACCCACTTCCAGAGAAACAGAGGTTAGGAATACCATTCCTACCCATCTTGGCTAATAGCCATTGATGGACCTAACCTCCATGAATCTATCTAGCTCTTTTTTGAACCCTGTTAAAGTTCTAGCCTTCACCATATCCTCTGGCAAGGAGTTCCACATGTTGATTGTGTGCTGAGTGAAGAAAAGCTTCTTTTTGTTTGTTTTAAACCTGCTGCCTATTAATTTCATTTGGTGACCCCTAGTTCTTATATTGTGGGAACAAGTACATAATGTTTCCTCATTCAATTTCTCCACACCAGTCATGATTTTATAGACCTCTATCATACTCCCCTTAGTCTCCTCTTTTCTAAGATGAAAAGTCCAAGTCTTTTTAATCTCTCTTCATATGGGACTCGTTCCAAACTCCTAAACATTTTTGTTGCCCTTTTCTGAACCTTTTCTGAAGCCAATATATCTTTTTTGAGATGTGGCGACCACATCTGTACACAGTATTCAAGATGTGGGCGTACCATGGTTTTATATAGAGGCAATAAGATCTTTTCTGTCTTATTCTCTATCCCTTTTTTAATGACTCCTAACATTCTATTTGTTTTTTTCACTGCTGCTGCACACTGAGTGGATGTTTCAGAGAACTATCCACAATGACTCCAAGATCTCTCTCTTGAGTAGCTGTAGCCAAATTAGTCCCCTTAATACGTATATAAAGTTGGGATTATTTTTTCCAATAGGCATTACTTTACATGTATTAACATTAAATTTCATTTGCCATTTTGTTTCCCAATCACTTAGTTTGGTGACATCTTTTTGGAGCTCTTCATAGTCTGCTTTGGTCTTACCTGTCTTGAGCAGTTTGGTACCATCTGCAAATTTTGCCACCTTACTGTTAACCCCTTTCTCTAGACCATTTATAAATAAGTTGAATAGGATGGGTCCCAAGACAGACCCTTGGGGGATCCCACTAGGTACCTCTCTCCACTCTGAAAACTTACCATTTATTCCTACCCTTTGTTTCCTGTCTTTTAACCAGTTATTATCAATGCACAAAAGGACTTTCTTTCTTATCGCACGACAACTTACTTTACTTAAGAGCCTTTGCTGAGGGACCTTATTAAAGGCTTTCTGGAAATCTAAGTATGCTATATTCACTGCATCCCCCTTGTCCACACGTTTGTTGACCCCCCTCAAGGAACTCGAGCAGATTAGTAAAGCATGATTGCCCTTTACAGAAACCATGTTGACTTTCCCCCAACAAGTTATATTTATCCATGTGTCTGACAATTTTATTCTTTACTATAGTTTCAACTAATTTGCCCGGTACTAACATTACACTTACCAGTCTGTAATTGTCAGGATCACCTCTAAAGCCCTTTTTAAATATTGGCATCACATTAGCTATCTTCCAATCATTAGGTACAGAAGCTGATTTAAAGGATAGGTTACAAACCACAGTTAATAGTTCCATAATTTCCTATTTGAGTTCTTTCAGAACTCTTGGGTGAATGCCATCTGCTCCTGGTGACTTGTTACTGTTAAGTTTATCAATTTGTTCCAAAACCTCCTCTAATGACACCTCAGTCTGGGACAATTCCTCAGATTTGTCACCTAAAAAGAATGGCTCAGGTTTGGGAATCTCCCTAGTATCCTTAGCTGTGAAGACTGAAGCAAAGAATTCATTTAGCTTCTCCACTATGACTTTATCATCTTTGAGGGCTCCTTTAGCATCTCAATAGTCCCAGGACCCCACTGGTTTTTCAGCCAGTGTCCTGCTTCTGATGTACTTAGTAAACATTTTACTATTACTTTTTGAGTTTTTTCTTATTATATTTTTACATTTCATTTGACAAAGTTTATGGTCCTTTCTATTTTCCTCACTAGGATTTGACTTCCACTTTTTAAAATATATTTTTTTATATGTCACTGCTTCTTTTACCTGGTTGTTAAGCCATGGTGGGTCTCTATTATGGTGCCTTTGAAAAGTTTCCATGCAGCTTGCAGAGATTTTATTTTTGTCACTGTACCTTTTAATTTCTGTTTAACTAACTTCCTCATTGTTGTGTAGTTCCCCTTTCTGAAATTAAATGCCACAGTGTGGGGCTGCTGAGGTGTTTTTCCCACCACAGGGATGTTAAATTATTACATTAGGGTCACTGTTTCCAAGCAGTCCAGTTATATTTACTTCTTGAACCAGATCCTGTGCTCCACTTAGGACTAAATCAAGAATAGCCTCTCCCCTTGTGGGTTCCAGAACCAGCTGCTCCAAGAAGCAGTCATTTAAGGCAGGGGTGCACAACCTTTTTGCATTCATGACCCCTGGACCCAATAAAAGGCATCCAGAAAAATTTTCGTTGAGCAAAAAAAAAAGCACGGCCCGTTTAATTGCTGCTCCTCTCCTGCCACTCCCCCCATCCCATGTACAGGCGCCAAGCCAGGAAAAAAAAATACTGGCCAGCCTGGATCAAAGCGCTACAACCCCCCTGGAGGACAGCCGCAACCCCCAAGGGGATGGCGAGCCACAGGTTGCGCATTGCTGATTTAAGATATCAAGAAATTTTATCTTTGCATCCTGTCCTGAGGTGACGTGTACCGAATCAATATGGGGATAGTTGAAATCCCCCACTATAATTGAGTTTTTTAATTTGATAACCTCTCTAATCTCTCTTAGCATTTCATAGTCACTATCACTGTCCTGATCAGGTGGTTGATAATATATCCCTACCGCTATATTCTTATTATTGGAGCATGGAATTACTATCCATAGAGATTCTATGGAACATTTTGGGTGTGCCTAAACTACATGGCTCCGTCGACGGAGCCATGTAGATTAGGCAGGACGACAAAGGGAAATGAAGTGGCGATTTAAATAATCACTGCTTCATTTAAATAAAAATGGCCGCCATGCTGTGCCGATCATCTGATTGTCGGCACAGCGCGGCAGTCTAGACGGGGATCTGCCGACCCCAGAACGCTTCGTTGGCAGATCCTGTAAGCATAAAGGATCTTTGGCTCATCTAAGATTTTTACTTCATGTGATTCTAAATTTTTTTTCACATATAGTGCCACTCCCTCACCAGCACAACCTGTTCTGTCCTTCCAATATATTTTGTACCCTGGTATGACTGTGTCCCTTTGATTGTCCTCATTCCACCAAGTTTCTGTGATGCCTATTTTATCAGTACCCTCCTTTAAAACTAGGCACTCTAGTTCACCCTTTTTACTATTTAGACTTCTAATATTTGTGTATAAGGTCTTTAATAATTTGACACTATTCATCTGTCTACCATTTCCTGATGTATTAGACTCTTTTTCATTTGATTGTGTCTCATCTGATCTGACCCATACTTCCATCCTTTCCTCGGGTATGTCTACACTGCCACCCTAGTTCGAACTAGGGTGGCTAATGTAGGCATTCGAACTTGCAAATGAAGCCCGGGATTTAAATACCCCGGGCTTCATTTGCCTGTTCCCGGGCGCCGCCATTTTTAAATGCCCCGTAGTTCGAACTCCCTGCCCGCGGCTGCATGCGGCACCGACTAGGTAGTTCGAATTAAAGCTCCTAATTCGAACTACCATTACTCCTCATTGCAGTAGTTTAACAACTGCTCTGCAACCTTTCTAATGTTAAGTGCCAGCAGTCTGGTTCCATTTTGTTTTAGGTGGAGCCCATCCTTCCTGTATAGGCTCCCCCTATCCCAAAAGTTTCCCCAGTTCCTAATAAATTGAAACCTCTCCTGTCTACACCATCCTCTCATCCACGGATTGAGACAGAAGCTCTGCCTGCTTACATGGCCCTGCGCGTGGAACTGGAAGCATTTCAGAGAACACTACCAGAGGCCCTGGATTTCAATCTCTTTCCTAGCAGCCGAAATTTGGCCTCCAGAACCTCTCTCCTACCCTTCCCTATGTCATTGGTACCTACATGTACCACGATCACCAACTCCTCAGCACTACACATAAGACTATCTAGATGTCTAGAGAGATCTGCCACCTTCACACCAGGCAGGCAATATATAGTGAATGGGAGGGTGGGGTGTACATGGATTTAGCACAGAGAAATTTAACCAAACAAAACAAAGAAAAATTACTTGAATTACAGTATTCTGCTGTAATTGTACAATAAATGTTTCAAGTATACTACATGAGAATTATACTTCATTTGTCTATGGAAAAGAAGTGGAAAGATAATTTGAACACAGTATTTTTTGCAGCCAAACCCAAATATTTTAAATAAGGTACTTACAAGACTTAGCCTTTCATGAGAATGTCAAGCATTTACTTTTTCCACAACAAATGACTATATTTAGTCTCTTCTTTTACAGAGGTGGGAATAATCTGGCAGTATAAACATACTTTACATTTTTTTTATTACTTTAATAGAGAAGGCTAAATATGTATTGGCTATGAGGTTTAAAAAAGTTAGTTCTGAGGCAAACACATTTATGATATCATTTCCACACAAGTTCAATCGCTCAGTCTCAGAGACATTTTGCTTCATTTGTACTAAAAACAGTAAAAAAAGAAGTTTTCCAATGAAACCTAATACCCATGCCAGTTTGGTCAACAGAATGATAGGACAACATGCTCCACTAATAGCCTTGATAAAAAATCTGCAGAACACAGTGAAATAGTTATTATTTAAGTCTCATATTTATACAGTATCTCAAAGGACACTAAAACACCCTATACATTTAAAGTAATGCAAATTACATTCTGGAGCCATTACATCCACCAGTGACATATAGCCATCTCTGGGGAAAATCATGGCAACTGTTTAATTGGACAAAGTGACACTATAACTAATTAGAGGGAAAGCAATGTAGCCACTCAAAGGTGCAGGAAGAAATTGGGTTATATTGCATATTTTCTCTTTAGTATTGAGTTATTTAAAAAGTGCACCTGATCACCTGAATACCTGAACGTTACCTACCTGTTCACCTTGTACTGAAGTTCATACTCCCTTTCTTTAATAGCAGTATATTCATTCTGATATTTAAGAAGTTGCTGTCTCATTCT
This sequence comes from Pelochelys cantorii, assembly GCA_032595735.1. Classification (NCBI taxonomy): domain Eukaryota; kingdom Metazoa; phylum Chordata; order Testudines; family Trionychidae; genus Pelochelys; species Pelochelys cantorii. Next base: position 324,605,246 of record CM064326.1, on the reverse strand, counting down.
AGAGACTTCACTGGTAAATCCTTCTGGAAACTGATCAGCTTTTTCTAGTTCCTGTTGCTGCTGTTCTATTTCTACAGTGAAATGTTTGGCATCCTGCAGCAGTTGGATCTCTGATTCCTGTAAGCTGTATTAAATAAAAGCACTAAGGATCATTAAAAAGGCACCAGGAAGAAACTTTGTAATTACGTTATTGTATCTAACATGTTGACCTATAACAATTAAGATAAAATGGGACACTTTACCTCTTCCGGGGAACATCAGTATCTCTCTCTTTTTCTCTGTGTTGAGGTTCAGTTATAGAGGGCTTGATGTATATTCAAGGTCCATATCACAGACAATGCTAGGTGAAAGTAACACTACAGAATGGGACTAGTGTTATAAAACAGACTGGGAAAAACACGATAGGCTGCTTTATTCTGTGGAGTAGTAGTGGTAGAATAGGAGTGTGCATTCATGTTTATTTCAATTTTAGTTTTGTGGGAGCATTTAAGCAAATGGGGTTTTGTTTCACCATGTGCCATTACTTGAGGTCTCAACTTCAGTGGCTACAATCCTATGTGCAATCATGAGGGAGTAGAGAAAGAATAGTCCGACATTTCAGGGTTAAAGAAAGCCTCTGAGCCCAGCTAGCCCCACCCTGCTTTACCTGCAACCAATGCCAGGCCTACAGGGAGGAGAAAAGGAAAGAGCCTGGCTCAGTTTGGGGCTGACTAGCAAGGAGGCAGGAGCTTGGTTCAGCAGTCTAAGGACATGAATCAGAGCCTGTCTGTTCAGCAGCCATGAGAGCAAGTAAACCCCCACATCCACCCCTCTGGGAAAAGAGATACCTACTGAGAAGCTCCAACCAACGGGGGCCATGCCCCATACTTAAGGACTTGATTAGGGAGTGGCTTGGAGTTCCTAGGCCAAGAGCACAGGTGCAGTGATCTAGCCACTAGGCTACTGAGCCACCAGGGACCCAGCCACAGCAATCCACAGTTAAGTGAAAAGTCGGAGTGGTGATGACTGGTATGTCTGGCTGAAGAAGAATCAGTCTAAAGGAACATCTCCCCACCAGCATCTATTACTGTGGTTTGCTCTTAGTCCCATAAAATAAATTTGACAACAGTGTGGCTATGTCTAAACTACATTCCTCTTCCGAAAAAGGAATATAAATGAGCCCAATCAAAAATGCAAATGAAGTGTGGATTTACAAATCTCATGCTTCATTTGCATAATCGCGCGAGAGCGCTTTTTCAAAAAAAAAAGAAACCACACTCTAGACGGGGTTCTTTTGGAAAAAAAAACCCTTTTTCAAAAGAACCCGTACACCTCATTTTTTCAGCGAGATTTGTAAATGAAGCATGAGATTTGTAAATCCACACTTCATTTGCATTTTCAATCGGGTTCCTTTACATTTCTCTTTTGGAAGAGGAATGTAGTTAGACATGCCCTGTGGGTACAAACAACAAAGTATTTATTTAAGCATCAACAGTTCTAAAACAAGGTAAACCAAGGAAGTTTAAGAACACAGATAAGGTGGGGGCCCCATAACAAAAGTTAAGTGACAGAACAGATGATATGCTGCCTGCAACACAGGTGAGTTCCCTCCCACAGGACAGGACCCAGGTCATGGAATGGAGGATCAGATACCCACTACCATATCCTTCAGCTTGGGGACCCCCATGATGGGACAGATTTGAACTCTGCCTCCAGGTAAAATTGACAGATGAGGAGTGGACCTCTGGACCAAGAGATGTTGGCTATATTCCAGGAATGTCTGGCATACTCTCCCTCCCTGCAATGTTTGTTTGTCCTCTGGTAAAAGGGTAGCTGGTAAAACACCCATTGTGTGCAGCTAAGATCACTCTTCTGAAACCAGATCAATATGTGTGGTGCTGGGCATACACCTCTAAGCAAGCTGAAGAGCTGAAATGACTAGTGCACTTTCTAGAGGTTGCGCCAGCAGTACCTCCAAACTCAGCCACCCAGAAGGGCAGCCTCTCAGATCTGGCAAGGCAGCCATTAAATACCCAGTGGTTGCTGGGCAGAATTTAAGTCTCGTGCTACCTGCTTTCCCGCTGAAAGTTAAATACAGTACCAGAGTGTTCTCAGGAGGGAAAGGGGAAGGGGCAGGCAATATGGAGCCTAGACTGCTATTTGGACATTTCAAAAATGGTGCACCTATGTTGTGAAGTACCAGGTTTTCCCCCTACAATGACAACTTATGTTACTGGAGATTTTGCAAACCAGCAAAGGGATTTGGCTCTTAGTAGAGAGATTTTCTTTTAACCATACACTATCGTTAGAGAGGAGACTGGCATTAGGCAAGAAGATCACTAAGGGTACATCTACACTGCAATACTATTTCGAAATAACTAGAGCTATTCCGAAATAACTTAGTCTGCATCTATACAGCAGGCCTTTATATCGAAATAGTGGCTATGTTTACACTACAAAGAAAAGTCGGAAAAAGATACGCATATTGCAAATTTTCTGCTTTTCTTTTGGAAGAGGCTTTTCAGAAAAGTGGACACGTTCCTTGGATGCAGCATAGCTTTTCCGGGATACCTCAGGTATCCCAGAAAAAAGCCGCAGTTTAGATGTATCCAGTGTCAAAATACGGTTAAGCTGGAGGACTTCTTACTCCAACTCCTGTAACCCTCATTGTATGAGGAATAAGGGAAGTCGGAGGAAGAGTGCTCTATTTCGAAATAAGTAAACAGTAAATAAATTTCGAAATAAGCTGTTTTGAAATAAGATACACAATTGACATAGTACAATTTGTGTAGCTTATTTCAAGTTAAGCCCTGCAGTGTAGATGCACCCTAAGAGAAAGATAAAGGCCAGGTATTAGGATGAAACCCTGGCCCATTAGAGTCAGCAGAAAAACTACAATTTATCTAAGACTACAGCTACACTGTAGCCTTCTTCTGGAAAAGCTTATGCAAATGAAGTGCGGCATGAAATATTGCCGCGCTTCATTTGCATACTTAATTAGCAGCCACTTTTGCGCAAAAAGGAGCTGTGTAGGTGACTCTTTTGCGCAAAAATCCCCTCTTGCGCAAGAGCCGTTCTTCATTTTTTCAGGAAGAACGGCTCTTGCACAAGAGGGGTTTTTTGCACAAAAAGGAGCCATCTACACAGCTCCTTTTTGTGCAAAAGCCTCTTGCGCAAAAGTGGTTGCTAATTAATTATGCAAATGAAGCACAGCGATATTCCACGCCATGCTCCATTTGCATAAGCTTTTCCAGAAGAAGGCTACAGTGCAGCCGTAACCTAAGGGTGCCTCTACACTGCAGGGCTCAACTCAAAATAAACTACGCAAATTGAGCTACATCAATTCCGTATCTTATTTTGAAATAGCTTATTTCGAAATAGGGAGCATCTATACAGCACTTATTTCAAAATAGAGCACTCTTCCTCCAACCTCCTTTATTCCTTGTACAATGAGGGTTACAGGAGTCGGAGTAAGAAGTCCTCCAGCTTGACAGTATTTTGACACTATTTCAAAATAACTGCCTGCTGTGTAGATATGGACTAAGTTATTTCAGAATAATGCTACTTATTTCAAAATAGTGTTGCAATGTTAGATGTACCATAAGATGAACTCTGATCCTACTATTTATTGCTTGTCCCTCCAGCCTAATCTTCTTCTAGGAGGCCAGTGCAATGATGGATATTAATCATAATCTGCAGGTTTATTCTGTTCAATGTGCATATCCTTTCCATGACTTCACCAATGACGAACTGCCTAACTTTGCTTGCATTGTCAATATCTGGCTGTATATACTTACACAATGTCTTGTAATAAATCCAATAATATAGCAGGCTTTGTTAGGTGTAATTCTTAAATAGTTGATATTTAAGAGTAAGACTATTCTTAATATGTATTGCCTATTATAGAATAGTCACAATGATAAATTAATCACAAGACCTTCATGTTATGCAATGTATAGCATTGAAATCTTTGTTATATATGAATTACTGTGCATGGTTTCTGAAATTTAATTTTACCAAATTAATTTTACATTATACTAAAAGCAGGTCAGCTGCATTGAAATTTTCTATTCTGTTAGTCAAATTCAAAGGTCAAAACTGGTTTTCAGGTTCACAAAAGTTCAAAAATAATCAAAGCACTACTAGTTGACTTTTGCTAATGAAAAATAAGTTAATGCCTTCCCTCTAAAAAAGAAAGAGGAATTTGGAATCTCCCAGATGGAAAATTTATACAACTCATTTTATCTCAGACAATTTTGGAATACCAAACTGAAGCAACTCATTACACAATAAAAAATATTAAAACAACCAAAAATAGGAATTCAAATTACACAGATCTAGTGTAAAAACGTAACATTAAACTGGCCATATAGCACAGATGTAGCTGAAGTGGCATAGGGGAAAAAGTTCAATTTATTTGTTTCACAGCAAGGTAGATAACCACTTCCTATTCTAAGAATATATGAAAACCACATACTTTAACAGGAACTAAGAATGTGCTCTGAAACAGGAACTATATCTGTAGTGCATGGATAAGTTATATTTTAGTTTTTAAAGGGTGAAATTCACTGCAGTGTAAAGGGCTTATGCATGGCCCTACATACCAATTTGAATCCTGTTTAAACTCTACTAAGATCTTTCTGTTTTGAGAAGAAATATTATTGGTCCCAGTGGTATTCCCCATTTTAAGGACAGAGTACTTCTCTCAAGTTAATGCAATCTTTCAAAGAGGAACTTTTAAAACAGTAAGACAGAAGTTATAGTCAAATCAAAAGTGAATCTAGTGGAGTATGTTGTTCCTAACAGCAGGTTGTACCCAATGCTTTAAGGGAAGATGCAAGAAATCAAGCAGTGGACAATTATGGAATAACTTAACGGTATTTGTCTTACATGTTGAAGCTCAATTTGTTATAATCTTATCTAAGGTAACTGAGAATGTTCCCCCTTCATAAAATTCACTCCTATACAGAAGGTCAACACAGGCCTAGACATCATTTAAGTCCTGCAAAAGCTCTCAAATAAAACAAAAATAGGGTAAAAACTGATACAAAGGCACTATTTTAGAGTCTCAGCAATGTCCTTATCCTCCTTAATTGTGTCCTTTAAACCCTATTAGTTCAGGTTTTTTACTTCAGATAAACCAAAATAATTGCTTATTCTCTGTTTTTAGTATCTTTGGCTTCTTGCTCTACAAATGTGCTCTCAGCTATTTTAATTTGTACCTTACCTACTGTAGCTTATGCTCTTCTATTGCCATCACTGCTACGTCTACACTGCGGAGCTATTCGGGATACCTGAAGTATCCCTAAATAGCTATTCCGTGTCTTTAAAGCAGCCTGTTATTTCAAAATAGATTTCAAAATAACAGGCATGGTTAAGGGACATTTTGGAATAGTGCTCTATTTTGAAATTGCCAAATTTCAAAATAAGCTATTTTGAGGTAAGGGTGCAGTGTGCAGTGTAGACACATCCTGGCTGCGTCTAGACTGGCATGATTTTGCGCAAATACTTTTAACGGAAAAGAGAGTGTCCAGATTGGCACAGACGCTTTTGCGCAAGAAAGCCCTGATCGCCATTTTAGCCATCGGGGCTTTTTTGCGCAAAACAAAACTGAGCTGTCTACACTGGCCCTTTTGTGCAAAAGGACTTTTGCCCGAATGGGAGCATCAAAGTATTTGCGCAAGAAGCGCTGATTTCTTACATTAGAACGTCAGTGCTCTTGCGCAAATTCAAGCGGCCAGTGTAGACAGCTGGCAAGTTTTTGCGCAAAAGCGGCTGCTTTTGCGCAAAAAGTGGCCAGTCTAGACACAGCCCCTGTGTTTAGACTTCCATTTTCTGAAAGATATTTGCTTAGCTTAAATTATCTCTTAAATCTTGCCATTTAAGGATACTTGTTTTTTTTCCTTGCCTTCCTACTTTCTTTTTTAAGCATAGTCAATGTAAGCAGGTCTTTGAACAACGTATAGAACCTTGTGCAGTTCATCTGTACTGGGAGATTTTTACTTTAAGCATGTAATGATTTGGTTAATGAAACAATTCCAAAAAAAGGAATTATGACCTTGGCTAATGTCTAGGATCAAGTATTCACAATGAAACAAGAGCTAATATACTGAATAATCTGCAAGTACTGTACCTTATCACAGTCTCGTGCAGAGTGGTGTACTTCGCCTTCAGCTCAGCAACTCTCGTGCCTGGGAGTTTTCCAGCAGAATATAGCTAGAAAAGGGGAATAGATAATTATGAAATCCATAACACAAACATTTTTATTTATATTTAGACTTTTATAATTAGTGTTGGCAGACTTTTCTTCAGTTCTTGGTAACATATCAAATAAAAATAAACACATGAAGGATGTTGGTTATTTAAAGATTTGTAATAGAAATAAGAGTATAAAGAACACAACTCCTGTGGATGGGGCAGTGCACAGAGCCAATTGGCCATGCCTCTTCATAGGAGCTGGAGAGGGCCAATGCTGTTGTGTCCAGGACTTGTTTGAGGTAAGTGCTACCCAAAGCCTGCCCCTCTGAGCCCTCCTATGCCCAAACCACCTGACCCAGCCTTGATGCCCCTCTTACCCTAAAACCCTTTGAGCCCAGCCTGGAGCACCATCCTACACTGTAAACTCCTCATCCCCATGCTTACCCAAGAGATCGCTCCTCTAGCCGGAGCCCTTATTTCCCTATGCACCCTATCATTCTGTCCCAGCCCTGAGCCCCCTTCAACCCTCTGAACACCTCAGTCCTACCCAGGAGCACCCTCATGCACCCCAAATCTCTCATCCCTGGCCCCACCCTAGAGCCTGCACCTCCAGCTGGAGCCCTCACCTTCCTCCCACATCTCAATCTGACTACCCCACCCAGAGTGCTCTCCTGCACCCTGAGCTCCTCATTTCTAGCCTGTTCTTCCAGCCAAAGCCTGCCCCTCTGATCCCCCTCCTGTACACCAACTGCCAATTTGTGAGCATTTGTGGCCAATTTCTATACTGAACTGAGGCCCTCCAGCCACAAAGTTTCCCTACCCACGGTATAGACACAACCTAAACTGATGGAAGTGGGTTTTCCATTGATGTAGAAACACCATCTCCCCAAGCATTGGGTAGCTAAGTTGAAGGAAGTATTCTTCTATCAACCTAGCTGTTTACACAGGGTGTTAGGTTGGCATAGCCACATCACTCAGGAATTGTGGCTTTTTTACATCTCTGACTGACACAGCTATGCCAACTTAAATTTTAAGTACAGACAAAATCTCAGACTGGTTTTTAAAGATTAAATTAGGGTATGAATATTTTTTACAGCCAAGCCCTAGAATACAACTGGATTTGCTCCAATCCCACAGACAGAGACAAAATATACAGGGAAGCATTGGAACTTACCTTCATTTACAAGTTTGGGACCCATCACAAAAGTATGAATAAAGACATCACCTGGCTAGCACACTACCTTCCACATCCTAATGACTTAACCAACCAAACGATGGGTACTTAAGAACAATTGCACCTTCTCTATCAGCTTCATGTAACATGAACACTCTAATTCACTATTTTTCCCCTTCCTTCTCCCCCCCCTCCCATCCCCTATTTATTTTGGAACAGGACTTTTAATGCTCCATTCATCTGAAGAAGTGGGTTGTACCCATGAAAGCTCATGATACCATCTACATATATTGTTAATTTTTAAGGTGCTTCTAGACCATTCATTGCTTTAAGTTTTTCCAGTTACAGACTAACTCGGTTACCCCTCTGAAGCTTTATCCCACAATAGTAATTCTAGTTAAATTCCTAGTGTAGAAAAACTATGTTTTCATTACAGATAGCCTAGCCTTCCCTGGGTATGGTGTTCCCATTACAAAGCTCTATGCAGGTAATAACAATGTAGTTGCGTCCACAATGGGGCTATACTAGCCTGTGAACTGGAATGGATTTCTGGTGAGATATTCCGTGGTTCTTAGTGATGCATTAAACTGGGCCACTTTACAGATTCATTCATGGTGAAAACTTACACGCTGTCACCTAGAATGTAATACTGTCTGTGGCAATGACATGAGAACAATATGTAAATAATTTCCAAGTGGTGTTACTCATGATTAATGCAGGCAGTCCTTCAGGTGAGAGCAAACAGAATTTGGCAGCAAGAACCTTTAATGAGAATGTTATTAAGGAATATAGGCTGCGAACCACAAAGTGATTCATAGCATACCCAACTGACTTCTTAGCATTTTCATTTCCCATTTATTTCTTACCTAGTAAACATAAAAATGTCATGTTAGGTACATTTCTCCAAATTAGAGTCCTTACTGATATCACCCCCATAGCTTTAGCAGGAGACAGGTGTCAGCTTCTGGCAATTTGCCAGCACAGGAAGATTTCTTGGATGGCATCATCATAGCAAGTGCTCCCTCATGGCCACTCATTAGGACTATTGTGAAGGGAATCCATGCTGTGTCCCTTGGCTATTTTAACCCAGTTGTGCCTAAATGGAGTCCAGCCACTGCCACAATCATGGGGTCCCTAAGCACACTCATGGAGTGCACATTTTCAGCCTAACACACGCTCCTGACAGTTGGAGCCCACTGTACAGCTGTCTAGCCCCTCTGCACACAAGGGTGACCCTTGGAATACCCTTGGACTTAAACATACACTCTCCTGGAACTTTGCTCCAAAGGTGTGAAAAGAAAGAGTTACTCATCTTGTGCAGTAACATCTGTTCTTCGAGATGTGTGTCCCCGTGGGTGCTCCACTCGAGGTGCCGGGCTCATCGCGGCACCAGGACGGGCCCAGCACCTTGAGTGGAGCACCCTCGGGGACACTACTCGATGAAGAATTTTTGTTACAGTTTAACTCTCTTAGGGGCACACGGTAATTTACATACACATACACACACGTTTCAGAGTCTAACACATTTACATTCTTTACTTAACCATACAAAGCACAGGACAGGACAGATCATACAAAACAACAAATATTGCACTCATTTCCCTGACAAGCTCACCCTTCTTTTGGGAGTCCTTAGGGACCACAGATGTCCAGGCAGGCTGTCCCACTCCCGAGGCTGTTCCATAACTGGTGGTATCCCCTTTTTATCTACCTTCTGTTGTGCTCTTCTCCCCATGTGTCCTCTTCCTTTTTGGCTCCCTCTGTTCCTATGTGTTCCCTTATTTAAACTCATTACCTTGGCTCCTTTGTTTATACTCCTGATAAGTTTTCATCGCTTCTGTCTCCCCCTCTCCATTCAGAAGGGTAAGTTAAACTGGATTTCCAAAACTTGAGCTCAGCTACTGTTCCTTGTTGTTCACACCTGAATAGTGAAATTGAATCTTAAGTACCACCAGCCCCATGTATTTGCCTGGTATGAACCTGCTACAAGATCTGGGAAATTTTCATACATATGGACACTCATGATGCAACTGTTTTTCATAAACCAGCGTCACAATATAAACCAACTTTCACTATATAAATCAAAATTCATGAAGATTCATAGATGATATCTCTGTTCAAATGTTGTGGAAGTACGGCAGAAATGAAGCAGGCAAACATGGGGCTAAAATGCACAGCAGAAGAAGGCAGGAGCTAGACAAGAAAGTACAGCTCAGGTAGAATTGTGGGATAGGACTGAAGGACTAACACCACCTAACATTCACTAGTCTGCACTCTCACTGCAGAGTCAGCAATTTGCTTGTCTGGGCTGAAGAAGCAAATTCCGATCTCCAGTTCATATCCTCAGTCATGCTGGCTAGCCCAGACTTAAAGCATCCTCAAATGAAGGTTCTTCTGTGTGGATGGAAAGAGGATTTTATTGTGCCAGAGCACCCCTTGCAACAGGGCATTATGTTGCAAAACATCTTCATCTCCAGCACTTCCTGCAGTCCATCTGTCTCTGTTTACAGTTGAGTCCTTCAGTTGAAAGCACCTAAGTCAGATCTCAGGGAAATAAAAGCTCAAACCAATATTGCAAAGTTTCTCAACAACCAATCCTTCCTTTGGGCTCTATCTTCAGTCTCCTTTCTAAATTATTCCAGAGTTTTCTTCCATAGACTAATATAGCTATTGCAATTTGCATTTGGGAAGACGGAATCATAAAAATTGTGGGTCAAACTGTTGGCTCTGAACTTCTTATCCAATGTGCATTTGCCCAAAAAACACAATTTAAAAGCCAAATTAAGCTCAGAGACACCCATGTAAATCCAGAGCAATTCTGTTGAAGCTAACAGACATTATGACTTCAGTCTCCACTCTTTTTGCACCCTGCTCATACATTAGCACCTGTGCAAACTGTATATAAAATGCTTCTATTTTGACTTGATAGAGCTTTACAGATACTGTGCATATGTGTTAATGACTACGCAAGCTGCAAGACAACAAAAAAAAATCTTAGACATGTAAGTCAATGAGAGTTTGCTTGAGTAGAGACGATAGAATTGGACCCTTAGTCAAGACATCTATCTGAACAATATGCATTGCAACACTTTGCAGCAGGGCTGCAATAGTTAGTGACATCCCATTTTTTAATTAAGAGAAAACATGCCACAGACTGTTAGTCTATAAGGTGCTACAGGACTCCTTGTCGCTTCTGCAGATCCAGACTAACACGGCTACCCCTCTGATACTATCTAGGTTTTGTAAGTTTACCCAGAATGTTGGTGTGTGCTCTTTTTAGAAAGTATGCCTTGCTGAGCTGCAATCCCGCTCTTATGCTGTATCAGCCATTTCCAATCCAGTACATTTTCTGAATGTTTTCTGAAATCAGTAAAGTAATATTAACAAAATCTCATTTGGGTATGTCTAGACTACATGCCTCTGGCGACAGAGGCATGTAGATTAGGCTACCCAGCATAGGCAAAGAAGCGGGGATCTAAATAATCACTGCTTCATTAAAATAAACATGGCCGCTGTGCTGTGCCGACGATCAGCTGATCTGGCACAGCGCAGTAGTCTAGACAGGGATCAGTCGGCTGGGGAAGCCTTTGCCGACTGATCCTGTAAACCGCGTTTCACGAGGCATAAGGGATCAGTCGGCAAAGGCTTCCCCAGCCGACTGATCCCTGTCTAGACTACCGCGCTGTGCCAGGTCAGCTGATCGTCAGCACAGCACGGTGGCCATGTTTATTTTAATGAAGCGGGGATTATTTAAATCCCCGCTTCTTTGCCTATGCCAGGTAGCCTAATCTACATGCCTCTGTCACCAGAGGCATGTAGTCTAGACATACCCTTTGTGTACAACAGTACTAAATTTTAAAAACAGTAGAATTATATTGATTTAGAATTGATGCAAGATAAGACTCAGGCCCAATAAATATTTAAATAAAAACATGTAAGTATCAGCATCTTCCATTTCTTGGGTTTTTGGACCCCAGATCCCGCCGGAAGAACCATAAATACATGACATCTCTAAACTGTAATTATAAAATATTTATAAATCTTTATTCCTGAAGAATAGCATTATATTTATATTTTTAACTTCTGCAAGCTAAATTGGAATTAGGATTTATAAATATTTGCATTTTCACCTACGTTTCTAGAAGTTTGCAAAAGATGAGTCACACTGAAGTCATATTTTCCTATGAGATGTTGTAGACATTTTTTTTAGATTCAACTTTGTCTTCACTTAAATAAAGGTGTGTTTTTAATGTGAAATTACTAACATAAGTTAGCTATCTTACTGTTAAATTCTACTGAAGTCAAGGCAGATTCACAGCTAGATTATATGAACGACAGGCAGGGGTAGTGTTCACCTCATCTATCTACCTAGTGGTAAAAATTACAGTACTTTGTCTCCACTAGGATTTTACAGTGAGATGTGCATACCACTAACAAATACACACACACAAACTTTAGAAGACACAGTAGAAACTGTGTTATCCAGCCCTGTACCAACCATTAGCTGTGGCCAAACATCCCTGCAGCTCCTAATGAAGGAACAACCATGGGGACTCTGTGCACCGAGCCCTGGCTCCATAGCTCCCATTAGCTGTGGCCACCTTGTAAAAAAAAAAGGTGCCGGTACTCCAGGGGAAAAGTTGTTGAGCTCTGACAGGAGGTGCCAGTACTGCATACCGGGCAGTACCATCACAAAAAAAGCACTGGCTGTGGGAACCAATGGGAGCTGCAGGGGCAGCAACTGCAGGCAGAGGCAGCACAAAGAGCTGCCTAGCCACACCTTTGCTTAGGAGCAACAGGGACATGCCCCTACTTGTAGGCAACTGCCCAAGGTGAGCACCACCCAGATCTGGCACTCCAAAACCCCTCCTAAACCCAAATTCCCTTCCCAAGCCCGAACCCTCTCTCACACGCGAAACTCCTTGGCTCCAGCCTGGAATCCTCTCCTTCACTCCAAGTCCCTTGCTCCCAGCCTCACCCCAGAGCCTGCGCCGCCAGCCACAGTCCTCAGCCCACCCACAGCCACCCCCTGTGCTCCCTACACAATAAATGGTGAGAGACATGCGCCTCAGAAAGTGATTCTAAAAGCCAGCATGCCATATGGGGAGCTGTGGAAGATGCTGATTAGAGGGGTGTGTCCTAAACGGACCCACTCATATGGGGTTTAAGTCTGGGATGCTAGGAGGCACCAATACCTGCTGTTTAGGCATCTAAGCTGTTTTTTGTAAGAATGAGTTAGGGGCCTGCCTCACTCCATACAACATATTAAAGAGGAGATGGTGATGTTGTTGCTTGCTGCTGCCACTCATCTTAAAATTTTAGCCCAATGGGTAGTGCACCCACCCAGGTTGCGGGAGACCCAGTTACAATTCCCACCTCTGCCTCAGGGCAGGGAGAATTTGAACCTCTCTTACCTCTCATGAGCACAGAGCAATAGGATAGTCTTTCATATGGCTCCCTCATGCTCCTGTCTAAACTGTTCTACTGCAAATAAGTAATTAAAGTGTCACTGGAGCAGAGGGACTGGTTCCTGTGTCTTTTAGGTGGATGCCATCACCACTGGACTATAGAATCAGTCTCACACATGCACTCTCCCTGGCCCAATGACTCTTTATTATTTAAACAATGAGTGGAACAACTTTTACATGAGGAATTAAGGGAGCGTCACATCAGAAGATCCCCTAGGTCAGTGGTTACAACCTCCTGAGAGGTGGGAGACACCTCCCATGCAAATCCTTTCTTCCCATTGGTCAGAGTGGGAATGGAACTTAGATCTCTCACATGAGTGTTGTAACTACTGGGCTGAATGGAAATTGGGTAGGACCATAAGCTAAAATAGGAAAAGAAGAAGTTAAAATTATTTAGGCAATTTAGATATCTTCAGGTCAGTAAGGCCTGATTAAATACATCCTAGAGCAATGGTTCTCAACCAGGGGTATACCTGGTCTTACAGAGGTAAATCAACTCATCTAGATATTTGCCATGTTTTACAACAGACTATATAAAAAGTACCAGCAAAGTCAGTACAAACTAAAATTTCATACGACTTGTTTATACATCTCTATATTATATACACTGAAATATAAATGGAATATTTATACTCCTGTTGATTTATTTTATAATTATAATAAGGTAAAAAGTGGGTTTATGTCTGATTTTGTAAGCAAGTACAGGTTGAACCTCCCTTGTCCGGCAACCTCGAGACCTGACTGGTCCCGGATGAGGGACTTTGCCAGACCAGGGGAGGTCATTTTTGGACCCCTGCCAGTGTTCCCACTAAGCTGCACGGCAGCACAGCTTCACAGGTGATTAATCAGCCCTGCCCAGTCAGAGGCTCAGGACTCGCTGAATGGAGCTGACTGACTGGGCGGGGCTGATTAATCACCTGTGAAGCTGTGCTGCCATGCAGCTTAGCGGGAACACTGATCCCGGTCACCGGCCCACCCCTGGCCCAGCCGCTGGTCTCCTAGCTGGCTCCCTGCTTCCTGCTGGCCCTGCTGCTCTGCTGACCCGCTGGGCAGCCATCTCTGCTGTGGGCTCCAGGCAGCCGCATGCACCATGTGCTGGGGCTCCAGACAGCCACGCATACCAGGGCTCAACCAGGCAGCTGCTTTCTTAGCAGCTGCGTGTGCCACGCGCTGGGGCTCCCAGCCCCACTGGACAACTCTGCTGCCACATGCTGGGCAGCCCGACCATCAGCTCCCTGCATGTAGCTCACTGCCTTGCTGGCCCCACAGGGATCCTTACTGATGGTCCTCCACCAGGGCTCTCTGGTCCTGCAACATCCATGCTGGACCGTGGATGTTCCCCGACCAGAGAATCCCGGTTAAGAGATTTCAACCTGTAGTTTTTAAGTGAAGTAAAACATGGCATTATGCAAGGCAAATCAGACTTCTCAAAGGGTAGAGTAGTCTGGAAAAATTGAGAGCCACTGTTCTAGAATATTCAAGGAACTGAATGAGACCTTAGAGTCCAACCAGTTCTGAAGCCACTATAGTGACTGCAGCTTTAGCAAACTAACCACATTCAACCAGACACATAGCCACATTGTTCAAGCCAACTAGTCACACTCAACCAGCCAAATAGCGACATGTGGCTAGTGGCTAGCGTGTTGGACACCACAGAAATGAGAGGATATCTGAGCCATTATTGATTATGTTTGAAAAATGATCAAGGACAAGAGAGAGTCCGGAGGGCTGGAAAAGGGTAAATACAGTGCCAATCTATAAAAAGGGTTGTAAGGATAACCAGGAGAATTAGGGTACATCTAAATTACATTCCTCTTTCAAAAAAGGGATGTAAATTAGACATATTGAAATTGCAAATGAAGCCGGGATCTGAATTTCATATGCATATGAATAATCGCATCATGGCATTTTTTCAAAAAATGCTATTTCGAAAGTGAAACCACAGTCTAGACGTGGTTCTTTTGAAAAGAAAAGCCTTTTTCGAAAGATCCTGTACTCCTCAAAAAATGAAGTTTACAGGATCTTTCAAAAAAGGGTTTTTTTTCTTTTCACTTTCGAAATAGTGTTTTTCGAAAAAACGCCATGATGCAGTTATGCAAATGAAGCATCGGAAATTAAAATCCCAGCTTCATTTGCATAATGGCAGCTGCCACTTTTTTTCGAAACAGAGCTTTTCGAAAAAAAATCCAGCAGTTTAGATGGGGCATTTTCAACAGAAATGCCCCATTTTGAAAGATCCTGTACTCCTCACAAAGGTGGTGGAGGCCTCCACGATGGGTTAAGATTCATAAGCTCCCTTAGAAACCGTTTTGTCATGGGATGAGAAAACAAGGAAAAACCGTCTATCATGTGGCGAAAGGCAGTAATCGCCACTAGATGTACTCGTAAGAAGGCTATAGATAGACCCCCTTGTTGCAGATATAGTATATAGTCGAGTATCTTATGCAACGGTGAAGTATGGGGGTTGATATCATTCTCGACACACCAAACCTGAAATCTAGTCCACTTAGCAGAATATGTGGCCCGTGTAGATCCCTTCCTGCTGGACATTAGTACATGTTTGACTGGATTGGAAGAGAGGTTCTCAGATGTCGTGAACCACTTAGCATCCAAGCGGTAGGATTTCGGGTCTCGGATGCCACAGAGAGCCGTTCCGTTGAGTTAGTAGGTTCGGCGCAACGGGAAGACGGTATAGGGTTTTGATCGACAGCTGGTGAAGCATCGAGTATCATGGTTGGCAAGCCCAAGCTGGAGCTATGAGGATCATGCGAGCCGCGTGCATTGTGATTTTTTCTATGATCCTGGGTACAAGGACCACTGGTGGGAAGTCATAAAGTAGAGATGTTCCCCAATGAAGGATAAAGGCATCTCCCAAGGAGTGATAACCTATTCCCGCTCTGGAACAATATTTCGGACACTTTGCATTGTCTTGTGTTGCAAACAGGTCTATTGATGTCCAACGTCAAAAAATCCGGTACAGAATATCGGTTTGGATCTCCCATTCGTGATTGTGGGGAAACTGCCTGCCTAGTGAATCTGCAATGACATTGACTCCAGGTAAGTACAACGCTATGAGGAACATATCGTTGCAGATACACCAATTCCACAACCGAATCGCTTCTGTGCAAAGAGATCGAGAACGGGTGCCACCTTGTCTGTTGATGTAATACATGGTTGGGACATTGTCTGTGAGCACTCTGGTTGTTGTGCCCCTATGTGCAATGTGAAATGCTTGCATGCTCGAAATACTGCCCGTAGTTCGAGTATATTGATGTGCAGTAACATTTCTGTTTTGGACCACTTGCCTTGAACTGTTAGGTTGTCCATGTGGGTGCCCCATCCTGTAAGGGAGGCATCGGTGGTTATTTGCTTTGACGGCTGGGGGCGATGAAAAGGGACACGCCACAAGAGTTTTTCTGGTTTGATCCACCATTGAAGGGATGCCCTCACGTGTGGCGGTAACACTACCAACTTGTGAATGCTGTGTTTCACCGGAGTGTAGACAGAGGCTAGCCAATGTTGGAGACATTTGAAATGTAACCTCGCGTGTCAAACGACAAGCGTGGCAGCTGCCATGTGGCCCATCAACTGTAAGCAGGTGCATACTGGCATCATTGAAGGATGCGTGACAGTGTCGACTAGATCCTGGATTGACTGGAAGCGGTCTGCTGGTAAGTATGCATGAGCTGCCTTCGCATCTAGTTGCGCTCCTATAAAAATCAAGTTCTGAGTTGGTTCCAGTGATGATTTTTGTATGTTTATAACAAGACCAAGAGAATTGAATGTTCGGGTTGTTATTTTCACTGCCTCACTTGTTTCTGCATAAGTGCGACCACTGAGGAGGCAATCGTCCAGGTAAGGAAAAATCGTCACCCCTACTTTGCGCAGGTGGGCTGCTACTACTGCTAAAGTCTTGGAGAATACCCTGGGAGCACATGCCAGCCCGAATGGAAGTACTTTGTACTGGAAATGTTCATCTGCTACTGTAAACCAAAGAAATCGTCTGTGTGCCACGTGTATTGCAATGTGGAAGTAAGCATCCTGTAAGTCAAGGACTGCGAACCAATCTCCCTCGTTCAACGCTGGTATAATTGTAGCTAGGGTGACCATTTTGAAGCGTTGTTTCCAGAGGTATCGGTTTAGATTTCGTAGATCCAAGATGGGTCTCCATCCTCCATTCTTCTTTGGAGTAAGGAAATATAGAGGGTAAAACCCTTTTCCCTGGAATTCCTTGGGCACTCTCTCTATTGCCCCAATAGTGAGCAAGCGATGGACCTCCTGTTTCAACTGATCCTCATGAGATGGGTCCCTGAAACGGGACGGGATGGGTGGGGTGGTTGGGGGAAGTGAAATGAAGGGAATGGTGAGACTGGAAGCTACAATTTCCAAGACCCATTTGTCCATGGTGACAGTGGACCAATGATGGTAATAGGGTCTTAGACGATGTTGAAAAAGAAGTGAGATAGGAGCTTTGTTCGCATCCTCGACTACACCTTCACATTTGCTGTTTTGTAGATGACTGGTTAGAGGTACGAGTAAGCTGTTGTTGCCTTCGCTGAGGATG
The DNA here is from genome assembly GCA_032595735.1 of Pelochelys cantorii. Lineage (NCBI taxonomy): Eukaryota > Metazoa > Chordata > Testudines > Trionychidae > Pelochelys > Pelochelys cantorii. The sequence goes on along the minus strand of CM064326.1, from coordinate 324,587,863 downwards.
CTGACGGAATCACTGATGCTCCAGGGTGCAAGGTTGCTGCCTATGGAAAGAGAAATCATATCTTCTTTGGTAAGTATAATAACGCTTTCGTCTGAAGGGAGGTGTATACATCCCTAATGTGCGAAGCGTAGTTTGGGAATCCTTCCCTGAGTGTAGGACCTCATCTGTTTTGCTAGTGAATAGTTTGTGCTTATCAAGGGCAAGTCCTCAACTTTATTCTGGAGTTCCTTTGGGACTGCTGCTGATGATAGCCATGAAGATCTTCTCATTGCCACTCCTGTAGCAGTGGCTCTTGCGGCAGTGTCCGCCATATCCATGGCAATTTGTAATGCAGCTCTGCATGAAGCGTACTCCTCTTGTACTATGGATTTGAGCAATGGTCTTTTTGAGTCAGGGAGATGCTGTAGAAGGTCTGCCAATTTTGAATAATTGTCAAAGTTATGATTGGAAAGGAGAGCAGATAGTTGGCAATTTGTAGTAGTAGCGTGGCTGAAGAGTACACTTTCCTTCAAAAAATATCCAACTTTTTATTATCTTTTTCTGGAATGGTATTTCTGTATTGTGGTACTTTTGATCTATGCTGTACCACATCGACCAACAGTGAGTTAGGCTGGGGGTGGTTAAACAGAAAATCCAAGCCCTTAGAAGGGACAAAATACTTCTTATCCACTTTTTTACTCGTTGGGGGAGCAGATGCTGGAGTCTGCCATATTTCCTCCGCAACCTCCATGATCGCCTCATCAATGGGAAGTGCGATTTTACTCCAGTGCTGTGGGCATAGGGTTCTTCAAGAGGAGGTGTTGTTTCATTCAAATATCTGCTAACTGTACCTTCTGGCTATCTGCAACGCATTTGAAGATATCCTGAAATTGTTTCAGGTCATCTGGTGGGGAGACGTCACCTGGAATCACTGCCTCATCTGGAGAGGATGATGAGTGGTCTGTTGGCAATGTGCCCTGTTGAGGGTCCTCTGGGTCAGACAATTGTCCCTGTTCCGGCTCCAACTGTTCCAACTACACCGTTGGGCTCTTAGGAGGAGGAGGCGGTGAATGATCGAGTTGAGGCACTGGAGGTAAGTGTCGAGAATCGGGAGATGAACAGCAACATGTGCGTCTCCTGTAGCACTGGGAGGTCCAATCATGATGAGTAGGTTCATAGTACGTCCTATGGTAATGACCATAGTATCGTTCTGAGTGTGCTGGGGATGAGTGTCAAGAAGATAACACACTACTATGCCTTGTATAGTAATGACGCCTTGGTGACCAGATAGGCGATCATGAATAATGTAATGAACACCGTGGAGATGAGGACTGTGAGACAGACAGCCTCTTCTCTCTATATCTTGGATCCCTATAGCAGGAGTAACGATCGGGAGATACTGGTCTGCGTGCCCGATTGTGATGCCGATGACGTAACTGCGGGGAGGGGGATGGCCCCAGAGAGAAAGTTGCGGAAGGAGAAATGAGCCCTGGATGCACGATCATATGTGCAAGGGCTTCCTCCAGTGCTGCCATGATATTCCTCTGCAGCGGTGCCGGGGAATGCGGTGCCGAGCGCACTTGCTCTGACTCATAGACTCATAGACTTTAAGGTCAGAAGGGACCATTATGATCATCTAGTCTGACCCCCTGCACAATGCAGGCCACAGAATCTCACCCACCCACTCCTAGAATAATCCTCTCACCTATATCTCAGATATTGAAGTCCTTGAAACAATGGTTCAAAGACCCCAAGATGCAGAGAATCCTTCAGCTGTGATCTGTACCCCATGCTACAGAGGAAGGCGAAAAACCTCTAGGGCCTCTGCCAATCTACCCTGGAGGAAAATTCCTTCCCGACCCCAAATATGGCGATCAGCTAAACCCTGAGCATGTGGGCAAGACTCACCAGCCAGACACCCAGAAAGTTCTCTATAGTAACTCCTATCATCTCTCCATTGACCTATTTACCACTGATAATGAATGGTCAATTAGTTACCAAGACCATGTTATCTCATCAAACCATCCCCTTCATAAACCCATCTAGTTTAATCTTGAAGCCAGATAGATCTTTTCCCCCCACTACTTCCCTTGGAAGGCCGTTCCAGAACCTCACTCCTCTAATGGTTAGAAACCTTCGTCTAAACTCAAGTCTAAACTTCCTACTAGCCAACTTATATCCATTTGTTCTTGTGTCCACATTGGTATTAAGCTTAAATAATTCCTCTCCCTCCCTGGTATTTATCCCTCTAATATATTTAAAGAATGCAATCATGTCCCCCCTCAGCCTTCTTTTGGTTAAGGTAAACAAGCCAAGCTCCTTGAGTCTCTGGCGCCGGCAAGGTTATGGTCTGCGGCTTAAAAGTTGCCAGTGCTGGCAGCACCAGTGCCGCGGACACTGAGGCTGTTCCTGCTCCCAGCGCCGATGCGCCTGGTGCTGCTGTTGCGGCTGTCAGTTTCCACAGTGCCGATTGCGCTCTCAGTGCCGCAGGTGGCGGGTTTTTTCTGTTGGTGTCTGGTGCCCGCCGAGACCCTGAAGCGGCTGTCCCTGACATGCCCAGACCATCTTTCAAGCCCCATCCGGTACTAAGAGCCGCTGGGAGAGACCGGGTTGGGGACGGCTTGGACTTTTTGTGGGCAGATGTATCGCTGCTAGTAGTAATGCGCTTGTGCCCAGAAGGGGTAGACAATTCAGCAGGCTGTAATGCCTTATCCATTGACAGTATTTTCAAGCACCTCTCCTGGTCTTTACGGGCTCTGGCTGTCAGCTTACAGCAGTGTTGACACCGCTGTGGTACGTGTGCTTCTCCCAAGCACCGTATGCATGCCTCATGCCTGCCTCACACTGGCATGGGCTCCCATCAGAGTGTACATTTCTTAATACATTACAAATTTCTTAATACATTTACAAATGTATTACAATTTGTAATACATTTCTTAAAGCCTGGGGAACCAGGCATTCCTCACAGAGAGTCTATTTTCCATTGAGTAAAAATACATATATATTTTAGGAAGAATGTTGAACAAGAACAAGAAACAACTAAGGGTAAATGAAAACTTGGTATGCTATTAACTATTTACAGATCTGAGGTAAGGAGAAACCCCGAGGGAGAGATGGAGCTCCGTCCGCGACCGAGGGCGGTTGGAAGGAACTGGGAAGGGGCCGGACTGCATGCAACAGATCAAAGGTGCGAACGATGTGAGCCGCTGCTCGCGCATGTGCAGTCCGGCGGAGCATGGCTATGCAAGTCTCTAATCCACGGCGACGGGACGAGCCCGACATCACGAGTGGAGCACCCACGGGGACCACTCGAAGAAGAAGGAAGACGATACCTTCGGGAGAAACTTAGGATGTGGTCTAAGGACTACCTTGTCTTTGTGAAAAGTTGTGTAGTTGGGGTTCACCACGAGGCTTCCCAACTTGCTTAAGTGATTGCCACTAGAAAGGCTACCTTCTTTGATAAATGGAGCAATGAACAGGTCGCTAGTGGCTCAAACAGCTTGCTTGTAGCACTAAATTGAGGTCCCATGCTGGGGCCAGAGGTTTTATACAAGGGTATATATTCTGAATTCCCTTATTAAAGCACTTGGTGCTGGGATGGGCAAAGATGGAATGCCCACTGACCGATGTATGAAAGGTGGTTATTGTAGCTAGATGTACCTTTATGAAACTAAGGGTGCGTCTACACTGCACGGTTATTTTGGAATAATTAACATTATTCCGAAATAACAATGCGAGTGTCTACATAGCAATTCCATTATTTCAAAATAATATCAAAATAACAGGCAGCTTATTCCAACTTCTGTAAATCTCTCCTCCCATACAGTAGGGATCAGGGAGAGCGCATCTTGGGAGAAGGCCTTCAAAAGGTTGGATAGATTAGGTCACTGTCTGAATTTCCAGGGTGCTGTTCTGGATCTTTGGCATTCACCCATCAGCAGAGGTTTTCTTTCTTATTAAAATCTTCTAAATAAGTCACTGGGGCCTGACCATTTCTTCATGTATGCAGCAGAATAATAATTGCCAAAGCAATTTACAACAATGCTGTATTATTTGTATAGACAGGGAAACCAAGTCATAAAAAAGTTAAGTAGCTGGTCCAAGGTCATGCAGGAAGTCAGTGACAGAGCTGGAAACAGGAACCAAGGGATTCAATAATTCCCATTCATGTCTCTCCTGGCATGTCTACACTGCAGCATTATTTTGAAATAACAAGGTGAGCGTCCACACAGCAAGCCCATTATTTTGAAATAACAGGCTTCTTATTCCAAAATAGTAAACCCTCATGATGAGGAATAACAAGCCTATTTCAAAATTGCTATTTTGAAACAGAGTGAGTATGGATGGCACAGCTGTGCTTATTTCAAAATAATTGGCCTCCAGGGATTCTCACAGCTGATCTGGTGGCCACTCTGTCCACACCTGGTCCGAAGTTCCCAATCTGGAGTGGCACCAGGGCCTGTGAACAGATGCGCACCACTGCCGTCCAGCAGGCTCATCAGGGGGCTGTGCACATCCAGAAGGCCTGGAAAATCCAGAGAGTTTCAGCTAAAGACACCTGTGATGCTCTCCCCACAAGGGACCTCTGCATAGGCCCTCTGTGCCTTTCCTACCCCACCCTTCTCTTCCCCTTCCCTCCCCTGCAGACCAAATAAACCAGACTTTTTGGTTTTAAATAATGAACTCTCTCTTATTTTCATTTGGGGAATATATAACTGGAGAGGAACTGTTGAAAGAACAAGGGAGGAGGGGCTCAGGGATGGGGCTGGGCCTGGCACCTGTGTCGGGTGTATTGAGAGGCCTCGGTTGCCCAAGAAGTTCCACCACCTCTTGTGCGCAGCCCTTGGTGGTCCTGGGAGGGGCTAAGGAGAGAAACCGGAGGAATGGAGGCAGGAGAGGGTGCAGGAGGGACTTGGGAAGGAGCAGGTGCGTGGGGAACTTGGGAAGGAGAGGGTGCTGGGGGGATTTGGGAAGGAGAGAGTGCTAGGGGGCAGCTGCTGGACCGCTCAATGGTGGCAACCAGGTGGTCAACGGTGGCGGTATATGCTGTATACATGCTCTTGTGCTGCTGAGACAGCTGCTGCCAGATGGTGTACCATAGCTCCTGGTCAGCATGGTGCTTCTCCAAGTGTGCATCCTGCCCTTGCTGCTCCAGCTTGAGACACTGCTGAAAGGCATGCAGGCACATAATGTGTTCCTGCTGATACCAAAAGGTCTCAGTTCAAACAATGGCAATGTGCTTTGAACAAAGCCATCTGTGGTCTAGACAGCGGGCACTATTCTGCAGGGGCATGGACGCCGTGGGGGAGCTTCACAATCCCCATGTCCTGGGGACAGACAGGCATGGGAAGGTGCCGGCCAGGCCAGGAGCCTGCAGGGGACAGGGCAGCTTGCCTTCCCTCAATGCTGCACACATACCAGGTTTGGCACTGGTGATGTCCCACAGAGAGAGGACTTCTATTTCTGCCTGCTAGAGGAGAGCAGGGGAGGGTGTTGGGGGAAGTATGTGTGAGCGGCAGATGCTGCTTGCTGGGGAGGGTAGTACTGGGGTTCCCCTGCAGGGGCTCAGTGTCCTCTGCCTTGCTGCTCTAGAATAGGGAGCAGGTGCTGCCCCAAGAATGTGGGCAGAAACCTATGCTGTATGCGGCACTTCTGTGTGTGTCCAAGACTCCAGCCTCCTTAGTGGTGGCTTAAGATGGGAAGGTGTCCCATCACGGTGTACGGGGTCAGGGAGGCCTGTGCGGAAACCTTGTGAGAAGGAGTGTCGGGTTCTTGTGTAGCAGTATCATGAGACTGTCTGCTCCGGACTGGTGCTCCATGTGCACCCACGTGCACAGGCTGTTGTGCGAGCCTCAGGCTGAGAAGTCTGAGCAAGGAGCGGGCAGCCCCTTGTTGCCCACCGCTTCCCCCTGCGTGTAGATAGGGAAATGTAGAGGACTCATCTGATGTGCCTTCCCCGGCCTTGTCCGAACCCTGGGAGACATCCTGAGAGAGGGGTAGCAGCTTCAGGGAGATGATGAGCTCCTGGCTGGTGGGCATTGTGTTCTGGCCTCCTCCTCATCTTCCTCCTTTACAGTTCCACCATCCTGGAGGCTGATGACGGGCATCACCAGGCTGGAGTCAATGATAGGGGGTGGGTGGAAGGGACTGACCCCCCCCCCCCAAGATGTGATCCAGCTGCTCATAGAAGTGGGAGGTCTGGAGTGCCGTTCTGAATCAGGAACTTTGTACCCTGGCCCTGGAGTAGGCCTGCTTCAGTTCTTTTCTTTTCATTCACACCTGCTCCTGGGTGCACATGTGGCCCTTCTTGTCCAGGCTTGCAACCATCTGGCCATGCACCTCAGCATTCCTGTGCCTGATGCAGAGATCCTGGAGGTTAGCCTCCTCCCCCCAGACCTCAATGAGATCCTGGTTCTCCGCACTAGTCCAGGAAGTGGCCCTCTTCTGCCTCTGGCCAGGGTCTTCAGAAGTGGCTGCCGGCATGCTTGTAGCTGTGAGGGGCTCTGTGGGAGCACTGGAGTCACTCATTGCAGCAGGGAAGAGCAGTGCAGGATCCTGCTGCGTGACACGGTGTGAGCAGGGCCTGTGTCGTGCCAAAGAACTTTCCCTTCTTCCTGTACTTTTAAAGGATACAGAGGAAGGGAAACTATAGAGTTTTGAGGAGTGGGGACAGAGTGGCCACAAGCCCTGGAGGCCAATTATTTCAAAAGAAGCATAGCTGCACTGTCCACACTCACACTATTTCAAAATAGCAATTTCAAAATAGGCGTTATTCCTCATGAAACAAGGGTTTACTATTTTAAAATAATAAGCCTGTTATTTTGAAATAATTTCTAAATAATGGGCTTGCTGTGTGGACGCTCACCTTGTTATTTCAAAATAACGCTATAGTGTAGACATGCCCGACAGTGGAGGCTGAGGATGTGGCATCCCAACTTTAAGGGGATCTTTGGTCCCATCGTGGGACTGTACCTCCATTCTGCAACACTGACTCCTTACCAGAAACCAGCATATCTCCTTCAGAAGCTTTGCTATACTATCTTTGGCAGAGTTGCCTCTGCAGTTACATAATAGCTGCCATACATATCACTGAGAGGAGACAGTACTGTCTCATGAAGCGTTCATGCCAGCTTAGTTTTTTAACTGGAAATCATCAGGATATACAGAAAATGATGCTGTGGAAAATGACAGAGTTTCCTCCTGTCCAGTGCTGTGAGATGGTGACGCCGGGAAGCTCCAGAAGAAGTGATTCCACTAAGTCCCATGAAACAGGGGTACTATTCCATTGAAACTGCATTTACGCTCTACCACACATGATGTTATGAATCAAACAGGTTTCATTCTCTCTGTGATGCATAGATCAATTCACTTTTCTATTAGGTATAGATCAGCAGTTCTCAAACTGTGGGTTGGGACTCCAAAGTGGGTTGTGATCCTGTTTTAATGGGGCCACCAGGACTGTCTCAGACTTGCTAGAGCCCGGGGCCAAACCCCAAGCCCACCACCTGTGACTGTAGGTAAAGCCCAAGGTCTTCAGCCCTGGCTGGCAGGGCTCAGGTTACAGGTCCCCTGCCTCGGGCTTCAGCTTTGTCACTCCCCCTGACCTGGAGCAGTGAGGTTAGGACTTTGGTCCCCGCATCCAGCGCAGCGGGGCTTGGGTGGACTTGGGTATTGGTGCCCCCTCTTGGGGTCATATAGTAATTTTTGTTGTCAGAAGGGGGTCACGGTGCAATGAAGTTTGAGACAGAGATCAAAATAATTACAGGTTGAATCTCTCTAGTCTGGCACTCTTTGGTCTAGCAATATCCATCATCCGGCATGATTTTAGTTAGCTGGCTGTCCGATTATCATGGATGGGGCCATGTTTCCCACGTTCCCATTTATGTTTAGAGCCACCAGTCTTAGCTCTCAGTATTCTGTGCTATTATTTAGCTCTAATTTATCCCTAAATGTCTTCTAAGAACCCAGTAAGCAGTGGAAGTGTTGGTAATGCTGTTAGACAATACTGACCTCCTCCAGTTTGGCAAATTCTCTGGTTCAGCACTGGTTAGATCCCAAGAGTTCCGGACTAGAGAGGTTCAACCTGTATTAAATTAGTAAGTGTATTTGGTGTTTAAACTTCCTGAAAACTAATAGGATGTTATGTGCATTGTTTTCCCTTCTGTATCCTGCTATAATGTAATAGCAAACACTCACACTGTATATTCTCCTGTAAATAAATAACCCATCAAGCAAGAAAGAAGCTTGTGAAATACAAATGAAGAACTTTACTAGAGAAGTACTAACTTCAAAGCAAGTGGTTATTGTGTAATGATCACAGGTCAAAGATTCTAGATGCATTCCTCACTCTCAGTCATGAAAGGAAAAACCTTTGTGGGTATTGACCATGTCAGCTTGTTTTTTATGAGAAGAAGCTATAAGAATGGATTTGAGGAAAGATCCTGGATCTCTGGACTCTTTGAATTCTTACAGGGTGTGTACCAGATGCAAAGTAGAGATCCCCAGAGACAAGCTGAGTACTCTGAAAATTTTTTGGGAAACTTGGCATTCATGGCCACCATTTGGAATTACAAACTGTGACTCACCTATACATATATTTTACCTGCTTTAACCTCTCAATCACTTTCACTTCCCTTTCTTAGTTAATAAATCTTTGGTTAGTTTACTGTAGATGTGACTACCAACGTTGTCTTTGGTGTAGGATCTAGGGACCTAAGTGACTAGTCTCTTAGAACTGGGGGCAATCTGATATGGTGTAATTTTTGGTTTAAGTGACCTTTTATCAAAAAGTTCAGCTTGTCTGAGTGACAATATAGGCTGGAGAGTCTGAGGGGGACCATCAATGACTCCACAGTAAAACTGTTACTGTGATCCAGAAGTTCACATTTGTTACAAGCTAGGTGAAATCTAATTACAGAATACACCACGATTTTGAGGTATCTGACTGGTTTTCTGACAGTCTGTCCTGAAGTAGGCACTCACATTTGTAAGCCATTTCTGACAGTATGACTTTCTCCACATGTCATGGTGGAGGAGATGACATGGTCCACAATTTCAATTTTTAAGTGTAATTTTATTATACTCAAATATTAAGAATCAGGAATTTTGTAGCATATAAAAACAGATATCTAAAGCAAGAAATATTTGTTTAAAAAATCAAAATAAAATAAATAAGTGATCAAAAGAAACTTCAAACACTGCCTGTGCACATGCATATTATTATTTTGTTTATGTTGTTATGCATTAGCTACTTTTGCCAAGGACTACCTACTTTGCTCTGCTATTAATATCACTGCAACTTGTGATGCAAGAACTCCCACCCATTTCTGAGAACAGTGAAGGCAGTTTATCTGTGAGTTCACAGGCTGCTAGCTGCCTTTATAGAAAGTTCTTCCAATTTTTCATACTTCCTCACTGAGCTAGTTTCACTGCAGAGATGAAGAAGCTCATTTACTTAGTCTTGTTTAAGACAGCTCTGCTTGCTTTTACAAATGTCTGTGCACTTGCAAATGAAGATACAGAAAATGTTAGAGAAGGAAAAGCCATCGATGCTTGTCCCATAAAGTTCAAAACCAGTGGGAAATGTGAAGGAGAAGAATGTCCATATCAGATAAATCTGCCTTCAATGACCATCCAGTTACCTAAGCAGTTCAGACTGATTGAAAAGACTCTCAAAGAAGTACAGAAACTTAAAGATGAAGTAAACAAATTGAAGAAATCTTGCCAAGATTGCAAGCTGCAGGCAGATGACAACAACGAAAAAGACAGTACAGAAGTCTCAACAGAGAACAGTAAGATACAAGATAACAGAATAAAGGAATTACAAAGCAAAGTTAAGAAACTGTCAGCCAGTTTGAAGAATGCAGAGAATCAGATCCACTTAGTAGAGGGTAATCTGGAAAAAAGGAGCCTCATAAACATGGACAATGTAGAAAGCTATGTCAACGGCAAAATTGAAAATATGACAATTTTCTTCAACAGTAGGAATGTCATATGTTCTTCTGAGTGTCCAGTCATAGAATCAAGACCTGGTATGTGAAGCTTTATTTATAAGTTTTTTGTATTCTGTAGAAATATTTAATAGAACAATGTAAACATACTTTACAATTTAAACAAATACCTTTTTCACAAATTAAAAAGTATTATAAAAGTCACTCTTATTGTAGGATTTGCTGGGAGATACTAAGTGCTTTCAACTTCCATTGGAGTTGCAGGTGCTCAGTATCTCTCAGGATTTTGCTCTAACAGTACTTAAAATATAGCTCTCCAAAAAGGACATTTATTTTAAGATTTGCTGAGCAGATATGCACGTGGTATTTACTCATATTTGTATAGCAATGTCATAGCAATTCAGACTGAAATAAAAGTCCTTTATATATTTAAATTTTATTTTACTCTGTATTCAAACAGAAAATATCCACTTTAATTCTGCATTATACCGAAAACTGAACAATTATTTTTGGCTCAAATGTCTTTTCACATTTTTGAGGGATTAGGGGAAGGGAAAGAGAAAGATCTGGTCCTAAAAGATTTCAATAATTTTACTATTTACTATTTGACTTTGATAATGAAAGATCAAACAGAAACATCTCCAAACATCCTGGAATTGTATTAAAATGGCCTGGGAAGTGTTAGCTAACAACAAAGGAATCTAGTGGAAGATGTAAGTTACACAGATGGATAAGAAAATCATTATCTACCAAAGCTACATGTACATGTAAGGCTTGGCTAAAAATGTAATCAGCATTAACATTTCTAAAATGGAAGGCACTCAGAGCATTATTTTAGCAACAGTGGAATATTAGTAAGAATCTAATATATAAACAATGTAAAATGAGACATTAATGTGGGAGCTTGGGGATTTATTTCCTTTTAAATACCATGCTGTTCCAGACTTATTTTTTTACCTTTTAAAAATTCTGTTACGAAATTAAAAGGTTTGGAAATTAAAATTGAAAATAAAATTAAATTAAAAATGGACTTGGTAGATTATATCATATGAACTTTTAATTTTGGTAAATTAATAGGAATAACATTTTAATGTTTACATTGTCTGTATATAATTAAAGTTTTGATATTGCATATCTTTACAAGAAATAGGCAATCATAAAAGTTTGACAGTGTAGTCTGCCATCCAAATACCATATATAAAAAGAAAAGAGTTTTCTAGTGATAAAAACAATGATAATTTACTGCATTAATTTTTGAGCCAGCAAATTGCTCGACAATCCTCCTTGACAAACATCAGTTAAAAACATACAATTTATAAAATTAGAGACAGGTATTTTCTCTACCAGATATCTTATCTGCAGGACCTGCCCTGCTTCAGTCCCATCTACAATATTAGCCTATGTAAAGAATATCAAAGGGTATGTCTACACTGCAAAGTTAATTCAAAATAACAGCCGTTATTTCGAATTAACTTTAATAGCGTCTATATATGCAAACTGCTATTTTGAAATTAGTTCAAAATAGCGGAGTGCTTAATTCGAATTTGGTAAACCTCATTCTACGAGGAGTAATGCCAAATTCGAAATAGCTATTTCAAATTAAGTGCTGTATAGACACTTAATTCGAAATAGGGGGCCTCCAGCTCTTCCCAGGGAACCCTGGTGGCCACTCTGGGTACAACCAGGAAAACTTACTCTCCTCTCCCCCAGCCCCGGAGCCATTAAAGGGGTAGACTCTGGCCACAGTGCCTGTGCCAGCTCCAAACCCGCCAGCCCAGAGCCAGCAGTGGCCACCAGGGCACTTGACCCAGTGGCCCCAAAACATGAGCCAGCAAGTCACTGGCAGCCAGCCCTCCACCGCTCCCCAGGAACAGTCTGCCAGCTCCCAGGAGCCTGACAGGGGCTGGAGAAGGCAGGCGCCTTCCTGGTCCAGGGTGGAGATCATGGACCTTATTCAGGTTTGGGGGGATGCCCCCAACGTCCATGATCTCCACACTAGATAGAGGAACACGGCCGTCTATGGCAGGATAGCTGCCAGCCTGGCTACCAAAGGCCACATGCGAACCCAGGAGCAGGTTTGCATGAAAATCAAGTTGGTCCGGCGAGACCCCCAACCCTGGGCCCTGAGCTTCCCCTCCCCCTTCTTCCCCTTGCTTCCCCCTTCCAGCTCCCTCCTCCCAGGTTTCCCCCTCCCCTCTCCCACCCTCTCTCTTCCCCTCTCCCATCTCCTTTTCCCAGTCTACCCAGAGGTTCATCCCCCCCAGTTTTGTTCAATAAACCCAGTTTCTATTTTTGAACATACGTGTCTTTTATCTGACATCAGGAAGGGGGGCTAGGGAGGGATAAGTGGAAGGACGTGAGGGAGGAATGGGGCACGAGCCCCCAGTGGGGAGGACCGGGGTGGCTCTGATGGCTCCTTGGGATGGAGGCTCTCCCACAGGGCCTCCTGGATCCTGACAGCCCCGATGGACCCCCCCGGATAGCAGCCTGCAGCAAGTGCAGCCAGGCTGATGGCAACGACCCCACGAGATGCACCGGCATGCCCAGGGGCAGCTCTGGGTCCATGTGGCCAAGTGCTGTGGTGTCCCAAGTGCAGGCATTCAGGGCACTCCAAGACAGGACTGATTTGCTGTCCCTCATCGAGGTAGACAAGCAAGTGGGGAACCCTGAGAACTGTCTGTCCGGGGTGGGGGTAGGGTCCCTTTAAGCACGGAGCTCAGTTAGCCTCAGGCAGCAGCCCCACACACTAAGTCCTAACCTGATGCCCTGCCGGCACTGGTTCTGGCCAGCATCAAATTCAGTTCAGGGTTCACTCAGTGTAGACGTGCTATTTCGAAATAGCAAAATGCTATTTCAAAATAGTTTTTGTGTATAGATGTGTTATTTCGAATTAGCTTAATTCGAATTAACTATTTCGAATTAAGTTAATTCGAAATAGCACTGTAGTGTAGACATACCCAAAGAAACTTGCCAATAGTACAGTGAATGCACTGCTGAAATTCTGAAAAAATAATCAGCAAAATCACAAACAGGACACATCAACAACTTTATGTTATAACAATATCTTTTTAGATGCTAAAGCGGCGAGGAGTCCTGTGGCACCTTATAGACTAACCGAAGTGTTGGAGCATAAGCTTTTGTGGGCAAAGACCCACTTCGTCAGATGCATGTAGTGGAAATTTCCAGAGACAGGTATAAATATGTAGGCCAGAATCAGGCTAGAGATGACGAGGTGGATCCAGTCAGGGAGGATGAGGCCCACTTCTAGTAGCTGATCTGGAGGTGTGAATACCAAGAGAGGAGAAGCTGCTTTTGTAATTAGCTAGCCATTCACAGTCTTTGTTTAATCCTGAGTTGATTGTGTCAAACTTGAAGATGAACTGTAGCTCAGCAGTTTCTCTTTGAAGTCTGGTCCTGAAGTTTTTTTGCTGCAGGATGGCTACCTTTAGATCTGCAATTGTGTGTCCAGGGAGATTGAAGTGTTCCCCTACAGTGTCCCCTACAGAGATTGAAGTGTTCCCCTGTATATTGCCATTCCTAATATCTGATTTGTGTCCATTTATTCTTTTACGTAGGGACTGTCCAGTTTGGCCAATGTATATAGCAGAGGGGCATTGTTGGCACATGATGGCATATATTACGTTAGTAGATGTGCAGGAGAATGAACCAGTGACGGTATGGCTGATCTGGTTAGGTCCTGTGATGGTGTTGCTGGTGTATATATGTGGGCAGAGTTGGCTAGTACTAGATGCTAGTATTCAAATGTCATGTTAGACATGTTAGACATGTCTAGACTAGTTAGATGCTAATATTCAAATGTCATGCTTCAGTTACAAGATTATCACAAAGGTCAGGAAGGAATTTTTCTTACCCATCATATACAATTTTGCATGATTAGGTAGGTGCAGTCAAGAGCCACCAATTACCATCACCACCATCTTTTCTGAAACTTAAGTTTGTGGTCACTAGCATAGTTTAGTCCAGTCTTGATAAATCTATATTCTTGCATTACTACAGGTTGTACCTCCCTGGTCCAGCACCCTCAGGACCTGACTAGTCCTGAAGCAGGGAATTTGTGGACCAGGGGAGTTAAATGCGATGGGGGCTCCGCTTTTCCCCAGGCAGCTGCAATGCCACCCAGGGCTCTGTTCTCCACACATCATGGGGAAAGGGGGCAGTAGAGCTCCCTCCCTCTAACCTAGCAGCTCCGCTGCAGCCTAGAGTTCCACTCTCCCCACAGTGGCTGGGGACTCCACTGCCATCTGAAGATCCACTCTCTCCGTAGTAGCTTCGATGCTGCCTGGGGCCCTGTACTCCCATGGGTGGCTGGGGGCTCCACTTTCTCCCTAGCGGCACTGCGGCTGCCTGGGGCTTAGTTGCTGCCCAACATCTCTGTACTGCCCCCTAGCACGCTGCTGCCAGCTGGGGCTTTGCACTGCACCAAGAAGCTTTGCTGCTGCCTGGCGGGCTCCACACTCCACTAAGTGGCTCTGCTGCCACTTGTGGAGCTCCGTGCTCCTCCTGGCTGCTCTGTGCTCCCCTCCCCATCACCTCCACCATGGCATGGGGGGCTCTGTGCTCCCCTCCAGCAGCCGTGCTGTTGCCCTCCACCCAGTGACAAAGAGATCCACTCTCCCCCTCCCACAGAGACTGGGGGCTCTGCATTCCTTCTGGTGACTCTGCTGCCCCCCAGGACTCCTTCTCAGCCCTCTAGCTTGGCAACGCTCCTGGCCCTAGCACACAGCTTATCCCTGTGTGTGCTTGCATGGATGATGCTGGACCTAGGGTGTTGACAGACAAGGGAAGTCCAGATTAGGGAGTTTCAACCTGTATAACTCGTGCAGAAAAGGTAACTGATACTAAGTAATGTTCAATCTACAGTCTAAATCCAGACAGGTAAAAATACTAATAAATAATCTATCTATCTATCTATCTATATTTATTTTTTTTAGAGTGCATCTGTCTGTCTGTTCTTCAGTTTGTTCAAAAACTCTGCCTAAACTGTAAAAGCTAGCAAAACATCTGGATGGTGTACACGGACCACTTTGGAGTCTGTGTTAGTAACCCCTTTATTGTGGTCACCCCATCACCATTATCATCCTTTTTACACTCTTGGCACCATCCGCACCGAAAAACAATCAATTTTGCCCGCATTACAGCTTCCCCTTGAACAACACCCAACAGCAGACGGCAGGGTAGGGAGACCCGGGCCCACCCACTCTCCCAGGTCCCAGCCCAGGGCCCTCAGTCAGGGATGACTCCTCCCTGGCCTGGCTGACGGGGGAGTCGCCCCTAAACACATCAGCCCATGGGCTCCACAACCCTGCTCTGGGCCACTTCGTACCTCCACATCCGGGTCCTTTCTCCTCCCTTTGTTAGGGCGAGAGATGTCCTTTTTCACCCCAAAAGTGAAGGTTACGCCCTTCTCGGCGCGTTCTTGCCTGTCCACCCCAGCAAGAAATTAAAGAATTTCGGGCTTTCCTCCTCCCTTCCCCCCAGCAAGACCCAGAACCTTTTTCTCCCCCTCCGTGGCGCACCCGGCGTGCTTATGACGTCCCCGCCAAGCTGACGGGTGACGTCATCAACCGGCGCCCATCGCCCTGGTGCGCCTCGCCTCTTCTGCACCTGCGCCAGCATTCTGCTTGACCCCGGCTGGTTCCACGGCCGGGGCTGGAGTACCCTCCCCAGCTACTTCCTGGCAGTAGTCCCCGCCGGGCCGTCTCTCCTCCCTGGGCTCACGGCATCCCAGGTCAGTGCGGGGTTGCCTCACCTCGTCACAGATGATATCATGAGGTTTCGTGGGCACAACCCACTTTGTCAACTGAAGAAGTGGGTTGTGCCCACGAAACCTCATGATACCATCTACATGGTTTGTTAGTCTTTAAGGTGCTGCTAGACTATTAGTTGTTTTATAAGTTTTTCCAGTTACAGGCTAACTCAGCTACTCCTCTGAAGCTTGTAAAAGCTAAGACCACCACATTTGGTATGCAGCTTCTTCTTACCCTAACTTAAACCAAGGTCAGGGTTTGGCTGTGCCTCGAAAATGGGAAGTGATGGGAATAGGACTATTTCCCAGAACATGGAAAGGGATGGAGCAGAAAGAGGAGGAATGTGAAAGTGAAAGTGGCCACTAGAGGCAGCTGCAGCACCAAGAGAATGGCCAGCAAGCTTGGGCTCTGCCATCTTGCCTGCCAGAACACCAGTAAGGAGGCCCCCCTTCCTAAAACCTGGAGTCTACAGGTCAGAGTGACTGCTGGAGGGAGGAAGCCCCTGGAGCCTGGTTCCCCCAGACAGTCTGCAGGCCACAAAGGAACAGAGCAACAGGCAGGCCTGCTAGAAGGGGAGCTCAAGCTGTAGAGACTCCTACACTAAACTCCAGAGGTCTCAGGTGCAAATCTGCCTGAGGGCAGTTACACTAACAGTGATAGTGAAAATATAATGGTAATATGTGCTTTATGAAACTAGAAAGGATGACAATAGCTAGTTTTCCCTGATATAACTGAATCCTTTGACTTAAATGAAGTCAATAGAAAAACTAAGGTTAACTTAAACAGGAGTAGGGTTGGATCCAGAGAAGATGTATAATTGAGACAGATGCTCTTTGTTAACGTCTATTCTGAAATTAAAGCCACTTAGCATCTTACCCAAATCCACTGAAGTAAATGGGAGTCTTCCCATTAGCTTTAACAGGCTTTGGATGAGGCCCTAGTTAAGAGCCTTAATATGGATTTAGATGCTTAACTTAAGGTACCCAAGTTTAAAATTGTTTAAAATTGTTGTCTTTAGAGCAGGGTTGGCAACATACAGCACGTGTGCCATAAGTGGCACACAAGATGATTTTTGAGTAGCACGCGCAATGAAAGCCTAACAGCACAGGACAAGGAGCCTGAGCAGGTCCCTGGTGTGAGGGAGGGCGTAGCATTGAGGGATCTCCCCCCTGGACAGATGCTCTTCTGCCATTGGTGTGAAGGGCCAGGCGGCTCCTGTCCTAGGTGCGGCACACACCTTTCCTCGCTCAGAGGTGGTGGTGGCAGCCGGGGAAGAAGGTGGCTGGGAGGAGGTAAGGCGTTCGTTCGGGCAGTACCTCGCTCTTCATGGAGGAAATAAGGGCAGCGCCCTGATTCTTAGATGGGGAACCACAGCCAAGGAGCCTTAGGGTTTGTGGGGTAGCCACAAGACCCTGTGAGGGGGTGTGCAAGAGCGGAGGGTTGATCAGCCTGGGAGACAGAAATCCCATTGCTACTCTACTGTGCGCTGCCAAACAAGCATGTACAGAGTGGCGACTGCTGCTGCACTATCAGGCAGGGGCGATTCTTGAGTCCCTCAGAGGCTGGTAGCGGCTGGAGAGGGAGCAATGTGCAATTAAACTGCTTTCCTCTCCTCAGTCCTAGCTCCCAGCTAGCGAATTTGCAAAAAGACTTCAACTGATAGGCAAGAAACATCAGATTTCTGATCTTCACTCTCCTTAAATCACCTGGTAGGGGGTTGCAGAAGCTTGTGGGTTTGTACGGAAGAAAGCAACCCTTAAAGTGCAATTTGGGGTAAGGATGTTAAAATGTGGTTAATTGACTAATAGACAGGCACTTCTGCATTCCTCCTTTGAAATGTACAAGAGCCTCAAAGGAGGAATGTGGAAGTGTCTATAGACTAGTCAAAAAACTGTCTGATAAGCAAATGCTTATTGGATAGTCAACCAGTCACCAGTCTTTAGCATCCTTAATTTGGGGATGCCCGTTGAGTATTGTAGGCACTGAAGCATGTATTTCCTCTGAGCACAGAGCTGATATGACCAGAAAGAAAGACAAAGAAAGCAATGTTTCCACAATGTCTCTCTGTTCTTATCTATGCAGGTGCTAAGTGTTGTCAAATACGTTTAAATGGTTTTTCTCTTCAATAGATATTAATGGCATGTGGTAAGATGTTTATACGGTGAAAGAATTTACAGTATTGTGGCTATTTACATTCACTGTAAGATCTGCATCTTAATTTAAATAGAAGTGAATAAGTTAAATCTTGGCACACCACTTCAGAAAGGTTGCCAACCCCTGTTCTAGACTCTGGATGCTAAAAAAAAGTTGTATATACCAGAAATCTTCTTCCATGACTCTAAGTTATATGTGTGTTAAAGTAAAACAAAGAAAACTATTATTAACTATTATTATTTTAATGAGTTAGAGTTAACCACATGCATCTGACGAAGTGGGTCTTTGTCCACAAAAGCTTATGCTCCAAAAAATCTGTTAGTCTATAAGGTGTCACAGGACTTCTCGTTGTTTATGCAGATTCAGACTAATATAGCTACCCCTCTGATACTTGACAATGTTTTGCATTCCTATTCCATGTAATTAACTCCCATGTTAAATTCTCTCTAGGATACAACATATGTGCAGTCTATTGCACCACTAAATTAAGGTTACACTGCATTTTGAACATAATGAAAGAATAAGATTTCTCTTTTGCACTTTAAAGATTGAATTTAGTCTCCTCATTTAACCAGGAGATCCTGCATGATCTAAAAATAAAAAAGGAGTCATATAAAAAATGGAAACTAGGACAAATTACAAAGGATGAATATAGGCAAACAATACAGGAATGCAGGGGTAAGATTAGAAAGGCAAAGGCACAAAATGAGCTAAAACTAGCTACAGACATAAAGGGAAACTAGAAGACATTCTATAAATATATTAGAAGTAAGAGGAGGTTAGGTTAGGCCCACTGCTCAGTGAGGAGGGAGAAACAGTAACAGGAAACTTGGAAATGTCAGAGATGCTTAATGACTTCTTTGTTTTGGTCTTCACTAAGAAGTCTGAAGGAATGCCTAACCTAATGAATGCTAGTGGGGAGGGGGTAGGTTTAGAGGATAAAATAAAAAAAGAACAAGATAAAAATCACTTAGAAAAGTTAGATGTCTGCAAATCATCAGGGCTTGAGGTAATGCATCCTAGAATACTCAAGAACCCGATAGAGGAGGTATCTTAGCCATTAGCTATCATCTTTGGAAAATCGTGGAAGACAGGAGAGATTTCAGCAGACTGGAAAAGAGCAAATATAGTGCCCATATGTAAAAAGGGAAATAAGAACAACCCAGGAAACTACAGACCAGTCGGTTTAACTTCTGTGCCAGGAAAGTTAATGGAGCAAGTAATTAAGGAAATCATCTGCAAACACCTAGAAGATAATAAGGTGATAGGGAACAGCCAGCATGGATTTGTAAAGAACAAATCATGTCAAACCAATCTGATAGCTTTCTTTGATAGGATAACAAGTCTTGTGGATAAGGGAGAAGCGGTGGATGTGGTATACCTAGACTTTAGTAAGGCATTTGATACAGTCTCGCATGATATTCTTATCAATAAACTAGGCAAATACAACTTAGATGGGGCTACTATAAGGTGGGTGCATAACTGGCTGGATAACTATTCTCAGAGAGTAGTTAGTAATGGTTCACAGTCCTGCTGGAAAGGCATAACAAGTGGGGTTCTGCAGGGGTCTGTTTTGGGACCTGTTCTGTTCAATATCTTCATCAACAATTTAGATATTGGCATAGAGAGTATGCTTGTTTGCAGATGATACGAAGCTGGGAGGGGTTACAACTACTTTGGAGGATAGGGTCATAATTCAGAATGATCTGGACAAATTGGAGAAATTGTCTGAGGTAAACAGGATGAAATTTAATAAGGACAAATGCAAAGTACTCCACTTAGGAAGGAACAATTAGTTTCACACGTACAGAATGGGAAGCGACTGTCTAGGAAGGAGTATGGCAGAAAGGGATCTAGGGGTTCTAGTGGACCACAAGCTAAATATGAGTCAACGGTGTGACACTGCTGCAAAAAAAGCAAACATGATTCTAGGATGCATTAATAGGTGTGTTGTGAGCAAGACACTAGAAATCATTCTTCCACTCTACTCTGTGCTGATTAGACCTCAGTTGGAGTACTGTGTCCAGTTCTGGGCACCACATTTCAAGAAAGATGTGGAGAAATTGGAGAAGGTCCAGAGAGGAGCAACAAGAATGATTAAAGGTCTAGAGAACATGACCTATGAAGGAAGACTGAAAGAATTGGGCTTGTGTAGTTCGGAAAAGAGAAGATTGAGAGGGGACATGATAGCGGTTTTCAGGTATCTAAAAGGGTGTCACAAGGAGGAGGGAGAAAAATTGTTCTCCTTGGCCTCTGAGGATAGAACAAGAAGCAATGGGCTCAAATTGCAACAAGGAAGGTTTAGGTTGGACATTAGGAAAAACTTCCTAACTGTCAGGGTGGTTAAACACTGGAATAAGTTGCCTAGGGAAGTTGTGGAATCTCCATTTCTGGAGATATTTAAGAGCAGGTTAGATAAATGTCTATCAGGGATGGTCTAGACAGTACTGGGTCCTGTCATGAGGACAATCTCTTGAGGTCCCTTTCAGTCCTAGTATTATATGATTCTATGAAAATAAATCACCTATTAAGTATTGTGTCCAGTTCTAAGCACCACCATTCAGTGGCACAGGAACATTTTTAGTAGTAGGTACTGAAAGCCAGCCCCCTTACTCTTGTCTGTTCATCCCTCCCTGGACTTGATGACCTCCTGAGGTCTCTTTCAGCTCTATGGTTCTATGATTCTCCCCCAAGCTCAGGGAGCGTGTGGGGCCAGAAGTCAGGCAGCTGGGACCAAGGGTGGGGCTAGCAGCTAGGATCCCAGCATGGGACTGTCAGCCAGGACCCTGGTGTGAATCAGCAGCCACTGGGATTCTTGGCAGGTCTAGAAAACATGATTAATGAGGGAAGATTGAAAAACACTGGATTTGTTTCGTCTGGATAACAGAAAACTGGGCATGATAAGAGTTATCAAGTACAGGTTGGACCTCCCTGGTCCAGCACGTTTGGGACCTCACTGGTCCCAGATGAGGGATTTTTCCAGACCAGGGGAGGTCATTTCTGGCTCCCCTGATACCGCCCTCCCTTCCCATGAGGGTAGTTAAGCAAAGGAATAAATTGCCTCCAGGTTGCGAAATCTCTATCAATGCAAGTTTTTAAGAACAGATTAGATGAACCCTTGTTATGGATGTTCTAGTTATTATTTAGTCCTACCATGTGTGCAGGAATTGAATGACATGATCCTTCCAATCTTACATTTCTGTGGCTTTATGATTCCATAGGACAATTTATTATTTATGTCATTTCATAAATAAAATATTTATTAACTTTTGCAACAAAAATAATTTTAAATGTTCTCTTTCTGAAGTTTTTCCACACATTTCTTTGTGTCTCTCTAGCAGCTAAATAATTCAGGAGTCCTAACTCCCTTCTGTAGCCTGAGAACAGTACTTCCTCTTAATGAGCAGTTATTACTAATAAAAATGTTTGCATTTTTCTAGTATTGATAGACAATTGAAACATGTCTATCAAATACTCCCATGCATTTAAATTATTTTGTAGTAGGAATAAACACACTCAAAATATTTACCAACTCTTAAAATGCTTCCTCTGGAAGACATCAATGAAATACTACCTATATTGTGTTAATGAATATATTGTGTTGAGGAATATGAAGTTCTAGGAACATGTAATTTATAGCATTTCCTGGGAAAACTCTTGAGCACAGAGTCAATACTAGTTAAGTGGTTATAGATGGGTTTCTAATCTTCAGGAAACATTTGGAAAATGTTTTGTATAAAATAAATTAATGATAGGAAGATGAGTTACGTAAATGGATAGGTATATTGAATATTTCTTTATTATAAAGCCAGAAATTCCATACGCACAGGAAAGCACTGTCATTTTTCTAGCTACATCTTTCTAGGAACCATAGACTCGGTCATAAGACAACATTACTGGTTTCCTCCTACTTCATAAAGTATTGTAAATAACTGATATATGAAAAATTCTCACCGTCTAGACCAGAGGTGGGCAATAATTTTTAAAAGGGGACCACTTTCAGAAATTTCTGACGTGGCCCCGGGCCACCTGGGTGGAAGGGGTGGGGCAAGGAGACTTCTTGTGCCTTCCCCCACTCCGATTGGCCTGGGGTAGGGGTGCGCAAGAAGTCTTCCCGCTTCTTCCCTCCCTCCGTCCCCCACCCTGCCCCCTAGAGAGAAATACCAGCTGTTTTAAAACAGCTGGCAGCTCCCTCCACACACCTAGCAGAAGGAGACATCACACACTCTCCCTGCCCCCAGGCCAATCAGGGCCTGGGGGCTGGGGAGTGAGCGAAGTCTGCTCGCCCCACAAGAGCGTATGGTGGCTAGAGAGACACTTCAGCTGTTTTAAACCAGACGGCGTGCCTCTCTAGCCCAGGGGTGGGCAAAGGGCCCTCTGTGGGCCAGATTCGGCCCATAGCTACCCTGTCACTTCCCCACTCCTGAGCCAAGCAGGGTCTGAGGGCGCGGGAGTGCGTAGCGGCTAGAGAGACATGCCAGCAGTTTTAAAACAGCTGGCGTGTCTCTAGACACCACACGCCCCTGGCAGGGCAGGAAAAGGACACAAGAGGATTTGCACGCTTTCCACCCCAATGCCCTGATTGGCCTGGGGGTGGGAAGTGAGCAAAGCTCTTCCACCCCGCCAAAGGCGCGTGGCAGCTAGAGATAAAAGCCGGCTGTTTTAAAACTGCTGGCTGTCTCTCTAGCTGCTGGTTGCTCTTCCAGGGCCGATGAGACTTCACGCACTCCCCCACCCCTAAGCCTTGATTAGCTTGGGGGTGGGGGAGTGGCAGGGCATTCGCGGGCCAAATCTACTGGGTTGGCAGTCTGGATGCAGCCCACAGAGGGCTCTTTGCCCACCCCTGGTCTAGACTAATAGCCAATAATAAGAACCATCTTTAAGCCATCCTTATATGAAATAAACTCATATGACATATTATAGCATCAAAGATACTAAATTATAGTTGTTAATATGACAAAGGATAATTAAATCATTCCACAAGAGGAGCAAATTCTACAATACATAGGCAAAATTAAGGTACATTTGAATATTTGTGTTAAAAAGCATTTGAAATAACAGAACTGAGATATTATGCCAAATTTGCCACCACAATATGCCAACATTAGCAAACAGAAGAGGGATCCAACAGTGGAAAGTGTTCACAGGGGAACAGATTTTATCTGGAAATAGCAAACAACTTCATTGCATGAAAAGGAGAGAGAGGATGAGGCCAGCCCAGTCACAAGTAGGTAATTTTGGCCAAAAATGAAGTGCTATCAGGGGAGTTGGACAGCCATCAAATGCAGCAGTTCCTGATGGTGAATTGCTGTGGAGTAGCTCTGATAGGAATAAAATACAAGTTGCTCATACTTACTAGAACTCTGACTACTGAAACACTACTTGGCCTCTGGAAAGATAAGTCACCCGAAATAGTGCAACCCTCAGGTTATGTGTTTTGCACCTCATTGACCCAGCTTTGTGGAATTTAACTCATTATCCTTTAAGGATATGCATGCAAGAATTAAGCAGCAAGACAATTTTATGGAACTATGTAGTATTTTTAGATTAACAATCATTTGTACACCTTTTGCATAGCTTTTGATCTAAGTAAAATAAGGAAGAGAACTTCCAGGTAAGATATTGCTAAAAGTGCTGAAGAATATACATTGTGGATTTTAAATGTATTTTTATTACTGAAGTCGGGAATGCTTGGTGGTGTTTACTAGATCTAAAATAAATAAATAAATAAATTACATTAAATTAAATAAAATGACTGTGCATACTAATAGTATCTGTTTCCCCCCCAGTTGTACAACTAATATATAGAGACTGTGCTGACCATTATGCAGCAGGTAGAAGCAGTAATGGAATCTACAGAGTTATTCCCGATCCAAAAACTAATAGTTTTGAAGTTTATTGTGACATGGAATCAATGGGAGGTGGCTGGACAGTGCTACAGATGCGTCAAGATGGTAGCACTAACTTCAACAGAACATGGAATGACTACAAAAATGGCTTTGGAAATCTGAGCGGGGAGTTTTGGCTGGGAAATGATAAAATTCATCTTCTAACCAAAAGCAAGGAGATGCAACTGAGAATTGAGATTGAAGATTTCAATGGTAAAAGAGAGTATGCTAAATATGAACAGTTCTATGTAGCCAATGAATATCTCAAGTACCGTCTAAGTGTCAGTGGTTATAGTGGTACTGCTGGAGATGCCATGCACTTCAATAAACATTACAACCATGATCAAAAATTCTTTACTACCCCAGACAAAGACAATGATATGTATCCATCAGGAAATTGTGGGGCTTACTACAGCTCTGGCTGGTGGTTTGATAAATGTTTGTCTGCCAATCTAAATGGCAAATACTATCACAAAAAATACAAAGGTATTCGCAATGGGATTTTCTGGGGCACCTGGCATGATTTTTCCCATGATATTCCAAATGGTTATAAGCAAGCTTTTAAACAGGTAAAAATGATGATCAGACCCAAAGTCTTTATGCCATAAATCAGTATCCTCTGCTGTAATGAGTTTGTATAAGGTCATACTTAAAACTATCATACTTACTCAGTATCATATTCAAAATGCAAATATTAGGAGTATTTTAACATTCAATTTAATATAATCCTTCCAAGATGAAAGTGTCTCAACATAAAATGTTTATAGATCCCCTGTCTTGCCTCATAAAGTCTCAGGGGGTAGCTGTGTTGGTCTGTAACTTTAAAAACAATTAGTAGTCCTGTGGCACCTTAGGGCATGTCTACACTAGGAAATTATTTCAAAATAACTTATTTCAAAATAATAACTCCCAAAATAACTATTTTGAAATAGCATGTCCACACTACAGGGCTGCCGTTTTTTTTTTAAAAAGCTCCGTTTCAAAAGAAGCGGCAGCCATCTTTATGCAAATGAAGCATGGGATATTTAAATCCCGACTTCATTTGCACTTTCAATGTGCCTAATCTACATCTCTCTGTTGACAGAGAGGTGTAGTCTAGACACAGCCTTAATGTTCATTTAGAGTCCCAGGAAGCACTGGAGAGCAATTACTTTGAAGGATTCTGGGGAGTAGTTATTTTGAAATAGCAGCAGTGGACCATCCACACTACCACTATTTCAAAATAATAATTTTGAAATAAGTGTTATTCCTCGGGGAAAGCAGGAGTAATTATTTCAAAATAACCAGCCCTTTATTTCAAAATAATGGGCTCGATAGTGTGGACGCTCTGCTTGTTATTTCAAAATAATTCCCTAGTATAGGCCAGGGCTATGAGATTAACAAAAAGATATAGTATCGTGCGCTTTTGTGGGTAAAACCCACTTGATTGGTTGAACTGGGCTTTACCCATGAACAGGCCCAGCCAAACAGTTCGCAGGGCCCAACGCAGCATGCTGACAGCAGGGCCCTGCTGGTGGATGCTCTAATTTAAGTCAAACCCAGTTGAGGGGTTTCAGAGTCCAGCCCAGGCAGCACAAGTTGCTCACTGGATATATTCAACAACATGCCGTCCAGGTCAGATTCTCTGCTGACCTGTGTGACTCTCCTGTCCAAACAGATAAAACACAATGTGCGGCAGACAGGGAGAAAGGCAAGCAACTTGGGGCTGCATCCTGGCTCATTAGGACCAGAGCTGTCAACATACATGCGGGCCGAGCCAGCTCCCACAGCCTTACCAATGCAGCCAGGCTGGAGCCCAGACACCCACAGAGGGTAGTGGGGGGACCCCAGCTGGGGCAGTGGCAAGGTGCCAGGCTGCGGGGCTGGCTGGGCAGGTACTTATGGAGATCTTCTGCATGAAGGCCAGCAAGATGAGCAGCAGCAGCAGCTCTACAGCGATGCAGGTGACCAGCTTGTCCAGCGTCAGCTCCAGCCACAGCCCCTTGTACTTGGGTGGTGTGGGGCCCAAGACAACCGCCTTACTTGCCTTGCCCTAAGGCTGGGCCTGCACATGAAAGCTCAAGATACTATATATTTTTGTTAGTCTCTAAAGTGCCACAGCACTACTCTCTGTTTTGCCTTATAAAGACAGTTTTAATGCATCAGAGATAAATCCTGAATTTGAAGGCATTGATTTTAATGTTTTACATCAATTATCTTTATATGTCTATGTAAATATTCTAAAGAACATTTTTGATAGATCATTTATACTTTTAACATCTGCAGCATAACATGTTTCTTCAGCCTACAATTTTTAAGGACTTCTACAAAAGGCAGCTGAATGAAAATACATATATTTTGCCTGAAAATATCTCTCAAGCATTTATGATTTTATATATATATATATATATATATATATATATATATAGTTAGGATGTAATTTGTATCTACTATATGCTTATAACAGTAGCGGAGAAGGCGCGAGCCCTTTAAGTAGAAGCATATAAAGGGCTCTCGTGTCCCAAGCTTCCAGGCAACACTCTAGCAGTGAAGCGGGGGAACAGTGAGCTCTTTAAATAGCAGGAGTTGAAAGGGCTCGCGTCTCCCATCCTCCGCTAACATGATACCTGGGATCCACAGGGGAGATGTGAGCCCTTTCAACTCCTGCTATTTAAAGACCCTACCCCTTCTGCCCAAGGCCCCGCCCCTTCTGCCTGAGGTCCCACCCCTTCAAAGTGCCCCCCTAGAAAAATTATTACCCACCCCTGCCTTAGAGCCTAACATCCTGTGGTTTCACACCCAAATGTCACTTCCCCTGCATCTTCTATTCAAGGTGAACTTCACAAGGTTGCAGGGATTCAAACTTAATTTTTTTTAACTTGTTGGAATTTTTAATGTATAATTAGGAAAAAAAGATTATGTAGAAAAACACACATATTTATACAATCAGAGTAGGGTCCCCCCACATTTGATGAGCTTGTCTCCATTAATATCAAAGAAAAATTACATCCAGTGAATGACTTTTTTATACAATGGACAGAAGGGAAGCAGAGATTTTCTTGTTATTGATACTCTAAGAAATAAAATATAAACAGATGTTTAAACATTTCATGAATTACAAACCAAAGAGACATCCCAAGTCATATAATGATTGCTGTACATAGTGAATGTAAATGTGACAATATTAAGGCCTTGGCTGTACTTAGACAGGGTTTGCCAGTATAGGTACACTGACAAACCCTCCCAGTGCAGACACAGGTTATACTGGCTCCCAGAATGAAATAAGCTATCATGGGAGAAAGACTTTTTGCTGGTATAACTGCATCTACAGGTGGGCTTTTCCTGGCATAGTTATGACAGTTAGGGGTATGACTTTTCCCTAATCAACATAGCTATGATAGCAAAACTTTTGTGTGTAGTCAGGTCCAATATTTACAAACATGACATTTACTACTTTTCAGTATTCCAAATGAACTGTGCATTAGTGATTTATATACAATGATTTATGGTGACAGTGACCAAATTATAAGATATTAATATATTTTAAAGGTATGATAAGTATTTTGAAGGATATTTTGATGTAAAATGTCATTTGCTTTATTATATTTTCATTTTAAAAGATGGATGAAAGATTTTAATACTATTAGATGTATAATCTTTGCTTAAGAACACATTTTGAAGTTACATTATATTTATTTCAGGATAAAAAGGAATTAAACAAAGTTTTTGATGCACTGGCCAAAAGAGCAATTTTTATTTGAATATTTGTATATTTAATCATTTGCTATAAAGTGCACTAATTGTTCCTAAACCATGAAAAAAATGTTTGGAAACTTATTACTCAGCAAATTTGTTACAAGTGAAACTAATCTTTGTTTCTTGTTTAAATGCTCCTTTTTAAAAAAAATACAGACATTTCAAAAACAGACTACAGAACTCTAATTTATTCTATTTACAGTATTTTTGACAGATGTGAAAAGGGAAAAAAATTTTCTAATGTATATATATTTTAAGCTGGATACTCCCTACCTAGAACTATTGGGCTGGATTCTTCAGTTATTCACATTAGTATATATACTTTTATACAAGTATAACTTCATTAATTTCAGAGATGTTACTCTCAATTTACACTGGTATGAATAAAAGCTTATTCATACCCATTATGTTCATATGACAGTTATACAGGTTGAAGCTCTCTAATCCAGCACTCTCCGGTTTGGAAACATCCGTCGTCTGGAATGATTTTGGTTAGTTTTTCATGGGTGTGGCCAAGTTTCCTGTGGTCCCATAAAGTTTGTTTACAGCCACCAGTCCTAGCTCTCAATGTTCTGTGCTGTTATTTAGCTCTAATTTACCCCTAAATGTCCTCTAACAACCCAGTAAGCAGTGGAAGTGTTGGTAATGCTGCTAGACAATATTGACCTCCAGTGGTCTGAAAGATTCTCTGGTTTGGATCTGGCCAGGTCCCGAGAGTTCTAGACTAGAGAGGTTCAACTTGTAATACTTGTTTTAAAGATTCATTGTGCTGAATCCTCAAAAAACAGTACCTCACAAATAATTAATTTGATGTTCTATAACAATTCAAACACTGATGAAACAGACTGCAGTAAACTAACTCAGAATTGCCAAATGTTGACAAAAGGGATGCAGAATGTTACACAGCTGGCTCTGGGTACATTCCACTTATAGAGTTGCAATCCATGGACACTATAGGTGAGCACATTACACCAATGGCTGATTTTTCAGACTTCATTCTCAGACAGGTTGCTCATATACTACTGAAGAAGATTTGGGTCCCCAGACCCTGTAGTTTTCATAGGCTGTATTTCCATATTAAAGATAAGGTAGCTGTAAACTGATCTATTTTATAAATTATGTGAGACGATTGGGCTTCCATATAGTTGTCAATATGATCCTTACAGGACAAAATCTAGCATCCCTGAATTAAAGCATTTAAAAATATTTTACACAACCTAAACACTCACTTTCTTTATACATGGGCTTAATAATGCAAAGTATGTCTTTCAATTTGCAGAAAACACATATGTGATAATTTTTTTAATCTAATTAATGCACTTGTCTTTTTTATCTGGATACAGTTAAATGTTGAATTCTTAGTAACGAGGAGGTTTTCAAGCCAAAGTCCTATGGGATACTTTTTCCACAGAATATGAAACAAAACTCATCTGTTTAAAATGATCAGCCAAGCATGTTATAATTTCTTGGCATTCCATGGGTTGTTTAAACAAAGAAACTACCAAGAACGAAGGTCAAAGAATATCTTTAGTACTAAAAGCCATATCACTTTGTGGCATTGCTTTAAA
Organism: Pelochelys cantorii; assembly: GCA_032595735.1. NCBI lineage: Eukaryota > Metazoa > Chordata > Testudines > Trionychidae > Pelochelys > Pelochelys cantorii. The sequence goes on along the minus strand of CM064326.1, from coordinate 324,558,821 downwards.
GCAAACAGCACTGATTTGCCATTTTTCATGCAAGTAACAGGCCTTAAATGGTCTTTTGTTTACATAGGGGTCTTCCAAAACTTCAGAAAAGACCTATTTAAGATACTGAGTTACAAACATTTCTTTAAGAAGTTTTTCATGCGTCAGACTACAACTATGTTTAAATTTATCTGACATTTTCAAGGAAGTTAAGATGGGATAAGGTGAGACCACACCTGGAACACTGTTTTTATAATTTAACTACTGCAGCACATTTTTTTAAAGGGGGCATTCTGCAATTGAAAAAAAATAACAGAAAAACACAAAGTATTACCTAAAGGTTTACATTTTCTCAATTTTATAAAGATCCAAATAATGATTTGCCAAAGAGATAGGTCTGAAGTATAAATTCACCACTGTGTTTTCGCTTCATTCTTCAGAGGTTAAAGAGATGAATATTATGCTTCGTATAAAACTGATGAAATTAAGATAGTTTGCAAAGAAACACAGCTAAGCAGTATGTTATACGCAAATGTGAACTTGCTGAACTACTAACTGAGAGATATAACTTGTCATTTAAGTCAGCTTCTATACCACATGACTAGAGGATAGTTAATGTGATGTTCATTTTTTTAAAAGACTCCAGAGGTGATCCCAGAAATTACAGGCCAGTAAACCTAATTTCAGTACCAGGCAAAAGGGCTGAAACTATAGTAAAGGACAGACCAACCCGACACAGAGGTGAACATGATCTGGTGGGGAAGAGTCAAAATGGTTTTTGTAAAGGGAAATCATGCCTCACCAAACTACTAGAATTTGCTGAGAGGCCAAAAAGCATGTGGACAAGGGAAATTCAGTGCACAGAGTGTACTCAGATTTTCCATCAATGTGCAGCAACAATCAAAAACAGAATCTTGGGAACCACTAGAAAAGGGATAGATAATAAGACAGAAAATAGCATATTGTCTCTATATAAATCTATTGTATGCCCACATCTCAAATACTGTGTGCAGTTTAAGTATATAAAAAGTTGGTTAAATAGGTAACCTTGTAATTGCTGAAAATCTCAGTGGTTAAACACGTGGTGGGCTCTGCAGTCTAAAAGCTTAAACAAGCTTTAAGACTGCAGAGCCTACAGCAAAGCCTCCCCTCTCCTTGCTGCAGAGAACCTGCCTCCCTGGGAGCCAGCATGTAACCTGCAGTGGGGAGCTGGGCTGGGCCTGCCATCAACAGGGGTTACTCTGGCCGGCCAGAGGAGCCCCTGCCTTCAATGAGCCCTCTGGGGCTGGAACAGTCCCTGCCCAGGATGGGCAGGGAGCTGTTCCAGCCCCAATAGTTAACTGCAAATGGTAAGCATTACTCATTTAGGGTGATGCTTACTGGTTAGCCTGTTAACCTTTCATATCCCTAGTACAGCCCTGGTCACCCCCATCTCAAAAAAGATATATTAGAATTAAAAAAGGTACAGAAAAGGACAACAAAACTATTAAGGGTATGGAACAGCTTCCACATAAGGAGAGATTAATAACAATGGGACTTTTCAGCTTGGAAAAGAGATGACTAAGGGAGGATATGAGAGAGTTCTATAAATTCATCACTGGTATGGAGAAAGTAAATAAGGAAGTGTTATTAAGTCCTTCTCATAATACAAAATTAGGGGTACCAAATGAAATGAATAGGCAGCAGGTTTCAAACAAACAAAAGGAAGTATTTCTTCACACAATATAGTCAACCTGTGGAACTCTTTGCCAGAGGATGTTGCCAAGACTATTACAGGGTTCATAGCAGGGCCGGATTAAGGGGGGGGCTAGCCGGGCAGCTTCCCGGGGCGCCAACCTATGGGGGGTGCCTGATGGCAGCTGTAAGGGGCGCCATGCGCCCGGGGCCGGGGGCCACGCGGCACCCCTTAGAGCTGCAATCAGGCGCCGCGCACCCAATTGTAGCTGTAAGGTGCGCAGCGTGCCGGGGGGTGGGGCTGTACATGCGCCGTGCACCCGGGGGCAGAGCCGCGCATGCGTCGCGTGCCCGCTGCCTGGGGCGCAGGAGTTGCTCGAGCCGGCTCTGGTTCATAGATACATTTATGGAAAATAGCCAAAATGGGCAGAGATGGTGTCCCTGGCCTCCGTTTGATAGAAGCTGGGAACAAGTGATGGGATAAATCATTTGATGATTACCTATTCTGTTCATTCTCTCTCAAGCACCTGGCAATGGCCACTGGCAGAATATAGGATCCTGGGCTAGCTGAACCTTTGGTCTGACCCAGTATCACCATTCTTATGTTCATATACAATCCCTGGAATGTGTAAAGAATTTCCTTTGCTGAAATGATGTGTTCCAGTCAGATGATTGTTTTAGGCAAAGTAAGTGTGCACAACTCCCTCAAATGTAATGGAATTACAACTGCTTCTGCCAAAGGTGAATTTGGCCAAGATCTTCAAAATTAAATCCCACAGAAAACTGTTTTAAGACAATAGATCAGATTCTAATTCCCTTATTCAAGTCCTTCCAGTACAAAATTGTAAATACATTATGGTACAGCACACTGTCACAGCTTTCCTCATTCAAATGGGAGAAGGGAGCGATAGGCTTCTGGACTAAACAAAGGGCAGAGAGTATATGAGGCCTCCAAACCTCATGGCTACGTCTACACTGCAGTCTTTTTGTGCAAGAACTGTTTTGCGCAAGAGTTCTTGCGCAAGAGAGCATCCACTGGTGGGACGCTCTTGCGCAAAGACCTCCCCCTGGAACCACTTAGGACAGGGCAAAAGGGCACCAGTACCTTTCGGGGGTGGGGGCCGGAGCCCTGCTGAGACATGTGCTTAAAGGGATCTCCCTGGACAGCCGTTTCTCTGCTGCTGCATGCTGTGGGACCTCTCATAGGGACTGAAAGCTGTAGCAGTGCCTGTTGTGGTTGCCGTCTGCCTCACTGGACACCACAGTTTGTGCCCGAGTACCGAGTGCCTTTGGGGACTTTTGCCTTCTCCTTGCTGTGCCATGGAGCCAGGGATGGCCCCGTGCCAGCTCTGGCCCCACACGGCCATTGTGGAGTGCATGTAGCTGCTGCTCTACGCTGCCTTGCTACTCCTGCACAAGCTCGACAGCGAGCTCAATCCGGACTCCCTCTCCCTGGATGCGGCGGCTTCGCTGTGGCATCCCTACCCAACTGTGGAGAGGCGATACTGGAGACTCGACACCATTTCCGACTGGTGGGACCAGCTGGTCCTGGAGCAATGGGACAACCAGCAGTGGCTCCAGAACTTTAGGATGCGGAAGCAGACGTTCCTGGAGCTGTGTGCCTGGCTCGCCCCTGCGCTCCACAGACATGACACCCAGCTGCGGCCCGCCATCCCCATCAACAAGAGGGCCGCCATGGCCCTGTGGAAGTTGGCCACCTGGACAGCTACCGCTCGGTGGCACACCAGTTCGGGGTGGGCAGGTCCACAGTGGGTGCCATCTTGATGCAGGTAAGACCCTCGGGGGGGCTGCAGTCCCTGCCCAGGGGAAGGGAAGAGTCCAGCCTGGCAGGGGTAGCAGGGGTGGGGGAAGCCCCGTCACCCAGGGGCGTGTGCCGTCTCTCCCTCACATAGCCCTGCTGGTGGGGGGGGGGGCGCTCTGGGGAGAGGGGGCCCTGGCAAGTTTGGGGGGAGAGGGCTTTAGAGGAGGGTGGGCACCCCCCAAGGGCTCATGCACCTGCCCTGCCTCATTCTGTGTGTTCCCTGTGTTTCTGTGTGCCCTTCTGCAGGTAGTCAGAGCCATCAATGACATCCTGCTCAAGAGGATCATCTGCCTGCAGGACGTGGACGCAACTGTGGCTGGCTTCACTGCCCTGGGCTTCCCCAACTGCGGGGGAGCCGTGGATGGGACCCACATCCCCATCCAGGCACCGGAGCATCGAGCGGCCCACTTTATCAACTGCAAGGGGTACTTTTTGATCCTGCTCCAGGCCCCTGTGGACCACTGAGGCCACTTCATGGACAAATATGTGGCGTGGTCAGGCAGGGCACGTGATGCCCGCATCCTCCGAAACTCTAGCCTCTTTCATAGGATGGAGGCAGGCACTTTCTTCCCCCAGTGGGAATTGATGGTTGGGGACATCTACATGCCACTGTGCATCGTGGGGGATGCGACCTACCCCCTCATGCCGTGGCTGATGTGGCCGTACACCGGATCCATGGACCCCGGCTCGGAAAGATTCAACCTGCACCTGAACTGGGCCTGCAACCAGGTGGAGTGCGCCTTTGGACGGCTAAAGGCGAGATTCTGTTGTCGGCTCACCCGTCTCGACGTGGGCGAGCAGAACATCGCGGAGGTTGTCTCAGCATGTTGTGTGCTGCACAACATAGCAGAGCAGAACAGAGGCATAGCAAGGGTGTTATGCGCCCAGGGGCAAAGGAAAAATTTCCGCCCCCGCCCCCGCCACCATGTGGCATGGCCCTGAACCTGGTGCACAGCTGAGGGGAACTTGTACCGCATCTTCCCCCACCCCCTACAGTTTGGGGCCGGGCTCCCACATGCACTAACCTGCCAGTGGAGATGGAGGAGGGTCGGGCTTGGAGCAGAGAGGCAGGGAGGAGGCTCCAGCTGCCGGTGGCAGGCAGAGTAGGAGCACGTGAGCTGAGGGATGACGGGGGGAGCAGAATGGGATTAAATTGGCGCCTCCCTAGCATGGTGCCCAGGGGCAACTGACCCTTCCGGCCCCCTCACTACACCACTGCCCCCCCTCCTGCAGATCTATCATCTTATGCATGTGTAAGATCTGCAAGAGCCATCCCATGAATCTGCAGTTAGTGTCTGTGGCGCCTGCTTCTCGGTGGTGTCTCAATGCGGCCACATTCACCTCCAAAGAGGGGGCTTCCCAAAGCAGGCCCTCGCTGCTGACCCCCAAGGCATCCACAGGTCCAGTCTCCTTTCAATGGGCCCACTTCCCAGGGCTCATTGATCTTGGATCTGGCTTCCATCCCCTCTCCAACCTTTGCAACTGCCCAGAGGTGCTCACCTTCTGCCTTATACATTCCTACCTCATTCACCCCACAGGGACAGTCTCTGCCTCACTTGTCCTAGGGACTATTCTACCAAGACATAATACAAAGTTTCCATGTAAAAGGACTCAATACAAAGCGAAAAAATTCAATGAGAGAATGATTAATACAGAGACGTGTCTCCATCTGCTGCAGGGAGACACCTCTACCTGCCTCCACCCCTCTCCCCCAGAGTCTACAGCCCCATTGCAAAGTGGGGGAGGGGAAGAAAAGAGGCTGAGGCCCATCCAACGGGACTGAAGCAGTCATGAGCAAGCCATGCCCGGGAGCCATTCTCCTGTCCACTGCTGGTGCTGTGTTGCTTCAGGCACGCTGAAATGCAGTCACCTCTAGGGTGGGCTGGACAGCTGTTTAACACCTGCACAAGGTTTCAGGCATGGGGCAGTGTGGGCTGCCTTCCTGCAGAGCCCCCATCAGAACTACTGTGCCCTCCTGGCTTAGGAAAAGAATAAACAGGAGGACTGGAAATTAACCCGCCCAGTCTCATGTCCCCTAGGCAGGGAATGAGCCATCTTCATTAGGCCCCAGCTGGAGTATCATGTCCAGTTCTGGGCGCCACATTTCAGGAAACGTGGAGAAACTGGAGAAAGTCCAGAGAAGAGCAACACAAATAATGAAAGGTCTAGAGAACATGAGATATGAGGCAAGGCTGAAGGAAGTGGCCTTGTTTACCTTGGAAAAGAGAAGACCGAAAAGGGACATGAGAGCAGCTTTCAAGTATCTAAAAGAGTACCATAAGGAGGAGGAAGAAAAATTGTTCTCCTTGCCCTCTAAGGTTAGGATGAGAAGCAATAGGCTTAAATTGCAGCATGGGAGGTTTAGGTTGGATATTAGGAAAAACTTCCTGCCTGTCAGGGTGGTTAAACACTGGAATAAATTGCCTAAGGAGATTGCGGAATCTCCATCACTGGAGATATTTAAGACCAGGTTAGACAGATACCTGTCAGGGATGAACTAGGGCAACTCAATTTTGGAAGCCCCAGGGGCCACACTGATACTTATAGAACATGCCGAGGGCCTCAACTTAAGTGTGGTTGCATATGCAAGCAAATATATACAAATAGCTTCTCTCACACTGACAGGCATGAATACAAAGATTAAGGCAAGACTACACAACACACAGGCCCCATTTAAGTTAGTTCTGCTGATATTAATAAAATGCAATATTTACCCGATTTCTACCCATGTGACAGCACTTTTCATGAGCAATGACAGTCCAAGAATTTAACTACTAAAACACATATCAACAGAAGATCATTACACTGACTACTTTTTTGTTTTGGCTCCCACTCGCCGGCCACGTGTTGATCCCCACATAAACCCAAACTGCACTGCGGGGCGCAAACAAACTGGCCGTGGGCAGCATACCGAGTTATTAATAAATATTTTATAAACCTTTACCTTTTCTCTCTGCTGCCATGTCTCCTCTCCTTGCTCCATCATCTTCCCTGGTGCCTGCTGCCTCCCAACTCCTCACCCTCCTCTGCTGTCCTGACTCCTGCCCTTCTCACTGCCCTCAGCCCTCCTGTGACCTGCCCCCCTCCACCAGCCCTTCTCTCCCCCTGTGCCCACTCCTCCAGTAGCCCCACTCTGATCATGTGAGCTACCCCTCTTCATCCCCTCTTCTAACACCTCCCTCTACACACCTGCCCTGCCTCTGTCCTCTGATGCTGGTCCCTCCCCTGCAGGTGTCTACCCTTCTGCTTCACCCCCAGAATCCCCTGGCACCTGCACCTTCCCTTAGCCCTGCACCCTCCTGGTGCCTCCCCCTTCCCTCACTGCCCCTGCCCCCTTTTTCCCTGATGCCCATCCCCTCACTACTCTCTGTCCCCGTTCCCCTCACGCCCCTGTGCCCTCACACATGCCTTGCTCCATCCCCACCTTTCTCATGCCCACCCCTTCTTTCAAGCCTTCTCCCAGAACCTCCCCCTCCCCCCTTTAACCCCCAATGCCCTTACCCTCTCCTTTCCCAGCATCACCCTGTCCCTCCTCCCACTGACACCTCCCCTCCTGCCCTTTTCCTCATTGTCTGCACTTGGCCCCCTGGCATTTGTCTCTCCTCCACCCTGTCTTTTGGTACCTTCCCCTTTCTTCCCCCTCCCCCTCCGCACAAGCCCCTTCCTCTCCCACCTCTCCCCTCTCCCCGTCCACCCAAGCCCCTTCCTCCCCCCACCCTCCACACAACCCCCTTCCTCTCCCACCCCTCCTCTCCCCCCCCACACAAGCCCCTTCCTCTCCCACCTCTTTCCCCTAGTTTTCCCCCTCCCCTACCTTCTGCCTTCTACTTTGAGGGTCCGGAGTCTGCGCTCGGGCCCCAGAAGGCCCCGGACTCTGAACCCGGAGCTAGGCTGTACGGTGCAACGCAGCGCCTAGCAGTTTTAAAGTCCCAGGCCGTGACGTCATGTCACGCCCGGGTGTCCTCCCCGCTCACCTGCAAACGCTGCGCATGGCAGCAGCAGCAGCCGGCAGTGTGCACGGGCAAGGGAGAGCCAACTGAACGCTGCGCAGGCAGGGACGGTCCGGGGCCGGGGGGGATGCCCATATAACTCGCCGCCCATGCCAGGTGAGCCTGCGCAGCGTGCGCTCGCTCTCACCCCGGCCCGGCGCCCCCCTAGTGTGGCGCCCGGGGGCAATTGCCCCCCCCCCCGTCTCCCCTTCGCTATGCCTCTGGAGCAGAAGGGGGAGGCCTTCCTCCTGAGGTGGATGGCAGGCAAGGGGGCGTTCAAACAGCCCCCACAGCTACGATCCGGCAGGCACACCAGGATGGGGTGCGTATCCAAGAGGCCCTCAGGGAGATGTTCTCCCAGGCCCCACAGTAGGTTGCTTCTGTCTGGCATCCACATCTTACTCATAGACTCATAGACTTTAAGGTCAGAAGGGACCATTTTGATCATCTAGTCTGACCCCCTGCACAATGCAGGCCACAGAATCTCACCCACCCACTCCTAGAATAATCCTCTCACCTATATCTCAGATACTGAAGTCCTCGAAACGATGGTTCAAAGACCCCAAGATGCAGAGAATCCTCCCGCTAGTGACCCGTGCCCCATGCTACAGAGGAAGGCGAAAAACCTCCAGGGCCTCTGCCAATCTACCCTGGAGGAAAATTCCTTCCCGACCCCAAATATGGCGATCAGCTGAACCCTGCGCATGTGGGCAAGACTCACGAGCCAGACACCCAGAAAAAAGTTCTCTATAGCAACTCCTATCTTCCCACCATAGGCCTATATACCACTGATAGTGAAAGGTCAATTAATTGCCAAGATCATGTTACCTCATCAAACCATCCCCTTCATAAACCCATCTAGCTTTATCCTGAAGCCAGATAGGTCTTTTGCCCCCACTACTTCCCTTGGAAGGCTGTTCCAGAACTTCACTCCTCTGATGGTTAGAAACCTTCGCCTAATTTTGAGTCTAAACTTCCTAATAGCCAGCTTATATCCATTTGTTCTTGTGTCCACATTGGTATTGAGCTTAAATAATTCTTCTCCCTCCTTGGCATTTATCCCTCTAATATATTTAAAGAGAGCAATCATATCTCCCCTCAGCCTTTTTTTGGTTAAGGTAAACAAGACAAGTTCCTTGAGTCTCCTTTCATAAGACAGGTTTTCCATTCCTCGGATCATCCTATGGCCCTTCTTTGTACCTGTTCCAGTTTGAATTCATCCTTCTTAAACATGGGAGACCAGAACTGCACACAGTATTCCAAATGAGGTCTCACCAATGCCTTGTATAACGGCACTAACACCTCTTTATCCCTACTGGAAATACCTCGCCTAATGCATCCCAAGACCGTATTAGCCTTTTTCACAGCCATGTCACAATGGCGGCTCATAGTCATCCTGTGATCAACCAGGACTCCGAGGTCCTTCTCCTCTTCTGTTACTTCCTCCCATCTCCTACCCTTCCCTCCCCCCTTCCCTCACCTCCCAATAAACACAACTGTTTTTGTTAAACAATAAACTGTATTTATTTACATAGGGACAAAGGGTGGGCAGTGGGGGTATGTCTACACTGCCACCCTAGTTCGAACTAGGGTGGCTAATGTAGGCATTCGAACTTGCAAATGAAGCCCGGGATTTAAATATCATTGCAGGAGGAGTAACGGTATTTCAAATTAGGAGCTTTAATTCGAAATACCTAGTCCGTGCCGCGTGTAGCCGCGGGCAGGGAGTTCGAACTACGGGGCATTTAAAAATGGCGGCACCCGGGAACATGCAAATAAAGCCCGGGATATTTAAATCCCAGGCTTCATTTGCAAGTTCGAATGCCTACATTAGCCACTCTAGTTCGAACTAGGGTGGCAGTGTAGACATACCCTGGGAGAGGGCTCTGAACTGGGAGGGGGAGGAGGAAGGGGCTCTGAACTGGGAGGGGGAATTATTGCTGGGAGAGGCGGCTCCTCCCAGTGCTTCCATGGGTGCGGAGGCCTCGCACCCGTCAGGCCGGGTTGGGGCAGGCAGCATGGGGAGGTGGGTGGGACGGGGTGCAGTGGGGGGGGTATGGGCACAGCAGGAGGGGTGGCAGAAGGGGAGGCAGGAGGGGCCATGGGCACGGCAGGAGGGGCGGCAGGAAGGGGCATGGCCATGGCAGGGAGGGCAGCGGGGGGGGGGGGGGGGCCAAGGCCATGCCCTACTGCACAGCATGGCCGATGTGCGACATGAGGGTGGAGATAGTGTCACAGCACTGGAGGAACTGGCCCTATGCCTGCTGCCACTACTCCAGGTTGGCCCAGAGCTTGGTGCTGACCACCTCCTCCATCCGCTCCATGGCCTGGACGTGCTGCCGGAGGAGCTGGTCTCACTGCCTGGCCCACCTGACTAGTGCCTGGGTCATCAGTGCCGCCAGTGTGGGGCTGGATGGTCCCTCACTCCCGACTTGTCCCGCTGCAGAGAACACAGAAAATGGCGAGGCGGTCAGTCAGCCCTGCCCACAGTGTCCATGAGCCCTGTGCCCTCCTCCCTGAGCCTCACGTTACACCACACCTCCCAATTGGTCCCCTGTGTGTGTGTTCATGTAAGGACAAGCTCAAAATCCTGGGAGTGAAGTGATCCTCCATGGATTGTAACACTTGGGAGACATCACTGTGAATGAAGACCCCTTGTCTGTGTCCTAGCCACTTGGCATGCTGTGTCCGTCTAGCACTGTGTACACTCCCTCCCAAAGATAGAGCACATGGCTTCTACTCTTCTCACTGTCTGTGAGCATACACCATTGATGCTGTAGTCATGTTTGAGTACACATCCCCACATTGCATGGGAGCAAGTGTGGCAGACAAGGTCTGGGTTCTTGGACTACTGTCAATTGATTTCCTCGGAAACGGAGCCAGGGCTACTGGGAGTGTACTGTCCCTGCAGCAAGACTCATTGGGCCAGAGGTCTGGGCTGCCTGCCTCCCCTCCCCACAGCCCTTGGACAAGTAGCCCAGGGAAGTGTGTGGCCGCACTGGGGTGATTCCCTTGGGGGCAGCAGAGGGGCTGGGAGCAGCCGAGGGGCTCCATGGGGGCCCCGCTCAGAGGGCTGGCTCGCTGCACTTTTCCCAGGAGCAGCTGCTGTGTCACAAGGGCAGGCATGGCTGCGTGCTGTCTGTGTGCAGCACCCTTTGGGATGTGTGGGGTCTGGCCTGCGCCCTTGGGGCTTTATTGCTTCCAGCCGGCATCCCCCCCCTCTCCCGCGGGCAGGACATGTGTGAGCAGCAACGTCCCAGGCATGCCCTGGAGCTACCTGCTGCGTCTACGTGCCACACAGTCAGGCTTCATGAAGTTGCACGTGCTGCGTACTGCTGCACGGTGTGCAGCTCGAACTGCCTGAGAGACACTCCCCTCCCCCCCCCCCGGCACCCGCCTCCCCCGCCCTTGCAAGTGAGAAGCGCAACACTCATCGGAGGATCCGTCGCTGACCTTGGACGAGGCCCAGGAGACATCCTGGCTTCTGGGCACTGGCTCGAGGTGGAGGGTGATGAGACGGTCCTCTCCCTCGTCCTTGGAGCCGGTGGTCAGGTCGCCCTCCTCCTCCAGGTCAGGCGGCCTGAACATTGGGGTGCGCAGTTCCGTGTCGATCATGGGAGAGGGCTCTTGGACCGCCATCTCCCCCAGGATGGTGTGCAAGCAGTTGTAGTGGGGGCAGGTGTCGGCTCCTGCCCCCCCACCCTCAGTGGCCCTCACGTAGCCGAGGCACAGCTCCTTTACCTTGGCCCGGGCTTGTTCAAGGGTCCAGGCTGTGTGTCCCTGCTCAGCCAGTGCCTGGGCCATGTGGCTGAAGATGTCTGCATTGCAGTGACAGGACCGGGGGTCGTGGAGGGCTTCCTCTTGTGTCCACAGGTCCAGAAGGGCCACGACCTCGGCCCCGGACCACCATGGGGCATGCCACTTGGTGACCCTCCACAGTTGCTGGGAGCCCTGGAGTGGCTCCTGGGACGGGGGCGCAGGCTCACGGGGTGGCTGAGGGGCAGACATGCCTTCAGAGCTGTAATGCAGAGCCGTGTAGTGGAGCTGCCGTCTGTGCTGCTGCTGCCAAGTGGCGTCCGCAGGGTGCCTGGCCCTTTAAGGGAGGGTCTGGAAAGCAGGAAGTGATGAGCTGTGAGTGCGGGTACAGAGCATCCAAGCGGCCACCTGTTTTTTTCCTGGGAGGCCAGTTCTTGTGCAAAAAGCTCCCGGCTGCCTGTCCACACTGCATTCTTGCATAAGAGCACTTGCACAAGAAGGCTTTTTCTTCGTACGAAGCGTCACAGCTCTTGCGCAAGAAGCTCTCTGATCCAACGCCTTACTGTAAATTTACTTGTGCGTACAGTGTAGACTCTCCACAAGTTTTTGCACAAGAACAACCGTTCTCGCGCAAAAAGCGTGCAGTGTAGACATAGCTCATGTGTCTCAAGGGATCTGCAAAAAAAGAGGAAGTTCCAACCATACAGAAGTTATAAATCTCCATGTCACTTCTAGCTTCATGGGCTCTCTTAGAGCTGTGCTGCCACTAGCTGGCCCCTAACCTTACCTCTATGTGGAAGTGATAGTGTAGACCACAAATTAATGTTGCTTCTAAAAGTATTAATACTTATCTCTGAAAATCCAAGAGAAATACTGCCTGTTTTGCAAAGATCACATCATGCAGAGAAGCTGTTCCTCAGTCCCTAGGACTGAGCAATAAAAATCTCATAAAATCAGAACACCAAACCTACAATGGCCACAAGAAATGGTTTTATGGGGTCTTGATAGAGAAAGTATACTGTGACCTCTCAGAACCTCCAGCTTTCTATGGCAACAAATGCTCAGAACCAGATCTTCATTACTTAAAATTCCTCAGTAAATGAAAGCACAGACTGCTTTACTGAGACTCTGTAGCACAATTCCCATCCAGACTCGCTTGTGCTAGTCTTCAACTGATGCCTCAAATGCTTGACTAGATGAACCCACACTATGATCATCATTAAGATTCCGTGTCTGTCATCGAGGCCACAGCAGTCATGGATTCTATGATTTTTCATGGCCTCCATGTATTCCATGATAGGAAGTACCTGTTCTGCTTGGGGAGGCCTGGAGCAAGCCATGTTGGCTGCTGCTGGGCACTCTGGGTATGGGAAGGGGCACAGGGCTAGGGCAGGAGATGTAGATGCAGTACGGTGCTCACCTTAGAGAAATTACCTGGAAGCAGCCAGTGTGTCCCTGTAGCTCTTTGGGGGCAGGAAGGCAAAGGGGAGAGGCTCCTTCTCCTGCTGCTGTTGCCACAAGCTCTGCCTCTGCAGCTCCCATTGAATGCGGTTCCTGAACAATAGGAGCAGCAGAGCAGAAGCTTGTGGCGGGAGCAGTACACTCGGAGAAGCCACCTGGCCTCCCTTCTCCCTAGAAGCTGCAGGGACATGCCAGGCACATCTGGGGTATTGCATGCAGCTGGGTAGGGAAACTGCCAGCCTTGCCAACCCTCCCCCCCCAGCACCCGGGGTTCCTGGGCAACAGGATGCCACCTGCCCCCCCACAGCTTGGGTTCCCAAGCCACATGCTCCTGTTCCCTCGCCAGCAGAGGTGCCATGCCACCCCTCAGCATCTATGGTACCCCTGGACCTTCTTCCCAGAGTACTCATGGCCCCTTAGGCTACATCTAGACTGCATCCCTCTGTTGACAGAGGGATGCAAATCAAGCACATCGAAATTGCTAATGAAGCAGGGATTTAAATATCCCGTGATTCATCAGCATAAACATGGCTGCCGCTTTTTTTCGAAACGGAGTTTTTTCGAAAAAAAAAAAAAAAAAAAAACCAAAAAAAAACGGCAGTCTAGATGTGGATCTGTCGAAAATAAACCCTTTTGTGAAAGATCCTGTGTTCCTCAAAAAATGAGGTTTACAGGATCTTTCGAAAAAGGGTTTATTTTCGACAGATCCGCGTCTAGACTGCTGGGTTTTTTTGAAAAAACTCAGTTTCGAAAAAAAGCGGCGGCCATGTTTATGCTAATGATTCGTGGCATATTTAAATCCCTGCTTCATTAGCAATTTCGATGTGCCTAATCTACATCTCTCTGTCGACAGAGAGGTGTAGTCTAGACACACCCTTAGTGCTCTGTTAGGGGTATATAACACAAGTCATGGGCAGATTGGGGGCTGCGAATTTTTGTTTACTGACTGTGACCAGCGTTCCCTATAAACTAAGCACTTGGGCAGCTGACCAGGAGAGATTCAGGTGCTGCCCAGCTGATTGGCAGAGAGCCCACAGCTTCTCACAGCCAGCAGCACATGTTTCTATTGGCAGTGCACTTCCGCACATGCCTTGGTGCAGAAATGTATTCCGCCCATGGATGGAAAAAATTAGAGGGAACACTGACTATGACCTGTCCATGACTTTCACTAAAAATACTTGTGACTAAAATGTGACCTTACTCATCATATATCATACATATACTTATCTGGAAAATTAACTTGCCCTTTTTTCTGGTTATTATCCAAGTATTTCACTTGCTAAGAGAAGTGAATGCCTTGTCCCTCACCAGTTTATCATGCCTGAAAATGATTTTATGAATGACGGTTTGCCCAATCTTCCTTTATGCTCACTAGCACTACCCAGAGTACACCAAACAGATGCTCCCTACTCTAACCCACCAAGCAGTTGAACTAGTAACTCCTATACAATGATGTCAGTCTGTTAGTATATGTGACTTTGGCAGATTCATCAAATGCCTTTCTGAAGCAAGCAGACATCTATTAACCATTTTTATCTTCCTTGAGTAGACTGTAATCATATTCAGCCTGCAGTTCCTATTGCTTTTCCCACCATCCATGCTCTATTCTGGGCACTTTCTAAAAGATTTTCTAATAAATGTCAGTTTCTAGCTTATCATCACATTATCACCACTGGGCTGGCTCCCCAGTGACCATTTGAACTGGCAGAAAATTTTCACTTAATTATTAGTTACATTCCTGGGGGTGGAGGTGAAGGCAACATCTGTCTTTCTTATCTGTGCTAACGTATTTATATAGCTTTTTTGTTGTTTCAGAAGTCTTTCAAGCACTAATAGGTAGAATGTTCCAGGACAAGCTGATGTTTGAAAATGCTTTTTTCTTCCTGCAGCGGTGTAAGGTTTTTATAGTTTGGATAGGAGAGGAACAGATTGACAGTTTATTGAACGAATGTTTGCGAACCAACATTACAAACGGCACAAAATACATTTTGATACAGATATGGGGGAGCGAATGGGTACATCCGGGAGCCGGTTCGGGTAGGGGGAAGGACTCGCACCCCGAAGCCTGGGTGTACGGCCCGTGGCGAAGATTTCGGCGTAGCCCGCTAGAGGGGCCTGCCGGGGGGGGCGCCCCCATCCTCTAGAATAAAGTTCGTGTCCCTTCGGGTGGGAGTGATGAGAGTAGGCGAATTCCGTGGGATGGTGGGGCGGGGGTGGGGGGGTTTGGCGCGTGGCTAATGAGGAGCCCTTAGCGAATATTGGGGAGTGTACGGGGCCCCGGATGCGGTCGGGAAGCGGGGTGGCGAGGAGTTGTCCAGAGTATAGGTGGCTGGGTAGGGACGCTCATTTGATAGTAGGGGGGTCTAGCGGTTTAGGTAGGCTGAGATCTAGGTTTGATCGAACGAGCGCCCCCCCGCGTTACTAGGTGTATTATCCCTATCGGGGTGCTATGGGTGGGAGCGAATGCGGAGACTCTTGAGCAGGAGGGGCTTTGTGGCCCCCGGGGTCTGGACCGAGTCGGGGATGCTGTAGGGGCAGGGGGTGGGTGGAATGGTCGAGTGGGTCCGGTAGTAGAGGAAATTTTGGGGGCCGCACGGTGTGGGAGGGGTAGTGTGTAGTGGGTTTTTTTTTTTTTTTTTTTTTTGTTTTTGTTTTGTTGGGGGGGAGGAGAGGAGAGTAATGGAAGTAGGAACAGAAGAGGATGGAGAGAAAGAAAGAAAACAAGTAAACGGGGAAATAAGTAAATGGAATCAGGGGAGAGTGGGAAAAGGAAAGGGAGGTTGTAGTGGCCATAGCAATAAAGAAAGTGGAAGAGAGGGTGGGTGAGGGCAGGTATACTTCCTCACAGGCTTTCTTACATACACACAGAAGGGGGAGGGGGGGAGGAAAGGGGAGTGGTTTGGATAGGAGAGGAACAGATTGTACAAGCTATTAAAACATGCAATCACTAATATGGTTACCATGAAAAGACATTAATGAGCATATTTCAGAAAGCAGATGCTCGTTGATCAACAGCAAGATGAATTTTTTGTTCAAAATATTTTTATTCAGTGTTCTATATATGACAGAAAGTTACTTTTCTCCTATAGAACTGCTAATGCCAATGCCAATTTTTCTAGGCATTTTGCCCTTTTTTATATTGTTTCATAACAAGCACTTTTACAATTATCCTCTTACCCAGAGGGTTTGAAAATATGGTTATTTATAATATATTGGTTTTAACCCACCAGTATTTAAAATATTATTATAATAATATTATATAAACTATTTTGGCTTAAGAAAGTTTAATAGTTTTAGAAGTTACATGGTATCTTTTGAATTATACTGGCCAGTGTTTAGATCCTCTCTACCAATCTGGCATCTTTATCACCCTTGAGCAGTGTAAAAAGGCCAGATAATGGCTGTATATAGACAAATGAAGATGCCCTAGGAGAGGTGAGCTTTTAGTTGGTGTGAAGTTGACACAGTGAGTTTCTATGTCACTCCACCCTCCCCAGTGCAGGGAGCTTGCCTAATGTACCATTGACCTCTGTCACTTCTCAGTGGGGGTACGTCTAAACTACAGGCTTTTGTCGACAGAGGCTTTGTCAACAGATACTGTTGACAAAGCTTCTGTCGACAAAGAGCGTCTAGACTACATCCAGTTCTGTCGACAAAGCAAGCTGCTTTGTCGACATGAGAGTGCAGACGCAAAGGACAGTGTAGATGCAATAATGCCTTCTGTCGACAGAACTCTGTCGACAAAAGGCGTTATTCCTCGTAGAATGAGGTTTACGGCTGTCGACAAAACTGCTGAGTTCTGTCGACGTTATGTCGACAGAAGTCGGCGGTAGTATAGATGCAGGTATGGTTTTTTCGACAAAAGGCCACTTTTGTTGACAAAACCCTGTAGTCTAGACATACCCTGGGTGTATGGTCCTTTTGAGACTACACTGGCAGTTGGTGTCATTTAAAGTAGTTCTTAGGCAGCTCTAACATATGCAAAGGCCAGCCTGCGCAGGGCAGAGAAAGAAGGGTTACTTTGAGATATTTTGTCTGTGTTATACTCACATGCACGCACAAACATTTTAAGAACTAAAAATATGTAACTAATTCCATAATGACTTGTCTTTTCTTCCTGCACTGAATGGAGGAAAAAGATAGGAAAATAAATTAAAAGTAAGACAAATGTACATTCATCCCTAGTCTATACACCATGGAAAAGTTCTTGCAGCTGAAGGATCCTTGTCAGACAACTGTTCTCATGCCTCACAGCTCCAAAGCTGCAGAAGCAGGACTTCATTGACCATGTAAAACCCACATTATTGCCCTTAATTAATGAGCACAAGTCCCATCTATCATTTTGAGCTTGAGCTGACATGGGAAAAGGTGAAATGCCTTTTATCTTTCAACTGGAAGAGGCTAAAGGGAGGGTGTATTGGCAGTTCATCATTTACTGTACTGCAAACTGAAGTCAAAATCTAAATCCTTTGTGAGTGGAGGATGTCTTCTGTCATAGAATCAGAGAACCATAGAATCAGAACCATAGAGCTGGAAGAGACCTCAGAAGGTCATCAAGTCCAGGCCCCTGCCCTAGGCAGGACCAATCCCAACTAAATCAACCCAGTCACGGCTTTGTCAAGCCGAGACTTAAAAATCTCTAGGGATGGAGACTCCACTACTTCCCTAGGTAACCCATTCCAGTACTTCACCACTGGGTTTTTCCTAATACCCAACCTGGACCTCTCCCACTGCAACTTGAGACCATTGTTCCTTGTTCTGCCATCCGTCACTACTGAGAACAGCCTTTCTCCAGCCTCTTTGGAACCTCCCTTCAGGAAGTTGAAGGCTGCTATCAAAACCCCCCTCACTCTTCGCTTCTGCAGACTAAACAGACCCAACTCCCTCAGCCTCTCCTCGTAGGTCATATGCTCCAGACCCCTAATCATTTTTGTTGCCCTCCGCTAGACCCTCTCCAATGCGTCCACATCCTTTTTGTAGTGGGTTCATCAATCTCTCCGGATGGAGCAATAAGGATTCAAACTCTGCAGGAAACCATTGCTTAGCCACTGACCTGCCAAGAGAAAAGTGGGAAGTGCCTTGCCTCCTTCTGGTTGCCAGAAGCATTAGTATGTATAAACGGAAAGGATACTGGCAATACACCAGTAGAAGCAAGATGGAAGCAGTATTTGGCTGGATGGGAAAGAGATAACTGGAAAATCAGGAAAAAGGTCAAGGTTGGAGTAAATGAAACTGTGTATATGTGTGTGTGTGTGTGTGTGTGAGTGAGAGAGAGAGAAAGAGAGAAAGAAAGGGGGGAGCTGTGTCTAGACTACAACGTTCTATTGGAAAAAGATAAGCAAATTGCGAAATGCAATTTGCGTACCTTTTTCTGCTTTTCTTCCAAAAGAGGCTTTTCCGACAATTGACCTGTCTACAGTGGGCCAAATGTTGGGAAAAAAGCCTCTTTCGGAACATCCCTTCTTCCTCGTATACAAGGTATACAGGGATGCCGAAAAAATGCGTCTGCTTTTCTGATTTTTTTTTTCTGGAAAAGCAGATGTGTTCCTTTGACGTGGCAGAGCTTTTCCGGGATACCTCTGGGGTCTGTTTTGGGACTGGGTCTGTTCAGTATCTTCATCAACGATTTAGATGATGGCATAGAGAGTACGATTATTAAGTCTGCAGATGATACCAAGCTGGGAGGGGTGGCAAGTGCTTCGGAGGATAGGGTCAAAATTCAAAATGATCTGGACAAACTAGAAAATGGTCTGAGGGAAACAGGGTGAAGTTTAATAAGGACAAAAGCAAAGTACTGCACTTAGGAAGAAACAATCAGTTTCACACATACAGAATGGGAAGTGATTGTCGAGGAAGGAATACTTCTGAAAGGGATTTAGGAGTCAGACTGGATGACAAGATAAAC
The DNA here is from genome assembly GCA_032595735.1 of Pelochelys cantorii. NCBI lineage: Eukaryota > Metazoa > Chordata > Testudines > Trionychidae > Pelochelys > Pelochelys cantorii. The sequence goes on along the minus strand of CM064326.1, from coordinate 324,540,235 downwards.
ATGAGTCAACAGTGTGACACTGTTGCAAAAAAAGGGAAACATGATTCTGGGATGCATTAACAGGTATGTTGTGAGCAAGACACAAGAAGTCATTCTTCCACTCTACTCTGCACAGATTAGACCTCAGTTGGAGTATTGTGTCCAGTTCTGGGCACCACATTTCAAGAAAGATGTGGAAAAATTGGAGAAGGTCCAGAGAAGAGCAACAAAAACGATTAAAGGTCTAGAAAACATGATCTATGAGGGAAGACTGAAAGAATTGGGCTTGTTTAGTTTAGAAAAGAGAAGACTGAGAGGGGACATGATAGCAGTTTTCAAGTATCTAAAAGGGTATTACAAGGAGGAGGGAGAAAAATTGTTCTCCTTGGCCTCTGAGGATAGAACAAGAAGCAACGGGCTTAAATTTCAAAAAGGGAGGTTTAGGTTGGACATTAGGAAAAACTTCCTAAGTGTCAGGATGGTTAAGCACTGAAATGAATTGCCTAGGGAGGTTGTGGAATCTCCATCGTTGGAGATATTTAAGAGCATGTTAGAGAGATACCTGTCAGGGATGATCTAGACCAGTGCTTGGTCCTGCCGTGAGGGCAGGGAACTTGACTCAATGACCTCTTGAGGTCCCTTCCACTTCTATTATTCGATGATAAAGAAATGACAGAGAACCAATGCCAATTTGAAATGGCAGTAAATAGAGTGCAGGTACCAAAATGCTAAATCCAAAGCACCCAGGTCAGGTCTTCAGACATTCCAGTAGTCAACCCAAATGAGTGTAGGTCTTACTATGTATTTATTTTATCGTGTTTCATTTTCCATATCTGAATTCATTTTTCATAAGCCTTTGCCACTCATTTCTTACCAACTGATTTACTTTCATCATCCATGGAATTGCACCATTAATCACATGTAACAAAATATTTATAGAAAAATGTGACCTAACTGTATTTTTCATAAACAGGCCTGTTTACAGCTTCTCAGACACTGAAAAAAAACAACCTCTTGCAAAACTGTACTTGTCAAAACTCCAATAAGTCTGAAGGGCACAGAAATTGACAGTAGGTTTAAATTATGATTTACAAATTGAATTAGCCATTTATTAATACATTTCAAACAAAATAGAATAATGAAACACAAAAATGATAGTTAAGGAAAATAGGGTTATCCATTAATTAATTACACAGCAAGCTGTAATAGACAAATTATTTTAAAAAAATGGATATTGGCTGATGATTTGTGAATTTAAGTCTAAAGAATCATGATTAGTCCCAAAGACCTGAAAACAGAAAAGCCAAAGTAACTATTAATATTTTGTCTGAAAATCAAAAATCAGGATCAGTTTGGAGATTCTCAGATGAACTTATATTTCATTTCAGATTTTAAGTAAAAGTGGAGTCAAAGCCAAATATTGGTAGGACGAAAGAAACAGAAAATATGGTGGAACTTATATCTGACCCTAAGATTAGGGACATTCAATTGCCATTAGCTTTGTAAATGTAGAACCTGAATGATATTTGAAGATTAAGCAGCAGAAATGGATTAAGAAAGTGTTTTACCATACAAACCTAGCCAGAAGGCTATCTTTTGAAAGTTTTGTATTCAGTTATTGCAACTGTTATCCATTCCCAGGTTAGAACTGGTGCAAAAGACAGCTATCAACACTTGACATTTGTGCCCAGACCTAGACTGGATAGACTAGTTTTGACGTAAGAAGACCTACACAGCCTGGGACTACTATACCCAAATTCCTGACTCTTTTCCCAGGATAAACTGACACAGCTGTAATTAGCAGATTGTTGATTCTAAGTCCCCTTTGACATAAGACAAAGGAAACAACTGTGCTGGCAAGGACCAGGCACTGAAATGCCCTCCTACACCTGATCCACAATATTTATTCATTTTCAGGGCATGTTGCAGAGCCCATTTATTTCTACTGGCATTTGGAGAAAGGTAGAAGGATATGCAAAGGAATGGAGACAATGTCATTATCGTCTGTCTTTTGACAGATGGGTAAACTGATTAAATTGCACTTGGTTTATAATTTTGCATAACTTGCAGAGTGTTCAGAGCTTACGTATGGATGCTTTTTATGTCTATAAATAAAAATAACATATTTTAATCTGAAGCTAACCCCAAATCAGTTAGGCATTTCTGTATGGGGATATGTTGGGGGATATGGAATCCTTGAAAATAAGCAGTGACAAATTCAGTTCAGAACCATTGTTGTGTGTGTGTATGTGTGTGTGTGTGTGTGTGTGCATATGAATATGCAGGGAGATATGGTGGGAATGAAAGGTATTTTATAGCAGACTAAATTAACTTTGTTGTGGAATTTCAGGGTTGCTACCACAGAGTAAACAAAGGCCTCAAGCATAAATTCTGAAATGCTTTTTTTAAAAAACAAAAAAATATAACGTGAAGGCATAAGAAAAGGCTACAGTGAATTAAGAATGATAGATATGCTTCAGGGAATAGTGCAAAACCCATATATTCATTCAAGCCTTTGTCTGAGGCAAATTAACTATGTTGAGCATTTTGTTTTTAGGATAGGTCAGATAATGGATCCAGGCTAGTATCCTTGTATGTAAGTTTTTATTACAGCAGAGGATAACTGTAAACTTGCAGTGAACTTTTTGTTGCAGCCAGTTGTTGGAAGAATTATGTTAATTGTGTTTAATTGTTAATGCATCTAAAAACTAATGCACAAGTAACTTTAAATCAAGACATGGTAAATTTTATTTATATTTAGGGTCAAATCCTACATAAGTGGTCTAAAATGAACCAAACTCAAAAAGTGAGTTTATTGTACGGGGTTCATATTTGTCCTGTAAATGTATCTATTATAACTTCAGGTAAATGTTATATGAAATAAATTCCAATTAAAACAATCTAAAGAGAGACATTCCAGAATTCTATTTCTATTGGCTTACATTGGAGGAAAATGGAATTTTAGGAAATGTTCACAGGATATGAAAAAAACTGAAAAAATATTTCAATAATAAATGGTAGAAACATAAAGCAAGAGGTCATTTAAACTCCACGCCAGCACTCAGATGTTCATTTCCATGCATACATCAAATTCAAATGCATGAAACAGCTCCCCTCCCCCACAACTGCAAATGGAAAAAGCAGCGGAACTATTTAGTCAACTTGATGTCATCTTGGTAATAAATAAGTTGCTGAAAAGGAACACATCTTGATGGACTAAGTGGCTACGTCTAGACTGGCATGATTTTCCGCAAATGCTTTTAACGGAAAAGTTTTTCCGTTAAAAGCATTTGCGGAAAAGAGTGTCTAGATTGGCACGGACGCTTTTGCGCAAAAGCACTTTTTGCAAAAAAGCATCCGTGCCAATCTAGACGCGGTTTTGTGCAAGAAAGCCCCGATCGCCATTTTCGCCATCAGGGCTTTTTTGCGCAAAACGGTTCTCAGTTGTCTACACTGGCCCTCTTGCGCAAAAGCATTTGCGCAAGAGGGCTTTTTCCTGAACGGGAGAGTCATTTTATTTGCTCAAGAACATTGACGATCATACATTAGATCGTCAGTGTTCTTGCGCAAATTCAAGTGGCCAGTGTAGACAGCTGGCAAGTTTTTCCGCAAAAGCAGCTGCTTTTGTGGAAAACCTTGCCAGTCTAGACACAGCCACTGGGTTTATTCATCCCTCTCACTGTTAAATGTTTTTACCAGTTGCAAGCAGGCAAAATAATTTCACATTGTGTTATGAAATGAGAGAAAAGATATTTTGTGCAGCAAGTGTCAGATAGGCAATCTGCTATTTATATGTGAAAAGCAAGGCTGAGTTGAACAGAAGGTTCACTGCCAAAAGAACTATCTATGCTAAAATAAATGAAAGGTGTCTCTGTTGATGCAGTATTTGCTGCTACATGGGCATAAATGACTAACCAGTAAACCAGAAACAATCTGATTCCATTCAAGTGGAAAACATTTGAAATCTATTCAGAGAAACTGAATTCAGCATCTATGCACAGACCTCTTGTGAATGAAGTCATACACTTTATCTATGAGTATTCCATAAGTTCAAAGATCAAAATGCATGTATTATTGGAAAAAAAGAAATAAGAACATAAGAGCAGCTATACTGGGCACACCAAAGGTCCATCTAGCCCAGTATCCTGTCTTCCAACAGTGATCAATGCCAGATGCCCCAGGAGTAGGGTTACCAGATGGTTTCAAAAAAATACCGGACACACTTGATCTCAGATTGTGGCGGGGGGGGACTGGCTGGGAGGGGATCAGGGCTGGCCGGGAGGAGGTCGGGGGGGGGGGAGTGGGGCAGGCCGGGAGGAGATGGGGGGGGAACTGGCCGGCGGGAAGCAGGGCTGGCTGGAAGGGGGTTGGGGGGGAGCAGGGCTGGCTAGGGGAGATGGGGGGGAGAACTGGCCGGCGGGAAGCAGGGGTGGCCGGGAGGGGGTTGGGGGGAGCGGGGCTGACCGTGGGGGTGGGAGAACTGGCCACGGGGAGCAGGGCTGGCCTGGGCGCACGCAGATCCCAGGGTGCTGCCTGTCCCGCGCACAATCCCGGCGGGGCACATGGGTGATTCCATCCCGCCCGGCCCTGCCCCTCTCCTCTCTACTGTGTAGTTGCGTACTGCCTGGCTGGTAGACATGCTCACGCATCGTGAGTGTGTCTACCAGCCAGGCAGTATACAACTACGTAGTGATACTCATGATGATAATAATAAAACTTACTTAATTAGAAAATACCGGACATTTATATGTCCGGTATTTTCTCAATTTGTTTCCCGGACAGAAAGCACAAATACCAGAACGTCTGGTTCAAAACCGGACACCTGGCAATCCTACCCAGGAGTGAACAGAACAAGGAATCATCAAGTAATCCCTCTCCTGTCACCCATTCCCAGCCTCTGTCAAAGGCTAGAGACACCATTCCTACCCATCCTGGCTAATGGCCATTATTCTGAAATAACTATGTGAGCATCTACACAGCAAAACTACTATTTTGAAATAATTTTGAAATAGCAGACGGCTTATTCTGACTTCTATAAACCTTGTTCTATGAGGAATAGCACCTATACCGAAATAGATATTTTGGAATAGGGGCTGTGTAGACAGGGAATAGCTGCTAATTTGAAAAAGGGGGCTTTCAGTCCTTCCCAGGGTGCCCTGCTGGCTGCTCTGTCCACACTCAGCAAAACTCTATCCCTCCCCTCCCTTGGAACCCTTAAAGCTGCAGACTCTGCAGACAGGGTTTGTGGTTCGCAGAAGGCCTAACAGCCCTGAGCCACACTGCAGCTGCCCCTGACTTGATTTTGCCCATGATGAGCCAGTCTTATGCTGCCACCCAGCCTTCCACTGCTGGCAGGGAGCAGTCTGACGAGCTCCCAGGAGCCTGCCAGGGCCCACAAAAGACGTGCTCTTTCCTGGTCTGGTGTGGAGATCCGGTACCTTATGGGGGGGGGGGGAACAAGAACAACACAGGACACAGGAATGTGGACATCTATGGCCGGATGGCAGACAGCCTGTCATCTAAAGGCCACATCTGCATGCAAGAACAGGTGCGGATGAAAGTAAAAGAGCTCCGCCAGGCTTATGCCAGAGCCACGGAGGACATCTCCCAATCTAGGGCAGAGCCCCAAAGCTGCCCGTACTACAAGGAGCTGGACCACATTGCAGGGGCAGTCCCTTCCCCACCCCCGTTGTAGACTCAGGTCTTGAGACACCCATTATCATCCTTGGGGGGGAGGGGAGGGGCGGAAGATGATAGTGAGGAGGAGGAGGAGAAGCAGGACTTGAACGAGGCCAACATCACCACCCAGCTGACCCAGGAGCCCCAAAGCCTCCCTGTGGATGTGTCCCAGATGTCATCCAAAGCTGGGGAAGGTACATCATGTGAATGTCATAGAATCATAGAATACTAGGACTGGAAGGGACCTCAAGAGGTCATCGAGTCCAGTCCCCTGCCCTCATGGCAGGACCAAATACTGTCTAGACCATCCCCGATAGACATTTATCTAATCTACTCTTAAATATCTCCAGAGATGGAGATTCCACAACCTCCCTGGGCAATTTATTCCAGTGTTTGACTACCCTGACAGTTAGGAACTTTTTCCTAATGTCCAACCTAAACCTCCCTTGCTGCAGTTTAAGCCCATTGCTTCTTGTTCTATCCTCAGAGGCCAAGATGAACAAGTTTTCTCCCTCCTCCTTATGACAGACACCCTTTTAGATACCTGAAAACTGCTATCATGTGCCCCCTCAATCTTCTCTTTTCTAAACTAAACAAACCCAATTCTTTCAGCCTTCCTTCATAGGTCATGTTCTCTAGACCTTTAATCATTCTTGTTCCTCTAAGAATGTCATCACTTTCCCTTCATATGGGGGCGGAGGCGATGGCTGGGCTTGGGGAGAGCTGGGCGCTCCATGCTGGGCCCTTGCTGGCCGCAGATCGCGCAGCAGCCTGTGCACATGGAAGCATGTGCTGTGCCTCTCCTAGGCATGTGACCCCAGGAGGCTGCCACAGGGTGTCTGGAGAGGGCTGCCATGCTCCTCACCCCAGGATGGGACACCATCCCTCCACAAACCACCTGACACAGCGGGAGTGCCCATCGGAGACAGGCATAGCCTCCTGGCACTGAAGACACTTTTTGAATCCAGGTGATCCTGGCATGGTTGTTTCTTGTGTCCTTTTTTTTTTTTTTTGTCAATTTCAGTCAGGTAAATGCCGGGTAGGCACTGACTGACCGCCAGAAGAAAAACGGCTTTTTTTTTTAACAAAAAAAAAAAAAGGAAAAAGGGAACTACAACTAGTAACAATTATAACTGATAACTACTATCTATGACTAATCAGAAAACAAACTCTAACTAAGAGATCTCCCTTTCTCCTCAGAGAGGAGAAGGGAGCCTAATCTAACTCCGTCTGCGGCTGCGGACAGTTGGAGAGAAACTGACAGGACCGGACCGCGCTCAGCTGAGAGGCGCGAAGAGGCAGTCGCGCATGTGTGGTCCAGTAGGGGGGCTACTGCTAATGAAAATTCCTCCCGTTTGCGGCGCTGGGATGAGCCCAGCACCTTGAGTGGAGCACCCTCGGGGACACTACTCGATGAAGAATAGCTTATTCTGAAATAACTGCACTGTGCAGATGTACCCCAGGGTATGGCTACACCATGGGACAAAGTTGAATTAAAATACGCAACTTCAGCTACGTTAATTGCGTAGCTGAAGTTGAAGTAGCTTAACTCAACTTTTGGTGCTGTCTACACTGCAGGAAGCCAAGGGAAGAACACTCTTCCTTCAACTCTCCTTACCTCTTGTAAAATCAGGGTTAGTGGCATCGACCAGAGTGCGCCTCTCACTTCAAATTAGCTGTCTTAACTAGACTGCTAATTCAAACCCTGGAAGATTGACAGTGGCAGCTTCGATCTTCCTCTGTAGTGTAGACATACCTCAAGAGGTTGGGGTTGCATCCTTGACCATCTTGGCTAATTGCCACTGATGGACCTATCCTCCATGAACTCTTTTTTAACCTAGTTATATTTTTGGCCTTCACAACACTCCCCTGGACACTCCCCTTATGTTTTTTTTAAACATGCTGCCTATTAATTTTCTTGGATCACCCCTTGTGTTATATAAAGGAGTAAATAACACTTTCCTACTCATTTTGTTCAGAACATTCATGATTTTATAGACTTCCATCATATCCCGCTCAATCATCTCTTTTCTAACTGAACAGGCCCAATCTTTTTAATCTTCCCTGTTATAGAAGTTGTTTCACACCCCTAATCATTTTTGTTGCCTTTCTCTGTACTTCTAGCAATAATAATATATAGAAATTTCCCTAAAACACATACAATCTTTCTGATATTGTTACCATTATATAGAAGTCTATACTGTGGATATACTTTTCTATTTAACTCTACTGGCCTTTACCATATTCAAGGGGATGACCTGAGTTCATAATAAATTCTAAACCAACAGATTAATTTCTTAATTCTGTTTCCTGCCAAGCTTTTTCTAAACACTTCAGTCAAAGAAGCAGAATCATAAGGGACTAGTTATAGATTAATCCATATTTTTTCACATTTAATCATAAATTTTATTATCCATGTAAACCTAAGCACAAGTTGAAGTAACTGAGAATTTTTTGAGTTACTGTCCTATTTCTAATTTGCTAGTGCATTTACCTCTCCCAGCAGCTCTGTACCTCACCTCCCAAAAGAGCATTTAGCTATGTTACAATTTCAATTTCCCCTTAATCAATATGGATCTATATGACAGAGCTTTAGGTACAGAGGAGGCACTTGTGAAGCTCTTTCTGAAGCTGTTGTTCAAGCTGTCAATTTCAAGAAATAATGGGGATTAAGGGATCTCTTTGAATTCACCTGAGTATCTAGGAGACTGTCATGTACTGTTACTTTGAACTTATTATAATAGCTTTGAGGGTGCTTCCTGTTTATAAAGTAACAACTTTATCTTGGGCTCATTAAACTCAGAAGATAAATACTCAGATCAAACACCAAATGCTCTATTACTTCAGGATATGATTACCAAAATAACAGAAAGCACCTTCAAATTATTACTTGAAATATTTTAACGAAATGCTCTCTGTCCCTTTAATGCTGGCAAGACTGCAAAGCTGCTTTGCTCCAAATGGCTTCTGTACCACTAGCAGCTCACAGTTCCTGTGAAGCTTTTTTAACTCTGTAGTTTTCCTCTCCACCCTGCAGCCTTTGTGAAAATTATGATGCAATTATTTCTGCAGCCAAAATACCATAAACATAAAACAGCACCATTGACAACCCCCTACCACCAAGACCATAACCATGATCTCACTACCTACAGAGAAATACAATCATATGTGCATTTCATCTTGCAAAGTACATGTTCCCTATGAAAGCTCTAATTTTGGAAGACAGCCCAAAAGCTCTGTGATCCCTGCCCTCCAATAGCTGGGGAAGAAAGCCTGCATCATCTGTAAAAGTAAAATTAATGCTTTATAATTTATTGTATGGTTGTATGGAGAATGAAGCCCTTTTTTTTAATTCATAAAAGAAGTGCAGCATTGGCATCAGCAGAGCAAATTTTCTCCAGCCCAAACAACTCTGACTGTGAGAAAAACCCTATCCTATGAATAGTAAATTTGTCTCCATCTCCTATTAATCCTTGGCAGTTTTGATGGAGATGTCAACAACAGATTTTCTTGTGGTGACTGTTTTTCTGGTGTGGACCCCTCTCCACTATACAACTGAGCAGACCACCAATCTGACATTTCATATTGGCCCAACAGCTAAAAAATGGTAATAATTTTCAGTGGCTACCAACAGGTGCTGGTTTTCAGACTAATTGTTAACACCTGTAATATAGAAAGGTAGGTCTACAATACCTCATCTAGAAATTGAAATGCAGGACTTGTAACTACATCAATGGATCCCTCATCTCGGATATTAATTGATGGAGCAATGGCATAAATAGGCTCCTCCTTCCATGTCTCTGGTTCTGAGTCACTGGAACTGTAATTTTCTTCGTCCACATCACTCATGTTTTCAAAGTTCTGTGAAATAATAAAAATACTAATATTCAGTATTTATAAATCTTTAGAAACAGGCACCCTACACAAGAGATGAAGAAAACAAAGATACAATGTGAATTGGAGTGAGACCTGTGTTCAAATAAAGGACCCCACACAATGATCACTTTCAGAGGTTTGCCTTCATGAACATTGTAAAACTCTATTGTATAAATGCTATAAAACCCTTCTAATGGCTTAGTTTCACTATAATTCTGCAGATAGCAAAATAAAAGACAATCCTTACAGCAGAGTCAGAGTCAAATGTTTTGAGAGCTATACCTGCACATCTTTATTGGCATCATCCTATACCGTGCAGAGAGCCCTCATCTCCAGCAGTATAAAGACAGATTATGTTTTTATTTAAAATAGCTTTATTTTTATTTAAAATAGTTCCTATGGTTGCCCAATATAGGTACTATTCAAACACATAATAAAGAGATTTTTAAGAGCAGGTTAGACAAACACCTGTCAGAAATGGTCTAGATCAGGGGAGGGGAACCTTTTTTGATTTCACTGACCCACTGAAGAATCAGCTGGGGACCACATACAAGTGAGATGCAAAAGATTAAAAAAACCTCCTTCACTAAACCTGGTCCCCAGGTAAGAAGGAGAAAAAAAAAAAAAAAACCCCTCACAGATGTGGCCCACAACTGAGAAGCAAAGGAAAACGACACTCCCCTCATTCACTTTAAGCTCCAGCCCCATGCAGGGAAGCACCAAGGCTCAGGTCTTAGCCCCAAGGCTGGATTAACTCTTCTGGGGGCCCAGTTCTAGAAGATTTTTTGGGCCACCCCCAAGCTCTGGGATGCAGCCAAAAATGAGGGTTCAGTGTGTTGGAGGGAGCTGCCAGGGAGTGTGATGGGGGTGAGGGAACGGGGTCAGGGAGGGAAAGAGGGTGCAGAAGTGGCCTATGGGTGGAGGAGCGGAGTCTGGGCAGTATGGAAGGTGCAGGAGCGAGTTGGGATTACAGGATCTGGGCAGGAGGGAGGGTGCAGGAGCAGGATGGGAATGCAGGGTCATTGGGAGGCAGCATGCAGAAGAGGGCTGGGGTGGGGATGCAGGGTCTGGGTGGGAGTAGGGGCCTTGGGTGCCTATGTGGCGCAGTTCCAGGAGGGACCTGGGTGTGTCAGCACAGCTCTTCGAGCTCCAAGGAAATGCTCCCTGTAGGCATTATCTCCTGCCACTCCATTGGCTTGGATTCCCAGCCAAAGGGAGCAGCAGGAAGCAGTGCCGTAGGAAGTATTTTCCTGCAGCACACAGAGCTGTTTCCTTCCCCCTGCCAGGCACAGCCTGTGGGCCAGATGAGACATGTAGCTTGCCTTGATTGGGCCATGAGGCTTGGGGCTCCCCTCTCCTGCAACAGGGAGCCAGCACTGGTGCTCCAGCCTCAATGCTCCCTCCCCTCCGTGGCTGGAGCGCCAACCCCAACTCCCAGTTGTAGGGGGAGAAGCCCTAAGCCTTGTAGGCTGCATCAAGACAAGCCATGGGCCAGATCTGGCATGCAGACCACAGGTTCCTTACCTCTCTAGATAATACTTAGTCCCACCATGAGTGCAGAAAACTAGATTAGATGACCTCTCAAGATCCCTTCCAATCCTATGATCCTGTAATTCTATGGTTAAGACAATCTTGATCTGAGAGAGCTTACTGTTTAGGGTTCAAAATCTATGTATCTCTATACATTTTAGAGTGCATCTGTCTGTGTGTCTGTCTGTGAGTCTGTTTGTTCAAGAACTCCTCCTAAACGGTAAAAGTGAGGGCCACCGAATTTGGTATGCAACTTCCTCTTCTGCTAACTTAAAGATCAGAGTTTGGTTGGACTGGGACAACCAGAAGCCTCAGGGAAAGGATAATTTTCTATAACACACAAAGAGAGATGCTGATGTTCTCAGGAATGTGATATGAGAGTGGCCATTGGGAGCAGCAAGCCTGCAGGGATGAGCTGTTTTGCAGAGTGTCCACTGAGGGCAGCCCTACCTCCAAGGAGTGGCCAGCAGGGCTGGGCTCTGCCATTTTGCCTGCCAGCACACTGAGTAAGTAGTCTCCCTGCCCCAAATCCTTTCCCGCAATGTCGTGAGTGTATGTGTGTGAAAGAGAAAAAAGGCCACTGGTGGTCAGGGGAGGAACTGGGGGAGAAAAAAGGCCCCGTGGCAGCTGGAGGAGGGCTGAGGAAAGAAAAAAAAAAACACCCTGGTGGCTGGGGAGAGAGAAAAGGTTGGTGCCAGATGGGACCTACTGACTCTGAGCTCCTCCTCACCCCTGAACCCTCATTCTTGCACCCCCAACCTCCTCCACACCTCGCATCCTCAAAGCCCTGTCCTGAGTCATGTACCCCCCCACACACAGTGCCAACCTCTCTGCCCTGAAGGACCTGGGCAATGCCAGGAAAGTCTCTAAGTATTACATACATCCATGGAGCATTAGTATAACCCTCTAGTAGTCAGTATAAACAGAACTTCTCTCAGCAGGGTCACAAAATTTAAAAACAGGACACAAATATTAAAAACATGACATTGCCTCATTCTGTGAGCTTGCACATATGGGAATTTTTATGTAGTGAATAGCACCTCAAATAACAACAATGAATCAGTGTAAATAAAAGAATTAGAAAAAAACAACAAAATACATAAAACAAAAATTACAACGATTATGTTACCACAGTTAAACATGTTTCCTGTCTGAATACTTTATAACCTGAGGGACTTGTTTCAAAACCATTTACTTATGCAACAGTTCCACTGAATTCAGTGGGCTGGGCTTTTTGTCAGTATAACCTCTAGTAGAATGTCAAGAAAGAAGAATAATTGGAAGATTTCTTGAAGTTTCCCCTCACATTTTTCTGCTGGAGAGGTGCAGAATCATTCCAAACCAAACAAATCCTACGGAATCCACAAAGGCATGTCTATACAGCAGGGTTTAACTCTAAATAAGCTACGCAAATTGAGCTACGTTAATTGCGTAGCTTATTTTGAAATAGCTTATTTTGAGTTTTGGTGTGGTTTACACAGCACTTATTTCAAAATAGAGCATTCTTCCTCTGACTTCCCTTACTCCTCATAAAACGAGGGTTACAGGAGTCAAAGTCCTCCAGCTTGACAGTATTTTTACATTATGTTAAAATAACCGTTGTTTGTGTAGACACGGACAATGTTATTTTGAAATAACGCTAGTTATTTCTAAATAATGTTGCTGTGTAGACATAGCCCAAGACTCCCAGGCCGCCTTATAGAGGCAGTGTGCAGCAGTCCTGCTTCATAGTACATCTCCAATGTAGTTATTAAAACCAGAGGTTCTCCCTAGTTATAGCTACCCAAGAACAACCCTAAATGGAGGAATCTCCATTATGCATAGGCTCCTACAGCCAACATTAACTTTTATCTGAACTGCCTTAGGGTTAATCAAGGGGTAAATGTGTGTTCCCCTCTCCTCTCTTCCAGCATGAAATTGCCCATCTTTATTCCTGACCTTCCCAATCCTCATACACTGGAAGGAGACATTTGCATAGGAAGGGGACCCTACATATGTGGATCTTGGGAGCAAAATCTGGTCTAATATTACTTGTGTGAGTTAAAGTTACTCATGTTCGTGTTTTTAAGATCAGGCCCCAAATTACAAAACATGCAAACACAGGAGAAAATAGCACACTTTCTGAGAAAAGGGAGACCAGTTGGAAAATTACTGAAGAAAAAAATGGGGTTGAAAAGATTTCTGGAAGAAGTGGCATTTAAGGAGGTCATTGTAAGTAATAACATGAAAAAGTTATTATATCTTTCATACATGCTTTATCCCAAAACTCTGAGAAGAGTTCATTAATAGTTACAAATGGTAATAAAATAAAAAGGTATTTAGCCTGAGGCAGGAGTGAATAAAGATCTGAGAATATGACCATATTACATTTCAACTCTTCTGGCAAAATCCCATCTTTATAAAAGTTCTCTTTTAGGTATGGAGATTAGGCATATTATATTTCGATTAATTAACTAATTAAATAGCTGATAGGATTTCCATCGACTATTCGATTAGTTGATAAGGACTAGTGTGATGTTCTGCCTTTGAAATATACAAGAGCCCCCAGGGCTGTTATGCATTTCAAAGACTGAAACACCTTGTGGAACTTGGGGCCAGCGGGGAGTCCCCTGCTGACCCCAGACTCTATGCCATGGGTTCCCAAACTGGGGGGTGTGCCCCCCTGGGGGGCGTGAAGAAATTCCAGGGGGGTGCGAGGTGACCCAGCCACATACACCCCCGTCAATCCCACCCCAAGTTTTGCTGCTATTTTTTGGGGAGGGAGGGCGTGAGGGTGTCACAAAAATCAAAAAGGGGGCATGATGCTGAAAAGTTTGGGAACCACTGCTCTATGCGGATGCTTTCGCTTTGAAATGGGCAAGTGCCCCAGCAGGTGGTCTTGTGCATTTCAACTACTGAAACGCTGGGTGGAGCCTGGGGTTCACCCCAGACTCCATGCAGGTGCTTCCACTTCGAAATGTGCTCAAGAGTCCCCGCTGGGGCTCTTGTACATTTCAAAGTGGAAGCACAGTGTGGAGCCTGGAGCCAGTGAGAAGTCCTCCACTGACCTCGGGCTCCATGCGGCGTTTCAATCTTTGAAGTGCACAAGAGCCCCAGCAGGGCTTGTACATTTCAAAGCGGAAACACCAAATGGAGCCTGGGGCCAGCGGGGGACTCAGAGTCCCCGACTGACTCCAGGCCTCATGCAGCGTTTCTGCTTTGAAATGTACAAGAGCCCCAGCGGGGACTCTTGGGCTACGTCTAGACTACATCCCTTTTTCGTAAAAGGGATGTAAATTAGACGTATCGCAATTGCTAATGAAGCGGGGATTTAAATCTTATTTCATAGAGGGATAAGGGATCTTTCGGAAAAGGCTTTATTTTCCGCAAGATCAGCGTCTAGACTGGCGCTTTTTTCCGACAAAGCTCTGTGCGGAAAAAAAGCGGCAGCCATTTTTATGCTAATGAAGTGGGGGAGATTTAAATCCCCGCTTCATTAGCAATTGCGATACGTCTAATTTACATCCCTTTTACGAAAAAGAGATGTAGTCTAGACGTAGCCTTGTACATTTCAAAACTGGAATGCTGCCGCTGCGCCCCTGCCCCCTCCCATGGAGCTGGAGCTGGCGGGAACCAGCTTTTAAACTGGCTCCCCCCAGCACGTCCCCTTCTCCCCCCCCTTGTTGCCACTTTCTGATGGAGGGGGGAAGAGAGCGACTAGTCTTTTGCTTATCAGATAGTCGACTAGTCGATTAGTTGCTTACATCCCTAATGGAGATCATGAATTTTCTGGCATTAGTGCAGGGTTATGGAACCTCTAACTCGCGTGCCAGATATGGTGCATCAGGGTTCATCAGTCCCCAGTGGGTCGCCAGATACTTTGTTTACCTGAGCATCCTCAGGCATGGCTGCTTACAGCTCCCAGTGGCTGCAATTTGCCATCCCCAGTCAATGGGAGCTACAGAAAGCAATGTAACCTGGGCCACCGTTTCCTGCAGTTCTCATTTGTCAGGAATGGCAAACCACAGTCACTGGGATCTATGAGTGGCCTTGTGTGTGGATACTCAGGTAAACAAAGTGTTTGGTGGTCCACCAGGGGTTAACTGGATGTTCCCTGCTTCTGTATTATTGGGAGCCAGCTCTACAACGTTCTTGGTAACTAGAAGCCTCAGTCAGGACTATAGAGGCAATCCTGTTTGGTTCTGTACAACAGATTGTATGAGTCAGTGTTAGATCCTAAAAGCTTTCAATCTAAATAGACAAGATAGACTCAAAAAGTACTGTTACCTTTGTTTAAAGATGGGGAATTGAGGCACAGAGAGATTAAATAATTTACACAAGGTTATATAGAAAGCCTATGGCAGAACTGAGAAATGAACCCAGATCTAGTGAGGGTATGTGCAGATGGGGCCAAATGGCGGAAAAGCCTCTTCTGGAAAAAAAATTGAAGAAAGTATGCAAATACAACTGCTATTTGCATACCTCTTCCAAAAAACCCCCCACAGTGTAGCCGTACCCTGAGTCTAGTGCTCTAATGGCAGGGTTACCCTGCCTCTCAATTTTACTTTATTTCACAATTTTAAAGGCTTTCATGTTTGCAAACCCCCTGTAAGTTCCAATTTCTGCCATTTTGTAAAGGATCTCCTATATGAAAAGCGTGTAGATGTTCCAAAGCCATGGGGCCGATCTAGGCTCAAGGACATATACATGAGGGATTTGAACCCTTTCAACATTGACACCACAAGTTTGGAAAAATGCTGCTATCAATAGGCTATTCTGGAGGGCTGTGCTGCACCAGGGAGTCAGGGTTGAAGAGATGTGTTTGAGAGAGAAAAAAAGAAGTGAACAAAGAGGAAAGGATTACAGGTCTTGAGAGACAGTAATAATTGGACTTCAACCTCTGGTCCTGAACTTTACACAAAAGTGCTGTATCATTTACATTTGGCTAATGATTTGGTATGGTAGTCTCTAAGACAGTAAAGTCTTTGAATGATAAAATGTAAGCCTGTTTTTAGTGCTGTTTCGAATTTCTTCAATGAGATTTTGACTTTTGCAGAGAGATTTAAACAGCTGTATTTGATAATGGAAAAAACAATTTGATTGCCTCCAGGAGGAATAAAAGTGTTGTGAACTCATTGTAAACAGCAAGATACCAAGACAGAATCCAGGATACATTGTGCATAAACATGTACACATGGGGTTTGCATATACTAGCCAGGACCAGCATTAGGAAGTAGCAAGCAGGACAGTTCCCCAGGACCCTACAAAACTAAGCTTCTCAGGCTTCAGCTTCAGCCCTTGGGCTACGTCTAGACTACAGGCTTCTTTCAGAAGAAGCTTTTTTCAAAAGAGAAGGAAGGAAGTCTCCTATTTTTGAATGGCATCAGATTGTGAAATGAAATAGTGGGTATAAAAACAGAGTGGGTCACTCAGGCTACATATAGACTGCAGGCTTCTTTTGGAAGAAGCTTTTTCCAGAAGAGATCTTCTGGAAAACCTTCTTACGAAAGAGAGCGTTCACACTGCAAAAGTGCATTGAAAAAGCGATCTGCTTTTTCGAAAGAGAGTGTCCAGACTGAATGGACGCTCTCTCGCATGTAAGCTGTGATTGCGATGAATGGAATGGCCATGAGGGTACCTGTGCTTTTTCCTCTTTGGAGCAATCCTGCTATCTGGGTGTGTGTTAGTGTAGCGCAGGTCTGGGTCCACCCACATTTTTTTCCCTTTGCCTCTTAGAGCCTCACTTATCCAGGAAAAAGGCATTCTTCCTTGTAAAATGAGGTTTACCGCTGTCGAAAAAACCACCGCATTCTTTTATTTAATTTTGAAAGAACGTGACGGCAGTCCAGATGAAGGTGAAGTTTTTTTTTAAAAAAGCCACTTTTTTCGAAAAAACTGTGTAGTCTAGACATAGCCTCAATCTGGACGCTAAAAATAGCACCATAGGCAGCCTCCACTCCAGGCCTGGAAAGCGGTCCTACTCTGAGAACAGCTGGGGCCAGGGCTGCAGGGGCTTCTGGGCCTGGACCGTAGGCTCCAGCCCCACAAACTGCTTTCTGGAAGGCAGAAGGGAAGGAAAGGAGTAAGGGGAGAACGAAGGGGAAGAGAGGTGATGAGAGGAAGGGGCTTGTGCTGAGGGGAGAGTGGGAGGAGGGCAGGAGAAGAAAGGGGAAGACACCAAGAGGCAGGGTGAAGGAGAGACAAATGTTAGGGGGCCAAGAGGAGATAATGAGGAAAAGGGCAGGAGTGGGGGCGGGGAGGAAAGGTGTCAGTGGAGGTGGGAGAGGGGAGGGGACAGGGTGATGCTGGGAGAGGAAAGGGGAGGGACAATGGGGACAAAAGGAAAGAAGAGGAGAGGGGAGCAATGGGTGCCTGGAGAAGAGGGGCTGAAAGGAGGAGTGGGCAAGAGGAAGGCAGGGAATGGAGGAAGTCATGTGTGAGGGCGCAGAGGGGCATGAGTAAAATTGGGACAAAGGATGGTGAGGGGGTGGGGATCAGAGAGAAAGAGGGCAAGGAGGGCAGGGGCAGTCAGGGAAGAGGGAGGCACCAGGAAGGTACACAGGAAAGGGAAGGTGTAGGTGCCAGGTGATTGTGGGGGTGAAGCGGAAGGGCAGACACGTGGAGGGGAGGGAAGGGCAGAGGAGAGAGGCAGGGCATGTGGGTAGAGGGAGGTATAATTAAAAAAGGGGATAGAAATGTAAGCAGCGTCAAGATAAGCTCTACCCTGACATCTGGTGGTGAACTGTGACAAGTGGTGCAAAGAGACTTCAGGGGCTGATCTCATTTGCATAGATACACCCAATTTGCATAGACACACCCACCCCGCCTAGTATGTGCTCACAGCAGCCCAAATGGTCACTTTGGCCATTGTGGGATCCCCAGTCTCTCTGTTATTGAGGCAGGGGGGATAAAAGTGTTGTTACCCTGATTATGTGAATCAAGGACAATGGAATGGTGGAACTGTTTATGACAGAGGGATTCGCCATAAACTAAGTAGCACTCTCTAGACAAGGGGCATGGGTTCCAAACCCTGTGAAGTTGAGAGGGGTTAGGTCTTTGTAGCTGGTGGGGGTGGCCCTGTCTGAGGGTCTAAACAACACCAATTACACTCCCCCCCCCCCCCCGTGCAATAGCAGAACTAATTTAGATTCTATTAGGAGTCCAGTTGTGAACTGCTGAGTTGACTTCACTGTGGGCCAGTGGAGCACTAGCACTGAGGCTCCTCTATCATGAGCGGAACTTGCTGAAATCAGTGTGTGCTGTGGGGAGCCTGGTGCTATACTGTGGAAGAGCTGAAATCACTGTTGTTGAGGGGAGCCTGGCGCTATGCTGCGGAAGAGCTGAAATCACTATTGCTGTGGGGAGCCTGGTGCTATGCTGCTGAGCTAGTAGCAGAGCAGCTTGCAGGGACAACTAGCAAGTGCAGGTGGACAGCAGAGCGGTTTGCAGGGACGACCAGCGGGTGCAGGAGGACAGCAGAGCGGTTTGCGGGGACGACTGGCGGGTGCAGTTGGACAGCAGAACAGTTTGCGGGGGCGACCGGTGGGTGCAGGCGGACAGCAGAACAGTTTGCAGGGGCGACCGGTGGGTGCAGGCGGACAGCAGAGTGGCTGGCGGGGATGACCTGCGGCAGGTAGGAGCAACAGCAGACAGCCAGTGGAGCAGCTGCAGGAGCAACCAGCTGGCAGCCAGGGGCGTGCCTGATTATTTTCAGGTATAACGGCTTTGCGCAAGAAGGTTTTTCTTGCGCAAGAAGGGGTAGTGTAGACAGCTCCGTCTTGCGCAAGAGCCTCTTCCGCAAAAATGGCGGCTCATTAGTTATGCAAATGAGGCTCGGCGATATTCCACGCTGAGCCTCATTTGCATAGCTCTGCTGCAAGATCATGCCAGTCTAGACACAGCCCCCGAGTAAATGGGTTTTAGTCCCCTGAGTGTCATTGAACCGTTCTACAGTGGTGGAGTGGAAACTGAGCGACGAGAAGCTGACAAAAATGTCAGGTGCTAGGCCAACATGGAAAAGGACAATGCTCGCTGTGTGTACTTACAATTGTAGGTTGTTGGCGAGGGGGGGAAAACGTTAAACCATCTGATGGAGGAAAAGAAAAGGATAAGATGCGACATCCTCGGTGTCTGCGAAACCTGACGAAAGAAGGAGTTGGAGGTCAACTGGAAGGATGGAAGCGCTGTGAGGCTCGGAAAGGGAGACGGTGCTAGAAACATTGGGGAAGTCGGATTTATCGTCAGTAAGGACTGGTCTTTGAAAGTTATATCATGCCAGCTAATATCATCACGTATTGGTGTGCTTCATCTTCAGATACAGTCAAAGGCTACCCTCAAGGTCATCCAGGCCTATGCCCCCACAAGTGCAAGTGAGGACGAAGAAGGGGAAGAATTCTATTGAGAGCTTGAAAGAGCCCTCGCGCAAAAGTCCACTTACACTGTCACGATGGGAGACTTCAATGCCAAGGTCGGATGAGGGAAATCTGGCGAAAAGTTCATAGGGAGTGTGGCAGGGTCAGTCCCACTTCTGGGCCTCTGACCCCTGTTCAGCCCACTGTCCCACAGTCTAGGAGTCACAGTATATGTCTCACTTGCCTTGGTTTGAGATTTGTTGTCTCCCTGTAGTCTTTAACAAGGTCGATGCTGTTCTCTTGGCTCCTCCAGTGTCTTTCTCTTTCCAAACTCCTCCTCCACTTTCCAAAACTCCTTCACAGCTCTCCAAACTCCTTCTCAATTCTCTCCACACTCTCACAGCTCTCCAAATTCCTTCTCAGCTCTCTCTCTCCTCACCCATAGGGAGAGTTCTTAAATAGGCCTCCAGGCAGCCCCAATTAGTTTCACCTGGGCCTTAATTGATTTTGCAGCCGCCCTGTCTCAGCTGCTCCTAATTAGCCAGGATTGCTGACTCTCTCTGCAAGAGCTGCCTCTTTCCCCTTCCACCAAGCTCTTTAACCTGCTGTATAACCCCTGCTCTGTCACATATTCCCCTCCCCTGCTCAACACTATGGGGTTGGGCTACTTGGGACGGCAGGCAGTGTACCCTTGATAAGCCATCGGCGTTGCCGTGCTTGGCTCCGGCCCTATGTTTCACTTGGAAGTGGAATGGTTGCAGGGACAGGAACCACTGCATTACTGTCTTTATTCTGGCGCATCCATTGTACGGGAGCGTGGTCTGTGATGAGAGTGAATTGTCTTCCGAGCAGGTAGTATCGTAGGCTCTCCACGACCCACTTTACTGCAAGGCACTCTTTCTCCATGATAGCATAGTTTCGTTTCCTTGGGAGGAGCTTCCGACTTAGGTATAGTACAGAATGCTCTTCTCCATCCGTTTGGGACAATACCACACCTAATCTGACATCCGAGGCGTCGGTCTGTAGTACGAACTCTCTCTCAAAATCTGGGGCTATGAGCACTGGGTCACTGCACAGGGCTGATTTTAAGTCGTTGAATGCGTCGTCTGCTGCTGGGGTCCATTTCACCACATCCAGGCCCCGGGGTCTCAAGTCTGTCAGGGGACATGCCCTTGAAGCAAAATGGGGGATAAACCTCCGGTAATACCCCACTTGTCCTAAGAATGCTCGGACCTGTTTCTTACGTACAGGCCGGGGCCAGTTCTGTATTGCAGCCACTTTATTCAATTGGGGTTTCACTAAGCCTCTCCCTACTATGTACCCAGGTATTTGGCCTCTGCTAGTCCTATTGTACATTTTGCCGGGTTTGCGGTGAGGCCAGCTTCCCTTAAGGTGTCCAGTACAGCCGTCACCTTCTCTAAATGTGCGTCCCAGTCCAGGGTGTGGATGATGACATCATCAAGATAAGCAGCCGCATATGTACGGTGAGGGCGCAGTAGCTTGTCCATAAGTTGCTGGAAAGTTGCAAGGGCCCCATGTAATCCAAACGGGAGAACGGTATACTGATATAGGCCCTCGGGGGTGGCAAAGGCTGTCTTCTCTCTGGCTTCCCTGGCCAACGGAATTTGCCAGTACCCCTTGGTCAGGTCGAGGGTGGACAAAAACTGAGCCTTTCCCAGCTGATCAATGAGCTCATCTATTCACGGCATGGGGTATGCATCAAACTTTGACACCTTATTCAACTTCTGGAAATCACTGCAAAAATGGAGGCTGCTGTCAGGTTTAGGCACTAAGACAATGGGGCTGGACCACTGGCTGTGGGATTCCTCAATGACGCCTAGTTCTAGCATTTTCCTTACTTCTTTTTGTACCTCCTTTCGCTTTGCTTCTGGGATTCGGTAGGGCCTGACATTCACTCTTACGCCTGGGTCCGTGACTATATGGTGCTCGACTTCAGTGGTCCGGCCAGGCTCTATTGAGAACACATCTGAGTGTCGCTTCAGCATTGCAAGAACCTCTGTCCTCTGGCCCGGGGTTAATTCTGGGGAGATCCCCACCTGTCCCTGTTGGCTTTCATTCAGTATTGCTGCCCCCAGGGTGGCTCCCCCTCCCTGTCTCGCCAAGGTTTGAGCAGGTTAACATGGTAGATTTGTTCCAGTTTCCGGTGACCCGGCTGCCGCACCTTATAATCTACCTCCCCTATGACCTCAACCACTTCATATGGTCCCTGCCACCTGGCAAGGAGCTTGCTCTCCGCTGTCGAGACCAGCACCACTACCTGATCGCTCACCTGGAATTTCTGGACCATCGCCCGATGGTTGTAGTAGGTTTGCTGGGCCTGCTGGGCTTTTTCTAGGTGCTCTCTTACAATGGGGGTTATCCGCGCGATCCTGTCCTTCATCTGCAGGACGTGCTCTACAATATTGCATCCGTGGTTTGTCTGCTCCTCCCAGGTCTCTTTGGCAAGGTCTAGAAGGCCCTGGGGGTTTCACCCATATAGCAGTTCAAATGGGGAAAAACTATGGATGCCTGTGGTACTTCTCGAATGGCAAACATGAGGTATGGGAGTAGGTCATCCCAGTCTTTCCCGTCGACTCACTACCTTCTGGATCATGTCCTTGAGGGTGCGGTTGAACTGCTCGACGAGGCCATCCGTCTGTGGGTGCTATACTGACGTCCTCAGAGCCCGTATGTGGAGTAGTGCACACAGGTCCTTCATTAACTTAGACACAAAGGGAGTACCCTGATCGGTTAGGATCTCCTTGGGTATCCCCACCCTCGAGAAGATTTGAACTAACTCCCTTGCTATTGTCTTAGAATGGGTATTTCTCAGGGGTATTGCCTCAAAGTATCGGGTGGCGTAGTCCAGGACCACTAATATGTTTTGGTGTCCTCGGGCTAACTTTTCTAATGGGCCTACTAGGTCCACAGCGAGGCGTTCAAAAGGGACCTCAATAATAGGTAGGGGTATCAGTGGGGCTCTCAAGTGCAGCTGGGGCCCATGAAGCTGGCACTCGGGGCAAGAGGCACAATACCACCGAACCTACATATATACCTCGGGCCAGTAGAACCTTCATAAAATCCAATCTAGGGTCTTCTCAACTCCTAGGTGACCTCCAAATAAAGGACTGTGTGCTAGATCCAGCACGGCTCGCCGGTGATTCTGAGGCACCAAGAGCTGTTCCACCTCCTATCCTGGGCCTGGCAACACTCAGTACAGTAGATCCCTCTTGATAATGTAATAGGGTCTAGGGCCCTTGAGCCTTCCTTCTACAGGGATCCCGTTTACTTCAACTACCTCTTTACGAATGTTTTGATACAGTGGGTCATTGGCCTGGTCCTGTCCAAAATTTCAAGCAACGGCCCTACCTGCCTGGGCTCTGGGGAACCTTCGGCCTTTTCCATCCCAGGGGGGCCCTGCTCAGCTAGGCCCAGCCTCAGGCTCATTTACCTCTCTCAGTGCTTCATTATCAGTTGGCTCAGTTTCCCCCCTGGCCAGGGCCTGCCTTAGGTTCTGAGTCAGAATTTGAGTACCCAGTTTCTTGGCTGCCCTCCTTTCCCGCTTTGATTTCCGGGGTTTCCCAGGCTCAGAAAATAGGTCCTGGGAAAATTCGTGAAAACTTGGGAGGGGGCTCTCTTCCTTTCCCTCAGTTGTAGGGAGCAGGTCACTAAATCCAGGGAAGTCCCGCCCAATCACAACTGGGTATGGGAGCCTCGGAACTACCCCCACCGCAACCATTGTGACATTCCCCTGGATCTCTATTTGTACAGGGACAACAGGGTAATAATTGATATCTCCATGGACACAGGAGATCCCTGTGCGCTTGGCATGGATCAGCTGGTCTGGTTCCATCAGCTGCCCGGAGACCAATGTGATGGCACTCCCTGAGTCCACCAAGGCCATGGTCTGTATTCCATTCATCTTAACGGGTTGGGTGTACAGATGGGGGGCCATTGCTATGCCTGCCAAATTTATGAGATTGCAGGGGCTTCCCAGGTCTCCTAGGTCACACTGCATGGGTTCTGTTATGTTTGGACAGTGTGCCGCTATATGCCCAATCTCCCCGCATGCGTAGCATCGATACCCTGCCCGGGGCATCCCCCTATTTCTTGGGCTACTGGGTTTTACCCCCTGACCTTCCTGCCCCCGGTCCCCAAGTTCCTTCGCAGCCTCTGGCCACTCTTCTGTCTCCCTCTTCCCCGGCCAAGTCTTACTCGAGGGTTCAGAGCCACGGGCCTTTGGGGCTAGTCCAATTCTCTTGTCTCTCTGGACTTCTTTGCTGAGGGGTTGCAAGAGTCCTTTAGTCGCTAATTGTCTTTCCACAGGGCTACCACGTCATCATATGAGGAGCGTCCATTCTGGCTGACCCAGGCTCGCAGATCAGGTGGTAGGCCCCTCATAAACCGGTCCAGGACAATAATTTCCACAATCTTCTCCGGGCTGTAGGTCTCCGGCTGCAACCATTTTCAGGCCAAGTGGATCAGGTCAAATAGTTGTGCCCTTGGTGCTCTGCCCTCCCCATATCGCCACTCATGGAACCTTTGAGCTCTGATAGCAGTGGTTACTCCCGACCTGGAGAGGATCTCAGCCTTCAGCTGGGAATACTCAGTGGCAGCCTCCTCCGGCATGTCGAAATAGGCCTTCTGGGCCTCACTACACAGAAATGGGGCCAGGATGCTGGCCCACTGGGCTCGGGGCCAACCTTCCCGCAGGGCTATCCTCTCAAATGCCAGGAGGTCGCCTCCACATCGTCCTCCTTTGTCATTTTCTGGAGCAAACTGTTGGCCCGCAGGGACCGTGCTCCATCTGAGCCATGCACCTGAGAGGTCAGAGCCTTCATCTGCGTTATTACCTCCTGCAAGGTGGCTTGATCCTGGGCAGCCTGGTTTATCAGCAGCTGGTTAGTTTCCTACTGTAGTCGTACTGACTCCTGCTGGGCAGACATCTCACCCTGGATAGCTTCTTGCTGTGCTGCAGTGGCTTGTATGAGGGCCTTTACTACATCCTCCATTTTGTTTTTTCTCCCGTTTTACTAGGGTGGCATAGTCTGTCTTGGGTGGGTCCGCTGCAAGGTCTCACTGCAGTGAAATATCCCACTCCTGGCACCACATGTGGCAGGGTCGGTCTCACTCCTGGGCCCCTGACCCCTGTTCAGCCCACTGTCCCACAGTCTAAGAGTCACAGTATATGGCTCACTTGCCTTGGTTTGAGATTTGTTGTGTCTCTGTAGTCTTTAACAAGGTCGATGCTGTTCTCTAGGCTCCTCCGGTGTCTTTCTCTCTCCAAACTCCTCCTCCACTCTCCAAAACTCCTTCACAGCTCTCCAAAACTCCTTCTCAGCTCTCTCTCTCCTCACCCACAGAGAGAGTTCTTAAATAGACCTCCAGGCAGCCCCAATTAGTTTCACCTGGGCCTTAATTGATTTTGCAGCCGCCCTGTCTCAGCTGCCCCTAATTAGCCAGGATTGCTGACTCTCTCTGCAAGAGCTGCCTCTTTCCCCTTCCACCAAGTTCTTTCACCTGCTGTAGCGCCCCTGCTCAGTCTCCGGACCTTGAGGTGGAGAGAGGAGCCACTCTTCCACTGAGCACAGCAGGCTGCTGGTCTGGGCTTGTTGTGCTTTTTCCCCCCTGCACCCCTCCCCTCCCCTTTTTTGGGAGGGGTGTGTGGGGGGCTACTACGGTTGTGGCACGCAGGCCCTGGCTACATTTTGGGCCAGGTCCCCTTTTCTCTCTGCCTGCTCTGTTTGCAGGCAGTCTTCCCCCCTCCCCCCCAGCTGGCTGCAGGAACTGCTGAGGGTGTGGGGGTGGATAGGGAGGCCTTTGCTGCCCTCACCCTGGTGGGGGGAGCAGGACCCCCATTTTCCATATTTTTGGGGACTGCCTGGCCCCTTTCTTCACTGTCGCAGGCTTGGACTTCACTGTTCCTGCAGCTGCTACGCCCTCTGGAGTAGAGGAGGTAAGGGGGCTGCTTTATAGCAGCTCCTGGGGTTCTTCCTTCCCCTCCACAAGTTTGTGTGAGGGGGTGAGTGTATGTGAGGGGCCTCCTGCCATCTGGGCCCCTAGGTGGCAGCTGGCACAGCTTCTGTGGGGTACTGGGGCTGGGGGGTGACTCCCTCTGCCCCCCGCTGTCTCCTCTACATCTCTGCTGCTGCTATTGCTGCTCCCTTCCGTGCCCCAGGTGCTGCAGGGGCCATCTCCATCCTTGGCCCCACTGCTTGCCTCCCCACTCCTCCCTTGCTCTGTTGGGTCCTGCAGCTGGTGCTGCGAGCCTGCCACTCAGGTGCCAGTGGGCTCACTAGTTTCCTCCCCCTCCCCCAGCAGTGTCTTGCTGCCCCCCTGCTTTCTTGAGCAGGCCCCTCCTCACAGCCTGCATTCCCCTCTCCTCTTTTCATGTGCCCATGCCCCCCTTTGTCATCTCGTTTGGCGCCTGAGCCTCCCACTCTCCTTTAGTTACCCTCCCCCATGCACCGTTTCACTTCCCACATCTTTCAAATAATTGACCCTCTCACATTCCCAGTGCAGCCGGAGGAGCCGCTCTTACCATCCTGTGCTGGGAGCTGTACCCCTTGTTCCTTAACCCCCCCCCCTTCCTCCTATGTGCGTTGCTGCCCTTTCACCCCACTTCCAGCCTAGTGGGGGGAGTGGTGAGCCTTTCTCTCCCTCTTTTTTCCCCCTCTCCCCTGCTCCTTGTTCCTCCCCCTGGCACTATTGGTCTCCCCTAATTGTCTGTTCCTATCTCCCCCCGCCCCTCCATCCATGAATGGAGGGGCAGTCATGTGATGCCCCTACTACCCCTTGCCCACGCCCCCTCACTGCCTCTATGAACCCTGAACCCTCTGAGGCTGCCAGGCCTCCCACTCATGCAGCAGAGGTGGTGGACATGGATCGAGATCCCGGGACCCTGACCGCTCCTGCCGCAGCACCTTCTGCCACCAGTGTGACCACCAAGAAAACCTCCCTGAAAAGCAGGAAGGGCCAGGGGACCAAGAAGGGCAAGAGCCCCGCCTGGAAGGCAAAACCTCCTCTGGTGAAGGCTCACCCCCCTGCCACGGCCTCGGCCGTGGCTTCCCCTCTTTCCTCTCCCCCTGTTCCTTCCACCAGCTCTGGGGACGATGGTGTCCCGGCCCCCAGGGCGTACGCCCAGGTAGCCGCCACCCCCCCGCCTGCTGCCTCCCGATCCACCAAAGCCGCTTATCGGAATTCCATCCCTGGCAGTCGCGGCCCCTTCCCCACCCTGACCAGGAGGCACGGGGTCCGTTGCCTCCTGGTGTCGGCCTCGTCCCATGTGGAGACCTACGTGCGGGTGTTGGCACACGTGGTTGGGCCCGCAGCCGTGGTGGCGGCCTCCAAGATGTTCGGGAAGGTGGTATTCTTCCTGGTGTCGGAGGCCGCCACCGAGGAAGCGGTGGAGAAGGGCTTGGTGGTGGGGGTAGTCCATGTCCCACTCGAGCCTTTGGAGGACCTGGGCGTACGGGTGGTTTTTTCCTCTGTTCCTCCCTTCCTCCCTTATGCCGCCCTATTGTCTTTCCTCTCCACCCTGGGGAGGCCCTTGTCAGTCCTTAGTCCCCTTCCTTTGGGCTGCAAGGACCCTACCCTCTGCCATGTTCTCTCCTTCCGCTGGCAGGTGCAAATCCAACTCCTGCCGGTGGGGCGTGGTGGAGAAGTCCTAGAAGGGTCATTTCTGGTGCCCTATCAAGGGGCCCAGTACCGGGTATATTACACCTTGGGGGAGGCCCGGTGTTTTCTCTGTTGGGCGATGGGGCATGTCCGAAGGGACTGCCCTCTGGCCCGGCTCAGAGATGCACTCGGGACCCCTGACGCCCGGGAGGGCACCGGCCCTACCATCACCAGTGGCCCTGATGGTCTGGACCCTGGGGTCACCCCTCCTCCAACCATGACCGTCGTCAATCCCACTCAGGCTCCGCAGGGCCCAGACGAGCGTGCAGGCGCCGCTGCCACCACCAAAAGCGGCAAGGCCGGGCCTGCGGAGGAGAGGGCAGCGGGGTCAGAGATGGGACTCGGACAGTGCCTACCTCAGGGGGAGGTTTCCCCTTCCCCAGCTGCCCAGCCCCTGTCTTCCCTCGCCCTCCCACCGCTGCCTTCGCCCCCTGGCTCCTTCCCTAATTGGGCCCAACTCTCCTCCTCTGAGGGCGGGGAGGTTGCCATGGGGAGGCGCCGCAAACGAGCCCGACGTTCCACCCCACCTATTGAAGGGGAAGATACCTTCCTCGTGCCTCAAGGGGTGGGCGTTGGAGCCATCCCTCCCTCCGAGCCCCCGGATGCTTCACAGAGCCGTGAGGCGGCTGAGGTGGCCGTGACGGTTGTGGAAGGGGTAAATGCCTCCCTCCCGGAGTCCCTGCAAGAAGGAGTGTCCACAGGGGATGCTCCCACTGTCCCCACCTCCGCTGTGAGGGTGACCGCTGACCCTGCCGCCAACAAGGGCGACGACGTGGCGGCGGGCAGCGGGTTCGCCTTCCTCTCCCAAGAGGTGGAGGCCTTCAGGTTAACCCTGGCTGCCTCAGAGGGGGATCAACATGCCTTGGAGGGAAAACAGTCGGCCTCTCCTTCCCCTTCTAGCCCACCGCTCTCCCTGCCTCCGGGTTGTCCCAGGGTGTAACCAACTGCCCAGCCATCGGCAGCACTTTGGACACTGAACCCCTAGGGGATCCTAGCGGGCGGGAGTTCCCGTCATTCCCCATTACCCCTGGTGCTGGAGCCTCCGGTGCTGCACTTCTAGTGGTGCAGGAGCCTGGCGCTGGGGGGACACTAACTTCCCCCACCACTGCCACCGATCCCCCACACTGCAAGGAGACACCGCAACCCGGTGCCTCTACCACTGAGGCTTCAGACCCTACTCCTACTCCCCATTCAGCCCCTCTCCCAACCGAATTTCCCACTTCTCTTCCTGCTCCCCCTCCTCCTTATCTTTTTCCTAATCCCCCACCTCTTCCACCCCCTAATCCCCTTCCTCCTCTTCCTCCTTTCCCTGATCCCTTCCCTGACCTCTTTTCCTCCCCTTACACTGTTACTGCCGCCCCCGGGGCTGCCACGTTCAGCTCAGACATTGGCCCCCGGGAGGCGGTTTTTGTTTCACCCGCTCCCAGCACATCTGGGGCTGTTCTCCCTCTCCCACTACCCCTGTTGTCATCCCAGCAGGGACTTCAGAGTCCCCACTTTCCCGCATCAGTCGGTCGCGGGGCAAGCAGAGGGGTCTGGCCCGAGGCCCTGACACCCGATGCGCTGAGGGGCGAGATGCGCAGCTTCTTGGAGGACATTTGTGGCTCCAAGAACAAAGTGGCTCTCGCCCTTCAGCGCTGGGGGGATTTCCATCTCATCCTCCAGACCATAAGGGCCATTTTGGGGGAAGGCAAAGGGACTGGGCGGCGGGAGGCTGCAGCCTACCAGCGGGCCCGTGGCTTCCGTGATGCCCTGCTTACGTTTGGGTATGGTCACGGTTTGTTGCGGGGCCCAATGGGGACTGTCAGCACTCCTGCCAGCGACGATCTTCCCCAGCCCCCTTGATGCCACCATTCGTCACTGCCACTCTGAACACCCGGGGCTGCAGGCTGGGTCTCCGCAGGTGTCGGGTACTCTCCTTCCTTTGGGAGGGGGGGTACTCTGTCACCTTCCTGCAGGAGACCCATACCGCGTCGGCCGCCAAAGCGAGCTGGCGGCTGGAGTGGGGAGACAGGGTGTACTTCAGTCAGCTGTCGGCCAATCAAGCCGGGGTGGCGACCCTGTTCTCCTTGAACCTGCGGCCTGAGGTGCTGGGGACTGCCGAGGTTGTGCAAGGCCGCCTGCTGCACCTCCGGGTCCGGGTAGAGGGGCTAACATTTAATCTCATTAACATCTACGCCCCGACATCCGGCCTGGAGAGGCTTCACTTCTACCAGCGGGCGGCTGCCTTCCTCGGCTCTTTGGATCCTCACAAGTGCCTGGTCCTGGGTGGGGATTTCAACTGCACCCTCGAGGAACGGGACCGCATGGGGACCGAGCGGTGCCCGGCCGCCACGGACGTCCTCAGGGAGACTGTAGACCAACACTCCCTAGTGGACGTCTGGCATGACCTCCACCTGGGCGAGGATGCAGCATTTACCTTCGTCCGGGTGGAGGGTCAACGGTCGTTTCACTCCCGGTTGGACCGCATTTATCTCTCACGTCATCATCTCTTTCGAGCCCACTCCTCCAGCATTCGACCGGCCCCGTTCTCGGACCACCACTTGGTGGCCGTGATGGCCTCTCTCTCCTTGGAGAGGCCGGGGCCGGCCTACTGGCATTTTAACAACAGCCTCCTGGGGGACATGGGCTTTGTAGCGTCCTTCCAGGAGTTCTGGCTGGCTTGGCACGGGTGGCGGTGCGCCTTTCCCTTGGCGCGGCGGTGGTGGGATGCGGGGAAGGTGTGCACGCGGCTCTTCTGCCACGACTACACTCGGGGGGGGCCAGCCAGCGGAGGGATGCGGCGATAGAGCAGTTGGAACGGGAGGTTTTAGAGCTAGAGAGGAAGCTGGCCACCGACCCCAGAGATCCACCCCTCTACGGAATGTACCGGGAGAAGCGGAAGGAACTTCAGGCCCTCGACGACCTTTGGGCCCGGGGTGCCTTTGTTCGTTCCTGCATCCACCTCCTTAGGGAGATGGATCATGGCTCCCGCTTCTTCTACGCCCTGGAGAAAAAGAGGGGGGTGAAAAAGCACATCGTCTGCCTTCTGGCAGAGGATGGCGCCCCCCTCTCAGATCCGGTGGAGATGCGTGAGAGGGCTCGCGCCTTCTAAGCCTCCCTTTTCTCGCCAGATCCGACCGACGCTGACACCCGCAGAGTCCTCTGGAACGAACTCCCGATGGTCAGCGCGGGCGACTGAGACCGGCTAGAGCTGCCTCTCTCTCTGGCCGAGTTCTCAGAAGCCCTCCGTCTCATGCCCACCAATAAATCCCCAGGCATGGACAGGCTGACCGTGGAGTTCTACCGTGTGTTCTGGGACGTCCTCGGCCCAGACCTTGCCAAGGTCTGGGCCGAGACCCTGGAGAGTGGGGTCCTCCCTTTATCGTGCAGGCGAGCGGTGATCGCCTTGCTGCCCAAGAAGGGGGACCTCCACGATCTGAGGAACTGGCGTCTCGTCTCGCTCCTCAGCACGGACTATAAAATCATCGCCAAAGCCATCTCCCTGAGACTCAAGTTTGTGCTGGCGGACATGGTCTATCCAGACCAGACCTACACCGTCCCGGGCCATACCATCTTCGACAACCTTTATTTGGTCCGGGATCTCCTAGAGCTAGGGTGTAGGGATGGTCTGTCGTTCACCCTCCTGTCCTTGGATCAGGAGAAGGCGTTCGACCGGATGGACCACGGGTATCTCCTGGGCACTCTGCGGGCCTTTGGTTCGGGCC
Source organism: Pelochelys cantorii (assembly GCA_032595735.1). Classification (NCBI taxonomy): domain Eukaryota; kingdom Metazoa; phylum Chordata; order Testudines; family Trionychidae; genus Pelochelys; species Pelochelys cantorii. Next base: position 324,509,457 of record CM064326.1, on the reverse strand, counting down.
CCGCTTTGTGGGCTTTCTCCAGGTGCTGTACGCTTCCGCAGAGTGTTTGGTCAAGCTCAACTGGACCCTGACAGCACCGGTCAGCTTCGGGCGGGGAGTACGTCAAGGCTGCCCGCTGTCAGGCCAGCTGTATACTCTGGCCATCGAGCCCTTCCTTCGTCTTCTTTGGAAGAGGTTGACGGGGTTGGTGCTCCGTGAGCCGGAGATGCGGCTGGTCCTGTTGGCATATGCCGACGACATGCTCCTCGTGGTCCAGGACCTGGGAGACCTGCACGGGTGGAGGCCTGCCAAGCTGTCTACTCGGCGGCCTCCTCCGCCCGGGTCCAGGCCCGGAGGAGGTCCTGGTAGAAGGCTGGCAGCTCGGAGAGGTCTCGCAGAAGACCTCTCAAATAAAGGAGCTGTCGGTCATATCGGAGCCCTCGGAAGCGGCAAAGGAAAGCGTGCGCCAGCGTGCTCCACGCCGGACTACCTGCATCAAATACTAGCCTCTGCAGGGCCTGGAGGTGGAGGACACGAACCCATGTGCACAAACACGTCAGGCCCTGCCCTCCCTCCTCCAGGGGAAGATGGAGAACCCCTGCAAAGACCCAATGTAGTCCTGGCCAGAAGAACCGCAGCAGCAGCTGCTGGATCTGATCCAGGAAACCCGGGGGCAGGACCAGGGTGCTGAGACGGTGCCAGAGCATGGACAGGACTAGTTGGTTAAGCACCAGTACCCTCCCACGCAGGGAGAGGCACCGGAGCAGTCCTGTCCATCTCCACAACCGCTCAGCCACCCTGGACTCTAAACCTTGCCAGTTCTCCAGCGAAGAGGGATGTGTGGCAGAGAGAAAAACGCTGAGATAGAGCAGCGGACCCGTGCTCCACCAGACGGCCTGAAGCATGGGTGGGAGGGAGCTTGCTTGCCACCCGGCCCCTACCACCGAGTTGACCCGGGCCTGGAAGCTGCTAGAGGCGACCAGGTCCTTGGGAGCCACCGTGGGGGCAGACCTCCTCGCGGAGCCCCTGCTACACAATCCCCATCTACGTGTGCAGGTGGCGGAGTCCCCCTCGGTGCGCCAGAGGCTGGTCCTGGCAGAAGTCACAAGGATCGGAGACCTCCTGGACTACGACTGGGGAGACTGGGTGGATCCTTTGGCGCTCGCCCAGCGCATGGGGCTCTCCACCCTACATACTCCCCGGCGCATGCTTCAGGAGGTGAAGGACGCTTTGCCGCCCACCGCTCGGGTTTATCTCGACAAGGTCTTGCGAGAGGGTGCACCCCGCCCGCCCCTCACCCCCGGCCCACCCGATCTATCCATTGGCCCTAAGCCCTACGTACCTCCCCGACCGCCTCCCCCTCGTCACCCGAGCCGGCTGCACGCGTTGCAGCCAGTCCCCTTCCGAACCGCACCGAAGAGTCACCTGTACATGCTCGTGCTTCACACGCTCCACTTCCCCACCCTCGTGTTCCGCCCAGACACCAAGTGGCAGGACCTCCTACCACCAATAGAGAGTGGGGAGCCCCGGTTGGACAGTCTCTATTCCAGCTTAGTTCCACGGCCCACCGGGGACATCAGCTGGAGAATCCTGCATGGAGCTGTGAGCACGGGCGTGTATTTGGTGCTGTTCACCCTCATTCCGAACACTTGCCTCTTCTGTGGCGAGAGGGAGAACCTGGCGCACGTGTACCTCGAGTGCACCAGGTTACAGCTCCTCTTTCGGCTCCTCCAGAAACTTTTGTTGAAGTTCTGGCTGCACTTCTCCCCTCACCTGTTAATTTACGCACACCCCATCCGAGGCCCCACAAAGTCGCGGGACCTCCTGGTCAACCTCCTCCTGGCTATCGCCAAGATGGTAATTTATAGGACCAGGGAGCAGAGGTTGGCCGAGGGAGGGGCCTGCGACTGTGGGGCCTATTTCCGTTCCTGCATCTGCTCACGTATCCGGGCAGAGTTCCACTGGGCGGCGTCCGCTGGCTCTCTCGAGACCTTCGAGGGGCAGTGGGCGCTGTCCGGGGTTCTCTGCTCGGTGTCCCCATCCGGTTCCCTTGTTTTAGCCCTTTGACCTTCACACCCGTCCCTGTTTTCTTTTTATTTGTCCCAAGTAATTACTTGGTTTCCTGGGCTCAGTGAATCCTCCCCATAGGCTTACGCCCGCCCACCTCCCGGATTCCAATAGGCACAGGAGATATGGCAGTGGAGAAAGGAATGAAAGAAGAGAAAGGTTTGTAGCGATGGCAGAAATGAAAGAACTGTACGTGGCAAACACCTGGGCTGCGTCTAGACTGGCAAGCTTTTCCGCAAACGCAGCTGCCTTTGCGGAAAAACTTGCCAGCTGTCGATACTGGCCACTTGAATTTGCGCAAGAACACTGACGATCTAATGTATGATCGTCAGTGTTCTTGCGCAAATACAATGACTCTCCCGTTCGGGAAAAAGCCCTCTTGCGCAAACGCTTTTGCGCAAGAGGGCCAGTGTAGACAGCTGAGAACCGTTTTGCACAAAAAAGCCCCGATGGCGAAAATGGCGATCGGGGCTTTCTTGCGCAAAACCGCGTCTAGATTGTCACGGACGCTTTTCCGCAAAAAGTGCTTTTGCACAAAAGTGTCCGTGCCAATCTAGACGCTCTTTTCTGCAAATGCTTTTAACGGAAAAACTTTTCCGTTAAAAGCATTTGTGGAAAATCATGCCAGTCTAGACGTAGCCCTGGTATAAAAAGATCGCAACAAGGTGGACGTGGATTGCACCAAACGTGAAGAGCAAGAATGAAATCGACTATATTTTAGTCAATAAAAGGTGCATTGTTCAAGATGTCTCTGTGGTGCAGCCTTTCAACATCGGCAGTGACCATCGCTTGCTTAGAGCGAAGTTGATTTTTGACAAAGTGGTGGAAAAGAAGGCGTTACAGATGGCAAATAGGAAAAAGCGTCCGAAGACATTCGATGAAGCAAAGCTGAAGAAAGCGATTTCTGGGTTTGAGTGGAGCCAGACAGAAAAGTGTGACGAAGACTATAGTATCTTTGCTGACAAGCTGAGTAGTTGCTTAAAAGCAGCTGAAATTGAAAAGTCAAAGAAGGTGAAGGGAAGAATCTCGAAGGAAACGAAAAGCCTGCTGGAGAAGCGGAGAAACATGAAAAGGAGCTTGGATAACAACTTCGAGTGCTCCATTCTGAGCAAGCTTAAACGGCAAAAGCTGAAGGATGACTTTCAGAACTTCCGGAAAGAAAAATTCCTCAAAACAGCTGAATCACGCAAGAGCTTCAGGACATGGAAGCCGGAATTGACGCAGTATAGACTGAGTGTAACAGCATTGAAGAACAAGGATGGAGAGACAGTAATCAACAGCGCAGGGATGGAGAAGGTCTGTAAGGACTTCTATACAGAACTATTCAAATCAAGAATCAACGTCCCTCTCCCAACGCTCTAGGAGTCAGAAGAACGCATCCCCCCAATAATCGTCAGCGAAATCCGAAGCGCACTATACCAGATGAAGAAGGGAAAAGCTCCAGGCAAAGATGGAATAACGTCAGAAATGATTTCTGCAGGAGGCAAAAAACTTTGGAAGGCCCTCGCTTTCAGATTCAGTCAATATTTTGAAGAAGGAAAAATACCATCAAGCTGGAAGGAGTCGAATATCATCTTGCTGCACAAGAAGGGCGATCGAGAAAAATCTTAAGAATTACCGCCCTATATGCCTATTCTCTCATATTTACAAGCTCTTTACAAAGGTGGTAAGGAACCGACTTTCGCAGAGCCTGGATGAACAACAGCCAAGAGACCAGGCAGGGTTTTGAAGAAATTTCAGCACGATAGACCATATATTTACCCTTAGCCAGCTCCTAGAAAGAGTGAGGGAATACAAACTTCCACTGTGCATTGCTTTTGTTGACTATGAAAAGGCCTTCGATAGCGCCGAGTTCAACGCAATATTAAAGATGCTCACAGAGCAGGGCATTAACACACAATACATCAATTTGTTGAAGGAAGCGAATCCTGGATGTACAACAGATATTACTCTCCTTGAAACTCTCCTCCGTATCCCAGTCGAGAAAGGCGTGAAGCAAGGAGATACAATTTCACCAAAACTATTCACTGTCTACCTCAAAATGGTTATGAAGAAGATTAATTGGAGACGTGGTGTCAACATAAATGGAGAACGATTATCTCAGCTCAGATTTGCGGCCGACATTGTATTAATTGTCGAAAGCACCAACCAATTCAAGAGCATGCTATGAAGACTTGACAAGAAAAGCAGTCAGGTCGGTCTAAAAATGAACTGCTGCAAATACATGCGATCGGACGTCTTACAAAAAGCCCGAATAACGATAACAGGAGAAGAAATTGAAGAAGTGGAACAGTACATATATTTGGGCCAAGAAGTTAATATGTGCCAAGACCTGAACAGCGAACTCTCGTGAAGGATTCGGGCAGGATGGTGTGCATTCAATTCTATCAAGGAAGTCCTCAAAAGAAAAATTGATAAGACCACACATACAAATATCTTCAGTTCAACAGTGCTGCCAGCCATGTTGTATGGAAGCGAAACGTGGGCACTGACGAAGAGAGAAGAGCAGCGACTATTGGTAGCTGAAAGGTCAATGGAGTGAGCAATGCTGGGAATTTCCCTTCTGGATCGTATTCCAAATGAAATGATCAGAGAACGCAGCGGCGTGAAAGATATTTTCGTGGAAAGCAGACATAAGAAAATGTGACGGGCAGGCCACACAGCACGGCTCACAGACAATAGGTGGACTGCAATTATTGCTGAGTGGTACCCGCGAGAACAGAAAGACCACCTGGTCGGACTTCAAGAAGATGGGAAGATGACATTGTTAAACGTTTTGGATGAATGTGGAGAAGAAAGGCAAGAGTGCGAGAAGAATGGTGGACGTGTTGTGATTGGCGCAGTCTTAATGATAGCTGAAGACCGATGGATCCAGGTGTGATCCAGGTGTGATCCAGGTGTGGAAAAAGTGAATAAGGAAAAGTTATTTACATATTCCCACAATATAAAGAACTAGGGGTCATCAAATGAAATTAACAGGCAGCAGGTTTAAAACAAAAGGAAGTTTTTCTTCACTCAGTGCACAGTCAACCTGTGGAACTTCTTGCCAGAGGATGTTGAGAATTCTAGAACTTTAACAGGGTTCAAAAAAGAGCTAGATAGATTCATGGAGGTTAGGTCCATCAATGGCTATTAGCCAGTATGGAGAGAAATGGTGTCCCTAGCCTCTGTTTCTCTGGAGGTGGGTGACAGGGGCAGGATCATGTGAGGATTACCTGGTGTGTTCCCTCCCTCTGGGGCATCTGGTATTGGCCACTGTCGGCAGACAGGATACTGGGCTGGATGGACCATTGGTCTGACTCAGTATGGCTGTTCTTATGTTTTTATGCTCTTATGTTCTTATGAGGTGTTAGGAGAGGGGGTGGAGAGGAGTAGCTACAGATGATCAGAGTGGGGCTAGAGGAGGAGTAGACACAGGGGGAAGAGTGGTGCAGGGGAGGGGGCCAGGTTCCCAAAATGCTAAGGGGAGTGAGAAGGGCAGGTGCCAGGACAGCAGAAGAGGGTGAGGGGCAGCAGGCACCATGGGAGCAGATGGGGTGAGGGGAGGGTAGGAGACATGGCAGCAGAGGGAAAATGGAGAGGTTTATATCAGATATTTATTAATAACTTGGGTGCCACAGTGGCACACATCTGAACAAGTGTACATGATCTCAGTAGTGGTGCACAAGACAAAATTCACTCTGCTCATGGGAGGAAAATCTTAGAGGGAACATGTCAGATGGTTTAACCAAAAACATCAAACACCCCCCCCCCAAAAAAAACCCATTGGGGAAAAAATTCTGTTGAGGAAAAAAAGGGGGGAGACCAACGTTGTTGAGAAAAGAGAGAGAGAAAAAAAGGACCCCGAGAGTTATTAAGCAAAAAAGTTAAAAAAAAAAAAAAACCAGCATGGCTCCTTTAAGAACAAGCCATCTTGTCTTCTCCTGCTCCAGGCCAGACAGCTCCCCTGCAGAACCAGGTAAGGGGGGGCGGGGAGGGCTGGGCCTGGTTGCTGAGTGTGTGTAGGGTTGCCAGGTGTCCGGTATTCACCCGGACAGTCCGGTATTTTCGCCTCCTGGCCAGGAAAAAAAATCAGAAAATACCGGACATTTTAGGTGTCCAGTATTTCCTGAATTTTTTACTGGACAGGAGGCAAAAATACCAGACTGTCCGGGTCAATACCAGACACCTGGCAACCCTAAATGCAAATTGGATTAATGCAATTGCATGATAATTTCATGGGGGAGGATCCCATGTGGGCCAAACTCATCCCTATTAGTAGAGGATGGTGGGAGGCGTTCTCAGAGGGGTCAACAGGACACTTTTTACTTCTGGTCATGTGTCCATCTTGACCCCAGGAGTACTACTTCCAGGGGTGGGACTTCTTGTGGCAGGGGTATGGCTAAGATGTCCCTAATTTTGGTTCAGAAAATATGGTCACCCTATGTACGTCACCAGCCACAGCGCTCCCCCTCGGAAAAGGGTACCCTCAGCGAGCCACCCAGGGTGCCCGCCCAATGCCTCTCACCACACTGCCAGGCTGCATTTCCCCCGCAGAGTGAGAGCCCCTCCCCCAATCCGTCTTGGCTCCCCCATCCTCTGGCACCCCAGCGCCCCCCCCCACCCTGCCTTCCTTTAACCAGCGTCTCCCCCCTCCCGCGCCCAGCCGCTGCGCTGTGGCATCTGCGCCACCAGGGCTCCTCTCACCTGATGTTTCCTACCCCGCCTGGTTCCTCCTCCGGGGCGTTCGGGTCCCTCCGGGCCCGCTAGCTGCTACCTCGCAGCCTCCAGCCGCATGTTTACTGGCCCTAGAGCGTCTCGGGTTGCCAGGGAGACACAGCCACCTTTCCCCTTCCCCCCCTCCACTGCTCCTCACCGCCCTTCTTTTTTCCCCTCCCTTCCGATTGGTGGGAACGTCTTCCCTCTGTCCAATAGGAGTAGAACACGGAAAGTCTCTCTCTCTCTCTCTCTCCCCCCCCCCCCCCTTTCCGTGGCTCGCGGACAGAGGACTAAAGGCTGCTGCGCGGGGTCAGGGTGTAGCCCGCTGGGATTTGTAGTTAATCCCGCAAATCCTTTCGCTATGAACTTGTTGCGGCTCGGAACTACAACTCCCAGCGGCCACTTCGGCTCGTAAGGCGCGGGGCGCACCGCTGCAGCCTAGACCCTGGCACCCCTTCCCCAGTTCGAGTTATGTGAGGGAGCGGCAGTGGGGGGGGGGTCCCTTCCTCTGAGCTATGCTCCGCAGCCGGCGGGCAGGGCGCGCCCCATAACTCGCCCCGGTGGGGGGCAGACCCCACCCCCGCGCGCCGTGCCCGGTTCCCATAAGCCGCACCCCGCGCGGAGGAGGGTGCTAGGGCAAGCACCGGGCTCAGAGCCGGGCAATATGCGGGCCCCCTGCCCGGGCTGGTGGCACCTCGGGGTGAGGGTGACAGGTGTCCGGCCAGGGCTGTTGAGCAGCAGCGGCCCCTGGCGAGGGCCGAGAGGTGGTAGCCGGTTCGCGACGAGCCTCACCAGCGGCGGCGGGAGCCCGCCGGGCCCCGAGGACAGCAGGACGAGAGGCGACAAGCCCCTCAAGGAGTGGACGCTGATTGTCAGCCCGTTCGGGCAGCTGAAGGTGCGGCTGCCCTGCCACGTTACCGTGCGGCCCCTGGACCCGCTCCGCTACCCGCAGGCGAACAGAGCGCTGGTCATAGTCAGCGCGGGGGACAGCAGCCTGCCCCAGGCGGTGGATCTGGATCGCCTACAGGTGAAGTATGACGAGGCGCTGAAAGAGATGACGATAGTCTCCGACCACATAGACAGCAAGGCCGCTGTTGTTGTGAAGACGCCCCTGAAGTTTGGTAGGTCAAGACTAACTGATTAAGGATACTGCACTGTGTAGTTGAGGTGTTTGTACGCCCCTCAGTGTGTGTCCAATCCCTGATCTCACACACTGTCGCATGCACCTAGGCCTGGGGGTGACAACAGGGCCTGTTCCTTGGCCGTCTTGTTTCCTGGCTCAGGCCTCTCCTGCCATCTCCCTTTGTAATACTGAAGAGGCTGTTGCAATAGTGCCAACCTCAGGCACTCAAAAATCACAAGTTAGCCCCCCACCCTAAAAAAAAAAACCCTGAATTTTTAAAGGGTTCTTGTTCTTTTTTCTATTGGTTTCTGGGGCTTTAGGGTACTCTGATTTCATGTTTTCAAACTTTTCTGTGCTGCCACAGGGGCTAAAAATGTACTTTTTATTTGAATGAAAGCTGAGGTATACACACTGGCTACATCTAGACTGGCATGAATTTGCGCAAATGCTTTTAACGGAAAAGTTTTCCGTTAAAAGTATTTGCGCAAGAGAGCGTCTAGATTGGCACGGACGCTTTTGCACAAAAGCACTTATTGCGCAAAAGCGTCCGTGGCCAATCTAGATGCGCTTTTGCGCAAGAAAGCCCCGATCGCCATTTTAGCCATCAGGGCTTTTTTGCGCAAAACAAAACTGAGCTGTCTACACTGGCCCTTTTGCGCAAAAGGTTTTGCGCAAAAGGACTTTTGCCTGAACGGGAGCGTCAAAGTATTTGCGCAAGAAGCATTGATTTCTTACATTAGAACATCAGTGCTCTTGCGCAAATTCAAGCGGCCAGTGTAGACAGCTGGCAAGTTTTTGTGCAAAAGCAGCCACTTTTGCAGAAAAACTGGCCAGTCTAGACACAGCCACTGTCTTTTGATTCTAGTAGTTGAAGCAGTAAGAAGAACCAGCAGGTAGTGTAAGAGTTGCCAACAAGTTGTTGTTTTCCATCTGAGCTGGTGCAGTTGGCTGTGCACACCTGCAGTTCACAGATGTTCTCACTAGACTTGTTACATGCAGCCAACCTGCTACCCTCCAACACAAGCTCTAAGTGAGTCAGAGTCACGAGCTCTACTAGCTTGTGTTCTTTTGGGTGGCCCATCTGTACGGGTTACAAAAATTGGAAGGCAGCAGTGTCAGGGATGCCAGGAGAGGCCTCCCCTTTCCAAGTACAATTCCTATGTCATCTCTTAGCAGTCGGAAACTCCCTTTGAATCTAGACAGTGCTGTGAGTACAAATCCTACAAACAGCTCAGCGGTACTGCTGCCAGATACTAATAGTTGCTAACTAGGCTCGGGCCAATAGCCATGTCAATTTTTAACTGCTTTGCACCAGAGGTGAACTGTTGTGTGACTGAATTCATAAATGTTTGAGGCTCTCATGCTATGGAAATAAGTACCATAAATGGCTGTTAAACAATATATGCAAACATCTTTTTTTCATGGGCTCATACCTTCTGTCCATACTTACTCTGCAGGTACATTAGTCAATATACTGATTTCCCAGTGCCCCTCCTGCTTCTCCTGAAGAAGCAGGTACACACATTGTATATATAGATGATATTTGTTATTTGAAGTTTGAGTGTACTTTTGAGATAATAGGAATGGCATATTTTCAGATGACTGAAAATTTCAGAGGGAAGCATACTCTGTGGGCTATTCCTTTCTCTGCAGGAGGCTATACAGTGTACCTAGACTACCCCTCTTAACAGTCTCGGAAATTGGAGGATATTTAGGATTTCAAATATTATCAGTTTATCAAGGAAAATCATGTTGTAAAATAACACTTGACCAACAATGAAATAGAAGAGGACTGAGCTTTGTAAGAAGTTGAGGTTGTAGAGTATTTTTAGTGGCTGGTCTGTTTTTTTTATACATGCAATTGCTATAGATTGAGACGAGTTATTATGGTATTTTAGAACTGTTTGTTTCTCTTTAGCACTAAGAAAGAGAGCCCCATTTTTTGCTTTAACTGTTCTAGATTTGGATATCAAGACATCAGGGACTGGCTGTGTGAAGATTCAGAAAATAGACTGTGATAACTGCAGAATAGAAACTGAGATGGGGACTAGCATCTTAGACTCAATAAAGGTACAGAAAGCTTTTCTTTCTCCATACTGATTATTTTAAAAGCAACTATGTATTATGGAATACAGTATAGGCATGCAAAATAGCATTTAAGAAGTTACCTGTTTAAGTGTTACAATTAACCAGTTAACTGGCCTCCCGCGGGGCTGGGCCAGAGTGGCCTTCCATGGGGTGGGGCGGGAGTCTGTTCTAGCAATCCCTGGTTAGCATGCCAGTTGCGGTGATGCTTGCCAGTTAACCGGGTAACCCTTTATATCCATAATACAGTATTATAAGGTCAGAATCTAGTCTTGAAGATATGGTATGCAGTACACGTGCAAGAACTCTTGTGGAAGTTACAGGAGCTGATCTCCTTATTTTTAGTGCACTGATTATAGTATGCAAGTGAATAATCATAGATGGGTTGAGACAGTGAACTGCAGAGCGACCTCAAAAACAGAAGCCAGTCAGCTGATTGTGCATTATAGAAATCGTCTGTTTCACTTAAATTGCCACAGGCCATCCACATACTACAGATTGAACCTCTCTCAACTGGGACTCCCTGGTCCTGCAACATTTGTGGTCCAACAGGTGTTCTGGATGTTGCTGGACCATAGAGACCCGGTGGAGGACCAAAGGTAGGAGCCCTGTGGGGGCCAGGAACTCAGCCAGGATGGCTGCAGGGAGGCCAGCGTCTAGGAGCCTTGCTGCGGGAGTCCAGCTAAGCCACTTTGACCTTTTAAATGTATTCAGTTAGCTCTTCATTCAAAAGCTCAAAGTGAGGTTTGCTACGATGAGCCCAGCAGGGCTGGTGGGGACCAGCAGCCCCAGCAGTGGGACCGGTGCTGCCCCAGTAGGTTGGTTGTGTTGAGAACCCCAACTGATCATAGGTCTGCCGCGGTGGGAATCTTAGCGGTGGGACTGTGGGCTGGCGAGGATGGTGCTGCAGGGCTGGTGGGGCTGGAGCATGAGTGGTGGGGCAGTGGTTTGCCGCAGCGAGGCTGAGCGCCCCAGCAGCAGGACCCTGGGCTGCCATGGCAGGTCATCAGGACTGGTCGCATGTGGGGAGCCTGCCGGGAGGCCAGGCAAGGAGTGGAGCAGGACTGGGGGCTGACGGGAGTGGGACAGAAATGACCTCCCCAGTCTGGCAAAATCCCTCCTTTGAGACCACTCAGGTCCCAAGGGTGCCAGATCAGGGAGGTCCAACCTGTATTGTGAACTGGGAGCAGGAGTGTCTAGTTACATGGGCCTACAGAGCCTTTGTTCCACCAATTTTGGGACCTGGAGGCCTGGCTCCACCAGTGTCGGAGCTAGGTCTCTCCTTTGGCCCCACTGCTGCCCGGCACATCTCCCCCAGAGCATCCCCTGCCCATTTGCCAGTCCTCACGTGCCTCCCCAGGCTGCCTCACCTGACCTGTGCCATGGGCAGTGGGTGACTGCTCTGGACACCCTAAATTTACTCGGCAACAGCTACTGCTGCAGCCTGGCTCTCAGGGAGTGGCGGTGTTGAATCATAGAATACTAGGACTGGAAGGGACCTTGAGAGGTCATCGAGTCCAGTCCCCTGCCCTCATGGCAGGACCCAGTACTGTCTAGACCATCCCTGATAGACATTTATCTAACCTACTCTTAAATATCTCCAGAGATGGAGATTCCACAACCTCCCTGGGTAATTTATTCCAGTGTTTAAACACCCTGACAGTTACGTACTTTTTTCCTAATATCCAACCTAAACCTCCCTTGCTGCAGTTTAAGCCCATTGCTTCTTGTTCTATCCTCAGAGGCCAGGAAGAACAAGTTTTCTTCCTCCTCCTTGTGACACCGTTTTAGATATCTGAAAACCGCTATCATGTCCCCTCTCAATCTTCTCTTTTCCAAACTAAACAAGCCCAATTCTTTCAGTCTTCCTTCACAGGTTATGTTCTCTAGACCTTTAATAATTTTTGTTGCTCTTCTCTGGACTTTCTCTAATTTCTCCACATCTTTCTTGAAATGTGGTGCCCAGAACTGGACACAATACTCCAACTGAGGCCTAATCAGCACAGAGTAGAGCGGAAGAATGACTTCTTGTGTCTTGCTCACAACAAACTTGTTAATGCATCCTAGAATCATGTTTGCTTTTTTTGCAACAGCGGCACACTGATTCATATTTAGCTTTTGGTCCACTATAACCCCTAGATCCTAGTGCTGTGTTTGAGGATGGCAGAGGGGAGGAGACGTATGATGCCCCCCTCTTTGCTGGTAACTCCCAGTGGACTTCTTCTGTGGCTTGGGTGAATGCTGGAATGGGGAGTTAGAATCTTGCTCTCTGGCTCCAGGCCTGGAGCAGCCTGCCTACTGCGCCACAAAGTTTGAACTCCTCATCCCTGGCCGAGTCCCAGCCCAGAGCCCACACCTCCAGCCAGAGTCTTCACCATCCCCACATTCAAACTATCTGTCCCAGACCTCAGCTGCTCCCAAACCCTTAAACCATCCCAGAGCCCACACCTGAGCTTTCACCCCAACACTCTGTCCTACTCCTGAATCCCTCACACACCTCAAACCCCTCATCCTAATTCTGAGCCTACACTCTCACACCGAACGTTCTTCCCTAGCTCAGAGCCCCTTCCATACCTCAAAGCTGTCATCCCCATCCTAGAGCCTGCAGCCCAAACCTCTGTCTCAGCCCTGAGGTCCTCCCAAACTCCTCATCCTCCTCCCCATCCCAGAGCCAGAACGGGATGTCATGTGCCCATACTAAGAACATAACAACGGCCATACTGGGTCAGACCAAAGGTCCATCTAGCCCAATATCCTGCCTGCTGACAGTGGCCAATACCAGATGCCCCAGAGGGAGGGAACACACCAGGTAATCATCATGCGATCCCTCTCTTTTCATCCATTTCCAGACAAACAGAGGCTAGGGACACCATTTCTACCCATACTGGCTAATAGCCATTGATGGACCTAACCTCCATGAATCTATCTAGCTCTTTTTGAACTCTGTTAAAGTCCTAGAATTCTCAACATCCTCTGGCAAGAAGTTCCATAGGTTGGCTGTGCACTGAGTGAAGAAAAACTTCCTTTTGTTTTAAACCTGCTGCCTATTAATTTCATTTGGTGACCTCTAGTTCTTACATTGTGGGAATATGTAAATAACTTTTCCTTATTCACTTTTTCCACACCAGTCATGATGTTATAGACCTCTGTGATAACCCCCCTTAGTCTCCTGTTTTCTAAGCTGAAAAGTCCAAGTCTTTTTAATCTTTCTTCATAATGGACCTGTTCCAACCCCCTAATAATTTTTGTTGCCCTTTTCTGAACCTTTTCCAATGCCAATATATCTTTTTTGAGGTGGGGTGACCACATCTCAATGCAGTATTCAAGGTGTGGGCATACCATGGTTTTATATTCTCTAACCCTTTTTTAATGATTCCTAACATTCTGTTTGCTTTTTTTGGCTGCCGCTGCACATTGAGTGGATGTTTTCAGAGAACTATCCACAATGACTCCAAGATCTCTCCCTTGTATGTATAGTTGGGATTATTTTTTCCAATGGGTATTACTTTACATTTATCAACATTAAATTTCATTTGCCATTGTGTTGCCCAATCACTTAGTCTGGGGAGATTTTTTTGAAGCTTTTCACAATCTGCTTCGGTCTTAACTATCTTGAGCAGTTTGGTATCATCTGCAAATTTTGTCACCTCACTATTTACCCCTTTCTCTAGATCACTTATAAATAAGTTGAATAGGACTGATCCCAGGACAGTCCCTGGGAACCCTACTGGTTACCTCTCTCCATTCTAAAAACTTACCATTTATTCCTACACTTTGTTTTCTGTCTTTTTAACCAGTTATCAGTCCATGAAAGGACCTTCCCTCGTATCAATTTAGAAATTGAACAAGTATTCTAAAACAGAATCTCAGCTCCTGGGATATGGTTTATTAATATATGTTATAGCCCAATATATGCTAAGGAAGCTGTCTACACTTGTCAGGTTCTCATGAGGTTCTACAAATAGTCCTTCTTCCCTTGGTCCAGAGTTCACAACATTCCTTTTCCCAGCCCTCAACTGCAGAGATTTGATCATAGAGAGGAGAATCATGTACTTCCAGTCAAAGCATCTGACCCTGGATTACCCTGAGTAGGATCTGTGTGATCTTTTCTTACTGTTTAGTTAACTACAACATTAAAATGGGTTCAAGTCTAATTTCCTCCTGATGCCTGATATGTTCTCACATTAGGAGTTTCTTGTATTTAGACTTTTTGACTTTACTGTTTTAATTCATTTCTAAGCTACTTTTTTGCTTGCACAATCTAGCACTCAATTCTATTTAATTGATCAACATGAAAAGTTATTATCTCACATTTTCCTTCTGTTGATATCGTTGAGGCTAGTGAGACATTACATTTTAGTAAGATTTGCTGAGTCATTTTTCTCCCTGACTAATTGTTTTCCATGAGAGTTGTTTGCAAGTACAGGTGAACTTGCTGTACTTCAATGGAGACTAGGATTTTAAAATATCAGCTGTCCACTGGCTTGGATTTAAATGGTTGGCATCCTCCAGAGTTTACCAATTAAATTCTGGTCTAATAAAATACAAGCCTACTTGTCCTCCTTGTTTGGGTGTGTTGTTGGAATCCCTTGAAGCAGTATTAAAACAGATCGTCCATGTTGGAAACTAGGTTCCAGCCATCCAAAATTCCTTCCTATCTTAATGTAAGTGCTATAATCTAGCATAAATCACTTAATTGCTTATTTTTGTGTACGAAAATACTACTTATTAAATGTCCTGAAAACTTCAGACTTGCCTGCTTGCATTGCATTAGGAAGCTTACAGTTGGAAGGGGGGGACCATACAGGAATGATCCCCTCTTTTAATATACTTTTAAAAATGTATTTTTACCTGAGTAACATCTTTCTCAGGATATATGCCTAGTAATTCACTGAAGGATGGCATCTGAGGTCTCTTGTTAGTAGCATTCTGGTCTTACACATATTTTGCAATGATTATTGTGAGGTGACAAACCTCCTGCTGAAAGGAGTATTTCCAAGGTAACAGACACACCTCTCTGGCCATTTGGTTATTGTGTGTTGTATGCAAATAAAAATTTATTAAGCTAGGTGAAAAATGAGAGAAGTAGGGTGTCATCTTTGTGAATAAAGACAAAGGATGGAGTGTTTATCTTGGAGTGTAGGGAATGACAAACGCAATAAATCTGAAGCAAAACTGGCAAGCTTGGGTGTACTGTTTCTGTAGACGCAGCAAAATAACGCGAGTGTTCAGTGGAATGGGAACTGAATACTCCAGGGAGACGCTTGGAGGGCTGGATATGGCAATCGCTAACCTGTAAAATAACAGCAAGGCCTGCAAAGCCTAGGGAGGAATACTTGTGTGGCCCATAGCTGGTGGTGTTGGGGAGCTTGACCTATGGTAGACATAGACAAAGTTGCCTCGTGCAACGGGCAGGTGGTAGTGAGGAGCCTTACAACCCTTTGTGCTCCAAGAAGCATCACAAATAATTTCAGGCTAGACCCTGATGTTGGGAGTTTGTTGCTTTCTTAGGGTGCGTCTACACTGCACCCTAAACTCGAAATAAGATACGTGATCCGTATTTCAATTTTATTTCGATTTACATGGCGCCAAATTTTGAAATAAAGCACTATTTCGAGACATCCCTCATCCCTTGTGCAACAAGGTTTACCGGGATGGCGAAATAGCACGCCCATTATTTAAAAAAATATTTCACAATAATGGGCGGCTTGTGTAGACTCAGGGTAGCTATTTTGGGACACCTCAGGTATCACAAAATAGCCCTGCAGTGTAGATGTACCGTTAGAGTGCTGTTATTAAAAACAATTTTAGATCTCAGTCCAGCAAAAGCATTTAAAGGTGCTTAATTTTACTCATGTGCTTTGCTGGCTGGGATCCCAGATTTTTTTACTCAGATTTGTTGCAGAAGTTCAATGCAATTAGTCCTTGAAATAATACTGTCATACATTATTATTTTTAATATTTCTTGGTGTAAATTGCTTAAAAGTTCTTGAAGAACAGCTTAAGCTTCTCTGTAGTTTCTGAATTTGACAGTCATTGTAAACTAGGGGTGTTAAATAGCGATTAATTTACTAGTTGAGTAGTTGATGGAATTTCCATCAACTAGTCAATAAGCACTTCCGCGTTCCGCCTCTGAAATGTACAAGAGCCCTAGCGGGGGCTCTTGTGCATTTGAAAGTTGGAACGCTGCGTGGAGCCCAAGGCCAGTTGGAAGTCCCGTTGGCCCCAGGCTCTATGCTGTTCTTCTTCTTTGAAATGTGCAACAGCCCCCGCTAGGGACTCTTGTACATTTCAAAGCTGGCATATCGCATGGAGTCTGGGGTCAGCTGGGGAGACCCCAGCTGATCCTAGGCTCCAAGCCGCTTTGAAATGCCATGTGGAGCCCAGGGTCAGCTGGGGAGTCCCACCCAGCATTTCAAAGCGGCAGCACTGCACTTATCCCAGAGTCAGCTGTACTCCCCAGCTGACCTTGGCTCCGGGCGGCATTGCTGCTTTTAAGTACCCCCACTTCTCCCTCCCCCCCCCTTGCTGCCTCTATCTGATAAAGGCGGGGGGAGGGCGACTAGTTGACTATCCTGTTGACTATCCGATAAGCATTTGCTTATCGGATAGTCGACTAGTCCTTTACATCCCTATTGTAAACATCCTTCTTCTTCAGTCCCTCAAGACCTAACATTTGCACTTCTTTGAGACTTCTTCCTCTTTAGACATCGTTAGTTTGGTGACTTCTTCAGTAGATTTCCTGTTTGTCAGAAGTGAGTTTACTTTTTGACTTGTCTTTTTTTTTAACCTTATTCCTTAATCCTGTTTCATGTTAGTTCTGTGTGGCAGCCAAATAGCACTAGTTATTTCTAAAAAAAGGGTATGCCAGATGTTAATGTAATCTTATTTGGATTAGTGCAGTTTTATTTTAATTTAGTTTCTCTTTAGGAAAATAGAAATGTGAAACACATTGTTTTCATGGAAGATTAGGGTGGGAAGAGACTTCAGGCGCTCATCTAGTCCAATGCCCTGCTCATCTAGTCCAATGCCCTGTTCAAAGCAGGGCTAAACCCAATTAAATCAGCCCAGCCAGGTTTGTTAAGCCTGCCCTTAAACTTCTGAGGATGGAAATTCTATAACCTTCATAGGTAACCCATTCCAGTGCTTCACCACCCTCATCATGAAATAGTTTCCACTAATATCCAACCTAGCCTTCTCGCACAGCAACTTGAGACCATTGCTTCTTGTTCCATCATCTGCTACCATTGAGAACAGCTTAGCTCCATCTCTTTAGGATCTCCCTTCAAGTGGTTGATGGCTGCTATCAACCCCTTCTTTTTTCTTTTCTGCAGCCTAAATAAGCCCAGTTATCTCAGCCTCTCCTCATAAGTCATGTGTCCCAGCCCCCTAATCATTTTTGTTGCCCTCCACTGGACTCTGTCCAATTTGTCCACATTCTTTCTTTAGTGAGGGGCCTCAAACTGGGTGCAATAGTATATATGAGGCCTCGCCAATGGTGAAAGAGGATGGTAATAATTTCCCTCAATCTGCTGCCAGTGCTCCCAATAATGCAGTGCAATATGCTGTTAGCCTTCTTGGCAGGAAGGTCACACTGTTGACTCATATCCAGCTTCTCATTCACTGTAATCCTCAGATTCTTTTCTGCACAACTGCTACTTAGCCAGTTGGTCCCCAACCTGTGGTAGTGCATGGGATTCTTTCTCCTAAGTGCAGGACTCAGCACTTGTCATGGAACCTCATCAGATTTCTTCTGGCTCAATCCTCCAATTTTCTAGGTAACTCTGGACCCTATCCTTACTCTCCAGTGTGTCTATGTCACCCATGACTTTGCTGAAGGTGCAGTGCATCCTATCATCCAGCTCATTAATGAAGATGTTGAACAAAACCAACCACAGACCGACTGCTGGGCCACTCTGCTTGATACCAACTGCCAGCTAAACATCTAACTCTTGATCACTACCCACTGAACCTGACAATCTATCTACTTTATGGCCCATTCATCCAATCCATAATTCTTTAATTTGTTGGCAAGAATAGTATGGGAAACTGTATCAAATGCTTTGCTAAAGTCAAGGTATATCATGTCCTCTGCTTTCTCCATATCCATCTGGCTAGTTATCTCATCACAGAAGGCAATCAGGTTGGTCAGGCAGTTCTTTCCCTTGATGAATCTATGCTACTGTTCCTGATAACCATCTTCTCCAGTTGTTTGAAAATGGATTCCTCTAGGACCTGCTCTGTGATTTTTTTCCATTGACTGAGTTTTCAAAGTTTTCAGAGCCAATGGCTCTGCAGTTGCATCAGCCAGCACTCTCAGCATCCTCTGATGTATCAGATCCGTTCCCAAGGACATGTGTATGTCCAGCTCTTCTAAGTAGTCCTTAAACTATTCTTCTACCACTGAGGGCTGTTCACCTCCTCCCCATACTTTGTTGCCCAGTGTAGCATTCTGGGAGCTGATCTTGTCGATGAAGAACGAGGCAAAAAAAGCATTGTTTTGTTTAATTGCAGAATTTTAGCATGCCTTTTTCTAAATTGTTTTGTAGCTGGCTAATATGCAGGAGACTTTGGCCTGAGTAAAAACTGCAGGAAATAGTCCTTAGATAATAATCTGCAAATTCGAGTTAAAGGCCTACTTCATCTAGGCCCCAGGATGCAATGCGAACAAGCCCAAATGTTCATCTTCTTTTAAATATTACCATTGTATATTTAGAACTCAATGCTTATTTCATTTTCTGCAGTTAATTGTTTCACCCAACCATTGGTTCTACCCTAAAGAATGAAATAATAGTATGGTATAAGTCTGAATTTGTGAGATAAACATGTTTGTTTTCTTTGCATGCCTTTAGTATGCTTTTCATGAATAAGTAAATCCAAAGGTAGTTTCATATGTTTTCTAGTTAGGTTGGGAGCCAGGAATGCCTGAGGAGGAGATTAAAAGAGAGGGGGGTAAGAAATCTTGGTGGGTCTTTCATTACATAGTGATACTTCTATCTCAGCAGAAGCTGCCTGTCCTGGATAAGTGTAGTGAATATACCATTTGCTGAGAAAGGGGTGATAGAAAAGATGGTCACAAATATGAAAGATAATTACACCCACTTCTATTTGAGACTTGTTCTCAAGTTTTTGACCTTCATCTTCTTCCCCCTAACATGCTGGATGTTTTACTAGTCTCTGTCTCCTGGCTAGTGTTTATCAATAGAAAGGGAAATGGGTAAAACTTGGCAGTTGAATAATTTTTGCCCCGAGTCCTAAAATCTACAACTTCTATCAATGAAAATTACCAAGTGATTTTCTAATGGCTGATCTCTACAACAGTGCAACATTTTAGCACAAGTTTGGCATTATTGGAAACCTTATTACAGGCTTTCAAGTGAGATCAGCCACAAAATATTGGCATTAAAATGGTGTTTGGTATTTTTTTACTTCAAAAAAATAATTTTATTTCCACATTTAAGATAGTATGACCATTTGTGTCCAAAATAGTTGCTTTCACAAGATGAAAGCTGAGCAGAGTGATCCATCTTTGTATATCTTGAATCAGAAGGAAAAATGAGTTTGGTTTTTGCCATAGTTGAAAGATGTGTACCGCAAAATTATTTACCACGCTTGGCAGTCTTCCAGAAGAAGCTCAAGAAGTGGAATTGCTGAGGATTGCAAATCAAGGCTGATTTGTGTTGTTTGAAAAAAAATAAACAGAACCTGAAACTAAACTATTTTGATTCATATATATAATTTTTTTTTCAGAGCCATAACATCTGTGTACAAACTAAAGGAGGCAAAGTGATCTGTTTGGGAACTCTTCATGGAAATGCAGATATTCATGCAGCAGAGAAAAGTGTAAGCAAAAAGTGAAGTCCTCCCTTGTTATACTTCAGGTTGTCTAATGTAATATAGGTAAATGCTGAGAAATGTTTATATATTGCAACTTGATTCTGATCAGCTAATCTTCGTCTCATCTCATTCTTACCCTGCCTGCCTGTTGTGTCTTTTCCATATGCTTATGTCTTGTTCACAGCAGAGGGGTGTAAATTCTTATGCATTCAGTGCAGTGGTGGGCAACCTGTGGTTTGTTGGGGTTCTGTGTGTGGCCAAGACATTTTGTTTACCATAGGTTGCCAGATTCCACTGGTTTCTGTCCACATACATTTTTTTCCTACTGCTAAAGTGACATGCATGCAAAGCAAGGGCATGTGAAGTGAGATGCATGCTGATTGCACACAACAATTGACTGTGAGAGCTGCGTGCTCCCTCTGTATCCAATCAAAGCGCTGCTATGGTTAAATCAATTCCACAAATTCTAGGTACGCAAGCGCAGTTAGCAGAACTACCCTCTCTCAGGAGACCATCTTGGTTATGACAATCTTGTGTTCCACTGAGATGGAGGGCCACTCATGTGGCCCACTCACTAGCCTAGGTTGCCCATCACTACTCTAATGTATTGGGCACTGACTGACTGTGTGGACTCAGCTGATGTGCACTAAAAGGACAGTGTACCTTAAACTAGTTCTGTTTTGAGATAGGAATACATTAACGCAGTGGTCTCCAACCGTTTTTTACACCCAAGATCACTTTTTAAATCTCAGAACAAGCGAAGATCTACCGCCCCATCCTTCCCCCAAGACCCCACCCCTTCCTTGAAGCCCCACCCTCTCTATTCTCCTCCTCTTCATCACTTGCTATCCCCAGCCCTTATACATTCTACACTGCCACTTTTTTTCCTCTGTAGGAAGAGGTTTTTCCAACATTTGGCCTGTCTAGACTGGACCAATTGTCAGAAAAAACCCTTCTTTTGGAAGCCCCCTTATTCCTCATGGAACAAGGAGTATAGGGGTTACCGAAAGAGCATGTTTGCTCTTCCACTAAAAAAAACAGAAGAACAAATGCATCCCTGGATGGGGAAGAGTTTTTCCGGGATATCTCTGGAATCCTGGAAAAACTCCTGCAGTCACTTGGTTGAGACAGGATGTGTGGGCTCTGGGGCAGGAATGAGGGATTTGGGTGTGGGAAGGGGTGAGAGGTGCAAGCTCTGCGAAGAAATTTGGATGCAGGAGTAGGTGGAGAAGGGGACGCTGGCTCGGGGAGGGAGCTCCAGGCTGGGGAGTGTTGGGGTCAGATGGAGGGTTGGGGTACTAAGCAAGCTGCAGGCTTGTGGATGTGAGGGTGCAGGAATTGGCTTGGGGTATGCGAGGGGCTCAGGGTAGGGGGTTCCAGTGTATGATAGACTCAGATCTAGGGTCTGGGGAGTGCGGAGTGTTTTATAATGCTGCGGCCAGATGGGGTCTTGGCTCCAATTAGGGGTTTGTTGGCCAGGCTTCATTTTTAAATAAAAGACTGTCAAACACAAAAAGTTTCTGCATTGTCTTTATTTATGAGAAGGGCGGGGAACCTGTTTTGAGTCAGGGGTCACTGACCCACAGAAAAGTCAGTTGGGGCCACATAAGGGAGATGCAAAAAAACCCAAACCACAACAAAAAAACCAACCAACCAACCCCCCCCGCCCCCCCCCCCGCAAGCCTCACTAATGTGGCCCCAACTGTGCTGGTGGGGGCAGGGGACATGGTATTGGGGAAGGGTGCTAGTGGGTGTGGGGACAGGGTTCTGGAGTGGGGGCAGGGTGCCGGTGGGGGCAGAGGGAAGGGTTCTGCAGCAGGGACAGGGTACCAGTGGGAGCAGGGAGTCCCCAGCGCCCGCCTCCTCCCAGGACTCCTTTGTCCCCCCGCTGTGGAGCAGGGAAGCCCCAGCGCGCGCCGCCTCTGGGGCCAACTCCCCCCTCCCACAGAGAAGGGTGCACCTGGGCTGAACACAACAGCCAGCTGGCTGGGCAGCCCCTCCTCTTTGCTCCAGCCCAGCTGGATTAATGGCTAGAATTCAGGATTTCTTATTTTGTCTTTATAAAAAGTACTAAAAGATTTATCCAGCGTTGTTTGGATACTGAACTGAATTAATTTTTAATTTTCTTCATTTAAATCATTGCTCTGGAGTGGGGCTGTGGATGAATGGTTCAGTATTCAGGCTGCCCCCGGGGAGAGAGGACAGCCCCAGCCCTCTCTCACTGCAGCAGCTGGGGCCAGGTGAGAAGTGCCTCTCCAGGGCTGCTACAGCTGCAGAGGGCACAGCTGGGGGAAGAGTGCATGTGCATGTCCTCTGGCTGGGGGACTGACAGACAAGAGAGTTCAGTAGATAGCTGTCCCTTTCTCCACCCTTGCCCCCGGCTGCCCCAGTGAGAAAGGGACAGCTATCTACTATATATTTGTAGCTGTTCTGATTCCAGTCTCTGGCCCTTTGCTGCCCCCCTGTGGTCATTATATAGTATAACTGTCCCTGCTTTCCATCCTATATCCCCTGCTGCATCCATAGGGTTGTTATTTAGCAGAGCCCTCTCTTTCCATTCTATGAGAAATAATCCTATCCCAGGCACATCTCATTTTCCTGGCACAACCAAACCCTTACCTTGCTTTAAGTTATTATGGGAAACTGTATATCGAATTTGGTGGTCCTAGCTCTTTTATAAGTTAGGAGGAGTTCTTGAATAAACAGACCTACAAACTCTCTCAAATATATAGTAGGTGTCAGTTAATGTATTAAATTAAGATTCAAATTTGATATCTTAGTGATAAGACTGCTTTTTGTATCTTTGACTATTTAACTTGCTTCATTGTAAAGTTTGCATATGAGGTCAATCTATAAATGTAAATTCTACCGTACTGGATTTAAATGCTAGTTTTTATTAATATTAAAAATAAAAATCAGTCTCCTTTTATTTTAACATAGGAACAAATTAACTATGGAATAAGTAGCTGCAACTCTGTCAGTTCCAGCTTAGTTGTGCTTACTTACATTAGGGTGAAATTGTCCAGTGTTTTCAAATATGAGTGCCTAAAATAGTCATCTGAATTGATATTTAAGCACCAAATTAAAAGTGTCTTGATAGTTGAAAGTGCTGAGCACCCTTAACTTCAGTGGAAGCTGTGGGGAGTTGAGCATTTCTGAAAATCAGACAATGTATTTGTCAGGGGAGGGCAATAATTTTTGATGGGAGGCTACTCCAAGAATTTCGTAAGTGGTCAAGGGCCATGCTCTTTCATGATATTAATGGAGGAGGTTTGGGTTTGGGGATGGAGGTTGGGTGCAGAAGGGAGCTGGGAGTGAGAGGTGGAGGGTGCAGAGGGTTTGGGTTATATGGGGTTACCTGGGAGGATATCAGCCAGCAACCTAGCTGGCTCCTTGCCTGCCGCAGCCCCCACATGTACAGTAATCAAAACTAAAGCAAAAAATGGCTTGTATGTTTCTGGAAAGTTGTTTGGGTAAAATGATTAATGGGCAAATGTAACGTAATAATAGTCATACAGTGTGAACTGAATACAGTGTGAACTGAAAATGCAAACTAGTTTTAAGGTAGAAATAATTCATATGTTCCAGCAGATGGCATCATAAGGCAGGTTTCATGCCATTGTACTTTGCCTTAAGTATTCTGTACTGCTTCCACTCCATGGACCAGATGTGGGCCCCTGCTTCAGTGGTACAGAGGGTCTCTAAAGCTGTCCTAGACAGCTGAGAACTTCTCTGGTTATGCTGGCACTCTGTCACCTCAGCCTGACTTTTTAGCATACTGTATTCTGCGGGAAGGATGCAGCTTGACCTTACTATGGTGCTGTCATAATCCTTAGCTAATGTCATTGTTCTTTTGAGGCCAGGTTAAAGCACTTCCAAGGCCTCTGACAGCGTAGGAGGCTGAGGGAGCACAAAGATAGTTTACAACCACCATGGTGCCCCCATCTTCGTATTCCTGTGCTAAGATCACCTGGGCCTCACTTGAGGGGATTGGGACCCTTGCATTTTCATACGGAGTAAGATTCACTATAGTATAAGGGGACCTATTCCAAAGCAGATTTGCTTGTTTTATTTGGCTCTCTTCTCATATATGTTGGTATAAACTGGGATTAATATAAGTAAATCATTTGTCATCATTTAACATCAGTACCAGGCAAATTAGTAGAAACACTAGTAAAGAGTAAAATTGCAAGGCACATAGAAGAGCACGAATTGTTGGGCAAAAGTCAGCATGGTTTCTGCAGAGGGAAGTCGTGTCTAACTAATCTGTTAGAATTCTTTGAAGGGGTTAATAAACATGCGGACAAGGGGCACCCAGTGGATATAATATACCTAGATTTCCAGAAAGCCTTTGACACGGTCCCACACCAAAGGCTTTTACGTAAATTAGGTGGTCATGGGATAGGAGGAAAGGTCCTTTCATGGATCAAGAATTGGTTAAAAGACAGAAAACAAAGGGTGGGAATAAATGGTAAATTTTCACAATGGAGGAGGGTAACTAGTGGTGTTCCCCAGGGGTCAGTACTGGGACCAATCCTGTTCAACTTGTTCATCAATGATCTAGAAAATGAGGTAAGCAGTGAGGTGGCCAAGTTTGCAGATGACACAAAGTTGTTCAGGACAGTCAAAA
Source organism: Pelochelys cantorii (assembly GCA_032595735.1). NCBI lineage: Eukaryota > Metazoa > Chordata > Testudines > Trionychidae > Pelochelys > Pelochelys cantorii. The sequence goes on along the minus strand of CM064326.1, from coordinate 324,485,038 downwards.
GCAAAAGGGATTGTGAAGAACTACAAAAAGATCTCAGCAAACTGAGTGATTGGGCAGCAAAATGGCAAATGAAATTTAATGTGGGTAAGTGTAAGGTAATGCATGTTGGAAAAAATAACCCAAATTACACGTACTACATGATGGGGTCAAATTTAGCTACGACAGATCAGGAAAGGGATCTTGGAGTTATAGTGGATAGTTCTATGAAGACATCCACGCAGTGTGCAGCGGCAGTTAGTAAGGCAAATAGGATGTTAGGAATTATTAAAAAAGGGATAGATAATAAGACAAAAGATATCATACTTCCCCTATATAAAACTATGGTACGCCCACATCTCGAGTACTGCGTGCAGATGTGGTCTCCTCACCTCAAAAAAGATATATTGGCATTAGAAAAGGTTCAGAAAAGGGCGACTAAGATGATTAGGGGCTTGGAAAGGGTCCCATATGGGGAGAGGCTAAAGAGACTGGGACTTTTCAGTTTGGAAAAAAGGCGATTGAGGGGCGATATGATAGAGGTATATAAAATCATGAATGGTGTGGAGAAAGTGATTATAGAAAAATTATTTACCTTTTCCCATAATACAAGAACTAGGGGACACCAAATGAAATTGATGGGTAGTAGGTTCAAAACTAATAAAAGGAAATTTTTCTTCACACAGCGCACAGTCAACCTGTGGAACTCCTTGCCCGAGGAGGCTGTGAAGGCCAGGACTCTATTAGGGTTTAAAAAAGAGCTTGATAAATTTTTGCAGGTTAGGTCCATAAATGGCTATTAGCCAGGGATAAAGTATGGTGCCCTAGCCTTCATAACAAGGGCAGGAGATGGATGGCAGGAGATAAATCACTTGATCATTGTCTTCTGTTCTCCTTCTCTGGGGCACCTGGCATTGGCCACCGTCGGCAGATGGGATGCTGGGCTCGATGGACCTTTGGTCTGACCCAGTATGGCCATTCTTATGTTCTTATGTTCTTATGTCATCATCTACTCTCATTTACATCCATGAATTCAGTAGAATTACTCCAAATTTACCCTGCTGTAACTGAGAATATAATTTGTCTCTGGAGTTACTGGCTTTACATTGTTGTACCTGATTCCCCTCTGATACATTCATATTTCATGTGTTAGCCTGTAGTGACAATATATGTCACGTTCCATCTAAAGTTACTGTAATACAATTGGTGCATTTTAACCTTGGAAACGTTACTATTTTTTTCATAAATGGTGTGCTAAAATGTAACTTTGAAGCAATAAAACATTCAAATAATTTCATGCAGCTTTTAGTATTTGGAAATATATTTTCCTAAATGCCTGTAATATAGCTGAGGACTTCTCTGCTCAGTAATGCCTTTTGTAAATCCGCAGTAACTTACAGGGGTCGCCAGTAGAGTTACTATGAATTTACAGCTGTGACACTGGAAAAAGAATTTGGTTGATCATGTTTATCTACAGAGTAACATTTCTTAATGAAGTATTTGGGCAGCCAGTTTTTAGAGTGATATTCAGCTTTGCTCAAATAGCAGTTTCTGTTAGTAATCAGGCTGCATTTAATCTGCCATGTGTGCTGCTGTTACACTTTTGTTCCATTAATGGTAGTCATCATTATGTAGTTATGGGTTTGTCAGCATTTACATTATAAACCAGGAATGTGAGGGGTTTCTAGCTATGCTCTGTAATTTCTTCTGGGCTGAAATTGGACACCAAGATTTCAGCTACAAAGGGAGTTGTTTTCTAGAACATTGGACAAAAATGAAGAAATGGTCAAGGTGCTTATAAAACAAAGAATGAGAGCAAAAAATAAAAAAGAAAGTATGGTTTGCTTCTTCGTGATTTTTTTTATTTAAACTTGGAAACTAAGACAATATTACAAATTTGTCATAAAAATTTGCCTCGTCAGGAAATCTACTCACTCCCATTTACTATACTGTACTGATGAATGAATGAATGGTATTTTACTTGCCCACCTAAAGAAAACTGACTCTGCATATAGGTGAAATGAGTTCTGCAAGGCTGAATTAATGCATCTAAAAAAGTATAACTGAGTCCAAAAAAAATTGGTAAGTTCATGGAGGATAAGTGGCCATTTATAATGGCTACTAGTCTCAAGAATTTATGGCAGGCCCATTGGCAAAAACATCCCATTTACTTCAATGGGGAGTCATAAGCTAATTTACACTGCTAGGATCTTGTATAACATTTACTTAACAAAACTAGTCAGACTCTGACAAAAATCTATACAAGATAAACAATTCAACACTAAAACTATACCTAGTCCCATGAAGTTAATGACCCATGATGATAAATGTGGTAGAAATTGTACTTCCCTTAACTGGGACTCCCTGGTCTGGCAACATCTGTGGTCTGGCGTGGACCTCGGATGTTTGTGGACCACAGAGCCCAGGAAAAGGGAGGTCTGGCAGCGGCTCAGGAGCACGTTAGGGGTCACCACCAAACCAGTGTGTGTTGCGGGGGGAGGACAGGAGGGAGAGTAGCGAGTTCTGGCCCCGGCAGCTTCCAGGAAGCTCTGTTCCTTGTCGTGGAGCTCCAGCCCCAGCCCTACGCCCCAGCCCTGGCTGTGCAACTCCAGCCCCAGCCACAGAGCCAGGTGGCTACGAGCTATGCCCTGGCTATATAAACAGGTGGCTGCACAGTTCTGGACCTGGCTGCAGAGCTCTGGCCATGGAACCAGGCAGCTGCGGAGCTCCAGCCGTGGGCATTCTGCCTCAGCAGCAGCAAGCTGGCAGCATCTAGAGAGCCCTGGGGGGACTGGGGCAGCAGTGGAGACAAGCTGGAGCCCTAACCCAGTGACAGCACAGGCCAGGAGGGGAGGGACCTTCTCTGGTGCAGCAAATCCCCTTGTTTGGGACCAGTCAGGTCCCGAGGGTGCCAGACCAGCAAGGTCCAATCTGTATTTCACACCCCTGAACTTTCAGGCTTTCTTTGCATATTTAAGAAAGCAGCTTTGCAGCAGTTTACGCTCAGGCTCTGTGTACAGTAGGATGTCTTTTCCCTAAAATTTTGCTGCCTATATTTCTGTTCCACAGATATTAACAATGATATTGTCTAATGTAGCTAGGGTTTCAGATGACCACCAATATTTTAAACATGATGTAATATCCTGTTCTGAGACTGTCAATGATTTGACGCTTAAAATGCCCAGGGCCACCAGCAGTTTTCCTTCTAAGATTTTCCAACCATGATCTGAGTAAGTTTTGGCTTGTGCACCAATATTGAGGTCATGTGCGCTGGTTTGGATGTGTGCCACTGTGGCACCCAATTTATTAGCACACGTTCCCAACTGCTGGAACAGACACCCCTCCCCCCCCGTGTCAGGTCCTATCCCCCCCCTGCCATGTGGCAGCCATGGCCACCGGAGCAGGCCTCCCTGCCACATAGCTGCAACAGGTCCTGGGCCCCCCCACCCCTGAGGCTCCCTCACTACACCATCTCAGCTCGGCCTGCCTGCCGCAGCAGCCGCCTGCCGTGTGAGAGTTGCTGCACAGCTCTCCAGAGGAGGTGGGCTGGGGAAGATTTTTTGTGCGTGGCCGCACAGGCACGCACCTTAGCAGGAACTCTGGCCACCAGTGCTTTGGCTGCACTAGCACTGCACCATGAAGAAATGAAGGCATAGCTACACTACAGAATTCAAGTATCAGAGGGGTAGCTATGTTAGACTGAATCTGCAAAAGCGGCGAGGAGTCCTGTGGCACCTGATAGACTAACAGAAGTGTTTGAACAGAATTCAATTGACTTAAGTTTTGTCAGTGATCGTAAGGTGCTATAATTACATCATTTGTGCATGTCCACACAACTCTGCTTCTGTCAGCGGAGTGCACCTGCAGTTGATGCTTTTGCATCAACAAAGAGAATGTTCAAGTCAGTCTCCCACCATGCGCAGTTCCCCACCCTCTACCATTGGGAAGTCTGGGAACCAATTGCGGTGCATCATAAGGGTGTGCTCACAGTCCTGTGATGCAGTTCTGTCTGTCCCAGGTCATTCCATGGGCTTCCAACTTCGTTTCCTGCCTTTTATTAAACAACCTTTGTAAACTATGTACCTGCTACCTCTGCCTGAAAGCATGGATCCTGAACTGCTGACCAGTCTTGCGATCAGCATTATGAACACAATGTGGCTGGTCCTGATATATTTCATGAGCTCTGAAACAGAAAGTGAATTCATGGTGCCTGCCCTTCTGTGTGCCATGTAAAAAAAATTAAAATTATGGCTGGTGTTCATGGGATAGCTGTACATAGTGGACTGTCAATACTGGGTTTGGGAAACAAGCACTGAGCAGTGGGGTCGTGTCGTGATGCATGCAAGGGATGACAAGCAGTGGCTGCAGAACTTTAGGATGCACAAATATACCTTTGTGGAACTGTGTGGGGAGCTCGCTCCAGCACTGTGACTCAAGGACACTGGATTGAGAGCTGCCCCCACTATGGAAAAGTGAGTGGCGATTGCTGTGTGGAAGCTGGCAACTACAAACTGCTACCAGTCAGTCACAGATCAGGGTGGAGGTGGAAACTTAATTGTTTCCTGTTACAAAGGATTGTGACTGTCAGTAATATGCTGGAAATACTGTCAAAATATTGTCAAGCTGGAAGACTACTTAGTCTGACTTCTGTAACCAGGGAGGGATAGCTCAGTGGTATGAGCATTGGCCTGCTGAGCCCAGGGTTGTGAGTTCAATCCTTGAGGAGACCATTTGGGGCAAAAATCCAGCAGGGGTGGTATTTGATCCTGCTGTGAAGACAGGGGACTAGACTTGATGACCTTTCAAGGTCCCTTCCAGCTCTAAGAGCTAGGCAATCTCCATTCATTTAACCATCATTGTATGAGGAATAAGGGAAGTCAGAGGAAGAGTGCTCTACTTCTAAATAAGTGCTGTGTAGATGCTCGCTATTTCAAAATAAGTTATGCAACTGACATAGCACAATTTGCGTGGCTTATTTTGAGTTAAGCCCTGCAGTATAGACACAACCTGGGTAAATGCATATCATGTAGTTCTGTTTTCTCTCAAAAGGTCTTGGCATGTTTCCATAGTGCTTATTTTAGCTTGTTTCTCTTACAGAGTGTGAATATAGAGAAACTACAGGGGACATCTATTAAAATTTCTACTGAAGATGGTTTATTGAAAACCAAATATCTGTATGCAGAATCTTCATTTTTGTCTTCAAGAGGTGGTGATATTCTACTGGGAAGTATTCATGGTAAGACAGGAAAGGCAAAATACAGTCTGGAATTTAGCAGACGTGCAGTATCTTTAGTGTAAATTATAAAAACTAAACGACTGCTCCCATGAGACTAGGGCCCTAAATAATCAATTGCAGACACAGCAGCTGAACAAACCAGACTCTCAAACAGTTTAACACTAGCAGATGCTATAATGATGAGATCACCATATACAAGACAAGTTAATTAGTTCTTCTGCTGTAAATGAAATTTGTATTTTAAAGATACTTCCATAAGTTAGCTTGTTATAGTAAGGAAAAAATCACATAAGGAAGAAACATATTCTACATTTTTAGGGATATAAATTAACAACTTATTACAGAATTAAATAGTGGAAAATACAACAAACAAAAGGAACATCAGTGGTAAAACTATACTTCATTTTAAAACATCTGGTGTTTTTTTGTCGTTACAGAAATCAAAAGGGTTAACCTGTTTAACAAGACTTTTGGGTACAATTTGGTTATGATGACTTAAAATGATACTATTTTTATTAGAAGTGTTTTCTGCATGTTTGTGCTGGCTCCCTGTATAGCTAGAACACTGCCAATTTATAATTTACCAGGTCAAATGTTATATTTTTCCCCAAATGTTTTTCATCCAGGATTGGAAGGATAGCTAATATGGGTCTTTTCATATTAGTAATAGTGGTGGTTGGAACTTATACCTGAGTCATACTTCCCCAGAATTCCCCTTGAGCACCTCACCTCCTCTGTGTTCTTGATGTTTTTGTAGTGATTTTTGCAGCTGAGTTAGACCAACTGAAGCATGTACCAACAATGGAAAATTACATATGCTGGTGGCTATAGGTCGCCAAAAGAACTTGCTGTAATTCCAGAGATTGCAGATTTTTACCTCACATCAGAAACGCTGCATCTCCCTGTGCTCTTTATAAAAAAGCCAATTCCTTTGTCAGTTATAGACAGTGGAAAATGGACTATTGTCAGGGGGTAGTTGTATTAGTCTGTATCTGCAAAATCAATAAGGAATCCTGTGGCACTTTAAAGATTAATAGATTTATTTGGGCATAAGCTTTCGTGAGTAAAAAAAAATACTTTGTCTCCATGCATCTGACAAAGTGTTGTTGTTTTTTTTTACTCACAAAAGCTTATGCCCAAATAAATCTGTTCCTTGTTGGAACATGGATTGATAAACTTTCTGACTAAAGTTCCAGGTTTTATAATGGAACCAGCCTTTGCAACAGATGAGGCATAAATAAATTTAATTACATAAATACTATATTTAGTTGCTGTCCAGTACATTAAGCCAATATGATGACTTTTACTAAGTAGTCTTCTAAGAACTTGAAGTTCTTAAGGTGGAACAGGGCTTGGGTCTCCAGGAATAGTTTATTTTGGCTGTTTCAACCCAAAATTGAAACAGTAACAACCATACATGGAGGTAAATCACTTTCACAATCCACATATTAAAAACTGTGTTGTAATTTTAGTCAGGAACAGCATGAATGCAAATAGAGCTGTATCCAGATTAAACAAATAGCTCTTACCTAACTTTATGCTTATTTTCATAAAGCTCTACATTAAATGTTTGTAGCACTCTTAACACTTGCTCTTTTAACAATTATTTGTAAAATGTTGCTTTTAAAAACAAAAGCAAAAGTAGATCTAAGTTCATTGAGTGCTTTGCCTTTTTATAGAACACTACTATTTTGTGAGCACAGCAGACTAGGATCTATTCATGTTTATATACTGCACATGTTATAACACACATTTTTAACCTGATGGTGAAACATTAAGGCAAATCTTATTTTGAAATAATATATTCCTCTATTTTAGTAATAACTCCCAAGATTATTAAAAATGATAGTTTTAACATTCAGCTGTATTGGGGTTTTTTTGCCACTTGTTCACTTTTGTATTTCCCTTCATCTGAAAATTGTAATTAGTTATTTTTATTTTTAGTTCTAGTAAGTGTTGCTTCCTGGGACTCCTGACTAGCACAAAACTGCAACATTTAGATTGCAAACCTATCAGGGTATTTGTCACTAGTACTTTATAACTAGCATATATGGCAAATATCTCTGGCCTGGCTCCAATTAAGATGACAATGTTTACTCTTACCAGGATAAAATAGGGTAAAAGGGAATTATAAAACCTTAAAAATGCTGGCCTAGAGAAGGAGGGGGATAATGAAGGGGGTTGAGTAAGTAGCCGAGGGCTTCCCGGTGAGTGTCAGTGAGCAGTGATGGGGATTCAGGGATGGAGCCCGAGAGCTCACTTCAGTAGGGCACACTGTTTCCCCCCAACCCAGGGGTGGTGATAACTGGGCTGAGTGAAACCCATTAAAGCTTGCAAGGAAAGGTAAGGTTTGGGTAAGGGGAAATGTATTTAGGTCTTATTTTGTTTTATCCATTTGCTCTGCTTACTGTGTAGGTAGAGTGAATAAATAATGATTTGTTTTGAAGAAGTTGGTTTCGAGTCACTTTAATCAGCTGCTATCATAGGCTTCTGGAGGTAAAGAGCTTGCAGGTGCTAAACCCAGTTGAACCTGGTGAGTAAATGCAGATGGTAAAGAGCAGGTCTGCAGCTTAGAGATCCAGTTTACATATGATAAAAATCACGTAGTTAGTCCCAGAGACAGAGGCATAAAGGTGGCAAAAACTGTCACCGACAGGGTGCATTTGAGAGAGACTAAAAGGAATCTAAGTGCAGCTTGCCTTGTAACGATGACAACCAGCCTCAACCTGATTTAAATAAATAATTTTTAAATCAAGTAATTTAAATTATTGAAATTCTCCGGAATTTAAACTGCAATGTCATGGCCTGTCATAGTTTGCTTTATCTGATAGACTTACTCTACCTGACCACACTGCATTAAAAAGCAACAGTATTAAACTATTTCAGAGTACCTATACTTGGTAGGAGTTAGCATGTAAAATAGACTCAGACTTTCAGTCCAGAAGGGACAATAGTGATAATTTAATCTGATCTCCTGCATATTGTAGGCCACAGAAACTTCACCCACCCACTTCTGTAATAGACTCCTAATCTCAGATTGAGTTGCATGATTCAAAAACTTCAAGTTACAGAAGAAGCATCATTTAACTTTAGTTTAAACCTGCAAGTCACCTTTATCCTATGGTGCAGAAAAAGATGAAAAATCCTCAGTCTCTGAAATCTGACTTTGGGGAAAAATTCCTTCCCTATTCTAAATATGGCAATAAGGTAGACCCTGAGCACGTGGGCAAAACCAAACATCTAGACACCTAGAAAAGAATTCTCTATACTAACTCAGAGCCCTCCCCATCTAATGTCCCATCACTGGATACTGTGAATATTTGCTGCTAATAGTCACAGATCATCTATATGCCATTGTAGGCAGTCTCATCATACCACCTCCTCAATAAAATGATCAAGCTCAATCTTGAAGCCTGTTAGGTTTTTTTTGCCCCCAATGCTGTTCCAAAATTTCATTTCTCTGAGGCTACGTCCACACTGTGTGTTTTGCTGGAAGAGGCAATGCAAGTGAAGCACTGATTAGCATTTTGTGGTGCTTCATTTGCATAATCCAGTCTGATCCGTTTTTGTGCAAGAGGTTTTGCACAAAAACAAGCAGTGTGGATGTTTCCGTTTTGCGCAAAAAACCCTTCACAGACATATGTCTGAATAGCATCAACTTCCCAATAGAAAACCAAATTCAGAAGGAATGCTGGAAATTCTGTTCCTTCCTGTGCATCCTCATGTGCCTTGTCTCCCTATGGGCCTAAAACAGTCAGGAATTCACAGGAGCCTCAATAAAATATAAGAGAAATATGATGCCATTGTTGAAATATGAAGCTACATCTTGAGTTTGTCCTCAAGCTGACCTTTTACCCTGAGACAATATCTATAGATAAACAAAACTTAGGAATGTAGGAAAAGGTTCTAATTAATGTTGAGGGAAAACAGAAATAATCAAAACTTTAAGCCACCATCATCAATGTTCTATTAAAGCTGGTAGAGTGCAGTATTTGTAGTACTTCGCCACAACATCACATCCAAGAGTGCAGATTAAACAAACCAATATTTAATTATAGTCAGTATCTGTATCTGCTCCATCTCTAATATATCCAGACTCCAGGATTAGTTAGCTGAAAGTTTAAATATTAGCATTAATGGAATAATTGCATAACTTAAGTCAGTTTTATATACATTCTATGGACATTTCACAACATAGCACAGATAGAAATCCTCTTTGCCTTCCAGATGACATGTTGAATTGGCTGAGTTAATGTGATTTGTGGAAATTCATTGATCTCCGAATACTTAATATTCTTCAAGGATCTCTATACTAATTTAAACTAGAGGCTAAATTCAAAGCTGATGTGAGTGGGTGCAGTTCCATTTGAGTCCACTAATTGCAACAGGTCTGAATCTGGCCCTATATATATATCTTTTTGTTGTGTAGAAATAAGTACAGACCCATCTGATTTATGAACATCCACACATACAAAAGCTCACTTGCAGCCTCAGCAGGGGAGCAGGCAAGAGTCACAGGAGCAGCTCGAGTGCTGTCTGGAGGACTCGGGGGGCTCATCTAGACTACGCTAAAGTGTCAAAAGAGGATATGCAAATTCCGTGGGAATGTGCATATCTTCTTCCGATCACACTTTTGAAAGCAGAGCTTTTGAAAGTGAAAGTAGTTTGGATGCGGCTTTTTTGGCGAACCCCCCCCCCCTTTTTCAAAAAGATGCGTAAACCTCATGTTTTAAGGAAGAGCAGCTTTTCAAAAAGGGGGGGGGATCGCTGAAAAAGCCGTGACCAAACAACTTTCATTCCCGCAGAATTTGCATATCCTTTTTCGACACTTTTTAGCGTAGTCTAGATGAGCCCTGAAGGAGCAGGGAGCAGCTGCACAGCTGGTGGCTGGAAAGCAGGAGTACTTTGAACCACCATTTCTCTCCTGCCACTGACTGCATGGCCACTCCCTGCCCCTCCGGAGTCCTCTGGCCCGCACTGCTTTCTGCCTCCTGGTGAGCCCACAGAGAAGGGTGTCGGCCAGTGGATAGGACTAGCCACAGAAGCTGGCACAGAGCCTGCAGGGGAGTTGTCAGCCAGGGAAGCCCAGAAGCAGATTTATGACTTTGTTGGCTCCTCATTTCACTGAATTCCTTCAAACGGCAGCAGATGCTAATGTGATTACTTGCACAGATTGACACTGGAGTCCAATGTAAAGAGAACTTTGAAGGGAATAGTAATGTGTAATGTGCAATGACTCCACAGGATTTCTTTTAATAACAAGCCCTGCAGAATAAAACAGAAAAACCCTTCTTGGGGGGGAAAAATTATTGCAGTCACCCACACTCAACTTGGAAAATATCTCTGTTGGAAGATGAAAACTATTTTTGGTTAGCTATCTATGTCATATTTGTTACACATACAGTTATACCACTATAGCCAACCATATAGCCGATGTAGTCAACTGCCACCTCCCTTCCCCCAAATCCCTGGCACAAAATAAAAATAAAGTACTTTATACCCATGAAATGTCTTTGGGGTTTTTTTTTTTGTTTGTCTATATGTTCATAAAGTTTTACATCAATTGTTTTCAATATCTACATATTTTTAAATTTTATTACTTCCTTCCTGCATTTCTTGAGAATTTTCATAGAATACAACTCTATGAATATTAAGTATATATTTTGTAATGATTTGTTAGTTTTTATGTGTAACCCAAATAAAAATATATAGACTAGCAGTTGCCTTATGGTCGTTACAGCAGGACCCCAGATATGCAGATGATCTATGCAGCCTCTGAATGTACTGTATAAATAATGAAATAAATTTTTCTAACATCATAAAAACACATTGTTGCTTTTTTGTTATAGGTGACACAAACCTCCAAACCAAAACAGGAAACATCACAGTAGGTAGGTTCTACTTTCTCTTTAAATAGGAAAACATATTCTGAATTTTGCTGACTTCAACTTTCAGCTTTTGGATTTTGTTATGACTTTCTTTATTAGATTAATGAGTTTTGAAGTATCTGATATCTTCTTTCTATGTATATAATTATAGAACATGATCAAGTGGCTTCATAAACTTTTACTTTGTCTTATGTTTGATTAAAACTGAATGGCTGGGATTTGTCACTTGCAAGTAATATTAAATTATTGTTTTATTCTTTTATGTCATCGACAAAAGGTGGTAGCAGCTTCTCAGAAAACAGTGTAAACATTTTGTTTGTGCCATTTTAATCAGTGAGCTTTAAATTAAAGGGAAGAAAAGACGGGGTTAGCCTTGTCTCTGCTTTTCAACAGTGATTTTTGTTTGAATGGTAAAACACTGCCGAATTATCTCAATGTTCTCTTGTGATTGTATACAGTACATAGGGTTGCCAGGTGTCCGGTATTCTACCAGACAGTCCGGTTTTTGTGCCCTCTGTCCGGTAAAAAAGTTCAGAAAATACCAGACATGTGCAATGTCCGATATTTTCTGTTTTTCCGGCTGGGTGTCAGACGGAAGCCTGGCAGGGGTGGGGGGAGTGGCTGGGAAGCGGGGCCGCGATCGGCGCTGGGAGTCTGTGGGGTAACATGCAAAAGCCTGGCGGGGGCGGTGCTGGGAGCCTGTGGTTGCGTGCAGAAGCCGGGCGGGGGGAGTGGCTGGGACTCCGAGCCACTCCCCCCGCCCGGCTTCTGCACGCAACCACAGGCTCCCAGCACCGCCCCCGCCAGGCTTCTGCATACAACCAGAGGGAGTCCCAGGCTGGGAGGCGGGGCCGTGATCGGCGCTGGGAGCCTCTGGTTGCGTGCAGAAGCCAGGTGGGGGTGGGGGTAGTGGCTGGGAGGCGGGGCGCAATCAGCGGTGGGAGCCCTCAGCTGATTGCATCTGAGGAGGAGTGACACCTTGGGGAGGAGGAGAAGCCCTGTCCCTGTTCCTGAGCGCTGTTGAAGCGCGTTGTGGTGCTGTAGTTCAGGAGAGAAGCCCGCAGGTGCTTTGTAGTTGCGTTTAGGCGCCTTCCATGGGCTCTCAGCCAAAACAGACTGGGGTGGAATTTCTGCTTCTTCCCACTGGGACACCCGAAGACCTGGCTATGGGGGAGTCACCTTCCTACCCATTGCCATCCCCCTCCCTGCCATTGTGTTGCCCTGGGGTCTGCCCCTCTCTGCTTTGGGTAGCAGGCAGCTGCTTTGCAGAGCAGGCTCTGCTGCCTCCCCCTTTGTTCCCAGCTTGGTGGCTCTTGGTAGTAGCCACACAGGATGTGTTTGGTGTGGGTGGGTTGTTTGGGGTTTTTTTTTTTCCTTGACAAATTTTTAGCCCGTATGTTCGGTATTTTTTGGTAAATCATCTGGCAACCCTAACAGTACATATGAGTTACAGGGGTTTACTGGGCCTGATTTATTGCTGAGTTAGTCCAGTTTTATGCCAGTATAATTCTAATGATTTCAGTGAAGTAAAAATGGAGTAATGCAGTTGTGAATCAAGCATGCTTTTTTTAAAAAAAAAAAAATATATATATACACTTAAGAGCACTCAAGGACTTATATTTTCATAAATGAATGCAGTTATGGATCTAATTCTGAAAGGTTTTCAGTTTTGTTTGGGAGCATCCAGTGACATCAGTGATCCTACTGTTGGGATATGTAAAATGAATATGGATCTGGAATGATGGTAAGGATTTACCCTTGGACATGCTCTTTCCCTTAGTTTTTGTAGCCTAGGAAACCAGATAAGTATGGAATTGCTCTATTTTGTTATGTCTCTTGCTTATCCTCTTTGGGTCTTCATAACATATCTTCAGGATCAAATTCCTTGTAATCTCTGTAACCTGTTATTGTCGTATGGGAATGTGTTGATTTAATTAGAAATTCTGTAAACAGTAATTAGGGGCAGGTATAATTGTATTCATTATTTGCTTATTAATATTTATTTCATGGGAGTTAACATTACTAAATAAGGCTTTAGGAAAAGTAGTGATAGATGTGTGAATTAACATACTAAAATAGATAAAAGGGTTTGACTAATGCCAGTTTGTCACCACTTGGACATTGTGTTGAATGTCCGAGGTAAACGTGCATAGGCAATAAAGCAGTTCCTTTTACCCCATCTGCTCCTGGGTCGCCTGTTTCTTCTCTAACACCTACCAGAGCAAGCTCCTTCTAGGATTGCGCCCTGTTCGAAATATCAAACCCTGAGAAGAATAGTAACCAAACTAAAAACATGAGCATTTCTTCTAAATAAATGCCATAAAGCTCAGTCATGGGAACCACAAATCTGTACTCAGTTTTCCAGACTCCTTTTTTTCCTTCTGTCAAATGAACTGATTGATGATGACGGTGTTAACAAAACTAAAGTTTCTTAACCAAGGAAGTATCCAGGTCCACTAACAGAGGATGAATAGTTTCCATAGTTAACTGAGCTCAGTTTTAAATATTAAGAAGTGTCTGACACTTGAGAGCCATTTTATCTTTCAGATTTACATGCCTTAGTTATTAGTTACACTTCACTTTTCCCTCGGGAGATCATAAAGCCATTTGTACTCATTTTTCAGGCTTTTTAATGGCCATTTTTAAAGGAAAATTTTTAAAGATTCATATACACTTAGAGAATGTTGGGTCAGATATGATAATACTTTTCATTTATGTAGTTTCACCTCAAGTTCTTAAAGTGCTTTACATAAGTGGATAAGTATTTCTTCTATTATAGATGGGGAAACAGAGGCACAACATGCATAAGTGGATTGCTAGAACTCACACAGTGACTTCGGTTTTCTAGCGCTTAGCACCTTTCTCTAACAACGGCACTATGTTACCTTTCAGAAGGTACACATTTTGAAATTTTAGCAAATTAATGTTGTTCTTGTTTCCGTAAAATTAGTAATAGAGTAAATAATTTTGTACAAACAAGAATGCAGTTCATTACGTAAAACTAGTTAATTGAATAATATGCCCATTATATCTCTCAGTGACTCTCTAGTCTCTTGCTACTTTGTGTATCCTTAGTGTACATATATTATTCTCTTATAAGACCAACTAAAACAGAGGTGAGATGGACTTATTTTCAAGATATTAATTTGAGAGACAGCAGGAAATCATGCTAATCAATACTTTGTTAATTCTGCTTTAATAGTAGGAACCGAGCAACATCTCCGTCTCTGGAGATTATTTAAGAGCAGGTTAGATAGACATCTATCAGGGATGATCTAGATGGTACTGGGTCCTGCCATGAGGGCAGAGGACTGGACTCGATGACCTCTCGAGGTCCCTTCCTGTTCTAGTGTTCTATGATTTATGTTACTTTATTTTCATTCCCTTTTTCTTCTTGCCTTCATCCATTCTTTCTGTTGTGTCTGAAATAGTATCTGTCCATTCCTTTCTGAGTTATGTTTGAAATGTATTATCTATTTTGTGATCCAAATATAAATTTAACACAAATTGAGAGTACTCAACATCTTACAGAATTGGGCCTTTAAAATAATCATACTGAAGAAGGAAGCATGCTTTTCTTTGCAGCATGTATTTGTGCAATGACAAGTGCAATATTAGTGATTAACAAATGTGAAATAATTGTGATGTGTTTTGAAAATACTGAACTGGAAACTTTCAACTTGGACCAAAGAATAGGCAGCTTTTAAATAACATGTTAATTTAGATTTACCATCCTTGTTTGATTTCTGATTTGAATCAGTCACTGCTGAAAATGGTCATTAAGATACTACCAGAATTCTTAAGTTTCACAAAGGAAAAGAAAGAAGTCTTCAGTACCAGTCCTATCTTTCCAATATATAGTTGTCACAGTCCTGCTAGTAATCACTCACTCCTTGCTGTTGTGTCCTGTTCCCATTAGGTGTTCTCTGCTGCCAGGACAAATTATCTTCTACCATCCTACAGATATTTAAAAAATAACATTCAAGTCCTGCTTCCCTGCATGGAAATGTTTACGTTTCAGCTCTAAAATGTTGAGATAGAGATTTGCTATTTTGAGTCTGGTCTGTTGGAAATGTGAGAAGTAGGAGATATGTGCCAGCTGTGCTATTTCAAATAGGAGGTAATGACCCCAGATTTTTTGTAGAATTGAAGGCAGAGTTTATTTTTAAGTGCTAGCATTATGCATTGTATTTACAGAAAGTAGGGACCTGCTCTTGAAAGCAAGACTTGGCACGGAATGCGCCAGGAAACTCGGCAAAGAATAAATTAGTCAGGCTCATTTTCTTATAGGTTTCATTGCCAATTGTTTCATCATTCTCCAGACGTTGAAAGACAAGAAGTGATTCCATCCAACGTTCCTGACATTGTGACCCCCAGCCTGAATAAGACATTGTTGCATGGGACTTGTACCTGAAATTTTAATTTCCAGTTAAAAAAATTTTGGAGCAGATTCTCTCTTCTATGACATTTTATTGCTCGTGGAAAACAAAAAAGATGCTCAAAATATCAGCAGTATAATTGTGTGGGGATATACACCAAATATAACTTGAGCAGCTTCAGTTACATGCTCAGAACTGTGGTCTGTTTTTTTTAATCTCAAACCCTAATATCCGGTATGACAGGCTTTCAGATGCCGATATGAAAATTGGGCTCTGTGTCATGATGCCCATTTTACTTCTGAGGGTTCAGATAAACATTTGGATGCTTAAGAATTGATATGAGTACCCAGATGTGGAACTAGATGCCTATCTTAAGTATTCAAGTATTTACATTAGATACCAATTACATTTGGTATTTTCCCCTTAATAAGGCTGGGAGATCCTCCTCAACTACTGTTCTTAAGTATTTTATACTGTTCATGTCCACTTCCACTCTTTATCCAAATACTGCTACCAAAACAGTCTTTATCATCACCTTCCTCTTCACTCCTTTGTCAGATACTCTCCCTTGCTCATCATGTTGAATTAGTCTGTGGGGTCTTCTGGGCAGAGACCATGCATTGAGAAGCACAGCAATATCAAAACCAAGTGTATGTAAAAGAGAAAAAAACACCTTTGTTGGTTTGGACAAATGCCGCATTTAGCTCGATATCCTGACTTTGACATTGACCAGTGCTTTGGAGGAATGAATAGAACAGGGCAGTTTCAAGTGATGTTCTATCCCAGCTTCTGACATTCAGAGGCAGGTTGGCAGTCTGACTGGAGCATCGGGCTGCATTCCTAACCATTTTAGATAATAGCCAATTCCAGATGCCCCGGAGGGAGTGAAAAGAACAGGTAATCCTCAAACCTCCATGAATTTATCTAGTTCATTGCACTCTGAGGGATGTTTTCAGAGAACTATCCATTACCATTCCAAGGTCTCTTTCTTGAGTGATGGGACATATAGTTCCGTGCCTCCCTCGGCCCCCTCCAGGTAATAAAAGATAAAGGAATTACTCTGAGCTAAGCCAGCACCTCTTCACTAAACCTGTTGGAAATGCACTAACTGGAGAAATAATTAAAAGGCAGGGAGACAGCTCACTTAATGGGAGATCAGGGAAGAGAACAGAACTGTATCCTGCAGCTCCATCAGAAGAGCTGAGGGAAAGGCAGAATCTCTCCCTACAACAACTGCCCAAAGATCTCTCCCTGAGGAAAGAGAGGACCCTGCTGCAGACTGCAGAGACAGACTGAGATGAAAGCATTCCCCTTTTTCCTCTTATATGAACTCCCTGTTTTGTTAATTCCCTTTGTTTTGCACTACCCCAGAAAGGGAAAGAGTTAGGACTGACATGGCCCTGGAGGGGGGAGTTGCCATCCTGAGATTGAGGGAGCTATCATGCTGTATGCAACTGTCAGAAGGTGCCTCTTGTTGAGGGGACCCCCTTCATTCTGTCTTAAACCAGACAACGTCCTTGGGACAATTGCAGGGCGAGTGTATATGTGCATGTTAGGGGAAGTGGCCCAGAGAGGGTATTTTAAGTGCCCCTGGTTATCAAATCATGGATAGCCCTCAGAGAGCCCTCGGTCAGAGCCTAGGGGATTGGGAGGGCCTGGGCTCCCCATCGACATCTGCCTGACCACTACTATATGATGCTTCCTATCAACCATTCCCCCCCCACCACAGCGAGGAACATCACAAGTGGTAACAGCTCACTTAGATGCAATCATTTTGTATTAATAACCAAAAAGAGGAATTATTGTAGATTAATTTGCATTTATCAACACCAAATTTCATCTGCCATACGATTGCACAGTTAGCCAGTTTTGTGAGATCCCTTGGCAATTCTTCACAGTCAGCTCTGAACTTAATGATTATTGGGTAAATTTATGTTATCTGCAAACTTTGCTACTTCACTGTTTACCCTTTTTTCCTGATTAATTATTAACATATTGAACAGCACAGGTCGCAGTACAGATCCTTGGGAAACCCTGCTGTTTTTCTCTTTGTATTGCAAAAATTGACTCTTCATTCCTACCCTTTGTTTCCTGTCTTTCAACAAGTTACTGATTCATGAGAAGACCTTTCCTCTTATCCCATGACACTCTAGTTTGCTTAATAGTCTCTGATGTGGATCCCATGAAAGGCTTTTTGAAAGTCCAGGTATGCCACATCTACTGGATCACCCTTCTTTACATGCTTGTTGATAGCCTAAAAAATTTTTAACGGATTGGTAAGTCATATTGCCCTTTACAAGAGCAGTGCTGAATCTTCCCTAACATACTGGATTTACCTATGAGTCTGATAATTTTGTGTTTTACTATAGTTTTAACCAGTTTGCCTGGAACTGAAGTTAGATTTATTGACCTGCAATTGCTAGAATCACCTTTGGAGCCTTTTACATAACATTAGTATCCTCTACTCATCTCATATAGTGGCTGATTTAAGCAACAGATTACATAGCACAATTAGTAGTTCTACAATTTCATATTTGATTTCTGTCAGAACTCTTGGGTGAATAACATATGATCTGGGGGAATTACTGTTGTGTAATTTATGAGTTTGTTCCAAAACCTCCTCAGATGACACCTCAATATGAGACACTTCCTCAGATTTATCACCTAAAAAGAAGGCACGTGTGTGGAAATCTCTTCCTTACTGTCTGCAGTAAAGTGGGATGCCAGCTAGGCTACGTCTACACTGCAAGATTTTTGCGCAAAAACCCATGGAGCGTCCATACCTCAAATGCGCTTTTGCACAAGTAAATCAACAGTTAAACGGCAGAAGAAAGGGCTTTTGCCGGTGTAGGTAAACCTCCTTTTACGAGTCGTAACTCCTTTTTGAGCTACAGCTATTGTGCAGGAAGGCAAGTATGGACACTCCAGAGGGGTTTCTTGCGCAAGAAACCCCTATGGGAAAAAGCACAGGTGCTCTGATGGCCATTCTGTGAATGGCCATCAGAGCTTTCTTGCACAAGAGTGTCCGTGCAGCATGGATGCTCTCTTGCGCAAAAGCACATCGCTTTTGCCATGTGCTTTGAGGTGTGGACATGCTCTTGCGCAAGAAGTTCTTGTGCAAGAAGTATGTAGTGTAGATGTAGCCTAATTCATGTAGCTTCTCCACAATGGCTTTGTCTTCCTTAAGTGCTCCTTCAGTCATTCAGTGGCACAGCTGACTGTTTGGCAGGCTTCCAGTTTCTGATGTACCAAATTTTTATTTTATTTTTATGTATGTATGTATGTATTTATTTATTTATTGCTGTTTAGTTTTTGTGTCCTTAGCTAGTTGCTAATTCTTTCTTGGCCTGCCTTATTATGCATTACTTGCTAGAGCAGGTTTGGCAGCCTTTTCAAACTAACCTTTTCAAACCAACCGACATCAAAATTCAGAACAAGTGGTCAACAAAGAGCCATATAAGAATGCCCATCTGCATGACTGAAAATATACAACTGAATATTATTGATAATTGACATGATTAATAATACTCACTTTATTTAATGGGACTTCTGCTGCTGCATCTTTTCCCACAGTTCTTTGAAGTTTACGTCATAACTGGTCAAATCCAGATTCATGCACGCATTCAGGCTGTCTTCTGTCAATCTTATGGCAGGGGGCTGGTGGTGTGGGAGTGCAGGAGTCTGGGTTGGAGTGTATGAGGGGCTCAGGGCAGGAGACTGGGGTGTATGATGGACTCAGGGCACAAGGTTGGGGTGTGCAGGAGTGTTATGGCAGGGGTCTGGGAATGCGGGGGGTGCAGGAGTCTGGGGATGTAGGTTTATGAGGGGCTCAGGGCAGGGGGTTCAGGTGTACGATGGGCTCAGGGTTGGTGTGGGGTATGTGTACGCAGGAGTATTATGACACTGCAGCCAGATGGGGGCTGGGCCCAAATTGGGGGCTTGTTGGGTGGGCTTAATTTTTAAATTAAATAAAATATTATGTCCAACACAAAAGGTTTCAACATTGTCTTTCTTTATGGCAGGGTTGGGGAACCTTTTTTATGTTGGGGGCCACTGACCCACAGAAAAATCAGTTGGGGACCACACAAGTGAGAATAAAAAAATCCCCTCCAAAAACCCCCAATCATCACTCCTCTGGTGCTCCAGTCCCATAGTGGGGGAAGGGACAGGGTGGACTGAAATTCAAGGCCTCAAGCCAGATTTACTCTTCTGGGATTCCAGGATTAGTGGATTTTGTGGACCCCCCCTTAGGCTCTGGGGTGGGGACAAAAATGAAGGGTTCAGTGTGTTTGGACAGGGCTGCCAGTGAGTGGGATAGAGATGGAGGTGCAGGATCTGGGTGGGGAGGTGGGGTGTAGGACGGTGCGAGGTCTGGGCAGGGGGCAGGAGCTGTCTGGGAGTCTGGGAGCTAGCTGCCTGGCCAGAGGGCAGAGGGTCTCTGACCGGGGGGTAGGGGGTGTCTGGCCAGGGGGCTGGGGGCATGCTGTCTGGCCAGGGTGGTGAGTGGGGGGGCACCGGGCATGAGGGGGTAGAGGGCACTTACTTGTTTTCGTGCTGCAAGGCAGACAACATGTAACACATCTCCCACTGCGGAAGCCTCCGGGAAGGGTTGGTAGGGAGGCCTGCAGGAAGTATGTCCCAAGGGAAGGAAATATCAGTATGCAGGGAGCCATCTTTAGTTCCCAGTTTCTCTCATGTTGGAGGGAAGGAAAACGCTGTTGCACTGAGTCATGTTTAGCCTGTTTGTTCCCTACACGCTGGATCCGGCAGGGAGGGGGTATTCTCCCCCCTGCCACTCACCGCAGGAAGCTGCACTGGAGTTCGAGTCTTGCAGGGGCCATGAGGCAGTAGCGCCAGTGCGGGCTCCTTGCTGTGAGGGGAACAAGGGGGGGCTGAGCTGAGGCTCCAGAAGAGCTATATCTGGCTTCCTAGAGAGCCGTATTTGGCTCTCAAGCCATAGGTTGCCGACCCCTGTGCTAGAGTTTTGATACTTTCTATTTTCCTCAATAGGATTTTATTTACAATTTTTAAAGGATGCTTTTTTCCTCCAATTGCCTCTTTTTTATTCTGCTGTTTAGGCATAGTTGCATTTTTTTTTTTTTTGGTCCTCTATCTTTTTGAATTGGGATAGACATTTAATTTGGACCTCTATTGTGGTATTTTTAAATAGTCTTGATGCAATTTTCAGGCATTTCAGTTTAACTAGCTTCCTCATTTTTGTGTGACCCACAGAAAAATCAGTTTGGGGACCTTTTGAAGTTGGACCTCCCTGGTTTGGCACTCTCGAGACCTGATTAATCCCAGATGAGGGATTTTGCCAGACCAGGGGAGGTCATTTCTGGCCCCCTCTGGCTGGTCCCCTCCCCCCGGCGTAGCCCAGATGAGCCATGCTCCTGGCTTCTTGGATCCTTCCCCCCGACACAGCCCCGCTGGGCCACGTGTCTCCCTCCCCTCTACATTGTGCCTAGCTCCTAGCCTTCCCTCCCTGTCCCCTGCCCCCACAGCATACCGGGACTGTCTGATTCTGTTGCCAGACCAAAGTGCCAGTTTATAGAGATGCAACCAGTACTGTGATGGATTTATTTGGCATTTTTCCCCCTACAAGGATGTTACATTTAATTACATTATGTGCTATTATTGAGTGTTTCAGCTATATTTACCTCTTCAACCAGATCCTATGCTCCACTTAGGACTAAATCAAGAATTGTTTCTCTGTGGATTCTAGATTATGCTGCTTCAAGAAGCAGGCATTAGTGGTGTTTAGAAATTTTCTGTGCATTCCCTCTTTCTAAGGTTATCTATTCTCTATAAGGCTAGTTGAAATCTTCTGTCATTATTGCATGTTTATGCCTTTGTAACCTTTCTAATCCCCCTGAGCATTTATAATCACCATCCTGATGAGATGGTTTATAATATATTCCTATTTCTAAAAATCTCAGAGAGGTAGCCGTGTTAGTCTGTAACTGAAAAAAACGTAAACAACAAATGGTCCTGCAGCACCTTAGAGACTAACAAAAATGTAGATGGTATCATGAGCTTTCATGGGCACAACCCACTGATGAATGGAGCAAGGGGTCCAATGGGTTGTGCCCATGAAAGCTAATAATACCATCTACATTTTTGTTAGTTATATTTTAAGTTTTTTCCCCCTAGTTCTATATTCTTATTGTTCAAGCACGGATTTTCCATCCATAGAGATTCTGTGGCACAGTTTAAGTCATTAAAGATATTTACTTTCTGCTTTCTTTCACATGAAGGTCATGCTTGTGAGGCAGTGGCATTATTTTATCATTTGTATGTATTTGGTACCATGATATTACCATGTTCTACTGCCTATCCTCATTCTGCCAAGTTCCTCTGTTGCCTCTTATACCCATAGCCTCATGTAATGCTCTAATTCATCCTTCACTTTTACATTGTTCATATTCAATTATTTCCCTTCACATGTCTATATTTACATGTCATCATTCCATACTAGTGCCTACCTGTACTTTACCAACTCCTTTTTTGTCCTCTTTATTAGGATACAGAGTTCTTCCTTTAATAAATTCATCCTTAAGGGATGTCTTTGCCCAAACCATGTAGCTTTTCACACCTGTTAGCTGTCCCTCAGCCCAGAGTTACAACATGAGTGTTCTTGCTGCTTAAAATGATTGCTTATTCTTGCTTCTGTACATAATCTCATTCCTTGCATAGTGCACATCTGTCCCCTAATGTGTTAATCTAATACGGTATGTGTTTTATAGTGCTTAGCATGATGGAGCCCCTGTCCTGCCTGAGACCTCTGCATATTTACTGTAATATATCTATTAAGTAACAGGAATCATTCAACTTTCATCTCTAGAAGTTTTTGATAGTTTTATTCCTAGCCTATTAATCTTTTAAAAACTGTCAGCCATTTTATAATGTAGATAAACATTTAATCCACAGACACTTCCGTTCTTCAGATCCAAAAAGTGAGAAACTACTTCCACATTTTATATTATACATTTCAGATAGTCACTATGTTCTTCTTGACTTCTTGGGCTGAGCCATCGCTTGATGGATCTCATCTTCTATGATGCCTTTGGTGAGCGACTAAACCAATCCTTGATTAGCAGAGCCGATTACAGATATCACATAAAAAACTGCCAACTACAGGCGCTGTATGTTCTTTTTGGATCCTGTGCTTTTCCTGCAATGCCTGGATACACTGACTCTCAAAGCAGTTAAGAGCCTGTACAATGGTTTGTCACCAGGACAATCTGTCCTGAACTCAAGTTTCCAGATCATTGGGGGAGATGCCGCATGACTTCATATTGACCTTTAAGATGTCTTTGTAGTGCTTATACTGACCACCGATATAGCGCTTTCCATGAGCAAGCTGGCCATAGAAGACCATCTTTGGTATCTGTGTATCATCCATCCTCATAACACGACCAATCCAGTGAAACTGTTTGTTCATAAGCATTGCTTCCATGTCCATGACACCACACAGCTTAAGAACCTCCGTATTAGGAATTTTGTCCCAACAATTCATGTGGGCAATCTTCCTCAGACAATACTGGAACTGATCGAGCTTCAAAACATGGCGACGATATATTGTCCATGACTCCGAACCACACAGCAGGACATTCAGGACAACTGCCTGATAAACCGCTATATTGGTATGGAGTTTAATACCATGGTCATTTCATGGTCGTTTGGTCAATTTTCCAAAGGCAGCGCTGGCTTTGGCTAGTCAAGCGGATACATCATGATACACGTTTAGAGGACAGTACACTTTTCAGGTAGCAGAACTTGTCAACAGCCTTAAGGACTGTACCAGCAGCAGTGATCACTGGAGTGCTGGGCTCTTTCCAGACAGGCTGAGGCATAACTTCTGTGTTCTTGAGGCTCGCTGTGAGTCCGAAATGGTGAGCAGAAGTAACAAAGCGATCAAAAAGCCCCTGTGCATCCTTCACTGATTGAGCCAGCAATGCACAGTCATCAGCAAACAGACGGTCACAAATAGTTGTAGTAACCACTTTACTGTGAGCCTGAAGTCTCCGGAGATTGAAAATACTGCCATCTGTTTGAAACTATGGAGTGACTATGTAATCAGACACTCAAATAGTATCCTATCCAAGTTGCCTCCATCAGGCAATAGTCCCATTCAAGTAATGTATCTGAAAATATTTTATAACATATGCTACCTGAATTTAAAAAAAAAGGATTAGTTCCCATGCCTAGCATAGTGTCTTGGATGAACTGATACCTGGTAATGGATTTGTATTAATCTGTGGTTCCTTAAATACCAACATTTTAAACCGTTTTGCTCTATAAGCCTGATACACTGTATTCGGAAAGTGTGTTCATTATGTTTCAAACATGGAGATAAATTGTGTGTTTCATTACATCAGTGTAAATTCAGAGTAGAAGTTGTGAATTAAACTATTTTGAGAGAAGAATTTGATTTCTACTTGATCCAGATTAATTAATTCATCCTTCCTAGAAGGAGGAAGCTATGAAGTAAGAGAACTGCATTTGTTCATTGTAAATACATGGTGAAATGTAATCATATCTGTAACTCTGAAGGATTACTTCCGTTTATAAACATACTATCAAGTTCTAAATAAATATTAATTGTAAAGCAAAATTAAGCCCTAAAATGTTCAAAAGTTTAAAAAGAATTACCAGAAGAAGATTGTGATGCAGTGGTCTCCTTTATGCTTCATCTTCTATTTTTAAAGCATCCCTTGAATTAAAGAACATATCAAAGTGTTTAATGGTAATGTCCAGATTGCATAGACAAACCCTCTCAGGTAACTTTAGCAGGGAGTCTTACATAACTCTTTACTTACATTTAACTTACTGACAGTAGCATTTCTGACAGAATGCTGTATGTTTTCATAAGAATCTGTCCCATGGTCAAAAAATAAGCTGGAGATCTCTTCCGTCCCATTAATTTTAAACCTCTCATGTTTTAAGCAAGCCTACAATAGTAAATTGCTTGGGTCAGATGACTGGCTAAAATAAAAACTATTATAAAAAGTCTGGATATGTAATAGCACCCATACAAATGCAGCTTCATTCTTGACCCTGATGACAGCAGATACCAGCCTTATCCCCGGCACAAGGCAGAGCTTCTCTATCTTATGATGACTATGAACAACCCAAAGTCTGTTCTGGAAATGGGCACCCTGTCTACCATCCCTCCCTTTGGGTTGAACAGAATGGATGGCATAAAAACTGCTTCAGAGGTATTATGCCATGGTAAGGGTATTATGCCCTTACTCCACTGTCCTCCACTAGCCAGTTAAGTAGGGCTTAAATCCTCTACTCTGCTCTTCCAGAATGAGAATTGATTAATTTCCTTTCGTCGTTACTGTGTCTCCTTAAACAAATCTTAATTAAACCCTGATATTCCTTTCATTGAAATCCCAGCGAATCTTGCCACTGATTTTAATGGGAACAAGATTGCTCTTGGGAAAAACTAAAGTTTTGTTGAAAATATTCAGATGTAAGCTAAGGACAATTTCTGTCGACAGTTTTCTTAGGTATTTTTCACTTATTAAATGTCATCGTGAAGGGAAATAATTGATTGTAAAGTTGTACTGTTCTATTCTGTGCTGGTGTACTGAATGTTTTACTGGCATGTATCAGGTCCCAATTCTTGTATTTTTATTGTTGTGACTTATATTGGTCTTTACTTTACTTGGTGTTTCCTATAACTATTTAAACCACACTATTTTAATCACACTACTTTATCTAGTACTTTGCATGTGGGAGATAGTGACTTGTTTTGGAAAAATTCTGCTTGCTGGATTTCTGAGGTCATTTGTATACAATCAGTGGCTTATCTTTTTCTGGAATCTTAATCATATTAAGAAATCTTTGTGTGATATCTGTTAACTTCTTCTATGTTTTTCAGTTTTTTGTAATACCTTCTGTTCCTTACCTAATTCATAAAGGAAAAACTGCCATATAGCACCAACAAAAGTGAAGCTGTGTTTTGGTTGTTATTGTCCTCCATCTTAGCCTTGGTTTTTTTGTTTTTTGTAGGGGTTTTTTTTTTACCCTTATTTAGAACACCTTTTAAGATTACTCCTCCCTGTAGCCATCTATTTCATCTCAGGCCTGGTCTTCACTTAAAATTTACGTTGATAGAGCTACTACAGCACTCAGGAGTGTGACAGTCCACATCCCTAAGTACCATTGTTGTGCCGACTTAATCCTGAGTCTATGCAGTTAGATCAAAAGAAGAATGCCTCTATTGACCTGGTTCTGTTGCTTGGGGATGTGCAGTTCCTACAGCAACAGATAAACCCCTTCTGTCCCTGTAGCCTGTGTCAAAGTTACAGAAGCGTATCTCCAGCACCATCGCTATGTTTCTGTAGCACACGTAGGCCTGGTCTACCTACATGAGAAGGTGGAAGTAAGATACATCAACTCCAGCTACATAATTTAGCCGAAGTTGTGTATCTTAAATCACCATCCACACAGCCGGAGGTTGACTGGAGCAAATGATCCCGTTGGCTTCCCTTACTCTTCGCGAGGAGTAGGAGTACCATCACTGACAGGGGCGCCCTTTGAGTTCGATCTAGTGGGTCTATACTACACCCGCTAAATCGAAATCAAACCCCGGAAGATTGACCGTGACAGTGTCGATCGTCTGTGTAGTATAGATGTGCCCATAGTAGATGTGACCCGAGGCAGCTCTACTGCATCAAATCTACACACCAACTGATAGATATATCACCCTTATATCATGTTCTCAGTATTTCAATTTGACACTCTGGGTATGTCTACACTTGCACCCTAGTTCGAACTAGGGATGCAAATGCAGGCATTGGAAATAGTCAATGAAGCGGGGATTTAAATATCCCGCGCTTCATTAGCATGATCTCGCTGGCACACTAGTTCGAATCACAGCTGATTCGAACCAGGAAGTGCGCGCTGGGATGCGTTAGTTTGAACCAAGGGGTTTGGTTCGAACTAACGTTACTCCTCATATTTTTTGAGCAGTAACGTTAGGTCGAACCAAGGGGTTTGGTTCGAACTAATGCATCCTGGCGCGCACTTCCTGGTTCGAATCAGCTGTGATTCCAACTAGCGCGCTGGCGAGATCATGCTAATGAAACGCGGGATATTTAAATCCCCGCTTCATTGACTATTTCGAATGCCTGCATTTGCATCCCTAGTTCGAACTAGGGTGCAAGTGTAGACATACCCGCCCTGTTATTGACACAATATCTCTAGGAATTCACCTCCTTGATATGTAAATTTCAATTTGATCCCGATCAGTGGATTCCAGGTTTCAGCATCTATAATATCCCCATCTTTTCATTTTCATTTCTGGTAAAGTATAAAGTCTAAGTCCCCACTGATTGCCTTTATTTCTAGGAAAAAGTTTTTCCTTTTACAGTCTAACTCAGCTACCCTCTGAAGCTTTATTTCTAGCAAACTCTCTCCCGTACAGCTAAAATAATGTATCAAGGACATTTTGCTTCACTACCATTTTGTATTAGTGAATACCTAGATCGTTGAAATTATTCAAGAATACCAAAATACTTGTACTAGCCATTCGTTCCATTTCTTTTAGAATGATTCATCTTTATATCCTTTCCCTTTTCAGTTGTCTGTCCATAACAGATTCTGAATGTAAAATAGCCTTTGCTTTCTCTGTAGCTTTTAACCTGTATGGTATGGTTAATTCTTATTAGCACCAGCTAGAGCTACATATGTATTTATATATAAAATAACCTCCCTTATTGTATCTCCTTTTTCTATGTCGGATATACCTTCTCTATTAATATTTCAGTTGTGTACTTTCTCCCACCAAGCTACATTAACTGATACAGCAGCATACTTTTCCCGCAGCATTACTTCTTTAAATTTCAGACAGTTTTGTTATCCAATCTTTTTTCAGCCTCTGTTTAACCCATTGTTATATTTCCTTCTTTAGCTTTTTTGAGAGAAGACAGAAGACTTAAACACTAGGGATGTTAAATTTTGATTAATTGGCTAATCGAATAATCGATGCAGTTTAAATCGACTATTCGATTAGTCAATAAAGGCAAAAGTGCTGCGGGAAGCACAGGGTCAGCGGTGGAGTCCCCACCTGACCTCGGGCTCCATGTGGCGCTGCCGCTTTGAAACGCTGAGTGCAGCCCAGGCCAGCTGGGGACTCTGAGCTGGCCGCAGCCTGCACCTGGCATTTCAAAGCAGCAGTGCCACGTGAAACCCAGGGTCTGGCCCTGGGCTCCATGTGGTGTTGCCACTTTGAAGCAACCCCTTTTTTCCCTCTCCTGCTCCTCCTCCTCCCCCCATTGCTGCCTCTTTCTGATAGAAAACTACTAGTTGACTAGGGTGTCAACTGTCCGATAAGCATTTGCTTATTGGTTAGTTGACTCGTTGTTCACATCCCTGTTAAACACAGTTATCAACTTCAACAGCCTTTTCAAAAAGAAAGATGTTTACTTTAAGTATTATTGTAGTATATGTTCTGCCTAATCTCATTCATCACCAAACAGAGAGATATTCTAATAATTATTATAATATCATTTCCAGATCACAATTCTATGGTAAAGCATGGATTATAGTGTTGTATAACTGTTTATTTAAATCCAATGGAATGTTGAGTCTGCATTGACTAGTACAACCACTGTTCCCAACATGCATTGACTAGTACAACCACTGATCCCAGAAGGGACTGCGACCTGATTCTGTCACTTAGAGGTATGGCACATTTTCAGCATCATAGTTGTCAAAAAACAGTAGATTAACATGTTGGTCCAGTAAAATATATTACTTCACCCAACTTGTCTCTAGAGGCATTTTGGCATTAACTGTGCCAGTAGGTGTCTAAGTTCTCACACGATACTTATCTGTTGCCTAAATTCCTTAGGTACCTAAATTTGACAGTGGACATGTATAAAGCTGCCTAAGTCCTGACACTCTGGCGTTGAGCAAATCAAACTCACACTGAGATCCTCAAACTCAAAATAGGCCCTACCATAATTCTGAGATGTATTAATGAGAGTGATGTAAGCAATACATGATAATTCTTCCCCTCTACTCTATGCTGATTAGGCCTCAACTGAAGTATTGTGTCCAGTTCTGAATGCCACATTTCAGGAAAGATGCAGACAAATTGCAGAAGGTCCAGAGAAGAGCAACAAAGTGGTTAAAGGGATAGAAAACATGACCTATGAGGAAACATTGATAACTGGGATTGTTTCGTCTAGAAAAAAGATGACTGAGAGGAGACACATCTTTCAGCATTTAATTGGTTGTTACAAGGAGGTGGGGGACACTTTTTTTTTCTCCTTAACCTCTGATGATAAGAAAAGAAGCAATGGGCTTCAGTTGCAGCAAGGGCGGTTTAGATTAGGAAAAACTTCTTGTCAGGGTGGTTAAACACTAGAACAGATTGCTTAGGTACGTTGTGGAATATCCATCACTGGAGATTTTTAAGATCAAGTTAGATGAAAACCTGTAAGAATGGTCTAGATGGTGCTTGGTCCTACCATGAGTGCAGGGGACTGGACCTGACCTCTAGAGATTCCTTCCAATTTTGTAATTCTATAATTCTGTTGTCCATGCTTTGTCAGGCATTCTTCGAAGCCTCCTTAGAGCATGCTACTAGATTGACAGCAACAGAGGGGCTACTTTATACCAAGTAGACCAGTGGTTAGAGCACTAATCCAGGACATGGAAGACCCAAGTTCACAGCTTTACTCTGCCTGTTTCAGAGTAGGGTTTTGAACCCGGGTCTCCCACTTCCTGGTGAATGCCCTAACCACAATGGGTTGGATCATTCTTTTATCAAAACTGTTCCACATTGTATAAAATACTGAAGTATTCACTGAAGCAGAGAAAATCTATAGCTCAATAGTTCAGTAACTTACGTGGGAGATCCATGTTACAGTCCCTGTACAGTTCTGCACTTTGAGTATTTTGTGCAAAGTAGAATAGCTCTGAATGCACTTGCATCACACAGGGTTTTGCCTCAAATACAGACTTATTTTTTAAAACTGAGTCTTTTTATTGGAAGTGGAAGTCTGGCAGAATTCTAACTGCCAGCCTTTTAATATCGCTGATGTTAGGAGGAAGCAGCCACCCTTGGTGGAGAATCCCAGGAGAGTTTTCAAGAGTTTCTCTGAAGTATTGGCCATAGAAACACTGTATTTGAGGAATGGGAAGAGATAAGGGTTGATTCAATAATCTCTGCTGAATGTGATTTACTGGACTATTCAGACTATTAGTGGCAGTTCTCCTGAGCAATCTGGATTGTGTGTCACTCCCTCATGAAGCATTAATGTAGGTAAAAATGGACTTGCACTCAGTCAACTGTTTATGTTATGGTCCAGTGCCAGCAAAATCCCTTTCAGAGTTATGTGGAGGCGACTCTGTTACTGCTGTTTTAAATGAGCCAAAGAGGCAGTTTCCCAGCTGACTGGAACTGGATTGGCCACACGTGTTTTTCTTCCTAATATTTTCCCCTCTAAGAAAGCAGCTTTTCATATGGGAAGGCATTCCCTTCCCACGTTGTTACTCTTATAATTGGTATGTTGGTTTGTTACATCTGTGGGTTGAGAGCTCAGTTAAAACAGAAAACTGCAGACCTGTTCAGATATGCCACAAAAGAAAACAGGAAAACGTAGAGCATTATGCTTGGATTTTTCTTTTCTACCCGCTACAAATCAAACATGTTGTTTTCCAGAAGCCTTCCCTATGTCAAATTGCTGTCATCTCTAATTAGCTTCATTCCAACTCATGTATGTAGGTTCAGCCATTTCTGGAAAATCCCCCTGATTATCTTCTTAATGAATACACAAAACATAAGAAAAGTGAATGCTTTCTCTCAGACTTTCACATTACTTGCTGTAGTAGTGTATGCACCCACCATCCCAAAAGGGGGTGGATACTGAGTGCATAGACACCACTATTTGCTCTACTTGTCCGTCTCCAGACTTGCTACCCCTGGGTCTAAAGACTAAAACAACGGTGATAGCTCCATTGTTTGGGGCAGTATGGCCTAGCAGCCAGAGTCAGTAGATTAGCCCTTCAGTACAGTGCAGCGGGGACTAGTGGCCAGTACCTAAGGGGCAGCCAGCAAGCAGGGGCTGGCAATCCAAGTAGGGGGATCCAGGCCCACCCATTTCCACCAGGCACTGACCTGGGGCCCTAGCCAAAGCAAAGTGATCTGTCACCAGCTCAGCAGGGAATCCTACCAAAACATGCTGAGCTTAGCCAGATAGGAGATAACTTTCCATCACCCTCCCTGCGTCACTCCCTACCCCCATTGTCTCTGGAGACAGTGAGGCTTCAGGTTCTTGATGGTCCACAGCACAGGTCGCTTCTTCGGATTCTGTCAGTCACAAGGGTCCAAGCCAGCCCTTAGGACCCCCAATCTCTGTAACAGTGACTGTAGCTGGTCCTCAGCAACAGCTTCTAGCACACATCCTTCCCCTCCATCCCAGAATGAGCTGGGCTTCCTCTTTTTATACTGCTGTAGCATCTGGAGCCTGCCCAGTCCAGCCTGGGAGCAGGACTTCAGTGTACATAATGTGGATTTAACCCTAGAGTGGGGAATGAGAGAGAGAGAGAGAGAGATCTTGGAGTCATTGTGGATAGTTCCCTGAAAACATCCAGTCAGTGTGAAGCAGCAGTTGAAAAAGCAAACAATGTTAGGAATCACTTAAAAAAAGGATACAGACTAAGACCGAGACGATCATATTGCCTCTATATAAAACCATGGTACGCCCACATCTTGAATACTACATACAGATGTGGTCGCCTCGTCTTAAAAATTTATATACTGGCATTGGAAAAGGTTCAGAAAAGGGCAAAAAAATGATTAAGGGTTTGGAACGGGTTAGGGTTGAACTCACCTCAGTGCTCCAGGCACTGCACCCTCTAAGGTCCTTTTGCCACTCAGGTTTGATGCAGCCGAAAGGATGACAGGAGCCCTGGTAGGCCAAATTGCAGTAAGTGGTACTGCAACCCCGTGAGCCAAGTCACAACTCCACTCACATAAATTTGGTGCAGTCAGGAGGGCAGAGCCAAACCTGAACAGCACTGCAATCCCAGAGGCTGCAACACCCAGAGTGGAGAGCAGGGTTTCCACCTTTGTAATGCAAAAAACCTGGCACATCCTCTTCCCAAGACAAGCCCGCTACAACTCCAACCACAAAGGAATTCTGCAGACACCCTACCCAACAGCCACTTACAGTAGCTAGAGAGAGAACACATATAGATAAGATTAATATTTGCTTACTTAAACAGCACTTGTAGGAATACTGCTGCATCTTTAGCTGGACACAGACTTTTAACATTCAATTTCACAGTGTATTGTAATAATAATGCAAATCTTTAGACCCACATACAAAACATCCAGTAGATTAATTTATTTTTCCAGAAACTGGTAAATCCATTAAATTAAAAACCCGGCCAGGCTGGTCAAATGGTAGCTAGGTGGTAACTCCAGTGGAGAGAGCCAAGCCTAGCCAGTAATAGAGATGTAGCCGTGTTAGTCACAGGAGCTGTGGAAGCTGCCACTGTGGGGGTAAGTGCTAGGCAGGACCTGACTGAAACTACCTCAGGGCCTCTACTTCCAGACTATTTACTAGGTAACAATAGTCCTTAAACACTTACAACTGGGTCCTGAGCCCAAAAAGTTTGAAAACCACTGTTCTACAAGTCCTAACATTTACTTAAATCACTTGAGTTTTGCTGTATGGGGGATGGGATGTTATGCTATGCTCCCTATTGCCTATGCCTGGTGACTCTCTGAGTGAAATCTACCTCTCAGAGAGGTTTATTGCAGGCTTCCTTTGAAGGCTTAAGTGGTTGTTAGGCCTTGTGCTATCTGTCTGCACAGAGATAAAGTTCCCTCTCTGTAGCAAGCTAGAAATGTTATGATTGGGCCGGTGTAGGAGTGATGTTAAGGGCAGTGCTGCAGCATGGTAAAATTTCCACCCAAGGAGGATGGAGTTGGCCATGGCAACTTCCAGAAGTAACAAGGTGGCTGCTCTTTGCTCAGATCAGAGAGAAAGGCTTCCTGCATAAAGTCTGTGTACTCTGACATTGCCCAGAGGCAATTAAAAACACACCAAAAAACAAACAAAAAAATGCATTGTTCCAGGGGCTGTATCCAGCTCATAGTTTTAATATTTAGAAAATTACTTCAAAAGTCCCAGAGTAAATGTCAGTCAGACTTAAATACTTTTATTCTCTTGCTTTTCAGATTCATCAGATGGGTATCTACATGCTTCTACACATCAGGGGGCAATAGATGTTTATGTTAGTGAAGTGAGGAAAGTGGATCTGAAAAGCCAGAAAGGTTAGTAAGTTGCAACATTTTATGGCAACCTTTGATATAAAGGGAAGTTTTATGAAATGGTAAAACTACCCAGTCTGTATATTTCAATAATTACATTAAAATAAGCATTATTATTTACTTCATCATTAGAAAAATGTATATGGTTCTGAGCACAGTAAGCACTGCAGGTAATAATGGTATTTAAAATAGTCCCCACAAAATCCTCTGGGGCTTTCATTTCAGTGCCACTCTGGAAATCTTCCACTTTCCACCTTTCTTCTAGCAGTCTTCCCCACCAAGCCAATAGAATTCTGCAGAGCTGAACAGGGTTCTAATCGTCCTTTGCCTCATCAATGCAGAGTCCTCCAGGTGTCAGCAGATGTGTATAACTGGTGGGGCTCATGAATTTATTGCATTTATTTATGCCCTTTTCTCAAGGAAATAATTACTGTTTGGAGGCCCTGACATTAAAATGGCAAAGCAGCAGCACAAGGGAGGGCAGAGCCAGAGAGATGAGACATGCCCCAGCACGTGGTCATTTTGTTAAATGAGCTAATTACTCTCCTCGTTTCTGCTTTCTACTTAACTTATCTCAGCTTTACTTGTTAAAATATCACGCTTTAAAAGCTGGATTCTCCCCTTTGCCATTTGAAAGAGCATGATGCTAAAGGAGGGCCTGGTATAGTAAACACATTCAAGCCTTGCAGGTGTGTCATGTTACAGCACTTCCAAAACTCTCAATTCTGAGGTGCTTTTGCATTCTCCCAATGTTTCTTTGTGGTCATTTGTTGTTGAATAATCTTCTGTTCTTATCCCTGAAATGATTAATAAGCCTTGTAGGAATGCGGTGCTCAGCAAGAGAGGAAAGAAAGATACTGAATTAATTCCTGTGTGCTGTCTTCTGTTGCGCTGCACTAGCTACTCCATCTCCTGGGGCAGGAAGAACTATGTTCACGTTACTACCTGCCCAGACATGGAATTAATTCCAGTAACTCACATTCATGTTTAACTGTTGAGACAAGAAAATGTGTTTCATAGGTGTTATAAAGAAATAAATGAGTAAACTGATTTTCAGAACATATCCTGACATCTGTTCCAGTGAGGGCAAAGACAAAACAGGCAAATTCTTTTCTCAGTTACACTAATGTAAATCCAGAATAACTATTGACATCAGTGGAGTAGAACTTGGCCTGTAATGTCAAAATAACTGAGTGTTTGCCAGGATTTATGCGTTAGACCATTGAATCTGACCTAACAGGATCTGAGAATGGAGGAAAAAAATGTCTCTATGCCATTTCCCTTATGCCTATCATAATTTGTGGTACAGATGACACAGAGTTGATGGTATGCCACTCTGGAATTCCCATACAGAACTGCCTCATTAGTGTAGCTTTCTGACTGCCTTGTGCTGGCCAGGTCAGGGCTAGAAACAGGCCTTGTGTCTGTTTGCATTTTCTTGTACAGGCAGCTTAATGGATGTTACTTTGGAGGACTGTTACAGAAATAATATGTCAAAGTACTAGTTATGTTCTGAGTTGGGCCTACCGTACATGTAGCTATATAAAAATGAAAACTTTAGAAAAATGAAAGCAGGAATCAAGTTGAAAATGAAACATTTATACAGAAAATGCGTTTGAAGGTTTTTTGGGTTTTGTTTTCATGCACCTAGCAAAGCTACTGAAAATCTTTAATCTTATTATTCCAAATACGTCTAAGACTGGCAAATGGGTGGCCTCACTATTAGCTTCAACCCTACAGTAGGTCCATATTTAGAGACAATACTTCAGGATTGTTGTTCCAATAGAGGCCAAACTTCTAGTTTTAATCTCAAGGCCATGGTAGTGCAGATTAATGAAACTGTTGTTAATTTGCTAACAGATCATCTGTACAATGTAATTGACAATAGCCATGGAGTAGACAGTAATCTATTCTGCAAGCTAGAATCGATTGTGGGGCTTCAACTTCTCAATGGATGTGAAGTGCTAGCTTTTAGGGGAAGACATCTCAGAAGACAGATGCTTGCATTAACAATGTATACAGCTGCACAGTCTTCTGTTTGCAGTAAATGAGAGAACATGTGACCACAAGAGTATGTTTTATCCTGGAGGTAAGAAAAGAAACCAGCAACTGAAAATTCTTGAACAAAAATAGGCCTCCCTTCCATCTTATCTTAGAAAAGGGTAGAATAGTAGGAACTCTCATCCTGTTTGCATATTTTGCTTTGGATATTAACATTCATGTCTTTCATTTTAATTTATAACAGGTTCCATTACAGTCAAGGTGCCTGCCTCTCTCAAAACTTATTTACAATTATCTGGAAGCAAGGTTGATGTGAGCCCAGAGATCCAGTTACAGGAAACCCAATTTGCCCATAAAGAGGGTCACATAACTATTACTGGTAAGGCTGGCTATTTTGTTTTTAATAAATCTGTCTGTGCTAAATAAAATATAGATACATTTGATTATAGTTTTATTACTGTTGGCTTCTTTCTGATCTATTTCAACTTCAAATGTTGCTTGTGCCAACAGCTTCCACATCTGTTATTAGATACCTTTTTTATTTTATACCTTCATAAATGACATATGAATAGTGATCAGCTGTTTCACTAATGAGAGTTGTAGAGCCAAATTCATACCCAGCATAACTTCATTGACTTCTATGGAGCTACACTGGGCAAGAATGTGGCCCACTGATTTTTAAAGAAACAGAGAGAATGTTGTTATCTTAGACAGCTGAATAGAATTAAATATATGACCAGCAAATATGTATTAAAATATAACAAAAGAAGCCTTACAAATGTGTTCTGAGTGCATCTGATAATCAACGTAAAAGGGGGCAAGCAGCATATTGTATGAAAAAAAATAAATGTTGCTTATATTATAGCTGTTGCAGGTAGTGCTGCCTGTTAGTTAAATTTGCCCTACACTTTGCATTGTAACATCCTGTTTTTGGTTGTTTATAACTTTGTCAGACTTCAACATGAAATTTCACGCTGAAATTTTCCATGCAAGGTGTTTGTCTTGGGCTAATTTTTGTTGTTGTTGTTGAAATAGCTAAAACAGTTCAGCCATTTCTAGGAATGAGATTAGGAAAAATATGTTGTTCTGCTTATGTTAATGTTCTTTATTAATATCCAGCACCTCCTATTTTGTTGAGATAGAGTAGTGCCTCCATTCTTTGGACCAGGAACTTGAAATTTGGCAGAAGGGTGCCTTTTTATTGTCCCCATGACTGTCCAATTTATCAAAGTGTTAAGCCTTTGAAAGATCAGTTTGCACTTGCTAATAGAGACTTGCTAGAGTTTCGCAGCTAGAGAGTCCCATCTACATTGGGCATAGTCCATGCTCTCTCAGCTTGCACCATCCCCACAGAGCAACTGTGCTGCTCTGTCACAGCTGCAGCAAGCAGCCAGGGGTGCTATCGTGACAGGTATACAAACTGAGAGGAAGAAAACTGTTTCTTCTGGGCTCTCTGCTGGGGCCCAGCCAGTAAGAAAGGAAAGGATGGAGCAGACACCATGGAATGCAGAGGGGTGAAAAAAGGATGTTGCAGGAGCCAAAAGGAACAGAACCGGGGTGGGTAGGAGCTGGGGGTAGTGAGTGATAAGAACAGAAAGGGACAGTGTCAGGAGCCAGGGAACAAGGCTATATGTTGAAGGGTGGATAGGACTGGGGGGGGGGGGGGCTGAAGCTGGGCTGAGGGAGTTGATAGGAGCAGAGGACAAAGAGACAGGCTGGGAGTACAAAGAAGCACCTGCAATCACTAGCACACATTTCCACACTGAACCTAGGAGCCCTGAGTGTCTGTGTTCCTCTACCATCAAGATATAGCTGTGAAATCCACTGGCAAAGCATGTGTCTCATCCCTCCTCTTGCGACTGGTCCATTGTAGAGAATAACAGTGCACCATTGCCAACAGTCACTCCATTTAGTATAGGTCTGTGT
The DNA here is from genome assembly GCA_032595735.1 of Pelochelys cantorii. NCBI lineage: Eukaryota > Metazoa > Chordata > Testudines > Trionychidae > Pelochelys > Pelochelys cantorii. The sequence continues at coordinate 324,448,327 of CM064326.1, read as the reverse complement.
CATGGAACTGAAGTTCCTAACCCCATTGATGAGCCATGATGGCGTTTTCTGTTTTTATTAAACCATAAGCGCGCGTGTGTGCGCGCGCGCACACACACACACAACCCCCCCCATATTAAAAGAACAATAAGCATTCAAAATGCAAGCAAGTAAGTGTGCCTGAGCAATCTTAATTGGACTGCCTTGTGTATATCCATCATGATGCTGTATTTAATTACATGATCACTACATACTATTTTCCCCTGTCTCATTCAGTGCACAGTGTGTAATAATATATATAGGATATGAAATTCTTTTTTTTTTAAAGTAATGTTAAAGGGCCTCAGTGTGATATGGCCCCTGCTAGCAAACTTGCTTCTCCAGTGAAGTTCTCTGCTGAGAGTGGCTCCATCAGTAGAAAGTGCCTCACAGTGAGTGAAGAGCTATGATTGACCAGTGCTTTGGATCCCTAAAAAAAATCCTCCATACCCTTGCACTAGAAAATGTACATGTGAGCTGAGTGGCCCCTATTCTGTCTTGGGGGTTGATCCTTCTGATAGCTGGAGCAGGCCCAGGGATGTTTTTTTGTTTATTTTAGGGGGAGGTGGTCAGCATCTATTTTTAACATTCTGTGATTTTTGCGGAGGAGGGATGGGAGCAAATCTCTTTTTGAAACAGAAATAACCCCCAACCCTACCATTCTGCATACAGACAGTTCAGCAGTTTAGACTAAAATTGAGTCTTAATTAGCCAGCCTTCAAACATACACTCCCCAAAGCCACTGAAGCTAATGAGAGTTCCATGTTGAAGGCATTTGGCTAATTGTTTTCACTTCCTTAAAGAGCCCATGGCATTGCCATAAAGTACCCAATGACTATGGATATGAAATTCAGTAAGGGATTTTGGGATCTGTTGCAAGGAGACCCATTGGAGGGGCATGAAGGACCAGGTGTCTCCCCAGCAGCCAACCTGGGCGAGGAGAGGAAAGGAAGGGCAAGAGCTAGAAGTGAAGGAGTGGGGCCAGAGTTTCTTCCAGCCACGCAGCTTGGAACACTATCTGGGGCAGTGGAGCAGCTGACTGGGAGAGCATTGGCTGCCCCAGGCTCAGCTTTTAGGGACGGTAGCTCGTGAGCTGGAGTCTCCCTGTGCTCTTCAGCTTGTACAGTCATCTCCTGTCCCTAGACACTGAGCATGGGCAGGGAGGGGACTGCCATTGCCACTCTTCCCCAGCCAGACTGCAGGCGCTCTCAACTTCTGGGGACAGGAGCCGACTCTGAGGCTATGTCTAGACTACGCTGAAGTTTCGAAAGAGGATATGCAAATTCCGCAGGAATTTTCATACCTTCTGATCTCACTTTCGAAAGCAGAGCTTTCGAAAGTGTAAGTAGTCGGGACGTCGTTTTTTCGGCAACCCCCCTTTTTCGAAAAGCTGCTCTTCCTCAAAAAATGAGGTTTACGTGGCTTTTCGAAAAAGAGGGGGGTTTCCGAAAAAAACATGTCCCAACTACTTTCACTTTCAAAAGCTCTGCTTTCGAAAGTGAGATCCTCTGAGTGTGCCAGAGGGCCTGGGGGCATTATGGCTCACTTGGCCACTGTACCCAGAAGCTCATCCTGGACAGGGGGCTGCCTGCTGCCACAGCAGCCTGGCAGTCTCTGAGTCAGCCCGGACATTGCAGAAGGAGGGAAGTCAACCCTCCCCCCCCCTCCCCTGCCAAGTAATGTAGCATGGGGAGGGGCTGAGGAGAGCACGGAGTGGGGGGCATCTTGGGCTGGAGGTGGGATGGGAAAGAGGCACAGGGAGAGGTCATGTAATCTCCCCTTGAGTTTGTGTCCTCCTGTATGGAGGGGCACCACTTGTGTGTTGCTTTATTTATCTCCGTGTCCCCTCTAAATAATTTAAATATTGATTGTTGATGTCAATAATCCTAATGCACATCTTTTAGAGGAAAAACTGTTCGTGTTTACAGGTAGGGTGGCCATCTCAGCCTTATATTAACTGGACATTATAACTGTATTTAGTATCTAATGTCCTATATTCTAGAAACAAATCAATATACTGACCGGTAATTGGTCAGATGTGTATTCATGTAGTTTATGACTTCATAGTCTGAATAGAACACTTTGGGAAGCTGTCCTTTAAGTATAAACTTTGTCCTAATCTCTATATTTTTACAGTTTTCCTTTATTTCCTGGAAATGTAGGCTGACTTTTTTTCTTATCCTGCCTTCAACTAATTTAACAGTGTCTTGTATAGGTTGAATTTGTAATAGAAAATATTAATTTTCCAGTAAGATCATCTTCTGATACAAGTAGACTCTGAAATAATTTAATAAAGTTAACAGATAGTCTACATGGTGAAAAATGTTCTTCCCCATAGAGACAGCGTGGCAGCAATTTCACTTAAGTTTCAGTTGCAGAACATATAAAACAGATGAAAAAAAAAAAACCCTGTGTTTGCCAAACCAAAAAAACCCCACAAAAAACCCCACATCACAAGGGAAAACCAATTTAACATTTTAAGTCTCTAAGCTAAGAGGTTACTACAGAAATAGTTAACTCTTCAGAAGCTGTCTGGTTTCCGGATGGCTAACGCTGGACCTGGCTGTTTTCAGTGGATTTTACATATATCTTGGGAGTGCTAGTGTGAGTGGTCAATGAGGAGTTCCTCCAAAGGAGAGTTAGGGTAGAATTCTTCCATTAAGTGAGTTCTGATCCAGTCCATTTCCAGCTATAGGAAACCCTCACCAAACTCCAGGGTTTGGTGTTACATAGGAGACTCGTCTTCTCTCTGCTACTAATTACAACATTGGTCAAGGCAGTAGCAGGACTGTGAGCTCATTGGTGGTGCACATCTAGGGGAGCTGGGAGGCAACCAAAGAATGGAGCTGCATTTGACTGTAGTGAGAAGAAAAGCAGGAAATAGCTTAGGTGGGTAGTAGGTGGAGGGTGTTAGCAGGAGAGGTGATGAGAGAAAGAGAAGTGGGAAGGCCTTTGTTCTCTCAGGAGATGGAGGATCAGTTCAAAGGACTTGGGGCATATGCTGTAGGAGGGAAGGAAATGGGAAATGTGGAATGAGAGTGTACTCTTGAGTGCTTCAGTGTAATTAACAAGGATGAGCCCTCAGTTCTCTATGGAGTCAGTAGACACTCTAAAGGAAACTATATAGAAATCTAAAAATAGTTTTAAGAGTTGGTTTGCAAACTCTGTGACCCCATTTCTTTTTTAGCATTGTCAGGCTGCATAACTAGAAAGTGCTGGTATAACTCCATTCCTGGTGCTGACCATACTAGGAAGAAACTCCTAGTTTTTTCTTTGGCAATAAGGAAGAAATGCCTGTGACCTAACCCTTGGTCCATGACCACTCACTCAAGATCAGCAGTAGCATAGCTGCCATAGAAGGTCTCTGCAAACTGTAAACTGTGTGTGAAACTACATGGGCAATGCAGAGGGCACTGGACGGACAGTAAGAACCAACAATTAAAGTGAAGGATGGTTGGCAGAATTCTGGGGATGGCCTGATTGGACAAGAGCTTACTTGCTCCTACCTGCTAGAAGGTAACTGAAAGGCAACTGAAGAATGTACACATAGAAACCATTAGAGCAGTGTTTCCCAATTGGTGCTCCGCGGAACCCTAGGGTTCCGTGAAGTGAAAGTAGGGGTTCTGAGAGGAGCCGGCACTCCCCCGCCCCCTCTGAAAGAGAGAGCGCAGGCTAGCCAACTTCTTAAAGAAGCAGCACACTTGTTTCCCATTCCTCCCTGGTGACGCAGAGGCGTAGCATGGCGGGGGCAGAGGGGAACAGTTGCTCCCAGCCGACACACTAGGGGGGTGACCCCACGTGACCCACAGCGAGGAGGAAAGTACTTCCCCTCCCCAAAGGAGCTGGCACGCGCTGCCTGAACAGCTGGGGCTGTGGCACCTGGTAACTTAGTTCCGCGGCCTTTCTGTGCGGTGGGGGTGGGGGGGTCAGGAGACCCGGGTCTGCGCAGCTCCGACTGTGCAGGCAGTGCTCTCTGCCCTGGGACTCCCCTCCCTCCCCCCTCCCCCCCCCCGCAGGACAGCATCGTGGAAGCATCTGTTCAGGCAGTGTGCACGCCAGCTGTTTGGGGAGGGGAAGTGCAGTCGCACACTTCCTGGAACCCAGAGGTGCTGCAGGATTGCCAGGTACTGGTCCCAGCTGCCCCTGTCCAGACCCCCCACAAGTACCCTGTCCCCTGCCCCCACCAGCACTGTCCCCAGCACTCAGCAGTACCGTCCCCAGCCCCAGCACCCTGCCACCCACCCCAGCACCACCCTGTCCCCGGCCCCAGCACCCTGCCATCCACCCTAGCACCCAGCAGCACCCTGTCCCCTGCCACCCACCGCAGCACCCCACTGTCCCTGGCCCCAGCACCTTTCCATCCACTCTAGCACCCAGCAGTATCCTGTTCCTTGTCCCAGCACCCTGCACCCACCCCAGTGCCCAGCAGGACCATGTCCCTGACCCCAGCATCCTGCCCCAGCACCCCGCCACCTCTGCCATCATTCTGCCACCCAGCAGCACCCACTAGCACTCTGTCCCCTGCCCCCACCAACACAGATGGGACCACATTAGTGAGGCTTGGGGGTTTTGGAGGGGTTTTTTTGCATCTCACTTGTGTGGCCCCAACTGACTTTTTTCTGTGGGTCAGTGACCCTTGACTCAAAGCAAGTTCCCCGCCCCTCTCATAAATAAAGACAATGCTAAAATTTTTTGAGTTTGACATAATATTTTATTTCAAAATGAAGCCTGGCCAACATGCCCCCCATTGGGGCCAAATCCCCATCTCACTGCAGCATCATAATACTCCTGCACCACCTGACCCCAAATCTGAGCCTATCCTACACTGGAACCCCCTCTCCTGAGCCTCTTACATCCCCAAACTCCTGCATCCCCACATCCTCAGTCTTATGCCACAACACTCCTGTACCATCCACACATCACAAATCTGTGTCCTGAGCCCATCAAACTGACAGCCTCCTTGCCCTGAGCCCCTCACATATCCAACTCAAACTCCTGCACCCTCACAGCCACAAGCCTGTGACTTGCTCAGCACCCCAACCTTCCCCCTGAGCCCAACACTCCCCAGCTGGGAGCTCCCTCCCCGAGCCAGCATCCCCTTCTCCTGCATCCAGATTCCCTCCCAGAGTTTGCACTTCTCACCCCTTCCCACACCCAAATCCCTGATTCCTATCCAAGAGCCCGCACCTCCTGTCTCAACCCAGTGAGAGTGTATAAGGGTTGGGGATAGCAAGTGATGGAGAGGAGGGGAACAGAGAGGATGGCGTCTCAAAGGGGTGGGGTCTTGGGGAAGGAATGTGATTTTCATTTGTGGGTTCCTCTCCTTTTTTTTTTTTTTTTTTTTTTTTGCTTAACAAACCCTAGGGGTTCCTTGAAATTCTGAAAAGCTGAAAAGGGTTCCATGGCCAAATAAAATTGGGAAACACTGCATTAGAGGGCAAGCCAGAACACAGCCAGTGGACAGGTTCCCCTGCACTTGCATTGCTTGTTCATGTGCCAGAGAACATAGGCTCACTGCAAATAGAAGCTAGTTGTTGTGAAGAGATCTTCAAAGGGAAAGGAGCTGGTCTCAGGGAACTGGCAGTCAGCACAGCTATTTCCCAGCACCCCAGCCATGAATTTTCTTTTGCTTATCTGGTCAGTTTTAGTGAAATAATCTATTATCATTAAGTGGTTTCTTAATGAAGCTTTTCTAGCCTAACTCCATTTAGGGTCTTCACTCAAACACGAGGATCTTGGGAATTGAAAATAGCTCTTTCTAATCCCTCTTTTGTGTTTTCAGCTTGCCCATCATTGCAATACCTAGCAAATGGTTAGGAAACAACCTTAAGTTTATGTCCTTCGGCAAGAATACACCTTTAAGAGTTAGTAAGGAAGCATCATCTCTTTCACCAGCAGTATATTTGGGAGAGTTAGAATAGTCAGTTTCCTATACATCAGCAAAGAAAAACAGTCACTACATTTTTGATTGGGAGAGTAAAAGAAGCAAACTAGACAATAAACCTGTTGCAAGCAAAAATCCCAGGGACTGAAGTTTCTCAGGCACAGAAACAAGAAACTAACCAGGCATTCTATATTCCATTTCCCAGCAGATCTAGGCAGATATTGCACATGAACAATGAAGACAGCCTGAGTAAATTGCATGCTTGGCAGCTTAGTCTGGAGTCATCAGAGAAAGCAATTTATAGCATTGTTTATGGAGTCTTAATAAAGCCAGGGTGCCTTGTTTTAATCTCAAATTAAAAAAAAAGACTTATCTTTTGAGAAGCATCCTGCTCACCCATCCCAGAAAGCTGGAAAAACAATCCATTTTCTGGAATGTCAGAGTTATTGCTCATGCCCAAGGGAAGTGAGCAAAATATTGGGGAATAATGAGAACTGTGCAGACTTCTATAAAATCATTGAGCATATGGCTCTCACTTCATTCTCCAAATTGAATTATATGGTATTTCAGCTAGTGTGTATTAGATGCTTTTAACCTTATACGTAATTTTGGAGTCAACATTGACCCTTCTTTTGGTGATGTTTTGGGGGTTGCCTTTCTTATTGTTAGAGCAATAGCGCAATGCATCATTCCCAGTCCCCAGGGCCACTCTGATTTGGTGGTGAGGTTTTATAGGGAGGGAAATAAGTAGGGTAACATTTTTTTTTAGAACTCCAAGGAAAAGTCACTGGAGAAAGAAGTAGGGATGTTAGCAACTAGTCAACTATCCAATAAGCAAATCCTTATTGGATAGTCAAGAAGCGACTTGACTTGTCACTTCCCCCTGCTTGCTGCCTCTGTCAAAGAGAGGCAGAAAGCGGGGCGGAGCAGGAGCCTGTGCTGGTGGGAGCCGGCTTTAAGCCAGTTCCCCCTAGCACCGTCTCTGCGGGGAGCAGGGGAGGCAGAGGCACAGCAGGGAAACGGCATGAGTGGGGGCTGCTGTACTCAGCACTAGCTGGGACTGAGCAGTTCCAGCTAGCGCTGATCGCTGTGCCTCTGTATTTTAAATGTAGTAAGAGCCCAGCTGGCACATAGAATCATAGAATCTTAGGGCTGGAAGAGACCTCAGGGGGTCATTGAGTCCAACCCCCTACCCAAAGCAGGATCAACCCCAACTAAATCATCCCAGGCAGAACTTTGTCAAGCCGGGACTTAAAATCTCCAGGGATGGAGATTCCACCACCTCCCTAAGATAATCCATTCCAATACTTCACTACCCTCCAAGTGAAATAGTTTTGCCTAATATCCAACCTAGACCTCCCCCACTGTAACTTGAGACCATTGCTCCTTGTTCTGCCATCTGTTACTCCAGACAACAGCCTTTCTCCATCCTCTTTGGAACCTCCCTTCAGGAGGTTGAAGGCTGCTATCAAATCCCCCCTCACTCTTCTCTTCTGCAGACTAAATAAGCCCAATCCCTCAGTCTCTCCTCATAGGTCATGTGCTCCAGCCCCCCTAATCATTTTGGTTGTCCTCTGGTGGACCCTCTCCAATGCGTCCACATCCTTTCTATAGTGGGGCACCCAGAACTGGACACAATACTCCAGATGTGGCCTCACCAGTGCGGAAGAAAGGGGAATAATCACTTCTCTAGATCTGCTAGAAATGCTCCTCCTAATGCACCCTAATATGCCATTTGCTTTCTTGGCAACAAGGGCACACTGTTGACTCATATCCAGCTTCTTATCCACTGTAATCCCCAGGTCCTTTTCTGCCAAACTGCTACTTAGCCAGTTGGTCCCTAGCCTGTAGTAGTACTTGGGATTCTTCCGTCCCAAGTGCAGGACTCTGCACTTGTCCTTGTTGAACCTCATCAGATTTCTTTTGGCACAATCCTCCAATTTGTCTAGGTCACTATGGAGTCTGTCCCTACCCTCCAATATATCTGCCTCTCCCCCAGCTTAGTGTTATCTGCAAACTTGTTGAGGGTGCAATCCATCCCCTCATCCAGGTCATTAGTAAAGTTACTGAACAAAACTGGCCCTAGAACCGATCTTTGGGGTATTCCGCTTGAAACCAACTGCCAACCAGACATTGAGCCGTTGATCACACTACCTGTTGGGCCCAACTGTAGCCAGCTTTCTATCCACCTTACAGTCCATTTATTCAATCCATACTTCCTTAACTTGCTGGCAAGAATATTGTGGCAGCCCATATCAAAAGCTTTGCTAAAGTCCAGATATATCACATCCACTGACTTCCCCATGTCCACAGAGCCAGTTACTTCATCTTAGAAGCTAATCAGATTAGTCAGGCATGACTTGCCTTTGGTGAATCCATGTTGACTATTTCTGATCACTTTCCCCTCTTCCAAGTGCTTCAGAATGGATTCCTTGAGGATCCCCTCCATGATTTTTCCGAGGACTGAGGTAAGGCTGACTGGTTTATAGTTCCCTGGATTTTCCCTTTTTTAAAGATGGGCACTACAGATGCCTTTTTTCAGTCATCCCAGACCTCTCCCGATCTCCACAAGTTTTCAAAGATAATGGCCAAAGGCTCTGCAATGATATTTGCCAACTCCCTCAGTTCCTTGGATGCATTAAATCTGGACCTATGGATTTGTTCTTTCTCCATGGAGGGCTGCCCATCTCCTTCCCATATTGTGTTGTAAGGACAGAGGCAAAAAAAGCATTGAGTACTTCAGCTTTTCCCACATCATCTGTCTCTAGGCTACCTCCCTCATCCAGTAAGGGCCCCACAACCTCCCTGATCACCCTCTCAAGAAAGTCCTCATGAGCCAGGACTGCTCATTTCCAGCTGGAGTAGACTCCTGGAGCTACCCTCACTGTGGCTCTTCACAGTGGCACTTATCAACTAATCACATTGTCAATACAATACGATTAGCCATTTTAACATCCTTAGAAAGAAGTGAGCAGACTGCCATCCCTTGTGGCCTTTAGCCCAACACCAAAGATTATGGTTCTGAAGACTGTAGGGGAAGCCACTTCTAAAACTTTCCCATCTGCTGAATGTCAGTGGGAAACACCTCACCCTTCCACTAACTGATATTAAGTCCTGCCTCACAGGAGGTCACTTTACCTGGCAAACATCATTGAAAGAGATGGCCAATAACTCCCAACATTCTTCAGTATCCTGGATCTTTTCTAGCCAAGTTTCAGACTGCCTCTTGGTGCAGAGACAGGCTTGGTGGCTTTTAGAGCCTCCTTACTATTGGCCACATGTAGCGGTGAACCTTCCAGGATAATACTGCTTGATGTGTCATATTGGCATGGTTGACCATGAGGTGCTGCTAACTCACCTTTAAGAGACGTGCAAGGATCAAAGCCATCTGAGTTTCCCAACTTTTCCCTTTCCAGTGGTCCCAGAGAATCGGGGCTCAGCTTAGGGGACTTTCTCTTCTAGGATCTGTCATTGCTCATTACCACTTCTCCCTAACACCTTGAAAACAATTGAAAACCCTTGGCTGCCTTTCAAGTTTGAGCCCTGGTCCCAACAAAGTAGATTATCACAAAAGTTCTCTAAATTCTCAAGGCACTTCAAGAATTTCCTTCTTTCCTAGAATCAAATGCTGCTAAACTTCTGTCACCCAAACAGAGTGAGAAGAGACCTTCTTAACAATTTCACAATGTCCGTATGTACATCTTGGTGAAGCTTTGCTCCTTTAAGCAAGACGCTACAAGAAATCTGCAAAAAATTATATTCCTTGGAGTCAGAAATTTAAGCCAGTTTTTTGCTAGCATGTCAGATCAGCTTGTGTCCAACAGATTGATTTTTGATTGGTCTCATCTTGCATTTTAGTCAAGAAAGTCATAACTTTTTGAGACTGGCCAAGGTTCATTGTAACTAGAGTCTTGCACTCGCAACCAACCTTTGGTTAAGAACTCATCACAAGGTGAGAATAAAAAGCTATTTTTAGCTAATGTCCATGGCATTTCTCCATCTATTCCTGCCTTAACAGAGAGCAATCCAAGGTCTGAATCTGGTTGCAGAGAATGATTTTCTAATTTTTCACATCATCGTGTGAAAGAAGTTTGGGTTGGGTGACTGTATTTTCTTAACTGAAAACGGGACACTGGGCCAGAGCCATCTCTCCACATCCTGCTTGGTGTCACCAATGGCCCTAGTCCCACGTGGCATCTTGACCTGCAGGCCAAGCCCTGCTATGCACGGCCATCCACTTGAGCTGCCTAGTGTCTGGGCAGTCAGACTGAGCCATCTGGTGTCACCGCTTGCCTGAGCACCTGGCGTTGCTGCTTGCCCCTCAACGTTCCTCCACACCCCTTAAAGAGTGTGCCCTGTATTTGTCAGCATTTGTCCCTTTTCCTCTTGCCAGCGCTTGACAAAAATTAACAGGATAAATGGCAAGTTCTGCCAAAAATGCCATGACCCCCCCCAAAAAAGCTTAAAAAGGGGACAGTTCTGGCCAACATGGGTTGTATGATTACCCAAGATTTGAGTTTTAATGTGAAACACACCTCTCGTTCTTATCCATAGCTTGTAGATCCATACAGATGATTTCTCTATAAATCTTTAGGTTTGGAATGGCTATTCTTCTGTTAATTCACATTAAAAGACCTAAGTAACTTCTGTGTCTTGTAACTTAGCAAGGGATCATTTTAGCTTTGCTATGCTCCAGGAAGGCTTGTGCATACTTTCTTTTGTCTAGAGAACAGTTATCTTGACTATCAAAACATGTGGAAAGATTCTTTTTTCTGTGTGTTAAGTTGAAAGGGATGACAAATGGCTAGATGCCGTATGTTTGGTACATAACCCTGACAGCGTGAATGGTGTGCTTTGAAGTTAAAGCCGTGTCCACACTCACAAAAATCTAAATGGCTTTCACTGTCATATTTTAAGCGGGTTAGCAAAGCAGTCTTCAAAACATGCATAGATCCTCCTTGTTCAGAGCACAGGCACTGAGATGTGTTAAGAAAAAAATGTGTTCAAGAACTATTCTGGCAAAATTCCAGCCCAGTCATAAAATGATTGTAACTTAGTTGGAAAGTTTTTATTTGCATTAAAATACGTGACGCTACTGTGTGTGATTTTAAACTGCTAATGGGGCCCGACCTGGAATTCTGTTCCCCCTAGATCTCTTGGTGCCATGTCCCAGTGGAATGGAACTTTAGATACAGGACTCCAGGAAGTTGGTCTTATGTTCCTCACTAGTGTGGCCAAAGCAAAATTCCAAAGGAGAGAAAAGGGAATCAATCGTGTTTATTAATGCACTAGAAGCTGAGCCCAGACAACTTTAGAACTTTGAATCATCTCAGATGCTTTTTCTGTTTGTTTTGTTAAAAGATTTTCACCAGTTCTGTAGCAATAATTTAACAAGAGGTAAATGATGCATGAAATCTCATCAGTACATATGCTGTGATGCTTGGTGGAGTCTATGAAAACACACCAAAGAGATTCACACTTGGCATAAAAAGCTGTTATGTCCAGGCACCTTCAACTCCCACTTCCATGGCTTGGCATATATTTCTATGCCCCACCTATTTGCTCTGACCTCTCCTCTCATAACTTAGAAAAGTGGCTACATTCTAGATACCATACCACACTGCTAAGGGAAGAGCTGAAAATTGTTTTCCTTTATTTTTTTGTCAGCTCATTTTTTTGACACTTGGAGTTTATTTCTGTTTAAAATGCAGTCCAATTTCATGTTTTAAGGGCTGTCTCTACTTAGAAGCCAAATTCTTTTTATTTCTATCTTTATTCCCTGCACAGAGCTGTGGCAAATGAAAAGTAAGAGGGATTCAGATAAGATTTCTGAGGGAACTTAAAACTTCAACAGTGACAAATATTCTGCACAGCCCATCTGTCCTACATTGTCATGAACTCCACTTTTTATTTTTACATGTTTTTTTCAAAGACAGTCATTCAGGGTATATGGACAGATGGAGTTGAGAAATCGGGGTTTTGACCCAAATTCAGGAAGGGGACCAATAGGAGCACAGCTTCAATGGGACTCATATCACCATGGGAATCGAGAAGTAAACACTGGGGCCTCTAAATGGAGGTCTCAAAAGTGCTTAGGAAGCTGACATCCCTGCCTGCTCTGTGGGAGATCTGGGTAAACAAACTGCCCTCTCAGTTGGTTTAAAATAGTTTCTCAGCCCTCTTGTCCAGAGTGTTATAGTGGCAGCTACTTATTGACACCATAGAACTGCAGAAGTAGAGGCAGCTTCTGCTCAAGAAGAAGACTGAGGTTCTAGGGATGAAAACCGGCCAACAGAAGTCCTAATGGGGTTTGTCTTGGACTTCAGTGGGGCCAGGTTTTTGTGTTCTGTGTGTTGCAGGTTTGAACTGAAGTGCATTTGCCAGTTGTTCTAGGGTGTTTCTTCAGTATATGCCCCCATGCTATGCTAGGCACAGTGCTAAACTTACAAATTAGACACTTATCTAAGCAGTAAGGTCATCAGAAAATTAAAATAGCAGGATATTTAGAAAAGAGTTCAGAATGAAAGCTGATCTTGTGACTGACACAGGACTGGGACTCTAGAAATCTGGGTTTAATTCCTAGATATGCCACAGATTATGTGCATAACCCTGAGCAAATCACTTAATTTCTCTGAGCTAGATTCAAAAAGAAATGTAGGTGCCAATAAAATCACTGGCATTCACAAAGTCTGAGTTAGTCGCCTAGGTTCCCTGATCAATGAATGGGGAGAGATGGGTACCTAAGAATGGGATTAATAAAAGCCAGCAAGGGAAGTGGCTCCTCGCCAAAACTAACCAATGGGAAAGGCCTAGTTGAGGAGAGTGTTCTAAACTAGGGCTGTAAACGACTAGTCGACTATACAATTAAGTTAATCTTCTCAGCTACTTACATTTCCCCCCTTTGCTGTCTCTGTATCAGAGGCAGCAAGAGGGGGAGCAGGATCTGGTGCTGGGGGGAGCCAGCTTAAAAGCTGGTCCCCCCCCGACACCAGCTCTGTGGTGCCACCTTTCCCTCCCTTCCCCCTGCGTGCTGCTGCCTTCATCAGAGGCAGCAACACAAGTGGGGAGGAGCAGGGGAGGCTGCTGCAAAGCAGCCTCTGCCCACGGCGAACCCGGGCTCATTGCGGACAGAGGCTGCTCCATGGAATGCAGACCAGCCTCTGTCCACGGCGGGCCAAGGCTACCTGCAGGCAGAGGCTGCTTTGCGGCAGCAGTCTCTGTCCTCAGGGGGTCTGAGCTCCCCCCAGATAGAGGCTGCTATGCGACTATTCAATTACTGGACATCTAACATCCCTATTCTAAACCCCGGTCCTCTGCCAGAAATAGACACCTCCTTGCAGCCTGGATTTAGGTGCCTCTGTCTGCTTGGGATTTTCAGCTGCAAACCCTCTTTTGGATTCGGTGCCCACACGGTTTTAGCAAAAACCCACAGGGTGAGGAAGCGAGAGTGCTTCCTTGTTACATCTGGCACAGTGATAGGTGTATTCACTTGGGAGACACCTCACTGCTAGTTCAGCTCCCTTCCTCAGTCTTTCCTGTTGAAACTTTTCCACTGTGGATAAATAATTTTTAAAAAATGCTTGGTAGAGAAGGCCTGGGTCCAGAGCCTCCCTCCTGAGTGCTCTAGCCATCAGGTTACAGACTCAGTCTCATGCTAGAACACACTCGCTCTCTCTCCCTCTGGTCCAATAATTCTTTCATTAGTTATCCATAGTGAAACAGCTTCAACAGGAGAGATGGAGATAATCTCTCCTCCATCAGAATGTCCCAGTGCCCACTGGTCTGGGCACCCTTCTGTGAAGTGGCAGATCCCAGTTCAAATTCCTTCTCACCCTCAGGTGGAAAGGAACCTGAACTGGGAGGTCTCCTATATTCTAGGTTGGGGTGGGCAATCATTTTTGAAGGGAGGCCACTTCAAAAATTTTCCAAGTGGTCATGGGCTTGGGCAGAAGGGGCGGGGCCTCAGGCAGAAAGGACAGGGCCTTGGGCAGAAGAGGTGGGGCCTCAGGCAGAAAGGACAGGGCCTTGGGCAGAAGGGGCTGGGCCTTTAGTTAGCAGGAGTTGAAAGGGATTGTGCCTCCCCTACGGCTCCCAGGCAGCGTGTTAGCAGAGTGTGGGAGCTGCGAGCCCTTTCAGCTCCTGCTATTTAAAGGGCTCATGCCTTAGCAGCTGCCCAGAAGGTATGAGCCCTTTAAATAGAAGCAGTTGAAAGGGCTCATGCCTCCCTGGCTCCCAAGCAGCATGTTAGGGGGCGGGGATGGGAGCTGCTGCATGGGCTGGATGAAAGAGCTTGGTGGACTGTATCCAGCACACTGACAGGCTCTTGCCCAGAGCTGTTCTAGGTGGATACCCTGACCACTATGCTAAAAGTTATAAAGGAGGTCTTGATTCCCTCTGCCCCCAGCCATTTTGTGTAAGCTCATCTCTAAGGGCCTGATCAGAGCAGGCTCTGAGCTTGCCTCCTGAATCAGGTCTTACAGGTGAGTTAGGCAGAATGCCTATCTTCCCTTCCCCAGTTTGTGAATCACTCCAGGATTCAGGCTGGAGGGTTGCAATGCATTTGCTCAGAGACAGAAACATAGGTACCTAGAAACTTTTATGCGTATTTTAGGTGACAAGTGATTTTAGCACCTATTGAATTCAGAGGCAGCAGAGTGATAGTTTTGTGAATTCCAGTGGGGCCTAATTCTGGGATTTAGGCACCTAGTGTCAGGGCAAGGACTATCTCCTACCACTGTAGGTGCTTTACATTCACGTGGAAAAGTTCCAGTCTCAGTTGGGTTCTTTACATACTGCTGTAATAAGAATAGCATTTCCACAAGTAGCTCACTGGTCCCAGTAAATCAGCTCTATAGTACATGGTATTCACCCGTGTTTCTGAGATAAGTTTGCTGCTGGAATAAAAACTTCATGCTTCCATGGCAGATGCATTTTGAAAACTTCTCTCTTTCACTAACAGAAGTTGGGCCAGTGAAAGATCTTACCTCACCCAGCTTGTCTCTTTTCCTGCTGCAATTCTTATGTACATGATTTTATGCAATAGAAAATATTATGATTCATCAGAGTCATCCCTTTGGCATATTGCTGAAAGATTGCAGAGAATATATGGTATCATGTCAGGAGGGTAACACAAAGTGATCCCATATCTCCAGAAATGTACCAATTCTTTCCATTAAAATCCTCTTGCAGAATATTTCCAGGATGCTCTGTATAAACTTTTATACTGAAGAAATTGTTAATGTGTCAGGATAGCAAACTGAATGCAATCTTGTTTTTCAGGTCATCTAAATCAAATGAATGAAAGAAACAAATGGATTAAGGCTGACACACAAGATGGTTCAGTGCATCTTAAAAGCCAAAGCTGGTTCCAGTCCCTCAAGCTGCAGGTTCCTGGATAGGTCAAAGGTGTTTAAAATTGAAGGAACAGTGAAGAAAGATTACTGTATAATAATGGTGAAAGTGACTTATTAAAATATAGTAAACAATATATTAAGTGAGGATATTTTTGCCTAACATGTGTATATGTTAAATGGCTGCTGTTGTTTAACTGCTGTATGAAACGGGTTTTACTTTTAGTGCCTTCTGCAGTTGTGCACAATCTTGTGAATTCTGGATTTGTGTAAAACTTGAACTGCTTATCCGGTAAGATTAGACCTCAATGAAAAAATATCCCAATGGTTATAGCTGCCTGCTGTGTGCTTCATAATATCAGAGAAGCAAAGGGTAGAAAGTTTCAGCTGAGGAGAAGGTGGAAAGGCTGATTTTGAGCAGCTATATGCCACGGCTACAAGAAGAGTTCAGTGGGGAGTTATATAGCTCAGGGAGACTTTGAAAGACCATTTAGATAGTGACCCAGAGTACTGAGGGTGTTGTAGTGTGATCTGCCTGGCATTGGGGTTTTTTACACCTGGTATGAACCTTTTAATGAGTGCAGCTTGTTGAAGTAATACAACATTGCAAAGGCACCTCTTGTTGTTATCTGTGAATGATGTCAGTGCCAACCAGGATATGTTGTGAACTAATGAAGAATTAAGTTTCCATAAACAGATTTTTATTCCAAACCCAGGCAAACAGACATATTTTATAACTGACTGAAATGTTATACATACAGGGGAAAGAAGAGTCATTTTCATTTCACAAACAGATACACCAGTAGTGCATTTGATGCTGTGATTGTCTGTACTCTTCCCTAGGGTGGAGTGGTAGAAATAGAGCAGCAGTCCTGAAAGCCATGTACAGTGTTGTGGGGGAGGGGACTGGAGATGCGAGAATACAACTCTCTATGGGCTGTAGAGGGAGGTGAACACAGGTCTGTTGAACTTGAGGGTCAACAAGAATTCCAGCACGTTTCTTTGCTGCTTGAGAAGCACTAGTATCTCCTGCTGCGCATCTCTCCTTTTCCTATGTTTTTCTCCTCTCTGTTGTATCCTTGTCCATTTTATCCCTGAGGATGATCTGCCAAACCCCACACTTGGAATCAGAAGCACCAGAGCCACGTAGAATATCTCAGAATATGTCATCCCGCATCCTCTTGCTTCTCCTTGCTTATCTGGCTGAGCCATGTCCCTGGTGTGGAGAGGCCCTCAAGGCCACGTTTCTAGCTGCAGAAGGTACTGTGAACAAAGATACCATTTGAGTATTCAAAAAATAAACAGTAACGTGGCATACTGAACTCACTTCCTTCGACCCACCCAAGTTGCACGCACCGCGTTCTCACTTCCACTTGGAATTCATAGAGCGCAGTGGCAATCCCAGCCATAGTGAGTAAGACCTAGTGGGAGCTGAGGCAATAAGAGAGGCAGCTCCTGGGCATGAGTATGTGCAGATAGGGCAAATGAAGTGAATACTGGCACTGTTTTCCATAGGCAGTGTGATTTTAGCTGATCTCTCACTCCTGAGGGTAACCAACACAGAAAGGAGGCTGCTCTGCACATGTCCAGCTGCAGACCAAGTCCATATGCTGCTAGCCTGGGAGCTGTATTGGTGTGTCTGAAATAACTGCTGGATGGTATTGGAGTGTCCTACCAGGGTGGAAGAAATAAGGAAGCCCTCCCCAGAAACCTTCGGCAGAAAATTGCAGAATACCTCCTGGAAAGATTTTTCGAGATCTGTATCTAGGATTCATGGGACATCCTGGTGCACATAAACAAGCTGTTCCATATGCCCCCCTCTGCCTAACAGAACAGGGCAATGGGCACCAGATAGCAACTCTACCTTTGTTGGATATTTTGCTTCCTCTTCTATCATCACTAAAAAAAGAGTAAGGGTATGTCTACACTACAGCGCTATTTCGAATTAACTTATTTCGAATTAGTTAATTCGAAATAAGCTAAATCGAAATAACGCATCTAGACACAAAAACTAAATTGAAATAGCATTTTTCTAATTCGAAATAGCGCGTCCACATTGAGTGGACCCTGAATCGAAGGTAAGGCTGGCCGGAACCAGTGCCAGCAGGGCATCAGGGTCGGACTTAGTGTGTGGGGCTGCTCCCTCAGGCTAGCCGAGGTCTGTGCTTAAAGGGACCCGACCCCCCATCCTGGACAGACAGTTCTCAGGTTTCTCTGCTTGCTGGTCTACCTCGCTGAGGGACAGCAAAGCATTTGTGTCTCGGAGTGCTCTGCTTGCCCTCACTCGGGACACCACGTCACTCTGCAACATGGAACCAAACCTGCCCCATGGGACTCTGCTGCGTCTCGTGGACACATTGCCAGCAGCCTGGCTACACTGTCTGCAGGCTGCCGTCAGGGAGGACCATCGAGGGGATGTCAGGATCCAGGGGGCCCTGCGGGAGAGCTTCCACCCTGAGGAGCGCTAACAGTCTCCCTGGTCTGCCCCACTGGGGGCTTGTGCCCCGTTCCTCCCTCTCGTCCTTCCACTTACCCTTCCCTAACCCCCCCTTCCTGATGTCAAATAAAAGACACGTATTTTCAAAAATATAACCTGTCTTTATTTAACACAACTGGGGAGGGGGAATGAAACTCTGGGGAGACGGGGGAAAGGAGGCGGGAGAGGGCAGGAGAGAGGGTGGGAGAGGGGAAGGGGAAAACTGGGAGGAGGGGGCTGGAAGGGGGAAGCAAGGGGAAGAAGGGGAGGGGAAGCTCAGCACTCAGGGCTGGGGGTCTCGCCGGGCCAACCGCCTCCCAGCACAGAGGGGCAGGGGGCCTCGGCATCCCTGGGTGGATGGGGAGGAGGGTGCAGAGGTTGAGGTGGGGGGTGTGGACATTGAGGAGGAGGGTGTGGAGGTTGAGGAGGAAGACGTAGGGAGGGGGGCAGGAGTGGGAGGAGGAACAGTAGTTGGGGGGGCAGCAGGTGCAGGACCAGCACGGGGCACCATGCTCTGCAGCAGGGCCTGCAGGTTTGCATTCATGGCTCGGTCCTCAGGAAGCTGCTCCCGGCGGAGCTGCAGGTCTTCCAGCATCCAGGCCTGGATGGCGCGGTGCAGGGCTCGCAGGGCCCCCAGGTGCTGGTCCCGGTACTCCTGCCGCGTGCTGGTGGTCCGGCACAGGCTGTGGGTGCGGGAGCATGTCCCGGGCAGAGTGGTGCGCCCTACACAAGCAGCTGGTGCAGCTGTAGAGAAAGAAGAGAAGTGGTCAGTTCTCCCTGGGGACACAGTGGATGATGCCCAGCCCCCTCTGCGAGGTAAGGTCGACCATGCCCTGTACCGTCAGAGCTGATGTGCTTGCACAGAGCCCATGGTTGGCATGTCTGGCTCTGCCCGGGAATGGGAGCTGCCCTGAGACCACACCCGAGCCCCTGTGCTGTGTATAGTGCGGCCGGGGCGGGGGGGAGATGTCCACTGCCCCTGTGTAGAGGGGGCGTGTGAAGGGAGGGCGTCCTGCTGTGTCCCGCCCCAGGGTCAGGAGTGTGTCGGGTCTCTTCACACACACGTGTGGCTGTCAGGCCATGGCCCCTGGGTGTCAGAGCTGGAGCCACCTGCTCAAGGGTGACACGGCATGTGCTCGCACGTGCACAGGTGGCTGCATGATCTGTGGGAGGCATGGCCCACATGTGTGATCCCTGGTCTCCCCCCCCCCCCCGGGTATGGGACAGTGCTGGCACTTACCTGGATGGCCTCCCCGGACGACCCTGCCGACTCCAGTGCCAGGACAGCTGGCGGTGGCCCCTTGGTGCGCCCAGGTCAGGGCCCTCAGCTCCTGGCTTGCTGCCTCCTGGGCTGGTGCGGACTGCCCCGCCCCCCAGGATTTGGTCAAGGGCGGGGAAGTAGGGGCAGGTGGCAGCCCCTGCTGCGGCGCTGCCCCTGGTGGCCCTGGCGTATGCCTGCAGCAGCTCTTTCACCTTCAGGCGCACCTGCTCTTGGGTGTGCCTGTGGCCTTTCCTGGCCATGGTGGCCGCTATGCGGCCATAGACAGCCGCATTCCTCCTCCTAGTGCAGAGATCATGGAAGTTGGGGGCCTCCCCCCAAACCTCAATGAGGTCCATGATCTCCACACTAGTCCATGAGGGCACGTGCCATCTACGGCCCCTGGCTGGCCCCTGGGTGCTGGGGGACTGGGTGGGGGAGAGCTGGCTGGCACTGGCTGCCTGGCTCATTCTGGGGCCACTGGGTCAGGGGCAGAGACTGCTGGCAGGGCTGGCTCTGGCAAGTGCCGTCTGGCCAGAGTCTACCCCTTTAAGGGCCCCAGGGCTGGGGGAGAGAAGAGGAGTTTTCTTAGTTTGGCCCAGAGTGGCCACCAGGGGGAACTGGGAAGGGCTGGAGGCCCCCTAATTCGAAATAAGTGTCTACACAGCACTTATTTCGAATTAGCTATTTCGAATTAGGTGTTATTCCTCGTAGAATGAGGTTTACCTAATTCGAAATAAGGGCTCCACTATTTCGCATTTATTTCGAAATAGCGGTTTGTATGTGTAGACAGCTATTAAAGTTAATTCGAAATAACGTCTGTTATTTCGAATTAACTCTGTAGTGTAGACATACCCTTAGTGAACAGGTTTGTCCCTGCAATACCAAAGCAAACTGCACAGTTCACAGGTTCCTCCTCTCATCAGGTGCACATGTGCTGGAATGTTGGACAAGGTCGACTACTCTGGAGTAAAAAAAAATGGGCCCTGGCTCACTGTGACACTCTATTCACTTGTCCCCTGTACTGCTCTTCTTTCTCCAACCCCTCCTCCTTACTGTTCACTCCGGAGGCCTGTGACTCTGACTCTTCCTAAGTATCTTTGAGGCTCTTGGGAAGGGGGTCTCCCCCAAGTATTACGTGCAGCACTTTCTAAATTATTGTACCATAGTGACCGTTAGCCTCCCTGACCTTCTAGTGCACCTGCTGCTGCTCCTTGGCTTTCATACACACCACTTCTGCAGGTCCCTCTTGTAGCCCTTCTGCCCCATGCCCTGAGTGATCTGCTCTTAGCTATCAATGTTTTTACAGCTGGGTCAGAACTGACAGCATAGCCTCTTCTCCCCACAGATCCACCATCTCCCCTGTTTCCAGGCAGGAGCGTGACTGCAGCAAGGAGTCATCAGGGCAGCTGCTAGATGAGCTCTCCAGGCTGAGCAAACAGGAAATGAAATTTCAAAAGTTTGAGGGCATTTAGCGGGGAGGGATATGTACATGTGTAGAAACATAGAACACTAGAACTGGAAGGAACCTCAAAAGGTCATCGAGTCCAGTCCCCTGCCCTCATGGCAGGATCCAGTACCATCTAGACCATCCCTGATAGACATTTATCTAACCTGCTCTTAAATATCTCCAGAGATGGAGATTCCACAACCTCCCTGGGCAACTTATTCCGGTATTTAACCACGCTGACAGTTAGGAAGTTTTTCCTAATGTCCAATCTAAACCTCCTTTGCTGCAGTTTAAGCCCATTGCTTCTTGTCCTCTCCTCAGAGGCTAAGGAGAACAATTTTTCTCCCTTCTCCTTGTGACACCCTTTTAGATATCTGAAAACTGGTATCATGTCCCGTCTCAGTCTCCTCCTTTCCAAAGTAAACAAGCCCAGTTCTTTCCGTCCTCCTTCATAGGTCATGTTCTCTAGACCTTTAATCATTCTTGTTGCTCTTCTCTGGACCTTCTCCAATTTCTCCACGTCTTTCTTGAAATGTGGTGCCCAGAACTGGACACAATACTCCAACTGAGGCCTAACCAGTGCAGAGTAGGGTGGAAGAATGACTTCTCGTGTCTTGCTCCCAACACACCTGTTAATGTATCCCAGAATCATGTTTGCTTTTTTTGCAACAGCATCACACTGTTGATTCATATTTAGCTTGTGGCCCACTATAACCCCTAGATCTCTGTCTGCCGTACTCCTTCCTAGACAGTCGCTTCCCATTCTGTATGTCGAGACTGATTGTTTCTTTCTAAGTGGAGTACTTTGCATTTGTCCTTATTAAACTTCATCCTGTTTACCTCAGACCATTTCTCCAGTTTGTCCAGATCATTTTGAATTGTGACCCTATCCTCTAAAGCAGTTGCAACCCCTCCCAGCTTTTTATCATCTGCAAACTTAATACGCCTACTCATTATGCCAATATCTAAATTGTTGATGAAGATATTGAACAGAACTGGTCCCAAAACAGACCCCTGCAGAACCCCACTTGTTATGCCTTTCCAGCAGGATTGTGAACCATTAATAACTACTCTCTGAGAAGGGTTATTAAGCCAGTTATGCACCCATCTTATAGTAGCCCCATCTAAGTTGTATTTGCCTAGTTTATTGATAAGAATGTTGTGTGAGACCCTATGAACTAACATCTAGCATTACCTTGTCTACTGCTTCGCCCTTATCCACAAGACATGTTATCTTATCAAAGAAAGCTATCAGATTGATTTGACAGGATTTGTTCTTTACAAATCCATGCTGGCTGTTACCTATCACCTTATTATCTTCCAAGTGTTTGCAGATGATTTCCTTAATTACTTGGTCCATTATCTTTCCTGATACAGAAGTTAAACTGACTGGTCTGTAGTTTCCTGGGTTGTTCTTATTTCTTTTTTTATAGATGTGCACTAGATTTGCTCTTTTCCAGTCTTCTGGAATCTCACCCGACTTTCATGATTTTTCAAAGATGATAGCTAAAGACTCAGATACCTCCTCTGTCAGCTCCTTGAGTATTCTAGGATGCATTTCATCAGTCCCTGGTGTACCTTGCTGCCAGGCAGCAGAGCTCAAAATGGTGAGCAGACTGGTCACAGTAGGGCATTTTGGGACACTCCCTGGAAGCCATTAAGGTTCAGGTAAGTAAAGCAGTATTTATATTGACACGCCAATATGACTATATTGACCTAAATGCTATGCCTCTCATGATGGTGGAGTTAAGTCAGTTTAGTGGGTAAGGATGTAAAAAATAATTTTAAAATGTAACCATGTAACTGCTAAAAAATCACAGCGGTTACATGTGCTGTGGGCTCTGCAGTATAAAGCTTAAATAAACGTTATACTTCAGAGCTTAGGGTGTGTCTAAACTACATCCCTCTGTCAAAAGGCGGTTTCACTTTCGAAAAACCCTTTTTCAGAAAAGCGCTCGGACACCATTATGCAAATGAAACGCGGGATATTTAAATCCCCACTTCATTTGCACTTTCGATTTGCCTAATTTACATCCCTCTTTCGACAGAGGGATGTAGTTTAGACATACCCTTACAGTGAAGGCTTCCTAGGAGCAGGGCCAGCAGCCCCAGGATTGGGAAGGAGGCTTTGATGCAGCAGTGAAGCTGCCTCCCGGAGAGTGGGACTAGCAAGAGCTGTTTGTTGCCTAGCTCCCAGGAATGCTTTGCTGTGCCTGTGGGCTCTGCAGCATGTAAGCTGCGGTGGCCAGGGGGGTGGAGAACTGCTCCAGATCCTACCAGTTAATGGGTGAGGCTTATTGGTTCCAGTTACAAGTGGCTTACCCGTTAACCATTGACATCCCTAGTAGTGGGTAAGTTATATCAGCAGAAGTGACATTTTTGTGTAGGTACTTACAGAGCTAGGTTGACGTAAGCTATCTTATGTCAATCTAACTCTGTAGGGGTATGTCTACACTAGCTCGTTAGTTCGAGCTAGGCAGGCAAATGGGGGCAACCGGAGTTGCAAATGAAGCCCGGGATTAAAATATCCCAGGCTTCATTTGCATGTTCCGGGGCGCCACCGTTTTTAAATCCCCCTTAGTCCGAACTCCGTGCCCACGGCTACACGTGGCACGGATGAGGTAGTTCGAATTAAAGATCCTAATTCGAACTACCATTACTCCTCGTGGAATGAGGAGTAACGGTAATTCGAATTAGGATCTTTAATTCGAATTACCTCGTCCGTGCCGCGTTTAGCCGCGGGCACAGAGTTCGGACTAAGGGGGATTTAAAAACGATGGTGCCCCGGAACATGCAAATGAAGCCTGGGATATTTTAATCCCGGGCTTCATTTGCAACTCTGGTTGCCCTCATTTGCCTACCTAGCTCGAACTAACGAGCTGGTGTAGACATACCCTAGTATAGACCAGGCCCCTCACACCAACAGAAATTGATTTGATAAAAGATACGACCTTACCCACCTTGTCTTTCTAATATCCTGGACTGACACAGCTACATCCACACTGCATACATGTTCCGTGGTTTGTCTTTTCTCTCTGTCTCGCTCTGTGGGTTCAGGGTCTTGATGTGTAGAGACAGGACTTTGTTTTAGCAGAGGCAAACATCAAAGATTCATGAGCATTAGTAGATATGACTTCTCATTATGCCATTTCCACCAATATAAAAATCTTCAAATTTTCTTCATATTAGCCTGCTCATCTTTCGCCCACTTCAAAGAGTTATTTTATACAAGGGTGTGGTTAGTTACTTGGTTAAAGGAAATGCCTGCCTTGCTGTAACCTAGCCAAAAGGCTCTTCTTTGGGAAGAGTCTTTTCAAGTGTAAATGGACTTGAGCTTCAGGAGCGTTAGAGCCAAGGTGGGGTTGCTGGTCCAGGCTGGCTCATCTTGCAGACACATATTTAGATTGCAGATGGACTAAACTACACAAATATAGGCCTCAGTGAACAGGCAGTGTCACGTTGCATGTCACCGTTAATGTGACTCCATAGCTTTTCTTCTGTTGTTTCTTACACATTTCATAGTAGCCTAGTAGGAGACAGTGATGATGTGGCTTCTCCTTGGAGCCTGCCACCGGGCTGGGCAAGAGGCACTCTTTACTATGTGTGGCACATGTGTGGAGGGGCAGCATTGTACCAGGGAGCGGCACAGGCATGCCAGGAGAGAGGAGGAGTCTTGGCCCTCAGCATGGCTCTTGATAGTGTTTTCAGATCTGCATGTGCTTCCTGTCTTGCTTGTCCTACACAGTCAGCAGCAGCGGAGCCAGAAAAAAAGCTTTAAAATTGACTAAAGGATTTTCCACATCTGCTTCTGTAGGAGGAGCTGGCCACCCAATGAAAGAACAGTGTCTGAAGCTGCTGCCTGGAGTATATGTAGGTGGCACAAGGGAATGCTGGAGATTCTTCAGCCTCCAGCAGTTTGGTGGGGAAAGGGGCTGGCTAGAGACTAGGGGAAGGGCAATGGGGATCAGGAGTGGGTAGAGATCAAGGCAGTTCACCATGACAGACACGAGGCATGTAAACAAAACCAAAATACATAATTTATGGTTTACTGTGGCTGTTTAGACTGCAAGCTCTTTGGGGCAGGGCTTTGTTCTTACTATGTGTTTATCTAGCACCTAGGTCAATGAGGCCCTGATTTTGGTTGAGGCCTCTATCTACTGCTGCAATACAAATACGTAATAAATTAAATTTTTGAAACCCTTTCAGTCTGATTACAGCACACTGGGATTTGGACAAGAAGTACACAAGTTTCATTCTCCCAACTGAAATTTAATCTGAAGCCAGTCAACCTCATACTGAGCGCAGCTGTCAGAGAAAAGCAAAAGGCACTCATAGCCCCACTGCTATTCATAATTCACCATGCTCTGTGCGCGCACATGCACTCTAAATCCCAAGGATACGTTGTAAAGCTGTCCTGTTTGGCTGCTTTCCTGAATGTGCTATTGCCAATGCACAACTGGAAGAGAATAAAAAGTACGCTTGTTACCCTCATGCCACTTGTTTAAAATTACAGCAGTCAGTGTTTTCCCCTTAATCTGTGTAATTTTTTTAATCTGAGAGAGAGTAGTTTTGAGGTGGACCAACACTGATAATTTGAAATGGCAAAGGTTAAAAAAAAAATTAAAATAATGAAAGTATGTGGTAGGTTCCAATTTCCTGAAGAAGTTTTCAAACACAAAGCTTCTTTAACTATTTTGGTCAAAGGGAAACCTATTGTGTTTGTTATTGTTTTGTTCCTTGACTAATACTGTTGTAAAACCAGTTAGATCCACACAGACATATACTCCCACAGGGTGCCTCACTGATTGAAATGGAACACCATGCACTAGCAGAAGAATGTAGCTATGTTTTACAGCAGGGCTACTCAACACGTGGGCCCGCATGTGACCCGCATGCGGCCCGCGGCCTGTTTGCGGCCCAAGGTGTGGTTTGGGTTCACACGGAGCTTAACACGTGGCCTGCAGGTAGGATCCTTTGAACATGGCCTCCACAGTGAACACTCTCCACAACACGTGGCGAGGCGTCTCCCAGGTGGGGTGAGCACTGAAAGATGCAAGCGGACGGACTAGCTGGAACAGACGGGTAAAGGGTGTCAGCATTTCTAGCCCCCTAGGAGGAGGTGCTGGGAGTGCCAGGACATTGTGTGAAAGAAGCTATCTGCATATATTTACATCTACATGCAACCACATTTAAGTTGCGGCCCTTGGTCTGTGCTGTGAGTATTGTTGTGGCCCCAGGGGCTTCCAAAGTTGAGTAGCCCTGTTTTACAGGATTAGGTCAGTAGATTTTTCTGCTAATTTTTCAAAGGCCCTTTGGTCTGGCTAGCCTCCATTGCTCTGGCTCGCTCAACTCCTTCATTTCATATTAATGCATTTTAAAAATCTAGCCCTTTGTGTTCAATTTATTTAGACTCGTAAATATTGAGATATGTGCCCAGAAGGATTTTCAAAAATGGCTGTGCACCTAACTCCCATGAGTAGTTGGCACTAAGGCACTTACTAGGATTTTCAAAAGCTCCAAACTGTAGCTGTAACAATCTGGCCTTAACTAGCATGAAGAGGCACATTTTTAGAATGAGAAGTTTGAATGTGCAAAGTATGTACAAGTGACCATTTGAATGCACAAATATGCTATTTGCATATGCAGTTGGGGGGGTGGGTGCTGGTGATCTTACCAATATTTGTCCTTGTTATGAACTAATTCTGTGGACTGCTGCATTCCCAGAATTTTGTGAGCGCTCAGAGGGCTTGTCCACGAATAGGGGCAGGCCCTAGTCAGACCCTCCCAATAAATAAGAACACCACACACATCGCTTCTTTTTATTTCCATATCATGAAGTATAAATACTGCTCTGCAAGCTGTATAAATGCTGCTCACTCCTGAGAGAGGATGAGCACATCTGAAATTTCACTAGCCTGATTCAGCATCTGAAAACTCACTAAAAATTGTTAAAACTTAAAAAACAACAAATAGTCTAGCAGCACCTTAATTTCATTTCTTTGCACTGTAATTTTGAATGAGGACAGTATTTTTCAGGACCGGTATGTACTGCTAGTCTAGAGCCCACTCCTGCTAAAAAGATTGTAAATAAACATCACAATGCCACTAGACAATCCCCTTTATTAAATTACAGTTTTAAAAACAGGAACTTGCAGTTTCATTTTTACACTCTCTGCTGAAACAACCTTGACATACAGATGATGTTATGCAGCTTCTTTGTTTTCATTCTGGGACAAGGATTTAGCTTTTTCAGATCCTGTTCTAGGGTTTTTGTTGAGAGTGAGCACGCTTCCAGCACTATCATACCCAAGCCAGGAAGGAGGATCAGCATCATTATATTCTTGCTTCTCTAACTTGGCTGAATATTTCAGAACAGCTTGTCTGAAGAAAAAATGAAAAATAATATTGTTGCACAAGCAATTTCTACCAAGAATATTTGTAAAAAAATACATACACTGACAAGCCAGATTCTCAGGGTGACCATATTTCCTACCCCACTAAGTAGCAGTTGATACAATAATGGTCTTAGAAGTGAGTTGCTTTCACTGGGATAGAATTTGAGGCTATTTCATGCTATATGAAGCATGCAGTACTGTGTGTGGCCCCCTGGGACATGCTGTCATTTGGGCATCTCCAGATGAGATAGGGATATTAAAGTGAGGTTACAGTCTCAGCTGCTAGTAGGGAGCCAAGATGTCTTGAAGTGCTGTTAAGTGACATCTTTAGCTGATGCTGAGGTAGCACTAATGGTTTCAGACACAGCTCTGGCCTTGCTTTCCTTGGCCCCTGAGAAAATGCTGAGGACACAGCCTTGCATCTAGACAATCGAGATACAAAAGGAGCAATCAAGGATGATAAAGCCATTGCGGAGAAGCTAAATGATTTCTTTGCTTCAGTCTTCACGGCTGAGGATGTTGGGGAGATTCCCAAACCTGCACCGTACTTTGTGGGTGATGAATCTGAGGAACTGTCCTGGATTGAAGTGTCATTAGAGGAGGTTTTGGAACAAATAGAAAACTTAACGTTAACAAATCACCGGGACTGGATGGCATTCACCCAAGGGTTCTAAAAGAGCTCAAATGGGAAATTGCAGAACTGTTAACTGTGGTTTGTAATCTATCCTTTAAATCGGCTTCCATACCTCCTGACTGGAAGGTAGCTAACATGACACCAATATTTAAAAAGGGCTCTAGAGGCGATCCCGGCAATTATAGACCGGTAAGTCTAACGTCGGTACCAGGCAAATTAGTCGAAACAATAGTTAAAAATAAAATTGTTAGGCACGTAGAAGAACATAATTTGTTGGGCAAAAGTCAACATGGTTTCTGTAAAGGGAAATCATGTCTTACTAATCTATTAGAGTTCTTTGAAGGGGTTAACAAACATGGGGACAAGGGGGGCTCCAGTAGATATAGTATACTTAGATTTTCAGAAAGCCTTTGACAAAGTCCCTCACCAAAGGCTCTTGTGTAAATTACATTGTCATGGGATAAGAGAGAAGGTCCTTTCATGGATTGAGAACTGGTTAAAAGACAGGAAACAAAGGGTAGGAATAAATGGTAAATTTTCAGAATGGAGAGGGGTAACTAGTGGTGTCCCCCAAGGGTCAGTCCTAGGACCAACCCTATTCAACTTATTCATAAATGATCTAGAGAAAGGGGCAAGCAGTGAGGTCGTAAAGTTTGCAGATGATACTAAACTGTTCAAGATAGTCAAGACAGAAGCAGACTGTGAAGAACTTCAAAAAGATCTCACAAAACTAAGTGATTGGGCAACAAAATGGCAAATGAAGTTTAATGTGGATAAGTGTAAAGTAATGCATGTTGGAAAAAATAACCCCAACTATACATATAATAGGATGGGGGCTGATTTGGCTATGACAAATCAGGAAAGAGATCTTGGAGTTATCGTGGATAGTTCTCTGAAAACGTCCACACAGTGTGCTGCAGGGGTCAAAAAGGCAAATAGAACGTTAGGAATTATTAAGAAAGGGATAGAAAATAAGACACAGAATATCTTACTGCCCCTGTATAAAACTATGGTACTCCCACATCTTGAGTACTGTGTACAGATGTGGTCTCCTCACCTTAAAAAAAATATTTTGGCCTTGGAAAGGGTTCAGAAAAGGGCAACTAAAATGATTAGGGGTTTGGAACAAGTCCCATATGAGGAGAGGCTAAAGCGACTGGGACTTTTCAGTTTGGAAAAGAGGAGACTGAGGGGGGATATGATAGAGGTATATAAAATCATGAGTGGTGTGGAGAGGGTGAATAAAGAAAAGTTATTCATTAGTTCCCATAATATAAGGACTAGAGGACACCAAATGAAATTAATGGGTAGCAGGTTTAAAACTAATAAGTAAAAGTTCTTCTTCACACAGCGCATAGTCAACCTGTGGAACTCCTTGCCAAACGAGGCTGTGAAGGCTAGAACTATAACAGAGTTTAAAGAGAAGTTAGATAAATTCATGGAGGTTCGGTCCATAAAAGGCTATTAGCCAGGGGGGTAGGAATGGTGTCCCTGGCCTCTGTTTGTCAGAGGCTGGAGATGGATGGCATGAGACAAATCGCTTGATTATTGTCTTCGGTCCACCCCTTCCGGGGCACCTGGCGCTGGCCACAGTCGGCAGACAGGCTACTGGGCTAGATGGACCTTTGGTCTGACCCAGTACGGCCATTCTTATGTTCTTATGTTCTTTGATTTGGGGTTAGGAAAGAATGAATGGGGGCAGGATCAATGGCATGCCCCACTACATTTTTCAGGACCGGTATATACTGCAACTCTATATAGAGCATGTGGCCAAACTTACTGAGCTGCTGACCTGCATACGCCAGTCTTCAGAAGTTCAAGAGCCGAGATATACCTGCCAAGGCTCAGAGATTCAGCACTGCACTAGGTGCCTGCTGGGGTTCCAGCCCTGCTCCCACTGAGGCCCTGAGCCCCAGCAGGCAGCCCTAGTGGGAACACACACACACACACACACACACTGGCCAGAAGCCCCAAGACCCTCCCTTTTCCCACTGGACAGAAGCCTCTATTCCACCATCCCTCTGCAAGGCAGGCTCCTCCCCCCCCCCCCCATCCAGCTGGGAAGGGGCATGAAGGGGACTTGGGAGCCACATTTTAAGGTAGAGCGAGCCACATGCGGCTCTTTAGCTACAGTTTGGCCACCCCTGCAATGGTTAGATACACTCATTACTGTTAACCTCTTCCTCCCTCCCTTACCACCAGGTTTGCTTGTTACATCTTAAATTGTAAACACTTCACAACAGGAGACTGTCTCCTTGCAACGCACCTTGCACAATGGTTGGGCACCGTGCTCAACATGAGTGAGTCCCTGCATGCTTGTTACATAGCAAGCTTTATAGATTGTGCGAGTGCCCAAAGTGTGCAAAGCACTTTATAAACACAGAAGGTGGCACCACCCTATGCCCCAAAAAGCATCAGCTCTAAAGGAACAAACACAGGGAAATGCGTATGCTCTACAGGCAAAGACCTCAAGGCAGTGGGAGGCCCATTACATTTTTGTTTGGCTTTCAATTGTTCCAATTTGTTTGGCTAACTCCCTCTCCAACATCCAGCCTCCTCACCCACCCCATCCCTCACAACCAACTCCAGTTTCACATCCAGGAGCTTTATGGTCTCTCCCACCATTCACATTTCCTCTCTCCATATAAAAGAGCTGTTCACTCCTACAATTTAACAATAAATAAGATGGTAATGTAGGTGCATGATTTTGTCTTAGGTTTTGGCTTCAGGCAGGATTTGAATGTGGTGAGGGTCATGGTTGGCTTCACCAGCACAGGGCAGGAATGCCATACATGGGGGCAACGTGGAAGGAAGTGAGATGGTTGTGGGAGCAACAGGCAAATGCAGCATTGAGAGTGGCATCATTAGCAAGAGAAAAGGAACGGGGGCTGATGCAATAAGAGACAAGGTTGGCTAAGCCAGGCAGAATTCCTTTCTGACCACACAAGCACATTTTAAAGCTCCAACATTACAGCATTTAGTTTTTAACTCATTCCTGTTAACAAGATGAAGTCAATAGTATACAAGTGGTTTTATACACACACACACCTATGCTGTAGAGGAGCCCATGTGCAGCTGTATATGATGGATGAGATGAGATAGCTAGTACAAATGTCACTTATTCAGGGCCACTTTCCCTTTACTGATGGAAAAAACTTGCTTTCAATGGATAGTGTCTATAGAGTGGATCTTATTGCAGTATAGTAGGTATGACTACTTTCTGGACACTTATGTTGTTCTATGACTGGAGCCAAAATTGACCAGATTGCCAAAAGTGGCCGTTACTTATCCTTTGGCATACAACAAAATGCATGACTTAGAGAACACTGCATTATATTTCATTTTTTAAATTTGTCTAGAGCAGAGAGTCTCAAAGTTCATCACACCACGGCCCTCTGACCCTGGGCAGTGGAACTCAGATTTCAGCTTTGGTCCTGTGCCCCAGCAAGTCTAAGCCAACCCTGCTGACGCCATTAAAACCGAGTTGTGATCCACTTTAGAGTCCCCACCCACAGTTTGAGAACAGCTGATGAAGCGCCTTGGTGCCAGCATTCTGGGGAAGGATAAGACGATGCCACAATAAAACAAATAATAATCAGCATTAATATAAACAATTGGTGTTTTTGCAGCAGAATGAAACTTCTGGCCTTAAGAGATGGATATAAGCAGCAAGGAGAGAAAGAGAAGGCAGGACGAATAAGGGAAAGATAAACAAGAACCTATCCCAGCACCCTGCAGACTTCCTCTATTAGGTAAGAGCACTTGCATTATATAAGCTCTCAGTTCTTCTGAGGCTTGTCAGCTGCAAATCTGCATTAGTCTATGACTTTACAGCCCCAGTACACACACTCCCTGTGGACTGAAACATGGTGTTCAAGGCACCTCTGTCCAGAAGTAAGTGTCTGTGTGCATCACATTTAAAAAACATTAGTGCACAGTGGCTAGAAACAGATTTTTTTATGTTGTTAGACAGTTTAACTTGCTTCTCAAAGGGCACTTCTAGGTGATTAATTCTTAATCACAGTTTCTATAATCACACTAGACTGTCTTCATTTCTGAACCTCAGGAATGTGTGGGAAGCCCAGCCTGCTCATCCTGTCACTCATTTGTACTAAACACATGGAAAATGAATTTTTCCTTTTTACAAAGCAGCATTAATCCTAAGTGACTCACAGATGATATCCCTATGCTGCCATACACTACGAGGACTATTCTGCCTCAAGTAGTGGAAGCACGTAGTATTAGTGTCACGCCTACACAAGGATTCTCTGGGGCACACTGAGCTGTGATTAGTTAATTGGTTGTTCATCTTTAGATACTGACCTATACAGCAGGCCATATTTATTTCAAATTATAGTTTTTTATTTTAATAGTTGCAGAAACTTGCAGCATGTTATTACACTGGCAAATGTCATCTCTAAGGCTTTGTCTACACTGCAAGTTTTTGTGCCAGAAAATATGCTAATGAGGGACTCATTAGCATGAGTCGCGATGTCATTAGCATATTTTCTGCCAATTCTTTTTGAGCAAGGGGTTTTTGCGCAAAAAGAAGCATTGAAGCCGCTTCCGTTTTGCACAAAAAAAACCTGGGAGAGGCATAAGGATCTTGCGCAAAAGGTTTTTTTTGCACAAAACGGAAGCGGCTACACTGCTTCTTTTTGTGCAAAAACCCCTTGCGCAAAAAGAATCGGCAGAAAATATGCTAATGACATCGCGACTCATGCTAATGAGTCCCTCATTAACATATTTTCTGCTGCAAAAACTTGCAGTGTAGACATAGCCAAAAAGTATTTGAGACTGGAAGGCTGGACCCTCAAAATGCTTGTAACTGCTTCCTAGAAAGCTGTATGGGTTTGCAGCTGACAGGATTTCATTACTCGGTTGGGATGTTTTTAATCTAACAATAAAAACAAAATTGTAAAAAGGCTGCAATCTAGGGTCATGAGTTGTGCCTGAATGCTTATATGGCTGGGTCTGTCTGATTAGTGAGGTCCGTTAGGCCTGGGCAGTGTTTAATAAATAACAGAGGAATTCTTCTTGCAGCCATGAAGTGCATATGGTTTAGAAATGTCCTGAGGCATCTTGAAATTAAAGCCATATTTCTTCTATTATTTATTTAATATTTTAGAATGTGCAGGAATAACAAATTTATTAGGGCATATAAGCCTTTGTGAGATACAAAAAGAAATGTAAAAGATTTTTTTTCTCTTCAAGCATCTGGAGAACTGAGTTGCATCTCACAAAAGCTTATGCCCTAATAAATTTGTTAGTCTTTAACATGCCACTGGACTCCTTGTTGTTTTTGTGGAAACAGACTAACAGGGCTACCCGTCCGCAATGTGTTTTGTTATGTAGATTAATTTCACTTTACACAGATTCCATCCTCTCAAACACTAGGAAAGGTCTCTGAAATGTGAACACATCTATGAAATGTAGAACACAGACATCACACACTTTGAAAAACATCCAGGCTTTGTCCTTGTTTTTATAAATACTGGGATTGAATATGATCTTTAATTATTAGCATGCCAAAAGAGAATTTGGGGCTATTGGGGAGTGGTATAATCTATTTGACATATCTCTGCGTATTATTCATTAGTTGAAATTATGAAAGTAGTGAATGAAGTACATGGAAACCTAAAAGTGGCCCAAGAAATTCAACGATAACGCTATTCCCACTATCGTTGCTGAAAATCTGAATCATAGTTAATAAATGCAGAATCTTTATTATATTGTGATTTGAACTCTGATGAAGGTTGGAGTGCCGAATGGAGGGCACAAGAAGTTACAAAACAAGCGCTTTGTGAAATATCCAACACAGACGATTACTGGCTTCAATCTTCTGCAAGGCTTATGTACAACCCTAAACCACCATGGCAGATTTGGATACTTGCTGCAGAAATGGAAAGTTAAAAACTCTCCAGGATGTGACTGAGGTCACCCAGAACAGGCTGTGGAACATATAACAATTCAATGCCTGGTTCACAAATACGAAGGAGGCATCACAGCAGTACACTCTGTTACTGCAGATGCAGTTATCTGGCTTAACCATCTATGTGTAAAATTACAGGAGTTACTGTACATCAGCTGTGTAAAGAAGAATTGTTATACTGTAATGATGATTTTGCTGTATTTACTGCCTAGCAAGTGAATGTAGCTTTTTGTCAACTGCCCAGCACAAGTGATGAAATAGAACATATTTTTTTAAAGTGGCAGGATATGTCTGTTCCAAATCATGAACTCAGTTTTCTTTCATTATTTCCATTTTTGTACTCTGCCCCCTATCCTGTCTTCCATTTTGTGTTTGTGTTGAATAAATAAAGCAATCTGACCTGGAAAAGGTCAGTTCTTCCAGACACATTATCCTGCTTAAGTATTTGTGGAACACTTCAGAGAGGACTACCAAGATATGTCATAAGGGCCATCACCTTTAGTGACTCTCACTGACAGGCGGCTCTCATGGGACAATATTAATTTTCAGGTGGAGCTTGTGTGGCTGAGGTTAGAATTTTCCAGTCTGGGTAAATAGCAAAACGGGTCAAAAACTGGAATAAAAAGGGGGATTATTGGAGAAGGGGGGCTATCCATCACCACAAGCCAAAAAAGCAGGCTGAAGAGAGAAAGCAGGAAGGTCTGCCTTGTCTGAAATACTGACCAGATTTCCAAGTCAGATGGTAAAATCAGACTAAGTGTGGACACAGCTCAGTACTATTCATTACTTTGCAAAGAACTAACTCTCTAGTGGTTTCTTTAGCAGAAAAATGACTGTGGTTAAGGAATTCCTT
Source organism: Pelochelys cantorii (assembly GCA_032595735.1). Classification (NCBI taxonomy): domain Eukaryota; kingdom Metazoa; phylum Chordata; order Testudines; family Trionychidae; genus Pelochelys; species Pelochelys cantorii. The sequence continues at coordinate 324,414,077 of CM064326.1, read as the reverse complement.
GCTGGGCTGTCATATTATCCCTGAAAGTGTTAATCAAGAAGCTAAGGCTATGTCTACACTGCAGACTTTTTGCACAAGAACAGTTGTTCTTGCACAAAAACTTGCGTAGCGTCTACACTGCATGTGCATTCTTGCGCAAGTAAATTTACAGTGAAGTGTCAGAACAGAGGGCTTCTTGCGCAAGAGTTATTCCTCTCCCCACGAGGAATAAGCCCTCTTGAGCCAGAGCTCTTGCGCAAGAAGGCAGTGTGGATGGGCAACAGGGGTTTCTTGAGCAAGAAACCCCTGTGGCTAAAATGGCCATCAGAGTCTTCTTGCACAAGAGAGCATCCACACTGCCATGGATGCTCTTGCGCAAAAACACATCTCTTGCACAAAAGCACGTGGCAGTGTTGACGCGCTCTTACGCAAGAATTTTTGCACAGAAATTCTTGCGCAGAACGTTCTTGTGCAAAAAGCCTGCAGTGTAGACATAGCCTAAGAGTGTCCACAGTGAAGGTGGACTCTAAGGGAATATATATAAGCACCTAGAGATTCAGGAGGTCTGAATCATTGATTTCAGGGTCTCAGATGGCTGGTCTTTGGAGCCTCATGTCCCAACAAGGTGTGGCAGACATGGGTCCTGGAGTGTGCTTCTGGGATCCAGAGCTAGGAGCAGTGACATGGCTTTGCCCACAAGTGGCTAAAGCCATTCATGCCAGACTGGTGTCCATCAAGGGGCAGCGGGTGGACTAGTTTGTGACAAAGATCACTTTATATTTCAAGTCCAATTGCATAAAAAACATGGTTTTGCTACTCTTAATGAAACTATTGATGACATTATATTTGTACTCATTCAACTTTCACACTGATCTCTCAAATTTTGGTCTAGGAAGCAACATCTTACTTGGTAATATTTCTGCAGTACAGCATCTTAAGAATCCGGAGTTGTGTACATCCTTTCCAAAGGTATTTTAGTGTTTTGTCAGTAAGATGTACACAGCCTGAGATATCCAAGAAGTGGAGATAATGGCAAACTCCAGACAAATACTGAATACATAAATCCGTCATCTGTAAATCCAGCAAAAGGAATACACATATAGAAGTTAGAAGATTCCTGGAGACTCCAAAGAAAAAATAAAACACAGCTCCTGAAAAGAGAAGTTACTCACCTTGTACAGTAACTGGTGCTTTTCGAGATGGGTGTCCCTGTAGGTGTCTTGGTGCTCTTGTGCTTGTAATCAGAACTTTTTAGCAGCAGTATCCCTCCCCTCCCCCCGGGGTGCCAGGGTGCATGCGCGGCACTGCTCATGATGCAGCAAACGTGCCAACGCACGCATACTGTCAACCGTCCCTCAGTTCTCAGGAAGAAACCGCAAGGGAACACCATCTACTGGAAGGCATGGGATGCGTAGTCCTAGGGATGGGGGTTCCACGACCACCACCCCCAAAAGAAGACGATGGGTGGTGATGGTCGGGGATTCCCTCCTAAGAGGGACTGAGCCATCCATCTGCCGTCCGGACCTGGAATCTCGAGAGGTGTGCAGCTTACCGGGAGCTCGAATTCAGGATGTGACTGAGAGGCTTACCAAGCTGATCAAACCTTCGGATCACTACCCCTTCCTGCTTCTCCACGTGGGAACTAACGATATGGCCAAGAATGACCTTGAGCGGGTTACTGCGGATTATGTAGCGCTGGAAAGAAGGACCCAAGAATTTGGAGCGCAAGTGGTGTTCTCGTCCATCCTCCCTGTTGAAGGGAAAGGACTGGGCAGGGATTGTCGAATTGAGGAAGTAAATGCGTGGTTGCGCAGGTGGTGTTGCAGAGAGGGCTTTGGTTTCTTCAACCATGGGACTCTGTTCCGGGCACAAGAATTGTTAGGAAGAGATGGGATCCACCTAACGAAGAGAGGAAGGAGCATCTTCGCGGGCAGGCTTGCAAACCTTGTGAGGAGGGCTTTAAACTAGGTTCATTGGGGGATGGTGACCAACACCCTGAGGGGAATGGGAAAGTCAGATACCGGGAAGGAATGCAAAGAGGAACGAGCAAGAAAGGAGGACCCCTGATTCAAATGGAGAAGATGGGGCGATCAACTGGTTATCTGAGGTGTTTGTACACTAATGCAAGAAGCCTGGGCAACAAACAGGAAGAACTGGAGGCCCTGGCCCAGTCCAAGAAATATGATTTAATTGGGATAACAGAGACTTGGAGGGATGACTCGCATGACTGGAGCACTGTCATGGAAGGGTATAGACTGTTCAGGAAGAACAAGCAGGAGAGAAAAGGAGGAGGAGTTGCACTATACGTAAGAGAGCACTATGATTGCTCAGAACTCCAGTATATAGAGGGAGAAAAACCTGTTGAGAGTCTATGGGTTAAGTTTAGAGGTGCAAACAACAGCAGTGATGTTGTGGTTGGTGTCTACTACAGGCCACTGAATCAGGTGGATGAGGTAGATGAGGCTTTCTTCGGACAACTGAGAGAAGCTTTCAGATCGCAGGCCCTGGTTCTCGTAGGGGACTTTAATCACCCTGACATCTGTTGGGAAACCAATACAGCAGTACACAGGCAATCCAGGAAGTTTTTGGAGAATGTTGGGGATAACTTCTTGGTACAAGTGCTGAAGGATCCGACCAGGGACCGTGCGCAGCTTGACCTTCTGCTCACAAACAGGGAGGAACTAATAGGGGAAGTAGAGGTGGGTGACAACCTGGGAAGCAGTGATCATGAGATGGTAGATTTCAGGATCCTGACCAAAGGAAGAAAAGAGAGTAGTAAAATACACACCTTGGACTTCAGAAAAGCAGATTTTGACTCCCTCAGAGGACTGATGGGCAGAATCCCCTGGGATGCTAACATGAAGAGGAAAGGAGTCCAGGACAGCTGGCAGTATTTTAAAGAAGCCTTATTGAAGGCACAGAAAGAAACCATCCCGATGCGTAGCAAGAGAGGCAAACATGGTAGGAGACCGGACTGGCTTACAGGGGAAATCCTTGGTCAACTTAAGCACAAAAAGGAAGCTTACAAAAAGTGGAAACTTGGACAAATGACCAGGGAGGGGTTTAAATGTATAGCTCGAGAATGCCAGGGGGTTATCAGGAAGTCGAAAGCGCAAATGGAACTGCGACTAGCTAAGGATGTGAAGGATAACAAGAAAGGTTTCCACAGGCATGTTAACAAGAAGAAGGTGATCAGAGAGGATGTGCGGCCCCTACTGGATGAAGGAGGTAACCAAGTGACAGATGATGTCGGGAAAGCTGAAGTACTCAATGCTTTCTTTGCCTCTGTATTCACGGACAAGGTGGGCTCCCGGACTAATGCGCTAAGTGACGCAAGATGGGATGAAGATCGACAGCCCTTAGTGGGTAAAGAACAGGTTAGGAACTATTTAGAAAAGCTAAATGTACACAAATCCATGGGTCCAGACTTAATGCATCCGAGGGTACTGAGGGAGTTGGCAAATGTCATTGAGGAGCCTCTGGCCATTATCTTTGAAAAGTCGTGGAGATCGGGAGAGATCCCGGATGATTGGAAAAAGGCAAATGTAGTGCCCATCTTCAAAAAAGGGAAGCAGGACGATCCAGGGAACTATAGGCCGGTCAGTCTTACCTCGGTTCCTGGAAAAATCATGGAAGGGATCCTTAAGGAATCCATTTTGAGGCACTTGGAGGAGAGGAAAGTGATTAAGAACAGTCAGCATGGATTCACAAAGGGCAAGTCATGCCTGACCAATCTGATTAGCTTCTATGATGAGGTAACTGGCTCTGTGGACATGGGAAAGTCAGTGGATGTGATATACCTTGACTTTAGCAAGGCTTTTGATACGGTCTCCCACAATATTCTTTCCAGCAAGTTAAGGGAATGTGGATTGGATAAATGGACGGTAAGATGGATAGAAAGCTGGCTAGAAGGTCGGGCCCAGCGGGTAGTGATCAACGGCTCGATGTCAGGATGGCAGTCGGTTTCTAGTGGAGTGCCCCAAGGTTCAGTTTCTAGGACCGGTTTTGTTCAATATCTTTATTAATGACCTGGATGAGGGGATGGATTGCACCCTCAGCAAGTTTGCAGATGACACTAAGCTAGGGGGAGAGGTAGATACACTGGAGGGCAGGGATAGAGTCCAGAGTGACTTAGACAAATTGGAGGACTGGGCCACAAGAAATCTGATGAGGTTCAACGAGGACAAGTGCAGAGTCCTGCACTTGGAACGGAAGAATCCCAAGCATTGTTACAGGCTGGGGACCAACCAGCTAAGTAGTAGTTCTGCAGAAAAGGACCTGGGTATTACAGTGGATGAGAAGCTGGATATGAGTCATCAGTGTGCTCTTGTAGCCAAGAAGGCTAATGGCATATTAGGTTGCATTAAGAGGAGCATTGCCAGCAGATCCAGAGATGTCATTATTCCCCTTTATTCGGCTCTGGTGAGGCCACATCTGGAGTATTGTGTCCAGTTCTGGGCCCCCCACTACAAAAAGGATGTGGACGCATTGGAGAGGGTCCAGCAGAGGGCAACCAAAATGATTAGGGGGCTGGAGCATATGACCTATGAAGAGAGGCTGAGGGAGTTGGGTCTGTTTAGTCTGCAGAAGCGAAGAGTGAGGGGGGATTTGATAGCAGCTTTCAACTTCCTGAAGGGAGGTTCCAAAGAGGATGGAGAAAGGCTGTTCTCAGTAGTGATGGATGGCAGAACAAGGAGCAATGGTCTTAAGTTGTGGTGGGAGAGGTCCAGGTTGGATATTAGGAAAAACTATTTCACTAGGAGAGTGGTGAAACACTGGAATGGGTTACCTCGGGAAGTAGTGGAGTCTCTATCCCTAGAGCTGTTTAAGTCTCGGCTTGACAAAGCCCTGACTGGGTTGATCTAGTTGGGATTGGTCCTGCCTAGAGCAGGGGGCTGGACTTGATGACCTCCTGAGGTCTTTTTCAGCTCTATGGTTCTATGATTCTTTCTCTACCATGGAGAGATGTTACAGCTCCGAAGCAGAGGGGAGGAGGGAGGGTCATGGAGTGCTCACAGGGACACCCATCTCGAAGAACACTGGTTACTACTGCACAAGGGGGGTAAACTCTCTTTTCTTCTTTGAGGAGTGTCCCTGTGGGCACTCCACTGTATGGAGTAGTATCTTGAGAATTTGGAAGGAGGGGCTTCGGACCTGATGTGTGGGAGGCCGAGAGGACTGCTGTATCAAACCTGATACACTGTGACACATGAAGTGTTTTGTAAATGTATGTGCGGAGGCCCATGTTGCCGCCCTACAAATATCCATGATGAGTATGGTATGGAGGAAGGCCGTGGAGGTGGCCACCGCCCTCGTAGAGCGTGTATGTGACTGAGTCAGTAGTGCCACCTTATTGATGTCATAGCAAGCTTTAATACAATCTGTTATTCACTTTGAGAGTCTCTGTTTCGAGACTGCATGCCCTTTGTTCATTTCCATAGCAGATCATCACAGTCTTGGAGAACATCTGAACTATTTTGTTCTATCTAGGTAAAAGGCAATCACCCTTCGAACATCCAAAGAGTGAAGTCATGCCGCATTAGCATCAGGATGAGGCATTTAATGAAAAACAGGCCAGTATATAAGTTCATTGAAATGGAACTAAGACACTATCTTTGCAAGAAATTTTTTATGTGGTCTTAGTACGACCTTGTCTTTGTAGAAGATTGTAAATGGCAGATTCACCATGAGCACGGCCAACTCACTGACCCTTCTGGATGTTGTGATTGCGAGTAAGAAAGCCACTTTCATGGAAAGGTGTAACAAGGAGCATAATACCATCAGTTCAAACGGAGAGCGGGTCAAGGTGTTAAGGACTAGGTTGAGATCTCAAAAAGGCACTATGGGCCTTATTGGAGGAAAAATATTGTTGAGACCCTTTAAAAATGTCTTAGTGGTGGGGTGTGAAAAAATTGTGTGGCCTCTACACTGTCATGTTCACTAGAAATAGCCTCTAAGTGGACCTTTATTGATAAATTCAAAAGGTTCTGTTTCTTCAATGAAAGGAAGTACTCCAAGACTGTTATCAACTGTGTTGAACAAGGTCAAAGTGCTCTGTGTGTGGCCCACTTACAAAATGGCACCATTTCTGCAAATAGGTCTTTTTTGTACTCTCTTTGCGAGAGTTCATGATTAGATTCTGAACTTCGTCCAAAAAGGTGAGGTCCTGTGTGAACAACCTTGAAGGAGCCAAGCCTTGAGATGAAGCTTATGGATGTCAGGATGGAGAGTATGACCTTGGTCCTGAGATATTATGTCCAGGTATCGTGGAAGAGTAATCAGAGGAGCAATTGACAGTTGGGACAGGTAAGGGAACCAGGTTTGCCTGGGCCATGCAGGTGCTATCATGATGACTCTGGCTCTGCCCTGTTTTATTTTTTGTATGACTTTGATGAGGAGGGGAATGGGTAAGGAAGGCATACAGGAAATTGTGAGACCAACTGATCATCATAGCATCTCCCACGGAACTCTTGCTCAGACCCACTATGGAACAACACCTGATGCATTTGGTGTTGTGGGATGTGGCAAATAAGTCTATTTCCACAAAGCCCCACTTCTGGAAGATGCCTTTTGCTATGACTTCTAAGACCCATCGGTCTGCTGTGATCCTGAAGCATGCATGTTAAAAAAGTCTGAAGGCTGAAATGGTACTTATTGGCAGGTGGAAATGATGTCAAATTCAGAACCACATGTTCAAAATGCCTGCCTGCCACTGGAGGACTGAGACATGGTAGGTTGCTCCTGAGGCTGCCTATGCTTCTATTATCTCTGCCTATGTCTGAGGTCATAGCTTCTCTGGGAGGAGGACAACAATGATGCCCTTCCACGGGGCATGTAAAGACAGCTTAATTTCTTTTTGGGCTGGGGGGACATACATGCCCTAGGTCTTTAGTATAGCACGCAAGTCCTTGAGCAAATGCAGTCAAGCATTTGTAGTGGTAGAAAAAAAGCTTTTGTCCCTCAAAGGATAGGTCCTCAACAGTGTCTGCACCTCCCTAGGGAATCCAGAGAGGTGAAGCCAGGCAACCTGTAACATGACTACTGATGTGGCCAAAGATCTTGAGGTAGTATCGGCTGCATTGAGAGAAGCCTGCAGTGCTGTTTTTGCTATGAGGACTCTATCTATGTTGGACTTAAATGAAGATTTATAGTCCTCAGGCAACTATTCAATAAAGGTTTTCATTTTTTCAAAATGATGGTATGTGTACTTTGCTAGTAATGCTGAATAATTCGCTACCTGATCTGGAGGGATGCTGAGGAGTATAATTTCCTACCCAGAATGTTCAGTCTCTTCCATTCTTTGTTGCAGGGAGTGGATTTATACTGGGTCTGCTTGCCCTGTATGGGCTGCATCCACTACGAGGGAGTTTAGTGCCAGGTGGGCAAACAAAAATTCAGCCCCTTTGGCAGGAATGTAATACTTCCTGTCAGCTCTTTTTGAAGTTGGTGAAATCAGTTCTGGTGTCAGCCATAAAATCTTTGCAGGGTTAAGTATGTCCTCGTTGACTGGCAAGGCTATTTTAGATGACAGGGAAGCCTGTAATATGTCAGTCAACTTGTGTTGAACCTCAGAGACCTCGACTAAGGAGATGTCGAGGGAATCGGCCACTCTCTTGTATAGGTCTTGTAAAGACTTGAAGTTGTCGCCCGCCATTGGTGGAGGAGGCATTATCAACTTGTTGGGGGAAGACAATGAGATATATGAAGGAGGCAAGGTATCTTCCTCCTGTGTGCCCTCCAGATCTTCCAGCTCCTCCTGTGTAATGTCGGATCTGGTGGATGCAGGTGGTTTGGGAACCACTGCCTGACGTCTTGCTACCATTGTCAACTGTGGTGTTGGTGCCTGAGCTTTTATGGAGCCCCAAGGATCCCATTCCTGCCAAGGTTGTGGGAGTGGAATGGGAGGGAACCATGGAAATGGTGGCCACATCTGGGGCTGACTCTGCTGTTGCTGTTTTTGCAACTGTCAGGATGGCTTCGGGGACAAATGTCGTGGAGAAAAGGAGATTTCTTCCTCATCCTCATTGTCTGTAGAGAAGGGAGGGGCTGAGCTTGATGGTGTAGCTAGTCTGCTTGGGCCCTCTAATATAGGTGTAGCATCAGTCACGAATAACGGTGTGCCCGGTACCGACACGACCACCAGCTCTTGATGAGTGTTAAGTGGCCTTGGAGGAGAAAAGGTCGGTGTGGAGGGTTGGACTCATTGTGGTACCATCTCACCCCGTGCCTTCGATGTGGTCAGTACCAGGGAGTCCTCGGTACATGGTGTCAGTACCAACTTCGTCAGTGTCTATATCGATGGTTCCTGTCAGCCCTTAGATGTGGTCTGCTGTGGTGGTTTGGGTACCAACTAGGGATGTTTTAACTGATAACCGGTAAGCCTCACCCTTAATGGGTGAGGCTTACCCGTTATGGTTAACTGGTGGAGGCTGGAGCAGTCCTTCACCTGTCGCAGGCCCGGCTCGGCATGCTGTGGACAGAGGCACTCTAGCCTGGCCTGACTGGCCCTTGTCAGCAGCTGGCGGGCTTGCTCCAGCCCACCCAGGCTGGCACAACTCCCCCTCCCCCCCACCTGCCGTTTAATCGGTAAACCGATTAAACTTAATGTTTAACCAGTTAACTAATTAAGCAGAATTTTACATCCCTAGCACCGACTGCATCAGTACCGATATTGCTGGTACCAACAGCGCAGGGGCAGTTTTTTTTGGCTTTAGTAGCAAGGCCGCAGGGCATGTGTCTATTGAGGACACTGCCCCTCAGGGTTTGTCCATACCGAACTTCCCCAGTGACTGCATACTCCCTGAAACCTGTACCTTGGGAGGCAAGGCGAATTTCTGCTAAGGGAATAACTTCTTGAGTGGTCTGTGTGCCGAGGGTGAGGTGTGCTTCCTCTTAGCAGTTTTCTTGGCTGGAGGCTTCCTTGGAGCAGATGACCCTTGGTCCGAAGGGTTGGTGAGGTACAGGTTGGAGAGACCTGGGATACCAATTCCGAGGCTGGCCTCTCTACTTTCTCCATTGTGAGGAGTTTTAACTGAAGCTCTCACTTTTGAAGATCTCAAAGACAGTTCCTCGGAGAATGATCTTGCCCCCAACATCAAATACACCGGGCATGCCCATCAGAGATGGGAATAGACATTCTGCATGTCAGGCATCATTTAAATCCAGGAGAGCCTGGCATGACTACTCTAATCCTAATAACTACTACTAAGAGAAAAAAACTTTTTTTTAAAACTAACAATTAAAGGGGGGGAAATGCAACAAGAGAAAGATCTAATCCTATCTAATAAGTATCCAACTTACTAACAATGACACTATCTAAGAGTAAGCACAGAGAGCAGCTGGGGTCCAACTAAGCTGGGAGCGGTTGATAAGGAGCCGAGGGACAGTTGAGGGCACGCGCACGTTGGCACATTCGCTGTGCCGCAAGCGGTGCCATGTGTGTGCACTGGCACTTGGGGTGGGGGAATACTGCTGCTAAAAAGTTCTGATTACAAGTGCAGGAGCACCAAGACACCTATAGTGGAGCACCCACAAGGACACTCCTCAAAGAAGAACTCAAAATTTTAAAATCTATCATTTCAGACAGATATGTGCCACTCAGCTCATGAAATATATGGAACAGATGAATTCTGAGTAGTAAAAATAGGAGACTAAAAAGACTATAGGTAACAGTTACATGTTGGGAGTATATTTGGTGTCAGTTAAATATGATTCCAGTACTTCTTAAAGCACGTAAGGATGTTTCAACTAATCAGAAGTCTGAAATAGCTCACTACTCCCAATACCATAATTCTGCATATAGCATACCTCATCTGATAGGATTAACTAGTCTTAAATTATTGCATTTAAACTGTTAGACCAAGTCATTTTAGAGTTAACTATAGGGGTGTGTGGGAGAAAGAATCTTAACTTACAACACTCATTTAATATTTTAGTACTGTATCATAAATATGTGTTATCTTGTGACTGCTTTTGTTTATTGCAGGGGTGGGCAATAATTTTTGGTGGGGGGCCACTCCAAGAATTTAAGTGGTCAAGGGCAGTACTCTTCCATGATATTAATGGAGAAGGTGCAGGGTCTGGGATGGATGTTGAGTGCAGAAGGGAGCTTGGGGTAAGGGATTGGGTACACCAGATTTATGGGATCTGGGAGGGAGTTTGGGTGAAGCAGGGGGTTGTGACCTGGGACAGGACATCGGTGTTGTCATAACTATGAGGGCTGACCAGCAACCTGGTGACTAAAGGGTTAACTATGTCTCCTGTCCCTAGCCAGGTATCTGGTCAGCCAACAACAATGCAGGTAGGGACTTCAAACTAGGACAAAGGAATTTTTATTTTTTCCCCTCCTTTGCCAGAGGCAGAGCGGTTTCTTCCAAGTAACAGGGAGATGGGAAGGCCTATCTCTCTCCAAGAAAAGTCTTCTCACAATGTGTAAGTAGGGCAAAGTTTAGCTAGTCCATCAGGTTTTATTTGTTTTCTGGTTTGGGAATGTGTAAATGATGTCTGTGCTATTAAAAGTGGTTTTTCTCTCTTTTGTAACTAAGTTTTGAGCCCAAGGAGGGGGTGTCCCCCATGAGTTTATTAATCGGTGGCTCTTTTTCATCTAGTCACTGTGCTTGCAACTATGGTTTTGTTTTGATAATAACAATTTCTTTTTCTTCTAATTAACCTGGTATTGGTTGATTTTGGTGTCCTAGTTTTACCTGTAAGGTCTGGCCATCTGGCTGGCTAAGGAGTAAGCTACCACAGACTGCAGCTTGTTTTTCTCTTTTCTTTTTCAAGCTCTTTGGGGAAAAAGAGCTTGAGGTACCCCTGAGGTTTTAGGGAGGAGGTTTCCCAAATGATCTCTTCCCTGGTTTTCTTGGAATACTTGGGTGGTGGCAGCAGATATTCCCCAAAATCGGTATTAGGATTTTGGGGGGAAGTTTTTGTACCAAAGCCTGTAGAGACCAGGTTTTGGGGTGTTTTTGTGGGCCCCCATTTCTGCATTTGTCATGCCAGAGTGGGGAACAGACTTGACAAGTGTGCAGGATGGAGTGCAGGGTCTGGGAAGGGATATGGGTGCAGGAGAGTATTCTGACCTAGAGCAAGGGCATAGGAGGAAGTGTGGGGTCTGTGAGAAGGCTGTGACCTGGAGGAGCATTGCAGAAGGGGATGAAGGGTCTGCTACGGGATTGTGACCTGGGGCAAGAGTGCAGGAGGGGTTGCAGAGATCTAGGTTGTGACCAGCGGTATGGCATTGGGGTTCAAGGTCTGGGAGGGGGCTGTGATGTGGAAGAGCAGTGTAGGAGGGGTTGCAGAGTCTGGGAGAGGCTATAGGAGCAAGGATGCAGAGGGTTTGAGTTATGTGAAGTAGGAGGTACAGGAGAGGGCAGAGGGCTGGGGGAGAGAGGGAGGGACTGGAGTGCCAGAGGCAGGCTCTGGCTGGGAGATTCTTATCTGGGTGGCTCCAGACCAGCAGCCTTACCCAGCAGGTTCCTCAGCCAGGCAGGGACCATACGTGCTGCTCTGAATGCTGTGCGCCCAGGGGAAGGGGAAAAGGGGTACTCACATGCTGCCTGTCCTCAGAATAGGACTATCACAAGGTGCGCCCCCTATCATGGGGCATGACCTCCCTCCCCCGCAATACCAACCTCAAAATTCAGTGTCCATTACTCAGGGAAAATATGGCCTCACGGGCCTAATCCGAAAGTCCAATGTCCCTTACTCAGGGGAAATACGGCCCCGCGGGCCTAGTCCAAAGGTTCAGTGGCCTAGAGGCCTGAGTAGCAGGTGTGCTCTCCCTGGCTGTTGGAGAGCCGACCACCAGTTGGGGTGAGTGTAGGGGGACCCGGGCCCACGTACTCCACCGGGTGCCGATCAAGGGCCCTGTTGGAAGTGGTGACTGCACTGCCAGCTCAGTGGGAGGTCCACCCGCAACACACTGAGCTCCCAGGAGGGTATCCCTCCGCCCTGGGTCACTTTGTACCGTCTCTGGAGGGGCTTCAGTCCCCGGATTGCAGCACGGTGTACCTGGACCTTGCGGCTGTCCCCCAGTCACGGGGTAGTCTCTGGGGTTGCAGTGGTGGCACCTACGATGGGGTCTGAAGCTCCAGAGAGTGCTGCGGCTGGGACGACTGCTCAGTTTGTTCCTCCGGCGGCGGCAGCAGCAGCTAGGTCTGCGGCTGGGGTTGCTGCTCGGAGGACAACTGCGTCAACGAGGCTGGCTCAGGAGCTCCAGCCTGAACTCCCTCCCTGCTTGCAGCTCCCCCTGAATGAGCTGGCCTCAAGCCTATTATACAATCCCCACACCGGCAGCATGCCCAGCTGGCTGAAAGGGGTGGGGCTTTCTCCACCCATAAGCCATTCACCCCTCTCTCTAGTGTGGGGTATATCCATCCCATCACAAGGACGCACCCATTGGCTGGAAACCGGCCAATGGGAACTTCAATGATTGTGCTGGCAGTGGGGGCAGCAAGCAAAGCCTCATCACCCGCCTCTTCCCAGGCTCAGGCTCTGTGTTCAGAAAGCTGCTCTGACCAGCGTGGGGGGGCACCCGCAGGCTGGATCCAGCAGCTTGGTGGTCCGGACCTGGTCAATGGGCCATATTTTGCCCACCTCTGGCTTATACCCCAGGGCAGCGGTTCCCAACTGCTGGGCTGCCAGGTTGTGGCGGCTCTAGGGGCCAGGGCTGGAGTACACTGCTCTCACTATGGCTGTTGGGAAAGGCATGTCCTGGGCAGGGGCAGGGTCTCCTCCCGGCCACAGAAGAGCAGTTTGCTGCATGGCAGGAGGGCCATGTGGAGTGGCTCCGCACAGCCCTCCTGCCGCACAGGGAAGTGCTCTTCCATGGCTGGGAGAGACCCCGCACTGTGTGGCCCTCCGGCTGCACAGCGAAGAGATCTGTGGCCAGAGGGGACCCCACCTCTGCCCAGTGCTGGTTGGCTGAGAGGCAGGGCAGGACACAACATGCCTCTCCCAACAGCTGCAGTGAGAGTGGAAGTGCTGGGCAGTGTACCCTCGCCTCTGCTCCCAGAGCTGCTGTGATGTGGGCAGCAGTGTAGGACTAGGTGAGGGAGGTGGGGCAGGCACTGGGGGATCCAGGGGCAGGGGTAGTCCTGGGGGGCTCTGGAGGCTGAGCTAGTAGTGGGGGGTGCTCTGGGAAGGGGCTAATATTGGGGGCTGACACTGGGGAAGGCTCAGGGAGGTTTGGGTGCAGTGCGGATCTGGAAACAGGAGGCTGGTACTCAGGGTCCTGGTGGGGGGGCTCTAAGGGGCAGGGGGCTAACACTGAGGCATTTGGGATGGGGGGCTTGCACTGAGGGACTCTGAGGGGCAAGAAGAAGGTGAGGTTGTAAGTGTCTCCCCTTGCCTTGCACCGTAGTCCACAAAGCTGGACAGCCAGTGCACAATCCCTTGGCACAGTCTCTCCTGGAGCTCCACCTGGGGAGATGCAATTCTGTAACACTCTTTCTCAAAGCTGTCAAGTCCTGCTAATGACTTGACAGAAATTCATTATTTAACTGGATTATTCATTCAACCTGGGATTCATTTTTAGCCCTCACTATATTTTCTCGTTTGTTGCCTACAGTCTTTCTTTCTTTCTTTCTTCAATCAAATAAAACTACTTAACAGTTATTACATGAATTGGCTTTATGGACTCTCAAATTACACAAGAGATGTGGTTGTGCTATATGCAAGCTTCATGCTGCGATTTTTTTTTATGAAATAAGCAATGTTTGGAAGGCGATGGATCTACATGTCCTAGAAATGTTTGCATAGAGATATATATGACCAAGATCCCAACTATGCTGTCATTCATGCAGGGCTGAATTAAGATATGTTGAAGCCCTAAATTATGTCACTTGTAAGAGGCCCCATAGCATTACCAAAAATATGTATTATTCTAACTGAAAGGACAATGAAAATATAAATAATAAAGTTTTATATTTTGGATATATACCGGTTCATAGGCAAAGACAGACTAAAAACTAGTATTTTTTTTTTTTGTATTTGGAAGCCCTTCATAATCTGAGGCCATAAACTGTAACTTACTTTCCTTGTGCATAAATCTAGAACTGCACTCAAGACTATGGTTTTTCAATATAAAGAGGATTACAGTGGCGGACATCAGCAGGTCAAATATCTGAATGCTACATTATTTAATTTTATGCAATAGCATTCCTGGAACTACCCTTCTCGGCTCTTGTACATACCTTGTGGCAACCGGCTATGTTGAGGGATGTAAGTTGGTGGCAGTTAAATGCCAAAGCTTTGACAGTTTCATTTGTCAGTTGAAAGCAGTAAGAGACATCACAGTACTCTAGATCTTTTGCACCCTGGCAGAACTTCTGAAACACAGTTACAAACATCTAAATCAATCTCATGTACCTTTCTGAGACTGTATACTACATTTACACTAACCATTACGTCAATCACTGTAATTGATTATTTATTCTTTTTCTCATATTAAACATGTGGAATAAAATATATATTATCAATGAGATTACTCAGTTGGAGTTGCATTCTGAATAACTCCCAACAAAAAAGGAGGAAATGTACCAGGTGATTAGTTTTCATTTCTGATACTGGTAGATCACAAAGTGTGTCATTCACAAAGTATGTAATTTGGGGCCCCCATGGTGGCTGCCTCAAACATCCTATGGACTGGACCTGCGGGGCCCAGGGCAACCCAGGGGATTACCTGGTGAACCTGGCACAGGGTGGCAGCAGGGGTCAGCCTCCCCTGCAATCATTGTGGTGGAGGGAGCCTCCCCCACACTGATCAGCACAGCGGGATCTGGAGCAAGCCAGCAGACAGCTCTGCTCCACCCCACCACCCACCTCCCAGCCCATTTGCAGTGGCAAGCAGAGCACCTGATCCACGCCCCACTGACACAGTGAAGCAGAGCACAGTGGGCTGGGAGACTGGTGGTGGGGTGAAGCAGAGCTGTCTGCTGGCTCGCTCCAGATCCCACTGTGCTGATCAGTGTCGGGGAGGCCGACACCTCCTGCCACCCCACAGCAGGCCCCCCAGGTAATCCTCTGGCTTGCGTCGCTTGGAGGAGGGGGGCTTTGGGTAAGGGGTTCAATAGGAGTGGGAGGGGGTGGAGCAGAGGTGGAGCCTGCAGCTGGGGGTTGCCCCAGAACGTTCACCTGGGATAGTGGACATGGAGTTGCCCTGGACCCTGTGCTCCCCCCTCCACCCAGGGACAGCCCTGTTAGTGAGAAGAGTGGCAGGTGAAAGTGCATGATGAATCACAGAGAAATCACCTCCATGTATTTGGTACATACTATCAATAATAAAATATATCACACATACAGCTGTTACCCTAAAAACAGTATTTATCAATAATTATTATATTGTATCTGAGATATAGCAGTATTCCCCTTAACTTACAATATGAATTCACTGCAGCATCTCAGATGCTTTGATGTAGAAATTGCTGTTAAATGCTAACTTTTGGATGTATGCATGTATATAGGTAGGAACTGCTCGTATGTGGGGGTATACATACACCCACACCTTCCCAGACTTTGTAATTTCAACTTTTTTTCATTAACCAGTTTTTAAATCCTATCATCTGCATCTAGTGCTGCAGTTTGTTTTTTGAATCGGTATAATTATGATAGGTGAGCAACAGCTGTTTTTAAGCTTCAGAGGAGTAGCCGAGTTAGTCTGTACTGGAAAAACTTAAAAAACAACAAATAGTCTTGCAGCACCTTAAAGACTAACAAACATGTAGATGGTATCATGAGCTTCTGTGGACAAGTGTATGTCAGGCTGTGGTTATTTTACTTTAACTCTGGAGACAGTGCAAATACAGGAATTATAAACATTAGCTACTGTATCTTTCATATTTTAATGACAGTTTGCAGGGTGTTAATTGCAGTGCAGAAAACTTCCAAATCCTCAGTGACTGAATTTTTTTCTCCTCATGCAAAAGAGACCTAATTATCTTCAACATTAAATCCCCACATGTGATTAAGTCATCACTGCATTCCCAGCTAGGGTATGTGGTACAGACTGCAGCCAGAATTTCAGTGTTTGTGTGATATGCTTAAATCATTTTTATTGGATTTGTCAAGCTGCTACAGTCTGTCAAGTATACAGATTTAATATAAAAAAAATTAGGTACTGAAGCTGCTCTTAGCTCTAAACCTTTCCACTTAATTGTGAATACTACCATTAGTGCAAACATAGTTTTACAAATTATCACCTTAAGTCCTGGAAGAACATACCACAAAGTATTTTTATAACCTGTTGTGAATACTGGAGAACTCACTGCTGCCAAGAATTATTTTCCTTAACAAAAATAATATCTGGCAATCTTAACAACTGGCATATAATATGAAAAACTGATACAGAAAATTTGAATATTTTGTTATGTTGCATCCTTTGGGCAAACTACATTTTATTTTAAAAGGCTGAATATTTTGGAGGGGATAATCTATACAGGCCTCCAACTCAACCAAAAGGCAAATCAACCTTAGCAGCATGCCATTCCCACTGAATTTCATGCTCAGTGATGTGACAAAATAACTGATAATAACTAATAGTGAATTAGATGTGAGTTTGAAAGGGGATATTGTAACAGAAATGCAGTGTGGGGGGCTATATATACAGAGTTTGCATATCACTAACAAAGAAGGGGACAGTCACATTTTAAATAGCACTGGATGGATTGCTACTTGACTGAATATATTCTGGGCACTTCAGTACAAATAGTGTGTTAAGCAAGACACAAGGGCTATGTCTACACTGCCCCCGTTTTGCGCAAGAAATATGCAAATGAGGCAAAGCGTGGAATATTGCCACGCCTCATTTGCATAATTAACGAAGCTCCGTTTTTGCGCACAAGGCTTTTGCGCAAGAGCTGTTCTTCTGCATTTTTTTCAGGAAGAGTGGCTCTTGCGCAAAAACAGCCTCATTAATTATGCAAATGAGGCACAGCAATATTCTATGCGTCACCTCATTTGCATATTTCTTGCGCCAAACGGGTGCAGTGTAGACATAGCCAAGAAGTAATTCTTCTGCTCTACTCTACACTGAATTGGTCTCAACTGGAGTACTGTGCCCTGTTCTGGGCAACCCATTTCAGGAAATATGTTGCCAAATTGGAGAAGGTCCTGAGAAGAGCAACAAAAATGATTAAAGGTCTAGAAAACATGACCTATGAGAGAAGATTGAAAGATTTGGGTTTGTTTCGTCTGGAAAAGAAAAAATAATAGGGGACATGATAACAGTTTTCAAGCATCCAAAAGACTGTTATGAGGAGGAATAAAAATGATTCTCCTAAATCTCTGATGATAGGACAAGAAGCAACAGGGGCTTAAATTGCAGCAAGGGAGGTTTAGGTTGGACATTTGGAAAAACTTCCTAACTGTCAGGCAGTGTTCCCTGTAAGCTCTGTGCTCATGCAGCCACTCAGGAGACATTCAAATGCCACCTAGCTGATTAACAGAGCACCCACAGTTAGTTTTTTGTTGTTGTTGTTTCTACTGGTGGTACATATTCACACATGACTTGGTGCACATCAAAAATTTATTCTGCACATGGATGGAAAAGATTAGAGGGAACATTTCTGTCAGGGTGGTTAAGCACAACAATAAATTGCCTAGAGATTTTAAAGAGCAAGTTAGACATACACCTGTCTGGAAGATCTAGATTGTGCTTGGTCATGCCACAAATTAAAAGGAATGGACTTGATAACCTCTCGAGGCTCCTTCCAGTTCTATTCTACAATTCTATGATTCCCTAGATAGGAAAATCATCTAAAGGAGACAGGAAATTTCAATCTCTGCAATAATTCCTAGTATATCCACTTTGCAATCATTCCGTCTTTCTTATCCTCCAGCTTCCCTGGCAACATGGCTCTGGTAGTTGCTATGTATTTATGAGCTCTCTACTGACAGCTTACCTGTGGGGGAGTTTCTTACAGAGGTAGTGAGAAAGTTAATGTATTGACGTAAGGAGCTACATTCAATTTTAGGGAACTGACTTTATATGGATGAGAAACTGAATATTCTGCACTGAAGACAAGCTTTGCATTTAAACATCATGTGACATTCTTCTTGTTCCTTATATAAAAATCCAGATGGCCATATACTGGCTTTCATAAATTAGAAAAGATATTTCTATTCTGACATTGTTTGTGTTTCAATTACATGGATCATACAGGAAACTCCAGTCAGAACTGCTCTCTAAGGCATAAATTCTGCCAGTGGCTTTTCTGTAGATCTTTGTGCGTATGCAGGGTAAATTAATTCAATCCAGAGGCATCTGCTGAGGTGCAGTAGGAATTGACTTATTCCTATAATATATGGCTTTAGAGGGACTGATTTGAAGTCCTACAATGGAAAAAGCTGTGGGAGTCAAAGACTAGGCTTACCTAATGGCAATGCCAACACTTGCAGCTATGGGGGCCCCCACTGCTTATGGCATAAGTATGATGGCGAGTGAATAGGAGATCTCAGCATTTCTCTGTCACATATGGTGAGGAGTATTTATCAGCTGCAATTTAAAGTATAAACTGCAGCTGAAGTTTATATCCAATTCCAACTGTTATTCTCATTTGAAGTAAGATATAACTCCAATCTCATTGCCCACTGGCAAGTTTAATAGTCTTAAGTTCCTGATTTGTGTTGTTTTAATGTCATTGTGATATGCAAAGCAGGAAATGTATGTATCCATATTGATTTTGAGAAAATGCAGGGAAGGTAAATAATATAACACCTTTTATAGAGTCATCAAATAAAATACTATAATAATACTATTACCTGCTTTATGATAAATGAATAAAACACAGACCATTTTCTCTCCATTACAGGTAGCCATTCTGGACCATTAAATTTGAGATAGAAGTCAGCATAGGAGTCTGTCTTATTAAGAATGAAAGTTAATTCAGAAAGACCGTCTCTATTTTCAGTCATCTCAATCTAGCCACTGACATGGCCTATCACTTCTTTCTTTGGAAACTCTTTTCCCCTGGTTGCAGAGACTCTGTTTTTCTGATTTTCTACCTAGCTCTGTTCCATCATCCTTTCTGTCTCCAGCGCTTGCAGCCTCTCTCCACCTCAACATAGATACTATCACTAAATTCCTTTTAGAAAATGCTTATTCTTATCCATTTCCACTGAAAAAACTGTTGGTCAGGTTTTGGTCACATTGTTACATATCAGCTACCTCCTTCTCTGACCTGCCTGACACTCATCTCATCCACACACACAGTGGCCAAAATTCTGCCGCAAATCCCATCACTTTCTCCCTATTGTCTCCTGCATCAAATTCAAGCTCCTTCAAGATCTTCCACAAACAAGCTTCTTCCTACCTCTCTGGCCTTGTTACCTTTCACCTTCCAAAACTCCCTCTTTGCTTGATGCTCATCTAATCTCTTCATTTCCTTCTCCCACACTCACGTCAATACTAAAGGTGATCAAAAAAATTTTGACTCAATCTGTTTTTGTAGAAAAATGCAGTGTCATTGAAATTGAAATGTTTCAAGAATGTTTGATTTCAATGAAATTTGATTTTTCATACTTTTTTCTAAACAAAATAAAATTTTCAGTTGAAATTGAAAATTTCAAATTTATTTCCATTTGTATAGGAAAACTGACATTTTCTGTGAAAAAATTCTGTGAAAAGTTACCTGGTACCCGGGAGCAGCCCTCTGCCTATCAGCTCCCAGTCCTGCATAGGGCCACAGAGCACCCTGCCTACCTCAGCCCTGGACTCGAGTGCCCCCTCTGTTGTAGGCAGGGGCTGCTCCAGCTGGGGGGGGGGCACTTCAGCTCACCCATCCCTCTTTAATTGGTTAACCAGTTCAACACTATGTTTAAGCAGTTAACCAATTTAAACGGGATTTTACATCCCTAGTTAACATATAATTTCAGTAAGAGGTTCCCTCCATAGGAACTTCAAGCTGAGGGTGGCTTCAAAACAAAGGCTGTTGCTATACTGTATAATTTTCCCTTTCTGATTACCTTGTAAACCTATAACTGCTGTTAGCATGATTGTTAATAGAGAACACCTTCTAAACAAAGATACTGAATATGTTTTATTTTTAGACTACCATTATATAGAAAAAATATAAAGCAATACCTTAAGGCATACATCTCATGGTCACAACTGTAACCAAACAGCATCTTTATTTTGTATACAGAACAATATTAAAACTTCAGAATTGCAGCATAAATCAACCATTTTGGAAACAAAAATATATATGACATCAAAATGTTTCTAGTGAAACTCAATAAGGTCAGACTGAGATGGGGAAGAGGTGTAAACAAAGACAAGCTACAAGCAGGATCACAGTTGTGAAGGTTTTTGAAAGTGAGACTCATGAATTTAGAATTGATACATAAAAAGCTAATGAAGGGTCTCCATAATTGGAGAGTCACAGTTAATGAAATATTACAGGAAGATATTTAGCTGCTGTATTTTAGATTGAGAGAAGAGGAAACTGAGGAGGATAGAAAGGAGAATGTTACAATAGTTGATATTTAGAAAGGTGAGTATTTTAGAGATAATATAGGAGTGAAAATTTAAAATTCACTGATGGCCATAATACGCTGGCAAAAGGAAAGAGAAAAATGAGCAGTATCACATAGGGTGTGTTTAGACTACACCTCTCTGTCGACAGAGAGATGTAGATTAGGCACATCGAAATTGCTAG
This sequence comes from Pelochelys cantorii, assembly GCA_032595735.1. Lineage (NCBI taxonomy): Eukaryota > Metazoa > Chordata > Testudines > Trionychidae > Pelochelys > Pelochelys cantorii. The sequence continues at coordinate 324,393,444 of CM064326.1, read as the reverse complement.
TGAAGCAGGGATTTAAATATCCCATGCCTCATTATCATAAACATGGCTGCCGCTATTTTTTTAATGGAGTTTTTTCGGAAAAAAAACCAAACAAACAAAAAAACACCCAAAACGGCAGTCTAGATGCGGATCTGTCGAAAATAAAGCCTTTTTCGACAGATCCTGTAAACCTCATTTTTTGAGGAATACAGGATCTGTCGAAAAAGGCTTTATTTTCGATAGATCCGTGTCTAGACTGCTGTTTTTTCGAAAAAACTCCGCTTCGAAAAAAAGCGGTGGCCATATTTATGCTAATGAGGCACGGGATATTTAAATCCCTGCTTCATTAGCAATTTTGATGTGCTTGATTTGCATCCCTCTGTTGACAGAGGGATGCAGTCTAGATATAGCGTAAGACTGCACGATTGGCTGATGGATAGTGAATGAGAAGGTTTAAAAAGAAAGAAGCTCAGTTTTAGACATAGTTAATTTCAGAAAGCAGAGGGATGGCTAGGAGGACATCAGTCTACATCTCTATCAAAGGATCTGGTTAATTTTACCTGAATCCCCAAATCAGTGATCTTCCTACATTCAGATACAGAAAGTTCCTTCATTCTTCTAATGTGGCCAAGGACGACCAAACTCTGAAAACATGCCAAACAAATTTCAACTTTATATTATAAAATACATATATGTAAAATAACATTTTATTAGGATAGGTCATAATAATGTCCTAAACTTACAGAATCTAGCACCTGCCATCTGAGGACTATACCCTTTAAAGAAATTAGCTAACTTACCCAAACAATATCTCTGAGATATTGTCTCAGTTCTACAGGGAAAAGTGAGGCCCAGAGAGGTTGAGTTAGGGAGTTGCATGAAGTCACATAAAGAGTTCAAGATAGAGGGAGGAACCAGATTTCCTTCCTCTGTTCTTTCCTCCAGAAAATGATCCTTTTATGTAGCCACCCTCAGATGGTCTAAAAGTAAACATCATGTTGATTCTTTAAAGTTAGAAATAATTTTCATTACATACCAGCTCCTTAAATTAATACTTTTAAGAGTTCATTAGGGAGAACTGTCCATCTGATTTCCTATCTGCTTCCATTCATATTTAGAAATGGCTTTTGTGCAGATCCCTTCACTCCAGCCAAGTTAGATAAAATTACTGTGTGTTCTTTTAAGAAATTATTTGTTGAAAAAACAACAACAATGAACTTTTACATATAAATGAGAAAAGGAAGTAGAGGAAACAGAGATGCATGAACTGTTTTCACTTCCAATAAACAAATCAGCATTTCATAAAGTGAACCATTTCATGATTTGCTTGAAAATTTTTAACTGAAGCAAGAACTTTTTACACACAAGTCTACATGAACTATATGGGCAAAAACAAATACCAGTTGCAGTTCTTCAACCAAGCTTTATTTTCAAGTATTTTACATTTAAATTATGCTTCAAGGGCCAGATGATTCCTGTTAGGCACAAGCCAGAGATAGTAGACAGTCATACTACCCTAGTAAGAACTCCAGTGAACATTAAGCCTGCAGAAAACCGATCCTGTGCTCACAACTTCAACTATGGCAAGTCCCAACACTCGGAAGGGAAAACAGCTTAAATTTTCTTTTCCTGTTCACTGGGGAGCAAGGGCCAGCATAAATTGGCTATTCTTCTCAAACTCTAAGAAGAATAAGAGTTTTGGTGTTTAAAAATGTATACTGATGCCAAATGTCCAGGGAAATGTGTGCTTTACAGTAGTAAAACCAAAACAAAGTACAAAGCGAGCCTCCAGACAAATTTTTCTTGTTCTTTGAGAAAGTCATACATGAACATTTTAACTAGCACAAGAAGGAAACATGATAAAGAAAAATAAGTGTGTGTAGTCTGGTATCCAGATGTGGATACCATTGTGATGATGTTAGAAATGCAGATTTTGCCAATTCTGATAACCTAGAGCAGTGTTTCTCAATCAGTGGTACAAGTACCCTTAGGGGTACTCAAGAGAAGTCTCTGGGGGTACGTCAACATAACTGAAATTTTGAGAAAACTGAATTTTTGTTTTAAGTTTTACAGCGCTTTATTATTTTTGTACTTTTTACACCCAAAAATTTCATCGCCCACCCAGCTACAATTAAGTTGTTTAAACAAATGTGTTGCAATGGTAGAAAAAAAAATTGTGTGTCTGAAAACTGTAGGTACTGGGGGTACTTATACTTTTTTTTTTGTTTAAAAGGGGTACTTTATAAAAAAAAGTTGAGAAATACTGACCTCGACCACTAAAAAAATAGGCTTGGCAGAATTCAATTTTATTTTGTAAATCTGATAATTAATGTTGATTATTATTTTTATTTTTTCCTATTGTTTCCTATTTTAGTGTTTAAACAACATTTTTGGAGTTTCACAATGGGACTGCAGGGTCAGTGACACCCCAGGAACAAGGTGTGGCAAAGGATGTGATCCTGGCAGGGCACAGCAGAAACCTCCAGCCAGAACTGCAAAGAGGAGGATTAAACCTGTCCACCCTGCTGCTGAACAGTTCCTACCTGCAGACAGCTCCTGCATTTCCAATTGGTGAGTGAACAAGCGGGACTACAGAGGGCTCCTTACATTGTCATGGATTTAGGCACATGGTGAGGTAGGGCTACACTTGCCAACTGTTACTATTAGATTTGTTGTTGGGGTTTTTTTTTGTAAATTTCAGAGTGTCAGGTGAGATCAACATTTACTAACTGAAAATTTAAATTGAAAATTTCAGAGGGGTAGCTGTATTAGTCTGTAACTGAAAAAAACTTAAAACTTATTCAAATTGAATCTGTCATACTTAAAAATAGTAAAGATCAAGGAATTTGAAGCGCAAGTGGTGTTCTTGTCCTTCCTTCCGGTTGAAGGAAAAGGTCCGGGTAGGGATCGTTGAGTTGAGGAAATAAATGCGTGGTTGCGCAGGTGGTGTCAGAGAAAGGGCTTTGGTTTCTTCGACCATGGGACTCTGTTCCGGGCACAAGGATTGTTGGGAAGAGATGGGATCCACCTAACCAAGAGAGAAAAGAGCATCTTTGTGGGCAGGATTGCAAACCTAGTGAGGAGGGCTTTAAACTAGGTTCGTTGAGGGATGGTGACCAAAGCCCTGAGGTAAGTGAGGAAGTCGGATACGGGGAAGAAACACAAGGAGGAATGAGCAACAAAGGAGGACCTCTGACTTGAATGGAGAAAGTAGGGCAATCTACTGGCTATCTAAGGTGTTTGTACGCAAATGTAAAAAGCCTGGGAAACAAACAGGAAGAATTAGAAGCCCTGACCCAGTCAAAGAACTATCATTTGATTGGAATAATGGAGACTTGGTGGGTTGACTCACATGACTGGAGCACTGTCATGGAAGGGTATAAACTGTTTAGGAAGAACAGGTGGGGGAGAAAAGGAGGAAGAGTTGCATTGTATGTAAGAGAGCAGTATGATTGCTCAGCACTCCAGTATTTAGAGGGAGAAAAGACTGTTGAGAGTCTATGGGTTAAGTTTAGAGGTGGAAGCAACAGGGATGATGTTGTGGTTGGTGTCTGCTATAGACCGCCAAATCAGGTGAATGAGGTAAACGAGGCTTTCTTCGGACAACTGAGAGAAGCTTTCAGATCACAGGCCCTGGTTCTCATGGGGGACTTTAATCACCCTGACATCTGTTGGGAGACCAATACAGCAGTAGACAGACAACCCAGGAAGTTTTTGGAGAATGTTGGGGATAACTTCTTGGTACAAGTGCTGAAGGAACTGATCAGGGGCCATGCGCAGCTTGACCTGCTGCTCACAAACAGGGAGGAACTAGTATGGGAAGTAGAGGTGGGTGACAACCTGGGAAGCAGTGATCATGAAATGGTAAATTTCAGGATCCTGACCAAAGGAAGAAAGGAGAGTAGCAAAATACACACTCTGGACTTCAGAAAAGCAGACTTTGACTCCCTCAGAGGACTGATGGGCAGGATTCCCTGGGATGCTTACATGAAGGGGAAAGGAGTCCAAGAGAGCTGGCAGTATTTTAAAGAAGCTTTATTAAAGGCACAGGAAGAAACCATCCCGATGCGCAGCAAGAAAAGCAAATATGGTAGGCGACCAGATTGGCTTACTGGGGACATCCTTGGTGAGCTTAAACACAAAAAAGAAGCTTACAAGAAGTGGAAACTTGGACGGATGACTAGGGAGGAGTATAAATATATTGCTCGAGAATGCAGGGGACTTATCAGGGAGGTGAAAGTGCAACTGGAATTGCAGCTGGCAAGGGATATGAAGGATAACAAGAAAGGATTCTACAGGTATGTTAGCAATAAGAGGGTGATCAGAGATGGTGTGGTGGCCTTATTGGATGAGGGAGGTAACCTAGTGACAGATGATGTGAAAAAAGCTGAAGTATTAAATGCTTTCTTTGCCTCTGTCTTCATGGACAAGGTCAGCTCCCAGACTAACGCACTAGGCAATGCAGTATGGGAAAGAGGTGGATAGCCCTTGGTGGGGAAAGAACAAGTTAGGAACTATTTAGAAAAGCTAAACATACACAAATCCATGGGCCTGGATTTAATGCATCCAAGGGTACTGAGGGAGTTGGCAAGTGTCACTGTGGAGCCTTTGGCCATTATCTTTGAAAACTCATGGAGATCGGGAGAGATCCCGGATGATTGGAAAAAGGCGAATGTAGTGCACATCTTTAAAAAAAGGAAGAAAGACAATCCAGGGAACTACAGACCAGTCAGCCTTACCTCAGTCCCCGGAAAAATCATGGAGGGGATCCTCAAGGAATCCATTTTGAAGCACTTGGAAGAAGGGAAAGTGATCAGGAATAGTCAACATGGATTCACAAAGGGCAAGTCGTGCCTGACCAATCTGATTAGCTTCTATGATGAGGTAACTGGCTCTGTGGATATGGGAAAGTCAGTGGATGTGATATACCTTGACTTTAGCAAAGCTTTTGATACAGTCTCCCACAATATTCTTGCCAGCAAGGTAAGGGAATATGGATTGGATACATGGACTGTAAGATGGATAGAAAGCTGGCTAGACTGTTAGCCCCAACAGGTAGTGATCAATGGCTCGATGTCAGGTTGGCAGTCGGTTTCTGGTGGAGTGCCCGAAGGATCTGCTATAGGACCGGTTTTGTTCAACATCTTTATTAATGACATGGATGAGGGGATGGATTGCACCCTCAGCAAGTTCACAGATGACACTAAGCTAGGGGGAGAGGTAGATATGCTGGAGGGCAGGGATAGGGTCTAGAGTGACCTGGACAAATTAGAGGATTGGGCCAAAAGAAATTTGATGAGGTTCAACAAGGCAAGTCCTGCACTTGGGAAGGAAGAATCCCAAGCATTGTTACAGGCTGGGAACAGAATGGCTAAGTAGCAGTTCTGCAGAAAAGGACCTGGGTATTACAGTGGATGAGAAGCTGGATACGAGTCAACTATGTGCCTTGTAGCCAAGAGGGCTAATGGCATATTAGGGTCCATTAGGAGGAGCACTGCCAGCAGATCCAGAGAAGTGATTATTCCCCTTTATTCGGCTCTGGTGAGGCCACATCTGGGCTGTGTCTAGACTGGCCAGTTTTTCCAGAAAATCAGCCGCTTTTCCGGAAAAACTTGCCAGCTGTCTAGACTGGCCGCTTGAATTTGCGCAAGAACACTGACGATCTAATGTATGATCGTCAGTTTTCTTGCGCAAATACTGTGACGCTCCCGTTCGGGCAAAAGCCCTCTTGTGCAAATGCTTTTGCGCAAGAGGGCCAGTGTAGACAACCCAGAATTGTTTTGCGCAAAAAAGCCTCGATGGCTAAAATGGCGATCGGGGCTTTCTTGCGCAAAAGCGCGTCTAGATTGGCACGGACGCTTTTCCGCAAAAAGTACTTTTGCGGAAAAGCGTCCATGCCAATCTAGGCGTTCTTTTCCGCAAATGCTTTTAACGGAAAACTTTTCCATTAAAAGCATTTGCGGAAAATCATGCCAGTCTAGATGCAGCCCTGGAGTATTGTGTCCAGTTCTGGGCCCCCTCACTATAGAAAGGATGTGGACGCGTTGGAGAGGGTCCAGCGGAGGGCGACCAAAATGATTAGGGGGCTGGAGCACATGACCTATGAGGATAGACTGAGGGATTTGGGTTTGTTTAGTCTGCAGAAGGAAGAGTGAGGGGGGATTTGATAGCAGCCTTCAACTTCCTGAAGGGAGGTTCCAAAGAGGCTGGAGAAAGGCTGTTCACAGCAGTGATGGATGGCAGAACAAGGAGCAATGGTCTCAAGTTACAGTGGGAGAGATGTAGGTTGGATATTAGGAAAAACTATTTCACTAGGAGGGTGGTGAAGCACTGGAATGGGTTACCTAGGGAGGTGGTGGAATCTCTATCCCTAGAGATTTTTAAGTCTCAGCTTGACAAAGCCCTGGCTGGGTTGATTTAGTTGGGATTGGTCCTGCCTTGGGCAGGGGGCTGGGCTTGATGACCTCCTGAGATCTCTTCCAGCTCTATGATTCTATGATAATGAAAAATGTAATATCCTTCATCCTGACTCCTGCTGAAAATAAAGGTTTAAAACAAACAGTGACTCCCATTGCCAGCTTAGGAGTAGAAGTAGGGATGTCTGCAGGGGGGTCAGGCTGACCTGGGAGGTAGGATTATGGATTCGGGGGGCTGGGTGAGCTCAGGAGGTCGGGGGTGGGGCTGGCATTGGCAGCAGGAATCGGGCCTGTACTCATTGGTATAAAGTGCATGTTGTATATCTTTGTCTAAAGAATACCTAAAAGGGTATTAAAAGGAGAAAGAAGAAACATTATTCTCTTTTAACCTCTGATGATAGGACAAGAAGAAATGGGCTTAAATTGCAGCATGGGAGGTTTAGATTGGATATTAGGAAAAACTTCCTGTCAGGGTGGTTAAGCACTGGAAAAAATTGCCTTGGAAGGTTGTGGAATCTCCATCATTGGATATTTTTAAGGGCAGGTTACACAAATAACTGTCAGGGATGATCTAGATCAGGAGTCTGCAACCTATGGCTCTCCAGCCAAGTACAGCTCAGTGTGGAACCAAATATGGCTCTTTTGTCATTCCCAAAATACATGCAACTTTTTAAATTAAAATGAAAAATTAATTCAAAAGTTATAAATGTGTAATTACTACTGTAGCTTGAATGTGTGCATGAACCTGAATATGACCAGTTATGATGTAAACTTCAAAGAAATATGCAAAAAGATGCAGCAGCAGAAGTGCCATTAACTAAAGGCTGTGAGTACAATGTTTCATTTATGCTATTATTAATCATCATGTCAATTATCAATAATATCAAGTTGTATATTTTCAGTTATGCAAATGGGCATTCTTATACTGGCTCTTTGTTGACCATGTAGTTTGGCACTTTGGTATGCAAAGTCTGACTTAGACGGTGCTTGATCCTACCATGAGTGAAGGGGACTGTACTTGATGACCTCTCGAGATCGCTTCTAGTTTTAGTATTCTATGATTATTGCTTGGCATCATGGGGTTTGGGCTCCTGGCAGCTGCAGCAATTTTACCCCAACCCACCACGCTCTGCCCCACCAGCTCCTAGTGTCACCCACTGCTTCACCAGCTGCCAGCACTCTAGTGCTGCTAGAACACATCTGTGCCAGGTTGACCCTATCCATTGCCTTTCCATCCCAGACCCCTCTCTTTTCTGGGACCACAAAGCACAGAAAGCCCCCTTGTCCCCTAGCACAGAGCCACCCTATGACTCTCCATCATCTCTCACCCCCTTTCCCAACACTGTCTCAAGAAAGGCTGGGTGGACTTGCCATTCTGTAGCATCAAACCTGGATTACCATGGTCTGATCCAGAGTTTACTGCAAGAAAGTCCAGGAAGGTGGATTTCAGAATGTAAGCAACAGGACACTGATTGTGACTGGTGAGGTTTTTTAATTATATAAACCTCATTATAATTATACATAAGATTACAATATAATTACATTATAATTATATAGTTAGGCACTATCAATATTTAACTTACAGCCTGCAACTGTCCTTGAAGTTCACTGTAACCAGATTTCACCTGTCTAAGAAAATGTTCAGTGGGGCCCATATAAGCTGATTTGTCCCAGCCCACGGGGATGGCCCTGGTTATAGTGGAATTCATCACTAACAATTTTTAAATTAAGAACTGGTGTTCTCCTAACATGTGCCTTAAGCATTATTTTGGGGAAATACTACGGATCGTGTTATACAGAGGTCAAACCAGATGATCACATTGATTTATTCTGGCCTTGGACTCTATAAATATATGATCTATCCACCAGGTGAGAGATGACAAAACTCTATCTGGGACACATACAAACTTGTTCAGATGATAAATGTGACGAAAACATACTGATTTTAGTCACATCTGCAGATGCAATACATGAGGTGCAGCCTGGCATGAGGGCTCACATGCAGCCATGTGATTTAAGAGCTTCAGACAATTACTCACAGTGGTGTATAATCCTTGAGGGACACACACAGGTCATGTATAGCCTGGAACATGTAAAGAGGTAGAAAGATTCTGACAGAAGTTGAACATAGGACTGCCCTCAATGAACTCTACTCTTTGACTTTTCTTTGTTTATTTTACTTTTCTTTCAGTCCCAGAAAGCTGAGCAGCTGAAAGGTTTGATGGACAGCAGCCTCCTCAGTACAGGATCTTTCAAAAAAGGGTTTTTTTTTCCCGAAAGAACTGCGTCTAGATGGCGGTTTCACTTTCAAAATACCCTTTTTCGAAAGAATGCTGTGACGCAATTATGCAAATGAAGCATAGGATATTTAAATCTGCACTTCATTTACACTTTCGATCTGCCTAATTTACATCCCTCTTTCGACAGAGGGATGTAGTTTAGACATGCCCTTAATGAACAGGTGGCATTTCTTCTAGAACTCATAAATAATGTGCAGTATACATTTCTCATTTTAGTACAGACTCATGAGGGGGTCCCTAAAGAGGAACTGAGTAGAGAAGTAGGAGAGGGTGAGACAGAAAATGCAGGTTATATCCTCATTTCACCATGCTAAGAACTAATTTGTCCAAGATGATGGACTGCCACACATGTAGGAAATGGGATTACTTGTCCCCAAAAGGGGGAAAAGACCAATAAGATCATAATTGGACTGTTTACTGTCCTTGACATAGGAGTCAAACTGACTGCTTCAAAGTCAAACTTAGATAAAGGGCCTGAGGAAGTACAAAGTATAGGCCACCCTCTCAGTGATCTCTACTTTCTCATATACTGGACAGCCTGACAGAAGGGCTAAATAGCTGCCTAGTTTGATAATATGGACAATATTTTGTTCTCTTTGTAGCTGTAGTATAGAAGCCTAAGGACTTTAGAACCACTCTTGAGTCCTTTAAGGTATGTAAAGTCTCATCAGTTTTGGATGAAAATATAATTTACATATTTCAAAGGAAAGGTCCTCTGTAGTCTGTTGCACCTCCATAGGAATTCCTGAATAGCATGATGGCTTACTAACAGCCATCACCATAGGGGCCACCACATCCCAATAGACATAATAAGTCCCTCACTGCAGTGTAAGTCTCAAGCACTATCGGTACTGACATGGGGATAGTCTTACTGCAATCAAAGAAGTCTAATCAATCACAACCAAAGAAATGGCTGATCTCAGTGACCTCAGGAGGGCACTGGAGTCAACAGCTCAGATCTCTCTGTATAAGTCATTACTGGGGAGCACGAGCCAAAGGATATGCTTTTCAATCAGTATCACACTGACCATCTGTGGAGGAATCCTGCTTCCTGATCTTTAAGGAACCCTTGACCAATTTCTTTTCATGTTTCTGAGACTGGTAATGCTCTGAAGGCCTCATCCTTGAGGAACTAGAGCTATTGGTCCAGGAAGTGAAACCAGATATTATAGGAATAACAGAAACATGGTAGAGTACTAGGCATGACTGGAGTACAGGTATTGAAGGGTATATGCTGTTTAGGAAAGACAGAAATAAAGGTAAAGGTGGTGGAATAGCATTGTATATCAATGATGAGGTAGATTGTAAAGAAATAAAAAGTGATGGAATGGAGAAGACAGAGTCTGTCTGGGCAAAAATCACATTGGGGAAGAAAACTATCAGATCCTCCCCTGGGATAGTGCCTGGGGTGTGCTATAGACCACCGGGATCTAATTTGGATATGGATAGAGACCTCTTTAATGTTTTTAATGAAGTAAATACTAATGGAAACTGCGTAATCATGGGAGACTTCAACTTTCCAGATATAGACTGGAGAACAAGTGCTAGTAATAATAATAGGGCTCAGATTTTCTTAGATGTGATAGCTGATGAATTCCTTCATCAAGTAGTTGCTGAACCAACAAGGGGGGATGCCCATTTTAGATTTGGTTTTGGTGAGTAGTGAGGACCTCATAGATGAGATGGTTGTAGGGGACAACCTTGGCTCGAGCGATCATGAGCTAATTCAGTTCAAACTAAATGGAAGGATAAACAAAAATAAATCTGAGACTAGGGTTTTTTATTTCAAAAGGGCTAACTTTAATAAATTAAGGAAATTAGTTAGGGAAGTGGATCGGACTAAAGAATTTATGGATCTATAGGCAGAGGAGGCCTGGGATTATTTTAAGTTAAAGCTGCAGAAGCTATCAGAAGCCTGTATCCCAAGAAAGGGGAAAAAATTTATAGGCAGGTGTTTTAGACCAATCTGGATGAGCAAGCATCTCAGAGAGGTGATTAAGAAAAAGCAGAAAGCATGTAAGGAGTGGAAGATGGGAGGGACCAGCAAAGAAAGCTACCTTATTGAGGTTAGAGCATGTAGGGACAAAGTGAGAAAGGCTAAAAGTCATGTAGAGTTGGACCTTGCAAAGGGAATTAAAACCAATAGTAAAAGGTTTTATAGTCATATAAATAGGAAAAAAACAAAAAAAGAAGAAGTGGGACTGCTAATCGCTGAGGATGGAGTGGAGGTTAAGGATAACTAGGCATGGCCCAATATCTAAACAAATAGTTTGCTTCAGTCTTTAATGATGCTAATAAAGAACTTAGGGATAATAGCAACATAACAAATGGGAATAAGGATATGGAGGTAGATATTACCATATCCGAGGTAAAAGCCAAATTTGAACAGCTTAATGGGAGTAAATCGGGGGGCCCAGATAATCTTCATCCAAGAATATTGAAGGAACTGGCACATGAAATTACAAGTCCATTAGCAAAAATTTTTAATAAATCTCTAAACTCAGGGGTTGTACCATTTGACTGGAGAATTGCTAATATAGTTCCTATTTTTAAGAAAGGGGAAAAAAGTGACCCGGGTAACTATAGGCCTGTTAGTTTGACATCTGTAGTATGCAGGGTCTTGGAAAAAATTTTGAAGGAGAAAGTAGTTAGGGACATTGAAGTTAATGGCAATTGGGACAAATTACAACATGGTTTTACAAAAGGTAGATCGTGCCAAACCAACCTGATCTCCTTTTTTGAGAAAGTAACAGATTTTTTAGATAAAGGAAATGCAGTGGATCTAATCTACCTTGATTTCAGTAAGGCATTTGATACAGTACCACATGGGGAATTATTGGTTAAATTGGAAAAGATGGGGATCAATATGAAAATTGAGAGGTGGATAAGCAATTTGTTAAAGGGGAGACTACAGCAGGTCATACTGAAAGGTGAACTGTCAGGTTGGAGGGAGGTTACTAGCGGAGTTCCTCAGGGATCAGTTTTGGGACCAATCTTATTTAATCTTTTTATTACTGACCTTGGCACCAAAAGTGGGAGTGTCCTAATAAAGTTTGCAGATGACACAAAGTTGGGAGGTATTGCCAATTCAGAAAAGGATTGGGATATCATACAGGAAGATCCGGATGATCTTGTAAATTGGAGTGATAGCAACAGGATGAAATTTAATAATGAGAAGTGTAAGGTTATGCATTTAGGGATTAATAACAAGAATTTTAGTTATAAGCTGGGGACACATCAGTTGGAAGTAACGGAAGAGGAGAAGGACCTCGGAGTCCTGGTTGATCATAGGATGACTATGAGCCGCCATTGTGACATGGCCATGAAAAAGGCTAATATCGTCTTGGGATGCACTAGGCGAGGTATTTCCAGTAGGGATAAGGAGGTGTTAGTGCTGTTATACAGGCATTGGTGAGACCTCATTTGGAATACTGTGTGCAGTTCTGGTCTCCCATGTTTAAGAAGGATGAATTCAAACTGGAACAGGTACAAAGAAGGGCCACTAGGATGATCCGAGGAATGGAAAACCTGTCTTATGAAAGGAGACTCAAGGAGCTTGGCTTGTTTACCTTAACCAAAAGAAGGCTGAGGGGAGACATGATTGCGCTCTTTAAATATATTAGAGGGATAAATACCAGGGAGGGAGAGGAATTATTTAAGCTCAATACCAATGTGGACACAAGAACAAATGGATATAAGCTGGCTATTAGGAAGTTTAGACTTGAAATTAGACGAAGGTTTCTAACCATTAGAGGAGTGAAGTTCTGGAACAGCCTTCCAAGGGAAGTAGTGGGGGCAAAAGACCTATCTGGCTTCAAGATTAAGCTAGATGGGTTTATGAAGGGGATGGTTTAATGAGATAACATGGTCTTGGTAACTAATTGACCTTTCACTATCAGTGGTAAATAGGCCAATGGAGGGATGACAGGAGTTACTATAGAGAACTTTTCCTGGGTGTCTGGCTGGTGAGTCTTGTCCACATGCTCAGGGTTCAGCTGATCGCCATATTTGGGGTTGGGAAGGAATTTTCCTCCAGGGTAGATTGGCAGAGGCCCTGGAGGTTTTTCGCCTTTCTCTGTAGCATGGGACACAGATCACTGCTGGAGGATTCTCTGCATCTTGGGGTCTTTAAACTATTTGAGGACTTCAATATCTGAGGTATAGGTGAGAGGATTATTCCAGGAGTGGGTGGGTGAGATTCTGTGGCCTGCATTGTGCAGGGGGTCAGACTAGATGATCATAATGGTCCCTTCTGACCTTAAAGTCTATGAGTCTATGAAAATGATCCTGTGACACAGACCTCCTGTGGCTCTGATCTGCAGGAACAGTTGGAAGAGCACTTCAGGAAAGAGTCATGGAATTGCTTTCTCTGGACAATGGAGGTGGTTCTGACACGCATCTAAATGCTCCCTCCATCAAGATGTAACAAAGGTGCTCTTCCCTCAGACCTTTTGTCCTGGTCGGGAAGCTGAGATAAATGGATCTCCTGTCCTGGCATTGTTCAAGTCCCTTAACTCAATTACTTTTTGTTTTTCTTCATTTAAATAATTGCTCGGGGAGGAGGGACTGGAGATGAGAGGTTCAGTAACGCACTCTGCTCCAGGGAGAGAAGATTACCCCATCAGTCCTCTCTCATTGCAGCAGCGTGGGGCCAGGGGAGACACGCCTCTCCCTGGCTGCTGCAGTTACAGCAGGCAGAGTCAGGGGGAGAGGTGAATGTGCCCCGGCTGGGGCAGGTCCAGGTTTGTCTGCCCCTTGTGCTCCCCAGCCAGAGTGAGGAATGCAGCAAAGTGTGCACTTTCCCCTCGCTCTGTGACAAAGGGGAACAGCCAGAAGTGTTTCCATACAAATTGGGGGGGGGCTGAAGCCCCCACCCCTCCTTAAAGGGTGCCCTGGAGGGTGGGAGGCATGGGGCTGGGGCAGTCCGGGGGAGTGTGGGAGGCATGGGGCTGGGGCAGTCCGGGGGAGTGTGGGAGGCATGGGGCTGGGGCAGTCCGGGAGAGTGTGCCCTCAGCCAGCCCCTTTCACCTGCCTGGTGAGTCTGTCTCTTTTTTGTATGGTTTTATGAGAGACAATCCCATTCCAGTCTCTCATAAAACCATGACAATACTATTTTCCTGGCACAACCTAAATCCTTACCTTGCTTTACGTTATTTTATTGTATCGAATTTGGTGGTCCGAGCTTTTATCATTTAGGAGGTGTTCTTGAACAGACAGTCACACACACTAACTCTCTCGCTCTTAGTTCTTTAAATACGTGACTTTTTGTTTTGTTTTGTTTGGTCCTTGACACTTTACCAGTTTTTGCCATAAGCTACGTGTACACTGCAGGCTTCTTGTGCGAGAACTTTTTGCGGAAGAGATCTTCTGCAAAAAGTTTTTGCGCCATAGCATGCCCACACTGCCATGTGCTTTTGCACAAGAGATGTGCTTTTACACAAGAGAGCGTCTGCACTGCCATGTGCTTTTGTGCAAGAGATGTGCTTTTACACAAGAGAGCGTCCACACTGCCATGGACGGTCTTGAGCAACAAAGCTCTGATGGCCATTCTGTGAATGGCCATCAGAATACCTGTGCTTTTTCCTGTTGTCCGTCCACATATGCCTTTTTGCACAAGAGATCTTGCACAAATAGGCTTATTCCTCATAGAAGGAGGAATAACTCTTGCGCAAAAAGCCGTCTTCTGTACTTTTTCATGCGCAAAAACGCGCTTGTAGCATGGATGCTCCGCGAGTTTTTGCGCAAAAATGGCCATTTTTTCACAAAAACTCTAAAGTATAGACATAGCCATAAGGTCCTGTACTTTGCTGACTCTTTTTATGGAAGTTGTAGCAACAAGAAAGGCTGTCTTTTGAGAAAGGAAAGACAAGGAGAAAGCTGGTAGTGGTTTAAATGGAAAATCCATCAGGGTGCCAGTACAATATTAAGTTCCACAATCACAGGTGGAAGCAGACAGACTATAGCTTTGAGAAAACCCACTACCAGGGAATTTGGGCAAATTGACTGCCCTTGGATTGAACGATGGAATACCAAGATCACCATCTAGCGATCTCTCAGTCAGCTAACAGCAGACCCAAGGATGTCAAATATAACAAATAATCTAAACTGTCCTGAACATGAGCTATCATCAGTTGAATTCCTTTTGATACTGACCAAATTGAAAAACTCTTCCATTTGGTCTCACAAGTAGTTCTAGCAGATGGCTACTTACTATTAAATAGGACTCTCCTATCTATTCCCAAACATTAATCTTCCTCCTCATTTAGCCATACACTATCCATGTCATGAGATTAGACTGATTAGAACTGTATGTGCAACTTGGCAGTGTTGCTGAGTCCTTAGTTTCAGAAGTAGAGGAAGAGATCTGGGAGGTCAAATAGATAAATTGAGATGCTCAGAGCAGCAATAGTGTCTTGGCCTGGCCAGTGTAATTGTAACCCACACACATAGGCTACATCTATACTGCAAGGCTTTTCTGCAAGAGGAAATGCAAACATAGTGCTCATTTGTATATGCCGCACTTGCATTTGCATTTCCTCCTAGGATCCCTTTTGCACAAGAGGTTTTTTGCACAAAAAAGTACAGTATAGACGTAGCCCCTGTGTGGTTCACTGTCCCATGTAGTGGCACTTACACCACTTACAGTGAGAGATAAGAACAAGGGAGATCTACAACCGGAGCTGAGCACCAGCTGGCTTTATAGTTCAAGCTGTAGAGCAGAGGTGGCCAACCCACAGCTTCCGAGTCGCATGCAGCTCTTCAAAGAAAAAATTGTGGCTCCCACACCCGCACCTGAAGTTCTGAAAGGGGCAACCTGTTTCTGTCTGAAAGAGGAAGCTTAGTAATGCAAATCTCTGTCACTCACACACATTGTGTGTGTCTTTGTCATTCTCACAAACACCAATTGTCCTTCACTCTCATCTCCTGACCCAACACATATGTGGGTTGCTGTTACTACTTTTACTGCTTGCAAAGTGGGTTATTTTTGGTTTTTGACTGGTCTGTGCATTTCATAATTTTCATTTCTCTCATGCTTAAATTTAATTCTTTGAATAGTGAGTGCTAAAATGCCTAACCTGTTGTGGCTGGAATAATTATTTCTATGGTAATTGCAACTCCTGGAAGTGGCTGGCATGTCCCTGCAGCCCCTAAGAAAGGCAGAGCAGGGGATCTCCACATGCTTTCCTTACCTGCAGACACCACTCCCATTGATCAATAATGGGGAACCGTGGTCAGTAGAAGCTGTGGGGTCAGTGTCTATAAATGAGGGGCATCACATGGCACCATGGAGCCACTGCTGTATATGCCAGCTGCTTTCAGAAATGGTACAGGGCCAGGGTAGAAGTAAGCCTGCCTTAACCTCACTGCTCCGCCACCCAGAAGTCATCTCAGTTAAGTGGTACCCAGCCAGAGCCCGCATCCTGAATCTCTGTCCCAGTCCTGAACTCCCACCTGCCATAGACATGAGTTCCCCTGCACCCAAACTCCTTCCTAGAGCTTGCACCCTGGATTCCCTCCTAGATCCGAATTCCCCACCCTGGGCTAAGCCCGGAGCCCCTTCCACACTCCAAACCCCTTAGCCCAAGACCAGAGGTTGCACCCCAACCCCCTACCCAGCTTGGTAAAAGTGAATGAGGTTTGGGGAGGAAGGAGGATGGAGTGAGCAGGGTGAAGCCTCAGAGAAGGGATGGAGTAGGGGCAGAGCGACAGAAAAAGGGTGGGAAGGAAGCCAGGCAAGGGTATTTGGGTTTGAGGTAGATCTTACATTGAACTTAAATTGAAAAAGTGATCTTGTGGTTAAAAAGGTTGGCGACCACTGTTCTAGTGCTTTGGGAGAATAACTGCTTGGAAGTAAGTGTTTTGAAGATGACAGCAGAAAACCAGCTTTCATTATTCAAGAAAGGAACAACTCTTGCCAGGGTGACTATGCAGAAGAAGTTACTCACCTTGTGCAGTAACAATGGTTCTTCAAGATGCGTGTCCCGTGGGTGCTCCACTGTAGGTGCTGGGCTTGTCCCGGCGCCGCAGTTCAGAGATCTTTTCAGCCGTAGTCCGCTGGACCATGCATGCATGAAGCATGGCTTGAGCCTTTTCACACCGTTTGTGTGTGCGTGGTCCGGCGCCCGCCAGTTCCTCCTGATCCTCTTGCTCTGCAAAACATAGTAAGATACTCCGAAGAGGGGAAGAGGGTGGGTCATGGTGCACTCATGGGACACGCATCTCGAAGAACCATCGTTACTGCACAAGGTGAGTAACTTCTTCTTCTTCTTTGAGCAGTGTCCCATGGGTGCTCCACTGTAGGTGAATTTACAGCAGTAGCCCCTGCAACGGAGGAGGGTTCGGAGCTACCATGCTGTAACAGTGGAAAGCACTGCCGATGCCACGGCAGAGTCTGGTATGAGAAGGTTTGACATGGCATAGTGTCTGGTGAAAGTGAAGTCCGATGACCATGTAGAAGCCCTGCAAATATCTTTCAACGACACCCCCTTCAGGAAGGCGGTGGAGGCTGCCACTGCTCGAGTTGAATGGGCTCTGGTTGCTGGTGGCAGTGGTCTGTTTCGCAGATTATAGCATCTCTTTATGCACTCAACAATGATTGAGGAGATGCGTTGCACGGATAACGGGTGTCCTCTAGAGCGTTCAGCCATGGATACTAGGAGCGTGTTCGATTTCTGCAAGGGTCTGGTTCTTTCTATATAGAAAGCCAGTGCTCGTCTGACGTCGAGGGTGTGCAGACGTGCTTGCACTGCTGAGGAATGTGGTTTGGGGTAAAAGATGGGAAGGACTATAGGTTCATTTATATGGAACTGCGAGTTCACTTTGGGGAGAAAAGCCAGTTGAGGATGTAATATGACTCCTTGAGGGGTAAACACTGTGTAAGGGGGTGAAGCTGATAGTGCAGCTAGTTTGCCGACTCTTCTTGCAGAAGTTATTGCAAACAAGAAGATAACTTTCATGAAAAGAGTGTGAAGATCACAAGTTGCCAGAGGCTCAAAGGGCTTGTTTGTCAGAGCATTAAGGACTAGTTCTAGGTCCCAGGGATCTGCTGGCCGAGTGTGATGCGGGAAGAGATTAGCCAGTCCCTTCATGAATCTCTTCATCATAGGGTGTGAGAAAACAGAGTATCCATCCACAGAATGGTGGAAAGCAGTGATTGCAGCCACGTGTACCTTGATGGAAGTACAGGTAAGGCCGGAGTCCTTGAGATGTATGAGGTAATCTAGGATTCATTGGATAGGTACAGAATCAGGGTTTAAGCGCATGTGCACGCACCATGACGAGAATCGTGACCACTTATGAAGGTAGGTAGTACGTGTAGATAGTTTCCTACTGTGCAAAAGGACATGCTTGATGGAATGCGAACAGATCAATTCTGTTTGTTGGAACCAACCAGGTACCAGGCCGTCAGCGCCAGGTGGTCGATCTGCGGGTGAAGCAGGGAACGATGATTCTGCGAGAGCAGGTCATGACGCCTGGGCAGAGGGTATGGAGGGCGAGATGACATAAGATGCAGGTAAGGGAACCATGTTTGCCGTGGCCAGAGGGGCACTATCAGAATCACTGTGGCCCTGTCTGTGAGTATTTTCTCCAGGACCCTGGGGATAAATGCGTATAAAAGATGGTGAGCCCAACTGTATAGGAAACCGTCCCCTTTGGAATTGTGTCCGATCTCCGCTCTTGAGCAGTACTGAGGACATTTCGCATTGTGGTATGTGGCAAAAAGGTCTATTATTGGAAACCCCCAACAGCGGAATATTGTGGAAAGTACTTTGGGATGTAGCTCCCATTCGTGATTCAGGGAGAAATGCCTGCTCAGAGCATTGGCTGTGAAGTTTTGTTGGCCGGGTAGATATTCCGCGATGAGGGAAATTTTGTGGCAGTTGCACCAGTTCCACAAACGTATCACTTTGGTGCAAAGCGATCGGGATCGAGCTCCCCCCTCCCGTTTATGTAATACACTGTAGTCATATTGTTGGTGAGGACTCGTATGACTCGGCACTGGATAACTGGAAGGAAATGCTGGCAGGCGTTGTACACAGCTCTCAGCTCTAGAAAATTGATATGCCTCAAAGACTCTTCGGGGGACCATCGGCCCTGCACCTGCTCGCGGTTCAGGTGAGTGTCCCACCCAAAGAGGGATGCATCGGTAGTGAGCTCCATTGTTGTCTGGGGACGGTGGAAGGGCATGCTGGACATTAGGTTCTTGGGGATGGTCCACCATGCTAGTGATTTCCTGACGTAGGAAGGAATCGATATCCTCCTGTGAACGTCGTGAATGTTTGGAAAGTAGGTTGTCGCCATCCAGTGCTGGAGGCACCGAAAATGTAACCTCGCATGTTCAACGACGTAAGTCATGGAAGCCATGTGGCCCATGAGCTGTAGGCATTGCCATATAGATATTTTGGGGCTTGTGAGAAGTATCTGTATCAAGTCTTGGATTGACTGAAACCTGGTTACTGGTAGGAAGGCTCGTGTCCTGATGGAGTCCAGCTGGGCACCAATGAATTGTATCGACTGCTGAGGTGTCATAGATGACTTTGTGACATTGAGAATCAGACCCAATGCATTTAAGACCGCGCTCGTGATACTTGTAGCATTGAGCGCTTCTGTCAGGGTGCTCTGATCAGGCAGTCGTCCAGGTAGGGGAATATCATTACCTCAAGACGACGAAGGTACGCCGTGACCACCGCTAGGGTCTTGGAGAAAACCCTGGGAGCCGATGAGAAACCGAAAGGCAGGACCTTGTATTGGAAATGGTCTGCACTGATTTGGAAGCGTGAGAATTGTCTGTGGGCCGGGTGAATAGCCACGTGGAAATATGCGTCTTGGAGATCGAGGAACGGGAACCAGTCTCCGCTGTGAAGTGCTGGGATAATCGTAGCTAGGGTGACCACGCGAAAACGTTGCTTTCGGGGGTAACGATTCAGATCTCGTAGGTCTAATATTGGCCTCCAACCCCCCGATTTTTTCTCTGTTAGAAAGTATTGGGAGTAAAACCCCCTGCCCCTGAACTCATCTGGGACACACTCTATTGCCCCAATGGTGAGCAGACGAGTAACCTCCTGCCTGAGCAGGGGTTCATGAGATGGGTCCCTGAAGAGGGCCGGGGCCGGGGGGGGGAGGGTGGAGGTAGCAATGTGAAGGGGATGGTGTAGCCTAGCTCGACAGTCTGAAGGACCCATCTGTTGGTGGTAATATGGGCCCAGTGTTGGAGAAAGGGCCTTAAACGGTGATTAAACAGTGTGTTCGTGGCACAGGCGGAATTGTTGAGAGGTACGGTTCTCAGTCCCTCGACCGCAGCGTCCAACTTGTTGTCTGGTGTTATGTTGGGTCGACACTTTTGGTGGAGGACGTCTCCTCTGCTGATGTTGTTTTCCTCTCTGCTGTTCCTGTTGTCTGTATGAAGGCATTTGCTGGGGAAATGGCCTATGCCTCTGATACGGTGTATACCTCTTTCGTCGATACGGTGGCATATACATTCCAAGAGTCTTAAGGGTTGTTCTGGAATCTTTCCCTGAGTGAAGTAGCTGGTCTGTTTTCTCGGAGAAGAGGCTTTGCTTGTCAAAAGGGAGATCCTCAAGTTTCGCCAGGAGGTCTTTGGGGGTGGATGATTGCTGTAACCATGACGCCCTATGCATCACAACTGAGGTGCCTGTAATACGGGCTGCAGTGTCGGCCGCATCCAGGGCTATATGGAGCGCCATTCTAGATGCTGCGTAGCCCTCCTGGACTGCTGCCTTCAGGATATCCCATTTTGTGTCAGGCAAATGCTCCAGGAGTGGGACGAGTTTCACGTAATTGTCGAAGCTATGATTGGCAAGTAATGCCGAGTAATTAGCCATGTGTAAGGCCAACGTCGCCGAAGAATATACTTTTCGTTCAAATAAGTCCAACCGCTTGCTGTCTCTGTCCGCAGCGGTGGGTTTATGTTGAGGAGCCTTTGCCTTTTGTTGCACTGCATCCACAACCAGAGAGTTTGGTTGTGGATGAGTGAAAAGAAACTCCATCCCTTTGGAGGAGATGAAGTACTTTTTGTCTGCCTTTTTGTTGATAGCCAAAGCGGAAGCTGGACTTTGCCACAAATCGTCCACTATTTTGAGGATAGCGTCATCCAATGGTAAGGCGATCTTGGCTTGATGTGATTGTTTGATATTTCGTAGCAGATAGTGTGTTTTGGTTGGACTTCTGCAAGCTGTACACGCTGGCTGTCGGCTACTCTTTTGAAAAGTTCTTGGAATTGGTGCAAGACATCAGAAGGGGAAGTATCTCCCTGGAAGACCGCATCATCCAGAGACGAAGACAATTTATCAGTGGGTGAGTGACCATGCGGGCCTTCCTGTGCAGCAGGAGGCTGCTGTTGCTGTTGACAGTGTGCGGGGATGGATGGCATACTGGAAGGGGTCGGCGGTCTTGATGAAGGCGGTAGTGAAGGCTGTTCTTCGATCAATGAGTAAGGAGAGTGTTGCATTGAAGATGGTGAAATTGTATGCCCTTGAGGTGAATATGAGTGACGATAGTGGGTCAGTGACCGGCGATAGCGGTGGGACCTGTGTGGTGATCCAGCGTAATATGACCGCCTATGCAACCCATGGCAGTCAGAGTAGGAAGAGAGGGTTGGTGATCTGGGGCACCTCGACCTTCCCCTGGAACGTCTGGAGTAACTGGGTGACCGACGTCCGTGATAGTAGTGCTATCGGTGTGGTGAGGAACGATAATCCCTGCATGAGTACCCAGGTGAGTGTCTGGAATAAGGTGGATGAGGCTATGGTGGCTCTGGTGAGAATTGCAGAGAGTCCGGGCTGGGCGAGAGGGTTGGCAATTTTCGAGCTCTTTGATGGCTGGTTGGGTGGGTCAGAAACTGTTCCGGTGAAGATGAAACCGGAGTAGAAAGCCTGGTAGAGGCAGGGTGTACTTCGTGTATGGCTGTTTCACATGCCAACGTCCCATGTGCAGTGGGTGGTTGTAGCATGACTGGCACTGCGATCATGGATGGTAGAGATGGCACCGGTGAGCGTCTCAGTGTCAGCGAGCTTCTCGGCACCGTCGGGCGGCTCGGTGCTGGGGAGTGCCTCAGTGCGGGAGAGTGCCACAGTGCCAGAGAATGGCTCGGTGCCGGCGAGTGCCTCGGTGCAGGAGAGCGCCTCGGTGCTAGCGAGCACCTCGGTGCCGGCGGGCACCTCGGTACGGGAGAGCGCCTCGGTGCCGGGGAGCGCTCTGGTATCGGGGAGTGCGTCAGTGATGGAATTGTTGTCGGTGCTAACAGGGCACCGGTGGTGTGGCTGAGGCAGTCGAAGCCAATAACGAGGGGCTTGGTGCCGACTTGCTGTGGCTTTGTTTGGGCTTCTCAGGGCCGCCCATAGGGGATGTGCCTAAGGTGCCTGGTTGGTCCCCAACACTGACCTGCGAGGGGGGTAGCGACCGAGAAGGCGATGGTCTCGTCTTCACCTTTTTGGGCGGTCGGTCAGTTGTGGACCGCGAGGGTTCCATGGAACGGGGAGCATCGGTGCCTTGTGGTTGTAAAGCTCTATCAAAGAGGAGCATGTCCCTGTCCCTTCTGGCTCATGCAGTCAATTTGGAACAGTGGGGACATTTTTGCGGTATGTGGCCCTCCCCAAGACATCTTATGCACAGAGAGTGGCTGTCAGAAGCAGGCATTGCCTCCTGGCAAGCCGTGCACTTTTTGAACCCGGGTGATCCCGGCATTTCTGTAGACAGACCCAACTAACTATTTACAGAAGAAAGGTTTTTTTTTTTGGACTACGACTAACACTAGAATGAAATAGTAACTAACTAACTAACTAACTAAGAAAAGAATCAAGTAAGCCTCTCACTCTATCCTGACAGGATTTTGAGGAGAGCACGTTCACTCCGTCCGCGGCCGAGGACGGTCAGGAGGAACTGGCGGGCGCCAGACCGCGCACACAAACGGCGCAAAAAGGCACGAGCTGTGCTTCGCGCATGCGTGGTCTGGCGGACTACGGCTGAAAAGATCTCCGAACTGCGGCGCCAGGACAAGCCCGACACCTACAGTGGAGCACCCACGGGACACTGCTCGAAGAAGAATCTTGTGTATCTGATGTACTTGTTGCAACTGTGAAGACCAAGAATAGATCTCATCCCTCCCTTGGACTTGGGAATCAGAAAGTACTGAGAGTAGAATCCATTTCCCTGATCCTGCAGAGGAATCTCCTCTACATCTCCTGAAGTATGAAGAGTCTATGCAGAGTCTTGTCCTGCTGAGAGTGGTCCTTGAAAAGGGACAGGATAGAGGGGCAGGAAAGGGGGAATGGGTAGGAACTTTACAGCATAACCCAATCTTACAGTGCTTAGGACCCACTTGACTGAGGTTTCTTAACCCCAAGAACTGTGGAAGTGGGACAGCCTGTCCCCAGACTGAGGTGAAATGGTCTCAGCAGTGATTAGTGGTCTGCTGCATTCTAAGGCAAAGTCAAATTAATTGCTTTTTGGAAGCTGATGAAAGACAAGCTGGCTGACTAAAGCTGGAACCAGAAGGTTTCCCACTGACCCACTTATAGGGGAGCAATTGGAGCAATTGCCCAAGGGCCCAACAATTCAAAAGGACCTGGGGCTCCTGGCTGCTGCTACTACAGGAGCAGCAGTAGTCAGAACACAGGGCTCTTTAAATCAGTGGCCAAGCCCCATGCAGCACACTTCAGATGATGCTAAGGGATGCCTGGGGAAGCATGGTCTGGGCAGCATTGAGGCCTCTCTGTCCCCAGCTCTGCCCCTTCTGCTCAAGGCCCTGCCCCTTCAGGGAGCACAGAGTGGGCCTCCTACCACCTTGCCCAGGGACCCAGCAATTTTATCAGCCCCCCTGCTTCTTCCTGTGAGATTAATTCCTTCTTTTGGAGAAGTTTTACTGCCTTGTAAAATAAGGAGGCTGTATGAAATACTGTTGAAAGTACTGGCAAAACCATTGTTGCTGACCCCCAAATGGCACCTTTTTACTGCTGGGCTGTGTCTAGACTGGCCAGTTTTTCCAGAAAATCAGCCGCTTTTCCGGAAAAACTTGCCAGCTGTCTAGACTGGCCACTTGAATTTGCGCAAGAACACTGACCATCTAATGTATGATCGTCAGTGTTCTTGCGCAAATACTATGACGCTCCCGTTCGGGCAAAAGCCCTCTTGCGCAAATGCTTTTGCGCAAGAGGGCCAGTGTAGACAACCCAGAATTGTTTTGCGCAAAAAAGCCCCGATGGCTAAAATGGCGATCAGGGCTTTCTTGCGCAAAAGCGCATCTAGATTGGCACGGACGCTTTTCCGCAAAAAGTGCTTTTGCGGAAAAGCGTCCGTGTCAATCTAGACGCTCTTTTCCACAAATGCTTTTAACGGAAAACTTTTCCATTAAAAGCATTTGCGGAAGATCATGCCAGTCTAGACGTAGCCCTGGAGTATACATCCAAAGAGTGTAATGTGGCCCTGGAATCCTTAAAAGACTGCAATGACTCATATGTCTTTTCAAGAAAACAAAGACTGTCGATCAAATAGTAAAGTCTTTTATGGTCTGTGTATGTCAGAAGCAATGCCAGAGTTCTGCAGCCAGGAAGCCCTCCTTGTTATTTCGAAGGCCAAAATCCTAAATGAGATGTCCACCACACGGAGCACTGACTGCACTTATGTTTTTGCCACTAGATGGCCCTCTGCCAGGGAAGTCTCGAACTCTTCCCTGACATCCCAAGATAATGTATTTATTAATGTGGACGATGCATTCCACAGAGTTATATTTAGACAAGAGTGCCTGATGATAAGCAATGCACATATGTAGGGAGATTATAAAACTTACTCCCCATTAAATCTAATTTCTTGGCTTCATCTTTAGGCATGGCTTTGTATCTGCCTTGATGTATTCTCTCATGAGCAGCAGCCACCAGGAGCAAATTGGAAGTTAGATGTGAATAAAAACACTCAAGTCCTTGCATGGGGACATAGTAACATGTGTCAGAACGTTTCAGTGTAACAGGCACCAACACTGATGTATGTCACAAGGACCTTGCCAACTCCCAGACAAAAGGAAATTACTCATCTTGTGCAGTAAGGACTCTTCTTCAAGATGTGTGTCCCCATGGATGCTCCACTGTTGGTGAAGGGTCATCCCGGAGCTGCAGATCAGAGCTTTTTCAGAGCAGTTGTTAGCTGGGCCGCACATGCGCGAGAGGCACTTCGCGTTATTCGCACCTTGTGCACAGCCCAACCCCCCCTCAGTTCCTCGCATATGCCTCAGTGAAATAGACTCCAAGCAGCAGGGAGGAAGAGAGGGTCGTGGAGCACCTATGGGGACACACATCTCAAAGAACAGTCGTTACTGTACAAGGTAACTTCCTTTTTTTCTTTGAGTGATGTCCTCGTGGGTGCTTCACTGTTGGTGATTAAAAAGCAGTGCTCCGGCAGGATAATGGGACTCGGAGTCACCGTCTGGCGACTGTGGACAAGACTGATGTAGCTACCGCTGTATCTTCCATAAGCTGAGGCATAATGGCATAGTGTCTAGTAAAAGTATGGTCGGACAACCAGGTGGCTACCTGGTAAATGTCTTTAAGGGGCACGTTCTTCAAAAAGGCCACCAACGTTGCAGTAGCACAAGTAGAGAGCTGGTAAAGGCTTATTGAAGATGGAATGACAGCAGATTATGCATGATGATATCCACCTCGAAATATGCTGAGCTGAGATTGGCATGCCTCTCGAGCATTCTGCGATTGACACGAAAAGGCAAGGAGTTTTCTGGAAAGCTTGTGTTCTGTCTATGTAGAAGGCCAATACATGTCCAGTGTCGAGGGTATGTAGCATAGCGTCTCTAGGAGATGTATGAGGTTTGGGAAATAATGTGGGTAATAGTATAGGTTCATTGATATGGAAGAAGGTGCAGACTTTCGGTAACGAGGAATGGGGGCGTAAGGTTACTTTGTCCTTTGCAAAAATGGTATATGGTGGTCCTGCCATCAAAGCTGCAATCTCGCTAACCCTTCTTGCAGAAGTGATGGCAATTAAAAACACTTTCATCAGGAGGAATGGAAGAGTACAGATAGCCATAGGTTCAAAAGGGGGCCTCATGAGGCAGTCTAAGACCAGGTCCAAGTTCCATGAGGGGGTAGGGGTCCTATGTGGCAGGTATAGATTTGTGAGGCCTTTGAGGAATCTCCTGGTGATGGGGAGAGCAAGACTGAGAACCCATCAACTCACACGTGAAAGGCCGTTATCACTGCAAGATGTACCTTATGCGATGAGATGGAGAGGCCCCCATTTTTGAGATGTAGTATGTAGTCAAGGATTCCTTGTATCGGTAAGATTTCAGGATTGATATGGTTTTGCTGGTACCAGGAGGAGAATCGCTTCCACATTTGCAGGTAAGTGGATGGTCTTCTGCTATGTAGGAGATTCGTTCTCACCTGTTCCGAACAAAGGGTTTTGTTATTGTGGAATCAGAGAGGAGCCAAGCATGAAGGTGTAGGGTGTGGAGCTGGGTATACAACAGTTTGCCTGGGTTTTGAGCGAGAAGATTGTGGCAGTGAGGAAGTGGAAACAGCGGCTCGATGGACATGTTGTGGAGGCATGAGAACCAAGTTTACTTCGACCACTAACGAGCTATTAGAATAAGCCAAGCTGCATTGGACTGAACCTTGCGAAGGATCCTCGGGATCAGCAGAACTGGTGGGAAGGCATAATGCAGAGTGTGACAGGACTGCCCCCCCCATGCTTTTTGAAATGGACTTATGGGCATGAATTTACATAACTCAAAGGTGCTTCGAGTGAATTATTTCACGTAACCCATCAATCTTCATGTCATGATCTGCTGGTTCTGTATATCTTACTCTGTTGTATGTATCATTTATGTGTATGAAATTAGACACATGGAGTGGGGAATACTTTGTGAGTTTCAAATGCGTGAATGGGAGATATGGAGGGTGTTAGCGCAACTTCTTGATGAGCCACTGTTAAACAATCTTTTGTCCTTAAGTCTGAGCAGAGGTTGGTAGGCAGTGGCCTCAACTCCTTAACAAAAAGAATAGGAAAGCAGAGGCCTGGGTCTTTCGGCTGGGCTGCACCTGAAGGAAGGAGCCTGAGACCCCAGGGTAGCAGAAACAGCCCTGGTTTGGAGTGGCAGCTAGAAAAGAGGTTTTAGGGTGAGGTTGAAGAGTTTGTACTGAGGTTTCAGTGTAGAATTAGCCAAGCATTTTGTTTCTTTTGATTTGTAACTTACTTTGTTCTGCCTGTTCTCACTTATTACTACTTAAATCCTATTGCTTCCACTTAATAAAAATCATTTTTACTTTCTATCAAACGTAGTGTAAACAATTATTACCTGGGAGGGCAACAAGTATGTACATTCCCCCTTCCATTGTTAAAGGTGGCTTACCTAATTCTTTGGGCTTTGATCCCATCTGGGGAGTGCTATCTCAGGAGTCTGAGCCCTAAACTGCACTCACCTTGGACCTGAAGTGGCTCAGTGTCTGTACTGCTTCTTGGTGGGGCAGGGACCTCAGCTCGGGGTCTTGGCTGGGGGAGACCAGCGGAGCTGGCCCAGCAGGACTGGGTGGTGAGGAGCCCCAGAGAGAAGGAAGGCGAGTGGCAGTGGCCGTGTCAGAACCCCGGGAGGCACCCCCGAGGCGTCATCTGTGACCGTATCTCGTCACACAGAGGTTCTGTCCAGGCGATTAAGAAGGCATTGCCTAGTGACCCCTCGCCCAGCCCCACTTGAGAACAGAAGTAGGGACACTTGGTGTTGTGGTGAGTCGTGTAGAGGTATTGACGGGTAACTCCATCAGTGGAAGATAGAGGTGAGGACCACTGGGTGTATCTCCCATTCATGGTCAGTAGACAAGTAGTGGCTCAAAGCATCCGCCATGGCGTTGTTCAAACTAGATAGGTATGATACCCTCAGGGTTACTTTGTGGCGAATGCACCAGTTCCACAGGCGAACAGCCTCTGCATAGAGAAATCAGGACTGGGCACCCTCCTGTATGTCTATGTAAAACATAGTTGTCGTGTTGTTCATGAGTGTGCGCACTACAGAGTTGGCAATGATGGTAGAGAAGAGTTCACAGGCATTCCCGATGGCCCTGAGCTCTACGAGATTGATGTGTAATACTGTTTCATAGGGAAGCCACCTGCATGTTTTCGGGGACAGTAACTATTTTGTGAAGTAGGTGACACGACAGTGTATAGTGTTGTTAGCCAGTGCTGCGGGGCATGAAAGTGGAGATGTGCATGCTGCACAACGTAGGTGGTGGCGGCCATGCGGCCCATAAGTCTGAGTCAGGTAAGTTTAATAGTAGAGGGGCTCACGGAGAGAATGGTTATGAGATCCTGCAGCACAGTGAAATGGTGTGGGAGGTAAGCTCTGGCCAACAAGGAATCTAGGCAAGCCCCAATAAACTTTATGTCTTGAACGGGCTCCAGAGTGGGCTTCTTCTCATTTATACGTAGCTCTACACACTGAAAGAGGTGTTTGGTCCTAGAGACCATATTGGTGGTATCTGCATGAGATTGTCCTTTTATAAGGCAGTTGTCTAAGTACGGGAAAATGACAATATCTTGCTGTCTGAGGTAAGCAGCTACTACTGCCTGAACCTTTGAAAAGACCCGAGGAGTGGAAGAAAGTCTGAAAGGAAGGACTCTGTATTGGAAGTGGTCCTCAGCCAGGGTGAATCTGAGGAAGCGTCTGTGGGAGGGATGCATCACTATGTGAAAATATGTGTCCTGTAGGTCGAGGGCTATGAAACAGTTCCCCTCATCCAGTTCTGGGATGATAGAAGCCAGTGTTGCCATCTTGAAACATTGTTAGGAACTTGTTTAACTAGTGGAGATCCAGTATCAGTCTCCAACTCCCTGTGCATTTCTTGGTCAGGAAGTATTTGGAGTAGAAACCCCTTTCCCAGAACAAGTCTGGGACCCTCTCCTAAATGAAGGAGGTGATCAATTTCTTGTCTGAGACGAGTCTCATGAGGGGGTCCCTGAGGAGGGGCAGGGTTGGGGGAAAAGTAGGGGGGAGTGAAATAAAGGGAATGGTGTAACCTGTCCAAACGATTTCTAGCATCCACTGGTCTGATAGGGTATGTCTACACGACCACCCTAGTTCGAACTAGGGTGGTTAATGTAGGCATTCGAAGTTGCAAATGAAGCCTGGGATTTAAATATCCTGGGCTTCATTTGCACCTTGCCGGGCGGGTGCCATTTTTAAATCCCCTTAGGTCGAACTCCGTGCCCGCGGCTACACGTGGCACGGAGTAGGTAGTTCGAATTAGGATCTCTAATTCGAACTACCGGTACACCTCGTTCCACGAGGAGTGCTGTAGTGTGGCAGAGGAGTATACTTTCCTGCCAAACAGATCCAACTTTTTGTGCTCTTTCTCAATAGGTGTGGATCTGAATTGTGGAACCTTGGAGCAGTTATTGGCAGCATCCATTATCAGTGAGTTGGGCTGTGGATCAGAGAAGAGAAAATTGAGGTCCTTAGCAGGAATGAAGTACTTCCATCGGCTCTTTTACAGGTTGGTTGGATGGAGGATGGAGTTAGCCATATTTCGTCCGATACCTCTATAATAGCCTCACCAATAAACAGTGTGACTTTTCCCTGAGAGGTGGGCCAGATATTTTTAAGGAGGCGGTATTGTTTTTCCTTTACCTCCTGTAGCTGGACCTCTTGACTAGAGGCCACTCTTTTAAAAAGTACTTGGAATTGTTTGAGGTTGTTGGAGGGGTACACATCCTCTGGTATAACAGCCTCGTCAGGTAGCGATGATGAGTTGTCATTAGGTGAGTCCTTGGAAGCTCGTGTGTCAGTCTGCTCATCTGGGATCTGACCCTCCTCCTCCTCCAAGTCAAGTGTGGTCGGGAGAGTGCAAGGATGAGGGGCAAGGGCGGTGGAGGTCTC
This sequence comes from Pelochelys cantorii, assembly GCA_032595735.1. Taxonomy (NCBI): domain Eukaryota; kingdom Metazoa; phylum Chordata; order Testudines; family Trionychidae; genus Pelochelys; species Pelochelys cantorii. Next base: position 324,363,859 of record CM064326.1, on the reverse strand, counting down.
CTTGCCGGGGTGGAAGGAGCCATGCAGCGGTGCCTCTGGGAGCCCCAATGTTTCCATAGTGGCTGTCAAGGCTGATTCTCCATTCTGGCACAATGAATGCAGAAGTGGGGCCCGCAAAAGCAACCCCAAACCCTGATCTCTACAGGTTTTGGTACAAAAACTTCCCCCAAAATCCTAATACCTGGATTTTGGGGAATCCGCTGCCACCATCAAGTGCTTTTGAACCGAAAAACAGAGGTTCCAACCGCAGGGCATCCCAAGATCTTTTCTCCAAAGAGCTTGAAAAGAAAAGAGAAAATACGAGCTGCAGTCTGTGATTGCTGTCCCCTTGTCAGAGGCATGCAGATGCCACAGACAGATTTTCCAGGACTCAGAAATGAACCAATACCAGGTTAATTAAAAAAAGAAAGACCTTTTATTAAATTTTATTAAATCAATACCCCAGTTACAAGCATAGCTGGAATGGCTAGATGGTAAGAGCCTCCAATTAATATACTAATGGAGGATTCCCATGGGCTCAGGACTTAGTTACAAAAGAGAGGTAAACCCACTTGTAACAGCACAAACCTCAGATCCAAATTCCCAAAACAGAAAACAATAAAACGTCACGGATTTATCTATACTTTACCCTACTTACACATTATGAAGAGTCTTTTTCTTGGAGAGAGACATGTCTTCTGTCTCCCTCAGTATCTAGAGAGCAAACTGGCTCAAGAGACAAAGGAGGGAAAACCCAAAAATTCCTCTGTCTCAGTTTGAAATCCCTATCTGCATTTCTATTGGCTGAGCAGATATCTGGCTAGCTACAGAGACATAGTTAACCCCTTAGTCCCCAGGCTGCTGGCCATCCCCTCATGGACATGACAGTGGCCAATGGGGCAGGTAGTGAGGAGGAGGGTATGGACAGTCCGAGTACCACAATGTCTGTCATAATGATAGTAATAGTGCCAGGATGCAGTTGGAGAGGAATGTTGGGAGGAGAAGACAGTCCTCTGATCATCTTTCCCAAATCTTCTATGACAATACAGGGGAGCTCACAAAAAGTGGTGAAGCGCACGGAGAGAATTGCACTGGAGAGGGCTCCCTAGATGGAGGAGGGGAAGCGTGTCGTTCGCTGTCCCTATCCTGTGCCAATGGGGCATAAAGGGGATCTGGCGGTGCAGGCCGATGATGGTGAAGCATGTCCTCCACCTGTGCCGGGACTCCTCAGGGAGGGAGCATTGCATCTGGTGTTGGCTCTGTGGAAACCAGCACTGATGGCTTGCTGTGCACCTGTGTAATTGCCTGTGCTGAGATCTTGGTCGGTACCAGGTCTCATGTTGGCATTGGTGCCAGAGGTTGTCTCTGGGGTCTTTCTGGTGTCAGTGATGAGCGAGTTGCCATCAAGGCAGTACAGGAGGTAACAGAGGCGGTGCCAGTGCGTGGTCTCAGTGCCACCATGCTAGAAGTGCCAGGTTTGTCTCCTTTGCTCACCTTAGGGAGACCGAGTAGGAGGAAGAGACCTTGCAGGGGAAGTTCTCTTCTTTGAGCTCTTCTTGTGAGATAGAGAAACAGTCCTTTTCTTGGTAGCCTCCTCTGGGGGTCAGGAAGGCTCTGGGTCTTCCAAAGGCTGCACAGCCTTTTAGAGGAGCTCCGTCCACAACTGAGGGTGGTAAACGAGGAACTAAGGGGGGGATCAGGCCACGCGTGTGTGAGGCACTAAGGCACGAACAGCACAAAGTGCCTCTCACGAATGCACAGCTCTGCTGACACCTGCTCTGAAAAACCTCTAATCTGCGGCTCTGGGATGACCCATAACCAACAGTGGAGCACCCACGGGGACATCACTTGAAGAAGATCTTATATATGGAAGGCTACTCTTCCTGGAGTTGAAATCTGCAGAATGCCCAGCAATTTATGGGTATTCCCTCAGACAAACTCAGTGTGAATACCCAAAGTGCAGACATCCTCCTTAGAAGGTCCTGATAAGCTTTAGAGCCTTTTGGAACCAGAAAGGATGCGTCTGAGATTAGGAATTATCTGGTGAAGAGGATGACAGAGGTGGAGGAGCAAGAACCTCCTTCTGAGGCACAAATTGTTTTCATTGCTGTACTTGAAATTCAGGCAGGGCAATATTGGTTTGTGCCTGCCATCTAGCTTGGGCAGGATATGAAGCAACCAGATGATCTCGGCCTATAATGAGAAGTGGCAGGGCTCTTGAAGAATGTGAGACAGTCCATGATCACGAAGAGGCCAATCTGGAAATGAGTAGGGTACTAAAGGGTAATGAGCACTCGGCTCCTTTCTTCCTGTTACTCTCAAGGCCAATAATGCTCCTTCATAGAAGATCTAAAAGATTTGCAAAACCAGATCCTGGAAGGAGATGGGAAAGAAACATGATCCCAACCTCAAGTATGAAGAATCTCCTTAATAGCCTGCTGGTAATGAAGGGGCCAACCCCACTAAGGCTATCAAATGGCCTAGTCTGACTGAAGTCCAGTGCTGTATTGAGATCTCAGCCAGTATTGTAGCCACTGCTGTCACAGACTGACAACTCAAAGCAGCGATAACATTCATTATCAGGAAGCCCATCATTACCAGAGTCACAGCTGGTACCAAGGAAGAAGTTGGTGTTGGATCAGGAATTCGTCCCAACAATGCTGAAGTCCAGATTAGAAAAGTCTTAGGCACCAAAAATGGTATTGGTACCAAAAAAAGATGTCTCAGTGCTGTTGATGGGACTTTCTGGCAGACCTTTCTGAAGTGAATGAGTCAGAGGAGAGTCCAGGACCAAAAGGGTGAGTAAATCAGCTGCCGCCTGGTAAGCCACTGGGTTAAAATTCAGTGGCTGTTTGGCAAATGGTGCTGAAGTTGACAGTATAGTTCCAGTCTGATTTTGCCTTGTATTGGAAAGTTAGTCCCTTTTTAAGCCCTGTCTGAAACATCCTGTTCTGGCAAATGTGGGCATTTGCCATGTTTGGGGGTAGTCCAATAGTTTCACCTTCTGGCTCCCAGCACAAAAGTACTCACACATATTTGCACTCTCACAGTATGTTTTGCTGTCCAGATCTCAGCACATACACTTCCTTTTACCCCAATCCCCATCTGTGCTACTTGGCTCAACTGGGGACATTGCAGGATGTTTGGGGGAGGACACAAGTAGCAATGCCAGGCAGGTCGGGCCAGCCCCATGTGTCCTGTTTTCTGTTTAGGGAAAGAGGACAGTCCTGCTGTATTTAGGGTATCAAGAGAAACAGTGGTATTGCACTTTCCTCCTAGAAGAGGAGGGAGAGTCCCTCTGAGCTCTGGAGTGGCTCCAATTAGCTTTATGAATCCTCTTCCTTGGGGGACCAGACAAAGTAACCAGTGTGAAACTGGCAGCCTATCTAGGATCAGCAACAGCTCCAAAGACTGATGGGCACAGTTATCTGTAGAGAGCCCCTGGAGCCAATCTAGCCTCATAGCAGGTCCATGAGGTGCTTTATTAAATGCAAGACCCAAGCCTCCTGAATCCTTTTCTTAAAGGAGCAGCAAATGGAGATTTTCTTTAATATGCCCCTCTCTTAGGGTGCATCTACACTGCACCCGTAGGTCAAAATAAGATATGCAAAATGTAGTGACAAATTATTAAAGTTCTTATACGCAAATGCAAGAAGACTAAATAGTAAAATGGGTGAATTGGAGTGCCTACTTTTAAAGGAGGATATTGATATAATAGGCATCACGGAAACATGGTGGAATGAGGACAATCAATGGGACGCAGTCATACCAGGACACAAAATATATCGGAAGGACAGAGCAGGTCGTGCTGGTGGGGGAGTGGCACTATATGTGAAAGAAAATGTAAAATCAAATGAAGTAAAAATCTTAAATGAACCAAAATGTTCCACAGAATCTCTATGAATAGTAATTCCATGCTCCAATAATAAGAATATAGCTGTTGGGATATATTATTGACCACCTGATCAGGACAGTGATAGTGACTATGAAATGCTAAGGGAGATTAGAGAAGCTATCCAATTAAAAAACTCAATAGTGGGGGATTTCAACTATTCCCATATTGACTGGGTACACGTCACCTCAGGACGGGATGCAGAGATAAAGTTTCATGATACGTTAAATGACTGCTTCTTGGAGCAGCTGGTTCTGGAACCCCCAAAGGGAGAGGCTAGTCTTAATTTAGTCCAAAGTGGAGCACAGGATCTGGTTCAAGAGGTAAATATAATTGGACCGCTTGGAAAAGAACGGTTACTTACCTGTAACTGTTGTTCTTCGAGATGTGTTGCTCATGTCCATTCGAATCAGGTGTGCGCATTGCGTGCACCGCGTCTTCGGGAGCGTTTTCCCTAGCGGTACCCGTAGCGCCAGCAGGGCGCCCCCTGGAGTGGCGCTGCCATGGCGGGGCATAAGTACCCCTGCCGGCGCTCCCCCACCTCAGTTCCTTCTTGCCGGACACGCCGACGAAGGGGAGGTAGGGGGGAAATCGAATGGACATGAGCAACACATCTCGAAGAACAACAGTTACAGGTAAGTAACCATTCTTTTCTTCTTCGAGTGGTTGCTCATGTCCATTCGAATCAGGTGACTTCCAAGCCAACCCCACTACAAGGAGGAGGGGTCGGAGCACTGAAAGAGAGATGTCCACAAGGGTTGAACAATCCAACAAATTTATTCAACTAATCGAACAGCATAAAACGTAGAAAATGCAACAGTACAGGAAATGGCATATTTACAAAACAGAGCTGAGGACTGCAGCGCCCACGCTTGCATCCTCTCTAGTCTGCTGTGCCAGCGCATAATCCGCCGTAAAGGTATGTACCGACGACCACGTGGCCGCCCTACAGATTTCAGTGATTGGGACCTGCGCCCCAAAAGCTACAGAGGACGCCTGCGCCCTGGTGGAATGTGCTGTAACCCAGGGTGGGGCCTTCCCGGCTAAGGCATAACACTCCCTGATACATCCCGCGACCCAATTGGACAACCTCTGAGTCGATATGGGGAGCCCTTTCATTCTGTCCACAACAGCAATGAACAATTGTGTGGATTTACGAAAGGGTTTAGTCCTATCGATATAAAAAGCTAGTGCACGCCTAGCATCCAGGGAATGGAGCGCTTGCTCCTTAGGGGAGGCATGGGGCTTTGGGAAGAATACCGGGAGGTAGATTTGTTGGGGCAAATGAAAGGGTGACACCACCTTAGGGAGAAAAGCTGGGTGAGGGCGGAGCCTCACATTATGATCGGAGAACACCAGGTAGGGCGGATTTATCGTTAAGGCCCTCAGCTCAGAGACCCTGTGAGCTGATGTAATAGCCACAATGAATGCAACCTTCATGGAGAGGTGCTTCAAGGAACACGTGGCCAGCGGTTCAAAAGGGGGTGACACTAGTCTAGATAACACGAGGTTGAGGTCCCAAGCAGGGAGAGGGGGTCTAACCGAGGGATACAACTTATCCAAACCTTTGAGGAACCTTTTGACCACAGGGTCAGAGAATAGAGAAACTCCTGCTGAACCAACACGGAAGGCGGAGAGAGATGCCACATGGACTTTGATAGAGGATGTAGAGAGACCACTGGACCTAAGATCAAAGAGGTAGTCTAGAATGAACGGGACAGGTGCACAGGACGGGTGCACTCCCCTTCGGGACGCCCAAGACGAGAAGCACCGCCACTTGGCAGCGTACGACCGTCTGGTAGATGGTTTTCTACTGCTTAGTAGCACCATCTGTACCTCTTGGGAACATTCCCTTTCCAGTTGAATCAACCATGGATAAACCAGGCCGTTAGGTGTAGGGACTGGAGAGTCGGGTGAACCATGGTTCCCCCATCCTACGGTTGGGTCAAGAGATCCCAGACTGGCGGGAGCGTTATAGGCTCCGTTGTGAGCATGTCCACCAGTATAGGGAACCAGAATTGCCTGGGCCAATGGGGGGCTATCAGGACGAGTGTGGACCCGAAGGTCCTGACTCTGGTCAAGACCCTGGGAATTAGGGGAAATGCAGGGAAAGCATAAAGTATGCCCGCCGGCCAGGTCACCGTCATGGCATCCCCCCATGAGTGTTCCCCTAGCCCCAGCAGGGAGCAATAATTTGGGCACTTGGTATTGCGTGCCGAGGCAAACAGGTCTAGTAGGGGATAGCCCCACCTGCGGAAGACCTGGAGAAGGACCGAGTCCTTGAGAGACCATTCGTGGGCTCCGAAGGACCTGCTCAGAGCATCGGCCAGCAAATTTTTGCACCCCGGTAGGTACTCTGCCTGCAAAGCTATGTTGTGTTGCACACACAGGTCCCAGAGGCGCAGGGCCTCGAGACAGAGGGGAGGCGACTGGGCACCCCCCTGCCTGTTGATGTAAAATACAGCCGCCGTGTTGCCCAGGCGGACTAGAACGGAGCGGTGAGAGAGCTTTGACAGGAAGGTCTCGCACGCTCTCCTGACTGCCCTGAGCTCCCGTACATTTATGTGTAGGGTTCGCTCTGTAGGGGACCAAAGACCCTGGGTCCTGTGGCACCCCAGATGTGCTCCCCAACCCAGGTCCAAGGCATCTGTGACCAGAGTAAGCGAGGGGGGCGGGACAAAGAAGGGGGTCCAGCTGCAGACCACAGACTCCTGGGTCCACCATTGTAACGAAACTATTATCTCCGGGGGCACTGTAAGAACCGTGTCCCAGAGGCCCCTGGATTGGTTGAATGCCCTCGCCAACCAAGCCTGCAGAGGTCTGAGTCTCATTCGAGCATGGCGTACCAAGTATGTGCATGCCGCCATGTGCCCCAGCAACCTTGAGCAGACCCGGGAGGTTGTGATAGGGGACGAGTCAATTCGGAGACCAGCTCCACTATGACCCAGAACCTGGTCCTGGGGAGAAGAGCCCTCGCCAACCTGGCGTCCAGGAGGGCACCCACGAATTCGAGGCATTGAGAGGGGATCAATGATGACTTTTCCTCGTTCAGCATGAGACCCAGACTTACGAAGAGGGCCCTTGTGAGGGACATGTGAGCCTCTACTTGTTTGTGAGAGCGACCACGGATTAGCCAGTCGTCCAGGTATGGGAACACGTGTACCCCTTTGTTTGCGGAGGAATGCCGCCACGACTGCCATGCATTTTGTAAAAACCCTGGATGCTGTAGAAAGACCAAACGGGAGCACAGTAAACTGGAAGTGGCACTGGGAGACAATGAAATGGAGGAACCTCCTGTGGCAGGGTCTTATCGCCACATGGAAGTAAGCATCCCTGAGATCGAGAGTAGCGTACCAATCTCCTAACCGTAGAACCGGAATGACAGAAGCCAGGGTGACCATTCTGAATTTGGACTTCACGACCGCCTTGTTGAGATCCCTTCGGTCCAAGATGGGACGGAACCCGCCCTTGGGTTTGGGAACTACGAAATATCGGGAGTAAAATCCCTTGCCCTCCAGGTGCGATGGAACCCTCTCTACCGCTCCCTTTTGGAGGAGCGCCAGTACCTCCTGGTGGAGGGTGCCTTCGTGAGAGGTGTCCCTGAAAAGGGACGGGGAAGGAGGGTTGGAAGGGGGCGAGCCCAGAAAAGGGATGGTATAGCCACTCCTGACTATGTTTAGAACCCAGGCGTCGCTTGTGATATCTGCCCAGGCTTGAGCAAACCGGGATAACCTGGCCCCAAATGGGGGGCCAGGGTGGGAGGCTGGTGCGCCATTCTCTGGGAGCCTGTCAAAATTGCTGTTTTTGTTGTTGGGAGGGACCTTGACCAATCCCACGGGGGTTGTCTCCTCTCTGGCGTTGCCTACGCCCCCTTGAGGACGATGGATCCGCAGCCGCCCCCATACCCCCACCGGAAGTACGAGGACGGCGTCTCCAGTAATCCCCACGGGGGACCTGGGACTGCGGTCTCCCTTGCTGTCTGTAGGGCAGCTGACGACGCTGAGGAGCTGGTGTGTGGATCCCCAAGGATCGAAGGGTAGACCTCGTGTCCTTGAGGGTATGGAGCCTGGAGTCCGTACGCTCCGAGAATAACGCCTTGCCGTCGAAAGGCAGGTCTTGGATAGTAGACTGGACATCAGGAGGTATTCCAGATACTTGTAGCCACCCACCACGGCGCATAACCACACCTGACGCCATGGTGCGGGCTGCAGAGTCGACCGCGTCCAGAGAAGCCTGGAGGGCTGTGCAGGCGATGGTCTTACCCTCGGAGGTCATGGCCAGAAACTCCTGACGGGTCTCGGCAGGGAGCTTATCCTTGAATTTGTCCATGGCCTGCCATGTGTTAAAAGCATAACGACTTAGCATCGCTTGCTGATTCGCGATGCGGAGTTGCACCCCCCCAGTGGCGTACACTTTCCGTCCCATTAAGTCAAGGCGCTTGGGCTCCCTAGCTTTTGGGGACAGCCCCGGTTGGGGGAGTTTTTCCCTTTGGGCCGCTGCCTGGACGACCAAGGACCCAGGGACAGGCTGGGAGTACAAGTGTTCATGCCCCAACTGGGGAACAAAATAGCGCCTCTTGACACCCTTTAGGGGAGGGGTCAGGGTCGCCGGTGTCTGCCACAGGGCATTGGTAATTTTTGCCACCGTCTTTTTAAGTGGTAAAGCCAAGCGGGTGGGCGCGTCATCTGAAAGGATATCAATCATAGGGTCCGTGTCCTCTACGACTGGCTCCACCGGGACACCCAAGTTGGAAGCCAGACGTCTGAGGAGCTCCTGATGCGCTCGGGTATCCATCGTAGGCAGCGCCGGAGCCGGGTCCCCCAGGGCTTCATCCGGAGACGATGAGGAGGACGATTCTTGTATCGATGCCGGATCTAGCACAGAGAGCCGCGTGCGGTACCAGTTGGACATACGGTACCGGCTGCGGGCACGGTTCAGGCACCAAGGGCTGCGCCTGTGCCGCAAGGTCCGACGTAGGCGGCCTCTGGGGGGAAGGAGGAGGTCGCGACAACGACGCCGATGGTTGCGCCCGACGATCCGAGGTTACTGACACCACCGAGGGGGGCACGGGCCCTTGCCATTGGTGGTAAGCCCACAGTGTCCAGAAGGGCCACTGGGGATGAGGTGGCCAAGTCTGTTGCATCTGAGCACGGTCACGTCGATGCCGGGAACGGGACCTATGGGCTGAAGAAGCTCTCGAGGACCCTGACCTGAAGGATGACGCATCAGAATCTGAGGAATAATTGGACTCTGGCCATGGAGGCGCCGTGGAGGAGTGACCTGTAGCCGACGGAGGTGCAAACCTGGCCATGGACTCGGGCTTGCCAGCATGGGCACGGTGGGGACGTGCCGGTGGTGCCGGTGCCAGTGCCGGTGGCAGTGCCGGTGGCGGTGCCGGTTGAGGCACCGAGGAAGGAGGCTGTTGTGACACCGAGGGGGCGGGGGCATGCTGCGGTACCGGAGGGGCCGAATGCTGTTGTGGTACCAGGGGACCCAGTCCCGGTGCCGAAACCGTTGTCGGTGCCGAAAGAGGTGCCTGTGGGCCCAGTGCCGGTTGCATCCCCGGCACTGAGAATGACGGTATCGAGACAAATCCCGAAGATGTCGACAACAGTGTCGGCTGGGGCACCGGCAAGGTCCACATGGTTGGTGCTGGTGCCTGCGACAGTGCCAAGATGGGCATCGGTGCTAAGGAGCCCGGTGCCGACGTGTGAAAGGACAGTTCCGGAAAAGTAGTGCAAGCCGGCGTCGAAGATGACTGCGCCGCAGACGTTGCCACAAGGCTGGGGTGGTACGGCACCGGTGCAGCCAAAAGGGGGCCCGGGAGAGAACCCAATACTGAGGTAGGCCGAACCCAGTTGGGTGTTGAGTGAGGCTTAGGAGCCGGCGTCGAGAACGTTGTCGATGCTGAGGCAAGTGGTACCGGTCCCACCGGGGACGTTCCCGTCACAAAAGCAGCCTGAGCCTGCCGGTCTTGCCGGTGCTGAGGCGAAGCCAGAGCTGACACGGCCTCTGACGTAGGCGACCTCAACCCTTCTGTCTCAACCGATGACGGAGGGGAGGTGGTGAGGTTGATGAGGTCCTGCGCCGCCTCAAAGGTGTCCGGCGTGGACAGACGGTGCGGGGGCAATTGCCCTGGACTAGAGGGACATTCCGCCCGATTACGCCGCACCGTGGAGGATGTGTGCACCAGTGAGTTGGCACCACGGTGCAGGTCCGGCATGGTTTTCCGAGACGGGGACCTGCTGCGAGACTTTCTGGACCTCTTCGGTGCCGGAGAGTGAGACCGGTGCTGGGTCCTGGACACCGGGGCCCGGGCTCGGGCCCGAGACGGAGCATCGCGCGTCGACGCCATGCACTGTGCACCGCAGGGTGCCCAGCCGGTGCCAGTTGTAAAGCCGTCTCCATGAGGAGGAGTTTCAGGCAAGAGACTCTCTCCCTTTTTGTGCGCGGCTTGAAAGACCTACAGATCTTACAGGCGTCCGTAAGATGGGTCTCGCCCAGACACTTCAGACAGCTGTCATGTGGGTCTCCTTTGGGCATGAACTTTGCGCAGACAGCGCACGCCTTAAAGCCTTGTGGCCCTGGCATTCCTCACCCCCGAAGGGGGGGAAGAAGAACAAAGAACGAAGTAGACACTAACTGCCTAACTAATTGAACTATTTACAATGCTAAGAGAAACTAAGAGAGACACACGCTCCAACGACCGTCACGGGCGGTAAGAAGGAGCTGAGGTGGGGGAGCGCTGGCAGGGGTACTTATGCCCCGCCATGGCGGTGCCACTCCAGGGGGCACCCTGTCGGCGCTACGGGTACCGCTAGGGAAAACGCTCCGGAAGACGCGGTGCACGCGGTGCGCACACCTGATTCGAATGGACATGAGCAACCACTCGAAGAAGAAACAGTGACCGTAATGTAATAAAATTTAACATCTCTGTGGTGGGAAAAACACCTCAGAGGCCCAACACTGTGGCATTTAATTTCAGAAAGGGGAACTACACAACAATGAGGAAGTTAGTTAAACAGAAATTAAAAGGTACAGTGACAAAAGTAAAATCTCTGCAAGATGCATGAAAACTTTTCAAAGACACCATAATAGAGGCCCAACTTAAGGGTATACCCCAAATTAAAAAGCACAGTAAGAGAACCAAAAAAGTGCCATCATGGCTTAATAACCAGGTAAAAGAAGCAGTGACATATAAAAAGATATCTTTTAAAAGTGGAAGTCAAATCCTAGTGAAGAACATAGAAAGGAGCACAAACATACCAAATTAAGTATAAAAATGTAATAAGAAAAGCCAAAAAGGAGTTTGAAGAACAGCTAGTCAAAAACTCAACAGGTAATAACAAAAGGTTTTTTAAGTACATCAGAAGCAGGAAGCTGCTTAAACAACCAGTGGGGCCCTTGGACGATTGAGATGCTAAAGGAGCCCTGAAAGATGATAAAGTCATAGCAGAGAAGCTAAATGAATTCTTTGCTTCAGTCTTTACGGCTGAGGATATTGGGGAGATTCCCAAACCTGTTCCATTCTTTTTAGGTGACAAATCTGAGGAATTGTCTCAGATTGAGGTGTCATTAGAAGAGGTTTAGGAACAAACTGATAAACTTAACAGAAACAAGTCACTGGGACCGAATGGCATTCACCCAAGAATTCTGAAAGAACTCAAATGGGAAATTGCGGAACTATTAACTATGGTTTGTAACCTATCCTTTAAATCAGCTTCTGTACTTAATGATTGGAAGATAGCTAACGTGACACCAATATTTAAAAAGGGCTCTAGAGGTGATCCTGGCAATTACAGACTAGTAAGTCTAATGTCAGTACCAGGCAAATTAGTTGAAACTATAGTAAAGAATAAAATTGTCAGACACATGGATGAATATAATTTGTTGGGGGAAAGTCAACATGGTTTCTGTAAAGAGAAATCATGCCTTACTAATTTGCTAGAGCTCTTTGAGGGCATCAACAAATATGTGGGCAAGGGGGTTCCAGTGGATGTAGTATACTTAGATTTCCAGAAAGCTTTTGACAGGGTCCCTCACCAAAGGCTCTTAAGTAAAGAAAGTTGTCATGGGATAAGAGGGAAGGTCCTTTCATGGACTGATAACTGGTTAAAAGACAAGAAACAAAGGGTAGGAATAAATGGTAAGTTTTCCGAGTGGAGAGAGGTAACTAGTGGGGTTCCCCTATGGATCTATCCTGGGACCCATCTTATTCAACTTATTTATAAATGATCTAGAGAAAGGGGTAAACAGTGACGTGGCAAAACTTGCAGATGATACCAAACTGCTCAAGATAGTTAAGACCAAAGCATAGTGTGAAGAGCTTCAAAAATATCTCACCAAACTGATTGGGCAACAAAATGGCAAATGAAATTTAATGTTGATAAATGTAAACTAAAAAAAAATATATGTTACGGAAACCTCTACATCATTCATAATCAAAACCATCTCAGTCCAGGGAAGACCAAGGGCTCCTCAGCGGAGGCTTATGACGTACAACAGTCAAACCCAGAAAGACGCTGTCGTACCGATGACCCTTAGTTGACCCCAGTCGCCCCTGGGGAGTAAGCTGCTTTCACATAAGAAACGCATGGTGATTGGCACATGGAATGTAAGAATGCTGAGAGAACAAGAGAGATGTGCACAAATGGCAAAAGAAATGCAAGTGTACAAACATTCCATCCTAGGAATTTGTGAGGCCAGATGGAATACCTTTGGGGAGACTAGGCTACAGTCAGGAGAGACCTTATTATATTCAGGAAAAGAGAAAGAAGAGAACATCCATGAAGCAGGAGTAGCTCTTCTGTTGTCCAAAGAAGCCGCTAGAAGTCTGATAGAGTGGGAACCAGTATCAGAGCGTCTGATCAGAGCCAGCTAATCAGTGCTGCTGTATGGCTCAGAGGCGTGGCGTGTTGTCCAGAGCAACACTAAGAGAATTCAGACATTTGTCAATAAATGCCTTAGACACATTCTCCAGCTAAAGTGGTACAACAGAGTGCCAAATGAAACCTTGTGGACCAAAACAAATCAGAAACCAATGGAGGTCCAGTTAAGAAAAGAAAATGGCGATGGGCAGGCCACATCCTGCGTAAGGACTGTGAGGAATGTATCATGAGACAAGCATTAGAATGGAATCCAAAGGGAAAGAGGAAAAGGGGACATCCCAAACAAACATGGAGACGAAGCTGCCTGGACGAAGTAAAAGCAGCTGGCTTAACATGGGATCAAATCAAGACTATCGTTAAGGATCGCAAGAAACGGAGAATGACTGTGGAGGCCTTATGCTCCATTAGGAGGCCAAAGGACTAATAGATATAAAATAGATAAATGTAAACTAATGCCCATTGGAAAACATAATCCCAACTATATCTACAATATGATGGGGACTAATTTGGCTACAACTACTCAAGAGAGAGATCTTGGAGTCATTGTGGATAGTTCCCTGAAAATATCCACGCACTGTGCAGCGGCAGTGAAAAAAGCAAATAGAATGTTAGGAGTCATTTAAAAAGGGATAGAGAATAGGAAAGACTATATCTTATTGCCTCTATATAAAACCATGGTACACCCACATCTTGAATACTGCGTACAGATGTGGTCGCCTCATCTCAAAAAAGATATACCGCCATTGGGAAAGGTTCAGACAAGGGCAACAAAAATGATTAGGGGTTTGGAATGGGTCCCATATGAAGAGAGATTAAAAAGACTTGGACTTTTCGTCTTAGAAAAAAGGAGACGAAGGGGGGGGGATATTATGGAAAAAGTGAATAAGGAAAAGTTATTCACTTATTCCCACAATATAAGAACTAGGAGTCACCAAATGTAATCAATAGGCAGCAGGTTTAAAACAAAAGGAAGTTTTTCTTCACTTAGCGCACAGTTAACCTGTGGAACTCCTTGCCAGATGCAGGGAAGGCTAGAACTTTAACAGGGTTCAAAAAAGAGCTAGATAGATTCAAGGAGATTCGGTCCATCAATGGCTATTAGCCAGGATGGGTAGGAATGGTATCCCTATCCTCTGTTTCTCTGGAAGTGGGAAACAGTGGAGGGATCATGTGAGGATTACCTGTTGTGTTCCCTCCCTCTGGGGCGTCTAGTATTGGCCACTGTCGGAAGACAGGATACTGGGCTAGACAGACCTTTGGTCTGACCCAGTATGGCCATTCTTATATTTTTATGTTTTTACACAATTTGAGCTATGCAAATTGCAGATCTTTTTTCAATCTACAGTAAAACCTGTGTTATCCGGCACACCCGGGGATTAGGGAGTGCTGGTAACCTAAAAATTCTGGTTATCTGGGGGGGGGGAGCTGTGAGTGACCTATGGGGGATGGGGCACGGGAACTGGGATGTGGCCTGCTCAGGGGGGCCACGAGCCACGGGGGGGGGGGGGGGTGAGGTGGGATGCAGCCTTGTGAGGGGCGGTGGAAGCCGGGGGACAGGAGGCGGAGATGGCAAGGGCAGCCTGCTGGGGTGGGGGACCACAGGAGCCGTGGGGGGGCTGGCCTGCCGAGGGTGCCATGAGCCGCAGGGGAAGCTGAGATGCTTGCTTCCGGCTGCCGTTCACCCCTCCCCCAGGTACATGCTGCACACTCATCTAAGGAGCACTTAAAGGGCCATTTTGCTTTTTTTTTTTTTTTTTCTTTTCCCGGAGTCAGAAATTTGCTGGTTTCTACAGTTTTCCAGATGCTTAAGTTCCGGATAGCGCAGGTTTTACTGTAATTTCAAAATAGACCGCTTTTCTGAAACATGCCTTAATCCTTATGGAAAAAGGGTTACAGGGATGTCAAAATAGAGAGCCTGTTATTTCAAAATCTATTTTGAAATAATGGGCTGGTTCAAAAGATGCGGAATAGCTATTTCAGGATACCTCTGGTATCCTAAAATAGTGCCGCAGTCTAGATGTACCCTTAGACATACCAAACACCATCTGTGGAGATCATTAGTGGGGAGAGCCACCTCATACAAAGGACCGTGCTTACACCCTAGTGGGCGCATATCCATGTAATGTTATAAAGAGAACTAATTTCTAAGATAAGTACTAATTACAAAGGTACTACCTACTAACTATATACAGACAATCTCACTGTTGTCCTCAGAAACGGTGAGGTAAAATCTGCACAGGAAGCTCCAACTCAAACTGCAGGCAATGAGAAGGAATGCAGGGGAGTGAGGGCAACAGCATCCTTGTGCAGTCATGGGAGGGGCTATGAGAGACAGAGGGCACAAGCACTGCCCTGATGGATACTGCTCAGCAACCTCCAGCTTCAGCACATTGCCCTACACACACCTGCGTGGAATACATGTTTGCAAACACTCAAAGAAAAACATTCCAAATCTTTAATTTTTAGGCTGAAATTTCTCGGACTTTTCTGCAGTCCCAAACTTCTTTCTAGAGAAATTTTGAGCAATCATTTTGGAGTGTGAGGGAAAGAACAACAATATACTTGTTACCAGTGCTTTTTTTGTGACGGTACTGCCTGGTACTCAGTACCGGCACCTCCAGATGCAGTACCAGCACCTCCAGCCAGAGCTCAACAACTTTTCCCCTGCAGTACCAGCACTTTTTTTTTTTAACAAAAAAAGCACTGCTTGTTACAAAAAATGTTCTTGTGGCTTTTTAATACATGTGTTATTTATCAAAATAATTTTGAGTGTTAATAAATAAGGACATTTATTCTGAAATGTAAAATTAAAAGGAGAAAGATTCCTTTCAATAAAATGCATTTAAGAGGCATTAGAATATGGGCTATGTCCTTGTTTATAATATATCCCATTATTTCCAGAAGACTGTACTGTGTGTGTCTTTAGGCTGAGGTATGTCTGAAATTTGCTTGTTCCTACACAGATCAAAAATCCTTATATCCTTTTTAATGAAAACATCAGACACAAGAAAGTTAGCCTATAGCTTATGTTTCCATTAAGTGCATTTATGACCTGTGTATCAAGGGAATAAAAGAGTTGCATAGACATAATATTGCATCACATCTCTCATGGAGGGAAGGCAGGAGTAACAGAAATGAGGGATTTACATTTTTAAAGTACCGCAGAC
Organism: Pelochelys cantorii; assembly: GCA_032595735.1. Classification (NCBI taxonomy): domain Eukaryota; kingdom Metazoa; phylum Chordata; order Testudines; family Trionychidae; genus Pelochelys; species Pelochelys cantorii. The sequence continues at coordinate 324,347,933 of CM064326.1, read as the reverse complement.
GTGCTCTGGAAACATTGCAGACAGGAAATTGCTTGAAAAATGTGTCTATCGGGGACTTCCTTGCTACTATCACAGCTCATTTTAAGACTTGTAAAAGTTTAAAATAAAACAATTTCCCAAAAGTAACATAAACAGTAATTGATTTAAGCATCTTAAACATTATTAAAATTGATGGTCTATTAAATGAAAATAAGTGAATACATTCAAATTTTTCTTTGACATTAACAATACTTGTTGGTGTTACCAGTCTGATGCCTGATCCTGCAAACCTTCATTCGTGCCCTCAGTTCCACTGAAGTCAATGGCTCTAGGAGGTAAACAATATGGGCCTGATCCATTGTCCACTGAAAACCGCCTATTGACTGAACAGGGCATTGGATTAGGCTCAATGAGGGTACGGCTACACCAGCTCGTTAGTTTGAGCTCGGTAGGGTAATGAGGGCAAGCGGAGTTGCAAATGAAGCCCGGGATTTAAATATCCCGGGCTTCATTTGCATCTTCCCGGGTGCCGCCATTTTTAAATCCCCCTTAGTCCGAACTCCGTGCTCGCAGCTACATGCGGCATGGACTAGGTAGTTCGAATTAAAGATCCTAATTCGAACTACCATTACTCCTCGTGGAATGAGGATCTTTAAAAATGGCGGCGCCCGGGAACATGCAAATGAAGCCCGGGATATTTAAATCCCAGGCTTCATTTGCAATTCCGCTTGCCCTCATTTGCCTACCTAGCTCGAACTAACGAGCTAGTGTAGCCGTACCCTGAGAGAGAGCAAGGGCTTACAGGATTAGTCTCACAAAAACACAGTATGTACAGGGAATAGAAATACCTCCTATATACTTTTAGAATCAAAACTATAGGAACCCATCAGGAAATCTCAGTTATTTCAGTTAGAAAATTATCCAGAGCCAGATTCTGTCATCCTGTTTCAGACTAACTAGAATGCCAAAAGTAGCCCTATCGATTTCAATGGACCCAACTGTGCTGTCTTTATTCATGATAAGTGGTCATGATTCATGCAGTGTGGTGGTCCTGACTCTCGTACATGCTCTGCATTGTGACCGAGAGTAACACAGTTTGGCCTCAGGTTAGTGAGAGCAATAGTTTGAAACTCAATGAGCAAGTTAAGGGAAGTTCCATAGTAATGGTGCCACAAAAGCATGACGAAATATAACAAAGCAAGAACAGAAAAAAGTAGTACACCGACACTTTAAATAACAGCTTTTTTTTCTCTCTTCTACTCTCCCCTCTTTTTCTGCTATTTATTTGTACCTCTGAACCCCTTGCTTCATTCATCTGAAGAAGTGGGTTGTACCCATGAAAGTTCATGATACTACAGCAGACTTCTGATAATCAGGCACCTTTGGGACCCAGGGGGTGCCGGATTATCGGATATGCCGGAGTATCAGGAGGTACTCGGGCAGGGGGGCTGTGATGTGTCTGGGGGGGGGGGTCGGGCGGGGAACGGTGCGGTGTGGGGCGAACCAGGTGCTGGTGAGGGGCAGCGCTGTGGGACCAACCCGGCAGCACCCCAGCTGCTCTGCTCCAAGGCTTCCCCAAGTCCGCTGCTGGTCAGTTTCAGCAGCTGTGGACTTGGGGAAGCCGTGGGACAGAGCAGCTGGGGTGCTGCCTGGTTGGTCCTGCAGTGTCGCCACTCGCCTGAGCGGCGCTGCAGGACCAACCGGGCAGCACCCCAGCTGCTCTGCCCCAGGGCTTCCCCAAGTCCGCCGCTGGTCAGTTTCAGCAGCGGCAGACTTGGGGAAGCCATGGGGCAGAGCAGCTGGGGTGCTGCCGGGCGCCGAGCAGAGGGGTAAGGGGCGGCGCTGCGGGACCAACCCGGCAGCACCCCAGCTGCTCTGCTCCGCACCGCTTCCCCAGGTCCGCAGCTGGTCAGTTTCAGCAGCAGCAGCAGCGGATTTCAAGAAGTGGCGCGGAGCAGCTCCAATTGTCTGGCTGGCCGGAGCACTTCCGGGTTCCAGTTGGTGCCGGACTATTGGGAGTGCCGGACCACTGGATGCCGGACAATTGGAGTTTTACCGTATCTATATTTTTGTTAGTTTCTAACATGCTTCAGGACCATTTCTTGTTTTTTAAGGGTTTTTTTTAGTTACAGACTAACACAACTACCCCTCTGAGGCAGAAAAAAAGATCTTATCATCTTCTTGCATTCATAAATCCCATGTCTTCTTAATGGGAAGAGGCCTGGTTTTGTTCATCAAGAATCTTGGGCTCTGATTCAGCAAGATATTTAAGCAGGCTGCAACAGTAAGCATGTGTGGAATTAGGGTCCTATTTATCTATTTCAGGGGTGGCTAACCCGTTCCAGACAAAGAGCCACAATAGCAGTGGAGACAGTGTGAAGAGCCCGGGCAAAGTTGTTGAGCAGTCCCACAGCTGCTTTTTTTTTTTTTGGTTAACAACTTTTCCCTGGCTCTTCACGCTGTCTCCACTGCTATTGTGGCTCACAAAAAAAGCACTGGGAAGGGATGAGAGGTGCAAGCTCTGGGAGGGAATTTGGGTGCAGGAGGAAGTAGAGAAGAAGATGCTGGCTCAGGGAGGGTGCTCCAGGCTGGAGATTGTTGGGATCAGGTGGAGGGTTGGGGTGCTGAGCAAGCTGCAAGCTTGTGGCTATGAGGGTGCAGGAGTTTGGGCTGGGGTGCATGAGGGGCTCAGGGAAAGGAGGCTGGGAGTATGATGGGCTCAGGGCACAGATTTGCTGTGTGTGGATGGTACAGGAGTGTTGTGGCAGAAGACTGGGGATATGGGGGTGCAGGAGTTTGGGGATGTGAGAGGCTCAGGACAGGGGGTTCCAGTGTATGATAGGCTCAGGTTTGGCGTTTGGGGGGTGCAGGAGTGTTATGATGCTGCGGCCAGATGGGGGCTTGACCCCAGTTGGGGGCTTGTTGTCCAGGCTTCATTTTTAAATAAAATATTATGTCAAACACAAAATATTTCAGCGTTGTCTTTATTTATGAGAGGAGCGGGGAACCTGTTCTGAGTCAGGGGGTCACTGACCTACAGAAAAGTCAGTCAGGGACACACAAGTGAGATGCAAAAAAACAACCCCTCCAAAACTCCCCAAGCCTCACTAATAATGGCCCCAACTGTGCTGGTGGGGGCAGTGGACGGGGTGCTGGTGGGTTCTGGGGCAGGGTACTCATGGGGGGAAGGGGGGTCGGACCAAGGGGAGGGGACAGAGACAGCTGGGGCTAGTACCTGGGGATCCCGGGTCTCAGGAAGTGCGTGGGCTGCTCTTCCCCTCCCCTAAACAACTGGTGCACTTCCTGAATTGCCCGCTCTGTCACTCCGCCAGGGACTTCCTTCCCCCCTGCTGCCTGCCCGCGCAGGGTGGGTGCGTGTAGCAGTTCAAGGACTGCATGCCAGCTCCAACTTCTTAGGAAGTGCGCTCTCTTCCTCTGCTCCCCACGACAGCCGCATGCTTCCTGAGAAGTTGGAGTTGGCATGCATTTCCAGGATTCCTACTCCCTCCCCCCTCCCCACTGCACAGGCAGGCAGCAGGGAGAAAAGTCCCCAGTGGTGCAACAGACCCGGCATTTCAGGAAGCGTGCCAGCTGTTTAGGGGAGGGGAAGAGCAGACTGCTCTAACCCAGTCCCTCTCCCCTTCCCCAGAGCCAGGCACCCCACCCCCCAACCCCAATCCCCCTCTCCTCTCCTTCCCCAAAGCCAGGCACACACACACCCCAACTCAATCCCCCTCTCCTCCCCTTCCCCAAAGCCAGGCACACACACACCCCAACCCAATCCCTCTCTCCTCTCCTTCCCCAAAGCCAGGCATACCCCCCCCCCCAGCCCAATCCCGCTCCCGCTCTAACCTAATTCTCGGATCCCAGAGCTGCTGCTACATCCGCACGTCTCCCTCCAGGCACTGGGGCACGTGTGCTGAGCAGCCAGCTTTGAGCATGATTTGGCTGGGATGCCATACGCAACCCAATCCCCCTTCCTTTCCCTTCCCTTCCCCAGAGCCAGACACCTCCCCTCCCTGCTGTAATCCAATCCCCCTGCCCCCCAACTTTATGCTCGGGTCCCGGAGCCAGAGCCGCTGCACTGCATCCAGGATGCCATGCGCACCATCCCCCCTCCATCCCCCCGATCCCCTTCTCCAGAGCCAGGCATCTCCCCTCCCCCCCAACTATATTCCCGGGTCCCGGAGCCGCTGCCGAAGCCGCTGCCTGCTCTCAGCGGCTGGCTGCTAGCACGTGCAGGCTGGGACGCTACGTGTGACCCAGCTTGCATGTGCAGGATATGACACAGTGTGTTGGGGACCGCGAGCGGAACAGTACGGGCCATGAGCATACATGCGGCTCACAGCGGCCCAGCCATGAGAGCGGCTGACCTGAGCGGTTCCGGGTTCCGTCCCTGTTCCGTCAGGAGCTGCAATTTTTTTCTTCGCAAGCCACATGCGGCTCGCGAGCCTCGGGTTGGCCACCCGATCTATTTACTTGTTGAGTTTTCTAATAAAGTATTTTCCCTGCATACAATGTACATAAATTTACTAAGCATAATACTGCTGCTTGAATATTTGCAATGATTAATTTTTGTTGTCTTTCCATTGGCACTCTTCTTTTGTTTTGCTTAAGGGCACGTCTACACAGCAGCGTTAGTTCGGTTATTCTGAAAAAGCTTTGTGAGCATCTACACAGCAAGCCCATTATTTCAAAATAATTTTGAAACAATGGGCAGCTTATTCCAGATACTGTAACCCTCATTCTATGAGGAATAATGCCTATTCCGAAATAGTTATTTCATAATAGTGTGTGTGTAGACAGGGCGTTTGGAGTTATTTTGAAATAATTGGCCTTCAGCCCTTCCCACAGGTGCCCTGCTGGCCACTCAGTCCACACACATCAAAACTCTCTAGTCCCCCTTCCCCTGGAGCCCTTAAAGCCACAGCCACAGGGGAAAGGGCTTGTGGCATGCAGCAGGCCCTGACAGCCCTGAGCTACCCAGCAGCTGTCACAGCCTTGGATCTGGGCAAAATGAGTGACTCCATTGCTCCCACTGAACCCTCCACTGGTCCCAGGGAGCCATCAACCAGCTTCCAGGACCTGCCCAGGGACAGAAGAGACATGCTCCTTTCTGGTATGGTGCGGAGATCCTTGACCTCACTGAGGCAATCAAGGAGGCAAATCGCTAGGATCTCTGCACCAAATGCAGGAATGTGGATGTCTATGGCTGGATGGCTGATAGCCTAGCCACCAAGGGCCACATCTGCACTCAGGAACAGGTGTGGATGAAAGTACAGTAGCTGATGCAGGCCTATGACAAGGCCAGGGAGCACAGCTCCCACTCCAGGGCAGCACCCCAGACCTGTCCCTACTATAATGAGCTCCACCACATCTAGGGGGCATGTCAGTCCCTTCCCCCACATAGTGACTCAGGGCTGGAGACGCCCATCATCGTCCTCCCAGGGGGCACAATCACTGAGGAGGAGGAGGAGGAGAAGGAGCCGGACGAGGCCAGCACCATCTCCGTGCCTGCAAGCCAGACTAAGTCTACAGTGGCACTTCACAGCATTGTAACTTTCTGGCTCAGGAATGCAAAAACACATCCTTCTCCCGCCTTCCAGCACAGCAAGTTACTGTGCTATAAAGTGCCAAAATGAACCAGGCTACAGCACTGGGAGCCGCACTCCCAACGCTGTTAGGTACTCCCCTTGAAGAGGTCATTTATGTAGAGTGCTGGGAGAGCTCTTGCCCAGTGCTCGTGAAGAAACCACACTTTCAGTTTAAAGCACTGCCACAGAACTGTGCTTTAAACTTTTAAGTGTAAACAAAGCCAAACTTTCAATCTTACACGCAGCTCTTCTTCAGGCCTGGGAAAAGTATTCAGAGTGTCAAGGTTAAATACAGGGTGCAACATAATGTTCAGCATAGTTAACACATAGTTCAAGGGACCATTCAAGGTGAAGTGGCCCATTTACACCTCTTCAGTCATCAGATGGAATGAGGAGGAGTTATATAGATTGTTTTAATAAGCCATAAAGAAGGCTACGATTATGTCATGGAGGTCACGGAAATCATGGAATCTCTGACTTTTTTGGCCTCCATGACATTTTCTACCAGCCAGCCCCCACCCCAAAGCTGCTCTGGTGGGAGGACCCCACAGCTACCTAGCCCTGGTAGGTGGCAGGGGGCTGGTGGACCCCATAGCTGTCCAAGTGAGACAGGGGGTGGGGGACCCCCACAGTTTTCCAGCCACTGCAGGTGGCAGAAGGACTCTCTGCAACTATCTAGCCATGGTGAGGGATTGGCAGACCCTGCAGCTGTCCAGCCGCTGCAGGGAGCTGGCAGACTCTGTAGTTGTCCAGCCATGGTAGGGAGCAGGTGAATCCCTCAGCTGTCCAGCTACTATTGGCAGCAGAGGGACTCCCCACAGCTGTACAGCCACAGCATGTGGTGGAGGAACTCACATCTGCCCAGCTGTGGCAGATGGCTGGCAGACCCCACAGCTGTCCAGCCATAGCAGGAAGTAGGGACTGCTCATAGCTGCTTTGGTGCAGAGGGACCCCACAGCTGCCAAGCTGTGGCCAGGGTCCTGCACACCCCATAGCAGCTCACATGCAGCAGGCAGCTTGATACCCACCCCAAACATATTGTCAAGCTTATCCACTTCATTCTCACATATAACAATCTTAAATCCAATAACAAGCATTTTGTCCAAATCACAGGGATAACTATGGGTACTAGGATGGCCTGGCCCCCAATATGGCAACTTCTTCCCGGGGCCCCTTGAAAAAGAACTTCTGGAAAAATGAACCACAAAACCAATGGTATTCCTGAGATACACTGATGTTATTTTCATTTTCTGGAGAGACAACTTAAACTCCAAGATTTCCACCACAACTTCAACAACCACCACACATCCATTGAACTCTCTCTAGAACATTCTTACACTAACACTTCTTGGACACCACGCTTTCACAATGCAATTACAGACAACCATATACAAGAAACCCATGGATCACTGCACCTATCTTCACAGCCAGTCACTCAACTATCGCAGAATATATTCCAAAAAGAACATCTATGATATACACTTTAATACACATAAAACTACCTTCAACAAACAAGGACACTACCAAGAAAGTAGATCACATTATGAAACAGGCCATCCAAAATCCCCTGAGATTTTCAGCTTTAACACAGAAATAAAACTCCCTGACTGAATACCTTTAGTTGTCACCTACCACCCCACTCTGGACCCTCTCTGAGGAATGATCAAATAATTACAACCCATAGTCAATAAGGACCACACTCTGAAAACAATCTTTCCTAAACTCCTTTTCTGGCCTTCAAGCACTCCCCCACAACTTCTTCAGGTGCATCATCAGAAGCAAGCGCCTCATAGACAAGGACACGCCAACTCAAAGCAGCACCAGGCCTTGGCAGAACAACAGATACAAACTTTGTAGACATCTCTCCTCACTACGATGATCAACACAACCTCACAACATACTTTTCAAGATCTATGGATCCAACACATGCCTATAACATAATGTGATGTATCTCCTACAGAGCATTAATGCCCCAATAACAACTATGTGGGTGAGGAGAGACAATTACTATGGTCTTGAATGAACTCACACAGAAAAATGATAAAAGGAAAAAGCACTGTATCACCTGGGGTGAACACTTTTCACAAAAAAACTTAAAAAACAATGAATGGTCCTTTAGCACCTTAGGGTATGTCTACACTAGCCCCCTAGTTCGAACTAGGGAGGCTAATGTAGGCATTTGAAGTTGTAAATCAAGCCTGGGATTTAAATATCCCGTGCTTGATTTGCATCTTCCCAGCCGGTTGCCATTTTTTGAAATTTACAAGTCCGGACTAACTGCCTGTGTCTTCACGCGGCAGGGACCCGGTAGTTCGAAATAAAGCCCTAGTTCGAACTACCTGTTATTCCTCCTGGAATGAGGTTTAACAGGTAATTCGAACTAGGGCTTTATTTTGAACTACCGGGTCCCTGCCGCATGTAGACCCAGGCAGTTAGTCCAGACTTGAAAATTTCAAAAATAGCGACCGGCCGGGAAGATGCAAATCAAGTGTGGGATATTTAAATCCCGGGTTTGATTTGCAACTTCGAATGCCTCCATTAGCCTTCCTAGTTCGAACTAGGGGGTTAGTGTAGACATACCCTTAGAGACTAACCAAAAGGTACTACAAGATCCTTGTGAGTTTAAAAGGGTTTTTTTAGTTACAGATTAACATGGCTACCCCTCTGAGACTTTTCACCAAGCAGTCACTCTGTAGTTGACCTTTCAGTCCTCATTCTCCAAGGAAACTTGCATAACAAGACACTCCTGAGATCTTAAATTCAAAACTTGGCTGGATTCTAAAAATCAAAGACCGAATAGAGGTACAGGATTTATGGCTTATTACAACAACCACAGCTCACTTAAATCCTCTCTGTTCCCAATTTTCCCTCCACCATGACTGAAGAGATAGTAATGTCCTTTGAAATATGTGCTAACTACTTATGTTAAACAATCTGTTCCACCTTGTATTAGTAGTGACACTCTGAAGAATGTTTTTCAGACCTAAAGAAGAGTTCCGTGTAATCTCAAAAGCTTATGTCTCTCATCCCCAGAAGTTGGTCTAATAAAAGATATTACTTCAACCAACTTGTTTCTCTAATATCCTGGGACCAATACAGCTAAAACAAGATTATATAATATAGTGAGGAATGATACATTTCAGAGTTAACTTATCTATCTTGTGGGAAGAGGAAAAACTTGAATGTCTAAAAAATGTAAGGTCAGCAATAGAAGTTGGATGATTGCCTGCAGCATGGGGCTCCAGTGCTGCATGTAAATGAGAATAAGAAGCAACATGCTGGGTCTTAACTGGCTGGCTGTTGTCAAGAGAGGAGAAAATGGTACATTATAAAACTTTGCAGTTTACAGTTTCAAAAATTCCAAATCTCACATAAAGTATGCTATAAAATAACAACAGTGACTAAATTATATTTTAAATAAAACCCCTTGTTTTCCCCCCACTCTTGTTATTCGGGTTACTCTTTTCTTTTCTAGGCCTCCTTCAAGAATAAGGAGTTGTAATTACTTTTGAACAAATGCTGTGTTAGAGCCAAACACAGATTTTTTTTGCAGAAACAGGGTCTCAGTCACCACTGAAGAGTATATTCTCCTAAGCTAAAATACATAGTAAGGAGTCCAGGGGAAAGAATCTGCCACAGAAGTTTCTCTCTCAGTTTCTTCCAAACTCCTCTATCAGGAGAGTAGGATTTGGACTCCTATTGAAGAAGCAAATGGCATGGCTCCCAGCACTGTGGATCTTGAAGGATCTGCCAAGAGCCATGAACATCTGTGTGAAAGCCGCACATGTCTAACTTGGCTCCAAGGCTCTCTATAGTTGTTTCCTGCTCCCAGCAACTTGACATCTTTGAAGCTACCTTGCCAGACCTTTTGTTAGCAGCTATACCTTAGAACACAATGTAGGGGGCCCTCTCTATTACAGCTGTTATACATTTTCTATCTAAATGTGGTTTTGATGGATAATGCAATGTTCATAAATTCAAAATTTACTTTGGAAAACTTTTACTCTAATTTTTTTTAATTTTCCCTTAAGTATAATCAACCTGAGTCAAAATATTTCCATTTGCCAAACCATACTGAAACAATTTGTATTGGATCAGTTCAGCATAAATCTATGCATGCTTCAGCTGCAGCCAAGCCTTGTGTGAGTTGTAGTTTGAGTGCCCTATGCTTCCATTCCCTTTCATGGGCTGGACTATATCTCCCATGATGCACCACAATTTCCCCCACTGGTTCAACAACCACGGTGCAGCATAGGAGTCATCTGCTTATGTGTGTCTTGGGAAACACAATCTATCTGGGAAGCCTACCAACCGGATACAAAACATTTGAAGTCAGTTCAACAATCAAAAATGAAATATTTTGATTTAGGAATATCAAAACTTTTCATTTCAAATGAAAAGTTTCAAAACTGAAATGTTCAAAATTGTAATTTTTTTTCAACTTTCCATTCCATGAAAAATTTCAATATTTTAATTTTTTGTTTTGATTCAGATACAAAAATTTTTACAATATTAGAATTTCCCACAAGATGGAAATTTTGATTTGCAACCCACTTAATTCTACCTGGAGAAGGGCTACAGAATGAGAAATCCAATGCTGCTCTATATTACCTTTATAGCGAAGTCCCTCCAGATCCTGGACAATTTGTATATCCCTGGGCCAGCCCTTGGCCTTCCCCTGGATCCTCCAGTGTTTGAGTCAAAGACAGATGGGTGCTGAAGGGAAAAGATCACTGCATAGCCCTTTAGTAAGGCATGTTAGGGGCAGGGCTACCATCAAAATAATGTGGATCCAATGACGCACAAATCCTACACAGCTGCAGAGGAGGCATGGCGTGAAATAATGAATATGACAGGTCTGAATTGCAACTCCATGGCTTATTTGCAAGTAAGGCGGTTGAATTCCAAACTCCTACAGAGATCCCTTCACAAACCCCAAATACTACACTGTGCTTACTTAGACTAAAGCCCTACTACAGTGATGAAACTGTTTTTGAAATGTATCAAATTCATCATTACAAAGTATTCTACAAAATTGGCCAGAATATTTTAAAGATATTGTAACTTCACTACTAAATATCTGTGCAGGAGGTGTGCATTACTAAGAGAAAGTATCTACAGAAGAAACATATTGATTTTATAGTGTTTTTACCATATCTGAGACAGTGGTTCCAGAAATATCAATAGACATCAGTGAGGTCATGTATCCCAGTGCCTCAATCCCACCATCAGTCACACTTTCACAGTACCGTATATTCAGGTAGGTCAAATTATGGCACCTAAATTAAAACACAGAAATGTGAGCTTTCCATTCATTATGGAAATGTATTACATTATATACAATTTTGTAATACCTTTGGCTGGGATTTTTAAGATAGCCTAAGAAATCAGGCACCCAGTTCCCACTGTGTTTCAGTAGGATTTGGGTATATGACTTGCTAAAAAATACAAAATTATATATGCACTACAAAAGTTAGAAACCAACAAATACTATAACCAAAATATAAAGAACAAACAACAATCAAACACTACACAAAATCAGAAACTTGGACAACAATTTATCCTCCTGTAGGACCTTGCTTATAGGCCCAAGTAAGAAATAGGGCCCAGTTCTGCAAACACTTATGCCAGGAATAGTGCTCAATACTGTAAATAGCTGTTTTCATCAATGGGGCTACTCATAGTTCTAAACTTTACACCGAGAGAATACTTGAAGGTGAAATTTAATTGTAGAACACGCTGCAAGTTTGGGTAGTCTGCCCTCTTTTTGAAGGTCTTCCCTGAGTTAAGTATTCATGATCATGAGCCACTCCAGCCAGTGGCAATAAGATCATGTAATCAGAGCCTCAAACTATCTGAATTCTATGGAATATACTGTTCTTCATAGTGTAGGTTTGTAATAAAACATTGATCCTATGAAGGGGTTAAACAACCAACAATATCTGTTTCTAAACAAATTCTTAAATAGCACTATAGCCAAGTTTTCCTCATATTCTGAGCATCAGAACTGCATGTCACTTCTTTTCTGGAAAAAATAATTCTGTATACTTTAAAACACATTAACTAATAATAATCCAATAAATCCTTTTTTTAAATAAAACTATGTTATATTAGACTCCCTCTTTGCTGGGTAGATGTATTACAAGAGAGAAAAGTGTTAAGAGCTTCTTCCTCACATCCAGTCAGCAGACAGGAACCCTTCTCCTGCTCAAAAGAAATAGAGGTGCACCCAGCTAGCTCACACCCCATTTCCTCAAAGGAGTCTTGTCTGCCACTGAAAGATACAGGCTTCCTCCAGCCTGCTAAAGCAAATTATGAATGCTGTTCCTGCTCAGAGGAGTAATTAACAGTAGCCTGCATTAAGCCATCTTGTTCTGCAACCACAAGATGACTTTTTGACTAGGTATACAGCCAGCATTCCTCCTGTCTCCCTCCCAATGTTCCTAATGAAAGTTCTATTTATAGTAATTTGGAGTGGTTTTGCCATGCAGCTCTCATTCGTTTTTGCAGCAATCATGGTTATGCATATTTGTTAAGAAAATGTAGCTTTGAAATGCTAAAAATTAAAGACAGCTCTGTCACCTGGCAAGAAGCTTTTAAGCAGTTTTACTTTCCTGAACTACACTTTCCAGTTTTTTGAATTAGTAGAGATGAACTCTTATTCATAGTGGTCATTTTCATAGATTTTGAAAGCCAGAAGGTACCTTTAGTTTAGTCTGATCTCCTGTGTAACACCAGCTATAGAATTTCACCAGGTTACACTTGTGTTGAGCCCTATAACTTGCCAAATTAATTTTCCTAAAAAATAATATATTAAGAGAATAATTACTAATTACCACCAGTAATAATACAGTACCTCTGGGCTATTTTCATGAGAGAGGCATCAGTGACATGGATACAATTAGTCAAGTTCAGTTCTCTTAGCTTTGTCCCTGAAGATCCTTCTAAAAATGGCCGTAAACCTGCATCACTGATTCTAAAATACAAATACAAAAACATATTCTTACACACATTTTTATAATCCACATGATTCAATATATGATTTGCATCTGATGACTGGCATGGAAGATAAACAGTGACTGAAATTGGTAGTTGCCCACCATCATTTATTTTAGCCACATTTGAATAAATAGCCAGAAAAAGAATTTGATATTTGGGCTTATGACAAAGAAGTCCTCTAGTGGCACATGTGCACTGGAAAAATACATGAGTTGATACAGCATTACTTATATTAGCAATAGTCCTCCAGCAACAGTCCCAAAATACCGCTATTTTGGCAACAATGACAACTCTAAACTTTGCTGCCCAGGCACCACAAAGACTGGAAGCCTGTCCCTCTTCCCCTCGAAAGACACAAGCATATTTTTGAAGTGCCTCTCTTCTGGCTATCCCCACTGGCAAGCACATCTATGTGACCACACAAATATGGTTCTACACAAAACTCCATATAAACTCAAGCTGTTGCCTAATCCAGGAAAGAAGACCTGGATTTCCTCAGCCTGTGAACAGAAAGAATAGTGAATGTACAATTTCAGAATAACTGCAGAAATAAAGATGCAAAATCTGTGTCATCATATGTATATTCAATTGCATATGCAACTGTGGTGCCTTCTTCATGGTATTGTCTTAATGCTGCCACACTCATCTTCCAAGAGGGGCTTCCAAAACAAAGCATTTGCTTCTCCCAAGGCCATCAATATGTCTGATCTTCTTTCAATGAGCCCACTTGATAGATCTTATTATCCTTGGATCAGGCTTCCATCCCCTCTCCAACTGTTGCAGTGCTTGGAGGTGCTTGTCTTCCATGCCTTATCTATTCACACCTCATTCATTCAACAGGGCAATCAATTAAGTAAAAGGGAACAGATCTATTCTGGTACAAAGGCAAGACTATAATATTATGCCAAAATGTAATACAAGATTGCTATATAAAAAGACTTAATACTAAGTTTCTATATAAAAGGACTTACTACAAAGTTATATATGGAAAGACTTAAGAGGAAGTTACTCACGTTAGTGCAGTAACTAGGGTTCTTCGAGATGTGTGTCCCGGTGGGTGCTCCACTGTTGGTGTCGGGTCATCCTGGCGCTGCAGCTCGGAGCTTTGCTGAGCAGTTGTCAGCCGGACCGCACATGCGCAGCACACGCTGCAAGCCATTTGTGCCCTTTGAAGTCTCACGTGGTCTGGCTCCCGCCTGTTCCTCGAGTCCGCCGCGGAATCTGGAAGATATAATCAGAGAATCTGAAGCGGGGAGGAGGGCGGGTAGTGAAGCACCCACGGGGACACACATCTCAAAGAACCCTCGTTACTGCACCAAGGTGAGTAACTTCCTCTTCTTCGAGTGGTGTCCCCGTGGGTGCTCCACTGTTGGTGAGTATATAGCCATACTCAAGATTAGAGGAAGGCGGGCCTCAGATTCAAGGTCCAACTATCGTAGATAGGACAGAAGAAGCCACTGCCGTATCTTTTACATGAGTGTATGATCGCATAGTGTCTCATAAAGGTATCATTGGTGGATGATGTTTCTACACTGCATATGTCCCTGAGGACATATGTCCCTGAGGGGGACTCCCCGAAGGAAAGCAGTTGATGTTGCCACTGCTCTCGCCGAATGTGCCCTCGGAGTCTGCGGTAGCAGTTTATTCCTTATAGCGTAACATTGCTTAATGCACTGTACTACTAGGTTGGAAATCCTTTGAGAAGACAGGGGTTTCCCTTTTGTCCGTTCTGCTGTAGATACTATTAGACGGTCTGATTTTCGCCACGCGTGGGTTCTGTCCACATAAAAGGCCAATGCCCTGCGGACATCAAGCAGATGGAATCTTGCTTCTGTTGCCGATTTGTGTGGTTTTGGGTAAAAAGTCGGTAGTACTATTGGCTCGTTTAAGTGAAATTCGGAGCATACTTTCGGGATGAAGGATGGATGAGGCCGAAGTATAACCTTATCTTTATTGAAAATGGTATATGGTGGGGTTGCCATTAATGCTGCCAGCTTGCTTACTCTTCTTGCTGAAGTAATTGCTAGCAGAAAGATTACCTTGAGTGACATGATGTGCAGCAGACAGGTAGCCAAAGGTTCAAAGGGGGCCCATGTGAGGGTATCTAACACCATTTCTAAATTCCACAGAGGTGGTGGAGGCCTGTGTGGTGGATGCAAGTTCATGAGGCCCTTAAGGAATCTTCTCATGGTGGGATGTGCAAAGACTGAGGTACCGTCTATATGTTGGTGGAAGGCAGCGATAGCTGCTAAATATACTCTTATGGATGCAACGGCAAGGCCTGAATCCACGAGTGATAATATATAGTCTAGAATGCTCTCTAAGGGTGATGTCATTGGTTCCAGATCCTGGTTAAAACACCATACCAGGAATCTACGCCATTTTTGCAGGTAAGTAGACCGAGTAGATTGTTTCCTACTATGCAGGAGGACCTCTTTTACTCGATCTGAGCATTGTATTTCCCTCTGATAGAACCAGCAAGGAACCACGCCGTGAGTTTCAGGATGTGTGGATTCAGGTGGAGCAGAGTGCCCGACCTCTGAGTCAGAAGGTTGTGGTGGATCGGGAAGTGATAAGGAGGCCGAAGAGACATCTGATACAGGTAAGGCAGCCAGACCTGTCGAGGCCAGAATGGTGTTATGAGTATTACATTGGCTCTGTCCATTCGGATCTTCTCGAGGACT
Organism: Pelochelys cantorii; assembly: GCA_032595735.1. NCBI lineage: Eukaryota > Metazoa > Chordata > Testudines > Trionychidae > Pelochelys > Pelochelys cantorii. The sequence goes on along the minus strand of CM064326.1, from coordinate 324,332,677 downwards.
CTGGGGATGAGAGGGATGGGGGGAAACGCATTGAGAAGTAGACCCTTCCAATTGCAGAGAAAGGCATCTCCTAGAGATCCCCGGCCAATGCCCGCTCTGGAACAATATAGTTGGCACTTCTTGTTGCTGTGGGACACAAATAGGTCTATCTTTGGGAACCCCCATTTTTGAAAAATGAGCTGTAGATATTGGGGATGTATTTCCCACTCGTGATTTGGTGCAAATTGTCTGCTGAGAGCCTCCGCTGCTACACTGTTTGTCCCCGGCAAATAAGAGGCCACTAGAGTAACGTTGTTCCGAATGCACCAGTTCCACAACCGCACGGCTTCGGCACACACTATGTGGGATCGAGCACCACCTTGCCGATTGATGTAATACATTATTGTCATATTGTCAGTTAATATGCCAACTACCTTGTCTCGAATATGTGCCCCAAATTGTTCGCATGCATTGTGTACCGCTCTGAGCTCTAATAGGTTGATATGGAATGTGGTCTCTTGGCTGGACCATCTTCCCTGTATTGATATAGACCCATAACTGCTCCCCACCCTATGAGGGAAGCATCAGTGGTTATGTGTATCGATGGCTGGACGCAATAGAAAGGCATGTCTTCCAAAAGATTGGACGGTTTGGTCCACCATGTGAGGGATCATCATACCCGTGATGGGGGGGAAACCCGCTTGTGCACTTCTCGTTTTCGATGAAAGTAAACTGTGGCTATCCGATGTTGGATGCACCGAAAGTGCAGGCGTGCATGTCTGACTACGTACATTGTGGCCGACATGTGACCCATGAGTTGAAGGCATGTAACTACCATAACTGTAGGGCTGACGGTAATAGTGATCACCAAGTCTTGAATAGTGTCGAATTTAATGTGGGTAAGTGTAAGGTAATGCATGTTGGAAAAAATAACCCAAATTACACGTACTACATGATGGGGTCAAATTTAGCTACGACAGATCAGGAAAGGGATCTTGGAGTTATAGTGGATAGTTCTATGAAGACATCCACGCAGTGTGCAGCGGCAGTTAGTAAGGCAAATAGGATGTTAGGAATTATTAAAAAAGGGATAGATAATAAGACAAAAGATATCATACTTCCCCTATATAAAACTATGGTACGCCCACATCTCGAGTACTGCGTGCAGATGTGGTCTCCTCACCTCAAAAAAGATATATTGGCATTAGAAAAGGTTCAGAAAAGGGCGACTAAGATGATTAGGGGCTTGGAAAGGGTCCCATATGGGGAGAGGCTAGAGAGACTGGGACTTTTCAGTTTGGAAAAAAGGCGATTGAGGGGCGATATGATAGAGGTATATAAAATCATGAATGGTGTGGAGAAAGTGATTATAGAAAAATTATTTACCTTTTCCCATAATACAAGAACTAGGGGACACCAAATGAAATTGATGGGTAGTAGGTTCAAAACTAATAAAAGGAAATTTTTCTTCACACAGCGCACAGTCAACCTGTGGAACTCCTTGCCCGAGGAGGCTGTGAAGGCCAGGACTCTATTAGGGTTTAAAAAAGAGCTTGATAAATTTTTGCAGGTTAGGTCCATAAATGGCTATTAGCCAGGGATAAAGTATGGTGCCCTAGCCTTCATAACAAGGGCAGGAGATGGATGGCAGGAGATAAATCACTTGATCATTGTCTTCTGTTCTCCTTCTCTGGGGCACCTGGCATTGGCCACCGTCGGCAGATGGGATGCTGGGCTCGATGGACCTTTGGTCTGACCCAGTATGGCCATTCTTATGTTCTTATGTTCTTATTCTTATTGTAGTGGCAGGTAAGCTTTCGCTGTTACAGCATCTAAATGGGCGCCTATGAATTCCAAATCCTGTGTTGGTAGCATGGTGGATTTTTGGACATTGAGTAAGAGGCCTAGAAGTTTGAATACTTGTCGTGTTATGTAAATCATTAGTCGTGTCTCCGCCTCTGACGTGCCCTTGACTAAGCAATCGTCCAGGTAGGGGAATATGACTACTTGATGTCTGCAAAGGTATGCTGCCACCACTGCCAGAGTCTTTGAAAATACTCTGGGAGCCGTGAAAAGGCCGAATGGGAGCACCCTGTATTGGTAACTGTCTTGTCCTAATGTAAACCGGAGAAAGCGTCTGTGTGCCAGATGAATGGTCACGTGAAAATACGCATCTTGCAAGTCAAGAGCTGTGAACCAGTCTCCCCTGTCTAGTACCAGGATTATTGTTGCCAGAGTAACCATTTTGAATTTTTGCTTCCTCGGGTAGCGGTTCAATCTTCAGAGATCTAGAATCAGTCTCCATCCTCCAGTTCTTCTTGGGATGACGAAATAATGTGAATAGAATCCTCTGCCCCAAAATTCGTCGGGAATGGCCTCTATTGCTCCCAGTTCTAGTAGGCGTTGTACCTCCTGTTGGAGCAGTGTCTCGTGGGAACGGTCCCTGAAGAGGGATGGGGAGGTTGGAGATAATTTAGTGAATGGTATGGTGTACCCTGATGTTATTATTTCTAAAACCCAGCGGTCTGTCGTGATGGTATTCCATCGGTGTCGAAAAGGTTGTAAACAGTGATGGAAAATTGGGCCGGGGTGTGATGGCTGAGGGGAGATTGGTAGGTTTCGCAGGCCCTCGACTAAGAGGTCAAACCTGCTGCTTGTTGGCTTGACTGTTGGTGTTGCAGTTGTTCTGTGGTCGCTTTCTCTGTGGTCGCTGTCTCGGTTTTGACTGATCAAATCCCCACTGGCGATATGTTTGGTATCTGAATTCTCATTGCTTTTTATATGGGGTGTAGCGCTTGCGGCGGTATGGTGGTGTGTACATCCCCAATGTACGTAGGGTCATCCTTGAGTCCTTACTTGAGTGGAGTACATCATCCGTCTATTCAGCGAATAGCTTCAATTTGTCAAAGGGGAGATCTTCCACCTTCGACTGTAACTCGCAGGGAATGCCTGTCGCATGACTACGGATGTGGCCATTGCTCTGGCCGCTGTGTCAGTTACGTCTAAAGCTATTTGCAAGGCTGTTCTGGAGGATGCATAGCCTTCTTGAACAATGGACTTTAGTATTGGAAGTTTCTCATCTGGAAGGTGTTTCATTAATGCTGATAATTTTGAGTAATTATCGAAGTTATGGTTGGATAGTAATGCTGAATAGTTAGCTATTCTCAAGAGGAGTGTAGCGGAGGAGTATAGTTTCCTTCCAAATAGATCCATGCGCTTGTTCTCGTTATTATTGAGTCTGTGTTGTGGGAGTTTAGATCTTTGTTGTGCGCATCCATAACTAGTGAGTTGGGCTGCGGGTACATGAAAAGAAAATCAGCGCTTTTCTGCGGAACAAAATATCTTTTATCTACTCTCTTATTTGTTCAGGCACCGAGGCTGGGGTCTGCCATATATCGTCTGCAGACTCCATAATAGCTTCGTCTTTTGGTATTGCAACTCTACCTCTCTGGGAGGGTTGCAGATTTTTGAGAATCTTATGCTGTTTCTCTGGCATCTCGGACAGCTGGATACCATGGGATTGGGCTACTCTCTTAAAAAGATCCTGAAATTGCCTGAGATCATCAGATGGCGACTGATCTCCCGGTATGACGGCCTCATCAGGCGATGAGGAGGACTTGTCTGTTGGGGAAGCATCCTGAGGTTGTTCTTCTGCGTCTGAGAGTTGTCCTTCTTCTGGCTCTGAGTAATGAGATGTAGAAGGAACACTGGGTAGTGTTGGGACCTGGTGTTGCTTCCAGGCTTGTTGTGGTGAAGCTGAGGTTGCTCTAGCATTTGAATAGTTGGTGCAGTAGGAGTGTCTGTGGTCCACATGATGTCAGTGATTGTCATCATGGCGAGAGTAGTGTCTGTGGTAAGTCGGGCTATACATTCTATGTGAGGAAGGATATCTGTAGTACACTCTGTGACCACATGAGTATGTGGGTCGTGGAGAGGCCCTTGATGAGGGAGGAGGAGAGTAGTCATATGCCCCATATGGCGATGGAGAGGCCTCATATCTGGACCTGTAATACCTCATGTGTCTATATGCTCTGTCCCTGTCTTCTCTTGTTAAGTAGGGTGAATGTGGTGAGGATGGTGTTGGGGAAAAGGTCAAGGGCTCCGGGCTCAGTTGTTCAGGATGATTCTGCCTTTTGGCCATTCCCCTTGGTGTGGTTAGAGTCCGAGGGCTGTATGCAGTCAGAGAATGCCCTGGTGATGTAGCTGATGATTGCAGCACCGAGCCCCTCTGTGCCGACAGTGCTGGTTCCGGGTGTGAGATGGTCGGTGCCGGCACAGTCGATGCTGAATGCTCTCTCACGTCAATGGTGCCGACTCTAGCGGTGCTGGCATGGGCGGTGTCATAGCGGTCGGTGCTGACTTGTGTGTCACTGTCAGTGCCGAGCCCTGTTCGATGCTCGGTGCGGTCGCCAGTGGTGCCGAGTGACGGACTGTTATAGCGGTTGGCAGCACCGAGGACGGTTTTTGCTGTGGCTTCAGCTCTGAAGCCGATTTCTGCCTGTGGCCAAGTGTACCCCAGGTGCTGGGTTTGTCTCCTACGCTCACTCTGGGTGGAGGTAGGGACCGAGCTGGTGATGGTCTCTTTCAGTCTAGGGCTCGCATAGGTGAGCTGGCCCGCCGTTTCTCAGGTCTGGGCGAGGGCGTGGTTGAGGCTTGCTTCGTGAGCTCTGGAGGCTGCAGAGCTTTATTGAAGAGTATCATCTTCAGCCTCATTTCCCTGTCTCTTCTAGCCTTCACAGTAGGTTTTACGCAGTGCACGCACTTCTGTGGGACATGTGCCTCTCCCAAACACTTAATGCACTCCGAACGGCCGTCCAAAGCTGGCATTGTGTCTCTGCATGTGATGCACTTTTTAAAACCGGGGGAGCCCGGCATGAGTGTTTCCTATCTATAATTAACTAACAAACGATAAAATTTTTTTTTTTTAAACAGTAACACTAAGAACTATAAGTCTATCAACACTAACAGTAGAACTAAATAATAACTTTTAAACTTTATATAATTCCTGACAGGGTTGTGTGAGGAGAAGAAGCTCGCTCCGTCTGCAACTGCGGGCAGCAAAAAAGGAACTGGCGGGAGCTGGACCGCGCGAGACTTCAAAGGGCGCAAACAGCTTGCAGCCCGTGCCGTGCATGCGTGGTCCAGCTGACAACTGCTCAGCACAGCTCCGAGCTGCAGTGCTGGGATGACCCGACACCAACAGTGGAGCACCCACGGGGACACCACTCGAAGAAGAATACAAGGTTATATGAAAAGGCTTAATACAAAGTCATATGAAAATGATACAAAGTTATATTAAGATGCTTAATACAGAGATTTATGGACAACAAACTCTGAAGGAAGGGACCCTTGCAGTGGTCAGCAATGAAGAGTTTGCAGAGGAGGGTTCTTGTGAACAATGCAGACATTGTGGATAGCCAAAAGAGTAAACTGAACCTAGATGAGCATAGCTTGGGTTGCCAGGTGTCCGGTTTTGAACCGGACAGTCCGATATTTGAGCTTTCTGTCCGGGAAACAAATTGAGAAAATACCGGACATATAAATGTCTGGTATTTTCTAATTAAGTAAGTTTTATTATTCTCATGAGTATCAGTACGTAGTTGCGTACTGCCTGGCTGGTAGACATGCTCACACTGCGTGAGTGTGTCTACCAGCCAGGCAGTACGCAACTACGCAGTCGAGAGGAGGGGGATGGGCGCCGGGGCGGGATGGAATCCCTGGGGCCAGACTCGCCCGTGCGTCCTGCCATGACCATGCGCGGGATGGGCAGCACCCCGGGATCTGTGCGCGCCCAGGCCAGCCTCGCTCCCCGCCGGCCGGTTCCCCCGCTTCCCCCGACCAGCCCCGCTCCCCCCGACCTCCTCCCAGTCAGCCCCACTCCCTGCCGGCCGGTTCCCCCCCGGCCAGCCCTACTCCCACCAACCCCCTCCCGGCCAGCCCTGCTTCCTGCTGGCCGTTCCCTCCCTACCACCGATCTCCCCTGGCCAGCCCCTCTCCCTCCAACCTCCTCCCGGCCAGTCCCCACCCTTGGAGATAAAGTGTGTCCAGTATTTTTTTGAAATCATCTGGTAACCCTAAGCATAGCCCTAGATTAAAAACCTACTGCTACCACTTGTTTCGTGGCTTAAAAAATAAATTGTTCAGTGGCCACAAAAATGCTTCCTATACACACTCAAACTAGCTTCCCAAAGTGTACGGGCAGGGACCAAAGTAATTGCATTTCAAAGTAGATGGTTTATTTTAACAACATTCACTGGCAGTCACAGGCAAAAAATAGATAAATAAATAAATGCATTGCAAGAACAAAAAGAAAAACACTGATGCTGAAACCTGAACAGTCAAATAAAATACAGAAAATTTCAAATAATTCTTGCAAGCAATTCAGGAAATGCTTGTTCACACCACCTGATTTTCTATGGCTAATAGTATACAGTAAAATGTATTTTAAACATTAAAATATGCCGAGCTTTGGTTTTCTAATCCGAGAATCCAAGCCCCAAATTATTTGTATGCCTTGGATCCAAGGATAGAAAAAACAGTTTGTTGCTGGCTCTGGAGAGCTTGGCCTTGAAGTGACCTGCAGGACTAGGCAGCAGAAACTACTCTCTTCCTCTTTTCGAGTATTGTGTTGCTCTTGCCAGAGATACCCTATCATCTGGCACTATCTTGATAAAGTTTAAAAGCACATATTTTTTAAGTTTTGCACTGAGATTTCTCAGAATGGTAGCTTTGGTTCTCCCCTGCTATAGGAAAGTTGCAGTGGGGGAGGTCTAGGTTAGATAGTAAGAAAAACTATTTTACTAGGAGGGTGGTGAAGCACTGGAATAGGTTACTTAGGAACATGGTGTAATCTCCATCCCTAGAAGTTTTTAAGTTCTGGCTTGACAAAACCCTGTCTGGGATGATTTCGTTGGGATTGATCCTGCTTTGGGGAGGGGGTTGGACTCGATCAGCTAGCGAAGTCTCTTCCAACCCTATGATTCTATGAAACTTTCCCATCCCACTCTGCAAAAAATTAGCACCATCACTTTGAAGATATCAGTAGCATAAGGGCCCAGTGGCTTTGAGTTGCCTTAAGCAGTTGCCTTCCCTTATCCTTTGACTACTTCATGAATTATATTTTCAGGTTGTGAAAAATGCCCACAATATATTCACTGTGCTGGGAGCTGCTGAATTGTCCTAATGCAAGCAGCTAGGAAAGTTTAATCCAGTTCATATTTTTGTGAATTTTTAGGGAAACTTTTTAGGGAATTTTCTCACTTATGTTTTTCTTTACTTCTAACAATATCTGTCTTGTTGCTTATCAGTGACCTTGCTGGAGATATCCTTTTTAAGACACCTGTTAAAAAGACTAACTTTCATCAAAAGGAAGAAGAAACAGACAGTAGAGGACAGATTCTCAGATCTCTTCAGGAGCTCCAGGTTCAAGATCCACAAAACAAGGGAGTATAGAAAAAGCATTTGCTGGAAAGGCAAAGGGATCAGGTCGTGCATAGTGAAGTCCACCAAGACATTACACAAACATAAACACAGATAAAAAGCACCCCCATACTTCCACCTCAACAGCCACTGCAATCCATGGATAATTGTAGGGTTTCAGGGCCTGGCCCATAGGACTTCTCCCACCCTCCAGGCACCAGCATAGTGAGTTGCATTATCCTTCCGCTCAATCCAGGTGAGTGAACCTACTCTGGTAAGTGATTCATACAGCACCTTGTCCTGTTAAAATGGTTTTAAGTGGGATTTTGTAGATGTGTTATTGTTTATATCTGGTCAGTAAAGTTTGATGTGTGAAAATCAATGTGTACTATCTTTATAAGACATTCATGTGACCCCCCCTAAACCTATATCCCCTCTCCAGATTCAAACAGTATATTAACAATTAATTTCTAATTCAGATACAAACTACAGTTTAATCACAAAATGACACAAATAAAAACAAAACAATATATTGGCTTATTACAGAACACTCTGTGTTAAAAATGTGCTCTTAAAGCTTCCTTCACCTATACAGCACTTTGGTATGCTCTTGTAATTTGTCTCTGGGTTTGGATGTTCAAAATCAGACAAATTTTACAACTCCACTCCTCTATTTTGTAGATAATGTTTTCCCATTTGCCTCACACATTTGAGAGATACATCAGCCAAATAGGTGATGCATCCAAATAATAGGAATATTTGGCCCACTGAAATCCACTGTAGTTATGAGACAACTCCACCATTATTTCAACCTACCAGATGCACATTCAACAATCCTCTTGTACCCTGCTCTGAGGATAGTTATATCTTTCCATACTGTTGTCCATGAGCCCAAAGTATAAGTTCATAAGCCAAGGAAGCAGAGGATAGATTGGGACCCACAAGAATCACAATTGGGATTGCAATCACACCAACATCAATGTGCTGGTCTACGAAAAAATCTCTGTGTATGCAGCTTGTCATCAAAGTCATGTGTTCCTGAAAATGCAAGTATTATGCATCTTGCCAATTGGTGAAAAATCCCCAATGATCCACCAGTGTTTGCATAACCTGGAAAAGTATTTATTTCTGTTTATGTATTCAGAAATAAGGATATGTCTCTCATATATTGCTCCATTGCAGTTTGGAAAGCCCATAGCACCATATCCATTTTTTATTTACGGTACATTGCTCGGAGTCATAATCCTGTGCAGCAGGACACGTTTAATTATATTTCATACCTGTAAGACAACAGCCCCCACTATAGACTTCCCAACATAAAACTGATTGTTCATAAATGGATACCAATCCACTATTGCTAGTTTCCACAGCACAATTGCCATCTGTTTCCCCACTATCAAAGAAAGTGTTACTCACCCTGTGCAGTAACTTCTGTTCTTCGAGATGTGTGTCCCCGTGGGTGCTCCACTATAGGTGTCGGGCTCATCCCGGTGCCGTAGTCCGGAGAGTCTTTCCCAGCAGTAGCCCCTCCCGGAGGATCGCGCATGCGCAGAAGGCTCCACGCGACGTTCGCGCCTTTTCTGCATCACACGTTCCGAAGCGCCAGTTCCTCCTAGCCAGAACATCTGAAAAATACAAACATAAGAGTTCCGAAGCAGGGAGCAGGGCGGGTCGTGCAGCACCCACGGGGACACATATCTCGAAGAACAGAAGTTACTGCACAGGGTGAGTAACACTTTCTTCCTCTTCCAGTAGTGTCCCCGTGGGTGCTCCACTATAGGTGAATATGAAGCAGTTACCTGGTGCCCAAGTTGTGCTTTGGCGTAGTCATCTGTGCACAGATGAAAGGACTGCCCGAGCCAGCGCACTATCCGCAGCCACGAAGCGATCAAGGGCATAATGTCTCGCGAAGGTCGACGTGGAAGACCAGGTAGCAGCGCGGCATATATCGCGCAAGGGCACATCCTTAAGGAAAGCCGTGGAGGTGGTCATGCCCCTGGCTGAATGCACCTTAGGCCTAGAAGGCAGCAGCTTGTTACAGAGAGCATAGCAGCGTGTGATACAGTTCACGATATGAGATGAAATGCGTTGTGAAGATAATTGGTCACCCTTAGAGCAGTTCGCAATCGAAAGCAAGAGGTGTTGTGACTTCCGGAAGGAACGCATCCTGTCCAAGTAAAAAGCGAGCGCTCTCCTCACATCAAGGAGTGAGTACAATGCGGTTTCAGATGAAAGGTGGGAAGAGCGATAGGTTCATTAATGTGGAATGATGAATTAACCTTTGGCAGGAAAACAGGATGGCAGCGCAGTGTCACACCTTGTTCAGTAAACAGTGTGTAAGGAGGGTCAGCCGAGAAAGCTGCGAGTTTGCTAACACAATGGGCTGACGTGATGGCAAGCAGGAATGCAACCTTCATAGTGACGTTTAGCAGGTCACAAGTTGTTAACGGCTCGAAGGGAGGACAGGTCTGGGTGTCCAGCACAAGGCCCAGGTCCCACGGCTCTGGGATGGGCTTGTGCAGAGGGTAGAGATTAGCAATTCCTTTCGTGAACCTTTTGATTAGTGGATGCGTGAATACTGAGGCGCCATCTGTTGGAGGGCAAAAGGCAGAGATTGCTGCCAAGTGTACCTTAAGCGAAGAATTCGACAAACTCTGAGATTTTAAGTAAAGAAGGTAATCCAGGATGAGATGGATAGGTACTTGCAGAGGATCCATATTCGGTGACTGACACCAGTCTTGAAAGCAACGCCATTTATAGCGATAGGACTTTTGAGTAGTTTGACATCTACTGTGTACTAGTATGTGTCTGCCTGTGAGCAGGCTAACTCTGGTCCTTGGAGCCAGTTAGGAACCAGGCCGTGAGATGCAGGCAGTCGATGCTCGGGTGCAGGAGAGTGCCATGCTGTTGTGAAAGTAAATTGCGCAAGAGCGGTAGTTGCCGAGGTTGGGATAAGGACATTCTCATGAGTTGGGGCAGCCAGGTTTAATGGGGCCAAAAGGGTGCTATCAATATGACTGTCGCGGCGTCCACAAGAATCTTCGCTATCACCTGTGATATCAACGGGATGGGTGGGAAGGCGTATAGCAGATGTCGCGCTCCCCAATCGAGAAGGAAGGCATCTCCCTGCGAGTCGCTGCCTCTACCCGCCCTCAAGCAATAAAGGCGGCATTTTTTGTTGTGTCGAGTCGCAAACAGGTCCGTGTCCAGATAGCCCCAGACCTCGAATATATTGCGGAGTACTCCGTCGTGCAGCTCCCATTCGTGCTGCAAATGGAAGGTTCTGCTCAATGCATCGGCGATGGTATTGCTCTTGCCCAGAAGGTACATGGCTGTGAGTGTAATCCGGCATTGGATTGCCCAATTCCAAAGGCGTATGGACTCTGCACATAGAGATCTGGATCTGACACCCCCCTGTCGGTTGATATAGAAAACAGTGCAGATGTTGGCGGTAAGAATTTGCACCATAGTACTCTGCACCTCGTGAAGGAAATGCCTGCAGGCACTGAAGACCACGCGTAATTCCAGAAAGTGTATGTGAAGGAGGGATTCGTGATGGGACCATAGTCCCTGAACCCAAAGATGGTTCATACGTGCCCCCCAGCCTAACAGAGACGCATCCGTGGTGATCTGGAGAGACGGGGCCGGAGAGTGAAAGGGGACACCTGCCAATGTGTTGCCCGGGTCGAGCCACCAAGTTAGGGAGTCCCTGACACGAATGGGGACTACCACAGGTTTGCGAGTATCGTCGGTGCCTGGCATATAGATCACGAGGAGCCAATGCTGAAGGCATCGCATATGAAGTCGTGCGTATGGAACTACGTACGTTGCTGCCGCCATGTGTCCCAACAGCTTCAGACATGCGAGTATGGAAACTGTCGGAGCCATGAGCAAAGTGTTTGCTAAGTCCCGTATGACGTGGGCTCTGTCGAAAGATAGGTACGCGGTAGCAGTCCTGGAGTCCAGCCTCGCTCCAATGAACTGGGACAGAATCAGGGAAGACTTTGGTACACTGATGATGAGACCCAGAGCCTCGAACATATCTCTGGTGGTATTGACTGCAGATTGAGCGTCGCGTGCCGTAGGAGCCTTCAGCAAGCAGTCATCTAGGTAAGAAAATCGTGATGCCCGATCGCCGGAGGTGAGCGGCCACGACCGCTAGAGTCTTGGAGAAAACCCTCGGCGCTGCCGACCGTCCCAAGGGTAGCACTGCATACTGGTAGTGGTCATTGCCTAAAGTAAAACGCAGGAACCTCCTATGGGCTGGGTAAACAGGCATGTAGAAATACGCATTCTGGAGGTCAGGGACGCAAACCAGTCCTCTTCGTTCAATGCTGGAATGATAGAGGCTAGAGTAACCATCTTGAACCTTTGTTTTCTTAGATGGCGATTTAGACCGCGGAGATTGAGGATAGGCCTCCACCCACCAGACTTCTTTCACATGAGGAAGTACCGTGACTAGAAGCCTCTGCCTCTGAACTTGAATGGAACTTCTTCCACCGCCCCGATGGTAAGTAGACATACGACCTCCTGCCGTAGCAGGGGTTCGTGAGAGGGGTCCCTGAAAAGGGACGGGAAAGGAGGGGTGGGAGGGGGCAGGGTGGAGAACGGGATGGTGAGGCCGGTGGTCACAATCTCTCTGACCCAGCGGTCGGTAGTAATGGCAAACGAACAGAGATGGTACTGCCTCAATTGGTGGTGGAACAGCTTGGTTACTTTGCCAGGAGCCTCTGATGCATCAAACCTGCTGTCAAGACTGTTGCTGACTTTGCGTCTTAGCAGGCTGCTGGCGCCTTCTCTGAGGACATTGCCTTTGCCTCTGCTGATCATAAGGCCTAAAGTGGGATGTGGCATATGAAAAGGGCCCCTGCCTGTTGTAGGGACCGGCTCTCTTACGCCTGAAGGGCGGTGTATACATCCCAAGCGTTCTCAGGGTTGTTCGGGAGTCCTTTCCAGAATGGAACACCTGGTCTGTGTTTTGCGCAAATAGGGATCGCCGGTCAAAGGGCAGGTCCTCCACTTTCGGCTGGAGGTCTTTCGGCACAGTGTCCAGGTGGAGCCATGAGGCACGCCACATGACCACTGATGTTGCAGTGGTTCTAGATGCAGCATCCGCAATGTCCAGTGAGATTTGTAGTGCAGTGCGGGCTGTTGTGTAACCCTCTTGCACTACAGCCTTAAGGAGCTGCTTTCTGGAATCGGGTAAATGCTCCATGAGCGGCACCAACTTGGAGTAGTTGTTGAAATCATGGTTCGCAAGTTGGGCAGAATAGTTGGCCATCCTTAGAGTGGCCGTACCCGATGAATATACTTTTCTTCCAAGGAGGTCTAGTCGTTTAGCTACCTTGTTAGGGGCTGTGGTCTTGCTTTGTGAAGCTCTGGACTTCTGTTGGGCAGGCTTGATGACAATGGAATTGGGCTGGGGATACGTAAAAAGAAATTCCGCATCCTTGGCGTCGATGAAGTATTTCTTGTCGGTGCACTTGTTCGTTGGTGGTACCGAAGCTGGCGTCTGCCATATGTTATTGGATATTTCCAAAATTGCCTCGTCGAAAGGAAGAGCCAATTTCGCCCCATCAGAATGCCGAAGATTTCTCAGGAGGGCATGCTGCTTTTGAGGGGCTTCAGAGGTATTCTGCGAGTGGGCCACCCTCTTGAAAAGTTCTCTGAAATTGTTTATAATCATCCACCAGAGAAGAATCATCATTGAACACTGCGTCGTCCAGCGAAGAAGATGATAAATCGGTTGAGGAATCCAACTGCTGTTGTTCGACTGGCAGAGAGGGGGCATTGTCGCCCTGGTGGGTGGGATCCGATGAGGCATCACCTGTGGGTGTCAGAGGTGCCTGAGCAGGAGGAAGAATGGCCTGAGTCGGTAATTGTGGTGATTGAGATTGGGAGCGGTCTGATGATAACTGTGACGACCGTGTGGGAGAGCATAGGCGATCATGATGATAAGAGGTATCGCGACTGTAGCGGTGATGCCTATGGTACGAGTGTTTGGGAGAGTATGAGCTCACACTCCTATAACGGTAGTGGTGTGAATGAACCAGAGAAATTGGTGAACACGACTGGAAGGAATAGTGAGACGGTGATCTGGAACAATAGGAGCAATGATAGCGGGGAGGTGTGATGGATCGTCTCGGGGACCTCCAATAATGCCTTGAGGGCGATCGGTGTCTGTCATAATCCCATCTGTCGCGGTGCAGTGAGGTCGAAGGTTCAGGCGAAAACACAGCTCTGTCTGGACTGGGCGAAGGTGTACGTACACGCCTGGTTGTTTTCTGGGATTTGGTGGGAACTGTCATAGGTGGTGGAGGCACGGGGCCCGGGCTGCTGGGGACTGAGATGACTGATCCGGACTCAGATTGTCCCTGGCCCGGGGATGGCGATCTAGTCAATGAGGCTGGCGAAGGCGGTACCATGCCTATATCCAGTGCTGCAAGCTGCGCCGGTTCTGAGGACGGTGCCGACTGTATCTGTGACACCGCATCGCCCCGCGAGACTCTTGATGTCAGCTCATCATGTGCCATGCTTGGTGACGAGCTGTGTGAGGCGGAGTCCTGTGCCAGCTTTCTCCGTGCCGGCCTCGGTGCCGTTGACAAGGCAGGGGCACCACTCGGTGCCACTTTCGGCGTTGGCCTCACCCCCGGTGCCATTCTCAGCATCGGTTCAAGTTTCGGTGCCGCCAGCAGTGCCGGTGCAGGTGCCGGTGCCGAGTGAGCTCTAGGTGCCGCTGCTGGTGCTGACTTGGGGTGCGGTGCCAAGCGGGACACCAGCGCTGACATCAACGAAGGCGCCGGGCTCGGCGCTGATGTACTGCAGGCCTTAATTGGTTTCGCTGCGGCGTGCCTTGGAGCGAGTCCGAATGTGCTCGGTGTGTCGCCCGCAGTTACACTCCAACACAGAGCGGAGCTCTTAGCCTGGTGGGCCTTAGGTGGCGCGGGGGAGCTCGCCTGTTGTCCCGTCGGGGGCGGCTGGAGCGCCTTATTTAAAAGCAACATTTTAGAACATAACATAAGAACATAAGAATGGCCGTACTAGGTCAGACCAAAGGTCCATCTAGCCCAGTAGCCTGTCTGCCGACTGTGGCCAGCACCAGGTGCCCCAGAGAGGGTGGACCGAAGACAATGATCAAGCGATTTGTCTCCTGCCATCCTTCTCCAGCGTCTGACAAACAGAGGCCAGGGACACCATTTCTATCCCCTGGCTAATAGCCTTTTATGGACCTAACCTCCATGAAATTATCTAGCTTCTCTTTAAACTCTGTTATAGTCCTAGCCTTCACAACCTCCTCTGGCAAGGAGTTCCACAGGTTGACTACACGCTGTGTGAAGAAGAACTTTCTTTTATTAGTTTTAAACCTGCTACCCGTTAACTTCATTTGGTGTCCTCTAGTTCTTCTATTATGGGAACTAATAAATAACTTTTCTTTATTCACCCTCTCCACACCACTCATGATTTTATATACCTCTATCATATCCCCCTTCAGTCTCCTCTTTTCTAAACCAAAAAGTCCCAGTCGTTTTAACCTCTCCTCATATGGAACCCATTCTAAACCCCTAATCATTTTAGTTGCCCTTTTCTGAACCCTTTCCAAGGCCAAAATATCTTTTTTGAGGTGAGGAGACCACATCTGTACACAGTATTCAAGATGTGGGCGTACCATAGTTTTATACAGGGGCAGTAAGATATTCTGTGTCTTATTTTCTATCCCTTTCTTAATAATTCCTAACATCCTATTTGCCTTTTTGACCGCCGCTGCACACTGTGTGGAAGTTTTCTGAGAACTATCCATGATAACTCCAAGATCTCTTTCCTGATCTGTTATAGCCAAATTAGCCCCCATCATACTGTATGTATAGTTGGGGTTATTTTTTCCAACGTGCATTACTTTACACTTATCCACATTAAATTTCATTTGCCATTTTGTTGCTCAATCACCCAGTTTGGTGAGATCTTTTTGGAGTCCCTCACAGTCTGCTTCTGTCTTGACTATCCTAAACAGTTTAGTATCATCTGCAAACTTTACCACCTCACTGCTTACCCCTTTCTCCAGATCATTTATAAAGAAGTTGAACAGGATTGGTCCCAGGACTGACCCTTACGGGACACCACTAGTTACCCCTCTCCATTATGAAAATTTACCATTTATTCCTACCCTTTGTTTCCTGTCTTTCAAACAGTTCTCAATCCATGAAAGAACCTTCCCTCTTATCCCATGACAATGTAATTTACACAAGAGCCTTTGGTGAGGGACCTTGTCAAAGGCTTTCTGAAAATCTAAGTATACTACATCTACTGGATCCCCCTTGTGTGCATGTTTGTTAACCCCTTCAAAGAACTCTAACAGATTAGTAGACATGATTTCCCTTTTCAGAAACCATGTTGACTTTTGTCCAACAAATTATGTTCTTCTACGTGCCTGACAATTTTATTTTTTACTATTGTTTCAACTAATTTGCCCGGTACTGAAGTTAGACTTACCGGTCTGTAATTGCCAGGATCGCCTCTAGAGCGCTTTTTAAATATTGGTGTCACGTTAGCTACCTTCCAGTCATTAGGTACAGAAGCTGATTTAAAGGATAGGTTACAAACCACAGATAATAGTTCAGCAATTTCCCATTTGAGTTCTTTTAAACCCCTTGGATGAATGCCATCCAGTCCCGGAGATTTGTTAACATTAAGTTTTTCTATTTGTTCCAAAACCTCCTCTAATGACACTTCAATCCGGGACAGTTCCTCAGATTCATCACCCACAAAGGACGGTGCAGATTTGGGAATCTCCCTAACGTCCTCAGCCGTGAAGACTGAAGCAAAGAAATCATTTCGTTTCTCTGCAATGGCTTTATCGTCCTTGATTGCTCCTTTTATATCTCGATCGTCTAGGGGACCCACAGGGTTTTTAGCAGGCTTCCTGCTTCTAATGTACTTAATAAACATTTTGTTTTTGTTTTTTTTTAGTTTTTGGCTAGCTGTTCCTCAAAATCTTTTTTTGCTTTTCTTATTACATTTTTCCACTTGATTTGACAGTGTTTATGTTCCTTTCTATTTATCTCACTAGGATTGGACTTCCACTTCTTAAAAGATGCCTTTTTGTCCCTCACTGCTTCTTTTACATGGTGGTTAAGCCACGGTGACTCTTTTTTAGGTCTCTTGCTATGTTTTTTAATTTGGGGTATACATTTAAGTTGGGCCTCTATTATGGTGTCTTTATTTTCAGTCGCATCTCCCTGTCGCGCCTGGCCCTGGCGGTCAACTTCGAACAATGACCGCACCTTTGGGGAATATGGCCTTCCCCCAAACAGCGTATGCACCGGGAGTGGCTGTCCGATGCCGGCATAGCTTCGCCACATGAGGCACATTTTTTGAAGCCTGGAGAGTCGGGCATGGTGAAAGAATCGTCCGTTGGGCGAGTCGTAAGGTGCCCGTGGATAACGGTAACGACGAAGAGGAACCGAACTGTGTGTTGTTGTTTTTTTAAACTAAGAACTAACGGTAACTTTAACCAACTACAACTACGAGGGGGCTAACTGGGAGGAACAAGTAACTGTAACTAATTTCTAACTAATTTCTAATTTCTCCTCAGAGCGGAGCAGGAGCTCGTTCCAACTCCGTCTGTAGCCATGGACGGTTAGGAGGAACTGGCACTTCGGACCCGCATGACGCAGAAAAGGCACGAACGTCGTGTGGAGCCTTCTGCGCATGCGCGGTCCTCCAGGAAGGGCTACTGCTGGGAAAGACTCTCCGGACTGCGGCGCCGGGATGAGCCCGACACCTATAGTG
Source organism: Pelochelys cantorii (assembly GCA_032595735.1). NCBI lineage: Eukaryota > Metazoa > Chordata > Testudines > Trionychidae > Pelochelys > Pelochelys cantorii. The sequence continues at coordinate 324,315,493 of CM064326.1, read as the reverse complement.
GAGCACCCACGGGGACACTACTCGAAGAGGAAGAAGCTCTGTTTTTGGTGTTTCTGTGCTGGAGAACCGAAACAACACAATTCTCAGAATGTGGCCCTCCAGGTTATAAAACTTCTGCTGGTGACCCCAGATTTGCATCACACTGTGATCCCACAGTTCAATGCTCATTTCAAGGCTCAGAAGCTCCACTACACTGTGAGCAGCTGGTAAATGTCTGCAGTAGCTGGCAGTTTTCAATTCCCATGCAATTTTTTGACAAGAATTATTACATTCCACCATGCACATCTTAAATGTCCCAAAAGGCAGTGTGCCAGATCATGCAGTATACACTGGGAAACCTATCCACAGCAATGTGTGTCTTGTTGGTATAGCTTCACAATGCAGACAGGTAGCACCAGCAACATGTACACACACTGTAGCAACGTTACAATGTCAACAGCTGTATGTTGGTAAATCCTTCTAGTGTAGACATGGTCCAAGTGTTAAAGGAGAAAATTCAGCCAGCTGTCTCCACCATCATGATGTTATGCCTCTACAGTGGCACATCTCAACACAACATAACACATGCTTTATTATCACATGTTGATGCTGCATCAACAAGCTAAAAGTGATTTAATTGCTTGGGAATCATCAGTTCCCATTATGCCTGCGGCATTTAGGGCAGTGGTGAAGCTCCTCCACTCCTGTCTGTTTCTGGCAAGTCTTTCAATGGCTTCAGTTTGGCTTCCACTGCTCTTCACCATGTTATTTTTCGGACGCTTCATTTTTGCTTGCTTTTAGGTGTCCATCTTATTGCTTTCTGGCAACAGAATCAGTTTCCATCCAAAGCACAGAACTAATCCATGGCCAATGCCGCTTGGCAATGATGGTGCTCATATCTTCTTGGCTGCGCTATATGAATAGGTCCTGGTTTGAGATTGTTCTAGGCCAAAAGATACTGAGGATTTTTCTGAGGCAGGTTGTATGGAATGAAGATAGTTTGGATATGCCAATTTTCTCATTCCTCAGCATTCTGCACTATAATGTAGTGTCAAAAGTACACAGCTCTGATAATCTTGAGTTTGGTGTTGGTGTTGTACTGTATTTAAGCTCTTAAAGGTGTTTTTTGCTTTCCTGATTCCACTCTGGATAGCCTAGCCTTTTCTACTATCCTGACAGATGGTGCTTCCCAAATATGTGAACGTTTCTACACTGGTGATAATATAAACTTCTGACCGTACTAGTGATGGCGAAGCAATATTGAAGGTCATGATATCTGTTTTACTGTGGTTGATTTTGTCCTCTGGTATCTATGCCTTGTCATGGAGGGACAGCTTACCTGCTCTAATGATCCCCAGAGTCTGTTTCAACAGAGACTTTCTGCTTCTGGAAGGTTCAAACATGCCAAACTGATGTGTGTGGGGGACGCGCCAGACAAAACAGAGACTCTGGTTCTCCAGGTTGGGGGTTAGGCACAGGGTTAACAACTCGGTCCCTTAAAAAACAAACTATGTGATGGAAACAGCAGGAGAAAAATCAGCCAGTACTGTGTTTGACAGCCTTCAGGAGTCAATGATCTGCATGACTGCCGCTGATGAAAGCCAAAAGGAAGCCATGGGTATGAAGCCTCACATGCTCAACACTAACAGAAAAACCAAACTTGTGTTTTGGAACATATGGACAATGTAGGAAACAGGGAAGCTAGCTGAGGTGACAGCAGAGATAAGACGCTACAGCTTATACATCTTGGCTGTCAGCAAGAGCAGATGGATGGGATCAGGAAGATTAACAACAGCCTCTGGAGAAACTTTGCTGCATTCTGGATGGGCTGATGGACAACACTGTCAGGGTATTGCCATCCTTTTGTCTGTGAATGTAGCCCCCTTAAAATTAAGATGACCCTAGAAATCTCAAGATAAGTAGGAATCCAATTGCATGACACTATTTAATGGGCCACTGTCAATATTTAAATAGTTTTTTCCCTCATCCCTCCTGATACATCCACTACACCAGTGTTTCTCAACCAGTGGTACGAGTATCCTTAGGGATACTCAAGAGAAGTCTGAGGGATACATCAACACAACTGAAACTTGAAGAAAACTGATTTTTTGTTTTAAGTTTTACAGCGCTTTATTATTTTTGTACTTTTAAAACCCAAAAATTTCATTGCCCACCCGGCTACGATTAATCGGTTAAACAAATGTGTTGTAATAGTAGAAAAAAATGTTGTGTGTCTGAAAATTGTAGGTACTGGGGGTTCTTTAAATTTTTTTTTTAAAAAGGGGATACTTATAATTTTTCTAAAGGCGTACTTTATAAAAAAAGGTTGAGAAACACTGCACTATACCATAAAACTTACAATGGGGACAGTTTTAGGGTCCAACTGTGCTATTCTGTACCATGGACCAGAATGTGGCCCATATTCTGTTTGGCTTTGTTTTTAATAATGTAATGCAAACTTAAATTTGAAAACATTTTTAACATCAAATCTATCTTTTTGCATAAACTTAAAAAAAATCAATAGTATGGTAGCACTTTAAAGACTAACAAAACATGTAGACGGTATCATGAGCTTTCGTGGGCACAGCCCACTTCTTCAGATGACCGGAGTGTTGTATGTCCAGAATCAAAATAAATAGGGGGGAGGGGGAGGAAAAAAATGGGAGGGGGGAACAAAAGGAGGCAGCGAGTATATAAATATCAAAGGGAAAACTGAGCAGATATGTAACAGGCAAAATTGATAGTCTATAAGCACCTAAAAGCTGGATAGTTAAAAGAAGCAGATAAGGACCATTAGTTAGCAGTTAGAGATACAAAAATTAGAAATTGCAAAAATTAGAAATGGCAAAAATGCAACTTGCTGCTTTTATGCTGATAACTGAAAAAAGTAGTTTTGTTTATGTCTGGGTACTGCCTAGTCCACATACATTATCTCCATCTTCAAGAAGCTAATAAAACATCCCTAAACTCTAAGGTTACGTCTACATTGCGCATTCTTGCTCAAGAAGATATGCAAATGAGGCGCAGCGACGAATATCGCCGCGCCTCATTTGCATACCTAATGAGCCGCCATTTTGCGCAAGCGGCTTTTGCGCAAGAAGAAGCAATCTACACTGCTGCTTCTTGCACAAAACTTCCCTCTTGCGCAAGAGCCGTTCTGCCTCTTATTTTCAGGCAGAACAGCTCTTGTGCAAGAGGGGGGTTTTGCGCAAGAAGGAGCAGTGTAGATCAGAGGTCTCCAACCTTTTTACACCCAACCAAGCCAAGATCTACTGCCCCACCCCTTCCTTGAAACCCTGCCCCTTCCTTGAAGCCCCACCCCTTCCTTGAAGCCCCGCCCTCTCTATTCTCCTCCTCTCCATCACTTGCTATCCCCAATCCTTATACTGCTGCTTTATAAAAAAAAAATCTTCTGTAAGAAGAGGTTTTTCCAACATTTGGCCTGTCTAGACTGGACCAAATGTCAGAAAAAAAACCCTTCTTTTGGAAGCCCCCTTATACCTTGTGGAAAGAGGAATATAGGGGTGACCGAAAGAGCATGTTTGCTCTTCCACTAAACAAAGCGGAAGAACAAATGCAACCCTGGATGCAGAAGAGTTTTTCTGGGATATCTCCAGAATCCTGAAAAACTCCTGCAGTCTAGCCGGACCCTCACTGGGTTGAGACAGGATGTGTAGTCTCTGGGGTGGGAATGAGGGATTTGGGTGTGGGAAGGGGTGAGAGGTGCAAGTTCTGGGAGGAAATCTGGATGCAGGAGGAGGTAGAGAAGGGGACACTGGCTCGGGGAGGGGGCTCCAGGCCGGGCAGTGTTGGGATACTAAGCAAGCCACAGGCTTGTGGATGTGAGGGTGCAGGAATTTGGGTTGGGGTATGTGAGGGGCTCAGGGCAGGGGGTTCCAGTGTATGATAGGCTCAGATCTAGGGTCTGGGGAAGAGGGAATGCAGGAGTGGTTGTGGCCAGATGGGGGCTTGGCCCCAATTGGGGGTTTGTTGGCCAGGCTTCATTTTTAAATAAAATACTATGTTAAACACAAAAAGTTTCTGCATTGTCTTTATTTATGAGAATGGCAGGGAACCTGCCTTGAGTCAGGGGTCACTGACCCGTAGAAAAGTCATTTGGGAACAGGGGACACAGTACTGGGGAGGGGTGCTAGTGGGTTCTGGGGCAGGGAACAGGGTGCCAGTGGGTGCAGGGGAGAGGGGGCAGGGTGCCAGAAGGACAGGTTTCTGCAGCAGGGGACAGGGTGCTGGGGGGGACAGGTTTCTGTAGTGGGGAAGGCCGTGGGACAGGTTTCTGCAGTAGGGGACAGGGTGCCAGAGGGAACTGGTTTCTGCAGGGGGGGGCAGGGTGCCACGGGGCAGGTTTCTGCAGGGGGGGGGCAGGTTTCTGCAGCGGGGTGGGGGGGCAAGGGAGAGGGAACAGGGGGGCAGGAGTGCGGGGGACAGGTTTGGGGCAGGGGAGAGGGAACAAGGTTCGGGGGCAGGGAGTCCCCTATACCAGCCACGGAGGGAAGCCTCCGTCCCGCGCTCCCTCTGGGCTGACCGCAGGGCAGCCAGGCGGGAGTGAAGAGAAGCCGCTTCTCTTCGCTCCAGCCCGGCTGCCCTGCTCTCAGCCTGGGAAGCTTGCTCCAGCACAGCTGGAGCTAGGCGCAGCCTCCCTGGGCTCAGCGCAGGGCAGCCAGGCTGGAGCGAAGAGAAGCGGCTGCCCGGCCAGCTGGCCATGGCGCTCAGCCAGGGTGCCCCACACTCCATGTGGGCAGGCGCAGAGGAGAAGTCGCCGATCAGCTGGAGTGCGGGGCAGCCTCTTTCAGCTGAAAGCCACAGCCAGCTGGCCGGGGTGTTTCAGCCCTGCCGACCTCCCAGCTCCCACCATTCCGCGCAGCTACTCACCTGTGTTGTTGCTCGGTGAGTAGCTGCTCCTCAAATGAGGAAATCCAATATAAATGTGCTGCGCAGGCACGCAGTTCAGAGAGGGCTCAAGAGCGACTCTTAGAGCCCCTGAGATTGACCGGTAGATTGCAATCTACCAGTTGGTGACCACGGGTGTAGACTGTTTCTTCTTGCGCAAAAGCCCCTTGAGCAAAAAATGGCGGCTCATTAGGTATGCAAATGAGACTCGGTGATATTCATCGCTGTGCCTCATTTGCATATCTTATTGTCAAGAATGGGCAATATAGACATAGCCTAATTGTCCTGTCCCTCAGTACATTTTATACTGTCCTCATGATGGCCTGAATCCAGCAAAGCACTTAAATCAGAGGTGGGCAATAATTTTTTATGGGAGCCACTCGAAGATTTTGGTAAGTGGTCAAAAGCCATACTTTTCTATGGCTGGAGTACTGGGTCTGGGACAAAGGTTAGGTGCAGAAGGGAGCTCAGAGTAGGGGAATGGGGTGAAGGAGAGGGTGTGGGTCTGATGGAGATTGGTGAAGAAGGGGACTGTGACCTGGGGCAGGGGATTAGGGTGCAGGTTGTGGAGGGGGTATGGATGCAGGAGAGGATATTGGCCTGGGGAAGGGATGTAGGAGCAGATATTGGGTCTGGGAGGCAGTTGTTACCTGGGGCAGGGGGAGGAGCGGGCTGAGGGTTTGGATCAGGGATGAGCAAGAAGTGGCCCAGGATCTGAATCTGGCCCACCTGATATTTGATCCGGCCCCTGAACTGCATCTGGCCACTTTCTATTTATATCCTGCTGCCCATGCCTCCAAATTTCCAGGCGGTGGCTCAGGCAGCAGGACCCTATTTAAATGGCTCCTAGCTCCTGGTCGCAGCACTACCTTGGTAGGAGCCGGAGCCGCAAGCCCTTTAAATAGCTGCAGCAACCCCGGACAGCTGCCACGCAATGCGGTAACGGCGAGGCCGGGAGCCACAAGCTCTTCGCTGCATTTTTAATTCAAAGCTTCCAGCTCCAGACAGCTCTTCTGGGGGAAGATAGTCCCCAGCCCCTGCCCCTTCTGTCCGAGGCCCCACTCCTTCTGCGAGGTGGAGCCAGCCCGTGACCACATTCAAAATTCATTAAGAGACCCCCCTGCAAAAATTATTGTCCACTCCTGGTTTGGATGGTGACCTGAGGCAGGGGACTGGGGTGCAGGGTCCAGGAGGGAGTTTGGGTGCAGGAGAGGATTCTGGCCTGGGGGAGGGGCACAGGAGGAGATTCAGGGTCTGAGAAGGAAGTGGGTGAGGGAGGGGGTAGAGTGTCAGAGGTAGGCTCTCTGGGAGGTGCTTACCTAAGCAGCTTCCAGCTAGCAGCACTCTCAAGCAGACTTCCCTGTCTGCAAGCAGTTCCCAGCTGGCTATTCCATGTGGCTCTCTACACTGCATAGGGAAAAGTGTCGCATACTGCTCGTGCCCCCAGCAAAATTCCTCAGCTCCTATTGGCCAGAAACCAGACAATGGTAGCTCAGAAATTGTGCTGCACTGCCCCTGCCTCCAGCAAAACCTTTCAGCTCCCATTGGCTGGTTTCTGCCCAATAGGAGTTGAGAGATTTTGTTGGAGGCGAGGGTAGCATGTGAATTCTCTCCTCCCCTCCCCTCTGCAGCACAGAGCCACAAAGAGCAGCTAGCTGTTTTGATCAGTGCTGCAAGGGCGGGTGGGTCAGAGTAAAAGGCATGGAGGGCCAGATCTGACCCGCCGGCCATATCTTGCTCATCCCTGACTTAAATACGTGCCTGGGACTATTCATGTGCTTAGGCTTACATGCATGCTTGAGTGCTTTGCTAGATGTGGGTATTAATAAATATTTATAGCCAATATATTTTTCAAATCATGCTATAGAAACAAAATGCATGCCAAATATACAGTATTTTTAAAGACAAATTAATTATATATTGTAGCACAGTCAGAGCATTTAAATCTGAAAAAAAATCACTTTAAGAGGAATATAAATCATTTTACTAAAATAAACAGATCGGATAAATTGGATGTAATTTATTACCTTACACAGTCTGCTAAATTTAATACAAGAATATACTTCAATGGAGAAATTGTCTTAAGACTGATATCTGTAATCTTCTGGCAATCAGCCATATAAATATGCTTGATCTGTGGGCAGAATTTGCTCATCAACTTGAAACTTACATCAGTAATCCGATTATTCCCTGTTGAAATACATGAGTATATAAAACACATATTAGCTATCCATTAAGAGCTTCATACAAAACCCCACTGAAATTAACTTGAAATGCTCCTACAGGTTGGACCTCCCTGGTCAAGCACCTGAGGGACCTGGCCGGTCCTGAATGAGGGATTTTGCCAGACCAGGAGAGGTCATTTCTGGCCCGCTTCCCACCTACCTTCAGCCCTGCCCCAGCTGCCAGCCTCTACCACAACTAGCCCCACTGCCCTGCTGGCCCACAGGGCTCCCAGATGCCAGGCATCCAGAGGGACTCTCTGGCCCAGCAACATCTGTCAGACCATGGATGTTGCTGGACTAGAGTCCCAGTTTAGAGTGATTCAACTTGTGCTAATTTCAAATTAGTCACAACAGTCTCTAAAAGCACAAATTAATAATCTGCTTAAATACTGTAAAGTCACTGACCTTCAATTCTGACCTTGACAAGTTTACATTCAGCAAGGGCTTTAAAAGTGACATCAGAAAGATGTGGAGAGTCCAGAAAAACAACAGATACAATCTGTTGGCATTTTTCAACTAAAGCCTTTGAAAAAACAAAAAAGGATGATTAAACAGAACTACTACATACATGGAATGTTACATAGCCAAAAGCTAACTAACATTTTGTCAATTAATCTACTGATAACCATTGTGTTTTCTTCCATTATAATTATAACCCAATTTTAATACTAAATTAACTATGACCAATGGTACAGATAACTTAAAATGCTGTGATCTGAAAAATGCTGGGGGGGCAGAAATGCAAGAGTATGCATCTAGTATATCAGTTAGGTTTGCAGAAGCTTGAAAAGCTTTTACCAAATCTGTGGCCCTACTGTGCATTTGATTTTAATGGAGAGCTCCTCACTGAAGTCACCTGGAACTTCCCTGAAAAAAATCAACAGCACAGTATTGGCTTGATATTCTGCACTAATGGCCAGCTAAACTTTAATTTAACATAAAATAAAGCCAAATAAATCCTATTTATATTCTAGGAGATTATGCTTTGATTATGCCAATGCATAAAGTGGTAAAAGAACGACTATTGTAAGTTTCTGAGTAATAGAGTTAAAAGGATTTGTAAATCTGAACTAGAATAAAATTGATCTAATTTGTTTGGTGATTTTTTAAAAACCATATTGTTGTTAAAAGTGTTTTAAAAGGGTGAAATTCACCTATTTGAATGCATGTGTACAACACCCTTTGAAGTCAATGTAAAAGATACACACATAACCAATGGCAGAAATTTCTCCTAAATGCAAGATTGTTTTTAATTTCTTACTTGGATACATTTGTCTGTAAGAGTTGGCATATCATTGATTACCAAGTGCTTAATCCCACTGCAGCTGTCAGCAATATATCTGAAGCCATCCACAGAGATCTGATTTAAAAAAAAATCAGATTTTAAAAAGCATTTATATCTTTCAGGGAACTGAACAAAGAAAAATGGTTACTAACCTTTCATTCTATTCCAACATAGGTGTGTGCGTGCCCCAAGCACAGTTGCTGGATATTTTTCTCTAGTGGCATCTGTCGGGACAGCTCCAGCATCCTCTGGTGCCATGCTAATAATGCTGGTATAAAAGGCCCAGCCAATCTCACTTCTCTTGTTTCTTCTTACCGACTGATTCCAAAAAGAGGTGATGGAGAGTAGGTTTTGGAATGGACATTTGCAACACATCTTGTAACACATCTGGTAGGACTTGTGGCCATCATTTGGTGGGGACATTCCTGCTGTCCCCACTGCCTTATCTGGAAAGGAGAAGGCGACAGCTATGACCAGCTGAGGAGCTTCTGCCACTTTTGTGTCAGCAGAGACCTGCAGCACTCATTCCTGAGGCTCAGTCCCAGGTTTGGTACCAGATTCTGTGCCAGGGATTTGTCAATGCAGTAATGGGGGTGCCCTACTTTCTGAGGCCACAGAATATGATAACTTTCAGCAGGTGCCATGGGCTAGCAGAAGCCTCCATGGATTCCAAAATGGCCTTTGCATAGATTCTGGCCCCATGGACGTAGTGGCCATGCACTCGGTGGCATCCCAGTACTTGGGGCCATAGTAGTATAAGAATGGCCTGGGGAGCAGTGCGGGTGGCTGTGAGGACATGAAGAAGACCCCACTTTGGACTCTGACAAAGAGGATGAACAAAGATGTGGAAACCAAAACAGTATTGTTCCTCTTGATGCTAGTACCTGGAGTCATGGAGAAGATATTGCAGGTACTGCGAAAGAGGAGGTTTTCCTAGGGGACAGTTGCAGTGCCACATGAAGCCTAGGAGATGGCTCTCTGCTGCTCACTGATACCAGTGGTGCTAAGTCTCCAAGGACACAGGGAAAATTGGTCACAGGCTGCTGCAAATCTTCCAGAGTCAACAGTATTGCAAACTGGCTGGTACACTGTCTGCATGACAAGTGCCTCCTGAGCTGGTGTTAGTAGAGCTTGCTAAAGGCACCTGTTGCTGCAGTTCTGGGGAGGAAGTGTGGCCCAATTCAGGTCTCACTCTATCATGGCCCTCGTGTATACTTGGCTTTGGCACCAGGGATTGACTCTGCTGCTGCTGCTTTCTATGTTTCTTCTTTGGCACCAGAGATAAAGATTGGTGCTGGAACTCATGACCGATAGGACAAGAGCTCTGAGACAAAGCTGAGATACTTAGTGCTGAGTCCAAGAAGCATGGTTCTGAAGTAGGACTTAGGGCTACCTCCTTGAAAAGGAAAACCTTGCTTCCCAGTTCTTCTTGGTGAAGGGTTTGAAGTGCCTGCAAATCTGGCAGCAGTCTTTCCTGTGAAATCTTCTAAGCACTTGAGACAATTCAAGTGCGGGTCACACAATGACATCAATTTGCCTGGCAACTGAGGTATCCCCTGGCACCAAGAAGGTGGGCAACTTTGTTAACCAAGAGTGGAGGCATCCAAAACTATCAAAATTATTCAACTATTAGAACTAACTACTAACTAGCAAACTACAGTAAGTATTTACACTAAAGAAATAGGGAAAGGCTCAAAGAGGAATTGCCTGAGCAGTGAAAGGACTTCCAGCAACCACTGTGTGTGATAAGAAGGAAACGAAGGGAAGTGGCGTTAACAAGACCGTTTATACAGTGCTTTAAGTGCATGGCACCAGATGGTGCTAGAGCCAACCCAACAGATACCATTATAATATAAAATTCCAGCAACTGTGCTTGGGTCATATACACACCTATTTTGGAATGGACATGTCAATCACTTGACGAAGAAAAGAATGTAAGAGCCAGATATATGTTCCAATATTGCATAAATGCTTGTACATCTATACTGAGTGAACTATAAAATATATCAGTTCAAACTATTAAGCATGAAAAGAACATGTACTCAGTATTAGTGTAACACCTTGTCATTGTAGAGGCTTGAGAAGTTTGATGTGGCACTTTAAAGAACTAAAAAGTAGCTCATCTAGCACTTCAGAGGAGGGGGGTATTTCAAAATCTAAATCCTGGTATGAATTTCACAGACTTCCCTTATCACTACACTCGACCTAACTCAAGTCCTGGGATGCCTGGACTCCAGATCAGAATTCTGTGGCTCAAGTCCATTTTTAAAGTAAATATTTTGAACAACATAAAACATAATATAATAAGCATATGTTTTCAATTTTTCTGAATTTAAGTGATATCTTCTGAGAACTCATTAATCTAACATTATAGAGAATTTCAAAAGAATTTGTAAAAGTGATGATAATAATACCTAAGTTTTCTAGAATGCTTTATATCAGTAGATCTCAAAGTGCTTCACATTCTTTTAATATATTTATCTTCACAGCACCTCTCTGAGACAGGGCAGTGCTATTATCCCCATTTTCACATGTGGGGCACTCAGGCACAGAGAGGCAAATGATTTGCCCAAAATCACACAGGAAGCCAGTGATGGAGCAGGGATTAAATCTATATTTTATAAGTTCATATCATTTCCAATAATTCTGATTGTCCAGCCTGATAAGATTCTATAAAGGTAAAGTTAATGTCATGTATGTAATGAATAAATAATGCCTTCTATGGATGCATCTGTACAGCAAAGAAAAACCTGTGATGAGATCGCCTTCTCCCTCATGATTCCGTAAGGGCAATGAAGACTCTGGGTGATTTCTAAAGGATTTTGTTCTCTGAAGAAAGAACACAAATGCTCAATGCATGTCCAGTGAATGGAGTGTCTCTGTTACTCCTCTGTACTCTGAGGCTTAGGAAAAATCACAGGTAAGCTTATGGACTGATTTACATAGAAATCAGAATCTACTATGGGACAAAATTTAGGGTGGATATATATAAAAAAGGATCCTTATGGAATACAGTCTAAGGTGGGTCAGTATGATGCATTGTATCTTCAAGTAGCACCCTATTATCCTCATATTCATCATTTGTATGTGGTTGTGATCTTTCATACAAATCATGCCCTTTGAGGTACAACATGAAAGATCATGTTTTGTTGAAACTCATTGTTCTGTCAAAATATGTACATCGTTATTGTGTATGAAATTATGAATTTTTGCAACATGATTATTATTGAAATACACTTTAATTCTGGGATATGCCCACTGATAGCTCTTCAGTGGCAATAAAGATGGTGACTCACAACCTAGTGGGTTCTAAACAACCACTGACCAGTAGGGGAACTATAAACAAGAGATTTATAATTCAGTAAGAGACAGCTGTATAAGCACTATAGAAGAGGAACTGCTCGAATCTGTGATTCACCAAAAATCACTAGAACATATCTGGGTTGGTATTTTAATGTGTTATCTTTACTAGTGAACTTGATTAAAGTGCTTGGGAAATCTACTCAGATTACAAAGACTGATGCATGTCCATTTTTCTTTGACAAAGAGGCAAACTAATTAATAAGCTTGTACTCTCCAAATACCTCTTCTCAGTACACACACCCTTCCAACACCCCAAATACTCCCCTAGCACCCCAAATATCATCTCCCATTATACATACCCTTACAGCACCCCCTAAAAGCCTCCTCAGTACCCACCAACTGTATTCCCCATCCAGCTCCTCCTTCCCTTCCTCCCTGAATTGTCATATATTTGGAAACTTTAAATATGGTAACTCTACTGGGGCCAGACAAAAAACAAGAATCAACAAAAAGACCAGAGGAGCAAACTTTCCCCCAAAAAATGTGCCCAGCTGGCAAGAGTGACATTCCCAGAATGCAGAGCCCAACAAAAACATAACAGAGAAACATAAATTGGGCTGTGATCTGTGTTTCATTAACTCTCTACATAGGGTAATCTTTTTTGTTGCAGACGTAGTCATAGGACTGAAATAGACTTCAGGTGGTCATCTAGCCTAGTTCCCTGCACAGTTGGCAGAAGAAGTGAGACATATTTACTGAGAGGTATTTTGAAATAAATTATCAAAATAATTGAAAATGTTATTTTGACAAATAAAATAGGCAGTTTTTCAGAATTTTAAAATATTGTGGGCAGAATTTTTAATTTTTGGTGCTGAATGCTCAGAAGAGTAAAAGACTACACTAGGAGCCAGTAACAGACTGGAACAGGTATGGGCCAGATGAATATTCATACACTACAAAACTATGAGCCAGATCTCCTGCATGCCTTTCACTATACTTACTCTCTCGCACACCCCAATCCCCTTTCCCAGCCCTGAGCCCCCTCCTGCACTCCAGGTTGCCAGCCAGGTGTCCGGTTTTTGACCGGAATGCCCAGTCATAAAAGCACCCTAGCACTGCCCTTGCCCCAAGTGCTGTCTCTTTAGCTCTCATTATCTGGGAACTACAGCCAATAGGAGCTGCAGGGATGGTGCCTGTGAGTGGAGGCAGCACACAGAGCCACCTGGCCATGCCTCCACCTAGGAGATAATGGATATGTTGCCACTTCTTGGGAGCCCCTGAGGTAAGTGGCACCTGGAGCCCACACTCTGAAACCCCTCTTGTGCCCCAACTTTCTACCCCAGCCCTGAGCCCCTCCTGCACCCCAACCCCGTCCTAGCCCTAAGCCCCATCCCAGAGCCCTCACTCCATACCCCCTCCCACATGCCAACCCCATGTCCCAGCCCTGAGCCCCTTCCCACACACACCTTCCCAGAGACCTCACGCTCTCCTACACTCCTACCCCAGTCTGGAGCCCACTCCCAAACTCAAAGTCTCTCCCACACCCCAATTCTCTGCCCCAGCTCTGAGCCCTCTTTTGCACCCCAAATCCCTCATCTCTAGCTCTAACACAGAGCCCACACCATGAGCCAGATCTCTCACCACCTACTGCACACCAACTTCCTGCCCTAGACTGAGGCCCTGTCATAACCAAGAGGGATGGCCAGCAGCCTGGGGACTAAGGGGTTAACTATGTCCCCTGTACTTAGCCAGGTAGTAGTCAGCCAATAGAAATGCAGGTATGGATTTCAAACTGTGAGACAGGAATTTTGGGGTTTTCCCTCCTTTGTCTCTGAGCCAGTTTGCTCTCTAGATACTGAGGGAGACAGAAGACATGTCTCTCTCCAAGAAAAAGACTCTTCATAATGTGTAAGTAGGGTAAAGTATAGATAAATCCGTCAGGTTTTATTGTTTTCTGGTTTGGGAATTTGGATCTGATGTCTGTGCTGTTAGAAATGGTTTTTCCTTTCTTTTGCAACTAAGTTTTGGCCCATGGGAGAATCCTCCATGAGTATATTAATTGGTGGCTCTTACCATCTAGCCATTCCAACTTTGCTTGTAACTGGGGAATTGTTTTAATAATAAAGTTCTTTCTTTTTTTAATTAACCTGGTATTGGTTCATTTCTGTGTCCTGGAAAATCTGTCTGTGGGATCTGCATACCTCTGATGAGGGGACAGGAATCACAGACTGCAGCTTGTATTTTCTCTTTTCTTTTCAAGTGCTTTAGAGAAAATAGCTTGGGGTGCCCTGGGGTTGGTTTCAAGTGTCCACCCATTTGTGGGTTCAAAAGCACTTGATGGTGGCAGCGGGTTCCCCAAAATCCGGGTATTAGGATTTTGGGGGGAGTTTTTGTACCAAAGCCTGTAGAGATCAGAGTTTGGGTTACTTTTTCAGGCTCCCCACTTCTGCATTCATCGTGCCAGAGTGGGGAATAGGCCTTGACAGGCCCCCTCTTATACCCTGAACTTTTTTTTTTCCAAAAAAGAGCTAGATAGATTCATGGAGGTTTGGTCTATCAATGGCTATTAGCCAGGATGGGTAGGAATGGTGTCCCTAGCCTCTGTCTGGAAATGGATGACAGGAGAGGGATCACATGATGATTACCCATTGTGTTCCCTCCCTCTGGGGTATCTGGCATTGGCCACTGTGGGCAGACAGGATACTGGACTAGATGGACCTATGGTGTGACCCAGTATGGCTGTTGTTATGTTCTAACCCCTTGATCCCAGTCCAAAGTCGCCTCCCAAACCCCAACCTCCTGTCCTAGCCCAGTGAAAATGAGCAAGTCAGTGAGGGTGGTGAAGAGTGAGAGAAAGATGGAGGGGGAAATGGAATGAGCAGGACAAGAGTGTTCTGTTTTGTGCAGTCAGAAAGTTGACAACCCTATCTAAGAAATCAGGCCCCCATAACCTTAAAGAGCACCCTTGAGATAAGGGTTGCTGTCTGGAATCAGGCCCTAGAGCAGACCTAAGCTCCAGGAAGCGTGTTCAGTAATTGGCCACACTATCTGATTGGCTGTGGAGGCCAGCAGCAGTTTGCTGGCCTCCACAGCAACTTTTGTACCTGCTTCTCTGTTACCTTGTTCCTGCTGCCCTTGCCTTGCTCCCAGATTTGCTTCTTTCCTGCCCCTATTTTGATTCCCTTATAGCCTGCTAACTTCAGTTCTTGTTCTGTTTTGACCCTTGGCTTCAGCTTCTAACTACTGATTCCAGCTCTGAGCTTAGTTGTCAATTCCTGATGCCCGCTCTAACCAGTTGGTTAGACTGCCTTCAGCCAGAGCAGCTGACATCTCCACATTAAAACAAAGATGGATTTTTCACTAATTATTGCCCTCCTGCAAAGAACTTCCATCTGCATGGAAGATGTGTACAGTGTAGGAAGGGGCTGGTTTCTGTCTGCTCCCATCACTGGTAGGAAAGGGGAAAGAGGACATCAGAAAAAAATGAACCTATTACAAAAGAAATCAGAAATTCAGCTGGGCAATGAAGGTTTGGAAAGGGACAGCAAAGGCTGATTGGGGAGGAGATTGAAAAGTGTTATACCACACAAGCAGTCTCCATTAACGATGAAGAGAGGATACAGATGATGGCCATAAGGACTGGAAACTGATAAAATACTGATAAAAAAAACAAGGGGAGAGAGTTGTAGGTACCAAGGATGTGGGCCGCTATGTTATACTCAACCATCAAATCCAATTGCCTGCTTTTTTTTATAAAGGAATAGTTGAGGTGCAGCAACTGTGAAGGGACTGTGATTCAGAACAGGGTACAGAGAAGTGGAGAAAGTGCTGAACTGAGAATTTGACACTAAAAGAGACACAAAAAGAATTGCAGAAATTAGGAAGAGTGGTAAGGAAATGCTCAAATTTAGTTGTGAAGATGGGTAGAAGCAGCATGGTTACAGCCCACAGGTTTCTGGAGTTCAATAAACTAAATTAAACTATAACTGAAAAGACTTTTAATCTCTTTCTTTGGAAAAATATGTTTTCTGAACAAGGGCAAGCTGATACCACAAATAGCAGCAGTTGAGCCAAAAACAATTATACTGAGCCAACCAATAAGATCGTAATCCAGAACTTGTTTGTGGAGCGGGGAGGGAACTCTGACAAAGTATTTGTTTAACCGTGGAACAACAGCATTAAGGCACAAAGCAGAGGAAATTCAGCTGTGAAAAAGGCTTTGAGAGGAGATTAGAATAATTTAGTTTGTCCACATTTAGGATCTGCTGAAATATGTACACCTTTTGACTAACTCTCATAAATAAATATATTAAATTAAAACTTATTTTTGACAGTATCTACCAACTACATATTAAAAAGGTACTTTTATTACAGAAGAACCAAAATCTGGTGGTCAGTCTTTAGTGACAGACCACTGTGTGTTGGTAACATTGTATAAATAGTCACAAAACAAATGTATATTAAATTTATTTTGAATTTCAACATCTTTAATTGACCCCCCCCCCACACACACACCCATGTTTGAGATTTCTCAAGAGCTAGTAATTGGAACTCAATAATGTATTTCTTAGCTGTAGCTGCTACAATGAGAATTTCCTGGTAAAATGATGAGGGTAGTAGACAGGGAACTCATAGAGGTCATAAAACTGGTACAGTCAATTCTTATGCCAACATGCTCACCCCCTCCTTAGTGTACAGCACAGCATGCTGGGGAAGGAAAAAATGATGTTGACCAATTCTCAGCTGGTGTATGATCTCTTAGGAACTACAGTCTGAGAATCAATGAGTTGTTCCTTTACATGCCACCTTCTTTCTCCCACATAATGACCAGATCTTGGCAAAGGAGAAAGTCTGGTCTCAAATTTCTTGAAAATCTTCTTGCCTCTTACATAACTGAAATTACTTTTTTTTCTGAGTTGGGTAGATAACTCAATCTAATATGACAATTAATGGCTTTCAAATCTTTAATATACTGCAATACTGAGCCTGATAGCAAAAAATCTTCCCACCAAAAAACACTAATTGGTTTGTGGCAGCATGCGGGAGAAGAAATCTTTCACTTCATGGGCTCCTCATTTCCTGCTGTCTAAGCTCTAAAATACAACTGTCAGCCACACTGAAGTCTTTGAACTGTGCCAAAACTTTCACAGACTGACATCATCAGTCAGCCAGGAAAGAAATGTACCCAGGAACTCCGTGGGTTCTCTTTTTACATGATTTTATGTACAACAGTTCGCAGGAAATCCGTAATGTTGCTTGTGGTACAGAAGCAGTTTTGGTCAGTCTCACAGTGCCTAAAACAGCATTAACAATACACTGTCAAGGGTACATATCTTTAAGGAATGGGTATATCTTCCACAGCTGCATGACCAGGAGGCACACAAAGGTTTTACAGCAAAGACAGAGGCAGTTTGCCAGAGTTAGAGTCCCTGGTGGGCCGCCACCTCTACATTTACCTATGCAATCCACGGCCAATAGGCATTACAAGTGCACATCCCTGCAGAGGTGCAGATAACTATAGCGGCAGCGGCCTGCCAGAGGCTAAACCTGGAAAACCAGATCTCACCGTGGGCCAGTATTTGCCCACCACTGTTTTATAAACTATCAACCACTGAGGAAGCTTTCTGTCGGCTCTTCCTTTTCTTAAGCAACAAATATACTGTAATATAACAAGAATTTGCCCTGTGATATTTATGAAAGTATTAAGAACCTCTGACAAAGATTTTTGTGTTATTTTGGATAGCTATTGAAAAACAATACACATTCTTCTTATTATTCCATCCCAAAATAATTTGCTATAGGATATTTCCAATCTCCTTAACATCCTTAGCTATGAAGACTGAAGCAAAGAATTTATTTAGTTTCTCCGCAATTACCTTATTGTCTGTGAGTGCTCCTTTAGCATCTTAATCATCCAATTGTCCCACTGGTTGTTTAGCAGGCTTCCTGTTTCTGATGTACTTAAAAAAACATTTTTCTATTACTTTTTGAGTTTTTGGCTAGCTGTTCTTCAAACTCCTTTTTGGCTTTCCTTATTAAATTTTTACACTTCATTTGATGGAATTTATGCTCCTTTCTATTTTCCGCACTAGAATTTCTCTTCTACTTTTTAAACAATGCTTTTTTGTCTCCCACTGCTTCTTTTACTTGGTTGTTAAGACACATTTTTGGTTGTTTTACTGTGTTTTTTAATTTGTGGGTATACATTTAAGTTGGGCCTCTATTATGGTGTCTTTGAAACGTTTCCATTTAGCTTGCAGGGATTTCTGTTTTGACACTGAACCTTCTGTTTAACTAATTTCATATTTGTGTAGTTCCCCTTTATGAAATTAAATGCCATAGTATTGGGCTGCTATGATGTTTCTCCCACTACAGGGATGTTTAATGTAATTATATTATGGTTACTATTTTTAAGTGGCCCAGCAAGTCACCTCTTGAATCAGATCCTCAGCTCCACTTAGGACTAAATTAAGAATTGCCTCTCTTCTTATGGGTTCCAGAACCAGTTGCTCTAAGAAGCAGTCATTTATGGTGTTAAGCATTTGTCCTGAGGTGATCTGTACCCAGTCAATATGGGGCTAGTTGAAATCCCCCATTGTTGTTGGGTTTTTTATTTGTATAGCCTCTCTAATCTCCCTTAGCATATTTCACATTCACTATCACTATCCTGGTCAGGTGGTTGGTAATATAACCCTACTGCTATTAGAGGGATATTAGTTGTTGTTATTATTATTATTTGGTATTATTATTCATAAAGATTCTATAAAACAGCTTGATTCATTTAAGATTTTTAGTTCATTTTTCACTTTCTTTCACATATATTCCCACTCCTCCACCAGCATGACCTGTTCTGTCTTTCTGATATATTTTATACCATGGTATTACTGTGTCCCATTGATTATCCTCATTCCATCAAGTTTCTGTGATGCCTATTATCCTCATTCAATATGAGGCACTCTAATTCACCCATCTTATTATTTATATTTCTAGCATTTGTATATAAACACTTTAAAAACCTTGTCACTATTTAGCTGATGTGACTGAATGGGACTCTTTTTTATCTGACTGTTTCTCATCTGATCTTACCAATATCTTATCATCTTCCATCCACTCCTCTTTACTAGGACATAGAGAATCTCTATTAATAGACCCTCCCTTAAGAGATGTCTCTGTCCGATCCATGTGCTCCTCCATACTTGTCGGCTTTCCCCCAGCCCTTAGTTTAAAAACTGCTCTACCAGCGGCACCATTTCAGATTCTGGTGTGGGGAGGTGACCTATGCAAGCTGTAATGGGGGGAAAGAGAGTGAGAGCATGGGGGGCAGCAAACTGAGGACAGAGGTTTCAACGGTGTTACTGAGCATACTTAGTACAAGCCAAACACCAAATAGGGGAGGAACCAACCCCATCCACTCTCTCCCACTCACATACACATATCACCTCTATCCAGGGGCTATTAAGGCAGTGGAAAACTCTACTTTTTTGGCAGACAACTTAGTAGTTAGCTGACAGTAGCACTGTATCTAATTCCTTTCTAAAAGAAAGAACATTAAATAAATATTAGACCCACTCAGCTCCAACACTAAAATATTCTGACATCTTGTGGCAAGTCACTTAAGGGACAGTGGTTAGCTTTAAAATTGTAATGTATATTCTTACTTTGTTACTAACTCTGTGGAGAGAGACAGATTCCCGTCAGGACTCTTGCACTCAATCTCAGCTCTGGAAGGAGAATGGGGTCCAGCGGATTACAGCAAGGGGCCAGTTACATTTCAGCTTTATATAAGAACATCAGAATGTCCATACTGGGTCAGACCAAAGGTCCTTCTAGCCCAGTATCCTGTCTTCCAACAGTGGCCAATGCCAGGCTCTTCAGGAGGAATAAACAGAAGAGGCAATCATCATGATCCATCCCCTGCCACCCACTCCCAGCTTCTAACAAACAGAATCTAGGGACACCATTCCTGCCCTTTCTAGCTAGTAGCCATTGTTGGACCGATTCTCCTTGAACTTACTTTGTTCTTAGTGGAACCCCTGTTATGGTTTGGGCCTTTTCACCATCTACTGGCAAAGAGTTCCACAAGTTGATAGTGAAAAAATAAATTATTTTGTTTCTTTTAAATGTCACCTATAAATTTAATTGGGTGAACTTCTTGTACTGTTAGTGAAGGAATAAATATCATTTCCTTATTCTATTTTTCCACACCATTCATGATTTTCTCAACATCTAACATATCTTCCCACTTTTTAGTCATTTCTTTTCCAAGCTGAAAAATACCAGTTTTGTTAATCTCTCGTCATATGGAAGCTGTTCCTTATTCCCTAATCATTTCTGTTGTCCTTTCTGTGCCTTTTCCAAATCCAATATATCTTTTTTTAGATGGGGTGACTAGATCTGCATTCAGTTTTCAAGATTTGGACGTACAATGACTAAATGGCACCCTTGTGCTCCATGACCTTTATAAGTGCCAGCAATTTGGTTCAATTTTGGTTTAGGTGAAGCACATCCTCCCTATACAGGTTCCCCCCTTCCCAAAAGCTTCCCCAGTTCCTAATAAATCTAAACCTCTCTTCCCTATGCCATTGTCTCATCCACATATTGAGACCCTGCAGTTCTGTCTGTCTACCTGGCCCTGTACACAGAACTAGAAGCATTTCAGAGAATACTACCATTGAGGTCCTGGATTTCAATCTCTTTCCTAGTAGTCTACATTTGGCTCCAGTACCTCTCTCTCCTATCCTTCCCTAAGTCATGATACCAACATGTACCACAACCATGACCTCCTCCCCAGCACTACACATAAGCCTATCTAGATGTCTCAAAATATCCACAACCTTCACACCATGCAGGAAAGTCACCATACGGTTCTCCAGGTCATTGCAAACCCAGCTATGTTTCTAATGACTGCATCCCCCATTACTAACAACTGTCTTTTCCTAATAACTGGAATTCCCTCCCCCGTAGAGGTATCCTCAGTGCAAGAGGATATCACAACATCATCTGGAAGGAGAGTCCCAATTATGTGATCATTTCCCTCTGCTCCAATTAGATGTTCTCCTTTCCTGAGCCTTTCACCTTCCTCAACAGCACAGAGGCTATCTGATCGGCATTGGACCATTCTGCTGTATTCAAGAAAATCTCATCTATGTACTTCCCTTATCTCTTCTAATTCAGCCACCATGGTCTTCAAAGTCCATATACATGGTCTCTGAGACCAGGAGCTCCTTGTACCAAATGCACAAATATGCCATCTGTTCATTGGGCACGTAATCATACATGCCATATTGGGTGCAATAAACTGGACAGCCCCTATTCTGCTGCTGGGCTTCTGCTTGCAATCTCTTTTTACTCCTAGAGTTAATTAGTTTGATTGTTTTTATTAAATCAGGTGGTTTTGGTTTTAGTTTAGTTTAAAGACGTTTAAACAATGTCAAGTGGATCTAGACCCCTTCAAACTCCCTTTCTAAACTCCCTCATGAAACGTTCCTGTGAGCTGCTCCTGTTCGCTAAACTCCTCTGGTCACTTAGGAGAAGGCTTTTTAAAGCCCTGGCCTTCCTGAGTAGCCCTGCCCCCAGGTTAACTTTTGATAGGTGTGAAAGGGATTAAGTACCAAAACTTCATTAAGAAGCTCTCAGCCTTGCCTAACAAGCTCCTAGCCTCAGCATGGGGTCCTTCAAACAAACAAGCTCAGCACATGGACCACCAAACAAACAAACAAGTTCAGCACACAGTATCTTTCAGGCAACCATCAAGTAAACTCCAAACACATACTAGAGACAACCACTTGCCCCAAGAGTCACATAATCGTTCCTTCTTCACCTGGAGAACACCCTCATGAAACACCTAATCCACCTCTGTTATGTCTTCATTTAGGTCTGAATCAAAAAGATCTCTTTTCTTAAACCAGGGTGGATAAAAATCAATTATTTTAAAAAAATTAGATTTTTTAAATAAAATGCTTTTTGGTGAAAAAAAAACTATCTAAAAATAGTTTTAACTAAGATACATTATAGCTCAAAGATATCTCATTATGGAATAGGGATTATAAATTATCATTCTATAGTATGAGACAATATATTCATGTAATGTTTTAAAAAGTTTTATAAATGAGTTCCAAGAGTTCATGGATTAGGTACTCAATTTTATGGGGTTCCAGAAGCTTCTGTATAGATTATTTAGGTTAATCTTTCTATCTACCCAATGGGATTCAGTGCTCAGTCTAGAAGATACTATCAGAGTTGCTTAGTTTTTAGTTCTCAAACTGTGGATTTGTTTCTCCAGAAATAACATGCTTGTTAACAGCACCAATGTTTTAAATAAATACATAAATAATAGACAGAAGTGAGAAATAACAGACCTCAACCCTGTTGTCCCTCTGCAAATTTGTGTATACAGAGTCAATACCTTACCTCTGCCAGAGTGGGCAGGGAGCTGCTCCAGCTCCTACGAGTTAACTGGAACTGGTAAACCTTGTCCATTAAGGGTGCGTTTACACAGCACAGTTATTTCGAAATAACGGCTGTTATTTCAAAATAACAATGCCAGCGTCTACACAGCAATTCCGTTATTTTGAAATAATTTTGAAATAATAGACACCTTATTTTGAAATCTGTAAACCTCATTCCACGAGGAATAACGCTTATTCCTAAATAGCTATTTCAGAACAGTAGCAGTGTGGACACTCCACTGCTGCTATTTCAAAATAGCTCCTCCCCAGGGCCATTCAAAGTAATTACTCTCCAGTGCCTCCTGGGGATCTAAATCGAGGTAGCATGCCCACATTAGGGAAGCCTGCCTCAGACTAATTTTGAGGCTTCCCTGTAGTATAGATGTGCTATTTCAAAATAAGCTATTTCAGAAAAAAAATCCGAAATATCTTATTTTGAAGTAAGCATGCTGTGTAGATGTACCCTAAAGGTGAGGCTTACCAGTTAATCGTTTGCATCCATAACTGTCATATGCTCCCCATCTTGCATCACCATGCCTTGATATAGCAAAATCAATGTCATTACTCACACACTTAAAGTGTATTGTAGAATCGGGGACTATGGTCTTTCGCACATTAAGTTTCAATCTGATAAATACAATTCATAGCAACATCTTGCTACATGCATTAATTCGATTTAACCTAAGTATTTTTCATTTTCTAAATCCAACTTTTAAAATAGTCCCTACTGTTTCAAGGTATGTCATCTCCGTACCTACCTTTTGAATTAAATTTCCCAAGACTATAATTCCTTTGATATGTCTATGTTGCCTTAAAGCTATGACTCATGAGAGAGCAGCCAGTTTGATTATGATTTCAGATTTGGGTTCAATTCCTGGCACAAGCATCCTGTGTGACCTTAGACAAGTTACTTTCTGTCCATCAGTTCTCCATTTGTAAAATTGAGATAATAATTCCCTGATTCACAAGCACATTATTTCTTAGATGCTGCAATCATGCTGGCAATTTAAGTACCCAGATGGATAGACAGAGTGTCTCTATTAAAATATCAAACTATGAAGGAAATAGTGTGAGGGGGCTGAGAATTTATGTGAAGTCCTTTGTTAAAATATTGATGGTATATTACTGCTCCACAGTGTACCATTTTACAGTACTTTAAGAAAAGATACTTTTGAATATAGTACAACATTGAAAGTCTTCAAAATACTCAAAATAAATTCTTCACATTATTAGCCATTTCAGATGAAGAATCACACACTATTTTAGTTTTCATTTGAAACTTACTTTGTAGTAACATTAGAAAGCTCACTAGTAGATTAATTTCCTTTTCAGGAAATCCTGTGCAAGCTCTCCCACAAAGATTTTTGTTTGTTGACATCTTGGTAGAATTGTATTTTCAAGGCTCTAGATTTTAAATTTTGCATTGTATGCACAGTACCACAATACAAAATTAGTCTACTTTAAATCTGCAAAAACTAATGCTTGTTTTCATTATGTAGTAAGTACTTTTTGTTTCTGCATCTGACATTATGCTGGACATGACCCAAAGCCTATAGTGCTTGTCCTCAGTAAAAATGTAAGCAGCCGTGGTCATGTAATTTAAAACCTCTGAAAAGTTTGCTGCAGTGGTTGTACTACTTTAGTGTACCATGAGTGCTGGATGCAGCCAGTCATGGAAAGGATTCCCTTCCTCACAGAATGAAAGAGAGAAGTGAAATGCAAACCTGAATGCAACCTGAAAGGTCCAAATAGATGAGCTTGTGACATCCTTTCCCAGATCCCAGGTACTGTAAACCTTTGTCTGTGAATTTTCTGCAGTAAGCTAAACTCAGATATTGTAAATTGGAGAAGCTCCTTTACAAAAGACAGGGAGAAAAAACAGTTACTACAACAATAGGCTACAGAACACAGATGCACTCAGATACCATAGCTAACATCTCTCTAGAAATTCTGTGGAGATACTAGATTTTAACTGAGATTCTTTCCTCATTGAAATTGAAAAGAGTGCAGTTTTCCTTGTTTCGGGTATTGTAAACTGTTTGGAAATAGTAGTATGGTACAATAACATATCATATAATCATATTCAAATAAATATTAATTTAAGGATAAATTACTTAATTGCAAAAGCACACATTTTTGTATTAAGCTGAGACTGGATGTGTATATTTTGGAAGCCAATAGACCTGTGAGGGCAAGGTTACATGATTTACTTTGCCACTGATTTATAAGCTGTTTCTGTTGGAAATGAAAACCAGAACTCTATCAAAGGATGTTAAAAGCATACAGGAATTAAACATACTGTTAAGCCTTCTGTGGTCATGTAATTGTTTCCATTAACATTTTAAAGGCAAGGTATTAAAACAAATTTAAAGTGGAAAGAGATACAAAACTAATGTATACACATATACAAATTCAATCTTATATAAATGAAGTTATTTGATCGGATATTAGATAATGGAACACTGGCAAACATGGAAACTGTTAAGTGTATTGTATGAATTTGTACTCTTTAAATCTATTCAAGTTTTTATTATGCAAATTTAGGCATATAATATATCAATATCAAAGACTCTAAATTATACTGAACTAAATTTCTTATTGAAATAAGCAAGTATTGCAATACCATAATTACCAGAAATGAAATGTTACAGAAAAAAATCAAAACATATAATTAGGATTAGGGCATACTGCTCTGTAAGAGATTTAGATTTAGGGACATACTCAGACCAGTTTTGCAAATCAGCAAAAACTAAGCATTTTGAAGGGAGACAGGAATACCTATTATGAAGCTGATTACTTAAAGAGTGGTTCACAGCATTTTTGTGGGAACTCACTTTATGCTTTGAATATATATTGAGAAGACATGTTTTCAAAACAAACTGGGCAGAGAAGAGGGGGATAAGAAGTTGGAAAGCAACAGGGAAATGATTATGTAACTGCTGAAAAATGTTTAAATACATGCTAAGATTAAATTTCATACTCAGAAAAAAAGGTCAATAAAATATGCAATCAAAAAGAGACGATAGTAATAAGTTCTGGGACATTTTAAATGAAAGATGGTTTTTTCTGTATTTAATGAAGAAATGGAAGCACTGCCAAGTAAACTAAAGTACAGATCTTTAATTTAGGGCATACATAGATTTACAGCTGCCTGTGTGCTGAATCCTATTTTATGGCTGCATCTGACATAGATCCTAAAATCTTGGTTTTTGTGACTCTGATTCAATCATTTGGCAGCAAGAACTTAATACAGTGATTTTTAAAACAATTTAGTTCTCCATAGTTATTCTTGATATACAGGCTTCCTGTTTATTGCAAGGTCTGTATTATAAATGGAATAGAGGAGAAATACCAAGTTGTAATTCTATCTTATCACAACATCTTAAACCAGCTGTATAACTCAGAGGCCGAATTCTCTTGATAGAATGAAAGAGTGGAAGAGGAACACATGAAATGGCCAAACAGCTTCTAGCTCATTAAGAATGCAGTCCGCCATGTTTTTTTCAATAATGAACCCTTGATATTGAGCAGCAAAATATAAGTGAAGCATTGCAAGGTACTTCCACTGCTAAAAAGCATTTGTTAGCTATATTGTCTCAGAAAACTTTCCAAAGAAATATCTGTGGAAAGATGCCATCTTTTGAGCATCCCTAGAAACACTGCAGAAATTTGACCATAAAAAGCCTCGCACTGCTAATCTCAAAGGGTTTGTCTACACAGCAGGGCTAAACTCAAAATAAGCTATGTAATCTAAGCAATGTCAATTGCGTAGCTTAAGTCTAAGTAGCTTATTTTGAATTTGGGCACGTCTACACAGCACTTATTTCGAAAAAGAATACTCTTCCTCTGACTTCCCTTAATCCTCATAAAATGAGGCTTACAGAAGTTGGAGTAAGAAGTCCTCTGGCTGGACATTATTTCAACTTTATGTCTAAATAACTGCTTGTGTGTAGACATGCACTTTATTTCGAAATAATATCAGTTATTCCCAGTTATTCCTTCTGTAGACATACCCAGAAGGAACTATAATGTTGACTTATGTCCATATGTCTTCAGCAAAAAGTGTTGCGCTTGGCAGTTTTCATTCAGAATCATAATTTGCTACTGACATTTTTCATATTTTTTTTTAGGAAAAAACCACTGTAAGCAAGACAACAGAAAACCACTAATAAAACTTTCATATTTTATTGACCCAAACAAAGGGGACATTTTATCTTATTTGTAAATTTTGTTTTTCACAATAGAGACATGCACTAATTTGATTTATCCTCTCTTGGGTAGGTCTTGCCCATACATTAACAGAAGCAGATGGCTCTAATTTTTTGATAGTAACCAGAAGCTAGGGTAGCCACTACAACATAGGCTGGCAGGCATTCCAGAAAAGCCATTCCAAATTTAAACATGAAGAAATTGAAACTGGAAGGCAAAATTTATGCTAATAAGGAGAAAAAAACAGAGGCTTTCCTATAAATGATAGAAAGAATAACTCTGGTGCTGAGATGCAGGATAAAAGACTTATTGAAGAAAACCAAGAATCTGGCATTGGACTAGTATGTTCCCAAGGCATCACATTATTGCAGGGAAAATCCAAAAATCCAAAATGTAGTATTCAAACAGCAGAGAAAATTATACTCCAGGAATATATGGGGCTGCTGTAAAAAATCAAAATTTTGTTTTCCTCAATAAGGAGAGAAGTAGTGTACACATTTGATGTGGCAGTTCTATTGGAATAACTCAACTTTCTTTCTTTGCTTCTTGTGATAAGTGGATTGGACCAACCCAGCAGTCAGCCCTCCAATTTGGTAGATCAACACACATCTCCCACAATAGGAATGGATGTTTATCTATTACAACACAGTTCACCTGTATGGTGTGAATTCTTTGGCCTAGTCTACACTAGGACTTTAACATTGAATTTAGCCACATATGGTTGATTTTTTAAATAATGTGTCCACACTACCAAGCTTGTCACGTCAATCATAAGGGCCACTGAAGTCGATTTTAGTACTTCTGCTTTTCACAACGAGTAATGCTATTCCTGACCTTTCATGGTTGAGTTTACGGTAGTACAGACAAAGGATTGGCAAAATTCAAGGATATTGGCTTCCTGGAGGCCTCCCACAGTTCCTCACTCTGACCAGAACTTGCACCTCTACTGCTCTCCAGGTGAGCAGAAAAAGCCCCAGGAAGATTTGAATTGCATTTGCCATGTGGTCCTCATTGCGAGCACATCTCAGAACAAGCAGCACATCATGTCACACATGGCAATGACTTCAACCAATGCAAACCCAACAATGAGTTTCAATAGTTCTGCTCCCATGGGTTCCAGGTCCCAGAGATGTAGAAGAGCACCAGCATGGAGTGTCTGGGAGATCTTGGACCTCATCGAGGCATGTGGAGATTAATCTATTCTATCTGAGCTCCAAACAAGCAAGAGGAACTCAGACATTTACACAAAGATCAACAGCTTCCTGGTGGTTAAAAGTTATTCCAGGGACACCCAGCAGCGCGGAGTCAAAATTGAGCTGAGGCAATCCTACCACAAGATGAAGGAGGCGAGCGGACAGTCGGGTGCTACAAGCATTTAAGAGCACCTGGATGCGATTGCGGGGGGGAGGGGTGAGGAGTTCGGCCAATTTCCCCAGTTTGACCGTGGAGCCCAGGATGTCTCCCATTCGAGCACCGACCCTGGGAAGGGCACTTCCAAGTGAGTTCACAATTTTTTCTTACTACAAGCAGGTTAAGGCAATTGGATGCGATTTGTGCAGGGGGCCCAGAACAGTTATTAATGTGTCTGCAGATGGAGCGGGAGTCCTGCCTGCACATCTCAATGAAGCTCTCAGATAGGAACTTTGTGATCCTTCTCAAAAGGTTTTTGGGGAGGCCAGCTTTATTCCATCCTCCGCAGTAGGACACCTTCCCACACCAAGCCACCAGTAAGTGGTCTGGAGTCACTGAACCACAAAGCATTGCAATGTAAAGCCCAGGTTTGTGGACTCATTCAGTCAGCATATGCTCCCAATTACTCTGTGTGATTTGGGGAAGACTAATATCTCTCATGGTAACCTGGATAAAGGAGGAGGGGAACCTATTAGCACGCTCCCTGGGAGACTGTGTGTGCCAGACACATATTCCCCCTTCCCTCCATGGGCTGGAAAAGAATCAGTGTCCTCAGGAGGCTGCATGTGTTGGACCCAGCGTGTATCAGACACACCCTTCCCTGTCCTTCCTCTCCACCAGCAGGCTCCTGCCCTGGCTGGGAAAAAATAACTCTCTGGGAAGCCACATGTGCTGGACACAGATTCCCCCTTTCCCCTGCCTGCAGGCTCCTGTGGACTGGGAAAGTAGCATTGTCCCAGGAAGTCATGTGTGCCGGATCCAGCATGTGCCGGATCCAGCCAAGTGCCGGACACAGGGGGAAGCCACCCTCTCCCATTCCACCCTCCCTCTGCCTGCAGACTCTTGCCCTGGCTGGCCTCTTACCATGCCTGCCTATCTCCAAACCTAGTGCATCCCGATGTTCCCCGAGAACTCTGTGCATTTAGGCTGTGTCTAGACTGGCAAGATTTTCCGCAAAAGCAGCTGCTTTTGCAGAAAATCTTGCCAGCTGTCTAGATTGGCCGCTTGAATTTGCGCAAGAACACTGACGATCTAATGTATGATCGTCAGTGTTCTTGCGCAAATACTATGATGCTCCCGTTCGGGAAAAAGCCCTCTTGCGCAAATGTATTTGCGCAAGAGGGCCAGTGTAGACAGGGGAGGACTGTTTTGCTCAAAAAAGCCCCGATGGTGAAAATGGCGATCGGGGCTTTCTTGCGCAAAACCGCGTCTAAAGTGGCATGGACGCTTTTCCGCAAAAAGTGCTTTTGCGGAAAAGCGTCCGTGCCAATCTAGACGCTCTTTTCTGCAAATGCTTTTAACGGAAAAACTTTTCCGTTAAAAGCATTTGCGGAAAATCATGCCAGTCTAGACGCAGCCCTACTGTAAAGTGCCCACTTTAAAGAAAACATTTGGCCTTGCACAAAACACATCTCCATTGTCTTTGCACAGACCTTTTGTGGAGGCTAACAATTATGGTTAGACTTAACACAATGTATCTCCTGTAATGTGTGCCCTTGTAATTTTTCATTGCAGCTGGGACAGCAGCCGGCTTTCTACGTACTCCCGCTCTTACCGCATCTGCCAGCCTGGCTCAGATCTGCAAGTGAAAGTGGACAAGGGAGGAGATGTTCACGGAGCAGATGGAGTGCATGAACTCCCTTCATGGAGGAGATGCCGGCAGAGTGCCTGGACCAGATCGCTGAACGCTAAGGAGAGAAAAGCCACCAGGGAGTAGCAAGCAAGGCAGCAGGAGATCATCTTTGCCTCCCTGACAGCTGTGATGGAGCGCCTGGCTTCATGTCTGTAGAGGGCCTCCTTCCACCCCAATGACAACCCTTGTCCCTCCTCCACCAGCCCCATTGCTTCTATTCCCAGAGTCACCAAGGGCTACTAGGGCGCCAGGACATGTGGGGGCGGGGGGACTCAATGGCTGCCATAACCCTCCAGGACTTCAAGAGACAAAAAGCAGTCCCACAGGCATTCCTGGGCCCCTCCTCCCCCATGTTCGGGTTCCGATATCTTGTTTTCCCTGCTGTTTTCCCCAAATAAAAACTCCTATTCTTTGAACAATTGTCTCTTTATTGCTTGTACTACAGGGGTGGGGTGGGGGATTAAAGGCAAACACAGGGAATGCAAGGGCAACTTGTTGAGAGCAACGTGGAAGAGACTCAAAACTGGCCATGCATAAAACTGTCCTTGAAGGCCTTGCTGATTTACACTGCCCCTTGCTGTGCTCTCCAAATCATGCTGATGTCCAGCTGCTCAAACTCTCTGGCTAGGCGCTCTGCCTCTGCACCCTACCCTGCCAGATAAGTTTCCCCTTGTTCTCACACAGATTTTAGAGCATACAACAAGCTGCCACCACAAAGGGAATGTTGCATTCACAGAGGTCCAACCAAATCAGGAGACGTCTAAACCTACCCTTTATACATCCAAAAGCACATTCAACCACCATTCTACGCTTTCTCAGTCTGTTGTTGATCTCCTCTTTGCTGGGGTCTAGGCTGTCCATATAGGGCTTCATGAGCCATGGAACAAGGGGTAGGCTGGTTTGCCCAGGGTCACAATAGGCATTTCCATCACTCTGATTCTGGGGAAAATGTTTCACTCTGCATCTTTCAACGAGCCAGGAGTTCCTAAACTTGTGGGTGTCATTCACCTTTCCTGAGAATCCCATGTTGATGTGGGTGAAACAGCCCTTGTGATCCACCAGTGCCTGCAGCACCATGGAGAAGTACCCCTTGTGGTTTATTCATTCCGTAGCAAGGTGGTTTGGGGCCAAGACGGGGATATGTATTCCTTCTATCACTCCACCACAGTTAGAAAACCCCACTGTGGTAAAGCCATCAATAATAGTGGGGGATTTCAACTATCCTCATATTGATTAGGCACATGTCACCTCAAAACGGGATGCAGAGATAATTTTTCTCGACACCCTAAATAACTGTTTCTCAGAGCAGCTGGATCTGAAACCCAGAAGAGGAGAGGCAATTCTTGATTTAGTCCTAAGTGGAGCTTAGGAACTGGTCCAAGAGGTAAATATAATGGGATCACTTGGAAAGTGCCCATAATGTAATAAAATTTAACCTCCCTGAAGTGGAAAAAACACCAAAGCAGTCCACCACTGTGGCATTTAATTTCAGAAAGGGGAACTACCAAATAATGAGGAGGTTAGTTAAACAAAAATTAAAAGGTACAGTGCCAAAAGTAAAATCCCTTCAAGATGCATGGAAACTTCTCAAAGACACCATAATAGAGGCCCAACTTAAATCTATACCCCCCAAATTAAAAAACACAGTAAGACAACCAAAAAAGTGCCATTGCGGCTTAACAATCAAGTAAAAGAAGCAATGAGAGATAAAAAGGCATTGTTTTAAAAGTGGATGTTAAATCCTAGTGAAGAAAAGAGAAAGAAGCATAAACATCATCAAATGAAGTGTAAAAATATAATAAGGAAAGCCAAAAAGGAGTTTGAAGAACAGCTAGCCAAAAACTCAAAAAGTAATAGAAAAATGTTTTTTTAAGTACATCAGAAACAGGAAGCCTGCTAAACAACTGGACGATTGAGATGCTAAGGGAGCACTCAAAGGCTATGTCTACACTGCAGAGTTTTTCCGGGATACCAGCTCTGCCGCGTCCAGGGAACACGTCCGCTTTTTGGAACAGTTTCTGAAAAAGTGGGCATGTTCTTTCGACATACCTACCTGCATTCCTCTCAGTGAGAGGAATAAGGGATGTTCCGAAAGAGGAGTTTTTTTCAAACTTTGGCCCTATGTAGATGGGCCAAATTTCAGAAAAGCCTCTTCCAAAAAAAAAAGCAGAAAAATATACACAAATTGCAATTCGCAATTTGCATATCTTTTTCCAATAAAACTTTGCAGTCTAGATGTAGCCAAAGAGAATAAGGTCATTGCAGAAACAAAATAAATTCTTTGCTTCAGTCTTCACAGCTGAGGATGTTATGGAGATTCCCAAACATGAGGCATTCTTTTTAGGTGACAAATCTAATGAATTGTCCCAGATTGAGGTGTCATTATAGTAGGTTTTTGAATAAATTGATAAAGTTAACATTAACAAGTCACTAGGACCAGATGGCAATCACCCAAGAGTTCTGAAAGAACTCAAATGTGAAATTGCAGAACTATTAACTTTGGTTTGTAATCTATCCTTTAAATCAGCCCCTGTATCTAATGACTGGAAGACAGCTAATATGATGAAATGTGGTGGAGTCCCCGCTCAGGCCCCTTGGTGTGAGACACCTTCTAGTCCACAAATCAGCCAGAGAGCCTTCTGGTGCAGTCAGCCATGCTTTTATTGTCAGTTCCCACCACCTTCTATTTACAAAGTTTGTAGTCAAGTCTGCCAGCTCCTCTGTCTACCTGGGAGCACACTCAGCCACACCTTGGCTTCTTGCTCCTCCTTGCCCCCTCCTGGCTTCCTTCCTCTGCCTTATGAAGCCCTCTGCTCATGAAGCTCACAGCTGTTTCTAATAGCCCTTCCGGCCCAGGCTTGCTCAGCTGTTTGCCATCAGCCTCTTTAGCCAGGCTATAGTGGCAGAGCTCTGGCTTAGCCAGCAGTCTGTCACACGCCAATATTTAAAAAGGGCTCTAGAGGTGATCCTGGCAATTACAGCCCAGTAAGTCTAACTTCAGTACCACACAAATTAGTTGAAACTAAAGGAAAGAATAGAATTGTCAGGCACATAGATAAACATAATTTGTTGAGGAAAAAGTCATCATGGTTTCTGTAAAGGGAAATCATGCCTTACTAATCTACCAGAATTCCTTGAGGGTGTCAACAAGTATGTGGACAAAGGCGATCCAATGGATATAGTGTACTAGAGATGTTAAGGACTAGTTGACTAGTCTACTATCAGATAAGCAAATGCTAATCGGATAGTCGACTAGTCGCTCCCCCCCCCCCGCCCCGCTGCCTCTATCTGATGGAGGCAACAAGAGAGGAAGAGGGTACTTACAAATGGCAGCGCAGCATGGAGCCTAGGGTCAGCAGGGGAGTCCCCAGCTGATCCCGGGCTTCACGCGGCGCTGCCCCTTTGAAACACCACCACAGTGTTTCAAAGGGGCAGCGTGGCACAGAGCCCAGGATCAGCTGATGATAACCCAGCTGACCCTGGGCTCCATGAGGCACTGCCGCTTTGAAACGGCGCTGCGGCATTTCAAAGGGGCAGTGTTGCAGGGAGCCCATAGTTAGCTGGCGACTCCCCAGCTGACTCTGGGCTCCAAGTGGTGCTGCCCCTTTGAAAGGCCACCACAGTGTTTCAAAGGGGCAGCGCCGTCCGATCGACTAATAGAACAGTCGATGCAAAAATGCATCGACTATTAGATTAGTCAAGTACATGCTACTTAACATCCTTTTAGTGTACTTAAATTTCCAGAAGGCCTTTGACAAGGCCCCTCACCAAAGGGTCTTAAGCAAAGTATGCTGTCATGGGATAAGAGGGAAGGTCCTCTCATGGATTGATAACTAGTTAAAAGACAGAAAACAAAGGGTAGGGATAAATTGCCAGTTTTCACAATGGAGAGAGGTAACTAGAGGTATCCCCCAAGAGTCCGTACTGGGACCAACTCTAGTCAACATATTTATAAATGATCTGGAGAAAGGGGAGAAACAGCAAGGTGGCAAAATCTGTAGATGATACTGAACTGCTCAAGAAAGTTAAGAACAAAGCAGACTGTTAAGAGTTTCAAAAGGATCTCACAAAACGAGGTAATTGGGCAACAAAATGGCAAATTAATTTTAATGTTGATAAATGCAAAGTAATCCACCTTGGAAAAAATAATCCTAACTATACATAAAAAATTATGGGGACTAATTTAGCTATAACCACTCAAGAGAGAGATCCTGGAGTCATTGTGGATAGTTCTCTGAAAACATCCACTCAATGTGCAGCGATAGTCAAAAAAGCAAACAATGTTAGGAATCATTAAAAAAAAGAATAGACAATAAGACAGAGAATATCTTATTGCCTCTTGTCGGGGGGCGCGCTGTGGGTGCCCCTCTTACCTGCTCCCGTCTCGGGGACAGGAGGGCCCCCCCCCAGGCAACGCTGCCCTTTTCCTCTAATCCACCAGGAGGGAGACCAGAGGGGACTCCGAGAGCCAGTGCTCCCACCCGGCGTCTCCCTGTCCCCTGGGCGTGATTGCCCCTATGTGGGTCCTTCAGACCTTCCCACCTCTCTCCAGGGACGCAGTCTACCCCAGGGGCCCCTCAAGGGTTCACCCTTCTAGTCCAGGGGCCCTTCTTCGGGGTTTCGGGTATCACGTCGCAGTCTGGCCGCTACACTCGGTGGGGCTCTTGGTTGTTCCTGGCAGATTCCGCCCCAACTCTCAGAAGGGGGGGATAGGGTAGGGGGACCCGGGCCTGCCCTCACCTTTGGGTCCCAGCCCAGGGCCCTAAGGGTCGGGGAACATCGACCCTCTAAGGCTGGAGAGGGATTCCGCTCCGTAACCCTACAACCGCGCGGGCTCGGCCCGCCCTGAGCTACTTCCTACCACCCCCTCCCCTTTGCTCAACCCTGGGTACCTGTGACCTCGGCATCTCCTGCCAGGACGCCGTCCGTTTCCCTGGGGGACGCCGCTTCAGCCCATCGCTTGGCTGTTGGCCACTCTTCCCCCGGTCAGGGGGTATGGCGTCTCCTCCTCAGGGGTTGCCGCTCCTGCTCCTTGTCCTGACAGAGGGTCTGTTCCTCCTCCGCGTCTGGCTCTCCTCCGTCCAGCGCTCCAGAGGGCGTTTGTCTCCCTCCCCACTCACCACGCCACCGATGTTTAAAGCGCCCGGCATCTGGCGCAAGCATGCACCGCACGGGCACGGGGGAGGAGCCCGGCAGCCGTGATTCCCCGTCGCGGCACCTGCCCAGTGGCAGGGTGCCTGCACGCCTCACGCCTCTATATAAATCTATGCTACACCCACATCTTGAATACCGTATACAGATGTGTACAGATGACTAATCTTGAGTAGTGTGTACAGATGCCTCATCTCAAAAAAGATATCATGATTTTGGAAAAGGTTCAGAAAAGTGCAAAGAAAATGATTAGGGGGTTGGAACAGGTGCCATATGAAGAGAGATTAAAAAGACTAGGATTTTTCATTTTAGAAAACAGGAGACTATGGGGGGATATGATAGAGGTCTATAAAATCATGATGGGTTTGGAGAAAGTGAATAAGGAAAATGTATTTACTTGTTCCCATAACATAAGAACTAGGGGTCACCAAATGAAATTAATAGACAGCAGGTTTAAAACAAACAAAAGGTAGTTTTTCTTCACTCAGCGCAGTCAACCTGTGGAACTCCCTGTTAGAGGATGTTGTGAAGACCAGGACTTTAACAGAGTTCAAAAAAGAACTAGATATATTCGTGGAGGTTAGGTCCATCAATACTTATTAGCCAGGATTGGCAGGAATGATGTCCCTAGCCTCTGTTTGCCAAAGGCTGGAAATGGATGACATGAGAGAGATCACATGATCACTTAACCCAGGGGTTCTCAAATTTTGTGATACCACGACCCCCCTCTAAGTTGCTGCAACTCCCCTCTAAGTTGCTCGCAACCCCCCTCTAAGTTGCTCATGACCCCCGGGTGGGTCGGGACCCACAGTTTGAGAAACACGGACTTAACCTGTTTTGTTAACTCCCTCTGGATCATCTGGCATTGGCCACTGTTGGAAGACAGGATACTGGGCTAGATGGACCTTTGGTCTGACCCAATATGGCCATTGTTATATTCTTATGTTCACTATAGTATTCATGTTCCCCAGAGTCATGACCCTCTGTAGCAGAATGGTATTGGTGGCCTTGGCTACTTGTGTAGACAACAGCCCCCATTGTAGATTTCCCCACTCCAAACTGATTTCTCACTGAATGGTAGCTGTCTGATGTTGCAAGCTTCCAGAGGGCTATTGCCTCACATTTCTTCATGATCATAGTGGGTATCATTTGGGTATTGTGGTGCCTCAGCACAGGGGAAAGCCATTTGTAAAGTTCCAAGAAAGTGGTCTTTCACATTCGGAAGTTTTGCAGTCCCAGCAGTCTGAGTTTGTCTCACAGCTCCAGAACCAGCATTCCACTGTGTCCACAGGATTGACTGGCAGTTGCGCTAGCACCACAGCTTGCATGAGCAGCGACTCCATGCCAAGCCGAGATTTGTTCTCATCCTCTTCCTGGCAGAGCAACATAGATACACTCTCCAAGTACTGCACCATTAGGCGCACCACAATACACATCAGCATCACAACTGTTTGCTGCAAACTAGGCTTCATGCTTGCTCTGGTATAGCATCTGCGTGGGCAACCAGGGCACAAAAAGGCATGAGCACACTGCTACCCATTGATCTGATGCAAGGGGAGAGGGACTAGACAAGTGCATTATGGAACACTGATGACATGAGCCCACAACCTCCCACTGCACAGTTTTGGTCCCAGTGGACACCGGGAGCAGAGCCCAGAATGCAAAGCTAAAGAGTGCATTGCTCTCTGAGTCGACAGTAGGCTCTCTAATGGGGACATGCTACTTCAGACTACATTTGATTCTTCCCTGAAATGAGGACACGGACCTTCGATTTTGCAAAACTGAATGCTCAGAAATTGAACATATTAGATTCAACCTTATCTCATAATGTAGACATGGTCTTTGTGCTTACTTTCACACAATCCTTTGGGCAGCACATTTTTTTTAAGTTCTCCAAGCAATATTTGGTTCAGGAAATGTGGCTACTCTAAATACACAGTTCTCTGTGAATTTTTGAGTACTGTTTTGCCACATCTCAGACTAAGTGACTTCTTTCTACATGTGCCTGAATGATTGCTGTACACTAATGACACCCAGAGTAGGCTCAAGAGATCAATGAGAATTTGCACACCTTGTGATTAGTTTTTCTGGATTCAAGTCACAAACAAAATAATTCCCACTGAATTTTTTTAAACCCACTACAGTAGACTTCCGATAATCCGGCACCTTTGGGACCCAGGGGGTGCCGGATTATCGGATATGCCGGAGTATCAGGAGGTACTCCAGCGGGGGGGGCTGTGATGGGTCTGCCGGGGGGAGGGGGTGAACCCTCCTCTGTTTTGCAGGGAGGCGGGGAAGCCCCGCACAGCCGCCAGCGACAGGGGCAGTGCGGGACCAACCCGGCAGAACCCCAGCTGCTCTGCCCCGCCGCTTCCCCAAGTCCGCCGCTTGCAGCCCCAGCTGGCCTTTAGCAGGCAGCTGCGTGGGGCTTCCCCCACCTCCCTGCAAAACGGTGGAGGGTTCGCCCCCTCACCGCGCCGTTCCCCGCCAACACCCCTCCCTGCCCCCAGCCAGACGAGTGCGGTCCAACAGACCCATCACAGGGGTGTAATCCCCTTCTCCTCTCCTCCCCTTCCCTTTCCCGGCCCGTGAGTGCACATGGGGCTCACAGGCGTTCCAATTGTCCGGCTGGCTGGAGCACTTCCGGGTTCCAGTTGGTGCCGGACTATCAGGAGTGCCGGACCACTGGATGCGGGACATTTAGAGTTTTACTGTATTATGTCATAAACAAAGTCAAAATAGAACAAAGTCAAAGTCAAAATCTTGAACAAAGCCATTCTTTACTGTTTTGAGGAAATAAAGGACAACACATAGAGCAGACAGGACATATAACTACAATATACTTGACTATTTACTTTTTAAAAAACACTAACCAAGCAGTTCTGAATATATCTCATTCAATAGTTTTGCATACAGAACACATCGAAACTGAGTATCTGTCTTCTGTCTATAACTATCAAGACTAGACCATAATATTATGGAGGTATCTGAAACTTTACCCGAAAAAAATCAGTACAAAATAAATCTCTCCTCACTGAATAAATAATTATAAAGGAAATGGCAGTCAGTATAATGAATTCACACTTATAGTTCCTTCCCCTCTCCAGGAGCCTTCCATACACATTCAGAACAGATAATCACCCCCTTTTACATCCATTGACACCCAAGACCTTACATCACAGCCATTAACTTTTCTGCTGAGGTGACAGGGCTTCTTTCAGAACCTGTCAACATCACCTTTTAATCAACCAAATTGGCCAGTGATAATATATATGAAGGGCTGAGTGCCTTTTTTTCAGGAGGTGTGCTTCCAATGCATTCATATTTGGTTTGAGAGGTGACAGTACAACATGAAAGCTTAAACTTTATTCCTCTGCTTGCCATTGCAGTGCATCACCACTAAGCTACTGAGATGGCTAAAAAAATGACCCCACACGTAATACTAATAAATTCCTCGTTCACAGACTACTGTCAATTTAATTAATTACTAGAATGCACAGTACAAATCAGAATCGTAATTTCTTATCCTTTAGCTCAAAATTGCACATTCATTTTGTGCCCTTTTTTTGTAAGTTTTCCTCTCCATCAAAAGAAAGCAAAGGCTTACTGTAATTTATAAACAAGAAAGTTGCTGCTTTTCTGATTAGTGGTCTACATAACCATTTTAAACTTGCAAGCTAGTTGCACAACAATGAGCAATAAATAAAGGATAACACATAGAGCAGACAGGACATATAACTTTGATTAGCAAGCTCAAAGGAACTTTGATTAGCAAGCTCACAAATTTCTGTAATACTTAGCAAGACCTATAAGCTAACAGTGTAGATATTTACTGCAATAAAAGAGAAAGGAGAAAAATCCTAAGAACAATATAAATGGCATTTTTATAAAGTAGATGGAATCCTGTAAAATATTCAGAGAGTTATATTTCTTGAAATAACATTAAAATTCATATTTTCATAGAGTACATATGACTTTTTGTTTCTAATTTAAATGTAGGAAGAGATATTTTTACCTTGACAACAGTCTTAGTGTCCCATTAGTAATATCTGTATAAGACAGATTTAAATAGAGAAGAGCTGGACAACCTTCTGATATAAGTCTCATTGATTCATCCTGAATAATAAACAAACAAATTAATTAAAATAATAATATTTGTCAATGTATGTCAAATTAGGCTTTGTTTGCATTTTAGTGTATGTAAAGTCTCTTCTATGCTGTAGCAGAAAAACTGAATTAATTTCTTTAAAACATTAAATGCAACAGTACAAATAAAACATCTCTTAAAATGTTCTAAAGAAAAACACCATACTATATTGTTTACAGAATTATTTTTGTTGATTGTAAACATGACTATTTCTATGCACCCAATTCAGGAAGGCGCCTAAGAACCAAGTAGTCCTAATAAAATCAGCTGTATTATTCACGGACTTAAGTGTTTTGCTTAATCAAGATCTTAGTTAGCATATATAGACAATAATTTAAGATGGCTTTCTAAAATCCAGGCAGTGTGCTTTATTAAGTATTCATACCAGTCCATCAATTATAAAATACTCACTGTACACAACCTTCCTTTTTAATTTGAGTTAGGAATGTTAGCATATAGCTGTTTAAATGATTAAGCCTAGGCTTATCGGTTAATCTGTATCAAAGGCAGCAAGGCGGGGAGGCTGGAGCCAGTGCCTGTGGGGAGCCGTTTCCCCCGCATGATGGTTCCTGCGAAGCCACATGCCCTCCCCTGCTGCCTCCCAGAGAGGCAGCATTGGAGGGGGCTAGTGCTCAGGGACAGCCATCTGAAAAGCACTGGATCCCATGGAACCACCTGCTCCCCACCCATGCTGCTGCTTCCAGGAGCCATGCAGAGCCAAGGAAGGCAGGGAATCTGACTTAGCCCCACTGCGCTCTGACCAGACTTTTAATGGCCTGGTCGGCAGTGCTGACTGGAGTCACCAGAGTCCCTTTTTGACGGGGCGTTCTGGTTGAAAATTGGACACCTAGCAACAGCGTTCCCTGTAAGCTACACACTTGGCAAACACCCAGGAAAGATTCAAATGCTGCCCAGCTGATTAGCAGAACATCCACAGCCAGCAGTGCGTGGTTCTGTGGGTGCACATCCACAGATGCCTCAGTGCATATAACAAAATGCATTCCGCACATGGATGGTAAAAAGTAGAGGGAACATTGCCTGGCAACCATAATTCATATCAACTGAGAATGTGGTCAGCATATTGCTTTATCCAATGCAAATAAAGAACTATAAGAAAACTTCACATACAAATACAAAATATCTGTATAAAACAGTATTAATAAACTATGTAATATACAGAAAATATTGGCCTGTTTTCAAAATAAGAAATTACAAATTGGCATTAAAACAATCTTGTTTCAAAATTAAGTTTATGTAGAAAGTATTCTTCATCAGAAAGGGACTTATGAAAACATCAAACAGAATTACCAGGAGCCAAATAGGTTTGAAAACTATTTAGGAAAACTAAAAGACAAAATGTATTTCCCATGAACCACAAGGAATGCTTCACCTTTAGACAACAGGAAAAAGAAGAGATTGCCATGATAGCTCTGTCTTGAAAATCCAACACCCTCCCCCCCACACACACACACATTCTATATAATTTGAATTGTGTGAAGAAATGTGATAGTACTTACATTTAATCCTTTGCATTCAGAGACATTTAGGTCTTGCAAATTTTTACATTCACCTAAAATAAAAAATAAACTTAATATTGGAGTTAAAGATTAAACAGTTGTAATTCTCTGCATCAGACCAGAGGTCCATCTACCTCAGTGTCTTGTCCCTGACAATGACCAGTACCAGATGATTCAGCGAAAGTCCAAGAGACCAGGCAGAAGATATTTATGGAATAACTTGCTCATCAGAAAAGTTGTTTCCAGCCTCCTACCAGTTACCGCAGAAGGAGGCAAACCACAGCCTGTGGGCTGCTTTCACCCATCAGACCTTTTAATTCAGCCCTCAAGCTCTTGCCGGGGATCAGGGTCAGGAGCTTGCCCCACCCCAGCACTACAGCTGGGAAATCGGGCTCGTGGAAATGGCAGCATGTCCCTCCTCCAGCTCCTATACATGGAAACAGCCAGGGGGCTCTGCATGCTGCCCGCACACTAAGTGCTGTCCCTGCTGCAGCCAATGGGAGCTGTGGGAGCAGTGCCTGTGGACTTGACAGTTTGGAGAGCCTCCTGGCCATGCTACTCAATAGGAACATGTCATTGCTTCCAAGAACTGCTGGAAGTACGTGCCAACAGAGCTTGCACCCCTGACCCACTCCCATGCTTCAATATCCTGTCCCAGCCCTGATCCTCCTCCAGCCCTCTGAACCCCTCAGTTCCAGCTTGGTGAACTGCTCATCCCTAGCTCCACCCCTCTTGCACATCAAACCCCTCATCCCTGACCCGCACCTTCAGCAAGAGTCCTCATTCCCTTCCACATCCCAACCCCCTGTCCCAGCTTGAAGCCAACCGTGAACTCATTTCTAGCCCCACTCCAGAGCCTGCATCCCCAGACAGAGCCCTCATCCCCACCCTCACCCCAACCCCTAATTTCATGAGCATTCATGACCCACCATGCAAATTTCATACTGAGATCTAGTCCCCAGGCCAAAAAGTTTGCCCACCACTTAATTGGTAACTGGCTTATATCCTGAGGCACAGTGATTCATGTCCAATACTACATTAAAAATTATATTAAAAGAAAGCTAACTTTATAAAATCAAGAACTCAGAAGTTAGGCAGAGTCCAAAGGTGAAAGTAAGCTGGTGCGCCCCAGCGTGGCACACTAGTAAAAGACTGGGGCTCTGGATGCTTCCAATGTAGCAACAAAATCACTTGTGTCACTACACCCTGGGCAGCACAGCTACAGTGTGCCCAGGTTCCAGCCCCAGTGCTCAGATGGCCAGGCAGCAGAGTTACTGCCCGAGCCAGCCCCAGGGATTCAGTGGCCAGGCAGCATGTTTGTTGCACCCCAACCAGCCCCAGGGATCTAGCATCTGTGTAGCACGATCACATCATCCTGGCTAGCTCCAGGGATCCAGTTTTGGGTTTCTATTCTTAGTGCATAGTAGTGAACATAAGAACATAAGAATGGCCATACTGGGTCAGATCAAAAGTCCATCTCGCCCAGTATCCTGTCTGCTGACAGTGGCCAGTACCAGGTGCCCCAGAAGGGGTGGACTGAAGACAATGATCAAGCAATTTGTCTCCTGCCATCCTTCTCCAGCCTTTGACAAACAGAGGCCAGGGACACCATTCCTTACCCCCTGGCTAATATCCTTTTATGGACCTAACCTCCATGAATTTATCTAGCTCTTTTTTAAACTCTGTTATACTCCTAGCCTTCACAGCCTCCTCTGGCAAGGAGTTCCACAGGTTGACTGGCTAGCTCCAGGGATCCAGGCAGCATGGTGGCCGCACTCCCAGCGCCAAGCTCCCCGCACACCCTCCACCCTAAGCCTCCCACACCTCACAACCAGTGTTCCCTGTATGCTTGTGCAGCCACTCAGGAAAGATTCCAAATGATGTCCAGCAGATTAGCAGAGCACCGTGTTAGGTTTTGGGTTTCTATTCTTAGTGCATAGTAGTGAACATAAGAACATAAGAATGGCCATACTGGGTCAGATCAAAAGTCCATCTCGCCCAGTATCCTGTCTGCTGACAGTGGCCAGTACCAGGTGCCCCAGAAGGGGTGGACTGAAGACAATGATCAAGCAATTTGTCTCCTGCCATCCTTCTCCAGCCTTTGACAAACAGAGGCCAGGGACACCATTCCTTACCCCCTGGCTAATATCCTTTTATGGACCTAACCTCCATGAATTTATCTAGCTCTTTTTTAAACTCTGTTATACTCCTAGCCTTCACAGCCTCCTCTGGCAAGGAGTTCCACAGGTTGACTACACGCTGTGTGAAGAAGAACTTTCTTTTATTAGTTTTAAACCTGCTACCCATTAACTTCATTTGGTGTCCTCTAGTTCTTATATTATGGGAACAAGTAAATAACTTTTCTTTATTCACCCTCTCCACACCACTCATGATTTTATATACCTCTATCATATCCCCCCTCAGTCTCCTCTTTTCTAAACTGAAAAGTCCCAGTCTCTTTAGCCTCTCCTCATATGAGAGCCTCTCCTCCTGTTCCAAACCCCTACTCATTTTAGTCGCTCTTTTCTGAACCTTTTCTAATGCCAAAATATCTTTTTTGAGGTGAGGAGACCATATCTGTACACAATATTCAAGATGTGGGCATACTATAGTTTTATACAGGGGCAGTAAGATATTCTTCATCTTATTTTCTATCCCTTTTTTAATAATTCCTGGCATCCTATTGGCTTTTTTGACTGCTGCTGCACACTGCATGGACGTATTCAGAGAACTATCCACGGTAACTCCAAGATCTCTTTCCTGATTAGTTGTAGCTAAATTAGCCCC
The DNA here is from genome assembly GCA_032595735.1 of Pelochelys cantorii. Lineage (NCBI taxonomy): Eukaryota > Metazoa > Chordata > Testudines > Trionychidae > Pelochelys > Pelochelys cantorii. Next base: position 324,272,491 of record CM064326.1, on the reverse strand, counting down.
CATCATGCCTCGGTGCACATAAAAATTATTACGCACATGTTGGGAAAAAGTCCGCACGTGGATGGAAAAGATTAGAGGACACATTACTCCCAACCCCGTCCTGAGCTCCCCCAAACCAACACAGCTGGTTTTTAAAATGGCTCCCCTTGCAGACCAGCTCCTGCCTAGCACCCTGTACTACTGTCTCTGATACAGAGGCAGCAGTGCAGGGTGGTAAGGGGCTCCCCAGCAATGGAGCCAGATTGCATTGGCTGCCGGCTCCACTTAGGCTTATCAGTTAATCTAGTCGACTACTCATAGGGTATGTCTACACTACAGCATTATTTCAAAATATCTTATTTCGAAATAGTTAATTCAAAATAAGTTATTTCGAAATAACGTGTCTACACACAAAATGCATTTCGAAATAGCGTTTTACTATTTTGAAATAGCGCGTCCACACTGAGTGGACGCTGAATTGCATTTAAGGCCAGCCGGAACCAGGCCCGGCAGGGCATCAGGTCAGGAGTTACTTTGTGTAGCTGCTGCCTGAGGCTATCTGAGGCCTGTGCTTAAAGGGACCTCCCCAGACAGCTGGTTCTCAGCTTTCTCTGCTTGCTTGCCTCCCTCAATGACAGACAGCAAAGCATTTTGTCTCTGCATGCTCTGGTTGCCCTCACTTGGGACACCACAGCACTCTGCAACATGGAGCCAGAGCTGCCCCTGGGCACTCTGGTGCTTCTCATGGATGCATTGCTACGAGCCTGGCTGCACTTTCTGCAGGCTGCCATCCGGGAGGTCCACTGGGGGGGCTGTCAGTATCCAGGAGGCCCTGCGGGAGAGCTTCCACCCTGAGGAGCACTAAGAGCCTCCCTGGTCTGCCCCACTGGGGGCTTGTGCCTCATTCCTCCCTCGTGTCCTTCCACTTACCCCCCCCAAATCCCCCTTCTTGATGTAAAATAAAATACACATTTTTTTCATAAACATGAACTATCTTTATTTAACAAAACTTGGGGGGGGGGAGGAATGAAACTCTGGTGAGACTGGGGAAAGGAGGCGGGAGAAGGGAGGAGAGAGGGTGGGAGAGGGGAGGGGGAAACCTGGGAGGAGGGAGCTGGAAGGGGGAAGCAAGGGGAAGAAGGGGGAGGGGAAGCTAAGGGCTGGGGGTCTCGCCAGGCCAACTGTCTCCCAGCACCGCGGATGCAGGGGCCTCAGCATCCCCAGGGGGATGGGATGGAGGATGAGGAGGGGATGGAGGGTGAGGAGGGAGAAGCGGGACGGGGAGAAGGAGTGGGAGGAGGAGTGGTAGCTGGGGAGGCAGCAGGCACTGGAGTGGCAGGAGGGAGCACGCTCTGCAGCAGGGTCTGCAGGTGTTGGCAGATAGCACGGCCCTGGGCAAGCTGCTCCCGCCGGAGCTCCAGGTCTTCTTGCACCCAGTTCTGGAGGGTGCAGTGCAGGGCTCGCAGTGCCCCCAGGTGCTGCTGTCGGTACCCCTCGACTGCACGGGTGATCCTGCGGAGCCCTCGGGAGCAGGAACATGTCCCAGGCAGGGTGGTGCACTCTGCACGCGCAGCTGGTGCGGCTGTGGAGAAACAAGAGAAGCGGTCAGTTACCCCTGGGGACACAGTGGGTGAAGCCCAGCCCCCCTCTGCAAGGTGAGGATGATCGTTCCCTGCACCATCAAAGCCGATGTGCTTGCACACAGGCCATGTTCAGAATGTCCTGCTATCCCCAGAAGTGGGAGCTGCCCCGAGACCGCACCCATGCCCCTGTGCTGTGTATAGTGTGGCTGAGGTGGGGGGAGATGTCCCCTGCCTCTGTGTACAATGGCCTTGTGGAGGGAGGGCGTCCTGCTGTGTCCCACCCCGGGGTCAGGAGCATGTCATGTCTCTTCACACACGTGTGGCTAGCAGGCCAAGGCCCTTGTGTGGCAGCCAGCTGGGGCCATGTGCCCAGGGGTGGCACGGCACATGCTCGCACGTGCACAGGTTGCTGCGTGATCCGTGGTCAGCAAGGCCCACGTGCACAGTCCCTGGTCTCCCTCCCCACCCCCCCAATAAGGGGACGGTGATGGCACTCACATGTTGTTGCCTCCCCGGATGACACTGGTGACGGGTCTGCTGGGATGGCTGGGGGGTCCTGGCTGCGTGCCACGCTCCCTCTGGGTTCCTGTGGCTCCTGGCGCTCCTCCTTCATGCTCTGGTCAGGGCTTTCTGCTCCAGGATCAATGACCCCCGGGGTGGCACGGACCGATGCAGTCCAGGACGTCAAAATAGGGGCAGGTGTCTGCCCCTGTGTGGGAGCTGCCCTGTGTGGCCCTGGCATAGGCCTACAACAGCTCCTTCAGTTTCATGAGCACCTGCTCCTGGGTGCGCATGTGGCCTTTGGTGGCCAGGCTAGCAGCCATCCGTCTGTACATGGCCACGTTCCTCCATCTAGTGCGGAGATTATGGACGTTGGCGGCATTCCCCCAAACCTCAATCAGGTCCATGATCTCCACACTGGACCAGGAAGGCGCCCACCTTCTCCGACCCCTGGCAGGCTCTTAGGAGCTGAGGGACTGGGCCCGAGGAGCAGTGGAGGGCTGGCTGGCACTGGCTGCCTGGCTCATGGTGGGGCCACTGGTCAGGGGCAGCGACTGCTGGCTCTGTGTTGGCAGGCTTACAGCTGGCACAGGCACTGTGGCCAGAGTCAACCCCTTTAAGGGCTCCGGGGCTGGGGGAGAGGAGAGGAGTTTTCCTGGTTTAGCCCAGAGTGGCCACCAGGGCACACTGGGAAGAGCTGGACGCCCCCTATTTCGAAATAAGCGTCTACACAGTGCTTATTTCGAATTAGCTATTTCGAATTTGGCATTATTCCTCGCAGAATGAGGTTTACCAAATTCAAAATAAATGCTCCGCTATTTCGAATTTATTTCGAAATAGCGGTTTGGCTGTGTAGACGCTAGGAAAGTTATTTTGAAATAACAGCTGTTATTTCGAAACCAGCCAATTAGCCCATCATACGATGGGATTTTCAGGTCTCTCCTCCACATCGGTCTTCTCTCCTGAGCCTCCAGTCTCTCGCTCCATCTCTCTCTCTCTCCTCCTACTGCCTCCTCCTCTCTCTCTCAGCTCTCCTCTGCCTTCTGCCTCTCTTACTCTTCTCCCCCTCCTGCCTCTCACTCTCCCTTTCTCTTCTCCTCCTCCTCCTGCCTCTCACTCTCTCTCCGCTCCGTCTCTCTCTTTCTCTTCTCCCCCTCCTGCCTCTCACTCTCTCTCCGCTCTCCTCTGTCTCCGTCGGGGATGCACGCTCGTCCAGGCCCCGCCCCCTGGGTGTGTACGTCACTGCCCCGGCCCCCCTTCGCCTCCCGCCGTGGCGCTCGGCTGACTTCTGCACCGTTCAGCCAGGCTGCCACGCGGGAGCAAGCAGCGCAAATGGCCTCTCTCTCTCTCCTCCTCCTCCTACTGCCTCGCCCTCTCTCTCTCTCTCAGCGCTCGTCTGCCTCCTGCCTCTCTCTCTGTCTCTCTCTCTTTCTCTTCTCCCCCTCCTGCCTCTCACTCTGTGTTTCTCTTCTCCTCCTCCTGCTGCGTCTCTCTCACTCTCTCTCTCGCTGTCCTCCGCCTCCTCCGTTCTCCTCTCTGTCCCCTCCGCATCCTCTGTGTCTGCTCCGCTTTCCTCCTTTAGAATCCAGCGCCCTTTCTGACATCAGAGATGCACGCTCGTCCAGGCCCTGCCCTCTGGCTATTCCCTCTGGGCGGCGCTGTTGCCTCCTGCCGTGACGCTCGGCTGACTTCTGCGCCGCTCAGCCGGGCCACCTCATGGGAGCAAGCGGTGCAAGTGGCTGTTTGGGCTCTGTGGGGGTGCTGCATGGGGAGCGCAGACCCCAAACAGCCACTTGCGCCGCTTGCTCCCGTGCGGCAGCCCGGCTGAGCGGTGCAGAAGTCAGCTGAGCACCACGGCGGGAGGCAACAGCACCGCCCAGAGGGAACAGATGGCGTTTCAGCATTACAGTCACAGACATTGGGCTACTATATATATGATAACTTTGCTGTGTAGACATACCCCTACTCCCCCCACCTTGCTGCCAAAGGGAAGCAGGAGCCAGTGCTGGGGGAAACCGACTTTTAACCAGTTCCCTCCAGCACCAGTTCCACGATGCCACCTTCTCCCCACCCCACTGCTGCCTCTATCAGAAGGGGAGGCTGCTGCGAAGCAGCTCCTGTCCATGGGGTGTTCGAACTCCCCACAGACAGGAGCTGCTACCAGAGCAGCCTTTGTCCACTGCGAGCCTGGGCCCACCACGGGCAGAGGCTGCTTCGCAGCATCCTCACCTGCCCTCTCGCCCCCCCCCCCCAGCAGCCTCTGTCCATGGGGAGCTCAGACCCCCTGTGGACAGGGGCTGCTGCCAGTGGGGCTGGGAAACTGGAGGGGTCACTGGAGCCTATGGGGTGGAGAGGTTTAAAAGCCCACATCCAACAGAACTGTGAGCGCTGGTGGGACTACCAGCAGAGCTGCTCAGGCACAAGTCCCAGCAGAGCTGCTAGGGCCATTAGCACTGGCAAGGTCGGCAGGGCTGCCAGAGCTTGCAAGGCTGCAGCCAGAGGGCTGGGGCAGTGGTGCAAGGTGGCTGAGGAAAGAAGCCCAGTGGAGAGGAAAGAAGCCCAGTGGAGAGGATGGCTCCATTGGTCCAGCAAACTTGCTCGTCCAGGATTGGTCAGGTCCCGAGAGTGCCCAACCAGGGAGGTCCAACCTGTACAATCTTTATGATTATATACTGTTTCCCACAGGGACATTGCGAGCATATTGAAATAGTCTCCCTGCTTTCATATCCTCAGCCCACAGCAACACCTGGCACCCAGAAGGAGCAACTGTAGTAAAAGTCCTGCTCACACCCTCAGCCATGGAATCTTCAGAGACTTTAGCTGCCAAACTCTAACAATTCTCTACTAAGAATGTGTGAGCTATGATTTTTTTCAGATGCTTATAACTTGGCCAAAATTGGATTCATTTTCATAGGAGCAGCAAAAGGCATATCTCTGATACAAAGACAACTCTCCTGCCAAATAAATTCCTGCTCCAAAGCATGGAATTGCTAGTTTTTCAATTGAACAGCTGAAAGAAATTTTTCACTGAGGGCAAATAATATATTTTCTTTGTTCTCATTCTCAGAAACAGCTGATCTGTTTTTTAAATAAATAAATTCAGCCTGAAGCAAACACTTGGTGTGGGAGATTCAATATGAGATGTTTATATTGATCACAAGAAATATTTTAAAAATCTAACCTTAACCCTTTCCTTTCATCCTTAGGCTTCCTCGGGTTTTTTTTCTCTCTTTCTCCAGCTCTGTATGCAGCAGAGAACCTCAGGCCTCAGGTGTTGGACCAGCAGCTGCTGCGACTCCTGTTCAGTTCTGCTTGGACACCAGGAGCTGAACTGGAGGCTACAGTCACTGGTCTTTGCCTGCTATAGAGCTGTACATGCTGTGGGGATGTTGACAGACTCTGCACGTGGGGAGGCTACACCATAGGAATACTGACCCCCCCCCCCGCTAGGTAAAGCCCCTTCTTGACCTTGGCACTTCAGGACAGCTCCGTGGTACATAGTCCATCCACTTGCCCAGCCAGATGGAGCTTGAGCAGGTAGAGCAGATAGAGCTGTGCTCAAGAGCTGAAGTCAGCAGACAAACCAGTCCACGATGGTGCAGTACTCCCCAGTACGAATGTCTCAGTGTAACCATTTACATGGTTAACTGATGAACCTAGATGCATGGTTACATGCAGCCCCACACCCCACTGAGCTGCTGTCTCTAATAAAGAGACAGCAGCGCAGGGAGGGGCAGGCAGGAGCCAGTGTGCACAGGGGAGTCAGCTCTTAAGCCAGCTCCCCACACGTACCATCTCCCACGGAGCTGCCTGACCTTCTTCCCACACTGTTGCCTGTCAGAGGCAGCAGTGTGGGGGGCAGACGGGAGCTGATACGTGTGAGGAGCCAGCTCTTTGGCCTGCCACATACCAGCTCCCACAGAGCTGCCTGCCCCCTCCATTTCCTATGTCAGGGGCAGCAGTGCAGGGGGGAGGCAGAAGCCAGTGCCCTCCCCACATAAACATGTAACTGCTGGATTTTTCAGCAGTTACACATTTACTTGAATAAACAAATTTTCATATCCCAGTGCCTCTTTTCACTCCCCTTCCAATATTGGTCATTGAGCATGGTCTTGTCTGCTTTCCCCATGCAACACTGAAGGGCCAGGGAGGGAAGTGGAATGATGCACCCATGAGTACTGGCCCACTACTAGGGACGTGTGGAATAAAAAAATCAAGAAAGGCAATTTTCTCTTTAAATTGGGGAAATCCCTTTTAAAATGGGATTGCTGGCAACTCCACTCAGAGAAAACAACATCTGATTCCCAAAACATAATAAATGGACAAAAGCAGTAATTATAAATAGAGCCCTATGTAATACAAAATAAAACAATAAACCAAACATGAAGATAAAAAAGACATAAAATGAGACATATCCTACAGTAGCAGTATCTGTGACATGGAGTAGGGCTTAGCTACCTGCTCCAGGTGCTGTGATTTGGCACGTGGGGTTGCAATGCTACTCAGATTTGGCCCAGCCACCCCTTCATCATAACGGAAGATCAAGAAGTCAAATCTGAAATTGCAATGCTATTCATTCAAATTTGGTCCAGTCACTCCCCTCTCGCATCATGACAAAGGAGCAACCAGGCCAAATCTGAGTGTACTGCCAGCTGGAGTGGGGAACCAGGCCCTGCACTGTAGGACAGCTCCAGTGTTAATGTGGAACAGATTTACTCTATATCTTCCCACCCACGATTTCCCACCCCACAAGGGGAGGACTCTGACTTTCTCATGGAAGAGAAATAAATGGGAGGAACTTGAGCTCAGTGAGGGCAGAAGAGAAGAGGTGTCCCTGGAACTAATGGGTGATGGAGTTTTGGTGCTCAATAGGGGAGGGAGAGCTCTTTTGGAAAAAGGCGTGTGTGGACAGGGAGGAGGGGGGGTTTTCGAAAAAAGAGGCCTCCAGGAAATAACACAGGTGCCCTGATGGACACTCCATCCAAATTAATCAGGACTCTATAGTTCCTGCAGGCACCCTGGACAAGCCTTGTGGCAGGAAGCCAGCCTGAGAGCAGCACCTCATTGTGCAGCTCTCCCTGCCACAGGCCTTGCCACTCATGGCTCAGCCTCAAGCCCACAACGATCCTCTTGGCCCTCGCAGAGAGCAGCCCTAGGGGTCCCAGGACCCACCCAGGAGGACCAAGAGACGGGCACCCTCCTGGTCTGGAGCAGAGATTCTGTCCCTCCTTGAGCTGTGGGGTGAGGAGGACACCTTGCAGTATCTCTGCTTCAAGCGGCGCAATGCCGAGATATTCGAGGGCATTGTCAAGTCCCTGGCGGAGTGTGGACACCCACCCCGGACCTTGGAACAGGTGCAGAGTAAGGAGAAGGAGCTCCGCCAGGGATATGTCTGGGTTAGAGAGCACAGCTCGTGCTCAGGGGCAGGACCCCAGACCTGGCCCTACTTTGACAAGCTGCACCAGATACTGGGGGGGTGGGGAAATGTCTTCCCCACCCGTTGTGGTGGACTCCGGCCTCCAGACCCCTGTCGTCACCCGGCTGGAGGTCACAGTGGAGGAGGAGCAGGAAGACCAGGGACAGCCGGAGGAGGAGATGGACACTGTGACACTGTCCCTGGAGCCAGTGCCTCTGAGCCAGGACGTCTCCCAGGCCTCGTCGGATGCTGGAGAGGGATCTTCAGGTGAGTGGTCTTAGTTTGTCACACACACAGGGTGGGGGAGGCTGACGCACAGGGAGCGGGGTGCAAGTGTCACTCAGGCTGCTTGGCTGGACATTGTGCTGTGGTCCATACACGTGGAACCATGTGCAGCATTAGTGTGTGGCACGCGAACCCAGCAGGCAGCCCCTGAGCCTGGGTGGGATCCAGCTGCCAGGCTCAGGGGAAGCCACACACGTCTTGCCACGAGGGGGAGGCCCTGCCAGCACCTGCCATAGCTGGAAGCAGGTTAGCCACAAGGGCGCAGGCATAACCCCAGACGCACCGAGGAGTGCCGCACACAGCACATGGGCATGCCCGCACATGCGAGGCACCACCCGCTCCCGCAGGCAACGCAGCAAGCCACAGGTGTATGTGTGGACACCAGGGAGGGCCAGGCTGCTCCCGGGTCCTCTGCTGCCCACGAGAGGATACCACTGTTTCCGGACACTTCCCTTGTCTGCTTGTCCATGGGCCAGGGGGGCAGAGGGTTGGGAAGCGGGCAGCATGGTCCCCTGGGCACCTCGGGATCCCTGTGAGGCATGGCCCGCTGTGTAGGCCACACATGGCCTTGCTCCCAGGACATCCCCTTCCTCTGCCCCGAGGACTGTTGGTCGTTGCTCACAGAGGAGGGCACGGCCTCAGTGACAGTGTCTGCATGGATGACTGACCGCCTCTCCCTCTTTGTGTTCTCCACAGCTGGATCAGCCAGGACTAAGGGCTGAACCACACCACCAGAGCCAGCCGCCAGAGCCCGGGGGACCCGAAGGCGCGCCAGGATCCAGGAAGACCTCATGCACCAGCATGTCAGTGTCCTGCACGACATGCAGCAGACCCTGGTGCAGAAGGTCTGTGAGGACTCTGAGTGGCAGAACTGCGCATGAGACCAGCTCATGCAGTGGTGTGATAACATGTGTGCCACCATGTCAGGCATGATGGCACAACTGCCTGCTGTCGCTGCTCCTGGCTTCCACCCTCCTGCCCCCCGCTATGCCCATTCCCCCTCTGCCTGCCCCCCATGCAATGCCTCTGCTCCCTCCCCAGGTGATGTCCTTGCCCCCTTCCCTTGCCCCCCTGCCATCCCTGACCCCGCTCCAGCTCCCCCTCCTGCCCACTCTCCTGTGGTCCTCGGACCCACCCAACACCAACTTCAACAAGGTCCTCGCACCCGAGGTGGCACATCTAGTCACCCCCCTCCTCCTCTAGGTTATGAGCCCCTCTTCCCCTGCCCACCTTTTTTGATTGTAAGATAAATACAGACTTTGTTTTGTTCACAACCAAATAGATGTCTTTATTCTGAGGTCAGGGAAGGGCGAAGGAAGGAGTTGTGGGGGGAAGGGATAGGGCTGCAAGGCAGAGACTCTTAGTGGGGAGGCCCTGTGGAGAGTTACTGCGGTGCTTGAAAGAACCTTTCCCTCAGGGCCTTCTGGATGCACACCCTGGCCTGATAGGCCTGTTGGATGGCAGCTGTCCTTGGCTGCTGGAAGACTCGCCCCTCGCGGCCAGCATCTGCCCCCCACACCCTGGGAGGAAGGCCTCCTCCTTCCTCTCCACAATACTGTGGAGGACACAACATGCCGCAACCACCTCAGGGATGTTGTGCTCCCCCATGTCGAGGCAGGTCAGCAGGCACCTGAAATGCACCTTCAGGCAGCCAAAGGCGCACTCCACCTGGATCCGGGCCTGGGCATTGAATTGGTCCCTGCTGGGGTCTAGGTGTCCGGTATATGGCTTCATTAGCCATGGCATCAGGGGGTAGGCCACGTCCCCCACGATGCACAATGGCATCTGCACATCCCCAACCGCAAAATCACAGCGAAAGAAGAATGTGCCTGGCTCCAACTTTCCATACAAGCTAGAGTTTCAAAAGACATGGGCATCGTGTGTCCTGCCCAACCACCCAACAAAAATGTCTGTGAACTGTCCACGGTGGTCAACTAGGGCCTGCAGCACCATTGAAAAGTAGCCCTTCCTATTAATATCCTGGGCCACTCAATGTTCTGGTGCTCGGCTCGGGATGTGGGTCCCATCTATGGCTCCAGCGCAGTTCGGAAACCCCAGGGTGGCAAATCCGGCCACGACTGGGTCCAGGTCTCCCAGGCAGATGACCCTCCACACCAGGATGGAGTTCTTCTTCTCTTTTCAAAGAAGTTTTTTCAGAAGATCTCTTTCAAAAAAAGCTTCTTCTGAAAGAAGCCTGCAGTCTAGACATAGCCTGAGGTTCAGTGGGAGAGGGGGAAGATATAAGGAGCCATAGGGAAACCTAGGGATACAAGGGGGGGGACTGGTGAAGGAAGTCATAGGGCTTGGGAACATCTGGGGTGTTCCATGAGGTTTGTTTCACTGAGTGGGCATGGAGTAGTGAGTGTTATTTAGAAACTGTAGGACTAGGTACATTTCAAGAGGTGAAGCCTAAAGAGCTGTTTGGAGTATTTTGGGGTAGCTAACTGTTGTGGAAGTTGATGAGTGTCTCAAGGTATGGAATAAGGATGTTAAGTATTGTGTAACTGTCTAATCAAATAGTCGATGGATTTCTGCCGTGGCAGTGTTTCAAAGCAGCACTGCCACATTGAAGTACCCCCTTCTTCTCCCCCCCTTGCTGCTTCTATCTGATAGAGGCAGCAAGGAGGGGGAAGCGACTAGTCGACTATCCTGTCAACTAGTCCTTAACATCAGTACTATGGAATAATCAATAATGCTAATAAAATGATGTTGCATAGATAAACTGGGATTTATACACTGTTTTGATTTATATTTAGTCATATGCGGTATTTTATAAATATAAATGTAATAAAAAGAAATAAAACATTTTTATTATACAAAACAAACCAAGAAATTCACAAAGAATTATAAAAATATGTCACAAGGTTCTAGTTATAATATGCATTTTTAAAAGATGTGTATGTGTTTTACTAGAACAAGGAGAAAGCTGGCAGGTGCAGAAATAAAATTGAGAAGACATTTGCAGGCTTTTCCAACAAAATAATTATCTCCAGGAGCACCATAAAACTTTTTAATTTTAGCAAAAAGCCTTGAATTGTACTTTTAAAGACAACCTTTTTCATTTTCTATTATAAAACTAAGAACTAAACTTTGGATTTCTGATCCAAATAAAGAAATATTACAAATATGCCAGTGATAATCATATACCAACATATTTCTACCCTTTAAAAACTGTACTTTTTGGGTGCATCCACATGAGCAAAAAGAATTCTTCACTTGAGTTAACTAACACAAAGCAAAATCTCATTGAAGATAAGACAGTTCATAGTTTTCACGAGTTGGCAGATCAGAAGTAAATTATAGGCTTTCCCATAGTCTCTATCTTGACCTGGTAACCCATGTATAAACTACAAACTGCCTTCAATAGAATTTTACCTAATGTTAGTTAACTTAAAAACGTATCTTTTTCCTAGTAAAGGCAAGGCTTTTGAGACTATAATGATGGCTTAGTGATAAACAAAACTACCATAAAATGGTCTGTGTTCAAAGCTGGGATTTGTTCAAAATTCTCAGATCAACAAGGACTCTGCACCCTGAAGAGATATCCTGCACAAGACCAGAGAAGAGGGAATCATGCATCATTCTGCAGCTGACTCAAAACAATACTGAACAGGCTCCAGAGGGAGTAATAGCCGCCCCTCTTCGGCCAGCAAACAGCTGGAATCACGTAAGAAGAGTAAACGGCAGATAATGAGAGAACCTCAGAGTTTAATGCAGCTCTGCCAAAATAGAATTATTATCACATTATATACTTAGTCCATACACAGCCTTGAACAGGGAAAGTACAAAGCTGCATCACCCCAAAGGGATCTCCAGGATGGATTATGCCTCTGCAGAAAACTTGGGGAGTGTTCCTGCTTTACCATCCCTTAAGAAGGCAGGGCATTCTCCATTCTCCCCAGATGGCCAGCTCCTCTGGGATGATTTGCACTTGTATGTCCATGATAGCAGGAATGGTGACTGTGCTTGATTCTTCTGCAGAAAGATCCTTATGCCCTACCTCTGAATCTACGTGTGCACATAAACAAAAGCCAGTTAGAATCTAGCCCTGTATTTTTACGGTTTACTAAATTTAATCAAAGTGAATGAAAGTAGATCATAGAGAGTATGAAAACTACTAAACAATAAGAAGTGACCTTAATGTCCGTGCCTGGGAAATTTTCAAGTTCTGACTGAAATCTAGCATGCTGGCCCAACTATTTTGTAACAGTTCATTCTAAGTACCAGTCTCTATGAAAACATCTATTTTACACTTTTTAATATTCCACTTTCCTTCCAAAACAGGGATTCCACACACCCCAGCTGTACCTCCTCCATTCGGAACAATATTAGCTCCAAACTCAGATTTCAAAGGAATACTTTGACTGTTCCTGCTGTCACAGAAAGTAATTGGGGCCAGCTGGATGTCAGAATGAAAGTGGTTACTATTATAATACTACTTTTCTTTTGTAAAGCAGCCTACTTTAGGAAGACAAGAAATGGAAGTTTGAGAAACAAAGCAAATAATGGAAGGGCAAACAGTTTAAGAAAAGCATCTAGTACTATTAAACGTTATGCCCCAGGCGTCCCCTGTGATGTGTATACTTATCTTCATGAGAAATACATAGATTGCCAAGAAAGAAAACTGACTTTTGTGTCTCCTGATTGGCCTGAGGATTTAAGACACATGCTGCTAGCAAGAAACAGGATTCGGAAACTGAAGAATAATATGTTTTCCAAGTACAAAACATTAAAAAGTCTGGATTTACAACAGAACGATATATCAAAAATTGAAAGTGAGGCTTTTTTTGGTTTAAACAAACTTACTACACTCTTACTTCAGCATAACCAAATTAAGATTTTATCAGAAGAAGTTTTTATTTATATGCCCCTTCTACGCTACCTGCGTCTTTATGATAATCCTTGGCATTGCACCTGTGAGATGGAAACTCTTATTACAATGTTGCAGGTTCCAACGAACAGGAATTTGGGAAATTATGCCAAATGTGTATACCCAACAGAACTGAAAGATCAAAAGCTAAAGCAGATTAAAGCTGAACAGCTATGTAGCGAAGACGAAAGACTGGACCCCAAAAATATAGCAGTAGCAAAGCCTGGAGCTGTCAAACCAGAATTTGATTCCTCTCTTTGTCATATTTATGTATTTCCCATACAAACACTGGATTGCAAACAAAAAGGTTTGTTTAATTATTTTTAATTCAATGACAAATTTTAATGTTCTTGCTTCTTTGCTATTATATTTCTTCTCAAGTTACAGAAAATCAGTACAGTTCTAAAAAGTTTTTGCTTTAATTTCATTTAATTAGTATCAACAACTTCTTTGTTCTTGTGTTTATAACAAGCATAATTGGAATTCTTGCAGTATTTCATCTCCATTTCAGAGCCTCCACTTTGCAAGAACTCCTACATGTATTTAATTTTATTAACAGGAATACTCCAACTGAAACCAGTAGGAATGTTCCTAGTAACAAAATTAAATGTTTAACTTATTAACATGTTGGAATTTATTGTAGGGTCCAGTTTTATTCCAATAATGCTACTTTTACATACGCCAATAAATTTATAAAAAACAATTATAGTTGTTACAAACTGACTGCACTGACAGTAAGCATAGAGAGCTCTTCCCCTCTGCAGAGGCACAAAGTTAGCTATAATTTGACAGCAGGCAGCTGCCAGCAACACTCAGAGGCCCCAGAAAGGGCCAGACTGAATGGAAAGGCATTGTGGCCCCACCCTCTGCGTACCAGGTTTCCAGCACAGTGGAAAGTACCAGCTGTTCCTTTTTAATAGCTGTAGCAAGTGTTTCTGCCTCCAGTGCCCAGCAGATTTCAAAGTCATAATGCTTCCAGGTACTGCCACCAGGAAGAGTGCTTCCTTTCTGTACCAAATGCATCTCAAGCTGTTAGGAGCCATAACTGAACCCTAAGGGTAAACAGTTGCCCATCTTGGAGATATGAATACACAAGTGCACATTTGTCCATGATAAAACTACTAAAGAAAAACTAAAAAAAAAATCTGATGAGAACTGTTCCCTGGTTAAACCCATTGCAAATTGCATTCTGTTCATGCTTCAGCTTTACAAAACATAAAATTAAAAAGTACAAAGATGTTTAAGTAACCTACTTAGGGAAGATTTTGCCCAGTTCATGCAAACTACAACTTGCAGTGCCTGACCATTGCACTTTGTTTGCTATTATTATCTTGTAACACGCTTGCCAAACTGCTCTGCTATTTTCTTCCATTTGCACTAATGTGACTATGTAATAAAGCTATATAACAGCTTTTACTGTGTTCCTATCCTCTACCCTTGATTCAAGAAGACTCTGTCTTTGCTGCTATCCATGTCAGCTAGGATAGACAAGCTCAGAAGTCAATATCAAGAGCCATGTAATGTATATAAATTAAAAGCTTGAGCCTGTAACCACATGGTGTATACAAGTGGTTCCCAATCTTTTTATGGCTTTCGGACTTCAGGGTCAACCAAGATCTACCCTGCCCCTTCCCCAAAGTCCTGCCCTGCTTACTCCATCCCTCCCGCTCTTTACATCACTTGCTGTCCCACACCCCCACTCACTTTTACTGAGTTGGGGCAGGGAGTTGAGGTTTAGTTGAGATAGAGGAGAGGATATTGGTGCTGGCTCAGGGTAGGGATGTAAGAGACTAACTGACTAGTCAGTGTCAGCAGCGTGGGGAGCCAGGTGGGAGCTGGTCTGCAAGGGGAGCCAGTTTAAAAACCAGTTCCCCTCATGGATTGGCTGCCTGTCACCCAACACTGTTGCCTCTGGTACAGAGGAAGCAGCATGGGATGGCAACAGCCCCTGTCCAGGGGGAGGGGGAGGTGTCTGAGCTCCTGGACCCGACATGAGCTGGAACTGAGCTGGGCTGCCTCCCTGCCTGGCTCCTAATACGCTTTAAATGCAGAGCAACAGCAGGGGTAGGTCCCGGACCTGGCGCAATCCAGGACTGAGCTGTGCTACTGGCCAGCCTGCTAAAAAATTTACTGGGGGGAGGGAGGAGGAATATGTGTAATCTATAGCATTAAACCTATAATATGTGTAATCTATAGCATTAAACCTATAAGCTTTTGCTTATTGGTTAATCAGTTAATCGACTATTACATCCCTACTTTACATAAGGGTAGTAACTATAGTATTTTCACTGGTGTTAATAGATAAAATACATCAATTTACAATATACTAGCATAAAGAACAGAAATTATTTCAGATGAAATGTGAAAAAAGACAGTCAAGAGAAGCTGCATGAGAAATAACTTTCCTGCTAACACTGTGAAAAGCCTCAAAATGGTCCAAGGGAGGTCAGTGCTAGATGAACAGAAGAAGCAGGAAAAGAAGTACAAAGAAGCAAGATATATGAGGTAGTTCTGTGTTTTCCCAGATGCTTAGTAACTACTTCCCAATTGTTATTTTTCTGAGAGTTACACCTCTTTTTAGTCCTAAATGCAAAAAACACAGGGCTTCTTTATATCCTGGCACAAATTGCTCTTACAGTGACATGGACGTGGTAGAGATGAAAGACGATATAACATCCATCTTTTCATTTTTTTAAGAGTTAAAGAAAGTTCCAGGTAACATACCTCCAGATATTGTAAAACTTGATTTATCTAACAACAAAATCAAACAGCTACGAGCCAAGGAATTTGAAGATGTTAATGAACTGAAGATCTTAAACCTTAGCAGTAATGGAATAGTTTACATAGATCCTGGTAAGAACAACTTTATATATTTGTACAAATAGTAAACTATGCTTTATTAATTATTAGCATTGCCTATATCTTTATCATCTATATATCAGCATTGTGGGCAATCCCAATGAAGTCAAAGTAGCAAGCATGGATTTTGGTGTACTCTTAATTTTAAGGAATTTTAAGAAAAGGAGCAAAAATAGAATTTTAGTGCCAAATATTGTACGTTATTTGTTCAGTGTGTGTGTGTGTATGTGGCAATAAACAGATGATAAACAGAAACAAGAAGGAGAGAAAAGAAAGGAACTCAAACAAAGAGTAGATTGGTTTCTGCTGTAGCATTCTGGAAGCATAGTAACAGTGGACAATAGTGATACCAATAAAATAGTGTTCAACAGGTCAAAAATAATACATTGCTAGACTCCTTAAACTAAAACTGTGACC
Organism: Pelochelys cantorii; assembly: GCA_032595735.1. Classification (NCBI taxonomy): domain Eukaryota; kingdom Metazoa; phylum Chordata; order Testudines; family Trionychidae; genus Pelochelys; species Pelochelys cantorii. The sequence goes on along the minus strand of CM064326.1, from coordinate 324,256,581 downwards.
ACAAAGGTTGGGTTCTTCTCTGAAATGTGACTGTAAAAGTGGCATTGTTAAATACCATGTTTATTGTCCCATACTGACTCCCTATCAAATGTACTCCATTTATAAATCTTTTTTGTCTTTATAATTAGCTGTCCTGAAAAACTTAACCTGAGTGAGAATTGACAGTGAAATTAGATTATCTCCTCATCCTTATTATCAGTAATAGATAAGTCAAATCAGGGATTTACAGATATCTCCACAACTCTACTGTCTTCATATACACACAAGCCTTACCTAAATACAAAAGTAAAGTCTCAGAAGGGAAGACATGTTAGTCTGTAACTAAAATAAACTTTAAAAAAACCCAACAATGGTTCTGTAGCACCATAGAGACTAACCAAAAAATATAGACAGCATCATGAGCAGGGCTGGCCCACAACATTTTGGCACCTGAGGCGGGGAGCTCAAATGACACCCCCATGCTCCCTCGCTTGGGCCAAAACTTTGAAAGGTTTCAATTCTGCCTTTTTCCTGTTCTACTCTACCACCATCTCTGTGCATCTAGAGCAGAGAGAATACATATGCACCAGCAGCAGACACAATTTTCTACACTCTGGGTCCTAGTGGAGCCTCCCCACAGTCTGGCACCTGAGGCGGCCGCCTCACTTCCCCTCATGGTAAGGCCAGCCCTGATCATGAGCTTTCCTGGATACAACCTACTTCTTCAGAGGACAAATATGGAGCAAGAGGCACAGAGCTTCAGATAAAAACCAGAAAAAGAAGGGAGAGGGGGAGTGAGTTACAAAAGTAAAGCTTTACTGGTATAGTTAAGGTAGCACAATTCCCCCTAGCGTAAACATAGTTATATCAGTATAAAAGTGTTTAATTCAGGGGTCGGCAACCTATGGCTTGTGAGCCACAAATTGTCACTAGGGAGCCAGATATGGCTCTTTTGGAGCTTCAGCTCAGCCACCTTCTGCCCAGTTCCCCCCATAGCAGGGAGCCAGCGCTGGTGCTACAGCCTTACGGTTCCCCAGAAAATTGAAAAGCCAGCTCCAACTTCCTGCAGCATGTGGGGAAGGGAGAAAATCCCAAGCCTCCCAGCCAGATCTGGTGTGTGGGAAACAAACTGAGCCAAAAATGGCTCTGCGCACTGCCATTTTTCCTCCCCCAGCTGGGGGACCAGCCTAGCATGGACACACTTCCTGGAGGCTTCCCCTTTGCTCCCATTGGCCAGAATCCATGAATGAGAGCAGCAGGAGGTGATGTTACATGGTGCCTGTGACTCAGCGTGAAAGCAACTAAGTGGCCCTCCCACCCCTTCGTGCCCAGATCCCATACCCCTACTCCCTCACTCACTCCCCTCACTGAGACCCAGCACCCCCAGCTTGCTCCTGCCCCCTCCCCCTGGCCAGACACCATGCCCCTAGCCTGCTCCTGCCCCCTCCCCAGACACCCTGCCCTCAGCCCACTCTTTCCCCCTCTCTTACTCCTGTCCCCTACCTCCAGCCAGACACACTACCCCCAGTCCACTCCTGCCCCCTCGCCCCTGGCCAGGCACCCTACTACCAGCCTGCTCCTGCCGCTTACCTCCCACCCAGACCTCACACCCTCCTACACCCCACCTCTTGCCCAGATCCTGCACCCCATTCCTATCTCACTTACAGGCAGCCCTATCCCACACACTTAATCCTTCATTTTTGGCCCCAACCCAGAGCCTAGGGGGGCCCCACAAAATCCACTAATCCTGAAACCCCAGAAAAATAAATCTGGCCTGAAGCCTTGAACCTCAGTCGTCCCTGCCCCTCCCCCATCATGGGGCTGAAGCAACAGGGGAGTGAGGTGTTTCAGTTGGGGGCCACATCAGTGAGGGTTAGGGATTATTAGGGGGGGGGAGTTTGCTTCTCACTTGTGTGGTCACCAACTGATTTTTCTGTGGGTCAGTGGCCCCTGACCCAAAAGAGTTTCCCCACTCCTGCAATAAATAAAGACAATGTTGAAACCTTTTGTGTTGGACATAATATTTTACTTTATTTAAAAACGAAACCTGGCCAACAAACCCTCAATTGGAGCCAAGCCCCCATCTGGCCGTAGCATCATAACACTCCTACACACACCCCCACATGCCAACCCTGAGACCATCATACACCTGAACCCCCAGCCCTGAGCCCTCATATTCCCACATCTCCAGAATCCTGCACTCCCACATCCCCAGTCCCCTCCCATAAAACTCTTGCACCCCCTGCACCTCAACCCTGTGCCCTGAGCTCATCAAAGGCCTGAACCCCCTGCCCATAGCCCCTCACACCCCTACATCCCCAAACTCCTGCACCCCCACATCCCCAGACTCCTGCACCCCCTCATTCCCTGTCCCCTGCCATAACATTCCTGCACCCCTACACACCCCGACCCTGTGCCCATCATATAACCTTGTCCCCAGACTCCTACACCCCCACATCCCCAACCCACGCCATAAGATTGACAGAAGATAACCTGAATGAGTGCATGAAGCTGGATTTGACCAGCTATGATGTAAACTTTAAAGAAATGTGCAAAAAGATGCAGCAGCAGAAGTCCCATTAAATAAAGTCTGTGAGTACGTTTCATGTATGCTATTATTAATCATTATGTCAATTATCAAGAATAATAAGTTGTATATTTTCAGTCATGCAAATGGGCATTCTTATGTGGGTCTCTGTTGACACCTTGTTCTGAATTTTGATGTAGTTTGGCTCTTTGGTATGAAAAGGTTGCCGAGCCCTGGTTTAGTGGCATACATTATACAAGCATAAGGAACCTTTGTACCAATATAACTATGTCCACATTAGACATGCATATCATTATAGCTATTTCAGTCCCAAAAAATCATACCCTTAACCAAAATAGTTATATTAGTACTGTGACAGGGTCAGGCCAGGGAGCTACTGCAGAGAGGGGAAAAGGCAGCCCAAAAGGGAAAAACCCTTGTGAGAGAAGCAGAGAACTGCAGCCCAATTAGATGCAGCTGGGAGGGAGCTGGCTCAGGTAAATTGGGACCAGCTGACTTCTCTGATGTCTGTCTGAGGGCCTTTAAAAGCCTCAGCAATTGGAGGCTGGAGGGAGAGGAGAAAAGGAAGGTGGTGGAGAGGCAAAGAGGAAGAAACTGGAGAGAACAATTTTGACCAGCATTAGGTAAAGGCTGCTAAGGAGGGAGCACCTGTCCTGGGCACCTGTCCTGGGCTCCCTATCATTGAGACCTGCTGCAAAACCCCTAACTTGGGGGGGCTTAGGGGAGGAGGCCTACCCAGTGGTGGCTTGGGGAAGAGGGGCCCTTGCCACACGTGGTGTCAGAAGTGGGATTACAGCTGTGAGGCCTCACAGCAACCCAAATCTAGCCAAGTTGGCCCCTCACAAAGCAGAAGTTCCCATGGAGGACCTGGTAAAAGCACTGGTGCAGGCCATGGCTGCCCAACAAGAGGCTACTTGGGTGCAAGCAGCTGCCCAGCAGGAGTCGGTGCAGATCCAACAAGAAACCAACCAGTTGTTGATGAACCAGGTAGCCCAGGACAGGGCCACCCTGCAGGAGGTGGTGAACCAGCTGAAAGCCCTGACACTCCAGGTATGTGATCAAGATGGGGGCCCGACCCTTCCAATTTCTACTTACACAAAATGACAAAAGATGATGAGGTTGAGGCCTATCTGTTGGCCTTCGAAAGGACAGCTCTGCGGGAGGCCTGGCCTCAAGCTCAGTGGGCCAGCCTTTTGGCCCCTTTTCTGAGTGGGGAAGCCCAGAAGGCATACCTTGACATGGCAGAGGAAGCTGCATCCAACTACCCCCAGCTGAAAGCTGAGATCCTGGCACGGGCTGGGGTCACGGTCGCAGTGAGAGCCCAGAGATTTCACGACTGGCGATATCGAGATGACCAGGGCCCCAGAACTCAGTTGTTTGTTCTGGTCCATCTGGCCTGGAAGTGGCTGCGGCCTGACATCCACAGCCCCGAAAAGATTATTGAGGTGATCGTCCTTGACCGGTACATGAGGGGTTTACCCCCAGACCTTCGGGAATGGGTAGGCCAGAATGACCCCACGACGTTTGATGAGCTGGTGGCTCTCGTTGAGAGATGACTGACGGCTAAGGGACTTTCCCGCAGCCCCAGAGTCGAGGCGCAGCGGAGCCGAAGGTCCACCTTCACCCCAAGGACCCGTGCCCCTGAAGTTTCTGATCGAGTCCAGATAGGAAGAAAGGAGGTGGAAGAGCGACTGGGATGGGCAAAAGACCTTGGGGTCTGGGCGGGAGAGGGCCAGGGATCAAGACCCAACAGCCCAAAACGAAAGGGGCTGTCCTGCCCAGATTATAGGTGTTATGCCTGTGGGGGGAGAGAGCATATTGCGGTTCAGTGCCCTAACGTAGATGAGCCTATGCAATGTGACCTGGGGACCCTACAAAGTGTCCTAGTCAACCTTGTAGGGGTAGCAGTGGGCCCCCATCAGTATACCCAGCCCGTGAAAATGAATGGGGTGGAAACCACTGCCTTAGTAGATTCCGGGAGTGCAGTTACGTTGGTCTCAGGGAAGCTAGTGGGGCAAAACCAGCTGACTCAAGCTAAGTACACTGGGGTATCTTGTGTACACGGGGATACTAACTATTACCCCACTATCCCTGTGGAAATAGAAGTACAAGGGCAGGTTACAGAGGTAACTGTGGGGGTGGTCCCAAGGCTCCGCTACCCGGTGGTCATTGGACAAGACTTCCCTGGGTTTAGTGACCTGCTACCACGGGACTGGGAGGAGGAGGATAGCTCCCTCCCGGTCTTCCATGAGTTCTCCCAGGACCTGTTCTCGATGCCTGGGGAACCCCAGAAAACCTGACGGGAGAGGAGGGCCGCAAAAAAAATTGGGGACAAGGATCTTGACCCAAGGTCGGAAGCAGGCACTGGTAGAGGGGGAGGCCTACCCAACTACTAGAGCAGAAGCCCCGGGACAGGATGAGGCTGAAGCAGGACCCAGCTTATCAGGAGAGGAAAGGGGGCTAGGTTCCCTGGAGCCTGAGCAGGTGAGATCCCCAAGTGAGACCTTTGGGCAGGATCAAGCCAATGATCCAATATATCAGAATATCCGTAAGGAGGTGGCTGAAGTTAATGGGATCCCAGCGGAGGGGAAGAACAAGTGCACTGGGCCCTACTTTATAATCAGGGGGATCTTCTATATAGGGTAGCTCATATACAGGGCCAAGAGGTGGAACAACTCTTGGTACCCCGAAACCATCAGAGGGCAGTACTGGAATTGACACAGAATCATCTATTTGGAGGATATCTGGGGTGGATAAGACCCTGGACCGCATTCTTCGGAGGTTCTTTTGTCCTGGGATCTATGTAGAAGTCCAGAGGTATTGTGCTTCCTGCCCGGAGTGCCAACTACACAGGCCCCGACCACACCTGAGGGCCCCATTAGTACCCCTGCCAATCACTGAAATCCCCTTTGAACGGATTGCTATGGACATAGTTGGCCCACTAGAGAAGTCTGCCCGGGGCCATCAGAGCATACTAGTTGTAGTGGACTATGCTACTCGGTACCCAGAGGCAGTGCCCCTACACAACACCCTATCCAAGACCATTGCTAAGGAACTAATTCAAATCTTTTCTAGGGTAGGGATTCCTAAAGAAATCCTAACGGACCAAGGGACCCCCTTTGTGTCCAAGCGTATGAAAGACTTGTGTACCTTGCTCCGCATACGGGCCCTGCGGACCTCAGTATACCATCCTCAAACCGATGGTCTAGTTGAACGGTTTAACAGGACCCTAAAAAGTATGCTTAAGAAAGTGGTACGCCGGGATGGCAAAGACTGGGATATGCTACTGCCCTTACCGCGAACATGAGGTAGGGAAGTTCCCCAAGCTTCGACTGGCTTCTCCCCGTTTGAACTTTTGTATGGGCGTAACCACGGGGCATACTAGACCTTGCTAAAGAGGCCTGGGAGGAACAACCCAACCTGGGGCGAAATGTAGTTGATCATGTGCTTCAAATGAGGGACAGGATAGCCAGAGTCACCCCCATAGTGCGGGAGCACCTAGAAAAGGCACAGGAAGCCCAACAGGTCTATTACAACCGGCGAGCAACCTCCCAGAAGTTCCAGGTGGGAGACTGGGTGATGGTGCTAGTGCCGACGGTGGAGAGTAAGCTCCTAGCCCAGTGGCAGGGGCCATATGAAATAATAGAAGCAGTGGGACAAGTAAACTATAAGATTCACCAGCCTGGCCGGCGAAAGCCTGAGCAAGTATATCATGTCAACTTGCTGAAACCCTGGCGAGACAGAAGTGGCATTGCTTGCACTGGGGCCACCACCCCAAGGGGAAAACCCACCAAGGTGGGTGGGAATATCTCCCAAGCTGACTCCGGACCAACAGGCCAAAGCAGCCGACATGATTGAGCGGAATCAGGATGTGTTTTCGACAGAATCGGGTCGAACTACGGAGGTTTACCATGACATCATCACAGACCCCGGGACGAAGGTGCACGTTAAGCCATACCGGATACCCGAGGCAAAACGAAAAGAGGTCCAAGCTGAAGTCGAGAAAATGCTGAAGCTCAGAGTCATTGAAGAGTCCCATAGCTAGTGGCCTAGCCCTATTGTTATGGTGCCCAAGCCAGGTGGAAGCCTTCGCTTTTGCAATGACTTTCAAAAGTTAAACTAAGTATCCAAATTTGATGCCTATCCCATGCCAAGGGTGGATGAACTCATTGACCAACTGGGCAAGGCCCAATTTCTATCCACCCTTGATTTGACCAAAGGCTACTGGCAGATCCCCCTAGCACCAGGGACCAAAGAAAAAACAGCCTTTTTGACTCCGGAGGGTCTCTTTCAATACACGGTCCTCCCTTTTGGTTTGCATGGGGCTCCTGCAATGTTTCAAAGGCTCATGGACAAGCTGTTGCGGCCCCATGCCAAATATGCAGCTGCCTATTTGGACGATGTTGTTGTCCACAGTCCTGACTGGGATACACACATTGAAAAAGTAGAGGCAGTATTGGAGACATTAAGGAGAGCGGGACTTACGGTGAACCCCACAAAGTGTACGATTGGGCTAGCTGAGGCCAAATATCTCAGGTATATTGTGGGAAGGGGGGTAGTGAGGCCCCAGCTCCACAAAGTGGATGCAATACAGAATTGGCCCCGACCAACCCGGGAAAAAACAGGTCAGGGCATTCTTAGGGTTGGTTGGATATTACTGCAGATTCATCCCCAACTTTGCCTCCAGGGCCTGCCCTCTGACCAACCTGACTAGAGCGCGTGGTCCCGACACTGTAAAGTGGACCATGGAGACGGAAGAAGCTTTTAAAGATCTCAAGAATGCCCTCTGTGGCGATCCAGTTCTCATAGCCCCTGACTTTAAGAAGGAGTTTATCCTGCAGACTGATGCCTCCAAGGTAGGACTGGGAGCTGTATTGTCTCAAATGGTTGGAGAAAGAGGAGCACCCAATCTTGTACCTCAGCAGGAAGCTTCTGCCAAGGGAACAAAACTACGCCGTGGTAGAAAGGGAATGTCTCGCAGTAAAGTGGGCCATGGAAAGCCTTCGCTACTACCTTCTTGGGCGGAAGTTTACCCTGGTCACCGATCATGCACCTCTGCAGTGGATGCACCGAAACAAGGAGAGAAATTTGAGGGTTACCCGGTGGTTCCTGTCCCTGCAGCCCTTCCACTTCCATGTGCAACACAGATCAGGAACCCAGCATGGGAATGCAGACAGGTTGTCAAGGGTGCATTGTTGTCCGACCCAAGTAACCCAACCCCATGGGGTTGAGCAGAAGGGGGGGATGTGTGACAGAGTCAGGCCAGGGAGCTGCTGCAGAGAGGGGAAAAGGCAGCCCAAAAGGGAAAAACCCCTGTGAGAAGCAGAGAACTGCAGCCCAATTAGATGCAGTTGGGAGGGAGCTGGCTCAGGCAAATTGGGGCCAGCTGACTTCTCTGTCTGTCTGAGGGCCTTTAAAAGCCTCAGCAGTTGGAGGCTGGAGGGGAGAGGATGAAAGGAAGGTGGTGGAGAGGCAAAGAGGAAGAAACCAGAGAACAATTTTGACCAGCATTAGGTAAAGGCAGCTAAGGAGGGAGCCTGTGGGCACCTGTCCTGGGCTCCCTACCATTGAGACCTGCTGCAAAACCCCTAACTTGGGGGGGGCTTATGGGAGGAGGCCTAACCAGTGGTGGCTTGGGGAAGAGGGGCCCTTGCCACAGTACAAAATCTGTGTACAGACCACTCACTTGGGAGGCCTCATTGACAGTATAGCTACAGGTGTACAACCTTGTGTGTAAGTCAAAGTCTGAGTATAATTTGAAGACAATGAAGTTGGAAAGGTGTCAATTTTCTGATTTGGCTTGCAGAATCTATATTACTGATGATAATAGGTATGACACGATATAACTGATAATTCTCTCATAATGCATACTTAGATTCCAGCTCACTATCTCTTTGCTGTGATATCTCTACTGTGCTATCAGGAGTAAAGAAGCAGAAAAAAATTATATTTTTCAGCAAATTAAACGCAAGTATCTCTGAATACACCAGATCCCTTGTAAAGACTTATATGCCACTTTTCAGAGTAGGGATGTTACTATTGTTTATTTGTGTAAATGTGTAGCTGTTGGACATTTTAGTGGTTACATGTTAACATGCATGGGAAGGCCAAGGGGGAGCCAGTACTTGATGGGAGCCAGTTTTTAAACTGGCTCCCTGCGAGCACCGGCTCCTGCCTTGCGTCTGCCCCTACCTCTAATAAAGAGGCAGCAGCGTGGGAGCAGGTGGCTCCGCGGGAGCCAATACATGTGGGGAGCTGGTTTGAAAGCTGCTTCCTGTGTGTACCAGCTCCCACATACCCACCTCATTACCTCGCACTGCTGCCTCTCTATCAGAGGCAGCAGCATGGGGGGGAAGGTAGCTCCATGGGAGCTGATGCTAGTGGGGAGCCAGCTTTTAAGGCAGATCTCCTCCCCCCCCCCCCCCCCAGCAGCTCCCTTCTGCCCTCTCACACTGCTGCCTGTGGGAGAGGTGCAGGGGGGCAAGCAGCTCCGAGGAGCCAGCTCCCCGTGCATATTGGCTCCCACCTATCTGCCCTGCCCCCTGTACTGCTGTTCCTTGAGCACCGGCTCCCACCTGCCCCCTGTGCTGCTGCCTCTGTGGGGGGCAGGGGCTCTGCGAGAGCCAGCACACACAGGCTCCCACCTCCCCCGCTTGCTGCCTCTGATACTGAGGTGGTTGCGTGTAGTTGTTACAATTAACCAATAAGCTCTGGCTTTTTAGTTAATCATGTTACCAACTATACGCTAACATCCCTAGAGTAGACCCACACATTTTTGTTTAAATGTACAAGAAGCCTTTATCATAGCCCTTTAACAAAAAAAAAAAAAAAAAAATTAACTGTGATTTTGACTACTATATAAGAATACTGCTTAAGCCAGTGGTTTTCAAAGTTGGGTCACGGGCCTGCCTGGGTAAGCTGCTGGCAGGCCCACAACACTTAGTTTATCTCATAGTCATGGAACCTCACAGCTCCCATTGGCTGCGGTTCACCATTTCTAGCCAAAGGGAGCTGCAAAAAGTGGCAGCCTGGGCCACCCCACTTCCCACAGCTCTTCTTGACTAGAAACAGTGAACTGCAACCAATGGGAGCTGTGAGGCTCCATGACTGTGAGATAAATGAAAGCATCAAGTGCCGACCAGCAGCTTACCCGAGCAGGTCTTGACCCAACTTTAAAAACCACTGGTTTAAGATATGAGAGCGCTTTCCCTGTTACAAGTATATTTTTCTATTTTTTTTCTATCTATTCTACATTTCAATAACTTTTTTTTTTAATTTGACCAGCTGCTTTTTCAGGACTCATTAATTTAGAGGCACTTGATTTATCAAACAACACACTGCAAAATTTTGAATATGGCGTATTAGAAGATCTATACTTTTTGAAAATATTATGGCTTACAGAGAATCCTTGGAGATGTGATTACAACATTCATTACCTTTTCTACTGGTTAAAGCATCACTACAATGTTCGCTACAGTGGCTTAGAATGCAAAATTCCTGAGGAATACAAAGGGTGGTATGTTGAAAAATATGTCCAAAGTTATTATGAGGAATGCCCAAAAGACAAGCTGCCAATTTATCCAGAAACATTTGAACAAGACAAAGAAGATGAGGAATGGGAACGACACAAAGAACAATCAGTTCAAACAGTAAAGAAGCATGGTGTAATTGTCACTGTAATAGGTTAATTTGGGGAATTTTTTATTACTAGATTCAAATGTATCATTTTGTCAGAAATTCTGTTTACATTCTTGTTACTTGTGGTGTTTGTTCATAAGGAAATATCTCCTACATCATTTTTTTTAATTGCAGTTACTGACTATGCTATGGTATTGGTTATACATCATCTTTTATAAAAAAATTTCTGTTCCCGACCATTTATTCTGGGTCACCCTTACCATGTATTTAGGTAACTATTTGAACCTACAAAATATAAATGAATAGATATAGATCTATAGAGGAAATAAGTCTCCATATGCCCAGCAAGTCAGACACAGCATCTCCATGGAACTCATTGCAGGAGTGGACCCAAAGCTCCTCTGTGTGGAATGTATTGCAATTTCTTTATATTTATTGGCTCTCTGAATTGTTCCCTAGAAAAGTTCTGTGCATTTTAAGAAGTAGTTCTGACACAGACTTCCTGTGTGACACTAGGCAAATCATTTAGTCTTTCTGTGCCTCACTTCCCCATCTATAAAATGAGAATAATAGCACTTCACCTCACATGACTGTTATGAGGCTATATATACACTAAAGGCTGTAAAAGGTGTTCACATACTATGGGAACAGCAGCCATGTATGAACCTCAGGTACGTAATCAGTACCCTTCAGGAAAAGGACACTTACTGCCCAACCTCTAGCTATATATTTTAGAAACGTCTATCTGTCTGTGAGTCTGTTTGTTCAAGAACACCTCCTAAACACTAAGAACTAGAACCACCAAATTTGGTATGGGGTTTCCTCTTATCCTAACTTAAACCAAGGTCAGGGTTTGATTGTGCCAAGAAAATAGGAAGTTCCGGGAATGGGACTGTTTTTTATAACATGGAAAGGACGGGGGAAGAGACACACAAAAGGAACTCACAGAAAGGAGGGATGCAATACTGGGAGTGGCCACTGCAGGCACCTGCACCACCAAGAGAGTGGCCAGCAGGGCTGGGGCTCCGCCACCTTGCCTGTTACCAGACAAGATAAGTAGTCGCACTGCCCCAAACCCTTTCCCTCCCCCGGCCATTGGCTGCAGCACTGGAGGGGTGGAAAGAGAAAAGGTCCTGTTAGCTGGAGGGAGACAGGAGGTCCTTGGCAGCTGGGGGGGAAGAGGCTAGGGGGAGAAAGAAGGCCCCTGAAGGCTGGGGCAACTGGAGAGAGAAAAGGCCCCTGGCAGCCAGGGGGAGATGCCCTGCTGGATGGGACTTCTCACCCTGAGTCCCTCCTCACCCTCCAACCCTCACTCTCGCATTCCCCCACACTTTCAGCCTCCTGCCCTGTCCCCCACCCACATCCCCATGGCCCTGTCTTCACTACTGCACCCCCCCACACTGCCAGCCCCCTGCCATGAAGGATCTGGGCAATAAAAGGAATGATCTAACACTCCTGTACACAGGCAATAGTTGATAACATTTAGCATTTATACACAATAAAAGGAATGTTCCAACATTCATTTACATAGGCAATACTCCCATGAATTGATACATTTAGCATCTATACAGTATTTCCATTTTGCATCAGTTAATATTAACCAATCTGAACATTTCCTTTTTGAGATAAGGGTTAACATCCCTTCTGTGGAAATGATGACAAAGAAGGGGTAAATAAGTTGCCCAAGACCACACACCAGATTGGTGGCCGATCTGAGATCAGACTCAGAGATCCCAGATCGCACTTCCCCTCCTACATCACTGACAGTTATACATGACTGTAGGAAGCAGAACCAGACTCTACATTTGAAATGTGTGACAATATATGCAAACAACTAAACATGGGAGGATCTCTGCAAGACTACAGCTCTCTAACTCTACAACATGGTATTCTCATCACTTTGGATCTCTCCAGAACTCCTGCCCAAAGGCTCACATATGTTGTTTTGCATTAAAAATGTAATCCAGAGCATTTGGTAACAGCTTTTTCTAATATAAAACATGAAAACAAAAAGAAATTCAGGGCCTGGTAAGAGTGTGAGGGAGTGCCAAAGGATCCTTTAGCAGTTTAGCAGAAAATATGCTGTGATCCGAAACATTTTTTCACACCCCTTATTCTTGTAAAAATTAAATCACTTACAGCTGCTATGCTGCCAAACTGAAAAGTTTAGACAGTTTTGCATAACCTCCAAAGAGTTGTATAGCAATCCTACTGTTGCATTACTCATCACTGTCCCCAAGCCCAGAATGATCTTAAACATTAGGAAGAAAAAAATTCTTGCAGACAGTAACCAGAATCAAGAGAACTACTCCCTTCTCTCCAAATCTTTTTGACAGAATAGATATCCTTGGGGCATTAGGGAAGAGGACAACTATGAACAGTAGAACTATTGAAAATGGACCCATAAGATAATTTTTGACATTAGAGCTAGTGAACAGATAAATGCTGAGAAGGAAAAAGCGAACTGATAAACCACCTTGGGTCAACTGTTATGGACAAAAAAGCCAGCATTGCAGCTAGAGAGGCAGGATATGAAAAAGAACAGCCACAGGAGAAAGCCACATCATGGCTAAAAGAGACAGTATACCATCCAGCTGTAGAGCATAGGTGGGAGGCAGTGCAAAAGTCTGTAACCAGTAGGCTACATCTACACTGCAACGCTATTTCAGGATACCACAGTATCCCGCATCTTCACAACAAACCCATTATTTCAGGCTCGCTATTCCAACATCCCTGTAAACCTCATTCTACAAAGAGTAAGGGACATTTCGGAATAGTGCTTTATTTCAAAATTTGGCGCTGTGTAGACAGCGTCAAATGATTAAATAAGCTACTTCGAAATAGTATCAAAATAAGATACACAATTTGCGTAGCTCAAATTGTGTATCTTATTTTGAGTTACGGTGCAGTGTAGATGCAGGGCAGATTCACCCTTTGACACTCAAGGAGCTAAGTGGGTGAAGTTAGAAAGTAAGAAGCGCCTGAGCTGCTGCAGGTGACAAGTCTAAAGGCTACAGTGATATTGAATGATTAAACAATTACTCAAGTACAGTGGAGTCCGGATTATCCGACCTTCGGTAATCTGACACTCGGCTTTATCTGACCCTGCAGCTCCCTGGGACAAAGCGGCGGCGTCAGGAGCGGCATCAGCGGCTCCAGGGCGCAGCTGGGAGAATGGTCCCGCTCGCTGCCCTGTCACTCTCCTGGAGCCGCTGATGCCACTCCTGCCGGCGCCGCTTCGTCCCCGGGAGCTGCAGGATCAGATAAAGCACGGGGCGGGAGAATGGCCCCACTCGCTGCCCCGTCGCTCTCTTAGGGCTACTGATACCTCTTCTGCCGGTGCCGCTTCATCCCCGGGAGCTGCAGGCATCAGCGGCTCCATTGGAGCAACGGGGCAGTAAGCAGGGCCATTCTCCTGCCCCGTGCCCTGGAGCTGCTGATGCCTGCAGCCCCCGGGGATGAAGCGGCGCCGGCAGAAGAGGCATCAGCGGCTCCAGGACGCGGGGCGGGAGAATGGCCCCCACTCGCTGCCTCGTCGCTCTCCTGGAGCCACTGATGCCGCTCCTGCCGGCGGCTGCTTCGTCCCCTCCCTGCAGCACGCGGGGATGAAGCGGCGCCGGCAGGAGCGGCATCAGCAGCTCCAGGAGAGCGACGGGGCAGCGAGCGGGGCCGGGCGCCCGGGAGCTTTAGAGAGGGAAGGGGCCAGGGCCAGGCAGGGATGGGGCCAGGATACATACCAGTAGAGTCCCTATTATCCGACATATTCAGTAATCCGACCACGTGTCAGTCCCGTTTAGGTCGGATAATCGAGACTCTACTGTAGTACCATGAGGACTAAGGTCCTTGGGAGTAGCAGTGATACATAAACAACCAATTAAGAAACATTAATGGCTAGATGGACTAGCCCTTCATGCTTTTCAAAGAAATAGTGGCATGCTGCTGCCATAGAGGGATTCCCAAGACTGGAAACTATCATAGAAGACAATCAAGAGTCATAACTTCCTAAAGAGACAAAGCTGAATACATTGCTTATCTTTTAACATAGGAAGGAGAGCCCAGTGCAAAGAGGACATATCAAACTGGAGGCTCATGGGGTTGTGGTTTGATAATTACCCTGCAAGAGGAGACTTCAAGCACAGAAACCACTACGTTCAAGGAGATAACCAAGAAAGAATCCTAAAACAGTACTAAAAGAAGGAAAACTTGAGGTGGTATCTATCGAGACCTTTGATATTAAGGGGAAAAATAAAGACTTCTTTGCCCTCAAAAAAGGGGTGTCCTGGAAGGTGCGCCCCACACCTGAAGAGTTTCCAAGAGCAGTTAACTTTGCACCTTTTGTTGAACTATTCCAAGGAGGTTAAACAAGTGTAACAAGTTATAACATGTATAACTACAATCAGCTGTTTCAGAGGGGTAGCTGTGTTAGTCTGTAACTGAAAAAATTTAAAAAACAACTAATAATCCTGCAGCGCCTTAGAGACTAGCAAAAAATGTAGATGGTATCATGAGCTTTTGCGGGCACAACCCACTTCTTCAGATGAAACTTCTACACTTTTTGAATGTACCATCTACATTTTTTGCAAGTCTCTAAGGCGCTGCAGGACTATTTGTTGTTTTTTAAATTTTTACAATCAGCTGTAGGGTTGCCAGATGGTTTCAACAAAAATACCAAACACACTTGACATTACATTACAATCTACATTACATCTTCTTTAGAAAATACCGGACATTTATATTTTCTCATTTATATTTTCTCAATTTGTTTCCTGAACAGAAAGCTCATATACTGGACTGTCCGGTTCAAAACCTGACACCTGGCAACACTAATCAGCTGTAATCCTTCATGCTTAGTGTTACTTTACTATTTCCCTTTAGACCAATGGCACTAAACGACCTTTTTATAACATACATGCATGCAAGTGTGAACTCATAAGATTCTAGAACTCTGGGAAAACTGACAATCTACCAGAAACACATCAGAGTCTGAGGTACCTTAATGTTTGCAGTGATCCAAAAAGGAAAGCTGGTGGGAAATAAAAGTTAGTTTCGATAGTACGAACAGAAACGGGCCTGGAGCAGAAAGAAGCACAACAATATGGCACCAAACAATAGAAGAAGGCAGCCAAATTAAAAAGTGAGAAAAATAAATTTATAGAAAAGAGATAGGGATATACAAACATGGAAGAGGAGAAATAGTAGATCAGGAAGAAAAACTGTAAAATTATAGAGGAGATTTTTTTCTAAGAGCAGATCTTGCTATTTGCTATAAATCAGAACATGTCCTCAACTGAAACACCACAGTCACAAACCACACTTGCATCTTCAAATGTCTTCTTCTGCACTATTTAATTACAAATGCCCCTCAAAAGATTTCTGAGTTCAAAGGATATTAGAAAAACCTGAGCCAACCCTGCTAGCTCCCACAGCCCCTTTATTCTCTTTGGGTACGTCTGCACTACAGCGTTAACTTGAGTTAACTCAAAATAGTTAATTTGAATTAAGCTAATTCAATTAACACATCTACACACAAAACCTATTTCGAAATAGCGTTTTGCTATTTCAAAATAGCGCGTCCACACTGAGTGGACCCTGAACCGAAGTTAAGGCTGGCCGGAACCAGTGCCAGCAGGGCATCAGGTTACGACTTACTGTGTGGGGCTGCTGCCTGAGGCTAACTGAGCTCCGGGCTTAAAGGGACCCTACCCCCACCCTGGACAGACAGTTCTCAGGGTTCCCCGCTTGCTTGTCTACCTTGATGAGGGACAGCAAAGCAGTCCTGTCTTGGAGTGCCCTGAGTGCCTGCACTCGGGACACCACAGCACTCGGCCACATGGAGCCAGAGCTGCCCCTGGGCACGCCAGTACATCTCGTGGGGTCGTTGCCATCAGCCCAGCTGCACTTGCTGCAGCCTGCCATCCGGAGGGTCCATCGGGGGGCTGTCAGAATCCAGGAGGCCCTGTGGGAGAGCATCCACCTTGAGGAGCCCTCAGAGCCACCCCGGTCCTCCCCACCAGGGGCTCGTGCCCCATTCCTCCCTCACGTCCTTCCACTTACCCCTCCCTAGCCCCCCTTCCTGATGTCAAACAAAAGACACGTATGTTCAAAAACAGAAACTGGGTTTATTGAACAAAACTGGGGGGGAGGGATGAACCTCTGGGGAGACTGGGAAAAGGAGGTGGGAGAGGGGAAGAGAGAGGGTGGGAGAGGGGAGGGGAAAACCTGGGAGGAGAGAGCTGGAAAGGGGAAGCAAGGGGAAGAAGGGGGAGGGAAGCTCAGGGCCCAGGGTTAGGGGTCTCACCGGACCAACTTGATTTTCATGCAAACCTGCTCCTGGGTTCGCATGTGGCCTTTGGTGGCCAGGCTGGCAGCTATCCTGCCATAGACAGCTGCATTCCTCCATCTAGTGCGGAGATCATGGATGTTGGGGGCATCCCCCCCAAACCTGAATAAGGTCCATGATCTCCACCCTGGACCAGGAAGGTGCCCGCCTTCTCCAGCCCCTGTCAGGCTCCTGCGAGCTGGCAGACTGCTCCTGGGGAGCAGTGGAGGGCTGGCTGCCAGTGGCTTGCTGGCTCATGTTTTGGGGCCACTGGGTCAGGGGCCCCGGTGGCCACTGCTGGCTCTGGGCTGGCAGGCTTGGAGCTGGCAAAGGCACTGTGGCCAGGGTCTACCCCTTTAATGGCTCCGGGGTAGAGGAGAGTAAATTTTCTGGTTGTACCCAGAGTGGCAACCAGGGCTCCCTGGGAAGGACTGGAGGCCCCCTATTTTGAATTGTCTACACAGCACTTAATGTGAAATAGCTATTTCGAATTTGGCATTACTCCTCGTAGAATTAGGTTTACCAAATTCGAATTAAGCGCTCTGCTATTTCGAATTAATTTCGAAATAGCGGTTTGCATGTATAGATGCTATTAAAGTTAATTCAAAATAACGGCTGTTATTTCAAATTAACTTTGCAGTGTAGACATACCCTTTCTTTCCCTATAACCTCTCTCCCTCTCTCTCCCCCTCTCTCTCAGGGTACGGCTAGACTGTGGGGGGGGTTTCGGGATACCTTTGGTATCCCGAAAAAACTCCACTGCATCCAGGGAACATGTTTACTCTTCCACTTTTTTTTGCAGAAGAGCAAACGCGCTCTTTCGGAAGCCCCTGTATTCCTCATTCCACGAGGAAGAAGGGAGCTTTCAAAAGAGGGCGGGGTTTCCGAAATTTGGCCCAGTCTAGATGGGCCAAATTTCGGAAAAGCCTCTTTTGACAAGAGTATCAGAAAAAGATCCTTGCAGTTGAGGCGCGCGCGCGCGCACACACACGCGCGCATGCGCGCCTTTCGCCTCCATCTCCAATAAACAGTTATATCTGGGGGATTTTCTCTGTGTTTGGGGGTCCTTAAAACCTGCAATGATTAGTAACAAAATTATCACAATGTGGGTGCCTTCTAAAATGCACTGACCTCAGGAATCAGCAGAGTACTCCTTGCCAAATTTTTTGTCTCTGTGCTGTAAATACTAATAGCAGCAAGCTCTAAATGCAACTCCCAGGCACATATGGAGGTCAAATAATAACCCAGGATCTCTCCCTTGTTACAGATCATTGGCTGGGCAGAGTAATACCTCAAACAGTGAGCTATGCATTATCCCTCCAATAGCCTTATTTTTCTTTTGGTACAATAATCTATTCCTTTGCCAAAGTCAGTTTGAGCTCGAATAATATTATAACGTGTATATCTGCAGAAACAAAACAGTAACATGCACATACCTTTATGTGAATGTGAATGTATAAAACAATAAAACTCCCAATATTTTGCAACTAATTCATTCAGGATAGCAAATACAAACTTGTTTTTTAGTGCCAGCAAACCAGCACTAAAAAACAGCCAACATCAGTGCTGTTCTATCATCTATACTAGGGCTATTCAACTTTGGAAGTCCCGGGGCCACAATGATACTCATAGCACATGCCGAGGGCTGCAACGTAAGTATGGTCGCATATATATGGAAATATATATGCAAATAGCTTCTTTCACACAATGCCCCAGCGCTCTCAGCACCTTCTCCCTGGGGGCTAGGAACACCAACACCCTGTACCCGTCTGTTCCAGCCAGCCCACCTGCTTGTGTCTTTCAATGCTCACCCCGCCTGGGAGACACCTCGCCGTTGTGGAGCGTGTTCCCAGTGGAGGCCATGTTCAAAGGATTCCACCCACGGGCCGCGTGTTGAGCCCCGCGTAAACCCAAACCACACTGTGGGCCATAAACAAATGGGCCACGTGTTGAGTAGCCCTGATCTATACTATTATAAAAGGAGAGGCATCCTGTCTCAGAGAACATTTGAGAAGACTTCAGAAGTTTCTAGGGGGAGGCAGGTCCCCAGCCCAACCTACCACCCCGCTCCCTCCACTGAGGCCCCACCCCCACCACAACGAAGGAGGGAGGAGGAGCAACACACCAAGCGCTCACACGCCTTCCCACCACCACAAGGAGGGGAAAAGCTCATGCACACACACCTCAACATCCCCAGAGCAGCAGGGAGGGAAGAGGATGCACAGCCCCAACCTTCCCTCCCCACCCACCTCCAGGAGCAGCAGGGAGGGAGAAGGCCCCGCAGCCCGAGCTGGCCCAAGCCTCCCCAGCCCTGGGAGCAGTGGGGAGAGAGGAGGCCATGTGCACCCTCCCCAAAGGGAGGGGAAGACCCTGCACGCGCACCCCAGCATCCCCAGAGCAGCGGGTGAGGGAAGAGGATGCATGGCCTGAGCCTCCCCGCCCCCGGGAGCAGCAGGGAGGGAGGAGGCCCTGTGACCTGAGCCGGTCCAAGCCTCCCTGGCCCGGGGAGCAGTGGGGAGGGAGAAGGCAACGTGGCTCCAGCCTCCCCGGCTCCAGAGCAGCAGGAAGTGAGACAGCCACGCTGCCCAAGCTGACCGAAGCTTCCCCACCCCCAGGAACAGTCGGGAGGGAGGAGGCCACATGTATGTTTACCATCACAACTGGACGGGTAATGCTAGTTAACAATAAAAAAAGGCTGCCAGAAATCTATGTAATCTTGGATTCATCTTGAATAATGAAATCAGAACTGTGGTTTATGGCAGTCAGAATGGAAAGTTCATGACATCTTTAAACTATACTTAAATAATTCAGTTTGATTTGATAGCAAGAAAAGCATCTGAGGAGTAGGGCTCTGATACAATCTTCAGTAACCTGAAAACAGCAGGGTGGAAAATAGGCCTGCAGCAATAAAATCATCATATTCTCTGCTTCAATTAAGCTTCCACAACAGTTCAAAAGACATGCACAAGCAAGCTGCATGCCCAATATCAGTGGACATGTAATATAATAATTTTCCTATTAATCTGAATAGCAAAAAAAAACCCAAACCCTGATTGAAATGCCTGTTTCAGATACATACTTCTTTAAGATTCTTTGTGGACAATCACACAGACTACCACAAATCATTTTAACAAATGAAAGTGAACAGTAAAAATTGGTTATTATCTTTGATTTTGAGCCTGCTGAAGACACAAAGAATTTCAGCAATTATTGAAAGATAGAGATAGGGTTTAGTCATGTATCTGTTTTAGAAATATGCATCTGTCTGTGAGTCCATTTGTTCAAGAGCTCCTTCTAAATAGTAAGAGCTAGAACCACCAAATTTGGTATGCAGCTTCCTCTTATCCCAACTTAAAGCAAGGTCAGTGTTTGGTTGTGCCAGGAAAATGGGATCTGCCTGGAATGGGATTGTCTTCCATAACATGGAAAGGGAGGGGGCTACTAGGAGGGACAGTCATACTGAAGAGTGACCACAGGGGGCGGCCTCTCCATGTGTAAGGTTCCCATGGTGATGCTGGGCAGGGTTCCACCACCCCTGTGCTGACCCCCTGTCCCCTAATGCGTACAGCCCACCTTACAAATTAAAGGGCCCTATGCAACTGAGGGCCCCTTCCAACTTCTTCTGGGGCCTGGGGATTCCCTCTCTCCCTGCCTTCCCATGCAGCTTCTAATGGGAGCTGTGGACTTTCCTTCTACTCCCCCAAACACAGTTCCTAATGGGGGCCACTGGCTTCGCTCCCTCTCTCCCTGCACAGCTTCTAACAGGGACTCTGCAGCAACCCCAGACATACAAGCCCACAGGGCTGTGTAGGGGCATGCAAATATGCAGCACAAAGACAAGCCGCATATGGTCCCGGACAGAACCTGAAGTCAAGTAAAAGACCCTAATTCGCTTCCTTGTTCACCCTAAGCAGCGAAATGTCTTCCAGTGTGAACACAGCCTGTGGAAATGAGTGGCCATTACTAAACCTTTTGCTCTCTCCCCCTGCAATGCTCTCCCCAATTTACACCTGCTCTGAACACAGCCATGTGATAATGAAAACCCCTGCTTCCTGAGACCTTGCCCAGTTGCACCAAGGGATTTCCCTGTGAGTCTGCTGCAAGGACTTCCCCTGCCCTGCTGCACAAAGGAATACCCTGCCCATGCCACCACAGCAAGAGTTTTCACGGCCCTTTCCCATGCCCCATGGCACCTAGCGTTTCCCTTGGTGCTCTTAGTGATGAACTCGTCATTGTGAGGCTCTTGTCTATTACATATGCTCACTCTGGGACAGTCAGGCAGTGCTAGGTATGTGGACAGTACAAGTGTTTCAAAGGGGTTGGGGCGGTGTTGTGTCTAGTGTTAATAATGGGCCTTCTGTAACATATTGCAATTTTGTCCTTGATGGAGCCGGCTTCAGAAAGCCAGTCTCAGAAAGTTCTAACTCCTGCAGAGCATCTGAGATAGGTACAGAAGTACCCAAGAAAGATTAGAGAGGAGTTTTTGTGAGACATCCTGAGCTATCTAGATGTCAAACAAAAAATTGCAGGAGTGGAGGAACAACAGGAGTGAGTGGAAGGAGAGCATGCAGCAGCTCCTAAACTTATGGAGCATTATGGAGTGGCAAATGAACACACTAAAGCAGTGGTCCCCAACCATTTGGAACTGCCAGGCGCCAGGGGGCGTGGCCGTTCTCCTGCCGGGCGCCAGAGGGCGGGGACACTCGTGCACCCGGGGGCGGGGCCCCCCATAACCGCACGCCCACGGCCGGCGCTCCCCATGCACTGTGCACCCGGGGTGCGGGCAGCCAATTCGCCACGCTCCCGGGGCCGGCACCCCCCATAACTGCGCGCCCGGGGGTGGGGCGGCCAATTCGCCGCATGCCCAGGGCCGGCACTCCCCATGCGCCGCGCACCCGGGGCGTGGGCGGCCACTTTGCCACACGCCCGGGGCCGGCGCCTCCCATAGCCGCATGACTGGGGCCGGCACCCCCCATAGCCATGTGCGGGGCGGCCAATTCGCTGCGCGCCCGGGGACCAGGGTGCCCAATTTGCCGTGTGCCCGGGGCCAGCACTCACCCATGCGCCATGCGCCTGGGGCTGGCTCCGGCACTGCGCATGCGCCACACGCCCGGGGCAGGGCCAGCCCCGAGCACTTGGCGGGTGCACACAAATGCCGCCGCGAGCACCGTGTTGGGGACCACTGCACTAAAGGCACTGCTAGCACTATAGATGAAGCAGCTGCACAACTGGCCTCCACTGCAGCTGGTGTCCCACCCCAAAATGTTTTTCAATACATCCTCTCCCATTCCCATCAATGCAATCCGGGCACCAACTTGTCCCCAGGTTCCACATGTTGCACTCCAGACTTGCCCGTCCAACTTACTCCCCCATGCAAACTAGGGATGTTAACATGTATTTATTTTTGTAAACACGTAACTGCTGAAATGTACAGTGGTTACATGTTTATACGTGAGGAGCCAGGCGGGAGCTGGCATTTAAGACGGCTCCTATGTGCACCATCCCCCATCTGCCCCCACTCCCGCCTTTGTATGAGAAGCAGCAGTGCGGGGGGGTGGGGTGTGGATTTAGACATAATGGCACTTTTTGGTCCTCTTTTTTATTTGGAGTATACATTTAGTTTGTGCCTCCATTATGGTGTTTTTAATAGTTTCTATGCAGTTTGTAGGCATTTCACTCATGACATTTTTTTAAACATTTCTGTTAAGCTTTTTTGTTTTTGTGTAGTTCTGTTTTTTTAAGGTTACTGTACAGGGTTTCTTTGGTATTCTTCCCCTATAGGATGTTAAATTTAACTACATTATTCCCTACTACTGAACAGTTCAGCTATATTCCCCTGTTGGACCATCTCCTGTGATCCACTTAGAACTATATCAAGAACTGCACATTTCCTTGTGGGTTCCAGTACTAGCTGCTCTACAAAGCAGTCATTAATGGCGTTCAGAAATTTTAACTCTGCATCCCTACCTGAGGTGTCCTAAATGGTTTTTGGTGTAACCTCCTTAATCTCCCTGAGCATTTCACAATCACCATCACCATCCTGGTCAGGTGGTCAATAGTATATGCATTCCTCCTGCTACATTCTTATGATTCAAGCACGGAATTTCTATCCACAGAGATTCTATGGTACCATTTTGATTCATTTAAGATTTTTACTATATTTGACTATTCACTTTCTTTATAATGCCACACCCCCATCAATGCCACCTACTCTGACCTTACTATCTATTTTGTACTACAGGTTGAAGCTCACTAGTCCAAAGTTCACTGATCCAGAAATATCCATCATCCAGAATGATTTTAGTTAGCTGGATGTCCACTTTTAATGTATGTGACCAAGTTTCCCACGGTCCCACAAAGTTTGCTTACTGCCACCAGTCCTAGCTCTCAGTGTTCTGTGCTGTTATTTAGCTTTAATTTATTCATAAATGTCCTCCAGCAGCCCAGTAAGCAGTGGAAGTGTTGGTAAAGCTGCTAGAAAACACTGACCCCCCATGGTCTGGAAAATTCTCTGGTTCTGAACAGGTCAGGTCTCGAGGGTGCAGGACTAGAGAGGACCAATTTGTAGAAGATTTACCTGCCATTGCTCGGATCCTTAACTCAAATAAGTTTTGTTTTTCTTCATTTGAATCAGTATTTTGGAATGCGGATAGGGATGTGGGATTCAGTATGCAGGCTGCCCCAGGAAAAGAGAGCAGTCCCAGCCCTCTCTCATCAGAGCAGCTTAGGGCCAGGTGAGAAATGCCTGTCCATGGCCACTGCAGGGGGCACAGCTGGGGGAGGGGTGCATGTCCCCCAGCAGGGACACACTCACACAGACAAACTCTCTGAAATTTGTAATATATAGCTGTCCCTTTCTCCACCTCTGATATCTGCTGACTCAATGAGGTTATAGCTGTCTCAATCCACATTTCTGGCTCCTTGCTGTCCCTGTGTGGTCATTTTGCAGTATAACTCCCTCCCGACAGAACCCCACCTTTTCTATTTTATGAGAAACAGTCAAATTCCAGGCATGTCCCATTATCTTAGCACAACCAAACCCTGACCTTGCTTTAAGTTATGATAAGAGAAAGCTGCATACCAAATTTGGTAGTCCTAGCTCTTACTGTTTAGGAGGAGTTCTTGAACAAATGGACTCTCAGATGGTCGGGCAGATGGACAGACAGAAGGACATTTCAAAAATATATAGAATAAGATTACTACGTTCCATTGATTATCGTCGTTCCTCATAGTTTCAGTGACAACTATTATATCAATATTCCCATTCAATATCAGGCACTCAAGTTCACCCATCTTAGTATTTAGAGTCATAGTACCTCTTTGCAAACACTTACTAAATGAGTCAGTATTTCGTTTAATTCATTTAAGATTGTAACTGAATGGGACCCTTTTTTGTTCAACTGTTTCTCTTCAGTTACTACCAGTACATTATCAACTTCTATACCAGGGTGGGGAACCTAAGGCCCAGAGACTAGGTGCAGCCCCCGACTTCCCTGGATCCGGCCATTGAGGCTCAGGGCTCCTCCAAGCATTAGGGAAGCCCATGCTGATGAGAGATGGTTTTGGGAGGGGGTTGTTTTGTTTTGTTTTGTTTTGTTCCTCACTTGCGTGCAGACCCTGATTGATTTTTCTGTGGGCCGGTGGCCCCCGATCAAAAAAAGGTTCTCCACCCTTGTTCTATACTATTTTCTTTACCAAGATACATAGTTCTTAGCATATTCATCTCTAAAGGATGTTTCCACCCAAACTGCATCCTCTTCCACATTTGCTGTCTTTCCAGAAATTAATGAAACAGTCAAGTATTTTTGACACAATCCTATTTATTTACAATGTGAATAGAATTCTGTTTCCCTGAGCATAGTTGGAATCAAACAACGCAGTGCAGTTTATTTGCTCAATATTCTTAGTCTCTTTTTCCAGGCACTATTCAACACAAAAAGCTCTCTGTCTTATAGCTTTCTCTTAGGGTCATGCTGCAAGTGCTTTTCTGAGAGCATATCTTTATTGTAATAGTAGCTTAAGTAAATACACTCGAGCTAGGCTATGTCTACACTAGACATCTTCAAGTGGCACAGTTTTACCAGTGCAGCTGTAGTGCTCTGTGGCAACAGCATAGAGATCTCCCATCAACATAATTAAACCACCCCCAATGAGCAGCAGTAACTATGTTGGTCATAGCGCTGACCACACCAGTATATATATTGGTGTAACTGCTATTGGTCAAGAGCAGGGGTGGGCAAAAGAGCCTCTGCGGGTCAGATCTGGCTCGCCAAGTGGGTTGATCTGGCCTGCAGAGGTCCTCCTGCTCCTCTTCCCCCAGACCAATCAGGGCCTGGGGATAAGGGAGCATGAGGTACTTAGAATCAACCCTGGCGATTGACTCTAAGAGCCGTGTACCAGAGAGCATGGAGCGAGAGACTTTGCGCTCCCCGCCCTCTGCCCTAAGGCCAATCAGGGACTCGGGGTGGAGGGAAGTACATGAAATCTCTTTCCGCCCTGCAAGGGGCTTGGGACTTATGTCAACCTCCAGCTGCTCCTCAGCTGGCGAGTGACTAAGCGCAGCATTCCCTTACCTGATTGACCTGAGGGCAGCAGGAGACAGCATGCAAAGTCTCCTCCCACTGCCAGGGATGCAGGCGCCTAGAGGAAACTACCAGCTATTCATAACAGCTAGCAGGGGGCAGGGGCAAAGACTTCATGTGCTCCCCCACCCACAGACCAATCAGAATCTGTGGGCAGGGAAGCACAGAAGTGTCCCGGCCTCACCCCTTCTGCCTGAGGCCTGCCCCTTCCGGGGCAGCCTGGGACCACTTAAAAAATTTCTGAAGTGGCCCCTGGTCAAAAATTATTGCCCATCCCTGGTCAAGAGTGTGTGCTTTTTCACATCTCTGACCAACAAAAAGTTTTACAGACAAAAGTATTAGGCTACGTCTAGACTGGCATTATTTTGCGCAAATGCTTTTAACGGAAAAGTTTTCCATTAAAAGTATTTGCGCAAGAGAGCGTCTAGATTGGCACGGACGCTTCTGCGCAAAAGCACTTTTTGCGCAAAAGCGTCCGTGGCAAATCTAGACGCGCTTTTGCGCAAGAAAGCCCCGATCGCCATTTTAGCCATCGGGGCTTTTTTGCACAAAACAAAACTGAGCTGTCTACACTGGCTCTTTTGCGCAAAAGGTTTTGCGCAAAAGGACTTTTGCCCGAACGGGAGCGTCGAAGTATTTGCACAAGAAGCACTGATTTCTTACATTAGAATGTCAGTGCTCTTGCGGAAATTCAAGCGGCCAGTGTAGACAGCTGGCAAGTTTTTGCGCAAAAGCAGTTGCTTTTGCGGAAAAACTGGCCAGTCTAGACACAGCCTTAGTGATTATTTCACTGTAACTAGCCCAGCATGAGAGTAACCACACATCAAAACAACACTGGATTTATACAGATTGATTTGAATAGCAATGCAAAGTGACTGGACTATTTACTGATGGGTTATATTGTTGCTATGTGTACCAGAAAAAGATATATTACTTAAGTTTGTGTTCTTCTTTTAAGGAAACTAATGTAAAAGAACAAGGAGTCTTGTGGCACCTTAAAGACTAACAGGGTTTTGGGGTGGCATAAGCTTTCATGGGCTGGAACCCACTTTATCAGACACATGTTATAAAAGGAAAGATTCAGCTACTGTTTTACAAACTAAATCACTTAAAATGATGCCCAAAAGTTCCTAATGCAAGTTTTGTCTATCAGTATACTTCCAGACATCAGGACACCTCCAAGCACTTGTTTACAGTCTGAGCTTCTAAAGGCAAAGTAATCTTCATTGTCATTATAATTCAGGAAGCATCCTCTATTTACTTTTTTATCAGGGTCATACAATATCCTTTTGTTTCTCTTAGATGTAAAAAGTAGGGATGTAAAGGACTAGTTGACTATCCGATAAGCAAACGCTTATCGGATAGTTAACATGATAGTTGACTAGTTGCTCCCTCCCTTGCTGCTGCTATCAGAAAGCAAGGGTGGGGGGAGAAGAGGGGAGTACTTAAAAGTGGCAGCGACGCACTGAGCCCAGGGTCAGCTGGGGAGTTCCCAGCTCATCCTGGGATCCAAGCGGCACTCACGCTTTGAAATGCCGCATGGAGCCCGGGATTATCTGGGGACTCACCAGCTGACCCCGGGCTCCGTGCGGAGTGCCAGCTTTGAAAAGTACAAGAGTCCCTAGCTGGGGCTCTCGTGCATTTCAAAGAAGAAGCACAGCATGGAGCCTGGGGCCAGCATGGGACTCTGAGTCCCCCACTGACTCCAGGCTCCATGCGGGTGCTTCCGCTTTGAAATGCACAAGAGTCCACCTTGTCACAAATCATGGGTAGTGTGAATGGTCGGTATGAATGTATGAGTGAATCCATAGCAAGTGAGCTGAAAAGAGGATTATGGACTTGTTTGGTACAGGCAAAAACCCCGCAGGATTATGGACTTTTTTACAACTTTAAGAAAAAGGACTGTGAAATAAAAGAACTGTGTATGCGTGCTGAGGCAGCGTTCCCAGCATTGCCAGATAAGAAAAAGTAACAAGGGTAGAATCTAACCAAGGACAGATCATTGTTTCACACTCATGGTGAGGCAAGCGGTGCAAAAAAACAGATATTTCTGGATCGATCGTGGACACACCAGTAAGAAGGGGGTGTCACTAACGGACATCACCCCACCTGGACTGTGTGTAACCAGTGGATGGCATTTCACTGACTGGCCCCTGCTGAGGGGATATATACCATACCATTTTCCCCCACAAGTTGGAGTCCATCGATTTGGCATATTGGGGTGACATGCACGTCAGACTTCCGCCTCAACCATATTAACCAACATTACCTGGAGTCTGGCCAGCCCCAGAAGGAGAGAAGAGAGAGAGAGAGAGAGAGAGAGAGAGAGAGAGTGTGTGCATGTGCATGTATTCAATTGAATTAAGAATTAGGCTGCTAAATTGGGTTAAGGCTTAGATGTAGATTGTTAATTATTCCATTTAAATATTGCTTTTAATGCCTTTTAATGTTGTTTTAATTGCTTTGTACTAAATAGACATATACATATAGTGCTTTTAAAATTGCTCCTGAATTGCCTGCAATAAAACTTGTTTAAGGTATGTTTAAGATATTGTGGAAGACTCTTTTGTTCTGTGAATGCCAAACTGAAATGGGTAGTGTGATACGGCTTGATCGACCAGATCACAGCGCCCTCTTGTGACACCCTTGGGGCTCTTGTACATTTCAAAGGCGAAACGCGGAAGTGCTTATTGACTAGTCGAGTAGTCGATGGAAATTCCATCGACTACTTGACTAGTAAATTAATTGCCAGTTAACATCCTTAGTAAAAACTATAAATATAAAATGATTGAAAAGGCTTGAGAGGTTCACAGGCTCCTGCCAAGTTGAGCCAAGTTGCTTTGAACTCTATAGCATTTCATAGTCCTGTAATCATAGCAAGAACACCTGGTGATAGAGTGAGCAATCTGACAAAAGAAAAAGATGCTTGAGAGAGGGAAATGGAAGAGACGGAACTAAAAAATATTTGAATACTTACTAATACTTTTAAAGCTTGGCCAGTGAAGAGCAGAACAAGCACGAAGATTCAAACGTATGACGTAAGGACGCCACTTCCTCAGAATCTTTTCTACGGTTTTGTCCTGCACCTTGTGCTTTACTGAAGAAAAATCAATCTAAACAAAATAAATAATTCAGGTATCATACAGGTATAAAAAATGTTTTACATACAAAATACATGAAATATTAAGTACTGTTAGAAATATGCCATATAATCTAATACTTTAACCATGCAAATGCTGAAATACAGTCTCTTATTTACATACAAGTAGTATAATACAGTTTATTAAGAATACTCACATGCATAAATATGCACATAAGTGTTTGCAGGATTGAGGTCTACACCTTATTGTGTGAAGGCTAGCACACTGACCAATCCACAAAGAGGACACATATATAAGTGACCAACACAGAAAAAATTAACTACTGACTTTTGTCCTTCTTGATTTTTCCTTAAGGTTGTCTAACAATTACATTATTTTTTAAAATTAATTTTTAACCTCAGATATATCAGGAATATAATTTTATCTTCCCCTTTTTGCTGAATGATTATAGACCTGGACCAAAGCTAAGCTAAAGAATTAAACATGGGTCAATCTTTAATCAAGCATGCTTCCTCCCCTCTCCCCAGCAGTGTTTATGAAAAGTCTACGTTAATTATGGCTTTCTCTACATTGGCAAGCTTTGTTGAGGAAAAGTGCTTTTTGTCAACAAACTGTGTGAGCGTTCACACTGCAACATGACTTTTGTTGCAAAAATGTCCATTTTCATCAACAAAAAACGTCCTGCTCCACGAGGGACTTTTGTCTTTTCCTCTCCCTGTGTTTGTGACAAACATGCAATGTAGACACCTTGAGGCATTTCACTGATTCTAGCCTCCAGGAAATGACTCATAATTCCCAATCAGATGCTCTAGTCAGCAGTTTGAACTCCACTGCCCTGCAGCCAGATGACCAGCTACACACACTGCCCCCTTACAAGCTCTGCAAAATTTAAATCCCATTTCCTGTTGCCTGAGCACTTGTGGGCTGGCTCAGAGTGCAGTGGTTTTATGGTGTCTTCCAAGATGCCCATGCCTGGCCATTGCACTAAATGCTTCCCCTGCTTAGAGGGCTTCAGAACTTTTGGATCTGATCAGTGTATAGGAAAAGGAGTCTGTCCAGTCCCAGCCGCAAGTGACCTGCACATTTCTCAAGCTTTGTATGAGTCGAACATGCTGCAGTGAAGAGCAAAGATTAAAGAACTCAGATCAGCCTATCATAAGGTCTGAGTGGTGAACCAACGCTCCAGAGCTTCACCAAAGACCTGCTATTTTTATAAGGAGCTGGACACTATCCTTGGTGGTGACCCCCCTCCATTGCCAAGAGCCCCATGGATACTTCAGTGGGCAAGGAGGCAATACCCTGAGGACCTAAATTGAAGAATAAAATTGTAGATGAAGAATTTGAGGTAGACGAGGACCAGGAGCTCCCCTCTGGGATTGCCTGAGTGTGTCTAATAGCCAGGAACTATTCTCCACTGCAGATGGACATAACCAGTCTGAGCAACCTTTTTCTGAGGACCAGGAAGTAGGGGATGAGATGCAGAGTAAATAGCCATGGCTCATAGAGTGCAGGGCCAAGGGCATGGAAAAGTGGGAGGCTGACTGTGTTTCTGTGAGCTGCATGTATCTCTGTGTAGCTAATCGATATGGTCGAACAGGATGTTGATGCTCACTGTGAGCTCAGTGGAATCCTGCAGAGAGATGCTATCAAAACTGTTCCCGAGATACTTGTAAATTTTCTGCCACAGATTCCATAACAGTGCAGCTTTGTCCCCTCTTGCATTGCAGGACACCAGCCTGTACCATTCAACAATCACTTGTGCAGGAACCAAAGAGGGACATAGATGGGCTGAGCAGCCCTGGAAAGGGCAGGCTGCAAGGCCCCCGCCACCTCAGGCCAGCCCAGAAGAAAAGTCAGCAGGTGGGCTATGTGGCCCCTGCCACTGTGGGCTAGCCGAGGGGAGCAGCAACTGGCCAACTCCACCTCCTGCCCTGAGTCCCCCACCTCCTGCCTTGAGCCCCCCCATACCTCCTAATCCACTGCCCTGACTTCTGCACCCGCAACACTCCCATAAGCATTCACACATTCCTAACCCCCTGCACTGGCTCCTGCACTTGCCACCCCCTGCCCTGAGCCCCTCCTTACCCCCAACATTGGCTTCTGCACCCTGCACACCACCAGCCTCCTGCCCTGGGTCCCCACATTCCCAAACCCCTGCCCTGACTCCTACTCCTTCCACAACTACAGCCTCCTGCCCGGAAGGACCCAAG
Source organism: Pelochelys cantorii (assembly GCA_032595735.1). Taxonomy (NCBI): domain Eukaryota; kingdom Metazoa; phylum Chordata; order Testudines; family Trionychidae; genus Pelochelys; species Pelochelys cantorii. The sequence goes on along the minus strand of CM064326.1, from coordinate 324,226,204 downwards.
CAATATCTGGTAAATCTAGTTTTTTTAATAAAGTTGACATAAAATATTAAACCTCTAATGTCACAATTGCAAGTAGTCTGACTTACATCAGTCCATATTGAACTAGCCTGTGTCAGCAACATCCAGGATCGACTAACTTGAGCACATCTTGCCAGATCAATTAAATCGATATAATGGAAGATCTAAGATAGAAAAACAGAGGCATGAAAATAAAAAATATTGCTTAAGAAATACCATTAGACTTAAAAAAAAACAACATATATTTAAAATCCAAAACAATAAGCTTAAAATGCTTCTGTCAGCTATTTTATGTGACTGAAATAGGTAATGCAGAAATAGGCTCTACTTTCCCCTCTAGACCCATGTCAAATAAGGCATTATATAGCCAACTTATGACTGAGGCTACGTCCACACTACAGGGTTTTGGCGCAAAAACAGCTGTTTTTGCACAAAAACCCACAGAGCATCCATACCTCAAGCGCATTTTTGCGTAAGTAAATTTATAGTAAATCAAAAGAACAGAGGGGGTTTTGGGGTGTAGGTATTCCTCTTTCTACAAGGAATAACTCCTTTTTGCACAAGAGTTCTTGCACAAAAAGGTGTGTGTGGACGGGCAACAGGCGTTTTTTATGCAAAAAGAGCCAATTGAAAAAAGCACAGGTGCTCTGGTGGCTATTCTGTGAATAGCAATCAGAGCTTTCTTTCAAGAGCATATCCATGCAGTCTGGACGCTCTCTTGCGATGCGCTTTTGTAATGTGGACGCACTCATGTGCAAGAAGTTTTTGCGGAAGATCTCTTCCGCAAAAAGCTTCTTGCGCAAGAAGCCTGCAGTGCAGACATAGCCTGAGTGCCTAATATGGCAATCAAAGGATCAGTTTTCTTATCTAACCAAGTCATAAGAGGAAGATGTGTAAAGGAGCCGCAGGAATGATAATAGATCTCCTTGTCTGTAGCCCCTTTCATAGGCCTAGCTCAGCTCAGGCAAAGTTTGCATGAAATTTACCCCACAGATCTCTTAAGAGCCTGATACTGCTTGATAGGCTGTGTTAATAGGCTCCACAAGGTAACTCTTTTGGTCACAGTCTGTATCCTACACATATCAGTGTGAATTTTCTGTTCCACATCCCTCTTATATTATTGATTCTCAAAAATTACATCACCACAAAAATTTTGAGCGTAGCAACTTAGAATAACCTTGTTTGAAAAGTGGCTGGTTCTCTGCCTGCAGTTACTTCTCCTGGAACTTAAGGAGGGAGAAGCAGAAGTTACTCACTTCGTGCAGTAATGGTGGTTCTTTGAGATGTGTGTCCCTATGGGTGTTCCACTCATGCACTGGTGCATCCTAGCATCGGTGATTGAAGATTTTTCTAAGCAGTGCCCTGCCATGCTGCACTGCACATTCTGATTGCGTTTGCGGTCCCTCTGTTCCTTCTCTACCATGGACAAAACCCCATAGGAGCTCCAAAATAGAGGAGGAGGGAGGATAGAGGAGCACCCACAGGCACACACATCTCAAAGAACCATTGTTACCACAAAAGGTGAGTAATTTCTTCTTCGAGGGCTGACCCTGTGGGTGCTCCACTTGAGGTACCTGAAGAGCAGTGTCCAGTTCAAGGAGGAGGGCTTTGAAGCTGTGTCCCCGACAGGTTGTAGAGAGCATCACCTGACCAACCACAGTAACAGAATTGGGCCAGTAGTTATGGCTAAATGACTGGCAAAGGGTGCTCGGAGGATCAGGTTGCTACCCGGCAGATATCCATAAGTGGAACATTATTGAAGAAGGCTGTAGATGCAGCTACAGCACTGATGGAATGGGCCATGATGGTTCACAGTGGTTGTTTATTGTGAATACTGTAACAGGTATGGATGCAGGAGGAAATCCATCTGGATAGACGTTGAGAAGATATGGCTTCACCTTCTTTCTACAATGTAAGGGAAAAGTCTTGTGGATTTTCTCCACGGTCTAGTTTTGTCAAGGTAGAAGGCGATGGTTTGTCAAACATTGAGTGTGTGGAAAGACGCTTGGAGAGAGTTCTCATGCAGTTTAGGAAAGAAGGTAGGTAAGTGAATAGGCTCGTTGATATGAAAAGAGGAAGAAATTTGACATAAAGTCTTAAAGTCACCCTGTCTTCGGTAAAGATGATGTGGGGGAAGGTGCTCAGCCATCAGGGAAGCTATTTTCCCAACACGTCTGCCAGATGTTACTGCCACAAGATACACAGAGAAGTGATGGCTAGTGGTTCAAAGAAGGGTGTGTGTCTCGTAAGGCTTTTGAGCACATGGTTGAAATCCCAAAGTGTGATGGGAGGTCTAATTGTGGGAAAAATATTATGGAGGCCCACAATGAATTGTTCGGTAATAGGGAGTAAAAAAAAGAGAAGCCATCTATGGGGTCATGAAATGCTGAAATTGCAGCTACATGAACTTTTATTGAACTAAGAGATAACCCCGATTCCCTTAGTTCAAGTAGGTAGTCTAGTATGTTGGAAAAACGAGCAGTGGTGGGAGAGAAGTTGTGCCTGTGTTGGGACCCTAAGGAGAACCATTTCCATTTACAGGTATGAGTCTGTCTGGTAGTGGACTGTTGGCTGTTTATTAATATCTATTTTACTTTGTCTGAATAGAAGGTTTTGGCATCATGGAGGCATGGAGTAGCCATACCTTCAGATGGAGTGTTGTTGGATCTTGATGTAATGGGCATAGTGTGCGTCCATGATCTTGGGGGAGGAAATTGTAGCATGGTGGGAATGTGTGTGGATTGCAGCCAATCAGTCGAGGTATGGGAGACAAGTCTGTCTCAGTATGACGTGGGCTTAGTTGTTGAATTTTCTGAATGACCCATGGCATGAGAGGTATTGATAGAAATGCATAAAAGAGAGACGTTTCCCATCTTAGAAGGAAGGCATTGCCAAGGGATCCTTTCCCATGGCCTACTCTGTAGCAAAATAGGTGACATCTGTGATTGTGTGAGGTTGCAAAGAGATTGATGTTGGGGTAACTCCATTGCAATATATGGAGAGGAGAACTGCAATGTTTATCTCCCACTAGTGTTGATCAAAAAAAATTGCTGAGATTGTCTGCTGTGACGTTGAGGGCTCCAGATAGGTAGGTTGCTATAACAGTGATGCAATACTGGATGCCCCAGTTTCATAATTTGACTGCTTTGTCGCAAAGGGAATTGAATCTGGCCCCTGCTCTGGCAGTTGATGTAATACATACATGCTGTGTAGTCTGTCAGAATATGGATAGTTTTGCTCTGAATGTGTAGGAGGAAACACTAGCAGGTTTAGCGAACCACTCTGAGTTCCAGGAGGTTAATGTGGAGTTTGGCATCTTGAAGAGACCACTTTCTCTGTGCAGTGTGGGTGTCTAGGTGCACTTCCCCAGCCCATAAGGAAGGCATCTGTAGTTATAGCAGAAGTTGGAACCAGTTGTTGGTAGGGGACGCCCTGTAGCATATTGTGGGGCTGGGTCCTACAATGTAGAGACGAAAGAATGTAGTGAGGGAGAGATATTTTCTTGTGTAATGTGTCTCTGGAAGGAACATATTTGGTGGCCAGCCATGCCTGACAGCATCTCATGTGAAGTCTTGAGAACATGACTATGTAGGTTGTGACAGCCATGTGGCCCAGGATTTGGAGACAGGTGTGTACTATGTACAGTGAAGAACAAACTGTATTGATGAGGGCAATCAGTGTGTCGAGTCTGGTGCCCTTGATGAGGCAGCCATCTAAGTATGGGAATAAAATTACCCCTAGACAACATAAGTATGCCGTGACTACTGTGAGCATTTCAGTGAAGACTCTTGGTACTGTTGACAAGCCAAATGGGAGGACTTGGTATTGGTAATGGTTGGTACCCCTGTAAAGAGTAGAAACTGTCTGTGTGTAGGATGGATGGTTATATGAAAATAAGTGTCCTGAAGGTCAAGGGCTGAGAACCAATCTCTGTTGTCTAACATCTGTATGATCGTTGCTGGTGTTACCATTTTGAACCTTTGCATACACACTTGCTCAGTTTTCTGACATTGAGCATAAGTCTCCATAATCTTGTTTTTAATGTGTGAGGAAGTATTTGGAATAAAAGCCTCTTCCTTGGTAAGGCGGCGGAAAAGGAGGTTACTCACCTTCCTGTAACTGACGTTCTTCTAGATAAGCGTCCCTGGGGATGTTCCACATCAAGCGTTGAGCGTCCCAGCGCTTCTCGACGGAGTTTTCTCAGCAATGTATCGGGGGCTGTGCATGCGCAGAGCATGCAAGCCTCCCTCAGTACTATCGCGCATGCGCGGCCCCCCCTCCCTTCAGTTCCTTCTCTATCCGGAACCCGGCAAACAATATATTAAGATGTTATCATAAGGGCATTCCGAAGTAGATGGGAGGAAAGGGGAGTAGTGGAGCACCCCGAGGGACGCTCATCTCGAGGAACGTCAGTTACAGGAAGGTGAGTAACCTTGTCTTTGTCGAGAGGCATCCCTGGGGGTTGCTCCACATAAGGTGACTACAAGCAATATTTTCTTATGAAGGCAGGGACTTCGGATCAGGTAAGTATGCCGTTTGTAGTACAGCTTTTGCTAGTTTGGCATGCTGGAGGGGTCCTGAGGTAAGTGCATAATGTTTTGCAAAGGTGTTTTCTGATGACCACATGGCTGTTGCACATATATCATGCAGTGGGATTTTCCTCAGGTAAGCAACGGACGTGGTGACTGCCCTTTTGGAGTGTGCCCAAATCGGCATTGGCAAGGTAACTCGTTTAGCGAATAACAAGTAGCAATGCATTCTGAGATCCAATGTGACAATCTCTGTGATGAAATTTGTTTTCCTTTACTATGATCTGCAATGGAGACGAAAAATCAAGAAGAGGATCTGAAAGATTTTGTTCTGTCGATGTAGAAGGAGAGAGCCCTCTTGACATCTAGGGTGTGCACCTGGGCTTCAAATGCATTAGCGTGGGGTTTTGGAAAGTATACTGGTAAGTATATTGTCTGATTCAAGTGGAAAGGGGAGTACACCCTGGGGAGGAATTCTGGGTGTGGTCGCATCATGACCTTGTCCTTAAAAAAATATCGTGAAAGGTGGTTCTGCCATCAGGGCAGCCATTTCGCTCACTCTGCAGGCTGATGTTATTGCTATCAAGAATGCCGTCTTTAAGGATAAATGGCGTAGGGAACATGTCGCCATGGGTTCAAATGGTGGTTTTGTGAGGGTTGTTAATACCACGTGTAAGTCCCAAGGCTCTTGAGAGGGTGCCACCTCTGGGTATAGAGCCTGGAGACCTTTCAAAAATCACTTGGTTACTGGGTGTGCAAAGACTGTAGCGTCTTCCACTGTTACATGGAAGGTTGCAATGGCTGCTAGGTGGACCCTGATTGAGCTGAGGGAGAGATGTGAGTGTTTGAGGTGTAGCAGGTATTCCAGTATATCAGGAAGTGGAGCATCTTGTAGTCGTATGTTACGAGAGGTTGCCCAGTGAACAAATCAAGCCCACTACTCATGTATGTTTTTCTTGTTGTAGGTGCTCTGCTTTGTAAGAGGACATCACGGACTTGTTGAGAGCACTGAAGTTCTATGCCCATGAACCATCTAGGCACAACGCCTTGAGATGGAGTGTGGAAAACTGTGGGTGAGGATACATGATCCCTGGTTGACAGAAAATGTTGGGATCGTTCGGAAACGTGATTGGTTATGTATTGCTAGCCTGTGTAGGAAGGGAAACCACGGCTGTCGGGGCCAGCAGGGTGCAATGAGGATAAGTTTTGCTTTGTTGTTCAGAATCTTTACGAGGACTCTGTTGAGGAGAGGAAATGGGGGAAAAGCGTAATGTAGGAGTGCATTCCAGGTTATAACAAGAGCATCCCCAGAGGACTCTTTCCCCATGCCCGCCCTGGAGCAATAAGCTGGGCATTTTTTTTTGATTGAGGTGGCAAATAAATCTATATCTGGGAAACCGCATCGGTTGAAAATGTTGGTGAGGAGTGCATAGTCGAGTTCCCATTCGGGCTCTTGTGGCAGGGCTCTGCTGAGGGCATCTGCTGTTGAACTGAGGACCCCAGGAATGTGGCAAGCAGATATGCGAATGTCTCTGGCTAGACACCAATTCCAAAGCGCTATCGCTTCCAGGCATAGAGTGTGTGATCAGGCACCGCCCTGCCTCTTTATATAGAACATGCATGTGGTGTTGTCTGTGTATATTTTTACGTGTATTCCTGTGACATTGGGTAACAGTTCTTGACATGCCAGATGAACTGCCCTGAGTTCGAGGGCACTGATATGGAGCAAGCAGTCTGCCGGAGACCATAGGCTGTGTGCTGTGCGGCTTTCTGTATGGGCACCCCAGCCCATAAGGGATGCATCTGTGGTGACAACTACAGAGGGGTCCAGGGTTTGAAAGGGGATGCCTATGCACAGGATGCATGATTTTGTCCACCAGTGTAGGGATGCTTTCACTGGGTGTGGTAGTGTGAGCATTTTGTTCATACGATGGACATGTGGCTTGTACTTGCGTGGGAGCCAACCTTGGAGGCATCTCATAAAGAGATGTGCATTTGGGACCACAGGATTGTATGATGCCATGTGACCTAATAGTTGAAGGCAGTCGTAAACCCTTACTACTGGCATCTCTTGAAGCAATCTTGCAAGTTGACTGATGTGAGTGAATCTGTTTGTTGGCAGACCGGCTCTGGCTGTGATTGAATTGAGCTGAGCTCCGATGAACTGGATTGTTTGGGTTGGCATGAGTGTTGATTTGCTGTAATTTATTAGGAAGCCTAATGACTGAAGGCAGGTTATCACAGTGATGGTATCTTGATAACAGTCTTGACTGGTCCTCGCTTTGATAAGGCAGTCGTCTAAGTACGGGTAAATTGTGATTCCTTGTTTTCTGAGGTGAGCAGCGACAGCCGCTAGCATCTTCGTGAATACCCTTGGTGCAGTGCAAAGACCAAAGGGTAGTACCATGTACTGGTAGTGTTGGAGACCTAAGGTGAAACGAAGAAAATGTCTATGAGAGGGGCGAATGGATACATGAAACTATGCATCCTGCAGGTGGAGACAAGAAAACCAGACTCCAGAGCTGGGATAATAGTATTTAGGGTGACCATTTTGAATTTCTGTTTCCTTATCTATTTATTTAGTAACTGAAGATCAAGGATTGGCCTCCAACCACCTGTCTTCTTCTCTACAAGAAAATAATGTGAGTAGAAACCGGTTCCATAGAACTCTTGGGGTACTGGTTCTATGGCTCCTAATTCGAGAAGATGATCAATTTCTTGTTGTAAAATGAGAGGGGTCCCTGAAGAGGGACGGGGTGGGTGATTGGGGAGGAGGGGGGAGAGAAAAGGGATGGTATAACCAAGGGAGATAGTTTGAGTTACCCACTTATCAGTGGTAATAGATACCCAATTTAAAAGGAAAGGTAATGAACAAAATAGGAAAGGTTTGGAACTAATCTCAAGCTCTGGTGCATGTGATGTAGTTTTACATCTCTCAATGTAGTTTTACATTTGTTTCAAATTTGCTTGCTGGGTTGGGATGAGTGGTTGGGGTTATTAGTCCGAGGGTGCCGTCTGTATTGCCTGCTGCGCCCCCTTTATTGGTCCGGGGCATGGTCTTTCTCTGGTACTGGTAAGTGAATTGCAGGTACCTAGGTCTCTGATATGGTTGGTACCTGTACTGTCTCTGTCTCGTCATAGGGGTTTGGATACCGAGTGACCGCAATATGGCTCTGGAATCTTTCATCGACTGGAGCAGTTCATTGGTCTTTGTAGAAATTAGCTTTTCTCCATCGAACAGAAGGTCTTCTGCCGATGGTTGCACTTGGCAGGGAAAAGCAGAAGAGCTGAACCAAGAGGCTCGTCTCATAGTGACTGCTGTTGCCGTAGTCCTTGTCGCCATGTCTGCTGCGTCAAGTGTGGCTTGCAGGGCTATTCGTGATATTATCTGGCCTTCTGAAACAAGAACCTGAAACTGTGCCTTTTTTCTGTCAGGGATATCTTCAATAAAAGTATTGAATTTTGTATAATTATTGAAGTCATATCTACTTAATAAAGCAGCATAGTTCGCCACTCTCATCTGAAGAATGGCAGAGGCATAAATCTTTCCGAATGTGTCCTGACATTTATTGTCCTTTTCGGATGGGGTGGAACGATTTTGTTGTTTGTTTCTCTGCTGTACAGCATCTACTATGAAGGAGTAGGGTGGAGGGTGAGAAAAGAGGAATTGAGAACCCTTGGAGGGAACATAGTATTTTCGATTGGCTTTCCTGCATGTTGGTGGGATGGATGCAGGTGTTTGCCATAGGGTTTAGCAGGCTCCAAGATGGCTGGATTAACAGGAAGTGCCATCTTTGTTGCTGTACTGGGCTGGAGGATGTTAGTGAGCTCATGTTGAGAAACCTGAACTTCTTCCATAGATATATTCAAATCAATAGCAACTCTTTTAAATAAATCTTGGAGAGATCATCAGTGGTATGAGTAGCAGGTGGTAACAATGCCTGCTCTATGGCTGAGGCTGCGCTTGAATGTAATATAGATGTAGAAGCTGACATCGGAGAGCAATGGCTTTCGCTGTCAGTTTCCCTCATAGAGGTGTGAGGTGACAGGTTTAAAGGAGAGCAGGGTTTCGCCATATGCTTCGTCTTACGTGGTCTCTTTTTATATTGTTGAGGTAGTTGATTGAACATTTGCCACTGTGGGGGGCAAAGCATAGGCAGTGGCATCCAAAAATAAGGAGCCAAGGAAGCCATTTGTGCTCCAAAAAAATCTGGTTGTTGCTGAAAAGCAGACCATGTAGAGCCCTCCATATATGGCTGAGGTGAAAAGGCAGGCAAACATTCCTCCTCGTCCTCAGAAGGGGGAGAGAAAGTCAGAGTAATCAAAGAATGGAGATTGAGGATGTATGTTATCAGTCAAATTATGCGAATGTAAAGTGGGAGAGATTGCCAGGTCTTTGTGGTCCTTGTGGCTAATGAGGGGAGTATGCAGCATGGATAGCTCTGCTGACTGTAAACAAGTTGCCGGGCTGCTGAGGCAGCACTCATCTGAGGTGTTGCCCCTGGTAACGGGAGAGGGGGGCCAGCACCCAGCGGTTGGTCTGTGAGGGGATTTCTCTGTGTTGTGATAGGAGCGGGAAGATCTCCTATGGCCCGTGGTAGGGCAAGCACTGACGTCTCAGACAGCACGGAGTGTGAGGCAGGCATGGGAAGACCTGTTGCCTCAGTAAGGGCAGACTTTTTTTCATTTTTATTGCCCTTTTCGTGCTCACTCGAAGTGCATGGGAAGTCAAACGTGCTCAAGCAGTTATTGCCTGAGCAGTGTGTCTTTCTCCCCTCAGTGTGCTGCTTTCTGGGCTGCTGACTCAGAGAGCTCATCCCTGCCTTTGATGGCTTAGGGGACGTTTGCCTCATAGGTGTATTGCTCAGACCTGAGCCCAGGTCAGAGCTATGGAGTTTGTCCTTGTCAGAGAAGGACATTTTAAGTCGCAGCTGTCTGTCTTTGCGCATTTTTGGCTTAGCGCAGTCAGTGACAGGCATTAAATTCTTGCAGAGCCCGCAGCTTTCAAAGCTGGGTGGCTGGAGGTCACAGTTCAAGACTGCAGGTGATTGGGGTTTGTTTGTTTTTTTAGACTAACTCTAAACAAGTAAATTAGTTAACTACTAACAGGAACTGTGGAAATAAACTAACTCTAAACAACTATTTGAAGAAAGAAGTTTGTGAGGAGAAATCTTTGCGAGAGCAAGAGAATTCTGTCTGAAGCTGGGGGGTGGTAGAAAGGAACTGAAGGGAGGAGGGCCGCGCATGCGCGATAGTACTGAGGGAGGCTCGCACGCACCGTGCACCCCCCCCAATACATTGCTGAGAAAAATCCGTCGAGAAGCGCTGGGGCGCTCGATACCTGATGTGGAGCACCACCAGGGACGCCTCTTGACGAAGGACCGGTTCTACAGCTCCTAGTTATAGGTGTTGAACTTCCAAATGTAAAATGTTCTTATGGGAAGGATCCCTGAAGAGGAAGGAGGATGGGTAAGAGAGATGGAAGTAAAATGGATGGAGCAACCTTGTTTTATGATTTCTAGAAGCCATCGATCCAATGTTATGCCGGTCCAGTGGTGGAAGAAGAGCCACACACGATGGGTGAATTAAAGGTTGGGTGGCATGACTTATAGTGTTAGGGCGATGTTGCTCAGGCCCCTGACCAAACCTTCAAAACTGCTTTTTGGAGATGTACAGCTGGTTCACTGAGGTCTGTTGTTATTGTGACCTGCATCTCTGCTGTCTTTGCTTATGCCTGTAATCAAAAGGTCTTCGGGTCTTCTAAAAGTCTCTCTGTCTAGGGTAAGGGTTGTACCTCTGCCATTTGTTTGGGAGAGTGTACATGCCAAGGGTCCTTAGGATCATGCAACAATCTTTCATAGTATGTAAGACCTCATCAGTATTGGTGGGGCAAAAAAGTGGGACCTATCAAAAGGAAGATTCCCCACGTTCATTTGGAGTTCTTTAGGTATACTAGAGGCCTATAAACGTGAGTCCCTGTGCAGAACTATGGCAGTTGCCATGCTGTGGGCTGCTATGTCTGCCACATCTAGAGAAGTATGGAGGGCTGTATGGATAATTGTGTGGCCCTCCTATATAATAGCTTACAGTTGAGGGTGGTTTTGGTCTGGGAGGTACTCCAAGATGTCCTGTAACTTGGAGTAGCTATAGTCAGAAAAGAGTGCTGAATAGTTGGCTACATGGAGTTATAAGGTTGATGAGGAATAAACTTTCCTTCCAAAAATGTCCAAACGCTTATGGTCTTTGTTGTACAGTGTGGAATGGGATTGTGGATACTTAGCCTTATGGTGTTGTACATAATAATGTCATTACTGATAATGCTGCATGAAGAATATGCTCCTTCAGGTGCTAAATTAGCAACCCAACATCTGCAAGGTTCCCAGTTATGTACAGAAGGTTTTCATTTGGCTATCTTCTATTTCAGGTGGGGTACCACCTGCAGCTGTCTTACCCAGCAACAATAAGCAAGGCACTGATAACAAATCATAGCCTGCCTTTCCTTAGGGAGGTCCTGGCAGGTATCAGTCTTAAAGTAGGCTCTTCTCATGAAATAAGAGTGGAGGTCTGCTCTCCTTCCTCACCAAGTGAGCTGGGCTCTTCATTGTAAACCCCTCCCTCTAGTGCTGCTACCTGCTGCTGATGCAGCAGGGTAAAACTGACAGCCCACAGCAATTCATTAACCCTTTCCTAGTCAGTGTGGGTTTGTATACCTCATCACACTGGGTTTTACTGGCTAAAAGTGCCGTGAGCACTAAGGGTATGTCTACACTAGCCCCCTAGTTCGATCTAGGGAGGCTAATCAGGGAGACCGAAATTGCAAATGAAGCGCGGGATTTAAATATCCCGCGCTTTATTAGCATGTTCCCGGCCGGTAGCCATTTTAGAAATTGACTAGCCCGAAGTAACTACCCGTGTCTACACGCAGCAGTGAAACGGGATTCCGAATTAAAGCCCTAAATCAAATTAGCTGGTATTCCTCCTGCAATGAGGTTTACCAGCTAATTCGATTTAGGGCTTTAATTCGGAATCCCGTTTCACTGCTGCGTGTAGACACGGGTAGTTACTTCGGGCTAGTCAATTTCTAAAATGGCGACCAGCCGGGAACATGCTAATGAAGCGCAGGATATTTAAATCCCGCGCTTCATTTGCAATTTCGGTCGCCCTCATTAGCCTCCCTAGATCGAACTAGGGGGCTAGTGTAGACATACCCTAACAGATAATTCAGTCATTTTCTTTAAACACTGTATCAAATAAAACTCCATCTATTACACAAACTTTTAGCAACCTGCAATATTGCTCTTTCTTGTATATTTGACATTTCATCTTTAACTGTTTCTGAAGTAGAAGAATATTGTTCATCATCCTGTTTTTCAAAACATTCTTCCTGGTCTCCCTTTATCAAACGCTGAAAAAAATAACACAAGAGAATTATAATTATCCTTATCCAAATGAAAGTGTCATCTTTACTTATGAACTGAATATGTTCTGAAATATTATAAAAGTATAATATATCATTTCTAAATTCAATTAGTTTTTAATTCATAGATTTAAACATCTATTTAAAAAAATAATAACGAATATGACTCCAACAATCTCATGATGAAGTTCATGAGGTGTTTTACAAATACATGTACAGAGTATTGTGCATTTTAGGACACCTGTTTAATACTAGTTTGAATATACAGTACAGTAGAAATGTAGTTATTTGTTGTGTAAAAGAGAAGGGGAAGATGAAAGCAAGACAAACCAAAGAACAATGGGAAGGCAGATTAGGAAGAAGGGAAGAACAGATGGGAAAAGCGTTAGTTTTAGATTGGATCTTTCCCTCATGAGCAGTTTGTATCTCTCTTGCTTTTTAATTTTTTTTATTATAATAAATAAAAGCCTGTCCATGAACCATAGAAGGGAATGAGAGTTTTTTAATGACTTCAGGGCTATCGGATCAGGGCTTAAATCATGCTTTCAAGTAACTTAAAGCCCAATTCTGCAAAGACTCCCTCTCTGTGCGTTTATTCCTCAAATTCTTTGTAGGGTTGGTGTCTCAATGTTTTCAACAGAAAATGGTAACTGAAGTGGAGACTGGCCAAAAATTGCAGCTGAAAGGGAAACCGTGGGCATGGAAGAAGGAGAAGGAGCCTCAACAGACTAGGTAATCTAATTAAATGAAACCAAAAATGAAAGCATCAACAAACACATTTGATATAATTGAGAAATCAGTGTTTATAATCTTTTCTCTAATATGTTATCTTACCTTTCTAAGAGGAACTACTTTTCATACGGGAAGGATATATTGCAGGAATTTAAAAAAAAAGAAGAAAAGAAAAGAGAAGATATTCTCTAATAATAAGAATACATACGTAAGTGTGCCTTAATAGGTTAAAACAGGGGTTCCCAAACTTTTTGACACGGGGACCAGTAAATCCATTCACGAGCTTTTGGAGGACTGGTAACATTCATTTGCATGTTTGCATATTCATTAAGCAAATGATGAATATTCAAATAAGTTGTTTCTGGTCCTCCCAAAGCCCGCAGTGCCAGCGTGAGCAAAGCTTTTGATACAGTCACCCACAATATTCTTGCCAGCAAGTTAAGGGAATATGGATTGGATAAATGGACTGTAAGATGGATAGAAAGATGGCTAGATCAGGATTTCCTAAACTTTTTACTTTAGTTGGAACCCGTTTTTTTTCAGTACTGTTTTTTGCAGCCCAAAAATATAAATGCATATAAAAAAAATAATGAAAAATGAATAAATGTTCAGTGTTTCACCAGGCTGCATCCTCCACCCAGCCAGGGCGAGGGCTTGGGGGACCCGGCGCCACATGGGCACTCCAGGAGGCGGGAGCAGGAGCAGATTAGGGGTAGGGTATCTGGCTAGGAAGGAGGGTGCAAGGAGGGGTAGGGTTGCCGGTTTTGTACCAGACAGTCCGGTATTTCAGGGTTTTGTCCGGGAAACAAATTGAGAAATTACCAGACATATAAAATGTCTGGTATTTTCTAATTAGGTCAGTTTTATTATAATTAGGTATATCAGTCCTTCGCTGCGAACTGCCTGGTTGGTAGATGTGCTCACACTACCTGAGTGTGTCTACCTGCCAGGCAGTTCGCAACTATTCGAGTGAGGGTATGGGGGGGGGGAATGGAATCCCCGCCGGACTCACTCGTCTGCCAGGGTCTGCATGTGCCCGGGTCTGTCCCGCTCCCCCCCGCTTCTCCTCCCAATCTCCCCAGTCCAGCCCTGCTACCCTTGTCCAGCCCTGCATCCGGCAGCCGATTCCCCCCGCCCCCCACCAATCTCCCCCGGTGAGCCCTGCTCCCTCAACGACCCCCCGACCAGCCCCCCTGCCTCCGTCCAACCCTGCTTCCAGCAGCTGGTTCTCCTGTCCTTCTCCTCCTGATCTCCCCCGGCCAGCCCCTCCGCTCCCCATCCAGCCCTGGTTCTGCCGCCTGCCCTCCCCGATCTCCGCTGGACAGCCCCGCTGCCTCCAACCCTGCTTCCGCCGCCCACCCGCCTGCCCAGATGTCCATGGGACAGCCCTGCTATCCCCAACCCTGCTTCCGCCGCCCACCCGCCCAGATCTCCGCAGGACAGCCCCGCTGCCTCCAACCCTGCTTCCGCCGCCTGCCCACCCGCCTGCCCAGATGTCCGCTGCTGCCCCCCACCCTGCTTCCCGGCAGCCGGTTTCCCCCACACACGCACCCCTCCTCCCAGCCCGCCCCACTCTGCTCCCCTCCCGACTGCCACCCTGAGGCCCAGTATTTTTTTCCCACGGCCCGGTACCGGGCCATGGCCCATAGTTTGGGAAACGCTGGGTTAAAAGACACATTTTGCAACCTTGTGGTTCACAATGCAACTAAGGCAGACTCGTGATTCACAATGCTATTGAAGCACATCCAACTGTGGTATATTGGGATACTGGTCCCAAAGTATACAGTTCTGGTGTTCCATTCCAAAATAGGTTAAATTCACTACTGGATAAGGTAAAGAGCAACAGAATATCTCGGGATTAAAATATGTGAAGAGGATAAAAAGGTTGCTATTGCAAAGTACCTGCAGTTCCTGCAGAAAGCTTTAAGAAGCCCAGACTTTCCAAAACTGCTGTCTGAAAAAGGCTCATGGCTAGAGCAGCCAAGAAGTCAATTAATGGTGTCTCTCACCCCAGGTATTCCCATCAGTGGAACTCCATGGAAATTAAAACTGCCCACATAGGATTCATACCTTCTATATCTGTTAACTAACATTTGAACAAGACTGTCAAGAGTCAAGTTAGATGACTTAGCAGTCAGTGAAGTCTAGATCAAATCACAATTAAGTTTACTCGGCACTGCCAAACAGGCCGTTAAAAGTCCAATCAGTGGTACAGTGGGGCCTGGGGCAGGCTCTCTAGCTGTCCTGGCTCTGCACTGCTTTTGGAAGCGGCTGCCAGGTCCCTGCATTCCCTGGGCACATGGCCAGAGACGGGGAGGCTCTGGGCACTGGCCCTGCCCCAAATGCCTGCTCCACAGTTCCCATTGATTGGAAACTGTGACCAATGGGAGCTGTGGGAGATGGTGTCTGCAGGCATAAGAGCAGGGCAGTGCATTGCAGAGCTTCCTTGTCTGTCCATGCACTTAGGGCAGGGGTGAGCAAGACAACCTCCACAGGCCAGATCCAGTCCATCAAGCCAGTGGATCCGGCCCACGGCTGCCTTGCTGCTCCCCTGCCCCCAGGCCAATTGAGACCTGGGGACAGGGGAGCGTGTGAAGTCTCCTCCCGCCGCCAGAGACGTGTGGCATCAGAGGGAATCACCGGCTGTTTTAAATCAGCCAGCTTTTCTTTCCCGCTGCCACACACCCTGGCAGGATGGGGGCAGAGGGCAAGGGACTTTGCACACTCTTCCTGCTTCTAGGCCCTGGTTGGGCCGGAGGTTAAGGGGAGCGCACAAAGTCTCCTCCCGCTGCAGCACCTAGAGAGAACCACCAGCTGTTTTAAAATAGCTGGTGACTCTCTCTAGGCACTGGGCCAGGAGGGAGGAGGGCAAAACTTCACTTGCTCCCCCACCCCCAGACCAATCAGGGTCTGTGGGTGGGGGAACACAAGAAGTCTCTTGGCCCTGCCCCTTCCGTTTGAAGCCCTGCCCCTTCTGGGGTGGCCCATGGCCACTTCACAAATTTCTGAAGTGGGCCCCTTTTAAAAATTATTTCCCACCCCTGATCTAGGAGATGCAGGGCCTAGTCAGCCACTTCCTAGGAGCATGATAAGCACCACCAAGACCCCACACTCCAATCTGCTGCCCCAGCCCTGAGTTTCCCCCCGCAACCTAAACCCTTCATCACTGAGCCCACTCCAGAGCCCACACTCTCAGCTAGAGCCTTCATCCCTCAAACTCCCTAACTTCCTGACCCAGCCAAGAGACCTCTCCAGTACCCCCAAACTCTTAATTCCCAGCCACAGCCTGCACCCCGACACACACCACAACTCCCTCATTTACAGCGAATTTTAAATCATGTCAGTTAACTTGTATCTTCAGAAACATATTCAAACACATGAAAATATTGTAATGCAGACAAACATACTAAAAGCAGAGACAGAAATGCTGTCTGAGCCGCTGGAGGTAATGGGTTTTGCTGGCATAGAGAGGAGTACCTGACATCTCCCTGACCCAGCTTTGCTTAAACTGGCCTACATTTTTTTAAACAATATTAAGATACCTTTTAATTGAAGTTGAAAAGCATTCTGTTGATGGAAAAATTCTCTTGTGATTAGAATACCACAAATAATAGAAGCACTTAGAATGTATTTTTAGAGGTGAAAGTTTGAGAAGATAATTTTTAAAAAACATAAAAACTGCAACCCTGCAAAGCAATTCCAGCATTCATTAAAAGGGTTTTATGTTTAACAAATTGTTTGCACAGTGCTTTGAAAATGCAGTGTTACCAAAGTACTAAGTAACTGGTGTGGTGGCAACAGTATGGTAGAATGGCTCATTTTAATATTATGTGTATAAGATTACTTTCCCAGAACAGCATCAGTTCATAGAAGTATATTCTTTAATCATTCAGCATGTTATATTTAAAATTCTATGTAATGTACCTCAAAATATGCTTTTGTTTTTGCGGAACTCTGAGCCTCTGCATGCCACGCCTTTAGGATAATTTTGTTCAAATTGTCATTAAAGACCTTTTGTATCCTCATTGCTGCCACTAGAAAAAATGTATTTCATTACAAAAGTTATGAAAGTAAGGACCTTCTTTCTGAATAAATATTTCAGCTAGATGTCTTTGAAGAAATGCAATTCTGTATACAACCACCTCTAAAGATGTATTACTGTCCACAACAATGTTCTTTATAATGAAACAAGCAGCAATCGCACTCTCATAATATATGTACTGGTTCATACAAATAAAGTAAGTTACCAGGCAAAGCAAAAAATCGTTATATGATCTTATTTTACTAGCTATTTATAAAGGCATGATTAAACTGTAAACTGGATCTGCCAAAACCAGGAAGTTCACCAATTCTTTAGTTCCAGAACAAATACCAAGTCTGAAGAGTGTCGTCAAAGAAAAAAAAACAAAAAAAATACACTGCCCTCAGCAAAATGGAAGAGGACATAACTCACTTGTGCACTTTACATGTAACACTTTGAAAGTATGCAAGTTTAAGAACAATGAAGACAAATTAGTGTTTTCAATATAATTTTAAAATGTAGTCTTAACATAACTCTATGAAAGTTTTGTTTTCTATTTCATATTTTAAATGTGATAGTTCTTTGTGAAATACGTGTGGTCTGAATTTTTTATTTAAAATATTTGATTTTTAATAACTTGAACTAGTTTCAGAATAAAAATGGTTTAAAAGGGACTGTCAAACCACATGCTGGTATAAAACTGGTAGATTCTATCTTTGTATCGTGATTATACTCCAAAGAATGTTCTTAAAAACTGTCACTCATTTCCAACAAAAATTCTTGTCTCTTTTTTATGTGGTTTATATAACCCTTTTTATTTGATATTTTTTTCCTTTAAAATTACGTATTTTGCAACAGATTTTAAATAATTTGTATATTTCACAGACAGAAGACACTACACAAATATATGAGCCAAATTCTGTTTTCCTTTTAGTATGAGTACTGACACAAGTGTTATTCCCAACCCTGCAAACTCTACGGGTACATCTAGACTACGTCGCTATTTCAGGATACCAGAAGTATCCCGAAATAGCAACACCGCATCTTTACACAGCGCCAAATTTCAAAATAAGCTCTTTCGACTCGGAATAAGGAACTCAATTTGCATAGTGCAAATTGCATAGCTTATTCCAACAGAAGGGTGCTGTCTAGACGCACCCTAACTCATCCCAATAGCTCTTGCTCATATGAGTAGTCACATTTATCTGAGGCTATATCTACGCTACAAAGATAAATCGGAAAAACAAACACAATTTGTGGTACACAAATTATGTATCATTTTCCAATTTATTTCTGAAAGAGGCTTTTCTGAAATTTGGACTGTCTACACAGGGCCAAATTTCAGGAAAAAGCCCTCTTTCGGAACATCCCTTCTTCCTCATAAAATGAGGTTTACAGGGATGCTGAAAAAACACGTCCGCTTTTCCGAAATTTTTTTTTGGAAAAGCGGACGTGTTCCTTGGACGTGGCAGAGCTTTTCCGGGATACCTCCTCTGGTATCCTGGAAAAGCTCTGCAGTCTAGACATAGCCTGAATGGGACTATTTGTTTTAAGTTAAGACTCCTCCTGCAAGCAGAATTCTTAATTGCTCAGTTTTGATATTTTAAATATATCCTAAAAATATTCACACTAAATTTATGTTGCTGTTTTTACTCACCCAAACTGAATTGTATTGAACCTCAAAATGAATAAACTGAACAATTTAAAATACTTCAAACAATTTAGCTGGTTTTTGGGTCACAAGAACTCTTACAAATTAAATGTTTATAAATAACTCAGTAACTTTTTAAGTCATGCAGATGTCACACAGCAGATTTTGACCTAAATTAAACCAGCTCTGCAAGCAGGATTTTAATGTTAGTTTTAAAGACAGATCTTCTATTAAAGCATTTATACCCCTAAAATAATAATTTCATGTCTTATTTTTTATCTAACTGAAAACCCCACAAAAATTTATAAACAAGAAAAAAATTATTTGCTCAGCAGTAAGACATACAAGATCTATTTTTGTCCTATACAAACACTGCAATACAATAATCTAAAACCTTTGAATAACTGAGGCTACATCTAGACTACAGGCTTCCTGTGCAAGCTTTTTTCAGAAGAGATCTTCCGAAAAAACTTCTTGAACAAGAGAGTGTCCATACTGCAAAAGCGCATCAAAAAAGTGATGTGCTTTTTCAAAAGATAGCACCAGACTGCCTGGACGCTATCTCGCATGTAAGCAGGGATTGCTATGGACAGAATGGCCACCAAGGCACCTGTGCTTTTTCCTCTTCCCTCTTCTTCCGAAAAAACTCCCTCTTACCCATCCACACACGCTTTTTGCAAAAGAGCTCTTTCACAAAAAGGCTTCTTCATCGTAGAATGAGGATTACCAATTGCGCAAAAAGCCCTCTGTTCTTTCGATTTACTGTTGAAAGAACGCGCTTGCAGTGTGGACATAACTCAAGTTTTGTTGGAAAAACAGCCATTTTTCCAACAAAACTCTGTAGTCTAGACATAGTCTGATTATGCACAGCGATTAATGAGCTCCATGCACAAAAGTTCAAAGACTCACAGCTTCTGTGTTGCTCAAATACTATTACGCTTTTCTGCTATATATTTGAGAGAGTTTGTCTGTCTGTCTGTTTGTTCAAGAACTCTTCCTCAACAATGAGAGCTAGGACCACCTAATTTGGAATTCCATTTCCTCTTATCATACATAACTTAAGCAGTGTAAGGTCTGGTTGTGCTAGTAAAATGAGATGTGCCTGGAATGGGATTGCATCTCATAAAACCATACAGAAAAGAGACAGAATCATGAGGCAAGTGAAAGGGACTGGCTGGGGGCATTTCCCCCCCCATCCAGGACTGCCCCAATCCCGAGTCTCCCGTCCCCCAGATGCCCTTAGTGAGGAAGAGCAACTGGGGCTGAAGCTCCTCTCTCACCTCAGATTTTGTACAGGGACATTGCTAGCTGTTCTCCTTCATCAGGGAGCATGGGGAAATTGCAGTTTGCTGCATTGCTCACTCTGGTTGGGTGAGTGCAGGAGGCAGACAAGCTGTGCACTTTGCTCTCCTTCCCTGACAGGGACGGGAAGGGGAAGAGCAACGAACCCTAGTACAAATCCTTGGGGTGGGAAGAGTTCTGCCCCCCCCCGACCCAGGACCACCCCTCTACACACACAGAGTCCCCTGCCCAGAGCCCCTGCTTACCCCCCCAACCCTGACTCCTGCACCCTCCACATGCCCAGCCCTGAACTTTTCCTTAAGGACCCAAGCAACAACACCAGGTAAATGTGCTAGTAGAGTGGGTGGGTGTGTTTATATTTATAATTTTTGTTTATGCAAAGCAGCTTGTAAAACTTACATGCTATTTGGTCCTTGCGAAATTGTACCCAAGCTCTCCACTTCTGTACTACTACTCTGGTTATTCTAGTGTCATAATAGTCTGCTGCAAAAGCCATCTTCTGCTTTACAAGCTCTTTACACTTTTTTTGCAACAGACAATATTGCATCCATCCACTGCAAAGTTAAGGCACAGTTAATAATTTTATTAATGTGGTTCCAGACCTGGTTGGAATAAAATGCATAAAACTCTGCAACTTAATTCAAAGCATATGGCAAATAAGTTTATTAACATAATCTTAATGGCTCAAACGAATTTATATGTTGAATGCCATTTTTAATACAGTTCTTATTGATGATGTATTTCAATAATAGTTCCTCCTACCCATACCATTTAAATAAAGTTTCTACCTTCAATTAACATGTTACATCATCAGTTTGTAAAATATCTGACTGATTATATTCATTATTTGCTCCAACTAGTATGTGATTATTCCATGATTCAAGAAAGTATCCATATCCAAAAAAGGCAAGTAAGCACATGAAAACAATGATATTTAAACACATACTTAATGTTAGGCATGTGTATAAGCAATTTCTCAAACAGTTGTGGATTTAAGCACATGAGAAAGTACTTTGCTGAACTATGGTCTAAAAATGTTATTTACATTTCTTTGGCAATGTGAATAAAAACTAACATGAAAAAATATAAATCAACATTTAAATCTATACCATTTTATCCTTCCACAAAAATACATTAAACTTTCTTGCTCTCTTAAGTGACATAGAAGTATTCAGAGCCCAACAAGAAATATTTTCTCAGAGAATCACATAATATTTATTAATCAGAGTACAGTATTTTTTTTTGTCAGAGCAACATGAAAGATGGTCACTGAAATGAGGCTTTATGACAGCACTTTTATTTGTAAAAATCTCCTATTTGGAAGCAAAATGTAATTTAATTGAATGTAGCTAAGAGCTATGGTAAATATAACATTTTATTATTCTAATCCAACTCCACTATAATGTCAGAGGCCAGCAAAACCTGAAATTAAGGAATAGTTTTATTATGCTTTTCACTAAGATTTTAAACCATTTTGATGAGCATAGTTATATATCAGACACATGCACTATCACTATTCTCCACTCGAGAAGTAATACTTTTTTTTTTTACCACTACGAATATTCCTGTTGCGCCTTAGAGACTAACAAAAATATATAGGATCATGAGACTTCATAGGCAAAACCCACTTCATCAGATGATGAGCTGGAGTAGAACACTTTGAATTGGGCCTGGAATTTACAGGCACTTGAGTTCATTACAATTTGAATACAACATAGCATTGCTAAAAAGAGCAAAAACGAATGATCTAATGTGGTTATCTGTCTTTATTCTGGAAAAACTTAAAAAACAACAAATAGTCTTGCAGCACCTTAAAGACTAACTAAAAATGTAGATGGTATCACTTCGCTAATCTTTCAGGGTATGTCTTTCAGGGTATGTCTCCTCGTGGAACGAGGTGTACCGGTAGTTCTAATTAGAGATCCTAATTCGAACTACCTACTCTGTGCCGCGTGTAGCCGCGGGCACGGAGTTCGACCTAAGGGGATTTAAAAATGGCGCCCGCCCGGCAAGATGCAAATGAAGCCCGGGATATTTAAATCCCGGGCTTCATTTGCAACTTCGAATGCCTACATTAACCACCCTAGTTCGAACTAGGGTGGTAGTGTAGACATACCCTAAGGTACTGCAAGACTATTTGTTGTTTTTTAAGTTTTTCCAGTTACAGACTAACTTGGCTAGCCCTCTGTGTCTTTAGTGTGTTTGTGTTGTTGGCAGTCCACGTGCCAGCTCATGCCAAAGCCCCATGCCTCACTGATCACTGACAAATGCATAGCTGGAAACCAGTCTGGTTTACCTGTGAGTTAGTATAATTAAACAAATATTAGTGTTATAAAAATTTAGTTTAGTGCTCAGACTTTATTAAGTGCTTGTAGAATGCTATACCCCATGCTAAAAAGTAATACTTCAGTGTTTGCTCTACAACTGTAAAATGTTTGTATTAGGGATGTTAGATATCATTTAATTCAGGGGTGGGGAACCTTTTTTGGGGTCAGGGGCCGCTGACCCACAGAAAAATCAGTCAGGCCACACACAAGTGAAAAGCCCCTCACTGAGAAATAGAAAGACACTCCCCACGTTCCCCTTGTACACCAGAGCCTGGGGGGCCCAGGCTAGTAAACTGTGTGTGCTCCAGCCCTGTGGGTGGGTGGCTGGAGGGCCAGTGCAGGCTCCCCAATGCTGAGCCCTGGGGGCCAGATGAAGGCAAGCCAGGTGCTGCAACTGACCCCCGGGCTTGAGGTTCCCCACCCTGGTTTAAATTAATAATCGTGTAATCACACAAAATCTTAGCAGTTACACAATTATTCAATGGTCCCCCGAGGTATAGCCAGCAGCCAGTGAGCTCCCAATCCCATTCCCAGGGAGCCCCCTGCCACCGCACAATGCTGCCTCTCTATCAGAGGTAACAGCGCAGAGTGACAGCAGCCTCTGTCAGTGGAAGGCCCAAATTCCCTGTGGACATAGACTGCCTTGCCATCCCACAGAGCAGCTCCTGTCCATGAGTGGGACGAGCTCCTTGTGGACAGGGGCTGCTCCAGCATCCCGCCTGGTCCCCTCCTCCACGCTGCTGCCTCTGATACAGAAGCAGCAGCACTGGGCAAAGGCAGCTCTGTGAAGCCGGTGCTTATGAGGAGCTGGCTGCCCCCACAGCATCGGCTCCTGCCTGCTCCTCCCTGCCTCCGTGGAAGGCAGCAAGTGAAGGCAGGCAGCTTCGCAGAGCAAGTGGGGACAGGCAACTCCATGGGAGCCAATATGCACAGGGAGCTGACTTGAAAGCTGGTTTCTTGCATGTACCAATTCCTGCCTCTCTATCAGAGGTAGCAATGCAGAGGTGGGAGGGGGTAGGCAGCTCTGTGGGATCTAGTGCTTATGGGAAGCTGGCTTTTAAGCAAGATTCCCCCCCAACCAGTGGATCCCTTCTGCCCCCTCACGCTGCTGCCTCTGGGGGACACAGAGTCCCGCCTCCCTTCTCTTGCTGCCTCTGATAGAGAAGGGGGGGAGTGTGTGCAGTCATTTGGATTAACCGATAAGCCTGGGCTTATTGGTTAATCATTTAAACGACTATACACTAACATCCCTAGTTTGAATTTAAACTAAGTCAGTCACCAAACTGGAAATAAATTTCAAATAATGCAAAAACCTGGATTCCTACGGAAGATGTTATCTTTCCCCTCATCAATCAGCAAGGGCAACTGAATCACGTGGGCCACTGTAGAACAAAGACTTTGTAGATTGTTCCTTCAACCTAGTTATGAAGAGATCACCTGCAGAAGCACTCCTCACGCCAGCCTGCAGTCTAGAGAAGTGGTGATAAAAATACCTGATAAGAAGGAATTAGAGTCTCTTTATGCTGTCTGGACTCTGAGGGACAAAGATTCCTAAACATAAAGAGAGCCCGCACTGACTGGCTTGAGTTAGCTCAAGGATAGGCAATGATTGGCCCTCAGGCCAGACACAGTTTGTCAGGGTTAGCCACTGGCAGGCCGCCAGACACTTTGTTTACCAGAGCATCCACAACTATGGCTGCTCACAGTACCTAGTGGCCACAGTTTATTGTTCCCAGCCAATGGGAGCAGCAGGAAGCAGAGCATGCCAGGCCACCACTTCCTGCAGCCTCCACTGGCTGTTAACAGTGAACTGTGGCCCCTGTGAGCTGCAAACAGACATACATGCAGACACATAGGTAAACAAAGCATATGGTGGCCCATCAGTGGCTAACCCTGAAAAACCACATCTAGCCTGCGAGCAGGTTATTGCCTATAGGAGAAAGAAAGAGCTTGAAGCATGGGCTTGGTATAGGACCTGAGACCTGAACCAAAGTAGCAAGAGTTATACAACGAGTAACAGACAGGCCTTGTTAAAAGCAGATGTTTGCTGGCAAGTTAGTGTCCAGGATATGAACTCGGCACCAGAACTGCTAGCGCTGCTAAAAGCACATGAAATATGTAAATACATTTTACCAGGACAGTACAAGGACATCCCAACTTAGCACATGATAAAATAGTCTGAACAGTGATATTGTGTTTGAAAACAACAGGAGTCAAAGCATAACAACAGGTGGTGAACAGGAATGCTCTGGAGGAAAGCACAAGGGGAGGTACCAAACGTGTCATTAATGCGTAAGATGATACATAAGGTGTGTATTATAGATTGTTTGGGGGGCTTTTTTACAAATGCTGGGGAACTTTAACTTAATTTTTTATTCAGCCTAGGGGGCAATAGTGAATTCATACTATTGACTGAGCCATGTTTATTGTTATAGGTACAAATACATAGAGCAGAGGTTGGCAACCTATGGCACACGTGCCATAAGTGGCACACGAGCTGATTTTCACAGGCAGATGAGACTCCCTGCTGGATCCGTACGCTGACCATACGGGACTGTCCTGATTTTAACTGCCATTGCTCCTTACACAGCGCAGCAGCCTCTCCTCCCACCCCCACAGAGTGTGTAGGCAGTTCTATTGGAGCTTTGCCAGCAGGCAGCCAGGCCAGCTTCCGGTGGAACGCATTTTCCAGCCACTCCACCACCCACTGCGCCACCACTGCATGCCATGCAGCCCCCTCTGCTCCCTCACAGGACTACCTCTGGTGCATGGGGCCCCCAGTCCAGCCATGCCACTTCCTCTTCCTCCAGGCTGCTTGTTGGTACAGTGGCTGCCACTGCCGCTGCCGGGAGGGCCAAAGTAAAACCCGGCAGAGCCACTCCCAGACCTCTGCGCCTTGGAGCTGCCGCTTCAGCCCCGGGGGGAGCAGCAGCAAACCGGGTCTGGAGGGGAAGGTTGGGGTTTCTTCACCACCACCCCCTCCGGATCCGTGCTGCATGGGGGGGGCTGAGCTCCCTCCCCCTTCGCACCCCGCTGGGAGAATGGCAGCACGCAGTCCAGAGGCTTTCCCCGCTGCAAAGGGTGCAAACCCAGGTAAGCATCCCCCCTTATGCCCAGACCCCCACACCGCTTTCCCCCTCACTCCCTTCCCCCACCAAGACCCCAAACCCCTAGCTAGTTCTGACAGCCTCCCTTGCTCCTGCACCCTCCCTCCTGGACAGACACCCTACCCCCCAGCCTGCTCTAGCACCCTCCCTTGCTCCCGTACCTCCCCCCAGGCCAGACACCTACCCCCATCCTGCTCCTGCATCCAACATTGCTCCTGCACCCTCCCTCCTGGCCAGATACCCTACTCCCCGCTTGCCACTGTACCCTACCTCCTACCCAGACCTTGCAAGCTCTCCCCCTTCTGCACTCCACCTCCTGCCCGGATCCTGCACCCCATCTCTATCCCACACACTGGCAGCTGTGTCCCGCACACTAAGGTGTCTCAGATGGGGGCCACATCAGTGAGGGTTAGGGGTTTATGAAGAGTTTTTTTGCTTCTCACTTGTGTGGTCCCCAACTGATTTTTCTGTGGGTCAGTGGCCCCCCAACCCTAAAAAGGTTCCCCACCTCTGCCACAAATAACGAAAACATTGAAACCTTTTATGGTGGACATAAATTAATATTTACTTTATTTAAAATGAAGTTTGATAAACTAACATGAGTAAGTTTAAAATGCTTAATCTGTTTAATAATTTAAATACCCTACTCCCAGCCTGCTACTGTACCCTACCTCCTACCCAGACCTCGCAACCTCTTCCCCTTCTGGACTCCACCTCCTGCCCAGATCCTGCACCCCAAGAGTCAAGCTTGTCTGGGTGGCAAAATAAATTGGAATGTCCAAGGGGTCTGTGACTCCATGTCACGGCTTTATAGTGCTTGAGGAGTTTACATTTGTTACTCAGGTATTGAAATGTAAGTATAGAACTCACAACCAGTTTGGGATTTGTGCAATGTTTCTTAACAGTCTGCAGTGAGGTTGGTATTATCACTTGTGAACTACTCTAGACAACATTCATACTTATTCTAGATAAAAATATTATTTTCCTAAAAATTCCATATTCTCTATGTACAGTACATATACTTACTGAAAGTAAAGTTTCTTTAAGTTATTGCTGTAAAAGTTCCACGCTTTTTCACATAACTCTTCAGTCATCTAAACAAATAATTTATTATATTAATACACAAATTTAAAAATTTTGTTGCATAGTGAATGCTTAAAAAAGTAACCAAAAATACTGGCAGTTTTATTTTCCATATTAAGCAATGTAAATTAAATGGTACGTTTGAAAGAAATGCATGTTCAGATACAATTTTCTGTCTATGATTTTTTTCTAAGTATCTTTTTTTCCTCTAACACTTACCTTCTATAAATAAACCTGCTTTTACAGGCATAAAGTTAAAAAGTAAAAGAATAAATATGCACTGAATTTGAAATATAGAACTGAACTGTATATATGAAGAAAGCATTAATCTAGTTTAAAGTCAGCATTTCTTCCTCAACATTTACAATAAAATCTATTTAATTGCTCGAAACAGTCTATCTTTTCTTTTAAATTCTTTCATTTTACGTTGTGGCTTGTTAGAAATTAATTACCTTATTAGGGCTAGCAAATGATTAACATTAATTACGATTAATCATACTGTTAAAGAAGAACAACAAAATACCATTTATTTAAATATTTTTTAAAGTTTTGTGCATTTTCAAATATATTGATTTCAGTTTCAACACTGAATACAAAATGTATAGCGCTCACTCTATATTACTGAGTTCAAATATTTGCACTGTAAAAAAATTTCACTTAATTTAATACAAGTACTATAGTGAAGTCCCTTTAACATGAAAATTAACCTTACAAATGTAGAATTATGTATATAAAATAACTGCATTCAAAAATTAGGCAATGTAAAACTTCAGAGCCTACAAATCTACTCAGTCTACTTCTTGTTCAGCCAATTGCTCAGTCAAACAAATTTGTTTATATTTGCAAGAGATAATGCAGCCCCCTTTTTGTTTACAGTATTACCTGAAAGTGAGAACAGGTATTTGCATAGCACTGATAGAACTAATGTCATAACACTTAAATTCCAGATGTGTTACAAAAATTCTTATGTTCTTAATGCTTCAACTTATCTTTTCAGAGACATGCATCCATGCTGATAATGGACTCTGATCCAAAGCAGTGCAGACTGATGCATGTTCATTTTTTGTGTCAGAGTCAGCATTTGTTTTTGGTGGTTTAGGTTCTGTGGTTTCCACAATGGACTTTTAAGACTTCTGAAAGCATCTTGCATGCCTCATTTCTCTCAGATTCTGGAAAGCCCTTCAAATTCTGAAACCTTGTGTCGAGTGCTGTGGCTATCTTAAAAATCTCATACTGGTACTGTATCTTCTTTGCGTTTTGTCAAATCTGCAGTGAAAGTGTTATTAAAAGTGTGCTGGGTCATCATCCAAGACTACTATAACATGAAATATACGGCATAATGAAGGTAAAACAGAACAAGAGACACAGGACAAGGAGTTAGTCTCAAATTTAATTTTTTAATGAGTGCATCAGAATGAAAGCATGTCCTCCGGAATGGTGGTCTAAGCATGAAGGGGCATACAAACGTTTAGAAAATCTGGCGTGCAAATACTTTGCAATGCCAGCTACAAAAGTGCTACGCAATTACGTGTTCTCACTTTCACGGGACACTGTAAATAAGAAGCAGGCAGCATTATTTCCCATTAATGTAAACAAACATGGTTTTGTTTCAGCAACTGGGTGATCAAGAATAGGGACTCAGTAGACATGTAGGCGCTAAAGTTTTATATTTGTTTTATTTTTGAGTGCAGTTATATAACAAAAAAATCTACATTTGTATATTGCACTTTCATGATAAAGAGACTGAACTACTGTATTTGTATGAGTGAACTGAAAAATACTATTTCTTTTGTTTATCATTTTATAATGTAAATATTTGTAATAAAATAATAATGTAAAGGTACACTGTACACCTTGTATTCTGTATTGTAAATGAAATCAATATATTTGAAAATGAGGTATGTTCAGAAGCTAAAATAGGAAAAGAACAAGTTAAAAATTACTAAGACAAGTTAAATGTCTTCAAATCACCAGAACCTAATGAAATCCTAGAATATTCAAGGAGCTAACTGAAGAAATATCTGAACCATTAGCTATTATCTTTGAAAAGTCATGAGATACAGGAGAGATCCCAGAAGACTGGAAAAGGGTAAATATAGTGCTGATCCATAAAAAGGGAAATATGGACAAACCAAGGAATTACAAAACAATCAGCTTAACTTCTGTACCAGGAAAGATAATGGAGCAAATAATTAAGGAATCAGTTTGCAAACATCTAGAAGATAATAAGGTGATAAGTAACAGTCAGGATGGCTCTGTAAAGAACAAATCATGTCAAACCAACCCGATAGCTTTTTTTGACAGCATAACAAGCCTTGTGGATAAGGGGAAAGTGGTAGACGAAGTATTTCTAGACTTTAGTAAGGTATTTGATACAGTCTTGGAAGTCCTCATTAATAAACTAGAAAAATACAACCTAGAGGGAGCTACTATAATGTGGGTGAATAACTGGTTGGATAACCGTTCCCAGAGAGCAGTTATCAATGATTCACAGTCATGCTGCAAGGGCGTAACAAACTGGGTTCCACAGGGATCAGTTCTGGGACCGGTTCTGTTCAATATCTTCATCAATTATTTAAATCAGTGGTTCTCAAACTTTTTGACCTGCAGACCACACTGCTCAATGCAGACCTTTCTGCAGACCACCAGCCAACCACCTATGATGACAAAATTGGTGAAGGAGGGGGTAGAGGTTCAGGAGCTGGCTGGGAGGTAGGGAGCAGGAGCAGGATGAAGGTGGTAGGGGGGGTCTGGGTGAGAATTTGGATGCAAGAGTGGGCTGAGAGTGGGGGTTCAGCTGGTACTATATATTTCTGCTACATACTATATTTTGTTATAACGGGTGGTTGTCTGGTGGTCCGCAGAAAGGTCTGCATTGAGTGGAGTGGGCTGTGGGCCAAAACGTTTGAGAATCACTGAAATAGAGGAGTCGCATTAAGGATCTGTGCTGGGACCAGTGCTATTCAACATAGTCATAAGTGATCTTGAAAAAGGGGTAAACAATCAGATGGCAAAATTTGTAGATGATACAAAATTATTCAAAATAGTTAAGTCCAAAACAGACTGAGAAGAGTTACAAAGCAAGTTCACAAATCTGAGTGAAAGGGCAACAAAATGGCAGATGAAAGTCAATGTTTAAGTAATGCATATTGAAAACAAAATCCCAACTAGACATATAAAATAATGGGATCTAACTTAGCTGATATCACTCGAGAAACAGATATTGGAGTGATTGTGGATAGTTTTCTGAAAATACCTATTCAATATGCAGCTGCAGTAAGGAAATGGTAACAGAATATTAGGAACTATTAGGAATGGGCATTAATAGTATAATCAATTAACCAATTAACCAATAAGCAAAAGCTTATAGGTTAATGCTATAGACTACACACATTTTCCCCCTCCCCCCTTGCCAGTAAATATTTTAGCAGGCTGGCCAGCAGCACGGCTCAGTCCCGGCTTGTGCTGGATCCGGGACCTACCCCTACTGCAGTTCTGCATTTAAAGTGTATTAGAAGCTGGGCGGGCAGGCAGCCTGGCTCAGTCCTGGTTTGCACAGGTCCAGGACCTACCCCTGCTGCAGCTCTGCATTTAAAGTGTATTAGGAGCCAGGAGGCAGGCAGCCTTGCTCAGTTCTGCCTCATGCTGGGTCCGGGAGCTCAGATTCCCACTGGAAGGGGCTGCTGCCTTTGTATCAGAAGCAATAGCACGGGGCAACAAGCAGCCGGTCTGCAAGGGGAGCTGGTTTTTAAACTGGTTCCCCTCGCAGACCAGCTCCTGCCCGGCACCCCGCGCTGCTGCCTCTAATACTGAGACAGCAGCATGGAGTGGCAAGGGGCTCTTTGGGAATGGAGCTGAATTGCTCTGGCTACCAGCCTCACCCCCTGGGACTATAGAATAGTTGAGTAACCAATAAGAATTCATGAGGTTAATCTACTATTCAATTAACTGATATTTAACATTCCTAATTAGGAAGGGAATAAATAATAAAGCAGAAAATATTATAATGCCTCTAAATGCCTATAAATCCATGGTACAACCGTACCTTGAATACTGCACACAGTTCTGGTCATCCCATTTTAAAAAAAGATGGAAATGGAAAAGATACAAAGAAGAGTAATAAAAATGATTAAAGGTATGCAAGAGCTTTCATATGAGCAGAGATTAAAAAGACTGAGACTAGTTAGTCTGGAAAAGTGGCAACTAAGGGGTGATATGATAGAGATGTATAAAATCATGCATGGTGTAGAGAAAGTGAATAAGGAAGAGTTATTTACCCGTTCATATAACACAAGAATCAGGAGGCACCCAATGAAATTAATAGACAGCCTGTTTTGTAAAGAAGTACTTAAGTTGTTCTTCAACACCAAGCACTGTTAACCTGTGGCATGTTGCTATGGCATGTTCTGAAGGCCAAAACTATAACTGAGTTCAAAAAAGAATTAGAATAAGTTCCTGGAGGATAGATTCATCAATGGCTATTGACAAAGAGGATCAACGGTGCAATTACACTCTATCGATGTTACTAAGACTCTGGATGCCAGATACTGGTATTGGACAACAAGGGATGGATCACTTGATGATCTCTCTGGTCTGTTCATTCCCCTTGGAGAATCTGGCATTGCCCAGAAGACAGGATACTGGCCTAGATGGACCACTGGTTTGACCCAGTAAAGCCATTTGTATGAAAACTCTGGATAGGATTCTCTATTATGTTGTTTTATCTAGGATTAGTTTTGGGGATATTTAACTGAACATAATTAATATTTGGGATATTTAACTGAACATAGATAAATGATCAATCAAATAATGCTATTCACTGTAAGATGACCAATGCTACTGAACATAAATCTGTGCAACTGTCACATCAAATATCTAATATCAGTGCATATATTTTAGAAGCGAGACATGTCATATATATTGCATTTTTCCTGAACTACAGTAAAATATATAGATATTTATATGGGTCTATTTAAAATGCACTCTTCCAAAGTCTTAAATTTCAGTACATGTAAAGATTTTTTTCTGTAATTTAATAAATTATATAGAACCACTGTCCAATTCTAAAAAACCTTCTTCACTTCTTTTGCCAATTAACTTAATATTCTTATTTAGTAGAAACAAACCAAATAATACACAGAAAATCATGAAAATAAAACTGGGTCCAAATGTACTTGGAAAGACTGTAATATAGAAGTAAGTTCATCATATTGTGAATTCTGTCCAATTTTGGTAAAGACGCTACCTTTTTTTGTGATCTACCACATGCATCACAAACTACCAAATAGAAACAAATGTCAGATACCACTATTTCTTCACATAAACTACAACAGAACTAGCAGAATCCTAAAATGAACTTGAAGGCAAAATAAAAAAAAATTACAGAAGGATTTAATTTAAGATTCAGTGTAATTGCTCAATGATTGTTACCAGCTGTTCATCATTTAGTCCAAAAAGGATATGCAAATAAGTTTCTGAAATCCTCTTTAATTCTGGCCTTAGGGATGAATCAATACATGCATCCCTGCAAAACAAATAAAAAAGCAGATCATGTAAACCACATTAGTAACACTGAAGAAAAATTAATCTCCTCTCTACTGAGAATGGATTATTACAATATTGCACTTATACCTTAGTTAGATACCCTTATTATCTTCATTTTGACTATGTTAACAAACCAAAGTTTTAAAATTATTTACCTACTATATGAAAACAAATTATGTTCAGTACTATGTTCAGAGATACAGATGAGTCATTTTGGGTCAAAATATAACCCATATTTTAAAAGATAAAACCTGATGGGAAATGCTCAAGTTCCAAAATATTTTTCCACTTTTAATGCTTTTGTTCTCTGAACGGCCACTATTTATGTATGAATTAAAAACTTCACACCATGTTTTCTGCTGTTCTACAACATTCTGTGAGCATGCACAAGAAGCATAAGTAATTAAAAAACATAACTGCATAGCAAAATGAACAAAACAAAGATAAATGATTTATACTTCCATGAGAAACACAGAAAAAATAGGGTTTGTCAGAGGATACAATCAATAGAAAAAGAAATTTTATTTTCAACCTTGTAAGACATTAAAAATAATTTAAAGTAAACACAGAAGACCCCCTCAGTTATTGACTAAATGGTTACATTTAGCTAGCAGTGACCCCTAGCAGTCTAATCCCATAAAGCAGTGATCCCCATAAAGGAGCATGAATGATTGTACAGGATGGTGCAGCCAGGCCCAAGTGAGGCCACACAGGCATCTCCTACCCATGCTCTGCCACTTGCTCCACTCTAGACCTACCCTCAACTCCAGCCATATGTCCATCACTGCTCATGGCTGCAGCTCCCTTCCTGGCCGCAGCCCTATCCGCAGTTCTGGCCCTGATCAGGGCCTGCTCTCAGCCATAATCCATGGTCCTGACTGAAGGCCTGCTCTTGGTGTGACCCCTGGCTCCCGACCACAGTCCCAGGCTCCTAACTCCATCCCCAAGCTCCTGACTGTGGCTCCCTAGGGAGGTGTGAACCAGGTAAAGTAGAGAACAAGCCAGGTAAATAGATAAGAGTGGCACAAAAAAGTTTGAGGACTGCTGTCATAGAGCTCCAGGAGGAGTTCTAGTACACAAGAGAGATGCACAAACTGTCCTGTATCAATGGATGGTGCTATCTTCTCTAGAGGTCACCTGGCCCACTCCATGGGCTAGGAGAGAGGAAGGTAGGGATATATTGCACAATCTCCTCACCTCTCATCCCTTCAAAGTGATATGGGACCCTGCTGGCTTAGGTAGTGTTCCATGTACAAAGACTACAACTGTGTGAGACTCTTGCACAGGGTATGCAAGGGAGAGAGTTCACAGAATCATAGAACACTAGAACTGGAAGGGACCTCGAGAGGTGACTGAGTCCAGTCCCTTGCCCTCATGGCAAGACCCAGTACCATCTAGACCAGTGGTCTCCAACCTTTTTACACCCAAGATCACTTCTTAAATGACAGAACAAGCCAAGATCTACCTCCCCGCCCCTTTCTTGAAGCCCCGCCCTCTCTATTCTCCTCCTCTCCATCACTTGCTATCCCCAGCCTTTATACTGCTGCTTTTTTTCCCAATTCTTCTGTAGGAAGAGGTTTTTCCAATATTTGGCCTGTCTAGACTGGACCAAATGTCAGAAAAACCCCTTCTTTTGGAAGCCCCCTTCTTCCTCGTGAAAAGAGGAATATAGGGGTGACTGAAAGATCATGTTTGCTCTTCCACTAAAAGAAGTGGAAGAACAAACGCATCCCTGGTTGCAGAAGAGTTTTTCTGGGATATCTCCGGAATCCTGAAAAACTCCTGCAGTCTAGCCGTACCCTCGCTGGGTTGAGACAGGATGTGTAGGCTCCGGGGTGGGAATGAGGGATTTGGGTGTGGGAAGGGATGAGAGGTCCAAGATCTGGGACGAAATCTGGATGCAGGAGGAGGTGGATAAGGGAACGCTGGCTCGGGGAGAGAGCGCCAGGCCGGGCAGTGTTGGGGTCAGATGTAGGGTTAGGGTACTAAGCAAGCCACAGACTTCTGGATGTGAGGGTTCAGGAATTTGGGTTGGGGTATGTGAGGGGCTCGGGGCAGGGGGTTCCAGTGTATGATAGGCTCAGATGTAGGGTCTGGGGGAAAGGGGGATGCAGGAGTGTTATGATGCTATGGCCAGATGGGGGCTTGGCCCCAATTGGGGGTTTGTTGGCCAGGCTTCATTTTCAAATAAAATACTATGTCAAACACAAAAAGTTTCTGCATTGTCTTTATTTCTGAGAAGAGCACGGAACCTGTTTTGAGTCAGGGGTGACCGACCCACAGAAAAGTCAGTTGGGGCCACACAAGTGAGATGCAAAAAAAACCTCCTCCAACCCCCCCGCTCCCCCGCCCAAGCTTCACTAATGTAGCCCCAACTGTGTTGGTGGGAGCAGGGGATATAGTACTGGGGAAGGGTGCTAGTGGGGACAGGTTTCTGTGGCTGGGGACAGGG
This sequence comes from Pelochelys cantorii, assembly GCA_032595735.1. Classification (NCBI taxonomy): domain Eukaryota; kingdom Metazoa; phylum Chordata; order Testudines; family Trionychidae; genus Pelochelys; species Pelochelys cantorii. The sequence continues at coordinate 324,192,021 of CM064326.1, read as the reverse complement.
GAGAGGGAACAGGGTGCTGGGAAGGCAGGGGACAGGGTGCCAGTGAGGACAGGTTTCTGTGGCTGGGGACAGGGGAGAGGGAACAGGGTGCCGGGAGGGGAGAGGATAGGGTGCCAGTGGGGACAGGTTTCTGAGGCTGGGGAGAGGGTGCCAGTGGGGACAGATTTCTGAGGCTGGGGAGAGGGAACAGGGGAGTGGGGAGAGGGAACAGAGGGCTGAGGAGTGGAGAGAGGGGGCTGAGGAGTGCGGAGAGGGGGCTGGGGAGAGGGAACAGGGGGGCAGTGGGGGCAGAGAGTCCCCTACACCCGCCTCCTCCCAGGATTTTCTGCGCCCCCCCTCGAGGGAAGCAAGCACATACCTCCCGCGGTGCAGCCAAACCCCTGCACACGCGCCTGCCCCGGGGCCAAACCCCCCTCCCGCGGCGCAGCCAAACCCCTGCAGGCGCCTGCCCCGGGGCCAAACCCCCATCCCATGGCGCAGCCAAACCCCCGTTAGCGCCTGCCACGGTGCCAAACCCCCGCGTGTGCCTGCCCCGGGACCAAGCCCCCCTCCCGCGGTGCTGCCAAACCCCCGCGGGCGCCTGCCCCGGGGCCAAGCCCCCCTCACACAGTGCAGCCCAACCCCCGTGGGTGCCTGCCCCGGGGCCAAACCCCGGGGCCGACCCCCGCTCCTGCAGCGCAGGGAAACTCCTGCGCTCGACTCACCCGTCCTGCGGCGCAGGGAAGCTGCCGCGCTCCTCCTCCGGGGCCAACACCCCCTCCCGCAGCGCTCCCAGCATTCCACAGAGCTGTGGGAGGGGAGCAGTCAGCACACTTCCAGAACCCCCGGAAGTGGCGCAAAGCTGCAGCAGGACTTCCGTCCACCCCGCAGGAAGCCAGCACTATGCTGGAGGTAGGCAGTGGGGCTTCTCAGGGATGGGGATAAAATGGGGGGTGAGGAGGCCCGAATGCCTCGCGATCGACTGGTCGAGGCCTCGCAATCGACCAGTCAATCACGATCGACCGGTTGGTGACCACGGATCTAGACCATCGCAGATATATGTCTATCTAACCTGCTATTAAAAATCTCCAGAGATGGAGATTCCACAACCTCCCTAGGCAACTTATTCCAGTGTTTAACAACCCTGACAGTTAGGAACTTTTTCCTAATGTCCAACTTAAACCTCCCTTGCTGCAGTTTAAGCCCATTGATTCTTATCCTATCCTCAGAGGCCAAGGAGAACAATTTTTCTCCCTCCTCCTTGTGACATCCTTTAGATACCTGAAAACCACTATCATGTCCCCTCTCAGTCTTCTCTTTTCCAAACTAAACAAGCCCAATTCTTTCAGTCTTCCTTCATAAATCATGTTCTCTAGACCCTTAATCTTCTTGTCTGGACATTTCCAATTTCTCCACATCTTTCTTGAAATAAGGTGCCGAGAACTTTCTTGAAATGTGGTTCCTTCATAGGTCATGTTCTCTAGACCTTTAATCATTCTCTTCTCTAGACCTTCTCCTATTTCTCCATATCTTTCTTGAAATGTGGTGCCTAGACCTGGACACAATACTCCAGTTGAAGCCTAATCAGTGCAGAGTACAGTGGAAGAATGACTTCTCGTGTCTTGCTCATTACATTCCTGTTAATGCATCCCAGAATCATGTTCCCTTTTCTTGCAACAGCATCACATTGACGACACATATTTAGCTTGTGGTCCACTATGACCTCTAGATCCCTTTCTGCAGTACTCCTTCCTTGACAGTCGCTTCCCATTCTGTATGTGTAAAACTGATTGTTCCTTCCTAAGTGGAGTATTTTGCATTTGTCCTTATTAAACTTCTATTTACCTCAGACCATTTCTCCAGTTTGTCCAGATCATTTTGAATTATGACCCTATCCTCCAAAGCAGTTGCAACCCCACCCAGCTTTGTATCATCTGCAAACTTTATCAGCATACCCTCTATGCCAATATCTAAATCATTGATGAAGATATTGAACAGAACTGGTCCCAAAACAGACCCCTGCAGAACCCCACTTGTTATGCCTTTCCAGCAGGATTGTGAACCATTAAGAACTACTCTCTGAGAATGGTTATCCAGCCAGTTACGCACCCACCTTATAGTAGCACATCTAAGTTGTATTTGCCTAGTTTATTGATAAGAAGATCATGCGAGACCGTATCAAATGACTTGCTAAAGTCTAGGTATACCACGTCTACCGCTTCTCCCTTATCCGCAAAACTTGTTATCCTACCAAAGAAAGCTATCAGATTGGTTTGACATGATTTGTTCTTTACAAATCCATGCTGGCTGCTACCTATCACCTTATTATCTTCCAGGTGTTTGCAGATGAATTCCTTAATTACTTGCTGCTTTATCTTTCCTGGCACAGAAGTTAAACTGACTGGTCTGTAGTTTCCTGGGTTGTTCTTATTTTCCTTTTTATAGATGGGCACTATATTTGCCCTTTTCAAGTCTTCTGGAATCTCTCCCGTCTTCCATGATTTTTCAAAGATCATAGCTAACGGCTCAGATAGCTCCTCTATCTGCTCCTTGAATATTCTAGGATGCATTTCATCAGGCCCTAGTGACTTGCAGACATCTAACTTTTCTAAGCGATTTTTAACTTGTTCTTTTTTTATTTTATTTTCTAAACCTACCCCATTACCACTAGTATTCACTATGTTAGACATTCCTCCATCATCAGACTTCTTGGTGAAGACTGAAACAAAGAAGTCATTAAGCACCTCTGCCATTTCCAGGTTTCCTGTTACTGTTTCTCCCTCCTCACCGAGCAATGGGCCTACCCTGTCCTTGACTTCCTCTTGCTTCTAATATATTTATAGAAAGTCTTCTTGTTTCCCTTTATGTCTGTAACTAGTTTGAGCTTGTTTTGTGCCTTTACCTTTCAAATCTTATCCCTGAATACCTGTATTGTTTGCTTATATTCATCCTTTGTAATTTGTCCTAGTTTCCACTTTTTATATGACTCCTTTTTGATTTTTAGATCATACAAGATCTCCTGATTAAACCAAGGCGGTCTTTTGCCATACTTTCTATCCTTCCTATACAGTGGAATAGCTTGCTTTTGGGCCCTTAATAATACACTTTCAAATTCTCAACCAGTTCCTCCCTATGTGTTAAAATCAAAACTAGAACAGCTTCTCCCCTAGTAGCTTTATCAATCTTTTGAAAAAAAAATTATCTTACTGGATAGTCTGTGTCCTGCTGTGTTTGTTTCCCAACATATGTCTGGATAGCTGAAATCCCCCATCACCACCAAATCTTGTGCTTTGGATGATTTTGTTAGTTGTTTAAAAAAAGCCTCATCCACCTCTTCTACCTGGGTAAGTAGTCTGTAGTAGACCCCTCTACTCTTGTTTTTTACCCCTTTTAACCTAACCCAGAGACTCTCAACACATCTGTCTCCTATGTCCATTTCCACCTCAGTCCAAGTGTATACATTTTTAATATATAAGGCAACACCTCCTCCCTTTTCTCCCCACCTATCCTTCCTGAGTAAGCTGTACCCTTCTATACCAATATTCCAATCGTGTGTATTATCCCACCAAGTCTCTGTGATACCAACAATGTCACAGTTGTGTTTATTTATTAGCATTTCAAGTTCTTCCTGCTTATTACCCATACTTCTTGCAGTGTATATAGCATCTAAGATACTGATTTGATCTTGCCTCCCAGTTCTGCCTTGTCCATCCTTTTTCTCTGCTATTATAGTCCACGCTCCCTCCCATTTCTGACCCATCTCCCAGGTCTCCATGTTCTTCACTTACTTGTGGGCTTTGGTCACCTGCCCCCGTCAAACCTAGTTTAAAGCCCTCCTTGATAGGATGAATATTTCCTCTCCTGCCTTGTGTACCTGTATATGGGCCAATCATAGACTGGCCCTATGAAATCAAAGCCACTTTAAACTTCAAAAGGCAAATATTTTTTCTTAGTATTCACCTTTTCTTTATCTTCTGTTCCCCCTCTCCTTTGCTATCTTTAGTTCCCTAACTTCTCTATCTGTTGTCTAACTGAGCATTATGCCTTTTTAGGCCTGATCCAGCGAGGTACTGAACACCTCCATTTGATGACCTCCCACTGACATCACTGGGTGTTAGCATACTCAATCCTTCATCGGAACAGTCCCTTAGTAAATAAGATGCATAAGTGATGGCAGATGCATTGAAGCAAAATCCTCAGAAACTGCATGTTATGCAATCATCCAATCGTCTACATCAGCGTTTCTTAAAGTGTGTTCCACGGCACACCGGTGTGCCACAAGGCAGTTGGAGGTGTGCAGTAGAGAGAACAAAATTCAAAATGGCCACCCTTAAAAGGACAAGACTCCTTTTTTTTCCCCCCTGGGGGCTTTTTTTTTCCCCATCAACAAACAAATCCTTGGTGTTCCCCATAAAAAAAATTGTTTGGTGTTTCTCGGTCTTATAAAGTTTAAGAAACACTGGTCTACATAGTACAAACTTCAATACAACTTGATTTAAAACCAGTCTAGCTCTGCTTCTTGGTCAGAAATCCCACTGGCCCCCCAAATGTAAGCCTTTGCAGAGAGTGTGTTATGAATATCATAGTCAACAAAAATGCTCGTTTTCTCTTTCTTTTCCTGCATCTGTTCCTTCTTTACACTACCATTTTAGGAGAGGGATACAATATTTGAGGCTTTCCTACAGATTATTCTGTAGCTCGATTTAATCATTATGATATCTTAACATTCCAGGGTTAATTATGGCACACATTTTCTCTTGGAATGAAGCTGTACACCTGGAAAAGCTCCAACTGGTATAAATCACAGCAGTTCAGGAACATAGGTCACCAAGGATACGTCTTCACAGCAGCGTTATTAACTGATGTTATTCCAAAATAGCATAGTGTGCTTCTACACTACAAGCCTTTATTTTGAAATAATGTCAAGCTGAAATACCTCTTAGTCAGACTCATGGTAACCCTCATTTTGAGAGGAGTAAGGGAAGTCAATGGGAAAGTGTTCTTCCTTCAACTTGCTACTATGTAGACAGTGCCAAAAGCCAAATTAAGCTATTTCGACTTAAGCTATGCAATTGACGTAGCTGAAGTTGCGCAGCTTAATTCAACTTTAGCCCTGCTGTACAGACATGTCCCAAGAGCACAACTGACTGCTTCTCTGCTCTCTGAACTGGCTCTCTACAGAAAAGAATCCAGTTCAAGATCTCTGTCCTAATACTCAAAGCCCAAATAGATTGGATTTAAGTACCTCAGAGATCACCTCTTCACAAACATGACCTCACATGAATTATACTGGAACCGTGAAACTATTCACCTGTAGGTGAAGGATCATAAAAGAGGGAACAGGGATTTCATAGGCACTGGACCTACATTACTGAAATTATTCTCACAAGACTTAAGTACATCTCTGGAGGCTCACCTTGTTCAAAACTGAATACAAAGCTCATCTTATTGACCTAGCTTTCCCACAACAAGGTGATCATACACATATACATTTTCTGTTTCTCTCACACCACAAACTATAAACTAATTAGATATTTCTTCTACACACTGGGAAGGAGAAAAGTAAAACAGAGCAAGCTGGACTGCAACTGTGATTTCTATTTAAAGTACTTGGAAGGCACTCATATATTATAGTGACCGTTCCAATATATATATTTAGAGATAGTTATTAGGGCCCAGTCCCACCTCCGGCAAAGTCAGTAGAAATATTCCCTTAACCTGTAATTTCTTTTCCTTTACTATGATGCTTAAGTTTAAAAGAAAGAGAAGATGAAAATAAAAAGGAATATAAGTCTAGCAGTAATCAATAGATTTAAAGACACAATGTTAGGTGGTATAAATCAGCACTGACTTCAATTAAGCTATGCCAATTTACATCAGCTGGCTATATACCCCAAAATGTTTATCTCAAAACAAAGAGTTTAATAAAAACATGTTATAAACACAAATATAATATTAAAAACATTTGGTAAATACTCTGTCAACAATTCATCCAAATAAAAATAGACAAAGGAAAAATAACTTGTATGTTTTAGTACAAAATCTCAATATTAATCAGTCTCTTTGTAATGTGAAAATGAGGGATATTTATTTTGCAGATGACAATGCAACATTAATACTGTTTTTAAAATATCATTTCAATATTTTACATCACATAGAACACACAAAAACGTTTGATATGTACCATAAAATACCATCTAGTCCTTTCTCCATTATTTCTCTGATCTTTTCTTCTAAAAATTTAAGTGGATCCTCTGGACACATAATAAATACACCACACAACAGAGTCTGTAAAAACAAAGAGAATAAATTAATATCTTTCCCAAGTCTGAAACTGTTATGCTAAACACAGCTACCAAATCAACCTTAAACAATTTAGTATATATACAATTCTTCTCTATCTTGTTATCATTCTGTTTCCCTTATTTCTTATTTTAAATGCCATAATGTATGTTTTCTTTCTATACTAAAATATCAGTATATTTTAACTGGTAGCCCTCATATCAGAACAAAACATATAGGACCTCTACAGAATTTTCCACTCAAGGATCTCATTTTTTAAAAAAGCATTACTAAACTATCTCTTGCAAATAACCATGTAAGGTAGAGAAGATGTGGAATTGTGCCCTTCACCAGCAACTAATCCTATATCAAATAGTTACCATAAAATCGCGAGTATTATGCACACTTTTTCCCATTTTTTTTAGCATCAAAGTCGGGGTGCGCATTATCCATAGAAGGTTTTTTATTTAAGTTTTCATTTGGTGGTTCCGCGGCAGTTAATTAATCGCTGGACACCAGAGGTTAAGTTGATTTTTATTAGTATCGACAAGCAACTATATACACAGTTTCAAAAAGGTAAGTTAAACAAATGAAATCAACACTGCAGCGCAAACAAGCAAATATGCTAATTGATCTTCTACTCATCTTTGAAGCCCTCGAATCCGCTTTTGTTAGAATATTCCTCAAACAGTCGAGCAATATCTTCCGGGGTATAGCCCTCGACATCTTCATCCAGGTAATACAAATCATTGTCATCTTCGCATACCAGTAATTCGCCCTCGGCCGATTCATCGTCACTCGGATCCATCCACAGGGCATCATCCTCACTGCCATCCATAGCATCAGAGATGCTGCATTTCAGAAACCCCTTCCTTATCATAGCAGGATCAAGCTCAAGCCAGACATCTGCTATCCACTGGATAACATCTTGCAGCGTCAGTGTTCGCATACGTCCACCTGCAGTAAATGTATGTTCACCTTCCAACAACCAGGTGTTCCATTTCCTGCATAGTGCATCTTTCATTGGCTTGTTAACTGTCACGTCAAGGGGCTGCAACATTTTGGTCATTCCACCAGGAATAATTGCCAAGTCTGTTTTGTCCTGCTGAAGCCTTTTCTTGACAGATGGCATACGATGACATCGAAATGCATCCAGAACTATTAGAGACCGCTTTCTCATAAGTCCACCCAGCCGCTTCGCCCAAACCGTCTGTAGCCAATCAAGCATTAAAGCTTCGTCAATCCAGCCTTTAGGGTGAACACGCACATGAATGGTGTTTGGGAATATAACATACTTTGGCATTGTCTTGCGCTTGAACACAATATAAGGAGGCAGCTTCGTTCCGTCAGCCATGCACACAAGCATTACGGTTAACCTAGACTTTTCATGGCCTCTGGTAGCAATGGAGACGGTCTTGGCACCTTTCACTTCAAGCGTTCTGTCATAGGGATTATCAAAATTCAATGGTGTCTGATCTGTGTTACCAATTAATGAAAGGTCGTAGCGGTGCTGCTTGCGTAGTTCTATGATAAACTTTTGGAACTGTAGTAACTTGGTGTCTGAGTCCATGGGCGGCTTCTGTGCAATTGTTGTTCGGCATCAGACCGATAGGCCATGGCAATTCATGAACCGATCTCCCCAGCCATACGAAGCTTTAAACCCGGCTGTCTTAGCGCACATTTTGGCAATGGTCAAAGCCTTCATTCTAACCTCCGCAATGCTAACACCACTGTCTTGCTGTCTATGCTCAGCAATCCATTCAACCAGCTTGGCCTCCAACTAAGGATATGCAGCGCTTTTACGTCGCTCAGCCATCTTCATCCAAGGCAGCACTTGCAGGCGCTCTTTCTGCCATCTCCAAAGCCGAATGTTAGACTCTACTATGTCATCAAATTCACTGCTGGCAGCTCTGTTGCCATGAGCCTCAACATAGCTAACAACTTTAAGTTTTTCAGCGGTCATGTAAGATCGCCGACAACTCATGGCATCCCAAAGAGAGCATGGAAACGCCGCGCGCTATATACTAGTGCGCTCACGCGTGATTACCCAGCAATACAAAAAGGCAAGACAAAATACGGCAAGGTCGGGGTGCGCATTATAGATAAGTGTTCAGTTTATTCCGGGATTCTGACATTTAAAAGGTAGATGCGCATTATGCACAGGTGCGCATTATACTCACGATTTTACGGTATGTTGCATTGTTTGGGGGGGACACTGCTTTTCTGTAGTATGTTATAGGACTAGTTAGCTCATTTCTCAGTTGTGAATAATGAACCATTTTCTTCTTTTCTGTATTGCTGTTGTAAATATAGAGCAACAACTATAATTTTACATTTAGATGGTTAATCCACACAATTGCATGTGCAATAGCAGAGTCTACTGCTGTGATGCCTCTGTCATATTTGTGAATCAGGCATTGAATTGCTATTTTTCTATGGTCTGTTCTGGATGACCACAGTTGCATACCAGAGAACCTTTAATTTACTTTTTGTGCAGCAAGTTATCTATATCTGCCATGGTTTGTGTGGATTGCCTATGAGCTTTGTTGGAGATCAAAGTCAGAGAGCTTCTGCATTGGCCTTTTCACACGGTCACTTCCTGTGAACTCTGTTCAGCTTTTCAAGCTACATCAGGACTGAAGTTGCATTAGTGAAGGTCAAATGTGTAGGTCCAAAAGGGCTTATGTAACTTCTAGTGATGGTGAGAGACACTGTTAAATTCCTGGTAGATGGGAAGACATTCATTTTCCTTGGTCCTCTGCAATTCCCAAAGGAACTAATTCATTATTCATTTTTTCAATAATGAAAATGAACAAGGTTTTCTCAGGACAGCCAAACAAGATCATAGTGAAACAATGTATAGTTATCTGTCAAAATAAAGACATATTTAGAGGATATGCTAATGGACTCTGTCTTTAAGTATGGCAAGAAAGAATAAATCAAACTCTGTGAACTGGTTACATTACAGCCATAATTTGTTCTTATGGCTATCTGCACACAGAAGTATTCCAGAACACCTATAGGAGCACAAGGTACAAATTTTCCACAATAGCTGTACTCCTAAAACTAGAGATGAGACCATTCTTTTGCAGATAACTATCCTTTTGCAGGGTACAGTCTGCTGTTTATACAAATATTTCCCTATACCTGGCAAGGAAAATTTAATGCTTGCATTGAGAGGAGATTATTTGTCAACAGTCATCGCACAGCAATAGCTGAGATACCAGAGTTTTTTCTATGCTAAATAATGAATAACTATATTTCCTAAGCCCTCCTCCTCTTTCCATCCCCGCAGACCATAACACCATCCTCTGTGTTACATAGGGCTGTTATATGGATATCATCTTTGACTCAACCCTGTCTCCATGTATAAATCTTGTAGCTTCATCTTACATAACTCTGGAACTGACTTACCACCATAACTCTCACTCAGGCTCTCCTAGTTTTATATCCTGACTACCGCAGATCTCTGGCCTTGACCTCTGCTATCTCAACTCCTACAAATCAATTCAAAACACTATTGTTTTTAAATCATCTTCCTGGCTTGTCACTTTGATGCCTCAAGCTCTCCTCTAGGTCCGTCTACTGATTTTCACTTAATCAGTATACCAAATACACATTTCTTGTCTTTACCTTGTAAGGACTTTCATCTGACACAACTTCTCTAATAACCCGTCACAAACCCAGACATTCTGTGCCAATGTTTTCAACCTTAACTGCCCACCAGTCAGCTTCTTTCTCAAAGTTTCCTCCAGACATTTTCTTCCACCCTTTATGCCTGGGGAAAACTCAGAACAGCAAACAAATGTAAGGATTGTTCCTCTCACAATGCCTACAAAAAGCATCCAGACAGATAATCACATATAGGCATAAGATGCGATTCTCTATTTTCCTTCCATTTCCTACATTCCTGCCAGTCTTCATGCCAAAATAAAAACAATAATAAAAACCCAACAAAACATGTAACTAACAAAACTGTGTCGATCATCACTATGTTCATTTACCTATATGTTACACCCGATCCTTGCTATTTTGTCTGCTGGACTGCAAACTCTCTGACAGCACCAAGCACAATGGAACTCTAAAACTGACTACAGCCTTTTAGCCATTAGGGATGTAAAACTCTGGTTAATTAGTTAACCGTTAAACACTAGTTTTAACTGGTTAACTGATTAAGCTGGGATCCTGGCAGAGGGTTGTCACTGCCACCCCCACCAGCCACGTGGAGGTTGTCACTGCCTGGCAAGATCTCCTCCTTCCAGGCTGTGCAGGCTGCCACTGTCTGCTTCTGATCCCTGCGTGGGGCTAGATCCTTACCCATTTCACAGCACTTTTGGCTATTATTATAATATAAATTATAATTAATAAAATACCAATAATTCCTACCAAAGGAAATAACTGTGTCAACAGTGAAGTATTTGCTGACCAATGCCAGTACCCAAACACATCATTTATTCATAATCTTCTTTACCAGAGAGGAGCCGGGTTGTATAAAGGGTCATTGCCAGTCAGAATATGTGTGTGCAATAATATTGTTTTGTCGGCATAGATGGAGTCTGCTTTTTTAAGACATTTGCATAGGGAAGCACAACTAAGGACTACAAAAAATAAAAAAATAAGTAACAAAATATCTTTTTTATGTATAAAACAACAAATAATTAACATGCATTTTCACTATTTGACTATTTTAGTAAAATATATTGATTCTAACTTTAGCTTCTACCAACCCTCATTAGTAAAAAGACTCTCTCCAAGATGTATTCAGAGGACAATAATTGGGTGCATTCAGCAATATCAACAAGTATAAATCCGTCATTTATTATAATAAATGCAACAAATCATATGTTGTTTAGCAGAGTACTAAATATGCAGACAATATAGTGACTCTCTTCATGTGTGTCTTCACCGTAATATATTTTCCAAAAAGAACTTAACGCTGTTCAAATACTCCCTCGGCTGGACTGAACCAGCACCAGTCTTCTAAACTGAGTGCATTTTTCATAGATTTGAAGCTCTTTTATAGCTTTCTTTTTTACTTGAATGTACATTCCTTTTCTTCCAATGGATCTTCTAGACATAATGTATATACAAAAATTTGACCAAAAACTTAGATATGGGAATTCCTTTGCAAAAAAATAAAATAAGTGGTGCCTCACAACCTGATCTTGCATCCCTTACTCCATTCGTGAGAGTAATCCTTAATGATGAAAAGGCCTAATACAAATGTAAGAAAAACTGGGCCTAATCAGTACAAAAGTTGACTGGTTCTCATTAACTCCCCCAAGGGTCCACGTAATTCAGTGGAGACCCTTTACTTAACCTAAAGAAATAAGACTTGAGATAATTAATAAAGTTTGTAAATTAGGAAAGTTATCTTTAACATTCAACAAAACTCAAATGACAGCACAATCATGTACAATAAGATATCTATCTCTCACTTAACATAACGTTACCCAGCTAACTAACTGCAAAACAAATTATCAAATTAAAATCAAGATAATATCAAATAGTCAGACTAATTCTTACATGAACTCTATCTATTCAATAATCTGGAAAATCTGTTGTTTAACTTACAGTTCCACAAATTGAAAGTCTTTATTAGTTCCACCTAAACTTAAGTTTTATACATCAGACAAAAATTAGGAAAGAACAAATCAATCCCAAGCCTGGCTCATGCTTATAATTCAAACTGAAACACCTATGTGACTCAGTAGTGTGAAAAATCATACCCTGGAGCAACACAGCTGGACTAACTTAAACCTCCAGTCAGGTCTAGATCCTGGCTCCCAGTGCTCAGAGAGGTGGCATGCATTAAGGATGTTAAGTATCAGGTATTTTACTAATCGAATAGTCGATGCATTTTTGCATCGACTATTCGATTAGTCAACAGGGGACTCCAGCTGACCCTGGGCTCCCTGCGGTGCTGCCCCTTTGAAATGCCGCTTCTGCGTTTCAAAGTGGCAGTGCCACACTGAGCCTGGAATCAGCTGTGTGGTGCTGCCGCTTTGAAACACCACCATGGCATTTCAAAGCAGCAATGCCGCATGGAGCCCGGGCTCCCTGCACCACTGCAACTTTAAAGTACCCTCTTTCCCCCGCCCCCTGCTGCCTCTATCTGATAGAGGCAGAAGGGGGGGGGGAGCGACTAGTTGACTATCCTGTCGACTGTCCACTAAGCATTTGCTTATCAGATGGCCAACTAGTTGACTAGTTCGTAACATCCCTACCATGCATACAGTGACAGAAAAACCTATACCACTGCAGCAAACTGCATCTACATTGCAGGGTTAGTGTGGTATAGCTATGGTCTGCATAGGGTAGACAAGCCCCCAGATTCAGGGCAAGCCATTAGCATTTCAACTACAATTCTAATATCAGCAAACCAAAGCCTCCTTCTTAAAATTCAGTTATAGTATGGTGGATATTTCCTTGCGCCCAACATATAATCATATAACACATATTGCCAAGACAATTAACAATAGACCCTTTACAATTATCCAGTCTAGGTAACAACTAATTAGTACATTTTTTTACAATTAAGACATCTATAACTTATTGAAAAAGTTTAACACTCATTCATCTTTAAAGTTGTTTGCGTAGGAACAGAGGAACCATTTCTCTAGGTTCCATTCCTGTGTGTTCAGCAATTGTTCAAAAATTGCATATTGGTTAGAGATGTTAACAAATGTTTATTTTTGCAAATGTGTAACCACTGAAAATCATTGATTACATATTTACATGCGGGGGGCAGATGGGAGCCAATGCTTGCAGGAAGCCAGCTTTTAAACCAGCTCCCCAAAGCACCAGCTCTCCCCTCCCCTCCCACACCTACTCCATGCGGCTGCCTCTGACACAAAGGCAGCAGAGCTGCAAGCAGGCAGCTCCACAAGAGCTGGTACACAAGGGGAGCCGGCTTGAAAGCCAGCTTCCCGCATGTACTGGCTCCCGCCTACTCCGCTCCCCACTGCCTCTCCATCAGAGGCGGCAGCAGCATGGAGGGGCGGGTGACTCTGCAAAAGCCGATGCTCACAGGGAGACGGTTTTTAAGACAGCATCTCGTTCCTTCCCCTCAGAGCACTGGCTCTAGTCCCCCCATGCTGCTGACTCTGTGGGAGGCAGCATGGGGGGCAGCAGGCAGCGCTGCAGGAGTCAGCACTTGCAGGAAGCTGGCTTAAAAGCTGTCTCCCTGAGGCTATGTCTACACTGCAGGCTTTTGCTGGCAGAGAGTATGCTAATGAAGCACTCATTAGCATGTGTCATGCTGTCATTTGCATATTCTCTACCGATGCTTTTTGCACAAGAGGTTTTTGCACAAAAACAAGCAGTGTAGAAGGGTCTGTTTTGCGCAAAAAGCCCCTTTTGAGCAAGTTCCTTATACCTCCTTTTTTGAGGCATAATGATCTTGCACAAAAAGGTTTTTTTGCGCAAAATGGACCCATCTCCACTGCTTGTTTTTGCACAAAAATCTCTTGCACAAAAAGCATCGGCAGAGAATATGCAAATGACAGTATGATAAATGCTAATGAGCAGTTCATTAGCATACTCTCTGCCAGCAAAAGCCTGCAGGGTAGACATAGCCTGAGTGTACTGGCTCCCACCTGCCATACTCTCTGCCAGCAAAAGCCTGCAGGGTAGACATAGCCTGAGTGTACTGTCTCCCACCTGCCCCTCCTTCCCTCACTGCTGCCTCTGTGGGAGGCAGCAGGGAAGGAGGGACAGGTGCCTCTATGGGAGCTGAATGCACGGGGAGTTGCCCCCTCACCGAGGCTTATTGGTTAACCACGTACATAAGTTACATGTTAACATCCCGAATACAAACACTTATTCACTCCTTTACAATTGTTAAGTAGAGTGAGATTATTAATCAGCCGGGACTCTATCTGAACTGATAAAAAAATAAAGATTTTATACATATAATCAGGTGGCTTGCTTGCATACTCTTCAGCTCTAAGTTTTTCAAATCACTGAGAAGACTAGTACTACAGACACAGAAATAGATAGAGGTTTATACTATAGCGCCCACAGCGATGCCTCTATGGAAGCAGGGCCGACAGCCCCTCTGGCCTGGCTCCTGGGGAAGAGACTTTGCTGCGGAAGCAAAGCCACCTCCCCAGAAGTGGAGCTGGCTGCCTGCTCTGCTTCTGGAGAGGTGGCATCACTACTACAGTGTAACCTCCTCCTCCTCCTCCTCCTCCTCAGTCAGGCCTTGCCCGCCAGACTCCCAGGAAGGTTCTGCCCTTCCAGACTGAAGCTGCCCCCTCACGGCCTTCTGGAGGGCGCTGCGCTCGCAACGGCGCTGCGACCCACTGGGGGCTGAGTCCATCTTAGCACCCTTGGAAGCACCACCACAGCATTTCAAAAGGGCAGCACAAGGCTTTAAAGGAGCAGTGCATTAGGAGCTCGGGATCAGCCGGGCATCAGCTTATTGGTTAAATGGTTAACCAATTATAGTAGGGCTCAAGCAATTACAAATTTTAATCGCAATTAATCACATGATTAAAAAACATAATCACAATTAAGCACATAATTAATCGTGTGCAATTCCCCTTTGAAACGCCGCAGCGGTGTTTCAACGAGGCAGCACTGCATGGAGCCCAGGATCAGCTGAAGTTCCCAGCTGACCCTGGGCTCCACGCAGTACTGCCCCTTGGAAGCACCACCACAGCATTTCAAAAGGGCAGCACAAGGCTTTAAAGGGGCAGTGCATTAGGAGCCGGGGATCAGCTAGGAACTCTAGCTGATCCCCACGGGGCTCCTCCTTGCAAAGCCAGAGCGGCACTTCAAAGGGGCTTTGCAATGCAGAGCCAGGAATCAGCTGGGCAGTCCAGCAGATTCCCCAGCTCTGCTCACGGTGCCCCTTTGAAGTGTCGGAGCAGCACTTAAAAGAGGCAGTGCAGCATTAACGTCTGCGATTAATACGTTAATTTTTTTAACACGTTAAACCTGTCCTGCGGTAACTGCAGGCATTAACGCAGGTCAATTGAGAGCCCTAAATTATACTCTAACAACCCTACTATGGAGCTGAGGCTTGGAGCAAGGTGCAGCATACAGTCCGTCCGTCCGTCCCCATCCCCTGCCATGCTTCTACCTCATGGCTGCAGGAACATGTTACTGTTTCCAGGGAGTCACACAGAGCCAAGTAGGGAATAGGGATATAAAATCCCATATAAATTTAACCAGATAAACATGTGTAACCAGTTAACTGCAATCCCACAGTAGGGGGCCTGCCCAGGCAGGAGTGGCCCCCTACCCGTGTAACAGTGGACCCAGGCAGGGGGTTGCTCCAGTGCATGATTATAATCATTTATATACGTTTTTTAATCACTGGCCCAACCAGAGTAGCCCCCTGCACCATGGACTGTTCTGGCCAGGTCAGGCCCACATCACACCACAGGCAGGGGGCTGCTCTGGTTGGGCCAAGCCTAGTGCACAGCGGCTGTGAAGCTGCTCCAGCCCGGCCAGGCTACTGGTTAACTGGTTACCAAAAAGCATCACACATAAGACTGACACTTGCCGGTTAACCTGTTACATCCCTATTGTGGAGTTCCTATAGTATGCATGTTGGGTGTGGGGGGACAGGCCCAAGAAGGTAGGAGATTTAGAACCTCTGCTTTAGGGGGCAGAGGGAAGGAGCAGCAGAAACGCTTATGCCTTTCCATAAATGAACCACTGAACAAGAAGCCACAAGCACCCTCTGGCACTGGACAGAAAACCGAGATAGTCAAACACAGGACAAATAGGCCTGGTCCACACAGATTTTTGGAATGTGTAAGAATTGCTGTTCATGAGCGTGTTTTTCAACCAGACTAACTATAAAGAATCATCCCCTCCCGCCGAGGTGATTATACGGGCCCACCAGACCCACTGAAGTCAATGGTCGGAACAGCAAGAGACTTCAGCGGGCCCATCATGGCAGCCTGCGTGAGGTGAAGCGGGCCAGCCGCGCCTGGGCTTGCGCTCGTGGCGGGACCTCACTGTTCCAGGGCTAACAGGCGAGCTCGTCTCTTCCCGCCCACGCTGCAAGCCGCACACTCAGGGAGGTGGCGCCCAGGCGTCAGTCACACCCTGGGCCGGACTGGGGGGGGGTCGGTGCTAACATGGACTCAGCCCCGACCGGGTCGTAGCGCCGTTGCGAGCGCAGCGCCCTCCGGAAGGCCGTGAGGGGGCAGCTCCCTCCGTCCGCAGCTCAGCCTGGAGCTGGCGCGCGCGCAGCCGCCGCGGCATCTGCGCAGCGGAGCCTTTTACCTCGTAGACGTCGAGGAGGCTGTGGCGCTTGAAATAAGCCCTGAGTCCGGGGTCCGCGTTGCGCAGGGAGGACATGGCGGAGCCGGGCCCCTCGCGCTTTAGGCCCCGCGCGGCCGGGCAGCGGCGCTCCCGGTCGCCTAGCAACCCGCGGCCACAAGCCGCTCGCCCTCATTGGGCGCCTCAGCTCAGAGTGCGGAGGGGCTTTGGGGGAGGGGAGTGTCGCGTGCAGCCCCACCCCCCATCCCATCCCATTCCCCCCCCCCCCCCGCACCACCTCACCCCCAAGTTCCACTCAGCCCCTCCCAACTCTGTACTGCCCTGCCCACCAGCCCCTGCACCTATTGTCGTGGCCTCCAACCTTTTTGCACCCAAGATCACTTTTTAAACGTTAGGACAAGCCAAGATCTACCCCCCTCCCTTCCCCAAGAGCCTGCCCCTTCCTTGAGTCCCCGCCCTCTCCATTCCCCTCCTCTCTATCACTTGCTGGCTACAGCCCTTACTCACTCTCAGGGTATGTCTACACTAGCCCCCTAGTTCGAACTAGGGTGGCTAATGTAGGCATTCGAACTTGCAAATGAAGGCCGGGATTTAAATATCCCGGGCTTCCTTTGCATGTTCCCGGCGGGCACCATTTTTAAATGCCCCGTAGTTCGAACTGACTGCCCGCGGCTACACGCAGCAGTCAGAAGTTAATCCGAACTAAGTCCTTAGTTCGGATTAACTGTTACACCTCATTGCAGGAAGAGTAACAGTTAATCCAAACTAAGGACTTAGTTCGGATTAACTTCTGAGTGCCGCGTGTAGCCGCGGGCAGTCAGTTCGAACTACGGGGTATTTAAAAATGGTGCCCGCCCGGGAACATGCAAATGAAGCCCGGGATATTTAAATCCCGGCCTTCATTTGCAAGTTCGAATGCCTACATTAGCCACCCTAGTTCGAACTAGGGGGCTAGTGTAGACATACCCTCACTGGGTTGAGGCAGGAGGTGTGGGCTCTGGGGAGGGAATGAGGGATTCGGGTGTGGGAAGGGGTCAGAGGTGCAAGCTCTGGGAGGGAATTTGGGTGCAGGAGGAGGTGGAGAAGGGGATGCTGGCTCAAGGAGGGGGCTCCAGGCTGGTGAGTGTTGGGGTCAGGTGAAGGGTTGGGGTGCTGAGCAAGCCGCTGGCTTGTGGATGTGGGGTGCAGGAGTTTGGGTTGGGGTGTATGAGGGGCTCAGGGCAGGGGTTGGGTGTATGATGGGCTCTGGGCATAGATTTGCAGTGTGGGTGGTACAAGAGTGTTGTGGCAGAAGATGGGATTTGGGGGGTGCAGGAGTTTGGGAATGTGAGAGGCTCAGGTCAGGGAGTTCAGGTATATGATGGGCTTAGGGTTGGTGTGTGGGAGGGGTGCAGGAGTGCTATGATGCTGTGGCCAGATGGGGGATTGTTGGCCAGGCTTCATTTTTAAATAAAATATGTCCAACACAAAAGGTTTCAACATTGTCTTTATTTATGGGAATGGCGGGGAACCTTTTTGGGTTGGGGGGGCCAGTGACCCAGAGAAAAATCAGGGACCACACAAGTGAGATGCAAAAAAACAACCCCTCCAAAAACCCTCAACCTCACTGATGTAGCCCCAACTGAGATACCTCACTTCCCTGGCATCCAGTCCCATGTGGAGAGGGAGGAGAGTAGGTAGGACTGAGGTTCAAGGCCTCAGGCCAGATTAACTCTTCTGGGGTTCCAGGATTAGTGGATTTTGTGGGTCCCCCTAGGCTCTGGGGTGGGGACAAAAATGAGGGGTCCAGTGTGTGGGATAGAGCTGCCTATCAGTGGGATAGGGATGGGGGTGCAGAATCTGGGTGGGAGGTAGGGGGCAGGAACAAGCTTGAGGTAGGCATCTGGCCAGGAGGGAGGGGGCAGGAACAGGGTGTTGGTGGGGGTCTGGACAGGGGGCAGGAGCGGGGTGCTGGCGGCTGTCTGGCTGGGGGGCAGGGAGGGAGGCAGGAGCAGGGTGCTGGTGCTCTCAGTGCTTCCAGAGATCAGTGAACATGTGATTTGTGGCTTTCAGGAAACTCCAGAAACGGGGCAAGGGTGCAGTCTTGAGGGAAGGTGGTGAAATGGGGGAACAGTTTGTGGTGGAGGGGGGCCCAGAACCCCACAGCTAGAGGGGAAGTCAGTGCCCAAGCCACCAGGCTTACATCACACTGAGCCCCTCACTCATACCGAGTCACCATTCATACACCCAGTTTTACACCTAGCCAGGAGAGAGGGGACAGGAGTAGCTCAGCCGGTACCTGGGGGTCTCCAGGGTCGAATATCTCTTGGGCAGGATCTTCAGGCAGTGCTGGAAGAAGCGTACGTGTGGCTCCTTTAAGAAATCCAGCTTCTCCATGTATGATCCTCTGCCTCCATCTTAACCCCCTCTTTCCCCTCCCACTCTGCTTCCCCGAATTACGGGGGAATGAAGGGAAGATAAGAAAGTGTGGGTGCTGCTGCAGGGAGGGGAGGAGCAGCGCACATGTGCTTCCTAGGAAGCTGGCTCTGTCACAGAGCCTTAGGATTCGCCTCTCTTCCCTCCCGCCCCGCCCCGCCCCAGGAAGCCGGCTCTGGCTCCAATTTTGCGAGGGGCAGGAGGCTGTAGCATCGTGCAGCCTCCTCGTTGCAGGTGGGGGGGACGAAGAGGGGCTGAGAGCACTGCTTCAAGATCGACTGATTGGTGACCGCTGACCTACTGCAATTCCATTCATACTCACTGCTCCGAGCCCGCACTCACCCATCCCAACTCTACTCATTGCCTAGCCCCAGACCCAACTCATCTCCTATCCCAACCCTCTGCCGAGACCAAGCCCCTGCTCTTGGACCCCTCATCCCAACTGGGCCATAACACCTGCCGTCCCCTCACACTAAACCCTAAATTCATAGCCCATTCTAACTTCTTTCATGTTCCCCGTCCATATCAACCGCACAAATTGCCCCATTCCAACTCCATTCATACATCCAGCCTTGCACCAGACCACACCCACCGTTCACACTCTTGCCCTTGGCCTACTCCTATCTATATTCCCCAACCATAGGTGCCAACTTCATGGGTGCTCTGGAACTGGAGAACCCATGAGAAAAATTAGTGGGTACTGAGCACCCACCAGTAGCCAACCTCCTCCCAGCCTCTCTGCCTACCTCTCTTCCCTCCCCCCCCCTTGCCTGCTGACCAACTCCTTCCTCACCCTCTCAGTGCTTCCAGAGATCAGTGAACATGTGATTTGTGGCTTTCAGGAAACTCCAGAAATGGGGCAAGGGTGCAGTCTTGAGGGAAGGTGGTGAAATGGGGGAAGAGTTTGTGGTGGAGGGGGGCCCAG
This sequence comes from Pelochelys cantorii, assembly GCA_032595735.1. Classification (NCBI taxonomy): domain Eukaryota; kingdom Metazoa; phylum Chordata; order Testudines; family Trionychidae; genus Pelochelys; species Pelochelys cantorii. The sequence goes on along the minus strand of CM064326.1, from coordinate 324,172,178 downwards.
AACCCCACAGCTAGAGGGGAAGTCAGTGCCCAAGCCACCAGGCTTACATCACACTGAGCCCCTCACTCATACCGAGTCACCATTCATACACCCAGTTTTACACCTACACATAGCCACACCTCACCTTCAAACACTTCTCATAGTTCCTAAACAAACCAAACTTCTATCTATACTTCCATCACTACCTCCAAATTGAGCTCCATCATCTGTTCCCCTATGAGCCACCATAAAGCTCCCATCCATGCAGATCATTACTATGCACTACTGAATTCCTCATCCATACCACATTGCTAGGGCCCTATCAAATTTACAGCCATGAAAAATACATCAAAGACTGAGAAATCTGTCTTTCCCTATGAAATATGGTCTCTTGTGTGCTTTTGTAAAAGATTTAATGGGTGAGTCCAACATTTTTCAAATTAGGGGGCTTCTTACCTAAATGGGAATTGCAATTGGGAATTGTGGTATTACGAACCTTATCTCTGCACTGCCTTCAGAGCTGGGTAGTTGGAGAGCAGCAGCTGTTGGTTGGGTTCCCAGCTCTGAAGGCAGCAATCTGCCAGCAGCAGCATGAAAGTAAGGGTGACAATTATTTCTGCCTCCGGATAGCCCTGTTGAGATATAATGTAAAAAAATTGCTGTTCAGGAGCTGGTTAATACTATAAAATAGCATTACTAGTTTTGTTCATATATTATAACAGGGTTTTTTTAAGGTTCTGCTTACCTTCAGCTAGTTTTAATGTTTTTTAAAAAAGGCTAGTGAAAAATTAAGAGGTGAAAGTGGAGTTGTTACTACCATTTTTCTCTTATATTTAATTGCAATGTCTCTCCAATTAGAGGTTAACTTCCGCCCCCAAAAATGGAGATTATTGTTGTTGGAGTTTTTAAGTAAAAGCTACCTTGAAAACGTTATTATATTGTGGTAGCACTTATAGGATCCAGTCATCAATCAGGAGCCCCTTTAGCTAAATGTAAACTGAATTAAAAAGATGGTCCATGCTCCCAAACTCTAGATTTCATTGGCAATCTGATTTGCAATTGAGAGAGGTTGCACATGACTAGTCTTGAAATTAAATCAAATTAGATGCCCTCATGAGATGTTTGGGCGGTTGGTTTTAGTTTCTAATCAGTCCCACATTTTATCTGCATTAAAATATAATGGATCCTTTCCCTGGTGTGTTGATTAGGCTGGATGTGGAGGGGATTTGGGGTGTGCAGTAGGTAGGAAGATTTTGGGCAGTGGTGGATTTGACACTGGCCAAAGAGCCCCAGCCAAGAGGGGGAAATGGGTGCCCCCATGCTTCTACCCACTCTGCCTGCCCACCACTCCTGTGGTGGAAGTGGGAGCCCAGTGCCCTGACCCGCTCCCCAGCAGCGCTTGCTCCAGTTCAGAACTCCAAACCCCGAATCCACCGCTGAGGTGGGCAGACTGCTGCAGCATGTGTCTGAACACGAGCTTACGGGGGCTGCTCCCTTGTAAGTCTGTGCTACTGGTAGCAATTTCTGATTTGTACAATATTAAGGAACCAGAAGTAGCACAATCCTACAGGTAGCAGTTACATGAAGGTTTTTTGTATAGAACTGCTCCCAGCAGTGATGTGCTACTGGTAGCAGTTTCTGATCTGTACAATCGTAAAGAACTGCTCCTGTAAGATATTTCTATCAGAAGTAGCATAATCCTACAGCAGTGGTCTCCAACCTTTTTACACCCAAGATCACTTTTTGAATGACAGAACAAGCCAAGATCTACTGCCCCATCCTTCCCCCAAAACCCCACCCCTTCCTTGAAGACCCGTCCCTTCCTTGAAGCCCTGCCCCGTCCTCTCAGTTCTCCTCCTCTCCATCACTTGCTATCCCCAACCCTTATACTGCTGCTTTTTTTTTCAATTCTTCTGTAGGTAGAGGTTTTTCCAACATTTGGCCTGTCTAGACTGGACCAAATGTCAGAAAAACTCCTTCTTTTGGAAGCCCCCTTATTCCTCGTGGAAAGAGGAATACAGAGGTTACCGAAAGAGCATGTTTGCTCTTCCACTAAAAAAAGTGGAAGAACAAACACATCCCTGGATGCAGAAGAGTTTTTCTGGGATATCTCTGGAATCCTGAAAAACTCCTGCAGTCTAGCTGTACCCTCGCTGGGTTGAGACAGGATGTGTAGGCTCCGGGGTGGGAATGAGGGATTTGGGTGTGGGAAGGAGTGAAAGGTGCAAGCTCTGTGAGGAAATCTGGATGCAGGAAGAGGTGGAGAAGGGGACGCTGGTTCAGGGAGGGGGCTCCAGGCCGGGCAGTGTTGGGGTCAGATGTAGGGTTGGGGTACTAAGCAAGCCACAGGCTTGTGGATGTGAGGGTGCAGGAATTTGGGTTGGGTATGTGAGGGGCTCAGGGCAAGAGGTTCCAGTGTATGATAGGCTCAGATCTAGGGTCTGAGAGAAAGGGGGATGCAGGAGTGTTATGATGCTGTGGCCAGATGGGGGCTTAGCCCCAACAGGGGGTTTGTTGGCCAGGCTTCATTTTTAAATAAAATATTATTTCAAACACAAAATGTTTCTACATTGTCTTTATTTATGAAAAGGCTGGGGAACTTGTTTTGAGTCAGGGCTCATTGACCCACAGAAAAGTCAGTTGGGGCCACACAAGTGAGATGCAAAAAAATAACTCCTTCCAAAACCCCCCAAGCCTCACTAATGTGACCCCAACTGTGCTGGTGGGAGCAGGGGACGTGGTACTGGGGAAGGGTGCTAGTGGGTGCTGGGGCAGGGGACAGGGTGCCAGTGGGGACAGGGTTCTGTGGCAGGGGACGGGGAGAGGGGACAAGGTGCCAGGAGGGCAGGGGACAGGGTTCTGCAGCAGGGACAGGGTGCCTCCCAGGACTCCCTCTCTTCCCCCTGCAGAGGAGGGAAGCCCTGTCGCACCCCTCCTGCGGGGCCGGCGCGCGCCTCCTGTGGAGCAGGGAAGCCCGCGCATATGCCCCCTCCAGGGCCGACTCCCCCTCCCGCAGAGAAGGGAAGTCCCAGCGCATGCCTCTGGGGACTCCCCCAGTAAGCTCCCAGCACGCCACAGACCTGGGGCAAGGAAGCAGCCATCGCATTTCCAGAACCCCCGGAAGTGACGCGCAGCTCAGGACTTCCGTCCACCCAGCGGGAAATCGCCACTACTTCCATTGTTGCTGGAGGTAGGTAGTGGGGCTTCTTGTGGGTGGGGGAAAATGGGGGGCTTGGAACATCTCACGATCGACTGGTCAAGGCCTCGCGATCAACCAGTCGATTGCGATCAATGGGTTGGTGACCACAGTCCTACAGGTAGCAGTTACATAAGGCATGTCTAAACTACATCCCTCTTTTGAAAAATGAGTACAGGATCTTTCGAAAAAGGGTTTTTTTTTTCGAAAGAACCGCATCTAGACAGTGGTTTCACTTTTGAAATACCCTTTTTCGAAAGAACGCTGTGATGCGATTATGCAAATGAAGCACAGGATATTTAAATCCCTGCTTCATTTGCACTTTCAATCTGCCTAATTTACATCCCTCTTTCTAAAGAGGGATGTAGTTTAGACATAGCTACACAGTTCTTTGCATAGAACTGCTCCTTCTAAGACTGTGCTGGTAGCAGTTACTGATACGTTTGATTGTAAGAAACTGCTATCAAAAGACAGCACAGTCCTACAAGTAGCACAGTCCTAAAAGTAGCAGTTACATATGTATAAAGTGTAAGAGACTGCTATTGTAAAACACTAATACTAGATCTAGCAAATTCCTGTAGACTCAGTGATTGTTACCATGCTTCAGTCTTCTCACACAGTACTCAAGTTCAGGCTTAACCAGCACAGAGTAGAGCACAAGAATTACTTCTGGGCTGTGTCTAGACTGGCCAGTTTTTCCAGAAAATCAGCCGCTTTTCCAGAAAAACTTGCCAGCTGTCTACACTGGCCACTTGAATTTCCGCAAGAACACTGACGATCTCATGTATGATCGTCAGTGTTCTTGCGGAAATACTATGCTGCTCCCGTTCGGGCATAAGCCCTCTTGCGCAAATGCTTTTGCGCAAGAGGGCCAGTGTAGACAACCCAGAATTGTTTTGTGCAAAAAAGCCCCGATGGCTAAAATGGCGATCGGGGCTTTCTTGCGCAAAAGCGCGTCTAGATTGGCCAGGGACGTTTTTCCGCAAAAAGTGCTTTTGCGGAAAAGTGCCCATGCCAATCTAGACACTCTTTTCCGCAAATGCTTTTAACGGAAAACTTTTCCGTTAAAAGCATTTCCAGAAAATCATGCCAATCTAGACACAGCCCTGGTGTCTTGCTTACAACGCTGAGGTTTGCTTTTTTTGCAGGAGTTTTATACTGTATTTATACTGTATTTACATTTGTATTTAGCTTGTGGTTCAAAGCACTTGCAAACTTCTCCCAATGTGTTATAATTCACAGCCTTTATAAGCACACTGTCTAAACAGCAGTGACTAGTGTGGTGGGACCCAGAGGACTGGACAAGGGCCAGCGTCCCTGCTCCTCCTCTCTCCTGCTCTGTCCTTGCTCTGCCTCATCCCTGCATATACCACCAGCAGCAGGGAAAGTGCAGCAAGGTGGCCCCAGCTCTCTTTGTTCCCCTGGATGCATTGCTCCGCTTCTGCCCACAGATCTTGTGGGATGACTGCTCGTGCCCCTCCCCCGTCTCACTCCTGTCTCAAAGCTATTATCTAAAGCAGGAGAGGGGAATCTTTTTAGGGCTGGGGAGTGCTCATCCACAGAAAAATCAGTTGGGACTTGGGGGTTGCACACAATTGAAAAATTAAAAAAAAAAATCCTCACTGACATGGCCCCCAGACCCTCAACTGAGGAGAAAGACACTCCCCACATTCCCTTTGCACACCAGAGCTGAGGGGGGCCCAGCTTAGTAGATTTTGTGTGCTCCAGCCCTGTGGTGGGGCAGCAGGAAGGCTGGAATGCCAGTGTGGACTTCCCAATGCTGGGGGGCGGAGGGCGGGCTCTGAGCCTTGGGGGGCAGATTCAGGCTAGGGGCCACATTCAGCCCCTGGGCCTGAGGTTCTCCACGCCAATCTAAAGCAGTGATGAAGATTTTGAACAGAAGTGTATCTAGAACTGATCCCTGCAGGACACCACTCATTATGCCCTTCCAGCATGACTATAAACTACTATTAACTACACCCTGTTACACAAATGAATGTCCTTATTTCCCTTTTTATAGATTGCAGGTCAATTGCCCTTTCCCAGTCTTCTGGAACCTCTGCCATCTTCCATGACTTTTCAAAGATAATAGCTAATGGCTCAGACACCTCTTTGGTCAACTCTTTGAGTATTCTAGGATGCATTTCATCAAACCATGATGACTTGAAGACATTTAATTTATCTAAGTTATTTTTAACTTGTTCTTTTCCTATTTTTGCCTCTAATCCTACCTCATTGCCACTGGCATTCACTATGTTAAGCGTCCAATCACCATCAACCTTGTTGGTGAAACCAGAATAAAGAATTCATTAAGCACTTCTGCCACTTCCTCACTTTCTGTTATTGTTCCCCCCCCCCCGTTATTGAATGGGTCTGTTCTTGGTATTTTCTACAGAATGTGTTCTTGTTACCCTTTGGCTACGTCTACACTGCGGCTTTTGCTGCAAGGGCCCATGCAAATGAAGCACAGATTAGTATATTGCTGTGCTTAATTTGCATAATTTATTCAAGGGGTTTTTGCGCAAAAACAAGCAGTGTGGATGGGGGATTTTTTGCGCAAAAACCCCGGGAGAGGCATAAGGATCTTGCGCAAAACGGGGTTTTTGTGCAAAAAAAAAAAAGGCCACACTGCTTGTTTTTGCGCAAAAACCCCTTGGAGGTTGCAGTCTGTGGCTTTCCTGGATCCATGGGTGGTCTGTAATGTAGACAAGGGGAGGTACAGTCTTCCCAAAACAGCCGACAGGACTGACTGCCTAAGGCTGGGACCGCCACCGGGGAAGGCTGGAACCACGGCACAGCAGCCTAGCTCCCCATGGCCCCCGGGGAAGGCTGGAACTGCGGTGTGGCAGCCCAGCTCCCCCCAGCCACCAGAGAAGGCAACTCAGCTCAGTAGCCTGGCTGCTGGGTGCAGGGAGGAGATGGGGCCATGGTGGGGCAGTGCAGTTTTCCCCAGCTGATGGGGAGGGCCAGGCCAGGGGCATCACAATAGCCTAGGCTCTCTACTTGGCTGCAGGATCGGGCTGGGGGTAGGCAGGGCTTGGCTCCAGGGGCAGGGTCTCAGGCAGAAGGGGTGGGACTGGGTGTTGCCTTCTCCAGCTGGGCATTCACCCGATGTCCATGCCTGGATCCAGACTATCAGGCTCAGCAGCCCCTGTCCCCCTGTAGCAGAACGAGATGGTGCTGGTGTTCCAGACACACGGGGAAGGGGAGGAAGCCAAGCCCTGGAGTCTCTCCCCAACATGGCTGGAATGCCAGTGCTGGGTTGCCCTGTTGCAGGGGTTGGGAGGGAGTCCAGAGCATCCCAGCCTGTGGGCTGTAGTTCTCCATACCTGCCTTAGAGGGGCCTCATTATACAATTAGGCAGTTTTGGTATTTTGGATACAAACAGAGGACTTTTTCCTAGAATTGATCTGATAATTACTGATCTTGGTGTGTGTAGGTGAGGGGTCATTGGTATCTGGAGCAGGGATTTCCCATCAGGCAGTGCTTCCCTGCTTTCTGTGTCCCAGAGTTCAGTGAGGTTCTTGTGTTGGACTTTTTGTCCTCCATTCTATAGTGATGTGCATGAGGCTAGGGATGCTTTCAGAGGGGTTTAGGTGTGTCTTCTGATCAGTTTTGGTTCAAGCAAAGACAGAGGGGGGCAGTGGGAAAGTTTTTCATTCGGCTGACAGGCTGGATATTATGCCCTCGTTCACCAAGAACACACTGTTATAACAATAATAAAAAAATTTAGCAAGTGCTGTAAGAGAATCACAAAAAGAATTACTAAACTTAGTAACTACTTTTTATTTACATATTTTTGATCCTTAGCTATTAAAATAAAAACAAATAGTACAATGACATGCATTGCACAGAGTAAAAGAAATAATATTTGCACACTATACTTAAATCAGTTACAAGGATGGGAGTGCAATTGAGGAAATCACAGCAGCGGATAAGACAAATTTGTGAACTATTATGAGTTTTCATGTCAGCATACCGAATGAGCAGAGCTGGCTAGTGAAATGCAGGCAAAGGCCGGTATTAAAGACTGGCTTGTGTGGCTGGGTTTCACCAGCAAAGCATTGACCACTGTTCTCCTAGACACTCGGGATTAGGGACCAGGAGCGGGGGGACTAATAAGAGTCTTTTAAATACTCAAATTGTGTTATACACTTCCCCAAATGCTGCATTTTGGATGTTTCACAATGTTCTGACTTCTGTGCCTGTAGCTGTACAGATAGAGAGGTGTAGTGGGGGACTAGCAGTGAGAACCAATTAATTAGAACAGCTGTACCTTTAAGAACACAGCCAGGAAGCTGCCCTGTGCTCCTACACAGCTCTAGGGATGTGAACAATTAGTACACTAAGTAAATGCAGGTTTCAAAGCAGCAGCACTGCATGGAGTCCAGTGGTAACTGTTATCCTATTTGCCCCTTTCTGTGTGGGGACTTTGTCTCCCCTATGAGCTAAACCCCAGCTCCTGCTCCCCTTCCTGATTTTTTCCCCTCCACCCCACTTCTGCCTCACCCTAAAGAAATTTGATCCCCCAGTTCAGTACATTTCTGCCCTCTGCTCAGACCCCAGCCACCCCACCTTCCGTTTCCCCCCCTTTCTCACCCCTTGTATTTTTACCCCGTAACTATTTTTACCCCTTCTGCCCTGCCTGTGTTGGGGCTTTGCCCTCTGTTACTCTTGCAGCTGCTCCTCCCCCCACCAGCTCTGATTTTGCCCCAGCACCGATTCTAACCCTGCCTGTAGCTGCTTCCCTCCCCATCTCCTCTGTTAAGCCCTTTTCTCCCTTTTTAAATCCCCTGTAAAGTGTATTCAGCAGAAAGTTGCACTACAGGATTCAGCACAGCTACTACTGAGCATGTTCAGTGCGTCTGAGCATGCTCAGTGACCCTAAATTCTCCCTAAGTAGCAGCACGTCAGCGGAGGGAAGTTTTGCAACTCAGCGGCTCCTGGGAGCTTGCGGGGACAGGAGCGAAGGGTCCCGTTTTCGCTCAGTTGAGGAACGCGGCGCTTGGCCGAGGGGGACGCATGGGGAACACCAGGCGGGCGGCAGCGGCAGGGCTCCTGCTGGGGGCTGGCGCGTGTTATTGTGTTTACAGGCTGTACAGGAGCAGGAGGGCAGCAGGAGCCGCAGCCCGGTCAGCCCAAGAGGGTGGTTTGCTGCCTCAGGTCTCCGGGCTTTCTGTCCTTCGCAGCCTGGCCTGGGGGGCACCTTCCAGCCTCCACCCAGGTGAGATGCAGGGGGGAGCAGACTGTCAGCATCCGGCCTCGCTCCCACTAGCAGAGGCTTCGTCTAAAACAGTGGCTGGCACCCGACAGGGGAGTTTTTAAATATTTGTATTGCCGGTGAAATCTAGAGTTTGTTATAGTGACGTTTGGTATAACCGCATTGCATAAGGCGTTAGCAGACAGCACAGAGTTGTGTGCTTAGGCAAGTGAGGGGACCCTCTTTTGTGTTATTGGATGTTAGCATTTCAGACTTCCTGGCAGTAATATGTTAACCAACTTTTAGATCTTTACAGTCTAAGTCTTTTTAATAATAAGATAAATAATGTTGAAAGAAACAGACTGGGACTGAATTTGAACACCAGTAGAAAATGTGTTGACACATCTAATGGGAGTCTAGATTTGTCTAGCTTCTGTGCAATGGGACTGCATTGGTTTGTTTCCTTAGCTCTGTTTTTCATGAGAATTGCAGGTTACACTTTTGACATAGTTTGGCACTTCAGCTGTGACTGTCTTCCATTTTTATAGTTTAAGTGATGTCACTGTTTTCAGATAACATAATTGATATTGGTAAAAATGTAGGAAAATAGGCTTCAGAATCAGGCCCGGCCAAAGAGTTAACGGGACCCAAGATGTCACACTGTTGCTGGCTGCGGTGCAGGACCAAGTAGCTTCCAGCCAGGGCAGCAGGCAGGCACCGGGCACTGTGGAGCCCTTGACTTGTGGGGCCAAAGGCAACTGCCTAGTTCCTGAAGCTGGACCTGTTCAGGATAATAGCAACCTAGTGAGAGTGCTACAAGGCAGTATTTGCTGTGAAATCTTTTTAAAGCATGACTATCTGTTTACGCTTTCATCGGTATGGCAAAAGTCAGTAGGCTCTGTAGCTACTTAGTACTGAAAGTCAGAGGTGTTTTTGTTATTGGTTTTTGTTTTGTTTAAGTGGCTAATGCCTTGATTGTGCAACTGCATCTGGATGGCAGACACCTGTTTTTATGTGGAGCCGCTGAAGTCAATGGAGGTCCACCAATTATCAGGAATTCTCCATGGAATTCTAATTGCATGATCAGGGAACCTATATCTGGAATTAGATGCCTAAGTGACATTTGAAAATTTTAGAATTGTCCAGGACCTTTAAAAAAACCCAACCTTTTTCATATTCAGTGGCTACCCACTGTGCATAAGAACTCGGTAATGAGAAAAAATGCTAACCAGGAGAATCTCCAACAGAGCAAAGGATCCTTTCTTGAAGAACAGTGACTGCTTCTGAGTGAGCTAGTCACTTTCTCAAAATCTTAGTATATAAATTAGAGTATCCCTTCTTTTGTCACAAATCCTGGTCTTCATAAAACCATATTGCCTGCTCAAGAGCTTCGCTCCTGAACTGGCTGATCATTATCTTTGACATCAGTAGTGTTTTCTTTCATGAAAACCAGGTATTACATGATACTTTTGTGTTAAGCTGACATAAGTGCAGAGCTCTTCTGTTGGCTAAGTGTCTTCATGAAGAAGAATAACCTTAATGCAGCAGCTGTTGCCTTATCAAAGATCTTCAGTTCAGCTCAGATGCTGCTGGATTAGCTTATTCTTTATTCACCATGTTCTTTCCCAATTCTAGTAGTAAAGTTACTGGAGATATAAGTAAAAAGGAAACTTTCTACTCTTCTGCCAAGTTGCCCAAATAAGTTGCCATATTCTATGGCAGAAATGGAAGTAGCAGACATTTAAAAAAATCGCCATTGGATAACTGCATTGAATAAGGATCCAGTCAGGTTGAATAATGCTAATAGAATTATTTCTTTGTGAATTAGCAACATAATTATGTAACCCCCTTCTCACAATTTTTTTTTACTTTCTACACTTTGTAGTTTTGAAACTATGGGGGCTCAAAGTCATGCAACTCAGAATGTTAACATTATTAAAAGTTTTTTTTTAAACTGAATAGAAATCAGAAACTACTTAATAGTTTTACTTAAATCAGGCTTTCCTCAGATTACATACTGAAAATTTAGGGCAGATGCTTTCTTTTTAAAAATACACACATTGAAATCCTGCTTTAAATGCAAAATAGAAGCCAGCCTTCACTGGTATTGCAGTGGCTCTGCCATAATATCATAGGTGGATCGGTGAATCTTGGAATTACGTGACCTAGAATTGGCATGCTTTCCATAAGTACATGGCTGTAACATAGCTCTGTAAAAGTTTTGGTTTAGTGAAATGTTTCAGAATTGATTTGAAATAATTTTTAAACTTTTAAAACCTTGACAGACACTGATCTTCCAAAATCATCCAGTAACCTGGAGGCCCATCATCTACAGAGACTTATTCATTTGCTTGAGTCCACAGATGATCCATTAATTCAAGAACAAGCCTTAGTCACTCTGAGCAACAGTGCTGCCTTCTCTGTAAATCAAGTAAGTAATGTTCTAAAGAAAGCAGTTGTATTTTAAAGTGAGTCATCATAGAAAATGAGACCCCATTTTGCAGGGGGGTAAACATGGGATTGAGAGCTAGAAACTCCTGTGCTCTAATCCTAAACTGTGACTCTCACGCAGATCCTAAAAGGTATTTAGGTGCCAAACTCCTGTGGATTTAAAAGTGTGTTAGGCACTCAAATAACTGAGAGGCTTGGGACCAACATGACCTTGTTTAAATTGTTTTATCTCTCAGCCTTAATATTGCCATCATTACAGTGGATATAATAACGACTGGGCTGTTATGAGCATAACTAATATTGGTACAGAGCTTCGTATTTTCAAAGCATTATTACATATGTGCATTATCACTAACAATTTTATAATGCCAACTGAAGAGTTTGATCTGAGCGGTGCTGTAGACCACTACTGCCATTATCAGACCTTAAATTTGTGACGTCTAACCCCTTTGCTATCAGGGTATTCCTTTGGGAATTCAATATGTCAAATTTCTTTGTGAGATGTATGTTTTCTTGTACCCACAAAGGGTTATTCCAAGCTTCCAAACTTTTGTTGTTGAGGGAGGGTGAGCATCCATCCCGTTTTTACTGGGACTGCCCTGTATTTAAGCTGTCTTCCAGGTGTCGTGACTTAAAAAAAAAATGGTGTGTGCGCAAAATGTCCCGTATTTGCACGCCCCCTGCTGGTCCTTGAGTTCCCCAGTCAGCGCAGCTACAGCAGCCTCATATTTGTGGCGATAGTAAAGCACATGGTGTGTGGTGTCAGCACCCCTGCCTGAGAGAGAAACCAGGTATGAGTGTCTTCCTTCCCTGTGCACCCTACAGAAGGGGGAAATTCTGCCAGCCTTTCAGGAACATGGGGCTGAAGCCCTGACTGCTGGTGTCCTTCCCCACTCCCCCAGCGCTGGAACCCCGTTCTCGAGCACACCCATCGTTGGCTGCAGCCCCCTTCCCAGGCGGCCCTCCCCGCAGGGCTGAAGCCTTTTGCTGCCGTGGGGCTCAAGCCCGGTTCCTGAATGGCCCTCATCCACCACCCCTCATGGTAATCAGCTCAGTTCCCAGGTGGTTCCATTGCCCTCCCTCCCCCTGCGGTAATTGGCCCCGTTCCCAGGATTTCTCATAATTATAACAATAGTATCTCAATTATTCTCTGGCTTCTAATGAGAAACTAAATTATCATTTCTTTTTTAAAATCTTTATTCCGTCCTCCCACACACCCGTTACAGTGACTGGGATGTCATGAGGTCCTTTTTCATAAGGAGAACTAAACATGTTGGTGAATTCAGTTTTGGGGAGGAGGAAGTAGGATTTTTGGCAGAAGGTTGCTGTTCAAAAATATCAGACTGAGGGGGTAGCCATGTTAGTCTGTAACTGAAAAAACTGAAAGATAATTTTAACTTTTTGTAAATATAAGGAAACAAAGCTAAAGTTTTAGAACCTGCTAATCATAACATTCAACCTGATTATGCAAACCTGCATGCTGAAATCTTACTGAATTCAAAGGGGGAATTCTGACATGGACAGCTTGCCCAATCCTTCAAGTTCACCATTTAAAATTAATGTGCACTCATTGTCACTTGGCTGAAACATCTTTATAATCTTTCACTAGCCAATTTTGACCACAATTTAGAGAGTTTGCTATTTTCAGATATTAGGCATATTCTAGCCTCAAATGTTTAAGCAAGGTACCCGCTGATTTCAATGGAAGTAGAGTATCTAAACCAAAATCTGACCTGTTGATGACATTTTCTTACACTAAACAAAAAAACCCACATAATTGTCTAAGTTGGATCAAGCAAAACATAACTGATGCTTCTTTCCCATTCTAGAAGTGAGCAAAGCTTTCTTAATTCAGGTAGTTTTACAAGATTTGAGAATTTTAGGAGTGACGCTGCAGAAACATGTCATATTTGTTCTTATGTTATCTAAGAAAAAATATTTTGAGATAAAGGAAATAGGTTCTATAAATTGGCACCAAAATTTTCACAATGAATGTAAAGTGTTAAAATTAAACTACAGATATTCTTTGCTTAATTATCAGAAACCAGATCTGGAGGTTTTACTCAGGCAGAATTCCCATTTGACTTAAGATTAGCAATAATATCCTATGTATTTATCTGTTTTTTCTTTTAGGATATAATTCGAAATTTGGATGGCCTTTCTATTATTGGAAGGATGCTGTCAGATTCCATTCCTAAAGTTAAAGAAAAAGCACTAAACACACTTAATAACTTGAGTATGAATGTTAAAAATCAAGAAGAGATAAAGGTAAGTGCACTAAGAGGTACCATAACTGAAGCAAAATTGAACAACAACATAAAGTATGGACAGCTAGGAAATAATAAAAAACCTTTTTTAATATAGGTATTGATTAAAAGGAGGGTCCACCAACTAGGGATGTAATAGCGTAGTCAATTAACCAATTTAAAAAAAAAAAGCATATAGGTTAATGCTGTAGACTACATGCATTTCCTGCCCCCACCGCCCTGTAAATTTTTTAGCAGGCTGGCCAGATAAAGGTATCTATCACAAAGAGGCAGCAGGGGGAGAGGAGGGCGGGAATGGGGGGTGCTGGAAGGAGCCAGCTTTAAAGCTGTTTTCCCCTGCTCCAGCTCCGTAGGAGGGGGCAGGGGCGCAGCAGCGGCCAACTTTAAAATGTCCAAGAGCCCCCACTAGGGACTCTTGTACATTTCAAAGTTGGAACACCGCCAGGAGTCCCCTGACCCCAGGCTCCATGCTGTGTTCCATCTTTGAAATGCACAAGAGCCCCTGCTGGGGCTCTTGTACATTTCTGAGGTGGAACGCAGAAATTCTGATGAACTAATTGAATGGTCGATGGAAATCCCATCGACTGTTCAATTAGTTAATCAAAATGTAACATCCCTAGTGGCAAGACAACAGAAGCTGCGGTCCTGGCAAGGCTCGCACATCAACTCACTGTACAGCTACTTTGTCATATCTTAATACCACCATCTCTCTGCTTTCTGGTGTTTATCAGAAAGCAGAATCTAAAGCTGCCTAAAGTTGAACCTTGGAAAGACTGAAGAAATGCTGACAAGAACAAAGCAATGCCTCCTCTTTAACTTCTCCATTATTAGAGCTGGAAAATAGGAAAAAATATTTCATGAACATTTTTATTTTTTTCTTTTAAACGTTTTTGTCTACATTTTTTTTTAATCAGGTCTGATTAAGTCATTTTGTAGAGTTGGGATTGTTTGATTCTCCCATTCTACTGGGTACTCAAATAGCCCTGGTAGCAAGAACAAACCCTTCTGTTTATAGCCAGGAGAATGTGTCTGATCCTCTCAGATGCAGACTAGACGAGAGTGATCCAGGTTTAATTATTGCAACCCTTCCCTAGGAACAATTCCCACTTCCTGAAAAAGCTCCCATTGGTACAAAATATGGCAGCCCATTTGCTTAGCAATACAGATTGCTGTTTTACTCCACTCTGCATGGGCTCCCCATTAAATACAGAGTGGAATTCAAATTCTGATATTCAAACCTATCCCTCTACAACTGTGAACCTTTACAAAACCTATGTTCAACTGTAAATGGAAACTGTTGATCAATAAGAAGAGATCAAGGGATTTCTCTGAGCCATACTTGGACTATGAAATCCATTGCCAGAAGAGATAAGAATGACCATGTAACTAACCACTTTTGCAACTAAATGCAAAACTCATGTCTTCTGCTTAGCTTTGCCTCCATAAAGTTATCCCATAGATGCACCCTGTCACATATACAAAACTTTATAAGCGATTCAAGTACAGGTACCTCTTGTATGTTGTATGGGGTGGAAAGGAAGAGACATTTCTGTTTTTAAATACTGGGGTAGGAAATGTTTTCAGATGCTGTTATGTGGGAATAGTATAAATGCCTAGTCTGACAGCAATTCAGCGCTATTGCTTTGGGCCTTTCCAAAAGGTCCTGGTAAATTAATGTTGAGGAGCGGGGTGTGTGGTGTTTTGTTTTGTTTTGGTTTGGTTTTTAAATCAGAACATCTTATCTAAAGGTATCTATCAGAAAACTTGAATTTTTTTAAAGATTATTTTTTAAAAATACAAGTTGATAGTGTCCCTTAATAGTTTTTGCTAAAATTTGACAAAGTTTATTTAGCTGCTAGTGCCTTACTTAATGTTCTTGATGAAAGAAGAGACTGATTATACATTGTTTTATTTATTTATCCCCTTGCTGATTATTTTTTTTTGAGTCCTCTTGACTACTGACATTGGGATGTAAATTGTGACCACCTTTGGCTGGATAACAATTTGTACATTTAACCATTTCTTTTTCTGTTCTTTAAGGTATACATTTTACAAGTCTGTAAGGAGATTGAGTTATCACCTTTAAATTCTGATCTGCAGCTAGCTGGACTTAGATTATTAACAAATATGTCTGTTACCAATGACTACCACCATATGATGACAAATGCAATTCCGTACTTTCTTCATTTGCTTTCAGAAGGAAATGAAAGGACACAGGTACTGTTTACTGTGGTATCGTAATATAGTGTAACAAACCAGATACCTAGCTAGCGGGAAGTCCATATAGACCTCACATGCTGCCCTTTAGTGAATTATTATGCGTATATCTGATCCAGGGGACCCCCGTAAAGCTCTGTGTATCCCCTGTGTCCTCTGCCAGTTGGCACCATGAGATTCCGGGATCATACTCGCTATTAGAGACAAAATTCAGAGCCAATCTAAGTTGGAGCATTCCACTGACATCAGAACATCCACTTAAATACTGCAAACTCTTCTTACATAAATAGTTCCATTAATTGATCAGGGCTACTTACATAAGTTAGACCAGTGGTTCCCAACTGCTGGTCCACAAACCAGTGCCAGGCCATGAACCGCTGGTTGCCAAGCTGTGGTGACTGCTGGAAATGAAGCTGGTTGTTCATGGCAGCTCTTGGGGCCGTGGCAGGTCAGGGCTGGCCAAAAGAGGTTCCCCACCCCTGCCATAAGTAAAGAAAACATGGGAACCTTTTGTGTCGGACATAAATGAATATTTTACTTGATCAAACTTCATTTTAAATAAACTAATATGAGAAAGTTAAAGCGCTTAGTCTGTTTAATAATTTAAAGTAATATTTCTTTTCTTACTGGTTTAATTAAACTCTTCTCCCTAGCTGCAGCACTAGCAAAATGGCTCAGGCATAATTATGTAACTAACGGTGAGTTTCCATTAGCAACTGGTGGTCCATGGAAAGGTTTGCATTGAGCCAGGTGGGCCACGGGCCAAAAAGTTTGAGAATCACTGGCATAAGGTGTTGAGTGATACTGAGCAGGAAGGCAGCATGGTAGGCACACTGGCAATGCAGGGCTGGAGCTGGGGGTGCAGGTGGGAGGGAAGTGCTGGGGTTGGGGGTGAAGGTGACAAATTGTTGGGGTTAGGGGCACAATGTAGGAGTTAGGGTGCAGGAGAGGCAGGAGTTAATGGCAAAGGGGGTATTGGATGTTGGTGCAGGGGTGGGGGAGTCCATGGCAGCCAAGGGAAGTGGGGGCGGCATAATACCCGAGGTAGGGGGGGCAGGGGCACCAACATACAAGTTAGTCCAGGGTGCCATTTTCCCTAAGGCTGGCTCTGGCTGGGGTACATATTCTGATGGACTGGTAACATTCTATTTGGTAACATGGTTCGCCAAAAGTTTGTGAATGGGTTTGCTGGTCCATGGTATAAAAAAGGTTGGGAACCACTGAGCTAGAACATCAGCATTTGACCTTTAATCTAGTAGTATGTGCTTTACAGTGATATGTCAGTGCCACAAGATGGCGCTTCCAGAATAATAGACTCTCAGAAAGACAAGGAAAGAAATGTGCTCCTGATGCTTTTAATCGGAATTGAAAATGCAATATTTAAATAATCTGTGGTTATTACTAACACAAATCTGGATTGCTTTACTTGTTGCAGGTAGTCTCCTGGAACCCGGGAGACTACTTGCATATATAAGACACATAGGATTTTACCCTAAATATCAGATATTCCTTGTATTTATCAAGGTAATAGCTGACTTTGAAGATAGAGTCCTTTGATTCAGAAGCTACTGTCAAGTTCTCTGTGAATGCCATGTCTCCAATTATGGTGATAGTTGTAAATCACTGGACTGAATATCTTTCCTAGTTCATCAACAAACAGGTTTTTCAAATTTCTCCCCTCTGACTTCACTCCCAGTAACCTGTTGTTACCAATCAAATTTTCTTGTTCGCTTACCCAGCACACAGCAAGAATCTTATACTGTTTTAGCACTTTCTGCCCATATGGTCAGAGCATTGTAATATTAACTAAATCTTCTTCCTAAATAAGCTGTTATATTTGTATTTGTGACTGCTCTTCCTTGGCCTGTTACAATATACATTGACTTACTGAAGATGTTACACAGCACCTCATTGCAAGTACACACACCTCTCATTTCAAGAATTTATCTCTTCCCACATTCTGGTGATTTCATTAGCCCTCTTCTTGTGATGCTAAGGATTCTCAAATCTGCCATTCCACAATAAGATGCTCAGAGCCAAGTATATCCGTGATGTAATAACACTCAATTCTTTCTTGTATAGCTCCCAATGATAGCTCTAATACTGCACCTTAAGAAATGTAGCATACCTGCATCTTCCCCCAAATGTACACAAAAACCACACCATAAAATAATCACTTTTATATGTACTTGTAAATCATAGGTGTAGGCTTAGAAGGATTATATTTTATCAGAAAAGTCATTAAATGTAGATTTCACTGTATATATATATATATATACAAACTGTTGCAAAAGTATTTCCAACAATGATAATTGAAATTTACAGATAGGCAAAATAAGAAAAATACAGCTTGAGACTTTATCTAAGGAAATTTACTTTTGTATCTTTTGACAGTTTTCAGTTTTAATACTTATAAAGCTTTAACTTTTTGAATCTTAATATGTATTGCCACTAACTATTGTTAAGGCTGCAAATCTGTCAGGGAGGTCACAATAGTCATGGATACTGTGACTCTGGGATGTCTGCAGCAGCTGGTGAAGCTGACCCCAGTGTCACCCAAGTAGCTGGGGCAGCCCTGGGGTCAGCCACCAGAGCAGTAGCATTGCCAAGAATGGCTCTGAAGCAGCACAGGTGCCCTGGGACATTTTCTTTTTCCTACCTCAAGCACTTGAGGTTTTGTTCGGGTATTTATAATAAAAGTCAAGGACAGGTCACAGGATGTGAATTTTTGTTTGTCTATGACCTGTCCATGACTTTTACTAAAAATACCCATGACTAAATCTTAGCCTTACTTATTGTTTGCCATCCATTATAATTTTACAATTGAATTAAAAAAAATTACAGATTAAAAGTAAACATTAAAATTATCTGTCAGAATTATTTAAAAACATAAAAATGTCTGCCAATCCTAGTTATGTAGTGGGAAAGGACAGGAGATCAGAGGTAAGAATCTGGAAGCTTTACTTGGCAATTCCAGACACTTACTTAGTTTTTTTTTTATTTTGGTTTTAATAGTACAACATTGTACCAAGACTGTAAGTACAGATCAGTTACAGAAGAAAAGGTGGGAAATATTTGTTATAGTCACTTCAGCATTAACTGAAGGGCAATGTAGAACTGTACTGAAGGGTAAAGAGGCACAAATGAGTAAATCCAACCTAAGGCCTCCTGAAAATCTCTCCATCCCTTCTTTATCACCCAAACAAACTGGACTTTATTACGAATGCTTATTGAAACCAAAATCCACCACACATGAGGGATATGAAAAATTACCCGGTTCTGGTTAACTGGTGAGGGCTGGAGCAACTCCCCACTTGTCAGGGGCAGGGAGCTGCTGCAGCCCCTTGCCACCTACGTGCCACTGCAGACAAGATTCTCCAGCCTGATTAGAGCAGCCCCTGTTCATGGCAGGCCTGGGCACATTGCAGGCAGGGACTGCTCTGCCTGGGCTGGAGCACATACACGCCCCGCTTCCCTCCCTACAATCGGTTAAACATCATATTTAACTGGTTAACCAATAAAACAGGATTTTACATCCCTACCACACATTAGGATACTCCCCATTGAAGGAGCCTGTCACTCACTCCAGGTCAGTAGATATTCTTATCTCACTGAAGACAACCCTGTCACCAGTTTCTTTTTCTAAGCCAATACATTTTGCTAGAGAAACGAGAATTATTGAGAGGAGAAAGCAGGTAAAATACGTAACCGGTGAGTCTAAGTTTGTAGTCCAATTGATAGCAGAGATGTAATATCTATTAATATTCATCAGACCAGAGATGCAGAATTGCTCACATAGTCCCTTCTTATAGTTGAAAAGTCTGACACGTTCTCAGCTAAGGATGTAAACGGTTAACCAGTAAGCATTAGGCTTACTGGAATGCTTGCCAGTTAACTGGACCTTGCCCAAACTCCAGTGGCCAGTCAGCCCCACTGAGCCGGAGTAGCCCTGGCCACGTCAAGCTGCTTAGTCAGTGGGACAACAGCCCCAGCTACTGAAGACATGCTGGCATGGCGCAGCCCCTATCACACCTGGCTGGTGGGACTCCAGTCCCGGTTGCTCTGCATCCGCTCACTGGAGTGACCAATATAATTTTAATTGTTTAACCACTTAACTGTTTTAGCTGATATTTACTTCCCTATTATCAGCACAGTATGAGCTTTTGCTTGTTGATTACATGCAAAGGAAGTTTGTGGATTTTCCATTATTGAACACAGACTCCTTCGAATAAAGACATTGGCTGGCTAGCACACTACCTTCCACATCCTAAGACTTGACTTAACTAAACCATGGGTACTTAGAGTAGATGCAAATTGTTCTTATCAGCTTCTTGTAGCTTGAACACTCTAATTCACTATTTTCCCCCCTCCTTCTGCCCCCCTTCTATTTATTCTTGGATCTGGACTTTTAATACTCCGTTCATCTGAAGAAGTGGGTTGTGCCCATGAAAGCTCATGATACCATCCACATATTTTGTCAGTCTTTAAGGTGCTGCTAGACTATTCATTGTTTTTTAAGTTTTTCCAGTTACAGACTAACTCGGCTACCCCTCCGAAGCTTTTGGAGTTACTACAGATTGATATAAGTGTAAATGAGGGCAGAATTTGCTCCTGCAGTATTTTTTTTCTCCTCAGTTGCTTTAGCTACAATTAATTAATTGTTAAAAGCTGACACTTTGCTTATCTTTGTTCAAAAGCAATAAGTCAAGACAATCCTGGTACGAAAGAGTTTGTAGTCAGAAAGATGCAAAGATAACAAGGGCATATTGAGAAGCTCAGAGATGGGGTGGGGAGTGGCTCTTTTCTTGTGGTCATCACTGATAAAGTTAATCTTTATGTAAAACTAGAAAGGGTGATAATGTGGCAAATTCTAATAGGGAAAATAAGCATGGAAAGTAGGAGAAGGCACTTGCTAAGAAGTCAATGAGTATTAAGATTTCTTCTCCTTATTTTAAATATTTTCCATGTCACTATGTTCCTCATTTTCAGATTCAAGTTTTGAAAGTACTCGTGAACTTATCTGCAAACCCAGTCATGACAAGACATCTTCATAGCGCTCAAGTAAGACTTCTGCCATTTTCAAACTACTTCAGTACTGAACATTTTAGTACAAAAGTTCATGATGCTCTTATTAAATCTACCCTTCAAACTGTATGACTTCTAAATAGCTGTACATTTAATGTTGGAATTTTATTTTGCATAGCCACAGCAGGCTAGGGTAGCTAAAAACATGCAAAGTTATCCTAAGTAGTTTTATATCAAAGATATCACATTCACATATGAAGATTCATGCAAGTGCATGGTTAATGTGTCCACTATATGCCCACTGTTGGTCATGCTTCCTGTACTATAATGCAGAATGGTTGGTAGTTTGTAGAAGCCCTTGCTCTCCATCCCTCCTCACCAAATAAAGGCATTGGTTGCTGCTCAGATGTGAGACACACACAAGAATATACCCAATTGATAATTTCTCACATCTCCAGTAGGAACATATGGCCTCAGAATGTGCTGCAAATCCTTTCAAATGGATCCAGCATTGCAAATTATCCTCGCTTTCTCAACAACTGGGCTGTGTCTAGACTGGCGCGATCTTGCGCCAGAGCTATGCAAATGAGGCTCAGCGTGGAATATCGCTGAGCCTCATTTGCATAACTAATGAGCCGCCATTTTTGCAGAAGAGGCTCTTGCGCAAGACGGAGCTGTCTACACTGCCCCTTCTTGCGCAAGAAAAACCCTCTTGCGCAAAGCCGTTATGCCTGAAAATAATCATCATAACAGCTTTGCGCAAGAGGGTTTTTCTTGCGCAAGAAGGGGCAGTGTAGACAGCTCCGTCTTGCGCAAGAGCCTCTTCTGCAAAAATGGCGGCTCATTAGTTATGCAAATGAGGCTCAGTGATATTCCACGCTGAGCCTCATTTGCATAGCTCTGGCGCAAGATCGCGCCAGTCTAGACACAGCCCTGTTGTTTCAACTGTCATAACTCTTGCATTTGCTACCTGTCTCAGTTTCAGTATATCCAAAACATCTCTATCCTCACACACAGGTACTATTGTGATAAGACATCATTTATGAACATAGTACCCCCCCAAATATAGCTCCCAAGGCAAATTACAGATTTGTGAGGCACTGGGCCAAAGCCGGTGGGGACTTGTCCCACTGCTTCTGCCTGCAGTTCCCCTCGGTGCTCCTGCCAGGAAAAAGCAGTCATGCCACAGGAACTTGACCCACTCTGCCCACCCAGCATGCCTATTGTGGAGAGGAGTTGGGACAGTGGGGGCTTCCCCTGCTCCCTGGCAGAAGCGGCAGATGGGACCAAACCCTCCTCCAAAACCTCACTCCCTGACAGGAATGCTTGGCAGAGAGAGCGGATTGGGGTGCCCATTTTTTCTGCCCCCCACCATCAGTTAATCAGGACCCCTAAGCATGGGTCCCATTGGCCCAGTGGCTATTCTGCCACTGTCCCAAGGTCTCTAATTCATGTAGTATTTTACCTTCCAGCAGCTATTGGTGCCCTCAGCACCCAGGTGGTTGCATCCATTTCAGCTATGTGACATTTATTTACAATGTCAACAAATGAAATCTAAACCCCTTCAAACTGGCTTTTATCTGTACTGTGTTTTACCATCAACTGACCTTCTCAAAACAATCAGACAACATAACCTTTAGGTTTGGCATCCCATTTTAAAACCCCTTTGTGGGAGTCGCAGGCACAAACAACTAATCTGCTGTCCTCCAGATAACATGTCTTACTACAGCTCCATTATTAGGATGTAACCAGCAGGTCAAAGTAAAAAAACAAACAAATAAAAAAGACTGGACTTGTTCTTGTTGAGCTTCCATTTCATCTGACCACGTACTGCAGTTTTTTTCAAGAGGCACTGTAAAGCTAAATGTTTGAGGGGTAGCCGAGTTAGTCTATAAGTGGAAAAACTTAAACAAGGATGAAGTGTTTCAAGGGCTTCGTCAAAGAAGAGCATTCTTAATCTGAGCATATCGTTCTCACCTGTGGAGATGGCACGCACGGCCCAATTCCCCTCAGTTCCTTCCTACCACCCTCAGTCACAGACAGAGCACAATCCCTCTCCTCTGCTTCCTTTCTTGTGAATGAGAACAGATTTAATTAATCAGTTATAAATCTTTCTGTTAAAGTTTCTAGGTTCAGTTGTTTTTTTTTAAAACTTGTTTCTTAATGTAAATAGTTTCCCCTTAAACTGTTGAGAAACAACATGGCAAAACTGGGCCTCCAATATCCCCCTCACTGAGAGACTTCACAACACTAAGGTAGCACCAAGTTAAACCCTGTTTTTTTTTTTTAAAAAAAAAAAAAGAATTGAAACAATACCTGGTTCACCTAGATTTAAGAAAGATGACCCAATGCCCATTTTAGATAGCCATGGGTCCTATATTCGATGCTTGATTGAGGTGCATGTCCCTCAAAACTGCATGCATTGTTGCAGCATCACTGCCAGGGCGCAAAAAGACAGGGTGCTCAGATTAAGAATGCTCCTCTTTGATGAAGCCCTTGAGCCCCAAGCAACCAAAAAGAGGAATACTGCTCGGAATATGAGGATGACCAGAGGAGTGTGTTTTCCTCTCCAACCAGACTATATAGTCCTTATGACAGACACCATCCATGGTACCATCACCACCCCCTTGTTACTCTGAATGGTCCTATCTCCCTCACCACAGAGCACGGTGATCACCAGGCCATCATTGTGTTCCATCACCACATCATTCCATGACGCTGTCCATAGGCCCTTACCACACCCATCTTCTCATAGCCCTCCTCCATCAATAGAGGACCCAGATATCAAAGAGGGACAGCTGATGAGTCAGACCATGAACCACAAGATCCCTTACCAACAGATGACAAATCGTCCTTTCCTGATGAGGTGGTCATTCCAGATGACATGTCCCCAACCGACGACCTGAAACTATTTCATGAGCTTTTCAAAAGGGTTGCTATCAGCCAGGAGGTTACTCTGTCCAACATTTCAATGCCATAAAAAGTCTCATTTCGATTGTAGTTTCCACCTCCACTGTAACAATACTTACCTGCCTTCACCTCATGGGGTGTATGGTAGTCACAACTTACATGGTTCCTTATGGGCATCTCTACTTTCATTGTCTCCAACACTGTCTCAATGTCCCAGACAAGCATCACGTACATAGACAGGTGTCCATTACCCTGAAAGTTATCGAGTCATTATGATGGTGGGCTGACCCAGGGAACCTCCTCATCGGTGTTCCCTTCCACCAGCCACAACCATCTATACAAATTACCACTAATGCCTCTCCCCTGGGCTACTAAGAGTTCTTTGAAGAGGTCAACAAACATGTGGACAAGGGGGATCCAGTAGATATAGTGTACTTAGATTTCCAGAAAGCCTTTGACAAGGTCCCTCACCAAAGGCTCTTATGTAAATTAAGTTGTCATGGGATAAGAGGGAAGATCCTTTCACGGACTGAGAACTGGTTAAAAGACAGGAAACAAAGGGTAGGAATAAATGGTAAATTTTCAGAATGGAGAGGGGTAACTAGTGGTGTTCCCCAAGGGTCAGTCCTAGGACCAATCCTATTCAACATATTCATAAATGATCTGGAGAAAGGGGTAAACAGTGAGGTGGCAAAGTTTGCAGACGATACTAAACTGCTCAAGGTAGTTAAGACTAAAGCAGACTGTGAAGAACTTCAAAAAGATCTCACTAAACTAAGTGACTGGGCAACAACATGGCAAATGAAATTTAATGTGGATAAATGTAAAGTAATGCACATTGGAAAAAATAACCCCAACTATATATATAATATGATTGGGGCTAATTTAGCTACAACTAATCAGGAAAGAGATCTTGGAATTATCATGGATAGTTCTCTGAAGATGTCCACGCAGTGTGCAGTGGCAGTCAAAAAAGCAAACAGCATGTTAGGAATCATTAAAAAAGGTATAGAGAATAAGATGGAGAATATCTTATTGCCCTTATATAAATCCATGGTATGCCCACATCTGGAATACTGCATACAGATGTGGTCTCCTCATCTCAAAAAAGATATACTGGCATTAGAAAAGGTTCAGAGAAGGACAACTAAAATGATTAGGGGTTTGGAACGGGTCCTATATGAGGAGAGATTAAAGAGACTGGGACTTTTCAGGTTGGAAAAGAGGAGACTAAGGGGGGATATGATAGAGGTCTATAAAATCATGAGTGGTGTGGAGAAAGTGAATAAGGAAAAGTTATTTACTTGTTCCCATAATATAAGAACTAGGGGCCACCAAATGAAACTAATGGGCAGCAGGTTTAAAACAAATAAAAGGAAGTTCTTCTTCACACAGCACATAGTCAATCTGTGGAACTCCTTACCTGAGGAGGTTGTGAAGGCTAGAACTATAACAGGGTTTAAAAGAGAACTAGATAAATTCATGGAGGTTAAGTCCATAAATGGCTATTAGCCAGTATGGGTAAGGAATAGTGTCCCTAGCCTCTGTTTGTCAGAGGCTGGAGATGGATGGCAGGAGAGAGATTGCTTGACCTGTTCGATTCACTCCCTCTGGGACACCTGGCATTGGGCACTGTCAGCCGACAGGGTGCTGGGCTGGATGGACCTTTGGTCTGACCCATTCCGACCATCTGACCCATTCAATATGGCCATTCTTATGTTCTTATGTTATGTTCTTATGGGCTGGAGGGCACATATGTACCATCACTGTGCTCAGGGCAAATGGACAACCCAACGTCACCACCATGTTCTATATCTGTCACCAGGATGGTGCCTGTTCTCCATCCCTTTGTGCGGAGGCCATGTGCCTATGGAACTGGTGTATCAACAGCTTCAACTTCGTTGCATCGTACCTTCTGTGGGTCAGCAATACAACAGTGGACACTGTTAGCACTTTACAACAGACCACGAATGGGAGAGCCACACAGAAGTCATACAGAACATATTTTTTCGCTGGGGATTTCCAACAGTAGATCTTTTCATGACTTACTGGAATGCCTAGTGTCCCCAGTACTGCTCCAGAACAGGAATAGGACCAGACTCGCTAGGGGACGCTTTCCTAATCACGTGGCATGTGCCCTTCTGTTACGCATTCCCTCCAATACCCCTCATTCCAAGGGTCATCAGAAAGATCCTGTCAGACAATGCCCGAGTTATCCTGATATCCCCAGCGTGGCTCAGACAGACTTTGGTTTCCCTATCTCTAATGTCTCGTTGACCTCCTTACACCCTTCCGATTTGCCTGGACTTCCTGTCTCAGAAGGCGGGTGCCCTCCTCCATCCTCAACCAGAAACACTGCATCTCACTGCATGGTTTCTCTCTGGTTGTTGTGAGTAGTTCCTCTCCTCTTCTAAGTAGTGAGGGAAGTGTTACTTTAGAGTCAACGACAGACCACCCACAATACTTACCTGCACAAGTGGAAATGTTTCACAACATGGTGCCACAAGAGGGGTACCCAACCAACCTTTGTTTCCCTAAATACCATCCTTGATTATATTATGTATTTCAAGCAACAGGGCCTAGCACTCGCCTCCCTTAGAGTACACCTTGCTGCTATGACAACCTTTTACCCGCCAATAAATGGCTTTTAATTATTTGCATACCCTGTCACTGAGGCATTTCTCAAAGGATTACAAAATCTTTAGACCCTTGGCCCCCATGTGGAACCTGGAACAGTTTCTTGACTCATTACCCTGACCGCTATTCGAACCCTTAGCCACATGTTCGCTCTCACTATTAACAGTGAAAACAGTATTCCTAGTGGCAATAACATCAGAGAGACAAGTCAGTGAGATTGCGGCCCTGACAGCATCCCCACCTTACACAATGTTCCACAAGGACAGAGTGGTCCTCTGACCACACCCTACCTTTCTACCCAAAGTTTGCACAGAATTCCACGTCGGTGAGCCCATTGGCCGCCCTACATTCTACCCGAAGCCTCATAAAGCCTGCGAGGAAGCAGTGTTACATACCTTGGACATACGCAGAGCACTGTCCTTTTTCACTGACCGCACACAGCCTTTCTGCAGCTCAGACTCTGTTTTCTCAATTGTGGAATGCTCTCTGGGCCCACTTATCATCCCACTTGGGGCTGAAGCAGAAATCTGAGAAACTTAGTTTAGTGATGGCCCCTATGGTTTGAGGCTCCAGGCAGTTGCCCTACTTGCTACTCCCTAATGGCAACCCTGACTTTTAGATGTAGAAAACCAGTTGTTGTAGCAGAGATGGACCATGGAGTTTTTATAGCATATTGTGGGGGCGTCAAAGAAAAAGGTTGAGAACCCATGATTTAAATGACATCACATTGGCAGGATGGATAAACATGCACTGCCATTGCTCAGTCTGTGTCTTGTCTATGGATAAGCATACTTCATTGCAAGATTTTCAGTCCAGTACCTTTTGCTAGCCCTGCACATTAGGATAGTAGTATGTAATTGTGATTACATCTTTAGGCTAAGTTTTTGAAAATTAAATTAAAAAGTTAACTGTATTTGGTCTTGCCCTGAAATTTTGCCTGAATCAGTATTTGAACGGCCACAGTTTGGGTACATCTAGACTGCAAGCTTCTTTCGAAAGAGCACATCCACACCTCAAAACTGGATTGAAAAAGCAATCTGTTTTTTCCAAAGAGCGTCCAGACTGCATGGACACTCTCTCGAAAGACAGACCTGATTGTTATTCACAGAATGGGCACCAGGGCACTTGTGCTTTTTTTGATTGCCTCATCTTTTGAAAAAATTCCCTGTTCTGTGTCCACACACGCCTTTTTTCGAAAGAGTTTTCAAAAAAGGCATTCTTCCTTGTAATTTGAGGTTTACCAATGTGAAAAAAACCCTGCGTTCTTTCGATTTAATTTCAAAAGAACACAATTGCAGTGTGGATGCAGGTGAAGTTTTTTCGAAAGGGCTGTTTTTTCAAAAAAACAATATAGTCGAGACATACCCATGCTCATTATTGTACCAAAATTGTATCTTTATCCTGTCTGCACTTTAAAATACTTCACAAACTTTGAGGCAATTGAAATACCATTAGAAATAAAAGCAGTATTCCAGCTTTTAAAAATGAAAAAGGGAATTTTCCAATCATATTCTAGAGATTCAAAGAACAAAGCAGGTGTCAGACTGCAAAACATAAGCTAGTCTTTTATAAAAGGAAAAATGTGCAAGTCTGACATGTCTTTAAAGCACATGGTAGCTGTAATGACTATATATATGGTTTCTGTTTGAGTTGGAAGTTGTCTGGTATGTAGCTCAGTTTTTATTTATTTAAAGAAAAGATTTGGTTTTGAGGGGGGTTTACATGAAGAATTCACACATTTACTTCTCAATTGGTGATTAAGAATGACTTTCATGTATTTAATGTCATAGGCACCATCATTGCTGTCACTTTTTGACAACGGCATAAACAAAGATATTCTGCTTAGAGTCCTGACTTTTGCTGCAAATTTGAATGAGAATATGAAAAATGAAGAGGGCATCATTACCCAGGATCAATACAGTGAAGATTCAATTTTTTTTCTGCTTTCTGGGCATTCTACCCAATATGCTCAGAAACTGTTAGGTTTATTGCATCACCAGGATAAAGAAGTGAAAGAACAAGCTGCCAAAATAATAACACAGCAAAGAGGAGATATTCAGAGCCCTAATCCTCTGCTCTTATTTTGCTGAGCATCATTACATTACTGTCAGCAAGACAGCTTACAATGCATTTAAAACAAGGTTAGAGATTTTTTCAGAGTAATGTAAAACAATGGTCTCTCTCACAAAACTAGTTTGTGTACATGACAGAGGAAAGGAACTTTGGGACATGGAAATATTTACATTTCAAACTTAAAATAAGCCATGAAACAATGAACTAAACTTTTAAAAGAGTGAACCTTAAAGAGACCTGTTAATGTTGCAAACAGCACATTCATTTATCATGCAGCTGTAAACATTCACTCTAGGCTGTAATGTGTCATAGATTTACAGCATTGAATGTAACTTTTAATAAAGTTTAGATGACTTACATTTTGCTAATGTAATTCTATTAAGTTTACATTATACTTGAAATAAAATATTGGACCATTTAATAAGAAATTAATCCCTACATTATTGATTGGGAGAGAGCATATTAAATTATATAAACTCTTTTGAAGGAAATTAGAAATAAATTTAATGAGTAGCTTATAAACTTTATATTACCCTCTAATTGCAAAGTGTATCCACTCAAAAAACAAATGCAGATACTTTGACTATAGAATATATAAGTAGAAAACATCTTGTACTGAAACAAGGTTGCTAAAAATCCCTGAGCAAAAAATTGTAGCTTTAGTTGTGCCTCTATAGTTAAGGTTGCACCACAAGTACTGTTTAAAGGTCAGTCTTTCTAAATCCTTTAAAATCAATATGCTTAGCTAGATTCCTCTGAAATTTGGTGTGCTTTGGCCAGTTTGGCCTTTAGCAGTGAAGAACATGGCTACTGATGTGGAGCTATAAACCCCAGGAAAAATTTACCGTTTTCCAAAAAGCTTCTAGGGGCTTTTTTTTTTTTTTTAATATATAAACACAGAGCTAGGGCTCAAATTGCTTTTGTGATGTGGATCAAAATAGTCTCAATCTGATGAGTTTTACACAACCTAGTGCATAGCACCCACTAAATCTTTGGGGGGGGCTCCCAAATAGTATTGAAGAACTTCTATTTGCAGTGCAAATTCATGGATACAGAAAACCAGCCAGAAGGTTTCTATTCCTGCCATTTTATATGCTTTATAGCTCAATTCTTGTAACTGCTCTAAAATTTGAAAGGTGATTTAAATGGCTTCAAAATTTGGTGTGCTCATGGGGACACAATTAGTGATCCAAACTTGTAGTAATGTGACCAAGGGGTTCCTGAGTTACAGACTGTTCCCTCAATAACTGTTTCCTTTTGCTGCCTGATACTGTTAAACTGAAGTCCTAATGACTGGATGACTCACAGACCTCATTAAAATTGATGGCTATGTGCTCATCCTTCAATTAATATAGTCAAGGATAAGTAAATCACAGCCACCAACACCCCCTACCCCAGATGTACTTGGCATTAGCCACCACTGTCAGCAGACAAAAATACAGGGCTATGTGGCCCTTTTATCTGATCCAATATAACTGTTCTTGTTAATCCAGTGCGCACACAGAAGCCAAACAAAACAAACAAAATCTATACCCTGCAAGTCAGACTTGTGTTTTAGAGTAACTAATAATCCTGTGAGTAATATAGCAACTTTTTACAATTAAATGTGAGGGAAAATTACAATCTTCCTGACATCCATAGGCTTTATTTTGTAAATCAGTATAGCAATTTAATACAGATGCATTTAGCCAAGTTCTACAATACTGCACATATTTTGTAATTCCACAGCATGCTTAGTAAAACCATACAAAAGCTACGAAAAGTCTTCCATAACTCATGCTTGAGACAGTGCCATCAGTGTCTCTGCTTATTTAAAGGGGGGAGGGAGGCTGAATCATGATTTAAATAAAAGCAAAATGAGTTTATGTACTGCATTTGATATGGAAAACCAATCTCAAAGCAATAGTAATATTCAGACCTATGATAAAAAGAGTAACTTTAATACAATGAAAGCACAGATTCTGGCCAGCAGTAATAGTTTTGCTTTAGTGATGCAAATCTTAAGTAATACATCTTTTTAGAAAGGCACATTTCTTTAGAATCATTTTTAAACTCTTCTTTAGTTTGTCATTAAATGAAAACATACAGGCATTTAGTAAAATCAGTATTTTACTTTAAACATGCTTTTGCAACAGCTGGAAGACTCCATCTCAGAAAATCAAATATAAAAATTTTAAAATAAAACAAGTATATTGATTTTTTTTAGTTGATGTAAATAGTTGAAATTACAAGGCATTTATCAATTAATGCCTTGTGCATTAGCCAGTGTTTAAATCACCTCTCAATATGCCATTCAGTTTATAAGCAACTGTGCTGTGATCAAGCAAGTATACAATTTTTAATCTCTGAAATTAATGAACCTGGAGACAAAAAATCCAGTACAAATTTTTAAAAAGCTTCATAACCCGATAATGAAATGATCTTTTATTTCCGAGTACAAATCAGAACAAGGCTCCTAAAGGATTGCCACATTTTAAAAAAATTATTCAAGTCCATCATCATTTGTGTTCAAGTCTCGTGATTCTCCATGCTGCAAGATAAAGAAATCCTCAGGTTTCAAGCCATATCGTTCAAGGGCTTCATTCAGTTTAACTGGAGGATCCAAGTAATACTGAGGATATAGAGTAAAAAAGAGAGAAATGCCAACGTTAGATAAAAGATGGCTTTCAAGCTTGACACAAACTGGTTCCTATTTTAGATGTAATTGATAATGTGTATATTTTCTGAGATTAAGTGAACATGAGAGTTTGGAGCTTACTGGAGTGGTTTGTTAATTACTTAACACCCCCACTGAAGTTATACCCATTAATAACAGCTAACGGATAACCTATAATGTTTACAATAGTAGCTAAATATGCATCTGATACTAAAAGTCAATACTACCTCACACCCTATTGGATAAAAGTTCTTAAACCAGGATGAGGTCACTCGTGGGATTGGACTATGAAAAAAGTTAAGTACTTGAGGAAGAGCTGTTGGTGATTCAGTACAATGCACCTTCTTTCCCAACTTTAGTAAAATGTATTCCCTGAAATATCATTTACAAAAAGACTTTCATCTCCCACATTTTAAGGTTGAGTTTAATTGCTCAAGCAAGCAAATTATTTCAGTTCTATATCCTCTGAAAATGCTGTATTAGATTTTTAAAAAGAAATTTTGATAATATGAACTCTTCATCTGAAAAGTCTGAGAGGGTAGTAGCCCTGTTAGTCCGTAACTTTAAAAACAATGGGCAGTCCTATGGCAACTTAGAGCCTAATAAATGTATTAGGTCATGAGCTTTCATGAAGTGGGTTTTATCCACAAAAACTCATGACCTAACAAATTAGTCTCTAAGGTGCCACAGGACTGCTCTTTGCCTGAAGGTAATACTTATGCACACAGCATTTCTAGGCAATGCTATCTTGCATACAAAGCAAAGCATGTAAAAAAAGCATAGTAGAGAATATTCAACTTGTAATAATGAAAAAAAGCACTTCTTTTATCTTGGAAACTCTAGACTATTCAGGGTAGCCTGGATGCAAAAGGCTGTATCTTTGATACTGTGTTTACATTTGTTGCAGCCTTAATAATTCACTATCCAGGCTATTAGTTACAAGATAAAATGCATCTAGTTGTTGTAACAATTTCCCCTTAACTACAGTTTTAGAAACAGAGGCAATATATGAACAATATATTAGAAACTTGTTTCTTAAAAATTGAGCAAAAAAACAGGATATGAGCATGAAAATGTAATTGTCAATAAAGCGTACCTCCAAAAAAATTGTAAAAAGGAACTGTTAATTTTCTGGGCTTCTCTTAGTGTCTTTCTTGACTCATTTGTCATGAATTCTATAACCTACATGACTTACCTCTTCGGTCATTCACTACATAAGCAGTCTCATGTCAGGTTGATGCTAACCCAGTACCACAAATCAGAGGCTAAGACCTGCTCTTTTAACATGTAACGCTGATCTCTCCTGATAAGAATATTATGCCTGCCCCTTTTTCAGTGCACCCGTTCTGCTGCTAATAGAGCAAGTATTCCAAAATTGCCCGCAAAACAAAAACTCCTGATGCACTGATTTTTTCACTGCCTTTTTATCCTGAAGTCCTTGATGACATCTAGAAGAAATTCAGTTCAAGGTATAAAATTGAACTAGTTTTTGTATTAAAATATTGTAAAACTTAGTTTTAACTAAATATACGCAATAGGATTAAGGCATGGTAAGTTTATAACTCTGAGCTAAAGATAATAAATTTATTATGTTTGTTATGAGAGGATTACGCTTAATTACTATTTCCATACTTAGGAAGTTTGAATGTATTTCTAATTAGTCCAAACTCACCTCATTTGCTAAAGCAAAGGTTCCCCAGTGAATTGCTACAGACTTCTTTGTCTGAACATCAATATGAATTCTTACAGCTTCTTCAGGATTCACATGCTGGTATTTCATAAACCACCTAACAAACACAAAATAACTTACATATTTAATGTAACCTGTTACATTAAAGATACCTGTTCTTTATTATGGTTTATAAATAAGTGGCAAGAAGAGTTAAGCTATTCTCATTTGGTCAAAAAGTAAGGTCTTTAACTGAATAAGTTAGAAATTGTAGAAATCTTATTTGCTAGACATGCCAGTAGCATTCCATCAACTAACTACAACAGATGTATACAACAGCACTCACATCTACAGAATTTGGAGGGCTATGAGTTCTGTTTTTTTTTAATTGGCATTCTTTATAGTCATGAGAAGTTTTCCCAATGTCTTCATCTTAAAGATTTATGGGCCAACTGCTCTGAAGAAAGCTCATGTTAATGCCACCATAATCAATAAGTATGCAGAATTACAGGATATATTTGTCCAGTCCAGTCCCAGTGGACATGTTCCATAAATCGCTACTTAGCAGGACAGTATTGAATAAATACTTTGCTTGTTACTGTAGGTGAAGTCCTTTGAGTGAAATGTTGGACCAGTGTGCAGAGCATTAAAATTACGTTGGTTCATCTTATAGGATTTGCTATAATTATGGGCCATTGTCAAAAAGTATTACTCGTGTAGGGATCAGTGACAGTTAAAGTCTCTCTAGAAGGCAGAACAGAAGCAGAGTTTGCACAACAATGAGAATGCTAGCTTTCATTTCTGAACCTGGTAGTTCATGAGGAATGCTGGACTTTAATCTCACCATTGTGATTTCTGTTTTACTTCCTCAACCTACTCAGGCTTCATTTCTGACATTTTAGTGACTATTTCCTTGAAAACTGCTAAAGGTAGAAATGAATGAATGCCTTATCCCATCTGAAAGATACCATGTGACAAACAGCATATGGGAGCCTTGATACAGAGATCTTTCAAATGCTATAAAAGCATTAATCTCTAACTCTAGAAACACTGCAGAATCATGTGAGAACTGAAATACAGGAAAGTCGCATGGTAATCAGAATGATATAATAGCTCTGTAAATTGTATCCATGTACAAAAAGGGATTTCAGACTGTGATCCCAGTGCCTTTCCTATCCCTGTTTTCTTTTCACATTCAAATAATGCCATGCCGTGTGTGTTTTTTTAAAAGCTTTTGAGTAAAGCCTGATATAAAACACAACATTTCAGCTTATTTCCCTCTCTTCACTATCTTTTGGCTCTGGTCTACATTTAAATTTAGATTGACTTAACTACATCACTCAAGAGTTAAGCCGGGGTGGGCAATAATTTTTGACTGGGGACCACTTCAGAAATTTTTGAAGTGGCCCTGGGCCACCTTGGAAGGGGCGGGGCTTCAAGCAGATGGGGTGGGGCCAGGACACTTCTGTGCTTCCCCACCCACAGACCCTGATTAGTCTGGGGGTGGGGGAGCGCACAGATTCTTCTGCTGACCTAGCTTCCACCATTCAGGGAGATTAATTATTTACATTAATGGAGAAACCCCTTCTGTTTATGTAGGAAGCATCTGCACTGCAGCTATCTCACCCATAGCACACACATGCCCTTGTTCTCCCTTACCATTCCTGCAGCCTTCAAATCTCTTTTGCTTTACATTTCCCACAAAATATTTTAGACAAGTGAAAAGTTCAGAAGTTTTAGCTACAATGTTAATACACTAACAAACAAGTGGTTTTGAATTCAGTATAACATTTAATTTATATAGTTTACATATCTTTTGGTCATTTGCATACCTTGGCTCATAAGCTCCAATGGGAATAGCTGCAAGATCAAAAGGTCCAAATCTTTTACCTATCTGTTCAAAAGCAACACAGTAACCAGTATCTCCTGCAAAGAAAAACCTATTCCAGGGCCCCAAGACAGACCAGCTGCCCCAGAGAATCTTGTCGTCATCTGTTGCAGTCCTCTTGCACCAGTGTTGAGAAGGGGTAAAGACAAAAGTAACGGCATCGTGCCCGGGGACACAGTTCTCTTCCCACCAGTCCAATTCAATCACATTTTCACAACCACACTTCTGCATCCATTCTAAAAGACCCAGAGGTACAAGCCATCTCAGCTCACTGCCAAAACGCTCATTTAAACTCACAACAGTATTGTGGTCCAAATGGTCATAGTGGGTGTGGCTGATCATCACTGCATCTATTTTGGGGAGCTGATCTACTGTGCATGGAGGTCCTCGGAAACGTTTTGGACCCACAAACTGCGCTGGGGAAGCTCGCTGGCTGAAGATGGGGTCAGTAAGAATTACAAGTCCATCCATTTCCACCATAACTGAGGCATGTCCTAACCATGTGACTCGCATGCCAGTTCCAGTCTTACCAACTAGTTCAGGGTTTGGAATGAAGTAAGGGTTTAACACCGGAAGCTCTTTATCAAGTTCCTAGCAAAACAACAACAAAAAAAGAATTAGAAAGCAAAGCACACACAGAACGAAAAGCGCACCAGGCACCAATTACAAAAAAAAAATGGCTTGCACTTAGAGTACATCTTTAATTTCTAAGAAATTTGCAAGTAGGTGCACAGATACAATTTTCAGTGACTCCCATTCTCAATAACTTCTTATTAAAATAATTAACCTTATTTTTAATAATCATTTAATCTTGCTAGTCCTTAGAACATGCTTTGGAGAGAAAGAAAATTAGGCTTGTGACTCTACAAAGGAAGCAATTCAAAGATGTACTGAAAACAAGTTGCAGACTTTCACTGGAATTAAATAGAATTGCTCAGAATTAATATGATTCCTAGCAACAAATTTTGCTATCTCACCCCTATTGCTCTGAAAGAGGATTTTAGTGCTGCTGTTACTACAGTACCTCCATCAATTGGAGTTTGGCATTTAGGTTAAATATTGGAGCTATAGCTTGTGGATCTGAGAAATATCCTTCCAGAATGCCAGCACAGATTTATTACAAGGTACTTATTAAACTGAAGAGACTTTAATCTGATAGGAGGACCAATAATATGCTACCAGCATAATCAATGAATAGTGCTGATAAATTTCTAAGGAGCTGCCAAGTAGAGAGGTATAATGCAGCACCACTGCGGCTACATTACTTATGGAGGGTTATCTTAAATATGAAATCCCATGGAGGCTTAATTAAAAATTGAAATATGGACTTCAGTTCTACTGAAACAGTTTTAAAAGGTAATGATTAAGTGTAGTTCTCTGAGTGCTTGTTCATATCAATTCCCATCAGGTATGCATATGCATGACAGCAGGAAGATTTTTCTCCCCTAGCAGAATCCATAGGTTCAGCCTGGGTGACCCCTTGAGTTGTGCCTTCATGGCACCCGACCTCGATATAGGGCCTTGCTGACTTGCAACCCCCACAGTTCCTTCTTACCTGCACAAGATAATGTGGCAAGCTGGAAACAGCTTGCAGTGGTAGTAGAGGCTGCTAAAAGCTGAAGCCTTTGCAGGGAGTGCTGCACACACAGACTGGCCAAATACCCTGGGCATGCATGTTGGATGCTGTGGCACTAGCAAATTTAAAATGGGTGGATTAATCCTGGAGACCAACATTCAAAATGCTATCAGATCAACTCTATTCATATATATCTATTTCTTAGAGTTCCTAACCCTGCCTTAAATAGATCAAACTCTGAGCCACTATCACTTAAAAAGTGATATATAAAACTTTATTTTTTCAGCAAAAGAGCTGTCAGTTAGCTGGCTTCACAATCAACTAGTGAAAGTCTAGTATGCACTTCAAACTGTACGGAATAAACTCCTGAATTGCCTCCTGAATGCCAAAAAGTTTTAGTAACTTCTACTGACTCAGAAGTGCATCGCCAAACTGAGGATTTAAGATAAAGTCCAGAACTGTATTCTCTCTTTCATTGGGGGGGGGGGGGTTGGGAGGGGAGAGGGGACTTGAAGGTATTTGGGGGGGAGGGGTTAGGGATTTTTTTTTTTAACATTATTATTGTACACAGTACCCCTGAAACTGACGTAAGACAAATTATTAATAATAGTGTCTTTTACCAGTAATCGAAAGCGTCTTAGTACAAATGTTTGCTCAAATTAGCATCAGTATAAAATTTACTCTGAGTATCTAACCTAAGAATTGTGGCCGACAAAAAGAGGCAATTATAATTTAGCAGGTGTTTTATACCACCCCAAATCTGTGTTAAGCTTTTACCACCATTCAAGCCATACAGTAATATTTTTAGAATGAAATGTCCTATAATACCTCCAGCTTGAATAATGTAGTAGATATCCTACAAATTGTAGACATGTCCTATATCTATTGAAAGAAACTTCAATAATCCATAACCATGTGAGTTCAGATAAATACTGTTAGTTTATTTCCTGGACTTTCTCTCAACATACAGTCTGAACTGTCTAGATTAATTTATTCCATGTTTATAGGCCTAGCCCACAGATTTAAAGATTTCTGATTAAAACAGTAGAAACAGATAACTTTTGAAAGGAATAATAAAAAAATTAAAAAATGCTCAAAAAAGGTGACACTGGTGAGTCTCTAGAAACAGTCTAGCATCTGTCTCCAAAAGGAGACTAAGTCATCTTACTTGAAAATTTTCTTATTTTAAAGATGGGAAATGAGAACTCTCAATACCTCCTCACAGAGTTAGGACCTACATTTTGGAATAGTAAACAATTAAGAGTAACAGTAAAGAGCTACCTGTTTTGAACATGGGATGTTGCTGTTATTTTTTTCCATGAGGGCCCATTTCAAAATATTTGGCAAGGATGGAGATTTCCATGTTGGCCAAGGGTTGATAAACTTTCCATCTTTACTTCTTTTTGATTTAGTTACATCTTCCTCTAATCTGTAATCCAGTCTGAAGCTTTTTCTGGATCTCCTGGAGGAATCACTGCCTCTGGAACTTCGACTTGAATTTTGTCGTTTCTTTACTGACTCCTTAGGATATTGGTTACATGCAGTCAAAGGTTGCTCTTCATCTGCCTTCTCATACATGTCTTTTGGTGAAGAGCTAAAGAATATTTTTTTAAATTAATAAATGTTTTCTTTGACTAACATTCATAAAATTGAAAGCTTTCCCATAGCACCATCAAAAAGTAAGCTGCCCTTTCCATTTTGCAATTTAACTCATTTTTCCATACAACTTTATTTTATAAAATAGTTACTATTACACAGAAAGCTTAAACAACATGTATTAGCAAGTAGCATAATTCAAGCAAGATCTTCCTGGTATGCATAACTTCAGAATGAAATACTAAATATAAAAGAGGGAGATGTTCTTTAATTTCTCATTTTGGAAGAGCACCAAACTCCTCCTAAAGTTTATTTAACACTTGATGTAATTTGATCCTGCAAGGTTATCCTTTTATGACCTAACAAAATAGGGGTTTTGTTCTGTAATACAAACTTCAGTATTATAGATCAATAAAGATATTTCTGTTTGAAAGATACATCAATAATGCATCTCTTTATAGAGGTTGAAATTCTGTGGTCTGGGATTCTCTGGTACAGCAACATCTGGACCATGGATGCTGCTGGACCTGAGAGCTCCAGAGGCAGAGGTTGCCAGCAGTTGGGAACTCTACTGATCTGGCAGCAGGCAGCCTTTAGGGCTAGTGGTAGGGAGCCTGGCCAGTGGGCCTACAACTGAAGCAGGGCCAGCTGGGAGCCACCTCTGGCCAGAGGCAGGGCAGCGGCCTAGAGTGGAGCCCTGTCAGTGGCCAGGAACAGCACACTGGCCAAGCCCTGGCCAGGAAGGGAGCCCCAGGAGAGCCTCACCTGACCTCCCCTGGTCCAGCAAACTCCCTCCTTCATGACTGCTCAGGTCCCAAGGGTGCTGGACCAGGGAGGTCTAACCTGTAATATGAACAAAATGTATGAACTAGAAGAGGTATTTGATGCTTCAAAGATGTTCTTTATAATGGTCTAAAATGTAGCTGAAAATTCAGTTAAGCTTAACCAATATAATTAAAATAAGGAAACTGCCTGAAGGATGATCTAAGTCCCATTAAACTAGTTATCCCAGGGATGAGCTGCAGAACAGGGTCCATTGAGGAAGCTGGGCCCTGGACAAGTCCAATAAGTCCAATGTCTGTTTTATTTGCAACATTTAGTATTTTATATCTTCAAAGTGTTCTAGAAACAGTAATTTTAACACCACTGTGAGGTTAATAAATATCCTTATTTTGCAATTCGAGAAACAAATTAATTTAACTACAGTTCAAGGCCATTTCACAGCAACAATTAGAATATGGGAGCCAACAGCTCCTAACCCAGGATGTATTCACAACATTGTTATGCAGCATACTCAACATGCATCCTCTAGATTAGGAATTTAGAAAAAAACAATCCAAACTCAACAGGACTCCAAGGTGGGGGGGGGGGGAAATCCTGTTAAATTGATGAGTGACTAACAGGTTCTATTTAATAAACTCTGGTATACACTTATTTTGAATGAAATTTTCAACTCTCTTCCAACGTTAAGACAAATTTTGATTTGGTGTCCAGTTATTTATAACAGAAAAGTACTAAAGATTTGAGAGCTGTGAGTGATTAAAAACAATAAGTTACCAGAGGTAGACATGTATTGTACATTGTTTTGAGCAGAGATGGGCAATAATTTTTGATAGGAGGCCACTCCAAGACTGTGGTATGTGGTCCAAGGCCGCACTTTTCTATGGTGGGATTGCGGAGTCTGGGATGGAGGTTGAGTGCAGAAAGGAGTTCAAAGTAGGGGACTGGTGTGAAGGAGAGGGTGTGGGGTCTGAGCAGGAGTTTGAGTGAAGGAGAGGGTTGTGACCTGGAGCAGGGGATTGGGGTTCAGCAGGGAGTGCAGGTTTGAGAAGGGGGTACAGGTGCAGGAGAGAATTCTGGCCTAGGGGAGAAGTATAGGGGGCAGGATCTGGGAGGAAATTGTGACCCGGTGCAGAGAGAAGGGTCTGCAGATGGTTAGGGCAATGACCAAAGGTGAAAGTAAGCAGGTTCTTCCCAGTACAGTGCACCGGTAAGAGACCGACAGCTGCAGCGCATACAGACTCCAGCCCCAGAGCTTGGGTGGCCAGGCAGCCTGTCTCTGGCCAACCCCAGAGTTTGGGTGGCCAATGCTCAGGTGACATGGGGTAGGGGTGTAAGTGACTCGTTGACTATCCCTCAACTAGTCGCTTCCCTCACCCCTTGGTGCCTCTATCAGAGGTGGCAAGATGGGGGAGCAGGAGCCAGTACTGGGGGGGAGCCAGCTTAAAAGCCGGTTCCTCCGAGCACCATCTCTGCAGGGAGCAGGAAAGGCAGGGGAGTAGCAGGGACCAGGCACAAGCCGGGAATCAGCTGATTCCCAGCTTGTGCCTAGTCCCAGGATGCTGCAACTCTACTATTTTAAATGTATTAAGAACCTGCCAGATCTTAATACATTTAAAAGGCTGGTGTGCAGTGGGGGGGGACAGACCTGGTGCAAGCCGGGAATCAGCTGTCAGTGAGGTTAGCTCCTGGAACTCAGAGCCAACCCCCTGCAGCTCCCTCACTTATTGACTAATTGACTAGTTGATGGAAATCCCTAGTGTGGGAGCTTCCCCACACTAGGGATGTTAAAATGTGTTTTTAGGTAAATGTGTTTACACATTTACACGCGTAGGGGGAGAGAGGAGGTTCTGTGG
Source organism: Pelochelys cantorii (assembly GCA_032595735.1). Taxonomy (NCBI): domain Eukaryota; kingdom Metazoa; phylum Chordata; order Testudines; family Trionychidae; genus Pelochelys; species Pelochelys cantorii. The sequence goes on along the minus strand of CM064326.1, from coordinate 324,132,202 downwards.
GAGCTGGTGCTTGTGCCTGCCCCCCCCCCCCACATTGTTGCCACTGATACTGAGGCAGCAGTGTGTGTGTGTGTGTGTGTTGGAAGGACAGGTGGTTGCACAGGAGCCGGTACATGTGGGGAACCAGCATGAAAGCCGGCTCCCACCTCCTTCCCCTCCTCTGCATGCTGCTGCCTCTGATACAGAGGCAGCAATGTGGGGGAGAGGGGCCTGCACATAACCACGCTTGGTAACCGATGAGCCCAGGATCATCAGTTACCCATTTATACTATCATATCCCTAACGTTTACCAGTTAAAATTAACTGCTGAGGGCTGCTCTAGCCTGCTCAGAGCAGCCCCCATCTGTGGTGGGCCAGGCCTGGCCTGGCACACGGCAGGCGGAAAGTGCTCCAGCACAGCCAGAGCAGCCCCACTGCTGCTCACCCCTGTTTAAGTGGTGAACCAGTTAAACATAACGGTTAACTGATTAAATGGGATTTTACATCCCTGTTTTGGAAACATTCTTATAGGGTAATATCTTGATTAGATGCTTCAAAGCAATGTGAGGGGAATTCTAGCATTCATGAATTAAGAACGATGGTACTGAATTAAGACAGATGGTACTGACTAGAAGTAACAGTAGAAGGTACCAGCATCCTGAATGGAAACTTCCCTTTACAATTCCAAAGCTGCTACAGCTTTTATCACAGTCAAGAACCATTCCTATACACAGACTGGGGAATGTGCTGTTTATAGTGATATGAAACAAACCCCCCATGTATTCTGGTCTACATAAACTTTTCACCAAATAATCAAACTTGAACTCAGGTATCCAGAGGCTCTGGTACATTAACTTAGTGATTTCCAAACTTTTAAAAGGATGGTTTTAAAAAAGGCCACTAACTTCTATACAAACAATTTAAAAGAAATGTTTCTCCATTGTACTTAGCCTTATTTTAGTCAAATAGCTAAGAGATGTGATGTTCCTTTGAAAAAACCCACTCTTCAAGTACCCAAATGACTAGAATTCACTTTTTCCTTGCATAATAATGTACAAAAATCTATCTGTGTGTAGAATTACAGCTGAGATTTTACACACAGGCAAAAACAGTTTAATGTTACAGGTTGCACCTCTCTAGTCCAGCACACTAAGATCCAGCAAGACTTTAGTTAGCCAGATGTCCATTTATCATGGGTGTGGCTAAATTTCCCAAGGTCTCAACATTTGTAAACACCCACCAGGGCTGGCTCTCAGTGTTCCGTGATGTGATTTAGCTCTATTTTACCCCTAAATGCCTGGTAAGAGCCTAGTAAGCAGTGGAAGTGTCGGTAATGCTGCTAGACAATATTGACATCCTGTGACTTATCAAATTCTCTGTTTTGGCACTGGTCAGGCCCCAAGGATGCCAGACTAGAGAGGTTCAACCTGTACTATAATAACCCATCTAAACTGTACATATTGGTGGAGCTCTGACTTTTTAGGTAGATCCCTCTTTTCCTTCAATAAGAACAGCTAATTGCAAATCATTGAGATTGCTTATTGTGACAGCACAGATGACATAGCTGATGCATGTTGAAGACACACAGGTGGTTTCAGCATCAATCATTACTCTGCTATATTTCACATACATAGACTATTAAAAGTCATTAAAAAACCACCACAGAGTCACAAATAGCTATGCACATCCACAGCTGGGCAGGGGTTACTACCACCAGCTTTTAACTGTGTAAAATTTGAACCATAATGCTGGGATTAATTTAAATTTTTTTACATTAATTTTTTTGCTCTTTTAGAGAGACCTCCCATTTTGTACATTTTATCCAATGTACATTTTGTGCATTGTATCCAATAGGCATGTGAAAGCGTAACCACGTAGATGGTTAACCGATGAGCCTGGGCTCCTTAGTTAACCTTCATGGTTACATGCAGGATCCCCGCTCTTAAGCAGGCTACTTGCGCACACCAGCTCCTGGGGAGCCAACAGCTGCCCCACATGTAACCGCTGAAAATTTCAGTAGTTACATGGTTAAACACATTTTAACATCCCTACTACAAACGAGGAGAACAGAACTTTGACAAAAGGACTCTTCAATCTAGCAGATAAAGTTATAACCAGTAGAGCCCTGCAGATATCCACTTCCTATCTGCAGGTATACACATCCATATCTGTGAATGTGGCTATCCAGGGCTCACTTTTGCAGATGTGGATACCAATTTTGTATCTAGTACCTTGCAAATTTGCAGATATCTGGATGTGGATATCTGTAGATCGTTTTTGCAGATGCAGATACCAATTCTGTATCTGTACAGGGCTCTAACAACAAGATGCCACGGGTGGAAAATGAAGGTGAACAAAATTCAGGCTAGAAATAAAGGTACACATTTTAAGAGGAAGCTAATTAATCATTAGTACAATTTGCCAAGGCTAATAGTGGATTCCTCGTCACTGGACATTTTTAAGTCAAGATGAAGAAGTTACTCACCTTCGTGCAGTAACGATGTTTCTTCGAGATGTGTCCCCGTGGGTGCTCCACTGTTGGTGTCGGGCTCATTCCAGCGCCGCAGGTAGGAGATTTTTCCTAGCCGTAGTCGGCTGGGCTGCGCATGCGTGATAAGCGCCACACGTCATTTGCGCCCTTTTCATCTTGCGCGGTCCAGCTCCCACCAGTTCCTCTCACCGCTCTGAAATGAGAATAGAAAAGGCTCCGGAGCGGGGAGGTGGGTGGGACGTGGAGCACCCACGGGGACACATCTCAAAGAAACATTGTTACTGCATGAAGGTGAGTAACTTCTTCTTCTTCAAGTGGTCCACGTGGGTGCTCCACTGTTGGTGACTACACAGCAGTACCTGTCTGCGCTACGGAGCCAGATTTACTGTTACAGGTGAGAACTGCTGAAGCCACTGCTGAGTCCCCCGCTAGCTGTCGTGCAATTGTGTAATGTTGTATAAATGTAGTGTCAGATGACCACGTTGCGGCTCTACAAATGTCCATCAACGGGACTCCTTTGACGAATGCCGCTGAGGTGGCAGTTGCTCTTGTAGAGTGCGCCGTAGGGCAAGACTGAAGTGGCCTTTTTCGGATATTGTGGCACATGGTAATGCAGTGAACTATAAGGTCAGAAATATGTTGGCTGGAAAGAGGACAGCCCTTGGAACGGCCAGAGTAAGATGCTATCAGGCGGTCCGTCTTATGCCACTCCCGAGTTCTGTGCATGTAGAAAGATAAGGCTCGACGTACGTCAAGGGTATGTAGCAAAGCTTCCCGAGAGGATGGGTGAGGCTTCGGGTAGAAGGAGGACAACACAATAGGCTCATTAAGATGGAACTTCGAACAAACTTTAGGAAGAAAGGCAGAGTATAGTCTTAAGACGACTGAGTTTTGGGTAGAAGTTGTAAATGCTGGGTTAGCCATAAGCGCAGCCAGCTCACTGACTCTCCGTGCTGATGTGACTGCTAGGAGAAAGAGGACCGTCGCTGTCCTCATTTGAAGGGAAATTGAGGCGAGGGGTTCGAACAGATGGTGCATGAGAGTGTCCAATACTAGGTCAAGATTTCAAGAAGGAGGAGGTGGTCTTTGAGGAGGGTTAAGATTAGTCAAACCCTTAAAGAATCTTTTGGTGATAGGGTTAGCGAATACCGAAGTACCGTCCACAGAGTGGTGGAAGGCATTAATTGCAGATAAATGTACTTTCAGAGAGGACAGTGCAAGACCCGACTGATGTAGATGTAACAATTAGTCAAGAATGAAACGTAGTCGTGAGTTCTCGGGACTGATGTCACGCTGGGAGCACCACAGAGAAAAATCGATGCCACTTTGCCAGGTAGGTCGTGCGCGTGGATTGTCTCCTGCTATGCACCAGTACGTGCTTGACTTGTTGTGAGCAAAGGTGTTCTGATTCCGTGAACCAGTCAAAAGCCAAGCCATCAGGTGCAAAGTGTCTGGTTTGGGGTGAAGTAGGTGACCATGGTTCTGGTAAAGAAAGTCTGGAAGGCAGGGAAGGGAGGCTTCACCGACATTAGATGTAGGAAGGAAAACCAAGGCTGTCTCGCCCATGCTGGTGCAACGAGGATCACTAGTGCCCGGTCTGCCTTGATCTTCTCCAACACTCAAGGTATAAGCGGGGTTGGAGGAAATGTGTACATCAACTGAGCCTTCCAACTGGTTAAGAATGCGTCTCCCAGTGACTTCCTCCCCATGCCTGCCCTGGAACAAAAGAGGCAACATTTGGCATTGTCCTTTGTGGCGAACAAATCTACTCGGGGAGTCCCCCACTGATGGAAGATTGGGTGAAGAATATCTGACCTCAATTCCCACTCGTGATCGTGGGGAAATGTTCTGCTGAGATTGTCCGCTATGGTATTGTTGATACCTGGTAAGTATGACGCGATTAGGTTGATGTTGTTTGTTAAGCACCAATTCCACAATTGTATCGCTTCGACACAAAGGGATCGTGATCTCGCTTCCCCTTGCCTGTTTATAGAAAACATCGTAGCTACATTGTCTGCAAGAATTCTGACAGTTGCACCTGATATGAAGCGTTTGAAGTGGTTGCAAGCGAGACGCAGAGCCCTGAGCTCTAGTAAGTTTATATGGAGTACTCTTTCCGTAGTGGACCATATGCCCTGAGTTGTCATGCCATTCATATGAGCCCCCCCACCTTAGGAGGGATGCATCCGTCGTTATCTGGAAAGAAGGTTGAGGACGACGGAATGGAACACCCGCCATTAAGTTCTGTGATTTGGTCCACGACAGCAGGGAAAAACAGACCTGAGGTGGAGGAGTAACCAATTTGTGGATGTCGTGTTTTGCCGGAATATATACTGACGCTATCCAATGTTGTAGGCATTGGAAATGAAGACGGGCGTGCATGACCATGAATGTGGTCGCAGCCATATGACCCGTAAGCTGGAGACAACTGTGAATCGGTACGATGGGAGCTTGTTGAAGAACTGCAATCAGGTCTTGTATAGCATGGAACCGCGCGATTGGCAAGTACGCTCTCGCAGTGATAGAATCTAGTCTGGTTCCTATGAAGTTTATGACTTGAGTGGGCTCTGTTGTGGACTTTTGCTCGTCGACAATGAGTCCAAGAGAGCTGAAAATGCATCTGACCATTGAGACCATGTGAGATGCCTCGTGTTGAGTTCTCGCCTTTATCAAACAATCGTCTAGGTACGGGAATAATAACGGCTTTGCAGCGTAAATGGGCAGCCACCACAGATAACGTCTTGGAGAAGACTCTTGGGGCCGAAGCCAAGCCGATCAGGAGAACGTGGTACTGAAAATGAGTGTCGCCGGCCACAAAGCGGAGGAATCGACGGTGAGCTGGGTGAATAGTGATGTGGAAATAAGCATCCTGCAAGTCGAGGGCTGCAAACCAGTCTGCATTGTCGAGTGCTGGGATTATGGACGTGAGAGTAGTCATTTTGAAGTGCTGTTTCCAAAGGTATTGGTTCAGCCTTCGCCCCAAAACGGGCCTCCATCCTCCTGTTTTCTTCTGCATCAAAAAGTAACGGGAATAAAACCCTTTTCCCCTAACTGTAATGGTACCATCTCTACAGCTCCTATTTTGAGTAAAGGGTGTACTTCTTGTTTCAGAAGATCTTCGTGAGATGGGTCCCTGAAGAGGGACGGGGCTGGTGGAGAGGGAGGAGGAATGGAAGTAAATGAGATCGTGAAACCGGACCTTATGACCTCTAAGACCCATCGATCCGTTGTTATTTCGGCCCATCGGTGTAAAAGGGCCGTAACCTGTGATGAAATAGAGGATGGTCCTGGGTGGTTGGTTTGACAATGGCAAGTGGTTCACAGACCTCGATGGAGGAGTCAAATTTGCTGCTTCTTGTCTGGTTGAGCGGTCATGCGTGACGGTTGGGCGCGTTTGCGCTGCACTCTTTGTTTCTGTCTGGGTTGGTCAAAGGGACGTCGTTTCTGTCTGTGGTACTGGAAAGCATACTGCCTTTGATATGGGTAATATCTCTGCCTCCTGTACGGAGGGGTATACATGCCCAGAGTGCGTAGTGTAGTTCGGGAGTCTTTACCCGAATGGAGGACTTCGTCTGTCTTTTCGGCAAATAATTTACGCTTCTCGAAGGGAAGGTCCTCCACCTTGTTCTGAAGTTCCCTTGGAACCGCCGCTGCAGCAAGCCATGATGATTGTCGCAGCTCGTGCTGATGTGTCGGCTACGTCCATAGCGATCTGCAGACCGGCTCTCACTACATTGTAGCCCTCTTGAACGATGGCTTTAAGTATGGGCTTTTTGGAGTCAGGGAGGTACTGGAGTGAGTCTGTTAATTTTGAACAGTTATCAAAACTATGATTTGATAGCAGCGCAGAGTAATTTGCTATACGAAGGAGCAGCGTAACAGACGAATACACTTTCCTCCCGAAAATGTCAAGTTTCTTTGTGTCCTTGTCACCAGCCGTATTTCTATATTGGGGCATTTTAGACCTGTGCTGAGCAGCATCAACCACCAAAGAATTTGGCTGTGGGTGGTTAAACAAGAATTCTAATCCCTTCGAGGGGACAAAGTACCACTTGTCTGCTCGCTTGTTTGTTGGTGGGATCGAGGTTGGTATCTGCCAGATCTCCTCTGCAGATTCCATAATTGCTTCATCGATGGGTATCGCGATTTTCGCCCTTTGTTGCGGTTGTAGGTTTTTGAGCAGCTTATACTGTTTGGTTTGTATCTCTGCCAATTGTACTTGCTGGGACTCTGCAACACGTTTGAATAACTCCTGAAAGTGTTTCAGGTCATCGGGAGGTGACATATCGCCTGGGAATACTGTTTTGTCCGGTGATGAAGACGATTGGTCGGTTGGCGACGTTTGTGGCTCCGGCTCCTCCGGGTCAGATAGTTGCCCTTCCTCAGGTTCCGAGACTTGAGCTTGTGTGTCCCGGGTCGGTTCAGACGGCGGTGGAGGCTGATCCGCTGGATGGGATGCAACCTGGGGAGTTACGCTTTGAGGTGAACGACAAGCGCAAGATGAGCGCGAATATGCATATGATGCGTGAGAGTACCTCAAGTAGTAATGAGGTCTGTGATGACAGCTGCAATCATGTTGGGATCTAGCAGGCGAGGAATGGCACGAGGACATTCTGCTACCATGGCGATGGTGACAAGGTGAGTACGGGGACTTATTCGGTGAGTAAGGCCCGTAATAAGATCTCCTTGATGAAGATCGGGATCGTCTGTCCCAGTATCCTGAACGGTGTTGCCTTGCGTCTGTGGCCGGAGAGATTGTGCATCTCGGAGGGCTGTAATATCGTTGACTAACCGGCGATAGACAGCTGGGTGGAGACAGAGACGGTGCTGGGGAGAAGATAGGTGAAGGCAAGACTGATATGTGCCGTGCCATAGATTTCTGGGCTGCCTTCGTGGGCACTGAGGAGACATGCGGTGCCAATGATCGTTGCCTGGAAGCTTCTCCCTCGGATGGCGCTGAGGCGCGCAGCACCGTGGACGGCGCTGAGGCGCGCTGCACAGCTTGCGGTGCCAAGGTTTTGTGTGCCAGTGGCGGTTCGGTGCCAGGTTCAGAGGTGCGCAGAGCCCTGGTAGGTGCCAGAGTGCGTGGAACAGTGTAAGGCGCTGTGGTGCGCTTTGCTATGGTGGTTGGTGCGGAAGCAGACTTTGAACAGCGTGGACTGACTGTCCGTGGTGCTGAATCAAGTGGAGTGAGCAGAATCGAAGCAGAGGGACTTGGTGAATGTCCGGGCGTCAGAGGAGGTGATGCTACTGCCGGTGCCGGAGAGAGGTCCTCGGCGCCCCTGTGCACCGGTGATAGCAACGGTGCCGGTGATCTCGGTGCCGGGAGCTTCGGTGCCAGAGCAGTGGTCTTCACCGGCTTTTGGAGAACACCAGAGGTCCCGGGCTTATTTCCCTTGCTGATTTGAGTCTCAGAAACAGCAGGGAGAGATCATGCAGGGGACGGCCTGACCTTCTTGGCGGCTGTAGACGGCGGGGGAGAAGCTGCCTGTTTATGCGACCTAGTAGGTTCAGAAGACGGTTGCGGAGAGGGAGTTGTTGGTTGAAGCAGCTTAACAAGAGAGATCATTTTTAGGCGCATTTCCCTATCTCTTCAGGCCGTGGCCGTTAATTTTGTGCAGTGAACGTACTTTTGCGGGACACGCGTTTCGCCGAGGCAGGGGATGCATGCAGCTTGCCCGTCGGATGTGGGCATGGCCTCTCGACATTCTGAGCATTTTTTAAAACCTGGGGAACCAGGCATTGTGAATCTAACTCTGTAAACTAACGAAGAAAGTTCTAACTAAATAACAGAGAAATTTATTTTTTTTTTAGTAACAAGAACGTTCTAACAGCTACACTAAGTAAGTACTAACACTAATCTACGACTAATCTAACTATTTTGTACAGTAATAGATCGCTTCTCCGGAGAGATGTTGCACTCCGCCTGCAACCGAGGATGGTTGAGAGGAACTGGCGGGAGCTGGACCGTGAGAGACGAAAAGGGCGTGAGCGGCGCATGGCGCTTACTGCGCATGTGCAGCCCGGCTGACTACGGCTAGGAAAAGTCTCCGACCTGCGGTGCCAGGATGAGCTAATTCAAGGAAGTCTTATTGTCTGTGTTATATAGTAGGAAAAATTAGATCAGGGATGGGGAACCTTTTTTGCATCAGAGACTGCTTACCCATAGAAAAATCAGTAAGGGGCTTCACACAAGTGAGAAAAAAAAACCCCTCACTGAAGTGGCTCCTGCCGAAGAAGGGGAAAGACACCTTCCCACCCTTGCATACCAGAACCTAGGGGGCCCAGTAGATTTTGCGTGCTCCAGCCCTGCTGTGGGGTAGGGGAGGGGCTAGAGTGCCAGCCTGGGCTCCCTAATGCTGTGGGGGAGCCCTGAACCTTGAGGCCACATCCAGGCAAGCTGGGGGCAGCATCCAGCTCCTGGGCCTGAGGTTCCCCACCTCTTGGTTAGATCACAGTGGTCCCTTCTGGCCTTGGAATCTACGAAGTAATTTTACATTAAAAGAGCTCCAAAAGTGTCTTCTTTAAACTACATTTGATCCTGCTCTGAAATCTTTATGTTGGACTAAATTATCAGTCTCCAAAGAGAAGAGGGACTAATCATACTGATAACAAAATGGGTGCCAAGGCATTTAAGGCCCTGCAGTTATCCATCTGCTAACATGGTTTCCACTTGATGCACATACATGGCTTTCATTAGCATTCCATAAGTACTGGAGTGGAGAACAGACCTCATCAGCCACAATGGATTGAATACTTAACCTTTTTACATGCATAAAAAAAAATTACAAATTTATAAACAGTTCATCTAGTCAAGTATTCTCTGAATTGTACATTCCTTGAAAGTTTCTCTTGTCTCTTTATGTTTCTCTTAGAAATAATATGATGACTAAGAATCTGGGTGTCTGAAATGTAGGAATTTTGCACTACTTAGCATACAGCAAGATAAAGCAGTTTTCTTTAAGGAAAGAGGAACATTTTGGAATAATCCAGCATGCTTCCACTATTGGCTTTAAATAAAATCTGGCAGATTGTTTGTCTACAGAGGTTCTTGGCATTCTAAACAAGAAAGCTTCTAAATCTGAGATTTGGTATTTATGCCTCATTTATTTCAAAGTACTCAAATCCAGGATGAGTCAACACTTCCTCCCACCTTCTTGAGCTTACCTCTGAGGTAATTTTATTTTTCTAGCACCAAGCAGCCCCCTATTATTATTTTAAGTCTCTGGATTGTCTGTCAATATGTATATGTCAGCTAGATGTTGCGATCAACCAGCCTTCTGTTAAATCCTAGCTGTGGCTTTTTCTACACTTAAAAGTGAATTAATGCAGAAGTGTAGTCATGGCAAGAGCACTAGGACAGGGCTATCCTAGCACTCTGTGTAAAACACCTCCACAAGAGGGGTAGCTAATGGCTTTGGAATTACAGCTCCTAGTGCTGTAGCCCAGTTTACTATGGTGCTTTACAATGCTGTAACTTGCTGCACTTGGCGGGGTGTGTGTGCTTTTTCACACCCGAGCCAGAAAGTTGCAGCACAGTAAGGTGGCAGTGTGGACTTAGCCTGTAGGGGTGGGGAACAGCAATAAACAGACTTAAAAAAAAAATCCTGTGAGATCATCCTGCTAGGTAGACTAGGGATGTCAATGTGTAGTTGACTACATGATTAACTGACAAGCCTGGGCTTATCAATTAATACTATTGACTACATACATTCCCCCCCATTTGTTGCCTCTATATCAGAGGCAGTAAGGGGAGGGAGGTAGGAGGCAGCGCCGGTGGAGAAACCACATCCCCGTAGGCAAACACTTGATATATTTCAAATGCACACATGGGATGCAAATACTGTTTGACTGGTATGAACATTTAAAACAAAGCAGGAGGGTTTATTTAAATTAAGAAATATTTTAACAGTCAGGTGCATTTAATGATAAAAATTAATCATCAGTATGTAGAAAAACAACATAGAGAAATCTGTGTTTAGAGAAGATTACACACACACTGTGTCAAGAAGGATTCCAGGGGTACATCTACACAGCAGTTAAACATCCACAGATCAGTAGACTAAGGTTCAGACTGCAGGGCTGAAAAATTGCTATGCAGACATCAGGACTTAGTGTCCCAGAGCATGGGCTGGAGCCTGAGAGGAGGGAACTACCAGAGCCAGAGCTTCCACTCAGTCCAAACATCTATGCGGCAATATTTAGCTCTGTAACCTGAGTTCTGATCACTGGCCAGCTGCACCACAGGTCTTTTATTTCAATGTTGATGGATACACAGAGACAAGGGAGGGGCAATATTAATTGATAAATACATTGTGGCGGTTTGGTATTAGCTGGGGACTCAGTTCATTCAGCAATATGCCAAGGTTTTCAGACCACAACAGTGGCCCCAGGGGGAGGGCAGGGAGGGAAAGGTTCATGCCAAACAAGAAGGATTGTGGCTCAGGCAGAACATGGGTTGGAGAAAATATGCACTTTGGCCTTACATGTAGGCTTAGTCCTTGAACTAGTAGGTGTTGGATTGATTTCACAAGTCCAGCTAAAAATTGACAAACAGCTGAAGATATACTTGCTGTAGTTCCCAATTGACGTTAATCATTAACTGTTAGGGAAACAGTGATGTGTTCAGTAAAATGTTAAAATTTTAAACTGCCCTAGTGAGTCTAAAAGTATCTGAGCTGAGAGAATTCTACCATCTTTGTACCAGGAAGCAAATAATTCAGCAGTTTTCCTTCAAGCATTCTACAGCCATAAAAAAAAACCAAACAACATACTTTTGGGCTGAATCTAAGCATGAACATTTTCAACTGAAAAGGAATTTGCAAATATTAGGAGGTGTGGAAAGAAATGGCCGCTGCTATGGTAACTTTCAAGTCACTGCCAGCTTGATTTCACTCACAGTTCTTTAACACTGAAATTGCTTAGGGCACTAATGGATACTTTGAGACTCGATTATTAGGAATTTTGTTAACTTTCATTATAAAGCACACGCACTTGACACTGTTCAAGCCCATAAGGACAGCAGATTGGCTGAACATTCCTAACCTTACAATTTTGCCTCAAGCTGTAGAACTAACTGGTCTTCAAAGGATGTTTTTAGCATGTTGGACTGTTCCATTTTAAAACTGCATGGAGCTTGTTCAAGCTATTTCATATTTTAGTGACTAGTGAGAAACTGCATGGTACCCTTATGTAATTATTACAATGCCTAAAAAACCTACTACACAATTTTCTACCATACTTAGAAGTATACATTTTATATCATGGTGGTTCCCTACAAGTATGAACGGGAAACACTAAGTGTCTTGATTTTAAAATATCTGTTGTTCCACTATGAACACTGTAAAACCAGAGTAACTGATTTGATTTAAAAATTTAATAAACAGTGAACATGCATCTTTAAGCCGGCACGCGAAGGAAGAAGGTATTAATTATTTTGATCTACATCTGTTTCATGAATATGAACAACATGAATTTCTTACAGTTTATTGTCAAAACAAACATGCACCAAAGACATACTAGTCCGAAACCATTTGTCTCTTTTGCTTTGTTACTACATACAGGAAACATTAAGTTACTGTACTAAGAACTTAAAGTATGTTAATTTTAAAGTCTAATTGGGACTAACTAACTGCTAACACAGCTAAGCACCAAACGTTTTTAATAAAATAAAAAATAATGAAATTTAAAACATTTAAAAGTCAGAAAATTCAGAGTTAAGGAACCTACAGCAACATTAATTTACAGCACATAGGCAGAAAAATAAAAAAAATACTACATAAAACCTAGAGTCATTATGATCCACCCAATGTAAAAGACAGAATATTGAGTCCAAAAAGCAGCAGTAACACACACAGAGTACTTCCTCCAGTGCAACTATGCTGGATGGCTTGCTGTTCCCTGCTCCTTCTTGCATGGCAGAGAAGGTGCAGCAGTTCCCGCCCCCTTCCCTGACTCTGCTTCCTTATGTTCACCATATATTTGCACAAGGGAGTATAGTCATTTACACCGATTCAGCCAAGCTAAAATTCAGCCCTCAAATATGTTATGCAATGTAAATAATAGGGATGTTAGATATTGATTCATTTAATAATTGTGTAACCACATCAAATCTTAGCCCTTACACATTATTTTATACTCTTGGGGAGGGGGGGAGGAAGGAGGGATGGCAGCCAGTATGCTCCTGATCCCACTTCCAGGGAGCCCCCTGAGATCCCATACTTGCTGCCTCTGTATCAGGGGAGGCAGGCGGGAGCCAGTCCATGAAGGGAAAACCAGCTCCCTTCACAGACTGCTTCCTGTGTGCCGCCCCATGCAGCTTGCCTCTGATACAGAGCCAGCTCCCGCCTTCCCCACCCCTCTGATACAGGCTTCTCTCTGCCTCTGATACAGGGTTATCAGTTAATCGTGTAGTCAACTATGGGTTGACATTCCTAGTAAATACTATAATGATTTACATTTAACCAGAAAAATACTGATGTGCACTGTTTTCTTTCTGTAATACAGATTCCAACAGCAATGATAACTTAGCTGGTGTAGGGGGCAAATCTGCAATTGGATTGGCATACGTGAACCCTTGTACTTTCATAGTATCCCAATAAAATCAACAGGGCTCTGTATGAGCACAAAAGTCTGTGCATACAAATCAATTGCAGGATCTGACTCAATTTATAGATTTCTTAACTCTGACTCCACCACTACAGAGTTTCAGAGGATAGCCATGTTAATCTGTAATTGAAACAACTTTAAAAACAATGAATAGTCCTGCAGCACGTTAGAGACTAACAAAAAATGTAGATGGTATCATGAGCTTTCAGGGGCACAACCCACTTCTTCACAAAGTGAAGTGGGTGATGCCCACAAAAGCTCATGATACCATCTACATTTATTGTTAGTCTCTAACATGCTGCAGGACTATTCACTGTTTTTAAAGTTGTTTCACCACTAGAGAGATTTACACATATGAACAATTCCACTGAAGTCAACAACTATAATCACATGAGTAATTTTAAGTACAAAAATAAACCTTTCCAGGACTGCAGCTTTTGGTACTTTCAACCGTCAAACATTAATGGTGCATAAATGTACATCAAATGCCAACTTGTGTACAGTATTTGATTACTCAACTCACATGGTTTTATTTTTAATATAGTAATTATTATTATAATATATGTTATGTTTGGGTGCTCAGAGTTTTACTTAGTCTTTATGTAATCACAACTTTTTCTATTTATTTAGAGTTTTAAATTTACACAGTGCCTTGAATGTAGTAAGTTAACTGCAGGTACCTCAGTTTGTATTTATGGTTGCTTAACTTTTTAGATTATTAGATGTGATTAAAAGATAAGTGGATTTATCCCAGATGAAAGGGGACTAAGAGCCCCATCTGCAGTATAAGATGTACCTTATTGGTGCACAGCTCTCTGCCACATTCTAACTTTTTTCTTATCACCATGAACAGAAAATGTTGCTGTAAAACGGTGTCTTGAAATGGTTTCGTAGTCCCGGTCTATAGGTATAGTTATACAGCAATTTAGGAGCAGAAACAGTCCATTTAGGTCTAATTTTAGATCTTTTACATGTAACTCTGCAACTAGCATCTCTATTTCTATGCCTTAAAATCATTTTGTGCCAGGAAAGGACATATATACTACCATGGAAACCTCTCCTAGAGACACTTTGAGAGGAAAAAGTACCCTTCACCTATCAGAGTTCGTCAGAGAAGTTTCGTTTCATGCCTGGGAATAGCTCCTTCAATTTATTAATGGTATGCTGTTGTTCCTTTTTTTTCCTTATATATAGGACATCAACATGCAGTTGACTACATGATTAACCAGTAAGCCTAGGCTTATTGGTTAATCCTATCGACTACACGCATTCCTCCCCTCTTGGTCCCTTTGTATCAGAGGTAACAAGCAGGGTGGGCGGGAAGAGGTGGGAGCTGGTGCCCATGGGGAGTCAGCTTTTAAGCCAGCTCCCCACAAACACCAGATCAGTGGAGCCACTTGCCCCTCTCCCCCACCACACTGCTATCTCTGATAGAGAGGTGGAGGTTGAGCAGGGCAGGTGGGAGCCAATACGCATGGGGAGACAGCTTTTAAGCCAGCTCTCCATGTCTGCCAGCTCTGCAGAGCCAACTCCCCACCCAGCGCTGCTTCTCATAGGGGAGGCTGCCACAGATCAGCCTCTGTATGCAGTGGGCCCAGGCTTCTGTCCACAGGGAGCTTGGGTCCCCCACAGATAGAGGCTGCTGCCTCTGTATCAGCAGGGCTGCAGACGATCTGCGCGGGGAGCCGGGTTTTAAACTGGCTCCCCTCACGTACCAGCTCCTGCCTGCCACCCCACACCGCTGCCTCTGATACAGAGGCAGAAGCACGGGGTGGCAGTGTACTCCCCAGGAGTGGGGCCAGGAGCGCCCTGGCTGCCGGCTCTGCCCCCAGGACTATCAAATAATTGTGTAACCACTAAGTTTTGATGCTGTTACATGATTATTCAATAACTATCATCCCTACTTATATACAATACTATTTAGATCTACTTGATTCTACCACTTCAGTTTGAAGTCCAATCCTACCTCTTCACTTCTCTGTAATATACCTCCTTGGTCTTCTGAGATGTTCTCTCAATGTAAATCTGTCCCTAATTCTGGTTTGTCCGATTACCAAAAATAGGTCATAGGTAATTTTATTAAAACCATTAGCTACTTTACATACTTCTACCATTTAGTCTCTTAATTACAGTTGCATCCAAATACCACCAATTTTGCTTGTCTCCCCAAAAGAACCCCATCCATTTCTTTTATCATTTTAGTTTCACTATGCTGCCTTTTCTCCAAAATAACCATTTGCAAGAAGTTCGTATGTGATTTTTTGAGAATTACACTAGCAGATGCTCAACAGTGCTCTGTACACCTCATGCTCTTTCTGAAATGCAGTGAAAAGCCAGTACATAGAGATAAGACATCCCATTCTCCCTTACAGAAGCACCACAATTATAGAAAACTAGGAAATGTTGGCATGAAATGATATTTCACATAGCACAACTATAACTCTGCTTCCCTCCCTTCCCCCAAAAAACACCAATGGGAACACCATACTGCATTGAGCCTTCCTAAGCAAAACTGCTCTTTTTTGCTGTGTCCATCACTCCAAATCAAGACTCTTCTTCATCCACTCCAGTGGGATCTTCTGTATGGTTTGGGTAACATCACTGATCTGAGGAGTATTTGCTGACTACTGTAATGTTAAAATAGCATCTTTTCCACAGGGATAATAAAGGCATATCACTGACACCAAGGCGAATGAAAACAAAAGCACATTTATTTCACATGGTCAAACAATGTATTTTTCCCTTATCTCATTGTTGGAAATGGCAGAAGCATTTAGGCTGAATTTCATACATACACACTCACATCTCTGATATGGGACATAAGCATCTGAAAACAGGGAAGTATCAGGCAACTTTAAGTTGGTGCTACCAGCTCCAGATACAGTAATTTGCCCTCGTTAATAAAAGTCTTTTCATACATGCCAACATCTTAGTATTATTCTTTAGTACAGTAGACTATGTGATGACTTAAATATCCTGTACCCTATCAGCCTATTTTCTAGGGCAGGGAAATGATGGCACACATTGTCCTAATACTGTATCTGGATAGCCCCTTCACCTTATTTTATCCAAATCCTTCTGTAGCCTCAGTAGTGTCAGTCCATTTCTATTGTTTAGCTTTGTCTTTATTATTATATGGTATTAACAGCCAAGACTATGCCTTACTATGTATTTGTAGAGCACCTTGTATTTTTGTAGCACAAATAAGTAGTAAATAATACTCATTTGTTATTCCTGTAATTTATTTCTCCAAGAAAATTCAGATGAAATACAGCATATTGTTTGTTGTGAAATCCTTCTTTTAGCCCAGTGCCTGAGGCACATGCACCCAGATCCACAAAGCTATTTCCTAATGGAAGTTAGGAGCCTAAAGAGCTTTGTGGATCTGGGCCAAGATGCCTAAGTGATTTTCCAAGGTCATACTGTGTGCTGTGGGAATCAGAACTGGGATCCTGCTAGAATTTAGCGGTATTCTAGCCATATTAAAAGGCCTCTCACTAATGTTTGTTAACAAAAACAAATATAATGAAAACAAGACCAAAATGATTTCATAGAAGACCAGAACAAACACAACACACCATTACAGCAGGTGTTATGTATGAAGGCACTAACTTATCACAGCATCTGGTGCTTATTAATCTCAGACAAAACAATCGCTTGATGAGCTGCAGAAAGGGCAAGAATCTAAAAGTGATTCTGGGATGGAAGGAGAAGTTATTGGTGCTGTCTCAGTCACTTACTATGGATGGAGAAATACTAGAGCGCTAGATTTCAATCTAGGCAAATCTTTAATCTTCTCCAAAGTCTAACCAGTGTGACAGAGCAGGGGTGCCTATTGGAGTCCGGGAGGTGGGTGGGCGTTAGCCCGTCCACATCTAAAGGACCTCCCCTCAGCCTATGGGGAGGGTCCACTGAGCCCAGGAAACCAAGTAATTACTTGGGACAAATAAAAAGAAAAACAGGGACGGGTGTGAGGGTCAAAGGGCTAAAACAAGAGAACCGGACGGGGACACCGAGCAGAGAACCCCAGACAGCACCCGCTGCCCCTTGAAGGTCTCGAGAGAGCCAGCGGACGACGCCCAGTGGAACTCTGCCTGGATACGTGAGCGGATGCAGGAACGGAAATAGGCCCCACAGTCGCAGGCCCCTCCCTCGGCCAGCCTCTGCTCCCTAGTCTTATAAATTACCATCTTGGTGATAGCCAGGAAGAGGTTGACCAGGAGGTCCCGCGACTTTGTGGGGCCTCGGATGGGGTGTGCGTAAATTAGCAGGTGAGGGGAGAAGTGCAGCCAGAACCTCAACAAAAGATTCTGGAGGAGCCGAAAGAGGGGCTGTAACCTGGCACACTCGAGGTACACATGCGCCAGGTTCTCCCTCTCGCCACAGAAGGGGCAAGTGTTCAGAATGGGGGTGAACTGTGCCAAATACACGCCTGTGCTCACAGCTCCATGCAGGATTCTCCAGCTGATGTCCCCGGAGGGCCGTGGAACTATGGTGGAATAGAGACTATCCCACTGGGGCTCCCCACCCTCTATTGGTGGTAAGACGTCCCGCCACTTGGTGTCTGGGCAGGACACAAGGGTGGGGAAGTGGAGCATGTGAAGCACGAGCATGTACAGGTGACTCTTTGGCACGGTTCGGAAGGGGACTGGCTGCAACGCGTGCAGCCGGCTCGGGTGACGAGGGGGAGGCGGTCGGGGAGGTATGCGGAGCTTAGGGCCAATGGATAGATCGGGCGGGGTGCACCCTCTCACAGGACCTTGTCGAGATAAACCCGAGCAGTGGGCGGCAAAGCGTCCTTCACCTTCTGAAGCACATGCCAGGGAGTACATAGGGTGGAGAGCCCCATGTGCTGGGCGAGCGCCCGAGGATCCACCCAGTCTCCCTGGTCGTAGCCCAGGAGGTCTCCGATTTTTGTGACTTCTGCCAGGACCAACCTCTGGCGCACCCAGGGGGACTCCGCCACCTGCACACGTAGATGGGGATTGTGTAGCAGGGGCTCCACGAGGAGATCTGCTCCCACGGTGGCTCCCAAGGACCTGGTCTCCTCTAGCAGCTTCCAGGCATGGAGGAGGTCCTGGTAGAAGGCCAGCAGCTCGGAGAGGTCTCGCGGAAGACCTCTCAAATAAAGGAGCTGCCAGTAATATTGGAGCCCTTGGAAGCGGCGAAGGAAAGCGTGCGCCAGCGTGCTCCACGCCGGACTACCTGCATCAAATAGGAGCCTCCGCAGGGCCTGAAGGTGGAGGACATGAACCCGCGTGCGCAAACACGTCAGGCCCTGCCCTCCCTCCTCCAGGGGAAGATGGAGAACTCCTGCAGAGACCCAATGCAGTCCTGGCCAGAAGAACCGCAGCAGCAGCTGCTGGATCTGATCCAGGAAACCTGGGGGCGGGACCAGGGTGCTGAGACAGTGCCAGAGCATGGACGGGACTAGTTGGTTAAGCACCAGTACCCTCCCACGCAGGGAGAGGCACCGGAGCAGTCCTGTCCATCTCCACAACTGCTCAGCCACCCTGGACTCTAAACCTTGCCAGTTCTCCAGCGAAGAGGGATGCGTGGCAGAGAGAAAAAACACCGAGAAAGAGCAGCGGACCCACGCTCCGCCTGATGGCCTGAAGCGCGGGTGGGAGGGAGCCTGCCTGCCACCCGGCCCCTACCACCAGGCCAGGGCTCTTGACCCAGTTGACCCAGGCGGAGGAGACCGCTGAGTAAACGGCTTGGCAGGCCTCCACCTGCGCCAGGTCTCCAGGGTCCTGGACCACGAGGAGCACATCGTCAGCGTACGCCAACAGGACCAGCCGCATCTCCGGCTCACGGAGCACCAACCCCGTCAGCCTCTTGCGAAGAAGACGGAGGAAGGGCTCGATGGCCAGAGTATACAGCTGGCCTGACAGCGGGCAGCCTTGACGTACTCCCCGCCCGAAGCTGACCGGTGCGGTCAGGGTCCAGTTGAGCTTGACCAAACACTCTGCGGAAGCGTACAGCACCTGGAGAAAGCCCACAAAGCGGGGCCCGAAGCCGAAGGCCTGCAGAGTGCCCAGGAGATACCCGTGGTCCATCTGGTTGAACGCCTTCTCCTGATCCAAGGATAGAAGGGCGAATGACAGACCATCCCTACACCCTAGCACTAGGAGATCCCGGACCAAATAAAGGTTGTCGAAGATGGTACGGCCTGGGACGGTGTAGGTCTGGTCTGGATGGACCATGTCCGCCAGCACGGACTTGAGTCTCAGGGAGATGGCTTTGGCGACGATTTTATAGTCCGTGCTGAGGAGCGAGACGGGACGCCAGTTCCTCAGATCGTGGAGGTCCCCCTTCTTGGGCAGCAAGGCGAGCACCGCTCGCCTGCGCGATAAAGGGAGGACCCCGCTCTCCAGGGACTCGGCCCAGACCTTGGCAAGGTCTGGGCCGAGGACGTCCCAGAACACGCGGTAGAACTCCACGGTCAGCCCGTCCATGCCTGGGGACTTATTGGTGGGCATGAGACGGAGGGCTTCCGAGAACTCGGCCAGAGAGAGAGGCAGCTCTAGCCGGTCTCGGTCGCCCGCGCTGACCGTCGGGAGTTCGTTCCAGAGGACTCTGCGGGCGTCGGCGTAGCAAGAAAAGGGAGGCATAGAAGGCGCGAGCCCTCTCACGCATCTCCACCGGATCTGAGAGGGGGGCGCCATCCTCTGCCAGAAGGCAGACGATGTGCTTTTTCGCCCCCCTCTTTTTCTCCAGGGCGTAGAAGCGGGAGCCATGATCCATCTCCCTAAGGAGGTGGATGCGGGAACGAACAAAGGCACCCCGGGCCCAAAGGTCGTCGAGGGCCTGAAGTTCCTCCCGCTTCTCCTGGTACGTTCCGTAGAGGGGTGGATCTCTGGGGCCGGTGGCCAGTTGCCTCTCTAGCTCTAAAACCTCCCGTTCCAACTGCTCTATCGCCGCATCCCTCCGCCGGCTGGTCCCCCCAGGTGTAGTTGCGGCAGAAGAGCCATGTACGCACCTTCCCCACATCCCACCGCCGCCGCGCCGAGGGAAAGGCGCACCGCCACCCACGCCAGGCCAGCCAGAACTCCTGGAAGGATGCTACAAAGCCCATGTCCTCCAGCAGGCTGTTGTTAAAATGCCAGTAGGCCGGCCCCGGCCTCTCCGAGGAGAGAGAGGCTGTCACGGCCACCAAGTGGTGGTCCGAGAACGGGGCCGGCCGAATGGTGGAGGAGTGGGGTTGAAAGAGATGATGACGTGAGAGATAAATGCGGTCCAACCGGGAGTGAAACGACCGTTGACCCTCCACCCAGCCGAAGGTAAACACTGCATCCTCGCCCGGGTGGAAGTCACGCCAGACGTCCACCAGGGAGTGTTGGTCTACAATCTCCCTGAGGACGTCCGTGGCGGCCGGGCACTGCTCGGTCCCCGTGCGGGCCCGTTCCTCGAGGGTGCAGTTGAAATCCCTGCCCAGGACCAGGCACTCGTGAGGATCCAAAGAGCCGAGGAAGGCGGCTGCCCGCTGGTAGAAGCAAAGCCTCACCGGGCCGGATGTCGGGGCGTAGATGTTAATGAGATTTAACATTAGCCCCTCTACCCGGAAGTACAGCAGGCGGCCTTGCACAACCTCGGCAGTCCCCAGCACCTCAGGCCGTGGTTCAGGGAGAACAGGGTCACCACTCCGGCTTGATTGGCCAACAGGTGGCTGAAGTACACCCTGTCTCCCCACTCCAGCCGCCAGCTCGCTTCGGCGGTCGACATGGTATGGGTCTCCTGCAGGAAGATGACAGAGTACCCCCACCTCCCCGAAGGAAGGAGAGTACCTGACACCTGCGGAGACCCAGCCTACAGCCCCGGGTGTTCAGAGTGGCAATGACGAACGGCAGCATCGAGAGGGCTGGGGAAGATCCTCACTGGCAGGAGTGCTGACAGTCCCCATTGGGCCCCGCAGCAAACCGTGACCATACCCAAACGTAAGCAGGGCATCACGGAAGCCACGGGCCCACTGGTAGGCCACAGCATCCCGCAGCCCAGTCCCTTTGCCCTCCCCCAAAATGGCCCTTATGGTCTGGAGGATGAGATGGAAATCCCCCCAGCGCTGAAGGGCGAGAGCCACTTTGTTCTTGGAGCCACGAATGTCCTCCAAGAAGCTGCGCATCTCGCCCCCTCAGCGCGTCGGGGCCTCGGGCCAGACCCCTCTGCTTGCCCTGCAACCGACTGATGTGGGAAAGCGGGGATTCTGAAGTCCCTGCTGGGATGATGACAGGGGTAGTGGCGGAGGGAGAACAGCCCCAGATGTGCTGGGAGCAGGAGAAACAAAAACCGCCTCCTGGGGACCAACGTCTGAGCTTAACGTGGCAGCCCCGCGGGTGGCAGTAACAGTGTAAGGGGAGGAAAAGAGGTCAGGGAAGGGATCAGGGAAAGGAGGAAGAGGAGAAAGGGGAGTAGGGGGAGGAAAAGGTGGGGGATTAGGAAAAAGACAAGGAGAAGGGGGAGCAGGAAGAGAAGTGGGAAATTCGGTTGGGAGAGGGGCTGAATGGGGAGCAGGAGTAGGGTCTGAAGCCTCAGCGGTAGAGGCACCGGGTTGCGGTGTCTCCTCACAGGGTGGGGGATCGGTGGCAGTGGTGGGGGAAGTTAGTGTCCCCCCAGCGCCAGGCTCCTGCACCACTATGAGTGCAGCACCAGCGGCTCCAGCGCCAGGGGTAATGGGGAATGACGGGAACTCCCGCCCGTGAGGATCCCCTAGGGGTTCGGTGGCCCAAGTGCTGCCAATGGCTGGGCAGTTGGTTACACCCTGGGACAACCCGGAGGCAGGGAAAAGGGAGAGCGGCGGGCTAAAAGGGGAAGGAGAGGCCGACTGTTGTCCCTCCAAGGCATGTTGATCCCCCTTTGAGGCAGCCGGGGTTAACCCTAAGGCCTCCACCTCTTGGGAGAGGAAGGCGAGCCCACTGCCCGCCGCCACGTTGTCGCCCTTGTTGGCGGCAGGGTCAGCGGTCACCCTCACAGTGGAGGTGGCAACGGTGGGAGCATCCCCTGTGGACACTCCTTCTTGCAGGGACTCCGGGAGGGAGGCATTTACCCTTTCCACAACCGCCGCGGCCACCTCAGCCGCCTCACAGTGCTGTGAAGCGTCTGAGGGCTCGGAGGGAGGAATGGCTCCGACGCCCACTCCTAGAGGCACAAGGAAGGTATCTTCCCCTTCAATAGGTGGGGTGGAACGTCGGGCTCGTTTGCGGCGCCTCCCCATGGCAACCTCCCAGCCCTCAGAGGAGGAGAGTTGGGCCCAATTAGGGGAAGAGCCAGGGGGCGAGGGCAGCAGTGGGAGGGCGAGGGAAAATGGGGGCTGGGCAGCTGGGGAAGGGGAAACCTCCCCCTGAGGTAGGCCCTGTCCGAGTCCCGTCTCTGACCCCGCCGCCCTCTCCTCCGCAGGCCTGGCCTTGCCGCTTTTGGTGGTGGCAGCGGCGCCCGCATGCTCATCTGGGCCCTGCGGAGCCCGAGCGGGATTGTCGACGGTCATGGTTGGAGGAAGGGCGACCCCAGGGTCTAGACCGTCAGGGTCACCGGCGATGGTAGGGCCAGTGCCCTCCCAGGCGTCGGGGGTCCCGAGTGCATCTCCGAGCTGGGCCAGAGGGCAGTCCCTTCGGACGTGCCCCGTCGCCCGCCAGAGAAAACACTGGGCCTCCCCCCAAGGTGTAATATACCCGGTACTGGGCCCCTTGATAGGGCACCAGAAATGACCCTTCTAGGGCTTCTCCACCACGCCCCGCCGGCAGGAGTTGGATTCGCACCTGCCGGCGGAAGGAGAGAACATGGCGGAGGGTAGGGTCCTTGCAGCCCAAAGGAAGGGGACTAAGGACTGACAAGGGCCTCCCCAGGGTGGAGAGGAAAGGCAATAGGGCGGCATTGGGGAGGAAGGGAGGAAAAAAAACCACCCGTACGCCCAGGTCCTCCAAAGGCTCGAATGGGACATGGACTCCTCCCACCGCCAAACCCTTCTCCACCGCTTCCTGGGCGGCGGCCTCTGATGCCAGGAAGAATACCACCTTCCCGAACATCTTGGAGGCCGCCACCACGGCCGCGGGCCCAACCACGCATGCCAACGCCCGCACATAGGTCTCCACGTGGGACGAGGCTGACACCAGGAGGCAACGGACCCCGTGCCTCCTGGTCAGGGTGGGGAAGGGGCTCCGACCGCCGGGGATGGAATTCCGATAAGCGGCTTCGGTGGATCGGGAGGCAGCAGGCAGGGGGGTGGCGGCTACCCGGGCGTACGCCCTGGGGGCCGGGACACCGTCGCCCCCAGAGCTGGTAAAAGGAACAGGAAAGAGGGGAAGCCATGGCCGAGGCCGCGGCAGGGAGGTGAGCCTTCGCCACAGGAGGTTTGCCTTCCAGGCGGGGCTCTTGCCCTTCTTGGTTCCCTGGCCCTTCCTGCCTTTCAGGGAGGCTTTCTTGGTGGTGACACTAGTGGCAGAAGGTGCCGCGGCAGGAGCGGTCGGGGTCCCGGGATCTCCGTCCCGGGATCTCCGTCCATGTCCACCACCTCCGCTGCATGAGTGGGTGGCCCGGCAGCCTCAGAGGGTTCAGGGTCCATAGAGGCAGTGAGGGGGCGTGGGCAAGGAGTAGTAGGGGCATCGCACGACTGCCCCTCCATTATGTTCATGGATGGAGGGGCCGGGCGAGACAGGAACAGACAATTAGGGGAGACTAATAGTGCCAGGGGGAGGAACAAGGAGCAGGGAAAAGGGGGAAGGGAGAGGGAGAGAAAGGCTCACCACTCCCCCCGCTAGGCTGGAAGCGGGGTGAGAGGGCAGTAACGCACATAGGAGGAAGGGTGGGAGAGTAAAGGAACAAGGGGTACAGTTCCCAGCACAGGATGGTAAGAGCGGCTCCTCTGGCTGCACTGGGAATGTGAGAGGGTCAATTACTTGAAAAACATGTGGGAAGTGAAATGGTGCATGGGGGAGGGTAACTGAAGGAGAGTGGGAGGCTCAGGCACCAAATGAGATGACAAAGGGGGGCATGGGCACACAAAAAGGGGAGAGGGGAATGCAGGCTGTGAGGAGGGGTCTGCTCAAGGAAGCAGGGGTCAGCAAGACACTGCTGGGAAGGGGGGGGGGGGAGGAAACTAGTGTGCCCATGGGCACCTGAGTGGCAGGCTCGCAGCACCAGCTGCAGGACCCAACAGAGCAAGGGAGGGGTGGGGAGGCAAGCAGTGGGGCCAAGGACGGAGATGGCCCCTGCAGCACCTGGGGCTAGGAAGGGAGCAGCAATAGCAGCAGCAGAGATGCAGGGGAGACAGCGGGGAGCAGAGGGAGCCACCCCCCAGCCCCAGTACCCTACAGAAGCTGTGCCAGCTGCCACTTAGGGGCCCAGATGGCAGGAGGCCCCTCACATACACTCACCCCTCCCCACACACACACAAAGTTGTGGAGGGGAAGGAAGAACCCCAGGAGCTGCTATAAAGCAGCCCCCTTACCTTCTCTACTCCAGAGGGCATAGCAGCCACAGGAACAGTGAAGTCCAAGCCTGCAGCAGTGAAGAAAGGGGCCAGGAAGTCCCCAAAAAGGTGGAGGATGGGGGTCCCACTCCCCCCCACCAGGGTGAGGGCAGCAAAGGCCCCTCTATCCACCCCCATGCCCCCAGCAGCTCCTGCAGCCAGGTGGGGGGTGTGGAGAAAAAGACTGCCTGCAAACAGAGCAGGCAGAGAGAAAAGGGGACCTGGCCCAAAATGTAGCCAGGGCCTGCGTGCCACAACCTCAGTAGCCCCCCACACACCCCTCTCAAAAAAGGGGAGGGAAGGGGTGCAGGGGGGAAAGAAAGCACAACAAGCCCAGACCAGTAGCCTGCTGTGCTCAGTAGAAGAGTGGCTCCTCTCTTCACCTCAAGGTCACAAGACAAAGCCAGGACAACACAACAGGGAAAAGAGCTTGGGGGAAGGGGAAAGAGGCAGCTCTTGCAGAGAGAGTCAGCAATCCTGGCTAATTAGGGGCAGCTGAGACAGGGCAGCTGCAAAATCAATTAAGACCCAGGTGAAACTAATTGGGACTGCCTGGAGGCCTATTTAAGAACTCTCCCTGGGGGTAAAGAAAGAGTATGCTGAGAGAGTGTAGAGAGAATTGAGAAGGTGTTTGGGGGAAGCTGTGAAGGAGTTTTGGAGAGTGGAGGAGTTTGAAGAGAGAAAGATGCCGGAGGAGCCAAGAGAGCAGCATCGACCTTGTTAAAGATGACAGGGAGACAACAAATCTCAAACCAAGGTGAGTGAGCCATATACTGTGACTCCTAGACTGTGGGACAGTGGGCTGAACAGGCATCAGGGGCCCAGGAGTGGGACTGACCCTGCCGCACCAGATACAAATATCCAACAGCTGTATTAGGCTATCAAAAGTTTTGACAGCTGTTGCCTATTCATTTGCTGTACATGCCTTTTGTCTTATTTAGGCCAACTCAAAATCCATAAGATAAAGCCCATAGCACATAATCTTTATTTCCCTTTCCCGTTCTGCTTCACCCACCTCTTTACATTCTTATGTTCCTGACCTTCCTGTCCCCTCTTCCTCACACTGACAATGGTTCCGAATGTAGACATTATATTCCAATGAGAGTCAAATTAGGCTTTCACTGTCAGGCACTAGGATTTTCTATCAGGTGTCTGGATTTCAGTACATATGAATAGAAGGTATTTCAGTTGCAGTGGCTCATTTCTGACACTTTTTTTTAACTGAGTATCTCATCTGTTCAATAAGCTAATTCCCAAATTTTATCTTTAATTGATGATCTATTAACTACTTTTGTCTAAGATCTCAAAAGTCTACTAAGGAAGAGATGCTAAAAGTCAGTCACTTCCTTATCCCAATGAGAAATTTTTGGTGGTACCTTAGTCTTGTTTAGAACAAAATAAAACATATGCACAGAGAACACTTTCTTGGCTGCATGACTGTGTCTGCTAGCTCATTTACCCGGGGGAGCCTTGTTTGCTGAGGATAGGGTACATCTAACATATTAGAATCACAATCTATTAAGTTTTCATTGCATGAAAACTTATTTCCTGCTATTGCATAAAGAGATTAGTAGCATATAGTTTAATCCCATTTGCAAATATTTTGCATAAATCTGTACTCTAGATAGTTACCGATTAGGTTATACAGACTATATCAAGAAACTTTAGTAATTTTCACTTCACACCTAAATTCTAAAAAAGAAGAAAAAAATTTGTCACTTGTATCTGTTTACAGAGTTTCCTTTTAATAGGAAAAATGGTGAATACAATAGCAATGCTGGCAGGCATACAAATGTTTTAGGAGATTATATAACATGTCTTTCTGAATGATACTGCAGCAATTACCATGTCAATGAAAAAGGAAACTCAAACTATAGCAACTGAGAAAACAAAACCTGTCTTCCAGAATTTCATTCACCAGCCATAGATAGCACTTTTGGACCCAATTTTTTTTTAAATGGTATACTAATAGTGAAAAATCTTGATTAGACCACTTAACACAGACAATCTGCAGCATTTGTTACAGGCAATCCATTTCAGTTTCTGTTAAAAATCTGGCTCTCTGTGCTAAATAAAATTAACACAACAACATCAGATAAAACTAGAATGGACCACACACTTGAAAACATTGCCTTAAACCACAAGTTGGCAAGGAGTGAGATTTAAGTGACTCAGTAGATCTTGTACATCTCTTCACTTTCACTTTACATCAACTGTAAACAACTCCTTTTCTCACTGACACAGCTGCCAGTGGCATACCATATAGATCACCCATTGTCATCTACTCTAATGGTACAAGTGTGCCCACACCAGCAAAAAGGAATAAATCACTGAACAGTCTTTTTTAAAAACAAACCCAAAAAAGCACCATACTCTAGTTAGTCTTCTCCCCCAGGACCCCAATCCTGACTTTTGTTAACTTCCAGGGTCGCAAGAGACCCACCAAGGACCAAGATGATTTTGCAGTTGCCAAGATGCTGTCTATACGAGGCAGCGCAATTATCAAGGTGGTTCAGGAAAGTTAGAGAAGGCGGGTGAGGTAACCTCTTTTATTGGATACACTTCGGCGGGTGGTAGACACAAGCTCTGACAGTCGGTGCTTCATAGTTAGTTAGTTTAAACCTCTCCACACGCTCCTTGAGTATGCGCCTGATCTGGAACACCGCATACAGCAAGGGAGGTCCGAGGCAGCAATTGCGGGGCGCGGACATCTAATGCACTTCGCTGCCTTCCAAGCTCGCAGCTTTGACCGGGCACTTCGCTGACAGAAGCTGCCAGCCCTAGAGCCGGGGGCTATCAGTGGGGGGGGGGGGCAAGTTCCCACCAACCCCCCCCATGTCGGCCCCACGCCCCCTTTCCCAGCTGCGGCGCCCATTGGCGCCGGGGCCCGCAGTGAAACCCGGGTCGGGCAGGGCTCTCCTCACCCCTCGGGCTGCGGCTGGGCGCCGTCGTCGTCGTCCTCCTCCATGGCGCTGCGGCACCTCCTGCTCTTGCTCTCCCCAGCCGGCTGCGCCGCGACTCCCCAGCAGGAGCCGTTACGCGGCGGCTGCCTTCTGCCTGACCAACCAGCCGCTAGAGGCAGCGCCAGGAGTTTCGGGAAGCAGTTCCGCAGCGCCCTGCGCCTCACCATGCTGGCGCCGGCACCTGCTCTGGAGCCAGCCCCCGCCCCCGCCCCCGCCCCGAAGCTGAGGGAGCTCGCCGGACCCACTACTGCCGCCTCCTTAACTGGAGGGAGTTTGAAGGAGCCCCCCCCCCCCCCCGCCCCTGCCACTCACCGTTACCAAGATGGCTCCCCGGAGAGCAGTTGACACCGCGGCCATCTTGGTAAAGGCAAAGGCGCCCGGCCCCCACCGCCGCTGATAGTGAGAGGGATGCGTCAGCGGCGCGGGGAAAAGCTGTGTGACGTGTCAGGGCGGCTCTGACGTCACTTGGGTACCCAGCGCCTGTCCCCATGAAGCTGGAGCTCGTGTGCAGGGGCCCTGGCAGTCTGAGTGGGAGGGTGCAGTGTGGCCCCCCCAAGGAAGTGCCCTTGGGGAGGATGAAAGCCTGAGCTCCAGGTCCTGTGCCAGGGCTAGGGGCCAGTTCAGCAGTGAATCAGTATGCTAGGCAAAGCTCATTGCTGGGCAGAGCCAAGCATGCAGGCTAACCCTGGGAGCATGCTCCAAAATCACTTCATGAGACAGCCTAAGGGATGGCAGCACCCAAGCCCTGTAAGTATGGCTCAAACATGAGTAGGGATGCTAATTACTAGTACATGCTGGCAGCTGCCTAGTTTGTGGCTGTGTATTATCCAGCTACAGCTGTAGGTTCAGCTATTCTGTGTAACCTACATTTATAGAGGCCAATATCTGAAGGCCAGAAATACAATTCACATCTTTGTAGTTTGCAGTTTTAAATTTCCATGGGGAAACCTCCTTAGCTGTAATAGCTGACAAAGGGGTGGAGGGGTTGGTTATTCATCTTATTAACATGCAGCTAGAAATCTGTGCCTAATGCACCATGCAATGTCAGACTATATAATAGCAACATACTGGGTCAGACCAATGGTTCATCTAACACCATATCTTATTTTCTGGCTGGTGCCAGATCCTACAAAGGAAATGAACATAATGAAGCAATAGGGGTCTATCCTCTGTCATCCAGCTCCACCAGGGTGAGCCAT
This sequence comes from Pelochelys cantorii, assembly GCA_032595735.1. NCBI lineage: Eukaryota > Metazoa > Chordata > Testudines > Trionychidae > Pelochelys > Pelochelys cantorii. The sequence continues at coordinate 324,103,501 of CM064326.1, read as the reverse complement.
GGCCTCATCACTTTTAAAAGTGATCACTTTTTACTGGTCATAAGGGGGCAAGCAAACAATAGGGCTACATCTACACTAGCAGCTTCTTGCGGAAGAACGGCTGTTCTTCCGCAAAAACTTGCCGGCTGTCTACACTGCACGAGCGTTCTTCCAGAAGTAAATTTACAGTATAGTGTTGTAAAACAGGGCTTCTTCCAGAAGAGTTGTTCCTCTCCCCACAAAGAATAAGCCCTCTTGCACAAGAGCTCTTCCAGAAGAGGGCAGTGTAGACAGGCAACATGAATTTCTTGCACAAGAAGCCCCTATGGTTAAAATGGCCATCAGAGCTTTCTTTCATCAGAGCAGAAGAGAGCATTGACACTGCCATGGATGTTTTTGTGCAAAAGCACATGGCAGTGTAGATGCTCTCTTGTGGAAGAGTTCTTGCGCAAGAAGCTGCCAGTGTAGACATAGCCTAGGTAAGTGTGAAAGAGGAGGCACAGTCTTGCAGGGCAGAGGTGAAGGAGGGGCTGGGGGGGGGAAGAAGGGTGTTGTAAGTGCAGGGCCTCAGGGGAATGGGTGGTACAAGAGCAGTGTATTTCAGAGATGGGGATAGCACAGGAGTGAGGCCTCAGTAGGATGGCATGGTGCTATGATTTGAATGCTGGTGCTTCCGCCCCCCCCCCCCCCCCCCTCTTAGGGAGCTCTCACCTCTCCTGGTTCCAACTCCTAGTTAGGGACACCCAGTGCATGAGGTTGCATCCTTAAACATTTCAGCTAATAGCCATTGATGAATCCTTTATTAACTTACTACTTTTGTTAAACTAGTTTTTATTTTGGCCTTTACAACCTACTTGGCAATGACGACTTCCAGGACTGTACATCGTGTGAAGAACTGCTTCCTTATGTTTGTTTGAAATGTGCCACCTATTAATTTCATTTTGTGATCCCTGGTTCTCATTATGTGAAGGGGTAAATAACACTTCCCTATAGGCTTTACAGGGTTGCCATCTTTCTGCAGACAACTGAACACCATTGCCATGCCTCCTACCCCTTTTAGACCTCACCCTTGCCCTGCCTCTTCTCCAAGACCCTGCTGCCAGTTCACTCCATTTCCCCCTCCTGTCACTTGCTGGCCCCAACCTTTGTTTACTTATTCCTTTTCACTAGATTGGGGTGGGGGAGGGAGTGAAGGCTCAAGCTAGGGGTATGAGCTCTGGTGTGGGGTCAGAGATGAAGGGTTTGAGGTGCAGGAGGGTGCCCCAAAGTGCAGCTGAGAGGTTTGTAGGGCAAGAGGATTTAGGGCTGGGGAAGGTTGTTGGGGTATGGCAGGGAATGAGGGATGCAGGCTTCAGATGGCATATCTCAGGAGGCTCCCCAAAGTGGTGGCATTACCCCCCCCAGCTCCTAGTGGAGGTATAGCCAGGATGCTGCACCCTCCTGCCAGGGCTCTCATCCCCTCCCATACCCCAACTCCTTGAGGCAGCCTGGTAAAAATGAATGAGTTGTGAGGGTAGGGAGAACAAGTGACAGAGGGAGCAGGTGGGGCAAGGGCAGGCCCTCTGAGGTGGGGTGGGGAAGGGGTGTTAGGTTTTGGGGAAGGCTTGCCAGTTTTCTACTTACACAAAACCATTCTGGGGCATAATAATTAGCAAAAACCTCCCCCGCCAAACCTGCAACCAGTGGTAGCGGCTGCACCAGGGGAGGCTGAGCCTCCTCAGGTTTATTACACCTGTTGCCAATGCCCCTGACACTACAATGTACTATCTGAAAAGTCTTAAACTATTTTTAAAATAGTCATCCATATTCACCACCAAATACTGTTCTCTCCTCCACCCCAATCCATCACAAGATGAGACAAGAAGTTCTTTAGGTCAGTGTCCTTGGGCCTGATTCTCCTGTTTCTCACCAGTGTAAATCAAGGGTAATACTTGTGTAATTCCACTGACTTCAAAATATAAAACTAGGATAAGTATAAATATAATGCGATTCTTTGTCTTGCTTGTAAAGCACCATGTAAAATCAATAATACTCCATGGATTTGGTCTGGGATGGATAGGAGGGTACATAATGTCACACAAAAAAATCAGCTATTGTGGGCAGGAGTAAGTGCTAATTTTTGTGGTTTTTAAACTAACTTTTTGATTGTAGAATTCCACATGTTGCTAAATTAAATAGGAAAAATTAACTGAATTTTTCTGTAAAGGAGCCATTGTGACGAAGACATAGATTGCTTGATAGTCTCAGAAAAAATATGATTGTGCTTGCTAAGTGTAAATATTCAGGTGAATAAAGGATTGCCTCTACTCTTGTGGGTTCTGGAACCAGCTGCTCCAAGAAGCAGTCATTTAAGAAACTTTATATCTGCTTTCCATTGTGAGGTGATGTGTCAATATAGGAATAGTTGAAATCCCCCATTGTTACTGAGGTTTTTTATTTGTATAGCTTATCTAATCTCCCTTAGCATTTCACAGTCACTATTACTGTCCTGGTCAGGTGGTCGGTAATATATCCATACTTCTATATTCATCTCATTAGAGCAGTGGTTCCCACCCTTTTTTATGCCACTGACTGGCAAACCCTTCACAAATGTTTGGCAGAGCGGTAACATTCTATTTGCATATTTATATGAATGATGGCTCAGTCCCTTCTGGCTGCTAATCCAGATCACCCTTCCCTAGGCTGCTTCCCACCTTCCTTGTTTTCAGTTTGGGGATTGACCCCAGATCTATGCTAACAGTCTCAGCAATTCAAAGCCTCAGCAGGAAGGGGACTTTTCAGCTCACTCTCCCTTCCAGCTGTTCCCCCCACTTCAGGAAGAAGACATGTGATAATGAGGTGGGTGTATGTGTCAGCCTCCCAGACAAGTCTTACTCATTTATATCTGTCTCAGCAGTTATAGGCTGTCTTCTGAAGCCAGTGTGTACTTCAAACTCCCCCCACTTGAGGACCAGAGCTCTCCTTTTAAAAAGGTGCTCTGTATAAGGAGTATGCCCTGCAGCTGCTGAGGATGGTGCTGCCTTAGCCCAATATTACTCCAGTACTTCTTAATGTGGGGGCTGTAAATCCTATCACATCAGCTATTACCTACAGGATACGTGTAACTTTATCAGCAGAGTACCAGTCTGCTATAGTTAAGGCTTACAATAAAAATTCCTACTGTCAGTCAAGGCATATAAAATGAGTTCAAAACTTTAAAAAAAAAAAAAAGCACTCTCTTCTAGTTTGAATATATTGGGATGATAATTGTTTGAGGGTGACATTATTCAGTGACCATGTATTCTGTGGCCACAGAATTTTCCATGGAAACAACCTTTTGACACAGTATTGTGCAATAAAACTATTCTTTCATTTACAAAGAATATTTCTATCCCTTATTGTGAAGAAAACCTTAACATGTACACAATGACTCTGGATTCAGTCTGAAATAAAAGTCTTGAGAGAAGTGAACTAACCATTCACCCCATTCATTAAATTCAATTCATTTAAATTTCAACTGTGAAATTTAAAGATGACAACTCAAATCCACCATTAAAGATTTTACTGCTTACAGTCTGAGCAGGAACATTCAGCTAACATTGTTATGCCACATTCCTAAACTCCTTCCTGTGGCTTCTATGGTTACAAAAGCCCTAGCCACTAGTTAGCCTCCTGTCAACACTTCTAGCATTCCCTTTTGAAGTTATGCATTTTCTGTACCCTCCCCAAAAAATCAGTGCAAAATACTGTTACACTGTGGTGTAAACTAGATTTGTGGGAATATCATAAAATAGATTTATAGAAATTGTAACACAAGGGATACTCTGCTGGTTATTTGTTTATATTTAATTTAAAAACTTATTTTTAATGTACATTAAGCTGCTGCAGTTTACCATCTGCTGCACTAGAATGCTTTAGAATCCAGGCAGGGATAATGGAGAATTTAAGTCTGGCCTGCTGTGAAATACATGGCCTATATTTTTTGTTTTTTTTTGGGGGGGGCTGATGAGAACCTGGAAATTTGGATTATTAATGGAATAAAACAGCTATTAAAATGATTAAATTCATTCATTACAGAATGGAGATTGACCACCTACAAAATCTTATGACTGAATACAAATCTGATTAATCAGAGATTCTGTGTAATATGATTTTCACAATAATACCAGTAAAGACTTAACCTTGGTGGTGAACATCTGATCAAGAAACAGAGGCTACATCTACACTGTGCTGTTTTGTGCAAGAAATATGCAAACAAGGCAAAGTGTGGAATATCACTGTGCCGCATTTGCATAATTAATGAGCGGCTGCTTTTTGCGCAAGAGGTTTTTGTGCAAAAAGGAGCTGTCTACACTGCTTCTTTTTGCACAAAAAGCCCCTCTTAAGAACTGTACTTCCGCATTTTTTCAGGAAGAATGGCTCTTGCGTAAGAGGGGGGTTTTGTGCAAAGGAGTTGTGTAGACAGCTCCTTTTTGCACAAAAGCCTCTTGTGCAAAAACAGCCTCATTAATTATGCAAATGAGGCATGGCAATATTTCATGCTTTGCCTCATTTGCATATGTTTTTGCACAAGAGTCTATAGTGTAGACATAGCCAGAGGGTATAACAAAACAGCAAAATTCATCCCCTGGAGGAAGGCCACATTAGACCCATTGCTAGGGCACTCAAAGGGCCTGGCAGCCTAGTGGTTAGCACACCCAACTTTTGGCCCCTATTTCTGTGATCGGAGATGTCTGGTTCCTGACCTTAGGTGGGTAACGGTCAAAAGATTTCCTGCATCCAGGCCTTACAACAATGTGGTAGGGCCCCAACCCAGGGCACCCTGTGGGAAGCAACATTGGCAGGTCCTCTGGGCAGAAAGCCCAGTTCCACTTTCCTGTACTTGTTCCTTTCTCAATCCTTGCTGTTTAGGGCATGACCCCTATAGTCAAAACAGTTTAGTGACTTGCCTGGAGTAGCACCCTGTTGTGGCAACCTGCAGATCCAGAATCTGCTCATCTATGAAGAGCAGCTTTGGCAAGCTCAGGATCCATGCCCAGGGTGGACATATGTAAAACACACATCTTAGTCTGCGCTGTTACAACTGGGCCTTCCTCTGGATTCTTGGGAGCTCCCTCTGTTGGAAAAGACAGATATTCCCATCATAAACTCTGGTGAATCAGTGGTCTCTTAGACTTGGCCAATGGCTGATGGCTCTGGGGTATGTACGGGTCCCTTGCTGCTCATGCACTCTTGATTCTGTGTGAGCAGAGACATCAGCTTCCACAGCCTGTTTTCTCATTCAGTGGTGTGGACACTTGGTGAGTCCCTACTATGGCCTCATTGTGGGGGTCTTGGCTACCAGATAATTTTCCATGAGATGTTTGGCATCAGTCATGGCTTGGGGACAGTGCCATAGCACCCAGTCTTCTGCTCTAGGAGCAGTATCTGGGTGAAATGTTTGAGTATGAATAGGTTGACTTCTTGAACTCCTGTCTTCATCTCTGGTCTAAGCCAATCTCCAGCATAAGTTTTGTAGCTTCTAGGCAACCCTATGGGGCCTTTCTCCCAGAAGGCACTTCTCATTACAGAAGTGTTGATGGAATGTCTCTTCTGTGATGTCCCAGGGTGTCATGAATAGCCACCTTGACCTGCACATACTCTCTGGTCACAACAGTGTCTGAAGCATGAGTGGTGTGCACTGCCCTGGTTAGCCATGAGGCTAGCAAAATAAGCCTATTGGTCAAGGGTCCAGCAGAGTACTGTGGCCACTCACTCAGGGTTTCAAAGAAGGCCTCAGGATTGTCATCAAGCCCTATTTTAGTAAGCTTGCGAGGGCAGAGGCCAATGCTGGATTGAGCCTCATTGGCTCTGCAGAGGTAGATGGCCACATAAACGTGACCACCTGATTCATTAGTTGTTGCTGTTGGGCTGTTAAATTGTTGATCAGCTGCTGCTTTTGCTTGGCCTTTTGTTGAAAGAGTTGCTATGATGATCCCCATTATGTTCAGCCATCCATGTTAGCAGCAAATCCATCTCCATTAAGTTATGGGAGGAAGCCATTTGCTTGAGGTCTCCCTGATGTTTTTGTAGCAGCAATTGTTTGCACACTCCCTACTATACTGGATGTCTGGCAATAACAGAATAATTATTCATATATAGCAACAGTTAAAGGGTCATCAACAAACTGTATGCTTGGTTTCTGAATGAGATGTTAAAGTTCTCTATATTTATCCTGAGTGTCAGTCGTTTCTAATACTGGCTTTACACCTGTATGATTCCATTGATTTCCATTCAGTTACGCAGTTTTCACCAGAATAAGAGCAGAATCAGGGCCCTAAGTTCCTTCTCCTACTATGAAATATTACAGTCACATACTTCTACACAAGAATGCTATACTCTTATCTTTTATAAAATAACTCTTTTTTTAAACAAAGTTCAAAGAAGCACATATCAGGACAAACTAAATGTAGGCAGTCAGCAGTCAATATTAGTGAGGACTGATTTACTACTTCATGCTCATTTAACACTTTCAAACAGCTTTTAATGAGAGATTCTTCAATAGAACAGTGTTAGCCAGTGCAGAATTCCATTCTGCATCAGTCAGGCAGTTTCCATGTTGTTGCTTTCCCAGTCATTTGCATGAAATCTTATTTAAATATGGCCTCCCCCATACAAAGGGACAGATTATCCATTAGGCACAGTAGCTTGTTCTTGGTCATGTTGAGTTTCTTATCAGGAGGCAATCTGCCTGGAGTTGTTAGCCTGAGCTAAAAATTGGTTTGTTTGGAGAGAGACAAATCCAGAGCAGACAAAGAGGGTAGAGAGATTCTGCATTAGCAGATGTTAATGCAGGATCTGACTTCACTTGTATTGGTGTCTTTCTATGGTAAAGACAGAGCCAGAAAAGTATTCAGCCATGAACTACTTCAAGACAGGCCCAGAAGAGAGAACAGAATTCCACTTATCACCACAACTTAAACTCCTCCAATTCATTATCAACCTATCCTGGAAAATGACCCCTCACACTCAGAGGCTTTGGGGGAAAGGCCAGTTCTCACTTACAGACAACCCTCTAGCCTCAAACAAATTCTTTCCAGTAACCATGTAATACACCTCCATCCTAATAATCCAGGAACCCACCCCTGCAATCAGCACCAGTACCAACTCTGCACACCTCTATACCAGCAATTTCATCACTGGACCTAATAACATTAGCCACCAAATCACAGGCTCGTTTAACTGCGCATCCACTAATGTGATCTATGCCAGCAATGCCCCACTGCAATGTATATTGGCTAAACTGGACAGTCTCTGTGGGAAAGAATTAATGGACACATCAGATATCCAAAAAGGCAATACACAAAAACCTGTTGGAGAACACTTTAATCTTTCTGGACACTCATTAATGGATCTCCAAGCTGCCATTTTGTTTCAGACCAATTCCACAAAACATGTAGATGGTGTTTTGTTAGTCTATAAAGTGCTACCAGACCACTTTTTTTTTTTTTTTTTTTTTTCCTCCTGTCCCCTTCTCCCTCTCTTCCCTCCTCCCTTATTTATTCTTGGATCTGGACTTACTTCTTCAGGTGACCAGAGTGTGAGTTTTGCCCATGAAAGCTCATGATACCATCTACATGTTTTGTTAGTCTTTAAGGTGCTACTAGACTATTTGTGTTCTCTTTATTGTAAAGCAGTTAGGTTGCTTTTGTAGATAAAGGTTATGTGGATAGGCCTAGCTCATGACACTTGCATGATTACATTTCAGGATGTTAATGACGTACAGCACAGAAAGAAAAGGATTCTTTTAACAGATTTTTTTGGAGTGTTGTAGATACCTACAGATTCTGATCTTTTTTTTTAAATATCCTGTTACTAATTAATACATGGTAAATTGTTAAAACTGGAAGAACTTTGCCATGGAACTTTTTTTGTGTGTTTGGCCTTTTGATTAGAGTTGGATTCCAGACAAGTGATTTCCATTAAATTTTAGAATTTGTTTGGGGAGGGGCATTGAAGCCAGATCTTATCTATATGGTATAGTTCTGGCTCTTATGAGTCAATGGGTGTACTAAGTGTGATGCTAGGTATGTTGTAGGATGAAGACTGTATTTGCAAGAGATTTTTTTTTTTTTTAAAAGAGGTCTACAAACTCTGAAGCCATGTGTTAAAGTGCTGCTCTGGAGCTTCTATTCTTTGGCTACGTCTACACTGGCACATTCTCACGCAAAAACTCTTTTTTGCAGAAGAGTTCTTGTGCAAAAACTCTTCCAGGAGAGAGCATCTACACTGGCATGTGCCTTTGCACTACAGATGTGCTTTTGCACAAGAGCATCCATGCCAGTGTAGATGCTCTCTTGTGCAAGAAAGCTCTGATGGCCATCTTAACCATAGGGCTTTCTTGCACAAGAAATTCATGTTGCCTGTCTACACTGGCCTCTTGCACAAGAACAGTTGCACAAAAGGGCTTATTCCTGAGCGAGAGCATCAGAGTTCTGGCACAAGAAGCCCTGACTTCATACATTAGAATGTCAGTTTACTTACGCAAGAACATGTGGCCAGTGTAGACAGGCAGCAAGTTTTTGCGCAAGGGGGCCACTTTTGCACAAGATCACACCAGTGTAGACACAGCTCTAGAGTTGGTGACACACAATGTTTCAAACAAGGATAACTTATTTGTGCTTACAGGTTTCGGTTTCACTTGCATAGTGCATTAATTTAAAATGCCCATCGCCAGCCAGCTGATGTTTTACTTCCCTGATTTTCACATTTGTGGCTTTATTGTTTTCTGTGTGTGTTTGTGCAGTATTAATCAAACTAAGAGTTGACATCCCAGAAAAATAGTATAAGCCTGAGTGCATGCCTCTTTCTCTCCTTTCCAGTATAAATATTGTATTCATATTTGCAAGGAGAGCATTACTGTTTCCAGTTGACTCTCATAGATTGCTTTAGCATCTTAAGCTGAGCTGTGTTTGGATAATACACATTTTGCTGTGTTTATTAGCTTGAGTTGTTAGAAAAGATGATAAAATACATGTAGTGCTAGAATAGTGTTAGTTTTCTTTTTATTTGGTCTAGAGAGCTTTGGGGGCATTAAGGCAGAGTTCTAGCCACAGAAGATTTGAAACAGTTTCTTTGCTTATAATATCCTTTTGTTTGAGTCCTGCTGTTTGGGGAAACAGGTCTTTCTGTATTTCAAAATAAACCAGATTGCATCAAAGAAATAACTGACTCCATCATGAGTTTTCTCTACCTAACAAACAACCTGCAAAGCCCTGAGTATTGGCTAACCACTTGGATCAAAAGAGGGTAACATTTCCCTCTTGCTACTGTTCATGCTTTAACAATCCACCAAAGGCAAATAAGGACAAATGGAGATTAGGCTATAAGAGGCTGAGAATGCAGAGCTTAAGAAATGGGCTAAGAAGTAAGATTTTTTTTTTTTTTAAGAGAACAGGAGAGACTAGGGATGTACAACCCCATTTAATCAGTTAACTGGTTAAACATTGTTTAACTGGCTAACTACTTAAATGAGGGCTGGTGTGGAGCAGCCCTCCCAATGCTGGTGCAGGCTGCTCCGGCCTGGCTGGAGTGCCTCCTGCCCACAGCAGTGTGGCTAGGCCACTGGTTAACTGGTAAGCATCACCATTTTGGGATGATGTTTACCAGTTAACCATAGCATTCCTAGGAAAGACCTTTCCAAAATACCTTGATTGTCTGGATATAGGAATAGTACTGTACTATGCATTTACTCTAGTGGGAGGTTTTTATAACTGGCACTAACAGTTTCTACACCCAAGGGAAGCTCTGTCTTTATAGACTCTTTCAGGAACGGATACCAACTGCGCTACTGTTCAGCATCCTTCACTGGCTGGTCAGCAATAAAAGAGTAATAGCTGTCTTGAGGAAGACTGGTCCATATTCTGGTCTCATGTTAGTGTAAATCTTGAGTAACTTGATTGACATCAGAGCAGGGATAACACTTGTTTTCTGAAAGGAAAGGTTCCTGTAAAGGGATTAGCAATAGGCTCACAAATGCTGCTTTGCATGTGCTCAGGGGGGATCATCACCCACTGTTAAAATCAGAATAACTACACAGAACTGTGCACCAAAATGTTGTTGAAGACAGAGGTCAGAAAAGAGCACTTTACAAGGGTGCCTTCCTTGAAGAAAAAGCAAAAAGGCACTCATTTCTAGTAGGATTATTTTACAGCAAGCCTTGTAAGCAGCATGGGAAATCTTTGTTTTTATGAAACATATGAACTTTCTCATAGCGACTTCTTATTCAGTTGCTGCATCAAAATGAGTCTTTTTTTTTTTTTTTTTTTTTTTTTTTCTTTTCCTCTTGGGAAAGGAACATCTATTTATAAGCCTTATGGAAGCCCTAGCACCTCAGGTAGTGAGTTGTTTGGTATTAATATGACAGGTCTCTTTTTTTATTATGTAGCTAATATCCATGAGAGAGAATGACGACAGTACAGTTTAATGCTCCCTAAACGAAATTCCTAATCACCAGCTACAAAAGAGAACTGTGTTAATGAGCAAAAGAAATGGCATTATAGGCTGAGCCAACAGTCTTTTATTTAACCAGACTTCCTTACAATGCAAGAGTACAAAGGATCAATGTCAATGGCCTATAGGCCTGTGCAGTTGCTGCCCTATGATTAACCATGGGAGAGAAAGTATTTACAATTTAATTATCTGGAGAACAACCTATAAATAAAAAAATTGAATTAGCTAGAGGCTAATGAAGAGTTGTGCAAAGGAATGTAAAGTTAAACGACACAATCTCCATAAAGCAAAGGTGACTTATACAGGTCACTTTATTCACATAAATCTCTTCTGCAAGAAACTCTGATTTGGTCCAACTGTGTAGGGGTGTTTTTTGTTTTTTGTTAAGACTCATTTGAACATTGCTTTCTTTGCTCAGTCCAAGGCAATTTCAGGCTCCAGTATTTCACCTTTACTCATTAAATACAATGCTGGCTGTATCACTGTTTTAATAATATATAGCAGATTGTCTTATTGTGGTTGTGGGGGTTCTACAATGTGAGACACAAGGTGTGTGAGGGTGTGTCTAGACTACAGGGTTTTGTCAACAAAAGTGGCCTCTTGTCAACAAAACTATACCTGCATCTACACTACCGCTGTGTTCTGTCGATAGTAAGTCGACAGAACATGGCAGTTTTGTCGACAGCAGTAAACCTCCTTTTACGAGGAAGAATGCCTTTGTCGACAGATCTGTCAACAAAAAGGTGTGTAGACGCGGGGAGCCAGTTCTGTTGACTCCCTGGTGGACAGTTTAGCCTTTACATGTACAGCACCTCTTTGGATCCTGGCTGCAGCCTCTTAAAGGCACAGGCACCCAGACAGGCCTTGCTGTCTGGCAGCTAGCCAGAGCACCCATGCCAGCCTCAAGGGCCCCTGGCCCTTCTCAGGACAGATGAGGACCCACCCAGGGCACCAAAAGGCGGGCACCAGCCTGGTCAGGGCCAGAAATCCAAAACCTCCTGGAGCTCTGGTCCCAGGAAGAAGCCCTGCAGACACCACAGGAATGCAGACATCTATGAGCGCCTGGCCCAGGGACTGGCCACCAAAGGGCATCTCCCCTGCACCATGGCACAAGTCAGGGCCAAAGTAAAGGAGCTGCAGCAGGGATATGCCAGGGCCTGGGACCAGAGCTCCTGCTCCGGGGCAGCCCCCGAGACCTGCCCTTACTACCAGGAGTTGGAGCAGATCCTGGCCGGTGGGGAAACCCTGACTCCACTGCATGTGGTGGAGGCCAGGTTACCCCCACCACATCATGGACTGACCCCTCCTGAGGGAGGAAGACCATGCAGGAGAGCTGCACCAGGAGGAAGAGGAGGCAGCAGGGACCCAGAGGCCTCCCAGGTGTCCATGGACATCAGGGAGGGAACTTCAGGTGAGTGCTTTGAGGGGTCACCACACACAGGCAGGTTGGCAGTGTCAGGGGGCCATCTAGTCCCATTGCCCCTGTGGGGCCCCTGTGAGGCTTTCAGGCCACTGCCCAACTCACACAGTGTCACGTGTAACACCCCTGAGTCTCCTGTCCAAAGGAGAGCCCCTGACAGCCATGGCATACCCTAGGGGACAGCAGGGATGCACATAGACATTGATTGTCTCCTCTTTTACTCCACAGCAAGACCCTCTACCCAACAGGGGAGCACCACACCTGCCCCACCACCATCCCAGACCTGTGGCACCTGCAGGACTGGCGTGGGTACACAGACCTGCTGAGGGAGCACATAGTGGCCTTGCAGGACCTTCCAGCAGAGGCCAAGTGGTGCACCAGGCTGCTGGACAAGCTGGTCTAGCAGTGCACTGACATCTGTCACAATGCAGGAGGTCTTTGCCTTGCCTGCCCCTGTCACAGGCACCACTCCTCCAGCCCTCCCTGCTCCTCCAGCCCCCTCTTCACCCCAAGCTCTCCTGCTCCCGAGCCCTCACAAGCCCAATCTCCCCCCTCCCCCACCCAGGACTGGCTGTTACTCCATCTGACCCCAAGGCAGTGGCAATGCCAGGATGCAGGAAGGTGGCAGGACCCTGTGATCAGGGAAGCAGTGGCCCTCTTGAGCCCCCTCCCCCTTCAGGTTTTCAGTCCCCCTACCACACCAGTTAAAGGATGTTTCAGTTATATTACAAAATCTTTCTTTTTGACTGACAGATTTACTTTGTGAATAAACAGGTGAACAGTTAAAAGAGAAAGTTTTGTTAAACAGTTCACACATTTTCTTTACTGCTAGTGTTTCTAATAAAGCAAATTTCTGTTTACAAAGAAAAGTGGGTCTCATGTGTTCTTAATGGGAAGAGAGTGAGGGTTGTGGAGGAACAGGTAGGAGTGGGCCAGGCCAAACCCCCCATTGGGGGAGGCCCTGGGGCAAGTCAGTGGGCTCCTTCTGAGAATCTCTCTCAGGGCTTCTCAGATTTGGACACCAGCCTGGCAGACAGCAGCCATCCAGGGCTGCTGAAATTGTCTCTCCTCACCATCAGGACCTGTCCCCCACCCTGGCAGGAAGGCCTCTCCTTTCCTCTCTACCAGGTTATGGAGGGCACAACATATGGCCATCTCTGGGATGTTATGTTTGCCCATCTCCAGGCATGTGAGGAGGCAAGGGAACCTCCCTTTCAGCTGGCCAAAGGCACATTCCACCTAGATACGAGCCTGGCTAAGATGCGTGTTGAAAGCTCCTTGCTCGCATCAAGGTGGCCAGTGTAGGGCTTCATGAGCCACACCATCAGGGGATAGGCCATGTCAGCCACTATGCACACCAGCATCTGCACGTCTCCGAGCGCAAGGTGCCGCTGGGGGAAAATGTTCCTGCCTGCAACATGTGGTACAGGTAAGAGTTCCTGAATATGCAGGCATCATTTGCCCAGCCCAACCACCTGACACAAATGTCTGTAAAGTGTACCCGGTGGTCAGCCAGGGCCTGCAGCACCATGGAATAGTAGCCCTTCCTGTTTGATGGGGTGGTGTGCGGATTGCAATGTGCATCCCATTGAGGGCTCCTCTGCAGTTCGGGAAGCCAAGGGCAACAAACCCAGCAAGGATGTTGTCCAGGTGCCTGAGATGCACGAGCCTTTTCAGCAGCTCCGCATTCATGGCCCTCATTACCTGCAGCACAAGACAAAGACCAGACAGAAACCAGGGAGTTAGGTAACCTAAGCGCTTGGGAGGAAAACCCTCCCTTTGTCAGGATGCCCCCCCTCCCCTGCATCAGTGCAGGGGTGGCCTCCAAGCAGCCTCAGTGTGCCATTCCCTTGTCTGGCAGTCCCCCTTTCTCAAACCCCACCCCCATTCAGCAGGGCCTGGCCCCTGCCAGTGACTTACCTCCATCAGGATGGCCCCGACAAACCTCCCCCCCCCCCCCCCACCAAACTGGTGTCCCATGGAGCGGTAGCTGTCAGGGGTGGCCAGCTTCCACAGGGCAATTGCAACCCACTTTTGCAGGGGATGGCAGGCCACAGGTGGGTGTCCTGGTGTTCCAGAGCAGGGGTGAGCCAGGCACACAGCTCCAGGAATGTGGCCTTCCACATCCAGAAGTTGCAGAGCCAGTGGTCATAGTCACAGAGCAGCATGACAAGCCGGTCCCACCAGTCCAAACTTGTCTCATGCCTCCAAATCTGCCTGTCCCCAAAAAAGTTTGGGGGCAAGGACAGAGCTCCTGCATCCTAGAGGAGGGTTTCCTCAATGCAGTCTGGGTCCATATGGGGCAGGAGATTCATGATAGTCATGCAGAAGCTGCAGTATGGCAGCATGGGGCCATTGCCTGCCCAGGGGCAGCTCAGGCTCCATGGCCAAATAAAAGGTAAAAAGCAGAAAAAAACCCTGCAAATAAACTGCTGTGGTGTCAGAGGAAGCAGGGCAACCAGAGCAAAAACTGCAGCAGCTTTGCTTTCCCTCGTGGCAAGCCAGGAGCAGAGCAACCACTGTCCAGGGGGATCCCTTTAAGCATAAGTCTCTGCAAAGGGCAGGCAGCAGCACCTGGAAATAAAGGCTGCCCCCATGCCCTGCCAGAAGCACTTCTGGGTGCTGCCTTTTGTCGACAGAGCATCTGGCAGTCTGGACACTCTTTTTTGAAAAAGCAGATCGATTTTTTTTTTTTTTTTCAATCCATATAATGTAATCTAGACACTCTTTTTTGACAGAGGCTTTTTTCGACAGACACTATTGACAAAGCCTGTGTCAAAAGGCGTGCAGTCTAGACATAGCCTGAGATAACGTCTCTTACTGGGCCAACTGCTGTTGGTGAAAGAGTCTCTTCCCCACTCACAAGCACAGACTCTGAGTGTAGAAAAGAAACAATAAAAGGAGAGAAGTATTTTAATTTTAATTTGGGAAAACACCACAACCTGAGTGGTGCATGATCATAAACCACCAGCAAAACACTCATCCCCAAGTAGGCTGGTGTACCAAGGGGTGGGGTTACTTGGCCCTGCACCCCCATCTGTAGTCAGATGTGACTCTCAGCGAGCTGGTAGAACAGAGTTGTCAGTACAGTAACCAGAAGCAGCCAGTACAATCCATCTTTGGGGGTGAGGGGTCTCTGCCTTCCCAGTCAGCTGAGACTGACTCACACCTCACTTCCCATCCCAGCTCTCCAACCTTTGTCCTGCTTCCCTGGCAAAAGGTGTCACCTGGTCTCACCCCCTTCTGGGCTCAGTTAGAAGGGGCATCAGCCATTATGTACAGGGGGGAAGCTATCACCAAAATTCACATCAACATCTAGGTATTAGTACAGTGCCCAGGGAAACTGAGGCACACACATGGGTTTACAATAGGACAGTTGTTACCTACCAGCTCTATGTTCTTGGAGAACCAGATGTAGCCAGACATGAACCCCATCTTGTTCTCTTCTCCCCACCCCCAGAGAGTAAGAGAAAGGCAGTCAGCCTTTGATGCCCTGGGAACGCAGGTGTGCTGCCTGTCCCTGACTCTACCATAAACAGAAACCAGACAGTAAATGGGCTAGCTGATGACCCGGGGGCCTCCCGTCGCCCTGATGGCTAGTACCAGTAATTGACACGCCTGCACTGTCCCAGGAGAGGAATCTTTGCCCATCACATACCAGAGGTGCCCATTGTCTGCATTTTCCCAGGTGTGAATTATGCTTTGCACCCTTCGTGGGAAACTTGGCATTCAAAGCCATTTTTCCTAATTGGCCACTTGAAACCAGGAAGAAGCCTACGTGACCCAAGGGGTATAAAGAGGGGTTTAGTAGCCCACCCCATTTGAGCTCCAATCATCTACACCTGCTGGCAGGTATTGATGGACTCCTGAGGTCTGTGGGATGCCCAACCTCACCCTACTTCTTCCCGAGGGATTTAGAGAAAGACGCTGGCCATGCCAAGTCTGGAACGCAGGGGTGAGAATATATACCTGCTAGGTGTCTATTTTGCATGCATTTAATAAGAGCTCAGAGAACCAAAAGGGTTTCATGGTACCTGTAAGTGACTTATTAGTGTAATTTCTGTCCTGTCCTTTGTAGTGGCTGTGTTATCTGTAACACAGTAGTAGCATTTAACAGCTAAGTTTACCCTGTAACAATAAAATAGTAACTGTTTAAGCTGTGACCTGACTCCTTCAGTTGCTGTAGCAGAACCAAGCACAATTTTAAAAGAACTCCAGCCGGTCATAAGGGACAGACAGAGGGAGAGCTTGAGCGTTGGATCGTGTCGCTTCCAGGGGACAGATCCGTTGGGGCATCTCTCAGCCTCCCCAGGCTGCCCCCTGCGAAGGGATCGTGTATCCTAGCAGTCAAAATCTGAGGTGTAATAAGCTCTCCCTATAAACTTCTTGGGGTACCCATCAACCTCCTCCAGGTTGCCCGCTGCTAAGGGACCCCAGTCCTAGCAGTTGAAGTCTCGGGTGTATAATACACACACATGCACTGCCCTGACCATCGGCTGACACCAGAGCACAGCCATCTGTCAGCCCTGTGCTCTTGGGGAGCCAGGGAGTGATACTCATGGAAAACAATCCCCCTCCCCCAGGCCTTTGCTTGAATCAAAGACAAAGCAATGAAAAGGCAGGGGAAGACACACCTAAACTTCAGACAAGGGTGACAGAATTAAGGAAACACCCCAGCCTCATCTGCATTGAAGATAGAACAGAGAGACATCTCCATTCGCATACAGAATGGAGAACAGCTCTTCAAAGCAGGAACCACACTGAATTATGGGATACTGAAAGCAGAGAAGCACTGCTTGATGGGAAATCTCTGCTCCAGATGCTAATGAACCCAGGCCTGCTCTCACCCAAATTAGTCATTATCAAACCACTTCTAGTAATGGATTCTATTAGAACCATTGTCCTGTCCCTACAAAAACACCTACCCTTGCACAAGAAAAACTTTTCTGATGCTTGGATGAAAACTTTGCATCAGCTCCACTGAGACTTCATCACTTCCTGTCTGAGGGCTCTGCTCTGCTTGTCTCCTGCCCTCTGGACCCCTGGCTACCATCACCATTTGGGAACCCCGATCAGTGCAAACTCCACAGAGTGGTGAGATCTCTCTCTCTCTCTTTTCCCCCATGTCTCTCTAGGCATAACCTCCTGACCCTGCCTTATGTAATCAGTTATATGGTTTGCTAGCCCAAACATTTGTAATCAGTTTCAATTTGGATTTAATATTGTAACTGTTATATTTAATATTTTAACTTCCCTTTCACTCTGCAACAATGCTTCTTGTACCCAAGCTAAAGATCCCTATAGTGCCAAAATCCTGTGGTGTTTGCTCATCATGTTGTTTACCAGCAGAATGATTGTGGTGTGGAAGTGGGGATAAGGAGGTGCTAAATCTGGGGGCATATGAGGATGGTATATTAAAGTGCTGTTAAATCCAGCCCACTGAGTCCAAAGGCACATGAGGGTACAGCGTGGCATTGCTATTAAACCCAACCTGCTGAGTCCAGGGACATATAAAGGGTCAGCTTGTGAGTGCTTATTAACCAGTCCTCTCGGACGTGCTCTGTGAGTGTCCATGTGTTTCTAAGGTGGGAAGAACCCCGTCCCGAGGAACATAGTTCCCGCAGGAGAGCTCCATTGGGAGGGGGAATTGGCAGCGGGGAGAATTCAGCTCCATATGAGAGCACAAGCAGCACACTGGTAGAATTAATAATCCCCCCCACCCCATAAGAGTAACCCTAATAAATGAGCACACCCCAGAGTAATGGGCAAATCTGGCAACACAGTAGAACTCATATTCAACATAAGATGAATAAAAGTCCTCACTTTGTTACATCTCTTCCCCCCTTCAAGACTGAACTGAGTGGAGTCACTTGAGTCAGTAACGTGGGGAAGTTCTGGCCCCTCTTTCTGTGATGGGGCATCAGGTATAACTTGGCACTGTTGTGGGCTTGTCCCTTTGGTGGGTATTCTCCACCTCATCCAGACCAGCTGTGTACAAACTTGTCAGCCAGCTGCCCTGTGCTGTGCAGGTCTTTTGGCTTCTTGTTCACCAGCCACATTCTCAGGTGGGGAGGGGAGGGGAGTGGGGGACAGCATTCATACAACTGTTCCAGCACCACCAGCTTCAAGGAGGATGGGGAACCCATCTGAGATGAGCCCCTGCTGGCCAAGTAGGTCCTAGTGGTACTCAAGATCATCTGGTTGCTTTCAGCCCCTCCTGTGTCCTCAGTAGGGTGGGAGCCCGGGGTGCCCTCAGGAGCTATTTTTGCTGCTCCCAGCTGGGACAGGAACCAGTGCAGGCCTTCTCCCCTTGTACAGCTCGACAGCGTTTTTCCCAAGGAGATGGTTATAGTCATCCCTCTGCTGTTCCCAAGGTGTTGCAGACTCACAGGACTGTGCTTGCAGCATCCCATGATTCCCATGAGGAACCTGTTCCGTGTGCCAGCTTCACTGAAGGTCACATCCCCTCATGAGGGTTAGGCCATAGGCCGCTCCGCCTCCTGGTACCAATCCCCGTGGTCCTCAGGAGGAACCCCTCCTTGGATGTGATACCCTTCGTTCTCAGTGATCACACTTTCTCTCGGGTTAAGCTACAGGCTCCTCCCCCTCCTGGAACTGCACTTCACTGGCCTTCAGCATGCTAGTCCCCCTTCTTTCTATTGCGCCCTGGTCACCTACTGCTGGATACTCCCTCCACAGGGTGCAGTTCATCCTCCTTCTGCCACCAATGTTGGTGAGGTGTGGGGGAGTCACCAGATCCTGCATCCCCATTCACAGTCAGATGTGATTCTCAGAGAGCAGGTAGAACAGAAAGTTTATTAGTTGACAGAGACATAGCATAGAACAGACTTACATAAGAACAGCCATACTGTGTCAGACCAAAGGTCCATCTAGCCCAGTATCCTATCTTCCAACAGTGGCCAATGCCAGATGTCCCAGAGGGAGTGAACACAAGTGGTGATCATCAAGTGATCCCTCTCCTGTTATTCATTTCCAACTTCTGACAAACAGAGGCTAGGGACATCATTCTGACCCATCTTGGCTAATAGCCATTGATGAATGTATCCTCCATGAATTTATCTAGTTCTTTTTGGAACCCTGTTAAAGTCCTGGTCTTCACAACATCCTCTGGCAAGGAGTTCCACAGGCTGACTGTGCGCTGCATAAAGAAAACTTTAATTTGTTTGTTTTTAAACCTGCTACCCATTTAGTGACCCCTAGTTCTTATATTGTGGGAATAAGTAAATAACTTTTCCTTATTCATTTTTTCCACACCAGTCATGATTTTATAGACCTTTATTATATCCCCCCTTTGTCTCTTTTTTTCTAAGCTGAAAAGGCCAAGACTTTTTAATCTCTCTTCATATGGCATCCATTCCAAACCCCTAATCATTTTTGTTGCCCTGTCAGCAGAGTAACCAGAAGCAGTCAATACAATCCATCTTTGCGAATTGGGGGCCCACCCTCCCTCTACTTCCTCAGTCAGCCACTTCACTTCTCATCCCAGTCCTTCAGCCAGGCTCCTCCTCTGCCTTTTTCCTGCTTCCCAAGCAACAGGTGTCACCTGGTCACACCCCCTTCAGGTTATGAAGAGCATCAGCCATTGTGTACGTAGGGAAGGCTATAACACCAAAATTCCCATCACCATCTAGGTCAGAGGTGGGCAAAAGGGCCTCCGCAGGCTGGATCTGGCCCGCCTACTAGGTTGATCCAGCCTGCGGAGGCCCTGCCGCTCCCCCGCCCCCAAGCCAATTAGGGCCTGGGGGCGAGGGAGCACACAAAGCTTACTTCCACCCTGTGAGCAGCACGCAGTGCTTTAAAGCGCCGTATGCTGCTCACAGGGCTGGAGGAGACGTCACGCGCTTCCCCCCCCCCCCTCCAAACCCTGATTGGCCTGGGGGCAGGAGGAGCATGCAAAGTTTCCTCCACCCACCCTGAGAGGAGCACGTGGCACTTCAAAGTGCCATATACTTGCGCAGCGCGGGAGCAGGGCGAGGGAAGCTTCGCACAGCTCCCCCGCCCCCAGGCCAATCAGGGCCTGGGGGTGGGGGAGCGCGTGACATCTCCTCCTGCCCTGCAAGCAGCAGGTGACACTTTGAAGTGTCCCATGCTCCTCGCAGGACAGGGGTAGGGCGAGAGGAGGCTTCGCATGCTCCCCCCGCTCCCAGGCCAATCAGGGCCTGGGGGCGGGGGAGTGTGTGAAGCCTCTTCCTGCCCTCCCAGGGCATAGGTGCCTAGTGGGAAGGGGGGGCAAAAGGGCTCCCCCACCCCCATACCAATTATGGTCTGGGGGTGGGGAAGCCCAGAAGCATTCTGGTCCCGCCCCTTCCGGATTAGGCCCTGCCCCTTCTGGGGTGGCCCAGGGCCACTTGAAAAATTTTTAAAGTGGCCCCTGGCCAAAAATTATTGCCCACTCCGATCTAGGTAGTAGTACAATGCCCAGGGAAACTGAAGCACATACAGGGTTACTATAAGACAGTAGAACTCACATGCAACATAACAAGGTGAATAAAATCCCCACTTGGTGACAGCTGGGCAGAGTCCTTTCCTCCTATGTTCTTAAGTCCAGGAACCCAAAAGTCCTTTTTATATGCCTGACTCTTCTCTGCACTCCCCAACCACAGTTGCTGTGCTTAGTGTAGACCCAGAGTTCAGAGGTACCTCTGTAGAGTTTAGCTCTCACCCTAGCTGGAGGAATAGGTAAAAAATACCTTACTCACTCTGCTGAACAGGCAATCACTTGCCACCCCTCTCTGCCAGCCACCCTGCTCGCCGTTTGCTGGCTGCCCCTGCTGGCCACCTGGTTGCTACTCCTGCCGGCTGTTCCTTCTGCCCCTGTGTTCATTGCTCTTGTTGCACCTTTCTTCTACCTGCCTTGCTGGCTGTTCATCATGCCTCTCCGCCAGCCACCTTGCTAACAGCTCATTATTCTTCTCCACCCCACATCAGCCACTTGTTTGCTGTACAACGGTTAGTCACCTTCTGCTGCCACTTCCCTCTCTGCTGTGACCTCTGCACATTAGTCTCTTAGTAATTTTGAGCTCTTTGCAGGCTGGGCAGAAACACTGCCTCACCTTAAGTGATTTCAGTTCTCATTCTGAGTTTTTAGCAGGCAGGACAGAAACATCATCCTACCACAATTGATTTAAGCTCTGATTGAGCATTTAAAATAACGAGGTTCTCGATTATTTCTCTTTCTATGAACAGTGAGGGGATGAACAAATTAAACCCGTCTAGAAGAACCCTTATGGAAGGATCCATATCACCTGGCTGTGACACTTGTCCCCATTGCTCTTACTTTTCCAGGGCTCTGGTATTTAAGCTTCTGGTTTAATGAGGTCCTTTCAGCAAAGGATGACCCCCTCATTTGGGGCAGGTTAAGTACAGTCCTTCCCTGTATTCATATAATTTTGCCAACCACATTTGTAGCAGATTTCACTACACCTACATTCAGTACTAAAGTGATTTATAACCCAACACCAGCCAAAGTTGACAATTTTGAGCAACAGTGCTCTATTAGATGGATATCTAAGCAGATGCTCTGTCCATGGGCTGCAATGCATCTCACTGCTGCTGGTGTGTCCATGTAAATATGGTTTGCTTCAAAAGTCTCTCCCCCTCCCAGCTATTTGTCAAGGGAAGGGGGGAGACTTAGATTCTTACATAATATATAGCTTAAGGAAAGAATGTCTGTATATCTGGGCCTAGTCCTTAGATTATCCAAAAGTACAAAATTACTAAACAGTAGTTTAGCCAAAGGGAATGTAAATCTTTAGTGCATTTACTGGGTGCTGTCTTCAGCATTTTTCTATTCTTTTTAGCTGAGCAGTGCTCTTTTGATTTAGTGCTGGTGTTCTAAGCACCCTGAACCCCTCCCCCCCCCCCAGCAACCTGTGACCCCACCCCCCAGCAGCTCTTCCAGATTAAATCTTTGGTGATGTGTTTGCTGAAGGGCAGTATGTCTTGCTGATAAGAACTTTTATTTTTATTTTGAAAGAAATTCTGTAGATAGTTACACAATTTAAAGAAAAATCCTCTGTATTTGATCAGAATTTTCCAATATTAAGACTGCTGTTCTGCTGTTTACAGTTACTGTATTTACAGCAGTTCTAGCATCAGACTCTGAGAGTCAATCTCCAGGTTTGAACATGTTTATGTATGCATGGTTGTATTCTCTGCTATGCTTTGTGAGAGAAAGCTGTACTGTTTTATTATTTTCCACTTTTAGCTTTTAAACCTCCACTAAATGGGATTCATAAAAATGCAAATAATAATCTCTGAATAAAACCCCCATAATTTGGACCATATTTTTACCACTGATTTTAGCAGAATTCCTGCTTTAAAATAGGGATTTATGCTTTAAAAAAATTGAAATTACAATCTGTCCCTTTCCTATCAACCAATCTAACAGAAATACCAATCTTAAACAGTTGCTACCATACTTAGAGTGAAATCCTGGCCTTAGTAAACTCATTGGCTATTTTGTCATCTTAAAAAAAAGTCTGGATTTCACCCTTAGAATCTCATCAATCCGGGCAATGTAACTGAGAAGACTACATGGTCTAACGCTTATGAATGCAATATCAAGATTAGGGAAGTATATAGAACCCCCAAGTGTTAATTGCAATAGCATTCCTGTGTGACTCATCGGTAAATTGCAGATAGTATTATTTACCTACTTTGAAGAGATTAACTGAGCATTACATGTTTTCATAGTCTTTTAAAACTCTAAAATTTCTGAAATAGTCTTTTAGAAAAATAGTGGCGAGGAGTCCTGTGGCACCTTATAGACTAACCGAAGTGTTGGAGCATAAGCTTTCGTGGACAAAGACCCACTTCGTCAGATGCATGTAGTGGAAATTTCCAGAGGCAGGTATAAATATGCAGGCCAGAATCAGGCTAGAGATGATGAGGTGGATCCAATCAGGGAGGATGAGGCCCACTTCTTGTAGCTGATCTGGAGGTGTGTATACCAAGAGAGGAGAAGCTGCTTTTGTAGTTAGCTAGCCATTCACAGTCTTTGTTTAATCCTGAGTTGATTGTGTCAAACTTGAAGATTAAGCTTATGCTCCAACACTTTGGTTAGTCTATAAGGTGCCACAGGACTCCCCGACGCTTTTGCAGATTCAGACTAACACGGCTACCCCTCTGATACTAGAAAAATAGTGTTACATAGATAAGTATATGTTTACAAGCAAATACTCCATCTACTATATATTTGAGAGAGTGTATCTGTCTGTTCAAGAACTCCTCTTACATGGTAAGAGCTAGTATCACCAAATTTGGTATGCAGCTTCCTCTTATCATAAAGCAAGACAAGGGTCTTGTTGTGCCAGGACAACTGGATGTGCTTGTTTCTTGTAAAGGGAGGGGTCTGCCAGTAGGAGCAGTTATGCTGACTGCAGGAGAGCAGCAAGGGGTCAGAAATAGGGACCATACCTATCTTATAGAACTGGAAGGGACCTTGAGAGGTCATCAAGTCCAGTCCCCTACCTCATAGCAGGGCTAAGTACTATCCCTGACAGATTTACCCCAGATCCCTAAATGGCCCCCTCAAGGATTGAGCTCACAACCCTGGGTTTAGCAGGCCCATGTTCAAACCACTGAGCTATCCCTCCCCTAGGCCAGCTATAACCCCATTGAGGCAGTAGGGGGCAGAGGTGGAGAAAGGGATAGACTCATAGAATACTAGGACTGGAAGGGACCTCGAGAGGTCATCGAGTCCAGTCCCCTGCCCTCATGGCAGGACCAAATACTGTCTAGACCAGGGGTTCCCAAACTTTTTGACACGGGGACCAGTAAATCCATTCACGAACTTTTGGAGGACCGGTAACATTCATTTGCATGTTTGCATATTCATTAATCAAATGATGAATATTCAAATAAGTTGTTTCTGGTCCTCCCAAACCCCCCAGTGCCAGCTTTAGCAAAGCTTTTGATATGGTCACCCACAATATTCTTGCCAGCAAGTTAAGGAATATGGATTGGATAAATGGAGTGTAAGACAGACAGAAAGCTGGTTAGACCAGGGTTTCCCAAACTTTTTACTTTAGTTGGAACCCTTTTTTTTCCCATACTGTTTTTTGCAGCCCAAAAATATAAACACATAAAAAACAAACTGAGAAAATACCAGACATGTAACATGTCTGGTATTTTCTCATTAGGTAAGTTTTATTATTACTAGATGTATCAGTTTGTAGTTTCGAACTGCCTGGCTGGTAAATGTGCTCAGACTGCATGAGTGTATCTACCAGCCAGACAGTTCGCAACTACTCGAGGGGGTGTGGGGGGGGGGCGCGGGGCACAATAGAATCCCTGGGCCGGACTCACTCGTGCTTTGCAGGGGGGGAAAGGGGGGCAGCGCCCCGAGATCCGCATATGGCCGGGTCAGTCCCACTCCCCGCCGGCCGATTCACCCCCGCTGTGCCTCCGGCCAGCCCCACTTCCCGCAACCCCCTCCCGGACAGCCAGTTCTCCCCTGCTTCTCCTCCCAATCTCCCTTGGCCAGCCCCGCTGCCCGCGTCCAGCCCTGCTTCTGGCGGCCACTTCTTCCTCCCACCCCTCCACCTTCCCTGGCCAGCTCCCTACCCCCGACCTCACACCCCCCGGCAGCCCTGCTTCCGCCAGCCCCCCAATCTCTCCCGGATAGTCCTGATGCCCCAGGCAAGCCCTGCTTCCAGCAGCCGCTTCTCCCCTACTCCTCCTCCCGGCCAGCCACCTGCCCCCCCCCGGCCAGATCTGCTTCCGCCAGCTGCCCGCCACCCCCAGCCAGCTCTGCTTCCGCCAGCTGCCCCTCCCCCAATCTCCCTGGCCTGCCCCGATTCTGCCATCCAGTGCTGCTTCTGATGGCCAGCTCTCCCCTCCTCCCCCGCCCCTCCCCCCCCGACCTCCCCTAGCTACGCCTCTGCTGGGAGCCAGGAGATCCAGCTGCAGACTCTGCCCAGGCCAGCTAAGGGTTTGGGGGACCCAGCGCCACACAGGCACTCTGGGAGCTCGGAACACCCCGGCAACCATGCTGAGGCCCAGTATTTTTTTCCTGCGGCCCGGTACCGGGCCGCGGCCCATAGTTTGGGAAACGCTGGCTAGACCCTCCCTGATAGACATTTATCTAACCTACTCTTAAATATCTCCAGAGATGGAGATTCCACAACCTCCCTGGGCAATTTATTCCAGTGTTTGACTACCCTGACAGTTAGGAACTTTTTCCTAATGTCCAACCTAAACCTCCCTTGCTGCAGTTTAAGCCCATTGCTTCTTGTTCTATCCTCAGAGGCCAAGATGAACAAGTTTTCTCCCTCCTCCTTATGACACCCTTTTAGATACCTGAAAACTGCTATCATGTCCCCCCTCAATCTTCTCTTTTCTAAACTAAACAAACCCAATTCTTTCAGCCTTCCTTCATAGGTCATGTTCTCTAGACCTTTAATCATTCTTGTTGCTCTTCTCTGGACCCTCTCCAATTTCTCCATATCCTTCTTGAAATGTGGTGCCCAGAACTGGACACAATACTCCAACTGAGGCCTAACTAGCGCAGAGTAGAGTGGAAGAATGACTTCTCATGTCTTGCTCACAACACACCTGTTAATGCATCCCAGAATCATGTTTGCTTTTTTTGCAGCAGCATCACACTGCTGACTCATATTCAGCTTGTGGTCCACTATAACCCCTAGATCTCTTTCTGCCGTACTCCTTCCTACACAGTCGCTTCCCATTCCGATGGTTATCTACTATATATTTCAGAGAGTTTGATTGTTTGTATATCTGTCTGTCCCCCAGCTACGGGACATGCAGCCTCCACTGGCTGTGCTAACTGCAGCAGCCATGGACAGGCATTTCTCACCTGGCAACAAGCTATTGCAGTGACAGGGCTGGAGTTGTCTTCTCTCCCCAGGGGGACCTTCATACTGAATTCCTCACCCATAGCCCCAGCCGCACCCCAGAGCAATGATTTAAATGAAGAAAAACAAAAATTATTTCAGCTAGGAACTCAAGCGATGCCGGGTAAATCCTCTAGACTTATTATAGCTTCAATTTTTATTCTAACATCATTAGTATTTCTTTCATTTTATCTCACTTTTTCACCGGATAACTAAATATCTTGACATAAACTTGCATCTATTTTTTCTGAAGACTGGTGCTAAAAGCTATATCTGAGAATATATTTACATTTGAGACACTGCTATTTTGTTAAGCAGGAGGTGATTTATGATATAATCAGTGTATCTTGAGCTTTAACACTGTGTCTAAAAAGCATTCACATTTCTGGGCTGGCTGATGGCTTAATGGAGTCTGGTAATGTCCCTTTGGAATATATCCCACCATAATGAAATAAAATTTGGAAAAATTTACTTACCTTTAGTTTTAAAATTCTACCTTGCACTAGGGATATTAGGAGGCAAGTAAATAGCTAATCATGTAGTCGATAGAAATTCTATCAACTACATGATTAGTCAATAAGGGAGAAAGACTCCAGGAGTTACCCTTCACTGCGGTTCTGCAGTTTAAATGTAGTAAGAGCCAAGTGGGCAGGCAGCCCGGCTCCTACTATATTTAAACTGCAGAGCCGCAGTGGGGGTAGGTTCTGGACTGGCAGGAGCTGGGACTGAGCCGGGCTTGCGCAGTCCTGGCTCAGACCGGATACAGCAGCCCCTGTCCACGGGGCTGGCCATGAACAGAGGCTGCTGCTGAGGCAGCATTTGTTCACAGTCAGCCCCGGCTGCTGCACTCAGGGGATACTCTGTGGGATGTGGAGCAGCCTCTGCCCACTGTGGGCAGAGGCTGCTTCGTGGTAGCAGCACAGGGGCAGCAGCATGGGGGGGACAGGTGGCACTGTGTAGACAGTGCTGGGGGGAACCGGCTTTTAAACCGGCTCCCCCCAGCACTGGTTCCTGCTTCCCCTCTTGCTGCCTCTAATACAGAAGCAGCAAGTGTGTGGGAGCGGGGAATGCGAGTAGTCAAGTAGTCAACTCAGCTACCGGATAAGCCTAGACTTCTTGGGTAGTCGACTACTTGCATACATCCCTACCTTGCACAGTTCAGATGTGCTTTTCTACTTACTGGTTATGTCCAAAGAAATATATTTAAAATTGGACATGCTAGAACTTGCATGGCTCTTTTTAATTTGCTTTCATAGCATATAAAAAAGAAAAATAACTTCATATCAGGCTGTATTTATATTGCATCTACATTATTTTATAGGAATTAATTTTTTTAGATTGTAAAGTCTTTGTGGCAGGGATTGTGTCTGCACACTACCTAGCATACTGGATGTCTGGCAATAATAGAACAATTATTCCATTTTCAACCTATGAAATTCATATATAGCAACAGTTAAAAGGTCATCAACAAACTGATAATTAAATATCAGCCTTTTTTATTTTCCATATCTTAAAAATATTAATGTTTTGCAGCTCACTTTTGAAATATATAATGTCTCATGAATTTCCTTATATTGTGTTATTTTCATGTGAATATAGTGTGTGTAAAAGATGCTGGATTAGAAGTTATGGCGAATCAAATCCTTTTTTTTATCCACAAAGCAAGTGCATATGCAGCAATAATGCAAACTTCTCTATGTGAACTGATAATAAACTTCCAGCCTGGGCTAAAAAAAAATGCCTCTAGCATTAAGGACTTGTCTGTATATGAAAGACTAGTGATAGAGATGCAGCCATGTTAGTCTGGTCTAGCTGAAACAAAAGATAGGACTATGCAGCACTTTAAAGACTAACAAGATGGTTTATTAGGTGATGAGCTTTCGTGGGCCAGACCCACTTCCTCAGATCAATTTGTGGAAGAAAATTGGCACGACCATCTATACCAAAGTGATACAATCAAAAAAAAGTGAACACATATAAAATTGACAAATTAGATTTTAGAACAGAGGGAGGGTGAGGGGGGAAAGTTAGTGTCTGTGAGGTAATGATGTTAGGGGTGATAATTGGGGAAGCTATCTTTGTAATGGGTGAGATAATTAGCATCTTTGGTAAGGCCCATATGTTTACAAAGATGCTAATTATCTCACCCATTACAAAGATAGCTTCCCCAATTATCACCCCTAACATCATTACCTCACAGACACTAACTTTCCCCCCTCACCCTCCCTCTGTTCTAAAATCTAATTTGTCAATTTTATGTGTTCACTTTTTTTTGATTGTATCACTTTGGTATAGATGGTCGTGCCAATTTTCTTCCACAAATTGATCTGAGGAAGTGGGTCTGGCCCACGAAAGCTCATCACCTAATAAACCATCCTGTTAGTCTTTAAAGTGCTGCATAGTCCTGTCTTTTGTTTCATCTATACATGAAAGTTATTCTCAGAACAAGAAGAGTGTGAACTGAAAGCAGAATAACCATTCCTGAATAACTCCATGTGGAACATTCTTATTCCAGATTTAAATTTAGGGAAAGGTACTAATGGGCCCAATCCAACTCCTATTAAGATCAATGAATTTTGATGGAAACTGAAATAATGAGTCTCTTGAACCAAGACACAAATAGGCCAATGTAGAAATAGTCACATAAGTGTTGAAATTATTGAAGGAAGAAAAACAGCCAGTATACTAATATTCACATTTTGCCCATAAATGCTTATCAGCCTAAATAGTTTGCCAATATGGATTTTCAAAGCTTGCTTCAATCTCTCTCACAGAGAGCATGTCTACATTGGGAAATTATTTTGAAATAACTTATTTCGAAATAATAACTCCAAAAATAACTATTTTGAAACAGCACATCCACTCTACAAGGCACCATCGAAATAGCACATCCACACTGACTGGAGCCTATATTGCATTTAAAGCCCTCAGAAGCACTCCGGGAGGGCATCAGGAGAGCAGTCACTTCCAGTAGCTGCTTCCTGAAGCTAGCTGAGACTCGTGCTTAAAGGGGTTCCTCTCTACAGCCACGTCTCACACTCCACTTCTTCACTGACTACCCCTTGTGGGACACCAAACTTGCACCACATGCTCTGGTTGTCCTTGTGGACACCAAAGCACTCACACCACAGAGCTGGAACTGGGGCAAAGCAGTGCCAGCTCTTGGGCACAGACTGTCCACACGGTGCTTCAGGACCACCACAACCAGCCCAGACCAGGGGATTGCTTCACCCAGGCCCTGGCTCTCCTGATGCACCAAATTCCCCTTCATCCACTGCACACCGTGGAATGCTGCTTCTGGTAGAGGGAGACCAGTTCCAACTGGTGAGACCACATTGTTGGCACCCACATCCCCATCCTGGCCCATGACCACCATGCCTCTGAATACATCCGTAGAAAGGGGTACTTCTTGATGGTGCTCCAGGCCCTCATGGACCACAAGGGCCAGTTCACAGACATTAATGTTGGGTGGTCAGAGAAAGTGCATGATGCCTGCATATTCTGGAACTCAAGCCTCTTCCACAGGATGCACGCTGGCAATTTTTCCCTTGACTGCACCATCAGGGTCAGGGACATGGACATGTCCATGTGTATCCTGAGTGACACAGTGATCCCTTGCCTCCCCTGGCTGATGAAGCCCTACAGGGACAGCCTGGACCACCAAAGAGACCTTCAATACCAGGCTCAGCAAGTGACAGATGGTGGTGGAGTGTGCCTTAGGCTGCCTCAAGGGGAGGTTCTAGAGTCTCCTCACCCACCTGGACCTCAGCGAGCACAACATCCCAGTGGGGTTATCAGGTGTGTGGCCAGAGTGGCCACAAGGGCATCTGTGAGAGGCCTCTGGAGGCCAATTATTTCGAAATAACAGCAGCTGAGCATCCACACTACATAATTCAAAATAATGGAATTGGTAGTGTGGACACTCATCTTTTTATTTCAAAATAAGGGGAGTTATTTCAAAATAGACCAGGGCGGAGAGAGCTACAACTGCCTTTGGGCAGGTCAGTCTATGAATTAGATTCATGGGGACCTTTGAAACAAGATAAATAGGAGACTAATAGAGTGAAAGACATTCCCACTAGCATTGTGGAACTGCCATTCCTCAGACAAAGGGTTCTGCCAGACAGCATCATCTATTCAAACCACAAAATAATTACACAGCCCTGCTTGTCATGTGTTTCTGAATTACGTTTACAGTAGTCTTCAGTGTCTCATTTTTTAAATCACATTTTTTTTAAATCAACTAAACATTGATATTTTATTTCAAATTACAGAGAGGGCATAAAAGGGCTATACATGGCATAGTTGAAATCACTATTTGATATATTTTTAAAAGTGTTCTTAATATATGATAAAATAGATATTAATTATATTCATAGCAGCACAATATCTTAGCTATTTTATAATATAGACTGTGGCCCAAGTCAGCCATGTCTTGGTCTAATGACTAGGACACTGGAGTGGTTGTCAGGAATCCTGGAGTGGATGTCAGGTTCTTTTCCTAGTTTTGCTTTTGACCTACTGAGACCTAGAGCAAGCCATTTCACCTTTTCTGTGCCTATTTTTTCTCCCTTCGTCTCTCTGATTTATTTAGATGCTAGCCTCTTCACGGCATGGACTGTCTTTCAATGTGCATCTGTAGCGTGCCCAGCACAAAGGAGCTGGTTCTATGTCTTAGGTGGTTCTGTAGGTGCTACTGAATCACAAATATTAAAATAAATATAATCAAAATCGGAGGCTTCTTGTTGGTACCAAGGCATGTCTGTACAGATCTGATTATAGGAATGGAACCCATGTAATTAAATTCCCGAATCCAAGTCAGACCCTAAGAGAACCAGAGAAACCTTAGCTCACACTGAAGTTAGTAGATATTGAGAGGATTCAGTCTCTTGTGAGATTGGTCCTTTAATTCTGCAAAGAATGGCCAAAAAACTCTCCCCAATTTTTGGGCTCTGAAAGGCTCCCCAGTTTTTGGGCTCTTAAAGGCTCACTAATAATTTAGGACCATTTCAGGAATTCCAATATTTACTCTAAAACATGCTTTCAGTATCTAATACTTGAATTCCTTTAAAAAACCTTAAATTCCATTTTCTGTTTTTCCTTCATAACTACATCACTAGTGATATTTGAATCTGCACCTCCAGGTGCAGAGACTGCCCAATTAAGATATTCTGAAAGCAAGTGTGAAAAATTGGGACACTTTTTTCCTTGTGGGGAACAGAGGGTGGTGTTGTGTATATAAGACAAAGCCACTAATATTGGGATGGTTCTGATAATATTGACATATCTGGTCACCCTATGTTCAATATAGCTGTAAGCTCTACAAACTAGTAAGGTGTTGTGGTAATAATTGTCAAAGTGAAAGGTGATGGGAGAATATGAAAAACTCAAAAGAACACCACCAAAGAACACACCTCCTGTATTAAAAACTTCCATATGATACCTACATTATAAGCATTTGGAACTATGTAACTTTTATATGGATTAAAGAATGGATTCCAATGAACCTAAAGAACCCATTGAACTTGCTAGTTCTGTGAACACCTACATCAGAATCTGTATGAATGAAGCCCCTTCTATGTCTAGTGATTTTGAAATTACTTCACATATGTAGTAGACTCATGGTATGATACACCGCAAAGCCCTTACCACTGGAAACATGAATCGGGAACTTACTGATGTTCTGAGTTCTGCCATTAAAATGGTAAACTTTTTCAAAACACAGCCCACAAAGGCACATCTCTTTACAATGTTTTCTGCAGAAATGGGAGTGGAACATTATGTTTTATTGTTTCACATGGAAGTCAGGTGGCTATCCAAAGGGAAAGTGTTGTTGCAATATGTTTATAAACTAAAAAATGAACTTTGACTTTTTTTAGTGTATTTGAATTTCAGCAGTGCAGAGAGGTGGTGGTTTCTTCATCTCTTAATTTCTATTAAAGAAGATTAGGTGCCTTTCTGGAGCGTGCTTTGGTGACAAATACGCTACTGAGCTATACAGGAGGCATGTGATATGCAAGGTGTGTGTATGTGTATGTGAGAGATTAGATGATCTAATAGTTTCTTCAGGCCTGAGAGTCTACAATCTTGTAAGAAACTGAGTGTGATACATTGAGCAGCCTCTGATGTCTTCATGTGTATCCTGCTTGACCCCCACACTTAACAGATGAGTGGGGTGACACAGGAGGGACAACTTTGATATCCAAATGGGCTAGCCAGGGGCAGGACATTAGCCCTGCAGGGCAGGGGTGGGAGAGGAAGTGACATCATAAGGGCCTTTGGCTGGACCTTAGCTCATTGGTCAAAGGAGGTTGGAAAGTGGTGACTTCACAGAGAGACCTAAAAACTGCCAGGCAGTACAGACCACAGGCAGGGGAACTATCAGAATGGCTCCTTTTTGATGTCCCTCCTATGGCTTCACCTATGGTGAAGGGAGGCTGGTTCTTGAGGTCTCTCCTTGACTTAGAGAGCATTCAGGTTCACATATACGAGCATGAGAAGGAGCCTATTTGGACTTTTCCACTCTTCCAATACAAATTTTTCTAGACAACAGATGTCCCTTTTGAGAAGGGAAGAACCTCAGAGAGATTTGGTATCTATTCAGTCTGATCTATCTGGTGCTGACCAAAATATAGGCACAGAAAAGAATAGTTTAAAGTGGCACACTTTTTCCCTCACCTAATCCTTTGTCCATAGAAGCACTGAGGACATTGGAGTCTTACTTTTAAAGTTTCCCTGCTCTCCTCCCTCTACTGGGTTGCTCTCTTCAGCCCTCAGTGTGGGAGGTCCACAGAGAGAGATGGGAATGAGCAAGTGCTCTGACTGTGATCCCACTGGTGACCTGAGACATTGTTTGGGCCATCTGGAGAGTCAACACACTAGTTGACTAGTCGCTTCCCCCCTCCTTGCTGCCTTTATTGGCTTTTCTCTTTGGCTCTGCCATCATCTTGCTGTGTAACCTGAGGTAGATCATTGCCCTTTCACGTACTACAGGGTCCCAATCTGTCAAATGGGAAGAGGGACACTTCTCTAACTCCTAGCAGTGGTGTGGAGGAGAAAGAGTTGTTTTGAGGTGTTGAGCTCCAAGGCATTTTAAAATTTGCTAAAATGCCTTGTCTAGAGAAACAAGAAATGGTCAGGGACAAATTTTAACTACTGGTTCCTGGCTCATTTTTAGTGGCCTTAACAAGCCAGATGCTGTACACCTTTTCTAAGATGCTAGAAAGAGTATCTTCATAACATTAGCAAGATAGTGCCTATATTTAGAAACAGGAGCAGACTAGTCAATCTCACTTTGATACCTGGGAAGATATTGGAACAAATTATTACACTTGTAAGCACCTAAGTTTACAATTATTGCAAAATATTTGCTTGAAAGCACCTATATGTAAGGACTAGATTTGTCAAGAACAAATAATACCAAATCAACCCCATTTCCTTTGTTAGAGTAACTGACATAAGGGATGCATGAAAGCAACTGACACATCTTAGTGTTAATAAGGCTTTTGACACAGTCCCACATGACAGTCTCAGTGTAAGGTAGGTCTGAATGAATTCTCCCCTGATAGCTAACTGGAAAGACTTCAAGACCAAACTGTGTTTACATGAACATATCTGCTGTGCTTAGATATCCAGTAGATAGAGTGATATTGCTCAAAGTAGTCAACTTCACTTCAGAAGACTGGAGCAGCCCCTGTCCACATGGGCCCCTGCAGGTCTCGAGCAGCCCCCTGCCTCCGACAGGCGGGAAGCTGCTCCAGCCCCCATTGGTTAAGTTAACCAGAATCAGTAAGCATCACCCATTAAGGCTGAGACTGACTCCAGCTGGGTGATGGAACCCCTGCCAAAATCTGCCAGCTTCTCCCCGGTTGATGAGCCTTTTTCTGTCCTTTTCCTCCCCAAGTTAGGATCAGATCCTCCCAATGACCCTCCACTGGAGGGAGCCTTTTATTCTGTTGAGCTAGGGATGCAATGAGAGCTCCTCCCAATGTGTAACCACCAACGGGAATGGGAGGATACAGGCATTGAAATGAGAAACCTGATATCTTTTTCTGTCTCCCAGGGCTAGCAATACATAACGCTTAAGACGTGGTGCTGGAATTTGCACCAAGACAGCAGACTACAGAAATGCAGCTGGGAAGGGGGGTAGATAAGGATTTTTCTACCGGGGAATTACACAGCTCAGGGTATGAAACTGGCTGGATGGTCTTGCATCCTGGAAAATTACTGGACAAGATCCTGCAACTTATTTTCAGTTCACAGACTTACTTGTTCAGCCCAGTGTGAGAAGATGCTGTAATAAATCCTGGGTAGGAGCCAGGCTAATGATTATGATTATGTATGTTCCATGGATACATGGATAGGTGTCAAGAAAACAATCATCAAATGAAAAACACTCTGATTTACAGTATTTTTTTCCTTCTCTTTCCTTCCCCATACCCTCTCTTTCTCTGATGTTTATTTGTACTCTGGACCCCTTAACTCCATTCATCAGAAGAAGTGGGTTGTGCCCAGGAAAGCTCATGATACCATCTACAATCTTTGTTAATCTCTAAGGTGCTGCAGGACTATTAGTTGATTTTTAAGTTTTTTTCAGTTACAGAAGAACATGGCTACACCTCTGAATCCTCAGATGGAATGTTTCTCTGCAGATCCAGTTCCTGTCCCTGCTCTCTGGCTGACAAGTGTCTGAGAGGGGAGCCACTGGATTGATGAGTGGGCAGGACACACCCCGATATTGCCTGAACAGAGCCTTGCTGGTTCCCAGAAAGAGGAGCGAGCGTGTGTGCGCCCGGGCGCCAGTGTGCGCTCAGTTCCACCACAAGCCAGAAAGCAGAAAACGCCCCCTCTCCCCACCGGGCAGTACTGTCTGTGTGGTGAGGTCACATGGTCCTTCTCCTGCTGCAGTTTGGAGTCCCCTGGGAACCCACGGCTGTGCTGGAGTCGCCTGGCCCAGTTACTAGAGACATCGCTAGGAGAGGGGAAGAGACGTTTGTCCTGTCAGCACCAGACGCCCCGTGCCCGTTCCAGGCAGTCTCTCTGCCGGAGGCAACACCAGGTCTCCGCTCGTTCCTGAGAGCTGCACTCCAGAGCACGCTGCTCAGCCGCACACATACGGGCCCAGCCCCTGCCGTGAAGCCCTCAGTTCCAGCCCTGGCACTGGGAGCCCGGCTCTGGGCAGTCACCTACCGACGCTTCCGGCGGGAGCGTCCCAGAGGGGCGGCGAAGACGCGCGACTCCGCCACCTGCTGCCAGTGGCAGGCGCAACATGGCGCCCGTGGCGCCGAAAGCCCAAACGGGCAAACGCCAGCCCGCCTAGAGCCGCCCGGCCCCGCCCCTGCCTGTGACGCTCCCGCCGGAAGTACCGGCAGCGGGAGCGCGGTCTCGACTCTTCTCTAAGATGGCGGTGGCGGCGCTGAGCGCAGGTTGCTTGGCGGCTCGACGGCTCCTATGGGCCTGGCCTGGCCGCCGCCTTGTGCGAGGCTCTGCGCCAGCAGGCCGGGTGAGTGACCAGGGTCGAGGTGCTCGGGGGAGAGGGGTGCTGTGCAGCCTCCCAACGCTTTGGCCGGGCCACGAGGTGCCGGCAATTAAAGGGCGATGTGCCCCCTTCCGCGCGGTGCACACTGGGAGATGTAGTCTCAGCTCTGTCCGGCTGTCACGTGGCCGATCTGCACGCTGGGAGTTGTAGTCTCAGTTAAGGTCATGGGGCCGCTCTGCCCGCTGAGATCTGTAGGCGCTGTTTCCAAGGTGTTGCCTGTCTGTCTGGGATCTTTGCAAGCGAGTGGCTCTGCAGTTGTGGGTTGATTGGCTGGAGGTGGAGCAGCCTGCTGGGTTCTGTAGTTTTCATGGGGTGGCATGGCAGGCTGAGCCGTGGCCTCTGTGGGCTCCTTGAGTAAAGTGCAGATTTAGGAGCTGTAGATGTTGGCCCTTCTGGGACCAGTCCCTGGCTCCTTACTCAGAATCATTGATGCTTTTACTATTATCCCCATCTTGCACACTGGGAACTGAGCCACAAAAAGACTAAGTGGCTTGAGCCGAACCCAGGTTTTTCATAGCCAGGCTCGTGCTCTAACCATGGTATTAAGAAGAGGTAACATCCAGACTTGTCCATTTTCTGTCCCCTTTATGCCTCCTTTCTGGGCAGAGCTGGTGCATGTCTTAGGAGAAGAAGAACAATGGGCACCAAATCAATGCTTATTTCACAAAACAAAAATATTTCCTTTCCTGATAGGTATTATAGGATGGAACCTGCAATTTGTAACTAATGACTTTTCTTTACAGTTCATACAACTTGGGACAAGCAGATTCAGAGCTACGAAGGCAGCAACACAAATAGTCTTAAATGTTCCTGAGACTAAAGTATCATCTCTGGAAAATGGCCTAAGAGTAGCTTCTGAAGATTCTGGA
Source organism: Pelochelys cantorii (assembly GCA_032595735.1). Lineage (NCBI taxonomy): Eukaryota > Metazoa > Chordata > Testudines > Trionychidae > Pelochelys > Pelochelys cantorii. Next base: position 324,067,348 of record CM064326.1, on the reverse strand, counting down.
CTCTCAACATGCACAGTAGGTAACTTGTGAATTATTTTTTTCTTTACTATATGCACACGTTTTCATTATATTGTGAAATTAGATTTACTAGTTTCATTGAGAGTATTTAGCAGAAATAGTTAAAAATAGTTAAAAATAGTAAATAATAAACACAAGTTTGTGTGAAGGTGGAGCTAAGCTTTTCAAAAGTGACTAATGATTTTGGATACCAAAATTGATACACTGTAAAGGAGTCTGATATTGCAGAGTGTAGGTGATCAGCACTTTCTGAAAATTGGGCCTCTTTAAGTGCAAATTAATTTACCCCAAAATTGAGGCACCCTATTCACTAGGCACTTTCAAAAAATCCATGTTATAGTGTACTAATAAACAGTAAAATCTTAGCTTAAGAAAGACCCCACAAAATGATGCCAATGCTATCTTCTATTAGATAGTAAGATTAATATTTGTTTTTAATAAGGTTGGTCTTTGGATTGATGCTGGAAGCAGGTATGAAAATGAGAAGAATAATGGAACAGCTCACTTTCTGGAGCATATGGCTTTCAAGGTTAGTATTAAAACTATTTTTCAAATGTTATTAAAATTGTTTACTGATTTTCAGGGATAACTAGAGAGACTTTTTACGACTGGTTTCAGTCTGTCATGTCTCAAAATAACAAGGGAAACACAAGCAGTTTGGACGTTTTTGTCCATAATAATAATAAAAGGATTAAATCCGGTCCTCATTGAAGTCAATGTCAGAGTTGCTGTTGACTTCAGTAGAGCCAGGATTTCATGTCAGACCTGTGTGGGTTCATCTGTAAACTTGCATGTGCCGTTATAGCCTTGACCGAAAGAAGAATTTCACATTCTATCTAGTTGAAACAAAAACCAAAAAATGGTTGACTGGAATTATAGAATGATAGATTTATTAGTTTAAGGAATTAGTTCTGCATGTTATGCCAGATTTTAAAATTAACAATTGAGTGCTTCCTGAAGTGCAGTCAAAACAACACAGGTCTGAGTCAAGTGTTATGCAACCTTCCTTCCATATTTCTGCCACTATGTTTAAATCCTGAATTGATCCACTCCTGTTGATACCTTAAATTGGTAAGGTTGATTCATGCTGAATTTAACTAATCTTTGTAAGAGACACATAGGCCCTCTGTTTTCAAGTTAATTGTCATTTAATCTGTGCAGGCATTAAACTTTGAGGGGTAGCTCATCACCTAATCAACTATCTTGTTAGTCTTTAAAGTACTACATGACTGCTTTTTTTTTTTTTTGTTTTACCAAGATCAGACTAAAACAGCTACCTCTCTGTGACTGTAAAAACTTAAAAAATAATGAATAGTCTTACAGCACCTTAGAGACTAACAAAAATGTAGATGGTATCATGAGCTTTCACGGCCACAACCACTTCTTTTCCTAGTGGGGAAGACTGGTGTGCTGGCTTTCTGCTCCCCAAATCATTTGTTTTTCTTGAGCTCAAATCAGCTTCTTAAAAAAAATAAACCCTTACTATTCCCCATTTGTAAAAGCTACTTTGTTGGTAGGTATGTTCCAGAGTTCAAGTAAACTTTTTTTCCTTTTAATTTCAGGGGACAAAAAAAAGGTCTCAGTTAGACCTGGAACTAGAGATTGAAAACATGGGAGCTCATCTTAATGCCTACACATCCAGAGAACAAACTGTGTATTATGCAAAGTCTTTCTCAAAGGATTTGCCAAGAGGTAACTGCTTCTGTTCTGCAGAATTTCTGCAGGAGCCTCCTTCGTAAAGATTAAAGATTGAGAGCAGGGGAACAACAAGGAATGAAATGAGCTGACAACCCTCTAAAGAAGCAAAAGTGGGAAAACAATGCCTCTGCAGAGTGTTTTTCCCCTCTCCCTTCCTTGGCAGGCCTTCTGCTGGTATTCCATGGGGATAAGGCTTAGCAGGTTTGGAAGGGCGCATGTCAGTATTGTGGCTCATGCTTGGCACCCCTCCTGGGGACCAAGTAGCTCTCCTTCGGGGTTAAAGATGTGAAATATTAACCCCTCTGCAAATCTCCAAGAGATACAGGTTTGTAAACCATGTTCCCTGGCCCTACTTTGGCTCCCCTGTCCTCCTGAGGGAACTTTTTTCAAATTCTAAAATGAATCTTCCAATGTATCCTGGTCACTCTTACCCCTCTCGTGTGTTTGACCTTGGAAAGATATGATAGGGTCCTGAATGTTTGTATTGTGGTTAACTTAAGTTGTTTGTCTAGTTCTGGTATGTCTGTGTAAGTGAATTGTCTTCCTCCATAATGTTCATCTGAAATAAAACAATTCTCATCAAGGAACTGTCAATATGAAGCTTTAGAAATCCCTAAAGGACACACATTCTCTCCAGGAAGGACATTAACAATTTTTCTAAAACAAACATTACAAAAGAAACTTAACACTGTGTAAAAGTTTACTTTCAATTTCTTGTTAGATCTTTCTTCCTATATTCCATGCTAACAGTTCTGCCTACTTATAATAGGTATTTGAGTTGCTTATTTGATTATAGTATAGTCAGATGAAGGTTCCACTGTTGCTGAAGCACACTTGCCTCCTATCTCTTTGTGTTTTCAACTAGCTGTGGAGATTCTTGCTGATATCATACAGAATAGTACACTGGGGGAAGCAGAAATTGAGCGGGAGCGAGGAGTTATCCTTCGAGAGATGCAGGAAGTTGAAACCAATTTGCAGGAAGTTGTCTTTGATTATCTTCATGCCACGGCCTATCAGAACACCACACTGGGATGTACAATCTTAGGACCCACAGAAAACATCAAGTAAATCCAGCTTCTATTTCTCCTTTGTCTTAATGATTATTTTTCAGTATCTGAAAACTATACTTAAAGATAAATGGAACAATTCTGTTCTCTTTATGCCCTACCAAGTGTTTGGGGTTGCAGAGGGTAGAATTTCCCCTGAATGTATTACTCAATCTTGTGTGTTTGTAATAGCGTCCAAAAGTGAAACTTGTATGTTTCTTAGAACTCGTCTACACTTAAAACGCTGAATTGGCTTAGCTGTAGTCATTTTTTCTTTACCATTACAGATCCATAAATCGCAATGACTTGGTGGAATACATAACAACACATTATAAAGGACCCCGGATAGTGCTGGCTGCTGCTGGAGGTTAGTATGAAACATGCATCATGACAAACACTTGGAAATAAGTTGGAAAAAACACAGTACTCTAATTTTGTTGAGATTGTACAAAGATGAGACATAGACTATCACTTATCTATTGTTAGCCCTCAAACTTCTGTGTATTTTTTTTCTACCTTGTCTTGCATCTCATCTGTTACATTTTTCCCCAAGAAATTTTCTAGGGACATCCTTAAATATATCTTTTAGGAAAAGAGGGCGCTTGACTTCCAACGGAGAGGCTGTTCCAAGTGTAAGAGGACAATGTGATAGCCAAAGTCATAAATGCAGGAAAGAGAGAGCATTCAGAATGGGAGGGGGAAAAGAGAAAACAGAAAGGTGGAGTGAGATTGTGTAGGGCTTTTGAAATTGAGAACAAAACTTGTATTTGGTGCTGTATAAGATAGAAGCAAGAGAAGGAAGTTGATAGAAAAGGGATGAAGATTTTAACAATGGCATTTAATGAAGTAGAAAGGGTGGGATCAGAAATGTACAGTTATGAAGTTGGGAGAGAAACAAGGGTTATGATGGAGTGTTGTCATTCTAGTAGCTTGGTTGAAACTTTTTAACTTCTATGAAGTGAATTTATCACGGATAAGTTTTTTTTAAAACTGCTCTATATGAAACTCTCTTGTTCAGGAGTCTCTCATGATGAATTGCTTGATTTAGCAAATTATCATTTTGGTAACTTGCCATCTGCTGAGGAAGGAATGCCAGCCTTGCCCCCTTGCAAATTCACAGGTAGTGAGGTAAGCAGTGAGAATGTGTTTTGCCTTTTCAGGTTAATCAGATCAACAAAAGACACTGAGTAATGATTGATATTAAAGGGTTGTCTGGTGTGATCAGAGTTTTTAGCTTGATTTTCAAAGCTGCTAAGCTCCCATCACTCCTATTAAGTTAATAGGATCTGCTGATGTTCACCATTCTGGAAAATCAGCCTGTTTAACTGACATGTTTCTGGGAAAGGGTTTTTAAAGGTTACAGTGGAACTTAAGATTCTTGAGTTCTGTTCCCAGCTCTGCCCTGACTGACAAATCTCTTAGCCATCTGATGTCTTCATTTAATCATCTGCAAAATAACTATTATGACGACTTCCTTACACATAGCACTAGGTTGACTCATACAGAAGTCACTAGTTAAGGGTATAATTAAATAAAGATATTTGCACTTTGACCTAGATTTTATTTGAAATTTCCTAGTTTCCTTCATTTGAATAAATGTACACACTACAGTATATTTGCTGCAATACATTTGTAGTTAATATTTTTCTGATGCTTTATCAGATTCGTATAAAAGATGACAAAATGCCTTTGGCACACATCGCAATCGCTGTTGAAGCAGTTGGCTGGTCTCACCCAGATACAATTCCCCTTATGGTAGCAAATACTCTGATAGGCAACTGGGATCGTTCTTTTGGAGGAGGAGTGGTGAGTGAACTTGATTATAAGATGTTTAATTTGGTTATTTGCCAGCATGCGTATACCTCACAAATTCCAACTTGTCTGGGGTGAAATTCAGTTATCTAGGTATTTCTCTAAGCATTTAAAAAAATTAAAATATAGCCCAATGGACTGTGAATGCATTCTGTTGCCACGTGAGAATTGGGTACACATATATTTGAAGAATGGCATGCTGAGCCACCAAAGTGGAGGAGTCCTCATACAGCCTAGCAACCTATAGTGAAAACAATTTGGAGAAAACTAAATAAGCTCCGAAGGTGTGTGCAATGAGTAGTATAGTGCCTGTTCCACCTTGGAATCTTTCTAGCTATTTTTTTTCGGATTTAAAAAAAACCAACCCTTTGCCATTTAAAATGGACAAGTTCAGGCAGTCACTCAGAGGGTGGGATTATGTGCAGGGAAGGAAGCTGTCTATCCTATACAAAAGCATCCTGGTGCATTCTCATAGCAGTACTGTTGGCTGTGGAGGAAGCTACTTGATCTGCCACACCTGAAATACCAAAGGGTGAGCTTGGTAGTGGGAAAAGATATTTTAAAAACCCCAAATCCTGAAATTCTAAAACACATCATCTTGTGTCAACAGAATTTATCCAGCAAGCTTGCCCAGATCACTTGCCATGGCAACCTGTGTCATAGCTTCCAATCTTTCAACACTTGTTATACTGATACTGGCCTGTGGGGGCTCTACATGGTTTGTGAACCATCCACTGTACAGGACATGATGCATTTTGTTCAAAGAGAATGGTAAGAACACACAGGTTTCTCAAAGTAGCTTGTTTTGGGTTAAACCCTGGCTATTTAAAAAGTAGTGTTCTGGGTTTGTGTTTCATAGCACAACTTTGTTGGGAAAGAACAAGTAGACTAAATTCACAAGCTTGTGGCATTTGTTCCTAAGAAGCCAGTTTCTCCCACCCTTGCTTCACCCTGACTGTATCTTGCACTGGAAGTAGCTTGAATGAAAGCAAGGGGCTTGCTTGAGGAATAAGGTTGACTTGGTAAGAGTAAGGCTATGTCTACACTGGCACCTTCTTGCGCAAGAACTCTTTTGCGGAAGAATTCTTGCACAAAAAGTCTTCCACAGGAGTGCGTCTACACTGGCATGTGCTTTTGTGCAAGAGATGTGCTTTTGCGCAAGAGCATCCTTGGCAGTGTCGATGCTGTCTTGCGCAAGAAAGCTCTGATGGCCATTTTAACCATAGGGGCTTCTTGCGCAAGAAATTCATGTTGCCTGTCTACACTGGCCTCTTCTGGAAGAGCTCTTGCACAAGAGGACTTCTTCCTGAGAGGGAGCGTCAGAGTTCTTGCGCAAGAAGCCCTGATTTTCTACACTATGCCGTCAGTTTACTTGCGCAAGAATGTGTGGCCAGTGTAGACAGGCGGCATGTTTTTGTGCAAGAGCGACCGTTTTCGCGCAAGAACATGCCAGTGTAGACATAGCCTAAGAGTGGCAAAATCTGGTGCAAAACATCAGTAATAGCCATTTGATTTAAAAACTAAGCTCTCTGGCAGGAGGAGGGATCAGAAGAGTTATGTGACATTCTGTGGCGTAAGATGCAAGCTAAGTAAGGTCCGTTGCATCTTATCTAACTTTAACTAGGTGCTGTCAGTTGGAGGGTATCTAGACCTGCTTGCCTTTAGTTTACATTTTCAGAGAAGCACACATTCAGTTACACTTAACTTACAAACACAGTAACTCCATGGATGATGATTAGCTGAACAAGCTAATGACCTATTAGACATCATCTAGTACTTAAGTGTGCTTACATTTCACCATAGTCACTATGTATGAACTTCACTATAGTATGAAGTCACTATGACATTTTAGTTTATATTGACTCTAATGCTTTTTATGTAGTCTCCTGAAAAACTAGGAAAGTATCGAGATGAGTTGATGTGCCCCCAATTAGACCTGTGGACCCCAACGGCTACATACACCCCTGGTTACGAACCACTGCCCTAGTGAAATACTTTAGAAAAGCTGTATCACTGAGATGTTTAGAACTAAGTCATGTGACTTAATTTTCAACTGTAAGTAGCTTGGGCCATTAGAGAGCTTCCTCAGATTAAAAGGTAAATGTCATTTCAATCTTACATCTCTAATTATCCATATAGATATGCTGGGAATGCCACCAACCATTGTTCTCTCTAAACTGCGCAGCAGCACAGGTGATTAATCAGCCCCCCCTTGTCAAGGAGCTCCAAGCCTCTGACTGGGCAGGATTGATGAATCACCTATGAAGCTGTGCTGCTGCGCAGCTTAGAGGGAAAACTGCCACCAACTCTGCTCTTTAGAAATGACATTCTAGTATTGGTGTACTAATATGCCTGGTGTCTTCGCACTATACCTATGCGATACAGCACCCTACATCAAATAATTACTACCATTCTTGCTTGAACTAGTAACACTTTCTATTGGTCCTTCAAACTCTCTTTCAGGATACGACTCTGCACAAGTGTTACTGAAAGTGAAGTAGCTCGAGCCAAGAACCTTTTAAAAACAAATATGCTATTACAGCTTGATGGTAAGGTTAAAAGGGTTGGGATTTATATTTTAACATGTTGATTAGGGATGTTAACTGCTTACAGGGGGGAAGCTGCTCCAGAGACGCACTGCTCTGGCCTGGCCAGGCCAGGCCCACTGCAGGTCAGGACTGCTTCACACTGCACCTGCTGTGTGCTGGAGCACCACAGACATGGGCTGCTACGGCCTGACGGGAGCAGCCCCTGTCCGAGGCAGATAGGGGCTGGAACAGCCCCCACCAGTTAACCATTCATATCCCTATATGTTAATAACTAAAGTATTTTTTGCCTTTTATTAGGGTCCACCCCCATCTGTGAGGACATTGGGAGACAGATGTTGTGTTACAATCGCAGAATTCCAATTCCTGAACTTGAAGCAAGAATTGAAGTAAGCAGTGCATGTGTTGTGTATTTTTAAATGAATGTTAATGTAGGAGCTAGTAACTTAGCTGCATAGAACAGGGGTGACCAAACAGCAGCTTGGGAGCCTGGTGTGCCTCCTTTAATTGTAAAAGCATGGCTTATGGAGCTTCCCCCATTCTCTGCCTACCAGATTGGAGGAAAGCTTGGGGCCTTGCAGCTGGGTGATGGGGCTTAAGCACACAGGTGCTCCTGGACCTCAAACTTTGGAAGATGATCATATGCTGTTTGAAGAGTCCCTAAGTTTGGCCACTCCTGCTACAGAGGATGAAATGGAGCCTGAAAATTTACTAGTCCTCTAGAACAGTGGTTCTCAACCTATTTTGGGCCACCTCCATGCAATATCTATGTGCGACTGGTATGGTACTGAACACCACAGCTGAGTGCTGACTGGACTGCAAGCAGCCCATGAATTAAGAACTGTTGCTCTACAAACACATAGCAGCTAATTTACTTCTTGAAATTAACTGTGGTGCCATTTTATAATTCAGCTGTGGGCTCTCAGTAGGGATTTTAGAGAGTAGTCATACTCTCTCCCCGCCCCCCCCCCCCCTTGCTGCTATGTATGAGGGGGGCAGCAAGGGGGGGAATTGGAGATGGTGCTGGGGGAGCTGGCTTAAAAGCTAGTGGCCTTCCCCCCCTGCCGCCTGTATCAGAGGCTCTGTGTGCGTGAGTGACTCTTAACTACTTTTAAAATGCTGAGCTGCAGTACGTGTGGCTCCTGGAGGTCTGCCGAGCAGTTCTTATCGACTAATTGTGTAGCTGATACAAATTGTATTGATTACACGATTAGCTAGATAACTGCAATTTAACACCCTTAGCTCTCAGTATTTTCTTTCACAAAAAGTCTATTACCATTACCTCTCAAAACATTTTTCAGGCTATTGATGCCCAGAGCATAAGAGAGATTTGCACAAAGTACATTTATGATAAGAGCCCTGCCATCGCTGCTGTGGGTAAGCTTATTCCCTTTCCTTTATCATAGGCAGCTGAAGCTTAAATGGAAATCTTGACTGACTTTTTTTTTTTTTTTTAATTTCCAGGTCCGATTGAACAACTTCCAGATTATAACAGAATCTGTAGTGGCATGTACTGGCTACGTGCTTAGGAACACAGCTGCTTTAGAAACCTGGTATCTTCATTAAAACACTTGTCACAAGGCAGGGACAAATTTGACTTTTCCTCAAACCCAAATTCAGTCCAAAAATTACATAAATGTCACTTGAGACATCACATTGATAGTTAATTTCATTTTATGCAACTGGCAAGCAACAAGGTCCAACCATTGTCCTTATCCTTGTGTGCATGGAGAAACTAGATTTATTTGTGTGTGACACTTTGAAATCTGTATATTTGTCTAAAGAAGAAAACATGTACAGTATTTGCATTTTATTATAAAACAACACAACAAAGATTGTCATTGAGTCTTACTTCTTTGCTTTAGCAGCATTCAACACTTGTTCTTGAGCAGCTTTCTTTGCTTTTACCATTTCAACAAGTTCCTGCAGAAGAAGAGAAAAGAAACAAATTTGTGTATTTAACCAATTAAATTGTCAGATGATTAATCATAGGGCAACTTAACTCTAACTAAAACAAGACCTTGGGTGGTCAAGGGCCTGCCCTTAGAAAATACAGGTATCCATTTGTGTGGATAATTCTTGAAAAACAGAGGCTGAATACCCAAAAAGCCAAAATAACATGACTAGTTGTGCTCTCTTTCCTAGCAATTCTACAGCTCAGATTAACTCCTCGTTTTCAGTAGTGTGTTAAGTGTCCTGTTTATTAATCTTAATTTATGAGTAAGATAGGTAATTTGTGCCAACTTTCAAGTGTCACCTATCTCCTCTTTAAGGAAAGGTAAGTGGAGGGGGGTCTGAGGACAGTGCTGCACTAAAGTTAAGTCAAACCACCTATGTTTCAGGTGAGTGAAAAATCCACATTCCTGAATGAGGTATGATCCAACCTAACTCCCCCTCCTTCCCTCTGGACAGTACTAGGTCAGTGCGAGAGTGCTTCCATCTACTTAGATACAGCAACGGAACCCCTCACGTTTATGTAATAAGTCCCAATGCTGAAGCATTGCAGCTTAAGCTCAATACAAGCTATAGGAGACCACTTAACATGAAGTCGTCAGTTAAGGGTTAGCAGGCAGTAAGATGTCACAGAACACCATAAAAATTTAATGTGTCTTAACTGCTCACTTAATTTTAAACAGTCTCCTTCAGCATATATAAACTCCTTGCTTCACAATCTGTCTATGGTAACTAGAATTTGGAATAATGTTGTACTTTCCCCAGACCTGAATGTATGCTCTGGGAAACTCAAAAGCTTGTCCCTCCCGCTAACAGAAGTTGGTCCAATAAAAAAAATCTTATGTTTTTCCCATATCCTGGAACCAACCTTAGATTTTCCCACTTTTTTTTTTTAAGGGAAGAGCAGCACTGTCAGTGAAACACACCAAATATTGCTGTAGGCTAACCATATAATCATAGGATGAGCACAAATAGTATTTCCTACCTTATAGCGCTTCATGCAGTCTTTTTTTGAGCGGCCTGGAACAGCAGCTGCTATTTTTTCCCACCTTTCAGGAGTATTTACTGGATATGTCTTTAAAGCCTGTTCTAAAAGTTTTTGCTCTTCTGTAGTCCAAGGGGATGAATCTGTGCATGCCCCTGTTAAAAAAAAAAATTGATAAATGAGAATAGTGATGAAATATTAAATATTTAGCCCAAAATCCCCTTATATAAAAATTTTGTTCCTGCAGTGGGATGAGTAAGTGAGAATGTTGCTAAGAAATTTGATATTCCCAGGAAACTTGTGTCTGAACAACTGGAGAAGCCTCTATTTGCGTCCTTTTGCATTTCAGTAAGGAAGCAAATTATCTCCTCCTAGGAATATGCCTCTAGGGAAGGAAGTGCCCAGGGCAGATATTGGAGTTCTGTGCAAGCCAAGTTCATCTTTGGAAAGGGCCCATACCTGCTCTGCCCCTGTAGTGGATCTCCTGAACCCCACAGTTCCTGACAGTGTGGCTTTATTGGCTGGGGTTGCTTCTGGGGAAATGAGAAGGATCTATAGGAGAGATAAGAGAGCCCCCCCAAATCTGCATTAAATCTGACAGCTGCCACACATGGATAAGTGTCCTGGGCCAACATGTTCTTTGACCATATTCTGCACTCACTGAAGTATGCACATGCGGTCAGCCCCTACAGACATCCAAAGGCAGAATTGGGCCACTAACTTTTTATCAAGCATAACTATAGGCATATGAATGGCTGAAAATAGTTCTTACAGCCTTACCTTCAAATCGCTCTGACGGTGCAGCACTGTCTGTCTGAGGTACCACTCCATGTTCTTTTTTAAACTTATCAAAAGCTTTCTTGTTTATGTCGTCCTTTTGATGAGGGTCTGAGGACAATACAGATTCATTTAGTTGACAAAACCAGAGACCACAGCAGGATGTTTAAAAAAAATATAGTGCCTAACATCTTACAGCAGATTAGCCTAAATCTAGCATTCAAATATTTTCAACATTAATGTAATGTTTCATTTCAAAGGTTAGCAATAAGGGTTGTTAAATGAAAACTAGGTGAGATTGAAGCTTTTGGATACCATTGTTTGGGATCAGTATCAGAACATAATTATCATAAAAGATGTTTTTCAGGTCACTTGGGGTCTGATCCTGCAGTCCTAATCCCACTTGGCCACAGTGAAACTAAGCATATAAGTGTTCCCAGGAGCCATGACTGGAGGATGAGGCTCTCAATCTAATCCAGATATTGTCCCTCATTTGAAGTCCCTTTCTTGTCCCACCAAGTGGCTTGATATAAAGTGATTGAGAAACTGCTTTAAAAATGCACACACACTCTAGTGGAATATTGAGCTGGAAGAAAGGAAAGTTCTGGTGTTCGTAGTTTTTATTTTCAGTAATGATCATTGGGATGGCTCAGTCTTAAACTTCAACAACACAGTACAGTGGGTCAGCAGTTATATAAGGCCTGTTTGTATTTCATGGTAAAATCTCTTAGCATAGCAGCACTGATCTTAAATTCATCTTGACAAGGATGATTTCCACTCAGAACGAGCTAAGGCAAGTAAGTGGTTGTGCTAATAAGGGCATTTTACTTCCCCTTTCTGCTTTCACTCACTGAAGATGGAAACAGTTTCCACTAATGGACAAAGATTTTTTGTTTTGCATTTAAATAAAAATAACTTATTACATAAATAATATAGAAGCACGCAGACCATCTTACAAAGATAATAAAGATACCAAATTTCTGGAGGCTCTTTGCTTTATTGATGACATCTTTTGCTGTTCGTTTTATTCCAGTAGTAGAATGCAAGTTCATATAATTGGCAATAACTTCCCACCTACAGCAAGAATGGAAAACAAACAATGCAAAATAGCATATGGTAGACTAGCTATGAGAGAGATTTAATTGCCTAGCAAGTCTGTACTCAAATTATAGCAAGGACTATGCTTGCAAAAGCATGTCTATAATCCTTTAGAAACAAAGCATATTTAAACTCCATATTAAATGGAGCGAGGGACTTTTTTACATTCCAGTGAAGTTGGGTTTAGAGATGTTAAATTGCATTTAATCAACTAATCGACTAGTCTATGGAATTTTCATTGACTAAGCTGAAAAGCACTGGAAACTGCGGAGCCGCAGCAGGGATTAGTCCTGGCTCCAGGAGCTAACACTGCTGCGACTCAGCCTTTTAAATCTATGGGGGGGCGGGGGGGAGACCAAGCATGAGCTGGGACAGCTGATTCCTTGCTCATGCCTGGTTCCCCTCACTGTGCTTCTGCTTTTTAATGTAGTAAGAGCCTGCCAGCTTGGGCCCAATCACCTGCTATGCCTCTGCCTCCCCTGCTTCCCTAGCACCGGCTCCTGCTCCCCACCTTTTTGCATGGGAGGGGGAGAAGCCACTAGTCAAAGGACTAGTCGACTATCTGATAAGCTTATGCTTATCAGTCGACTAGTCGCTTACATCCCTAGTTGGGTTAGTCTCTTAGGGCATGTCTACACTACAGAGAAGATCGACTCTCTGGAGATTGATCTTCTAGTGTTCGATTTAGCAGGTCTAGCGTAGACCCCCGAATTGAACACTAAAGGCAGCTCTCGCCAGCAGCCGGTACTCCTTGATCTGGGAGGAATAAGGGAGGCTGATGAAAGTGCATGCTCCCATTGGCCACTTAGAGTGTAGACACTTCGATAGCTCAGTTTAAGATATGCCAAATCCACCTACGCATTTTGTGTAGGTGGATGGCATATCTTAAACTGACCTGCTTGGTCTAGTGTAGACCAGACCTTACTGACTAAGGTCTCTGCCCTGCACTGTACTCCAGATGAGTGCGCACCTGTTCAGTGATCCATTGACTTCCTTGCAGGATTGGGGCCCAAGCTTGAAGTACCACTCTCCTCAAAGGCTTCTCCCTAACCCCCCCCCCCGAAGCAAAGTGATATAGGTAGAGAAAAGATAGCCTGTGGAGAATCCCTTCATGTTATCTGGCAGAATGTTCTGAAGTCTCACAAGTTGGAAAATGTTACTAAAAAAATAAATTTTGTCTTTTCATTTAAAAGATGAAAAAATACCTTGAGTTAGTCCCAGCGGGGAAGAGGTTCACAGCTTTAATCAATAACTGTAAATCATCTTCTGACCAGTTTTTACTTCCACCTCCGCCACCACTTGTTGACTTCTCTGAACTCTTTGTGGCCTGGCGCAAACGAGCCTCTGCTTCTTCTCTCTCTCGCTTGATCTGTTCGTTTATTTCTTCTATCTATGTAAATAAAAATGTGCAGCAATTCATTTTAACATTTTCTTCCACAAATCCAAAATTAAAGTCCTTCTACATTTTCAGCTACTGGATTTGCTTTAAGCTTTGAACTTTCCCTGGTTTTCTTATTTTGTACATCACAATTGGGGAAATTGTTGACCTATCTCACCATTACTTCCCCAACAGTTCAGATATACGCAGCCATATTCATGGGCATGCCAAAAAACTATGTATAATAAGAGTGAAAATTCATTACATTCAACTAGACACTTTTTCAATATTTGAGCAACAATGCTATATGTTATGGGAAAATTTAGACTGACTGCTGACTCTGTCATTGGCACTAGAGGCTAGATTGTGTTTGCATAATAGAGTTAAGCAAAGACTGGGCCATTTCTCCCAGAATAATTGCTGAGTATGAACTTTCTTATCTAAAATTTGATGGGATATTACACCAGTTGCTGTTGTGATTAGGTACTGTACAATCTAAAAAGCATCAACTCTTACTCTGCTGGATCCAGTATATTAGACTGACTCTGAACTATGTTATGAAAGAAGTCTTGGTCATCATTCTTGCCATGTTAAAAAGAGCCCAATCTAAGATGTACATCTGAAGTCAATAGTCAACTTGTTCAGAAGCTGTCAGTCACCTAAGCTTAGTTAATCTAAATATTTTCATTACATTGATTTGACACCACATATAATTACCTGCTTTTCTACAGCAGCCCTTCCTCCTTCCCTTGTTGTGGATGTAAGTGCTTCATTCAAGCATTGCAGACTAAAAATAAATTATCAAGTTATAGTCAAGCTCTAGTAGAAAGGCAAATATTAAAATGTAGAGCAAAAACAGTCAGGAAAATGTACCTTGCTAGTTCAAGACGATCACAAAGTTTTTCCACATCTTCCATCATTTTAACACACTCTGCCTCATTATCAGAAAAGTAATTCCAGTTCTGTAAGCAGAAATACATGTTTTCCCTTGAAAGTATAGGACAATGAAATAAAAAAAGCATCTCAAAACACTCTTCTTGCATTACTACTATAACAGGCTGAATAGCCTTAAATAAACTGGATGTTTTCCATGTAACTGAAATTGGACTATAGGAGTGTACTTTAATATTTTGCTTTTTAGTTGATAAATTGCCTTCATAGAGCTACACTGATTTGCCTTTGCAGAGCAAGCGTCTCTTTATGTTGCCCCTCTCTCTATATAAAAAAACCCTTTTCCTGCGGGATGACACGTCACTCTGGCGTCCCATCTGCCTCTTCCATTCCTCTCCTCCCCAGTGCTTGGTGGCCAGGGGGGAAAGCGTGGGGTCTGGTGAGGCCTTGGAATGGCCCCCATCCCTCCCGGCAGCCAGGAGGGGAGTGTGGGAACTGCCGAGGCCCCAGACTGGCCTGGCTCCCCCTCTGTGGCTGGGGGGAGAGCATGGGGCCTGACACGGCTTCAGCCCTGCCCAACAGCTGGGGGAGGGGGAAAAAGCTAGGGATGGTGCTGCCTCAGCCTGCGGCTTATTGAGCTGGCTACCCCTGGCGGCTGCAGAGAGGGAGCCAGGGCTGCCTATCCCCAGAGAGAGGGGGTTGGAGAGTGTACAGCCCCTTAGTAATTCTGTATTAAAAAAAAATCTATAGTGATATTTATTTGTAAACTACAAGTGTTTCTGACAAGTGCAGTGAAAACACTTACGTATGGACTTAATGTCTACCCTCCATCTCGATTTATAAGGACAAACATACATGAGTAACTTGGCATAAAAGGAAACGTTTAGGGCTGCGTGAGACATTTTCATTAATACACTCTATATCAGTGTTTCTTAAACTTTTTAAGACTGAACACCTTAAACACCAAACAATTTTTTTTATGAGGAATACCAAGGATTTTTTGTTGGGGGGAGAGGGGAGCGAGTTATTGAGCCCCCCAAAAAAAGTCTCCTGCCCCTTTAAGAGCTGCCATTTTGAATTCTATTGTTCTCCATGGCACACCTCCGACTGCCTCGCGGCACACCAGTGTGCCACAGAACACAGTTTAAGAAACACTGATCTATATTGAGCTATAACAACATCTATACCTTGCATGTTGTTCTCAATTTTTGCCTTTCCTTCTTAATTGCTTTTTTCTGTATATCTTTTTCTTTTTTTGCCAGCAATGCTTGTTGTCTAACTTCTTCCTCTTCCTTCTCCTTAGCCAACCGTGCTGCTTCCAATTCTGCTTGTCTTTGCTGCAATCAAGGGGGAAAAAATATCACATTTTAGTGGGTCTTCTGGTGTAAGATGCATAAGATGTGCTAGTTTAACAAGGTGAATAAAACTATCAATAGTTAAATGCTTGGAAGGCTGACCATTTAAGAAATAAACAAAAGGTGAATGTGTAGTCAGACACACTGCTTGGCATTAATTATACAAATACTTCACTGGCACTGAAGATACCCATTTTCTAAGAGCTGGTCTACACTACATAGTTAGGTCAACATAAGGCATGTTAATCTAATTATTTCAGCATCTACACTATAGCCTTCCTTCTCTGCCATACTACCCCACAGCCCCCTGCTCTTCTGGAAAGCTGAGCAGCCTGAGAAGCCCTGGCTTCTGCCCTCACTCAGAGCCAGGGCATCTCAGTGAGCCATGAAAATAGCAAGGCTGCCTGGCTCTCAGTCCTTAGAAAAATCTAACAGTTCTCTAAGCATTTGCGCTGCTCTTCTGAAGAGCTATTGTTGGCAAATTGCAAAATAGGGTTTTAAAGATCATACCATTTGGATTAGTCTCTTATACTTCTCAACCTCTTCAATCGCACTAAGATTCTAACAGCTGATCTCTCAAAGGTTGTTAGTATTAGCAAGTGCGTGCTGCTGCTTATCTTCAAAGGGCTTTACAGATAATAACTAATCAGGCCACAGAGCACTCCCATAAAATAAGTAATTATTTCAGTTTACGGATGGGGAAACTTAGCCACAAATGTTAACGGGAGTAGCCTGAGGCAATAAAGGAACTCTGCAGTGAACAGGGATTTGATTTTAGAAAGTCCCGGTAGGGATGTTAAATTTAGTTTAATCAACTAATCGACTAGTTTATGGAATTCCCATCAATTAGTCGATAAGCAGGGGACATGCAGCGGGGTTTGCTCCCGGCCCCGGGAGCTAACTCCCTGCGACTCTGCCTTTTAAATGTATTAAGAAATGGCAGGCTCTTAATACATTTAAAAGGCTGAAGCACAGTGTGGGGGACCTGGAGCAAGCTGGGACAGTTGATTCCCTGCTCATGCTGAGTCTCCCCCACTGCACTGATGCTTTTTAAATGTATTAATAGCTGGCAGGCTCTTAATATGTTTAAAAAGCAGAGACACAGTGTCTGAGACTGGGTATGAGCCAGGAATCAGCTGATTCCCGCTTCGCGCCCGGACCCCACTGCCCCTCTGTCTCTCCTGCCCCCCTGAGGAGATGGTGCTAGGGGGAACTGGCTCCCCGCAGCACTGGCTCCTGCTTCCCTGCTGTTGCTGCCTCTGACAGAGGCAGCAAGGAAGGGGCAGAAGCAACTAGTCAAGAAACTAGTTGATTATCGGATAAGCTTATCCTTATCAGATAGTTGACTAGTCGCTTACATCCCTAGTTCCTGGCTGCCAGTGATGTATTCTGTCCGTTAAGGCCACATCTCATTCTCTCAGTCTTAAAAAGGGTCACTGGTCCCTTAATCTAGCTGTGTCTTTTTGGCATTAGAACAAGGCTGATAATAGCAAGATTCAGGTTTCAGAGTAATTTTCAGTTTGGCCCTCTATCTGGAAGCTAAAGCAAGTGACCAGGTACATTTAAGTATCCAAGTTTATCAACCCGTGCAAACAATGTACAAACTTACTCTTTCTTTTTCTTCCTGTTCTTTTCGTTTTGCTTCTACTTTTGCTTTCTTTTCTGCTTCCTTCTTCGCCTTTTCTTCTTCCTTGAATTTTTTTATTCTAGGATCACAGCTGTATGCATTGTCTAACAGATTAAACAAAGCATTGTGTCCATGAGAGGGGACACTTGGAAAATTTTCAGTGCTAATTACGAAATGCTTCTTTTTAAAAAGGCAGAATTTATACTCACCAACTAATGTCCTTATCCTGTTCATCTCTTCTTTTTTCCTCAGTGCTCTGGCTGCTCTATTCTGTTTCTCTATCCACCTCCTTTCATCTCGACTACAAATTGGAAGGCATGGTGTTAGTTCAGCTCTATCAATCACTAGCATTGTTAATGGTCTGTTCGGAACTCCATTACAAGTGCCAATTTGCAGATGTTTCAAATTTCAACTGTAGTAAAAGTACACTTAAAGCTTAGCCCACCAAAGGTCAAATTCAGACCCCAAACAATTGCACAACAGCTCAACCATACTAAACAGTCTAACACAAAGGCCAGTTTGGTAACCATTGGGGATGTTAAAATCTATCAGTGGTAGCTGGGGGGGAGGCAGCCAGTGCACGTGGGGATAGGGTTGCCAGGTGTCCAGTTTTGAACCGGACAGTCTGGTATTTGAGCTTTCTGTCCGGGAAACAAATTGAGAAAATACCGGACATATAAGTGTCCAGTATTTTCTAATTAAGTAAGTTTTATTATTATTATGAGTATCAGTACGTAGTTGCATACTGCCTGGCTGGTAGACGCGCTCACACTGCGTGAGCACGTCTACCACCTGCAATACGCAACTACGCAGTAGAGAGGAGGGGGGCAGGGGCAGGGCGGGATGGAATCCCTGGGGCCAGACGGTGTGCCCTGCTGGGACCATGTGCAGGACAGGCAGCACCCTGGGATCTGTGTGCACCCGGGCCAGCCCCGCTCCCCACCGGCCGGCTCCCTTTCCCCTGGGCAGCCCCGCTCCCCCCGACCCCTTCCTGGCCAGCCTCACTCCCTGCCAGTTGGTTCCCCCCCAGCCAGCCCTGCTCCCCTGACCCCTTCTGGCCAGTTCCGCCCCCCCCAGCCCTGCTTCCCCCCAACCCCCTCTCGGCCAGCCCTGCTTTCCACCGGCTGGTTCCCTCCCCTCCCACCCCAATCTGAGATCAAGTGTGTCCGGTATTTTTTTGAAACCATCTGGTAACCCTGTGTGGGGAGTGGCTTTTAAGTCGGCCTGCTCCCCATGCTGCTGCCTCTGTATCAGAGGCAGCAGTGCGGGGGAAAGGAAGTACAGGCAAAAGCTGGTGCTTGCAGGGAACTGGCTTAAAAGCCAGCTCCCTGCAAGCACCGGCACCTGCTTGCCCCCCTGCATGTAAATGTGTAACCACTGAAAAATTCAGCAGTTACACATTTACAAAAATAAACTTAATTTAATATCCAAGTAACCATAGGACCTCTATTCCTGGAGGTTAAGGAGAACAATTTTTCACTTCAGTGTAACAGCCTTTCATGTATTTGAAAACGGTCTTCTCTTCTCCAGACTAAACAAATCAATTGTTTCACTCCTTCCTCATAGATCATGTTTCTTAGACCTTTAATCTTTTGGCCATATTTTTTGGGGGGAGGGTGGGGAGAGAACCTCTTTTGGAATTATTCCAATTTGTCTGTGTATTTCCTGGAATGTGGCATCTAGAACTGGATACATCTTATCAGCATGGAGTACTTCTCATGTCTTGTTTACAGCACTCCTGCTAATGATGTTTGGTTGTTTTTAAACAGTTGACTCATGTTTAATTTGTGATTCACTATAATTCCAGATTCCTTTCCACAGCACCCCGTCCGAGGCAGTCATTTCCCATTTTGCCTGTGTGAAATTGATTGTTCCTTCCTTAACTTTGCATTTGTCCTTTATCGAATTTCATCCTGTTTACTTCAGACCATTTCTACAGTTTCTCCAAATAATTTTGAATTTTAATCCAATCCTCCAGTGCACTGGCAACCCCTCCCAGCACGGTGTCATCTGAAAACTTTATACATGTACTCTCTAAACCTTTTATGCTGTTATCTAAATCTTTTACAAAGATATTGAACAGAACCAGAGCCAGGGCTGATCCCAGTGGGACCCCACTTGATATGCTCTTACAACTGGACTATGAACCACTGATAACTACTCTATAGGAACCATTTTCCAACCAGTTATGTACCTGGCACTGTAGTTCGGGTTCTATATCTGTCATGAGGTTGCAGAAGTAATAGATTCTGTGATGTTCCACAACCTCTGTGACTTCTGCAGTGGCTAAGCAGCTGACTCCAAGGGCCAGGATGCCTGAGCAGCAGCCGGTGTGGCAAAGTCCAGGGACTGCCTTTGCAGTGGTCCCAGATTTAGTCAGGGATATTTATAGTTCCAGTCATGGATAGGCCACCAGCCGTGAATTCTTATTTACTGCCTGTGACCTGTCCATAACTTTTACTAAAAATACCCATGATGAAATCATAGCCTTAATTATAGTAGCTCCAGCTAAGTCTATCTTTCCTTAATTTATCAGAAGGTCATATGAGAGAGTATCAAAAACCTTATTAAATTCAAGATATACCACATCTACTGTTCCACCCCATCAACAAGGCTTGTCACCATGTCAAAGGAAACTATTAGGTTGGTTTGACGTGATTTGCTCTTGACAAATCCATGTTGACTGTTACTTATTTTATATTGTAGGTGTTTGTAAATGTCTTGTTTGATTACTTGGTCCATTATTTTACTGGCTGAGATTCTGTGCTGTGGCTCTCTATGAACATACCAAAGAACTTGGAGAGCAAGGAAAAGAGGGGACCAAAGCAGCTCTAATTCACCTTTACATATTCCTTATTGTAGGCTATTCTAGGAGCTGGAGAGGCCCTAGAGTAATTCAAACAGCTCTGGTGGCCTAATTTCTGGGAGCTTCCTGGGACTAACCTATGGGCTACAGGTATGTCTAGAATCTTTGCAGCATTGCATCCTGTGGTCATACCTCAACAAACTCTCCCACTTGCCAGCATGCCCTCACACCATGCTAGCCACTAGACACATGTGGCTATTTGACCAGTTCAGTGTGGTTAATTTGCTTTAGCAGAAACCACTATAGTGGTTACTGCTTCAGAACTGGTTGGACACCACGTGCTTACAGGAGACAGCTGTAAGGGTATCTTCTACAGCAGTGGTCTCCAACCTTTTTAACCACAAGATCACTTTTTCAATTTAAGTTCAATGTAAGAATTTGGGTCTACCTCAAACCCAAATACCCTTGCCCCACTTCCTTCCTGCCTCTTTTCTGAGGCCCTGCCTCTGCTCCACCTCTTCTCCTAGGCCTCACCTACTTAGTCCATCCCCTTCCCCCCGCCATCCTCACTCACTTTCACCAAGCTGGGATACAAGGTTGGGGTGCTCAGGCTCTGGTCTTGGGCCAAAGGGTTCAGTGTGTGGGAGGGGCTCTGGGCTTAGCACAGGATGGGGGATTGGGGTCAAGGAGGGGTTTTAGGGTGCAAGCTCTGAGAAGGGGTTTGGATGCAGGGGGACTCACATCTGGGACAGGAGGTTGGGTGCAGGAGGAGATTCAGAGCTGGAACAGGGATTCAGGAAACAGGCTTTGGCTGGGCACCATTTAACTGAGATGGCTTCTGGGTGGTGGAGCAGTGGGGTTAAGGCAGGCTTAATACCACCCTGGTCCAATTCTGCTTTTGAGCTGTGTTGAGATCAGAGCTTATAATTAAGCAAATGTACAAGAAAAGCACTTGTTGCTTGTATAGAATCACCACCGGAGGATCTCAGAGCACTTCATAAAAACACCTCTCAGGTACACAATAATTATTCTCATTTTACCAATGGGGACACACAAGCACAAAGTATGACTTGTCCAAGGTTACACTGCAAGTCAGTTGCAGAGCCAAGAATAAAACTCAGAACTCATCACTTCTAGTCCCATACTCTAATAGCTGGACTAGCTTTCCTCCTCTGATTTACAGCCCAACTACAAGGTGAGAAATCTCGCTGAATTAATTCGTTAGTCTCTTATCAAAGACTTTTTACTTACATACCATTCTGCTTTTTCTTTTTCTTCTTCATCTAAATAAGAAAATTCTCTCCAAGAATCAAAATTATACCTATAGTAAATAAAAAAAAGGGTAAAAGAGACAATTTCTGATAAAACAAAAGGGATAGCAAAACCATCTGAAAAATGTTTGCATTTTTAATGTCAGGTTTTAATACGCAGTTCGGCCATTAGCAAATCAGACTAGCATTGTTGCGTTCAGTCAACTTGCCAAAAATCAAGAAAAGCTATTTGTAAATATTACAGAAATAAATGTTGTCAGGCCATTTGCCAATCACTGTATTTAAATGTGCTTAAATGTATTTTAGCTCTATTTATTTAGATGCCAGAGACCCTCTGAGTTAACTAGCATCTGTGGTTTTTGTAACCAATCAGACATGACCTCTCTCCCTCCTCTTCACTGGTGTCTAGCTGATCAGAAATACTCTTCTGCTTTTCCCTTCTTCCCTAACCTTGGCTTTCTTAGTTATAATTTGTTAAGCTTTTTATCATGCCTTTGGTATGTTATCTGTAGTACAATACAATTTCTTGTATTCAAGGACATGAGGCCCCACTTTGCTTATGAATATGTATGTAACCTGTGGAACGTGTGTGAGGTGTGAATGAGAAATACCCAATCAAAAAAGCAGTTTAGGTCTTTTAAGGCAGACAAAGACCCTGCAAGCAGATACATTAACTGAGAAGCGGCCAGAAAAATCTCTCTCCCTCTCTTGGACAAAATGTAACATCACAGCAGAAACCTGGGACTGGCCCAGGGAAAGTAAAGGCACAAAGATGACTGTGTATAAACTGAATGGTACTGCCATGATTTTTTTTTAAGTGCCAGTCAATTTTAGTTCAGATTAGATTACAGTGTGTATGTGGCAAACTGCTGAAAGAGTCTAAAGCTATTAATCAATCCCTTCTGCAAATCTGACTCAGTATTACTTCTTGAAATTATTATTACAGACAGAGTGTGTGTGTGTGTATGAGAGAGAGAGAGGAGATAACTTTCCCTCCACAAGCGCAGGACAGAGTGGCCAAGAGTATTCACAAACTGGATTTTCTAGAAATGGAAGAGTGGCTTCAGCTCCACAGTCATTCAGCCCCTGGCCATTCTGGTCTGATTGCCAACAACGATGCCAACTGTGTGATGGTTTTTATGTGGAAGAAACACTAACTAGGAACCTAGATCAAAACCAATTCATTACATACAGGGCACCAAAGAGCCAATGAGTCACTTTAGTCCACTGTCAGCCAGTGTTCCCTTGAGCAGGCTGAATTTTTTTGTGGGTGGTTTGAATTTTCTTATGTGCAACACCAATACTGAGGTAGCGTGTGGATGTGCACCAATACAAACAAAACACACACATATACGTATACATTTTAAGCAGTCCATATGTGTGGAGGAAAATATATTAAAACAAGACATTGGTGTCTAGTTGCTGTGAGGTACTCTTAGTGACTACAAAAGGTGGTGTACAAAGGTAGGGAATTAGCCTCCTTCCACTCAAGGAAGAGTAGGAGCCCCAGAACAAATTAACACATGGCTTTGGGGTTTGTAGACAGACACGTTTCAAACAGCTTGCAAATAAGGTTTCATCTTACAAAACTAACATTACACCTAGTGCTTCCTACTTCTGACTCATAAGAGCTAGAACTCTATCACATAACAAGATCTGGCCTTAATGCAATACAATTTACTGTGTATTAGTAACGTAGGATTTTAAAAAATATCAATAAATTCAGAGTTTTAGATATCTGCAACATTCCAAAAAAAAATCTGTTAAAAGAATCTTTTTCCTTCTTATCTTAAGCCATTAACACCTATGTAAACTTTGTTTGAAATATAATCATGCAAATGTCCTCCTGGCACCCCCACCCTCATGCAGCCTGCTTTCTCCACCTCCCTCCAACACAGCCAGAGAAGACTGCAGCAAGTGAATTAGGACACCCCAAACAAATTGCCCCCTGCCTCCACCTCACTGCACAGATGCCAGTACCCACTCATCCACTCTTTCTCCTACCTATCCCATGCAATCAGCCCCTTACCTCCCCCTTCCCAGCCCAGGAGGGTTGAAGAGACTACTGGGTTTCTGCCTCTGTCTTTCTCTGTCTGTCTCTCTCCTTGGGCAGACAGGACTCTCCAAACTCTCCTTCCCTCTAACTTCCCCCAAGCCAATTAATCACTCGCTCACTAACTCCCCCCAGCAATTTATTCCCTGCTTATCTTGGCTGCTTATCTGCTCTGGGAGCTCTTCAGTTCAAGTAGCACAGATCCACTTAGCTGCTGCTTACAGATGCTGACCCCCCGCCAGTCAGCTGAGCTCCCTGCCTGCATGGCAGCTTTGAAAGGAGCTCTGAGTGGGGTTCAGAGAATAGCTGTGCAGTCACACAGCTTAGAGGAAACTTAGCTGTCAGCCCAGCTCCACAAACCTCTTAACAGCCAATATACCACTTCTTTAAAGTGACAGTAGTCTATCTGTAAACTGAAGTGTTAACTTACTTACCAGAATGAATAAAATGCATCCACATCTTCAAATGAAGAGTTCATGTCTCCCAGTTTAGGAACATTTTTCTTATTTGACCATCTGTAACAATGAATTAAATCTCATTTAAAATGAAAGTTGAATAAAACTCATATAGAATAAAGTGAAGTAAATTCAGTCTAGTTTCCTATTTGCTAGTTAACTTTTTAGAATATGCATAGCAATGGTGTCACAGTGCAACAGCAACCTTGGAGAGAGACGCAACTGATTAGTAAGCCAATAGAGAAATCAGCAGCTGTGCTCAAATTCTGGGCAAAAGGGAAGTGTCTCTTTCTCCTGAGAGAATGAGGAGAAAAAGCATTGGTTACAATCAGCAGCATGAATGCATTCAAATAATAATACAACATTCTGAGACCTACTTGTTAAAAATATTCAGACCAATATGTTATGCAAAAAAGGAGAAGGCAATGTGGCAGAGAACAGAACTCTTTACCAAGTATCTTACAGGTAATGAGCTCAATTGCATGGGTCTGTTAGTTCAGATTATATTAAAAGAAGGCAATGCCTTAAAATAATTTTGAATCTGCTATATTTAACTTTTGAGAGACACAAAGTGAGTGAGGCAATATCTTTTATTGGACCAATTTCTGTTGTGAAACTGTGATGCTTGAAAACTTCTTTATTTCACTGATAGAAGCTGATCCAATAAAAATCATTACCTCTCACACCTTGTTTGTCTCTCTTCTATTCTGAGACCAGCATGGCTACAACACTGTAAACAACATTTTACTTTTGATATATATTGTAATCCCATGCAATATATCTGGGAATCGCAATATATTAAATGTATCACTATTGGCCAGGGTTTGTATACAATTTCAGAGACAACTCCTCCAAGAACGAAAAACAGCAGGGTCTGATTAAGGTGAATCACTCAGGTAATAAACACTTCAAGAGAGGTACAACTCCCCTAGGAGGATGGTATTTACTGGTTCAAACTGAGTTTTCCAGAGATGAACAGACTAAGAAAGGGCGTTTGATAGAAAAAGGCTATGTTTACATTGACTTGGGGTATTTTTTTTTCTAATCTAAACACAATACCTTATGTTCAAGAGGGGACCCAACCTTTGTGGAAGTGTTGAAAGGACTTTGGCCTATGAAGGCCCCAAAAGACTGATGGGTGACTCTTGCTATGTTTAAATATATTTATTGGTTTTATATATTTTCTCTATAATGCCTTTACCATAAGAATAAATGTGCTTACTTAGAAAGAGCTCTATGGTATCTTGTAACTGCCCTCAGAAAGAAGAGACAAGAAAAGCACAATTGCTGGCTCTTAAGACTGGTTTGCTGGGGATATCTGTATAAAGAAGGGAACTCTTCAGATATAAAATCCTGATCAAAAAGTTTAAGAAACCTTAAGTTGGAGCCCTTGAAGAAACCACAGAGGAGGAATACAAGAGCCTTATACCCCCTTGCTAAATTATTATGCTTCCTAGCCACACTTAGAATGTTGAGTAAATACCCACTGGTTACAAACATAATGCCATATGAAACTGCAAATAGCCAAGTTCCATGCAACGGTGATGGGAGCCCAAATGATTGTGATATAACTCACCTGGCATTCCTTTCAAAAACAGGTGAAAACACTTCAAAGAAATTTTCCTTTGCTTCACTTTTCGAAGGTACAGAGTTATCAAAAGTAGGATCTATGCTGTTAAATGCTCGTCTCTTCACAGGATCAGACAAAATTTCATAAGCTGGAGAAAAAAGTTAAAGGCCATAATACACCGTGCTGAAGATGAATGTGCACACTGGAGCTTCTTGGAGGAAATATTATAAATAAAATTCTAAATACTTTTAAAAAATCCACCATACTTTTGACCTGTGTTTCCAACAATTTTTGTTGTTGTGACTCCAAGAACTTTGTTGTCAACTCCTGCAAATGGTGAGTAAGTAAAGCACTGAAGAAGAGGGAAAAGCTTATAAAAAAAGAGACAACAAATTTAACCCATAAAGTTCAGCTATAAATATCAAACCAAATTATATGTTAATGAATTGTGTAATGGTAAATTCAGTCCAGTGCACTGGGAGTTTGGGTGAAACTCCTTTAGAGTTCAATTCTGCAATTACATCCATGTAGATGGGCCCTTGTGCCCATGTGACACATGGACTTCCCTAGAGTACTTACATCTGCTGCTGCAAGTGTGCCACAAACTTCAAAACAGAGCATTAAGCACTATTTTTAAAAGGCAATTAATATCTGGGAGTCATTCACTTTGTAGCTTGTGTAGATAGGGGCTTGGAACATCCTGCCATTCCACCCTAAAACTTCCCTGCATGCCATTCTCTGATCTCCCTCCATTTAAGGGACTCCCTGCAACCGCCTCACACTTTCCTTATGCCTGGGACCATGTGTCCCCCACCCCTCATACCACACCACCATGTCAAGGTGTCTGTGTTATCCCCATTTCCCTCATTCCTGCAACCCACACTGTCTTCCTCACATCAGGGTCTGTACCCCCCCTCCACCCCGCTCCTGCTTCCTTTGTCCACCCATCTCTCTTCCCCTTCTCCACTCCAAGTACCCCCTCCACATCCATCAGCCCAGTTCCCCTCATCCCGGATGTTGCTGGACCAGAGAGCCCCAGCTGCAGAGGCTGCCAGCAGTTGAGAGCAGAGCCCACAGGGCAGGCCTGCAGCCAGAAGTGGAGCCCTACCTGTGGGCAGAGGGCTGCACTGGCCGGGACTGGCAGCCAGGAGGGGAGCTCCAGGAGAGCCCAGAGGGCTGACCTCCCCTGATCCAGCAAAGTCCCTTCTTTGGAACTGCTCAGGTCCCAAAAATGCTGGGCCAGAGAGGTCCAACTTGTACTGAGTTCTCCCCTTTAAATTACTCTATTTAGGAAATACATGGCTACTTTTATTGGTTCGTTAGTATTCGTTAGTATTGGTTCGTTACTGCTATAAGAATCTACTCTAACTGACCTCTCCTATCTCTTGACATGGATGTTCAGCAATCAGCTGTGAAATAAGAGGAGCTATTCTAGAATTGTTTCCAACAGAAGAAAAGTTATTTTATTTTGTTCTACTTCTTGAATCTTGATAAAATGATAAATTTAATTTTTTTCTGGTTTTAATTAAACTGTGCAAAGAGTAAGAACTATAATTGAAGCACAGTAAAAATAACCACTCTTATATTTTCCTCCAAATGTCTTACCTTTAGTTATGCAAGTAAAATAGTCGTTGTCACCTTCACCTATCTGCTCTCCTGCAGCTTTCCGTTTGTCTGGATGATGTTTCAAAACCATGGCTTTATCTAGCAACATATAAGTTGAGTTTAGACACGTTACACCACCTACACGTTTCACTTTGTAATTTAGAAAACAAAACAGCATGGTAATCATGATCTGCATTTCTTTATCCAGATTTTTTTTTAGTATCAGGAAGGAAACCAAAATGAGTGAATAGACCCTTCTGAAAGTAATAATATCACTGAAAATTATAATCTAGTGTCAGTTTGGGGTGGGTTTTTTAGCATTCATCCTATGCCAAGACACAAAATAATCATAACTACATAACTCTCTTTACTCCTCTCTTTTCAATCATTTGGAACCAGCACCATTTACTCTGCAACCACCAACATTCCGAACACCTGGCGTCTTCAAAACAACTGTAGCGCTAATCTGCAATGAGCTCTGCAGGGTATAGAGGTCTACATGGAGTAACTTGCAGGACTAGAGTCCTTAATGACTACAGAGTAGGGATGTTAAGAGGTGGGTAACTTACTAACTGTGTAGTTGATACAATTTGTGCTGACCACACGATTAGTCAGTAAGAGTAGGTGTTCTGTCCTGGCTCGTGCTAGTCCAGGAGCTACCCCCTGTTGTGGCTCTGAACTTTAAATGTAGTAAGAGCCATCTGGCTCTTACTACATTTAAAATGTAGAGCCGCAGCAGGAGGTAGCTCACAGACACGGCGCGAGTCGGGACTGAGCAGTCCTGGCTTGCCCTGGTATGGGAGCTCTGCATTTTAAATGTAATCAGAGCTGGGTGGCTCTTACTACATTTAAAATGCAGAAGTGCAGCAGTCCCAGCTTGCGCTGGGTCCAGCAGCCCCTATTCGCGGTGGCCTGGGCTGGCTGCAGGCAAAGGCTGCTTTGCAGAGGCCTCCCCTAACTGCACTTATAGAAGTTTTATTGCAGAACTTTAGAGATTCAGTTTTTAAGGAAAATAAATACGGCTATGATCCTGAAAAGACTTAGGCATATGCTTAATTCTATTCACCGTGCATGACGGTAAGCATGTGTGCCAGTCTTTTCAGGATCAAGGCCTAACCTGAGAGAGCGCTAAATTCTAAAGCTGTATCTTTCACATATAAAATATTTATTCAAGTTGAAAACTACAAGACTATAGTGGACACTTGCAGGAGAAAACCATATTTCGTTACTTTAACCTGTCTGCATGCACTAGCTGTAGGCTTCCTTCAGCGACAGAACTCTGCAACATTCAAAGCTGTACTGGAACCAGCGCAGGGAATGCATCTGACCTCATTTATCAGATATACGAAGCAGAATAGGAGTAATTACATAAATCTGTTGCTTGTGAAAGGAACCAAATTAAAGCCTCTAATTCACAGAACAGGGATAGTGCATGAATCAAGAGTGAAAGCTCTCTCATTTTCACACCCATATGCCCTAACTCTTACTAGGGATGTTAAATATCGTATAATTGAATAATTGTGTAACTGCATGAAATCTTAGCGGTTACACGACTAGTCGATAGTCCCTGGGGCGGGGGTGGCAGCCATTGTGCCCCAGCCCCACTCCCTGACAGCCCCCTGCTATCCCTCACTGCTGCCTCTTTAACAGAGGCAGCAGCGTGGGGTGGCAGGTGAAGCTGGTCCACAAGGGGAGCCAGTTTAAAAACCAGCTCCCCGCCACCCTGAACTGCTGCCTTTGGTACAGAGACAGCAGCATGGGATGGCAGCAGCCCCTGTCCATGGGGGGGTGGTCCGAGATCTCTGTGGATAGAGGCTGCCCCAGAGTAGTCTCTGTCTGTGGTAGGCTCAGGCATCCCATAGAGCAGCCTCTCACTGCTGGCTTCCTCCAGCACCGACTCCTGCCTGCCTCCTGCTTAGAGGGAATACTGAGAACCAACTCTCATTTTCACACCAATATGACCTAACTCTGTATAGGACCACCTCTGAGAAGAGGGTATTGCAGGCATCTTGGACTCTTTGGTCCTTGGCCTTTTGTCAAAATAGTTAATATGGTAATTTGCATTAATTGGGATGGTGGTACTTCTCACTGGGCACTTAACATTTACATTTAGTAGTAAGCTGACTTAACCAATGTGAGACAACTGGTTAACTCTTTGGAGACAATGAATTTACTTACATGCATAAATGTTTGCAGGATCATCCCCTAAATCAATCAATTTATTTCACAAAGTTATCGTAACAGTTTTAAGTATTGTTAAGCTAAATATTTTACTATTTCTCTTACAAAGTTCTCTCTTTACAGTATTACTTTAAAGTACTAATTACAATTTTAGAATATAAAATATGGCAGATACTTTTTAAATTGTTTTATGTATAAATGCCATAAACCACTCCAAAACATGTAATTTGTCCAGATGAGTCATACTTCATGCCTTATGACAAATTTGTGGCATGTCACTAAGCAGTATAACTGCAGAAGCTCCCACATCTTCTTGCTTAAGGAACTGGAATATTAAGAAGATTGTAACATCAGATTAGCATATGAGAATGTAAATGTTAATTACATTGCTCTATCCCTGAGATTCAGACCTCAAGAATGAAAACTCATAACACAGTTAAAACATCCTTTTTATGTTCAGATCAGAGAAAAGCAAACTTCTCGATCATCTAAATTATCTCAAAATCGAATAATATGCAATACAAGCTTTGATTACATGATAATTCCCTAGTTACAGCTTTATTCCTATGTGACATTAATTTAAATGACTGGAATAATAAGAGTAGTAAATAGGCTTCAAAGGTAATACCCCTCCCTATTCAGCTGAAGATCTTTTTTCTCCGAGTGCTATTCTGTCAGCCAGGCTGGTTGCAGACTCAGGAAGACAGAGTGGGTTAGATTATATTGTCAATATTGTCTCAGAAAAGCAAAGCTAGATCAGAAAGCTGAGAGTCTGAAGATTTTTATCTGAAGTGTTTGGAATTCACTAAACTTTCAGACCTGCAGGTTTCATATGTTTAGGATCAATGAAAAGTTGGTAAGTGGAATAAATCCAGCTTCATGATGAGCACTCTTAAGTGAAATAAATATATTCTTTGTCTGTTAAGTATACATATTTGTATTTACAATATGGAATTGTATACACAAAATAAAAATACTCTAGTCTAAGACCACTAATAAGAAATGTAATTACTTACGAGCTGCTTTGATTTGCTTCTGAGCGGCCCTGTATCTTACATGTCCCAGTCCAAGAACAGCATAGTGATCCTGATTCTGATAAAGAAACATAAACATTAATAACCATAGCTACCAGTAATTTAGTAGAATTATCTTATGAACTATATAAACAAGATCACATATGCAAACAAGGGATGTTGACTATTATTGTGTATTTGTGTAAATGTGTAACTGCCAGAATTTTAGTGATTTCATGTTTACATGTGGGCGGGGGGAACAGGGAGGCAGGCAGGAGCCAGTGCTTGCAGGGAGCTCGCTTAAAGGCTGGCTCCCTGGGGGCAGACGACTCCACAGGAGCCAAAAGCCGCTTCCCGCGTGTACCAGCTCCCACCTGCCCCCTCACTCCCCCGTACTGCTGCCTATCAGAGGCAGCAGCGGGATGGGGGGATGTGGCTACACAGGAGCCAGTGCTCATGGCTCCCTCCTGTCCCCCTGTGCAGCTGCCTCCATGGGAGGCAGTGTGCGTGTGTGGGAAGAGGCTTTTAGGCTGGCTCCCCTCCAAGCAGAGGCTCCCACCTGTCCCCTGTGCTGCTGCCACTGTGGGAGGCAAAGGGGGGTGGTGATGGCTCTATGGTAGCTGGCTGCCTGCGCGTATTGACTCCCAACTCTCCTTTCCCCCTCGGCAGTCTCTGATAGAGACAGCAAGGGCGCGGGGGGTGTGTGTGTGCATGTCGTTGTTAGGATTAACCGATAAACTCAGGCTTATTGGTTAATTCTGTAATCGACTACACACTAACATCCCTATTGCAGACCAATACCATTAGTGAAAAATTTCTTTCCATAGTTTACTTTGGGAGGAGCAAAGAGAGGGCGCAATCTCCACTCAGTGTGTAAAGATTAAAAAAGGAAGTTTGACCAGTTCTCCCAGACTATAGCAATGTCTAACTATAAATTGAATGGTTGCATGGTAAGCCTGGGGGGGTTTGCCCTTGACCTTGGGCTCTGGAGGCAGAGGCCTTATCCACTGTGCCACTGGAGGAGCCCCCCCAACCTCCCTACCTTCAGGAGCCCCCTAATCCTTCCTAACTTCGAAGGATGGCAGCTCCATCCCTTGGGAAGCTGGTGGTGGCTGCCCCCAGGGTGGGCAGGATTCCAAACTTCAGCCACCACCATTGTTATAAAAATGCAGCCAGTTTAACACATTCTTATAGCTACATTTTACAAAACAAAGAGTATATCTCTCAATTTGTGAAGTAATGTTATGTTGAAGAAGTGCCTAGATTTCCCCAGAAGGAAAAAACCCATCCTTCTTTTACTGACAGCCACCTGATTTTAGTGGGTTTAGCAGTGGATCTCAAGCCAATTATACCCCCAGTTAAGCAGGAAATGGAATGTCAAGGCTAAGATCTCCTTCTGATTCACATTTATTAAGCTATGGCTCACTCAAAATGCTACAGCAGCGCCACTGTAGTGTAGACTCACTACAGTGACAGAAGAGGTTGCTCTGTTGCTATAGTATATCCATACTTCTGAGAAGTCTTCCTTTGAGTGTCTACACTGGGGCTTAGAGCAGTTTAATTACATTGCACAAGGCATGAAAGCTTTTGCAGCCTGGAATGATGTAGTTAAGCAAACCTAGTTTTGTAACATAGACCAACTCTCAGTCTATTTAACAACACGGAATTTACTGACACTCTAAAAGGAGAATACTTTGTAAAACTGTCTTCACTTAGGTTAAACTTAAACTGTTGCATCTACACTGAAGAACTACAACAGCGCAGTCACTACTAATAACACTGGGAGGAGGGTTTCTCCCATCAGCACAGATAATCCACTCCCTGAGAAGCAGTAGGTAGGTCAAAAAAAAGAATTCTTCTTTTCACCCTGCACTGTCTAAAAATGCGTAGTTAGGAAGCACAGCTTTGTCTCCTAGTGGTTTGGATTTTTCACACTGGGAGACATAGCTAGGCTGCTGGAAGTTCCCAATGTAGACAAGTCCTTAAGTCACCATACTTGTGGAATACAAAAAGGAAGCTATAGGGCTAAAGAACTTGGAAAATTCTGATGAGAAAAGGAACAAATATTTGGATAACTTTGAGGTGCTTCTAGCAAAAAGAAATAGCTCAATGTTCACGTGAGCTGTATACCTTCCAGTCCTTTGGATCAAGTGTTTTTAACATAGGAAATTCCTCAAGCTGCAATTCTTCATCTCCTGACTCTTCACTGAGCTCTTTCTCATCCTCCAGTTCCTGGAAAGAGGCAGAAACATTTATGTTTCTCCTCTTAATAAATGCTTCAAACCATCTTCCTACAGGTTCAACTTGACAGAGAACAGAAGCTGTAAACAAAAGCATAAGAGAAACTTAGCTTCATTTTCTGGTTGAGAATTTTCTTTCCATCCTGAATCCAGAAGTATTTCACCAAATATTTAATCATTAAAATCAGGAGACATTTTAATTCACATTTTACACAATTTTTATACCTTGTATCAAAGGTTGTATCAACTTGCAAAATTGTCCACGGCTTAATTTATGACAAGTACACTATTGTATTTTCAAAGGCCATAATGCCTCCAAATAAGGACTTGCCAATTTAAATCTTTTTAAATAACATTCCATTTGTTATGAGCACTAGAGAATTGCTAGCAGTAAAATACTGAAATTTAGATTAATTTATCATTTATGCTGCTAACTCTTTATACATCATTCCCTTGAGACAGTTAAAACAGATTAATTTCACGCTCTGGCCCTCATTGACATAATAATGCAATATTTGGGTTAAAACCACGAAAGGATACTGTTCATATACAACAAAACCAAATGAAATAGAAAAGCATTTAGCTCAAAGTGCCCTATGCATATGAACACAGTTTTGCAAAACCTGCATTTTAAACCTCAACTATATAACAGTGATTTTAAGACAGTCTCTTTCTTTCAGTATTGCTCAAACAAATAAGGGCTCTGATCCAGAAAACACTTAACATGTGCTTAGTTTTGGATTTCAGTGGAATTATTTGCAGGAGTCAAGTTAAATGTATGTAAGTGTGTGCAGGTCCTAAAATCAGCAAGCAAACGCATTCCTCACCCCATAAAATTCCCATACTACTGACTCCATGCAATAGCTATGAAAAATGGAGGAGTTGCTTACTGCACAGCATGCACAAATTAAACTATCAGTTTACATACTTGCTTTTTACTAGCTTGAAATACTATACTTGATGCTCTACCTATGGTGCTTCACTACTTATTCATTAACTCGCTAAAAATACCAATGGTTTGGCACTGGCAGCACAAATTTGTTTAGCAGTGTCCAGCTTCCCGTTAAAAATAGTGGCCTGGGCAATCAGTGCTTATAATCTAGCACAGTCCAAAGCACTTTGCCAAAGATAGAAGCTTTATTTGGAGAAACCTATGAAACAACATTTGCTGTAAGCTTGTTACACTTGTAAGAACCCTACAAATCACCATTTCCTCTTAAGGATCGGGCAGTCGTTTACACGAAGTCAAAGGCGATAAAATTAACCACGTGCTTAAGTGCTTGCAGGATGGTGGCCCTAGGTGGTAGCATATCTCGGGCTATGTGTTGGGGGTAGGGTTATGTCTGGCTGGCACCCAGAGGTACTTGAGCGCTGGTATGTGCTTGGCGCTGCACAAGGACTCAGTTTTGTCCCAAGGGCCTCTCAGCGGACGCAGGGAGACTGGCTCGGACGAGCGGAGCTGGGGGCGCTCTGTGTTCAGCAGTGGGGCGCGGGGCGTAGCCGGACAGTGGCTCGGTCACACCCAGGGCTGAGTTAGGCTGAGCCGCTGGGCGAGAGGAGGAAGCGGCCAGGGAAAGCCGAGGCAGTACTGCCCCGTCACACGCCCCCTGCCAGCGCGACTCGGGGCTCCTGAGGCCGGGGGGGGCCCGGGAACGGCGAAGCTGATGACGCGGGGCGGAGGCAGAACCGTGTGGCCCCTGGGGAACGGGGCAGGGAGGCACCTACCCGCCGACAGGGCTCTGGTGACCGCGGTGACCTGCCCCTCCACTGCCCCCCTCAGCATCGTGGCAGCCAGTGGCCGGTCCCGGGCCGGCAGGTCCCGCAGGCTGCCGACTCGCTCCCTCCTTCTCGCCAGTTGCCAGGAGCCGGCGCATGGAGAGAGACGCGGCAACCACTTCCGGGTCCCCGCGCGTGTCACGCGCTAACCGGTCCCCCGGGACCTCGCGCCCCGGAGCACAACAGGCCCCGCTTGACGACGTTCCTCCGGCAGCTCGGGCTGCCGCCGCCTCTCGTCGCTGTGCTCCGGCGCCCGGCTCGGCTCGGCTCCGTCTCCGCCCCTGCCGCGCAGGGACAGTGAGAGGGCAGCCCCGTCTCTCCAGTGCCCGTGTGAGCGGCGGGTCAGGCACAAAGAGCGCAGAGTTAGTGGCCGAGGGCGACCAGCGGGAGCCAACCCAAATCTGCGGGCACCCTCCTGCGCTGGGTGAAGCCGGGAGGCTCGTCACAAGCTCCCCTCCCTTAGCAGGGCGGCGAGACGCCGCTGGACGCCACCGGACTCCGCGGAGCCATGCCTGGCGGGGAGTTCGGCCCTAGAAGAGGAGCCAGCCTGTGCCCGCAACATAGAAATTCTGGGCATGTTTTAAAAGTGGGGCAGTGGGGCGCACAGGCAATTGGCTGCAGGGTCGGAGAAGTTCCCCTCCTCCCCCAAAGGACTGTAAGGCTGTCCCTGACCCTGACATAGCCCGAGAGCTGGGTCTGAACCAGAAAGAGGCCAGGACCCTACCCTCTGCATCAGGCACACCACGATAGCCAGCGAGAGAGACAGTCTGGGCTTGCTGGCCCAACCCAAATCCTGATCGAGGTGTGTGTGTGTGGGGGGGGGGGGGCAGGCAGGCTTAGCCCAGCAAGATTCAAGTGTGGAGGAGCTGTGTGTGTGTGTGGGGGGGGGAGGGTCCGGATGTAGAGCGAGAAGAATGGGGGGGGGTAATCTGAGTGCAGGCATCTGGGTGGAAAGGGATCTGGATGCACAGGGGTTCATTGCAGGCTTCTGGGTGTATGGAGAAGGGGATTCTGCAGGGTGGTCCAGGTGAAGGTGATTGGGGCTCGTGGTGAGGTAGGGGGTGTGTCTGTGCAGGAGAGGCTCTGGGACTAAGGGTGGTAGAAATGCTATTACACCCCCTAGTTTGAAGAAATAATAGCAAACAGCAAATACATCTCAGTATTGAAAGTAACAAGTGTTTTTCAGGTACTGTCATATCACACCCCCAGGGGGCTCAGGGTGGGCGGATGGGGGTGCAGAAGTCAAGTTTGGGGGTTTGAGGAGCTCAGGACAGAGGGTTGGGATGTGTGGGGTCTCAGGGCAGGGGACTATGGGCTCAGGGTAGGGCAGGAGAGCCTTTGTGGGCTGGATCTGGTCCCCCAAACTGGTTGATCTGGCCCACGGATGTTCTACTGCTCCTCCGCCCCCAGGTCAATCAGGGCCTGGGGACGGGGTGTGCGCAAAGTCTCCTCTGCCAGGGGCACGCGGTGCTTAGAGTGAACCACCTGTTCAGCTAGCAGTTCACTGTAAGCAACATGTACCCCTTGCAGGGGCAGAGGCAGGGAGTGAGAGACTTTGTGGCTGCGTCTAGACTGGCATGATTTTCCGCAAATGCTTTTAACGGAAAAGTTTTTCCATTAAAAGCATTTGCGGAAAAGAGCATCTCGATTTGCGCAAAAGCATCCATGCCAAAGCACTTTTTGCGGAAAAGTGTCCGTGCCACTCTAGATGCGGTTTTGCGCAAGAAAGCCCCGATCGCCATTTTAACCATCGGGGCTTTTTTGCGCGGTATTGTTTTGCGCATTGTCTACACTGGCCCTCTTGCGCAGGAGGGCTTTTACCCGAACGGGAGTGGCATAGTATTTCCGCAAGAACACTGACAATCTTACATGAGATCGTCAGTGTTCTTGCGGAAATTCGAGCGGCCAGTGTAGACAGCTGGCAAGTTTTTCCGCAAAAGCAGTTGCTTTTGCGGAAAAACTTGCCAGTCTAGACACAGCCCGTGTGTTCCCCTGCCCCCAGCCCCTGACTGGCCTGATTCTCCTCCTGCACTGCAAGGGGCGTGTGGTGTTTAGAGTGAACCATGGTTCACTCTGAGTCTTGCATGCCCCTTGCAGGATGGGGGCAGGTAGTGAGAAATTTTGTGTGCTCCCCTAGGCCCTCACTGGCCTGGGACCAGGGGGAGTGCACAAATTCTCCTCTGTCATCAGGGCACTGGTGCCTAGAGGAAACTGCCAGCTGTTTAGAACAGCTAGCAGCTGGGGGGGGGGAAGAAAGACTTCACGCACTCCTCCACCCCCAGGCAAATCAGGGTCTGTGGGCAGGGGAGTTTGGAAGTGTCCTGGCCCTGCCCTTTCCAGGGTGGCCCGGCCCCCCTTCTAAAATTATTCCCCCCCCCCCAGGTAGGGTGTTGGAGGATGTGGGGGATGCAGGAGTTTGGGCTGGGGTTGGAGGAATTCAGGAATCATGGTGGGGTGGCTGAGAACTGGGGGCTCAGAACAGGGCAGATCTGGGGAATGGTGCAGGAGTCAGGGCAGAGAGCTGTAGTGTGTGTAGGAGTGAATGCAGGAGAAGGAAAGAGTCCCATTTTGGGAGGGCAGAGGGGCTGCAGCTCTGCATACCTGGACATTGCTGCTCTTCTTCCCCTTCCGCTGTCAAGGAGCAAGGGGAGAGTACACAGCTTGCATGAATTGCCCCTCCCCTTGTCAGCTGGGAAAGGAATGCATGCATGCACTTTCCCCTTGCTCCCTGATAGTCAGGGGAAGGGAAAGAAAAGTAGCAGAGTCCAGGGTACTTGTGACTGAAGCCCCGAACCTTCCCTACAGGGCATCTTAGGGGGCGGGGCCCAGGGCTGGGACAGTCCTGGATCAGTGTGTGTGGGGGAGGAGTCACTCCTCCAGCCAGCCCCTTTCACCTCCCTGCTGCTTATCACTGCAGCCTATAGGAAGCCTTGGAAGCCTGGCTGGGAGTGGCTGTTTTTCTGCCTGCAGATGAGTGTCCCAGCTGGCTAACTTCTTGCTGGAGCTGTGCACCCTCTTATTTTCACCTCTGCTTTCCATTAGCACCCCACTATAAAAATTGTTCCAGCACACCTGCTTAGCAAGGGGTCCAGGTGGGAAAGTGGGCCATAATAGGTTGGGGGCCCGGGTGCATTGGTTAGGATTCCG
This sequence comes from Pelochelys cantorii, assembly GCA_032595735.1. NCBI lineage: Eukaryota > Metazoa > Chordata > Testudines > Trionychidae > Pelochelys > Pelochelys cantorii. The sequence continues at coordinate 324,030,047 of CM064326.1, read as the reverse complement.
TGAGGTGGGGGTTTGAGTGTGGCGAGCTCAGCAGGGGTGGTTTGCATGCAGATGTGAGACGTGGCGGTGCTGATGTGGTGGTGGTGGGGGGGGGAGGGGTTGCATGAAGGGGGTTCAGTGGAACAATTTGGGAAATGAGGCTTAATGAGGTTATATGCTGGTTGGAATGCATGGGGGTGAGCAGATGGGAGAGCAGCTCCCCATACATTGACCCCTCACCCCTGGCTGAGGAGCAATGGGGGCAGGAACCAGGGGTGTGTGTGTGCACATTGAGTTTCCTGCAGCAAATGCAGGTTTCTGGGGGTAGGTCTGACCTGGCCCTAGCTACTTCTTGCAGGGCAAGAACAAGTACTGTCCTCTGCCAGCCAGATTGGGACTAGCCGTTGAACCTGGCACACAGTAGAAGCCACTGGCTATGGCATTGCCATCTCTGCTCTCCATCTCACTGTGATTTACCTCTGCTGCCTGCTTTAGGTGCCTGAAATAATGCACCCATGCTGGTGGGGAGGGATGGTCTGACTGCTCTTGCAGTTTCCCTTTGCTTCCAAGTCAGAAGTCATTTTTCTATAGAGAAGCAAAGAAATCTATGGGAACATGAAGTCTGCATGTGCACACAGTGACACAGATTTTCCCTAGGAGTAATGGGGACAGAGCCAATAATGGTGCTGGGAGAACCAGGCAATGCCTTCTCATTGAGTCCAGTGGGGAAGCAGCATAGCTCATGCAGAATGGCTCGGGACACAAGAAGTTGTCTTCTTTGTTCATATAGTATTGCCAACTTCAATAGGTCAAAAATCATAAGCTGAATCACCAAAAATAATGATTGGCCCCAAAATAGTGATATTGAAAATATATAATTATCTGCCCATGTTGTCTCAGGGTAGTAATAATTCTGAAAATTAACATTTGATAGAAATATTTTGTTCAATCATAGGCTACTTTTAGAAATTGAACCTACAGAAAAACAAACAACTTGCAAATCTTAGCAAAGTGAGGAAAGTGGACTCTGGGGCTATGTCTACACTCGCGGCTTCTTGCGTCAAAAGTATGCAAATGAGGCTAAGCTTGGAATATTGCCAAGCCTCATTTGCATACCTAATGAACCGCCATTTTTGCAGAAGAGGCTCTTGCTCCTGAAAATAATTGCTGTAACGGCATTGCGCAAGAGGGGGCAGTGTAGACAGCTCCTTCTGGCGCAAGAGCCTCTTATGCAAAAATAGCGGTTCATTAGGTATGCAAATGAGGCTCGGCAATATTCCACACTTAGCCTCATTTGCATACTTGACGCAAGAAGCTGTGAGTGTAGACATAGCCTGGGTGGGCTAATGAGATGGATAAAATGTCTGGCTGGAACTGGGCTCTGGCATTGTGGCATGAAGTAAGGGTGGTTAGAACCTACTGCCCCTACAAAAACTAACCTGCTGCCATCACACTATGAAGTTGAATAAAATTGAAGCTAACCATAACATAGCATCAGGGGAAAACTTAAACAATGAATAGTCTAGCTAGCAGCAGCTTAAAGACTAACAAAACATGTAGATGGTATCATGAGATTCGGGGCACGAGGGGTCACATGCCCCTGAATGTGGTGGGCAAAAGGGAAAGGTGTCAGCCAGCAAAGGAACTAAATGGGGGGCAGGGGGGGGAGAGGAGATGGTGCCCATTGCAAGGGTCCGTTCCCTTCACATTCACTAGTAGTGGCAGGGGAAGTGGAGCAACATGGCCCCAGCTAGCTCTGTTCTCCCTCTGTGCCACTGTAGGGCAGGGGCAGGATCACTCCCATATCTACTGTGACATAATTGGCCTGGTTAACATTGGTCTTACATTTGATAAGCAACTCCCTTTTTTGAGAGAGAGAATGTGTGTGTGTGTGCACGTGCGCTCAAATAAATCTCTTAGTCTTTATGGTGCCACAGGACGACTCCTCGGTTGTGTCTAGACTGGCCAGTTTTTCCAGAAAATCAGCTGCTTTTCTGGAAAAACTTGCCAGCTGTCTACACTGGCTGCTTGAATTTCCGCAAGAACACTGACGATCTAATGTATGATCATCAGTGTTCTTGCGCAAATACTATGACGCTCCCGTTCGGGCAAAAGCCCTCTTGCGCAAATGCTTTTGCGCAAGAGGGACAGTGTAGACAACCCAGAATTGTTTTGCGCAAAAAAGCCCCAATGGCTAAAATGGCGATCGGGGCTTTCTTGCGCAAAAGCGCGTCTAGATTGGCACCGTCGCTTTTGCGCAAAAGTGTCCGTGCCAATCTAGACGCTCTTTTCCGCAAATGCTTTTAACAGAAAAACTTTTCTGTTAAAAGCATTTGCGGAAAATCATGCCAGTCTAGATGTAGCCCTCGTTTTTACAATAGTTGGTGTTTCGTAGAAAGAGCCTGCTTCGGGAGCCAATTGACTACAGGAGAATCTCAGCTTCCATTAAAAACAAATGCTGCAGGCGAGGAAGGCAAAGCTCCTTGCACCCCTGGCTCGGAGCAGAAGGAAGAGATTCCCTGTGTACTTTTAATACGGCTCATCATGGTTGTTAAGCCAAGCGCCAGACAGGGTCCCCGAGGGGCTGCGCAGCAGGGTCATTATGCTGGTGCCTGGCTCTCCTGCCGCCCTGCTTCCCCTGAGAGGTGCCCGGGCCAGCGCAGCAGGCAGAGTGGGCGGGGGCAGACAACTGAGGGACGCGGGAGGGGGAAGAAAGCCCCGGGGCACCACCCCGCCATAGCACAAGCGATGCCGGGGAAACAAGACCCACTTGCGCCTTCCGCTTGGCTGCATCGAACGCTACCCATTCTCCTCCCCCTCCCGCGCGGTTGCTTCCGGTACGAGGCGGAAGGGCCCTAGGCTGTGGCTCGGGTGCCCCTTTTCAGGCGCTGCGCGCGGCGGCTCAGCTGGGGCGGAAGCTGGCTGAGGCGCTGCGTAATGCATCCGGAGGCGGGGTGGCGCGGCGCCTGCGCAGTGCCTCGGGAGCGGGAGGGGACGCCAGCAGGGAGCCGTGCGGCCGCCGGGATGCCGGACTATCTAGGCGCCGATCAGCGCAAAACCAAGGAGGAGGAGAAGGAGGACAAACCCATCCGCGGTGAGGGGCCGGGGCCTTGTATCCAGCGACCTCGGCCTGCCCTGTGGGTGCCTCCCCTCGGGCTCCGCTGAGCTGGCGACGCCCGCAGCCGCTCGGGGCCTCGTTCTCGGGCTGCACCGGGCCGGTCTCTGGCCCCACCGAGCGCCCCGGGCCCGGCGAGTTGGGCGGGGCATCTCCGCTGTCCGGGGAGGCAGCCGAGCCACAGAGCGAGTCCGTCACATTGGGAGGCGCCCGGGACTCGGGGTCTCACTTCAGTCCTGCTGGGTCAGGAGCTGCCCGGCCTCCCCGACCCTCCTGTGCGGGTTCCCGAGGCTTGTCAGCCGCCCTGGGCCAGTAGGGATGGGCCCACGGTAGGGATGTTAGCGAGTAGTTGACTGGAGTATTGACTACTCGCTCCCCCTTCCCTGCCTTTTTGCCTCTGAGAGGTGGGGGGTACAGGCAGGGATGTAAGCGACTAGTTGCCCCCCCCCCCTTGCTGCCTCTGTCCGAGAGAGCCAGTAAAGGGGAGGGAGCAGAAGCTGGTGCTGGGGGAGCTGGCTGGTTCCCCCCAGCACTGTCTCCACAGAGGGCAGAGGAGGTAGAGGCACAGTAGGAAATGGCGTGAGCAGGGACTGAAGCAATCTCTGCTTGCACTGCTGTGGTGATTCTGCTTTTGAAATGTAGGAGAGCCCTAGCTGAGTTCTTGTATATTTCAAAAGCAGAAACCCCATAGGCCAGGGGCCCAATGGGGGATTCCCCTGCTAGCCCCAGGCTCCCTGCTGAGCTTCCTTTTGAAATATACAAGAGCCCCCCTGGGTCTCTTGTACATCTCAAAGGCTCAGGTGCCACAGGGAGTGCAGAGCCGGTCTCCCACTGGCCTCACCTGGCCTCGTGCTCCCCGGCAGGGCTTTGCTACAGTTCAAAGGTGGAGGTGCCCTTATAGACACATTGAGTAGTCGATGGAAATCCCATTGACTATTCGATTAGTTAATTAATCTCAATTTAACATACCTGGAAACAGGAGCCTGTGCTGGGGGGATCCAGCTTAATAGCTGCTTCCCCCTAGCACCAGCTCCATGTGCTGCCTCCCCCTCTAAACTCTGCTGCCTCTATCAGAGGCAGTGGGGAGAGGAGAAGGGAGGCTGCTGCAAAGCAGCCTCTGCCTTTGGCGTGCCAAGGCTCGCCATGGGCAGGTGCTGCTTCAGCAGCAGCCCCTGCCCATGGGGGTCCCAGTGGGGCACTGCCGCCTCTTCTCCCCCATGGACAGGGGCTGCTCCAGCACAGTCCCTATGCTGAAGCAGCTTCTGTTCGCAGCAGCCTGGGCTGGCTGCCGCAAACAGGGGCTGTTGGACTCAGCATGTGCTGGGACCGAGCAGTCCCAGCTTGTGCTGGTCTGGGATGCTGCACCTCTGCATTTTAAATGTAGTAAGAGCCTGATGGCTCAGTCCTTATTTGAGCTGGCTGCTGGAGCAACCCCTGTGGCTCTGCAGAGTGCTCCTTATCAACTAATTGTGTAGTCGATGCAATTGTATCGACTACATGATTAGTCAGATAACTGCAATTTAACATCGCTAGTACACAGTGGCTGGCCCAGGTTAGCTGACTTGGGTTCACTAGGCTTGGGCTGAAAATTGGCTGTGTAGACATGAGAAGGGAGGGTCTCAGGTAGGGATGCAAATGAGTAGTAAAGTAGTCCAGGCTTATCAGTTAATCTTCTTGACTTCTCGCATTTCTCCCCCTGCCCCAGAAGCAGCAAGGGGGGGAAGCAGGAAGGCTGTGCAAGTCTAGATGTGGATCTGTCAAAAATAAATCCTTTTTCGACAGATCCTGTAAACCTCATTTTTTGAGGAATATAGGATCTTTCGAAAAAGGGTTTATTTTCAACAGATCCGCGTCTAGACTGCCATTTTTTCGAGAGCTCCATTTCGAAAAAAAAGCAGTGGCCATATTTATGCTAATGAAGTGTGGGATATTTAAATCCGTGCTTCATTAGCAATTTCGACGTGCTTGATTTGCATCCCTCTGTCAACAGAGGGATGCAGTCTAGACATAGCCTTAATGTTTCTGGGCCTCCATTCCTTTCATTAAAACAGAGGTAATAACATTTCCCTACTTTCCAGAAGTGTTGGGAGGTTAAAAGTTGTGAAGCACTTGGAGATCTACTGATGGAAACAACACTATCTGAGTAAACATCAGCCAGTCCCCAGAGTTATCTTGCAATGGAATTGCTCAGAAATGTGAGCATCATCTAGCTAACATGTTTGTGGGTGCACTCATGCAGCATGCACTTTGTCATCAAGCACTGATTAAATTGAGGGATTCTCACTTTTGGGGGACTCCTGTATCTTACCTGCAAAACCTTTGTGTCATGTCCTGCTCTCTAACAATCAAATTATTGGATTCATGTAATGACTCCTACGCATTGTTGATAACTTCAGTACAGGAGCATCTTGATTTAGAAATAGGGTCTTGTTCTTTCCACCACTGAAATACAACATTATCCTGTTAATTAATTGCTTGATGTGCAGATATGTATTGAGTTATATACAGTCTAAGTACCTATTAGTGGTTAGTGTTAGAACAAATGACCTCTGGATTTTGGACAATTGTTGGGATAATCAAGAAGCAGAACTTGATCCATTTGTTTATTATACTCCCTTTTCTCCAGGCCCTTGTTAAGCTTTTTTAGAGAAACTGCTTTCATGTTGGATATGTTGGTGCACAATAGATAACAATGCAGTACTTCTCAGTCTTACTTGCTGGGATGAAGCTGGAGAACTCGTCTAACTCCTTGTTCTTGAGTACTGTACAATAAAGCCAGATATTTTAGTTTAGTGTTTAAAAACAAAAATAAAATAACACCAACTCTCCCTCACGGTATCAAAGGGGTCCTGTGGATGTGTGCATTTGCATCTTTTAGAAGCAAAATGAGATGCATTTAATTTTATTCTTACAACTGAAAGCTAATTCTTGTGTGTCTTGTTTCAGCATTGGATGAAGGTGATATTGCCTTGCTGAAAACCTATGTAAGTACCCTACATAACTAGAATGCTAAAGAAAAACATGAAAATCTAATTGACTGAATCAAGGCAAAATAGCATCTTCCAAAATGATCTTATTTGGAAATAATAAATCTGTTTCTCTCTTCTGCCTTAAAATTTACTCCATCTCTGTGCCTTCTCTCCCTCTCGGCAACTTCTCTCCCCTAAAGCAGTCTCTCCCCGCCCCAAAAACAACAACGCCTCTACAGATTTGAATATTATTGGTCTGTGAAGGAACTATGACCAAATAAATTAAGTTTGCAGTTTCTTATATTTCTGTTTTAAAATATCTGACCAACAGTGTCCTGAATTTCATTTATATTGAGGCCTTTACTCTTCTAGACAACTATATGTGCCTTAGTGCGCATGAAATGGGCCTGAATCTGAGAATAAATAATATAATTTACATCTGTTTTGTCTCCTATGTATGACAATGGACCATTTGACTGTGCGTTTTAATATCATGTACTGTTTTTCAAGCCAAATACAGATTTAAAAAACTACAGACCAAGGGCAACTTAATCTCTAAGGTTAACAAATAAGTATATTGATTATATCAACAGAAGTTAAGAGCTATCTAATATATATACAAATATGTGTACATGTTTTTCTTATGTTGCTGAAATGCGCACACTTTCTGTTCCAGGGCCAGAGCACATACTCAAGGCAGATTAAACAGGTAGAAGATGATATTCAGCAGCTACTTAAGAAAATTAATGAGCTCACTGGTATGTGCTTTTCCTAAGGTAAAATTTAATAGAAAGATAATCAAACCCAGGTAGACAACTATGATCTTTAATTTCAAAAGGGCAGACTTTGGTAAATTAAGGGAAATAGCCATCAGACTGAAGAGCTCAAGGACTTAAATGTGAAGAAGCTTGGAGTTTCTTCAGATCAGCTAAAATAAGAAAGGGGAGAAAAAACTTGTATGGAAATATTTCAGACCCAGCTGGATGAATAATCACTTCAAAAAGATTATTATGAATAAGCAGAGAGCTTGTAGGGATTGAAAAAAGGGTTGATTAGCAAAGAAAGCTACGTCCTGGGGGTTAGTAAATGCAGGAATAAAGTGAGAATTGCTAAAAGTGAAGCTGAATTAGCTTTTACCAAGGAAATTAAAAAATAACTTAAAAACCTCCTCTTACTTATATAAACAAAAAGAATAAGGAAGGATAAGATTGAGCCACTGTGCACTGTAGGATAAGAGATTAAAGGTAATTTTTATGTCCCCAAAATTAACTCAATACTTTGCCTGGATTGTCTAAAACAATGATAATATGAATTGTCCCTGAAGGCAATATGGCTGGTGGGAATGATTGTCTAGAAATGAACACTTCCGCATGTGAGGTGAAAGAAGAATGTAAAGAGTTTAATTTGGTGAAGTTGAGGGAAACCAGACAATTTCCATCTCAGAATATTGAAAGAAGCGGCACACGTTATTGCCATCGAGTAGCAAGGATGTTTAATAAATCTCTATGTGGGGATAGTACTTGTAAATAACCAACATCATAGCTATATTTAGAAATCGGGGAAAAAAGTGATCCTCGAAATACAAACCTGTTAATCTGACCTCAGTTGTATTCAAGGTTTTAGAACATATTGTGAAGGAAAGAATAATTAAATTCATAGAGGCAAATGGTAAAGAGGAGGTAATGTAATATGATTTTACTAAAGGTAAATCATGCCAGAGTAAACTGATTTTCTTCTTTGAGAAAATAACCAGTTTCTTTAGACAAGGAAAATGCATTTGACATAGAACCACATGGAAATTATTAGATAAATGACTGTAGGAAGGGGATCAATACAACATTATAACGTAGATAAAGAATTGGCTAGATGGGAATAGGCAGCAGGTTGTGCTAAAAGGTGAGTTGTTGAATAGGCATTATGTTATTAGTGGGGTTCGTCAGGGGTCAGTCTAGAGACCAATCTTATTGAATATTCAGTATAGAGGAGGATTGGAATATAACACAAGAAGATCTGGATGACTTGAAGATTAGAGTCAGAGAAATGGGATGAAATTCAGTAGGTCAAAAAGAAAGTCATGCTTTTTAGGGTCTAATAATAAGAATCTCTGCTGCAATCTGGAGGCAGAGGAGGGAGACCTGGGTGTGGGGGTTCATCACAGGGTGATTATGAGCCACTACCGTGGTGAAGCTGTGAAAAAGGCAAATGTGGTCCTAGGAAGTTTGATTAGGCAAAGCATTTCCATGAGAGGGAAGTATTAATGCCATTGTAGAAAGCCCTGGTAAGACCTCATTTGGAATGTTGCGTACAGTTCTGATCTTCTGGGTTCAAGAAAGATGAATTTAGAACTGGGACTAGAATAGCTAGTAGATTGATGGGGAAATGGAGGGCCTACCATACAAGAGTAGACTAGAAGAGCTTGGCTTGTGCAGACTCACAAAGGCTATTACTGTTCTCTATAAATACATTGGGGTAAATACCAGGAAAGGTGGAGAGCTGCAAGATAAAATAGGTATGAATGGGCCATGAGCAACTTCAGGCTGGAAATCTGAAGGTTTCTGACCAGAGGGGTAAGGTTTTGGAACAGCCTCGTAATAGAAGTGGCGGGGGCAAAGAATTCATTTTAAGAGACAGCTGGACAAATGTATGAGTGTGGTTGTATGACACGATTGGTTGTGATGATAGTGGGCATGGCTCAACATCCCTATGGGTCATTTCCAGTTTATATCTTACTATAAGATTTACTCTATATTGTTCAAGTCTTTAACTCAATTTTTGTTTTACTCTGTCAAATATATAGTAGATATGTCGCAAGCTTTTGTCAGCAGATGGCTCCCTATTACACAAAATAAGATCTCTGTTGCTCAGGTTCTTAACTCAATTTTTGGTTTTCTTCATTTAAATCATTGCTCTGAGATGGTGCTAGGGTTTGGGGTTCAGAAGGCAGGCTGCCCCAAGGAGAGAGGACTACCCCAGCCCTTTCTCACTGATACAGCTTGGGCCAGCTGACAAGCACATTTACATGGCTGCAGCAGCTCCAGTGGGCACAGCTGGGGGAGGGGTGCATGTCCCCAGGCTAGTGCAGATCTTGGTTTGTCAGCCCCTTGCACTCCCCAGCCAAAGTGAGGAATGAAGCTAACTGTCCTTTTCCCTGGCTCCCTGACATAGAGGAATAGCCAGCAATGTCCCTGTACAAATTGAGGGGAGGAGGAGAGCTTCAGCCCCCCTCTGCCCTTCCTAAAGGGAGCCTGGGGGATGGCAGCCTGGTGATTGTCTTTTCTGTGTGGCTTTGAGAAGCAATCCCATTTTCCTGGCACAAAGAAACCCTTAGTTTAAGTTATGAGAAGAGGAAGCTGCATACCAAATTTGGTAGTCCTAGCTCTTACTGTTGAGGAGTTCTTGAACACACATATGTGCACAGACACAAAACTCTGTGAAATATATAATAGATGGTCCTAAAATTTGTGCTTCATAGTTTCAGCCAGTCTCAGGCCAGGGTCGGAAAGGAATCCCTTCCCCTCCCCAATGTGTTCTGGAAAGGTTTTTAATAGGGCTGTCAAGTGATTTAAAAAATTAATCACTATTAATCATTCAGTTTTAAAAAAAAATAATTGCGATTAATCGTGCTGTTAAACAATAAGACTCTAGCTGACCCTGGACTCTGTGCAGTGCTGCTTCTTTGAAATGCCACTGTGGCATTTCAAAGGGGCAGCACTGTGGGAGCCTGGGATTAGCTGGAATCCCCAGCTGACCCCAGGCTCTGTGCAGCACTGCCCCTTTGAAATGCTGCTGTGGTGTTTCAGAGGAACAGCGCTGCATGGAAACCCCTGCGATTAATGCACGTTAAAAAATTAACGCGTTAATTCTGCCCTGTGTTAATAGCAGGCGTTAACATGTGTTAATTGACAACCCTAGTTTTTAATCTTCTTCCAAAGCATCAGCGATGGCTTGGCATTGCAATATTGGATGGGCAGACGGCAAAGGGCTCTGAGGTAGCACTGAGCGTTCTCTTTCTCAGTTGATTGGCTGGCTTGTTCTTGCTCACATGCATTAGGTCCTACTGTGAGCCATGTTTCCTCAGGTCAGATTGACTTTGACCATAGGTGCTTTACGCAGGCCACTTGTCAGGATTATTTCGGAATATCTCGTAATCATTTCTATGTCAGTGCAGGGACTCAGACACTGGCACTCTTCAGTCCATCCTAATCTCTGTATGTGGTGCAGAATGTTGAGCCATGCCCACTACTATCAACCAATTATGTCATATAACATCACTCATAAATTTGTCCATCTGTCTCATAAAACAAATTACATTGTTTGCCTCTGCAACTAGTTTAGTCTCCTGTGAGCAGCAATGCATTGGTCTAATAAGGGTTGTTGGATTGAGTGTGAGAATACTAGGTGGTGTTAGTGGCCTCTGATATGCCAGTGTAGATGATTCAGTGGTCTCGTCTGATCTTAAACTCTGACTCTGCATGTTACGCTTTCAGTAAGCCACTTCTTCTGTAAAGCAAAAACTAATATTCTGAATCATGGATTTCTAATATATTAAAGGCATCAGTCTGATTTCTTGTTCGAGGTGTTCATTACTGTTAAAACTGTATATTATGTTTGTTTCATATATATACTTTGCAGTGCTTTTTTTGTGATGGTACGCACCAGCATGGCCTACCATCACCTTGTTTTGGGAGCACTCACTGCTTTCTTCTGGCACAGCCCCCAGCCGGCCCTGGGAGCGAGCACTCGTGCCATGCTTGGGACATGTAGCAATTAAAGGGACCATGACTCTTTTTTTTTTTTTTTTTTTGCTTGACAAAACCCTAGTACCAGCACTTTTTTTTTTTTAAACAAAAAAAGCACTGATACTTTGTATCTAAACTCCAGAGTCTGCTTTAAGACTCTTAAAGATGGTCTGCAAAGGGGGAGTGGGAAATGTGGATTTATGCCCACTTCTGCTGCTTTATGGTGTGTAAAGAAGCTAGAAAAGTCACTAAAAACACACATTCCCTCTTCTTAACATTAAAAATACCAGTAATAATGAGTTTTGTTTTCCATGTTGTTATGCTGGACTTGGTGGTGGGCTCGGATGCGCGTTCGTTAGCTTTCAGTTCTTATTCAACAGCGTGCATGTGGAATCTTGAAGTTTCTTCCTCCAAGTACTTATAAGATACTTGAATTACAACATTTAAAACAGTTTGAATAACAATCACTTTCCCCCTAAATCAGGATTTACTTCACTAGTATGTTTACTAGTTCTTCATAAGAGTCTGCTAAGCAAGAACGAGGTAGACAAGGCCTGAGTTTCTGATTTTTAAAAAAATATAAAGGAAGAGGGAAATCTTGTTAGACTTTGTTTCTGGAATATCATGAAACAAACAGCTTTCCCTTTGCAGGTCACATCTGAAGTACGTATAAAATCTGTATCTTATTAGAGTAAAAGGCATATGCTGTGACTGGTGGGTAATGTTGGTAGAGCTGAGTGTGAAGTATCATTGATGTGATCAGTGAACTTGTAACTTTGCTGTCTTCTATGTAGGGATCAAGGAGTCAGACACAGGCCTGGCCCCTCCTGCCCTCTGGGATCTGGCTGCAGATAAGCAGACTCTCCAAAGTGAGCAGCCACTGCAGGTAGCCAGGTGTGTATATTCTGTGGATTCTGTCATAAGAGCTATAGGGTATTATAAACTCCATAACATTTACAATTCTGTTTGCATCATCTGTTTTCTTCCCATGTGACACTTGGTTAAAACTTTGATCCTTAGACATTTCTGAGGTGCTGCTCACTGTGGTATCTAAGTGCTCGGATGTTAACCTTAGTGGAATATGAGAAGTATGTCATAGTTGGAATAGTGATAGAATTGAGTTGCAGCACTACAAACATACTACCTATATGATTTCATAAAGGCACTTAAGAATACAAACTAACAAGCAGCTTAAATTGTCTGTTTTGTGGCCTGCATTAGTTAACTATCTCTTCTTCTAGGTGTACAAAGATAATCAATGCAGATTCGGAAGATCCCAAGTACATTATCAATGTAAAACAATTTGCCAAATTTGTGGTGGACCTCAGTGACCAGGTAGCACCTACTGACATTGAAGAGGGGATGAGAGTTGGGTAAGTAAAGATATAAACTTCTATGACCAGTAAGTTTAACTAGGCAGAAACTTCCTTTCCTGTAAGATGTCGTGGTACAGTATCAGTTTAGTGTTCTGCACACAATCATATTGTTTGATCAAAAGTCATCTCATATGGCTGAAATGTAACTATATACACAGGAGCAAAGCTAGTCAGAAACTTTCTGAGGTCTTCTGCTGGAAAATGCTGATTTGTCAAACTAATGTGCCACAGGATGAAATTCTGATACAAACAGGCAGGGTTCAGAAATCTTGGCTTACTGCCAGCTTGCCTGCCCAGCTCTTTGGCAGCACTTCAGTAGGCTGATGGAGAGCAGAGAACCCCAGGCTGGCTGCTCCTTGGCACCTGGAGTTCCAGGCTCATGACTTTTCAGCAGTCTGGAAGCCATAGATGCCTAGACTGCCCACTTGGTGGTCTGCTGGGGTTCTGGGTAGTTCAGGGATCTTGTTCAGGGAACATCAGGAAATGTTTCAAAAGGCCTATTTCTACTTTTTTCAAAACAGACTTTGGAATTCATTTCCATTTTCATTTTTGGTTCCATTTTAGAATAATTTTTATTTTTAATTCGGGAAGTTTCTGTGGAAGTAGAATTTGGTTTTAGACAGTAGTTCTTAGCGATGGGGTCACGCTCATGCTGGAGAAGAGAGATTTTTTTATCCCCTTCATATTACAAAAGGTTTTTTAAAAAATTATAGTAGTTGTATTAGTGTGAGGAATGTTAAAATGAAAATAATGCTCCTTGTCCTTCCCATCAGTGTGGACAGAAACAAGTATCAAATCCATATCCCCTTGCCTCCAAAGATTGATCCAACGGTTACTATGATGCAGGTAAGAACTCCCTTTGCTGTTTATGCTTTTTTCAACTTGTCTACCACTTATCTGTTTGAATTCTACTATTGCTTATCTAAAGACCTAGGGAGACAGACTTGCAATGGAAAGTTGTTTAAATGTGTATGCATCTGTTACGCAGGTGGAGGAAAAACCTGATGTCACTTACAGTGATGTTGGTGGTTGCAAAGAACAGATTGAAAAGCTGAGAGAGGTGGTTGAAACCCCCCTGCTTCATGTAAGTAACTCTTAGATTGTGTGTGACTCAAAGTTTTGATAAGATTTTCCACGTCATGGTTCTCCAAGTACTGAGATGTTTGAATGTAAGCATTGCAGCAAACCTAGCAAAGCAGTTTTTTAGTGGATTATTTTTTTATTTCATTAGCAAAGCTGATCTGATTTACCACCCATCTGCACATAAAGTTTCTAACATTGTTTCTTCCTTTACAGCCTGAGCGGTTTGTTAATCTTGGGATTGAGCCCCCCAAAGGAGTACTTCTCTTTGGGCCTCCTGGTACAGGCAAAACCCTCTGTGCCCGTGCTGTAGCTAACAGGACTGATGCCTGCTTCATCAGAGTGATCGGATCTGAATTGGTGCAGAAATATGTAGGAGAGGTAATAGCAAATTCTGTGTAAAAGATGGAACATGCTAGGAATGCTAATGGTTAACTGCTTAGCCGGTAGTGGCTGGAGCAGGTGGGGGGTGCTGCAGCCCATCTGCAGGGGCTGGGAGGGTGGGGGTGTGCCACTGCTCCCTTCCCCATTTAATCAGTTAACAAGTTAAAATTAACATTTTACCAGTTAACCAATTAAAGAGGATTTTACATCCCTAGAACACATTGCAGACTCCTAATGGTGGAGGCCAAGCATTTTAATAGACATTGCAGCTGAATGTACAAGCTGAACCCCTCTAATATGGCACTGTCTGGCCCCGCAACATCTGTGGTCTGGCAGGATTTTAGATAGGTGGATGTCCACTTATGGGTGTGGCCAAGGTTCCCACAGTCCCATAAAGTTTGTTTATAGCCAACAGTCCTGGCTCTCAGTGTTCTGTGCTGATAGTTAGCTCTAAGTTACCCTTAAATGTCTTCTAAGAGCCCAGTAAGCTTTGCAAGTGTTGATAACTCTGCTAGACAATATTGACCTCCCATGGTCCGGCACATTTTCTGGTTTGGCACCGGTCATGTCTCAAGGGTGCTGGACTAGAGGTTCAACCTGTACCAAGTTTTGTAGGCTTGAGAAATAAAAGCTATCAAACAAACCAGTGAAGGTGATAGTTTGGTAATCCTAGAAGAGTGAAAGCTCCATATCTTGATTACTGTACGATTGAAATATTCATAAGCATTCATTGGCATTAGGTCAGCGCTAAATTATTTAAAAAATCCCACCCCAAATCATCATTAACTTCTCACAGAAATGACACACATCTGTTGTGGCCTCATACAGTTCATGTGAATGTTATAACCTTAACATTGGTGACAGCTGTAGCTTTGATTTTTGAGGTCTTGACATATAACCAGGTTGCTGCTGCATACTTATACTCTGCACCAGTTTATGGCAACATGGGGTAAAGTAGGTGCATGCCACTTGCAGACTGTCCAAGGGGAACAAGATAACTGAGAGGTTTGGTGATGGTATATGATATGATACCTTTTGCCCCTAGCTCATGTTGAAGGTCAAAAGTTGGTCAGTGCCTGTATGGAAGAGGTGATGGTCTCTGTTCGATTCCTGGTATGACAATGTCCATACCAAAACCAACCATGATAGCTAGGCCATAGCAGCAGGTAGGAGAGGCTAGATCTAAAATTTGAACTACCTGATCCACTCATAGCAGTGGTCTCTGCAATTTAGGATTGAGTAGTATATGGTGCTGTCAACAGAGCGCTGGGGTGGCCATGAAGGGATCTGGGTTCTATTTCAGCTATTTCTCCACATCTTGGTTACTGTACACTTGAAATTATCACAGTAGCAGCTAAGAGAGGCTAGCTCCATTGCTGGGTAACCTTGGGCAAGTCACTTCATCTCCGTGCGCCTCCACTTCCCCATTGGTAAAATTAGCATAATGATACTGGCCACCTTTGCAAAGCGCTTTGAGATCTGAGTGAAAAGCACTGTGGAAGTGAAACATTTTTGGCAGCTTGTCTGACTGCTGGTTGAAGTTCATCATTTTACTGGGCAGTTGGTTTGGAAGCTTCCACAAATACTAAACTTATAAGAACTTTTAAAAAAAAATTGGTAATAACGTTGCTTGTTAAATACTGGTGTCTGTGTGTGAGCTCAAGAGAAGGTACCTTCAGGGGCTCCCAAGAGTTGTGTGAATCAAAAAGTTGAAGTTGTTTTATAATTAGAAACTCATGATCATCACTGGGAAAGTGTGAATTTGCTTTAAAATTTTAAAAGCCGGTCTATAACAAAATCTTATACTTTCTATTAGGGAGCTCGAATGGTTCGTGAACTCTTTGAAATGGCCAGAACTAAGAAAGCATGTCTTATATTTTTTGATGAAATTGATGCCATTGGAGGTAAGCTTCCCGCAATCATAGCTTATTTTTGGTGGCAAACTTTTAAAACTATTACAAGACAATTCCTTGATTTTATAATTCTCTCTTCACATTGTAATTTGTAGTTATCAAGATGTTTGCATTCCTTACATTATTACAGCTGTGTAAACTTGGGAAAACTGTTACTCCAAACTCAGTTTTGCTATATTTACTGCAGAGGAAACTATCAAGAAATAGTTAATAAAATATTAACTCTAATCCCAAATGCAAATCCTTTATTTCTATAATCAAAATACAAAGTAACTAAACTTAAGACAGGAGATCTTACAAATATGGTATGAGCAAGTTGCTAAATAGTTTAATTCCTAAACATTTAAAAAAATGTTTAACAGAAATTAAACTGAATCTAAACTTCGCATTTCTTCACACTTCTTCTGAAACCTGTCTTCCTTAACAATCTCATTTGTTTGTATGCTTGAGTGCTGTTCACAAAAGCTGACCTTCAGTTCTTTAATGATGCCAATGAATTTTGTAAACCTAAGGAATGTAGGTGTGCTCCTCACTGAGGAGAGCAATATCCATCTTTCTCAAACGAGAGAGAGAGAGAGAGAAATATTTTGCCTACTTCACTTATCTGAAGATGATGCATTCCAAATAAGCAAGGATAAATGTTTTGGTAATTGTCATGAATATACATTCAGCTGTGACTGTTAATATTCTGTCCTTCATTTGTTTGTAAATGCAATGGGATTTATCCTTACTATAAAAGTGCATTTTCTACAACTTGATGTGTAATTGTCTACTCTCTGCAGGTGCTCGTTTTGATGATGGGGCTGGAGGAGACAATGAAGTGCAGCGTACTATGCTGGAGCTGATCAACCAGCTGGATGGATTTGATCCGAGAGGCAATATTAAAGTGCTGATGGCAACAAACAGACCTGATACCTTGGATCCAGCACTGATGAGGCCTGGGAGACTGGACAGGAAGATTGAATTTAGCTTACCTGATCTTGAGGTTAGAACTGCTTGTTTTCAGTGCTAAGCACAGTGAGAGAGCAGAGCAGTAGTGGTTTCAGACTTTAATAGTCTTCTGTAGTTTAGAGAGGTAACAATCTCACTTTTTTAGGAGCTGTACACTTGAACTTCATTGGATCAAATGTTCAAAAAAAGCCCTCCACCTACACTGTATAAGAGTCCATCTCCACAGCCCTAGAAAGTAACAATGCTGTGCAATGCGCGTCCCAAATCAACAAATCCAGACGCTGTTGGACCAAATCAGGAAATAGATTCTAAGTTGTAGCCCCCGCCTCTTGATTTACATTACAAGGAGAGAGAAGGTCTCTTGTGACTTATTGTCAAGCACCTTTAATTAGTATCTTTACTGTACATCAGACTCTTTCTTTTGCTCAGTTATGCCAGTTCAAAAACAAGTGTTCTGGCTTTGTAGCAGTAGGTGGAGTATGAAACAAAGACCGTCTCCCTATCTGAAGCTGTGTTTAACCGGGCACTGGCTGAACATTCTGTTTTGCTTCCTCTCTCCCAGCATATTCTTTTTTCACCCACACCATTGAATTTCTGTTTTTAGGGAAGAACTCACATATTCAAAATTCATGCTCGTTCAATGAGTGTTGAAAGAGATATAAGATTTGAGTTGCTGGCTCGACTGTGTCCTAATAGCACAGGTAAGTTGAATTCTATGACTTGCACGCTGATTCTGTTTTGTGTAAAATGCTCGATGTGTTAGTGTTAAAATCCATCGGTCTATTTCTTTGAAAGGTGCTGAAATTCGCAGCGTTTGCACAGAAGCAGGCATGTTTGCCATCAGAGCACGTCGAAAAATTGCTACAGAGAAGGACTTCTTAGAAGCTGTGAACAAAGTCATTAAGTCGTATGCAAAATTCAGTGCTACACCTAGATATATGACCTACAACTAATTACTTAAAATTGAAGGAAAATATGTTCTGATTGTGTTTTCATAGAAAGATTAACAAAGCCTGAGTAACTGCTAGGATGTGTTTGCTGTCTAATCTCGTGCAGAGTCTAGAAATAAAATATTTCATTCCAAATTATAGGGTTGTAGTAAGTATTTTTTTTTCTTTTAAGAATTGATGTACTAGGAAGTCATGGAAGACACTCTGCTAAAAACTTAAGGATGAAACCAATCAGATTAAGTTGAATACACAATCCAGATTCACTGTTTTAATAAGTTCTTGGTTTCTGATGGTGCCCCTAACAGGCTAAGTGTTGCACACAAAAATAAAACATTGTCCTTATCATAATTTAAAAACCACATAGCAAGGAAGGTACAGTATGGTGCTAGATTACTATTAAAAGTGAAACCAAAACAACAAAGAAAAGTAAAGTTTTAAGACAGTGTTAGCTGGGCTAATGAAAATCAATGAATCTGTTTCTAGTTCATTTTCAGTTCTTTAGTACAATACCACTATGCTGTACTTAAGAGAAAAATTTCCATGTTTGTTTTTTTTTAAACCCAACAAATCTTAGACACCTTAGGTCTGTTCCTTTCTATTTTTATCATAAAACTTGCTAAAATGTAAGTTTAACTGACTTGTTGTTTCCCACTTTCTGCCTTCCAATTCCTGGTTGCTGGCAGAGACTGGAGTAGGCTAGTTAAATTAATTCCACTCCCAGGAGTTTGTTTTGATGGCTAAAGAATAGTCTGAGGCTCCCTCTCAACAGCTGGATTTTTAAAGAAAAAACCTAGAACTTGGCTGCTTGGAGCAAAGTTGTTCAAGAGGCTGCTTCAAAGATAGTGGAAGAGCATTGCGAGCCCAGCCTGCACTTACTCCTAAGCTCTAATGCTGCTGCTGCTGCAGTTGTGCTCTAGCAGCTGAATTATAAACTCAGTTGTTGAAAGGTGGATAAAGGTTTGTAAAATGTGTTTAACCGTGAATGTTGGTGGGAAAGGCACTAAAAGGAGACAGAATTAGTCTAAACAAACAAAAAAGCTTCTTGCTGTAATTTTAAGGATCGAGAGCATGCCTGGAAACCAAAAAAGACTGTGTGACTGAAAGTCAGTGAGCAAAATGAAGGGATGGATTACTTTGCCCATCGCATTTCTGGCATTCTTAGTTAATGGGATAAAGTTGCATGGGAAGGACTGAGTGTTTCATCATGGTCTGGGACCCAAGGCGGGGCTTCTATATCCTTATTCTGAACTGTCCTTACCAAAGTGAGAGATGCTGTCACCACCTGCTCTGGCTGGGGCATTACCTTTTAGTTCTTGCTGTCATGCACCATATGAGCTGCTTCTCTGCCTTTTTTCTTTCCTGTCCCTCCCCTTTTGCCTCATGAATAAGCACCTTGCAGAGGGAGCTAGCAAGCCTGTGTTGTTTGAAACAGGTTCTCAATTTGGGGGGCATGAAAAGGCAGAGCAGTGAGTACATGTTGACAGCTCTGAAGACATAACTGTAATAAGGGAGGGACAGTATGGTACTACCACCCTTCTCTGTACTGGAAGCAGTGCTGCCTTCCAAACTCAGCAGTCAGAGAGCTCTATACTTATTTATGCCTTGTTCTAATATTTAGTGAGTTGTATAAGTACATTAAATAACAGGTGTACGGCATGAAAAAGTACTGACAAGAGTGGAAAGAATAAAGAAGTGTGGGTACTGCTTGTGACCAAGGAGGCAGCTAGAAGTTTGGCTGGTCTTGGTAGGGTTAATAAGCCTGTGCTCTGTTTAAATTGCTCCAGTGCTGAGGCTACAACTGAGTCAACCTCAGACACTACATTTTCTAACTGCTGCTTGTGTCTAAGAGAAAGCAGCATCACAGACAAAAGCAAGCAGAGTTAGAAAAGGATAACCATATCAGTTCATTATTTGGGACATTTTAGAAAAATCTTAGGTTATGTATCTCCTGCAATTTCTTATCCTTTCAAAAAAAGGTGGAGTTAAACTTTATAGCTTCTTAAACTTCTGGTCCAGATTTTCCAAAGTAATTAGAGCTCTGAGCACCCAAATTGATACTTGTTAAAGATAATTGATCTTCCATTGACAAGTGTCATGAATCACTTTTGAAATCCATAGGCATTAGCTCATATATTAAAGAATTTCATCTCCTAAAGCAGTGCTTCAGGATTTAAAAAAAACCAGTCAGTTGAACCCCTCTTTATTTAGGAAGTTGAAGACAGACCATTTTGACAACTAAAAAACGGTACAGCTAAAAAATATACTGCATGTTTGGTACAAAAGGACTGTTAAACTAGAGTAACATCACAAAATTTACCTTGGCACTAGAATAAAAATGTTCCTGTGATACATTAAGTACATTCACTTAATCCTTTTTAATTCCAGTCATGGTTTCCTTGCTGATGCCAACTCTGCCTATCAGTGCTGCTAGGCAAGGCTTTTACCTCCTCTTCTACCCTGAGCAGCATGACCAACTAAATACAGACCTGACTGTATTGTCCAAGAGCACAGAACCTTTGTTATGATGGCATTAACTGAAGGGTCATTTTATGATTAAGAAAACTGAAAAAAAATGTACTGTAAATACCTGGGTTAAGACATTCTTTTTACTATGTTTCATTTTAATTGCAGTAGCTGAAGTGAAAATTGTAAAGAGAGTAGGGAGTTCCACTTTAAGCAATGACAGCATCAGGGACTACTTAAATTTGAAGAAGTTCAAATACTTTAAGTTTTGTATACTTAAATCAATGAAAACTTGATATTGCAAAGCATTTAAAAGCATGCTCAGGGACAGGCCTGCACTGGCAGCACTATGGTGCGGAAGAGATTTAATTTACTTGCCTGTAGAAATTTAAAAAGGGATGGCCAAGTCACACCCCGTTTAACCAAAATTATTCTCAACCATTTACTTCTTGGTAATTCTTTGCTATTTTCTAATAGGTATGACTCAACTGTAGCACTAGAATTGTGTAGTAGGAATAATGTACAAGTTATGTTTGATTTGAAATTCAGCCAAAGAGGAGAACGTTGACAGGTTAAATATAAAAATAGGAACATCGTCTACTATCCAGCTTAAGAAAACAGCAGTTAGTGATACCAACATGAAATGTCAGAAATCCAGCTATGAGAGGTATAGTTTTGAAGAAGAATCTATTCTGTGTACATACTGGTGGCAGTTTTTGAATATGATTAAGAAAACCATTTAAGACAGTGGTAGACTGCATTGCATTGGCAATTGCAGAAAAGGTATTTTCTGCAAGATCCCACTTTGCTGTAAACTGTGACATCAATTTGCCTATTTACTGCACTCCATGTGTTTCAATATTTTATCCAAAGTGAACTAATATGCAGCGTAGTGCAATATCCTCCAATGCCATGTGTCTAAGCTTAGTCCCCATCCCCACCAGGATGCTCTACTAGCCTGTCCACTGTAAAAAAACATTATTTTCAAAGAAAATTGCATGTTGTCTTAAATTACACCTGGATTCAGGTAAGGAAGAGCACAGTTCAAGTATTAAGGCAGCAAACTGTTCATTATTCCTGTAGCAAATAAACTACCCCGCCTCTATACCCGTAGACACGAATAGTCTTAGGCTCTGTTTATACTGTGCAAATTAAGTGGTGGAAGAGTGTCCCTTTCTCAGGAATAAAGAGATTTCAGTTCTCCATGTGTGACTCTGAAGAACTAACAAAGATATCTGAGGCAGTTTGTGGAACAGACACAATCTTCAGCTGGCAGGAGAGAACAGCATCATGAACGGTGTGAAACAGCAAGTTTCTGGTAGATTTTTCAAAAAAATTAAGTCGGGTTAGGTCATCCATAACAGGGCCTGTAAAGCAAATATATAAACTGTAACCAGAGAATACATCGCTCTCATGCCTTGTATTATTGCTTAGAGTAACTAAGAGAAAGGAAGATAGCTTGCAGCTTTCCTAGCCTCAAGTTTTTCTGTTCAAAAAAAGGTTTGAGACAAATGCAAGCCACATCATACAGGTAAAATACACAAGATTTAAAATGTACAGCTGCGTAGATTTCTAATTAAAGATGTATTATAGGATAGCTCAGCAGTTTGAGCATTGGTTATGTGCTCAATCCTTGAGGGGGCCATTTAGGGATCTGTCAGGGATGGGTACTTGGTCCTGCCATGAGGGCAGGGGACTGGACTCAATGACCTCTTAAGGTCCCTTTCAGTTCTGAGATAGCATACACACAATAGATGGAGATATACCTGACACATCCTCATCCAATTCTCATATAGTGATAATCAGTCTCTGGGAGAAATGATAAACTTCCAAATGTCAGAAATTAGAAACATTATTGCACCTAGTTCTCCTCACACTAACTATAACAGAATGAGCTAGGTCTGATCTACATTACAGCAGAAGTTGAATTAAGATATGCAACTCCAACTATGTTAATTACAGAGGTAGAGTTGACATGACAGAACTTAAATTGCATTTCCATGCCATCCACACAAAAGGAGGGTGAGGGAGTCCTGGCGGCTTCCCTTCTTGTGAGGAGGAGGAGTACAGCACTGACAGGGGTGCCCTCTGAGTTCAGTGAATGCCAACCCTCCAAACTCTGCAACTTACCACTGCAGCCAGCTATACAAAGACACACACCAACTTCTTCATATTCTTTTATAACCTGCAGAAGTATAAATGGAGGTTTACTCTTTAGAAATACCCTTTGTACATATCACAATTCCATTGGTATAAGACCAACCACAAAATGTATTTTTAAAGGGAGGGGTTCAGTTGTTTAACTTATTGGCTCTTGCACAGAATTACCTTCTGCCCCTTACAGCGCGCGCACACACTTTGTAGTTTAACTTGACCTGAGTAGCACAAGGTATTTACACATTCCCCAGAAGATCAGCGAAAACTTAACTTTGATGCTAAAACCTAAAGTAATTAGAGTTAATGCAAGATCATCTTATTTGGCCCTCTTAGTGCCCTGAAAAAAAAAAAAAGTATTTTGGTGGAGAGAACATGAAAGATGCCACTTACTGATTTTAACATTTTTGCTCCAACTGAATCTACAAAGTTCACTGGTGTAAAGTCCAAAATTATATAGTGAACATTTGTCACTGGCTCCATAAACTGTTCAAGTTCATCAGGAGATGTGCCTTGTGCATTAACATCAGCAGATTTTCCATTCAGGGGTAGTTCATCATTTATAACCTCATGCTTTACGCTTGTTTCCATGTCATTAGTCTACGAGAAAGAGGAACACCCAAGAGCTTAATGACAAGCAGATACACTTGCAATATTGATTTTTCCACACGCTTCCTTCAGGCTCTCTCATGATCTATGGCTTCACACCACTGTCGCACACCCTCACATTTTCCTGTTCACAGGATTTATACCAGAACTTAGATCTAGCTCTCCTCCCCCATCCACCGCCTTCTTTACATATGCCAATTGTATGTAGCAAATTCAAACAGATGTCAGACATGACCTTGGAGTGAATTATAGTTTTCATTCAAAACCTTCCATCAGCATTTTCCCATCTCCCCAGCTATAGAAATAACCACACTGGCCCAGCAGTGTATTCTGCTACATCATACATATTCATGAATACAAATTGCAAGGGCCAAAATCTTGAAAAATAACCTAAAATTAGGTTCTTGATCCCCTATTTAGGCACCTGCCTGATTTTCAAAACCACTGAGCATCTAACAGCTTCCAGGGTTCATCAATGTGCACAAGTTTTAGACCATCCTTGTCAGCACACACTGCTTTTCCGCAACCCTTCCTTTTCCTTAAAGTCAATATGTTGTTCTTGAGCACAGAAACGGAAATATTTATATTTAACTGGCTATTACTTTGAGTTAATTTCAGATTAGCCCACACTAGCTCAGATAACCCCAAATATGCCTACTGTGAAATTTCAACACCTTTCTGTAAAGCCTCGGGCCATTGTCAATCAGGATACCAGTCTAGATGGAGCTAAAGTTTGATCCAGCATGGCAGTGCCTCTGTTCCTAGATCATAAAAGCAGCCAGCCCCATTTCAGAGAATTCTTTAAAAACAATTCTTCTGCGTGACATTCACTTATTTGGATGTAGTTTTTTCAACCAACCATCTGTGCTGCACATCATACCTAAGCCTTCCTGCTTCAACTAACCTTGTAAGAATGGTGCATGAAGAACTCACACAATAAGTTAAGCTGATAGACAAAAAAATACAAATAGTTACTGTGGCACTTACAAGCTTCAAAACTGCTTTCTTTCTGTGTTCATTTGTCTGCTTTAGTTCTTTGGCATGCCTTTTCTGGGCTTTTTTCTTTGCTGCCAATATAGCACATGGATCAACTCCAGTCTACCACACAAGGAAAGGCATCATCAAAGGAGGTTCAACTTGTTAGGACCATCATGCTACTTATTGAAAAAGTCAAATTCATTCACCTTAATATATTATAAGATTACATTATACAGCTTTCCTTAAAGGGGAAATATACAAAAAGAGAAAATCTTTGGAATCATCCTTTTCTAAATTAAGACAGTGACAAGTTTCAACAGAACACTGATTGAGTGTGAGATTTATAGGGGGAAATGCTGTCAGATATAAATCGTCAGTGCCATTTGTTTTGGGAAAACAAGCACCACCCACCTCAACTGTACAAGATTCATCTTGGTAGCTACAGAAAAATGTTTAAGAGATTAGTATGTGTGTCATTCCCTGATGATGCAGTCCCCTAAACAGGTACGTTATTGGGTCTAAACCCCTCCTTCTCAAACAGGAAGGCATTCTGGTGGTGGGTGAAGTAACCAGTATGTGTCAAAGAATCAAACCACAAGTGAATTTCACATTCACCCCCTAGAAAATACCATTCCTATAGCGAGCAAATAGGCTTTACCAATAGAACTGAAAGATGATGCACAAAAAGCTTAATCTTAAAGCTTTTTGGAGACCAGTTCCCTCTTGAAATAGTGGAGAGGATATTAAGGAATTGGTTTTATTCACCTTTTTCTTCAGCGCATTTGCATACAATTCACTATTGGCAAAATAGAGGGAGGCATTGGCCTGAAATATTCTTATTCCAGGATATTCTTTCACCTAAGGAAAGAAACATTACAATACACAAAATTAATACTTATTCTGGAAGTAAAGCACGCATATTTTTGCCACATACATGGTCCTAAGAATGATCATAAATGTCCATTGTCCGAACCACAGAGTACACAACACAAGCCAACCTCCCACTGCACGTGGATGTCACTGGATATCACCCACACCAATGGCGTTTCTAAATCAGGCAGTGACAGTCATGGAACAGAGTGCATGATGGTGAGCATGCTGCAAACTGCCACCAGTGCCGCTGTATGGAAAGTAAATTAGAATGACCTTCCCATAGTCATAATACAATAAAATACTGAGTGAGATCAATACCACATTTATATTTTTAACAATTAAATAAAATAATTTAAAACTGAATTAAATATTTGTAGAGTACTCTCGTTGCTGTAAACACTAGATATTTAATATCAGAAAATCATGCAGTTCTAGAAATGCTCCTCTTCTCCTTCCTCTCTATTGTTTTTTTTATTTCTTCCTTTCTTGACCTGCTTTATAGTGTCCCCTATATTACAGGCTGCAACCTGTAATACCCAAAAGGGGTCATGCCTTTGGCAAATGGGGTCATGGGTTCAACAGGACAGATTCAGCCCATGAGGTGATGCCGTCTGCCCCTGAACACATCTAGACCTGCTCTAAGATCAGTGCTGGGCAAAATATGGCCTGAGGGCCGGAACCCACCCGCGGACCATCCTGCCGGAGCCCTCAGATATGCAGCTGCACAGTTTAAAGTGCAGTCCATGCAGCTTTCTGATCTGCAGCGAGGGGAAAGCTTTGTGCGATCTCCCCACCCCCATCCCAATCTTCAGCTCTTATTGGCCAGAAACAACCAGCCAACAGGAACTGATCCCAGCCAATCTCTTAGCTGCTATTGGCTAGAAACAACCAGCCAATAGGAGCTGAGAGACTGGCCTTGGGGATGGGAGCAGTGCAAATCTCTTTCCCCTCAGGGAGTTGAGAGCCACATGGAGGGAGCAGCCTGCAGTTTCAAGCGGGGCTCCAGTAGGCAGCAAGCCCAGCCTGCCTTGGGATGCTACAGGGCTTCTGGCTTAGATTAGCACCTCCCAGCCAGAGCCTGCCTCTGGTATCCCAACTCCCTCCCTGACCCTGTACCCTCCCCTAAACCCCTCCCCCAGGCCAGAATCCTCTCTTGCACCCAAACACCCTCCCAGACCCCGCACCCCGTTCCCCTGCCCCATGTCACCACCCAAACCCTCTGCAGTCTGCATCCCCTTTTCCCCCTTCTCCCAGGTCACAGCTACCTTCCAGACTTTTTACCCTCTCCTTGTGTCCCTCCCCCAGGTCAAAATCCTTTCCTGCACCCATATCCCTTCCCCGACCCTACACCCTAATCCCCTGACCCAGGTCACAACCCCCTCCTTTGCCCAACCTCCATCCTAGACCTCGCACTCCCACCACAGAAAAGTGCGGCCCTTGACCACTTTCCAAAATCTTGGAGTGGCCCCTCACCAAAAAATTATTGCCCACCCCCTTACAAGATCATGAGGCCACCATTCTGACCTACAAAATAGCAGCCTCTACACATGTATGGTATGCGTGAGGTCATGCTGTGTGCAGACTGCCATTTGTGAAGCAGGGCACAAGATGACACTTCAGACACCACTTTGCCATGTGCATCATCCAGTTGAAACTTGAATCCAGAAGATCCTTATCTGTAGGCTACAGTCTTATCAACAGAACATCCTCTACCAGCTCAAGCAGAGGAGCTGTTCTAGCCTTTTCTTAGATAAGGACACTTATAAGCCAAACAGAGTCCTAAGGCAGGACCTAAAGCTTTGTTTATGCCATCCTGAGTACCCTGTTGGCACTCAAGCATACAGAATCATTGTAAGTCGTTGTCCACATGCTGCCCCTAGCATCACCACTCAGGGCCTTCCTGTGTGGCCTGGACAGTGAGTTCCTCTTCTTTATCTGTGATAAGAAACACAGCAGACTCATTTGTATGCAGAGTATCTGCTTCAGCCTCCAGCAGTGAATCCAGTCATGCAGTTATGAAAAACAAACAAGAATGCAAGATAGGTGTTTGCAAATATAGCAAGACTGGCTTGGAGTATGGCTTTGCCAGCATTTTTGTCAACAGAGAAAGGCCAAAATCGGTAATGTCACACAGTGTTATCTAGTGAAAGCATGAAGCTTAATGAGCTTAGACAACAGAAAAGTGGTCACAAGGAACAAAGGAAAACCAAGGTCATTTTTCCGGTATTAGAAAGGTTAACAAGTGCAATTTGTGGTAGCCATGTCTGTCCATGCTCCAAAAAGTTATAAGTTGAGGTAAATTACCTCAGATAGGCCCAGAAACCTCACACAACTGGCGAGATTAATTTTACCAACCACAATCAATATGACGACTTTAACATGTGAGGAAACCAAGGCAAACTCAAAGCCACACCGTTCTCCAGCTACAGGAAGCAAAGGTTTGAGGCAAGAGTAGAAGCAGAGAAAACACAGATGTTTTTGCTCTTCATATTGATGTGAGCACCAAGCATCGTGATGCATATTTTTTGGCTTGTGTAACACACGAGAGGGTACAATTCTTCAAGACATTCTCCCTCTTCTAAGACACAAACTGGCATAAGGAATGGCAAATATGTCATATAGGCAAGCCACAAACCAAGCCGGCGTGCTAAAGTCACTTCCTCTGCTGTGTGGACTCACTGCATAAGTCAGAGAACAAGTAGCATGTAAAGCGCAGAGTCCAGAACTGGTGAATTATTGCACAGGTCTCATCTACTGTGAACTACAGCAACACTTAGCATCTTTGGGCATATCTGTTGGCAAAACTGTGCAAAGTAAGTCTGAAACTGGGATCATGACAAGTTGTTCCACACTGAAGCTTGCTAACTTCTTGAGAGGAAAAAACACTGGGATGCATTTTTGAACTGAAAGACAATTTCTTAATAGTCTATGTGACCAAACGAAGATGTGCCTTGTTACCTGCATCACAGACATTTGGGAAGCTGAATGAAGTGAATACAGGTCTGCAAGAAACGAACACCCAGATCTTTCAGCTGACTGGTCAAATCACACAGGATTCATGAATAAAACTGTAGTCTGGAAAAATAATCTTTTGAAGACAATCTACAAATCCTTCCTGCAGCTTTGCAAGTTCTTGACTGACAATGGAATTATTCAGCATCTGACACAGAGGACAGTTGAGCATCTCAGCCAAAGGGAGGCACAGTGTGCATCCATTTTCCCTGACTTGGTCATGACAAAGTAAGACTGCATGTGAAATCCATTTCGGTGCAAGCTTGATGCCATGAGTTTGCCAGCAGCTGAAGCTGAACAGCTCACCAGACCTTCCTGCAATCAATTCTTGTAAGGAGTGTCTCCCAGAGTTGCAGTTCATCATTAAGAAGGAACACCCCCCGTACTCTCAACACACATGCCAAAATTGATGGTGCCATTTGTGAGCACATATTTTTTTGGAGCTGGGATTCAGCACACTAAACATCCATTAAAGTTTGGTATTGCTTTACTATTGATACCACATTAGAGATTAGCTGTGCAATTTCTACCATGTCTCCAGACTTCAAGAAGTTGCATCACTACACACAAATCTGTGTGTCACAGACTGCATTAAGCAACATACTTAATGTATAAACTCCTTGGATTCCTTTTTTATTGTTTTTTGTGATCTCCAACAGCAGCAAAGCAGCACAAAGTCTCAAAATGAGATCATGCAGGCAAAAAGTCTGGGAACCCTTGGGAAATAGAAGTCTCTTATTTTTATGACCCACTCATCCAATCTAATATTTCTCCCACAGCTAATTAAATGGGGCCAATAAAGGGAATCCAGTGATTCTC
Source organism: Pelochelys cantorii (assembly GCA_032595735.1). Classification (NCBI taxonomy): domain Eukaryota; kingdom Metazoa; phylum Chordata; order Testudines; family Trionychidae; genus Pelochelys; species Pelochelys cantorii. Next base: position 324,001,683 of record CM064326.1, on the reverse strand, counting down.
GTTGATTGACTCACAACTCTCGATCCTCACATCAAATCTGAGGGCCGGTGTTCACTGAAGATCAGACCAGTTTTGTCATAGGAAGAGATCTGAAAGATCCGACCTATGTTGGCTTTGCAGAAAAGATGCAATTTGCCGATGCTCTTAATGGGTCTGATTTGAGGAAAAAGCAGCATACTACTGGGTGTAAAAGAATCAGACAGCAAAAAGATGGCGTACTGCCTTGTGATTCTGAGCAGTGGATTTAATTTCCTTCAATGTTTCTAACAGCTCATCTGCCTTGGTGCTGAAAAGACTGTCTACTCTGAAGGAAAGATTTTCCACTTTAATCCTGGCATCTACATCTAGCAAAGAGGAAGGAAGCCAAGCACATCTCCTTAAGCTAACTGTGGATGCAAACATTCTGTTGAAAAAGTCCAAAACATCAAAGTAAGCCCCGAGAGCATGCTTCATCACATCCGTCCCTTTAGTCAAAGTACCGCTTGCCAGCCTTCTTTTTACTGCTAGGCAATCCGGGCAAACAGAGACCTCTTTTCTCACAAATGGAATTGGTACTGGGCCATTACCACCTGGTAACTGGGTACCTTAATACCAAGGGGAGAATGAAAAAAACCACCTCTCCTCCAGGGCATCTATCTTCTTCAGTTGTCAGCAGTATTAAATGGGTTTGGCTACTACTGACAGCAGCTACCACCAGGGAACAAGGCAGTGGGTAAACATGAAAGAAAAAAAAACCCCTTTTGTGGTATCTGGTGCAGTTTGTCTGCTTATTTAAAAAAAGAGAGGCTGGCAGGACACAAGGGTCACTCACCCAGTCGCAGGCTGCACGAAACCATTAGTATCAGCAGTGACAGCCTATTCCTGGGAGGCAAAATACAGGTGGCAGGATTCCTACACAGCTGCAGAAAGTAGGTTCAGTGTGAATGTCTTTAGGGATGTAAATACTCATTGAAACAGTTAACCAGTTAAAGGCTTAAAATTACAACCATTAACTGATTAACCATTGGTAGACTGGTGCAGAACAGCCAGGACTCGGGTCCCAGCAGGGCTGCAGTCCTGCTACCTCTGTGGGGGCAGAGGGCTGCTCCAGCCTGGTGTGCTGTGGGCAGAGGGCTGCTCCAGCCTCACCCTCTGAAGGTGGCCTACTCTAGGCTGGCCTGTCCTGGCCAGGGTCCTGCCACCGGTCTGTCACGGGCCGAGAGCTGCTCCAGCCCAGCTCGCTGTGGCTGGGGTCCTACCAGCCGGCCTGGTGTGGGCAGGGAGCTGCGCCAGGCTGGGCCTCTGTGGCTAGCTGTCCACTGAGGTTTGGAAAAGTCTGGTTAACCAGTTACTGAGTAAGCATTCTGGTAAGCCTAATGCTCACCAGGTAGCCTTTTACATCCCTTGCTGCCATGTGATCAACCACATCATGGAACTGCAAAGTGTCCTCAGAAGAGGCAAATAAAGAAGCCACATTTATCCAGGGACACATCAGGATGACAGCCTGTATCTATCCAACCTCCTCATCTTGAGAGTGTATCAGGCGTAAGAGCTTAACCCTCTGCTTTGCCTCAAGCTGCTGTGCTCCCAACTCCATTCCTCTTCCCAAATCGCTGCTTCACCTCTTCCCACCCCATTCCCGCCCTCCCCGCTCTCACTCCATCCTTTCCCTGTGCCTCCACCCCACCTCTTTCTGCCCCTTCCCCTCTTCCCCTATCTCCCCCAGAGCCTCTCAATGCTGCAAAACAGCTGTTTTGCAATTGCAGGGGGTGGGTGGGTAGTAAATCAACGGGGCTTGCTGCCAGGTGGGAGGCACCGGGGTGGGGGGCAAGTGGGGAGCTTCACTGCTGGTGGGTGTTGAGCATGCGTTAATTTTTTCCTGTGGGTGCTCCAGCCCCAGAGCACCCATAGAGTTGGCGCTTATATTATCAAGCACAACTGCCCGAGCTGCAGATGGATCTGGTGGAAACAGACCCAAGAACTGCACATCACCAGATCCTTATCAGATGAAATATCACCTTCCCATCCATAAGAAGGGTGAATCAAAAACTGTAGAGGGAAAATTCTATAAGGTCATGTCAGGATTGCTCCTCTCTCCAGTAGCTGGGGTCTGTCCATAGCTGGAGCAGTAAAGGAACGAGGAAACCCAGGCTGAACAGTCAAGAACCAGGAAAAATCAGGTTCTTAGTTTTTCCTCTTACCACTTCTGAGGCCCTGACCTTGGATCCACTATAGATCTCACTGGAGACAGCAGTTCCTGAAAGAGTCTTGGGTAGAAGCAGCATATATGAATCTGGAGAAAGACTAACAATTTTCTCTGCTCTTTTCAACTGAAGAGGGTACAAATTGCAAACACCTACCTAGTCTGTCTGTCCCACCATCCTCACTCTGATCTGATGACAGCTCAGGCATGAGACAAACATCCACCACCACAGTAAGAGACAACTTTAGATGCGAGGATTATTCTGAAACAGGAGGAAGGAGCCAGCCTCACAGATTGGGGGAGTACTGGATTCAGAGAAATACTCAGCTCCCCATCTCTGGTCTTCAAAGGGGAAAACAGAACTGACTGGTTTCAGAGACAGAACTGCAGAGGCCATGTCAGAATTGGACAGAGCCATACAGGCTGGTATCTGGCACTAACAGTGGTTGTCTTCTTCAGAGCCGATGCCTTTAGAGCCAACATGGCTCTAAGTTTCTTAGTAAGCAGGTGTTTTTTCACCAGCAGTGCCTTTGAAGCGTTGACAGCTTTAACAGAAGGAGGCAGCACCAAAGATCCCGGACTGGAAGCTTTAGACAGCCTAGAAGTACCTCCGGTCTGTTCTATCTCCCTTAGCACACACTGAGTACGACTGAACTCTCTGGTAAAGAGAACTCCCAGGAGGAGTATAGCCATACCCCTTCCACTTAAGCCACCTAAAGTGGTTGTCCAATGCCAGGGAGATTTGGCACAAAGCACATCTTTCTTAAAACCCAGCCTCTTCTTTGGTTCTGCCATTACATGAAGCCAACCTTACAAGCAAAATTGAACTATCTAGATTTTAAACACTACCTTGTACTAAAAGCTATACTAAAGCCAGGACATAAGGAATCACTCAAGGGAGGAGGAGGAGAGGGCGCATGTGCACTTTAACAGGCACTGCTTGAAAAAGATTTTACTTTAGGTGGCACCAGGTAACATTGCCTGTAAGTGGGATTTGAGAACATGCAGAACCCCTAATAGAAGCAGCTCCACCACTTTAAACTGAAATGCACTGGCCCAAAGCAGAGGTCTGGCATACCATACACAGCCCATGTACATGTTTACAACAGAGGTAGAAACCTTGGATAAGGGATTACTTAATACATTTAGCACAGCAACAATGTGGGTCTGCTGTAAATCTGTGTGGATATCAGCAATCCCATAGACATCTTGTCACTCCGTTCAAAGCATAGCAACTTCTGGTGGCACCAAAGCTTTAGGACATGAGTGAGGAATTTACGGCCTGCAACTGGGGGGGAAGGGAGGGGAGCACGACTCTAATCCTCAGCACTGCTGTTCCCACCTGCCCCTGGTAGAGCCCCAAGCTGAGTGAGAGTGAGGTGGTGAGTGTTTTTTTGTTTTTGATTGCTGGGAGCCAGCTTAGTGATTTTTAGAGAGATGGGGAGTTTTTTGGAGGGGGGGGCAGGGCTGCTCATGTTTGGAGACAGATCAGGGATGGGTTTTTTGTCTTATTGTTTGCTGCTTGTTGGGAATGAGATCAGTGAGTTTTGATTTTTGTCCCCTTCTCACTTGTGTGTGATCTCCAACTAATTTTTCTGTGGGTCAGTGGCCCTTAATTGCAAAAAGGTTGCCCACCCCGATTTAGGATTCCAGTATCATTCTTTTCAATGCAGGTTTGTAGAAGATATGCCCACATCTCTAAGTGGCTATCAGCCTTTCAAAAGTAGCTCCCCTGATGCCAAAGATAGCAAAAGGCCCACATTTCAATACCAAATAATGAATTTGTATCTACTTCCTCCAGAAAAACCTGTGTTCCTAAAAATGTTTAGGAAAGGAAACCAAAGTAATGTGAGCACTTGTGCAAATACCTAAATACTGCACAAGTATTAGCTCCAAGAGTGTCTGTGCAACCACCCTGAAGGCTTCTTTTGAGTTTGGGAAGCATTGCCCAAGAGCAGAATCATAGACTACTAGAACTGGAAGGGGCCTCGAGAGGTCATTGAGTCCAGTCCCCTGCCCTCACGGCAGGACCCAGTACCATCTAGATCATCCCTGATAGATGTCAGTCTAACCTGCTCTTCAGTATCTCCAGTGATGGAGATTCCACAGCCTCCCTTGGCAATTTATTCCTGTGTTTAACCACCCTGACAGGAAGCTTTTCCTAATGTACAACCTAAATCTCCCTTGCTGCAGTTTAAGCCCATTGATTCTTGTCCTATCATCAGAGGCCAAGGAGAACAATTTTTTTCCCTCCTCCTTGTGACACCCTTTTAAATACTTGAAAACTGCTATCATGTTCCCTCTCAGTCTTCTTTTTTTCTAAACTCAACAAACCCAATTTTTTCTGTCTTCGCTCATAGCTTATATTTTCTAGGCCTTTAATCATTCTTGTTGTTCTTCTCTGGATCTTCTCCAAATCTTTCTTGAAATGTGGTGCCCAGAACTGGACACAATACTTCAATTGTGAGGCCTAATCAGTACAGAGTAGAGCAGAAGAATGACTTCTCGTGTCTTGCTCACAGCACTCCTGTTAATGCATCCCAGAATCATGTTTGATTTTTTTGCAACAGCTTCACGCTGTTGGCTCATATTTAGCTTATGGTCAACTATGACCCCTAGATCCCTTTCAGCTTTACTCCTTCCTAGACAGTCACTTCCCATTCTGAATGTGTGAAACTGACTGTTCCTTTCTAAGTGGAGTATTTGCATTTGTCCTTAAACTCCTATTTCATCCTATTTGTTAACTATCAACATAAGCTCTGATGCAATATTTCTTTACAGTTACCAGTTCTCATAAACAGCTATAACACTTACTGCCCACAACCACCACTTCCCTAGCTGCTGCCCAGTTTCAGAATCTGCTGTTTTTTTATGAAATCACAGACTTCCTCAAAACATCTCCTGTATTCTTAGATCTCATTGATTACACTGCCTACAGCAAGGGCAATATCATGCAACTTCAGTGTCTTTATACAGCATGAACAGCAGATACAAAACAGCCTGAGGGTAATATTATGCTCATAGAAACCATTCATCAACTGCTCAAGACAGTTAAGACCAAAGCAGACTGTGAAGAGCTTCAAAAAGATTGTGCAAAACTAAGTGATTGGGCAACAAAATGGTAAATGAAATTTAATGTTGATAAATGTGAAGTAATGCACATTGGAAAAAATAATCCCAACTATACATACAAAATGATGGGGACTAATTCAGCTATAACTACTTGAGAGAGATCTTTGAATCACTGTGGATAGTTCTCTGAAAACATCCACTCCATGTGCAGCAGCAGCCAAAAAAACCAACCATGTTAGGAATCATTTAAAAAGGGGATAGAAAATAGGACAGAGTATCTTATTGCCTCTGTATCGGGGTGGCCAACCCGCGGCTCATGAGCCGCATGCAACTCTTCACCCGAAAGTGTGGCTTGCGAAGCCGCCCCATGCTTCCCTACAAATGGCCCCTGGCTCCGTGTGCTCACCGGGTGCAGGGGAGCCCTCCGGCATGGCAAAATAGCATCAGCCAGATGGCGTCGGCTGGCAGGAGCTTGCTGTGGCCAAAAAGCCTAATCCATGGTTTTTAAAAGGGGCAGCGTCTTTTTTTTGGGGGGGGCATTCAACGATTCTGGTGCCGCTCTTTGCATTTTCTCTACCGCTGTTTTGGCTCTCTTTGTTTCATGGGTTGGCTACCCCTGCTCTATATAAATCCATGGTATGCCCACATCTTGAATATGGTGTACAGATGTGGTCAAAAAAATATATTGACATTGGAAAAGGTTCAGAAAAGGGCAACAAAAATGATAAGGGGTTTGGAACGGGTTTGGAAGAGAGATTAAAAAGACTGATTTTTCAGCTTAGAAAAGAGGAGATGGGAGGTCTGATAGAGGTCTATAAAATCATGACAGGTATAGGGGATGTAAGCGACTAGTCGACTATATGATAAGCTTAAGCTTATTGGATAGTCCACTAGCGATGCGACTAATTGCTTCCCATCCCCCTGGCTGCTTAAAAGCCAGCTTTAAGGGTTCTCCCCAGAACTGTCTCTGTGGGGGGCAGGGGAAGTAGAGGCACAGCGGGGCTCTTGTATATTTCAAAGGCTGGGGCACTGCAGGGAGCGTAGGGCCAGTCCCCCGCTGGCACCACACTCCCTGCAGGTCTTTTGCTTTTGAACTGTAACAAAAGTCTGGCAGGGCTCTTGCTGCAGTTCAAAGCTGGAGACGCCCTTATCGACTAATCTAATAGTCCAAAGAAATCCCATCAACTGTTCAATTAGTTAATTAATCTAAATTTAGCATCCCTAGACAGGTATGGAAAAAGTGAATAAGGAAGACTTATTTATTTGTTCCCATAACATAAGAACTAGGCAGTCACCAAATGAAATTAACAGGTAGCAGGTTTAAAAACAAACAAAAGGAAGTTCTTCTTCATGCAGTGCAGTCAACCTGTGAAACTCCTTGCCAGAGGATGTTGTGAAGACCAGGACTTTTACAGGGTTCAAAAAAGAACTAGACAAATTCATGGAGATTAGGTCCATCAATGGTTACTAGCTAGGATGAGCAGGAATGGTGTCCCTGGCTTCTGTTTGTCAGAGGCTGGAAATGGATGACAGAAGAGAGATCACTTGATGATCACCTGTCCTATTCACTCCCCTTTGGGGCATCTGGCATTAGCCACTACTGGAAGACAGGATAGTGGGCTAGATTGTCCTTTGGTCTGACCCAGTATGGGCGTGCTGATATTTTTATAGAATAAAGTTCTCCACTGTGACCCACTTGCCCAGTTGTTCTAAAAACAGATTAAATTAGGTCTTTGGTTCTATAGGTTTTCATTAATAAAGCTAGTGGAGCTCACCCTGAATGGTTTCAAATACAGCTCTGGTGTTAGGGTTTATGTAAGTACTATTACTAACATCTGAAACTAAACAATCAATTAGTAGATCAAATGTTGTATGAAGACCTCAATTATAGGTTGGTTTTGCATCAGAAATTGTCAGGCAATACCCTGCAATACAAACTGCCCTTTCCACATGGGAACATACACATTTACTTTAAAAGCACTAAAATCTGAAACAAAATAGTGCACATTATTAAGATGAAGTTAGTTTGCTTTGCCACAGTGTAAGCTTAGTATAAAGAAACATAAGGCTGGCTACTTTCACAGCAGGAAGGTCTCACCACTATGCATAACATTACAGAGTGAAGAATGTTGAGCTATTCCAGGAATCTGACTATGCTGTGTAATGGCAATTTAATCGTAATAATTTAATACAGGGAAAAAAACAACAAAACAAAACACATTCTTACCTCTTCATACTCTTCCACATCACAATAAATATCTGTGTTAGGAATTTGACCCAGGATTCTGTACTGTGGCCTGGAGAGAAATGGATGAGCAAAGTTTCAATATTATAGTTCATAGACTAGAGAAGAATGCACATTTAAAAAAAAAATGGCTTCAAACCTACACCAGATATGGCCATTGTATTTAAGCACAGTGCCTGTACAGACTAATCAAAACATGCTTTGAGGCAGTTTACAGCAAGAACATAATAAAGGTGCCAGGTGGTGATTCAGCTATTATGAAACTAAATCTGTTTTAATAAAAAGGGCATTTGGAAAATATCTGCCCTGGTTGATGACCAACAACTGATGGGCACCAGCTGGATGGGCCAACTGGTTCAACTGGCCAGAGAAAGCTATAGGGTTGAATTCTCTTCTGGTGTAAAATGGCACAGCTTCATTGACTACAACAGAGCTATGCCAGTTCACACAAGCAGAAAACTTGGGCCAGTTTCCTAAAAAGCATCTTGCTTCTCAGAGGGAAAGGCCTGATTCTGCAAAATGCTGAGTACTCAGGTAAATTCTGGGCTCTGATAACACAGCTAATCAATTCCTGGGGAGCGAACACTGGACCAAAACTGACCCAGCACTGTCCCAGTGGGGACATCTCCCACCAAATGCGAACACAGGACAGTGACTTCTGCTTACATCGGGCCAATCTTGGCATAAATTTTATTTCATTGTAATGCACAGTTATTATGACAAACCCCGCTTATTAAACCGTGCAATACATAAGTTTGAAATTCTGAGCTCTAGGGCTTTAATAAAAAATGAGATACAGATACATGTTAAAAATGTAAATATAAATGTAAATTCAGTGTCTGAAGCAACAGTACTAGGCCCAGATATGGGAGGCTAGGACAACCCAATTAAGAAGTCTTCACTATCCTCATAAGATGGGACTTCTGTTTACTTCTAGCCCTTAAAAAAGGGAAACAAATTAAAAACCACCCACAAATCCCTGATTCTGAGAAAGAGAGGAGTAAAAAGTCTGACCTTTGTGTTCTGTAAATAACGGTTATCACTGCAAATGCCACAGCAGTAAGCAAGCCATAGTCCAGTCCCAGGAAAACAGACGCAACAAAAGCGACAACCCAGATGGCCTAAACATCACACAAAAGCTATATATTAAAATGCATCTAGTTGTTTTGTTAACATGGCTCAGACTCATATATATACACACACCACTACAGTTCAAGGAGAAGTCAAGCTAACATTTCTCTTAGGGTATTGCCCTGCATTACATCAATGAGGCAGACATGCTGGAGTGTTTTATAATTTGACATGGGAACTGTAAAAAGAGCATTAACCATATATATTTTCTGGGCCATGTAGTAAGATGAAGGCCTAAAATATAAGCCCATGTAGCTACGCCTCAGACCAGGCCTGTGCTAACAATGGACAAAACGTGGCTAACAAAGCAAAGCTACGCTTTGAACAACAGGCAGGCCCCTGCTCACAGAACTTGGCATAAACAGAGCTGAGTGTGCAAAACATTAATTGGTAATAGGCCCAGGCATAAAACAGTAATTGGTACTGATCATAACTTGAAATCACATGGCAACACTAGCTCATTAAGACCTTGGTACCCAGACTCCACACAGATACAGACTCAGGTTCAGGAAAGGGTCTAAAATGACAGCATAATAAATAAAAAATAATCTAATCAAACCACGAGGTACAGGGTGATGGGTGGTATCTAAGTGTCACAGAGTGGCAACCTGACACGTTAGGAGTGATTTATAACATGTTTGTACCTGGTGTTGGGGGGGGGGGGGGGACGACGACAGTCTGTCTGACCTGGCGGCAGTGGGACCACCCACTAATTAAATCAGTCCATTGTTATGGATTACATATGCATAGTGGTTCAGTAAAGTCTAGTGACATCTATTATGGTACTTTGCTTAACAATAAACCTAGCTGGGTGCCTTCAATCCTTATCTAATTTGTGGTCTTTGGGGGCTCTCAAAGTCAGCTGTGTTGACATGTAAGTCAACACGGCACACATCATTGAGTGCACATGCAAGCCCAACCATTTTCAATATCGTATTGGGCAGAAGACTCATCATACATTACGCAGTAAAATAGCCATGGTACTGAGGTTTGGGGTCATCCAACACATCCAGGGAGCAGAATGGCCACAAGAACTCAGTACAAGTGTCTCAGGAGGAGATGGACCATGGATGTTGAATGGGATGGAATCAGGAAAGTGCACAGAGACTGGGGAGATTAAACGAAGGACTTTGGGCTTGCAGCTTATGAAAAAAAGGGAGTGCGTGCTGTTTGGAAGATAGTAGGGTCTGTGCCTCTCCATTCAGTGATCTGGTGGCATGTCTGAGCTAGCAGGACCAGGTCTCACATGACAGTGCTGGTCAGATGGTGGTTCCATGGGTGAAAAGCCTTGTTTAGGTGACTTCAGGACTCTCATTCCCAAGACTGCTATGTATATTGAAGTGTTTGCTACTCAGTATTGCAACCACACTTCCCGCCCCACAAGTGCTGTTTACCTGCTGGTATTTCTATGGTTCAAATGGTCTTGCACACATTTTCAGTTCCCTCCATAGACAAATGGGGCACTACGCCAGCAGCCATTGCTGTAAGCCCCAACAGTGAACCACGTAACAACTTAACCATGGAATCACCAAGAATAAGTAAACCCTCTTGCGTGTCACTCTTGGTCCATGTCAAGCTAACCTTTCCTTGGCAGGAAAGGAGACCCCAAAGGGATTTCTTTTTCATGTTATGTAGGGCCACCTGTAGGATCCAAAGGTTTTGCATGTTCAGCCAGATTTCTAGTACGTTTTCTCTAGAGTCCTACTTCCATCACTTTCAACAACAGTAGCTGAGCAGCAATCTGCTGCTTTTCACAACTGCAGTCAGCAACAGGTTATTTTCCTGGTGTACCTGGACTCTTGTGCCATAACTTCATCTGATATAACAATACACTTAGAACTGCCTGGAAAGTTTCTACTCATGTGGATTCTCGGGAAATGCTGAGCTGTTGCTTAAAAAAACAGAACAAACTGAATTAATGTACACTATGATATGCGTTTTAACTTACCAATTCAATCTTACTTGTTCTCCAGAAATGTGTTATATCCCCAAACTGTTTAAACATTCCTTTCAGATTCACCATTACGATAGCAGCTAACACAGTCTAGGAACAAATTTAATGACAGTGCTAGATTACCCTTGAAAACTAGGTCACTCAGAAATAGCTTTCCAAGGCATCATTAAAATGGATACATCTATGCACTTTGTTCCATTGAAGGGAACCCGCCTGCAAGCCTGTTAGATGCACATTCCCTTTACACAGCAACTTTCAGGCTATCCATTAAGATAATGTGCAATCCCTAAAGCTTTAATAGGCACAGTATCCCGCATACATGCCACTAGAAACATATTTCAATGTATTTAATAAATTAAAATCAGCACACACATTTATACTGTATTTGTTTAATTATCATCATTTCTTTCCCCGCTGGTCGATTTTAATAGCCTCTCTCCCTTGACATTCCATTCAAGAATTCTCCATACAGTATGGAAATATAGGGAGATCTTACTTTTGTTTCTTTGGAGGAACAAAATGTCTAACATGGTTAGCATTAAACGTCAGATGAGCACTTTGACTCCTTTGCTATCCTCCACTTTCTAATCTAACTTAAGCTCAAGGGTCTAATCCTGGAAGGTGTCAAGTGCCCTCCTCAGTCCCACTGAACTCAGTGGGTATTAAGGGCATGTCTTTGCAGGACAGGGCCCTAAGCTATGGTATCTCATTTAGATACAGATTTTGTGATAGTCAAGCAAAGCGCGTTGACACTTGCGCACACACACACAATATATTTGGGCAATGTTCCCATACCTGTGGTAGTGGTTCAAAGAGGTAACCAATAGCCACAATGACTAACAGAACCATGATTGAAGATAGCGTACCTGCAATCTGAACAAAAAGGTACAAGAAATAACATTTCTGAAGAATAAAAATAGTCCAAGGCAACAAGTCACAGAACAAACATTACTGGTTAACCTGATCTGTGTTTCTGGAAATACTGGAGGTTCAGTGATTTTCTGATCCCTTTTTTCCCTCTTATTGGTTTTATATTGATACATACACTGTGCTTCCACTTTGGCCTTGCTGTTCATTGTCTCTGGATCAATCAGAGGTCAGAAGATAGGAACATCTTATCAAGCAACAGAGTTCAAAATCTGGACTCCCAAAAGTAAATGTCATTTGGCCTAAACATTGGGATTGACACACCTGAGTTTTCCCGCCAGTACTCTCCTGAACAAGACTCCGAGACATTGAGCAAGTGACCGCAAAGGTTTGGAAGAAGGATCCTGCAGAATTACATATTCCCAAGGCAATAAGTTCCTGTTTCATATGAGAAATCAAAATCAAAAGAATAATGTAGAACAATTCTATAAATATAGATGGAGGCTACTTCTCCATATTACTTTAACAGCTATTTTCTAAATTTACATAATTTCCTAACAGGCATTATCACCTGTGCTAGCAGTGCACACACTAGTTGGCTTAAACAAAGTATTTAGTGGTGTGGTGGGACTGTTTTCCCATCTTTCCACAGCAATGATTTATGGGTTGAATTCTGAAATGTAAAACATACAGATTATATAAAAGTTGTCCATTTTCAGGCTGAATTTGGGGTTAACTTTATGATTCAAGTAGTCAAATTATATGCAACATCTTCCTCTATACTAGTTATTTAGCAGTGCTGTGCGTAGTTAAAAACGGTTATGTATTACCCCCAAGATGGCTGCATTTCTGTGGTGGTTGAAGCAATTACTGTACACACACACACACACACACACACACACACACTCCCACCCCCACCCCCCCCCTCCTCCCAGAGTAATTGCTTCACCCACCACAGAAATGCAGCCATGTATATACTTGAAAAATGAAAGCAAATGTATATTTAAGACATCCTACTTCACCTACGGAGCAGTTCACATGACACACAAAACATGAATATGATCCATGGGGGTACATCTCTAGCTGGTGTAAATGGGTATAGCTTCACAGAAGTCAAGGGAACTGTGCTAGTTAACAGCACAGAATTAGGGCCAAGGTCTCTCCAGGTAAAAGAAAACAAATTGATGGGCTCAATCCTGTTCCCAAAGTCAGTAATGGAACTCGCAGTGACTTCAATGGGTGCAGGACAGGGACCACCATGGTGATGGTCAAATCTTTGCTGCTTGTCCAAATACAGAAGCCTGGTATTGTGCTCCGGAGCTTGCAGACTAGGGGAGGATCCTGGCCCCATGGAAGTCAGCAGCAAAACTCACCAACTTGAATGTGGCCAGAAGTTCACCTAGGACTCAGGAGGACTGTCAAAGGGAGTCTGCTCCAGAGGCCGGACACCTCTTCTAACAACCCTCTCCTGTCAGTTCTGAAGGTTTTACCATAAGGAACGGACAGCAAGAGGGAGCAGGCAGATGATAAGGGTTGGATTCTGTGCTGGTCTCTAAGGGGCTCAGCACTGAACTTGCAGCCTACGTGATGTTGATAAGGCATCTTTGTGCTCTCCCAATCCTGGGCTAGTCTGTGGCTGGCGAGGCACCAGTGTAATCTAGACAGCCTGGTGATAGGGAGGCTAAGTTACAGCAATCTCCTAGAGCAGTGTTTCTTAAATTATGTTCTGCGGAACACTGGTATTCCGTGAACAACTTGCAGGTGTGCTGCAATCTCCTCTTTGTTTTTTTTACTTCTTTGTTTTTGTCTTTTTTTGAAGAAAATTTTCATAGGTGTTCTGCATAAAAAATATTATTGTTTGGTGTTCCGTGGTCTCAAAGTTTAAGAAACACTGTCCTAGAGCTACCCTATGGAGCTCAGCACTGCCCAGAAATTCTGCAGTGCTGTGGCCCCATCCTTAACACACCTTGTAGATTGATCTGACAGCTACTAATTCAGCAAAAAGACCACCACTGACTTTCGATGGCATAAGAGCAGGTTCTTAGGGTTTACATTTTCATGGGCCAACATTTTTAAAAAATCCAAATCTAGGTTACCTGATTTCCATCAATAGTGTACCCATGTTTAAGTGCAAAGATTTTGGCCATTGATATAGTCATGGAAAAGCCAACAATTGCTATTGCTAATGCATCTATAAATACTGCTGGGATGAGAGTTATATCAGGTCCAGTAGGAGCAAGTAATCTAAAAGATGAAATGATTAAAAAAAGAGTTACTATAGCAGCATACCCACCACTGAAGAAAAAAAAAAAAGTATAGCCTGAATAAGGATATGCTTCATTTACTGGCCTTACCCTGTAGGGATATGCCCAACAACATCCACTTCATATGTATTGGACAGATTCATTCCAGCTGAAACTCCAGTAGCTATTATTACCTAAAGAACACACGCGTAAACTTGTTTAGAAGACCACATTATTTAGATGTGCTCACACACTTTAAAAAAAAAAAGGCTGAAAAAGACAAAGTGCAATCTAAAGGGGAAACTTCAGTTAAAACCAATGCTAGGAATAGATATTCATGGGATGTGATGGAAATTCTTAGTCCATTAGCTTCCTGAGGTTCACACAACCATGGAGGAAAAGGAAGTCTTCCCCTCCACCTCACATTCCCTTTCTTAAGCTCCTCTATCTTTATACAAAATTCAAATGGGGCATCCAGATGTACATTCTCACATCTCTCCGTCAGGGACCCACTGCATAGCCAAATCCTGGACATTGCAATATTAGGGTTCATGAATAAAGAAAAAAAATCCAAGGAGACACTAAAAAGATGTTTACTAACACAAGCACTTATCATACAACTGAGAGCACTTTGTCAAGTTGGTCAGGCTATATTACCCCTATTTCACAAATAAGGGCTCTAACATTAAACACAGGCAGTCCCGGAGAGGAGAAACAACCCAATGAAAAAATGTGGCTAGAACCAGTCAAATATACAGTTCTCAGTCAAAAAGGGCAAAGGCTGATGGATCTTCTTCCATAAAATGGATTTAGTTCAGTGCTTTGGCCCTGATTGGAATGGTGTTTAGAAACATTAAGGTAGAAAAATATAATTTTTTTTGTATATCAAGGCCATGAAGGTACATATATAAAGTACACAAATTATTTTAACATTGAAGTCAGTGTCAAATCTAAGACTTCACTGCAAATCTACGTGGTCAAAACTACCCTTCCAATGATAGTCTAATATTCAACTTCCACTAACTGTAAGAAGAGTTTGTTCTGTATTGTTCATACGGTTGCTGCCTTTGGAATCTCCAGACATACCTTTATGCAAGAGTCTTAGAGGATTTTAATAGGTATTAATTCAATAAGGTACTATATTAAATCCAATAGGTACCGAGAGAAATTTCTAAAAGATTAGCGAGCTGGAACACATGACTTATGAGAAGAGGCTGAGGGATTTGGGCTTGTTTAGTCTACAGAAGAGAAGAGTGAGAGGGGATTTGATAACAGCTTTTAACTACCTGAAGGGAGGGTCCAAATAGGATGGAGAGAAGCTGTTCTTAGTAGTGATGGATGGCAGAACTACTCTCAAAGGCTACGTCTAGACTGCAAGCCTCTTTCGAAAGAGGCTTTTTCGAAAGATACTCTCAAAAAAGCCTCTTTTGAAAAAGCGTCTAGACAACAACCAGTACAGGCAGTCTGGATGCTCTCTTTCGAAAAAGCACAGTTTACATTACATAGCGCCTTTTTTCAAAAGAGCACTTTCAAAAAAAGGCATTCTTCCTCGTAAAACAAGGTTTCCCGCGGTCGAAAAAAAATGCTGAGTTCTTTTGATTTACTTTCGAAAGAACACGACAGCAGTCTATACGCAGGGGAAGTTTTTTCGAAAAAAGGCCACTTTTTTCTAAAAAAATCCTGTAGTCTAGACACACCCTAACATCCCTAGTCGACTGGAGTATTGACTACTTGCTTTCCCCCCACCTTACTGCCTCTGAGAAGCAGTGGGGGAGGAGGGGAACAGGAGCTGATGCTGGGGGGAACTGGCTTAAAAGCTGTCTCCCCTCAGCACCATCTCCATGGTGCCGCCCTACCCACCCCCCGTTGCCTCTATTAGAGGCAGTGGGGGGGGGGGTGAGGGGGCGGATAGGGGAGTCTGCTACCAAGCAGCCCCTATCTGCAGGGTTCCCAATGGGGAGCTGGGGCCTCCCGCAGACAGAGAATGCTGCTGCCAAGCAGCCCTTGTTCATGGCAGCAACCCCATTTAAAATGCAGGGTCATAGCATGGGTGGCTCCCGGAGCTGTCATGAGCCGGGACTGCTCAGTCCGGGCTTGAGCCAGCTCCTGGAGCTACCTCTGCTGCAGCTCTGCAGAGCGATCCTTATTAACTACAGTAAAACCTGTGTTATCCGGCACGCTCAGGGATTAGGGCATTCTGGTTATCTAAAAGGTCCCATCAACCTAGGAAAAAACCAATGGACAATAATAGTAAAACTCAAGTTTTTAATATTGGTAGTTTTGTAGTGTGAGGCAGTTGGTCTCACATTTCTATTTTGAGTTAAAGATGATTAGTACTTCTTAAATAAAAAATTGTTAAGCCAATCATGGTAAACCAAGCCAGGCCTGTGTGCCTGAAGATGTGACAGTATTGTGGCTGGGGGCAATGCCGGTTAACAAAGTTCTCTGGTTAACAGAGTGCGGGATAACAAAGATTTCACTGTAATTATGTAGTTGATACAAATGGTATCGACTACACGATTAGCCAGATAACCGCAATTTAACATCCTTAGGCAGAACAAGGAGCTATGGTCTCAAGTTATGTAGGTTGGATATTGGGAAAAAACTATTTTACTATGAGGATGGTGAACCACTGCAATGGGTTACTTAGAGAGGTCGTAGAATCTCTATCCATAGAGGTTTTTAAGTCCTGGCTTGACAAAGCTCTGGCTGGGATGACTTAGTTAGGGTTGGTCCTGCTGTGGGCATGGGGTTGGACTCGGTGACCTCTTGAGGTCTCTTCCAATCCTATGATTCTATGAATGAAGTCTTTTCTATAGGCTTTTGACAGCCATCTATAGAATATATAGCAGGGATATTTCTTTACTGTTAAATTCCACAGGACTTTTCCACGTATGCTTCACATATGTAAAATATTCTGTGTAGATGCACAAAATATACAACTGTTCACAACTGACTTACCACAATGATTTCCATAGGAATAGGAGCTGGCAGTTTCTTCTTAAACCGGTCATTAATTTCTTTGCCACTCAGCAGCAAAACAATACATGTTAATCCAACAACTAAGGATGCTATGTTGGTTTTTGTGATATTTGAAAGTACAGCAATTAAACTCTGCAACATAATAAAATTCTGATAATCAGTACATGACGACAGTATAAGTTGTTTTTTACTCCTTTACTTTACTTTTTTATGCAGTAAAGATCTGAGTAAGGGGAGTATGTCATTAGAGCGAGTGCTGGCCCAAAACACAGGACATATTTAAGTTGCTTTGTGGCATTAATGTACACCTTTGTATAGCTAAAAGATGCAATACCAGAGTTTGTACAGAACTAAGGCATTATCGGGGGAAAATAAGTCTAAATATCTAATTTAATCAAACTTAAATAGCCTTAAGCAATTTCTAGCATGTGAAATCTGTTCAAAGCTGCATCAACAATTCCTGGACATACCCAGTGAGTTACCATGGCAATGGATTCTTTTTGGTCAGACGACTGATCTTCCAAAACTGCTGCTGGACTGACCAAAAACCCTAAGATTTCTTAATGTTAAAAACGTTTTAAAAGGAAGCATTAAACTGTTACATTAATAAAAGAAGTTACAAAAAGAAACCCACAAGGAACACAAATCTCAAGCCTTGCAGCAGGCAGCTACTCAATTATAAAAGGGTGGTGAAGGTTATACACTGTGCTTTGAAAATATTATCCTTTTTCTTCTAACTGTTTTGTGCACCAATTTCCCACGAGCTTTTTGATAGTTCACCTAAGCATCAAATCTGGAAAGTTACCGTGACACATCCCTTGTTTCTGGAAGGCTGCTTACATTTGCACAAATTAAATCTGTTTTAGATTTTCTACAGCTCATTATACCATTGTTGTTTTAAAGAAGGATGTTAAAAAAATGTTAATAACGTGGCCGTGTAACCATTAAAATCTTCGTGGTTACACGCTGCAGGCTCTGCAGTATAAAGCTTATACTGCAGAACCCACAGTGCAGCTGCCTCCCCGGGAGCAGGGCTGGTAGCCAGTGCGTACCGGGAGCCAGCTCCTAGCTGTCAGCCCTGTTCCTGGGGAGCTGGTTGCACTGTGGGTTCTGCTGTATAAGCTTTATACTACAGAGCCCACAGTGTGAGGTGACAGCCGGCTTCCCGAGAGCAGGGCCAACAGCTGGAGCCAGTGCACACTGGGAGCCAGCTTACTAGCGCATCAGCTTCCAGCTGCTGGCCCTGCTCCCCAGGAGTGGGCCCAGGAATTGACATGTATCCGTTATGGAAACCGATACGCTCTGGCTTATGGTTAACCATTTAAATGGTTACATTCTTTTGTCCCTATTAAGCGCTGCAACTTTTCTACTGGCGTACCATCATTAACCAATCCAAAGGATTGTGTCTTCTCTGCTCTGACTTTCTTGCTCTGGTTTTAGAGACAGATACTGAATTTCAGCAAAACCAGTGTAGACCTGGCCTGATGAGGAAAAATCGATGTAAGATACACAATTCCAGCTACAGCAAAATTCAGCTTTATACTGATTTTCTGGGGTGGCCCCACAGCAGGAGGCTGACGGGGGAAACTTTCTGTCTACTTCCCTTGCAGTGGATGGAGATGTCCTCTGTGTTCGATTTAGCAGGTCTTTACTAGACCCACGAAATTGAACTCCGGAAAAATCGATCGCTGAGGTGTCGACCCTCTGGTAAGCAGAGTCGTGACCTCAGAAGGAGAGACAGTTGAAATGTATTAGACTCTTCCTGTTTATGAGAACACAACATGCACACAGCAATACAGCTGATAAAGGGACATGTTCGTTTAGACAATTTATAACTTAGTGCACATGGTATCTGATTCTTTAAAGTTCAGCTGTATGTGTTTTTCAGATCCATACACAATGGTTTAGCATATACTTAAGTTACAATAATTAAATCAGAGCTTTTGAATATTTTCTAAACTGGAGCGTTGTCAGACATGTGGAGATTGAAGATGATCAGGATATATTGTTCATGCGTAAAGCATAGGAGTACAAAATGGGAAGTAACTGCCTAGAAAGGAGTACTGCAGAAAGGTGTCTGGGGATCATGTGCTTTTAAGATAATTACTTACATATAGAACTGAAAGAGCTCCACTGTAGCGTTTTGTCTTGATTCCAAGCAAGTACTTTAATTGGGAGGTAAAGACGTGAACTGCTGCTGCAGTAGTGAACCCTCGTACCAGTGGCTCCGTTAGATAGATGGCTACAAAACCAAATCGAAGGAGACCTAAAGACAACTATTGAAGAACAATAGGGTCAAATTATGCAACTCACCAATGCACTCAATTGTAATTTAAAAGTCAGCACTGTAGAGAACACAGTGCAGACCTGATTCTGGTCAATGCTGACATTAAGCAAACCATCCAAGCCAAACCAAATTCTATTTTTCCCTTTCTGCAGGAATAAAGGTTCCGTGAGAAACCTTTTCACTGACCCAGGCCAATCTGAATGGGGTTGGGAGTTTCTGTGCAATCAAGGTTAGGGTAGAGTTGGGGTCCAGATAGCCTATGGTTTATGGAGGGCTTTAAAGGAAAATGGAAATATATTTCTTGTAAGATGGGAGGTGGAAGTGATGAAGGAGGAAAAAGATCTCTGATGTACCCCAGCCAAAGAAGAGCTGTCAGGAGAAATGCCCTGTTTCCAAGTTCTCCCTTCATCATAGGTGCATAGTTAACATGACGCAGCTCATATTACACAGAATGGTGCTGGGGCATGAGAAGTAGCATTTTACTGTGAGAGAACTGCCTGAATTTGCCTTGCAATAAGCTGTTACCTGTATGATCCCTGAAAGTAAGGTGACTGCCACGGCTACCTTTACCCTCATGGAATCTCTGGCTTTATAGTTTTCAAGGAGATCAGTGCTATTGGTGGAATTAGATTCCATAATATTAAACATTTCATCAGGAGCTTCTCTGACAGCAACTCCACCAATCATCAGACTAATCACTGCAAACGTGCCTGAAAGAAGGGAAAGGAAAAATAGGTTCAAATTCTGTACGTCATTTAGGACAAACTTTTACTTGCTTATCACTGGGATTTCTTATACAATCGAGTATTTCATGTTTGTACACTTTTGTGGAATTAAACATTTGTCCCCTATCTATTTTAGAATTTTCAATCAACAAAGTTGCATTTTTAGTAGCAAAATTTGCCCTATACTCAGCACCAGTGTTCCCTGTAAGCTGTACGATTGTGCAGCTCCTCAGGAGAGATTCAAATGCCACCCAGCTGACTAGCAGAGCTGCACAGGTAGGTTTCTTCTTTCTGCTGGTAGTGCACATTGGCAGATGTCTTGATGCACATAAAATTTATTTTGCACATGGATGAAAAAAATTAGAGGGAACATTGCTCAGCACCAAGACAGTGATTTATACCTTGAACAAACACTCCTGTGGCAGGTAAACAGTTATTGTACAGATGCTGAGAAATTAAATAAATTTGTTCAAGACCATACAACTAGTTGGCAGCAAAGATGGAGTTCCTGGTGCTCAAGCTCATGGCCACGCCACTAGCTGTTTCAGCTTCTATTCTTTCTTAAGCAGATTAGAGGACAGCAAACTCAGCTTACCAGAGTTTGAGACTACAGAAAGCACCTAAGAATTTCACATTTTATGAAAAAACACTAACTTTCTCATTATTAATTTATTTTACAAAATATTATTTGAAAAAGGAAACACTTCAATGGTACATTAAGAGAGATACCTATTGATATATGTCTGGAGGTCCCAAAAAAGGTATATAGAAAAACAGGATAAAATGAAGAATATAGGCCAAATACCGGGGGAACAGCTGCCAGCAAAGCGTAAGCTAACCCTAGAAAATACAAGCAGAGAGGTTAGGAAAAACCATTAAGGGTCTGTTCCAATATAAAAGTCCCATCAACCCTTAAAGATATAAAGGCTATTAAAATACATATGGCAAATGCTGTACATCACAAATCCAACGCGACATGAGGACAGAATGTCGCTGCACATTTAAATTTAGGGCCTGATCCCATAATTCAGACTTCCCACTGAGGAAACAAGAATCTTGCAGTGACAGGTTTTGGGGAGGTGGTATGTAATTTTAATGGACCATGCTTTCAAATGTCAATCCCCTAAGAAACTTAACAGAACAAAAGACTAGAAGTTACCGGCTAAGCATCCCACATTTGTTTTACATCCTTTGCCAAACATGCGTGCCAATTTTTACTGATTTACACTCATACAACCACACTAGGATCACTGGGGTTGCACCATAGTGCAAGTTAACACAAATTTGGCTCACATGTAAAATACAGGGAAACAACCAAGATTTAATCTCTTGACCTTATTACTCCCACTAATATACCAATGGAGTAAAAGAACAGAAACTTCTGGGTTTTTTGGCAGCAAAAAAGATCAGGAGTGGTTTCCAGAAGCACTTGCAAATGCCATGAGAAAGAATCATATATTTAAAAAAGGAACAAACAAAATGAAGAGTAAAGTTCACTCCTGCTTGCCTATAAATCATCTCGGAATGACTTCTCTAAGAATGCAATAGTTGGTGTTTCCAACACATAACAGACATGTAATGCCTTTGGCTGACATATATGAATACTCTGTCCAGTTAGTGTCTTATTTAAAATATTTTGAACATTTATCATTAAATGCAACTACAACTACAGATTGTATAAAATTTGCTAAAAATAAAAAGAAGTCTGCACCCAGTATAAAAATCCTTAAGTTAAATTGAGAAATGCATAAAACTAATGGACTGCACAATCAGAAAAGAAATAAGAGCTTTTTTCACAGGCTAGGGTTTGATTCTTACAATACATAGAAGTGATGACACCTGGAAAAGACTCAGACATAGATGACCCTTTTGCTCATTCTAAGATTTCTCTCTATTCAAAGAGCACAGCATAACCTAGCGACGCAACTTCAAACTGAAGTCAAGGGAATTCACTTGCCCTTGCTAATAAGAGTAATAGCAGAAATGCCCAAAGCTCCAACCAGAACTAGGATTTCATTGGGCTGGGCTCCCTCCCACTGTAGCAATCCCATTGGTGTGCAGATCATTGCTGCCACTAGTATTGACAGTAGGTTAGTATTTTTACAAGTGGTTCTGAAAGACCTGGTGATAAAATGCAGATGGTGAACTGGGTCTAGGCTACATGAGTGCTCCCATTAATGTTGAAGCACCAGCGCTAGTATAACAGCAAATACGGATTTCCCCATTCTGAAAAAACCCTTCTGAGGGAAGAGAAGACACAGTTCCTGCCACAAAGACTTTACTTCTCTTGCAGGGGAGGTGGAGTAGGATTTCCAAGTCATTTCAGTGGATTTTCACTCCTATCATGAAGCTTCTCTCCACGAAACACAGGAATCACCACCTACTACTCTACACTGGCTAAGCAGGAGAGAAGAAAAGGAGTAACTACTATGTCATAAAGGAAAAGATAAGGCTCAGTCTCTGGCTCCTGATATCACTGAAGTTGCTCTAGACAGAGGTGTCAAGCCAATCTTGCACTACACCGGTATTCCAGGAACATGCTAGGTGTCAGTGACCTGTACAACTGCTGTGGAGAAGAGAGGACCTGCCACTAATCTCTGGATGAACAGGTGAGAGAAGGGAGGAGTAATGAAGGTCTTTTATTAACATGGCATTTAACATACCACGAATAGTCTCACCGACTCCAACAGGATTACTCACATGCTGACACACTTTGCAAATATTTAGTAGTGGGCTCTTCTGACTACAGGGAGAAATGTAACACGATTCAATGGCTGGATTATTCATGCGTGATCTCCATGCAGTGCATGTGCAAAGCAAAGTCCATTATTGTGACATTAACGCACCATCATCCAGATCACTGCCACAAGAAGACACACAAGATGCACTAGAAAGACAACACAATTACAGACCTTTACTCACCTTGAGGAAGCTGCATAACCCCAGTGCTTATACCGGAGACTATGTCTCCTAACAAATATGCTTTCACTGGATAACGGGGAAGCCATTTTAAAATTGGTAAAAAACTATAGAGATGAGACTTGGCTTTCTTGGAAGAACAACTGAAAATACACAAAGGGAAAGGAGGCAGTTTATATCAGAGGGAGATTAAAAAGATTACAGAACCTATCCTCTTGCTCCCAAGTTCTTGCAGACCATTAGTTTTGATTTGCTTATTTTATTTTAGGAGAAGTGAATTATCGGGTATGCAGATCAATTAATGAAGAATTTGAAAGGTCCTACAGGTTGAACCTCTCTAATCTGCCACCCTCTGGTCCAGCAACATCTGTGGTCCGGGATGATTTCAGTTAGCCGGATGTTTACTTATCATGGGTGTGGCACAATTTGACCCACAGTCCCATAATTTGCTTACAGCCCCCAGTTCTGACTCAGTGTTCTGTGCTGTTATTTAGCTCTAATTTACTCCTAAATGTCTCTAAGAGCCCAATAAGCAGCAGCAATGTTGGTAATGCTGCTAGACAGCATTGACTTCCTGTGGTTCAGCAAATTCTTTGCTTCTGCACCGGCCAGGTCCTGAGGGTGCCAGACTAGAGAGGTTCAACCTGTAGTAGACATAAAAACACACACAATCCATACCGACAAGAGTGTGCTATCTTCTGGCTAAGAGGTTGAGGCGTCTTTTCCTTCTTGTGCAGCTGCCCTTGTAACAACTCTTGGTTACATACAGGTCTCTCCACACAGTACATCTGGGTTTGCACAAGGCACTCTTCAGGTTCTTGATCATGTTCCATAGCACATTTCAGTTATCAGGAACAGAAGAGCCACTCCAAAGTCCCTACAAAAAAGCTTTAGACATATATAAACATATAGTTTAGCTCATTATTGTTCTCTCTTGAACATCTAGTTTTGGGGTTCCTTCTAAGATGCTTTAAGGACTTCAGTATGACTAAAAGGATTCCAATGCTACAGTGATGAGTGCAGTAATAAATGCATTGACCAGACAGCTTGTATAGCAGCCGTAAAAATCACAGTTGTGGTCTTTGTTAAACAGAAGCGAATATTTCTACATTTCTCCTTCAGGTAAAAATCTCCTGCATCAATTATTTTGCAAGTATGGAAACTCAAATTTAACACAGAGGGTTAAATTCACTTTCATCTGTTCTTCCCCTTTCCCTATCCACAGTCTTTCTAAAGATGATTGCAACATTTTAGGAACATGCATTATTTCTGAGTTATTTCCTGCTCTCTCTCTTTATAAACAGTAACTGTTAGTACAAGGAGCTGAAAGTCAAATACTAACTTTTAAAATTTGCTTCTCTTTACTCTAAGCAGTCAGTCACTTTAATTTGCCTATCTTATTTACACTCTCTTATATCAGCTAGATTCAGAGAGGTAGCCGTGTTAGTCTGTAAGGGTGTGTCTAGACTACATCCCTTTTTCGAGAAAGGGATGTAAATTAGGCACGTCGATATTGCAAATGAAGCCGGGATTTGAATTTCCCGTGCTTCATTTGCATGATGGCGGCCTCTGCTTTTTTTCGAAATGGGGCTTTTTCGAAAGAAAACTGGCAATTTAGACAGGAATCTTTTGAAAATAAAACCCTTTTTCGAAAGATCCTGTACTCCTCAAAAAATGAGGTTTACAGGATCTTTCAAAAAAGGGTTTGATTTTTGAAAGATTCCCGTCTAAACTGCCATTTTTTTTTTGGAAAAAGCCCCATTTTGAAAAAAGCGGCAGCCGCCATTATGCAAACAAAGCACGGGAAATTCAATCCCGGCTTCATTTGCAATATTGATGTGCCTAATTTAAATCCTTTTCTCAAAAAAGGATGTAGTCTAGACACACCCTAACTGAAAAAACAGCAAATAGTCCTGCAGCACCTTAGAGACTAACAAAAATATAGATGGTATCTTGAGCTGTCACACGCACAACCCACTTCTTCAGATGAATCCAAAAAAGCTCATACCACCATCTACATTTTTTGTTAATCTCTAAGGTGCTGCAAGACTATTTGCTGTTTTTTAAAGTTATTTCAGCTAGTCTGACAATACAGTCTGTCAAGTGGGGGATGGAAGTAGGCACAACCCTCATGAACATAAAAAAATTAGTCTCTCAATGCCTGTGTCAGATATTATTTATGTTTGACTTCCAAGTTTCTTAATACTTTATAGCAGTGGCTCTTAAGTTTTTTGGCCCGTGGCCCACCTGGCTGAATGCAAACCTATTCACAGACCAACAGTTGCTAATGGAAACTCACCAATAATTACATAATACATCCGAGCCATTTTGCTAGTGTTGCAGCTAGGGAGAATGGTTTAATTTACATTATTAAACAGATTAAGCGTTTTAGCTTTCTCATGTTAGTTTATCAAACTTCATTTTAAATAAAGTAAAATGTTAATTTACGTCCAATACAAAAGGTTTTGATGTTTTATTTATTTATGGCAGGGGTGGGGAACCTGGGGGCCACTGACCCACAGAAAAATCAGTTGGGGACCACGCATGTGAGAAGCAAAACAAACAAACAAACAAAAACACACACACACACACACACACACACACACCACCACACCCACCACCAACTCTTCCAAAACCCCCCAACCCTCACTGATGTGGCCCCCCAAATGAGACCTCTCAGTCCTCTGGTTCTCCAGCCCCATAGGGCAAAGGGAAGGGACAGGGAGGACTGAGATTTAGGGCTTCCCAGGCCAGATTTACTTTTCTGAGGTTCCAGAATTAGTGAATTTTGTGGACCTCCCCCCAGGCTCTGGGGCAGGGACAAAAATGAAGGGTTCAGTGTGCGGGAGAGGGCTGCCAGTGAGTGGGATAGGGATGGAGGTACACGGTCTGGGTGGGAGGTAGAGTGCAAGAGCAGGCTGGGAATAGGGTGTCTGGCCAAGGGGCAGGGTGCAGAACTGGGCAGCAGGAGGGGGGGATACAGGTAGGGCATCTGACTGGGGGGAGGGAACAAGAGCAAGGGAGGATGCAGTGTATGGCCAGGAGAGAGGGTGCAGAAGGATGGGCGTAGGGTGTCTGGCCAAGGGGCAGGGTGCAGAACTGGGCAGCGGGAGGGGGGGATACAGGTAGGGCATCTGACTGGGGGGAGGGAACAAGAGCAAGGGAGGATGCAGTGTATGGCCAGGAGAGAGGGTGCAGAAGGATGGGCGTAGGGTGTCTGGCCAAGGGGAGGGTGCAGGAGTGAGTTGGGGGTGCAGTGTCTTGGTGGGGAGCGGTGCATGAGGGGCATGGAGGTGCAGGGTCTGCACTTACTTGCTTCTGCTCCCCGCGCAGACACCATATTCCAGGCATGCTCTCCTGCTGCTCCCATTGGCCAATGGGAGCAATGGGGAAAGCCTCCAGGCAGTGCGTCCATGCACTGCTGTTCCTCCAGAGGGATGGGGGAAGGGTAGTGTCAGCGTGCGGAGCCACTTCTGACTCCGCTTCTTCCCTGCAAGCCAGGTCTGGTGTGGAGGGTTGAGGCTTTGTCTCCCCCTCCCAGTGGGAGTTGCTGCTAAGGAGCCTCAGCCCCAATGCTGCCTCTTCCCACCGCAGCCTAACCTGCTGTGGAGAAGAGGGAGGACTCTCCAACGGCTGCGCGGGGGAGGAGGGGTTGTGTGGGGCTGAGCTTCTGCCCCACGTGCCGCTGAAAATCGGCTCATGTGCCATAGGTTGCCAACCCTGGTCTACACCCTGTACCTTACAATGGTGTGGCTTTGCCACTCCAAACACACCTTCATAACCTGTGCTCTGTAGTTGCTCTTCATTACCAGAAGAGAGCTCTCCCAGCAACAACTTAAGCCACCCTCAATGACAGTTGGTAGTTTCATCATCAGGAACGCAGCCCCCACCAACGCAGCGCCATCTACGCTGGAGCATTTTGTCATTAAAGCTTTTGTTGTTCAGGGAAGTGGTTTTTCCCCACTCTTGAACAGCAAAAATTTTAACAATGGATTTGTCTACACTGCCTCTTTACTGTGCTGGAACTTCCTTGCTCAGGGGCATGAAAAAACACCTCCTCCTCTTCCTCCCGATCACAGCAAGTTACAGCACTGTAAAGCACCAGTGTAAAGGGGCTCCCAGCAGTAGGTGTGTGAATGGTTAACCGATAAGGGGCTGGAACAGCTCTGCACCTACCGTGGGCAGGGAGCTGCTCTAGCCCTGAAGGGGCCAACACAGGCAGTGGCTGCTCCGACTGGCCAGTCAGAACAGCCCCTGTCCATGCTGGGCCCAGCCTAGCCCCCTTTCCCCACCGCAGGCAGGGGCTGCTCCTACCAACCAGCTGGAGTAGCCCTTGTCACCAGCAGGGGGCCACTCCAGCCCGGCCAAGGCAGACAAGGGGGCTGCTCCAGTCCAGTGGGGCTGGCGCGGCTCCTCGCCCACTTCCCCTTTAATTGATTAAACAGGTAAACATGTTTAACAAGTTAACTAATTAACCAGGATTTTACATCCCTACCCAGCACTGTTAGCTACTTTCCTTGTGGAGGTGGTTGATCTACCATGCCAGGGGAGCTCTCTCCCAGTGCTGATGCCATGACCACACTGCCTTGGTAAAGTGCTGCTGTGGCAGTGTTTTCAACTCAGCAACGTAGAAAAAGCCAATGAAAGCGCCTGTATAGTCAAAGTCTAAATCAGTGGCTCTCCACTTTAGACTACAGTATCCCTTTCAAGTGTCCGATCTATCTTGTGTACCCCTAAGTTTCACCTCACTTAATCTATTTTCTTACAAAGTCAGACACAAAAACACAAATGTGGCACAGCACACTGTAACGGAAATATTGCTTATTTTCTCATAATATAAACACTGTACTTATATTTCAGTGTATAGTATACTGAGCAGTATGAACTTTTGCTACTTTTTAGGTAGCCTGTTGAAAAACTAGGCAAGTATCCAGATGAGTCGCTATGCCTCCTGGAAGATCTCTGCATAGTAGGGATGTTAGATATAATTTAATTATCGAGTAATCACACAAATCTTTGTGGTTACATGATTATTCAATGGTCCCTGGTAGTGGGGCCAGCATCCAGTGCACTCCCGGACTCACTCCCAGAGAGCCCCCTGCCACCCCGCACTGTTGCCTCTCATACAGAGGCAGCAGCCAGTCTGCAAGGGGAGCTGGTTTAAAACCACTTGCGTGCGCAGACAGCACAGGGAGGCAACAGCCTATGTCCACAGAGGGTCCAAGTTCCCCCATAGCCAGACGCTGCTCCGGCATCCTACGGGGCAGCCTCTGTCCGTGGTGAACCTGGGCCTACTGTGGCCAGACACTGCACCAGCATCCCTCCTGCCCCCTCGGCCCCACGCGCTGCTGCCTCTGATACAGAGGCAGGAGTGTGGTGGAGGAGGAGAGGTGGCTCCGTAAAGCCAGTGCTCATGGGGAGTTGCCTTTTAAGCCAGCTCCCCCTAAGCCCCTCCCCTGCTGCCTCTGTAGGAGGCAGCAAGAGGAGACAGGTGGCTCCGTGGCTTCCTGCGTGTACCGGCTCCTGCCTGCCCCCTCACCCTCCAAGCTGCTGCCTCTATCAGAGACAGCACCGGGGCGGGATGGGGGGGGGCAGTAAGGTGGTTCCACAGGGTACAGCTTTTAAGCCAGTTCCTGCCTCCCCCCTGCTTGCTGCTTCTGTGTGCATTCATTTGGATTAACCAATAAGCCCAGTCTGTTAATCGTTTAAATGACCATACACTAACATCCCTACTACATACCCCCCCTGGGGGGTACATGTACACCTGGTTGAGAACCATTGCTTTATGTGCTTCATGTTCCAAATCTCAGATGCTTCACCAGGAAGCTTCAAACAATCCACACTAGCTTCTGGAAACTGAATTAAAAATCAAATCCTGGTCTGGTTGAAGTCAGTGAGAAAATTCCCATTGATTTCACTGGATGAGGATATGGCCTTGTGTGAATGTTTTTAACTGTATAGCTATATTGCATGGACAAGAGGGTGGAGCAGCTCCTCCTCCCTCATAGCCAAAACACAGCACACAACAAAGAGTAACAGAGGCAGAAGTATAAAATTATGTCTATACTGGATATTGAATGGGTACACTTTTTAAAAACAAACAGTCTCACAATAGGACAATTTTGTTTCTTTAAACTGCGTATTCTGTCACCATCCCATGGTGCTGCTGGATTAGCCAACCCAAGAGGCACAGAAGCAGTTCCCTTACAAGTCTTCACACACCTTTTGACTGTGTTAAATACAGCAAATATCTTAACTCTACCAACACACGATGCCTACTTATCTCCAAATATAGCCTTACAATACAGGTACGTTTAATATGTTACACTAAACATACAAGAAATGCATCTCTGTTGGACAAACCTGAATTGAATTGCAATCCTTTGAAGTGTTATCCATTAGTTTACAAAGGTGAAGGTCATGTCTATGGATCTGTGGACTAGAGGAAACATGTTGTAGCTCAAGACAACAAATGTTCCATGCATCAAAGCATTCAGGGTTAATAGTGGATTGCAAAGGCGGTAAATCCCACATCTATTGCATAAATGTAATTTAAATGCCTTAACTGTTACTATTTACTCTTTTGTTCAACTCCCTTCTCTTCTCCCCTCAGGTCTGATTCCCTTGTTCTATTTGTTCAGTCCTCACACCTGCCCAAAGTGGTTCTATACTGCTAAAAATGAGAATGTTAATGGTACGCACCAGTGCAAAAAGGGTGTAAAAGATCAGGCCACAGAGAGTCAGGTCCCTTGTGTTGCTCAGGGGCCTCTCTGTGGTCCCCTCCTTAACTCACTCTACATCAGCATTTCCCAAACTATGGGCCGCGGCCCGCTACCGGGCCGCAGGAAAAAAACACCGGGCCTCAGCATGGTTGCCGGGGTGTTCCGGGCTCCCGGAGTGCCTGTGTGGCGCCAGGTCCCCCAAGCCCTTGGCTGGCCTGGGCAGAGTCTGCAGCTGGATCTCTCGGCTCCCGGCAGAGGCATAGCTAGGGGAGGTCGGGGGGGCGGGGAGAGCCGGCCATCGGAAGCAGCACTGGACGGGGGAATCAGGGCGGACCAGGGAGATTGGGGGAGTGGCAGCCGGCAGAAGCAGAGCTGGCCGGGGGGCAGGCAGCTGGCCAGGAGGAGGAGTAGGGGAGAAGCAGCCGCTGGAAGCAGGGCTTGCCTGGGGCATCAGGACTATCCGGGAGAGATTGGGGGGCCGGCGGAAGCAGGGCTGCCGGGGGGCATGAGGTCGGGGGTAGGGAGCTGGTCGGGGAAGGTGGAGGGGCGGGGGGGGGGGGGGGAAGAAGCGGCCGCTGGAAGCAGGGCTGGACGCGGGCAGCGGGGCTGGCCAAGGGAGATTGGGAGGAGAAGTGGGGGAGAACTGGCTGTCCAGGAGGGGGTTGCAGGAAGTGGGGCTGGCCGGAGGCGCAGCGGGGGGAGTGAATCGGCCGGCGGGGAGAGGGACTGACCCGGCCATATGTGGATCTCGGGGCGCTGCCGCCCCCCCCGCAAAGCACGAGTGAGTCCAGCCCGGGGATTCTATTGTGCCCCCCGCCCCCCCCACAGCCCCTGGAGTAGTTGCGAACTGTCTGGCTGGTAGATACACTCATGCAGTCTGAGCACATTTACCAGCCAGACAGTTCGAAACTACAAACTGATACATCTAGTAATAATAAAACTTACCTAATGAGAAAATACCAGACATGTTATATGTCTGGTATTTTCTCAGTTTGTTTTTTATGTGTTTATATTTTTGGGCTGCAAAAAACAGTATGGGAAAAAAAAGGGTTCCAACTAAAGTAAAAAGTTTGGGAAACCCTGGTCTAACCAGGTTTCTGTCTGTCTTACACTCCATTTATCCAATCCATATTCCTTAACTTGCTGGCAAGAATATTGTGGGTGACCATATCAAAAGCTTTGCTAAAGCTGGCACTGGGGGGGGTTGGGAGGACCAGAAACAACTTATTTGAATATTCATCATTTGATTAATGAATATGCAAATATGCAAATGAATGTTACCAGTCCTCCAAATGTTCATGAATGTATTTACTGGTCCCCGTGTCAAAAAGTTTGGGAACCCCTGCTCTACATCATAACTGTATCATAACTATATACTATTAATTGCTTTGGTACATGTGCTGCAGACAAATTTGCATTGTACATTATAAATTGAAACCATGTGTTTTCTTCATGAAAGGAAATCCCTAGAATAAATCAACATAAAATTTATGAACATACAGGATTGATTTCTCTAATTTTTAACCTATGATCTCCTGGATGAAGTACAACAGTGATATTTACCTTACAGAATACAACCTTTGAACTTTCTACAGGCACTACACTTTTCTTTTTTGTTTATAATTCCCCAGACCATATAATTGATGTTTTATACCTCATTTGCCATCAAAGATTAAAATATTTTAGCTCTAAAGATTTGTTCCATAGCACCAAGTTCATTAGCCTTTCAATACGCTATTTAGCGTTCAATAGCTGCTGTTTGTGTTCTCCATGACAACCAGTGATAGGTCACTAATACCCATTTTTGGAAGAGGTACAGTAGTACTTATGTCCCATTGATTAGACAGTTCTAATTATGGCTCACTTGAAACAGCAAAGCACCCCAGGCTCTCCTCCACAAAGTTCAGATAAGAGCGGGCTCTTGTTTCCAGCATAACCAACCCAGTCACAGTGAAAACAGAGGGAGATTTGATCATTTGCTTTTCTCTTTTTTGCAGCTCTGGTGACTCTGGGCCTGATCTTGCCATCCTCACTTCATCACAGCCCTCGTTAAATTCAGCAACAACTTTGCTTTAGTAGGAAATGCTGGATCACACAATATGAGTAAAATAGTTAAAAATGTTCAATCAAATCTCATAATATTGGGGTGAGGGAAACCAAGGTCAGAGTTTGACTCATGTCCATTTCATCATGCTGAAATGGGTTGGTCAGGATTTGGCAGGGGGATGAATCTATGAGCCAAGTTCATTTCTTCAGAGACAATAATGCCTGGGTTGGCTGACTACATCAGTGACCTAGGGATGCATTGTGAAGTCAGACCCCTTGTTATTGACTTGGAGGCACAGAACATTAATCTAGGTCTCACGCTACACAAACAAACCCAAAATGTTGTTCTGCAGTTTGTAACACACAGACAAGAGAATTTACCATTTAAAGGGCTGGAGTTTATAAGATTTAATCTCAGAACAGCCAGTCCCTAGCACCTTTTATACATTTTTTTATGCAAGGAGGATAGAAAAACAAACAGGGGCATGACTGTGTTTGAGATTTTGTTTTAACAGGCTCTGACATTAAGGATTATGATCAAGAAGGGTGAGAGAGATTTATGAGTCTTTTTATGCACTGTGGATGGATTTAAAAAAAAAAAAAAGTCCCAGCTGAACTTCCTAAGATCATTTATTTTTCGTCCATTAAAACATTTATTTAATCAATCTATACAATGAATGAGCAGACCACACGAGGTGCTCTCCCTTCCTGATAAAACCTGAGAGAGGTGTTGCAGGACTACTAGTTTTTAAAGTTTTTTTCAGTTACAGACTAACATGACTATCCCTCTGAAATCAGAGAGGAGAGAAATATCTCTCCAAGGATTCCTTAGTATCATTTCTCCCTAATTGTTCCATTAGGGAGATAGGCTTTCCTACACAGCAGAACAGGCTGAATAGAGGATCCCAGAGAAACTCATATCTGGCCTAATAAAAACTGTATTCTTTGGAGGATTCTTTCTGGAAGATGTAGTAGCAACTGGAGGTGTGGTGTGCGTGCACTGATTTTATCATTTAACCAACGAAGCCCCTTCCCACGTCAAAATCACAACTTAATCTACATTTATGCTGAAAAAAGACCTGGGCAACATTCAGCCCTTGCTTATTGGTTTTTTTTGGTTCTGGACATCCAACACTCAGGTCATCTGAAGAAGTGGGCTGTGTCCACGAAAGTTCATGATACCATCTACATGTTTTGTTAGTCTTTAAAGTCCTACCAGACTATTTGCTGTTTTTTATTTTTATTGTTTTTTAACATTCTTACTTAGAGCCTTTTTTCCCCTTTTACTTCTAACATAGATTTTATAGGCACATTTTTTGTGCAATACACCTTGGTCTAAATTCCAGTTGCCTTACTCATACGAGAAACGTCATCAACCTCAATGGATCTATGAGCGGGATTTGGTCCATGACAGCTTCTGCCCTCATTCATGCACTTACTATTTATTTAAGATTACATTATCTAACTGATAACACTTCCCCTCTCTTGTTTGCTCACAAGTGAACCCTTTCATGATCCTGGTGTTCCTCATGCAATGGAAATCAGCTTCCTCAATAAAACACTGCAAAGGTTACGCAAAAAGGGGATGATTTCAAAGCAAAATAGTCTGCATTAAATTTCTCTAGAAGCATTGAGGATTCCTGCTCAGTAGAACTAAGCAGGAGTTTTGAAGCTCCCCAGGTAATGCAAGGAAGCTGATGTAAAATGTATTTAACTGAAGACTCACATTCTGAGGTGCAGAGGGGTAGTCGAGTTAGTCTGTAATAGGAAAAACTTAAAAAAAACAACAAATAGTCTAGTAGCACCTTAAAGACTAACAAAACATGTAAATGGTATCATGAGCATTTGTGGGCAAAACCCACTTCTTCAGATGACCGGAGTCTGAGCTTGGCATTTCCCCTTACAGCTGATAACACCACTAATAAGGGTTTAACACTCCAGGGCAAGGTTTAAATATCACCTTAAGTGTCAGCTGATAAACACAATGGGCCAGAAGTAACTCTGAAACTTTGCAAAAATGAAGCCACAATACAACTACACCAGAAAATGCTGTGAAGAGAGAAACACTTACGAGCTGCTTTTGATTTACACCAGTTATTGGTTTAACCTGAAACCAAAAACCTCAGGCATATGTGAGGGTAAGGCATTGCTGAAGCAGTTTGCTGATTTTCTGACAGTCAAATCTTATTTCAATTTTGATTAGTTTTTCAAATGTAACACTAAAGAGTGGGAGTCTCAGAATTGCCTAAATCAATTTGGCCCTTTCAAAAGTGCCTGTCTTTAATATTACCAATTTCGCCAAAAGCAATATAAGCTACAGCTCAGTCAGGCACAACCTGTTTGCTATGACATTCTGCAGCATGGATTCACACTAGTCTTCATTTGACTATTGCTAGTCCTCCAATGCCTTTCTACAATTTCCCAGAAAGGAGCAGGCAAATTCTCCAACAAATATACCAAGAAATAATTCCATCATGCAGCACAGCTTTCTGCAGCGCTAACAACTGTCTGATATGCCCCTAGATCTGTGGTCACCAACCAGTAGATCGCAATCTACCGGTTGATCTCAGGGGCTCTAAGAGTCGCTCTTGAGCCCTCTCTGAACTGCGCGCCTGCGCAGCACATTTACATTAGATTTCCTCATTTGAGGAGCAGCTACTCACCGAGCAACAACACAGGTGAGTAGCTGCGCGGAATGGTGGGAGCTGGGAGGTCGGCAGGGCTGAAACACCCCGGCCAGCTGGCTGTGGCTTTCAGCTGAAAGAGGCTGCCCCGCGCTCCAGCTGATCGGCGGCTTCTCCTTTGCGCCTGCCCAAGTGGACCGTGGGGCACCCTGGCTGAGCGCCATGGCCAGCTGACCGGGCAGCCGCTTCTCTTCGCTCCAGCCCGGCTGCCCTGCGCTCAGCCTGGGAAGCTTGCTCCAGCACAGCTGGAGCTAGGCGCAGCCTCCGTGGGCTGAGCGCAGGGCGGCTGGGCTGGAGCGAAGAGAAGCCGCTTCTCTTCACTCCAGCCCGGCTGCCCTGCGCTCAGCCTGGGAAGCTTGCTCCAGCACAGCTGGAGCTAGGCGCAGCCTCCGTGGGCTGAGCGCAGGGCGGCTGGGCTGGAGCGAAGAGAAGCCGTTTCTCTTCGCTCCCGCCTGGCCGCCCTGCGCTCAGCCCAGGGAGGCTGCGCCTAGCTCCAGCTGTGCTGGAGCAAGCTTCCCAGGCTGAGCGCAGGGCAGCCGGGCTGGAGCGAAGAGAGGTGGCTTCTCTTCGCTTCCGCCTGGCTGCCCTGCGGTCAACCCGGAGGGAGTGCAGGACGGAGGCTTCCCTCCGTGGCTGGTGTAGGGGACTCCCTGCCCCCGAACCTTGTTCCCTCTCCCCTGCCCCAAACCTGTCCCCCACCCTCCTGCCCCCCTGTTCCCTCTCCCTTGCCCCCCCACCCCTCTGCAGAAACCTGTCCCCCTGCTTTCCCCACTACAGAAACCTGTCCCGCTGCTCCCCTCTGCAGAAATCTGTCCCCCCCAGCACCCTGTCCCCTGCTGCAGAAACCTGTCCTTCTGGCACCCTGCCCCCTCTCCCCTGCACCCACTGGCACCCTGTTCCCTGCCCCAGAACCCACTAGCACCCCTCCCCAGTACTGTGTCCCCTGCTCCCAAATGACTTTTCTATGGGTCAGTGACCCCTGACTCAAGG
Organism: Pelochelys cantorii; assembly: GCA_032595735.1. Lineage (NCBI taxonomy): Eukaryota > Metazoa > Chordata > Testudines > Trionychidae > Pelochelys > Pelochelys cantorii. The sequence goes on along the minus strand of CM064326.1, from coordinate 323,966,634 downwards.
CAGGTTCCCTGCCATTCTCATAAATAAAGACAATGCAGAAACTTTTTGTGTTTAACATAGTATTTTATTTAAAAATGAAGCCTGGCCAACAAACCCCCAATTGGGGCCAAGCCCCCATCTGGCCACAACCACTCCTGCATTCCCTCTTACCCAGACCCTAGATCTGAGCCTATCATACACAGGAACCCCCTGCCCTGAGGCCCTCACATACCCCAACCCAAATTCCTGCACCCTCACATCCACAAGCCTGTGGCTTGCTTAGTACCCCAATACTGCCTGGCTTGGAGCCCCCTCCCCGAGCCAGTGTCCCCTTCTCTACCTCCTCCTGCATCCAGATTTCCTCCCAGAGCTTACACCTCTCACCCCTTCCCACCCCCAAATCCCTCATTCCCACCCCAGAGACTACACATCCTGTCTCAACCCAGCAAGGGTCCGGCTAGACCGAAGGAGTTTTTCAGGATTCTGGAGATATCCCAGAAAAACTCTTCTGCATCCATGGTTGCATTTGTTGTTCTGCTTTTTTTAGTAGAAGAGCAAACATGCTCTTTCGGTCACCCCTATATTCCTCTTTCCACAAGGAATAAGGGGGCTTCCAAAAGAAGGGTTTTTTTTCTGACATTTGGTCCAGTCTAGACAGGCCAAATGTTGGAAAAACCTCTTCGTACAGAAGAATTTTTTTTTTTTAAAAGCAGCAGTATAAGGATTGGGGATAGCAAGTGATGGAGAGGAGGAGAATAGAGAGGGTGGGGCTTCAAGGAAGGGGCGGGGCAGTAGATCTTGGCTTGGTTTGTCATTTAAAAAGTGATCTTGGGTGTAAAAAGGTTGGAGACTACTGCCCTAGATGTTAATGCTTGCTTGTCTCTAGTGCTATTTTAGTGTAATTACTCTCACATAAGTTAGGCTAACTCAAGCTAACTACAGCAAAGACATACCCACACAGACTTGCTGTGTGAAGTTGGGCAAGTGACTACTTGACTTTCTTATTTATAAAACAGGATTATTAACACGGCAGAAATGTACTTAGCTAAATCCCACTGTTTACCTAACCCCCTGTTTTCTGGGGATTTCAGATAAGCAAGTCTTAAATACACCTATAGCAGATTATATTTATACACACAAGTATTTAAAGCAACCTTCTGACAATGTTTTTTCCTTTTGGTTGTGAAAACTCTTCCACAAATCAAGGGGCTGATGCCCCCTCAAGTAAGCCAGCCAGTTTTCCCAATGCAGGCCAGTTCACCCTACATGTAATAAATTCAATTATCAGCATCCACAGAGGTGTTAATAGCTTTCATAAGGGGTGTGAAGGGTTTTGCTCAGAAGCCATGAAGTTATGATGCAAAAGTCAGGGCTGTATTACAGCAGACGTGCCCAGGAAAATGTTTTCTCTCACCAGTGGGTTAATATGACTGGTCAAGGTTGTGGAGAAGGCTCATCTGATCCCCTAAAGGTTTCCCTCCACCCCCAAGATCTGGGATAGCCAGGGTCCTATCGTATCGACCCACCGTGCAGGAGTAAAGTTCCTGGCGGGAAGTCACCTCTGAAGGGCAGAGTATTGGTATCAACAGCCACCACAGTCCGCAGCACTTCTGCGAGGCGTAAAGTCGCTAACTAGTTCCATTGCCCGGAAGTGACTGATCCTGTGTCACGACAGCCTCCCCCGCCTTCGCCTTTCACTCACCCAGCCACGCTGGGGTTGGATGGGGCGTGAGCAGCTCGCGGCCGCACCTAACCTCGCTCCTAACGGGGCGCTCACGGGCTAGCGGGCGCCGGGTACAGCCCAGTCCGACGCCCGGCCCCGGCGGGCCGAATCCGGCCCCCAGAGGCTCGGACAGAGGGCGGCCAGGACAGGCCAGCAGCCCTCACCTGCGCCCCGACCGCCCTACGGAGCCAGGCCACCTGCAGCAGCCCAGCGGGCTCCCCAGCCCCGGAGGCTTCTCGCTGCCCCCAGCGGGCGCGAACCCCGGCCCCGGCGGCACTCACCTCCCGCCGCTTCCCCAGCCAGGCTCCGCTTCCAACCTCGGCGCCGGGACAGCGTCACCTCGCGCCCTTCCCCAGGGAGCCGCCAGCACCCGGCCGGCGCTACCCTCCGCAGCTCACACGCCACCCGGCGGCCGAGGGCGCGAGCGTGGCTGGGAGTCGTAGTCCCCCTTCCCATTGGTCCCCCAGTTCCCTGTGCACCAATGGGCGCCGCCGGCCCGGGGAACGCCGCGTTCCAGGTGAGAGCGGCGTCAGCCGGGCAGCAGCCCGCTGTCCCCGGCGAGTGTCCGGGCCCCGACCACTGCTGGCCCAGAGCCTGCGTTCGGCGGCGGGCGGAGCGCGGCCCGCGCCGGCGCCCTGCAGCCCTGTGAGGCTGGGGCAGGGCTGGTCACACCTTGGAGAGGCCCCGGGGTCTGTTCCGCCGGGTTGATGTTTGCAGCGTTTGCGCCTCTGCCGTCCGGGCGCGGGGGCTTTGCTATTTGCAGGGCGTAGTGGTGAAAGTCTCCGGCGTAAATGTTAAGTGTGAGTGGAACAGGGCGAGTCGCCTCCACCCCTTTATGTCAGTTCTTGGCCTCTGCTGCTGCTAGTATCGACGTTCTAGCCACGGAGCCAGGCTTTCTGGCCACTGCTGGGGGGAACACGAAAGCGCCCCTCTCTCACCAACAGAAGTGGGCCCATCAAAGATATTAACCCCCCCACGCGCACACACACGTCGCCTGTTTTTCAGGGGCTGCTTCGAAGGAGGGAAACTAGGGCCGCGTGACCACCCCCATATCGTGACTCCTCCACGTGCCACCTCTACCCTGGGGGAGGGCCGAGGCAAACGTCCTCCGCGCCAGGCCCTGCCTCTTTCCATCCCGAGGTTCTGACCTTCCCCTTCTCTGACTGCTCCCACCCTTTCCCCAACCCCTTTGCCACGAGCAATACAGTAGGCCTGGCTTCTGGGCTTGGGGGGCTGGGGTTGGGCCCCTCGGGCCTCCTGCACTCACTGGTGGTGCAGTAGAGTGAAGTGGCCCCTGCCAGCTCCAGTCTCCCAGCTCTTGGCTACCTTGCTGCACTTCTGCCTATGAAGGCAGGGTTGGTCCTACTCCCTCCCCTGAACCAGCCCCCCCACTCTTCTTTGCACTGCATGGAGTTTCTGGCCCCTTGCACCTCCTGCCCCATAACATTGGGGAGCATATGCTCCCCTTATACTATCCTGCATGTCACCTCCTGCTCATCTCCTGGGACAGATGCAGGGGTGACTCTAATTTTTGGTTACATGTGTATTTTTGTGGATATGATGCTCACATGTTCCATAATTAATGAAATTAACACTAAAATTTTAAAAAAATTCAAAAGTTTCTAAATTGTTTACAGTCTGTGTTTTCACTGTCATTAACCACAGTTACAAAGCTGCTTTATCAAACTGTAATTGTGTGTGCCAGAGAAAGGTACCAGAAAAGAGCATATACATGAAATCATAGAAACATAGGGTTGGAAGAGATGTCAGGAGGTCATCGAGTCCAACCCTCTCCCCAAAGCAGGAGCAACCCTACCTAAATCATTCCAGCCAGGGCTTTGTCAAGCTGGGATTTAAAAACCTCTAGGGATGGAAATTCCACCACTTTCCTAGGCAACCCATTCCAGTGCTTCACCACCCTCCTAGTAAAGTTTTTCCTAATATCCAATTTAGACCTCCCCCACTTCAACTTGAGACCATTGATCCTCATTCTGTCATCTGTCACCAGGAGCCTCTCTCCATCCTCTTTGGAACCTCCCTTCATGTAGTTAAAGGCTTCTATCAACTCCCCCCTCAGTCTTCTCTTCTGTAGAGTAAATAAGCCCAAGTCTCCCAGCATCTCCTTGTAAGTCATGTGTTCCAGCCCCCATTTGTTTTTGTTGCCCTACGCTGGACCTGTTCCAATGTGTCCATGTCCTTTCTGTAATGAGGGGCTCAGAATTGGAAGCAATACTCCAGATGCGGCCTCACCAGTGCCGAATAAAGGGGAATAATCACTTCTCTAGATCTGCTGGCAATGCTCTCCCTAATGCACCCTAATATGCCATTAGCCTTCTTGGCTACAATGGCATACCATTGACTCATATCCAGCTTCTTGTCCACTGTAATCCCCAGAACTTTTTCTGCCAAACTGCTGCTTAGCCAATCAGTCCCTAGCCTGTCACAGTGCTTGGGATTCTTCCATCCCAAGTGCAGAACTCTGCCCTTCTCCTTGTTGAACCTCATCAGATTTCTTTTGGCCCAATCCTTCAATTTGTCTAGGTCCCTCTGGACCCCCATGAGTGTCCTTACCCTCCAATGTATCTAACTCTCCCCCTAATTTAGTGTCATCAGCAAACTTGCTGATGGTGCAATCTGTCCCCTCATTCAGGTCATTAATAAAGATGTTGAACAAAACCGGCCCCAGAACCGACCCCTGGGGCACTCTGCTTGATACTGACCACCAACCAGACATTGAGTCATTGATCACTACCTCTTGAGCCCAACAGTCTATCCAGCTTTCTATCTACCTTATAGTCCATTTATCTAATCCATACTTCCTTAACTTGCTGGCAAGAATACCGTGGGAGACCTTATCAAAAGCTTTGCTAAAGTCAAGATATATCACATTCACCGCCTTCCCCATATCCATAAAGCCAGTTACCTTGTCATAGAAGGCAATCAGGTATGACTTACCCTTGGTGAATTCATGTTGACTGTTCCTGATCACTTTCCTCTCGTCTGACTGCTCCAAAATGGATTCCTTGATGATCCCCTCCATGAGTTTTCCAGGGACTGAGGTGAGACTGACTGATCTGTAGTTCCCTGGATTGTCTTTCTTTCCTTTTTAAAAGATGGGCACTAATTTTGCCTTTCTCCAGTCATTCAGGATCTCCCCCGATCACCACGAGTTTTCAAAGATAATGGCCAATGGCTCTGCAATCACATCAGCCAACTGCCTCAGTACCCTCGGACCCATTAGATCCAGCCCCATGGATCTGTGTATGTCCAACTTCTCTAAATAGTTCTTATTCTGTTTTTTCTCCACCAAGGGCTGCCCACTTCTTTTCCATACTGTGTGGCCTAGTGCGGTAGTCTGGGATCTGACCTTGTCTGTGAAGACAGAGGCAACAAAAACATTGAGTATTTCAGCTTTTCCCACATCATCTGTCACTAGGTTATCTCCCTCAAGCTAATTGTGAGGGGAGGTAGGAGGAATGTGTGAAATGCCCTGTCCTCTAAACAATTAATTCTCATGACTTTTTAACTTTAGATTATGTTATCAATCCTTTGTGATATTAGCAACAGTTGAACAGGCTGATTCAGAGGAACATGTGAATTTTCTTTCTCAACCCTTCTCTGTCCCTGGGCTAAAGACAGTGAATCTGAGGATAGATTCCTATGTAAACCCCTGTCCTTACACAGATAGTTTATCTTATCCCAGATCCACTACAGGCAGTATGATTGTGTGTCAACATAATGTCTAAGAGCCTGTGACTTTGAAAAAAAAATATATATAGCAGCTTCTGTGCCAAAAATAAAATAAAAAAAGGCTCAAAATATTTTAATTGTATCAGATTTCTTTAAGACCAAACCACAGTGCTTTCTCTGTGTATAAAGTAGCCTGCCAAATTTCATATATTTGTGCTACCATTGTTCAAGTAGAAGAGTATCTATTTCTGAAAAATTCAAGAGACTGGGTTTTAAAAGTCATTTTTTTAAAACAGCAAACTTTTACTGTATCTTCTTACTCTCAAAAATTCTGTGATCAGCTTTCCCTAAGAGTCGTGAATATTAAGATTGATGAGACTTAGTGGCTTTTTAAAAAAGGATTTAGTTCCTGCTTTATGTGGAGTTCATAACACAATCTTCACTATGGAATTCTAACCACATAGAAATGTAAAGTAGATCTGATCTGGACTGTGGGTTGGATACTTGATGCTACTGTTTTATATGAATCTGGATAATTTAAGATCCTTTTATAAATAGTAGAGGATCTTGTTTCTTGAAGACTTTCCCAAAGTCTTATGTAACATAACTTTACTGAGATTAAAATCTAGCTGTTTTTTTTTAAATTGGAGTCTCCATGGGTTGCTTTGGTTTAGCCTTTATTTGTTCGATTTTTTAATTTAGTTTCAAATCAAGTATCTAAGCACATGTACTGAGCAGGCCACATAGCAAAACAAAGAACAGGGGAGATTATGTCACTGCTAGAATGCATAAGAGTTTACATTTGTTTATATATTTTAGAAAAGTGAGACCCAAGTATTATGAAAATAATCTCATTTGCCCACAGTGGCAGGGCATGCAGACCCTGCACTCAGGATGGGGGAGAGCCTGTCCTATGGGGAGAGTGGGTCACCCCCCCACAACACTGCCGCGCATGCTCCTGCCGTGAGCCGGCAGATTTAAAGATCAGTCGGGCTGAAGCAATGAGGGGGAAGAAGAGGTGGAATGTCACCAGCGTCGGAGGAAGAGGCGCTGACATCCACTTCTGCGGAGAGAGGCGTGCTGCCCTTGCTCCGACCCTGGATGCCGGAGTTTGAGCCAGCCTCCAGCCCGTCACCCCAGGAGGAGGTGAAACCAGCTACCCTTGCGGCCTGGCCCCGCCGAGACTCGGGGCCGTCCTGGCTGCCAAGAGAGGCTCCTGGCTTGAGCCGGAGCTTTCAAGCCTCCCCGCTGTGGTGGAAGGCTTTCCCAACGCCAGACACCTCCAGGACTCGGGACCAGGGATTACACAGGTCCTAGCCCCCAACCTTCGCAGAGGGGTTATTCCCTCTGGACCAAGTATTGGGCCCAGACGGGGCACAGGGTCCGTCCCTGAAGCCGGGGCCGGAGACTGTGATGGGGAATGCAGACCCTTCGGGGTGGGATATCGACGACCCTCTGGGCCAGATCTGTCAGCCACGGGACGAACCTCGGCCTTAGTGCGTACTACGCTCATGGCACCCGAGCCCGAGAAGGGGGAACCCGCCGCAGGACGACGAAGGGTAGGTTCCCAGCATCGGTAGGAAGTGGCCCAGGACGGGAGAAAGGCCCGAGAGGTTGGACAGTTTCGGTGTTTGCCCCTCGCCAACTGGGTAGCGGAGTAGTTCCCTACCCTCAGGGTCCTGGGCTGGGACCCGGTGGAGTGGGAGGGCCCGGGTCCCCCTACCTTCCCCGGTGGTGGTAGGGCGCTTGTTCCCTTCCTTAAGGTTTTCATCGCAGTAGCCAGATTGTAGACCCTGGCCGTAAACCCATATACCCCCTGTACTTGAGGGTTGGACTGTGTACCCTGGTCATAAACAGGGGCAGCCCTAGACTAGCTGCCAGCAACTGGCACCCTAGGCAAACCATGCAATTGGCGCCCCCACCTCCAAACCCCTCAATGATATTGCGCCACCATTTGGTGCCCCATTTAACTTGGCGCCCTAGGCGACTGCCTAGTTCGCCTATATGGATGGGCCACCCCTGGTCATAAGACCCTACACCCCCTGGCATTTGAGGGCCAGATTGTGGACCCTGGGCCGTAGATCATATGTCCCCTGGGCGTAGCCTCTAGGTGTTGAGCTGGACAGAAGGGGGGCAAAGAAACTATCAAAGCCCAAGGGAGGGGGACCGCCTGAAGGGCATTGGTCGCAAAGTCACAGGTGTGCCCCCCCCCTCACGAGGGGCAAGAGTAAAACTAGGAGGGTCTCCACAGGGCAGGGACCCCGGCGGCTCCTGGCCCGGCCCCCCTTAGGGTCCTCCTGACACCCACCATTTGAAAAGCTGTTGATTTCAGCACAGTAAGGTTTTTAAAAAGCTACACTCTACTCATTGTGAAATAGATGAAAAAGAACATTTATATGCTCCTCTGAATCAACCTGTTCAACTGTTGCTAATATCACAAAGGATTGATAACATGATCTAAAGTTAAAAAATCATGGAAACTGAATGTTCAGAGGACAGGGTATTTCACACATTCCTCCTGCCCCTCCCATCACAATTAGCTTAAGTGCACTGGGGAAAGTTTCTACTTAGAATCATAGAATTCTAGGGCTGGAAGAGACTCTAGACCGGGATTTCCCAACTGGTTGCCATTACATTTCAAAAGGGCTGCCAAGTGTCTCCCCAGGTGGCTCTGTCCTCCCTCCTCCCCCCATTTTTGAATTGCCTTGGGTCACAAAGTCTTCCTGAATTGTCAAAATGGGTCCCCATCTGGAAAAGGTTGGGAACCGCTGTTCTAGACTCAGAACAACAAGTATTCAACAAGTATTGACACTGCGAGAGGCCACAGAAGATAAACTTGTCTGAACTGGTATATCATGCTTTCTATGTTCATTGTGTTGAGCTGGAATATAGCGTGTATCCATATTCACTACTGTAGAGGCCTAGAAAGGTGTTTGGCTGAGAATCTAAATTTCCACAAAGTTCAGGGGATTTAAAAGGTCTTTTGGTTCAGAAGTTTATAGAAAGAGATTCAAACTATAAAGTTTGGAACTGGATGTGAACTTCTTGACAAGAGACTTTGGATCCCATGTTCAGGCCCATCTCTAACATCTACTGTAGTTTAAAAGGCTGTTGCGATAGGTTTGACATATTAAAACCAAACTGCTTTTTTGTTTGATTTAGCAGATAAGCACCAAGAATAATTATTTAGAGGATGGAGGTCTGGCACTAAAGAAATATGGAATAAACAACACAGAACATTAGCTTAAAGATTTCTTGCCAGGAATTCCAATTCTTGATTGATTACAGAACAAATATTGCAGCTACTATATAAGAATTACTTAAACTCTGGAGATGGCATTAAAATATATTTAAATACAAAATTGGAAGACAGGTTTAATTTTAATTAGAAATGTTAGTTGACCCAGTGAGTTCATGTTATTTTTTTCATTGCCCCTTCCAGCCTTGTCTGAAGGGGTAAGGAATACTACAGTAGTTCGGTGCGGGGAAGGGCAGGGCGTACTGTTTAGGGATGTGAAAGGTTAATGGTAAGCATCACCCCTAACTGGTGATGCTTACTGGTTTCAGTTAATGGTGGGGGGTGGAGCTGCTCCTTGCCCACTGCGGGCCAGGAGCTGCTTCAGTACCCCACGGCCGCCGTGGACAGGGGCTGCTCCGTGTTCACAGCAGCCTCTGTACATGGTGAGCCCGGGTGCATATCACAAGCAGGGGTTGCTCTGGCCACACTGGAGCAGCCCCTCATGCGGTGAATGGGGGGAGTTCCAGCTCAGCCACAGTGAGCCGGGAGTGGGGGGAGCACTACAGCCTCACTGGGCTGAAGCGTCCCCCTCACCCACACTCTCTTTAAACATAACGTTTAACCAATTAAATAGGATTTTACATCCCTAATACTTTTCTATGAATAAAGTGCAGTGCATAGCAGGCACTTGAATGTAAAGAAAGCTGGTGAACATAAAACTGGGAGCAGAAGAAAACGAGTAAATGTGTACAATGGGACAAAAGTTCAGAACATAATTTGAGGATAATTATGGTAAGTCAGTTAATGACACACAACACTTGAACTTCTGGCAGCTGCATGTAGTGAGGTCCCTTGGAATAGATGAAAAAAAAGAAAATTCACATGTTCCTCTGAATCAGCCTATTCAACTGTTGCTAATATCACAAAGGATTGATAACATGATCTAAAGTTAAAAAGTCATGGGAATTGAATGTTAGAGGACAGGGTATTTCACACATTCCTCTCACCTCCCCTCACAATTAGCTTGAGGGAGGTAACCTAGTGACAGATGATGTGGGAAAAGCTGAAATACTCAATGTTTTTGTTGCCTCCGTCTTCACAGACAAGGTCAGATCCCAGACTACCGCACTAGGCCACACAGTATGGGAAAGAGGTGGGCAGCCCTCGGTGGCGAAAGAACAGGATAAGAACTATTTAGAGAAGTTGGACATACACAGATCCATGGGGCCGGATCTGATGGATCCGAGGATGCTGAGGCAGTTGACTGATGTGATTACAGTGCCATTGGCCATTATCTTTGAAAACTCGTGGTGATCGGGTGAGGTGCCGAATTACTGGAAAAAGGCAAATTTAGTGCCTATCTTTTAAAAAGGGAAGAAGGACAATCCAGGGAATTAAAGATTGGTCAGCCTCACCTCAGTCCCTGGAAAACTCATGGAGGGGATCATCAAGGAATCCATTTTGAAGAACTTGGAGAAGAGGTAAAGGAGGAATAATCAACATGGATTCACCAAAGACAAGTCATTCCTGACCAACCTGATTCTACAACAAGGTAACTGGTTCTGTGGATATGGGGAAGGTGGTAGACATGATATGTCTTGACTTTAGCAAAGCTTTTGATATGGTCTCCCACAGCATTCTTGCCAGCAAGTTAAGGAAGTATGGATTGGATAAATGGACTAAGGTGGATAGAAAGCTGGATAAATTGTTGGGCTCAAGAGGTAGTGATCAATGGCTCAATGTCTGGTTGGTGGTCAGTATCAAGCAGAGTGCCCCAGGGGTTGTTTCTGGGACCGGTTTTGTTCAACATCTTTGTTAATGACCTGGATAAGGGGATGGATTGCACCCTCGGCAAGTTCGCTGATGACACTAAGCTAGGGGGAGAGTTAGATACTTTGGAGGGTAGGGACACTTATGGGGGTCCAGAGGGACCTAGACAAATTGAAGGATTGGGCCAAAAGAAATCTGATGAGGTTCAACAAGGAGAAGTGCAGACTCCTGCACTTGGGATGGAAGAATTCCAAGCACTTACAGGCTGGGGATTGACTGGCTAAGCAGCAGTTTGGCAGAAAAAGACCTGGGGACTACAGTGGATGAGAAACTGAATATGAGTCAACAGTATGCCCTTGTAGCCAAGAAGGCTAACAGCATATTAGAGTGCGTTAGGAGCAGCATTGCCAGCAGATCTAGAGAAGTGATTATTCCCCTTTATTCAGCACTGGTGAGGCCACATCTGGAGTATTGTGTCTAATTCTGGGTCCCCCATTACAGAAAGGATGTGGACACATTGTAGGACAACAAAAATGATTAAGGGTCTGGAGCACATGATTTACAAGGAGAGGCTGAGAGATTTGGGCTTATTTAGTCTACAGAAGAGAAGATTGAGGGGAGATTTGATAGCAGCTTTTAACCACCTAAATGGAGGTTTCAAAGAGGATGGAGAAAGGCTGTTCCAAGTGGTAACAGAGAACGAGGAGCAATGGTCTCAAGTTGCAGTGGGGGAGGTGTAGGTTGGATATTAGGAAAAACTATGGTACTGGGAGGGCGGTGAAGCACTGGAATGAGTTACATAGGTAGGTAGTAGAATCTCCATCCCTAGAGGTTTTTAAGTCCTGGCTTGACAAAGCCCTGGCTGGAATGATTTAGTTTGGGTAGGTCCTGCTTTGGGTAGAGGGTTGGACTCCATGACCTCCTGAGGTCTCTTCCAATTCTATGATTCTATGAGGTGTCAACTACTTCCTTGTTGCATGGCCCTCAATCCTAGGGCCACCCCCGGGGGAGTCCAAACAAAATACAGGGGATTCAACAAGTCTGCAGTTCATGTGAGAGAGACAGGCGGGAATGCTTCCCTTTCAGACTGTCTTTGCAGAACGTCCTCCCTTCCCTCAGTGAGGGGTCTTTGGGCACTTGTTTAGGGAGGGAGTCTGCTTCCTCCTTCCCTCAGCTCTTCTCTTCTGGAAATACAAGTCTGCTGTATTCTCTGGTCTGCTACCAAATGAGCAATTCCCTGCCTTTTAAATCCTCCTCCAGTAGACACATTTGGTACAGGTATGGTGTGGTGGGGCAGGTGGGCCCAGAGTAGTTCCTTAACCCCTTGTTGCCCAGAGTGTGGGTTTGTATATCTCACAGAAGCTGAGTGAGCAAACCAAATCCCTTATCAAATAATTTTATTTAGGACACAATGGCCTGAAAAATCTTAACATCAAACTTGTTTATCAACTTTATTGAAGCATGGATCTTTTGCTTGGTTCACCGTATAGTGAAACATTTTATTTATGATAATAGACAGCTTAGGGCTTATAGGGGCATTATAATGTTGCTGGTGTAGTTACAACTTTATCAGAAGATACAAACATGACCCGCAATAGAAACAAACAGCAAATAGAACACGATGAAACGTTCACTTTACAAATCACTTCATTACTACAGACATCAAATGGCAGTTATTGTTAGTAAATCAGCCACAGAGAACTGTTTTACCTTTTGAGAAGAAAATGAGAACTTCTGTTTGGGGTTTTATCCACAGCATAGTAAAAAAGTTTAAATGTCAAGCATTCTTCTTATCCACAAAACAATGCTAACCAACAGATATATCAAAGAGTAAGACAAGGAGATCAACAGCTTTACAACTACTTTTGCAATTACCTTTTTGAGTAGGTATTGCAGATTGCTTTATGCATGTTATCAGAGTGTAAATAGCCCCAAATCAGCAGCAAAAGATTACAACATAACAAGTAAATACAGTGCCAATGTGTCATGTTGTAGAAGAGAATACGAAGAAGACAATGATAATTTAATCATATAAAATATGATACAAAGCTGAAATACAAGTGCATTTAAATAGCTATGTGACAAAGAATGTTAAATACTGTATTTAATATGTAGTTTTTAAAACATAAAATCTGAAAAAGTCTTTGTGCTTAAACTTTTTTCCTGTTAAACAGATTAGTTGCTTACTTCCCATACTGCCACTGTAACTGATATTACAACAGGTCACAATTTTCACAGACACATCAACATTAAAACATTTACCTATGAGAAAATAAGTCACTTCTCATTAGTTCACAGTGCGAAAAAAGTGGTGTATACTCTGCCTTGAGAGAGGCTTTTCATTATTCACCAAACCAGTTGCAGAAAAGTCCTGATACCAGATGCAGTGCTAAGATTTAAAGAATGGAAAGCAACACATCACATGTTGGGAGGAAAATATATATTTCTCGTTTCTTCATGGATATCGTCTAAGTGACCTTCGTCTTCTGTTGTAGAAATGCCTGAGCCCATGTTGCCGTGAAAAATTCATCATGTAATTTTGTTTGCGAGTGCTGTTAAAAGCAAAGAGGAGGGAGGAGGAAAAGAATGTCAGTCTCTTTGCATCCATTTTCAAATTGCCTTCTGAGACATAAGCTGGGGGACCAGATTCTCCACCATCTTACACTTTCCACAGTCTTTTCTGCCTCTGTAAAGTGATGTAAAATGCTTCCATTTGGATCTGCTGGCATGTTAGCGCAGCTGTGGAAGGCGCAAGGCAGTTGAGACTCAGGTCCACTTTGGTTTTGCCTATAATTCAGTTTGTCAGAACTAGAGCAAGAGTTTAAATTAATTACCACTGATGGGGGTTTAGGGCCAGATTCACTCAAGCTGTATGCACTCTATCTACTCCCAACATAGTGCATTTCTGTAAGCCTGATTTATACTCCAAAAATCTGCATTCCTCTCATAGACTCCTAAGTGGGAGAGATGCTGTTTACCACCTTTCTCGAGTGCAGAAGAAAAATACTACTACACCTCCCCAACTTCTGGCGTTGCTATTGTGGTGGTTTATGAATTCAGGCTGATGTTACTCAGTTGTTAGTATGAACATTTCTGTATTATTGAATACCTATATATGTATGTGGTTAAAAGCTGGTTCCCCCCACCACCATGTCCCCAGGGGCAGAGGAAGCAGGGGGGTAATGGGGACCAGGCGCAAGCCAGGAATCAGTTGATTTCCAGCTCGCGCCCAGTCCCAGACGCTGCGCCTCTACTTTTTAAATGAATTAAGAGCCTGCCAGCTATTAATACATTTAAAAATCAGAAGTGCAATGGGGTGGACCTAGTGTGAGCCGGGACATTTGATTCCTGGCTCGTGCCAGGTCCCCCACTGCGCTCCAGCCTTTTTACATTTATTAATAACCCTTTAGATTTTAGATTCTAAAGGATTGGCACAGCATGCTCTTTTGGGTAAGATCCAAGATATAAATTGGCCTGGGACTGTGGCTGGTCCTTTGGGACTGGGAGAAACTGTTCAGAGTTGGTGAGATTTTATAACCATCTATGTAAGGTGTAGTTCTGGTTCTGGAACAGGTAAAGCTGGGGTGTCTGAGGGGTTTTGTTTGTGAGTAGGGTTGCCAGATGGTTTCAACAAAAATACCAGACACACTTGACATTACATCACAATCTACATTACATCTTATTTAGAAAATACTGGACATTTATATTTTCTCAATTTGTTTCCCGAACAGAAAGCTCAAATATTGGACTGTCCGGTTCAAAACTGGACACCTGGCAACCCTATTTGTGAGGCATCCTGCTGGCCAGATTGGCAGCTGAAGTGCTCTGTGTGACTGGTTTGGTGTCTTATAGAGGAGAACCCCAGTTTTGGGTTGTAAGTAGCCCTGGTTTTGGACAATTTGCCCTGATCCAACACTCTCAGCGGTGCCCAGACCAACCTGATATATTACAGCTTGTAGTTCTCGTTAGTACCATTGGTATAATACAAGTCTCATTTAAAGCTACAGGCAAAATCCATTTGGAGTTATGATGAGGATGAAAATATACATACTGCACAGAATACAAATATTTGATGTTACAACAGAACTTTTCATTCCTGCTCACAAACTATTTCACTACCCATACACACACATCACTTTAAAGCAGTGGTTCTCAAACCTGACTCAATGCAAACCTTTCTACAGATCACCAGTTGCTAATGGAAACTCACCATTAATTACATAATTACACCCAAGCCATTTTGCTATTGCTGCAACTAGGGGGAATGGTTTAATTTACATTATTAAACAGATTAAGCATTTTAACGTTATCAAACTTCATTTTAAATTAAGTAAAATGTTAATTTATGTCCAACACAAAAGGTTTCAATGTTTTATTTATGGCAGGCGTGGGGAACCTTTTTTGGGTAGGGGGGCCACTGACCCTCAAAAAAAACAGTTGTGGACCACACAAGTGAGAAGCAAAGAAACTCCTCCAAAAACTCCCAGTCCTCACTGATGTGGCCCCCAACTGAGACACCTCACTCCTCTGGTTCTCCAGCCCCACAGGGCGAAGGGGAAGGGACAGGGAGGACTGAGATTCAGGGCTTCCCTGAGGCCAGATTTACTTTTCTGGGGTTCCGGAGTTAGTGGATTTTGTGGACCCCCTTATGTTCTGGGATGGGGACAAAAATGAGGGGTATAGTATGCAGGACAGGGCTGCCAGTGAGTGGGATAGGGATGGGGTGCAGGATCTGGGTTGGAGGTAGGATGCAGGAATGGGTGAGGGTGCGAGGTCTGGGTGGGAGGTAGGGTGCAGAAGCAGGCTGGGAATAGCGTGTCTGGTCAGAGGGGAGGGAACAAGAGCAAGGGAGGGTGCAGTGTGTGGACAGGAGGGAGAGTGCAGGAGCAGGGTGGGGATAGGGTGCAGGAGTGGGCTGGGGGTAGGTGTCTGGCCAAGGAATATGGTGTAAGAGCAAGGGAGCATGCAGGAGTAGGCTGGGAGTAGGATGTCTGGCTAGGGGGAAGGGTGCAAGGCTGTGTTGGGTGTATGTGTCTGGTGGGGGAAGGATGCATGAGGGGCATGGAGGTGCAGGGTCTGAGTATGAGGGGGGAGCACTTATTTGCTTTTGTGCCCCAGGCAGGCACCATATTCCAGGCATAGCCTCCTTCTGCTCCCATTGGCCCGATTCCAGCCAATGGGAGCAATGGGGAAAGCCTACAGGCAATGTGTCCATGCACTGCTGTTCCTCCTGCAGGGATGGGGGAAGGGTAGTGTCAGCGTGCAGAGCCACTTCTGGCTCTGCTTCTTCCCTGAAAGCCGGGTCTGGTGGGGAGGGTTGAGGCTTTGTCTCCCCCTCCCAGAGGGAAGCCAGTGCTGGCAATCTAATCTTGCCAAGGGTGTGGGGGGGGGGAGACGTGAGGCTGGAGCACCAGTGCAGGCTCCCCACTGGTGCTGGGAGAGGGAGGAAGGAAGGGGGGCTGAGCTTCAGCCACACACCACCTGGAAGGCAGCCTTGGACCACTAGTGGTCCGCAGACTGCAGTTTGAGAACCACTGCTTTAAAGCAACCAGTTCAGGGCTGGGGGAGTGTGACAACCACTATGGCACAACACTGGGAAGAGAAGGGACAGATATATTGGTCAGGACCCTGGGATGAAACCCCTACTTTTAAAAATGAAAAGAAGGTGCGATGGAGAATATAATGTCCATACACTGCAGCAAGGGACTCATTTTTAAAGTCTCATCCGAAAGGTCCCACACAAGAAACTGCACAGAAGAATGTCGCTCAGAATACTGCAGGGCAGTGTTGAACCTGTCAGGCTTTGATCTAGGAATTCCAAATATTACAATCCTGATGCTTAAGGCTACTGCACTATCCTTTCTATACACCAAGGCTATGGGTAGAAATTGGGTAAATATTGCATTTTATTAATATCAGCAGAACTGACTTAAGTGGGGCCCATGTGTTGTGTAGTCTTGCCTTAATCTTTGTATTCATGCCCGTCAGTGTGAAAGAAGCTATTTGCATATATTTGCATCTATATTTGCATGTATATGCAACCACACTTAAGTTGCAGCCCTCGGCTGTGGGCTGTGAGTATCATTGTGGCCCCCGGGGTCTTCCAAAGTCGAGTAGTCCTGCTGTACACTATTTGCAACACACTGTTAATATTCTCTCAAGGCTATCCAGGAAGCCATCTTAGTCCAACATCCAAAATCAAACTAAGTACAGCCAACAATACTGGTTTCAGTGGATGCAGGATCGTCTCAAGGTCAGATTCACCCTTGTGTATTCAAGGTGGTGCAATTTTCAGCCCTATGCATCCATGAAGGGAACATTGTGATTCCATGGAAAGATAGCAATATGTTTTAGTGGAGTCCACACAGCTTCTGGCTGGTTTGGCTCTGCCCCTCCAGCATTGATTAGCCTGCTTTGAAGGTAGTAGGGGTTGGTTTTGATCCCCTAGTGATGAAAAGAATGCTGGTGGCTTGGCCTATTTACCTCTGCTTCAGGTGGACTTGCTGTTATTGGAGGCCCACAACCCAGGTAGTGCAGGAAGTTTTATTATAAAGGTGATACATGAAATAAAAAGTTGGCAGCAGGTTTCACAATTAATTCTATTTGGTGAGGCAGGGCTGGGTGGTAAATTTCCATTGTGAATGATAAAGTAAATACCCAGCATTTAAAAGTAAATGATCAATAGCCCTCCTACTTCCAAGTGCATAAGCTTATTTTTTAGTGACCATGGCCCCGATGAAAAGAAGATTAAACACGTTTCTCAGCATGAACCCCCATAAGCAGGAATAAGTTCTACTGTTTATAAAGAAACCACCTAAATAAAATTGTCCCCCTTTCAACAACTAACTGAGGATTTAATTTACTAGACTACATTAAAATAATGTAGTCTATAACCCTGCCTGCCCAGTTTTTCAAGCCATTCAGCTTCTGGTGGGAATGGAGACAACAAAAACCCTTGCATTGTTATAGTACCCATTATGCTAAAACATCTTTCATTTAAGAGGGGGTTTTTGTTTAACATTTGAGCTTGATTTCACCTGGCTTCCACCCAGAAAGGGAATTTCTGCACCATAATGATTTATTATAGTTTTATGTGAGACTGACAATGATTGGCAAAGCTAATGTTTCTTCTGCACCTTTATTTTCCTGCCACCTTATAATCTAAGGCAAATCAAATATATTTTTCAAAAGAACAAATAGCTCAAAATGTTCTTTAACAATTCTTATTACACTATCATCTCTATCTAACATCTCTTACTGGCTTAAATGTAATGACATTAACAAGACTTAAGCAATAATAATTATGCTGCAGACATTTTAAGGAAATAAATAAATATAGAAAAGGTTATCACAGGAGTTATAGGCCAGAAGCAGCTACTAATTTTGACTTAAAGTTAATGCATTAAGCCAGGGTATTTTATAAGGCAGTGAAATGTATTTGTTGTATCCCTCAAGGAAGGCATTTATATGTTTTGCTACATTAATTCAAACATCAAAACTGCAGTAAAAAAAAATGCCTGCAAACAAACCCAACCCCCAAAACAACAATTAAGCTAACGCTCAGTCCTTCATTTGTGCTGATAGGACCCAATCTCACTCCTACTGAAGTCTGTGGTAGTCTTTCCACCGACTTTGGTAGAAGTTAGTTAGGGCTTGAAGGGTTGATTCACTGCTCAGTGAAGCTGATGGAAAGATTCTCATTGCCTTCATACAAGTTGGATCTAACCTTTAGTGCAGCATATAAGAATATAGTCTGCTATCTATGGACTGGGGTGGAGATGTACTGTAAAATCTCGAGTATAATATGCACCTATGTATAATGCGCACCTGCCTTTTAAACGTCAGAATTCTTGAATAAACTAAACTCATCTATAATGCGCACCCCCATTATACTCGTGATTTTACGGTATATATAGGAAGGAAGGGGCTCGCGCCTGCTGTGGGACCCCTGCCCAGCTGAGCTCATGCCTGCCGCGGGGCCCCTTGCCCAGCTGCCCACACCGACACCGGGCAGGCAGCGAGCCAGGGTGATGCAGCCTAGCGTCGCCACCAGCTCCTTGCTTCGCCTGCCGCGGGGTTCCCCTGCCCAGCTGAGCTCGTGCGTGCTGAGCTCACGCCTGCCACAGGGTTCCCCTGCCCAGCTGAGCTCATGCGCACTGAGCTCACGCCTGCCACAGGGGCTCCCTGCCCAGCTGAGCTGGCGCTGAGCTTGCGCCTGTCGCGGGGGCCCCTGGGCGCAGCCTGAAGGAGCACCGGGCAGGCAGTGAGCCAGGGCACTGCAGCCTGGTGGCGCAGCCAGCTCCTCACCTTGTCCAGGAGCCTGGCGGGGCTGCGGCCCCGTGCCGCGCTGCAGCGGGAAAGTTTCTGTGCGGAGGGGAGGGGAAGTTTAAAACTTTAAAAAAATAGCTCTTATGTATAATGCACACCCCGGCTTTGACCCTAAAAAACCGGGGGAAAAAGTGCGCATTATCCTCGAGATTTTACGGTATGCATATATTTTTTGTTAACTATAATGGAAGTTAACATCATACATTGATAAGAGAACAAAGCCTAATATAGGTTTCAACCTCTCATCCAGCACTCTCTGGTCTGGCAACATCCTTATGCATAATTTTAGTTAGCTGAATGTCCACTTTTCATGGGTGTGGTCAAGTTTCCCATTGTCCCATAAAGTTTGTTTACAGCCACTGTTTCTGGCTCTCAGTGTTCTGTGCTGTCGCTTAGCTCTAATTTACCTCCTGTGGTTCAGCAAATTCTTTGGTTTGGCACTGGCCAGGTTCGGAAGGTGCTGGACTAGAGAGGTTCAACCTGTAGTGCTATATAAGATCTCCTCAATAGCTATATCATAAAGCCATAGCAGAAGAAGTAATTCTACATTCATTGTATTTAGTGTCTGTAAAGAAGCCCTTTAATGTTGTTTTTATATAGAAGCACTGAATTTTCCTCCTATTTTTATAAATAAACAAAATTGTCATTAAGACTCTATAGCAATGCTGTTGTTATTATTTATATTATAAAGCCATGCACAGCGTGCAAGGCACTGTAAAGCTATACAGGGAGAAACAATCCCCACCTCAAATATTATGGGCTTTGAGTGGAATTATTTCAACCACAAAGGGAACTTAGACACCATTATAATTTCAGTGAAAGTGCACAATAGAATTTCCAATGTTCATCAGCATGCACTGATCATTTGGTGCATCTTCAGTGCCCTTACCAGATCATGGATGAAGAGTACGGATAGGGGTGGGGGTGGAAATCCTCCCAAAGACTAGTTAGCTGTGGATCATTGACAGAGTGAGTAGTAACAAAACCTAAGATGCAATTATTGCACAGTCCAATCTGTTCCCTCTTAAGGGCCATATGTTTGTATTTAAAAAAAATATGGGAACTTATACTGCTCCAGTTTACACTAGTAAATTCTGAGTAATTCTATAGATGTAACTGGAGTTACACCAATGTGAAGAGAGCAGATCAAGAACAAATATAATATCATGAAGAGCCATGTTGTGTTTGCTTAGTAAGCATGAACAATAAAGTAATTTATGAGGAGTTACTTTGTATATGTCTTTTAAGCCTCAGTATTTTAACAGGACTTTTTAAAATATAAATGTCTTAAAGTACATTTTGGACTATTATCCTACATTTTTTGTTTTAAATAAAACATGGCCAAGCAAATAAGAACATTTGGTAAATAATATACACCTATTCTAAGACCATTGCTTGTTTTTATTTGTCATTTATATTTTGAACTGACATGGCACATCAGAAACAAAGGCTTCTGGGTGCCAAACCAAAGTTTAACCTAAATCAGGCCTTTTAAAAAATGAAAGGCAACATGGTCTGATAAATAAATATATTAGTGTTTAGCGTGCAGCACATTTTGCAGATGAGTTACAACTCCCCTAAGAAGGGTAATAGACTCAGGCAAGACCGTGGCCTCACTGAAGTCAGTGGCAAAACTTCCATTGCTTTCAATAAGATCAGTATTAAAACCTATGTTTCTAGCTACTATGGTGATTACAAATGCAAGCTGCATAACTATGGCTGTGCAAAGTGGTGCTGTTATAACAACCCACCCAAACTTATCACTATTCTTAATTACATGGGCATGCATCACTGCATATATGTACTGGACATGCTTATGGACACAATGTAGATAATTTTGCCCTAGAATTCATTCTGTAATTCTAATTTATTGAAAATTCTGGGAATTATTCCTCAGATCTAAGGGCCAGATTCCAAGAGTTGCTAAGTATCCTCAGTTCTGATCTACTTCGAGGATTGTTGGGAGCACTCTAGAACTCTTAGGTAGGGTCCAGCACCTACCATGATCAGGGCTCTAAATTTTAGTTAAAACTCATACTGTCTTAACTGAAAGTTTGGCTGGGTGAGTTGCTGAACATATCCTGCAAACTTTAACTCTTAATGGCACTGAGAACCCTGCAGAATCAGACAGTGAGGAATAACTGCAGGGTTTGGGCCTTGATGAGCCAACAATGCATGCTCACCTCTTTGAGAGTACAAAGGAGACTGCTCTTTTTCCCACAAAACATCGTCATTTACAAAATACAGGGTTAGAATCTTTAAAAGTACCATAGCTGTACTACTAACACATATGTGATATTAATTCAGGGAAAGTACTTACCTTACTCTAGTGTAAAACCAATGACAGCAAATAATGAAATACAACACAAATTAGAAAATGCCTTTCAATGAATGCTGCACTGTGATTAGTCATAAAAGCCTGATGAGGTTTAGAGGCAATATAGGATTTTTCATCTCTTTTGAAAATAAAAATTGAACAGATTATTTCCTGATTTTTGAAATCAACATTTATATTTTTATTTTCTATAAAAATTCATCATGCAATTTTTAAGAAACACAGTAAAAGACCATCTTAAAAGCACAACCTGCACCATAAATTTGGCATAAAACTTGTGACTATGAAGACGATGGCTTAACATTCTAATTATTCCTTTTCTTTATTATAAATATTTTCAATATTATTTAGTGAAATATGTTTCAAAGCATTGCTTTCTGCTAAAGACATGAAGCAAATGAAAACGTTTTCCCAAATGAACATGTTTTGTTACAGCTATAAGATATAACTTGTATTTGGATATTGAAAAAAAAAGCATAAAAATTCTTTGCAACAAATGCAACATAAAATCCTCAACAAATAATCCGTGCCAAAATGTAAGATTGTCTTGATAATGAATAGCATGAAGTGATGGTTTATGGAGGGATTAATTCTGTTTTTATTATTGCAAAATTAACAAAAAAAAATTTTTTTTTGGAGGGAGACCATATCCTACATTTCTTGCACATCTAAAATTCCCAAAGATGTCAATGGGAGTTTTGGGTGCATAAAGAATGAAGGATCAGACCCTTAGTTTGCAGTTTATTCCATTTCAGTTCTGAATACATTTGGTCAGAGCTCACTATTTCTTTATAGCAGTGGTCACCAACCAGTAAATCGGGATCTACTGGTAGATCTTGGAGCCTTTGACAGGTGATCCTGACAGGTTTGGCCAGGAGGCTATGAAGTGCCAGCACTTCATCTACCCCTCAGCACTGCCATGCTGCTCCTGCCCTTTGCCTTGGAGCTACCTCCCACCCCCCAGGAGCCTCCTGCTTGCTGTGCAAGGCATGGGAAGAAGAGGATGGGGTGCTGATATCTGAATGCCCTTCTCCCCCTCCTGTGCCTCATCTCCACAGAGCAGAAGAGGGTTGGGGATGAAGAGTGTTTGCTAGCTGCTTTTGGGAGTGGTGTAGGACCAAGGTAGGGGTGAGCCTGCCTTAGCACCACTGTACCATCATCCAGAAGCCACCTGTGGTAAGCGGTGCCCAACTGGAGCCTGCATTCCGAACTCCAGCCCTGGTCCCGAACCCCTCCTGCGTCCCAAATCCCTGTCCTAGCTCTGAGTCCCCCTGCACCCAAACTCCCTCCCAGAGCCTGCACCTTGAACCCCCTCCTGGACCACAACTCCCTGCCCCAGGCTCAGCTCAGAGTGCCTCCCACGCTCCAAATCCTTTAGCCTGCATCCCCCGCACCCGAGCCCTCTGCCGGTTGCCTGATAGTGAATGAGTGTGGGGGAGGGAGGGAGGATGGAGTGAGCAGGGGCGGGGCCTTGGAGAAGGCATGAGAAGAAGGCTGGGCAAGGGTATTTGGGGTTGAGGTAGATCCTGGATTGCACTTAAATTCAAAAAGTGATTTTGTGCTTAAAAAGGTTGGAGACCACTGCTTTATAGGTTAAGGGGCCACCCTGTTTACAAAGAATTGGCTTTTCAAGAAGCACATGCAGAAAAGGTGTGTGGTTTTATTGTGCAGCAGACAGACTGTGAATTACATGCAGAGAAAAACTGAAGTGCAAATGCAATGCAGAGCTGGACGCAGGCTGTTTTTAGGGTAGAGGTATTTGGGTACAGAATAAGCATTCTTCTTGTAGGAGAGGAAGGTGGGGGAAGAATTATTTTTTATTCTAAGAAGGGTCACATTCATTAATCATGAAAGGAATCTGCCCAAAACTTTCTTCAGAAGTTCAGAGAGGAAGTATGCTGTATTAACAAATGAATCAAAAGAAAGCTTGGTTTACAGGGACAGGATAACATGATAGCAGCTTCACCTCCACTTTATAGGTCCACCATTATTAAGATAGTTTGATGAAGGATTATCTGGCAAGATCAATTCAACTACATTAAATAGCTTCTGTATTCATGCTGAGAACTATCTGAAGATTCCTTAAAGGATTAGCAATATTTCTGTTGTATTAATTCAAAGGAGTACTACAGATAGACCCTCCTTTCTGGCCTTCCTTATTGCACACACAAGTTTTGCATGTGCAAATTAACTTACATTCTAAATACTAGTGTATCTGTTTGCACAATTGATCTTGGGATTAAAAAAAAAAGCACTTCCACAAAAGAAAAGGTGAGGCTTCTGGAAATATAGCCCATACAATGGCTGCTAGTCATAGGATAGTGGTATGTTTGTGTTATCAGGATCAGGAGTCAATCAGAATAAACAATATGTGATAATCCTGTTTATAACTCAGCTATAAATTATGTTCTGAACTCTAAATTGACAGGGAGGCTTAGGAAAAAAGAATTTTAAAACTTTGGAGAGAGACGAGCAAAAGCATCAAAAGAGAAGTTTTAAAGCTGACCCACAGAAAAATCAGTCGGGGGTTGTACTCAATTGAGAAGCAAAGTGAGAAGCCCCTGAATGAGAAGGAAAAAGACACTCCTCACATTCCCCTTGCACACCAGAGCTTGGGGAAGAAAGGGGGGGGGGCAGGCTAGTAGATTTTGTGTGCTCCAGCCCTGTTGGTGGGTGGCAGAGGGGCTGGAGTGCTAGTGCGGGCTCCCCAATGCAGGGGGATCCCTTAGCCTCGGGGGGATGGATTCAGTCAAGCCAGGGGCCATATCCAGCCCCTGGGCCTAGGGTTCCCTATCCCTGTTTTAAGGTTATGGAGGTATAAAAATATTCATCAGTGTAACTCTAAACTGTTCTATTTCTAAGGAATTAGGTGGCCATTAGAGGGCACTGTAGGAGGGAGTAGAGAACAGCTGTACTTTCTGGAGAGCAGAATCAGACCAGGGCTGTAGTTTGCAACAAGTCTTTGCTGATCACAACATGGTGTACTGCTCCCAGCCTGCTCTCCTCTATGTCCCCTACTCTTCCGGAAGCTGGGAATCTTCAGGGACAGGGATTGCATACCAGCAGCAGGTGCTAAAGAGTGAAGAGAAACTGTCAGGGAATCTACTTTTTTCGTGTAGGCTGTCAGGAGAGAGGACCTGGTTGTCTGTGGCTTCAGCAGGGCCGGCTCAAGCCATTTTGGCACCCCAGGCCCCGGGCGGGTGGCGCTGCCCTGGGTGCACGGCGCATGCGTGGGCCCACCCCCAGGGTGCGTGGCCCCGCCTCCAGGCGCACAGTGCATGCACGAGCCTGCCCCCGGGGCGTGCGGGCCCACGAGGAGTAACAGTAGTTCGAATTAGGATCTTTAATTCGAACTACCTAGTCCGTGCCGCGTGTAGCTGCGGGCACGGAGTTCGGACTAAGGGGGATTTAAAAATGGCGGCGCCCGGGAACATGCAAATGAAGCCCGGGATATTTAAATGCCGGGCTTCATTTGCAACTCCGCTTGCCCTCATTACCCTACCTAGCTCGAACTAATGAGCTAGTGTAGCCGTACCCTAAGATACTTTTATAGCTTTAAAACAGTTTGAATTTAATAACTTAAGAGTCAGAACATGGGGGCAGGGAACAGAGATTACTTATCCTTCTTGTGTGCTCCCCTAGCCCTGTGGAAAGCTAAGTTCCTGATGTCACAGGGAGCAGACTCAGGACTGCTCTAACCCTTGGTGACTACAGTGGCAATTCCTGTGGCTGTGGTCATAATGCTAGCACAGAACTGCTGGAGTTCAATGTGCTCTGGCCATGACTTTCAAATCCCCAACATGTCTCCTATGCTGGACAAGGAATATGGCACATGTAGCTTGAATAGCCTGCTCCACACCAACAAGAGAGTTCCCGATGAAAGAGGAATCCCCTGGGTAGAACTCTCCTGGGTAGCTTTCCTCTTATTGAAAATCCCAAGGTAACTCAGATATTACAAATAGTATATGTCTAGAGAATTGAGGAGAATTAAGAATTAAAGATAAACTATTTCTATAATACAAATTGTGATGCTTAATGCTGCCACACAAACATATGTAATTAACACTTCTATGGAGCTTTTCATCTATAATTATGGAAGCACTTTACATAAGTGGTTATGTATCATTATCCTCATTTGGAAATTGGGAGAACTAAGGTGCAGAGAGGTAAAGTGACACAACAAAGTACCAGCAGAGCTAATATGACAATCCAGGTATCCCAGCAGCTATTCCTACATCCACTAAATGCTGCTGCCTCCCCTTGGTAATGCCTAAGCAAGAGTTGTGGGGGGGTTGGATGCTCTGACCTTGTGCTATAGCTGAATGTTGCTTAAAAGAAAATCTGAATATTCTCCATATTACATAAAATTAACTACAGGGTCTAACCAGTTATATGGAAAGTTATAAAGAGGTCAGAGATAATTAACCACTAATCAGTACCTGCCACATGTGCCATTGTGTATAGTTTTTAAATTCCTGAAAGCAGCATATCTTACAGTATTGTGACTATCAGGGTTTTTTATTCTACATCTGGACTTTTAGTAACATACTGCTAGAGCTCTGTATGCACCATTATTTGCTGTGGAAATAAATAGTTTATTAGTAATTGTCTGTCTACCTTAGGAGATTGTGAGCTAAATTCTGACAGGCATATAAGGCACTCACCTGAAAACCTATATCTAATATCCAATGCAGGGAGCAAAGGTTGTTCTGTCTAATTTGGCTTTGCCTAAAAAGCAGCGAGAACCTTCAAAAAGTTTTCAGTAGGAGCAATGGGGAAAAGGAGAAGAGGATGTGTGGCCTGAATATCTAATTCCTATTTGATACAAAGCAGATATACAATTCCTACAGTATATTTTCTATTGATTTCGCCAGTCTAGTTGTATCTCAAATGATGGGGCTTCCACTACTTTTCTTGGGTGATTTCCTAGAGCGCGGTCAGAGAGATTCCCTTGGTATTCAGTCTAAATTTTCCTTTTCCAAATTCCATCTCATTTTTCCTAATTATACTCAATGTTCAGTATAATCAATGTTCAGATTGCGCTAATATTTTTCTCAAGGGTTTTTCTACTGTTTTCAACTTAAAAAATCTTAAAACACAAAGAAGTGGGAATGTTGCATAAGCATCTGTACCCTTCCTCAATTTATATGCCCTAAATAATTAGCCTGTTTGCATCCTTAATTATTGAGTGATGCCAAGAATCATGCCCATCCTTCAAACGTAAGGTTAATGTTATGAAGGCAGAGCCCAGCAAGGTGTGTAAAAGCAGCAGAGCACATACAGCTACTTAGTGTTGGGACCAGTTTGGTTTTTGATTTGGGGTTGGTATGAATGCCATGCAAGCTAGTGCTTCTCAGTGGAAAGTAGAACAGGGCTAACTACAGATCAAGTAATCCAATTTGCTACTGTTACAAAACAATACTTGTGATGCCTCTACTAGTTGGAGTTTAAAGACAGAAACCTCATTTTTAGAATGACTAAGTCTGGATGTTATCCCAAATCTAATTTCTATGCTGATTTTAAAAAGTTTTTCAATAAAAACATTTGAACCTATCTATCGGGAAGACACGCTTCTCTCTGCCAACCACTGTCAGCGATGAGTCCCAGCCCGTCAAGGCACTAGCATTTCAGCTCTACTGGAACTAAATTGTTAAAGAAAAAGCAGATAATCTCTCTGTGATGTAATACAGTAAAAAAGGGTTAATTGAAAGTGAGACCCATTTTATCAATGGGGAAATCAATATGGTGACAACACTTTACTTGGTAAAATCTTGATGGGGGATGAATATAGAGCTCGGAAGGTAGTAACCTGATATAGTGAACCCTGTTTCTGAACAGTATCCTTCTTACTAAAAAAAGGAAACGAATATGGCATTAGTTGCTAATGCAATTTTTCAGAGCCTGATTCAACATTACTCTGTGCAAAGAGAAATACAATAGACTATTTTGTATCTTTGAAAGGATGTAAATCAACTTTATATAGTAGCATAGTGACTGAACACACACATCCTTTCAGATATCACATCATAAAATATTGCAAAGATTTTGATGATTTATAAGACTACACCAATAATTAAAGCTGCTAAAGTCCATGCTTTCCCTCCTGCACTTCTCCATGATACACAATATGCTCCCCTGTTCTGTAACTTTATTTTCTGGGTTGCCTTAAATGCTGACTTTTAAAGTCAGTGGAGCACATAAAGCAAAGAATGATTTCCAAAGAACAGTTCTTACAGAGTTTAACTTTCATGCCATGCTGAAGGAATTTTAATGCTTTTTAGATGGAGATGTTATGAGCTGAATCTGATACTCACAAGACGACTTCTACATGATCCAAAGCCCACTGATCATGACCTGTTCCATTATGACGGGGCTGCCACCAGCGCAGTAAGACTCCTTTCATTCGTGCCTCCCTATGGTTACAAACAGAAGTACCAGTTAGATTTCCATATTAAGAAGGGTCCTTTCCTGCCTGCCTGTCTACCCCTAAAATACTATAAGCAAAACCAATATAGTTTCCTTGTGTTTCTAAACATCAGCATATGGCATTAATAAAATATTTAAGGGGAAACAAAAAAAAATTTTTTTCACTAAAACAGAATTGATTCAGGAAGTGAAAACAAGGTTTTGATAATTTATTATTTAATATTTTAAATTTACAGTAAAGATTTTTCACTTTTTATTATACCAATGGATTGCAGTCTATGTTTTTAACTATAGCTATAATTATCATCCCTTTCTTTCACTATCTCTTGTCTCTGCTCTTTTCCTGCACAGATTCATTTCTGCAGCAAATGTAAAGTATGCCTTTAGAAGTGATGTTGTGTTATTGAGTACTTACAACGGAATATTGTAGGACACTCTTTGGGCTTGTATAAAGTCCTTTGGCTGGTGCTGTGCTATTACTTGCCATGTAATTCCATTATTTACACTGTATTGGAGTAGAACTGCCTTGTCTACTGTATTAGCATCACTCAGGTTGGTATTGCAACTTTCTGTTTGTGAAATGCTTCCAATTTGCAAAACAAACATTATTTTGCTGTAAAATACAGAGAAGAATGATTGTATGTGAATTGCTGAAATAGGAGTGAAAATATTGCCAAATTATAGTTATCCTTTTAAAAAAATATAGAACTTCAAGAATGATTATTATTAGCAAATGAACAAACTGCTTGACTATGCATAAAACACCCCCCTTTCTCAGTAATAATATACTTTGTAAACACTTCACTTTAAATAATTTTAACATCCTTCTATGTAATTAGAGGCAATCAATCCACGATTACAATGTAACTTCTCAAAAGAGAGGTGTATCAGCAAAAAGTCAAATACGTATATGTACAAAAAATTAAAAAGGGAAATAACAAGGGATAAACAAAAGTAAGCACCTTATAATTCCTTGTTTAGGTACCTAAATAAGAAGTTAAGACCTTCACTTCATGTATATTTTAGCTAATTTGTGGAAAGATCCTAATCTTAATTTTGCCTTTTATGATAACTGCACCACAATTAGAGTGGGGAAAGCGGTTGTCTGAGCTTACCAAAAAAAGGATGGCTTTGCTTTATGGCTGCCAGGGGGAATGATGTTAGAGATTGCTGCAAAGAGGAAGGTGGTAGGCAGCTTTGCAGCACTGACTCACCCCCTCAGGAATGTGATGTCCGAAAATTACAGAGGTACAAGTCCTGGGCAGAGGAAGCCTTTTTGCTCCATGAAAAAAGCAAAGCCTCATCCATCCTCTCCCCCACAGTGGAGGAAAATATCAGTCTGGGTTAGGACATGCTACGAACATCGTGATAGTCGCTCATTTTTAAGGGGGGCTGGGAAGGAATTTTTCCTGGCTTTGCTGTAGTTAGATTTTTTTTTGGTTTCCCCACAGTGAATGTCAGGGAGGACCATTTTGGATAAGAAAGGGTGATTGTGATATGTTGCAACTATTTTGTAAGGTTGGGCAGGTGTCCAGTGCAGATACTCCATAGGGAAGGCATCCAGGGACCAAATAAATGACCTGGTAAAGGACATAAAAGAAGTATTGGATGAGGAAACAGAAGAGGGGAGCAGGTTGGTGACTCCTCTGATAGGTACAGCAGGGAGCCAATCTCCCCACCCCAGTTCTCATAGCTCACTTTAACTCTCCTATGAGGGTAGGGTACAATTTATCTTCCAGATAGTTCCAGACATTTATATAATAAAGTTGTGGCCTGATTACATTTGTATCAAGTATCTCCGGTCCTTTTTTCATTATACCCAGACAAATGTCCTCGGTGATAAATACAATGACTTATAATAGGGATGTCAATGTGTAGACAACTACATGATTTCACTGATAAGCCTGGGCTTATTGGTTAATCCTGTTGGCTACACGCATTCCCCTCCCGAGCTGCCTCTGTAACAGAGGGGCAGCAGCACAGAGGATGAGGGGGGCAGGCGGGAGTCAATATGCAAGGGGAGCCAGCTTTTAAGCTGGCTCTCTGTGCATGTCAGCTCCGTGGACCTGTCTGCCTCCTCTTGCTGTCTCCTATAGAGGCACCGGGGGAAAGGGGACAAGCAGGAACTGGTGCTGGCGGGGAGCTGGTTTGAAAACAGGCTTCCCATGCAGAGCGGCTCCCGCCTGCCGCTCCACGCTGCTGCCTCTGATACGGAGGCAACAGTGCAGGGTGGCAGCAGCCCCTGTCTGCGGGGGGGGTCCCTGCGGACAGGGCCTGCTGCCACCCCACACTGCTGTCTCTGTATCAAAGACAGCAGTGCAGGGTGGCAGGCGGGAGCTGGTCTGCGTGGGAAGCCTGTTTTTAAACAGGCTCCCCTTGCAAACTAGTTCCCATCTCCCACTCTGCGCTGCTACCTCTGAAACAGAGGCAGCAGCACAGGGTGGCAAGGGGCTCCTCGCAGTGGGGCTGGGAGTGCACTGGCTGCTGGCCCTGCCTCTGGGGACTATTGAATAGTCATGTAACAGCTACAATTGGATGCAGTTACATTACTATTCAATTACGCACTATCTAACATCACTAACTTGTACACATTCCTTCTGTTAAGTACTAAACTGGACAGATTCTATTTTGTACTCTATGGCCAGAGAGACTCCAGAGGTGACAAATATATTTTTGTTAGCTGGTAGGTGAATGTAATTGTAATTTACCTGTAATACTGGAAGTGGATCTATAATTATTGTTAGAATCCTTACTCATTAACAATCCAAACAGTCTGGTATCCACCCTGCCAATGGCCTCATCTTCTTTCCTGGCTATGCATCCAGGGCTCTCTTGGGTTTGCTAAAAACATCTGATCTTTTCAGCCAACAGTCACTTCCAATTCACTCTCAAATTCCCAGTTGATAGTAGTTAAACATTTTGTTGTCCCTAATTATTTGCTGCTGACAGGTATATGGCAACCTGGTAGACCCAACCCTCTTCGTCCTTATCATGAAGACCCATTTCATTGTTATAAATAGTTACTTCTGTCATCACCTGAAGCTGTATTTCAAATGAATAATAAAGTGTTATTACCTTGCTCGGGTGAGATCCAGAGGTTTAGTAATAGCTTGCCTTATTTGACATCCGTTAAAGTACAATGAATCTCCATGGGCATATGGTGCCAGCTGTCCACATCCATTCCCTATAACTCCACCCTGAATTGTTTCCCAGTTTATTTCAGTGACTTTTTCAGATTCAAAGTTATCTTTAATGTAACTGGGAAGATCATGGCTGAAAACAGAGCAATCATCACCTAAAAATGACAAGGCAAAGTTACAATACAGACAAGTATCAAAATATTGAGGAAAAAAGACTGAATTCAATTGCAGATTCAACATTGACTCCAGTAGGATTTACCTAGTAACAGGGAGTGGAAAATCAGGATTTAAGTCTCTAGCTTTTCTGTTTGCAAAGAAAACCTCCAAAATGTGAATTTAATGTAAACCAATGCAGTGATTGTCTGCCTAAGCCTGAAACAACTGCTTTAATGGAATGTCTCTAAGTTAATGAGGACCCAACATTATGGGGTTCAACTTAGGGATGTGAAGAGGTAACTGGTTAAGTTTGCAGCCAGCTCCAGCCCTGGCAGCTAGACCCGAGCAGGCTGGAGTGGTTCCCAGTCCAGGATCCCGCTTAGTCAGTTAACTGGTTAAACGTTAGGTTAGCTAAAGTTTAACTGGTTAACTGATTAATTGGGATTTTACATCCCTAATTCAATTTTGCAAGGTTGTGAGCAATGTAGCTCTGCTCCAACAAAGCACTTAAGCAGTTCAGTGGGACTACTCATGTACTGTAATTATAAGCACACACTCAATTGATGTGATCGCTCATGACCCCAGTGCTATACTTGCAGGACTGAGCCCTTACAGGTCAAAATAAAAAACTTCACTACAAAGTGGATCCTGTGCACTCTGTGAAATGAACACAGGAGTAAATATGGTCTGGATATGGAGTAACAGAGTAGTTAGCTACATTCTGCGATTGGTGAGGTGTGAGTGGACTTTAAAGTGTACCTCCGTGTAGAATAAGTTACAATAATTCCATTTGGAGGTAAAAAAGGACAGAGATAACTCTGGGTATGTCTACACTAGCTCGTTATGTTCGAGCCAGGTAGGCAAATGAGGGCAACCGGAGTTGCAAATGAAGCCCGGGATTTAAATATCCCGGGCTTCATTTGCATGTTCCCGGGCGCCGCCATTTTTAAATCCCCCTTAGTCCGAACTAACTGCCCGCGGCTAGACGCGGCAGTTAAACGTTAATTCGAACTAACTCCTTCGTTCGAATTAACTGTTACTCCTCATTCCACGAGGAGTAACAGTTAATTCGAACGAAGGAGTTATTCCACGAGGAGTAACAGTTAATTCGAACGAAGGAGTTATTTCGAATTAACGTTTAACTGCCGCGTCTAGCCGCGGGCAGTTAGTTCGGACTAAGGGGGATTTAAAAATGGCGGCGCCCGGGAACATGCAAATGAAGCCCGGGATATTTAAATCCCGGGCTTCATTTGCAACTCCGGTTGCCCTCATTTGCCTACCTGGCTCGAAATAACGAGCTAGTGTAGACATACCCTCTGTTACTAGGTGAAAAGTCTTTCTATTTATGAATGCATATATTATCACTTGTTACTCAGGCATTCTAGTGCTGCGTTAATATATTTGGCTTTGTGTCTATTTTATTTATTCCATTCTGAGCCAGATTAATGTATTTACATACACATATGAATATATTATATAAAGGAATATAAGAAATAAAACCTTGAAATTTCTCATCACAAATGCAAATGGCTCCAGTAGTGCAATATCCATGACCACTGCAGAGTTTAGGGCAGGCTTCTCCAATGTACACATGATCTATTGCCCAGCTTTGCTTCTCTGTTTCCTCTCCTTTTTGAATCCACCTGAACTGAGTTGCACTACAAATACCAAACAACCCAGTATCACATTATGTTGCAGACAGCACTTCAGCATTTCTGTACAGAAACATTTGATCACATGCACACATATTGAAGCAGAAAAAACGTGCAGTCAGGACACTAGGATTTGCATTTTGGAGTGAGGCACAGAAGAGACTGAAGTGACTTGCTCAATATACGTAACAAGTTAGCAAAAGAGCTCAGAGAACTATACTCAGAAGTCCAGACTCCCAATTCTCAGCTTTCATCAGAGCGCCATGCTACCAAACACCAGCAACACTTTATTCCATTGAAATGGAACTTTATTTTGATAGGCCCCATCCTGCAAACATTTAGTATTCATTCTAGGGCACACTTTTGAATGGTCCCAATGCCTTCAGTTAAGCCCCTTACTTATCTTGATCCAGTGGAGTACCAGAGTCAATGGGAACTCGATCAATGGTTGATTTAGTGGGTCTTTTTTAGACCCACTAAATCGACCCCTGGAAGTTCGATTCCCACAGCGCCGATTTCCCTATAAGTGTAGACATGGCCTACAATTGTCAAAAATAGAAGTAAAAAAGTACTCTACTAAATGCACACTTGGACACTTTCATGATTTTCAAAAGCTTTGTGAACCCAACAGCATCTAGGAACCCAGGAGCTGCTGAGTGCTCAGTACTTTCAAAAATCAGTTTCCAGAATATGGATTTAGCAGCCTAATTTCAGATTTCTGTTTTTGAAAATATTGCCTTGGGTCTAAAGATTTACACTGGTCCACAATTATAAATCTGAACCCTGAAATTGCTTACTACAAATAATAGTGCTTGCTAACATGATTACCTTGATTGGCTTCAATGGACCACTCAAAGTAATAAGTATTTGCAGGATAAGGCCTTATGATTGTATTACAATGACAGTCTTTAGCCTGAACATCGTGGCTATTTAATCCTTGGCAGTAGCAGCATTTATGAAGGAAAACAATTCCAAAGGTGTCCATTATGTATCATTTCCAAATCCAGACAAAAGAGAAACACTTTCAGTTCATCACTTACTCCGTACCAACAGTGCCAGCTAGACAGATGAAGATAGATATTTCCAAAGTGATCCAACCTTTTGGTAACCTACCTAGAGGAGACATGATCAGGCAGCTGGATAGTTATTCTTTTCCATGTGGAGCTGTTGACGGAGTTATAGATGGTAGCTTCATGAAACTGAAATGGGGAGCAGCCAATGCTATTAGATGTGGAAGGAAGACATTGTGTCTGGACAAGTTGCCATGAATCTGTCCTGTAAGAAGCAATGAAAATATGTTGTTAGAACCACAAAAGTAATACAAAAGGGAAGTCAGCAACCTACTAAATGCCATGGCAATATATCTTTTTTGCAAAAATACAAATGGTCTTCAGCAATAAGTTCCATGCACTGTAGTTACAAATAGAGGGTGAAAGTTTGCAGCCTATTTTGTAGCCATGGTAACCTTTCAGAAGGTGAAAATGTTGTGACACATTTGTGCAGCTAAGGGGATTTGGGAAGCAGAGACCAGGCAGGAACTCTTGTGACCTCATATTAAAGGTTGTGACTGAGAATTCTTTTCCCTCATCCCTCCCTTTTGAGGTCAGAGAAGGGCCATTTTATATTGGCTTTGCTCCATCCTCTTGTTTTGACCCAAAAGGCATTTAAGCACACAATACAGCCCTACTTTTTGAAGTAATTAATGTATCCTATTATACTACATTGCAAGAGACAAGAATGTAATTAACTGGTCACGTGTTAAACCAAAAATTAGCATCATATTGCTTCTAGTACAGCATAGCTTTAGCACAAAATATATAGCCTTTACCAAAGAGTACAACATACTAAAACAAGTGATACTTTGAAGACGTGTGTGTGTGTGTGTGTGTGCGCGTGCGTGCGCGCGCGTATTTAACAGAAATATGCTCATTAGATGTAACTCAAGTACAGTGTCACTGGTCTTGCAATGTCCTGGGATAAAGTATCGAGAGAGCTTACCTGGCATCCTTAGTGTATTCCAGCATTACAGAGTGCAGGTCACCACAAGAGGTTGCCTCACAGCCAACTACAATCTGAAACACAAATAAAATGTGTCAGGTCCTGCTAGATCAGGAAAGACATTTAGTGCAATACATAGTAAACTGCCAGTGTCCTTCCTTTCTAAAGATATAGAATTAAAGACTGTAAACTTAGATCTAACTCCCCACCCCCACAACAAAAACATGCTGAAAACCTTGTGGCTCTTTGCATTAGTCTGAAAGTATTAATAATGACATCTGGGACTTTTTCTACCATTGTAACCTGAGATTAATGTCTACCTTTTGTATTCTAATGTACAAGAATAGAAAGGGAATATCCATTTTCGGTACTAGAGCTTAGAATCCATTTGGAAGAAGGGGCAAAAATTTTCAACAACAGGTGCCTAACATTAGGCTTCTATATCATGTAGACACTGAAATGAGTCGTTAGGTTTTTTAAGTTCTGGGCACCCTACAGTTCCTTTGAAAGTCAATGTAAACTGCTAGATGCTCAGCACTTTTGAAAGTTTGGTGATTTATTTAAGTGCCTAAATATGGATTTAAGAACCCAACGTTAGGTTATGAACCGCTTATGAAAATCTTGGCCTGTATAGCTTTGGGTGAACTCAGAGTCATTGTTTTAAAAGGCTTTGTAAACAGAAATATTTTCTCTGTTTGAGGAATTAAACAGATGACTCATCTTGACATTATGAATCAAGATGACATTAGGAATCATTAAAAAAGGGATACAGAATAAAACAGAGAGTATCTTATTGCCTCTATATAAACCATGGTACGCCCACATCTTGAATACTGTGTACAGATGTGGTTGTCTCATCTCAAAAAAGATATATTGGCATTGGAAAAGGTTCAGAAAAGGGCAACAAAAATGATTAGGGATTTGGAACGGGTCCCATATGAAGAGAGATTAAAAAGACTTGGACTTTTCATCTTAGAAAAGAGGAGACTAAGGGGGGATATGATAGAGGTCTATAAAATCATGACTGATGTGGAAAAAGTGAATAAGGAAAAGTTATTTACTTGTTCCCATAACATAAGAACTAAGGGTGACCAAATTAAATTAATAGGCAGCAGTTTAAAACAAACAAAAGGACATTTTTCTTCACACAGCGCAGTCAAC
This sequence comes from Pelochelys cantorii, assembly GCA_032595735.1. NCBI lineage: Eukaryota > Metazoa > Chordata > Testudines > Trionychidae > Pelochelys > Pelochelys cantorii. Next base: position 323,931,038 of record CM064326.1, on the reverse strand, counting down.
CCGTGGAACTCCTTGCCAGAGGATGTTGTGAAGACCAGGACTTTAACAGGGTTCAAGAAAGAACTAGATAAATTCATGGAGGTTAGGTCTATTGATGGTTATTAACCAGGATGTGTAGGAATGGTGTCCCTAGCCTCTGTTTGTCAGAGGCTGGAAATGGATGACAAGAGAAGGATCACATGATGATTACCTGTTGTGATCCCTCCCTCTGGAGCATCTGGCATTGGCCACTGTTGGAAGACAGGATACTGGGCTAGATGGACCTTTGGTCTGACCCAGGATGGCCGTTCTTATGTTCTTACCTGATGCTCAGGTTCAGAGACTTAAGTACACTTGACATATTACTGAATGTCTAACAAACAGAAACATCTGAATCTCAGCAGATTCAAATCCTGTATTCTTGCTGTAGCTACAGAGAACTGAATCCTTGGTTTATGAGTAAGATCTGTAGCAATAAGCAGGGCACAGAAGACATAGGAAAGAGGAGCAAAATTTAGCCAAGGGAAGAGACCTTACTATGAATTTCCCATCTCCTCTGGAATAATACAGATCACACCCATTTAAATTTAGGTAAAAGAGTAATCTGTCCAACTCTGAAGCGAATACACAAGGGGTTTCTGCACCCTTTGGACACAACAGTAGCAGTAGGCAAAAATCATCCTAGGGCAATTTCAAAGGTGGTGAATTGTGTGTGTGGGTTAAATGCTGGGAGGGAGTAGATTACAGACATTGAATCTAAGGGCTGGTGTACACTACTGCTTAAGTTGATCTAATTTGTGTAGTTTATAGGTCTGAAAAAGCCTCCTCCCAATCTGAGTGATACAAGTTTCGAGCTATCCACACCAACACTACATCCGTGGGAGATGTTCTCCTGCCAACATAACTTTCACTTCTTCCCAAGGTGGAGTAACTATGCCAACAAAAGAGCTTAACACATAACACATAACATAACACATCTTCACTAGATGCACTACAGTGGTGCAGGTGCATCAGTACAGCTGTGTGAATATAGTGCTGTAGGTGTAAATTTGCCCCAAAATTGGCAATAGCTGTGGGGGAAGATGAAGGTGTTAATTTGTGGCAGAAAGGGAAAACAGGATGTTTAACTTAAAAACAACAACATAAGACCAAGAAGCAAATGTAACTAGGAACATACATGTGCCTATCAACCTATCACTTTGTTCATGTTTTGTTTTTTGAGCCTGTGCGCTCTTTGGGTCAGGGTCTTCCTCTTTGTTTGGAAAATGCCTAGTAGATTTTGAGCACTAATGCAATACAAACAAACAAACAAATAAATAGCTATATTGCATTAATTATAAAATGTGTTTGCCTCATTCAGAAGTCCAGCTAAAAATCAAGAGTAACTTCAAGTGCTGCATTTTTCCATTATAGGTGATCAAGTAACAAAAAGGGCTATTACTTTTAGCATCTTCAGATTTTCACTATGCCACATGAGTTATTTTTCTGCCCAACTTTGCCTTTGCCTCTGCTTTTCTGCTTGTTCCTTGGTAGGAAATACTTCTTTCTTCTCAATGCCCATTTTGACAGGCAATGGCATGTACACAACCCAGATTTGTATCTTACTGGAATTACTAATCTTGCATTAAGGTTCAATTTCAGTCAGCCTTTGTCTCCCTGTCCCCACCACTCAGCAGCTGCTATTATAATGGCATCTCACTTAGGCTATATGTACAGTACGGGGCTTTATTGGAAAAAGGTACACAAATTGCTCTCCACAATTTGTGTACCTTTTTCTGATTTTTTTTGGAAGAAGCTTTTCCGAAATTTGGCCCATCTACACTGGGCCAAATTTTAGAAAAAAACCCTCTTTCGGAAGAGCCCCTCTTCCTCGTGGGAGGAGGAAGACAGGGCTTCCAAAAGAGTGTGTCTGCTCTTCTGCAGAAAAAAGTGGAAGAGCAGACGTGTTCCCTGGATGCAGCGGAGTTTTTCCAGGATACCTTCAGTATCCTGGCAAATCCCTGTAGTCTAGACATAGCCTTAGAGATGAGAATCAGAATAGTTGTTCTGCATGAACCTAGTCTCCATTCAGCTCAGTAGAAATCTTACAGATAATCAATACCTCTACCAAGGAACATTAATTCCATCCTGGCTTCAAATGACATTTATGCAGAGACAAGGACGGTGAGGTAATACCTTTTGTTGAACTAACTTCTGTTGGTGAGACAAGTTTTTTATATTACCCAAAGGTCTTCTTCAGGTCTGCATAAGTCCTAAAGCTTGCGTCTCTCAACAACAGAAGTTGGTCCAGCAAAATATGTTACCTTACTCATCTCGTGTCTCTCTAATATCCTGGACCAGCATGGCTACAACACTGCATACATTTATGCAATCCTTCTGACCCTGTGTCATGTTTCTATTACTGTATTTCCCTGCATCCCAACAAACCAGTCACTCTTAATTATTTAACAGACTAATTAATTATATATTCTACTTGGAATTGTAATTAATTCCACAGACAAATTAGATGCATTTTCATTGCATGTACTTTGAATAAAAAGAAGGTTTTTCTTACTTTAAACTGCATCATGTATCCTGGCTGTATAATGAGCTCCCTAGAGGAAAGGATATTGTGTGTGTTGTCCTTTTTTTTATTTGGCCAGTAGAGGTGAAATGAGGGGTTGCCACAGAATCCAGCAGTCCTGACTGCATTAGGGTAAAAACTCCAGTTTTCTTCATGGGAAATGCCTTCTATTAATATGAGTTACATACAGTTAGTAGAATGTCTCAGCAAACATATAGGCTTAGTATTGAATCCACAGAGTCATTATGAACAACATTTTCATTATATATGCTAAATAAGTAACCAGGAGTCTTAAAGCCCTAGTCAAATAGTTTAAATTGGTTTCAAAACTAGTATTTTTTAAAAATATGGTACAAGGTAGAACCTCTCTAGTCTGGCACTCACTGGTCTGGCAACATCCATGGTACCACATGATTTTAGTTAGCGGGATATCCACTTGTCATGGGTGTGGCCAAATTTCCCATGGCACCATAAAATTTATTTTCAGCCACTAGTCCTGGTTCTCAGCATTCTGTGCTATTATTTAGCTAATTTACCTTTAAATGTCTTCTAATAGCCTATTAGGCAGTGGAACTGTTGGTAATGCTGCCAGACCATATTGACCTTCTATGGTTTGGCAAATTTTCTGGTTTGGCACTGGTCAGGTCCCAAGGGTGCCAGACTAGAGAGGTTCAACCTGTATAGTGGGAATTTCCAAATCCAGGTAGTTAGAGGAAATAAACTGAACTGTCTTATAAGTGTTTGGATTTAAAAAAAATAGTGAAATAAAAGAAATCCTTAAAACTAACATAAGCAATACAATGTCAACATTGTAACTGTTTACAAAAAGAAAACAAGTATGGTTGAAAAGTACATTAAAATGTGCATTTGAAAGACCTTCAGTTAGCAATTGTTTAGTTCAATAAATAGGCTGTCACAGGCTTCTTAAACCGGGTAATAGAATGCTTGACACATCTTCCCTTACCATCATCAAATGTATCTACTAGTTGACTGGGATTGATCTCAGCACCTCCAATTAGTATGTCATCTAGTGCCCACTGAGCACGATCAGAGCCTGAAACTACAATTCCATTGTTAATCACAAAAGGCTGCCACCAGCGCAGGCGAGTTGTATTGGTCAGAGCGTGTTCTGGGAGCAGTATGTAGTCATGTCTGACTGAGAAGTATTTCTGATAATCCATCTCATGAAGCAAAGTCCAAGATATGCCTATAATGAAAGGATTCAGGATTAATAAAGTAACATAAGATAGAAACTGTCAAAAGATTAAAGGAAGATAATAAGGTAATAGGAAGTCATAAGATAATATCTACAATCTTCAAATAGGAAAATCTTAACTCCTAATACTCTTGTTACACGTGATTAGTCAAACTAAAGTAAACAGGATTAATTTATGAGAGATTGGGTCTAGTTTCTTTTGAAACAAAGACCATTTTATATGAGGAGAAAACACACAAGGTATAATTTTCATAACGGTAGATTATAGCTCTGAATAATTAATCCTAAAATATTTAAATTAGATCTAATTCTGTACATTTCTCAAAAGCACAGTGTTTGAATATACTCAGAATGTTTGTTCAGATGCAACTAAAATGTTGACTTGCCTCCATCAATTGAATAATCTAACAGTACTCCCTCCTTCCTGCATGTTGGTCTGTGGCATGTTGTCATGTTGTTTTCACTTCCAATTCTTCCCCAGTACTGTAGAAATCTGAAGAAAAAAATGTTGAAGTTGCTTACAGAATAGCAGGTATCCTATCAATATGGAAGATTTGTTGTCAAACACAGTTCAAGAGATTTGTTTTCTGCCAACAAATATATTGAAAATGTTCAATATACTAAAATGTTTTATTAAGAAAACTGACATTAAGGGTAAAATATGCAAAAATAAGTGTCTGATTAGATCCGGCAAAATATGCATCTGTAGGTGCAAATAGGCAATCACATGCAAAAAATATTCATTTGTATGTGCAGTTATGTAGGGAAACCAGGGAACTGAATGAAAATAAGAAGTGACTTCAGTTAAACACAAGGAAGGGAAGGGAAGAGCTACGTACAAAATAAAAAAATTGAGCAGAAGCAGTGAGACTTTATTTAAAATGGTAGAGTGGAGGGACAAATAAAACTAACATGCATTGTCTCCTTCTGTTATCTTATGAGCCTAATTCTTAGCTGCCACAAATTGGCAGAGCTCCACCTACTTTAATGGAGATATGCAGCTTTACACTGGCAAAAGCTCTGAAGAGACTTGCATACACAAACTGCACACCTAATATATCTAGCTTGTGCATGTTAAACAAATAAAATAAAGTCTTTTTAGCTCGTGAACAAGAGTTTATATTTCACAGCTGTCTTGCCATTGGAAAATTTGATGTAATTACAATAAATACACTACTGGGAAATATGAATTAAGACAACCCACTGTCTTCCCATAACGTTTTAAACATCCAATCCTGAAAGCACGTTAAGCTCATTATTTCTTATATGTTCCCATATTTCAATGGGACTGTTTATCCCAGAAACGCCAGTCATGTGTGTAATGTTGCCAGGACTGAACTCTTTGTTACCAGTTACCACTGAGAATTGTTCCTTTAAATATCTGGCAAATCCAGTGCTTTCCCATACTCCCCTGGTTTGGGGTGAGGAGAGACCTCAGGAGAAGGTCTCCTGGGTCATGCTGAATTGTTAAATGCTTCATATTAACTTTACAAAAGCCTCACAATAGACTCAAATTAGCTGCTATGTACATAAGAACATAAGAATGGCCATACTGGGTCAGACCAAAGGTCCATCTAGCCTAGTAGCCTGTCTGCCAACAGTGGCCAGCACCAGGTGCCCCAGAGGGGGGTGGACTGAAGACAATGATCAAGCGATTTGTCTCCTGCCATCCTTCTCCAGCCTCTGACAAACAGAGGCCAGGGACACCATTTCTATCCCCTGGCTAATAGCCTCCATGAAATTATCTAGCTTCTCTTTAAACTCTGTTATAGTCCTAGCCTTCACAGCCTCCTCTGGCAAGGAGTTCCACAGGTTGACTACGTGCTGTGTGAAGAAGAACTTTCTTTTATTAGTTTTAAACCTGCTACCCATTAATTTCATTTGGTGTCCTCTAGTTCTTCTATTATGGGAACTAATAAATAACTTTTCTTTATTCACCCTCTCCACACCATTCATGATTTTATATACCTCTATCATATCCCCCCTGTCTCCTCTTTTCTAAACTGAAAAGTCCCAGTCGCTTTAACCTCTCTTCATATGGGACCCGTTCCAAACCCCTAATCATTTTAGTTGCCCTTTTCTGAACCCTTTCTAAGGCCAAAATATCTTTTTTGAGGTGAGGAGACCACATCTGTACACAGTATTCAAGATGTGGGTATACCATAGTTTTATACAGGGGCAGTAAGATATTCTGTGTCTTATTTTCTATCCCTTTCTTAATAATTCCTAACATCCTATTTGCCTTTTTGACCGCCGCTGCACACTGTGTGGAAGTTTTCAGAGAACTATCCACGATAACTCCAAAATCTCTTTCCTGATTTGTCGTAACCAAATTAGCTCCCATCATACTGTACGTAGAGTTGGGGTTATTTTTTCCAACGTGCATTACTTTACACTTATCCACATTAAATTTCATTTGCCAATTTGTTGCCCAATCACTCAGTTTGGTGAGATCTTTTTGAAGTTCTTCACAGTCTGCTTCTGTCTTGACTATCTTAAACAGTTTACTATAATCCACAAACTTTACCACCTCACTGCTTACCCCTTTCTCCAGATCATTTATGAATAAGTTGAACAGTATTGGTCCCAGGACTGACCCTTGGGGGACACCACTAGTTACCCCTCTCCATTCTGAAAATTTACCATTTATTCCTACCCTTTGTTTCCTGTCTTTTAACCAGTTCTCAATCCAAGAAAGGACCTTCCCTCTTACCCCATGGCCATGTAATTTACACAAGAGCCTTTGGTGAGGGACCTTGTCAAAGGCTTTCTGAAAATCTAAGTATACTGTATCTACTGGATCGCCCTTGTGTGCATGTTTGTTAACCCCTTCAAAGAACTCTATTAGATTAGTAAGACATGATTTCCCTTTACAGAAACCATGTTGACTTTTGTCCAACAAATTATGTTCTTCTACGTGCCTGACAATTTTATTTTTTACTATTGTTTCGACTAATTTGCCCGGTACTGAAGTTAGACTTACTGGTCTGTAATTGCCAGGATCGCCTCTAGAGCCCTTTTTAAATATTGGTGTCACGTTAGCTACCTTCCAGTCATTAGGTACAGAAGCTGATTTAAAGGATAGGTTACAAACCACAGAGAATAGTTCAGCAATTTCCCATTTGAGTTCTTTTAGAACCCTTGGATGAATGCCATCCGGTCCCAGTGATTTGTTTACATTAAGTTTTTCTATTTGTTCCCAAACCTCCTCTAATGACACTTCAATCCAGGACAGCTCCTCAGATTCATCACCCACAAAGGACAGTGCAGATTTGGGAATCTCCCTAACATCCTCAGCCATGAAGACTGAAGCAAAGAAATCATTTAGTTTCTCCACAATGGCTTTATCGTCTTTGATTGCTCCTTTTATATCTCGATCGTCTAGGGGACCCACAGGTTTTTTAGCAGGCTTCCTGCTTCTAATGTACTTAAAAAACATTTTGCTATTTCTTTTTGAGTTTTTGGCTAGCTGTTCCTCAAAATCTTTTTTTGCTTTTCTTATTACATTTTTCCACTTGACTTGACAGTGTTTATGTTCCTTTCTATTTATCTCACTAGGATTGGACTTCCACTTCTTGAAAGATGCCTTTTTGTCCCTCACTGCTTCTTTTACATGGTGGTTAAGCCACGATGACTCTTTTTTAGGTCTCTTACTATGTTTTTTAATTTGGGGTATACATTTAAGTTGGGCCTCTATTATGGTGTCTTTAAAAAGTTTCCATGCAGCTTGCAGGGATTTGACTCTAGTAACTGTGCCTTTTAATTTCTGTTTAACTAACAGCACACACACACAGTCGTATTCCCTGATGCAAAGGAATAATCTAGAGTTATTTTTGAATATTTGTGTTCCTTCAGCACAATACATACCCCTCCCAGCTACAGCACTGTATGAGATTACATTCAATTCCCATGTAGTCCGACATTACTAAACCCAGCTTGTATTTTTGAGGTAAACAATTTTGCTTAATAATTTTGTTAAAAAACCCTTCTTTAGGGCTTGTGAAATGCTCTGGTGATTCACACCTTGGGACCAAAATCTTCTGCAAGTGCTGTTTTCCCTCATGCCCATTTAGTTCTTAGCGTTTTTGCTGAGACTAGTAACCAATGTGTTAATTAGTGCCAATTGTGGTGGTGATGTTTTCATGTAATTACCTGTCCACTAAGAACTATATCGAGGGAGACCACCAATTACTCTCTACCTTTCCACACTTTTGTCTGTAAACTAGTTAGATTGTAAACTCAGTGGGGTAAGGACCTATAAAGCAACCATCATACTGCAGGTGTTACACAAATAACACATTAATAACATATTCATTGCATACAGTCAGTGAAAAGTCACCTGATGATGGTAAGACTAAGAACTATTTGTCACTGCCAACCTGAGCTAACTCTTCTCTGGCGGTGGCCTAGGCATAAAGAGACTCCATTTCCTATTATTCACTGCCTCACCTCCTTCTCTGTCATTAGTTAATCAAGCCCTCCATTGAAACTTATTAGCTATGTTAAATTCTACTAGGTAACATGACATACTTGGCACCCCTCAAGTCCAGGTCCTGAGTGACAGCTTGCCTCACATTATCACCTCCAAAATACAAAGCTGTGTCCTCTGCTAGAATCCCACATTCAGTACAAGCGCTTCCACCTTCCAAGGACATCCATAAATCTGGTTTAATTTCTTCATTGTCGAAACGCTCCTTCAGGAAAGTCTGCAGGAAGGAATGTGACATCTGAGGAACAACCATGGAGAGGCATCATACTATTTAGCTTTTCTAATGAACCCAGAAAGTATGGGCTTTCTAAGCATGTTTAAGAGAGATAAGTTGGGGGAAGTAAGATCTTTTATTGGACCAACTTCTACTGATGAGACAAACAAGCTTTTGAGCTACACAGAGTGTTTCTTTAGTTTTGTATAACTCAAAAGCTTCTCTCTTTTCCCAACAGAAGTTAGTCTAGTGAAAAATGTTACCTCACCCAGCTTGTCTCTCTTACACGTGATTACAACCAAACTGCAAATATAAGTAAGTTTAAAGTATTCATGTTAACTGTAATGTATTTTCTGCTTTTTTGGGTGTGTGAATTAAAGGTCACTAACCTTTTACAGATACAGTAGTTTTAAATGGCCACAAATAAGGCTATTTAAATATTCAAATGCCTGATATTTGGGAGCAATCACTTTTTGCAATTATTTGCTTTATTGTAGTGGCCAGATAAACAATTAAGATCAGAGCTTCATTGTGTTAGATGCTGTCCACATATACAGTGACATACGGTCTCAGCCTTGCGTATAAGCACATTGAAAATGACATTGGTTGTATCAGTACAGAATTGGAAGCCCAAAACTGTGCTTGATTGCTCCACCTGCAACACTGAAGGAGGTCAGATTGAAGCTATACTGACAGGAAAATTGAGCCCTAACTATTTTAAAATATGTATATAGAGACCAGCAGTGTTTCCTGTAAGCTGTGTACTTGTGTGGCTGCTCAGGAGAGATAAAAATGATGCCCCCAGCTGATTAGCAAAGTGCCCACAGCTAAGTTTTGTGTTTGTATTGTTGGTGCACATTTGCACGTGCCTCGGTGCACATAAAATTATTCTGCACATAGGTGGCAAAAACCCCACACATGGATGGAAAAGATTTAGAAAGAACATTACTGACCAGTGCTGTGCTACCTTGAATAAAATATTGTTTATTTTGAAGGAAATCTTAACCCTTTTTATATTTTTTCCACAAGTACTTGTACAAGTGATATGTTTGCCACAAAAGTAAATGTGAAAAGTGAAAGTCTTGGACTACTTGTGAATATATGTTTATGTAACAGTTTGAGACACAGGTATTTATGCAAAGGCCAGCTGGGAATCTCTCTAACTTCCATCTTCCTATTTATAAAAGTTTTAGCCAATGAACAATACCTGCCAGTGAAATCAATGGCAGAACTTCCATTGACTTTAATGGGGTCAGGATTTCACCCCGTATTAAATAGCACTTACACATCATCAGTAAAAAATAGCAAATACTTGAAACATAGATGAAGGAATTAGTTTATGAGCCATCCTTACATGATCTAGAGCTGCCTCTATTTCTACATTCCACCATGTTAGCTGGGTGTGTGGTAAGAGTCAACTTCTGGCAGGATAACACAATAATAATGGCCTGTAAAATGGCCATGCCAATAATGCTCTGCAAGTAAATCTTTAAACTGAATCTGTGAGAAGTAAATGGTTTTAACCCTAGTGGAGAGGAGGGAAATTGATCCATTTTCTATAAGGATTGGCACTAATTTACATTTATGATATTTAAAATACTTAAAAACTTAAAAACATGTATGGATCTTAAAATACTACTCCAAAACAATTATTAAAATAATAATTCAGATAAGATGCATATAAATCTTGTGTATTTATGTATTTCCTTTGGAAAAAATATGGTGTAACCAACATATCTCTTCTGTACATTATGTACTTACATTACCATGTATAAATACGATTAAAAAAATCTCAACAAGCTAAATATTGTAATTTGAATACAGTTTGGGAGTTCTTAAATGATTTTCCTTAAAATATAAACAGTATTTTAAATTGGAGATGTCTGCTAAAGTCCTAAAAGTATATTTTAGCCTACACTGTACTCTTTTCCTGTATGTCTGTGCATTTTACACACCATCATCTCAAATCTAAATATTTTCAGCTGCACAGATACCATTCCATTTTTTTGTTGCAGTAATGTATTATCCTGAGATGTACAGTACAAATATAGAAAATTAAACCGATATAAAACTTTATGATAAGATTGTTACATTATTTTTATATCATCTGGAGTTCAGTGCCTTGTTTACATGTCTCTCCTTTATTATAAAGATTAGTTTTCTATACATGGTCTGGGTAACTGTATTGGTACTTGCAACAGCAGTTGTGTCCAGGAACTAGCAACAGGTTTATTAATTTGTTCATTTACAAATAGCAATGCACTGCTTTTGTTAAATGGCAGTATAATGTTGTTGTTTTTAATTTCAGAAGGAAAGTATAATGTAATTATTGGTGTTAATGATAAGGTACAATTTCTTTAGATACCAATATAGAAATGATATATTTAAAAATCGATGATCTAGAGCTGTACACTTTAGAACTTAAAGTAGATCTGAGGCTCTCCAAAGTCTGAGAGGAGTCAGACCCAATATTCTAATTTGGGCCTATCTCTGTTTTTTTATAAAGCTCCATCAGTTTAATTTCTCTGACACTAATTTTTGCAGTACTACCAAGTGCATGTAAGTTACCTTTAAAGTTTGGGTCAAGTAGCAGTTTGGACCCGAGTACCCAGGATCACAGATGCACTGTTTTTTCAGGCAGTCTCCATGGCCTCTACAGTTGTCCAAGCAACCAGGTCCCAGATAAAAATTATCAATGGCCCACTGAATATCAGAGTACTTCTGATAGAACCTAAACCTCACTGGACTATTCATACAAGAATGAAGAACAAAGAGATAAAGGTAAAAAGATAACTTTACACAAATGAAAAATGTACACTATATACACACGCTTATGAACAACACTGCTTAGGGTAAAGAATCATAAGACACTTCTGTGACAGGAGATCTGTTCATTAAAATGTCTCTATATGGAATATATTTGGCACAATAGTCATTCTTCTAATTGACATTGATCATTCTATTTTAACACATTAATTAAACTATACTGGATTATAACTAAATGTTTTCGGTTTAAGAAGCTTTATTTTCTTTTAAAACAGAAAGAGATGTTTCATCTGAACTCCAGTATAAATCTCTTTTAGTTTCTAATCATGTGAGCCCTACTGAACACAATGGGACTAATCATGGCATAAAATCAGGCACATTTAAGATCAGGGCCTTTTAAAATGATAAGTATCAGAGGGGTAGCTGTGTTAGTCTGAATCTTCAAGAACAACGAGAAGTCCTGTGGCATCTTATAGACTAACAGATTTATTGGAGCATAAGTTTCATGGGCAAAGATCCACTTTGTCAGATGCATCTGACGAAGTGGGTCTTTGGCCACGAAAGTTTATGTTCCAATAAATCTGTTAGTCTATAAGGTGCCACAGGACTTCTCTTTTAAAATGATGTGTAGCATTCTTCATAGGAATCAATTTTATGACCTGCATAGGGGATCACACAGAATATGTGGGCTGGATCTGTGAGAGCCACTGTCATCAGGTGTCAGGAAAAAATATTTGACTCTAGTTTCTTCTGAGACAATTACTTTTAAAAAGATTATTCAAATAGATAAATTAATAGCTCCTAATAAAAAGACACATTGTTACAATATGCACAGATCATTTGGGTAGCATTTTTCATTGTCTAAGGCAGGGACGTTAAATATCGGGTAATTGAATAGTCATGTAACCACATGAAATCTTAGCAGTTACATGACTGTTCGATAGTTCCCAGGGGCAGTGCTGGCAGCCAGTGCGCTCTGGGCCCCACTCCTGCGGAGCCCCCTACCAGCCCGTGCTGCTTCCTTTGTATCAGAGGCAGCAGCGCAGAGTGGCAGGGGGAGCTGGTCCATGAGGGGAGCTCATTTAAAAACCAGCTCCCCTTGTGGACTGGCTGCCTTCCACCCCGTTTGTGGGGTCTGAGCTCGCCTCGGACAGAGGCCGCTGTTAGCATCCTCTGTCTGAGGGGAGCTCGACCCTGCTGTGTACAGAGGCTGCTTTGCAGCAACCTTCTCTGCCTCCCTTTCCCACTGCTGAGCAGTGCAGGTGGAGGGAACAGGCGGCACTGCAGAGCCGGTGCTGGGGAGAACTGGCTTTTAAGCATACTCCCCCCAGGACCGGCTCCTGTTCCCTTCCCCATTGCCTTTGATACGGGTGGTGAAGAATATGTGTAGTCGGCAAGATTAACCAATAAGCCTTAGGCTTACTGGTTAATTGTATAGTCGACTACATGTTGACATCCCTCGTCTAAGGTCAACATTCTCCATTCTAATTCGTGTTGGGTCTCAGGACAGATTGGAATATGCAGTACCACTTTGGACTGCAGATCAGTAAGGGTCATTTTGCAATTTTTTCAGACCATGAATCGGTCTCAGGTTTGGTGATTATCATTATCACTCTATTCTCCTATGTTTATAGGGAGCCAAATCTCTTCTATCTTTCCTTTGAAGATATGGAACTGCCCTTTGACAGTGTGGAAGGAAGTGCATCATCCAGCAAAACTGTATTCAGGAGAAGAGAGATGCCACAAAGAAGCATGAAATCTGATATGGATCTCTTGTTTCTAGGGTGGCATGGATAGGAGGCCTGCAAAAGCCGATTACTCAGTTGCTGGGAAGGAAGAATTTTGCAGTGCTTTCCAGCAAACTCCTCTGGAGTGGAGTGTTGAAGAGAACTTTTTCCAACCCTTTTCTGTAAAAGAGGAAGTTGCAATGTGATATGGGCACATTGAAAAAAAGAACAGGAAAAAAGTTGTGTGGGAGAGAATTCGTGAACTTCAGAGACATCCTAGGAAAAGATGATGTCAGTAGGAACATAAATACTCAGTCAACCTGAAGAGTGGTTCAACCTTGAAAAGTAACTGTAGATGTTGCATCGTAAGAGTCCATGTTCATTCTGTCTCCGTGTCATGTTTTCTCACCTTACAAGTAAATACACTTTCCCCCAACTGCCTGCTCTGTAAACTCAGTTAAGTTTCTTAAACCAAAACTGTGCTCTTTTTGGCTCACCTTAAAGATTCAATGGTCCAGACTCTGCCCTTAGTTATAGCTGTACAGTTCTACTGCCTAAAATCATATGCAATTAGAAGGTAATTAAAAATTCCAGTGATGTGGCACAAGCCAGAATAGAATCCAGCTCATTCTCACAGAGCAATGTTGGCCCTGCATAGCAAACAGGAACATAAATGAATAAACCCCTTTTTATTAAATCAGTCAACAGTTGCAACTCTGAGTAGAACAAGGGGCCACAATTCAGCAAGACTCTTAAGCGCATGCTTTATTTTAAGCACCTGAATCATTCTGTTGACATTAGTAGGGCTACTCAGGTACTTAAAATTGAGTGTATGCTCAAGCACCTTGCTGAACTGAGGCCAGGGAGAAGATCTTTTGCATAAGAAGTATCCACATAGCCATGGTTTTCAGACTATTTAGTTCCCCTTTAATTGTGCACTGAACCAAAGGTAATGTGAGTAGCTGTTTTATACTTACTTGCCCACTAGGTTTTCAGGCAGTGAATAAGTTATCCTTCTCCATCCTTTTGTTGGAAAGAAGACAGAGGGCTGTGAAATACTCCCAGAGCATTTTGGATCTGCAGGTAAACACTGAGGAACTAAATAGCTCCAACTCACGCCAAAGTCAGTGGAATATTGCACATGGACTTGATTCTGTGCAATTTTCTCTGAAGTTTTACATCCAACAGAAATCTAATATAGATAGAAGCGTAGCATTGTAACAGTTCTTACTATCAATAAATAGCTGGAGGAATGATTACAGTTTAAAGATTTTTAGCAAAGAAGTTGACTGGAGATTATCCTTTAAATCACAGTAATGACAGCACTTGATCTCATCATTAATGCCAATGTGCCAATGGGAAAGATGAGTCCAAAATCCTCATCAAATTATAATCAAAGGACCCTGATCCCATGACTCCCAAGTCTGGTGCATTATCCACCAAATCATACTACCTCTCATGCAAGCTGCACTCATCCTATTATTATCCCACTACAGCAAAAGCCAAGATACTAATATTACACACAGGAATGCATAATAAAGGTTGATCATTCCCACTTAATAAAAAATCGTGTGCAAGGTAAGTCACATCACTTAACCTTGTGTATCTTCTACATGGGAAACATGAGCAAAGACGCTACAGAGGGTTCCTCCGCAACTTCTGTTTGTTCATAGAGCATCTCTAAGCTGGATTCAGATGGTCTGGTATAGAGGAGGTCAATAGGGGGCAGGTTCAGCATGAATTCACTGGTACTGTACTTACACTGGTGCAGTAGCCACAAATCCTCATTAAAGAGGTGTGGCGGGAGAGTGGAACAGTGACCACAAAGGAGACGTAGCTACGTTCTAGCCCCAAAACCTGCTGGTGGGCTCACCCAACCCCCAAGGAGCAAACAACATAAAGCTTAGTCACTCCAACTTTGTGTGGTGAAAAGTGAATTATGCTAATATGTAAATTTTGGTTAGTTGCCACATCACTAATCATATATGACACAGGTGGTGTATATGTAACAAATCCCAATGCGATCTCATGTTCTCATGCCTACAGCACCAGAAACTGAACTGATAATTATCTTTATAACCTGTTAACAATATTAATGCTGACAGCCTGCTCATAGGTCACTACTAGAGGGTCATATAAAACAACATGTGTGCAGTGCCATTCCTTTCAGCGGGGACCAGTGGTGCAGACATCCTGCACCTAGGGTTGCCAGATGGTTTAACCAAAAATACCGAACCCCCCCCCCCAAAAAAAAACACCGGGGAAAACATTCTGTTGAAAAAAAACGGGGGGGGGGGGGAAGAGACCAAAGTTGTTGAGAAAAAAAAAAAAGAACCCTAAGAGTTATTAAGCAAAAAAAATAAAGAAATTAAAAAACCCCTGCATGGCCCCTTTAAGAACAGGGGCTGGGCTCTGTCTCAACAGACTGCTGGTAGAGTGAGGGCAACAGCAACAGCAGCTCTTACTGAGCATGCTCAGTTGCACTACACATACTCCGTATGCCCTAGGTATGACTTTCTGAGAGGCAGCTTTTTGCGATGATACGGCGGCCATCTTCTCTACCTTCTCTCCCTGCTCTGGACCAGACAGCTCCCCTGCAGAACCAGGTAAGGGGGTGGGAGGAAGAGGGCGGGTGGGCTCGGCCCAGCCCGGCATGGTTGCTTATGGTTGCCAGGTGTCCGGTATTTTCACCCCCGGCCGGGAAAAAAAATCAGAAAATACCGGATATTTTAGGTGTCCAGTATTTTCTGATTTTTTTTACTGGACAGGAGGCGAAAATACCTGACTGTCCGGGTCAATATTGGATACCTGGCAACCCCACCTGCAACACATATCAGTCTGTTTCCTGCTCTGAAGAAAACAGGCTGTTTTAGAATAATTATGCTAAATATTTAGATGATAAAGATTTTACCTTGAACTGCATAATCCAGCCTTCTGTAGGAGTTAGGTCATGGGTGACTGCATAAACCTCTCTGCCATCATGGCTACCACAGATCATAACACCATCAGGAGAGTCGCAGAATCTTTCAATCGAGCAATCATCATGGAACAGCCAATGTTCATTCACTTGAAAACAAATAAGAAAGTCAATATTGTGTAACTACAATATTAGGTAAAGAAAACAGTAAACAGTGTTAAGTACTAAAGAAGAACTATGGATTAAGTCTAGCTATGTATAAACTATTTAGTATTGTTCTTTGAAAAATTCCAGAGTACTTTATTATCCATCATTCAAATATGTTTATACTTAACATTCAGAACAGCTCTTACTATTCTTTGACCATAAGCCTGTTAACATGTTTATTAATGCATAAGAATTAAAGACCTGAGAATTGCTGATAATATTTTGCCATTATGTGGCATATATGCTACTGTTCTCTTATTATCTAATAATACTTTATTAAATCAAAATAAACTTCCTGCAATTGGTTCTGTGTGGGCAGACCCCCATGTGGGTGAGAATCTGGAATGCCGAAGTCTGCAAATGTGGAATCAGTTGCAGAATCAGAGCCTGGGTGTCCAAAATAATACCTTCAACTAATTAGTCCCACTAGTATGCACAACTATTTCCTTATTTATATTTTACCAACTATAACTCAACAACTTAATCCCCTGGGTAACTATTTTAAAAATTGTTGCTAGTAAATGTCTGCAAAATAGGAAACAAATACTTCGGGCAGGAAATCCTTTTAGAATAATATGGCACCCAGTCAAATAACATTTGTTCCTGGAAACTATAACAGAAAATTCTGCTGTGCTACCTGGTGCAGAAATTAAAAAAAATATCTAGAGAATTCTTTTTCTTTGCAGAGAAGAGTCTAATAGTGAATTCAACTAGAAATAAACTATTTTGTATACATTATTGGTTATTTGAAACACTGACTGCAAGACTCCTTTAAAATGTGTATTTCCTTTTTTCCAATATTTAATTCCTTCTTTCTCTCCACGCATAGTTTATACATTTAAAAGCAGTTTGTTACAAGTTGTTGGTTAAAAAAAAGTACAGTACATGGACTGGCTCTGAAACCCATTGTGGTGAGACCAACAAAATCAGATTTAGAAGTAACTGTACTGACTTCCTGTTTTTGGCTCAGATTGATATCAAACTTTTACCTGTAGTTTTGTCTTCTGTAAACATATCAAAAGCAATCCTCCCAGTTGGTCCTGCATCTGCAGGAGAACGTTCGTGTTGTGGGAGTGGCGCACTGCTAAAAGTGTCTAACATCACAGTCCTCTGATCAGCAGAGCCAGATATCAGCACGTTGTCAATAGCCCAGTCATTTTGATCCAAGCCATCATGTTTAGGTTGCCACCAGCGGAAGCGGGTTCCGACAGTTTTGGCCTCATGAGGGAGGAGAATGTTCACAAAGCTAAAATATAATAATGGAGATAAGTCATGTGGTAGCCACACCTTAATCTCTTGAGTTGTGAAAAGAAAAAAATAAAGTTTTAAATAAGCAGCTGAATGGGCCTTTTAAACAAAATATGGCCAGATTTTTTGACCAAGTCCATCCCATTTGTCTAAGGTTACAAAGGGATTGACTCTAACCCTAACTCTCCCTGATGGGGATTTCCTGACCATAGGAGACTCCACATTTGACACAGAGCCTTTATGATTCATTCCTGTTTCATCTTCCCAGAAGCATCTGGAATAAGCAGTGTATTAGAAGTGGAGAGAGACAGAGAGGAAGGGTTATTATGCTGAGTAAGTTTAGGTGGTAAACAGTCCCTTTGGGAAACACACTGCCAGTAATGCATGTTTAGAGGCTGCTCTAACTTTCTTCAGAGCCAGTCAAAGAAAAAGAGAGCCATAACCATTTAATGAAATCCTGTGTTGAAGTGGAATCAAGATATTAATTGGATGTTAATATTAAGCACAATGTTTATTTTTAAAGCTGGAGACACTGATCGCATAATAATGTTTTACTATAATTACCTTATTTCCTTTATAGAAAATGCCTAATGCAAACATTGATTAAAACATCACTAATTCCTAGTAGTATGAAGAAGTAATTCATCAGTGCACAGAGGGCCAGTCCAAGGCCTGTGCATCATCCCACTTCAGCATTAAAATAAGACTTAAATGTGGCAGAGACCTTCTG
This sequence comes from Pelochelys cantorii, assembly GCA_032595735.1. Classification (NCBI taxonomy): domain Eukaryota; kingdom Metazoa; phylum Chordata; order Testudines; family Trionychidae; genus Pelochelys; species Pelochelys cantorii. The sequence goes on along the minus strand of CM064326.1, from coordinate 323,912,982 downwards.
TTGGCCTTCTGCACAGCGGTGAATTTCATCCTTAATGACCTGGTGCTTTCTGACTGGTTTAGATAACATATCTGCTTTGTGCTTTAGCCAATCAGAAATCAGATGATAAATGAATGTATGTTCAAAACCGGATGGATTTCTATAAATTAAGGTAACTCTTCTGACTAGCTGTAGTTTTATGTTAACATTTACTGGTGAATAATGGCCAACCATTCACAAACTCTTTATGATTAAATTGATGGCATACTGCTCTAGTGCTTGAGGCCCAATCCTGCCAACACATACACACAAGAACGGCCATACTTGGTCAGACCAAAGGTCCATCCAGCCCAATATTCAGTCTTCCAGTAGTGGCCAATGCTAGGTGCCCCAGAAGGAATGAATGGAACTAAGGATGTTAAGTAGTGTGTATTTCACTAATAAAAAATTGATGCATTTTTGCATTGACTATTCAATTAGTCAATAGGGTAGTGCCACCCCTTTGAAACACCTCCACGGCTTTTCAAAGGGGCAGTGCCGCATGAAACCCGGGATCAGCTGGGGACTCGCCAGCTGCCCCCAGGCTCCACGCAGCGCTGCTGCTTTGAAATGCTGCAGTAGCGTTTCAAAGGGGCAGTGTCACACAGCTGATCCTGGGCTTAGTGCCACATGGAGCCTGGGGTTAGCTGGGGACTCCAGCTGACCCCCAGGCTCTGTGTGGCACTGCCCCTTTGAAACACCATTGTGGCGTTTCAAAGGGGCAGCGCCACATAGCTGATTCTGGGCTCAGTGTGGCCAGGGCCGACTTATCCAGTAGGCACAGTGCCTAGGGCCCACAGTACTTTTAGGGGCCCACGAAAATGTTTTAATTTCTTTTAAAATCAGAAGAAAAAAAATGAACTTTTAAGGTCGAAGAAAATGTTTTAATTTTTTTCTCACATCAGAAAAAAATGAAACTTTTAGGGCCCACGAAAATCTATTAAATTTTGCCTAAAACAGAAAAAAAAATGTTGATTTAAAGTTATATCAAAAATAATTTTTAATATTTTTTTTTCATGGAGGAAGGGGCCCACGAAGGCAAAAGTGCCTAGGGCCCACGAAAGTCATAATGTGGCCCTGAGTACAGCACTGCCCCTTTGAAATGCTATGGCAGCATTTCAAAGGGGCAGCGCCACACTGAGCCCAGGATCAGCTGTGCGGCACTGCCCCTTAGAAACGCCACTGCAGTGTTTCAAAGTGGCAGCGCCTCACAGAGCCTGGGCTCCCTGCGGTGCTGCTGCTTTGAAGTACCCCCTTCTTCTCCTCCCCTTGCTGCCTCTATTTGATAGAGGCAGCAAGAAGGGGGGAAACAATTAGTCAACTATCCTATCAACTATCCGATAAGCATTTGTTTATTGGATAGTCGACTAGTCGACTAGTCCTTAACATCCCTAAATGGAACAGGTAACCATCAAGGGATCCATCCCCTGTCACCCATTCCTAGCTTCTGACAAACAGAGGCTAGGGACACCATTCCTGTCCATCCTGTCTAATAGCCATTGAAGGACCCATCCTCTATAAATTTATCTAGAACTTTTTTGAACCCTGTTAAAGCCTTGGCCTTCACAACATCCTCTGGCAAAGAGTTCCACAGATTGAAGGTGTATTATGTGAAGAAATACTTCCTGTTGTTTGTTTTAAACTTGCTATCTATTAATTTCAATTGGTGACCCCTAGTTCTTGTGTTATGGGAAGGAATAAATAGATTTTCTTTATTTATTGTCTCCCCACACAAGTCATGATTTTATAGACTTCTATCCAATCCCTGCTTATTACCTTATTTCCTTTATAGCAAATGTGTAATGCAGACATTGATTAAATGTCACTGATTCTCAGTAGTTATTAAGAAGCAATTCATCGTGCACAGAAGGCCAGTCCAAGGTCTGTGCATTGTCCCACTTCAGCATTAAAATAACACTTAAATGTGAAGAAAACCTTCTCTTTTCCAAGCTGAAAAGTCCCAGTCTTATTAATCTCCTCTCATTTGGTAGCAGTTTCATACCCCTAATAATTTTTGTTGCCCTTTTCTGAACCTTTTCCAATTCCAATATATATTTTTTTCAGATGAGACAACCACATTGTGGGTGTATCATGGATTTATTTATATTTACACACATGCTTATCTTTAACGTAAGTTAATAAGGTATACAAATATTTACAAGATTGAGGCTTAAAGAGCTTCTTACTGACACATAGTAATATTAGCAATCAGGATAGATTCTGTATGAAAAATCCAAAAGAACTAATTAGTAGAATTATATATTTACAAACCCCGGTTTGCTGAACTGGTCATAGAAAATTTCCATCAAGAGGTTCCAAGTAATGCCTCCATTCATAGAGTATTCCAGGAGAACTCCTTGGTTCCGACTGTTAGGAGTTATAAGACATCCATACATGAAATAAAACTGAATGAATTCTGCATTAGTGAGGTTCAAATCCACTGTCACTAATAAACGGCTGCATCCCTAAAAATAAAATAAAACAGAAAGAAAAGAAAACTTAGTTTTTGTCAGTGAAGCTGTTCAGTTAAGATAATTACCAAGGTTGTGGTGCTTTCAATGAATATATGCCTGAAAAACACATTTGAATTCCTTCATTATTAAGTTGTTTGATGGGATTTATGTAGTATTTTAAAAGGCCAATCCTCTTTATTAGACGGCTTAATTAGAAGACCGAACCAGAGTAATCACAGAATCATAAGCCCATAGAAAAGTAATCCTGGAAATGACCTTGATAGAACATCCATTCCCCTGTATTGTGCCACAACTAAGTATTATCTATCCTGTCTCTGACAGGTGTGTGTCTAACTTGTTCTCACCAGGATGAATATTTCACAGCCTTCCTAGGTGATTTGTTCCAGTGCTTAATTACCCTTATATTTATGGAGTTTTTCCTAATGTCTAATCTAAATTTCCCTTGCTACCATTTAAATACTTGCTTCTCATCATGTCCACAGTGGATAAGGAGAACAATTTTTCACCCTCTTTATAATAATAATTTATGTACTTGGAAACTGTTATCATGTCCTCTCTCAGTCGTCTTTTCTCCAGACTAAAAAACCCAAGTTTTTCAATCTTCTCTCAGAGATTACATTTTCTAGACCTTTAATCATTTTTGTTGTTATCCTCTGAACTTTCTCCAATATGTTTCTCTTTTGAAATGTAAACAATTATTTACAATTTAACCATTTTGCCACAAAAGTGGAACATACCATATCCCTTTCTTTTTCTATTAGAAGTGTCGTGTAGGATTTATTTAACTTGTTAAGGATCTAATTTTGCACCAACAGGTTTGCAGCTGCAAATAATAATGGATATAAAATAGTTGTTGTGATCAGTTATGTTCAGATCTTCAGTAGAAGTAATCCAAAAAGCTCCACTGACTTCTGTGGCGCTATTCAGGTTTACACCAGGTGACAACATCTATAACTACCAGAATTGCAGGCTGAAAAGGTTGTTAGATGCCATCACTCTACTACTTATGCCCACAAATGATTGTGGCTGAAAAATTTTCAACCAAGTAAATTAGAGACCAGTTTGGGGCTCTTAGGGGTACATCTACACAGCAACATTATTTTGAAATAACTAGCATTATTTCAAAATAACTTAGTCTGTGTCTACATAGCAGGCAGTGATTTCCAAATAATGTCAAAATACTGTCAAGCTGAAGGACTTCTTACGTCGACTCCTGTAACCCTCGTTGTACGAGGAGTAAGGGAAGTCGGAGGAAGAATGCTCTATTTCGAAATAAATGCTGTGTAGACACTCCCAATTTCGAAATAAGCTACGCAATTGACGTAGCTCAATTTGCGTATCTTATTTCGAGTTAAGCCTACTGCGTAGACGCACCCTTAGAAAATTAGGACTGTAATGTCATTCATTGGTCTTTTCAAACAAACAAACAACAAACAAACAAACAAACAAACGGTTTTGCTTTAGAACAGTAATCCTTAACTAGTTAATATTTGTCAAAGCTCTATGGACATGAAAACAGCTAGACTACACAGTGATAAGTAGGCTAATTCTATCTTGTAAAAAGCTTTTAAATATTACATGAGTCTACAAATTCAATCTGAAGTCCCATATAACACAATAATTAATGCTAAAACAGAATAATTAACAACCTGATCTGCAAACATAATTTCAATTAATTTCCATCTTGAAAGATGTACACTATGGATTTACTGTCACTAATTGCTATCAATATTTATATGCTTATGATATTCAGGATCCACTGTACTTTTCTTTTTTAAAATCTAGATTACAGAAATGCTCATCTCTATCTTTTCAACACTGGCTGGAACAAAAGATTTCAATTAACATTAAAGTCAACAGTCCGGTGTGATTAAATCCCCAGGAGACAGAACAATTTTAATAGATTATTTTTACACCTTCTCTAATACAAACAGTATTATATGAATCACTCCTGCTGCCCAGTGCATTCCTGTGGTGTCAACTAAATTTTAATGAGAAAAGGCAGTGAAAAGTTAATGGTTTCTGCTTTTATAAAAAAATGTAGGTCTGAGACTCTTTTATAAACATACATTAAACAACCCTGCCCCCTGACAAGCATCCTTAGATTTTTAAAAAGCAGTATTCATATGTACTTGAAGTCTAGAAAGTAGTAGCACCAGAATACAAATAATCTGTCTGAGAAACCCATTGATGAATGAGTGGGTATAAACACTTCAATAATACAGACTGTGCCTTGGTGTATAGGCTCCATTTTGGAGTTCTCTTCCACGGCTTTTTTTCAGAGTCTACACATTGACCTCTCCTTGCGTGCTAGGGATGGGATGAGTTGAAAGCAGGGCCAGGCCACAACATTTTGGCACCTGAGGTGGGGAGCTCAAATGACGCCCCATGCCCCCTCGCTTGGGCCAAAACTTTGAAAGGTCTCAATTCTGCCTTCTTCCTGTTCTACTCCTCTCATGGTACTGCTCTGCTACCTACCCCAATAAAGGAGAACTAACAACTTAAAATGCCTTGTTCAAAACTTTTAAGTAACACTTAACTTTCAAATGCCTGAACAGCAAATGCAACTTTTCTTGTCTGCATAGTAAACACTGGCATTTTTATCTGTTTGAATAATCAAAGTGGTGCTTTCCGTGCCTTCTTGGTTGCAAAGATTTGAACTGCTTCCTGGAGGTCCACAGTCTGGGCCAGCTCATGCTCTATTGAGATGGTTGCAAGGCCGACCAGCCTCTCCTGTGTCATTGTGGAGTGTAGATGTGTTTTTATTAACTTCAGCTTGGAGAAGCTGCGTTCTCCACTAGCAACTGTTACAGGAAGTGTTAGAAGTAGGCGCAGACCAACAAAAACATTTGGAAAGAGGGTGGTCATCTTATTTGTGCACATATATTCCAGAACAGCCTTTGGAGTTGATCCTGCTGAAATGTATCTTGAAAGGTCTTTCAGTTCATCACCTAAATCACTCGCATCAATATCATGCTTGTCATCATGTGTCAACACTGTCTCTAGTGCCCTGCATTGCTGGTGTAGGTCTTCTTCAGGTATAGTGAGAAGTTTTGGAATATCATACAACATCCCAAATATACTGCTGTGTTTTGGAATATCATACAACATCCCAAATATACTACTTGAGCTGCATGAAACGTTCTTCAACTGACTGTATTGCACAATCTAGCACCTGGTTAAAGAATTCAACCTTGAATTGTTCTTTGGGGTCTCTTATGGGATTATCCCGTGCCTCGTAATCAAAATGTTTTCTTCTTCGGTGATTCTTGTATTCTTGAATGGGTGGGAAAAATAGCTTCACAGTGTGAAGTTCCTCTGCCAACTTCTGTGCACTCTTCAGAACGTTTTGAAATCCCTCATCTGACCGGTAAGACTGTAGATATGACTTTGCTTTGTCTAGTTGTTCCATTGCTCCAGATATATCAAGGTCAACACTGTGGAGTCTCTTGCTTACAACATTTATTTCAAACACTATGTCATGCCACAACACTAAGCCACACAGAAATTTGAAGTTATGTATGTTTCTGGTGATACCATTTCCCTCTGCCACTGTTCTCCCACGAACAGTTCCTGTCATAGCATTATCCTCCATAATGGCAACTGTGGCATCATCTATCTTCCCAATTTGGTGTTTGATAGGCTTTATCGCCTCCATTCAGTGGTTTCAGTGTCAGAAAGGATGTTCCCAGATGTTGCTTCAAAATTTGCCATTGATGAGTTGATGCAGAGAAAAATACAGAGATGCTTTGGATTACATTACAAAATTCAGCAGCCTCACTAGAAGCTGATGCTGCATCACTGACTATGAAGTTCAATGAATGAAAACTGCATGGGACAAAAAAAGCTTGAGGGTTTAACTCTGTGTCTGCACTCCTCTGTTCTTTCCTCTCATGTTGGCACCATTATTGTAGCCCTGACCTCTCATGTCAGCTATCGCAATTCCCATATCTTCCAGCTTTTTAAGAAGCACATTTGTCATACCAGCTCCTATAGTATAATCAATGTCAATAAATGCTAGAAAATGCTCTCTGACAGTCACCATTGCAGGGAAATTTTCACTAGGTTCTCTTGTTGTTACAAAACGCACCATTAAAGTCATTTGTTCCGTATGGCTGATGTCAGGTGTGCAGTCCAGAATAACAGTAATATCTTGCTGACTTTAGATCTGCCACAATCTTCTGTTTGACTTTTGTTGCCAGTAACTGTATGATGTCATTTTGAATTGTTTTTCTAAGGTAGTGGTGTGTGTACATTTCTTGGGTGGTGACACTTCTTAGATGCTCCTGGAGTACAGCATCAAACTCAGCCATCAGCTCCACAATTTTAAGGACATTTCCATTGTTTGGCACATACAGCTGATCTGAAGTGCCACACAGTGCTAGGTTTTGGGTAGCAAGCATTCTCACAATGGCAATGAGCCTTTTCAAAACATTTTGCCAGTAAAGAGACTCTGATGCAATCTTCTCTTGATGCTGATACTCTACGGTGGCCTTTAACCTTAGTCTCATCACAAGCTCTTTCCACCTATGGAATGCTCTCTGGTGATTTGCTGCCTTCTCATTGCCTGCCAGATTTCTAGCCAGATTTTTTCAGTCCTTTGTTCCTGTAGAACCCAATGTGGCTGGAACATTAGACTGGAAGAGTTTGCAACAAAAACAGTATGCAGCATTCTGGGTTTTTGAGTACATAAGCCATGGCCTCTCCACTTTGTCACCATTGGGGATTTCACACCAGTAATGTGTTGGATGGAAACTTCTATTTTCATTGTCTTTGGGGAACATGAAGTTTTTTACTTGTTGTGGCCCATGCAGTACAAGGAAGTCCCTCAGGCTACTGCTCAAGTGGGCCCACAGTCCTCGATCATCTAGACTTAAGGAACTAAACTCAGCAGCAGCTGTTTCTTGCGCCTTCACCACACTCTTCTTTTCTTCAGGAATGTGCATGGTTACATCCATTTGAGATGGAGATATGGATGCTGCAGTAGCTGCCAGGTCACCTGCACTCTGACTAATTGGAAGATCAGGCATCTCCTCACCACTCACATCCTCACTGGGGCTGGAAGGCTCACCGTGAACATTTGTGTCTATGTATCTCAGGAGAGCTCCTTCCTGCTTAGATAGAAAAGCTTCTTTTGCTTTCTTTCTTTTTCTGAATGCTGCCCCAGAGGGGTGTTTTCTTCTTTCACTCATGACTGCTGTTCTGTGCCAGCTATAGTGGCTCTCAACACTCAGTTGAACGGGACAAATAAGCAGGCTGGTAGCAGGGCCTGAGTGAGGGAAGATATCAGCGTCTTAAGGGCCTAATGGCTCCTACTACTTCAGTTGACTGCCTGTTCTCCTCAAGTGGGTTCAGGGAAGCAGCAGGAAACAGGAAGCTCCCTGAGAAGCTGGTGTTAATCAATCCAGGCTCCTGTGGGTGCTAGAGAGGTATATAAGAGGCTCCTCTTCCTCTCTCTCCCTGCAGCTCCTGCTGCTTTCTGTTATTCCCTCTCACCTTTTCTCCTGCCTGCCTGTTATGTCTCTTGTGCCTTCCTTCCTCCAGCACAGTACTCCACCATCTCTGTGCATCTAGAGCAGAGAGAATACATATGCACCAGCAGCAGACACAATTTTCTACACTCTGGGTCCTAGTGGTGCCCTCCCCACAGTCTGGCACCTAAGGCGGCCGCCTCAGTTTGCCTCATGGTAAGGCCAGCCCTGGCTGAAAGAGATATATCCAGTTCACTGTAGTGTTGCTGGCAGACACCCATGCAAAGCCTATCAGAACTTGAGCCCATCAAGGAAGTAAATGTATGTTTTCCATTTATTCCTAATACTTTTTTAGGTTACTTATTTATTAATTTTTCCTAAATCAGTCATATTGGAACAGCCAACAGGCAAGAGATAACCACAGAGTTAAACACCAACCCCGCTGAAATGAAGAGCCATTCCAGATGCGACAGCTCCACAGACTGTGCTCAGTTTCCCTCCGTTTACTATTAGCCAATTCTGATTAGATGGAGCTCGATTGAAATTGTCTTTAAGTTGTGTTGGAAGGGATGCCTCTGGCTCATCACAATAGAGTCCGCCCCAGTGTTCATCACAGCTGCAAAGAAAAACAAACACAAAGTAAACTCATTTGGAAACATTTTCTACTCCAAGACTTAAAAATAATTTTACTCCTGCCCAGGAGAGCAAAAGGCCATTTGTCTCACCTACTGGCACATGCTTGGAGGAGTCACACTGCTGCCTCTTTGTGTAAAGACCTGTGTGCACCATTTTAATTCAAGCTGATAATACATCAGGTACATAAGCTACTTCTAACACTGAGCTTTATCATTCAAAGAAATGATATATTGGTGACAAAACTAATCAAGATAACATGCCAATCCTAAGCAAATAAGTTCAACAGTCTTTTGGTGCTAGAACTAAATATCATTTCCTATAGTCAGATTTATAGTGGACAGATATATTTACTGTAGCTTGTTTCACACGTTTAGATTTTTGGTGCTCTGTAACATCTTTCCACAATAAATCTTTCACTCAATGTGGCACAAATGTAGCCAAATACAAAAACCTGACCTGCCATTATGCAAACATATCTCAACAGAGAGCTGTGATTTGGTTCTTCAGTGCCCTAAGCAGAGAGACAGATATAGAAAATGTTTATGTTGTACTTGGCTCAGTGGATTTTCCTTCTAGTGAACACAGGGACAGTAAATTATGCTGCTAAAGGCAATTTCTGCTACCATTTGTGACTGGAAAAAGAGTCCCAAATTCAGCAGACTGGGTATTATTCTGCTGCCGGGGGAAGAATTTTGGAAGGCTGTGTAGCTGCAGGTCTAGCTCTGTGGGGCTTGATGTGGATTGTCACACAAGGAGTTTTTAGGGAAGGAAGTTGGAACTGCATGGTTCCATTGGAAGTTGACACCAGGTAGCTTAGTATTAGGCTATCAAGCCTACACCAGTCCTGAGGCTCGAGTAGCAGCATACTGGCCTGGTGAAGAGATATCGACATCCAGTCAGTCGCTTGGGCTGATCTGGGGCATAGTGAACTGGAGTGAAAGCCCCATGTAAGGGCCAGGGATAATCTTTGTCCCTGCGATCAGGAGAGAACAGGGACGGGTCTCTTGTGCATCCCTGAGGATGAAAACCATCCCAGAGAGGGCTGTGCCTCACCCAAGGAATGGCCCATCTATGTATTTAAGTGCTAAGAGGGAAGTAAATTACATCAACCTAGAGGACAGCACAGCTTGTACAGTGTCTTTGGTCACCAGAGAGCTGGGGGAAGGATTAGCACCATTTTTGTCTAAATGCTCCTTGATGCAGTCCTAATCCACATTGTCATCAGCATGGGCATGTATCTGAAAGGAAAATCTGTCCATCAGGAAGTCAGAGGGGATTCACTCACACATTCCAATGTGCCCACACAGCCTTTCTCTTAGAATTTTATTGCCCAAGTGATACTGGTGCCTCTTTTTGTTTCAAAGAAGACATTCTGATTTTCTTTTAAAATAATACCTCTTCCAAGCAATTTTCTTGAAACCACACAGTAAAATGGAAATGAAAATCTACAGCACTACCTAGTGGAGGGAAAAAGCCATACTTACGCACAGTTCCCTTGTGTGCACCTCCCATGGCCACTGCACATATCTATACAGCCATCCCCAATGTAGACATTGTCTATAGCCCATGTTTGCTGCTTGTCAAATGGGGCAGGCTGGTGCCAGCGGAAACGAGTTGCCTGAGATCTTTGGGAAAGAAAAGAAAAACTTTCAGTTGTGCTAAGCCCTATTTTGATTGAAAGGAAATGCAACTGTGTATGTTTACCCAAACCTGGGCCATATTTATAAAGATGAGTTATTTACTAACTGAACAAGTAAGAGCTGGCTTCAGGGTATGTCTACACTGCATTCCTCTTTCGAGAGAGGAATGCAAATGCAGCTGAGCGAAATTGCAAATGAAGCACGGATTTGAATTTCCCGTGCTTCATTTGCATAATCGCGTCCGGGCACTATTTCGAAATACCCTATTTCGAAAAAAGAAATGCAGTCTAGATGCGGTTATTTCGAAAGAAAATCCTTCTTTCGAAATTACCCTTACTCCTTATAAAATGAGGTTTAAGGGAAATTTCGAAAGAAGGGTTTTCTTTCAAAATAACCGCATCTAGACTGCGTTTCTTTTTTTGAAATAGGGTATTTCAAAATAGCGCCCGGACGCGATTATGCAAATGAAGCACGGGAAATTCAAATCCGTGCTTCATTTGCAATTTCGCTTAGCTGCATTTGCATTCCTCTCTCGAAAGAGGAATGCAGTGTAGACATACCCTGAATTACAGGGCTACTTAGGAGGGCCTCCTGTGTGCAAGGCCAAATTATCACTGTGCAGTTTCTCTTCCCACCCTTGCAAAGCTGCTCTGCTGTGCCTGGAGGATAATGAGAGTTAGTCCCAAGGAAACAAAGAAATGTTACAGGTTATCACAATGAGCAATGGTTTCATGACAGCAACTGCCCAGTCACTGTCAGGTTTTTGTATGCATCATGGAAGAGGAGAGTGTTAAGGAGGCATCTTAAGAAGAATAACTAAGGGGTCTTAGGATGTTTATAGGGAACTTGACCCATACATAAAGGGAAGCATGACACAATGTGTGAAGATGCCAGCTTAAAAAGTTTAAAATGGCAGTCAAGACTGGCATCATTTGTGGAATAAAAGTGGGAATCAAAATATTGAGCGCATCTTAGAGATAAAAGATACAGCAGAGATAGGCCACAAAGGTCCTTAAACATGAAGACAAGTAGTTGGTGTTTAATTCAGTGCAGAAGTGGAAGAAAGTGGAGGCATGCAAATGGAAGTATGACATGGTCGGAAGGATATGCAAAGAATTTCATACAAAAAGATTAACCAGTTCCTGGTGGAGTGGGGTACTGTCTGTTGTAGGTTTAGCAGCATTATCTGAACTGTCCAAACCAAAATGCCAGATACAAACAATCTTGAATTTGAGAGAAGTCTGGATCTAGATCCACATCTAGAAGAAAACCGTAGCCCCACTGAAGGCAATGGGAGTTATGCCATTGACTTTAATGGGGCTTGGATTTCATCATTAGTGTAGGCACAGCTTGCTTGAAAATAATTTGATGAACACAATAGATATTTCGTGTGACTTCTCAATAGTGTGGTTTCCAATTTGATTTAATATATGTTTTGCTGTACTTAAGCACTAGATGGCAACATCAAACTATATGCTTCTTTTCTTTGAGTACAAAATAAACCACCTATCAGCAAACAGAAGAAGCTTTGTGCAGAAATAAAACAACTCAGTTTTATCCTGATTTTTTAAAGTTATTGTACTGAGGACTGGTTGTAGTTTTTTAGATTGGTGAGAGATTTATCAACAATGCTAATAATTTTCCATTTAAAAAAATTAAACAAATTTTGTTTTAGAGTTTCTGAATTAAGAACTTAACAACAACCGTGCTGGGTCAGACCAAAGGTCCATGTAGCTCAGTATCCTGTCTTCCGACTGTCCAATACCACAGAGGGAATGACCAGAACAGGTAATCATCAAGTGAGCCATACTATTGCCCATTCCCAGCTTCTGGCAAAGAGAGGCTAGGAACATCAGCCCTGCGTATGGACCTATCCTCCATGAATGGACCTATCCTCCATGAATTTATCTAGCTCTTTTTTGAACCCTGTTATAGTCTTGAGCCTCCACAACATCCTCTGGCAAGGAGTTCCACAGGTTGACTTTGCATTGTGTGAAGAAATACTTAATTTTATTTGTTTTAAACCTGAAGCCCACTAATTTCATTTGGTGATCCCTAATTATTGTGTTATGGGAAGGAGTAAATAACTCTTCATTCATTTTCTCCATACCAGTCTTGATTTTATAGATCTCTATCAAACCGCCTCCCCCCAGTCATCTCTTTTTATCAATATCAGTCTGAAGATTGCTGAAGATGAGCTAAATGTGGAGTTATCAAGGTGTCACAAATCATAATCAATAGACTCTTGAAATCATCCACAGTTTCAGAAAATCAAGTCTATTTCATTACCAATCTCTAGTGGGTTTTACCCATGAAAACTCATGATTTTATATTTATTTTTGTTAGTCTCTAAGGGCATGTCTACACATCAGGGCTAAAACCAAAATAAGCTCTGCAACTTGTGCTACGCTAATTGTGTAGTTTAAGTTGAAATAGCTTATTTTGGCTTTTGGTGCTGTCTACACAGCAGGGAGTCTGAGAAAGAGCACTCTTCCTGCAACTTCCACTACTCCTCGTAAAATGAGGGTTACAGGAGTCGGAGTAAGAAGTCCTCCAGCTTGACATTATTTTGACATTATGTCAAAATAACTGCTTGTAGTGTAGACGCAGACTATGTTATTTCGGAATAACTGATATTATAGGCTGTGTAGACATAGCCTAAGGGGTGCTTTAAACCAGGTTCCCTCATTCCTAGTTGCTAGTTCAAGAGATTAATCCTAGGATTCTTTCTGGTTGTTTCAGATCCGCATTAAATGGGGCTGGAATGTCAATGGAACCTATTATCTTGATTCAACCCTAGAGAACCCCTTTCTCATTTTTTTGTTAAATGTTTGAAGTTCACAACTTTTTTTAATGTGGCCAACTGATTTGCAGAAAATGTACATACATCAATAGAAAAGGGTAGCCAGTCTAAAAGAGGCTATCAGTGAGATATACAAACAATACTGCCTTATGAATATACTTAAAGGGATTGTATGCCTCAGATAGTTAATAAATGGAATATGGAGTTTTTCTGTACAGGTTGGACCTCCCTGGTCTGGCACTCTTGGGACCTGACCAGTCCCAAATGAGGGATTTTGCCTGACCAGCCCCTGTCACTGGCTCCCCAGGCATGGCCTTGTTGCCAGCTATCTTTCCCCTGCCACCAGCCCCTCCACATTCAGGACTCCTGGCTCCACTGTGGCATCCCCACCGCTGGCACACACAGCCTCACTGCCAGGCTCCCAGCCCCCGCTGGGGTCCAGCTGTGCCACTGGGCGACAGCCCCGCTTGGGCTTCAACCTCGGTCAGCAGCCCCACTGCCTCCCAACCTCACTGGGCAGCTCTGCAGGCAGCAGTGGGGTTGCTGGGCTCTTTGCTGCGACCCTGGGCAACAGCCCCACTCCTGTTTCCTGGCCCCACCACCAGGCAGCCCTGTGGTCAGGCTCCCGGCCCCATGGGCAGCTGCACTGACTTCTAGTCCAGCTGGGAAGCTTTATCGCTTGGCGGTGTACTAGTTTATTAGTTCTAATCCAGATAAGAGGAATGGAGAATGAGTGTATACGCTCTATGTAATTCCAAGTAAACAGGGGTCTACATGAGAGAAACCATAAATGGCACTAATTGGCAACTTTAATGGTAATCCTGTCAGACAAACTAAAAATGGAATAAAATCAGAGTCCTAAACTATCCTCTTGTTTTTAGTTGAGTCTCTCTGGTCAAAGTTGAGGCATATTGGCAGGGCATTGTGCGGAAGCTTGTGGTGATACTGCCTCACTGTTCTTTTTCTTTGAACAGATAGAGAGCTTCAGTCTCTAGCATTATCAGAACAAAACCTCTTTTCACACACAGAAAATTCAACCCTAAAGTGAAAAACAATTTTTTTTTTAAAAAAAGAATGTACTAAAAGGAAGTGAAGGTGATAATGGGACTCTCTTAAAACAATGAACAATATATGAAAGCAGAGTCAGATGTGACAAGTACAACAGAAAAACAAGAAGCATCAAAATGTTACTTAAAAACACACACTTATAGCCAATAATAGCAAGTACAGGAAGCAGGTGGGGATTTAGACAATAGAATTAACCAACAACCTCTGAAACCAGTCAGCATGTAATGAGGGCAACCATAACACTGCAATTCTTACCAAATCTGAGAGAGGCTCTTGGGTATATTTAATCTACTAAAGATCACAGTATGCCTACTTGCCCACTGGGTGCACTGAGGGGAACAATTAGTCTCCTGCATCCTTCAAACTGAGCATAAGTGCATTCTCTGTGCTTTCCAGAGCATAGGAAATACTTCAGACTAGCATCCGCTGGGGCACAAGACACCCCAGAGAGGATGGGGAGAAGTCATGGCCATGATTCCACCTCACCCTCAACACTGGCTGATAGGGGGTGTGCAGGCCTGCAGGGAGTAGGATGGGGGTGGGGATAGGTGAGAGTAACCCCGGGGGTGTAACTAAGGGTGTGTTCCCATGAGGACATTTTTCTTCATATCTGCATATTACTATCTCAAGTTGGATCTCTGCTATGCTCGCACTAAATGGACAAATAGATGGACACTATAGGCAGGATAGATGTGTCAGAGTCAATTGCCTTCTGTCTGCTCCCATTATCACAGCTATTTAAAATATGCTAAGCAGAAAACCTAGCCTCCTCATTTCTTAATAACTGGTAAAAGCACATAATTCTGTATTTCATATTCAGAGAGCATAATGGCTTTTTCATTTGATCATCTGTATAACTTCTGTACACACAATGAGCACAAAAATGGCAAGACATTTTAATTCAAGACTGTATTACACTGTCAGATATTGGTGCACTAAGATATTGCCTATTCCAAATGTATCTACCTAGTATAGGGAGGCAGGGGCAAAGTAATCCTGGTCCATTTGTTGAATGTGTCTGATACCAGAATCCTTTGAAGATGGTACTTGTTGCATTCTACATTAGTGGGCAGACAATCTCTCAGTATTGGGTGCCAAGTCAATCCGAGATCCACTGAATATTCCAGTTCAATAGCTAAAGATAGAAAGACAACACATTAGTTAATACTGAAACTTGTATGCTTAAGTGAATATATTGTACCAAACTGATGACCGTAGAAGACCTTATTGTTGTCCCTATAAGTATACTGACAACTCAGAAGTATACAGTTGCAGTAGGGGAAGTTTCCAGAAAGTCCTGAGGGCCATATGCAGTACTATTAAGTTGGTGCCCCTATGCATGATGGCAAGTGTGGACGACAAAGACAATATTTTAGAAATGTGATTTTATAAACTTCAGCAACATACTAATGAAATATTTTTAAAACAAATTTTAAACTAAGTTCCTGTAGACTAGTACAGTAAATTCAGAAACAGACAGTATACATCTCAGGTTGGCAAATGCCTGTTAAATAGCTTCATTACCACTTGAAAGGCACTTTAACAGGTTCAGTGTTCTGCTAATAGGTCTGGAAGGCTTTTTTCCCTCTTTTAAGTTAACTAGATCCTCCCCAAAGAAGCAGAGCCACAAAACAGGGATCAGAAGAGGCAGGTGGGTGGACATTCAGAGTCAGTGGTGTCCTAAATATTTGGGTGCCCTACACAACTGCATATTCTGTGTATGGGTAAGGATGGTTCTGTTTCCAGATTATCTGGCACCAAAATCACAGACTTAGTTTTGAGTTAAAGAAGAACCTCTATTAGCTGGTAACACTACAGGACCTATGAAGCACAGTTGAGAAGTTCTGTTTCTACCCAGTAGATGGCAGTCAAGCATCTCCACACTAGTCACTTCGTTAGAATATCTTACATAAAATTCTTTTCAGTTTAGCTTTTCACCTAGCAATCTTGTTTTCATGTATGTATTTCATTACTGAGCCATATTAAATTGCAGCAAAAATAAACATTTGAACTTGTATTAAATCTATTGCTTATCAACTTTCATAATAAAAATAATGGGTGATCAAACTGGCTAAAAATAACATCAATTTATTTCCTCACAATGGCCGCAAAAATGTTTAAGTAACAATAAGCACAGAACATAAACTTAAAACAAATGTTCCAGATGTCAGGCATTCTGGCTATATGGAACACAGAGTTATTGGTCCTTCCAGTTACATTGGTGGTAATTCTGCTCATCTTTTTTGATTCTGGTATCATTAATTTTGCTGAATAACCCTCAATCACATAATCTGTCCCACTCAATGTCTTAGTAGTTTTTAACGTTATTTTTTCATCAAAATGCATTAGGACTGGAAGCACTTGATTAGTTAGTGTCCTGCCTAATTGGATATTCAGTTAAAACAATGTTAAGGGCAAAACCCAAAGGAAATTCTTGCCTGCCAACATATAACTAAGCTATCAAAACACTTTTACCTTTAGCAGGAATGACCTAAATGATGCTGTAGTGGCTTTAATGCCAAATGGAAAGAAATTATTACACACTGGGCAGTAACTAATTTCCAGGGTTAGATATCGTGGCTACTTCCATAGATTTCAGAATAAAAAAAACAAACAGCTAATCTACTTTAGGGATTTACTGCAAACTCAATTTCCATTTTTATGCAGAATCCCAAAGGAATTGCCAGAAGCTCAATGAAATTTTATATATTACCTTAAAAAACTACATTAAAATGTTACACAGATTGCAAAGTCAAGCACACAAAAATGTATGAAATGTCAGTTCTTTGTTCTAGATATACATTATGACATGCTTTTAATTAGTCACACTGTTTTCTCCATCAGGCCCCCTACCTCATTCACTGCATGGAATTTTATAGGTATAAAAGTTCTAAAACATTTTCAGGATATCATGTAAACAATGGAAACAGAAAACCCTTTGTGCCTGATTATGATATAATTTACATTAGGTTTATATCAGTGTAAACTATTCCTGATTTACATTGGTGCAAGTGAGATCAGAATTACAAATTTGTTCTCTGAATTTGCATAAAACACATCAGTTTTAAGCACTGTATTTTGTGCAGTTGTGGAGGATGTGAAGTTACAAAAAAAGAGATTTATGCTGGAAACAAACTATTTGGCATTGGACATGTATTATCTAGAGTTAAGAGCAATGTAACCACAAGGAATGGATGTGCCAAATTATTAGACTGCATCTACATTTGGGATCTATTAATCTGTCTCAGTGAATTAAATGGAAACTTGAATTATTATTCTTATAAATTACTCTTAAAATGCTGGTAAAGCACACAAGGAAAAAAAACCAAAACCTCAGTGCGTACACTCATACACATTCTAAACCTTTTGGTTTGTCTCAGCCTTCAGATAATAAATGCCAAAATTGCAATTTCCTGATAGAAACAAACTATTTACCCTGTTTTGTTCCTGAGTCTTTAGTACAGTACAGTAGATAGCTGAAATGGAGAATAGGTAGCAATACTTTCCTATGTACAAGCAGAACAGAAAGTACATGATTTATGAAGAAGACCTCACCATAACAGGAGTCAGTGACAGAGCAAGATGCTGCGAAGTCTATTTGTATGAAAGAATCCTCGTTAACCACAATGTCAGTGGTTACAACATAACGGGTGCTAGCTTTCTCAATAAAAACCAGTGCATCCCCAGTTGAACCACAAACTGGCATCTTTGTTCCACCTGGATGGAGCAGCCACTTCCTGCTATCCAGTGTAGTAAAATCATCTTCCAGGACTGTGTTACCAGAAATATTTCCACCAATAAGAATCTGAAACACACACACACAAAGAGGAGTTTATTTTATGTAAAGAAAATAAAAAGTTCAGAAGTTTTTCCAGACTCATAGGAATTTCACAGAATCCTGAAGATGGAATATAAGAACAGCCGTGGTGGGTCAGACCAAAAGTCCATCTAGCACAGTATCCTCCTGTCTTCTGACCGTGGCCGACGCCAGGTGCTTCAGAAGGAATGAACCAAACAGGCATCCCTGAGTGATCCATCTCCTGTCATCCACTCCCTGCTTCTGGTGATCAGAGGCTTGGGATGCCTAGAGCATAGTGTTGCATACTTGACCATCTAATTGCCATTCATAGACTTATTCTCCAGGAAAGTATCTAATTCTTTTTTGAACCCAGTTATATAGGTTGTATGTCCCTTGTTCGGCACCCTCAGGTCCTAATTAGTCCTGAACAAGGGGATTTGCTGGCTGAGGGGAGATCCTTCCCAACATGGCCCATGCTGCCCCTGGCTAGGACTCTAGCTGAGCCCCGCTGCTGCCTGCCTGGACATGGCTCTCTAGGCTGGAGCTCCATGGCTGCTGGGGCCAAGGCTCCGTGGCTGCCGGGGCTGCTGGGGCTTCGCGGCTGCTGAGACTTTGCAGTTGCCCTGGCTGCTGGGACTCTGTGGCTCTGCAGCCACTTCTGGTCCCCGCTACCAGCCAGCAGCAGGGGCAAGAACTTCCTGCTGTGCTGCCCGTCCCTCCCTCAACATGGGACTCCTGGCTGAGTCACGCTCCCTGCTCCTGCCCTGTGGCCTGACCTCTTTATACCTGGACTCTGTGGTCCAGGAGCATCTGTGGTCCTGCTGGACCATGGACATTGCTGGACCAGAGAGTCCCTGTTAAAGGAGGTACAGCCTGTAGTTTTGACCTTCACAATATCCACTGGTAATGGGTTTCACAGGTTGAATCTGAAGAAGTATTTCCTTTTGTTTATTTTAGACCTGCTGCCTATTAATTTTCTTGGTGACCCCTGGTTCTTGTGTTACGTGAAGGAGTAAATAACACTTCCTTATTCACTTTCTCCAAACCAACCATGATTTTATAGACCTCTAAGAACATATCCCCTTTTAATAGTATCTTTTCCAAGCTGAAAACTCGCAGTCTTCTTAATCTCTCCTTGTACAGAAGCTATTTCAAAACTTTAATCATATTTGTTGTCCTTATCTGTGCCTTTTACAATTCTAATACATTTTTTAGAGATGGGGCAACCAGAACTGCATGGTGTATTCAAGATATGGGTCTATCATGGATTTGTACAGTGGCATTATATTTTCAATCTTACTATCTATCCTTTTCCTAATGCTTCCTAACACTGTCAGCTCTTTTGATTGCTGCTGCAAATTGAGCAGATGTTTTCTTAGAACTATCCACAATGACTCCAAGATTTTTTTTCTTGAGTGGTGACAGCTGATTTAGACCCTGTCATTTTGTATTTATATTTGGGATTATGTTTTCTAGTGTGCATTATTTTACACTGACGGATACTGAATTTCATCTGTTATAGTTACCTACCCACTCCGTTTGGTGAAATCTTTTTGTAAATCTTTGCAGTCTGCTTTGGACTTAGCTATCTTCTTGGTATCTTAACTATCTTGATGGTCTAGTCCAGAGGTGGACCCGATCTGGCCTGCCAAGCCTTTTGATCCAGCCTGAGCCCACACCTGCAGCAGGGAGCAGCGCCTATCAAAGTGGCTAGCTGTTCTGTGTTGCTCTCTACGCTACGATGAGAAGGGAGAGAGGGAGAGGCTTCAGCATGCTGCCACCGCCCCACAGCAAAATATCTCAGTTTCTATTGGCTGGAAACTGGCCACGAACAGTGCACATGAACAGTCCACTGAACTACTAGCTCATGAAGTAAAATTACTTACGTGCGTAAATGTCTGCAGGATCAGGCCAACAATGATCATTTTCCTGTTAACTGTTCAAGCGCAGTGTGACTTTTTTGCATTTTAGTTGGAATTCTGACTCTGCTGAAGTCAATGGGAGTTTTCCCATTGATTTCAGTAGGGTCAGGGTTTCAACCTTGGTTTCTAGTCAGCCTGAAATTCTTTATTTATCTGTTTTTCTGAATTCAGTTCATTATTGTGTGTTCTGACAGTGGTTAAATAATACCAAAAAGTGAGGAACTAGGATTTAAAAGGTTTTCTCTTGTTTAAACAAAGGACAGAAAATTTCCAATACTGGTATGTGACAAGACTGAAAATTTAATATTTGGGCATTCAGAATGGACCTGGTCTAACAATTATAAAAAAATACAAATATATCTTACAACATTGGCTACCACAATGCAATAACACTTTTACTAGACATATTACATATCCTTCACTTACACTTGTTATACGTGACTGTGACGCCAATGACTTTCGGAGAGTTACTCCAGATTTATACTAATGTACACGTAAAGACCATTTTTGCTAACTACTGTAGAATAATTTAGTAATTTAATGTAGTAATTGAGAGAAATCCCAATCCTGAATACTTCCACATTTTCAATATTCTCAAAATTGGAAGACAGATCCAGATCTAAGTTTTGCAAGTAGCTCATCTCTTATGTACCAAACCAAACTTTATATCTTCATTTTGAGTTTCCCATTTTAGGTCCAGTTATGCATTTTCCATAGTAAGCCCATTTCTAATTTTCATTTTTTTAAAACAAATTGATGTTATCCATATGTCAAAGCACTCTTTAGCTCTGATATGGACATCCCACACTTAACAGAAAAACTTCAAGTAGACATGCAAAAGCTCATAAATATTAGCTTTGCTCAACAATGTTGCTGTATTTGGCTACGTATAGACTGCATCCCTCTGCCGACAGAGGGATGCAAATCAAGCACTTCGGAAATTCAAATGAGCCCAGGATTTAAATATCCCAGGCTTCATTTGCATACTCACGTTCCGATGCTGTGCCGATCAGGCTCAGTGTTGAAAGTGAAAGTAAAGTGTAGCCGCGGCTCTGCCGACAGCGGGGAGCTTTTTCAGCAGATCCTGTACTCCTCATTTTTTGGGGAGTACAGGATCTTTCGAAAAAGGGTTTATTTTTCGACAGATCCGCGTCTAGACTGCAGTTTTTTTTCAAAAAAGCTCAGTTTAGAAAAAAAAGCGACGGCCATGTTTATACTAATGAAGCGCGGGATATTTAATCCCTGCTTCATTAGTGATTTCAACGTGCCTAAGCTTCATCTCTCTGTCGACAGAGAGGTGTAGTCTAGACATAGCCTTTCTGTCTTTCTGAAATATCATCCTAAAGGCTTTCTAGGTACAGCTAGTAAAGGAACAGATACAAAATACAGTGGACATATTAAGGGTGATGACAATCATAGAACACTAGAACTGGAAGGGACCTCGAGAGGTCATTGAGTCCAGTCCTTTGCCCTCATGGCAGGACCCAGTACCATCTAGACCATCCCTGATAGATCTAACCTGCTCTTAAATATCTCCAGAGATGGAGATTCCACAACCTCCCTAGGCAACTTATTCCAGTGTTTAACCACCCTGACAGTTTTTCCTAATGTCCAACCTAAATCTCCCTGGCTGCAGTTTAAGCCCATTGCTTCTTGTCCTATCCTCAGAGGCTAAGGAGAACAATTTTTCTCCCTCCTCCTTGTGACACCCTTTTAGATACCTGAAAACTGCTATCATGTCCCCTCTCAGTCTCCTCCTTTCCAAACTAAACAAGCCCAGTTCTTTCAGTCTTCCTTCATAGATAATGTTCTCTAGACCTTTAATTATTCTTGATGCTTTTCTCTGGACCTTCTCCAATTTCTCCACATCTTTCTTGAAATGCAGTGCCCAGAACTGGACACAATACTCAAACTGAGGCCTAATCAGAGCAGAGTAGAGCTGAAGAATGACTTCTCGTGTCTTGCTCACAACACACCTGTTAATGCATCCCAGAATCATGTTTGCTTTTTTTGCAACAGCATCACACTGTTGACTCATATTTAGCTTGTGGTCCACTATGACCCCTAGATCACTTTCTGCAGTACTCCTTCCTAGACAATGTGAGGTAATAGTATGAAGTACAAAAGATTGATTACCTGATCAATTACCCAGGGGCTGTAAAAATGCCCATTCTCAGATGGTTGCCACCAGCGGAGACGAGTGGAGCTCGAACGGGCCTTCAAGGGAATTTCCAGAGCAATGTATCGGCCTATGTTGCTTGAATTACTGAAGAGGAATTCCTGCAGGAGGTTCCATGTGAGGCCCCCATTGAGTGAATACTGCAAAAGCACAGGCTGACTTCTGGGGTCTGGAACCCCCTTACCACATCCCAGTCTCGTGAAGAACTGCACAAATCTAACATGGGTAACAATTATTAGAAAGCATTTCTTCACAGAAAAACCTGTATAATCAGCTAAAGACTAGAGGGGATTCAGAGCTTGTCCAAGTCAGTTTTGTATTTTGTTGTAGGGGATAATATTTGATAAATATTCTAAATATACAGACAGTGTCTGTAGATATAAAAATATCTGCCAGAAACTCCAAATGGTCACATTCTTTTTTTCTTTTCTAGCCCAGTGGATTCTTGGTAGAAGGAAGATTCCACTTTAGGAGAGATCTTGAGTCTCCCTTGCCACAGGCCATAGAGACTAAAGCAGCCAGTAGTGGTGGTGATACATTTGGTTTGTGTGTGGAGAGATACTATGTATAGACAGCTGAATAAAGCTATTCATGTATGCTTCAAGCATTTGTGTCCAAAATTGATATTTTTGCAAATATCAGCATATACGACTGAGTAAAATTTTAGCCTGTGAGCATGGAATTTAACAGTCAAAATAGCAACACACTGCCCTAGGGAGAAATCATGTTTTATGACTTTGTTCTACGGCAAAAAAAAAAAAAAAATCACTGAATCAGTAACCTCCTAGGATGAGCTGACAGTTTTTGTTTGCAAAAAACAGCCTTGTTATTTTGACTAAAACAGAGAAAAAGGGCCAGAGGGGTAGCCATGTTAGTCTGTAACTGATTAAAAAAACAACAAATAGTTCTGCAGCACCTTAGAGACTAACAAAAAATGTAGATGGTATCATGAGCTTTCATGGGCACAGCCCACTTCTTCACATGAATGGAGTAAGGGGTTCTACAAATAAATAGCAGAGAAAGAGAGGGGATGGGATGGGAAAGAGAAGGAAAAAACAGGAAAAAATATTGTCAGTTAGCGTGTCCATGCTAAATGAGGCTAATAGAGTGGTCTGTAAGTACCTGGTGCTTAGCTACTTATGTCATTAGGGTGTGGAATGTAGCGGCCCATCCAGGTCAAGTCTTCGTTCAAACCTTGATTATAGGTGTCAGACATGTAAATGAAATCAAGTTCTTCAATTTCTTTCTCCAGCTGGTTTTTTAAATTGCTTTGTAATAATATAGTCACTTTTAGATCCATTAGTGAGTGCCGGGCAAGTTAAAATGTTCTCCAACAGATTTCTGTGTGTTACTAGTTGGAATATCTGATTTGTGTCTATTAATCCTTTGTTGTAGAAACTGTCCAGTTTGGCCAATATACATGGCAGAGGGGCATGGCTGGCACTTGATGGCATAGATCACATTATGTTATTATTATATTATTATAATGTTATTATAATAATATTTATTTATACCCTGGACCTCTTACTCCATTCATCTGAAGAAGTAGGTTGTGCCAACGAAAGCTCATGCTACCATCTACATTTTTTGTTAGTCTCTAAGGTGCTACAGAACTATTTGTTGTTTTATAAGAGAAAAAGGGAAGTGAAAACAAACAAAAAATATTTAACTTCTGAGCTAATGAAAAAAGGGATGTTTTTGTCCATTTAATTAGAAATGAAAATTTAGTCTAAAGTCACACTATTTTAAATATCCTGGCCCCTTTGCCCCTAAGCAAAACTCCAGTTGACCTTGATGGGTGCAGTATTTCACACACCTGCTAATGGCCTGTTCCAAAGAGACAGTAAATTTGTACAAAATAAGGGAATCCTTCTTTTTGGCTGATGGCTAAAGAATAGAAGTAGTATATTCTTGGGGAGCTGGAGAAAAATGGATATTATGATATTTATTTACCTACCTACCTACTTACCTAAGAGTTGCGAGTCTTAATTAATGTTTGTACAGTGCAATGGAAAATCTAAAATGCTACAACAGTGCTAAGTACTATTACATTAGTATTACATGCCTTATAATATACAACACAACACTGTGTAACAAGATTTGTCCTGTATCAGAGATCTTGTTTTGTTTTATTCTGCAGGTGAATCTGATGGGAAGAAAAGTTTCTGAGGATAGTTATGGAGAAAGGAAAGTTTCTAGAAAATAAAAAACAAATGAGTTGATTAATTCAAATGCTCATCCATGCTGTCAGTTCCATTGGTTACCATATATAATCCTTTCGCTATAGATCATATCATGCTCTGTATTCCAAAGAAACATACTGTTAGTGCTTTTAAAAAGCACCAGGGACTATATATCTCAACATATCAACTATAATGCATTGTATTTACTGCTGACGGGTCTTTGTACTTTGACAGATTCTCATCTTTGATACTTAAAAAGTAATTAAAAGGAAAAAAAAAGCAAATGACCTTGTCTCTGTTGAAATCTCTCCTGAAAACAGCTTGTAATTCTTTTCTGTTTGTATTTTTAATATCTATTAAAACATCTTTCAAAATTATTATCATCATGGTAACAAGACATGCTTGTGATATTTTTACAGCAGAGTAAATTTTAACTTTCCCTTCTTCCATGCCACACAATAGCTTTGAAAAGAAAATACCTATTTCTACCTGCAAACCACATTCTGGTATTAAGATGCAACACCAAGAGGTATAACCGTGATGCTTGAACAGTTGCAACAGCTATCTGTATTGTTGTAATACACAAAGAATGGTCGAGGACTGAATTAGTTATGATCCTATAATATTTTATATTCATTCATCCACATCGTCATCCTCCATCTGCCACTGTTTTGATCAGTAGAATTTCAAGTTTTTTGGTAGCCACATAAAATGGGATATATGCACATTAACTTTTTTAGTGTATGGAATTTAGCTTCTGGAGATAGGATACTTAGCTACATGGATTGTTGATTTGATCTGCTATGGCAATTTCTACAATTTCTAACTGCTGTATATTGTAGGCTAGCACAGCCAGAATTACCGGTCTATTTTTTCAGAGGACTCCCCATCAGAAAATAAATGGCTTTTTGCACGGTTATTGACCCCACTGCTCCTACATTTACCCTTGATAGCTCCTTTTATAAGACCTATTGGGGATTCCCAATCTCAGAGGGCAAAATTAATCTCTGATTTAAATAGACACAACACTTGAAAACTTCAGTGGGATTTGGTTCAGTTATATTAGGGATGGATTTGGTCAAGAGTTTAGCAGGAAGCCTATGAAGCTAACTTGGAAATTAATTAACAACAATAATTGAGGAATGCTAGGGAATTGGCATTCAAAAGGACTTTGCAGTCTATGGATGGTTTATCCACAGAAAGGAAAAAAGACAGATAGCTGTTTGCTGACTTTTCCTACTGCAGACACAGGAAATTACATATGAGGCCCTGTTTTTTCTTTCTTTTTTTATTAACATTTATCTTCAGTCCTTGAGCAAATTGGGATTTTACATATAACACCTTGAGGTCAATGTATGCAAATCCAGCTAAAGCTTACCACAGAGAAGAGATAAATGACAATGCCTTGAACACAAGAGAGAAGCAAAACACATTGTGGTTAAGTCTAATGGGCATCACATAAGGACCCTTGTATCTTTTATAAATATAGTGTTAATTTTAGAACAAGGTAGATAATCAAATTACTGAAAAAGTACTGATGTCTTTGGCTACCAAGCTGTAAAACCCCATTTGTCTTACTTTGAGGAACCTTGGAACATAAATATAAATGTGATGACATTTTAGTGATGGTTTGTCCACAGATATGGGTTATTCTTTCTCTGAAAAATGTATAAATTAAGCATCAGTGTAGACTAAGAAGATGAGCAATGAAATAATCGTTTTAAGCCTTTATGTTAATGAGGACTACAAGCCAAAAAGAGATAAAGTGCATATTAAAATGTGCTTTATGTAGTGCTAAATAAGTCTTGCATTAGGAATTGTGTGTTTACTAAGGGTCAGAGAACAAATCTGGGGAAAAATGCAACATTGCAGAGATTAATAGCATTAGGGATAATAGACTACATGAATGAATAAATAAAAAAATGACTGTTTATTGGTTTGCAAACAATTAGGAGACAGCTTCATTTTGCATTGGTTTAACTCCCCTCCCCCCACTTGTTTAATATTTTAGACAAATACTGTTATCAAATATGTCTTCTGCTGGCCATAATGACAAGTCATAATTTCTAAAAATGTTTGTTTCTAAATAAATGTTCTTGGTATAGCGGTGAAAACCTTGATTGGAACTGGTCTGTGAATTATTGGAAATGAATGTGTGCGATAAGAAGAAATTAAGCTTCAGAAAATTAAGGAATTATATGATAGTGAATACAAAACCTAGAATAGCAACAGATAGTCCACCTTCAGCAATGATTCTGATGCAACAAAGCTATAAGAAAAAGGAGAGTGTCTTGTACACAACCAATTTCACATGTTATACATTTGAGAATTGTCCACATGAATAAACTACACATGATGTAGTGTCAGATCGTGCAGTCCTTACTCTTAGAAAATGACCCCTGACTTAAATGGGATTTTCCATTGACTTAAATAGGAGTTTTATCTGAATAAGGAGCACAGGATATGCCCTGACTAGGGATGTGGACGGTTAACCAGTAAACCAGTAGGGGCTGGAGCAGCTCCCCACCTGTTGTGGGCAGAGGGCTGCTCCAGCCCCGTGAGGTCCACCGCAGCCCCTGTCCGCGGTGGACCTAGCCCAGCCCCACCAGTGGGGTGGCTGCTCCATCCCACTTGGGCTGGACTTAACCTCCTCCCATCCCCCTTTAATTGGTTAACCCATTAAACATAATGTTTAACTGGTTAACCAATTCAACGGGATTTTACATCCTTCACCCTGACATAGTTATACAAATCTGCCTTCATCACAGAAATATAATATAAGGAACAGTTTGTCTAGTTTTTCAGTGGAATTATGAAAGTTTTACCTTGCCTGTGATAAATCCAGGTCTCGAGTCATCAGCATACGCAAGCCTTCTTCGTTAAAAAAGAGGTTATTTCCTCCAGACAGGATACCGCATTTCCTAGATGGTTTTCCACCACTCACCAGCAAGAATCTATCAGACTCTAACTGACCTAAGTGCACAATAAATGTATTTTTAGGATTTACCCAGAATCACTCCTGCTACAATAGTATTGTTTCCCCCCAAAAAAGCTATATAAATAATTATGTTCAGAGTGAACAAATATTTATACTAGACATTTTTGACTCCCAACATGTTTCCTGAAAAGCTGCTATGGCATACAACCTACCAAACTATAAAAATATAACTGTGAAGCTTAAGGTTTTCATAGTCAAAGGAGATTCTGACTGTTTTCCTATTCTTTTATTTAGATTCCATTAAAATATCCAGCTATATAAGAAAACAGCTTTGTGTCATGTATTAACATGCAATCAGCAGCTAGATGTGTTTGAAATAAATAATTGTAAGCATTATGGAAGGAATTTGACTCAAAGTCAGTATTTTGTCCAAAATCAGTTACTTTCTGTTATGTTTCTTTACAGAGTAGCTTATACTTTACTTTTTGTTATAGGGACTGAGGGGTTTAAAGGAATATGACATGAACTTTTCTCTTGCTGCTCTATCCACCCTGGATCCTTAGTCTGCTATGTCTCTGGGCCCTCATTCACCACCATTTGCATGCCAGAGGAAGTTGACAAACAAGGGTGATTGGAAGACAGTGCAGTGACATGGATGGAAATGGAAGTGGTGTGGTTGCAATATATCAAAATTAGTGCTTTATGCCCCTCATTCGGGGATAGGCATCTCCCATTTGGAAGTTTTGTGCTTCTTTTATCAATGTCAGGAAGCTAAGGGCTTTGGTCTAGTTTTCAAGGGCTCAGGAACTCAGAACTACCTAGGACTTCACTGCAGATTCCCTGTGTAGCAGAACAATCCTCTGCCACTAAGCAAACTGTTCGTCTCAGTCTCAATTCTTCTATTTTATCTGAGAGGATGAACTAAAAGTAAAATTACTTAAAAACCAGACAATATTCATTTTAAGTATATATTCACAACTTTCAGTGATTTAACTTAAGAGCTTTTCCTAGCCATAAATTCCATGTGCACATTATTCTGAAAAAAATGAAATGCTTCCCTAGATGCAGAGTTTTGGAATCAGAGACTCATGTGTCCATTCTGGTGCAGAATGTATGTTTCTGCCATTATAGGTCAGTAATTCCAAAACGTGTCAAGATAAATACTGTAGGAATCATCAGATGATCATAAATATTATTTAAGACTTAAATCCTGATCATTTTACTCCTGTGAATACTCACACTGACATAATTGGGACTAATGTGCCTGAGGAAAGTCAGGCGGATTTGACTGATCCCTTTCACCGTAGGGTCTATGAAAGGGACCCTATGAAGGATGGTAGCTAAAATTACTATGAGTTCATATAAAAAAGCGATACCTTCAAAATCATCCTTGAGAAAGTCTGAATTCTTGGTGCTTATTTTACAGGTTGGCCCAGAGTACCCTGGATCACAGATACACTTAGTTCCATTGATACAGCTGCCATGCCCATTGCACATCTCTTCACATTGTGGGCCGATATATACATTATCAATGGCCCAAGTCACTGGTTGGGACCCAGCAGGATAAAATCCCTGGTACCATCTGAATCTCACTGATCTGAAATAGGTACATAGTATATCCAGGTCAAACAACATTTAGCCGCATATGAAACTACAATGTGCTTTTTGCTAGAACTAATATTCTTACTAAGTTTGTGCCAATGCTAGCTCTACTACCTTCAATATCCAATACATTTCACTGCTCATTCAACACAGATATATTTAGAGGAAAGCAGAAAGGCTTGATCCACCAGTTTCATTACTTAAAAACAATTAGTTATGAATTTAAACCATCCCTCAGACCACCAATTTCTTAGGAGGTGAAGGGCTG
The DNA here is from genome assembly GCA_032595735.1 of Pelochelys cantorii. Lineage (NCBI taxonomy): Eukaryota > Metazoa > Chordata > Testudines > Trionychidae > Pelochelys > Pelochelys cantorii. The sequence continues at coordinate 323,883,981 of CM064326.1, read as the reverse complement.
GACTTGGGTGGTTTTCCTTTACCTTTAATTTATAGACTTAGGGCCAGATTGTACCTTGTTCATGTTGCATGGTTTTGAGTGTCACAATTAGCCACACTGATTTCAATGAGATTAGTTGTGGGATAAAGGTGGCATAATCTTGCCCTAAATTAGATGGAAAGAAGAAATTATATGACATGTCAACAGAGAGTCAACTTGGCTTTATACTACTTAATCCTAAAAAGAAAAACATCATGTTGCAAGATGTTAATTTAAATTGTAAACTCCTTGGGGGTGTGGACCTGTCATTTTAAATTTGTCTTCTAAGTGCTATGCACATCTGTGCTGCATATAAATAATAACAGATCAAGGGAAGGAGGGGGAACAAATTAAACAAGCAGAAAACTGTTCTTGAGAGAATAATTTAAAATCTCTCCCTGTTCCTTCCCTCAAAAATGAGAAAAGAGGGAAAACAGAAGATGCATAATAAGGAAGAAGCATTAAACTGTGTTGTGGACTTTCTCTAATATGTACCCTTCTAGCTATTTCTAAATTCAGCTGCTGAATCAGCTGTGTAAACAGTAATACGTGTCTGGTGCACAGGTACTTTGCCTTTTATTTGCCCCTGAATAGCAATTTTAGGGAGTGATTCAGAGAATGGGAGATGGCTGCTTGATGGTGGAATTACGAACAACTGTTTCATAGGAAGTGAGCAAATAATCATTTCTCCAGTAGTCAGTAAAATGAATTGACTTTATTGTCTCTTCCTTTACTTTCTGAGACACAACTGCAGAGTGTCCAGGGAGTGTTCTAGACACATTTTTAAAATGAAAATTCTACCCACTGTGGAATACAATGTGACATACGTTGGAAACAGAGGGTGAAATTCTGGCCCCAGTGAAGTCAAGGGGAGTTTTGCCATTCACTTCAGTGGGGCCAGAATTTCACCTAGGCTACATCTACATTGCGCATTCTTGCGCAAGAAGATATGCAAATGAGGCGCGTCGCTGAATATCGCCGTGCCTCATTTGCATACCGAATGAGCTGCCATTTTGCACGAGGAGCTTTTGCTCCTCCAAGAGCCATTCTGCTGCTTATTTTCAGGTGACTCATTAGGTATGCAAATGAGGTGCGGCGATGAATGTATATCTTGTGCAAGAATGTGCAATGTAGATGTAGTGTATACAACTGCAACTGACTATTCTCAGTTTGCTACTAGAGGTGCCCATCTGCTGAGGAAGCACATTCATTTCTGGCAGAGGAAGCCTAATATAAAAGGCTAAAAAGGTCTTCAAATTGTTTTAATATTGGTTTAACCTCTAGCAAGTGCAGGTGGATGAGAGAATATCTGTTTTTAGAATAAAACAGATGGGTTAGTCTAGGGGAGCTAGTCATGAGCTTTACAAAGATATTGGGATGCAGGCAGGTTGGGATTCTACCTGTAGCAAATCCCATATCACCTACCTGGTGACAGAAATTCATAACGTACACTACTGCCCACGAAACCCACTGCCTTGCTGCCAGCTTCTGACCTAACTATTCGACGTGGGGTATACGCCTACCATATTGGGAAAGAAACTGACAGGAAGCAGGACTAGTCATCAGCCTGCAGGACAGGAAAGTGAGAAAGAGAAACCCAGAAGAAGGTGGTGGTGGCAGGTGGAATCTATTTGGCAAGTTTGTGGGAGGGCATATGACCCGGGAATGTGTATGTTCAGATCTCTGTTTGGAAAGGAGGAATCAGAGCTTGGGGACAGGCCCAGGCAAATGTGGGACAGATGAGCCGCTGAGGACTTTTCTGTGCTTCATGTGTTAGTCATAAAAACAGAATGCTCATGCTTACAAATTAAACTTTTTGTTTAATCATGAAGCACTAGTGTTTTTCAAAATCAGTTCTATTTCATTATATTACATAGGATAGGACTCTCCTAATTCCAGCCCCACAATGAAGTCACTTGTTTAATGGGAAGCCATTACTAACAGCAGCTCCAGAAATCCAGCCTTCGGTTATACAGTTTATTTTCATTCACATGCAGGTCACAGTTTAATCCATGGTGAAAACTGAGAAGCTCTCCTTTTGCTGAACTGGATGGAGAATGATAGTTGGGAGTATCTCTGACAAAGGAGACTATGCTGTTTTACATTTAAAATGATATGTATTAATAATCCTACAAACAGAAATTACCTTTCTTTGCTAGATATTTATGACTATTTCATTTGTCCTAAAATGGGAACTATAAGTTCATTGATTAACTGATTGTGAGGATTAGTTTCACTGTACTCTGTATCTTCTGAGGAAATGCTTTTTTCAAGTTTTATGCAAGAATACTTTTGGTGAATTACAGCAGACCTCTCCCTTTTCCCCACAAATCCACAGAAGGAGCATTTAGAAAGCTCTGCACCTAAAAAGACCTAGGCCATTTAACACTGACTTCATTATGCAGGTTCCTTTTGTTTGTAGCAATGTTCCCAGTATAAGTGAATCACAAATAGCTTAGTAAGCTTTAAAACGGAATCAGATAAGTAAGTGACTAAGAAAAGAATCAGCAGATATACTACAGAAACTGGGCGATAATTCCAATCTTCATGCTTCAAGACATAAAATGATAATAGGTTGGGGCCAAAAGGACACTTCCTTCAAGAGTGCAGTAAAATGTTCACTTAGTTACATTATTAAGCATTTACATATTTCTATGACGTATCCAAGCATTATTCACTGTCCAAGACAAGATAAGAGGCTTATTTTCTGGACTATTCTGGCATGACAATTTTTATGAATTCTTACAAATTGATGTGTTTATTGATGAACATACTTGATGGTGGATGACTGAGGTTGCAAGATCCCCACACTTGGCATGAGCTATGTGTATTGACAGTTTGTGCACAGGATACTGGATTGTCAAAGGTTTTCTTTAACTCTCTGCTCCGGGGGAATTTTTGTTGTCTGTATTGTTATTGACATACTTCATGGCAAGTATTTTGAAATAAATTACCAAAATAATTAAAATTGGAATGATTATATTGAGTTGTTTTGACTAAAAAAATGAAGAATTTTAAAATATTGTTTACAGAATTTGTAATTTTTTGGCACAGAATTCCCCCAGGAGCAACAGGAGGGACAGTAGGTTTCACAAGGGTGCTACTTCCCCAACTCCACATTGCACAGCTGGGTAGAGAAGGGCAGGCGGCAGCGATAGTGGAAGCTTTGCTCCCTGTGTAATACGCCTACCATGAGATGTGAACCACCAGAGTGGCAGAAGTAATCTGTACCAGATGAAGAACTGGCACACTTCATGTTCCCCTTCTGGAAACAGGTGAGCTAGGGAAAGAATCGTGACTCAGGGTGAGACATAACGTCTCCATTTCCTATAAGATGCTTGCTGTGTCAGTAAAGCTAATTCACAGAACTAGAAGACACTTACCCACACAAGTGCAATTTTCCGAAGTGGATAACCTCTCTTCTCCAGCCCTGAGCTGTACCAGCATAGTAAGTGCTGCTTGGATGATGCTCAGTGGAGCAAAAGGAGCTGAGATAGCTGCTACTACTGTAGCACAGTGGAAGAAGCAGGTGCCAGGTTGCCCCTAGATCTCGTGAGAATTCAAGTTTCACTGGGTCTGCAGATGAACTATCAGTGGTGCATCCAATATTGATCTAGAGAAGAAAAAAAAATCAGAAAGATTGCACAGGACCAAAATGTGTCATTTAGCTGCTGACTTGCATGTGGAATGATGCAGAGCTTCATTGCCTAAGGGGAGCTCAAGGAGGGATTGCACCTCAGGGAGACCTAATCCCTCTCTGAGCAGCCCAGTGTACTGGGGCACTTTGCAGGCTGTACAATGTTTTAAGATATTGTAGCTTTCTCCTTCTCTTGATACTCTGTATGCCTCTATGTGTTTGTGAGACAACTCCTCAGGGCAGTGACTGCCTCAGAAACTCCTCCAAGGATTGCAGTTGCGAGTAGCATAAAAAAGGTGAAAGTTTCTTGTGCAATCCCTTGCCATCCACCTATCAAAGGGCATGTCACAGTCCAGGCTATATTAATAAAATTCAACTGCTATTACTAATAAAAATCAGTTAGGTGAATTAAATATTTCTAAAAGGGCAAAAACAGGTTTCTAAGTAAGCAAAAGCCAAAAGCAATAGATCTGCTGTGCCTTGTGATATGGCTATAGTAATTTCGAACATCTCTGTAATGCACTAGACACAATGAGTGAGAAATGTGAATTTTTAAAAAATAGACATGATAATAAACAAAATATGCAAAATTCATTGTTCATTAAATGCTCCTTAACCTCACTGTAGTTCTGTGTGCTGTCATACTCCCTAGACAACAGACTTATGCCACGGGAATTAACCCTAAAGGCATGTACTAATCTTTTGTTCAGAGTTGGTATTCTTTTTGTTTGTTTGTTTATATAAAACAGTGGGACCTAAGAGGAGGTGTCCAAATGGCTAGGTTAGGGTTTGGATTTGAGGCCAAAACAGAGATGTAGTTTGAGTTTGGCAATGCCAGAATCTCTCGTGCTGTTCTTATGAGATCCTTGACATAGTGAACAGTAGAAATCTTACATAATCAGTAGGCCTTACTAATATTATGGAAACATTTAATGTATAGTTTTATGAAGCATCTGAAACTTTATGGGCGTGCATGAAAATTAATCTGAATTAAATAAAGGTGTGACTTTAAAGTAGATTAGTTAAATTTCATTAAATCCCTGTGTGGATGCAGAATTAAAGTGGCTTTAATGTGGTTTAGTTTAATTTACTTTTTGGGAGTGAATTTTAATTCAGATTAATTTTCCTAAGTGTTCCTGTGGAGAAAATCCCTAAAACATATTTTGGCATGCCCATAATATAAAATAATCTGATTTCCTCTCTCATATGTGTTTGTATAAAAATATGCTTGTAGTTTGAAATGGTTTATGGTATAGTGACAGTTACAAAGACATAATAGACTGGACAGAGCCAGGGTTGTTAGTACACTTGTAGGATGAGGAGACCTTCAAGAATAAAACTACCATATCAGAAGTAAAAAAATCACATTACAGACAAAATGCTAAGAACAGATGAAAACCATATAAAAAAGTTGTTTCCCATATCTTTTTTGGGATTGTAGTTTTATTTCTAATGTTCTGATCCTTAACTTAAAACAAATGATGCTTGAAAGCCAGTGACATACATGTGCTACGTTTAGTTGTGGAGAACACACCCTCTAAAGCTTCCCTTATTACTCCACTATGCACATGAGACTTGCCAACCTACTATAACTAGAAAATTCACCCATCTGGGAATTAAGAGAGATGCCTGACCAGATCTAGTTCTTGTACTCTTGAGACACATACTGAAACTTTACTGCATTATGTTTACTAGCTTCATTCATACTAATGTCCTCAAAAACCAAGAGCTGAAAGCATTTAACTTTTTTCATACCAAGGTTGTAACAAACCCTAGCATTTAGGTCTTTTGAGGCTAACACTCTGAAGACTTGCAGTATCTTAATGTGAACATGGTTTTAATCCATTATTTAAAAAATAAAACAATTTGTGTTCTATATTTTATTAATTAGTTGCATGACAAATTGAAATGTGCATTAGTACACAACAAAATCTAATTTTCTTAGAACACTTCACATACCATTTCAGCAACAGTTTATAAGCCAAAATTGATGTATGTATGCTACATACATGTGGAATGTGCATACAAGGTTGGTTTTTTATGGTATTTTAAGTACAATGATAGGATCCAGTCCCACAAAACACATATTACTGGGAATAATGGTAATTTCCACGAATAGCCCCACTAACTTTATGGCAGGAAGTATTGGTTTAGCAGCAAGACTGGCTCCTTTCTAGCTACCTACATGCCTGTGAAGAAACCATGTTGGGGGTTAGTTTCAATAAGCCTTTCACAATCAGTGTTTTTTAAAGAATACAATTTCAATATATTTTTATTTAGGGTAAGATCATTGCTTTCCCTATATTTCTGTGCAGTGGAGAAAAGGCACTCAAGTCACCCCCTTTCTCACCTGCATCAGTTATCCTTCTCTCCCCATTGTGGGTCACAGTGAAGGCAAAGAGCTGCTTCTGCTCTTCTCCCTTCTCCTCCACAGCTGGGTAGAGAGTAGGCAGGCAAGAGCAGAGAATGGGTGGAGCCTTAGCTCCACTGACTCACTGCTAGAGCCAGTGCAGATAAGGTGATGTGGAGAAGAAAGGTAATTGCTACTGTCCCTTACTCCTCACAACTGCACTGACCGAAGGCACCCTCAGCATTCGATTTAGTGGGTCTTAACACTGTTCCTTGCCAGGTCTGCTTGCGGAGGCAGCTACACACTTAACGAGAGCAGATGTTGAAGTTACAATGTAAGCCTTCATTTTATTTTGACAGTCATTTTCTTGTCCTTAGATTTTCTCAGTGGAGATTTTCCAACTCTGAGGACAAGAACTTTAATGTTAGTATAAATATATATGTAGAATCAGTTAAAAGAATTGCAAGAAAACAGAAAAATTTGGGAGATATATTTTCCATAGCTGTATGATAAAAGGCTGCTAGCCACACCCACAACAAGAATGGCTAACAGCTGCTAAACCATATAAAATAGTTTACAGTTATGGGAAATTATACAGATCTCTATATTTGTGCAAACACCAGAGAAGAAACAAAATACCAAAATGAGATCAAGAAAGATTAAAACTCCTCCTACAAGAAAACAAGGTTACATTGTGGGAATAAGTACCTCAAATTGGATTATGGTGTTCTCATTCACATTCAAATCCCTTGTTGTAATGGAATGTTCTCCAACTTCATTTGAAACAAATACCATAGCAGAATCTTCCTCCCTATGACAAAAAGAAAGGGGTATTTTAAGTCTGGTTTATTGGATGGACATTTATTTCCTGTTTATTACTGAGAGGTGGACTCTATTTATACGTACGGTGCTCCCTTTGATGAATATGGACAATAAAGGCCAATATTACCACCAGGGTAGAAAAGCCAGTTATCCTCTTTAGGCCCAAAGTCAAATGTATCCAGAAGCATAACAGGATTCTTTAAGTTGTTTCCATCAATAATGAAGTCATCTATAACCCATATTTCTTCTTTCTTGCCTAAAAAGAAATGGGGAACATATTACATTAACTGTTAGAGGAGAGCACAGGAACTATAAACTATGGGCCAGAATGCAAAAGTGTCACTGGATGGGGCAAGAGAGGGAACCTTTTTTGTGTTGGGGGGTCACTGACCCACAGAAAAATCAGTCAGGGACCACACAAGTGAGAAATGAAAACAAAACAAAAAAGCCCTCACTGACCTGGCCTGCAAGTGAGAAGGAGGAAAAAAAACCCTCTCACAGATGTGCCCCACAACTGAGAAGCAGGGAAAAAAAAGAGACGTTCACTTCACTGCCCTCATGCTCCAGCCCCATGAGGGGTTGGGGAAGGGCTGGATTAACTCTTCTGGGCGCTTGGGGCTAGTAGATTTTGTGGACCCTATAGGCTCTGGGGTGGGGAAGAAAAAGGAGGGGTTTAGTGTGTGGTGGGAGTGGGCTGCCAGGAAGCGGGGTGGGAATGCAGGGTATGGGCAGGAGGTAAGGGCCAGGAGTGGGCTAGGGGTGCGGGTTCTGAACAGGAGATAGGGTGCAGGAGTGGGGTAGGGGTCAGGGTGTGGAGTCTGGTTGGTGAGGTGGTGTGCAGGAGTAGGGTGGACGTGAGGGACCTGGGTGGGAGGTAGGGTACAGAAACAGAGTGGTGGTGTGGGGTCTGGGAAAGAAGTAGGGTACAGGAGCAGGCTGGGGATGGGGATGTAGGGTCTGGGCAAGAGGTAGGGTGCAGGAGTGGTCTGGAGGTATGGGGTCTGGGTGGGAGGTTAGGTGCAAGAGCAAGATGGATTGTGGGGGTGAGGAAGCAGGGTCTAAGCAGGAAGTAGGGTGCTGGAGTGGGGTGGGGATGCAGAGCCTGGGTGAGGGTGGGGTGCAAAAGGGGGACCAGGATTGGGGTGCCTATCTGGTGCTGTTCCGGGGGGCATAGGTGGCTCCACGCTGCCCTGCGCTTGCAGGCACTCCCTGCCAGTACTCCCACTGGCTGCAGTTCCCAGCCAGTGGGAGCCAGGAGAGTGGAGCTTGCAAGTGTGTGCAGGGATGGAGCTTCCCTGCATTGCCATTCCCCCAGCCAGGGGGAAGGGGAATGGTAGTGGCAGAGCTGCTTCCTCCCTCCTATCAGGCAGAGCCTGTGGGATATACCCAGCCTGCTTTCACTGTTAAAACTTTATACCTTATTTCCAATCTGAATTTTTCTAGCTTCAGCTTCCAGCATGGGACCGTGTTATACCTTGCTCTGCTAGACTGAAGAGCCCATTATCAAATATTTGTTCCTGATGCAGGTACATATAGACTATAATCAAATCACCTCTTCATCTTCTCTTGTCTAGTTAACAAGATTGAGCTCCTTGAACTGTTACTGTAAGACAGGGCTACTCAACTTCGGAAGCCCCGGGGGACACGATACTCACAGCACATGCAAATATATATGCAAATAGCTTCTTTCACACTGACAGGCATGAATACAAAGGACTTCCCACAATGCCCCAGTACTCCCGGAACCTCCACCCTGGGGGCTAGAAATGCCGATACCCTATGCCCGTCTGTTCCAGCCAGCCCATCCGCTTGTGTCTTTCAGTGCTCACCTTGCCTGGGAGACACCTCATTGTTGTGGAGTGTGTTCCCAGTGGAGACCATGTTTAAAGGATCCCACCCATGGGCCACATGTTGAGAACCGTGTAAACCCAAACCTCCCTGTGGGCCGCAAATAAACAGGCTGCAGGCCACACGTGGCCCACGGGCCGTGTGTTGAGTAGCCCCGCTGTAAGGCATGTTTTCTAATCTAATCATTCCTGCAGCTCTTTTCTGAACCATACCCAATTCATTGGCATCCTCTTTGAACCATGGACAGCACAACTGAACACAGCATTCCAGCATCAGTCATACCAGTCACAAATACAGAGATTCCCCTTCTTGAGATTCCCCTGTTTATGCATCCAAGGATCACATTAGCCTTTTGGCCATAGTACTGCACTGGACGTTTGTGTTCAATTGATTATTTACCATGACTCCTTAATCTTTTTCAGTCACTGCTTCCCAGAAGAGAGTCCTGCATCCTGAAGGATGGCCTACATTCTTTGTTGCTTATATACATTTCCATGCTTCTGAGCTGGACAGGATGACTCTGTGGCATAGTTGCCTCTTTCTAGATTAGAGCAAACTTAATTCCACCATGACCCCCTTCTGACAAGAGAAGTTACTACAATGGGGCCAACGCCCAAGCCTCACCATCTTTGGGGAGGGAAAAGCCAAAGCTTGAGGGTTTCAGCTCTGAGCAGGACAGGACTGCAACCTGAGCCCTGCCATCCAGACTGAAGCTTGAGCCCTACTAATCGAGGCTGAAGCTGCCCTGGGCAATGGGTCTCAGACTTTGGCTTCAGCCTTGAGCTCCAGTAAGTCTAACACCAGCCCGGGTGATCCCATTAAAATGGGGTTGTTGCAACATAATTTGGGGTCCTGACCCAGAGTCTGAGAGCCACTGTACCAGATGACCCACAAAGTGAGCATGATGTTGATCAGAGAGGAGGCTGCAAGGCCTTCTCTCTAGGATGTACTGTCTAAAAGGAAGGATGCAGTTGAACATTTGTGGGAAGTCCACAAGAAAGATGAAGTGGGGGAGGATTATTAGGACTGGGTCTGAATAGACTTTTAGCTAGTTAAACCAACCAATGGTGACCTAGAAGTGTAATCACTATCTACACCTAAAATCTAGGTAACAACAAAAAGCTGAGTCTATAAACAAGAAACGCAAACACTTGAGATAAAACAATTATTATATTATTGTATTTAAATTATCCTAGAATTTTTCAGTGCTTTGACGTCAACATCATGCTATGAATTATTTGTGGGGGTCACTGAGATATTTCTTCTTCATCAGATGCATATCCTAAACTCAGCATGAACTGACAATATCCCTTTGGATTTATATATTGCTTTGAAGATTATATATTACTTTCCACTTTAATAGATTAAGCATTAAGTATATTTTTCTTATTCTCCTTTTAATGCCTTCTGGAGCACATTGGGCCTGATTCTCATTTAGGGTACATCTAAACTACATCCCTTTTTTGATAAAGGGATGTAAATTAGACGCATTGAAATTGTAAATGAAGCTGGGATTTGAATTTCCCACATTTCATATATATAATGGTGGCCGTGGCTTTTTTTTTCGAAAAGCCACTTTTCGAAAAAAAAACAAAAAGCCCCACGATCCAGATGGGGATCTTTCGACAGAAATGCCCCATTTTGAAAGATCCTGTAACCCTCATCTTTCGAAATGGGGCATTTCTGTTGAAGGATCCCGCTTTTGACCACAGGCTTCATTTACAATTTCGATGCGTCTAATTTACATCCCTTTATCAAAAAAGGGATGTAGTTTAGATGTACCCTTACACTAATGACCCTACACAGCCATAGCTGTGTAAAGGGTGCTTAATGTAAATGACAATCAGGCATATCAAGAGTAATAAGACAGCCCTTAATAAATTCAATTTTATACACTACCTTTCTAAACCCACCCCCAAGGACCAAATCCTGGTCATTTTATGCAAGTAGTCTCAGTGATATTAAATTACACACTTTTACTTTAAAACATCCACCAATTGTGGAAACTGCATGCATAAAAAGTGCAAATGTAATGGTATTGTAATGTCTAGGAAATCAAATCCAAAAAACTTGACATTTGAGTATTACACACCCTGTATATAATTACAACAGAATACTGTACAAGATTCAGAGTCCTGATTATTATTTAGTCAAAGTAAACAACTTCAGAAACATAACTATGTAAGCATGTATTTGGAACAACATGTGTTTATCATCATTACCACTATTGTAAGGTTGCCAGAGCCTGAAACGTGTAGAATTGGTTTGCGCAGTGTATGGCAGTGGAACGTTAATGAAGAGAACATCAGTAGTCTGAGTGAAGTAAAACTCATCTATTAGATGCCAAGTGATGCCACCGTTGATGGAGTATTGTAGCAGAATAGAATGAGACCTCTCGGGGGTACCTACAGCAGAATGAATACATTTAAGTTCATTATAATCGGATTTGCAAGAAACGCTACTTCAAAAACATATATTCATATTGAAATGTAATTAGGCTACCCTTTCATTACAGATTTTTACGCTGTGCATTACTGTTTTTTTTATAATAACTTTAACTGTTGGCAGGCAATCATTTACCCCACATATGCCTCCTCCTGAGCAGTCACCTGAATGGAACTCTGGAAAATGCTACTGATTTGGTGACATTTGCATGGACATTATTAATATACATAATAACAGTTAATTTACTTGGACAAGGGCTGCCAACAGAACTGCTGTGCCCCTGGGCAAGGTGTATGTGGTAAGCTGGCTCCAGGTCCTCTAGAAGAGGTTGATCCTTGGATGGAAGGAGTGGGGGTAGGGACTAGCCTCCCGCAGCCAGCCCTTCAGCACTGCCTGGGGCTTGTGACTGTGGCTGCAGCAGCTAGAGCTCTGGGTCCTTTAAATTACTGGGTCCTGGTGAAGCTGCCCCTACTCCCTGCGTTAATTGCCCTGACTTGGACCCAAAGCAATCTCAGCATTATCATTTTTTATTTCAGGACAACTAATTTCCTTCCCCACAAAACAACCACCATTTTTCAACAAATCAATTTTTTTTATTGGTGCATAGTTTCACTTATTATTATTGTTGTTGTTAAATTAGCACCCACAACATCCACATATATGGGACAGATAAGGTATGTCTACATTGCATTCCTCCTTCAAAAGAGGAATGCAAATGCAGACAAGCAAAATTGCAAATTAAGTGCAGATTTGAATTTCCCACGCTTCATTTGCATAATCGCCTCCGGCCGCTATTTTGAAATACTCTATTTCGAGATGAAAAACGCCGTGTAGATGCGGTTATTTTGAAAGAAACCCCTTCTTTTGAAATAATCCTTACTCCTAAAAAAATGAGGTTTAATGGTTATTTTGAAAGAAGGGGTTTCTTTCAAAATAACCGCATCTACACGGCAATTTTTATCTCGAAATAGGGTATTTCGAAATAGCGGCCAGACGTGATTATGCAAATGAAGCGCGGGAAATTTAAATCCACGCTTCATTTGCAATTTTGCTTGTCTGCATTTGCATTCCTCTCTCAAAAGAGGAATGCAGTATAGACATACCCATACAGTCCTTGTCTGCAAGAATTTACAAGGCAATCCTACAAGTACTCATGCCAGCAACTTTATTTATGTGAGTTATTTTATTGATTGATCTGCAGGGCATTTACTTATAAGTTTTAATGAATAATAATAATGCTTTCAGCATAGGCCAGCAATTCTGGGGCCGAACCCAGTAAAACTCAAGTCTTTTGACTATCAGATCTAACCCTTACACACAAGGTATAAGAGTGGCCATAATGGGTCAGACCAATGGTCCAACTAGCCCAGTATCCTGTCTTCTGAAAGGGGCCAGTACAGATGCTTTAGAGACAGTGAACAGAACAGGGCAATTTACTGAGTGATCCAACCTATGCCTGCAAGTTCCAGCTTCTGGCAGTCGGAGGGCTAGGGATACACCGAGCATCAGGTTGTTTCCCTGACCATTTTGGCTAATAGCCATTGATGGATCTATTCTCTAGGAACTTATCTAATTCTTTTTGAACCAAGTTATAGTTTTGCCTTCACAACATCCTCTGGCAATGAGCTCCACATCATCCTGTGATTGTACGTTGTATGAAAAAGTATTTTCTTAAGTTTGTTTGAAACTGCTGCCTGTTAATTTCACTGTATGACTCTTGATTCCTGTTTTACTGGAAGAGGGTAAATAACATTTCCTTATTCAGTTTTCCACATCATTCATGATTTTATAGATTTCTGTCATTCCTCCCCTCATTTATCTCTTTTCCAGGTTGAACAGTACCAGTCTTTTCAATCTTTCCTCACGTGGAGACTGCTGGATAGCCCATATCATTTCTGTTGCCCTTCTCTGTAGTATTTTTTAAATTCTAATACATGTCCTTTGAGTTGGGGCAACCAGATCTGCATGCAGTATTCAAGGCGTGGACATACCCGGGGTTTATATAGAGGTATGGTGATATATTCTGTATTATTATCTAGCCCTTTCCCAATGCCCTTAACATTGTAGTAGCCTTTTTTTTTTGGCTGCTGCTGCACATTCTGAGCAGATATTGTCAGAGAAGTATCCATGATAAGTCCAAGCTCTCTTTCTTGAGTGATAACTGCTTATTTAACCTCCACCGTTTTGTATGCATAGTTGGGATTGTGTATTCCAATGTTCATTACTTTACATTTATCAGTGCTGAATTTCATCTGCCATTTTATTGCCCAGTCAACCAGTTTTGTGAGATCCCTTTATAACTCTTCACTGTCTGCTTTGTACATAACTATCTTGTATACTTTTGAATTGTCTGCTAACTATGCCACCTTATTTTTCTCCACTTTTTCCAGATCATTTATGAATATGTTGAACAGCATTGGTCCCAGTACAAATAATTGAGGATCCCATTTTTTACTTCTCTGTTGGGAAAATTGACCATTTATTTCAACCCTTTGTTTCCTATCTTTTAACCAGCTGCTGATCTACGAAAGGACAATCCCTTTTTTTCCACAACTCCTTACTTTGCTTAAGAGCCTTTGGTAAGGGAAGTTGTCAAAGGTTTTCTGAATATCCAACTATGTTATACCTACTGGATCACCCCTGCCCACATTTATTGACTTCCCAAAGAATTATAATAGATTGGTGAGCCATGGTTTCCCTTTACAAAAGCCATGTTGATGCTTCCCTAACATATCATGTTCATCTATGTGTCTGATAATTCTGTTCTTTATGAGAGTTTCAACCAATGTACCTGGTACCGAGTTTAGGCTTACATCTGGAGCCTTTTAAAAGAAATTGGTACACTTGAACCTCTTTAATTTGGCAACCCTGAGAAACAGGGTATGCTAGATTAAAGATTTTGCTGGCTCAGGGAGGGCACTGCAGGGTCTGGTGTGGGAGGGGGACAGGAGTCGGATGCTTACCTGGCATCCCGCTCCCCGGGGAAATGTAGCTCTGCACCTCATGCTACTCCCAGGCACCACCCCTGCTGCTATGGGAGTGGCTGGGAAAAGCTGTAGGGAAAGCCATTCCCCCAGCTGGAGGGAGAAGGAGTGGGAGCAGCAGTGTGTAGAAACGCTTCCTTCTCCATACCATGGGTATTCCTGGATTAGGGACACCTGGAGTACAAAGGTTCAATCGTATCACAGATAACAGCAGTCATCTGGCACAGAGACTGATTTAAGTGATAAGTTATGTACCCTAGTTAATAGTTCTGCAGTTTTATATTTGAGTTCATGCAAAACTCCTGGGCAAATACCATCTGATCCTGGGGACTAATTACTGTTTCATTTATCAATTTGCTCCAAAATCTCCTCTTCTGACTCTTTAATCTGAGACAGTTCCTCAGATCTGTCACCTACAAAGAATGACTCAGGTGTGGAAATCTCCCTCTCATCCTCCACAATAATGACGATGCAAAGAATTCATTTAGCTTCTCTGCAATGGCCTGGTCTTCCTGGAGTGCTTCATTAGCTTCTACATCATTCTGTGGCCCGAATGATTGTTTGCAGGCTTCCTGTGTCTGATGTACTTATACAAAGTTTTGCTGTTAGTTTTTGCATCTTTTGCTAGTTGTTCTTCAAATTCTATTTTGGCATGCCTAATTATACTTTTACATTTGTTTTGCCAGAGTTTATGCTTCACTCACTACCTCACTAGGTTTTGACTTCCCATGGTTTTTTCTTTTTTTTTTTTGGGGGGGGGGGGGCGAATTTCTCTTTTACTCTGTTGTTTAGAGAAAGGATGGTGGGATTGTTCCCTCTAATTTCTGTTTTATTAACCTCCTATTTTTGTGTACTTCTCCTTTTTGAAGTTAAATGCTACTGGGGTTGATTTATTTGGAATTTTCCCCCTTTTCAAGGAGATTACATTTAATTACAGTTAATTAATCATAGAACCCTAGAACTGGAAGGGATCTCAAGAGGTCATTGAGTCCAGTCCCCTGCTCTCACAGCAGGACCAAGCACTGTCTAGATCATCCCTGACACTTGTCTGTCTAGCCTGCTCTTAAATATCTCCAGAGACGGAGATTCCACAACCCTCCTAGGCAATTTATTCCAGTGTTTAATCACCCTAACAGGAAGTTTTTTCTGATGTCCAACATAAACCTCCCTTGCTGCAATTTAAGCCCATTGCTTCTTGTCCTATACTCAGAGGCCAAGGAGAACAATTTTTCTCCCTCCTTGTAACACCCTTTTAGATATTTGAAAATTGCTATCATATCCCCTCTCAGTCTTCTCTTTTCTAAACTAAACAAGTTCAGTTCTTTCAGTCTTCCCTCACAAGTCATGTTTTCTAGACCTTTAATCATTTTTGTTGCTCTTCTCTGAACCTTTTCTGATTTCTCCACATCTTTCTTGAAATGCGGTGCCCCAAAATGGACACAATACTCCAACTGAGATCTAATCAGCACCAAGTAGAGTGGAAGAATGACTTTTCATGTCTTGCTCACAACACTCTTGTTAATGCATCCCAGAACCATGTTTGCTTTTTTTTTGCAACAATGTCACACTGTTGTCTCATATTTAACTTGTGGTCCACTATGACCCGTAAATCCCTTTCAGCAGTACTCCTTCCTATTGATTGTTCCTTCTTAGTGGAGAACTTTGCATTTGTCCTTATTAAACTTCATCATACTGTGGTTCTCCTACATTCACTTCTTAGACCATATATTATGTCTCTCCTCTCATGGATTCCAGGACAAGATGCTTCAAGAAGCAATAATTAATAGTGTTGAGCAATGTTCTCTACATCCCGTTCTGAAGTGATACATTCCCAGTAGATATGAGGATAATTGAAATTGCCTATTATTATTGGGTTTTCTGTCCTGTGTTTGACCTTAAAAAACTGTCAGTAATACCTAGTTACTAACACAAGGCCATATTCTAAAACCTTCACTAACGCTGAATAGCACCTTGCTCCAAAAGTAGATCTCATAGGGAGTCTACAAACCTGCTTCAGAGTCTGACCCTCAATGTTTTGAGCATGGGTACATCTTGGAATGATAAATTGTTTTTTAATCTAGGCAACATAAGTCTAGGTAGAAACTATGTCTGACATAATAAGCTAGAGCTGGGATTTCATTTTGAGGCCAAATTATAAATCTCTGGATAAAAGGAAGTAGGAACAGACGAGGGTGGTAGTTTTAACAAGAGTAGAGATAACAGCACACCTATAATTCATTTGATGTTTCTTCTTAGAATATGTAAGGTGAACCAATTTGGTATTAAGATGAACATGATAAAAATCCCACAGAAGTTTCAATGTTAAAGTAATGGCCACTTAAATTAATTTAATAAATTTAAACCCACATACTTCTCAGTAGTGAGAAATGACTAAAGCTACTAAACCCCCCCGTAAATAAAGACTGAACCTACCTTTTGCTATAAATTTAAATGAAAACTGGATGTATATAGTATTTGTACAATCTAGATCTCTTGAAACAAGCATTCTCAGCCCTTCCTGTAAATACAGAACAGACACAAAAATTACTGTTTCCCACATGTTATATTAGTATATTTACATTTCAATCTTGCTACATAGTTCCAAATAAGTACTGTAAAGGGTTACTTAAAAATCAAGAAACAGAACCGATAAAACTATTTCTTTCCAGAACTGATGTCTGTTTTTACAGAAATACCTACCACTTGAAAGTAAGCTGCATTATGAAATCTGCATTATTATAGCTGTTTGATGAGTATTCTAAATAGAGTTTACACTTAGCTTGAATTTTTCATTTTATGGTAATAGTAGAACATTTAACTAGCATTGCTTGGGTCCTTAACTCTATTTTTGTTTTTCTTCATTTCAATCATTGCTGTGGGATGGGGCAGGAGAAGAGGGGTTCAGTATACAGGCTGTCCCAGGGAGAGAGGACAACCCCAAACCTCATTCAGAGCAGCAGCTTGGGATCAGGTGAAAAGCACCTCTCCATGGCTGCTGTAGCTCCAGCGGGCACAGCTGTGGGAGGGGTACAGGTCCCCCAGCAGGGCAGATCCAGGTTAGTTTACCCCCTGTACTCCTCAGCCAGAGTGAAGAATGCAGCAAAATGCAATTTCCCCTCACTCCCTGATGAAGGGGAATAGCCAGCAATGTTCCCATATGAATGTGTGTGTGTGTGGGGGGGGGGGGGAAGGCGGGGGGAAGCGACAGCTCCCCTGCCATCCCTAACGGGTGCCTGAGGGGAGTAGACTCAGGGTGGGAGCTGTCCCAGGTGGGGGGGTGCCCCGTCAGACCCTTTCACCTGCCTCGTGATTCTGTCTCTTTTCTGTATGGGTTTATGTATCCCCATATGCACTGGGGGTGGGAGAAGCTTCAGCTCCCTCATTCCCCCAGCATAACCAAACCCTTACCTTGCTTTAAGTGAGTGGTTCTCAAACTTTTTGGTCCATGGCTCACCTGGCTCAATGTAAACCCTTCTGCGGACCACCAGTTGTTAATGAAAACTCACCGTTAATTACATAATTATACCTGAGCCATTTTGCTAGTGCTGCAGCTAGGGAGAATGGTTTAATTTAAATTATTAAACAGGTTAAGCGCTTCAACTTTCTCATGTTTGTTTATCAAATTTCATTTTAAATAAAATAAAATATTAATTTATGTCCAACACAAAAGGATTCAATGTTTTCATTATTTATGGCAGAAGTGGGGGACCTTTTTTGTGTCAGGGGCCACTGACCCACAGAAAAATCAGTTGGGGACCACACAAGTGAAAAGCAGAAAAACTCCTCCAAAAACTCCCAACCCTCACCTATGTAGCCCCCCATCTGACACACCTCACTCTTCTGGCACTCCAGCCTCATGAGGCGAGGGGAAGGGACAGGGAGGACTGAGGTTCAGGGATTCTCGTAGACCAGATTTACTTTTCTGGGGTTCCAGAGTTAGTGGATTTTATGGACCCCCTTAGGCTTTGGGGTGGGACAAAAATGAAGGGTTCAGTGTGTGGGACAGGGATGCCAGTGAATGGGATAGGGATGGGATTCAGCATTTGGGAGGGACGTGGGGTGCAGAAGGGGTGTGGCTGCAAGGTCTGCGTGGGAGTAGGGTTTCTGGCCAGCAGGGAGGGTGCAGGAGCAAGGGAGGGTGCAAGAGCAGGCTGGGGGTAGGGTGTCTGGCCAGGAGGAAAGGTGTAGGAGCAGAGTGAGAGAAGGGTGTCTGGCCAGGGGTAGGAGATGGGGGCAGGGAGCGCCTGGGGTGAAAGCTAGGGGGCAGAGTGGGTAAGAGGTTCAGGGAGATGGGGGGCTGGGAACCCCTGGGAATAGGAATGGGGTCAAGGTGACTCGGGGGGGGGGGGTTGAGGGAAACGGAGGGGCAGGGAGCAGCAAGGTTGAGCATGGCACAGTAAGGTGGGGGTGGGTGGGAAGGTGACCCCAGGATGTCCAGCCCTGCAGTGGCACAGTAAGGTGGGGGTGGGTGGGAAGGTGACCCCAGGATGTCCAGCCCTGCAGGGGATGGGGTCCCGCAAGGGTCCAGTCCATGGCACCTTTGGGGGCTGAACCACTGCTTGGCCCCTCCCCCCAGACTGAGTCCCCATGGGTGCAAAGTCCCGAAGGGCTCCAAGCCCCCACCTGCCTCCTGCATGTGCAGGGTCCTCAGTCCCTGCTGGGTGCAGCACAGCCCAGCCTGCTGCCAGGGAATGGGGGGAGTCACCAGCTGCTTGTGCACCACGAGAGCCAGTTTTGCCCAGCCAAGCTCAGTGCAGCCCAACCTGCTGCCTGCTCCTCAGACCAATAGAGGGACATGCTGCTCTTACCATGGTGGCGGCCCTCCTCCACGAGTAGCTCTGTGGCTGGTGTGTGTGTGTGAGTTTGCTTTCTTCACCTCCCTGCCTGCCAACCAGAGCTTGTGCTGCAGCCTCGCAACTGCGGGCTGACCGCAAGGTTGTAGTGGCAACATGGCCTCCCCACTGCATGGGGGAAGGGAGTGAGCTCCCACTGTGGACCACATGGGAGGTGGCCACGGACCACTAGTGGTCCATGGACCGTGCTTTCTGAACCACTGCTTTAAGTGATAAGAGGAAACTGCATAACAAATTTGGTGGTCCTAGCTCTTACAGGTTAGGAGGAGTTCTTTTTATGCGCCCCATACGAATCAGGGGGAGGGGAGCTTCAGCTCACGCCCAACCAAACCCTTACCTTTCTTTATGTTCTGATATTTTAGTGTGATCTCAATTTAAATAGCACAATGTGTGAAGAATAACATAAGCTGGTTCAATGATGAGTCTAATATTTCAAATAAAAACCCTAATGAAATGAATATACAGTATTTTGTTGTGGTAGGTAAGGAGAGAGATGCATGGAGGGAGGAACGCCAGCAAAAACAGAAATAGAGAGAGAATGGACAATTTTTTTCTGTTAGCAACATCACCCATAATTCCGGATGTCTGGGCTGTTCGCCTCTCCCTGTAGCTCACAGAGGCAGATCAGTCTTTTTCGTACCACATAATCTGGCCATACTCTCTCTGCTCTCACGTGCTGCCAAATGAATTATTTCTAAATCTGGCCACACTGCCTCTGCTTTTACTTGCTGCCAATGAAGTATTTCATTAACAACACATATTTCAGAGATAACAAAATGACTATGCATATTAGATCAAGGAAGATGGTACAGTAAAACTCCAATTGTCTGGCATCCAATGGTCCGGCACTCCCGATAGTCCGGCACCAACTGGAACCCGGAAGTGCTCTGGCCAGCTGGACAATTGGAGCTGCTGGTGGGGAACGGTGCGGCAAGGGGCGAACCCTCTGCCGTTTTGCACGAAGGTGAGGGAAGCCCCATGCCGCTGCTGAGAGTTTCTGGGAGGGGAGCGGGCTCCCCACCCCCCAGACTGCAGTAGTTATCGCCGAGCAGGGGGGTGAGGGGCGGCGCTGCAGGACCAACCCGGCAGCACCCCAGCTGCTCTGCTCTGCTGCTTGTCTGCCGCTTGTCAGTTTCAGCCACTTCCTCAAGTCCTCTGCTGCCGCTGCTGAAACTGATGAGTGGCGGAGAAGCGGCCGAGCAGAGCAGCGGGGGGGTTTCCGGGTTGATCCCTCAGCGCTGCCCCTCACCCCCCTGCTCAGTGCCTGGCATCACCCCAGCTGTTCTGCTCTGCCCCGCCGCTTCCCCAAGTCCGCCGCTGCCGCTGCTGAAACTGACTAGCGGTGGACTTGGGGAAGTGGTGGAGCAGAGCAGCTGGGGTGCTGCTGGGCACCGAGCAGGGGAGTGAGGGGCGGCGCTGCGGGACCAACCTGGTAGCACCCCAGCTGCTCTGCTCTGCTGCTTGTCCGCTGCTCGTCAGTTTCAGCAGCAGCAGACAAACAGCAGAGCAGCTGGGGTACTGCCGGGTTGGTCCCGCAGCGCTACCCCTCACCCCTCTGCTTGGCGATAACTACTGCATTCTGGGTGGTGGGGAGCCCGCTCCCCTCCCGGAAACTCTTGGCGGTGGCGCGGGGCTTCCCCCGCCTTCCTGCAAAATGGCGGGGGGGTTCGCCCCTCGCCACGCCGTTCCCCGCCCACCCCTCCGATGCAGTGCGGGTCCCGGCAGACCTGTCACAGCCGCCTGCTGGAGTACCTCCCGATACTCCGGCATATCTGATAATTCGGCACCACCTAGGTCCCAAAGGTGCCGGATTATCGGAAGTCTACTGTAGTATGATTATGAGTTCATTTAATATCTGACCTTTGACTCATAAACCATCCAGGGTGGGTGAAATTACAGGAGATGTTGTGAGCAAAAAAGCAATCAACAGCAAGAAATTTTCCATTCTGCATCCCAGCATCTCCCACAATTCTAGATGTCTGGGAAGTAGCGAGCAGCAAAAAGATGTAGGGTAGATTATGAAACAAGCTTCTTAAGAAAGAAATATCCCACTTTTTGCGAGTACTCTCAAAAGTTCATATAATTTCTGCAGCATCTTCCTGGCAAAGGAGGCTTCTTTAAAAAACAAAAGTTCTACCTTGTAATGCTTAATGAAGTCATTAGCTGTAGACGGATGGGCACTTTACAAATTTCTGAAGTGGATGTGTTAAGGATGCTGTTGAGTGTACCGTGAAACCTTCAGGGATAGGAACCTCTGATGATTTCTAGGCTTCCACAATACACAGTTTAATCAATCTTGTAATGGAGGACCTGGAAGTTCTGAGCTCCTGACATTTTGTGTGGAAGAACATGAAGAGAAATCCCAATCTTCTTGTGGATTCTGTATGCTTGAGATAAATTTTCAATGTTCTTTTGACATCAAAGATGCCACACCCTGTCAGTTGGTAGTTGTGGTCTTGGACTGAACAAAGGAACAACCTCTCAGCAAGTGTGCAAGGAGGAATTTACATTAGGAAGAAAGGATTCTGGTGTTCTGAACACCACCTTCTCCTCATGTAACATGCTGTAATTTTCCTCTCTAAATAAGACTGCCAATTCTCACACTATCCTATTGGTCTGAGATCTAATAAGAAACAAATCTTAATTAATAAATAAAAGATCAATACTAAAGTTTGAGGTGTGAAGGGATGGCTTGTCATGGCCCACCAAATTACAGGAAGGTCCCATTTTTGGAAGAGTGACCTGACAACTGGTTTGGCTAATCAAGCTGCTTGAAGATGTTTCGCTAGCTGTGGATTGTCTCCCAGGGAGCTGGAGGACGGAGTGGATAGCACACTGACAAGAGCAGACACCTGGTACACAATGATACTGGGGTGGAGGCATTGGTCTAGGCCTTCTTGGAGGAAGTCTAGAATCATTGGAATTTCTGGATTTCTGGGATTTGCACTGTGTCTTGGCAGTTTTTTAATCTGGGCTAGACAGAGGAGTATACATTTAGTGCTGATATTCTCCTAAATGAAAGCAATATCTTAATAACGTTGAAGGATAGATTAAATCTTCTAAATCTTCCTTCTCAATAGGCAGGCTGCTGAAGTCGTTTTGAGTCTAGATGAGGAGTTCTCAGTATTTACCATTCATTACCTGTTCTCTTTTTATTTTCTGGAATGCCTTCTCCAGTGGAAAGGGTATAAACACATAGAGTAGGCCCTGGAGCCAGCTGTTTTATAAGACATCAATCCCTAGGGTCTGCCTCCATTGTGGAGTATTTTGGCCTCTTTGAGTTTGTAAAATCTGAGAACAGGCTGGTTGGAGAGAGGTTGACAGTCTGAATTATGAGATTGAAAACCTCCTGATTCAGGCACCACTCAGAGTTGTTGACCCTGTGCCTGCTGATGCAGTCTGCCTGCTGGTTCAGGTCCCCTTTGAAGTGAATTGTTCTCAGGGAAAGGAGGTACTGTTCTGCCCACCATATCATTTACATTGCTTTTGCATGTAGTGCTGAATTCCGGGTTATTTAAATATGCAACTGTGGTTGTACTGTCTGATTGAAACAGGGCACTGATCCCCTTCTGGGTAGAATGGAACTTCTGCAGAGCTAGCTTGACTACTTTTACCTCTAAATGGTTTATCCTGTGAGCCCTTTTCTCCTGGTTGCACAGGTCCTGATCCTGAGCTGTTTGGGTTGCCAAGTGAGCATCAAATGTGAGGATTAAAGGATCTTGAAGGGAGATGGACATGTCTTTGAGGACATTGTCTTGGGCTGACCACCAATATGAGTTGAACACCATCAGAACCTGTCTATCTTGGATGTGTTATAGGGCTTGATTTCACACTTTCACAGATGTCTGATGTGTGACCGTGCCCATGTGGTGATCCCTATCACCAGGACACAGAAGTCCAAGGAGCAGGAGGCATAGTATCAGGGTGGGCCTTCTGTGGCTCTGGAGCAAGAAAATAAATTCCTGGATGGAACCAGGGATGAAGAAGCCATGGTTACTGGTAGGTTCCTTGAGATCTGAGTCTGGCTAGCACCCCCACCATCTTTGTGAAAACTCTGGAGGCTGAGGACAAGCCAAATGGGAATGTTTGGTACTGGTAGTATTTCTGGCAGTAGATAAACCTTGGAAGTTTGCAGTGGCACTGTCTGATGAAGATATAGAAATGTGTCCACTAGAACTACTGAAATCAAGAATTTCCCCTGGATCAGGAATGAAACTGCAGCGGCTGGGTCTACATCCAAAACTTCATTTTCTTCATCCCCTTGTCAATTATTTTGAGGTCAAGAATGCACATGCTTCAGTACCATGAAGAAGATGTAGTAGAGCACAGATGACCTTTCTTCGTAGAGAATATTCTCTTTCACTCCCATATCCAGGAAGATATTTGTTCTGGATCACACTGTGTTTTCTAGGATCATGGGAGATGGGTGATTGGAGGAAAAACAGAAGGGGTGAAGCCCACAACTGAAGGGAACATCCCTAGTTCATTATTTCCCTGATACACTTGACTGTAGTTGATGCAACCTATTCCTCTAGGATAGGGGTCAGCAACCTTTGACTCTTGGCCCATCAGGATAATCTGCTGGTGGGCCGTAAGACATTTTTTTGATGTTGACCGTCTGTAGGCACAGTCTCCCATAGCTCTCAGTGGCTGCAGTTTGCTG
The DNA here is from genome assembly GCA_032595735.1 of Pelochelys cantorii. NCBI lineage: Eukaryota > Metazoa > Chordata > Testudines > Trionychidae > Pelochelys > Pelochelys cantorii. The sequence continues at coordinate 323,860,361 of CM064326.1, read as the reverse complement.
TTCCCAGCCTATGGGAGCTGTGGGAAGTGGTGTGGGCTGCTGGGGAGAGTGCATTAAACAATTATTTGCAAGGTTAAATAATCCAAGCTCTTTTAGTCTCCACTCAGAAGGTAGGCTCTCCATTCTTCTGGTCATCGTGATAGCCTATCTCTGCACCTCTTCTATTGAATCCATATTCTCTCTTAGGTCTTTGTGTCCAAATGCTATAATACTCAACTGAGCTATTCAGTGGAGCTTCGTGGAAATACTGGTGTATTATCAACAACATTGCCACTGCCATTAAGCTTTTATATAGATCCCAAAGTGCTTCAGAAAGGAGGTAAATATTGTTACATACTCCTTTTAAAATGGGACTAGATCAAAGCACATTGAAGTAGCATTAACGTGTGTCAGCAGAATTCACCTGGAGAGTTAGTCCCTGGCAGGTTAGCTTGAGGTAGAGTCACACTGTAGGTGGCTAGAGGCTGTGAACTAATTGTTCATGTAGACAAGACCTAAGTGGATGGCCCTAACTTTGGGTAGATCTGGGAGTCAGAACCATTGTATATTCAGCAGGGATCTGGCAAACCCAGCCTCTGCATGGAGTTCCTGACACAGTTTTCATCTCTTCCAAGGTCACCTTCCCTCAGGTATTTCTTCAAGAAAGATCAGTCCAGGTTTAGGACAGTTAATATTCTTAGCATGACTTTGGTTATCTGAAGTTGTTTAACTGGAACGGAAGCTGTACAAAGAAATATTCTTAAAGATTTCATTCATACACCTAAATTAACATTTACACTTCAATTTTGAGAAGCATTGAACTTAGTGTGACAACATAGACATGCATGCTAGATGAAAATGGTTTGCATGTCAGCTCAAAACTAAAGACCTTGTGTGAACAAAGACATATCTTAAGGTTACAGAGGAAGTGTAAAGTTTGGAAAGTAAGCTCTATTCTGTCTTACATATTTGATGTTTTACTATATACATACATATTGAGTGATAGAAAACAGATAAATTCAACAGGCCCCTTTTCCCTGAGTAAGCTAACATTGGCTACTCCAGAGCAATCAAATTACCGGGAATCAATCAGGAACTTCCTAGAATCAATTAAGATGGTTAATCAGGACATCTAGACCTAATTAAGAACTGACTAGTACTGATTAAAGAGACTTCCCTTGAATAAGTTCATAGTGTGCAAGGAGCTGGAATAAGAAGGGCTTTGCTGGAGGACTAGGAGGTACAAACGTTATCAGGTACCAGGAAGAAGGTCCTGTGGAAAGGATAAAGAAGGAGCTAGGGAGGGGCCATAAGGAATCATAGCAGTCATGCAGCTGGCTCTAGAGATGTTGCAGACAGCTGTTATCGATAGCTCCTTTGGTCTCCACCCAGAGACTCTGCTGGAACCCAGAATAGACAGTGGGCCCAGGTTCCTCCCATTCCCCAACTCCCTATCTGCCATGGGAGAGTTGACCTGGACAGTATGACACACCAGAGGTGAAGGACTACTTTGGGAAAGGGTCTGGCCTGTCCATGACCCGCCAGCAGGGGCAGCAGAGACTATGGAGATTGTTCTCTTCCCTTTCCCCTATGCTGGCTAATAATGAGGATGGCTAAATAAGTGCCATGTCTGTGCACCTGGCGAAAGCATCTAAACTGAGGGCCACTGCGAGCCTTTGAGGCAAGCAGTCTGTCTGAAACTACAGGACCCACCAAGGCAGAGAAGGAGCTTTGTCACAATATATATAATATATATAAAATAAACTTAGTTTTTTAGATTTTTTTTAAAGTAAAGGCCTGTATATACATGTACACACAACATAATTAAATATAAAATAATGCCAAATAATCCACATCTTACAAAATTTTCAAATATAAACATGGGGGGTGAGATTTGTAAAACTAGTAGGGGATTCAGATTCACGTCTTCCATTAATTTTTCCAAGCCAATTTTTCCAAAGTTTGGGCACACAACTCCCTCTAAATGAGATTTTTTTCCAAGTCAGTTATGGGAGTTTTGTGCCCAAGCCCCGTAACTGGCTTGGAAAAATCTCAGTCATGGAGTTTTGTTCTCATCTTTCAGCTTTGTTAGAAATGACAGCAGAAGTTAAGTAGTAATTGGAACAATAACGTGTTAAATGTTCAAAAAAGCAAATGTGCTAAACGCAGTGACTATAACTCAGGCCAGAAAATAATATCAAAAGGTGAAAAATAATCACTTGTTTAAATTATTAAAACAATCATTTGCAGGAAACAAAGAAAGGATCATATACTTGCTATTATTAAGAGTATTGCTATTTTATTAAATGTCTGAATTTTAAATATCTAACCCCTTTAAAAATGAGAGTGGTTCCAGATTTGATGGTGTCACTGTTCAGGTTTCCCCTCTCGGCACCGTAGACTTCAGGCCAAAGATCAGGATGCAAGTTACCATTGAAGTCATCTTTCAGAACAGAAGGCAGAGGAGCAACAGGGACACAGTAGGGACCTCCAAAGCCTCTGTCACACCTGACAACACATTGGTGGGAAAAAAGGATTATCTATCTGGGGTAAAAACAAGCAAACGCCATGATGGTGAAAACAGCACTTGAAAAAGTAAGTTCTGTCTACTCACACACAATGGCCTGAGTCACAGATTCCATGGCCTGAGCACATCCAGGGACATCCTGTAGCCAAGACTACATTATCAATAGCCCAAGAATCTGCTCCAGGAGTGTAATCATACTGAATCCATCTGAAACGTGTTCTGGGAGAGCTAGTGAAACAGAACAAACATAACTCAGTTTGAAAAACAGCATTCTAGTCCATATTTGGGAAAGGCAGCAGAAATATCTTGAATGAATTGCAGCTGAAACTGATCTCTATCCTGAAGTCTTAACTCAGGCAAAATTCTAAGGGGCTCTAATAGTAATAGTATAGCCCATAGAGAAACTCATTAAGTATATTAGGGTTATTGTGTCTCTGTCTCTTCAATATCATACTCTCTGAGTCTCAGGTTTTCAGTACTGTACACATAGCACTTTGTCTGCATTGGGACATGTGCAATGCTGGATTAATTGCTTAGAATTATGGTTCAGATCTGTGCACTGTTTAACACAATATGGTTGAACAAGAAGCATTAAATATGTTCGTAATCAATAGCTTGTTGCCAGCGGTGCCAACAGCCTTGCCAGGCCCCCGGACAAGGTGTGGAGGTGGGAGGTGGGAAGGAGCTGCTCTGCGCCCCCAGAAGGAAGTGGGGCCTCAGACAGAAGGGTCAGGGCTGGGGCTAGGCAGCCCTCAGCACTGCTTGGAGGGCACCATACCTCCCTCTCAGCCATCAGAGCTGCATAGAGCATGTGGCACTCCCGCAGTGATTTAAAGGGCCCGGGGCTTCGGCCGCCGCTGCTGCTGTGGCAGTTGCCCTCTTTGCCCCACCCCCCCATTGATGGGTCTGCTTGTTACACATACAAATAACTTTTCAATGCAGCTAGCAGTTTATCTGTATTAATCAGTTTGTTATAAATGAAATTATGTCAGGGCTAAAATTCAGACAACCGAGAATCCTATCCTGTGCCCACTGACACAGAAGTAGGATTGGAGCCTGTGTATTGTTATCAGAGTTTTGAAAATCATAATTTCATTAGCATAAGGCGGCAGATGAAAGACCTTATCCAGGAATGAATTTATATATATTTCTATTGCTCATCAGACAGTATATGATGGTTACTTGGAGGAAAAATATTTAAAAAACTAAACAAAGATGCTAATACGTGTAGTGGGTTTTGGCGAGGTAAAACATTGAATTGTGTAACTCTAATTATTATTATTATTATTGTGAAAATACTTAGCATTATACACTTTAATGTTGTTCCTAAACTTGGAGAACAAGTTCATTCAGAAAGCTGACCTCAGCACAACTATCATGTTTGGTTATAACTCATCACGTGCACATTAAGGAGAAGGGTCTTAATTCTTCCTAAAAATGGAATTTCATTCCCAATCAGAGAGGTTGATGTTGGCAGGTTCAGCAGCTGCATATTCTGATTTGCTATAATGTCATGATTAATGCTGCCTTATTGAGTGTCACATGATTATGCTATGTAACATTCAGCTTTTTATCATTCCTATACTAATACGATAATGACTTAATTAAACATGACAAAGGAGGAGGAGGTGGGGTCCTATTACTGTAAAAGTTTAAGTGCATAAATCTTGATCTGTAATGGCATTGAACTTATCTGCGCCCATGGCAAAATGCCTTTATTTAAGGTGTTTTTCTTCTGAAATGAATGAGTGCATTAATTTCTGACATATCATTTGGTGTATCTTCAAAACCCAATAGTAGATTTGCAATCCTTGTTATGGTTAAGTCATAAGCAAGGCTCAAGAATTCACTCAGCTACATTTGATACTTTCACAGATTCATATTACATCTGCTGAAATATTTTAAAGTGCAGTTTATATGGATGATGTATTTATTTTCTGGAACATTCTATATTGAATTATTAAGAAGATTCAAAAGATTCCCAAGATGAGGTGTATTTGTTTGGATTAGTTCAGAAAAGCCTGCATTTTGATATACAGCCAACATAACAATTCTCACATGGTTGCAAGTGGAAGATAGACAGTAATTCGCTTCCAGTTCTGGAATCTTTCTGATCTGTAAATTGAACTCTCAGTGTAATGCTGACAACCTATACTTGGAGGAACACACTCTTCAGTCACCAGGTGCCAGTCTCTCCCACTGTTTAAGGAATACTGCAAGTGAATGCCATGGGAATCACTGAATGGCTTACTGCAACCCATGCTCAGCTCAAACTGCAGAAAAGTGGAGGCTGACACATGGAAATCCCAAGTCTCGGCATAGCGAGGTTTTCCTAAAAAAAGAGAAAATATTTTCAACGGTGTGTAATGTTTGTTTTTTCCTTTTCCTCGGCATTTTCAATTTTACAGTCTGAAATCATTTCTCTTTTCCGAACATACTATTATATAGATATCCCCCATTTTTTAAAGTGGATCTTATAAAGATGTAAGCCATGTGTAGCCTGAAAAATAGGCCCATTCAGGCCTTCCTTTGGTGACACGTACCAATATCTTCACTGAATATCAGAGCTGTATCCATGGAGAGACAGTCAATATCTACTTGACCCCCTTGGATCCTGTACCAGTTTGCTTGTAAGTCCACAGACGCATCAAATTTATCTTGAAAACCAGTCTGAGAGCTGTCATTCATTCCTATAAGGACATCATCCAAGGCCCACTGTGCTGAATGTTTACCTACAGACAGGAAGACAAGAAGGTCAATGAAACCCCAGTAGGATATTTAATTATGTCTGCACTATGCATGCAGAGTAGCTAAATTGTTTGACAATTCCAGTACCACCTTCTTGTGAGGATAGAGTTCAAGCAATTAAAATCTTCTTGCTAACCACTCCTGGCAAGTTATTCAAATTCTCCTCTTCTTGCCTACAATCCCATTGATTCATTTCCCTCTACACTCTCAGTCACACTGGATGTCCTCCTACTGTACTTCCTCCTACCCTGCTTTAATGCTACCTAACTGCGAAGCAGGAGGAGAAGAAAATGACAACTTCATCTTATAAATTGTTGGCAAAACTTACACCAAGATTATAAACAGCACATCTAAGTAACCATATAAACTTACTTGGCCTGCTCCCTGATTCTCATTCCTTCTTGTCTGTTGTTAATCATAAAGTTAGACTGTAAACAGTTTGGTGCTGGAACAGTGCAGTTATTTGCTCTGTAAAGCACAATGCATGTTTACAGTCCTCTATAAACAATAACAATATCAATAATAATATTATGACGGAGAAAAACCCTATTAGGCAGTAAGCTATGGAGAGCCCAAGAGCCAAATCTGTGCTGTTGTGGCTGTAGAGATATAATATATTTTAATTTGCTTTTCCTCAATTAAAATTTCCATGCCATTAACCTTATTTCCAAGTACTGGAAGGCCGGATGTTTGTTCTATTGGAAAGCTGCTTATTACGTTTTTAGTAAAGCATTGCATACCATGTTGAGGTTGCCACCATCGGAAAGCAGTTGCAGATGTTTTAGCTTCACGAGGTAGTTCTATTGAAACAATCTGTGGTTCTAAGTAAGACATGAAATCCAGCTCTCGCAGCAAATGCCAGGTTATTCCATTGTTATTTGTGTATTGAACTACAAGCCCTGTATTAAAAATGAACAGTCATTTATTTAAATCGCATGGAAAAAATAATCTTTCAGTCCTTATTCAGCCAAATCCCTCTACAGGTTGTACCTCCCTAAACCGGGACTCTCTGGACCACAGATGTTCCTGGACCAGAGAACCCCAGGGCTGTGGGCTGGCAGCACGGCTGGGAGCCCAGTGGCATGAGGGTCAGGTGGCACACCTGGGAGCCCGGCAGTAGGGGGTTCCAGCAGCACAGCTAGGAGCCCTGTGGCAGGGCTATTTTGGGAGAGCGGGTGGGAAAGGGCAGCAGCCATGTGTACTGGGAGATAGGGGAATGGGAAGAAAAGCAAGCTATCAGGGAACGAGGAGAAAGTACTGTTGGTGAGCATTTCAGCCTGCCAAACCACAGTCTGACAGACCTCCAAGTAGCTGTCTTGTCACAAACCAGCTCCACAAGCCAGATCCACAGGGAGGCCCTGGAATCACAGTTCATCCGCAACATCAATTCACATGCTAATGGACTCAATCGTGACATGGGTTAGCTAGGATACCACCTACTTAATAACCACTGAAGGTGCTAACAGCTGTCTGAGTGGTATCCTTCCTGTCTTGGGAATCTATCTATTGACTTTGATTTTTATCTGCTTAGGTTTAAGTACCCATTCTCCAGATACTTAATGATGCTCTGTCTCCCACCGCTCTCCCTTTTTCTTTCTCTCCCCCCTCCCCTTCCCCTCTCCTATTTATTTCGAGTTTTCATATCCCAAACTCATAACTCCGGTCATCTGAAGGGGTATGTCTACACTACCACCCTAGTTCAAACTAGGGTGGCTAATGTAGGCATTCAAAGTTGCAAATGAAGCCCGGGATTTAAATATCCCGGGCTTCATTTGTATCTTGCCGGGCGGGCGCCATTTTTAAATCCCCTTAGGTCGAACTCCGTGCCCGCGGCTACACGGGGCATGGAGTAGGTAGTTCGAATTAGGATCTCTAATTCAAACTACCGGTACACCTCGTTCCACGGAGTTCAACCTAAGGGGATTTAAAAATGGCGCCCGCCCGGCAAGATGCAAATGAAGCCCGGGATATTTAAATCCCGGGCTTCATTTGCAACTTCGAATGCCTACATTAGCCACCCTAGTTCGAACTAGGGTGGTAGTGTAGACATACTCAAGAAGTGGGCTGTGCCCACAAAAGCTCATGATACCATCTACATGTTTTGTTAGTCTATAAAGTGCTACCAGACCATTTGTTGTTTTTTTCTGTAACAGACTAACTTGGCTACCCACTCTGCCCTCTCCCTTCACCAGCCAGGAGTGAGAGCCATGCACAGAATCCAAGTACTTTCCCTTCACTCCCTGATAGTCAGGGGAGCGGGAAGAAAAGCCAGTCGTGTCCTGGTGCGCATGGCTGCTCCCCCCATCTCTCCCGAAATGGTGTCCTTGCAGAGAGGAGGCCTGGCAGCACAAGTTGGGAGCCCCGCAGAAGGGAGTGTCTGGCAGCATGACCAGGTGCCCCATGGCAAGAAGGGTCTGGTGGTGTGGTCGGGAGCTCCGTGGCAGGGGATCTGGTGGCATGGCTAGGAGCAAGGGGGCCTGGTGGCCTGTGGTGGGGGGGAGTCCAGCAGTGTGGCTGGGAGCCCCACAGCAGGGGCGGGGGTCCAGTGGCATGGGGAGCCCCACAGCAGGGGAGGGTCTGATGGTGTGGCCAGAATCCCTGAGGCAGTGGTTGGGGTCTGGGGGTGTAGCTAGGAGCCCCACAGCAGGGGGTCTGGTGTCTGGCAAGCCTGGCCAGAATTGGTAGCACAGCTGGATGGAGGAAGAGAGACCGGCTGGAGCTGGAAGTGGAGCTGGCGGCGGGCTGGAGGGGCCAGTGGCAGGGGACTTCTCTTGGTCCGACAAATTCCCTTGTTTGGGATCAGTCAGGTCCTGAGGCTGCCAGACCAAGGAGGTCCAATCTGTATCAGTTTAACGTACGCTACATGACATGAACAAATGGTTTGTTATTTTCACATAGCGCGTACTTTTTTGTGACAAGAACCCTTTGTTGGCAGGATAGTCTTATGGTTGTCAGAATTTACCAGTTATATGTTGCTTGCATTCAGCAGTAAGCTCACAGTGACAGAGTGTCCCTTTGGTTTTACAGATGCAGCCCCAGAGATGGCACCACTGAAACTGTGGGATGACTCTGACTCACTGTCTTTTAATATATTTAATATTTATTTTATCTAATGAATCTATATGGCTTGCTCAGGTCACTAAAAGGCTGTATTTTTGAAGGCTGTGAACCCAGTCCTTTCTAAAGATAGGCCCTGTCGTTTCTCCCTTACCATACATACTGTCTTCTTAAAAGTTACATTATCTCCATTATTTTAGATTCAGTATGGTAGATATTAGAATATAGTGGAGCAGTGAGGGACAACAGTCATTTATTGGCACTGCCCATCATGTAGGATAATGAAAGAAATACCAGTAAGATACTATGGGTACGAGTCTGCTCTCACAGCAGTTTTACATTCCATTGTGGGCAGTGGATTTACTTGTGACTAAGAGGTGAGAGAGGAGAATCAAGCCTTATGAGTGTAATGTATGAAAAGAGACTCTGGTCCTGACTCTGATCTCATTTATACTGGTATAAAACAGGATGTTCACTGATGTCGATGGTCTCAAACTGCAGTACGAGGTGAAAGAGGCTCTCCTGTGTAGAAAGCAATGTATGTCCTGTCTTGCTTCCCCTTTGACATACCCTCAATTTAAACTGGGAAAATTCTGTTTAATCCAATGAATTTACTCTTGATTTAGACCAATGTACATAAAGGGAGAATCAGGCCCTTCTTCCATATTACTATTTTATTCTATGATTTTTCACCCTCTTCAATTGCTTAGCTGAATAAATGATACAGTGTAAATTAGCTCAAGCCCAATGTTAACAAACACTTTTATCTTGACTTTCAACTAGGATCACACTTTTTTTTTAGAATACTTATATGATGATAAGAAAGTTACATTATTATTAGATCACAATTTCTAATGCATTTATCCTAAGCCTGCGGTTCTCTCACTGAGGTTGAGTCATGGATTCTATGACTTTCTGTAATCTCTGAGTCTTCCACATGGCTGATACAGCTGATCCCATATCAGCTGCTCAAGCACCCCATGGCCAAACATGCCGGATGCTGCTGGAGCGACCTGGGGCCGACTGCTTGTGTGGTTCCCGGTGCCAGCTGCACTGACCACTGCTCTGGAGGCCCTGGGCAGCTGGGTCTGAGGATTGCCTGAGCAGTGGTCAGTGCCACTGAGTCCAGAGAGCACCCAAGCAGAAGTTCTGGGGGCACTCTGGGAACTGTCTCAGCAGCATTGATCTAGGAGCCACTACAGCAGTGGCACCAGGGTGCCTGGAGGCTATCCAGAGAGTGGGGACCAGGGTCTCTCAGAGCATTGGTCCGGGAAGCAAATAAGCACCAGAAGTAGAGATTTAGTCAGGGGTATTTTTTGGTAAAAGTCATGGACTGTTCATGGGCCATGAATTTTTATTTGCTATCTGTGACCTGTCCATAACATTTACCAAAACCACCTGACTAACCCTTAGTTTATTTTCATAACACCACTGCGAGGTAGCATTATTTTCCCCATCTATATGGGGCCAAATGTTGAGAAAAAACTGTCTTTTGGAACATCCCTTCTTCCTCACAGAAGGAAGTTTACAGGGATGCCAAAAAAACATGTCTGCTTTTCCGAAATTATTTTCAGAAAAGCAGATGCGTTCCTTGGATGCACCAGAGCTTTTACCGGAATATCTCTGGTGTTCCAGAAAAGCTCTGCAGTGTAGACACAGCCTAAGTGATTTGCCCAAGATCACTCAGGAAGTCCATGGAATTGGGACTTGAACATGTATCTCCCACAGCCTAACGCAGTCCCCGGACCATTGGAACAGCCTTCTGCATCTATTTCAGTATGGGTTCTCTGTCCCAATGAAAACTGTATATTTCTGATATTAAACCATGGTATGAAAATTATACATTACCTTGATCATGCCAGAATCTGTGTTTTCATTGCTTTAAGAACTTTGTGCAAGGATTTAGAGATTTACATTTAAACTGACAGTATTATACTAAGCCTGAGAAGTATCTGTGGGATGCAAATCACATGGAGAGTAGGATCTTTTGTACATCAAGGTTTTCAAATGGTGCAAAAAATGTTATTTGTTTCTGTACCTGTCCTGTCAGGCAGTGTCCCAGTGGTGCTGACAGCATCCATATATGAATTGAGGTTAGCCCTCATACTAAGCACAGAACCATGCAGAGGTAATTTGCTACAGTGCATATTATTTGAGCTGATACACAATTACGTTTGGAATCAGTGCACAGTCGTACACATAAGCCTAGACATATTTTCAAATTGCTGTAAAACCAACTGACAAATCACACGGTGGTCCTGTTGTTACACTCTGGGAGGAAAATTAGAAAGCATTCAGGAAATACACAAACAATTATTTTTTATTCATTTTCAATGTTGTTTTTTTAAACAGCATTCTTATACACAAAAGTCATCACTTTCTCTGCTCAGTTGGCAGAACAGAGTCATAACAATGCAGAACAAACTAGCTTGAAAAACCATTCTGATTACCACTATATCTTACGTTTCCATGGAAAGCTGTGTTCATTCGCATGTAATCACAATAAAATAATTACATAATGTTCCCAGCTGTTCATATGCAATAAAAATTATAACATATAGGATCAAATCCTCAGCTGGCACAAATTGTCACAGCTCTAGTGTCTCCAGTGGAACTGGAGGATCTGCCCCAGAGTTACTTCCTCATTCTTACAAACTCAAATTTCAGAACTCCCCTAAATCCTTCCCCTCCGCCAAAACAAACAAATACAAACTTAGGGCACGAGAAAAATGAGTGTAAGCAGAAGGAAAAGATTAATTTCTTTGGCCTAAATAACATTTTTCCTCAATTCGGTCTCATAATTCTGCATTTATGAGGTGAATACATATAATAAGATTAACATCAAGTTTGTGTGGCTTGAAGGTAAACAGGAGTTCAAAATATAGACTAATTAGGAGTAGACTACTTGCTATTTATTAAAAATGACATTTGTATCCTTCATAAAAGGGGGGCTTAATTTGCATTAACAATGAAATGATCTTATTAATTCTGTAAAATAGGTCCAATAAACAAAAACAATGCTAAATGCTAGCTTCAAATGAAAAGGGGCATTACCTTCATTCCTTGCTCTTGGTTTGTTGCAGAGAGTACCAGATGTTTTGCTTCCAATTTGTAAATAAAACTGAACAAGTCTGTTAAAAAATAAAAAGTCTTCTTACAGGAGATATATAATACTGTTAGTTTTTTTTGTTAAAATGTCACAGTTCACATGCAGTATAAACAACTCTATTTTCAGCTCTTCTTAATTTAGGTAAAGTTTCCACCAAAATCAACAACCTATTAGGTCCATGGAAGTTTTTCCCAAGTAGGGAGTAATATGGAGTCTGTAGAGCAAATGGGATTTGTGTGGAGTGTTGATACCATGCTTAATAAATGTACTGTTCATTCAGTGAAGTGTATCTGTTTAGCAATATTGGAAAAACTTTAATACAGGTTGAACCTCTTTAGGCTGGCACTCTTGGTTTAGACCAGTGCCGAACTAAAAAATTTGCTGAACCAGAGGAGATCAATATGGTCTAGCAGCATTACCAACACTACCACTGCTTATTGGGTTCTTAGAAGATATTTAGGGGTAAATTAGAGCTAAATAACAGTATAGAACACTGAGAGCTAGGACTGGTGGATGTAAACAAACTTTATGGCAAACTCCATGATAACTGGACATCCGACTAACTAAAATCATGGTGTACCACAGATGTTGCTGGACCAGAGAGTGTTGGACTAGAGAGGTTCAACCTGCAGAATTAAAAAAAAAACATTCTGAAGCAGTTTATTATGTTTTCATTAGTGAGGCAATAAAATCACCTAGACTTCGATCCTTGTGAAGCTACTAACAGCATAATACTGGACTTTCTTGGATGATGGGATAATACTGCTGCATTTGTGGAGATAGCTCTTGTGAGAATGATATGGGAGAAATACAAAGTCATATTATTATTTTTTTTGAAATGTTAGCAATAAAATTAAAATCCTAATAATCCTAGTGCACAGTACTTATGCACACATTGGAACATACATGTTGCCATATTAGTTCAGAACAAAGGTCCATCTATTTCAGGATCCTTTCCCTGATAGTAGTTAGTTCTTGATGTTTCAGATGAATGTGTAAAGAATCTGGTAATAGTTGTGGGGAAATCTACTCCACAGATTAGGTCTGATTTTGACCCTAAATAGTTAGAGATTGGCTTAAACCCAGAGGTCTGAGGGTTATATAATTTCTAAAGTTTTATTTTTATGACAACAACTCTGGATATTCCTGATATCCATATAAATGTCCAGCCCCTTTTTGAATCTTAAATGTTTGCCCTCCATGACTTCCTGAGGCAACATGTTCTGCAGGTTAACTATGTTTTGTAAGAAAATATTTCTTTTGATCAATTCTGAATTTCCCACCTTGTCATTTAATCAAATATTATGAGGCTGGGTGAACAGAAGTTCCCAATCTAGTTTCCCTTGACCATATATTATTTTTGATACTTTTATCGTGTCCCCCTTCATCTCCTTTTTCAAGTAAGCAATCCTACTCTTTTCAGTCTCTCTTCATATTAGAATGTTTCTATGTCCTTATCATTCTCATTACCATTCTCTGTATCCCCTCTAATTCTGCAATGTCTTTTTTGAGATGCAGTGACCAGTGCTGCACAAAGCATTCCATATGAGGCCACACCTCTGAGATGTAAAATGGCATTACAATATTTTCCAGTATTATTCTCCATCCCATTCCTCATTCCCCCTACCAATTTGTTAGCTTTTCTGACCACAATTGCATTTGAACTGCAGTTTTCACTGAGTTGTCTACACTGATGACTACATCCCTTTCTTGAATTTGTGTAGTTAATTTGAACCCTGTATGGAGAAAGAGTAATTTAACTTTTCCCCTTCACTGAGCTTTGTTTTGTAATTGTCACTATAAGATTCCATGTCAACTTGCCCATTTGCATAGCTTGTTTAGGTTTCTGAAGTTCTTCACAGTCCTCTCTGGCCAACCTAAATAACTTTGTGTCATCTGCAAACATTGTTACCTCTCTACTCATTCTTCCCCCGCTCCCTTTCCTAGACCATTATTAAATATATTAAGCAACAGTTGGATATAGTAAAACACCATGAGGTGCCCTATTGTTAACTTTTCACCATGACTGAAAATTGCTTTTGCTTTCTGTCTCCTAGTCTGTTTTGATCCATGACTATCCTTTGCCTCTGCCCCCGTGATTACTTAGCTTGTGTGGGACCTTAGGGACGGCCTTTTGAAAAGCACTCACATAATCTATTTCAACATTTTACTTTGTTATTTTAAATATTTTTATGGGTGACTTTGTGGCTTATGAAAGTGAAAGCCTAAGAACTTGAGCCTCCACTTATGCTGGTTTCATACCAAGGTCTCCCCATTCCTTTCATGGGAGGCACACCTGGTTTACACTGCTATCATTGAGCTCATAATCAACGTGTTGGACTATAGCCAAACATAGTGCAGTTTAAATGTGTCACAAATGTCACTTGTACAGCTATGCATGAATACCACCATAATCCTCTACTCCTGTCTTTTGGCTTCTCCAAACCCCAGTTTGTACTCATGCTTAGTTGTCTAAGCCTGTGTGTTGTGTTTGTTACATATTGCATGTCTACAGGAATGAGACTAGGAAAGTCTTATTCTGTATCTAATCCCATATCTCCAAAAGTGAACTAACATAGACCCTCTGCTGCATGCCTTGGTTTTGAAAACCATTACCAGACCTGTATACATAGGCATAACACAGTATTCAGATAGTTAAACACTGTCTGGTGACAGATTTGAAAAAAAAATACTGTTCTATTGTAAAATCCCCTTTTTATGACTAGTAGTTTCTCATAAATAGACAAACGAGGAACAGGAAAATTTTGTGCAGGATGACCAGCCTGACCAACCAATCTTTAAAGGTTTGGCCCAAAACAAGCCTCTGAGATTATTCCAGAGCCATTAACAACAGAGTATGCAACACAGATGGGAGCCAAGTCAACTAATGAGCCAGATGTCATCACTTGGAAAACAATCTATTCCACAGTTTATACAGCTTCTGTAGTTGCCAGCTCCATGTATGACTACATTCACTGGGCTGATAGTGAAGAAAGATACAGGGAACAAAATTAAGAGCAGGAGGCAGTGAATAATTAGTGACAAAATTGCATGCAGGTATCATATTGGCAGCCTAATGGTGTAAATACTGCTGGTGAAACAGTACCCCTGCTATCCTGGGCCATGTTTTGAGAATAAGGCTACTTACTAGTTTTACCAGTAGGTGTCACTACAGAAATTTACTGGGGCAAATCTGAGAAGTCCAACAACTTTCTAAAGCAAACCAGGAATGATAATAGTTTAAAAGGGTCAAGAAGGAGCTTCATCTCCAACTCTGTAAAGTTTGAAATATTTTAAAAAATTCAAATGATTTAAAACTCTGTAAAATCATAAAGCTGTCCATGTGAACATCTGGAATTAAATATGGCTTACTGAAAGAGAAACACCTTTGGTTTTACAATAGGTTCTCTGTGTGGCCAGAGAATTAATAATAAGTACAGCTTGCATATAAGTTTTATATGTTTACTTCAGATATTATGCTCTATGTTACTCATCGCTTAAGATTCCAAAAATCTGATATGTCCCTTCAAGATATAACATTAGGTGGTCTCCTCTCTCACATGGATCAAATGCACACAAATACCAGCCAATCAAGAGTGGAACACTCAAAAAAATACAGTTGTTGTTGTTATGTTGCATGCTGCTCCCCTCCAAGATGCCAGCAATGTCATTGAAGCCCCTGCACACACAGGGTTAATTGGGGAGTAAATGGACTGAAAAAATAGTGGCATTAGGGAATGCTTACTCTATGTAGTCCAATCTGATAACTGAAATCATTAGAGCCCTAAAAATCTGCAGATATCCACTTTATATCTGCTGGTATCCTCATCTGCTGTTATAGATGCAGATATCCGCGGCTCATTTTTACAGATATACATGCAGATGTGGATACCAACTTTGTATCTGTGCAGGGCTCTAGAAATCACCCACAAAGGATGTGGCTAATTGTTGCATTACTTATTCCTGACTCTACAGCATTAACTCCCACTCTAATTTCTGCTCTCCTTACAGATGGAAGTACGGTGCAGCAGTAGGCAGATAGATAATGGCTGCATGGCCATGCAGCCAGGATGTATAGGGTTCAGGAGAACAAGTGAAGAAGAATGATTTCAGCAGGTTTGAAGAATAGGTTCTTCATGCATTCTCTGGTTTTGTACAAATTCAAGGCCATGCCTCCCGCCTCTTTTATCTAGAACCTGCTGCTGAGCCATCCTTCTAGAAGCAAATGATCACATTTTTTAGGCTGCCATTCCCTTGCAAATCTTAACTTTTCCTCTTCCTCATTTTTTTTTTCAAGGAAAGATTTTGCCCAGAGCTTTCAAAAACAGTATTTTCTGCTGGGAGCATGCTGTATTTTCTCCCTAAATTGCTCCTTAATTGTGTAGTGGTAGCAGTAAAAATACAAGAATGGTTCACACCGTCTCTTGCTTTATTGCTGTAACAATAAAGGGGGCACAATACTAAAATACATACATAAGAAGTAGTATTTACTATTGACCTGATATTGGTGGTATCCAGAGGGACAGTTCTTGCCTCCCTTTTGCCAGGCCCATCGAAGTAAAGAGATTTTCCATCACTGAGTGTTCCACAGCCTGTTCCAACCTGACCTCCAGTTATCTTGTACCAGAGAGGGCTCAGCTTCCTCTCAAACCTGTCGAACATCTCACTGTGATTAGGTACATTAGACACACAGGTTCCATGTGCGGCTTCAGAAGAAAAAAATATATAGGAGATGCTTTGTTGAAATAGTGCTGAACAGTGAAGATCAGATGCAGTAAATTGGCAAATTATGAAACAGCTCCATGATGAAACGATTGCACCTCCATTTTATCCTCTTTACATACACCCTTTCTAGTCAGAATATGCCTCCCTCCCCTAACCTCCCTTCTCCAAGTAGCAAGATGTTTAAGTTAACAGGTGAATGTTGCAATATTTCATGTTGATCAAACAGTTTTTGCAAACAGAAAAGGTGTTATCCTACTGCTTCTGTTTAAGTGCAAAACATGTTGATTTGTTATTTTGCTGTGGTAGAGGTTTAGAAAAGTTGCATATGCAACTGGTGGTGTCAATCACATTTTTTTTTCTTTATAAAAACACTTGAAACCACAAGTGAACAGAATTTTCCACAGAAGGTCTGTCATAACATATGTTCATTCCTGGTCACATGCCATCTCAAGGCCAAGGGACTGAAAACAGAAGGAATTCTTTTGAAGATTGGCCAAAAGAATTCTAAGCAGACTTTTTAGTTTATAATATTTTCTCCAGTTTTCTCTTTTATCTCTTTCTCTCTTTCCCCATTTATATGGATGGCAAAATTCAAAAGTCATATTGGTTAGAAAACATCACTCGTGTATGTGCTTCTGTAATGTTCCGTTTTGGCAGTGTTGGATATACTAGCTCATGAAATGTGCTTTTATGGAAATGAAAAAAAGAGATTCTCACTCCAGGCTTGTGAAATCTATGAGGGTATGTCTACACTAGCTCGTTAGTTCGAGCTAGGTAGGCAAATGAGGGCAACCGGAGTTGCAAATGAAGCCCGGGATTTAAATATCCCGGGCTTCATTTGCACGTTCCCGGGCGCTGCCATTTTTAAATCCCCCTTAGTCCGAACTCCGTGCCCGCGGCTACACGCGGCACGGACTAGGTAGTTCGAACTAAAGATCCTAATTCAAACTACCGTTACTCCTCGTGGAATGAGGAGTAATGGTAGTTCGAATTAGGATCTTTAGTTCGAACGACCTAGTCCGTGCCGCGTGTAGCCGCGGGCACGGAGTTCGGACTAAGGGGGATTTAAAAATGGCGGCGCCCGGGAACGTGCAAATGAAGCCTGGGATATTTAAATCCCGGGCTTCATTTGCAACTCTGGTTGCCGTCATTTGCCTACCTAGCTCGAACTAACGAGCTAGTGTAGACATACCCTGACATATTTTCCCTCTATAGCAGAGAAAACTAATGAGAGGATACATTTTAAATATTAGTTCATCATAAACATACTTACAGCTGTCACATATGAGTAATGTAGCCTTACCTGTATAGCCCAAATCACAGAAACAGACTCCAGAGACGCAGTCCCCATGACCATTGCAATAATTGGCACAAGGCTCTGAGATGTAAACCCCATCTAAGCCAAAAGGGGGCACGTTCTTATGAGAGCTGCTCTCCTGGATCCAGCGGAATCTAGTCTTACTGCGAAGAAATGATAACCAAAGGCACAGCATTACCACTGATTGCTTTCATATCCCTTCTACAGCAGACTTCCGATAATCCGGCACCTTTGGGACCCAGGGGGTGCCGGATTATCGGATATGCCGGAGTATCAAGAGATACTCCTGCAGGGGGGCTGTGACAGGTGTGTGTGTGGGGGGGGTCGGGCGGGGAACAGTGTGGCGTGGGGTGAACCGGGTGCTGGTGAGGGGCAGTGCTGCGGGACCAACCCGGCAGCACCCCGGCTGCTCTGCCCCATGGCTTCCCCAAGTCCGCCACTGGTCAGTTTTAGCAGCTGCGGACTTGGGGAAGCCGTGGGGCAGAGCAGCTGGGGTGCTGCCAGGTTGGTCCTGCAGCGCCGCCCCTCACCTGAGCAGTGCTGTGGGACCAACCCGGCAGCACCCCAGCTGTTCTGCCCCACGGCTTCCCCAAGTCCACCGCTGCTGAAACTGACCAGTGGCGGACTTGGGGAAGCCGTGGGGCAGAGCAGCTGGGGTGCTGCCTGGTTGGTCCTGCAGTGCTGCCCCTCGCCTGAGCGGCGCTGCAGGACCAACCCAGCAGCACCCCAGCTGCTCTTCCTGCCCTTCCCCAAGTCCACCGCTGGTCAGTTTCAGCAGCGGCGGACTTGGGGAAGCCGTGCGGCAGAGCAGCTGGGGTGCTGCCGGGCGCCGAGCCGGGGGGTGAGAGGCGGCGCTGCGGGACCAACCCGGCAGCACCCCAGCTGCTCTGCTCCGCATCACTTCCCCAGGTCCGCAGCTGGTCAGTTTCAACAGCGGCAGCAACGGACTTGGGGAAGCAGCTCCAATTGTCTGGCTGGCCGGAGCATTTCCGGGTTCCAGTTGGTGCTGGACTATTGGGAGTGCCGGACTACTGGATGCCGGACAATTGGAGTTTTACTGTATATTGCATCCACTGTCTCATGCTGGAAATTACAAGAAACTTTGCTAGAATAGTCTTTATAAATGAGGTACAAATGCATGTTTGGAAAACTGACCATTTTATTTACATCCTTCTATTTTTATGAAATTTCCTTATGGATTTTCCTTCCAGATAGTTTCTTTTATGTTTTGTGACCTCCTTTGTTTCTCTGTCAGCACAACTCCTAGGGTGGTGAGTGGAGCTTGATGTGGCTTAGTAGGCAGGAGTGAACTAAATAGATGCTCTCTTTGTGATTTGTCTCCTTTTAGCTCTGCAAATAGCTTTAGCCACTTAGTCACTGCTGAGCTGGCAGTTAAGTTTTGAAATTCCTGAAATCCATTTGTTACAGTACTTAATAACATAATCTAGTATTGACAAGGTTGCTGAATTTAACTGATGGCACAGTGTCTTTATGTGTAAAATGCTTAGGACAGGAAGATTCAAATATTACAAGAACTGGCTAGTATCTGCAAATAATTGTAGGTATAGCATTTTACAGTACTTTGTGCACATGAATATAAGTGTCTTAGTCCTGACCACAAATCTTAACCTTAAAAATCATTAGCCAGACCTTTAACTAGTGAAAACTGAAACACTTCATTTAACTTCAGTGACCTTGCTAATTTACACCATTTCTCAAGAAATTTGTCAGTGAAAAAGGTTTCTATATAGAAAAAGAAATCCTTATAATAAAGACCAATTTGTAGGAGGATGACATCTGGGAAATAGCCTTGCCAGTGGTTTTACAGTTGCTAGTTAAAGGGTCAGGAAGGTTTCCAGATTGGTTTGTCTCCTGTGTGATGCTGGCCCTAGCTAGTTCTAACATCCAAAATATGCTCATCATGTGAACCATTCCAAGTTCCTGAATCACCTATAGGACTGGAAGCTGTCTGGCTGGGATAGGTAAGCTGGGAATAAATGTCCACAGGGATCAGAGGTTAACTGGTTTACCCAAAGTCACACAGGAAATCTGTAGCAAAGCTAGGAACTGAATCAAGATCTGATCCCCCTCTTCAATGCATTAACAACAGGACAATTCCTTTTTACTCTTTCTAATGATTCTATTGTTTTTTCTACCATTCATGACTATGACATCTAAGCAAGGAACAAGAGGCACATTTTAATGTAATTGTCAGCTCTCCATCACATTCCACCAACTAACCACACAGCATATTCCAAGAAGTATCCCCAGAAACATGAACTCCCAGTTGGCAGATAACCAATGTAATGCTCACCCATGAGGAGCCACTTAATACTGTCCCATCTGTAATGCTAAGTTGCTGAATTTATGATACTGGAGGTAACTTTTTGCTTTCAGTTGTGCTGTTGTTTGATCATGCTACTGAACATAATGCCAAACAGATTGCTGTATTGATTTTGTACTGCTTGTTTTGGGTAAATCACATCGGCTAGTGTCAGATTTGTGTGACTTGGCACCTGCTTTTATTGGCTAATTACTGAAAAAAAAACTTGTTACGATACACACTGATAATTCGACTCCTCACAGGAAAGACACAGATGCCCTCTGCTACACAACATGCCATATATTGTAAATCTTTGCAGAGGGAGAAGCATAAGGAGCGACTGGCAGTCTGACAGGGCAGAAAATTGCAGATAGCAATAGCATGGCTGCACTCAGAGAGATTTAGACAAGAGAGCAGGCAAGCTTAGTCAGTGGGTGGTATATGAACAGACAGGAGGAACGTTTCTATGTGGAGAACTAGAGGTATGCCAGACTTCAGAGTTTTTATTTGAGGATATGGGAAGGATGGATATGGAAATGTGAAAATTTAAATAAGATGAAGTAGGATTCTGAAAAGGCTCTCCCTTATGGGGCTTGTTAGAATCTCTCTAAACCTTTGAGGTTTTTCTCATTTATATAGATCACTCTTCAGGTTTATCTGTGGGTCGTGTAACAATGCTCAGATTGAAACATTTTATTGAAGTAAATGTTTCAAACAAAGTTAAGGCATGTGTACGTTTACAACAAAAAGTCCAGGATGGTTTAAGGGGAGACAAGAAGGCATAACACACATTAAAAGCAATAGGTGTTACCTGCTTTGTTCCAGATACTACACTGATGGAAGCCTCAGAAAAATCTAACAGCACTGATTTTCTGAAGAAGTGGGCTATGCCCACGAAAGCTCATGATACCATCTACATGTTTCGTTAGTCTATAAAGTGCTACCAGACCATTTGTTGTTTTAATAGTATTGAGACATCTTATTTGATTCATATGACCTATTGCTCTTTTGCTGGTGTTTCCGACCTAATTGATAAGCATAAAGAAAGGCCACACCATGATAAAGTAATTCATGTTAAATTAAAATGTTTTTTTTATTATTGCTGCTTGTTGCCTTGTAATTTAATTTTTTATGGACCCTTCTGATACCTTTAAACTGAACAGGGTTGCCTTGTTTGCCATAAGAAATGAATATATTCTTTCTGGATTATGTGGTTTGGTGGGGTAGTTTGCTAAATCTTACTTGTATGGGCTCTAAGTACAGAAGTAAAATTCACATGTACAGTACAATCTTAGAGTTATGAACAGCAGATTTACAACTGACCAGTCAACCAGACACCTCATTTGGAATTGGAAGTACACCGTCAGACAGCAGAGAAAAAAATGAAAGCAGTGAATATTGTACACCACAATACTCGGTTACATGTAAACTGCCAAAACAAAGGAAGAGAAAGTTTAAAGAAAAGATATGCCAAGGTGGGAAAATGTTTCAGTTCTTGATTAATTTATATCAGGATGATTAAAAGCAGCATTTTTCTCCATAGCAAAGTTTCAAAGATGTATTAAGTCAATGTTGCGTTGTAAACTTTTGAAAGAACAACCATATAATTTTGTTCGGAGTTACGAACATTTCAGAGTTAAGACGAACCTCCATTCCCGAGGTATTCGTAACTCTGAGATTCTGCAGCACAATATCTATCACAGAATTAAAAACATACAGTACCTGGTTGCAAGAGATCTTGGAATGATAACAGTAATTCTTGTCCACTCCTCAAAGTCTCCTGTGTAATACATGGATGGCTCACTTAGCTCTCGAGAACTTCCTTCACATCCTTTGACTCCAGGTGATGCAGGATAGCAGCCCTCTTTCACAAGTGACCAGAACAGGCCAGCATCATGGGAATACTGGAGGAGAACTGGAGCAGAACTACTGTACTGATTAGTGCAACCGATATTCAGCTGCAAGAAATATGATAAAAGTGTAAGTCAGGAGTCTGAAGGACTGCTTGCAATGCAGCCAGCTGAAGTGGTTTAGCCTTGCAAGATAAGTAAATGTTGATATGTAAATACAGCTCATGCTGGGATAGGGAAGGAATCTGGGGTGTGGTTATGTAAATCCAATTCAGCCAGGGCTGATGGAGGATCAGTTGTTAGAATGGAATGTGATGTATTATAACTAATTTGGGCTGTTGTGGGGTCACAAATCATGCTACCCCCTAAATGTGGGAACTGTAAAATATGACACCAGTGCTTGCAGGAGAGACACCATCATTGTAAGAGGTCTCAGATGAACAAGCCCCCCCCTTCCAGAGTTGAGTGAATGGAGTTGGGGGGAAAGGGTTTGAGCCAGCTGCTTCATGCCTGGCAGGTGTGAGCTGTAAGACTGGTTCAACCTGCCTCTTTCCCCCTTGTTTTAAGGATAGACCTAAAGCAGACTCCATCAGGAATCTTTTTGCTAGTCCAGTGGAAGCTGGAATCTTTTGCCAGCCTAGGTGGTGGCTAAACAGTTGAAATCACTGTTTTGGCCTGGAGCCAGACCCATTGCAGCCAGCAAGATTGCTGGCGGGAGCGACCGGCAGGTGGCAGAGTTGATGAGTGTAGTGACCTGCAGTTTTGTTTTTGATTATCATCTATACCTAAACTGTAATTTTAAAATTTGTGAGGCAGATATGGAAATCCAAAGACAATCAGAGTCCATTATGTTTTGGAATCTATTTCATACATGAGGCATTCCTCAATAAAATTTTTTGTTGCATCTTTTTTGAGGGTGCTAGGCACATAAAAAGTGATGCTTGAAAGTGGATTTTATGCATATAAAACATACTAGGTATAACACTGTACTTGTATTTCTGCAATAAATGACACAAACTGCATTTCTTATTGGACTTCTGTTCTATTCTTTTCTCTTTGTAAATGAAAGAAAAGGTGCGCAGAACTCCTTAAACTGTAGCACTGAATCAGGCTAAAGAGCACCACGCAGAAGAATATTACAGCACCTATGATGATGACAGCAATACAACAATATTGCCAATCCTAAGCATTCAAAAATCATGAGTTAGGTTCCAAAAATGAGGAGATTGGTTTAAAAAGCCCTTTTCTGGATTCCTTACTCACATGAATTGTCTCAGGCCTGATTTTCCATGAACATCATGCAAGTGGATCGATGGGAAAGAGCAAGGAAACTTCCTTACTCCATGCAAGAGGCTAGAATAGTCTGTATCTCTGTGCATAGCTGGCCTCAAAGGGGAGAGTATGCTGTGGAATAATGCAGCCTGCACATTCCACCTCCACTCCTGCAATCACAAGGAGGATTTGTGTCCCCTGAGACACAATCCCTCCCAAAATTCCAAATACCACCCAATGCTCCAGGATGTGGCCACATGTTGCAATCTAGTCCATTCTTTCCAGTTGGATTATGTATGTATGGCTACGTCTAGACTACAAGCCTCTTTTAAAGAGAGCGTCTAGACTGCAACCACTTCTTTCGAAAAAGTGAGCTGCTTTTTCGAAAGAGAACACCCAGGCAGTCTGGATGCTCTCTTTCGAAAAAGCCCTGTTTGCATTCAAGAGTGCCTTTTTTTGAAGAGTTCTTCCTCATAAAATGAGGTTTACCGCAGTTGAAAAAACTGCCACGTTCTTTCAATTTAATTTTGAAAGAACACGGCAGCAGTCTAGACACAGGGGAAGTATTTTTCGAAAAAACCCTGTAATCAAGACACACCTTAGAAGCAAGAGGTGCAGGATCACTCCTCAGTATCCAGGGAATTTGAAAAAAACTCAAATAGTGCCACCAGCTCACATTAAATAAGAATATTTATCAGTTTTCAAAAATTACAAATGGAACATTTGAAAAGGGGATATTAGCTTTTTATTACTGACCTGTAGAAAGCACCTCCACTGTAAAAGCTATGCAATATCATGGCAATTGGGATGGTGAGGAATTAATGGGAAGTATTTAATTCTGGAAGCCAGTCAGGGACAGGAAGGTAGGTATATGAACCTTACCTCTCCTTCCAAAATAATAGGTGGAGGGTAAAACATGCCAGAGATGTAACAGAAGATGCTTTACAATAAAGTGATTATCAGAAAGAGGAATGCTCAGCTACAGCTAGTTAAATTATTCATTGAAAGAAAAATGTTCTGCAAAATTTTGCCATTTTTGGCAAATAAGCCCCTATAAAGACCTATAAAATTTAAAAGGGACAAAATTAATAGGTTTCTGTAGAAATTACTTTAAAACCTACAAAACTGAAAACACTGTCCCTTCTATAGATTTATGAATCATCCTATATATAATTCTATATTGTCTATTCTATAGGCCTATGTAATAAGAGAATTATGCCCAAATATAATGCTTCATTATCTCATCAATTCTATCCCCACCATTCATATATGATGGCAAATGGAAAGAATAGATTTCAAATTTTTGCTAAAATTTTTGCAAAAAATACTAAATCCAAAAAAGAAAGGTTGAATTATGCAAAGTATAAATCACGCAACTATTTCACAAGGATATATAATTATTCTTTACAACAACTTCTAAATGGAATGAGATTACTTTACAAATTCCCTTATATATAATTATTATGCATGAAATGATGTGGAAGTTGTATAGCTTTAACTATATTTCAAAAACTTTTAGACTGCAAGTGATCACAGACACTTAAAATTGCAGGGAACAATCTAAGCAAAGTCTATGATGGAGTGCTCACCTTTCTTTTTAACATTCCTCTGCAAATGTCTGACAATCTATTGGCAAACAGGATTTAATTATTACAGTCTCTAGTTCCCTTATAACAAAAAGAGCATGAATAACTTCTATTGTTAATTTTAATACTGATGTTAATCACCTGCTTAAATGATTCTTAACCAGAGATAGACTGAAAACACCTGCTTAAGCAACTGTCCTAATTTGAGACTCTAATCAACACACACACAAAGAGATTATTACAGCTTCAATAGAAACGTTTTTTGTTTGTTAGTTCATGTTACTTTGCTGAAAGTTTCAAGTCTGGAAAACTTTTTAAATAGTCTGATTTATTTAGCCTGTACTCATGCCTGGATTCCTGCTGAGTATAAGACCTACAGAACAATGATTTTGTCACTCAAGCAGAAAAAGTGTCAAAATGTGATTAGTGTGTTTTTCTAGTGAAATCATATTTACATATTTAAGTGTTTTTGTTTTGCAAAACAGTCTTAGGGGCCGCAAAATGAACACTAATTTATGCAATGAAATGTAGTCCTCGGATGGCATAGCATTTTATCAGAACAACTTCTAAATGGAATGAGATTATTTTACAAATTTCCTTATTTTAGCCAACTTTTCTATTTATAGAACTGTGGGAATTATATTGAAAAGCTGCCTGTAAACAGCTGATCTCTTTAATAATTCTGTTTGTAAATTATTCAGTGTCTGTATCCACCAATTATGTAAGGACGATATATTTGTGGCTAGCTCATTAAAATTGCATTGCAACCGACCCCCAGAACTTACCAATGGGATTTCATTATAAACTCAATAAAATTTTGATTAAGGTTCAAAAACAACAGCTTGTCATAGCACATACACTTTCTTTTGAGTTTATATTCTGATGTATTGTCACAAGAAAGAAGAAAGTGCTAATTGGCTCCTATATTCACTGACACAATACAATATAAATTATTTGAAAAACTCACATTGGAGTATAGAATAGCTTGTAAATTCTTAAATAGTTTTAAGGATAAAAAATGCACTCATGCCACATGGAAGCTTTGTAGTCACTGGGTCCCAAATGGGATAAAGTCTCCCCCACCATTGCAGTAGCATTTCCTGATACTGAATGGAATAAAACAACAGTCATTTCATGTCGCCACTTCAGAAGCTTATTAAAATATAACAAGCTTGTAACATTTATATTGGTGAAACACACAAAGCTTTACTGCTCTATAGTTGTTATCTTTTTCTTTCAGAAAGCAGAGTCTTTTACACAGACAGAAATGGAAATGATGTTTTGCAACCTTTAATCTCACAAGTAGTTCTTACTTATATGAACCATTCTGCGAGTAAGAAATATTTACATGCAGGAGCAGCCCAGTAGACCTCAACCTGAGCTACAGAGATCTAAAATACAAGAATACCTTGAACTGCAGGACATATCCAGGTTTCAGTGTTAAATCCCGAGTCACAGCAAATCGATCTCCATCTGATTTACCAAATATCATCGCTGAGGGGGTGGCAGAACAGAAACTTTCATTTTTGGTCATCCCTTCATTAGCCAACATCAGCCACACACTGAGCTGGTTCATAGGGTAATCAAATGCTGGCTTTTCATAAAAGTTCTGTCAGAAATGAAAGATACATCAAATACCACCACCACTCTGTATGGCATCACAACAAAGTAACTTTCAAACACTCTTTTTTATCTTAACACACAAGGAGTTATGCATGTAACTCACTTAGCACCAGAATTAGGTGCTCCAATTCTATTATGCTAAAGGAGATATAAGTACCTAGACAGACAAGGATATATCTACAAATACTTCAGTATTCTTTCAAAAGCAATCAGTAAATTCAAGGAAAACTCTACTAATGCTCCTGCTTCATTAAGGCACCTATTTACTGAAATTGCTTATTACCTGTGGTAACGTTGGATTAATGACAGGAATGATCTGCTTTTGCTTTTCTGACAAAATGATGATATCATCAATGGCCCACTGGTCATAACCTTCCCCTGAAAATATTGGTTGCCACCAGCGGAATCTAGTACAAGGTGTCTTTGCAGCAGCAGGAAGCTCAAGATAGACAAATCTAAAAGACAAGATTTCAGCAGAACTTTTATAGAACATTGAGTTCTTAAAGAGACACATGAAACACTGTAGAACAGAGGATGGAGAGCAGAAAAGGTAAAATCTTTTTTACAGGTTGGAAATCCTCAGAAATCTTCCAAATTCTTGGAAATCATCTTCAGATCTGTAAAATGGGGATAATGATACATACTTTGTCTTGCCTAGCACAATGGGTCCTTGAACTCAAAAGGGCTTATAAAAAGCTGCTATAGTTAAAAACAGTAAATAAAAATAGTCTAGAAAGCTGTCACTGAAAGTACGATTCAGTTTTATAACAATTCTCCATAGCAATATCAAAAGACAATTTCAACAAATCAGGCATTCCTTTTTGGTGCCATCCTTACGCTATAGTACTTTTCTGATAAATATAGAAATAAGAATAAAAATAACAAAAATAACTGGGTGTTTCATGTCCGACTTGAATAATCTTCATTAAGTATAATTGATTTGGACATATTAGAAGTATATCTTACCGATAAACTGAAATTATTTTTAGTCCAAATGATGTCATACTTCGAACTGATTAATTAGGATACACATTCTGACTGGTGTGTCATTGAATAAAATATTTTCAGATGTTCTCTGTTTCTCGCATATTATAATTGTAGGAATGAATCCTATGTTGTGAATTATTTTTAACATGTTAATTGTAATCTAAATTAGAAACACATATGTTTTAATGGTTTCTCTTTTGGCAACTAAGGAAATCCTCCCATTTATTACCATTGTGGCTGTTTTGTAATTTGTGGGTTTTTTTAATTAATAAGAGTTTAATTTCTATGGAGCTAGCAATTCTAAAAGTTTATAAAATAAGTAAAAAAACAAATATTTTTGAGGTCATGTGGCCTAAATAGATACATATGTTATAAGAGTAACATACTGGTATAAATGGCATTTAATCTCTCCTTCCATATTAATCATTGTTACATTATAGGTGGAGCTGGCTGTGACACTTACAGTTAAGGTTGTCCTACATTTTCCATTATAAGACCCAATTTTCAGGTGCATATAATTTTGCTAAACTTTAACAATTTATGGTTGCATTTTCTATGATGGATGACTGCCTCAAACTGAAATTCTTTGGGGAAAGTTCAGCAAAAAATAGTTCAGACATTTCTGAGAATGAGTTTAGGAAAAGACATATGTTAAAAATGTTAAAAATCCATCTAACTACTTCAGTGAGCAGCTCGAGCACCTCCGCACTTGAACAGTAGGCCAGAGAGACCAGGAATCAGAGACTTTACCTATCTCACAAGAGGGTGGTAAGGCTAAACATATTAAAGCCTATGAAGTGTTGACATAGTACAGTAACAGAACCCATATAAATACCTAAGATTGATAAATGTAATCAAAGCGACCTTAATTCTGGCATTTTGTAATTTTGGAGCATTTAACTGCATCCTTAATGTTCTTTTATTGTAGTTTTTTTGCATGTAATATCAATACACATTCAACAGAGCTGAAACCAGAGATAAAAGAAAACAACAAATTTCTGCACCTCATTTTGCGCAAGTTCTAAATTTTCCTGCTAACTTTGTATATATATTAGCAATCTGTTCATGTTGTACATTGAATTGACTATCTGAAACTTTTACTTTTCACTATAGTTTTTCTTTAAGGTTCAGCTTTATTTTTAGTCCTAGTATTACTAGTCATAGTATTTTACTATTGCAGCGTGGAAGAGTTTCCTTGTAATGGATTTCAAGAATTATGCCTTGTATTGTTTTTGTTTCAGAGAGAGAGAGATTTTTTAAAAGGTCTGATATTATATGGCTTTAGTCTGAACCAATACCTTACCTAGGTTTGCTGAAGTCAGAGAAATACATCTCTGCGAGTAGGTGCCAATTGATACCTCCATTGTTGCTGTACTGCAATAACACACCTTCTTCTCTGCTGTCTGGTTTATTGCATGAAGAACTCTCCCCACCTATCTGAATGTAAAACTGGACAAAATCTGCCCAGGTGGTGTCTAGATCCCAGCTCACCAATTGCCTTTTTCCATCCTATGTTACAGAGGTATATAAGAAAAAATAAATATATTCAGATTGTTAATCATCATGTTAAAATGCTTTGCCTGAAAATGTCTAAACATCAAACATAGTTGTATGTGGAAAATTATGTACAATCTAGTGCAATGCAAAATAGTTTCATTTTGTGCAAACGTGAGTTTCTCCTAATCTAATTTTATGACACCGTCCCCACCTTAACCACTCTTTCCACTTTAATCACTCGTGACACTATTTCTACTTTGCATACATTTTTACCATTACAAGCCCAGCATTTCACGTTTTTGTAAATTATTTATCTAGCATTAGGAATGTAAGGCTTTAAACACATATTTGTAAACTTTGAAACTGACCCTCTCTCTTCTCTCCCCTCCCCATGGCTTTTGGACATCTTACAACTTCAGGGAAGCCAGGAGGAAACAGACCTTGTACAGCCTGAACTACTCAGGGACAGATTTTTTCAAGTGTTCAGCACCTAGCAAATCCCATTGTGACACTGTGGAACTGTACTAAGCTATTTTGAAAATCTGGCCCTTAAGTCTAATTTTCCCAGTCAAATCTTGTGCTGCCACTTTGATTGATAGATCCTCCAAATTGTTGAGCACTGTGTGATGGTGTATACAAACTGCACTCTGGACAACAAAAGGTTTAAGAACTGCTCAGTGGTCAGATAACTCTAGTCTCCATACCTGCAAGGCATGCAAAGGCTGGAGGAGAATGGTAACAAGGTAGTTGTTGGCAGACTAGAGAAGAGAAAAAGACCCTCAGCTCCTGAGGAAAGGGATGACTGAAGGCAGGAACCTCTCAGATGACCACTGCCCAAGATTCCGATGCATGCTGAGTGGAAATCATTGCCCTCCATTTCCTATTATCTTGGTTTATTCACAATAATTCTCTTTGTTTTTTGTTTGTGGACTATCCCAGAAGGGGACAGACTTTAAAGTGACCTGGCTGGAGGCCAAGTCACAGGAAAAGGCAGGTCACCACAGAGACCATGTGGCCATTAGAGAGGAGAGAGCTCCTATGATACATTTACTCTCCAGGAGGCACCAGATGAGAATGAACTTCTTCACATACTGTCAATTCCCACTGACTTTAAAGGGATATGAGGGTGCTTAGCATATTATAGGATATGGACTAGCACATACCTATTGTAATACCATTGTTAATTTCCTGCATTTTCCTTCCATATTGCACCTTAAAAATACATAGGACCAGTGTTGTCCAGAATCTACTTTCACAGAGCAGCATTTACTCTCTCTTTTATTCATGCTCTTTTCTACTTACCCATGAAATATCTCCTGTCTTCTGGGTTGCTTCCATGATCTCAGATATATTCTTACCACAGATGGTTATGTTCACCTCAAACTCATCACTTTCCCCCATTCACAGCATTCAACATATCCATAGCCATCCGACTTTCTCCACTATTTTTTTCATTCATTTTCAGTTGTAAATCTCCCATTTTTCTGAGGCACTCATCATCATTATCATGACAGCTATCAAGGATCTAATTATCAGATTAGCAGAGTCAATTTCCAGGCTCTCCCCTATACCTTAGGTTCAGTATATTTGATATCTCTGCTTTTTATTACTTCCTTATGGAGACAGTACATGGTAGCATTCACTAAAGTGGATAAAGTGGACCCTTGCAACAGCGGTAAAAAAGAGGCATTTTACCTTCAGTTCTTGTGTATGTTTCATATTGCACATATGGATATGTTCTGCTTCCACTCACACTAGTGTAAATAAGAGGTTACTCAATTCAAATCACTGGAACTACTTTGTAAAATCTCTATCATAGCCAAATCCTGAGCATGTAGTGGTTTGACTTTGTGCAGAATGCCACAATCTCCCAAGAACGTGGCCTTCCTTTATCTGCTCCTTATATTCCAAAGTGGATTTACATACTCTTCAGCCATGTCACCAGGATGGACAAAACTAACCTAGCACACCATGTTCTCAAACTTTAAAATGACATGCAAAGAGGTGGAAGACCTGACCCGACCAGGTACTGTGCACAGATTGCCCCAGAGATCCCAGGATTTCACAACTGGTGTGATGCCTTCAACCATGATTACTCTGGCTGACACAATGACCCTTATTAGACTATGTATGTTTGATGACAAATTTCTTTGGATTTACATCAGCAGAAAGCAGAACTGGCATGGTAGTTTTTAGAAGTCTTGTTTTGAGTATCAGCAAAGGATATTTACCATCTTTCTCTAATCTGAACTATTGAAGTGTGTCATTGTCAGCAAAGAGGAGGGCAGAATCAGGTTCAACAGTGGTTTTATAGAGTAGCGTATTTCCACTCTGAATACATTATCTCTCTTTTACATCGGGGGCCATGCCTGCAGCAGAGCCAGTGCAGTGCTTTTGTAGGAGGAGGAAGCTGTAGGGTCCTACCCCCAAAAAACAAGGCTTTGAGGGTGGGACTAGTGGCTTTGACACTATGCAGTTCCACGAGATTTTCCCTTTTATGAAAGTGGTTTAAAGCCATAAAAAAGGGCCATACTGGGTTAGACCATTGGTCCACCTAACTCAGTATCCTGTCTTCTAACAGTGGCCAATTCCAAATGTTTCAGATGGAATAAACAGAACAGGCAAACATTTGTCCACTCCCAGCCTCTGGCAATCACAGGGTCGTGACACTCAGAGCAAGAACTATCTACAGTGTCTTCAAGATCTCTTTCTTTGGTGGTAAAGCTAATGTAGACACCATCATTTTCACGTGTAGTTGGGATTATGTTTTCCAGAGTGAAATACTTTGCCTTCATCAGCATTTATGTGCACTTTGTATTCTGCATGTAGGGTGCTCCAGCTATGGCACTGGCCTATCAGCCATGGAATAGCTTCATGGCTGCCCTATGGCCTAATGAGTGGATTCTTTCACCGCTAGTTTCCAAGGCAATTTCAAGAGCTCATCCAATCTAATAAAGATGTAGTTTGAGGAAGAATTTGGTGCTACTGTTGTGTGCTAAAAAATATGGAGGGATTTCTACTGTGTCTCAGTCATGCTGATGGAAATGGAGATACTTGAAAATTAGTTACAGATCCAGGGACCACTGGGAAAATAAACAAAAGACCTGGAAATGGCTGGAGATGGGGGATGGATAATGGAGAAATTATGAGAAATTATCAAAAAAGAACAAAAATCTTAGAGGAAGATTTAGAGAAGCAAAAAGGAGGTGAAATTGATCTTATCACCTGTTATCAGGTTCAAGGACTGGCCAATGCTGTACTGCCATCCATTAATATAGGTAAGGTGGTGATAGGAAAAACCATCATCCAAGAGTATCTGTGCAGGTGGAGAGTAGGGGTGAAAAATCCCATTTAATCAGTTAACCAGTTTAATGGGATCCTGCAGTCAGGGGGCCGCTCTAAACCTGCCAGATCACTGGTTAACTGGTTAACCAGTGAGGCAACATTGTTTTCACCATTTCTGTGCTCTAAAAATAGCCATAGCTTAGCACATTTTGGTATTGAGAGTCACTGACATTATAGTAAACCCATGAATAAACTTTATTAAGAGCTGTAACCTGATGTGTGGACTGCCCAACAG
Organism: Pelochelys cantorii; assembly: GCA_032595735.1. Classification (NCBI taxonomy): domain Eukaryota; kingdom Metazoa; phylum Chordata; order Testudines; family Trionychidae; genus Pelochelys; species Pelochelys cantorii. The sequence continues at coordinate 323,828,180 of CM064326.1, read as the reverse complement.
TTGAAGAGAGGTGATTAAAGCCCTTTCCCAGGGCAAATAATTTTCAATAGAGTTCAACTGAAGTCAGTGCCAAAACTGCCAGCATTTGCTCCTAGGGATCTACTTTCACCAAAGAATCCAGGCAGAAGAGAAAAGAGCTAGCTCAGTTTGGGTTAATTACTCTTTATAAAAAAATGTTATGAAAGTCACTGACTCATTGGGTTGGAATAAACTAGCAACTAGATCCATCAAGAGAGTATTCTGGCTGCATGGAGTCTTCTGTTTCTTTGAACTACGGCTACAAAATGGATTAACCATCTACACCCGAATTTATAGATTGTTTGTTCCATCCCCACATCATATCAACTGATCTGCCACAATAGCAACAAAGTTAAACTCTGGGTTCCATGACAGACAAAAACAAGCAGAAGACTTAGGAACACAGCAGAGCAGAGTAGTGGTCACTCATGTTATCTTTAATTGTCTACAGAATCACAGATTCATCTTTGTCTCCAAGTACAAAGTAGCATTATTAATGGGAAGGTTGGTTGAGTTTACAAAGATGGTTAAGGTATTTCCAACAACATCTATAATTTTGAAATTGTTATCATGCCTCCTTCTGTAACTGTCTTCAGACTTCCCATCCAGATGATAGGCAACTGATGTGATCTAATTGGACATAAGTGAAAAGGTTTTGGTGCAGGAGTTTAAAATGCCAGCTACACTTTAGAAGCAAATAGTGCAATGGATTTAAACCTTTCCTTCAGTTCATGGAAAAAACAGAACATACAGCATTTTAGCCCAGACCTTGCTGCATCTTTTGTTTTGGAATTACATGCATGATATTATACATCCAGTTCCATAGCTAGCAAGTGCAATACACCATATATGCAGTATATCAAAGTATCTGTCCATTTACATGTGTAGAGCAATAATGAAACCAAATTAAGTTCTTGAGATTCTGCAGCCAACTGCAGATTTTATCAGCTTAAAACTTGCTTTATAACTGTGCAAAACATCCCTTGATCCTAATGAAATGAAATTAAAGCCCAGTGGTGTATTGTTTCACTTGAAAATACATAAGCTTTTCTGGCATACTCTGGGGCCCACACATGAGGAAATTCTACCTGGAACAAGAAGGTGGTAAGGTAAGATGACTGCAAGAACAACTCTGCTGTGGAGCCCAGAACTAGCTTGCATGGTACAAATAGGCTATGTCTACACTGCTGGCTTTTTGCGCAAGAATGGCTGTTCTTGCACAAAAACTTGTGGAGCGTCTACACTGCATGCACGTTCTTGCACAAGTAAATTTACAGTAAAGCGTCGGAACAGAGGGCTTCTTGCGCAAGAGTTATTCCTCTCCCCATGAGGAATAAGCCCTCTTGCACAAGAGCTCTTGTGCAAGAAGGCAGTGTGGATGGGCAACAGGGGTTTCTTGTGCAAGAAACCCCTATGGCTAAAATGGCCATCAGAGCTTTCTTGTGCAAGAGAGCGTCCACACTGCCATGGATGCTCTTGCACAAAAACACATCTTTTGCGCAAAAGCACATGGCAGTGTGGACGTGCTCTTGCGCAAGACCTTTTGCGCAAGAACTCTTGCACAAAACAGTTCTTGCACAAGAAGCATGCAGTGTAGACGTAGCCATAATGTATTATACTAGTCAGGGAGCGAGGATGGGCAGACTATGGGGAAGGAGTGGGAGACTGATACTCCCCTAGGAGCCTCCATGGCAACGTTCTTCAGAGACAGAGCTGGAATTCAAAACTGTCCTGATCAAGCTGAACCTCTGAGGGAGTAGGGAAAGAAGACATGTAATCGCACAATCTTCTGAAGTTCTACCAGTCCCACGTGATTCAGGGTCTGATTGCAATTTACTTCATCCCCTGAACTAGCAGAGGTGAATCAAGCTTCATGTGAAGAACCAAGATACTATTTCAGAAAAGTTTGATGTACCTCTCACACATATAACACAAAATCCACTCTCCCAAACAGAATAATCAGCTGTAAAATTAGGTTAATTAAAATAGGCCTCCAGTTACGCAAACTCACAATGGAAATGTAGGGGGCTAATTGGAAGAGTACATGCTGCAAACACACCTACAACTGATTAAAATAAGATAAAAGATAAACAAGAGTCAGTAGAACAAAGCCCAAATTAATCCTGAAACAAGAGACTGATAATGGCAGTAAACATTAGCAGTTCAAATATAAAGTGGCTATTTGAACAAATAGAAAGAAATATCAAGACATATGTATGTGCTTCCAAAACAACACACAAATGTCAGCCAATGATTACAAATAATTTATTATAACCTCTATCACCATGGCTGGTGCATTGAACACAGAACATCTAAACAGAAATTAAATAAGCCACCTTCAATTATGGCACTCAGACTGCTGCTACTGAAAAAATAAATGCTAACCCAACCCCTAGAGATCAATAGAAAGAAGCCAAGAATTTCTAAATGAGATTTTCACTCTTCCTAAGCAGAAGTAAGAAGAAATATCATAAAAGAGAACCCCAGTTCATACTAGGTTAATTCTAATTTAGCAAATTAATTTGAGAAACTTGGCCAGAGAAAATGAGCCAGAAAGAGGAACATCTTACAGAGAAGACAATTATGTCAAAAATCCAATTAGCACAATTAGCTAGACAGACTGATTTGTCTATTATGAAACTTGCAGCACAGCATTGCATTTCCAGGAGACTTGGCTATACACATATATACAGGTGTTAGAACTGGGGGTGCTGTTGCACCCCCTGGCTCAAAGTGGTTTCCATTATAACACAGGGTTTATATACTTTGCTTCCATGGGTCTCAGCACCTCCAGTATAAAAATTGTTCCAGAACCCCTGCAGGTATAGAAGTTCTAATGATTACTTGATGGAATAGAGATGTGAAAATAAGATAAACAACATATAATTACACAGCTTGACATATTAGCTAATTCCTCAAGGCCTGATCCAACTTCTATGGACTGCAATGGCAGTTGGATCAGGTTCATAAAAGGAAACCACATAACTATGTGAATAGTCTTCCTTTTGGTAACAAAGTCAGATATTACAGCTGAGGGAATGTAAATCTGTAACCACAAAGCCATACTCCTAAACTTACATTTGGCTGTAAAGGTATCTTTTTGCTTTCATTTGATTATATATTATTGATCTGCAGATTTCCAAATTTTCTCTTTGTTTCATGTTATTTTTGTATGTGAGCCAATTGAGTTATGCAAAGTAGTCTGACAAGACCTAGCCAGGCATTTTACAGAAGGCTGGAGGAGTAACATATTTGTATTTTCACCAGCTCCACTTCTTTGACTTCACAAAATGTTGCATGCCTTGAGGGTGTAGTGAAAGAACTATTCTCTGAAAGATTACTGTCCAGGCTTAGGAAAAAGAATTAAATAACAGTTACCAATGCAAATTATGAGTTACTTGAAATAAAATATAGTATATCTACAAATCCTATTATAAAAAATAGCAGAATTAATATGCAAGTTTCTCAGGTACATCCCTGATCCTTTACTTACTCCCATTCGTAATAGAGATGTAGCCGATTTAGTCTAGTCTAGCTGAAACAAAAAACAGGACTATGTAGCACTTTAAAGACTAACAAGATGGTTTATTAGGTGATGAGCTTTTGTGGGCCAGATTTGATTTGATCAAATTTGATTTGATCTGAGGAAGTGGGTCTGGCCCACGAAAGCTCATCACCTAATAAACCATCTTGTTAGTCTTTAAAGTGCTACATAGTCCTGTTTTTTGTTACTCCCATTACACATTGTATTTTTCAAGTGAACAATCAACTTCTGCATTCCCAATCCTTTTTGTCTGTAAAAGGGCTAACGTGGCTTTGTTGTGCACATGCATCCATATTGGAGTGAGTTTTACATTTATACACTGCATGCCATCTAGTCTGGTACCTCCTCTTAAGCCACTGTCAATCGCCGCCTTTGTTGCCATACAACCACATTAGGTTTCATTTAAAGACAGATGTAATGTGTTTCTAAAGTATTCAACTGTTGGCCATACCTTGTTGAAATAGAGGGTAGATCCAGAAGAAATGATCCCACAGCCTTGTTCAGGTTTTACAATTTCTCCTCCAATAACTTCCTGCCATTCAGTCTTCAATGCATTTGGGTTCTCAAAATCAGACATTATAGTAGATGGGAGGGAAGTCTCAGGGTGACACTCAGTGCCCTGATACCCTGTATCGCACCTGGAGAGAAGCATAAAGACACCAGGCTCCTAAAGATACATACATCTTGTTCTACTTGATGCCATCCACAATTACTTTAAAGCAATGCAGCAGCCCATCTGAGTTAGGTGCAAAATAATCAAATTCCCTGAAGTCATAACTTCAGGTCCTGGCTTGGTCAGTTCAACCCTTCTGAACAGATCTTTTGGATGAGACTTTAAACAAATGCAATAGCTGTTCTGTTCTCAGGGGTATTGAAGGCCAAATTTCCAAACAGGCCTGCATATTTCTGACATCTTCTGACTTGTGTATTACACAATCCCTGATCTGCAGGGGCACACATCTACATATGAGTGTGGAAACTGGAGGGTGTATTAGCAAACTAGGACTGGGACATATACAAGTTGGATGCACACAGAAGGGGCCATGTATTGTTAAAATATGTCCTTAGAAAAAGTTTCACGGGGTATTTAAGAAAAGGGGAGTGCTCTAGTGAACATGATCAAACTTCCTCTCCACTTAGTTTCATAGTGATGCTGTCTTTCCCCGCAAAGATGGCTACAATTTAGCGGTTAGGTATACTTTTATATAGTTAAAATATTCTGTGATCCTTTGGGATGGAATGTAAATGAAAAATTTTGTGGGGAGAGAAAGTCAATGGCATTTGAGTTACTAACTTCCATTTGTGACTTAGAAAATATTTCTCCTGTAGTAATCTATCTTGTGTGGACATGTACCGCAGCTCAACTCTTGTGTTTTAGGTTCTAGTCTATTAACAGCTATCAGAGATTTTGATCTTGCTCCCATGACAGGGTTATTTGCATTTGGGTTAGATAGATCTTAGTTGTATCCTTGCTGTTCTTGTGAAATTCCAGCTAGGGTGTGGAGCACAATGACTACTTTGCAGTGTCCAAGTGGTCTTGAAATTACATGTTTTTACAATGAGGATAAATATTAACTGGTTATGTTTTTTCTATATCCACTGTTTTTCTCTCTAGATATTTAAAACATGGTAGGTACTGTTGTATCTAGATAATCTTGATGCCAGTAGTCACTAGCCAAGTCCCTGATATAAGACACAGAAACCTAAACACAGCTCAGGATACTGGTTGCCAAATAGTTTCCACACGGGGTCCACTCTGACAACATAGAATAAGCTGATCACAGCAGTGCCCTGGTCATTTGGATGGTGAAGCTGGAGCAGATGTAGTTATGATAGCCTTACATCACTGGAGGATCTCTTCACAGCCTGGAGCCACGAGGCATGTGGTGACTTTGCTTTTGGGGACTGGATCACCTAGTGGCTTTTGTACTAGTGATAATAGTCTAACCCACACATTATTTAATTTAGTTTTTTAGATTTTTAATGCTCAAAAGATATGCCTCCAAAACTCTAGATATCCTAACATCTTTATAACACAATAAAGAAAACCTCAGCAGCATTCAAAGTCACCATTTCAGGAGGAACTGGCAAATAAGCTGTACCTGCATACACCATGATCACACCAGCCATGTCCATTACACATATTTGGACACTGCTGTCCAATATAGATGTTGTCTAAAGCCCATTCATCTTGGACTGTGTAGTAGCACTGACTCCAACGGAAACGCGTGGCACTGGACCTTAAAATCAATAACAACATTATTTGTAATGTTTTACCTGACTCTATGCAAGGGGCTAGAATTCAGCAAAACAGAAATACAGAATAAACCAGCATCTCAGTTCTGCTTGTAAGGGATTGACACAAATGAAGATAGATTTTTAACAACTAATTTTCTAGAGAACCACCTTTATGTGCAGACAAAAGGAGGGACAATTCAGTTATTCATGTTAGTCTATATTGGTAAAAACAAAGAAGAGTCCTGTGGCACCTTAAAAACTAACAGATTTATTTGGGAACAAGCTTCCATGGGTTAAAATCACTTTGGGTGTGTCTAGACTACAGGGATTTTTTGAAAAAAGTGGCCTTTTTTCGAAAAATCTTTACCTGAATCTAGACTGCAGCCATGTTCTTTTGAAAGTAAATTGAAAGAACACGGCAGTTTTTTCGACCGTGGAAAACCTCGTTTTACGAGGAATAACGCCTTTTTTCGAAAGTGCTCTTTCAAAAAAAGGTGCTATGTAATGCAAACTGTGCTTTTTTGAAAGAGAGCATCCAGACTTGCTTTTTCGAAAGTACTGGTTGTAGTCTAGATGCTCTTTTTCGAAAGAGGACTGCAATCTAGACGTAGCCTTTGTCAGATGCATAGGTCAGTGGGCAGGACAGGAAGTATAAAAGCTAGGACTGGAGCTCAGCTGGATGGCAGCAACCAGTGGAGCCAGATGCTTCCTGCTTGCTTTTGAGCTGGGAGACTGCTGCAGACCTCTGTGGAGCTGGGGATTGGCCAGAGCTGCCAAAGCCATCCACAGAGAAGTTGCCAGGTTGTTGCAGACCTTCTACCTTGATGCCCTAGAAGATCACCTATAGATCCAGGTATATCCCGAGGGGGAGATGGGAAGTGACCCAGAGACAGCAACCCCAGTCTGATTGCTTTGTTACTGGAGATCTAGTCAGCATGTTGCATCTGAATTCCCTGCTGACTTGCTACTGCTAGGGTTCTGGGCTGGGATGTGGTGAAGTGGGATTGGCCCATATCTCTCCTGCTGCTCCACCACTCCTCCTTCTTAGGCCAACAGGCCTGCATCAGCCTTCCATTCCACTGAGCTAGGACACTAGCTCTGCTCACCCCTTCCGAAACCCCCTAGACTGTGTTTGGGCACTTAACCCCTGCCAGAGCCTTAATGACTTAATGTCTCTTGTTGTCCTGCCGGATGGACTGGGACTCATAATGGTGTTTGCTACTCTGCCCTGACTGTAGGACAGGATACCTGACTGTGTGTTGCCTACTAATTCCATAATGATGGGCAAAAAACATGAACATATTGAAGCAAAATGGCCTTCCACAGACCCAAAGGGAGCAGAGGACCACTACCATGGACACACTGTAGTAGGAATAGGGCCTGAAACATAAGCCCTTATATTAGAGGCCTAAACTAAAGCAGTGGTCAAATCCTGCTGCTATGAAACAAAGTTGAATTGTGAGCAAGAGGCAGGCCTGGCTCACAGAATCTAGCAAGAACAGGGCTTATATTGAAACACACATTTGTATTTTATATATATAGACAGATTCCAAAAAGGTGGTACCTGAATATTTTGATACCAAATACATATCCCAAATATAACAGGAACACGCTGACCCATGTTAAGGATACGTTCAGAATAACAGCATGATAAATAGAGATAGTTTGATCTAACTAACATGCATAGGGTAATGAGTAGCCCATTTATATGTCGATGGGTGGCAACTTAATACATCAGGGTACGTCTACACTAGCTCGTTAGTTCGAGCTAGGAAGGGTAATGAGGGCAACCGGAGTTGCAAATGAAGCCCGGGATTTAAATATCCCGGGCTTCATTTGCACGTTCCCGGGCGCCGCCATTTTTAAATCCCCCTTAGTCCGAACTCCGTGCCCGCGGCTACACGCGGCACGGACTAGGTAGTTCGAACTAAAGATCCTAATTTGAACTCCTCGTGGAGTAACGGTAGTTCGAATTAGGATCTTTAGTTCGAACTACCTAGTCCATGCCGCGTGTAGCCGCGGGCACGGAGTTCGGACTAAGGGGGATTTAAAAATGGCGGCGCCCGGGAACGTGCAAATGAAGCCCGGGATATTTAAATCCCGGGCTTCATTTGCAACTCCGGTTGCCCTCATTACCCTTCCTAGCTCGAACTAACGAGCTAGTGTAGACGTACCCTCAGAGAGTGACACTCTGATACATCAAGGGCAATACACAATTTGTTTGTATTGATGTATAAAGATCTATCTCAGAGGCAACATCTCTAGTCAGCATAGGGAGCAATGGAAAGTCCTGCCACTGACTGAGCTCTGTCCATTGTCACAAACATACATGTCTTAGTATCTTCATAGAATCTGCCAGGTGCTATTACCATGCTTCATCAACAATAATCCTGGGTGGGTGCCTTCGCTGAAAGCAAGTCTGTGGATATATTGGGCAGTTTAATTGAGGTGTGCTATCTCTGTGATAAGCAAATACTTATAAAATAGTCAACAGGATAGTCAACTAGTTGCTCCCCCCCTTGCTGCCTCTATCAGATAGAGAGAGCAAGGAGGGGTGTAGAAGAGGGAGGTACTTCAAAATGGCAGTGCCGCTTGGAGCCTGGGATCAGCTGGGGAGTCCCTAGCTGGCCCTGGGCTCCATGAAGTGCTGCCCCTTTGAAATGCTGCCACTACGGCGTTTCAAAGGGGTAGCACCGTGTGGAGCCTGGGGTCAGCTGGTGTCCTGTTTCAAAGGGGCAGCACTGCATGGAGCCTGGGATCAGTTGGGGACACCAGCTGATCCCAGGCTCCATGTGGCACTGCCCCCTTTGAAACGCCACAGTGGTGTTTCAAAGGGGCAGCGCTGCCCTATCGACTAATTGAATAGTCGATGTAAAAATGCACTGACTATTTGATTAGTCAATTACACAATACTTAACATCTTTAAGACAGGACACTGAATGAATACACATGGAGCCTAACATCAGACCACACACACTACAAACTGATTGTTAAAATTTGTTTCTATTCACCTTTAATGCTGTTGGTACAGCTTTTTCACCTAAATGAACATTTTTTCCCATTCTCAGTAACTACTTTTCATAAAAAATAAATAAAACATTTTATAGTATATAAAGTTAATGCTCCCAGGCAGGTCTGCAGATTTCACAATAGCTATGAATGATCCATTAATATCTAACACATCATTTAATACACAGAATAAGGATTCCCTAAGTACGCACAGACACAACTGACCATAAACGTTCAGAGTGAGCTTTTACTGTTTATTTTGTCAGTGACCTGAAGATAATTGTGCCACAACTTCCCTCCATGCTCCCCAAAATCCTTTAAATTCTTACTGCTGTGTTTCTAAAATTCATTGAAGTATATCAAGGAACACTAAAGTTCACTGAACAATAGCGCTCCTCAAGGCACCTTCATCATTTGCACGTCACTGAGATGACAATTTATAATCCCACAAGAACAGCCATAAGAATCTTATTGCATTTGAGGAAATAACAACGTCACTGACCACAAGGAGAAATATTTTTGTAAAAAACTGTTTTTTAAAAGATAATGCATTCCCTTGCTTTTACATGATGATCAGAGTGTCACAAAACTCAATTGTGCAGCACTAGAAACCTGTGGAGGATATTTTCTAAGGTACAAAGGATTATTAGGGAACCTAACTTCCATGGAATGTTTTCTATTGTGTAAGTAGTAAGCATGAGTCCTATGCACAGTTTCCTGTAGCATAACAATCTAGATGCTACAGTATAAAAGGCATTCCCCTGATTTCTCCCAGTTGTCCCAACTGGCAGCCCATAATGCACAGCCTAGGGGGATACCATGACACATAGGGCTCAGAGAAGCAAAGAAATTTTACACCATTAGGCTCTCCACTGCTCTGCACAAGTGACAGGATCAGCAGACCCACTGGTAAACATTTACATGTCTTTTTGTGTTGAGAGTTGTGCAACATATGGGTTGTGGAATTTAAAAGTTCCTCCACATTTTATTCAGCAGCACGTCAGAGATGCTGTATCTGGACATGTATTACTCAGCACTGTAGCCAGGACCAAAGGACTGTGCAGGAGATGCTTCACAACTTGCCATCAGTGAGGGTATGTCTACACTGCAGAGTTTTTTCGGAAAAACAGCTATTTTTCCGAAAAAAATCCAGTTACATTCACACTGCAATCACATTCTTTCGAAAGAAAATCAAAAGAACACAGGGGTTTTTCCAATATTGGTAAACCTCTTTCAATGAAGAAAAAGGCATGTGTGGATGGGGAAGAGAGAGTTCTTTCGAAAGAAAAGGAAAGAGGAAAAAGCACAGGTGCCCTGGCGGCCACTCCATCCATAGTAATCACAGCTTAAACGTGAGATAGTGTCCATTCAGTGTGGACGCTATCTTTTGAAAAAGCAGATTGCTTTTTTGATGTGCTTTTGCTGTGTAGTCACTCTCTTTTGGAAGAATTTTTGTTGGAAGATCTCTTCCGGAAAAGCTTCTTCTGAAAGAAGCCTGCAGTCTAGACACAGCCTGACAGACCAATAGGTGCCATTGTATTTCACTCAAACAGAGGTGACAGTTCCCACAAGAAGTCGCCTCTCCTCCAGACATAACTTCCTGCGTATGGATCTGCTTCAGTGACATGCCCTGTGATTTTGAATGAGAAGTAGAGTGTATGCAGTGTGGGATTTGAGTACTGAGCAAGAGTAATGGAAGTAAATACATATTCTCTAATCTTATCATGGTGTGCGGGGCGATAGCTGCAACTCCAACCCCCTATTAAAGAGTGTTGTAGCTAAAACTTGGTGCATTGATTCAAAAGGAAATCCTTTAATCCAACAGTGGCATGAAATTTCTCGTATTTCCAGGGGGTAAGTATGTTGACTTGAAATTTTTTAGGCTTGTAGAAAAGTGGCCAAAATTTTATTATAAAGAATTTATGTGAAAAGAGCTTGATCATTATGTCAGAAACTGAGAAGTGGATGATCAGACCTAGTGGTTGAAGCTGCAGTGATCAGGCCTAGTGGTCAGGCTGGGGACCAGAGCCAGAGTCAGAGCAGGAATCAAGCATGGGGTTGGAACAAGGCTGTCAGAACCACCAAGTGGCAGGGGACATTCCCAGTGAGATAGTGACATTAAGCAGACTGGAGTGGCTGCTCTCATTTGGAGCTTATATTTGGTGGCTTTGGGGGTCACCTGGTTAGAGCTGCACCTGTGGACAGACTGAGTCCTGAATGACTGATGTGGAGCCCTCAGATAATCAGCCTCAGAGATGATTAATCAGGCTCAGGCTAAGGATGACCCATCAGGTTAGCAGCACCTACTGGGTACATGATCAGAGATGACTCATTACATTTATCCCCAACCCCATCCAAAAAATGGCTACCGTGGGGGGTCTTTGCTCCAGGCTTATTAGGGTGTAATTGATGGAATTCTCAAAGTGGGTTGGGCGCATGTATGTTTTCAGTGAGCTCCCACAAATGATCAGCTGGACCATAACACCTGTCCCCCAATCAACAAGGTACATGAGCATTCCAGGGGTCTTCATGTCAGGTGCTGGGCTGGGCACAAAAGGAGGCAATCTTCTCAAAGTGTCAGAACCTGATGCATGGTCAGGCTTTGGAGTTTCAACAGCAACAATCATCGTTAGTGGTTGGGGCAGCAGCAGTCAGGAACAGTGGTCTGGCCAGGGACTTAAAACAGGGATCTGAGCAAGATTTCAGAATGGGTGGGACCAAGGCTGGAGCAGTCTGTCAGAACCACCAAGTGGCAGGGGAGTGGCCAGCAAGATAGTGATGTTAAGGGACTGGAGTGGTTGTTTTCATTGCCTACATTCTTGGCTCTGGGCTCACTTGGCTAGACTTGTGGATTGGCTGAGCCCAGGCTGACTGTTGTGAAGCCCTTAGGTCAGTGGTCCCCAACCTTTTGGGACTGCCAGGCGCCCAGGGGCGGGGCTGCTCACGCACTGTGTGCCCGGGAGCGGGGCCGCCCATGTGCCACATGCCCAGGGCCGGCACCGCACATGTGCCACACGCCCGGGGCAGGAGCCGCCCATGCGCCATGCGCCTGGGGCTGGCACCATGCATGCGCTGTGCGCCCGGGGCAGGAGCCACCCATGCGCCATGCGCCCGAGGCCGGCACCGCGCATGCGCTGCGTGCCCGGGGCAGGAGCCGCCCATGCGCCATGAGCCCAGGGCTGGCACCGTGCATGTGCCGCGCTTCCGGCGCAGGGGCAGCCACCGCGCATGTGCCGCGCGCTGGGGGCGGGGCCGGCCCAGATCATGCGGCAGGCGCACATAAATGCCCCGGCGGGTGCCACGGCGCCTGTGGGCACCACGTTGGGGACCACTGCCTTAGGTAATCATGCTTACCTAATGCTGAGGGATGATTCATCAGGTGCAGGCTGAGAGATGAGTCATCAGCTCAGCAGCACTCCCCAGGCTCCACAATGACACACTAGGACTGGAACAGAATGTGGTGGGGGGGATGTGGGAAAGAGTGTTGTCGTTTTGTTAAAAAAGAAAAAAAGCTTCTCAGCCATTATTCTGGAATATCAATAAGCAAAACAGCTCAGATTAGTTCCACAACATAGGGGTAAACTGGACAGAAGTAATTGGAAGGAACCCATGAAAATGAACAAGACTGTCACATGGCTCTGAATAATAAGAGCCAAACCTCAGGGAAGCTCATGATACCATCTACATATTTTGTTAGTCTTTAGAATCTGGTATTGGTCATGTTCCTTTCCAAGTGCTAACTAATGGTTCTTACCAGCCTCTTATAACTACTCAGTCTTTAAGATGCTACTACACTGTTTGTTGTTTTTTAAGTTTTTCCTGTTACAGACCCACTCCAGCTATCCCTCTGAAGCTTATCTACTCACTGTCTTTTTTTCTTCCTGCCCTTCAGTTATTTTCCTTCTTCCCCTCTCCCTCCTTCCCTTATTTATCCTTGGATCTGGACTTCCAACACTCCTGTCATCTGAAGAAGTGAGTTGTACCCACGAAAGCTCATGATACCATCTACATGTTTTGTTAGTCTTTAAAGTGCTACTAGACTATATGTTGTTTTTTAAGTTTTTCCTGTTACAGACTAACTCGGCTACCCCTCTGAAAATAATGAGTGTTATATATCTAGATAGCTGTCTGAATTAAAGAAAATGTATTTAGACTAAACTCTTGATTGCAAGAGCAGTAACGGAAAAGCCAGTCCCTCCCATGCTTTTTGAAAGCTCTTCAAAGCTACACTGTAGCTCAAGGTAATGACAGGCATAAGAGGATTACTCTATTAAAAATGGTAATCAAGATTTTAAAAAGACCATGTTAATTAAGGAAAAAAGAATAGACGGCAGAATGTCAGCTGCATTCTCAATGATAAAAAACTGGCTGACTGGACAGTCACCATTTGGCCACCTACTAAAACAAACAAACAAAAAATATAATACCAAAGATTTATATAAAAATAAATACTGGGGAAAAACATCTTTAATTTGTCACATTTGTTTCTCAAATTCTGTACTTTTTTATGGCTAGAAATCAGTTATTGGCTTCTTGCTGTGATTACTTTTGAGTGAGATTACATTTGAATAAGTTATTGTTATGGCATTACAGTTACAAAAATGAAAGACATCATACCGATTCCCAAATGCAGAACATGGTACTGCAAGCAAAATACTCTCCTTTTTCTTACAGAATTTTGTGATATGTGATTTAAAATAATGCTGCATTCTCCCCTGGTATTAAAGAAATTTGAGGAGCCAATGCAAATTTGAGGCTGATAAAAATACATTAGCTGTCTTCTGAGATACTGTAATTACATTTACTCAATTATCCCTGAAACCCTCATTCAGTCATTAGGTGTTGATTTGTTTATGAAGTCAGCAAACTGACAGCTGTTTGTTTCTCATTAAAGCCTGTTCTTATGTAAATGTCTTTCATAAAACTGAAATAAATTTTCATCGGTGCTAGAAATGTTCAATTAATATACAATACAATTCCAAAGAACAGGTGCATACATTTGATTTTTCCAATGCAATTTGATCCCCTATAACAGGTTTTCTAACCCAACAGATCTCAGTTAAAACAGAGACCTTATAAAATCATGATTGCTTGGAAGCGCTACATTTAAAGATGCATATGTCAGTATAAAAATGCCAGAAGATTAAAAAAAGTTTATGCCACAGAGAGATACTGTTTAAATGACTGGAAAAGGAAAATCATCCAGTCCCAAGGTGAACATGTTTCAAGTCTAGTTCCTTGTTCAAAGCCTCAGCAAAAGGACTTTGCATCCAGGAAAAACTCTCCTCCTGAAACTTGAGGTGGAAATATAGAGCATCCCTGCATACCCTGGCCCAGGGCTGGGCAAAATATGGCCCATGGGCTGGATCCAGCCCTCCAAGGCACTGGATCTGGCCTGAGGATGCAGCGGGAAGCTCTAGTCTCTGCTTGCCTCGTCCCATCTGCACGCTGCTCAGAAAAGCCATTTCTCTTTCACAACTATGAGCCTGGAGCGGGGAGGGTGGAAGGCTTCATGCGCTGCCCCAGCCCCTAGTACAATCCCATTGGCCAGTTTCTGGCCAATGGGAGCAGCCTATTTGAATAACAGGCAGCACACAAAGCACCATGCCTCCCCTCCTCTCCGGCTCGTAGGTATTCACACATGCATATGGCCCCTACAGCCTGTGCAGGGGCAGGGCAGGCAGGCAGGCTGCCTCAGATACATGTTGGGCTGCTGGCCGGGAGTCACCCAGGTAAGTCTCCCGGCCAGAGCCTGCCTCTGGCACCCCAGACCCTCCCTTCCTCAACCTTCTGCCTCCCACTCCTGCCCCCGCTACTCCACATAACCCAGACCCTCTGCCTTCCTTGCACCCATATCCAGCATCCCAATCCCCTGTCCCAGATCACAATCCCCTCCTGCCCTAGGTCACAACCCAAACTGCTGTACCCTCTCCTGCACCCTAGTCTCCTGCCCCAGGTCATGACCCCTTCCTACCCTAGGTCACATTCCAAACTCCTGCAATCGAGTCCCCTGCCTTAGGTCAGAATCCAAACCCCTTCACCACAGACCAGTGCTCCAGGTCTCCTTCACCCAAACTCCTTCCCAGACCCCACACTCCCTCCTGTACCCCAGTCCTTTACCCTAAACTTCCTTCTGCACTCAATCTCCATCCCAGATCCAGCATCTCCTCCATTAATATCATGGAAGAGTGCAGCTCTTGACCACTTACCAAATTCTTGGAGTGACCCCCCCCAATCAAAAATTATTGCCCACCCCTGCACTGGGTTGACTAGATGCACCTACTGCTACATTTCCCTCTCAGAAAACATACAGAATTAACAGTTATAATAGTAAAAATACATATGAATATGAGATTAAATGATTTCCAAATGGAAAAGAAAAAGAACTGCTACTGTTTTTAAAATCTGGATTTATCCTGTGTTAAATTGTGCTCTCAGATACTAACATGGCCACATATGGGCTCCACCGGGCTGCACTAGGGCTACCCAGAGCTTGGTCCAGGTCATTAGTGTGGCCAGAGGGTGAACAAGTGGGTAAGGACAGATCAGAGGGGCATGGAATAGGTGATACCATGGCTTTGCTACCCCCTGTATGCTGCAGAGTAGAAAGGGCTGACACGCATACTCTCCCATCCTCTAGCAGAAGTGGGGCCTGGAACAGTTCTTTGCTGGGCTTCTCCCTGGGCTATGCAGCTTACAGCAGGGCCTAGTGACACAATAAAACTGGAGGGAAGGGGACATAAATGCTAGACTTCTTTTCACAGCTCTCTTAATTGCTGCCTACAGATGAATGTTTTCTCTTGGCTCTTTTAAAAAAAGAAATTAGGAAAATGAAACCAGCTACCAACCCTGTACTGCCTACTCAGGAACATCTGCCCTCCCATCCTTGATATAGTTGAGGAGCAAAATTGTGGGCTGTCTTTAGAGGAGACACATCTCTCCCTACAAGAAATATCTGCACACAATCAGGGAAACATATGGATCTAGCATTCCTTTGTACACTAGGCAGAGGCCCAGGTAACATCCCTAGCAGTTCTCCTTTATTTGGGTTAATGTTTTGCATTCATGTACATGATGCTACTAATATTAGCCTTGGGGGAAGGGCAGTGCACGTTGTTACTTTTTGGAGCAATATCAAAGAATATGCAGAGCATATTCCCTGCCCGTTCTCCTGAGCCATCCTATTCAGTGCAGCCCAGACTGGTCAGGCCCCCTACACAGCCAGTAACAACCAACAGAACACCTCCTGCTTGTAAAGGTAGAAATTTCCTTTACTTCCCCAAACAAAAACTAGTGTTAGAAATGAGAGAGAGAGGTAGTTGTGTCCCATCCCTGCTCCTTACTGATAACATCCTCAGTATCAGCTGAGAATAGTATGGAGTATTCACTTTATTTTTTGGTGGACAGCATGCCATTACTTCTCCCTTTCTGCTCAACTGGAATACTCAACAACATTATGTCATAATTTACTAAAATATATATTTTTATAAACAGGAAGTAATGTACAGCACCCATGCCTGCTTGGTCTGATACTCTATCTTCCTTTAATGGCAACTAGACAGGCTAAAGATTGATGAGTCTCCTAAAAGAGAGACGTCTTTTAGCTCATGCAGTAGCAACTCATACATCAAAATTCAGAGGTCCTAGGTTTGATGCCATGCGCTACCGATTGGGGTCTATCAACATTGCAGTGATAAATTCATACCTTAATTATATACAGAACTCAACTAAGAGAAGTAAATCCCTTCAGACCGAAGATGAAATGTGATAAATTTATGACTTTTGCATGGCATAAACCAGTAACTTGACTATTATTTCACTTTGTCTCTTTCCTTTAAACAAGTCTCCTAAATGGAAGATGGAATCATTTTCTTCTGTTTTCACATATGTCTAGAAAACCTAAAAGGCCCAAATAAAAAATGCCCATATTAACACCACTTACACATTTTCTATAATAACTTTGGATACCAGATACATCGTGCCATTGAGTTTAAAAACAAAATATTTTGCACCTGAACCCTGCAAAGTGCTAAAAGCCCTGCTTGCAAGATGCTGAATCTCCTTGGGCCTCTTAGAGTTGACATCTGAGGCTGTTCAGCATCTTGAAGGATGAGGATGACTATAATTTACTGTTTGTTCATTGGCCTTTGAATTATGACGTTTGGTATTTTCTGACCAATATTTTACACAAAATATGTGGAGATGTGCAAATGAAATCACTTGAAGCCAGTCTATGGAGAATACAGAAAAATGTCAAAGAACAGAAAAACAATGACAAATTGATCTATACCGGCTTTAATTCCAACTGCTATGATACACTGGGTTTGAAGATAAGCAAGGAGTAATTCTAACTGAAATGATGGAGTAATTTAATTCTTAAATGAAGGAATCTGTGAAGATTAATCAGACATATGATAATCTATTATTTGAATATTATAGTAAAGTGTTTATGATAAATAATGTAGGACACCATCTCGTTTGGCTTTTCTGCATATTTTTATTTCCCTAACAACTATAATCTCAAGAAGAAAGAACAGGGTAGGACTTTTTAATCATTTTGCTTTTTGCAAAAGGGAATGATATTCTTAAAGATCTCTGGAGTACAAGAGGAAAAAGGTGAAAATTCCTGGAAATAAACTATTAGTTAATGTTTGTACAGCACTTCAGAAGGCATAAATTGCTATAAAAAGAGAAAATTATTATTATTAATAAAACATTTTGTGAGTGGCTCCTTCAAAATAATTGGGTGTTGTTCCTGCATTGAGCTCTGTGTAGGTAGATCCCTATGCTGATGCAGAGCTCATTAAAAGATCAGAGGCTTTGTGCGTTAGGCGAATAATTATATAAAAAATATGTAGTTTCTTACCAAGTTTTCTGTGGTAACAGGGCTGTAATTCTCCTCCACTGCATGAATTCACTGGAATGGTAGATACTTGCTGATGTAAACTCCTGACAGCTAGGCATACTTGGAAGGCATTCCTTAGAGCAAAACATTTCAATATCAGGTTTAATCTGGAGGCAACATTAGGAACTGAATTCTTTCTGGAAGTGAAGGTGAATCACATTCAGTGAATCCGGAGGCTGTGTGGTCCAGATGTCAGAGCAAAGAATTGAGAGCCAGAAGGATTCTAAGATGAGCCTAAGGTTTTCTTTGATAACCTAATAATAGTAACAGGTTAGGACAAAAGAGACCATATGGCCCATTTACAGCAGATCTGTCTAGCATTAGTACATTGTGATGTTTTCTCCTTCATGTGGATGTCTAATTATATTCTTCAATATGTTCACAGATGCCTTTGGTATAATTTTACAAAAACTCCTTAGTGTCCTTTTGCTGCCCCCCTCCTGTATGTGATTCTTTAACATACTCAGGCAGTTTAGCTATGGACTCGTATTTAGAATGTTATTCACTTCTGTCACCTCACCTCTTTTAATAGTGAAAATAAATGCAATTTCATTATCTTTTCTGGTTCCTCTGTATCATTCCTGTAGTTGTACACTGAGGATGTGGTTTCAGTGTCATTATTATAGTACAGCCCTCAAACAGTATCTTCTAAATTGTTTATTTCCCTTTTTATACATGCAAGTATTCAATTTCCTCATTCTACTGCTATTGAAAATTTGCCTCATTATTTTAACTTCCTGCCCTTTATCATGTCTTCAGGTACTGTTTATTATTCACTTTTTCAGCATAATCCCTTTTTTTTCTAGTTTTCAGTCCTACCCTCACTACTCTGTGCTATATTTCCTAGTGGAAAGAGCAGGAAACTGGGAGTTATGACTCTGGTTCTTTTCCCAGATTTTCTTCAGAACTGTTGTGTAATCTTGGCCAAAGTAATCAATGATGCTGTGCCTTAGTTAATTTATATGTAAAATGGGTATAATATATTTCTACTTTACAAACAGGCTATAGGCTTTTATACTGTTTTATGTAAATAACAACCTGAACGTCTAACTCTGTTATAGGAATGAAAAGCTTGGTTTACTTTTGTTAATGATAATTGTGTTTAAAAGCTAAATTAAGAAATAATTAATAATATTTTGTCTGCATTTCATCTGTAGATACCAATTTCAGGGGTCCACCTGCATGGAGCTGCTTATAGTATGGACTCTCAGACTGAGAGTTCTTTGAGGCAGGGGCCTGACTTAAATGTAATACACCTAGTACATCTTCAGTGCTAAATAACTAGTAATAGAATCATAACTTGAAAATACTTTGTGACTGAGAATATTTGTTATTAAAGTACTTCAATATATATCCATGCTTTGCAATAATCTTTAGAGAAATAGGAGAATCTAAAGTCACCCTATCTATTGGCCAAAGCTCTCATACCTCTGTTATGTGATTTTCAACATTTCTTCTGAAGAAAGAGATTCCTTCTAGCAATTTCCCAAACATTTTCTCTTATTCATCTCTCATAAAAGGCGTGATAAACACAGTCTGATGATCAGTTAGTGAGAAGCAAAAAGAATTTTTCAGACATTTTAATTAAGTAGTGCTTTGTTTACCATCTAGATTACCTCTTTGCAGCATACTACAAATAACCTCCACTCTTATCCTTTCATCATGGTAACACCTGGTGATGTGGGAAAAATGATTCAGCTGCAGGCTCTTCCTCTGCACTCAATTGAGATAGGACAAGGACGTTGAAAACTAAGGGGAATTGATCTTTCTTTATGACAAGGGCAAACTCCAAACACCTGCCAGAAGGATCTATTTGTAGAGACTATTACAGCACTTCTAAGTAGAAGTGACATAAACATTATTTAAGTACAGTATGTATTGCTTTGTTCTGAATACTATTTCAATCAATGAAGCATTACAGAGAGGGAGAATAATGTCATGTTTAAACATTAGGCTACTGCTGTTTATCTACTATGTCCACCAAAATAAAGTACCAAGACACAACATGACAGACTTTTTTTATTGATCCTGAAAACTGCTCATGAAAAGTGCTGGATTGGGGTCCTGGACTCTGAAATCCTCCCTGCATATCTGCAGGACAAGTACTCCACAGTACATGTTAAACCTGGGAGCTCAAGAAAAAGATGTTAGTTAACCCTCTTGGCTAGTCAGGGTTTGGCCTCTTTGTTGACATCGACAAAAAGGATGCATTGGTGCTTCATTTGCAATAATTGCACTATTATTATAGGAAAGGATTAAGTCTATCAATTTACAAAGGCAAATAACAAGCTTGAGATGGTGATCACTGTTGATCACTATTGCTCTAGTCTGGCAGAAAGAATTTATGCAAAACTATATTCCAGCAAATAGCAAATATGTCTTACTACAGTAGTAGCATGGTAAAAGTGTGACCCACTATGAGGTAGTGTTGGTAAACACTCTTTTTTCCCCTCTGTAAATAAATCAATTTCTTCCCAATTTTGTATTTCAGACTTCCAGAAAATGTTCTTCCATGTGTTATGAAAAGCAGTTTGAAGAGTACTATCTGTCCCTCCAATTCAGGACTTCCATAAACGTAGCTTCAGTTGTTAGATAACCTCAAACACATGAGCTCTGTGAGTGGATGCCACTAAACAAAGAATTTACTAACCAATCTGCCTTACCTCCTGAATAAGGTGCCAAGTCAGGCCATGGTTGGTGGAGTATTCCAATTTCACCTGGTTGTCCATGTGAGGAGTAAACTGCTGGCCACAGCCCATCACCAGGTTGAACTGTATCATATATGAAGCTCCAATTTGCATGGACTGTGTTTCTACATAACGCATGCTAGAGGTCAATTTAGAATCTCCTGTAAAACTGAAAGATAAGGCAGAGAATCAGAATTAATTTCTGAAATAGCTCAAAAAGGTAACATTCTGAAAGATTATGGAATTAATTATAGCTTTATTTCTGAAAACCTTTCATTCTGAGGACTGTCACATAAGAGAGGGACCCAGACATGGTCTTCACAGTCCACAGACCTCACCACTGGACTATAAGTTATTATGAGAACCACTGGACTATAAGTTATTATGATATTATTTGTGTTCCATTAATGTCTGGGAACCCCAATCAAAGATCAGGTATGTACAGATAAGCAAAAAAGAATAAAGCCATCAGGACAGTTGCACTGCAGCCCGACTACATCTTTGGCAACCAGCAGTCATGTGGCCCTCCCTGAGAGCAGCCGGGCAGCCACCACGCAGCCCTGGCTCCCCCACTCTCCTACCAAGCCCACCACCAGCAGCAGCTTACCTTCCATGTCCAAGGAAGGTGAGTGCTGCTGTACGAGGCGGTGGGTGGGATTACAATTCTTTGTGCATGCCCGTGCAGGTGCGCAACCTAGAAGGAACACTGAGTGGCTGCCATATTTGGTTCCAGCGTGAGCCATATTTGGTTTGTGAACCATAGGTTGCCGACCCCTGGGCTAGATGGTGCTTGTTTCTGCCAAGTGGGGACTGGATTTGACAACTTCTTGAGGTCCTTCCAGTCCTATGATTCTATGATTAAAGCTATGATCACTACCTCCTTTCCCATTACTTTTCCCTACAATTCTCCAGTGTACCTGTTTACTGCTGTATTTTACTTCTAGTATACTTAAAGTTTTCTTTGTGTGCTGAAACAAACAGTTGGAATATATTTGAAGATGTTATCAAAAAAGAGACTAATGAACCTAGGTACAAAAACAAATAGAAAGAGACATACATGAAGTGTGTTTAAAAACACTGTTTTATAAACATTAGTTGTGAACTGAATTCTAGTTACGTATATAATTACAGATGAGCAAGCAGAGAAATAGCCAACACCCCTCTGTATCTGTACCCAACACCCACCTGTACAAAATAATCATTCTACCTGCAAGCACTCTGTACTAATTGATACTTCTGGGAATGGTATCACAATGAATGTCAGCCCATTGTTGTCTTTGTAAACTGGGATGGGATTTGCAGATTTGCTACACTTTCAAGGCCAGTACTTTCAGGAATAATAGAAAGCCACATGGATATAACACTCAATATGTCCTGGATCCCTTACATACATTTAATGTACCTACTATTATAAAGAATATGGCTCAGGTATCAAACAGATTATAAACAGCAAATTTAGATTGTCTATTGTACATAATCCCCCAAAACAAAATCAAATATTCCTAAAATAAAATTGGGGATTATTGAAGAATTTTTCCCAAAATTGTATGCAGAAATAGTTTCAGATTTACAGATTCTGAGCCAGAAATGAAAGCCTCACAGATAATTAGAGGCAATCTTCTCACCACTGAAAATGTGCTTAGGATGACATGCTATAAAATGATTTATTTCATATTGACTATACTTGTTGTAATGAAAAAGCAATAGTCAGAGTATTCCCAAGAGAACAGTTTCAGTGCTACAGCAACCCATGCTCATGGAAAGTCATGAGTTAGAAAATGAGAACCAAATGGACTCCCAGCTGGGAAAAGCCAACAATAATTAATTAAACTACCAGCCATTTGTATGGACCTGATATAAGTTTAAAAATTTCCCTTGAGAGAAACAAGGTCAGTGGAGGGCATAGTTCATGTCTTACAATGAGCCTGAAGAATACTTATGTAGCAATAAAATGTTGGTATTCCAAAAGCTTTACTTATTTATTTGGTATAAGGAAAACATCAACACTTTTATCACCATAGAAAACTAGTGACATGGCTGTAAATAAGAGTGTGAATTCAGTACAACATCTGTTTTTAAAATTTTAATGTGGGCTTAGAGGAAAATAAAGCAAAACTTTGCTTTCCTATCTAATCTTGAAAAATCATGTACATGACATATCTCTAATGACTAGAGAGGAAGAACAATGTCATTAAAGAGCTTTCATGCTAACTCTTAGATTAAAAACATGCGAACAATTTGAGCCTTGCCATGTTAGCCCATTTTAATGAGTGGTGAGTACCTTCTTGTCCTTATTAAAGTAGTTAATGCTGCTTCTGTAGTCTCATTATCACTACCACAGAACATTGTGTGTTGTTCCCACAGCCAAGGCAACTCCTTATAGTTTGAGAGATGATCAGAAAGTCAAATAAGATTACTCAAATATACTTGTTAATAAAACTCCAATGGCACTATTTTAGGTGTCCATGGGGATTCTGCAATTATTTACATTTCCTTGAGGGTTCTTATAATTACTATGATTGTATTTTATCAAAGTAAATGTTTCTACATCAGTTAAAGCTGTAGTAGGTTAAAAATGTTACCCATACTCACATGAAACTACTTTGCTTAGGGTTTAATCAAAGCACAGAAATTAATTTTCAATATATTGGGCAGGAACTGAATTGCACGTGCAGTTCTCATCAAATGTAAATCTCTGTGCAGTGCAGTGTAAAATTTATTCCTTATTATGAAATGGTCATTGGTTCTATTGTTAGTGACGTGTACATGGAGTATGATTACAATGAATAGCTACCAGAAAGATTAATGTGCGGAAATCAATTAGCTATTATTAGTACAAGGAAACCAATCACTTTGTAGATTACTTACTTATTATACTAAAATTAATTACTTAAATCACAATACAAATGATTGATGTTCTCACCAAAGGGTCCAGTCATGGCCACAGCATGGTTGAACATTTCCCAGGTAGAATCCCAGAGACTGAGTGACTTCTACTAGGTTGGTGAAGTCTAGACTAATGCTGTTGAAAAGTACAGAGGTCATGATGATCTCATCAATAGCCCATACATCTTCTCCCTGAGAGGAGTGATACGGTTGCCACCATCTGAACTGAATACCAAACTGTCTTGCATCTTCCGGTAGCTCCACAGAAATTATTCTGAAAAACAAATCCAAGTTCTTATTCAAACTGTCATTATACATAATTTGAAGGGAATCCAAAATGGTTCCTTTTTCTTTTAAAGTACACATTGAATCTGAAGATTGTGGTCTAAATTCAGACTGAGGCCTACATGGGTTTCTACTGTTGCAGATATGGCACGAAGAGTGGGACTCAAAGGCAGAAAAAGTTAGGGCTGGGCAGTTGGAGTTGAAAAAAAAAAGCTATAACATCTTCTCTGCCATGGGATCTTGGCCTTGCAGAACCCACACATCTGTAACACTGGATGCAGCAGGTGCAGCAAATGAGCCTAAAGGTTCCAATGAGACAGTCCACTCCCACAGTAGTTTCTGTCATGCTGCTAAGAAGAAGCCCCAGGCAGATTTTAAAGCTTCCCTTCCATGTGAGAAACCTGGCGGGAAGGCAAGTGAATTCAACATCTCTTGCTGCCTTAGAACTGAAATCTGAGCTACAACACAGCAGTCCATATTGGCACAAGGTGGGGCAATATGCATCTCCCACCATCAGATTCAATGTTGCAATCCCTATGCATTTTGTTTTGATCTGATAAGACACGTGGGGCTTGTGCACTCTACTCTATAGTGTAGGAATACTTTTAATTTCAAATTTATTTTCATTGCAGCATACAGTGAAGTTGTGCATTCACGTAGAAGAACTAACCATAGCAAATTCTCAGCTTGAGGACTAATCAAGATTAATCTTGTCAGGTAGAGAGATTATGTGTAGTCTTGTGTGGCATATACATTTCTTTTATTGCTGTGTAGAAATTTTATTGTAGGTTAGTCCCATGAGCTTACTATCCTGTGCAAGGTCACTTGATTTGTCATGGCAGCTATGACAACAAACCTGTACTTGACAAACTGTGAAGAAAATTAAGAATAATATCTAATTTCCAGGAGCAATTATCGTTTACATCAGCAGGGAGCATACATTAATTGCCACGGCAATGACACCTTCTTGAAAGTTCCATAAATCATGAGTACCATGCTGTCCACATACAACATACAAGGTGAGATGTGAAGCAGAATGGCAAAATGGACATTTGTCTCCATCAGTGTACAATTAATTGCAGGCAATGGGATTTTCAGTAAGTTTATACGGAGGTTCATGTTTTTTTCTTTCTTTTTAAAGAGGAAATTTAAATAAAATAGCAGGCCAGATAAAACAACAAGGAATTCAATGGCACTAAAAATCCAGATAAAGTGAAAACATAATTTTATACTCTCAGCACTCCAGATTTTATGATTATTCAAAGCTTGTGGTGTAATCTTTTGTTCCTTGTGATGTGTGAAAATGTCTTGTACCTT
This sequence comes from Pelochelys cantorii, assembly GCA_032595735.1. Classification (NCBI taxonomy): domain Eukaryota; kingdom Metazoa; phylum Chordata; order Testudines; family Trionychidae; genus Pelochelys; species Pelochelys cantorii. The sequence goes on along the minus strand of CM064326.1, from coordinate 323,803,291 downwards.
TAGGTATATTTGCCCAAAACAAAACAGTGAAAACCACTTGCTCAGTTGTCTTTGTGAAACCTAATATATGCATTAAAACTGATGTGTATTATCACATTTATTTTAAAGAAATAACTGTTAATTGATTAGCAGGAAAAATCAAATTGTGTGACAAAACAAGTGACTTTTGGGAAGCACTAGGAAAGAAATGAAGATTAGAGAGTCAGGATAAACCATTTGCAAGAAAAGCTTTATTGAGGTTCTTGCCTCATGAGATGGCATCCAGGATTGTCAAGCACAAACCGTTTGTGAAACAGCTACACTAAAAAAAAAAAAGCTCAGTTATAAATATGGATGAATATTTAAATAAGACAGAACATCAACTGGGTTGCTATTAGTGAATGGTAATGTGATGCTGTAGGATCTTCTCACAGGCTGATTGAACAGGTTATGCACATGTGTTTCTTTATGATTGGACACAGGAAGATGAAACAGTCTTCTTGGGCTTTAAGAGCATCCATGGAACCACTCCACAGCTACTATTCAGGGCTGTGGTAGTGTCTACAGAGAATTTTTTGTTGGGGATCTGTGTAGTGGATTTAAGGACTTAACCATTTCATAGCACATGAACATGCAGGATGAATGAAATCTCTCTGTGTGGCCTTTTTGCTGGCACTTTCTCTAACCCCTTGCAATACAGCCAAACCTGTTCTGCCCCTTCAGTGGCAGATTTGTGAATTTCTAAATAAGGGTGGAGAGGCACTAAAAAGGTTCTACTGAACAAGAGATTAACTTCAGCTCACTTTTCTCTCCTTGGTTTCAAACCAAAGATGCATTTTTGAGAAAGTCTGTGAAAATCTGTACAATTGTTTTAAAGTTAGGTGAGCAGAAAATATGCATCTTCTACTTTAAAAATGAGGCTACTTTAAAAATAAGGAAACTGAGGCACAAAGTGTTTAAGTGAATTGCCCAAGGTCACACAGGAAGGTCTGTGGAACAAATAAGACCCAGGTCTCTTAATTCCCATGTTCACTAATCAATTACAAAACCAACCTTTTCCCCAGAAAAGAAAACCTTGTCCACAAGTGGTATCAAACCTACAACCTTTGGTATAGGTTTTTTGAGGCATACATGACACTGAGGGGCTGAACTTACACTGAAAGCCAAAGAAGTTTTTGTACATAGTGGTTTGTTTTCATGAGCCAATAAAATGAAATAAGCTGGAGCGAGCTAGCACTGGTGTGCCATTAAAGAACACTACTCAGCATATAACAAGGAGCACTGCACAAAGTAGGACTTTCTAAGAACACAGTTCTATTTTAGTGTCTGACTTCTGCTATTTAATTCATTTTGCATCTTTTAAATTCAAATAAGTAGTTATTCCTAGCTGGCAAATCCTAAAAATAGTCCCTATGCATATCACAAATATATTGATGATAATGGAAAATCCACTAATTACTTGCCTGTTAAAATAAACTACTCACCCTCACAACAGGGGACAAATAGAATATTGAACACTGAAAGGCTATGTAGTGCATATGTTAACATGCAGAACCTGAATGTATTTACAGTTACAACAGTTTCTCTTGTCTGAGTTTGATATGTAAGGGGTAGATAAAAAGATGGGGATTCTTGCTGATGACTTTTCCACCACAGAGAAGAAAAGCATTCTTAGTACCATTACCACATACCATTAGGTTTTTTAAAAACCAGCTGAGAGACCTTTGCTCTGATCTCATTCTTTCAAGCTATGCACATACCTAATATTGAAAAACCACTGCTGTTCTTAGAAGAAAAATGTTGCTGTCAAATAGCAGTAGATTAAATGCACTTTTCAGCAGAATACTAAATATGCACTTTTTTCATATGACTGAAGATTCATTAAATTTCTGGATACAGATTGACTGCTAAACTTTATACCAGTCCATCTGTTACAAAAAGTAGACATTTTTAGGCAGCTTAACATACAAAGGTAGAGCTTTCTTCATGTTCTTAATCATAATCATTGTCAACATACCTTCCTGTTTGCCTGTCTTTATTTTTTCCATTTTCCCATAATCTATATTAAAAAATCCCATGGGAAAATTTTTATAACATGCACTTTTCAATCATATATTGGGTATATGTTGAGCCTAATCCTTAGTGCTACAAGAACAATGGAAGCTAAACTGCTTATACTGATGATCAAATAGAAAAAAGGTCTATAATAGCAATGTAAATTACTACATTTATATATGAAACTTGATTAATATCAGTTAATGGGATGTGCATTTCCCATTTTATGGTAAAAAATTAATACCACCGTATATTAAAAACCTTTAGGGAAATATAAATCCTACAGCTGTAATTTTTTATCATATAAAATATATATGTGACCATGACAAAGGAAGTGAAAGAAAATTGTGGAGTAGGATTATTAGCACTAGGGTTTACATAATCACTTTCTAGGAAATATTAAAAACTTCAGAAATTAAAACCTACATAAAAGACAGCCAAAGATAGTCATTGCCCTCATTTTATGGTATACTACTTATTACTCCCAATAAATATTTTAACATTATAGAATTGTTTCCACTGTAATATTCTTAATACTTTTTTCTATTGTGTAGTTATTATATTAGTGGGAAGAGTTAATCAAATCTTTCCTTGATATAGCCTCAACTGTATTTGATAAATGTACATTTTTATTACAATTTAACAGCAGTCAGCAAGCAAGGCAAAACATATAGATGTGTAAGAATTTAGTTTTCTGTTTGGATGGCTCATGATTTTCAGGGTTTCCCTTAAGAACCTGGGACATCCTTATGGTTAGACCATGCCCATGCCATCTTCTTGGGCCCACAAACTCCTAAGCTTTGTCTACACTGCAGGGTTTTTGTGCAAGAAGCCTTTTGTGGAAGAGTTCTTGAGCAAAAACTTCTTGTGCAAAAATGTGTCCAGACCTCAAAATGCATCACAAAAGTGATGTGCTTTTGTGCAAGAGAGCGTCCACACTGCATGGACACTCTTGCGCAAGAAAGCTCTGATTGCCTTTCATGGAATGGCCGTCAGAGCACCTGTGCTTTTTCTGATAGGGGTTTCTTGCACAAAACCCCCCTCTGGGGCGTCCACACCTGCCTTTTTGCACAAGAGCTGTAGCGCAAAAAGGAGTTATTCCTCGTGGGGAGAGAAATAATTCTACTGGCAAAAGCCCTCTGTCTGTCCATTTTCTTGTGCAAAAACTAGCTTGAGGTGTGGACGCTCCACCCGTTTTTGCGCAAAAACAGCCACTTTTGCACAAAAACCCTGCATTGTAGACAAAGCCAAGATGTGTTGTGTTCGGATGTCTGTAGGTTTAATGCTGCACACATTTCCCCTTTCAATGGCTGTTTTCATGGGAGGTGATAAGACTGGTTCAAGCAAATCTAAGGTCTTTGAGGCCATTATACCTTTCTTCCTTAAATCTGCTGCAAGGCCAGAGATTTACTGTGAAACTTTTTCCCGTCTCTTGTTCTGCCATTTAAGTTGGAGGGTTGTTCTACAATATTTCTTTTTATATGAATGTGCAAAAGGGGAATGTATTCAGAACTGGTGTGTATGTTTGTGGATGGAGATAAAAGCTCCTGTTAAACATCAGAAGGGGTAAACTCCTTGTCTCAGGTAATGTTAGGATAAAAAGGGAACATCCTGATTCATCATGGGGTTAAGTTGCCATCACAGAATGCTCAGTTAGCAAGAAATAACCCACATTTCAAGCCATACTGAGACCTTCTGCAGGTTTGGCAGCAAAGTTCTAACAGGTCCAAGGAGGTAATGATACAGACTTTAATAGTTTATTATTGTGTTAATAATATAAAAGTGGCTACGGCTGATTGTACAAAGGAAAAATCACTGATGCATATCTGCTCCTCATTTTATCTTAGCTCTGATTTACAATGTATTTTAAACAACAGCAGTTCTGTATGGGATAAGCAAACTTGGGCTAAAATGAATCTTGGAGTAAGAAGATGCATCTACATTGAAGCCAGTTTACATAAGACTGAATTTCTTTGCCAATATTCAAGACTCAGACTCACATGGTGCTCAGAATACTCTAATTTTTAGCAACACAATAAGTTGTTCAGTGCAGAATGTGTAAGTTAGATCTCATAGATCTCAGAGTAGTTGTATTTATTCTCTATACTGCTGAACATTACAGCTCACAATATTAATGGTATTTAGATATCACTTTTCTTAATTATAATCCATATACCTTGGCTCATGATAGTTGAGATAAGAATAATGTTCTACTAGTTTCCATGTAATCCCATTGTCATATGAATAGTGTAGTAACACTCCTTCTCCTGGCTGATCAGGTGCTTTGCATGTACTCAGCACGGACTTGCTTCCCAGGCGCAGAGTGAACTGGAGGAACCTAGATCAGAATTATGCAAATATTGGTAGGATTCCATTTATATAGCATTTATGTAGCACTTTTTCTTAATCACATTTTCTAATCTTAAAAATCCTGAGAAACTCAAAATTTTAAGAAACACCAGTTATGTGTTGTTTGTAGTGGAAATGGTTTTTGCAATCAAGTAATACAATGTGGCATATATATTTTTAAAATGCCAATCATTACAGGATTTAATTATTTATTAGGCACTGGAGGGGAGGAGGAGATACTGAATGGATCTAATCAGCTGCCACAAGCTGTCAAATAAATACAACCTTATACATAATTAATTAGCACTTGGCTCTGACGCTCAGTTTTGATATTAACATTTCATAGTTTCCAGCCTGGCTATACAATAACTGCCACCGCATCTATTTATAAAACAGGGGAAATGAAAGGACTGTAGCTTATTCCAAACAATCAAAATTAAAATATGAAACAAAATGTTCTATAATTTTTCTCATAATACTACAACAGAAGTTAAACGAAACAAAAAGTGAAGATGAAAAGACCAGGAAATTCTATTTCAAATGCAGTCTTTAGATTTATTTATAGCACATTCCCATTCTTTCATGTTCACCTGGACTGTGAGCTGTCAAGAAAAGAAGTGATTAGTTGACGTCTTCCATCTTTGTTAAAAACCAAGGCCTTGCCACTTGCTAGGACTCCACAGCCAAAGCTGACTTCAGCACCACGGATAGAGTAAAAATTGTGATAGGATGAGAGCCTGGAGCTACCAAAGCTTTCTGAAATAAACATTGGGAAGGTCTGGGAAGCCATTTCACATGCAGGTCCTGAGTACCCAGGATCACACCTATAAGAAAAATACATTAAAACATAATTAATCTCAAATAAATATTATAAATCCTTTTCTCCCATGTGAAAGATTGCGATACAGTTTTTCAACCAAACATAAAAGGTGTAAACTTTTAAAATCTTAACAATAAAGGCCATTGTCTCTCCAACTTAAAGTGAGAGAGTTTTCAAAACAATTAATAATGTATTCAAAATATTCTTATTTGTTTTGGTCAATATTTACGTGTCAGGTCAAAAATTGTTAATATTAATCTAAATAGAAGTCAATATCTGTATATCATAGAACAAAAATATAAAGATAGTCTACTTCTTGTATGCAGTACTATGATTCCACTGATGTGTCAAATCATTAGTTTGCTACTATGTACCCATAAAACAAATTATCATTACAGCTAATATCACTCAATATAACAGAACTCAGAAAATATTTAGAACACCATCTTCAAAAGTGGCTAATGATTTTGAATGCCTTAAGTGTTAGCAAGATACCTTGAAGGAGCATGACTTTAAAATAGCACTGCCCTTTTAAAAATCAGACTGTTTTTGGAGTTCAAAAGTGGCACAGTTTAATGGAAAAGCCATAATTTATCAGATAAAACACATAAAACATGTATCACTGTAATTTTTAGCATGTAATACAGAGCATTTCAAAATGAATAGGTGGTTCAAATCTTTCCAGATTTAATACACAAGAAAATTATTCAAGTATTTTAGAAACTGACTACTAAACTTACATTGTATTAATAATTTGATGCATTTCAGATGCTACATTAATTGATTTTTACATTTAGCCTTTATAGAATTACAAGGGATGAAATAAAAATAATTTCAATCTTCAGTTTACAAAGTAAATTTAATGAGAGAAAGTGAACACATCAACTCTGATAGTATTATTGCTCTTACTTGCAGCCATTCCTAGTACATTGTCCTCTCCCTGAGCAGAATCTGAGGCAAGATGGACCGATATAAACTGCACAGAAAAGAAATTGGTTAAATTAAAGGTTATTATTATGTCACCAAAAAATGTAACCAACATTTTGTTGAGCATGTGGGTCCAGACAGGGTTATGTTATCTGTTTGATTCATTTATTTGGCCTAACTCTGCAGTGCTGATAATGTCATCCTTGCCATGTCAGAAAAGCTTGATTGAAGTTGAAGGTCTGCAACATTTCCTAAAGAGGGTCATACTCTGGACTTCGTGTGTGAATGTTTGAAAAGAGGTCTGGAGAGCTAAAAGATCAGTTTGTTGAATCTCTGAAATTTTTCAATCTCTCAATCTCACAATTTTTAACTGTCCGGCTGAGATGTGAATGTGAGTGATTTGTAAACATATTTGAGTCCAAGCCTACTGAGCATGGAATGTCTTCAATTCCACTGACATATATTCAAGCTGAGAGCATTCACTACCTTCAGAGACTAGGCTCTTCAGGCCAGATTCAAAGTCCATTGATGCCAAAGGAAAGACTTCAATTGATGGGGATGGGATGCTTAGTGGGTAGCTGATAAATTTGCCTGTATACTACAGTGCTCAATGTTTAAAATCCTTTGACAGAACTACTTTTATTGCACAACTATTGATTCAGCATATTTTGTTCTAAAATAAAGATAGTTTAATGGATTTATGGTGAAATTCTGACACTACGAAGTCAATAGGATTTTGCCATTGACCTCAACAGGGGCAGGACTTCACCTTTAATCATTTAATATATTTTTTATTCCTGGTCTTACAGAACAGAAAAATGCAATGATTTGGGGAAACATAATAGAAGATGTGCTAAGAACATTGGCACCATCGACATTCTTTTTTCTATTTCTAGCCTAAGAGTATCAAGGGCAATTATTAAATAGGATATTTACACTTAATATTGTCTTAATACTGTAATCCCTACAAAGGTAAAACTCCCAGTGGGGGTCTGACCTGCATACGCTCTGCATTATGGAGCCCTACACTACATCAATAATTTTTGATGGGGGCCACTCCAAGATTTTGGAAAGTGGTCAAGGACTGCGCTCTTCCATGATATTAATGGAGGAGGTCTGGGGTCTGGGGTGGAGGTTGAGTGCAGAAGGGAGCTTGTGGTAAGGTATTGTGGTAAGGAGGGCATGTGGGGTCTGGGAGGGAGTTTGGATAAAGTAGGAAGTTATGACTTGGGGCATGGGACTGGGGTTCAGGAGGGGTACAAGGGCTTGGGCTGTGACCTATGGCAGGATGGGGTTGTGACCTGAGGCAAGGGTTTGGGTTGTGACTTAAGGCAGGAGGAGGCTGTGACCTGGGGCTAGGGCTGGGGAGCAGAGGTTTGGGTTGTGACCTTGGGCAAGGTATTGGGAGGCAGGATCTGGGAGAGGATATGGGTGCAGGAGGTAGGCAGAGGTTTCAACTTATGTGAGATAGAGAGGCAGAAGGGGGGCAGTGGGGAGGCAGGGGTTAAGTTGGCAGAGGCAGGCTGTGACTTGCAGACTTACCTGGATGACTCCTAACCAGCAGCCCAGCACGATTCTCAGGCCAGCTCCCTGCCTGCCCCGCCCTTGCACAGGCTTCAGAGGCCATGAGAGTCTGTGAATGAGAGCTGGAGGGGAGGGAGGAGTGGTGCTTTGCACACTTCTTGTTGGAATAAACTGGCCAATGGGATTGTGCTAGGAGCGGAGACAGCACATGAAGCCTTCCTCCCCCCCATAGCTGTGAAACATAAATGGCTTAGCAGACACTTTTTTGAGTGGCATACAGAAGGGAGTGGGGCAAACAGGGAGTCTGCCTGAGGCTCTCTGCTGCATCTGCACCAGCCCTATTTTGCCCAAGCCTGGACTACAGAGAACTGTCCTAATACTAAAAAGAAAGAAAGCCACAGTAATCCTATGTGTTATACACTGATTGCATGTTAACCAAGTAAAACATAGTGGAAAACATCTAACAGCAATTCTGCCAAAGAAGATCTGGATGGTTCTAGCTCACAAGGGAATGCTGCCCCCTGAGCAGAAAGGCTGAACAGGAAACATGAAAGAGACAAAAGACCACCTCAGGCTGAACAGGAGGATCCCGGAATATACAAAACAAACAAAACAAACAAAAGAAAAATTTATTGACAGCACAGGGAGCCTCCCAAAAAGCATATGTCAGTCTCTTAGGGTATGTCTACACAGCAAAGTTATTTCGAAATAACAGCCATTATTTCCAAATAACTTTACTAGCATCTATGCAGCCAAACCGCTATTTCAAAATTAATTCGAAATAGCGGAGTGCTTATTTAGAATTTGGTAAACCTCATTCCATGAGGAATAATACCAAATTCGAAATAGCTATTTCAAAATAAGTGCTGTGTAGACACTTATATCGAAATAGGGGGCTTCAGGCCTTCCCAGGGTGCCCTGGTGGCCACTCCAGCCTCAACCAAGAACACTCCTCTCCCTCCCCCCTCCCAGGAGCCCTTAAAGGGGTTGACTCTGGCCATAGTGCCTGCGCCAGCTCCAAGCCTGCCAGCCCAGAGCCAGCAGTCACTGCCTCTGACCCAGTAGCCCCAAAATATGAGCCAGCAAGCCACTGGCAGCCAGCCCTCCACCGCTCCCCAGGAGCAGTCTGCCAGCTCCCAGGAGCCTGACAGGGCCCGGAGAAGGCGGGTGCCTTCCTGGTCCAGGGTGGAGATCATGGACCTTATTCAGGTTTGGGGGGGATGCCCCCAACGTCCATGAACTTCGCACTAGATGGAGGAATGCGGCCATCTATGGCAGAATAGCTGCCAGCCTGGCCACCAAAGGCCACATATGAACCCAGGAGCAGGTTTACATGACAATCAAGTTGGTCTGGTGAGATCCCAATCCTGAGCCCTGAACTTCCCTTCCCCTTTCTTCCCCTTGCTTCCCCCTTCCAGCTCCCTCCTCCCAGGTTTCCCCCTCCCCTCTCCCACCCTCTCTTCTCCCCTCTCCCACCTCCTTTCCCCAGTCTCACCAGAGTTTCATTCCCCCCCCCCAGCTTTGTTAAATAAAGAGAGTTTGTGTTCATGAAAATACATGTATTTTATTTGACATCAGGAAGGGGGGTTAGGGAGGGGTAAGTGGAAGGATGTGAGGGAGGAATGAGGCACAAGCCCCCAGTGGGGCAGACCAGGGAGGCTCTTAGTGCTCCTCAGGGTGGAAGCTCTCCCACAGGGCCTCCTGGATACTGACAGCCCCTCGATGGACCTCCCAGATGGCAGCCTGCAGAAAGTGCAGCCAGGCTCACAGCAACGCGCCCACGAGAAGCACCAGAGTGCCCGGGGCAGCTCTGGCTCCATGTTGCAGAGTGCTGTGGTGTCCCGAGTGAGGGCAACCAGAGCATGCAGAGACAAGATGCTTTGCTGCTCCTCATCGAGGTAGGCAAGCAAGCAGGGAAAGCTGAGAACTGGCTGTTTGGGGGGGGGGGGGGGTCCTTTAAGCACAGGCCTCAGATAGCCTCAGGCAGCAGCCACACAAAGTAACTCCTGAACTGATGCCCTGTGGTTCCGGCCGGCCTTAAATGCGATTCAGCATCCACTCAGTGTGGACGTGCTATTTCGAAATAGCAAAACGCTATTTTGAAATGCATTTTGAGTGTAGACGCGTTATTTCAAAATAACTTATTTCGAATTAACTATTTCGAAATAAGATATTTCGAAATAACGCTTTAGTGTAGACATACCCTTACATTTGTGGATCCTTGAGAAACTGAAAATGCACAAAGTACATCCAAGAATGATTTCCTCTCTGCAGCAATCTCTAGTTATTGTGAAAACTCAACTCTACCTGAAAGGGACTCTCATTGATGAGGTCCACATTAAAAGAGGAAATTTTCATGGGGATTCCTTATCACCAGTGCTGTTCGTGGTAGCAGTGCTGCCACTGACATGGATGCAGCATGAGATAAATTCTGGTTATCAAACCAGCAAAGAGCAACAGCCAGTTAGCCATTTGTGGTGAATAGATGTTTTGAAACTACATGCATGATCACAAAAGGAGATACAGAAAGTGATAATATGTGTAGAAAAGTTTGGTGAAGACATAAAGCTATGGGCTAGCTCGGCTAAATGTGCATTGGCATCTGTAAAGAAGGACAAATCGATGCAATACAAGTAATGGAGGTACTATCCAATATCTCAGCATAGCCCAAAATATATCTTACACAGGGGTAGTTTGTGGGCCAAATCCCGAGTATCATATTCTTTTGACTGGACCCCAAACTCTTTTATTTACAACTAATCCTCCTACTTCTCCTCTTTCTCCTATTATTTTCTTTAGAGTCTGTACTTGACCAAGAAATGTGGACCTTGATAAAAAATAGTTGACTACCCTTGCCTTAGAATCATGGAACTGACAGATTTACAACATAAGGAAGTCAAAGAAGAAGTGGGAAAACAGTATTACAGCTAAATTAGAACTAATCTAAGGACACAAATCATTCCAAGGCATTTGATCTGAATCACTAATATGTCAATGAGACCAGTATTATGGCACCCTGCTGGAATGAACACATAGAATCAAGAGAAGAAAAATTTGCCATACAAAGAAGAAAGCTCCTGAAGCGGCATAGAATGACAAATATCAATCACAGCCGGGATGTACATTTGACAATATGATGGAAGAATAGTGCTGCCATCTGTTTAGGAAGCAATTGACAATGAAGACTATAACATCCAAAAATATGAGGAGTCAGCCAGAATAGAAGATTGTGTGGTCACAATATCAAGTGATGGACAAGCATGCATCCCAGCCCAAGACAGCCTAAAAAAAGAGAAAGCAAATCACCAAATAAAGTCTAAGAAAGATGTACACAGAAATCAATCCATGGACAGCAATGGAGAGATATTAAACCCATTAGTGATCAAAGTTTCACAAGCTCATGGCTTGGAGAAGGATACCTCAAAAGAGAGACAGACAGCCTCATTATGACCGCACAAGAACAGTCCTTAAGGGTTGATTACATTCTAAACAAAACTGGGCAACAGATGGCTTCCTGAGCTGCAGAATGTGTTCTGAAAAGGATGAGATGGTGAATCTTGGGTTGAGCACTTGCAGGAGCCTGACTAGGAGAGAATATATGAAGAGCTGTAGTGCGGTTGCCAACTGTCTGTACTGGAGCTTCTGTGGCAAGTATGGATTTAAACGAAACATGCAAAACTATGACCCACAAATTTGAAAGTGCTCTAGAGAATAAAGAGGTGAAGATTTTACAGGATCTGGCAGTTGTCAAAGATCAACCAGTGTAGACCAACTGGCCACACATGGTGGGTGTAGAAAAGAAAACAAACAAGGACACGTTAATTGGCATTGCTGTGCCACTAGACTAACATAAAAAGGAAACAAGCAGAGAAGATAGTTACATATGAAGAGTTATGTCATGAAGTGGAATGATTATGAAAAACTAGAACAAAGATGACCCAGTGATCTGTAAAGCACTTAGAGCAATCCCAAAGGGTGTAGATGGACTGCTCAAGAATAAACTAGGAGTGGAAGACATCACAGTCATTGTCCTCCAGGAAATAGTACTCTTTGGCACTGCAAAAAGTTTAAGGCAAGTCAAAAGAGAACTACTGTATTTGAGCACCTAAAATGCAGGAATTCTGCAAAGGATTTAACACAACTCCTGACTACTCAAACACATGGAGGTTGTTCATGATCAGGATTTACTGGTGATTCACGGGGATAAATTTTAGACTCTAGCTTTCCCCTTTTTATACTTACAGTTTTTTTATGACATGAAGGCTATTTTTAAAAGAAGAAAATATCCCTATGAAGTAATACTGAGGAATAATAACGATATTTTTGAATTTACAATTCAAACCCTGATATTTTTCTTCTTATTGTAAAATTACTGTGGATTTGCATTCTATTATTTCCAAAAGCTTGCACTGAGAGCTACATTTTGCATTTCTTTATCCAGTAATACACCTTTCATAGACATATGTTTTTTCACGTCATTGTGTATATATCCATGCACTTACCCTTCATTTTTGACATAATGTCACTATATTCATACACAAGAATTAATACTGCCTTGGGAATATTGAGACAATACTAAATCATACTAATGGGAATAAGGAAATAGCATTACCAAAAAGTGATGGAAATTAATAACTTAATTAGCTCATCTTTTTTTATTGTTTTAATATCTTGGCAGTTTCAAAAGGCTTTTCTTTTTTCAAAATGCCAAAGGGCTTTTTTGTAAAATGTAAAATATGATGATATTGCAAGCAGAGCTTGTTTAAAATTAAAATAAAAATGTGCTGTTTCTTGCCATTCCCTAACATTGTGTCAAAGTGTCTTAGGAATTGTGGCACCCCACAATTTAACCAGAAGTTTCATATTGTCAAATAGGTATTAATAATATAATGCAATTTTATCTACATACCTAGTAGAACAAATTCCTATGCTCCACAAATATATCATCACCTTGGTTTGTAGAACTTTCTTTTCATTAGCTGTGACCCACTCAGTACCTGCCTTATATACAATTAGCATTATATATGAGGTATAAATCCATAATATACAAATCTTGCATTCACAAAGTACTTGTCTGTGTTTTAAATATTCCTATCCTGACTGAGACCGCCTTTCCATGATTGTAAGATTTATAACCATGTGACTCAGTGGAAGACTCCTATTGTTGCCTTGATTTTTCACAACAAATATGCTATTTTTTTAAAAAAACAAAGATGTATTTATCGGTAGTAGAAAATAATTTAGGTAAAAATAAGTCTCTAAGATGGAAACAGAGAAATGTATTATCACTGAAAATACTTCTCAGTATGAAATACTGTACACAGTGCAAAAGCTGTCATCTATGTACTGATAGCAGTGTTTCTATATTAAAGCCTTCTGTGTCTATATAATATAATAACAGTATAATATATCCCAGACGTTGCAGTTGTTAGTTAGGGAAGTACAGTACACAGTCTTAATAGCACCGTGTAGTACCAACTTACGTTAACTGGATCCAAGCAGTCAAAGGAAATGTTATATTAGCTCCTTATCATGAATATTCTACTTGTGGAATGCTTTCAATTAAAAAAATAAGATAATCTACATTTTGCCTGCTGCAGCTCAATACATCATTTTATCTTCTGATTCCACTTCTTTGTCAGATTACATAATTCCTCTCTAGTTTCATGAAGAACTGGTGACCAAGTGCACATAAGATGGATGTTTAACAGTCTGTACATTCCAACTTTATGACATTGGGAAATATGTGTCTACTGGGAACTGCATATGGAAGTTGTACTTAAATGGTATATGATGATAAGAGATATGAGTACTAACTATTATCAATCGCCCACATATTTCCATGGATTGGTCCAGTTTGTCTCCAGCGAATCCTGGTGTTTCTAGTTAATGCTGCACTGGGAAGGGGAATAGTTATTCGGTTCCACCTGAAACACATTTCATACAGAAATTTACACATTTTTAAATGGTAGTTGTTAAATATTTCTATACATTGCTAACACATTTATTTTACACTGACGAGTTTTAAGAACTTTATACTTATGGGCCTAAATCAATGCAGTTACTACAGTTTCAGATTTTGTGAATGAAAGATTCATAGATTAAAAGGCCAGATGGAACCACTATGATCATCTAGTCCTGGAGAATCCATCATAACTCTAATAATTTGTTTCAATGGTTAATTACTTTCACAATGGAAAATGAACGCCTTATTTCTAGTTTGAAACTGACTAGCTTCAACTTTCATTTTTTGATTTGTGTTATATCTTTCTCTGATAGATTGAAGAGGCCAATATTAAATATTTGTTCCTCAAGAAAAAAAAAATTCTGATCTGGGACAGGTGACATAGGAAGGCTGTGAATTAGAGAAGTGAATCCAGGTTTTCCATGTCCCAAGCTAGTGCCCCAATCACTTTCCCACTCCACAGCTCCCCAAAGAAGAATTTGGCCCATGGTATTTTAGTACATTACACTATATTTTATTTAAAGCATTTAAAATGAAGCAAACAAACTATGCTGTTTTTTCTATTCAAATGACCAAAGTTAACACTGCCTTTGAACTGCTTAGTATAATGAACTTTTCCCTGACAGTGGACTTCTCCAAAGCTACATACAGAGTTAAGCCTTTGGATCTGACTGAGCTCCATTTGCAGCAGGACTTGAAGAGGGGATATATAGGTTGCTATTTGCCACTTCTACAGCCACCAAATCCTTGGGCGGGAGGGCAGGCAAGGGATGGCTCTGGCCGCTAGTGCCACTTCTACCTGTCTATGTATTTGTATGGTTGCCATCCTTGGAATTATTTGAGCATCTCATGTCTGCTGTAAGCTATGGTCAATTGAAATGGCCGTCAAAGTACTGCTGCACTTCCTAGGGGTAACCACTATGCAGCAATATTCCACTATGTTCTCTTCCCTGGCCATGCCTCTGACTTGTCCACTATTCTGGGGGCTGCATGGAAGGTGGGATATAGGCAGTTATGTCAACTCTATGCCATCATGGGATTGCCTTAGGCAAGGAGAATCCATAGATGGCCACTTACACCCACAGTGATCTGCCTGAGTAGCATCAAGCATTCTTAACTGGGAATAAGATCTGGCCCTTTATTCTTCTTCTGTTACATTAATGCATAAATAAATCCTTGCACCCAGGCAATGGTTATTTGTTTTCCTGCTGAACCTCGATATGCCATTTTACCAACAAATATTTACAATCACAATTTTTGGCTAGTGAAATCCAGAGGTATTCTGTTGTATTCCAAAGGTCTTATTTTCCAAATCAGTAAAGATGTGAATCATGTAAAACATGGCTGTAGGTGGAAGAGTCCTTTGTTATTATAATTTAATCTCTTAATCAAAACAAAAACTCAAGTAAATTTTGCCTCATTTTGTGCATGTATACATGTATTTTTGGCCTGTAGCATCAGAAAAAGAATACTATTAAGCAAAAAAAAAAAAAAAAAAAAAATCTCACTTCATTTCTGGGAAGCCAGAAAAATCAGATCTTTGTTGTTCCTGATTAGTCAGATATGAAAGCTTGCACAGGGACACTTTCTTCACTGCTTTCTAGTCTCACAAAGAATTTACTTCCTTTTGTAGTCTTGAATCTCAGCTAGTTTTGCATAGAACTCTCTTACCCACTGTAGTTTTCAGAGGCATAGATGGTGCTGTGAGGAAGATGAGATCCAGCACATATCTCAGGCAAGCACTCAGTGTGAAGTAAGGACCAGGAACGGCCATGATTGGTTGAAAACTCCAAGTAGACACTAATAATACAAACAGATGAAATGTATGTACATCAGCATTTGTAGCACCAATATACTAAAGCCTTAAAACTCATTGACTTCTAAATAATTGATATCTCCAGTATTGAAGTATGAAATGCCTTTGAGGGCAAAACTCTGGAAATGCAAACATGAAGCAAGCTCAGTAGTTTAAATACACCTACATGTAACCCATATAAGAACTTACAGAAGTGAAAGCAATTATTGCAGTCCCTACTTAGTCATTATATGTTTATTTTTATGTTGTATTTAAATGGGATTAATGTCACTCTTACATTATTCCTGGGGGAATTCTGTACCACTATGCAATGCAGAATTTTGCAAAAAATTAATTTTTTTGCACAGAATTTCCTTTTCACTGCAGAAATGGGCTTCAGTGCCACTGGCTGCCACTAGGGGCTTCTGTTGCACGTAGAAGACATTCCCAGAAGAAGGGGAGGGAGCTAGAAGGTTGTTGGCAGCTGCAGTTCCCAGCATGCCCTGAGGGAATGAGAGGGTGGTGCATAGGAAACTCCATACAATCCTGGGAGTGAGCATCAGGTTGTTTCCCCATCTAGATCCCTGGGCTCGGAGGGGCAGGGGTTGGGTGTCTGGGCTGGGGTGGATATGGCTAGACTGTGGGGAAGTCTAGTCTAGGTGTCTGGCCTGGGATGTCCTTAGGATGGGATTGGGAGGAGGTGTCTGGGCTGGGAGGGTTGTGGCTAAGCTCTGGAGGGCGGGGTGTTTGGGTGTACTGGATGGGGTGGGCTCTGAATGGGAGGGGGCCAAGAAACAGCAACTGAGTTGTCATAGGGATTTCTTTCACTCTCTACTTCTGAGGGAATTTGTGTATGTGTCTGTTTTGTTACAGACACACTGGCTGACAGGTATTTTGAAATAAATTACCAAAATAACTGAAACTGGTGTTATTATGCAGTATTATTTTTGACAAATAAAATTTGCAGAATTTTGCAGAATTGTAAAACATTATGTGCAGAATATGTATTATTTTAGCACAGCATTTTAATTTTTTTGGTGCAGAATTCCCCTAGGAGTATTACATGTCTACCCCTAGGAGTAGAACCAGTAAAAGTGCAGTACTGAAGAAAAATACTAGACAGGGGAGACTGATCTGACTGCTAATAGATTCTATGAATTATTTCCTTGGGAGTATCACTAGATTGAGAAAGCAAATGAGTTATGCTATGTATCTTTCCTTCACTCAAAGCCAAGTAATTAACTGCCCAAGTGTAATGCCAGCAGGCGGAACCGGACCTGGGACCTCTGGAGCTTAGTGCACGAGCCTCTACTGCTTGAGCTAAAAGCCAGCTGGCTCTCAGGTAAGGCTGTAGAGCAGACTCTTTCTCTTTGTAAGTGGTCTAAGTGCCACTATATGGAATAGTACATAACACCCACAAACTGTGTGGATTACATGAGCACGTAGCACAGCATAGCACTGCTGAAATATTTTTAGCATAAAATAGCTGCTTTGATTAGGAAGCTACATAACACCGTATATAGCTCAAAATATCCAGGACTTTCCAATCCATGCATTCTGCATCAGGCTGTGGATACTAGCTAAATAGCAGACTAACCTGTCAGAGGAAAGAATGTGTCCATACAACTCTGGAAGACACACACATGCCTTCATCAGGTATTGGGATATTTCAACTATGCTCCTGTTGAGGAAATCCCTTGTCTTTGGCCTGTCCCTCCTTCCACACCTGAGGCTACACTGCTCATGGGACTAGCATACTGGCAGTAGCCTTAAAGGTTGGAGTAACACCAATAAGTTGTTTCACTGTTGAAGAGACTAATCTTCCTTCTACTTTTTTTAAATATCAGGTGTAGGCAAGGCCTCTACTACAGTAAATCACCAGTACTGGAAGTGTGTTTAGAAGACAGGGGAGACCATATTAGTCATCCACCTAATGCTCCTTTTTTCTTATCACTCTATAATAATTATCCTATCCAACCATATCCACACACAGTTTATGGCTATCTCCAAATCTACATATAGCAGTCAAAATATACTAGTGAACACAGACTGATGGAAATCAGACAAGGAGAAAACCCATTAGATTAGTGAGCCAGCCAAATTAGAGATCTACATTACCCAAAAGAGACACAGTAATGTAAATTCATTGTTTTATTTGCTATTATGCAGATATAGATATCAGCAAAATGACTGACCACACATTCTATTGTTGGTTAATATCATAATAAAAGCATACTGATTGGTTAATAACTTACATAGGTTAATAATTAAATCATATAGTATTTTAATATCACTTGCTGCAAAGAGCTGCAGTATGCATGTTAAAGAGCCACTTGTGGCTTTGTAAATCATCTAGTCCAGGGATCTCAAACTCCTGTCCCATAGGCCATCCCCTACCCGAGCAATTGCACAATCTGGTGCAGGAATCCTGACAGGCTGGATTGCGCAATTATTCTGATTGGGGATGGCCCACCATCTGAAAGTTAGTTGATCCCCTGGCAATGCAGTGCCACTTTTTTGTAATTTTCCCCCAACTGTTCACTGAGGACTTAAGTTCCCTTGAAGTTCCTGATGCCCCCCACCTTGCATTGCAACTTATTTTTAAAAATAAAGTTTTTATAATACATGACTCTAAAAATGTCTTTAGATTTCTAACATTCTGCAAACTGCCAACAAGTAATGTAGAGAGCAATTCATTTATTAGAGATTTGTTGTTTTATTGAAATATTCATGGAGAGTAATTTACTAAGTTTAATTGCTTCTAACTCTCCATTTTAAATAACACAAATGAAAGATTAAAAAAGTTACATTTCATCATCCTGACACCACATTTCTGGGCCATGACTTTTCTATTTCAGAATATACTGAGAATATGATTTTATGTAAAGAATAACTTTCTACATAACTGCCAGGTTATTAAAAACATATATTACAATGGTTTATGAGGTTTCAACAAATTCATTTCAGATTTGCCTATATTGATACATTTCAGATTTACCTATACTGATATTTTGGAAAGTTGTATTCACAGAACATATTCTCTTGCATTCCAGCAATGAAAACATGATGAATAATACTGTAGGCCTGTAGATCTGCATTTCCAAATTATTTGTGAAATGCAGGCTTATGGAGGAGACATAATGTTACTTTTGTTGCAAAGGAGCTCACTCCTATCTTAGAAATGCTCTTTAAATGGTAAGAAAATTAATCTGAAAACATAAAAAGTCCTACAAAAATTCCACTCGAAAATTTATAATACAGATGATATAATAAATAGGGTTGTTTTGAAAAGAAAACTTTCATTTAATGGATCATTTTAAATTTAGTTTGCAAATTGCTGGGCACATATGATTAAAAGACTTACATCTGCTAATATAACCCATTAAACATGACAGGACAAATTCTGGCAATCATTGCATGTAGATGACCACCAGAAAATCCACCCAAAGCAGTGAAAACATGGAGTAGCAATTAAGAACATAAGAACATAAGAATGGCCGTACTGGGTCAGACCAAAGGTCCATCTAGCCCAGTATCCTGTCTGCCGACAGTGGCCAGCACCAGGTGCCCCAGAGAGGGTGGACCGAAGACAATGATCAAGTGATTTGTCTCCTGCCATCCCTCTCCAGCCTCTGACAAACAGAGGCCAAGGACACCATTTTATCCCCTGGCTAATAGCCTTTTATGGACCTAACCTCCATGAAATTATCTAGCTTCTCTTTAAACTCTGTTATAGTCCTAGCCTTCACAGCCTCCTCTGGCAAGGAGTTCCACAGGCTGACTACACGCTGTGTGAAGAAGAACTTTCTTTTATTAGTTTTAAACCTGCTACCCATTAATTTCATTTGGTGTCCTCTAGTTCTTCTATTTAGGGAACTAATAAATAACTTCTCTTTATTGGCCCTCTCCACACCACTCATGATTTTATATACCTCTATCATATCCCCCCTCAGTCTCCTCTTTTCTAAACTGAAAAGTCCCAGTCGCTTTAACCTCTTCTCATACGGGACCCGTTCCAAACCCCTAATCATTTTAGTTGCCCTTTTCTGAACCCTTTCCAAGGCCAAAATATCTTTTTTGAGGTGAGGAGACCACATCTGTACACAGTATTCAAGATGTGGGCGTACCATAGTTTTATACAGGGGCAGTACGATATTCTGGGTCTTATTTTCTATCCCTTTCTTAATAGTTCCTAGCATCCTATTTGCCTTTTTGACCGCCACTGCACACTGCGTGGAAGTTTTCAGAGAACTGTCCACGATAACTCCAAGATCTCTTTCCTGATTTGTCGTAGCCAAATTAGCCCCCATCATACTGTACGTATAGTTGGGGTTATTTTTCCCGATGTGCATTACTTTACACTTATCCACATTAAATTTCATTTGCCATTTTGTTGCCCAATCACTCAGTTTGGTGAGATCTTCTTGGAGTCCCTCAAATTGGCCTCCTTCCTCTACCCAAGTTCCTCTCCCAGGAGAAATCTCTTTGCAGAGCTCTAGAACGGTGTTTCTTAAACTGTGTTCCGTGGCACACCGGCATGCTGAGAGGCAGTCGGAGGTGTGCCACGGAGAAGAACAGAGTTCAAAATGGCTGCCCCTTTTTGCTCAATAACTTTCCCCCCGACCCTATTTTTTTTTTTTTTTTTTTGCTCAATAACTTTTCCCCGGCTTGGTGTTCCTCCATCTTAAAAAGTTTAAGAAACACTGCTCTAGAAGAAACGCCAGAGCGGAATGTTCTAGAGTTAGGTCCAGATGTCAGGTGCTCGTGTTCATGCCCACACAGCTCTGACTTGACAATGAACTCTTTGCAACATTCCAGCATGAGTTATTCGTGCTATTGGCAGCAATAATCAATGGAAGGTTAGTAAGTGGGGCTGGGCCTTGCTTACACTTCTTTTTCAGCACAGAGTGTATACAAGCCTATTCTGGAAACTATATTTTTCCACACTTGGATCCCTTGAAAAATCCATGACATGCTGACATTTCTTTTTATAAGATACAAGAAGGTTCTTGCTGGCAACTACAACCTTTATCCAACACAGCATGAACAGCCAAATTCTGTAGTCCCTGATGTTTAGTTCAGCAAAAAGTCCCATTAATATCACTGGAAGTTGTGTCAAAATATGACCAGAATAAGAGCAGCAAGATATGACCAGTGAGTTAGGGAGATAATAATTAGAGTCCTGCAAATCTGCAGATACCTGCTTTATATCTGCGGGTATCCACATTCATGGATATGGATGGAGATATCCACAGCTCATTTTGGAGATACAGATGTGGGTACAAATTTTGTGTCTAGAAACCTACAAATTTGCATATATCTGCTTTATATCCACAGTATCCACATCTGCAGGTGTGGATGCAGATATCCGCAAATCATTTTTGCAGATGCAGATGTGGATACCAATTTGTATCTGTGCAAGGCTCTAATAATATGTCCACTGTACAAAATAGAAACTGAGCCTTCACTCTATGTCCAGTGAAGTCAATGAGAGCATTGCCATTTCCTGTACAATTGGTACAGGATCAGGACCTAAGTGGTTTGTCCATAGTCACACAAGGCGTCTACTTCAGGGTCAGGAAGCAACCACACATCTCCTGAGAAGCAGTCCAGTGCCTCAACCAAATGATCATCCTTTCTCCTGAAATCAATAACTACCCCCTTCTGCTGGCTTCAGTGAGAAGATGAATGGTCTGGTGGCAGGTGAGATACTGCATACAATCCTCAAACTTGTTTACATTTGTTTTTAATTGCCTTCTTTCTGAAAAAAATATCCAATTTATTTTATAGATGCTATAATAGAAAAAGTATAAGAAAGCAGGTTAGTTGCAAGATAAATTTAGCCTGTTTTACCTGTTACCAGGTTGATGAGTTCCACAGCCCAGATTAATGGAAAACTGGATCATGTGAGTTATGGTGGAGGGGAGCACTGGCAGGACATGGAAATAATCAACAGCCCAGACATTCCTGTTATGCTCTTGATGATTCTTTTGCTTAAGACAGAACTTAGTTGCAGGAGTTTGCAGCTCTGGACTAATGACAACAGAAGCCAAAGATGGAACCTTCAACAGAAATCAAATAATGAGATTTATATTAAAAATGACACAGAAAAGTATTGTTCACAAAATGGCAGCAATAATGTCAAAGGGGCCAAACCCTAGCCCATTATCCACCTGGCTTCTTTCATGTTGACTAACAAATTAACCACAAAAGAACCCAGACAAAAATTAATTCAGCTCACTGCATGGTCATCATTGCACTGGGAATCAGATGTGCTCAGCACCTACAATAATCAGGCTATTTGTCTGTAAACACCTTGAAGAAACCATGTTTTCTTTGTTCTGAAAAATACTAATTAAGCTTGATTGTTTAGCAGTGATGGTGCATTAGAGAAGGACATTGCCTCTCAACTCTTCCAGTTCATATTGGCAAATGCAATGGAAATGCACTTGCACTGCTGGTTTAAATAGAAACAGTACGAGTACATTGGCAAATTTGGAGAGGATATTATGGTTGAAATATAAGGAAATGTCCTTTTGATGAAATTTAACTCATGTGTCTGGAACAATAGGTCTAGTCTTTTAATATATTAAAGGGACACTTTCACCTTTAAATGTAGCCTATTCGGAAAAAAAACCCCTTGTCAAATCTATTGTATATACTTCCCCTGTCTTTAAGTCCCCCTATTAATTTAATAACAATTTCCTTTTTTAAAAGTTGGTTCTTTCCTGTAGTCATGCAAAAAAACAGGAGAAACGTGACTACAGTGAAACAGCACAACAGACTCAACACAGAGTGCTTTCAAATACATGAAGTAAGCAGACTGAACCCCCCCCCCCACCTTTTATAGTTATAGTAATCTTAAGTATTAACAAAAGAAAGTGGTAAGTCTATTAATGCTTTTAAAGAGACTATACCTTTAATATAATATTCTCTATATGCAGTAATGTGTAAACATGCTGTAGTTTAGTTTAAAAAAATCTTGTGTGCATGTAAATATATATAAAATCCCTGTCTTTTCATCTTCCTATTCGCACAATAAGAATATTGTATCAGAGTTACTGTGCTGCCTAGGGCTCTGTGGATATTACTGACAGCCCCTAAAGTAGTGGTTCTCAAAATTTTGTACTGGTGACCCCTTTCACATGACAAGCCCCTTATCAAATAACTTTTTAATATATTTAACACCGTTATAAATACTAAAGGTAAAATGGGGTTTGGGGTGGAGGTTGACATCTCCTAACCTCACCATGTAGTAAATTCAAGATCTCCTGAGGGGTCTCGGCACCCAGTTTGAAACCCCCTGCCCTAAAGGATATGGCTTTTCATTGCAGGAAGGATCTCTAATTCAGGAAGCAACCCTGAGAAGACATTGAAGGTTGAATATTCTTGCTACCTGGATGAGAAGGCAAAAGTATTTTCCAGTAACAGGAATGGAGCTGGATTATAGGCAGACTTTATACTTAATTCCGGTCTGCATTGTATTAAGATAACACTTTTGTATGATAAAAAATGACCAATTTTATTAGACTGTAACTGCTTTGACCAACATAATTTAAAAAAACAAATTTGTACTTCTGAATAGTGTACTGTAGATTTTACAAAGAAATACTCTAGAAAACTTCAATTTAAAAATGTGCTGGAGTAAGTAAGCCTTTTTCATTAATCCAGAAACAGGATTCAGGAGCAAGCTCATTACCCAAATGTGGATTACCTTTTCTAGTAATACATACATTGCCTGTTGTTTATTGAGCTCATACCTGAGTCATCGTTCCAGGGAGTCTGTCTGGTTGTGCTGAACAACCAAAAAGGAGACTGCAAGGTCATACAATTGCCATCAAACCAAAAAATCTATTATTCACTCAGTTCAAATTTTAACTTTCATGTAGACTTCTCATATTTTGATTGGTGTAGGATAAACTTGACAACACCAAGGATATGTCTAGACTGCATCCCTCTGTCGGCAGAGGGATGCAGATTAGGCAGGTCGACATTGCAAATGAGGCAGGGATTAAAATATCCCATGCTTCATTTGCATAAAAATGGCCGCCACATTTTGCTGACTCAGCACTTTGTCGGCAAAAAGCGGCAGTCTAGAGGGGGATCTGTTGAGAAAGAAAGCCTTTTTTGACAGATCCTGTAAAACTCCCTGCAGGAGGCATAAGGGATCTGTCAAAAAAGGCTTTCTTTCTTGACATATCCCCCTCTAGACTGCCGCTTTTTGCTGACAAAGTGCTGAGTCAGCAAAACATGGCAGCCATTTTAATGCAAATTAGGCACGGGATATTTAAATCCCTGCCTCATTTGCAATGTCGACCTGCCTAATCTGCATCCCTCTGCCGACAGAGGGATGCAATCTAGACATACCCCAAGAGTGAACTTTGCTCTGATGTGCCTTTCCAACAGAGAATTCTTTGGAAATTGCATATGAAAGCCCCATATTTTCTGAGACAATAAATACACCACACCCTTAAAGGATATATCTGCTCTCAGAGTCGGACTGCAGTGCTAACATCAGAAACCTACTATGCCTATTGCTTACCTGACCATGGGGGCACCACAGACCTCTTCTTTACTGACACTCCCATTTCCCAGTCAAGCTCCTGCATTGCTCTTATGCTCAAAAATAACTATAGTAATTATAAGCTTCCAATCTCTTTATCTGATACCTTCTTTTTAGTCTATTATCCTAGCACTAAATGAACTAAGTAAGTAGTGGGTGGTTGAATTTTGATGCTCAGGGGCTTTCTAACAGCATGATCTGTTTATGACAGTTGCTTGAAAAGCTCTTGGTGGACTACCCTGGTGGAAAGCCACACTCACCATGGTCAAATTGTCTTAAAAATGTAGCTTGTCTGTTTATCTTTGTCTAAACACCTACCTTATAAGAAGCATAGGTCAGTGTATCAAGAGCTATGTGCTCTTTCCTGCCTTCTATCTTTGCATACAGTAGGACATCATTTTCATGGGCTTCTCCAGAATCACACATTCCCCCTTTATAATACACATTTGAGAAACACAATAATTTAAGCACGTTATTTAGAAGTACAACCACACTGAATTCCCATTATTATGAAAACAATTACACCCAGATGTTATTAAACTAAGGTCTGAAACAAAGGAACACAAGCCCCAATGGAACCATTCGATCAGATGCACCATTCTGGAGCCCTAAGTAACTATTTTTATCAGTATATTAAAATCAATTTTAATAAAAACAATGTTGTGCCACAAGTGGTGTTTGTGTCTGTGCATCATTTACCCTATCACGTGGAAGTTCTTTGGTAGCAATCAATAAATTGTTATTATTTAGAATTTACACCTTGGTTAGAACCCGAGGTTCAGGGCTCCATCATGTTTGTGCTTGCAAACACTGAGGCCATAGAGCATGAAAGTATTGGTCCCTGGGCACAAGAGTAGTCCTTGCAAGCAGGCAGTGGATGGGTTAGTCAAGGCTTGCCTCTCCAAAAGATACAGAAGGAAGTTTAGGGAGTTGGTGGGACCATAGTTTCCAACTCTTCCCTCTTCCCCCGCTAGCTAACAAGCCACTGCCACGCACTTTATAGCTGTGATTGCAGCCATACTTTCTTTGCCTCAGTTCTGACTGGGGTGGTGGACTGTCCTTGATCTATTTGGCACAACAGAGCCCTTACTGCAGCGGTGGGCAATAATTTTTTGCTGAGGGGCCACTTAAAAAATTTCGGAAAGAGTGGGCCTCAAAAGGAAGGGGAGGGGCCAGGATGCTTTGGGCTTCCCCACCCACCAACCATGATTGGTCTGGGGGTAGGGGAGCCCCTTTACCCCTCCCCTTCCAACTAAGCACCCATGC
This sequence comes from Pelochelys cantorii, assembly GCA_032595735.1. NCBI lineage: Eukaryota > Metazoa > Chordata > Testudines > Trionychidae > Pelochelys > Pelochelys cantorii. Next base: position 323,778,048 of record CM064326.1, on the reverse strand, counting down.
CCCTGGCGGTGGGAAGAGACTTCCCATGCTCCCCCACCCCCAATGTCAGTAAAGCACTTCTAAGTGCCACTCACTCCTCGCAGGGTGGGGGCAGGGTGGAGGAAACTGCTTGCGCTCCCCACACCTCCAGGCCCTGATTGGCATGGGGGCAGGAGAGTGTGTGAAGCCTTCTGCCGCTCTGCTAGGAGTGCGTGGCACTTCTAAGTGTTGCATGCTCCTCGCAGGGTGGGGGTAGGGCAGAGGAAACTTCGTGCGCTCCTCCTGCTCCCGAGCCAATCAGGGCCTGGGGGCACGGGAGCATGCAAAGCCTCCTCCCGTCCTGCAAGGAGCGCATGGCGCTTCAAAGCGCCGCATGCTCCTGGCCGAGCGGAGGAAACTTTGCGTGCTTCCCCCTGCCCTCAGGCCCTAATTGGCCTGGGGGCAGGGGAGTGGCAAGGCCTCAACGAGCTGAATCAACCCACTTGGTGGGCCAGATTCGGCCCGTGGTGGCCCTTTTCCCTACCCCTGCCTTACTGAATAGTGTACAAAATAAAATATATGCCAGTTGTAAATGTGATTTACCATTCTTTCAGTAAGGAACAAGAAAGACAATTTCAATGAGCCTAATTCCCATTGCCCAATGGAAGGAAGGATGATGTAGTGGTTTAAAAATGAGATTAGGAGTCAGGAGGATTTGCGGGTTATTTTCCTGATTCTTTCACAGACTTGATGTGTAACTTTGGGCAAGTTCAGCCAGGCTCCCTGTGCCCATTTGTGTAATGAGGATCATGATTATATAATCTGTAGGGTCGTTAGAATTGGTTAGGTGCTTCAAGATCTTTGAATGAGAGGTGCTATTTCAGTTCAAAATACTAGTATTAACATAGCAGCCTCATTGCTGACTCTCCCTAGGTACTTGGGGTTTATAGATGTTATTCCTGTGTCCTGAAGCCTTGTTATGGTAGCGAGGTTCTAAGCAGTTCTGCCTCAGGAAGTGGACCTCCCAGCTGGGCGTGGAAAAGCTCCTTCACCCTTTCTTCCTCCCTTTCCAAATTTACCTGTAGTTTTGGAGATTCCTGATACTTTGGGACCCACAGTTAGCTAAGCATGAGTTATACCTTAGTCAAACACAAGTTATTGGACTGAATATAAGGGAACAATGAAATTTAATGACATGTGATACATAGGTCAGATGAGATGATATAATGGTTCCTTCCAGGCTTACACTGTATGAATCTATTCATCAACTTCCTCCCTGGTTAACATTCAGGTAGGATGCCTTAGGGCAGGGGTGGTCAACCGCGGCTCATAAGCCACATGTGGCTCTTTGATTAAAGAAATGTGGCTCTTGCTAGTTCTGAGCCACGTGCCTGGACTGCTCATGGATGGCCGCTCTGAGCATAAGTCCCAGCACCTGAAGGGAGAAGCGCGTGGCACTAGTAGCGGCAGCGGCAGCTTTGGGACCCAGGCATTAGGTTAGAGCAGGGGAGGGGTGTGCCTGGCTCTGGGGGAGGGAAGGGGGATTGGGTTAGAGCAGAGGGGCTAGGGGTGCCTGGCTCTGGGGGAGAGAAGGGGGATTGGGTTAGAGTGGGGGGCTGAGGGTGCTTGGCTGTGGGGAAAGGGTGGGGCACTGGGTTACAGCGGGGGGGGGAGGGGCAGGAGGGCTGAAGCACCTTAAACTCAAAGTCTTTATGGATGCAGAATAAGGCAGCCAACACAGATGTCATATTTAAATTCCAGGGCAAAAAAAGAATCAACATGTACCTGGTTTACACTGTGTTTCTTTAAAGAAAATTCAAAGGCTATTGTTTGCCAGGCTGAAGCAATCAGACATTTTTATTGTTTTTTGTCCGAAATGTTCCGTAATGTTATTTTTATCACTACATTTTGTGTACTTTATCTATCTATCTATAGATAGATATATAAAAATAAATATATAATACGTGGCTCTTTGCACTCTATCCACCACTATTTTGGCTCTTCATCTTTAACTGGTTGGCCACCCCTGCCTTAGGGAAATACACCATGTGCTCAGTGTGTTCCTGTAGCCTAATGTCATTCACATGGACTCAAAGAGAGTGGAGTTTGTAACTTGTTTTTCCACCTTGCAAAAGAACAGGGTTTCAGCTGAGGCAGCATCTCCATATCTGTGGAGCTCAAGAGACTTGTACAGCCTGTGGTAGCTGCTGTGGAGGCAAGTCTTAGCTGCACCTATTCTTTAAATGCAGCAATAGAGGTATGATAGCTTCAAACAACGTGGATGCTAACGGTAGTATATTTTGTTGGTACAGCTCCATTTGACATCCTGGATAATGAATATTCAGACATGGTCTCTGTAACTGAGAAAGGAAGTTTTGTGCTTTCCTGTATTAGGCTGACATTGCAAGTTGGTTTAAAAAACGAGGATGAGGCAGCTCTTCTATTCTGTGAGACAGTAAGGTTTCACATTTAAAAATTGCAGTTGCTTTGTCAAGCAAAGATGGCCCATTATAAGGGTGGAATAAGCAAAGGGTGTCTTCAAAAGGCTTATAAGGCTTACATCTTTGTTGTGACTTATACTGAACTATGAAAGCTCTACTGGCTTCTGAGAGGCTTTCATTTGTGTCCCTGAATATTTACGCTATTAGGCATTTAGTGGCATAGTCTATGTTTTCAGTGCATTCATCCAATTTCTCCACCACTCTTGCTGAGCTGACACTCTCTCCTGTAAGTTCAGAAGATTGACAAAGTTTATTTCCTGTTTCTCTTGCAGGTGTTGCAATGCCTGGAAGAGCTGGAAATAAGGCAACCCCTCTTTCCTGTGTTTTATTAGTAAATCATGTAACACAGGAGAAATGTGTGACAATTCAAGAGTAACTACCAAAGGACTTTGAATCAATGAATTAAGGGTTTTTTCCTTGTTGACTCAAAAGGTGACTTTGGAAGGTCACTAACGCAATCCATGCTTCCGCTTTTATTATCCCATTGTTTTCTTCACTATTTTCTAAAAAAACAAATACTGTGTTGAGAGAATTTCACGTGAAGTTTCCTTTATTTATATACGTACTGAATTCCTAAAAAAATACAATAAAATATTGGATGATTTTCCCACACTCAGGAAACCTTTGTGTGAATTTGGATTTGAGAGAGTGAATGCCCGATATAGTTGTATTAACAACAGACTTATTTCGACAGGAAACGTCTTGCTTTTACTATATCTTTTATTCTTGTTAGTTTACCATTCGCCCCTCAAGAAAACCATTCAGGGTGACATTCATCCCAGTGCGAAAGGTCTGTACACAATCTTCAGCAACACTTATGCATTTAATATAGTATTTCAGAATTGTGGCGTTTTTGTATGGTATTGTATTCTGGAATTGAATTTCACCCTCACAAAAGATGATATTGTGGGAGCTATTCATGTGGCTTAGTAGCTCAGGAGCAGAAACCATTTTGTAGGTTAGTTGACAGAGACATGCTCTGTCATAATGCTTTGATATGAAAAAAGCTTTCTTATGAAAAAGGTAACACAGGTCGAAACAAGATTGTTACACAAGGTTGTTTGTAAAAATTAGTAAAAGTGAAATACAGACTGACCAAATTAGTCCAAACAAAAAGGTGTTAACTGATATAACTCAAGCACTGAATGTTGAATCGCCATAAGGCAGGTGTGGAACCAGAAATCAGTGCCCAAACTGTAGCATGTCAGAAGTTCGTGAGACCGGTGAACAAAATAATGAAAAAATGGCCTATTCTGACCATTACTCCCTTTGGGGGTTTCTTAAAGAAACAGACTTTGGGAGAAAAATTGGTGACTGAAGAAGATTCATGATTATGGCTGCCACCACCAATGTTTCCTGGGACCCTAGGTCTTTGTTATTCTAATTCTGTGAAATGTCCTGATGAAACCAACCTAGAGGGAGGGACCCAGATGATAGTGTCACCTCCACCAACTCTGCTGAGTCCCAAATATCACCTAGGACGTGAAACTCTATTCCATCCCTCAATCCCATGTGTTCTTTTCCTTTCCCACATTATTTCTTCTGTTTATTATTCCTATTCTTTTGCCTTCTGTCTAAGAAGAGTCTGGCTTAGCTGGTCAGGATAGTCTATTTTGCAACACTGCTGCAAGCCTGTGATCAGAAAGCAATAACTCAAAGCAATAATCTAAAGTGCCCATGTCTCAGGGTATCTGATAACATCATGTGCTGGGCCTGTATTTTTCCAGCAGTTGAGGTTGCAATGAATGTCAGCATCAGAGACAGCAAAGCTGCATTTTCTATCTTTGCTGTTCTTTCCATTCCCCTTTCTGCATGTTTGTCTTGTTTTGTCATCTAGAAAATGGGATTGGACTTTAATAACAACAGCAACAACAACACCAGTTTCAGCCTCTCTCAACTAACTTTACTTTTTCCCAAAAGGACAGTGGTTGCCATTAGAGGATTCATCTACACTGCACAACTATTTTGGGATACTGGAGGCATCCCCAAAATAGCAACCCCGCGTCTACACAAACCACCTCTTATTTTGAAATATTTTTTGAAATAATGGGTGTGCTATTTCAACATCCCAATAAACCTTGAGCATGAGGGAGAAGGAACGGCTCAAAATAGCATGTTATTTCTAAATTTGGTGCTGTGTAGATGCGCCAAATTTCAAAATACCCTATTTCAAAATAGATTTGAAATAAGATACGCAATTTGCATAGCACCCTAAGAGAATGTCATGCAGTTGGGCTTTTTTTCCTTCTAAAGACTCTCCTGCTACAGGAAAAGAGAACAAGGTATGTTGTTAAAATGAAAGCCTTATTTCATATTTTACATTTCTGAAGCATTAACTGTTTTTCCTTCTTTTCTGTGTTTTTAATGCTTTTAATGACTTGTTTGGCATAACACTAAGCAGACTGAGGTCTCTGTATACCAGATGCCAAACCTTGTTTAAAAGTGTTCAATACCGGACAGTGATTGGGTTACATTATCACCTATGACTCTGTGGGACCCATTTTCATTCTCTACGTTAACATAACAGCTCCCACTCGGAGATGACTCTCACTTCAGTCAGAACAAATTCGGCCTGATTCTCCATTGTGTTACTCCCCTCTTACACTGGTATGACTCCATTGAAAGCAATGAAGTCACGCTGGTGTAGAGGTGGAATAACATTACAGTGACTCAAAGCTATCATCTTTAGAAGATAGATAGCCCCTTTTGGTTCAGGTTGTAGAATTTGAGATTTATTCTCAAATTCTAGTTTGACATGCTATGTGTGTCCCACATATATTAAAAGTACATACTCACCCATACTGAAGTAAAATCTCAGATTCCCATAAACTGTAGTGTCCATATATGGAGTACATAGTTTTCTCTCTCCATCTCTGAGGAATACTATAGATGAGCCTGACTCCAATGATCCACATTCAGTACCAATGACAGCTCCAGATATGTCCCATCTAAACACGTCAACAATGTTTTGAGAGTCAGATTCCTGCTAGGAGTATGCCTCTAAGTTCTGAATAGCTTATTTTATAAAGAAACATTTCTCCAAACTTCACATGGTGCAATGAAAAGCAGTTTGTTCAAACATACTACTCACCACAAAATAACAGCTCCCTAAATTCAGTCAAGTTAAATAGCACACAATTAATGTATGTCACAGAAGTTGTAGATTCTGTTATTTTAAATGCAGTAATTGGCAGAATTGTACAAAGTTGCTTAAGTTGTTGAGATATTTATTTTGTGTAAGCAGGGTCAGGATAAGCTCTACCCTGACAACTGGTGGTGAACTGGAGCGAGTGGTGCAAAGAGACTTCAGAGGCTGATCTCATTTGCATAGAGACACCCAATTTGCATAGACACACCCACCCCGCCTAGTATGTGCTCACAGCAGCCCAAATGGTCACTTCGGCCACTGTGGGATCCCCAGTCTCTCTGTTATTGAGGCAGGGGAGATAAAAGTGTTGTTACCCTGATTATGTGAATCGAGGACAATGGAATGGTGGAACTGTTTATGACAGAGGGATTCGCCATAAACTAAGTAGCACTCGCTAGACAAGGGGCATGGGTTCCAAACCCAGTCAAGTTGAGAGAGGCTGGGGATAGGTCTTTGTACTTGGTGGTGGGGTGGCCCTGGCTCAGGGCCTAAACAACACTGATTGCACCACTTCCTCTCTCCATTGTGGAATATTAGAATTAATTTGGATTCTATTAGGAGTCTAGTTGTGAGCTGCTGAGTTGACTTCACGGTGGGCCAGTGGTGCACTACCACTGTGGCTCCTCTATTACAAGCTGAAATCACTGTGTGCTGTGGGGAGCCTGGTGCTATACTGTGGAAGAGCTGAACTCACTGTTGCAGAGGGGAGCCTGGTGCCATGCTGTGGAAGAGCTGAACTCACTATTGCTGTGGGGAGCCTGGCACTATGCTGAGCTACTAGCAGAGTGGCTTGCAGGGACAACCAGCAGGCGGACAGCAGAGTGGTTTGTGGGGACAACCGGTGGCCGGTAGGAGCGGCAGCAGACAGCCAGTAGAGCAGCTGCAGGAGCAACCAGCTGGTGGCCAGGGGCGTGGACCGAGATGGCTGGCGGAGCTGGATAGTTTGGGGGACAGCTGAGGTGGCTCACTGGACAGCAGGTGGAGTGTGGCGGAGTGACTCGCGTTGACGTCGGCAGCAGAATCCTACAGAGAGGCGGAGCCATCGGCGGACCACATAAGGTGTATCAATCCCCGCCCCCTCCAGGTTGGGAGGGTAAAACCCTGCCGGGTGAACTTTTGAACCCTGAGGCAGCACTGACCCAGGGCAGAGACTTTTGGGGTGTTGGACTTTGGGTGATTTTTTTTTGGGTCGCTGGACTCAAGACACTCTTGGGGTATTGGACTTTTGGGACTTTGGGTGATTCGTGGCTGGGGGGTGGGTCTTTGCTCATGTTTGGTCTATGAATCTGAGTTGTGGTGTTTTCCCAATTTAATGCTGATGTCGGTTACCTCATGTTATTAAAGGTTTGCTGCTATACTGAGGCTCTGTGCTTGCGAGAGGGGAAGAATTGCCTCTTTGAGGCACCCAGAGGTGTATGTAAGATTTCCCAGGTCACTGGGTGGGGGCTCGAGCCGGTGTTGTATTACCTTGTTGGGAGGAGACCCCTAGATACTGAACCCGGCCCTTGCTGCTATTAACTCGGCCTGGCAGAAGGGTTACATTTGTATATTATGTTTTCTCAGTACTTCAGTGTAATATAAATAAATAAGATGTAAATGCAACCCCCATTGTATTTTCCTTTTGGTTAACGTAGATATTTACACATCACCAAAACTTTAAAAGGAACACTGCACTCACTGGCTATGTCTACACTCGCGGCTTCTTGCGCGAGAAATATGCAAATGAGGCTAAGTGTGGAATATTGCCGAGCCTCATTTGCATTCCTAATGAGCCGCCATTTTTGCAGAAGAGGCTCTTGCACCCAAAGGAGCTGTCTACACTGCCCCTTCTTGCGCAACAAAATGCCTCTTGCGCAATGCTGTTACGCCGATTATTTTCAGGAATAATGGCATTGCGCAAGAGGGCTTTTGTTGCACAAGAAGGGGCAGTGTAGACAGCTCCTTCTAGTGCAAGAACCTCTTCTGCAAAAATGGCAGCTCATTAGGTATGCAAATGAGACTCGGCAATATTCCATGCTTAGCCTCATTTGCATATTTCTTGCGCAAGAAGCCGCGAGTGTAGACATAGCCATTATGTCCACTAAGCAGTCATTAACAAGGTCTTTTTGAATTACATTTAAATATTTTTGAGTAACAGTTTTCATTTAGCACATGATAGATGAAAAAAGAGATATGATGCTTCTCAAAAATATAATCAGATCTCCCTTTTTCTCACATTTCATAGGAAACATGTCTTTATTTCTGCAGCTAGTGGCAGTGAATATAGTTGGTTGGGAAAATGATGTTTGTTGAAACTGAAACTATTCATAGACAAGGATTGGTTTCCAAATATCCCGACTGAAAAACAGGTTGGGAAAAGTAAGTTTAAAAATTGTCAAAATGTCCTCAATTGACATATTTTAAATGAAAAGTTGCAAATGACTGTTAATTTCAAAGTTTTAGTTAACTTATATTCAAAAAAGATTTAAACATAAACAGATCAAAATAAAATGGGATATTTGAAAATGATCAAAATGAAATGTTCAGTTAATCCTGTCTGAAAAAGACTTTGGATAACCAGTTTGTGAAAATTTTCATGCTTATTTCTGATGGGAAAATAATGCAGAATCTCAAAAATATTCACTGGATGGGAAAAAACATTTCCTGACCAGCACTAGCTGTGAGAACTGAGTGTACAGAAGCTCTCCTTTTCTCATTTATAAGTTTCTTTCAAATAATTGAACAATTTTCAGTAACTACCACCACAACAATTAATCTTGTTTATAGTTGATACTTTTTGTTTTAACCCCTCAAACTATTTCTAAATGTATGGGTGTAAGTGTCCAGTGCTGACCTATCTCTGTTATCAGTGAAGTCAGTTAGAGTTCTTCTGTTGACTTCAATGACCTCAGTTAGGCCTACACTGAGTGCATTTGAAAATCCCATTTTATATCTTAGAGTAGATTACTAAGAAATATTTGAAAATCCTAGCAAACTGATAGGCTTTTAAGGTAGAAACATACATGAGTCATCTGAAGAACAAAGAGCTCTGTAAGAATTAAAACTGTTTGGCTGCAAAAGTACCATTAGTTTACATTTTAATAAATGTAAACATTCTATAACAAAGCATCTTTGTTTTATGTACATCTAATTCTGTTGAAAGAACTTTTCTGGTTCAGACATTTAAAAAATATTCTCATGTGATAGGATGAAAAATAGTTACCATTTTCGAAGACAGGTCTGTGGGGATCAAGACAATTGCAGAATTAAACAGTTGAGCCTGTTTTAACTTATCCAAAGAAATCTCATAATGGGTCATTGGTCTTTTTATATGCTCCATTTATCCTAATTAAAACACTCTCTTTACTGACCCATAAAACAACTTGGGGTCATGAATGATGCAGATGATGGGTGTTTCCAGAGATCTCTCTCTTTTAGGGAATATTCAAAATGAAAAAATAGAAAGTTGAACAATTTAAAATGACTCTGGCATTTTTGTTAAAAAAAATCCAAACTCCCTCTGCAATGATAAATAGAGAAGGAACGGGATTGACAGCATCTATTTTCATATTATAAACATGTTGAAAATCTTTGTTAAATGTAACTTTGGGATACATTTACTCCTCAAATCACTCCATAGTCATTCTTCTTTCACTGATGACTAACAAATGATATGAAAAATGGTTTATCAATCTAAATGTTTACACTATATCTCAGATAGAAATAAAAGATCCAATCCCGCAAGCAGATCTATGTGTGAAGTCTATGCGGCTCTGCAACAGTCTGCTCACAGGAATCCAACTGCAGGACTGAGTCCCTAATCTGTGTTATTAAAGAGAAATAGAATGACAATCCTTTGGGAATGAGAAGATTCATTCTATTATAAACTTGAGTTATTATAAATACCCCTTGAGGAATTTTCAAAAGAACTGAGCATTGGCCAAATTCTGCTCCCCTAAACGACAATAGTAAAACTCTATCACTACATCACTGATTGCAGAGATTAATTATGCCTCCTGTGCATCCAACATTTTTCATGAAACCATAAATCTGACATTTCCCAATTTTTGACATCTTGACTTTACAAACTAATGCAGTCCTTGGATGAGTAAAGAAGGGACTCTTGAGTAGGAATAGAGAGATTATTTTAGTGCTGTATTTGCCCATTGTGCAGCCACTACTGGAGTATTGTGCCCACTTCTGGTGTCTACAGTTTAAGAAGGACATTGATAAACTGGAGAGCATTCAGAGAAGAGCTATGAAAATGATTAAAGGATTACAAAACATGTCTTACAGTGATAGTGTCAAGGCACTTAATTTATTTAGCTTAAAAAAGAGTGGTAAAGGGGTGATTTGATCACAGACTGTAAGTGCATGCATGGGGAACAAAAATATTTGGTAATGGGCTCTTCAATCTATCAGATAAAATTATCTTTAAGTTGAAGCTACACAAATTCAGACTAGAAATAAAACTGAAAGTTTTAACAGTGAGAATAATTAAGCATTGGAACAATTTACCAAGGGTCATGGTGTATTCTCTATTACTGGCAATTTTACAATCAAATTGGATGACTTTCTAAAATATATGCTCTAGGAATTCTTTGGGGTAAGTTCTATGGATTTTGTTATACAGAAGGTCAGACTAGATTATCACAGTAGTCCCTTTTGGGCTTGGAATCTATGAATCCAAGGGCTTTATACAGTGTGAGTAAATGTCACACTATGTTTAGTTTTAGTTTTTGTTTCTTCTTTTAATCTTTGTTTGACAGCTTACTTATTAAAAGACTGAAGTTTAAAAATATATACAACTTGATATCTAGTTAAATGTCCTTAACTCCTTAACAGTTCAAAATACCCATTAAGGAAAATTCTTACTAATACTGGTCCCATTAAGTGTGAGTAATTACCATCCAGTGTCATTCAGCTAAATTGGTTTCCTGAGAGGTATCACAATAAATAGCAATCCTGATTAAGTAGCCTCTATACTGTGTATCTCTATGACTTTGCATTTGGAAACATGGAAAATTGCATATATATATATGAGCTCATTTTATTCCACCTTGAATAATTAGTTTTGAACATATTCAGAATGTGCCTGTAAATCAAGGTAATTTGTGGGCAAATTATGCAGTTAATATGTCCTCAGTGATATATATGGAATTTCTTATCCCAAAGAACGGCAAAATTGATACTTAATACTTTTACTGATTACATAATAAAAGAAACCTTAAAATTCTGTACATTAAAGATTAATAATCCCTTAGTGACACTTCCTACCAAAATGAACCCTTTTCTGAATACAGAATTTCATTAGAAGTGGAAAATTGATAGGAAGTTAATGGGTCGTATTCTTTCCTGTGTAACTTCAGACAAATTGGTGGATGAATTTTTAACTAACGTATTTTTAAGGAATCAAAAAGACACATTCTTTCAAAATAGCAGCACTAAAAAAAAATCATAATATTAAAATGGTAGTTAGGTTGCAAAATGAACAAGTCATTAACAGCAGTTTTTGTTTTTACTTAGGCAGCTACTTGGAATTTTTTATAGGAAATAAGATTAGTGAGTCACATTTATAGAGACATGAAGACTTGATTTAGAACTCACATACAAACCAATATTACTGCAATCATAGAAAAGCAAGATAAGTATAGCAAAAGTACCTTGAGCATTGCACATATAATTTTAGGGAGATCATCAGAAGTGAAGATGGAAAGAATAGGAAGTAGAGAAGCACCGTAAATGGCAATGACAAGATTTCCATTCTCCTGTCACCCCAATAACTCAAGTAATGATTGGTCAAACAATTTTTTATAATCTTTTTCCTTACATTCCCACACATCCAGAACCATACTGGATTATATCTCAATCTTTTGCCCATGTTTTTTATTTTGGAGGACCATAATTAACGGTCTGAATGCTAGTGTAAGCTATTCACCTCAGTATATTTCCCAATCATTTTGACACATAAATGCCTTTGCTCCATGGTTATATAGCAGAAACTTCCTAAACTAAATCTGCTAATTTAAGCTCAGAACTGTTATTTTGCTGTTTGTGTTTACAAAACACAAACTGCTAAATTTTATGTTCACTATAAGCAGAGAGCCCACCAGGACCCTCAGAATTCTGCCTATCAAATCCCAGGACTGGAATCCTTTGTTGGAGTCAAGTTTCTTGTTCTAGTACTTGTTGGTAGGTTGGCATTTATTGACTCCTAAGAGCCCAATAGGTTTAGGTTCAAGACGCATGATACCTGACATGTGTCTCAGAGCCAATTGTATAGTCATAATCTAGCATAGAGAGAACAGCATTTTATTTCTCTATTATTATTCCCTCAGTATTTTTTTATTGTAAGTCACTTCTGAATATGTTTGAAAATTAGCCTCTTTTCTTACTTAGGATGGCAACTATATCAGAACAACTGACTTCAATGGATCTATGCTGATTTACACTCAGTAAGAATATGGGCTAGGACAGAGGTTGGTATGTGGGCCGTCAGGATAATCCACTAGTGGGCCACAAGACATTTATGGTGTTTATATTGACAGTCTGCCGGCATAGTTCCCCTCAGCTGCCAGTGGTTGCAGTTCACTGTTCCCAACCAGTGGGAGCTATGTGGGGAACTGTGCCTGTGGACAGTCAATATACACGAAATATCTCGCAGCCTACCAGTGGATTACCCTGATGGGCTGTGTGCCATAGGCTGCCAACCCCTGGCCTAATAGGTATCTGGTCTTCAGATGAGAACTGCAAGTCACCATTTTCCTATTCTCTGAAAGAAGAAAATAAATGCCAAAAGGACATCTGACATTTGGTTCTCTTAGCAACCGTTCTCACACATACTCATGTTTTGTTATTGTACAAAGAGTTTTCTGAAATGAAAAGGATAATAGCAAAGAGCACAAGACAAAACAGATGACGAGTTAGTTATTTAGACTGAGAATTTACAATGATTTTTTTGCCTAATCGCAAAACTAAGCTCAAGTTCACATGACATATTAGCATGTATTTCTTACACAGTAATCTTTAGATCAGACACAGCATAAGTAGCATGTGATTTGGTAGCTGTTAATGAAATTATGTGTTTTAGAATTTGAAACCAGCTTTCAGAAGAGATGACATAAATTATCAGTGCATGTTTTACAGCTGTCCTGGGGCTGCAGTAACTAATATAATTCTTACTTTTTTTAAACAAAAAAGCCATTTTACGACATACATCCAGTTTGTTGTTGTTCTATTTTGTTTTTTTACTCAAAATTTATCCCTTTGGTCCTGTTTCACCCTACAAAGTCTCATTGGGAATGGCTGCACGATGTCCACTTTTGCAAAGAATACAAAGGCAGTAAGGGGTGAATCCAATACATAGCAAGATTATAGAGTGATTTGAACAGGTTGAAAAATGATCAAATGTTGAGAAATTGGTGTTCATTATTAAGAAAATGCATGTAGAGGCTCAACAATCAGGAAAAATGTGCAGTAAATGGATTCAAGTTATATCAGACACAGAGAGAGGGAGATAAAACACAGAGCAGAAGTGAAAAGAGCCACAATGGTGTAAAGTTAACATTTACCACAGTGACCAGAACTGGGAAAAATGATGGTAACCAAAGATACCACTTAACTGTCACTGTTTGAAAGATGTTGATTTTTAATGTACCCATAGACTCTGTATAAGGACAGCACATAAAAATGATCTACAGGCACAGAGGAGCATAAGGCTTGCTTGTGATGTAACTGTTCTCTTTTTATTATTAATAATGACATTGATTATCAATTACTATGATTGTTTTAATGAAGAAAAGACACCCGATTATGTTGTATTTGTGTACTTCTTTAATAGTGGTTATTTGATGTGTAAGTTTATGTAAGATAAATAGTTTGATTATGTCTCAGTTTCCATATTTGTATAATGGAGATAATGATACTCAGCTTTGTAAAGCACTTTGAGTTCTTTCAATGAAAAATACCATTCTCCCAATCCAGGAACTGCTTTTCACCAGGTTAGTCTACCTAAACCTATGGCTGCTGTAACCTCCACTAACTACCAACTGGTAAAAGTTGGACCTCCCTGGTCCAACACCCTTGGGACCTGACCGGCCCCGGATGATGGATTTTGCTGGACCAGGGGAGATTATTACTGGCCCCCCTGCCACCAGCCCCCTCCAGCTCTGGCCCCAAAACCAGACTCCTGGCCGGCTCTCTCCTCTCTCTGCCCCTGCTGCCCTGTCAGCCCACACTGCCCTGCCGAGCAGTCCTGCCGCCTCTGCACACACTGGGCTCCAGCTTCAGTGCCTGGCAGCCCCGCCGCCTCTGTGCATGCTGGCTCCAGCTGCAGCAACCAGCAGCCCTGCTGCCTCTGTGCATGCCAGTTCCAGCTGCAGTGCCCAGCAGACCTGCTGCCTCTGTGCACTGGGCTCCTGCTGCCCTACTGGGCAGCCCCACTGCCATGCGTTGGGCTTCCGCTGATCTGCCAGCCTGCAGGGCTCCTAGGTGCCAGCTCTCCACCAGGACTCTCTGGTCAGGCAACGTCTGTGGTCCATGGATGTTGCTGGACCATGGATGTTGCCGGACCAGAGAGTCCTGGTTAAGAGAGTTTCAACCTGTACAGGGGAACATTACAGTTGCCAGGGTTTGCTAGGGCAGGGCAACATCCTGGCCATACCTCTTATGCTTGCAGCTGCTTTAAAACACGTCTGCATCCTCCATACAGAAGTGATCCTCCCAAGATTTAAAAGTGGTCTTTGCTAGAGCAGCAAGAGTTTGGCTCAGGATGGGGACCATTTTGTCTAACATTGACAGTAACAAGATTATGCTTTGCTCCAGGGAAAGTTTGAGTTTTGAAAAGGATTTCATTTTGTCCCATTGTGTATTTTTAATGCTAATGTGTGGCAGGGCTGGAAAACATTGCAACACTGCAGTTTCTAACATAACACTATGAAGTTCATGCATACAACTTTTGCCCATTTTGATATCTTGAGACCAAATTGTCTAGAATCCGACAGGTCCTATTGACCCTCCTTGACTTCATCATCCCTAAAAGGCATATGGCTTGATAGAATTCGAAGGGACCTCAAGAGATCATTATTCTATGATTCTATATTACCCAACATTTTTTACTGCTTTTTATTCCAGCAACAGACATATTACAAATACATTTCAGAAAGCAAATGCCATTCTCAGTTGACGTTTCCTTATCTCTTGGAGTAATGTTGCAAGGATATGTATAACACTGGAGGTAACAAGAACTCACCCTTTAGGCTGGCTCTCAAACTCTTCTGCCCACTGCTCCTGGGTATCCTCAGTGGAAAGATCCACATCTCGGGTTGTGGCAAAGTTGAACTCACTGCCTTCGGTTCCATGGAAATAAATGGAGTTTCCATCGGACTGACAGCTATGCTATAAATAAAAGGAACACAGGAGAGGTGGGTTTTAAATGTGTTTTCAATGGCAACCATTTTGCTCATGTACAGTTAGAGCTCAGATAAAAATCGTTACATTATTTTGAATGAACTCCTGAAACAAAACAAAAATCAGTCTGTTCATTCTTCATCTTTCTTGAACAACTCCCAATTATTACTGCCTCTCAGTATCATATTTTCTATTGTCTTCAATTTTCGACCTCTATAAAAGTGTATCTCTGTTGTCATAACAAAACATGTGTATCTATGCACAGTTGACAGTACAGCCCTGTTCCAATTGTAAAACACTGCATTATATCTCAGACCGAAAATCATATACATTCAAATAACTTAATAGTACATGAAATCTAGAGTGAATGTTTTGCCCGTTAGAGGTTCAGAGACATAGCTTGAGACAAATTCTAGATCTTCTTTGCCTGAATATTTGCTAATGGAATGTCAGAGTTTATTATTATTAGTATGAATTATATTCAATAAACAAATCAGACTTAAATAACATAATGACTTTTAGACTTTTGATGTCTACGAATGAAAAGACTATTGTATATTAATGCAAACATATTATTTTCTATCAGCAACATGTTCCTGAGATTCTATTATTATTAATTCATATTACAGTGACCCACACAAGCTGAACTGAGATGGGGATCCTCTGGCTGAACTCTGAATAAACCCAAAGCAGGAAGCAGTCCCTGCCCTGAAGAGCTTGCAGTCTAAAAAGACAAAACAGATGACTAGGGGAAGGAAAGGGTGGGAAGAGAAAAGAAGCATTATTATTCCCAAATGGGAACTGAGATACAGAGAGATTAAGCGAATTGCCCAAGTTGGTACATGAAATTGATAGCAGAGCTATGAATTGAACACAGACCTCAATCCCAGTCTGAAAGAACATCCTTTCTCCAAACTTTTTAATATTCCCTTTCTGTAAATTACTCTTGGACTGTAAAAAAATGCCTTTCATTTGCATTAAAAATTCAGAGCAAAACATAACTTTTCTTCTTTCTGAAATCCCAGTTTTGCTAGTGACTAAAATTTTGCTGCTCATGCACTTCTAGTGACTGGATGAAAGGGATAAACTTCTAAAACGTGAAGTATAACTAAACTTTAGTGAATATATTTAGCCCCAAATAGGGTTTAAAGCCATTATGTGATTTAGAAATATTGACAAGTCATAGATGTGTTTAGCCTAGAAATAACAAGAATTCTACCACAAATATACAATAATTTTTGGAATAGACAAGAAAACACCACAACACATTAAATATAGATCAACCAATATATTTATAACTGAAATAACAAAGTAATTTTCACTGGGTTGTGACACGAAATACGTATTGATAGCAACTATTTGAACGACTTTCTATTCCATAACTCTCCGAAAAGCATCCCTTGTAGTACTATACTGTTATTAACTACATATGAGTAGTTTTAATAACTTTTATGTTTGCATATATTGCTCATTTGAGACTGAAAAGTAAAATTAATTTATTTTGTAACTTGATTGTCAGTATATGTGTTTGCAGAATGAGATGGAAGCTGGCCATTTATCTGTCATTCAATCAGCCACAAAATTCTTTTTTTATGTTCAGAATTAGTGAAAATGAATATACAGAATGAAAATTAATTATCAGGTTTCAGGATCCAACTTTTCAAGTTTGCATGGTCTTCTACTAAACAGACAGAAGTTAAAGTAGAGAGAATTATATACTTTAGTTGCATCTAAACATTGGAGATCTAATATATTTCTCAGTTGGCAAGCTACAGCCAAATACATATGTGATAGCTGACTATACCATTTGTAATTACTTACTTGATAAAAGCCAGCAATTAAAATCTACCTCAAACAGATGTAACCACATTAGCATTTAATAGCTAGTATGTGCTTCTGCAGTCTATAGTAAAATGTTTTATGGTTAAGTGTGATGGAGTTCTCATTAAAATAGTCTGGATAAGTAAACAGTGAGTTTCACTACAGGATCCATAAATAGTCATTTATATTGTGATGTACTGCAGCTGTGTGTGGAAACTCTGCAAAATTCAACAGGACACAAACTTATATAACTTATCTAATCAGGTCTATCACACTATATTTTTTACTTGTAGTTAAAGCTATGTTGTGTCTGTGCTCTGTGTGTGTGTGTGTGTGTGTATTGGCTCTAGTCAACTTTTTCACCTGTGAGATGACCTCACTAGAGAGAAAGTTGAAACTGAAGTTATGAGTTTATTGTTATTTGAGTTTCAATAAAGCCAAAGGCCATGAAAGGGAGTGGCAAAGATGATCAAAATTTTAACAGACTCTAAAGGAGCCAGGTAGCACTATCCCATTAAAATGCCTGCCTGAGTACCTAATGTAGGGTATCTAGAAATCCATATTGAGGTACCTAAATATAAGTGGCCTGATTTTTAAAGGTGCGAAATACGCATGGTTGCTGTTAGTCATGATGGGAGGAGCAGTGGGTGCTCATCAGCACCTTCGCAAATCATCTAGGTGTGTTTGTATTCTGTTTAGAGAAAGATGGGAACTCCACTGATTTACTCTGACCTGCCAAGTTACCTGTGAGATTTGTTTTCCTTAAATAATTATCCTCAGGTTATGTTTCAGTTCTAATTTAAATTTAAATATTTTTGTTTTATTTTATCTTTCAAGTTACTATTTTTAGCTCTTGATGTTGCTCTTTTTATTTATGCTATATTCAGTGAACAGCTTTTTGATCCTTACAAAGAACACGTAACTAAATCTTCAGTCAAGCAAGGCTTGCAGGAAGAAGGTAGTGGTGTTTTGTGGCTGGGTATGGGGGAGAAGCAAGATCAAAAACTGCTGCAAAAAGGTGGTCAGCTTTGCAGGACTGATTCACCCTATAGGAACATAAGGGCGGAAGGTTTTAAAAATGCAAGCCCTGACATGGGAAACTCCTTTCTCCGTGCACCAGACAAAGCAGCACTCATCCTGCCTCCCTTTGCGGTGTGATTATCAAGTGAGGTTTGAACCTGCTGTGGACATTGTGCTAGTCACTTCTTTTTAGTGGGGCCGGGAAGGAATTTTCCCCTCACCTCCATGTTTTGGTGGAGTGAGGGTTTTTTTTTTTGCCTTCCCCACAAAGAGTGTCAGGGAAGACCTATTATGAAGAGCACAAAAGGCATGGTAAGCCATATGTCACAATTTATTTGGTAATTGTGGGCTGGATCTCTGATACAGGTACCATTGGAAAGGCTTCTAGTGACTATATAAATGGTCTGGCAGAGGGCTTAGAAAGGAGGTGCTAGTTAAAGGAACAGAATGGTGTGGAGTTTGGGGCTCCTATGGTTGCAACAGCAGGGAGCCAACCCCCCTTTCTTATAGCACACTTTATTCCTCTGATGTTGAGATGGGGTGTGAATGGTAAGATCTCAGCAATGGATGGAACCCAGGTGAAAAAAGAGGGAGAGCTGGTGGAAGCCCCACAGTTAATTATAGAATAAACTGCACTGTACACTATTATCTGCCCATTAATCTCAGGCATCTAATGATAAAGTTTCAGCTGGATTAAACGCGTATCAGGTGTCATCTCTTCTTCTTTAGGCATAGCTAGACAACACACTTCAGTTTTGACCTGCACCATCCTCCCCCACACACAACATCAATCTTGTTCAGTCATCTAACAGACCACTGACTGCGCTGAATTACAGTGCACATTTGTGATAGGGCTCATGGTGTCCTCTGGGGACTGAACTGAGACTACAAAACTCATTTTCTCTTCTGATCCAAACAGGATTTGAATCCAAGCCTCTAGGAGTGAAAGGTTACTGTTTTTACTAATGTACTATGTCATCTTATTCCCAAAGTCATTCCATGTCAAGTTGTAATTTGTTTATAGTATTCAAAGAGCTAGTTCTAATGAGTTTTATGTTAAAGCAAGAAAAGTACTAAAATGTGAGTAATTACGGTATTATCAGCCAAATCCATAGCTGGTATAAAGGGAAGGCATAATTCCACTGATGTCAATGATGTTGTACCTCCTCGTTACAGAAGTTAATTTGGCTTTGCATTTAAGATACTGGACTTTTTTATCTGAATTATCAATTTAAGTGTTAATGTTCTCAGGTTCATTTTGATTTATACTTTTTTGACTGTGTACACAATATTAGATTAAATTGTTAAGTAATATTTGTAAGTCAAGAGACCACATAATATCTATATATAAAGGTATACATTTGGGGTTAATAAAAATCAGGGTTCTTTCCTACTTATGTCAAAAATTGTGAATTAAATATTTACCTGTTTCCCTGACCGTGTGAATTTCCTTTTGCTTGAAAAGCAGAACATAGTGTACTAAGTGACACATTTTTACCATCCAGAAAGCATCAACAGGAAACATCAGTGTTATATTCCCCAGTGTAACGGATTTTTGGCCTTAGTTCAGGATAACATCTTCCTGAGGTTGAGCCCCATACTCTGATGTAAACATTAGTGGCTTCACCTCTGTGCTTTTAAAGTATTCTCAGTCACCTTTACCATCATTTAATTAGGTTTTTATAAAAAATGAGCACTGATACATCACTTTGTAGTATCTCTCGGGGGTTTAATGGCCCTGGTGATTCTTTCAGACAGCTGTAGACTCACAGTTTATTTTTTGGCGACATTGCTTATGATGGAATGAGTATACTGGGCATTTGGGCAACACCAGCTTGCAAAGGGCTGGTGGCAGATGGTAAGAAATCTGCCCAGAATACCTTACCTTTCCATGAGCCGAGTCATCAATTTCCTCCATTAAAGAATTGTCACTGGGCCCACCCAGCTGGAAGAGCATTGCATATAGCCAGGCTGGCTGGTAGTACACAATTCAAAATGCACTTTAAAAGGAAACTAAAATATCACTTGTAGGCCAATTGAAAATGCATTACTCAGAGCATAGCCAATTTTTTAATGACTGTAATATTTTAAGTGATTATTTTTGCCACTTCAGATTGCTCCTTAGAGAGGAGAGGTTTTTTTAATTAAAATCTAGGCAGTGCAAACAGATGAGATGTGAGAAGCAGAGGAAAGAGAAACAGAATGAAGAAAATTAATTAAAGCTGTGTTGTTGGCAGAGTCATAAATTAGACATTGTGTCTTGCTGGGAATGAGTTATGTTGTTATTTGGAACTTCAAGATTTTTAACGTGATAGCAGGTAGGCGGATTAAACGGATGTTAATACAATTCTAATTCGCATACAATTTTTTACCCTGCTAACATATGTAAAGGTATAATTGCCATCATTCAGAATTAACCAGTTATATGATTTTGACTACTAGGACTTCCAGGTTGAAGTCCTTTCTACAAGTAAAAGAAATATTACAATAGGATTTCCAGTAGGTAAATAGAGTTCCTAACATTTTCCACGTTCTATTTTTAGATTATTTACAATAGGTTACAAAACTGAAAATATGGCTAAAAAATAGACGAGGTGCAACCAGGATTATAGTACACTTTCCCCTTTCAAAACAATAGGTTGAAACTTGCTCTGTAATGTGATGAGAGGCAATTTATAAAATGTGATTTTGCTTATTATTTCTTGTTACATTCAATGGTAACACTAAAAACAATTTGTCTTTTCATGTATCACACAATGTTAATTCTTTATTTGAGGTATTTTATGTAAGAAAACATATAAGGAGTGGAAGATGGGAGGGATCAGTAAAGAAAGCTACCTTATTGAGGTTCGAGCATGTAGGGACAAAGTGAGAAAGGCTAAAAGTCATGTTGAGTTGGACCTTGCAAAGGGAATTAAAACCAATAGTAAAAGGTTCTATAGCCATATAAATAGGAAGAAAACAAAAAAAGAGGAAGTGGGACCGCTAATCACTGAGGATGGAGTGGAGGTTAAGGATAATCTAGGCATGGCCCAATATCTAAACAAATACTTTGCTTCAGTATTTAATGAGGCCAGTGAAGAGCTTAGGGATAATGGCAACATAACAAATGGGAATAAGGACATGGAGGTAGATATTACCAAATCCGAGGTAGAAGCCAAACTCGAACATCTTAATGGGAGTAAATCAGGGGGCCCAGATAATCTTCATCCAAGAATAGTAAAGGAACTGGCGCATGAAATTGCAAGTCCATTAGCAAAAATTTTTAATGAATCTCTAAACTCAGGGGTTGTACCATTTGACTGGAGAATTGTTAATATAGTTCCTATTTTTAAGAAAGGGAAAAAAAGTGACCCGGGTAACTACAGGCCTGTTCGTTTGACATCTGTAGTATGCCAGGCCTTGGAAAAAAATTTGAAGGAGAAAGTAGTTAGGGACATTGAGGTTAATGGCAATTGGGACAAATTACAACATGGTTTTACAAAAGGTAGATCGTGCCAAATCAACCTGATCTCCTTCTTTGAGAAAGTAACAGATTTTTTAGATAAAGGAAATGCAGTGGATCTAATCTACCTTGATTTCAGTAAGGCATTTGATACAGTACCACATGGGGAATTATTGGTTAAATTGGAAAAGATGGGGATCAATATGAAAATTGAGAGGTGGATAAGGAACTGGTTAAAGGGGAGACTACAGCGAGTCATACTGAAAGGTGAACTTTCAGGCTGGAGAGAGATTACTAGCGGAGTTCCTCAGGGATCAGTTCTGGGGCCATTATTATTTAATCTTTTTATTACTGACCTCGGCACTAAAAGTGGGAGTGTGCTAATAAAGTTTGCGGATGACACAAAGTTGGGAGGTATTGCCAATTCAGAAAAAGATCGGGATATCATACAGGAAGATCTGGATGATATTGTAAATTGGAGTAATAGTAATAGGATGAAATTTAATAGTGAGAAGTGTAAGGTTATGCATTTAGGGATTAATAACAAGAATTTTAGTTATAAGCTGGGGACACATCAGTTGGAAGTAGCGGAAGAGGAGAAGGACCTCGGAGTCCTGGTTGATCACAGGATGACTATGAGCCGCCATTGTGACATGGCTGTGAAAAAGGCTAATACGGTCTTGGGATGCATTAGGCGAGGTATTTCCAATAGAGATAAGGAGGTGTTAGTGCCGTTATACAAGGCATTGGTGAGACCTCATTTGGAATACGTGTGCAGTTCTGGTCTCCCATGTTTAAGAAGGATGAATTCAAACTGGAACAGGTACAAAGAAGGGCCACTAGGATGATCTGAGGAATGGAAAACCTGTCTTATGAAGGGAGACTCAAGGAACTTGGCTTGTTTACCTTAACCAAAAGAAGGCTGAGGGGAGATATGATTGCTCTCTTTAAATATATTAGAGGGATAAATGCCAAGGAGGGAGAAGAATTATTTAAGCTCAATACCAATGTGGACACAAGAACAAATGGATATAAGCTGGCTATTAGGAAGTTTAGACTCGAAATTATGCGAAGGTTTCTAACCATCAGAGGAGTGAAGTTCTGGAACAGCCTTCCAAGGGAAGTAGTGGGGGCAAAAGACCTATCTGGCTTCAAGATAAAGCTAGATGGGTTTATGAAGGGGATGGTTTGATGAGGTAACATGATCTTGGCAATTAATTGACCTTTCACTATCAGTGGTATATAGGCCAATGGTGGGAAGATAGGAGTTGCTATAGAGAACTTTTTTCTGGGTGTCTGGCTCGTGAGTCTTGCCCACATGCTCAGGGTTCAGCTGATCGCCATATTTGGGGTCGGGAAGGAATTTTCCTCCAGGGTAGATTGGCAGAGGCCCTGGAGGTTTTTCGCCTTCCTCTGTAGCATGGGGCACGGGTCACTAGCAGGAGGATTCTCTGCATCTTGAGGTCTTTGAACCATCGTTTCAAGGACTTCAATATTTGAGATATAGGTGAGAGGATTATTCTAGCAGTGGGTGGGTGAGATTCTGTGGCCTAGGGGGTCAGACTAGATGATCAAAATGGTCCCTTCTGACCTTAAAGTCTATGAGTCCATGAATAAATTGACTATACAACAAATACATTGCAAACTATTTTCAGCAATGGTTTGAATGGCTATTTAACTGGTATGTGTGCTGAATGTGTTAGAACCACTGATGTTTTACTATTCTAAAAGTGTTATTCTACAGTAGTGAGCTTGATTCTGATCTTGGAATGTGTTTTTGCAACAAAAATTACTTATAGTGTGCATCCAACTGTTATTTTTTTGCTATTTTTCCCCTTTTAAAATCCTGTGGCTATGGGCCACACCTTCTTCATGTTCAATTCCTTTAAGCAGAAACTTTACAAATGCTTAAACTCATATGTGAAAAATAATATTTAGCTTCTTAAAAAAATGGGTTTTTAAATTGAAGTCCTGTTGCCTGAATGTGATACCTGTATCCTTGAGCATCTGTCTTCAGTGAGTCTTCTTATGGAGTAAGGCACTATTCAGCATCAGTGAGGATATTACAATTTGGCTATTGCACTTTAAAATACGTCGATAGGAGCACTGTCTTATATACACCAGTCCTTCCTTTATTTCAACATTTTCTAAATTGATGAACTGGGGTTATGTATTCTTGAGCATCGCAGATGAGATTGAAAGCACAATAAAGATAAAAACCACTATAGCAAATGGCTTGACTAAATACACTAAACAAGCAGGACAGGATTACATTCCAAAATCTCATATGCAGAATTTTTCAAGTTAATGTAAATTACTTTACTGAAGCAAAAAAAGATGATTGCACTTTATCATGTACTATGAGTAAATTGCAACATGTAGTAGAAACAGCACTTATTTCTACAAAGGCTTATCAGAGGCCATACAAGTCTTATTATGGGGGGAAAGAATGAAGCCATAAACACTACCTCACTGCCCTGAATTCCGCATCTGTTTCCTGTGCACTTGCCAAAACACTACCAATGCCATTAGTGGACTTTGACGACACAACTGTTTTTTTGTGAATGAGCAATACGATGCAAACATCAAGTTGTTTGCTATTCGTGCTTTGGTACATTTTGCGGCATAAAGGGGAAGATTCTAACAGTTCTTCACACAAAGAGATCTCATTGAAGTCAATAGGAATTTTGTGCACGGAGGCATTATATAATCAGGCCAATAGAGAGCATGCTCATGTACCTACCAAACAGCCTGAAGCCTTTCTATCAGGTGATCTTGCCAGATCTCACACGCTAAGCAGGCTAAAGATAGGAATGGAAGACTTCTTAAGAACTATCTGGTGCTACGGGAAATATTGATGATTCAGTAGATAATACTTTTGCTGTACACCGCAAATATTTCTATAAATATGATAAGGTATTTCAGGATTTTTGTACTAGTGTTCTCTACTGGATGGCCCAGACTGGCCTTTGCAATTACATCACTTTCTCTAGGGAGTTACCTAATGCAGGGGATAAAACTATGGACAGTAAATGGAAATTGTCCTTTAATTGCAATGGCAGAAGTGTAAATTTGTGTAAATTTGAGTGTTTTTGTTCTGAGTTCACTGACTTCAAGAAATATTGTTTACAATGATTCTATGATAAATAATGTCACATTCATCCTCACCATCATCATTTCTGTCATCATCATAATACAAAAACAGAAGGGAATTTCATGGGTAGGTGAAGGAGCACGTATAATTGGCAGCAATAGTACACTTCAGCTGACAAATACTATGACTGGGGAACATTTAGTAGAGAGATTTGTATTCATTTCAACAGTTCTGTACTGTTTTGCTAAAAGGAAACAGTTATGCATTTTCTGCTACATGATCTTTGACATGACAATTGTTGAAAACCCATGTTTAATTCTGGTAAATTGCAGAAGAGTTTGAGTGAGATGTAACTGGCAAAAGGCCAAATTCTACTTCTAGGGGATTAAAGAAAAAAAGAGTCAAATTCAAGTAGGGGGGCTCAACATGCACTTCTTCATTCAGAATTTGGATGACACTGATTTTTCTATTACTACATGTGTGAATTTCGTTAAAACTAAAAAACAAAATTAAGCAAACCTTAACTGTGGCCCCAGGGAAGAAAAGCCAGTTGCCAGTGTCCACAGGATCAAGATTATCTTCCAAGACAATTTGTCTGTGGGCAGCATTTATGATCAGAATATTGTCCAGTGCCCAGCAGGCTTCATACACTTCACCAGCATGTACATATTCCTGTTTCCACTGAAACTGAACATTCTCTCCTTTGGCATCTCCAGGAAGGTACAGGATGTGGATGACGGTGCTGACATTGGAAGGGGCTCTGTAGAACATCAAGGTACAGAATCAGATTGAGCTCCAGACAGTGGAAATAATTTACCAGACATTATACAGCTACACCCAGCTCCTAACATGTGCATAGATTTTTTGTGCACAATACAAAATAGTTTTAATTTGCATGGGATTCAATCATAAATCAAGAAAATCCTTTCCAAAGTACATCAGAAAATGAAGAAGAAAAATAAACATTCAATAAAAATCTAATGGTACTTTACTGAATATTACATAATGTTCTAAGAAAACAGAGCTGATGTTATTATGAGTTATTTACCAGTAAAGTCAGAATTTGCCAACAGATTTTACATGGATCTTACATTTTACAGTTTCAGCCTCTGCTTAGAACAGAAAATAATATAAATTCTCACATTTTAACAGCAACTACTGAACACATTATAATAAAAGAGTATGTTGCTTTATAAGCCACAGTATAAGGCACAGGCCCTGCATCATTTACTTTTAGGGTGCATCTAGACTACATTCCTCTTTCAAAAGAGGAATGTAAATGAAGGAAATCGAAAATGCAAATGAAGCGCAGATTTACAAATCTCATGCTTCATTTGCGTAATCATGTCCGATCACTTTTTCAAAAATTTTCAAAAAAAAAAAAGAAGTCTAGATGCGGTTCTTTCGAACCCCCCCCCCCGTAAACCTCATTTTTTCAGGAGTAAGGGTTCTTTCGAAAAAGATTTTTTTTCAAAAGAACTGCATCTAGATTGCTTTATTTAAAAAAAAACTTTTTCAAAAAAGTGATCGTACGTGATTATGCATTAGTGATTTAGTTCAGTAAAACC
Organism: Pelochelys cantorii; assembly: GCA_032595735.1. Lineage (NCBI taxonomy): Eukaryota > Metazoa > Chordata > Testudines > Trionychidae > Pelochelys > Pelochelys cantorii. The sequence continues at coordinate 323,752,106 of CM064326.1, read as the reverse complement.
CAGAGCAATCAGTGGTAGGGGGCATGGAGACCACAGAAAGAGGGACTCATGGAAGAAATGTGTTTTGAAAGAGAAATGAGGGATACCCGATGAACTAGAATGAGAGGCCGTTCAAGTGAAGGAGGAAGCTAAAAGAAGGCACAAAACTATTTTTTCATTACATTACACTAATTTTTATTACATTTTAAAAGCATATAGACAGAAAAGCAAACTATGTCATAATACATAAACATAACCATTTACTACCTACATTTAGCTAAATTTGAAACATTTACTCTATATATTTTAGAAATATGCATCTGTCTGCCTCTGAGTCCATTTGTTCAAGAACAAATGGTAAGAGTTAGGACCACCACATTTGGTATGCAGCTTCCTCTTATCATAACTTAGAGCAGGTTCAGTGTTTGGTTGTGGCAGGAAAATGGGAAGCACCTGGAATGGGACTGTTTTCCATATCATGGAAAGGGAGGGAGCTGATCAGAGGACAGTGATACTGTAGAGTGACCATTGTGGGCAGGGAACATGAGGGACAACTATACTACAGCATGACCACTGGGAGCAGCCACACCACCAAGAAAGTGGCCACCATCTTATTGGCCACCAGACTGGGTAAGTAACCAGTAACTCCCCCGCCCCTGAGCTCTTCTTCTTTCAATCCCCTGCCCCGATTCCTGTACCCCCATCCTCTGCCCATCGCCTCTCCTCATCCCTGCCCTGACTCCTGCATCGCTGAGCTCCTCCTCTACCTCCCACCCTGACATCTACACCCCCACACTCTCAGCCTCCTCCTCTGAGCCCCCCACATCTCCAAGCCCTGACTCCTGTAGTCCCCTCTCCCAAGGGCAGCCTGGATACTGAACCCCTTATCTCCACTCTCACCCCAGAGCAATGATTTAAATGAAGAAAAACAAAAATTAATTGAGTTAAGGATCCGAGTAATACTGGGTAAATCTTCTAGTTACATATAATGTGAATGATTAAAATATAAATCAATTATTTGCATTACAGAATTTACAAATAAAAATTGTTTATAAAAATCCAACTAGTAATATTATTAAAATAAAATAAAGAATAGAAGTAAAATTCAAAGGGGAGAGGTATTTTTCTGTTAAAGTACACAATTCTTTCCATGGTGGCCATGCTTATGATGTCTATACTCCAGTCTTCAGTTGTTGGATTTCCAATTTTGCAGTGCTAATTTTTTAGCAATTATTAGTGCTCTTCTAAACCAAAGATTTTCACATGTATTCAGCTTCCAATTAACATCTATTATGTTTAAAAATACATTTAATTTGATTGGAAAACATTAACTCTGCAATTATGTTCTTTCAAAAAACTACAGATATAGGAGCATTCCCAGACCATACGTTAGCTGCTGAATTAGAGTGCCAACATTTGTCTGACTTAGCAACTGTTTTGAAGATTCAGAGCTGGGTCCAGTGCATCCTCCATAATAATTTATGTTGTGTTAATCTTAAATGGAGATCCAAGGAACACTTTGGTGCACTGGTTAAATTCGTTTCCATTGGTTAGTGGAGAATAATCGGCCTAGTTCCTTCTCCCATTTTTAGAGATTCTGTTAATTTAATTTAAATTTGCTGGCTATGTTTGCATAAAATGTTGCCATTGATCTTGGCAATCTGAGTAATATTTGGAGACATGAAAGCAGCTGGGGGACAGAGGGAGGGGTCAGGCCAGTGCAGGCACCAGATGGGAGATGACATGTATAAACTGGATATGTTGCCACTCTTCCTAAGTTTCTAGATTTAATCTTTCTTTTAATATTCATAAGAGGGAGGAAGTTACTTTCACTAAATTAACTGATGGTCAAAATCTCTTTCCTTATCCAATCTGGTCAGATGAATGGGTTGCTTACTATAAACAGTTTCAAATTATTCTACATAGAGGCCTTTATGTAGAAAGAGGTGCTTTTAAAATTTAGTAGACACGTTATGCTAAGTATTTTTGTCTGCCACAATAGCTGGTAATTGTTCTTTAGAGAATTGGTAGTAATCTGAGTACAGCACATTGGAGGATAAAAGGAACAACCAATCATGCTTTCCACTGGAGCCACTCCAGAGCATGAGGGAATGAACCACCATGCTACTTGGCTAGGAATTGCTCCCTGATGCTAATGTTCAAAGTTGGGAAATGTAAAACTACCTGTTTTGACAAGGAGCTGTAATCTTTGTAAAGAGATTCTGGGTTTGTCATCAAGTACCACACAAGGACTGAGCTAATTTTGGTAAAATAAATGGAAGGAATACAAATATGGAGGGACATGGGAATAAAAAGGATCCTAGGAAGAATATTAATTTTGATTATTTTTATTCCCCCCTGCCATTTATTGCTAACTGCATGATTAATAGGGCGAGGTTACTATAACTATACTTTTTCCTTAGGGAACAGAATGCCAAGATTATTTGAAGTTTGTCTGTTGCCATTCAAATGTTGGTATAGGAGAGGCACTTCTGACATGTCCCAGTTCATCTTGTACCCAGAGAATTTACCAAATTTATCTATTATTTGTTAGTGTGTGAGAGGTGGGATTCGAACATAACAGCTTTATTCATGAAATGAAGGATTTCCTCAACCCACATTTATCTAGGGTACTAAGAAGCAGATATTGCCAGTTCACCCTGTCAAAAGCTTTTGCTGAATCAACTGAAATGATCACACAGGAGCTGCTAGAGTTTTGATAGAATGCCATAGATGGGTGTTATTTTTTCCAACTATATCCCACCCGATAGGGGTAAACTATATCAGTTATTACTTTTTCAAGTTTTGTAGCCAATATTTTTAGGAGTATTTTTATATCAGTATTGGTTAAAGCGATGGGCTATAGCTGTTACATTTTTGGGCCTCCTTACTCAGTTTAAGTAATACAGAAATTAGGGTTTCTCTCAAGGTCGGAGATAACATACCTTTCCTTAAGGCACCTCATAAATGTTTAACTGTTCAGGGGCCAGAATTTCATTTAAATTTTGATACAATGCTATCAGTAGCTTATCAGGGCCAGGGATTTTCCTGGACTTATTTCCTTCATTGCCTTATTTTTTCTGATTGCTAGGGAGAGACTGTTTGGCCTCCTGCTTTTCTGAGATTTGTGAGAGGTTAATAATTTAAACAAAATTATTCAGTCCTTCTGAGTCAGCTAATAAATCTTTACTGTAAATAGCTTAGTAGAATTAACAAATTGATCACTGAACTCTTTTTGACTGGTAAACTGCCCTTGTTCTGATATGGGTGGTACTTTTTGGAACCTTTGACATCTCATTTTTAATATGTATGCGAGAATCTCTCTCTCTCAACTCCCTGTATATTTGTGTGAATCTAAAAAGGGCAAATTCTGCTTGGATTGAAGTCAAGTCTATTTATGCTGTGCCAAAGACTGATTAATTTTTTAAAGATTTTGTTGGAAGGGTAGTGTGCACAATCTAAATCTATAGCTTTCAGTTGTTTGGTTAGTTCTAGGAACTGAGACTGGCCAGGTTTCTTACTACTCACTGTGAGAAGAAAATGATCCGGCACCTAACAAAAGCTTTTAGTGTATCCAATAGGATAAACTGGGGTATCTCTAGTGCGTCTCTTGTTTCAAAGAAAACCTGAATTTCATTTGTGTCATAATTCTGAAAATGTTTATCTTTCAACAGAAAGGAATTCAGTCTCAAGCTTTTACAGTCTAATTTGTCAGAGAGGAAAATTGTAATATCACTGGTATATGGTCAGAGATAATGATAAACTATTTCATTATTAAGCACTGATTCCAGAGAACTGTAAGTAAGCAGGAAGAAGTCTATTCATCAATAGGAATGTGGAGAGAAAAAAAGTAAAATCCATCGTTTTAGGGTTCTTCAACCATTCTACATCTTCAAATCCCAATTCTTTCATATCACCTTTCATACTGTTTCTAGCATGTGACTGTGTCCACTGAGGTTGGCCTGACTCATAGGTGCTGGAATTAAGGGTGCAGGGGGTGCTGTAGCACCCCCTGACTTGAAGTGTTTTCCATTATGTACAGGATTTACAGTTAGGTTCAATGGCACACAGCACTGTCCCCTCCCCCTCCCCCACCCCAAAAAAACCCCTATTCCAGCATGCCTGATTTCTTTAAAAAAGCAATATCTTATTAAAATTTCCTGCTATGATGACTGATTCCAGTGTAATATCAATTTGGAAAAAAAAATGTGTTAAAAAAACTTGGTTCATCTTTATTGGGTCTCTATAAATTTAGTTAGGATACACAGAGAGTCAAAGATCTTTGCATTCTCCAGCTATATTCTACCTTCCTCATCTTTATTTACATCTAGAATTTGTAAAATACAAATTTCATACTCTTATGAAACAGTATTGTGATAAAGAAAAAGAAGTGTTGATTTGCCCCTTTGATGTTCCAGGAAAGACAATTTTTAAGTAAGGCCATAAGGAGTAATGAAGTCAAATGTCTCTTTATCAGGCACCTGAATAGTATCATTGCTTGGACCACTCTCAGTTCCAGATTTAGGAAAGGGATATCTGGGTTCTCCCTCATTGCATTTGGTTATGAATGGGAGTAGAAAAGTTAGAGAATAAGGCAGACCAGGAAAGGTAGATGATAGGTATAACTTGAGAAACAGATAAAAAAATAAGAAAAATATGAGTCTGGATGGAGAGTCAATCAAAAATGGCTGAGCTTTCACCTGGCAAACCAGGGAAGTCCACAGAAATGAAACTAAGGGGCAGGGAGGAGACAAAATCATGGATTTTGCCCTATATGCTTGGTTGCTAGACTGAGAACTGACTCCTAACACTGTAGTGACTGATCTGGTTGTTTTTTTTTAATGCATCCTGTCTCTGTGGGGAGATTTCACTGTAGTGAGATCAGATACCTTTCAGATTCTTCTGCCGTTATAAAACTAAGCATTTTGTATTCCCTTTTCACTTTGAAAGTAGCACGAAAGTAAATAAAATTGTCCAAGCCCAACCCTTTGGTAGGACTCTTGATCTATTGAATTTAGCCCTTCTGTCCACCATGTCCTTGGTGCACTCTGCAAAAAAACCCATCATTCTGCTTCCCTTCCATATTAGGATTTAAAGTTCACCGTCTTTTTTAAAGAATGAATTTCTTAATACTATATTTTAAAAATCTAACAATTATGGCTGAGGCTTTGCCTTGGAGAGGTTTTAGGAGCAAGGGAGCAGTAAGCTCTTTCAGTATCTAAGTTCTGATCAGCAGGAAGAGACTGACAGCACTAACAGAATGGTGGATAAAAATTGCACAGACCTCCCTTTTTCCAACCCCTCTGGGAGACCTACAATTTTCAGATTGTTTCTTCTTGATCTTCCTTCAAGTTCATTAACCTTCTCCTGCAGTGCTTCAATAGTCATTTCCTGTCATTCTGAGGTTATATTTATAGAAATCACTGTCTTTTCTAGTGAGAAGATTCTGTTCTTGGCTTTTTTCAGTCTTGATGCTAAGACTTGCAAATTAGCGTGATGTGTACTAGTAAGTATTTTAGATCTTAGTTTTATTTTCAAATATTTTTCTTAGGATCCCACTCTCAAGTGACCATACTGATTGATCCAGTCAATAATTTCATCTAGTGTGAGAGAGGCAGTCTTTCTCGCAGCTCCTGTCTGACAACTTCTGTTTTTTAAGATTGTATAGCAAATCTGGAGAGGGAGCAGCATCCTTAATGGTATTAACATGAAAATAAGAATTATAGTTGTAAAAAAAACATCTATAAAGCTACTCAGCCACATCCCTCCAGTGGCTTCAGGAGGTCAACTGTACAAAGCCATTCTATTATATTCTTACAACTGTGCTCTACACCATAGCATGTCAGCTCCTGGGTGTGAACAGGAAACAAAAGGGTAGATTTTGATCTCACACCAGCGCAGATTGTGAAGATTTGGAGAATTTGATGGTACAAATTATGAATTGTGTAATATTAGGGGCTTTTTACATGTATCTTCGACGAACTGCAGACTCCATTTTGGATATGGGTTTTTTTACCTTCTCTGTTACCTATTTACATCCATGTTGGACTGAAATTCCAATAGTGTAGTGGTACAGGACTGACAATAGGGGATTGTAAACTCTGGGTTATCCTACACTGAAATCTTTCTAGACAAAAGGCTGTCAGGGGATAGATCACCTACCAATGAAGTCACTTTGCAGGACATTATGGTAGGACTCCCCGGTCACTTGTGGAGGCTGATCAGCGAGTCACCTGACTCTTAAAAAAGTCCCTCAGTCAGGTGACTCCTTGATCAGCCTCCACATGAGTTTCCAAAATGTATTTTCTAAGTTCCCTTGTCAAATAAAGGATTCATTCTGAGAAACTGCCTTCACTTCATCCTCACTATGCCCTGGAGACCATTGCCATGTATTCCATTAAGCTGCTGACAATGCCCAAGACAAGCAGACAAGCTTATGAGCCTGCACTGAAACAGCCCACAGAACTCAGTGCCAATATGAGGCATACTTGATCTCTCAAGTTACACATGTGCTTCTCCTCAATCATAATGATGGCTGTGCCAATCCAACCCACCTTTAGCACTGGGACACCTACCAGAGCTGAGGCAGCATGCAGACACAGGCTGCAATTCAAATCTGGAACACAACACAAACATAAGCATCTTCTCATGATCCTCTTCATGTCTACTTACTGTGGCACCACCCTTACTGAACTATTCCCAATAGCTACTTCTAGCTCCATAGGGCACAGGTGAGGTAGCATTGCCAAAGTGGTGTACACCTTAGCTTCATGTTTCCTGGTTTTCAGAGGTTTGAGTGTAGCTGAACTTGACATCCTGAAGGGGCCTGTGTCCTGGCAATCATAATTTTGTTAGCAAAGTTTTGGGGGGCAGTTAATCTGGAGTAAAGTGAGTGACCACCCGCTAAGCTGTGGGGCAGTACAGCTTCACAGATGATTAATCAGCCCTGCCCAGTCAGAGGCTCACAGCTCCTTGCACTGAGTTGATTGACTGGGCAGGGCTGATTAATCACCTGTGAAGCTGTGCTGCCCACAGTTTAGAGGGAACACTGGTGACCACAATGAGTGATTCACACCTGTGATAGAGTTACTCTGTTCCCAATGAGGTAAGAATTTTAGTAATCAGAAGCAGTAAAGTGAGGAACTGATGTCCAATTTCATGGGACCAGACTCTGGCACACTTACCAATACTTAATAGCACCTTACTCTGAGTAATCACCAGGGAATAAAATTTTGCTCAACTGGACTGCTTGTGTAGTAAAGGTACTACTCAGGATAGGTAAGGGTGACAGATTCTGGCCCTAAGAAGGATACAATGGGCAAGTTGCAAACTCTTGTATCCTGTTTTTCCAGTATTTCTATTGAAATGAACAAAGGCAGGAGTTAACGTATATAGTACATTTCACAATACTACTTTATAAAGTGCTTGCCTTGCTCTTTAAAATATTCACATCTTATATTATTCCCAATTTAAAGGTATGGATATTATAATAAAAGATTTTAAAGTCCTCATTCAGAACCCTTTATACTTTAATGTAAACCTGTTTGTTTAAAAACATGACATAATTTACCATAATTTTGATATTATAACAATGTTAGAAGCAAAATCTTCATATAAAACCATGAACTATTTTTATTGAACATTTTATCCTAGTGAAGTACTAACCTGCCATGCTGAAAATTATTGTTCCCGCTGAGATCAAAAGTGCTGCTAAAATGCAAACCAGTGCGAGTTTTGGCTTGTAATAAAACAGCCGTGAAGAGATCACAGCAGAGTCATATTTCTTATTCTTTGGTGGAACACTGGTGAAGTGTCAGTGAATGTTAGAGAGAATCTATTTCATTTTTGCTTTAATAAATTTATACTTTGTTTTAAATATTCATTATCTTCACTAACATGAATGAATGCATTTATATAGATAAAACACTGAGAATAGTGGAACATATTAGCTTTTTAACATTACAAATGAAATCTTTATGGTAATTTGTATCGCATTCATCAGTATAGTACAGTGGTGGGCAACGTGCAGCCTGTGGAACCTCTGTCTTCCCTCCTCCCCCATGTGCCTCTTGCACTTGAGGCACTGTAGTCCTATACTTCCTACTACTCCCCTTCCTTCTCAGCACTTTAGGAGCAACATGAATCGCCTGATTCACACTCCTTCTTCTGCCTCCCAGAGGTTGAATGCCACACGTCAGCTGTTCATGGCTGTTCAAGCTTTGGGAGGGAGAGGTAGGGGAAGAAGTAGAGACAGAGTGTGAATCAGTGCCCCAAAAGTGCCTGGGAGAAAGGGGAAGGAGCAAGAAAGTGTGGGACTCCAGTGCCCCAGTGTGTGAGAGGCGCACGGGGGAGATAGCAGACAGGAACCCAGTGGACTGTAGGTTGTTCACTGTTCATGCCTCCCACTGAGATGAAGCAGGGTCACTCAAGCGGTCCACTCACTATTCTTGGTTGCCCATTGCTGGTGTGGCAGTTAGACACCTCATAAATATTAATGTCTAGTATTGAGCCTCACAACACACCTGCACACAAAGGAAGTGTTACTCACATTTTAGGGCCTGTTCCAAAGCACAAACACTGATTTTGGTTATCCATTCAGCCAGCTTAGGGTTGCCAGGTGTCTGGTTTTCACCCGGACAGTTCGGTATTTTGGACTTCTGTCCGGTAAAAAAACCCCCAGAGAATACCGGACATGTATTTTCTGTTTTCCTCGGACGGATGGCTGGCGGCGTCTGTGAGAGCGGGGGGAGCGAGGAGCATGGTAATTTAAATGCAGAGTGACCTGTTTTTTTTTTTGTTTAACAAGTTTGGTCTCCTTTTCTTTTTTGCTCAACCAATTTTTCTCTGCCTGTTTGGGGTTTTTTTGAAGATATCTGGCAACCCTAAGACAGCTTGTGATCAGAGGAGTTAAATGATTTACCGAGGGGCACATAGGAAGTCTTCAACAGAACCAGGAATAGAATGCAGATGAGAATCTTCTGATTTCCTGGCCTGTCTCTACAAGTTAATCCTTTCTCCCTCATGGAGAAACACATTTAAAAAAAAAAAGGCCTTGAATGAAATCCTGCCCCATTATAGTTTCATCTTGCTGTCATTGAGGCCAGAATTTCACCTGTTGTTTTTAAACACATCTAAAATATGGAGAACAGACACATGAACAACCATATTAGATAGATAAAACCATTGACTAAAAATTTAGAGAAAACAAAACAGTGAATCATGAAACTGGAGAAAACATCTGCTGGGTTAAAATGCACATTTAAAAAAATATTACAAACCTAATTTTCTCCAGCTGAATCCAATCTGCAGAGTTATTCTTGGTATAGGACACAATGATGCTGGGATCTGTGTAACTAAAGCGACATGAACCTGACCCTGTGAAGAGCAATAAAATTAAATGTGTTATAACACACCAGAGTGATGCATTATCCTTCAATAATAGCAGCTTCTGACTAAGCCCTTGTCACCATTATCACTTTTCCATATTTTAAATTCTTTGATTGATGATAAAATTTCCTATGATCTGTTGCTGAAGGTAAACACAAAATAATGCATGCTTTGAGTCAGAAATAACGCAGAAATGATAAAGCACAGCACTGCAATGTAATCTTCTGTAAATTTCCCATGGGAACCTAAAATAAATTACCAAATAGCCCCCCTGCAAAAAAAAAAGTGCATGTTTTATGTTGAAAGAAAACCTAAATATCAGAGCATAATCCATGCATCACTTTTTTGGGGGGGGAGGGGGGAGGAATAAAACAGTGTTTTAGACCTCAAGAATAATACATGAAACAAGATATACTAAATGTGAGAAAAATATATGCAAAAAGTCTTGAGTTCTCCAAGACAGAAGTATACTATAACAATTCTAAAAAAATAAAAATGCTGCAGAATGCAAAGAAAAACTTTAAAAAATCCTAAAAGCATCTTTGTAGCATTGTTATATTAAAAAGAGATATTTAAATTTCCACAAGGAAGATTAAAATAAGAAATCATAGTGTAAGCTTCATGAAAGCATACAAATAATAAACTTTTGTTAATGATCTGGAAATCAGAAAGTATTTTACTTTAAAAATATGAATGAATTAAGCCCTATGACTCTTCTGCACAGTAGATTCATTCATTCATTCACTCATTCATTCATTCATTCATTCATTCATTTCTGAATGGGCATCTCAAAACCCAAATCCAGCAATTTAGCCCACATAATGCAATCAACATCCATCCAGGTAGTCAAATTCAACAAAAAATGCCTTCTGCAGAACACAATTAGCATGTACAACTTAACTATGTCCAATCATATGACCACTCTACACACCCCGAAAGCCCCCATAAAGGCAGATGAACCCTGCTGTGTGCTACGGAAGCGAAAGTTTTAGCTATTTTGTACCAACAACGAAGAGGGGAGGACCATTCACCATGAAAAAAAGTTTCAAGTATCAGCTCCCTCCATTTTAAAGAGAAGGGACTTCCTGTTGACTCTTCCTCTGACCACAGCTGCCATAAAATCACATGAAGACAGACAAAGTCTTTCAGACAGGAAGATTCCAAACAATTTGATTTAGGGGTTTACAGGTAATTAAGTACAGTTTAGCAAACTGCTTAGCAGTGAACACCAACTTTATCAAATATGACTGCGTAACAATAAGACTCCTGAAATTATATTTAGGCACCTAAATAAATGGACTGATTTTATATATAGGAATGTCAAGTACTCAGTGCTTTTGAAATACAGGCCACAAATTTACTTTCCCCACAATTCAGTGATAGAACTGGGAGCATAGAGTCCAAAGTATCTTGATTTTCAAATCTGTACTATATTGCAAGACTAAGATCATATTCTATTCCAGAAAGGAAATCAGAGGGCAAAGTCCTAGCCCCCCGTGAAGCCAATGGGAATTTGGCCATCAACTTCCAGGGGGCCAGGATTTCTCCCAGACTCTTTGGAGTCTCTTTGAAATTATCCCATTTCTTTCTCATACCAACATTTTAAAAAAAGTTAAATTATCACAATGAAAGCCATACTAAAGTTTTACTCCACTACAACTATGTTTAATATGCTTAGTATAGGTATTGCTGCAACAAAGCTCAAAATAATAAATGTTGCAAAGCCAGGAGCACTTTGAATTGCCAAGCGCGCACCCCAAATGACTATAAAGCAATTGTCTGTTGTTTATTTTGACTGACATGCCAGTTTTCCCATTCTGTTTTAAAAACAAATGAAGTAAAGAAATGTTTAATTTGTACCCATCTGGCTGGGATAGTCTGCTTTACTGAATGGGCATCTGTTGTTGACTTTTACGTTTGTAGCACTTTAGGGGTTCCAAACTTTAATCAGACTCATTTATTTTATTTCAGAGGCTTTCAGTTCAAAACCAATGAACATCAAATAGTTTATAATCACCAAAGCTGGAAAGAGGCTGACAGGCCAAACAGCAGTGTACTGAGTTTGATGTGCTAGAAAAAGAAGAGGGAAGAAGTGCATACATGATAAAAATACCCCGTGGGAAAGACATAAGGAAGTGATCTTTGTGTAATTTCAACTATTATTAAAGTCAGCTTAATGTGTTAAAAAAACAAAAAAAATCAAACTATGCTGCTGTAAAAATGCAAATAGAAAAGATTCTGGTCCATAAATGTAAAGCAAATCGAGAAGGGTCCCTGTGGGGAATGTAGGTTGTCCAAAAATTCTGCAGAAATGAAAAATGTTACCTGAGAAACCTGGATATCTCATGTAACAGTCTGATGATATTCAAGAATAACAAACAAATTACCTAACTCCCAAAAGGTATGGAAACACTCGGAAGGGTCTGAGCAAGGCAGATAAGGTGCTTCCTTTTGTTATTGTACAAAGAGAGCCATAGTGGAGGATTGATAAGGGAAAGAGAAAGATTTTTTTTTATTCTAATAAAGGGGACAGGACAAATTAAAATTGGGAAAGTCAACAGGATCAGCATAAACAGCAAAGATGTCTTGATGACCAATAATTATGCTTTCATTAATGTTAAACTTTTTATCTACATTGTCTTCTCAAACCCCAAATAAGAAAATCAGATCCTTTTTTATCCTAAGGGACCAGTTCTGCAAACCCTTATTTACAAAGGGTACATTTAATTTATGGATGTTAAATATTGAGTAATTTACTAGATGAGTAGTCGATGGAATTTCCATCGACTACTCGATAGGCACTTCTGCATTCCTCCTTTGAAATGTACAAGAGCCCCATTTCAAAGGAGGAATGCGGAACTCCGCTTGCAGACCAGGCCCAGCAGGAAGTCCTGCTGACTTCGGGCTGCACATGGGTGCCAACTTTGAAATGTACAAGAGTCCCCAGCTGGGCTCTGTGAATTTCAAAGTGGAAGTGCCCTCATGGAGCCTGGGTTCAGCAGGGGACTCCCCAGCTGACCCCGGGCTCCACATGGCATTTCCCCAGAACCTGGGATAAGCTGACTCTGCGCACTGCACTGGAACCCTGGATCAGCTGGGGAGTCCCCAGCTGTCCCCGGGCTCCATGCAGTGCTGCCCCTTTGAAACACTGCAGTGGTGTTTTAAAGAGGCAGTGCTGCACAGAGCCTGGGCTCAGCTGTGTGGCGCTGCCCCTTTGAAACACTGCTGTGGCATTTCAAAGGGACAGTTCCACATGGAGCCCGGGGTCAGCTCTGTGCTGCATTGCTTTGAAACGCCGAGGCAGTGTTTTAAAGAAGCAGCGCCGCACAGCTGAGTCCTGGATCAGCTGTGCGGCGCTGTCGCTTTGAAATAACCTCTCCCCTTTGCTGCCTCTATCTAATAGAGGCAGCAAGGGGGGTGGGAATCGACTAGTCGACTCAACTAGCCAATAAGCATTTGCTTATCGGATAGTCGACTAGTTCTTAACATCCTTAGTATATTTATGCAGCAAACCCTCTCCCACCCAAACAAAAACCTTTGGCAGTAAGTTTTAAAGCAAGTCTACACTGCACTAAAATACTTGTCACTGACTCAGGGTGACAGGGTTCAGGCTACAAAATTCAAGTGTGAACACTGCAACTGTAGAGCCTGAGCCCCACAACCCCAAGTCAGCTGACTTAGGCCAGCCATAGGTGTTTTATTGTAGAGCCTGGGGCCAACTGACTTGGGCACACAGGGCTCATTCCATGGGCTAAAAAAGGCAGCATAGCTATTTGGACCCTAAGGGTTTGTCTACACTGAGGCACTATTTCGGGATACTAAAAGTATCCCGAAATAGCTATTCTGCATCTTTGAAACAAGCCGTTATATCAAAATTCCAACGTCCCTGAAAACCTTGTTCCACAAAAATTAAGGGATGTTTCAGAATAGCAGTTTATTTTGAAATTTGGCACAGCACCAAATTACAAAATGAGCTATTTTGAAATTAACTCTAAATAAGCTATGCAATTTGCATAGCTCAAAGTGTGTATCTTATTTCAAGCTAAGGGTGCAGTGTAGATGCACCCTAAGACTGCTACTTATCACCTCTTAGAACCCAGATTCCAGCTTGAGCCTGAATGGCAAGAATGCTATTTTTAGCCTAGGGCATGAGCCCGTCAGTTGGCCTGGGCTCTGAGACTCACTGCTGCAAGGCTGCTTTTGTCTTGGGCTGTGTAGTTGTACTGAAAGGTAGGGTAAAATTCATCCCCATGAAGAAGGTCAGCACAATGGCTATAGGTTATTCAGTGCTACTTCAGTCCTTTTTATTGTTTATTAAATGGCACGTGTACCTTGAGCTCACCCTCTACATAGAAATGACTTTAACACAACAGCTCTTGCATATATTAATTTGCAGTATGGATGGGAACTTAGAGTGCGCAACACCTTGAAGGTTTAGGTCTTAAGTCTTATTAAATTACAGTAACTCCAAAATTGAAAAGTAGATTATCAATAATTACTATATAATATATCGGAAATGCTAATTATTTGCTATTCTTAGCATAGTCTTGAAGTGTTTACTATAGTAGGAATACAACTGCACACAACTTGTGTTTATGTAAATACTATTAAAGTCAATTGATGAAGCAAACTATTTAAGATTACTTAAGACACTTTTGGAAGTTTAAGGTCTGCATTTATTTATCTAGATACATAAAAATATATTTTGACTTTACTTAAAAATATATGGTTTTTAATTCAAATAATAGAGGAACAGAGACTGAGGGCAGACTCTCTAGGGGAAGGGGAAATGAATATGTCCTTTAGATTGCTTCCAGAGATAGTAATAAACAGCTTGTCAGCTTCAAGCAGAGCAGAAGGGGCAGGATATAACACTATAAATCTTCAGTCCCAGTGCCCTCCATAGTAGAGAATCTAGAGGACAATGTAAAAGCCACCGAATGATGTCATTTACTGAATGACTTTGGAAATTGTACAATTTAATTCAAGAATACTCTGGTTTTGTACAAGCCACACAAACAGACAATAAACTACATAGAGTGGTTGTTTTAAAAAAAGCTAACATTAACCAAATTACCACACTATAGGATGTAAGACACCAGTTATTTCCTAATCAAGTGCAATAGTGTGGTTACTGATAGCAAAAACTGACTTTCTGATAGCAAGTATTTTATTTTTCAATTCTAAATGCTGATAACTGACTCTGATCAACTTGTAATATTTATGTTTGACCAAAAATTAATAGTAGCTTGTCTGTTCCCCTCACATACACAATCAACCTTTTCCCCAGCATTTCACTGGCCTATATTTCTTTCTTTGCAACAATGTACTTACCATGTGTCTTTATCTGAAATTAGTAGATTTGTAAACTGCAAGTGACCAGAAACACTCCTCACAGAGATATTTTCAAAATGGTGCAACTATCACTGACTGTAAAGGAGTTAAAGCCTTATGGATGAGAAAATAAGGCCAATCCAGATTGAAAATTACCCTTCAGCATTTTAAAATAACTTTAAAAAAATTCCTCATCTTATTTAAAAAATTACAAATTTTTGATGTTCGGTTTGGTTTTAAGAAGGTCATTGCTTTGTTGTAGGTAGTCTTTTTTTTTTTTAAATTTGGCCTTAAAACCATTCCCTAGTCCTGCAAATATGTTTCATAAGTTTCTATAGACTGATGCCAATGTAGCTCTTTCTATAAAATATTTAAGATTATATTATTAAAGTGATTTTAGCCAACTGCATAACCGTTTCCATTAAAAAAATTTCATTTTCACATACACATTTTGAAAGGATCATTTTAGGCTACAATTTTCCCTGCTCAATTTCTACCCAAAGGTAAAAATTTCTTGGAAAGAAGGGTTGCTCCAAGTTGAACCCAGGTGCAGTGGCTACCAAGGGCCCATTCTGACAGCTGGAGGTCATGGAAGTGCAACCATATTCCAAGCAGGTGTCCTTTCCTTTGAGCATGCTTTCAGCATACCTCCCACTCTGCAGGCAGAGCCAGAGCCAGCACTAAGTCAGCTCCGTGATCACCATGAGTCCTAAAGCAGGCAAATTCCTGGTAGCTATTTATATCAGTCTTCAAGCAGCTTTGTGCTACTAGAGCAACACAAAAGCAAACATCTATTGGCTTCAAAGGAGTATTAAAATTCTTTCTTCCAAGGATTATTTGCAAGAGAAATTTCCAAGAGAAATTTTAACATATCAAATTCTTGGGTATAGAATTTAGGGTATCCTCTGGTATACATGATCTAAGACATTGAGCAGGAGAGAGATGTATTTAGTTAAACTAAGATACCATTTGTTTCTTCTAATTGGGTCTTCTCCAATTGTGGAGTCTTTTCTTTTGTAACAGTGTCCAGGAAATATCTAAATATACAGGTACATATAGAAAGCCTGAGAAGACAGTTTACATTTAATTATTAGCCTTTCAAAGTACAGCAATCATAGGCTCTTGGAAATGTAGAACTGTAAAGGATCATTGAGAAGTCATTAAGTCCAGTCCCCTGCACTGAGACAAGATCAAATATACCAAGAATTTCCTGGCTGGTGACTGTAAAATCTATTTTTAAAAACCTCCAATGACAGTGATTCCACCACCTCCCTTGGAGTCTCCTGTGGTGGATATCCATTTGCATCCTCAGGGATGTCCCTTTGATTTATGGGGCCTTATGCAGTACTATTAAACTGGTGTCCCTATGCCCAATGGCAGACTGGGGTGATGGATGACAATTTTTTAGAGGAACGATTTTATAATCTACAGCAACAAACTAGTGAAATATTTTTAAAGCGAATTTTAAACTAAGATCCTGCAGACCAGTATTTCTCAAAGAGGTCTGCGAATCAACTCTGAGGAAGCTGCTAACTGGCCACTCCTATTTATTTATTAGCTTTACAACCATGGAGCCTCACTGCTCCCACTGGCTGCAGTTTGCCGTTTGTAGCCAAGGGGAGCTGCGAGAAGCAACATGCGCTGGGCTATGGACCACTCTGACAAACACTGCTGTAGACTAACAAAGTAAATTCAGAAACTGACAGTGTTTACATGAGGTTGGCAAATGCCTGTTAAATGGCTTCACTATCACTTGAATGTCTCAGTAACAGGTTCAGTGTTCTGCTAATAGGTCTGGCAGGCTTTTTCAATTAACTAGATCTTTAAGTTAACTAGATTCTCTCCAGAGAAAACAGAGCCTCAGAACAGGAATGGGAAGAGGCAGGTGGGTGGACATTAACATTCAGTACCAGTTGTACCTCCCTTAACTGGGACTCCCTGGTCCAATAACATCCATGGTCTGGCATGGAGCATAGATGTTCCTGGACCACAGAGCCCAGGAAGAGGAAGGTCTGGTGGCAGGGCAGGAGTGTCATAAGGGGCACCAGTGACTCAGCTGGGAGCCCTGTGTGTGTGTGTGTGTGTGTGTGTGTGTGTGTGTGTGTGTGTCATAAGGGGCACCAGTGACTCAGCTGGGAGCCCTGTGTGTGTGTGTGTGTGTGTGTGTGTGTGTGTGAGAGAGAGAGAGAGAGAGAGAGAGAGAGAGAGACGGCATGGAGGGGAGTTCTGGCCCCAGCAGAGCTCCCTGGCCCCAGCAACTGGGGAGCTCTAGCCTGGCAGTGGCCGTGGAGCTCCGGACCCCATCCCTGTCTGCGAAGCTCTGGCTGTGTTCTGGCTCCAGCGGTTGAGGAACTCCAGCCCCAGCCCCAGTGGCAGCCAGGGAGCTCTGGCCTGAGCCATGGAGCTCCAGCCCCGTCCCTCTGCCCCAGCCCCACAGCTCCAGCCCCAGCTGTGGGGTCAGGCGGCTGCAAAACTCTTCCCCGGCTGTGGAGCTAGGCGGCTGTGGAGCTCTGCCCTGGCTGCACAGCTCTGGCCCTGGAGCTCTGGCCCTAGTAGGAGTGGGGCTGGGGAGAGCCCCTGCCGGCTGAGGCAGCAGTGGGGGCAGGCTGGAGCCCTAGCCCGGTGGCAGTACGGCCACAAGGGGAGGCATCTTCCCTGGTCCGGCAAATCCCCTCGTTCGGGACTAGTCAGCGAGGGTGCCAGACCAGTGAGGTCCAATCTGTAGTGACCCAAATTTTGGGGTATCCTATACAGCTGCATATGTGTACGGATGGCTCTGTGCATATTACCTTTTAAAGTTAGTGTCTTCTAGTCATAGAGGAAAACCTGGCAGCCCTGCATATCCAAGAGGCAATGAAAATGTTGGCACTACTCCAACTGCCCAATTGTCTTATTCACAGACTGATTCTTAGGAGAGGATGTTGTTTGATCTCCTGAGGGAGCTAAATAGTAACATGTGTTCTCCCTAAATAAGACTGGAAAGAAAGAAAAAAGGGAGAGAGGGAGTGATCTGCATCCCTGCTTTGTTACATGGAGCTGTTTTGGAGATTTTTAAAAATTTAATGAGTACCAAACATATCAAACTAGAACAGTCCAGTTTATAGAGTTTCCACTGGGAGTAAGGGACATTTATTGCCACCTTTGGTCTTTTTGTCTGGACCTTAAATAATGTGATTTTTGATTTATTTCAATGCCATACAAAATTGCTGTGGATAAGGTACTAAGAGAACTGGAGAGAAGTACAACATTCAGGGAAGAATGTTAATTGTTAACAAGGTGACGCAGTCAAACACAGATTATGGTAAATTATGATATTTTTGAAGTTCTTAAGAAGTTTCAGATTTAGTATTATTAATTTAGTGAAATGATTAGATTTTTACTTCCAGCTATTTGACTCTCTCAGGGGGTAACTGGCAGAGAAAATTAATGTCTTCTTGGGCCATTGCTTTCGTGTGTGTCAGATTTATACAAAAACAGATATTGGCCTCTAAGACTTCTTCACAGCACTGATTGGAAGCTTGTGTTCACAGAGATAAAGCAGGATGTCAGCTGTGAGGATATCAATTTTTTGTACTTTATCATGGATTATGGTGCCTTGAATTTCTAGAGAATCTCCGGGTAAACAACTTGAAAATGGTTCAATGGATAGAGCAAATGGAAGAGTTAGCTTGTGCTTGCCTTTAAGAAAAAAATTCTAAATTTCTGTTCAAATAAAGGAATGCACATGAAAAACTGTACAGCAGTTTGATGGTTAAAAATTGGTGCTTGAAAAATAAGCGAGGGTTCAAAAGAACCTTTCGCATGCCTTCTCTAAATCTGATGCTAGGCTGTTTCATTCATCTGGTTAAGCTGATGAATGATGAGTAATGTTTGTTGAGTATTATGGTTTGTGGCTTTCCAGACTGGGTAGTGTGAATTACCGTTGGTCAGAATAATAGTTTATTTATTTATTTAAAATATTTTTACTGCACCTCTCTATTTAAAATATTTGAGGTGGCTTACAATTTTTCACAGGTTTTATGTCCCCTCCCTTTGGGCTTCTGTATTTTACTATATATATAAAAGTAAAATACAGAACCCCAAAAGGCGGGGGGACATAAAACCTGTTAAAACTAGTTGCTAGTTTGGTAATATTTTTGTTTGTATTCTCAAAACTGATGAATACTGGTTACCATGACATACAATCTTTGGACTTTTATCTTTCACAGCAGAAATAGGCTATCTTACTTTGTCATAAGAGAGATGAAATATTGTATATTGAGTACTAAAAGCTTGTGGCAAACACCATGTAAAACTTACTACTAAAGCTGTTCTGCTCTGGAGATTTACCATATCCATTACCTCTTATTATCTCTGCTTCAAATTGTGATTTTCTTTCTTAGTAACCTGCAAGATTTTGAGGTTGTAAAAACCACCCTATTTATTTACATTGCTAGGAGGAGTTGTTGAGCAGGAATAAAGATTTTGTAGAATTTTAAAATGTGCCTTCCATTTCTTTGCTGTATCTTTTTTATTGTCTTTGCTTACAGTTGAAGGTATAAAGATTAGGCATTAGTAGGATGACATCTTAAACATATGCCTGGCTTTATGTTTTTCCACATATGATAGACCTACTTGTGCTCTCAGTGTGATAATGTGATCAAGTTGCAACTGACTTCTTAAACTTACGCTTTTGCTTCTTGGAAAGCACCAATTGTCAATTACTAAATATATTTTCTTTTCTTTTCCAAGGCCAATTGGTCTTCTACAGAGCTCTTCTGTCTCCCACAAAAACCTGTGAGTAGGGTACCCCATTGTCATTTATTTCAAAGTATTATTGTACATGTTATTGAAGTATTGGCTTGCTGGGTATAAGGAAATGTATCTAACCCCAATATCTATGAGTAATTTTCTTTCTGGTCTGAATAAAGTTTTCTGCCTCTGTAAAAGTGGGAGAAACATCCTGAATCAGTAAGATTTCTCTCACCCATGGTAGCCTGTAAAATAATTGCCTGTCTTTAGTATTATGTAGGCCAAAAATGTCAGGTCAAGGTGAAAGTCACTTTTTGCAGCATCCAAAAGACTGCCTTTATTTATATCTTATTTTATTTTACCTGTACTTCTAGCAGTTTTAAAATATGTTAAAAAAAAGCTCACTAGATTGAGGTTTTCCATTTCTTAAGTAGACCCAAGAGCTTTATACTCAGTTGGAGACTTCTATTTTGTTTCACAGGAGCTGCAAGCGTACGTTTGAATTGATTCAGATGCTTTCTACTTTTTGTTCAACTGCTATAAGTAAGTATATTCTGAAATCTATGCACCCTTTCAGTTTGCTGGTCAAAGGAAGAGGCCCAGTCCCTGGCTTTTTACAGACACCATAGCTCCATTATCTGGATTGTCTGTTTTGTACCTACTCTTTGACAGTTATGAATTTTGGTATCAAATGTAGCAAGGTAGCCTCTCTTAATGCTCAGAAAGGAATCCACTGAATATTGGAAAGTTACCTCTATTCTCAATTAGTCAAGGACTTTCAATATGAGCTTGAAATGAAAATATTACAGAGATCCAGTTGGAGGCTTCTGGAGACATCTACCCATCAAACATGAAATTCCATTCTATTTTTTTGACATACACATATGCACAGAGCCTATAAAATACCATAAACTCACATACTGAGTGAGAAGTTCCACTCAGATGACAGATTCTTCCTAAAAGTGGAAGGGTACCATGAGGCTACATTCCCTCCATAGCTCCAGCCCTAATCCTCCTCTTCCCGCAAAGTCCCTGCCACTGGCAAAGCCAGAAGCAAGAGTCGGGCTAGGGATCCTGAGCTCCTCCATCTGCCTGGGGCACGGGGGCTTGAGAGCAGCCCTCTGGTAGAGGTCCCAACACCTGGACCTCTTGCTCAGGGCAGGTGGAGGGTCCACAGCTCCTCACAGTTGCACACATGACTCTTACCCCAACCCAGCTCCAGCTTCCAGTGTGGCCTGCGGATGGGCCCATGGGGACCAAAAAGATGCAACTGGATCATGATAAGCCACCTGGGCAGCTCTAGGAAGCCACAGACCCTCCATCTGCCCTGGGCAAGAGTTAGGGTTGCCAACTTTCTAATTGCACAGAATTGAACACCCCTGCCCTGCATGCTGTCTCCAAGTCTCTTCTCCCTCTCCAAGGCCCTGCCCTGCTAGCTCCATCCCCCCTCCCTTCATCACTTGCTTTCCCCCACTCTCACTTACTTTCACCAGGCTGGGGCGGGAGGTTAGGTGTAGAGGGGTGAGGGCTCCATCAGGGTATGGAGGTGCTGGAGTTGGGCCAGGGATGAGGGATTTGGACTGCAGCAAGGACTCCAAGCTCCAGAAGGAGATTAAGGTGGTGGAGTCCTGGTGGCGCTTACTGTGCCTTGCAGGAAACAGCCGCCAGGTCTCTGCCGCCCAGGAGGCTCCACGCACTGGCCTAGCGCCCGCAGACACTGTCTCTGCAGTTCCCATTGGTGGGAGGCGAAGGCCACTTAGACCTTGACTCCCCCTCCATTCTGCCACCCCACTTAGAAACACCTACACATTAAAAATGAAATTTTGTGATATACACATATGCACAGAGTCTATAGAATACTATAAAATCACATACTGCATGAGAATTTCCACTCAATGTATACACACACACGAAATTCAAGTGGAACCTTGGCAGGTTATTAGTTTGGAATAAAGAAACACCAATATTTATAGATAGTGTATGTTTTAAAAACATTTATAGTGCTTCCAAATAAAAAAAATATTTTTACCAGTCCTCTGAAAGGCACCTGTGCAAGGCACCTCTGCCAAATTCCAGATTTCTACCACACCCTGTTGAGGTGCTAGACTATACAAGAGAAAAAAGTTGCAACTTTTTTATATTGGCAAAAGTGATTTTTTTAAAACCTATTTTTTAAAAAAATAGCTTAACCGATTCTTTCTTAAGCTAAGAACAAAGGGGCAAAATTTGAGCCCAAAATGTAAATATTTGACAAAGCATGTGAAAATGATCCTTTAGAATGGAAATGTGCAATTTTACAATAGGTGTCATTGTGTGTTCCACATATGCGAAAGGTTGGGGCTATCCTGGTGCTCTAATGAGAATGAAACACACAGTCACGAGTGAGATCCACATTTGGGTAATGAACTTGCTCCTGATTCTGAGTCCCATTTCTGGATTAATGGAAAAGGCTCACTTACTCCAGTACATTTTTAAATTGCAATTTTCTATAGTATTTCTTTGTAAAATCTATAGTACACTATTCAGAAGCAGAAATTTGGTTTTAAGTTATATTGATCAAAGCAGCTATGGTCTAATAAAAATGGACAATTTTAATCATACAAAAGTGTTATCTTAATACAATGCAGACCGGGATTACATTTAAAGTCTGTCTATAATCCAGCATTTATTATTTCAAACAACTCATTCCATAATGGCATTTGCTTCTGCTTCCAGACAATCCATTTTACCACAAGGAAGAGATTCAGACTGTACTAAAACAGAATGCTAGGATTTGCCCCTGTTTGTTTTTTCTGCTTTTGTCCTTTTACTAAAACTCCAACAATTTCAGTTTATTCCTCAGCTATGGCAGAGAAGCTCTGGTATAAAAGTAATAAATATGGTATTTGGAATGATCAACAAGCCATACAAATGATTTATTACAACTCCATTAAAATGTCTTTCAAATAAGGCATTAACTTTTAACCCTGATATCTTTTAACTCTAGGTATCTGAGCAAGTTTCTCTTGTATAATTCAGCAAAATCAATAAACATCACCTAAAATTTCCATTTATGTTATGTGAAGTGTGTCAGATGATATTACTTACCCATCTTATCTTTCACATTAGATGTAATTTACAACCTATATATTTCCACTAAGGAATTTTCTGGCAAAAAGGTGAGATTTCCCAAATTCCTTTCAGCAGAGTTCTGTTTTTCATTTTAGCTACAGTGAACGTTGTATAATGGCTGTTTGGCAACATATCTGAAACAAATTGCTTATCTAAGTCCAGTTGCATATGGATGTGTCCAATGTCCACACAAAACCACCATAACTGACATATTTTTTCATGGTTTAAAAAGTGAACAAACCCAAATGGGGAGAGAGACGGAGGGTATGTCTACACTGCATGCTTATTTCAAAATAAGCTATTCCGGAATAGTTATTCCAAAATAGTTTATTTCGAAAAAGCACATCTACACTTCAGGGAAGCCTCAAAATTAGTCTGAGGCAGACTTCCCAAATGTAGACATGCTATCTCGATTTAGAGCCCCAGGAAACATGGGAGAGGAATAACTTAGAATGGTCCTGGCGAGGGACTATTTCAAAATCGCAGCAATGCAGCATCTACACATGCCTTATTTCGAAATAGCTATTTCGGAATAGGCATTATTCCTCATAGAATGAGGTTTACAGATTTTGGAATATGCCATCTGTTATTTCAGAATTATTTCTAAATAATGGAATGGCTCTGTAGATGCTCACATTGTTATTTCGAAATAACGTTTGTTATCTCAAAATAATGGTGCAGTATCGACATAAGAACATAAGAACGGCCATACTGGGTCAGACCAATAGTCCATCTAGCCCAGTATCCTGTCTGCTGACTGTGGTCAATACCAGATGCCCCAGAGGGGGGGAACACAACAGGTAATCCTCACATTATTCCTCCCCTGTCACCCATTTCCAGATAATCAGAGGCTAGGGACACCACTCCGACCCATCCTGGCTAATAGTCATTGATGGACCTAACCTCCGTGAATCTATTTAGCTCTTTTTTAAACCCTGTTGAAGTCCTAGCCTTCACTACATCCTCTGGCAAGGAGTTTCGCAGGTTGACTGTGCGCTGAGTGAAGAAAAACTTCTTTTGTTTGTTTTAAACCTGCTGCCTATTAATTTAATTTGATGACCCCTAGTTCTTATATTGTGGGAATAAGTAAATAGCTTTTCCTTATTCACTTTTTCCACACCAGTCATGATTTTATACACCTCTATCATATCTCCCTTTAGTCTTCTCTTTTCTAAGCTGAAAAGTCCAGTCTTTTTAATCTCTCTTCATATGGGACCCGTTCCAAACCCCTAATCATTTTTGTTGCCCTTTTCTGAACCTTTTCCGGTGCCAATATATCTTTTTTGAGATGAGGTGACCACATCTGTATGCAGATCAAATGAAACGGAGAAAGCACTTTAGACAAAAAATTGAGTATGGTTGTAAAGTCACCTTGTCTTTGGAGAATTGCATAAAAAGACGCTTTGCCATTAGAGCCTGCAACTCACATACTCTCCTTGTGGATGTTATTGCTATGAGGAATGCACTCTTTTGACACACAAGTGGAAAGGGACAAGATGCTAGGGCTTGAATGGAGGACCCACAGCACTGCTAGTACCGTTTTAACATCCCACAGAGGAATCTTGATTAGAGCATCACCAGAGAAACTTAAACAATAATTAACTAAGTCTGACTATACTAGGGGTACTAATTAATTATATACAATTACAGCACAAAGGCATTAGAGGAATGTGAGGTAAAAAAACCTGCTCAGAGCTCCAATCCAAGCCACTGGCTGTAGCGAGGAGTGAGGCAGGTCAGGGCAGTGCCACCTCCTATAGTTATGGGAGGGACTACAGACACAAGATGCAAGACCATCATTCCACGGGAAACGTTAGATAAAATTCTCTGGCTCCATGGCTGTGGGTGCATACACACCTAAGTAGAATTTGCATCTACTTAAAAAAAGAACATCCAGCATACATCTTTCTTTGATAGCACATTTGTCCATTATGTGTGCTCATGTACTGAAGTTAATAGATGAGCCAAGTATAAAAACCTTGCATATAAGGCCTAATCCTTAGGGCACATTTGAGGATTTTGTTAAAAAAACCAAAATCATTTGGATAATGTAAATTTATGAAAGTGTAAAAAGTGTTTCTATCACTTATATAATAACAAGTCACGTTTTAAAAACAGTTCTGCAGGACTCATGGTGGTAATAACACAAATTAACTCTGGAAAAAATAAATAAACTCTCTGGTGAGTTGCCTGGATTTACTACAGGGGATGTCTACACGGCAGCGTTATTTCAAATAACTAGTGTTATTTCAAAATAACTACGCAAGCATCTACACAGCAAGCCTGTTGTTTCAAAATAATTTTGAAATAACGGGCAGCTTATTTCTGAGTCTGCAACCCTCATTCTACGAGGAATAACGCCTATTCTGAAATAGCTATTTTGGAATAGGGAGTGTGTAGACAGGACAGATGGAGTTATTTCAAAATAAGGGGCCTTCAGCCCTTCCCACAGGTGCTCTGCTGGCCCCTCTGGCCACACTCAGCAAAACTCTGTAGTAACCCTTCCCCTGCAGGCTTTAAAGGCGCAGCCTCAGGGGAAAGGGCTTGTGACAGGCTCTGACAGCTCTGAGCCACATTGCAGCAGCCTGAACAGCTGTCCCTGTGGCCATGAGCCACCCTCGTGCTCCATCCAAGTCCTTCACGGCTGTAGTCGAGAAGGCAGCCAGCTCCCAGGACCTTGCCAGGGAACAAAAGAGGCGTGCGCCTTTCTGCTCTGATGCGGTGATCCTGGACCTCACTGAGGTCTGGGATGAGGAGGCAAACCTCCCAGATCTCTGCACCAGATGCAGGAATGTGGATGTCTATGGCCAGATGGCCGAGAGCCTGGGCACCAAGGGTCACATACACACCCAGGAACAGGTGCTCATGTAGGTGAAGGAGCTCAGGCATGTCTATGCCAAGGCCAGGGAGAGCAGCTCTCACTCTGGGGCGGCACCCCAGACCCTCCTTTACTATAATGAGCTTCACCTCATCTTAGGGGGTAGGTCAGTCCCTTCCCCCCCGCTAGTGGACTCAGGGCTGGAGATGCCCATCGTCGCCCTCCCTGGGAGCAGAGATGGGGAGGTGGAGAAGCCGGACGAGGCCAGCAGCAGAATGATACCCACCAGCCAAGAGGCCTTGCTCTCCCTGGAGCTGGTTGCCCCTGCTCTGGATGTCTCCCAGGCATTGTCTGATGTTGGGGAAGGCCCATCAGATGAGTGCCATTAGTTTCCATAGACACACACAGGTGGAGGTAGTGGGTGGTGAGGGGCTGCTGTGTGCTCTTTTCTTGGCCTTCTCGGTCTGGGGTTCACGCAGCAGCCTTTGCATGTGGGTGCATGTGGAGCACCAGTCAGGGGCACACAGCGCCAGGAGGCAGTAACAGAGGACCCTTGTGATCTGGCTCAGACAGTGGAGAGGCCTGCCTTACTCCTGACACAAGGGTGAGACACCCTCCCACCACAAGCAACCACTAGAAGGAGGCTGGGGACATGGAGACACCCACACACGTGTGCGCACACGCACACACACACGCACACACACACACACACTCAGGAGTGTAGCACACAGGCATGTCCACACTCTCAGGGCAGCATCAGGGAACAGTGCGGTGAGGTGGAGAAGTGCCTGCTGCTTACACACAGCTCCCTGCAACACCCTGCACCCCTCTCCTCCCTCAGCCAGGGATACAAGTCATTTCCCTTGGGATACCGCCACTGCCAGACCCAGCATCTACGTGGCACATAGGGAAGCCCAGCCGTCCCATGGCCCCCTCCCACCTGCAGGTTCCCAGTGTGGCTGGCACCTTCCCATGCCTGTTTGTCCCTGGGACGTAGGAGTAGTGAGGCTCCCCCCTTCGACATCCATGCCCCTGCAGGAAAGGGCCCATTGTCTAGGCCTCAGGTGGCCTTGCTCAAAGTACATCACCTTCGTCTGACTCGAGGCCTTTTGGCCTCGACTCAGAGATTAGGGTTAGGATTCATGCATGGTGCCTCCAGGGATGACTGCCCTTCTCTTTCTTCTCCACAGCTTGACCAGCTGCAAGAGGGGAACGGTCGACACCTCCCGTGGCATCGTTCCAACCCTGCATGATCCACTGGCACTGGAGAGCCCACAAGGACCTCCGGAGAGAGCATATTGCTGCCCTGCGAGCCATGCAGCGCTTCATGCACTGGCAGAACTGGAGACTAAAGGAGGACCTGCAGCTGTGCTGCTACCACCTAGGGGACGTTCTGGTCACCGAGGTTCAGCTGGGTGAGGAGGCAACAGAATCTCCCCTTGAGATGCCTGAAGGTGCCCTCCACCACAGTCCAGGCCCTGCTGAGCCCTGCATTTAAACACTCCTTGGTAGGGTCAAAGCATCCAGCACAGGGCTTCATGAGCCAGGGTCGGAGAAGGTAGGCTGTGTCCCCTACAACACAGACCGGCAGGCCCATGTCCCCAACCCTGATGGCGCAATCGGGGAAAAAGGTGCCGGTGTGCAACTTCTGGAACAGGTTGGAGTTTTGGAAGACATGTGTGTTGTGCGTTTTCCCTGACCACCCGACGTAGATATCCATTAACTGGCCATGGTGGTCAATGAGAGCCTGCAGGACCATCGAAAAGTACCTCTTCTGGTTGATGTACTGAGATGCCCAGTGGCTGGGGGCCTGGATGGGGACATAGGTGCCATCAATAGCCCCCCTGCAGCTGGGGAAGTCCCTGGTGGCAAAGCTGGTAATGAGGGGTTCCCCATTGCCCAGGTTGATGACTCTGCGCAGCAGGATGGCGTTGATGCCCTCACCACCTGTAGAAGAAGACAAACAAACAGAATTGCAGGGGTGCTAGAGTCCTTGGGAGGTCCCCAAAACCCACCCCTTCCTTCCTCCCCCCCACATCAGGAGCAACCCCAACTTGCCCCATCCTCCCTCAGAGCTTTGTGAAGGTGGGACTGAAAAACTTCCCGGGGAGGGTGCTTCCACCACCCCCATCCCTCTTGCTTAGGGAACCCCACTCCAGGAGTTCAGTTTACTAGCCTCCTGGAACAATAGCACAAGAGCACTATACCTGCACAGTCATGGCCCCGATGGTCGATATCCCCATGCCAAACTGGCTCTTGATGGATTGGTAGCTGTGCGGCGTGGTGAGCTTCCAGATGGCGATGGCAACCCACTTCTGGTGGGGGATGGTGGTCACATGTGGGTTTCCAGTCACCTGAGGGTAGGGGCGAGCCACTTACACAGCTCCAGGAAGGCGTCCCTCTGCATGCAGAAATTCTGGAGCCATTGCTAGTCGTCCCACCACTCCAGGGTGATCTGGTCCCACCAGTCAGAGCTGGTGTCCATTCACCAGAAGTGGTAGAGCCCAGTGTGCAGGGGAGGGTTGGTGGGTTCAAGCTGCATGAGGAGCACCCAGAGAGCGGAGAGGAATTGCCCCACAAGGATCTGGGGGGCACTGTTCCTGCAGGACCAGGAAGGCAGCCCACAGAAACTGCAGAAGGATGTGCACTAAAACATGTAAGAGCCATCGACTGCTGGGAGGCAGGTCCAGATCCATGTTTAGAGAGCTGAGGTGTCTGCAAGGGCAACCACAGCAGGCAGAGAAAAGGCTTTGCTGTCCCTCAAGGAGGTAGGCAAAGGAGAAGAGCCTGAGACACGGCTGTACAGGGGGGTGCCTTTAAGCTTGAGCCTGAGATAGCCTCAGGCTGCAGCTCCAGGAAGAGAGTGCTGTCCTGATGCCCTGCCTGAGGTGCTTCCAGGTGGCCTTAAATGCGATTCAGCATCCCATGAGTGTGGGCACTCTATTTTGAAATAGCACAGTGCTATTTCAATGGGCATTTGCTGTGCAGATGCGCTATTTCAAAATAAACTATTCAAAAATAGCTTATTTTGGAATAAGCAGGCAGTGTAGACATGCTTATAGATATCAGACAAGCTCAGTGCATTCTCTTCTGAGAAATGTAACATGGATTGTTGGTATGTGGATATGCTGGGCAAGAAGGGTCATCACATAGTCTATCGACCTCAGTAGTTCAGGAAGAGTAAAAGACACTATTAAGTCACTGATTCATTAACTTAGCATCTCTGACCAGGGCATGACACCAGAGCCTTTTAGAGTCATTACAGTCTATCATGTCAAGGATCCACATAAAAATTAATGATTCCTACTTAGGTGCTAATCTAAAGCATGTTAAAATTGTCTTCTACATATATTTATGCAGTATACTGTGAAACAAACAGAAATTATGGAAGACAAAATAAATGCACATATACAGAAATAGAGATGTAATTACATGCAGTATATATATATATATATATATATATATATATATATATACACACACACCCTTTTCTATTTCTTTTTTTAAATGCTACTATCAAAATAAAAGCAATCAAGCTCAAAACAATTCTATTATTATACTTAAGCTGCTTCAAAGGTCTGATTAGCTTACAAAAGTCAGGAAATTCAAAGTGAAGGCTGAAATGATTTTTCCCAGACTCATTCTCATTAGAGGGAAAAAAAGTCACAAAAGTGGGAGGTGAAAATAGAGAATGATCATACTGCTGGCTTAATTTTTAGTCACATTTTTATATTAAATATATTTAACTACTATACATGTATAATTTAGGGCTGCTGATTAATTATTAACTCAATCAATTAATTCAAATATTAATTGTGATTTAAATAATTAATCTCAATTAATAGTACAGTTAATAGAATATAAATTGAAATTTATTATATATTTTGAATACTTTTCTACATTTTCAAATATATTTATTTCATTTACAATACAGAATACAAAGCGTACAATGCTCACTTTACAGTATTTTTATTACAAGTAAAATAAACTGAACTGTAAAAAAGAGAAATATTTTTCAATTTACCTCATACAAGTACTGTAGTTCAATCTTTTTATTGTGAAAGTGCAACTTACAAATGTAGGTTTTTTTTATGACCAAGAAGTGGGAAGCATCATCTCCTGCAAATGTAAACAAACTTGTTTGTCTAAGTGATTGGCTGAACAAAAAATAGGATAGAGCGGACTTGTATGGTCTGCATTGTTTTATTTTTGATTGAAGTTATTTTTGTACATAATTCTACATTTGAAAGTTCAGCTCTCCTGATAAAGAGATTGCACTACAGTACTTATGTTCTTTTGTTTTTTACAGTGCAAATAATAAATATACATATAAATAAATAATAAATATAAATAAACTTTGCATTCTGTATTGTAATTGAAATCAATACATTTGAAAATGTAGAAAACATCCAAACATAATTAACTAAATGGAATTCCATTACTGTGTAACAGTGCAATTAATCATAACTTTTTTAATTGCACAATTAATTACACTTAATTTTTTAATCACATGACTAACTGCGATTAATTTTTTAATCACTTGACAGCCCTCATATAAATGTAAAGTGTGTCCATTTTATTTTAATCCTGCATCCTGAAACCTTTTTGAGGGGAAAGGACATTCAAGTGAATGACCATAGGAAGAAAGCAGAGGGAGAGGGAGTTCCTAAGTGGATGAAAAGCTGAAAAGCAAGGAAAAAGGTCCTTATGACAACAGTGTTTCATAGAAACTGATATCCTTTCTTTAGTTTTTCCCAAGCCATCTGATTGAATGTAATAGATAATTTCATCAGGGACAGAGAAGTCTATAGGAAGGCTAAAAATGTCATTAGAATACATTTAATAAGTATAGAATTATAATAGAGAGGGATTTATAGAGTAATTCCTATAAAGTCTATTACATTTCTATAAAACACTATAGGTTTCATTCCTACTGAACTCCATAGGAGTTTTCAATAAGTCTGATCTTCTGAGGGAGATTTGGGCAGGAAAAGCTGGAACAACATAGGGAGCAAAGGCAGCAAGTGATATGAGCAGATGAACAAGGTGAGATAGGGAGAAGCAGTAGAAAACCATCAAAGCAGATAGGGAAAGAAGTAGCAGTAGTAAAAAGGTCATTTTCCAATGTATGATTAGAAACTAGGAATTCTTGGCTCTTGACTAACATGCAGACACTACACCAGACATCTCTTTCATAATCTATGCCAGCAGTATTAACATAGGTGGGAAGGGCTAAAAAGCCTCATGAGAACATTCCCATGATTCTAAGTACCTTGCCACTGTAAGAAAGGGGGAATATCAACAGGAACATTTGGAATAACCATGAAAGGCACAAGCAGCCAACAAAATAATTGCAAGTGGCAAAAGTCAATTGTATTTCTTTAGCTATCCAGACAGAACTTTCACAAGTGCTTCCATACACATACTCAAACCAGGTATTAAACAATTACACTAAAGAAATTAAACTCTAACCAGATTAATACATATTTGGTTCTACTGCACACTTCAAATTCAGTGGCCTCCATGTTTTAATTTTCACCTTCTTCCTTGGTTACCTATCATGTCCTCAGTTTCTTTAAACTGTGTATTAAGAAAGTAGTGGACTTTTTCTGGAGTAGTAAAACATAAATTCTTCAAATGTTCCCCACACTGCTCTCCCAAAATGTTGTTTCCCTGATGAAATATTTTTCTCTCTTGCAGCACAAGCAACACCACACCTGACAAAAACCAATAGGACTGATTTGAAACAGCACCCGGCCCTTAAGTCATTTACTTATAAAACTTCATTCTTTAGCATCATAGGAAAGTGGCATGTTTTGAATCAATTAAAATCCCCTTTCCAGCATTAATAGGGATTCCCTTGGCATCCCAAACAAATTTTTACTTCATCTAACAAAAACACTTTGTGAGTTTCCAACCTTCAAGCCCTTGGAACTACAAACACCTAAAATCATAAATTTTTTAGTTTACTCTGTATCACATCCATCCTAAATAAATAGATCATTGAGTCATAATCACAGTAGATAATGCTTCAGATAGAGGTTCTTTATCCTCTGGATCAGTAGTATTCACAGCTAGTGCCAGAACTCTTGTATGCAAGGCATCAGTTATTTTACTGATTGCAGACAAAGTTCCCTGAGTCACATCCAGTAGCCTGCAGAGGTTTCATTTGTCATGGTGAGCATATATTTCAATTCTTTAAAATAAAGTACGGTGGTGCCACTTCAATTTGGAGAAGGAAAAAACACAATAAATCCTGGATCTGGATCTGACTGATAGTATCTCTATATATGTACTTCAGAGTCTGTTTTTGTCCTACGTAGGAAGTGTGATGCCATTATTTCACTGGGCTAATACAGTTAATGTTGATTTAAATTGACTGCTTTAAATTTAAAACAAAAAAGAGAATACACTGTACACAGTGAACATCTTTTCCCAAATTCCATATGCATGGGTCCTGATGGATGTTGAGTTTTAAGTGTATATTCTTTTATTTGATGAAAATAATGCTTTTAAAAATATAGCTGGACATTTTCTTTTTACAGTAGCTACCTTTTAAATTCACTGCAGAGCCTCTATCTATAGCACAATGAAATATGCTTCTACAACAACCTTTACAGTAACTTCGATAACCTAGGTAACATAGAATCCCAATGAACATGAAAACAGATTATCTCTGTGAACATTTGTCATTAGTATTTACTAGAAATACTGTACAGTAGACAGAACAGGGAGCAACTCAGGGGTTCTGTTTGCAGGTGTTCATACAATTTGTCTTTCTGGTTAAACTTCATATGAATCTTCACCTTTTGTGTTTCACTTCTATTTTTATTTTGAATTAAATCAAAACAAATTTAACTCAGACAAAATGTCCATGCATCTATGTGAAAATGTAGATCAATCAAAGTACTTTAAGTTAGAACTGGGATAATGACAGAGAATCTGCTTAATCACAGCACAGAAACTCAAGATGAAACAAAATTATTATATTAGAATCTGTCTTCAGCAAACAAACATTTCCTATTTAGCCAATATTTGGCCTGTTGGTTGCCTACAGTCATGTAAGTCACATAGTAAATCAGAGGTGTTCAAAAGTGTTGTATAAGTGAAAATGAAGAAAGAGCACTTTGAGTATCAAGCTACTCATCTTTCAAATAACAAGTTATACAAAATATGATCCAATATTAATAATAAATTATGAGAGTAATGTTGGGTAACATTTTTTTCAAAATAATATAATGTTTTTATGTTAACTATTTTCATATTTGGTTTACATGTAGTTGGTCAGTTCCAGGCATCTACCTCCAGAACAGGGTGAGAAGCGGGAGGTGGGGATGGGGAGTTGCGGAAGGTGTTTGGATTCACTACAGTCTTACGCTGTTGCTTTAAATTTGTCTCATGAACAGCACAGAGTAAAAGAAAATTACATAGTTTGTTAATGCTTAAAATGAATGGTTACAGGATGCAAAACACACAAGCTTTGGAGTACACACTTCTCAAACAGAACATACACATAGCAATCTGCAACCATCAGAAATGAAGCAATGCTTGTCTACAGAACTCATGTCTCAGTGACTGTTCCCACATCCATCCCTCCTCCATTTTATAGCTATCTCACAGGCCTCTGTGAGCGCTCAGTTCAGTCATCAGCCTATCATTCATATGGTATTCCCCCTTCCTCATACTGGCCCTTGGGAATGGCAGATCAGGTTCTGTGGAAGTTCAGAGATGTAGCTAAGGGGGGAAGCCTGAATTTCCGAGTGAGAAGGGGAGAATATTTCAGCAAAGAATCATGCTAATGCTTTATGGCAGCTGGGTTTGGAAGCTTGTGTGTGATCCTCCATGGCCCCAAACTATAGAATTAGAAATTCTGGCTTGAGAGAGCCCAAAGGTATTACTTTAAATATCTTAATTAAGAACAATCCCACTGCACATTAAAGTAAATGTTAGAATTTGTCTTTCTAACAGAAACAGAAGCATTTGGTCTAAGAGAAATACAGTCAAGGATGATAAGGAAATCTGAAGTAAATGCTTGGGCAGATAGTAGGCTAATGTAAACACCATTTCAACATTAGATCAAAACCAACATTAATGGTTCTGAACAGTTCAAACACAACTCAGCACAGCAGGCAAATAATTCACATTTGAAAACATTGTAAACCCTGAGAGGATGTCATAGGGATGTCATAAGCACAGGTTTTACTAAAGTAACTCTTCAAAGTAATTATTCACCATCTCAACAGGAAGGTAAAACAAACCTTGAACAGCCTGCCACTGTTGCCCTTTAAAGAACCCAATGGCTTTTGAATATGTGGCACTTTAAGAACACTAGTTAGAAGCTCTGTTAATGAAATGTCACTGGGAAATTATCTTTCCTGTACACATGATTTAAGAAGCTTTGGGATTTATGGTGAAATCTGGGCCATTTCGTACTTAATTCATTTGTCATTATCCATTTCTTTAACTCAAATGATTAAAACCTACCAGATTAACACCTGGTACTTGGCAGTACCAGGTACCTGGTTAAAAGACTAGTAGTTCTGGTTGCAAACAATTCTAAAACCAAATCCATTGGCATTTACAGCACTCTGTACAGTGCACAGGCATGTCCCACATCTTATCAGTTATAGGATCAAAGCCTAACATTGCAGATATGAA
The DNA here is from genome assembly GCA_032595735.1 of Pelochelys cantorii. Classification (NCBI taxonomy): domain Eukaryota; kingdom Metazoa; phylum Chordata; order Testudines; family Trionychidae; genus Pelochelys; species Pelochelys cantorii. Next base: position 323,718,088 of record CM064326.1, on the reverse strand, counting down.
ATAATGGGTGAGAGTGAAGAGATGGGGTGAGGACAGATTATGGCCATAGCCATATGATTACACAGACACTCAATTTATGCACATGCACATCTGACTGGGTTTATAAAACAGTAATTTAAAATAAAATAACCCTCTCTGCCAAATAGCAATAGTGACTCCCTCACTAAAGATTAACTACAGTACAGTTGTTTGTATTGTGGTAAGCAATTATGAGATTAAATAAAAACCCAAATGAGCAATTTAAAATAAAACAAAAATTAATCTTACTCTCAGATAGTTTAGAGCACATTGGAATTAGGTTTTACAATTGTTTTAAATTCAAACCATTCAAGTGATCAATTAACTTACAGTTCTCATTTCCAAGGCCATGTCTACACTAGGAAATTATTTCAAATTTACTAAATTCAATTTAACTCCTGATTTTACAAATTCAAGCTAGCAGGTACCCACCACGGGGAAGCTTCGAAATTAGTCTGAGACAAGCTCCATGAATATGGATGTGCTATCTTAACTTAGATTCCCAGGAAGCACTGGAGAGTAATTACATTGAATAACTCTGGAGAGTAATTATTTTGAAATAGTGGCATTGGATTGTCCATACTACTCCTATTTCGAAATAACTATTTTGAAATTAGCATTATTCCTCAAGAAAAGCAGGCGTACATATTTTGAAATAAGTGTCCCATTATTTTGAAATAATGGGCTTGGTACTATGAATGTTCTGCTTATAAATTCAACGGGGGGGGGGGGTGTTATTTAAAAATAACGCCCTAGTGCAGACCAGGACAAAGAAGGATTTCCACAGTTTAATCACAACTCTGCTGATGTACACTTAACTAGGAGAATTACTTTTTAAAAAATGGGACTATAATTTGGAAATATATTTCTAGGAGTCCACAGAAGAAACAGTCAACATTTTTTGCCTGTTTATTCTTACTGAATTATCTTTACTGTAAGAACGTTTTCCCTCTACATTTTGTAATAAATCATACCTTAACAAATTAAGTTTCTTCCAAATCAGTCTTATAGCACAAAACACTGCTGCCCCAACTCTATATTGCAAAGCAGGAGTTATTTATAATGGGTAGTATAATTAAAATGGCACACAAGTTTGCTGTTGATGTATGTGTAATACCAATAGGCAGAACCAAACCTGGGACCTCTTAGTGCATGAGCCTCTTCCATTTGAGCTTAAAGCCAGTTGGCACTCAGCTAAGGCTGTAATGCCCTCTTATTCTTTTTCTCTAAAAGTGATCTATGTGCCACTACATGGGACAATAAACCACACCCAGCTGGTTTGTGAGTTACATGTGAGCTGAACTAGAATCCAGCTTGCTCTTAACTAGCTGTATTATTGACTCAACAGCATTAATAATAGCAAACACTATCTTTTAATATGTTGAGCAAGAGGGATCCTTTTTTATGTAGCTATTGAAAAAAACCCAAAAAAACATCGGGACGGCCAGGAGAGGGCTTAGGAAAGATACTGTCCGGGTCACAACAGGACATATTGTCACCCTACATAATGCTATCTACTCAATACATAAAATATGCATAAATGGATAAACCAATACTTACATAAAGTTAGAAAACCTGCTAAAATTGTTTCTCTTAGCAGCTCTAAATATCATCAGAGGATCAAATACATTTTTTAAGACTGATTTAATTCTTCTTGACAAGTGGAAATTCTGGCTAAAATGTAATTTTAAAACTTGGTGTTTTCCATTTTAACTATGACCTTTTATACTTTTTAAAGTAAAATTGCTATATAAACTTACCAATGGAAAATTGAAGGACAGAAGCTGTGGTTGTGTTGAGGCTAGTGGTAGTCTAGAGAAGGAGAAATATGAAAAATGGAAGAAACATTGCATTAAACCAGCCAAACAATATATTTATAACTTTCAAAAATATAGCAGTCCCATGGATGCCTATATCTCCCATCTGTAAATCATTCATTTCTAACTATTTCTGATTGACAGACAATGGACATTTCAGTTATGTCATTCAGATTATTGACAACTCATCATATATCACAATGAGAAACTCTTTGTGTCAGCAAAATTTTTCTATCAAGCCAGTATATTTTCCCATGTATTAGTGCTTGATCAGTGATGAGAAAGATTTAAACAAATCCATAACTTCAATGGGACTCTGCATAGGCTCAAAGATTTGCACTAATGTAGAATCAGGACCTAAATTTTTAAATAATCAATCAATCAATCAATCAATCAATCAAAGTCCTTATCAGCTAAATTCAAAACTTAATGTATATAGCATAACACCTACTAAGCAGATTTTGTTCTTATAGCTATAAACTATTATGAGATGAGGTGTTTAGAGTCAGGGACTGAAGTGGGAAGAATAAGTTTTCAGAAATTTTATTCATGCTCCACTCAACATGCTCTGTTCTCTGATGGTTCCCACACAAAACCTCATCAGTTCATGTTGGGAAGGTTTTCTCGAAAATCATTAAGAGTTAAAAACTTTCAATATTTGCTAAAAATGATAGTAACACCCAAGAAGTGCCACAATGAAGTTCCAGCCCTTTCTAGATCATTTTGAAGCTTGTAATCACTTATACTGGTAGATAGCAAAAAAAAAACAAAAACAAAACAAAACAAAACAAAAAAAAAAACCCCTTAAAAAAGAGCTAAAGTTGTGATTGTTTAGGAGATCAATGTGAAACACTGAAAGTGAACCTCAACACTGTTTTTCATGGGTGGGCAATGACTCTGTGCTGTGTAATGTTCACATACTTCATTATTTTAATATAACTATTTATTGTTTGTTTTATCATAGTGCTTGGGAACCCTAGTCATGAACCAGAACTCCTTTATATCTCTGTACAAACACAGACCCCTCCCCCCAAAGATGGTTTCTGTGCATCATAGAAAAGCCCAAGACTCTTCTATTAAATTCATAGCAATTGATATTCCACAACAAAGGAGTTTATGCCATGTGACAAGAAACTATTTTCATATGAGTGAGGATAGAAGGAATTAAATTACGAAGTATGATGAAGACAGTTTCTATTTGTAATGATGAACAGTGCAATTTCTGAACAGTTTTCACCTGCAGCATAAAGTACATGCATAATCTCTTTCATTATCAGGCATACCTGCTTTCTTTTATTAAATAATGTTCCTTTTAAAATATATATCAATGTGGACAACCTACGGTATATTCTATTTCCCATTTATGTCCGAGTTCCCACATTTCCTGTTGACAGCACATTAGGGTAAAGATGCAGGACAAAAACTTGTTCTAAACTTGGATGCTTTTTTATTTCTTTTCAGATTCCACTTCAATGCCACAGAAAAACTGGTAGTGCTTAGTAATATGCATTAGTATTTATATCTTCTGGGAATTTCTGTAGATTTCCTCATCTTAGCAAGTGGATACCCCAAGAGTACACTCTGCCCTATAACATCAAAGCTTGCAATGACACTAGCAGGTGAGAATGGAGACAAGAGGGATATTAAAGGTGAGAAAAGAATGTCCTAAGGGATATTTCTCCTGATACCTTTAAACCAAATCAAATCTCACTGCCTCTTTATTGATGGATTCCACAACATTATTTTTTAAGTTCTAAAGGGTTGAGAGAGTTTGAAAAGTTTGATTTGGACATCTAAACTGGGCATATAACAGGAGTCTGATTTGATATGGAAGATACATAAGTCAGTGGTTTTGGTTCAGTTTTAACTTATCTGTACTTGAGACTATCTGCCACCTGACATGCAATTAATGTCAATAACAAAGAAGATCACGTGTAAAACCTGCCCGTACAGGGAAGTGCTACAGCAGTGATTAGCAATATAGTCCCAGGGAGATTTAGAAACAACAGAGTGATGTTTTAGAACTGGCTTTTAAACATGCACATACATGCGTGTTTCATTCAGAGGGGAAATTTCTTATAGATAATTATAATGTCATCTTAGTCAAAAGAACCAGGAAAGTTTCATATGATGGTAATAATCTGTGAAATAAGAGGACTTGACAGGATATATTTCAAAGGCTTTTTACATCACGTGAAGCATCCACTTTTAAAAAATACTTCTAAAAACCTGGCCCTATCTGTACATGCTGCATTCTGCAACTATATCTCTTGCTCTTTAAGATCTTCTTAAATGAACAGTTTTAGCCTCTCAATAGATATTATGAATCTTTGCTTACATAATGTAAAAAATCCTTTAAATAAACATTTAACTATTTGTGTCCTTTTAGTTAGAGTAGGCTTAATAGTGGTATAACAAAAGGCTTTCTGACTTGAGTTATGAGCAGCTATTATTTTAATTTACATACAATGAAACCTGTTGTATGAGTTCTAATTTCAACAAGAAAGCCTTCAATTTATCAATGTTTTGTGGCTCATATCTTCAATAGATTAAATATATCAATTACCATGGAAGAGGTATTCACATGGAATTAAATTAAACTGTTACTAAAATTAATTGGCCAGTACTTTTTGATAATTACATCTTTTTTAAATTGCTTTATTCCTTTAGAAAATTATTTAAATACAGGTTGTCAGGAGCTGTTTACACTAATTGTGCTAATTGAGACAGTAGGGTTCAGGGGCTGTAGGTAGGGAGAAACTGCATTTTCCAGATTGGTGAGAAATTTTAAATGAACATATATTATTTTGCTGGCAGCATATCAGCAGCTATTGGTCTTCCTATGATTCCTGAGTGGTGATGCCCTGACCAAACAACTCGTGTGGTTTGGCATTGAAAACATCTATCAGCAGTATTAGACTGCTGTTCTCAACTGCTGCACAGAGAAGTCATTGCGAGGATGAGGAGGTGAAGGAAACAAACTAACCAATTAATTAATTTTGCAAATTCCTCTCATCTCGCAGAAGTATTTAAAAACAAAAATAAAATTTACAAACACTCTGAGCCTGAGATGTGAGCTGGGATATCAGTAGTCATATGTAAGGACAGCAAGATAAAGGAATGGCTTAGAATAGAGAATCTGATTATTTAGGGAGGAAGAGACCTGAAAAGTGGGGATGAAAAACAGATCCCTGAATTGTTGGAGGAAGGTGAGAGTGAGGTAGCAATAGGGGGAATTTAAAAAACAACACTGAAAAGCGATTTAGAAGGAAAATAAAATATTATATGCGTTTTAAAGTCTACTATATGTGAGACAGAGATGCACTGCCCAGTGACATAGGCACTGGGCTGGGAACCAGTAACAAATTGGTTTTAGTCCTGGCTCTAGCACAACTCTTTCAAGCGACTTCATATAAGTCCTTTATCCTCTTAGTAGCTCAGTTTCCCTATATGTAAAATGAGATAACATTTACGTCTCACAAGGGTGGTGAAGCATAGAAATGCTTTTACAAAGTGCACTAATTATGATGTTAGGATGATGATTTGTAAGTGTTTGATTTATTCATATCTGTTAGGCAATGTATGTATATGTATATTGTGACAAAGCTCCTACGAAAACTCGGTGGGTCCTGTGCTTCCTGGAGGATTCTGCTTGCCTCAGAGGCTCACAGCAGCCCACAGTTTTAGGCACCACACCCAGGGCTTAAGTCTGCTGTTTGTTGAGCTCTTTCCATCATTGGCCAGTGTATGGCAAAATGGAGAATAAACTCCACAATCCTCTTCCCCGAGTGGAAATGGGGAGGTGGGTATTGGGGGGAATCTGGGCTTACCCTCTACTCTGGGTTCTAGCCCAGGGCCCTGTCTGTAAATAGTAGCTGCCTATGTGAGCCCCTGACATCTGCTATAAGACAGCTCCAAGACCCCTGGGCTACTTCCCCACACTTCCCTCAGCACCTTCCTTCTCTCCGGTTTGTCCTCCTAGTGTTCACTAGTTGTCTCCTTTCCTTCTTCTCTCAGCAGTACTTTCCTCCATTCTCTCAGCTACATGCACGCACCCTAACTGCAGGCAAAGCTTCTTTTATAGTCATTCTGAACAGAGATCTCCTCAGTTTGAGGTATATATATCTCCCCTCCTTTATTTTTCTTATCCTAATTTAAAGCAAGGTAAGAGTTTTATTGTGCCAGGAAAGTGGGATGTGCCTGGAGTCTGACTGTTTTCCATCACATAGAAAGGGAGGGGGCTGAGAGTAGGGACATCTACACTCCACAATAAACACTGGGGCAGCGAGCATAGGGGACATTTATAGTGCAGAGTGACCACAAGGGAGTATCTGCACCAGGAGGTGAGTGGCCAGCTGGAGCCAGAGCTCTGCATATTGTTAGCCACCATCCATGAGTAAGTGGGTCCTCTGATCCCAAACTCTTCCCCCTCTGGCCCTCAGGCCCAGATGGGGGCTCCACTGCCTAGCAACCCTGCTGCTGTGTCCCCACCCTCAAAAGCACTAATGGGGCTGACCAATGCAGCTCCTCCAAAAAAACCTGCTGGGGCTGGGGCCACCCTGCACAGCCCCAACCCAACCTCAGGGCCTGCTGGGGCTGGGCCAAGCTGTGCAGGCCCTCCCCCCCCCATGAGCTGCTAGGGCCAGCCCCCACAGTCCCATCCACCCCGAGGAGCTCGCAGGAGCTCTGGTGAGCCCCTCCAGGCCCCTGCCCAAAGCCCCCTGGCCAGAGCACTGCACCCCCTGACCTGACTCCTGTACCTCCCATACCACCAGACCCCTGCCCTGTAGGACCAAAGCAATGCTGGGTAAGTCTTTTGGTGATCAATATTTTCAAGTTTTGAAGGGTATGGCAGTAGCAGTCAACTGCTAGACATGTGACTGCTTTAGCCACTCACAGTCCAGGATTTAAAACCCAATTTTATAATTGTTGAATGTAGTCTAAATCACATATTTAGTGGAGTACAGAGAATTAGTTATAATGAAAAGCATGGCATCTAGGTCTTTGGACTAGCTCAATGTCTATACTGTGTGCTGCACTTTAAGTTGGACTGCATCCTAAACAGCAAAGAGTAACAAATTGTGGAAAATGTATCCCAAACGTGTGAGCTCAAATTTTGAATGGACACAAAATTAAATCTCTTTCTTCACAAGTATATATATATACACAGGCATTTGTATTGTGTTTGTCAAACACCACGAGGCAATGCAAACATTAAAAGAACATATCAATATGGTCAAATTTAGTACGGACATAAGTGGTAAAAGATATATGCTATTCAGATGTGCGCAAATTCCCTGATTCGGGATCAGTGAGGTTCCCAGGGTGCCGGACCAGGGAGATACCTCCTGTATAACTTATATTTCATTTTCTATACCCACTGGATCCCAAATTAATGCAAATCATACTTCTTTACTAGTTACATTTATTTTATACGCCATTTATATCCACTGTGTAATATTTATGATGACATACTGCAATCCCATGTATCTTTGAGGACCACTGTATATTATATAAATATATATAAATGGTTTACATATGATTATATTCTACTCTATGGGGGAGGCTTACCATAGCTCCTACTGAAACTACAAATAATGTGAAGAGGAGGGGTGGTTTACTTGCATTGTTTCTGGTTAAAACTGGGGTTTTCCAAAAGCTAAGAAACAAAGAAAGGTCTTTTGTTATAAAAGGATGAGCTTGAACTGACTCATGACCTTTCTGATCAAACAGATGGATAAATTCTTCTCTTCAAGGGGCCCCTCAATCCTTGGGAAAAGGGTTGGAAAGATTGGCCTACTGGGGCCCTACAATATAGCATCGGGGTGGCCAAATGCGGCTCTCGAGCCACATGCAGCTCTTTGCTTAAAGAAATATGGATCTTGCTAGTTCTGAGCCACGTGCTTGGACTGCTCACGGCTGGCTGCTCTGTGCACGCACCCCAGCGCCTGGAGGGAGAAGTGTGTAGCAGTGGCTCCAGGACCCAGGCATTGAGTTAGAGTATGTGTGTGTGTGTGGGGGGGGGGGGGAGGGTTGAGTGGAGCTGGCTCTGGGAGAGGAAGGGGGATGGGGTTAGAGCCGGGGGCTGAGGGTACCTGGCTCTGGGCGAAGTGTGGGGCATTGGGTAAGAGCATGAGGGGCTAAAGCACCTTAAACTCAAAGTCTTCATGGATGCGGAATAAGGCAGCCAGTACAGATATTATATTTAAATTCCAGGGCAAAAAAAGAATCAGCATGTACCTGGTTTACACTGTGTTTCTTTAAAGAAAATTCAAAGGCTGTTGTTTGCCAGGTTGAAGCAATTATTCTGAGATATGAGTCTCTCCCTTATTGTTTTTGAACCTCTCATATTTGCAATCTGGGACAGACCTGAATTTTTAGAACTATAAAAATGTCATAATCTTCATAAGTAAAAAAAATGAGGAAACCATACCAGAGATTAACAAGATGGAATGACACAGGCACTTCAAATTGTGCTAATTTACTTCTCAGTTCATTTTAATTTTAAAAAACTCACAGGACATAATAGGGCAGTAGTGTTATATTTAAAATACATGGTGGGGATGCTTTTTTTCTAGTGTGAGATTACTGTATTTTTAAAGTTTTTTTTTTTTTAATTTAACGTTTGTTCCTTGTCAAGTTCTCTGAAGATCTATGGACTGGCTGTGAATTTTTTAAGTGACTAGAGACTTGCTGGTAATTTCACAGCATAAGGTAGGGAGCTGTGCAACCTTGAAATCCCCTGTCAGCGCGGATGGGGATCCCGACCCAGAGGCAGGTTATAGATAAAAAAACAGAGACCTTATGGGACAGTTCTGGAGTGGACCACAGAGGCACCAGGTAGCGGTGCAGTTATTTTGAAACTGATATAATTTACTTCACCACTGATTTTGACACAGAGATTTCAATGGGACTAGAGATAGCATGTGACTGCTTTAAAGCTACAGGGTGCATTATTCCTTTGTGATATTTTATCAAACAAATTAATATTTTTGCCTATAAATAAAATAAGACACAGTTAAATAAAATTAGAGAGGATTAAGAGAAGAAAAATTAAGTCTTTTGACTAAAATGAAGAAAGCATCTCAGGCCTCCAATTTGGATCTATATTCTAGCCTTTCATAGCCATCTGCAAAAAGCATGCACCATATTTAGAAAAAAAGTGAAGAATTTTAAACATTTAATCTTTCTATCCTATGCATTATTGAACTGCTTAAGAAACTTTTTACTGAACACCTAGCTTTCAAAGCACACCTGTGTCACTGTGGTTGATGAGATCTGAATTCAAAATCTGAAGTCCCAAGACCCATGCAAATTAGCAAACATCCACTTACCAATTCTCTTGGCCCATATGGCTCACAGAAAGTGACAGCATTGCCATGCATAATTACACCACATTGCTCTCCAACCTCACAGTGACTACATTCAAGCCTGCAGGAAAACCAGAACACATCAAGCTGAAAATCATAAATCATACATCTGGGGCTGTAAGAGCCTGCTAAACTGCTAAAAGAAGAATGTTTGATTTTGACACTCACATGGGACTGTTTAATTATCCCAACACTGAATGAAAAGGATGGTCATATATGATATCTGTCTCTATTTAGGAGGGACAAAACCCACATTTCAGAAGAATGTTTATTTCTCCACCCCACTAATGTCCCTCAAGAAAGCTCTGACAGATTTGAAATAAGTGCCCCCTTTTATTTTCAAATGTACCCCTAATTATGGTTTTCCAGCCTAATTTTCCCTGGGGCTATATTTCTTTCATAATCTTTTCAACTCACGTAATAAGCTATATACAAACCCAATACCATACAATCAACTTATTTCCACAGCAGAACAAACAATGTCAGGTGAATTCATTGTGAGCTATTAAGGATTATGTGGCTACTTAGGTCTAGAGCTATATGAATAACTGATTTTTTTTTGCTTTGCTTGCCAAACCAAAATATGAAAAAAAAAATTAATATCAGGTTGACCCAAACCAGTTTTTGGAGAACCAAAAAAGTTGGGTTGAATGAAACATTTTGGTTGATTTAAATGTCTAATATGTTTAATTTCATTTTCAAGCTTTTTACCTGTTAAAAATAGCGTAAGAATAATTTCTAAAAGGCAAGTTTGAATAATTTTAAATTTTGTTTTGTATTTTGACTAAAACAATTCAACAAATTCTACAGGAATTCCTAAAATGTTTTGGTCATCCCAAATCTGCATTTTTGGCAAAAGGAAGTTTAAATTTCACCCAGCTCAACTTAGGACCATAGGAACAGATACTCAGAAGCATGCCACGACAGTATAAAATTCCTAGACAAAAGGTGAGCATTCCTTCTCAATAGAAGAGCCCTGCCTTCTTTCTCAGATGCTTCCGCAACCAGCCAACATCACTTCCATCTTGTTTGAATTTTAATTCAACCACTGGCCTCTCATTTAAGCAGAAGCCCCAGCAAGTACGGGGAAACTGAAGATGCTACATAATCCAAGCATGGAGACACAGATGTAGATGTGTTACATGTCATTTGCATGCTGGTGTCATTGCATACAACAATGCCTCACACTTAGAGTGAGCCAATATAATCAATTTTTTAAATTAGGTGGCTGAACTGCAAAATCCTTCTCAAAATGTGGTTAATTTCTAATTGTAAGTAAAGCTTTTTTAAAAAACAATTTTTCTGAGTCAAATGAAACATTTCAGATACCAATTTGAAATGATATTTTCCAAACAAAAGGTCAACTTGAATCAACATTTTGTTTAGAAAATGTCCTTTTGAAACAAAGTGTCAAACATTTTGACACACTCAAAATTTTCCAAAATTAGTATTTTAATGAATTTACTATTTGCTGACAAAATTTCACCCTGATCTGCTGACAGTCTCCTCTGTGGTCTCGCCTCATACCCAGCGAACAGAGATGAAAGAATATAGCCCTCTGAGAAAAACAAAGGGGTGCCATCCAGGCAGATGACCAAATGCCTGACCAGACCCCTAGGATGAATGAATAAAATTACTCCAAAAGATGGAATTTTGAAAATGAAACACTTTAAAAATGTCTAGATTAACTCCTGTGGGTCCAGAGTAATAGTAAAAGCTTGACCTCCTGCTCTTGCAGGGTTAGCTACACCACAAGCAGAGGATCTGTCTCAGGGGAAGTAATGGAGGGATATCATCATCAATATGTAGGTCCTGATAAAAGAAGGAAAATTTTAAAGCAGACTGAGATTCGATAAGAATCTCATCAAGTGGAGGGTCCTTTGTAGATGGCCTGTCTTGTGCAGCACTCTTTGTGGATGGCTTTCCCCCACTGTGGGGACTATATTCAGTGTTCCCTGTAAACTGAGCGCATGGGTGGCCGCACAGGAGAGATTCCAATGCCATGCAGCTGATTAGCAGAACACTAACAGTGCTAGCTAGCTGCATAAGTTTCTATTGGTGGTGCACATCTGCACATGCCTCAGTGGACATAACAAAATGTATTCCGCATGTGGATGAAAAATGAGAGGGAACACTGGCTGTATTGTCTGGTTTCAAGGTCTCTTGGTGGGGGAAGGGGAGGTTTGCAGTGTCCATCTATCATCTGTAAAGAGTTTCTGATGCTGAGATTAGGGATGTTAAATATCGGTTAATTGAATAGTTGCGTATCCTCATGAATTCTTATCGGTTAGTCGACTAGTCTATAGTCCCCAGGGGGCAGGGCTGGCAGCCAATACGCTCCGGCCTCACCCCTGAGGAGCCCCCTGACACTCTGCGCTGCTGCCTCTGTGTCAAAGGAAGCAGCTCAGGGTGCAAGGCAGGAGCTAGTCCGCGAGGGAAGCCAGTTTAAAATACAGTCCCCCTTGTGGACCGGCTGCTTGTCACCCTGAACTGCTGCCTCTGATAAAGAGGTAGCAGTGTGGGGTGGCAGCAGCCACTGTCAAGGAGGGTCTGAGCTCCCGGACCCGGCACAAGCTGGAATTGAGCTGGGCTGCCTGACTGTCTGGCTCCTAATACACTTTAAATGCAGAGCCGCAGTGGGGGTAGGTCCCAGTCCCGTCGCAAGCCAGGACTGAGCTGGGCTGTTGGCCAGCCTGCTAACAAATTTACTGGCAAAGTGGTGGGGAGGGAAATGCGTGTAGTCTATAGCATTAACCTTTAAGCTTTTGCTTATCGGTTAATTGGTTAATCAACTACACTATTACATCCTTAGCTGAGAACCTTCACACCGAGTTTCACTTTCCATGAGCGGAACCTTTGGGAGAGAACCTGGCATGTTATCTTTAACAGCGATTAATTTTTTCAGCTATTATTTTTTCAGCATTTTTTCCAAAAACTTAAAGCATGGGGCTTATTTATGGCGTTCTTAAGCAACTGCCTTGGTCACAATAAATTATGTGGCAACAAAAAGAAACAACAAAGGTCACATATATTTCAAATATTAACATACTGTCTATAGCATTGGTTAATTAGTTAACTGACTAGTTAACTGAGTGATTTCAGCAAAGGAAGAACAGTCTGCATAGAGTTGGAAGTTGAGAAGAGAAGAGAAGAGAAGAGAAGAGAAGAGAAGAGAAATTGCAGGGCTTTTGGCTGAAAAGACTATATAGATTTGGGGGAACCAAGACTGCAATTGAGGCTTAGGTGAACTCAACCCAAGCTTTTGGAAACTCTGAGGCCTTGTCTACACTACCATGGTAAGTTGACCTATGTTACTCTACTCCAATTTTGTGAATAATGTAACTGGAGTCAACATAGCTTAGGCTGACTTACGGTGGGAGATGAAGGGGGCTGTGCCTGCAGACAGATCAATGTAAACAAAATGTCTCGTGGCCTGCCAGTGGGTTATCCTGATGAACCACTTGCCAATGGCTGTCAAGCCACTTTGTGGTTAAGTTTGTCCATTGACTGATTCCTTAGACTTCTCTCACATTGGCTGACACTTGGACGTTTCCATGGCATTAAGAATGTTACACAAATGGTCTCCCAATGTTCTGTTTTAGTTTAGTCTATTTAGGGCTTTTTTCTTTTTTCCATTGTTCAGTTCCAACAGGAGCTGCCATCGCCCATACCTGCAGAGGTGCAGGTAAACAAAGCATCTCATGGCCAGCTAGCAGCTTGCCCTTACAAGCCATGACCCAGAGTTTGAAAACCCCTGGTTTAATGGCATAGTAGTTAAGACATTCAAATGGTGTCTGTTCTAAGTTGGGGTCAGTGAAAATGAGCTACCTAGCTATTGGACAGACTCACTTCCAAAACATAGAGTTTTATAAATGCTTTTTAATCCACATGAAGATTTTTCTGAGTCCTGGTGAGTTGGCAGTTAGTGCTTCATGCAGCCAAGCAGTGTCATTTATCAGCTCTCCTGGCTTCCCATGAGAACTCTAAGGCTATGTCTAGACTACAAGCCTCTTTCGAAAGAGGCTTTTTCGAAAGATACTTTCAAAAAAGCCTCTTTTGAAAAAGAGTGTCTAGACTACAACCAGTACTTTTGAAAAAACAAGCCGCTTTTTCGAAAGAGAGCACCAAGGCAGGTCTGGATGCTCTCTTTCGAAAAAGCACAGTTTGCATTACATAGCGCCTTTTTTCAAAAGAGCACTTTCGAAAAATGGCATTATTCCTCGTAAAACAAGGTTTTCCGCGGTCAAAAAAACTGACGCGTTCTTTCAATTTACTTTAGAAAGAACGCGGCAGCAGTATAGACACAGGGAAGTTTTTTAGAAAAAAGGCCACTTTAAAAAAAAAAAAACCCTGTAGTCTAGACACACTCTAAATGAAAGAAGGCTCTCTATTGTAGCTGATTTCTGCAGAACAGAACAACTTTCTGAGAACATAGTGCCGTGTAGATTTATGAGTGTTAAGGAGTACTGAATGATTGATGTTAGATTTTCAGGTGCTTTTTTCTAGATGTGGTGAATTATTGATTGGATTTGTTATTTTCAGTCTCTTCACATTTGACCTTGGGTCAATTCAAAATAGAGCTGGTTTCACCAGAGTCCATTACAGGAGGCAAAGAAGGCTTCATGTCTCCTTAAGGTCAGGTTCAGTTTTATTTTCCAAAACAATGTGAGATACTACACGAGAAAGTAGTTTTTCCTGTATACAATCAAGGTACTCTTTTAGCAATTCGTATTGTTGCCATTTGGTATGTTCTTATGAAGGAATAGTTATGTAAACTGATGCAACTCCTATTGACTCTATTGTGGTTTCTGTCCACTTACACAAGACTGAATTTGGTCCACAGTTTTATTTTTTTTTTTTTACAGTGCAGGGCAGTTCTGTATGAGGGGAAGTTATTATCAGGACAAAGGCCTAAGCAGGGAAGGTAGAGAATATTTGTTTTGCTTCTTTCCAATGATTAATCTGAAATAGAATGTATCATATCTACAGATTTCACGATGTGTAGAAGCTAGGAATAAGAAAAAATCAGTTTCAGGGGACTTTGATGGGGTTTGACCAGTTCTCAGCAGTATCGTATTTATAATAAGGGTACTTTAGTGTCTAGAAAATACATGGATCAAACTGTTATCTTTATTTGTGAGTTTCATTATTACACACCATAATAAAAATAAGACAATCCAGAAATTTTGGGGGAAATTGATGGAGAGAAGACCAGGAATTGGGAATCCCGGCATGTTTTCCTTACTCTTCATTGTTGTATGACCTTGGGTAAGTCATTAAAGTCAAAATTTCCTCCAAGTATCCACTAATGTTGAGTTTCTTGATTTTTGGGTGCCCCATTTAAAACACATAAGGGCTCATTATCAAGGGTGTTCAGTATCCACAGTTCCATTTGAAGTCAGTGAAAGCTACAGGTTTTCAGTGTCTCGTAAAATCAAGTCCTAAGTGTTTTAAGTTTAAGCTTCCAAAATTATTTTACCCAGAATTAGCGGCTACTCCTAAAAATTCTGGCTTAAATATCTCTTGCGGCTCAGTTTCACACATCGCTAAGACTGGGATAATACTAACCTGACTCAGACAGTATTCTTGAGACTTAATTAATATTAGTCAGGTACTTCAAAATTCTCATGAGAGATTTAATGTAAAAGAGAAAAGTAATCTTATTACCCTTCTCAATTAAAGTCACTTTTTGACTGCATCCAGATTATCAAGAAAAGCCATCACTCAGCCAGTCACTGCCGATTACATACTAAATATATTTATATACAGCAATATTTCTTAAAAAGTGGTCCACGAAACCACTTTGAGAAACCTGCTAGCTGGCCACACCAGTGTGTTTACTTATCGGCGCCGCAGCCACGGAGCCTCGTAGCTCCCATTGGCTCTGGTTTGCTGTTTGCAGCCAAGGAGAGCTGCAAGAAGCAGCAGCCTGGCCCATGCTACTTCCTGCAGCTCCCCTTGGCTGCAAATGGCAAACCAGAGCCAATAAGAGCCATGGGGTCTGCAAATAAATACACCAGCGTGGCCAATTAGCTGGTTTCTCAAAGTGGTTCTGCAAAGTTCTGTAGACAACTTGTTTTAAATAACAAAATCAGTTCAACTTTTTTATATCAACTACATGTAACATCAGCAAAATAGATGTATTATTCCATTTTTTTGCTCAACTATGTTGTTAATATCATTGTTCTGCTTAACTGTAAGCATTATTTTTATTTTATATCCCCAAATGCTTTGTGTCTCATAACTGAACTCCTGCATGAACTCTTGCTATTTTATATACATGCACTCTCTGAGCAGGGCATCATTGTCTAGAAATGTAGTGTAAGAAATACTCATGCACTAGTAAGGGGATAAGCTAGATGACCTAAAGTCTTTTCTTTCTCTAATTTCTAAGATGCTATGAATATAAAGTGGGCTAGATGCTCCGTTACTTTTCCTCATAGTTTCATCTGAGAAATATATCGTGAAGAGCTCTGGATGATATATTCTTCTTTCAGATTATTTTCTCATAAGTAGTATGAATAATCCTGATCCCAGATCTTCATCTTCTTTCAGATTATTTTCTCATAAGTAGTATGAATAATCCTGATCCCAGATCTTCATGTTCTATTTGAAATATATTGCTCCAGAGTTAATTGCTCAGTAGCTTGGCAGAAGTACATGGAGAGTAAAATAATTGATGTGTATTCTCCTAGATCATCATTATCCTGTTGCATGTATAGAAATAAAAACACTGCAATCTGTTTTGCTTCACTTCCTCTTGGTGCAAATAGTAATGCTAATTCCTCATAACATTTGTACTGCACGAGTCCTAGCTAGGTTTGTCCCTTTACATAGTCTTTGCCATTTTCTGGACTTTAGTCTTTATTGAACTTTTTCTTAATTTATTTTTCTTGGTGTCACTATTGGCAGACGATCATCAAGAGGTTTTTTTCTGCAGAACTGCCATTGCTCTCTTCCGCTCTCTACAAATGTCACCTCTGTCCATTTCTACTCTTCTCTCGTTGTGCTTAAGGGCAAACATCTATTGTTACTTTGTCATCATTTGTCATCTTGTTTTCTACCAGCTCCTGGTTTCCCTCTCGAATACTCTAGATTGCTAACATTATATCACCTAATGTCTTCTATGATTCTAGGAATGTAGAGGGGATAAACATCTAAAAAAACCCAAATACGTTTTTGGAAGTTTTATTCTTAACTTTACTGCAATTTGTAGATCATTTTAGCATCTCCTTTTTCTCCTTTCACCGAACTTTAATCTATTTCTTTACCAAAGGAAATATTGCTATATATCTGAAAACTTCATTTTTCATAGGTTATGAATGAGAGTTGGAGTCTGTTTCTTAATGATTGATTTCATATGCTCTGCTTTTCCCCGTGTCATCTTTGAAGAGTTCTATTTTATTTTATGTTTAGTAAGTGATTGCTTCAATAAGTATTGATGTGCTTAAGTGAATCAATCTGGTAGGGAAAGCTGCTGGACTTTAGCTAGTAGCAGCTTTTATTTTAAAAATTTTTCTTTTAATTTACTGAATGTACCTATGAGTATGATGCTTATCCTGATCAGCCTACTGTTTGAATGAGAACTTTTTACAGCACAAGATAAATCACTAACAGGTGTTCTTCGCCAATTTATAGATGTTAGAGGTTTTTCCTCTCTCCAGTTTTCTTGTGAAGAAGTTAAAGGTATTGCTTTTAACCTAACAAAAATATTTTTCTGGACCTGCTCTCTAATTTGATAGCCTGTTCTGCTTATTCAGCACATTACCATTCTCCTCAGGGAAAGTTGAAATGTTGTGCCATAGGTTTGCTATCACTGCTGTAAAGAGCACACAAATACTAGCTGGAACACTGAAAGGAAAATGAAAACTCAACAAGCTGAACTTTCCTGCAATGCACAAATATGTACGATTGCTTCCAGAAGAGTTGGATTTTGCCTCACTTCCTCAGAGGCTAAGGATACCAGTATTTCAATCAAGAACTGCTCACATTTTAGTGGAAAGGTTTTACAGGATTCAGAGCATCCCTTCTTCTTGTGACAGAGTTTGACTCACCATTGCAGCACTTCTGCTGTCTGTCATGGGGTTTAGCTCTGTATGCCAGTACGCCCTCTTCTAGTGGCATCTTGCTGCTGTCACTTCTGTTCCAGGAACCCATGTCACTCACAGGACTGTGGGGTTCTCTTTATGACGTAGCCCTCTGGCTGTGCCACATTCTGTGTCACACCACCACCCCCATCCAAGGGATAGTTCACAGTCCCTCAGTCCAGCCACTTTCTCAGTGGCAAGCGGGGAGGACCTAGGCTCACCCACTACTCTGGATACCAACTAAGAGACTCAGTAGATGGCCGCCACTTGCTGCGTCCCCTCCAACTCTTCTGTAGTTCTCCCTGGGCCACTTCTCCATGGCCCAGCACCCTCTTTATTCTTGCCTAGGGCCTCAGCCTGCAGTTCCCTTCAGCCCACTAGGAGTTGCTTTTAACTGCCTGGGTGTCTGCCTGCAGTACTGCTATATCCAGGGTACTTGTTGCCCTCCACCTGAAAGAAACCTCCCTTCTCAAGCTCCAGAGAGTGACTGTTACTGCTGTGTACTGCAGGTCTTCTTATATGGGCCTGACCAGCCTTGATTGGCTGCTCCTATAAGCACTTCCCTAGGGTTTTATTAACCCCAGGGAGCCCAGTGTGGACCAGGCTCCTCATCATACTTATCTAGAGATGTGAGGTACCTTACCAACCAAAAATCAATATGTTACAGTAGAAACAAATTTAATTCATAAGAAGAAGGAGGCATGTTCATTAAGTACATGACTATTGAGATAGTAATAAGGATGATATTGGTTAAACAGGCAATCAAAATGACTGTAGGTTAGATGCCTTATGTGAGAAATATTCACATTCTGTGGCCATCAAAAATAGCTCTGACACGACTACACTACATTTGTAGTGTAAACCTAGTAAAGACTGGACACAGAGGAGAATCCCAGTGGCAACTGGTGTGCCAATAACTGGTAGAGATAAGACACCCTCCTGCTCCTACATTCATTTTCCTCAGTACAGAAATCACCACATTTCTTCCTTTTCTTA
The DNA here is from genome assembly GCA_032595735.1 of Pelochelys cantorii. Lineage (NCBI taxonomy): Eukaryota > Metazoa > Chordata > Testudines > Trionychidae > Pelochelys > Pelochelys cantorii. The sequence continues at coordinate 323,699,800 of CM064326.1, read as the reverse complement.
CCTCTCCCAGTTCCATGCATTAGGTGGAGGGTCCAAGTCAGGTAGAGGAGTCTTGGTTCCCCAGCCTGTCTTTAGCTTCCATACTGGCTGTGTGGCAGGGCGTTGGAGAGAAGAGAAGGGGTAGATATGGGGCCATGGACATGTCAGGGCCTCATGGCCTCCTACTATTAGGAAGACACTATAGTCTGTGACTTAGCTACTCCCTCCTTTTGTCTCTCATTTAGTCTTGGTCTGCATATAGAATTTTATCTTACTTGCAGTGTCTCTTTCCAACACAGGTGAGGGGTTATAAATCAATAGATAGCAATAGCCAGATTAGTACCATGCTCCAGTACAAACTACAGGTATTTCATGTGAGGCTTCTCAAGTGAGAAAGTAACATGCTCAGTTTCTAGAGGGTCTCATAAAATTAGACACATAGAGCCATAAAATCGCCTGTCTATGCCCTTGCACTGTACATTCCTGGCTGCATTTGTACATGCCATGAAAGCATTCTGCATGGCTGGGGCAGCATCTACCACATCCAAATTAGTTAGAGTTGCTACTTAGGAATTGCAAAGAGTAGACAATAGAAAACATAATAAACCTCTTTTCATCTTCACACAAACAATGGCTACAACCTAAGTTCCCTGTAAGCTGAGCAGCAGGGTGTCCACGCAGCTGCTAATTGAGCCCCACCCAGAGGTTTAGGGCTGCCATTCAGAGAGCTTCCTGGCTGGGGAGGAGCACTCCCTCAGCAGCAGAAGCTCCCTGCTCCAGACAATGAGCGTGCTGGTAGGGAAGGGGACATAAGGAGGAAGGAGGGAGTAAGTACATGGCTGGGACAGGAGGGGGCCAGAGGGGAGGGGAGTTTGGAGTGTGCAGTAAGTACAGGAAAGGAGAAGTTTGATTACAGCGATCTGATTACAGCAGCTGGGTTTGCCTGCAGCTTCTGTGAGGAAACCTAGCACCTAGCTTCCTGGGCTAGGAGAGAGGGAGCAAACTGCAAGGGGTAGGTGGAGAAAATGGGAGTGGTGTTGGCATTTGTGCAGTGAGGTGCAGACAGAGGGAAGTTTGTTTGGGGTGTTTTAACTTGCTCCCATCTGGACTGCAGGCAGCAAGAGCCAGACTATCTGTCTCAGCACAGCAGTACTAGCTAGGATCCAGATAATAGGACTCTCTTCTGGGCTGGGGCAGGCTATATGGGGTGGTGCCAAAATTTCAGGTGGGTTAAAAGCTTTTAGGCTGCTTTTGAATACTGAAACAAAACTCCTACCTCATGACATTTGTATGATTACATTTCAAACAAAGTTTACATAGGTGTTACTGGCTTAAGGTAAGAAAGGAAAGGATTCTTTTAACATATGTTTTTTAGCGTTATAGTTATCTGCAAACTCTGATCTTAATGTTTTTTTAAATCCCATGTCACTAGTTAATATGTGGTAAATTGTTAAAACTGGAAGACCTTTACCATGAATCCTGTGTAATTTGTTTCGCCTTTCAATTGGAGGTGGATTCTGGACAAGAGCTTTGGGGACTTCTACTATTTGAGTTAGTGACACACACAATGTGAAAATTTCAAACCAGAACTTTTATCTGTTTTACAGATCTGTTTCATTTGCATAGTATGGATCCTAAATATTCCCCAGAGAGTGCATAAGCCTGAGTGAATGCCTTTCACTATCCTTTCCAGTGTCAGTAAATATTGTATTAATATTTTCAAGGACAGCATGACTATTTCTAGTTGACTCATAGATTTGTTTAGCTTCTTAAAGCTGTGAATATGTTTTATGCTTTTACTCAATGGCCACATCTTGGATTTATTTATATAGCTATTTGCAGTATACCCTATTTTGGTGTGTTTTGGTGTGTTTGAGTTTTTAGGATGATCATACGTGTAACTCCAAGGGTAGTGTCAGTTTATTTGATTTCATATTAAATAAGCATCTTAAGCATTGCTCCTTGTTAATTATCCCTTGTTTTAATATATTGTCTTCCATTCTTATAGACTGTTTAAAATATATATTTATACCTAGGTTTTTTGTTTGTAGTGGTACGCATTACACATCCACATACAACCTCAATATTGGAGGAGCACATAAAAAATTTCAACCCACCCAAAAGAAAATTCAACATGCTAAAGGACGGAAAATGTTATCAGGAACACTGGTTGTAACCAATTATTAGTGCGACTTTGTCTGACTAGTCACTAGAGACCAGCTCCCATTAGAGTATCCTGTGAATGCAAGGCAACTGCTACCACATTCTGAGCAGAGCAAATCAGGGAAAGAATGGGACTGGAAAAACTGCAGCTGAGGTTATAGCAATTGTTTGTGTTAAAGAGAGGCTCTCACCAGCTGCCGGAGGGGGGAAATACAATTGTAGGGTAGTTGGCATAAATGGTTAGTAATCCCTGTCTTAACTCCAGTTACACTGTCAAAGAAGAATGAGCTTTCTGAATTAAGTAGGTCTTCACTGAAGGGAGTGTCTCTGGAGAAATCCTCTATGCAGCAAAGGGCAGGATAGCTTAAAAGAATTAATCTTCTCCCCTTAATTTTTTTCTAACTTAATATACTGTTGCTGAAGGGTGTCAGGCTTATTATTATTATCTGTAGTAGTACCAAAAAACCCCTATGAGGATCAGAGTCCCATTGGTGCAATCTGTAGTACGAGAGAGACATCACAATGAAGACTAGCGTCCTTCATCCAAATAGCAGGTATGACACCATTGAGAAGTCATTACACACTGCCATACAGCTATGTCTCAAGACTATCCTAGAGGGACCAGATTTAGAGTCTCTGTCGAGACTTCGAAGAAACAAGGATGGATTTATGGATAGGGCCCAGTGAATAAATAAGTTGTAGAGATTTCCAATAGCTAGGCCCTCTCTGTGTTATGAAATATCTGTTGGGGAAATAATGCATGCTCTCATTTCTTTCCATTTAAGTCTATTTAACACACTGAAGCTAAAATTATCTTCATTGCCTATTACTCTACATCCCATTATAAAGCCCTTGATGTATCCATTCCTTTGAAAAGTGAGAGATACATATTTTGAGATTCTAGATTCTCATTGCATCTGCCCAGAATTCTTAAGAAGAACATACAAAATGTAACACACTAGAAGCTACATAATTATCTTCAGTGCCTATTACTCTACATCCCATAGGTATCGAAGCCCATTGATGTATCCATTCCTTTGAGAGAAGTGAGACAGATACAATATTTTGAGATTCTAGATTCTCATTGCATCTGCCCAGAATTCTTAAGAAGAACATACAAAATGTAACCAAAAGAAAGAAGATACATATATTTTTATAATGCTATCAGACACATATCTGTGAAATTTGTATAAACCTCAGTCTGGATACATAAAATGTTGAAACTCTGAAAGATGTCGACAGGAGGAAAACAACACATAACAGATTGTAATAAAAAAAAAAAAAACCTAAGTCAGATCTCCAACAGGGAAAGTATACTTTAGAACCAGCCATAAACACAGATGGAACAAAAGCAATCACTGTTCATCAGATAAAAAGCAGAATTGGAATTGTATGAAAGAAGCTTTGCATTTGTCAGACTTTCACTGAACAAAACAATTTAACCCACCAAAATACTTCTCTGTTTCAAAAGAAACACCTGAGCTGTATTAAGTGAATGGGGCAGCAAGTGGCAGGGACCATTATTAGCAAAACTCCCACCCAAACAAAAGGCTGGATATGGGGGAGGGAAATCAGCCAACCTAATACCTATTGCTTCCTTGTGGTGGGTGTCCAGAGCAGGTACTCCACAGGAAGGGGATACAGGGATCAGATAAATGGTTTGGTAAAGGACTAAAAGGAGGCATTTGGTCAAAAAAAAGTGGAATGTGGGGGTTGGAACACCTATGACTAGCATATTGGGGAGGGAATATCCCTCCCCTTTATAGCCCATCTTAACCCTCGTTGGAAGAGGAATGGTAAGATACTAGCAATGGGTTTGCTGCGGACCAGAATGGAAAGGGGAGGTCTGAAGGATGCCCGCAGATAGTTATTGAAATGATCATACACTTTTATTTATCAGGCAGTTGCAGACATATAAGAATAAAATTGTGGCCTAATTAAACTGCATCCAGTATCTCCTGTCCTTATTTCGGTATAGGTGGATAGTTCACACTTTTCCCTGCTGAAATTATAATATAGAGTACGTAACAGTATTGCATTTGTTTGATATTATGTTTTTAATTTCATGCAGATTATAAATTGAACTTTTTAAACTACCTAGAATATAGCAACACCACTGAAAGGAAAAATGGTTTGGTGGCTAATGCATTGGGTTATGACTCTGGAGTGCAAGGCTCAGTTTGCAGCTCTGGCACAGGTGTCCTTGATAAATCACTTAATCTCTCAATGCTTGAGTTTCGCATCTGTAAAATGGTGATGGTACAGCTTTTCTCCCACCATTTGCGTGAAAACCTGGCTTTGTTGAAGTCAATGTTAACTTGTCATCAACATCTATGGGGGTCAGGATTTCACCATTTGTCAATTCAGTTTATTTAATTTGTGAACCTACAAACACCTCCACACATTTGACTTTGCATACTTTGAGTAGACCCACTGAAGTCAACAGGGGCATCTAAGTGCTACCATAATACAAATACATAACCAAAGAAATAATCAAAGCATATTCACTTAAAACAAATAGAAAGAGAAGGAGACACCCAAAACTTACCACATAATGGGATTCAATTCTAGTTGATAAGAGTCAAAGTCATCTCGTAGGATAACGCTGTCACTATGCATTTCAGCTAAAAAAAAAAAAAGAAGAAAATAAAAAGAAATAAAGCACTGTAGGAAAGAATCCCAGTGTAATTGTTATTTTGCTCACCAACTCTGATAATGTGTTGCCTTACCTACAGCAAAAGTATTTCAAAACTATAATGCAAAAGGAACAAACCCAATAAATCAAAATTAGCTTTAAGCATCCAAGTGCTATAAACCAGGATTTTCTGGGGAAAAGTTTCCTACAATAGTGATCTGGTTTCAGTTCATTCACTCAGGATGTAACGCAAGTATTCACAGGATTAAAAAATGTTTTGAAAAAAATGTTTGTTGTGCTACAAACTCCCATTTGCACTGAATCTTGTTTCTAAATACAGAGTTGGAAAAATTCCAGCACTGACAGGGAGATGGACCAGATGACCAACAGGTGTGTTTTATATCTCTAATATCCATGGACTTGACACTGGTATCACACAAGTTATATAACAGTGTAAATCCACTGAGTTCAATGGAGTTACTCTATCTTACATCAGAATAAGTAAGATCAGAAACAGGGCCTAGGATTCTTAGTCTCCTATGAAGATACGTAGGATTATATGTATAGTGATTTTTTTTTTACACATATTGCTCTATAAGTATCAAACATCAGTTCCCTCCCCTCCCTAAATTTGCTTTATGGACCAAACACAGTATATTTCTGTCCAAATAAAACTCTATGGTTTTCAGCCTTTATGTTTACCTTTTATCATGTTGACACAGATGGACAGATAGCTTTGATGCCCTTAGTCATGCTGAATAATGTAGCACTCCACAAATAGTCCCACAGAAGGAGAACGAGACTTCAGTGGAGTAAGATACTACTCAGCAGAAGCAAGATAACAGAACTGGGCCCAAATTGATAAACTCAGGATGGAAAAGCCTTTGATGCATTCTCACATTTTAAAAGCTTTGGCAATGATAAGCCTGGTCCTGATCTTCCTTGGTTTTACACCAGTACAACTCCAATCACGTCAGTGGTATTACTCCTGATAAACGTTTGTGTAAATGAGACCATAATTAGACTCTCTGGGCCTATCCAAGAACAATGTTCTGAAACCAGCAACAAATAAGCATGATCACTGGAGAGTACTGAACATTGGGGCATAGGTGTTTATGGTCATATAGAACACTCTTTTTGAAGCTGTATTTTAGGGCTTGAAAGAATGTTATTTCAGTGCACTGGTAAGCATTCCAACATAAGGCAAACTGAACTCCAAAAAATGGACCAGATCCTTAACTGAGTCCATACTCCGAAGTACGTACACAGAGTGACACCTGTTAGGTTAGGTCCATCTCTCAAACAGAACACACAAACCTAGCTAGAAAAAATCTGTTATGATTAGTCTGATCAGGAATTTAACTAGAACTCAGAAAGCACAGTGTCTCTTACTACAGGCTACATCACAAACTGATGATCTACCCCTCGGGTGGGGAAGCTTTTTTGGGTTGGGGGCTGCACACAAGTGAGAAGAAAAGCGAGAAGCCCCTGACTGAGAAGGTGAAAGACACTCCCCACATTCCCCTCACACACCAGAGCCTGGAGGAGCCCAGGCTAGTAGATTTTGTGTACTCCAACCCTGCGATGTGGCGGCAGGGGCCAGAGCGCCAGCACGGGCTCCCCAATGCTGGGGGGCGGGGAGGGAGTCCTGGGCCTTAGGGGACAGATCCAGGCAAGCCGGGGGCCGCATACAGCCCCCGGGCCTTAGGTTCCACATCCCTGATCTACCCTATAGTTAGAGAGGAAATCTAAGAGAGATGGTGTAGAACTGTGCTGCACTAGATTTAATATGATTTCTTTTAAATGAGTCTCACAATTATTTGAATTTCCTGAAATCAACAATTTCCGTATGCTTTTATATATTATGTATAAAAAACCTTGTGATTTCAAGTTTATGACAGCAATAGCAAACTCTTTTAGAACATACCTAGATGAGGATGCAATGAAGCTTCTGTTGGAGCTGCAGAAAATAAAGACACATAATATATGAATTTTGATTCCAATAGGAATTAAATGCCATATGAAAAACTCTGTGAAGTGTAAAATAATGTGTAAAAGCATGCATGTTATTAAGTCAATTATACTGAAGTTTTAATTTATTCAGTGCATGGTATAAATTTAGCAATATGATAAAAACAAACATTTAGAAAATGATAATAGAATTGTTCTCTGCTTAAAAGAAAAGTCAGTAAACACATTAAATAACAGTTGCAAGTAGTTTCACTCAGACAGAGAGAACATTTTTAAAGTGGGGATAGAAGACATACCTATAAATAATTGGAAACTACCAATACAAGAAAAATTAGGCTGAATATCAGTCCAAAAAAATCCTGTTAAACAGTGGAATAGTTGCCCAAAAGAAGAAGCAAAAGACTGCACACTTGGGTCGTTTAAGCAGCACTATACAATGAATTGCAAGACATACTATAAGGAAATTCTTGTGTTCTCAGGGAAATGGGCTAATTGAGTTAGTCCCTGATTCAGCAAAGCACATATCCAAATGTTTAATTTTAAACAAATGCTGAAGTACTTTGCAGAATGCTAGCCCTTTTCCATATGTGATTTCCAGAATTCCGTGATTCAGTAAAATATATTTAAAAAAATCCAGTGCATGGTTGTGGTCAGTGTGAAATTTAAAAATCTTATGAGATTTTGATCTTTTACGAACACTGTGTGAAACTAAACCAAAGAAGGTTATGCATTTGTTTCTCTACCCCAGACATTGTTCTCCTACCACAGGAATAAATTGGGCAGCTGTATCTGAGCAATCTTAACCAGAAAGCATGGAGAAAATTTCCTGCAGAGAGGAATAGCTTGATTCTTACTAGATAGGAGCAGCCTGAATTAACCAAGTTGTTCACCACATGGAAAAATGTTGAGGATTGGGACTTGGCTGAGATGATAGTAGAAGAAAATAGATCTTTCTTCATATGCTATATAGATATAGTATAGGCAGGGGCCACTGGTATCTGTGAGAGTATAGGTTGCAGGGAGGACCACCCACAGTATCAGGGAGGTGGCATGATGGGGCATCCCACTTAGAAATGAAAATTTTGTCAGGGTCACAGAGAGGAAGTGCACATTCCGAGTGCTACCATGAGTCACCTATGAATATAGGATTAAAAATATTTTATGCTATAAACGGTCAGACTCAGAATAAGCCTTCTGTTACAGCCATTGTAACCACTTTCTCTTCCACATCATTAGCTGCAGACCATCAGTAGATCATAGTGACCCGTGAGGACAGATATGGGGAAGACTAGAGATTGGTCACAGACAGCAGATTATGATAATATCGTATTAGGACACTTATGTAGTGGTCAATTGGCTGAGCAGGATTTTTCCCCAGACTCATCTGATTTTAAACAGCTCATTAGCCATTTAGAGCAAACCAATAAAATAGCTTCTGTGTTCCAAGTACAGAAATATACCCTGAACTGAAAATGAAGATAGAAGGCCTAATTCTCATTCACTCTTAGGCTATGTCTACCCTGTAAAGTGAAGGTGTGATTGTCACGTGAGTAGGCATACTCATGTCAGCTTTAATCTAGCTAGCCTGGGTAATAACAACCATGTAGATGCAGTGGTGCAGGTTTCAGGATGAGCTAAAAACTAGTGTAACAAGCCCTCCTGGGACCCATTACAGTGTAGACAAATCCTAAAGCTCCTGTTAATAAGCCTTATTGTAAATGAGAATGGAGCCTACAATGTCTTGAAAAATGTTTTACTTAAAAAAAACCTGACGCTTTTGTAAATTATTATGTGAATAGTAATTAGGTTGCCTAGGGCTCAATTTTGCAACCCAGAGGCTATATCTGCACTGAAGGTGGGAATGTGATTCACAGATCAAATGCCCATACTTGTGCAATATCTCATCAAGTTAACGTTTACAAATATTAATATAGTCCTGGCAGCAAGGGTAGTGGTAAGTGGTGTCATGAATTAGTTGACCAGAACACCACTGGTTCTTAGGCAGTGCAGTCAGTCATCACTGTCTGCATTAGCATAGCTACACTACTATTCTTAGTGAGTTCACTCAATGAGAAATATCACAAATATGGGCGTGTGAGCTGGAAATCACACATACACCACAACCTCCAAGTAGAGACATAGCCTTAAACACATAAATCCCACTGACTTTGGTATGTCTGTGTGTGTGGCCTATTTCTGGTGGTAAGGAATTCAGCATTAGGTTCCTAAGAGACTTAATAAAATAAAAGCAAAAGCTTTTCAATTATATACTCAGCACACTGTAAAACAAACCTACCTGTAACAAGGAAATATCCATCAAACCAAACTGGTGGTAATTATGCATATTTTATTAGCATAACTAATTATTAATTTCAAACATAAAATGTGGCGTTAGAGAAACACTATGTATAGAACAAAAGACTTTCCTGAAAAATAAACATTTATGTTGAGGGAGACTACATTTCCCAAATCTCTACAGTATCCAAAAGCTGAGATATTTTTGCCTCAGGTATCCCTTTCCCTAATTTGTAATTCAAATTCCTCAGCTAAAGATGACAAATTATACAAGGACTATGAAGTTTCCATTTAATGAATGATGAACCTAGACTTTCATCTCCCCAGGAACAGTTTCTTTATTATATTTTATATTTTATTACATATTATTTGTTTTGACCTTCAGGTATTATAATCAAGGTCCCAAAAGCATGAGCAACATGAAAAGAGTAAAAGGGAATGGTGAAACTAATGAAGTCAAATATACAAGAGAGGACAGAATTATGGAGCCCCTTGAATGAACTCTTTGAATGTTATGTGTACAATAAGTGGAAGCCAGCACAAAGACACAAGCATAAGAAAGATGTTACATCATCAGAAAAGGAAGCAGTATTTTGGATAAACAGGAGAGGAGAGAAATGGGGAAGGGGAGATAGAGCCATCCCTTGGATATGGCAAACTGGGACAACAACTCTGGGCTTCAGTGTGTGTGTATCATGTAGGGTTTGGGCTCAGTCTCCAGGAGCAGCAGCCGTAAGTGCTGACGGGGGCTGGAGCACGCAGAGGAAAAAATGGTGGTTGCTCAGCATCAACTGAGCACTTCTCCCTCTCCACAGTGTCTCCTGCCTGTCAGCAGGCCCCACAGATTAGCACATCCCCCACCCTCCCTGCACTTACTGCTTGCCACAGATCAACTGTTTCATGGCTTCAGGATGCGCTGATGGGGAGAAGGGTGGATCAAGGGAGCAGCAGGAAGCTTGAGGTGGGGAATTGGAGGATGAGGTGGAGTGGGGGAGGGGTCAGGGCAGGGCCTGAGGGGACCACTTCGTTGGCAGATTAGAAACACAGGCTGATTTGTCCCAGGCCCTGCACCCTCTAAGGACGGCCCTGAAGGGAGATAAGATAATGAGAATGTGCAGTAGCTGACAAATTAGCTAAACAAAAATTGTCACTACACAGAACTGAATTGCTAACACAACATACATTAAATGTGACTATGTCCCATCAATACCAATGCAGACCAGAGACACCTGAAAGTGAGGTAGGCAAAAATGAGATGCACAGGGTGGTTCAGAACCTCTCTATAGCAGCAAAATAACTAAGGAAAGCCTACCACAAGGAGCCTCCTGTAATTCCTCATTTTTACAAGCAATATCCTTAGTAAAAAAATGGACTTTGTGCTGAGACCTGATAGCTAACAAATTTGGGCTCTGTTAGATCAACAGGGGAAGTGAATTACTGGGTCATCAACTCTCCTAGGAAAATCCCTTGGCCAGAATTTCAAATCCTGGGATTGTTAGCTGTCCCACATCATTTCCTCACAGAGGGGCATATGGAGAATGTTATGGAGAATATGCAAGATGCTAATCTCCCTCTCTTTCTTTTTGCTAGCAGCCCGAGGAAAAACAAAATGAAAAATAATTCATTTTTTTCAGATGGAAGCCAATACTTTCTATTTACTGATAAACAACTGTTGAAACATTGAGATTGAACCTTTCCCTCCAGAGTATGTTGCCTTAGGGTTGCCTTACTCCCATGGACACACAAGTCAAGGAATTCTGTGTCATTTCTGAACTCAAGTCCTTTGTATAATTTTATAAAATACTGTTGCGGTCAAGCCTCAGAGCCTATGATGTGTTTTTCATTTGTTGTTCGAAGTCTCCAAATGATATTTGAATGCATGAAAAAAATCAGCCTATCAAGCACATTAGAAAGTGAGCGGAAGAAAATAGAAAAATGAAAATTTGGGTTGAATCTCTGCATAAATGTCCTTACAGTGATATCTGTAAGACTATGGAATAGTGTCCCAAAGGAATCCATGAAATTCCCATAATGTGTGTCATTTAACACTAAGGCTAGGTCTACACTACAAAGAAAAGTCAGAAAAAGATATGCAAACTGCGAATCGCTATTTGTGTATCTTTTTCTGTTTTTCTTCAAAAGAGGCTTTTCCGAAATTTGGCCCATCTACACGGGGCCAAATTTTGGAAAAACCTCCTTTTTCGACACATCCCTTCTTCCTCATACAATGAGGACTACAGGGATGGCGAAAGAACACGTCTGCTTTTTCGGAAATTGTTCCGAAAAAGCAGATGCGTTACTTGGATGCGGCATAGCTTTTCTGGGATACTCTGCAGTCTAGACATAGCCTAAAATTTTTCAGCAGAGGGACAATTCCGCACTGGTAGAGAAAAATCTGTTTCCAGTTCTAATTGATCTGGTTCTATGATACTTCTCTAATTAGCTGGAACTACATTATCCATTCCCCCAGTCCATTGATACTTTCCTTATTCCAGAGTACTATTTTATTAGCTATCTTTACCCAAAACTTTACTATTGTTATACTGTCCTACTCCCTTTAGTACTATGTAATGTAATTCAGTGGGTCTGATGCTTTGCCAATATGATTTTACTTCTGCAAGTGTTAAGGTATTAATTTTGCTCCACCCTAATCAAGGAAACATGAGATCCAATCTTCTCTCCTACTTCTGTTGGCTACTAAAGTGAAAAATTAATTTAAGTCTTTGGTGATCAGAACCTAATTTATCACTAATTTTCTTACTTGTCCCAACATGAATCTACAATCGCCTTTTTGCTTATATATAATTAATTTTCTTACTGATTATATTATATGGACTAGTTTTCTTGATGTACATTAACTTCTTTGTGCTTATGTTAACATTTACATTCCTTTCAATTTTGTCAGTAAATTTGTATATCTCCATTCTTCAAGCCTTTGTAAGACTCAAACCCTAAAGCTTATATGGGTTCACACAGGTCATTCTATATTCTTAAAATATGTTTTACAAGTGGAAATACACATACAATTAACAAGTGACTATCCTACATTTCTTCTGTGTTCTTTCCTTATGGTATCATAATTCTTCTCATTTGCTGTGTGTTTTCTATTTAAAGTCAGAGGAGGATTTTCCTTAATATTTTCTTATTCTTAAAACATAAAATACCAAGAAAGAGTCTTTTCTCTCTTTTCATTGTACAAACATAAATCCCATTACATATATTTGGACTACTAATACTTGTTCAAGCAGAACAGACATAATGATTACTGTTTCTCAGAGATTCTCCACTATTTTCATGTCTTCATTTATATCCTCTCTTCTATTAAATACCAAGTCAAATAACAAATCTTGTGAATGCACTTATTAAAAAACAGTCCTGTAGCAAATCTACAAAACTGCCCTCTGGTCTTATTTCCTCCACTTAATGTACTCCACTTAATATTCATATTTAAATAAATTTCTCTCATTACTTTCATTATAACCCTTTAACATAGTAATATTTTAGGACAGAAGGAGGCCATGAAGCCCATTTAGATTCATCTGCCAATCTTTCCCACATGTACATAGAATCATAGAACAGGAGAACTGGAAGGGACCTCAAGAGGGCATCAAGTCCAGTCCCCTGCCCTCATGGCAGGACCAAGCACCATCTACATCGTCCCTGCTAGATGTCTATCCAACCTGCTCTTAAATACTTCTAGTAATGAGATTTCACAACTTCCCTCTGCCTTTTGACTCCTGACTGATCTTCATCCATAGGTCTCAGGGTAGCTAGTCTCTGTGGACATATTAAGACAGCTCCCATAGACCTCAACAAGGGAGTCCTATCCAGCCAATTCAAGAGGGCTAGATAAAGAGGGCTATTTCCTCTGTTAAAGAAATAAACCTCCTTGCAAAAGCCTGGGTGTGGCAGCAAAGGCTTTGAAACTGGGAAGAAGGTAGATCAGTGACCAGTGTTCCCTCTAAAGTGTGTGCCTACGTAGCCACGCATAATAAATTCTAAGCCCACCCACCTTCTTCTCAGAGCCGTGAAGCAGCACTCACCTTCCTGTTGGATCTGGAAGGTGAGTGGCATGGCTGTTCCCATAGCTGGGGCCACATTGAGAGGCAGCTGCTCTGGAGGCCGGGGCCGTGTTGGGGGGTGGGTGAGTCTGGGGCTGTGTTGTGGGTGGACTGAGGCCGCATTCAGGGGTGGGAGGGGGGGCGGCTGTAGCTAGGGCTGAGGCTACATTGGGGGGTGGATGGGTGGCTGCTGCCAGGGCCAAAACTGCAGCCATCTTGGAGGACAGGCAGGAGGCTGCCACCGGGGCTGAGGCTGCAGTTGCATTGGCAGCTGGGTGGCTGCTGCAGGGGCTGACGCCATGTTGGAGGGCGGGCAGGTGGCTGCTGCTGGGGTCAAGACTGCAGCTGCGTTGGGGGGCGGATGGCTGCCGCTGGAGCTGAGGATGCTTTGGGGGGGGGTGAGAGTCTGGTTGTTGCTGGGGCTGAGGCTGTGTTGGGGGGCAGGCTGGCGGCTGCCACTGGGGCCAAAACGGCAGCCGCATCAGGGGACAGGCAGACAGCTGCCCCAGGGTCAAGACTGCAGCCGTGTTGACAGGCGAGCGGGTGGCTGCCACTGGGGCTGAGGCCGCATTGGGGGGGTGGTGGCACAAGAGCCAATAGTAATCGAGCTGTTCAAATGGATATAACAGTGCTTCATCATAGTACTCCTTGGACCAACACACTATGTGCCTCTGAAACATAGTACTCATTCTTATTTAAAAAGTCTGTTTATAGAAATGTGATTTGTGGCTGTTATTGGCCCCTGATGAAGGGGGGATAGCGGATGATGTGAGCTAATGGTATAATGTGGTATAAATTCTACAATATATCAACCCACTCATCATTTTACACAACCGGTCTTCTCAAAAATATGGTGGGTATGCAAGCCCCATACAATCCATTTTGCAGGAATCCTGACAATCTACACTCACTCCACAGAGTTGCCTTCCTGGATCTTGTCAATAAGAGGAAGTGATTGAAGTGGCTGTTTTAAAGGTTTCACTTTCACTTCAAACAGCTTTTTTTTAAACACAGTCATCAAAAAACTGAAGCAAAAATGGAACTTTTAAAGCTTCCAAAATGGCCATAGGAAGAGGGGATGCATGCAGTTTGGTGTGTTAATTAGATTAACTTTGGTATGAGTTGAAATCTTCCTGAAAAGACAGCAGGATCCTGCCATGAGGGCAGGGGATTGGACTTGATGACCTCTCGAGGTCCCGTCCAGTTCTAGTGTCCTATGATTCTATGATCTCTACCTCTATAATGTTCAGAATGCAGAAGGGAATATTATGGGCCAAATTAAACACTGGTAATAACTTCACAGTTATGAGATTGTATTACACCTGGGATGAATTTACCTTTATATCTCCAGTTTAAAATGCAGTGAAAGCCAATAAAGAGATAATCTGCAATGAATGAGTCTGTATTACAGATTTTACCTTACCTGTCTTTAATTTGCTTACATGGTCATTAGGCAGAAGTATCTCAACTGAATGGGAGAAAGGGAATACTCCAAGAGCATTGAATCCTAAGGTCCCTGTTATGATGAGCAGTGAGAGACTACACACATAAAAGCAAAGGGGAAAATGTGAGACAAATTTAGGCAGTTTAGAGGGGTTTGGGATGATGTCTTTTTAAGAGATCATGCTTTTAGATTTATCTTGTGTAATGCAAGGTGGATAATAAAACTGTCACCATCCATTGGAGCTAGGCAGGAAATGGGTTTTGTGTCCCATGAAAATTTGAAGTATCTGAAAATGTTCATGTTCCGAATCAGGATGAAAAAAGAAATCTCAAATATCTCAAGCCAAAAATCTGGAGACCCCCCCCCCCCCGCCCAACTCTGAGTCAATTGAAACTTTTGTTTTCATGATTTCCAAATGTTTTGTTTTCATCATTGTGTATATTTTAACTGTTTTACTATACTTCACTTAAAATTGAAATGAAAAGTTGTTCTGTACCAGAAGTTTGGAGTTTTGTATTTAGAAAAGGTCAAAAGAACATTCTGATAATTTCAAAACTTTTTCATAATTTTTACAAGTTGAAAAATTACTTGAAATTGACCTGTTCCTGAAAACAATGAACAATATTTCATCACCTGTTCTACTATCCGTGATTTGATTCTGGATGAGGCCCCTGACTTTCCATATATAAGATATTTGTTAATAACTTGGGTGCCATGGTGGCACACATCCGAATAAGTGCACATGACCTCAATATTGGTGCACAAGACAAAACTCATTCCTTTCATGGATGGAAAATTTTAGAGGTAACACTGCTGATGACACTCTCCAAATTCATATCTCAACTCATGCCTCTGAGTCTTCATCTAGAGGTTGCACTGCCAGCTCAAATGTAAGATATCCAGAACTGTACTCCAGAGCTACCTCCTTGAAATTCTGTTCTGTTCAAAACAACAGGACCTTACCAGCATCCTGCAACTCCCCCTCTCTCTTGCCCTGCACATGAAGGCCATGTCTAGATCTTCTCAATTTTTACCCACATTTCCAAAATTCAACCTTTGCTTTCTTTTCTCATAGTGAAAACTCTGAACCAGCCTTTCATCATCTCCCATCTTGATTACTATACGTTTTGTACAGCACCTAGCATAATGAGCTTCTGGTTCATAACTATGACTCCTCGGTGCTACAATGAGAACAACAAAAATAATAAATTTAATATGGCTTCCCCAACATCTCCAGTCATAATTCTTGTAGTTAATCAAAAGGCAGCTGCGAAGACCAACTTCCCAGCTCATCATTATGACAATGTCAGCCTTCTCTTTGAATCCATGTGGTTGCTTCCCATTTTCTGCCCCATCATAATTAATGTTTCTAGTCTCCCCCTTTCAGACCCTTCATAACTCTACCACTCCAGCTCAATTCTGTTTGTTTCATTCTCTTGATCAAATATTCAAGTGCATCTTCCTATAAAAAGCTGAACATAAAACATTCCCAAACTCATAAAAAATACCTGCACTTCTGTCTGATGCTTCAAGGGCATTGTAATGGATAGGAGGATTGCTGGCCAGCAGTACCCGGTGACTAAGGGGTTAAACTCAGGGTCTAGACACACCCAGAATGATTTAAACCCAGTCAGGACTACCATGCCTCCAAAGAATTCAGGGCATGGAAGTGAACTGAATAAAGAGAAGATCATGAATAAATAAAGGGGGAAAAATGAATCTAGAAGTAATCAGGGTATTTTTCTCTATTTTGTGTTGGCAAGGGCCAGAAGAACAAGTCAAGATAGAGTGCTGAAATTTGAATTGGATATAGACACCTTGCTTGCTTTCTTTGTGGAGGAGAATTAAACCAGGAATGGTGAGACACAGAGGGTATGTCTAGACTGCATTCCTCTGTCGGCAGAGGGATGCAGATTAGGCAGGTCGACAGTGCAAATGAGGCAGGGATTTAAATATCCCGTGCCTAATTTGCATAAAAATGGCCGCTGCATTTTGCCGACTCAGCACTTTGTCGGCAAAAAGCAGCAGTCTAGAGGGGGCTCTGTCGAGAAAGAAAGCCTTTTTCGACAGGGATCTGTTGAAAAAGACTTTATTTCTTGACAGATCCCCCTCTACACTGCTGCTTTTTGCTGACAAAGTGCTGAGTCAGCAAAATGCGGTGGCCATGTTTATCCAAATTAGGCACGGGATATTTAAATCCCTGCCTCATTTGCAATGTCAACCTGCCTAATCTGCATCCCTCTGTCGACAGAGGGATGCAGTCTAGACATACCCAGAATGATTTAAGCCCAGTCAGGACTACCATGCCTCCAAAGAATTCAGGGCATGGAAGTGAACTGAATAAAGAGAAGATCATGAATAAATAAAGGGGGAAAAGTGAATCTAAAAGTAATCAGGGTATTTTTCTCTATTTTGTGATTTGGTTTGAACTGCTTGGTGTGAATCTATGCCTCCCCATTTACCATCTAAGAACTGTTCCCAGAGATTTTCTCTGTGTTTTGTTTTCCTTAGTTGCTCTGTAACATCTTGCAGCCAAGTATGCTTTATTAAGTATATCTTTTGTTTTGGAATAAAAATCACTTTTTTAAGGTGATGACTTGATTCTTGTGTCCTGGAGAGTAACAGAGTCTGTGTGTGTGTGGATTTGCCTGTCTGAGACTGGGCAGTCAGCTACCAGAGACTGCAGCTTTTCTCTTTTCTTTTTTTTCAAGCTCTTTTGGGGCACCCTGGGTGAGAATTCAAGTGTTCACCCCTGATTTTAAAGATAAAATCACTTGATGATGGCAGCTTCCTCCCCTCCCCCAAAGTCAGTGAATCTGTGACTCTGGGGGAGTTTTTGTAACCAGAGCCTGTAGAGGCAAGGTATTTTTAAAGTCTTTGTGGGACCCCACCTTCTGCACAAGGGTACATCTAGCCTGCTTTCCTTTCCTCTTCCGAAAGAGAAAATGCAAATGAAGTGCTTATTAGCATATTCTCACGCTTCATTTGTATCTCCTCTTCTGACGCTTTTTGTGGAAGAGGTTTTTTCGCCAAAAAATGCAGTCTATACGCGGCTTTTTTGCGAACTCCCTTTTTTGAAAGACCCTGTAAACCTCATTTTTTGAGGAATATGGGTTCTTTCAAAAAAGGGTTTTTCCCACAACAAAGCCACGTTTAGACTACATTTTTTTGGCGAAAAAACCTCTTCTGCAAAAAGGGTTAGAAGAGGAGATGCAAATGAAGCGGGAAAATATGCTAATTAGCACTTCATTTGCATTTCCTCTTGCGGAAGAGGAAAACTGTCTAGACAAGCTCCTGGAGTGCCAGTGTGGGGAAAAGCCCTGACAGGTGTTATTTTGTGGGACTTCCCCTTATTTATGAATCTGCATAATGCATCTCTAATTTTGCAATATTTCTTTAGGACTGACCATAAAGTTGCTTTTTGGCTTCTGTTCCATTGTCTCTTCTAGAATGGAAATGGGATTTTGGGGAATGAAGACATAAAATTCTGAGTCAGTTTAAATGCAAAAATTCCTTAGTTTTTCTACCATAAATGATGAATGCTGTCTTCAGCATTAAGTGTTTTAATGAAGTGTGTTCATTGTAGTATGGCCTGTTTATAGATGCACTTTCACAATATAAGATTTATTTTCTGATCATTCATCAAAAGAATTTCTATGATAACCTATAGCAACAATCTGATTTTTGAAGAAGTTAGTATACTTCAAACACTCCTGTTTAGCTTTAAAAATGATCAAATGTTATAGCTGACTAGCAGAAATCGGATGACCTACTTTTGCAAAATGAGAAAGCAATTTCTTTACAAAGATACAATTTAGATCAACGATAAGTGAAACTTTAGCTATAAGCCGATTGCACTTTTTTTACAGTTAATAGTCATTGTAATTCAACTTGCATTTCTGACAAAATAGAGGTTAGACATGTTTAAAAAGTTTCAGAGTATTCTTAGAATATGATTTATTTTATTGTTTATGTCCCTTCTTGTTTGACAACAGGGACCTAACCTACATATGAAATCCTGATCGCTCATAAGAGGGTGCAAATATAAAAGGGTAACTGGCTTGAGGATAGAAAAAATATCCTAGCTGCATTTTCTATGATCAGTGAAATAGCGTCCTTTCATGATGAATAGCACTGATATGAATTAAAATGTAGAAAGCACATTTAGCATTACATTTTAAAATGCAATAGCTCTCACCTCCCTGTTCACACAACTGCTGTGCTAAGGCATCCTTGAATATAACTTGGCCCCTGTGAGTAGCTGTAGCCCTGGAAATATAAAGAAACAATAATAAATAATATGGTAAAATTATTTACATAAATAGATGGTCAAACCAAAGATGACTTTCTGGTTTTTCCCCCACTCCTGTTTTTTGGAAGAATAACTTGTTTATTTTTATTTTGCTTTAATTGATTTTGTTTACTTTATTTTGCTTTACCTGAACCAAAAAGATTCATCCAGTAGTAAAAAGGCACCAAGATATGCTATTCACCAGCACAGGTCTCAGAAGAGGACACTAGATTTTAGGTCACCACCTGGTTAAGTCTAAGCATGTTACAAAATGGGGATGTGCATTGCCTGGGAAGGGCTGCTATGGAGAGTAAGAGGAATAGTAGGTGATAAATGTTTACAAAATAACCCTTATAAAATCCCTATCAGCTGAACAAGGGAGTGGTAGCGATATTAGTTCTGGAGAAAGTGACATTTATTTGCACTGCTCTTCAAAAGAAATGGATCTGCCACAACAAAAGGGAATAAATGCAAAATTCAGTCTTTTAGATGCAATGGGTTAGATGCAAAGCCCACCCAGAGCTGCCATAATACTGATTGCCTGTCAGTAAAAAGCTCCTTCCTCAGGAGCTTTAATTTTCCTTTTGATCATGCATGAAAGTCTCATTGACATGAACTGGAGTTCCACATGCAACTGGAGTCACTTTCCTCTCAGCAGTCCAGGGAGCCAATAGGTAGTTTAAGTTGTAAAATTCATTTTGTCACAGCCTGCAGATGCCCAATGCAGTTAATTGTTCAGTAGTACATCCAGTTCTCTGATATACTAGAATGGGAAGCAGATTAGGAGAAGGCATCACCTAAAGAAGGTGGAGAATGGGGTTGGAGTTCTTAATATCTGGTAAAGCAAGGAGAAAATCCCCTTTCCCATCCCTGTCAGCCCTTTATGATAGAGATGCAGCCGTGTTCATCTGGTCTAGCTGAAACAAAAGACAGGACTATGCAGCAATTTAAAGACTAACAAGATGGTTTATTAGGTGATGAGCTTTCGTGGGCCAGACCCACTTCCTCAGATCAATATGTGGAAGGAAAATTGGCACGACCATATATACCAAAGTGATACAATAAAAAAAAAAGTGAACACATATAAAATTGATGAATCAGATTTAAGAACAGAGGAGGGGTGAGGGGGGAAGGATAGTGTCTGTGAGGTAATGACATTAGGGGTGATAATTGGGGAAGCTATTTTTGTAATGGGTGAGATAATTAGCATCTTTGTTAAGACCCATACGCAAAGTGTCAAATTTAAGTATGAAATGACAGTTCTGAGGCTTCTCTTTGAAGTCTGGAGTTAAAATCTCTTTGAAGCAATATGCATGTTTTAAGGTCATTGAGAGAATGGTCAGTCTGGTTAAAAGGCAAGCAGCAGTTTTCTCTCTGTGAGAGAGTCTGATGTAACTGGCACAAGATCAAGAACATATACTCCTGTTCATCCAGAAATATAATTTATGCCATCGTGTGCCTAAAGTGTCCGTCTGCTATGTATATTGGACAAACTTCTCAGACACTTCGCCAAAGAATCAATGCAGATAAAACAGACATCAGGCTCTCTCACAGAGAGAAAACTGTTGCTTGCCATTTTAACCAGACTAACCATTCTCTCAATGACCTTAAAACATGGCGTATTGTGGGGCCATGCGTGTACCCATGGCTGTGCCGCTGATCTGGAGTCTTCTCAAACCCTACACAACCAACACTCCCAGCTATCTCTGAGATACTACTGACTTCCTAAGGAGACTACAAAACATTGATAACCTCCCCGATAACACCATTCTTGCTACCATGGATGTAGAAGCTCTATACACCAACATCCCACATGAAGACGGATTACAAGCAATTAGAAACACTATCCCAGAGGACACCACTGCCAATCTGACAGCAGACCTATGTAACTTTGTTCTCACCCACAATTATTTCCAGTTTGAGGACAACTTATACCTCCAGATCAGCGGCACAGCCATGGGTACATGCATGGCCCCACAGTACACTAACATCTTTATGGCTGACTTAGAACAACGTTTCCTCAGACCCCGTCCCCTCTTACCCCTTCTCTACTTACGCTACATCGATGTCATCTTTATGATCTGGACCCATGGCCAAGAAACACTGGAGACATTCCACAGAGATTTTAACAACCTACACCCCACCATCAGTCTCAGCCTGGACCATTCTACATGAGAGATCCATTTCCTGGATACCACAGTACAAATCACCAATGGTAAATTAGACACCACTCTCTACAGAAAACCCACCGACTCATACAGTTATCTTCATGCCTCCAGCTCCCATCCAGAACACACCATATGATCCATCGTCTATAGCCAAGACCTTCGATACAATCGCATCTGCTCTAATCCCACTGACAGAGACCAGAAACTTCAGGATCTCTACCAGGCATTTATAAACCTCAACTACCCACCCGGAGAAATAAAAAAACAAATTGAAAGAGCCAGACAATACCCAGAAACCATCTACTTCAAGACAGACCCAAGAAAACCAACCATAGAACACCACTTGTCATCACCTACAGCCCCCAACTTAAACCCGTCCAACACATTATCAATAAACTACAACCTATACTGGAACAGGATACTAAACTCCGAGAGGCTCTGGGAGACAGACCCATAGTCTCCTATAGACAACCACCTAACCTCAAGATGATTCTTACCAACAACCACAGGACATACTCCATTAACACCAACCCTGGAACTTTCCCTTGCAACAAACTCCGTTGCCAGCTTTGTCCACATATTCACTCTGCTGATACCATTATTGGACCTAACCAATTGAGTTATAAGATCAAGAACACATATTCCTGCTCATCCAGAAATATAATTTATGCTATCATGTGCCGACAATGTCCGTCTGCTATGTACATTGGACAAACGTCTCAGACACCTCGCCAAAGAATCAATGCACACAAAACAGATATTAGACAGGATCACAAAGAAAAAACAGTTTCTTGCCATTTCAACCAGAAAGGGCATTGTCTCAACGACCTGATTACCTGCATCCTGCTTCAAAGACCTTTTAACACCAGACTTGAAAGAGAATCCTCTGAACTGTCATTCATGCTTAAATTTGACACTTTACACCTAGGTCTTAACAAGGATGCTAATTACCTTACCCATTACAAAGATAGCTTCCCCAATTATCATCTCTAATATCATTAGCTCACAGACATTTACCTCCGCCCCTCATCCCCCTTCTGTTCTGAAATTTGATTTGTCCTTTTCATATGTGTTCATTTTTTTGATTGTATCCTTGGTATATATGGTTGTGCCAATTTTCTTCCACAATTTGATCTGAGGAAGTGGGTCTGGCCCACGAAAGCTCATCACCTAATAAACTATCTTGTTAGTCTTTAAAGTGCTACATAATCCCATTTTCATAGTTCACCTCCAGCCTTGAAATTATGGCTTGAGTGACTGATGGCTGGTTATAAGAGGCCCATGTCATCGCATTATTTTCTTAAGCAGTTAGGCATCTCTCCTGGTACTTCAGGTTAAGGATATCAACACTTAGCCAGCATCTGAACAAAGACATTTTGTGGATGGGCTGTTATATTAAAAAAGCTGAATTAAATCAAAAGCTGAGTATCAGACACGTATAGCCCACTCTATTAGCCTCATTTAGCATGAACACTTTAATTGACAAGGTTTTTTTCCCCCTCCCCCATACCACTCTTTTTCTGTTTTATATTTGTCCTGTGCCTCTTGCTCCATATTTGTCATCTGAACAAGAGGGTTGTGCACATGAAAGCTCATGATACTATCTATATTTTTTGTTAGTGTCCAAGGGTATGTCTACATTAGGCTATTTCAAAGTAAGTAAAATCAACTTAACTCCTGAAACAACAAAATCTAAATAGCATGTCTTCACTATAGGGAAGCCTCTAAATTAGTCCAAGGCAGTCTCTGTTAATATGGATGCACTACCTCAACCTAGAGCCCCAGGAAACACTCGGGAGCAATTAGTTTGAATTACTCTGGGGAGTAGTTATTTTGAAATAGTGGCACTGGAGCATCCATACTACCGCTATTTTGAAATAACCATTTCAAAATTAGTGTTATTCTTCAAGAAAAGCAGAACAACAGATTTTGAAATAAGCGGCCTGTTATTTCAAAATAACAGGCTTGGTAGTGTGGATGCTCCACTTATTAATTCGACCTAAGGAGCGTTATTTCAAAATAAAGCCCTTATAAGTTACTGGAGTGATTAGTGTGTTTTCCATGAGCTGAACAGAAAGTTTCTAGAGTGTATGGAATCATAAATACAGGTTGAGCCTCTCTAGTTCAGCACCCTCAGGACCTGACTGGTTCCAAATGAGAGAAATTTCTGGACCATGGGACGTCAATATCGTCTAGCAGCATTACCAGCATTTCCATTGCTTACTGGGCTGTTAGAGGACATTTAGTGGTAAGTTAGAGTTAAATAACAGCACAGAACACTGAGAGCTAGGATTGGTAGCTGTAAAAAAAAAACCTTTATGGGACTGTGGGAAACTTGGCCACACCCATGAAAAGTGGACATCCAGATAACTAAAATCATTCCAGATGACGGATGTTTCCAGACCAGAGAGTTCTAGACTAAAGAGGTTCAACCTGTATTCATAGTTTGAGAACCAAACCAATCAGAGTTCAGTACGGAGAAGCTATAAAAATGGATAATGGTACTAATTAGGTGCACTTAACCTGAAGAAATACATGATAGTGTCTCCTGGAGTAAGGGCCAGATCCCAATGCCTCTGTTGACTCTGCCAGTTTATTGAATGATCAGCACAGGCCCTGGTCTCCTCACAGGATCAAACCACCTTTTGTGCCATATTTATAAAGTTTAATCTCAAAAGCTAGATGTTTTCCCTTTGATTCTTTATGTAGAAAAGTAGTCCCTTTTACTCAAAGCTTCAGATAGAGGCTTAAGGAGTCAGCAAAATTATTTTTTATTTAAATGTTTTAAGAGATTTTAATAAATTTAAGCCATAACATATTTTGTATTAAATTCAGATTTTATTTTAAATCAGTTTATTGTTTTAAGAAACTTGCTATAATTTACATAACAATCAACATTTGATTTAAATAAAATCCAATTGTTTTGATGCGCTCCCCCCCAAATCATCGACTTTTTATCCCTCCTGCCTTGGATCAACAGAAGAGAATGGTCATTTAGAACTACCTTTCCCCATGCCTTTCTGTCAAACTCTACGAAACATAAATCCAGCACAGCAGAGGACTGAGCCCTTGAATTTGGGGTTATGCATTAGTCTAGATTTTTTTTTTAAAAAGATAATGATGATTTAAATAGTAGGGATTTATATACTGAGGAATTCCAAAGACTTCAAGAATAATCTAAGACCTCAATTTTGCAACCACACACAAGTATCTTTATATGAATAAGTATCTGATTAGTGCTATAAATGTACAGCCTTAAGGCACCATTCATATGCATAAAGTTACTCACACATTTGCAGGATTTGGGCCTTAAAGGGACATACAAGTATCATGTCTGCCTCCAAAGTAACGGAGTCATGATATACCAACACTACACAACAATTTGGAGCAGAAAACAAAGATGAATATCATATTTAAATGTGCATGTTTGTGAGAGAAAGTCTAGGTTCTCTGATTTTTTATGCTAAAAAAATCTATGATTTCTGAGAGAGGTTCTAAATGAAATTGGTTCACTGAATGTTATCAAGTTAAAACCTGCTCTGCATGCTAGATAAGAGAGAGAAAGAACACTTAGAACTCCATAATAAAGACCAATGGTAGGCAGTGTTCCCTCTAAGATTTTTCAACCATGAGCGGAGTGAGTTTTCACTTGTGTACCAATGTTGAGGTCATGTGTGCTGGTTTGGATGTGTGCCACCATGGCACCCAATTTATTAACACACACATGTTGCCGGCCACTGGAGAAGACACCCCCCACCATGAGGCAGCCCTGGCCACTGGAGCAGGCCTACCCCCACCATGCGGCTGCGTCAGTTCCTGGCCCCCTGCCCAAGTGGCTCCCTTACCATGCCATCTCAGCTGACCCCTCCCGCCAAAGCAGCCTCCTGCTGTGTAAGTGCTACTATGCGGCTCTCCAGAGGAGATGGGCGTGGGAAGAATTTTTTGTGCACGGCACATACCTTAGCGGGAACATTGATGGTAGGGCTACAAAAGGGGAGATAATGGATTCTGTGATACTTCTGGCCATTGTCAGAGTAAAAACAGCATTTGTGCGGAGTTGCCACTCTTGTTGCTTTAACAGAGTCTGAGGTAGGAAAGCAGCTCTGAAGAATAAGTGTCAGTGTTTTTCTCCATCCACATTTATGTACTGCTGCAGGGCTGAGCCTGAAGGCACTGGGAGAGCACTGTTAAAAGGTTTTAAATTATTACTTATATAAATTGTTCTAAACATTTTCTACTTGGAGATAGACTTCAAGCATTTTAAATATCAATTTGTGACTTTGGTCTTTTGTTCCCCCATGACTATGTCCTTTTCCTATGATTTATCATGAAAAACCATCAATGCTAACAACATTCAGCTGAAACTACAGAAGGAAATTGGGCAAGCAAAATGTAATTACCCCAGGTGGGAATTGGACTAGGAAACTGAGATTAACCCCCTAGTCATAAAGCTTGTCTAAAAGATGAAAATGGATTTGGGTAGGCATTAAAATGGTCTATAAATATTTGATGGCTGCAAACACCATGGACCAAATTATGACAGCACAAACCAAGTCACTCATGGAAGAGATCCCATTGAAGTCACATGGCCCAAATTACAAATGATGTGTCAGATGGTGCGACAGACTTGCTTGCATTTATGTAGACTTCTTTATACACAAGTAGAGTGGGATGCAAGAGTGAATATGAGATACAACACTTTAAGTATCACTTCTGAATTTGTCTGAGTGGGATGACTCACTTGGGTGA
This sequence comes from Pelochelys cantorii, assembly GCA_032595735.1. Taxonomy (NCBI): domain Eukaryota; kingdom Metazoa; phylum Chordata; order Testudines; family Trionychidae; genus Pelochelys; species Pelochelys cantorii. The sequence continues at coordinate 323,674,044 of CM064326.1, read as the reverse complement.
AGTTACTGTAATTGGAAACCAGGGAGAGAGAGATTTATTTGGTGTGATTCACAAAAGTATAACCTAGAGTAACTGAGAGGAAGCTGAGAAAAGGGACATTTAGACCAAATATCAAGAAAAACTTGTTTGGAAGTACTGTAGTTAAAGCTCCTTTGTTTGAGATTTATAAAACAAAATTATGACAAGCACTAAAAATGAACTGTAGTGACCAATCCCACAATGCCAGACAGGTTGACTGAATGACCTTATAGGACTTTTTTAGCTCTAACCTCTGTTTTTCTAAGATATTCCCGTGAAAGCAGCATAGGAGCTTTCTTTTATGTCTCATCTGACAGGTGTTATCTTCAGCAGCTGTGTGCCCACGTCTCATGCTGGGGCATTAGTTCAACAATAACGCAGAGGAAAGAGCACCACCTATTGAATTCTCAGCTACATTTTCTGAAGCTCTCAGAAGAGTAGTTGTATTAATCTGTAACTGAAAATACTTAAAAAACAAACAAACAAAGGGTCCTGCAGCACCTTAGAGACTAACAAAAAATGTAGACTCCTGAAGAAATGTAGATAGTATCATGAGTTTTTGTGGGTACAACTCAATTCTTCAGATGAATGGAGCAAGGGGTCCAGAGGTATAAATACATAGCAGAAAAAGAGGGGAGATAGGAAGGGAAAGGGGGGGGGGGAACCTTGTCAATTAAATTGTCCATGCTAAATGAGTCAAATAGAGTGGGCTGTAAGTGCCAGATATTTAGCTTTTGATGTCATTTGGGTGTTGAATATAATGGCCCATCCAGTTCAGATCTTTGTTGAGTCCTTGGTTAAATGTGTCAAAATTTGGCAAGTTCCACAATTTCTCTCTCTAGCTGGTTTCTGAAATTTGCTTTGTAAGGGGATGATCACTTTTAGATCCATTAATGAGTGCCCGAGCAAGTTAAAATGTTCCCCAACAGGTTTCTGTGCATGACCATTTTGAATATCTGATTTGTGTTCATTAATCCTTTGTCGTAGAGACTGTCCAGTTTGGCCAATATTGATTGCAGGGGTAGGTTCCTGGAGCAAATCCAGTTGTACCTTAGGGCCTGGCTGTTATGTTTTCTGCCTTGCTCAGATTTTATTATTGAGATATAAAGGTGTCCCAGCATTCACTTGTGCTGGTAAATTTCTTTTTATTCATGAGTTTTAGAAATAATTACACACAACACTCTTTTACCTAAATTACCACTAAGAAAGATGAAAAATTAAGGAGCTGATGACTGGATGGTATTCACAGTTAGGGTATGTCTACACTTGCTCCCTAGTCTGAACTAGGGATGCAAATGTAGCATACCAAAGTTGCTAATGAAGCGTGGGATTTAAATATCCCATGCTTGATTAGCATATTCGCATCTGGTCGCCATTTTAAAAATCCACTAGTCCGAATTAACTCGCCACATGTAGATGCGGTATTCCGAAAGAAACCCCTTCCCTCGGATTAACTATTACTCCTCGTGCAATGAGACAGGGATTGCTTGGTGGCAACAGCCACTGTCTGCGGTGGGGGGGAGGGACAGCTCCCCGCTGGGCCTCCTGTGCACAGGGGCTGCTTTGCAGCAGTGTCTCCTATCCCCCCACTGCCTTTTAAGCTGGCTCCCCCCAGCACCGGCTCCTGTTCCCCGCTCATAGTGGGGGATGTCATAGAGAACACGGAATGAGTGGGGACTGCTTGAGTCCCTGCTCACCCTGTGCTCCCTGCAGCACTTCTGCTTTTGAAATGTGCAAGAACCTGTGAAGCAGTCCTCCCTCGTGCCATTTCCCCCTGTGCCTCTGCCTCCCCTGATCCCTGCAGAGATGTGCTGGGGGGAACTGGTTCCCCCCAACACTGGCTCCTGCTCCCACCCCCCTTGCTGCCTCTCTCTGATAGAGGCAGCAAACAGGGGGAAGCAACTAGTTGAGCTGACTATCGGGGGAAGCAACTAGTTGACTAGTCACTTACATCCTTACTCCCAAGCCCACCCTATTAGCTCCTTCCTCCCATCTCTGCCTCCCTGGGGGCCTTTCCTAGTCCCTCCTTGAGCCTGGCTCAGAATGTTGGAGCTACGCCCAACCAATCCAGCAGAACAGAAATCTCTGAGAGGTGAGGGTGGGTTGGGCATTATCTGCAACTCCTCCAGCCTGTGGGGCAGGATTCATCCTGCTTTAGGTACTGGGAATGTTGGGAGACATGTATTCAACACTAAGAAGTCAGTTTATATGTCATTTGAATCATCACAATGCTCGTGCTTTCTTAGATATCTGCACTAGGGCCTTGATCCTGCAAAATGCTGAAAATTGGACCTCTATGAATAAAATTGGATCTGTGACTTTTTTGTTTGGAAATTGAAATATATATAACAACAAAAATAATTTTGGATTTTAAAAAATTTTCTGGCAGAACAAAATTTTAAAACATTTTTAGGTTAAACAAAACATTTTCTTTGCTCCAAAATGAAGTGTTTCATTTACTTTTTTCAGGTTTTATTAGCTTTTAAAATTAAATTGAGTAAAATTCTGAATCATCTTTCTGAAATAAAAATGAAAATGTTTTGTTTTGAAAATGCTAAAGTGAACCATATTGACATTTCTTTCCATTTAAAATTTTTTTTACTTGATTGACACATTCTGCCAAAATTGACCTAAATTCACAAACTGTTTTGGTCAACCCAAATCATTTTTAGCAAAAATAATGATTTGCACAAATTTTTTCACCCAAGTCTACTGAGAACCTTTAAGTTCCATTGAAATTAAGTCTGAAATGCACATTGATCCATTAAGGGATACATTTTTAAATAATGAAAATATTTTGTTGGTAGTTATATTAACCATAATATACGTTTTAACACAGCTACATGTTTCTTGCACAAGTGTTTAGTGAAGCACAGCATGTCAGCAAACAAATAGTAATAAATCTTCCAAGGCTGCTCTGAGTCGTATTTGGACATGATGCTCTCTGGCCTACCCTTCATGGGCCTAACACCAGTAGAGTAAACAGGCTCCCACTGACTTCAGTGAGATTTGGATCAGACCCCATATGCAAAGAAATTAATATTTTTATTTTTTATATAATAAACAGAACTCCCCCCCCCAGTGATCCAGTATCTAGACAAAAACAAATATCGCTCCACTGCCAGAGACTTAATCAGTCTAAAGCTTTGTTCCACTTTAAATCAAATTCTTTCCATAAAAGGTTAAGTTAAAACAGGTGTTTTCTATTTAGGGATGGATCTAAAGATGTTTACCGGTTGCAAAGAAGAAAAATAAGCTTTTTTTTAAAGCCTAGATATCACTATGGAAAACAAATGGCAGTTCAATTGCTTTGAAATTTTTAAGCTTGTTGTGGGTGTGTGTGGGAGAACGAGAGAGACTGCATTAGAGACTTCTTTAGCTAAGACTAGTTTGGCATTAATAAAATATGCATGAGTATGGTGGTCTCTCTTGCAAACACCTACACTGTGCTTGGGATTAAGAACCTATGGGTAGATAGATTGAGACAGAAAAACCCCATTAACTTTACAAGATGGCTATAAGTCTACATACCTTATAACGTATGACCTGGATGGGGCAAGCTCAGGCAGAGCCTTGTTTCATTCAATAGGCTCAGGGACATCCTTACCATAAGCAGAATATGCAGCTGCTTAGGGTACCTGAAAATTTGGGGCACAACTGGGTCTTTATGTCTCCGCACTCTTCCTATCCTTGTTCTGTGGCTTTGCTTCCTCCAGAGAAGATCAAATTAACTTAATATTGTAAAAGCCTGCCATACCTATTAGAAGAATACTGAACCTGTGAAAGAGCCATTAAGTGGTAATGAAGCCCTTTAACAGGCATTTGCCAACCCCAGGAATAGACTGCCATTTTCTGAATTTACTGTGTTAGTCTTAGTTTAAGGGCCTTAGTTTAAAATTTGCTTTAAAATATTCAATTTGAAAATCACATCACTAAAAAAATCATCATCCACTCCCCACCGCCACCCCAGGCTGCCATTGGGCATAGGAGCACCAGTTTCAGAGTACTGCATAGGGCCCACACATCCTAAGGATGTCCCTGAATGTACTCACATGCAAATGTGAGTTTTTAAAAAGAGACATCTTTAAAATACACTCTGAATGAGGCACTTTTAAAGTGTGGATTGGCCCATGCAACAGTTCTATGCATTGGACTGATTTGTACATTGTAGAATGTGTACATGGTCCAGTACACAATTACAAAAATACATTCCTTCAGAATGTTAGTGAGCCATTCTTAAAACAGTGATATAAAGAAACATTTATTGGTGCCAAGTGTGATTTTTCATAACTGAGTTAAATCAAATCCAGTGTTCACCATTATATTACAAAGTACTTCTCCTCCATGACAACTATTTCCTTGCCTAACTTCAATTTTCAACCGCTGCTGTTTTGGAGCTAGAATTATTCAAAAAGGTTGCTTTTTTAAATGGGGAAAGTTGGTTGGGTTTTTTTTTTTTTTTTTTTTTTTTTTGCTTTTGCCTAGCCTCAAATGGCAAAAGGATTCCTCAAAATATCCACTTGACGATCATCTCTAGAGAAAGAAAAAGCCTATAAAAATGTCAGTCCAATAGCTAACTGTTTTAGAAAGTTGAGTAACTGAAAATATAGGCTTAGAAAGGAAATGCCTTAGAAACTTTAAGTATGAGTACAGCTCCAGCTCCACCAACAATACTAACATTTTGTTAGCGTACTAAACACTGTCATTAAAGTGTTTAGTTAAAGTTACCCAGCCCTTTCCATTACAGCCCTATAGTTTTCAGTTTTTGACTCTGACTATCTTTAACCATTTTGGTTGAATTTTTTCCTATGTTATCTCTGTGTCAGGTTTAATTCATTAGAATGTTTAAACAAAAATGATACACCCATTTCTAAGAGTAAAGTCAATGAAAAATACATAGGGTTGCCAATGATAAATGTCTTCTATCATCTATTTAGTGTCCCTAGTGTTCTGTGATTCGGTGTAGAAAGTTACAGTGAGATTCCACATATGTTCCAGTGTTATCCAGAATAGGGATGTATTAGCATACATGTTTAAGTGCTTTCCTAAATCAAGACTTAAATGAGGCAAGTGCCCTAAAGTACAAAAAACAATGTGATGTGTAAATAAAAACTGCATCATAACACATACCTAGGACAGGACAGAATAAAGGTTGCACAGACAGCCTTAGTACTGATACTTACTAATTTATTAGTGCTTGAATTTGCAATCTTAACTATATTCTTTTATCAGATGGGTTTGATTGGTTGGTTGGTGGAGTTTTTTTTGGGGGGGGGAGGCTGTTTTGTTGTTTGAGGGGATATGATCAGAAAGCAGAGGTAGAGTAGAATATTGAATATGCAATATAATAGAGGGAAGGAAGTGGAAATTGTACAAAGGTACACATCCCTTCTCCTCAATAACCCCTATAATGAAGATGATATTTCTCTACTATACAATCATATGTACTGATTAGAAACTACTTTTCTGTTTTCTGTAAACAGATTACAAGAGAGAATTTTTGACAAAGCTCGCCCCTCCAATTACAGGAATTCTAGTATTTTTGTGTATTTTGCAGTAAATATGACTAAAAGAAAGCAAAATCTATTTTTCTATGCTTTAGAAAAGGGTTATTATAATGGCATCTGCCATGTCAGTCAGTTCATATAAATAATAGAACAAACATCCATTGTCTCTCCACTGAAACTGTGCCAAAAACAAGGTCTACCTTTTCCAGTAGGGAAATCACGTTTGTAGGCTCTGTAGTCTATCAGTTGTATCTGGAATATTGATTCTATATAAGGGCTGCATACAATATAGAGTTTAGATTTCTAATGTAATGAGTATTAAAAACCTATATTTATTTATAATTTAAATGATTCTATTGAATTTCTCTCAAATTTAAAAAAGCAAAAACAGATTTACTAAATTGTGATTCTAGGTACACCACTGACAGCCTCCCACAGCCTACATTTAATTGAGAATACTCAGATAATACTTTCATATCATTCAGGACAAAAATCTTTGGTATTTCCTGTATCATAGTAATAAGCATATTAATATTTACTAAGCACTTACTTAATGCGTGGCATCTTGAAATCAATGTATGAGCATTAACTAAACAGATTTGTCATTATGTAACTATTTTATTTGCCTGCACTGTAAATAAAACATTTTACTTAAAATGGTGTACCAATCACATGGTCTGAAGTTTGCAAAACTGGTAAGATTTTAGACGTCAGATCATCTTTATAGATGAAAGAAATTTTTACACAATTGTGTCTAATTAGATTAATCAACATTCTGACAACTGCTTTTTATCCACCACTTCATTAAATGTAACACTTTGCAGACATACTTTAGCTGTTTGTAACATGGCTTTGCTATGTGGTTGAGATTATGCCAATACATTCTATCATGGAGCTGTCAGTCATACGTCAGAGAGAGTTTGGAAGATTCTCTACATTTAAGAATCCGGAGTTTCACTCAGGTTATTTCGAACTCATGACACGTTTTCTACACAACTTCTTACAAAATCAGTGCACTCAGACACCACATATGAGTAAAGGATAAATGAAAAGGCGTTATGCGGTTTCAAGCAATACATAAAAAGCATGTTAATTAAAGCAAAATCTGCAATGCTAAACTAGAACCTATAGTTAAGACAAGTTGGGCTTCGTGATATAGTGAATGCCATCTTTGCAGTCCACTGTTTCTGAGCCCTCTGTTCTTCTGTCAGCTTCCGAGCTCAGGTTAGACCAGCCCAGTACTTTTTTTGTGACAGTATACACCAGTACGGCATACCGGCACCTTTTTTGTGAGCACTTGCACTGTGCTGCTTTCCCCCGGCACAGCCCCTGGCCCTGGGAGCACTCGCACTGAGTCGCTTTCCCCAGGCACGGCCCCCAGCTGGCTCTGGGAGCACTTGCACCGCGGTGCGTGGCTTAGCTGGGCTGGCAGAAGGGGCTGAAAAGCAGCATGCAGCTCCACTGTTGGAGCGGAAAAGTAGCACATGGTTCAGCTGGGCTGTGCGGGTGGAAAAGTGGTGCATGGCTCAGCTGGGCTGGGGGGGTGCGGAAAAGCAGCGGGTGGCTCAGCTGGGCTGGGGGAGCGGAAAAGCAGCAGGTGTCTCAGCTGGACTGGGGGGCGGAAAAGCAGTGGGTGGCTCAGCTAGGCTGGGGGGGGGCTCAGTGAACCAACACTAGAGGTGTGGGGGGGGGCAGTTGCCCCCAGGCCAAACGCTAGTTGGGGTGACACCAGCGCGCATGCCACACGGGCCCATGTGACGCATAGAGCAGAGAGCCGGAAGTTGGGCCACGTGCTGCCTTCCTGTACACACTGCGAGCCGAGGCAGCCGGGACGGCAGCAGGAGCGGCCACTTTAAAGGCAGGATTACCTTACCTGTCCTGTCCCTCCGGTGCCTGGCTCTGCGGGAGGGAAATCTGGTTTGGGCGGGGTATTGGGGGTGCCTGGCTCTGGGGGAGTGGTGGGAGCATTGGGATGGGGGGACTGGGTGCCAGGCTCGGGGGAAGTGGTGGTTGCATTGGAATGGCGGGGGGGGGGGGGACTGAGGATGCCTGGCTCTGAGGGAGGGGTCAGTTTTGGTCCTGGCAGTGCTTTTTTTGTGACGGTACACCCCTATTTTCCCTGAATACTGTAAATGAATGGCATTCCCCTCGGGTGTACCGGCACCTATTGGCATTTATTTTCCTGGGATGGCTTGGCTCCTGACAAAAGGCCACTCGGGATACGCAGGTATTAAAGGGGCCACGACCACATTTCGGTCCCCGGTGAGGTTTTTGGTTTTTTCTTTTTTTTTTTTTTTGCTTAACAACTTTCCCCTGGAATACTGGCACCTTTTTTCTTACAAAAAAAGCAGTGGACCAGCCTTTTATAATTTCTCCTAAATGCTCACAGTCCCCCAAAGGACTGTTTCACAGCTATGGATCAGCTGGACCACCTCTTGCACTAGCTCTACATCACCCAGGGAGAAATCCTCCAGTATTCAAGTTAATCATGATTTTTATGTAAAACCCCGTTCAACATTAGTTATACATTATGCAGCTGGGATCTGCATAATACTCAAGCCACGAGCATAAAAAGAAAACTAAAACCTGCAGCTTCTGTTCAGCCTAAAATCAGAAAATTACCCATCAAACTTACTAGACAGCCTTTTAGTTCACCCCATATAACCACTCTCAGCTTTCTAAGACTTCCTTGAACATTAAAATATTGATATTGCAGTATGAGATTTTTTTGTTCTCTTTCCTTGCTTTGAGATGATTTAGCTGCATTTCAAATTTACGGGCGTCTGTAAAATTTATACAATTCAATAAAAAGAAATTTAGGGAAGACTCTGTGTTTGACATTTATTGATGAAACTTTACCCTCTGCTAATCCAGGCAAAAATTAGAGTTCCTGTTTGCCTCCAGCATATTGAAAATATGGTGGATTTCTTGACAACGTGAAGGGTTACTAATCATAGAAAGGTTAGTTATTTCTTGTCCATTTTTAATATTTCAGCTGGGCTTATGTACTGGAAGAAAAATATATAGCCCTGAAGAATAGAGTTGGTGAAGTGACATATTGTACAGGAAGTAAAATTAATTACATTAGCCAATGAAAGAATAACAAATGTGTTAAGTATTATATATTGCTCCAAAGTATTAATATGCTATGGGACACTGTTCTTTTAGAAGTGAGATTTTTCACTGTGGAATTTACAAAGTCCAGAATGTAAAGCTTATAACCATCATCTTGTACAAATTCTGTGGAGAAGTGACTTTTCTATTATTGCTTTGTAGCACAAACAAGCAATTAAATCCCTTATATTACCAGCTATTTTGAAGTGTAATACATAGGTTCAGGAACAAGTCACATAAAAATAACTAATCATAAACACATTTGCCTTGGGGGTTTTAATGTATTAATCAACCTTATTTTACATAGTAAACACCCTTGGAGGTTACTTGTACCGCATTTTAAAAAAATGGAAAAACTGAGAGAAAGAGCCATTGGCAGTTAAATTTTCAGAAGTGATCACTAATTTTAGGTGAGTCTAGTTTTAAGTGCTCAATTGGGGATATCCCTCTCCACCCACCCCACCTTCACCCAGATGGGGCATGACTTTCACTGTCACTGAGGACTCACAACTCCAAAAATGTTAATGGAAGCTGAAAATATTCAGCACCTATGAAACTCAGGACCTATGTGTCCAAATTACTGCACATTTTAAAAAAACTTTACCTTGCTGAGTGTTGGCAAATAGTAATAATATAGTAGAAATAATTTCCAGTCTAGCAGTAATTAGGTTTTTTTGGGTGTACCCACAATTTTGTCCATTTAGATGCCTAAAATGTATTTATATTTCACCTACCAGTGTTTGCATGTGCTGGATTTTGAAAATGTAGCCCTGTGCTCTCATCAATACCTTTATGCAGACAGGAATTTGGGTATCAAAATGTATTTACTTGATAATGGAAATGTTAGCAAGGATACCAGGATTATTGTAGACTAAAAATGCTATGTCATCTCTAACTTCCATCTGGTCACCACACAGAGGCAGACAGGGTTACAATTTCACAACTCATTTGGACAGCACTTTTCCCTTTCAACACCGTGCAGTTTTGCCAATACTGACTTAGACTCCTAGTTCTTCTATGGGACATGAACCAATGACTATCTGACCCAGAAATGAGAGCTATCAAACAAGTTACACTGACAGTATGCTGTGCCTTATTAAATATTCACTGCGGCTATACAAAACCAAAAACCCTCTCACCAAAATATCCAGGTCTGTTTTTAAGCATATCATAAAATATTAATGAATAGAATCAACAAATAGTCTATCCTTGAAAAAAAATCAAATTGGATTAAAATAAGAGGAAATATCTTGATTTAACGTACACATAAAATAGATGGTTGGTTTCAGCTCATTACTACAAATTCTTATTTTATTTGAGCATAGATTTGTGTTAAAATATTTTAGCAGTGTGATCAATGCTGGAAAAACCTATTGATAATGTATGACAGACCCAGCATTGTCCTGTTTCCCAGAACAGCGGAAACAAGCAGTGTTAACAAACATGCAGTCAGCTTCCCACTCTTCATTTATTTCTTATGGTGTGTCTACACAGCAGGGCTTAACTCGAAATAAGCTATGCAAATTGAGCTACATCAATTGTGTAGATTATTTCAAAATAGCTTATTCTGAAGTTGGAAGTGTCTACACAGTACTTATTTCGAAATAGAGCACTCTTCCTCCGACTTCTCTTACTCCTTGTACAATGAGGGTTACAGAAGTCGGAGTAAGAAGTCCTCCAGCTTGACAGTATTTCGACATTTTTTTAAAATATCTGCCTGCTGTGTAGACATGGACTAAGTTATTTCAAAATAACTAGCGTTATTTTGAAATAATGTTGCTATGTAGGCATACCCCTAATGACAGAGTCTTGCTACAAGGAATGCACTGGAAATCTGGGTCCAGTAAAGCTGGAAAAAAGGTGAACTTTTATCATACACACAAAAATATCATCCTGTTAAAACTGAAATATTGTTGAGGATCTTAAATTAATTTATCTGAAAATCCTCAAATACAAAGTATTCGAAAAAAGACATCTATCAGAGACATATTTTACAGGGAGATGTATATACCTATTGCAGTATAAAAGAGCTGGCTGATGTTGTATATGGAAATATATGTGTAATTATATTTATAACAGTAATAAGTTATAAAATGAATTCTAGGTAACTTTTGTGATAAACCCTAATTTTTATTTAACACGCAAATTCTGGTGGACTTTGCGGGTCACTACTTTCAGGACTTTAGATCCAAGAATGCATGAAGGAAACACCAGAAAAAGGGGCTGGATTCATCCTGGTGTTCTGCCATCCTGAACTGACGGAACCAAGGTTCTAGCACCGTGGGGGTAGAAAGTACTTCTGCGGAGGGTGTGCAAGATCACAAGCTGCCCACAAACCATTTGCCATCAGAGCTTAAAGCCAGCTGGACAAGCTCAGGAGTGAGAGAGCAGGGACTGGCCTTCAGATATTTTGACTCAGTGGAGCTCCTGGGCACTCTCCTTTTGCATGGGGAACTCCAGAGCACGTTGCTCAACCTTTTTGATACCAGGGACAACCATCTTGCTCTCTCTGTTCATCTGAGGAAATGGGTTTTGCCCACGAAAGCTCATGATCCTATATATATATATATACAGGGCTCGACAAACCACTGTTTCTACTCGCCCATGGCGAGTAGATTTCAGCCGGTCACTTCGTGTGCCCCATTCACCGGCGCTGCGCGCATGCACAGTGCCAGTCTGGCGCATGCGCGGTACAGGGCTGGCGAGTAGCTCTTGCCACAGTTTGTCGAGCCCTGTGTGTGTGTATATGTGTATATCTATATCTATATCTATATCTATATATGTTAGTCTCTCAGGTGCTACAGGACTACTTGTTTTTTTAAAGTTACAGATTAACACAGCTACCCCTCTGTGCCTATACTTTGTCAGGGAATCTCAGTGACTGGCATCAGTCCATGGAGAAACTGGCAAACACTGGCATCAGCCACTGAAAAACACTGATCTAGAGCCCCGACTGGATTTTAAAGCATCAGTCTCCAGGCATCATTCCCCATAAAGGGAAGCAATATCACCACCTGTTCTCCTTGAGGTGACGCCTCCCTTCTGATGCACCTGTACTGAATCTAGCTGGATATCTACATATCTTATGGAAGGACTCAAAAACTGACTTGACTTAGGTAAAATTCCAGAAGGTGGCCAGAACACACTACAAATATTTTCTGGTTTAAACACTGGCACATCCAATGTCCTTCTCTAAAGAAAGTGACATGTTTGCCTGACATATGCTCTGAAATCTTGAAAAATTAGAGTGACCATGATATTTCACACAGTAGGGCACCTCACCCATTTATACATGCATATAACTGAGAATAACAAATTTTGAATAAAAGCCTTGAAAAAATTGGGTTGAATAGCAGCCAGATCTTAAATGGCACACGCATACAGAATCTAGATACAATTACAAGTTCAGAAGTAGACAGGAAAAAATTGTGGATGACATCTAACACCAAAGCCGCAAAAACAGCAAGGACTAAGTCATTGCTACACACTTGTTTAGGATATGCCAAGAACAGAGCCAGATTTTGTTCGGCAGCAAGTATTAGCCCTGACATGCTGTATAATCAAAGGGAGCGTGAAAAACAATCTGTCAACAAAAAAAAAGTTAAAAAGCACTGTAATACGCAGCTATTGACCAGTGAACCCTGCAGTTCACAGGTCACCCATTTTCCATGGATCCCTCAATAGAAAAAGTTTATAATGTGTATTGTTCTGATGTCCCCACGCAGCATGTATTGCTTTGATATCCCCATGTAGTAATCCCCTACTCCTTTTTCTTGTTACTCACATACTATTTTGTTATGACCTCAGACTAATCCTTTGCATTTGAAACTGCAGACCTGATACATATATTGTGTATTTATAATATTCAAAAGACACATATTTTTTAACTTCACAATTTACAAAAACTAACATAGGAAATATATATATATATATATATATATATATATAATATAACTGAGCTCTGTGAAACCTTATTATGAGTTGGGCTATCACCCCCATTGAGAATGACAGGAGCGAGCTCATCTTTCACTTAATATAACTAAATATAAGACCCATCTAAGATGTGTGTTTGAACCCATCGAGTTTTAAGGGGCTGAGCATTGTTTTGGGTAGGTCTGTGTGGGAGTGTGAGAGAACATAAAATACTGAGGTCACAGACAAGGAGAGAGAGAGAGAGAGAAAAGCAAATCCAGGCAGTAACCTGTGAGTATAGTGTGACTAGAAAAGATGAGAGAGCCTTTGGGTCTGGGATTGGCTAAAGGAGCTTGTTGGACTGGTAAACTAAGAAACTGCCCTTTTTGTTCTTGGTTCTGTCTTCATTTAGAGACACTGAACTGTAAACATTCCTTGAAAATAAGCAAGGCTGCATCAAAGGAACTACAGGTTCAAACTCTCTAAACCAGAACTCTCTGGTTCAGCAACATCCATGGTCTGGCACAGATGTTGCAGAACCAGAGAGTTCCGGTGGAGGACCAGCAGCAGGGACCCCTGTGGGTCTGGCAGGGCAGTGGGCTGCCCACAGCAAGCTGATAGCAAGGCGACCCAGCACGTGGCAGCAGGGCTGCCCAGGGGGCCGGGAGACACAGCAGCATTGGCTGTCCAGTGGGTCAGCAGAGCAGTGGGGCCGGCAGGAGGTGGGGAGCTGGCTGGGAGGCCAGCAGGCCAGGGTAGGGGGGCCAGTGGCAGGGAGGCCAGAAATGACCTCCCCTGGTCCAACAAAATCCCTCATCTGGGACCAGGGAGGTCCAGCCTGTACCAGGCACTATCAATGTCTATTCCCAGCAGGAACCCTCTCAGACCTTATAACTTTGTATAGCTGCTTGGGACAAAAAGGGGCAACACTGGCACCAGATTTTTCTTAACAAATCATATATCCTGCACTCAACCATTCAGCTACTTGCATTATGACACTACAGGTTGGACCCTTGTGGTCCGGCACCCTCAGGACCTGAACAGTCCCAAACAAGAGAATTTGTGGGACCAACAGAGGTCCCCTGCCACCGGCCTCCCAGCCTCCTGCCAGCTCTGCTTTTGGCCCCAGCCAGCTCACCCTGCCTTCAGCCCCAGGCTCCCAGCCATGCAGCCAGACCCCTCTGCCCTGGGACACCTGGCGGTGCTGCTGGACATCCTTGCTGTGAGCTCCCTACACTACCCGAGCTCCTGCCACAGGACTTCTGGCTGTGCCATCAGAGCTCCCCATGCCTCCTGAGCTCCTGGCTGCATCACTGGAGGTCCCTGCTGCGGGGCTCCTGTCCACGCCGCCAGAGCTCCATGCTGCAGGACTCCTGGCTGCATCGCCAGAGCTCCTCACCCTGCCAGAGCCTCCTGGCCCAATGCTCCTGGGCCACCACTGGCCTTCCGGCCCCTAGGCTCTCTGCTCCAGAAACATTCGTGATCCTGCTGGACCAAGGATGTTGCCAGACCAGAGAGTCCCAGTTTAGGGATGTACAACCTGTATATATATAAGGTGACATAAAAAAATCAAATTTGATCTCCTTACATAAAGGAAAATTAAAGTCATCATAGTTTTCTCAAGCTTCTGTCTGTTGATTGCAGGATGGATCTTGTCCCAATCTCTGCTCTAGACTCTTCTCATCTAGGCTCATTACCAAGAGTTCTCATAGGGTGCATCTACACAGCAGGGCTTAACTTGAAATAAGCTATGCAAATTGAGCTACATCAATAGCTTATTTCAAAATTGGGAGCCTCTACACATCACTTATTTTGAAATAGCGCACTCTTCCTCTGACTTCCCTTACTCCTCGTACAATGAGAGTTACAGGAGTTGGAGTAAGAAGTCCTCCAGATTGACAGTATTTCGACATTCTTTTGAAATAACTGCCTGCTGTGTAGACGTGGACTAAGTTACTTCAAAATAATGCTAGTTATTTCGAAATAATGTTGTTGTGTAGACGTGCCCATATTGTCTAGTTAAAAGAAAACTATTCTTTTCTTATAGAGTGACTAACAGATTTATTGGAGAATAAGCTTTCATGGACAAAGACTCACTTCGTCAGATGCATGTAGTGGAAATTCCAGAGGCAGGTATAAATATACAGGCATAAGAAAAGAGTGCCAATCAAGAGTAAGGTTAGAGATAATGAGATCAATTCAGTCAGGGAGGATGAGGCCCACTTCTAGCAGCTGATGTGGAGGTGTAAATACCAAGAGAGGAGAAACTGCTTTTGTATCACATCAGACACACCATCACGGGCTCATTCACCTGCACATCTACCAATGTAATATATGCAATCATGTGCCAGCAATGCCCTCTGCCATATACATTGACCAAACTGGACAGTCCCTATGTAAAAGAATAAACGGACACAAACCAGATATCAGGAATGGCAATACACAAAAACCTGTAGGAGAACACTTCAATCTCCCTGGACACACAGTCGCAGATTTAGAAGTAGCCATCCTGCAACAAAAAAACTTTAAAAACAGACTTCAAAGAGAAACTGCAGAGCTACAATTCATCTGCAAATTTGACACTATCCGTTTAGGATTAAACAAAGACTGTGAATGGCTAGCCAATTACAAAAGCAGTTTCTTCTCTCTTGGTACTCTTGATTGGAACTCTTTTCTTATGCCTGTATATGTATACCTGCCTCTGGAATTTCCACTACATCATTTGACAAAATGGGTCTTTGCTCACGAAAGCTTATTCTCCAAAAAATCTGTTAGTTTATAAAGTGCCACAGGACCTCTCGTTGTTCTTGCAGATTCAGACTAACACGGCTACCCCTCTCATACTTGTTCTTTTCTTGTATTGTATTTTATAAATGTCAGCAATGATCTGGGGAGCTGCTATTCAAGATTGGTAAATGGGTATTTACTGTCCAATCAATATGAACATTAAATATTTTTTGTTCAGCTGATGTCTGAAATGGCTGTCAAGATTGTCCTTATTACAGATGAGTTTGTCCATCACGTTAAGCATTACAGAACACCCCAAATTACAGAACAAATTTGTTTTTCAAACACTGAGGATAATTCTATCACTAAGGTACTGACTGTTGATTTTTATTTTAAAGGAACTTCATGCACAAAACATGCCCACATATATATTCTACTGCATGTAATGTTTAAAACAACTACTCGTGTTCAGAACGCTATTATAAATGTTAGCACTGAACCTGTTATCAGCATATATTCCAGAATACACACCCCGACACACTTAAAACTGCCTTCATAAAACAAGGGTACTCCGCCAGAGATGTAGATCTGATTATGGAACTAGCCCCCAATACCTTGAGAGAGTCTGCTTCAATGCAGAAAAAAAGTCTAGGAGTGGGCCATAAGCAGTCCATAGGCCAGATGCGGTTCACCAGGGTTAGCCCCTGGTGGGCTGCTGGATACTTCATTTACCTGCATGTCTGCAGGTACGTCTAGGGTTGCCAGGTGTCCGGTATTTTCACCTCCTATCCAGTAAAAAAATTCAGAAAATACCGGACACCTAAAATGTCCGGTATTTTCTGATTTTTTTCCCGTCCACGAGGTGAAAATACCGGGTGCTTACCTGGTTCCTCAGGGGAGCTGTCTGGCCCGGAGAAGGAAGACAAGATGGCTGACAGCCGCCGGCAGCCTGTTAGGGCCAAAAAGCCTCAAAAGCATTTCTTAAAAGGGCCATGATGGTTTTTATTAATTTTTTTAATTGTTTTTGCTTAGTAACTCTTGGGGTCCTTTTTTTTTCTCAACAACTTTGGTCTCCCCCTCTTTTTTCTCAGCAGAATTTTTTCCCCAGTGTTTTTTTTTTTGGCGGGGGGGGGTGTTCGGTATTTTTGGTTAAACCATCTGGCAACCCTAAGTATGTCCGCTTGCAGCTCCTGTTGCCTGCGGTTTGCTGTTCCCACTCACTGGAGTTTCAGGAAGTGGTATGGGCTGGGTTTCTGCTTCCTGCAGCTCCCATAGGCTGAGAACAGTGAACTGCAGCCACTGGGAGATGCGAAGGGCCATACCTCTGGACATGCAGGTAAATAAAGCATCCAGAAGTGTGCCAGGGGCTAACTCTGGTGAACTGCATCCAGCCCTCGGGCCGCTTATTACCTGCCTCTGGTCCAGGGGCAGACTGGCAATCAAAAGAGGCCCGGAAAATGGGTTGAAAACGGCCCACTTTTTCACATCAAAGAATTTTTTTAAAATTTACTCTTTGACCCCCATTAGCCACACCCCTTGACTCCCATTAGCCAGGCCTCTGGAGGTAACACTCTTGGGGCAAGATGGACACATGACCAGAAGTAAAAGGTGTCATGTGACCCCTCTAAGGACTTTTCCATCATCCTCCTACCAAAAGGGATTAGTTTGGTCCCCACCAACCCCCCCTTATGCAACTATCCTGCAATTGCATTAACCCAATGTGTGTGACATTAACTCGGGGGGTGGAGAGGCTGGGGGAAGTGTTCCCTCTAAGAGTTTCCTCTCATGAGCAGAATGAATTTTGTGTTGTGCACCAGTACCGAGTTCATGTGGCTTGTTTGGATGTGCCTCTGTGGCACCCAAGTTATTAATAAATATCTTATAAACCTCTACCTTTTCCCTCTGCTGCCATGTCTCCTTCCCTTGCTCCATCAGCTCCCCTGGTGCCTGCTGCCCCCCAACCCCTCACCCTCCTCTGCTGTCCTGACTCGGACTCCTGCCCTTCTTACTGCCCTCAGCCCTCCTGAGACCTGCCCCCCTCCACCAGCCCTTCTCTCCCCCCTGTGCCCACTCCTCCAGTAGACCCACTCTGATCATGTGAGCTACCCCTCCTCATCCCCTCTCCTAACACCTTCCTCTACACACCTGCCCTGCCTCTCTCCTCTGGTGCTGGTCCCTCCCCTGCAGGTGTCTGCCCTTGTGCTTCACCCCCCAGAACCCCTTGGCACCTGCACCTTCCCTTACCCCTGCACCCTCCTGGTGCCTCCCCCTTCCCTCACTGCCCCTGCCCCCTTTGCCCCGATGCCCACCCCCTCGCCAGCCTCTGCCCCCCATTCCCCTCATGCCCCTGTGCCCTCACACGACTTGCTCCATCCCCGCCTTCCTTATACCCACCCCTTCTTTCAAGCCTTATCCCAGCACCTCCCCCTCCAGCTCCCAATGCCCTTACCCTCTCCTCTCCCAGCATCACCCTGTCCCCCCTCCCACTGACACCTCCCCTCCTGCCCTTTTCCTCATTGTCTCCACTTGGCCCCCTGGCATTTGTCTCTCCTCCACCCTGTCCCTTGGTGCCTTCCCCTTTCTTCACCTGACCTGCCCCCTTCCCCTCAGCACAAGCCCCTTCCTCTCCCATCCCTTCCTCCTATTTTCCCCCACCTACCTTCTGCCTTCCAGTTTGCTGGGCTGGAGTCTGTGATCAGGCCCCAGCTGCTTCCGGGGCTCCAGACCACATGCTGGACCTCGAGCTGGGCCACGCAGTGCAACTCTGGGCCGAGTGCTTTTAAAGTCCTGGGCCGTGACGTCACGTCACACCCGGGCGTCTCCCCTCTCACCTGTTGCGTGGTGTTTGAGCACACCGCGCATGCGCTCCCTCGGCCCCACTGTGCCCTGTACGTGGCCAGCACGCAGCGCCAGGGCATTTAAAGTGCGGGGCTGCAGTGCCCCATCACAATCCCTCTCCTCCTCCAGCTGGCCCTTCAGCCGGCCCTTTGGAGGACGGGAAATTCCCGGTGTCCTGCCAGTCCAGTCCACCCCTGCTCTGGTCGAAAAGCACGCCCATGGCTCTCACTTGCCACCCATGGCTCTCACTTACACACCTTGTCTCTCTAATATGCAAGGATTGACAGCTACCAAAAACATTGAAAATCTGCATAAGAAACTGAAATCCAATTTATAATTTTTGATAAACAGCATAACACGAAAAATCTATTGGTGTATTCCTAGTGTCAGATATTTTCTCACAACCGGCTGTGTGAACAGTAAAACTAGTTTCTTGCATACAGATTTCTCCAAATCAGCTACAATGTATGCATGAATATGTTGAATTGTATGTTTTTATGATGAACCTAGCTGCTTCCAGAAATTAACCCAATAGGATTGATTATATGGAGTACAGCATTCTCTCAAATAGTTCAAAGCTGTTGCACGTAACTTCTGCTTCTTCTTATTCACATTAGAATGATTCAGTAGAATTTCAAAGCACAAAAAGCCGTACAAATGTGAAAAAAATTCACAGTATATTTATATCTCCCTATTTTTATGGATATAAACACCTTTTGGTGCTGGTAATAACAAACTTGTCATCAGCATAACAGCTGACTTGGTGAGAACTTGGACAGCAGCCCAATAAACTGAACTCTATCACTGCTTAATCATGCATAGTAGTTTCCCATTTTAGAACATAACTCTCCTGAATAGTGACATGAGAAGATATGAAAAGAAATTACTCTATGAATAGATATTTTAGAAGTAATACAAGGTGAACTTTCTGAGTTCGAAGCAATCATTATGCTGTTATACTCTGATCTTAAAGGATGAAACAGAAATTAGTGAAGATGAACATATTCACATAATACATCAGGAGCATAAAACCTTTTACTCAGGGGTGTGTGCAGGAATTTAAATTTCACTGCTTTTAGAGGTGCATGTTCTGTGGCCCTGGGCTGGAGGACATGTCAGCTCCTGCTGTAGCTTTGGGGCTAAGGAGCAATCTCTCCCTACCACATCCCTGAGGCCAGTGGTGCTCATGCCCCAGTACCAAAGTTCAATGCCCCTGCTGATTATGGGAGAGGCTCCTTCCTCTTGGCATGCCCCTGCTGTGCATTGTTTCATCCAGATATAGGTGATCAGGATGCCATGGATAACACAATACCAGGTTACTTTGTGTGTATATGACACACAAGTCATTTAGATACAAGTTTTTAAAAGGGAACAGTGATTTTATGTGCCCAACTTGAAACACCATGTACTCTGATTGTCAGTAGTTTGGAGCAATCATTATGTCCACCGAAGGCTCCAGGTTTCGAAGGGCTGGCAAAAATTGTGCACTTTTAAAACTAATGGCCACTTTTAAAAACTTTGGCCAAATTTTATTTCAGTTCAGAAATAGATGGGCTTTTGTGAATTAAATTATACATTGGGTCATGTCGAGACATTGTTTGTTGTGATATTTCTAGCAGCAATGTATTAGGGAGTGGTAATTCTAGGAATGGTGATATTCAAGATAGTGACATCAGCCTACTGCTCCAGGACTGTAGATTGAACAAGGGGTTATGAAAGGGCTGAGGTGGAGAAAAGCTAGTGCAGTCATCTGTGCTTTTTTCTAATTCTGTTTCCATCATTTCATGGATTTGGGCTTACTACTCCAAAATACAAATCTATAACAACTCCGGCGCCTGTGATAGTGGGGAAATACCCGATCATTATTCCAGGATGACAGCAGAGACACCAAACCCACGGATATATCTCCCCTGTATCTCATTGTTTGTCTGAAGAGGATGGAATTTTTTTACTCAATTTATGGACACGGAGACTGCTGCTCTATGTGG
Organism: Pelochelys cantorii; assembly: GCA_032595735.1. NCBI lineage: Eukaryota > Metazoa > Chordata > Testudines > Trionychidae > Pelochelys > Pelochelys cantorii. The sequence goes on along the minus strand of CM064326.1, from coordinate 323,653,940 downwards.
GGGAGGTTTCACCCCTAAACATCAAAGAAGTATATTAAAGCTGTGAAGTGCAGCCAGTGGGCATCTAACTCAAACTCCTTTGGGGCTATTTCTGTATTTCTGTTTCCTGCATAGGAACTCTGATGAGCACAGTAGATATGCAGAGTAGATAGATGAACAGATAGATTATGGTTCCCTTTTTCATCTGACACTTTTGCTGTGCTGATGGGCAATTTCTCAACTGATGACATTTTTTACAGAGATGCAATTTTATTCTTTTGGTTAATTCATTTTTTTATTGAACTAAATATTCATTAGAACATACTTATATATAATCATCAAACAATATGCATGCCTTAGAAAAACTAAAGAAAAGAAGTCCTAGAAAATTACAGCACAAACATTTCTATACAGAATTAATAAAATCAATTACACTCAATTTATGCTCAAATAAAGGCCTTATATTCTTAATATTTCTGGATAGCCTCTGATTGGATAAAATGTTCTAATGAGACACATGCTTTCATTCTCCTAATACACCAGGAGTTTGGATGTACAGAGTCCAATGTTGTATTATGCATATTCCTGGTAATACTTCCCCCATAAAGTATCTTTGATGTCTGTGTAATGTCACTCTTTTTAAAATTGATGCCATGTCTTTATCTACTATGTCTCACTTGCCTCGTCCACTAGTTCTGTTGCTACTGCTTGCACATTCTGCCTCACGTGACTTTGCTGCTTCTTGGGTATGTATATAACCTTTACTTGCTCCCCTGTATTTATTTTTGTCTTTTCCCCCCAATATCTCGTTTGTCTTTGGACACTGAGTTTTTTTTTAATGACAGGTCGAATGGTGCCTCCACTTCTTTGGGCAGAACTCTGAGGATGCTGGCTGGCAGGGTGTGGAAAGGGAGAGTGCAAGTTCGCCAGCACATTCCCTCTTACCCCAAGTTCCCAGCTGTGCAGCTCTTACTACATTTAAAAGACAGAGGCGCAGCCAGGATAGCAAGTGTCCCCCCTTATCAACTAATCAAGTAGCCGATGGAAATTCCATTGACTACTCGATTAGCTGATTAATCAAAATTTAACATCCCTACTGCATATTAGAATCATAGGTACCGACTTCTAGTTTTTTCCCGGGGGTTCTCTACTCCTGCTCCACCCCAAGGCCACTCCCCCACTCCGCTCCTTCCTGAGGCCCTGCCCTCCCCCACCTTTTTCCATCCCTGCTTCATCCCCTCCCCAAAGCTCAGCACTCCCTCAAGCCCCCTCTGAGTCACCAAATAGCTGTGACTGTGAGTGCATCAGCTCCAGATCATCCCAGAGTAAGCACCTAAGATTAGAATTTATATATGCTTTGAGAGTATCCACTTTAAGATACACTGTCAAGTCAAAGTTTTTGCACAATTTAGGGTTTATAAAAATTTATTTTTTAAAATGTATAGAAATATTTCCATCAACTAACAAAGGAGAAAAAGATACAGTCAAAAGAGTTTTTTTAAAATTCCCCTATATTGTTTTCAGCCCAAAGGACTGCAGTAGTGTGCTAGTTCATGAGGACCTTAAAGTGATATGGAATAGAAAAAAAATTGTAATGAAAAGGTCTATTTTAATTGTCTGCAGTGAGAGAAATGAAAAAATATAATGACAATAGAACAGAGATAAGTGTATTCAATTTTTAAAAATAATTTAATCAAAGATTCTGTTTATCATATGATGAACAAGGACATTTATTTTTAAAGCAAGATATTTCCCTAAAGTATCACTTTAAATGGATTCATGTAAATATATTCCTTTTTTGTACTATGGTGAAATAACAGTAACCAACTGTGCTCAAATAAATAAAAAGCAAATGTTATTAACTGAAAAATTGCACTGCTCTGCCATATATTATTTTCACATTCAGCATAAGGACACACAGAGCTTGAGTATAATCAGAAGAGGTACTGTAAAACATATTTGTGATACCTCCTAACCTAACCCAAACCTAAGTGAGAGATTGGTGCATCTTATGAATTAAACATAATTTCTGATTTATGTTCAGTTATCCTTATATCAAAAGCTATAGTTGCAGAGCAGTGTCATTGTGAATTCATTTAATGATATTGATGACACATCTAGCCTGGGGAATGCAAAATAACAAGCAGTGCATAGCATGGTTTTATAAATCACTCCTGTAGAGTAGTTAGGCAATAAATAACAAGTCATTAATCCACTCTAAATTATACTCAGATACTTAAATTATGTGTGCATCGGATTGTAAACAGCTGTCATTTCTGGTACAATGATGGAAGTGACATAAAGAAATTCTATCAAATGTAATTATGTAGACCAGAATTCACAATTAATCTGTTTTGGAGTCTTCCTCATTTTCTCCTTAAAACAGGAATACAATCTCAAAGAAAAAGTAGAAAAACTCTATCTTTGATGTTATTCAAATTCTTAGCTAAGCAACTGCACAGGAGCTTTATTAAGTGCTAGAATTACTGAGCTATCCTTTAAGTTCTGTAAAGAGCCAGTTAAACTGCAGACAGGTTTTTACTTCAGAAAGTATCTAGATAATCAGGATTAGGCTCGCTACTTTCAAATGGGTCAGATTCTGATACTCTGATAATAGTATCTTAACTCCACAAAAGGTTCCATGCCATATGACAAGCACTTCACAAGGATTCCAGATGACCTTACTGGGATGAACAATTCAGCAAAACCTACATGAATTCATAAACCATTTCAGTATTGCTGAATCTGAATTTTTCACTGAAATGTAATTTTGGATGACCAATTTGACCCAGTCCTAGGTGCAATATCTTTTAAATGTATCATATTAAAACATCTACATGGCAACCTATTGATTTATGTTTACAAGACTGGAGATAACCACAGTCAAGGCTTTTCCAAATAAATACTAGATACTGGTATTATTACATGGGCTCAACACCCATCATTCCATTGACTTCAGTGAAGACTTTATAAAGTAACTGAAAGCAGAATCTGCTCCAAAGTATTCAAATAGTGGATACATTACTGGGGAAGAACCTCAGCTTATGTAAAGCTGGTCCATTTATAAAACTGGTCAGAATAAAGTATATAAAGAAGTCAAATTTAGAGCATCCAAAATAGAAGTCACTTGCCTCTTTTCTAGCTGCTATTCTAGTTTTGACATAAAATGCTGTAATGCAGAACTAACTATAGTAAATGTTATATTTTCCATACTTTGATACAATGGCTAATAATCAGTCAATAATCATAGATGCTATACAGTACTTAGTTTGATGCTGTTTTGGTAAGACTACTGCTGTTTTAACTCCATTCGCATAGAATCTGAATGCAACATGCAGTCAACTTTCAGCTGGTGAATTCTCTGTGGCATGAGCACAGCTGTGGTTAAAAGTACCTTCAGCCTTAGGCAAATGCTCTCTTAGTGAGAGTATATCTGCAGAAATGCACAAGCTTGAAAGGTATTATTACATTGCCATTTATTATGCTAATTTAGTTACAGATCTGTCAGAATTTCATTATAAATCTTATTTCCAAGGGATTCATCGATCAACTGTGAAATATATTCTGGGAAAAAACTTACACAGAAAAGAAGTCCTAATAACATTATTATTTCAACAATTAAAAAGCAATCAGGCTGATTGGCCTGGGGGTGGAGGAGTGCCAGGGCATCCGCGGACTGGATCCATCCACTTGGAGGGCCAGATCCGGCCCATGGAGGCTCCTTTGCCCACCCCTGTCTCAGACTCTTACGGGCTGAAAGTCATGTTATATGTTGCTGTGAAGTAAGAGTTCCCATAAGTTCCCATATTTGACCAATGATCTCAATATCATGTTACAGTATTATTATCTTCCTCAGCAGTATTATATAAACAAATAAATGTACAATTTCTTCAGTAGATATGCTAGGATTATATTCTTTGTCAAGGATAAAACCAGAACAATTTAGAAAATTAATTTAAAAAATGTAATGTATTTACAATGAATACATCAGTTTCTTGGGCAGGTACCTGAACAATAGTTCTGTATTATAATAGCAGGAATATAAAAAAGAGAAAGAAGCCACTTATATGCATTTGGTGCCATAATTGGACCCAATCAGATTTGAAAACAGAAATTCATAAGTTTAATCTAACTAAACAGGAAATATTCAGAGATAAAGATGAGGGAATACAAAAGTTTACTTACATGCTAAGCACACAGACTCACTGTGGTCACTTTGTGTGGTTGTGGTATGCTGGAGCAGAGTGGATGAAGCAGAGAGAACCTTTCCCCACCGCTTTGTGCACTTAGGAGAGCACTATGGGGATGAAAACCACATAGAACCGAGTCGCAGCTAATGGTTAGGAGAGCTGGCCCAGTATATGTGTATAGGGAATGAATGTTCCACCTTTGGACAGTCTGGTACAAGAGCTGTGTTTCTCCATCTCCAAGAGGCATTGTAATGTGCCTCTAGTCTCCTGCAATCCAGCAAGGACTATGAAACTTCTCATCCTTCCCAATGTGTAGCTTTTACTTGAGAGCCATAATTGAACCCCTTAACAAATTGAGGGGAAAGGCTGCTATAGAAACTGTTCTAATTTAATTATTCAAGGAACATAAAATGGAAAAACATTTTAGGAAAAACTCTGCTCAACTGCAAAGAAAAATATGTTTGCAAGATTGTACTATTGTATCTGAAAACATTCTTTGAAGTCCTTGCCTGGGCCAGAAATGTGAAAGCTTAGCTGCATCTTTTCTTCAGATCCAAAATAAAATGCCATCTTTGTCTTCAGTAGAACTTCTCTTTTTGACATAAAACAAAAGTGACACTCTCTCCCTTGAGAGTCGTGGGCCTCTTTCAACAGGGAAAAATGCTTACTGTGTTAGAAAATTGGTCATTAATTAAGAAATGCTTTATGCACTTGTGCAGGGGAGAAAAGGGAATTAGGTGCCTTTTATCTCCCTTAATTATTGGTCTGTGCACAATATGGGTACGTCTAGACCAAAGAGTTTTTCGGGAAAAGCTCTGCCACATCCAAGGAACATGTCTGCTTTTCCAAAAAAGAATTCGGAAAAGCAGATGTGTTTTTTTGGCATCCCTGTAATCCTCGTTCTATGAGGAAGAAGGGATGTTCTGAAAAAGGTTTTTTTCCCAACATTTGGCCCAGTGTAGACTGGCCAAATGTCGGAAAAGCCTCTTTCGAAAGAAAAGCGGAAAAAGATATGCAAATTGCGGTTTGCAATTTGCGTACCTTTTTCTGACTTTTCTTTGTAGTCTAGACACAGCCTAAGAGAGCAGGCACCATAGGCTCAGCGTTATGACTTCTATATACCTGGAGGAATGGGACGAGCCAGTGCTCTATTAGCCAGTGTACCAGCCATTTCAGTTGAACTGTCACAGACGGGAAAGTAAGCTGCACCAGTTGTAAGTCTACAGCAAGGGGGAAACAGGGATTAAATTCTGGCTGTGATTTACAATTCAGTGCCCAGTTTGCTCCTGCAACAACACACCTACATTCCGCCATTGACTTTGGTCTCACAGTCCATCCCTTTCTAAGTCTCATTATTCAAATGAACAGCAAATGGGAGGAAGTTGCATTTCTCACCAACTTACATATTAACAGTTAGTGTATAGAACTAATCAGAAAGAGGTGTGCAAAGAATGTCAAACTCTGATGGCCCCTTTACCCTTCTATACTGACAAATTAAACAAAAGAAAATTAAGGACAGCTACTGTCACTCCATGTAGTGACAATCTTCCTCCTTAAAGGGTATGTCCACACTTGAAATGCTGTAGTGGTTCACATGCAGCTCTAGAGTATAGACACTCACTACAATGATGGAAAAGGTTCTTCTTCCATCACTGTAATAAATTCCTGAGAGGCAGTAGCTAGGAGAACAGGAGGCATGTCTGTGCTAGAAAATTATTTCAAGTAACTTATTTTGAAATATTAACTCTCAAAATAACTATTTCAAAATAGGGTATGTCCACACTACAGAAAAACCTCAAAATTAGTCCGAGGCAGGCTCCCTTAACGTGGACGTGCTACCTCGACTTAGAGCCGCAGGAAGCACTGGTGAATAATTACTTTGAATGACTCTGGGGAGTAGTTATTTCAAGATAGCCTCAGTGAAGCATCCACACTACTGCTATTTTGAAATAACTATTTGAAAATAAGTTTTATTCCTTGTGGAAAAGAGGAGTTGTTATTTCAAAATAAGGGGCGTGGTAGTGTGGTAGTGTAGCTGACATCAGTACAACTCTCAGTGGAGGGAATTTTTCATGTCCATGAGTGACAAAGCTAGCTGGACCTAATTTTGAAGTTCATGGTCACACATAGCACTGCTGTGTGATGCAATATTATTTACACAATGTTAACTTACAGAGAGTGTTTACTAGTTTGTGGCCTTTTTGTTCTAAAGTCACTCAAAATTGCTTTGATTTATTAAACAAAATAGAAGACAATTTACAAGTGGACAGTAAGTAATAATATGATCTAATAGCCTGTGCTATTTCAAACACAATTAAAGGTCTGGCTAAAAATATCAGTGACCTTTTGAGCAGTGCCAGCTCTGGAATGAGAGGGACACTAGCTCTTAAGCCGGCCATTCCCCCCAAAGGGAAGTTCAGCCTGTCATGAAACAAGGGACTTGAAATCCCTGAAGGCTCCAACTTCACAGTCTGTATGGCATAACTTCCCTGGCAAGTGTAGTGGGAAGGATAAAACGACCATTCATCTCTCCACCAGGACTAACTCAAGCATGGACCTACCCCTACCGCAGCTCTTCATTTAAAGTGTGTTAGGAGTTAAGTAGGCAGGCAGCCTGGCTCAGTTCCAGTTCATGCTGGGTCCAGGAGCTCAGACCCCTGCTCCTGGACAGGGGCGGCTGCTACCCCTGTATCAGAAGCAGCAGCATGGGATGACAGACAGCTGGTCCAGGAGGGGAGCTGGTTTTTAAAATGGTTTCCCTTGCAGACCAGCTCCTGCCTTGCACCCAGTGCTGCTGCCTCTGATACAGGAGTTGGGCCGGATTGCACTGGCTGCCAGCCCCACTCCCGGGACTACAGAATAGGCAAGTAACTGATAAGAATTCATGAGGTTACTCGACTATTCAATTAATCAATGTTTAACATCCCTACAACAAAGTGATTCTACTTGTCTGATTCTATGAGGTCCTGAACACCCTTTTGACAGGTGCTGAGTAGTGCCACTCCTATTGACTTAGGACCGAATTGTGATGGCTCTTGAACAGCCATGCAGCATGTTGCAGGGAACAAGATATGTGGAGGAAGGATTGCAAAAGAAGCCTCTTCCATTTGCATTCCCGCAGAAAGACCTTCTGCCACACTAGTTCTTTCGCTTTAGAAAACACTGCTTGCTTCTGCTCCAACCCAAGAACCCACTCACCTGAGTAGGGGCATGGAAGAAAAGGAATGGCGCACCAAGAGAAACAATATGCTCTGCCCTAAGGGAGAGAACATAACCCCAAGCTCAACAAGCAGCCCTGAGACAGCCAGTACCTTATTAAGGGGGCAGGGATAGCTCAGTGGTTTGAGCATTAACTTGGGGATCCCAGAGTTATGAGTTCAATTCTTGAGCTGGCCATTTAGGGATCTAGGGCAAAATTTGTCAGGGATGGTACTTGGTACTGCCATGAGGGGAGAGGACTTGACTCAACTCAAGGTCCCTTCCAGCTCTATGAGATAGGTATGTCTCCATATATTATACTATTTAAAAAAAAAAAGCACACTCGTTCCTTGAGCAGCATGGCTTAGCACAGCTTCCCATACAATGCAGCCTTCTAGTCCTTACATGGGTAGTGGAGGCCAAGCACCCCTCAGAACTGGTCCCTAAAAGAATTTCAGTGGATGCCCTTAAAATTGTGCTAGTTCAAGCTTAGGCTGGAAGTTCAATTTCAGAGGAAGAGCTATTTGTCTTTCTATATGTCTGTACAGGGTGTGACCCTAAGAACAATTCCATGCTATTTGGCAAGCTGTGATCGTGGTATATACCCAAAAGTTGGCATGTAATAAATGTATCACTGGAAAAATAATAACTCACTGCTCATTGACATACTTGCATGATGCATGTGAACCCACAAAACACTACAGCTATGTGCTGGAGATACGTTTTTAAAATGTATTTGGCAAACATGTCTGGAACAAGCAATGCTTGTTCCAGACAAAGGGGTGTGATTCCATTTGCTGGAATGAGTCTCCAATGGAAATTAAGCAAGGAGTGAGCCAAAGCAATGAAAAAGCATATTTACATGCAAGGTAAACAAAACCATCAGGAAAACAGGCTGAAAGAGATCTCAGGATGTCTTCCTACCTCTTGAAGCAGGGCAATGAACATTGGTACAGTATAAGGTGAGAGGGGGAAAAAAACCATTTTACCATCTAAGCCTTGAGGGTCTAAAGCAGGGGTGGGTAATAATTTTTAATGGGGGCCACTCCAAGATTTTGGCAAGTGGTCAAGGGCTGCATTTCTACCGAGGGCTGCGAAATCTGCGACAGAAGTTGGGTGCAGAAGGAAGCTGGGAGTAGGGCACTGGGGTACAGGAGGGGGTGTGGAGTTTGAGAGGGAGTTGTGATCTAGGACAGAGGCTTGGAGTCCTAGGGGAGAGGCTCAAGGAAGGGTACAGTGTCTGGGAGGGAGTTGTGACCTGGCAGAAAGGGGAAAAGGAGTACAGAGGGTTTGGGTGGTAGCCTGGGGCAGGTAGTTGGGGAGGAACAGGGGTGAGTGCCAGAGGCAGGCTTTGTCTGGGAGTCATTTATCTAGGTGGCTCCCAGCCAGCAGCTCTGCAGGAACCTGAGCTGCAGTCACAGGCTGCTCCACATGGCTCTACTTCAGGCAGGGTGAGGTGAGGGAGGAAGGGAGGGAGGCAGGGAGCGATGAGGTTTCATTGGCTGGCCCCTCCTCCAGAAAAATGTATCAGCTCCTATTGGCTGAAAATTGGCCAATGGGAGCTGAGAGATTTTGCTGGGGGGCAGGACAAAACACAAAGCCTCCCTCCTCACTCCCCAGTATCCAGAGCATAGAGCAGCCACCTTTAAAGTGCAGCTGCAGCCACTGTGCTCAAGGGTTCCAGCGAGACATCCACAGGCTGCATTTGGTGGCTTCATGGTCCAGATCCAACCCGCTAGCTGCCTCTTGCCCACCCTTGGTTGAAAGAGACCAGAGCTCCTGAAACCAAAGAACTTTGGATCCTTCAACAAGGATGCTGAAGTCTCTAGGAACTGAGTTTAGGTAAAAAAGTTCATAGACAAAGACTATAACTTGTTGAAATTAAGTTTTAGACTTAGGCTATGTCTACACTGCAGGCTTCTTGCGCAAGAAGCTTTTTGTGGAAGAGATCTTCTGCAAAAACTTCTTGCGCAAGAGCGCGTCCACGCTGCAAAAGTGCATCAAAAAAGCAATGCGCTTTTGTGAAAGAGAACGTCCAGACTGTATGGACGCTCTCTTGAAGGGAAACTCTGATTGCTATTTACAGAATGGCAACCAGGGCATCTGTGCTTTTTTCAATTACCTCTCTTTGCGCAAAAAAACCCTGTTCCCCGTCCACATACTCTTGCATAAAAAGGAGTTATTCCTCTTAGAAGGAGGAATACCTACACTGGAAAACCCCTCTATTCTTTTGTTTTACTTGGGCAAAAACGCCCTTGAGGTGTGGATGCTCCATGAGTTTTTGCGCAAAAATAGTTGTTTTTGCGCAAATACTCTGTAGTGAAGACCTTGCCTCAGAAGCATATTTTTGCCTTTATTCTATTTTTATTCATTATACATAGTATCACAAACTTGTTTTACTTTGAATCAGTTTGGTGCTTTGAATGAAATAGACTGCTTGTAACTGAGCATAAGGCAATAAGCTTTTTGGCACTGTATCTTTGGCAAATTTAACATCTGCAATCATTCCACAACGGAACTGGCCACTACAAGGCAGACTGTTTGGGAGAAATTTGGGATGGGGAAAGGTTTGGGTCACCCTGGAAAAAAGAACATACAAACAGCCATACTGGATCAAATCAGAGATCCATTTGGCCCAGTATCCTGTTTCAGATAGTGCTTAGTGACAGTTGCTTCACAGGGAATGAAAGAATAAAGTAAATTAGGAGTGATCCACCCCCTGTTCTCTAGTCCCAGCTTCTGGCAGATGAAGGATGGGAGACAGTAATGGACTTCCATTAACTTACTTAGTTCTTTCTTGAACACAGTTCTATGTCTGGTCTTCACAACATCCCCTGGCAGTGAGTTCCACAGGTTGACTGTGTATTGTAAGAAAAGTACATCCTTATGTTTGCTTTACACCTGCTTCCTATTAATTTCAGCCAGTGGTGCCCTATTTTCCATGTTACGTGAAGCAATAAATGACACTTCCTTATTTACTTTTCCCACACCATTCATGATTTTATAGATTTCTATAATATCCCTCCATAGTAATTTATCTTCTAAGATTAACAGTCCCAGTCTTTTCCCAACTTACCTCAGATAGAAGCTATTCCATAACCTTTTGTTAACCTTTTCCAATTCTAATATATCTGTTTGGAGATGAGGCATCCATAACTGCACTCAACATTCAAGGTGTGAGCATTCCATAAATTTATATCATGGCAAGACAATATTTTCTATTCCTTTGTTCGTGGCTTTAAATATTGTGCCTACTATTATGACTGCTGCTACAAACTGAGCAGATTTTTATAGAAAACTAACCACGATGACTGCAAAGAGTGGTGACAGCTAAGTTAGACAACAATATTTTGAATGTATAGTTGGAATTTTTCCCATTGTGCATTACTTGCCACTTTCTAATATTGAATTTCATTTGCCATTTTGCCACTCAAACACCTAGTTTAATGAAATCCATTGATAACACCTAACAGTCAACTTTGGACTGAACTATTTTGAGTAATTTTGTATCCCCAGCACATTTTGCCTCCTTACTGTTTGCCCTCTTGCCAAGTTCATTTATTAGTATGTTGAACAGCACAAGTCCCAATACAGATCTTTGGGGGACCCCTGCTAAAGATATAGATTTTTGGGGGGCCCCCGTGAGGGGAAGGGACTGGACTTGATGACCTCTCGAGGTCCTTTCCAGTTCTATGATTCTATGATTCTATTTAACCTCTCTTCATTGTGAAATCTGTCCATGTATTCTTACCCTTTGTTCTCCTATCATTTAACCAGTTGTTGATCCTTGAGAGAATCTTTCCTCTTATCCCATGACTCCTTAGTTTGATTAAAAGCTTTTGGTGAGTGACCTCGCCCTCCCCTGTGATGTGGGACAGGGGCTGCTCCAGCTCAGCTGGGCCCACCCCACCGTGGACTATTCTGGCCAGGCTGGGCCAAGCCCGATGTGCCGTGGGTGGGAACTGCTCAGGCTGGGCCTGCCATGCTGTGGGCCCTGGCCTGCTCCAGCTGGGCCAACCATGCCTCGCCATGGGTGGGAGCTGTTACAATTCAGCTGGGCTGGAACACCCCCTGCCTGCGGCATGGTGCAGTGGGCCAGGCTGGGTTAGAGCAGCTCCCCACCCACAGCACAGTGAGCCTGGCCAGGCTAGTGCAGCCCCCTGCTCTCAGTGAGGTGGGCTTGGCTGGGCTGCTTCAGCCTAGCCAGGCTGCTGGTTAAACACTTACCCAGTAAGCATCACTTGGTAAGGGTGATGCTTACCAGGTAACTGGTTATACAGTTAGAACATAGGAACATAAGAATGGCCGTACTGGGTCAGACCAAAGGTCCATCTAGCCCAGTAGCCTGTCTGCCGACAGTGGCCAGCACCAAGTGCCCTGGAGGGGGTGGATCGAAGACAATGATCAAGTGATTTGTCTCGTGCCATCCATCTCCAGCCTCTGACAAACAGAGGCCAGGGACACCATTCCTACCCCCTGGCTAATAGTCTTTTATGGACCTAACCTCCATGAATTTATCTAGCTTCTCTTTAAACTCTGTTATAGTTCTAGCCTTCACAGCCTTCTCTGGCAAGGAGTTCCACAGGTTGACTATGTGCAGTGTGAAGAAGAACTTTTGCTTATTAGTTTTAAACTTGCTACCCATTAATTTCATTTGGTGTCCTCTAGTCCTTATATTATGGGAACTAATGAATAACTTTTCTTTATTCACCCTCTCCATACCACTCATGATTTTATAAACCTCTATCATATCCCCCCCTCAGTCTCCTCTTTTCCAAACTGAAAAGTCCCAGTCGCTTTAGCCTCTCTTCATATGGAACCTGTTCCAAAACCCCTAATCATTTTAGTTGCCCTTTTCTGAACCCTTTCCAAGGCCAAAATATCTTTTTTGAGGTGAGGAGACCACATCTGTATACAGTACTCAAGATGTGGGCGTACCATAGTTTTATTCAGGGGCAGGAGGATATTCTGTGTCTTATTTTCTATCCCTTTCTTAATAATTCCTAAAATTCTATTTGCCTTTTTGACCGCCGCAGCACACTGTTAACTATTTACATCTCTATTCTTCACTATAGTTTCAACCAATTTTTGTCCTACTGAAGATAGGCTTACCAGTTTGTCATTGTCAGGATCACTTCTGGAGCCTTTTACAGAAATAGGCGTTACATTTGCTAACCTCCAGTTATCTGATACTGAGGGTAATTTAAGTGATAGGTAACATACCAGTTAGTAGTTCTGAAAATTCATATTTGAGTTCCATAAGAGGTCTTGGGTGAATACCATCTGGTTCAGGTAACCAATTACTTGTTAATGTATCAATTTGTTCCAAAACCTCCTCTCAGCACCGTAACTAGGTATTTTTGCACCCAGGGCAAAATATTAATTATGCGCCCCGTCTCCTTAGGTTAGCACATCATGCTCTTTACTTTTGCAGCTTATTATTTTTACTTATTGAGTCTTTGCACCCCTGATTATGACACACCCAGGGAAGCACCACGCTTACCCTGCCCTTGTTACAGCCCTGATACCACTAACTGAACAGTTTCTCAGATTTGTCACCTAAAAAGAAGGATTTAGGTGTTGGGATCTTCCGATATTCTCCATAGTGAAGATCAATGGAAATAATTTATTTAGCTTGTTTGGAATTGCTTTGTCTTTGACGAGAGCTCCTTGGCAGCTTAATTGTTCAATAGCCCCACTACTTGTTTGGAAGGCTTCCTGCTTTTGATATACTTAAAAATATTAGTTTCTGCATCCTTAGATGGTTGCTCTTCAAATTCTTTATTAGCCAGCCTTACTACATTTTTACACTTGACTTGCCAGAATTTATGCGCCTTTCTATTTTCCTTAATAAGAATTGACTTCCAGTTTCTAAAAGATGCCTTTTTTGCTTCCATCCACCTCTCTTAGCCTATGTGGCATTTTTTTGATCCTTGGATTTATTTTTTATGTTAGGAACATATTTAGTTTGAACGTCTGTTATGGCGTTTTTAAATAGCCCCCAGGCAGTTTGCAGACATTTCATTTATGTGACTGTTCCTTTTCATTTCTGTTTAACTCACTTCCTTATTTTTGAAGTTCAAAGTTGAATGCTTCTGGGCTGTATTTCTTTGGCATTCCCTCCCATCCCAAAGAATGTTAAATATAATTATGGTCTTTATTACCTAGTGCTTCAGCTATATTCACCTCTTGGACCAGATCCACGAGGAGTAACGGTAGTTCGAATTAGAGATCCTAATTCGAACTACCTACTCCGTGCCACGTGTAGCCGCGGGCACGGAGTTCGACCTAAGGGGATTTAAAAATGGTGCCCGCCCGGCAAGATGCAAATGAAGCCCGGGATATTTAAATCCCGGGCTTCATTTGCAACTTCGAATGCCTACATTAACCACCCTAGTTCGAACTAGGGTGGTAGTGTAGACATACCCTAACTGCTCCAAGAAGCAGTCATTTAATGGATCTATAAATGTTCTTTCTACATCCCTTCCTGAGGTGACATGTACCCAGTTAATATGAGGATAGCTGAAATTTCCCATTATTATTGAATTATTTTGCTTATGTAGCCTCTCTGAGCATTTTACAGTCACTGTCACCATGATGATCAGTTGGTTGGTAGAATATTCCCACTATTATAATCTTATTTTTCAGGAATGGAATTTCTATTCATGCCACTAGATAACTGAGCAGTAGAAGCCAGGTAAAGCCTGCATGCATAGATGAGGGCTATTAGTGTCAGGACTGAGAGCCACGGGAGCATAGCATTTAAGGCACCCAGGACTCCAGGGCAAGCAATAACATGGCCCCTTACTGCCTGAGTTGAACTCCAATGTATCAGAGCACATTTTTGGTGAAATCACCATATAAATAACTCACAACAATAATGTTCTATAAAAAATAACTGGCTGAAATTAATAGGCAGCAGGTATAAAACAAACGCAGGGAAGTACTTTTCATAAAATACATAATCAACCTGTGGAACTCGCTGCCAAGGGATCTTGTGAAGGCCAGAAGTAGACCTATGTTCAAAAAAGAATTAGGTAAGTTAAGGGAAGTCCATTACTGGCTATTAGCCAAGATGCTCAGGCATCCTTCATCTGCCAGAAGCTGGGACTAGAGAATAGGGGGTGGATCACTCCTAATTTACTTTCTTCTTTCATTCCCGTGAAGCATCTGTCACTAAGCACTATCAGAAACAGGATATTGGGCCAAATGGATCTCTGATTTGATCCAGTATGGCTGTTTGTATGTTCTTTTTTCCAGGGTGACCCAAACCTTTCCCCATCCCAAATTTCTCCCAAACAGTCTGCCTTGTAATGGCCAGTTCTCTTGCGGAATGATTTTAGATGTTAAATTTGTTTCTCCCTTAAAGATACAGTGCCAAAAAGCTTACTACCTTAAAGCTCAGTTACAAGCAGTCTATTTCAATCAAAGCACCAAACTGATTCAAAGTAAAACAAGTTTGTGATACTATGTATAACAAATAAAGATAGAATAAAGGCAAACATATGATTCTAAGTCTAAAACTTAATTTCAACAAGTCATAGTCTTTGTCTATGAACTTTTTTACCTAAACTCAGTTCCCAGAGACTTCAGCATCCTTGCTGAAGGATCCAAAGTTCTCTGGTTTCAGGAGCTCTGGTCTCTTTCAACCAGGGGTGGGCAAGAGGCAGCTAATGGGCTGGATCTGGACCATGAAGCCATTGGATCCAGGCTATGGCTGTCTCCCTGGAACCCTTAAGCACAGTGGCTGCAGCTGCACTTTAAAGGTGGCTGCTCTATGTTCTGTATACTGGGCAGTGAGGAGGGAGGCTTTGCACTTTGTCCCGCCACCCAGCAAAGTCTCTCAGCTTCTATTGGCCAGTTTCTGGCCAATAAGAGCTGATAAATTTTTCTGGAGGCAGGGCCAGTCAATGAAACCTCATCCCTCCCTGCCTCCCTTCCGCCCCTCACCCTGCCCAAAGCAGAGCCACGTGGAGCAGCCTGTGACTGCAGCTCTTGGGTTGTGCCCACGAAAGCTCATGATACCATCTACATGTTTTGTTAGTCTTTAAAGTGCTAGTAGACTATTTGTTGTTTTTTAAGTTTTTCCAAAACACTGGTGCTAGTTTGTAATACGTACAGAGGATGAACATCATGTTGACTACATTATCTGAGGAAAATACATTTTCTACTCATAGTACTGGATCAAACAGATAATATTGCCAAATACAATGAGTTTTAGACAGTCTAGCGTTTTGGCTTTTTGAGATTTAAAATACAATTCCATGGCTAATGTTGTATTATTTTGCTCTTTACATTTTGCCAGATTCTGGTCTTGCACATTTGGGGAAAATTATCATATTTGCATGCCATGCAAGCATCTTTTAAGCCATTTTTACAGTGCTCCAATGTATTTTATGACGGAAAAACAACTTCTAGCTTATGAGCTCAAGAACTGCTAATAAGCAACTCCAGTTTTTTTAATTAATAAGGATGGTAAACCATTTTTATAAGTATTCATTAAATAATGCTAAATCAATCTTGATTTACACAGAATTTCAGTGGGCAGATACATGATGGTCACATTAATACTAAATTAATTTATTATGACCAGTGCTGTTACAGTGAATCATAAATGAATTCTTAATGAAGAGAAACTTTATATATTACCAAGAACAGGAACTGCCAAGAAAATCATTTATATACACCTTCCTTGTTATACTATACTGCTAACTATTAATATATTCAAAAACGTGAAAGGAAAGCATGAGTGTTTTAAAAATAAGCTTTTTCATGATATATATAATGGTGAGGAACAACTGTAAGGTTTTATTCTTTTTAAAGGTTCATTTTCCCCTTTATAAATGGAAGTTCATTATGATAGGTGTTAGAATAATTAAAAAGCTATTACTGTAGGGTTCAGGGATTTGTTTGTTTGTTTGTTTGTTTTTTAGCAACCAACCAAAAGAATGGAGAGTTTATAGGTGTCCTTGTCTCACTTTTACAACCTCTTTGTGTTTGACTTGTAGGTTTTAATGTGCATCATAACACCTCTCATCCTGCAGTAAAATAGTCTCTGGGGATCACTTGCAGAAAATAGGACACTGAGTCCATAATTAAAGTAATCTCTTTCCAGGCAGATGCTTCTGTTGGCTCTGTTATCACATATTACAAAAGGCATCTTGAGGCCTATAAAATGTGCAGCAAATGGCTTTGGAGATGAGAAACAGCAATTTTTCATCTAATTTTGATCCACAGACATGTAAGTACTGTAGTCCCACTTTTTGGTACGGAGCCAGATAACTATTGTGGTTGCTGAAATGAGCCTGGCAGTAACCAAAATTAAAGAGTACTTCAGCTTTTATCCTCAGTCAGGAAAGTTTTTTTGTAACCATCTTTGCGCTTAGCAAATAAGCATGCCATCTCAAATATGAGAGTTAATGCCTACATGTGGATTTGAAGAAAGGCTTTAGACAGCTTAACTCGTCATTCATATTCGCTACATATTTGCTTAAATTAAAGTCATAGTTCAAATTATGGTCCTAACATCTTCACTGCTTTGCAAAGTTGTCTGCAGCATTAATTGGAAACCTTTCTCCAGTTTATCTTTTCTAAATACTATTTTAGGACACTTAGGACATTGCTCTTTGAAATCTGTAAGTAGTTTTCTGCTAAGTAATTTGTTCATATCACTTCCTTTCCATAAACATTAATACTGATAAATGCTGGGGGAGCTTTGGGAGCACATTTTTTATTCCATATTAAGACTCCTGGGTTGTATGTAGCCAAAATTTGACCTCAAATTAGTAAAACACTGAAAATGAAAGTTGACTATCTTGTATTATTCATGTCTTCCTACTTCTTGTTTTAAATCCTCCCCTGCCTATGTGGGAAATAACACAGATTAGAGACCTGCTTGTTTTCAAGAGATTATAAATGTATTTCACAAAAGTATATTGAACAACATATATCTTATAACTTGATTCAACTGCATTATGCTGAGTTAAACTATACATAGTATATTAGATTTGTGCATCACTAAGAGCCAACAGTAATAGAGGAAAAATACTATGTTAAAAAAGATTACCTTCCATTTTAACAGTATCTATAAAATAATTATTACAGGAGTTGATATTAGGACATCAGCACTTATCAACAGTAACTACAAAATGGGGTTTGAAATGCTGCATTTTTTCTCATAAATATTATAATTTATTATTTATATCATGTAGTATGTAGGAGCCCTAGTCATAGACCAAGACCCCAGTGTGCTAGGTGCTGTGCAAACACAAAACAGATGCCTCTGTCCCAAAGAGATTACAATCTAATTAAGGAATGTTGAGTAATAAGGAAATAATGTGATTAGAGATGTGAAGGGTTAACCTTAATGGGTGAGATTTACTGGTTATGATTACCTGCTGGGGTCTGGAGCAGCCTGCAGCCTGTCCAGAGCAGCCCCCATCTGCAGTGGAGGGGCATTGCAGCTCCCCTGCCTGCCTCCTGTTTCATCAGTTAACCAGTTAAATACTGCATTTAACCAATTAATTGATTAAAGAGGATTTTACATCCCTAATTGTGATGCCTCAGATACGTGTATGGTCACTATTGGTAAATGATGACTTTTTTTTATAGTCACCACTGTAGGCAAGACTGGAACCATTTTCTAGGACATGATCCAAGACCCAGTTAGTAGAATGGAGTTTTTCTGTTGATTTCAGTGGGTTTTGAATCAGGACTATAGCATGTGTGTGGATGTACATGTCACAAGCTGTCCAGAAGAAATACATGAAAAAAAGACATTCCAAATGGTCTCAGATTAATTTAACATTCTGCGTGGCTGAAAAATTTTCAAGTGACAAATATCAATAATAATATTCATCCTGTTGACTCATATTTAGCTTGTGGTCCACTATGATTCCTAAATCCCTTTCTGCAGAACTCCTTCCTAGACAGTCACTTCCCATTCTGTATGTGTGACATGGATTGTTCCTTCCTAAGTGGAGTACTTTGCATTTGTCCTTATTAAACTTCATCCTATTTACCTCAGACCATTTCTCCAGTTTGTCCAGATTATTTTGAATTATGACCCTATCCTCCAAAGCAGTTGCAATCCCTCCCAGCTTGGTATCATCTGCAAACTTAATAAGCGTACTCTCTATGCCAATATCTAAATTGTTGATGAAGATATTGAACAGAACCAGTCCCAAAACAGACCTCTGCGGAACCCCACTTGTTATGCCCTTCCAGCAGGATTGTGAACCATTAAGAACTACTTTCTGAGAATGGTTATCCAGCCAGTTATGCACCCACCTTACAGTAGCCCCATCTAAGTTGTATTTGCCTAATTTATTGATAAGAAGATCATGCGAGACCGTATCAAATGCCTTACTAAAGTCTAGGAACTATGTACATGGAAACATGCAACAAAAACTAAATTAATTGTAATTCACACTGCTAGTTGTTTTCATGCAAGTCTGTGTGTGAACACTCTGGCTGCGTCTAGACTGGCATGATTTTCCGCAAATGCTTTTAACGGAAAAGTTTTTCCGTTAAAAGCATTTGCGGAAAAGAGCGTCTAGAGTGGCACGGATGCTTTTGCGCAAAAGCACTTTTTGCGGAAAAGCGTCCTTGCCACTCTAGACGCGGTTTTGTGCAAGAAAGCCCCGATGCCATTTTCGCCATCGGGGCTTTTTTGCGCAAAACGGTTCTCAGCTGTCTACACTGGTCCTCTTGCGCAAAAGCATTTGTGCAAGAGGGCTTTTTCCCGAACGGGAGAGTCATTGTATTTGCGCAAGAACACTGACGATCATACAATAGAACGTCAGTGTTCTTGCGCAAATTCAAGCGGCCAGTCTAGACAGCTGGCAAGTTTTTCCGCAAAAGCAGCCACTTTTGCAGAAAAACTTGCCAGTCTAGACGCAGCCTCTTTGTTTTAGAATACCAGTACCCTGTTTAGATATAATATATCTAATAAAATAGCTCAATGACCAGCTTAAGTTAAATGGAAATAGTGTGCTCATATTTCAGAACACAGAATGACTACATACAGACTTTCACTGAAAGAGCTCAAGATGTGATTAACAACAAATTTAAGTATTTTGAGTTCCAGTTTCCATGTAGACAAGCCTTGATTCAGAACAGTAGGATTTGCACTCTGCTAGAAATATTAATAACAGTACAACTTTATGACTTTCTCTGAAATTAATTCTCCAGTCAGTTATTTTGATTATGAAACCACATCATTTTGGCAACATATTAATAGCTGCAGAATGTAGAATATGAACTATGTAGGAGGAAGCAAAACAGATTAGCTAACATTTCATTTTTTATTGGTTGGAATTATTTAAAATAATAATACATGTTATTAAAAAAAATCCTTAATTTAGATGGGAAGAAGACCTCAGAGCCTCAAACAGTTTGAAAAACAATTAGGAAACATGTGATGGGATATACGTCCCATATTTTTCTTGTCCTGCCCCCGGTGAGCTGCCATAGAATCACTCAGGGGAGGGTGAAAGCCAATTTTTTACATGAGGAGCATAGGAAATGTGCAGAGGGTTCGGTCATTGGAAAACCAATGCATCTGGTACTAATTTAAGTTTTGCCACTAACTTCAATGGGCCCTGTATGTAATTCCTTGACTATTGGGGGACATAAACTTCAAAGAAATGCCCTTTTAACAGACTGAGGTGAAACAATCCATTTTCTTGCTTGTGTTGGACTGGCATTATTTGCTTACCATGAAGTCTCCAGCCCTCAGATATACATAAGAAGCCCTTCTGAATACTACATTTCAAATTAATCTCTGCTGTACATCATCCAAAGGAGAAGGGAGAAGAAAATATCATTCAGTGTTGCTGGTGCATGTCTAGAGTAGGAACGGAGCATCCTAATGTGATTTCTACTAACTATATAAACAAACCAACCAACCAAAATTTCAAGCAAAACCTAAATTGAAGTACTAAAATGTAAACAAACAAAAAAAAATACCCTAGAAGATTTACTTGCATTGGTTGAGTCCTTAACTCAAATAAGTTTTGCTTTTCTTCATTTAAATCATTTTTCTGGAGTAGGGTGGGGCTCAGTATATAGGCTGCCCTAGAGAAGAGAGGACAATCCCAGCCCTCTCTCACTGGAGCAGTTTGGGGCCTGGTGAGAAGCACCTGTCCAACGCCGTTGCAGCTGCAGTGGGCACAGCCGGGGGAGGAGTGCATGTCCTCCAACTGGCAGACAGACACACACAAACAGAGAAACTCTCTGAAATATATAAGTACATAGTTGTCCCTTTCTCCACCCCAACCCCTGCTGGCCCAATGGGGTTATAGCTGTGCTGGTTCCCATCTCTGGCCCCTTGCTGCCCCCCTGTGGTCATTCTACAGTACAACTATCCCTACTACCAGACTCCTCCCTTTCTACTTTATGAGAAATTGTTGAATTCTAGACACATCCCATTGTCCTGACACAACCAAACACATGTGCTGCTTTAAGTTATGATAAGAGGAAGCGGCATTCCAAATTTGGTAGTCCTAGCTCTTACCATTTAGGAGGAGTTCTTGATCAAACAGACTCACAGACAGATGGACAGACACACAAACAGATGCACAAACTCTCTCAAATATATAGTCGATTGGTAGTCTGTGTCTATAGCATGACCATCACATATTTAAGTGTTTTGCTGGATTGAAGCTTTGCAGTACTTTGCAGAGTGGAGTTTCAAATATTAATTCTACAAAAATAAAACATTTAGCAAAGTTCTTTTGCAAGAAGTCCAATGCCTCCCACAGATGCATATACACAATGCTCTTCTCTAAAACTCATCCATGCATGTGTTTGTCATCCAAGAGACCACATTAAAATTATCTGACTCACTCAACTGTCTATAGATGTATCTCAAAGCTATGACCTTATAAAAGAGTTCTGTGCATACATTCTATCTGGATATGGAAATCATTTTATGTAGAAATGGGGGCTAGTTTCCTATCCATCTGGGATGTATGTTTGTGTGTGTCATGGGGATGGAAAGGAATAGACCATAGCTTTATGTATTATTCATTTGTATGATTTCACAGTGCTATTCACTCAATGCTCAAATCTTCCAGTTAGAAACACCGAACATTTCCCCAACAGTCAAGCAATTTTCACTGCATGTCCATCTCAGTGAGCTTAATTCTTCTAGGGCTCATCTTCAAAAGCCAAATTACCATCAAAATATATCCCACCCAAGTAATGGGTACATTTCTCAATGAGGAATAAATTAAAGTATAATCTCAGCTTCTAAAATTCCCAAATATACATTTGTGAGAAGGGAAGTAACCTCATCGCAAGTGATTTACTATTTGGACTCTACTAGCAAAAAATGTTCAGCTTCCATTTTCTCTCATGCAGAAGGCACCAAGGTCAAATATGTAAATCATGCAAATTTGTAACAAAACATTCAAAGGCAACACTAAACAACAGACTCACACTACAGTACAAATATATGATATACAAAAGTTGCAGCTTTACATAGGAGAGAGCAGGAAATCAGAGAAAAACAAACACTGTCATGACATTTTTGCAATTTTTATTTTTGGCACTTCATGACTCAATTGAAAGGCAGAATTTATCCTTTACAACCAGTAGAGAGACAGATAAAACCTATGTCTATCATTTGAGCTGAGTCCAAACAACTTTTGACAGAACTGGCATGTCCTTTTCTGTCATTTTTCACATGCTCACTCTTCCTGATCTGGGCTGATGTGAGCATATTGGGTCATGTCAGGTATTTAGCTGATTCTGCATCCCCTGGCACAAGACAGCACCATGCCATTTATGGTACAAAATGGCCCTTTTTGTGAGACCTTTGAGAAAGAATTAAATTACTGGACAATCCTCCAAGAGTGAACTCTTAATGAATAGCTTCCGTCCTCCTCAGAAGAAAAGGCAAAATAAGCTGTAAGATGTCACATATCTGTTCCCTTTATTTGCAGTCCTTTATCACAGAGCTACTAAGGAAATTTTTGCTTTTTTTTGGTTAGAAAACATGGATTTATCCAAACTGAAGTTTTTCAGAAATGTATCAGTCGTGATGACTTTTTTGTTGGGAAAGAATTCTCAGGTCTGGGAAGGAGCAGTTGGTCAAAACATCAGAGTGAGAGAAGAACAGTCAATAGCTCAATGATTACAGCTGTCAACTGGCATGTGTGAAATCCAGATTCAAGTCTGTGCTCTGCTTGACTGGGAGCAGAGACTTGAACTTGATTCTCCCACATCCCCACTAAGTCTCCCAACCACTGTGTTATTCTGGAGTAGGTGGGTCACACTCTCTTCTGCTGATGCTGTTACACTTTATAAATAATGAAATAGTCATTGGACCAAAGGGAGACTAACTATAGCTCAGTGTAAAGTTAAAAAACAACAAATGGTCTGGTAGCACTTTATAGACTAACAAAACATAGATGGTATCATGAGCTTTCTTGGGCATAGTCCACTTCTTCAGATGACCGGAGTTTTCCGTGGTTAGGGTACTGAGTCAGTCACAGTAGAAACCTTAACCTGATTCTCCCACATCTAGGATATCCTGGGATGACTACAGGGGTGTAGGATTTACAGTTTTGTTCAATACCTTTCATCACTCCCTCTGTAAAAATTGTTCCAAAACCACTGGGGGTCTCTGTTTTTTCATGAAACTTTTCAGAGGGTCTCTGTTTCATCCCAGCATGGAACAAAATCAAATGGCAAAACCTTATTTTTTTCACAGAACAGAACCCTTGTTTACCCAGCCAGCCCCACTTTATTGCTCTCAATTGATCAACCCATTTAGCAGCTCTTGCCCTTGGACAATGATGTGGCCTGTATAATAGCCTTGTAGTGGTGGAGAATTCCATGCTTATGTTGCCTAGGAGCTCCCCAAATCATCAACGCAAACTTTTAAAACAATCTAAAGAGAGGGATCCAAACAAAGTCAAAGTTTTGATTCTCAAAATTCAGTCCCTTCTATATGCTCGGTCAGCACCAGAACTGCTATCACATTACAAGACCATACACCAATTAGATTGGTCTAGTCTATGGGCTCAGTTCACCACTCCATCTGAGGAGATGTGCTGCATGTAGCCTGTGCCAGCTCCCCTGCTTCTGAACCAGCTCGCCTGAGCACAAATTAGGGCAACTGAGTACCAGCTTGAACTTGCATCACTGGCAGAGGGCCCCTTATGCTAGTGGAAGATCAGGTGTAGTGGAGCTTTGCCACCTGCCCTCATCTCTGTCCCCTCTTCATACGCATGATGCCCATTAGCAGAGTTCCCACAAGTGCAGAGGAACATTCAGGGGTATGGAGAGAGAGTGTCACACTGCCCCACTCCAACCCCAGCCCAGCTCCAGGCCACCCCCAGCCACAGATCTACTCTGTCCTGTGTTCTGCTCCCAGCCCAGCTCTGCCCCCATTTCCTTTCTGCCCCAGGCCAGCTCCACCTCCAGCCCCAACTTCTCCTCCATTCCTAGTTCAGCACCAAGCTCCATCGTCAGCCCAACCTCCTCTGCTGAGCCAACTGGGCAGTAATGGGGGGTAGGGAAGCATGGACAGATTCCATTAATGTGGGGGGCATGACAACTCACTATTGTCTCAGACTGTGGGAATTCTCCCCCGTCATTTCCAGCTGCTTTCAGGCAGTGCAAAATAAGCATTGTTGGTGGACCAGAGATGCAAGATCAATCTCTGCAGAATCAGTGAGCTCTAAGCTGTTTGGGGATCATATTTAATAGAACCATGCAGATACCATGTACGGTAGTTAGCAGTTACTGCTCACTGAGAAATGCACAAACACTGAAGATAAAGGAAATAATCTGGGCATGGCATCAAAATGAGACCTGTTTAGAGCCAAGTTCCTAATCAACTACTGGCATGTGTTTTTTTTCAGAAATGCTTCACATAATGTTGATTGGCAGCATAACAAAGCTCATTTCAAGAGAAGAGTTTAAAGAAGGGGGAATGCTTTGTTTGAGACTCATCACAGTTCCACAAAACAAATACCAGAAGGAGCAAACACTCATGTTTTCTTAAAAGCATGCTATCAAGAACATTGAAATATAAAACAGCTGTTTGGACATATCTGCAGAATGAACGACGAGCGAAAAGTTAAGACCCTGGTATTTGGCATAATGGATAGTCCGAATAGGAGAGGCAGACCCTACGAGAATGGGTAGATTATATAGTAGATTGGTGTGGAGCTAGTCTACGGAAACTAAGCCACTCTGCACTGGACAGGGAAAGATGGAAGGAAATAGTGAGGGAGGCATTGGACATCAACAGGCGTTGAGCCCATGGTTGCTGCTGCTGCTGCTGCTGCTGGAATATTGGGTTATTATTTGTCACACTCTTAGGATCTAGCACGTGGTTCTTAATTGCAAACAGCAGCAGAAAGAAAGGTATTCTGGGTTCATCATTCGTGTCTTATGTTTCATCAAATATTCTAACATAATTCTGCAGTTCCTGTGCTGCATATCCCCACAATGATGAACAACTGTGGGCAATGATTATGTTAATTGGCCAGTGTACCATACAAAGTTTGCATCCACTTTACCTATTTACTGAAAGGCCACCAGACTCTTCCTTGAAAACACACATGGCAGTAGCTCATTCTGGGAATAAAGCAGCAGAATCTATGTATTACACGATTTAATATATTGTTCAGAAAGCAGCTATTGTTGCACACAACTGGCATAACAGTGGAAAGGGTACTTTTCTACATGGACAACAGTAGAACACATTTTCTGATCCTGAAACCTTATATCATTTCTAACAAGAAAGTGAGAGTTGAAAAAAGTAGCCTTAATTCAAATAATAACACATGGTGCTGTTGAAAAATAAACTAGAGAAAATATGGGAAAGCTTCAAACTCTGAGTGGCCCTTTCTCATCTCACAAAGTTAAGGCTGGTGAGAATTTCTTGAATTGATAGCACTTTGTATTTCAGAGACACAATGTGGTGCCCATCCAGTGGATGGCACAATGCAGTAGGATTGAGGAAAACTGAATTCTGGTTCCAGCTATGCCAATATCCTGCTGTTTGTTATAAGAATGATCATGCTTCGTTGTTTGACTAGTGGCAACCCTGGAGAAAAATGTCTAATCACATTGTTAGATGTACAGAAATTTCTTGGCAGACAATACATCAGACCCACTAAAGGATATGTTACTGTATTCTGAATGGTGATGCTGTAAAAATGGCATTGTAGAGTGCCATGTTCATTGTATCTAAATGAGTCCAGACCAAATGTTGCCTCAGTTTACAAGCTAAATGCAGTTTTTACTGGCAGTCCTGGAAATTCAACCTGGCCTCTAGAATCAAGCTGAGTTCTTTTTAAATTTTGTACCAAAATAAAAGTAATAATGGATCTGTAGGCTAAACTTTGTTCTGTAATTACAATAAAATCTTGATGTCTTCAAATTATGCTCTCAGTGACATGTGAAACCCCATTTCTGTCAGTATGGTCGCACAATCGGACCTGATTGGAACTTAATAAACAAATCAGCTAATGATGCAGAAGATGGAAAAGAATCCAACTCTATCTCCCTTAGGCTTTGTCTCCACTTGCCACACTGGAGCTCAATCTTCTGGAGTTCTATTTAGCAGGTCTAGTAAAGACCTGCTAAATCGAACGCTGAGCATGCTTGATTTGGAGTGCACTGCTGGGGATATCAGCAGCAATTTAAAGGGTCTGGGACTCTGGCCACTACAGCTGCTCAGTAGCGAGAGTGGCAGCCAGGAGTCCCAGGCCCTTTTGAGACCCTGGACCCCAGGGCAGTTGTCCCCTTCCCACCAATATTGGAAGGACTGCATACATATGTACATACCCATGAGCCTGACTTTAGTTTGTATGGACACCTTTTGAAGGCTTAACTTTGCTACTTTAGCGTTCTTTCAATGTTATTTTTTTATGTAATAAATACTATTGGATACATAACTTTGAAAGTATTCTCCCATATTTCTTTTGGTTGATTATTTTTAACAAACTAAAAAGGCAGTAAAGAGACTATCTTAAATGACAGTTTGGCTTAGTGGTTTACCAGCACATTGTGGTTCGCTCAGACAGTATGTCACTTTTCCACTATGGTTAAAGGACTAATATAGCAGACTGTGTAATTTCTTGGTTGCTTGTTCAATATTTCCACAATTCTCATCATGGGGTTTCTATAAAGGTTTTAAATAGGTAACCAGGCTTTTAAATCACTGCCTTTATTTTATGTATTGTTTGTACAATGTATTTCAGGTTCATACACAGATGCCAACTAACATTAACAGTCTCAGACACATAGACATGCAAATTTCATTTCTGAAAGATAGTACTTAAAATTTCCCAGAAGGGAGTGTGTTATTAGGGGATTATAGTAACATGACCACATTGAAAAAGCATATTTGATTTCCTGTAACTCCACTTTAAACTAGGAGTGCCCATCACCTTTTCTGCAGATAGCTAAATTACATTTTAATTTATTGTCTATGAATTGGGTCTGTTACAAAATTAGGGCTAAATTCTACCCTCCTTCAGCAGTACAGTTGTCTGCACAACTATTTGGGAAAATACTACTACCTGCTGCATCAGATAATCGTACCTCAGGGTGGAATATACAGATGCTAATCTATCCCTTAGTAAATTAGTGTTACAGGCAGCTTCAATTACGGGAAAAAATGAGGTAAGGTACTTTATAGGACCACAGCTATTTCTGCCATTTGCACATGGGTGTACCCATTATCTACACACAATTCCATTAGTTGTGCAAATCTGGTGACAACATTATTAGAAAATAAGAGTAGTATTTTGTTAGATTTAAGATGAATGGGATAATACACTATCTACAGATTCAGGAAGACAACACTCCATCAATTAACAAATTCAGTTTGTATTTGAAAGGACTTTTTATGACCATAAGGTCTAAAATATGTTTTTTTTAAATAATAGCTTTCATTCTGCAGTCAAAATTGGTCAGGAATGCTTGATAAATAATTAAATAGGTAGTAATGACCCACAGAAAGGTGGTTAATTCACTGGTTTAATCTCCAGGCTAATGTATATGTTACATTCAGTGTGTTTATAGCAGCTATAACAATGATACTTCCTTCAGTGATTAATTAAAAATAGAAATGTATGACATATATTCTTTTCTGTGTGTGTGGAAGTATATTTTTCTGTAACTGACTGAATATTGCTTTATAATAATGTAATTAGAGACATCTGTGGTAAAATATTCCAGTGATTAAAGCACAAATTGCCATTGCAATATAGGTCATCCTTATCACTTTCACAAATTAGTAAGTGAAGTTATCTATAAAAGCACCAGTTTTAACAATCTAAGTTATAATGTTATATATCACCTTGCAAGGGGGCTTAATTAGGTTAGTGTGAACTCAAAGATAGCGAAGTTACTCACCTTGGTGCAGTAACTGTCGTTCTTTGAGATGTGTGTCCCCGTGGGTGCTCCGCTGTAGGTACTGGGCTTGCCCCAGCACCGCAGTATGGAGATTTTTCACAGCAGTAGTTTGGCCGGACCGCGCATGCGTGGGGAGCATCTCGCGGCATTCGCGCCCTTTCGCGCTGCTCGGTCCGGTCTCAGCCAGTTCCTCAAACCCGCCTCAGGATCTGGAAAATAGAAGGACACAGACTCCGAAGTGGGGAGGTGGGCGCGTAGTGGAGCACCCACGGGGACACACATCTTGAAGAACAACAGTTACTGCACCAAGGTGAGTAACTTCACTTTCTTCTTCGAGTGATGTCCCCGTGGGTGCTCCACTGTAGGTGTCTGCACAGCAGTATCCCCCCACCCCGTATAAAGGTAGGTGGGATTCGGAGCCCCTATTTATTAGCAGATGAAAGAACTGTGGCTGCTACCGAGGTATCAGGTAGCCATCTATGCCGGACAGTGTAACGCTTTACGAAGGTGTGATAGGATGCCCATGTGGCTGCCCTACAAATATCTGCAAGGGGAACACCTCTCAGAAAGGCAGTGGAGGCTGAAATGGCTCTAGTGGAATGGGCTCTAGGGCGTTCGGGGAGCGGTATTCCCCGTATGGAGGGAGTAGCATTGGGTTATGCAGGACACAATTAGGTTAGCTATTCTTTGAGATGAAATGGGCTCACCTTTGGAATGCTCGGCCAGGGACAAAAGGAGTCTGTCTGTCTTTCTAAAGGTCTTAGTGCAGTCTATATAGAAAGCTAAAGCCCTACACACATCTAGAGTATGGAGAGCCGCTTCCTTTGGAGAAGCATGTGGCTTGGGGTAATATGAAGGCAGTATAATGGGCTCATTGTCGTGGAAATCGGAACAGACCTTAGGTATGAAGACTGGGTGATGCCTAAGGATGACACAATCTCTCTGGAAGATGGTGTATGGAGGTACTGCCATCAGCACTGATAGCTTGCTGACTCTGCACATGGAGGTAATGGCGAATAGGAATACCAACTTCTGGGTTAGCAGCTGAAGGGGTATTGTGGCTAACGGCTCGAAAGGCAGGGCCATGAGGGTTCGTAGGACTAGGTCCAAATCCCACAACGGGGGAGGTGCCCGAAGGGGAGGGTTCAAATTTGTTAGTCCTTTGAGGAACCTCTTCGTGAGGGGATGAGCAAATACAGAGAATCCCTCAATTGGTTGTCGAAAAGCTGCTATTGCCATGAGATGAACTCTAAGTGATGCTAAGGTCAGTCCTGTTTGTTTCAGTTCCATTATATAGTCCACTATGTTGTGGACAGGAGTAGTGAGAGGGTCGATGTGGTGGTCAAAACACCAGCTGGTGAACCTTCTCCATTTTGCAAGGAAGGTATTTCTTGTATTTTGTCATCTACTGTGTATCAGGACCTCTTTGACATGATCTGAGCATAAGGTTTCGGCAGCATTCAGCCAGCTAGGTACCATGCTGTGAGGTGGAGTGTGCGAAGCTGTGAATGAAGAAGGCAGCCGTGGTTCTGAGTGAGTAGGCCCAGAAACAGTGGTAGCTGGTAAGAAGGATAGTGAGATAGTTACAGGAGGAGAGGGAACCAGTGTCGCCTCGCCCATGCTGGAGCTACCAATATTATCGTGGCGTGATCCATCTTGACCTTCTGAAGCACTCTTGATATGAGTGGTATGGGGGAAAATGGTACAGTAAGGGACCGTTCCAGCTGATGCGGAATGCGTCCCCCAGCCAGTGGCGACCGAGACCTGCTCTGGAGCAATAGCTGCGACATTTCCTGTTGTTGTAGGTCGCAAATAGGTCCATGAGTGGTATGCCCCAATGGCGAAAAAGGGAGTAGAGGACTCTGCGGTGAAGCTCCCATTCGTGATCTGGCACAAAGTTCCTGCTGAGGGAGTCTGCTATTGTGTTGTTGATGCCAGGTAGGTATGATGCCACAAGCATGATGCAGTTGGCAATGCACCAGTTCCAGAGTCGGACCGTCTCTGCACATAGGGATCATGAACGTGTGCCCTCTTGGCGATTGATGTAGTACATTGTCGCTACATTGTCTGTCAGGATCTTTACTGTGCAGTTGCGTATTTGGTTGCGGAAATGCTTGAAAGCATTGGTGACAGCCCTGAACTTGAGAAGATTTATGTGGAGTAACGTCTCTTGGGGTGCCCAGCGGCCCTGTATCGAGACTCTGCCCATGTGTGCACCCCAGCCCAGAAGGGAAGCATCTGCAGTAATCTGATATCGTGGTAGTGGGTGGTGGAAGGGCACGCCTGACAGCAAATGCTTGTCTGTGGTCCACCATTCCAGGGAGGCGATGATGCTGGGTGGTATACTCACCACCCTGTGCACATCTGGAGTGGTGTGGTTGTGAACAGTAGCCAGCCAATGTTGAAGGGCGCGGAAGTGTAGTCTGGAGTGGGAGACTATGAAAGTGGTTGTGGCCATATGGCCCATAAGCTTGAGAGCTGACAGTACCTGAACCCTGTGGTTGGCTCTGAAGGTATCTATCAATAGCTGGATTGAATGAAACCTGGCCACTAGTAGGAATGCTCTTGCTACTTTGGTGTCTAGTCGCGCTCCAATGAACTCTAGTCTTGGGTAGGTTGTAGTGTAGATTTGTCCTCGTTCACGAGTAGGCCGAGGGAGTGGAGAATTTGTCTGGTGATGCTGAGCATCATGCCTACTTGCGACGAGGTCCGAGCTTTTATGAGGCAGTCGTCTAGATAGGGGAATATGATAACCCCGTTGCGTCGGAGGTGAGCGGCTACTACTGAGAGTACTTTTGTGAACACTCTGGGAGCAGCGGAGAGTCTGAATGGTAGGACGCAGTATTGGTAGTGATCTTTGCCAACAGTAAATCGGATAAAAAATCTGTGTGCGGGATGGATCATAATATGGAAATACGCGTCCTGTAGGTCGAGAGCAACAAACCAGTCATTTTGATCCAAGGATGGGATTATAGATGCAAGGGTTACCATCAGAGGTATTTATTTAGTTGCCTGAGGTCCAATATTGGCCTCCATCCTCCTGTTTTCTTTTGCACCAGGAAATAATGGGAGTAAAACCCTTTCCCTCTGAAGTCATCTGGTACCCTTTCCACCGCACCAATCTGCAGTAGGTGATTGATCTCGGTACGGAGTAAATCTTCATGAGAAGGGTCCCTGAAGAGGGACGGGTTTGGAGGGGTTGTGGGTGGGATGGATAGGAAGGGTATGGCATAACCGAATTGGATTATCTCTAGCACCCATCTGTCGCTGGTGATATCTGCCCAGTGATGATAGAATGGGCGAAGGTGATGGTGAAACAACGGGGTGGTTAACGAGTGGTTGAAAAGTTGATGAGACTGGTTGCTTGCTCCCGACCAAGCAGTCAAACCTGCTGCCTGGTGTTGGGTTGATTCTGTGGGCGATTATTCTGGTTGCGGCGTCTAGGAGGCCGGTGACGTTGGCGCGACTGGTCTAAAGGTCGATGTTGTTGTTGCCACTGTTGGCTGGTGTGGGTATAGTCGAAGCGTCTCTACGGAGTGTAGTGCCTTCTCCTATATGGCGGAGTGTACATACCGAGCATTCGCAGGGTTGACCTGGAGTCTTTATTGGAATGTAAACCCATGTCCGTCTTTTCTGCAACGAGGTTATCTTTCTCGAAGGGTAAGTCCTCTACTTTCGCTTGCAGGTCTTTGGGGACTGCTGCCAACTGGAGGTACGAAGCCCTTCTCATGATGACTGCAATGGCTGTGGCTCACGTTGCAGTGTCTGCTACATCCAGTGCTATCTGCAGGCTGGTCCTGGTGGCAGCGTAACCCTCCTGGACAACGGCTTTTAAAATGGGCCTTTTGGATTTGGGTAATGATTCCATAAGAGTTGTCGGCTTGGAATAATTATTGAAATTATGGTTCGATAATGTGCCAAATAGTTGGCTATTCGGAGAAGAAGCATTGATGACATGTAGACCTTTCTTCCGAATAAATCAAGCCTTTTTGAGTCCTTGTCTGATGTTTGATTTCTATATTGCTGCACCCGTGCTCTTTGTTGCGCCACATCAACCACCAGTGAATTGGGATGCAGATGGGTGAATAAAAATTCTGATCCTTTAGGTGGCACAAAATATTTCTTATCTGCTTTTTTATTGGTTGGTAATGCGGAAGCTGGAGTTTGCCACAATTCGTTGGTGACCTCTAATATGGCCTCATTCAAAGGGATGGTCAATTTTGAAGTATGAGGCGTCTGGAGATTCTTGAGGAGACAATGCTGTTTCTCCTTGATCTCAGTAAGCTGAATCTCCTGGGAGACTGCCACTCTTTTAAAAAGGTCCTGGAATTGCCTGAAATCGTCAGGGGGAGAAGTATCCCCTGGGATAACTGCCTCATCTGGCGAGGATGATGATGGATCTGTAGGCAATCTCTCAGGCTGGTGCACCTCCGCTGTCACAGGCTGCTCCTCCTCCAGATCAGACTGGGGAGGGGGGGAAGGTGGAGACATCGGGCCCTGAATTGACTGGGGTGGATCGGTTATAGGTGAGTGCCTGGAAGATGAGTAGCGAGTCCTTGATCTAGGGGCTGATCTGGAAGTGCTATCATAAGAGCGGTGGTAAGGTGAATAGGTCCTGTAGTATGTGTGACTAACATAATGGTCGCGGTAGTAGTATGAAGAGAGGGATGGGGAGCGATCATAACAGTGTGATCTGCTGTACCCTGTTCTGTAAGAGTAGTCAGGAGAGCGAGGTGACAGTGATGAAGAGTAAGATCTCCATGGTAAAGGAGAAGGAGAGGCCGAAAGCCGCTGATGGTAGTGGTGGTGGTGCTCCTTTAGTGGGGTAAGAAAGGGAGATGGGAGGAGCTCCCGAGACGAGAATTGTCTGACAGGTGATCATCTGGGTGACTGAGGTGGAGGTGGTGACGATGGCTCTGGTGAAAAAGCTGAGGATGGAGAGCTCTGATGCCAGCATGTCTTGGCGCTAGCCTTCCTAGGCTGTGACCACCGTGGTGCCGAGCTCTGTGCCGTTACCTCTACTGTAAGAGATGGTGCCGTTGGGGTCGGTGCCACTGGCAGTGCCACTGCCACTGGTGCCGTGCAATCCAGCGGGCCTTCAGGCCGGCCCGGCACCAGAGTCGGTGCCAAATGGAGCTTGGTAGGCACTGATGCCGGTGTTGGAGGTGGTGCCAATGGTGCCGAAGGGGTGCGGGCAGAGCTTGTCATAGACTCATAGACTTTAAGGTCAGAAGGGACCATTATGATCATCTAGTCTGACCCCCTGCACAATGCAGGCCACAGAATCTCACCCACCCCCTCCTAGAATAATCCTCTCACCTATATCTCAGATATTGAAGCCTTCAA
The DNA here is from genome assembly GCA_032595735.1 of Pelochelys cantorii. Classification (NCBI taxonomy): domain Eukaryota; kingdom Metazoa; phylum Chordata; order Testudines; family Trionychidae; genus Pelochelys; species Pelochelys cantorii. The sequence goes on along the minus strand of CM064326.1, from coordinate 323,620,842 downwards.
AAACTTTGAAGACGCCAAGATGCAGAGAATCCTCCAGCTGTGATCTGTACCCCATGCTACAGAGGAAGGCAAAAAACCTCCAGGGCCTCTGCCAATCTACCCTGGAGGAAAATTCCTTCCCGACCCCAAATATGGCGATCAGCTAAACCCTGAGCATGTGTGCAAGACTCACCAGCCAGACACCCAGAAAGTTCTCTATAGTAACTCCTATCATCCCTCTATTGACCTATTTGCCACTGATAATGAATGGTCAATTAGTTACCATGTCGGTGCCATGGCTGTCGTTGGTGCCCATGAATGGCATGAATGGCGTGTTGTCAGCACCATGGAGGCAGGGTTTTTTGGTTTAGATGGTGCTGTTAGAGTAGTGCGCACCATAGACACTCCAGAAGTGCCCGGTTTGTTGTCTACAGTCAATCTGCCATGCGAAGTAGCCGGCAGAGAGTGGGTTGGAGATGGTTTGCTTTTCCTTGGAGGGCCAGCAGTTGGAGAAGAGGCCTGTCGCTTCTGGGGCTCTCGTGACGGCCGTGGGGAGGAGGCAGATCCTTGAAGCTGAAGAGCCTTATCAAACAGGATCATGCGAAGCCTCATCTCCCTGTCTCGTTGAGCTCTAGCTGTGAGCTTAGAGCAGTGAGGGCACTTCTGTGGGACATGGCTTTCACCCAGGCAACGTATACAGGTCGAATGGCCATCCGAGGCGGGCATAGCCTCGTGGCAGGCCTCACATTTTTTGAACCCTGGTGAACCAGGCATGATTCCGTGTTTTTGTCTCTTTCCTTTCTTTCTCTTGTTTTTTGTTTTTTTTTTCCCAACAGGGAGAAGGGTACTGACTAAACTGAACTCAGGAGTTAACAGAAACTTATATAACTCTCAGTGAATAAGCATTTCTGAACAATAACTTTTAACTTTAACTCTTTTTTTTAAACAGGAGAACAAAGTGAACTGTAAGGAGACTAAATATAGAGAATAACTATAAAGAAGAACAACTTGAATTGCCTCACGAACAAGGTGATTCAAGGAGACCAATTCCCTCTGTCTGTAGCCTGAGGCGGTTAAGAGGAACTGGCTGAAACCGGACCGAGCAGCGCGAAAGGGCACGAACGCCACGAGATGCTCCCTGCGCATGCGCGGTCTGGCCAAACTACTGCTGCGAAAAATCTCCGTACTGTGGCACTGGGGCAAGCCCAGCACCTACAGTGGAGCACCCACAGGGACATCACTCGAAGAAGAGCAAACAGTAACAGCAAAATTTAATAGAAAGATATTATATTATGCAAATTGCCATAACAGACAGTGAAATAAGTTATTGGCCAAAGAAAAGGCCTGATTTTGTAAGCTAATCAGCATTTACAGCTCCCATTAGTTGGGAGACACAGGTGCTGAACACTTCGTACAATCAGTCCCAAAATTTTGCCAACAAAACTCCTTTACTTGACATTACACATTTTTAAAAATTTACATTGTCAGAGTTCATCTTTAAATATCTCTGTAGGGAAGACAAAGAAAGATTCAAGTATATCATATTATTCTACTATCAGAAGATTTCGGCTGCTTGGAAATATCCCTACTTTTCATTTTCACAAATGATGTATTTGTAAAAAGGTGCCACTATCTATTTATTGCTGATTGATTATGAGAGATATTTAGACAAGAAGAATAAACAATAGACAAATGCTGCCAATCTAAGCATAGTTCATTATCTGATCTTGCACAGAGGTATAACAGACCTTGTGAAATTACTGAATGTCATCATTATGGCCCCGATCCTGACTTCTTTACTTGTGATATATAGTACCCACTGACCTTAATGGAACTACCTATTGAGTGAAATGTAAAGAGATAAAGCATGAGTAAAAAGAAAGCATAATTAAAGGTATCAGAATCTAGTCTTATGTGACTTAGAGTATAAGACTGTGTATTAGCATGATTCTATACATAATATGAATAATCAGACTACATCAAATTATAAAGAGAACTGGGCTGAGAAAAGAAGAGAAGTAATTAAATCCTGCCTTGACCTCAGTGACAGCTGACTGTGCTCTTTCCCTTTTAGGAATAAGCTCTAACAGATCACAGAGAGGCCATGTTTCTTTGTAAGGGCCTGGGTTCTTCTCTCACTGATTTTACAGTGGTATAACTCCAGTGACTTAATTCAAGTTACTTCTGATTCACGTGAGTCTGTCCCTAACATTCAGAAATGACCTTGGCATTCACATTTCCTGGTCTTTTGCATTTAAGCATACCAGTAATGAAGATACTGCTCACCTACCTGGGGTTAAGCAATGATGGTTCTGTAAAGGTATGTCTACACTTGCTCCCTAGTTCGAGCTAGGGATGCAAATGTAGGCGACCAAAATTGCTAATGAAGCAGGGATTTTAATATCCCGCGCTTCATTAACATGATCTCGCTGGTGTGTTACTCCGCTCAACAGCTGATTCGAACCAGGAAGTGCACGCCGGGACGCGTTAGTTCAAACCAAACCCCTCAAAAAATGAGGAGTAACGTTAGTTTGAACCAAGGGGTTTGGTTCGAACTAACGCGTCCTGGCGAGCACTTCCTGGTTTGAATCAGCTGTTAAGCGGAGTAACGCGCCAGCGAGATCATGCTAATGAAGTGCGGGATATTTAAATCCCCGCTTCATTAGCAGTTTCAGTCGCCTACATTTGCATCCCTAGCTTGAACTAGGGAGCAAGTGTAGACGTACCCTAAGAGATGGGGGAGAGTAAGAGCTATAAAGAGATACAATATAGCTCCTGAATTGAAAGGATGGTCTTTTTGGTAAAGCTAGGCAATGTAAATGAGAGACCGTGCTCCCATGAATAATATAGAGACTAGGATCAAAATGCACAACAGAATTATGAACTGAAACCCAATCTTAAACTGGAGATTTTTATTCTTTATTCCATTTCTGAAGTCTTTTAAACTGTCTGCTTCTAAATAAATACAGTGCAATATTTTAAATGTCTTTAATCTAAGTGTGGATACTACTAATTTGAATTAAATTGAGGGGGAGAGGGGTTGTTTGTTCTATGCACATACTATAGGGCAGCTATTAGGTGGCCTGTGTGAGATCAATTTGTGGTTTCTGTCACGTTCTCAGGGGAGAAGTATCAACATTACAAAAAGCCCACCCCCATAACTGGCACTAATTAGCAACTTTGTTATCCGTTTCAGCAGAGGTCAAGGACTGACTGGGTATAGAGGCTGAATTGAGACAGAACTGAGACAGCAGCATGGAGAGGCTTGCATTATTGCTGTTTATGCTGTTCCTGTTCTGTTGCTAAACAGTCTCCTGAGTACTCAGTCTGGCACCTTTCAGCAGTATTAAATTCACACTAATTTTAAAACAAGATTAGCCATTAAAGGTAGTGGCATATGTTGTTTAAAAGTTAATTTTGCCAAGATGTCTGTTAAAGAACCACTACAGCCTAGCATGCAGGACCACAATGAAGAGCAATGAGATTAGCCTGTAATTACCAAACTTCATGCAAGATCCTCTGCCATCGTACACAGACATTACAATGCTGGTGCTTTGCCTGAAGCTGACACTTTTAAGAACAGTTGATAAAGGCAGTTGTTCACTGGTTCAAATACACGTTTGAGCAGCACAGGTAGAATACTAGCAGGTTCAGCAGCATGTTTATTCCATAACTTTCAAAGAGCCTTGCATATTCCTCAAGAGACAGAGAATCAGTGCTCATCCCTAGGTCCACAGCCATGTGGTTCATGTAGTTCTGGACAGTTGTCGGCAGGTGTGTAGTTCATTGAGCTTTCGTAATGTGTTTCCTATCAGTGCAGGATCTCCTCTATCAAGAGTAAGGAGAGTTGTCTGGTTTTGTGATGGGCATGTTAGAAGGCTGTTTATGGCTACCAGGCAGGATGCAGATTGTTGTACTTTAGACTTTGTCAGCCAGATAGTTGATGTGGTCTCATTGTCACATTTTGCTATTGTCTGGAATATGCCTTTCAGCTGCTTATATTCCTGGACAACTCCCTGTTTGTGAACTTCTGAGTTTTTCACTAATACAGAAAGATCCATTCAGAGGGCCAGGCTTTCTTGATCAACCACCTGAAGCCAGTTGTTTCAACAGTGGCCTGGTGCATGGTCTCCACACCAGTACCGGTGTGAGAGTGTGTGTGTTGGATAACAGCTTTCACTATATTTCTGCACCACCTCGTGTGTAGCAGAGCTGCAGAAATGCCCTGGCACCATTCTGCTGAGCTATTCATTGGATATTAGGATTTGCTGCTTCATATCTTGAAATTAAGGTTGGTCAAGAAGTGTTCACTAACCAAAACTATGCCAATGATACTGCCTTGCTTGTGGAGAAGTCAGAGAATTTCAGCTGCTCCCTCCAATGTCTCTAAGACATTACCCACACTATGAGATTGAACATCTCATGGCAGAAGATCAAGTTCCAGAACCTAAGAGCTGGCCCAGCAGAACCTAAGCACAGCTCAAGTGGTTGCAGCAAACTGGAGTTTCTTTGACAAACAGATCTTATGCCTCTTGCATGAAATCCATATCTCACCTTTGGATGCAAAACAAGTCTCCATGCTTAGACAAAGTTCAGGATTTATCAAATCTATGTACTATCTGTATCACTATGCTGATCAAAAAACAGGAACCTTTCACAAGCAGACTTGGAGTGGTTAGAGACATTCCATATGTGCAGTCAATGCCAAATTCTGAGCACATAGTGGTTTGACTTTGTGAGAAATGTAATAATCTTGCAGAGATCTGGCCTTCCTTCAATTGCTCATTGTATTCAAAAGCAGCATCATAAGCTCTTCAGCCATGTCACAAGGATGGACAAAAATGTCCCAATACTCCAAGCTCTTAAGCTCTCCACCAATGGGTAAAGGGGCTCATGCACTGACCCTACCCATTGTTGCCCACACGACAGCCTAGAGACTTGTGGATTCACAGGGTCAAGCCAGATCTGGGAACTTTAGTACACAATGTAGGTCATTGATGTCACTCTAGCTGGCACAATGGTGCTCAGTAAACTATGAATGTTTGATGATGATTTAGAAACATAAATTGCTTACATTTTCCATAGACAGGTGTCTTTCCTAGTATATACATTAACTGTTTATACAAACAATTAAAGGTAGTGATTACTGATGGCCAAACTGTACTCCTGTGAAGTCACTGGGAAAACTCTGATTGGTTTCAGTGGGAACTGAGTTATGCCAGCACTAAGAGCTTTTAAAAACCCAGTTACAGTAACTTTTAGCTTTTCATAGATCTATCGTTAAGCTCTCCTTGAAAGAGCACATTATACAAAATACTGGTTCAGGAATTAAAGGAATTCAATGCAAAATGCTAGCAAAAACATGTTTTGGAAAATCACCACTCCTATAAATGTCCTGAAAATCCCAGACTTGGGTAGACCAACAATTATTTCATGAGCAACCCTTTGGAGAGGAGAAACAAACATCTGAGAAGAAAAGGAAACAAAATAGGAAAGAAGAAATAACATCTTATCCTGTTCTGGATTTCTTTGTATAATGACCCCTCCTCCTCCCAGCTAACTTTAAATATAGACAATAGCTTGAAGTAGAGTTTGATTAAAAGTTTCTATATGTTGAATCAGACAAGAGTAGGGATAATTATACAAAGGGAACCTTCAAAACAGAAAGGTTGTTTTGAATTACAAAATTCACTTTTCATTTCCACTTAAATCTCAAAATATACATTTTTTGGTCAAAAAAGCGCAGATTGAGTAACAATTAAATATTTTGACAATCTGTCTGATTGCCAAATTATTTCAAATGGGGAGAAAAAACCAAAATTCAGAATAAAAATGTTTCATTTTGAAATTTTCAAAAATAACTATTTCAATATATTTATTTCAATATTTCAATATATTTAGCAGCCTATTGTTTTAAAGTTTCATTTAACTATTTTAATTTTTTTAATTTTAAAAATTCTGGAAATTGAAATGAAATGTTTTGTTTCTGATCAGACACAATGTTTTGCTTTATTTTTTGTTTCATTGAAATTTTTGAAAAATTCTATTATTGGGTTTGACCCAAATACTTTTTATGTTTATTTTTGGAATTGCCAGTGAACGGAAAAATCCATTATTTACACAGCTGATTCCAAATCAAATATGGCATAAGTGGATGCAATCCATTGATTTCAGTAGATTTGCATATAAAGTATGTCTATCTGAATGAGGCCATCTGAGTTTGTACTCTTTTCTGTAAAGGTGCGTCTACACAGCATAGTTATTTTGAAATAACTGATGTTATTTTGAAATAACAATGCGAGCATCTATACAGCAATTCTGTTACTCTGAAATAAATTCAAAATAACAGATGGCTTATTCTGTCTTCTGTAAACCTCATTACACAAGAAATAATGCCTATTCTGAAATAGCTATTCCAAAAAAGCAGCGGTATGGATGCTCCGCTACGGCTATTTTGAAATATCTCCTCCCCGGAGCCATCCAAACTAATTACTCCCCAGTGCCTCCTGGGGCTCTAAATTGAGATAGCATATCCACATTAGGGAAGCCTGTTTCGGATTAATTTTGAGGCTTCCCTGTAATGTTGACGTGCTATTTTGAAATAAGTATTTCAGAGTATTTCTTCCAGAATAGCTTATTTCAAAATAAGTGTGCAGTGTAGATGTGCCCTAACTGAGTAAATGGTGGCATTTTGTCAAGAATGCTATAAAATTTCACATCAACTTTTCAATTTTTATTTCCGCAACACTTGATATTTAAATTTTTTTAGAGAGAGAGGAGGAGAACTAAGGAAAATGAATATTTTTGATGTTACTATATCTCCCAGATTAATAACTAGCATCAAAATTGTGCCATTTTTAGGAGCTGTTATTTTGTGGCACAATATTCCAGAAAAGCTAGAGTCAGCAGCAACAGTATGGTCCACTTATTACTTTTTGTGTTGTGTTTATTGCAGAACCCAAAGAATGGTATGAGGCCAATAAAAATACTGCAGCTATTATGAAGTTATATTAGTTATGAAGTCATTTATAAAGTTAGCTTCTCAGAACAGGGAAATTAAGCAAATGCAAAAAACTGCAATGACAATATTTTGTCAATGGAAGTCAGGATCTTTAGCCAGAAGGGAAGATACAGTCAAAGCAGGGACTGCTGCCATATGGAAAAGCAATGAAAATGGGGCGAAACCAAAGCCACATCTCCCTCTAGCAATCTGCTGGATCCAGAACCTTTCAGAGGAAATTCCTACTCTAGGGGCACTAAGAACCAAGAAGTGCCTCCCTCCCTCCTGCTAAGTAGGCTTGGGCATATACTGCAAAGAGGAGCCAGTCAGGATCTACAGACACTAGGGGCAGAAGCAGCCAAAGCAAGGGCCTCTGGTTCTTGGAAAACTTTCTGTAGTTTTGACAGGACTCTCTCTGTGTCCTGTGCTGATTAGTTGCTTGCTTCAACCCTCCCTTACTTTTTCATTTCTCCACAATCTCCCCACGTCTTAACCCTCCCTCCTTGTCCCCTCATCATCTTCCCTTCATTTTTTTCCATTTAGCTGATCCCTTGCTAACTAAACTCAACCAAAGAAAATAAAAATAAAACTGGGACATGAAAATGACATTTGTTCACTTTCTCTTGCTGTTCTATCCCTTTCCCCACACTGCATCTGTCTTGTCTATTTAGATCAGTGTTTCTCAATCAGTGGTACGAGTACCCTTAGGGGTACTTGAGAGAAGTCTTGTGGGTACATCAACACAACTGAAACTTGGAGAAAACTGAATTTTTGTTTTATGTTTTACACCGCTTTATTATTTTTGTACTTTTTACATCCAAAAATTTCATTGTCTGCCTGGCTACGATTACGTTGTTTAAACAAATGTGTTGTAATAGTAGAAAAAAATTGTGTGTGTCTGAAAACTGTAGGTACTGGGGGTACTTACAATTTTTTTTTTTAAAAGGGGATACTTATATTTTTTTTTTGAAAAAGGTACTTTATAAAAAAAGGTAGAGAAACACTGATTTAGATTATAAACTCTTTGAGGCAGGGACTGTCTCTTTGCTCTATTTGTACAGCACCAAGCACAACGGGATCCACATCCATAACTAAGGCTCCTTACAGTGATGACAACACAAATAAAATATTAACAACTTGCGATGACATAAAAGTAAATTTCCTTCAACATCTCGGGTTGAATCATGAAAATAAAGTGGCACGTATATATTGCAGAAAGGCCACCATCATTCATCCAAATGACTTTCTGATTCTAATTTACCAGTTGAGGTTTAAAAATAAAGGATAGGGACATATATCTTCACTGCAGTCACTGCAGTTTGTGATATATTAAAATCAAATCTAGGGTCACTGTGCCCTAGGAATAGAAAGAATGCTACACTGTTAGTACAGGATAGTCCACATTTAAAAAGTAGCCCTTCAGTAGTCATTACATCCCCCACCCGCACTTAGATTCCCAATCGATCAACATACTAATCTTTTAAAATACAAGAACAACTTAAGATTTCAGTAGGAACATGTAGAACTTTGATACTTGCAGCTTGTCAATGCTGGTAGAAAGGAAAAAAATTATCTAGAACACAGAATGTTCAATTCATTTTGACTAACATAACAGAATCTGAGTGAGAAGAGGCATACATGTAAAAAGTCTGAGAAACCTCAAGCAGTTTAATTTGTTCACCTATGTGTACTTTTGGCACAGTCTGTCTTTAATTTGATTTATGAATGAGTCAGGTTTGAAATATTTTCACTTCCACCTCGATTAATTTACCAAACCTTTAGTCTGGATGAATGGAAATTGCTTTTTCTAATTTTTTAGGTGACATATACAATTATATTACATCAGTAGAATATGAGGAGATGTTATGCTTTGCAATTCTGAGAGCACTTCATATGGCAGAATATAACACAATAATGATTCAGACTTTTAAAACAAATTAATGTAGAGAACCAGTTGGAGAAATAGATATTTTGCATGAAAGCTGGATTACCCAAAAGAAAAAATATAAGTTATTGGCTATTAAGATTTTCTGATATTCTCAATAAGATAGTTTTACGCTGTTTCATGTCAAGACTCAGTATCTGGACAATATCAAAATAGAGCCATCAGTTACTAAATACCACAGATTAAGACTGTACACACAGTGCATGGAATAACTAATTATCAGTTGATCATTTACATCCACAATATGAATGATGGTTAAAAAACTCAGTTCCTAATCAAATGCCAGGTTTTCAAAACTTGGATGAACCTATAAAATGAACCCCAAAGAATTTTTCTTTCCCTGGAAAATGTTAGCCAGAATAAGATATTGGACTTTGGGTAGACAAAAAACCCCCCAATAAAACACAAGATAAAAATTTCTCCATATGTCTGAAGACATACCAACCTCTGTTAGGGAATGGAAGGAATGGCGAAGAATAGGGGGTACTCTCAAACTGTTTAAAAGGGAGAAGGGTTGACAAGTGATTTGAGAAAATGTTTATCTAATTATTTCAGTCCTTAAGTATAAGAGCCTGATTCTGCTAAGTACTGGTCAACCCCAAATTACTGAGTTGAATTCAACACTTTGCAAATCAGAACCCAAAATCCTTATTTTGCAAGTTTATAGTGCAGACAGCTTGGACAGTTTGAGTATTTGCAGACAATGGTCACACTGACTAAACATAGTGTTAGTCTGATTAAAAAGACAGCAAATGGCAGCACAGTGCATTCATGTACATGGTCGATTTATATGATCATACTTCAAAATGTTTATACAGCAAGTCCCCAACTTATGAATGGGTTGTTTTCCAAAAGTTTGTTTGCAAGTTGGCTGTTTGGAACTTGAATGCATTTTCCCATAGAAACAAATGTTATAAATGGTGGTTAGATTCCCAGGCTCGCTCATAGAAGCTTATGTAACGAAAAATGTAGCTGAAATATTGTATATTTTCAATGAAAAATAGTAGAAATAGTTTTTCATTTAATCTTGAATGCTGAGGCTTGAGGAAAGGGAGGTTTCATTAGAGGAGGATGAGGAGGTAGATAGAGATTCTGAAGGGAACTTCTGGACATCCACCAGCCACCCCACCTGGCAGGCTCTGCGTAGGCTTCTGCAGCGACTAGCTCCATCCCCAGGCAGCTCTCCACCCGCCTTGCGGGCTCAGTCCCATCTCCCAGCTGTCCCTTCCCCCATTCCTGAGGGCTGCACCCAGCTCCTCCTCAGCAGGGAGCAGCGAGCACAGGCTGGGTGACTCCAAAGGAGCAGGGGGTGGCAGTGCATTTGGTGGCTAGAGAGAAGCCTTTCAAAGTGACACTTCTCTCCAGCCGCCATCAACGTGGCTGCCCGCTGCATCTCTTGCCTGATCCCCTGAGGCTGCAGGTGAACTTTTGTTTGTATGTGCGGATGCTCATAAGTCAAATGTTTGTAATTTGGGCAGTGCTTGTATTAAGCTAATATTTGTTATATTTATTTAGCCATTTGATAATAAAATAACCTTTTAAATAATTGTGACATATACTTACATGAAATTCACACAGCCTGTTCCTGCAGGTGGAGCAATCCAAACAAAACTGAGATTTGTTGTTGGTAGATGACTCACGTGAGATGCAACCACACTGCACATAAACTGATTTCCAAACTGGTGATCAGACATAATTCCTAAGAGAAAGAAAGAAACGTATGCTAAAGACCAAAATATTTCAATTATTCATTGCAATGTTTTAATAATGTTATGCAGTGCTTTTCTTGTGGAGGTGCTGGTACTGCGTCTGGAGGTGCCGGTACTGCATACCGGGCAGTCCCCTCACAAAAAAAAGCACTGATGTTATGTAATATAATATACAACATTTTTCTTTCATAAATGGCAATGTGGAAATCAAGAAAAAAGGTGTGGTGTAATCCAGGTTAAATCCACTGGTGACAATGGAGTTGTTCTCCGCTGGCACTAATATGTAATATGGCCCAAACAATTTGCCATCATTATTTTTCATGAGCCAATAACACTATCCGAATTCGGTTTGTTCGGTTTTTTTTGGTTTTTTTTTAAAGTAGGAGGTCGGTGTAAATCAATGTTGTTTCAGCTAATGTAAATCAGTGTTGCTCCATTATTTTCATGGATCTGCACAAGTTAAGGATATGGCCTATAACTTCTAAAGTGTGATAAAAAACCTCTACCAACCATCATTAGATTCTATCATTAGATCATTTGCATTTTGTTGCAACAGCTTTTTATGTATTTTTGAATGTGGATTTCTTATATAAACAACTCTTTGGAATTCACTGTAGTTCATCATTACATAAAAGAATTATATCACTAAAACAAAGCAAAGACATTAGCAGACAGCAACTTTTTTCCCCCTCAGGTCCCTTTTGTTGTTGCTTACAAATAAATGGTGGAAAAGCCTCTTCCGGAAAAAAAAAGTGGAAGAAAGTATGCAAATGCGAGTGCTATTTGCATCCCTCTTTCAAAAAAAAAAAATAGGATAGTCATACCCCTATTACACAGGTCCATTATTTTTAACACCTTTGGGTTTATTATCTGAAGTCACTGGAGTTGTGCCTTGAAACTGAATTACTATATATTTAATCTTTTATATATAGTACATTAAACAATAAATCTTTAAATGGTCCTTTTTAATGTGTTTATCAAAAGTAAAACCTTGTTTCTCATTACTTTCTTCAAATATTTACTCTTCAATAGAGAGAATAGTCACACTGACTAAATATATTGTAAGTCTGATTAAAAAGGAAAGCAAATGGCACCATTACATTCATGTATAAGTATATTCATATTAGATATTATGTGATTATACTTCAAAATGTTTATACTGAGCTAGTATTTATTCTATTGATTTATTTCCATTCTTGTAAGAATAGATACTGCTAGCTCCAGACTGAAGTACAATTCTTATTAAATGTAATTCTGAAGAATTATACTTAACCTTTTACTCCCCCAACCAATAATGACCAGGCATAGAAAATAAACAAAAATCTCCCTTGCTATTCTCCTGAGAATTCTAGACCTTCCTCAAAAGCGAATAAATGACCTTTGCAGTGTACCCTCTTGATTCCCGCTCTTTGGGACTACTGATTTTTAAAGCAGAAGATCTTTGGAAAGAATACCCGGCAGCACACTCCATATTAAACCAAGGGAGTTCCAACTTGACTATCTTCAGTAATTGCAGCTACTGGCCAGAGAGAAAGGTGGTCTCTCAAGTAAATCATTTATGGTTTTATAGATCAAAACCAACACTGTAAAATCAACTCAGGAGGCAACAGGCTGCCAATACCGATCATGGACAATAGCTCAGGGGAAGACACCCAATTTAATATATGCGCTGGCAAATTCTGCATCCGCTTCAATTTCTAGATAATTTCAAGGTACAAACCTGTAAGTAACAATCTAGAGGAGATAGCAAGTTATAGAGTATCTTAATGAAATGTATACATGTAACAAAACCTTTTTTGGTTTGGGGACTGCTGACCCACAGAAAAATCAGTCGGGAGCCACACACAATTAAGAAGTCACCCTTCCCCCCCCAAACACTCACTGACATGGACCCTGACTGAGAAGGAGGAAGACCCTCTCCACATTCCCCACACACCAGAGCCTAATGGGGCCAGGCTAGTAGATTTTGTGCGCTCCAGTCCCTCAGCAGGCGCAGGCTCCCCAATGCTAGGAGGAGAGCCCTGAGCCTCGGGGGCCAGATCCAGGCAAGCATCCAGCCCCTGGGCTTGAGGTTCTTCACTCCTGATCTAAAAGCAATAAGGAATCAATCAGGCTCCCTGATTGTGAATTTGAATATTAAATACTCAACAGATACCCTCAATAACTAAGGTACAGATTATGACATGTCAAGAATAGATTCACAGATTTTAAGGCCAGAAGGCATTATAATCATCCAGTCTGATCTCCTACCTAACTGGCACAGAATTTTACCCAGTAAATCGTACATCAGCCCTATAACTTCTGATTGAACTACAGCATTTTTTAAAAATTATTATTTTTAGAAACATCCATTGTTGACTTCAAATGATGGAAAATTGACCTATATAAATTGTTCATTGGTAAATTAGCCTTTCTGTTAAAAATTCAGTGGGTTCTATAGCTTCAGTTTCCAGTCACCAGATTTTGTTGTGCCTTTGGCTGTTATGTTAAAGAGCCCTCTAACTAGAGCTGGATAATATAATTGAACCAAACTTTTTTTGGCAAAAAATAAGCATTAAATTACATAAAAACATGTTGTCAATTAATGTCAATATCAATGAATTATTTCAGTTAAAAAACAAAACCAAATCAACCTTCAAGTAAAAATTCTAACAAAACAAAAAATGTTTCATTTAGATATTTTTGAAAAACAAATTGTCTATTTGAAAAATCTTTATTTTGAAATTTTCTTTACTTTTAAAAATCTAGTTAAAAATTAAATTTAAATGAAAGTTTTCATTTTGTCTTGAGCAAAATATTTAAAATTATGTTTTATTTTTCAATTCAAACTGGTAATGTTGAAAATTTTTGTTTTGGCTTGACTCAAAAAGATTATTTTTATTTTTTGGAATTGCCAGTGAACCAAAAAAATCTGTTATTCAGTCAGCTTTACCCTCAACTATCAGAAATCTTCTCCTCATGTAGGTATTTGTGATGGGGAGTACCAACCCTGCACTGGGACTGCAAGGGTTAACCATGGTTATCTGGCTGAGGAAGTCCTAGCCCCCCCTTGCCCCATAAACCTGCTGGATATGTTCCAGTTGGAGGCCAGCTATAAGGACCGGTGGAGCAGGATGGCCTGAACCACAGAGGCTAGGCAGCAAGGAATGGCTCGAGAAGCCCCTATTCCAGAGGAAAGTGGTAAAGAAGGCTGCAATTGTGAATCTGGTAGAAAGTAGCCCAGGGCAGAGGGTTACACCTCTGAGAGCTCAGCATGTTTTGGGCAGATTCCCTACTGAACTAGTGGTGGACAACTACATTGCTGACAGGACCCTGGTCTGGGGCCCAGTGGAGAGGGTGGGCCCAGGTCCTTCTATCCCATCTCCATTAACCCTAAGGGGCATGGCTATAACTGTTGTTACTGACATTGGCCCCCAAGCTCCACTGCCCTGAGAGTGGGGAGTGTTACTGACATGGGCTACTAGGTCCCACTGCCCTGAGAGAGGGGAGTATTGTTACGGACTGTGGTCACTAGGTCTGACTGCCCCAGAGATGAGGTGTGGTTATTGGCCCTGGGCCACTGGAACCAATACACATGCAGTGCAGAGTACCCTTTGAGAGGCCTCACATGCCTAACACCCTGCCCCTAAGGGGGATGGGCGTACCCATCCTGTGACAGTACTTTATAGACAATCAGGTCCCTTTTTAGATAAAACTAAATAAATGAGCTTCTTTAGTCTTTCACAGAATAAAAGGTTTTCCAGATCTCAAATTATTATTGTAGCTCTTTTCTATGCTCTTTCCAGTTTCTCAATGTTCTTTTCAAATGTTGACACCAGTAATGGAAATGGTATTCCAACATTGATCTTACTAATGCTGTAGAGACTTATAACACCATCTATTTCCACTTGATCCCTTCTTATACATCCAAGGATTAGCTCTTAGCCACCACATGTCACTGGCAGCTCAAATTCAACTGATTTATCCACCATGACCCTTAAGTCCCTTTCAGAGTCATTGCTTTCCAAAATACAGTCTTCCATCCTATAAATCTGACCTAATTTCTTTGTTCCTAGAAATAAGATCTTGCATTTAGCTATGTTAAAATGCATTTCGTTCAAGTGAGCTCTGCTTACCAAATGACCCAGATTGTACTCACTTTATCTTTATTTACCACTCCACCAATTTTTGTGTTCTCTACAGACTTTACCAGCAGTGATTTTTATAGTTTTTGTCCAAATCATTGCTAAATATATTTATCATTATTTGGCCATGAACAGATCTGTGAGATCCCACTAGAAAAGTCTCCATTGGATGATTTTCCATTTACAATCATTTTTGAGACCATGCAAGGTTTTAATTCACTTCCAATCATTTTCACTTAAATGGTATGATGAGTAGGGCTTGCTGTAGAATTCTACTATTTTTGCACAAACATGTAACATGAACACTTTGATCCCTGAGTAATTTTCTCATTTTTTTTAAAAGGTGCTAATTATACTTTTTGACAGAACAGGTTTATGGTTCCACTTTTGGATGGGTTTTGTGCTCCCCCCTTTGCTGTTTACATTAAACCTTCCTCACCATACTGACCTTGGTAAAACCATCTTTTGAAATCAAAAGTTTATTTGAAATGTTATCTTTGGACTTCCTTCCCAGAAATTTAGTTGTTGATATGCCAATTATATCATCTCCATTTCCTAGCCCTCATTAGCCTCTAAGGCTATGTCTGCACTATAGGCACCATAGTGGTAAAACTGCAGTGCTGCAGATATGTCCCTGTAGTGCTATGATATATACACTTACTACAGAGTAATGGAAGGGGGTTTTTTATCACTGGGTGAATCCACCCCGTCAAATAGTCTGCTGTCAACCTCGCAGTGTATATACGGAGGTTAGGAAGCCTTAACTCTGTCACACAGGGATGTGAATTTGAAGAGGCATTTACCCCACAACTTTGGAAAACCTGGATAGCAATAGAATGCAATGGCATGGCATCATACATCAAACCTCAGCCATTTTGAAGAGAATCGTCTTGCTCAAGAGGCTGCGGAATGGCAGGGGAGAAGGAAAACATACAGCATCCTAGCCAGCCAGCTGTGTTTTTTACAGCTACACCTGCAATCTATCTGTGGAAAAACCTGTAGAGCCTGGATTGGATTCCTCAGCCATCTTAAATCTCATAAGTGACTTTTCCCCACCTGCAGACATCATCCTCAAATTGAGGGATAGCCACTGGTGAATTTTTCACATGCCTGAGTGACCAAAGTTGCAGACGCACACCATCCTAGGTCGACCAACATTTCAGACGTACACCATGCTTTGGTGGACATTTTTGAAGCCTAGACTGTGAGACATTTCTCCCACCTGGCTACACAGCAGCTTTAAAGGAAGTTTGGTGGGCAGTTTTGAACTTGTCTCTGGTTCTTCTGAGCAATGACACTGATAAGATATCCAGGGGGTTATAGTCTCCTGGATACCTTGCCCTTTGGCAAGCTGTTAATTCTTATACATTTGTCACTAAACATTATTAAAAGTTTTTCTTTTCTATATGTGTATTTAATATGCGACTGAAATCGGCAGCTAGAATCATTCAACTTTGGATTAAAACAAGATCTGTACCACCTAAAAAGTCATGTCTTTCATTGGCATTAGGCTTCAGTCACTGGGCCCAATTTGAATCTGTACCTGAAAAGTGCTGCAAGTGCATGGAGAGGACAACATCCCTTAGAGGCAGCTGTGTTTTGCACATGCAACTACTTGTCTCCTGCCTCGGGAGAAGGGGGAGTTCATGTCTTCTGACCCATTTCCACACTCTTTGGATCAACTCCTATTCTCACTGAAGTCCATGTTAAAATTCCCACTGACATCAGCAGTGCAGGATCAGGCCTTTAGAGCTGACCACATGCACAGCGATCCCTGACTGCACAGTAGGAAGTGGAACAGATCTCCACCGGCTACCTTGCAGTAAGCTACAGATTTCAAATGGTTCAATCTAAAATAGTAACGGAGTAGGCATGGACAGAAACCCCACTCCTTTTGAAAGTCAATCATAAAGTGGAAGAGGCCAAAGTTCTATCACAGCACATCCTTCAATAAGTTGGGGGAGGAGTAGCAAGGAGTTCCTGCCCCTTCTTTCTTTCAGCTGCAGCTTCCTGAGACTTAATGAAGTCTCTGGGCTTTAGGCACTTGGCTGCCAGAAAAAGCAGATAGTACACCAAGTGCACACAGCACTCCCAGAGTTTGTTTTCCCTCTGATTTACTGTTTGAAAGTGAACCACTTTGCAGTGACTTAGAAAAATTCTCAACATGAGAAAGCAACCTGTTCAATTTTTCTGCAGGAAAAAATTTATTGATCCTTTATCATTTCTACTACATTCTTCATCAGTTCTGTTTACTTATCTGTGCTCCCTCTCATTAACCCCATAATGGAGGTCGGTGTCCTCAGAACATTAAAAAAACAAATCCAGAATATTGCAACTTTAGCAATATGATATATAAACCCTCTTCCTTAAATGTCTTATTCAAGCTTTACAACAAAGCACTCTGGTGAAATTAATGAACATGGGGTGGAAAAGAATGGAAAATTTTAAAAATTCATGACAATAAAGGCACAGTGAATATTTCCCACTTGCCTCCAATGTTCTTGTGTTCCTTTGCTATGAAAAGCAACAGCATTTCACCTCCTGCTGGGAAAACCTCTTCCCAAACAGAATGCTGGCTCAGCGGGTGAAAATGAATAAGCACAAATATAAAGGAGGCTTCCACTGCAAACAATACTTTAGAAATAAAAATAACTAATTATACACCAGTTCTCAGAACACTACCAAATAGTTGTATGCATCCCATGAAAAAACTTCTGATAAACTCTCCTTATTTTAAGATGTTTGGCTCTGATCCAAAGCACCATATATTCTAAGCATGTCCCATTGGCTAGATAGAATGTATCTGAGATACACAAATTTGTCCATCCAAAAAAAATTGTCAAAAGGGATAAAAGCCATCAGGTAACATTCAAAGTTCTGGTTTTCTGTCTGTATAGCTCTGTTTATAGTGTTTTAGTTGTGTTGACCCCAGGATATGGGAGAGACAAAGTGGGTGAGGACCAACTTCTGGTGGTGGAAGAGACAAGCCTTTGAGATTCACAGAGCTCTTCTTCAGGTCACCTCTCCACTCTATATCAATCTGTACAGCCAGATTTATAAATAACCAGGTGTTTCCTTGGGAATCTAGTTTATCAGCGAATGTTCAAAGGCCTGTGGCAGTGGTGCATCCACAGTGGTAAGGCATGTGCTGCTTCCACAGAAGTCATTAGCATCTCTCTGAACTCCATTCCTCTTCTGTTTACAGTATGTGCTCATTTATGCTGAGGTTTTTCATACACTACCATAATCCAGTGCTCCCCCCCCATTCTAGATTTACCTGAATATTGTTTGCCTTCAAAATACAATATTAGACCAAATCCCAGTGGTGCGTAGCGCCTGCAACTGCCATTGACATTAACAGGTACTGTGGGTGCTCTACCCCTCTAACTTCAATAGCAGTTTCTCCTGTATACATTTCCCTTATTTTAAAAATAATTATTTATTTAGTGCCAACTGTATGCTTGGCCCTTATGATGCAATGAGTGTATTTTTATGCATTACACAGTTGGCATCCTAAAAGGCAGAGACATAGAAGAGGGTTGCACTACTGGGAAATCCAGAGTTGGAAATAACTTAGCAAGTAGAAAACTTAAAAAAAAAAAAAGTTATGTGAAAAGAAGATCCTTTGCCTCTTTGTATCAGGAACCTTCTCTTCCTTGTAATTCAGTCCCTTAGGGACAGGGTGGGGAACCTTTTTTGTGTCAGTTGCCACTGACCCACTGAAAAATCAGTCAAAGACCACACACAAGATGCATAATCAATCAATCAATCAAACAAACAAAAAAAACCCCACCTCACTGATGTAGCCCATGACTGAGAAGGAGAAAGACACTCCTCACATTCCCCTTACATACCAGAGGGTAAGAGGGGCCTAGGCTATCAGATTTTGTGTGCTCCAGCCCCACGGTGGGGCAGCCGGAGTATGTGTGGGAGGTGGAGCACCACCGTGGACACCCCACTGCTGGCGGGGAGCCCTGAACCTCTGGGGCTGGATTCAGGCAAGCCAGAGGCTGCATCTGGGCCCTGGGCCTGAGGGACCAGCTAGGCAAGTCTGGGAGATAGCTGACCTGGGAGTCTGGAAGCTGTAAGGTCCTTGGTTCTAGGGCTGTGAGTCTGAAGGAGTCACCCTGATAAGCCACTCCCAGGACTTCCAGGCTCCAGCATCAAGATGAGGAAGTATGAATCCAGCAGGGAGTTCAGGGGCTGGCTTGGTCCCTGCCATGAGTCAGGTAACTCAGCAACCCCCAAAACTCAGACACTGTGGTTTCTGTCATGTAACACAGACCCTGCCAGTCTGTAGAACCAAGACTGGGAGCTTAACAGGAGTGGTATAAAAAAGCCCCAGACAATCCTGGTACAAGAAGAGATTAGAGGTCCTTCCTTCCCATTCTCCTTATCCTCCACCCCCTAGGGGTGGTGCGCCCAATTTACCCCCAGTAACCTTCCCAGAGCCACTCAGCTCAAGCACAATGGCACCCAGCTATCCCCTGCCTGCCTGACCTCTCACACTCTGTATACCCAGGCCATCTCCACTGCCTAGCCCAACCGCATCATCACACACTCCAGTCTACCCACTTCCCACACCTTTCTGGATGAGCATCTCACTGTTGAAGTAGCGGTGAGGAGTCCTGTGGAACCTTATAGACTAACAGAAGTGTTGGAGCATAAGCTTTCGTGGGCAAAGACCCACTTCGTCAGATGCATGCATGCACCTTATAGACGATGCATCTGATGAAGTGGGTCTTTGCCCACGAAAGCTTATGCTCCAACACTTCTGTTAGTCTATCAGGTGCCACAGGACTCCTCGCCGCTTTTGCAGATTCAGACTAACACGGCTACCCCTCTGATACTTGACTGTTGAAGTAGTAACTGCAGTGCAACCAGGGTGGTAACCAGGACAGCCAAAGACACCAGAATGAAAGACTCTATGAAATACCAAAAAATGATGCTGTGCATGTCTTGCTCTTCAAAATGTCTCCTAGCTCTTTTGGAAATTAATTATTGAAAAATCAGACACTGTAGATTCGATGGTACACACCAAGGCTACATCTACATTGCATCCCTCTTGCGCAAAAGCCTATGCAAATGAAGTGTGGATTAGCATATTGCCACGCTTCATTTGCATAATTAATTAGGGGCCAATTTGTGCAAGAGGTATTTGCCTGAAAAAATGAGGAAGAATGGCTCTTGCACAAGAGGGATTTTTGTGTGTGCAAAAAGGAGATATATAGATGGCTCCTTTTTACGCAAAAGCCTCATGAGCAAAAATGACCCCTAATTAATTATGCAAATGAAGTGCAGCAATATGCTAATCCACGCTTCATTTGCATAGCCTTTTGTGCAAGAGGGATGCAATGTAGACGTAGCCAAAGTGCATAGAAGCAGTATTTATTGAAAAATGTATGTTTTCATTTAAACCAATCTCTGTTTAGCTATAATGGAAGAAGTGATATTTTATTTCCAGTTTATTACTGCAGTTGAACAATATTTCAGCCCCTTACCTTGGATCATTATCAATCATTTTTCACAATTCAGAAACCTTTGCTTTTTAATTCTGTCAAGCAGTAGGGAGGAAATTAAAATCCTTCCTGAGTAATTTCTTTGTGACATAAATATGAATTTTAAAAAAAGAATGTAAGAATTGCCACTAAAAGGACTGATGCGTATGAGGAAATATCAAGATTTAGCACTTTAAAAAAAACTATTGAAACCCACATCCCAATACACAGTAGTATCCTCCTTCTGCAATCCTTACTCATGTGAGTATTTTCACTAAAATCAATGGAACTACAGTACTCACTTAAGTGCTACTCTGAGTGAATAAGGGTTACAGGATCCAGCCCTAAGCGAACAGCACCCTCATATCTAAAATACATTGCTGCTGATTGATTTTTTTCTGGATGATTACATGCCGCTTCATGGGAAAAACACACATCTAGTTTGATAGAATGTAACAGACCTCTAAAGCACTACCTGGCTCTTGCAGTCAGCTAAGGGTCAGCATGCCTTGATAAATTATTCAGTACTATGAAGAAAGACTAGATTAGCAATTCTGGCAGATGCAGTCCCACTAATATATGAGCTTTACCTTGAAGCCTTGGAATTATTTTACTGTTGTTCAGTGCACGTGGTGATGTGGAACATATTGCCCATAAGCTAACATGAACTTTATGAAAAATCTGAATAAATGGACAAGAGTTTACTTGACTCTAAGTAAACCTTTAACGATTCTGGTATCCAGGAACAAACCAGAACCTAGACACAATAATGTATCCACTGTAGGTGGACCATTAAATTCATGTGAATTAGGTTGCAGAACATTTGATATCTATTTTATAATCTTTTACTGGATACAAAATAATTATAAACATTCTCCCAATGTATATAAGTTATTATCAGTTCACCTGTGGCAGGAGGAGGAGGACCTCCATGACACCCACTCCCGGCACCGCAATGCCAAGATCTTCACCCGCATGATCCAGGCGCTCGCTCAGCAGGGACATCCAGCCCGGACCCTCGAGCAAGTCTGGGCTAAGGTGAAGGAGCTGTGCCTGGGCTACATGCAGGCCAGCGAGGGCCAGGGGCAGGAACCGACACCTGCCCCCACTACGACCGGCTCCACGCCATCCTGGGCCAGCCAGCCCAGCAAGCCCTGGAGGTCCCCGTCGACAGTAGCGTGCACCCCCCCGTCACCAGGACCACCAAGGCGGGGGAAGGAGACAGCAGTGCATCGGAGGACGAGGCCAGCACTGCCACCCAGCAGGCCCCCTCCGGCAGCCCCGATGTCTCCCGCGCATCCTTGGAGGCCGGGGAAGGATTGAGTGTTGCACTTTGCACTCACAAGGGCGGGGCGGGGGGGAGAGCCAGGCTCCCGGAGGGCGGACGGGGAGAGCATGTCACTCAGGCCATGTGAGCTGCATGCTGTGCAGCATTAGGCAGTAAGCAGCACGTGCAACCATGTGCAGCCTGGTGACTGAGTGGCACGTGGCCACGGCAGGCAGCTCCAGGGCACGCCTGGGACCGTGCTGCTCACACACATCTGGCGGGACCAGGGGGAAGGGTGGATGCCGGCTGGAACCAGCCAGGGCCCCAGGGACTCAGGCCAGAGCCCGCACCTCCGCAAGGGTGCAGCACGCAGAACGGCACACTGTCCCATGCCTGGCTGCGAGGCACAGCCAGCTGCCCCTGGGAAAACCACAGCGTCACAGCCCTGTGAACATGGCCCCCACTGAGCCCCTCGCCTGCTCCCGGTGCCTTGGCTGGCTCCCCGAGGGAAGTCCCCACTGCGGCCACACGTGTCCCTGGGCTACGTGTGTGAGGGATAGTGGGAGGGAGAAGGGGAGGAAGCGCTCGGGCTGCCCCTAGGGCCGCCTGAGTTTTGCTGCAAGGATGGGACACCCCCCGCCCCCAGTCACTCTCCTGGTTCTGTCCAGGAGATATCCCACGCGATGGCGATCTGAGAGCCCAGACCACCTCTGCCAGATGTGCTCCCAGGCACTGTGTGGAGATGCATCTCGCTCCCTGTCAAACACCAGTGATTAGCCCAAAGCCTCACAGCCTCCACCGGCAGGGAGTTCCACAGGTTAACGCAACACAAGCGCCCTTCCGCCCTCCACGGGGCCAGGACACAGACCGGTGGTTACAATACATGGAGGAGGACCCTACTCCAGGGGCAGTCCTCCTTGCAAACATACAACACGGGGGGCAGAGGGGGAACCGAGTGGGCCCAAGCCACACTACTGCGGTGCCGCCTAGGCTCAGGGGTGGAGGGCATGAGGTGTGGGGACAGTGGCCGGCCTGCCTGACTGACCCATCCTTTCTTCTCTTCCCTGCAGCGGGACCAAGCACAAGCCGGGGACCCTCCAGTCTGGCAGCAGCGGCACCCCCAGCTGCCCAACCACGCAGTCACAGGCTCCGCCACCGGGACCAGCTCCTTCAGCGCCATGTGCAGGCCGTTGAGCGCATCGAGGCATCGATTAGGCAACGCGTCCAGGGGGACGTGCAGTGGTGCCAGGAGGCCTGGGCTGCCTTCCAGGCCCAGTGCACGCGGATGGCTGACTCCATCACCACCGTCACTGCCCACATAGCCCATGCCATCCATTATGGCATGGCCTTACCGCATGCCCCCGCCATCCCTCCCCTAGCACTGCCCATGCCCCCTCCTGCCCCTGCAATGCCCCCTCCTATAATGCCCCCTCCTGTCCCTGCAATGCCTCCTCCTGCTGCCCCTGCAATAGCCCCTCCTGCCCACCTCCCCGTGCAGCCTGCCCTGATGCGGCCTGCCCCGCATGTCCAGGTCCGCCCCCACAGGAGTGCTAGCAGGGGCCACCCCTCCCAGGAGTAGCTCCTCCCCCTCCCAGTTGAAGGTCTCCTCAGCCTCCCCCTCCCCCTTGTAAATAAAAACAGTCATTTTTCAGTTGAAAACAAAACTGTGTTGGTTATTGTGTTGCTCGAGGTAACTGTAATCAATGATTTGAGATGCCAATTAGCCAACTAAATTTAAGAGGATAACAAAATGCGGACACCAAATTCTGTATCTATCACTGGTCATTCCTTTAAGTGGTCATTGGTTTGTGGCGCATAAATAAATACTGACACTTTTAAGTAAAATTTCAACCACAACTATATTAACATAGATAACAAACAAGCAAGAAAGGTTAAAAGACGCACACAAAAGAATATGTACATAGTCTAGACACAGGGGACGATTGTAGAGTTGCTGGCAACCTCAATCCTTTGGTCCTTCCGGGCCTCGGGAGAGGAACAGCCAGGAGATCCCTCGAAGACGACTGGAATCGGGTACGCTGACTCGAGCCTTCCGCACGAACCACGAATCCTCTTCCTGTTCTTCGGGACAGCTCGGACAGGCGATGGTGGCCTAAACCCTAGCCTAAACTAAAAAGAAAAACCCTAGCTACGTCCGACGCACCTGACAAACATTCACAATGACAGCCGATGTGCTTGGAACTGACGCTTTACAATGGGGGGAGGTAAGGGGAGGGGAGGGGGAAAGGTAGGGGATGGGAGGGAGTCGTATGGGGAGACTGAGGCGACCCTACTATGGGGCTTATGCGAACATGTCTGTCAGGGCCTCTCTGATGCGCACCCCATCCTGGTGTGCCTTGCGGATGGCAGCTGTGTGGGGCTGTTCAAATGTCTGTGCCTCGGCTGCCATCCATGCAGGGAGGAAGGCCTCCCCACTCCGCTCCACAATGTTGTGGAGCACGCAGCAGGCGGCCAGTACCTCCGTTGCATTCCGCTCACCCATCTTGAGACGGGTGAGCAAACAACGGAAGCGGGCTTTTAAGCGGCCGAAGGCGAGCTCCACCTGATTTCGGGCCCGGTTGAGGCGGTCGTTGAACCGGGCCCGGGTCTGGTCCAGCCGCCCCGTGTAGGGCCGCATTAGCCAGGGCAGCAGGGGGTAGGCCGCATCCCCGACGACGCAGATGGGCATAGGCACATCCCCAACAGTCAACTCCCACTGGGGGAAGTAGGTGCCTGCATCCAGCCTGTGAAACAGTCCGGAGTTGCAGAGGATGCGGGCGTCGTATGCCCTGCTGGACCAGCCCGCGTACACATCCAAGAAGCGGCCCCGGTGGTTCACGAGGGCCTGGAGAACAATAGAGCAGTACCCCTTCCTGTTTGTGAAATGGGCTGCTCGATGCTCCGGGGCCTGGAAGGGGATGTGGGTAGCATCCAGGGCTCCCCCGCAGTTGGGGAACCCGAGGGCAGCGAAGCCGGCCAGCGTAGCGTCCACGTCGTGCAGGCAGATCACTCTCGGTAGCAGGACATCATTGATGGCGTGGACAACCTGCAGAAGGGTGCAGAGAAACACAAGGGAACACATCACATAAGGCAGGGGTGAGTGTGCGCTCCCTTGGGCCCCCCCACCCGTGATTCCCTCTGTCCTCACGCACGCGCACACACACACACACACGCACACGCACACACACACCAGGGCCCCCTCGCCCCACGGCGCCCCCCCCCCCCACCAGCAGGCCTGTGCAAGGGAGGGACGGCCCAAACCCCTGGGTGACCCAGCCTGGAGTCTTGGCTGCCCCTGGGCATGGAGTGCAGCACCCTCCCCCCACCCCACTCCCCACGGGACTTACCTCCATGACGATCACACCGACGGTGGATCTTCCCACCCCGAATTGGTGTGCCACCGATCGGTAGCTGTCCGGGGTGGCCAGCTTCCATAGCGCGATGGCGACCCTCTTCTTCACGGGGATGGGCGCACGCAGCCGGGTGGTGGCTCTCTGGAGCGCGGGGGTGAGCCAGGCACACATCTCCAGGAACGTCCGCTTTCGCATGCGGAAATTCCAGAGCCATTGCTGGTCGTCCCATTGCCCAAGGACCAGCTGGTCCCACCAGTCTGTACTGGTGTCCAGTCTCCAGAGTGGCCTCTCCACGGTGGGGTGGGGATGCCACAGGGACTCCATGGCCTCCCTGGTGAGGGAGTCCCAGGCGATTTGCGCCTCCTGGTCCTGGAACACGAGGGCACCAGCCTGGAGCACCAGCTGCAGGCACCTGAAAATGGCTGACAGGGGCCAGAGCAGGCACATGGCCACCCCTGGTACCATGGCAGACAAAGCAAGGCACAAGAAACCAAAACCAGGAAAAAGCAGTAGGGGGCAAAAGGCAGTGGTGTCCAAAAGGCAGAGGGCAACCACCAAACCTGCTATGGCTGTCAGTCCCTGCCAGAGGTCCTAACGCACGGAGCAGAAGACAAACGGCTGTCTGGCGAGACCCCTTTAAGCACATATCTGAACGGAGCTCCAGCCCCACCCCGGAAAGGGCTGGTGCCCTTTTGCCCTCTTCAAAATGGTTCCGGGCTTCTGCTTTTGCGCAAAAGCACGCCGCCAATGTAGATGCACTTTTGCGCAAAAGCACATTGTTATAATGATAACTCTGTGCCAATCTAGACGCGCTTTTGCGCAAATATTTTTAACGGAAAAACTTTTCCGTTAAAAGTATTTGCGCAAAATCATGCCAGTCTAGACGCAGCCCTGATGTATAAGTGCTCCTGAGAGAACAATATGACCTAAATGTTCTAAGGCAAATGGTTTAAATAACAGAAAACAGGGACTAGGAGTTAGTATAAACAGAAAATATTACAAAGTTATCCTATTCAGGTAGCTTATCAAGAAGAGAACATTCACTTTTTTATGACTTCCACAGGCTTGCTTACCCACTGTTTATTTTTAAACTCATCTTTACCCTCTTTAGTGTAACTGCTTTCCATTGCTGTCTTTTATTATGTTTTTCTCTTTATAAAAATCTGTTAGACTGACACCTTCTATCTGCAGTTATAGATGCACAGGTCTTCCTTAGTGATGTATTCTCTTTTGGGGAACATGGCTGGTTTATATTAATTTCTCCATTTATATAATTATGGTATCTGGCTTCTGAGCCCTTCATCCGTGTAAACAGCTTTTGTGTAATTTTCTCAAAACATTGCATTAGCCCAGGGCTACTCAACACGCGGTCCACAGTCCATTTGTTTGTGGCCCGTGGTGCAATTTGGGTTTACACAGGGCTCAACATGCAACCACTGGTGGGATCCTTTGAACATGGCCTCCACTGGGAACACGCTCCACAACGGTGAGTCTTCTGTTGATATGCATTTTAGTAGTTAAATTCCTGGACTGTCATTGCTCATTAAAAGTGCTGTCATATAGGTGGAAATTGGGTAAATATTGCATTTTCTTAATATCAGCAGAACTGACTTAAATAGGGCCTGCGTGTTATGTAGTCTTGTCTTAAACTTTGTATTCATGTCTGTCAGTGTGAAAGAAGCTATTTGCATATATTTCCATACATATTTGCATGTACATGCAACCATACTTAAGTTGCGGCCCTTGGTATGTGCTGTGAGTATTATTGGGCCCCCGAGGCTTCCAAAGTTGAGTAGCCCTGCATTAGCCTAAAGCTTGTTTTAAAGCTTCTCCTAGAAGCTCAAATATCAGACACTATTTGGTAGTTATTGTATCAGTGATAAGTTTGACAGAAAACCTCTAAAAATTATACTGATAAAGGCACCAGCCCTTAGCAAGTTAATTCTCAGTAGCAAGTTTAAGCCAGATTCTGCTGCTTCTTACACTAGTGTAAATCCAAGTAACTCCATTTAAACCAATGGATTTACCCTGAATTTATCTTAATCAAAGTGAGATTAGGCCCTGGCTCGTAGTGTTGGTGTAACCCACACACCGAGGCTACGTCTAGACTGCAGCCTTTTTCTGCAAACGCGTATGCAAATGAAGCGTGGAGTAGAATATCGCTGTGCTTCATTTGCATAATTAATTAGCAGCCGTTTTTGTGCAAGAGGCTTTTGCACAAAAAAGAGCTGTGTAGATGGCTCCTTTTTGTGCAAAAACCCCCTCTTGCACAAGAGCCGTTCTTCCCGAAAAAATGAGGAAGAACGGCTCTTGTGCAAGGGGGGAGGGGTTTGTGCAAAAAGGAGCCATCTACACAGCTCCTTTTTGCGCAAAAGCCTCTTGCGCAAAAACGGCTGCTAATTAATTATGCAAATGAAGCACAAAGATATTCTACTCCGTGCTTCATTTGCATAAGCTTTTGTGGAAAAAGGCTGCAGTCTATACGTAGCTCTAGTATGGTTCATTGTCCCATGTAGTGGCACTTAGACCACTTACAGCAAGACATAAGAACAAGGGAGCTCTACACCATAAGTTGTAAGCCAGCTAGCTTTATAGCTCAAGTTGTAGAGGCTCTAATACTAAGCTCTAGAAGTCCCACGTTCAAATCCAGCCAGGGGCAGTTACATTGGCTAACATTAGACTAACCTTCAACATGGAAATAATCTAGCCAAACCTTTCAGTACATTGACAGGAACACCAAATAAACTACTTCTTTGAACATAAGAATGGCCATACTGGGTTAGACCAAAAGTCCATCTAGCCCACTATCCTGTCTGTCGACAGTGGCCAATACCTGATGCCTCAGAGCAAGGGATCACAACAGGTAATCCTCATGTGATCTCTCCCCTGTCACCTATCTCCAGAGAAACAGAGGCTAGGGATACCATTCCTACTCATCCTGGCTAATACCATTGATGGACCTAATCTCCATGAATTTATCTAGCTCTTTTTTGAACCCCGTTAAAGTTCTAGCCTTCACCGGATCCTCTGGCAAGAAGTTCCACAGGTTGACTCTGCACTGACTGAAGAAAAACTTCCTTTGTTTGTTTTAAACCTGCTGCCTATTAATTTCATTTGGTGACCCCTAGTTCTTATATTGTGGGAATAAGTAAATAAATAACTTTTCCTTTTTCACTTTTTCCATACCAGTCATGATCTTATAGACCTCTATAATATCCCCCCTTAGTCTCCTCTTTTCTAAGCTGAAAAGTCCAAGTCTTTTTAAACTCTCTTCATATGGGACTCGTTTCAAACCCCAATCATTTTTGTTGCCCTTTTCTGAACCTTTTCCAATGCCACTATACCTTTTTTGAGATGAGGCGACCACATCTGTATGCAGTATTCAAGATGTGGGCATGCCATGGTTTTATATAGAGGCAATAAGATCTTTTCTGTCATTCTCTGTCCCCTTTTTAATTACTCTTAACATTCTATTTGCTTTTTTCACTGCCATTGCACACTGAGTGGATGCTCTTTTTAAATATTGGTGTCATATTAGCTATCTTCCAATCATTAGGTACAGAAGCTGATTTAAAGGAAAGGTTACAAACCAAAGTTAATAGTTCCGCATTTCCCATTTGAGTTCTTTCAGAACTCTTGGGTGAATGCCATCTGGTTCTGGTGACTTGTTAGTGTTAATTTTATCAATTTGCTCCAAAACCTCCTCTAATGACACCTCAATCTGGGACAATTCCTCAGATTTGTCACCTAAAAAGAATGGCTCAGGTTTAGGAATCTCCCCAATATCCTCAGCCGTGAAGACCGAAGCAAAGAATTCATTTAGCTTCTCTGCTATGACTTGATCATCTTTGAATGCTCCTTTAGCATCTCAATCGTCCAAGGACCCCATTGGTTGTTTAGCCGGCTTCCTGCTTCTGATGTACTTAAAAAACATTTTCCTATTACTTTTTGAGCTTTTGGCTAGCTGTTCTTCAAACTCCTTTTTGGCTTTTCTTACTACATTTTTACACTTAATTTGACAAAGTTTATGGTCCTTTCTATTTTTCTCACTAGGATTTGACTTCTACTTTTTAAAAGATATCTTTTTATCTGTCACTGCTTCTTTTACCTGGTTGTTAAGCCACGGTGGCACTTTTTTGGTTCTCTTATTGTGTTTTTTAATTTGGGGTATACACTTAAATTGGGCCTCTATTATAATGTCTTTGAAAAGTTTCCATGCATCTTGCAGAGATTTTACTTTGTCACTGTACCTTTTAATTTCTGTTTAATGTCGGGTATGTCTACACTTGCACCCTCTTTCAAGAGAGGGATGCAAATGAAGACATTCGAAATTGCAAATGAAGCCAGGATTTAAATATCCCGTGCTTCATTTGCATATTCGCATTATGGCACTATTTCAAAATAGTGCTATTTTGAAATAACAGACACTGTTAAGACGCGGTTATTTCAAGAGAAAACCCTTCTCTTGAAATAACCCTTATTCCTCATACAATGAGGTTTACCAGTTATTTCGAGAGAAAGGTTTTCTCTCAAAATAACCGGGTATTAACAGCATCTGTTATTTCGAAATAGTGCTATTTCGAAATAGCACCATAACGTGATTATGCAAATGAAGCACAGGGTATTTAAATCCCGGCTTCATTTGCAATTTCGAATGTCTTCATTTGCATCCCTCTCTCGAAAGAGGGTGCAAGTGTAGACATACCCTTCCTCATTTTTGTGTAGCTCCCCTTTCTGAAATTAAATGCCACAGTGTTGGGCTGCTGAGGTGTTTTTCCCACCACAGGAATGTTAAATTTTATTACATTATGGTCACAATTTCCAAGCGGTCCAGTTACATTTACCTCTTGAACCAGATCCTGTGCTCCACTTAGGACTAAATCAAGAATAGCCTCTCCCTTGTGGGTTCCACAACCAACTGCTCCAAGAAGCAGTCATTTAAGGTATCAAGAAATTTTATCTCTGCATTCTGTCCTGAGGTGATGTGTACCCAGTCAATATAGGGATAGCTGAAATCCCCCACTATTATTGAGTTTTTTAATTTGATAGTCTCTCTAATCTCCCTTAGCATTTCATAATCACTATCACTGTCCTGATCAGGTGGTCGATAATACATCCCTACTGCTATATTCTTATTATTTATGCATGGAATTACTATCCATAGAGATTCTATGGAACATTTTGGCTCGTTTAAGATTTTTACTTCATGTGATTCTACCTTTTCTTTCATGTATAGTGCCACTCCACCAGCACAACCTATTCTGTCCTTCCAATATATTTTGTACCCCAGTATGACTGTGTCCCATTGATTGTCCTCATTCCACCAAGTTTCCATGATGCCTATTATATCCTCCTTTAAAACTAGGCACTCTAGTTAACCCATTTTACTATTTAGACTTCTAGCATTTGTGTATAAGCACTTAAAGAATTTGTCACTATTTGTCTGCCATTTCCTGATACGTTAGACTCTTTTTCATTTGATTGTGTCTTATCTGACCTGACTCATACCTCCATCCTCTCCTACTGACTAGAACATAGAGCATCTCTATTTATAGAACCTCTTCTAATAGATGTCTGTGTTCGATCCATGTGCTCCTCCGTACCTATCAGCTTTCCCCCAGCCCTTAGTTTAAAAACTGCACTACAACCTTTTTAATGTTAAATGCCAGCTATCCGGTTACATTTTGGTTTAGGTAGATCCCATCCTTCCTGTATAGGCGCCCCCTATCCCAAAAGTTTCCCCAGTTCCTAATAAATCTAAACCCCTCCGCTCTACACCATCATCTCATCCACGCATTGAGACTCTGAAGTTCTGCCTGCCTACCTGGCCCTGTGTGTAGAACTGGAAGCATACCAGAGAATGCAACCATAGAGGTCCTGGATTTCAATCTCTTTCAGTTTCTTTCCTATCAGTCTAAATTTGGCCTCCAGAACCTCTCTCCTACCCTTCCCTATGTCTATGGGCTCATCTAGACCACGCTAAAGTGTCACAAGAGGATATGCAAATTCAGTGGGAATTTCATATCTTCTTCCAACCTCACTTTCAAAAGTGGAGCCTTTGAAAGTGAAAGTGGTCTGGATGTGTTTTTTTGGCAACCCCCCCTTTTTCGAAAAGCCGCTCTTCCTCAAAAAATGAGGTTTACGCGACTTTTCAAAAAAGGGGGGGGTTGCCGAAAAAACACGTCCAGACTACTTTCTCTTTCAAAGGCTCCACTTTTGAAAGTGAGGTTGGAAGAAGATATGCAAATGCCCACTGAATTTGCATATCCTCTTTTGACACTTTAGCGTAGTCTAGATGAGCCCATTGGTACCTACATATACCATGACCTTCCCAGGACTAACTTAAGACTATCTACATGTCTCAAGAGATCTGCAGCCTTCACACCAGGCAGGCAAGTCACCACACGGTTCTCCCAGTCATCACAAACCCAGCTATCTTTGTTTCTAATGATCAAATCCTCCATTACTAACAACTGCCTTTTCCTAACTACTGGAGTTCCCTCCCCCGGAGATGTATCCTCAGTGTGAGAGGATACCATAACATCCTCTGGAACATCATTTGCTGTGAGTTGAGAATCGTTGGAAATCTTCTCTCCTCAGTGAGGATATAAACTTCACTAATCTTTTCACATGGCAAGTATTCTTAAACTCTACAACCATCCTGATTTGTGCTACAGTGCACACTTTCCAGAGCAATAATACCCTACAAAAAGATTATCATAACTGAACCCAGTATTCTTGTTGTGCTCTTCCCTACTGTTATGTATAGTAACAATATCATTTCTTTGGTTGTGTTTTATCTGTTTATGTAGCCCAATATTGGTTTGCCTTTTACATAGCCTTGTTTGACTAATTGGGATGACTCCTCTGAGGTTTTACCTACAAAACCCTAAGTCTCTTTTTAATTTATTTTAAATTAATATAATGGTTATTGGCAACAGTTTCCCCTGGTAACATCTCTGTTTTGGTCTTTTGCCCACAGACACATTATGTATCTGCCAACACTACCATTACTGGCTCAACAGCCTAAGAGCAAACTGTGATCTTTATGAGCTTGCATTGCCCCATATTATAATTCTAAATTGATATAATCTGCTGACTTTGATGTTTTGATATTCTCATCCAAATCAATTGTGTACAGTATAGCAACAAGTTTGTAAAGCCAATTTTGAGGCACCCCATTGACAACCTCTTTCGAGCTAGAGAACTTATCATTTATGGCCTTGTTTATTGTATTTCAGCAAATTTCTGTTCAATGAGTTATTTTATCCTTATTTAATGATCCCTTTTCACAATCACTCTGAAAGTTAATTTGAAAATATGTACTATATATAATACCCACAGCATGTCCCTCACCTACTAACACAATAATATCTTCAAAGAGCTCTAGAAATTTACTAAGATAAACTTCTCTGTCCTAAATCAACACTGGTTGTTTCCAATTAAATTACTCTTTTCAAGGTGTTCCTTGTCCCTGACTGTAATCTTGCAAAATACACAGAGCATAACTTGAAATATGTGATGGAAAGATAATTTTAATTCAGTCAGTGCTGATGGCTGAAAACATTAATTTTGGGATTGATCCTAGGTATCTTATTTAGGTGAGTAATTGAAGACAATACACCCACTCATGAGTAAAGATTTCAGGTTGACACTTCCCTTAACTGGGACTCTCTGGTCTCATGGATATTCCTGGACCACAGAGCCCAGGAACAAGGAAATCTGGCAGCTGGTCAGGAGCGTGATGGGGGGAGCCAGCAACTCAGCCAGAAGCCCAGTGTCGGGGTGGGAGGAAGAATGGCGGGGAGTTATAGCCCCAGTGGGTGCGGTCAGGGAGCTGTGACCCCAGCGCAACAATGGAGCTCTGGCCACAGCCAGGGAGCTGCGATCCCAGCAGCAGCCAGGGAGCTCTGTCCCCAGCCCAGGCTGGGGCTGTGGAGTCACTGCTGTGAAGCCAAGCGGCTGCAGAGTTTCAGCCCTGGCTGCAGAACTCTGGCCATGCCACTCTGGCCCCAGTAGCAGCAGGTCCAGTGGCAGCTAGAAAGCTCCAGGGAGCTCAGGCATCTGCGGGGACAGGCTGGAACCCAAGTCCCGTGGCAGGAGGGCAGCATAGGCCACGAGGAGGGAGACCTCCCCGGTGCGGCAAATTCCCTTTTTCAGGATTTGTCAGATCCCGAGGATGCTGGACAAGGGAGGTCCAACCTCTACTAATGTTTGAGATATACAGGTGAAAAAAGCTGGGCAAGAGCTAGTTATTATTATAAATATAAATACTTGCTAGATTAGACCTACTAATAGCTGTAAATGAGATCTGGTTTTGTCTACCTTATCCTTTCTACTTTCAAAGATGATACAGCTAGGGATGTGAACTACTAGTTGACTATCCGATAAACAAATGCTTATTGGATAATCAACACAGTAGTTGACTAGTTATTTCCCCCCTTGCTGCCTCTATCAGAAGGAGGCAGCAAGTGGGCAGAGGTGCTTCAAAGTGGCAGTCGCGGCTGTTGCTACACTTCAAAGTTGGAGGCACTCTGATCGACTAATCGAATAGTCAATGCAAATTCAATTAACCAATTAATCAAAATTTTACATCCCTAGTTACAGCTACATTAAGGTCAGTTCACAAATACAGGTCACCACTTCTATAAGATTGCTCTCAAAGGATTTAGCATAAGGCATACTGAAAAGGAGGAGTTTACGCACTAGTTCACATCAATGAAAAAAACAAAAACAAAAGAAAATCAGTGGAATCAGCACCTTCATTGGAAACAAAGGGCCTGATTCGCAGTAAAGGAAAAATGCTATGCTGTTTTACTCTAGCTGAGAAACTGGTCCCATGTACCTAAGACAAAGCAGGGGAAAATATGGGGGGAGGAGTAGAGTGAAAATATGTATTGGCTCGTTCAATGGAGCAACTTCTATTGAAACTGACAGTCTGCAGTTCTCTTCCCGAAAGCATGGATTGAAAGAACAATTTCACTGTCCAGTTCACATGAACTACTGTAGTTGTGGATAGACCAAAACACAGTGTGAAAGTGCTGTAGATATGGTCTTTTAAAAAGCCTAAAAAATACAAATTTTTTCCAATCTGAAACCAGGAACCTATAAAATTCACAATATTTATGTAGTAATTTTCTGCTCTGATCAACAATTTTTCCAATGCTCAGGCAGTATTGTGAGAACAGAAACCGCCCTCAAGTCTGTAGGGATATGTCTATTCCAAAATTAAAAACCTATGGCTAGTGCCAGCTGACTAGGGTTCCAAATAAGGGTCTGCTAAATTGCAACATAGATGTTCAGGATTGATCTGGAGTCCAGGCTCTGTGACACCCAGCAATATGTATCTAATTGCAGCGTAGACATATCCTCTCTGACTCCTACAGCCTGGGCAGAAGATGTGTGAGGGCCAAAGGAGGAGTGGCCAGACCTCAGTACTTGCTGGTTACTCCCGGTTGGAACGCTAACTTCAGGGGAGCCGACAGCCATTCCTGGCCTGCCCTTAGGCGGGATGGGAAGGGTGGCTCCATGTTCCCCGAAGGGGTGGATCCTTAGGCAGAAGAGCCAGAGCCAGGAAGCCAGCCTTCAGTGCTGCCTGGAGTGCACCATGCAACACCCTCCACCCCGCAGATCTGCTCAGAGCACTGTGTGGCACTCCAGTGGTGATTTAAAGGGCCTGGGGCTCCAGGCGCTGCTGCCACTGTAGTAGCAGCAGTGGCAACTGGGAGCTCTGAGCCTTTAGAATAGCCAGGCCCTGGAGCAGTTGCCCTCTTTCATCCCCCCTGTCAGTGGGCGTGGCTGACATTTTTTATAACTTTGAGCTATATAACTTTTACTAATCAATAATACGTCAGGTGTCTGTTAGTATTTAAATGAGCAGTTTACTGGAGGAAGCAATATTTGAATACTGGTTATGCATACTGGCTTTCAGACCACAGGACACAGAACAGTAAACATGAAGGAGAAAACCCACAGAATAGGCTTTACATACCCTCATTTGAAAGTAATAACGAAGCAAAATTAAACAAAACCAGCAGGAAAACAAGGAGTGAAAACAATCAAACTCTCCCAAATATGCAAATGCAATTCCAGATCAGCTATGGCAGGGAAAATAAAAACTCTCAGAAACAAATATCCACGTGTATATGATCATACAATATAGGCAGCGATTTAAAAAAAAAGTACATTGCTAATGGAAAGCTTTGTGCTTGAAAGCACACTTTATGACTGAATCTTAAGGATTAGGCTTGGTAGGGCAGGTCCATTCCATGGCTAACATATTTAGGTTTTTTAAAGCATTATATTTGTGAGTGTTTCCTCCAAATTAGTTTTAAATTAATCTGGCCAGGGGGTTTCAATACATCCCACCTCTTGGTAATAAGGGTGTCACACTTAATAGGACTATCTGCACCTCCAGCCCCTTGCTGGTCTCTGTGAGTGCACCCCCACAAGCGTCGCCTTTACCTCTTCTGGGGAGGAATGCTGTAGCTGTCCCACCCCACCCAGCCACTGGGTTACAGTACCCTGTATATCAACCATGCTTACCCACCAGGTCCAACTGTGTTCAACACCTGCCATTCTTCTTTTTGGGAGCCTGACGAGTGGTGTACACAGTGATCAAAAAGCCTAGAATTTCTTGTCTCTTAACACCCTACAACTGGTTATCTTCAGCCATTCTTTTCCCTTCCTGACTATTGTTACCTAAAGCCTCTACTAAACTAAACCAACATATTCACAAAGTAAACATCCAAGTCAACATAAATATTCATAAAATATCGCAGAGTATGCCCAGTTCTATCACAGAAGGGATGGATCCTTCTTCTTCATCCTTAAATTTAAGAAGAAATAAAATGCGAGGGAACAGTCCTTGGCAATAGTGGGGCATGAGAACTCATTGACCTGTACTCGTCTAAAGATGAGGCCTAGCTAGATGACTGCTGATCAGTGCATATGTGATGACAGCTCACCCACAACTGCATCTTAATGCTAGCCTCTCTCATAAATTAGAGAATCCCATGAATTTAGAGACCATCAGTGATAGGTTCCCAAAATTGATCATTTCAGAAGTAATAATGTGTATGGGGGACTAAGTTGCATGGTCAGGCAGTAGGACAGGAATGGGTTCAAAAGCATTTAGAAACTAGATACTTAAAAGTAAATTAAGGATTAATAAAGAATTAAAGGATTACTAAAGAAAGATTTAAAGGAGAGGGATATAATTAATGTAGATCAACATGGGTTCAATAGAAAAAGATTCTCTCAAACTAAGTTTTTTTGGGATGAGATTACAAATTTGGTTGATAAAGGTTGACATAATATATTTAGACATAATATATTTAGACTTCTGTAAGGTGTTTGAGTTGGGATCACAGAACTTTTTGACTAAAAAGCTAGAATAATACAAAATTAACGTGGCACGCATTAAATGGTTTAATAACTAGCTAACTGATAGGCCTCAAAAGGTAACTGTACACATACATTTGTCATCAAGTGGGTGTTTTTCTAATGGGGGCCAGTGAGATCAGCTCTTGGTTCTATGCTATTTAAAATTTTTAATAATGCCCTAAATAAAATAATAATAATAATAATGCCATAAAACCATCCCTGATGAAATTACAGGTGACACAAATTTGGTGGAGTGATAAATAATGAAGAGGATTGGTCACTGACTTGGTAAACTGGGTGAAAATAAACATTATGTGTTTTAATATGGTTAAATGTAAATATGTACATCTAAGAACAGGGTATGTAGGCCATACTTTATAGGATGGTGTACTCCATTCTAGGGAGCAGTGACTCGTGGAGGTAGCAGTGCAATACCAACTGAACATGAGCTCCCACTGTGACACTGTAGCCAAAAAAGTTACTGAAATCCTTGCATGCATAAATGGGGAAATATCAAGTAGGAATAAAGAGATTATTTTACCTGTGTATTTGGCACTGCAGCCCCATAAAACTGTACCAGTATAGCTATTTTCACAAGTCAAAATAGTTAATGCCAGTACAAAAACTGTACATGGATCAAAGCTTTTAGGTCCGTCAGATCCTATACAACCTTTCATTTGCTGAGCCATCAAACATTACAGCCCTACAGTTGTCTTCAGCTAGTATTTCCTCTTACAAAACCTTACCTAGCAGTGGTTCTGGCCATGTGGTCTTATTTCAGGGAAGATCATTTAAATCCTTCCCATACAGCTTTTGCTAAGGTCTAAATTGTACTGGATTAATTTTTCTTCACAATTACTAAGAAACCCATATCATGCCTTTCTGCTCTCCTTCTGCCAGAGTGACCCACAAGAGGCTGTCATGCATTTAGCTAATGTAGAGATACCATATGTTGCATCACATTCTTGAAGCCCTTTAGCCTTAAATTGAAATCAGACCATAAACTTTCATGAATTGCATAAACATTCTGTTATCCTACAAATAAAAAACCAAACATTTGAGCTGTCAGCAGAATCAATAGATTCAATGGTTATAAAAGTGGAAATTTCTTCAGTTTCATGGCCCTGCACAATTTAGTCCCAGTCTGGTTCTCTGCTCTCATTTTTTTTAATCGCTCCCTGCCTCACTGTCTTCACTTTACCTAAGCTGCACCTCTAACAGCTCACTTCATCCCATTCTCTTCTTCCTGTCTTTATCTTCCTCCCTGCATTTCATGCATCTGGAACTTTTTCCTTTTTGACTTTCTCACCAAATCCTGTTTCTTTGCATTCCACCTCAAAGCACATTTATTCCTTTTTCCAAATTACAAGTCCTTCCTAGAAAGAAGAGAAATGCATTATAAAGCAAACTGCCTTCTCCATCCTCCTCAGAAAGAAACAGAGCCCTGAGGAGATCTGACAAATATATGTGCTTAACCCCATTTCATTTTGCTGTCCCCTGCAAACCAGCCTTGGTTCATAGTTTGCCTGTTCAGACAGGTAAGTCCCTTAGGCTATGTCTACACTACAGAGTTTTTCCGGGATACCAGAGGTATCCCGGAAAAACTCCGCAACATCCAGGGTGTGCGTCTGCTCTTCCAATATTTTTTGTGGAAGAGCAGAAGTGGTCTTTCAGAAGCCCTGTTAATCTCGTTTCACAAGGAAGAAGGGCTCTTCCAAAAGAGGAGGCTTTTTCGAAATTTGACACAGTGTAGATGGGCCAAATTTAGGAAAAGCCTCTTCCGAAAAAACAGTCGGAAAAAGGTATGCAAATTGCAGAGTGCAATTTGCTTACCTTTTTCTGAAAAGGAAGTGTAGTGTAGATATAGCATAAGGCCTAAGGCTATTTATGTACCTTTTTCTGAAAAAGAAATGTAGCGTAGACATAGCTGAAGGCCTAAGGCTATGTCTACACTATACTTCTTTTTCGGAAAATTGCATTCCTCAACTTGTGTAACTTTTTCCAATTGTTTTTTTGGAAGAGGCTTTTCTGAAATTTGGCCCATCTACACTGGGCCAAATTTCAGAAAAACCTCTTCTTTCAGAAGAGCCCTTCTTCCTCATGAAACAAGGTTTACAGGGCTTCCAAAAGAGCACGTCTGCTTTTCTGAAAAAAATTTCGGAAGAGCAGATGGGTTCCCTGGACGTGGCCGAGTTTTTCTGGAATACTGCCGATATCCCGGAAAAACTCCATAGTGTAGACATAGCCTTAGAGCAAGAGCAAAGTGGTATATCTAGGAACAATGACTGTAGGCAATATCTAAAGAGTGGGGGGAATTATTCTGGCAAACATAACTAAGAAAAGGATTTTTGGGCCATAATAGACAAGCACCTCAACATGACCTCCCATTTCCAGTGGCCATATTTCACAAAGTAGGTTGACAGACTGAAGAGGGTACAGAAAAGGGCCAGAAACATGATGTGAGGGCTGGAGAAAAATACCTTATGGTGAGAGACTTAAAGAACTCAATTTGTTTAGATTATGAAAAAGAAGACTGAGAGGTATCTTGATTACAACTTATAAGTACCTAAGGACTGAGTTAAAATGGGATCCCAATGTGCTTAGGCTCTGTCTAAACAGAGTAGTTCCTGCCCCTGTCACTTTTGCAATACAGATAGGAAAAAAACCAACGTGGATGGAAACCAACAGAATCTGGCAACCCTGCATGAGGGCAACAGTAAACACGGGCTACTCATAGAACTCTGTTAAGCTGCCTGTGGCCCTCGGGCCACAGGTTGCCCACTGCTGTTCTAGATGGACCACTTATCTAATCAAAAATAAGAACTATTTTAGAATTGAAGGTATATTTTCTTGTTAAGTCTGAATATAATTGATGCCTGGCAGAGGGGAAGCAAATAGAATTGCAACAGCCACAAAAAGAACAACATTTATTAGCAATAATTCTCCTTAATATGGTCTAAATTCACCGTATGAAATAAACATTTCTGCATGAATCTTTCTCACTGAATATAATGTTGTAATGCACTCCCTTTATTAGGAGAATAATACTATTTGCCTGTCCAGTTCTTTTTCCCAGTTTGATAATTTTTTTAAAAATCTTAAACTGTTAAGAAAGATTACTTCATTACACTGCCTTCTTGAAAAGTTGGAGATTTGTTATTTGTCCATAGGGCACAAAAAATACAAAAACTGCCTGAGAAGAACTCATATTACTTTGTTTTGATGGCAGTAATTTCTATCTTATTTACAACCTACCGCACTGTTGATACTTGCCTTCCTAAGTGATTCAACTTCTTTGATAAAATAATCCTGCATATTGGCAACACAGTTAGAAATAGAAGACCAAATCATAAATTTCATAGTGAGTAACCCAAGAAAATTAACTTTCAGAAAAACTGGACTGAGATTGAATGCATTAAAGCACAAGTTTTACTAGACTTACAATTATATTAAATGCTCAAAAACACACACTCTTTCTGATCTTTGTTTATTGTTTGTGGAAGACATAAAACGTTATTTATGTCTCAGCCTTGTTACAAGTGGGCAATATCTCATTTTTATCAGGGGTACTATTTCAGATTGGACACATTTCTTCTCTAATGCCTTTGTTTGCCTGCAAGAGGTTTTGTACTGTGACAAGTACACCGGAGCACATTTTGTTTTATTAGTAAATAATGCAGGGAAATTTGTCAATTGAATGGACAATGAAAATGAGCTAAACAGAGCAGACTGTTATGTTACTGTTCACAATATTATGTCATGATTTACCAAAAAGACCCCCTCATTAAATTGGTTTCTTACATGGGATATGTTTTTGGGATTAAAATAATAAAAATTCTTCTTTTAAAGACCATATGGTAATTACTAGTATTTTCAACCTGCCTTTAACCAGAAAGTTATCCATTCAAATGCTAACCAGTGAATCAATTCACTCCATTTTCCTAACCAGTGAATCAATTCACTTCCATATCTGTGTGTTCAGAGTTAGCAGGCCCTGTATGCCTGAGACACTATCTAATACATGTAAGTATTAAACTAATGTCTCTTTCATGAAGATTAATTAAGGCTTACTACTTTAGGAACACAAGTGTAGATATTAATCTGAAAACTCTCAGGCCTGATCTACGTTAGGAGTTTGGATAGACTTTAGCCACTTATGGTCTATTTTCTAAGTGACTCATCCACAATACCAAGCCTGTTGCATCGACCTTAAGGGATGCAGAAATTGATTCCTGTACTCCTGCTTTTCACAAAGAATAATGCTATTCACAACCTTGCACAGTTGAATTTATGCTAGTGTAAACGCAGCATTGCAAGAAAGTCTATGCTATTGGCCTCCAGGAGGCCTTCCACAGCTTCCTGCTCTGACTGCTCTGGCCACAACTTGTGCCTCTACTGCTCTCCTGCTGATCTCAAACAGCCCCGGGAATAGTAGAAGGGCCTGTCCTGGGAGGCCAGTGATGTGAGCACATAGTGAGTGAGAGCACGTCACAGCACACTTGGGGTACGTCTACACTAGCTCGTTAGTTCGAGCTAGGTAGGGTAATGAGGGCAACCGGAGTTGCAAATGAAGCCCGGGATTTAAATATCCCGGGCTTCATTTGCATGTTCCCGGGCGCCGCCATTTTTAAATCCCCCTTAGTCCGAACTCCGTGACCGTGGCTACACACGGCACGAACTAGGTAGTTCGAACTAAAGATCCTAATTCGAACTACCGTTACTCCTCATTCCACGAGGGGTAACGGTAGTTCGAATTAAGATCTTTAGTTCGAACTACCTAGTCTGTGCCACGGGCACGGAGTTTGGACTAAGGGGGATTTAAAAATGGCGGCGCCCGGGAACATGCAAATGAAGCCCGGGATATTTAAATCCTGGGCTTCATCTGCAACTCCGGTTGCCCTCATTACCCTACCAAGCTCGAACTAATGAGCTAGTGTAGACGTACCCTTGGAGATGATGTCAAGTAATCCCAACAACATTGCAATGACTCCTAGGACTTCTGCTCCCACAGGCTCCAATTCTCAGGGGCACAGAAGAACACCTGCATGGAATGTCTTGGACCTCACTGAGGTGTGGGGAGATGAAGCCATCCTTAATGAGCTTTCAACCAACAGGAGGAATGCTGAGATATACAGCAGGATTTCAAGCTGCCTGCTGGTTAAAAGCTATTCAAGGGACGTTCAGCAATGCAGAGTCAAGATCAAGGAGCTGTGCCAGTCCTACCACAAGGCAAAGGAGGAGAACAGATGGTTTGGTGCAGCACCCTATACATGCCACTTCTATGACCAGCTGGATGCCATTTTGGGCGGTGGCCCGGCCAGGGTCTCCAGCATGATCCTGGAGTCTGGAGGACACCATGGTGGCAGAGGGGCAGAAGAACAAGGAGGAGAGTAGCCAACCAGCAATCCCTGAGAGCCAGGAGCTCTTCATAATGACAGAGCCAGTCCCTCCCTCCCAGGATGTCTCCCAGTCCAGCCCTGACCC
Organism: Pelochelys cantorii; assembly: GCA_032595735.1. Taxonomy (NCBI): domain Eukaryota; kingdom Metazoa; phylum Chordata; order Testudines; family Trionychidae; genus Pelochelys; species Pelochelys cantorii. The sequence continues at coordinate 323,579,098 of CM064326.1, read as the reverse complement.
CGGAGAGGGCAATTCTGGTGAGTTCATAAACTCTGTCTAACTACAAGTGGGTTAAGGCAGTGGGGTATGAGATGCAGAGTACTCTGTGCCTTCACAGTGCGTGGGGCCTGGAACAGCTTATTCACATATCTGCACATGGAAAGGGAGCTCTATGAAGCTCTCACATAGGAACTCTTTGATCCTTCTCACAAGAGTCTTAGGGAGGCCAGCCTTATACCATCCTCCACGTTAGGACACCTTCCCACATCAAGCCACCAGTAAGTAGTTTGGTATCATTGAACCACAAAGCATTGCAGCATGAGGCCCAGGTTTATGGCCACATTCAGTCAGACCCACCATGTGCCGGACATAGTGGCAAGCTGACCCACCCTTTCATTTCCCCCTCCCCCCCCACCTAAAGGCTCCTGCCCTGACTAGGAAAGTAGCATTGTCCTGGGAAGCTGCATGTGCCAGCTACAGTGGGAAGCTGCCCTCTGCTTTCACCCCTCTCCCACCTGCAGTCTCCAGCCCTGGTTGGCCCCTTACCGTGACTGCCTGCCTCTGGACAGAATGGGTATGTCTAGATTACGTGGCTCTGTCGATGGAGCCATGTAGATGAGTTTACGAGACATAGGAAAATGAAGCGGTGATTTAAATAATCGCCGCTTCATTTACATGAAAATGGCCACCACGCTGTACCGATCAGCTGTTTGGCGGCACAGCGGGGCAGTCTGGACATGCCGCAATCGACAAGGGAAGCCTTTGTCGACCGCTCCAGTAAACCTCATTTCATGAGGCATACTGGAGCGGTCGACAAAGGCTTCCCTTGTCGACCGTGGCGTGTCCAGACTGCCCCGCTGTGCCACCAAACAGCTGATCGGCACAGCGTGGCAGCCATTTTGATGTAAATGAAGCGGCGATTATTTAAATCGCCGCTTCATTTTCCTATGTCTAGTAAACTCATCTGCATGGCTCCGTTGACGGAGCCATGTAGTCTAGACATACCCAATGTATCCCAAAGCTCCCCTAAGAAGCCTGTGCACTTACTGTAAAGTGGTGCAGGGCAGGGGAAAGCCATTTGCAGAGTTCTAGGAATATGGCCCTGCACATTTGGAGGTTCTGTAGCCACTGCTGATCATCCCATGTCTGCATCACAATGCGGCCCCACCAGTCTGAGCTTGTCTCCCAGCACCAGAAACAGCGTTGCACTGTGTCCAGGGGATTTAGTGGCAGTGCACTAGCATGAGTGCCAGGCCTTGCCTAAGCAGCACCTCCATGCCATACCAAGCTTCGTCCTTGTCCTCTTTGTAGTGAAGCAACTGCGTACACTCTTGAAGCACAGTGCCATCAGGTGCACCACGACACACATGAGCGTAACAATGCCTTCCTGCACACTGGGCTCTATTCTCGTGATGTTATGGCATCCACCCAGGAAACCAGGGCACAAAAAGGCATGAGCAGACTGCCTCCTGCTGATGTCACAGAAGGGGGGAGGGAGTAAATGAGTGAATTCTGGGATGCTGGTGACATGAGCCCCTGACCACTGTCTGCAGAGTTTTGGACTCAGCAGATACCGTGAGCATAGCCCAGAATGCAAAGCTGCCCATGTGCCTCAATCTCTGAGTTGATGGGAGGCTCCCTAAAGGGGACGCTGTACTTTGGACTATGTTTGATTCTTCCCTGCAGCGAGGGCACGGACCTTCAACTCTGCAAAATCGGATGGTAGGAAATCGATCGGATTAGATTTGACCTTATCTCATAGTGTAGACATGACTTCAGCAAATTAGTGAAACTATCTCCAAAATATTACACAAGAGGCCATTTTGAGGGCATCGATTCTTAAAGTATAGTAATAAAGGAGAATTACAGGAAGCTTGTGTTTCCTCCAAAATGTGGTGAGAATTTGTGAAAGATTATGGTAAATGAAGCTGAAGAGCTTGAAACCATCTGACGATTGATACAACTGAAGCCCTCAGAGGGACACTGTAAATGAACCAATTCAAAATGAAATGCTTTCTGAGTCATTCACTAGAAACATACTGTAAGGTGGAATATAACCTTTAACTACATATTGGATACCACCTAATGTAACTCAATAAGGCAACACATGAAAAGCCACTTTTTATTTTGAGATTTCTTCCTATGGAGTATTTCAAAGGATTTCAGGTAGCATTAATTTTCACAATAAATACTAAAACAATCAGCAGTACCTTATCAGTAGCTACTTCTACTTTTTCTAGTCATGCATAATCAAAAACAATGTAAACAAATACTTTGAACAGAGGGTCACTCAACAAATCTAACTTCTGCAATATTATTCTCAGTAATTTGTTGAAAGACAAGGCTTGGACATAAATTGATATTTTACCCAAAGGCTGAACCTTAAACAGGTATATACTCTCTTTTATCATAAGAAAGAGATACTGCTGATTACATTTCTCAAAATCCAAAGCAGCTAATTGACATTTGTAAAATCTCTAGAATCTGGTAAAAGAGCATTCTCATAGGGAATGAGTACTATTTACCTTGAAAAATATGACAGACGCCCTGAGAAAAATCACATGAATTCCATACAACAGCTAGGACAAAGGGCTAACTCTTGGTCACAAGCAATTGACTAATGGGAGAACACTCATGTAATCAAACTACATATTCCTTAATGTACATTAAAAGAAATGGCTGTAGTATTAAAACTCCCAATTCCTGCTCAACCAGAAATAACCTGACCTAGCAGTATAAGGCAGAACTGCAGAAATAAAAATGGATTCTTAGCAGGTAATTTCCCCCATATTGATAATGGATACTTTATTCATACACAGTGTAAATATATAATGAACATATGATAGGAAGACAAGACAATCAGAACCACAACAAATTCTCTGCCTCTGTCATTGAGCGTAGTACATCTGGTGGTATAGAGTCTCCTGAAATCTCCAAGAGAAATATAAAGGCAATTCTGAGCACTTGTCTTTACTGCAAAGGAGTTATAATTTAAGGGTTGTTGTGTGTGAACAGCATCTGAGTTAGGGGCAACACTCAACTCAACAGTAGTGGTGCTTTTAATTTGAGCTGGCTGGCCCATCAGGGGTGTGGGCGCACAACCTGTCATGTGGTAACAATCACGCTGAGCTCCTAATATAACCTCATATTTTATTTGGACACTCAACCACTCTCACTTTCGAGGAATTAACTCAAGCATAGATACCAAGTTAATGCTGCAGTTCAAATGTAAAAGACTATTAAAAATGTACTAGGGACTGTCCATAAATTACATAACACTTTTTGTCATTTTTTTTCAAGACTCACTCACCCCTTGTGTCTCTGAAACAAACATGAAAAAATAAAGACCTATCTATAAAGCCCTGCATGGATACAAAATTTGTATCCGCATCCGTATCCACAAAAATGAGTCACGGATATCCACACTGACATCTGCGGATGCAGATACCTGCAGATATCACTGGTCTACAATTTTTTAGAAGTCGTCTGCTTCAGAGATAAAATGTGCTATTTATTATGTATTTTGATGTGCTGAATTCAAATATGACAATTAAAACAACTGATTGGCTACTGTTTCCAAGATATTTAAGCTTTTACATTTTACGTCTATGTATATTGTGTAGATAGTAGAGTTTTAATCATAAATTGTAAACCTAGGTCTTTTCATGTGTTTATGGTTGCTTTACATGATAATATTTCACCTGTCCTGTTTATGTAACACTTTAAAAATCAGCAAAAGGGTTATATAAATAAAATTTATTATGAAACAAAGGGCAAAAAACTATTATGTACATAGTTTAGTCCTATTCAGTGTCTACTCGGCGCTTCTTGGCTTGTCTCTTGTAGTCATTAAATGGAGCATCTCTTGTCACTGTCCAGCAATAGTCTGCAAGCATTGATGGGCTCCATTTGCCCTGATAGTGTTTCTCCATTGTTGCAATGTCCTGGTGAAATCGCTCGCCGTGCTCGTCGCTCACTGCTCCGCAGTTCGGTGGAAAAAAATCTAGACGAGAGCGCAAAAAATGTATCTTTAGTGACATGTTGCAACCAAGGCTTTTGTATGACTTGAGGAGGTTTTCCACCAACAACCTGTAGTTGTCTGCCTTGTTGTTTCCGAGAAAATTTATTGCCACTAACTGGAAGGCTTTCCATGCCGTCTTTTCCTTGCCACGCAGTGCATGGTCAAATGCATCATCTCGAAGAAGTTCACGAATCTGAGGACCAACAAAGACACCTTCCTTTATCTTAGCTTCACTTAACCTTGGAAATTTTCCAAGGAGGTACTTGAAAGCTGCTTGTGTTTTGTCCATGGCCTTGACAAAGTTCTTCATCAGACCCAGCTTGATGTGTAAGGGTGGTAACAAAATCTTCCTTGATTCAACCAGTGGTGGATGCTGAACACTTTTCCTCCCAGGCTCCAATGACTGTCGGAGTGGCCAATCTATCTTGATGTAGTGGGAATCTCTTGCACGACTATCCCATTCGCAGAGAAAACAGCAGTACTTTGTGTATCCAGTCTGCAGACCAAGCAAGAGAGCAACAGCCTTCAAATCGCCACAAAGCTGCCACTGATGTTGGTCATAGTTTATGCACCTCAAAAGTTGTTTCATGTTGTCATAGGTTTCCTTCATATGGACTGCATGACCAACTGGAATTGATGGCAAAACATTGCCATTATGCAGCAAAACAGCTTTAAGACTCGTCTTCGATGAATCAATGAACAGTCTCCACTCATCTGGATCATAAACGATGTTGAGGGCTGCCATCACACCATCGATGTTGTTGCAGGCTACAAGATCACCTTCCATGAAGAAGAATGGGACAAGATCCTTTTGACGGTCACGGAACATGGAAACCCTAACATCACCTGCCAGGAGATTCCACTGCTGTAGTCTGGAGCCCAACAGCTCTGCCTTACTCTTGGGTAGTTCCAAATCCCTGACAAGGTCATTCAGTTCACCTTGTGTTATGAGGTGTGGTTCAGAGGAGGAGGATGGGAGAAAATGTGGGTCCTGTGACATTGATGGTTCAGGACCAGAAGTTTCATCCTCTTCCTCTTCCTCGTCTGACTCAAGTGAGAATGATTCTGGTGCATCAGGAACGGGCAGTCCTTCTCCGTGGAGTACTGGGAGTATAGCTGATGGAATGTTTGGATAATGCACAGTCCACTTTTTCTTCTTTGACATACCTTTCCCAACTGGAGGCACCATGCAGAAGTAACAATTGCTGGTATGATCTGTTGGCTCTCTCCAAATCATTGGCACTGCAAAAGGCATAGATTTCCTTTTCCTGTTCAACCACTGGCAAAGATTTGTTGCACAAGTGTTGCAGCATGTGTGTGGGGCCCAGCTCTTGTCCCGATCTCCAATTTGCAGCCAAAATAAAGGTGATAGGCTTTCTTAACCATAGTGGTTATACTGTGCTTTTGTGATGCAAAAGTCACTTTACCACGAACATAGCAGAAGTTATCTGCACTGTTCACACAAGTACGAGGCATCTCTGCTCACTTTGGCTAAACAGAAATGTGTCCCTTTGCAAAATCAAACACTGACAAATAAGAGAGCACGACACTGTATGATTTCTAGAGCTGATATAGGGCAATTTGTTCAGCAGAGTGATGTAAGCTTCGTTATGATTGCATCATCCATGACTTCTAGGAATAACATGATGCAATTCATATCCTGTATGACGCAATACCAGCTTCAGATTGCATCATTCATTGTTTTGCCTAAAAAGCAAGTACTGTCCAAACACAGTCATAGATTTATTCATAGATCCAGTCAAAGATGTATTTTAGTCCTTTCTGGTTTAAATTGAGATCCCTTCCCTTTATAACTCACTTATCCTCGGCCATTCCCAAGTCAAGGGTCGTATATACTGACCCAATAGCATATCTTGAAAACTAGAGCCAATCAACAATTTTAAGCATCATTCTCGTTCTCAGTGACCCAGAATTAGTAAAGTTTGACTACATTTATTTCAGAAGCATTTTGGCTGTAGAGCAGTGTATCAAGCAGATGGCCTAAATTTAGGCCTCTGTTGGAGTATTCTGTCCAGTTCTGGGCCCTACATGTCAAGAAAGATGTGGAGAAATTGGAGAAGGGGAGTTGGGACATATTAGCAGTTTTCAAGTACCTAAAAGGGTATTACGAGGAGGAGGAAGAAAAATTGTTCACCTTGGCCTCTAAGGATAGGACAAGAAGCAATGGGCTTAAACTGCAGCAAGAGAGGTTTAGGTTGGATGTTAGGAAAAACTTCCTAACTTTCAGGACAGTGAAATTGCCTAGGGAGGTTGTGGATTCTCCATCACTCGAGATATTTAAGAGCAGGTTGGATAGACATCTATCAGGGATGATCTAGACGGTGCTTGGCTCTGCCATGAGGGCAGAGATCTTGATGATCTCTCAAGATCCCTTCCAGTTCTAGGATTCTATGAATCTATGATTCTTTTATTCAAACCACTTTCAGTTTTGACAGTGCCAAAACATCTATAATATCACTGCACATAAATATAGCACCAATTGCCAAATTTTACAACCAGACTTCAGTGTAGCATGGCTTGCCCATATGATAAGTCAGCTAACTGAGAAAATTAACCAATTATAAACAAATTGCATTTAAAATTATCTTTGGTGATAGAATACAATGTAGCTTTTCAGTCTCTAAGAACTTCTTTAGATTTTTTTACTCAAAGCATAAGTGTATTATTCCACCTCTTCAGGTTGGCCTGTATATTCAAGATTTAGATGAGCATACAAGTAAATCTGCAGGGAAGAATATAAAGGCAGTCCTGTGTAGTTTCACAGAGGGGTCAATGCCATAGCCTGTATCTATGTCTTTTGTGTACTTCTAACCTTATAAAAGGAAGGGAGTAACTTTTTGTTCCAGGCTTTATCTTCAGATATTTATTTGTAAGAAGATATGTATATATCTTATTACTACATTTGAAACCTGAGCACTAAGATACATTAGTTTTCTGTGAAATCTCAGATGTATAAATCTGCCTTACTTGTTATCAAAATGCAAAATGTCAATATGGAACTTTAAGAAATCTAGTCTAGTCTATCCATCCCTGAAAGTTTATCATAGCTAGCTAATTTTCATTAAGTACAAAGTAGTGATTGCAGCTTCTCAGAAACATTTGGTGAGTTCAACATTGTAGAACTGGCTTGATATAAACAACTTGGTTGATTTCTTAGTAGGCATGACTATGAGGGTGAATTGAAGGTTAAGTTATCATAACAAGCAATATGCTAGAATTAGTTAAAATCAGCAGGAACATCCTAGTATTAACAAGCAAGCCCAAATATATGACATGTTAGAGATCGTATTATACATGAACAAGAGGACATGGACAGAGCATACTGTACAAGGATTGGTTCCTGTTAGCTAACTACTCCAATTCCAAAACATGTGATGCACCCGCTATGCTTCAGTCTGGTCAACTGACCCTGTATGACAAACTTACTTGAGTGATGAAATCTGAACTCAATTCTAGGGTACCCTAGGGCAAAGGGGTTTCAGAGGCGATGCCGAAAAGCATGGCTATGAGTACATAAGCTTATGAAACCAGATGGGCTATCCATATTAACCCAACTACTTATATAGTTGTGGTGCTCACTAGCATAGTACTATATTTTTTGGTGAGAAGTACAGTATATTTCTTGTTCATTTTTAGCATGCCCTCTCTACTAAGGATCTTAAATACCAGTTAATTTACTAGTCGAGTAGTCGAAAGGCACTTCTACATTCCTCCTTTGAGGAATGTGGAACTCCACGTGCAGCCGGGGGCCAGCAGGACTTCCCGCTGGCCCCAGGCTGCATGCGGTGTGCCAGCTTTGAAATGCACAAGAGCCCCCAGCAGCAGCTCTTGTGCATTTCAAAGCAGAAGCACCCACAGAGTCCCCCGTTGACCCCAGGCTCCATGTGGCGCTGCCAGTTTAACATGCCGCACAGAGCCGGGGTCAGCGAGGGACTCTGCAGCTGACCCCAGGCTCCATACAGCATTTCCAAGGCAACCAGGATCAGCTGAAGACTCCCCAGCTGACCCCGGGCTTTGCATGCTTTGAAATGACATGTGCGGAGACCAGGATCAGCTGGGGAGTTCCCAGCTGACTCCGGGTTCCACGGAAATGCCTCAGAGAGCTGGGAGTTAGCTAGGGAGTCTCCAGCTGACCCCGGGCTCCATACGGCAGCATTTCAAAGGGGCAGCACTGCATAGCTGACCCTGGGCTCTATGCTGCGCTGCCCCTTTGAAACCCTGTGGCGTTTCAAAGGGACAGTACCAGATGGAGCCCAGGGTCAGCTCCAAGCAGTGCTGTCACTTTGAAATGCTGCCATGGCATTTCAAAGCAGCAGTGCCACATGGAACCTGGGCTCCATGTGGCGCTGCCACTTTGAAGTATTCCCTTCCCTTCCCTTTGCTGCCTCTATCTGATAGAGGCAGCAGGAGAGGGGGAAGAAATTGACTAGTTGACTGGACTATCCAATAAGCATTTGCTTATCAGACAGTCGACTAGTCCTTAACATCCTTACTCTCTACTAGTTGCTTCTTCTACTACTAAGGATGTGAACATGTAACCAGTTAAAGGTGATACTGGGTAACTGGTTAACAGATGATGCTTACCAGGTAATGGTTAACTATTACAAGGAAGCAGCCCATGGCCCACCATGGGCAGAGGGCTGCTCCAGGCCTGCAGGGCTGCTGCTCCCTGCCTGTGGTGTGGGGGCCACTCCAGCCAGTTGTGGCAGGCCGGTGGAGCTGTTACAGCCCAGCCTGGCCCCATTTAATCAGCATTAAAAATGTCAATGGCATTAAAACTTAACTTTTAACCAATTAACTAATTAAACAGGATTTTACATCCCCAACTGCTACCTTTGTCAACCTAACTCCTTTTCTGCAAAATTCCCCTAGCAACTAGTTTGAGAAGGGATATGACTGATGTTCTTAACTCTCCATCTGAACCAGTACTTGCAGGTCTGATGTCTTGAATGTTCCATGTGCCTGCACTGATTTGTCATATTACTTACTCAGTAGCCACAACATAGAGCTTAATGGAGCCCTGATGGATGCTAGGTCTATGAATAGTGCAATTACATATTTGTATTTGTCAGCAACTGGACAGAGATGTAGCTGGGTATCATAACTGAAGGCAACAGCTGCCTTTTGAAAATTCCTGATGTTGATTGTGCAGAAGATCCAAGAATCTAGACCACTCAGAGCAGAAGCTCAATTTTCCAAATGGCTGAACCAGCCATGGTCAGCTTTGAAAATTCCTCTGATTATAAGAATGCCTAAAACTTAATGGCCAAATGAACCCCAAAATTTTGAGGTGGAAGAAGCATGTCTTGCTTTTTGTTTGTATAAAGGTGTATATCAGAAGTGCAGAAATAAGTAGTATTTTATTAAGCAAAAGGTGCCATGTTTTCAAAAAGTTATACTTGTGATAAAAAAACAAATTCCAAAGTCCAGATCTGATAGTTCTATTCAAATTAAATCTTTAACAAAACTTCTATTAGATGCCAGAGTGCTGCTCCATTTCTTTGATATTTATTGAGAAAACTGCAACTAAAGTAGCTTTCTTGCATTTCAAGTACATTCAAATTTAATTGAAGTGAACTCTGTCAGTTTAAGACTGAAGATTTTTGTAAGAGTTCATTAGATCTTTGCCCTTCTTAAGTAAAATTTATCCCAAAAGTCCCGCACAAGTGAATTATTACTATTAGTTGGTTATGAGTGCTATGATATTACTGTTACATGTTCTTTGATAAAATTAAGTAGGTAATTGACTGAGAGAAATCCCATCCAAGACTAATACTAAGGGGAATCTAGGGAGAATAAAGTTCTTCTAAAGGACTGACTTGAATATGCTGAGCAGACAGATGGAATATTTTTAAAATACTTACCATATGAATCTGAATTAATATTTAAAATTTAGATCTGCTTTTAAACTAGCCGACATGGAAATGTCTTTTCTTCTGCTATAACTAACACAGAGTACCTATAGCAAAAGACTGCATCCCCAGATTTGTTTATTCTAATTTATGCTTGTGAATCATAGCATCCACCCATCTCATTTTTGGTAGATATCGTATGCCTATGCTAGGCTCTGTGCACTCTTGGATTTTTCCCACGGTGCACTGGGAGATGCTTACCTGAATCTACCTGAATTTGGCAGCATAGAGAAAACACAGCTGAGCACCTCAATCCTGACCACTGTTAATATGGATAAACTCCTCTGTGTGTATTCATGTAACTGGATGGCTTTGGATGCATTGTGTAGGAATATAGGCCACATTAAACTCAGGTGAACTTTGATTTTAAATTGATTTAGGATATTCCCCTGAGCATCAGGCCCAAAGTATGCAACCAAAAAAATGAGACCATGAGGAAGAAGAGCTGTTAGTGTGTTAAATTTGGAGTGACCCTTTGGAATATCAGCATTACTTCACTTAGGATTTGGGCTCAAGTAACAGAAATAAAACATGAGTAATTGGGTGCCAGGTGTAGTAAATAACTGGCTATATAAGCAACTGCTTCAACTGGCCTTAACTAAGATTGGATAACTGGCAATGACATCATTTGTTTGTTAAAGGGTATAAAAATTAAACTCTTAAAAGATTCATTCCTAATACCTGCATCACCAAGTTGGACCCTGTGTACACCATTTGTAAGTATTTTGATCAAATGCATAGAAATGTTTTGTCACTCTTTGGGTGCAATAAATTGATAATTTAGGCTTTTAAAGATGTTTAGAGCAACTGTACAGATACCATTCAGCCTTTGGATTTCATAAAAAAATTTAATGGCCACATTATTATTCATGCAGGGTATTACCATGACACTAATCTCGGCAGATTAAGAGACAATCTCCATAATGCTATGAGGATTTTGGTAGAGGATGGATTTGAGCAGTTCCTTATGCAGGCCCTTTTCTTGGTGTGGCGTCTGGGTTCAGCAAACAAGTCCTGGATGTTGGGAAAGAATAGTGCTGCAGACCTACAATGATGTTGGTGATGGCAGAGCTTCAGAAGGACAAGGCTACTTTCCTAGAAGTCTGCAGGAGTCATCCTGGTTCTGTCATGGCAGAACATCCAAAGGGAGACAAATGCAGCTAGCACACATGGAAGATTACCACCACATTACTGGTTGGTAGCTAACGAGTGTGGTGCTAACAGATCAATTGTCATGATTGTCTGGATTCCAAGCCCTACTGCTTTAATCACTAGACACACTATTCTAGAGTTTCATGTAGTTCTAGGGCAGGGCTACTCAACTTTGGAAGCCCCAGGGGCCATAATGATACTCACAGTATGTGCTGAGGGCCGTAATTTAAGTGTGGTTGCATATACATGCAAATATATATACAAATATATGCAAATAGCTTATTTCACACTGACAGGCATGAATACAAAGACTAAGGCACGACTACCCAACACACAGGTCCCATTTAAGTCAGTTCTGCTGATATTAATAAAATGCAATATTTACTCGATTTCCATTCATATGACAGCGCTTTTAATAAGCAATGACAGTCCTGGAATTTAACTACTAAAACATATATCAACAGAAGGCTATTATATTAACTACTTTTTTGTTTCGGCTCCCACCTGCGGGCTGTGTGTTGAGCCCTGCGTAAACCCAAACCTCACTGCGGGCCACAAACAAATGGACTGCAGGCCACATGCGGCCCATAGGCTGCGTGTTGATTAGCCCTGTTCTAGGGCATGGCTGCTATATTGGCTTTATACGTGCCATGAGCTGGACTCCCAAAGATGTGCACATGGTCGTATACCAGCATTTAAATGGGGAGGTGACATCTGTTGAAGATGACACTGAAGAGGGTACACAGGTAAACAGACGAATCCAGGTGATAAGCTATGCAGTATGGGGTAGCAGTGGAAGGATTACCAGAAGCCAAATTATTCATCAAAAATTACTATTTGCATCCTGTCACGGGGCGTGTGGGTGTGCCCCCCCCCCGGCTTCCATCAGCCCATGCCCCACCAGCTGTTCCGCGGGGAAACCCCCGACGTGTGCTCTCCGTCACCTGTCCAGCCCTGAATCTGGCAGGGCCAGGTCCTCGAAGATTTCGCCTCTCGGCTGGCGCTTCGGCTGACCAGCAAGGGAAGGTAGGGGGGCTCGGGCCCACCCCCACTCCGAGCCCCAACCCAGGGCCCTAAGGACTGGGACAGCGTCCCAGTTCCAGTTGGTGGGGGGAGATCCGCCCCGAAACACACCAACCCCCCGGGCAGGATACCCTGCCCTGGGTCGCTTCCTACCTCCCTCGCTCCATCTCGCCTTGACTCCCTCGCCCCCGGCCTCGGGGACTCCCCCAGCTCACGGAACTTCCTCTGCTTCTCCAGTCTGGTCCGTTCTCTCTGCCTCCTCTCCTCCCTCTGTCCTTCTCTCCTCACTCTCCTCTCTCCTTTTCCTCCGGCGGTGGCGCCTCTGTTAAGCGTCCCGCCACCGGAACGTTCACTGCGCCAGGGAAGGGGCCTGCGTTGGCATCTCTGGCCACTCCCCCTCTCCCCCTCCCAGTCGGCTCTGGCTCGGGACCGAGCCGCCGGGGCCCGGCACCTGCGCGGCTTTGGCGAGGGCCGGCCCACCAGCTCCGCTGCTCCCCGGCGTCTGTGGGGGATCGCCGGGCTCGGGCGTGCCACGCCTGGTTGCGCCTACGGCCCCCCCCCCTTGGCTGCGGCGGAGCAGGAGGCACAGCGTCGCGGCTGGTGCGGGGCCGCCGCTTCTCCCCAGCATGCTGGGGACGGCGCACCCGCAGTGCGGGGCAGGGAAGTCGCCCCGTCACACATCCATATGAACATTGCCCTAATAAAACTCATTCCCAGTATGTTTTACTTCCAAAGCAATTTAATGTATGTGGTATAAGATGCTAGATAATTTTAAAAAATCTTGTGCATGTGGACAAAAGGCAATTTCTCTCCCCCCAAAACAACCCATGCAGAGATGGCCCAAGATATCTGTTCATTTTGTTAAAGGAGCAACTCCACTAGAATAATAGAATAATAGAATCATAGGGCTGGAAGAGACCTCAGGAGGTCATCGAGTCCAACCCCCTGCCCAAAGCAGGACCAATTCCAACTTAATCATCCTCGTCAGGGCTTTGTCAAGCTGAGACTTAAAAACCTCTAGGGATGGAGATTCCACCATCTCCCTAGGTAACCCATTCCAGTACTTCACCACCCTCCTAGTGAAATAATTTTTCCCAATATCCAACCTAGACCTCCCCCACTGTAACCTTGTTCTGCCATCTGTCACTACTGAGAACAGCCTCTCTCCATCCTCTTTGGAACCTCCCTTCAGGAAGTTGAAGGCTGCTATCAAATCCCCTCTCACTCTTCTCTTCTGCAGACTAAATAAGCCCAAATCCCTCAGCCTCTCCTCATAAGTCATGTGCTCCAGCTCCCTAATCATTTTGGTTGCCCTCTGCTGGACCCTCTCCAATGTGTCCCCATCCTTTCTGTAGTGGGGGGCCCAGAACTGGACACAATGCTCCAGATGTGACCTCACCAGCGCTGACTAAACGGGAATAATCACTCCTCTAGATCTGCTGGCAATCTTCCTCCTAATGCACCCTAATATTCCATTCGCCTTCTTGGTTATAAGGGCACACTGTTGACTCATATCCAGCTTCTCATCCGCTGTAATCCCCAGGTCCTTTTCTGCCAAACTGCTATTTAGCCAATCAGTCCCTAGCCTGTAACAATGCTTGGGATTCTTCCGTCCCAAGTGCAGGACCCTGCACTTGTCTTTGTTGAGCCTCATCGGATTTCTTTTGGCCTAATCCTCTAATCTGTCTAGGTCACTCTGAACTCTATCCCTGCCCTCCAACGTATCTACCTCTCCCCCTAGCTTACTGTCATCCGCAAACTTGATGAGGGTGCAATCCATCATCTCATCCAGGTCATTTATAAAGATGTGGAACAAAACCGGCCCTAGAACCGATCCTTGGTGCACTCGACTTGAAACCAACCGCCAACCTGACATCAAGCCGTTGAGCACTACCCATTGGGCCTGACAATCTAGCCAGCTTTCTATCCACCTTACAGTCCATTTATCCAATCCATACTTCCTTAACTTGCTGGCAAGAATATTGTGGGAGACCGTATCAAAAGCTTTGCTAAAGTCAAGATATATCACATCCACTGACTTCCCCATGTCAACAGAGCCAGTTCCTCATCATAGAAACTAATCAGATTCATCAGGCATGACTTGCCCTTGGTGAATCTATGTTGACTATTCCTGATCACTTTCCCCTCTTCCAAGTGCTTCAAAATGGATTCCTTGAGGAACCCCTCCATGATTTTTCCGGGGACTCAGGTAAGGCTGACTGGTCTGTAGTTCCCTGGATTGTCCTTCTTCCCTTTTTAAAAGATGGGCATTACATTTGCCTTTTTCCAATCATCTGGGATCTCTCCCAATCTCCACAGGTTTTCAAAGATAATGGCCAAAGGCTCTGCAATGACATTTGCCAACTCCCTCAGTACCCTCAGATACATTAAATCCAGACCCATGGATTTGTGTATGTCTAGCTTTTAGCTATCTCAAGGATGACTAGGCTCTCTTGTCTAACCTACACTTCATTATCACTCATAGTCTTCATCCAGCAGCTAATGTCAGTATTTATTGATTCTCATAGCAAGTCAAACATCATCAAGGAGACCCTGATGCCATCTGACTGCATTATGTCTGTAACGTCACAATACATTTGTGTCTGCTAATCATTCAAAGACAGACATATAAAGGGCATGAATATGTTAAAAAAAAGCAGACTACTGATTTTATTAGTAATCTGTTATGTAAAATCTTCCATTTCTCACTCTGCTCTATGTCTGATATAGGGTGAGTGTCATGGAGAATTTTTCACCTTTCCTAGTAAACTATTACTAACAACTGCTTACATTTGCATAGTACCTTTCACCATGAATATGGTGACCAGAGGTCCCATTTTTAAAGGGACAGTCCCATTATTTAGCCCTCCTGCAGCTGTTCCATCTTCCCCCCACATCAGTACTGGAGGACCTGTTGCTGGCAAGATCCCTGCTCACCAACTGCCCTACCTACCAGAAATGAGTGCAGGAATTCAGTAGCTGATGACAGGACAAAAATGTGAAGGGCCAGTTGCTTTGCCTGCTGGTACATTAGCACAGCCCCCACTGTGTGCAGGCTCTCATTTACTAAGGCCCTGCCCCCATCCTGCTTCCAGCCACCATAAGCCGTATTTTGCATGCTGCAGTAGCTGGTAAGTATAGGCAGGTGCCAGGCAGCATCCAGTTACATGTCACCTCTGTTCCCACCCATCAGCCTTTTATGTGCTTCACCTCTCACTGTCCTCTCCCTGATAAGCCCATTTGTCTGATCCTCCATATCCCAAGTGGCAGCCTGGCCAGCTACCCCCCACTACCTCTGTCTGGGCAGGCATTCTGAGAAAGCCCAAGAGCCTTTGGAATCAAGAGATTCTGGCCAAGTCTATACTAGGGGATAAGTTTGAATTAAGATCTGCAACTCCAGCTACGTTAATTGCATAGCTGGAGTCAACATAGCTTGATTCAGACTTTGGCACTGTTCCCACAGCAGGAGGTTGACAGGAGAAACACTGGTACTCCTTGTGAGAAGGAGGAGTACCAGGGCCCTCAGCATTCAATGTAGAGAGTCCTTACTAGACCCACTAAATCGAACGCCAGAAGATCGACCTCCAAAACATTAATCTGCGGGTAAGTATAGACGTGGCAGCAGAGACCTGCATGTGCCAAAGCCCCGCACAGCGCTGGCATAGGGAAAACTCTCCACCCCTTAACTAAGCTCTGGAGTTGGTGAACAATTTACAACATATTCCTATCCCAAACCTGCAGGATCCACAAAAGCCCGTCAGGCAGGGGATTAGCACCTTCTTCCTTCCCCCCACCCAGTTCCCTGCTCTGGGTCCTACTCTCAGGGAGCATGGGGCTCTCCATCCCCTGTGCATCCTCCCCTGCTAAGCCACTTCTCTGGCTGGGTTCCCTGGGCCATACTGCACAATGCAGCCTTGAGCTTAACGCTTTCCTGCCCACATTGTGGCCAAGGGAACTGGAGGCTGTGGGTTATGTTGGTAGTCAGCTGAAGCCTAGAGGTATTAGCTGCCTTTTGACACTGTGCAGGCAGGAAGGAACAAGTTGCTTCCAGATGTGGGTGGGGTAGGAGATAGGGGAGAAGAAGAAGCTTTGCAAAGACACGTGCCACGTCATTCCTCCTCCACTCCACCACAACTGGAAGCAGCTCCCATGTCTTCCCACCTTCACAGTGCCAAAAAACTACTGGTGGCCACATTCTGGTGTAAAACCTGGCAGATATCTGGGGGGCAGAGAAGTGACTCTGCATGCCCACCCATGTTTTGCCTCAGGAAGATACAGCACTAGGTACCAGGAGAGGTGGGTCCATCCTGGGGCCCAGCCAAGGATGGAGGACAGAGAGCTTTGGACAAGGAGGGGTTAGTTAGTCATTGTTCCCTCTCCCCACAATGTGAGAGAGGGGTAGAGTGAGTGAGTGAGTGAGTGTGTGTGTGTGTGTGTGTCTCCCCTCCCTGTGCAAGCCTTAAAGATAAGAAGGTAAATAAAATAATCCCAATATACAGTATTTCTTTTTAGCAGAGGCTCAGTCAACTTGATGTTAATTTGAACTTTTGGACTGAATCATTCTCAATGACTTGCTCTTGAACTCATTTGAATACGAGTAATTTTACAGGGTGTCCTAGATTCTATTTATGGAAATATGGTTACTCGAACCATGAAGGTTCCAAAACCTTTTTAAAAGCTGAGTCCTTAAGGTAAGAACAATTTCCAGCCCCCGACCCCCAATCACTATAATTCAGAGTACAATAGCTATTTTAACTGAATAAGTTTTATTGTTGTAGTTACAGGGAGAAATTTAGGCAAGCAATTACCCAACTGAAATTACTCAAGTTAAAATTTTGCAAGGACACCATGACCCACACCCACTGACTTTGATACTTATGGTGCTTAATAGTATTGAGCCTTCAGTTTAATGTCACATCTGAAAAATAACTCCCACCATCAGGATACAGTACTCCTTCAAGGATCAAAACTGGGATATGTTTATCAACTCCTCTGGGATGAATGAACACTATTGGATTTCCTGTATCACCTTGATTTCTCTTGTCTAAGCACTAACCTAGCCTGAGCCTGATAAACTCACGAGACAGACAGTTTGGCTACAGGCCATCTTTGGTTTTAACCACTGCATTATTTTTCACTGCTGTTGAAAGTGGGATGGGGATAACAGTATGGTGTCTGGTTTGAGTTTCATAAATCCCCATCTTAAGTAAATTTACATTTTAATATCAAATTTTTATGTATAAAGAATGTTTTATTTTTTAAAAAAATTAATGTTTTATTCCACACACTGAATAAATTCAACAGCCTTTGACATACAGATTTTATCCAATAGACAGCTGGATTTTTATACCATTTATTTTCATTTTTTAGCACACATTTAAAAATATGAAAAATATGTATACAAAGCTGAGGAGTATAAGTTTTAACATAAAAGATTTAATATTCTTTGCCCTGCTTTGGCAATAGCAGTTACTCAACAGGAAATGAAAACTAAATTCTGTCACATTAAAGAAACTACAGTGCTGTTCTCTTAGCTAACTAAGTTGTACATTAAGCATACAAGAGTGTTGAAAAGTAATAACTAAATTATTACTCAAATTTTTCCTTCTCCAATTTATTAAGAGTCATCAAGACACAGGTGCTGACTCTTTGGGCACTCTGCAGCTGGAGCAGCAACAGAGAAAAATTCATTGGCAGCCAAGATCCCTCCCCCCTCAGCACCTCTTGCCCACCAGCAGCCCTGCTGATCAACTTCACTTCCTCCTTCCCAGCACTTTCTACATAACAAGAACAGCTGCTTTGCTACAAGAAGGAGGCTCCAGGAGGGCAGGTAAAGCATGGACGAACAACACCTGGGGCTGGTCCCACAGCCCTGAGCCCCACCGAGGAGCTGGCTGCCAGCTGGGGCACACAGCTGTGAACACTGCCCCGATAGAGGAGCGCCACCAGAGTCCCACCCTGCCAGAGGAGCTGCCACAGCCCTGTCCCCTGGCCAGAGGAGCCAGAAGCCAGGGCCAGGCACTGCAACCCCATCCCCCCATGAGGAGCCAGCAGTTGCAGCGCTGTCCTCACTGGTGCAGGCTGCCCCAGTAAGGCCCCCTAGTCCTCCAAACCCTTTCCCTGAGGCCCCTGGCCTGCACCTGTCATCCCCTGCCCTGAATTCTGCATCCCATGTTCTGAGCACACCCACACCTCCCAGCCCTCTGCCCTGAGCTCCTACTCCCTGACCTGACTCCTGCACCCCGCCCTGAGCCCCCCACATATCTCCCAGATGCTTGCCCAGACTCCTGCACCACATCTAACATCCTGCCCTGACTACAGCACCTCCCATTACTAGCCCTGAGCCCCCCAAACCACCACCTTGACTCCGGTAGCCCCTACACTGCTAGTCCTCTGCCCTGAAGAACCCAAGTGAAACAAGGTAAGTCTTCTAGATTCTTATAAACTATAAATTCACTCATTATTAATATACTTGTGTGATATGTGTATAGGGTGTGTACAAATAATTATGAATATGTGCTTGAAATATGTTATTTCAATGTGTTTGGCAAGCAATGCATAAGCACCATCTGCCTTACGCAACGGAATGTATATGTGTTTGTTCAGCCTGATCATCAGCCTGAGACCATAAAGGGCCATTTACATGTCTGGTAAACAAAATTATCAAGAGGGGGAGAAGACAGCTTAGTGTCTCCA
Source organism: Pelochelys cantorii (assembly GCA_032595735.1). Lineage (NCBI taxonomy): Eukaryota > Metazoa > Chordata > Testudines > Trionychidae > Pelochelys > Pelochelys cantorii. Next base: position 323,560,294 of record CM064326.1, on the reverse strand, counting down.
CCTCACCAGAAGAGAAACTGTAACTAGGCTCTTGCAAGCTGAAAAAGAGGAGTCCTTCATGTAACCAAGACGACTGAAATCTCTGGGAACTGAACAGATGTGAGAAATCTGCTTAAGTAAAGATCTTTCATGTAGGAAGACAATAGAAACCAGCACCTTGTACTTCTGCATAAGATCCTGACTGGGAGAGCATGAGCCATGGCAGGAAAGAAAAAGTATGGTAAAAGTCTATCTTAAACTAAGGCTGCAGTTTGTGGAGTCAAAACTTAGCCACTAGAAAGCATACTTTTAATTGTGTGTGTTTGTAAAACTTTCTAACTTTATTAATAAAAGGACAACTGATAGCAAGTAGATGGAATAAACTTGTTTTATTTTTACAATACACCAATTCAGTGCTGTGCTTAAAGGCAAGGGTGTATTTACCCCAGTTAAGTGAACATTCTGTAATGTGTTTTTATCTTTTTAAAGGAGTAAGTGACCCTTGCTATTTCTCTGAATGTTCCAGGAAAGGGTGGGATACTTCAGGGCAGATGGCTTAGGGGAATTTGGGTCTTAGTAGTGTTTTGTGGTCACCTCTACAAGTAGTAACCAGAAGCTGGTGAAAACCAAGATGGAACTGTTGTGTTATAGGTAGGCTGCTGGGATCAGAGTGCTGAGCCAGAGCTGCAAAGCACACAGCCTCAAGGAACACCAGGCTGGCCCCTAACTTTTGGTATCCATCCTGTGAGCCACAGCAGTGGAGCATTAAAGGCACCCAAGGTTACAAGGCAGGCAGTGACACAACTCCCTACTGATCTGGATTGCCCCCCAAAACATGACATTATCACAAACCCATTACAATGAAGCATTGTCAAATACCTTTGTTACTGAATTCCTCAATGTATTGTAATCATTTTTTGAGATTTATAACAACAAAAGGAATTTTCCAGTCATTCCAAATGTTAAAGCAGCACTTTATTAAATGCTTTTATTAAAAAATTAAAATGTAATAAAACTTCACTTTTTTTTAAATGCTTCAGTTTTCACCTTAATATATTCTGGACATCCCAAGGGAGAACAACAGATGTACCAAATGGTTGGAGAAGCACCATTATTTGATAAACATGCATGCCAAATTGACCCATGATTGGCCTCAGTACAACTGTTTACCACTCGGGTTTTGGCTAGGCAAACTGCTTGTAAACAATTTATCATTTGAAAACCCTGGGTCTCCTTTACAAACACTATATCATCCCACAAAATATTCTGCCACCTTCCCATTTGTCCAACCAGCTAATCAAATTAACTGGAAAACGTTAGGCACTGCCTGATGCTATTAATCTCGTACCTGCCGTGTACTACTCTGTAACACAACAAAGAATACAATTTTATGCATTCTTTACTTTGAAAAAGTGTAAATCCTTTTGTCTTTGGTGTCACAACCTTAAGACATATTAAAGAGTACAATCACAGGTATATGAAAACTACACTAAACGCTTTTACTATTATACAGAGAGATTTTACAAAAAATAAAATATGGGCTTGATTTCATCACATTCACATACACGAAGGTAGATAACTTATTCTACCATCCCCATCTTACTCCACCACTGCATAGAACTACCGGTACTTGCAGAATAAGGTAAACATGAGTAAGGTGATGAATTAGAACCCTAATAAACTAAAAGTGCTCAAATTTAGAGGTGTGGTGTGTGGTTTTTTTTTTTTTTTTTTTTTTTTTTGCATAAACCTTTCCCCCCAATTATCCTCCTTTCCAATCCTGGAGGAACTAGAAGTATATTACATTTGAATAACCTCCATTTTTTTTAGCAAGCAGAATATTAAGAACATAAGAACAGCCATACCGGGTCAGAGCAAAGGTCTAGCCCAGTATCCTGTCTTCTGACAGTGGCCCGTGGCCCAGAGGGAGTGAACAGAACAGGGAATCATCAAATGATCCCTCTCCTGTCATCCATTTCCAGCCTTTGACAAACAGAGGCTAGGAACACTATTCCTACCCATCCCAGCTAATACCCATTGATGGACCTAACCTCCATGAATTTATCTAGTTCTTTTTTAAACCCTGTTAAAGTCCTGGTTTTGACAACTTCCTCTGGCAAGGAGTTCCACAAGTTGGCTGTGCTCTGTGTAAAGAAAAACTTCCTTTTGTTTGTTTCAAATCTACTACCCATTAATTTCATTTCGTGACCCCCTAGTTCTTATGTTATGGGAACAAGTAAATAAACTTTTCCTTATTTACTTTTTCCACACCAGTCATGATTTTAAAGACCTCTATCACATCCCGCCCTTAATCTCTTCTTTTCTAAGGGGAGTCCCAGTTCTAGTCTTTTTAATCTCTCTTCATGTGGGACCTGTTCCAAACCCCTAATCATTTTTGTGCCCTTCTCTGAACTTTTTCCACTGCCAATATGTCTTCTTTGAGAAGTCTGTACACAGTATTAAAGATGTGCGTGTACCATATTTTTGTGTAGTGGCAATAAGATATTCTCCATTTTATTCTCTATCCCTTTTTTAATTACTCGTAGCATTTTGTTTGCTTTTTTTTTTAATACTGTTGCTGCACATTGTGGATGTTTTCAGAGACCTATCCACAATCACTCAAAGATCTCTCTCTTGAGTAGTTATACCTAAATTAGTCCCCATCATTTTGTATGCATAGTTGGGATAACTTTTTCCAATGTGCATTACTTTGCAGTAATCGACATTACATTTCATATGCCATTTTGTTGCCCAATAACTTAGTTTTGGGAGATCTTTTTGGAAGCTCTTCACAGTCTGCTTTGGTCTGAACTGTCTTGAGCAGTTTAGTATCATCTGCAAATTTTGCCACCTCACTGTTTACCCCTTTCTCCAGATCATTTATAAATAGGTTGAATAGGACTGGTCCCAGTACGGAGCTTTGGGGGATACCACAAGTTATCTCTCTCCACTTTGAAAACTTATCATTTATTCCTATGCTTTGTTTCCTGTCTTTTAACCAGTTATTCAGACACCACAGTACACGTTGGGCCTCCAAAAACCAGCACTCCCTCATCAGGCAACATCCGTGGTCCAGCAGGACCATGGATGTTCCTTGACCAGAGAGTCCTGGCTGGGAACTGCAGTGGCAAGACAGCTGGCAGCCCTGGTAGCACAACCAGAGCTGCAGCAGCCACAGTAGCAGGGCCAGGGATGCGGCAGCCCCAGTAGTGGAGCAGCCCAGGTAGCGGGGCCAGGGCTGAGTATGCACAGCCGCGGCAGCCCTGGTAGTGGGGCTGGAGACACAGCAGTCCAGGTTGCAGAGGCCACAGAAGCACAGAAGCCTGGCAGAGGGGTGGCTAGGGCTGGCAGCAGGGCGCGGAGGTAGGCTGGGAGACCAATAGCAGGGGACCTCCCCTGGTCCAGCAAAATCCCTAGTTCGGGACTAGTTAGGTCTGGAGGGTGCCAGACCAAAGAGGTCCAACCTGTACTCCATTTCTGAATGATGTAAATCTTGGCAATTATTGTCAATTTTATTATTATAAAAATATACTGGATTTTAAAAAATCAAATTCTATATGGAATACATGACAAGGGACCATCAGGCACTTCTCACAGGAAAATCCAACTTCTCGTTATAAGTACATTAAATAGGAATAGACAACGCCACAGATATTTTATCTTTAAAGATTTCACTGTCATGGTGGTTCCAGTAGAGAAAGTTGAGAAAGAGGGGAATTTTAAAACTGTACTTAAATGTAAACTTTCTTGACCAATGTCAGCTTGGTGTCAACTCACGATTTAATTAATTATTAACAGAATCTCCCAGATATGAATGCTATACAGATATTTTATCTTCCTGTTAATTAGTAATTATGTACTGGCAGGAAAAACTGTTTCTTTCCAATTATTCCAGAATTCAGCGATTATTTAAAGTTTGCTAATTAGCAGCGGACGGCTGGTACATCTTTAGGGCAAATTGTGTTTGATAATCCCTATTAAAATATACATGGCGGTAGTTGACATGTAACAAAAAAAAAGTGGCAGTTCAAAGGGTATTAGATACAGCACAAGGCAAATGGGGGCCTATTAAAATTTCCCCAACTGTTCTAATGAGAATGCCGAGGGTAATTTCTTCCTAGTTTACCATCTGTTTGGTTTCTGGCATGTATCTCTGGTGTGAAGGGAGGGTCCTGGAGCCCATTTGGCTTGTCACAAAGTAAACCAGGGATCTGATGCAAGTTGAGTAGTTTACAAAGCAGCCCTTCAAGAGCAATGTTATAGGCATAGCTGAAAACTTTTAAAAGCATAACATTTTACACTAATATTCCCTACTTTTTAAAGATATGAGTATAAACCATTGGGAAAAAATACTTCATGGTCTCACCTATTCATAAAATTCAACAGCTAACTCCCCGCCCCCAAATGATGAATATGCAAATAAGTTGTTTCTGGTCCTCCCAAAGCCCCCAGTGCTAGCTTTAGCAAAGCTTTGGATACAGTCACCCACAATATACTTGCTAGCAAGTTAAGGGAATATGGATTGGATAAATGGACTGTAAGATGGATAGAAAGCTGGCTAGACCAGGGTTTCCCAAACTTTTTACTTTAGTTGAAACCCATTTTTTTTCAGTGCTGTTTTTTGCAGCCCCAAAATATAAACGCATATAAAAAAAAAAGAAAAATGAATAAATTTTCATTGTTTTACCTGGCTACATCCTCCGCCCAGCCCGGGCCAGGGCTTGGGGTACCCGGCGCCACACGGGCACTCTGGGAGCTGGGAACATCTGGCTGCATCCTCCACCCAGCCTGGGCCAGGGCCTGGGGGACCTGGCACTGCACGGGCAGTCCGGGAGGCGGGAGCAGGAGCAGATTGGGGGTAGGGTATCTGGCTAGGAGGGAGGGTGCAAGGAGGAGACTTGGGTAGGAGTTGGACCTCCCTTGTCTGGCACACTCTGGACCTGACTGGTCCCAGATGAGGATTTTTTGGACCAAGGGAGGTATTTCAGGGTTCCTGGTTCCCCTCCTCCCCACTAGGCTTCTTTGCACCTCCCTCCCCGGCAACCCAACTGAGCTGTCCACCCCCGCTGGTTCCCTGCACCTCCCCCAAAACCATCCCCCACAATCCAAGGGAGTGCAGCACAGTCCCCTACAGCCCCTCACAGCCCAGCTGAGCTGCCCTTCTGTTCCCTATGCCTTCCCCCATCCACCTCAGCCCAGTTAAGCCCCGCACTGGTTCCCTGCACCTCCCCCCAAGCCCCGCAGAACTGCTGAGCCCAGCTCTGATTTCCTGCCCCTCCCTCCCTCCTTCCCCTTGAGTCTAGCCCCCGGTTCCCGGCATCTCCCTTCTCCTGCAGCCAAACTGAGCTCTGAGCTCCGTACCTCCCCACTGCAGCCCAGCTCAGCCCAGCACCCCGCACCTCTTCACTCTCGCAGCGCAGTGGAGCTCCGTTTCCCTGCACCTCCCCCCAAACCGCGCAGCCAGGCTGAGCCCATCGCTGATTCCCTGCCCCTCCCTCCCTCCCTCAAGTCCAGCGCTAAGTTCCTGGCACCTCCCTCCTCCTGCAGCCCAGGTGAGCCCAACATCTCCCCCCCCCCCAGCCTGTGCCGGGAGCCCGGAACACCCCAGCAGCCACGCTGAGGCCCGGTATTTTTTTCCCATGGACCAGTACAGGGCCGTGGCCCATAGTTTGGGAAACACTGCTGTAAGTGATGATCCAGAAAGATGCAATTTGAGATATATCTAGTGAACTAGAATATGCCAGATCGCACAAGGAGAAAGTAATTCACATTAAAAAGAATATTTCAAGCTTATTCCTGTGCTGAAAGATCCTCATAGCTTGCTTAGTTGGGCAGACAGCACATATTTCGGTCTTCTCTCAGTTCTGATTTTAACTTGTCAGTTCATCTTTAACAGACCCTGGCCAAAGGTTCTGTTTGGGTCAATGGACAAAGATTTAGGATCTTTACTAATTTTTGCCCAAATCAGCTCACTCATTCCTACCTGGAGTCCTGTGGCACCTTAGAGAAAGGGACCTAGTCTAGAATAGACCAGCCAGGTCGACTTAAGGTACTCTAGCTACGCAAAATGCTCCAACTACGCTCCTGTTGGTTTCCCTTACTCCTTGCAGAAGGAGGAGTTTTGGACACTGGCGGGGGCTGCCCTGAACATTCTGTTTACAGATCTATAATAGACCCACTAAATAGAATGCTAGAAGATGGACCTCTGGAGTGTCAATCTTCTCCTAAGTATAGATATGCCCTAACAGATTTATTAGGGCATAAGCTTTTGCAAGTTCAACACTATCAACTTAAGACTTAATAAGGAACTCAACTGGTTAACACATTACAAGGTCAATTTCCCCTCTCTGGATATGCACAGCTCTACTCCAAATGCTGTGAATTCCACCCTGATTTGATTAACTTCATTAACACAAGCAATTTCTTCCTTATATATTCACCCCTGCTTCTGTAACTTCCACTCCAATTCATCTGATAATGTGGGTTTTACTCTCAAAAGCTTCTTCTCTAATAAATCTGTTAGTCTGTAAAGTGCCACAGGATTCTTGTTGTTTTTGGAGATACAGACTAACACAGCTACTCATCTGAGTCATTCCTACCTAACATGACTGTTAGATGAATTTTCAAATTAATATTTTGATAACATGGTAAAATCCCTACAGGAAAACAGAAGTGACTCATTCACTTGGCCAGAGAATATATGTTTTTATGCCCATCAAGAAACCAAACCACTTCGGAATAAATCTATCAGTAGAAATCTGTTTTTCCCTATAATGATTCCAAACACAGGAACTAACTAAGGGCTTGTCTTCACTATGTGACCCACCTATCTGCTGTCCCATGTATAGCACTTAGACCACTTACAGAGAGAAAGAATGAATGTGCTCTACTGCCTTAGCTGAGAGCCAGCTGGCATTTAGCTCAAGTGGTCGAGACTTATGCTTGGAGGTCCCAGGTTTGGTTCCATCTGTCAGTATTACAACAGCATTACCATCTTGAGCTACAGCTTAAGTTTTGACCCTAACCTGACCACACACAAACATTTCTAGCTTGAAGTGATGCTTTAAGCTTGAGATAGCTGGCCTGTCAGCTGGTATCAGCTGAAGCACTACTGCTGCTGATGCTGGAGCCAGTAGAGCAGTGGGGATGCAGCAGCTTGAGTTACACCATCCATTAGCTCCTAATCAGTCCTCTGTATCTTTGGGGCTATCTTGACATGTGGGCACTCTCTTTCAAGCTAGGCTAGCTTCAATGGAGGGATGTGACTACATTAAATTGAGCTAACTATTGCAGAAAAGAACTAACAGCATGTGTCTCTCTATCAAATGTTTTCCTAAGCTGAGTAGTTAAAAGATAATTAGCATGTCAGCATGAAATACAAATATATTGGAAAGATTTCTTAGAATTTATCATCAGACAGGACCATTAAGATAATCTAGTCTGATCCCCTACATAACATAGGCCACAGAACTTTGCCCAGAATAGAGATGTGAAGGACTAGTCAACAGACTAGTTGACTATTCGCTTCCCATCCCCCTTGTTGTCTCTATCAGAAAGAGGCAGCAAGGGGGAGGGAAATGGTGGGGATACTTGAACGCAGTGGCACCACATGCAGCCTGGGGCCAGACTCCGGGCTCCATGCGGCGCGGCCACGTGGAAATGCCACATGCAGGCCAGGGCCAGCTGGAGTGTCTCCAGGTTGAACGTGGCATTTCAAAGCAGCAGCGCCTCATGGAGCCTGGGATCAGCTGGGGACTCCCACACTGACTCCAGGCTCCATGTGGCATTGCCCCTTTGAAATGCTGCGGGGAGCCCGGCGTCAGGCTGCATGTGGCATTTCAAAGCGGCAGTGCCACATGGAGCCCAAGATCAGCTGGAGTCCCCAGCTGATTCCGGGCTCCACGTGGCACTTTCGCCTTTGAAGCGTAGCAACAGCCCTACACTTCAAAGGCGGAGGCGCCCTATCGACTAATTGAATAGTCTATGCAAAATGCATTGACTATTTGATTAGTCAATTACTCAATATTTAACATCCCTACCCAGTAATTCATGCAGTGGAGGGAATTATTCTTTCTTACTACACAGATAAACACTATCAACCCAGTTTCCTAGTTTTCACCCCTCTAATTCTTGCTAGGGCCGACTTGTGATGGAATCTGTGGAGAAGAAATTTGACAGATGTCTCCAAATGAATGTTTTTAGGCCTCACATAATCTCAGCCAATTTTTTTTAAGTTCTGTTCCATATATACTATGGTGATCCCACCCATAAATGATTGATAGATAGGTAGATCTGCTTTGGTAACACCAACAAAGAAACAGATGAGTATTAGCCTTCCTAGTGATGTGTTTTGTTTCTTTCAAGTAGTAACAGCATGCCATTGTCTCTATTGTTTCTTTGCTTCCAATGACCCTGAAATACATTAAGCATTGTGGCTAATACATTTTAAAAACTACCTAATTCATCTAGGATCTGATCCTGCTCTGTACAGATTACTATCCAGGAGGCTTTCCCTCTTCACAGTATAAGTAGCCAAATGAGCCTAAAACTAAAAACTGTTACAGGTGGAACATCTCTAGTATGGTACTCTCTGGTCCAGCAACATCCATGGTCCAGCATGATTTTAGTTAGCTGGATGTCAACTTATCATGGGTGTGGCCAAGTTTCACCCAGTCTCAAAGTTTGTTTACAGCCACCAGTCCTGGCTCTCAGTGTTCTGTGCTATTATTTAGCTGTAATTTACTCCTAAATGTCTTCTAAGAGCCCAATAAGCAGTGGAAGTGTTGGTAATGCTGCTAGACGATATTGACCTCCCGTGGTTCGGCACATTCTCTGGTATGGCACTGGCCAGGTCCCAAGGATGCCAAACTAGAGGTTTAACCTGTATCAACATTTTTCTCATGATTATTTTTTATTGCCACTATTAGGAAAGTACACAATAGCATCAGGTCTTCATGATCATCTGAATACGAAGTGTAAATCTCATGGTGTCAATATTTAAACTTAAGAGCAAGCAAGGAAAAAGAGCAATTAAAAATTAAATGAGATTGTATCTCAAATGTATTTAAACAATACCATTTAAGCTAACACAATCAGCCCTACAGTTTGCATGGTTTGAACTGCAGCATAAAAGACAGGTCAGAGATGAAAACATTTTTTCTGCAACGCATAAAGGGATATTCATAATTAAGCAGAAGACTTCCCTGGGGCATCATGTTTCAGAATTCATATTGACAAGAAAAAATGAGGTATTTCAAACTATGCATGACTGACTTGGCATATCTTCTGCTTTAATTTTTTCTGGCCTTTAGGCTTTGAAATGCTTTTGGTCAGGAGTGCACACACTTTAGACAGTCTTGCTGAGTCTTTTTATTTATTATTTCAAGAATATGTTAACACCTAAAAAGTTAAGTTTAGAAAACAATATCTAACAAATAAAAAAAGAGATCATGTTTTGTTTTGTTTAAATATTGGGTACAATGAGGAGCACAACATAACACACATTTATGGATGAAAAAGTCAATGAACAAATTTAGGGAAAAATATATTTGCTTTTTTATATATGACCAAACCTGCTTAGACACTATTAAATATATTATCACCCATCATTCTTAGTTAGGCCTAGTTAAACATACTATATACTGCTTATTTTTGTGAGGAAATTACTAAAAAAATCTGATATCTGATATTTCATATTGCAAGATTATAGTCAGACAATAAGTTGGTCATCCCAGAAATTTCAGATATGTAATAAAATATTATATAAACTCTGCATAATCCCCATAATTTACAGTTTTAAAAATCAAATATGAAGGTACATCCTCTATTGCATGGATCCTGATAAAAATAGTATCCAACAACGGTACTCAACCTCAAAGAGACTGAGAGCCATCAAACAAGTTAGTTATGCACTAACTTCAGTTTGCAATAATTTCAGCTCCACAATTCTTCTAAACAATGAAATTGTTCTTCGCCTTCATCTCTTTCTCTATGGACTGTGAGAGGGAGGGATCATTTTAACCTTATGCTCCTTCCCTATTGAAAGGAAAGGCTGTTTCCTTTCTCTTTTACTCCATTCTACTTTCTATGCCCTTTCTGGGTTTTATTACTGGTGAGGAAAGCACCTTTTTTCTTCTTCTTCCAGCATTATAGATTTCAATGACTCACATGCTGTTGGTGAGTTCAGTATGCAATTCCCAAGCTGTCTCAGACACCATAAAAAGTACCTAAGATCTATGCATTTTGCTTCCCTTTGAAAGTCTCTTTTTCAGAGCAAGAGAATGCACAAGCTAAGTAGAATTCGGACTGATGAAAATTGTACTGTTTTGGCAGGCATCATAAGTGAATATTACTGAACCAATACATGGTATTAAAACCAATATCATTATCAATAAAAATGAGTTATTTTATTATTTGGCGATAAAACAGACTAGTCATAGACTCAATGCATTTTGTTTAAGTATATAACTTGCCATATAGGTTTGTTATATGAAAGTTACAGGACTATCGGGCAATGTTAATGAAGTATGTTGTAACAGAGAATGTTAACAGCCTCATTATTTAAGATTCTTATAAACAAGGTTTTCACAGTTAACCTACAAAATGTACACACGTAGACAACCAGATTAGTGCAAATGCCAAACGTATATTTTGCTCTCACTTAGATGTGCTGCAGAATAATTACGCAATTAGCTGGTCAGACATATTTATACTTCAGGCACCACTTTTACATCTGGTTTAGGAAATTTAGCCTCCATTATTTCTTTTCAGTAGCAAAGGTCATAAAGTGTTACAGAGAAAGTAACTGTGTCAGTAAAGGACTATGTAGATAAGTAGAAGATTGGATGCAACAGTCACTTCTCAGTGAACAGATAAAGTGAAAGGTCACAAATAGTCATAGTACCAAAAATGTCCAATCTGTTTTGGACAATGTTCTTGGTTGGAGTTAATGACTGTGGAGACCTCTGTTATCTGAGAATAAGTAAGTGTTATTTTTTTAAAGAAAAATCATCATCAAGTCTTGACCAAATGTTGAGAGTTTATGCATTACAATTTTTATAAACTTCATGTAAGAGAGACAAAGAAACAAACTTAAAGAACTAGTTTTGTGAAAAAAAATGGCAGCAGACTGGATCAACTGGTAATTGGTTTCTCCCAACTCTGCATAAGACAATATCTTCGTGATATTCACCTAGTCTTCTTGTATGAATGTAGAAAATACTTCCAAGTGAAGAACTACAAAAACTGGTGGCTGCAAATTATTCACAGATATTTACTGTGGGATTTTCAGAAGTGCTTTGCACTGGCCTAACTCTACCATTGGTTTAACTTTTACCAATGAATTCAGTGATAAAACTCAGAACATTTGAATCCCCCCCTTCAATCTTTTATTGAAACTCTGGACAAAAATAATCAAATAGTCCATATCAGGGGTTCTCAAACTTTTTGACACAGGGACCAGTAAATCCATTCACGAGCTTTAGGAGGACTGGTAACAATCATTTGCATATTTGCATATTCATTAAGCAAATGATGAATATGCAAATAAGTTGTTTCTGGTCCTCCCAAAGCCCCCAGTGCTAGCTTTAGCAAAGCTTTTGATAGAGTCACCCACAATATTCTTGCTAGCAACTTAAGGGAATATGGATTGGATAAATGGACTGTAAGATGGATAGAAAGCTGGCTAGACCAGGGTTTCCCAAACTTTTTACTTTAGTTGGAACCCAGTTTTTTTCAGTACTATTTTTTGCAGCCCAAAAATATAAATGCATATTAAAAAAAAGAATGAAAAATGAATAAATGTTCACTGTTTTACCCGGCTGCATCCTCCGCCCAGCCCGGGCCAGGGCTTGGGATACCCGGCACCACACGGGCACTCTGGGAGCTGGGAACATCCGGCTGCATCCTCCACCCAGCCCGGGCCCAGGCCTGGGGGACCTGGCACTGCACGGGCAGTCCGGGAGGCGGGAGCAGGAGCAGATTGGGGGTAAGGTATCTGGCTAGGAGGGAGGGTGCAAGGAGGAGACTTGGGTAGGAGTTGGACCTCCCTAGTCTGGCACACTCTGGACCTGACTGGTCCCAGATGAGAGATTTTTTGGACCAAGGGAGGTATTTCAGGGCTCCTGGTTCCCCTCCTCCCCACTAGGCTTCTTTGCACCTCCCTCCCCGGCAACCCAACTGAGCTGCCCACCCCCGCTGGTTCCCTGTACTTTCCCCAAAACCATCCCCCACAATCCAAGGGAGTGCAGCACCAGTTCCCTGCAGCCCCTCACAGCCCAGCTGAGCTGCCCTTCTGTTCCCTATGCCTTCCCCCATCCACCTCAGCCCAGTTAAGCCCCGCACTGGTTCCCTGCACCTCCCCCCAAGCCCCGCAGAACTGCTGAGCCCAGCTCTGATTTCCTGCCCATCCCTCCCTCCCTCCCCTTGAGTCTAGCCCCGGGTTCCCGGCACCTCCCTTGTCCTGCAGCCAAACTGAGCTCTGAGCTCCGTACCTCCCCACCGCAGCCCAGCTCAGCCCAGCATCCTGCACCTCTTCACTCTCGTAGCCCAGCGGAACTCCATTTCCCTGCACCTCCCCCCAAACTGTGCAGACATGCTGAGCGCATCGCTGATTCCCTGCCCCCCCCTCCCTTCCTTCCTCGAGTCCAGCGCTGAGTTCCCGGCACCTCCCTCCTCCTGCAGCCCAGGTAAGCTCCCTCCCCTCCGCCCCCCAGCCCTATGCCTCTGCCGGGAGCCCGGAATACCCCAGCAGCCACGCTGAGGCCTGGTATTTTTTTCCCCACAGACCGGTACAGGGCCGCAGCCCATAGTTTGGGAAACGCTGGCCTAGAGGAGCAGGGGAAGAGTGAGACAAGAAAAGAACAGGGATCCCCCACGCAGTCTCCTGGTTCTAATATATGGCCACAGTTTCCTATCCCACCCCTGGGGGATGCCTCCTCAAGGAGGTGCTCTTATAGCTCATGGTGGGTGAAGGGAAAAATATTGTGGCTGTTGTAACTCGCCTCCCCTGGACCTTCCACAGCGGGGAATGCCAGTAGCTAGTCCCTCACTCCTGGTTGGGGTGAGGGGGTATAAGGGAAAAAAAAAGAGCCAGGCCAGGATAATCCCATGGATGGAGCACTTCGTGCCAGAGCCCATTTTTCTACCACCTTGGTTATCACCCTAATCTGCTACCAGCAGCTAATGCTATTGATCCTATGTCTCAAGTGGGAAAGGTCTGTACTATAGTGTTGATGGCTCAGAATTCAAACTCTATAGAGGATACACAGTGGAAAAAGGTTTTAACAACTACATACAAAAGTTTGATCTCCATTTTTCCTGTAACAAAACCCAAGAAAATTACATAAAAAGATGCATAAAAGAATGTTAAAAGTTGCAGAGTCAAGCACTTAAATATTAAGAAATGCTAGCATCATGTTTGCCCATGCAATTTTAATTTTGTCCCATTATACAAGACAAAATTACACGATCACATATTATTTTGTTCCAACAGGCCTTCATTCATAGCGCAGGTTAGATGCACATGAGTGCCAAGTTAAGTCTGCATGGGTAACTAAATCTATCATTTGCCAATTTAAAGTTTTTGACTTTGTATCATTTAAAATAGCCATGTATCACTTACATGGGAAGGGAGAGAGGGCGTGTGCATATGTGTTTGCAAAAACAGTGTCGTCAGAAGACAGATCACTTCCTTTCTAAAGCAGTTCGATATTTCCAAAGGTAGAGAGTATCCACTAAGGGAAAAAATGATCACTTTTATAGTGTCACTAGACAGTTTATCCAGTGTTGCTCGAGCTCTTAACTCAATTAATGTATGCTTTTTAGAAAATAAAATGAAAATGTACATGCTTCATTTAAATCATTACTCTGGGGCAGGGCTGGCAATGAGGGGTTCAGTATGCAGGCTGCCCCAGGGAGAGAGGACCTCTCATCACAGCAGCTTGGGACCAGGTGAGAAGAGCCTCTCCAGGGGTGGGTGTCCCCTGATTGGGGTAGGTCCAGGTTAGGCTTGATGGGGGCCACGGAAGAACCACTTGTTCCTCACCAGTGGCAGCTCTGGAGCAGCTCAGATTTGGGTGCTATGGATAGGGGGTGCCTCTTCTTCTGGCACCAGCAGGTAGCAGATGTGGCTGAGGTGGGGTGCCTCCTACCCTGGCCCCAGCACAGAGCTGCCATGGTCAGTGGGGAGGGTGAGGGAGGGAGTGAGGCACTCCTTCCAATGGTCTCAGCATGGAGCTACACAGCTGGGGGGGGGGGGCAACATTGGCTCAGAATGGCTCTGCTGTGGCAGCCATGTGCTGGGGCCGGTGGGCAGAGCTGTCACTCTGCATGCCCTGCCCTGAGCCCCTGCCCTCCCTGAGTCCGCCCTGAGCCCTTGTTCAACATTCACTCAGTAGGGTTAATTTTGAGGCCTGTAGTTGATTTAGTTATTCTGTCTCTTTTCTGTTTGGTTATATGAGAAGCAATTTGCTGCAGCTCCAGTGGGCACAGCCAGGGAAGCAGTATATGTCCCCCAGTTGGGGGAGTCCAGATTCGTCTGCCCTCTGCATTCCCCAGCCCGAGTGAGGAATGCAGCAAACTGTGCACTTTCCCCTCACTCTCTGGCAAAGGGGAACAGCCAGGTTCCTCTATAAATTGAGGGGAAGGAACTTCACCCCCTCAGACCTCCTTCAAAAAGGTAGCTGGGGGTGTGAGATTCGAGGCTGGGGCAGTCCTAGATGGGGAGGAGGGGGAGTGGCCATGCCCCCACCCAGCCCCATTCATCTTCCTGGTGATTCTGCCTCTTTTCTGTATGGTTTTCTGAGAAGGAATCCCATTCTATGCACATCTCATTTTCCTGGCACAACCAAAAGCTTACCTTGCTTTATGTTAGGATAAGGGGAAGCTGCCTACCAAATTTGATGGTCCTAGCTCTTACCGTTTAGGAGGAGTTCTTGACCAAACCAACAGACAAACTCTCAAATATATAGTACATGTGTAGGGGACTCAGGGGCCTCTTTTGTTGTCATGAAGACTTTGATTGGTTTTGCTCATTTATTTTGAGCCAATCCAAAGCTCACGGGCTCAATAACATTCTATTGACTTCAGTAGGTTTTGTATCCGGTCCCAGCACTCAATATAAAAATCAATTCATTTAAATAATTGTTTTCTCATTAATTGCTCTACAGACTAAGCATGTGTTATCTTGAGTTGCAGAATATTTTGAATTAGGACAAATACAAATCTAGGTTTATTAATCACATTAGACTTACCAAATCCAAAAGCGCTAGAGCCACCAACACTTTGTGAAGCCTGAACGCTGGTAGATGTATAGAGTCCTGTTACCAGTAAGCCATCGAAGAAGGTACTCGTTGAAATAGTCACTGAAATGAAAGATATAAAAATTCTGTAAAGGGAACTCAACTGTGTGCTGAGTTCTGTACTCATTCTATGGGCAAGATTCTGGCATCCTTCCTTACACTGACTAAAAATCTTGCTACACACACACACACACACACACACACACACACACCCCTTCCCAATATTTAGAATGATTTAGTGATTGTGAAATTTACATCTGAAAGCTAATTTACAAACACTATTGCTCAATATCTATTCAGAGTTCCTGATTTTGGAATTTATTTTTAATATTGCCCAAGGTTCATTTTAGCAAACAGACTGTAGTTAGAAGAAAACAATTGGTGTTTGTTATTTTTTACTCCTAAATTAATCACAAATCTTTTCTCAATAATAATCTGCAGCATAAACTGGACACAAATTAAGTATTACAGCACCAGGATTTGAAATTAACATCTGAAAGGTCACTCATCTTTATCGCTGTCTGATAAACTCTTTTTCTTAGAAGGCAAAAAAGCCCCATTATATTATAAACTAAATGAACTGGTTTTTATAAAATTTCAAAATCACGGTCAGTAGAATATGTAGTTTACAACTGGCTGTCAAGACCATACATTAAGTGACATAAGCAATAAAATAATTAAGGTTTATAGTATCACTCTTTCAGGATTTCAAATGTGTGCTTCATGACAGCAGTAATACACTTTAGTGCATTAAGCAGTTACGTCATATGCACACATAAGTCATTACAGATCAAGAGTATTAAAATAATCCACTGGATATTTTTAAAAATATTCTTAGCTATATCAGTAAAACCACTGTCCTGATTTTCTGGATACTTAAAGAATGTGTTTTCAGCTGAAAATTTTATGGAGTCACTAAACACTGAAAAAACCCACACACCAACAATTAACAATTTTTGCAATTTATTCTGTAAACTTTAATCCTCAGTTTTTTGCTTTGATGTGTTATCAGATGTTACCTGTTTAAAGAGAAAACCCTGTGTATAATCTGCCTGAGTGAGTCTATCCTAGGAAGGTCAGAACTATTAAATGATGCATTTACATAATGGGGGAAAAAAGTAATATATATAGCAATATCCTCGATACCTGAAATGACCTTGCTGATCCCATAACACCATGCAACCTCTTTTGCCTCTTTTAAAGAAATGGGTTTTGACAATAGATTATGACAATTTCTAACATTTGTCCAAACACCTCTATATTTTGTTAAAAAATGGAACTAATGTAAAGCACAAAACCTAAAGCAAGCAAATAATCTTTATATCCGGTAATTTCTCCCCCTCCCCTTTTGTCTAATTCCCACTCACATCTTGGTGTTTGTTTGTAACCTACTTTATAAAATCCTTATTTCTAAAGTATCTGTAAAATATGTTGCACGTCTGTAGCTGTGTATAAGAACCAGCAATTTCTTAGAGGCTATTGTGCAAAGAGATGCACACAGGCAAATCTTTGCAACAGTGAAAAGTTCAATTGAGTTGATTGGTGTCCCACACAACTTAGTGTAAGATAGGGGTCTTTATAACTATTACAGGTTCTCTTCTACTCTATCATCCACCTTTTTACACAGAGAGATCAACAATGGACTTCAATCTCTGATCAGTTTGGACTTCCTTGTCCTCTAAACTTCTTTTGGTTTTAAATATGTGGCCAGATAGGGCAAGCACCCTCTCCATCCAACTGGATTCCTTTCTTACTACTGCTAGAAATGTCATACTCTGGGGATGATTCAGTAACTAAAGTGGGTGAGGAGATGAGGTGTGGGTTCAGCGTTCTGTCTAGTTACCATTTAAATCAATGTCATATTAGGACATTCCTAGTACATTCAGCTGCAGGACTAGTCTTGGTCTGGCTGTATCATTATCAATTGTTCAGTAGTTCATATTCATTCAAGTTGCTTTGGGGTGGGTGGGTGGGAGAATTATTAATTTTTACAGGTCCTATTATTATGTAAAACAATAGAGAGAAGGTGTTGTTTTGATTTTTAATTAGAGGATTAACATCCAGTGTGTTTATTCTTGAGCAATTTACATTTAAATTATATGTATTTATTCTAATATTCAATAGTACAATGACTTCTAGGACAAAAGGAAAACTCCCATTACGTTTAATAGGAGTTTCATCTGAATACAGAGAAAAGGTTCAGAACCCCAATCTTCATTTTGGAATGTATCCCTTCCTAACATATATGTAAAACTAAAACAAATGAGAAACTGATGACAAAAGTGACAAGGCTTCCATAAAGTAAAATAATTATTTTGAATATAAAATAATGCATGCTTCCTTCATCTGATGTTGATGTACTTTCTTTGTACTTTGTAGTATGGACAAAGGAAAATGTATGCTCTAAATTATAGTTAAACGTTATTTTTGAAGACTATTACAAACAGTGGGAAAAATGCATTGATCTTGTAAGGGCACTGGCTGGTTCTCTACTGCCATTTTGTTTCGTTGTAGGATAGCCTTTGTGAAAGTAGAAAGAATTATATTGTAAGAGAAAGATGAATTATACTGTAATAATTGAGTAGGTTGAAGGAACACTGTTTGTCTCTGAACAGGAAAGAGGAAATTATGTTAATGTTGTTTGTAGGTATGCAGATCAGAGTGCTAGCCAGGTATGCCTGGGGTAACAGGAAAAGGAAACATTAGGTGTTAGGTAGAAAGTAATTGAGGTAGCCAGAGAGATATGGACAGGAGATTGCTGTGTGCTTGATGTGGAAATGAAGATACTTGACTAGTCTCATACTAATCATGTGAAGTTTTGCCACCTTTTAATCTTGTTAAGTTGGCTTTCTTTTGACTGTATAAATCAAAGAGGTTTGAGCCTTGTATGGCACTCACATTTTCTGGGTGTATTAGCAGAGCAGCTTTGCTAATAAACAGAGCGGTCTTGACAAATCTGTGAGTCCTGTGTGTCTGACTTTGACACCTTATTACTTCTTGAACAAATAATGCAGAATCCTGCTGTGAACAGGTGAGCTCTCTCTTTGGGACAGAAGAGATATTTTACAATGCCCAAACTTGATTTTGGACTTACTTACTTGATCATTCTCAATTTACATGAACATGTCACGGATCAATTGTTAATGCTGAAAAACATCCAAACACAGTATGAGGATGATCAAGCTTGGTGTGGAAAACTGAAGGTTGACTTGAAACACGTTTTAATGGAGCATCAAATTGTTATTATACATTTTACAATACATTTCAGAATAATTTCAGAATTAGTTACGTAAAAGAAAAAAAATAAGAGTGACATTCTCAGGATGTGTGACTGACAAAAAAAGGAGAGTGACATTCTTTTAGGGCTTCTCAATTCAAAGGGGAAGATATCCAATTAGTTCATCTCAAATGAAAGAAGATATGTTGTATTACATCTGTAGTCCCCTTACTAAAGGTGCCTCTGACTTTTTCTGGGAGGATCCTGTGTGCTGCAATCTAGCCCTAGAGACAACTAGCCCTAGAGACAACAACTCCCATGAGCCCTTGAGGAAACCAGGAAGAGAGGGCTTGTCCAGGCATGTTGAGAGAGGGGCTCAGCAGTCTGGGGCTCTCCATTTTGGGAGAGGGGAGCCCAACTGCTGTGGAAGAGCCTTATATCCAGCCCAGGAGCTGTTGTGTTGTGGCTACAGCTTGGGACTGAAAGTCTGCAGTGCTTGGATCTAGCAGGCTGCTGATTGCCCTAGAGGGGAGAGATTCTGGCTGTGCCTGTAGCTGAGGAGGACTACACAAAAACCAGCACACAGAAGGAAGCTGTAAGTAAATGGGCTCTTTGGGAAAGTGCTGCCTAGGACAGAGATATAGACTAACTCTTGGTCCAAAGAGAGGCAGAGTGTCCAGCCCAGTGAACCAGAGCTGCTGGCATTTGGTGGAGCCTGCTCCAGTGGCAGAGGGAGTTTGCAGCTGGCTGCACAGCTTGGACTAACACACATACAACTACAGAGAACTTCTACTCCAGCTGCAGATCTTCAAGTGTGCCCATGCAAGCAAGTGTCTGGGACTCAGTCCAGAGGAGTGCACACCCTTGGGTGGGATAAATGGTGACAGTGCAAATGCCAGATAGATAAGTTCCTATTATTTCTGTGTACTTTGTTAATGTTATTCAATGTTAATCTGTTAAACCCTGTTTCTTTAAGTTGTTAAGTAAAGGTATATTCATTCTAACGTAATGAATTTGATGTATATTATTTATAATTGTTGTTCTGGAGTTAGATCCAGATTATTGCTGGAATAATTTTATTCCTGGAGGCTTCCAAGGCACATCATTAAGTGTGTACAGGGCCAGCCAGGTGGAGGCACTGCCATTGCATATTCTTCATAAACCAGGACTGCAGCAAGGGGATGGACAGGGAATCCCCAACTAAACAACATCACCACTGGGGTACTCAGGATCTCCTTTTATGTTAAAGCCATGAGGCGCCCAGGCACAACTGTGAGTGTGACCTGCTCCCAAGTAACCCGGGGAGGAAAAAGGGGGTTACACATATTGATACTAATAATCATACAGCCCAAAGTGCAGGACTGATTTTATATCAGAGACAGGACTTCTTATTGCATGTTATTTTTCTTTCTGTTTTCCAAACAGCAGCAAAATAATTCCTCCAGATCTTGCAGTCACTTGTTTCAGTCTATAATAGCAGCTTGCTTGTTAAACAGTAAACAGCAAGTATTTGCAGCCTAGCGGAGGATGGAGTGGGAATTTAACCTTAAGTGAGGGGTAGTCAATAGACAAACCACAGCCCAAATTCAAAACATCAGTTTTTTTAAATAGAACCCCCCCCCCAATCTTTTTATTTACTTATTATCATCATTATTGTTGGAGAGGCTTTTTTTTTTAACTATTGTTATTTTCACTGGAGTCTGGACCTCGACTATATCTTGCCCAAGAAATCTGGACCTTGACAAAAACTAATTGATGAACTCCACCTAGACCAACACCTATCTGGAGATAGGAAATAGCTTCAGCTCTGTAAGCCCTGGTCTACACTAGGGAGTTACTTCATAATGACTCCTCTTAAACAAGTGCAGCGGCCACACTACCAAACCCATTATTTCAAAATAACAGGCTGGTTATTTTGCAATAATAACTCCTGCTTTCCATGAAGAATAACGCTTATTTCAAAATAGTTATCTCAAAATAGCGGTAGTGTGGACGCTCCACTGCTGCTATTTCAAAGTCATTCAAAATAATTACTCCCCAGTGCTTCCTGGGGCTCTAAGTCAAGGCAGCACATCCACATTAAGGGGGCCTGTCTTGGACTAATTTTGATACTTCCCTGCAGTGTGGACACTCTATTTTGAAATAGTTATTTCAGGAGTTATTATTTCAAAATGCCCTAAGTGGTGGCTGTCTCACTGCTACAACTGTTACATGAGGCAGTGACCTGATAGAGGTTGTAGGTACCCAGCACAGAATGTAGGAGATCCCTGCACTCTCAACTTTATCCCCTCCCTCCAAAATATTCTTCCTCCTGGGAAAACTGAAGGAGCGAGGAATGTACCTCTCACTTCCCTGGCCACATTACAGCCATGGATCTGCAGCTGAAGAGTTGGGACCCACTAGACTGCCTCCAAGAGTTGTGCTGCAGACACCAGTCCAGCTGAGAAGCAGGATGCCACCACGTGCTGCCGTTGAGAATGTGGACAGGCTGCCAGAAGCTACTGGGAGCCTGCCTAGAAGGGAAGCCACAGATAGCAGTGGCTAGATGGGGAAACTGGTTTGATTCCCTCTTCACAGACACAGATCACCAGGGCAATGAGGAGAGTAATGTGAGAAAGTCATTGGAAGAAGGAAGTTCGTAGGTAGGGCCCTACCAAATTCACAGTCACTTTGGTTAACTTCATGGTCACAGGTTTTTAAAAAATCTAAATCTCATTATTTCAGCTATTTAAATCTGTGGTTTTGTAATTGTAGGGGTCCTGACCAGAAAAGGAGTTGGAGGGTCATAATGTACTTGTAGGAGGAAAATTGCAGTACTGCTACCCAAACTTCTGTGCTGCTGGTGTTGACGGCATTGCCTTCAAAGCTGGGCAGTTGGAGAGCAGTGGCTGCTGGCATGGAGCCCAGCTCTGAAAGCAGAACCCCTGCCAGTAGCAGCACAGCAGTAAGGATGGCTTGGTATGGTATTGCCACCCTCATTTTTGTGCTGCTGCTGGCATGGTGCTGTCTTCAAAACTTGGCATCTGGCCAATAGGCACTGCTCTCGGCCTCACAGCTCTGAAGGTGGCACGGAAGAGTGGTAATATCCTAAAATAACCACGCAATCCCCTTGCACCATGATAGTCTTTAATTATATGATCATATACTATTTTCCCACAAGATTATAGTAAATACAATATGTTAGTTCAAATTTATTTAAAAAAAACATCCTGCAGTTTGACTGTCCAGGAAACAAACACTAATGGTCAGCACTTGAGCGGCACTCTACATCTTCAAAAAATGTAAATAAACATCAACTAAAACATAAAATGGATACATAGTGCTCTGATCCTGCAAAATGCCAAACATCCCCTGAGAGCTGCTGAATGTATTTCATGGGAAACAGAGGATTTTTGACAGCTCCTCTCAGGAGTTGTCTTCTCATGATTGGGCTTTACATTAGCAGGAATCAGACCTAAATTTGGTGCCTCCTTTGGGATTAAGACCTAGAAATCTCAAGCAATGTTTGCAACCCTTGGACCTCAAGGGACAATCAGAGGGCCAAGAAGCTGCCTGAAAGCAGACTGCATCTGGAGGTAACAGTATCACACAAGAGATAGACCAGGTTTTCAAATTGTGTTTACTCAAACGTTTCTAAGGCACTCATCACTGCAGTACTGGAGCTATGCTTCATCTGCATTTTCAGTATTTTATTAAGGAAAGAGATAAGGCATGCCTTTAATTCTTCTTTAAAGACTCAATTGTTTAAAGAGTTGTATATTGGATAACATAAAAGTATTACAGAGCCAGAGAAGGCAAAAGATAGAGAGGACTTTCGGTGTCTACAAAAATACATAGCAGCAAGTCTCAGAACCTGGCTCACCTGACTCAGGTTTGTCTTTCCAGGCTAAAACCAGCATAGTCTGGGCCCTGAGACTCATACCTCTCACTGGGTTTCAGATCATCAGCTGCTACTTTTAGCCCCATAGCATGAGCCCAAGTCAGTTGACCTGGGGTCTGAGACTCACTGCTATGGGGTGGCATTTTTGTTTTTTGTTTTGCTGCCTGAGACATCCATCCTTTGGGTCCAATGATTTTGTGAGCCACTTAGTATTCTCTGCTCTCACAGGAGTCAGTACATTTCCAGCACCAGTTACCAGGAATCACAAGCCTCTAGAGATGCAACAAATTTTTTCCCAAGCCATACCAGCTTAGTGCCAGTCAGACTCAGGACTCCACCTGTTCCTCATCCCTGGACCCTCCCTGTCCATATAATGGGGAAGTAGCAGCCTCCTTCATTCTGCCCCCATCTCACACCACGTTTCAGACCTTGTTTTATTGTGTCCTTCATCACTTCTCCATTCTACTTCCCATTCTTGATCTTTGCCTGTTGCTACTGTTGTTTTTGCCTCAGGACTTCATGCTAGCTGGGCACCATTGTGGCCTCTAGCAGGAGTAGCAGCTCTTGCCTGCTACCGGGCTGGATGTGAGTGTTTCAATTCAATTGTACGGCATAAATCTGTGCTGTAGCTATCACATGCATGTAATGCAAAATAAATAACACTTGTCAACCTTGTAGTGTAGCACAAAGAATCATTCACATTGCTGGGGTGCTGCATGTGTGCAGAATGAGATTAACGTAACTAGGCACATTGAAATATATGAAGATTTTACTGAATTCATTGCTATTTTGGATATAAAACATCACATTCCGGCAGAAATGTTTCACAAAACCTCTGAGGCATTAAAAAGGACTATATGCAGAGTCAAGGCTTTGACATATGAAACAACATAAGTTGAAATTTTACTGAATTCAAGTATGAATTAATCAAGGCAATAGCTCTTGGAGTCTTATATATTGTTTATCAAGTCACAGAGCCTTAATGCTAGAAATGTACATTCATATACCACGGAGGAAGTATCCAATATACTTGGTATATTGGAGGTGAACTGAGGTGAACAAAGCAGAACTGATGAAATCTTATACGTATTGCATGTCTGTGATGGCCACCTAGTTAAAGGCTGCACATTTCAAAATTGTATCATTATATGTTGCCTATGGCTTTCGTGTGCCACCCATATTTTGGGTCTACTTTACTGTACCACGAAAGATAGGGCAATACTATCAGAAATTATCATTGGAGAAAGGACTCAGTTAAAAAAAGAATTTGTTCCTTTCTCCAGTGGTTCCACCTGGGCTGTTCCTGTACAGGTTGGACCTCTCTGGTTGGCACCCTTGGGACCTGACTGGTCTTGAATGAGGGAATTTACCAGACCAGGCGAGGTCTCCTTCTACCAGCTCCCAAGTCCACTGCTCCTCCCCGCTACCAGCCCCAGCCACTTTCCTGGCTAGGCTGCTGCTGCTGCCCCATTTCCGCTGGGCTCCCAGCCACCAGTCTTCTTGTCACTGGGGCTCCCAGCCATGACTCTCTGGTCCAGGAACATCCATGGTCCACCTGCACCACAGATGTTGCCAGACCAGAGAGCCCTGGTTTTGGGAGGTACAACCTATAATAAAAAAAGCACACCAAATGTAATGGCCACATATATTCTCTGAGTCAAGGAATCTACAAGGATTCTTCAAAGATTTCTTGTCCACTCAATACCGAAAGTTTCAAAAGAAGGATGCACAAACTTTGTAACATGATATAACTAAATTCATGTTAATCGTCTATAAATTTTGGGAAAATATTAAAAGACTAAATATGGTAAGGAACTGGCTATTTTGTACATGAACCACATCCCAATGAAATGAACAAGAATCTTACCATTGACTTCAATGAGTGATGAATCGTGCCCCACTGCCCTCTCCTGCATGGTATCAGAACTGTGTGAAAAGTCCTACGGTCATAGCAGCTAATGGAAATACTTCTTTAGCTTATGTGGTAGGGAACATGAAGTAGCGATGGCAAAGATCCAGGCCTGCTGATGGGAGGAAAGGGGTGAAGAGGGCAACTGTCCCAGGGCCCAGTAATTCAAAAGGGCCCAGGCTCCTAGCTGCCACTGGGCCCTTTAAATTACTGATGGATCACCGTATGGCATGCTCCGGGCATCTCTGAGGGCTGTCTGCTCCCACCCCCGCCTCTTCCAGGAGTGAGAAACTGTCCCCCACTTTACCTGGGGGCTAGGCAAGTCTGTCGGCCCTGTTGCATACAGCATAATCTCAACAACTCAGTACAGATGGTTATGGATTTGTCAAAGTATGTACTGCTTGTCAGGGCAAATTCTACGATGTTCAACAGTCAGCCAGAGAGAAACTTTTCAACCTCACTTGGTTATGTGGATGCCCATTTCACTTATATTTACTATTCTGCACCTATCCATGTAATATGTAGATATGACACGATATGGGTGTGCTGAAACAATTTGTACAGTGAAGGTGCTGACAGATACTGAACCAAACTGTGAAACACCATATATGATGGAAACCACTTCAAGCCAGGAGCAGCAGTGGTGCTGGAACAATTTTTATGGTTTGGGTGCTAAGCTGTCCCCCCCTTTCCTCCCCACCGCCAGTTTACCCCTTCCTGCCCCTCATCACCCTAAGCTAGTGGTAGAGCTGGGGACAGATGTGGGGCTGACAGTTGGAGCTCTGAGGTCTGCAGCAGACACACCAGGACCCCTTGCGGCAGCGGAGCCCCTGGTGGCTGAGACCCCAGGGCAGACAGTGGAGCCTGTGGCCAAGGCCCCCAGAGGGAGCAGGGCTGATGGCCAGGACCTCTGGCTGCAGCAGGACAGTGACAGGGACCCCAATATGGGATGCAAAATCTGGGAGATGCTGCCGCACTCCTTGTACCATTACTTCCTGTGCCTAATGTGCAGCAGCACCCATAGTTCCAGCACCTATGACCTCATCCAAACCGCACAGCAGGCACTATAGCAACCTGAACAGAACTTAAAGGAAGGAGTTTGGAGGAAGCATCAGGAAATCAGTCTGTTTGCACAAGGTTTGAATGCTAGCTGATGTTGTAATACCACTCTAAGCTGTTCTCTTAGTAAAGAGCTGTTTAGTTCTAGAAACATGAAGTCAATCCTCATGTTACCAGCATGTGGTACATAAACAGTGGGTACATCTACACTGCATGGCTATTTTGAAATAAGCTATTCCAGAATAGTTATTCCGAAACAGCTTATTTCGGAATAGCATGTCCACACAGCAGGGAAGCCTCAAAATTAGTCCAAGGCAAGCTTCCCTAATGTAGATGTGCTATTTCGATTGAGAGCCCCAGGAGGCACTGGGGAGGAATAACTTAGAATGGCCCTGGTGAGGGGCTATTTCAAAATAGCATCAATGGAGCATCTACACACGCCTTATTTTGAGATCGCTATTTCAGAATAGGTGTTATTTCTCATAGAATGAGATTTACAGATTTTGGAATAAGCCATCCATTATTTTGAAATTACTTTGAAATAATGGAATGGCTATGTAGACGCTCACATTGTTATTTCAAAATAACACCAGTTATCTCGAAATAGCGATGCAGTGTAGATGCACTCGGTGGCAACAGTCAGTCTAGTGCAACCCACAGCAACATAGTGTGTGATAAACAAGGAAACAAAACAGAGCACCTGGAAACAGAATAAATAAGCAGCATGTCTCATAACACCAAGAATGCTGGATTTCCAGACCAAAATCCCTTCCAAGAATGGAAGCAAGTACTGAGTCTGCATACAGAACTGTCCACTAGGGCAAAAGATGAGAAAATGAAGGTAAATCTTTATTTAACTGGGGAGTGGGTGAGGGGGAAAGGTGGACAAACAAGTGAAAGACCAGAAGAGCTAATCGGTTTGATGAATACTGTGACCCCAGACAGAATGAAACTAAAAAAAAAAAATTAAAATAAACACTTGGAAACTATGAAACTGTAGAAGGGATAGATACCTATATTACACTGCTGAGAATTCTGGCATCCACCTGTAACTTTTTAGATTGCTGAAAGAAATAGATCTACCCTGTAGAAATACTTCAAAAACAGCAATGCCTGCAAAACTGTCTAGGAAAGGATCCAAACAACATTCACTGATACAGAGCAAGTGTAACGCCAACAAGCAGAATTAAACCTGGGACTTCTGCGGCTTAGTACATAAGCTAAAAGCCAGCTGGCTAGTAGCTAAGGCTGTAGTACAGACTCATTATTATCTCTGTAAGTGGTCTCAGTGCCACTAGAGGGTTTCCAGATTACACAAGGACACAGATTCAGCTAAAGGAACCCAAGATGCAACATAGAGATAGACTGAGAGAGAATGCAGGCATCATGATCTAGTCTACATACAGTGAAAAGTAACACAAAAGGCAGAAAAAATGTCCAGTTTATGGCCCACAATGCAAAAGAGCTAGATACATTCATGGAGGTTAGGTCCATCAGTACTTATTAGTGAGAATGGGTAGGAATGGTGTACCTAGCCTTTGCTCGTCAGGGTCTGGAAACGGATAAGAGGAGAGGGATCACTTGATGATTCCCTGTTCTCTTCACTCCCTCTGAGACATCCAGCATTGGCCACTGTCAGAAGACAGGACACTGGTTTAGATGGACCTTGGGTCTGATCCTGTATGGTCGTTCTTATGTTAAGTGACATGGGAAATGGAACCACTTTATAACCCAATGCCCCAGGAAGAAAAAGAATCCTAGCATGCACTGCTGCTTAAGGATGTAGAGACTTCCAGTGATGATATCAGCAGTGTAACTTTAGCTGATTCAAAGGCTCTCAATGAGCATGTCCTGCAAAAGAAAGCTATCAGGCATTCTTCAACTGTCACATTTGCACTTACACTAGTCTATCAATGATCAGTGAGATTCCAGATAGACTGCTGAGCCAGCTGCAATGTAATCCTAGCAACACTGATAAGCAGCAATATTACAATGGAGAAGTATGACCTGACATGGATGATGTACAATAAACCTATTCAGAAGCCAGTGAGTAAATGCATGCTGTTAAGAAGAAACTCATGAAACAAGGGACATTATTGCTTTGAGTTCTAGTAGTCCCTGCTAAGCAGCGGCGGATATAGGGCAGGGCGAGTGGGGCGGCTGCCCCAGGCCCCACACTGCAATAGGCCCTGTGCCGAGCTGCCACGCGGGGCCCAAACAGCCACTTGCACCACTTGCTCCTGCACAGCGGCCCGGCTGAGCAGCGCAGAACTCAGCAGAGCACCATGGTGGGAGGAGAAGGCCGTGACAGAGGCTACAGGTCCCACCCCCTGGCCGTGTACATCACCGTCCCACCCCCCTTCGCCTCCCGCTGTGGCGCTTGGCTGAGTTCTGCACCGCTCAGCCGGGCCGCCACGCGGGAGCAAGCGGCACAAACGGCCGTTTGGGCTCCGCAAGTGAGAGGCGAGAGAGGGAGGACTAAGGAGAAGAGAAAGAGAATGTGAGGCAGGAGGGGAAGGAGAAGAGAAAGAGAGAATGAGGCAGGAGGGGGAGGAGACTTAAATACAAATGAAAATTTTAAATTATTAATGCAGAATTTTGTTTAAGAATGACTTACAATATAATTAAAATAAAAATTATCCAACTAAATTAAGTTTCTATCAAATTTACCCAATTCACATTTAATATGAAAATAGCCTTCAATTTGCGCATTTGATGCCTTTTTTCTATTTTTTCTTCTAAGGGGGCCCCATGAAATTGTGCTGTCCTGGGCCCCGCAAAACTCTCATCCGCCCCTGCTGCTAAGAGTACCTACTGCTGGGTAGTGGAGCAGTGCAAGTCCTGGATTTGATTGCAGTACAAGTCCTGAATAGAAGCCTGCTGATGGGAGGATGGGAAGGGGGCAGTTGCCCTGGGGCCCAGTGATTCAAAGAGGGCCAGGGCTCCTGGCCACAGCCACTGTTACTGAGGCAGTGGCAGCAGGCAGAGCTCTGGTCACTTTAAATCACCACCAGAGCACTGCACTGTGTACTCTGACTGTCTGTAGGATGAGAGGGGCACATGCCACAGTCCGGTGGTGCTGAGGGGGGGATGCCCCCAACCCCACCCCTTCCAGGAGTGCAGAGCGGATCCCCCCCCCACACCTTACCCAGGGGACCACAGAGGCTGTCGGCTCCCCTGCTTGAATACATGCATGTAGCAGAAGAAGAAGAAGAAGAAGAAGAGTCACCTTGGACCTGTCCAGAATTCTAATATTAATGGCATATTCCAATAAGATGAACACCTAGGGAAGAAATGGGCAATAATTTTTACTAGAGGGCCACTCCAAGATTTTGGTAAGTGGTCAAGAGCTGCACTTTTCTATGGAGGAGGTGTGGAGTCTGGTATGGAGGTTGGGTGCACAAGGGAGCTTGAGGTAGGGGGTAGGGGTAATGGAGAGGGTATGTGATCTGAGAGGGGTTTGGGTGAAAGAGAAGGTTGTGACATGGGGCAGGGATATGGGTGCAGGAGAGGATTATGCTGGGGGGGGGCGTATAGGAGAGAGTGCAGGGTCTGGGAGGGAGTTGTGACCCAGGGACAGGGAGTTTCAGAGTGTCTGGGTGGTGACCTGGGGCAAGGGATTGGGATGCGGGAGGAGGTGGGCTGCTAGAGGCAGGCTCTGGCAGCAGGAACTTACCTAGGTGGCTCCTAGCCAGCAACCCAGTGGGACCGTCAGGCAGGCTCCCTGTCTGTCACAGTTCCAGGGCTCAATGTGGCTGGCTGCTCCATATGCCTCTCTGTGCAGGGTGGTGGGGAGGGTGGGAGGCTTCACCCCCATCCTCAGCCAGGGGCATAGCCACAGGTGGGCCTGAGTGGGCCATGGCTCACCCACTTTGCATCCAGGCCCACTCCCTCCCATCCAGACTTAACGTGCTCCACCTCAGTGCTCCTTTTGCTAGTAGAGACCCGAGAGATACAGACAGGGGGATGTGATTAGACAGAGAAAGGAGCAATTTCACCTTTGGGCACAAGCTGGATAGGCAGCCTGATCACAAGCCATTCGAAAGCACCTTGAAGAAGACACTGTAGATTGCAGGCAAGTGACTACAATGCATCTAATTGAGGCCCCAGTACTAGGTAAGGTACTGCCCAGGAAAGTCACTGCTGGGGGCACATATATGGAGTAGGACAGCACTTCTAGAGCATGAAACAGATTGTTCTGTGGAAGAGGTGACGGTTAGCATCATGCTAAAATACCACAGCATCTTTTATGGAAAGCACCAGGCAATCCAACAAAGCACTGAACCAGATGTGTTGCTATAGGCAGTAAAACATTCATACTCTAGGGCTGGCCGGATCGCAAAGTAAAGTGTCACAGGAGGCTACCCCTACTACCAGCTGAGAGATGAGCTGTGTGCACAGGATGGGATTTTGTTTAAAGGGAACTGAGCAGTAATCCCTTCTGATTTAAGTGCTGGTGTGAGAGAGATGCACATTACGTACCTGGGGGCATAAGCAGACCTGAGACGAAGCAGGTGGTGATCTACCTGCCAGACATGAATGTCCAGTTGAGAGCACACATGCAACAGTGGAGGTGTGCAAGAGCATAGTGATCAACAGAAGGAGACCTTCAGCATCATAAACCCTGAACCCAAAACAACCAATCTGTTCTGATCCAGCAGGAATTACACTATTACAGTAAGATACTGTAGCAAGCGTGCAACTAACGTTAGCCTAACAAGGAATGGGACCACGAGGTAACAAGTGAAAATGGCTTTAATTGCTTTAACCAACTCCGGAAGGAGGGGAGACGGGAGACTCACTCTCACTGTTCACAATCACACTTACAGTCCGACGAAATGCAGGCTGAGCACCAGGCACCAGAAGGAGTTCATGCTGTTGGTATCTGGAACCTGTTTGCTGGCCAGGCGATCTGAGCAGAGGGCACCCCCAGGAGGTCCTCCTTGGTGATCCTCTTTCAGGTTCCCTCTCTCTTTGTTGGATCAACGATGTTACAGGCCATGTGCAGCTTCTGGGTCCATAGGCCTTCCTCACTGTCCTTCCTGGGCCATGTGCACTCTCTGCAGGCGGCCGTGTGCACGCAATTTCAGGTGAGTAAAAGTTCATCACCCATTGCATATTCATCACACACACACACACACACACACACACACCCATAAATTCATTCAGGAAGGGGGAACCATGAGGGGAATTTACAGAACCTAAGCCAATAACAATTCAACTTTACATCAATTCTAACTTGTAAACAGATAACAATATCCTTCGCTCTCAACATATACTACTCTAGTTTTTGGGACTATCTGGATGACACTCAGGTAAGAACTTTGTCTGTCTGTGAGTCCATCTATTCAAGAACTCCTCCTAAACCATAAGATCTAGGACCACCAAATTTGGTATGCAGCTTCCTCTTCCCTAACTTAAACCCGCATCAGGGTTTGGTTGTGCCCAGAAAATAGGAAGTGGCAGTAATGGGCAGGGCTCGACAAACTATAGAATCTACTTGCCCATAGATTTCAACCGCGCGCCCTGTTTAGCGGCGGTGCGCGCATGCGCAATGCTGCTCTTGCGCATGCGCAGTGCGGGGCTGGCGAGCGGCTTTCTCCGTCGTTTGTCAAGCCCTGGTAATGGGGCTATTTTCCATAAAATGGAATGGGAGGGGGGGAGAGAGAGGAGGGACACAAAAGGGAGGGGCACAGAGAAGGGAGGGCCACGACACTGAGGGTGGCCACTGGAGGCAGCTGCAGCACAAAGAGTGGCTAGCACAGCTGGGGCTCTGCCATCTTGCCTGCCACCACACTGGGTAAGGACCAGTCTGCACCAAACCCAGAGCCTGAAGGTCACGGGGGTGGAGGGCACTGGAGGAGGAAGCAGCCCCCAAAGCCCTGGCCCCACCCCAGACAGCTTGCAGGGAGTGGTGGGGGGAGGGTACTGGAGCAGAGCAGCCCCTGGAACCCAGCCCCCCCAGACAGCTCACTGGGGAAGGCCAGAAGGCCACGGGCAGCCTACAGAGCCTGGTTACACCCCCGCAGCGCCTCTTCAAACAGATTCCAGGATGGAGGGGGCCACTGGAAGCCAGTGTAGCCCCCGAAGTCCTGTCCCCCTGACCAGTTGCAAGGCAGGGGGCAGCTGGAAGCCGCCCCCCCAAGCAAGACCCCCTGGAGCAGCTGGCCCCCCTGACAAGCTGCAGGCTGGGGGGAGAGCAGCAGCCCAGGAGCAGCCCCTAGACAGGCTGAAAGGGGGCAGCTAGAGGCCGGGGCCAGCCCACAGAGTTCTAACCCCCACCTGACAAATGTGCCAACCCAGATCCCCACCTCCCAGGAGGAGCCACCCTTTGGAGAGCACAAGCCCTGGGCCCTCAGGGGGAGCCGCTGGCCAGGGAGCACTGCCACAGGCTCCTGTGAGGAGCCACACTACCCAGTAAGCCCCCACTCCCACCTCCCAGCCTTCTGTCCTGAGCCCTCTGCCCTTAGATCTGTACCTCCCACCTGCCTTGACTTCTGCACCCCTACCTCCTTCCCCTAAGCCCCCCACCTCCTTCCTCTGCCCTGAGGCCCCAAACCTCCCAACTCTCTGCCCTAAGCCACCCACTCCCTGCTTCTCCTTACCCCTAAACTCTCACTCCAGCCTTCATTTAAAAAAAAATACAATAATTGAAGTAAGGCATGTACATTTTTCATTTATTTTCAAAAATAAATTACTTCAGTTAAGGAACCCGAGCAATGCCGGGTACATCTGCTAGTCTCTCTCATGAAAGCACTACCCCTGGGCTACCATCACACCATACCTAACAGAAGCACTGGCCCAGGCCCAGGCCCAATCCCAATCCCATCATCTGTGACTTTCTAACAAGATACAAAGGAACAGAACCCAAATCCCTTAGAGGGCCAGCCCACCTTGTTACACTTTGACTATACGTAAATGTCAGGAAGAACAGAACAAAATGCATGAGCCAAATTGTTCCCACGCATTAATAAGCATTTGGCAAAGATACCACATAGATAAGTGTTTTGTAAATACCCAGATAAAGTTTTAAACTTTTAAAGCATCAGTTTACCACCTTATTTGATCATGCCCCCCCTTTGTGTCTGTAGTAATTTATGCCTTACCTCACCCCCTTCCTCACAAGTATACCTACTGATAAAAAACAACAATATACAACTCTCACTAAAATATTAAAAACAGTGAGGCACTGATTGAAGCAGAGCCAATGATCCATTGCAATAACTGCCAAAGGAAACTGCAGTTATGGTCTACGCTAACAATTACATGTGTTCACCGATCATAGCAAACAGATTAACGTACAGATGGCAACGACTTTGTAGAATGCTATGCAAGCTTAACAGAAATCTATCAAAATGCACAATGCCATCTAGAATCAAATGCACAGTGCCATCTGAGGAGCTGATATGTCTGGAGGAATTAGCTTTGCCAGTTATTCTTGCTGTGAGTAAAACATGCTCAGTAAGTTTTTTTCCCTAAAGTTTCTCACACATACCCACTCCCCAGAAAACATTCTGTGCCCTCCCAGTGGGGCCTGTCCCACAGTTTGATAACCTCTGTTTTAAAGGCATACATGAATTCTGAAAACAAATAAAAATATTACAATTAAAATGTGTGTGTGGTTACAAGGATCCAAAAGCCCTGTAAATTTAGTTGCAGCCAGTACAACAATTGTAGAAAAAAGTTATTTAAAAACAAATAGCAGCATATATGCTAATAGCAAACTGAACCTGACTGCATAGAGAAATAATTTTGCTTTCAGGAGAAACCAAAAACATAGGAAGCCATCATTATGCATCAATTCCAAATATGAATTCTAGACACATTCCTAAGGATGGTCTGAATCACAACCCTCCAACAAAAATAAAAGCAATTAACAGAGAAGGAAGCTTAGTCATTCTGGGGATGTGTGATCCCCAGTTTGATGGGGGAAAAAAGCAGAAAAAAACACATGGCAGCATTGTTCTGTATGGAAAAAAATATCCAGACTGAATATAGGCACAGTAGGAAACATGAATGGTAAGCTTTGTCTGGAAAACAAATTTCATGGAAACTTCCAACTTTAATTTCTTAATTCTAAAACTCTCAGAACCTGATCCAAAGCCAACTGAAGTAACAGAGTCTTTCCATTTATTCTGATGGGCTTTGGATCAGGCTTTCCTATGTTGCCTCCCCCCCACTCCACTGTTGCCAGACTTGATCCCTCTGTTTAATACTTCCACAAATGTATCCAGACCTTTTCCCAACCACCCTTATATATGAAACCTCCCTACCTGTTGAGTTTGCCAAGGCAATGCCCCTTTAGTATTCAGCTCTTTCCAAAAACATTCCATTTCCACGATGCCAACAAGAAGTCTAAAATTTGTAAAATTTGTAAAAAAAAAAAATCCTAGTAATTGCCTTCCTCTAGGCCTTCCAATGTATCATATATGCTCACTGTCCCTCTTATGCAGACTAAATGACTTTAGGAGCAGGGGCTCTCTTTATTTTATGTCCTATACAGTGCCAAAAACATTATCAATACTTAATAAATTATATATAACAACATAATTTCCTAAATAACTGACATGTTCCACAGAATGTTGCCAAATAGCTAGATCTCAATTTGTAACTCCTTGACAGCTTTTTGAACCTTGAAAATTATAAATATCATTTGGAACAAATAAATTACTATGGGCACGAAACAAAATTTTGTCCACGACAATATCCAATCATAACTGTCCCTGAAATCAAATGGCCACTAACAAATGTTGTCAAGAGTCAAAATTGAGATATTAAACTGTTTTGCATATTGAAACCAAACCAGGGACCCTGAAATACTACTTGCTATAATGAGTAAGTGGAATGATTATTTGTATTTACAGAATGCAAAAAAAATTGTAAAACTGCTATTTTGACAGTACATTACAATAATAATATACAGTTTATTAAACCTCATCAAAAGAAGATAAAATATCCAAGCAGAAGTTTAGCACATACCTCTGACAGAGAGTCAATGAGAATGAACATCAGCTAAAACACAGTCTGTATAGTTCCAACTGACCTAATGTACAAAGCCAAATCAACTGATTATTGAGAAAGACTTTTCCAATCATAGCAAGTTGTCTACATACATGAGTCTCTTACCCAAAGTCCAATAAAGGCAATGGAAAGACTCCCAATGACTTCAAGGAACTATGCATCAAGCCCTTAATGTTGAGCTACTTTATTTGTTTTTTAAAATTTTCAGTATTGCAACAATTCCAAATCACTTGATGGTCACCTGTTCTGTTCATTCCCTATGGGACACCTGGCACTGGCCACTGTCAGAAGACAGGATACTGGGTTAGCTGGACCTTTTGTCTGACTCAATATGGCCATTCTTATGTTATGTTCTAATTTGAATAAAGTCATTTTAATCCACAAAGTGACAAGGCCACATTACTAGCAGAATGAAAATGTTGTGTTCTAAAAAATCAGCATAATCATAGAATACTGGAACTGGAAGGGACCTCGAGAGCTCATTGAGTCCAGTCCCCTGCCCTCATGGCAGGACCCAGTACTGCCTAGACCATCCCTGATAGACGTTTATCTAAGCTACTTTTAAATATCTCCAGAGATGGAGATTCCACAACCTCCCTCGGCAACTTATTCCAGTGTTCCACCACCCTGACAGTTATGAAGTTTTTCCTAATGTCCAACCTAAACCTCCCTTGCTGCAGTTTAAGCCCATTGCTTCTTGTCCTATCCTCAGAGGCTAAGGAGAACAATTTTTCTCCCTCCTCCTTGTGACACACTTTTAGATACCTGAAAACCACTATCATGTCCCTTCTCAGTCTCCTCCTTTCTAAATTAAACAAGCCCAATTCTTTCAGTCTTCCTTCATAGGTCATGTTCTCTAGACATTTAATCATTCTTGTTGCTCTTCTCTGGATCTTCTCCAATTTCTCCACATCTTTCTTGAAATGTGGTGCCCAGAACTGGACATAATACTCCAATTGAGGCCTAATCAGTGCAGAGTAGAGCGGAAGAATGACTTCTCATGTCTTGCTCACCACACACGTGTTAATGCATCCCAGAATCATATTTGCTTTTTTTGCAATTGCGTCACACTGTTGACTCATATTTAGCTTGTGGTCCACTATGACCCCTAGATACCTTTCTGAGGTACTCCTCCCTAAACAGTCACTTCACATTCTGTATGTGTGAGACTGATTGTTCCTTCCTAAGTGGAGTACTTTGCATTTGTCCGTATTAAACTTCATCCTATTTACCTCAGACCATTTTTCCAGTTTGTTCAGATTATTTTGAATTATGACCCTATCCTCCAAAGCAGTTGCAACCCCTCCCAGCTTGGTATCATCTGCAAACTTAATACGCGTACTCTCTCTGCTAATATCTAAATCGTTGATGAAGATATTGAACAGAACTGGTCCCAAAACAGACCCCTGCGGAACCCCACTTTCCAGCAGGATTATGAACCGTTAATAACTACTCTCTGGGAACAGTTATCCAGCCAGTTATGCACCCACCTTATAGTAGCCCCATCTAAGTTGGATTTGCCTAGTTTATTGCTAAGAATATCATGCGAGACCATATCAAATGCCTTACTAAGGTCTAGGTATACCACATCCACCTCTTCTCCCTTATCCACAAGACTCGTTATCCTATCAAAGAAAGCTATCAGATTGGTTTGACATGATTTGTGCTTTATGAATCCATGCTGGCTGTTATCTATCACCTTATTATCTTCCAGGTGTTTGCAGATTAATTCCTTAATTACTTGCTCCATTATCTTTCCTGACTGGTCACAGAAGTTAAACTGACTGGTCTGTAGTTTCTTGGGTTGTTCTTATTTCCCTTTTTATAGATGGGCACTATATTTGCCCTTTTCCAGTCTTCTGGAATCTCTCCTGTCTTCCATGATTTTTCAAAAATGATAGAGGAGGTATCTGAGCCTTTAGCTATCAGCTCCTTGAGTATTCTAGGATGCATTTCATCAGGCCCTGGTGACTTGCAGACATCTAACTTTTCTAAGTGATATTTAACTTGTTCTTTTTTTATTTTTATCTTCTAAACCTACCCCCTTCCCACTAGCATTCACTATGTTAGGCATTCCTTCATCAGACTTCTTGGTGAAGACCGAAACAAAGAAGTCATTAAGCATCTCTGCCATTTCCAAGTTTCCTGTTACTGTTTCTCCCTCCTCACTGACCAGTGGGCCTACCCTGTCCTTGGTCTTCCTCTTGCTTCTAATATATTTATAGAATGCCTTCTTGTTTCCCTTTATGTCTGTAGCTAGTTTGAGCTCATTTTGTGCCTTTGCCTTTCTAATGTTGCCCCTACATACCTGTATTGTTTGATTATATTCATCCTTTGTAATTTGTCCTAGTTTCCACTTTTTATATGACTCCTTTTTTATTTTTAGATCATGCAAGATCTCCTGGTTAAACCAAGGCGGTCTTTTACCATACTTTCTATCTTTCCTACACAGCAGAATAGCTTGCTTTTGGGGCCTTAATAATGTCCCTTTGAAAAACTGCCAACTCTCTTCAGTTGTTTTTCCCCTTAGTCTTGCTTCCCATGGGACCTTACCTTCCAGCTTTCTGAGCTTACCAAAATCTGCCTTCGTGAAATCCATTGTCTCTATTTTGCTGTTCTCCCTTCTACCATTCCTTAGAATCACGAACTCTATGATTTCATTATCACTTTCACCCAATCTACCTTCCACTTTCAGATTCTGAACCAGTTCCTCCCTATTTGTTAAAATCAAATCTAGAACAGCTTCCCCCCAATAGCTTTTTCAACCTTCTGAAATAAAAACTTGTCTTCAATGCAGTCCAAGAACTTATTGGATAGTCTGTGACCTGCTGTATTAGTTTCCCAACATATGTCTGGATAGTTGAAGTCTCCCATCACCACCAAATCCTGTGCTTT
Source organism: Pelochelys cantorii (assembly GCA_032595735.1). Taxonomy (NCBI): domain Eukaryota; kingdom Metazoa; phylum Chordata; order Testudines; family Trionychidae; genus Pelochelys; species Pelochelys cantorii. Next base: position 323,523,035 of record CM064326.1, on the reverse strand, counting down.
GGATGATTTTGTTAGTTGTTTAAAAAAAGCCTCATCCACCTCTTCCACCTGGGTAGGTGGCCAGTAGTAGACCCATAGCATGACATCACACTTGTTTTTTACCTCTTTTATCCTAACCCAGAGACTCTCAACACATCTGTTTCCTACGTCCATCTCTACCTCAGTCCAAGTGTATATACTTTTAATATATAAGGCAACACCTCCTCCCTTTTTTCCCCACCTATCCTTCCTGAGTAAGCTGTACCCTTCTAGATCAATATTCCAATCATGTGTATTATCCCACCAAGTTTCTGTGATAACAACAATGTCATAGTTGTATTTATTTATTAGCACTTCCAGTTCTTCCTGCATATTACCCATACTTCTTGCATTTGTATATAGGCTTCTAAGATACTGATTTGATCTTGCCTCCCAGTTCTGCCTTGTCCCTCCTTTTTCTCTGCTATTATAGCCCATACTCCCTCCCATTTCTGACCCATCTCCCAGATCTCCATGTTCTTCACTTACCTGTGGACTTTGGTCACCTGTCCCTATCAAACCTAGTTTAAAGCCCTCCTCACTAGGTTAGCCAGTCTGTATCTAAATACGGTGTTCCCCTTCCTCAAAAGGTGAACCCCATCCCTGCTTACCAGTCCTTCCTGGAATAGCATCCCGTGGTAGAGAAAGCCAAAGCCCTCCTGGCAACACCATCTTTGCATCCAGGCATTCACCTCCAGGATGCACCTGTCTCTACCTGGGCCCCTACCTTTGACAGGAAGGACAGAAGAGAATACCACCTGTGCTCCAAACTCCTTCACCCGTACTCCTAAAGCCCTGTAGTCACTTTTGATCTGCTCAGTTTCACACCTTGCAGTATCATTAGTGCCCACATGGATGAGTAGCATGGGTTAGTAGTCAGAGGGACAGATAATCCTCGACAATGCCTCCATAACGTCTCAGATATGGGCCCCCAGCAGGCAGCATACCTTCTGAGATGACATGTCAGGGCGACAGATGGGCGCCTCTGTCCCCCTCAGAAGAGAGTCTCTGACCACAACTACCCTATGTTTGCTCCTCACAGTGGTGGCAGCAGACCTCCCAGCCTTGGGGGTACAAGGCTTCTCCTCCTCTGCTTATTTCCTGTCTCAAGACGAGCATAACGGTTTCTTAGTATCACGGTGGGAGGGTTGGGAGCAAGGGTGGAGCACTGCCTGCTGCCAGAAGTAACCAGCTGCCAGTGTCTGCCCTGAGGCATCTCCTCCTCCACCAGTGGTGTGTCAGCAGTCTTGTGTACTGGGACAGCTACCTCAGCTGTTTCCACATGAATACTGTCCAGGAATTGCTCGTGGATTCGGATGCTCCTCAACCTAGCCACCTCTTCCTGTAGCTCTCCCACCTGCTGCCTGAGAGATTCCACCAGCAGGCACCTTTCACACTGCATGGTCCCCCCAGCCTGGATATTAGTAAGTGGGAATTGCAAGCCACAGTCCCTGCAAAACCACACCAGGATCTGGGTAGAGGCATCCATGGTCAGGTGGTCTGTCTGGCTACAGGCCCAGGCGGAGGAGACAGAAGCAGTGCTGGCACAGGTGTTGCAGGTCTTCCTAACCATAGTAGCCTCCCTCTTTCAAATTCCCTCTTAAACTCCCATCTGCAGCCCCCTGTCCGCTTCGCTCCCCTGGTTGCTCTGCCTCTGGCTTTTAAAGCCTGCTCGCGTAAGTCAGGCCTACCCCTTCCCTAGTCACAGAGGAGAAGGCTGATCTTGAGGCTAATCAAGGGAACAAAGGATCAGACACTCAGTCCCAACTGCCACAGTAACTGAAACTGGTAGCCTGTTCAGCAGCAGGATCTCTTGCTCTTCCTCTTAAACTCCCCTGTCTGCAGCCCCCTGTCCTCTTCGCTGTAATATTTTATTACTCCTAAAATTTAAAAGCAGCTAAACCACTGTAAATAAAATTGTTTAAAAACAAAACAAAACAAAAACAAAAACACAACATGCTCCTGATGTGAAACCTGGCCAGTTTTCAATCTAAAATTAATTTTTGGTCAGTCACATAAACACTTGACTAATGATTTCTAACAGATACTCCAACAGACACTTAATGATAACAGCAGGAACAGCAGTACTGAAATCCAACAAATTTATTTTAGTGCTGTATTCAGGCACATAACAACTGTATATACTAATCAGGACACATCTGTTGGAAATGATAACACTTACAGCTTTACAGCCAGTCAGTTTCTAAAAGTCCTTACACTGCAAAGTAATTTCAGTGTGTAAACTTTATTTATATTCCACCTTGTGGCATTGATGTGTGTGTACAGCAAATACTAATATCATACTAAGTTTGAGTCAGAAATTTGAATTTTGTCATGTTTATATGAAATGACAAAAATAGATTTTTTTCTTTGAAAAAATCATTAACTTTTCATTTCTAAAACAGGAGCAGTAGTACAAAGTTACTGACCTCTGTGTTTTAAGCTTTTCATGTTTATGCAAGGTTGGTTGCTTGATGCCCATACATGAAAATTTCATACTGTTGGCCGTGCTCTCAATAAATTATTAAATAGATATGAATATGAGGGCAGTGTTCAGATTTGTAGTAGAGTGGCAAATCCCTTTATTCTCCTGTTCTCAAAAGATAAGCAGCTGTTGTCTACATTACTAACAATAGTGCCTTTAAAAAATAAAAGAAAGAAAGACAATTCAGAAGAGAAACATTCCTGTCTGCTGGGAATTTATTATAACCCTGTAATCTCAAAAAGTTTGCAAGAATTTTTGTCTTGTTTTAGCTTAGGAGAGCATGTCAGCTAAGCACAGCTTTTGAATATGTTTACCTTGGGCTAAAAGAATACAAATTCTCTTAAAGACATATGAATTGTGATTATGATAAGCAAAGAGATGGAGTGCATGAGTTCTCGTGGCATTGGAGAATAAAGAAACATTTACCAATTAAAATATAAAATATGAGACATAACTCCAAAAAACATAAATAGTGCTGTCTTTTCTACAGTATATTTTCTTATTTAGAAGGCAAAAAAAGAAAAGCTTTGCAGCTTTGTTCTACAATTCTTTTTTATTTTATTTTTTTAACTACAGTAGGCCAAAATTCTCATTGTGTTAAGCCCATTTACATCAGGCTGGGGGTCTATTGTGGCTTAACAATGGACCCATGTTAAGACCCCTTTTCACTGTTAATGTGGCATAAAAAAGTGCCTTTGTGTAGATGAAAAGAAAGTCCAAGCTATTTATTTAGTTTAGGATGCATCTATGCTACAAAATGTCAGACCTGTTTGCCAGCATCAGTTTATCTGCATCATTGGGAAAAACAGTGGAAGGACAAGTATAGACCAGTGGGCATTTTCAGCATCTTGTATTGAAAGATTGCTCTGACTTCAGTGGGATTTATGAATTCTCAGAATCTCTGAATTTCAGGTCACTTGGGATTTACATGCTTAATTTTAGCATATCCTGTTTTGAAAATGTTGATCCTTCTTCATCAAGCACCATTCATGTCAATGGGATTCCTCAGTGAAATAAAAGCAGACCTGAGCTAAAGTAAAGAGCAGTGGCACCATCATATTTTAGACTCAAGAAAGGAGTCAGGGGAAAAAATATTATTACCCCCCATTTATGTTTAACTTTTGTTCTAGTCTTCTTTACAGAAACAGAGTTTAAAAGCTTACATTAGTCTTCTTCCAACTTCTTACATAGCACTTTTCACTCATATATTTCAAGTGCTAGATACAGAAGATCAGTAATCTTATCCCCATTTTACAGATGGGGAATCTGAGGCACAGAGATGAAGTGAGATGAAGGGATTATTCCCTTTTAATAGGGAAGTGAGTATTCCCCTTTATTCGGCCCTGGTGAGGCCACATCCGGAGCATTGCATCCAATTCTGGGGCCTCACATTACAGAAAAGATGTGGGTGCATTGGAGAGAGTCCAGTGGAAAGCAACAAAAATGATTAGGAGGCTTGAGCAAGTGTCTTATGAGGAGAGGCTGAGGGATTTTGAGCTTATTTAGCTTACAGAAGAGAAGAGTGAGGGCGGATTTGATAACAACCTTCAACTACTTGAAGGGGAATTCCAAAAAGGATGGAGAGAGACTGTTGTCAGTAGTGATGGATGACAGAACGAGCAGCAATGGTCTCAAGTTGCAATGGAGGAGGTCTAAGTTGGATATTAGGAAAAACTATTTCACTAGGAGGGTGGTGAAGCACTGGAATGGGTTACCTAGGGAGGTGGTGGAACCGCCAAGCCTAGAGGTTTTAAGTCCCATCTTAACAAAGCTCTGGCTGGGATGATTTAGTTGGGATTGGTCCTGCTTTTAGCAAGGAGTTGCAATAACCTCCTGAGGTCTCTTCCAACCCTATGATTCTCCTGGTCATCCAGCAGGCCAGTGGCAGAACCAGGAATAGAACTGAGCTCTGAACACCAGTCCAGTGCTCTGTCCACTATGGAATCCAGCCAATTTCGAATGAAGAGCCAAAGTCGAGGCAGATAACAATCACACAGAATGGGGCCACAAAGAGGGAATAATGGAGCTCTGAGGGGAAATTACTGACAAGGTAGAGAGCAACCAATTTCCTATTGGTAAGCACTCGTTCATTTTAACAACTGGTACCTTTAAACAGATTCACAAAGATGTTCTGATAGCAAGCGTCATATGTACAAGTTAGGCTTTACGATGCAGCAATATTATAAATTGCACACGTGTTTTCTGACAACAGTTATCTTGGGAGTAGTACTGGTTGGGAATTTTTGACTGAATTTTTTTTGGAGGGGGGGGGTAAAAAAGGCCAATTCATCACAACCAGAACTGTTGACAAAAATTGGAAATAATTTTGACAAATCTCCAAATTTCAAAAATATGCTGAATAAAAGTTTTAAATTTGTTGCAACATTTTGTTTCAATATTTTCTACACAAATAAAGCCCTGTTTTCTGATTTGAAACAAAAACATGTTTAGACATTTAAGTTATTTAAAATAACCAAAGGTTAGAAAAGAAAAAGTTTGAAATCAAAACATTTAAACATTTTAGAAACAAAACATTTCAGCTCAGCCTAAAGTTATTTTAGGTATTCCATTGACTTTTTTCTCTCAATTAAAAATAGGAAAAGATTTTGAACTTTTGAAAATATCCGAGGTAAGAGAAAACCATTTTAGCTCATTTTTGGAGATCTTCTGTTATATACTAAATAGAAAGTATGGGTCAGAACAAGGCAGAATAACCTAAATGAGGTGAGGGCAGAGAAGAACGTAGGTAGGCTGTCCAAGATAGTGGAGATTGCAATGAGATGGGAGTTACTGAGAATCTTGAACAGAAGGCACAGGACAACCACATCTCAATCTAATGATCAGAGGAACTGGGGAACCCCATACAAGTGCATGTGACAATCAATTTTCCAAGGGCAGACTGTATGTATGATTCATAAACCAAATAAGTCTACCAACCAGACACAATGGTTGCTCAGTGGTTACTCCACCATGCAATTTGTGACCAAAAAAAAATTACACAAGGACCACCTAGGGTTTTCAATTTAGTTAAAAGGGGCATCATCTCTCTACTACACGGTATATTGCACAGGTTGTGCCTCCCTGGTCTGTCACCTTCAAGACCTGACTGGTCCCAAACCAGAGAATATGCCAGATCAGGGGAGGTCAATGCTGATCCCTCTGCTGCTGTAAGCTGCAGGGCTCTGGTTTGCTGGCACCTCTGCTGCTGCCATTGACAGAATGGGAACTAGGGAGAGATGCTTGGGAGAATAGGGAAAGTGCCTATGGAGCTCAATGGCAAGGGGCCAGGACTGCAGCCCTGCAGGAGCACACCACGCCCCACGGCCACCAGGCTGAGCTTCTGGCCCTTGCCGCCAGCCCCAGGGATCCGCACCCACCCTGCCTCTTTCCTCAACCATCTTCCTATCCACACTCCTCCCTTTTTTTCTCTGAGCTCAAGTGCTGCAGGGCCATTGGCTATTTGCAGCACTCCAGAAGCTCTGGGGTGGCAGAGGAGGAGTTGCTGAATGCTGCAGTCTCAGAGATGTTGCCAAACAATGGAAGTCTAGATATAGAGATCCCACCTCTCCTACAAAATAGCCTAGAAACTGGCCCTGCAAATCCTTACGTGCTTGTTGGGGCAGGCAAGTGTGGAATTACATGGAAAATAATTCAAAAATAACCATAAGTGCTTATACAGGTTTCTAGCCATACATGCAAGAACTAAAATGTGGGTAAAAGCATATTTAATCTTTTAACCATAATGTAGTATGTTAATATTATGCATATCTTGTCAGTCCTGATCACTGAAAAAAATATGGATCTAAGCTTCAATTCAGTGTAGTACTGAAAAAATGTGATAAAGTAATAGTGACCAAAGCAAAAAGAGATGGCAAAGAAACAAAAATATATTCATTTTATTCTTTTGATATTCATTTCTTTAAAGGAAACTAGGCCAAATAATTAAAATTAATGTATTTAAGAACAACAAAACTTCTAAAAAAAGAGTGATTACAGCTTAAGTGTGTCTTTGTTTCTTGTGTCTATAAAGAAATGCATTACTAAATGTGGCAGAGATTATCATCATAAATATAGCATATATGTTTATCATTTTTATTTTACAGTATGATTGTAGAAGACAAGTTGGCTAAGGGAATTAATAAATTAATCTATTTCATCCAGAGAGCTGGGACCAAATTCACTTTTTGGCATAAGCAGCTGCAACACCACTACAGATATATCACTTTATGACAGTGTTAAATTTGTTCTCTGATTTCCAATCCTGGATTAAGTCTCAGTGAAAATGAATTTGATGGTCTCATCATACTCACTAGCAGATCTCTATCTACATCACAAAAATACAGCACAGTTTCTCACAACTGCCAGTGTCTGCATGAGAGACTGAGAACTAGAGCAGCAGGAGTATTGCAGGCCAGGATTTAGAAAGATTTGGCAGGTCTCTGGGGGCCTACTCCACACTTTGCTTGCTTCATGTCAATTTCACGCTAACAACAACAAAATTAACCTACAGGATCTGAATTTGACTGCGGACTCAATCCATCTGTTTTACATCAAGAATTCTGCAAGCATAAATAAGCACAAGTCCAATTATACTTTTGCAGTTATCTATAGTTGCAATTAAGATAATAACTACAGGATTTGTTGGACTAATCAGGTAAGTAGACATATAACACCACCAGCTCAGTCCACAAATGATTTCTGGTACAAAATTATGCCCTCGATTTGTACAATGCAAAATGGCCAGTTCAGTATGGAATGTCGCTTCTCAACCAGAACCAAAATTTAGAAACACACATATAGCATACAGAGAAAGTCTACAGCAGTACTAAGAGATGTTGTTTTAATATTTTTAAAAATCCATAATTTTGTTGAATTTATCTTACACTTATAGATATAAAGGCTACTTCTCCACTGCTTTCCCCCCACTGTTTGTGTGTCCCCCTTAAAAATATCTGGACAACAGCATGGCTCCTTTCACCATTATGAACTAAAATAATGGTGAAATACCATCTACATGTTTTGTTAGTCTTTAAGGTGCTACTAGACTATTATTTGTTTTTTAAGTTTTTCCTGTTACAGACTAACTCAGCTACCCCTCTGAAGCTTTTAAAATAATGGTGCACAAATTTAAAAAAAAACACCAACAAAGAAATCTTTGATAAAATAGTCAGTTACAGACATTGGTTTTGTGAAAAGAAAACATTGCAGTGGTTTGGCTAGACATTCAGAATGCCTATAGTTCATCAGTTTATGCTCTTCTGCTATGTTCCACAGAGGTCTTTCATATCCCACGGGAGACAATTACGAAGTACCTGGCAGAGTAGAAGGTGACATTCAGCATGCTAACAAGTATTACAAGATGGCAGCAGGGTAGAAAACAGGATAGTTATTTGCTGCCTACAAAAAATAAAAATCATTTTCATGTTGGTCATGGTAGTTTTCCTATAAGAACTAAAATCAGCTGTGCAACTTTCCGTCCTCTGGTTGTTATGCAGCTAAAAACAGGTGCGTCTGAGACACAGACGTTGAATAAACTGGATGGAATGAAAGTACAGCATGCCTCATTCATTCTTAAGGACTGTGTGTTAGGTAGGAGTGTGTCTGTGAAGCAGTAATGTTCTTTGGAAGAGCTTGAAGAGGTGTGATATGTTGGCTGTACACAGCAGCAGTAAACTGAAAATATACCAAATATTAAATCATTCTATAACTATATTGTAAATAAGCATTATTTAGCAAAGGGTCCCACTGCTTCAGGTAAAAATAAAGAAAGCACAAAATACAGTTATGCTGAGTGAGGAGTTTGCCTCCCAGGAAAGAAGTAAGGCCTTTATCTGTACCAGCAAATCATGCGAAAGAAGATGTAGTTTATACCACTAAACAATTAGCCTATACTAGCTCCCCGACCAAAATGCGCCTGGGAAATGAGCTTTTTGTGCTAATGTGATTGCATCTACAATAGGGTTTTTGTTGGCATAGTTATTCTGATACAACTTTTAAGTGTCAGACCAGATCTTGAGTCAGAAAAAAATTAGAAAGAACTGAACTATGATAAACTTAGCAAAGTTTAAACAGGGAGAACATTATTAAATCAAGCATATGTAAATAATGGAGAATTTAAATGAAATCATACAGATTACATATGCAAAGATTTCCAGATTACCATATCATCCATTGTGTTGGAGTTTTCAACTCTGAATAAATATTGTACCATCAAAGATGTCTTTAAGAGCTACTGGGCAATCCTAAACAATGTGGCATGGGATACTAACACTGAAATTCTAGCTAATCAAGAGGCCAGGACTTGAGTGAATGTTGATATTCTTTTTTCAACTTCCAGCTCTTATGAATAAAAAAAATTCTTGAACTGCCACTTCATCTTTCATTTTGGGATTACTACTAAACAATGTGAAGGTGGAATAGTCACCTGAAATGTCAGATTGATTTTGATGCATAGATAGTCCCCAAGTCCTCCAAACACAGATCATTTCACAGCACGTGGACTAGAGAGACCTCAGGCGTTAGTCACCCCCCAAAAGGCATTCATATTTTGAGGCCAATTCCAAACAGCCGGACTGGGGACCAGTATAATAAAAATGTTTTTTTCTTTGTTGTAAATCTGAACTCGAGTTGGAAAAGGAGCACCTGACATCCAGCCTGAGTAGGTCCTTATTAGTTTCAGTATAGAAATCTGAAGATGACTTCCCCAGAGAAATAACTGTTTTTGACAAAGATAGGAGACAACTACCAAACGTGGTGCAATCCATAGGAGCTAATTAACATACCACGAAGGTGTAAACATCACCAAAATTAGTTATCGCAGCTGATATTGAATGAAGCTCTCTCCATGAGATAAGGGCAAAAATATCATTGGCATGCAATTTGGAAACCCTTTATATAGTCATTTTTTCTTATACATGCCACATCATTGAATTCCCTTTTTTTGAAATTATGGATTGCCCCATAATATCAATTTAACATACAAGTGAAAGAGTGAATCTTTGAGGTTTATCTCATTTTCTCAATTGTTGCCATGCAGCACGTTACAGGAAGGAGGATTATGACAGTTCATAAGTAGCAGAGGCCAGTATATGGTGAAGCAGCTGGGTGTTAATATGCTTTGTAATTTGAGATGTAGAGTGCAGCAGATTTGCACTGAAGGAGTACTTAAAATGAGTACTTGGCTCACCATAAAGGTAAAATATATTGCTGTAAAATAGTTATAACAATATTCCTTTGAAAAATATGGTGTGTAGCATCACATGGGGCTCATGCTGTGGGTTTGTTTAAATGCAATGTAAGACATTCAGAATCGGGCTCCAGCCCAAGCCTGGAAGTCTACAATATATTTAAACAGCCCCTTAGCCCAAGTCAACTGTCATGGACCAACTGCATGTTTTAATTGCAGTGCAGACATATGATCTAACATGCTGCAAGAGCTTGTCATTGTCTGTATTAGGTTGCACCTTCGGCTCAATAGCATTAAAGAAGGGAAGGAGGGAGGCTGAGCACAAAAAAATACTACAGGCTGGTGCTTTATTTTCCATCCAAAAACATCAGGCCTACAAGTTCTTGTTTGAATTAGAAGCTTTGGGCTCTTGGATAGTTAAATATAATCCAGATTTATTGGCCTATATTTCTTGTTGGCTATTGCAGAGATGAGCGGGGAGGGGAAGAGAAACCGCAAGGCACTTCTTACATATGCCATGCAAGAACAAGGAATGATCACAGGTCCAGCCCTTGGGAGCTGGCCATGTGTACTTGTACTATCTAAAGCAAGGGTCTCAAACTCCCATCCCATGGACCATCCCTGGTCAGAGCGATTGAACAGTCCAGCTCGGGGGGAGGAGGTTGCAAGGGTCTCCATTACCATTCCCCAAATGCCTGCACTTTCTGCCATCACCCTGCTATCACCCTCATGGCACCCCATCTCCCCACGATGTGGCTTCAGGGGTCATGGTGGAGGGGGAGGGAGAGGCTGGGAGGCATGCAGTGGTTGGGCTCCCCCACACTCACCACGATGGCAGGAGCCGTGATGGAAGCGGAGCGCACTGGGTGAGTACCTGAGAGGTACTTCAGTTACTTCTTCTCTTTTTCTATTTACCGCTTGTCTACAAAGCAAGTTACCAAGCAACAAACCAGGATGTGATTCTGAAGCTCACCGGTTTGCTAGGCACCAACTCACTGTATAGATCCTGCCACAGAGCATTAAAAGTGCACTCTGATGTTCTCAGAACACTTTTAGTTTACTGTAGCAGGGTTCACGTGGCAAGTTAGTGCGTGGCAAGCTAGTGTCCTATAGAATCATACCCTGGCTTGCTGTGTACCAACTTCATCTAGACAAGCCCCAGAGGCTGTGCATTGTGAAATAGTGAGGCTCTTCCATGATCTTCTAGATCTCAATCCTAGGATAATTTCAGCATTGACTCAGTTCACACACATTTATCATGTGAATGATAAACAGATCTGCACAGCTCAAAATGTCAGTAAAGATAAATCACCGCTCCTTTATTTCTGGCATACTAAGTCTGTACAAATTTAAGCTTTACTTTTATTTAAAGGAAGTTGTATTTTAAAATGGATTTCAAGCAGCAGTTGTCAGCTAGACTTTATTAATTCTGCCATAGGTATTTTGAAACAATGAACAATAAAAGTGAAAGATTCAAACATTAATATTAACCTGCAATAAGAGATATCATGTTTTAAACTGGACCTAGAAGTAAAAGATGAGTATTTGATCCTACAGCCTTAGATGAAACACACAGCTTAAATTATATCCAATCAAGCAAAATACAGGCATTAAACATTCATGAGATGCCCAGAAATATTCTGAATTAATCGGCAACTGCACATTTAAATGTTTAATATTTAATGATACTACTTCTAAGTCCTGTAGAAATATTAAAAACTTTAGTATGCCCCTCATAAAATGAACAATAAGAGGATTTAACATACATAATATTTGAATTATAGTTATAGGTTTTATGCTGGGATATATTTTATGGAAGGCATAATTATCATGTATTCAGCTGCAAGTGAAATTCTCAACACTTTCACCACAGATGAAATAGGGATAACAATGAAAATAACAATATTAAATGAAAGGTAAGTACTTCTGGTATTTGATTAAGTCTCCCGTGTATGATGGATTACTTATGAAGGATTACTAAAAATCATGCTTTCATTAAATCTCTTAGATGAGTGTAAATGGAATGCTAAAGGCATTTTACATATCACAGAGTATTAGTGTTACATATCACAGAGTATTAGTGTTAGTATGTTAGTATAGTAAATCTTCTCCAAAACACCAGCTGTGGAAATAAAAAAAATCTGTCGACAAATTCTTTCATTACAAAGAGTAAACATCTCTGAGGCTTATTGCATTGTTAGCAACACTGGTATTTTAAAATATAAATTTTAAAGGTGGGTATGTAGAAATACAACTATCTGTACATGAACAAACCCATAAAACAGATAGTTAAAAGTTTTCCTGTCCTCATCTGAGCCTAAAAATCTACATTCACAATTATATGTAGATGCAAAAAGGGGGGCCAAATAAAGGCCTTTTTTAAAAAAACACTAGGCCTATTATGTTTATACCAATAACAAACTAATGGGCTGCAATATATGCAGATATCAAAACTCTTTCTGAAAATGAAGCCATAAATTGCTAACACTTCAGCTATTTGGGGGACTGTGTGTGGTTTAATTTGCTATAGTACAATCTTACTATATATTTTAGAAATGTGCATGTCTGTCTGAGTGTCCATTTGTTCAAGAACTCCTCTAAATGGTAAGAGCTAGGACCACCAAATTTGGTGTGCAGCATCCTCTTACCATAACTTAAAGCAAGGTCAAGGTTTGGTTGTGCCAAAATAATGGGATGTGTGCGGAATCTGATTGTTTCTCATAAAATGGAAAGGGAGGGGTCTGCTGGAGGGAGTTATACTGCAGAATGACCACAGGGGGACAGCAAGGGGCCAGAGATCAGGAGAGCGATAACCCTTTTGGGCCAGCAGGGAGGGGACGAGGGGAGGAGACAGGGACAGCTATGAACTATGTATTTCAGAGAGTTAGTGTGTCCGTTTGTCTGTGTGTTTGTCTGTCCCCTGCTGGGGGACATGCACTCCTCCCCTGACTTTGTCCGCTTCTCACCTTCTCCCAAGGTGCTGCGATGAGAGCAGACTGGGACTGTCCTCTCTCCCCAGGGCAGCCTACATACTGAACCTCTCATCCTCAGCCCCACTCTAGAAGAATGTTGAAATGAAGAAAAACAAAACTTATTTTCGCTAAGCACCCCAGCAACACCTGGCAAATCTTCTAGTATTCTAATAATATTGGTTTGATTTCACTGATATTTTTGGGAGTATTAAATGTATCTTAATCAATATCTTGTCTGGAAATTCATAGGCTGTTTTGAATGAAAACCCCAAAATAAACAAGCAACCCAACCCTGTTAATGCAATGCTATTGTTGATAAACAAAAAATAATACTTTGTGCTTGGACTTATTTTTCAGTTTTCATTCCAAGGATTCTCAAACACTTCATAAAGGTGGCAAACATCCCTCATTTTAAAGATGGGGAGACTGAGACAGAAGAGATACTTGTCCAGTATCTGAAAATGATTATGTGGCAGACCCATTAAGAGGGCTCAGATGCTCTGACTCCCAAGTCTTTCAGTGGCACTATTCATGTGCTTAACCTTATGCACATATTTAAGAAATTTGCTGAATTAGAACTCTAACCACAAGACTATAAGGCCTCCCATCAATGTTACAAAATGTAAAGTTATAATGGCCATAGCAATCTTTAACTGACCCACTTTGTGCAACGAATCCATAGTATTTTGCATTATTCCATCTGCAGTATAGTTTTAGTCTTAATATATTTGTACAATGTAAGCATATTATAGTTGATTTGTACCCCATAATATTAAATTTCCTGACTTCTGTGCATTCTCAACCATAACATTGCACTCACTCACATTTGGAATTCAATTTCTGTTTTAAAACAAAACAATAAAAACCATCAAAACAAAAAAAATATTGCTTGTGTGTTTGTCTATGATCATCCATTGAAATAAATGCTACATTGTAACACGCGAGATATATAAACGGACAAATAGGATAAATAAGACTTCTGGGTTTTTACTAGTAAACTAAATTTCTTCAAGTACATCAAAAACTTAAGACAGACCCCATACTTCAGCAGAAGTACTAAGTATGGCAAGGCTATGGAATTGAGTAAAAAAACTATGCTAAGTTTGAAGTTTTAAAATTAAACCATTTGAAATTTGAAGGGGGAGGGAATCCAGTTTTTTTTTACTTATGTGAAAATTTGATTTAACTTAACCAACAACATTAAAATGGCCATATAAAATTATCATACTCCCCAAACTGCCCGAAACAATTCACTTCTTCGCTGAAAACAAATGTTAACCAATAGCCTTCTAAAAGTCAGCAAGTTCTAAGTAAATAAAAACAGGTATTTAAAATATCTTTTCAGCAATAGCTGGAATATTACATTCATCTTTCTGTGTGTGTGAGGAGGGGGGTGTCATGGAAATAGTACCAGTAGCACAATTGTAAAGCATATTGGGAAGGCAGGTGCTGCTGTTCATTGTTATGCTAAGAAACTCCTAACAATCATCTACAGTAATTGCAGCTGTCTTTTTTTTTGACAGTCTATAACAATTATCCATCTGATTAGTAAATGAAACCACCTGCAGTTAACTAGTTTATTAGTTCAGCTACTTCTAAAGATGAAATGTCTTTACAGACAGACAAGTGGACATATTTTGATGACACTTAAAAAAACAAATTGCATTTGAAAGTTTCATCAATATATCAATTGAAATAATGTTTTTATATTCAGGGGAACTATTTTCAGCTTATCCAAACATCATTGGGAAAACATCTTCTCAGTCTTGGAAAAGGTATCACAAGCCCACCAAACTACAGTATAAAACGCTTTTGTTATTGAATACATCTATCACACTATAGCATTCTAAGAGAACACATTTAAATGTGTACATTCAATTTATACGGCCAAGGTTCTCTCTCTTTTTTAAAAAGATTACAGTTCTGCTTCTCATGTGAAAAACCAATTCCTTTTCAATATGCTTCATGAAGCCTTGTAAAACTCTACTTACCAACTTGCCTGAAGCATTTGATGGTTGAGTAAAATGTTATTAGGTTTTTCATTATCTCAAATCAGAACAGTAAAGTGCAGGCAAGCAGATTTTGTACCTGTGCTGGTAAATCTTCATGGCAATTTTGTTAAGCTGTTTTACTATTCCTTTTATACGCTCAAGACATGTGCCTACTTAGCAATGCTAGCAAATTCATTTAGTTTACTCCTATGAGGTGCACAATTATCAGTGTAAACATTATAAACCTGGATGCAGATTTTCATTCACTTCTTTAATATTTATTTTTTTTAAAATGGCTTCATAATAATTCACACATTATGTTCATCCTTGTGTTTGACTTATTAGCCTCCTGTGTATCACATCAAACTCTATTTTATTTGCCTAACAATGTCTCAATTCTTCTTAAAACAGATAACTACTCTTTGTCTCCTAGGCTATGTGCAGACTACAAAGAAAAGTCGGAAAAAGAAACGCAGATTGCGAACCACAATTTTCATATTTTTTTCCGTTTTTCTTTCAAAAGAGGCTTTTCTGAAATTTGGCGCGTCTACCCGGTGCCAAATTTTGGAAAAACCCGCTCTTTCAAGCCATCCCTTCTTCCTCATAAAACGAGGTTTACAGGGATGGCGAAAGAACGCGTCCACTTTTCTGAATTTTTTTTGGAAAAGTGGATGCATTCCTTGGATGCGGCATTGCTTTCACGGGATACTTCCAGTATCCCGTAAAAGCGCTGCAGTCTAGACGTAGCCCTAGTCTACTTTCTTGGATTTAAGGGAAAGTGATCAAACAAAGCTTTAGGTCATTAATTATTATTTGTGATTTTGTACGGTTTTCTTTGGTGTTAACAATGGACAGTACTTGCTTTTAAGCAATTGTTTTTGTAAATTTCAGTCTGCTTCGTCAGATTTTAGATTATATTGAAGAACCTCAACCTATCACCAACAGAGTGTTTCAGCATCTGAATCCGTGTTAGTATGGTCTGCTTTGAAGAGGGTAGGTCAGTATCTGGAACTTTAGATCAAGATATCCACAAGTGACCTAATGCTAGTCACGTTGTGAATCAGCATTGCTGCTTGTGGAAATGGTATATAGCAAAAGGATAAGAATGGAGACAAAAGAAAAATGTGAAAGGATTTCATGTACCAGTCAGGCCCACAGCTGGACAAACTGTACTATGTATGTGGAACTGGTTAGGGGCATATCCCTGGACTATATATCCACACTTTTATAAACACTAACATTTAGACTTCTCCAGGATAGAGACTAGGTACTGATGTAAAATCAGAGAATGTAGAGGAACTAGAGGGATCGTTTCCCTTATATTTTCCTGCATTTTAGAAGACTGTTGGCATTACAAAGAGCTCTTATGCATAATGCACCTAAAGTAATAAATCTGGAAAACAGGACAACTCCTCCCTTCAGCCTCTTCCTCACTACACTTTTCTGTTCCCATGATAGGTAAGGGGAAAAGATCCTGAAACAGGAGATGGCTGGGGTAAGTTTGAGAGCAGTGACTGTAGGGAAGCGAGGAGCTGCAGGGAAACTGAAGTAGGGGACAGGTGACAAATAGAAAGCCGAAGAGAAGCTGAAGGCATGAATGGATACAGAATTGCACATGGAACAGGCTATGAGTGCTGGACACAAAAGTCTGAGTGAGACTTATGAGGAAGTAGTTGGGCAATGGTGAGGAATCTCAATGAGAGACTAACTGAGCCTTGCCTGGAAATCTGGGGGATGCTGTGTGTAAGAAAAGTGACATATAACTGTTACACTATTACATAATTTCGATAAGTCTTGTACAAAGTATGTCATGATGTTGTCCATTGATGCCTTACATTATTTGCCAAGTATGATTATCCTTTAATATGCATGTATCACCTTTGTATCTGAAGTTATGAATATTGTCTGTGTATTAGTATCGCAAATCTGTGTTGTATGCATGGGTGACACTCCTCAGATAGATTTACATCAAGACTAGCCAGCTATGTGTTGATGGTCCATTAAGGACACTCAGCTCTCACAATGAGCCGCTGAAGAATCTCATCCTTTGCAGTAGGTCTGCCTGTGGATGCATCAGACAGCAAGGAGTCAATGGCCACTCCTTATGATTCAATAAAACATGTAGGGATGTGTGATATGGTCAAGTGACCCTGAACTCTCTCTTGGCCCAGTAACTTTCCATATACAGGCTATGGGCTTTGTTTGGGACAATAAGTTTCCATACACATGGTAAAAGATAAGAGAAAAACCTAAAATGCCTCCACTGTGTCTCTTGCTCCAATTCTCTGGACTGTGGATTTGCAGCTAAAAGGAGTATTTTGAACTATGGGCTGAGGATCTTCCAATCTTTTGGAAGTCACCAGAGACTTTTGCAAGCCATTACTGCTGTAAACCTGATATAAGGACTTTGCAATCATTGATATTTGTATTATCTATTAGTCATATGTAACTCTTCTTTCATTTTATTAATAAACCCTTAGCTAGTTTATGAAAGTTTGGCAGACGGCATGGGATTTGGGTAAAATTTGAGATATATAGTTACCTCGGAGTAGATGTCTGATCTTTTGGGATTAGTAAGAACCTCACATATACAGTTAATTTGGTTTTCAATAACTACTCACTATATTATTCTTGTTTTTGTCTAAATGGGAGCCACCTGCTGGAATGCCTAACAGAAACTGCGTTTGGCTTCTGGTTCACCAGTTTGGTACTGCAGAATTTCTTTTCTTTCTGGCTTGATGAATCTAAATATAGAACAAACCACCAGTTTTAGGAATTGTCTGCCCTATTTATTGCATTCTCAGTGTGGTCCATCCTAGGCACCATCTCACATTAAACTCCTATTTCCTAGAATAGAGACTGGATTCAGCTGGGTACTCTAAGTACCTGGGACCTGAAGCTCTCTCACTGTGCACTGGTCAGAGATCTGAATATTTACCAGTGTCACTCACTTTGAAAGGTAACTAATTAAGCCTGTGTACCTAGCGTATTTGCAACCTTCCCCATTTCTGGCAGCCCTATTAAAATAACCACTCCCTTAGCCATGTGTCTAAGTAGTTATTGGGATACACCAGGGCTAGTGCCTACAAGTCATAGTTACTGAAGTACCTATGGTATTTGCCTGAGTCGTGGTACACCTGACACGCCACTGGCATCCTAGGGGTTTGGGATACAGACCATCCCCAATAATGACAATATTATTCATCTTTCTGTCCCTTCAGAGGGTAGAAGGAACTAGGAGAAGGCGAGGAAAGGGGTTGTTTTCTAGAGGGCATGAGATAGGGTTGTCTGTTTTCACCTGGATAGGGGGAGGAATGGCAGTAAATGTAAAGGACAAATGTTAACGTAAAGAGAAGGAGATGAATAGGGGACTGCGAGATGGGAAACCTCAGTAGGCAGACAGGTTGAAGACAAGATTAGAATTCAAAATTCTCTCAACAAACTGGACAAATGGCCTGAAATAAATAGGATGAAATTCAATAATGCCAAATGCTAAGTACTACATTTAGGAATAATCAGTTGCAGAAATACAAAACGGGAAATGACTGCCTAGGAAGAAATACTGCAGAAAGAATCCGAAGATTATAGTGAACATAAGAAGGGCCCTACTGGATAAGACTAAAGGTCCATCTAGCCTAGTATCCTGTCTTCCGAGGAAACAAACAGAACAGGTAATAACCGAGTGATCCATTCCCTGTCAACAGTGTAACACTGTTGCAAAAAAAAACCCCCAAACAAACACCCACATCATTCTAGGATGTATTAGTGGGAATGTTGCGAGCAAGACTCAAGAAATAATTCTTCCATTCTACTGAGCACTGACAAGCGCTTACTGGAGTACTGTATCCAGTTCTGGGCACCACACTTCAGGAAAGTAATTGATAACTGGCGAAAGTCCAGAGAATAGTAACAAAAACAATTAAAAGTCTAGGAAATATGACCTAAGAAGAAAGACTGAAAAATGTAGGTTTGTTTAGTCTGGAGAGAAGAAGACTGAGGGAGGACATGGTAACAGTCTTCAAGTAAGTAAAGGATTGTCATAAAGAAGAAGTGACAAATTATTCTTAGCAGCCACAGAGGACAGGACAAGAAGTCATGGTCTTAAATTACAGCAAAAGCAGGTTAAATGGGACATTAGGAAAAACTTCCTAACTGTAAGGGTAGTTAAGCACTGGAATGAATTACTCAAGGAGGTAATCTCTGTCATTTGAGGTTTTTAAGAACAGAGACACCAGCACACCTGTCAGGAATGGTCTGGACCAGTGTTTCCCAACCAGGGTTCCGCGGAACCCTGGGGTTCCGCAGACCATCGTCAGGGGTTCCGCGAGAAATATTTTTTCTTACAATGTAAGCTGACATACATACATATATATATATATATATATGAATAACAGCTCTTTACAAATACATTTTCTTGACAATAATTTAGCAGTAATTGAATTGCGCTCCCCGCTGTCAACTTTTTCTGGCAGGGGTTCCTCGGGATATGAAAAATTATTTTAGGGGTTCCTCCATGGGAAAAAGGTTGGGAATCACCGGTCTGGATAATACTTAGTCCTGTCTCAGTGCTGTCTAGGATTTGTCCTTCAGCAACTAATGATGGTGCTTCACTCACTAATGCAAATGCTAAGAACCCCAGAAATTCCTCATTTGCTCCCATGTCCCATTTCTCATCTTGCCAAGTCATCAGTCCATCCGTGCAAGATGAAGAGAATTGCCGGACACCATGGATAAGGAAAGGTGGAGGAATGCTTCCATTGCCTTTGGCGGAGGATGCGGACTTGTGCTCTCCTTTACTATAACCCCTCACTTTTAGTGAAATATTTCTGGTTAAGAGAAAGTCTTTACTGTTTGGTTAAATTGTCTTAATTCTAGGTTTACACAACTCAGCTGGTTCCTTACAAATGGATTGCAATGAAAGGAAGGAGAGTACATTGGCCAAATTGGTGAAATAAACATTTTCACAGATTTATTTATTTATCCGTGTTCCAGACATCTATTACAGTACCATTGCTAGTACAGTAAGGCTACAGTCATGGCATAGCCAATTAGGGTAGAATGAGACAAACCTACATTTGTTGTGCTTTATTTCTTTAAATTTAAAGCAAGTTATACTACTGTCTTAAAAACCAATTTTGACATCGTAACAAAATCTCTACAGACTTGTGGTGACACATTTTTGTTCCTTTTGACATCTTTCTGCTGTTAAAAAAAAAGATTCCACAGATTTACAAGAATGTTGTTAGGAAACCACTGAGATGTACAAAACCTCCATTGAAGTGAATGGAGAATTGCTATCTTTACAAAAAAGTAGAGGGCATACTTTATAGTCATTTTCATGAAATGCCAGAGCAATGGAAAAGTGGTTTAATACAGGGTAGGAAAGAGCGCTGATTACAAATACATTAATGGTACATATTGGAAAGAGACACTGAAAGATACCCAATTATTTTTTGTAATCTATCTAATAACTTGTGGTTTTGAGTCCACGATCTAGAATGCATAGGGTCCGATTTTCCAAGGATGCTAAGCACCATATCTCCCACCAACTTCAACTGGAGTTCTGAGTGCTCAATACCTTTAAAATTCAGCCATTGCTGTCTAGAGTTGGACATTAAAAAAAAAAAGAGGCATCCAAGATTGGCACAGAATTCAAAATTTGAGAGAGAGACCATTTATGCCATGGTAAAGAGTGGACACTGTTCTACCATTTTGTAGGCAACTTTTGTGCTCATCATGCGGTGTTTTCAGGTTAGACTGGATGTTCTTTGAGGAAGAGGAAGTAACCTCTTTTGAGTTTGTATATTGCTAGCACAGTTGCATGCCAATCCTGACTGGAGTCTTTGGGCACTGCTGCAATAACAATTATTGAATAGATGCAGTCATTTCCAGTTATCTTTTATTTCCCTATTTTCTTTCTATTGTTGCATTTAGCCAGTCTTTTTTATTTAAGATAAACTATATGAGCTTCGATACTTTTATTGGGAAAAATCGACGTACAAGCTTGATGAGAATTTAAACAATGATACTATGCAAGTCAAAATCCAGAGTGGGGAATTGCACAGGTATAAAACCATAAGAAGGCTACAATCTCTCCACCCCAGGCAATCCCACAAGAAGCCCATGCAATGGAAAGTGTGGGGACAGAGAAAATGGAATGATCTGCATCTTCTAATATGTAATCATACTAGGCAAATACATTAAATCATATTCTCTTATTTGAGCATTCTCCTCATTTTAAACCTACTAAATGCATCCCAGAAGTGCCAAACCAAACAGCTTTGTAATACTAATTAGGGACAGATTTTCAAAAGGATGGTTTCATATTTAGAGTCACAAATTGCATCTGCAAAATTTGTGCCAGCAAAGTGAATTGTATGCACATATCTGAGTACTTGCACTTCTATTTTCTTGATTTAAGGAATAAAGCAGAAAGGTAATTATTTTGATTTGAACCTGCAATTAATTTTGCAAGCTCAGATTTTGTGGTTTCAATTTGCTCTTACAAAACTACACTTTAAAAAAATATGGTTTCAGATGTCTATGCCACTTCATATTAATATTTACAATACTTCATATTTAATATTGCTTTTCAAACATTATCTAAATACCCTCAAAGTGTCCCTGCAAGATGGGGTAACTGGGGCAGAGAGGCTAAACAGTAGACCTGGTGAAAACACTTTCAAATAAATGTATTTTCATTAAAATAAGTAGTTGAATCAAAGCTGAAATGTTTTGTGCAGATGTACTGGTTTCCATGCAGCTTTTGACAGGACGGTTTCTGAGTTCCAGGGCTCATTGGTCACTTCTGACCAGAAACAGAGAGAGACAGACAGACAGAGACCCAAATTCAAAACCTAACAACTTCAATCAGCAAATAGATGTTTCAACACAATTTCAATACATGACAACTTTCAAAAGATTTTGGTTTTGTTATAAGAAGAAGCAAAAATTCTGAAACCTCTAAAGCTGTGGAAAAACAGAATTGTCATCCTCCAAACCGTTCTGCTTAATAGTTTGCCCAAGACCACAAAGGGAGGTAGTATCAGAGCCAGTATTAGAACTAAGGAGCCTCTGGGTCCCAGTGCTCAACTACTCACCATCACACTTCTTTCTGTACAAATGAGATTAAGTTACTACATTACTCTAAGTACAAAGCTACAAACAGCTTGCTTTTGAGCATGGATTTTAAAAAAATCTCTAAAGAGTCCATCCAAACATTTTATGTTCTAATCTGGCATATTTTTCCCCTACCATAAACTTATGCCGGTGACAAATGTTAGAAGGTCTGGAAAATTCAGAAAATTGATGTTGGTTGGTTTTGTTTTGATGAAAGTAAAAGTAATGTGCTGCAGAGATAAACACCTGTGTTAAAAGACCTGGAAGATTCTATATGAATATGAGATACTCCAACATGAGCACAAGAGCCAAAAAACTCATTTTAAAGCCATGTTTTAGACCAGTCTAGAGAAGACCACCTGATCTCAAAATATCAACTGATCAAGAACAAAAGAATGGAAAAAAGAGTAAGAGCATGAAGAGATGTTTAAAATATGTCCAAGTAGCTGAGCTATGTGCTGTGGGATCTCCATCAGTCCTGAAGTGAAGAAGTTCTCCCTCCAGGTCATGGAGAAAATTAGAGTTGCTATTTCCATTTTCAGAAATGTAATAGTCTCAATGATGTCTGCACCTCCTCATTGGAGCAGCAGATTAATTTGCCAAGCAGTCCACTCCCCTCCCCCACTGCCTCCCTCTTCCCTGCTTTCTTCTTGTGTGTAAATCTGATAGCATCATTGGAATAATTTTCTCTTTTTACCTTGGCAACCAGCAAGCTATAAAGTATTTGTTCAGTGGATACATTTAACCCAAAGATACTTAAGCATATTAACTATAATAAATTGGACACAATCACGACACTCTGCATTTCAATAAAGCTTTTTCTAATCTGAAAACCTCAAACTTTACATGTTACATATGTATAAGTGCCATCAGACAGATTCCAACCTGGGACCTCTCGAGCTTAGTGCAGGAGCCTCTACAGCTTGAGCTATAAAACCAGCTGGCTCTCATCTTAGGCTGTAGAGCTCACTTGTTCTTGTCTCTTGTTGTAAGTGGTGTAAGTGTCTCTACATGGGACAGTGAACTACACTCACTAGTGTGTGGGTTACATAAGCCCTTACAGCATGCACCTGAAGCAGGAGATGAATCACCTGACACTGAAATGCAAATACAAAGATAGAGGTGGTAACTATTTAAGAGTGCGTGCAACATTACATTACAGTTTAGGACAGGATGTGAAGCAGTCTAACCCAGTTAAAATAAATAAAGTTCCAACAAGATAGTAAAATAGGAATCCTTTAGCAAGGCAATTTTTCATATAAAACAGACATTCCATTTCTCTACTGTAAAAAGTCACCTTTAATATACTGCACAGGAGTGCAGGAGGGAGTGCTGTATTTACCGGAATTTCTGAAGTCCTTGCAAAAGCCTTTGGGACATGTCTTAAAAGCTGATAAATAATAACTAAGTAGCATGGCACAATGGAGTTGAAAGACTTGTGAGCTGATTCTCTTATCATTTGCGCTGCTGTAACTCCAGCAGAGCTGCTACCTATTTGCACTGCTGTGAGAGAAGAACTTGAGTGTGGGTCAGAAACAGGTGTTGCCTCTGTGTTATAAAATAAATACTGGGACTTGCAGTATCTCAAAGGAAAGACAATGGAAATCTGAACAGGGACACACAGATACTTCAATGGCCAATGACCAGGTGGAAATGGCAGACTGAACCTGCTTCTGTGGGACTCCACAGACAAAAACAGTATCAGGCTGTATCCCCTCACCCTCACCACACATGGAGAAAATAGCCGGATTATGCAGGGGCTTGTTCAAAGAGTTATTTCAATGAGTGCTAAAGTGATCGGCAATCTAATATTACTTTGAAAGAAAGTGCTCATGATTCTATCAATTTTTACTTTAAAATTGCTATAGAAATTTTGGAAGAACTAGTTTTAGAGCTTAAAGACAAAAAAAGCATAAATTATGCAGTTCATCTGAACTGTCCTCAAAGTATCAGAGGGTAGCTGTGTTCGTCTGAATCTGCATAAACAATGAGAAGTCCTGTGGCACCTTATAGACTAACATTTATTGGAGCATAAGCTTTTGTGGGCAAAGACCCACTTCTGACTAAGCAGGTCTTTGCCCATGAAAGCTTATGCTCCAATAAATCTGTTCGTCTATAAGGTGCCACAGGGCTTCTCGCAGGGCCGGCCCACAACATTTTGGCACCTGAGACGGGGAGCTCAAATGACACCCCATGACCCCTGGCTTGGGCCAAAATTTTGAAAGGTCTCAATTCTGCCTTCTTCCTGTTCTACCCCTCTCATGACACTCCACCATCTCTGTGCATCTAGAGAGGAGAGAGAATATATGTGCACCAGCACCAGACACAATTTTCTACACTCTGGGTCCTAGTGGCACCCCCCACAGTCTGGCACCTGAGGTGGACGCCTCAGTTTGCCTCATGATAAGGCCAGCCCTGGCTTCTCGTTGTCCTCATAAAGACCCTCTATGCAATAAAGACAAAGTAAGCAATAATTTAAAAAAGAAAATTAAATGGAAGATTCTTATTTCACATTGCCAACAAATAATTTGCATCCACTGCTGAATATCAGCAAGCTGCGCTCAGATACATGTACTCCCTTCCAGCCTAGATCTACAGCTCATTTTCTGTGACTACCTCTGACTAGCTCTGGGCTTTTTCCAAGAATGTCTTTTTTGAAAAAGAGTATTTTAAGGTACTATCTTAAGCAATTAGGCTCATAAGGATAGCAAAACTGTTCTGAGCAGAAAGGAGAGGCTAAGTCATTGCAGGAGTAGCAGAGAAAGCAGCACAATGATGAGAAAAAATTATATGAGACACATGCCGATTGAATAAGAGCAGTAGGAGACTCAGGCAGGGCATGGCTGTGAGGAAGGAAAAAGATTAAATGGAATCAAAATGGGAGAAAGATGAGAGTCATTACAAAAACTTGCACATCTAACACTAAAACTATTAAAATGCTCACAAAAATCAGAGTGCTCACACTTGACTAGATGTACATACTTGCTAAAGAGAAACATCTTTAACTCCATCTCCTCTAATTCCTTTTTTGATGTAGACTTCCTATTTATCGCCACGCTCCATAATACTAGTGTGACACTTGTGCCTGCACAAAAATGTAAGCTCTACAGGGAAATAACTTTGCCTCAATATTTGTTTTAAGCAGCACCTAGCACACATGTGGGCACAAAACAAAGAATCCGCAGCCCCCTCCTACTTCTCTAATGAAAACTGTACTTACCACCTCTGCAACATGTCCATGTTTTCCACTGCCTCTACTGCACTTCTGCTGAGATCACCTTTCATCTCGTCTCACCCTGATTCCCTTCTCTATGGCCTCCTCAAGCCCCAGCTCTGCAGAATCCAGTATGTATTGAAAGCTCCCCTTTCACAGACACGCTGGAAGAGACTTATGCGTAGATAGGCAAGCCTGTTGTTAAGGAAACTGACTTTTGTGCTCTCACAAAATAGAATCTTAGTGTTAATTTTAAGAGAAACATTTCTAACCCTTTTTCTTAAAATGAACATGGAAAATATGAGCAGCTGTAAAATGATCTACAAAAAGCAGCAACTGGCATCCAATTCTAAAGTCAGAAGCTGAGATGGGACCCAAAGATGCCCCTCTCACAGTTTTTATATGTAAAATAAGTCAGGTACATGTGGACAGTATCTCAAAGTATCATCTCATTAGCCCACATCAAAAATCTTCATGCCAACACTGTATGCGAGTGGTTTGATGATCAGAGTGGAAAAGAATCAATTACATTTCTGATTTCTGAGAGGTCAGCAAAAAATAAATAGTTTCACAAACGTGTAAAAAGTGCAAAATGCTGTTATGTGTCGTAAGACTTTCAGCCACCTTTCAGTTTGGACTAAGTTGGTGCTGCATACTCAGGCAACTGTTATGCCACTAGAATGCCCAACTTTGCTGCAGCCTGGACACCTACTAAAGGGGAATTCTCCTTCTGCACCACCCCCACCCACCCACACCACTCGTAATGCATGGATACACCTTGTTCTCCACTCTGGCAAGCTGCTTCAAAAGTTTATACAGAGGCTAGGAGGTACGTCCAAACTCCTGCTGCTGAAATAAGTGGGAGCTCTGCAGTTGCATGCCCATTCCTCTACAATACATCAAATAAAGGGAAACTTGTCTCCCACTAGACACCCTACTACTAAACAGGGAAGACCCACACCCCCAAGTGATCCCATCAACTGTTGGGAGGAGACTATCTGCAATCTAGGGAGATTCACCCAGATCTAGAACCACAGGGGATCCAAATTCCCCAATCACATACTCAGCCAATCACCAGAGGGAATCAGTCCCCACCTGACCAATCACCCCACAGCCACACACCTCATGGTAACTTAGCAGCCACCACTGCTGCTAGCAGAAGTCATAAAACAACATGGCTGCTGCCACCACTGTATGATACTGCAAAAATCACAATATATTTTAGAGAGATTACTAAGAAGATCAAAACCACAAAGCATGATAAAATGGTGTAGAAAAAGGTAAACAGACATGGTGATAAAGGGCAAAAGTGTCCTTTCACATTTACACAGCACCAGATTCTGCTCTTCTTTCCATTTTCTGGCATTCATTCTCTCAATTTTCCTCATTGCTCCTCCTCTACTTATTTTTCACTCTCCTGGCATTCTTCCTACTTGCCAGAATGACTGAGCTGTATTATATGACCATATCAGAAAGTATTTTTTTAAAAATTGCTCAAAAGCTCCTCTTAGGCACCTAACTAGAAAAACTATTGAAAATGAAAAATATTCAACATAAGGTAACTTGAAGGACATTCATGGTAAGTATCTAAAGTGTCTCCATGTCCCAATGCAAGAAGCATTAGGACAACAGGAAAACAAGTATGCACACAATGGATTTTAACATTATGGTCATTACAAGTGAATGAGATTATTCCCATGACTGAGTAAAATTAAACACACGTTTAAATGTTTGTAGGATTAGCAGCCTAATAATAGCCAGCAAGAGCTAATTTTTTTAGTAATACTATTTACAGGAGACTAATGAGAAAAGTTCAAAATGATTTTACTCTAAGTGTAACAGGGCCATAGGACCTTTCAAGGGCTGGGGAGCAGCCAACCCTGTTCTGAAGAGGAGCCAGCAGGCAAGTGCTGAAAATCTACCAAGACAGCTGGATAGCATCTAGTGCTGTGGTGTCCAACATGCTAGCCACTAGCCACATGTGGCTACTGCTTCAGAACTGGTTTGACACCATGGATCTAGTGATTAAGTCTGATGCTTCTTACTTGGGGCATATAAATGAAGGCAATAAGCTCTAGAAGAGAGCCTGGGATGAGAAGAGGGTCTAGGATATGTTTTCTTGGGGCTCGAGGACAAGTAATCACTGTGGTTTCCTTGAGGCTGGGGAAGGTCCAGGCTATTGAGCTACTGGAGATGAGAAGACTCCACAATCTCAGTTGAGACTAGTACTGTCATTTCACATTCTTTTGTTGTTTTAAGGAATGAACAGAGATTAGAAGCAAGGATTAGAAACTGACCAGGGCCTGACTGATTATTTGCCCCAGGCTGATTATCAGATCCACCAGGCTATAATGAATTAAGTTCTTCACTGCAGGGTAAACTTAGATTACTTCTCTCAAGACAACCTAACTTGAGAGTGGCCAATGTGAAATTACATTCAAGTTGCTGTTGCTATTGTGTCTCTGTACTTACGTATAGCATTGAATCTTCAGAGAGTATACCCCATGATTCTCTGCAGTAACATGAGCTACCTAATGCTTTCCCAGTGAATTTTGAGAGAACTTTTCTGTCATTTTTGGTCAGATGGGAAACTGAAGGACCAGCCATAGACAAGTGGAGCTAGTCTTTGTCCCTGCTACAGAGTGGTCATGTTAGCAGCTGATGAGTTGTGGTGTTGTCTATCACCTCTACAGCTTGACTAGTTGAGTTAAAATCACTACCTCTTGAGTTAAGGGTTTTTTGGTGTAGATGGGACATGAATTGGTGGCAACACTTGAATTACAACTCAAATTAACTATATAATGAAGATAAGCCTTCATGGGGGGGGGGTCTACTCTGAAAAGGGGTAAAATTATCATGATTATAAACTTAAAAAGACAATAAAGTGACACTGAATTAGCTATAGACTATCTAATCTGGTAGCAAGATAAAGAAAAATAAAAAAGTGCTATATGTCAAGAAGGTGACTATAAAATGAGCAACTTTCCACCCATCCTTATAATAAAAGTCTTTTATTGACAAGAAATAACATGACAAAGAGTAAGACTTTCAAAAAATAAAAATGAAACAGATGACATGTTAAACACTACCTAACAAGCACCATGACATGAGCACAAAAGTCTTACATTCAATGTAATAGAAAAAGATTCAAACTACTGTACCATGGTCTTATTAGAGTTTGTGCTGTAATAGTCAAACTTAGCACTGTAAGGCCTCAAAATGTGTAGTAGTTATGAAATATATGAAGATATGAGGGATCTGATTCACAGGAACATATTTTTTGTTGGGCTTTTTCATCATCTTGTTTAGCATGCCTTCCAGATTTTGTGCAATTAAGAATAAAGATGTCCCCAGATAACTACAGAAAACATGGATGAGTCTCAAAATTCCCTAAATGGCCATGATATTGCAATTGTTTTGGACACCTTAACAAAAAATACCCACAATTACTTTGAGACTTTTTAAATTACAGATTAAGACATGAGTTTTAGAGCTGCCTGTAGAGTCACAGTTACAGTATATATTGTTTATTCCTTACAGATATTTTAAAGGGAAAAATATCTTGTTCAAAGGGATTGAATATTGTGATACTACTGCATTCTAAGATCACCTATGTTAATTTCACATTTAGGGCACATGAGTCTTTATTTTCAGTTTAAATATATTAATCTTCTTAGGGTATAATCAAGTTTCTAATACATAATATTATCAGTTTATATTTAGAAGGAATAACCATTATTATAGCAGTGATGGACATCTCTTGCCATTCATCTGACTGAATTACTTCTGGATAAACCCTTCCCCTCTGCCCCACCAATTCATTTCTGCAGAAACAGTAAACTGCTTTATTTTATTTAAAAGCAAATCATACATTTCCAAGACATTTATAATTATTATTTAAAAACCCTCCTTTCATTTCGCAAAACACTTTTTTCCTCCTTCCCATATTCCCAGAAAAAACTGCCAGTTTGTAGGTTTTTAATTAATACAATATTTTATAGGTATATAAGCTGAACAAAAGAAACTCCCTCTTTGAACAAATGATAGATGTTTAAATTACAGTGTTTACATCTCTCAATATCTCTGTGTTTATGCCAGGACACAAAATAATACAATGGAGTTGTCCCTGAAGAGTTACATATTTGGTCACTTGGGTGAATTTAAGTAATTTTATATTGGAGCATATTACAGGATTTTTTTACTATGATTTTAAAAGCATAATGTGGGTTCTTATGTTTCTTAATCTTCCTGTATGTGTACCAACACTATATACCTCAGCAAAAGACTACAAATCTGTAACAGAAATCCAGCCCTAATCCATAGAAATCCAGTGTCCCCACCAGATATTATGTGGAGATTTTCAAAGGCTCAAAGGGCCGTTAAGCAGCCAACTCCCATAGACTTTTAATGGCACCTAATTGCCTTTCATTGTTATTTGAATTACCATAGCACCTAGGAGCTCATTGATTTGCCTTTCCCTGTTAACATACTCTTCAGAATCAAAAGAAAAGCTTCTAACACCCTTATTTACAAAAAAAAGCAGTTTATCCCAACAATTATCCATTGTCTTCAATAGGAACTCTCATGGAGCAAAGCACTATTTAAGTATGAGAGTAAAGAAGTCAGAATCTAGCCCTAAATTTATAATTAATACACTCTGGGGAGTCTTTACAATTGTGCAAAGTAGCTGTAAAATATATGCAGTTAATATATAGCTTCTGCACATACATACTTCGCTCTTTGATTTGGTGTTGTGTGTACCGACAGGAGTGCTTGTTCCAATGAATTCCTATTTAGCAGTATTTCCCATCCACTTTACACAAAGTACAAGGCAGTGAAGAATCAGATCCAAAATTAGCTATCACACAGTATTTGTGAGACAAAAGCACAAAGATGAATTCCTTCTCAAATTAAGTATGACCATTTCAAATGCTAACTTAGTTGGCACCTGTTAGAAGCTTTTACTGCTAGACTATCCAACAATGCAGCACAATATGCAAAGAAACAAGCACTGCTGGCAAGTACACACAGCACTGAAACAAAAAGCCAAGTGTGAACACACACAAGTGATACTGAATCAGCAAAGATTTAGATGAAATTTCACTTGTTTAATTTGGTAATTAAACTGTGGACTCTGCTTCAGTCAGTAGAATAAGTTCCACTTGCTGACTTCTTTTGGGGTACATAATAGTAATAAACACTTCATCCAAGAATCCATTTTGAACCTGTTTATTAAGGTATGGAGGATTGCTTTTTGTAATAGCAGGCTTCTCTAGTAAGGCATACACATAGAAAGATTCAAAGTTAGTTTAATCTGGACTGGGTCTCATCACCTTGTCAGCCAAAAAGACAAAGAATATCATTGGTGCGCTCTTGCGCATCCAGAATTGGATACCAGGCTCCACTTGAGACCTTAGTGTAGGCTACTGTGAACAATTACCATACAGCACATCTGTTAATGCACCCCCTTTTTTAAGCCTTTTTTTGTAATTTAATCACACTGTTGACTCATTAAATTTGGGGTCCACTATAAGAGGAAGTTACTCATGCTGTGCAGTAACAATGGTTCTTTGAGATGTGTGTCCCCATGAATGCTCCACTGTTGGTGTTGGGCGTGTCCTGGTGCCGCAGATCAGAGATCTTTTAGCAGTCGTCTGCCGGACCGCGCATGCACGTCGGTCGTCTTGCGGCTTTTCGCGCCGTTTCTGGTCACGCGGTCCAACTCCCGCCAGTTCCTCCTTATCATTGAGGTCTGAAAAACATAATCAGAGACTCCAAAGAGGGGAGGAGGGCGGGTCATGGAGCACCCACAGGGACCCACATCTCGAAGAACCATCATTACTGCACAGGGTGAGTAACTTCCTCTTCTTCTTCGAGTAGTGTCTCTGTGGGTGCTCCACTGTTGGTGACTCCACAGCAGTAGCCTGTAAAAAGGAGGCAAGGTTCAGAGTTAATGTGTTGCAGCTGTTGAGAGGACTGCAGAGTCAAATGCTGCGTCAGTCACAAAAATGTTAGAAAGTGCGTAGTGTTTTGCAAATGTAAAGTCTGAGGACCATGTGGCTGCACGGCAAATGTCCTTGAGGGGGACTCCCTTGAAGAAAGCAGTGGAAGACGCCATTGCTCTGGTAGAATGGGCCCTGATAGTACGTGGAAGGTTTTGTTTTATAATACATAGCACCGCGTAATGCAGGAGATGATTATCTTTGATATACGTTGTGCTGATAATGGGAGACCTTTGGAATGGTCAGCTATGGAGAGAAGCAGACACTGAGACTTCCGGAAGGCCTAGTTCTTTCAATGTAAAAGGCCAGTGCTTGACGGACATCCAGGGAATGCAGTCGAGCGTGCTGTTCTGAAGAATGTGGTTTCGGGTAGAATGTGGGAAGGAATATGGGCTCGTTTATGTGAAATTCCGAGTTAACTTTAGGTAAAAATGCTGTTTGGGATTGTATTATGACTCCCTGAGGCATAAAGACAGTATAAGGAGGTGTCGCTGATAGGGCTGCCAACTGTCCCACCCTGCATACTGAGGTTATTGCCAGCAAAAATATAACCTTCATGGTTAGAGTGGGCAAATCACACGTGGCTAAAGGTTCAAATGTTGGTAGCATTAAGGTATCTAGGACCAATTCCAGATTCCATGGGTTCAGGGGTTGCCTATGGCGTGGGAAAATATTGGCCAACCCCTTCATGAATCTCCTTGGGTGCGAGAAAACCAAATAGCCATCCACAGGTTGTCTAAAAGCCGTGATTGCTGCTAAATGGACCTTCAGAGAAGAAAGTGCAAGGCCCAGGTGTTTGAGGTGAAGAATGTAGTCCAAGATGAATTGCAGAGGTAGCATGTTAGGGTCTAGCTTCCTGTCCGAGCACCAAGAACAGAACCGGCGCCATTTGTGCAAGTAAGTGGTATGCGTGTTAGATCTTCTTTTATGTAGGAGAACATGCCTGACAGCCTGCAAACAAGTAATTTCTCCTTGTTGGAGCCAATTAGGAGCCATGTTGTCAATGCGAGGCGATCCGGCTGAGGATGTAGCAGGTGCCCGTGGTCCTGTGTCAGTAGATCGGGTCGTCTGGGAAGATGAAATGGTGGATGGAGCAACATGCGGAACAGGTAAGGAAACCACATTTGACACAGCCAGAAGAGTGCTACTAATATCACTCTGGCTCCGTCCATAGCGATCTTCTCCAGAACTCTTGGAATCAAAAGAATGGGAGGAAACACGTATAGGAGATGATGACTTCAACTGAAGAGGAAAGCATCTCCCTTGAATGCCAGACCAATGCCCGCTCTTGAACAATATTGAGGGCACTTCACGTTGTACTGGGTGGCAAAGAGGTCTATGGATGGATATCCCCAGCGGTTGAATAGCACATGCAGGATGTGTGGGTCTAGCTCCCATTCGTGCTGCTGGGTAAAATGCCTGCTGAGGGCATCCACTGTGGTATTGTCCTCGCCAGGTAGATACGCCGCCGTAATGGCAACTTCGTGTTGACTGCACCAGCTCCATAAACGTATGGCTTCCATGCACAGGGAATGGGACCGAGCCCCTCCTTGCCTGTTTATATAGTATACTATTGTCATGTTGTCTGTGAGGATACGCACCACACGGCCATGGATAAGAGGAAGGAAATGATTGCAGGCGTTGAAGACAGCTCTCAACTTGAGAAGGTTTATATGTTGAATGGACTCCTGTGCAGACCGCCGAACTTGGGTCTGTTTGTTGTGGAGATGGGCGCCCCAGCCTAGTAGGGATGCATCAGTTGTGATCTGCATGGTTGGTTGGGGTTGGTGGAAAGGTATCCCAGCCAACATATTGCAGGGAATGGTCCACCATGTTAACGATTCCTTGACCATGCATGGCACCACCACCATCCTGTGTACATCGTGTTTGTGCGGCATGTATACTGTCGTCATCCAGTGTAGGAGGCATTGAAAATACAGTCTTGCATGTGCTATGACATACATTGTAGCTGCCATGTGTCCCATAAGCTGTAGGCAGGTAAGTATGGAAACTGTTGGACTGGTGGTGAGAACTTGAACGAGGTCTCGAATAGTGTGGAATCTGGTGGTGGGCAAGTAGGAATGTGCCGTGAGTGAATTGATTCGAGCCCCTATAAATTCTATGGACTGCTCTGGTGTCATGGATGACTTGGGAACATTGATTATAAGACCAAGTGCCTCGAGTAGTGCCCTTGCCATGTTCGTGGCAGGGAGTGCTTCGTCAAAAGAAGGCACTCTGAGGAGACAATTGTCTAGGTAAGGGAATATTATGATTCCCAACTGTCGGAGGAATGCCACTACTACTGCCAGCATTTTCGAGAAAACCCTGGGAGCTAAAGAGAGGCCAAATGGTAAGACCTTGTACTGGAAGTGTTTGGGTCCTACTACAAAATGTAGGAATTGCTTGTGTGCCAGATGGATAGTCACATAGAAGTAGGCGTCCTGTAAATCGAGGAATGAAAACCAGTTCCCTTGGTCGAGTGCTGGAATCATAGTTGCTAACGTCACCATCTTGAGTCGTTGTTTGCGGAGGTACTGATTTAGTCGACGAAGGTCCAAAACTGACCTCCAGCCCCCTGACTTCTTTTGAGTTAGGAAATAGTGGGAAAAAAGCCTTTCCCTTTGAATTCCTCTGGTACCTTCTCCACTGGGCTAATATCCAGCAGACGAGCCACCTCTTGTCTTAGAGGGGACTCGTGAGAGGGGTCCCTGAAGAGGGATGGAGAGGGAGGGGTATGAGGAGGGGGCGAAGTGAATAGAATTGTGTAGCCTGATGTGATCACCTGTAGGACCCATCCGTCTGTGGTTGTAGCAGCCCAACGATGTTGAAACGGCCTTAAACAATGGTGAAAGAGACTGGTGGTGAGGTCTCACCCAGTTGAAATTGGAATGGCTTGCAATCCCTCGATCGACATGTCAAACCTGCTGCCTGGTGTTTTGCTGATTGGATGGCTTGTTGGCTTGCGGCCTCTGTCTCTGTTGACGCTGCCTGGGACGCTGCTTTTCATAGTGTCTGAACTGTGGTGTAGAGTAAGGGAAAGGGCTCTGTCTCTGATAAGGCGTATATCACTTGCGACAGTAGGGCGGCGTGTACATGCCTAGCATCCTAAGCGTTGTATGGGAATCCTTACCCGAGTGTGACACCTGGTCAGTTTTCTCAATGAACAGGCTGTGCCTATCGAAAGGCAGATCCTTTACTTTTGATTGAAGCTCCTTTGGCACCGCTGCCATGTGGAGCCACGAGGCCCTGAGCATGACCACTGATGTGGCTGTGGTCCGCGCCGCCGCATCCGTGGTATCGAGGGTGATGTGCAGTGCCGATCAAGAGGCCACATAACCCTCTTGCACAACAGCCTTGAATACCTGACGCTTAGTGTCTGGTAAGTGTTCGAGGAGGGGAACTAATTTTGAATAATTATCAAAATTGTGGTTGGCCAGTAATGCTGAATAATTGGCCATTCTCAATGTTAAAGTGGCCGATGAATAGACCTTCCTCCCCAAAAGGTCCAGACGTTTACTATCCCTGTCTCCAGAGGCGTTATTATATTGCGGTGCTTTGGCTCTTTGTTGCGCTGCGTCGAGAACAAGAGAGTTAGGCTGTGGATGGTTAAATAAAAACTCCATGCCTTTTGCCGGTACAAAATACTTTTTGTAGGACTTTTTATTTGTCACTGGAGTGGAGGCAGGTGTTTGCCATATATCATTGGCCACTTCTAGGATTGCCTTGTCGAGTGGTAGAGCCACCTTTGATGTTTGTGAGGGCTATAGATTTCTTAGGAGATGGTGCTGCTTCTGCTGGACCTCTGATAGCTGCACCTTTTGGCTGCCGGCAACCCTTCTAAACAGCTCCTGAAATTGGTAAGTCGTCCATGGGTGAGGAGTCTCCAGGGAAGACAGCATCATCAGGTGAAGAGGAAGAGATGTCTGCAGAACGGTCTTGTGGTTCATCTCTGTCTGACAGCTGTCCCTCTTCTGGATCAGACTGATGTGTTATGGTTGGCTGGTTCCGTGTGGGTGGTCTCACTGTGAAGGGAGAGGGAGAGATAGTTTTGTCACGGGTCGCGTGTGTCCGATGATAGGACGGTGACTTGTGTGAAGTAAGGTCCGGTGAGTGTGAGAAACAGCTGTCATGACGGCTGTGTCTATGCTGACGGTCGTAGTAGTGCGGGGAGTATCTGTGGTGATGGCTGCGTCTGTAAATCTCTGGGTACCTGGAGCTGGTGGAAAGTGTGGGGGAGCTTGGTGATCTGGATCTACCCCGTGAGTGCACCGGAGAGGATAACGGTGCTGATGGTAGTATCTGTGAGAAGGAGAGGCACTTGGTGAGTATCAGTGAGTTCTGGATGGAAAGTGGCCTGAACAGATTGATGGAACTGGAGAAGGTGAAGGTGGTTCAGGAGAGAACACAGTCTGTTCTGGGGATGGGGTCGGTAACTTGTGCTTTTTCCGACACGCTTTGGTCGGTGCCGGAGAGTGTTGTGTTGGTGATGACGGCGGTGTCGACGTGAGAGTCGGTGCCGCATGGGGAATTGCGCTAGATGATAGGGCTGCGGTCGGGCGGTGCACCTGTGCTGGCTGGTTCATCGGTGCTGGGGTAGCCAGTGCCACATGAGTCGGCGCCAATGTGTGCGGTGCCATCAGTGCCATGTGAGGCGCCGGTGCCGGTGTGGGATCCAGTGCCGGTGCTGGGCTTGGCGCTGGTCTGGTCTGCTTGGCCGTTGCCGGTTGTACTGTCAGTGCTGGGCTTGGTGCCGATATACTGTGGACTTGCTTATGTTTGTCCGGTTGGCGGGCTGTAGTTGTGCCCGAAGTACCCGGTTTGTCTCCCATGCTCACGCGGATTGCTGGCAGGGAGCGAGAGAGAGAAGGCCTTCTTTTAGAATGCGTTGCCTTCAGAGAAGGACGACGCTTGGCTGCTGGTAGCGATTGTGAACGGCCGGGGGAGTCCTTTTGCGGCTGGAGTGCCTTATCAAAAAGCAGCATTTTCAGCCGCATCTCACAGTCCCGTTGCGCTCAAGTAGTAAGCTTCGTGCAGTGGGGACATTTCTGGGGAATATGTCCCTCACCCACGCACTTTATGCACGATGCGTGCCCGTCAGATGTGGGCATCGGATCACCACAATTGACGCACTTTTTGAAGCCTGGTGATCCCGGCATGGCTTTGTGAAGAGCGTCCTTTTTTTTGTTTTTCTTTCTTTTTTTTTTTTTAGCAAACAGGCTGAACTATCTACAATTACTAACTAACTAACAACTAGGTGACAACTACTAACTATTTACAATGTTTTTGTCTCTCAATTCCTGACAAGATTAACACGAGAGGGAGCTTGCTCCATCTGCGCCCAAAGACGGTTAGGAGGAACTGGCAGGAGCCGGACCGCACGACCAGAAACAGCACGAAAAGCCGCGAGACAACCAACGCGCATGCACGGTCCGGCAGACGACAGCTAAAAGATCTCCAATCTGTGGCGCCGGGACAAGCCCGACACCAACAGTGGAGCACCCACTGGGACACTACTCGAAGAAGAACCCCAAGATCCTTTTCAGCATCCCTACCTAGCTAGTTATTCCCCATTTTGTAGTTTTACTTTTGACTTTTCCTACCTCAGTAAAGTACTTTGCACTTATTTTTATTGAATTTCATCTTGTTGAATTCAGACTAATTCTCCAATTTGTCAGGGTCATTTTGAACTCTGTCCTCCAAAGTGCTTGCAATCCCTTTCAGCTTGGAGTCCTCTGCAAATTTTAAAACATAAATCTCCACTCTATTACCCAAAGTCATTAATGAAAATAATAATTCTTACCAAACACAAGGCTAACTCCTGAGAAACCTCACCGGATTTGCATCCGAAGCAGGAAGTCTGCCAAACGATCAATGAGACCACTGGATGAAGGTGCTAAAACAGCACTCATGGAAAACAAGGCTGCTGAAAAGAAACTAAGTGAAGTCTGTTCTTTTTTAGATGACAAATGTGATGAACTGTCCCAGATTGAGGTGTCAATGAAGGAGGTTTCTGGAACAGCAGTAAGTCCCCTGGACCACATAGTATTCACTCAAGATATCTGAAGGAACTCAAATATGATATTGCAAAACCACTAATTATGCCCCTAAAGTCAGCCACTGTACCAGATGATTGGCAGATAGCTAACATGACACCTATTTTTCAGAAAGGCTCCAGAGGCAATCCTGGCAAGTACAGGCTGGTAAACCTAACTGAAGTAACAGACAAATTGTTACAGTAAAGAACACAAGTGACTGCTGGGAAGGGACACAAAGGAGGCACTGGTCATAGAATCATAGAATACTAGAACTGGAAGGGACCTCAAGAGGTCATCAAGTCCAGTCCCCTGCCCTCACGGCAGGACCCAGTACTGTCTAGACCATCCCTGATAGTCATTTATCTAACCTATTCTTAAATATCTCCAGAGATGGAGATTCCATAACCTCTCTAGGCAATTTATTCCAGTGTTTAACTACCCTGACAGGAAGTTTTTCCTAATGTCCAACCTAAACCTCCCTTGCTGCAATTTAAGCCCATTGCTTCTTATCCTATTCTTAGAGACCAAGAAGAACATTTTTTCTCGCTCCTCCTTGTGACACCCTTTTAGATACCTGAAAACTGCTATCATGTCCCTTCTCAATTTTGTCTTTTCCAAACTAAACAAGACAAATTCTTTCAGTCTTCCTTCATAGGTCATGTTCTCTAGACCTTTAATCATTCTTGTTGCTCTTCTCTGGACCCTCTCCAATTTCTCCACATCTTTCTTGAAATGTGGTGCCCAGAACTGGACATAATACTCCAACTGAGGCCTAATCAGTGCAGACTAGAGCGGAAGAATAACTTCTTGTGTCTTGCTCTCAACACTCCTGTTAATGCATCCCAGAATCATATTTGCTTTTTTTGCAACAGTGTCACACTGTTGACCCATATTTAGCTTGTGGTCCACTATGACCACTAGATACCTTTCTGCAGTACTCCTCCCTAAACATTCTGTATGTGTGAGACTGATTGTTCTTTCATAAGTGGAGTACTTTGCATTTGTTCTTATTAAGCTTCATCCTGTTTATCTCAGACCATTTCTCCAATTTGTCCAGATCATTTTGAATTATGACCCTATCCTCCAAAGCACTTGCAACCCCTCCCAGCTTGGTATCATCTGCAAACTTTATAAGAGTACTCACTATGCCAATATCTAAATCGCTGATGATGATATGGAACAGAACCGGTCCCAAAACTGACCCCTCACATGACTGCCCGCTCACATGACTAATCCCTGCAGGACCCCTCGCCCAGGGGATTGTCCCATCTTTAGGTAAGTCTGGGACAATACTCCCCTATCCCAGACCCTGCTTCTTCCCCCTCCCCGCACTCTGCTCCTTCCCTCATATCCCCACCCCCGCTCTGCCCTCTCCTCCTCCCAAGCTCTGCACTCCAGCTGGTAGACCCTTGCCCCTCCCCCCACAGTATTTTGGGGGCATGCGACCTTCATTTCCGCCTCCCCCCCATGCAACACCCCTGATAAAGAACAGAATCTTCAAACACTGATGAACACAATGTTTGGAAGTGTCAACACAGTTTTGTAAAGGGAAACCATGCCTTACCAATCTATTAGAAGTCTTTAAGGGGTCAAACAAACATGCCGACAAGGGTGATCCAATGGATATAGCATATTTAGACTTTCAGAAAGCCTTTGACAGGCCCCCCTCCAAAGGTTCTTAAGCAAAGTAGGCAGGCCTGGGACAAGAAGGAAGGTCCTCTTATTGATTGAGAACTGTTTAAAGGATAAAAGGGTGTCATAAGGAGGAGGGAGAAAACTTGTTCATCTTGGCCTCTGAGGATAGAACAAGAAGCAATGGGCTTAAACTGCAACAAGGGAGGTTTAGGTTGGACATTAGGAAAAAGTTCCTAACTGTCAGGGTAGTCAAACACTGGAATAAATTGCCCAGGGAGGTTGTGGAATCTCCATCTCTGGAGATATTTAAGAGTAGGTTAGATAAATGTCTATCAGGGATGGTCTAGACAGTATTTGGTCCTGCCATGAGGGCAGGGGACTGGACTCGATGACCTCTCAAGGTCCCTTCCTGTCCTAGTATTCTATGAGTCTATGATAGGAAATAAAGGGTATGAACAAATAGCTGGGAATTGGAAATGACCAGTAATTGGACAGACACATTGCACTGAACTGATTGGAACTTCCCTTCAAAAACCTCTGATGTACAAAGGTCTGCCAGGGAGGCAGACACACCAAAGAGAATTCTGGAGGAAGTCACTCTTCTTCTACCAGTTCTGGTTCTGATCCCAACCTGCAAAAGCTGACATACCTACCCATTGTAACAGATCTGTGGAGAACATTGTAGCTCCTAGGACATTAGAACTGCTTCATGGATACACTACAGAGATTCACTAAAAGAAGATCAGTGATAAATATTTTGACAGACATATTATTTTAGGGAATAAAAAATGATGGTAAGAGCTATTGAATTACACAGCTGAGATAGAAATAGTGTAAATATATTTTTCATACAGGAACTGAACTGTTAAGAAAAAATATTATAAGGTAAAGTTACTATCTCAACTTAAGGTGGGAATGGTTTGGACGGATTTATTAGCCTCCTTTTGCTCAGAGATATCATGGGCCAGCTCTTCAGTTCCCTGATTGCTATGCCAGTTTACATCAGATGAGGACCAGCTCTATCATATGTTCCTATTTCAAAAGACTCGGAGAAGATAATCACTAAGGCAAATGAAAGCCATGGACTCATAGCTATCTCATATTCCTGGGTTATTGATATTACAAGCTGAACCTCTCTAGCCTGGCACTCTGGTCCAGTAACATCCGTAGTCCAGCATGAGTTTAGTTAGCCAGATGTCCACTTATCATAGGTGTGGCCAAGTTTCCTGCGGTCCTATAAACTTTGTTTACAGCCACCAGTCCTGGCTTTCAGTGTTCTGTGCTGTTATTTAGCTCTAATTTACCCCTAAATGTCTTGTAAGATCCTAGTAAGCAGTGGAAGTGTTGGTAATGCTGCTAGACAATATTGACTTCCCGTAATTTGGCAAATTCTCTGGTTCGGCACCAGTCAGGTCCCAAGGGTGCCAGATTAGAGAGGTTCAATGTCTATAAGGAAATTGAATTTGGTGACCTTCAGGTAAGACTCCCCTCTTCTAGGATTTTTCTACAGAAGGCTTGGAGACTAAGGACAGGAGGAAGGATTGATGATAGAGTCTTCTTAAAGGTAGGAAGGCAGTCTAGTCTTGGGGATTTTAAATGTTGCACTGTAAACGTTTGTAGTGTGCCCATAGATATGAGGGACAACTGGAAAAGTTGGAATAAAATAAATATTCCAGATACACATTTGTACACTGTTCATCTTTATGCATTACAAGAAAGCAGGAAATGTTAACAAAAGAAAGGAAGCATGTATAAAAGACAAACTTTCATCAGAGGCTATTGAAATTCTCATAGCAGTTCTAGGATCATGAAGGAAGGTTATATATTCTGGGAGTTAAGATAGTTATATAACCAGGAAAGGAAACACTAACAAAAAGTTATGACAAATCTGGAGGTCAGTCCTAGGGCACAGCCCAGACATATAAATAAAAGGTAAATGACAGAGTGTCTCATTTTTGACCTTGTCTTTTTATCAAAATTAAAGTGATATGATAATAAGGGATATGCAAATAATGACACAGTATTTCAAAAACATGGCATTTAAAATGCAGACAGGGGATGATACATGACCAAATATAGAAAGCTATATGGCATTCTGACAATGTCTGAATCCTGCTTAATTTGGTAAATCTGTTTCAATAGGGGGTGAAAGAAGTTAGGATTTTGCTGCCATTAAATTAATCCTCAATTACTTATTTCAGGAGTAAGCATCACATCTATGGATTCCTCTTGCTTGTCTACATAGTGAGGACCTAATCTACTGCATATTATGTGATCCCTGTAGACCAGGGCCTGCCAAGCTGCTGGATCCAGCCCATGGGAGTTGCAGTCAGACTCCCTGCCTGCCTCGCCCCCCACTCAGCAGTCTATGAATACTGTGAGCCCGGGGAAAGAAGCTTCTCACGCTGCCTCTGCCCCCAGCAAAATCTTGTAGCTCCCATTAGCTAGTTTCCAGCCAATAGGAGCTGCCTGTTTACAGGACAGGTAGCATGTGAAGTACCCTTCCTCCCCTCCCCCTAGGCTCACAGTGTTCAGTTCAGAGCAGCAAACATGGTCCCTGTAGTGGAACTAAGAATATGTGGGGGCATGGAAGGCAGGTATCCTGAGAAACCTGCTGGATTGCTGGCTGGGAGTCGCCCAGGTAAGTGCCTCCCAGACACAGCCTGCCTCTGCTTCCCCAGTCCCTCCCTCCCCACAATGCTCTGCCCCCTATTCTTGCACTCCTACCCCACATAACCCAAACCCTATGTACCTCTGCTCCTGCAACCATATTCCTTCCCAGACCTTGCACCCCCTTCTATACCTCTCCTCCATGTCTTAATCCCCTCCCAGACCTTGCACCCAATCTTCTCCCCATCCAACCCAAACTCCTGCACACCCATCCTAGGTCACAAATCCCTCCACAACCATACATCTCCTATACCATTCCTCTAGGTCAGAATTCTCTCCTGAACCCATAATCCCTTCTAGACATTGCACCCCCTCCTACAACCCAGGCCCCTGCTCCAGGTCACAACCTCCACTTTCACCCAAACTCCCTCCCATATCCCACACCCCCTCCTACACCCCAATCCCCAAGCTCCCTTCTGCACCCAACCTCCATCCCAGATCCTGAACCTCCTCCATTAATATCATGGAAGAATTACCAAATTCTTGGAGGTCCCCCTCCCCCCCCAGTCAGAAGTGATTGCTCACCCTGATGTAGACCCTGCTGGTGCTCACCAGGGAACTTTCTGCACAACATAATCAACATGGACCATTCAGAGCATGACCTGTTAGCATGTTTTAAAAATCATAGTCCTAGTGGTATTGCTAGTTTGTGTAGAGAAGTCCTTAGACAACTTAGTGTGTTTCAAAAGGTGGTCACGTTAGATCAAATTTTAGTTGCTAGCATATTCTGCTATTAATAAAGCAGTCTTCACAAAATAACGGGTTAAAGGTAAAAAGCTACAATTTATTTCCAAAAGTCTAACAATAGTAGGAACATGCGACTCTGCTAAATCAGTCCAGTAGTCCATCTAGCCTGTTATACTGTCTCCAAGAGTAGCCAATGCACAGTACTACAGAGGCAAGTTCAAAGAATAAAAATCACCATAATGGAATGTCCTGCCCACAAGACAGTTGGCTTTTGCCCTGAAGCACAAGGGTTTTTTTTATCATGTTAAATAATTTATTTTTATCTTCTGGAAACTAATATAACTAGGGATGTTAGATATCGATTAACCATATAATCATGTAATCACATCCAAACTTAGTGGTTATACAATTATTCAATAATCCCCAGGGGAATGGCATGGCTGGCAGGCATTGCCCTCCTGGCCCCACTCCTGGGGAGCCTCCTGCAATTCCATACTGCTGCTGCCTCTATATCAGAGGCTGCAGGGCAGGATGGCAGCAGCTCCTATTTTCAGGGGGTCCAAGCTCCCTGCGGACAGAGGCTGCGTCAGCATTGCACAGAACAGCCTCTGTCCTCAGTGAGCCTGGGCCCACTGTGAACAGAAGCTGCTCCACAGCAGCCTCCCTTGCCTCCGGCCCCGACTGCTGCTGTGGGGAGGGGGAGGGATGGGCAACTCCACATAGCTGGCACATGCAGAGAGCCAGCTCCCCACAGGCACCAGCTCCCACCTCTCCCACCCCCTTGCTGCCTCTGATGCAGAGGCACCAGAGGTGGGGAATGTATGTAGTCGATAGAATTAACCAATAAGCCTGGGCTTATTGGTTAATCGTGTAGTCGATTACAAGGTGACATCCCTAAATATAACTGTAACTAATTTTATTATCCTCATAATTGTTTAATCATTTCTTAATCCTGCTAAACTTTTGGTCTCAGTAATATTTTTGGCAATGAGTTCCACAGTTAATTTATGTGATGTAATAGTCTTTTTTATCAATTTGAAATATATACATCTGATGTATAAAAGGCATGTAAATGTTTATATTAAAACGAATGTAAGTGTTCTATGAATATTTAATTACTAGAAGATTTACCTAGTGTTGCTTGGGTCCTTAACTCAAATAAGTTCTGTTTTTCTTCATTTAAATCATTGCTCTGGAGTGGTGCTAGGGATGAGAGATTCATTATGCAGGCTGCCCCGGGGAGACAGGACAGCCTCGGCCCTCTCTCT
The DNA here is from genome assembly GCA_032595735.1 of Pelochelys cantorii. Lineage (NCBI taxonomy): Eukaryota > Metazoa > Chordata > Testudines > Trionychidae > Pelochelys > Pelochelys cantorii. The sequence continues at coordinate 323,479,753 of CM064326.1, read as the reverse complement.
TCACAGCATGCTGGGGCCAGGGGAGAAGTGCCTGTCCATGGCTGCTACAGCTCCAGAAGGCATAGCTGGGGGAGCGGTGCATGTCTCCTGTGTGAGGGACAGAGAGACAGACACACAAAAAACCTCTCTCACATATATAGTGAATAGCTGTCCCTTTCTCCACCTCTGCCCCCTTCTGGCCCAATGGAGTTATAGCTGTCCCAGTCCCCATATCTGGTCCCTTGCTGCCCCCTGTGGTCATTCTGCAATATAACTCTCCCTCCTGCCAGATCCTTCCCTTTCCATTTTATGAGAAACAGTCAAATTTCATGCACATCCCATTATCCTGGCACAACAAAACTTTGACCTTGATTTAAGTTATAAGAGGAAGGTGCATACCAAATTTGGTGGTCCAAGCTCTTACCATTTAGGAGACTCACAGGTGGATGGACAGACAGACACATTTCTAAAATATATAGTGAAAAGCAGTCCTTTTCCAGTGATCTGTACATGTTGTTTGTTTTCCAAGATTTTGTCAGCAACTCAGTCCCCTCGAACCATTGCCTTGTCTCCTCACTATGCCTCTGGTTCTGTCCTCTAATTCTGCTCCAACTACTAGCTTGCACTGCCTCAGTGTGTGACAATTTGAGCAGCCCACCAGAAAATAGTAGGGACTTTGCTCATGCCATGAAACTCCCCTCCAAAACAGATGGGGTTGGGGGCAGCATGAGAAGCCTCTCCCCCCTCCCTCCAGGCTCACAACCCACCTTCTCAGATAGCAGGCTCGGGTTGCCATGCTACGCATGTAGAATGCAGCACTCCAGACCCAAATAGCATCTTTCATCCTACCCTCAGCTCTCACACCCATTGTCTGTGAACCCAAACTGATCCCATCTAATAAATTTGATGGGGATCATGCCAAATTTTATGGGTTTCTTAACCAATGTCATCTCTAGTTCACATTGTGGAGACATATTACCCCATGGATCAGTCCTCAGTGGGATTACTACTTATCCTGCTCACGAGACAGGTCATGAAGTATACATCCTTACTCCCAAATTGTTCAATCCTCTCCATGAACATATGGACAACAGTAGGCATTTTTGATGCCCAAATTGACAACATACCTCAGAAGCTGCTCTTTATGCTCACCAGCAGAATGTCAGATCCACCACCACTCATGCACTGCACTGCCCCTAAACTCTGAGAACCAATGGTGCTCCCCTGGATTTAAAGTTTCATCTACATCAAGACATCTTTAATCACTGGGACAGCTTCGGGTGCTATGGTTTCCCATGACATGTTCATAGTGGGACATTTCAGTGAATTTTAAACCTGGACTCTGATCAGTAGGTAATTCTGGCAACCAATTCTATGAACTGATGTCAAAAACAGTTAGGTCATGTGGCTTCTGTGCCTGTATGAAGAAACCTCATCTACTACCTTGAGGAAACACACCAGGAGCTCAAAGAATATTTACTTACTCTTAATAAACACCACATCAGCACTACCCCTATCCAAAGTCACAAGCCACCCCAGCCTTACAGTAGGGGATAAGGATCGGCCTTGGACTAAAAAACTGAGAACAGACAATCTTTCAGCCAAACTTGACTACCAATACATGAATCTTTTCAGATCACTGAACAAATATACCCAGTGGCAGTCAAGCTTCTACTCCCAGAATCCCTCAATAATCACCCCAACTTCCATGTTTTTCTCCTTAAACCATGCATTGACAACCCTTTCCCCAAACTGGATAGGCCCACCTCCACCCCCAGTAATTGTCCACAGGCAGGAAGAACATGATGGCCATGAGGTCTGCCTGTGCTTTGGTGCGTGACAGATTTCAGTAATTCAATGAGTTCTCTGTGGGAGGGCCTTTGCAGCCATACAAACCTCAGTGCATGACCTGGGTCTTAGACTAAGCTCTTTGAGGCAGGAATCTTATTTTCCTCCAGATGTATACAGTGCCTGGTATATACTGAGCACTATCTGAAGGCAAACAGATAATAATTCTCCTCTCCTGCAATCAAATGTCATCTGACAAATGCGGGTCACTTTGGCATCCCAGCTTTAATACACAAAATCCATTTCTAAAGGCTGATTCTGATTTCTGTGATGTAGGACAATGGAGCTTTCTTTACAGTAGGTGGCAACCCTCTGATGACAAGAGGAGAGGATTTAAAAAGTTATTATGCCTCTCTTACAAATGTTTGAAAATGAATCACTTGGGTCAATATGGACCTTGAGTTTCTTTCCATGAATCAAAAGTCTGACAATACCTACAACTGAGCCATCTGCTGACTATATATTTGGAGCCAGAATTAAAAATGATGGCAGCTGAATTTACAGTTCTACATCTCTTCTAGTGAAATATTACCTGTAAAATGCTGTCCTCAGGAATGTTTACTCCTTTCTTATGAACTTCATAGAAATAAGTTGGGCACTGTTCAATTTTGGGATCTGAAGGTGACTCATGGAAGGGACAAAGGGGTGCACCAGCTAACGAGGGGCATGTGATCTCCTCACATTATCTCTCCCTGCCCTGCCTCCAGCCGGGGGCCACCACACTCTCCCCATCCCACGTTACCGCTCTGATGCTCTGTCCTTCCACTGCGCCAGAGACAAATTTCTGAGCTGCAGGGCTCTCCAGAACCACCGGGGTGAAAGGAGTAGACTGTGGGGCCACTGGGTGATCCCACACTGTCAGCTCCTCAGGTGTGACTGTTCCGCCCCCAGCCCTATATTTGGGCAGGGCTGTACAGACTACAGGAGACACAGCTATGTAGAAAGGCTAGGGGCAATACAGACATTCCAGAGGAGCCACCAGTATGGGGCTGCTCAGTGGCCTCCTGTTCTGCTCCTTTTGCCACTGAGATTTCCTGCTGAATGTGCCCCCACCCACCCCCCGGTGCTTAGGGAGGGGCACGTGGCCCTTCTTACCTGTCCCACACATCACCTTTCTCCTATCATTCAGTCTTAGATTATATACACACAATAGTTTCAAAATTAAAAGACTCATGATACTATATATCAGTGTTTCTCAAACTGCGCTCCACGGAGCCCCAGGGCTCCGCGAGACATCTCCATGGAAACATGGATAGGCACAACACATACAATCAGTGGACCGCTGGGGCTCCGCATACATTTTTACGCATGTAAAGGGCTCCGGAGCCCAAAAAGTTTGAGAACCACTGCTATATATATTTTTGTTATTCTAAGGTGCCACAGGACTACTAATTTTTAAAGTTAGAGGGGTAGCCATGTTAGTCTGTGAGTCATCATGCAACTGTGTGCTAAGACCATAACAACCCAATCAGGCACAAACTTAAGCAAAGAGATGGGCCTTATAATATGTCCTGAAGCTAAAATGTGACAAACTCACAGATTATATAGAGAATAAAGCAGAATATGAAGAAATCACTTTCATATCTTCATATCCAGTTCATTGACGAGAATATATTCTGAATAAAATAGAATCTGGGTAGTAGGATGCATTCTGTGAACATTGGTGAATTAGATGTATTTTGACAATGCTGATTTCAGAAGGATTCCTTTTATATGTCCTGTAGAACTGCCCCTCTATTGTGATTTTTTTAAAAGAAGAAAAGAGCTCTGAGTACTAACATTTCTGTATTTATAATACTTAACTCTCCACAAGCATCACCTTCCAGCCCCTTGCATGCCTCGGCCTAATTAGATCCCTGAGACCAATAGATTCTACATGTCTCTTTAACTTAGAAGAAAAGATAGAACTCTCCAGTCACTCTCAGACCAAAAACTGGTATAAATATGAGTCAGTGAAATGGAAGCTCTCAAGAGCACAGTCTGCGAAAGACTCTATTACCTGACAAGATTTGAAAACATGGAAGCAAATCTGTCCTCATTAACACCAAAACAAACCCACAGATACTGGATATTTCCAATGAGCACTTTTGCTTATTTGAATAATTGATACGCTTATAGAAAACAGTGGTTGTAACTGATGGTGCGTAACATTGTTACATTCTTGCCCCTCATATAGTTCTACTGTTTCTCCATGATGATTTTCTTTTCTTTACCCTCTCACTATAGAGTCCATCATGGGTTTTTTGGGGTTTTTTTTGTCTTTTTTATAACCATCTCAAAATACCTAAAGGAGAATTTAATATAAGAATAGGCACCATATAAAATGTGTAACAAATCTATCCATTCCCTTTAAGAATAAAATAAAGACTGATGAAATAAAGAGTAATGAAGAGAAGGAAGGATCATATTTTCAGGGGTATTTTATAAGAACTTACCTATTACTAGAAATAGTTTTTCAGTACCTATCAAAGGAATGGTTCCTGACAATATACAGTACATCCAAGAATAGCAACAGTCGATGGAAACTGATAACATTAGGAGAGACTTTTAGAAGCCTGACAAGCTCTGGAAGAAAAATAACTATAGAAAGTGGAATAGAAACATAAATCTCATTAAAGAAAATTTTAAGAGCAGAATTAGGATTTCTACATGTCAGTTTAGCATCAGTCATGGGAAAACAGTTGGAAGGGGCCATTAAAATGAAGCAAACGTTGGGAACAATAGGCACTTTTGAGTTTAAAAAATGTTGAAACGTATAAAATTAAGATACTTTAATACAATTTTGTAAGCATTATTTATAAAGTTATCACTATAAATATTCATTTTTACATCTGAATCTTTTAAAATTGCATTTAATTGTTCAATGAAAATAACTATTCTAGGTACAGATTGTATATATGTATTTCCACCCATCTGCCTATCACCATGGGATCCATTTATACAATTGCATAAAAATGGGTATGATGATGAATGGAAATTGTCTATATAATAGACTGGTAATAAAATAATACAGGAACTGCCACAGAGATCTAAATTTAAGTTAAATGTTCTGAAGTAAGGTGCTGAAGAAATATCTCATTTTGCAGACATTGGAAGGCCCAGGAGGAATATAAATTATATAAAGAAAGATTGATATCATTTATGAACACACCAGTCACAAATCAGCTGGGCCTGATTCAGCAAAGCACTTATGTACATGTTTAAGTGGTTTCAACAGGAAATAAGCACATGCTTAAAGTTAAACAAGTACATACAATATTTACTGAATAGGAATGGACTTAAATACATGTTTAAGTGCTTTGCCAAGTCAAGGTCTTAATTTAGCATAAAATAAGATAAAGAAAGAAAAAAATGTGTGACAAAGCAAACAAAATTAGTCACATATAAGAACGGGAGATATTCTAAGTTCTCCTGATTGAATAAGCAGTTACTTCTTTAAAATATTTATTGATTCCAGAGACAGGGCCATATTCCACATTTTTTTAGGGATTTTTAATTATGTATGTGGAGGCATTTGTGTAATGCTCATCATCATAGTATCTGAGCAGATTACAAACATTAAAGAATTTAACTTCACAACATCTCTGTGAGATAGAAAAGTGTGATTACCGATGAGATGCAGAAGTGCAGCAAGATCAAGCCATTTCCACAATGTCACTCTGGACGCCTGTGGCAGCAGTTGCAATCTCTTGATTTCCAGTTTTATTTTCTTAATCACAAGACTGTTTTTCCTCTCTCTATGCATAAGATGGTATGAGAGCGGTAAAAGTGAATGTATGAACTACCTGGCTCTAAGTTGGTATAACTTATCCAAAAGAGCCAGAGCAAGCTGTAAGAGTATGAACTGTAAGTTAAAGGATGGGGGCGGGGGGGGGGGAAGGTGTCACTTCAATAAATATACACTTTCTTCCACCCTTTTCTACATTCTTCTCTTCTAGTCACTTGGCATAAGTGTTTCACTAGATTATACTCTTCTCTGAATTTGGCCCGCCATATTTATAATATTTTAGTAAACTACTTTTTATCACTCGCACTTAATAATTGCCACATATTTAACCTTCTTTGTATTGTACATCAGTACTGCATCTGAAAATTCACTGTTTTTGTTTCCTTAAAGGATATTTTTACTGTGACCCACAGTGTATTTGCATTTTACAGTAACATTAAGCTATATTGTTTAAAAATAGAATTGCCCTCATGTGATTTCTTCACATTGCATGAATTTATTTTCTTAATGTACTGTGCTTGTTAAAAGAATAATTAAAATGATTGTCTATGTATTATGTATAATACAAAAATGTTTCAGATGTGATACAGGGACCACATTCAGTAAAGCAATTATTACCTTTCCCTAACAGTGAGCACTGAATTAATGTACCAAAAATGAAAAGCCAAGCTGTACAAGTAAAAATTATTGTCTAAGATACTATAACAAAAAGGTGCAATTTTCTCAGAACTATCACTATATAAACTAATGGTTTATCCAAGATCATTTTAATGTACTTTGTTCTGCACTGATTAGAATAGGATTGGCTCTTAGAATACAATTGACTTATGTCTTGTTCCCTACTATGATAGTATGAAAAGACACTTCAATATTCTTTGTGAATTTAAAATTAGTGCACCAAATTTCAACCTCAAGAACTGACTTAAAAGGAGCAGCAGTTGGTTGCACTTGGTCTAAATCCATTGAATCAACCTACAATTTAAATTTCAGTCAAAACACTGAGATTAAAACCAGAGCTAATAAATTATGTTTGATAATACAACTGAAGTGGACCTAACAAAAGGTATATTCAGAGAGCTGACTTGTTATCTTGCACCTCATGTATTCATTTACACCAGTGAAAGGGATAGTAAACATTATTTTGATAATTTTAGTATTTTATATCCCTTCTGTACACATATATGGACCAGACCTAAGTCTTCCCACTGACTTTCATGGTCTTTGGATAGGGTTGCCAAACATGTGGTTTTCAACCAGAATACCCAGTTGAAAAGAGACCCAGTGCCAACTGGGCAGTTAAAAGTCCAGTCAGTGGAGCAACAGAGGCTTGGGGCCAAGGCAGGCTCCTTACCTGCCTGGCTCCACAAGACACCTGGAAGCAGCTGCCAGATCCCTGCAACTCCTAGGCAATGGTGGGTAAAACTCCATACTGGCCCCATTCCAAATACTGGCTCTGCAGCTCCCATTGGCTGGGAACCTTGACCGACAGGAGCTGTGAGGATAGTTGCATGCAGATGCAAGGGCACAATGCAGAGCTTCCTTGCACCCAGGAATTTTAGATGGCAACCACCTCCTGGGAGCCACAGTAAGCACCACCAGGACCCTGCACTCTGAACCCCTTTCCCACATCCCAACTCCCTGACCCAGTCCAGAGTCTCTTCCTGCACCCAGATTCCCTCCTGGAGCCCACACCTTGCACCTACCCACACAGTCCAATCCCTGCCCAAGCCCAGAAATCCCTCCTGTACTCCAAATCCCTCATCCCCAAACATAATCAAGAGCTCACACCCTCTTCCTCACCCCAAACCCCATCCCAGTCCAGTGAAAGTGAGTGAGGGTAGAGGAGAGCGAGCAAAGGAGGAAAAGGAGAATGGAGCTAGCAGGGGATGGGGCCTCAGAAGGGATGGGGCATGGATGGGAACTCCAAGAAGGGACAGGGGTTTTTGGTTTTATGCTATTAGAAAGTTGGCAATACTATCTGTGGATCAGGCTGCAATGGCCAGATTTTCAAAGAGCTCAGAACCCAGAAACTCCCATTGTGACACCTATGTCCATATTTTCAAAGGCCTAAGTGTAACCCATACACCTAGTGTGGTTACTGAGCAATGCAAATGGTACCTAGACCATCTCAACAGCTCACATCAAGAGACCTCTACAGCAGGGGCTGCACACCAGCTGTTTTTCAGCTCAGAGGATAGAGGCTCCTATACTCTGCTTTAGAGGTCCCAGGTTCAAATCCGCTCAGTGGTGGTTACAAGTGCACATAACTTGCTGAGCTATGCTGAAATTCTAGACACTTATATTGGTGTCTGGTGAATGCTGGACCCTGGTTATGGGTTCTGAGTACTTTCGAAAGCCTGGACACAAATGATTAGACAATGGGCATGGCAGTGGAGAATCAGAACTAATTGCATTATTTTTGGTCTGGATCTAATGCTTAGACATCTCCTGAGCACCTGCAACCACTTGTCAGGATAAATACAAGGCTATTGTAAAAAATTCATGGGAGCTTGGCAACACCTGAAAGTGGGCATGCAAAAATAACACCTAAAGGAGTGTTCAGAAACCAGTTAACAGTAATTGATGAAGATCACATTGTTTCTAACTCAAAACAACAAAGGTAAAGACATCCCTATCTACTTTAAGGACCCTCCTCTGATTCCAGTTTTTTCATTCCTGGCTGATAGCTTCTTCCCTTCTTTTGCAATCCAAAAACACAAACAACAAGAGAAGCCCCAAAGGTAAGGAGTATAACATTCTCCTCTGAGACCTTGACGCTGCTCCACAGTGACATCTATTGAGAGAACATGAGCAAAGCAGCACAAAATTTGTACCTCACCTAACTCTCTTTCTGGGAGACTATAAACTGTCAGCTGTATAACATGACCAATCCCTGTTTACCTAATGCCTCAGAACCCACACAATAGGCAGTCTTACACACAGTTCTTTCATCACATCTAGGATAAACCACATTTGTCAAAGGTTAGATTCTTGGGTCTAACCACTGACTTGACGCTGAGACTTGGAAAATAAGGTGTCAGACACAAAACAAATTTTTGTTATGTGTTTTTGGGAAGAAAAACAAACAGTATTTAAGAGTTTCCAAAACAAATTTCTTCTTTTAACCTTCTTTTCCTCCTAGTTTTATCATTAACCTTTTACATCTGAAATTGGATTTATATTACATATAATGTAGAGAGATTGTGGAAAAATATAAATATAATTAAGTTACTTTTTTTTTACAAATGTAGCTTACTGTATATGGACTCAAAATACATTGTCAATATTAAAAAGTATAGAAAAAAGTGGAACTCCTTTGGAGCTTTGATTATTTCATTTATTAATTATTATAACTAACAACAGAGACAAAAATGCTCATATAAAACTATTTTTGAGACAAATAATCAAATAATTTGACATTAAGAGTTTAATTTCATCTTTAACCAAGTACAGTTATCATACCTTTTTCTTAACCAGTTGGTTTCGGTCTTTAATTTCCTCACATTTTAAAATGTATTCTAAAGTTAGCTTTTGTTCTGAAGTCATGAAATAGCATATAAGGATACAAAGAGAGAGAAGGAGATGTAGTGAGTGCCTCTTAAATAATGTACATTGACTGTGGATTATAAATGTTCTACATGTACAAGTCTCCCGTATAAAGAAATTATTATAATACTATAAAATTATATCATTACTGGCTTGCATGTATGTTATTTCATGTGAGCTAAAACACTTGTGCATGTGCTAGGGAAGTCAACAAGATGATAAACATATAATCCATTTAATCAGGGAAGTAAATGCATGAATTCAGTTTTGCTTGAATGGATAATTTACTTTAGTCCAAGTTTTAACTCTTCAGTATGGGCAGTTAGAAAAATTAAATTATTCATCAAGATCGAAATTTGATTGCTTCATCTTCAAGACAAGCAGTGAGCATTTGACTAACGCTCTCACTTTTGGTTCTTATTGATAGATCCCCTTCCTGGGGGTCACATTGAGTGGTAAAGCTCAGTCACCCCTCAGGTCAAACCTGTGTCACAATCATATTGGCTGATCAGTCAATGAAAGATACTAGTGACCTCCAAATGGTACCTGCCAGCTGTTTTAGTGCACATATACTAAAGAAAGGGAGTACAGTTTGCTCAGAGACAGTGCTAGCACATTGTGGGAGCTGGGCTAGTTAGGAGTATTTGCCCCCCCCCACCACAACTTATTAAAAAATGAATGGGGGGGGCACCCTGGAGCTGCTCAGAGTCCTACGCAAATTGCTTAGCATGCTTATGCCTAGTGTGCTCTCTTCAGGAAAGATCTGATCCAAAGGCCACTTGAGTCAATGGAAAGTCTTCCACTGATACCAGTGAGCTCTGAATCAGGACCTAAATGAACATTCAGAATCAGAATATCCATTGAAAAGCGACTGTGTTTTCTAAGAGACGAGGACCAGAAAGTCCAGGCAGATTTACAACACAGATGTAATCCAAAGAAGTTGTATTCAGATACAGGTAAGATAAAATTAACTTCTGTAGGCTACTATATTTTTGACAATGGAACAAATGGAACCCTTGAGGATTAATTTGTCTTCATAATTTACATCAGAAATGACATACAAACTCTACAAGTAATCACTTATTTTCCTTTTAGGTCACAGTTAGTACAAAGAGAAAAGACTGAAAACACCTGCAGCCCCTACTAAACTATCAGAATAGGTCTAGAATATTTTGATGTTCTTGAAGTCCTAATTAAATCAATGAAATAGTTTAGTGTTAAGTATTTAAATCTCTGTGGCAGGGAACTAGCCAGCAGGCTCTGTCTTTACACATACATCCTGTAAAACACACAACCTCTGGCCACATTTTCATTAAATTAATAGGTTAACACTTTGAAATATAGGTATTAGCTATTTTTTGCATGTTTAAACACAGAATGTACAGTTCTCATGTTAACATTTAAAAAATTAATGACCTCTTAAAATAAACCTCTGCAAGAAAACAGTGAAATTTCCCAAAAGGTACATGGAGTTGTTTAACAGCACTGAACAAGAGCATTACCATAGGAGGGGCTAATCCATTACATGAAAATGTGAGACCACCCTGGGTCATTCAACTTTTTCAGCAAGCCATACAATTCTGGGCAACGGGCCCTGCAAGTAACACTATTTTCGAAATAAAGACAGTGAGTTTACAAATTCCCGGACCTAGTAGGCGAAGTGTCCCAGGGACGTGCTGAAGAAATACCTAGGCACACTGAAGCTCTGGAAGGTAAATAGCCTATCACACACTATTATCAGCGGAGAGATAACAGAGAACTAGAGAGAGGGGGGCAGAGATTTGATCTGTCTGGGGAAAGCAATGAGTATTTGGGGTGGAAGCAGATGATCTGAGGGGGGAGGGAAGAGATTTCTTCGGCCTCCCCCAACCCAAACCAAGCATTCCTCGTTCACATTTCAGCCCAACTTTCCCTCACACACAGCGCGCAGGGGAGGCGAGTGGCTCAGCCCCAAGCCCCTCACTCCCCCTCCCAACCCCCCGCGGAGGCGGCGAGCGGGGCCGCCGGCACCTACCGTGATACTCCTGCCCAGGTACGTAGACTGTGGGGTTCCCCGCCAGCTGGAGCGAGATGAGCACCTCGCCCTGCTCCCCGTCCCCGGCCAGCTCCCCGTGGTGGGTGCAGAGGAAGAAGAAGGGCGAGAAGCGGGGGTAGTAGCCCGCCGCCCCCTGCCGCCCGGGGAGCGTCAGCCCCAGCAGCGCCACCAGCACAGTCCACCCGCGCGAGAAGCGCGGCGGCGGCGGCTGCCTCCGCTCCATGCCGCTGCTGCCGCTGCTGCTGCTGCTAGCCCCTCACGCGCATGCAGGGCAGGGGCGGGGAGCAGCCGACCCGAAACCCGGCCGACCAAAAAAAAAAAAAAAAAAAAAAAAAAAAAAAAAGAAGAAAGTTTGCGAGGCGGCCGCCGGGGAAGTTTGGCAGCTGGGGAGGAGTCGCCGGCCGGCTGGGCAGCTGCGCGGCCTCCCCCTCCGCCAGGGGTGGGGAGCAGCCCGGCTCTGCCCGCCGCCTCAGTCTGCTCCGCACCTTCTCGCCGCCGCGCGCGCGCTGGGACAACCTGGTGGGAGCAGGGCGAGCGCCTGTCTCGGCTGCCCCTCAGGGTGTGAGTAGCGGGGGAGTGGGGGGGGGGGGGGGGAGAGGCGAGGCAGCAAATGCACGGGCTGGAAATAATTTATTTCCCCGGGTGGCTGGCTAGCGGGGAGGGGGAAAATCCCTCCCCCTTTTTGTGGCTATTGCAAATGAAGAGGAGACGGGCAGGGGGCTGGGTGGGAGAGTTAGGCAGAGCCCGTGTGCTCTGGCTTTGTCTGTATTGGCTGCTCCCTGCTTCTCCCCTCCCGGTTCCCTGGGCTTGTGATGTTTGCTAAAATTAACTGCAGAACCTGGGTCCAGCTGGGCAGCCCAGAGCCGTGGAGCTGTTGCCCCTTCCCAGGTCCCAGCCGCACTCACTTGGAAGGTGTTTTTATTTATTTATTTTAAAAGTGGGTTTGACACCTTGATAGTGTCACTCAGAAAAGGGAGTTCGTGCTCTGCAGAAAAGAGCCGTTTTCTGTGAGCAGAGAGTTTACGGTGGTGATACATTTTGCTTTGACTGTGTATTCCAGCCGTGATCTGTGTAATGGAAAGGAAATTGGGAGCCATGGCCAAAGGAGTGAATGCAACAGGGACTGCAGGGGGAAATGAGCAGCTGAACATGAAGTGCTGGCTACAGGAATAATGCATAGAAACATACATTTTTAACAGAGGATGGGTTGGCAGAATGACGGTGGCATCAGGAGACGGGGGAGCCAACCTGCCAGGGTTTAACGCATCTTCCTACCCCTCAGTTGAATCCCAACCAATGCCCAGATACAGCCACTGTGAGCATTAGTGACATGATGTCATTGGAAAGGATAGTGTACCTGGCATCTTTTTGGAGGGTAAAAAAAATGGGACAGTCGGAGGAGGGGGGTGTCTATGCTGGATTCATTTCACTGCCAGAGGGAAAGGTTCCCCTTTCAAGAAAAAACAAGTAAAATGGAACATTTCTTGCATCTGTCCTACATCTTTTCCTCCCCTCATACAGTCTGCTTCCCTGGCCCACCTCCATGCATCTGATGTAGATTCTCCATACTGGACCCAAGGGAGGTCATCACCATCTGCTGTACCTGGTTGCACTGCCAGCTCTACACCAAACTGAAGCAAACCTTCTACTAGCAAAATTTTATTATAATTTCTCATTTTCTTCAGTCCTGTTGACTAGCAGAGGGAACTTTTACTATTGTTTTTGACAAGCCTGGATCAGACCATGAAAACACTCCCATAGAGACACCACATAAAGAGAGGGTAAAATTGATGGCCTCTGATGAAAGGGAAAAGACAATCTGCAACCTCATTCCAACTGGCCTAATATTCTGGGCCACTGCCTTGGACACTGAACCTCTAGATAGCCTCAGATGAGACAGGCCTGCTGTGTATCTTCCTTTTAAAAATCTGTGTATTTATTCTACATTTTTTAGTCTCCATGAATTTAAATGCTCATGAAAGTGATGTGCTAATAATATCTTTTGGTATAGCCAAGCACAGCAGAGGCAAATGCTCTGCTAGCTCTCTCACAAACCTCTGCAATACAATATATTCAGAGTCTTGCCATGACATAATCACTTTTTCCCCAGGAAGAAATTTCCAACAATGCCAACTGTGCCATTTCATGCAAAGTGATTTTATGAAGTGAAAGTTGAATGATTTATGCCCCTTCTTTAAAGCCATTCCCCTAACACATCCACACATAACTCTTTACCGCTGTAGTCAAGGCTATATAGTTTTGTGCAAGATTGGAATTAAAATTTTGGACAGTCAACAAGTTTATTGTGGGGTTTTGCCAAACATATCTGACTTTATGTATTAGAAAACAGGCAGGTGGAAAAGAGAGGGAATCTTTGGGCCATCACTTGCTTCCACTGCTGCAGGAAAAGTGGAGCTCAGCTGCTTCTGATGAGATGTTACTGTAGTTGCCAACACTGAATTTTTTTCAAGGGACAATTTTTCAAATAAACTCAGTTAATCTGCCAGAAGGATTTGGAGTGCCTGATCTAATTCCCACTCATGTCAATGGGAGTATTTCCACAGATTTCATTGTGAGTTGGGTAGGGCCCATTCTCACAAATTTGAGGTAATTTTCTCTCTATTTGTTTGGAATCCACAGTAGCTAACAATATTAATGCAAGTTCTCAAAATAGCCTATGCTGTCATTTTCTTCCTAAACTTACAGAGCTAGATAATGCTTACCAGTATCAAAGGAGTAGCTGTATAGCTTATGCCCAAATAAATCTGTTAGTCTTTAAGGTGCTACAGGATTCCTCAGTGTTTTAACACCAGGAATATAAAATAAGATTCAGGCTATGTCTACACTACAGAGTTTTTTTGGAAAAACGGCTGCAATTGTGTTCTTTCAAAAAAAAAAAAAAATCAAAAGAACAGAGGGTTTTTTCCGGCATTGGTAAACCTCTTTCTACAAGGAACAAGCCTTTTTCTGAAAGAGCTCTTTCAGAAAAAGGTGTATGTGGACAGGGAAGAGGGAGTTCTTTCGAAAGAAGAGGAAAGAGTAATGTAAGCAAATTATAAGCACTAAACTTAAAACTGAGGGTCTCCCCCTTGCTTATTTCCTTTCTCCATTTCTTTATCCTTTCTTCTCTCCTCCCATATCCTAGCTATCTCCAGCTACGTCTAGACTCCTGCTTTTTATTGGAAAAAGGAATGCAAATTGTGCTCCGCAATTTGTGTACCTTTTTCCGATTGTTTTTTCAGAATAGGCTTTTCCGAAATTTGGCCCATCTACACTGGGCCAAATTTTGGAAAAACCTCCTCTTTTGGAAAAGCCCTTCTTCCTTGTGAAACGAGGAAGACAGGGCTTCCAAAAGAGCATGTCTGCTCTTCCACAGAAAATATCGGAACAGGAGACTTGTTTCCTGGACATGGCAGAGTTTTTCTGGGAAAAACTCTGCAGTCTAGACATAGCCCCTATCTCGCAGTTTCTCTTTTATTTCTTATTCCTCTTTCTTCTCTTCTCACCTCTACTTCCTTTGAAGAGCGGCATCTCTTTCCCCCTTGTTCTTTTTTCCACACACATTTCCTTCACTTTCTCACGTCTCAATAATCATGCCTATCAAATCTCCTTATTTTGGCTGCTTTCTTAGAGTGCATCTACACAGCACCCTAAACTCAAAACAAGATATGCCATTTGCGCTATGCAAATGGCGTATCTTATTTCGATTCTATTTCAAAATATCTTATTTTGAAATTTGGTGCATCTACACAACACCAAATTTTGAAATGATGTGCTATTTCGAGCCATCACTTAACCCTCATGCAACAAGGTTTACAGGGATGGCGAAATAGTACACCCGTTATTTTGAAAAATATTTTGAAATAATGGGCAGCTTGTTAAGACACAGCGTAGATATTTCGGGCCGCGCAGTGTAGACCTACCTGAATGGAAGCTTGAATCTGCCAAGAAAACAAGATACTACCTACAGACCCTAGGCTCTGGGTCTTAGCTAGGTTGATTCAGTACACGGATGGAGTTACTAGCCGATACTCCAGTAGGAATGTGAACATAAAGCAGGGGTTGGGAACCTTTTTCTGACCCACAGAAAAATCATTTGTGGGATGCACACAAGTGAGGGAAAACAAACAAACAAAAACCTCACTGACATGACCCCCGACTAAGGAAAAAGACCCTTCCCACATTTTCCTTGCATGCCTCAGCCTGGGTAGATTTTGTGTGCTTCAGGACTGCGGTGGGGTAGCAGGAGGGCTGGAGCATCAGCACTGTCTCCTCAATGCTGGGGGAGGAGGGGAAGGCTGAGCCTCAGGGGCTGGATCTTGTCAAGCCAGGGGCCACATCTGGCCCCTGGGCCTGAGTTTCCCCACCCCCGGCATAAAGCATCATACCTTGACATCCTGTTAGACCTGAGAGACTGTGAGTGCCTTACAGACCTTGTTCCATTCAGTAGAAGCTGGAAGCTGTGATTTTAGGAGGAACAGCACCAGTGGTCCCAACTACCCCTCCCACTTCCAAGTTAGAAACACTGTGTTGAATGCAGTCTGCTTTCAGAAAAGTGAGGGTGTTGAATCTTCCATATGAGATGTTAGCAATTAGTGCAGTGACTCCTGGACTGGCATAGACAGTTACACTCCCATGGTGAATTTATAAGAGCATGTGTTTGCCCCAATTTCTTTGACTAATATCTCCTATTCATCCCTCTGTTATTTATTAATAGTAGAGAAATTATTATTTACTCCATTTAATATAGGAAAAGTGACTAATGATCTACCTGTGCATCTCAAAATGAAAACAAAAGCTTTAATAAATAATTTACGTTTTTAGGGCCTTTGATCAAAGGATCCTCCTGGTGCGCCTTACAACACCTATTAAAGCTACACAAAACTCCTGAATCATTTTGATATAGAGTAAAGGATACCTAGCATAAATTTCACCCACCACAGTGTTAGAATATAGCATCTTTTTAACAGTAGAAAGAACGTAGAATAATTTGAGACAGGAAATTATTGAAGAAGAATATTTCACCCAGTAAAAATACAGGAAGAATTTAGGTAGATGGGATGTATTTACCTTGGAAGGAGTGACTAAGCCAAACCATGTCTATGTCTTTCATAAGGGGAGATCACAACACATCATGGCCACAGTCCATACTGACCTGTGAAAGCTGAATTGAACAACATGTAAACTGCAGCCTCTTTATTAATTTGGCTACGATATGTGATTTTGCAAGGTGCAATGTATTGAGCATTACTGACAAAAGAAAGAGCAACCACTAAAACACTGGATACAGATACACGGGATCACAGAGCACTTAGAAGACAGCTATTATGCCATTTTGATCAGTGGATGATTCTGATTCTGATCCTGTCTCTATATTCTTTACAGAGAGCATCCCTTGACTAAACTTTTACATATGCAGATGAAAATTACAGAAATATCCACCCCATGGTATCGGAGTGCCCTGCAGCAGTGCATTAAACATGACGACATTTCTGTCTTATGTTGTTTGAAACTAGGGATGTCAAAGATCCATTCACCCATTCCACAGCACTCAAAGTCTTTAAGGAGAATCAAAAACAAGACAGGAAGTTGAAACACTTTCTACTTCACCACAGCTGATAAGGATTTTAAGATGGAGCCACAAAGCGAAAAGTTAAAAGTGAAATATCTTGTTTTCAGTGGATTTTTCTATTTAAAACTCAGCAGTGCAAACAAACTACATTTTCTATGTATATATTCCATCCATGACCACTGCACAAGTGCATATGCTGCATCTGCACTTCCTACTTCTTTAACAGTTTCATTGAAGATAAATCATGGCTGGATAAGAAAAAATCGTGTGTTTGATACAGAAAAATGGTTTCATGCGAAACCATCTTTGTACCTCATGGAATGGCAAAAGTGCTCATGAACACTTCATTCTTGAAAAAATATTACCACATTATTAGAGGCAGTTTTACCCCTGGGCTTAACATAAGCTGTAGCTCAGGCATGTTATTAAGCTCAGACACTAGGGATGGTTTTTAACTGTACACCAGTCAATGGTTTAGATAGTGGGATACAAGGTATTCAGCCAATAATTCCTTGGTAACTGCAGAACACAGTCACATCAAGTCACTCAGAATATATTTTCCATCCCACCCATTCTTGCCTGAGCAATGCACCTGAGAAAATACGAAAAACTGAGATCCCCAGTCTGCAGAATGCAAATTAAGGGCAATCAAAACAGTTCTATACTGTCAAGATCTTCTCCAGCTAGTACCCCATACTTGAGGATCAAATCATGATCCCATTAATTGAGGTCAATGGGAACTCTGTCACTGTCTTAAATGAAATCAATATTTGTTCCTGTCTGCTATAAAGTTCAGTAACAGCTGGGGCATCTACCATATAAGTTCTATCTGTGCACACCAGAAATAATTAGTAGCTAGTCAAACATACCTTCCTTTTCAAAACAAAGTATTTTGTTTATTAATTTTTCTTAATTTCTGTCCCTATTTGTGCAAGAACTGCTTCAGTTACTTACCAGAAAGGGCTTGGGGCATCTTTGTCATGCCAAATAATCCTTCTGGATGAATTCCTTTTTTGTGCATGGTACTTTTCATAGTCATACAGTAATGCAATCTTTCCTTGCCAGTTATATGAACTTTGATCTTACATAGGGCACAAGTCATTTCTAAACAAAGCCTTAAAAGTGAAACTGGGGGCAACTTTCATGCCTAAATTATTACGAGATTTTAATTTGTCTGTGGTGGGAACAATTGGAATTGTTTGGCTGCTTCATTTTCCAGTGGAGTGGTATAATACGTATTTTTTTTTCTGGCAGCTCTGGCTCTCACTGTTTATCTGAAAATAAAACATTCCCCATCATATGTTCTCCTTCTCTCTCCTTTACCTTGTATTTCTATCACATTATTTTAAATGAACATTTCCTTATTGTTCCCATTAATGAATTATGAACATAAAAGAGGATACCGATAGTTTCTCTTTTAACGACAATCAGGCATGTCTTCCTAATGTGACAAACTCTGCTAATGATGCAAAATTGATCAGTTTAGAGTGCACTCCCATATGTTTGTCATTGAACTTGTAGCCATTAAAAAAAAAGATTTTTAAAAATGCCTTCAAATCAGCAAAATAACATCAGCAACATTCTTCTATGTGATTTAATAATGAAAACATTAGGCACTACAATTTTAATGAGAATGAAATGTTTGTTTTTTCATGTTGTTAAGAATTCTGCTTGTTTCTACTATGTACTTCTGTTTTCTAATCTATGATAAGCAAGTTTAGAAATCAAACTACACTGAGTGAGTCTGACCTTAAAACTTATTTTAAACTTTCTCACATTTCGCATGTATGAAGATGATCCTACCGAAGGCACAGACACAATAATCCTTAAAAATGGGTCTGAGTTCTCTGTAGATTTAATTACTTCAAAGGGGAACTCATGGATTTTGTTTCATTCAATGCCTGGTGTGGAGGTTACATAGAGGCATAATAGACTCTTTTCTGTTTCTGATCCAGTGCACTGATACTCCCTAAATATTGCATAAGGAGTGTATTTAAATTGTCACTGGTAATGTACAATCTCTTGATCAAATTTTTATTCTTATTTTTGATGTAATTTGAATAATCATTTGAAACATCTGCCTGGACAAACATGGATGTCCAATAATGTTACTTCGTACTGTATATTTGTAACCTAGGATTTCTGAAAAAAAGAACGTTAAATGTTTACATGTGTAATACCTGTCTGCTGAGGCTTCCAAGGTTTTTATTAACTTGCAAATATTTATCCTTGGTAGCCTTTATCTGAAGAATTTTTAAAATGTCAGTGGCCACAAAGAAACCCTTAGACCATTTTACAACCTAAATTATCTCTCCACTTCACTATTCCCACTAGAATAGCCTCAAGGACCTAAGGCACACATGGCTAAGAGTCTATGACAATTTTGACTGTTTACCTTTTCCTGAGGAAGTCTGTAAAAAATGTTCCATCTAATGATTATTAAACCTGCAGAGCACCAGAAATCATAGTCAACCAACATATTTTATTGCTGTTTCTAAGAATTTGTCTTAGCATCAGTGTGTTTAAAGTATATATACAGTGCATGACATATGACAAGATGATCTCTGTATTCAAATGTCAGTAAAACGGTGCGTGATGATTCAACCCTTTTTTCAGACATATTTCAGTTTATGCAGACTGAGCACATTACTTTTTACAGAGCGCCTGTAAAAAAAAAGATTAATGTCAATTAAAAGTCTTTAAAATAACTAAAGTTATACCAAAAACCTGAGGATAAGTAGAAAGTCTAAGAGACTCATTGAAATAGGGCTAAGTCTGGAGCACTTCTCAACTCAGAAGGGAGGGCGTTCCATGGGTCAAGAGTCACAGCAGCAAAGATAGAGGCAGCACACATTCCATCTTGACACAGCACCACCCAGAACTACAAACTCCACGCTCTCTGACCTATGGGGTGAGATGAGACATACATAGGGTGTCAGAAGCTTGCTAACTTATGTGAGAACTAGAGCCTTCAAATATTAAAATTAGAACCTTCAACTCTATTTGCATATCAACAACCATGCAGTGCAGGGAACAAAGCTGCAGGTAGGGAGTAACTCTTTGCCCATAAATAGTAACCGAGCTGCTGCATTCTGAACTAACTACAAGCTCCCTAGGAAACACACTATCTTTTAATACATATTTGTAGAGCATCCAGAAAATTGAGACCCTGATTAGGAGTGGGCTATACTGGGGCTGCTGTAATATAAATATTAGCAACAGATCTACCTACTAATCAGCTCAGTATAGACTGTGTTGAATTACTCCTATGTCCTCTACAGCGGTGTTTTTCAAACTTTATTGCACTGCAACCCCTTTCTGACAACAAAAATTATTACATGACCCCAGGTGGAGGTTGGAACTGGAACCCAAGACCTGCTACTCTGGGCTGAAGCCCTCAGACTTCAGATTCAGCTCTGGATCCTAGTGAGTTTAATTCTGGCCCTGGTGACCGGGTCACAACCCACTTTGGAGTCCTGACCCATAGGTTGAGAATTGCTGCAGACTATAATGACTCCCCTTGAAGACAGAGGGTCTTATCCATACCGTCAGTTTCAGGCCAACTAATATCATTAGATTGGGGTCAAAGTGGGCTGGCATACACAGAAACAGCACAATGACACTTTTCTAGGTTCTGCTCTATGTATAAGCAGAGGAACAACCAGGCCTGAAGATGGGGAAGGGGGAGCGAAGGGGGCAACTGCCCCTGGTCCCAGTGATTCTAAATGGCCCAGGGCTCCTGGCCACTGCGGCTGCCACTGTGGCAGTGCCCAGAGCCCCGATCCCTTTAAATTGCTGCCAGAGTGCTGTGTAACACACTCTGGGTGGTACTGAGGGGTGGCTCCAGAGGGCTGTATCAGGCACTTAGTCTAGTTAAAATCTAGCTGATGCATTTTAAAGTCAGAGAGTACTTTTGGGATCATCTAGTCTGACCTGCTGTATAACACAAGCCACAGAATGTAACCAACCAATTCCTCCATCAAGCCCAGCTATTTGTGGATGAACTACAGCAGGGGTGAGCAATAATTTTTGATGGGGGGGGCCACTCCAAGAATTTGGAAAGTGGTCGAGGGCCGCACTCTTCCATGATATTAATGGAGGAGGTGCGGGATCTGGGATGGAGGTTGGGTGCAGAAGGGAGTTTGGGGTAAGGGAAGGAGTTTGGGTGAAGGAGGCGGTTGTGACCTGGGGCAGGGGACTGGGTGGAGGGGGGTTGGATTGTGACCTAGGGCAGGGAATTGGGGTACAGAAGGGGGTGCAGGGATTTGGGTTGTGAGCTAGGGCAGGAGGGGACTGTGATCTGGGGCAAGGGATTGGGGGGCTGGATCTGGGAGGGGATATGGGTACAGGCGGGGAGCAGAGGATTTGGGTATGTGGAGTAGGGGGCAGGAATGGGGGGCAGAGGGTTGGGGAAGGGAAGGACTGGGATGCCAAAGGCAGGCTCTGCCAGGAGACTTTCCAGCCAGCAGTGGCTCCTGAATCAATCACCCTGCCTGCCCCACCCCCCGCACAGGCTGCAGCGATGTGCTCTGGAGCCTCTTGTGCTTTGTGGCTGCCTGGTATTGAAACAGGAAGCTCCCATTTGGGATTGTTCTGGGGTTGGGAGCAGCTCCTAAAGCTTCCCTCCTCCCCTCCAGACACACAGTTTTTAAAGAAAAACCGTCCCACGGCCGAGTTTCTGTGAGGTGTGCAGGTGCGGCCAGGCAAGCGGGGAGCCTGCCTGGGGCTCCCCGCAGTGTCCGTGGGCTGGATCCCGGCCTGCAGGCCATATTTTGCCCAAGCCTGAACTACAGGATAATTTTTAGGAGGACATCCACTCTTGATTTAAATATTGACATGAAAGAGAATCTACCACATCCCTTGGTAAATTTTTCCGATAGTTAATTACCATTACAGGTTGAATCTCCTAAATATGGGACTCCCTGGTCCGGCAACATCTGTGGTCTGGCAGGATCACGGATGGTGATGAACCAGAGAGCTCCAGCACCTGGGAGTGCGAGCTGGTCAGGAGTCCAGTGGTAGGGAGCCCCACCATCAGGACTGGCAAGCCCCATCCCAGGGAGCCCCAGCTGGGTGCAGCACAGTGATGCAGCCGTGGACAACTACCCAGCATGGCAGCAGCAGGGCAGGAGCCCCAACCCAGTGAGGCAGTCACAGAGCCCCATCCCTGACAGAAGCAGGGCAGCGGCAGCTGTAGAGCTCAGTCCCTGGAAAGCCCCATCCACCTGGCAGAAGCGGGCCAGAGCCAAGCCCAAGCCCTGCAGCAGCAGGGCTGGAGTGGAGCCAGCCAGAGGGAGGGGCAGTGTCCTGAGAGGCTGGTGGAAGGGGACCTCCCCGATCCAGCAAATTCCCTCATTCGGGACGGGTCAGGTCCCAAGGGTTCCAGACCAAGGAGGTCCAACCTGTACTGTTAAACATGACTGCTGACAGGGGAGGCAAAGGGGGCAGTTGCTCTGGGGCCTACCAATTCAAAGAGGCCTGTGGCTCTGGCCACCAGCTTGAGCCCCAGGCCACTTTAAATCGCCGCTGGAATGCCCCACCACACACGGCGGGCAGCACTATGGGCTGGGAGAGATGTTCCATGTTCTGGGCAACACTGAGGGCTGCCTGGCTGCTGGTATGGTGCTCTCCGGGTGGTACTTTGAGCTGGCTGCCCTAGGCTCTGCCCTTCCACCTGAGGCCCTGGGGGCACGGAGCTGGAAGCTCCACACCTTGCCCAGGGGCTCACAGAAGCTGTCGGCACCCCTGCTGTTAAACAATTGCAACTTATTTCCAGTTTATCTCACTTCTACTTCCAGACATTGGATTTTGTTATGCCTTTATCTTCTGGCTTTAAGAGCCCTATAGCATCAGATACATTCTCCCCACCCTGTGTAGGATTATACACTGATCAGGTCACTTCTTACCATTCTTTTCAATAAGCTAATAGCGCCTTAATTCTCTCAGTCAGCCATACTTTCCAGTTCTGGGATCTGCATGTGTGGCTTCACAACCCCAAGAGCACCCCCCAAAGAATGACTTGTGCTTCAGAGAGGGATAGCCAGACCTGTCCAAAGAGTGTGCAGGGCCCAAGGCAGCACGCTGAGCTGCACAAATGAACGTGCGAAGCCACGGGGCCCTGAATGCGCAGGGCTCAAGGCGAGCACCTCACTCGCCTTATCCAAAGGCCGGGCCTGGGTATGAGTCCTAGGATTGCCAGGTGTCCGGTACTGAACCGGACAGTCTGTTATTTTCGCCTCCTGTCTGGTAAAAAAAATTCAGAAAATACCGGACACCTAAAATGTCTGTTACTTTCTGATTTTTTCCCAGCCAGGAGGCGAAAATCCCGGGCTGTCCGGCTCAATAAGGAGGCAGCCTGGCAACCCTAGTGTTTACTGGGGAGCTGTCTGGCCTGGTGCAGGGAGGCAAGATGGCGGGGGGCTGCCAGCAGCCTGTTAGGGCCAAAAAGCCTCACCACATGGTTTTTAAAGGGGCCATGGTGGTTTTTTGTTTAACAACTCTTGGGGTCCTTTTTTTGGTTTTTTTGCTCAACAAACTTTTTCCCGGTGTGTTTGTTGTTGTTGTTCAGTATTTTTTCTGAAACCATCTGGCATCCCTAGGCTCGTTTGTTCCAGGGGGCTGTAACCTGCTAGTGCCTCTTACCACTACTGACATGCTATTGAGTCTTACCAGCTCAGCTGACAGATTATTGAGAAGGAGCAAGGTGGGATGGAGTCAAGGCTCTGCCTACTTCTGTCTCTCTTCTTACAGACTTGCCCAGGCAGAGGGGAGTAGCAGGCCTGCAGCAGCATTTGCCTCCTGAGACCCACAGGGTCCAGAGAGGCTGCATGCAGACATTTGGGAATCTCAGCGATGTAGACCAGGCCACTCTGGCCCTAAATGAATTAAATTTGTCAAACATTTTGGGAGCCTTGAATGGAAAGCCCGCTAGAAGTGCACAGAACTGTATTCTTCTTTTTCTTTGGAAAGTGGCCTAGAAAAGTAGCAAACAAGGCAGGAATGCTAAAAATTAAGCCACCTACTGTTTTCTCCTGAAGATAAAGCAGAATATTGTTCCAGAAAGTATTGTGTCATTTATTGTGAAAATAAGATGTCAGAAAATACTGGGGAAAATAAAAAAGAAAGAAAGAAGCAGCTTAAAGAACCCTCTTCAAATGAACCCAAGGTAAGAAATGTAACTGTATCTGACATACAGAGTAAAATATTACAATATGTGATTTCATCTATGCAAAAGAATCACTGCCACAGGAAATTCATGCACATAGAAAAACATTTGCCATAGTCATAAGGTTACCATAGTTCGTTGTAGATCATTTTATTACTCCCACTTCTGAGGAAAGATCTACCACTTATGGGCACGAGTCATAAGCAGCTGCCTGCGCATAATATGTGCCATTGCGTCCTCTTGTCTATTGTATTTTTACCCTACACCCTAAAATATTTCTAAGTATATGATTTCTGACATAGCCTTGTTGCTTATATGTGACTGTCTCCACAAAGACTACCATTAGATTGTCACGCTCCTTACATCATTTTTTCTAAGGTAAGTACTGGTCATTTTTCAGTCCTATCAATTTAATATAAATAAATAAATCAGTTTTAAAATGAACATCTATTTCATCTAGTATCAGTTTAGATTTATTAATGTCAAGTGCCATAATTATGGAAATTAACAGCATACTTAAAGATTTCACTTTTTATTTGGGTAATAATAGCAATGACATATAATACTCTGTTTCTCCCTCTTTTATGAATGTTAATGGCTGAATTAATCCCTACCCTTAGCAAAAGTCTTCAGAAGTGCCTAAATGACTTAGGAGTCTCATTTTGAGCCATAGATAATAAACTCAGTAAACTTAGCAATATCACTGGGGGATAAAATAGCCAAGTAATAACAGAGGAGCTTAATAATGCGCAAAGCAAACTTTATTTAATAAATCAGATATACAATAAATCACTTAACCATATAAAAAGAAATACTGGCTTCATTTTTTTAGTAAACTTAATTCAGTTATATTCTCTCTATAGCTATTTCCCAGTCAATAATCTCCACCCAATTCCTAAGTGTCCTAAGGCACTTCACCATGTAGACATTTACTTGGAAAAGGTGGCTTGGAAAAAAACAGATGACTGTTGCATAGCTAATGTTCTCACCTGATCAGTGGTGTATGCAGGCTCAGTGGTGTCAGAACAACACTATATTTTATTTCCATTCCATATTACAACAACACCCATAAATTCCTGCAGGCTACTAGATGTGCAGGATCAAGATAAATATATTTTGCTTTCTACATAACTCCCACAGTGCTAAAGAAAGCTAATAAATAATGACAATACTTTGCATGTATATTGATTCTATTATCCAGGGCCTCAGAGCACTTTATAAATGGGGGGTAAAAATTACAACTCAGATTTTATACAAAAAGGAACTTGGGCTGTAACCAGTAGACCACATTTTTTCTCCTACATGTCCAGCATATTAGAACAAATACTGTAATTATATCATATATGTTCCAGCCCTGCAACCTTTACTCATACAAGTAGTTCCAAATATACTTTATTTTTGGGCACTGCATGATTACTACTGTGAATAATGGTTACAGGCTTAGGATCATAATTACAGAAATGCAAATCATTGCTCTCAGATGGTGTTATTACCACATTCTGGTAAAATAATTCAATATGTGCACATGACTCAGGTACTTGCAAACCCCAGCGAATGTTGGCTTTCATCTTGTGCATTCATTTCTACCATTGCAAAGTGGGTATAAAACTGTGGTGCACAGTTTTGAAAAATCTGTTCCATTAATATATGAAAGTACAAAAAGTTCCATGAGAATTGAGATTCTTCATTTAAAAAAATGTTTTGTCAAATAGCATTACTCCATATTATCAGCTGATTAACAATTCAAATGTTCTCAATATCATTGACAAAACAAACATTAGATGGCTGATGATTTAACAAATTCAGCATGGACACAAGTTTTGTTTAAGGCAGAAAAAAGCTTTGGCTATAGATTCATGCAAAACCTGTGTTGATATAACTAGCAATATGACTGCTTCACATATGAAAAACCTCTTTCCATGGTCAAGGTTGGAGAAGAAGAAATGATGTTAGGAACACAGGTGCAGATAGTGTACTGCAGGAAATATAATTTTAATATCCTGAATGCCAGGTGTTTTTAGTCTTGATCTACCCTTATATTAACACACTTGATTAAATTTCATATAGGCACATTTATCTGTGTCAAGTTTTTTTTTCCCAAAAACAAATAGCAAAAAAAAAATTTTTTTTTTGGTCACTGTTCACGGTAGCCTTTATGGCTGAAGCTGTTGTTTATCCAGAGCAGAGACACACAATAGCTAGTGACTTTGTCTATGCAGAAAGAGCATTTCAACATGTGGATTTGGGTTAATTTCCAATGCCCATTCAAATCCCTGGCTTCTATAGACTGCCAGCAAAGGTGATTATTAGTGCCAAATTATGAAGACAGTTTTTGTAATTTGGATTGTGGATGTCTGCCCTTTTACAACATGGACCAAGGTCACCAGCTTATTTCAGCAAGAAGCCATCAAAGGGTCCCCAACCTTCCAAATAAGTGTTCAGGGCAGTAGATTCTATATCAGAACGCCATTGTGTGACCTTGGCAGAATGCCACAAGTACTTTCCCCACTTGTAAAATGAGAGTAATAATACTTATATCCACCTTTCAAAGTATTTGAGTTTTTTTACCTGAAGGGCAATGTACAAGAAATGTATGATGATGATGATTCTAATTCTTTTTTGGCTATTGTATAGAAAGTAGCTTGTGCTGAGCCTTCTCAGTATCACAGAAGTTGCACTCAGGTTTGCAGTACTTATGTCTATGCTGTAAGATTGGGATTTTGAAAGGCATTTAATCTTGAAATTAAATGGAAGTTGGACACCTAGCTCCCTCATTGAAACCTTTCCCAAATCTCAGCCTAATCAGTGAACACTTGCTTCATTGATCTGTCACGTATGTTGATCTATGAAGTGGTGATTTGGGAAGACATTTGCCTTGCTATGCCAGTCCAAGGAGGGTTGTCAAGATGGATGGAATACAGTGGGAGAATGAAATGAGGAAAAGATATGATTTGGAATGAGGTTGGGATAAGAAAAAAACCCGTACGGTCCTAAACCTTTTAAGGGGAAGAACCAAAACCTCACTACTTAGCATCTGAACTTCTAAGAGATAAAAAAGACCTACACCCAACCAAATCTTTCTTTGCACTAGCTTATGTGTGAGTTGCTCAGTTTGGCTGTCATGAATCTACTCTTCATTTCATCTTGTTAATGGCATTTTCTCATTTCCCGCTTTGGCGTGTATTTTATCTTCTGCTAACTTTGTGAAGTTTTCAGGAGACTGCTGGCAGCTCTGTGAACACTTGGAGAAATTTCTGGAGAAACAAAAACAGCTGATTTGTTGCATTGCCCCCTTGCTGAAATGATTGAATTTCATGCTGTTTACTAAGTCTCACATACTTATCGATTCAATGTTTTGTAAATTTAGCTCTCTCCAGTCTCAGCTAATGTGTGGGTTCAGTCACACTAGGCTGCTATTTATTCTGTAAGTGAGAAATGACTTGATAATTTATGGGTTGTAAACCCAAAGTTGTACAGCTTTTACCTTAGGGAAAGAATAAATACATGTCTCATTTCAACACATTTTAGATAACATGCTCCTTTTTAATAGTTACCTTTGATTTTTAATTTGAAACGTGTAGACACTTTCTGATAGGATTTTCATATGGGAGTATCATGCTATTCCGTCAGACTTCATATTTTCCCCCTGAAGTTCTTAGAGAAGATCTCAAGTATTTGAATAACAAATATGTTACATTTTTGTAATCATTGTGAATAAAAGGAGCTTGGGCAAGGATTTTAGTTTGATTATGATATGAAACAGGGTTGGAGAATAAACACTGCATCAACAGTGTTAATCCTATTTAAGTTTTAAAATGGATTATATATTGTATATTTATACACTCTGAAATTAGGGAATATTCTTCTGTTGATGAGAAGGGATTTATGCATACAGCTATTAAACCTAATAGAGCTTATACGTATGATATTTGCATATTGCGAGGATAATATAGCCCATAATGCATCTATAATGTAACACTGGTTTACTGTCTGAGGCTTTCTTAAGCAATCATGTTTGACATTACAGTTCAAGGATGTAAAAGATCTATTGATCCGTGAGTTAAATAGTGACCTCAGTTTCACCTCTTCATAGTACTTTGTAGGTTGCTTTTTTAGAGCAAACATGCCATAGTAATAAATGTTTAGACTCAGGTAAATATAAAACCTGCCCCTAATGTGCCATTAGAAACAAAGAAGGGAGAAAGACGTTTAATTTCACCAACATACCTTAGTTCCTAGGTTTTCTTCATTTCTCCTATAGAAATAAATGTCTGCTATGAAAGAAAATGCTGTCTTTGTCTTATTTTACTGATAAATCCATTCATTTTGATCTGTAATGAACTCTCAAGCCATGAGAGTTTTTTGTTTGTTTTTCCTATTTTCATATGATTAATTTTGTATTAATTGTCATAAACAAAAATTAAGGTTCTATATAATACCAAATGTTATCCATTTCACAGGGTGTCCAATATTTCAGCTATGTAATGTAACAGCATCAGTACTTCAGGATCACACAATGTAATGCCAGACAATATTACACAGCCATAAGTCGTTAGTGAGAGGGTAAGAAGCAAGCAAGCAAGCACGCTAATACACAAAAGACATGCACAAATATGCAAAAGGCCCTGGAGAAGTTGGATAGAATTGAAATCTGGCATTGAATATTTCTTATTCAAATTTATCAGAAAGAGGGTTCAAATTTCTTCTAATTTATATATTTGCTCACTATATCTATTTGGATTTTCTCTGCTATATCAGACAGATCTGAATACCACTGCTCACTGGGCATAATCCTACTCATTCATTTTTGTAAAATCATGTGCTTGGTAATCATTGTGACCCTCAAGACCTGAAGTCTTTGTGATGAAGTTAAATCCATCACAGTAGGTACATATCTAGGATATAATTTTCACCTGAGCTTTGGTTGCTGAAGCCAAGCATTATTTTCATTCTTGTGTCCACATCCTTCCACAGATGCCTGACTATTGGACAGGGCCCACACCCACCAAGATAGGGGCAAAGAGGTCAGTTTCCTTAGGGCCCAGCGAGTCAAAGGAGTCCGGGGCTCCTGGCTATGACTGTTGCTACTGTGACAGCAGTGGTGGCCAGAGCCTTGGGCCCTTTAAATCACTGCCAGAGCACCATGCAATGCACTTCAATGACTCTGAGGACTGGGGGGGCATATCACACTCTGGGCGCCCCCCCACTCCTTGCTCAGGGGCCCACAGAGGCTGTTGGCTCTCCTGACAGGGCCATAGCATATGAATCAAGGTTCCTTTTTTGATTACAGCACCAACACACATCAAAGGTCAAGGCCCCCCACCTTGCCTAACCTATACAGCATCCAAGATATTTTAAATAGAATCTTTCGCAGCATTAAGTGTAGCCTGAGAGCCATATAAGCATTTTTAACATTTTGCAATATGCTCTGCTACTGTGGGTTTTTAAAGGGCGGTGATAACTCCCTTTCCCACACTTTCACAGAGATCTCCAGAACAACATAGTTCCTCTTCATAAATCCCACAGTCATGTAAAAGAATGAAGTATTTCCACAGTTCCCAGTAGGTTTGGGGCCTCTGGCAGTCCTAGGGTATCTGGACTAAATTGATATGTTAGCAAGTGTTTTAGTTGTTAAGTACAGCCACTTCTCTGAGGATGGCAGGTCATATCATTGCTTGAGTGCTAAAAGAACCCTAATTCTTGGCTAACTGGGAAATCCATATGATGCCTTGCTCAGCCAGTACTTCCAGATTATAGCCTCCCCCATTTGTAAGTCTGGCTTACCCCCACCTATATGCTGTTTCATGACAGAGAGAATTAAATCAGTACTTCTTAGCCAGGCTAGCCCAGATCATTTGTGCAATTAGTGCTCTAAGCACCTTATTTTTCTCCATTGCACAAAAGAGGAACCAAGCAGACCCAGAGAGGAAATTAATTGCATTAATACCCATTCAGCTGCCACCCATGTGGACATTAGGGTGATCTCTTGCTGGAACCAATATGACATCTGCAACATGATAAATGTATAACAGTAATTTTGTAGATCTGGGACCTCTAAATCCCTCTTGGCTGTGGGGATCTGTTTTTTAAATGATAGTTGTGGGCATTGATCAGTGCCCCACAAAAGGTTCTAAAAATGTTATTATGTTATCCAAAATAAGATGGAGGAATATATACAGGTAGGGCAATTAGAATATAGTGTAGCTTACACAGAATATTCCTTTTTTATTATATAAACTCCTCTCCATGGGCTCAGGGAGATAGGATGCCGCCTATTTTTATCACTAGTTATTTGAGACAGTACAGGATCTAAATTTATCTTCACTAGTTTGTTAATAATTCTTGGAACTTTTATACCCAGGTATTTACATGCTTCAGTTTGCCTATGGAAACTTCATTGAGAAAAAATGTACTACAAGACAACCAGGAGATATCCAGTGCCAATATTTATACATATTGATTGAAATAATAAGTCAATATCTAAATATACAGATGTCAAATGGCGCAGGAAAACTTTGCTGTGTCAGTGGGCTCTGGTTCACATCAATAAGCTAATTATTAATCCTGTTGTAAACAGAACTTTGATCCCATGTTTACTTTTAGATGATTGACAACTGCAGATTTCACAAAAATGTCATTTTGACAAGTCATTCTCCATAGGAATCTATTGTATCAACACATAGCATGTCTGGTGCAAGAGTTATAAAAGTGAACTAGCCCACTTGAATGGTGCTGGACTCACTTATTATACAGTGAGGACTGAAATTTGTCATCTGAGACAGACTGTATATTCCTTGATTCCAAGCCACGGAGGTTGAATACAAGAACATAAAGCATTCAGTTCTCAGAGGAGTAAGAAATACACTGTGTTAGTGCTACTGATTAGCCAGAGGTTATATTAATAACCATGGCCTGGGGGAAAAAGGGAAGAGTATGGATTCCGAATGCAGAAGGAATTCCCCCTCATGCTTTTCTTCGTGTGTGTGTGTGTGTGCGCGCGCACACGCACGCACACGCGCGCGCGCCAGCTCTCTCCTTTAGATTAAGGAGGAAGGATGGCTGTGTGATGAAAGCCTGGAATTGTGACTCAGGAATATCTCTTCTGGCTCCGTCCCTAATCTATTGTGTGACCTTCTAGCAGACACATATGCTCCCTCTGCCTCAATTTCTCTATTTGTAAAATGGGTATGATATATGTATGTTCACATGTCTATTGTAAGTTTGGGCTCGACAAAACATTTCAGCCAAAACTCCTTTTTGGTAGAGGGGGGTATGTGTGTCTGTGTGAAATGCATATTTGACCCAAAAAATAAAAATGTGTCATTTTCACATTTTTCAAAATATTTTTATTTGAAATTACTTTTTATTTAGAAATTTCTTTCAATTTATTTTTTTAAAGCCTTAAACAAATCTCACTATCAAAATTACACATTTCCTTTCAGGTCAAATAAAATGTTTTGTTCAACCTGAAGCAAACATTTTTTCAACTTTTTGGTTTGCCTTTTTTTTCAATTGTTTGGAACTGCCAACTAAAAAGTCAGTTATTCACACAGCTCCACTGTAAGGCTTAATTAAAATTAGCAAGAAACTCAGCTATTATCCTAATGAACACCATACAAATGCCCATAATTAAAAGAAAGCACCAGACTTTTTAAAACACTATTTTCATCGCATAAATTTAAGATATGCTTTTATATTTGTTAAGGATTGTACTGTCCCTGGCTTGACCATATTGTTTTTTTATTTTCCTTCTTCCCAGCCTCAGAAATAACTGCAATGTGCTGCTTTTCTCTGGTCAGAAGAACTGAAAAATTGATACTTTAGCTAAGTAGTGCTACAAATTACTGCACAAATTCGTTGCACATAAGCAGTACCCTATGCCTCCACTTAGGAGCCAATAATTGATTTTTCAATTTAATGGCTGAACTAACCTGCCCCCTTCCCCATTTATTTGTCCTAACAAAACAATTTTTGTTTTTCCTTGATGAAACAAAAAATAGCCCCTTTCTTGTTTAAGACAAATGAAACATTTCATACAATCTAACATAATATGTTTCATTTAGGTTTTGGGTATTCTTTCCTCTGTTAAAACTAGCTACATTTCAAAATGAAGCGCCACTTTGAAATGAAAACTAGATACATTTCATTCGGAAAATGCTGAAAGGTGAAATTTTGACTTTTTCCATAATTGTTTCCCTCATTTATTTTTTGTGAAAAACTATTTGCCAGATTCAACCCAAATTCACAGTTTTGATCAACTCAAAGCTGCATTTTTCAGTGAATAATCTAATAATACAAAATTCACAGCTCTACTCCAGTCTCATCACCTTGAAAGACACATACTTTTTGTCTATATGCACACACCTAAATGCATGCATGTGTGAATGCCTTTAGAAGAAAGCAGAAGGAAAGAGAGAAACAATGGAATGCAAGGGAAGAAGAAAGGAAGCATTTATAATATTACAATGAATTACAGAATCACTAACTTCAAATGTGAGTAATTAACTCCTTGCATAAGGCAATCAGCAGTTCACAGAATCTGACATTCGTATCTAGGTGGATCAATCTGCCAACAAAGGCAAGAGCTTCCACATATAGAGGGAAAAGCTTGGTAATAACACAGAAGTCAACTTTATTGGCCCATTAAGTCAATGGAAGGGCTTGGTATGTGGACTCATTGTTTAGAAAATCAACCTAATGCGGCTAAATTTGACCTAACTCCAAGTGTAGACCAGGCCTAGTAAGCCATAAAAGGAGATTCTAAAAATATATATGGCAGAGTAATAGAG
The DNA here is from genome assembly GCA_032595735.1 of Pelochelys cantorii. Classification (NCBI taxonomy): domain Eukaryota; kingdom Metazoa; phylum Chordata; order Testudines; family Trionychidae; genus Pelochelys; species Pelochelys cantorii. The sequence goes on along the minus strand of CM064326.1, from coordinate 323,447,092 downwards.
GTTTTTATAAAACATCCTATTTTTGAAGTGTAAAAGAGTAGGGCTGTGCTTTGTTTTTAATATACTTAGCCTTGTCCTTAAGTGCTTAACAATATTTAAACACTGTTCCTCTGGGTTAATGGCAATCCAGATTCTTACCTAGTAAATACAATGGTGTGACTCTGATGTCTATTATGGCCTAGATTGGGGTGGACAACAATTTCCATGAATTTGGAAAGTGGTCAAGGGCTGCACTCTTCCATGATATTAATAGAAGAAGTATGGGGCCTGGGATGGAGGTTGAGTGCAGAGGAAGCTTCAGGTAAGGGAGGGAGGGAGTTTGGGTGAAGGAGGCGGTTGTGACCTGGGATACTGGACTGGGGTGGAGGTGCTTGGATTGTCATCTAGGGCAAGGAATTGGGATGCAGGGGTTTGGGTTGTGAGCTAGGGCAGGAGGGGACTGTGACCTGGGGCAGAGGATAGGGGTGCCAGATCTGGGAGGGAACATGAGTGCAGGAGGGGGGCAGAGGATTGGGGTATGTGGAGTAGGGGGCAGGAGTTGGGGGCAGAGGGTTGGAGGAGGGAGGGGCTAGGGTGCGAGAGGCAGGATCTGGCCAGGAGACTTACCAGTCAACAGTCCCATCCTCCCACAGGCTGCAACCATATGTTCTGTGAATAACGACAAGCCCTGAAGGAGAGAGGGTGTGGTGCTTCTTAGCTGCCTGTTATTGAAACAGGGAGCTCCCATTGACCAGTTTCTGGCCAAAAACCAGCCGATAGGATTGTGCTGGGTGCAGAAGCAGCTCTTAAAGCCTTCCCCCCTCACCTCCAGGCTCTCAGATTTTAAAGTGAAATTGCCAAGCAGCCATGTTTCTGAGTGGCATGCGGGTGGGGTGAGGCAAGTAGGAGCCTGCCCGGGACTCTTCGTTGGATCTGCGAACCGGATCTGGTGGCTTGGCGGGCCAGATCCAGTTCATGGGCCATATTTTGCCAAGGTCTGCCCTAGATATTTCAGAGAACACAGCCAATTCATTTTATTCAACTGCAAAAGTCTAGGGCAAGTGGGTATTAATAATCCAAGTGCTTTGGGGTGGATTAATGAAGGGCAGAATCTATATTTTTCCTCTTAGTCTATTTTGTTTTATAACTGCTGTGTTTATTTTATTGAACACATGCTCAGTGTTTGGATAGGCAAATATCTAATTTAATTAAATAAAATAAATAACATATGCATTAGGCATACAACTGTAATCTAAACACAGATGACATGCTTAGTTCATGGAAATTATGTCTGAATTTAAGAAATAATTTTAAAGTCATGTACTGGAATATAAGTTGGGTTTCTCCCCCGCCACTATAATATTTTGTGTCATGTAATTATAAATCTCTTGTGCATGTGGACTGTAAGACCTACAGAAGAGGGATATGACTTCTCAGAGCTCTGTGTAAATTTAAAGCATTAAATAAATGTTCTATAATGATGATGATAAAATAATAATTATAATAGAATGTAATCAAAACGTGTGTCATAGCTTCAAAGGATGGAACTGCTGTGAAGAATGATGGAAATCCATCTATCTGCTTCTGCAGCTTTGCACAATCAATCAAGCTCTGTCTGTCGGCATTACCTGCAAATCCAGTTTTCTTGGGAATCTACAAAGATTTCCAGCTGGCAATTTATGTCAGTCTCCCTCCCTGTTCTTTGTCTCCCAGGCCATATATGAAGGGCATTAGCATAGCTACAAAAGAATGCTTCTGCACAGTTCTGTAACACTTTTTTTTCCGAAGGCTCTCTCAGAACTTTACCAAGATTAGGAAGCATATATTGCTGGTCATACGTAGTACAGAGATATGCAGTGATCGCCCCTACTCACCACTGAAATACATCTTTCTTTCTTTCTCTTTCTTTCTTTCTATGTGAAGTAAATAGACTCATATTGGTATACACATACAATTTAGAGAAAAGTACAGGTGAGATCCCAGATACAATTCTCCCAGCTTGTCTGCCCTCTAATAGTGCCTATATATCACCACAAACAAAATTAATACTTACAGTAGTGTAGTTTATTGTTGATGACTGATAATGGGATTACTGCTTCTATAGCCAAAGCATGGCATTTGAAATCACATCATTTCATGCTGAAGGAAAGACATGATTATCGCATCTTGATTTATCCATGTGAGGTTCAACCAGTTATCTATATAGGGTTCAATGTATTTGATGGACTATTACCATGTTATATGAAATTAATGCTGCTGCAGCTATAAATCAAGAGAACATTTCATAAGGTGGCTGGTTTTCCTTGGAATAGTATTGCTAATCTTGTGTTATGTTCAATAAGCCTCTCCATAGAAAGGTTATGGTGTGATTAAAAAAAGGTTTCTAGTGATTTTTAGTGCTCATAAAAGGGCTTGAATTTATATCCTTGGAGTCCTCTGTTTAGCCATAGAGTAAGCACAGTACAGGTTTCAAGAAACCTCTCCACACCCTCTTAACTTTTTGTTCTAAGTCTGGCTAGTGAAGGGTAAGGTTTCTTTAAGGGTTAATTTATAATATCAGTTTCATTCTTCTCCTCTCTGTAGGCACCACTCCAGGGGACTCACTTTCCAAGGATCATGCATGTGGCACACACACACCTAGTGGAATGCACATGAGCAATCACGTGAAGATCATTAAAGATCACATATTACCATCCTTTGGCAGATCATGGAAAACATCTGTGTGTAAAAGTAAACCAGTAACAGCGTTGCCTGCCACCAGCAAAACTATCTTGAAAATAAGACCTATGATAAGGCAGTAGTTTATTACTATAAAGAGATGTTGCCGCCTCTTTTTTTTTTTGTAATTCCAGAGTGTAAGATGTGTGTTGTTAAAAATGTGCTTTTCCCTCTCATTAGTCAGTAGCTTGAATGCATGTTGTATGCTCAGGGCTGCTGATGGGAAGGGAGAAGGAGGGAGAGCAAAGGGGATATATTTTTTGTTTCATCTCCTTATCTGACAAAGCTGCTTAGCTAGTGAGCAGGAGGAGACTATCAAGGGCACATCTGCAGATGCTAAAGAGAATGCCTCCTATGGTGAACAGACTCACTATTGTGAGTGCAGCCTCAAACCAAAGAAGTTAGAAACTTTCTTACTTTCCCTTGGCAGGCAGGCAGGCCCACAAGAGCTCCAGCCATGGTGACTTTGGCGGGAGTGGGAAGGAGCAAAATGAGAAAAATGGGTGCGTTTCAGAGGATATCACTACAGGCGCCTAGGGCCACTAGTCTCGACATTGGCACTGTTTTCCACAGGAAGTGGTGATAGCAGCAGATATCACGCTCCTGAGGGTAACTGAGGATGCAAGGATGCAGTTCCTACATGCATAAGGCTTCAAACTTGGTCTGTATGCAGCTAGCCTATGTGTTGCTATGGTATCTGCAGCAGTAATTGCTGATTGGCATGGCAAAATTTCATACTGTGGGGGAAGAAACAAGGCAGCCCTCCCAACTTGTGGCAGATCACAGAGGACTCCCAGGAAAGTTTTGAAGAGATCGCTATGGATGATTCCTGGGACATCCTGGTATGCATTAATTTTTTTTTCCTCAGGACTTCTTCTGCCTAACTGCCCAAGGGAATGAGAAGCAGATACAAACAGTACCTGTGACTGTTAGGATTAAAAAAAAAGCAGAGCACTAAGTCATATCTTCTTGCCGTATCAACGCATGCGTACTTAGTGGAGTTTCCCTTTTCTACATCTGGCAGGCTAGAACTGGAGTGCTGGGTTAAAAAGAGGTCCCGACTCACCATCCTACCAGACCTCCCTGTCTCCTGCCCCCATCCTCCTCCACTTTTTCATACATCACTTCATCAGGGATCACTCTGCTGGTCACCCTCTTCAGCCCCCAAGAAATATCCATGGAGCTCTTGGAATTGGGATCACTGCCAAGGATGTTGTGCACTGCCTTGTAGAAGCAGCATGGCTTTGGCAACTCAACAGAACAACTATTGGCCTTCCAACCCTTGCCTTCTGGTACACCTGCTTCATCTCCGTGATTTCTGCACAGCCCTGCTGCAGGAACCTATCCTAACTCTTCTCCATGCCATGAGCAATATGCTGTAAGTAGCAAAGTTCTTATGGCTGGAGCTCAGCTGTGATTTCACAGCCTCCTCTCCCCACAGACCCAGCAGATTTACCACCTCTGATGTGCTATGGGGTAGTTACTATGTGAGCTCTCCGTATGAGCAAACAGGAAGAGGAATTTCAAAAATTGCTAGGGCTTTAAAGGGGAAGGGGCATATGCTGTGGCTGTAGGGCAGCAGAGTTCAAAGTGGGAACCACAATGATCATGCTGTAGTGTCTATAGTGACATTATGTCACCCTAAGCACTACACTGTTTGCTGAGGTGGTTTTATTATGTTGGCATAGCAGAACAGTTAAACTGATGGGCTGAGGGGAGGAGCATTACGATGTGTATACCTTCACAGTTAGGTTGACATAAGTTGCCTTATGTCAATTTAACTTGGTAGTTTAGACAAGCCCGTACGATTTTATTTAAGTCTAAATGACTGCACACGGTGCCAGGCAAGAGAGGGATAGACCCATTGGTAGGTATTTCACTTCAAAGGCTCCCTCTGTTAAGCCAGCAGATGTCACAGCCACTCTGGCATATTTGTTGAGGAACTGCTATTCTTTCAGACACTTATTGCCATGGACTCACTCTAAACACAGCCCTGCTACTTGCTCTAGGCTGTTTGAAAATGGCTGAAAGTGGGATTATTTGAGTTAAATATTAGCTCCCACGCCTTGTGATTTCCTTTTTGTGAAGATAACTTGCAAACTCTGTGGTGCACACTGGCTGCCGGCTAGCTAGCAGGTGCAATCCAATCTCAAAATGCCTTAATGAGTGGCACTGAAGGGATGGCAGGGGGAGGCTATTTCCAAGCCCGGCCCCTTCCTCCTGAGGCCCTGCCCCTTCAGGGAGCGTGAAGCTGCCCTGGCCCCCTCCTCCCCAGTTCTGTTAACCCCTGCTTGGTGATGACCATATGTAGCATGCCCTGAAGGGCAACAGGCTTTTCCATACCAAGGGAGAGAGGAGAGAGTATCAAGAGGCGTCTCATCATAACACCCCCACTAACAAATATAGAGGCTTTTTCCAGCTAACTCCAGCTGCCAGGTGACCATCCCCTGCCATCCATTCGGTGCCACCCAGAATTCGCTGCTTTGAGCTCCAGTGGTGATTTAAAGGACCTAAAGCTCCAGCCACCATGGCTGCTACAATAGCAGTAACTGGGAGCCCCAGGCCTTTTTGAATTGCTGGGCCCCAGGGCAATTACCCTCATTATCCCTCCCATCTGTGGGCCTGTTTCCAAGGCTTTGTCTGAAGGGATTCTTAGAAATGTAGGATGCTGGGTTTTATTTTTCTGGAATGAGGAGTTATTTAGTGTTAGCTGATAACAGTTTAGCTGATATTTAGGATTGCATGGCTGGATTGCCTTGCCCATCATCAAACTCTCAACTTCCAAATCAAGCTCAGACAGGTGATGTTCTCAGCATCATTATCCATGGGACAGTTCTCAAGCACTAAGAATCACTAGGCAGCCAGGGCCATATGTAGCTAATTCGCAGATATCCATGGATGCAGATGCGGTTGTATTATTTACCCTCTCCATGGATTGGATGCAGGTCCAAATGTCCCCCCCATCCCGAGACCTAAGAATGAGTTGGGGTGCTGGAGCATATGCAGCTACATATAAAGTTGGTGTGCGTATCATGGCTTGGGTACAAGTTAGTGATTGTGTATGTGGACCAGATGCAGATCCAAATTTTTGTATCAGTACAGAGCATTAGCTATATGCACAGAGACCTTATGCTTCACTGCATCACTTCCTCTTGCATCAGTCCCTTGCAATACAACTATCTCTTTTTCCCCTGAACTCTTACTTCCCCATTCCATTACTTCCTGTCCACATTAGAAAAAGCCTTTAAAGTTTCACACCTCTCTTCTAGTTCACTATACATTATTTATGATAAGCAGCCCTGATCCCAAAACAGAGAAAAAAAAAGATCCATGAGGTAACTATCAGAGCTGCAAAGATTTGTCCTCCATCCTTCACACTGTTCCCCAGACCTCCCCATCATAACCATTACTTCAGCCAGTGGAAGGAAAAAATGGTCATGACAAAAGCCTATCAATGCAATTTCTTGATTATACTGTAGGGGTCACTAAAGAGTAACATAAGACACTCTTTCTCCCAAGGGACTAAGTGTATTTCCTTTTGTTCACCTGGTTGAGTGGGACTAAACTCAGATTCTGAACCCTAGCATGGAAGTGCATTTCACTGTCATGAGACCATTATACTGTTCATGTTTTTATGTTTAAAGAATAGCCAAGAGCAGGAAAATCCTTATGTACTCAATCGGCTTGCTGGGGATCTGAGGAGGGAAGTGGAGAGTTAGCAATGATTTTCACCCAATATGCTTCAGTTAAAATGTAAACAACTATTAATATTTTGGGGAGATTTTCTACAATAAAACATAAATATGTGAGCTGTATTTTTGGTTTCCAGCCAGACAGGTTAGCCATACATAAAAAATTCGTGATAAACCATGTGTAAAATGAAGACATTTTGCAAAATTAAATAGCTATGCAAATGATTAGTTCATGCAAAATAAAGTTTCACTACAGTGTTTTATGTTCTGGCATGGACAAAATTTATAATTTCACCAAGGAACATTCAGTCTACCTATTGCATGTGGGATTTTTAGAATGAGACAGCTTTTACAATTTGATATAATAAATAGCTAAAACATCTAAAATTTGGAGATTAAACTATCACTACTCCATGTAACTGAATGATATTAATACCCAAGACAGAATATTCAAGAAACTCTTCTTCATTTTGCCCATTCTTTGCTTTAAATTCTATATTTTTCTTAGCTACAGTTTCCACTTAATATCCCATATGAGCTTTTGTACTGTTAGTAGGCCATTTTTTTGTTTATATACGGGTTCTCGCCATGGTGATGTATCCCTCATATGAAGGCATCCGGAATAAGAAATGACATGCAATGCCTTATTCTTCCAGTTTAATTAATGTTATGACAACTTGGCAATAAGACTACAGTGGAGAAAAGGTTTCTGCAGGGAACTGCAGGTTTTAAGCAGTAAGGAAGCTGTCAAAATGTTACTATATATCTATAGTAACATATTAAACATCCAAAGATTTCTGGAAGGCATCTGTAGAAGAGAATTCAAAACAGAAAAGATTAGCATAAAAATAATGTTGTATAATCAACTGAAAATAAAACAAAAACCACTTTCTCAGCAACTTTCAAGCATGGATTCTTAAAGCAACATGCATTGGTTTATTCTTTTGACAAACATTTTTCAAATTCTGTATTTTTACCAGCTAGAACCGTTTGACATGTAAATAGCAAATAGGTTACCAACACTTTTGTGGCCTGAGTTTTTCTATATATTTAGACAAGGTAGAACAGTTGCTTTCTAACCAGTCCAGGCTTTCTCAAGTTCCCTTTCAGCCTTAAGTTTCTATTATTCTCTCTCTCATGTCTGTGATTATCTCTTTAGGCTCTTTCTGGGTGCTGAATCTGCTGGCTAGTCTCTCCTGTTCCTTTGGGTCACCTGTCCCACTTGCATATTCTGAGTGCCACTGCACCTCTCGACTCCTGTAGACTTGTTCTTCTGCGGTCACTCTAATGGTTGGATCCTCAGGAAAAGTGCCTGTCTTTGAAAAGTGGAAACAAAGAAGAGCCAGGAAATCTTACATCAGTCAGCCTAGCATCAATATATGGAAAGATATTGAAAAGTGATACTAATCCAACTTGTAAGCAGCAAGAGGGTGATATGGTGATAAGTAATAGCCAAGATATTGTGGAGAACAAGCCATACGAAACCAATCTAATTTCCTTCTTTGTCAGGGTTACTGGCCTACTGAGTAGGGAAAAACAGACATGATTTATTTTGATTTTAGCAAGGTTTCATCACAGTCCCAAGATGACAGTCTCTTAAGCAAAGTAGGGAAATGTGGTTTAGCACCTACTATAAGGTGGGTGTATACCTGGTGAAAGACCATACTCGAGAAGTTATTAATGGGTGCCACTGTCCTAATGTGGACAGAATTTGGACAGAAAAAGTGTCATTCCTGTCAAGTTCTATACCCCTTTCACTTTCATTGGAGCTGGTATGTCTCTCACTTCCTCAGTCCTGTTGGGATTTGCTTTCTGTTCCTCTGCTCTGAGCAGATGTCCAATGTATGCTAACTCAGACTGTTTAAGTTGCATTTTTTTTCTGGATGCACTTTATGTTCTTATCCTGCAGGGCTGTAGAAAAGCATGCAATTTTTGTTGTGGTCTTGGTCAGCTTCTGTATCATTGCTCCCTTCACCTACAATGAGGTTATCATTTGCAATTATTTTCATCCCAGGCAGCTCTTCCAACACTTGGGTGAGTCTTCTTTGGAACACCTCTGATCCTGGGCTTCTGCCCATCAACATGCATAGCCATCTGTAATGTCCAAATGGTGTTGCAAAAGTTGTCAGCGTGCTGGACTCTATCCAGCCTTATGTGCCAAAACCCATTCCTCTCATCAAGCTGTAAAGCTTCTGGCTTTGGAAAGTTTTGGCAAAATATTTTCAATCCTGGCCACGGGATAGTGGCATCTTTTCAGTCCCAATTCAGTGGTATGAGTCTATGGAGCTGTGTAATTTTTCCAATAGTTTTTTTTACCACCACCATGCTGCTTAACTAGGCTGCACTGGCATCTACAGCTGCTATGATACCCCTGCTCTGCAGCCTTTCAAACAGCCTTATGTAATGCCACTGGCATTTTTTCTTCATGCAAGGCACAATGGTTCCACTGTGGAATGTTCTTCAACTTGCTGTTGCCCATATGCTTTTAAAATGGTCTCTTCTGTCCATGGGATTTTCCCCTTTGCTTCTTGCACCACAGCTATAAAATTCTGATGCTGTCCCCTGATCAGCTCAAGTGTTTGCATTCCTCAAGAAGAATCTGTGATACTTATCTTCCACCATCACAAACTCCTGTTGGTACTGTATATTCTATTGCTCCTCTGCTGTCAGTAAATAGCTGTGAATCCCATGGGAACCTGTCTCATTTACATCTTGTGGTTGGTCCCCACCGAGCCTGACAACCTGCTGCTATCCACTACTCAGTTAGCTCTAGTGACAGAGGTCTGTGTTGTGGGTTTGAAGGATCCACTTTGTTGATCAACCACATAAAAATCAATATAGCTACACCTACTGGATTTTTTTCTCTCTCCCATCTTCCTCCCACTTAACATTTTTAAACCTGTGAAGTGGCACACAAACTATATTAAAAATGTTAAGGTTGTAAAATCAAGTACTCAAAAATTATAAAATGGCTGAATTAAGGATGCCTTTGTAACCTTAATTTAGACCAGGAGTGGGCAATAATTTTGGGGGGGGGGGAAGACTCCAAAATTTTGTAAAGTGGTCAAGGGCCGCACTTTTTCTGTGGAGGAGGTGCAGGGTATAGGATGGAGATTGGGTGCAGAAGGGCACATGGGGTAAGGGACTGGGTACAGGAGACGGTGTGAGGTCTGAGAGGGAGTTTGGGTGAAGAAGGGCGTTGTGAGGGCTGGGTCAGGGGACTGGGGTGGCGTAGGGTCAGGGAAAGAGTGGGGGTGCAGGAGAGGATTCTGGCCTGGGAGAGAGGTGTGAGAGGGGGTACAGGGTCTGGGAGGGAGCTGTGACCTGGGGCAGGTGGAGTGCAGAGGTTTTGCAAGGTGATCTGGGGGAGGGAGTTGGGGAGCAGGAGGGGCTGGGGTGCCAGAGGCAGGCTTTGGGTGGGAGGTGCTTACCCAAGCATCTCCCAGCCAGCAGCCCTGCAGCACCCCCAAGGTAGGCCTGCTGCATCTCCCTGCCTGCTGCAGCCCCAGAGCACTGAAAATAAAGCCTGCTTCCTCCACGTAGCCTGCCACTCTGGGAGGGGGGAGAGACTTGTGCTGCCCCATCTCCCAGGCCAATCTCTCAGCTCCTATTGGCTTGGGGTATTTTTGGCCAATAGGAGGTGAGAGATTGGTTGAGGTCAGCTCTTATTGGCCACTTGTTTCTGACCAATAGTAGCTGAGGATTGGGCTGGGGGCAGGGAGATCACCTGAAGCTTCCCTTCCCTCCATAGTGTCACATGGAGCAGCACTGCATTTAAAACAGTGGCTGGTGCAGGCCTCAGGGCCCCGGGAAGGGCGTCTGCAGCCGGATCTGGTGGCTTGGTGGGCCGAATCCAGCCTGCAAGAGGTATCTTACCCACCCCAATTTAGACTCTTTGTGCATATGCCTTGAGAGTCTAATCACGTGACCAGATACTATTTTTTTCTCTCACATGCACATTCTCTATTAAAACAGTATCAAGCAAAGCTGCTCTGCTCACATACTTCCAAGCTGTCTCACAAAAGCCTCTCTTTTGGGCAGTGACATGTGCCTGTGTTTGGTTGGAGGCCTTGATTGTGTCAGCTACCAGCTTTCACGAAGGAGCTTAATAGTTTATAGCAACTATCTTAAATGAAGGGTGGTAAGTATAGATACCAGTTTCAATTAGGTTGAACCCAACTTTTAATATCATGGTAATAAGCACTTTATAATAAGAAGAGCAGAACTAAAGCAAGTCTTTTGACACTGGGAAGATGAATTATTTCCCCTCCCCTCACCTACATCTTCTGTTTCTTCTTACTGTTTTCTCCTCTACCTGCTATCTGGGGAGGATCTGGTGAATGGGGAGACTGAAATTCAATTTGGAGTCTTGTAATTCTCTTACCTGGGAGCCCCATTGGTGTTTATGGTCTCCCAGGCATTAGAAGAAATCCAGGGGGCTTTTCACCAAGAATGGTGGGGGAAGAGAAACAATGTAGTCAACTCACCACAAGTATGAAAAGCTCCTGTGATAGGCTTGCTGCTCCCTGTGCCTGAAGTCAGGCAGAACAAGGCCTTGTCTACACTACAAATGCTTTGCCAGTAGAACTATACTATCAGAGCCCCCTGCAGTAGATGCAGCTGGTGCCGATAGTACTTTTTCTTGACAGCATAACATCTCCTCAAATGATGTTAGCTGTGACAATAGACTCGCTCTTTTCCTAACATTTCTGCTCTACTCTGGGGTTATTGCTGGCATAGCTAAGTCAGCTAAGAGATGTGTTTTTTCACATCTCTTGACTGCCAAAGAACAGACTTGGCCAAAAGGAATGGGTAAATTTATGTGTATTCCAGGTAGTCCTATACATACATATGCAGAGAGGATTCAGGGAAGAACTCCAGCACCAAGTCTTGTACAGTGCTGAATTCACCAGCTGCACTTGCTCTGTTAGCTCCATCCTCCATCATTGACCTTCTGGCCACTTCTTATTCAACACCTAAAGAAGTTCAAACTCAGACCTGGTCTGCACTAGGAGTTTAGATTGAATTTAGCTGCATAAGGTTGATTTTCTAAATGATGTGTCCACACTACCAAGCCTGTCGTGTCAACCTTAATGGCCACTGATGTTGAATTTGGTTACTTCTGATTTCATGAGGATTAATGCTATTCCTGGCCTTGCAAGATCAAATTTATGATAGTGTAGACCCAGCACTAGAAAAAGTTGAGGTTATTGGCCTTCGAGGCATTTCACAGCAGTCAGAGTAAAAATCAAGGAGCTGAGGCAGTTCTACCACAAGGCGAAGGAAGCTAATGAATGGTCGGTCTGGTGCAGCACTCCACAGATGCCACTTCTACAAGTTGCTGGATGCAATTCTGGGAGGGGGGACCTGACCAGCTTCCCCAGCCTGACAGTGGAGTCCAGCCAAGACACTCCTAGTGTCAGCATGGAGGACTGTGTGATGATGGAGGGGGAGGCAGAGGAGGAGGAGAATGACTAGCAAGTGATTGAAGAGAGCCAGGATCTATTTATCATGCTGGAGCCAATCCCCTCCTCCCAGGATATCTTCCAGTTGAGCACTGACCCCCAGAGAGGGCACTTTTGATGAGCTCACAATTTTTTCTTACTACAAGTGGGTTAAGACAATATGGTGTGATGTGTGGTGCGCTGTCTCTGCCTACACAGTGCGTGGGGCCTGGAACAGGTTGTTAATGTGTTTGCAGATAAAGGAGTCTCCACATCTCCATGAAGCTCTCACATAGGAACCCTTTGATCCATCTCACAAGGTTTTTGAGGCCAGCCTTATTCTGTCCTTCACAGTAGGACACTTTCCCATGCCAGTAAGTGGCATCATTGGACCACAAAGCATTACAGCATAAAAGCCAGGTTTATGGCCACATTCAGTCAGCATCTGCTCCCAATCATTCTGTGTGATTCAGACAAGATTGATATTTCTCATGGCAACCTGGATGAAAAAGATACTCGCACTCTCCTAGGGAAGCTGCATGTATTGGACACATATCCCTCCTCCCCCAGGCTGGGAAAGTAGCGCTCTCCCAAGCAGGCCGCATGTGCCAGACCCAGTGTGTGCTGGACACAGAGGGAAGCCGCCCTGCCCCATCCACTCCTTCCCTCCTGTAGGCTCCTGCATTGAATGGCCCCTTACCATGTCTGCCTGCCTCCGAACCATGTGAGTCCAGATTCTCCCCGAGAACTCTGTGCACCTGCTGCGAAGTGCTCACTTTAAAGTAAAAATTTGGTCTTGCATAGAACACATCTCTATTGTCTTTACAGAGATGTTTGGTGTGTAGGCTAACAGATATGGGTTAGGCTTAACACAATGTATCCTCTGTATTGTATGTTTCATTGTAGCTGGAACAGAAGCCAGCTCACTGCATACTCCTCCTCTTTTAGCATCTATTCTCTTGGCTCAGATCCGCAGGCGAAAACCCACAAGGGAGAACATGTTCAGGGAGCAGATGGAATGCATGAACACCCTTGTGGAGGAGACTCATGCAGAGTGCCAGGACCGGATCGCTGAACTCCAGGAGAGGGAAGCCTGAAGGGAGCAAGAGGCAAGGCAGCAGGAGACCATCTTTGCCTCCCTGACAGCTGTGATGGAGAGCCTGACTGCATGTCTGGAGAGGGCCACCTTCCAGAACCCCATTCACCCCGATGAAAACACCTGTCCCTCCTCCCTCAGTGCCACTGCTTCCACTCCCAGAGTCTCTGAGTTCAAGGTTATCTAGATTCACTAAAGTGGCTCTGTGAGCCCAGGTTGGTTTTGGTTTGATAAATGCACAGGCCCAGGACATAGGGTGGGCGAGGGGAGTCTCAAAGGCTGCTTTACCTTCCAGGACCTCTGGAGGCAAAAGGCTGTCCCTTGTGCATTTCTGAGCCTCCCTCTCCCCTTCGGGTTCCCAGTTCTTTAATTTCCCCACTCTTTTCCTCAAATAAAAACTCATGTTTTTTGAACTACGGTCTCTATCGCTTGTACTACAGTGGGTGTGTGTGTGTGTGTGAGAGGGAGGGGGGATTAAAGGCAAACACAGGAAATGCAGGGGCAATTGTTGAGAGCAACATGGAAGAGTCTCAAAACTGGCCATTCATAAAACTGTCTTTCAAGACCTCTCTGATTTGTGCTGCCCTGTCTTGTGCTCTCATTGCCTTGGTGTCCTGATGCTCAAATTCTCTGGCAAGGCACTTTGCCTCAGGACCCCACCCTGACAGATAACTTTTCCCCTTGCTCTCGTACAGATTATGGCGCACACAACAGGCCAACACCTCAAAGGGAACGTTGTATTCCCTGAGGTCCAATCAAGTCAGGAGACTCCTAAGACTATCCAGTAAATGGCCAAAAGTACATTCAACCACCTTTCTGCATTTGCTCAGCTGTTGTGGAACTCCTCCTTGATGGGGTCCAGGCTTCCCGTGTATGGCTTCATGAGTCATGGAAGCAAGGGGTAGGCTGGGTCGCCAAGGATCACAGTAGGCATTTCTAACTCTCTGATTCTGATTTTCCTGTCTGGGGAAAAAAGTTCTACTGTACATCTTTCTGAAGAGGCAGGAGTTCCAAAAGATGTGCATGTCATGCACCTTTCCTGACCATCCCACGTTGATGTTGGTGAAACGGCCCTTGTGATCCACTGATGCCTACAGCACCATTGAGAAGTAGCCCTTGCAATTTATGTATTCCTTGGCAAGTTGGTCATGGGCCAAGATGGGAATGTATGTTCTGTCTATTGCTCCACCGCAGTTAGGGAACCCCATCGTGGCAAAGCCATCCACTATGGTACCCACATTTCCCAGAGTCTCAACCTTCCGTAGCAGAATGGTATATTTATTGCCTTGGCTACTTCTATGACAAAGGCCCCCGCTGTAGATTTCCCAACTCCAAGCTGATTCCCAATGGAACAGTAGCTGTCTGGCATTGCAAGCTTCCATGTGTTTCTTCAGGGTCAGAGTAGGTCTCATTTGGGTATTCTCGTACTTCAGGGCAGGGGAAAGCCATCTGCAAAGTTCAAAATGACCTTGTGCATTCTGAAGTTTTGCAGTCAGAGCTGATTGTCCCATCGCTGGATCACAATGTGGTCCCACCAGTCAATGTTTGTCTCATGGTGCCACAAATGGCATTCCAGCGTGTCCACAGGATTGACTGGTTGCTGCACTTGCACAAGCGCCAGGGCTTGCATGAGCAGCGACTTCATGCCAAGCTGAGATTCATCCTCCTCCTCTTCCTGGCGGAGCAATATATGTTCGCTCTTGAAGTACTAAACCATTAGGCACACCACAGCACATCTCAGAATCATGATGGTTTGCTGCAAACCAGGATCCATGCTTGTGCTGCTATAGTGTCTGCACAGGAAACCAGGGAAACAAAAAAGGTGTGAACAGACTGCTTCCTGTTGACCTCATGCAAGGGGGAGAGATTAGATGAGTACATTATGGGATGCTGATGAGATGAGCCCATAACCGCCTGCTGTACAGTTTTGGTCCCAGTGGGCACTGGGAGCACAGCCCAGAATGCTCTCTGAGGCGACAGTAGACTCCCTAGTGGGGAATGTGCTACTTCAGACTATATTTGATTCTTCCCCACAGTGAGGACATGGACTTTGAGGACAAAAATTCTTCCCCACAGTGACGACAAAACCTTCGATTTTGCAAAATTAGGTGACCAGAAATCGACCATAATAGATTTGACCTTATCTTGTAGCGTAGATATGGCCTGACTCATTGCATGCTACCTCTATGTTTCCCCGCTCTCTTCTTGTTCTGCGTTTCTAGTCCTGTTTTCATCACTCTGCCTCTCAGTGTTAATATATGCATGCCTTTAGTTTGTGTTACACACATACTATATGTGGAATATTCTCTCAGCCACTTTTCAAATCTCTTTAAATCTTGTCCAAGAGTCCAACAGGGGCTGTAGATTATACTTACCACAAATATTTAATGGGAGGGGAGGAAGGGCCTTGAAAAGCAGCAGGGCAGGGGGAAAAAGTAGTGACAGCAAAAAGCAAATTAAATAGGAGCTTGCAAGGAGATATGGGTACAAAATAAAGTGCAGTTCCTGCCTGTATCTAACAAGGTCTCACATCATGGGTCTGGACAGTGCTCATTCCTCTTTAGAAATTATATGTAAAGGTCTGGATATCTTAATAACATAAAGGCATCAACAGTGTGCAAGGAATTCAGAAAAAAAGAGTAAGGGTTGTTCCTGCTCTAAAATGTTGATTCTATACTATTCTAATTGGCGGATAGTAAACATACATTTTTCTTTCAAAATACCAGTCATCTGGTAGATAGGGAAGTTACTCACTTTGTGCAGTAACAACATTTCTTTGAGATGTGTCCCCCCCATGGGTGCTCCACTGTTGGATGTTGGGCTCGTCCTGTGCCGCAGATCAGAGACTTTTTCTAGCAGTTTCTAGTCAAGCTGCACATGTGCAAGAGTGGTACATGCCATTTGTGCCTTTAGAGTTTGCGCGCGCGCGCGCGGCCCAACTCCCTTCAGTTTCTTGGAAACTGGAACAAACTTTAGGCAGGAATGAAGGGTAAGAGCGAAGAACCACCTGGTCTCTGTGGAATATGGTGTAGGGAGGTGATGCTGTGAGAGCAGCAATCTTGCTAACTTGCTTTGCCGATGTGATGACTGTTAGAAACATCGTCTTTAGTGTTAGGAGGTAGAGCAAACATTTGGCCACGGGCTTGAATGGCAGTTTGGAAAGTGCATGAAGTACTAATTCCAGATCCCAAATAGGAGGAATAGGTCTACTCGGTGGGTTCAGGTTATGTAGCCCTTTGAGGAATCTCTTTACAAATAGGGTGAGCAAATATGGAGAAACCATTGTTTGGCGCGTGGAACGCTGCAAGCACAGCTAGATGCACCGAATGATGAAACTGATAGACGCTGTTGTTGCAGAAACATAAGGAAGTCGAAGATCATGTGGAGAGGTACAGACAAGGGTTGGATGTCATTTCTTTCACAGCAGGCCGTAAATCGCTTCCACTTATAGAGGTAAGTTTTGCGAGTGGTCTGTTATTTACTGTGGAGTAGGATGTTTCTTACTAGTTGTGAACACCTCTGTTCTGCCTCTGAGAACCAGTAAGGGGCCACGCCATCAGATGTAGTTTCTGCAGTTGCAGGTGACAAAGGGTATGCCTGTTCTGTGAAAGGAGATCTGGGTGGGTCAGAAGCAGATAGGGAGGTCAGAGAGACATCTGATATATAGGGAAACCAGATCTACCTGGCCCACGCCAGGGCTGTGAGGATTACTAGGGCATTCTCTGACTTGCAGAGAACTCTGGGGATGAGCGGGATGGGAGGAAAGGCATAGAGGAGGTGAGTATTCCATGGGACATGAAAAGCGTCTCCTAATGATCTGGGTCCTATGCTTGCCCTGGAACAATAGTGGGGACACTTGGTATTGTGGTATGTCACAAAGAGGTATATCAACGGCCAACCCCATCAATGGAAGATGTCATGCAGGACCCTGATATGGTTTTCCCACTCGTGTTCTAATGCAAACTTGCGGCTGAGGGTATTCGCAATAACATTCTTGACTCCAGGTAGGTAAGATGCCATGGTGGTGATATTATTGTGAACACACTGGTTCCACAGCCATACAGCCTTCGTACAGAGAGAACGGGAACATGCACCTCCCTGTTGATGTGCACAGCTTGGAGCTCCAGGAGAGTGATGTGGAGCCTGGACTCGTGGGCCGACCATTTGCTCTGAGTGAAGTGATGCTGGAAATAGGTGCCCCAGCTGAGGAGGACGCATCCATGGTAATGTGGCTGGATGGTTGTACCTCACAAAATTGTTTCCTGGATTGGTCCACCATTGTAACAACAAAAGGACAGCTGGGGGAACCGAGATGTGTCTGTGCACCTGATGTTTGAAGAGGGTGTAGACCAAGGCAAACCAGTGTTGAAGGCACCAGAAATGTAGATGCGCATGGCAGATGACGTATGTTTTAGTGGCCACATATCCCATAGGTCAAAGACAAGTAAATATTGGGATCACGGGGCTCAACGTCATGGTTGAAACTAGGCGTTTTATTGCTTTGAAACATTGATTTGGCAGGTATGCGATGTGGTAGAATCAAGATGTGCTCCTATGAATTTTAGGGATTGGGTTGGGCAGACTTCTGCTTGTTGATAATGAGGCTGAGAGACTGGAAGAACCCCTTGGTGAAGAGGAGCACATCTCTTGTGGTCTGCAGTGAAAGGCCTCGAATGAGGCAATTTTCTAGGTATGGTAATATCATGATGCCTTGGCCACGAAAGTATGCTGCTGCCATAGCCAGTGTCTTGAAGAAGACCTTGAGGGCAGATGAAAGCCCGAATGGCAGAACTCTGTACTGGAAATGGTCTGAAGCCATTGTAAATCAGAGGAAGTGTCTGTGCACCGTGTGTATGGTTGTATGGAAATATGCATCTTGGAAGTCAAAGGCTACAAACCAGTCTCCCTCGTCCAGTGTCAGAATAATTGCCATGAGTGTGATCATCTTGTATCACTGTTTGTGGAGATATTTGTTTAGATGGCGGGGGCTGAGGATGGGTCTCCAGCCACATGTTCTTTTTTCCATGAGGAAGTAATTTGAGTAAAATCCCCTGACCTGATATTGCTCGGGTATCCACTCTATAGCTACTATGCGTAGGAGGTGGCATACCTCTTGACGGAGCAGGGTTTTGTGAGAGGGGTCCCTGAAGAGGGATGGGGAGGGCGGGGAGGTTTGGGGAGCTGAAAGTAGGGGAATGGAGTATCTGGACTTGATGATCTCTTGGACCCAGACTTCTGTGGTAATTGCTGCCCACTGATTGTAAAAAGGGTGCAAACAGTGATGGAATATGGTATGTTAGGAAGGCACTAGTGGAGTGGATATGTAGTGTAGGCCTTTGACCAAAGCCTCAAACCTGCTGCTTGGAGGCTTGATGGGTGGATGAGCGAGTGTTATTGACTCGTCAGCACTGAATTCTTAGCCTGGAGTGATTGTTGTTGAATGGCCTTTGATGTTGTTGCAGGCCAAATGTAAAGTCTCTATGTCTCTGATAGGGAATATACCGATTCCTACAATATGGAAGGTATATATCCCCAGAGTGCATAAGTCCTTGCTGGAGTGAAGGACTTCATCTGTTTTCGCCACAAAGAGCTTTTTTTTGTCAAATGGTAGGTCCTCCACTTTGGTCTGGAGCTCTTTGGGGACCTCTGCTGCTTGTAATCATGACATGCGTCTCATGACAATAGATGTTGCAGTTGCTCTCGCAGCCGTGTCAGCAGAGTCAAGAACCATTTGCAGTGCTGTGTGAGATGTAGGGTAGCCTTCCTATACTATAGATTTTAATAGCTTTTTTTTATCATCAAGAAAGTGTTGCATTAATTCTGTCAGTTTAGCATAGTTATCAAAGATGTGGTTGGCAAATAGTGCTGTATAGTTGGCTATGTGAAGCTGCAGCTTTGAGGAGGAATACGTTTTCCTGCCAAACAGATCTAAGTGCTTATGATCCTTGTCCTGAGTGGCGGATCTGTATTGGGGGGGTCTTAGATCTGTGGTGTGCCGCATCAACCTCTAGTGAATTTTGTTGCAGGTGAAGGAATAAAAAGTCCATGCCTTTGGAGGGGATGAAATATTTCTTGGCTGCCCGCTTGTTGATTGGCGGGACTGTGGCCGGTGTCTGCCAGACCTTGTCCACTGCTTTCAGAATTGCCTCATCTATGGGTAGTGCGAACCTTGACTTAGTGGAAGGATGAAGGTTCTTCAAAAGTGTGTTGTTTTTCTGGCACCTGTGATAATACCACCCCCTGGCTGATAGGAATCCTTTTGAACAAGTTCTGGAATTGCTTCAGGTCATCCTTTGGTGATAGGTCATCAGGGATAGCTGCCTCATCTGGCAATGAGGAAGATTTGTCAGTTGGTGATACATCAGGTTGGACGGCATCAGGGTCATCCACGATCTGTCCCTCCTCTGTGTCCAGATCTACCATTGGGGAAGGAGAGATGTGAGGACGTGAGAGAGGTATTGGCTTGTGGGCTGGTGTTGATGGTGACATGTGGGTGCCCAATGATGGTATGGAGACCAGTGGGGTGGGCAATGTAGGTGATATGACCAGTCAGGATACCACAGACGATGTGAGAATAGCACGGTTGGTGTCTATTGTAGGATGAATGAGGTCTGGTTGGAGAAGAATGTTGGGATGACATACACTTCGATGATCCCCTTTGTAGTTACTATAGTGTGACAGTACTGGTGACTGGTAGAGGAGGAGAGCCACAAACTGAAAAGGGGGATCAGGATCAGTGCCTCAAGGAGGAAGCATACAGGGATCTAGATTTGGTTCTGTTTGCAGCACTGGTGCATTGCATTCTTGCGTGCGTGCCGCAGGACAATGACGGCTCAGTGCAGGTACCTGCAGTGCCAGGGAGCACGGTGCCGATGGAGGTGGCACTGGTGCTAATGGTGATGGCACTGACTCTGGGCTTGGCATATGTGGCTGATTTTGATATAGCCTTCGTTGGCACTGAAGTCTTGGTCGGTGCCGGCAGTGCCGAAGTCTTATCCTGTTCCCTTACACTGGGTCTCTTCTGTGCTGTAGTAGTGGATGTTGCAGATTGCTCAGAGTGTGATTTCAAGTCTGTCACCAATGTGGAACAGGGGCATGTGGTACCCAAGGTGCCTGGCTTGTCTCCCGTACTAATCCATCATGGTAGGGAGCAGACTGGAGAGGCCCCTCTTTTGGTCAAGGGCTTATATGAGGGTGAGCTCATGGTTTTCTTCTGCTTGGTGGCAGACTCAGACTGATTGGTGTCTTCATTGTCTGTGGCTTGAGCGCCTTATCAAACAGCAACATGCGCAGCCTGAGCTCCCTGTCCTTGTGAGCTCTGGCTGTAAGGCTATGGCAACGGATGCGCTTCTGGAGGCCATATGCTTCTCCCAGGCAATGAATACAAGACCTGTGGCCATCTGAAGAGAGGGCATAGGGTCGTGGCACTTTTCACATTTCTTAAAACCAGGGGAGCCCGGCATTTTGCTGTTCTGCCGCTTTTGTGTGTCTTTTTTTTAAAAGGCACATCGGTAGCTATATATTGAGCAGGTCTTATTCTCTGAAAATTTTTGAAGATAATCAGTTTATCCTGTTTGTCTTTTCTGTTTGCTCTTCTAGTTTTGTCTCTTCTTTTTTTGGGGGGGATGAAGTTGAGGTCTGAGGACTGTGGCCCTCGAGGCTAGTGGCACACTGCTCCTCAGGTGCTGTTCCTTAGCTATTTACAACAATTATGAATAAAAAGTTTTTTCATATTTTAAAAGTAACTAATACTAAAATATAAAATTAACAAAGAACTAACAGTTTTAACTAAATACAATTCAAATCCTATCTATAGAGAACTGAAAATGAGGAGATGGATCGAGCTCCGTTTGCGACTGAGGGCGATCAAGAAGGAACTGAGGGGAGTCGGGCTGTGTGCACAAACTCCAAAGGGATGTGCCACTAGACGCTACTAGAAAAAGTCTCCAAGCTCGACACCAACAGTGGAGCATCCATAGGGACATCACTCAAAGAGGAACCTGAGCTATTTTTTTTTTTTACAGGAATTATATGGCAGAAGTTCCTTATTGTTTTCAAGTATCACTAGTAGCATACGAAAGTGCTAAGTGCTTGTTTAAATGCAACACCTGTGTGCTGAATCTCTTCTCCCTATTTTTTCAGTACTAAAAATAAAAAAGTAAGTAAAAAGACAGAGAATTAAATACCCTTCCTATTCTCCACCTTTTGGCGCTATCCATTTTTGTTTTTGCTCAACTCTAAAGTAACCCATTTCTCTTATCTAGATAGCTCTGTAAAAGATGGGTGTATTGTTCACCAACAGTGGCTTGGATGGAAGGTATATAACTTACCTCAGAATAAACTCAAAAGCTAGATCCAGGTGAGGTGCTTAGTGCATTATGTTCTGAAAATATACCTGGTGAAAGATACTAAAAGGATGGCATTCCTTATCTATAGCCACCTGTTAAACTAGTTTCTATTTTGCTTTAATGATATATAATATCCTTTTGATATTATTTAAATCCTTAGAGAGTATGGCTATTAAACCAGCACTATATATATTGCTAGTGTCACAAATTATATTACTTACAAGGAACAGGGTGGATTTAAAAAAGTTCAAATAATGCATTTCAACTGACTTTTTTTTTTAAACTCCCTCCAATGTAATTTATTTCAAACATTCTCAAACTGTGTGCATAGAAAGGATTCCATATATGTGGTTTTAGGGAAGCTGGAATATAGAAAACATCTGTAGATGTCTTCATATCTAATTTTCTTTAATTGTTCTGACAAATTAAACACAATATAATGAAAGCAAGAAATAAAACCAGACTCACTGTATATAGTTTTAACAGCTGTATTGCATACAATTTATCTGGATTGACTGACTGAAGACAATGGGTATGTTATGATGGAAAACAAAAAAAAACGTTTTTTTTCCTCCTATTAAGCATTCTTCCATCCAACATTCAAGCAGAGCCAATCCAACATCTGGAACACAAAGTTTATCATTACATTTAATTGAACATGCTAATTGAGACAAATCACTATCCCAACTGGATATATCCAAGGACGAGCACCTTTTTCATGATTTGCTATTTTGCAATTAGAAACCTTAGGGTGTGTCTACACTGCATGCACAGCTCGAAATAAACTACGTAATATGAGCTGCGTAGCTTATTTTGAGTCAATTTTGAAATAGCTTATTTCATTATCTACATAGCGCCAAATTTCAAAATAATCCGCTATTCTGAAACACCACTTACTCCTCATGGAATAGGTTTTCAGGGATGTTGGAATAGCAAGCCCATTATATTTCAAAATAACAGGTTTGCTGTTAAGATGTGGGATAGCTATTTCGGGATACCAGAGTCTGTATAGATGTAGCCTTACGGGGAAAGCAATGCTACCTGGAATAATATTTACTCCTGGATGGATTCCTCCCCAGAAACTGTGGATGGACAGCAACATGTGGCAATCAAGCTATGCCCCCCCCACCTGCCTGCTGTCCCGCAGAACCTGCTGCTCCTCATTCCAGCCCCCATAGCCTTGGGCAGCACTGTCATCTTTAGCTTCTCTCTGCCAATGTAAATCCAAAGGGAGAGTCCATCCCATGGCAACTCTTTAGATGCAATTAATTTATAATAAAACAAACCCAAACCCAAACCCACAAACACCAAGAAAGGGAGGCCAATAGCTACTTATGCTGCACATTAGGGAATGTATATCTGTTGTTACAGAATAGACTGAAAATTAGAATTGGTGGAAGTTTAGGCACAAAGTTTTCCAGAAGAATCAGACTATTTCAAGCTAGAGTTAGGAAGTTTTTAGGATTTCTCAAGCCTTGTAAAATTCTTTTTTTGATGACAAAATATGAAAATATTTTCTGATTTGTCCTAAATTTGTTTACACTCTGGTTGTGCAAAAATACTCAGGGATTTCTTGTTGGGACAACAGTTATCTTGCTTTATCTTCTTTCCACAATTCTAAAGACCACACAATATGCATCAACATGGGGTGAAATCTTGGCTTCACTGGAGTCAATGGGAGTTTTGCCATTGAATTCACTGGGGACAGGATTTAATCCATAATATAAAAAAGTGAAATCTCAACATGGAATGTGAAAGTTACTTTGTTATACAGTTTTATGTACATTGCAATAAATTTACAGATGCAGATGTATAGAAATATTTCTAGCTCGACAGAACAAATCCTGCTATTCATCATCACTGTAGTTAGCCTAAATCAATTCTCCACACTTCAAACACCTGGCCTATTCTTTTAGTCTGCTGATTCAGCAGTAAGTTTTATATCACCAACAGGTGTCTTTTAATAGGGCAGAGAGAGGAATCAATTTTTAATTATAGTTGTTTTGTCTGAAGGGTCCTTATCACAGATGATGATGATTGCATTTCTCTCAAATGTACCTCATTTAGAGGGACATCACTCATTTTAATCCCAAATTACCTACATCCCACACAAATTTTATTTTTTCCCTCTTTTATGGTTAACAATTATTTACATCTAATAGTCATGAAACTGATGTTCTAGTTATTTACACTAAAAAAAGGAATCCCACAGAATTTTAAGTTTCCTGCATAATTAATGTGTGTCCTTCATTTTGGATCTCTGTCATACATTATGTCTCACATTTGATCCTTAGTAGCTTGAGATGTATGGCGAGAATGGGAATACTGAAGAGACAGACACCAGAGAATGAATGTTCTATTTAGCACTGTACTCGAGATTTAAATTGTCCCTTGATATACGTATTCCTTAGTGCAAATGCATGTGCATTTTTCCAGTTGCTAACCACAATAATACTTCCATTTAGTCCTATGGTTGGATCAGCACATAACAGGCCATTTGTCATGATTTTTGACCCTGACTCATATCTACAAAGACATTTGCCAAATATAGACTATGAACTGTATCATTTATTCAAAATTTCAGGCTGAATTATTTCTTCTAGATTTCTGCTGAAATTTTTAGCACAAGTATAGTTGGAAAGAATTAAAATGATGGAAGAAGGATCTACAATTTTGCAGTGTTAAACAATAAGCTCTTTGGGGTAGTAAACCAGAGGTCTTGTTCTGTATGGCTATGTCTAGACAGCAGTGCTATTTCGGGATACTGGAAATATCCCGAAATAGCAATTCTGTGTCCTTAAACACACCCATTATTTCGAAATAACGGGCATGCTATTCCAGTATCCTGCAACCCTCATTCACGAGAGTTAAGGGACATGTCAGAATAGCACTTTATTTTGAAAACTGGTGCTTGTGCCATATTTCAAAATGAGCTAATTTTAAATTACCTTGAAATAAGCTATGCAATTTGCATAGTGCAAATTGCGTAGCTTATTTCGAGGTAAGGGTGCACCCTGTAGGACCTATCCCAATGAAGTTCCTGATCTGTTTGTAGTTTCTAAGAACTTTTCTAAAACACTTATGGGAACACTGGAAAAAAATCAGTTCTATAATAATAGGGTCATTTTTTCAGCAACATGTTTTGAGTTCCAAAATTTCATTCATTTTTTAAGTTCAGTATTAGTGTAATTCTAAAAAGAATGTTATGAAATATAAGATAAAAAGTCAAGGAACTAATATTACATTTGCTCTCATCACGTTGTCTACTCTGCTAGTGTGTTCTCTCTCTTCCCCCTACTCTCTATCTTGTCCATGTAAGACTGTATGCTCTTTGGGGGCAGGGACTGCCTACTTTGTGTACATACAGTGTCTAGCACAATGGAGGCCTCATGCTTGGTTAGACTTTAGGCATTACCATAAGAAACTTAATTAATAATTAGCAGTTGCAGGTAAACCCCAATGACTCTGAACCTGAACCTCAGGATGGTTTGAAAGGTATACCCAGCCCCTAAATATACTTCCAAAGTTGATCTATCATTTGCCCAATATATTACAGTGTGAGGTTGGCATTAGATACATTTTTTATCATATAACAATCTGAGGAAGTTCTGTAAATAATCTGTATGTTGAGCATCCTGGCAAAAAAACTAATTGTACTATTTTATAAGGTACATCTACACTACACCCAGATCTCGAAATAAGATACACAATTTGAGCTATGCAAATTGCGTAGGTTATTTTGAGTCAATTTCAAAATAGCTTATTTCAAAATTTGGCGCTGTCTACATAGCACTTATTTTGAAATAAATCACTATTCTGCAGCATCCCTTACTCCTTGTGGAATGAGGTTTACAGGGACGTCGGAATAGCAAGACCATTATATTTCGAAATAATGGGTACGCTCAAAAGATGCAGAATAACATATCCTGAAATAGTGCTGCGGGGTAGACATTGACTAGGAGGCCAGATTCACATTTCTACCAATCCACCATAGAATCTATGCATCAGCAAAATTATGTAGAGCAGTATATGGTCTAGAGGACTTTGCTTTCCACCATCCCTTGGTCTTCTGTTGAGTTTGCTTTCGACTAGAAATAACAGGAATAATCATGCAGCCATGACTGGGACACATTTCTATTTTGCAAAAGTTTTATTTTAAATGCTCCTTAAATTTTATTTTGAAAATTCTAAGGATTTAGAATCATCTTGATTTCTGGTAAAAGAGGATTTCACAGGTTTGATCTCCCACCAACAAAACCTTACCCTTCGTCTTTGAGAATTGCTTACTGAGCTTTGCTTATGATAGGGTTCCTGATGTGATAAATTGTGGAAAAGTGTCAGGGCTCAGCCCTTGCAGGACTCTGCATATTTATATTAGGACCTTAACGCTTATCTGGAAGCCAATATAGCTTGCAGAGCTGTGATGTGCTCTTGTTGGTATGTATTACACAGCACGTGGTCCAGTTTGTGTTCAGCCAGCTAAAATTTCCTAGTGTCCCCTGCTTTCACTTCCAGGAATTGATACTGGAACTCTCAAAATCCCCTACTGCACATAATTGCTTAAGATCTTAGTGCTATTTAAGCCACTTAGCTGTTGTCAGCCTAGCATTTGATTCTGAAAAATGAAGGGAATTTAGAATTTATTACAAACAATGATTATCTTACCTTACACCATATTTGTTAACAAAAATATTCATGTTTTTGAAGTACTGAAAATGTGGATGTTTTGAAAATTAAGTATTGAAGTTTTTCAGCAGGTGTGACAAATGCTTTATGGTATTGTAAATTATGTGCAACTTTTTGCCTCTTTCAGACTACAGTGGTTTCTCTGGTAAGAACAGTGTGTAACAGGTACATCATTTTACTTGCTGAAACTTTAGCTTGCATACACATTGCTGCAGAAGAACCCATGCTGCACCATAATACAGCATATACATTTCAACTAGATTGCTTTGCTTCCATAACACTCTGCACTCTAAAATATTTCCCCTGAGAACTACACAAGAATTTGCATTCAAGAAAACTCTGAATTCAAAAGAATGGCAGGAATATTTAAATAAAAAGCTCCTTGAAAGCAGGTGAAGTGGAAAAGCCCTGCCAAGTATTGGCACCTAGCATGGAAATGATAGCTTTAGCACTCATACATTTTAAAATTTGATTTTTCTACAACCTCGATAAAGATCAGGTTTTTAAGGGTAACATTTATAAGTGGCTCTCAAGATAAACTCTGTGCTGAGAAATTTGGGGTTTTTCTATAATAATCTCTATACTTGTGAGTTGAACATCTAATCTATATATGGTTTGCAGATAAGCATACACAAGGTTGATTTTAAACATACATTTATGTTTATTATATTTTGCTGCTCCACTCTCTTAAAATGGTGGCTTTAGGAAAAGCTGCTTTGGCAAGCAATTGCAAAGATTCCTGTGGAGAAGAAGTGAAAAGACTGGGCATACAAACAAGGGCTGCTGCCATGTTCAAAGCACAGGGGATAGTTCAGAGAGCAAAATGCCTTCCTAAGTAAATGGGTTTCAGGCAATTTCAGTGTTAAGATAACATCATTAAGAGTAGAACAGATTGTGCTCAAACCCTGCTGTTTATAATTAACACATTGCTTCCAAATACTCCAGGGTCCCTGGTAAATAGTCCTCTGCTCAGATCTACCCAGACCAATCAGAATATTTTCATCAGATTGCATGCTGGGCCAACACCTGTTTGGACAAATCGAGTAGAGCCAAAATACTCTTCTCCCTGGCCAGCTAAGTAGATAGAGGAACACAGCTTGCTTTAGTTATTGTCACAGTGTCCATATGGCTGAGAGGCTTGTTTTCACAAGAAATCGTACAAGTACTTTATTATGTCGAAGTTCACGGTCCTGTAAACAAAAACACAGTATTTTAGAACAATAAACCCTACAGTGCTTGAGTGTAACCTGTTTGGTGACAATGCACAAAAGACACTCTTTGCAACAGATAGCAACCAACTCCTCAGAGATAAATACAATACAAAGGCATTAAAATTACAGTGTATATATAAAGATACCATTATTTATGGTATTCATGTTTTTTGATTGTTTAAACTTAAGAAGAATTTAATATATCAATAAAGTAATACATCAATAAAGTAATCCCTTACCAAGGATTTAAAGATTGAAAGTAAGAAATTTTAGGCTGTAAAAATAAACTTAGATCTAAGTTGACAGCAATTTATTTCTTTAGCTTGGTAAACATGATACACTAGTTGGAGATGCAGAACAGCAATCTTTTAAGCTATTAAACATTTGTTCTTTTTCCAAACCACCTGTTTTAGCATTATGTACTGCATAACTCCTTCATCTGTACTAATTTGCAGTCTGCGTTCTTTCAGTCTTGACACTAGTTGACCCATGTTCATAGCTAAATTTGAAAAATCCAAGAATGCTACTCAATAGGATAGAAGATTGTAATGTATACTTTTGTACTTTTAGGGCAGGCAGAATGAAATAGCAGTGGAATAAAACATACAATTAATTTTTTCTTGAAACTCATTCTGCTGTACAATCTAACATTCAGATTTTTGGTGTTACTATTTGAATAAATGACCAAAATTACTGGATATAATGACAAGTATAAAATTAAAAAAAGTATTCAGTGCTGCAAAAATAGCTGATTACAATGCAAAGTAAAGATTAACAAATTGGATGTCTTATTTGTCAGGCCATTCATTTCATATTCTTAGCTCACACATCACTTTGCAATCTACATTTTTAAAAACTTTCTACAAAGTACTGTATTGGGCACAGTCAATTCAGAAAATCCAGAGATATATAAACAAACCTATGTCTTTTGAAGTCTACTTATTAAAACCAATAAAAAAATCTGAATAAAATGAACGACGGCAGTATCATATTCTGTAATGTCACGCACAGGTACAAGTACCTTATTATAAGGTTTTCTACTGTAACATTTACTCTCTTGCAAACATTAACCATATCAGCTACTAAATGAAAGAAAAACTTGTAATTGTGTCATTGCGATTAGTACCAGTAGTGAATGTATGAGAAGACGTGTCAAATTCAACATACACAAAAGCTTCCTCCTACAGTTGCAAACCTAGGTTTTAAAGTTGCAGATATCTGACTGCTAGTTTAAAACTTATAACAACATGTGTGCCCCTTACTTTCAAACAACAACAACAGTAATAGCATGAGACAAACAAAAAAGGAGTTTGTCTGCAGAGGGTACAAAGATCCACTGAGATATTTTAGAATGAAGTGATAAATGGAACTCTGCAGTGAAAAAAATGACTGCACAGAAGTGTGCTGACCATGTAGGAATCCTACATGAAGGTGAACTGTGACTATATGGCTCTCTCCAAAGGAAACTTTGCAAAATTTGTTTTTGAAGCAAAAATGAAAAGGGAAATTGTTTGTTTTTTACTTGTAGAATTGCAACATGAAAACTGAAGGGCTTGAATGACAGAGAATTTTTTAGTCTCTGCCCTTTCAGTACATCAGGCTTGCATTAGGAAATATGCTGGGTAATGGAGATGAAAAACCAGATGACTTACACATCTGGGACTTTATTCACTAGCAATTTGTTTTAGCACTATCACATTAAGGTAGGAGAAATCAGTAGCCTGCTTGAGACCCACTTTGGCTGTGGCGGTGAATAAGCTCTTTTACCTCTACTGATGATAGGAAGACTTCTCCACAACAGGCAGAAGCAGGCAGATCAAGTAGAAACTAAAGGCAGGCACACCCTTACACAGTGCACAATCTGCTGCAGTTTGCAAATGAATCTTACACGATCACAGAGATGAGTTTCACCCAGCAGCTGGCACGAAGGAGTTTATGCAGGAAAAAATCTCTTACATGTAAGCTTACAGTACCAACCAATTTCTTTTGAAACTATGGCCTGTCACTATTATAAAAACATGACAGACAGTGGAATGGAAAGGAGGCAGAAATAATGGAAACAAGATAAAGAAACACACAAGGAAAGGAAGTGAGAAAGATGTCAGAAGAAATAATAAAGCATACCATTTAGAAAAAACATCCAATCTTGTTTTAAAAATTGTCAGTGATGGAAATTCCGCCATGATTTTTGGTAATGTTTCAACAGTTAATTATTAAAAATGTACACCTTATTTCTAGTCTGAAATTATCCACCTTCAACTTCCAGCCTTTGGAATGTTATATCTCACTGCTTGATTGAAAAGCCCTTTATTAAATATCTGTTCCACATGTAGATACCTATGGACTATTCTCAAGTTAACACTAAACATTCTCTTTTGGTAAGCTAACTAGACTGAACTCCTTTACTCTAACTCTTTAATAATTCTCCTGGCTCTTTTTAAAACCCTCTCTAATTTATCAACATCTTTTTTGAACTGTGAGCATCAGAACTGGATAAATATTCTAAGAGTGGTCACAACAAGTGCCAAACATGGATAAAATAACTCCTACTTGAGATTCCTCTGTTTATGGATCCCAGGATCACATTACCCCTTTTGGCCACAGTGTTCCAGTGGGAGCTAATGTTTAGCTGATTATCCACTACCCCCAAATATTTCTTATGGAGAATCCACACAACCAAGCCCATTATTTCAAAATAACAGGCTGCTTATTTCAAAATCTATATGCCTGCTTTCCTCGGGGAATAATGCTAATTTCAAAATAGCGTTAGTGTGAACACTCCGGTACTGCTATTTTGAAATAACTCCTCAGAGTAATTCGAATTAAATTACTCCCTAGTGCTTCCTGGGGCTCTAAGTCGAGGTACCGTGTCCACATTAACAAAGCCGGGCTCAGACTAATTTTAAGGCTTCCCCAAAGTGGGGACATGCTATTTCAATTTTGTAAAATTGGGAGTTAAGTCGAGTTTAGTTATTTTGAAATAATTTCCTAATGTAGACATGCCCTCAGAATCATGGCTTCCTATGATAGAGTCTTCTATCTTGTAAGTATGGCCTACATTCTTTGTTCCTCGATATATACATTTAGCCATATTAAAATGCATATTGTTTGCTAGTGAGCAGCTTTCAAAATGATCCAGATCACCTGAATTATGAACTGTTCTCTTCATTATTTATCACTCTACCAATTTTTTGTCATCTGCAAACTATCACTGATGATTTAACATTTTCTTCTAGATGATTAATAAAAATGTTAAATAATTTAGGGCCAATCCCTGCTGGGTCCCACTAGATACACACAATCCACTCAATGACTCCTTGTTTACAATTACATTTTCAGGCTTATCAGCTACTATCTAGGTAATTGTACAGCCCCATCACTGTAGCATCTCAGCATGTCCAACTATTTGGAAACAGACAATCTTTCCCCTTCTTTCATCACAAAAATTGCATGAATAGAATTGTGTGAGCATGCAAGTCATACTGGCAGACAGCTGAGCTAACGAGCTATGTATTTTGTATTGAGTTCTGAAAGTGGTGAAAACTGTGATATCTGCTCACACCTGCAAGAGCGCTCCAGAGTATAGGTCCTGTTCCTGTGCTCCGTGCCTCCCTATGCTGTCATGGTTCCAGTGGAACATAGTTTTGGTGGGAGGTTATGTAGCAGAGAGAGAGAGAGAGAAAGAAAGAGAGAGAGAGAGAGCACAAATCTCTCAAGTGGCTTGGTTCAATTCAATGGAGCACTTTGTGAATATTAAGATACAGTCCTTGAACTGGATTCTATTCACTGCAGAACCGGTGCAAGGAGTGGAGCATAGCGTAGTTGTGTTCACAACAATCTGTGCTGCAGATGACCCAATCTCTGTGTGTGAATATATTACATAAAATAATTGGGAGTTTTTTCCAGACATCATTCATGTGCTTAATTCCTATGCATAGTGAGTTGCAATAATGAAGCCTGGAGGGCAGGAGGTTGAGGCCTTATTTTCTAACCAGTTGCATACTGAACTGGGTATTTTTGCTGCCAAGGCTATTCAGGAATCCAACAACATCAAGTCCAAACGAGTTCAAGACTATGAGTCACAATCTAAAGGCAGGTTCCCTCAACTGCTGGATGTGTTAGAGACAGACAGTTCTTTGAGGTGCTTCCTTTCCTCCTGCAAGCATCTCATATCTTGCCTGGGCTAAGTTTTGGGTAGCTGCTCCTCATCCGAGAGCTGATTCTGTATTTGATTTGACACAAAAAAGGTGGAGGATAGGAATATTGATATTTGATGCAAAGGATACATAGGGATGATTGAAGTCTAAGTACTTACAGACACATCTTCCTGGGCTGTTTCACCAACTCTCACTGCTTTGTATAGCTAGTGACTAGCATGGGGAGAGCTTGAGCTTTGTGAGAAACCATAGGTACATGAGGGCTCCAGAGGAACAGATTTTTTTTTTGCTAGCTTGATTTAGCTTATATAAATTGGCGATCAAAGAACATATATAAGAATTCTTATAATCTTATGTTGATTTTTATTTACTTTTGGCAACAAATTTTGTATTAAGTGCTAAATATTAGCTAGAGTTGGGCTACCAAAATGTGGTTTGTGGCAGTGAAGTGGCTCAACATTTTAGAGCAGTATTTTCATGGAAACAGTACTGATCTGCATTAGGGACAAAAAGTACATTATAGTATCACAATTGGGGTTCTGACTTAAGTTTGATAAAATAAACCCTACTTAAAATTGAATGAGCTAAACATATCTATCTGTAATTCCGCTAACAATACAATGCAGTTTCTTTCCTAAAGGCTCGTATTTTGTTGAAGCTAGAATGCTTTTTGTAGCGAAAACCCAAGGATCAGGAAAAAACACACACCCTGGACTTATATGAAACCAAAATTTTGGGTGATACTGGCTTGCCCTCCCTCCCCCCTTTTTGGTTAACAATTTAAGTGATCAGTATAACCTGATTATTCGGTATACATCATCAGGGATTTCTGTTTTACTTTTTTTTGTATAATCTTTTTCTTTTCTTTAACTCCTCATAAGACTTATACTTTGTTGTAGTCTGAATTTGATAGGTCTGTATTTGCATAGCTTTTTCTTTTGATGATCAATCATCTTGTGTTTCTGATTTGCTTGTTACAGTGAGTTCCTTCCCCATTGCAAAAACAGAATAGGAAAAAAAAACCCCAAAATGTATTTTAAGAACAATCCAAGGATATTTATATTTAATAAATAAGTCTTGATTTCAGAGAGATGCATTTTGGACATAATTATGTGGTTAGTTAGAATTTGTAACCAGAAATCTGTTAACAGATTGCTATTCAAAGCCTTTGGTGTTTTATTTTTCATTAGTTTTTAAACTAATCTAAAGTAAATTAAAAAGATAATATTCCAATATTCTTGTTAGATATTATGCAAATTTCTACCCTATTATTTTTCTACACAAGTCCACATCAATATTTGAAGACTCACTAATGTTGCAACCTGAACCTAATATATTTCACAGGATACCTCCTCAGAATTTCAATCTATTTTTAAAGTAATTTTGAAAAATTCTGATAACTAAGCCCAGAATGATACAAAGATCAAAAGGTCAGAGTAACATGACAAAAATAGATTCCTTAAAATTTTGCAAGGCCTCTCGGTGTTGCAGGAATAAAAAGGGGAAGTTACTCACCTTGTGTAGTAACGATCATTCTTCGAGATGTGTCCCCATGGGTGCTCCACTCTAGGTGTCGGGCTCGTCCCGGCGCCGCTGATCGGAGGCTTTTCGTAGCTGTGGTCGGCCGGACCGCGCATGCGCAGCAGCCGCCACGCGCCGTTCACGCCGTTTCTCCCGTCGTGTGGTCCGGCCCCTCCGCCAGTTCCTCTCACCGTCCGGAATCTGTAACGAGACAGGAAGACAGACCCAGAGTGGGGAGGAGGGCGGGACATGGAGCACCCACAGGGACACATCTCGAAGAACGATTGTTACTACACAAGGTAACTTCTCCTTCTTCTTCGAGTGGTCCCCGTGGGTGCTCCACTCGAGGTGACTACAAAGCAGTAGTCAAGATGCGCACCAGGTCAGAGATTGTCTGCAGAGGCTAGAACCGCAGATGCTACTGCCGCGTCTGAAGCCCAGCGCCGTACTATAGCGTAATGATGCACAAAAGAAGTGCTAGAGGACCAGGTGGCTGCCCGGCAAATGTCGCTGAGAGGGACGCCTCGGGCAAAGGTGGTAGAGGTGGCAACCGCTCTAGTGGAATGAGCAATAGGCTGAGAAGCGAGTGGCTTTCCTTTCAGTGAATGACTTGTGATGCAAGTAGTAATAAGTCTAGCTATACGTTGACTGGAAAGAGGGTTGCCTCTGGAACGCTGCGCTATCGACACGAGCAGCCTGCCTGTACGTCTCCATGAGCGAGTTCTCTCTATGTAAAAGGAGAGAGCTCGTCGCACGTCGAGCATGTGTAACAAGGTCTCTGAGGGAGAAGCATGTGGCTTAGGATAAAAGGCGGTTAAAACTATAGGCTCGTTGATATGAAAAAACGTATTGACTTTGGGGATAAACGCCGGATGTAGGCGCAATGCCACTGTGTCCTTTGAAAAAGATGTGTAGGGAGGGCTTGCCATTAACGCCCCTAGCTCGCTGACTCTGCGTGCCGAGGTAATCGCTAATAGGAAAACGACTTTCATTGTTAACATTCGCAGCGATATTGACGCCAAGGGCTCAAAGGGAGGACGAACGATTGTGCGCAGGACCAAATCCAGGCTCCAGACTGGCGGAGGCGGTCTGTGAGGTGGGTGCATGTTCGTCAGTCCCTTCAAGAATCTTTTCGTGGTTTGATGGGAAAAAATCGAGGAACCTTGCACCGGTTCATGGAAAGCACTGATCACTGCTAAGTGAACTTTCAGGGTTGACATGGAGAGGCCAGAATCGTGAAGCTGGAGGATGTAATCCAGGACCTGCCGCAACGGAGAAACAAGGGGTTGCGTGTTTTGAGTTTGACACCATTGAGCAAACCTGTGCCACTTCGCCAGGTAAGTTTTTCGAGTGGAAGCTTTCCTGCTGCTCATCAAATTTGTCTTGACTCGTTGTGAACAAAGGTGCTCGTCATCTTTGAGCCAGTTATCAGCCATGCTGTGAGGTGGAGTGAATCGAGTCTGGGATGCAGGAGAGCCCCTTTCTCCTGTGATAACAGGTCTGGGTGAAGAGGGAGTGTCCATGGTGGGCATATTGACATCCTGTGCAAGAGTGGGTACCACGGCTGCCTCGGCCATGCCGGGGCTATCAGGATGACTGTCGCCTCCTCGAACATTATTTTCTCGAGTGTCCTTGCGACTAGGACTGTCAGGGGAAATGCATAAAGGAGCGATCTGTGCCAAGTGGTCAGAAGAGCGTCGCCCAGAGAACCCCTTCCCATTCCCGCTCTGGAACAGAACCGGGGACACTTGGCATTGTGTGTTGTGGCAAAGAGGTCTACCATTGGCGTACCCCACCTGCGAAAGATGTAATGTAGTACGTCTGATCTTATCTCCCACTCGTGATCCACAGGGAATCATCTGCTCAACGAATCTGCAGCGACATTACTGATGCCAGGTAAGAAAGACGCTGTGATGGTTACGTCGTTCCTTATGCACCAATTCCAGGACCGCACTGCTTCGGCGCAGAGGGAACGGGATCTGGCGCCTCCCTGTCTGTTCACATAGTACATCGCCGCCACGTTGTCTGTGAATATCCTGACTGTGGTGTGCTGTATGCGTGGGAGAAAATGCTTGCATGCCAGAAAAATGGCACGTAACTCCAAGAGATTGATGTGATAAGTCTTCTCTGTGGAGGACCACCTGCCCATAACGCGGTCGTTGTCCATATGTGCACCCCAGCCTATGAGAGAGGCATCTGTTGTTATAAGCACAGAGGGCTGAGGACGACGGAACGGGACTCCCGAAAGGAGGTTTCCTGTATGCTTCCACCAACGCAGGGAATCGCGGATGTATGGCCGCACAGTGACCGTCTTGTGAATGCTGTGCTTTTGCGGTACGTATACCCTCGCTAACCAGTGCTGAAGATCCCTGAAGTGAAGTCTGGCATGAGGGACAACAAAGGTGGTGGACGCCATGTGGCCCAGAAGACGAAGGCACGTATGGATGGATACAGTTGGAGCGGTGTCGAGGACCTTCACTAGTTCTTGTATCAAGTGAAACCTGTCTAGAGGTAAGTATGCCCTTGCCGCGATAGGACTGCCACTATGAACTTTATATTTTGTGTGGGAGAAATGATCGACTTCTGTTCGTTTATTATAAGGCCCAGAGAATCGAATGTGTTTTTGGTCAATGAGATCATTCGCATGGTCTCCTGATGCGTTGGCGCCTTTAAGAGACAATCGTCCAAATAAGGGAATATGAGAACATGCTGGCGACAGAGATATGCAGCGACGACCGCTAAAGTCTTTGAGAAAACTCTGGGAGCCGACGCCAGGCCAAACGGGAGGAACCTGTACTGGAAATGGTCGTTGTTTATCACGAAGCGCAAGAAGCGTCTGTGCGCCGGATGAATCGTAATGTGAAAGTATGCGTCCTGCAAGTCGAGGGCCGCAAACCAGTCATTGTGATTCAGAGACGGGATTATTGTGGCCAGAGTCACTATCTGGAAACATCTTTTCTCCAGATAACGGTTGAGCCAACGCAGATCAAGAATCGGCCTCCACCCTCCTGTCTTCTTTTGCGTCAGGAAGTAGTGCGAATAAAAGCTCTCCCTTTGAACTCTTTTGGGACTCTCTCTATGGCTCCGATAGCAAGTAGGCGTAGAGCCTCCTGTTCCAAAAGAGTCTCGTGAGAGGGGTCCCTGAAAAGGGACGGCGTTGGTGGATGGGTAGGGGGTATAGACGCAAAGGGGATGGTGAAGCCTGATCTTATTATTTCCAATACCCATTTGTCGGTGGTTACTTCGGCCCAACGATTGTAATAAGGCCGAAGGCGATGATGAAAAATGGGTATGGTATCAGCAGTGATGGCCACGGCGACTGGTGAGGTTGCGCCCTCGACAGGCGAGTCAAACCTGCTGTTTTGAGTGTGGTATGTTGGTTGCCCTAGATGGTTGCGGACGTCTATGCTGCGGTCTTTGTTTGGATCGAGTCTGATCAAAAGGCCGAAGTTGTTGTCTTTGGAACTGAAAGTCATATCGCCTCTGATAGGGGAAGTACCTTCAGCGACGGAATGGCGATATGTACATGCGAAGCGTACATAGGGTCATACGCGAGTCCTTTCCAGTGTGTAACACCTCATCAGTTTTGTCCACGAATAATTTCAATTTGTCGAAAGGAAGGTCTTCGACTTTCGCCTGCAAATCCCTAGGGGCGCCCGCAGCAGCCAACCATGATGCTCTACGCATGGATATTGCGGTAGCTATTGATCTTGCGGCAGTATCCGCAACATCCATGGCTATCTGTAGACTAGCTCTAGAGCAAGCGTACCCCTCCTGTACCACGGCGCGGAGTATGGCCTTGTCTGCTTCGGAAGCATTCTGGGCAAGCCCTGCCAACTTAGCGATGTTATCGAATCCATGGTTGGACAGAAGTGCCGCGTAATTGGCAATGCGAAGAAGGAGGGTGGACGAAGAATAAACTTTACGACCGAAGATGTCTAGTTTTTTGGCCTCTTTCTCCACTGCTGCATTTTTCACCTGTGGATTCTTGGCACCGTTAAGGGCTGCATCCACTACCAGAGAGTTTGGCTGGGGGTGGGCAAAGAGACCCTCCAAACCCTTGGAAGGGACGAAATATCTCTTTTCCGCCCGCTTTGATGTAGATGGGGTGGAAGCTGGGGTGTGCCAGATTTCCGAGGCTGGTTCGAGAATGGCCTCATCAATCGGTAGTGCTGCTTT
The DNA here is from genome assembly GCA_032595735.1 of Pelochelys cantorii. Classification (NCBI taxonomy): domain Eukaryota; kingdom Metazoa; phylum Chordata; order Testudines; family Trionychidae; genus Pelochelys; species Pelochelys cantorii. The sequence goes on along the minus strand of CM064326.1, from coordinate 323,410,061 downwards.
CGACTGCTGTCTCGGGTGTAAATTTTTCAGCAGCTTGTATTGCTTGGTCTGCACGTCTGCCAGCTGAACATTCTGTGTCTGTGCTACCTGTTTAAAGAGATCCTGGAATTCTTGACCGTCATCTGGGGGTGAAGTGTCCCCTTGAAAGATGGCCTCGTCTGGGGAGGATGACGAAATGTCAGCTGGAGATACTGTGCGCGGAGGGGCATCATCATCGTCCGAAATCTGACCCTCCTCTGGTTCAGACATCTGAAGAGGAGGAGGAGGAGGAGCAGCCATCGGAAGCTTGGGCGATGGGGCTGTCTGTTGGAGTGAACCCACCGGGGACTGTCGTCTAGCCAGAGACGCACGGCAACAGCAAGAATGGGAAGGAGAACGAGATCTTGTATAGTCATGAGAATAATAATAATCTCTCCCCCCATGGCGATAGGAACAGTCGGGAGACAGCCTCCTGGACGAATGGGCACTGCTGTATCTACTGGGGTAAGACCCTGAAGGTGAACAAGTTGGTGAACAAGATCTACTAGTAGGCATCCCATAATGTGGTAAGGGGTGCCTGTACACAAGTATAGTGAGGCCTCGAATGCCGGTGCGGAGAACGTGGGCTGCGGTGATAATGAGGCTCTCGCGGAGAATGGTACCATGGAGGGGATGGAGACGGTGCCGAGGAAAACCATCGGTGAGGGAGATGGGGACACCCCTCTCGGAACCGATTTCCTTTGAGCCTTTGTAGGAACGGCTGAAGGCATGGTGTGGGTCTCATCAACCGAGGAATGTTTTGAGGCTTGATCCTCATCGTCCAAAACCAGTATTGGGGAGTGCCGTACCGATGAAGCTGGGGAGACTAACTCTCCTACCGGTGCCTTATGCGGAACCAAACTGCGGTGATCCATTGGTGCTGTACTTGGTTTCTTAAGTGTTTGTGGTGCCGCCTCCGGTACCGCAGTGTGGCTGTCACTCGGCACCGTATCTGGCACCGTGGGCGTTCGGTGCCCTGGTGCCAACTGGGCTGTCGGTGCCGTCGGTTGAAGCAGTGCCGGCCTCGGTGCCGTATCATGCCTCCCGTGCCGTTGCACCGTCAGTGCCGAGGTCCTCAGATCCGGCACCTGCGTAGGCGGCTGCCTGTGAGTCGGAGGAGCCGGTTTCTTCCCCGCAGCCTTAATAGCGCTCGAAGGCACAGGCACCAAAGAGGCGCGCACCAAAGGTTTATGCCTCTCAGATTTTTCTTTCGCGGGCTGACGGCCCGTTCCAGAGGTGCCCGGTTGGTCACCCTCACTGACTTTAGACAGAGGGGCCGCGGCCAGGGATCGCGCCGGGGAGGCTTTCTTCCCTTTCTTCACGGTCGACTCCCTCGGCGGTGGCGACCTCCGCTTGCGCTCCATAGAGGGGTCCCCTTGACCTGTTTCAGAAGGCTGCAGAGCCTTATCAAAGAGGATGAGCTTGAGCCTCATGTCTCTGTCCCTACGTGCCCTGGCCGTTAATTTCGAACAGTGGGCACACTTGTTCGGTATATGGGACTCCCCCAAAGCGTATACATGCGTCATGGCCATCGGACGCTGGCATGGGGTCTTTACATTGGGAACATTTCTTAAATCCCGGTGAACCAGGCATTTTGATTCAACAGGATTAAAATAATAATAAACTAGAACTTATCAACAATAACAGTAACACTGACTAACTGCGTCTAACTTTAGCTTTTTTTGTTGTTGTTTTGTTTTAACTAACAACTAACTAACTAACTAACAAACAATAACCTGAAGAAAACTAATGAAAATTTGAACTTTTCCATTGAAAAGGAGCTGCCTCTGAGGAGAGACAATGGAGCTCCGTCAGCAACCTAGGACGGTTGAAAGGAACTGGTGGAGGGGCCGGACCGCGTAACGGGAGAAACGGCGCGCGGAGGCTGCTGCGCATGCGTGGTCCGGCCGACCACAGCTATGAAAAGCCTCTGATCAGCGGCGCCGGGACGAGCCCGACACCTAGAATGGAGCACCCATGGGGACCACTTGAAGAAGAAACTACAATTACAGATTTTGAGCCACATCTGCCAAGCAAAAACTGTGTCGCAACTGAAAGCAAGTAGAAAATAAAAGCCTCCAAAATAAAACAACATAATACGGGGAACATTTTTAAAGAAATTCAAATCAATTGAACTAGGCTGATTTTTTTTTTAATATTTTGGACTAACATAACAAATTGTAATAGCTCAATGGATAGCAATGGCGAAATTATTTGATAGGAACACACTGACCATGTTTTTAAAATGAAATACTGCAAAATATGAAAAATTCTGTTCAATCAGAATGCCTAAATAGCTTTAGGGAAGAAAATAAAGAGCTAATATAACAGCTCCTTTCCCATGTTTCAAATTTAAAATAATCCGGGTACAGAGATACATTTGTATCACATTGTATGAGTAGGCTTTATAGAAATTAGCAAAGCAATGCTGCTATATCCTTCTTGTGCCTGAGCATCAGAACATTTATATGGGGAAACAAATGCAGAAAACAGCAAACTGAATCTGGACACTCCAAATCCCGGTAAAGAAAAGTTACTCACTCTGTGCAATAAGGATGTTCTTCGAGATGTGTGTTCCTGTGGGTGCTCCACTGTTGGTGTTGGGTTTGTCCTGGCAGCAAAGATTGGAGATTTTTACAGCAGTGTCCAGTCGGGCTGCGCATGCACGAGAGGTACATCTTGTTCCCGCTTTTGAAGTTAGCACGCACAGCCTGATTCCTCTGTTTCTTCTTTGATGCCCTCCTGGCAAGTTGTTAGTGCCCAAAGAAGGGAGGAGAAAGGGTAGTGGAGCAGCCATGGGGACACACATCTCAAAGAACCATTGTTACTGCACAGAATGAGTAACTTCTCTTTCTTCTTCAAGAGATGTCCCTGTGGGTGCTCCACTGTTGGTGACTGTGTAGCAGTGCCTAGTGAGATGGTAGCTGGGCTTGGTCCAGTTGTTACAAGCCATGGAGAAGACCGCCATAGCTCCTGTGGTGTCCATTGTCGAGCATGTTGGAATCACACAGTGCTTCATGAACGTGTGGTTAGATGACCATGAGGCTGCTTAACAGGTGGTAATGCAGGATGTTATTAGTTTTGATATGCTCTGGGAAGAAAGTGGTTTTCCCTTGGACCTTTCGGCTATAGATATGATCAGCCTCTGTAATTGTTGAGAAGACTGTGTCCTGTCTAAATAGAAGGCAATGGCCCTTCTCACATCCAGCGTATGTAATATGGCTTCATCCCTGGGGTGATGAGCTATCAGGTAGAAAGTGGAAAGGACTATGGGTTCATTGATATGAAATTCAGAACAAACTTTGGGTAAGGAGCGGTGGAATCACAGAATAACTTTATATTTGTGAAAGGTTGTGTATGGAGGTGAAGACATGAGAGCCGTGAGTTCACTAACCCTCCTTGCAGACGTGATTGCCAACAGAAGCACTGTTTACATGGTGAGAAAGGTTAGTGATGAAGTTGCCATTGGCCTGAAGGGTTGTTTTGTGAGTGAGTGAAGAACCAGCTCTAAATCCCACATTGGGGATATGGGTGTCCGTGGTGGGTGAAGGTTCTGTAGGCCCTTCCAAAACCTCTTTGAGATGGAGTGGGCAAATATGGAGAATCAGTCTATAGGGGGCCAAAAGCCATGATCGCAGCCAGCTGAACTTAGAGTGATGAAAGAGACAATTATGTTGTTTCAGGTGCATAATGTATTCCAAGATGAAATGGAGCAGAGCCGTAGATAGTTGGACTCCCTTCTGGGTGCACCTCTGTGAAAATTGTTGCCATTTGTAGAAGTAAATATTACATGTAGTTTGTCTTCTGCTATATAGTAGTACAGTTCTCACTTGTTGCGAGCACTGTTGCTCAGTTTCTGAGAACCAGATAGATACCATGACGTCAGGTGCAGTGTTTGTGGCTGGGGATGAAGAATCGCGTCCTTGCTCTGGGAGAGGAGGTCCAAGCGGGTCGGAAGTGGGCAGGGAGGTTGTAGAGACAGTTGATAAAGACATGGAAACCACGTCTGCCGAGGCCAAGCTGGGGCTATTAGAATTACATGGGAACTACAGGGATCAGAGGGACAGGAGGGAAGGTGTAAAGCAGGTGAATATCCCATGGGAATAGCATTGCATCTCCCAATGAGTTGTGCCCTATGCCCACTCTTGAGCCGTGTTGGGGGCATTTGTAATTTTCGCTGGTTGCAAAGAGGTCTATCTGCAGCCGCCCCCAACGTTGAAATAGATTTTGGGTAACCTGATTGTGCAGTTCCCATTCGTGCTCTGTGGCAAAGTGGCAGCTGAGGGCATCGGCCATGGTATTCTTGTTCCCAAGTAGGTATGCTGCCATGATAATTATGTTGTGGCGGATACACCAATTCCAGAGCTGAACTGCCTCTGCACATAGGGTAGGGGATCTGGCGCCCCCTAGGAGGTTGATGTAGAACATTGTGGTCATATTGTCCGTGAAGATACGCACCAAGGAACCCCAAAATGTGTGGAAGGAAGTGTTTGCAGGCATTGTGAACTGCTCAAAGCTTGAGCAGGTTGATGTGGAGCCTGGACTTGTTGCTGGACCACTTCTTTTGGGCATATTGTTGCTGGAAGTGGGCACTCCAACCTAGAAGAGATGTATCTGTAATGATTCGTTTGGATGGCTGATCTCGGTAGAAGGGCTCCCCATTGCAGAGGTAAGGACTTTCTGAAGAGGTGAAATGTGTCTGTGGATGAGGTGTCTGGTTGGTGTATAGACTGAGGCAATCCAGTGTTGGAAACATTGAAATCATAGTGTGGCATATGGGATGACATGTGTGGTAGCTGCCACATGCCCCATGAATTTGAGACAAGTTAGAATAGGCACAGTTGGGCTGGTGGTCATGATTGTTACCAGGCTTTTTATAGTTTCGAAACGTTGACTGGGGAGATAGGCGCATGCTATCATAGAATCTATGTGAGCCCCTATGAGCCCTATGTGGGGTGTAGAGTGGTTTTTTGTTCGCTGATAATGAATCCTAGAGACTGAAGGAAGGTCTTTGTGAATCTGATCCTATCCTTTGTGGTGTGCTGGGAGGAACCTCAGATGTGGCAATCATCCAAATAAGGGAAGACTGTGATGCCTTCTCATCGAAGGTACGCTGCTGCAACTGCCAGGGTCTTGGAGAAGACTCTGAGGGCAGAGGAGAGTCTGAATGGCAGAACTTTGTATTGAAAATGGTCTGATGCTACTGTAAAGCATAGGAAAAGTCTGTGTGTGGGATGTATTGTGAAATGGAAGTATGCATCTTGGAGATCAAGGGTTGCAAGCCAGTCCCTCTGTCTAGTGCAGGAATAATCGTGGTGAGTGTAACCATTTTGAAGCACTGCTTGCACTTCAATTGAAGGAGGTCTAAAATAGGACTTCAACTCCCTGTTCTCTTTTTGGTGAGAAAGTAGTTTAAGTAAAAACCTCTTCCTTGGTATTGTTTGGGGACCCGGTCTATAGCTCCTAAGTTGAGAAGGCCTTTGACTTCTTGGCGGAACAAGGTTTTGTAAGAAGGGTCCTTGAAGAGGGAGGGAGAAGGTGGAGAGATTTGGGGGAAGGGTGGATCGATATGAAAGGGGTAGAATATCTGCAACTGATGATTTCTAAAACCCACCGATCTGTGGTGATTGCTGCCCATTGGTTGCAAAAAGGATTTGCTTAGCACTGATGTGGAGAGGAGGGTCAGGCAGATCCTCGACTAAATTTTCAAACTGGTTGTCTAGAGGCCTGAGTTATAGAAGAACATGTGTTTGGGGCTCTTCTTTGTTGGTTTCATGGTCTGAATCGAGTTTGGTCAAACGGTCGGTGCTGCTGCTGTCTGCCAAAGGTTGCATCCCTATGTCTTTGGTAGGGATTATAGTGCTTCCTTCGGTAGGGGGGGGGCGTATACATCCCCAATGTGCACAAGGTAGTGTGTGAGTCTCTGTTAGAATGCAAAGCTTCATCGGTCTTTGCAGCAAACAATTTATCCTTATCAAATGGTAGGTCTTCTACCTCTGCCTGGAGATCCCTAGGAACTCCCGCTGCTTGAAGCCAGGATGAGTGCCTCATTACTATGGATGTTGCCGTAGCTCTTGCCATAGTGTTGGCGTCATCGAGGGCCATCTGAGGGGCTATACGAGATATAGTATACTCCTCTTTAATGATGGCTTTGAGGATGGTTCTCTTGTTGTCTGGGAGATGGTGCATGAGCGCTGTTAGTTTTGCATAATTGTCAAAGTTGAGATTTGCAAGTAGGACTGTGTAGTTAGCAATACGAAGGTGAAAGGTTGAGGAGGAGTACATTTTCCTCCCAAATAGGTCTAGGTGTTTGTGGTCTTTGTCTTTTATATTTGTTTTGTATTGAGGATTTTTAGACCTTTGATTTTCAGCATCAACCACTAAGGAATTGGACTGAGGGTGAAAGAATAAAAAGTCCATGCCTTTCGATGGAACAAAATATTTTCTATCTGCTCTTTTGTTGATGATGTGGGGGGGGGGGGGAAAGAGGGCCTGTGGATGGCATTTGCCATACTTCATCCACTACTTCAAGTATTGCCTCGTTTAAAGGTAGCACAATTTTGGATTTTGTAGAGGGCTGGAGGTTCTTTAGAAGCTTATGCTGTTTTTCCTGCACTTCTGATATTACAACTTCCTGACTGACGGCCACCCTCTTGAATAAATCTTGAAATTGCTTTAGGTCGTCACTAGGTGAGGAATTGTCTGGAATAACTGCTGTATAAGGTGCAGAAGACCAATTACCGTTTGGTGGCGTGTCTGCTTGTTGGATGGTCGGATCATCCTTAGTCTACTCTCCCTCAGGGTCAATGCCCTCTGTGGGAAAGCATGATGGGTTAAAGTGTGTAGAAAACAGCGATATTTGTGCTGGTATGGGAGGGGCAGTGGAGCTGTGTCATGGTGCCCAATAATAGGGGGACCAGCGGTGATACTGAGGATAGTAGTGCCAGTCTGGGTGCCACAGGGTGGGTGAGTGGGTGGGATATACTGAGCTCTCTATCCTTGTGAGCTCTCACTGTCAGACTGTGACAATGAACACATTTTTGTGAAACATGAATCTCCCCTAGGCAGCGTATGCATTCGCTGTGGCCATCAGAGGCTGCCATGGAGTCCCAGCATTTCTCACATTTTTTGTAATTGGAGCCTGACATTTCACCTGGTGGTGGACTATGCCGCTCGCTGCTGTGGCTCTTATCTATCTCCGTCCTTGGTTTGCTGCAGCTTGGCACTGCATGGTGGTAACTGACTATATACAAGCTGAAGTAATAGAATGTTTGAAGTGTTTAACAAAGGAAAAACTTAACAGGAAGAGGTAAGTCTACAAAATCTATCTACGTTTTCTTTCTTTTGCTTCACAGAAGTAACACAAGGAGGAGAGAGGTTGGAGCTCTGTCTGTAGCTGAGGAAGGCGAAGGAGGAACTGAGAGGAGTTGGGCTGCATGTACTAACTTTAAAGGCGGGAACACTGCATGCCTCTTGTGCATGCACAGCCCAACTGGACACTGCTGTAAAATCTGATCCATGGTGCCGGGATGAGCCCAACACCAACACTGGAGCACCCACACGGACATCACTCAAAGAAGAACAGTTCGTTGATTCTTTTCTCTCCATTCTTCAACTCAGTACTGAGGGGCAGTCAGCTGCAAAGCATTCAGTAATACAGTAAAAAGCTCTGTTATCCAGAACTTAATTAACTAGAAAGCTCAATGAACCGGCATTTCTGGTATCTCCCAATACAAATCTTCAATCTAGGGACCAGGGCAAGTATACTGCCCTGCAAATTATGCAATTGTATAATCTGCACTCTACTTTTATGCAAAAGAGGCAGAAGACAAATAAACAGGGATTTATTTAAAAAAAAATGCAGCTTCCAGGGTGTGTCATAGGTTCATTACAAATTCAGTGCAATCTCCTACACCTTCTACATCTACAATGATAATTGATGTTGATGACCCTGAGGCATTGAAAGATCCTAAAGGGCCTTCTGCATAATCAAAAAGATTAAATTATGTTCAGTGTAGTTGTAGTGTCAAGTATATTTTGGTGATCCGGATGTATGCCCATAGTAATATGTAGTATGATAAGATAACTTACTGTACAGAAAACTTTACCTGTATACACCCAAAGCTTCTAGAAACCAACCACTCTGCAGTGCAGTACTACTACTGAATTAATGAGTATCTGTATACTATTTTATACTGGATTCATTTTATTGTATTCTAATTCTTTGAAAACTGGTATTTCATTGATAAAATATAACTTTCAAGTTAACTGAATATTAAGTTAACCAACACCCTCCCCCCCATTCCTCAACGTGTCAGATAACAGCTTTTACTGTAGTCTCATGACCTGTCACAGGGTGGGTTTTATTTGAGAAAAGCATAAAGATTCTTTTCGTGCCAGTGGTCTGCGAGAGGCTATGCCTACATCTACACTATAGCAGAAAGTCGACTTAAAGTATGCAATCCGAGCTACGTGAATAACGTAGCTGGAGTCAACGTACCGTAAGCTGAGTTACCGTGGGGTCTACACTACAGGGGGTCAACAGGAGAAACTCTCCCATTGATTTCCCTTATTCTTCTTGTCTAAGATAAAGTAGAAGAATCCATCGGACAGCGAACAGTGGTCGATTTAGCAGGTCTTCACTGGGCCCACTAAATGAACTGCTGGTGGATCAATCTCAGAGATTCAATCCTCACAGTAGTTAAGATGTAGCTATTTATGTGAAATCTGATATTTATGTGGAGGCCCTACTAACTACTTTGCTTCACTGTGATATCCTAAGTTAATCAGTCTGAACTTGTGAATGTTTATAAGCCTGCTGATGTAGCCTGAAATGCCCCATCTTGACAAACCCTTCAACATCCATTAGGAGCTTCACTCATCACACCTCCTGGGACTATAAGAGAATTACCAGAATAGACTGGATCTCACAGACTGGGCTTCTATACATGATTCATATCTGATGTATTACCTTAAGCAGCCAGCCACTTTTTCTCTGAATGATGAAACACTTCTATTCTCCTGATCTCAAATGGAACATTGCAGCAGGGTGTCAACAGTTATCAGCTTCCTGTGCAGTTCTTGGAAACTTCCTCCAAAACCAGTACCTGTCCCCTTCCCTCATTCTTAATTTGGTAGGAGTGACAATGTCCATAATAACCACTATCCCTAGATTATGGTGGAATTATAGATGGGAACACGAGAAAAAAATTGCAGTTATTCAAATGAGTACATAGTGTGCATACCACATAATACTTCTGAAGAAAATGTCTGTATTTGCTACATTAGTAGTAACTAAATATATCCCATGTTGCTAATGAAAGACTACAAACCCTGCTTAGATGGGCAATATACCGAACTTTTGAAGTAGTGTGAAGAATCTGGTATTTAGAAACAACAAATCACCGACAACCTCAATGTCTGTTGCAGGGAATGTTGGGAATAAGTTACATCAACTACAGATGTGACAAGGTCCAGCAGGAAAGCACAGTAATTTGGAAAGAAGCTTGGAGAAGCACAGAAACTACCACCAGAGTAACGTTCCCCAAGCAGCTTTGCCGCACACTTAATTAATATGATAAAAGCCAACAGAGACAAGTCATTCGAGGAATCAGCAGATAGTGAATGGTGCCCATAAAGACAGGACCCACTTCCATGTGAATAAGACATCTTTCAGCCTTTCTCCACTGAAGAAGTGGAGAGAGCAATTCTGAAAGCAAGAAAAAAAATGTGATCTTGACAAGATTATACCAGAAATGCTGTTCCATGTTGGTAAGAAGAGCATAAAGTGATTGTCAACAGCTATACCAAAACCAGAGAAGCACCAATCTGTTCCAGTTAGCTACCACAGGATAATCACTTCTGAGCTGTACACACGTTTGGAGCAACTAATTCTGCAGAGAATCATGCTCACAATAGAACAGGATCTGAGTGACGACCAGGGCAAGGTTCCAGACCTAACAGATGCACTTGTGACCAAGTTCTTGCTCTTACCACCTGTACATTCAGGCTGTGTCTACATTGGCAAGATTTTGCGCACCGCAAAATCTTGCCGCCTGTCTACACTGGCCGCGAGTATTTGCGCAAGAACGCTGACATTATAATGCACAAAATCAGTGCTTCTTGTGCAAATACTCTGACGCTCCCGCTCAGGGATAAGCCCTCTTGCGCAAGTATTCTTGCACAAGAGGCCAGTGTAGACAGCAACGTTAATTTCTTGCGCAAGAAAGCCCGATGGCTAAAATGGCCATCGGAACTTTCTTGCGCAAGAGAGCATCTACACTGGCATGCGTGCTTTTGCGCAAAAGCACATCTTTTGCGCAAAAGCACATGCCAGTGTAGACGCTCTCTTGCGCAAATACTTTTAACGGAAAAACTTTTCCGTTAAAAGTATTTGCGCAAAATCATGCTAGTGTAGATGCAGCCAAAATGTTTTTAACAGAAGGAAAAAAAGATAGCATCTGTGTTTCTTAACTACTGTCTTGAACACTGGCTCGTTGATCAAAATGTCAAAGATGGCATCTCAATGCGATGTTATGGCTATGGAAATGATCTTTTGAAACAGACAATTCTATGTGATTCTAGGAAATAAACTGAGCACAGAGAGGATCCAGAAAAACATATTACCACAGGGATATGTTTTTGGCCTACCCTTTTTCAATAGCATAGAATCACAGGATTGGAAGGGACTTTGGGAGGTCATCTACGCCAGTCCCCTCCACTCAGGACCAATGATCCTTGACAGGTGTTTGCCTAACTTGCTCTTAAAAATCTCCGGTGATGAGATTCCACAACCTCCCTACCTAATTTATTCCAGTCGTTAACCACTCTGACAGGAAGTTTTTCCTAATGTCTCACCTAAACTGCCCTTGCTGAAATTTAAGCCCATTGCTTCTTGTCTTATCACAGGTCGAGCAGAATAATTTTTCTCTTTCCTCATTGTAACAACCTTTTAGGTATTTGGAAACTCCTGATTCTTTCAAGCTTCCCTCATAGGTTGTGTTTTCTAGACTGTCATGGCTCGATTCCCCCAACTTGGCACTTTGAGTGTAGATATGGGGGCTGGCTAGTAGAATAAACTCAGTAAGAAACCGTCTCTAACTCCCAGAGACAAACTTATCTGGTCTCAGTTTCCCTGAGATCCAAAAAGAAAAAGACTGATCGTTGCCCACACTAAGTGTATCTAAAAATATAAAATAAACCGTTTTCCAAGGAAGAAACCACTTGGAATCCCTTCCCTGAGGCAAAGCTCTCCCCCTTGCCCCAACCTGCATTTTGCTTGGAGCTGGGAAAACAAACAAGAGCTAATCCGCAGAGAACAATGGGGCTCTGCTTCTCCCGGAAAATGTGGTTTCACTTAGGCACATAGGTTTAAGGGCACAAAAATCAATCAATACCAGTTAACCAAAACAAAAAGAAAACACTTTTATTATTAAAACAAGACTATTGTTGCAAACACAGTAAATGACTGGGTGCTAAAAGCCATGCACTGAAATAGACTCAGGGATTCTCCCTGGACTGTAATTCTTTAGTTACAAAAGAACAGAGAAAAACAATTAACCAGCTCAGACATGATTTCCAAACCCCCAAACAAGGGGAACAATAAAATCTGATGGGCTATCTAAACTTTTCACTACTTACACATTTTAATGAATTCAAGGAGTCTGTTCCTGGGACAGTCCGTCTCTCCTGCTACCTGAGGAAAAACTGCTGCTTGCTCCAAAATAAAGGGAAAAAAACCTCTCTGTCATTTGAAATTTCTTAATTGCATTTCATTGGCTAAATGCCCAAAGCCCTTTCCCTCAGGTACAGCTCCAAGTTAGCTTAACCCTTTCCTTGCTCTCCAGCTAAGTCAAACTCTCCTTTGATGCTCCTATTCATGACATAGACCTTTAATAATTTTTGGTGTTCTTTTCTGGACTTTTTCCAGTTTGTCCCATTTTTCTTAAAACGTGGTGCCCAGAACTGGACAAAATACTCTAACTGAGGCCTAATCAGTGCAGAGAAGAGCAGAATTGTGTTTTGTTTCTTGCGTGCAACACTCTGGCTGATATATCCCAGAAAGATGTTTGTTCCTTATGCAACAGTGTTACACTGTTGACTCATTTAGCTTATGGTCCACTCTGACCCATAGATCCTTTTCTGCAATACTCCTTCTTTGGCAGTCATTACTCACGTTATATGTGTGCAAATGATTGCTTTTTCCTAAGTGGAGTACTTTCCATTTGTCCTTACTAAATTTCATCTTATTTACCTCAGACCATTTCTCCAATTTGTCCAGATCATTTTGAATTATAATCCTAGCTTCCAAAACACTTGCAACACCTCCTAGTGTGGTATCTTCCACAAACTTTATACATGTGCTCTCTATGCCTTTAGCTAAATCACTGCCAAAGATATTGTACAGAATCAGAGCCAGACAACTACACTCTGTGAATGGTTATCCAATCAGTTATGCATCCAGCTTATAGCACAGGTGCGGGAAGCAGAGGTGTGGGGGGGTACTCCATTCCCTTTAGGTTTCATGCCCAAGTGCTGTTGGTCCCGTGTCTGGAGGCTTCACTTTCAGCCCTGGGATCCCACCTGGCCACTGGCCCTGCACCTGAGGGCTTTGCTATTGGCCCTGGGGTCCTGCCTGGCTGCTGGCCCCAGCTCTAGGAGTCGGTGAGGGGAGTTGAGGAGTAAAGGGAGGAGTTCAGCTCAGTATCCCTAAAAATTGTTCCAGCATCGCCCTATAGTTGCTCAATCTGGGTTGTATTTCCCTAGTTTATTAAAGTGAAGGTGATGCAAGACTTATCAAAAGCCTTATTAAAGTCTAGAAAAGATATCGCACATCTACTGCTTTCCCCCATTCTCAAGACTTGTTACCCTATCAAACAAAAGTATCTAGTTGGTTTGATACAATTTGCTGACTATTACTTATCACACGCTTCAGGGGGTAGCCGAGTTAGTCTGTACAGGATAAACTTAAAAAACAACAAACAAAAGGTCTGGTAGCACTTTATTATTGGAAAAACTTAAAAAACAACTAATAGTCAAGCAGCACCTTAAAGATTAACAAAACATATAGATGGTATCATGAGCTTTCGTGGGTACAACCCACTTCTTCAGATGACTGGAGCATTAAAAGTCAAAATCCAAGAATAAATAAGAGAAGGAAGAAAAAAACCCCTGAAAGCTCATAATACCATCTACATGTTTTGTTAGTCTTTAAGGTGCTGCTTGGTATTCATTGTTTTTTTAAGTTTTTCCAGTTACAGATTAACTCGGCTACCCCTCTGAAGCTTTTGAACACCTGCTTACAAATGATTCTTAATTATTTGTTCCATTATCGTTTCTGGTATAGAAGTTAATCTGAGTGGTCTATAATTCCATAGGTTTACCTTGTTTTCCTTTTTATAGATGGGCACTATATTTGCTCTTTTGTATTTTTTTATATTTAGAGAAATATCTGCCTCCAAAAATCGCAAAGTCATTCATACATATGGATGACATCTGTCAATCTTCAAGACACAGGGACTTAAAAAAAAACCCCAAGGATATTCTGAACTAAAATGGCAGCTATCAAAGACTACTGCTAGTACTGGAGTCTTAAACCCAGTGTGTTAAAAACAGTGTCATCATGCTTTTATCTCAAATATTATAAGATTTTATGAAGACTCAGCATCTTTTTGAATGGAGAATGACTAGCAGCATATGACCCAAAGCTGCTCAGGAATAAGAAAGGGTTACTCAATACATGCAATAACTGAAGTTCTTTGAGATGTGTATTCCTGTGTGTGCTTCATCTTTAACTGGAGAATTCTGAAAGCAGTACCCAGCTACGCTGCACACACTCTCCCCCCCATCTCACATCTATGCTGGCAGTTGATTAGCTGTGTGCTGACTCTGCCCCTCCCCCCCACACACATTAATGAGAACTCTGAAGCAGAAAGGAAGAGGAAGAGTAGTAAAGCACCCACAGGGACATACATCTCAAAGAACTTTAATTACTGCACAAGGTGAATAAACCTTCCTTCTTCAAGTGATACCCTTGCAGGTGCTCCACTTTCAGTAACTGTTTAGCAGTGCCCCTTGGTAGGAGTAGTTCTGATAGGCAATGGACAGACAATGTGTCCTAGCTGCATGTCAGATGCTTAGACCTGATCAATGAAGTAGCATTGTATGGATGTGTGAGGCAATGTCCAAGTAGCTCCTTTACACATGTTGGTAATAGGCATGTTGTTCAAGAAGGTAACCAATGTGGCTAGAGATCTTTTGGAGAGTGTTCTGACATGTAATCATGTTGTCAATAACAGAACTGAATGCAATCTGAAATTCATCTGGAATGTCTCCACTTAGAAATGGACAGTAACAATTTAGGAATTTTCCCTAATGACTTTGTCTGTTCATTATAAAAGGTTAGTGTGGTTCTGACATTCAGGGTATAGAAAATTGCCTGCTGTCTGTAAGGGATGGCTCTGTTAGCCCTGTTTGTTAATTGCACTGACTACAAATGAATTTGGCTGAGGGTATATGAATAGGAATTACATCCCTTTTGAAGGGATGTGTTATTTCTTCTCTTCCCTCTAACATGTGGACAGCATGGTAGCTGGGGAGGGGCTCTGCCAGATGTTTGTGGTGGATTCCATGATTGCTGTGTTAAACAGGAGGTCAATCTTGGAGAAGGTGGATGTTCAGCATATTTTAAAGAGCTTGTGACATGATTCCGAGACCTGCTCTAGGGATATCTGGAGTGTGTCGACTATTCTTTTGAAGAGTTCTTGGGAATTTTCTGAAGTCACCTTTAGCAGTAGGTAGAGGGAGACATGGTAGTTCTGTTTGATGAGAAGGAAGTGTTGGTAGCAAGAACTGCCTCCTGATATAAGACTTCTTTGGTCTCATCAAAAGTCTATTCAGGAGGGGCATCTGTTGGCACTGTGCAGTTTGGTGAAGTGTGCCGTACCTCCATGGTGCACTTGGGTTTGGGCAATACTATTAAGTGCCCACAGGTCACAGAATGTCCACTGAGATGGGAAGGGCACAGATAGAGGTCCCCGTGGATGACCATACCACCCGTGAAAAATCAGGCTGTGGCGTATGTTTAGAGCACTCCTGATGTGCAGACCAAACACTGCCTTATATATAGGTGAACAGTGTTTGGTGGAGAAAGTCTCCCCATCCTCAATCTCCTCACTAGAGAAAGAAGGGGCAGATCTAGTTGGTGGTGTGAGTGGCAGTGAAAGTACTAAAGAAGAATCAGTACCAAGGATAGTTGATTCTGATATTGGGGCAATCATTAGGTCCTTTGATGTACGAAATTGTTGATTTTGCAGTACTGATAGAGGTACTTGTATGGAAGGTGGTACAGAGAACTGTGGTGGTATGGGGGTACAGTGCAGTACTGATGGGAATGGAGCTGGCATAGACTGGGCCAAAAATGAGGTGATCATCTGCGGTGCAGTAGTATCTGTACTGTGCATCATATAGCCAGGAGATGGCATTGTTGTCTGCAATGTGCAGAGTCACTCGACACCAAGCGCTTTATCTATGGCTGCTGGTGCCAAGGTGGAATGGGCAGTCTTCTTTCTGCCCTCCTTCTTAGAAACTGCCCAGTTAGGGTCTGTGGCTTTGATGGAAGCACCTGTACCAGAGGTCCCTGCTGACTCAAAGGTACTAAGCCATGGCACGGTTAGCTCTCCTCTTTCCACATGCTTTAGGACAGTGTTTCTCAACCAGTGGTAAGAGCATCCTTAGGGGTACTCGAGACAAGTCTTGGGCAAATCAGTCTCTCTGTACCTTGACTGCACAGAGTAATATGTCTTGTCTTCGTTTTTCTTGTCAATTTAAATAAACTTTTTCAAGCAAGAACACACTCATTATTTATCTGTATTAAGCCTAGCACAATGAAGGCATAATTTTGGATGTTGTCTCTATCAACTACTGGAATACAATCAATCTATTCATTCTGCAAGAGCCTCTCTCCACACTTTGCAATCCTTTACCGTGTACTGAAGGAACATAAGAAAAGCCATACTGGGTCAGACCAAATGTCCATCTAGACCAGTATCCTGTCTATCGACAGTGGCCAATACCAGATGCCCTAGATGGAGTGAACACAGTAGGTAATCATCATGTGATCCCTCTACTCACTTACAGACAAACATAGGCTAGGGACACCATTCCTAACCATCCTGGCTAACAGCCATTGATGGACCTAACCTCCATGAATTTATCTAGCTCTTTTTTGAACCCCGTTAAAGTCTTAGTCTTCACAACACCCTCTAGCAAGGAGTTCCACAGGTTGATTGTGCACTGAGTGAAGAAAAACTTCCTTTTGTTTGTTTTAAACCTGCTGTCTATTAATTTCATTTGGTGACCCACTAGATCTTATATTATGTGAACAAGCAAATAAGTTTTCCTTATTCACTTTTTCCACACCAGTCATGATTTTATAGACCTCTGTCATATCTCCCCTTAGTTTCCTCTTTTCTAAGCTGAAAAGTCCAAGTCTTTTTAATCTCTCTTCATATGGAACCTGTTTCAATCCCCTAATAATTTTGTTGCACTTTTCTGAATCTTTTCCAATGCCAGTATATCTTTTTTTGAGATGAGGCAGGAAACAGTATAAATGGTTAGACAAAGAATTGATTTTGAAATCTAAACCTTCCATGAAGGTCAGAGCATGCAATTAAATGTTATTTAACATTCTTACCTTGCAATAGCCCTGATGAAGTCTAGAGACACGGTACATTTGTATTTTGGTCCATCAAGCTGGTCATCATGGCCAACCAACGTTAAAAGCTGGAGTGTCACAAGAGAGGTTATCTGGAAAAAAAGACATCATGGAAACATTCACTTTTGCAAACAGAAATAACAAAAATCACATTTTCATTTGTCACCGACATAACTTTTGCAAGGTCACTTAATGTTCCATATTTCATAAAGATGTTCTATGTTTGGCTGAACTTTCCCACTGACTGTCACACTTTTCTGAAACCAGCTGATTCAGAAGAGAGTACATTCATATGACCAGATTTGCAGTAGGAGCAGCCTTATATATGGGTTGAAACCCAGGAGACTTCATATCATGTTACCCTGAAATTTTTCTGAATCAATACCTCTACGTTTTTGTTACCTCCCTGCATTGGCATTGTCTAAGTCTTGACAGCCACCTAAGACATACATCAAGTTCACTTTTCTCACATGTGGAGACCACCTTTTGGAAATTTCACGCTCAGTTTGATACCCCAGAATCCACTGTGCCAGATTATAACACCTTTCAAACAAACTCATTGAATCACCCTACCCTGCCAAAAGAAAGAAGCCCTAAGGTTGGAAGACAAGATGAAAGGTCCTGAAGATCATGTGGTAAGCCAGGCACCTATCACCTGGGAGCGGGCCTGGAAGTAAAGAGAGATGTGTGTTTTTGTGCAAATATGAACACATCCTGAGAGATTGATCAGTATGCACAGATGGACACACCTCTCTCTTTTCCTTCTTCCAAAAGATGATCTCTTAGGAGAGTTGGATGTATATGTATCAATACATGCATATATATAGACATATATATGCACATATGCTATGCCATTAAAGTCTTGATGGTTTCAACACTGTGGAAGGTATACACCATAATAAATATAGGGAATACTCTTCTCTACTTTCTGTAAATGGTGCCCAAGCACACACTAAAATAAAGGAAAGGAATGACTGGAGACTAGAAAAAATGTGAACAGTGAGAAAGACAAATAAGGCAGAAAGAGAGGGAATAACAGAAAAGTGGAAGTACAAATGTAGGAAAAGAATGACGCTGTGAGATAAAGGAGAGAAAAAGACAAGAAATGCACAATAAAAATACATTTAGTTTAAAAGAGCTCATGAAGGCTATTTGTGTTAAGTGTGTGCTACTAGCACGCCAGGGCTGCAGTCAGAACCTAGTTCCACTTGTGTCTGGAAATGTACAATTAGGATATGTCTACACTGCACGGCTATTGCGGGATACCAGAATTTACATGTCTACACAAGCTGCCCGTTATTTCAAAATATTTTTTCAAAATAACGGGCACGCTATTTCTCCATCCCCGTAAACCTCATTGCATGAGGGATAAAGGATAAGGGTTTGAAAGAGCATGTTATTTTGAAATTTGGCATTGTGTAGACATGCCAAGTTTCAAAATAAGCTATTTTGAAATAGTTTTGAAATAAGATACACAATTTGCATGGCACAAATTGTGTATTTTATTTTGAGTTTAGGGTGCTGTGTAGACGCACCCTTACAGAAAAGAGGCAACCCCTGCCATA
Source organism: Pelochelys cantorii (assembly GCA_032595735.1). Taxonomy (NCBI): domain Eukaryota; kingdom Metazoa; phylum Chordata; order Testudines; family Trionychidae; genus Pelochelys; species Pelochelys cantorii. The sequence continues at coordinate 323,391,764 of CM064326.1, read as the reverse complement.
AAGAGCTGATAGGCTAAGTTAATACTGTTATTTACAGGTTTGTTTTATTTAAATAGTCCATATTTTGGCTATTTTGTCCTTCTGACTCCAAGATTGACACGATGCAAAAAAATTTCTTTGCCCCAGAAATCTGTGCAGGTGAATTCACTGATCTGCATTCTATTAATTTTGCTTGACGCTGCAGAGCAAACTGGGTACCAGTAACAGGATGAAAACTTTTTGCTCAGAGCTCCATAGACTTTTTGATGACTATCAGGACTCTGCGGAGGGAAAAGAGAGAAATGAAGGACCCGTTATCCTCTCTGCCATCATCTGGGATGACAAGATGATGGGCAGACAAAGATAAAACTATGCCACCATCTGTAGCCTGCACTCCATTATTGTCTGCTCAGGCTTTGCTCTTCCTGTCTGGTTCCTTTCTGTCAGAGTTACTGCTGGGTGAATTCTGTGCCAAAAAATTAAAAATTCTGCATATTTTATTTGTCAAAGTAACACAACAAAATCACTCCAGTTTTAATTATTTTGGTAATTTATTTCAAAAATGCCTGTCAACAAGTATGGCAACAATACAGACAGCAGCAAAAAAGATTCCCTCAGCAGTAAAGCGTTAATGAAATCTCTAACACCCCAGTTCTAGCTGAGGAAGGGAGAGTTCGAGATTGTGTGAGGCCCCCAAAGCACAGATTCCTACACTCCCATATGCTCAGAGCCCAGCTGCAGAGTACTCTCAAACCCACACCCCCTTCTTTCCAGAGCTTAGCCTTGGGGCACCCCCTATCCCAGACACCAGTCTCCCCAACCTCACAGAGCCCAGTTGCGGGGCAGCCCCCAGCCTAGACACCAGCCCCACCCCTACAGGGCCCAGCCAAAAAGCAGCCCCCAGATACCAGCTCTTCCCTCCTCATACAGCACATCTGTGGGGCAGCCCTCAGCCTTTACTTCTTTACTGTCCTGCTGGTGGACATGGTGTGGTACAGCCCTGCCTTTCCTCACCCTTTGCCAAAACTGACTGGCTCTCCTAGGCCCTCTTCCATCCCTGGAGAATGAGTATCAAAGACTGGGCAACCTCCAGCCTGACCAGGCTGGGTGTTCTGCTCTCTGCATGCTAGGCTCTGCAAAGTCTAGTGGTCCCTAGGAACAGCCAAAAATTCTGCAGGGAAAGCAGGGAATTCTGCAAAATTCTGCATTCTGCAATGGCACAAAATTCTTTCAGGAATACATAGTGCATTGCTGCAGCACTTCCAGAAAGTGTTCCCCTTCCGATAAGAAGTCAAGGAGCACAGGCTGAAGGCAGTAACACTTAGTGAAACAGAGAGAAATGACAAAAGAATACAGAAAGAAGGGTGATGAAGGGAAAAGAGGACAATGGTGAAGATATGCACAGTAAGATAAGAGCAGTTGGAATATATTATTGGCCACCTGACCAGGATGGTGATGGTGTCTGCGAAATGTTCAGGGAGATGAGAGGCTACCAACATACCTGTGCATTGGCAGAAATGATCTCCCAGGCTGAATCTTCCACCTGCTCCTTTAGAGAACTCTGGCAGCACTGCACCAATATATTTCTCCTTTTTGCATTTGTGCTTTGTTTTTTCATTCCTGCCTTAGTCAAGTGGTTCACCAATCCTGACACATCTTCTAGAAATGCCTTTTTGGAGGCAGCAGTTCCTGCGTGTGGCTCATCTGAAACACCTTTTTCCTTTCCACCTCCCCCACACTCTGCGTCAATCTTTATTGCCACACTTACTTTTTTATCCTCTTTTCCTCATTTTCCCCTCCATCCATAATAAAAAAGGTCATCCTGGGTCAGACCATTAGTCTAATCTATACCATTCAGAATTTTATAAACTTCTATTACATCAATTCTTAATTGTCTCTTTTCTACACTGTACAATCTCTCTTTTTAATTCTCTTATAGAACGTATTCCTTATCCCCTAATTATTTTTGTTGCCCCTGTATGTACCATTCTCAGTTTTAATATCTTTCTGAGATGAGATGACCAGAATGGCACTAGTATTTAGTCTGGGCGTATCATGGACTTATACAGCAGCATTATAATATTTTGTGCCTTATTATCTTCATTTTTCTAATGGTTCCTAACCTTCTGTTAGTTTTTTTGACTGCTGCTGCATAATGAACAGATGTTTTCAAAGAGCCATCCACAATAACTCAAAGTTCTTCCTTGAATGGTAACAGCTAATTTAGACCCTATCATATTGTACGTTGGGAACATTTTTTCCAGTGTCCATTACTCTGCATTTATCAACACTGAATTTCCTCTGACATTTTGTTGCCCATTCCCCCAGTTTTGTGATATTCTTTGTAACAATTTGCAGACAGCTTTGGACTTAACTGTCTTGTACTGTCTGCAAGCTTTGTCACCTCACTGTTTATCCCCCTTTTCCAGAATATTTTAAAAAAGTTGAATAGCACAGGTCACAGTATAAATCCTCGGGGAACCCTGCTATTTATCTCTCTTTCCTGCAAGAACTGACCGTTTCTTTCTATCTTTTAACTAGTTACTGATCCATGAGAGGACCTCCCTCTTATCCTATGATTGTTTGGTGAGAGACCTTCTCAAAGGCTCTTGAATGTCCAGGTATACTATATCAACAGGATGGCTTCTGTCCACATGCTTGATGAGTCCCTCAAAGAGTTCTTATAAATTATTGAGGGTCTTTTATAAAAGGTCTGTTGACTCTTCCCCAACATAGTGTGTTCATCTGAGCATGATAATGTTGATCGTACAATAATCTCAATTAATTTGTTAGTAACTGAAGTTAGGAATTACAGACTGGGGGGGAGGGGAGGGGGCAGAAAGGAGAGAAAAGGAAAGGAGAAAGTGTTTCAGATGAGCCACACACAGAAAATGCTGCCTCAAAATGTCATTTCTGGAAGATTTCTGGATTGGCAAACCATTTGACTGAGGCAGGAATAAAGAACAAAACATAAATGCAGAAAGTAGAAATGAACAGATGGGAGCTTCAACCTTGGAGACTATTTCTGCAAATGAACAAGGATGTTCTAAAAAATTCATCCTGAAGTCCAATAACCCAAAATGAAAATCCTCATTTGTCCTGTTTTGCTGATATACATCACAGCAGAGTGAGGATATCAGAACGTATGGTATAACAACTTTGGCCTTATTTTTAAAAAAATATCCTGATTGCTCTGCTACCTCCTCTCTGTGATGCTTTGTACTAGGGAGGAGAAAAAAAGATGATCCTACTTGCTTCCCCCAGGAGATGACAATGCATCATGGTACAATGACATTCGATTGTCCATGATCTGACCAAGCAGAACATACAAATGGAAACAGTCCCACATTTCAAAAGAAAAATGTTAACAAGTCTGTATGTGAGTAAATACTAAAGTGTTTCTTATATAAGAGTGAATACCTGCATTAGATAACTACATGCAAACTGAAACAACCAAGAAAGTATTTAACTACAGTAAATGTATGTGAAAATAAGCAACAGAAAGTGAAAGTAGCTTTCCAAACCTTCCTTATTGCTTAAAGTTACACCCCAAAATTGGTTACTTTAAAATATTATTCTAATCTTCTTCATATTTCTTCAGTCCTCTAGGTCTGCGGTGAGTAAAACCCAGGGTCACTAGGAATGAAGCAATGTTTATAAATAAGTACAACTATTTATTTTTGGTTTATAACATATGACTACAGTGACCATATTTTCTGAACCAAAAATAGGGACACCTTAGCCACACCCCCTGACCCGTTAGGCCCCACCCACCTGCCACAGGAAGTCCCTCCCCTGGGGATATTACTTCCGGGGTCAAGATGTACACGTGACTAGAAGTAAAGGGTATCATGTGACCCCTCTAAAAACTCCTCCCACTGTCCTCTACCAATAAGGACATATTTGGGAACTATAGGAACCCCCCATGTAATTATACTGCAATTGCATTAACCCTGACCTCAGACCTAGGGTCTCAGGACACCGCAGCACTAGGGGTCCAACATCAATTCAAGATGAGATCTAGGATCCGAGACCAATTATTTTGCAGTGTAGATTCAGCCCCATCTGAGTCGGGGCCTGGGAATCATACAGAACTATCCAACAAATTCACGGGACAACTTCCTTAGTCCTTTTAATTGGAACTGGTAAGCATCATCTGTTAACAGGTAATCAGAGGGGGCTGGAGCAGCTTCCCACCTGCTGCAGGCAGGGGGCTGCTTCACCCCCACAGAGGGCCTGCTGCAGATAGGGGTTGCTCTTGTCTGGAACTGCCCCTGTCTGTGGGGAACCTGGAGTCCCAGCTGGCAGGGACTGAACTAGTGTCCAGAGCAGTCTCTCTCCGTGGGGAGTCCAGCTTGCTGTGGACAGGGACTGCTCGAGGGGGGGGCTACACCTAACATTAGCTGGTTAACTGATGAATGGGAGTTTACATTCCGTGAGATGTCCCGCAACTGCATTTTTTGATGTTACTGAAAAACTACCAAGTGTCCTGTGTTTCCACAAGCCAGAATGACAATACTGAACTAACCATGACAATTACAGGGTGGAGAAGACCATGTCAATAACCCTCAATACCACAGCTTGAAAGGTACACTTCCTATGGAAGTCAATGGGGCTGGGCTATTTTATATGTAAAGCTACTGAGAAATGTACATGTCAATACTACAATGTCGATGGCGATTATGTAAATAATACCTAATGTTAATTGCCAAATGATACCACTTCCCAACCTGCTTACAAAGGGTCTGATCTAATTTAAACTTTAAGCTAGGATTGGGCCCAAAGCAATTTGTTGATATTACCTGAGAAGATCCAGTTAACATTTAGTCACCCTTCAAAAATATAAGGGACCAATCAGTAAAAGCCCCAGTGCTTAGTAGAAGCAATCGCTGAAGAAAACTGGAGAGACTTTGAATTGACTTCTCCTGACAGCAGTGCTTTCTCTCACTGGATGTGGGGTCTTTAGCACAGGTTTCACTTTGTGTGTCAGAATAATTCAGAAATGTGTTGTCACAGTTAACTCCATGCAGGTCGAGATAATGTGCAGCCCAAAGAAAACAAAGCCCTTGAAACTGGAAGTCAAAACATCTCACCTCTTTACCCAGCTTACAAAGTCATAACAACTCCCTCTGTAGAGACAGGATACATCTTGCCTCTCTATGGATGGGCCATGTGTTTTTACTAGGCATCTTAATAGGTTGTTTATATCACCAACTGCTTGGATGAGGAAGACTCACAAAGACTCTGTCCATCATCCACACAGGAATGACACGGTGATTTCACTGCTGTGCTAACAGACCTGATCTCTCTGTGGGCTCTTGTGGTTCTCAAACTTTTTGGCCCATGACTCAGTGTAAACCTTTCTGGAGACCACCAGTTGGTAATGGAAACTCACTGCTAATTACACAATTACGCTCGAGCCATTTTCCTAGTGCTGCAGCTAGGGAGAACAGTTTAAATTATTAAACAGATTAAGTGTTTTAACTCACGTTAGTTTATCAAACATCATTTAAAATAAAGTAAAATATTAATTTATGTCCAATACAAAATGTTCAATGTCTTCTTATTTGTGGCAGCGGTAGGCAATCTTTTTTGGGTCAGGGACCACTGACACACAAAAAAATTAGTTGGGGATCACAAAAGTGAGAAGCAAACACACACCTCCAACCTACACTGAAATGGACCGCTGATTGTGCCCCACAGACAAAGCCCCCCTCTGCCACACTCTCTCCCATGTTCCTAACTGCCAGTCTGTGCCCACAGAGAGAGCTCCCCTCTGCCAGCTCCTGCCCCATGTCCCTAACTGCCAGTCTGTGCCCCACAGACAGAGCCACCCTCTGCCAGCCTCTCCCCCATGTCCCTCACTAACTGCTAATCTGTGCCCCACAGAGTCCCCCTCTTCCAGCCCCTGCATCCCTGACTTACTGCCAGCCTGTGCCCCACAAACAGAGCCCCCCCGCCAGACTCTCTCCCATGTCCCTAACTGCCAGTCTGTGCCCCTTTGCCAGCCGCTCCCCATGTCCCTGACGAACTACCAGGTGGGAAGTAGGGTGTCTGGCCAGGGGGAAGGAGGAGGAACAAAGGAGGGTGCAGTGTTTGGCCAGGAAGGAGGGTGCAGGATCAACTGTGGACAAAGGAGCAGGGAAGGGGTAGGTGAGGGGAGGGTGCAGAAACAACAGAGGGTGTCAGCGCAAGCTGGGGATGGGGAGTCTTAGGGAGGGGAAGGTAGTGAGTGAGGGGGATTGAAGTGTGGGAATCTGGGCAAGGGGGAGGGGACTCTTACCTGGCTTCATGCCACCTGTCAGTAGGGAAAACTTCTGCACAGCGTGCTGCTATTCGCCCAGCAGGGTGGGGAGGGGGAGGGAACTCAGCCCTCCCCTCCCCCATGCTGTGGGCAGCCCACGCAACCACAAGGCTGAAGCACCAGCTTTGGCTTCCCATTAAGAGGAGCGGGGCGGAAGATGAAGAAAGCCCCCACCCCGTTGGACCCAGGTCACGGAGCACGGCTCGGGTGGGTCTGTGCACTGCCGCTCCCCCAGCAGAGTGGGAAGGGGTGGGGGAAGAAAGAGCGGCCATGCACAGAGCACACTGGCAGAGCCCAAATGTTCTCTGCTCTGCAGCACTCCAGCCGGGCTCTGCACGGTCCCTGCTGTGACTCCAGCAGCAGCTCCCAGGAGTGGCTCACCGGCTCCAAACAGTGTACCTCCCCCTCTGACAGTGGTGGCGGCTGCTATACAAAGAACAAGCAGCCACCTGCAGATGGAGGAGGCGGCGCGGCCGCGCACAGCAGAGGCAGTCTCACAGTGGGAGGGAAGGGCCACGTGGTGGGGGATGGGTGGGTGTTTGTCTTGCTGGACAGCGGCGTGTGCTGCACTGGAACTCTGAACACTGCATGCCACCGGCAGTGGCCCTGGCTGCCCACGCAAGGCACCAAAGGAGCCTTTTACATTCTGGGTGGAGGCAGGGAGTTGCTGCTGCGCTGCGCTAGCACTCAGTGTCTTCAAGGGTGTCCCGGGGGGGGGGGGAAATGGCGGTGCCATTTGTAGCCGGGTCCGAATGGGTTTTCTGGGACATTTGCCTCCTTTATCGGGACACCAGGACAGAACCTTTTAAATCTGGGACCGTCCCGGAAAAAAAGGGATGTATGGTCACCATATATCATATGACAATACAAGTCTGAAAACTATTACTGCTTCATTTGTTACTACAAACCTGCATAAATTATCATAGGTTTATAAATTATGTTAAAGGAAGCTAATTCACAATCTCTTTCATTAGTGTCTATAGCACTTCAGAAAAGTAAGAATATAGGAAATTACTCAAATTCTAATTTGTAAATCTCTCTTGTTTCAATTTAATGGCACTCCCCCCCTTACCTCTAAATTTGTTTTTTTTAATCAAATCCTTTAAGTTTAAGTCAGAAGAGTACATTTTTCTACATTCTTTACTTAATCAGGTCTTTATTCAGTCAATGAAGAAGCATAATAGAGTAATCTGTTATTACAACTGCTATTTTGCACCCCAGTGCACCATTATTGGCTAATCATTTTTGCAGGATATGCTTGCAGCTGGTCTCTTACATTCAGAGACTACCAATGAAAGGAGGTGATATCCCACAGAAGGAATGGCATGAGGCTTATAAAAGCTTCCAACAAACACACCATAAGCCTTGATAGCTTGGAGCTAGACCCATCTAAATATTATGTAGGATGAAGAAATCAAAAATGACCTTGCTGCTGCATTACAAAAGTTCCAGTGCTGCATTACTAAAAAACCGTGACCAATTTCCCCTACTCTCATCAAATGTTGTATGTTGAACAGAAGGACAATATTGTAAAATTTCTTATTAAACCCTGAGCCTGTAAATTAGAAATACTGTCAAGCTGGACACCAAGTTTCTGATTAATGTTTTAAGTTTAATGTGCTACAAATTTTGATTATTGAGAGTAAAACATTATTTACCAGGTCAACTGCAGCCCTCCAACTATGCTTCTTCCCTGAATTCTCAATCTTGAAAGTGGGTCAAATGCACAAGTCAAAACTCATTTTGTAGTGAATAATAAATAGTCTAGTAGCACCTTAAAGACTAACAAAACATATAGATGGTGTCAGGAGCTTTAGGGTATGTCTAGACTACATGCCTCTGGCGACAGAGGCATGTAGATTAGGCTACCCGGCATAGGAAAATGAAGCGGCGATTTAAATAATCGCTGCTTCATTTAAATTTAAATGGCTGCCGCACTGAGCCAATCAGCTGTTTGTCGGCTCAGCGCGGTAGTCTGGACGCTCCGCGGTCGACATCAAAGGTATTTGTCGACCTCCCAGGTATGCCTCCTGAGATGAGGTTTACCTGGGAGGTCGACAAATGCCTTTGATGTTGACAGCGGAGCATCCAGACTACCACGCTGAGCTGACAAACAGCTGATCGGCTCAGCGCGGCAGCCATTTAAATTTAAATGAAGCGGCGATTATTTAAATCGCCGCTTCATTTTCCTATGCCGGGTAGCCTAATCTACACGCCTATGTCGCCAGAGGCATGTAGTCTAGACGTACCCTTAGTGTGGGCTGTGCCCACGAAAGCTCACAATACAATCTACATGTTTTGTTAGTCTTTAGGGTGCTACTAGACTATTTATTGTTTTTTAAGTTTTTACAGACTAACTTGGCTACCCCTCTGATGCTTTTGTAGTGAATGTTTAAACACAGGGTTATAAACCTACAGATTCAAGTTCTGAGACTATACTTAAAAAGCACAGGTAGATAAGCCTGCTATTTCCAATTCATGCAGAGCAGCAATCACAGATTCCAAACACTAAAGATACAAAACTGTGAGGGTACATCTAGACTGCAGGCTTCTTTAAGAGATCTTCCGAAAAAACTTCTTCCAAAAGAGAGTGTCCATACTGCCAAAGTGCATCGAAAAAGCAATCTGCTTTTTCGAAAGATAGCACCCACACTGAATGGACGCTATCTTGCATTTAAGCTGTGATTACTATGAACAGAGTGGCCACGAGGGCACCTGTGCTTTTTCCTCTTTCCTCTTCTTCTGGAAAAACTCTCTCTTTCCACACGTTTTTTTCCCAAAGAACTCTTTCAGAAAAGGCATTCTTCCTCGTAGAGTGAAGTTTACCAATGTCGGAAAAACCCCTGCGTTCTTTCGATTTTCTTTCAAAAGAACGCAATAGCAGTGTGAACGTAAGTGAAGTTTTTTCGGAAAAATCCTGCAGTCTAGACGCACCCTAAGAGAATGTGTAGATCTAAAGGAAATCAAGGTATGAAAACTGCAAATTACAATTAAGCAATTTCCTTTTTTCCTTTCACAATTTGCTTCCATAGCTCTCAACTCCTGAATACTAGCAAGCAGCAACCATTAAGAAATGAAGAGTTGCAATAATTAAACAAAACACCACCCTACTAAACTGGGCATCTAATTGCCCTCCAACTCTAAACAATAAAGCTTCTAGAAAGTGTGCATTGAGTTCCAAGTGGCAGCTTGGCCAATATCTGCACCAGAGTCAGGCAGACAGATGAACTACTTTTAATACAGATGACTGAATTTTAATGCTAACTAACTCAGTATGGGTCATATTCTAAATATTCAGCAATGTATGTGAGAAACTGTTTGGATAAGTACTCCTTGAAGATTACTGGGGTGAAGAAAGTTGGAACTATTGAGGTAGTTGCTAGGCAGGATGACACAGGAAACAATATAGGGATACTGATGGCGCGAGGGTCTATCATCCTCATTTTTTTATGTATCCATTAAATAGATGTGTACAAATGCCGAGTCTCACATAGTGATCCCCAAAAGAATATGTAGGTGATGTCCTAAAATGTTTTCATCCTAAACAAAAACATAAAGCCATTTTACCATCTAAAAGATATGGAATCTAAATTTCCCTGGATCAGAATATAGAGTGGTAAAAAAATATTTGGAGGATGATGGTCTGAACCAAGTGGAACTCTGCAAATTTATAACTGATGGTGGATCAGTCATTAAAAACTGCATTTCACTCACTCGAAGATCTGACTAGAATTCAAAATCAAAATAGCAAAAATGAATAATAATAATACTTAGCTTTTATACTGTGCTTTCTAAAAGTCTGCAGATTTCACAATTTCCTTAGTGGAAGGCAAAATTTAAAAAAAACACAAACATGCTGCTAAAGGCTCAGAGAGTGATTTCATTAGCACAGCGTTGTGATCCCATAGAAAAACATTCACCAGTTCTTAAAGGAATTTTGTGAAGATAACATGACTAAACATAGTGGACCTATCTGCTGCATGTTGACATGGTTATGGGGCCAACAAATACATGTTGTAGCTAGTTCAAAATAAATTATGTGGAAGCATTCAGTTCTTACATAATTTTTCTGCCAGGTTTGTGGAATGTCATGAACAGCCACTGTATTTTGTCACCCAAGGCCATCACTTTCTCACTTTGTCTGCTGGCAAAAAAGACTTTGTTGGGTCTTCTAGCAGCATGAGTTTCTTTCATTCACCATTATCCTCATTACCTCCTCAGTTTCCCCAGCCAGACACCATCTACTAGTCCCCTCACTTGTGCAAAATATACAATTCATATTATTGCTGGACTGCAAAATATCAAATGGTTGAGCATTTTCCCCAAATAAAGGTTTAAGCACTTCTGCTAGCTAGTAAGCCATTCCCTGAAATGCCAGGAGGTCATTAAGAATACGTTTACACACCAAGGTTTAACTCGAAAAAAGCTACACAAATTGAGCTAAGTCAATTGCGTAGCTTATTTCAAAATTGGGAGCATCTACACAGCACTTATTTGGAAATAGAGCACTCTTCCTCCAACTTCCCTTACTCCTCGTACAATGAGGGTTATAGAAGTTGGAGTAAGAAGTCCTCCAGCTTGACAGTACTTCAATGTTTTTTTGAAATACCTGCCTGCTGTGTAGACATGGACTAAGTTATTTCAAAATAACTAGTGTTATTTTGAAATAAGGGTGCTGTGTAGATGTACCCTTAGAAATAAGTGCTTCGCTGGATAGAAGCGTTTATGTCCAGGAACATATATGGAGGAATCTACAGTAAGCCTGCCTCAAATGACAGAGATTAAAGAAGTGATAGGCAAAGGTTGAAAACAGAACAATCTAGTCAGACCAAGCTGGCTGCTTTTCGGTGAGGGGCTAATCCAGGAGGCCCCCAACTTGCGACCGTCCGAGTTTCAACCCCTCCCCCCCACACTTACAACCATTTTTGTAAGTGTGGAAGGGGCCGGAAACCCCTGACTTACGTCCTCAGCCTGCATTTACGATGGCACACGGCAACTATTGTAAATGCAGCTTCGAGTTACAACGCCCCCGACTTGCGATGCTTGCCCCAGAACCAATTGCGTCGCAAGTCGGGGGCCTCCTGTACCAAAAAAATATGGATGACTGAGTCCAATTCCACAGATGAAGTACTATATGCACCAACAGATGGAGCATAACCTGTATACATATGAGAAATAGGTGGCAGATGGTCTTGAAGCATCAAAACAGAGTGACTACCACACCTGAATACCTAAGTGTCAGAAATTTTAATGTAATGGGAAGCCAGATGTGTGATGATAAACTAATGCAACAATATTTTGCTCCTGACAGTCTTCTACTGTGGTTTTCTTGTGATTAAGGTATAGAAATAGAAACATAGACTCTTTCTGATACTTTGAAAAAACTTGAGTAAAGAGAAAAGATGTCCAATGGACAGAAAGTAGGGAAACAAACCCTTGTCACCGCATAGCTCTTATAAAAGGGCTAACCAGTAAAAAGGTATAACAATCTCTAGTGTGTTAATTCCAAAGCAATGAAGTCTAGCCACTGAAACTGTGATTCTCAAATATGGTGTGGCTACATAAGTTAGGTAGGGGCTCAGAAAAAGTTATTCATACAGGGACCTAAATACACTTTCCAAAATCTTACATTAACTGATTCTTAATACCCTCCATTTATACGTGATACTTTAGATTAATCTAATGCAGAGAATTTACAGTTCCTGAGGCTTACTTGATGCACCAGACACAGAGAAGAAAAAAAAAAAAAAAGAGCAGGGTGGTGAACCTGTAAGTGCTGTAGCGGCTGAAAGACAACTGACATCAGTTTGTACATTTCGGGGTTCTGAAATCCATGAAACAGTAGAAGAACGTACCATATGAAGAGAGGGGGAAAACAGATATGTGTAACCCTTAAAACACTTTGGAAGTTCTGTCTGAGTCTTGTTCCCAAAATTAAGACAAATGAACAGGAATACATTGCAACTTGTATTTTCAAAAGAAACAAATTCAAATTACTGCTATCCTTAAATATATTGCTACCTACACAATGCAGACCTATAGTTTAGCACTTTGTGTAAATGTAACAGTGAAGTGGGACTCTTTTGGTGACTCATTCTGTGAGCACGTTTTAGAACCCTGGATAAAGGTATGACATTCTGATTTACTCACGGGGCCAAATATAGCTCATGAATTTAAACTCTAGACATATGAGAGGTGATAGTGACATTTTAGATAAAGGGAAACTGAGTTACGACAGAAACATTCCTGTGACAGTCACAGAGGAAGCAGAGAGCATGTTTTGTGTTACATTATTGTTTTGGGGTTACTAATAAAGCCTATTCTGAGGAAGGGAATGTGTTTGGATGTTAACATGGAGTTTGTGCACTGCTTGGAGGCTGGGACTTGCAGCTTTAAATGTAATAAAAGGTTCCTCTTAAAATTTTCATATTCTACAACATCTTAATAAGGTGATAATGCTCTTTTATAACTGTAGCTGTGAAAAAAATCACTATTTCAAAAATTCAGGTAGTGTAAATCTTGGCAAGTAATTTGTTTTCAAGAACAAATATATTAAAAAAATTCCACTTTTGGACTGATATAAATGAAATGCCAAAGTAACTGTGCCTCATAGCATAAAAAATTCAGTTCTCAAAGCTTTTTCTTCATGGCATTTATAGCAGCGGCTGTATTTCATTATCGCTAGAGTTTGGAAAAACATCTGGTGAGAACAGACTTGAAAGTAGCCAGAAAAACCATGTGGGTGATTTTAAAAAGGACATTTATCAAGAATATTTTGAACAAAAGAAATTAGAAGAAATATTCTAAGACTATTCAGAAAAGTAAAACTGTATGTAGGATTGTAGTTATAATTTAGTCTAAGGAGAAAAGATCACCGTAACAGTAAAATTATACAGGTATTGAAATTTTCTAAAAGGGTAAGTTGGGAAGTCTGGAGGAGAATTCTTGACCTTCAAGGCATAAAGAAACAGGTGTCACAGCTATGTTGAAATCCAACAAGGACCACATTTCCCGTGAAATGTTGTTGTGTGAGAATAATCCTCGAAAAGGAATACTGTGTGTTTGAGTGGATGGATTATCAAGGGTTAGAAGTTAAGAATAGCAAGTGGCTCAGGATGGCACCCTGAAGGGAACAGACCTTCGGGAATACTTATAAGCTCCACTGGTCTAAGTCAGAGGCCTAACTTCCAGGTATAACAGAAGCCACCCTAAAAGCATTACCTTGTTCATCAACCAGCTATAGATAATAGATCACAGAATCATAGAACACTAGAACTAGAAGGGTCATTTAGACCAGTCGCCTGCCCTCACAGCAGGACCAAGCACTGTCTAGATCAGGGCTACTCAACACACGTCCCGTGGGCCACGAGGCACATAGCCTGTTTGTTTGCAGCCTGTGGTGCAGTTTGGGTTTATGCAGGGCTCAACACATGGCCCGTAGGTGAGATCCTTTGAACATGGCCTCTACTGGGAACACACTCCATAAAGGACAATATAATGGTCTTCTGTTGATATGTGTTTTAGTAGTTAAATTCCTGGACTGTGATTGCTCATTAAAAGTGCTGTCAAATGGGTGGAAATGGGGGTAGATATTGCATTTTATTAATATCAGCAGAACTAACTTGAATGGGGCCTGCGTGTTGTGTAGTCTTGTTTTAATCTTTGTATTCATACCCGTCAGTGTGAAAGAAGCTACATGCAACCACACTAAAGTTGAGGCCCTCAGCATGTGCTGTGAGTATCATTGTGGCCCCCGGGGCTTCCAAAGTTGAGTAGCCCTGGTCTAGATCATCCCTGAAAGGTGTGTCTCTAACCTGCTCTTAGATATCTCCAGTGATGGAGATTCTACAACCCCCCTAGGCAATTTATTCCAGTGCTTAACCACCCTGACAGTTAGGAAGGTTTTCCTAATATCCAGCCTAAACCTCCGTTGCTGCAATTTAAGCCCATTGCTTCTTGTCCTATTCTCAGAGGCCAAGGAGAACAATTTTTTCCCCTCCTTCTTATAACACCCTTTTAGATACTTGAAAACTGCGATCATGTCCCCTCTCAGTCTTCTCTTTTCTAAACTAAACAAGCCCAGTTCTTTCAGTCTTCTCTCATAGGTTATGCTTTCTAGTAGGGCTGTCAATTAATGTGCATTAATGCCTGTGATTAACACAGGGTAGAATTAATGTGTTAAAAAAATTAACGCACATTAATCACAGATTTGCAGAGGGCGGGAAACCAGCATGAGCTGCTCTAGAGACCCTCTCTGGTAAGGCACAATACTGCAAACCGCCACCAGAGGGCACACAGAAAAATGAAGCAGCAAAAAAGAAAAAACCCCCTGAAGACATGGTCCCAGCTCCAGCAGAGAAGTAAACAAGAAGTAAAGACCCTGACACTCGTCCCTCTCCTCTCCCAGGTGACCATAATTTTAAAAATAAAACAGCCTGGGGGGCTTGCCCGACCTCCCCCCCCTTGCAGGTCTCATCCAAGCCACCCTCTCTTTGCCTCCTGGAACTGGGCCTGACCCTCCCCCCACATCTGATTCTGGGGCTGAGTCCCACCCCCCCCGAACTCTGCATTGCCCATGATGGGGTCTACCCCCCCAACCCAGGGGCAGACCCCTTCTGAGCTTGGGGGCTGACCCCCACCCCTGAGCCACCTGCAGTTGGGGGCTGAGCCCTTCTCCTCAAACTTTGCACTGCCCACGGCAGAGTCTATCCTCTCTGGCCCTGTGCCACCTGCAGCTGGGGCGGAGATAAAAAAAGACTCTTTTGAATAGGACACAAATATATTGATTATATAGAATAATTTATTTAATTATTCCAGACATTGATGCAGTTCTGCTGTGTTTTCATGATCTATAGTGATAAAATATCAGACAAAGTTAACGGCACAAAGCAGCAACAGTTCAGGTCTTTTGAATGGGAAGTTTATGTCTAAAATACTTCCAGATGGTTCTTTGTCTAAAAGGACTGTTATCTGTAGCTATTGCAAGGCTGAGTTCTAATACCATAGAAGCACTTCAAGTCTGCAATACCTAGCTGCTAAGCATGCTTTTGCCTCTGGATCTTGTGCTACAGATAACCCACCACCAGCAAATGAGTCCAGCCAGCCATAACAGAGTACAATTACAGAGTTTCAGGATCGCTACAAGCCCATTGATCAAACAAAATACACTACCTTAACTAATGCTATTGCAAAGTGGATAGCTATGGAATGCAGATCACTCAACATTGTAAATGACAGAAGGCTAAGGGATATTATTCAAATAGCACCTTCCAACCAGTCATACACCTTGCCCTCCTGAGGAACCATTGCATCACAAATAAATGACCTATATGACAATGAGAAGACTACAAAGTTGGAGCTTCTGACAAATGCACACTTGCTGTTGCTTTGACTGGTGATCACTGGTAATCCTTGAGCAATCATAGCTATCTTGGTGTCAAGATAGCTGCATGGACACTATAGTCATTTGCTGTAACAGTAATTCATACTTGTATACCGCTGAAAACCAAATCTGTAGGCAGCACATGTGCAATCGGGCGTGCAATACTATAAAAGCTGTAGCTACCATGTGCCCTAGGAGTTGTAGGCAGTTCTTGGCTGTAGTATTTGGAGAAAGATACAGATTGTAGTTAGAGGAATCTGTCATGAGGGAGGTATACTCTTGCTGCCATGGAATCTAGGCGGGCTCCAATGAATTGAATGGTCTGGGAAGGATGGATAGATGACTTTTCCCAGTTTGTGTGAAGGCCCAGCTTTGAAAACAATGGATAGTTGTTGCTGTCACATGGACTGCCTCGGAGTGTGATGTGACTTTGAGGAGGCAGTCGTCAAGGTAAGGAAATATGATTATTCCCAACGAGTGAAGGTGTTCTGTGGCAATAGCGAGCACTTTGAAGAAAACGTGAGGGGCCGTAGACAGGCCAAATGGAAGGACCTGATACTAGTAGTGATGTGGGCCTATTGTGAACCCTAAGAACCTTCTGTGAGCCGGGTGTATGAGAATATGGAAATATGCATCCTGGAGGTCGAGGCTGAAAACCAGTCCCTCATTGCAATGCCAGGATAATCATGGATAGAATGACCATGAAAAAGCATTGCATCTTGACAATGTATTCGGTGATGAGGTTGTGGAGATCTAAGATTGGTCTCCATTCCCCTGACTTCTTTTGTGTTAGGAAATAACGGGAACAGAACCTGATCCCATGTTGTTCTGGGACCGGTTCTATGGCTCCAAGATCTAGCAAATGAATCACCTCTTGACATAACAGCATTGGTTGAGGTAATCAGGGTACCGACGTCATTGACAGCAGTACTGCCTACATCTGTTAGCAGATGTATGAATGCCCAGGGTGCGGAGGGTGGCATGTGAGTCCTTCATTGTATTAAGGACATCATTGGTTTTGTTGGCAAAGAGTTTTTGCGCATCAAAGGGCAAATCCTTGACAGTGGCTTGTATTATGTGAGGAAATGTGGCTGGGGAGAACCAGGATGCCCTGCGCATCACAACCGTAGTGGCAGTAGTTCTAGCCGCTGTGTCTGCAGTATCTAGTGCGGCCTGAAAGGCTGCCCATGAGATAACTTGTCCCTCAGCCACAACAGCCGTAAATTAGGGTTTCTTTGCCTCAGAGATGTTGTCCGCAAAGTCCAGCAGTTTCGAATAATTCCTAAAATCATATCTTGCCAGCATGACTGAATAATTCAAGATCCTAAACTGTAAGGTTGCTGAAATATGGATTTTTCCTGACCAAAGAGGTCTAATCTCTAATGTCCTTATCTGGTGGAGTGGTATGGAAACAAACCTATTTGGCTCATTGATGTGCCACCTCCACCACTAAAGAGTTTGATGTCAGATGGATAAATAAAAACTCCAAACTCTTAGTGGGCACGTAATATTTTTGTCTGTTCTCTTGCATGTGGGTGGTATCGATGCCAGGGTTTGCCAAATCGTGTTGGCTGGGTCCAGGATATTCGGGTTGATGGGGAGGGCTATTTTGGAGGACTGAGAGGCTTGTAGGCTGACTGTGAGCTCATGCTGTAGTTCAGCGACCTTCTCGGTAGTGATCTTGAGCTCTGCTGTGACTCTTCTAAAGAGTTTGTTAAAGTGAGTGAAGTCATCAGCAGCCAAAGGTGGAGGAGGTATTACAGCCTCATCAGGTGAGGAAGATGAATTTGTTGGAGGTGATGTATTCAGTGATGGTTCCTCTGCGTCTTGGGAGGGCCTGGTATGAGAGGATGTTGTACTCATGAGGTTGTGCGTGATGTATAGGAGGTAGGTGGTTTGTAAGAGCTGGTCAGGGTGCTGTAGTGTCTCAAATAGGAACCCCAAGGGCTCCAGTAAGGCAACTGAGAAGGGTGTGGCATTGGTGGGGGCATCCAGTGGTGGCCATAACACAGAGGGTATGTGTGTGTGGGTCATAATGCGGCTTGTAGTAATGCCTTGGAAGGCTGCATTGTGGGGAAAAGGATGCTTGTATCCAATCATCTTCATCGCTGGAAAATTGCAATGGTACTAGAGACAGTGTATGAGGAATGACCGGTCTTGGCAATGTATCTGTACCAAACAGCAGTGACTGAGGTGCGGACGTAACTGCCAGATCTGCACTGCACATATATGGGAGTGGAGCTGCGAGGATCGGTGCCGGAGTCTTCAGTGTCAGCTTGTACGATGCTGATGGCATGATCAGTGTGAAAGGTAGTGACAGTACCAAGTATATAATCGGTGCCACGAGTCTGGTTGGTGCTGGAGGTGCCGAAGAGTGGTCTGGTGTCATCGGTGCCGAGAGGGATGCCGTTGGTGTCAAGACCAAGCATGGTGCCATTGGTGCCGAGATGGCTGACAGTGCCGATGGTGGTGGTACAACTGTTTTCTATGTCGGTGCCAAAGCTGACACCTGTGGTGTATCCAACGGTGCCAGGGTATTCATCGGTACTGCAGAGGTTACCGGAACAGCACTAAGGCATTGTTTGGAGCCCTTGTGGTTAGAAGAGGCAATGGGCAGTGGTGCCGTGATGCCTGAGGTGCCAGGGGCATCATATGCACTGATGTGAGACCTGTGAGCCAACTGCCTGGAAGGGGACCGTTCCTTGCTGGCTGTCTCCTACTGAGGCACTGAGGAACTTCTCCTTTTTGGTGCGTTCTTGCCATGGGGCTGATTATGCCTCCCTAGGTTGAACTCTCGGATCTGAGACAGGAAGTAGACTCTTTTTCATTAACATCAACTTTAGTTGAAGATCTCTGTCTTTGCGTTTCCTGGCCTTAAGTTTTGTGCAGTGAGAGCAACTCTGAGTTAGGTGCTGTTTCCCCAGGCATCTGATGCATTGCGAGTGACCATCTAAGGCGGGCATTGCCTCTCTGCAGGAGGCACAGTGTTTAAAGCCTGGTGAACCCTGCATGATGGAAAGTTTTTTTTTTAACGTATTAACAACAAACTCACTAAATAACACTAACAATAACAAGAAACTAATTATAAACTATCTAAGCTACTGCAGAATCGTCAAAAAAGCAGGAAATTGCAGAGCTCCATCTTGGGCCAAGGGTGGTTGAGAAGGAACTGGAGGGCACGGGACACACATGCACAGTACCTACTGGAAAGCACGCATTGGTTGGAGCTGTGTATGCACTGACCCCACAGGGACTGCTTCAAACTCTCCAATCCAGGTGCCAGGATGGCACCAAGACCCAGTGTGGAGCATCCACGGGGACCTCTCGAAGAAGAAAATTAGGTTCCTGTTGACACAGCAAGCCCAAGTAGGGGCCAGCAGCCCAGATCAAGAATGCTGATGCCAAGACAGGCATAAAGGAAATTAATGGCAGGGAGTAACACAGATCCCCCAGGTCCCACCAAAAGCCAGGACATGGAGGAAACCAGGAGACTAACTGCAGGAAAGCCGAGATGACTGACTGTCAACAGAAACTCTGCAGGGAGCTGGGATGCTACTGGAGGGCAACCAGGACTGAGCCAGCGTCTTTGTGCACTGGCTCCCCTATCCCTTATAATGCAGAGTTGTCCTGAGATGCAGTGGGAGACCAGGGATTTAGCCAGCATCTTTGTGTGCTGGCTCCTCTGTCCCTTTAATAACGCAGATCAGAGATGAAGGAGATGATCAAGTAGTCGATAGTACTATCTGATAAGCTCCTGCTTATGGGGTAGTTGACTACTCATTCGCATCCTTTATCCAGACTGAGTATTTTTTTAAAACATATAATCTAGAAATTATTTTGGCCAAGATATATGGTCTGTTTTATACAGATTAGACTAGATGATCACTATAATCCTTTTCTGGCCTCGGAATCTATACATCTGATCTAATAGATATTCTTTCTTCTCTGGGGTCTACAATTCTCAATTACCCAGCTCCAGAAAGGAGTGCTAATAATAACTCTTTAGTTTGGCTTACTTTCAACCACAACTTTCATCTGTTTTATGGTTTTGAAAAGCAATTGAAAAATTAAGCATTTTCATTTTCCAAATAGGGTATGACATACTTGGGTTAAGAGCCTTACCGTTCTCTTTCTGAATCATATTCAAGTGAATGTAAATCTTAACATTTTGCAGCATTATGACTATACATACCCGCTTTAGACTAAAATTTTAACTTTTGTGGCTGCATTTGCTGAAAACCCACTGCTGATGGTAGTTAAATTCATACAGATGTTAAAGTCACTACTAAGTAACAAAAGGCCATTTGAAAACCAGATGTCATTTAGAAAACACATTTCAGGCAAAATGACTGTGCAAAACTAGTCTCGTGGAGTTAAGTTCAATGACCCCAGTACAAATTATGCTACTATAAAAAGCTGTTCAAAATGATTCAGTCAGAAGCAGTCCCAGAGTATGTTCTGCATGTTAGCCTTTGTAAAACCATAAGGCGCTTTACCTTCTAAAAATCTGAACAAGAAAGGTTAAGATTTTGTCATGGTTATTTTTAGAAAAGTCACAGACAGGTCACAGGCAATAAACAAATATTCACAGAAGCCTGTGATCGGTCTGACTTCTACTAAAAATAATGGGGATGGGACTGATGGAGGATAACTGAAGTCCAAAGCGGGGGATAGGGGAAATAGGCAACTCTGGGGACCCCTAACTGCTGGTGGTGGCTTCAGAGCTTTGCAGCTGGTGGTTGGGCACTGCAAGGACCCCGCCCGCAACTGAGAAATGTAACAGTGAAAATGGAGCAGTGATCTCTGGAAGTCACAAAATCCTTGATTTCCATGACCTACATGACAATCTTATCCTTAATAAGGATCATCTTATTTTAGAAAGTTAGTATTGGAATTACAACAGAAGAAAATAGTTTGTATAAGGTCTTTAAAATGGAAAAGCTATTGTTCTGAAGGAAAGCCAGTCAGTATATTACAGTATATTATCAATAAATGGCATTTACTTTTCAAGCGAAGTGGACAGGGGCTGCAGACAGGTGAGTTTAAGAGGGAGAGCAAGAAATCCTGCTGCTGAACAGGCTGCCAGGTGAGTATACTAGCTTTTGGTGTGAGTGAGTTTGCTCAATTGTTTAAATTTTGATTCTGATTTCAGGTGATTTCAGTTTCAGTTACTGTGGCAGTTGGGACTGAGTGTCTGATCCTTGTTCCCTTGACTGCCTTTGATCAGCCTCAGGATCAGCCTTCCCCTCTGGGACTAAGGAGGGGGTAGGCCTGACCTAGGCAAGCAGACTTTAAAAGCCAGAGGCAGAGCAACCAGGGGAGCAAAGAGGACAGGGGGCTGCAGACAGGGGAGTTTAAGAAGGAGAGAAAGAGATCCCGCCACTGAACAGGCTACCAGGTGAGAGTACTAGCTTTTAGGATAGGATAAGGAGTCTTGTAGATAAGGGAGAAGTGGTGCATGTGGTATACTTAGACTTTAGTAAGGCATTTCATACAGTCTTGCATGATATTCTTATCAATAAAGTAGGCAAATACAACTTAGATGGGGCTACTATAAGGTAGGTGCATAACTGGCTGGATAACCATTCTCAGAGAGTAGTTATTAACGATTCACAATCCTGCTGGAAGGGCATAACAAGTGGGGTTCCGCAGGGGTCTGTTTTGGGACTGGTTCTGTTCAATATCTTCATCAACGATTTAGATATTGGCATAAAGAGAACGCTTATTAAGTCTGCAGATTATACCAAGCTGGGAAGGGTTGCAACTGCTTTTGGAGGATAGGGTCATAATTCAAAATGATCTGAACAAACTGGAGAAATGGTCTGAGGTAAATAGGATGAAGTTTAATAAGGACAAATATAAAGTACTCCACTTAGGAAGGAACAATCAGTCTCACACATACAGAATAGGAAGTGACTATCTAGGAAGGAGTACTGCAGAAAGGGATCTAGGGGTCATAGTGGATCACAAGCTAAATACGAGTCAACAGCATGAGGCTGTTGCAAAAAAAGCAAACAAGATTCTGGGATGCATTAACAGGTATGTTGTGAGCAAGACATGAGAAGTCATTCTTCTGTTCTACTCTGCACTGATTAGGCCTCAATTGGAGTATTGTGTCCAGTTCTGGGCACCACATTTCAAAAAAGATGTGAAGAAACTGGAGAAGGTCCAGAGAAGAGCAACAAGAATTATTAAAAAACTAGAGAACTTGACCTATGAAGGAAGACTGAAAGAATTGGGCTTGTTTACTTTGGAAAGGAGAAGACTGAGAGGGGACATGATAGCGGGTTTCAGGTATCTAAAAGGGTGTCACAAGGAGGAGGGAGAAAAATTGTTCTCATTGGCCTCTGAGAACAAGACAAGAAGCAATGGGCTTAAACTGCAGCAAGGGAGGTTTAGATTGGACATTCGGAAAACACTGGAATATGTTGCATAGGGAGGTTGTGGAATCTCCATCTCTGGAGATATTTAAGAGCCAGTTAGATAGACCTATATCAGGGATGGTCTATATGGTACTGGGTCCTGCCATGAGGGCAGGGGACTGGACATGATGACCTCTCGAGGTCCCTTCCAGTTCTAGTGTTCTATGATTCTATGAACTGCAATGTCAGATTCTTAACACGAGAGAAATTTACCCTGAAAGACGCTGAACTGGGTAATATGAATATCACAACATCCTCGAGCAAGGAGTTCCACAGGTTGATTGTGCCCTGCATGAAGAAAAACTTCCTTTTGTTTTAAACTTGCTGCCTACTAATTTAATTTGATGATCCCTAGTTTTTATATTATTTCTTATGTATTTCTTTTGTTCTTTCCTTAACCTAAATCAATCGTCCATCTCCTTTTATTGCTTTTCTCTGAATTCCCTATTTGTTCAAAAGTCTCAGAAAGGTGGCCGTGTTAGTCCATAACTTTAAAAACTATGAGTTGTCCTGTAGCATCTTAAAGACTAAAAAACATATGTCTCGAAGGTGCTACAGGACCACTTGTGCTCCTATTTCTTGACATCTTTCTGATGTTAAGAAGTCCAATACTGAAAGCAGTATTCTAAGAGCAGTTATCATTTCCACACAAAGAAACACTATTCCCATTGTGGTCCATGACATAGGGTAGTCTAATCTACAGTAAGCCCAAGGTTAGCTGGATTCAAGTCAGTAAACCCTGGGATAGAGAACCCAGATTTGGAGTACATGGAGAAGTGCTTTGGTTTTATATCTCAGATTGTACCTCCTAGAATCTTGGGTTAAAAATTTTCTAAGTCAGGCTTGAATCCAGGGCTCTCATGTCCACACTCACTACTGTCCATACAGTACTGAGTCCAACTAATCATGTCCCAGACTTCCTAGTGCCTTCCTGAAATGTGGCCACTATAAGTCTTTCAACATAGCGCAAGATGGGAATACTTGACTCTCCACCCTGCACATTACAGGAAGTTTGAACAGCCTGCCAACACCTCCTGCACAGCTGTTATTTTGGTCTATGCACTTACAGCAAACAAGAGCCAACAACATGGAGGAGGCATCACATGAAGACTTTAACCTGTTTCCGGTTTTGTTCTGTTTCAGAAAACAAGTCAAGCTTTTGAGAGATGCAGAAGCACATTTTGGCAGTTTTTTTTTTTAACATCCCAAAGACACCTGAGAGAGGTAATAAAGGAGCAGATGGCAGACCTAAACAGACTGATACTGCTCACAACTCTCAGTTCAGCTGCAGATGTCCCTTACGTAGCCTGGCACTTCTGGACCACAGCCACAAGCCTAGACTTGTGGGACCACATAATCTTGCAAATCTGGGACCATCAGCAGTTGTTCAGAACTTTTGCATGAAGAAAGCTATATTTCTGAAGCTTTGTGAGCATTATAGCCTGATCCTCCAGTGTAAAGTCTCACGATGCAATGCAATGCTTGGAAGTTGGCAATCCCAGACTGCTACCTGTTCATTGCCAATCAGTTTGGTGCTAGAAATTCAACTGTTGGTAAACTAGTGGCGGTGTTTTCTGGAGCAACCAGACACATGGCTTACCTGAAGATGCCCACATAAAGGGTGCGTTTAGACTACACTCCTCTTTCGAAAGAGGAATGTAAATGAAGGAAATCGAAAATGCAAATGAAGCGCAGATTTACAAATCTTGCACTTCGTTTGCATAATTGCGTCCGATTGCTTTTTCGAAAAAGGTTTTTTTTTTTTAAAGCAGTCTAGACGCGGTTCTTTCAGGGAAAAAAACCCTTTTCGAAAGAACCCTATATGCCTAATTTTTTCAGGAATAAGGGTTGCTGAACAACTTTTTTGAAAAAGCGATCAGACGCAATTATGCAAATGAAGCGCGAGATTTGTAAATCTGCGCTTCATTTGCATTTTTAATTTCCTTCATTTACATTCCTCTTTGAAAGAGGAATGTAGTCTAGATGCACCCAAAATATAGTCCTAAAGTAATTGTGGGATTTGAGAGAACAGGATGTACAAACTGAACCTGGGCCACACTTTGCCACACCTGGGCCACATGGATTCATGGCCACACTTTGCCATCCTCAAAGAGCATGTGAGAATATAAACTGCAAAGAATACTACTCCATTGTTATACAGACCACCGTGGACCGAACTGGCCACTGTCACTGTGCGCTGCATTGGAAAAGTTCATGACGCCCATCAGCAGTCTACATTCATAGACAGGCTGGGATATTCCATCAATGACATTGTCATAAAGGGAATTATTGACCCCCATGGTTATTCTGGGGGACTCTGTGTACCCTCTTTTGCCTTTTCCTATGAAACTGTATTAATAAAGAGGTCTGGGAAAAGGTTTAATTATACTGACCAGGTTCTTTGATGTGCATTAGGCAGATTGAAATCTAATTGGAGAGAGCTACAGTCAGATTTAGATTCCAGTGTCATCAATATAGTGCACATTATTGTGGTTGCTCTTTGTTATACAGTAAAACCTGCGTTATCCAGCACTTAACTATCCGGAAAACTTTAGAAACTGGCAAATTTCCTAGGGGCTTGGCGCGGCCCGGTGCTTTGATCCGGCTAGCATGAGGCTGGGTGCAGCCTTGTGGCATGCCCCTATGATCAGCCAAACGGGAGCTGGATCAGGTAGCTGGCGGTCCCTGCCGCATGGGAGTCGCAACTCCAAAAAGGGACCCCCAGATAACCGGAATTTTTAGATAACTGGAACTCCCTAATCCCCGAGTGTGCCGGATAACAGAGGTTTTACTGTATTTCTAAAGCCAAACGCGAATAATTCCCTTTGAATGGAACGATGACAGTGTTGGACTGCTAAATTGGTATAGGTTGAAACTTTCTAGTCCTGCACTCTCTGGTCTGGCAATATTCATGGTCCAGCATGATTTTAGTTAGCTGGATGTCCAGTTATGAAAGTGGCCAAGTTTTCCATGGTCCCATAGCGCAAGTTTTACTGTATAACAAAGTTGTTTAAAGTCCCCAGTCCTGGCTCCCAGTGTTCCGTGTTGTTATTTAGCTCTAATTTACCCTTAATTGTCTTCTAAGAGCCAAATAAGCAGTAGAAATGTTGGTAATGGTGCTACACAATATTGACCACGGGTGGTTCAGCAAATTCTCTGGTTTGGCGTAGGCCAGGTCCCAAGCGTGCCGGACTAGAGAGATTTAACCTGTATATTCAGTCAGAAAGTGTACATACTACAACTAGAACAGGATGCACCCCAGCAACGTAAGTCAGGTGTACTCCCACATTACAGACCTGCAAGGGCCAATGGAAAAGGGAAAACAGAACCCTTATGAATGTGCTGAGGGTGTATGCAATGGTTTATGGGGGATGGATTGCCATGCAACATACTTATGAATAACCTGACCACTTATGTGCCATTACCACACCAAAATACCAGTAACAAGAAAACCTTTACAAAAAGTGCTAATAATGAAACTGTGTACAAGACAGAAGCCCCCTATTGTTGCTTGTTCCCTGATTCCCCGTCTCCTTTCCCTTCCTTTCATATTGGTCATGCACTTGGTTCTAGGGGAGAGGCATTCATAGAAGAGGGAATACATATGGAAAGACTGCATGGGACACAGTTGCTCTGCCCACTCACTCATATGGATCTACTACATGGGTTAACCAGCCATGAAGTTGTCCAAGCTGTTCCTGGACTTCAATACAGATCACCACGGAGGGCAATTAAACTGTGGTGTGGGTGGAGCAGAAGCCGGTGCTCTTATAGTTCTTTCTGTTGAGCTCTGTCATCCTCCCGTAGCTACGATGCCTATTACAAGAACCGTGAAGCAAATGACTGCTACTCCCATGCCACAGTCCTGTCCTCAAGCTACACAGACAGTCTGAGCCTCTAGTTATTACTTTCCTCTTGCTGTAAGTCTCTCTGGCTGCATCTAGACTGGCATGATTTTGCGGAAATACTTTTAACAGAAAAGTTTTTCCGTTAAAAGTATTTCCGCACAAGAGCGTCTAGATTGGCACGGATGCTTTTGCGCAAAAAGTGCTTTTGCCCAAAAGCATCCGTGGCCAGTATAGACGTGATTTTGCGCAAGAAAGCTCCCGTGGCCATTTTCGCCATCAGAGCTTTCTTACACAAAAAATTCCTTCCCTGTCTACACTGGCCCTCTTGCGCAAGAACACTTGCGCAAGAGGGCTTTTTCCCGAGCAGGAGCGTCAAAGTATTTGCGCAAGAACACTGACAATCTTACATTAGATCGTCAGTGTTCTTGCGCAAATTCAAGCGGCCAGTGTAGACAGCTAGCAAGTTATTGCGCAAAAGCGGCCACTTTTGCGCAAAATCTTGCCAGTCTAGATGCACCCTCTGAGTATATCTATACTTGCACCCTAGTTCGAACTAGGGATGCAAATGTAGGCATTCGAAATAGTAAATGAAGCTGGGATTTAAATATCCCATGCTTCATTAGCATAATCTCGGCCGCGCGCTGTTTCGGAACCCAGCTGATTCAAAAGTGAAAGTGTGCTCCGGGCCACGTTAGTTTGAATCAAACCCCTTGGTTCGAACTAACGTTACTCCTCAAAAAAGTAATGTTAGTTCAAACCAAGGGGTTTGATTCGAACTGACGCGGCCAGGAGCGCACTTTCACTTTCGAATCAGCTGGGTTCCGAAACAGCGCGTGGCCGAGATTATGCTAATGAAGCATGGGATATTTAAATCCCAGCTTCATTTACTATTTCGAATGCCTACATTTGCATCCCTAGTTTGAACTAGGGTGCAAGGGTAGACATACCCTCTGTCTGATACTGGGCCTGCTTGTTGTCCCTGTCCAGAACTTCAACCAAAAATTCATCACAGAAATGATTCCTCCTGGAACAGTCCACAAAGGTGTGGTGACCTAGACTTGTGCTGCAATGTGAGCGAGCTGTGGAAGAACTGCAACCAGTAGAGGCTGAGGGGCCTGGAACAGGACAAGACAAAGTGGATTACTATCTAAAATAGCTCAGTGCAGGACAACAGAAAAACTGTAGAAAGAACTTCAATATTTCGTGAGAAGAATTCTTCAGACTAGAGAGTCTCCGTGGACACAGCTGCATTAATGGCAGCAAAAGAAATGCAGAGACAATGCTTAAAAAAAAAAAATTCACAGCTGCTTTTATTTTTCCCCTAAAAATTGAACAACTTATGTTTCTGGGAACAGTTGGATGCTGTGCTACAAAAGGTTTCCCTATTTAGACATTTTGCATTTTGGAGAACATAACAGTTCTCATGACAGTCAAATTGGCAAAGGGAAATATTATTCCAAGCTGCCAGTGGAAAACCACTTAATTTAAGCAATCAAAGTATTAAAACATATGACTGAGCAGCACATCTATGAGTGAAGTGGGCTGGTCAGTTACCAAGGTGACCCCAGAAAATATGCACTTCCTTGAAATGTGACTACCTATTGAGTTTCTGGTACAGGAAAAATTTGCAGCTATGAGCACCCAGGAATAATGAAGGACTCAACTGGATACCACATTAGCTTCTACATTGCTTAGCTGGTTTGACAGCATGTAAATACATAGAACTCCTCTGCCATTTTCCTTACTACCTTACCTCACTCACCACATTTCTTCACAAAATTTCAAACTGCGGTCATACTTGGGACAAATGGTTGTCACCTGTGAACTGCATGGATACATTAACTGAAATTGTCACAAATCATGGGGAGTGTGAATGGTTAGCATGAATGCATGAGTGAATTAACAGTAAGTGAGCTGATGAGAGGCCATGTTGAGGTCCAGGCAAGAGCCCAAGAGGATTATGGACTTGTTTACAACTTTAAGAAAAAGGACCGTGTGAAATAAAAGAACTGTATATGTGTGCTGAGGAGACAAAATGGTACAGAAGGAGGCAACGTTCCCAGATAAGGAGTAACAAGGGAGAGACCTAGTCAAGGACATTCTATTGTTTCAGAATTGGGTGGTGTAAGCAGGACGCCCCAAGATCGGTCGTAAGAACACCCGCAGAAGGGGGTGGGGGGAGTGCAACCTACAGACATCACCCCACCCAGACCCGGACTGTGTGTAACCAATGGATATTACTCCACATGGACTGATTTCTCCTCCCCTGAGGGGTTATATACCACACCATTTTGCCCCACGAGTTGGAGTCCATCAATTCGGCATATTGGGGTGATGTGCACATCGGTCTTCCACCTCAAGCAAATCAATCAACATTACCTGGGGTCTGGCCAGCCCCAGAGGGTGAGTGAAATGTATGTATAAGTGTGTGTGTGTGTGTTAAAATGAATTAAGAATTAGGCTGCTAAATTGGGTTAAAGATTAGATTTAGATTGTTAATTATTCCATTTAAATATTGCTTTTAATACCTTTTAATGGCTTTTAATGCCATTTTAATTGCTTAGTACTAAATATATACATATAGTGCTTTTAAAACTGCTCCTGAATTGCTTGCAATAAAACTTGTTGAAAGGTATAGTTGAAATACTGTGGGAGCCTCTTCTTTTCCGTGAATGCTGTATAGTACGTATATTGTGATTTGGCCTGATCAGCCGGATCACAGCGCCCTGTTGTGACAACTTGTGACAATACTGAGTTGTTACAGAGCAGCACTCCTATAGGAATGGCTAGATAAATTCATTTTTGCTAATAAACAGGAATGCCCTAGTAAAAATGTGCACAATTTGCCTTTCCAGTAAAAAAACAAAACAAAACACAAAAAACTTCAAGGTATTTTTTAATGTTTGCATTTCCTGGAAGCAATTTTGAATTCCATATGGAGATGGTGGGGAGGGAGGCTGCAAAGGAATACAATCCACCATTAAGAGATGCATACTGCTACTTGGGTCTTGTAATAATTTTTGCATTAGTTCACATAACAAAAATCTCTCCCCCACTTGTATATTACCAAACATTAAAAAAGAATCAAACACATTATGCTTTGGGGCAGTTTTGTATATTCAGTTTATGCTGCTGGTTCTGTGGTGGACTGTTCTGGGTGGAAAGGGATAGTTAGTTGGAGTGGGCAGGAATCAAAAAGCTTCTCCAAATGTCGCCCTAGGATGTGCTGCAGCTGCTCCTGCAGCAATGCTTCCTTGAGGATTGGTGTCAGCAACAGAATCACTTCACTGGTCTAATTTGGCATCTGCTGCTAGCTCTCAGCAGTTCCCATGCTGGATCTTTGACTATATTGTGCACTGTACCACAAGCTTTGTGCTCAACCCAGTACCCAGCAGCACCTGGTCAAACTCCTCATAAGCTGGCATGTAAGTAAGCTGCCCAAAGAGCAGTTCTGGCTCTTGGTTTTCTGAGTCCTGAGTCACTTAGCCCACTCTTCACACTGGTCACCAGTCTGGTAAATATCCACTGCAGCCTTAATCTTCTTTGCTATTTTCTGGTATTCATGGTCATTCCTGGTACTCATAATAAAATCCAGTTTTGTAGGCCTCACACCAGACATTTACCAAAATCTGGCTGTGCTCCCATGAAACAGCATGCTTTGTAAAGGGCTTCGGGTCAACCTCCACTGCAAACACAGAAGGATTCCCAAAGGTGCATGTATCTTAATGGTCAGAATAAAATGGAAAGGTCAAACACTGACTTATTAAGCACCTGTACCATAACAATGGGGGAAGGGAGAAGGAGGTATTTCCATTTCTCTGGTATTGACTAGTGATACAGAGGACAAAGGAAGTTGGCCCATGGAATTGTGACATACTTTTGGCTGACTCTCAGGACCCAAGTTCTGGGTTTACACTGCAATGGAGCTTAAAAGCTGGGTTCTGGCTTGACTTGAGCTCAAAACCTCTGTCTGCAGGGTCCCTAGGACCCTGGGTCCAACCAGAGTCAGATTTGTGTGTAGCTGGAAGGGGAATTTATTGTAGTATGTCTACACATAATGCCCCCATCTGTGTTACCATGTTGACTATTTTGCTGCGGAACTGCATGCCAAATACTTAATTTTCTGACTGCTTCTGCCCCTTTAGGGAATCTGACCTAGTTTGCAATATTTCTCTTTGTACTGATTTTTTTTTATTTCCCCCATATGTATATTTTTGCATTTGTTCAGGTTAAACCTTGTTTTGCTATTTTAACATTGGTTCCTCTATCAGTTTTCTGTGATAGTTATGTTTGCAATGGCACACAATTTAAATAGTATCTGCAAATATCAGTATGTTATTAGCACCCTTTTCCAGATTATTACTGTAAGTGTTAAATAAGACTAGGCTTACTGTCAATAACTGTTGCCTTGCACTGGCCACCAGCAAATTCAATTAATAACTTTTTGTCCCTGTCTTTTTCAATCCTTCTAAGAATACTCATATCCAAGTAAATTTGAATTAACTTTTCAAGCAAGACACACTAACAAATGTTTTACCAAACTCCAGCTATTTTGTAACAGTCTCAGTCTCACCATATGTTTATTTCTGCCATAAACATCTATTGAGTATGACACCATTGGCGTTGATTAGAATAACTTTTCCTGTTACCCTCTAGACATTTATGGATTTTTAAATATTTGTTTTACTATGTTGTAACTAGAAATTGAAGTCTTGAATAGTAATTGCCAGGATCTCGCTTGGAAAAGAATCTGTACACATTTGCTTTTAACAATCCTCATGTTGTATCCCATTTATTACAGTATATTTTGCTATATTTCTTAGCAAATCTCTCTGAATCTACATTAAACCACCCTCTTTGTTTGAGTAATCACCCTATTGTATCTTCTTTTAGACTGTAAGCTCTACGGGGCAGGAAATGTTATTTAATATCTTTGTACAGAACATTGTGACTTCATGCTGGTTTAAGGCCTTTAGGCATTATGGCAATATACATACTAGATAAATATCTGTCTCATACCACAACTCTACATGGTGCTTTACAAAGATATTTTAAAGTGACATGGTCACTGTTGCACAAGCTTACAATCTAAGGCTGTGAACTCTGCCATGTGTGCAAGCCCCTGCGCATCTGGAATCCCTTTGGCTCCACAAAGGTGCAGGAGTCTATGCACAGGTGATAGCTTGCAAGAGTGGATCCTAAATTAGACAACCATCTGTGATGGATAAGAGGAGTGCTGGTCAGCACTCGGTGACTAAAGGGTTAAACTCAGGTAGTTAGGGGATGTTGTCAGGGAGCCAGGAGAGCCAATGGCAGAAACTTGAAATTTGAATTGAGGAAATATACCTGCCTGCTGTTTCCTTTGTGTATTAAGCTAGGAGGAGCAAGATGAAGTAAATCAGACAGAACTACGATGCCTACAAGGAATACTAGGCATAGGAATGGACTGGGCCTTGAAATATAGATCAGTATGGATTGTGAGTAGATAGAAAAATGAATATCTAGTCGTGATCAGGTAATTTTTTTGTTTGGTTAAACTTCTCTGTGCTAAATCTATGTGCACTCTCCATTCACTATATCTAAGCTTCACCCAGATATATTATGTTTCTCTGTGTTTTAATCTGTTCTTCTCAGTTGCTCTGTAAAACCTAGCAACCAAATATGCTTTATCAAGTATATCTTTTGGTTTTGTTAATAAAATCGCCTTTTTTAAGGCAATGATTTGATTCTTGTGTCCTGGAAGGTAACAGGAGGTCTGTATGTACCTGCCTAGACTGTGAGATCAGCTATTAGAGACTGGAGTTTGTCTTCTTTTTCTTTTCCTCAGCTCTCTTGAGGAAAAAGAGCTTGGAATACTCCTCTAGAAGAAGTTCAAGTGCTCTTCCTGGGTTTAAGAAGAAGGGAGTTAATTACACGATTTATGGTGGCAGCTGCCTCCCAAGGCCAGGGAATCTGTGGCCTTAGGGAGTTTTTTTAAGCAGAAGCCTATAGAGCAGGCGTGACCAACCCGCGCCTCGCGAGCCACATGCGGCTCTTCCCTCTCGTCAGTGTGGCTCACAAAGCCACCCCCGTGTCCCCTGAACAAGGCCCACACCTCCTGGCTCCCCTGTGCTCACAGGGGCAGGGGAGCTGTCCGGATCAAAATGGTGGATCAAATATGGCGGCCATGGCCGCCGCCAAGAACCTGCTGAGGCTAAAAAGCCTCAAAAAGCCTTCTTAAAAGACCAGTCCTCTACAACTTTTTGCCCCGGCTCTTCACGCTGGATCCAGCTGGATCTTGGCTCTTCGTCAGGCACGGGTTGGCCACCCCTGCTATAGAGGCAAGGTATTAAAGGTCTCCTCCGGGCCCCCACCTTCTGCAGACGGAGTGCCAGAGTGGAGAACAGTCCTGATACCATCTTTACACTGTAGAGAAGCATTCAGGGAAAAGATGTACTGGAGTTTTAAAAAATAAAAATCAGTCATTTTAGATAAAATTACCCATGTACAAAAAGACAGAAAAATCATATTCAACATATACTGCTCTCTTCAACAAAGAAGTTTTTAAAATTTGTGCTAATTGCAATCTATTTTTGGATGCTTTCGATAATTAAGTGTTGAAAGGGTATTGTTTCAATCTGTCAGAGGGAACATGATATTAAGATTATTTTAATTAAAACAACCACCTCAGGAGGATTTGACCTAAATACTTTTTTATATTTCAAAAGAAATTTTATTGACAAGGCTAGACAAATGATCAAGTCTATAGGAGTCTGATGTGTGGCTCTTCTCTAAAAATGACTATTTAAAAAAAGTGTGCCATATTTATGATCTTTCAAAATTTCCAATTCCAATTATCAAATGTGCTCAGTTCAGCCTTAGATCAGTCAAAAGACCAGGAAGTGCCTCTGGAAGTCATAATCTTTTTCATTGACTGCTCTGCAGCAATGCCACTACAACACTATCACAACAATCACACTGCAAACTAATTATTCTATCCCTAAATGTTCAGGTTCATGGTAATAAATAAGAACAAAGGCTTTGGAATGTGGCTTTTATTAAAGGTATATATGTAAACTACAAGTGGTTTACATTTATAATATAAATTAAAAATAAAACCCCATATGTACAAATATTAACTTAACATTCCTCTCCTCAACTACATGTTGCATGCAATTACAGAAGATATTATTTTAAAAATCCCTCTCAAATGAAAATGTCTATATATTTTAGAAATGTGCATCTGTTTGTCCGTGAGTGTTTGTTCAAGAACTCCTCCTAAATGGCAAGAGCTAAGACCACCAAATTTGGTATGCAGCTTCCTCTTATCCTAACTGAAAGAAATGTCAGTGCTTGGTTGTGCCAAGAAAATGGGAAGTGCTGGGAATGGGACTGGTTTCCACAACATGGAAAGGGAGGGGCACAGAGAGGAGGGAAGCAAGACTGATAGTGGCCACTGGGGGCAGCAAGCCTGCAGGGGAGAGCTATATACAGAATCAACACTGGGGGCAGCTATACCACCAAGAGAATGGCCAGCTTCACTGGGGCTCACCATCTTGCCTGCCACCAGAATGGATAAGTAGCCCCTCGACCCCAAACACTTCCGCCTCCCGCTGGTCCTTAGCTGCAGCACTATGGGAGCGGGGGAAGGCCCTGAAGGTCCTGGACAATGCTGGATAAGTCTTCTAATAGAAAAAATCAAAGACCTATCAGTTTTTCATCATTTTCTGTGGTCCTTTTTTTCCTCTCTTTAAAACGAGGCTTTATCATCAGCTAAATAAGCATAAAACATCTGTCAGTACCTTTAAAAAAAATGTTCTTCAAAACACAACACTTTTCTAATTTAGTTTATTTGATCATTTAAAACAATGATTAAATTTGGGTAGTCATATTACAGATAATTTTGGTTACTGAACTACTTTCTCTATAGAAAATGCAATTTCAAGCATTTAGTACAAGTATTTTGTTGCACAAAGAATTTAGCAGATGAACAAAATGACTGGTGACTTTGTGATATTTAGTTACCAAATAAAGTTACCTGAGTGTGCAATGCCCAATAAATATACTACTTAGTTACAGCATGGATCTACAAGATTTGAATGGGAACAATGGAATTTTTTAAATACATTCCATTGTTTGGCTAGGCTTGAAGGAGGACAGGAGACACTAGCTGTGATTTCATTAGGACAATGTTGATCTTAAACGTCTAAGAGCATCTTGTACTGGGGCAAGTAGTTCCACAATAATTTCAATATGGAGTTGGAGGGCTTTTATCAGCCCTCTGCCTATCCTATCCTGGCCCCACCCAACTTGGTGCTTGCACCCCACAATTCCCCACTCAAATTAAGTTTAAGGGGGACTATAAAGGAGGGGATTGGCTCTCTGCCATACCAAGTATAGGCGTTCTGAAAACACTCTGATTTTTTTCCTTCAAGAATATATCTTCTAATCCTTTAACAATCCATTTTATCTGATCACTGTATCTCTTTTATAGAGAAAGAACAAATTAAAAATTATTTAGGCAAGTTAGATGTCTTCAAGTCACCAGGGCCTGATGAAATGCATAGAATATTCAAGGAACTGACTGAGATATGTGAGCCATTAGCCATTATCTTTGAAAAGCTATGGAAGATATGAGAGATTCCAGAAGAGTGGAAAATGGCAAATATTTCCCTTTTTATAGATGGGCACTTTAGGACAACCCAGGGTATTACAGACCAGTCAGCTTAACTTCTGAACCAGGAAAGATAATGAAATAAATAATTAAGAAATCAATTTGCAAAACATCAAGAAGATAATGTGATAAGTAACAGTCAGCATGGATTTGTAAAGAACAAATCATGTCAAACTAACCTGATAGCTTTCTTTGATAGGATAACAAGCCTTATGGACAAGGGGGAAGCGGCAGATGATGTATATCTAGATTTTGATACAGTCTTGTATGGCCTACTATTTTGCAGTCACTAGCATAAGAGAACATTCTGACAAACTCCTGAGCAGATGCAGCACACAGTAGATGGAAGGTAACTAAAACAGAGATGGAAACATTGAAGATTTGGTTATTCTCTGCACTTATGTGATATCCACATTCTGAAGCAGCAATGGGCAACCAAGGCTATTGAGTGAGCCACATGAGTGGCCCTCAATCTCAGTGGGTCCCAAGACTGTTGTAACTAAGACAATCTCCCGGGATAGGTGAGTTTTGCTAACTGCATGTGTGTGCCTAGAATTTGCAAGGTGAACTGTAGAAGCGATTTGATTGGATGCCAAAAGTGTACATGGTTCTCACAATCTACGCTGTGTACCATCAGCAGCCATCTCACCTCATGTGCCCTTGCTGTATGTTCATGCTGCTTTAGTAATACCATTAAAAAAAAACAACCCTACATGGACCGAAAGCAGTGGAGTCTGGCAAACCTACACATGAACAACAGTAAACAAAATGTCTTGTGAGTCACACATAGAACATTGATGGGCCACAGGTTGCCCACTAGGGATGTAAAATCCCATGTAATTAGTTAACTGGTTAAACATTAAGTTTAACTGGTGAACAGATTAAACAGGGGCGGGCGGGAATTACCCATTCACATCCTTATTGCCCACTACTGTTCTGAAAAGAAACAGTTAAAGTAATACAACAGAAGTGATACAGGATCAAAAAGATGGACTCCAGGATTAGGGCTTAGAATAACATATGATGACACACCACAGTGAAAAGTTTTCATAGAATCATAGAACCATGGTGCTGGAAGAGACCTCAGAAGGTCATCAAGTCCAGCCCCCTGCTCTAGGCATGACCAATCCCAACTAAATCAACCCAGCCAAGGGCTTTGTCAAGCAGAGACTTAAACACCTCTAGGTATAGAGGCTCCACTACTTCCCTAGGTAACCCATTCCAGTGCTTCACCACTCTCCTAGTGAAATAGTTTTTCCTAATATCCAACCTGGACCTCTCCCACCACAACTTGAGACCGTTGCTCCTTGTTCTGCCATCTGTCACTACTGAGAACAGCCTTTCTCCATCCTCTTTGGAACCTCCCTTCAGGAAGCTGAAGGCTGCTATCAAATCCCCCCTCACTCTTCGCTTCTGAAGACTAAACAGACCCAACTCCCTCAGCCTCTCCTCATAGGTCATATGCTCCAGTCCCCTAATCATTTTGGTTGCCCTCCGCTGGACCCTCTCCTCCAATGCGTCCACACCCTTTTTGTAGTGGGGGGCCCCAGAACTGGACACAATATTCCAGATGCGGCCTCATCAGAGCCGAATAAAGGGGAATAATCACATCTCTAGATCTGCTGGCAATGCTCCTCTTAATACAACCTAATATGCCATTAGTGTTCTTGGCTACAAGGGTACACTGTTGACTCATATCCAGCTTCTCATCCACTGTAACCCCCAGGTCCTTTTCTGCAGAACTACTACTTAGCTGGTTGGTCCCCAGCCTGTAACAATGCTTCGGATTCTTCCGTCCCAAGTGCAGGACTCTGCACTTGTCCTTGTTGAACCTCATCAGAATTCTTGTGGCCCAATCCTCCAATTTGTCTAAGTCACTCTGGACCCTATCTCTGCCCTCAAGCGTATCTACTTCTCCCCCTAGCTTAGTGTCATCTGCAAACTTGCTGAGGGTGCAATCCATCCCCTCACCCAGGTCATTAATAAAGATATTGAACAAAACCGGTCCTAGAACTGAACCTTGGGGCACTCCGCTAGAAACCGACCGCCATCCTGACATCGAGACATTGATCACTACCCACTGGGGCCAGCCTTCTAGCCATCTTTCTATCTATCTTACCGCCCATTAATCTAATCCACATTCCCTTAACTTGCTGGCAAGAATATTGTGGGGGACCGTATCAAAAGCCTTGCTAAAGTCAAGGTATATCACATCCACTGACTTTCCCATGTCCACCTCATCATAGAAGCTAATCAGATTGGTCAGGCACGACTTGCCCTTTGTGAATCCATGCTGACTATTCATGATCACCAGGGCTTGGCGAACAGATTACAAACTGGCACAGCCGTGCAGTGCAGTCAGCGCATGCGCAGTGCGGTCTGCGCATGCACAGCGTACCGATCTGCGTGGCTGGCGAGCAGGGCTAGCCGCCGTTTGGCGAGCCCTGCTGATCACTTTCCTCTCTTCCAAGTGCCTCAAAATGGATTTAGAGACAGAAAAGTGCCCATACTCAGACACCTGCATAGGCTTCAGCTGTAGATTCATATAGATCATAACAGAGTGGCAATCTGAAGATGACAAAGGCACAAGTAATTGTGGTAAGGTCCATATAAGAGGGAAATGGTCACACAATCACCATATCAAACAAAGATGAATGTTCCAGGGGCTACTGGTCTTTCACAGGCACAAAGTGAATTTCACTGACAAAAAACAAGTAGACACCTTGATGACAGGGGCAGACACCAAACCCTCACTGCTTTCTAAGATTCTTCCTCAGAAACCTTCATTCCTGGTTTAAATCTCTAACAGTTTCTTTTAATCTAAGCCTCTCTCTCAGCCTGGCTGTTGGCAAAAGACATCATCTAAGTCTGCTGAAAAACTGCACATCACTGCCAGCTGATAACTCCACACCGCAACTTCTATTTCCTTTCAGGTCTTACATATATGCTGAAAGTAATGGATGATGAATTCCACAGCACTGCCTCTTGAAATTTCTCTGATAGGAGGAAATAAAACCTTTCAAGTGTTATCTCATCTATCCCTGTGACAATGTGCATTAGAGTTGTAAAAAGTGGTGTTAATCAGTTGACTGATCCAAAAGAATATGAATGGATGCCTAATTTTTGTCCATAAGAAAACTATCAATCATCAAACAGATAAAAGAACTCTCTGGCTCATATGCTGATTGAAACCCAAAGCCAGGGGGAGTTTGATCTTGCAGTAATTTATAATCTCTCCAAATGGATAGGACAGACACAAAAAAGCAGCACAACAGCTACCTCACCAGTGAAGGAATGGGTTTCTTGAGCAAGGGGCTACACACTTAGTGGCATGCAGCAGACTGTCCTCTTTTGACGAATCATTAAAATATTTTTCTATTTGATTTTACAACTCAAAGAGACATTTCAACTGGCAGATAGGAGTGCACAGCTACATCACAATCTGTAATCCAAACTAAACCAGGATAGAGATGGTGTTTGTCTTCATGCAGCTGATCCTACAAAAGCAGCAAATGTAGTCAGAATCTGATCAGTTTTATCTTTGGAGTAGATTGGGGCTAAAATTGCCATATGTTTGCATCTCAAAAACAATTTGAAAAAGAGAAAATCTAGGTAATTGAAGCTTAAGATACTTATTGGATTTAAAAAGATAAACACCACAACCATTGGTGGAGAGAAGACCTACCTTTTTCTCTAAGAAAATGTTCTGAACTTATTTCATAAACAGAGAAATGTGTAATGAGTGCTACCATGGTAACAATTCACTTATTGAACAACAGAGAAAATCATTACACAAAACCTTCATAGCAAGCAAATATTTGTGGCAGATTTAGTACTACCCTTCCTATGTCTCTCTCAGTACATAGTTTATTTTTCAGAAAAAAAAGGTCTACTTTTCCCATTATGGCTGGTAGGCATTTTACTTGTCTCCCTCCCCCGTCTTTGTGTATTTTACACCTTGTGTGTGAATGAAGTAGATGGACTCTATTTGCAAAGAAGAAAAGGGATTAGTGAATCAGAAAAGCTTTCCCCCCTCCTGAGTTAAGTATAGATGACTCCTGTGTAAATGGTTCATGCATTAAAAAAACCCCACAAAATCAATCAAGCCTTAAGGCAAAAGCACATTTATTATTCAGTCAGTATACTGAAAATGGGAATTCTTCCACATATGGCAAGTCAAAAGATGTTCGGCTCCAAACAAATATAAACAAACTGCTTTTCTGTGTAGTCCAAGCATTCCTTCTATCTATACCAGGGATGGGCAGTAATTTTTGCCCGGGGGCCACTTTAAAAATTTTTGAAGTGGCCCCGGACCACACCGGAAGGGGGCGGGGCCTAAAAGGGAAGGGACGGGGCTACCTTTGCCCCCCCACCTTCCCATGCCCTGGAAGAGGCTTGGCACGCTCCTCCAACCCCAGGCCAATCAGGGCCGGGGGGTGGGGAAGCACAGGAAGCCTCCGGGGCAGGGCAAAGGAAGCTTCACACAGCTCCCCCACCCCTCGGCCCTAATTGGCCTCGGGGCGAGGGAGCACGCGAAGCCTCCTCCACTCCTCCCCGTCCCCTGCGAGCAGCGCATGGTGCTTCAAAGCGCCATGTGCTCCTGGAAGGGCGGGAGGAGGCTTCGTGCACTCCCCCGCCCCCAGGCCCTAATTGGCCTGGGGGCGGGGGAGCAGCAGGGCCTCCGTGGGCTGGATCTACCCGCTTGGCCCGCGGAGGCCCTTTTGCCCACCCCGATCTATACCCACAGATATATGCACATATTTATTTATGTATAAAATACACACACACACACACACACACACACACACACACACACACACACACACACAGATGGAATCACGTTTTCAAAAAATTCCAGGGGATTGGCCGTACAAACTCAATTAACAGAAATAGAAGTTGTGTGGCTAAGTCTCTCTATGCACCACTTTGAAAAGTTAGGCAGAGTGCACAGGTAACGGAAAGAGTGTAAATGTTATACAAATCTCAGTTTTCCTAAGGAGA
The DNA here is from genome assembly GCA_032595735.1 of Pelochelys cantorii. Lineage (NCBI taxonomy): Eukaryota > Metazoa > Chordata > Testudines > Trionychidae > Pelochelys > Pelochelys cantorii. The sequence continues at coordinate 323,352,175 of CM064326.1, read as the reverse complement.
AGTACAAATAGCTTGAAGATAATAACAGGATGATGATAAACAAGTTTATGTGCTGTTTCATATACAGCTGCTCATTAGTTGAGCACATAGAAACTTCTACTAAGTTTTTTTACCAAAAAGAACTCTTAATTAATTAGGAAAAACATTTCCACATATCTGTTGTGGAGACAAGTTAGTTAAAAATAAAACTAGGTTCCAACTATAAGCCAAATTTTGACCCCCATTTAACTTCACTCCAACTAAATTTATCTGACTGAAATTACACATGCATTATAATTCCAGAAAAATTATCCTCTTGTTCAGTTTGAGGATAATTAGACAAGGCATTTGAGATAAAAGGGGTTTTTAAAGAGGTGATTTCACTTGGAAAAGATTTTCCCAACTTATTTAGCTCACTATAATATCAAAAGGGCTTGGCCTAGAAACAAAGTTATTTTTATCCATTTTTGTTTTGGCAAAAAGGAGTAAGACTGGTTTGTGGAGGGTTTCAGTGAAATTCTTTAGTTAATCAGTACAGTCCATGCCCATATTATGGGCTCTGGATTGATTCTTAACTCTGTATGTAGTCTTTTACGGAGACTGAGCTCTCCAAACAGCATGTAAGTGTCCTGCTCTGCAAGCACACTAGAGCAGTGGTGCTCAACCTTTTTTCATTCGCAACCCCCCCAGAGCCGGGAAAATTTTTGTTGGGGGAGGGGGGGGAGACCGGGAACATTTTATTACAGCCCCTTTAATTTAATTCCGCTCCCCTGCCACTTCCCCCCTCCCCTCCCCGCCACCGCGGCGTGTACGTTGACCGCCGAGCCGGGAAAACAAAATGCTGGCCGGCCCAGATCACGGTACTGCAACCCCCCAGGAAGATGGCCGCAACCCCTGGGTTGCGCACCGCTGCACTACAGCACACTTTCAATTATATACATTAGGAAATCTGGAAGAGGATGTTAGCTAATTCTAACTGAAGGTTCTTTAAGATGTATGGGTCCTGTCTGTATTCCACAGAGGGGTATGTGCACATGCCAGAGCTTTTTTAAAATATTACCACTTGGAGGTCCACACATGTGCCCTTGAATTGCCTTGCAGTTTCACTTGAGACAATAATATGCTCATGCAGTAACCATTAAGCAATGCTACTTTGAAAAGCGGTGGGTTTGTGTGCACGGCACACTCGTATGATCCTCAGTAGAATACATATAGAGCCTACACATCCTGAACATTCAGTTACAGGCGAGTAATTTCCTTCCCCTCTTCTTTGAGTGATGGCCCATATATTGCATTCCACTGAGAGTGAATAACAAGCAGTAATTAGATAGGAGAGTGTGAAAAAGATGGCAGAATGGTAGAACAGAGGACTGCTGTGCTGAATGAGGTGTCTGTCACAGAATCAATATACTAGAGCATAGTGCAGGGGTGGGCAAATATCGGCCTGCAGGCCGGATCCAGTTCCCTATGATTAGCCCTTGGAGGGTCGCTACTGCTATATTTACCTGTGCTTTGGCAGGTACAGCTGATTGCAGCTCCCATTGGCTGTGGATTGCCATTCCCAAGCAATGGGAACTGCAGGAACTGGTGCCCCAGTCCACGCTGCTTCCCACAGCTCCCGTTGGCCAGGAGCGGTGATCTGCGGCCCACTGGGCTGCAGTTGTGGGTACCTGAAGGGACACAGGTAAATATAGCAGCAGCAACCCACCAGGGACTAACCCTAGTAAACTGCCACTATTTTATTGCTCACCCCTGGCACAGTGAGAACAAAAGGTGTGTACCACACTCCATGTGGCTGCCTTACGTATGTCTGCAATGTCTTCATTGTGAAGCATGGCTGGGGTTGATGCTTGCCTTCTCATGGAATAGGCTCATATCCTTCTTGGTGGGGAACGCTCTGACAATTGATAGCTGTGTGTAATGCACTCTGAGACCCACTGATTCTCTGGGTGGAAATGGTCTGTCCTTTAATTCTCTTCACGGTGGTGACAAACAGCTTCAGAGATTTCCAGAATGGCTTCACTTGTTTTTAGGTTAAAGACCAGCTGCCTACGCTCCTTGAGGGAATGAAGCCACCATTCCTCATTTAAGGCATGTGGTTTTGGAAAGAAGGTAGGCAGATATATGCATTGGTTGAGATGGAATTAGAAAACCACCTTTAGTAGAAACTTGGTATGCAGATGCAGTTTCACCATGTTGCATAAGGAAAAGGTGTAAGGGGCATTTGCCATCACGGCTCTCAGATCACCAATCCTCCTTGCTGAGATAATGGAAACAAGGAAAGCAATTTATGTGGACTTACAGGAGAGAGGGAGAAGGCAGGAGGCCAGCAGTTTAAAGGGAGAGTTTATTAAAGCAGTTAGGACTATGCTGAAGTCCCAGTGGGGAGCAAAAGGCTGACTGGGTGGATAGTTATGTAAAAGGCACTTCACTAATCAGTTGGTCAAAGGATGGGTAAAAATCATGTGCCCGTCTACTGTAGAGTGGAAAGACCTAATGGGGACTACAGAAACTGTTAAGAGCTGAGAGTAAGTGCCAAGGTTTTCTGGTAGAGGAAGTAGTCTAAGAGTGTGGGGAATGCCCACAGTTTTGGCTTGACTGAATCACCTCGTGAAGAACTTTCAGCTACAGAAAAAGATGTCTTGCAAAACATTCAGCATTATCATGCTAATAGAGATATCCATCCAAAAACCAAGCCATCAGGTGTAGTGCCTCTGGATCAAGATGCCTAAGTCTGTTGCTGTGTTGTGTCCGCAGTTCTGAAAATGTCTGGAGCAGGAATAGAGTTCGTTTCAATATGTGGAGAAGAAGAGGGAACCACAATTGGCAAGGCCAGAATGGAACAATTAGAATGGCTGTAGCTTTCTCCCATTGGAGTTTGTGGAGGATGGGTTATGAGTGGTGTTGAGGGGAAGAAGGAAGCCCAAATCCTCTTCTGAAGCAATACTGGGTAGGCCTGGTGTTGGTGTGTGATGCAGAAAGGTATCTGATTGAAGTATTCCAGCAACCAAAGATGTATGTCATTACTGTGTTGTGCAACTCCCATTTGCGGTTAGTTGTAAAGCTCCTGTTGAGAGAATTGGCAATCACTTTCTGGATGCCATGCAGATAGGCTCTTGATAGAAGGATGTGATGTATCATTCCCAGAGGCAAATCACCTCCAAACACAGTATTGGGGACCTTCTGCCCGCTTGTTTGTTTATATATCATGGTAGCGTTTTGGGGACAAATCCACAGACTTTCATTTGCAATTGGACACAATGGTACCCCAATAAACAGTTATTGCTGATGTAGATGAAATCAAAGAAAGAAGTAGAACTCAAGCCAGTGGGCTTCAAAAGGTAATTCTGTAATGTATGCTTTTCCATTAGAATTTCAAAATTAACTAAAAGCACCCATATCCTATAATGTACCTAGCAAACTATGGATCAGGATCACATTTTTCCAACTGTGAATTATCTGATCTATTTTTCAAGGCTCAGATGTCAAACAATTGTAGTGACCAGAAAAATATTTGGTGCATTTTCCCTGACATGGCAGAAGAATTCAAGCACAATTTTGATTTGTACATGGCACATGAAGTACCCTATCATGACAATGTAATGGCACTTAAATGCCACACAAGTAAAATCCAGTCATTGTCTGTCATGTCCAGCACAGCATCACATATACTCAGAGCTAGTAACTTTAATGTTTGTGGAAAGATCATTCAGTCTGTTCAGGAAAGTTTAAGACAAACTTGGACTGTCAGCATTCTGTACAGGTTGGTCCTCCCTGATTGGGCATCCTTGGGACCTGACTGGTCCTGGATGAGGGATTTTGCTGGACCAGGGGAGGTCATTTCCGGCCCTGCTGCCACTGCCCCCGCAGCCCTAAAACGGCCACCAGCCTTCCAACCAGCCCCGCCATCTCTGTGAGCCAGGCTCCTGCTGCTGAACTGGGCTCGCACTGCTGCGTCGGGCAGCCCCATCACGTGCCAGCCTCCTGCTGCGATGCTGAGCAGTGCTGTTACCTCCACGCACTGGGCTCCTGCTGCCTCTCCCAGCAGCCCTGCCACCTTTGTGTGCTGAGCTCCCATTGCTATGCTTGGCTCTTGCTGCCATGGCAGACAGCCCTACTGCCACTGTGTGCCTGGCTCCCGCTGCCCTACTGGGCAGCCCCACTATCGCATGTTGCCCTGCCAGCATGCAGGGACTCCCAGGTGCTAGACCCTCCACAGCAGGCCTGGGCAAAATAGGGTCTGTGGGCTGAATCCAGGCCACCAAGCCACCGGATCTGACCTGCAGATGCTGCAGGGAGCACCAGGCACACTCCCTGCTTGCCTCACCCCAGCTGCACACCACTCAAACACGGTTGCAGGGCAGTTTTTCTTTAAAAACTGTAAGTCTGGAGGGGAGGGGGGAAGTTTGGGGAGCTGCTCTCACCCCCAACACAATCCCATTGGCCAGTTTCTGGCCAGAAACTGGCCAATAGGAGCTTCCTGTTTAAACAACAAGCAGCCATGAAGCACAAGGGGCTCCAGAGCACATGGCTGCAGCCTGTGTGGGGGGTGGAGCAGGGCAGCAGTGTTCCCTCTATGCTGGGCAGCAGCACATCGTCACAGGTGATTAATCAGCCCTGCCCAGTCAGAGTCTCACTCCATGCATGGAGCTGAATGACTGGGCACGTCTGATTAATCACCCGTGAAGCTGTGCTGCCCCCAAGCTTAGAGGGAACACCGGCAAGCAGGGAGGCTGATTCAGGAACTGCTGCTGACTGGTAAGTCTTCTAGCCAGAGCCTGCCTCTGGCACCCCAGTCCCTCCCTTCCCCAACTCTCTGCCCCCCACTCCACATATTCAAATCCTCTGCCCCTTCCTGAACCCATATCTCCTCCCATATCGGGCATCCTAATCCCCTGCCCCAGATCACAGTCCCCTCCTGCCCTAGCTCATAACCCAAATCCCTGCACCCCCTCCTGTACCTCAATTCCCTGTCCTAGGTCACAATCCAAACCCCTCCATCTAGTCCAGTGCCTCAGGTCACAACTGGCTCCTTCATTCAAATTCCCTCCTTTACCCCAAGTTCCCCAACCTCCATCCCAGACCCCGCACCTCCTCCATTAATATCATGGAAGAGTGTGGCCCTCAACAACTTTCCAAATTCTTGGAGTGCTCCCTATAAAAAATTATTGCCCACCCCCTGCTCCACAGAGAATGTCCACTGCCAGACCACAGAGTTCCAGTTTAGAGAATTTCAACCCGTACTACTATAAGCACATAAACTTAAAATTTGGAGAATGTTTGAAAACAGGAATCATCTGCTATCTCTAGCAAATGTATTAAACATTCTAGAAACTCTAAAAAGGATCATGATATCTATTTTTAGTGCTCAAACCTCTTAGCAGTGGGTACAGAAGACTTTATGGGCAAATCTGAGTGATATAGGCTGCTTTTTAATTAGACTTGTTTTAAAATCATTAGTGAATTAATAGAAACTAGTAAGATTTGTTGATGTAGGGATATTTAGGCATGTGATGTTGACAATTTGTGTTTTAATGGTTTATGAATCTATTTTTTTGAATTTCCAAGTGTAGGGACAGTATCTACACCTCCCCCTCCCCCCTCACCCCCCCCCCCGGAAAAAAACCCTACAACAGTGAAAGTTTAAATTGATAAAAATACACACTGATATTATCTGAAGTTATAAAAAAAGTCAAATTCTCCCAATCCTAACTATAGTGACCTGCAATAGTAAATGACATGTTTTTAGGGGTGACCACAATAAGCAATCACAGCTACAGTGCAATGTGTAAATCTGACCAAAGGAAAAATGAGGTCAGGAGATATTAACCTCTCAAGTATTGAAAGTGATCAGAAAATTTTAAACAAACAAGAAATCAAGCAGCTAGTTGGATGGGACACTAAAATAATTGATATCAATTCATCCAAACTCCTCAATTCTGATCCAAAGGTTCCAGGGCCTTCATACGCTGAGTTCTGAAGCTCATCAACATGAAATTATCACCAGTATAATCAAATCAGCTACTTAACAAAGAGGTGAAATAAAAGGCCTCCCAATTAAGTTTAGATTTTATCACAATTGTATTTCTACAGAAACTGTTACTACTACCATCACCAGGCTCCAGTGTGGAACTGAATGCTTTACGATACCAGACATACTTCAGAAGTCTGAGAGTGCAACCCTGTCACAAGCCAAGGAAACAAAGTTATGTAATCAAAAGTTCTTGAGTACTTAAGTCTCTATAATCATTTCCAAATAGCAGATCCTGTCACCTAAACTTTTCTTAGTGCATTTCTTAGTGGTTAAGACTGATTTTTTTTGATCACCCAGACAGTTTGTCCACATTCTCATTTGTATATCAATATAATACTTATTTATATGATAGTACCAATGTTCCTAATAATATAACTGGAAAAATAAGATTTAAAAATGTTTACAAATAATTCCACCACATAATTGTGTGTATTTAATTTCTGAATTACTTGTGAACTGCTTTTAGAACAGACCTGGGACAAATATGGCCAGTAGGCCACATTCGGCTCGCCAAGCCACCGGATTTGACCCGCAGATGCTGCAGGGAGCCCCCAGCAGGCTCCCCGCCTGCCTCACTCCACCTGCACGCTGCTCAGAAACACAGCTGTGGGGCAGTTTTTCTTTAAAAACTGTGAGTCTGGAGGGGAGGGGGAAGCTTTAGGAGCTGCTCCTGCCCCCAGCACAATCCTGTTGGCTGGCTTCTGTCCAGAAATTGGCCAATAGGAGCTGCCTGTTTCAATAACAGGCATCCATGAAGCACAACGGGCTCCAGAGCACATGGCTGCAGCCTGTGCAGGGACGGGGCAGGCAGGGAGGAACCACTACTGGGTGGTCTCCTGGCAGAGCCTACCTCTGGCACCCCAGTCCCTCCCTTCTCCAACCCTCTGCCCCCCACTCCTGCGCCTACTCCACACACTCAAATCCTCTGCTCCCCTCCTGAACCCATATCCCCTCCCAGATCTGACACCCCAATCCCCTGCCCCAGATCACAGTCTTCTCCTGCCGTGGCTCAACCTAAATCCCTGCACCTCCTCCTGTACCCCATTCCCTGCCCTAGGTCACAATCCAACCCCCTCTACTCCAGTCCAGTGCCCCAGGTCACAACTGCCTCCTTCACCCAAGGAGTGAAGGAGGCACTTCACTCCTTCCCTCCCTTACCCCAAGCTCCCTTCTGCACCCAATCTCCATCCCAAACCCCGCACCTCCTCCATTAGTATCATGGAAAAGTGTGGTCCTCAACCGCTTTCCAAATTCTTAGAGCGACCCCTCATCAAAAAATTTTGCCTCCCCTGTTTTAGAAGCTTGAACAAAAAGTCTTTCCCCCAATCATCTTTAGCAACTTGAGAAGTGTTGCACTTGTATGTTTTGAAATAATATAAGTGTGTATTTGTTTAGTAGTTACTTCAATTGTGTAACCCCTTATGAGAAGATATCTTTCTTTGTACACCATTTACACAATCAGGGTACATCTAGACTACGTTTTATTTTCTAAAGAGGATATGCAAATTCAGCAGGAATTTGCATATCTTCTTCCGATCGCGTTTTCAAAAGCAGGTCTTTTGAAAGTAAAAGTAGTATGGACGCACTTTTTCGGGAAAAAACCATTTTTCGAAAAAACGTGTAAACCTTTTTAAAGGAAGAGCGGTTTTTCAAAGAAGGTTAAAAAAACCACCACACGCATCCAGACTTTCACTTTCAAAAGACCTGCTTTCGAAGAAGTGATCAAAAGATATGCAAATTCCCACAATTTGTATATCGTCTTTCGAAAATAAAATGTAGTCTAGACATGCCCTCAGTATCAACATCAGTATTGGGATAATGCTAATTTATTAAATGCTAATGCTCGAGTTGTGAAAAAAACAAAATTAAGGGAGGAAATAAATAAGGAACCAAGTGCAAACTCTTCATTACTCATTTTCTTTCTTTTCAAATCCTTGACCTCCCAGTCTCAAATTCTTTAAAAATATAAAATTAAACTGAAAAAACCTCTTACTTTAAAGAGTGGCTGCAGTGGGAAGTAATACTCAGATGACACTGACTAGTTAAAAAACATGACCATAAGCTTGCCAAGTGTTTCAACACTCCGATTAGTATATACAACAATTCAAAATAAAGAAAAATATGTCTAATTTAAAAACCAAATCTTAAAGACAAGAGTTACATTTTAGTTAAAACTTCTCTACGTTTTGATATTTTTACTAATATATTATACATCACCATATGCAAACCTGTAATTTGAAATCTGTAATACATATTTTCTATAAATGGCATTTTTATTCATAATATAGAATGATTCTATGATACCATGATTCTAATATAGTTCCTGTGGTGAGAGGATGGAGTTAAATCATGAAATATTCAGTTTTAATTAAGATTACTGTATCAAAGGCAAGTCTTAATACAGAATTGAAGTAAAGATCAAGGTTAATGCCTATTCTGAAGAGAATTTACATAAATTATGCCTTCCTACTAAACTATGAAGCTTACTTTGTCCATTTATACCAAGTGATCATAAAAATGAGTGATGGAAAGTATCTAAGTCACTTTCGTTCTCCTCCCTCCAATTCAGAACAGTTTACTCAAGTATATTTTGTGTTTTGTCCAGTGTAATTTTAAATGCTTGAAGAAATGGAGTCTTCCGCTAAACCTCATAGGAGACAACTAAATAGTTTAAGGTGTCATTGACTGAAGTCTGTTCATGATTTTAAAAGTTAATTTTCTTTAATTTTTCATTTAATTACTTCTAACTTATTTCTTTCTTGGTATTTACAGCTTTCAAATACTTGCAGACAGTTATACTACACCTCTGTAGCTAATCTGCCAAAATGTGGATGGTGGGGGGACCATCTCTCAGTCTGTACATCAACAAGCACACAGTAATTATATGTGTATTTTCTTTACTCTTTCTTCTGACTAGAGTCAGTCTCCACTAGTCCCTAATTTCTGCATCTTTTCATCCCTATAGGTTTTTTCCCCCCAGTATTACCACTTTCTAAGTATTTCTCACTAATAACTCTATTTCAGGTTACTTTACAAAAACTTGCTTGATTTTACCAGCTTTGGCCTTCATTAATTTCCTGCTATGGCCAGGTCTACATTAGATCCGTCAGCTCAACTTAAGGTACGGAATTCCAGCTATGTAGAATATGTCACTGATTGAAGTCTGAATGCGCAGAATACGTAGCTGGACTTGGTTTGCTTTAAGCCGAGCTTGGCAGTATCCCCACAGCAGGAGGCCGATGGGAGCAAATGCTCGCAGCAGCTCCCTTACTCCTCAAAAAAGCACAAGTACCAGCAGCAGGGGCGCTCTCTGAGTTCGATTTAGCAAGTCTTAACTAGACTCACTAAACTGAGTTGCAGAAAATTGATTGTGGCAGCGGTGATCTTCCATTTAACGTAGATAGGGCTACATTTTGATAAGCAAACAGAAGCAAAGCTAACCCTTTCCATTCACACCAAAAACACGTACATGCCCAATTCTTTGTAAATCTGTGTTGTTTATATATCTGGTTGCTATTATTCTCTATAGCCACAAATTTCTAAAGTGACTAGTCATTTTGGATGCCACGATTTTTGGTTGCTCAATTTGACAGTTAAATGAGCTTGGTTTCCAGTGGGTAGGTGCTTAGTACTTGGTCTATATTTTTAATGTGTTTCACAGTTTTACTAGGTCATGAAGAGAGATTAGATATTAATTGCAGTAACTACTTATACTTCTGGTGTAAAGCTCTAGTCAACTTGAATAAGATAATCCTATCTGGCTCCAGGTAAATCAGATCATAACATATTAGCATGAATATCGTTCAGACCTTGTGGTTTGTATTTGTTTTCTATTAGCCACTATATTATGGTATGACCTTAGTCTCACAGAATATGTGCTACACGTTTCATTGTCAAACTGTAACTAACTGTTATGCTTTTGACATGTCAGTCAAATAGCTGAGAAAACTGTTAGTGATGTAAAGAACCTGACGTTATATATAACATTTGTTCAGACAGATGAGTCTCATATGAACAAAAATTCCTATTTCTGATGGCAGTGTTTTAAACATTACTTTGGTAGTCTCAAAAAGCAGTTTGTAGAGTGAAAATGTCCAGATCACATTAAACAACAACTCATTTTTCACTGACAATCACATTATCTAACTCAGCAGAAACCAAAAACTGAAAAGGCATGGAGGATGAATTCACCTGATGATTCTTCTAGACACTAGAAAAATACAACATATAGATTACTTAGTGATGCCCATGCTATATGCATTCCATAAGTAAAAAGCTTATTTCAATCTTCTGAGCTGGCATCTTTCACACGCATTATAGTCACTCAAATTATTACAAAGCTTTTGACCATATCATCAGCATTATCAATCCATTAGAAAACAAGTCAGGCTAGAAAATAGCTGCTACAAACAGTTTTCCAGAGCCAAGTGCTATGTGAATAAAGGAGAAAGGCTAAAAAAGATAATTTTGTAACCACAGTCTTCAGTTTTCTGCCCATTTCCCTTCAGCAATCCTTCACTCAGTCTTGGTTTTCAACATCAGCTATAACAAGTAAAGTATCATCTTTATTCTTCAAGTTATCTTTTGCCTTTTTGTCATACTTCTTGCTCTGATATCTAGGTCCATTATACCAACTTGTCCATTTTATCTAGGTCAGAGGTACCCTGAGCTGTGATCACCACTATCTGGTCATTAAACAAGATCAATCTGGCTTTTACGCTCTAATACAGCAATTTTAATCAATGCCCTTGCTACCATCACTCTCATTAGAACCAAATTCATCACAATTTGAATTGAATGCTGCTTGAAGAAGCTGACATTTTATTCCACAGGCTACTCAGTCTGGTCATTAGATTATTAGAATTATTAAAATATGTACACTACATAATCATGAATATCATATGTACACTTTATTTTCATTAAATTGATGACAGTAACTAAAATCATTTCTCTACCTAAATATCTTTAATATTCAATTTACATTATTACAATTACCACAACGTGTAGAAATGTCTGCATATACAATAATATCCATCTATATAATCTGTATTTAGAATTACACTACAAGAATCTGAACACAAAAAACAAGTGTAATAATCTAAAGATTGAATTATTACTATCAATCTGCTATTAGTGTTCTATTTGTGGACAGCAGCAGTGCAACTGAGATCTTTACTCAAATATTCAAGGTTGCCTCATCAAGTGTTGATGATAAATCTCCAAATTAGACAAACTGCATTTGCATTCTGTCCATATAATCAAAAGCTGTATTAAAACATTTCATTTTTATTAAAGCCATTAATTATGCCTAAAAATCTTGCACCAGTTATACATATTGCACAGGGTAGTTTTAGTTTTTAGATTATTGAACTATGCTATGAAAATTCTTGTAAACCACTCTGCAATTGTATTGCATTACCCTCTACATTTCTCCTCTTAATCTCTCTCTCAGTATTTTTGTTCTCTTCATTACATAAGTGAAATTAAACTACAAGATCTTAGATGAGAGTCCTTGTGCAACATCTATGTACTGTGTGACATTCTGCACAGTTTTTGACCCTGAAAATAATAAATCATACTCTTCTGATCAAACATGTTGGTCAGTTACTGCAGAACTTTTAATGGAACATCAGCACCTTGTTGCATTCAGGGCAAGACATTTTAGATTGCCATGGGAAATCAGAAAGTTGTTTGTTTCTTAGCCTCATATTGGATGATATTTTCATATTTTAAACAAGATACAATAATTGTGATATTTTACTTCTGTTTATCACATATATAAGCTTTTCAGAGTGAAATTTATTCTTATTCCAGCACCCTATCTTCCAAAGTTCACCTCCTAAAATATATTTGTTAATTTCCCTAGAAGGACCACTACATTATTTCAATTCTTACTATTCACATTCTACCAAGGGGCATTCTTTAGTCAATAAGCTTTGTATTTTCAAAGCTGCACTACAGTTAATTTCTGCCTTCAAAATTAACTGTAGTGCAGCTGCTTCTATTGTCCATGATGCTGTGTCAAGGCCTGCTGTTCCCAATTAAATGAATAAAAAGCAGCAGAGAGTCTTTAGAGGAAGGGAGGGGGCAGGTCAAATAAGTCAGAGACTAGAACTGTATTTAACATAAAGCAGAAATACATTGCTCTACAAATATTTAGTCAAGTGATAAAATACTTTAACATCCCATTTTGTTACCCCTTTGTGCTAAAATAAGTTGTGTATATACACAACATTTAGATGTCTTGGTACTTTATTTCTGACTGCATCCAAACTTCTTAAAGTTGCATCCTGATAAAGATAAATTACAAACTAATGTCAAATATGACACAACAAAGGCACTCAAGAATTGCAGTGGTATATATATACACAGATAAGACTGGGGAGAAGTAACAAGACAGTAGGAAGCAGCATCGACAGAGGGACAGGAAAAGAATGTATAATTAAAGCTGAATCTTCCACCAAGAATATTGGCTATTTTGTGTCTTTGCCTCATGGCTAAGAGCGATAGTTACAAATGGGGAGTATAACAAAGAGCAATACAGATTTATGGCTATGAAATCTACCACTAAACCCTTTGATTTTACTTAATTCAAGCACAAAAATCTCCACTTTCCTACCCTAACACTGCTCCTATGAAAAGGAGAGCATTTTGGAATAGAATTATGCACCCAGATGCTAAATAGTTAAAACATATGTTAAATCTGTCACATACACAAGCTGGATTTAGATACAGAAGTTAAGAGGTTGTGCAATACTTGCTTAATTAATCTTTGCTCTATTAACAGATAAACCAGATGTACTATTATGTTCTTTGTTCTCATCTGCAGCAGGGATGAGCTGATTATTTATCTCCAAACAATAGGAGTTCATGTACTACAGTGAGGATTTTTTTTTTTTCTAATCTGGGAGGCAATCACAAACAAGCCTCAGCTGGAACTGCTTGGTGTAAAAACAGTGTGAACTTGTTCCTGGACTAATAAACGATGTTCCTTCCATTAAGAAAAATAAACTAATTTCCAAATGAAGGTTTTTTTGCTTCTTAAACACAATTCTGGATTTAACATTGTTGGATACTGCATATTGTATATTGATCAGTATACTGAAATAACTTTACTTTTTCACATCTTAATTTTGCAAAAGTTTTAAAAATTTGTAAGTAAAACAACAAATAATCAGTAGTTAATCAGTAAATGATACCTTCCCCATGCTACACCTGATGCAATCTCAGGTGATGCCAGAGTATGAGTACCTAGTGTTATATTCACAGGGCTGCTACATTTATGAATTCATATAATGAATATACTGCACAGAGCCAGTTAAGTGCTATTATCAAGGTTGTTAGCCTACATATTTGTTTGCTTTGGAAGCTCTTATTTTTTATGTATCTTTATAAAGATCAATCATATACCATATTCTGGCATTACTATCCCATAATATTCAGTTACAGATTCAATACATTGAGAAACCCCCCAAAAACAGATACAAAAAACTAATTCCCTATCATAATGCCAATGGTTTCTCTATGTTGTGCCTATGCAAAAATATTTTAAAAAGTATTACTGGAGCCAAGAAACTAAAACTAAACAAGAGAAGACTTTCAAGGTAGGTCAACTTTTAGGATTAATAACCTTGACAGAATGTTTACCAATGAAACTGATTAATTCTCCATGCTTCCATGTAGATTATACCAGCATTACATTTCTACCCCCCTAGCATTCTTCCATCATACTAGACACTTTTCTTCTGAAAATCTTTTTCCCTTAATTCACAATTATTTCAATCTTTAGGAGAGGGCTGAAAAAAAGATCACATCCTTTTTCTAAACCACTGAACATTTAAATAAGTGCAACTGTACAAATGGCCTCTGCCACTGGAAGGCCCCAGGATAGGCACTGTCTTCATTTAACTGTACTGTACAGTACGCAATGTATCAATGTTTAATGTGTGATAATGCAGGTGTTTATCATCTCACTTTTGGAAAGTGAGATACAATCCTTAGTGTAATATAAAGTTTGAATAAATTCAGCTTTCAAAGTTAACAAGTGATATAAGCAGCAAATAAGAAAGGCTACTGAAGAAGACTCCTTTAGTATATAATCACCAATGCCACAATAATAAAAAGCAGCAAGATATTATTAAAGTTTACAACTACTTTGAGAATCATACAGCATTTTTGTTCCATGAATTTTTGGACATCCCTGGCAACTTTCTACCTACAAACTAAACTAGGGGCACAGAAACTTACTGCTCTAAATTAATAGAGAGGAATTGTTCTTTTTAATTTAGCTTCTAAGTAAGGCAATACTTTTATATTTTAGTAAACAGAACAATATTTCTAAATTAATCGCAATACTTTAAAATATAATTTAGACCATTTAACAAAATATGGCTCAGACCAATTTTTCCCCAAATAAAAACTTATTTTAAACTTATTAAAATTTCAAAACTTATTAGTAGCTGCTTCTTCATAGCTTTAATTACAAAACATTATTTTGACTGAGATCTTAGTCAAGGGGTTTATTTTATTCAGAGTCATGCTGAGGCTTTAAGTTGTTTAGTCAGTTATTTGGTTAAAGAGAATTATTGCCTGCTCCTTTTCTTTAATGTAACAGCAGGTTCTCAAACCGCTTTATTCTGTTGGGGTGCCAACCCATGCTACCATGCTGTGTTCCATACACAGTTCCTATTTTTGCTTACACATTTCTTCAAGATTTGTATAATGATCAAGAAAAGTAAGAGAAAGTTACTTACCTTGGTGCAATAACGAATGTTTTTTGAGACGCGTGTCCCTGTGGGTGCTCCACTGTAGGTGTCGGGCTTGTCCCAGTGCCGCAGATTGGAGATTTTTCAGCAGTGGTCTGCCGGACCACGAATGCGCGTCACGCGCCTCGTGCCTTTTCTTAGAGCGTGTGGTCCAGCTCCCACCAGTTCCTCCTAATGTCTTTCAGATACTCGGTAATTAAGGAGGACGGGTAGTGGAGCACCCATGGGGACACACATCTTGAAGAACAATCGTTACTGCACCAAGGTGAGTAACTTTTTCCTCTTCTTCGAGTGATGTCCCTGTGGGTGCTTCACTGTAGGTGACTACATAGCAGTGCCCAGAGAGTAACAAAGGCGGCTGCGGAGTTAAGGTTTTTTCTGCTGTCGATAGCACCGCAGAGGCAACTGCTGAGTCATTGATGAAGTTGCTGGGACTAGCATAATGCTTTGCAAAGGTGTAGTTAGAGGACCATGTGGCTACTCAGCCAATGTCATGTAGATAAACTCCCTTGAGGAAGGCTGTAGATGTTGCTACTGCTCTGGTAGAATGGGCTCTTGGTATTTCTGGCAGGGGCTTGTTCTGTAAGGAATAGTAGTGCACTATGCATTGGACAATGAGTTTGGAGTTGCGTTGGGCAGACAAGAGTTTTGCCTTTTGAGCAATCTGCCAGGGATTTCAACAGACATTGAGATTTCAGCAAAGGCTGTGTCCTCTCGATTTAGAAGGCCAGTGCCCTTCATACATCCAACATGTGAAGTGTAGTGTCACATTGGGAGGAGTGTGGCCTGGGGTAGAAGGTTGGAAGGATGATAGACTTGTTGATGTGAAAGTCCAAATTTATTTTTGGCAAGAAAGAAGGTTGAGGACGGATTAAACTCCCTAATTTGTAAATACAGCATAGGGAGGTGTAGCAGAGAGAGCAGCAAGCTCCCTTACCTGGCATGCAGATATTATAGCTAACAGAAAGGCCATGTTGGTGGTTAACAGCAACAGAGGGCACATCGCCAAGGGTTTGAAGGGTGGTCATGTTAGGGCATCCAAGACCAGCTCTAAATTCCATGGTTGAGGTGGTTGCCTATGTGGTGGGTAGAGATTCACCACCCCTTATGTAGGATGACCTTCTGGTGATGGTGATCAATTATGTAAATATGTTAATACACAAACTGTATGTTTATTTGATAATGTTAAATTATATTTCTAGGCTACTCATGAAAAACAAAATGGAGTCTGCATATCAGGTGACCTCAGGATGGGGGCGGGGGGGCTCTCTACCTCAGAGTGGTAAACAAGAACCAGCACAGACCGGAATTTCCCGCCTTTTCTTATCGACCTCAGAACTGGTCCCCACTTAGGGGGTCACGTGGTAAAAATCACCTCAGGGCTTTCCTGCCCTGAAGGTTTTATAAGTCCCGACACAGCCCATGGGGGGGCTGTCCATCCGAGTGGCAGTGTTTGCACGAGTCGTCAGCTCTCTCTCCTGAGACCACCAAGGGATCTGATCCAGCTGCAAGCCAGTCACAGGAATAGAAATGGGCCCCCCACCCCCATCTACACAAATGTCATCTGCCTGCCATCCTCTTCAGGGTTCCTGCACCACCAGCAAGGGACTCCCCAGCGTTCCTCCCTGAGGCCTCTCAATCAGCCCAAAGGTTGCAGGTCCTGGGCAACACACCTCTGGCTCAGCAACTCCAGTCCAGAAGAGTAAAGTAATCATTTGTATTTGGGGTAAAACGTAACAATTATTTTCACGCAGTCCAGTTAGGACATTAAGGGTTTTACTATTCACTTCCACTGTTTTGTTAAAGGTTATTAGTTTGTGTCTGGTTTTTCCCCTGCTTTTCCGTTAATATTGTATAAAATCCCTAATACAGTTTCTTTTTGTTTTCACCTTTAATTGGAGTCTGTTTTCCTTTATCGGCCTAATTCACAGGTGATAGACCCTAGGCGGTGGGGTCGGTTTTCTTTTGACTGCGATTTCACGATCAGGCCATACTGGAGTGTTACCCAGGCCCCAGGGGTAACACTTTCATGACCCTCCTAGTAACTGGGTGAGCACATACAGAATAGCCCTCAATTGGCTGCCAGAAGGCGGTAATCGCAGCACGATGAACCTTGAGGGAAGACAATGCTAGGCTGGAACGTTTCAGATACAGGAATTAATCGAGAATGCAATGGAGGGGGGCCGAGGTTGGATCCAGACTATTATTTGTGCATCAGGAAAGAAATCTGCGCCATTTGTACAGGTAAGTAGTCCAAGTGGTAGATCTTCTACTCTGGAGCAGGACATGTTTCACCACCTGGGAACAGTTCTCAGAACCAAGTAGGAACCATGCTGTGAGATGGAGATGGTCAGGTTGAGGGTGCACTAGTGTTTCCTGGTCCTGGGTCAACAGATCATAGCATCTGGGCAGGTGATAAGGTGGGTGAGGAGACATGCGAAAAAGATAAGGTAGGTATGTCTGCCGTGGCCAAAAGGGGGCTATGAGTATTGCTGTTGCGTTGTCTCTGGAGATTTTTTCTAAGACTCTCTGTATCATAGAAGGCAGTGGAAAGGTGTAAAGCAGATGAGCACTCCAGTTGAGAAGGAATGCGTCCCCCAGGGACCCTGGTCCAATGCCCGCTCTGGAGCAGTAATATCAGTACTACGCATTCCAATGTATGGCGAATAGGTCTATAGCCGGGAAGCCCCAGAGATGGAAGACGTCTTGCACCATCCGAGGATGTAGTTCCCACTTGTGGCTCGTAGCAAAGTACCATAATTTAGCGAATATACCCCGCACCCGAATATACCCCTGTGGTTTTTTCTATTTGAGTAAAAAAAATCTTGTATACCCTGCGCACGAATATAACCCGCAGGGTATACAAGACTTTTCTGTGCCGGGGGTATATTTACGGTGCGGGGGGGGGGGGGGGGGCGGGATTAGCCACTCACCGCCCCAGGTTCCAGCACAGCCACCAGCCTCTGGGCAGGGGAGCGCTCACCGCCCGGTTCCTGCGCAGCCGCAGGAAGGGGCAGGGGGAGCAGGACCCACCAGCCTCCGGGCAGGGGAGCGCTCACTGCCCGGTTCCTGCGCAGCCACAGGAAGGGGCAGGGGTATGAGTGCTCCCCCGCCCCTTCCTGCGGCTATGCAGGAACCGAGGGGTAAGCGCTCCCCCGCTCGGAGGCTAGGAACCGGGGGATGAGCGCTCCCCCACCCCTTCCTACGGCTTCGCAGGAACCGGGGAGTGAGTGCTCCCCCGCCCAGAGGCTGCACAGCCACAGGAAGAGGTGACTCACCACCTGGTGAGTAAAAAAAATTCTGTATACCCCGCGCCCGATTATACCCCGCGGGGGGGGGGTGCAGGGTTTGTAAAAATGAATATAACCCACGGGTTATATTCACTAAATTACGGTAGCTGCTGAGAGCATTGGCAGTAATGTTGTCTTTGCCCAGTAGGTATGATGCCGAAATCATTATGTCGTGACGGATACACCAGTTCCATAGGCATACTGCCTCTGTACAGAGGGAACGCGAACAAGCCCCTCCCTGACGGTTTATGTAGAAAACCGTGGTCATGTTGTCAGTAAGCACCTTGATGGTGCGGCCTTGGATAAGGGTAAGAAAATGTTGGCATGCATTGAAGACTGCTCTGAGCTCTAGGAGATTGATGCGTTGGAAGGTTTCCCCTATGGACCAGCGTGCCTGAACACGACTGTTGAGATGTGCTCCCCAAACTACCAAGCATGCATTGGTCGTTATTTGCATCGTGGGTTGCGGTCGATGGAAAGGTTTGCCTGTTAACGTGTTGGCAGGGACAGTCCACCAAGTCAAGGACTTCATTACCCTTGGTGGCACAGCAACTGTCCTGTGAATATCGTGTTTGCCCGGAACGTAAACCGAAGTTATCCAGTATAGAAGACACCGCAGGTGGAGCCTGGCATGCGCGATGACATATGTGGTAGCTGCCATGTGCCCCACGAGCTGAAAACAGGTAAGTACAGGAGTAGTGGGTCTCGTAGACAGGACCTGTACCAAATCCTGGATAGCCCAAAACCTGTCCAAAGGCAGGTAAGCCCGGGCAGCAGTTGAATCAAGGCATGCACCGATGAATTCCAGAGATTGTTGTGGCGTCATGCAGGATTTGGGGAAATTGATTGTGAGGCCAAGGGCTTCGAAGACTGCCCTAGTTGTGTTGGTGGATCACAGTGCATCATCGAAGGACGGGCTGTGTATCAGACAGTCGTCTAAGTAAGGGAAGATGATAATCTCGGCTCAGCGGAGATGGGCTGCTACGACTGCCAGTGTCTTGGAAAACACTCTGGGTGCTGAAGACAAGCCGAAAGGTAAAACTCGACATTGAAAGTGTTCTGTTCCGACTACAAATCTCAGGAAGCGCCTGTGGGCTAGATGAATAGTGACATGGAAGTAGGCGTCCTGTAGGTTGAGGGACGCAAACCAGTCCCTGCTGTTGAGCGCTGGGAAAACTGAAGCTTACATCACCATCTTGAATCTGTTTGTGAAGGTGTCGGTTGAGTCAATGAACATCGAGGAACGGTCTCCATCCACCCCACTTTTTCTGGGTGAGAAAATAGTGGGAATAAAATATCTTCCCCCTGTATTCCTCGGGTACTTTTTCCACTGCTCTGATGGAAAGGAGACGTAGGACCTCTTACCTTAGTAGAAGCTCGTGAGAGAGGTCCCTGAAGAGGGATTGGGAAGGTGAGAAGGCAAGGGGGAGAGAATTGAAGAGAATCGAGTAACCTCATGTTATTAACTTGAGAACCCATTGATCGGTGATGATGGTGGATCACTGTCTCTGGAATGGCTTTAGATGGTGATGGAATAACTGAGTCTCTTTGCATTGATGACCAGATAGCGGTACGGTATGCAGACTCTCGACTAGCGCGTCAAACTTGCTGCCAATTATTCTGCTGGTTGGGCGCCTTGTTGTTCTGTTGGCGTTGTTTTTGTGGATGCTGTCTGGAATGGTGCTGGTCGGTAGCCCGATATTGAGGGGCGGAGTAAGGGAAGGGTCTCTGATACGGAGTGTATCGCTTGTGTCTATACAGGGGCATATACATACCCAATGTTCTTAAAGTAGTTCTGGAGTCCTTGCTGGTATGAAGGACCTCATCAGTTTTCTCTGCAAAAAGCTTCTGTCTATCAAAAGGGAGGTCCTCCACCTTTGACTGCAGCTCCTTAGGTACTCCTGCAGACTGGAGCTAGGAAGCCCTTTACCACTGATGTTGCTCTGGCTCGAGCGGCTGTCCCCTCAATGTCAATCGTGATCTGGAGGGCCATCAGCGAAGCGGCGTACTCCTCCTGCATTACCAGTCTTAGGATTTGGCATTTGTTGTCGGGAAGGTATTCCATCAATGTGGTCAATTTTGCATAATTATCAAAGTCATGGTAGGCAAGGAGGGCTGCATAGTTAGCCATACACAGTGTTAAGGGAGCTAAGGAATATACCTTCCTACCAAAAAGGTCTAATTTCTTACTATTCTTGTCACCATTGTTGGTTTTATACTGTGGGTTCTTGGCCCTCTGCTGGGCCGCATCAACCACAAGTGAGTTGGGTTGCGGGTGCGTGAAGAGAAAATCCATTCCCTTGGCAGGCACGAAATATTTCTTATCAGCCTTCTTGTTGGTTGCTGGTACTGAGGCTGGAGTCTGTCATATTTCATCCACCACTTCTAATATAGCTTCGTCAAGTGGTAAAGCAATTTTGGACTTTTGTGATGGCTGCAGGTTTTTTAAAAGTCGATGCTGTTTCTGCTGCACCTCGGTGAGCTGGACCTTCTGGCTGTCTGCCACTCATTTAAAAAGGTCCTGGAATTGGCAGATGTCATCGGGCAGTGATGAATCTCCTGGGATTACTGCTTTGTCGGGTGACGACGAGGATGGATCTGTTGGTGACAGGTCCTGTGGTTGCTTGTGGTCCGAGAGCTGACCTTCTTCTGGCTCGGCTGCAGGGGGGTAGCGGGTAGGCAAATGCCCTTTGGGGGAGGAGATCTGATCTGACTTCTTCTGGTATGTGATCTGTGGCAGCAAGGTGACCAGTTCCTAGAATACCGTGGGGAAATGGAATAGCGTGATGGGCGGTAATATTTGTAATAGGAGGCTGGAGACGGATGGCACGAGACAAATCGCTTGATCACTGTCTTCGGTCCACCCCCTACGGGGCACCTGGTGCTGGCCACTGTCGGCAGACACGCTACTGGGCTAGATGGACCTTTGGTCTGACCCAGTATGGCCATTCTTATGACCCTGGTGCCGTTCGTCGTAGTATCTGAGCGGTGAGGAGTATCTGGAGGATAACTCACTCCTATGGTCATAATGATACGGGTGTAAGCCGAGGGCATAGGTGAAGTGGGCGACTGGACCTCCACCTTGGTGACCTTGGAGACACCGATATATGACGATACCGGTAATAGTAGTGGGGCGATGAATCACGGTGTTCAGAGGCGGTGCAGTGTCGGAGATAGTAATCTGATGGCCCTGAAGGCACCAGAGAGGGAGACAAAGGCCCCGGAGAGAAAGTGATAGACTCAGGGATGGGTGAAGGAGTAATAACCCTGTGTGACTTGTGCTTGGCTTTAGTTGGTGCCGATGGTTGTGGTGGTGCTGGTTCCGGTGCAGACTGCGGAGAAAGATGCCTGCTCGGTGCTGCACACGGTGTCGACTGAGGCGTGGATGAAGGCACCGCAGTAGTTGGCACCACCGGTGCCAGAAGCGGTGTCAGTATTGGGTGTTCCGGTGCCGATAAAGCTATCGGTGCCAGTTGAGCCAGCAGTGCCTTCTCGGTGCCTTGGATGGTGATGACTTCCACACCAAACTCAGACCCGGTGCCAATACACTACGGCCTGGTCCAGCTTTGTCAGAACAGCGTGGGGAAGCCATGCCTGACGTGCCTGGCTTGTCCCCAATGCTGACACAGGTCAGTGGCAGAGACCTTGTCGGGGAAGGTCTCTTCTTTGCCAAAGCATGGGAGCTCAGCTCAGCGGCTCAGTGTTTCTCTTTTGTAGCCGGGTCCGACACGGTTGAGGAAGGTTCCACTTGGGAGGGCTGCAATGCCTTGTCGAAGAGAAGCATTCTGAGCCTCATCTCCCTATCTCTGCGCACTCGCACCATCAATTTTGAACAATATGAGCACTTCTGTGGAATGTGCCCTTCCACAAGACATCTTATGCACGGGAGTGCCCATCCGACTTAGGTATGGGCTTCCTACAAGCATTACACTTCTTGAAACTGGGTGATCCCAGCATGGTCACTTATTTCTATAAATCTGTAATTATGTACAAAAAAATTCTACTTTTTACTTTTTTTGTCATAAAACTGTAAACCTACTATCAAACTTACTAAAAACTACTAAGAGAAATGAACTATCTAACAACTAACTAATTTAATTTCTGACAGGATCGGAGGAGAAGCAGCTCACTCCATCTGTGATCGAAGGATGGTTAGGAAGAATGGGACTGTACACTCTAAGAAAATAGCGTGAACGGCACGAGGCGCCTGACACACATGCACGGTCCGGCAGACCACTGCTGAAAAATCTCCAACCTGCAGTGCCAGGACAAGCCCCACACCTACCGTGGAGCACCCGTGGGGACTTCACTCAAAGAAGAATAAGAAATTATGAGAAAATAAGAGGAGGAAAGGGAACAGTTGATTTTGAGTGCAATAGTAGACACATCTCTATTTAGTGGTGTACTATTTTTTGTTAACACCTGCCAATGGTAAAACAACAGTCGTAATAACTCAACTTTGATGAGCATACAGTAACCATGCACCTTGTTCTCAACCACCAGGCTGTACTAATAGCCAGAGACTCTGAGTGATATACAAATGACACAGATGACTGGATTGTGTAAGAAAACCCATTAGCATGACATACCTAAAACCACCTCTCTTCCCCATCTCCGAGTCTGCTGGGATGGATGAGGAAGTTTTGGGTGGGCCAGTAGGGGAAAGAGAATCATTACCTCCTTTAAGAATCCTACCCTCTTCTTTCTCCTCGGCTACATCTACACTGTCCAGTCTTGCACAAGAAAATATGTAAATGAGGCACGGCTTATTTTCAGGCAGAATGGCTCTTGCGCAAAAGCCCCTTGCACAAAAATGGCAGCTCATTAAGTATGCAAATGAGGCTCGGTGATATTCATAGCTGCACCTCATATGCATATGTTCTTGTGCAAGACTGGGCAGTGTAGACGTAGCCCTCACGGCTGTAGGAATGGAGCAATGTGATTGGCTTGTAGACAGAATAGTGCGACAAACTCTTTGGGGCCTGTGCAACCCAAGGAGAAGGCATGTAAGCCCTTTCACATGCTCAGGGTACCATTCTGACCTTAGAAGAAAAGTACTCAACTGGGATTAGAGTAGGATTGGGTATTTCCGAACCTTGCTCCAGACTTCATGCCAGTCACTTTTTTTGTGCTTCAAAGGAATTGTTCCCTCACTACCAGACTGCCCTGGGTGTTGTGGGTTTGGGGTCTCATCCCCCCCTCCCCCCCAACACACACTCCTTCCTTATTGCAGTTCAGGGATCTGTACTATAAAATTCATTTTGTCACAAATACCTAGTGGAATTTCATTCCTCGAAACTAGAGTTGGAGGCAAATTAGCAGATTTCCTAAAAGGCGGGGAATATGATTGGGACTTCTAATATCTGGTACAGCAAGGAGACAATACTCTCTTCCCACTCCTCAATCCTCAGACCAGGAGAGTGCAGCGAGATCCAGCAACAGTGCTGAGATAGGTTTCAAAAGGGGGAAGTGGGATTAATGGCAGCCCTCTACTACGTTGTATCAGTTACAAAGAGTATATTACCTTACACTGGATGAGTTACTGCAGGATGATTCACAGATGCATTACTTAATAAAGTTATAGCTTAAACAACATTCCTGGGGTCTTGTCTTTCTTTGTGCTGCACCCAAGAAAAATATGTTTTTGTTTAAATACATTAACCTTAACTATTGTACACAGATATAAATTCTGTTTTAGCACAGTTCAACTTTTAATTGGAGGACCAATGATTTGACCATGCTTACAAAGAATGAGTGTCATCTTTGTATTTAAATTTAGGGCATTTATCAGTATCCCAGCAGCTATACATGGGTAGAAACCCTCAAAGCAAATAAAGGGTTATGAATGAAAGCTGAAGGAGAGCATACTTAATTTTTATAATCACTTCACTTTTGAAAGTTTAATATTTTATCCTCAGATTTGAATGAACACTTTTCTATATATTGTATACAAAAATTCCTTAAACATGTCCAGTCCCTCAGACACGTCAGCTAACAACAGTGTATAATTTTGAGGGCAACCACGATATAATATTTCCTGATTGTAAGTGATATTGTCATATAGTGTCCAAATTTGGAGGCATGATCTACATTATTCTCTATGGGTTAGGTTTTAAATTTCTGTGAGCTTACAAACTATTTCTGATATTCAGAAAGAAAACAAGAAACCTCATTTCTATACGAAACAATCAGTACTGAAAGCCAGAGCCATCTCCAGGTTCTGGACAGTTAAGACCATTATGTAACAAGATAAAAATGTATTTAATCCCTACCTCCCAACACATTTCCCAAGTTTACAATAAATATTTCAATTGTCTCTGCTGAAGTTTTACTACTGGCTCTGCCTTACGTTGCTGGAGGGGAAGGGGACTGGTAGAACAAGATCTTACTGTTCCCTTATGGAAAAGAGCCCTTCCAAATCAGTAAAGAGTGGGGAGGGAACATATTTAAAAACAAATAAAATTGGCACTGTCTATTTAAACTAATTGAAACAACCCAGAAACCAATGGGAACTCAATCTATAAACAGAAGGGTATATTTTGATTTTTGCTTTTAAATCCATTTAAAAAAAATAAAGTTTTCCTGCTTCCTAGTGAAGCCTTTTGAGCACCACCAGCATGTATGTTTTAGCCCAGTCCTCCTTGTCTGTGAGAACTACTGTATGCTCCCTTTTCATATTCAGCTTCTCTTTTGCTGCTTCTGCTACATTCATAGAGGATATGGAGTAAAACATGCACATGAACAATCCCCAGAGGAGTCCATGAAAGTTATGTTATGCTAGAACATGAGAAAGGAAGTGCAACTGATCAGTCAGAAAAGATTGAAGCTGACTATACATAAAGTATTATCAAATGAAAAAGGAAAAACTAAAAATAGAAGATGTTTCTTCTTTTTTATTTACAAAAATCAATACTCTGAGCTGTTAGAAATTATTTTTAAAAGTTGATGGTGCCCCTATAAGACAATATTACACGACTGGCATACAAGCATAAGAGTAATACACCAAAATTGGGTGTAGGAAGAAGTTTGGAAATCTAGTTTACTACATTAGTGAGGTCAAACATTACATAGTGTTGCTACCTTTAGTCTCCTGGGAGAGCATGCCATAGTAAAAAGAGCATTCCAGTTGACCTATTCATCAGAGGAGTGGACAACAAGCATGTTCCCTCCAGTCTGTTTAGCAGGTGCCACCCTTTGTCATCAAGGAAAAAAAAAGGGATAGAAAATAAACAAAACCACCAGCTATTCTTCAGAAAACAACAAGATTTATTTAAATAATCCTTTTAAGCTTCTGGGGTCAGGGAATGAGTCTTTTAGTAAACTGTCTGTAAATTCCCACATAAACCTACAGTGATATGTAAATAATTAATATATAACAATGAGTTATTCCCAAATCCAATCCACTTGAGGCAGCACAGAAAATATAACAAAAAGGGGATAATCTAACATTTTTGATGCTTCTGAAGGTGACAGTTTAATTTTTAAGCAGTGTCCCTTTGGCTCGAACATGCTGAAAGCATTTTAAATATGCTGTTTATTTTTTTGATGGAGTCACATTAAATTAGCATTTAGCATATCAGCCTTTAAGAGGGACAACTATAAATATGAAATCTATCCTCATTCAAAGCTAAATAGCTCAAACTCCAAGGCCAATTTCATTTGAAATTACACACATATATGTATGTATCCTATAGTCTGCACTCTTTTTGAGTAATGCCTTAGAAAACCCGTAGACATTCAGTTGATTTTGCTGGTGCTAACAAATGAACAACAAAAATCTTTTCACAAAGCATTTTCATGACTTACGAAATGATTGACACTACAGAAACAAAAACAGAAAACATCTGGAAATGGCAAGAGGATACAGGGATTTTGCAGTGCTCTAATTTTCTAATACTATTCCATTCTGAAAAATTCATAGTATACAAATACACACAATCCTTATTTTGAATTTAACCCAAATGGAAGACAGTGGACATCTTCAGTTTTGGATCTAAATAAAGGTCAAACTTCTTTCAAATTACCCCACATAGTTTGTTCTATTATACTGTGAGGCAGTATAAAGTGAAAATAAATGAAATTATTTATTCCAATCATTTTTCAACTATAAACACACTTTAAATTATTATGCATAGAAGGATGTACACCTCTCCATTTCTACAAGTTTTCTTATTCTGATTAGTATTTTTTACAAGTATTATTTATACAAGGTAGCACTCACAGGCCCAAACTGTGCTCTTTTGCCATGGTATACTCTATTTTGCTGATTGCCATAATTCACGCACAGTAAGGCTACCATCTACACTGCAAGCCTATTTCGGGATACCAGAGTATCTAACAGAGCATCTTCAGAGCAAGCCCATTATTTCGGGCTTGTTATTCTGACGTCCCTGTAAACCTCATTCTATGAGAAGGGATGTTTTGGAATAGCACTTTATTTTGAAATGTGGCGCTGTGTAGACAGTGCTAAATGATGAAATAAGCTAGCATCAAAATAAGATACTCTATTTGCATAGCTCAAATGGTGTATCTTATGTC
The DNA here is from genome assembly GCA_032595735.1 of Pelochelys cantorii. Taxonomy (NCBI): domain Eukaryota; kingdom Metazoa; phylum Chordata; order Testudines; family Trionychidae; genus Pelochelys; species Pelochelys cantorii. The sequence continues at coordinate 323,325,569 of CM064326.1, read as the reverse complement.
GAGTTTTGGTGCAGGAGATAAAGCCTGGATAATACCAATTAGGCTTTAAGAAGGTAACAACAAAAAGATGATAATCATCAATAGTTCTCTCTCTAAAATGCTGCACAACTAAAGCCAAATCCTCATCCTTCATGCAAAGCCAAAATTAAATAGATTCACAGAATCTTCCTCTTAATAGGCATGGAGCAACTACCCAGCTTCTCTTTAACAACCAAACTGTAGTAATAGAATCATTGAGGTTTTGGCTGTGGATCAATGCATACACGTGGATCCAGGTATACACACCAACTACATACCAGTTGTTCCATATAGCTGTCAGAGATGCACTATAAAACAGCGCTTAGTCATGTGCAGAAAATGAATTCCTCTGTGGCTTCTATTTAATCTGGACCAGCAAATTATGGTGACTCCACTGCTTTTAGGACCTTGTTCCTAAGGTCCTAAATTATTCCCGTTCTTCATTGTTCAAATAATATTTGTTTTCAAATCTGATTTGGCAAATGCCCAACCCAACAGGATCAACTGTATTTTATGTTCACCCAGGTATAGAAAAGTAATAGTAAGTGATTATGAGAGGCAAATATAAAATCATCAGCTTATTCAATGATTAGACAAAATGCGTAAATAACAACACTGAAGGATATCATCTAGTAGTATGCTTCCTCACTCTAGAGCAGTGTTTCTTAAACTGTGTTCCGTGGCGCACTGGTTTGCTGTGAGGCAGTCAAAGGCGTGCCGCAGAGAACAACAGAGTTCAATCCCCCTCCCCCCTTTTTTTTTTGCTCAACAAAAAAATCCTTAGTGTTCCTCATAAAAAAATTGTTTGGTGTTCCTCGGTTTTAAAAAGTTTAAGAAACTGCTCAAGAGCTTCACAGTGGTTTAGGAGCCTACCTTCTATCTGCTCTTTTTTCCCTTAAGTTCAAGAAATGTTGATGCCTTGTCAAAAATGAATTCAAAAGCAACCTATAGGAAACATTTCAAAACTATATCAACTATGTATCTGGAAGTTGTGTCTGTTCAAGAACACCTAAATGTAAGAGCTAGGACTATCAAATCTGATATACAGCTTAAGTCAGGGGTGGGTAATAATTTTTGATGGGGGGGCCACTTCACCATTCTGGAAAATGGTCAAGGACCACATTCTTCCATGGTATTAATGGAGAAAGTGCGGGGTCTAGGATGGACATTGGGTGCAGAAGGGAGCTTGGGGTAAGGGACTGAGGTTCAGGAGGGAGAGAGGGGTCTGGGAGGGAGTTTGGGTGAAGAAGATGGGTTGTGACCTGGGGCACTGGACTGGGTGCAGGGGTTTGGGATGTGACCTCGGACAGGAGATTGGGATAAAGGAGGGGTGCAGGATTTGGGCTGTGACCTAGAGCAGAAGATTGGTGTGCAGGAGTTTTAGTTGTGACCTAGGGCAGAAGCAGATTGTGATCTGGAACAGGGGACTGGGGTGCCAGATCTGGGAAGGGATATGGATGCAGGAGGAGGGCAGAGGATTTGTGTATGTGGAATAGGGGGGTACAAGGTTGGGGAAGGGAGGGACTGGGGTGCCAGAGGCAAGCTCTGGCCAGGAGACTTACCTGGGTGATTCCTGGCCAGCAGCCGAGCATGTTTCTCAGGTAAGAAGCCTGCCTCGACCTGCATAGGCTGCAGGGCCATGAGCATGTGTCAATAACTATGTGCTGAAGGGGAGGGGGGGCGTGGTGCTGTGTGTCCTGCCTGTTATTCAAGCAGGCAGCTCCCATTGGCTGGTTTCTGGCTAGAAACCAGCCAATGGGATTGTGCTGGGGGTGGGGGCAGCACCTGAAACCTTCCCCACTCTTCTCTAGGCTCTCAGTTTTGAAAGAGAAACAGCCTGGCAGCCACTTTTCTGAGGGGTGTGCAGGGAACCTGTCTGGGGTTCCCCGCAGCATCTATGGGCCAAAGCAAGCCCGCAAACCGTATTTTGCCCAAGCCTGACTTAAAGCAAGGTAAGGGTTTGGCTGTGCCAGGAAAATGGGATGTGCCTAAAATGGGATTGCTTCTCAAAAAAACGTACAGAAAACAGACTATCACCAGGCAGGTGAAAGGGGCTAGCTAGGGGCACCCCACTCCCTGGACTGCTCCAGCCCTGAGCTTTCCACCCCCCAGGCACCCATGGGGGGAGAGGAGGATAAAACTCACCCATGTTCCCTCAGGGGAAAGTGCACAGTTTGCTGCACTCCTCAGTTTGGCTGGAGAGCATAGGGGGCAGATGAACCTGAACCTGAACATGCACCTGCCCCAACCAGGGAACAAGCAACGCTTCCTTGGCTGTGCCCACTGAGCTGCAGCAACCATGGAGAGAGCTTCTCACCTGGTCCCAAGCTGATGATGTGAGAGAGGGCTGCGGTAGTCTTCCCTGCCTATGCAGCTTGCACATTGAACCTCCTGTCCCCAGCCCATCATTTTATTTTCCAAAAAACAAAAATTGAGTTAAGGACCTGAGGAAAGCCAGACAAATCTCTTTTAATACATTAATCTTTCCTTTCTAGTAATGACTTATCTCTGGCCAGTTAGAACAATCCCGTTGAAAAAGTAATAAACATTTAGGATGAAAGAAAAAGTTAATTTAAAAGCTTTCAAGTGAATAGAATGCCTAAAAACAGGTATACACACAATAATAATGGGGGTGGGGGGAAATCACTTAAGTTTCCCTCATATACATGAGATATGTCTCTGCAGATTCGTAAACTATATTTAAAAACACAGTACTAAAGACAAAATGAGTTCCAACATTTAAAGTGATAATTAAGACATTTCTTTGGAGAGAAGTTTGATTTGCTGCATGTCTATGCTAATGAGTGAAGAAATGAAAAGAAAAAGAATAGGCCAAATTCATTCACCGTGTAACTTTACTGATTCCAGTGGAGCTACACCGGGAAAAATTTGGGCCCATACATCTCATCAATCAGAAAGTTCAGTCTTATACAAAAAGAATATATTAACTTTTTATGTGAGTTAGGCTCTGTCTAGACTGCAGGCTTCTTTCAGAAGAAGCTTTTCTGGAAGACATCTTCTGAAAAAACTTCTGCTGCAAAAGAGCATCCACACTGCCAAAGCACATCAAAAAAGCAATCTGCTTTTTCGAAAGATAGCGTCCACACTGAATGGATGCTATGTCGCATTTAAGCTGTGATTACTATGGATGGAGTGGCCATGAAGGTACCTGTGCTTTTTCCTCTTTCCTTTTCTTTTAAAAGAACTCCCTCTTCCCCATCCACATGCGCCTTTTTCCGAAACAGTGCTTTTGGAAAAAGGCTTTTTCCTCGTAGAAAGAGGTTTACCAATGTCAGAAAAAACCCTCTATTCTTTTGATTTTTTTTTTTTTTTGAAAGAATGTGATTGCAGTGTGGATGTAAGAGAAGCATTTTTCCGAAAAAAAAAAAAAAAACTCTGTAGTGTAGACATACCCTAAAGGGACGGCAAATTTATTAATGGTTATGACTAACGTTAAAAGACAAAACCAAATGAATCTTCAAATTATACCCTGAAGGTCTATATCGGGGTGGGGAACCTTTTTTGGGTCAGGGGCCGCTGACCCCCAGAAAAATCAGTCATGGGCCACACGCAAGTGAGAAGCAAAGTGAGAAGCCCCTGACTGAGAAGGAGAAAGACACTCCCCACATTCGCCTTGCAGACCAGAGCCCAGGGGGCCCAGGATAGTAGATTTTCTGTGCTCCAGCCCTGTGGGTGGGTGGCTGGGGCGACAGTGAAGGCTCCCCAATACCGAGCCTCAGGGACCGGATCCAGGAAAGCCAAGGGCTGCATGCAGCCCCCGGGTCTGAGGTTCCCCATCCCGGGCTATACGGTAAAAATGAAATTAGATTTAATAAATCTAAGCATTAACAGCTAATTAAACATCTTAATGTTGATTCATCATTTATTGATGGAAAGACTCATTTTGAAAAGTTAATGAGTAGAATTTTGGCTTGGGTAGAAATTTGGCATAGAAATTAGAAAAATCAAGACACTGCCAACAATATAGTACAGCAACCTTTACTAATGGTTAATATTTTCTGCTAAAAGTTAATAAACTTAAAACTGAGATGGGCTCATGTTTTGAAAATTCAGGGAGAGACTCTGCCTAAATATAAAAAGAGGCTCTAATTTAAAGCTCTTCCTCTGTGGATCACAAATCAGATAAAAATCACTTTTGGACCAATTAAAAACCATTGAAAAAAATTTGAACTATGTATAGTATAGATTATTTACATACATCTTTTTCCTTGTAGATTCCACAGTTTTATATACACAGAGTAGCAAAATAGCCAGATTTTGTAAGAATTACACAATTCGCAAGGCTTTATTTTAATTTGAGAAAAGGCTTAAAATATGGTTAGTGAAATATCAAAATCGTCTTATAAACACTTTAAAAAAAACTTATTCAACCCATCCTAATTTGCTTTTTAAACATTTGATATTATTCCAGTTAGTGTTTTCAAATTTCTTTTTATTTAATTGAAAGTCGAATATAATAAAAGATGCTTCAGGGGATAGCCAAGTTAGTCTGTACAGAAAAAAAAAAAACAAATCGTCTGGTAGCACTTTATAGACTAACAAAACATATAGATGGTGGTATGAGCTTTCGTGGGCACAGCCCACTTCTTCAGAAAACTCTGGTCTGAAGAAGTGGGCTGTGCCCACGAAAGCTCATACCACTATCTACATGTTTTCTTAGTCTATAAAGTGCTACCAGACCATTTATAAAAAAAGCTGTTATCAGAATCAGTGAAAATCCATAAAATTCTAAGTCAAGGTTGATCAACAATCCTTAGCTTTAGACTCCTCTGCTCCAACATGATTGTTGAATATTTATTACAACCTTGTTATTTATTACAGTTTTTAAAAGTTTAATCTACATATATTTAAGAGAAAACTCTAAGTTTTAAAGATAATTTGGCAACAATGCCATCTAGTGTAGATTTTAAATTAACATTGTATGTTTGTTTATGAAATGTTTATCCTGTAACATACCACAGAGAGCTATGGAGGGAAACATACTATGTACAAATTCTATGTCTAATATTGAAAAAGGGTTATACAACAGTAGGGATATCTTAAGTGTTCATTACCTAACACTGAGGTTCTCTTTGCTTGTTTTGTTTGTAGGAGTGTAGGTTAAGAAGGATGTAAAAATCTAAATATAATTAAGCATATTAGAACTTATTCCCTGGAAGATGCAGCTGTGGCTCAATCTGAAACAGGAAAAGCACAGGGAAAACCAGTTTTCGAAAACAAATGAGAAGAGGAAACAGAGAAAAAGAGGAAAGCACTGGAGGCTTATAGTGATCCTCAAAGGTTAGAGTGAGTGTGATGAGAATCAGGTTTATAATATGAACATTATAATGGTAACACTTCAATGTTAACAATGTCATGGCTATTGCTGCTTGATAACTCAAAACTGTTAAAGAAAATTGTAGGTTTGTTTCTGTTCACCAAATACTGTAGTTATGCTGCCATCTAGTGAAATGTTATTTCATGAAGTATTTAGGATTGTGTGTGTGTGTGTGTGTGTGTGCGCACACACACACACACACACACACACACACACACAGAGACAGAAAGAAGACAGTTAAAAACAGGTACCTGAAGAGACAATATTCGAAAAGGATAATAAAGCTCCATTTCAAAGGAGTCTAGATAACAAGATGTGCATAACACAACATATATCTCTTCTGACCTTTTACTGCTGGAACCCATCCATACCTTCTCCCTATACCTTTTGTTGACCATTACCCATTGCTGTAGTACAGTAAATGATGCCTTAATTTTGGTCAGGATCCTCCAAACACTTACATATATGCTTAAATTTAAGCATGTTAATAATCTGACTTCAACTGGCTTCGTGCTGGCACACATACCCATCTGTGTAGAGCGCATTACAGAACCCACGCCAAAGTAAGCAATTAAAATGTTTCTGATCATTATTGAGATATAATTTTAATTCATAACTGATGAAGAAAAAAATTATCCAGAATGTTAGGTATAAACTATTGACATGTAACTAATTTCTCATTAGATGATTAAAAAAAAAAAAAAAAAAAAAAACACACACACACACCACGTTTACCAGATGGTTATTTATACTATGAAGTCAAAACATTCAAATCTATTATTAGTTCTGAGAGAACACAGTAAATCTTTTTAGAAGTTTCAGAAATTCTAAAATACAAAAACAAAACAAGTAAATCTGTACTCACCTGGGAAAATATATTTGCAGTTGGAGCAACTTTGTTGTCCACAATACTGTATAAAATTGCTAACAATCTGTCCAGAGGGAATGGCTTTGGCCCAAGGAGGTGATTGCTAGTCTATAAGAGAGAAGGCATTCAATTAAATGGATTTGTCTGAAGCACAGTATCATGGGATATTATTTATGTTAGTCTCCAGGTGGCAATTTATTTTAGAGTATCTCTTCTTAAAGGCCCAAAGCCACCTATTGAAAATATTCAGATACACAGCTCTGAATTTACACAGAGAGCAATTTAGCCTGGCAGGTGTCCCAAATGCTTTATGGAGAAAAGTATTCTTCATTAGGACAAATCTAGGTAGCGTTAAAAATAAAAAATATTAAATTATGTAGTCCCGTGGTCACCAACCCGTCGATCGCGAGGCCTCGACCAGTCGATCACGAGGTGTTCGGGCAACCCCGCCCCCCGTTTTCCCCCCACCCCCGAGAAGCCCCACTACCTACCTCTAGTGTAGTGCCGGCTTCCCGCGGGGTGGACGGAAGTCCTCTCTGAAGCCCGCATCACTTCCGGGGGTTCCGGAAGTGCGCGGGCTGCTCCCCCTCCCACAGCTCTGTTGCGTGCTGGGGGAGGGGGCGTCGGCCCTAGAGGAGGAGTGCGGAGGCTTCCCTGCGCCACTGGCACCAGAGGGGTGAGTTGGCTGCAGGGGTTTCCCTGCGCTGCGGGAGCGGGAGTCGGCCCCGGGGTTTGGCCGCGCTGTGGGAGGGGAGGGAGTTGGCTGCGCCGGGCCGCGCCGTGGGAGGGGGATTTGACCCCGGGGCAGGCACCCGCGGGGGTTGACCATGCTGCAGGAGGGGGTTGGCCGTGCTGTGCCGTGGGAGGGGGGTTTGGCCCCGGGGCAGGTGCCCGCAGGGGTTGGCCGCACTGCGGGAGGGGAGGGGCAGGGCTGCGCCGCAGAAGGGGGGTTTGGCCCCGCTGCGGGGGGGGGGGAGGTTGCTCCTGGTGCAGGCTCCCGTGGGGGTTTGGCCCTGCTGCGGAATGGGGGGGGGGGGGGGTTTGGCCCCGAGGCAGGCTCCCGTGGGGGTTTGGCCCCGCCGCGGGAGGCGGGGTTTGGCCCTGGGGCAGGCACGCTCAGGGTTTCCCTGCGCCGTGGGGGGCCCGGAGGAGGCATGTGATGGCTTCCTGCGGGGGGGGGGGGGGCAGATGCAGGTGACTCTGCTGCCACTGGCACCCTGTCCCCACTCCCCAGACTACACTCCCCTGTCCCCAGCTACAGAACTCTGTCCCCACTCGCCGAACTCTGTCCCCATTCCCCTGTCCCCAGCTACACAACTCTGTTCCCATTCCTGTCCCCACTCCCCGAACTCTGTCCGCACTGGCACCCTGTCCCCTGCTGCAGAACCCTGTCCTCTGCCCTCCCAGCACCCTGATCCCTCTCCCCTGTCCCCAGCCGCAGAACTCTGTCCCCCAAAATGTATAATTATGCTTCATTTTAGATTTAAATAGCATGAATAAAAAACAGACCATTTATTTCATAACTATAAACACGCGATTTTAATTTTATATATTGCATAATTTAAAAATAAAGTGTTTATCAGAGCGTGTAAGTAAGGGCTGGGGATAGCAAGTGATGGACAGGAGGAGAATAGAGAGGGCGGGGCTTCAAGAAAGAGGCGGGGCGGTAGATCTTCGCCTGTTCTGAGATTTAAAAAGTGATCTTCGGTGTAAAAAGGTTGGAGACCACTGATGTAGTCCAACTTAAGAACCAAAAATGGCAGACCACATTTTATGTCATCCTCAAGTTGTTAATAGCTTGTTTTACTATTTATTAGTATCAGTGTGCTAGAAGCCTCAACAGTAAATGTCCGACAGTCCCGAGTTATACCTAACATTGGAAAAGGGAAAATACAATCTAATTTCTCATAGGTCTTCAGTTTCCTGTCAGTCATAAACAACCCAACTCACTTAAGGCCAGATTCAGAAGTACTACGGGACTACTCAGGGATCAAGGTACAACCTCACCAAGGGTAGCAGAACTGAATGCTAATCAATGTAAATCAGTTTTTAAGAACTGTTTTAACAAGAGCTTCTATACCTGCTGCTTACTTGTTACTTATAAAAGTCATAACAGCACTGTCACACAGAACGCAGTCATTAAGAGAGGACTAGGACATCTACAATAAAAAAAAAAAATCCTGGTTTCCTGCAAGATGTTTACAAACAAACTAAAAAGGAGGGGGGAAAAGGGAAGACAGACAGAAAATAAAAGCGGTCTTCAATAAATATTTTATTCCTAAATTTTCCATGTTAGTGAGTCCTTCACGGAATTAGAGAGATTTTTTTAGAAGGCTATGTCTAGACTGCAGGCTTCTTTTGGAAGAAGCTTTTCCGGAAGAGATCTTCCAAAAAAACTTGTTAAGAAAGAGCATCCACATTGCCAAAGCGCATCAAAAAAGCAATCTACTTTTTTGAAAGATAGCGTCCATTCAGTGTGGACACTATCTCACATTTAAGTTGTGATTACCATGCATAGAGTGGCCACCAGGGCACCTGTGCTTTTTCCTCTTTCGAAAGAACTCCCTCTTCCCCGTTCACACATGCCTTTTTCCGAAAGAGGTCTTTCAGAAAAAGGCTTCTTCCTCGTAGAAAGAGGTTTACCAATGTCGGAAAAACTGCTCTGTTCTTTCGATTTTTTTTGAAAGAACGTGATTGCAGTGTGGATGTAAGTGAAGTTTTTTCAGAAAAACAGCCATTTTTCTGAAAAAATTCTGCAGTGTAAACATAGCCTAACCTATTATATGGAATTATTTAGGCACTTATAGCAGTGAAAGTACCTATATCTGAGTACCTCACAAACAACTGTCTTCACAACACCTCTATAAGGACCTCTTTATTTTACAGACAGAGAGTGGATGCAGAGAGATTAAATGACTTCACCAGGATTACAGGAAGTGGTGGTGGAGCTGGCCACTGAATAACAGAATAATAGAATTCTAGAACAGGAAGGGACCTCGAAAGATCATCGAGTCCAGTCCTGTGCTCTCATGGCAGGACCAAGCACTGTCTAGATCATTCCTGATAGATGTCTATCCAATCTGCTGTTAAATATCTCCACTGATGGAGATTCCACAACCTCCCTAGGCAATTTATTCCAATGTTTAAACACCCTGATGGTTAGGAAGTTTTTCCTGCTGTCCAACCAAAACCACCCTTGCTGCAATTTAAGCCCATTGCTGCTTGCCCTATCTTCAGAGAAGAACAATTTTTCTCCCTCCTCCTTGTAACATCCTTTTAGATACCTAACAACTATCATGTCCCCTTCTCAGTCTTCTCTTTTCTAAACTAAACAAGCCCAATTCTTTCAATCTTCCCTCATAGGTCATGTTTTCTAGGCTTTTAATCATTTTTGTTGCCCTTCTGTGGAACTTCTCCTGTATCTCCACATCTTTCTTGAAATGTGCTGCCCAGAACTGGACATAATACTACAACTGAGGACTAGTCAGTGCAGAGTAGAGTGGAAGAATCACTTCTTGTGTCTTGCTCACAACACTCCTAGACTCATGCTTGCTTTTTTTTGCAACAGTGCCACACTGTTGACTCATATTTAGCTTGTGGTCCATTAGGACCCCTAAATCTCTTTCTGCAGTACTCCTTCGTAGATAGTCTCTTCCTATTCTGTATGTGTGAAACCGATTGTTCCTTCCTAAGTGGAGTACTTTGCATTTGTCCTTATTAAACTTCATCCTCTTTACCTCAGAGCATTTCTCCAATTTGTCCAAATAATTTTGAATTATCACTCTATTCTCCAAAGCACTTGCAACCCCTCCCAACTTGGTTTCATCTACAAACTTAATAATCATACTCTCTATGCCAGTGTTTCTTAAAGTGTGTTCCACGGCACGCTGGTGTGCTATGAGGCAGTCGGAGGTGTGCCGCGGAGAGAACAGAATTCAAAATGGCCACCATTAAAGGGACAAGCTTTTTTTTTTTCTTTTTCCTCAACAACTTTTCCCTAGGGGCTTCCCCGCCCCCCAACAAAAAAAATCCTTGGTGTTCCCCATAAAAAAAAATTGTTTGGTGTTCCTCGGTTTTAAAAAGTTTAAGAAACACTGCTCTATGCCATCATCTAAACCAATGATGAAGATACTGAACAGAACCAGTCTCAAAACAGACTCCTGAGGCATCTCACTTGTTATGCTCTTCCAGCATGATTCTGAACTGTTAATAACTACTCTCTGAGAATGGTTATGCATCCACGATTACAGTAGCCCCATCTAGGTTGTATTTCACTAGTGTATTATTAAGAGGGTCATGCGACACCATATCAAATGCTTTACTAAAGTCTAGGTATACCATATCCACCACTTCTCCCTTATCCACAAGGCTTGCTGTCCTATCCAAGAAAGCTATCAGATTGATTTGACGTGATTTGATTTGACGTGATTTGTTCTTTACAAATCCATGCTGGCTGTTACCTATCATCTTATTTTCTTCTAGAGATTTGCAAATGAATTCCTTAATTATTTGCTCCATTATCTTCCCTGGCACAGAAGTTAAACTGACTGGTCTGTAGTTTCCTGAGTTGTATTTATTTCCTTTTTTACAGAGGGGCACTATATTTGCCCTTTTCCAGTCTTCTGGTATCTCTCCTGACTTCCATTACTTTTCAAAGATGATAGCTAAAGACTCAAATACCTCCTCTATCAGCTCCTTGAGTATTCTAGGATGCATTTCACCAGGTCCTGGTGACTTGAATACATCTAACTTATATATATATATATATATATATTTATTTTAACTTCTAAACCTATCCCATTTCCACTAGCATTCACTATGTTAGGCATCCCATCACCATCAATCTTCTTGACAAAAACCTGAAACAAAAGTCATTAAGAACCTCTGCCATTTCCAAGTTTCCTCTTATTGTTTCTCTTTCTTCACTGAGAAATGGGCATACCCCACCTTTGGTCTTCCTCTGGCTTCTAATATACTTGTAGAATGTCTTCTTGTTACCCTTTATGTTGCTAGCTAGATTGAGCTCGTTTTGTGCCTTTCTAATCTTGCCCCTGCATACTTGTGTTGTTTGCTTATATTCATCTTTTGTAATATACAAAGGAGACTCTGAATACCAGTTCAGTGCCTTAGCCACAAGACCACCTTTCCTCTCCTAATACTATTAATACAAAAGTGGTTAGTGTGATTAACTCTTTAAAAAAAAACCACAAACCCCATAAGTCATCCAGAGCACAAGTACTACACATCTCATTTACTGTCATCACATAACCTACAACACACACAAGCTATATTTGTTGGGCAAGTAGCTCTTAGAAATACATTAACCTCAAATATGTTGTCACTTTAAATATATAAGTACAGATTGGACCTCTCTGGTCTGGCAACCTCGAAACGAGGGGTTTGCTGGCTCAGGGGAGGTCCCTCCCCTAGTGGCCTGTGCTGCCCTGCTGTCTCCAGGCTAGTGATTGAGCCCAGCCCTGCTGCTGCCCCAGCTCCCCACCCCCCATCTCCTGGGGCTTACTAGCTGCTGCAAACCTCAGAAGCAGCTAGAAAGCCCTGGGAGATGGGGGGTGGGGAGCTGGGGCAGCAGCAGGGCCGGGCTCAATCCCTAGCCTGGAGACATCAGGGCAGCACATACTCTCTAGCTGCCTCTGGGGCTAGAGTTCTCCAGCTACAGAGCTCTGGCCCTGTTCTGGCCCCAGCAACTGGGAAGCTCCAGCCCTAGTGGCAGCCAGGGAGCTCCAGACCCAGCCCTTCGAAGCTCTGCAGCTGGGGCTGGGGCTGGGGCTGGGGCTGGAGCTGGAACTCTGGGGCTGGGGATCCCTGCCATGCCGCCCACACTCCTGACACGGGACTCCCAGCTGAGTCGCCACTCCCCACACCATGCTCCTGCCCCACCACCAGACTTCCCTGATTCTGGGCTCTGTGGTCCAGAAACATCCGGAGTCCACAATGAGTCCCGGTTTAGGGAGAATATGTAGAGACAACCTGTAGAATATTTTGTATATTTTCCTTATTGAACACAAGTGCTTTATCAGCATTTTTATTTCAGAGGTGCATCTATGAAGGAAACTGTACTAGGAATTTTACTTTAGTCACTTTCTCAGAGTCAGTACCCTTAATCATAAACCCCACATTAGTTCTATATAATCCAATGGTATTTGTGCCAAAATAATTTCAATTTTAAACCATTTAAAAGTTACAAATTTATGTTGTAAAACCCAAACTATGCTGCAATGAATTAATTTGACATTTATATCATAATAGCACTCAGGTAGCACTTTGCGCAATCCTCCCACTACTTCCACCCGCCCCAAAGAAAACATTTTAAAGATGAGGAAAAGTGGGACACATGGGGTAAATGATTTGGTCCCAGAGAGAATCGGTATCAGAACCAAAATTAGAACTCAGGAGTTGCTGGCTACCTATAATCTCTCAAATCCTTTAGTTTAGGGTGCCATTAGAATCCTTTCTTTTTAATGTAGTGCAGGTCACCTATTTCTCTATTACAAGCCTATTGCTTGTCTTCTAGGATTTGAATAAAGTCAATAATATTACTTTTTTACTTATTATTATTTCTAACAAAGAAAATCATCATCTGTAGTCATAAAAGCCTTGTAATTGCTTGCACTATGTTGTATCTAATGCTTTCAGGTTCTCATGGGGAGTAGGATTAACTGTGGAATCTGGAAACAAAGCAGCTTTCCCAAGTACAATGCTGAAATTAGCTATGAAGTTCTGATCTGAGACTAACTCCAAGAGACCATAATTATTCAGGATTTTCTAAATTTAGGAATATACCCAAAAATCTGTAATACTCTACATTTCTGAATGAATGGAGTAAGAATTAGGGTCAGGGTCCAGTGGTGAGTTTGACAGCAAGCATTAGTAGGCGGGTGGGAGAAAGAAGTTGTGAAAGCTTGTTTCTAGATTATGGACAGGAATGACTGAGGTACGTGCCATACAAAACCAAAATTAGTGAAAGAAGCCCTTGTTTGTTGAGATGGTCTCTACCAGGAATACAGGCAGATGGGGATACAGCAATGTCACAGAACAGCATTTGGTTCAAAGAGTAACTTTCAATTTATGTTTTCAAGTCTGTTAAAGATTAGTGACTGAATAAATTGTATATACAGGCAACTTCAGGGATAATGAAGAGTCTTAGCATCAATCACCATCTCACTACATTCTGAAGAAACTCATTCAAAGCACTGGGTATCAGTAAGTTTGCTTTGCTAAGCTAGACAATTGGAGAGACCAACCACACACTCACAACATGAAAAGCTGATTTTATAAACTCACTCACCCTCACCAGTCTTGCGGGAAAGAATTGTGTGAGAGAGTCAGGGTTGGGGGACGAGAAGGGGCTCAGTGCAGGATTCGGGCAGGGGGTTGGGAGCTATGGAGGGGCTCAAAGCAGGGGTGGCCAATGGCTAACAGTGGTGAGGGCTGCACTGCCGCCTGCCGGCTTCTCCTCAGGGCTGGCCCAGGAGACGGGGGCCATGCTGGCCAGCCAGTGGCTATTCTCTGGGAGAGGAAGAGTTCTTGAGCAAACAGAGAGGGACAAACTCTGTCAAATATATAGTTGATAAGTATCTTGTGCTAAGTGGAGTGGTAATTCTGAGGTACACTATTCCTTTGGGATCTGTGAATTCTGAGAGGCTACGTCTAGACAGCAGGGCTATTTCGGGATGCCGGAAGTATCCCGAAATAGCAATACCACGTCTTTAAACACGCCCATTATTTTAAAATATATTTCCACGAGGGTTAAAGGACTTGTCGGAACAGCGCTTTATTTTTGAAAGAAGGTATTTCGAAATAACCTTGAAATAAGCTATGCAATTTGTGCTACACAAATTGCATAGCTTATTTCAAGGTAAGGGTGCTGTGTAGACACACCCAGAGTGTCCAGTAGAACAGAGGCAGATGCTTCAGGGGGACACTTATATTGCCAAGGTGCTGGAGTGTATCTTTGTTTATCCTTTAAGCCAAGAGGAGGGCCTGCAGAGGCCTGGAAGGCCGTGCTTATATTATCAGGCACTGGTAATGTTGGTGAAGTGAGAGAAGTTTAAATCTGCATGCCAACACTGCTAATAAGCATGTGCCAATTAGTGACCACAGAACAGATGGAGACTAATAAACCCTGGAAGTAAGAAGTTTAAATAAGTAAAAACAGAAACAGGCAGAGGCTTTTTTTTTAAATGGCATTAGGAAAAGAAATGATAAAAAACTAAGACAGAAAAAAGGTAATTGACTCAATCAGACATTTGTGCATTAACTAAATTATGTCACTGCACAATCTTGTCACTGTTACCATTAGAACATAAAAACATAAGAATGGCCATACTGTGTGTCAGACCAAAAGTCCATCTAGCTCAGTGTCCTGTCTGCTGACAGTGGCCAATACCAGATGCCCCAGAGGGAGGGAACACAACAAGTAATCCTTACGTGATCCCTCTCCTGTCACCCACTTCCAGAGAAACAGAGGCCAGGGACACCATTCCTACCCATCCTGGCTAATAGCCATTGATGGACCTAACCTCCATGAATCCATGTAGCTCTTTTTGAACCCCGTTAAAATCCTAGCCTTCACCACATCCTCCGGCAAGGAGTTTCAGAGGTGGACTGTGCGCTGAGTGAAGAAAAACTTCCTTTTGTTTGTTTTAAACCTGCTGTCTGTTAATTTCATTTGGTGACCCCTAGTTCTTTTATTTTGGGAATAAGTACATATCTTTTCCTTATTCACTTTTTCCACACTAGTCATGATTTTATAGATCTCTATCATATCCCCCCCCTTAATCTCCTCTTTTCTAAGCTGAGAAGTCCAAGTCTTTTTAATCTCTCTCCATACCATTGACCTCCTTCCCCTTCTTACTCTGTGTTACACCCACTTTTTGGAGCTTTTTTCCATTCGATTGTAAATTATTTTACTATGTTTACACAGCACCTCGGGGTACTACAGAAAAATAAAGATAAACACTTTTTTAAATGCAAGTACACCTGTCCACTAGGGACTGGACCGAGACATCAATCCATCTCCAATAAATTACCAGATTAATGGTCTCAGAGGGGTAGCTGTGTTAGTCTGTAACTTTAAAAATGAGTAGACCTGTGGCACCTTAGAGACTAACAAAAATATATACAGTAGGGATATTAAATTTAGATTAATTAACTAATTGAATAGTCGATGGGATTTCCATTAGCTATTCGATTAGTTGATAAGGGCACCTCCTGCCAGGCTCTTGCTACAGTTCAAAAGTGAAAGCCCTGCAGGGACTCCCCTGCTGGCCCCACGCTCCCTGCAGCACTTGAGTCTTTGAAATGTACAAGAGGGGCTCTTGTACATTTCGAAAGCAAAATCACAGCAGAACCAGTGCGAGCGGAGTCTGCTTCTGTCCCTGCTCACGCCGTTTCCCACTGTGCCTCTACCTCCCCTGTCCTCTATATAGACGGTGCTGGGGGAACCAACTTTTAAGCCGGTTCCCCCCAGCACCAGCTCCTGCTCTTCCCACCTTGCTGCCTCTCTCTGACAGAGGCAGCAAGAGGGTGGGGGGAGCTGCTAGTCGCATCACTAGTCAACTAATCGCTTAGACCTTTAATATACAGTATCATGAGCTTTTTTGGGAAAACCCACTTCTTCAGATGAGCTTGAGATTAATGGTGATAACCATTGGTCACAGTAAATCACTAGTGCTAATCCTTGGTCAGTCAATCAGACTCTAGTTCAAAAAATAGAGACCATAAACTGTAGGACTATTTCCATCATCACATTTCTGGTTATCCAGTTGTTTTCTGTTCCTGCCTTTTCCCATCTTCCACCTTAAGTAAGATATTATTGCTTATAGGAGAAGAAGTGAGGCACCTCTTGCAGCTGGAGAGAAAGAAAGAAGATTTGGGCTGTGATACAGTATTTATTCATATTTATTCATTCTTGTTCCCCTTTCCTTCCTCTAAGACCTGTGATCACAATTTGAGACATGGATGTTTTTCAGGACAGAGTACATGCCTGAAAATAACTAGAATCTCGGAAAATCATCTAGAGTTCACACACTAGAGGCAAGACACGAAGAAATTACTCACCTTCGTGCAGTAACGACGGTTCTTCAAGGTGTGTCCCAGTGGGTGCTCCACAACCTGCCCTCCTCCCTGCTACGGAATCTTGTCTGTTTCTCTCATTTCAGATAAGGCGGTGAGAAGACCTGGAGCGGGGGCCGGACCGCGCGCAGAGAGGAAAGGCGTGAACGGCCTCTAGTGCTACTCATGCATGTGCGGTCCGGCTGGATACGGCTATGACAAGCCTCCGATTTGCAGTGCCAGGACGAGCCCAACACCAGACACACCTCGAAGAACCATCGTTACTGCACGAAGGTGAGTAACTTCTTCTTCTTCTTTGGGTAGTCCCCGTGGGTGCTCCACGTCTGGTGACTCCGCAGCAGTAGACCCAGCTAAGGGTAGGCTATGGTATCTCGATTGTGGTGGTGTGGTAGCACTGCCGAGGCTACAGCAGAGTCCGAGGCAAAATGCTGTAGAATTGCATAATGACTCGTGAAGGTGATGTTTGAAGACCAGGTAGCTGCTCGGCAGATGTCCCGCACAGGGACTCCCCTCACGAAGGCAGTTGAGGTAGCGACTGCACGTGTGGAATGAGCTCTAGGCTGCTATGGGAACGCCTTGTTAGAGCTATTATAACAGGTGGTAATATAGGAGACAATGAACTTTGAAATGCGTTGAGCAGACAGTGGTTGACCCCTAAATTGATCTGCGACAGATATAAGGAGTCAATCAGTTTTTCAGATATTGCGAGTTCTATCAATATAAAACGTAAGGGCTCAGCGAGCATCGAGCGTGTGCAAACGAGCCTCGTGTAGTGAGAGATGTGGTTTTGGACAGAAGGAAGGAAGAACGATTGGCTCGATAATGTGAAAATCTGTGCAGACCGTCGGAAGAAAGGCTGGATGGGACCTCAGTGTCACAGAGTCTCTGTTGAACATAGTATATGGGGGCGATGCCATAAGAGCTGCCATCTCGCTCACTCTACACGCAGATGTAATGGCGAGGAGAAAGATGACTTTGGTTGTGAGTAGCTGAAGAGATGTTGTAGCGAGAGGTTTGAACGGTAGACATGTCAAGGCATCCAGCACGAGGTCAAGATTCCACACCGGTGGCGGGGGTCTACGTGGTGGGTTAAGATTGGTGAGACCTTTGAGAAACCTCCTTATGGTAGGATGGGCGAATATTGACCGGCCCTCAACGGGGTAGTGGAATGCCGTGATCGCTGCCAGATTAACTCTCAGTGATGGTATCGAGAGACCTGCCGCCTGTAGGTGGAAGATATAATCGAGTATGACATGCAATGGTGAGACGGAAGGATTTATGTTATTGGCGTTACACCATTGCGTAAATCTAGACCATTTTGCAAGGTATGTTTTTCTCGTGGAGTCCTTTCTACTATGCAGCAGAGCACGTTTCACTTGCTCTGAGCAGAAGTTCTCGGATGTGTGGAACCATCTATCATCCACGCCGTCAGGTGCAGGGTTACTAATTTCGGGTGGCATAGGGATCCGTTCTGTTGCGTTAGCAAGTCTGGGAAGAAAGGGAGTCGGTAAGGCATTCGAGTGGATAGCTGCAGGAGAGGGGAGTACTATGGCTGTCGGCTCTCAGCAGAACCCGGGCCTTGTCCAAGACGATTTTCTCCAGTACTCTCGGAATGAGAACAACAGGGGGGAATGCATATAATAGTGACCTCCCCCAATGGAGAAGGAACGCGTCCCCCAGGGAATGGGTGCCAATCCCTGCCCTGGAGCAGTACACCTTGCACTTCGCATTGACGGGCGTGGCGAAAAGATCTATGGCAGGGTGACCCCAACGGTGGAAGATAGATAGAAGAATGTCTGTGCAAATCTCCCATTCGTGGTCGTGGGGAAAGTACCTGCTCAGTGAGTCTGTGATAGCATTGTTCACGCCTGGTAGGTACGACACTATGATGGTAATGTCGTTGCGGTTGCACCAAGCCCACAGCCAAACCGCCTCTGCACAGAGGGACCGGGATCTGGCCCCGCCCTGCCCGTTGACATAATACATGGCGACAATATTGTCTGTAAGGATCCTCGTAGCCGTGCCTCGTATGCGTACTTTCAAGTGCCTGCTGGCGTGGAATATTGCTCTGAGCACCAACAAGTTGATGTGCAGCATCATTTTTGCTTCGGACCACCGACCTTGAACCGTAGACGTACCCATATGCGCGCCCCACCCGGTAAGCGAGGCATCTGTCGTTATCTGCCTCGAAGGCTGGGTTTGGTGAAAAGGTACACCCACCAACATGTTCGTGAGTTCGCTCCACCAATGTAGGGACCTTTGAATGTGGCTCGGCAGCACGACCGCTTTGTGAATGGTGTGCCTCGCGGGATTGTATACTGTGCTCAGCCACTGCTGGAGGTATTGAAAATGTAACCTTGCGTGGCGGACCACCACCGTGGTGGCCGCCGTATGACCTAGAAGCTGTAGGTGGACACGTACGGGAAGTGTTGGAGAGAGCAACAGCGTGTGTATGAGGTCGTGTATGGCCTGGAAACGTTCTGCAGGTAGGTAGACTCACGCTGATAGTGAGTCGAGTAGAGCTCCTATGAAGGTAAGTGTCTGGGACGGCTCTAGACGTGACTTTTCCATGTTTACAACAAGGCCGAAGGACTCGAAGAGACTTCTCATTACGGCCAACATGTTGAGAGTCTCCGACTGAGTGTGGCCCTTGAGCAGGCAATCGTCCAAGTAGGGGAAGACTGAAACCCCTATTCTGCGGAGGTGTGCTGTGACAACTGACAGGGTTTTGGAGAATACCCTGGGAGCTGAGACCAGGCCGAAAGGTAGCACTCTGTATTGATAGTGCTCGTGTCCGACTGCAAACCGTAAGAAACGTCTGTGCGCTATGTGTATGGCAATATGGAAATATGCGTCCTGCAAATCAAGGACCCCGAACCAGTCTCCTTTGCTCAGTGATGGTATGATTTTGTTCAGCGTGACCATCTTGAAACGTTGTTTCCTGATGTAACAATTCAGGCATCTCAAGTCGAGAATCGGCCTCCACCCTCCGGATTTTTTGGCGACGAGGAAGTATCAAGAGTAAAACCCTCTGCCTCGAAACCTCGTGGGGACTTTTTCTATGGCCCCAATGGCAAGAAGATGACGAACCTCTTGCTGGAGTAGGATCCCGTGAGATGGGTCCCTGAGGAGGGACAGGGTGGGTGGGGTAGTGGGGGGCATGGAGATGAAGGGTATTGCAAGGCCTGACATTATTATCTGCAAGACCCACCGGTCTGAGGTGATGTTGGCCCACTGATGGTAGTATGGCCTCAGGCGATGATGAAAGAGGAGGGTGGTGGGTTCTTCTACACTGAATACTGGAGATGTGTTCGTGTCCGACACAGGAATCAAATTTGCTGCTTTGTGAACTGGTGCACGGTTTGATTGCTGACATCTGCGCTGCGGGCGTTGCCTGAATCGAGGTTCGTCAGGTGCACATTGCTGTTGTTTATGGAACGTGTAGTCATATCTCCTTTGGAAGGTATAGTAACGCCTATGTTTGAAAGGAGGCGTATACATTCCTCGTGTTCACAGAGTGGTGCGGGAGTCCTTCCCGGAATGTAAGATGTCGTCTGTTGAGGTGGCAAATAGCTTCTTATGATCAAATGGAAGATAGTCGTTCTGTAGCTCTTTTGGTGCTCCTGCTGCCATTAGCCAGGAGGCCCTGTGCATGGCGATGCCTGTTGCCATGGCGCGTGCTGCAGTGTCTGCGACATCAAGAGCAATTTGGAGTGACGTTCTACAGGCTGTGTAGCCTTCCTGGACTACGGACTTTAGCAGGGGTCTCTTAGCCTCAGGGAGATGTTGCATAAGTTCTGGCAATTTGGCATAATTGTCGAAATTATGATTCGAGAGAAGAGCGGCGTAGTTCGCAATCCGGAGCAATAAGGTTGATGATGAATACATCTTGCGCCCAAAGAGATCAAGTTTTCGAGTGTCTTTATCTGGAAGGGAATTCCTGAACTGATACGTCTTGGTTTTGTGATGGATTGCATCTACTATCAAGGAGTTAGGTTGAGGATGGTTAAAGTGAAATTCTAAATCTTTAGATGGAACAAAATATTTTTTGTCTGCTCTTTTGCTGGTCGGCGGAATCGATGTGGGAGTCTGCCAAATCTCCGCCGCCGCCTCCATAATCGCCTCATCTACGGGAAGCGCAATCTTCCGTCATTGTTGGGGGTGTACGTTTTTCAACAGCTTGTGCTGCTTCACCTGAGCCTCAGTCAGTTGGACCTCCTGACTCTGTGCCACACGTTTAAAGAGGTCCTGAAATTCCTTCAGGTCATCCAGAGGTGAAGTGTCGCCTGGGGTCACAGCCTCATCTGGTGTAGGGAATGATGAGTGCACGTTAGCGGACATGTCTGTCTCTGTTTCTGAAAGCTGCCCCTCCTCAGGCTCCAAATGGTCATGCTGGACAACTGGACTCTTTGGAGAGGGTGAGGGTTGAGCCGATGATTGCCTCCTAGGCTCAGTATGTCGCGAGCGGGGGCTGAAAGAACGGCAGGAACACGGTGACCTTCGATAGGAATGTGAACGGCTGTGTCAGGTTGATACATAGTAATAGGGTCTGTCACAATGAATGTAATGTCGGTCTGAGCACGCAGGGGACGAGTGTCGAGACGATATGACGCTGCCGTGTCTGATATAGTAGGCACAGCGTGGTGAACGTGCAGGCGAGCGCGGATGCCGAGAAGCGGACCGCGATTGAAAATCCCTTGGGTATGGCCTGGCCAGAATGTCCGTGGTGGCGATAGTAAGGTGACACACTTCTTTGTGAGTGAGACCTTTCCTCCCTGATACGGGTAGAGGGAGCAGAAGAATGAGGCTGCACAGATGGCCCAGGAGACAAAATCGGGGAAGGCGAGCGAGAGACAGCGTCAGCGTGTGACTTGAAGCTGCCTTCCTTGGTGCTGTTGCTGGCAGGTCTGAGCGTGCAGGCACCTGGGAAAACACCGGTGCTGACAAGGCTGCAGGCTGGGGAGTGGAAAGTGCAGCTTGCTCAAGCCTAGGCACCGGCGGTGCTGAGGACAGCTCCTGTGCTGGGAGGAGCGGTGCTGCAGCTGTAGGAGCTGACGAAAGCGGCACCAGAGCTGATGGTGCCGGCGGAGGGGGCTGCTTAGAGCAGCGCTCCGGTGCTGGCGGTGCCGTGGAGGGTCGGGACCATGGCGTGGTGCCAGCCAGCTTCTTGGCACCCGACATATGCCCAGTGCCGGTGGTAGAACCAGACGTGCCGGGGTTATCACCTGCACTTACCCGTGTCTGCAGGACAACTGGCAGGGATTTGGCTGGGGAGGGTCTTTTGCTCTTCAGAGAGGTGGCTCTTGGAGAAGGAGCACGCCTCTTCCCCGTAGCAAGGTCGGGCTTAGCGGAGCCGGCATCTGAAGGCACGAGCGCCTTATCAAACATCAGCATCTTAAGGCGCCTCTCCCGGTCTTTGCGGGCTCTGGACGTTAACTTTGCACAGTGGGTGCATTTATGAGGCAAGTCTGCCTCACCCAGGCACCTAATACAGGTGGCATGGCTGTCTGAGACCGGCATTGCCTCCCTGTACATAGAGCACTTTTTAAACTCGGGGGAACCCGGTATTTTGCCACTCCAAGTGCTTCTCAGGCTCTCGCGCCCCGTTTAAGTATCACTAATGTCCATTTGTATGTTGTTTATTCTATTATATTTTAAACTTTCTTCTCTTCTGTTTTTTTTTTTGTTTTTTTTGTTTGTTTGTTTGTTTTGTTTTGGTTTTTTTGAGGCGGCTAGCCCACCAATTAAGAACTAGAACAGAGGAAAAAACAGTAACGGAGATAACGACTATATAACATGTCTTTTTTTTTTTTTTTTTTTTTTTAAAGAAACGGGTTGAAGGTAAAGAAGAAACAAAACATAACAGCTAATGAAATTTCTTTGAACTATTAACAATTTAACTCTTGACAGGAGCTGAATAAAACTGAGGAGAGGAGAGAGCTCCATCCGCGACCAGGGGCGGCTGAGAGGAACTGGAGCGGGGCCGGACCGCGCGCAGAGAGGAAAGGCGCGAATGGCCTCTAGTGCTACTCGCGCATGCGTGGTCCGGCTGGATATGGCTATGACAAGCCTCCGATTTGTGGCGCCGGGACGAGCCTGACACCAGACGTGGAGCACCCACGGGGACTACCCGAAGAAGAAACAAGAGTTCTATAGTTAAAGGATACTTGCTTTCTAAGAGTTAAGCATTAGACATAGGTGCTAATATAAATAAGTTTTGTAGCATTTCATACCATTCCAGACACAGGTAAAATTATGTGGATCAAGATTTATTTGTGTGTGTGCCAATTCACACATATGCTATGCAGTCAAGGATCAAATTCTCTTCTAGTGTACACTGGTGCAGCTCCACTGAAATCCGTTGAGTTATAACACTGTATTTGGGTAAAGGTTTTGGTCACTATTCTTTAAATCTTTTGTCCTAATGAAATTATTATGAATTTCCTTAAAGAACATACATTGTCCTTATGCACAACAAATAAGCAATCAAACATTAATCCTGAGTGACTAAAATTAGGCTCCTAAAAGTGGTTTGATTTTCAAAGCTATCAAACATCTAAATGACGTTTGTAGGCTCTATGGGTACTAGCTTCTTAATATCAAGTTCCATATTTAGCTAATGCAATAGGGCCTTTTTAGCTAACCTAAATATGGATGTGGGAGCCAAACTTGAGACACCAGATTTGAAGTTTTTGGCCTATTATTCCTCTCACATTCTATGTGCACAGAATTTTGCCCATTAAGTTTAAACTTAGTTTCAGACATAAAGGATGATTAAGCACAAGGTCTCTACCAAAGATAATAAGCCACATCAGTGTTTTTTGATAAGCAAAACCACTGCACCACATCATACTTGAAGGGATAGTGATATTGGTTTAAACAAACAGAATCTTCAGAAATATATAAATTGATGTTATATAATAAAACCAGAAGTGATCTGCACAACATGATTATAATTAAATATAAGTTGTGTCCTGTTAAAATAAAAATGTGTCTATTAAGAATGACAATGTCTTGTTTGATAAGTAATAATCAAATAAACCAATGCAATAAGATTATGGTATGCAATGTTTTTCTGTATTTTTTAAATCATACAGTCAGGTGATAAGAAAAATATATGGCCACTTCTACATAAGAAAGAAGCATTTAGCTGTGAGCAAGGATTGAAAGATACATACCTTTTCATGCTTTTTCAGAAAGTTTGTCTTCTTGATTTTCCCATGATGCTGTAAACAGAGAAGCAAAATATGAGCAATATGACATAGCAAGAAGTGTCAACTGTTATTTATTGTTGTATATAGCTTGAATAGTGTGAATAATACAGTCATAGAATAATAGAGCTGGAAGAGACCTCAGGAGGTCATCAGGTCCAGCCCCCTGCCCAAGGCAGGACAAATCCCAACTAAATCAACCCAGCCAGGGCTTTGTCAAGTCGAGACTTAAAAACCTCTAGGGATGGAGATTCATCCACCTCCCAAGGTAACCCGTTCCAGTGCTTCACCACCCTCCTAGTGAAATAGTTTTTCCTAATATCCAACCTAGACCTCTTCCACTGTAACTTGAGACCATTGGTCCTTGTTCTGCCATCCATCACTACTGAGAACAGCCTTTCTCCATCCTCTTTGAAACCTCCCTTCAGGAAGCTGAAGGCTGCTATCAAATCCCCCCTCACTCTTCTCTTCTGCAGACTAAACAAACCCAAATCCCTCAGTCTCTCCTCACAGGTCATATGCTCCAGCCCCCTAATCATTTTGATCGCCCTTCGCTGGGCCCTCACCAATGAGTCCACATCCTTTCTATAGTGAACATAGAACTGTTCATTGAACGGTTATAGTTTTTCGTACTTATCTTATAATTTTGCCTACTCTGTTATCTTTGTCCTTAACAGCGATGCTAGTTATTCAGTAACTAACACTTAATACACTCTAGGCTCCATTTTACCTAAACTGTGTGAACACTGAGTCAAACTTTTACCCTGGAATGTTCCTACATTTGTAGAGTGGTTTATTGGGGGAAATATACAAATTTAAAAATCTAGGTAGCCATCAGAAAATAATCAACTTGATACCAATCAGAAGAGGCAGAGAGTCATTTCCAGGAGACCCCTTCCACACCACCTTCACCTCAAAATAAGTTGGAGGAAGGGCAAGTTTGTTTCACTATTAGTTCCTTTGTCTTTCTAGAAATGGGATAGCAGCTGTCACTTCATTTTTTAATGCATCTAGTTTGCACCTACATAATTTTTAAGTATATACAAAACTCGGTTTTCTTTGGTTTATATTTAGGATGACAATAGGATTTCCATAAAATAAAGCAAAAAGTGTCAAAAAGAGGACAAGATAAAGGATGTGAAGGTCAGGTCAGGGGTAAAAAGGTAAAAAAGTAATTTGATTAAAGCAAGTAGCTGACACCCTGTGAGCAGATAAGATTCACCTGGAAGGGTTGTGTTGAGGGAGAAAGGATAGGGTCAAGAAAGGAGACCTCCACTCATAAGTAGAGGAGGAGAACCCACTGAACAAAAGTTATTAGAGAGGCAGGAGGAGAAATCAGATGGAGATACAAAACCAGCAGTGGAAAACATTTAAAGAGAGTATGTTCAAACAGTATTAAAAGCAGCTGAGTTCAAGGTATGATGGCCTTAAGTTACATGATCATATACTTCTTCTCAAAACTCAACACAACACGTATTTCCAGTTTTGTAAATTGCAATTTATAAGTGTGTATACAATGAATTAGGGGGAAAAGATCTTTGATGGAGCAATCTTATTTTGGTTCTACAGTGAGCATGAAATACTTGTTTGGCATTTCTAGACTGAAGTGTTTAGCCACATTAAGAAATCTGTAATTTCGATAGTGCCTTCTGATTCATTACCCTACTGATTTAGTGTCATTTAGAAAATTTTTAAGTTTTCTCTAAGGGTACATCTACACTGCAACACTATTTCAAAATAACTAGCGCTATTCTGTAATACTTAGTCCACATCTACACAGCAGGCAGTTATTTTGAAATAGTGTCAAAATACTGTCAAGCTGGAGGACTTCTTACTCCAACTCCTGTAACCCTTGTTGTACAAGGAATAAGGGAAGTTGGAGGAAGAGTGCTCTATTTCTAAATGAGTGCTGTGTAGACATTCCCTATTTCAAAATAAGATATGCAATTGACGTAGCTCAATCTGCATATCTTATTTTGAGGTAAGCCCTGCAGTGTACACGTACCTTAAGTGACTTGACCGAATAAAATGTTTAACTCAATGAGTTACTATGAGACAGGTCATATATTGCCAGAACGAACTCGTTATTTTTATCATGTTTTTTTGAAAACGGGCTGGGGAAGAAATTGTTGGAGGGTTAAGGGAATAATGATGGAGTATTAAGGTAAAAATGATTGTAGTTTTTAAAATTATCTAGATTGCGGGTGGTGAGTTGCATGAATTATACTGCTGCACTTCAGTAGATACATTAAAAAAATCTCATTTGTACTGTATTTTTAAGTTATGTCAAGGATGACTACAATACATAAATATGCATTATTTTTAGCATTAAGTATAAAATACATACACACTTCTTAAAGTATCAGAGGGGTAGCCATGTTAGTCTGAATCTGCAAGAGCGACGAAGAGTCCCGTGGCATCTGATGAAGTGGGTCTTTGCCCACGAAAGCTTATGCTCCAATAAATCTGTTAGTCTATAAGGTGCCACGGGACTCCTTGTCGCTTTCACTCTTCTTAAAGTAACTTCTAAGCAACTTTGCACTATGGTATGCAACAGAACAAGAATATTTCTCTTTCAGTTCTATTTTACACAATATGGTGACTTCCTGTCAACTGTTACCATTTTTTTTAAAAGGGCACTTAATATGTTTTATAATTTTTCCCTTGGAATCTCTTATATTACATTGCATTGGAATTTTCTTTCAATTCATGACAATCACCATGGATTTGGTTTTTGTTGTAATTTCTCAATATTCTGCTGCTTTTAATTTGCAACATTACCTTAATTTGTCTACAATTTCAATAATTATTTAACAACAGTTGTATTGACTTTAGGTTAGTGGTTCAACAACATTCCTTTTGTTCACACCTATTTCACTTATTGTGAGACTTTGGTTAATGATTTCAATATATAGTGGAGTCCAGATTATCCGACCTTCGGTAATCCGACACGCCGCTTTATCCGACTCTGCAGCTGGCAGAAGCGGCATCAGAGGCTCCAGGGCGCGGCTGGGAGAATGGTCCCGCTCGCTGCCCTGTCGCTCTCTTGGAGCCGCTGATGCCTCTTCTGTACAATTCAGTAATAAACTGAGAGCACTTAAACAGGTGTCACTGCTAATTTGTGAACTTGGCCTTATCTCAAAAGCCAGAACAAATAGCACTTCTGGAAGAGCATTGTAATCTTGTGTCTGAGTGTCATGGGAGCCTTAGAAACAACTTGGTTTTGTAATGAGATCTGGTGGGATTTGGGCAAAAACCTTTACAGTAGAGTCCCAATTATCTGACCTAAACGGGACCGACACGTGGTCGGATTACTGAATATGTCAGATGATAGGGACTCTACTGTAGCCTGGCCCCATCCCTGGGAGAGCGACGGGGCAGCGAGTGGGGCCATTCTCCTGGAGCCGCTGATGCCTCTTCTGCCGACGCCGCTTCGTCCCCGGGAGCTACAGGCATCTATGGGCTCCTGTGCAAGTATAGACATTGAGGTTTCCATCCCTCAGTGTTCTCAGTCTCTCTCATTTCTTATTCTTGCCTACACCACCTACACGTTTTACAATATAAAAATACCCTTGCAGCTAATAAGATAAATGGTAAGCATAACCGCTCAATCAATCACCATTTGCTGCAACCTGTTCCTCTCTTCCTCCACCTGTGTTCTGTCAAATTAAGGTCTCTATTCTCCAGACAGATGTACCAATGCAAACCTTTGACCTACAAGGAATCCTTCTTTCTACCGTAGGATTCAAAGTGTGAATAATGGTATATACTATGGATATAATAGTATAGGCGATTAACCAAGCAAAAGCTTATAGGTTAATGCTACAGATTACAGCCGCTCCCCGAGTTACGAACAAGTTATGGACCAACACTTGGTCCGTAACTCGAAGTGTTCGTAACTCGGATCCCATAGAGTTACATGGCGACTGCGCTGTTCGTAAGCGCGGATCACCGTTCGTAACTCGGATCCGCATTTACGACCGCTTTGGTTGTAAGTGCGGATGGTCGTAAGTGGAGGTGGTCGTAACTCGAGGAGCGGCTGTACACACATTTCCCTCTCCCCACCCTTGCCAGTAACTTTTTAGCAGGCTGGCCAGCAGCCCAGCTCAGTTCTGGCTCACACCGGGTCCAGAACCTACTCCTGCTGTGGCTCTGCATTTCAAGTGTATTAGGAGCCAGGCAGGCAGGCAGCCTAGCTCAATTCAGGCTCATGCCGGGTCCAGGAGCTCAGACCCACCTTAGACAGAGGCTGCTGCCACCGTGTTCTGCTGCCTCTATTAGAGGCAACAGCACTGGGCAATAGGCAGCTGATCCACAAGGGAACCTGTTTTTCAAACTGGCTCCTGCCTGACACCCTGCACTGCCACCTCTGTTACAGCGGCTGCCACCCCCGCCCACTATAGAATAGTCGATTAACGGATAAGAATTCATGAGGTTACTCGACTATTCAATTAACTGATATTTAACATCCCTAGTATATACCAGCTCAATAACCTGAAAGATCATCAATACTTCAGGGAAAGGGACTGTGTCACCTTATAAATATCATGCAAAACAGTTCATTTTTTATAACAGTTCATTTTTCATATTACACATAGCAATGCAAGTTGGCTGATATGCTACAGTTCTGGCAAGCTATATACAGGCTAGTACAGCATACCAGAAAGACATAGCAGCAGCCCCATCAGAGGAGAGGGCTGGGCATTCTGCTCCTTTTTCTGCTGAGAGGGGCAGTAGGGAAAGGCAGCTCACCTGTACATACCACTCCCAGCCTCAGCCTGCTCCTCCCAATCTTCCTCCTGCTGCTGCTGCTGCCTGTAGTATGAGGTAGGACTGAGATGCAGCTTTGTCGAAGGGCAGGGAGCAGGGCTAGGAGTTCTGCTCCTTTACATGCTAGGAGGGGCAGCAGCATACAGGGAAAGGAGCAGAATTCTGGCATCTGTTTCAGCAGCTGTACCGCCCCCTTGACCCGAAGGGCTCTCCCAGGATTTGCAGGAGGAAAAGGAACAGAAGCCCCAACCCTGCCCGTGCCCTTTCATGAAGCAACATATCCTCTGTCTGCATATTACAGTAGGAGCAGAAGATAGAACTGGGGGCAAGAGGGTGGGTCTGGGGGCAGTACAGATGCCAGTAGGTCCTTTCCCTCTACACTGCTGCCTCTCCCAGAGGAGAAAGGAGCAGAATTCCCTGCCCTGCCTCCAGCCCTTCTGTGAAGTAGCGCCGCCTCCCTTCTTCATTTTTTTCCTGATGCAGTTTCTGGGAGAGCCCTGCTCTGAAATGTCCAACCCAGCAAAAGGGCAGAAGACACCCCACCACCTAGTAACATGGGGTGGAATGTGGGGAGAGTGTGGGAGCTCAGGTTAGGGTGGTGAAGAGTCAAATGGAGGGTCACGCAGTTGCCTTAGATGGTGTCCCCCCCCATCTCCATATTGCTAAGAAATTGATTTTACTTGCTTCACGGATTAAACATCAGTAATGAAGCGACAATTCATAGTGCTGTTCAAATAAAAAGAAAAGATAGAAAAGAGAGCTGAAAATGAATTCTCAAAAAGGGAGTTCTGAGCTGAGTATGCATGACTCCATCATACAATAGTAAAAACAAATATACAGTTACCTTAAGAAAGAACCTCTTATCTGTCCTGGCAGGATTGTAGGAGGCAAGGTAAGCAGCTATCAGAAGGAATTTGGAGTAATAAGGAAGTTCTACATGAGCATGTGCAGAAAGTCCTATAAAACAAACACAGTTTATGAGTCACTGAAGGAGCATTTTAACATACAAAGCTTAAAATTAGACCAGCCAGTCTTGTTCTGGTTCTCAAGGGCAAACATGCTGCACATTTGTCTTCTCTGCCCACTCCACACATCAACACCAATGCTGTGGCTGGTGTTTCTCAGCGGCAGCTCAGCATCTGGGCATTTTGATTTTTTAATTTTATTACTGAAGGTAAAGGTTTCCAAAGCACTTTCAGCCATATTTGTTCATCTACTCTGCAATATATGAATTTTGCAAGTTGAGAGTTTTAACCTTCATCTACTTTACACACAAAGAATATTCTACGATGCATCTTTCTGCCTTCCTTTTACACTTCCATTTCTACACTTTTCTCATTCCCATTTCCCCCTAGTCACTGTATTTTATTATTATTTACTTAAAATGTATATGACCAGCAAGGTCAAGCTACCTTATCTTCTCTGTTGGCTGGGGAGGTCAGTTTCCTTTTAAAGGATCTATTTTGTCTTTTCATCTAGATTGCTCCCCACCCTCTGCAACTTACTTGTCTTTTGTGCTTTGTACAGCATCAAGCATATACCTGTCAGTGCTCAAACAAACAATGCAGGCTTTACCCATAATACTTTTAACAAATAAGGATCAAAACATTGGAACATGTTTAAAAGTTAGTGTAAAATGCACAGTTCACAATATAATTGTGTAGCACTTGAGAAGGGCTATTTAGAAATTTCCTTTCAGGTAGTCATGAAAACACTACATTTTTTTCAGCTTCTACTAACAGTCAAATAACTGTTTTATTTGTACAGCATTTTAACAAAAAAATTCAATTCCAGATAAAAAACTCCTGCTTGTACACAATTTAGTTCAGCTGTGACCAACCTGCGGCTCTTGCCCCTCAGAAGTGCAGCTCGTGAAGCCGCTCCTGCCCCCCCCCCAACAGTCCCGCCCCCTGCTGAATCCACCTCCCCCTCCTCAGCTTCCCTGTGCTTACCAGGTTGGAGCTGCGGGGTTTTAAAAATGGCGGCCGTCTTAAAGAGGCAGTCTCCTTTAAAAAAATTTTTTTGTTGTTTTTGCTCCACAATTCTGTTCTGGGGAGGTTTTTTTTGCTTGACAGTTCTGGTGAAGCTTTTCACATTTTTTCTGCCGCTGTTTTGGGTCTCTTTGTTAAATGGGTTGGCCACCCCTGATTTAGTTGAATACTGAAATGCCTGTATTCCTACGCCATCTTTCTGACCTGCTGGGCTTAGCATTATGCATTGTATAATTATTTGCTTGATTACATCCAGAACAGTTAATTACAAATTAATTTCTCTTTAAGAACAACACTAATATCAGAAATGTTATTTACTACTAAAACCATTTCCCATCAGATATGAGCTTAAAGAATTCTGAAAGTAACTTTGGATCTCTCTCTTTTTTGGGGCTAACCAAGAATATGTAGGAACAACAGGAAGTTTAGGAACAACAGGAATAACTTAATTATGATTCTAATTCCCTCAAGGAGACACACTGCAGAAGTAACATATTTTTTTAAAAAGTAAACATCTGAATCACACTCTGATCACTACACCACATTATCTATAGACTATCATCACTGCTTTGATAGATACATGTAATAGTTTCTGACTTCCAATCAGAAGAGTCTTACCAGGGCAGAGACTCAGAGAAAAAGATGGTCCTAAAATTAAGAATTGGGAAATAGCCTACTGCTGAATGGCAGAACTTCTTAAAGGAGATGTCTTAGCGATCTCCTAGCCTCTGGTTTGCCAGAATCTGGGAATGGATCATTTGATGACTACCTGTTCTGTTCATTCTCTCTGAAGCACCAGACGTTGCTGGCTGTTGGAAAACAGGATACTTGGCTAGATCAATGGAACTTTGGTCTGACTCAATATGGCCATTCTTAAATTAATATCCCTAATGAGTAACTGAAAACTGAAGACCAGATTAAAACTTGACTCTCAGTTCTGCATAAGCGGTGATGGCACAGAGCTGCACTAGTCCAGAGGCAACAATAGAAAATAATTGTGACTGTCATGATTCACGTACCTCTATGACCTACAATTTGCCCAGGGTTCCTGTTAATTCCCCTTCACATCCAGCCTGCTCTGCTGGTCATGCGCATATTGAGTGCAGAGTAATGGATCAGCCTACTCCGCACCATTCTGAACATAGCGAGCAGTGGTTTATTTTCCCCTCATGCCCAGACTCAATATCCAGGCATGTTGTGCACCTAGAGAGGTGGTACAATCTAGGATTCAGTAAAGTCATTCCATTCAACTGTTCATTAGAGATCAGCAATCACACCACTAAATAACTTCTACCATTTAGAATTTGCTACCTTTCAAGTGTCCAGGTTCTCCGTCGTCTTGCTGTATTTTTTCCCACTGTGAGCTAAGAGAAAATAAAAGTGTTTAAAGAAAAAGTACCTGTCATACCAAATGAAAAAGGTGACGTTACTTATCTTGTAAAAAGTCTCAGAGGGGTAACTTTAAAAACAATGAGTAGTCATGTGCCATCTTAGGCTACGTCTGCACTATGGGTTTTGCCAGAAGAGGCAATGATCTTGTACAAAAAGGGGTTTTTGCGCAAAAAGGGATCGGAAGAGATTATGCAAATGAAGCGTGAGAAAATGCTACTCCATGCTTTATTTGCACTGCCTCTTCCGGCAAAACCCGTAGCGTAGACGTAGCCTTAGAGACTAACAAATATACAGGATCATGACCTTGCATGGGTAAAACCCACTTCATCAGATGAGCGGGGGTGGAAATAACAGAATCCAAGGTACAAATAGCAGCAAAAGCAGTTACCCCTCAATTGTAGGACCTGTGTTAATGAAGTTAAGTAGGCTGGCTGTGTCCCTTTCATAGCTTTTGATGTGAAAATGCAAAGGTCAAAGGCAGGGAAAATTGGCTCTGTAGTACATTAACCAGTTAATATCTTTATTCAAGACCAGCTTGATGGTCTAAAATTTCTAAATGAATTCCAGTTCAAGTCTCTCTCTGTAATTGGGTGGTAAAATTTCGACAACAGTAGCTGTTTGTAGAAAAACAGCTACTTTTAAATCCACTATTGAGTGTCCAGGTAGGCTAAAATGTTCCTTTATAGGTTTGTGTGTGTTACCATTCCTGAGGTCTGATTTGTGTCCATTTATCCTTTGTCACAGATACTGTCTGGCTTGGCTAATATACATGACAGAGGAGCATTGTGGGCACTGATGGCATATATCACATGGCCTAGGCAAAATACGGCCTGTGGGCCGCATTCGGCCTGCCAAGCCACCAGGTCTGGCCCACGGACTCACCTGACCTGCATAATGTTCAGAAATGCGGCTGTGGGGCGCTTTCACTTTAAAAACTGAGCTAGGAGGGGAGGGGGAAAGCTTTAGGAGCAGCTCCCACCCCCAGCACAATCCCACTGGCCAGCTTCTGGACAGAAAATGGCCAATATGAGCTGCTTATTTCAATAACAGGCAACCACAAAGCACAAGAGGCTTGTAGTTATTCACAGAGCACATGGCTGCAGCCTGTGCAGGGATGAGGCAGGCAGGGAGGCTGATTCAGGAATGGGCTGCTGGTTGGTAAGTCTCCTGGCCAGATCCTGCCTCTGGCACAACAGCCCCTCCCTTCCCCAACCCTCTGCCCCCCACTCCACATACCTAAATCCCCTGCCCCAGATCACAGTCCACTACTGCCCTAGGTCAAAACCCAAACCCCTGCACCCCTCCTGTACCCCAATTCCCTACCCTAAGTCATAATCCAACCCCCTGGTCCAGTGTCTCATGTCACAACTGCCTCCTTCAACCAAACTCCCTCCCTTACCCCAAGCTGCCTTCTGCACCTAACCTCCACCTCGGACCCCACACCTCCTCCATTAATATCATGGAAGAGTGCAGCCCTCAAACAATGTCCAAAATATTGGAGTGGCCCCTTGTCAAAAATAATTGCCCACCCCTGCATTAAAGGATGTGCAGCTATAGGAGTCCATGATGCTCTGGCTTATGTGCTTAAGTCCTGTGATGGTGTCACTTGTATAGATATGTGGACAGAGTTGGCAATGGAGTTTGTTGCAGGGGTAGGTCCCTAAACAAGTGTATTTGAGGTGTGGTGTGTGGCTTCTGTTAAGTATTTGCTTCAGGTTCGGGGGCAAGGATTAGTCTGTCTTCCCAAAGCCTGGGAGAGTGAGGGATTTTTTTCCAGGACAGGTTGTAGATTGTCAAAGATACCCTGGAGGGGTTTAAGTTGGGGGCTGTAGGTGATGACCAGTGATGTTCTGTTATTTTCCTTGTTGGCCTGTCTTGAAGTTAGTGACTTGTGGGTGCTTGTCTGGCTCTGTCAATCTGTTTCCTCACTTACCCAGGTGGATATTTTAAGTTTTAAGAATACTTGATAAAGATCCCATAGATATTTGTTTCTGTCTGCCAGTTGTATTTTAGGGTTTGGCTGTAGATAACTGATCATGTGATGTGTCCTGGATGGAAGCTAGAGGCATGTAGGTTAGAATAGCCATTAGTAACTTTCCAATATTGAATGGTGTTTATGTGATCATCCTTTATTTGTGTTGTAGTGTCAAGGAAGTGGATCTCTTGTGTGGACTGGTCCAGGCTGACATTGATAGGAGGTGGAAATTTTTGAAATCCCTGTGGAATTCTTCAAGGCTCTACTTCCCGTGGGTCCATATGAGGAAGATGTCATCAATGTAGAGTAAGTAGAGGAGGGTGCTAGGGGGATGGGAACCAAGGAAATGTTCTAGGTCAGCCATAAAATGTTGGTATATTGTGGGGCCATGTGAGTACCCATCGGAGGGTGGAACAGCTTCCACATGAGAGAATAAAAGACTGGGACTTTTTCAAATTGGTAAAAAGGCAACTAAAAGGGAATATGATAGAGGTCTGTCATGAATAGGAGATGCAAGCGAGAGTATGACTTACCTACAAGTTAGAGCTGCACCTGAGGGAGGGGGCTTTGGGCATTCAGCCAATGAAATGCAGATAAGGAATTTCAAACTGAGAGGGTTTTTTTCCCCTTTGTTTTGGAGCAAACAGCAGTTTTCCCCACAGAGCAGGAGAGACTGACTCTCTCAGGAACAGACTCAAATCCACTGAAATGTGTAAGTAAGGAAAAGTTTAGATACTCCGTAAGGTCTTATTATTTTCCTTGTTTGGAAATCATGTCTGAGCTGGTTAATTGTTTTCTCTTTTGTAACTAAGGATTATAGCCCAGGATTCTCCCTGAGTCTACTTCAAGCCATGGCTTTTAACATCCAGTCACTTACTATGCTTGCAACAGTAGCCTTGTTTTAATAATAGAAGTGTTTTCTTTTTGTTTTGGTTGACCATATTGGTTGATTTGTGTGTCCTTAAATGTACGAGACAAGTGAAACTATGTTACCTGGGAGAAGCAGAGCCCCGTTGTTCTCTGCACATTATCTCTGTTAGTTTCCTCAACTCCAAGCAAAACAGAGGTTGGGGCGAGGGGAGAGCTTTGTTTCAGGGAAGTGATTTATTCCCCGGAAAAGGGGGGATAATATTTTTAGATACACTTTGTGGTGGCAGCAATCAGTTTTCTTTCTTTGTGTGTCTCAGGGAAACTGAGACAAGTTTGCCTCTGGGTGTTAGAGAGACAGGCTCTTACAGAGTTTATTCTGCTAGCCGGCCCCAATATCTATACTCAAAGTGCCAGGTTGGGTTACTGAACCGTGATAAGGTCTATAAAATCATGAATGGTATGAAGAAAGTGTATAAGGAAATGTATCTACCCCATCACATAACAATTAAATTAACATGCAGAAGGTTTGTTTTTAACAAAAGGAAATACTACTTCATGTAACATGCAGTCAACATGTGGAACTTGATGCCAGGGGATATTCTGAAGGCCAAAAGCATAAATAAGTTCAAAAAAGAATTAGGTAAGTTCTTGGAGGATGTGTCTACCCTTGGCTATAAGCCAAGATGATCATAAACACAACCCTATGTTCTGGGTTTCCTAAGCCTCTAATGGCCTGTAGACTGGGCAAAAATGGATGGATCAGTTGATAATTGCCCTGTTCTGTTCACATTCCCTCTGAAGCATCTGGCATTGACCATTGTCAGAAGATAGGATACTGGGCTAGATGGATTGATTTGACTTAATATGTCATTTCTTGTGCTTTTAATGACTCTGCAACTGAAGGGAAAACGATGAGTAGTAGAGCATGCATAGGAACAAAACATCTCTAAGATCTCCAGTTACTGTGAAGATAAGTAACCTCTCCTCCTCCAAGTTACTGTTCCTATGGGTGTTCCATGTCAGGAGATTCCTAAGGAATGCCCCAACCGAGGAGGCAGAATCAGCAGAAAGCGAAGAAGAGCTTCACCAAACTTCTAGAGCTGGTGCATAGACAAGAGCACAGTGTTGAAAACACCTACTGAAGATCAGGTGATAGTCATCTAGAACACTTACAAAGCTATGTTCTTCAATAAGGCCATGGAGAGAGACTGAGCCCTGGGGAATGGGCAATCTCCTTAGATGGATGATGCACCTTCTAGGCTTTGTAACAGATGAGGATGCATCCTGAAGTCTGTTTTCACAATCTTTGGCCTTTTGTTCTTTATTCTATGGAAATAAAAATACAGTCTAGGAAAAAACAAGGGGCTTAATTGTGCTGAAATACAATTTGACTAACCAGCATATGGAGTTTCCTTCTTTTCTCAAACAATGGATGAATGTCCTGATTAATGTGGAATTCTGATACAACTTTAGGCAGAAAACAGCAGTGGGGACATAACATCACCTCATTGCCACAGAATAGAGTGTAAGGTGGTTAGCCTTAAGGGCTCAGTTCCCCTACACTTTTCACTGAGGAGATGGCTATGAGGTACTAAAGAACAAATGAAGGGAACAACTCTCTGTAGGTTCAAATGAGGGAAGGGGGTTTCCTCGAAGTGCTGAGGACTAAGTTGCAGTTCATATGTAGCAGGTTCTTCATAAAAGTTAAAACAGAGCCTTAATGCATCTTGCAATGGTCAGAGGAGCAAAGCGTGAAAACCTCTTAATGGAGGAGAGAAGGACTGCAATGGCAGTCAGATGAACCTGAGCTGAGCTCAGTGGCAGTGACTGCCGTTTTTAAATTGAATAGAACATGCATGAGGAGAGACCCAAAACGAGGTACAGACTGATGGGTACACTAGGCTTGAAAACATCTCCATTTCTGCAGGGAGTTTGTCCTTATTGTAGGCCACTATTGAGCTATATCATTTGGTTTTCTGAAGAACAGTCGTGTTGTATGCTAGCGAGCCACCAAGGAGCCAGGCACTGATGTGGGTCACAGTGCCTGACTGCTAGGTAAGAAGATGTCCTGCCAGAAGAGGTTGAAGAGGTGATCACAAGGACAAGCAAATCAAATCTGGAAATCATACTTGCCTTGGCTATGATGGCACTATGATGAAGGTCATTACTTTTTCTAGTTTTAAAGATGCTAATAAGAGCCATTTCTGGTGCCCCTGACCCCCACCAAATTACTTGGTGATCAACTTAAAGACTTGTTAACACCCTTGTTTGTCCTGTAAATCTAAGCAGTTGTTGTGACCACACCATGAAGTACTGAGATTTCACAATGACCCAGGTAGTTTTCCATGGAAGGGGAAGGGGAGGGATGT
The DNA here is from genome assembly GCA_032595735.1 of Pelochelys cantorii. NCBI lineage: Eukaryota > Metazoa > Chordata > Testudines > Trionychidae > Pelochelys > Pelochelys cantorii. The sequence goes on along the minus strand of CM064326.1, from coordinate 323,288,672 downwards.
AGAACAAAAGGTTCCTGCCGTGGGTTTTTAAGTAATGGGAAGCTATCAGCTCTTTGTCTTCAGCTGGCATGATACCAGAGGGCTGGAGACCCAGGTCAGGGTCTCTGACCTGAAGATTACGCCTAAGAACAAGAACAGCTCATTAGGGTTAGAATCTGCTTGCAATACATTTCTTAGCAAATTAGAATGCATTTTCTTTTCATTTTAACTTTGAAACTTACTTTAATCTGTCTGTTTTCAATTGCAATTACTTAAATCCTACTGTTGGTACTTAATAAAAAACACTTTTGTTACTACCAGGCCCAGTGTAAATAATGGTTACCTCTGGTGGACAATCAGTGTGCATCTCTTTCATTGATAAAGAGGGCGAACACCTTCATGAGCTTTCCTTGTGGAAAACTTCTGCATGGAGAATGACTGCTTTATTTGGAGTTTTGATCTCTCTTGGGGGTTGGTTTCCTGGACGCTGTGCCCTAAAACTGCATCCTCCCAGAGCTGAAGTGGTTCAGCATCTGTATTGCTCTTCAGGGGGGTGCTTATCGCAACTCTGTGCCTTGACTGGGGGAGACCAGAGGATCTGGCCCAGCAGGACAGGGTGATGGGGAGCCCCAGAGAGCAAGGCAGGTATCAGTGCCATGATCAGCACACTGGAGAACAATCCCAAAGGATCGCACCCCATCACAACATTGCAGACCTGTTGCCTAGCATTTCTCTGAGTGGCGGGGATGTTGAGTAAGAAGTGATGGCAAGTAAAATAGATTGCACTGAAAATTCTAAAATGTTGATATAGACAGACATCCCCATTGATCTGTGAAGTCCTGGAAATGGGTGCTCCAGGGAGGCATTTACACAGATGATCCTTGCGGGGTGATGGACATGAAAATAGAACTCCCAAGCAGACCTTTTGAGGCTGTTGTTGACCCTCTGAGGTATGACAACAATTTAGACAATTTATGCATAGTCAAAACTAAGCCAGACCTGAAGACAAAATGAGTGCAGTCTTGCCAGGGATGTTATGGATATACAAGCTGCTGTGTTGCCAGGAGTTGAAGGCAAATGTGACAGACTGCTGGCTAAGCCAGAGCTCTGCCACTACAGCCTGGCTGAAAAGGCCAATTACAGCCTGCTGGGCAAGCCCATACCTTAAGGGCTAAATGGAAGCAGCTGTGGACCTCAATAGCCAGAAGGCTATATAAGGCAGCCAGAAGGGAAGTGGAGTAGGTGTCAGAGCACTCCTGCACTGTTGATCAGAGTCTTCAGAGCAGTGTCCTCGGGGCCGTGCAGGCTTGGTGCCTGGACTGCACACCCTCAGTATCCTGGTATTGAGGATGCACAATTCCGAAGTAGAGGGGAGAAAGGGAGGGTGGTGGAGCACCCACAGGGATGCTCATCTTGAAGAATGTCAGTTACTGCACAGGGTGAGTAATCTCCTATTCTTTGAGACACGTCCCTGTGGATGCTCCACAGTAAGCAACAGTAAAGCTATATGTATTAAGATGGTAAGGACTTCAGGTCTGGTAGAAAGGCCATGGATAGGACAGCCTTGGCCACTCTGAGGTCAGATAGTGGGTCCTATGCTAGTGCATAATGTTTGGCGAAAGTCTGGTCTGAGTCCCATGTGACAGCCAGACAAATGTCTAATCGGGATCTTGCTTTAAAAGGCTAGGAAAGCAGCTACAGCCCTGGTGGAGTACACTCGAATGGCTGTCGGAGGATTACCGTTGGTAGAGTTGTAACAGATGGATACAATCTGAGACCTAGTGGGAGATCCAGTGTGATGCGATGGCCAGACCTTTGTTACGGTCCACTATAGAAACTAAGTTTCATCTGGTGTATGAAAGTGAGTCCTTTGCATATGTCCAATGTGTACACTGACTCAAATGAGTTGGCATGAGGCTTGGGGAAAAAAAATAAGATGGTTCAAATGGAAGGAAGACATATCTTAAGCAAGAATTTTGGGCAGGTATGTAGGGTCACCTTGTCTTTGAAGCAGATTGTATACAGAGGGTCTGCCATGAGCAAGAAATTTCTCCCACTGATCTAGCCAATGTGATGGTGACAAGGAACACTGTTTTCATTGATAGGTGTACGAGATGTAGTCATCAGTTTGAAGGGTAGACGTGTGAAAGTGTTTAAGACTAGGTGAAGATCCCAAGGTTCAGGTGGTGGACTGATGTCTGGGTAAAGTGCTTGGAGGCCTTCAAGAAATCTCTTAGTGATTGGACGTGCCAAAATTGATGTATTATCTATATTTAGATGAAATGTAGTTATAGCGGCAAGATGTACCTTAATGGAGTTGAGGGAGAGGCCTGCTTGTTTAAGGTGTAATAAGTACTCAAGGATCATAGATAGGATGCCATAGTTGGGGGAACTTGTTTGTCAGAGCACCAGAGGCAATTTTTTTTCCATTTTTGTATGTATGTTTTGCAGGTGTTCTGAGCTCTGCTTTGAAGAAGAACTTGCTGGACAGATTCTGAGCATTCTAATTTTTGAGCAGAGAACCATTGAGATACCATGCTTTGGTGTAGCATGTATAGACTGGGGTGCTATGTGAGAGTTCCCGGTTGGTACTGGAGGTCCTGGGTCAATGGCAGGGAGATTGGTGAAAAAAACAACATTCTGGTTAGGCGCCATAATGGGGCTATCAATATGATGGAGAGCTCTGTCCCTCCATATTTTCTGTACCACCATGTTTAGGAGAGGAATGGGTGGGAATGCATAAGAGGTGGGAGGCTCATGTTGCTAGAAAAGCATCTCCTAGGGATCCTTTGCCCATTTCCACTCAAAGAGTTGGCACTTTTTGCTGGTTTGGGTAGAGAAAGGTCTATTCAGGGATGTTAAATAGTTAATTGAATGGTCGATTAACCTCATGAATTCTTATTGGTTAGTCGATAAGACTAGACTAATCTAATTTACCCAGTACTAATGTTAGATCTGTAATTGCCAGTATCATCTCTAAAGCCCTTTTTAAATATTGGAGTCACATTAGCTATCTTCCAATCATTAGGTAAGAAAGCCGATTTAAAGGATAGGTTACAAACCATAATTAATAGTTCCGCAATTTCCCATTTGAGTTCTTTCAGAACTCTTAGGTGAATACCATCTGGTCTTGGTGACTTGTTAATGTTAAGTTTATCAATTTGTTCCAAAACCTCCTCTAATGACACCTCAATCTGGGACAATTCCTCAGATTTGTCACCTAAAAAGAATGGCTCAGGTTTGGGAATCTCCCCAATATCCTCAGCCGTGAAGACTGAAGCAAATAATTCATTTAGGTCCTCTGCTATGACTATCATCTTTGAGTGCTCCTTTAGCATCTCGATCATCCAAGGACCCCACTGATTGTTTAGCCGTCTTCCTGCTTCTGATGTACTTAAACATTTTACTATTACTTTTTGAGTTTTTGGCTAGCTGTTCTTCAAACTCCTTTTTGGCTTTTCTTATTATATTCTTACACTTAATTTGACAAAGTTCATGGTCCTTTCTATTTTCCTCACTAGGATCTGACTTGCACTTTTTAAAAGATATCTTTTTATCTATCACTGCTTCTTTTACCTGGTTAAGAAAAGCCATGGTGGCACTTCTTTGGTTCTCCTGTGTTTTTTAATTTGGGGTATACATTTAAGTTGGGACTCTATTACGGTGGCTTTGAAAAATTTCCAAGCAGCTTGCAAGGAGTACAAGTAGTACACTGCAAGGAGTACAAGAGATTTCCTGGAGCTTCAGGGGGTAGCCGCGTTAGTCTGCTATAGGAAAAAAAACAACAACAAATGGTCTAGTAGCACTTTATAGACTAACAAAACATGTAGATGGTATCATGAGCTTTCGTGGGCACAGCCCACTTCTTCAGATGACAGGAGTTATGAGTTTGGGATGTGAACACTCAAAATAAATAGGAGAGGGAAAGGTGGGGGGGAAGACAAAAAGGGTGGGGAGTGGGAGACAGAGCATCAGTAAGTATCTGGAGAATGGGTACCTAAACTTAAGCAGATAAAAATCAAAGTCAATAGATAGATTCCCATGTCAGGAAGGATACTACTTACTCAGAGAGCTGTTAGCACCTTCAATGGTTGTTAAATTGGTAGTGTCCCAAACAACTTTCATCACGACTGAGTCCATTAGCATGTGAATTGAATTTGCAGATGAACTGTAATTCCAAGGCTTCCCTGTGGGTCTGGCTTGTAGAGCTGGTTTGTGACAAGACAGTTACTTGGAGATCTGTCATAGTATGATTTGGAAGGTTAAAATGTTCCCCAATTGGTTTCTGTACGTTTCCTTTATGTATATTCGATTTGTGTCCATTGATTCTTTCCCGCAGAGACTATCCAGTTTGTCCAATATATATAGCAGTGGGGCACTGCTGGCATTTGATGGCATAGATCAAATTACTGGATGTGCAGTCAAATGACCTTTTGATCTTGTGGCTTATGTTGTTTGCTCCAGTGATGAATTCGCCAGTATAGATATGTGGGCAGAGTTGGCATCTCTTTTGGTTGCATGGCTGTGTTCCTGGAGGCTTATGATGTGGTTATGTGGTATGGTTACCACAAAGAATACGTTTCAGGTTAGGGGGTTGTCTGTAAGCAAGAATAGGTTTTTCTCCCAAGGCCTCAGAGTGAGGGATCATTTTCCAAGATGGGTTGTAGGTTGTGTATAATGCATTGGAAGGGTCTGAGTTGTGGTTTGTAGGTAACAACAAGAGGAGTTCTGTTATTTTCTCTTTTGGGTCTGTCTTGAAGTAGTTCATGTCTGGATACTTTTTTGGCTCTGTCAATTTGTTTTTTCACTTCTCAGTTTTAGGAATGCTCTATAAAGATTCTGTAGGTGATTGTCTCTGTAGGGTTGGAGAAAATCCGGTTGTATCGTAGGGCTTGGCTGTATACAATCAACTGAGAAATGTGTCTGGGATAGAAGCTGGAAGCATGAAGGTAAGTGTAGCAGTTGGTGGGTTTCCAATATAGGGTGGTGGAAATTTGTCCATTATTTAACTGTACTGTAGTGTCCAGGAAGTGGATTTCTCATGTGGACTGGTCCAGGCTGAGGTTGATAGTAGGGTGGAAGCTGTTGAAATCCTTGTGGAATTCTTCAAGAGTCTCTTTTCCGTGGGTCCATATGATGAAGATGTCATCGATGTGGCATAAGTAAAGTAGGGGTGTTAGGGGGCAAGAGCTGAGGAAATGCTGTTCAAGGTCAGCCATAAAGATGTTGGCAAATTGTGGTGCCATGCGAGTGCCCATGGCTGTGCCACTGACTTGGAGATAGAAATTGTCTCTGAATTGGAAATAGTTGTGGGTGAGGACAGTCGCAGAGCTCTGTAATCAGGTGTGCAGTGTTGTTATCGGGGATGGTGTTCTTGATGGCCTGTAATCCATCTGTGTGTGGAATGTTGGTGTAAAGGGCTTCTACATCCATGGTGGCTAGGATGGTATTTTCAGGAAGATTACTGATGTTTTGGAGTTTCCTCAGGAAGTCAGTGGTATCGCGGAGATAGCTAGGAGTGCTGGTAGCATAGGGTCTGAGGAGGGAGTCAATATAGCCAGATAATCCTGTGGTAAGTGTGCCAATGTTGGAGATGATAGGCCGTCCGGGATTACCAAATTTGTGTATTTTGGGTAGTAGATAGAAAGTTCCTGGTTGGGGATTAGGGGGAGCATTAGAGTAAATTTGTTCCTGAGTAGCATCAGGGAGTTTCATGAGCAGTTTTTTCATTTTTTTTTTTTTTGGTATTCCTTAATGGGGTCACAGGAGAGAGGCCTGTAGAATCTGGCATTGGTGAGTTGTCTGTTCATCCGTCCTGTTCATGACGACTACACCGCCTCCTTTGTCAGCCTCTTTGATTATGATGTTAGGATTGGTTTTGAGGCTGTGAATAGCATTGCGTTCTGCATGACTGAGGTTGTATGTTATATGTTGTTGTTTGCTGATAATGTCAGCTCAAACACGTTTGCGGAAGCAGTCAATGTAGAAATCAAGATTTCGTTACGTCCGTTGGTGGGGGTCCACATAGAAGACTTCCTCTTGTGGGATTGGCGGGGGAGGGGGGGGGAGAGCAGTGAGGTCAGTATGTTGTATATCAGTATGTTGGAAATATTCCTTCAGGCGGAGGCGGTAAAAATAGGATTCCAGAACCCCACAGAATGGAATCATATTTGGTGGCACTTTTTTGATTCTCTTATTATGTTTTTTAATTTGGGGTATGCATTTAATTTGAGTCTCTATTATGATGTTTTTAAAAAATTTCCATGCAGCCTGCAGGCATTTCACTCGCATGTCTGTACCTATTAGTTTCTTTATAACTAACTGTATGGAAGAGAGCGCTATCACTTCCCTGCTCAGTGACAATGCTTTCCTTTTTTCTACTAGCTTGCTTCCTTTCCTCAGAGTACACTTACAGCAATCAAATTAAAAAAATGGTTACTTACCTTCATAACTGTTGTTCTTCGAGATGTGTTGCTCACGTTCATTCCATGTAGGTATGCACGTGCCATCAGAAGTTTTCCCCTTAGCAATACCCGTTGGGCCAGCAGGGGAGCCCCCTGGAGTGGCACCGCTATATTGGCTAATATGCCTCTGCTGGCCCTCCAGCCCCTCAGTTCCTTCTTCCTTCCAAAGAAGGGGAGGTGGGCAGGATCTGGAATGGACATGAGCAAAACATCTCAAAGAACAATTACAAATGTAAATAAACATTTTTTCTTGAGTGATTGCTCATGTCCATTCCATGTAGGTGACTCCAAAGCAAAAACCCCAGGAAGCAGGGTCAGAGATTTAACCTTCCACTTAGCAGAGAACAGCTGTATCAAGAAGCTGTATTGTCCCTAGCCTGGTGAGCAAGTGCATGATGATTGGCAAAGGTATGGACCAAAGACCACGTGGTGGCCCTACAAATCACCAGAATAAGGATCTGAGCCATGAAGGCTGTAGAAGAGGCATGTGCCCTAGAGGAGGCATGTACCCTAGTGGAGTGGGCTGTAAGGGGAGGGGCTGGCACCCTGGCCAGACCATAGCATTCCCTGATACAGGAAGTAATGCAGGAGGAAATCCTCTGCATGGAGACTGTCTGCCCATTAAGCTGCTCCATAATTGCCACAAACAGCTGTGGGGACTTCCAGAAGGACTTTGTCCTGTCTATATAAAAAGCTAAGGCTCTCTCAACATCTAGTGTATGTAAAGCCTGTTATTTACCAGAAGCATGGAGGCTGGGGTAAAAAACTGGGAGAAAAAAAATGTCTTGAGAGGCATGAAACTGAGATACCACCTGATCTTACCCTTGAAAAAACTGTAAGAGGGGCATCAGCAGTAAGGGCCCCAACTCTGATACACCTCTAGCCAATGCGAATGGACACCTTCCACAAGAGGTGCAGCAACGAACACGTTGCCAGAGACTTGAAGGGAGGGCCTATAAGCCTTGTTAGGACCAGGTTAAGATCCCACTGAGGAACGGGATGTTGGACGTGTGGGTAAAGCCTGTCCAACTCCTTCAGAAACTGATGGGCCATGGGATCTGCAAAAACGGTCTTGTCCCAGGAGCCATGGTGGAAGGTGGAAATGGCCCCCAGGTGTACCCTAACTGATGAGGAAGATAGCCCATGGACCCTGAGATCCAGGAGATAGTCCAAGACCAGCAGGACCTGGGCACCCACAGGAGAAATCCCTTTATGAGAAGCCCAGATAGAAAACTGCTTCCATTTAGCCAGTTAGGTGGCCCTAGTGGAAGGCTTCCTGCTCCCTAGAAGGACCTCCTGCACCCGCTCCAAGCACTGCAGCTCCGCAGCTCTTAGCCATGGAGCTTCCAGAGGTTGAGGCACAGAGACCGCAAGTTCAAGTGGCAGAGCCTGCCAAAGTCCTGGGTCATGACATCCAGATACAGCGGGAGGACCATTGGCCTCTCACAAGAGAGGCTCAGCAGGGATGTGAACCAATGCAGTCTAGGTCATGCCAGCGCTATGAGAATGAGAAAACCTTAACTCCCAATTCCTCAGGAGCATCTTGTGTACCAGTGGGAACAGAGGAAATGTACAATGCAGACCCTCGGACCAGGGGGTGAGGAGTGCATCTCCCAAGGACCCATGGACCCAGCCCCATGAGGAAGCAGAACCTGGGGCACTTCCTGTTCTGGCAAGTTGTGAACAAATCCCAACCAGAGGAAGATTTGGAGGGCCACATGCCCCTTGAGAGACCATTCATGGCTGGTGAAGGACCTGCTCAGCTGGTCCACCAGAGTGTTCTGAGTCCTGGGAAGGTAAGAGGCATTCAGGTGAATATCCACCCCGATATACAGCTCCCAGAGCTCAAGGGTTTCCCGGTACAGGGAAAGGGAACAAGCTCCACCCCATCTGTTTATATAAGAAACCACTGTCATGTTTTCAGACAGGACAAGAATCATCCTGACCCTGAGTCAGAGGAGGAAGGCCTGACACATGAAATGGACCACCTGCAGTTCCATGACATCGATATGCAGGGAGAGTTCCTCCCACACCCGCATACTTTGGGTCTACACATTGACGATGTGGGCTCCTCATCCAGTGTTGGAAGCATCCATCACCAAACGCAGAGTAGGGAGAGGCCTGAGAACGGGACTCCAGCACAGATCGCATCCTCCTGGGTCTACCAGTCCAGGGAGTGAAGGACTTCAGGGGGAACTGTCACCACCCTATCCCAAGAGTGGAGGGATGGACTGTGGGCCCATGCTAACAACAACTGCAGCGGATGCATGCGGAGCCTGGCATGCTGGATCACATACGTGCAGGCGACCATAAGTCCCAGGAGGTGCATGCAGTTCGTAGCCATGGTCATAGGAAACGCATGCGTGGCCATGATAGTTCCCCCGATAGCCAGGAAGCAGACCCTGGGCAGAAAGGCTGTGGCTGACATGGAGTCCAGACGATCGCCCATGAACTCTATGACCTGAGTGGGGACCAGAGTAGACTTGGCTACATTCAGGAGGACGACCAGTTCCAAGAAAAGGTCCTGCACCATGGCAATATGAGCCAGCACCTGGTCCGAGCAAGTGCCTTGCACTAGCCAGTCATCCAGGTAGGAAAACACCGGGACCCCGTGCTCTCTCAGAAAGGCAGCAACTACAGCCATGCATTTTGTAAAGACCCGGGGGGCTGCAGAGAGGCTAAAAGGGAGGGCTGTAAACTAGTAATGGTCCTACCCAACAGTGAAACGCAGGAACCATCTGTGGTGAAGGGCAACAGACATATGAAAATAAGCATCCTTTAGCTTGAGGGCAGTGTACAAGTTTCTGAGATTGAGGAAGGGAATGATCGACACCAATGCTTGAACTTGGTTTTGGCAATAAAGGCATTTAGATTCCTGAGATTTAGGCTAGGATTAACCCCCCCCCCTTCACTTTGGGGACCAGGAAATACTTGAAGTAAAAGCCCCTGACCATTAACTCCTGGGGAATGAGTTTGGCTGCCCCTAGACTTAAGAGCTGCTGCACCACTTTCCGCAAGAGATGCTCATGAGAGGGGTCTCTGAAGAGGGACAGGACGGAGGGGGGTGCGAAGGAGGGGAAAGGAGGGGGCTGGCATAGCCCCTCCCTACCATCTCTAGGACCCACGCATCTGAGGGGATGGACTCCCAAGCAAGGCAGAAAGGGAATAAGTGGTCCAAAACTGGAGAACTGGTAGGCTGTCCTCGTGCACGCCCTCAAAACCCCTGGCAGGGTCCTTCAGGCTTATTAGAGGGGCCTGCCCCCTGATCTGAAGAAGGGCGGAAACAGCACCTATTGCTTCTGCCATTCCCATTCTTTCCTCTACATGGAGAGAAGTCCAGGTGAGCACACTGCTGAGGAGTAGAGGAGTTTCTGCCCGTGAGGGGCAGGGTATGGATCCAGAGGGATTTTAACGTGGCCCAGGTGTCCTTCAGGCCATACAGATGATGGTCAGTCTGTTCTGAGAACAGCATTGGCACTTCAAAGGGGAGGTCCTGCATGGTGGTCTGGAGCTCAGGAGACACTCCCAACACCTGCAGCCAAGAGCTGCAGTGCAATACTAGGCCCGTGGCCATGGCGCGGGCTGCTGCAACAGTCATGTCCAGGGCCTCTTTGAGGGCTGCCCAAGAGACCACCCTGCCCTCCTCAGAGATGGACTTAAACTCAGGATAGGAGTCCTGTGGGACTAGCTCAATAATCTTGTCCATTGCAGCCCATGTATTGTATCCATAGCGATTCAGCAGTACCTGCTGTTTCACTATGTGAAGCTGCAGACCCCCAGAGGCATAGGCTTTCCTGACTAGAGGGTCCATCTTTTTAGTATCCCTGCTCTTGGGCATTGGGCATGATAACCAATGGGAGAGACAGTGGCAAACTGCCTGGACAACCAAGGACCCCGAGGGGGGGGGGGGAGAGGGGGGGGAGAAATGCTCATTCTCATTTTGCAGCACAAAGTACCGCCTTGTGACCTTCTCATCAATCGGCGGGATGGAAGCTGGAGTTTGCCAAATGGTCTTTGTGATCTTTGTTGCTGTTTTATTGAGGGGCTGGGCAACCCTGGTAGGGGCATCAGGCTGCAGGATGTCAACTGTTGGGTCCAAGTCCTCTGACACCTTTTCTGTCTGAACCCCCAAACTCTGGGCCAGGCAGCACAGGAGGTCCTGATGTGACCTCAAGTCCATTGAGGGCATGGAAGGAAGCGCTCCGCCAAGAGCCTCATCTGGCGAAGAGGAAGAAGACCCCTTGAGGCCCACCCCCTTAAGGTCACAGGGTCTGTGAGGCAGCCTGGGAAGCCACTGAGGACATCACCAAAGGCGGCTGAGCCATAGGTGGCCCTCTCTCCGCAGAGGGCTCAGGCAAGGCTTGCCCCGACATAGGGGAGTGAGTCATTGGGGTCGCCAAAGGAGGAGCCCTGGATCCCAAATAAACAGACCCTGGTCTAGAAGGTCCCGGGCCCTGGTGATAAGCCCAGGGGGTCCAAAACGGCCACTGGCCTGCCACTGGGGTGGCCAGGACCACCGCCCCAGCTGGATGGGAATCGGCTGCAGGGCCAGGACTGCTGCTGCTGCAACTGCACCAACACACTGCGATGCCAGGAGTAGGACCAGTGCCACAACCTTGGCATGGAGTCCCTCAATGACACAGTGAATTCGGCCTCTGAATCCGAGTATTCGGAGGTCGACTAGGGTGGTGCCGTAGCTGTCACAGCCAACCACCTGCAGCCTGGGGCGTGCCAGGCTGTGGACTCTGGCTTCCCTTGGTGCCGAGGAGGAGGCGGTGGTATGGTGGGAAGCAGTGCCGGTCTGCCCAATGCTGACATGCCAGTCACAGAAGGGCCTGATGACGGGACTGATACCACATGAACTTCCTGCGTCAGTGCCGGTACTGGTACTTGAGTTGGAACTAGTGCTGCCACCAAAGACAATGCGGGGACTATCTCTGGCATCAAAGTTAACGGTACCTGAGTCATGCGATGATAGCTTCTCACATCTGATGCCGGGGCACTTGGTGCCGCCTAGTGTTGCACTCCTTCGCCAGGCCTGGTACCAGGGATGAGGTGATCTCAATGAGGTCCCTCGTGGCCTCAAAGATGTCAAGCGCCAAGGGCTCTGGAAAATCCCCCACCAGACTTGAGCCCTAACACAGGCTGGAGCAGTACTGACCTGACTGCAATGGTTCGGGTGCCGAACTCGCTGGTGCCATGTGCCCCCCTTGAGGGCGTACAGATGGCACATGCCTCAATGGAGATCTGCCCTGGGTAAGTCTCCGGTTCTTCTGAGACACCAGAGATTGGGACTGGTGACGAGGCCTTCACGGAGCCAGAAAGGTGTGAGAGTAGCTAGGTGTTTCACACACCAAAGCTAGCGTGCTCTGAGTCACAAGTGCCAGATCTGACACCGGTGCCGGACAAAGTCCCGCTTCCATGAAGATGATCTTCAAATGAGACTCTCTCCCCTGGTTGATGTACACCTTGAAGCCCTTGCAGAGCTTGTACGACTCGGACAGATGGGCTTCTCTGAGGCAGGCTTCATAGAGATCCCCACAAGGCATAGGCTTCTGGCACTTCACACAGGGCTTGAAGCCTTGGGGCCTGGGGATGCCCCACCGCACATGCCGGGGACACTTAAGTAACTACTAATGCTTAACAACTATTTACAACAAGGTAAGAACAATCAACTTGAAAAACACTAACACTACAAAACACAGTGAGAACTACTAAGAGGTGCTTGCAAAGCAAGAGCAAAGCACGTTCCAACAACCATCACGAGTGTTAAGAAGGAACTGAGGTGGTGGAAGGCCAGCAGGGGTATATATTAGCCAATATAGCAGCGCCTCTCCAGGGGGCTCCCCTTCTGGCCCAACAGGTACTGCTAAGAAGAATCTCTCTCTTTTCACCTTCTGACTCTTCCCCCAGTCGTCATCGTAAGACTATGGGAATCACTTGCTCAATCACGTCAGCTACAGAACCAGTTGAAGCAGTAAAGGTATACAAAGTTACTATGTGTGCTTTATTTGAGCATGAGTAACCAGAATCATGATCACAAACCCAGCCTATTAACCATCCTTGGGTTTCTGAGAGAGGCCAAGATTGGTTCGAAAAGCTACATAGGTGCAGACTGAAGGACTAACTGACTTGGATCTTTCAGACCAACAGATCTGAAGATATCGCTGAACAAGACCACAAAACAGAACAGATCTCCTGATCCAACTCTTTCTAAGCTGCTGCTTTCTGGTGTTTCTAGCAACAGATCTGAGAAATTCTCCCACCTTGAAAGTATGCAAGTGCTCTACTCAATGGAGATAGATCTAAAAATTCCTAGGTCTTTGAAAATGAGCCTCTTAGCTACTCCTCACAAATCATTCCATAGTTTTCTATCCCCTATCAAATCAAACTATGGAATTTATTGGATTAATACATTTTATTAAATTTTTTAAAAGATTTTCATTTTTGTAAAGTAAAAAGTCAATAGTAAAATCCTGAAAACCGAACACTGACAAAAACACCAATTAAGTATGCCAAATATGAAAAAGTATGCAACAAGATAGGATACTTGATTTCTGCCTAACACATTCAATGATATCAGAAACATCTCTATATATGACCTTTGTTATAACAGGGAGGAGTTGCTCACAGAACATTATCCATCAGGAGTGCCTCTCCTTTCAACTACTCTCCCCAGTCTGAAATAGCCTGGATTGTTAAATTTCCATGCGTGATGCACAACCATCTATTTACATGGGCATTGTTGGAAAAACTAATCATATCTCCATTGGCTGAGAATTGCTTCAATGTCTAGTTAATAAAATAGTTTTATATGCCTTTTGCCTTAAAATCTGCTTCACACACTAACTTAAAGTTTCACATGGTCTCATGAAAACACACTGTGAACACTTGTTTGTATTTTCCTATCTGAGACATACTAGTAGAAATAACTGTAGTATTTTATAGCAGCAAGAAACCGATGTTAAAAAAAAAAGCTAAAGTCCGTCTGGAAAGAAGAAATACTACTCACCACATATCTGACATTTTAAGTAAGGCTTTAGAGAAACAGCTACTAAAAATAAAAAGGGACAGTTACCTAGATATTTCCCGGAGATAAACAGTCTGCATTGCTTTCTTCAAATGAGATTCAATATTTTTCCATAGTCGACGTGTGTCACGTTCACTTGCTACATAAAAAAACAGCTCTGTTAGTGTAAACTCTGAAAAGGCATTTAATCTATACAATAATGGAATTTAACTTTGAATATTTTTAAGTCAGATGCATAAAATAAACAGTGAGACATCCTGACATTCTGAAATATTTTCATTACTATGATATAGAATTATCTTCTATTGATGTGGACACACACTGCAAGACAAGGATGTTGCACTGTGGTTACTCCATCTCTATTTAACAGACTGTTTTCATTCTCCACTCCTAGAACTCGGAAGGTAGTTTCTCCCTTTGCTGTTGAGATATGGAGAAAAGTTGTATAGGAGGGAGCAGCTGTTAAAAGTACTTGGCAGTATTTTCCTCCACATCTCCATAAAATAGTGACTAAAAGTTTGTCTGCTTCTGCTACGCTCCAAATCTTGCCTTTTGAGCACTGAACAGTAAAAGTGATGCTGCTGTGATTGGCAAAGTAAATGGAAAGTACATCAAAGCTGCACACTCTAGAAGAGTGGCATGGGTTGAGCCCCTCCGTTCTCAATGCTGACTACTGCTCTGGCCTGGTCTACATCTAAAACGTAGGCTGACCTCTCTACATCACTCAATGGTGTACAAAATTCACGCTCAGAGACATAGTTAAGCTAACCAAAATTCTGACACAAACACTACTAGGCTTGTTAAAGAATTCTTCTGTCAACCTAACTAGCACCTCGAGGAGGTGGATCTACTGCAAAGATGGGAAAACCTCTTCCACTGCTGAAATAAGCATCTTACACTTGTAGCACAGACATAGACTAACAGAAAAGCAAAAGCAGTTACCTTCTCCTCTGACCACTGGTTCACAGTATTTAGTAAAATTTAGTGCAGCCTGCAGGGGAAAAAAAACAAAAAACCCAACAATATACGAAGACATTGTATTAGACATGGTCATTCTATACTATACAGCATCTAGCACACCTCTGGGTGAGGTAAAGTGAATAAAAATGTGTTTCAACTATTAACTATGAAGTTTTGCTTCCAAGTTTTTCCACTCTGATTCATGTTATATATACTATTTCACAGTGCAACATCCAGTGATAAACATCAAGATGACAATCACAACAATAGCAAAGAAAAACCTGCACAAAATCTTTTCACTGTGTATATTGATAAATAATTTTCAATAAAGCCTCTTCCCAACTTACGAACCGGTTACGGACCAAGCAATTGGTCGTAACTCGGTTCGTTCATAAGTTGGACCACATTGAGTTACACGCGACCGTGCTGTTCGTAAGTGCGGATCGCGTTCGTAACTCAGGGTCCGCCATTTACGACCGTTTTGGTCGTAACTGCGACCGGTCATAAGTCGACCGTTCGCAACTTGGGGACCAGCTGTATAGCAATTGTATCTTTTTAAATCAGTAGTGCAGAAAGTAACTAACTGAAGACAAGTTTATGCCCTTCATCCATTTTAAGTTAAAACTCACTATTTCATCAATCTGTAAGTATGTTCAATGATGGATCATATATATTTACACACGAACACAGATAAGAAATAATAAAACCCACGTTTTTGGTGACCCTTCCTTCACTTTTAAATAAACTATTTTTGCTTAAGATAAAAATTATTTGCTGTACTCTACTTAGGTAGCTTTTTTCCAGGTTGGATAAATCTATGAAGCTGGATATTTATTAACTGTGATGGGATGGACTCCCCCACATTAGCTCTGCCAGAGCTTAATTAAATCAGGTAGGCCTAACCAGCTAATTAGGCTACAAGCCAGGGAGATTCAGGCTGCAGGCAGCTAATTTAGAACAGGCAAGGTCTGTAAAAAGCCTGGTAGCTTGCTGCAGAGAAGGGGGTTGTTGCTGGGAAAGGTTGCAGTCATTCTGTGAATGCAGGCAAGTGGGCAGGTTCAGCCAGGCAGAGTGTGCGTATGCATAAGCCTGACAGAATGTAAGAACAACCCAGAAAGACAGTAAGAAAATGTGACTGCTTGGTAAAGGTCCCTGGTCTGGATCTCAGCATATAGTGTGAGTCTGGGTTCCCCTACCAGCCTCTGGGAAGTGACAAGAGCACTGGAGGCATCCAGTCAGATAGCAGGTCTGGAAAGACTATGAATTCCCCCAAAAGGTGAGGATAGTGACCTGGCTGGAGGGCCAGCCTACACAGAGGAAGGACCCAGGAGTGGGTGAGGCAGCAGAGGGAAACAAGACAGGAGAAAACACCACCAGAAGGAGAGTGCAAGCTGACAGAACTAATCCCCAGAATGGTCAGCAGGAGGTGCCATGTTTGGTGGAGGATCCTGGACACTAATACTTGGAATTTTATAACAGAGCACCCTTCCCAATTAATTCCTTTGCTCACATGTCCTTGGACAGCTCTATGCAGCACTTATGGTCAATGTTCCCTCAATCTTTTTCATCCATGTGCTGATTTTTTCCATGTACAGAATAAACATCATTTATATGCACTAAGGCATCTGTGAATGTGTACCACCAATAGAAACACAAAACCTAGCTCTGCTAACCAGCTGGGAGGCATTTAAATTTCTCCTGAGTGGTCACACAAGCACACAGCTTACAGGGAACACTGCTTATGGTAATACCTAGACATGCATATACTGATTTCAATGCGGCTTCAAAACCATACTTATAGTAAAAGGCAACATTCATTAATTTAAAAATATCTACTATTTGAAGAGTAGTTCAGAAACTTATAAAACAGTTACACTAGTATCAGAGAGGTAGCCATGTTTGTCTGAATCTGCATAAACAACGAGAAGTCCTGTGGCACCTTATAGACTAACAGATTTATTGGAGCATAAGCTTTCGTGGGCAAAGACCCACTTCACCAGATGCATGTAGTGGGAATTCCAAAGGCAGGTCAATTCAGTCAAGGAGGATGTGGCCCACTTCTAGCAGCTGATGTGGATCATAGAATTATAGAGCTGGAAGAGACCTCAGAAGGTCATCATGTCCAGCCCCCTGCTCTAGGCAGGACCAATCCCAACTAAATCAACCCAGCCAGGGCTTTGTCAAGCAGAGACTTAAACACCTCTAGGGATGGAGACTCCACTACTTCCCTAGGTAACCCATTCCAGTGCTTCACCACTCTCCTAGTGAAAAAGTTTTTCCTAATATCCAACCTGGACCTCTCCCACCACAACTTGAGACCATTGCTCCTTGTTCTGCCATCTGTCACTACTGAGAACAGCCTTTCTTCATCCTCTTTGGAACCTCCCTTCAGGAAGTTGAAGGCTGCTATCAAATCCACCCTCACTCTTCGCTTCTGCAGACTAAACAGACCCAACTCCCTCAGCCTCTCCTCATAGGTCATGTGCTCCAGCCCCCTAATAATTTTGGTTGCCCTCCGCTGGACCCTCTCCAAGGCTACGAACACCAAGAAAAGAGAAACTGCTTTTGTAGTTGGCTAGCCATTCAGTCTTTGTTCAATCCTAAATTGATAGTGTCAAATTTGCAAATGAATTGTAGCTCTACAGTTTCTCTTTGTAGTCTGTTTTTAAAGATTTTTTTGTTGCAAGATGGCTACTTTTAAATCTGCTACTGTGTGTCCAGGGAGACTGAAGTGTTCTCCTACAGGTTTTTGTATGTTACCATTCCTGATATCTGATTTGTGTCCGTTTATTCTTTTACGTAGGGACTGTCTGGTGTGGCCAATGTATATGGCAGAGGGGCATTGCTGGCACATGATGGCATATACTACATTGGTAGATGTGCAGGTGAATGAGCCCGTGATGGTATGTCTGATGTGGTTAGGTCCTGTGATGGTGTCGATGGTGTAAATATGTGGGCAGAGTGGGCACCGGGGTTTGTTGCAGGGGTTGGTTCCTGAGTTACAGTTACTGTAGTGTGGTGTATAGTTGCTAGTGAGAATTTGCTTCAGGTTGGCGGGCTGTCTGTACGCGAGGACTGGCCTGCCTCCCAAGGTCTATGAGATCATTGTCCAGGATGGGTTGTAGATCACTGATGATGTGTTGGAGAGGTTTTAGCTGGGGACTGTAGGTGATGGCCAGTGGTGTTCTGTTATTTTCTTTGTTGGGCCTGTCTTACAGCAGGAGTCTTCTGAGTACATGTCTGGCTCTGTCAATCTGTTTCTTCACTTCTTCGGGTAGGTATTGTAGTTTTAAAAATGGTTGGTGAAGATCATATAGGTGTTTGTCTGTCTGAGGAGTTGGAGCAAATTAGGTTGTACCTTAGTGCTTGGCTGTAGACAATGGATCGTGTGGTGTGTCCAGGATGGAAGCTGGAGGCATGTAGGTAAGCATAGCGGTCAGTCGGTTTTTCGTATAGGGTGGTGTTTATGTGACCATCACTTATTCGCACTGTAGTGTCCAGGAAGTGGATCTCTTGTGTAGAATGGACCAGGCTGAGGTTGATGGTGGCGTGGAAACGGTTGAAATCATGGTGGAATTCTTTCAATGCCTCCTTCCCATGGGTCCAGATGATGATGATGTCATCAATGTAGCATAAATAGAGGAGGGGCACCAGTGGACGAGAGCTGAGGAAGCATTGTTCCAGGTCAGCCATAAAAATGTTGGCATATTGTGGGGCCATGTGGGTGCCCGTAGCGCTGCCACTGGTTTCAAGGTGCCACTGGTTTGACATGAATCTGATGAAGTGGGTCTTTGCCCATGAAAGCTTATGCTCCAATAAATCTGTTAGTCTATAAGGTGCCACAGGACCTCTTGTTAGTTATACTAGTCTTTATCAACATATGTCATACAAAAAACCTTTTACATACAAAAGCCTGTAGGATTTGGTCCCTGAAATCCTTATAGTCGGTACTTTGTTCATGTGAGTAGACTAGCTGGTACCCGGCATTCTGCTGCTGCCACACCTGAAGTGTGGATGCCGCCTGCCATTCCGGAGCCCCAAGATCCCTCCAGACTGGCCAGGATCTGTCTGGGTTGCCATCCCTGCAGCTGTGCTCCAACACAGCTGTCAGCCCCACTCCTGGGGTCCTGGCTGCCAGCCCTGCGTCTTAGGCCCTGCCGCTAGCAGCATCCTGGCACATGCAGGGTTCTACCAGTTAGGATCACCCCACACGCCAGGATGCTGCCCCTGGCAGAGCCCAAGGTGAAGGGCCAGCAGCCGCGACCCCAGGAATGGCATAAGCAGCCATGACCCATGTGCACCAGGTTGCTGCCAGCAGCAGAGCCCAAGACACAGGGCTCGCAGACAAGGTCCCAGGTACAGGATCACCCCTCCAGCACCATTCCCTCTGTGATGAAGCCTGGACAGCCCTGCCTTGACAATAAATAGTGATGTCCGCCTTGATCACAGTGCACATCTCTAAAAAGCACAACCCAGGCCTGTCTCAAGTCTGATGCACATAAGCACGCATACAAGGTTTGGGAGGCAGGAATGTTTTACATAATGCAAATTAAGCACAGTACGTGGGACCATGTCAAGCACACATGACAAACAACATTGTACTAGTACTTCTATTTCTGATAAGCAAAAATTACAGATGCAGCCATAAAACTGTTAACTACACACATAGTTTTTGCAACATCCGGAGTAGCAGGATGTTCCCCAAATAGGGCATTTTAGGTATCCTACACAATACGTAATCAATTGGTAAATATTAGAATGACCAAGTCTCGCTTTGTTATAAAATGGGCTTAGTAAGAAGAATTGATGGGAGGGAACGAGCATGATTGGCCCACAGGTCCTGCTCGATGTAACAACAAGTAAATAGGCCCTTCACACCAGTGACGCCAGTGCATGGTGTTCCAACGCGTAGGAATCAAAGGAACCACAACCTCCTGCTTGGTACTGTAGTGAGTATTAAGTGAATTAGGCTTTATTATTGTATCATAGTAGATCTTCTATTAATTGCTTTTGCATTGCTTTGTGCTGTATTAATTGCTTTAGAATTGATAGTATTTAAGGTTTAAATTGTATACTAATTGTTTTTAAGGTTTGTAACATTTAAACAACTATGTTAACTGCTTAAAGCTTGCAATAAATAAGAATATGGTTAAATCTCTCTGGAGTGTCCTGGTTTCCCATGGATCTAAAATAAATTGAACCACATGATACCCTCCCTACCCCTACATCCCTGGTAAACTTTCAACCATGTAGCCAATAGAATTTTGATTTATTACATGGTTACTGTTTTTATACATTTTTTATATCCCCATCACAGATATAACCTGCCTTCAAGTTTCTAGGGAAAAAGAGGAAACGCTGCACAGACGGCTGGACATACAAAGTTCTATGGAATCTAGATGGGTGATATGCAAGGCAGCTCTACTCCTATTTTCACAGTACTCTTAATATTTTCTTTGCAAGCCTTACTTTTGCATTACTGGCCACTTTTACCTCTAAGTTATGGTAATTTTGCAAAATACATTATATTAAATTACTCAACCGCAAATGTTTGCATTATTTAAGATTATTTTCAGTATGTTGCTCCTTTCAATATGATTCAAGAGATATACATAAAATATACCTTGGAGGGGTGAGGGGGTGTATACACACACACACACACACACACACACACAAAATATTTTTCTCTGGTGCAATCAAAAATACAGTATATGGTTATCAAAATTAACAAGGAAATATATTTTCTGCAAGATCCTGTGTATTCAGGAGTTATATTTTGACTATTCTGTTGCTCCCACTGATTCCCTACTCCCACTCACTACCTTGATAACCAGAAAAATAACTTATTAGTTTCCATTCCTATAGTGTCTAGGTGTCAATAAAAACCCAACAGTTAACACACTAAGTACTGTTCAAATACAGGATGCACATGTGCTTAAATAAGAACATAAAACTTAATACATCAGAAAGTAAAAATAGTAAACATATCAAGTGGTAATTCTTCAGTGGTGTGCCACAAAATAAAAGGACTGGACACATTATAACCCATTAACGGCACTGAAAGAATATCCATCATACTCTAATATTACACAGAAAAGCCATACTCCCTGAACAGCCCATTTTAACAGTCTTGTGAACAGCATAGTGGGTTTTTTAAATGAATATATACATACTGATGAGATAGATTGCACATCAGCAAGTGTGCGGATGACACTAAGCTGGGGGAGAGGGCAGTGGAGAGGTAGATAGGCTGGAGGATAAAGATAGGTCCCAGAGTGATCTAGACAAATAGGAGGACTGGGACAAAATAAAGCTGATGAAATTCAACACGGACAGTACATAGTCCTATGTTTAGGATGGAAGAATCCCATGCACTTGTAGCCATGTAACTATTGCAGTGTTTGTATAAGAACATTGTAATAAGCCTTATACAATGTAATGTGCCTCAGTATTCCCTGCGGACCGCCCTTTCTGACTAGCAAAAAGGAAGGGCCTACTACTATTGGTAAACATGCATCAGACAGGCTATATCTGTCTATTACAGACGTCAAGGGAGGAACCGACCAGAAAGGTCCTTGTGACTCACTATGGTCACTCTTTTGTCCTTAGGACTATTATTTTAGTATAAGATTAAAGAACGTTTGTATGAGCCTTTTATTGTAGAAAATTATGTAGTTACTTTTTATTCTTAAAATGTTCTGCTTGTCTTCACAAAAGAAACTGTGTAATTCTTGTTTGTGTGAGTGAGGAATGTGCACATGGGAAAAGAAGCCTGAAGGCTATCACTGCCAATCCCTCCTTTGACCATCATGATGTACATGATAACTAACAAGGGGCAGATTGAGGATATTGAAGCTAAAACAAGCACCCCTGGGAAGGAAAAAATATCAAGCTCCAATAAAAACCAGAACGCGACAACACCCAGAAAGAGTTGTCAATATGCTGATAAAAAATGACAAGGAAAACAATCTTGAGATAACCATTTGTTGCAAGGTAACGGATTACCACATGATGCAGCAAAACTCAGACTTGTATGAGAAGAACTCCTATGGAAAAAAGAGGTGCCCTGCCATGAGACTTTGGATTCATGCTGCCAAGCAGCAGCCTCAGAGAATAGGAATCACGACTGATAGAACCTGGTTCCCTCCTCCCTCCCTAGCTGGCCAGTAGGTTGGTCAGAGACTCTGACTGGTAACTATAACACTGTTGGTGGGACTGTGTATGTGTGTGAACTGATATATATGCTGCCTTTTTTATGGTATTCTCAATAAATGGTGTATTGCCTTTTCCCCTGAAAGGATCCCATGTGCTTCTTATAAGCATGACACACTGCTACAGCTTCAGAGGAGTAACTGAGTTCATTGTTTAAGTTTTTTCCAGTTACAGATTAATAGTCTAGCAGCACCTTAAAGACTAACAAAACATGGACATGGTATCATGAGCTTTCGTGGATACAACCCACAGGCTGGGGACTGACTAGCTAAGCAGCAGTTCTCCAGACAAAGACCTGTGAATAAAAGTAGACGGGAAGTTGGATATGAGTCAACAACATGCTCTTGTTGCCAAGAAGACTAACGGCATACTGGGCTGCATTAGTATGAGCATTGCCAGCAAATTGAGGGAAGTGATTACTCCCTTCTATTCAGCATTGATGAGGCCACATCTAGAATTTTATGTCCAGTTTTTGGGCCCCCACTAAAGAAAGTATATGAACAAATTGGAGAGAATCCAGCAGAGGGCAACAAAAATGATACCTGCTATACAGATTCCACATGGAAAATCAGTGTTTTCAAATTGGGTGTCCTGACCCAAAAGGTCGTGGAAGGGAGGTCTGCAAGGTTATTTTAGGGAATTAAGGTATTTCCACCCTTACTTCCGTGATGTCTTCAGAGTTGGGCAATCAGAGAGTAATGGCTGTTGACTGGGCAACCAGGTATGAAGGCAGTACCATGCCATGCCATTCTTACTACTGTACTCTACTTTAGTCACCCAAGATAACAACTCTGCCTAGCTTAGCTATTAGCCAATTTAGCTGTATGTAGAATAAAGATGGCTTCCCCGCCTCTACTTAGTGCTTTTACAGTGCAACTGATTTTGTGGCTAAGAGGGGAAGAAAGAAGGCAACATGGAAAAAAAACCTCTCTTTTCTCCCTCCCCCATCCCCAGCAAGAATTCAGGACTGGAGAGGGAAAAAAAAGCAGGAGGGAGGATGAACTAAAATACCTGCTACCTTAGCTACCAAACACAAGCTAAGACTGATCTTTACCAGTTCAGAATTTAAACTTGATTATCAAGTGTTAAGGATGCAGTATACATAATTTAATCTCCAATCCAAAAGGAGTATGTGGGTATCTTTGGAGCACTGAAGTAGATACACAACTGAATGAAGCATACATTTCCTAAAAACCTCAAGTTTCTCATGCAGATCATTATCTGATCTCGTTCTTGAACAATTAATTCCAATTTGATAGCAATACGAACAGAATTAAAGCTTTCTATAGTTTAACATGGATTTGTTAGTCCATTAACGGGTTAGAACTCCATACTGTAAGTCATCATTCACTTCAGCTTTTGTGAAATTCAATGGTTGTCCGTATGCTATTCAAATAAGTTTACCTATGTGCATGCACATTGTCATATGAATAATCAGCTACATATTCAAAACTTGAGGCACCGATAATTAGCGGATTCTTAAAAATGTCGGTTTTTATTTACTACACTAGCTACAGTACTTATAACTTATAACATGGATGCTATGAGGTTTAATGTTTTAAGGTTGAGCTGCACTAGTCTATTGCAAGTGCAAGCAGGAAGCCTGGAACTTCTCTCAGTCACCCTCAGCCAGGCAAAGCCCTCAAGATGGTTAAGTCCAAAGCAGACCGCAAGGAGTTACAAAAAAAATCTCATAAAACTGAATGACAGGGCAACAAAATGGCACATGAAATTATATGTTGACAAATGCAAAGCAATGCACATTGGAAAACAATCCCAAATAAACATATATAAATTAGCTGTTTCAAGAAAAGATCTTGGAATCATTGTGGATAGATCTCTGAAAACATCCACCACTCAATGTACAGCAGCAGTAAAAAAGCTAACAATGTTGGGAATCATTAGGAAAGGGATAGATAAGAAGACAGAACATAATATGTTGCCTATTTATATAAATTCATATATACCCACATCTTGAATACTGTGTGCAGATGTGATCACCCTATCTTAAAAAAAGATATATTGGAACTGAAAAAGTTTCAGAAAAGGGCAACAAAAATTATTAGGGATATGGAACAACTTCCATCTGAGGAGAGAGATTAATAAGACTGGGACTTTTCAGACTGAAAAAGAGATGACTAATGGGGGATATGATAGAGGCTACAAAATCATGAGTGGTGTGGAGAAAGTCAGTAAAGAAGTATTATTTACTCCTCATAACACGAGCTATGGGTTACCAAATGAAATTAATAGGCAACCAGTTTAAAACATACAAAAGGAAACACTTCTTCACACAATGCACAATCAATTTGTGGAACTCCTTATCAAAGGATGCTGTGAAGGCTAAGACTATAACAGGGTTCAGAAAAGAGCTAGATAAACTAATGGAGAATAGGTCCATCAATGGCTATTAGCCAGGATGAGCAGAAATGGTATCCGTAGCCTCTGTTTGTCAAAAGTTGGGAACAGATGATAGAGGATGGATCACTTTATGATTATTTGTTCTGTTCATTCCCTCTGGAATATCTAGCATTGGTCAATATCAGAAGACAGGATACTGGTGTAGAAGGTATTAAATCCATATATGTAGAATAAGGAATACTGGAAATTGAAGTAGAAGAATTGTAATACAGTAATTCCTCATTTAACACAATAGATACGTTTCAGAAAATGATCGTGCTAAGTGAAAACGTGTTATGCAGGGTCAATATTCCCACTGAAAATAATGGAAAAGGTGGGGGTTGCGTTTCAAGTGCACGTGTGCTTGCAGCTCCAGCCTGCATTTTTTAAGCAGCTGGAACCGGGACATAAGGCTGGGGGAGAGAGGGGACTGGGTTATAGCAGGGAGGGGAGATGTTTGGCTCTGGGGAAGGGAAGGGGAGGAGAGGGGGCTTGCAGCCGGCGGCTGGGTTTCCCCAGCTGGCTGGTCACCGGCAGCTGCGCAGGGCTTCGTCTGCCTCCTTACAAAGCAGCGGAAGTTCTCCGCTCACCGCACTGTTCCCCAGTGACCCCCTCTGGCCAGATGCCTTGCAGGGTCACCAGGAACTGCGCGGTGAGCAGAGAACCTCCACCGCTTTATAAGGAGGCAGACGAAGCCCCGCGCAGCTGCTGGTGAACGGCGAGCTGGGAAAACCCAGCCGCCAGCTGCAAGCGGGGGGGCAGAGGAGAGGGAGCGAGGCATCCGGCCAGAGGGGGTCGCCGGGGAACAGCACGGCGAGCGGAGAACCTCTGCCGTTTTGCAGGGAAAGCCTCGCGCAGCTGCTGGCCACCAGCCGGCGCTAGGGGAAATCGTGTTATTGCAGGGACAGGTCGTGTTGTTCGAAAAATGTCCCCCCCCCCCCAAAAAAAAATTGTGCCATTGCGAAAACGTGTTAAGCAGGCACGTGTTAAGCGAGGAATTACTGTATTCGGTTTAGTTTAACGGTGACAGTTATAGTGCCATCAACCATGTGCCTTTACCTGCCAGCCACCATTCTTGATTAGCAGGGGGGAACTGCATGCAGCCACTGGAAAATACAGTTTGGGCCTGTTGTCAGTGCCTACCCTGATGCTGAGGCAGGAAAGAGCCAGAAAAGTCTCTGAAATTATTATGGCCACTTTTATCCTGGGCTAATGATATAATTTGTAATAACTGACTGATTTTTATAAAGAAATATGTTTCTACTCTCACATGTTTCCTGCTCTGTGTTAGGGATGTAAAAATCCTAGTTAAAAAGTTAACTGGTTAAATGTAATATTAAACATTCCATATTACCTATTAACTGGGACCCTGTGGGTGGGGTGCTGAAGTAGACCTCCCCAACCCATGGCATGGGGCTGCTCCAGCCAGCCCACTTAGGCCCACCATGAGACGGACTGCTCCAGCCAGGCAGGGGCTGCTTGGGCTGAATCAGCCGCACTGCGCCAGCCATACCACATGTGCCGGGCTGCTTCAGCCAGGCAGGCCACACTGCAGGTGGGGAGCTGCTCTAAGCCAGCTGAGCATTCGGTTAACCGCTTACTCAGTAAGTATCAACTCTTAACAACCTACTCTGCACGAGAGGGAGGAGTGCATGGTATGTTAACAGATAAGAATCAAAACACACCAGTACTTGACGGTCCAGATGGCCAAGGAGGAGAAAAAAGATCAAAAGGTGCCGGTCAGACCATCAGACACAACAATGACTGATGAAGGACAAAATGAGGATGGTAAAGCATAGGCATACACCCCCGAAGGCAAGAAAACAGATAAAGGCAAAACCCACAATGATAAAGCATCAAAATTCTAATGAGGGGGAAGGATAATGAGGGGGAAATCTCTAGTGATGATGAAGAGATAAAACGTCACTTAAAGAGAAATGATCACAGCATGACACTGCAAAACCCATATACTCGAATGGAAACTTACAACTATAAAAAATAGGATATATTGCCATGGGTCTTTGGGTTCATCCTGCAAAACTTCAGAGCATCAGATCAGAACAGAAATAACCTAGCTCCCCCACTCGTGCGCAATCTAACTGGCCATTAGATTGAGCCAAGTCTCCATAGACTGGCAACAATAAGACAATCTGTAGGACCTGTATGTGTGTAATTACGTGTGCATGATTGAATGAATTACTTTTAAAGCTGTATTTCCAATAAACATGGCACATTGCTTTCCCACAAAATAGATTCTACGTACTTCTTATAAGCTTAACACTGGGCTAGATGGCCCTTGGGCCTGACCCAGAATGGCTGTTCTTATGTCTCTCCCAACAACAATCAGAAAACCCAATCTAGAACTCCTGCTGGAATTTAATTCTCAAATCCTAATGCAACTATTGACTTGGTGATGCCTTCCATGGACACATGACTGGTACAAGCGCCATCATACTGTACAAAGTCCTTAGGGATTTGAGGACACCCATAACTCCCCAATTGATTTAACAACCAAAACCAATCCCAAATATTTTTTGATGCAACGTGCTTATGGCATGCTCTTTATCCAAATTTAACAATAAATCTAGCCTTTGAGGTTTTAGATATGAAAAAATAATCTAGTGGATCCCTCACCAGATGTCGAAGCTCTTTCAAATCCCTGCAGACTGTGTAGAAGACACCAAGAAGAATATTAATATATGCAGCATAAAAATCAGCAGAATATTCTGGAGGATGATAATGGGAGAGAATCTTTTGTAGATGTCCTGTTCAGATATAAACAAGTTTGATTATTTTTTTCAAAAAGCTGATGAGTGCGTTATTGCACTAATAGTATTTTAAAAATCAAGTACAGCACAAACCAAACAATGCTAGTAAGTTGTACCTTAGAACCCAAATTCAATAGCACACAGAAAATCCTACCATAAGGGATAACAGAACCAAAAACTGTCCAGTTCCCTCCAACAACATACCCCTCCCCAAAAAGCCCCACACCCGAAACAAATACCATAACAACACTAAGAATAGTGATAGAGATGCAGCCGTGTTAGTCTGGTGTAGCTGAAACAATGGCAAGCAACAGCTTTCTCTCTGTGAGAAACAGGACATATCACACTAATACCAACCCTGGAACTTTCCCTTGCAACAAACCCCGGTGCCAGCTTTGTCCACATATTTACTCTGCTGACACCATTATTGGACCTAACCATGCCAGTTACAAGATCAAGAACACATATTCCTGTTCATCCAGAAATATAATTTATGCCATCATGTGCCTAAAGTGTCCGTCTGCTATGTACTTTGGACAAACGTCTCAGACACTTCGCCAAAGAACCAATGCACACAAAACAGACATAAGACTCTCTCACAGAGAGAAAGCTGTTGCTTGCCATTTCAGCCAGACTGATCATTCCTCAATGACCTTAAAACATGCATACTGCTTCAAAGAGACTTTATCTCCAGACTTCAACGTGAAGCTTCAGAATTGTCATTCATGCTTAAATTTGACACTTTATGTATGGGTTTAAACAAAGACTCTAATTATCTCACCCATTACAAAGATAGCTTCCCCAATTATCACCCCTAATGTCATTACCTCACAGAAACTTCCCCTATTATCACCCCTATGTCATTACCTCACAGAAACTAACCTTCCCCCCTCACCCCCACTCTGTTCTAAAATTTGATTTGTCAATTTCACATGCGTTCATTTTTTTGATTGTATCACATTGGTATATATGGTTGTGCCGATTTTCTTCCACATATTGATCTGAGGAAGTGGGTCTGGCCCACGAAAGCTCATCCCCTATAAACCATCTTGTTAGTCTTTAAAGTGCTACATAGTTCTGTCTTTTATAACAACACTAAAGTATACTAACTTTACTGACAAGTACAAGAAAAGCCTGAAGAAACAATATGCTGCCAAAATGGCAACTGATGCAGACACAGTCTTAACATCTGCAGCTAACCATAGCTGTGGTGAAGAAATTCAGATCTCCAAAAATGCTTCTGTAATCCTATCAGATGGCTGAGCTCTTGCTAGGAGGATCACATGCATCTCACTAATGAGGATCCTCTAAAACAGTGGTCCCCAACGCGGTGCGCATGGGTGCGCCTGCTGAATGATCTGGGCTGGCCCCGCCCTCCGGGGTGCACGGCAGCCCCAAAAGATTGGGGACCACTGCTCTAAAACAATTCTCAAACAACAAACGGATGAAGTAGATTGGGCTTTGCAGACTAAAATGGCATGGTAGCTAAGAGGTGGTATGTTCTTTGTACTTCTTGTAAAAAGCAAAATGTGAGATGGATGTTGCCTGGAGGAAAATGAAGTACAGAATAGGGATGTAATAGTATAGTCGATTAACTGATTAGCAAAAGCTTATCAGTTAATGCTATAGACTACACACATTTCTCCCCTCCCCTGCCAGTAAATTTTCTAGCAGGCTAGCCAGCAGCCCAGCTCAGTCCTGGCTTGTGCCAGGTCCAGCTCATACCCCACCCCCAACACGGGTTGTTGCCACCTGGAGCTGCTGCCTCTGATTTTTAAATTGGCTCCCCTTGCAGACTAGCTCTCTCCTGGTACCCCATCCTGCCACCTTTCATACACAGGCAGCAGTGCGAAGTGTCAGGGGGCTCTTTGGGAGTAGGGCTGGAGCACACTGGCTGCTGGCCCCACCCCCGGGGACTATAAAATAGTCGAGTGACCGAGAAGAATTCATGAGGTGAATCGACTATTCAATTAACTGATATTTAACATCCCTAATACAGAAGGCTGAAGTCTCTGATCTTGGTATATATTTCAGTAGTTATCCTGGAATGTGTGGCTTGAGACAGGATTTCCAATATGAATAACTAGATGAATTAAGAGGGAGGGAGTCTCTGATTCCGAAGTAGAGGGCAACGGGGAATATAGTACTAGTAATTTTACCAAAGCCACCCATGTTCTGTTTTTTTAATAACTAAAGCAGATTTCTGTATTCTGGGAACCAGCATGTTTTCAACTATCACATTTTCAACTGATTTAAAACTGAAGCATCAGCCTATTTTCACTTCTTAACAAAAAATGTTCACTTCTTAACAAAAAATGTTAAGTGTTAAATGCTAAGATGGACAGTCCTTTATGCAAAGTACTATTGTAAGTTATTCATTCAACAAAAAAATTAGAAAAAAAATTACCTATGCTGTAGTCAGGAAAATACAAGGTCAATGGCTCCAAGCATCCAGTGTTCGGACGAAATAGTTCCCACACAATTTCACTAAGGAAAATAACAGTCACATTTCTGTCTGTCTATAAGAGAAGAAACAGGGAAAAAAGGTCATCCTGCAAGTTAAAATATTAGTCATAAGAATGACTGTTAGGATTTTTCATTTGAAGAATTTCATCAAATTTAGCGTTTAACACAAATTATTAGCGTATTAATATGACTTCTTGTGGCCTAATCAAGGAGCTCACACAGATTTTCATAATTATCTGGTATTCCTGTATATCTTTTGCCATTTAATTGACATTTAAGATAGCAGGGGCCTGGTATCATGTAATATCAAGTTGTTTCCCTTCCTCTCTTCAATAATTAAATTCAGAATTTCCTTAGGAGATTGTACAGTAAGAGTGGAGGAGGAAAAGGAGGACCAATATTCTGTGAAAGGGACACACTTTAGGCTTAATTTATAAAGGTCATCTGACTGACACCCTATAAAGTTAGCTCTGTGCTTAATTGTTTTGTGATCTTAGTGTCACGACTGGTGAGATAACCATACCATCACTTAAGCAAAGCCTGTGGAAACATGAAAGTACCAACTTAATATTAAGTTGGGCCAACAGGTAACAAGTTAAATATTTTCATATGAAAAATAAGTATTTAAGAATGATACAAAAATATTTCTGATGTCCCATTATTTTCTTTTAATATCGGAGGGCTTACTTTAAAAAGAAGAAGAACAGGCTATGATGTTCATATTTTATAATATTCAATTTTAATAGAATGTGCAATTCCATTATTTTATATATTCTCTTGGGCGGGGGGGGGGTCATCTTCATCTATCATTACGAGGGATGTAAAACGTTGTTTATAAATGTAACCATGTAATTCCTAAAAATCCTAGCAGTTACATGGTTACATGTGACAAGTTCTGCAGTATAAAGCTTATAATGCCCCCATGGCATTTCAAAGGGGCAGCGCCACCCTATCGACTAATTGAATAGTCAATGCAAAAATGTATCGACTATTTGATTAGTCAATTACACGCTACTTAACGTCCTTACTCTGGGTATAACTTTACCCTCGGAGTACAACTTTATCTCAGGGAGGCTTCACTAAAGGCTCCCTGCTCCTGCGGAGTCAGCATGTAACCTGTGGCCAGGGGGGAGGGACTGGATAAAACAGCCCCTGCCTGCGGTGGGCCCGGCGGGGCTGGAGCAGTCCCCTGCCTGGGGCGGGCAGGAAGCTGCTCTAACCCCTGTTGGTTAACCGGAACCAGTAAGGTTACGCATTAAGGGTGAGGCTTACCGGTTAACCATTTGCATCACTTATCATTACTGTTAAGAAAGATTTTGCTCAGCGAACAAAGACTACATGATTAAGGTAAACCGATCAACCCCATAAATATCATGAGCTTATACCATACAAATATACAGCTACATGTTTTCTCTTGGCGGGTCTTTTTGCAACTGTACTACAAACTTAGCAGTAAAGAGAGAAGTCTTCAATTACAGTTCTTCCATGAAGAGATTTCAGAGCCGTAGAAGCAGCCCATAAGTTTAAAAGCAAAAATAGCTTGTTCCCTCAAGTTACTTCCACAATCCAAATATCATCAGAAATTAAGAATTACTGCTGAAGTGAGTAAACAACAGAAAAGTGAAATATTCTAGAAAGTAAAACAGAAAAAGGGACTGACAGATAAAGCACATAGTTCTTCTTTACATACGGTAGGGTGGTGCTCCACGGTAGCAAACCCCTCCAATCAGAGAGAGGCTTCTAGAGAGCCAATCAGGGTGGCTTGCTGTTCTAAGGAGCTGCTCAGCTGAGCAGAGGGCAGTTGGGTCCTGACTAGGAATGTAAAATCCCATTTAATTAGGTAACTAGTTTAATGTTAAGTTTAGCCAATTAAACGAAGCAGGTGGGCTGTAGCCCACACCAGTTAACTGTAACCATTAAGACTCATCCATAAGCTGTGCAGCCCTGCCACTTTGAAGTATCCCTGCCCCCCCCCTTTGCTGCCTCTCTCTCATAGAGTCAGCAAGGAAGGGAGGGGGGCGGGGGAAATCGACTAGTCAAAAGATGCAGGGGAAACAGTTTGTGGCACAAAGCAGGCCCTGCCAGCCCTTTGCCACACAGCAGCGCCTTGCTCTGCCTTCCCTGTTCCCACCGAGCCCTCCATGGCTGCAAGTGAGCTGGCAGCCAGCTCCCAAGCCCCTGGCTGGGGCAGAAAAGGAGGGCACCATCCTGGTCTGGTGTGGAGATCCTGGATCTCACTGAGGTCTGGGGAGAGGAGGCTAACCTCCAGGATCTCTGCACTAGGTGCAGGAATGCAGATATCTACAGCCGGATGGCTAACAGCCTAGGCCAGAAGGGTCACATGCACACACAGGAGCATGTGTGCATGAAAAAAGAGCTGAGGCAGGCCTACACCTAGCTCAGGGAACGGAGCTCCCACAGAGGGGCAGCACCCTAATTGTGCCCCTATTACAAACAGCTCCACCGCATCCTAGGAGGTCCCTCCCCTCGTTGTGGACTCTGGGCTGGAGATGCCTGTTGTCAGCCTCCCAGAGGGCAGGTCTGAGGACGAGGAGGTGGAGAAGGAGGAAGACGAGGCCAGCTAGGAGATGATGCCCACCAGTCAGGAGGTCAGCCTGTCCCTAGAGCTGGAACCGCCCCCTCCTTCCCCCTCCCCCTCCCCCTCTCCCCCCCCAGGATGTTACCCAGGGCTAGGATGAAGACGGGGAAGGCTGATGAAATGAATTCCATTACTTTCCCTAGACACAGACGGGGGGAGGTGGCAGGCTGTAAGGAGCTGTGTGCGCCTCACTTGGGGATCATACAGCAGACATTACAGGACAACATCATTAAATAGAATAATACCACCCCAAGAAGAAAAACCCTGGCGATATTTAAATTCTCATTTGGGTTCTGCTGCTGACCAAAATGCTGCAAAAAATTACAACTTTCAAAAAAGTTATTTGCAAACCTCTCTACCCTAGGGAATTCACTGGTAGTGAGACTAGCTAGATGACCTGATAGATCTTTAACTTCTACAAAATGTAGATCAAAAAGACTTTACCCAGCTACTTACAAATTCTTGTAGTCTCAGAAACCCTGGCAACACATTTGCCTCCATTTCCCTCAGCTGTTCTGCTTTATCAAGTACCTTTTAACAAACAAAACAAGGATTTTATTAGTCAACTTTATTCTGCCCTTATGTGGAATTTAAAAAAACACTTTGTAGTCTAGCTGATGGAGCCACATTTCACCGGTACCTTTGGTTGGCAAAGGAAACTATGTAAGTGTTAAGACACGCCGAACAGAGCATATCTGGGGAATTACCATTTCAAGCATGATGGGAATACTCTTAGCAGTTCAGCCACCCAGGAACAGCGATACTCCCTAGAAACCAATTTTGTCGTGTCTTTCTGCTATTAAGAAGTGGAAATAAATCATGCATGCATTTGATTATTGTTGATAAAACCATGACATCACTAACAGCCAATTAAAAACTCCATTTTTATCCAGTATTATATTATTTCAAAAGATTTCAATATCACATATTTTAGGATATTACATTAGCATGTTCATTATAAAAATAATGATTTTTCCATCAAGATTACCTTTTACTAATAAAGTTTTATTGGCAAAAGTTATGCCATTTTAATTAAAGTGCTGTAATTAAAACCACTGTTGCATGTCCACACCAACTCTTTGTGTTGGCCAAATGCATCCGCACTAACAGTTCTTGCATAGATACAGAGAGCAATGCACACGAATAGCTCTTGCATAGATACAGAAAGCATTGGGTAGCTATTCCTATGTGCAGCTGGCGGCTGGGTACTTTGA
This sequence comes from Pelochelys cantorii, assembly GCA_032595735.1. Classification (NCBI taxonomy): domain Eukaryota; kingdom Metazoa; phylum Chordata; order Testudines; family Trionychidae; genus Pelochelys; species Pelochelys cantorii. Next base: position 323,255,580 of record CM064326.1, on the reverse strand, counting down.
GAAGGGTTTGTAATGCCTCATGGGGAAGGTACAGCATCACATGATGCAAGTTTGTCAATCCTATCCTTTTGTGGACATTCTAGTAGACTGTCAGCTGCTTTTTCAACTGAAGCATGTAGTGGGAGGGAGAGGAGGAGTGGTATGTCTGGGGCAGGTGAGACAGCAGGTTGATGACCTATCCTGAGACAGGGTCAAACATACACACCCCTCTTATGTCAGCCCCCGCTCTGCATGCCTCCAATTCTGTGATTCCCTTTGAGTTCTGCAACACCCCTTCAGATGCCTGGAGTAGCGTCCTGAGCTGGTCTGTGAGCGCTCCATACTGAGGAATGTTAAAGCAGCAAAGATCTTTCTCTCCCTCTCCTTCCCTTCATTCCCATTGCAGGACAGAACAGGAGCACTCACAAAAAAACCTCAGCAATGTCTACACCAGGGGTGGGGAACCTAAGGCCCAGGGGCCAGATGCAGTCCCCGGCCTGCCTGGATCCAGCCACGCAGGGCTCAGGGCTCCCCACCCCCAGCACTGGGGAGCCCACTCTGGCACTCCACCCTAGGGATGTAATGGTGTAGCTGATTAACCGATAACAAAAAGCTTATAAGTTAATGCTATAGACTACACGCATTTCCCACTTCCCCTCTCCATGTCAGTAAATTTCTCAGTCCTGGCTTGCGATGGGTCTGGGACCTGCTGCAGCTCTGAATTTAAAGAGTATTAGGAGCCAAGCAAGCAGGCAGCCCAGCTCAGTCCTGGCTCGCACCAGGTCCTAGGAACTCAGATCTCCCCTAGACAGGGACAGCTGCCACCCTGCACTGCTGCCTCTCCCAGAAGCCCCAGCATAGGGGACAAGCAGCTGGTCAGCGAGGGGAGCTGATTTTTAAACGGGCTCCCCCTCATGAACCAGCTCCCGCCTGGCACCCCACACTGCTGCCTTTGATACAGTGGTTGCCAGCCCCGCCCCCGGGGATTATAGAATCGTCGACTAACCGATGAAATTTCATGAGATTACTCAACTATTCAATTAACTGATATTTAACATCCCTACTCCAGACCCCACTGCCTTCTGCCCAACTGATTTTTCTGTGGGTCAGCAGTCCCTGACTCAAAAGTTTCCCCACCCCAGTCTACACTGATGCTTTGTCATTTTAACTTTGCCCCTAAAAGCTTTATGCCTCTTGTTGAGGTGGTTTTATTTTGTTGGCAAAACTGGTCTCCTTTAACAAATGTTTAGTTCCTTTTTTCCTTGAAGAAAATACTTTCTAGTGATTGTGTCCACTGTTTATACTATTTGAAATTATTTGCTATTACTACTATGCTTCATGCATTACTTTTCACTTGGAATACAACTATAGTCTTTCTGCTGGACTTCTTCCTCCATACACTGTTCATATTTTATACAGAACATTGACAAGTTAATTTTTATTGCTCTAGTTTTCTTCACTCTAGTTCAACCACACTGGCTGCCTTTACAGGTAAGAACAAGTTTTAAATCTTGCTATGACAAGCTTGAACTTTTATAAAAAGGAGTGGCTGAACTTTCATAAGAGAACCAATCAGCAAGACCTCTAGATTCAGCCTGTGCTAGCCTAGATACCCTCTCCACATAGGTACTCCACATATAGCTTCCTCAATTCACCAATCTGGTTCCTCTATAGCAGAGCTTATCTCCCAAAAAGATGTGTCAGGTTGACACTTCTCCCATTATAAATGAACTGAGTTTTCTCTACTGGCAACTTGTGTTATTTGTTAAAATGATGTTTAGTTAACTATTTAGCATAATCTACTATTGGTATTTACATGTGAATAGTCCTAGACAAACTGCCTCAAACTTTAGTGAAATTAAGTGAAAGATTCTCATTAATTCAATCCCATTAATTCAATGAGCTTTGAATCGGGCTCGTACAGTACAGTACAGAAATCCTATATAAACTGATGAGGAATACCTGTTTCATACACAAACTCTGATAAATACATTTAAGCAACATAAAAATAGGAAGAATATGAAAGTTAAATTACTTACAATATATAATGTTTGATTCTGTAGATCTTGAGTAATGGTTTCTTGTTTAAACAGACGTACAAAGTCATTGAATGTGTCACAAGGGACGTGAAAGCCATGTTTCTTTTCAGATGAAAGTTTTTGCAACTGGGTCAAAACTTCCTCTAAAAGAAGCCTTGAAGTAAAACATTCAATACAATTCACAAACACATGAGGAAGCTAAAAAAAAAAAAGAGAGAAAAGATAATCTAACAATTATAATGGAAGAAATACAAATGATAAAAAATAATCCAAGTGGTTAAAAAAAAAAAAAAAAAAAAAAAAAAAAAAGTCAGAGATCAATATTCTAATCTCTTTGCTCTCCAAAACAGACATTGGAATAAACTATATCACCAACAGCAGGACACAGTATTTCTAAAAATATGATCAATAATGGATTACCATATGGGTGGCAATTCAAATTTTACATCTTTCAAAGGGCAAGTTAACAGATTTTTAAAAATATTACCTTGTGACATAGTTACTAATATGAAACATACAGTGTAAATTATATTTATTTTTTAAAAACTCTTCTCTTCAGAACAACATACAGGAAGAAAAAGAAGATATATTTTAGATTTTAAAAATGGTTTTGATCAATTACACATTACTGGGTCTAGAAAGTCTGACTCAGTCTGGCCTCAGAATTTCATTTAACATTAAAATTACATGTCAAAAAAAATCTAGGATTTAAAACTAGAAAAAAAATTTAGAATGTAACTTCAACATGCATTTTCAAAATAATATATATTGTTGTTATATATTTCTAATGCTGAACCTCTCTAGTCTGGCACCCTGGCGATCTAACCAGTGCTGAACTAGGGATGTTGAGTAGCATGTAATTAGCTAATTGAGTAGTTAATGGAATTTTCATCCACTACTTGATGGGGTGGGGACGTTTGCTACCCCTACTGTGGCTCTGCAGTTTACATGTAGTATGAGGCAGGCATGCAGGCAACCTGGCTCCTACTACATTTAAAGTACAGAGCCGTAGTGGGGGTAACTCCCGGGTAAGGCATGAGCCAGGACTGCTTCAGTCCTGGCTCGTGCCGGGTCCCCTACTGCGGCTCTACCTCTGATATGTAGTAAGAGCCAGGTGAAGATTTACCCAGTGTTCCTCGGGTCTTTGTGGGGACTCAGGGCAGAGGTTTGAAAGGTGTACAGGGGCTCTCGGAAGAGGGTGGCAGGAATCAGGGTGGGAGGATGGGGCTCAGGGCCAGGAGTAGGGCATGCAGGAGTCAGGGCAGGAGGTGTGGGTGGGCTGCCTGGGGTTAACCTGGCTGGCTGGCGACAGCTCCCTGGGACCGACAGGGGTGTTAGGGACCATGCTGCTATAGCAGCAGCAACTCCCCAGAGCCACCAGGGTTCGCAGAGGCTGTGATGCCCAGGCAGTGGCAGTGCCCCAAGGCTGCCCACTGCTGCTTGATTCACAGTGCCTAGTCAGCGATGGCTCCACAGGATGGCAGTACCTGGCCAGTGGCAATGTGAGCTGCAGTGCTCGACTGGCAGTGGCACCCAGCCAGCAGCGGCTCCCTGGTGCCAAGCACAGCAATGGTGCTTGGGCAGCAACAGCTCCCCAAAGTCAGCAGCAGCTACACTGCCTGCCCAGGCTCCTCCCCCAAAGTCCAGTGCTGGAGCAGAGGGCCAGGAGGTAGAGAGGGGAAAGTAGTTTGGGCTCTGGTTGTGGGGCACAGGGCCAGCATACCCTGCACCAATATGGGATACTTTCCCATGGACAGTGGCTGCCCCTTGTCCTAGCTAACCACTGTCTTACGGGTGTGTCTGCCCCCGTGTCCATTCTTCTGTATAACTGTGCTTGCTAGCAGACCCCTTATTTCAATTTTATGAGAAATAATCACATGACACAACCAAACCCTGACCTTGCTTTAAGTTACAATAGGCAGAAGCTGCGTACCAAATTTGATGGTCCTAGCTCTTACCGTTTAAGAGAAGTTCTTCAACAAATGGATGGACAGAGACAGACAGACATGCACAAACTTTCTCAAATACATAGTAGATGCATATTCTAAGACATCCCTGCCACGAACTTTTATTGGGGCAATAACTATGCTTCGCTATTTCAGGTTCTCATCTCCTCACTTCATTTCTCAAATCTGTTTTCTTCGACACTGTTCATTAACAAAAGCCTAGAGATCACTTCACAGCATTATTTATATTGAGATTTCAAGCCTATTATGCTACAATTCAGATTATTTAAAGTTCTCAGTTTGTTTTGGGTTTGCAGGTCTGTGTGAACACAGTACATAGCACACAGACAAATTAAGAGCTAAGTCCTAAGTAGGCAAACCATTGAAATACAGTGAAAGCTTTGGTATCCAGCACTCATGGGGAATGGTGGTTGCCGATTAATTGAATGTGCCGGAAAACAAAGCATATTGCTCTGCTCCCACCCATTACCATCAGATCCAGCTCCCAGCAGCTTGAGACAGACTGAGGGCAAAGGAGGCACCTGATGAAGATGTCAGTTGGCAGAAGCTCCACAACGGCCGGTTGGACATGCAGAATTCAGGAGTGCATGCCTGAAGACACGGCAGTATAGAGGCTGAGGCAATGCTGGATAACAAAGCTTTCCGGTTAACAGAGTGTCGGATAAGAAAGCTTGTATTGCATATAAGAATTTTACTTCCATAAGGTTATTTTCATATTTAACTCCTTTCAGAGTGGATTATAAAAATGATTTTAATGTTGTTTAAATTATAAGGTTTTTTTTAAATTAGCCTATTTAAATGATTTAAGAAATAATAAGTTTTGGCAGTTTATATATTAAATTCACATTTAATTTTAAATAAAAAAATATGCTGAATCCATGAGGGTTTATCAAAAACTGAGTCAAAAAGACTGCTTTTCTATACAAAGAAAGAATCAAGGGAAAACATTTAACTTTTGTGGCCAAGTTTCATAAATACAGCATAGTAGCTCGGCCTAAATAACTTGGAAGACTGTCTCACTGTGGGTACGTCTACACTAGCTTGTTAGTTCGAGCTAGGTAGGGTAATGAGGGCAACCGGAGTTGCAAATGAAGCCCGGGATTTAAATATCCTGGGCTTCATTTGCATGTTCCCGGGTGCCGCCATTTTTAAATCCCCCTTAGTCCAAACTCCATGCTCACGGCTACACACGGCACGGACTAGGTAGTTCGAATTAAAGATCCTAATTCAAACTACCGTTACTCCTCCACGAGTACTCCACGAACTACCTAGTCCGTGCCGCGTGTAGCCGCAGGCACGGAGTTCAGACTAAGGGGGATGGCCCATGCTAACGCAGATTTGTTTTCTGGGCAGGGGGAAGAAGAAAGGGAGGGATTTAAAAATGGTGGCACCCGGGATTGGTGTCTTTCATGTTGTTGCCTCCCACTATGTATCCGAGGCATGTCACCTCCTTCTCCCCAACGTGGCACTTCGCCAGGTTTGCCGTGAGGCTGGCTTCTCGGAGAGCCTACAACACTGCTCTGAAGTGGTGTAGGTGTTCCTCCCAGTCACTGCTGTAGATGACAATGTCATCTATATAGGCAGCTGTATACTGATCGTGTGGCTGTAGCAGTTTATTCACCAGCCTCTGGAAGGTGGCAGCTGCCCCATGTAGCCCAAATGGCATAGTAACGAACTGGTAGAGCCTAAAGGGCGTAGGGAACGACATCTTTGCCTTTGAATTAGGCATGAGGGACATTTTCCAGTACCCTTTGGTAAAGTCAATGGTGGATAGTTATTTGCCCCCCCCAGCCATTCCAACAGTTCATCGACCCGGGTCATTGGGTAAGCTTCGAACCGGGATATCGCGTTGACTTTCCGAAAATCAATGCAGAACCTGACGGCTCTGTCTGGTTTTGACACAAGGCCGATAGGGCTCCTCCACTAGCTCCACTATTCTTCAATCATACCCATCTCGAACATTGTCTTAAGCTCCTGACGTACAGCACCCCACACCTTCTTTGGTAGGGCGTCCCTTACCTTCTGACCTGGCTCTGTCGCAATGTGGTGATGAATCAGGTGAGTTCTTCCAGGTCAGGCAGATAACATATCTTGGAAGTCTCCTAGAAGTTGTTGCACCTGGTCTCGCTGGATTGGTCTGAGGCCTTTACCCAATCCCACCAGCTTTGGTTCGAGGGGTTCACCTGCTAAAGGGCCCAACTCCGATTCAGGCAGTACTGGTGCAATCATCATGGCCTCTCGTGTCTTCCGGACTTTCAGTAGGTTTACGTGTAGGTGCGTACCTCCTTCCTACAGCCTGACCTTATAATCTACAGGCCCACACGGCATATCACTTCAAAAGGCCCCTGCCACTTGGCCAGTAATTTTGACTCTGCCAAGGATAATAATAGTAGCCGGGTTCAAAGGTTCGTACTTTTCTTCCCTTATTATATTGCCTTTCTTGAGCTTGTCGTGCTTGTCTTAGGTTTTTCTGTGCAAAGTCACTCCGTGTCTGATGCCGCTCACTGAGGCGCAACACATATTTGGTAGTGCTGAGCACCTGAGTCTCCTGCGCCTCCCAATCTTCCCTCAATAAATCAAGTATATCCCAAGGCTGTCATCCATAAAGGACTTCAATGGGAGAAAACCCCGTTGAGGCTTGAGGGACTTCCCTTATGGCAAAGAGGAGGGCTGGTAAGAGCATGTCCCAATATTGTGGATTGTCTTCCACAAACTTGCATAACATTGATTTCAGTGTGCCATTAAATCATACCACCAGTCCATCTGGCTGAGTGTGATACACCGATGTCCGGAGAGTTCGAATGTGCATGAGTCTGCACAATTCTCCAATCAGCTTAGACAAGGCGTTAATATCTTGGTTGGTCCCACCCTGGCAAATACCTTCACTAAGTTGTCGGCTATATGCTTTGCTGTCGCTGCTCGAAGTGAGACCGCTTCTGGATACCGGGTTGCATAGTCTACGATCACCAGGATGAACCTGTTCCCCGTCGTACTCTTCTCTAACAGCCTGACCAGGTCCAAACCAATCCTTTCAAAGATACGTCTATGACCGGCAGAGGTATAAGGGGGGCCTTGGGTATCCCCTTGGGTCCCGCTCGCTGGCACTCTGGGCATGATGCTCAGTATTCTCGGACTTTGTGATATATGCCCAGCCAAAAGAAGCAGTGTGCCACCCGCTGCAGAGTCTTGTCCCTACCCAAGTGTCCAGCCCATGAGGTTGCATGAGCCAAATGTAGGAGGCTTCATCGCAACCTCCAGGGGACCAGTAATTGGTGTATCTCCTCTTGTGTCTGGGGGTCCCTCATTACCCGGTATAACCAGTCTTTCCGGATCTCAAATCATGGTCCCTGAAGGCATCTCATCCCCTTTAAGTCCTCAGTCTCTCCCAGGCTCGGCTCAGGGTTTGATCTTCTCTTTGCTCCTGCAGAAAGTCTCTCTCTCTCTCTCCAGTTCCACCTGGAGATCCCCTTCTGTTGGGCCTTCATTGAGGTCTGTATTCACTGTTGGATTTGGACCGCTGGAGGGTCCTTCCTGGGGGTTGGCTTCTGAGGGGAGTGCCAGTATTTTTCCTCCTAGAGCCCTAGGTTGCCGCTTTTTAGGAGGGTAGTACTCACAGTCCCTCACAGCCTCCTTAAACATAGGCCAGTCCCGCTCCAGCACCACTGGATACGCTAGCTGGGATGCTACTCCCACCAGGAGGGGTTCCTTTCAGTCCTGAACATCCACGTTTATATGGGCTGTCAGGTAGGGTCGTACATCTCCATGTATGCATTGGAGATGGATCGTATCCTCAGTGAGCCGTAGGCCGGGTATGAGGTACTCCCGTATAATTGTCTAGCTACACCCCAAATCCAGGAGAGCCATGGCGACCATGCCTTCCACCATGACGGGGATCGCCAATTTTCCAGGTTGCGGTCCCCATGCGCAACGCCCTGCAATTCAGGCCTATCCATAATCGCATTCCATGTAGGAGCAGTCTTTCTGGAAGCGTCCTTCTTGGTCACATTCCTAACACTGGTCTTGGGGGCCTACAGGCCTGGCATCGGCCTTGGGTAACCTTCTCTTCCCTTGTGGGGAACTCTCTCTCCCTTGGGCATTTCACGGTACTGCTCTTTGGAGTTCGGTCACAGACATCTCGGTCAGCTGTGGACAGGTGGGTGGCAGAGGCCCCTCAGTTCCGTCTTCCAGGCTCCTCCTCTCTTTGGACCCTCTTGCCCCTGTGGGCTGCCCGCCCATTGAGGGTGAACTCTGTTTTCTTCTGCCGCCAGGATTACCGCTGCTGTCAGAGTGGTCGGTCGATGTCGTTGCACCCACTTTTTGGCACCTGAAGGGAGTATCTGTATGAACTGCCCCAAGGCTACCATCTCTGCGAGTTGGGGTTGGGTTAAGTCCTCGGGATTCAGCCATTTCCAACAGTGATCCCTGATCCTTTGGGCAACAGCCCATGGTTGTGCCCCCATGGGGTATCCTTCCTTCTACAGTTTCTGTCAGTACATCTCAGGGCTGATGCTGGTGCTATCTAAAATGGCCACCTTCATCCGATGATACTCCAGTGCATCTCGGGTTGCCTAAATTGCAGTATGCAGTTTGCGCTGGTCCCATTACATAAGGGGCTAATATAGCAGCCCAGTGCTCCTGAGGCCAGTGAGTGGCTGTTGCAGCTCTTTCAAAAGTGACTAAAAAGGCCTCCGGATTATCTCCGGGCCCCATCTTAGTCAAGCAGATGGGTTGCCCTAGTCCGGTGTCATCGAGCCCTCTTCCCCGGAGCGGTGGGGCTTGCGGATCCTTTTAGTTGCACCACAGGAACGACCTGCTGAAACAGACATTCTTGCTGTGCCTGGTGTTGGGTGGTCAGCTCACGGAGCAGCTGTTACTGTTGTTCCTGCTGCTGCGTCATCTGTAGTTGGTGTTGGTGGGTTAGCAGATATATTAGCTGTGATTGTTGCTGTTGGTGCTGGGTCGCTTACTGCTGCTGGTTTTCCACCATCCACTGAAAGAACGTATCCATATCCATCTCTGTACAAACTATACACAGAAAAACCAGAAGGAAGGAGAAAAGGGGGGGTTCTTTCGCCCCACCTTCTCACTCCTGAGACCTTTTAGCAGGCCCTAGATTTGCCCACATTCTCCACCACGTGTGGTGCCATATGCACTCCCCATCACTGGGGTGATCACATTCCGGGGTGCGGACGCTGCCTCCTTGGCCACAAGGGATCTGGCTGTCTCTATAATCCATGAAACTTCAGTCTCCAGGTAACCCCAAGTCCATAAGTGGCCCTGCTCACCGGGCAGCGTGGCCAAACCGCCAAAGTCAATATATATCCCTCAGTTCAAAGTAGTATGGCTTACTAGCTAGAGTCAGTAAATGGCCACCAATCCAGGGCAGTAAGGCCCACTAACCAGAGTCAGTAAATAATAGCCCTCAGTTCAGGGTAGTATGGCTTACTTGCCAAAGTCAGTAAATGGCCACCAGTCCAGCGCAGTATGGCCCACTAGCCAGAATCAGTAAATAGTAGCCTGGGGTGGGAGAGGCCACTCCTGCATCTTCCCTGGGTTACTTCCTACTGCGTTTTGTTTGGATCAATGTCCCATATGGAAGCTGGGTCTTCTAGCTCTCCGGCAGTTGCTTCTCCCTGGAATTCCATGTGGGTTGCACTGTGGCTGTCTCCCGCATCTCCGGTTCTCACCGCTGGGGTGGCTGACTGCAGCAGTTCAGGAGCTCCAGCAGGAGGTCCTTATCCTTTGCTCGTCTGCCCAGACTGAGCTGCTCTGCTGCCTTTTATACTGCTTCAGCACTTGGAGCATGCCCAGTCTGGGTGAAGGGGCGGGATTTCCTCCACCCACAGAGTCTTAGCCACTCCCCCCCTTTCACTGTGAGGTATGTTCTCCACGTCACACTCATTTTATGGGACATTTTATATGCCTTATCACATTCCTCAAATTAGACTTTAAAAACTGTTATTAACTCAAGACAGCAGGTTTGTAAAATTAGTTTTCAATTACAATGGTGTAATGGATAGGAATGCTGACTAGCACCCGGTGATTAAGGGGTTAAACTCAGGTAGTTAGTAAGGGTGTTGGCCATTTGAATTTGAGTGCTGGAATTTGAATTGTATAAGGTACCTTGCTTGCTTCCTTTGTGTGGGAAAGCTAAACCAGGAGCTGAGAGACAGACAGAATGATTTAAACCCAGGCAGGACTACCATGCCTCCAAGGAATTCAGGGCACGGAAGTAGACCGAACAAAGAAAACAGAGTAAATAAAGGGGAAAAAAGTGAATCGAGTCACTATCAGGGTATTTTCTTTATTTTGTGGTTTGGTTTGAACTGCTCTGTGAATCTATGCCTCCCTTCCCCATTTACCATCTAAGCACTGATCCCAGAGATGTTCTCTGCATTTTAATTTGTTTTTCTTAGTTGCTCTGTAACATCTAGCAACCAAGTATGTTTTATCAAGTTTATCTTTTGTTTTGTAATAAAAATCACTTTAAGGTGATGATTTGACTCTTGTGTCCTGGAAGGTAAAGGAGGTCTGTCTGTGTGTGTCTGCATGCCTCAGATTAAGAGGTCAGCTACCAGAGACCGCAGCTTGTTTTTCTCCTTTCTTTTTTCAAGCTCTTCTGGAGGAAAAGAGCTTGGGGTGCCGCTGAGGGTGGGTTCAAGTGTTCACCCTTGGGGTTTAGGGATAAAAATCACTTGATGGTAGCAGCTCGTTTTGTTTGCTTCTCAGAGCCAAGGAATCTGTGACTTTGGGGAGTTTTTGTAAGCAAAACCTGTAGAGGCAAGGGGTTTTCTTCTTTTTGAGTCCCCACCTTCTGCACTTGGGAGTGCCTGAATGGGGAACAGCCCTGACAGATGGTCTACTGGGAAGTTAAATAATGTATCAGTGTCCAATATTTAAGCTTTATCTGCTATCTTGCAAGAGGTTTACATCTACCTTAAATTCTAACACTGAATTCCATATTCAAACAGGAAATAACATTTGAAACCTAAAACTGAAGTTTTATAATAATACAATGAATCATCATTAAATTATAACATTATTGAAGTCAATGTACCCTACATTTCTCTTGTCACACAGGGCTTCAAGGCATTTAGATAAATTTTTAAAAAATCATTCTGACTCTGCTAGCTTTGCACATTGCTAGCCAGTGTAAGTGCACCTCAGAACAGCCTGACAAATCAAAGGGATTAAAATAATTGATTTAAATAGCAAACATTTGTACTTTAGTTATTTTCCTACAGAAACGATCATTTACATTAGTTGGTATATTTTGGTACTTCATTCTGTTAACCAGGAGGATTCGCAATATCTATATACATTTTTAAGCAGCTGCATGGCTTGGCATGTATATTATTCAGATTCTTAATTTTTATTTTATTACATTAGAATAGAAAATGGTAAGTGATGCATAAATTATTGCCAGATGATTAATGTGTTACTCATGGCCTAGTGAAAAGGTGCCTTCAACATGATCAGGATTTATAGACACCCCTGTAATACAAATAGCCAACAACCAGTTGCATTTTGGAATTTAATATTTGCACCATGCACACAAATAGTTTTATATGTTAATAAAATGGATTTAAAGGGTGAATTTCTCAACTCAAAAAAAGTGAACTGTAAACAACTTTCAGGTCACTGAGTAATGTAGTCTTACCTCTAATGTTTCTAGAACAGTTTGCATCACATAGGTCTTTCCACTAGATGTATGTCCATAAATAAAGATGGATGGGAAGCTAAAATGCTGACGCTATTTTGAAAAAAAAAGAAAAAAAAAAAAAGGTTAAAAACTTTTCATACCTAACCTTCTCTTTATTTCAGGAATTCAGAACTCTGGTTCTCCTAGTTTTCTACAAGGACAGCTTTGTTTTAAATTAAGAAATTCAAAAATACATAACTCTCCAATTAAGATGCAATATGGTATTTTATCACTTTGCTTCTATAGTCCTCCCAACCTGAGAACAGAGTTCAAAAAAGGCGCTAAAGCCATCACTGAAACTCCCAGAACACTAAGGCTGTGTCTTCTTTAGGCAAAGGGTGTGTTCTAAACTCAAATTATCTAACAAAGGTAAAATTCTAGTGAAAATAAGGCACTACGTTGGTTTTAACCTCAATCAGTTAACTCGGTGGTTTTCAACCTTTTTTATACCCTCAAATGCTACCACCAGTCACTTCTATCCTCCCCCCTTCCTGCCCCCCGTCACCAGTTTCCTTCTGTACAACCTCTGCACTGTGTTTCTCCCTACCCTAGCCAGACTGCTCTTATTCCCAAAGTTTCCCTCCAGCCTCCCCTCTCCATATCCCCCTTTCCCTCCCTGTGACCCCCCCCAGAGCTTCCATCCATTGCACCACATAAGTCTCGCCTGAATTCCCCCAACCTCCCTCCTGTATCCCCCTCCTGCCCCTGCCTCACACATCCCTGTTCCCCCTCACTCCCACTTATCTGCCCCCGCCCCTCTTCAGCCCCCTCCCAACTCCCCCAGGGCTGGCTCCCCCCCCACCCCACACAAGCTGGGAGCTGGCGACAGCTCCCCTGTGCCCTGGACGAGGATCACACCAAGCTCTGCTGGGAGCAGCCCAGGACCAATCCCTCTCCCTACACTCCCAGAGCACTGCTCCGGGGGGGGGACAGGGGGAGGGAGGGGGGGGAGAGCTCTCTTACCTGTCGTCGTTTCCCCCCCCCGCCAGCACTGCCCTTCCTGGGGCAGGGAGGCCAGGCTGAGGGCACTGCCCAGGGGAAGGCTCCTGGGGAGCAGCGTGACTGACCCTGCTGGAGATGCCCCCTCCCAGCTGCAGCCTGCGCTCCGGGGACCCAGCAGCAGCTCCTGCCAAGACTCAGGGATCAGGCCTGAAACCTGGCCCCAGAGTCCCCACGAGCAGCAGCTATGAATTGCTTCTACTGCAGGGGCCAAGCCCAGCCCAGCCCTGGTTCTCAGAGCCCCTGCTGGTGGGGCCTAGCAAGCAACCCGGAGTGCTGTAGCCCCTGCCTCTGGGGGCCCTCCCACCCCTGGGCTCAGGCAGCATCCCCCATATCAAGGCAGCATCACACAGAGAAGTCAATGCAGCGCTGGGCACAGGGAGAAAAGAATCCTGGGGAGAGGAGAAGGGGGGTTTTCTGGGCAGACTGGGCCTTGCTCCAGTGTCCCGCCAAGCCAGTCATCAAAGCATGAGTGTGGCCTGGCAGTGTGCCACGGCCTGATAACCAGCGGTCCGTGGCCCAGCACCAGTTCGTGGACCAGCAGTTGGGAACCACTGCCCCTGCCTCACTGTGTTAATTCATAAGAAAACAACAACTGGGATTTTACCTCAAGTTAGCAGATCATTTTTCCTCCAGAGAAGACATGTTCTTAAGGACTGGATTCTAACCCCTTATTCATGTTGAATAATAGCATCTTGAGAAATAAGCATCACTGATAACCATGGCACTAGTTCAGTTCACAGTACTGTTCAATATGTGAAAAGATCTCAGACTCCAGTCTTAAGAAAATATTTGCCTGTAGTGCAGCCCATTAAGGATACATCACCACTACACAAAAATAAATCATATAGGATCTATAGCCTCAAGTTCATATTACATCTGTTAAAACACACACACTCACACTCACACTCACACTCACACTCACACTCACACTCACACTCACACTCACACTCACACTCACACTCACACTCACACTCACACTCACACTCACACTCACAAATGTGAAGAACAGGAAGAGAGCTCAGAAAGTCACCTAATCCAGTCCCTGCTCTCAAGGCACGATGAAGCATTATCCAGACCAGTGGTTCTCAACCTTTTCAAATGATTATACCTCTGTAAAGAGTCTGTTTTATGTACCTTAAGTTTCACCTCACTTAAAAACTAGATGCTTATAAAAATCAGATATTAAAATACACACTATTACAGAAAAAATGCTTACTTTCTCATTTTTATCATAAAATTTATTATAAATCAATTAATTTCAGTGTGATACTTGACTTTTTCATTTGGAGAGACTGTCTGAAGCTTGACACCCTCCCCCCACTTACTGGGATTCAAGAAGGTAACTTAGCTTTACCAGGTGCTCTGTGGTGTGAGACTCCAGGCAACTGCCCTGCTTACCACCTCCTAATGCTGGCCCTGCACTTGAGACCTCCCTTACTCATCCCATGACCCCTGTGGGAGCTGCAACCCCCAGGCTGAGTTGAGTACCCCTGGAACACCTCTGAGTACACCCAAGGGTATACGTGCCCCTTGCTGAGAATCACTGGTCTAGATTGGGGTGGGCAAATACCGGCCTATGGGCTGGATCCAGTCCACCAGGGTTAGCTCCTAGCCAGTCACAGCAGCTGTATTTACCTGCACAGCCACAAGTAACAGCGATTGCAGCTCCCATTGGCCATCGATCATTTCCATCCAAAGAGACCTGCAGGAACCAATGTCCCAGTCCACATCACTTCCTGCTGCTCCCATTGATCAGGAACAGTGATCTGCAGTCCATGGGAACTGCAATCGCCAGTACCTGTGGCCATGCAGTTAAATATAGCGGCAGGCGGCCTGCCAGGGGCTAACCGCTACTATGTTATCGTTCACCCACCATCCAGACAATCTCTGATTCGTGTTTGTCTACAGCTCAAAACAAAAAAGCATCACTATATAATATACACCACATAAGATACCACATGGCTAGAACAGAAGATATTGGAACAGGGGAGTAGACAGAAGAACAGAGAAAAACAGTGGGGAGGCAAATCTTCTCATCCCTCATACATAAAACTACGATTGTTTACCTAATACAGTAGTATTTGTTCAGTACAGGTTGTACCTCTAAAAACTGGCACTCTCTGATCCAGCCAGCATCTGTGGTCTCTCAAGGACCATGGATGCCCCTGGACCAGAGAACCTGGGAGTCTAAGGGCAAGAGGGATAGCTGGGCAAGGCATCATGGTTGGCAGCTGGGGACAGCGTTGGGCTGAGGCTGAAGCCCCAGCCCCACGGCTGCACAGGGCCAGAGCCCCACAATAGGGGTACATCTAGACTGAACGCTTCTTTTGAAAGAAGCTTTTTTGAAAGAGCTCTTTCAAAAGAGAGCGTCCACACCTCAAAACCGGATTGAAAAAGCGATCTGCTTATTCGAAAGCGAGCATCCAGACTGCATGGATACTCTCTCGAAAGAAAGCCCTGATTGCTATTCACAGAATGGCCACCAGGGCACCTGTTTTTTTTTCGTTGGCAGCTTCTTTCAAAAAAATGTCCCTGTTCTGCATCCACACACACCTTTTTTGGAAAGAGCTCTTTCAAAAAAGGCATTCTTCCTCGTAATTTGAGGTTTACCATGTCGAAAAAACCCTGTGTTCTTTTGATTTAATTTTGAAAGAATGTGATTGCAGTGTGGATGCAGGTGAAGTTTTTTCGAAAAAACAATGTAGTCTAGACATACCCTAGGAGGCTGAGCCTGCGGTCAGTTTTACAGACACTATCTCAGAGTCTTATGGGCAGCAATAAAGCTATCAAGAATCATGTTTCATGTTGTTTCTGTTGGGAAAGCACCTGCACAACAGCAGACAAATACCAGAGTTATCCACACGAGAAGGCCACCCAAGAAAAGCAGAGCTATGAGAAGAGCAAGGATCTTTCCTATCACTACCTTGCAGCAGCCAAACATGACTAGCAGTGGAGAGCCAACTAACAGCAGCCCACAGCAAAAAATTAGCTATAAAGCTTCTGCTTGCTTAAGACAGCTAACGTTTTCAAGTTTATTAGACACATATTAGAGAAGACTGATATGAAAGATGCATAATATAAGATCTCAAATTACAAATATAGTCAGCTAGCCTAACTCAGAGTAACAATGCACTGAAGTCTGTTACCAACCCACCCATAACAAAAAAAATTATAGTACAACGTCTGTGATCTACGCAAAGGCACAATACAGAAAGAGTTACCTTGCCAAATACTGACAACAGTGATGACACCTGGGATTCTCGACAGGGCACCATACTTTCCAAGTGAAGTAAGGTAGCTTCTGGATACTCTGGATGTTCAAAATTAGGCATTTTGATTCACGTTTCTGTCACCAGTCAGCTAATTGTATATGCATGTCACCTTCCAATAGGAAAAAAAGAACGAAGTGATGATCTGGAAAATAAAATGTTGTATTTGTTCATATATGGAGAAATAAAGTAAAAATAAATAAGAGGTGACAATCTTTCATTACAATCAGACTTTTTACCTAACAGGAATGATGACTATTAATATCATGGTAAAACCCAAAGACCTCATTCAGCACTGGGACCCAGTAATGCTAGTTTTATAAGGAAATAAAAGCAAAAGAGACAATAACTGCCCTAAAGGTTTACAATTTTAAGACAAACAAAAAGGAGAGGTTGTGGATGCAACAAATGAGCAATGAACATGGTGAAAAGCGGTCATGACTTTGCTAGATACATGGACTGCAGGTTTGTTTGTTTTAACTTTACTTTTTGAGGGTAAAGGTGGAAAGAAAAAGATTAGGGAAAGAAAAGGAGAATAGTCTCAGCTGGTCATCTGCTTAGCCACAATCAACAAGCTGAGATTAGTAAACATCACAGCAAAAACCAGGTTTCAAGAAGAATATGAAGGATAAAAGAATGATTCTTCATATATTATGTTAAGCATCAGGGACAGCATAGGCGAAAGCACAAAGGTTTTTAACAAGCAGCTGTCTAATGGGTGATAAAGGATGGGAGCACTAGCAGAGTAAAAACATCATAATAGGCTGACATAATAGGTTACTAAATCAGTAAGATAGGAGGGGCTAAATTAAGAGAGAACTTTAAAGCAGAGGTCAGCAACCTATGGCTTGCAAGCCAAATACGGCTCATTAGGGAGCCAGATATGACTCTTTTGGAGCCCCAACTCAGCTGCCTCCCAGCTCCTGCGGCAGCAGTGAGCCAGAGCTGGCATTACAGCCTTATGACCCCTACAAGACTGGAACACCAGCACCAGCTTCCTGTGGGGGGAAGGGGTGGGAGTGGGGAAAGCCCTGAGCCTTCCTGTCAGATCTTGCATGTGGGGAACAGACAGAGTGAAAAATGGCTCCATGCACCATCCTTCCCCCCCGGCTGTGCGCCATTCTCTTTCCCTTGCGAAGCACTTCATGCAGGCTTCCCCTGTGAATCCTGTCTAAAGACTTCCTTCCAGCACATGGGAGCAGCAGGAGGCTGTGTTACACTCAGTGTGAAAGCACATAGTGCCCCCCAACCCTCATGCCCAGACCCCAAACTTCCCCTCACTCAGCCCCCCTCCCGGCTAGACACCCTGCCCCTAGCCCACTCCTGCCCCCGACCAGTCAGCCTGTCCTCAGCCCATCCCCCCCACAGACCCCAACCTTGTGTCCTGTACCCCCCCCACAACCCAACCTTGCACCGAGTCCATCATACACCCAAATCTCCTGCCCTGAGTCCCTCATGCACTTGCATGAAGACTCCTGCACCACCACATCGCCAGCCCCCTGCCATAAGATTGACAAAAGACAGCCTGAATGCGTTCATGAAGCGGGATTTGACCAGTTATGATGTAAACTAGAAGAAATGTGCAAAAAAATGCAGCAACGGAAGTCCCATTAAATAAAGGCCGCGAGTACAAGGTTTCGTTTATGCTATTAATCATTATGTCAATTATCAATAATATTAAATTGTATATTTTCAGTCATGCAAATGGGCATTCTTATATGGCTCTTTGTTGATCATTTGTTTAGAATTTTGAGACAGTTTGGCAGTTTGGTTTGAAAAGGTTGCGGACCACTGCTTTAAAGGTACTACAAGAAGTTTTTATTTTGTGTAAAAATTAAGGGGGAGCCAGCTGACAACTCAAACTAGGAATTAACATGATCAGAATGATGAACCAGAAATGTGGTCTTTAATTTGAATAGACTCAAGGCAAGCAAAAGTTGCAGCAAACAGGTCAACATGAGGACTGTGATGAGAGTCTTCACTGAGCAGAGAAAAGAGACAAAAGGCTAGATTTTCAAGATCAGTGTTTAAAAAAAAAAGGCAAGATTAAAAACATAGTGGCCCCATCAAAGATCACACCTAAACTACACTGCCTGAGTGACAGGGAGAACAGCAGTGTTGTATATGCCGATAAACGAAGATGGCCAGGTGGGAGAACTTGTGAGGAAAGGTCAAAATCTCAGGTTTTGGCCATGTTTAGTTTAAAATAATGACTGAACATCCAGGAAGAGATGTCAGAAAAAACAACCTGAGATAGGACTGGATGAAGCAAGATACCTCATTAGCTGAGAGGAGGATCTGTGATTTATCAATGTAAAGATGATACACTAAGAGCTTTACAAACATTAAAATACCCACAAGGCAAATCTTTTTTATGAGCAATGAAAGGAGAGCACACAGCATCCCTGTTTCTGCACTGGGAAATGGGAAACCAAGCTGTCCTGATTCTCAAGATTTGCCTCCCATTTTTCTACCATTAAAATGTAGAAACTGCATCTTGACACCACACTACAGGTCGAACCTCTGTAATGTGGGATTCCCTGGTCCGGCAACATCTGTCGTCCGGCAGGACCACAGATATTCCAGTGCCAGAGAGTCCTGGTGGAGGGCTGACAGCTGGGTTCCCCACAGCTGGGCTTCCTGGTGCCCTGCATCTGGACAGCCAGGCACAACCCAGCAGGGCTGGAAGCCCAGAGTGCCACAGCAGGGCTGCCCAAGGGGGCCAGGAGCCCAGCATACAGGGAGCTGGGCTGACCATCATAGTAGGGAAGGAAGGAGGTGGTGGGACCAGCGAGGCTGGTGACAAGAGGGATACTGCCAAGAGGCTGGTCCAGCAAAAACCCTCATCCAGGACTGGTCAGGTCCCGAGAGTGCCAGACCAGGGAGATCCAACCTTCATTTGCATGGCTATATCATGACATCACAATAGTGCTCCAGGACAATACAATCACGTCATTGTGCCATCTCCTAAAGCAGTGGTCTCCAACCTTTTTACACCCAAGATCACTTTTTAAATGACAGAACAAGCCAAGATCTACCGCCCCTCCCTCTCTGTTCTCCTCCTCTCCATCACTTGCTATCCCCAACCCTTACACTGCTGCTTTTTTCCCCCAATTCTTCTGTAGGAAGAAGTTTTTCCAACATTTGGCCTGTCTAGACTTGACCAAATGTCAGAAAAACCCCTTCTTTTGGAAGCCCCCTTATTCCTCGTGGAAAGAGGAATATAGGGGTGACCGAAAGATCATGTTTGCTCTTCCACTAAAAGAAGTAGAAGAACAAACGCATCCCTGGATGCAGAAGAGTTTTTCTGGGGTATCTCCGGAATCCTGAAAAACTCCTGCAGTCTAGACATACCCTCGCTGGGTTGAGACAGGATGTGTAGGCTCCGGGGTGGGAATGAGGAATTTGGGTGCGGGAAGGGGTGAGAGGTGCAAGCTCTGGGAGGAAATCTGGATGCAGGAGGAAGTGGATAAGGGAACACTGGCTTGGGGAGGGAGTTCCAGGCCGGGCAGCGTTGGGGTCAGATGTAGGGTTAGGGTACTAAGTAAGCCACAGACTTCTGGATGTGAGGGTTCAGCAATTTGGGTTGGGGTACGTGAAGGGCTCAGGGCAGGGGGTTCCAGTGTATGACAGGCTGAGATCTAGGGTTTGGGGGAAAGGGGAGTGCAGAAGTGTCATGATGCTGTGGCAAGATGGGGGCTTGGCCCCAATTGGGGGTTTGTTGGCCAGGCTTCATTTTCAAATAAAATACTATGTCAAACACAAAAAGTTTCTGCATTGTCTTTATTTCTGAGAAGGGTAGGGAACTTGTATGGACAGGGTGCCAGTGGGGACAGGTTTCTGCGGCTGGGGACGGGAGAGGGGACAGGGGGACGGGAGGGCAGGTTTCTGAGGCTGAGGAGTGGAGAGAGGGGACAGGGAGCTGGAGAGAGGGGGCAGTGGAGGCAGAGAGTCCCCTGCTATTGCCTCCTCCCAGGATTCTCCCCCCCACCCTCCCGACAGAAGTCGGCACATGCCTCCCGCAGCGCAGCCAAACCTTCGCAGGCGCCTGCCCCAGGGCCAAACCCCCCTCCCGCAGCGTGGCCAACCCCCCCCCCACGGCGTGGCCAAACCGGGCGCCTGCCCCAAGGCCAAACCCCCCTCCCACGGCGCGGCCAACCCCCCCACCCTGCGGCGTGGCCAAACCCCCGCGGGCACCTGCCCCGGGGCCAAACCCCCCTCCCGCAGCGGTGCCAAACCCCCGCGGGCACCTGCCCCGGGGCCAAACCCCCCTCCCGCAGCGGGGTCAAACCCCCGCGGGCACCTGCCCCGGGGCCAAACCCCCCTCCCGCAGCGCGGCCAAACCCCCGCGGGTGCCTGCCCTGGGCCAAACCCCGGGGCCGACCCCCGCTCCCACGGCGCAGGGAAAGCCCTGCGCTCAACTCACCCCTCCGGCGCCGGCGGTGCAGGGAAGCCGCCGCACTCCTCCTCTAGGGCCGACACCCTCTCCCCCAGCACGCAACAGAGCTATGGGAGGGGAGCAGCCCGCACACTTCCGGAACCCCCGGAAGTGACGCGGGCTTCAGACAGGACTTCCGTCCACCCCGTGGGAAGCCGGCACTACACTAGAGGTAGATAGTGGGGCTTCTCGGGGGATGGGGGGAAAATGGAGGGTAGGGGTGCCCGAATGCCTCGCGATCAACTGGTCGAGTCCTTGCGATTGACCAGTCAATCGCGATCGACGGGTTGGTGACCACGGTCCTAAAGGCACTCTACTATATGCCACTAAAAACACAGGACTCATCAGATAACTGACCCTGCAGCTCAAGACTTTGCTGCAAGCTTCCAACAAGATGGTTACTTTATCACTGGCACCCATGCAATAACCCCCTCAGTCTCTGGGGATGCAATTCACTCATGCACCCCTGCTCCAGCCAGCACCCTGTGATTGTCAGGGCAGGAGGGGAATCGCTGTGGCCATTACCCGCCCCACCCCCCGCCACACACAGACACACACGCACACAGCAACGCCGCCCAGACCCACACCCGCCGCATTAGGTGGGAAGAAGCGGAGTAGACATGAAAACATGCCCCAGCTCCGCCCACGCTTTAACCCAACAGGCAGCGGCACTCCCCTGAAGCGGACAGCCCCAGCACGGGCAACCCACACTCCATGCCCAGCGCGCCGCAACTCCTCCCTCCCTCCAGGTCCTGCCGTGTTGGGTCAACCCTGACTCTGTCCACGGCTCAGGCCCTCCACTGACCCAGAGCCCTGTCACCACCGCAGCTCTTCTCACAGCGCGCGGGCCTAAGGAGGACGCGCGCGCACTCTCCCTTCTCCCCCCGCCCCCCGCAAACGTCCGCCAACAGACAGAACCGGACACTCACCCCGAACCCCAACCGTCACGCTGCTTTCGCGGGCGGGGACTCCGAACCAAGCGCCCGCCTTTGCGCACGCGCACATTGCTCCTATGGTTACCCGAATGCGCAAGCGCCAACTCTGCACATGCGCGTTAGGAAATTGAAGTTTCCCCTGGTACCGACGCCCATACTGTGCCCGCTCCCAAGCGTAATGCCAGAAATTTGTGTGGCTTAGGCCTTGGCGGCGCAGCCGAACAAGAACAGTGGGGGGAGGGGGAAGTCGCTATCGTGGAAGAGCCGCCCCAACCCTGGAACGCCCCAGCCCTCAGCGCTGCCCGGGGTTCCAGCGGTGATTTAAAGGGCTGCTGACCCTCTTGAAATGCTGGCCCCCAGGCAAATGCCCCTTGCCCCCTCTCCCAGAGCCCGAGGGCAGTGGATGTTGGGAATCAGGGAGGAACAGCCGCAGAGAGAAGAGGAGCAGTAGGATGGCAGAAGACAAGGAGGAGCCTGGGGACAGGGCTCTCCTGACTATCTAGGCCAGGGGTGGGCAATAATTTTTGAAAGGGGGCCACTCCAAGATTTTGGAAAAAGTAGTCGAAGGCCTGGCTCTTCCGCGATATTAATGGAGGAGGTGCAAGGTCTGGGATGGAGGCTGGGTGCAGAAGGGAGCTTGGGGTAAGGGATTGGGGTGCAGGAGGGAGAATGGGTAAAGGAGGTGGTTGTGACCTAATGGAGGGGACTGGGATGCAAGGTTTTAGGATGTGACCTAGGGTAGGAGTGGATTATGGTCTGGTGCAGGAGATTGGGGGGGGGGGGGGGGCAGATCTGGGAGGGAACATGGGTACAGGAGGGGGACAGGAATGGGGGGGGGGAGAGTTGGGGAAGGGAGGAGCTGGAGCGCCAGAGGCAGGCTCTGGCCAGGAGACTCAGCAGACAAAACTACCTACCTGCAGAGCTTAAAATATTTCTCTGCCAGCCAGCTTGCTCTCCTGGCCATGTGTTTATGTGAATAACAGCTGGAGGGGAAGGGGTGGGCGTGGTGCTTCCTGATTGCCTGTTATTCAGACAGGCTGCTCTCATTGGCCAGTTTCTGGCCAGAAACCAGCTAATGGGATTGTGCTGGGGGCAGGGGCACTGCCTGAAGCTCACCCCTCCCTCTTTCCAGGATTACAGTTTTGCAAGGGAAAGAGGGTGAGATAGCCACGTTTCTGAACGGCCTGCTGGGCAAGCAGGGGAGCTGCCTGGGTCTCCCTGGTGCCCCCGTGAGCCAGATCTGGTGGGATGGGCTGTATTTTTCCCAGGCCTGATCTAGGTGGTCACTTAGGGCACCAGGCTTTAAGGATTGCTAAACTAGATGGCAGTGATTTTTTTTTCCTTTAAACAAAGTTATCTCTATGACGGGGTAAGGTCACAGAAGATCCCTTGGGTGTGCCCCCCAGAGTACTGACATGGCCGCTGCCACTCACCTACCTGCTCTTTGGGGCTTCTCACCTGCTAGGCTAGCTCCACTTTTCTGCCCTGAGCCAAGGTCCCAAGCTCATATCCCTACTACCCCCCACCCCCCGTGAAGCAGTACCAACACTGAACCTCTTCAGGTCCAAGGAGAGTGCAGTTTGGGGCCCAGCTTCCTGGGATACCACTCCCCCAAATGGGATCAAAATCCCCAATTAATTACTTGGGTGAGCCCTCTTTAACAATGAAAGGGGGAACGTGCACACTGATTGCTCCCCCAGGTAATAATTGTTTACACTGGGCTTGATAGTAAGCAAAAGTGATTTTATTAAGTACAAGCAATAGGATTTAAGTGGTTATAAGTAAGAATAGGCAGCATAAAGTAGATTACAAACTCAAAAGTAACAGAAAACGCTTAGCTAATTCTGACACACAAATCCTCAGCACAAACTTACTAAAAACTCACCTTAAAACTGTTTCTGTTCCAGCTGCACCTTCAAAACCAGGACATTTCCACTTCCCCTAGAGTCTCTGGTTCACCCTCCTTGGGGGTGTCCAGCCAGCCCAAAGACCTAGACTCCTCTTTGTCTATTCTTTTAAAGAATTCCCTTATTGTATGGGGAGTCATCTGGCCCCTCCCAACCATCACTGCTAAGCCTTAAGGACAAAAGGCAATAGCATATGATTGCCCAGACACTGAGGCCCCACTTGATGCTTTTCCATTTACATATTTAAAAAACAAAATATTCCCTACTCCATATGTCTAATTTTACACACAAGAGTGATACATACACCAAAATAAACAGAACCAGTGGATTATGACATGAAGATTGACAGGTTACATGAAATAATTTGCTCAAAACACCTGTGAACAAAATATATTTATGTCCGGAAGTCCATTTCATAAAGCATGGGGTGATGGTCCATCACATTCTCCTAAACCAAAATATCCAATATTATACTTGTAAAATAGTGCATCATTGCCATGTCAGAAACTGAGTTATTGTTTATTTCACATCGTAAACACAGCTGTGCATGAAAATACAGATGGCAAAGCTTCAAAAGAGTGCCACCGGTGTTTGCTGCCTGGTGGTGAGGTCTGGCAGTTAGTCATTCTCAGTAGCCCACTCATACAGTTCATCGAGTGCTAGAACTGGAAGGGACCTCAAGAGATCAAGTCCAGTCCCCTGCCCTCATGGCAGGACCAAGAACTGTCGAGAATAGATCATCCCTGATAGATATCTATATAACCTGTTTTTAAATATCTCCAGTGATGGAGATTCCACAACCTCCCCAGGCAATTTATTCCAGTGTTTAACCACCCTGACAGAAAGCTTTTCCTAATGTCCAACCTAAACCTCCCTTGCTGCAATTTAAGCCCATTGCTTCTTGTCCTATCATCGGAGAACAAGGAGAAAAATTTTTCTCCCTCCCCTTTGTAACACCCTTTTAGGTACTTGAAAACTGCTCTCATGTCCCCTCTCAGTCTTCTCTTTTCCAAACTAAACATATCCAATTATTTCAGTCTTCCTCGTATATCATGTTTTCTAGATCTTTAATCATTTTTGTTGCTCTTTTCTGGAACTTCTCCAGTTTCTCCACATCTTCCTTGAAATGTGAAGCCCAGAACTGGATATAATACTCCAACTGAGGCCTAATCAGTGCAGAGTAGAGTGGAAAAATCACTTCTCATGTCTTGCTCACAACATTCCTGTTAATGCATCCCAGCATCATGTTTGCTTTTTTTGCAACGGTATTGCACTGTTGACTCATATTTAGCTTGTGGTCAACTATAACCCCTAGATCCTTTTGTATAGACTGTCACTAGATCCCTCTTAGACTGCCGCTTCCCATTCAGTATGTGTGAAACTGATTTTTCCTTCCTAAGTGGAGTACTTCATTCTATTTACCTCAGACCATTTCTCTAGTTTGTCCAGATTATTTTGAATTACGACCCTATCCTCCAAAGCACTTGCAACCCATCCCAGCTTGGTATCAACTGCCAACTTTTAATAATCGTAGTCTCTATGCCATCATCTAAATCGTTGATGAAGATATTGAACAGAACCAATCCCAAAACAGACCCCTGCAGAACCCCACTTGTTATGCCCTTCCAGCGTGATTATGAACCATTAATAACTCTTTCAGTTGAGTCAGTGTTGATCGCTGCTTCGTGAAAGCTGGTCACTGACCCGCAACAGTTCTGCCATGTTACAGGCTGTGATCCCAAAGATGCTGTTCCCACAGAGAATTTGCCTTGTGTTGGATTTGGGTTTTAACAAGACTGTAAAAGAAGAATCACAAGTACCTATAAGATTAAGATTATTAGTTGTGTATTTATTGTAGGGCTTTATTAAAACCCTGATTTTTGAACCCTGCTAATGTTAACAAACACCACTTAACATATACAAAATGTTTAAATAGTTTTAAGTGAATGTTGAAAAGATAAATACATTAAAATTCACCTGAAAAAGCAAAGTTCTAGATATTTACACAAATCAATGGCCTAAATCCAAAAGAATTACAACTCAAAAACAAACTTCATTCAATATCAAAAAATAAAAAATTTTCATAGCTTCCCAAAAATCAGTTCCTTTGGAAGAAAGACAGATGCTACAGTTTATAGCGCTGACAAGAAAAACTGCAACTATAATAACTACAACTCAAAATGACTAAAATTTTTAATTGTCAACTACTGGGTGGTTTACCCTATACAGTTCAAATGTTTTAGGATTAATGAAAAGTGTGGGGAAGGAACAATAAAATATTTATATTTACATTGTTTATTTAAAATGCCAAGTAAATAAAGGTAAAATTTCATTCTAGAACTTCTAATTTTTCTCTATATTGAATGTGGGGTGCACCAAGGTCTTAGTTCACCTATGACACTGAAAACTCTTGGGCCGGCCCTACCTGGACATGACAGCTGGGTAGAGTTGCCAACTTTCTAATTGCACAAAATGAACACCCTCCTTCCGGCCCCTTTTACTCCATCCCCCTTTCTCTGTTACTAGTTCTCCCCACCATCACTCATTTTCACCAGGCTGGGGCAGAGGATTGGATTGAGGGGTGCAGGCTCTCGTGTGGGTAAGAGGACTCTGACTAGAAGTGTAGACTCTGGGATGGGGGGCGAAGTGTGGGGGGGGGAGGGGAGTTGGGCTGTGATCAATGGTTTCAGAAGGTGGGAGTGGGCTCAGACAGGGACTGGGGTGCAGAAGGGGAACAGGCTCTGGGTGGTGTTACCTTGAGCAGCTTCTGGTAACAGCAGCATGGTCTCCCCTCCGGATCCCAGGCAGAGACATGGTCTGCACGCAGAGACATGATCAGGTAGTTCTGCATGTGGCCTCTGCCTGCAGACACCTCCCCCCAGCTCCCACTAACCCTGGTTCTTAGGCAATGGGAAAAGCAGAGTCAGCACTCAAGGAGAAGGGAGTGCATGAAACCACCATGGCTATCACTCTGCCTAGGAACCAAGGGACATACCACTTCTAGGAAGGTACAGGGAGTCTGATAGGAAACCTGCCAGCCCCACACCAACTGGACTTGTAATATCCCACTCAGTAATGCTCACCAGAGCTGCCAGGCATGGGCAGCAGGTAGTGTAGGCAAGGGAAGGCACTGCCTTCCTAAGACAGCCTACATGCCCCAGCCACCAAGATGGCTGGGGCCATGGCAGGCATGGCAGCCCAGTTTTCCCAGCCATCAGGAAGGCTGGAGGCACAGCAGCCCAGCTCCTCACCCACCAGGGAGGGATGGGGCAGTGTTGTGGCAGTCCAGCTCCCTGGCCACTGAGGAGGGCTGGTGCCAGGGCCACAGAACAGCAGCCCCAGCCCTCCAGGTGGATAGGAAGGATTGGGCTGGGAGTGGGCAGGGCCTCAGGCAGAAAGGGCGGGCATGAGCTGGGGCTTGCCTTCCCCAGCTGGGCCTTCATCGCCACCTATGCTTCCAGGATCCCATTTTAACTGGGTGTTCTGGTCAAAAACCAGACACCTGGCAACCATCAGTTGGGAATGGGATGGGGGAAGAAAGGGGAGCATCTGGGAATCAGCCAAGGTGAGTGGAAGATGAAGAAGTGAAGATGAGGAGCAACTGGGAGACTGGATGCAGAACAGATGGGGATGATACCTGGCAGAATGAACCAGCTGGGAGGCTTCTCAGAATTTTCATACAATCTTTGAGTGATTGATTAAAGAGATATTGAGTACTGAAGTCACCATTTGTAAAGTCTGGTGCTACATCCAGGGAATCAGGCAGACTCTGATGAGACTGTGCCCAGCCCTGGCACATACTGGGCCCAGGGCAGCAGGAGAAGAGGGAAGGATGCTGTCTTTCTTCAGCTTTGTGTCAGAGTTCAGCCCAGGCTGCACTTTAGATTGAAAATGCATTTGAAAACTATGGTGACTTATAGATTACAAGGGCTACATTACTCTCACCACTGGAAGTCGAGCGCATTTGGATATCTGTGCTGAAAGCCACTTTACAATAATTCCTCTGTTGTGAGGAAGAAGTTATAGTTTATTTAAGAAGCCTTCCATCACCAAGATAGATATTTATGTTGCTGCGCAACAGTCGGACCTGAATCTGAAGTTGTTTGGTTGTGATTGCCAGCAACTGTGGAGCCTAAAAAGAATTGAGATGAAAGATGGACAAAATCATGGGTCTATATTAAAATTTAACTAATTCCTTGAGTTTTCAGTTTAACTCCTGTCAACTCCCTATTGAGTTTAAAGATAAATGTGTGTTAAGTCTCCATTTATTAATTCAGTGTTTAGAACTGGGAGTAACTTTGCTTTATGGGGGTGAGGAGACAGGGAGGAAGAACTATAAGAAATTAGAAGAACTGCTGCACTAGCTACTATATCAGTGTCACAGATAGGCTCTAGAGATATTTGCATCTGCTTTGTTGCTAACACATTCTCTGAATGTTACAAACAGCATGAAACTAAAGGAAAATCACTCTGCAGTATTCCCTAAATATTTATATTTACCAATATGAAATCTACCATATGAGAGAATCTGCCTGTTTGTTCAAGAACTCCTCTTAAATGGTAAGAGCTAGAACTGCCAAATTCAATATACAGCTTTCTTGTATCATAACTTAAAGCAAGGTAAGAGTTTGGCTGTGCCAGAAACACGGGATGTGCCTGGAAAGGGATTGCTTCTCATAAAACCATACAGGAAAGAGACTAAATCACCAGGTAGGTGAATGGGGCTAGCTGGAGGTGTACCCCCTCCGGGAATGCCCTACCCCATAGCCTCTCATCCCCAGGTGCCTTTTTAGGGAGGATACGGGGAGGCTAAAGCTCCTCCCTCCCCGATTCCTGGCTGTGTAGCGGCCATGGAGAGGTGCTTCTCACCTGGCCCCAAGCTGCTGTGGTGAGAGAGGACTGGTATAGTCCTCTCTCACCAGGGTAGCTTGCATTCCGAACCCCTCATCCCTAGCCCCACCTCAGAGCAATTATTTAAATGAAGTATGTCATTTTCATTTTATTTTCCAAAAAACAAAAGTTAACTGAGTTAAGGACATGAGCAATGCTAGATAAATCTTCTAGTATATAATACAACTACCTTTTATAAAATAACTGAAGATTTAAAATGCTGTTTCCATAAATGAAAAATTGTATTAAATTTCAATATGGTGTTAGAAGTTTAAATGCAATAACGTAGGGCTAGTTCATGAGAACCAAGATGTAATACTCACTCTCCAGTTTAATTTCACTGCCTAAACTCAGTGAAATGCAAAACAAGTGTACAAAATCAGATTTGTTATACTCAAGGGTCACACAAAAAAACATACAAGCCTAGTAAACCCAGGCAAAGTGTGGGGTGAGCCAACAGGAAATACAGTTCTCTAGGCATATGTGTTAAAAATAAATAAATCCAGAATGAAGTTAGGAAGAGGAATAAAAAAGTAGTTTCTCTCCTTTTATTACATTTTTGACTCTCTGCAATCTGGCTTCTGTCCCTTGTATTCCACTGAAAAACACTCACACTAAAAACTCTAATGACATCTCCTAATTAAAGCTAAGAACCTGTATTCCATCCTTGCCATCTCTCTTTGACCCAATTAACCATGCTCTTCTTGAAATCTTGTCCTCTCTTGGCTTCTATGAGTCTATCCACACCTCTCAAATTACTCCTTCAGTGTGCCCCTAAGAGCACCCTTCCAACTGCCCTCCAATTTTCTGTGGGGGTTCCACAGGGCTTTGTTCTTGGTACCCTTCTCTCTTCCCTTTACTGCTTATCTGCAGGTGATCTCATCCACAAACAAATTCAGTTGCCATCTGTATGTGGACTACTCACAGATCACCTCTGTGCTCCGACCTCTCTTTGAATCCCTCCATGGACTTCTCATGTCGGTTGCATCAAACAAACTGCATGTCTTCTCTTCCAAGGCTCTATGCCAGGGGTGGGTAATAATTTGTTGACGGGGGCCACTCCAAGATTTTGGAAAGTGGCCGAGGGCCACATCTTTCAATTATATTAATGGAGATGTGGGGACTGGAATGGAGGTTAGGTGCAGAAGGGAGCTTGGAGTAAGGGACTGGGGTGCAGCAGGGAGACTGGAGTCTGGGAGGGAGTTGGCATGAAGCAGGCGGTTGCGACCTAGGGCAGGGGACTGGAGTGCAGGGGTTTGGGATGTGACCTAGGGCAGAAGGGGATTGTAATGTGGGGCAGGAGATTGGGGTGTTAGATCTGGGAGAGGGTATGGATGTAAGAGGGGGACAGAGGGTTTGGGTATGTTGAGTCAAGGGAGCAGAGAGTTGGGGCAGGAAAGGGCTCGGGTGCCAGAAGCAAGCTGTGGCCAAGAGACTTACTTGTCAGCTGCCAAACTAACCTGCCTGCCTGCAGAGCTTAAAATGTTTCCCAGCCTGCTTGCCTGGCCATGTGCTTCATGAATGGGACTGAGCCCAGGAGAAGGGATGTGAGTCTTCTTAGCTGCCTGTTATTCTAAGAAGCAACTCCCATTGGCCGGTTTCTTCAAGAAACTGGCCAATGGGAATGTGCCGGGGGCAGGGCAGCTCCTAAAACTCCCCCCCTCCCCTCTAGTTTCAAAATAGAAAAGGAGCCCTGCAGCCGCATTTCTGCACGGCGCACAGGGCTACAGGGCAAGCAGGGGAGCCTGCCTGGGGCTCCCTGCTGCCTCCGCGGGCCGGATCTGGTGGCTTGGCAAGCCGTATCTTGCCCACTGGCCATATTTGCCCAGGCCTGCTCTATGCAGTGAATCCCCACCCTAGTTATCTCATTCACCACTGTGCTATCAGTGTTTGCCTCCAATTGGACCATGATGCCAGCTTCCATTTCCCATTTGTTAAATTTTTAACTCCTGTATGATTTCTCCCATGCTTCCCCACACACTTGGGAGTTGCTCTCCATGAAGATTGCAAAGCTACTTCATCATCCACCTTCAGATCCCTCCTCAGGATTCTCCTTTGCCATGATGAATGCAACAAGCTTGACAATAGGCTGCTGGTGTACATAGACCACAGGTTTTCAACATTCATTCACCATGACCCTTTCTGACAACAAAAATAACTGCATGGCCCCAGGAGGGGAGACCCACACCTGAGTCCATCCAAGCTTCAGCCCACCAGTGAGGGGGCGGGGGGCAAAGCCTGAGTGCATGAAACCAGGCGTGATTACTTATAGATATAAAATAACTGATTGAAGCAGCTCACTGTAACATCATGTTTTCTCTTCAAGATGATTTGTTTATGGTCTCTATGAATTACCTGAAGCTACTGCTTATGGATAGACAGATAATTTGTAGCTTTAGAAATCAGTTGCCACTCAAACAGATTTTTTTCTTTGTACTTAAAGGAAAGAGGAAAAAAACAGTTACATCTTTAGTAATGAGGCTACACAGATACTTTCCCATCCTCCAAGTAGGGTAAATCTTTATTTCTTCATGTCTTTGTTTATGATGGAATAGCCCCTAAAAGGAGCTTGATTGGACCAAAATCGGGTGGAATTCAACTATGCCAACACTAGCTATATTCTGCCATCAAAAAAAGGTGACTGTAGAGTGAAAGAATTGAACAAATGTTGGTCAACCTTAACTAAAGTGACTTTTCTTCTCCATTTTCAGCTAAGCTGTTGTTTGGCTCCACAGATTTCTCTCACTGATATCTGCACCAAAATGGTGTACCTTGTATCAGAATTTCAGAGACAAAGTATACCTCTAAGCATGAATAAGCCACAAACTATATGAACATTTAATTGGTCATCACCTTGCTCTTATAACTACTTTAGCAAACCACCCTGCGAGAGGCTACAGAAGAGAAAACACTTATCAAAACCTGGATTATAGTACTTGATGGCATGCATGCCAGTGAAATAGGACACGTTACACACATGCTTTAGCTGTAGTGTGTCCTAAATAAGCTGTGCCATAGCACAAGCTGGTATTGTATTGATGGTGCAGTTTAAATGACTAAAGCCAAGTATGATTGGTGTATGCTGTTCATTTCACTGACAGGAATTCCACAATCTCTACTGCAAAATGCTGCAATGCATAACACGTTGAATTGCTGGGCTACACAAACTATATAATTCGGTGTGTGGTAGCCTATTAAGTATCTGATGTTAGAAATACTGAAAGGGCAGTTGACTACACTGAAGACAAAAATCTAAGCAATTGTCTTTTTGCTGTAGAGAATAGAAAATTCTCCTAGCGGTACATTGGCATAGACAACCTATCTTTATTTGTCAGATATTTGCTGAATACTGTCTAGGATAACCCAAATTATCAGAGGGGACACTGGTGTTTCTTAATAAACAGGTGTCAGTCAGAAATGCTTTACTTAGTTAGAAAGGCAATCAGTGTGTTCTTAGTTTAAAATATTACTTAGGAAATGTATTATATAGAACAAAGATACCTTGAACTAACACCAACTCCCTCCCCAAAACACCAAATGTTGGTCCTGAGTGGGAGTTAGGTATTGACTGACCTCGGACCACATGAGTACTTGAAATCCTGATCTGCAGCCATTTGTTTCTGGTAACTTGGAGCCAGAAGCACAGAGCCTGGTTCTCAAATACTTTGATCCTGTCCTTGAGTCAGGAAGTGGGGGCAGGGGAGGGGACAGAGAAGAGGGAAAAGGGTAACCACTTCATTTTTTATTTTCGGGGGCTGTGCAGGGGCCTGCATAGACCTTAGTGTAAATGAGAGCAGCTTTATGACTACTCTCACTTATGTGCTACTTCTCATGGTTCTAGAGCAGTGTTTCTTAAACTGTGTTCCGCAGCACACCTGTGTGCCGCGAGGCAGTCGAAGGTGTGCCACAGAGAACAACAGAGTTCAAAATGGCCGCCCTTAAAGAGGCAGGTGACTTTTTCTTTTCTTTTTTTGTGCTCAACAAAATACCCTTGGTGTTCCTCATAAAAAAAAATATTGCTTGGTGTTCCTCAGTCTTAAAAAGTTTAAGAAACACTGTTCTAAAGGATGTCCTACCAGGTCTAGCCATGTCCTGAGCTGTCCCTGTCCCAAAGGCTGGCAGAAGGGCTGGCATGTGGCCATTACACTGGTTGTACACTAAAAAGGGAGGTTGTCTGCCCAGGAAATATTCCCAAGAGCCTGTATCTGTATACTTTAAGGATAGCTAGAGCAGAATAAAATGGCCTTAGTATATATTAGAATAAGACTCATAGAATGGGAATCTGCATTTGTGAAGAGCATAATCCAGTGGAAAAAATTCTCTTGCCTTTATATTATTCACAGAACTGCTGAAACATTCATCTTAAGCAAATTTTCTTTCAAGTGGCAGCATCTGGCCTTAGGAATTTGGTTAAAAACCCTTGTGATTCCATCTGTTACATAGTCACACTAATATTGTGTTTAACATCATTCCTATTTTTGTAAGTGTCCAAAACAGTATAGAAGACAAGTTCCAGTACTGTCTTTAACCTGAAGTTATAAAAGCAACAGCATCTATACTGCAATACAAAGCAACACACAAGTCATCATATTTGAGGGCAAACCTTTAATATCAGTTAGACTTCTCAATTTATTTTAAAAAAGCAGATACATTTTCCCCCTGGGTTGATAAACTGCTTACTGAGACTAATAGGAAATCCTACCTACTACTCAGCTTGATCTGTTCCCTCAGCCTATTTTCTACAGATATACAGTTGTCTCAGTCTTATGCCTATATGTCCATAAAATAATCTTGCATTTAACCGTGGAGAGAAAAAAATTCCATGCTAACTTTTTGTGTTTTATTAATCCTGATCTTTTATAACAGTAAGCAAAGAACTGATCCCCCTGCTTGAGGTATAACTGAAGTAATTTACTGTCAAATCCAGGACAATTTACCAATAAAACTAATATTAATGCAATAACCTCATATTTCTAATGTATTCTAGCAATAAAAAGAGGTAAATGAAAATCAAATAGGGGAGGATGGGATAAATTTAGGTAGCAGGCAGCTTATTGCATTAATTGTTAATGTATTCTATGCAGTTTCCCATAAAATTGTTTTGTAGCTGTATAGTGTAAGTAACTGTTATATAATAATTTTAGCAATATGCTAAATATGAGTCAAAGCCTTGGAAGTAGTCCTATTCACTACAGATATGAGAAAAGTTCTGTATGTCTGCGGCTACACTGTAGCCTTCTTCCAGAAAAGCTTATGCAAATGAAGCACGGCATGGAATATCACCACGCTTCATTTGCACAATTAATTAGCAGCCGCTTTTGCGCAAGAGGCTTCTGAGCAAAAGGGAGCTGTGTAGACGGCTCCTTTTTGCGCAAAAATCCCCTCTTGTGCAAGAGCCATTCTTCCTTATTTTTTCAGGAAGAACGGCTCTTGCGCAAAAGGGGGGTTTTGCACAAAAAGGAGCCATCTACAAAGCTCCTTTTTGTGCAAAAGCCTCTTCCGCAAAAGCAGCTGCTAATTAATTATGCAAATGAAGCATGGTGATATTCCACGCCACGCTTCATTTGCATAAGCTTTTCCAGAAGAAGGCTACAGTGTAGCCGTAGCCTATGGCTACATCTACATTGCACATTGTTGCACAATAAGATATGCAAATGAGGCACAGGGATGAATATTACCCAGCATACCTGCTAGGTTCAGCGTGGCTCCCAGAAGTGGTGACATGTTCAGCTCCTAGTTGGGGGAGAGGGAGCACGGGGTTTCTGTATGCTGCCCCAGAGCATTGGCTCTGCAGCTCCCATTGGCCAGGAATTATGGTAATTGAAGTTGTGGGGGTGGCACCTGTGAGTGGGGGCAGCATGCAGAGGCTCCCTGGCCATGCCTCCACCTATCAGTTGGGCATGTCATTGCTTCTAGGAGCCTCCTGAGGCAAGCACTGCTTGGTGCCTGCACCCAAACTCCCTCCCGGAGACCACACCCCAGTCTCCTTCCCAGAGTCCCCTCTAGCACACTGAAACCCTCATTTCTGGCCACATCCCAGAACCCACACCTCCAGCTGGAGCCCTCAACCCTACTGCATCCCAAGCCCCTGCTCAGCCTTGAGTCTCTTCCGCATACCAAACCCTTGAATCCTGTCTGGAGCTCCCTCACACATGCTGAAGTCCTTGGTCCCAGTGTGACGGTCTCCACCCATGCTTTGTGAAAAATTGGATTATGAATATTCATAACTCCAAAATGCTTTATGCAAAAGAGGTCATTTATAGAAAGAATATATATCCAGTTAATATAGAGAATCCTCAAACTGGGAAAGTTTTCTAAAAGAACTGAGTTAGATGCTGCCTGACAAGGTGATGATGCTCAATATTTTTAATTCTGCAAGAGATTTCAGTGTCTGTGCTGGCAACATCTCTCATGTAATGGCTCAAAATCGAACCACACTTTCTGTTCTCAACTTGTCACCACAGATATCCTGGTCAAGAATTAGAGAGCTGTCTTTAGCCCATCGAAGAGCACTGTATATTAAAAGTGGTTATTGGCAAATTAGATTCTGAGTGACTTTCTCTGTGATTGTTCTGAGGTAGGAAATGTTAAAATCTAAGAGCCTGAGGATACTGAAGGAGGAAGGAAAATACTGTGCAGGTTCTCTGGATCATTTTGAATCCAAAATCTAGACTACGATAAAGAACTGCTTTTTTCTATAGGAGTAAAATTGGAGGCACAGAGTTCTCCTGTGCAGCTAAGAGACAGAAACAAGGAAGTCTTTTGCGCACACATCTTTGAAAGACTCTCAAACTCATTCTATTGTTGCTAACAGCAACAGGAAGAAAACACCTTCCCTGAACAAATTCTCATAAACATAGGTGGCAGGCATAGTAGGCCTGAGGCAAAGCTGCTGATAGGGTTGCCAGATGCTTTAACCAAAAATACCCAACGCCTCCCCCCCCAAAAAAAAAACACCGGGAAAAAAATTCTGTTGAGAAAACAAAAAGGGGAGACCAAAGTTGTTGAGAAAAAGAGACCCCGACAGCAGTTATTAAGCAAAAAAACAAAACAAAAAAAAAGAAAAAGAAATCAGCATGGCCCCTTTAAGAAGAGGCTTTTTTTGCCGGTGTCCATCTTGTTTTTCTGCTCCAGCCACAAGACAAGCCCCTGCAGAACCAGGTAAGCGGGGGGTTGGGAGGGCATCCGGTAGGGGGCCCGGCTTCTGAGTGTGTCGTAGGGTTGCCAGGTGTCTGGTATTTTCACCCTCCTGGCAGGGAAAAAAAATCAGAAAATACCGGACATTTTACGTGTCTGGTATTTTCTGAATTTTTTTACCGGACAGGAGGTGAAAATACCAGACTGTCCGGGTCAATACCAGACACCTGGCAACCCTAGCTGCTGACCCACTGCCTTTCAGAGAGTGGGCCCTGCCCTGCCTGCTCTTCACATCTCCCTGTCCCTTCTCCCAGGTTCCCACTGTCCACATTCCTCTTCTCCTCCACCCCACCCCAGCTGTGTCCCTCTTTTCCTCTACCCCCTGCCCTCAAAGTTCCCACTGCCCACTTTTTGCCATGCCCCTGCTCTTGGTAAGCAGCAGGCAGCAAGTAGAAGTACCTGGTGGAAGCAAATGCTCCCCACAAGTTTTTGTAGTTGTTCAAATCAGGTAGGTGAAGCACTCAGCATGGGGAAGAGGTGGATGATGCAAACATTGTGGAGTTTGGGGGAAGAGAATATGGAGGACTGGAGGCACTCAGCTAGTGGCAGGCAGTGAGGGTCTTTCAGGGGAGGAGGTGGAGGAGAGGAAGGACTCATCTAGCAGTAAGTGGGAGAAGGCTTAGGGGAGGAGGTGGAGCAGGGTGGTGCATGAGAGGGACCAAGAGAGAGGAGGGACTGAGGGATGGAGCCATAGTCAGGGAGAGCTTCCAGCACTTGGGCCAACCTGCTGAAATGTGGGAGGCACGCACTACCTATGCTCATAAAGGAAAGAAATAGGACGGTTTTATCAACATAACTTGTGGTCTCATAAAAAAGTTCTGTTTTCATAAAACTGTGCAGTGTGGCATTAATTATACCACCATCCTTTAATTCTTTACAGGCTGCATCTCCTATCTGCTTTTCCTTGATTTTGCCTGGGATCAGTGTCAGTCTAACTGCCCTATCATTACCCAGGTTAGCAGTTTACCCATTAAAATACTGGAACATTCACTTTTTTCCAATCCTCTGGCATGTCTGCCAGAAAGATAGTTTCCAGGATTCTACTCTTTCTGGGACCACATCAGAATTGCTGTTTAACTTTAGAGGTTGATGACAAAGCTAATAGGATTCTAAGACACTAGGCACTGACTTCTTTTCTAATAGTGAGCACTGACTGAAAATGAGCCCCAGACTAGTAGCTAGACTAAGATTGTTGAGAACTATTGTAGGGGTAAACTGAGGTAGTCCAGGGTATTCTGCTAAGAATCCCTATTAGAATCCTAAATTTGAGGCAAGGCCTGGAAACACACAGAACAAGCAGCTAACATGACCCTGGTCACCCTGGCAACCACATTCCAAGAGGGCCTCACTCCGATAAGACCCTGGCAGGTACCAAAACAAACTTCACGGAAGTCGTTCTCACTGTCTCCTTTAATCCTAGATAAGCCTGAGACCCAAGGACTACGCCAACGTGAGGCGGTATCATCTTGCAGTAGATGCATCATAATTTCAACAAAGTTGCCATTAAAATGCTTGACTTGTTTATGCTGGCTTATTTAGCTTGTTAGGAATAATTACCTGTATTATTGATAAGATGTTAATTGGCAATGGCGGAGATGCTGTGTAACCTTAGTAGTTTATTGGCTTATGTGCTCATTACGTCTTGCTGCTCGACCCAATCAAATCGCTTCTACTCCGCCCATCTGTTGCCTATATAATCTATGGTAATGTTTTGATTAACTAGTGTTCACCAGGTTAACCCCTGAGGGACACTGCACCAGCTGTGTGCAATAAACCCTCTGCTTGTTTTCACCTGCATCCAGAGTGTCCAGAATTATTCCCTACAACTATCGAGGTGCTGTGGCAAGGGCCCTTCTTTCCCTTGCCAGTCTCTGCACTTTCCCCCCCTTGCCGACAGGGCCGGCTTTAGGCCAATTCGACCGATTTGGCCAAATCGGGCCCCGTGCCCAAGGGGCCCCGCGCCCCTGAACCCGGAAGTGCCGGTGAGTTACTTTTCAGAGCCGGGGCCCTGCTCCAGCAATATGTGGAGCTGGGTCTCTCCCCGGCTCTGCCTGGAGCAGGCCCCGGACCCTCCCCTCCCCCCGTGCGTCCTCCCACCTCGCCCCCAGAGCGTTCCCCTCGGCCCCGGACCATCCCTGCCGTGTGCGGCTCTATGCGGCTCCCCCTCGCTGGCTGCTGCTGCTGCTGCCATGCGCAGCGTTGCAGGTGGGCGGGGAGGACGCCCGGGCGTGACATGACGTCACGGCCCGGGATTTTAAAACTCTTCGGGGACAGGTTGCGGGGCGTGGCTGGCTCTGGGTTCGGACTCTGGGGCCTGAGTGCAGACTCCTGCCCCGCAACGTGGAAAGCAGAAGGTAGGGAAGGGGCTTGGGCAGAGGGGGAGGGGGAGGAGAGGGAAAGGGAAGGGGAAGGGGAAGGGGCTTGGGCGGAGGGGGAGGAGGAAGAAAGGGGAAGGCACCAAGAAACAGGGTGGAGGAGAGACAAATGGCAGGGGGCCAAGTGCAGACAATGAGGGAAAGGGCAGGAGGGGAGGTGTCAGTGGGAGGGGGGACAGGGTGATGCTGGGAGAGGAGAGGAGAGGGGAAGGGCATTGGGGGCTAGAGTGGGGAGGGAGAGGTGCTGGGAGAAGGCTTGAAAGAAGGGGTGGGCATGAGAAAGGTAGGGATGGAGCAAGTCATGTGTGAGGGCACAGGGGGCAGGAGAGGTATGGGGCAGAGAGTGGTGTGGGGGTGGGCATCAGGGAAAAAGAGGGCAAAGGGGGCAGGGGCAGTAAGGGAAGGGGGAGGCACCAGGAGGGTGCAGGGCTAAGAGAAAGTGCAAGTGCCAGGGGATTCTGGGGTGAAGCAGAAGGGCAGACACCTGCAAGGGAGGGACCAGCACCAGAGGAGAGAGGCAGGGCAGGTGTGTAGAGGGAGGTGTTAGAAGAGGGGTAGCTCACATGATCAGAGTGGGGCTACTGGAGTAGTGGGCACAGGGGGGAGAGAAGGGCTGGTGGAGGGGGGCAGGTCGCAGGAGGGCTGAGGTCAGTGAGAAGGGCAGGAGTCAGGACAGCAGAGAAGGGTGAGGAGTTGGGGGGCAGCAGGCACCAGGGGAGATGATGGAGCAAGGAGAGGAGACATGGCAGCAGAGAGAAAAGGTAAAGGTTTATAAAATATTTATTAATAACTTGGTATGCTGCTCATAGCCAGTTTGTTTGCGCCCCACGGCGCAGTTTGGGTTTATGTGGGGATCAACACGTGGCCGGCGAGTGGGAGCCAAAACAAACAAGTAGTCAGTGTAATGATCTTCTGTTGATATGTGTTTTAGTAGTTAAATTCTTGGACTGTCATTGCTCATGAAAAGTGCTGTCACATGGGTAGAAATCAGGTAAATATTGCATTTTATTAATATCAGCAGAACTGACTTAAATGGGGCCTGTGTATTGTGTAGTCTTGCCTTAATCTTTGTATTCATGCCTGTCAGTGTGAGAGAAGCTATTTGTATATATTTGCTTGTATATGCAACCACACTTAAGTTGAGGCCCTCAGCATGTTCTGTAAGTATCAGTGTGGCCCCTGTGGCTTCCAATGAGTTGCCCTAGCTCATCCCTGACAGGTGTCTGTCTAACCTGGTCTTAAATATCTCCAGTGATGGAGATTCCACGATCTCACTAGGCAATTTATTCCAGTGTTTAACCACCCTGACAGGCAGGAAGTTTTTCCTAATGTCCAACCTAAACCTTCCTTGCTACAATTTAAGCCCATTGCTTCTCATCCTAACCTCAGAGGCCAAGCAGAACAATTTTTCTTCCTCCTCCTTATGATACTCTTTTAGATACTTGAAAGCTGCTTTCATGTCCCTTTTCAGTCTTCTCTTTTCCAAGGTAAACAAGGCCAATTTCTTCAGTCTTGCCTCATATTTCATGTTCTCTAGTCCTTTCACCATTTGTGTTGATCTTCTCTGGACTTTCTCTAGTTTCTCCACGTTTCCTGAAATGTGGCGCCCAGAACTGGACATGATACTCCAGCTGGGGCCTAATGTAGATGGCTCATTCCCTGCCTTGGGGATGTGAGACTGGGCGGGTTAATTTCCAATCCTCCTGTTTATTCTTTTCCTAAGCCATGAGGGCACAGTAGTTCTGATGGGGGTTCTGCAGGAAGGCAGCCCGCACTGCCCCCTGCCTGAAACCTTGTGCAGGTGTTAAACAGCTGTCCAGCCCACCCTAGAAGTGACTGCATTTCAGCATGCCTGAAGCAACACTGCACCAGCAATGGACAGGAGAATGGCTCCTGGGCATGGCTTGCTCATGACTGCTTCAGTCCCGTTGATGGGCCTCAGCCTATTTCCTTCCACTCCCCCGCTTTGCAATGTGGCTGTAGACTCTGGGGGAGAGGGGTGGAGGCAGGCAGAGGTGTCTCCCTGCAGCAGATGTAGACGCGTCTCTGTATTAATCATTCTCTCATTGACGTTTTTAGCTTTGTAGTGAGTCCTTTTACATGGAAACTTTGTATTACGTCTTGGTAGAATAGTCCCTAGGACAAGTGAGGCAGAGACTGTCCCTGTGGGGTGAATGAGGTAGGAATGTATAAGGCGGAAGGTGAGCACCTCTGGGCAGTTGCAAAGGTTGGAGAGGGGATGGAAGCCAGATCCAAGATCAATGAGCCCTGGGAAGTGGGCCCATTGAAAGGAGACTGGACCTGTGGATGCCTTGGAGGTCAGCAGTAAGGGCCTGCTTTGGGAAGCCCCCTCTTTGGAAGTGAATGTGGCAGCATTGAGACACCACCCAGAAGCAGGCTCCACAGACACTAACTGCAGATTCATGGGACAGCTCTTGCAGATCTTGCACATGCATAAGATGATAGATCTGCAGGAGGGGGGGCAGTGGCGTAGTGAGGGGGCCGGAGGGGTCAGTTGCCCCTGGGAGAAAAATAATATAAAATTTAGTTAAAAATAGATGTCACACATTTTTAAAAGGAATGCCATATCTCCTGCCTTTTGTCTATTTTTGTCTCTTTAGGCCCCCAGTTAAAATTTTCAAAAGCACTTGAGTAACTAAAGTCATTTTTGAAAATTGGACTTGGAAATCTAAGCTCAGATTTTCAAAGGTAATTAAGCTCCCAAAGAGACAGTTGCCAACTCGGATCTTCAAAGATATCTATCTGATCTTTACACATGTTTGAAAATCTGGTCATAAGTGTCCTAGTCAGTTCTGAACGTGAGATGTAGGAGCCCAGTCCTAATTCCTTCAGGCTTTTTTTTTTTTTTTAATTTGAACATTTATCTACACTAATTCCCCTCTTTCACTATCCAAAAAATGCATGGATCAAAATTATAGGTGCTTTGTGAATATGCTGACTTGAGAGTGGAAAGATTTCATATTGTCATGTATGATTCCTGGTAACCCATCTCAAATATGAAAAACTAGGTTGATACTTGTTCATATCAGGAGCTGTTGAATTCAGTTCACCATTTGCAGTATCTCATTAGGATGTTTAGTGGAGAAGATATTGTGGGGGTTTTTTATTTATACTGTGGGCAAAGCATGGGCTCACAAGAATTCCTCCATTGTTTTACCATGACTCTCAAAACATTTGGTGTTTTTCTAAAGGCCTGGAGTCAATTGATTATGTAGGAATCTCAGCTTTCATTTTAAAAAAAGTTCTCTATATTTCTGGGCCTTACAGCTAAGGAGGAAAGCTTTAAAACATGAACCCTAAATACTCAAGAAACAAAAGGGCAATAAAAATCCAACATGTTTTATTTTAAAAAAATCTTATGATTTGTAGACCATTCTCATAACTTTGTGTAGGCGTTCCTTGTGATTTTTGGGTTGGCAATACTGCTCTTTGACTGGTGAATTTAGAGAGGTCTCTCCCTTCAGTTTCCCTTTCCACCCTCCTTTTTTGTCACAGATCATCAGAGAATCATAGAAACAATGGAGAGTAGGGTGAGTCCATGACTATGGTTAATGACTGGTCAGGATGACTAACTATTATCAGTCAGTGGTCTGAATGAGCTATCTACTGCCATCTGTTAATCAACTGTAGGAAAAGGCTTCATGAGCAGACCTTATTTATATAGACATACCTACTTTGCCACAGAGATCAGTAGACACACTTGCTGTATCAAGGTGATCAATTTTGGCTCTTTTGGGTTGAAATTCACTTAAGACTTGGACCTGGGAGAATGAAATGTTGTTATCCATATTGTATGATTAAAAGGTAAAAGACCTGAACTTAATATGACCTGGCTTAGGGTCTACCATAACTTGAACGCTAAGCAGAGGATAGTGAGTCACATCTAACTGAAAGTCACAGAAGATGGAAACAGGTTTTATTTCTGGTCGTGTAGAGTCTATTTGGGAGTCCTCAATTATATCTGACATTTTACATCCAGGCTGTGTCTAGACTGGCCAGTTTTTCCGGAAAATCAGCCGCTTTTCCGGAAAAACCGGCCAGCTGTCTACACTGGCCGCTTGAATTTCCGCAAGAACACTGACGATCTCATGTATGATCGTCAGTATTCTTGCGGAAATACTATGCTGCTCCCGTTCGGGCAAAAACCCTCTTGCGCAAATGCTTTTGCGCAAGAGGGCCAGTGTAGACAACGTGGTATTGTTTTGCGCAAAAAAGCCCCGATGGCTAAAATGGCAATCAGGGCTTTCTTGCGCAAAAACACGTCTAGATTGGCCAGGGACGCTTTTCCGCAAAAAGTGCTTTTGCGGAAAAGCATCCGTGCCAATCTAGACGCTCTGTTCCGAAAATGCTTTTAACGGAAAACTTTTCCATTAAAAGCATTTCCGGAAAATCATGCCAATCTAGACGCAGCCCCAGTGTTTAAAGGCAGAGCTGACTAGAATCAATTGAGAGTCTTTGTCTTGTCTCAGTGATCGCTTGAGCAAAAATCATTGATAAAATCTTGTGTAGACTGACCTTGGACTCAACATGCAGGCAATGTGTTGAAGGGCAGTCAGTGCAAAGGAGGCAATGGTGGCGGTGAGGTACCATATTACCTAGTGAAATCATTGGTGCTGAAATCACTAAGGACTGGAATTTGACCACAGAACTGACACTTTCTTAACAAAGACTCCATTTTTGCTATTTAAAAAGTAAATCAATGTAACAGAAAACTGCAACACTCTCTGGTAACTTTTTAAAAATCAAACTTTAAACTTTATTGAAAAGATTGGATAGTTTGCAATTGAAAATATTTGACCTGCACTTAAGGCAACTGATTTAATTTTGTGTAAAATTTTGCATAATAAAGGATGGCATTTTTTTTTTAAATGTTCAACTATATTGATATACATTTTGATCAGATCTACTTCTGATGTGATGTTTGTGTGTGGTTGTGGTTTGTTGTGTGGGTGTCTTTTTTTTTGTTTGTTTTTGTTTTTTTTTTTTGTTCAACAAAAAATCCTGGATGGTGGGGCCCCACCAAAACTGTTCGAATTGGGCCCTGCACTTCCTAAAGCCGGCCCTGCTTGCCGAGATGGGCCTCAGGTAAAACACCCCCTATCTGCCACACCTGGGCAATCAGCTTTCCCCTTAGCAGAGATCTAGGCTTGTCATCTTCTCCTAGGATTGGGAGCCCAGCCCAGCCCAGCCCAGCCTCTCTTCCCAAAGTGCCTCACTATTATCTTTGGCTTAGTAGCCTCTTTGGGGAGGTGGTGCCCTTCTACCCCTTTCTCCCAACAGGGGAAGGTTTAAAAAGGTCTCAGGTAGCCCTGAAATGGAATCAGCTGATCCTACTTGGTCCAAGGTAGCCCTGTCTTCTCTGATCCTAATCTCCCTTTTTTAGCTGATCCTAATTTGCCTAGAAGTAATCCACTTCTACTTAATAGGGGAGTGGGCCTTTTTCCCTTCTTGGGCTGCCTTTTCCCACTGTGTTGTAGCTATCCAACCTGACTTTATCACTGTGCTTATGTGATCCCTTCTCATCACCAGAGACTTTGAGGATTATAAATTTGATTCTTCATGATACTACACTGCTTCACCATATTGTTATATTTTAAGGAAGAATTATCAGGATTTTACAGAGGGAGAATGGAGGTACAAAGTAGTTCTTTACTGTCAAGGGACAAAGAAGAAATCTTCCA
This sequence comes from Pelochelys cantorii, assembly GCA_032595735.1. Taxonomy (NCBI): domain Eukaryota; kingdom Metazoa; phylum Chordata; order Testudines; family Trionychidae; genus Pelochelys; species Pelochelys cantorii. The sequence continues at coordinate 323,212,178 of CM064326.1, read as the reverse complement.
TTAAAATCAGGATTATAGTAGGCTGCATCTGGCCCCCTTAATTAAAACAGTTACAGTTGTTCCAGCCCTATGGTGCTCAGCAGAAAGCACTTGAATTCTGTCTTTAACCACACAAATCACCACACATGTAATTTTCTTCTGACATTTTGCTGCTACTTGGGGGTTTTAAAAAATGTGGTTGTTGCTATTTATCAAAAAGGATTCACTCAGCTGTAAATAAAAAAAAGTCAGTTTTCAACAGAGGGCATTTGACCAGGGATGATTTTCTACTTTAAGAATACTGTAATTGATTTTTCTAGGAAGCTGTGAACTCTATCAAAATCTGCATACATGTCAGTATGCATTTTCCTTATACCTCTGTTTACTTTATTTATTTATTTATTTGGATCATACTGCACGCCTTGAATTCCTCTGAAAAGATCAAAAGCAAAATTATGTAACATCCTTGTAACTTATTTATGAATCAAGTCATGATATTGAGTAAAGTTTGACCAAAATATCATTGTCATTCAAAAGGGAACTGTTGACTGGAAACCAACATATTTCAGATGCCAATATGCCAAAGCTGTTCATATTTTTTTAAGCTGTCAGTTTTCACCAAGACTTTTATAATAAACAAACCTACAACTTCAGTGAGTTGGGATTTTTTTAGACTCAAACAAGGAATAAATGCCAAACATTACAGACACCATGTGTGTGCCCTATAATATGTGTGTCACAGCTGGGCTTGTGACAACCAGGGAGGCAGCTTGGCTCTCAGCAGGGAGTGAGGAACTGAGAGCTTTGGGTGCAGCAATGCTTCTGGAAGAGAGTGAGGACCCAAGAGCAAGGTAGATGGCAGCTGGGCACCTGATGGGGAGAGGGGAGCTGAGAACTCTTGGGGAAGCCTGGCGACTAGTGGGGAGTTGAGAATCCAGGGACAGGTGGGCTTCTGGAAGGGAGCAGAGACCTGAGAGAGGTGGTGGTTTGGCAATTGGTCTCTTGGTAGGAAGTGGGGAGTCAAGCCCAGAGTGCAGCTGGGCTCCCAGACCTCTATGCTGCCTATCTTAAGTCGGAGGAAGTGCTTGTGGTGAGGATGAACACCATCAACAGAAGAAGAGTAGTATGGATAGACACCACCGCAGTAATCACTGCAGTGGCTGTAAGCCAATTTAACATAGCCTGACTGAAGTTTGTAGTGTAGACATGTGATAACAGAGCAAGGGGAGCTAGTGGATAGTAAGCTGCAAACAGAGGGAGTTTGCAGGAGAAAGAATAAAATCAGCATGGTTCAGAAATACCATGTAGCTGTTGGCAATGCCAATATTATTCCTGTCTCCTCCACCTACAACTTGTGTCCTGGTAGAAACTCATCCATGGATGCCCAGGTCCTAGGGTAAAGTGGTAGAGACTCGGGTCTGTACTTTCCCATAATAGAAAGCTAGGTTGCAGGTACCATCCAGTGTGAGAGGTACCTACTGGTAAACTATCTCAGGAGGCAAGTGGGAGAGGAGCTGGCTAGACTGGGGAGCTCTGTGCACAGAAGAAAAAAAGTCTTGAAAATTCATATGGAGACCTCCCAGAGTGGAGCAAGCAATTCAGATGAGAGGACTGCATTAGCACCACCAGGGAAGGAGGAAACTGCTCCTTCATCAGAAAGAATCTCGTTGATGGTTACTTCTGGCAGCAACATGTAGTGCTCCAGTCTTGCTCACAACCCACTATCCATAGATATATAAAAAAGTATACTGTGCTGGCAATGAGGGATAAGAAATCTCCCACAAAGGTGGAGGAGAAGTCATACCCCCATGGGTGGGAGGATTGTAGCCACCACTCCCAAGAGGAAACCAAAAATGGTAGTAGTTGGTGACTCTCTTCTAAGAGAGATGGAAGCATTCATCAGCAGGCCTGACCTGGCATCTTAGGAGGTATGCTGACTGCCAGGGGCCTGTATCTGAGACAGTTTAGAAGGACTACTGAGGATTATCCCGCCCTATAACTACTAGTCCAGGCTGTACATCCATGTGGACACCAGTGATTTATGTAAGATATGACCCTGAAAAGTTCAGAAGTAATTAAAGGCTCTGGGAGTCAGGGTGAAGGAATTGGAGACACAGGTGGTGTTCTTATTGATCCTGCCAGTCAAGAGTAGGGGTTTGAGCAGAGACAGACATATCCTGTAGGTCAATACATGGCTGTGCAGATGGTGTTGTCAGAGGACTTTGGCTTTTTCAATCATGGGATCCTATTCCAAGAAGAAGGACTGCTGAGCAAGGGAGGGGAAGAATATCTTTGGTACAGACTGGCTTGCCTTGTGAGGTAGGTTCAATGGGGGCAGGAGACAAAGCCCACAGGTAAGTCAAAAACATGAAGACCTGAGCGAAGTATTGGCATCTGATTGGAACATGGGAAATCACAACTTGGGCAAAGGAGAGATAAGAGGGAATGTAAAGGGCGACTCTAATAAGCATCTTAGATATCTCTATAATTATGCAAGAAGTGTGGGAAATAAATAGGAATAACTAGAAATACTTGTGAATGATCATAAATAAGACAGAACTGGTATCACAGAACCTTGGAAGGATAATTCACATAACTGAAATTTTGATTATAGAAGGGTGCAGTTTGTTCAGGAAGGTCAGAAAGGGAAAAAAGAGAAGGTGTTGCCTTGTAGATCAGAGATGTACACACTTGCACTGAAGTTGAGATAGAAGCAGGAGGCAGACCTGTTGAAAATCTATGGGTAAGGATAAAAGGGGTAAAAACAATGCTGATGTCATGAAAGGGCTTACTATATAGCATCCAACCAAGCAGAAGAGGTGGATGAGACATTTTTAGGACAACTAACAAAATCACCCAAAACACAGGATCTAGTAGTGATGGGGATTTCACCTACTCAGATATCTGTTGGGAAAATAATACAGCAAGGCACTGACTGGAATTCATTATAAACAACTTTTATGACAGAAGGCAGAGAGGCTATTTTGGATTTGATTTTGACAAATTTGGAAGAATTGATTGAGGGTCTGAAAGTGGAAAGCAGCTTGGATAAAAGTGATCATGAAATGATTGAACTCATTATTGCAAGGAATGGCAGGAAGGAAACAACAGAATAAAACACTAGACTTGAGGAAGGCAAACTTTAGCAAACTCAGAATTGGTAAGTAAGAGCCCCTGGAAAGCAAGTTTAAGGGAAAGAAGAGTTCAGGAGAGTTGGCAATTTTTAAGAGACCTCATTAAAAGCACAAGAGCAACAATATGTAGGAAAGATAGAAAGTATGGTTAAGTATTGGATTAACCAAGAGATCTTCAATTATCTGAAACTCAGAAAGAGTTGTACAAGAAGTGAGAACCAAGGCAAATTATGAAGGATGAATATTTAAAAAAACCAAAAACCCACAATCATGCAGGGACAAAATTAGAAAAACCAAGGCACAAAATGAGATCAAACTAGATAAGGATACAAAGAATAACCAGAAAGCATTTTGCAAATACATGGGAAGCAAGAGGAAAATCAGGGACAGAGTTGGTCCATTACTCAACGAGAATGAAATACAATAACAGAAAATGAAGCAATGGGAGAAGTGTTATATGCCAACTTTGTTTTAGTTTTCACCAAAAAAGTTAGCAGTGATTGACAGGCCTACCAACAGGGTGGGGGAATGGGGGAAATGGGGCAGTTGCTCTGGGTCCCAGCAATTCAAAAGGGCCCAGGGCTCCCAGCCACCTCTGTTGCTACCACAGGAGCTGTGGTGGCCAGAGCCCCGGGCCCTTTAAATTGTTGCCAGAACACCGCATGGTGCACTCTGGGCAGCCCTGAGAGCTGGGAGCGAATGAGGGGGCTGCGGTTGCACAGGGCAGGCTGCCCCACCCTTGGCCCTTTCACTCGAGGCCCCACTCCGTCTGGGAGCATGAAGGTCTCCCCCCACCCCCACAACCTTGTCCAGGTGCCCAGCAAGTTTGTCAGCTCACTTGGAGATCAGACAGCTAACATAAAGAACAGCAACCAAGGCAGGATCAAAGACTAAAATAGGAAAAGAACAAGTTAAGGTTTACTCAGACAATTTAGATGTCTTGAGGTCAGCAGAGCCTGATGAAACACAACCTAGAATACTTAAGGAACTGGCTTGAGTGACCTCTGAGCCATTAGTGTTTATCTTTGAAAACTAGTGGAGGATGTGAAAGACCCCTAGGGACTAGAAAAGGGAAAATACAGTACCTAGCTATAAAAAGGGGAAATCAAGACAGCCCCAGGAATTATAGACCAGTCAGCTTTATTTCCGTATCTGGAAAGATAATGGAGCAAATAATCAATTTGTAACATCTAGAAGAGAATTAGGTAATAAGTAACAGTCAACATGTATTTGTCAAAAACAAATCACGTCAAGCCAACTTAATCTCCTTCTTTGACAGTATAGCAAGCTTTGTGGATAGAGGGCAAACAGTAGATGTGATATGTCTGAACTTTAGTAAGACTTTTGATACATTGCAAATGACCTTCTAATAAAAAACTAGTGAACTATAGCTGACACGAACATACTATAAAATGGGTGCCTGGAAAATCAAACTCAGAGAGTAGTTATGAATGGCCCACAGATGAGCTGAAAAGGCTTATCAAATGGGGTCTCACAGGGATCTGTGCTGGGTCGGGTTCAATTCAATGTCTTCATAAATAATTTGGAGAATGTCAGAGTTAGCAGATTATACCAAGCACTTTGGAGGACAGGATTAAAATGCAAAATGATATTGACAGACTGGAGAACTGCTCTGAATTAAATAGAATGAAGTTCAATAAGGAGAAATGCAAACTTCTACTTGTAGGAAGGAAATATTAATTGCACAAATACAAAATATAACTGTATAGGAAGGAGTACTGCAGAAAAGGATCTGGGGTTATAGCTGATTACAGACTAATTATGGGTAAAAATATATAGTGTTTCAAAAATAGCAAATATCCTGAGATAATGGGATGGGGTGTACCTCCCCCACACAAGCCCAGAAAGTGTTAACTGTGATTGCAGTTTGAGGAATTCCCACCCCTTTGTGTTTGTTGGGCAAGCAGAGTATAAAGGAAGCACTCCAACTCAGTCTGGGCAGGCTGTGGAAGGGAGAGGATGCTGACTGCAGTCTACAGAGTCATGGCATGCAGAGTGACAGACAGACTCCAAGCTCCCTGATAAGCCTGGAGAAGAGACTATGTCAGCTGGAGTTATGCCACCTGAGGACTCCAGAGATCCATAAGAACTATGGAGCATTGCTGAGGGAGAAATGGTGAGAAGCAACCCAGGGGACTTAAGACTCTTTCCTGGTGGGTGAGCCAGGGAACCAGTCAGCATGTTTAGGGGGGTATTCTTGTTGACTCAGTGGCTCTTTGTTGGTAGGGAGCACCTCTACCACTGCCAAGACCCTGGACTGGAAACTGGAGCAGCAGGGAGGGCCTGAGTCCCCCTACTCTAGGTGCCACAACCCCATAAGTGGTGCTCCACTTCCCCCAGTTGGACCACATGATTCCACAGAGGTGGGCTTCTCTATTGATTCCATCCATTAAGCCACTCTGCCCTGAGTAGAAGGGCTGCTCTACGGACTCTGGCCACTAGGTTGTAATACCACATTTGATTGTCAGGGTCATGAACGAGGGACCAAACTGGATGTTATACAGTTTCCCCTCGCCCTCTTTTTCTCTTCATACATAACCTGGCACCCATGATAGCGTGTACCTACCTTACAACCGATGAATTAGCAGGAATGTTGTAAACAAGATACAAGTAGTAATTCTTCATTCTAATCAGCAGTGATTAGACCTAAACTAGAGTATTGTGTCCAGTTCTAGGCACCACACTTCAGGAAAAAAAGACACATTGAAGAAAGTCCAAAGAAGCACACAAAAATGATTACAAGTCTCAAACATGACCTATTAGGGAAGATTGAGGTTGTTTAATTTGGAGAAGACTGGAGGGGGACAAAAAGCAGTCTTCTTATACATAAAAGGCTGCTATAAAGAGGAAAATGATAAATTGTTTTCTTTAGCCACTGAGGACAGGACCAGAAGTATGGGGCTTAAATTGTAGCAAGGGAGATTTAGGACAGACATTAGGAAAAACTTCCTAATGGTAAGGGTAGTTAAGCACTGGAGAAAATCACCTATGGAGTTTGTGGAATCTCTGAATCTCTGTCATCAGATGTTTTTATGAACAGGTTGGACAAACTTCTGTCTAGAATTGGCTAGATCAGTGATTCTCAATCCATGCCAATCAGCACACAGCTGTAGCCCATAAAACATCCTCAGGGACAGATAAGTAGAGAGAGAGAGAGTGTGTGTGTGTGTGTGTGCGTGTGCGTGTGCGTGTGCGTGCGTGCGTGCGTGCGTGCGCGCGCGCGTATATGCATATGTATATGTGTATATATATATCTCCCACAATAGTAAATAGGTTGAGAACCACTGGTCTAAATAATACATAGTCCTGACTCTGTGCAGGGGTTCAGAGTAGCTGACCTGTCAAGGTCACTTAAGAGCCCACATTTCTACAATTCTAACACAAAGGCCAGGCAAATGGGGGAAGCAATAATAGTAAATGAAGTTTACCAAAAAAAAGGTAAGAGGAAATCAAGAAATACTGAGAAATGAACTTACTGAATATCCTGGGAAAAGCATTCACCAGTGTCAAGCTGTCTACAGTTGCTCATGACAGTGAGTGCCAAGCTCAGGGCAGCTTGCTAAGGAACAGGACACAACCCCCAAACTGGCTGTGTTTTCTGTACTTAGATTTCACCACCCAGATATCAAACATGAAGTCCTTAAGCACAACAACAGCCTAAAATTGGAATCACAGTCAGGCCCTTCGATGCTCTGGTTTATTTTGTCACTTAGTCAAGCTTGCCTTTGTGATAGCAGTCCCTTAAAACAAAAATAATTTTCAGGTTACCCTTAGTTCCTAAGAACTAGTCACTACCCCCTCATCAACTGTATCTTAGATCTCTCACCAAAAATGCTTTTAGGTAATAAACTAACTAAAAGTATATTAAGTAGAAGGAATAAGGGTACGTCTACACTGCAACACTATTTTGAAATAACTAGCGCTATTCCAAAATAACTTAGTTCGTGTCTACATAGCAGACAGTTATTTTGAAATAGTGTCAAAATACTGTCAAGCTGGAGGACTTCTTACTCCGACTTCTGTAACCCTCATTGTACGAGGAATAAGGGAAGTCAGAAGAAGAGTGCTCTATATCGAAATAAATGCGGGGTAGATGCTCCATATTTCGAAATAAGTATTTCAAAATAAGATATGCAATTGATGTAACTCAATTTGCGAAGCTTATTTTGAGTTAAGCCCTACAGTGTAGACACACCCTTTGAGTTATTTAAAGGGTTAAAGCAGGTAAATATGCACATACAAATGAGACAGTCTTAAGTTTCAAAAAAATAATAAAGTTGCTATAATGTGCAAGCTCTATATGTTCTTTAGAGCAAACCTAAACTAAGCAGCTTGGGGATCACTTGCATATGCTTATGTAACCCATACACCTAATAGGGAGCTATCTCTTTAAGAGACCCCTGTGGGGGAGGTAGGAATGAGTTGAGTGTTACTGTTGCTGGGCAGATTTAGCACTCCACACTCAGAAATTTCTCAAGTTGGATATGGTAGTTTGGGGTTAGACTTCATGAACAAGTAGGCAGGGTAGATGCTTTTGTAAGGCCTATGTGAGCTGGGAGAAGCTGAGCCAAGAGCAGACTGTTATCCCTCACTCTGCAGCAGGTAGTGATGTTGTTAACCCTCTCCCAAAGGTCATGGGCAATGCTATTTATAGCAAGGAGCACTTGGGAGAGAAAATACCTTCTTCTGTGTTAATTGACTGCTTTAAATGCCGTTTTGATTTTAGCCAAACTGTTTTAGTTCATTTTATCAATCTGTGTGATTCTTCATCTCCTCTGTAAATGTAGCAATGGGGATCTAGTCATTTCTATTTTGTTATTCTCAGTTTTTGTATTTTCTTGTAACAGGGTTTCTTTAAGTCTGTTCACTTGTGAGGTAACTGACTAGTTAATCAGTGAGCTGGCTGCCTAGCAGGGCTCCACAACAGAGGAAGAGTCTGCCTGCACTCCAACTGAAGATTCCCTACAAGCAAGTTGAGGGATGGTTCAGAATCAGCATATGGTGCAGATTTGATGATCAGAGGCACAAACTGAGACTTCGGTGAACTAAATCTAAGCTTTTGGGGCCTCTCAGTCTTTTCTTACTGTGTTTGTGTGGACTGAACTGTTCAAATTTTACTTTAGTTTTCTCTCTACTTATGCTTACTGTAACTGTGGACATTATCTGTGGGTTATAAAATAGCTGTGTTCTGTTGTAAGAATTAGATTATTTGTTTCTTCATAATATTTTATAAAGTTATTTAATTAAATTCATTTCTTTAGTTTCTTTTGGAACTTGAATATAGGGAGGCTGGCACTGGGCAATCCTTGCTGAAATTCCTTACAGACTGAACTCTGGGTCTCCAGTGCTGCTGTGGGAGTGGGGTTTTTTTTTTTTTTTTTTTTTTTTTTAAGACACTGGAGAAGAGCAGTGAAGTCTAGCCCACCCAAGGTTGCACTTACAAATATTGCCCTCTCCAAATTCCAAGCAGCACTGTGATCCAGTTCCTTCCTGTCGGACATATTTATTCCCTTCCCCCAGAGGTCAAACATATGGAACAAGTGTCAGTGATGGTCTTCTCTTCATGGGTGTGGAGGGCAATCAACCAAATCTTTGTCTTTTGACATTTCATTGTGGTTCATTTGGTTTCACTGTGCCCTCATGTCTGCAGAACCAGCAGTTCACACTAATTACTGCTTCTTTCTTGTTTGGTGAGTGACACTGTTACAGAGATTTTTAATGCAAACACTCAACATAACTTTATACAACAGGCTGCTGATGTTAAATCAAAACATACAGCATCCTACAAGCATTTCATCAAGTCCAAGCACTAAACACATGCGTATGGACTTAACATCTGTTTAAACAAAGAAAATTGGCATGACCATATATACCAAAGGGATACAATCAAAAAAAAGTGAACACATATAAAATTGACAAATCAGATTTTAGAATGGGCGGGGGGTGAGGGGGGGAGGTTAGTGTCTATAAGATAATGATATTAGGGGTGATAATTGGGGAAGCTATCTTTGTAATGGGTAAGGTAGTTAGCATCTTTGTTAAGGCCCATTTGTAAAGTGTCAAATTTAAGCATGAATGACAGTTCTGAGGTTTCCCTTTGTAGTCTGGTGTTAAAGTCTCTTTGAAGTAATATATAGGTAGTGAGGTCCTTGAGACAATGCCCAGTCTGGTTGAAATGACAAGAAACTGTTTTTTCTTTTTGAAACTGTCTGTCTGATTTGTGGGCATTAATTCTTTGGCGAAGTGTCTGAGAAGTTTGTCCAATATACATAGCAGATGGACACTGTTGGCACATGTTGGCATAAATTATATTTCTGGATGAACAGGAATATGTGTTCTTGATCTTGTAACTGACGTGGTTAGCTCCAATGATGGTGTCAGCAGAGTAAATAAGTGGACAAAGCTGGCAACAGGGTTTGTTGCAAGGGAAAGTTCCAGGGTTGGTATTAGTGTGGTATGTCCTGTGGTTGTTGGTAAGAATCATCCTGAGGTTAGGTGGCTGTCTATAGGAGACTATGGGTCTGTCTCCCAGAGCCTCTCGGAGTGTAGTATCCTGTTCCAGTATAGGTTGTAGGTTATTGATAATGCCCCTAATATCATTATCTCATAGCCACTAACCTCCCCTCCTCACCCCCCCCATTCTAAAATCTGATTTGTCAATTTTATATGTGTTCACTTTTTTTTTAATGCCAATTTTCTTCCACAATTTGATCTGAGGAAGTGGGTCTGGCTCACGAAAGCTCATCACCTAATAAACCATCTTGTTAGTCTTTAAAGTGCTGCATAGTCCTGTCTTTTGTTTCAGCAAGACCAGACTAACACAGCTACATCTCTATTACTATTCAACAGCTGAAATGTGAGAGAGCGTCCATTCAGTGTGGATGCTACCTTTCGAAAAAGCAGATTTTTTTAAATTTGTTTTTGCAGTGTGGACGCTCTCTTTCGGAAGAAGTTTTTTCAGGAAGTTCTCTTCTGGAAAAGCTTCTTCCGAAAGAAGCCTGAAGTCTAGACATAGCCTGCGAGATTAAATGACAAGAGTCGTGGTATGTGGTACGACAGTGATTCATAGTTGACACTGACCTCACAGCATTGACCAAGGAGGATTTATAGATAATAACTGGCAAGATAAACTTGGAAAGCAGAAACTTAGATTAAATCAGAATGGAAAACATAAATTATGGCACTCAGAAGACAAGAGAAAGACATAAAGATCAAACTTGAAGACAAAGAATAAAACTACTAGGACAATTGGGGGGAAAAAGGACACCAGACAGTGTAATACATACCAGAGTACTAGGAGTAGAGGATGACTGAGGATGTGTGTGGATAAACACAGTGAAAGGTGCCATAGAACAATATGGTTTAAAGATGAACAAAACCATGAAGCTGGTACAAGATAGAAAGTGGAGGAAATATTTCATTTTGTCCCACTATTGTTGTTGATTTCCTAGTTTTGTAGACTAGGCGTTTCAGGTCTTCCTAGTGAAACAGAAGACACAATCTAAGATGAAGGGTAATATGAAATGCAAATAAATGCTTTGGCACCATATAGTGTGTTTGTTTGTGTGACTAACTTTAGACTGCTCCTACATGTAAAAGTGTTTTTCAGTGAGATAGGCTCTTAGACAGAATAAACTTTACTGGTAATATGTTCAGCATATAAATAGGTTAATCACAGCTGACTGTAAGCATTTAATTAAAGAGCTAATGCTTCTATGTGCAGAACTTGTATCATTATTTGTAATAGTATCATTAGATAACCACCAGGTAACTTCCACTAATGTTGGGACCCTGCACCTGGGATTAGGAGTGATGAGTCACCCAGCAAAGTATCAGCCATCTCATATGAAGCCTGAGTTATAAAGGGGCAAATTAAGAACATGTTAGGTAGATTAAATCTTGACAGCATCTCAATGAGTTCTGGGTGTACAGAACCAAAGGTGTGATATTCAACATGATTCCGTAGCTGAAAAATAAAAGAGAAAATATCTCATATGCATGACAGCTCATATGCTAACACTGCAACAGCCATCACCTGGAAAAGGTTAGCAAAGTCAGAACTGTCAAATAAAAAGTACCAAAGTTGTAACATTTATTCAGGTAGACTCGAGGAAACCAGTTTCTGTCATCCTCACAGAAGCAAATTTTGGTATGTTTCAATCTGGAAGATGATCTAGCTGATATGGTATTGGACCTGGATCCTGAGATGGTGAGTACCTGTAACACCTGCTGAAGTCTTCAAAAGTTATAGGGGCTCAGCACATCAAAAGATCAAGCCCTCAGTGGGCTCTATTAGCATGCAAAAATGAACTGAGTCTTTGTACATCAGATAGTTATGCAAAGCTAATATCTATGTCAATTTGCTAAAATAGATATTTTGCTTTATCATGCCTTAAGGCCAAAAGGGCATGGAACACAGAACCATTTTTGCAGAACCTTTAACTTTTCAGATTATAGTGAAAATTCATTTTCTGCTTATGAATAAATCTAGCATATCTAAGCAACAAGTTAAGAATCTGTGGCTAAATAAACACACAGTCAAAATGTTTCATTACCTGACAATTTGTAAAAATCAAAAGTCCTTTTCCTATAAAACATTATTTTAAATCATGTTTTCCTCATGAATTATTTTATATTTGAGAAAGCACATTCTTAAGACACTTGGTAAACTAAGTTGACAGTTTGATATGACTGCATATTGCACTGATAAGCTTAATACTAACAAAGTCCTACAGAAATGTCCTTTCTTATCCATAGAGAAACTGGACCACATTGTCAATCATTTGACTTTTTTAACCTTAAGCATTTCCTCTTCATACATTTCATTTATTTGCACAACACCTTTTATCTGCAGAATTGCATTCTCACAACAACAAATGAAAATATGAAAAAAATCCCATGCAGTAGAATGTTTATCCACTTCCTCTGGGTGTCAAGATAATTATTAACAAATAACAGCATTCTACTATATAGTTGAGAGAGTTTGTCTGTTTGTGTCTGTACATGTGTCTGTCTGTTTGTTCAAGAACTCCTAAACAGTAAGAGCTAGGACCACCAAATTCTGTATGCAGCTTCCTCTTTATCGTAACTTAAACCAAGGTAAGGGTTTGATTGTGCCAGGAAAATAAGATGTGCCTGGAATAGGATTGTTTCTCATAAAACCATGCAGAAATGAAACTGAATCACCATCTAAGACTGCCCCAGCCCTGAGCTCCTCCCCCCCCTACCCCCGGCACCCTTTAAGGAGCATGGGAAAAGGCTACGGCTAGACTGCATTGATTTTTGAAAATGCGGATGCGCTCTTTTGCCATCCCTGTAAACCTCATTCTGCGAGAAATAAGGGATGTGTCAAAAGAGCACTTTTTTCTGAAATCTGACATGGTGTAGCTGTACCAAATTTTGGAAAAGTCTCTTTCGAAAGTAAATTGGAAAAAGACACAATTGCAATGTTTCCAATTTAACATTGCAGTGTAGACGTAGCCAAAGAGGGACTGAAGCTCCCCTCTCCCTTTTGTATGGGAACATTGCTGGCAAGGGGAAAGTGCTCACTTTGCTGCATTCCTCACTCTGACTGGGGAGCACAGGGGGCAGACAAGCCTGGACCTGCCCCAGCCGGGGCACATGCACCCCTCTCCTAGCTGTGCCCACTGGAGCTGCAGCAGCCATGGAGAGGTGCTTCTCATCTGGCTCCAAGCTGTTGCGGTGAGAGAAGGCTGGTGTAATCCTCTCTCCCCAGTGCAGCCTGCATCTTGAACCCCTCATCTCCGACCCCATCCCAGAGCAATAATTTAAATGAAGACAAACAAAGATCAATTGAGCTAAGGACCTGAGCAAGGCCAGGTAAATCTTCTATTGAATATATATTTTACGATCCAATTGTATGATGATTATTATTAGCAACATGCCCCAATAACAAGGATAAAAAAGTTCTTTGGTTTAAAACTGATGTGAAATTTTACTTTATCCCACTCCATTCTGAGGCCCTCATTTCAAAATCTTAGTCCTTTGATGTTACAGCCATCACTGTGAAACCCCACTGTGGTCAGCTAAGTCTTGGTTTTATATAACAGAGTGCAGTTTTACTAAGTGTTTTTGTAACAAATGCAGATAACACAATAAAATAAAATGTTGCTCCATTTTGCTAAGTAGTCTCTCTCTATGTTCCAGCAGTATTACATAGAAATAAGTTCCATTTTACTGAATTACTGTCTTACTCTGTGCAGTTTGAGATTGTCAAAGGACAAGTTCTGCAGCCACAGTTTTTTTCTGAACTGAATCACCCCAAATAACTTTTTTTAAATCTTATCCTATAAAGGCAAAATATTAATTGTTATGATTTATTATTTGGGGGACTTTCAGACTATAACCCAACAACTCTTTAATATCTGCAAGGTATCTCTAAGAATATTTTACATATCAATAGATCCACAACTATGCATCTTCATTTTCAAAGATGTCTGCCTTGCGTGTGCTTTTGTGGTGCAAACTGCAATGCTGTGTAGTTCCAGACTTTTAATAATGTTTGAGATGATGCTGTTGAGAAGCAAGGAGAGGCAGATGTCTGTTTGTTAATATACTGCCAGTCGCTGGTTTTTCTATTGATCCTGTTTCATTTGTACTTTATTTGAAGATTAGATAAAAACAAGCAAAAAAAGACTTACATTTTGCAGTGCTAAGAAATCAGTACATTTAATATTGTGTTTTTATAGTTCATGTAACCCTATTGGTCCTAAGATATGAGACAGACAAGACGGGTGAGGTAATATTCAAGGTAAAACTTGAATCAGCTTCTTTTGATGAAAGTGACAAGCTCTCAAGCGCCAATGAGCTCTTCTTCAGATATTAGCTCAACCACATTGTCTGTATTGTTAAACACCATGTGCATGATTATATAGGCATTTTATTTTTATGTCAACATACATGAAAACCCAGCATAAAGAGTTTAAACTGATTGTGGCTGCACAGCAGAGGACAGGTGAATCCTTTTCTACTACCTTCCTCTTACCCCCAATTGTGTAGCTCCAGAGTGACACAAAGGAGCAGCCTTTGAGCACAGAGACTGCTCATTCCTATCCTATCTGTCTGGGAGCAGCATGACAAAAACGGGGTGGAAAAGGGCGAGGCAAAGGCTCCACTCTTCTCCTCAGCAACCGCTCATGGAACTGGGCTGGTCAATCAATGGGGACTTGTGCAGAGGGCACCAGAGATGTCATGCTCAAGGAGCAAGACTGAAGGAATGCTCTTCACTACGAGTATGTCTACATTTGCACCCTCTTTCACGAGAGGGATGCAAATGAAGACATTCAAAATTGCAAATGAAGCCGGGATTTAAATATCCCGTGCTTCATTTGCATAATCGCGTTATGGTGCTATTTTGAAATAACAGACTCTGTTAAGATGAGGTTATTTTGAGAGAAAACCCTTCTCTTGAAATAACTGGTAAACCTCATTGTATGAGAAATAAGGGTTATTTTGAGAGAAGGGTTTTCTCTCAAAATAACCGTGGCTTAACAGCGTCTGTTATTTCGAAAGAGCGCTATTTCAAAGTAGCGCCATAATGCGATTATGCAAATGAAGTGTGGGATATTTAAATCCTGGCTTCATTTGCAATTTTGAATGTCTTCATTTGCATCCTTCTCTCGAAAGAGGGTGCAAGTGTAGACATACCCTACCACAGCATGTTGGGCATGTAGACTAGAGAACCAGTCTAATCAAAATGAAGCCTGGGTGTTTTCCATTAAAACTGATGGCAGGACTGATACCACACTCTGCATTCAACCTTACTGATTGCAAGTGAACACATCATGCAACAAAGTCTCATAGGAACATCTGGAAGGATTGAAAAATAATTGCAACATACTCACAATGCAAAAGAAGTAGAAAAAGCCTGTGTTCCACATGCTATGGCCACTCAGGGTATGTCTACATTGGAATTAGGCACCTGTGGCTGGCCCATGCCAGCTGATTTTGGCTCATGGATTAGGGATCTGTTTACTTGTGATGTGATGTTTAGGCTTGGGCTGAAACCTAGGCTATAGGATCCTAATAGGTTGGAGGGTCCCACAGCTCAGGCTATAATTTGAGCCAGAAAGCTACACCACAGTTAAACAGCCCCTTAGACCAAGCCCTGTGAGCCTGAGTCAGCTGACATGGCCAGCCACCATTGTCTAATTGCAATGTAGACATCCTCTCAGAATAGACGATGGTATAGCTCACGCATGGGCAGTAAGGAGTATAAGTCAGAGGCTGGCCCCAAAGAAGTCAGTTTCTAAGACATTTTAAATGCAAAATTGGATACATTTAAAAAACACCAGGTCTGACAAAATAAATGAAACTTGTCAAAAATAACTAGGGATTCTAGCTATTCATCTGGTGTAAGGGACAAATTTTGTAGTAATGGCTAATCACCCTTTACATGGAGCTATGACCCATACATTCTAGGGGTTGGAACTTGAGTAAATAATCATGGGAAATCCTATAACTTCTTGTACAGGGTTGCTACACATATTTTATCAGGAAAATACTGACTAACATCATTGTTTGTTCACTAGTACTGTGACAGACAGAACTCTTGTAATTTTGCCAGCACCACTGGAATTTCTCTGCAACATATATGTTCCATCACAGTTTCCATGACCACATAATTTGTACAAGGACACAATGAACTGTAGAACTAACAAAGCAAATACATTTTAAAGTGTGCCTATCCCTATCTCTTGGTGAATATGCAAAATACTAAAATTATTTGAATAGAATCATGCAACTATTATTAGACAAAAATTGCCATTCCCACTTATAGACTAATGTTTATTACATTTCAAGTCTCTCTCAGCAGCATATAGGTATGTTGCCCAAATGTATAGTGAAACTGATCACTATCTCTTTTTGGGTATGTCTACACTACAGCGTTAATTCAAGTTATCTTAATTCGAAATAGTTGGCTACACACAAAATGCAGCTCGAATTAGCATTTTGCTAATTCGAAATACTGCATCCACACTGACTGGACACAGAATCAAATTTAAGGCCAGCCAGAACCAGGTCAGGCAGGGCATCAGGTCAGGAGTGTCTCTGTGTGGCTGCTGCCTGAGGCTATCTGATGCCTGTGCTTAAAGGGACACCTCCCCCCCACCTCCCGGGCAGCCGGTTCTCAGGTGTCCCTGCTTGCTTGCCTGCCTTGATGAGGGACAGCAAAGCATTTGTGTCTCTGCGTGCTCTGGTTGCCCTCACTCGGGACACCACAGCACTCTGCAACACGGAGCCAGAGCTGCCCCTGGGCACTCTGGTGCTTCTTGTGGACGTGTTACTGCGAGCCTGGCTGCACTTTCTGCAGGCTGCCATCCTGGAGGTCCCACTGGGGGGTTGTCAGTATCCAGGAGGCCCTGCGGGAGAGCTTCCACCCTGAGGAGCACTAAGAGCCTCCCTGGTGTGCCCCACTGGGGGCTTGTGCCTCATTCCTCCTTCCTTTCACTTACCCTTCCCTAACCCCTCTTCCTGATGTCAAATAAAAACACATTTCTTGCCAAAAACAAACTCTCTTTATTGACCAAAACTGGGGTGGGAATGAGGCTGGGAGAGGAGAGGGGAGGGGGAAACCTGGGAGGATGGAGCTGGAAGGGGGAGGCAAGGGGAGGAAGAGGGAGGAGAAGCTCAGGGTTGGGGGTCTTGCTGGACCAACTTGATTTTCATGCAAACCTGCTCCTGGATTTGCATGTGGCCTTTGGTGGCCAGGCTGGCAGCTTTCCTGCCATAGATGGCTGCGTTCCTCTGTCTAGTGTGGAGATCATGGACGTTGGGGGCATCCCTCCAAACCTGAGTACAGTCCACCCTGATCTCCGCCCTGGACCAGGAAGGCACCTGCCTTCTCCAGGCCCTGGCAGGCTCCTGGGAGCTGGCAGACTACTCCTGGGGTGCAGTGGAGGGCTGGCTGCAAGTGGCTTTCTGGCTCATGTTTTGGGGCCACTGGGTCGGGGCAGTGACTGCTGGCTCTGGGCCGGCATGCTTGGAGCTGGCACAGGCACTGTGGCCAGAGTCTGCCCCTTTAAGGGCTCCGGGGCTGGGGGGAGGGAGAAGAGTTTTCCTGGTTTGGCCCAGAGTGGCCACCAGGGGAAACTGGGAAGGCTGGAGGCCAGCTAATTCGGACTAAGCGTCTACACAGCGTTTATTCCGAATTAGCTAATTTGAGTTTGGCGTTACTCCTCGTAGAATGAGGTTTACCAAACTTGAATTAAGCGCCCCGCTATTTCGAATTTAATTCAAAATAGCGGTTTGCTTGTGTAGACGCTATGGAAGTTAATTTGGAATAACGGCTATTATTCCGAATTAACTTTGCAGTGTAGACATACCCTTTTATCCTGCCCTTTAGAATGACTCAATAAAGTAGGTACATTTAAAACCACCAATAAAAGGAAATACTTGTTCAAACAGCATGGAGTCAGCTGGTCAAAATTCAGTGGCAAACAAGATTATAGAATTAAATACATTTTTCTGCATCACTTTATAACACTTAGCAGCACTTACTTGGTTAAGAAGGGTAATGAAATCTCATTCTTCAGGGTGAAAAGGGATTATTTTAGAGATCAAGAATCTCCTTGCTGCCCATACAGCAATATGGCTGGGTGCATCGTGGGACACAGGGGAGAGTTACTTTCTTCGTGAGTGTCTGGTAAACAATCACAGCAATTAATAGCCAAATCATGGACTTTCATAAAACTATGCTGAATTTCAAAATACTTAATTTAACAGCATAGGATGTAACACTGATACATCTGAAAGATGCAAAATGGTAATACTGTACCCATCTATAGCATCTTCTTTCCCAGGAACTCAGTGAATTAATTCTCCGCTTACTCTATGGTATAGATAGTGATCTTTATTGTAGAGATCAGATACTGAGGCACAAAGATGCTATGTGATTTGCCCAAGTCACAAAACTGGTCTCAAAGTTCAGGTCTACATTGGGGGGAAAGTCAACTTAAGATATGCACCTCTAGCTTCAAGAATAGTGTAGCTGGAGCTGATGTACCTTAAATCAAATTTCTGCACCATCTCCACTCCTATCAACTTCCCTTACTCCTCCCAATCCTGTGGAGTATCAGGATAGACTGGGGCACTATCAGGAGTCGATTTAGCAGGTCCTTACTAGACCTGCTAAATCAAACTCCGGAAGATCTAACTCCAGAGCATCTATCTCTGGATAAGTATAGACAAGGCCTAATAGAATCAGGGATAAATCTCCTTCTCAACAAAGGAGTAAACAGAACATCACTGTGATATATTCAAAATGCACACTGGACTGAAGGATTAAAACTAAAATCATGTCAATAAACAACTTGCTCTCCCCCCGCCCAGGTGCAGAATCCCTATGACAACCCACCCAAAGTGAAACTGTCTGCACCCTCACATGCCATCTTAACTCAGTGGGTGCCCAAAAAGACCAATTGAACTTGCCCGCAGTTGTTCTTTTGCTTGTCCCCTCACAGATTAGGTACATCTCTATCCATTTTTTATAAAGACCATATTTTCTGGATCATCACTATAATAAACATTGTGGCTACTTTCAAGTTCATTCTCACATGAAGAATCTTTGAAAAAAATAATGATCAAAGCAGGATCTAATCCACCAGCCTCTGCAACAGCCACTGAACAATAATAACTAGATGTACTTAATAGGTCTTCTGCATTGCAGGTGGGGAACAAAAAGCATAAGCATAGTGCAGAATAAAAACAAAACAAAACAATGGAGATATTTCATTGCTCATGTTGCTAGACTTTTAATTCCCTTAATTCTCAGCTCTGTGTTTGCATTTGGAAATGGAAACCTGCTGCAGATTTTCCTCTCTATAACATATTAAAACAGGTCTCTTCCCCTCACCCCAGACTCAGCATCAAATACATCCCCTGCATCAAACCCATTTGAATAGCTAGCAAACTCTTGACTACATTTTTTAAGCCTTCACAAAAAAGTGGAAAGAAAGCTGCAGAAATTTCAAATGCTGCTCAAGCAATTCAAATGCCCCTCAAATAGTACAGACTGTGTGAAATCTATAGGACTTCTGAACCTTGGCTTATCACCCTTAATCTTCTGAAACTAAATGAAGTTTCAGTTCCAACCCCTAGAGAATTAGTTTTGGAATCTGTCTATATCTTTTTTTAGCTCCTGATACTATTTCTGTTTCTGTAACAGATTGTGAACAACACCTCACGTTTGCTCTTTTCCGTTGAGAAATAAACATAGCAACTCTAATAAGGAGTCTCTACATTTAATTTTAGAATCAAAAGAATCTCCAGATTTCCTCTTATCAGCATTAACTCCAGCCATACATCTTTCAGCTTTTCCCCTGTACTATGAGTATATATCAGTCAGAATGGAGGGAGGGTCAACTACTTTCCATGTGCTTTTGGGGAGAGCCAATGCTTTCCTCAGCAGAGATCTGAAGATAATAATTCTGATTAAGTCATAAAACTCCAAAAGAAAATGTTCATGTTGCTTTTCTGTGTCACAGTATCAGGAATGCTGTGTGATCTGGTAGATAGGGGGTTAGCTAAATAGTCAGGAGGAGACCTCAGTTCTCTTGTTAGGGTACGTCTACACAGCAACATTATTTTGACATAACTAGCGTCTACACAGCAGGCAGTTATTTTGAAATAATGTCAAAATACTGTCAAGCTGGAGGACTTCTTACTCCAACTCCTGTAACCCTCATTGTACAAGGAGTAAGGGAAGTCGGAGGAAGAGTGCTCTATTTCATAATAAGTCCCATACAGACGTTCCCAATTTGGAAATAAGCTAGTTCGAAATAAGCTATGCAATTGATGTAGCTTCCAGTTAAGCTCTGCTGTGTAGACTCACCCTTAGATCTGCTGTGTGTCCTTAGAAAAGTCTGTGTGCCTCAGTTTTCCCATCTATATAATGGGGATAATGATAATTTATTTCATGAGGTGCTGTAAGACTTAGTGTTGGGAAAGGTCTGTAAAAGTTATATATGCACAAATAGTATTGTTTCATGGTATATTGTCCATTCCCCAGATGTTTTGGAACATGTAAATTGTTAAGATGTGTTTTGTGTACTGTTATTTCAACTACAACTCAGCTACCACCTAGACACCTTCAATTCTGCATTACTGTATATCTATGCCAGAAAGGAAGGCAATGGATGAAATTATCAGTTTTGCAGATTGCAACCCCAAACCATATAGTCGGTTGGAAAATCTCTCCTGATAATTACTTCCAGAGCTATAAAATACAATCTTTTGGGCAGGAATTGTCTTTTTGTTCTGTGTTCATACAACATCTAGCACAAGAGGATTTGATCCATGACTGGGGGGTTCTGGAAATTGCTTCTGTACATACAATAGATAAATAATATAAATTATAATTAATACTAAATTAAACGACAAATATATAGAAACTGTAAGATTTTTTGTTCAACATAGTTTAAGAATAATATGCCTCTCAATGGGATATCACCAAAATAAAAATAAAGATAGGCTGGGATATAAGCTCACATAAAAACAGCTATGTCCATTAGTGAAATATTTTTGAAAATGAGCAAGAAACTCATTTGCAACATATTGAGGATGGAGATCTTTTTCTGCCAAAAGAGGTGTCCACAGAAGCCTGAATATTTACTATGAAGTATTTAAAAAAAGGCATTTATGGAAGACTAATTCACTATCTTACATTGTTCTTCATATGAAGTGTATATGATTTAATGTGTTTGTGTGGCTAAGTGGCTTAAGTCCTTTTTTTATTCTGAAGGTGAAAGATTCTTACCCTTGTTTGCTTCTTTAACAGATATTTCAGATTCCTTCTTGCTTTTATCTTCAGTGGGCAGGAAGTTCAGAACTAACTGATGTTGGTTTTCTTTCCTTGAGAAGGACACTTTATTGTTCAATTCTTCTTGCTTATGGCATGTCTACACAGCAAGGCAAAAGTTGAATTAAGCTACGAAACTTCAACTATGTCAATTGTGTAGCTGAAGTTGAAATAGCTTAATTCAGCTTTTGGCACTGTCTACACAGCAGGAAGTTGAAGGAAGAACACTCTTCCTTCGACTTCCCTCACTCCTCGTGAAATGAGGGTTTCCATGAGTCAGAGTAAGAAGTCCTCCAGCTCGACATTATTTTAAAACAAAGGCTTGTAGTGTAGACGTGCTCTTTGTTATTTTGGAATAACGTGAGTTATTCCAAAATAATGCTGCTGTGTAGACATACCCTAAGGGTGCGTCTACATAGCACAGTTATTTCAAAATAACTGAAATTTTTTTAAATAACAATACAAGCGTCTACATAGCGATTCCGTTATTTCAAAATAAATTCAAATAATGGACGGCTTATTCCAACTTCTGTAAACCTCTTTACATGAGGAATAAAACCTATTCCAAAATAGCTATTTTGAAATAGCGGTAGTGTGCATGCTCCACTGCTGCTATTTCAAAATAGCTCCTCCCCAAGGTCATTCAAACTAATTATTCCCCAGTGCCTCCTGGGGCTCTAATTCAAAGTAGCACATCCACATTAGGGAAGCCTGCCTTGGTCTAATTTTGAAGCTTCCCTATTGTGTAGACATGCTATTTTGAAAAAAGCTATTTTGGAGTATTTCTTCTGAAATAACTTATTTTGAAATAAGTGTGCAGTGTAGACGTACCCTAAGAGATCTATACCTGGATGACTGAACTTATGTGTTATATTCTGGAATATGAGGATGAGATGCCCAGTGGTTGAGAGTTAGCCAATCTTTTCTCAAGTTAGAGACTCTGATGTAGACTATTCAAAATAAAAAGGTTTCTTTGTCTAGTTGGGAAAGAACATCCTTCCCTACCTGTTTATGTATGCCATTGCTGTGATGCTGTAAATGTGTATTTTCTCCCAAGAATCTCTTCCCATTGTTCAGGGCCAGTCAGATTGCTTTTAGCTAAATTATCCTCTAAACTAATATGAGTCTATAATAGGAATCCCAAGTGTGGAGGCTTGTATCATGTACAATGGTTCTCCAAGATTCTGAGATCTGATGTTCAAGAGACAATTAGGCTACGTCTACACTGCAGGCTTCTTGCACAAGAACTGTTTTGCACAAGAATTCTTGCGCAAAAGGTCTTACACAAGAGTGCGTCCACACTGCCATGTGCTTTTGCGCAAGAGCGTCCGTGGACGCTCTCTTGTGCAAGAAATTTCTGATGGCCATTTTAGCCATAGGTGTTTCTTGAGCAAGAAACCCCTGTTGCCCATCCACACTGCCTTCTTGCGCAAGAGGGCCTATTCCTCATGGGGAAAAGAATAATTCTTGCGCAAGAAGCCCTCTGTTCCGACGCCTTACTGTAAATTTACTTCCACAAGAACGCATGTGCAGTGTAGATGCTTCACAAGTTTTTGTGCAAAAACGGCCGTTCTTGTGCAGGAAGCCTGCAGTGTAGACATAGCCTTGTACTTTACCTTCCAACAGTTCAATGAGTAATGTTTTGGAGAAGCTGAATTGGACTATTCAGAGAGGAAAAAAGAAAGGCCCAAGTTGAGCACAGTGTGGCTTAGCAGGGATTGGCATAGCCTTGCTAGTAGAAGAGCTGGGTTCTAGTTGTGGCTTCCCCACTGAGTGGCCCTATTTCTGCCTTGTCAATTAAAATTTTTCAGTACAAGAATTGCCTCTCATTATGTGCTTCCACGGTGCATTCCACAATGAGACCCTGGTCTTGGTTGGGGCCTCTAGATGCTACTGTAACACAGTAATACAGTTGTATTAATCTCTTTCAAAGTCAAACCCGTGTTAAAATCTTGCAGCAGATAATGAGTATGTCCAGGAAGTCCATCAGCATTCTCTATCAGACAAGTAAATTGCACAAGTAAATTGGCAGAACAGAGAGCTTTTGCCAGTAGAGTTATTCCTCTCCCAGTGAGAAATAACTCCATTTTGCGCTACAGCTCTTGCTCAGAAAGGCAGGTGTGGATGCCCTGGAGGGGTTTTTGCGCAAGAAACCCCTATTGGCAAAAGCACAGGTGCTCTGATGGCCATTGTGTGAATGGCGATCAGAACTTTCTTGCGCAAGAGCGTCCATGCAGTGTGGATGCTCTCTTGCACAAAAGCACATCACTTTTGCGATGCACTTTGAGGTCTGGACGTGCTTTTGTGCAAGAAGTTTTTGCAGAAGATCTCTTCCGCAAAAGGCTTCTTGCACAAAAACCCTGCAGTGTAGACGAAGCCTTAGAGACTGACTGTTGAGGTTCCCACCCACATTCAGGTGCATTTGTAAAAGATGTGTAATTATTGATGATACAGTCCATGGTTTCTGGGACTACTCTGATTTCTGAGATTTGACCTAGGGAAGCTTTACAAATCTATGGAATAACTAACCATTCTGATTTATCTCCCAGATCACATCATTTACATGTTGTCAACATTTTTGTTGCTTTTAAAATATTCAAAAAATGTGCCCAGAGTTTAGAGATATCAGTTACTCTTCCCCCATGAACATCTGTAATTCTATGAGGACCTATATTTTTTCCACTTCTTGCAAATGACAGTTCTTGCTGCTTCTAATAGTAGTGTCATAGTCTCTTACACAGGTGGGACTCATGTAAAACTAATAATAACACCTTTTTCTCATGGAGTGCTTTGCATCAGTCAGTCTCAAAGCACATCACAGTCTTCAAGCTCTTTATCCTCATAACACCCCTGGGAGGTAAGGAAGAATTATTATTCCCTATAGTAAAGCAGAATGACCTCTGTCTGAGCCTGAGGGGGAGGAACCACTGTCATCCCATGGGGGTGCTGGAAGCAGAGAGTCAGAACAGGAAATATAAAGAGGAAGGGCCTACAGATCTGTTGGAAGGAGAACCAGAGAAGGAGTCAGATGCTTCTGGCCCCAGCACCAGGGACTGAACAGCACCAGCTCCTGCCCCTGGAGGAGAACTATGAGGAGCTGCCAGGACTGCCATCTGATGAGTACCATGAGGAGGTGATGGGACTGCTGTCTGACAAGTACCCTGAGGAGATGGAGGACTCCTGCACTATGGAGCCTGATCCCCAGACTGTGGTAGGAAGCAGAAACCATGGAAACCAGATTTTAGTTTGGTTTTGCTGCCACAGTGCAAGTCAGTGTGGTTTGGTGGGATTTTTTTTCAACAGTGATGAGCACTTCCGCCATTATTAAGGGCCTAGGCTGAGACCAGATGGTGTAGGCTGGGCCAGGGTCCTCTCCTGCCAACCCCACCCCTGGGATAGCAACCTTCCCATCTTAGTATGTATAAATTGTGTTTGTTCGTTGTCTGCCTACCCAGGGAAGTGGGCTATAGCTGTTGCTGTTCTGTCCCACCCAAATGCTGTTTGCTCTCTGCTCTAGGCAGAAGGCTCAGTTAAAAATGGCTTCTTGCTCTGCCCAGAGCACCAGACTGCATGTGCCGTCTGCCCTAGCCAGGAGGATTAACTGAAGACAGATTGTTGCTAGTCTCCACCTAAAGGGCCGAGGCTATAGAGTGTTGATTTGCTAATTCCTCTGCTAATTGACTTTTTACTGTTGTGCGGTAGTGACCTCTGTATGACTCTGAGGGATGACCACCAACCCACGTGACCTGTCTATGACCCTGAGGGATGACCACTAATCCATGCCATCTCCATTTTACAGGTGTGAAACTAAGACACAGATAGGCTAAGTAACTTTTCCAATGTCAAAAGCTTTAGAGGAGAAGCTGAGTTTGTCTGTTACTGGAAAAACTTAAAAAACAACAAATGGTCTAGCAGCACCTTAAAGACTAACAAAACATGTAGATGGTATCATGAGCTTTTGTGGATACAACCCACTTCTTCAGATGAATGGAGTATTAAAAGTCCAGTTCCAAAATAAATATAGGATGAGGGAGGGAGAAGGAAGGGAAAAAATAGTAGTGAATTACAGTGTTCATGTTACATGAAGCTAATAGAGAAGGTGCAAATTGTTCTTAAGTACCTATTGTTTGGCTGATTAAGTCATTAGGATGTGGAAGGTAGTATGCTAGCCAGGTGATGTCGTTACTCATACCTTTGTGATGGGTCCCAAACTTGTAAATAAAGTTAAATTCTAACGTTTCCCTGTGTCGGAACAGGCTTGTGGAATTGGCCTGAAACAACATGGTGACTTTGAGATCCATTAATGGGTGCCCGGGCAGGTTAAAGTGTTCTCCAACAGGTTTCTGTATGTTACCTTTTCAGATATCTGATTTGTGTCCGTTAATTCTTTCCTGTAGACACTGTCCAGTTTGGCCATTATACATTGCTGGCATTTGATGGCATAGATCACATTAGTGGATGTGCAGTTAAATGAGCCTCTGATGTGGTGGCTGATGTTGTTGGGTTCAGTGATGAAATCACTTGTGTAGATGTGTGGACAGAGTTGGCACCAGGGCTGATTTGAGGGTTGGGTCCCTGCGTGATTATGATAGAGGTGTGCTGTGTGGTTACTGAAAAGAATTTGTTTGAAGTTAAGGGGTTGTCTGTAGGCGAGCATTGGCCTGTCCCCCAAGAGAGTGAGGGGTCATTTTCTAGGATAGGTTGTAGATTGTTGGAGGGGGTTAAGTTGTGGGCAGTAGGTGATGACAAGTGGAATTCTGTTGTTTTCTCTTATTGGCCTGTCTTGAAGTAGTTCATTTCTGGGTACTCTTCTGGCTCAGAGAATTTGTTTTTTCACTTCTCCAGATGGGTATTTCAGTTTTAAGAATGCGCTATATAGATCCTCTAGGTGTTTATCTCTGTCTGTGGGATTGGAGCAAATCCGGTTATATCTTAGGACTTGGCTGTAAACAATAGATTGAGAAATGTGTCTGAGATGGAAGCTAGAGAAATGAAGGTAAGTGTAGTGGTCGGTAGGTTTCTGGTATAAGGTGGTGGAAATGTGTCCATTATGTAATTGTACTGTAGTGTCAAGGAAGTGTATCTCTCATTTGGACTGATCCAGGCTGAGATTGATGGTGGGGTGAAAGCTGTTGAAATCCCAGTGAAATTCTTTAAGGGTCTCTTTCCTGTGGGTCCATATAATGAAGATGTCATCAATGTAGCATAAGTAGAGTATGGGTGCTAGAGGGCGAGAGCTGAGGAAACGTTGTTCAAGGTCAGCCATAAAGACGTTGGCATATTGTGGGGCCATGCAGGTCCCCATGGCTGTGCTGCTGACTTGAAAATACAAATTGTCTCCAAATCGGAAGTAGTTGTGGGTGAGGACAAAGTCGCAGAGCTCTGTAACCAGGTGTGCAGTGGTGTCATCAGGGATGGTGTTCCTGATGGTTTTCCAAGTCCATGGCAGAACAAAGAATTCCATAGCCTAAGCAAGTGCCCTAGCCACTGGATCATCCTTCCCCTGCAATAGATTACTAGAGAAATCTAGAATATGTTTCCATTGTAGAGAGTAAGTGCCACAGGACAACTCGTTGTTTTTAAAGTTACAGATTAAGATGGCTACCCCTGATACTTTTAAAAATGGAATTGAATGGCCTTTTCAATATAATAACAAGTAATAGTCAATAGCCAGCACTGAATCAGGTTTGACAACTTCAGAGAAATGAAATCAATCAATAACTGCAAAACAGCATGAGATTTTTGCTAATTTCAGTAGTTAGAAAGCACCATATAACAAATTTGAGGCAGATGCAAAAATACAGAACAACTGTTCATCTAATACATGATATTCAGCTATTTATCTCTCTCATATAAATTACTGAGATCTTTTTGCCCCAATTAGCCACAAAATCTTTTATTCTGTGAAAATTTGTTACAGCTCTTTGTATAATCAACCTGAGAAGGCACCAAATTATCATTGAGTAAATGAGAATCTCTTCAAAGGAAAATGATTTTCTAATAAGTATTTCTAATAACTGACAGGGTAGCAAAACTATGTACCTGTATTTGTAAGTATAAGCTCTTTGTTCCCTAACTTTCCTTACAATTTCTTTTTGTTGTACCACAGCTGGGGCAACTGTAGGTCATCAGTTCCTGACATTTTGAGAAACAAGGGTTAGCTGCAATCAAAATTACTTTTTAATATTTTGTTTTCTTAAAAAATATGAAAAATAATTCCATAGAGAGAAATGTCTCCGTTTCTGCTCTGTCACTAATTTATGTTATTGAAGCGAGAGAATAATTCCTCTGAAACTAGTATAGCATTTTTTATTAGTTTTAGTATATTTAATATTTTCTGGGTTTGGGGTTAGTAGCATTTTGGCCTTTCCCTTTTGTATAAGTGCTTTTGAAAAACCATTTGGTTATTCTCAGTAGCAAAATTTGGAGACACATTATAAAAATTCTGGAACAGATTATCAAGACAAAGTGAATGAGGAAAGCAAAGGGGGAATGGGGAAAGGTATAGCGAGCTGGAACTGTGAGACAAAACCCCATGATATTTGGAAACAGCAATGAATAAATCAAATGTAATTGTCATGGGCTCCCCTGACCTAGAACATCTGACAGGGTGAGCTCATATTAGATTTACAGAAAATAAATTAGCACTTCACTCAAAATGCCACCTGGGCTTTAAAGTTTGCAACATAAAACAATAGCCCTTCACTGATCCAAGCAAAATATTGTCAGTCAGGCTGGCCAAGTTTCTTGACAGGACAGCCTGTCTCCCTTTCCTCTCAAAATTTCACCTAGAACTGGCCCTTGAAAAAAGCAACCAGACTTTTTTATCTTGCTAGATGGGCTCTTATTGGCCCCTGCATGCTCATGGCCCTTCTAGCCTCTGGGGTGTCCCGACTTTATAACAGTGACAAACAAAATTTCCTGCCCATTGCAACCCTGATAAGTAACAAGGGATAAACTGCAAGGTAGCAAAACAGTCAAATATACCATTAAGTGTGTTATATGTGCATAGCAGGACTTTAAAGTTGACGTGGAATTTTACAGGAATTCATTGTAGGTATTTTTAAATGGGAATATTATGCTGAAATAAGCAATTGCGTGAAAGAATGTGAGCTGCTGCATTCTGTAGAAGCTGCATTGTGCAGATAACACGGTTGGTAACTCCTGCAAACAAAGAACTGCAATAATCCAGCCTTTAAAAGGCAAAGCATTTATCATTAATTCTAAATCCCTCTCTCTCAGCCAGGGTATCCGCCTGGTGATATTTCAGAGATGGTGACAGACTGGATCAGTCCCATGACAATATAACAGCCAAACCCCACTAAGCCTTGAAGAGGGATATAAGAGTGTAATATCAGGTGTGATCATCAGGATGGGAGCCTCACTCACCAAATGCCCTCCAGTCTTTCTCTGCTATAGCTCTTCTCCCCTACTTGTGAGTGATATTTTAGAAAATGGGCTCTCTCTGGTCTATATCTCATTTCACAATGTCCCAGCACAGGTAATTCAGTCTCCCACTCTCTGTCCATTTGATCTTTCCTGTTCTTTTCAGCCTCTGTTCTTGTTTTCTTTTCTGTTGGATTTTGCTTTTGTTTTTTGGCTCCTCAGTCATGAGCAGAAAACATGCTGCTTGGGGCTGATGGTGTCCAGTGCTGACTTTATGACTATAGCAAAGGCAGAGAAGTTAAATAGATATGAGGAATGTCTGCGCAGCAATGAAAACCAATTACAGTTCCTAGTGATGGCCCCTAATGGCAGCTCATAAATGCAAAAGAGGAGTGGCCCAAGCAAAGAACTCTTCTTATACACCCCACATTGAAAAAAACCCTGGATATGATAGCAATTGTCCAACAGGAGCCATCACCAGCCTTGATGATGAGTTCGATTCAAAACAGCAACAGCTAATCAAGCTACTCACTGAAATCATGCGAAAAAGACAAACCAGAACACTGGTAGTATCAAATGCTGCCACCAGGTTCAAAGAACTTAAGAATCTGAGTCACCATGACCTTCCTCCAGTTTTACATCAGTGGGGCTACATCTACACTGCAGCCTTTTGTCAGCAGAGACACTGTAAATGAAGCGCTCATTAGCATTTGTCACGCTGTCATTTGCATATTCTCTGCTGATGCTTTTTGCGGAAGAGGTTTTTGCGCAAAAACAAGCAATGTAGACAGGGCTGTTTTGCGCAAAAGGGTTTTTTTGCGCAAAACAGCCCCATCTACACTGCTTGTTTTTTCACAAAAACCTCTTCCTCAAAAAGCATCAGCAGAGAATATGCAAATGACAGTTTGACAAATGCTAATGAGCACTTCATTTGCATTGTCTCTGCTGACAAAAGACTGTAGTGTAGACGTAGCCTGAAATTACAACCATGCAGAATGGGAATAAGACAGCAGGACCTGGAACTTCAAGAAAGCTTGAATCAACTGAAACCTTGGAAAAAAACACAGAAAGGGGCAACAAAGGGTGCATTTACACACTATCCTTAGTTTGAAATAAGCTACACAATTTGCACTACACAAATTTCATAGCTTATTTCAATGCTATTTCATAATTTGGCACTATCAATGTAACCACTACAAGATGAATTTGAACCTGGGACCTCTAGTGCTTAGTATAGGAGCCTCTATCCTTTGAGCCAAAAGCCAGCCATTTCTCAGCCCCTGCCATACAGGTCTCTTGTTCTTATTGCTTGCTGTGGTCTAGGTGCCACTGCATGGGACAGTGAACCACAGTAGGTATGTGAGTTACATCTACAAAACACCAAATTTCAAAATAACTCACTATTCCAAAATGCCCCTCGTGGAATGAGGGTAACCAGAATGTCGGAATAAGCTGTCCATTATTTTGAAATCTCTATTTCAAAATGTTACTGGGATGTCAGAATAAGCTGCCTGTTATTTTGAAATCTATTTCAAAATAATGGGCTGCTTCAATAGACATGGAATAGCTATGTCGGTATACTTCCAGTATCCCGAAATAGCTCCGCAGTGTAGACTACCCAAAATGATTAGGAGTATGCAACATCTTCCATATGAGGAGAGATTAATAAGACTGGGACATTTCAGATTAGAAGAGAGACGAGTAAGTGGGGGGGATATGATAGAGTTCTATAAAATCATAACTGGTGTGGAGAATTAAATAAAGAGGTGTTATTTACTCCTTCTCATAACACAAGAACTAGGGGTCACCAAATGAAATTAATAGGTAGCAGGTTTAAAAAAAACATAAGGAAGTATTTCTTTTCACACAACACACAGTCAGCCTGTGGATCTCCTTGCCAGATGATGTTGTAAAGGGCAAAGCTATAACAGGATTTAAAAAAAAAGCTAGATAAGTTCATAGTGGACTGGTCTATCAATGGCCATTAGCCAGGAATGGTGTCCTAGCGTCTGTTTGCTAGAAACTGGAAACGGGTGACAGGCAATAGATCACTTGATGATTACCTGTTCCATTCATTCCTTCTGGGGCACCTTGCATTGGCCACTGTTGGAAGACAGGGTATGGGCCTAGATGTACTTTTGGTTTGACCCACTATTGCCATTCTTATGTCCTAACCAGCAAGTGATTATATGTCTTAAGAAAAGAGTTATCTGTGCTCTGATCAGACTTTTCAAATACATCACATGACCAAGCAAGCTGCACAGATGTTTTGGGGGAGCCAGAGCAAAATCTGAAACCAAGCCCTCCCCCCTCCAAAAAACAGGGGTGCAAAAACATTGAGAGGACGGTTGGAGATTGAGCCTGTCCAGCAATCATCCCACAGCAGCAGCTCCTGTCCTACAAGGCTGGTCTTGTCTCCTCACTCTCCTCTCATTGTGACCTGGCACGCTGGATCACAGCAGCAAACCAGAGTGGTGCACTCCATGCACTAGGTCACAATGATGATCAATCAAATTAGACCTGGCTGCCCTTCCATCACAAGAGAGGCCAAACTTGCCTGGCACTACAACCTTCTACGCCGTGTTACAATGGCACTCTGTTTCAGGGCCCTCTCAAATGGGGGGCTTACTCCTCCCCTTGTCCCTGAGAGGCCATGTGACCAAAATGAGTATGAAACTGAATATGAGTCTTTTTCAAGCACTTTTGATATAAACCATAGATAGAAATTAGACACGTCTTTGGTTGATGAGAAAATTTTCTAGATTCACAGCATTATTAGCACCTGTTTAATATTTGATGTAATAAATTCATTTCACTAAATTCTTAATTGTTGTTGTCAAAACTGATAAATATTTCCTCCACAATTTTCAAGTCCTGCACGGATCACAATCATATGTTTTGAATCTAACTACTGTCATATCAGCAAAATCAAACTCTGACAGCTGAGAAAAGATTCTCAATATCTAACTAAGCCAATGATGAAGGAGAGCAGTCACAGAATTGTAATTTGCAATCAGCTTTCAAAACGGAGTTTATTCACAGACAGATAAGCATTAAGAAATGCTGGATGCCTATAATTCTCAATGAAGTAAAGTGCTCAGGTCAGATTCTCGGTGTTACAAACTGAACCAGTAACCATAGGACACACTCAGGTTCAGGCTGCTTAGCTGTTGTTTCACCTTGGCACATGAGGTGTTGCTATAATCCCCAAAATCAGTGTCTAAAACCTCTTACATTCCCACAGTTGCATACCCATGTTTCCTCAGAATTCCAGTTAGGGTTTTGGCTCTGTCTCTTAGCTGTTGGGAGAAACATGGCAGAAAGCAAGGAACACAATCTTAGCAATGAAATTTTGTAACCATCAGTTTTCTCTTCAGATCTTACAGAGTTTGGAAAAATAACAATAGTCCTGAAATGCCCCCTTCATGCCTGAGATGCCCCGCTGACATCTATTTGGGATGGGCCAATAGTTAAGAGCAGAGTCAATAACACTCGATTGGCTGTTTGAGGATTTCTCAGTGACAGTCCTTCAAATATATATCCAGCACTTTTCCTGGGCCAGGGCACTGTCTGGAATGCAGTACAATAAGCTGCCTTGGGCAAGTTTAGACATGTTTAGCACATAACACAAAATGGAGTTCACCATTTGCAAACATGTCCCATTGTTCCACCCTCAATATCTCATAGGATATATTCGGAAGAAATTACAAAACTTGTATAGACATTGTGAAGAGGTTACTGGGGGGAATTTGCAGGAGGTTAAGAACCAGACTCTGAAATTACCAAGTATTGTTGGTAGTTCCTTTCCCTGGGCATAGTACTCTGAAAAACACATTTCTTTAGCACTAACATGAGTATACTAGTGCTCCACCATATACAATTTCCATGCAAAAAAGACATGCACTTTCATTAACTTTGAGATACCTTTCTTTCACTTTCAATATCCTCAATATTAGAGTGCCTCATGAGTGAGAGCAAGGAATATAGTCCACTATAGGCAACATGGGAGCAGTTTCCCCTAAAATCATAGAGCTATATCTGTCAAGAATTTTTTAAACAACTTCAGCAGATTTTGAATTTTTAATAAGGTCATGAGCTCAGAGACAGACATCAGTGTGCTCAAACAGTTGGTATGCCAACATAATCTAAGATGTCAGGTTATGGAGACTGCTGTAAAACAAAAAAGACAACTACATTTTAAAAGAGTGATCACAAAATGGTCAGAAAACAAAGAATGTCCGCTGAAAAGTAGACAAAGGCAAGCAGAAATTGCCAGAAAGGACAAGAAGTAAGCAATGCTAGAGCCAGCTTCTTCATACCATCCCATGCTCTGGCAGCATAAAGAGGACAGAGATGCCCACAGAGTTTAACCCTGCTATAAAGTAGAGGGCTAGTGAATGTCTCTACAACAACCCTCTTAGCCCCAGCACAGAGGGCATACCTGGGGCAGTAGGGAACATAGTGAAGTGTACAACACCTCATCTTAACTCCTGCTGAACCTGGGTGGCTGATGGAGCTGATTAAATGTTACAGCATACAGCTCCCAAACCACTGTCAGCTGAAGAGTCACATGCAAGAAAACATGGACAGAATCCACATTAAAGAAAACACCTGAGGTACAGATTCTGCACTATATGCTCCACATATAAGGACTTAGTTCGAGTTAACGTTTGACTGCCGCATGTAGCCGCAAGCAGTTAGTTCGGACTAGGGGGATTTAAAAATGGCGCCCGGATGGGAAGATGCAAATAAAGCCTGGGATATTTAAATCCCGGGCTTCATTTGCAACTTCGAATGCCTACATTAGCCTCCCTAGTTCGAACTAGGGGGCTAGTGTAGACATACCCAGAGAGACTTGTCAAGAGGAGACCATATACACTGTGTGCAAATCCACTGACAGTCTAGGCCTTCCTGCACATCTCACTTATCTGCACACAAATCAATTTTCACACTTTTCCTATAGACATTTCACCTCCATGGCAGTAATGACACAGGACCTATGGCATCAGCAGCACCTAGAAAACAGAGGCACCAGGAATGTCACAGCCAACGTAAATATTAGGTTCTGTGGTATATGGAAACCATTGGTAGATACGCAACAGTTATAATTTTTGGGGTTCTTTTTATGTAACAAAGGTAGCTATAAAAACTCTTTATGCAAATAGAACGTTAATATACAAAACATATAGTATTAAACAAATGGCTCATTGCTCCTGCATGTCCACAAAAATCAAGGAATTCTATGAAAACAATAAGTTCTCCATAAGGATCAGAAGAGTCTGAACTTAGTGCTGGCATTGCTGAGGTTGACAGCCACCTGTGACTACACTGACCATTGAGGCTACTAAATTGCCAACAGCTTTACCTTGTCCCCCACTACTCCCCTGTGTATCTGTTGCATCTTGTCCTAATGCTAAGTTGAGAGCTACGTGGGCAGGGACTCTATGAACTGGTTTGTACAGAGCTTACCACAATGGTGTGCTGTTCCCTGGTTGGGCCTCTTGGCAATACTGCAATAAGTAAATAACTATAGGTGCTGTTCATATGACTTGTCATGGCAACAATCCATTAATAAGACTAGAACTTTTCAGCTTGTAAAAGCAACAACTTAGGAGAGATATGATTGAGGTCTCTAAAATCATGAGTGATATGGAGAAAATGACTTAGGAAATGCTATTTACTCCTTCCCATAACACAAGAACTCGGAGTCACTCAATGAAATTAGTGGACAGCAAATTTAAAACAAACAAAAGAAAGTATGGCCATTCTGATGTTCTTACATAGAACCCAGATGTATCTGCCCCTGCTGTAACCCACTAGATCCCACTTCCTTTCCAGGGCTGAAATAGATCCCAGGAATTCTGATAGGGTCCTCCCCTCCTCCTCCCACGTGCAGAGTCAGCAACAAAAAATATATATTAAAATTTGTGTCCCTTATGTGACTTGCCATATTAGAGCTGAGTGGGTCTAATATTTATTTGTCTTTCTTTTATATAAAAATGAGATACAGAGCTACTGTCAGCTCATTGGTACATTATCTCCCAGAAAACTAGAATTTTCAAGTGCAAAATAGCTGTTGGAATCATGGTTAAAGTTGTTCCCATCCCCCAAACTCTGAAATGGTGTTCCTGATGCTGTTAGAGCCTGCAACTTTGATGCAGCATCAAAAGCTGTTGTGGGAAGGGAAAAGTCAGTGGGAAATTACTCAAGCCCAGGGAAGGAGTTGAATGACATTGGAAGAAGTACCCAGAGGAAAAAAACTGTTGGAGAAGACAGAAGGAAGGAGAAGGATCTAGATGCTGAGTTTGTGGATCAGCTGGTGCTGGGGTAGGAAGTGAGGTGATAAAATGCAAGAAGAATGGGAGAATAAAAGTAGAGGACTGGGAAAAGAGAGGGAGGAAAAAGAAGAAAAATAAGAACTGTCTCCAGCCTGTAGAGGCAGAATGACATAGAACTAGGTATGTGATGAGAAACTATTAGACAAGGGAAATAAAATCTGCACATGCACTGGAGAGAGAGAGTATTGCGGGGGGGAGGGAGGGAGAAAGGAAATATAATTGGTGAAAAGGGAATTGATTGAAATGCTTCTTTAAAGGAAAACAGATACTGAAAAAAAAACATATGAGAAGCCCAACCACAAAGGATCTAAAGTATATGAACCGTGAGAATGACTGTTTCAATATCTATTGAAGGAATACAGTTCAAAGGCACCTAATGGTTAATTGAGGGCCATTAAATGAAGAAATCCTGCTTGAAAAGATATATAATCATCAAATCTAAGGAGCATAACATGCCAAAAAGAAGCAAAGGATATCAGCAAGAGTAGAACTGGACTTACAATCAAATAATGCTGCTGTGTAGACATAGTCGAAGAAAAGAAACATTGATTCTTCTCTGAAGTATCATAGTATATTGTGTTGAGGAATTTCTTTTTTTGTTGTCGTTAATAACAATTCATTTGGCATTAACAGTGCAAACTAAGAAAGAGCAAAGTGTACAAGCCTACAAAGGGTTAATGTGCTGGTACCCTTTATTATTATAAATAGTAAATACTTGTTAATAGGCTATATCATTTATGTGTCTACCACAACTTTGGGTTTTCTCTCATTAAGCTGTAAAAATTCAAAAATAAGCCTTTTGTCTTGGTTTGCTGCTGCCTCTCATCACAGTAGCATAGTTTAGCCTAGCCTGGGTCTCTTGGTATTCACACCTCCCCATCAACTGCTGGTAGTGAGCCACATCCACCCTGACTGAATTGGCCTTGTTAACATTGGTCCTACACTTGATAAATAACTCCCTCCTTTTGATATATACACACATATGAAAAAATGAAAAAATGAGGAGTACGGGTTCTTTCGAAAAAGGGGTGTTTTTTCAAAAGAACCCTGTCTAGACTGCGCTTTCACTTTCAAAAAACTCTTTTTTGCAAAAGCGCTCAGACGTGACTATGCAAATGAAGCGCGGGATATTTAAATTCATACTTTTCATTTGCACTTTCGATTTGCCTCATTTACATTCTTCTTTTGAAAGAGGAATGTAGTTTAGACGTGCCCAAAGAGGAAATTATTAAGAGAAATAAATGGGAGAAGGAAAATTATGGAGGAAAAGACATGAGAAAGCAAGTTGACAGTTTTGGAGAGGAATAAATACAAGAGGAAAGAAGCATTAAGGAAAAAGCAGAGGTCCATGAGGAGAAAATACAGGAAATGTCCAGAGGCTGGGTTGGAGGGAAAGAGTTAAGGGGATTAAGAGAGAATTTAAGGACCCTGACATATTTTTCTTTATGTGGCAGTGACAGATAGGCTCCAGCAGAAGAGAGGTCAATCAGAGGTGTAGGAGATGAAACCCAGAGAAAGCAAAGGAGAAAAGTGTCCAAGAAAAGAAATACAAGTTAAAAGAAAGAGAGGAATGCAGATAGAGATCACTGAGACTCATAGGGGCAATCTATTGTAGAAATGAGATGAGAGTGCTGGAATTAGAGAAAAATCAAGAGCAATTTAAAAGATTTTAGAAACAGTACTGGAAAAATGGACCGATAAAAAGAGAGTAAAAAATAGGAGACAATCCTGTTTAGGTTACTGTAAGTAATAAATCATTAGAATAAATGTGATTGTAAAATGAGTGCTTGTTCTTGCATCTTGAAAAAAAGTGCCGCCAGTCTTGGCTCTCAGTATTCTGTGCTGTTATTTTGCTCTAATTTCCCCCTAAATGTCTTCAAAGAGCCCAGTAAGCCATGGAAGTGTTGGTAATGCTGCTAGACAATATTGACCTCCTGTGTTTCAGCAAATTCTCTGAGTCAGCACTGGTCAGGTCCCAAGGGTGCCAGACTAGAGAGGTTCAACCTGTAGCGTTTCTTCACACTGTTTCTGAACAGCATTGTTGTGGGTAGCCAAACTGTGGCTTGTGAGCAGCATGCAGTTCTTTTACCATTAAAGTTCAGCTCATGGAGTCCCTCACCCCACCTCGCTATTCTTCACCTACCAGACTGGAGGGAAGTAGCCCAAGACCTCTGCCCTGCAGCAGAGTTTGTACGGGCTTCTGCCTAGGGGTGGGGGTGGGTGGTCTGGGGCTTCAGCCAGGCAGGGCACATCTACCAGGGCTCAAGGCTTCAGCAGGAGCAGGGTTGAGGTTCCCAGCAGGTATGCCCTGGCTCTTAAACTTCTGAAGATTGGCACGCATGGCTTGGAGGGCCAGTAAGTTTGGCCATCTCTGGTCTATGATGTGGTTTGTGCACAGTCACAGCCCTCAGTCCCATCTGGTTCTTCATGCTCCATGTCTTGTCTGTGACCTTTTATAGTTCCCGCTCACACACAGTAGTCTGGCAGATTGACATTATCTCACGGCCTAGCTCTGAAAGTCTATAGAAAGGTAAGTTGGCAGCCTGATCTGGAGGTGAGGGAAGCACTTTAGGACATGTTTCTGGATCATCTAATAGCATCTGCTGGTTATTGAAATGGGCAGGTGTGCAGACAATTCAACTAATCTAGTTCTATTACTGGCCACCATGTATCCGTTTGGAGTCACACTTATCTGGGTATCAATTATAGCAGCACGGACTACAGTGAATCCTTGGGGAGGAATAACTGCCTTTTACATTCTGTGCTAGTGACATTCGAAAGGGCTAGAGTTTGTGTGCCTCCCAATTCAAAACTCTCCATGAATTTTAAATGACCGTGTCTCACTAAATTAATAATCTAAAACCCTTAAGAAGAATATACACATTGTATACAGACAAGCAGGCATGCTCAAAATAAAAATCAAAGTCAGCAGCAATGCAAGTGGCTCTCTGAACTGTGCTAAAATGACCAACCAAACCTTACCTGGGAGGCAATAGTTATGTTGATGGGGGAAGCCCTCCCATTGACATAGCACTGTCTATCCTGGGATTTAGGTCAGATTTGGATTTTCCATACTTCTGAGCAAAAGTAGTTATACTGACGTCACTTGGTAGTGTAGGCCAAGCCCAAGAAGAACACTCACACTCAGCAAGAGAAATCCTCTCAATCACACCATTAGCTCATCCCTCTCATTTATAACCTATGACTTCCCATTTCCTCTACCAGGTAATTTTGGAGCCACCTTCATCTTGAGGCTCACCTTTGCACTGTTAAGTGATACTCTCTGCAAAGCTCCCTACTAAACTTCCTTTAATATAAACTATATCTACCATTTCCTTCCTACTCTGCTGAACTGCTCATCCATGCATGATCTCACTTCATACTCTGATTATTAAACTCCCTCTTGGAAGGTTTTATATCTATATTTTTTTCCCTAAAAAGACCTTCCTTGGGTTTCCTTCAGCTAGAAAAATCACTCTACTCATCTTGAAGTCTCTTAATGGACATGGCTCTTATCTCTGAAACTACATTTACTCATGCTGCCCTAGAGATTCTGGCCTCCTCTTAGTCCCCCAATACTTCCATTCCCATGTTAGGGGGTCAAGGCTGCAATCACATTAGCTATGAGGAATGTTCTATATCTGGCTTATGGACTCACCATCCCTTTAGAAAATGTAGTTCAAATTGCACCTCTTCTATGCTGACTACAACCAGGTGGACTGTGCTCCACATTATTGCTTATTGTTACCAAATCTTCACACTGCTTCCTAGTTTATAGTCCCTCCTTTGCTCTATTCTTTAAGGTAACATTTGACATAATCCATTGCTGCAGCTGTTAGACACTATGAAAGGTTTTCTATGATCAATGCTTTATAAAAATAAATAGAACCTATGTTGTATTTACTGCTTTCCAACCATGGGGAAGAATCAAGGACATGGGTGTAGACCAGCATTTCTCAAACCGTGGGTCCCAACCCCCCAGGGGGTCATGAGCAACTTAGAGGGGGATCGCAAACAACTTAGAGGGGGGTCGCGAACAACTGAGAGGGGGGTTGCAGCAAGGGAGAGGGGGGTTGCGAGCAACTGAGAGGGGGGTCGCGGTATCACAAGTTTGAGAACCCCTGGTATAGACAATAGTGCCAACATTAGCCCAGGCCAGTTCAAGCACAAAACGAATTGTACCTTGCCTGAATGCAAACAGATAACAACGAATTCCCTTTTTCAAATGATTTTTACTCCATACAAAGATTTAAGTTAGAAAGAAAATTATTTTGTATATTTTCCTTTAACCAACTATCCTATCAAAAGCATAAAAATGTCTTTGCTTAATAAATCAAAAATAAAACTTTGGAAAGAGCCAATGAATCTGCTATTACTTTTCAAGACATAGTTTTACTTCACAATATGGCATGGACGTGCTTGAAGTTTCTTGATATGATATTTATTATTGTTTCACCTGCCTTGAAATGGGAATTACAGATGCTTCAATAAATTGATTGATATGTCAGCAAGTTTTACTACTGCTCTGCTAATAAATGATTTTGCAGTTTCACTTACAAGCTTGAAACTTCCCAGAGCAACTACTCCTTAGTGAGCTACTTAATGTAATAAAGAGGTATGTAGTTTTCAGTTGTTCCTCTGGATCACAGTTACAGAAATCTACAGATTCTTGTGCTATGTTTAGGAAACTGTCTTTTCTTCCCAATATCAATCATAACAGTTTGTTTACAAATTCCGTTTCCTGACATCTTTCATTATCCTGTTTTCTTTTTCCCAGAGTACATAGGCACAGAACCTCTGTTTGTGACTGTACACATTAATGATTGGTGTTTAATCATTCCAGTAACATCACTCTGTAGGGAAACCTTTCCCTAATCCATATGGTCCTCTTTTTCCCTCTTCTCACTCAACTGGGGAGCTTTGACATAATGCCAAAATATTCTTACAGAAAAAGTGCTTTAAGAGCACTATTTTCCCTCTATCTCTTGAAGCAGAACACTAGTGGCATACAAGTCTGTGTCACGTCAGAACTCTAGTCTCCTGCATTGTGCATACTGACATCAGGAAACACTGCATTTAAAGTGCAGACCTCAAAACCTGATAAACATTTCTAGGGACATTTATATAAAAGTGACAGTGCACGTAAAGATTATTAACAATAAAAACTACATAAAATTTTACTCTCTATTTTAAAGCCTTTTACTCCTTGCAGAATAAATTATTTAAAGTGGGTTTTCCCTACACCGTTTCCTCATAATCTAATGCTTCAGATTGGTATGGTTTTATTATTGCTCTCAATCCTTACATTGGAAATAAGGGCATGGCTTGCACTTTATATTTAATACAGCAGATGGCAGTAGTAAAAATAATAATAAAGGATAGACGATTGCAAGATTACCTGCCGTTTACTTCCAGTATAATCAAGGCCTTATGTACCCTGTTGCATGCCAAAGTTAAATCATGTACCAAGATCTTCAGCTTGCTGTAGCAAAGAGATACCAAGTTCTATGGCAGCTTCAGGTGCACTCAGAAAATAGAGGTTTTGACTAATTAACCATGGAAAGGAAGAATCTGTCCCATCACTACAGAATTTCTTGTGTTATTTATGTGGCTATTGCATTCAATAGATGTGTTGGTTCTAGAATGTTTTCAGTTTACTCCAGTCCCAAATTTTCAGCATGCTGCAGAAGTTTGTATTGCGTATACACCATTTTGGAAGTTGCCAGGGGAAAGTTGATGAGGGAAGCAGCTGGGGTGTTTGACAACCTGCAAGGACTTATTCTACCTGGCACCAGCGTCCTTTGCTAACAATCTGCCTCTCATATCTTCTTCCAATCCAACAATGATGGACAGGCACAGGACAGGGATTGGTTGCACATTTCTGCTAAAATGAGCACCAGTTCAATTGTCAAATAGTTAAATATAAACTTTTAAAAGGTCATCATTATGATTCAGAGTAAAAATTCCACATGAGATAAATGGGATTCATCACTAGTTTATAACCCTGTTAGAGCAGTTTTTTCAGCTGCTGTCTGTTCGCAGCTATAGGAAGACAACACTACACTTATGTTTAGGTCACACCTGGGAGATTTTACTTCATAACCATGAGAACTAGAATTTTCATAAAAGTGAACATTTCTATTTTGGAACATAATTCTAGTGCAGGAAGGTGGGATCCTGCAGCCACATTTATGAGTGGAAAAAATAAGACCTTGCATATAGTAGATGCCATTGCCATTATATAAAATTATTCATAGTTTGTTCTTGTCATTATTAGTTTTGCTTGTATAGGTCTTAGTTTCCCTAATACTGTACTAAATTCAGACTAACAGTAAGAGTGCCTTCATTACGGGAAGAGATTTTGGTTAGAATGCTCTGTAAATTAAAAGGTAACTAAAAAGTTTTTGCGGAAGAAAATATGCTAATGAGGGGCTCATTAGCATAAGTAGTGATATCATTAGCATATTTTCTGCCATTTCTTTTTGCACAAGGGGTTTTTGCACAAAAAGAAGCAGTGTAGCCGCTTCCATTTTATGCAAAAACCCCGTTTTGGAGAGGCATAAGGGGGTTTTGTGAAAGATCCTTATGCCTCTCCAAAATGGGGTTTTTGCACAAAATGGAAGCGGCTACACTGCTTCTTTTTGCGCAAAAACCCCTTGCGCAAAAAGAAATGGCAGAAAATATGCTAATGATATCGCAACTTATGCTAATGAGTCCCTCATTAGCATATTTTCTGCTGCAAAAACTCGCAGTGTAGACAAAGCCCAGATGAAGCAGATGCTAAACTTTTTCAAGGAGTTGAAATTAAATTTAAAATTAAAAGGTAACTCAAAAGTTTACATTTCTAATTACTTTAAAAACTATTTGTGGGCAACTGCATCATGATCTCAAAAAGTCAAATTGCTATCTATATTTTTATTTCAAACTTTTAAATGTACTCCTATTAAAATGAATATGAAACTGTGGAAAGAATAAAACCATCATAATCAGAGGCTAGAATTTAACTATTTAAATTACCCATTGTTAAATGAACAGTGAGTAGAACAAAGAATGGCAATTGTGTGCATTATTTCATCATTGTTTCTCTTCCGCAGCACAGAGATCACATTCTGAGAAAGAAAGGGAAAATTTAGTCCTATAAGCCCAAACATGAGTGAGTGCTACTCCCACTAATTTCAAAAGGAACTGGATTTGCTTTCATTTGGTCCGTATATTATAAAATGAAATATGCTTAGGCAAAACAAAATGTTTGAGAGTCTCAAAGGATTAAATCATACAGTTATGAAAGCTACAAAGGAGGCAAAACCTGAGCATGAAATCTGAGAAATTCAGAACTCCACCATCACAAGATTTCACTGATTATTTTAAGTATGTTGAAAACAATTTGTTCCTGTATGCAAGTTGTTTCTGTACCTAAGCATTCCTAGTCTCCAGAGATAAGACTGCTGCAAATAGCACAAGTGAGGATGTGAAGATAATGTTAAAAGATGCTGCATAAATGGAAAGGATTTGCTTTCGAACAGCTTCCAATTTTTCCATTTTCCTTTTATAGTGTAATATTCTGTTTATTAAATATATCGTCAGTTTAAACCAAAAAGAAAATGAAGACAACAAAAAACAACTTTAAAGAATAATTAAATGAAAAACATACTGTGCATTAAAGTGTGAATGGAAAAATACAAATGATAAAAAGAAGAAACCCTGGAACCTCATTTACATATATATGAGCGGTTCAAGTTGCCAAAGATCACCAACATGGCTTGGACAAATTCTTTAAACCTGGGCTTTGTCTACACCGCGAGTTTTTGCAGCAGAAAATATGCTAATGAGAGACTCATTAGCATAAGTAGTTATATCATTAGCATATTTTCTGCCATTTCTTTTTGCGCAAAAAGCAGTGTAGCCGCTTCCGTTTTGCACAAAACCCCCATTTTGCGCAAGATCCTTATGCCTCTCCAAAACGGGGTTTTTGTGCAAAATGGAAGTGGCTACTCTGCTTCTTTTTGCACAAAAAGAAATGGCAGAAAATATGCTAATGATATTGCAACTTATGCTAACAAGTCCCTCATGAGCATATTTTCTGCTGCAAAATCTCGCAGTGTAGACAAAGCCCAGATGAAGCAGTAGCTAGACTTTTTCAAGGAGTTGGAGGCCCAGGCCAAGCTAATGCCTCTCAGTTCAGCAAACTGATGATAAGCCCCACCTGGATTATGTTGGTGGGAAATGTCTGTGGGTACTGCAGGAAAAAGAAACAGCATGGGTTTAGGAACCTGTGGAACTTCCCCTAGTCACCACTGAATTTATTGAGTAATAGTATCTCCCATTCTCAATAGGATGGCATTCTGCACCTGCAGGGCATTGACCTGGGTCTGAAGGCTTTGCAAGGTACCCACTCGCTCCATCAAGGAGGTGCTGGTTTAAGAGGAGTCCATGCTACTAGCGAAGCCAGGTTTTTGGCTGCCCAGACTATCAAGGGCAGGAACTGGTAGGTTTGCTCAATGGTTAGAACCAGGCTGAAGGGGCCAGCAACAGGAACTTGGGACCAAGGATTGAAGCCAAATTTTGAAACTGGAAACCAAAGCTCAAGGTCAAAGCTATTGTCAGGAGCTGGAAACCTGAGCTGGGGTTGGAGCCAAAGCAGAGGCACCAAGTTCCCCGGGGGTGATCGAGCTCTTGCTTCACCTCATGCCCTGCACCCATTCCACCCCTACCCCGCCCCTTTCTGTCTTTGCTCCTTCCCCCTCTCCACCCACATCTCCTGCATGCTGTGAAACAGATGATCGCAGTGAGCAAGAGGCTCTGGGAAGGAGGTGGAGGAGCTGATCCATGGAGTTGCTGGTGAGTGCTGAGCACCACTGTTATTTTTCCAGGGCTGGAGCACCTACAGAGTCACTGCCTCTAAACCAAAGTCAAGAGCTGGGAAGGAAAAGCAAGACTGGAGCAGGACAGGAACAAGATGGGGAGGACCAAAGCAGGGTGGGAGCAGGAAAGGAAAAAGACAGGGTGGATTGGAGCAGGGCTGGAGCAGGGCAGGAACAAGGGAGGCCAAGTCTTGGACAGGTCAAATGGAGGCTGGTGGAAGAGTAATCTCAGCAGAAGGTGGAAGCACTGGGCAACCAGCGACAAGTTGCCGCTGCTGCTGAGCTTAAATGCAGGCTTCCTGGCTCACTTTAGTCAATCAAGTGGTCCTACTGCAATGAAGCTGAGCTCATTAATCAGCCTAGAGTTTGGCCTGACCATCCTCAGGCTCAGCTGAAAAAGTTCAGTCCAGATAAAAGAGAAAAATAGCTCTATCCCTGCAATCTTGACTCATACAAGCAAGAATCCCTCTAAGCTGTGTGGCGGCATGGCCCTACAACTGCTAAATGAGCCCTGCCCACGGGCTCAGGGCTGCTGCCCACGGAGCCGCCTGGCTGGGACAGGAGCACTTCTCCCTCTGCTACAGCAGCAGTCCCCTGCTGAGGGCAGATGTCCAATTTCCCATGTCTATTAAGAAAGGAAGTTTATAAGTGAAAATACCCTAAAAACAAATTGCTTCTTTATTAAAACCTATCCTATAACTTGTCCTGCACCAATTGGAAAAAAGTCAGTCAGCTATGAACTTTTTATCTAACATGGACACTTACAGATGACATTTAGCAAAGATGATGGCTGACAGAGTGGTAATTCAGCAGAACTTTACTACAATTGTGGGTAGAATACTTTGTCAAATTGGAAGCTTAAAGTTATTGATGGCCAACTTATATCCACTTATTCTCATGCTAACATTAGCCCTTAACTTAAATAACTCATCTTCCTCCTTGGTATTTATCCTTCTGATGTGTTTATAGAGAGCAATCATATCTCCCCTCACTCTTCATTTTGTTAGGATAAACAAGCCTAGCTCCTTTAGTCTCCTCTCATAAGGTAGAGTCTCCATTACTCCAATCTTCCCAGTAGCTCTTCTCTGCACCTGTTCCAATTTGAATTAATCTTTCTTATACACAAGAGACCAGAACTGCACGCAATATTCCAGATGAGGACTCACCCAGTGCTTTGGATAATAGTAATAACACTTTCCTATCTCTGCTTGGAATACTGGTT
The DNA here is from genome assembly GCA_032595735.1 of Pelochelys cantorii. NCBI lineage: Eukaryota > Metazoa > Chordata > Testudines > Trionychidae > Pelochelys > Pelochelys cantorii. The sequence continues at coordinate 323,167,419 of CM064326.1, read as the reverse complement.
CTAGGACTGCATTAGCCTTTTTCATGGCCTCACCACATTGGTGGCTCACAGTCATCAGGCAGTTGACCAATATACTCAGTTCATTTTCTTCCTGTCACTTTCAACTATAGTTGTGTCTACTAGGGATAAATCAGGGATTCTGTGATGGATACAGTGGCATTGATTTAACGAGTCTAGTGAAGGCACAATAAGTTGACAGGAGAGTGCTCTCCCATTAATTTAATTAATCCACCTCAATGACAGGCAGAAGCTATGTTGATAGGCGGAGCACCTCCTGTTGACATAGTATGGTATAGACACAGCAGTGTTGACTTCAGCATAACTTACATTGACTCAGAGCCCTAGATTAGACTAGGCCTGATACTTTCCCATCTTATAGCAAATATTCTTGTTGTCAGTCCCTAAGTGCATGACCTTGCACTTTGCACTATTAAATTTAAACCCAGTCCTAAAACTCCAGTTTTCAAGGTCATTCAAATTTTCTTTTATGATATTCTAGTCCTCCAATCAGCTCAAATTTTATTTGGACACTCCAACTTTTTTGTACTAAGATCATGAATTAATATATTAAATAATAATAGAGATGTAGCCGTGTTAGTCTGGTCTAGCTGAAACAAAAGACAGGACTATGCAGCACTTTAAAGACTAACAAGATGGTTTATTAGGTGATGAGCTTTCGTGGGCCAGACCCACTTCCTCAGATCAAATTGTGGAAGAAAATTGGCATGACCATATATACCAAAGGGATACAATCAAAAAAAGTGAACACATATAAAAAGGACAAATCAAATTTCAGAACATCCCCCCTCTGTTCTGCAATTTGATTTGTCCTTTTTATATGTGTTCACTTTTTTTGATTGTATCCCTTTGGTATATATGGTCATGCCAATTTTCTTCCACAATTTGATCTGAGGAAGTGGGTCTGGCCCACGAAAGCTCATCACCTAATAAACCATCTTGTTAGTCTTTAAAGTGCTGCATAGTCCTGTCTTTTATATTAAATAAGACTGTTTCCAAGACCTATTCTTGAGAAACTCCATTAATAATCTTCCTCAAATTTGGCTCTTCATTTTTCGGTAAGACACGTTGTAATCTTCCTTTTAACTACTTCCTTACACACCTTTCAATTCCCATATTAATTCCTCTTATTAAGTCTCCTACTTAATTAATTATTTTCCATGTGGAACTGTATCATATATTTTACTGAAATCCAGGTAGATTAGATCTACTGCATTTCGTTTGTCTAGAAAATAAGTTCTCTTCAAAGAACAAGATCAGATTGGTCTGGCATAATCTGTCTTGTATTTTACCCCAGTTGCCATTTACCTCCATGTCCTTAATTCCTTTTTCTTTCAAAATTTGTTCCAAGTCCTTCCATACAATTGTGGTCATCCTAACAGGCCTGTAGTTTCCCAGATCATTTTTTCCCTTGTGTTAGTTCCTTTAATATTCTTGGGTGGAGGTTATCTGGGCCTCCCAATTTAGTCCCATTAAGCTCTTTCAATTTGGCTTCTACTTCACTTGCGGCAATTTCTCCTTCCATATCCTTATTCCCATTAGCCACTGCAGGGAATAATTCTGGACACTCTGGATGCAGGTGAAAACAAGTCAGAGGATTTATTACACACTCAGTGCTGGTGGAGTGACAACCAGGGGTTAACCTGGTGAATACTGGTTAAACAAAACATTACAATAGATTATATAGGTGGCAGATGGACAGAGGAGAAGCAATTTGATAGGTTCTAGCTGGAAGGCGAAATGAGCACGTAAGCCAATAACCTATGAAAGATTACATAACATCTCCGCCTACCACCAATTAAACATCTTATCAATAATACTGGTAGTTATTCCTAACAAGCTAAATACGCCAACATAAACAAGACAGACATTTCAATAGCAACTTTGTCTATTGGAGTATGATGCATCTACTGCGGGAGGATACTGCCTCGCATTGGCATGGTCCTTGGGTTCCAGGCCCATTATCTAGGATTAAAGGAAGGCAGTGAACACAAATCACACTCGTTAACCTTAACAAAGTTTGTTTTGGTACCAGCCAGTGTCTTATCGGAGTGAGGCCCTCTTGGAATGTGGTTGCTAAGGCGACCAGGGTCATGTTAATGGCCTGTGATGTGTGTTCCCAGGCCTGTCTCAAATTTAGGATTGAACAGGGGTACTTAGCAAAATACCATGGGCTGCCTCAGTTTACCCTACAGCCACCCCTGCCATTGCCCTCGAGCTCCTCATTACCTTAATTAAAAACTGAGACAAAGTTTTTATGTAGTCTTTGAGCCCATCCCCAGTGCTTGGCCATTCCATTTCTTCTTTCCTTGTTTTCTTTTTATTTATTTGACTAAAGAATCTTACACTATTAGTTTAGATTTCTTTTGCAAAGTCCAATTTTGCTTAGCTTTTCAAGTTCTTACCTCTCCCCTACACTTTCTTACCTCTAAAAAGTCGCTTTCCTTGCTGATTCAGCCTTTCTTCGATTCCTTGTAGACTTTCCACTTTCTCTTAATAGTCTATTTTGAGATGGTGTTCATCTAATCTGAGCTGCAACCCTACCCTATGAATTCCCCCCCTTTGCTTGGGATGTAGGTGTCAGCCAGTTTATGGAACTTGAACTTCAATTACAAGTCTCCTCCACATCTAGATCCTTGAGTTCCTCAGTCTAGTACACTGCCCTAACTAATTTTTTTCAAGTTTGCCCTTTTGAAATTAAAGACCCTATTTGCAGATCTATTTTTGTTTATCCTTCTATTTCATTTATACTGAATTAACTCACAGTCACTCAAACCAAGGTTGTCCTCTACAACCAGTTCTATGATGGCCTCACTATTTATCAATACTGAATCTAAAATAGCATCACCTCTTGCTGGCTCAATGACTGTTTGCTGAAGAAATCTGTTAGCTGTTACACCCAGGAATCATCTAGTTATCGGTTTACAAATGTGGGTAACTAAGGATATGTCTACACTGCATGCTTATTTTGAAATAAGTTATTACAGAAGAAATACTCTGAAATAGATTATTTCGAAATAGCACATCTACACTACAGGGAAGCCACCTAATGTGATGTGGTATCTCGATTTAGAGCTCCAGGACGCACTGGGAAGTAATTACTTTGGATGGCTCTGGGGAGGAGCTATTTTAAAATAGCAGCAGTGGAGCATCCACACTACTGCTATTCTGAAATAGCTATTTTGGAATAGGCATTATTCCTTGTGGAATGAAGTTTACAGATGTCAGAATAAGCCGTCTGTTATTTTGAATTTATTTTAAAATAACGGAAGTGCTCTGTAGATGCTCGCATTGTTATTTCGGAATAATGGCTGCACCCTAAATGTAGGAGTTGAGCTGCTAAGAGTTTAATTTCCTAAGGTCATTCAAGTAAATGGCAAATCAAAAACAGGCCTTCAGGTCTTCTGATTCCCAGTCCTCTGCTCTAAATCTGTTATTTAGATCCTTCAGGATTAATGAGGCAACATCAGCCAGTATTAGGTGTAGTAAGTGTAATATAAGGACTTTTGGGTGGGTGGACATTCAGTGGCATTTTAGCAGAAAAAGAGACTGGTGTTACACCTTCAAAAAGGTAAAGATATGTTTGGAGCAGAAAAGAGACATATAATATGATGAACACTATTTACTTTGTTTTATCTGCTGATTGGGTATAAGGAGCCAGGCACAATCATGATCTATTTGGAATAAATTTCTCTAACAGCCCAGATAGCTAATTACACATTAATTAGATTTGGTGGTACTATAATTCATATCTAAAACCTGGATATTCTAGTCACATATTTTGTGTGACTTTTTGGAGGAGACCATACATAAAATGAACACAGCTTTCAAGTTTATACTGTTTACCCAGTTGATTGGTGGTTATGGTAGTCATTCCAGGGTAAATGTGATTGTGTCTCTAGAAACTGAATTATGAGGCCAGGTGTTTCTACCTTACATACAGACACAAGACATTTCAGATTTAATTTCACCTGTGACATGCCAGTCATGTAAAAATTTATCTTAATTCTATCTACTTCCATTTTAACACTCTCTCTTAATATCCCTTCCTTTGAAATAAGTTTAAAAATATGTCTTGAAACATTTGTATTCTTTGTTTCAATCTCTAATAATTTGTTTTATATATTACAATTTGTGACAATGAGTTCCCTATTTCACACCTATTTTTTTCATTTCAGATTATATTCCCTATTTATTTCAATACCTTAGTAGTGTGGAAAGGTTAGCTATACTGACTTTATTGATCTACTCACACCTTTGAAAACTTCTGTTAGTTTTCCTTTAATTCTCCTCTTTCCCAATAAGAATAAACCCAACTCACTTGCCTTTTCTTTATACCCTATATCTTGCAGACTTGGCGTAATCATTGACCTGGACTACACCCACTTCAAGGTAATAACGTTTCTGTGAACGGTGATTGCTATTGCACACAGCATTTTAAATAGTGTGTGACACATTCTTTACACAGGAACAGCATCATCTTTTTGGCAGTCTATTCTTCTGCTAATACAGTTTTGTATCTCAGTTACTATTTTTGCTGCAGCGGTAGGGTGGGTTGATAATTTCAATTATTTGTTTCACAAGAGCTCACATATCCTTTACCTGATTATAATGCTGTCTGATTGTTCCAGTTAGCATTTATTTCTTGGGCTGGTTCCTTGATCCTAGACTAATTATTTTACATAATTCTACACTGAATTGGCCTTGCCATCTTCTGGTCTAATCAACTTAATGATCCATAGCTTTTGGAATAGGATTGCATTATTTCTCATTATTCACTCTGCCTCCAACTTTAGCAATCTTTGCTAACATGGAGAACTTGGCCCCCATTCTTGCCTGAAGTCTAGGAGCATATAACACAGCACAAAGCAGGAGGTGATAAGAAACCCACCATCACTGGCTATGTCTACACTACAAGGTTTTTGCGCAAAAACAGCTGTCCGCACCTCAAGTGTGTTTTTTCACAAGAAAATCGACAGAACAGAGGGCTTTTACCAGTAGAATTATTCCTCTCCTCATGAGGAATAACTCCTTTTTGTGATACAGCTCTTGCGCAAAAAGGCAGGTGTGGACTCTCCGAAGGGGTTTTTGCACAAGAAACTCCTATCGGAAAAAGCACAGGTGCTCTGATGGCCATTCTGTGAATGACCATCAGAGCTTTCTTGCTCAAGAGTGTCCATGCAGTGTGGATGCTCTCTTGCGCAAAAGCACATGGCTTTTGTGATGTGCTTTGACATCTGGACGCGCTTTTGTGCAAGAAGTTTTTGTGCAAGAACTCTTCCACAAAAGGCTTCTTGTGCAAAAACCCTGCAGTGTAGACAAAGCCACTTACTTTCATCCTAGACCTAGTGCATGCCAATCTGATCCACTGGAGTAAGACAGAGCAGCTTTTAGGCTATGCCCATTGTGCAAACAGATAAGATGGGATAAGACAAGAGCCTCTATGCTGGCTATACAGTACTGAAGGATCCCCTACATTGGATGATCTTCCTGTGGCTGCAGATTTTAGGGTCACTTTGCACCAACAGCAAAGTGCAATGCAGCCAGATTGGGGACAATGTTTTAAAATAAATGGTATAATTATTTTGATAGTCTATTCTGTTACGTTCTATAAACCAAATGCCCTAAAATTGATTCCTGGGTTATTCAATTTGTATAGATTGTAAAGCACTGTAAGTGCTAAGTAATATCTTATCAGTATTTTCTCCAATTTTTAAAAAATACACATCTCTACAATAAACAGAAACAGTAATAAATGGCAACAAAATTGTTATTTAAGGTTTTTTTTATGGAGTCATAACTGTTGATGTTGTTTGAAGAGTCTTTATTACTCTTTCTGATGAGCCAGTCAGAGAGAACACAGATTGACTTTCAGTTTCCTGGTTAAGTCTGCAAACCTAGCAAATATAAAAAGTACTATTGTCTTTGCAAACTGAACATTGCTCAAGTATGGGAATCACAGAAAGACAAGAAATATACAACCCCACATCAATATTTTTCAAGAGTAAAATTCAACATTAAGCAAATTGTGCTTTTTTTCTTGTTGTGTTATCTTGCTACAGTTCTTAAGGTAGGTTTTTAAGAAGTGCAAGTGGGTTCCTGCAGATCTGAAACACTGACTATGGAGGCTGGGTTCTCCTGCAGTGCTGAATATTAAATATATATTTGAGTCATAGAGGAAATGCATATGTTGAAGAGTATTTTAAATTTCATGTGGGGATAATTTGGTGAGGACACCTCAATTAGTTAAGGCTGGGGCCTGTCTGCTGGCTCAGAGAATCCTGACCATCCATACCTGGGAAGGAAAATGTGTCACCTTACTGTTCTGCCTCAGAGACATCTTCTTCTTTTAGCAAATCTGCTTTATTTGGTTCTTACCTGTGTTCTGAGCCCTTACTAGCATGATTCATTGGAACTAAATATAAAATGTTACTTGAGGCATTATCATCTTTGAATATATAGATTCGCTGTTGACCTATGAGGTGAGGCTACGATAGCATTATGCACCACTAGCAGCAGGCTATGTACATGCAGCTACAGCTACACTACAAGTTTGGCCAGAAGAGGCAATGCAAATGAAGTGCTGATTAGCATTTTCTCGTGCTTCATTTACATAATCTCTTCCAATCCGTTTTTGCGCAAGAGGATTTTGTGCAAAAACATGCAGTGTGGATGTTTCCTTTTTGTGCAAAAACCCCTTTTTGTGCAAGATCCTTATGCCTCGGAGAGCTGTTTTCTGGAGTAAGCCTGCCTTAGCTCTGCTGCTCCATCCCTGGGGCAGCTGTCTGGCCACTCCCAGGATGAGTAGGAGGGTGGGACTCAAATCCCCCTCGGAGAGGCATAACACCTACGAGCAATAACACCTATTCCAAAATAGTTATTTCGGAATAGTGCGTGTGTAGACAGGGCGGATGGAGTTACTTCAAAATAAGAGGTCTCCAGCCCTTCCCACAGGTGCCCTGCTGACCACTCTGTCCACACTCATCAAAACTCTCTAGTCCCCCTTCTCCTGCAGCCCTTAAAGCTGCAGCCACAGGGGAAAGGCCTTGTGGCTTATGGCAGGCCCTGACAGCCCTGAGCCACACAGCAGCTGCCAGACCAACATGTTCAGCCACCATGAGTGACCCCGTTGCTCCCACTGAGCCCTCCTCTGCTCCGAGGGAACTGGCAACCAGTTCCCAGGAACCTGCCTGGGGAAGGAAGAGGCGTGCACCTTCCTGGTCTGGTGTGGAAATCCTGGACCTCACTGAGGTCTGGGGAGAGGAGGCTAACCTCCAGGATCACCACACCAGGTGCAGGAATGTGGATGTCTATGGCCGGATGGCCAACAGCCTGGCCACTAGGGGCCACACATGCACATAGGACCAAGAGCACATGAAGGTAAAGGAGCTAATGCAGGCTTATGCCAGGGCCAGGGAGCACAGCTAAAGCCCCAGGGCAGCACCACAGGCCTGCCCATACTACACACAGCTCCACCACATCCTAGGGGGCAGGCCAGTCCCTTCCCCCCCTCAATGTGGACTCAGGGCTAGAGATGCCCATCATAATCCTCCCGGGGCCACAGCCAGTGAAGAGGAGGAGGAGCCAGATGATGCCAGCACCATATCCATGCCCACCAGCCAGGAGGTCATGCCCACCTTGGAGCCAGTAGCCCCTGTCCAGGATGTCTCCCAGGCATCGTCCAAGGCCAGGGAAGGCCCCCCAGGGGAGTGCCCTTACTTTCCCTAGACACACACAGGTGGAGGTGGTGGGTGGCGAGGGGCTGCTGTGTGCTCCTCACTTGGCCTTCTCGGCCTGGGGATCACGCAGCAGCCTGTGCACGTGGGTGCACGTGGAGCACCAGTCCAGGGCACACAGTCCCAGGAGGCAGCCACAGAGGACCCTTGTGCTCTGGCTCACAAGATGTCTGGAGAGGCCTTACTCCCGACACCAGCGTGGGATACCCTCCCACTACAAGCCACCACTAGAAGGAGGCTGGGGACATGGAGACACTCACACACACTCAGGAGTGCCACACACGGCACATGGGCATACCTGCACTCTCAGGGAAGCATCCACTCCTGGGGACAGCGTGGCGAGGCACAGGAGCATCTGCTGCTCGCACACACCTCCCCACAACACCCTGTCCCCCTCTCATCCAGCAGCCAGGGATACAAGTCTTCTCCCTGTGTGATGCTGCAACTGCTAGACCTGGCGTGTACACGGCACAGAGAGAAGGCTAGCCACCCCATGGCCCCCCCTCCCACCCTCAGGCTCCCAGTTTGGCCAGCACCTTCCCATGCCTGCTTATCCTCAGGACATAGAAGTAAGGAGGCTCCCCCCCAGGAATACCTGTGTCCCTGCAGGAAAGGGACTGATGCCTAGGCCACAGATGGCCTTGCTCGAAGCACATCGCCTTCACCTGACCTGTGGCCTTTTGGTCTTTGCTCAGAGATGAGGGCTAGGCTTCATGCATGGTGTCTCCAGGGATGACTGCCCTTCTCTTTGTTCTCCACAGCTGGGCCATCTGTGAGAGGGGAGCAGTCAACACCTCCCGTGCCATCCTCCTGACCCCATGTGACCCGCTGGTGCAGAAGAGCCCATGAGGACCTCCAGCAGGGGCATATCACTGCCCTGTGAGCCCTGCAGCACTCCATGAACCAGCAGGACCAGAGATTTGAGGAGGACCTCCTGTTGCACCGTGACACCTGGCAGGAACTGCTGCAGCAGGGTGGAACTATCTGCATGGCCTTCCACACGGTCATCGACTGCCTGTTGACCACTCCCATGCCAGCTCCCACCCATCCAGCTTCTCCCCTAAACCCCTCCGTGGCCAATGAGAGCTATGCATAAGAGGTGGTGGGACCACCCAATGCAGGCACCACTCCCAGCCCCAACCCTAAGCCTCTCCTAACCCTCCTTCCCCTTAAACCTCCCTACACCTCCTGCTTCCCAGGTTCTTTCCCCAGTCCCTCCCCAGTTACATTCACCCCAATAAAAAAAAAACAGAGTTTCTTGTTCCAAAACAAAAAGTGTAGTTTATTGTCTGCAGAGGAGGGGAGGGGAAGGGGAGAAGGAAGAGTAGGGGAAAAGAGGGATGTGGGAGGAAAGGCAAAGAGGGGCAATGCACAGGCCCCTTGTGGGGAGACCCAATGGGGAGTGTCACTTGGGTCCTTGGGTGAAACTCTCCCTCAAGGCCTCATGGATACGCACAGCCCCCAGTTGGTTTGCCAGATAGCAGCTGGGCATGGCTGCTCAAAGGCCCTGCTGATCTGGTCGGCCTCTGCCCCCCACCCTGACAGGAATGTCTCCCCCTTGCTTTCACAAATATTGTAAAGGACACAACATGCCGCCACAACCTGGTGGACATCCTGCTCACCAACGTCCAGCCGGGTGAGGAGGCAATGGAACCTCCCCTTGAGATGCCTGAAGGTTCCCTCAACAACAATACGGGCCCTGCTGAGCCTGGAATTGAAGTGTCCCTTGCTTTGATCCAGGTGTCCAGTGTAGGGCTTCATTAGCCAGGGTTGCAGAGGGTAGGCTGCATCCCCTACAATACAGATTGGCATGTCCACATCCCCGCACCCTGATGGTGCGGTTGGAGAAAAAAGTGCCAGCGTGCAACTTCTAGAAGAGGCTGGAGTTTTGAAAGACATTGTGTCTTGTGCCTTCCCGACCACCCAATGTGGATGTCTGTGAACTGGCCACAGTGGCCGATGAGGGCCTGCAGGACCATCGAAAAGTACCCCTTCTGGTTGATGTATTCAGATGCCTGGTGATTGGGGGCCCATATGAAGATATGGGTGCCATCAATACCCCCCCCCCTCCACATAGTTGGGGAAGCCCATGGTGGCAAAGCCAGCAATTATGGGGTCCACATTACCCTGGTTGATGACTGTGTAGCAGGACGGTGTTGATGGCCCTCCCCGCCTATAGAAGGAGACAAACAGAGAATCACAGGGTTGTTAGGGCCCTCGGAACGCCCCCGAGCCCAACCCTTTTTCCCCCCACACACACCAGGAGCAACCCCAACTTGCTCCATCTGCCCTCAGTGCTCGGTGAAGGCAGGACTGAAAAACCTCCCATGGAGGGGGCTTCCACCACCCTCTGCCACCACCCCTCTCCTTCCCTAGGGCAAAGAGAAGTTCTGTTACCAGCCTCCTGGGACAATTGCACAAGAGCACCATACCTGCATGACCACGGCTCTGCCGGTCAATCTCCCCATGCTAAATTGTTTCCTAATGGATCAGTAGCTGTCCAGCATGGCGAGCTTCCAGGTGGCAATGGCTACCTGCTTCTGGAGGGGCACGGCAGGTCTTATATGGGTGTCCCATTGCTGGAGGGCAGGGGCAAGCCACTCACACAGCTCCAGAAAGGTGTCCTTCCACATATGGAAATTCTGGAGCCACTGCTGGTCGTTCCGCCACTCCAGGAAGGTCTGGTCCCACCAGTCGGAACTGGTGTCCAGTCACCTGAAGCGGCAGTGTACTATGTGCAGGGGAGGTTGGCTGGGGTCAAGCGGCATAAGCAGCATCCAGAGAGAGGTGAGGAATTGCCCTACAAGGAGCTGGGGATCCCTGAAGGAGGTAGGCAAAGGAGAAGAGCCTGAGATATGGCTGGACAGGGGGGTTCTCTTTATGCTCAAGCCTCAGATAGCCTCAGGCAGCAGCTCCAGGAAGTGAGTGCTGACCAGATGCCCTGCCTGAAGTGCTTAAATGCAATTCAGTGTCCAATGAATGTGGATGCTCTATTTCGAAATAGCTCAGTGCTATTTCAATGGGCATTTGCTATGTAGACGTGCTATTTCAAAATAAGCTATTTCAGAGTATTTCTTCCGAAACAGCTTATTCCGAAATAAGCATGCAGTGTAGATGTGCCCATAGGGTTCAGGGAGACTGTTAAACACAATGTTATGGTTGTTTTCCCTTAATTATGAATTTTACTATTAAAGTTCATTACTGTAATCCCATTTTGAGAATAAAACACTTGTATTCTTTATGTAAGGGAATTATATTTACTGCTTTTCAGATCTCTTCATTCTCTCGCAAATATAGTGAGCTTTTTCAAATGTCTATTAAAGGCTAACTCATTTCCCCTAACAAATTGTTACCTGATACTGGTGCTTTGTCTAGTTTAAGTGCATATAACCATTTTCTAACCATTCCTGTTGTTAGATTATAATACTTAGTGCATCTCCTTGTCTGTTGTCCCTGAAAATTTGATCCCGGGAAGCAATTCCTGGAACACTGATTTATAGTACTATTACCTTTATTGCAGAAATACAATTGGCATTATTAGCCCTACAAATGAGTGCATTCTTATGAATATAGTGATGTTGCATTGCATCTTTTTCCACCTCTATCAATGAATGCTGCACATTTTTAAAAAGAAGGGCTTTTATTTAATTTTATCCGAATATACAGGATTATACTTTCTGTCAGTAATAAATTGGACTCCAGTAGGTGGTATTATTTTCCATCATCTAAGACATCATTGGTATTTCTTTTGGCTTTGTGGCAGGGAGACATCTGCTAGTATTTAATTTGTTTGTCTTTGATATTATTGTGTTGTGAATGCAATAGATACAGAGCCAGATCCTCAGCTGGTACCATGTTGATGTAACACCAACAGGCAGAACTGAACCTGGGATCTCTGCAGTTTAGTGCCACTACATGGGACAGTGAACCACACCCACTAGGTGTGTGGGTTACATAGACACTGTCTGATTTTCACATTTCTTTGTCACATTCACAATGCAAAATTAAAAAAAAAAAAGTTAAGGTGTTTCTAGGGATAGAGAGACCGCCTCTTGAGAGCAAAGAATAGATTAATCTCCTTGCCAATTCAATGCCTGTCCTCTCTGCTGAGGCTGGCTCAATCATACCAATTAGTATTTCCTTTCAAGTTTTTGTACATTTGGACAAAATGACCAGTGAAAGGATGTCAAATGATAACTTTTGAACTCCAGAGACATGGAATAGCTAATAAACAGAAACTAAGGAGGTAAAAATAATTCTCTCTCATTACTAATTCTCACAACCGCCCATTCCCTCCTAATCTTTAGAGACATTTCAAAAAACACGCTAAAGCATTCCAGAAGAAACATTATCCTTATGATCCTGAAAATAACCAACTTTAAATCTGATGTAACAAATGAATTAAATGTCTAACATTATCACAGCACACTTCTTTATATGTCTTAGTAATTAACTGTTTGCAAGTTCTTTGAATATAATTGTTACACTAATTAAAAATACAGTACATAAAATACTATTTGGTTGCACAGGCATACAACAACAAAAAAGGTCATGGCATTGTCTTCAAAACATGCCAAAAGATGAAAAAAGAAAGAATGATAGCTAGACTTCTCAAGACATGCTCAGCATTACTCAAGGCCATTGATATAATGTATGGTTCATATGATGTGACTAGCAGGACTCCAAATAGCAAAACCAGAATTTGCAGATGTCTTTGTTCTCAATGTAATGTGGGAACTGCACCACCTTTTAAACTATTCTGTATCAGAGAAACATAACTGAATTAACAACTGGTGTCATGGGCAATGGGTACATGGCTGGCTTGGGGAGGCAAATTCCAGCCCCGCCCCTTCTGTACCCACTAGAGCCCAGCCCCCATTGCGGCTGCAGGCCCTTGCCCTGAACCCCCAGTCCTTCTCATTATGGCTGCCAGCCCTTACCTAAGGCTACTGCTTCCCCTACAGTGCTGGGCAGCCCTGCAGCCCCAGTTCCCTCCACCCTAGCCCCTGGAGTGCCAGTTAGCCTCAGCTCTCTCTAGGTCATAGAGCAAGTGGGCATCCCCAGGTCCCTCCTAACACCCAGGCAACCCCAGCTCCCACGGGGCCCCTGAAGCAGCTGGGAAACCCCAGCTACCCTCCCAATTTTGGGCAAGCTCAGCTTCCCCATCCTCATCCCCCTTGGCCCCTGAAACAGCCAGGCAGCCATATGGCCCCAGGCCGCAGAACAGCTGGTCTTTTTGGGAAGGCAATGCCTTCCCTTGCTTATTGCCTCCTGCCCATGACTGGCATAATTCTGCTTACTTTAGGGGAGATGATTTAACAATGCATTTGACCCATTTAGTAGAAAAAATATAAATCAGATGATAATTACTAACTCTGAAATTTTTTATTTCTTTTTGTTTTAGGAAGAGGGAAATTATTAAATAAATGAAAGCATATAAAGTCCCTTTAGTCCCAAATACACAGAGCCAACAAGCCTTCTATTTATACACAAAAAGAGCAATAAAACCATTCCATATTTCTCATAAATATAGTAAACATCTCAGTTTCTAAAATCTGTTTTCTCTAATGTTGAAAGGTGTAGGCAAACAAAGTCTGAATTCTATACCCTTCTTTGCATTAGATACAGAAATTATATCCTGATCTCTTTCCCAGTGAAAAATATTAACCTTTGCCAAATACATTATAGAGTACAGTAATTAAAAAAAAAGTCCGGATCCTTTATCAATCAAGATTTCAAACACACAATGCCCTGATCTACTCTATGGAGTTATTTTTAAATAACTACCCTTATTTCAAAATAACAAGCAAAGCGTCCATACTACCAAGCCCATTATTTCAAACTAACGGGGCTGGTTATTTTGAAATAATAAATCTTGCTTTCCATGAGGAATAACGCCAATTTCAAAATAGTTATTCTTGAAGCTCTAAGTCGAGGTAGAGCATCCACATTAATGGAGCCTGCCTTGGATTAATTTTGAGGCTTCCCCATAGTGTGGACACACTATTTTGAAATTATTATTTTGTGAGTTATTATTTCAAAATACTCTATTTTGAAATAATTTCCTAATGTAGACATGCCTTATGACTCTCCAGGTTGACCCTCTCTAGTCCAGCACCCTTGGGACCTGACCAGTGCCAAACCAGAGAATTTGTCAGACCATGGGAGGTCAATATTGGCTAGCAGCATTAGCAACACTTCCACTGCTTACTGGACTCTTAGAAGACCTTTAGGGTAAATTAGAGCTAAATAATAGCACAGAACACTGAGAGCCAGGACTGGTGGGCTGTAAGCAAACTTTATGGGACCACAGAAACTTGGCCACATCCAGGAAAAGTGGACATCCAGCTAATTAAAATCATGTGGAACCATCGATGTTGCTGGACTAGACAGGTTCAACCTGTATAACTACAGCTAAACTCAGGGGAGATTTAAAAATTGTGGCTTTGTTTGAAGAAGGAGAACTGGTTCTCTGCTTGCAATTAGTAGGTGAAAAGCCAGCAAAGATATATGCCTCTTTGAAAAGGGATCTACATCTGTATTTGATTGACTGAAAATGAATCAAGGAGTCTCCAGAGAAAATGAATGAATAGTGTTTGGGCTTAAAAAATTATCAGTATATTGCTAGGGAATGAATCATTCCAAAATACAATTTCACAGAATGACCAATAGGTTATAGCAGCCAGGACTATAGATTTTTTAAACTTGGGCTGTCTGACCTTTTAATTTAAGCCACAAATAAAGAGAAAATGAAGAGTTCCCTTCAACTCCTGAAACAAACTACAGTGAATGCAGCTCAGGAGGTTATATTAAGTCCTTTGAAGTAAATACATTTCTGATTATTTTAATTATAAATGATGCATCGAAATGCTAGCATTACAGCCAAAGCGAATCCACCTATGATATGTTCATTTAATTATCACATCTCCTGATGATTTGACTTACTGGTAAGAACCATCAGCTTCCTGCCTCTCAGAATCTCAGTACTGACTGGCTGATCTGGGGGCTAAAGCTGGTGCCTTTCTACTTCATTTTCATTACAGCTTAGAGAGTATGACAGGCTGTTGGTCTCCTTCTCCTGCAGCAATAAAGAGCTGCTGTTCCCAAGAGCACCTCCTTGCAACTGATGGCCTTTGATCAGGGTCGTGGACTCTTTCTTTTTAAATTAGTTTCCCAGGACTGCTAAGCAGGGATGGGCTTCACCTTTTGAGGAAAGAGAAGACCGTATTTGGATGCAGACTGGCTAACCTAGTGAGGAGGGCTTTAAACTAGGTTCGAAGGGGACAGGTGACCAAAGCCCACAGGTAAGTAAAGAACATGGAGACCTGGGAGATGGGTCGGAAATAGGAGGGAGTGTGGGCTATGATAGCAGAGAAAAAGGAGGGACAAGGCAGAACTGGGAGGCGAGATCAAATCAGTATCTTAGATGCCTATATACAAATGCAAGAAGTATGGGTAATAAGCAGGAAGAACTTGAAGTGCTAATAAATAAATACAACTAAGACATCACTGGTATCACAGAGACTTGGTGGGATAACACACGTGATTGGAATATTGGCATAGAAGGGTACAGGTTACTCAGGAAGGATAGGTGGGGGGGAAAGGGAGGAGGTATTGTCTTATATATTAAAAATGTACACACTTGAACTGAGGTGAAGATGGATGTAGGAGACAGATGTGTTGAGAGTCTCTGGGTTAGGCTAAAAGGGGTAAAAAACAAGGGTGATGTCATGCTAGGGGTCTACCACAGGCCACCTACCCAGGTGGAAGAGGTGGATTTATAAACAACTAACAAAATCATCCAAAGAACAGGATTTGGTGGTGACGGGGGACTTCAACTATCCAGACATATGTTGGGAACCTAACACAGCAGGGCACAGACTATCCAATAAGTTCTTGGACTGCATTGAAGATAACTTTTTATTTCAGAAGGTGGAAAAAGCTACTGGGGGGAAGCTGTTCTAGATTTGATTTTAACAAATAGGGAGGAACTGATTGAGAATTTGAAAGTGGAAGGCAGTCTGGGTGAAAGTGATCATGAATTCGTAGAGTTCATGATTCTAAGGAATGGTAGAAGGGAGAACAGCAAAATAGAGACAATGGATTTCAGGAAGGCAGATTTTGGTAAGCTCAGAGAGCTGATAGGTAAGGTCCCATGGGAAGCAAGACTAAAGGGAAAAACAACTGAAGAGTTGGCAGTTTTTGAAAAGGATACTTTTTCTATCCTTCCTATGGCAAAAGACTGTCTTGGCTTAACCAGGAGATCTTGCATGATATAAAAATCAAAAAGGAGTCACATAAAAAGTGGAAACTAGGACAAATTACAAGGGATGAATATAAGCAACCAATACAGGTATGTAGGGGCAAGATTTGAAAGGCAAAGTCACAAAACAAGCTCAAACTAGCTACAGACATAAAGGGAAACAAGAAGACTTTCTATAAATATATTAGAAGCAAGAGGAAGACCAAGGACAGGATAGACCCACTGCTCAGTGAGGAGGGAGAAACAGTAACAGGAAACTTGGAATGGCAGAGATGCTTAATGACTTCTTTGTTTTGGTCTTCACCAAGAAGTCTGATGAAGGAATGCCTAACATAGTGAATGCGAGTGGGAAGGGGGTAGGTTTAGAAGATAAAATAAAAAAAGAACAAGTTAAAAATCACTTAGAAAAGTTAGATGTCTGCAAGTCACCAGGGCCTGATGAAATGCATCCTAGAATACTCAAAGAGTTGATAGAGGGGGTATCTGAGCCTTTAGCTATTGTCTTTGAAAAATCATGGAAGATGGGAAAAATTCCAGAAGATTGGAAAAGGGCAAATATAGTGCCCATCTATAAAAAGGGAAATAAGAACAACCCAGGAAACTACAGACCAGTCAGGTTAACTTCTGTGCCAGGAAAGATAATGGAACAAGTAATTAAGGAATTCATCTGCAAACACCTGAAAGATAATAAGGTGATAGGTAACAGTCAGCATGGATTTAAGAACATAAGAATGGCCATACTGGGTCAGACCAAAGGTCCATCCAGCCCAGTACCCTGTCTGCCGACAGTTGCCAATGCCAGGTGTCCCAGAGGGAGTGAATTGAACAGGTAATGATCCAGCAATTTCTCCTGCCATCCATCTCCACCCTCTGACAAACAGAGGCTAGGGACACCATTCCTTAGCCATACTGGCTAATAGCCATTAATGGACTTAACCTCCATGAATTTATCTAGTTCTCTTTTAAACCCTGTTATCATCCTAGCCTTCACAACCTCCTCAGGCAAGGAGTTCCACAGATTGACTATGCACTGTGTGAAGAAGAACTTCCTTTTATTTGTTTTAAACCTGCTGCCCATTAGTTTCATTTGGTGGTCCCTAGTTCTTATATTATGGGAACAAGTAAATAACTTTTCCTTATTCACTTTCTCCACACCACTCATGATTTTATATACCTCTATCATATCCTCCCTTAGTCTCCTCTTTTCCAAGCTGACAAGTCCCAGTCTCTTTAATCTCTCCTCATATGGGACCCATTTCAAACCCCAATCATTTTAGTTGCCCTTCTCTGAACCTTTTCTAATGCCAGTATACCTTTTTTGAGATGAGGAGACCACATCTGTACACAGTATTCAAGATATGGGCGTACCATGGATTTATATAAGGGCAATAAAATATTCTCTGTCTTATTCTCTATCCCTTTTTTAATGATTCCTAACATCCTGTTTGCTTTTTTGACTGCCGCTCCACACTGTGTGGACGTCTTCAGAGAACTATCCACGATGACTCCAAGATCTCTTTCCTGATTAGTTGTAGCTAAATTAGCCCCCATCATACTATATGTATAGCTGGGGTTATTTTTTTCCAATGTGCATTACTTTACATTTATACACATTAAATTTCATTTGCCATTTTGTTGCCCAGTCACTTAGTTTGGTGAGAGCTTTTTGAAGTTCTTCACAGTCTGCTTTGGTCTTTACCTTGAGCAGTTTAGTGTCATCTGCAAACTTTGCCACCTCACTGTTTACCCCTTTCTCCAGATCATTTATGAATAAGTTGAATAGGATTGGTCCTAGGACTGACCCTTGGGGAACACCACTGGTTACCCCTCTCCATTCTGAAAATTTACCATTTATTCCTTTCCTTTGTTTCCTGTCTTTTAACCAGTTCTCAGTCCATCAAAGGATCTTCCCTCTTATCCCATGACAACTTAATTTACTTAAGAGCCTTTGGTGAGGGACCTTGTCAAAGGCTTTCCAGAAATCTAAGTACACTATATCTACTGGATCACCCTTGTCCACATGTTTGTTGACCCCTTCAAAGAACTCTAATAGATTAGTAAGACACGATTTCCCTTTACAGAAACCATGTTGGCTTTTGCCCAACAAATTATGTTCTTCTACGTGTCTGACAATTTTATTCTTTACTATTGTTTCAACTAATTTGCCCGGTACTGACGTTAGACTTACCGGTCTGTAATTGCCGGGATCGCCTCTAGAGCCCTTTTAAAATATTGGCGTTACATTAGCTATCTTCCAGTCATTGGGTACAGAAGCTGATTTAAAGGATAGGTTACAAACCATAGTTAATAGTTCCGCAATTTCACATTTGAGTTCTTTCAGAACTCTTGGATGAATGCCATCTGGTCCCGGTGACTTGTTACTGTTAAGTTTATCAATTAATTCCAAAACCTCCTCTAATGACACTTCAATCTGTGACAAGTCCTCAGATTTGTCACCTACAAAGGACAGGTCAGGTTTGGGAATCTCCCTAACATCCTCAGCCGTGAAGACTGAAGCAAAGAATTCAGTTAGTTTTTCCACAATTACTTTATCGTCTTATAGTGCTCCTTTTGTATCTCAATCGTCCAGGGACCCCACTGGTTGTTTAGCAAGCTTCCTGCTTCTGATGTACTTAAAAAACATTTTGTTATTACCTTTTGAGTTTTTGGCTAGCTGTTCTTCACACTCCTTTTTGGCTTTTCTTATTACATTTTTACACTTAATTTGGCAGTGTGTATGCTCCTTTCTATTTACCTCACAAAGATTTGACTTTCATTTTTTAAAAAATGTCTTTTTAT
The DNA here is from genome assembly GCA_032595735.1 of Pelochelys cantorii. Taxonomy (NCBI): domain Eukaryota; kingdom Metazoa; phylum Chordata; order Testudines; family Trionychidae; genus Pelochelys; species Pelochelys cantorii. Next base: position 323,148,603 of record CM064326.1, on the reverse strand, counting down.
CTCTCACTGCTTCTTTTACATGGTTGTTAAGCCATGGTGGCTCTTTTTTAGTTCTTCTACTATGTTTTTTAATTTGGGGTATACATTTAAGTTGGGCCTCTATTATGGTGTCTTTGAAAAGTGTCCATGCAGCTTGCAAGGATTTTACTTTAGTCACTGTACCTTTTAATTTCTGTTTTACTAACCTCCTCATTTTTGCATAGTTCCCCTTTTTTAAATTAAATGCCACAGTGTTGGACTGCTGAGGTGTTTTTCCCACCACAGGAATGTTAAATGTTATTATATTATGGTCACTATTTCCAAGTGGTCCTGTTATAGTTACCTCTTGGACCAGATCGTGCGTGCCACTCAGGACTAAATCGAGAATTGCCTCTCTCCTTGTGGGTTCCTGTACCCCAGTTACTCCAAGAAGCAGTCGTTTAAAGTATCAAGAAATTTTGTCTCTGCATCTCGTCCTGAGGTGACATGTACCCAGTCAATATGGGGATAGTTGAAATCCCCCACTATTATTGAGTTCTTTATTTTGATAGCCTCTCTAATCTCCCTTAGCATTTCATAGTCACTATTGCTGTCCTGGTCAGGTGGTCGATAATTATCTATTATAATCTATTATAATAGATCCCTACTGTTACATTCTTATTAGAGCAGGGAATTACTATCCATAGCAATTCTATGGAACATGTTGATTTATTTAAGATTTTTACTTCATTTGATTCTAAATTGTCTTTCACATATAGTGCCACTCCCCCACGTGCACAACCTGTTCTGTCCTTCCGATATATTTTATACCCCGGAATGATTGTGTCCCATTGATTGTCCTCACTCCACCAGGTTTCTGTGGTGCCTATTATATCAGTATCCTCCTTTAACATGAGGCACTCTAGTTCACCCATCTTATTTTTTAGACTTCTAGCATTTGTGTACAAGCACTTTAAAAACTTGTCATTGTTTATTTGTCTGCCCTTTTCTGATGTGTCAGATTCTTTTTTATGTGAATGTTTTTCATCTGATCTGGCCCAAACTTTATCCTCTTCCATCCTCTCCTCCTGACTAAAACCTAGAGAATCTCTATCAATAGACTCTCCTCTAAGAGACGTCTCTGTCCGATCCACGTGCTCCTCTGCACCAATCAGCTTTCCCCCACCTCTTAGTTTAAAAACTGCTCTGCAAGCTTTTTAATGTTAAGTGCCAGCAGTCTGGATCCACTTTGGTTTAGGTGGAGCCCATCCTTCCTGTATAGGCTCCCCCTCTCCCAAAAGTTTCCCCAGTTCCTTATAAAGCTAAACCCCTCCTCCCTACACCATCGTCTCATCCACGCATTGAGACTCTGAATCTCTTCCTGCCTACCTGGCCCTGGCGTGGAACTGGAAGCATTTCTGAAAATGCCACTGTAAAGGTCCTGGATTTCAGTCTCTTTCCTAGCAGCCTAAATTTGGCCTCCAGGACATCTCTGCTACCCTTCCCTATGTCATTGGCACCCACATGTACCACAACCACCAGCTCCTCCCCACCACTACATGTAAGTCTATCTAGATGCCTCAAGAGATCTGCAACCTTCACACCAGGCAGGCAAGTCACCATACGGTTCTCCCGGTCATCGCAAACCCAGCTATCTACATTTCTAATGATCGAATCTCCCATTACTAACACCTGCCTTTTCCTACTGACTGGACTTCCCTCCCCCGGAGAGGTAACCTCAGTGCGAGAGGATACCCCAACATCTGGAAGAAGGGTCCCAACTATGGAAAGGTTTCCCTCTGCTCCTGTTGACTGCTCTCCTTCCCTGAGCCTTTCATCCTCCTTAACAGCGCAGGGGTTGTCTGACCGGAGGTGGGACAATTCTACAGTGTCCTGGAAAGTCTCATCTACGTACCTCTTTGCTTCCCTCAGCTCCTCCAGTTCAGCCACCCTGGCCTCCAGAGCCCATACACGGTCTCTGAGGGCCAGGAGCTCCTTGCACCAAATGCACACATATGCCACCCGCCCATAGGGCAGGTAATCATACATGCTACACTGAGCGCAATAAACAGGATAGCTCCCATTCTGCTGCTGGGCTTCTGCCTGCATTCTCTCCTACAGCTACCTAGGTTATTGATAGAGTTTCTAGTTAAATCAGGAAGTTTTGATTAAAACCTTTAAACTAAACTATAAAGAATGGCAAGCGTACCTTAGTCCGTTCCCACTCCCTTTCCAAACTCCCTCTCAAAACTCTCTGTTTGCTGCTCCTGTTCCTATTCGTAAAGAACAAATCATATCAAACTAATCTGATAGCTTTCTTTGATAGGATAACTAGTCTTGTGGATAAGGGAGAAACAGTGGACTTAGTAAGGCATTTGATATGGTCTCGCATGATATTCTTAGCAATAAACTAGGCAAATCCAACTTAGATGGGGCTATTATAAGATGGGCGCATAACTGGCTGGATAACCATTCTCAGAGAGTAGTTATTAACAGTTCACAATCTTGCTGGAAGGGCATAACAAGTGGGGTTCCTCAGGGGTCTGTTTTGGGACCGGTTCTGTTCAATATCTTCATCAACGATTTAGATATTGGCATAGAGAATATGCTTATAAAGTTTGCAGATGATACGAAGCTGTGAGGCGTTGCAACTGCTTTGGAGGATAGGGTCATAATTCAAAATGATCTGGACAAACTGGAGAAATGGTCTGAGAAAAATAGGATGAAGTTTAATAAGGACAAATACAAAGTACTCCACTTAGGAAGCAACAATTCATGTCACACATACAGAATGGGAAGCGACTATCTAGGAAAGAGTACTGCAGAAAGTGATCTAGGGGTCATAGTGGACCACAAACTAAATATGAGTCAACAGTGTGATGCTTTTGCAAAAAAAGCAAACATAATTCTGGGATGCATGAACAGGAGTGTTGTGAGCAAGACACAAGAAGTCATTCTTCCACTCTACTCTGCACTGATTCGGCCTCAGTTGGAGTATTGTGTCCAGTTCTGGGCACCACATTTCAAGAAAGATGTGGAGAAATCGGAGAAGGTTCAGAGAAGAGCAACAAGAATGATTAAAGGTCTAGAGAACATGACCTATGAAGGAAGACTGAAAGAATTGGGCTTGTTTAGTTTGGAAAGGAGAAGACTGAGAGTGTCTCCCCAGATGGCTCTGCCCCGCCTGCTCCCCCTGTTTTTGAATTGCATTGGGTCACCAAGTCTTCCTGAATTGTCAAAATGGGTCCCCATCTGGAAAAGGTTGGGAACCGCTGATCTAGATGGTACTGGGTCCTGCCATGAGGGCAGTGGCCTGGACTCGATGACCTCTCGAAGTCCCTTCCAGTCCTAGTATTCTGTGATTCTGTGATCCTATGTAACCCTTCTGCTAGTTGCAGTGTGCAGCAAGTGCCCTAGCCCCAGGAAGCAACCACTGGCCATCTGCACTGTCTCCACCACCATAGAGAGCAGCTGCCATCCATGCCACGAGACCCCTGCTGCTCTGGGCCAGCCCTTGGGAGAACCTCACCCTGGGCTGGTCCTGGGGTGAAGCCTGCTGGATGATGGCAAACATTCCTCAAAGTACTCCTGTAAATATGGCATCTTTCATGTCAATTCTAATTGAAGGCATGGTGCTCCTCAATAAATAGGGCATTTAATATCCCCGCCCCCCGCCGACACCCACTGATGTTCTTTATGGCTATGACTACACTGGCGGCTTCTTGAGCAAGAACATCTTGCGCAAGGGTTCTTGTGCAAGAAGTCTGCACAAGAAAACATCCACACTGCCCTGTGCGAGCTGTGCTTTTGTGCAAGAGCATCCATGGCAGTGTGGAAGCTCTCTTGCGCAAGAAAGCTCTGATGGCTGTTTTAGCCATAGGGTTTTCTTGCGCAAGAAATCCCTGCCGAGCGTCCACACTGCCCTCTTGCGCAAGAGCTCCTGTGCAAGAGGGCTTACACCTGTTAAAAAAGAGCGTAGCTCTTTTGCAAGAAGCCCTCTCTTACCACGCCTTACTGTAAATCTTCTTGTGCAAGAGCGGGTGGGCAGTGTGGACACTTTCCGGAAAAACGGCCATTCTTGCGCAATAACCCTCCAGTGTAGACATAGCCTATGTGTTTACACAAAAGATAGAATGTTAATACCAATTAGATCACAATGGTCCATATGCCTGAACCTGAACCAGGAATGGAACAGTAGCAACAGTCAGAGACAAGAGATGCTTAGAGACTGTTTGAAAACAGTTTGGTCCTCCTAAAGTGCTTCTGCTAGACATAGTATCAGTTGTAATTTAAAAAGCTTGCAAGAATCATTGATCTTGCTCAGTGATATATTATGACAGTATAAGAATGCAGGAAAGTCTCAGCTCTTTTATGGGCAGCTGAAGATTGTGAAAAAATAGTTGGAAGGGTGGTATCAACTTTTGGGAAAAGTATTTAGTCTTCCTCACACTTCAGATGTGTCTATATCTTATTTCTCTGAAGCGACCATTTTTTACTATAGTACAAGTCCAGAGACATAGGAAGAAATGGTAAGATCATGGCTGTCTCCTATTTTAATATGGATTTACACTAGCCAGTTGATTTTTGCAATTTATAATAATAAATCTGTACTTAAATTTTGCATTCTTTTGCTTCCCATCTGGCTGGTTGAATGCACTAAGCCTGGAGCTAATGCAGATCATCAAAACCATGCACTTACATAGCATCCCTCTGGAGACCTGTACATGAGTTCAGATCCTAGCCCAAGCAGCACATAACTGGACTTGATGAAGGAAGATTCCATGAAGGCTGAATGGAACTTTCTCCCACAGGCTCTAGAGTGGTATTGATACAGTGCTTATCCTTGCTGCACTGAGGCAAAGTGTCCAGGGTATCTGCCCCCTGGTGGATCCATCATTCCTACCAATGAACCACTTAGTACACATCTGTGCCCTGTCAACCAAACTGTGTTGTATAGGTATGCAGAGGGTACTTTTACACAAGCTCAAACATACTGCTCTCTGAGCAACAGAGTCACACCAAGTTCTTCCTTATCTCCCACTGTAGCACAGATAAGATCTAGTCATTGGTGCATATTAAAGAATAGTAACAAAAGGAAATATTGTGATGCCTGGATATTGCATTCTTTTACTATCCCTTTTGTGTTTAATTTTCAAACCAAATTCAATCAAACTTATCAAAAGCCTGTGATCTAGCTGAAGACTAAGGGTCAGAGAGTAATTTCTTTACACTGGTTTAGGTGTATGGAGGCTCCACTGACTTTAGTGAAATGTCTCTGGATTTGTATTGGTGTGAGTAAGATCTGAGTGTTTAGTCTAATGATTAAATGTAACCTTTTTAAAATATATTTCCAAATCAGTAATAAAATATTAATTTTAAAAAATTGTGTATATTTACATATGTTCAGAATGAGATACCTGTTTCCCCCCCAATGCCTGCATAATTAAAGAAACAGCTCAAGGAAATTTGCTGAAATATATCCCCTTCATCCCCAAGAAATATCACCCTTGAGCAAAGAGATTTAACAGGAGAAATTATAATTCCAAAATATCATTTTAAAAGACAACTACAAAGGAGTGCAAACAGAGGGTTGGCATTTTCATCCTACGTTTGTGGTGGCTTTTCCTCTCACTGACTCAAATAATAGAATATTTCAACTCTTTAGGATCTAAGGGTGTGTCTACACTGCATCCTTAGTTCGAAATAAGCTATGCAATTTGAGCTACACAAATTGCGTACCTTATATCAAGTTAATTTTGAAATAGAGCGCTATTTCAAAACATCCCTTAATCCTCATGGAATGAGGTTTAGAGGGACCTTAGAACAGTACGCCCGTCATTTCTAAAGCTATTTCAAAATAACGGGCATGCTGTCAAGACATGGAAAACACTATTTTAGGATACTGGAAGTATCCAGAAATAGCATTGCTGTCTAGCTGGACCCTGAGGGAATTAAGGATAGTATCACATATTTTTAAAATGCACCCATTATTTCATGTGTATCCAGCTATAGTAGATATGTTCCCCTCCCATGCAATCTTGCAAATAAACTTTCATTTTGAGTGGTTAAGGTTAAGGTAAAGACTAGTAGCAATTTAAGTTTAACAGCCAGATAGCTCAAAACACAGTAATAGCTGGAGGTTCAATAACCTACCAGATAAAATATTTAAGTATCGTGTCATTCAGGAAACAAAGACATACTTTGAACTCAACAAAGGAGAAGATATATCCCCTTCATGCTCCTGGGAGGCATTTAAACCTGTGCCAGAGGGCCAAATAATATCACACTCTGCCCATAAAGGAACAAGGAATGGCAGTTATCAAAAGATTTAGAGTTAAAAGTAATATTGCTCTAGAGACCTTTTCACATGAACGCAACAACATTTTTTTGCTCAGCTAATTTCTTCTTGGAATGCACTTACTTGCCTACCGATACAGCCAGCTCAGCAGAGCTGCGTACTCCTAAAGCACAAATTCTATATGGGTGGTGATAAGCTTCATAAACAACTTATCTTTGTCTGTCTTCTCTATTTGCACCCCAGATGTAAGCCCCTGGCTTGCAACTGACTGCAGCAGGGACTAGGGTTATCAACTTTCTAACAGCAGAAAACTGAACACCCTTACTATGCCCTATACGCAGCCTCTTCCCCGGGGCCCCTTCTCTACCCAGCTCCTGCTCAGTCCATCTCCCCTCCCTCCCTCCCTCCCTCATTTTCTCTGGGCTTGAGCAGGGAGTTGGGGTGTGGGAGGAAGTCAGGGCTCTAGCTTGGGGTGTGGAATTTGGGATGAAGGAAGGAGAGTCAGGCACAGTGGGGGGGTGAGGATGAGGGGTTTTAGGTGCAGGAGGGGTCTCTGGGATGAGCAGGAGATTGGAGTGCTGGTGGGTGAGGGCTCCAACAGGGGGTGTGGGCTCTTGGGGTGGGGCCAAGGGATTTGGGGTGAAGGAGGGGGCACTGGGGAGGGGCCAAGGGGTTTGGATGCAGGGGGGCAGTTCAAGGTTAGGGCAGGGCACGGGTGTGATTGCAGGCTCTAGAAGGGAGTTTGGGTGTGGGAGGGGACTTAGAGCTGGAGCAGGGACACTGGAGGGGGTAAGGGATACAGACTTGGGTGGCACTTACCTCTGGTGACTCCTGGGAAGTGGTCAGTATGTACCTCTGGCTTCTAGGTGTAGAGGCAGCCGCAGGGGCTTTAATTGCTGCCCCTGCCATCAGACACCACCCCCACATCTCCCATTAGCCATGGTTCCTGGCCAATGGAAGCTATGGAGCCAGTACTCAGGGCAGGGGCAAAGTGCAGGGAGCCCCCATAACTACCCCTACACCTAGAAGATGGAGGGACATGCCAGCCATTTCTGAGGAGCTGTGCTGAGCCAGTAGAGAACATGCCAGCCCTGCCCCTTTTTGATCGGATGTTTCGGTCGAAAACCAGACACCTGGCAACCCTAACCAGGGCAGACTGCTGCTCCACAGAAGTCATTATTATTGGGCTTTGCCTGAGTGCAGCAGTCTGTCTGCATGCTACTAATAGCAGGATGTATGTTCTTCAAAGTAGGGTTTCTCTCTTACTCTGTGTATGTGCAGCACACAGAACTGTGGGGCCCTAATATTGGGCAGGGCATCTAGGTGCAATACAAACAGTAGATAAATGTTAAACAAAGGAGTAATCACTATGAGGATGGAAGCTAGCAACACAAATTCCTGAGGTAAAACAATTTGCACGGAAACAAATGACAGAGCAAGTGAAACCCTTGAGGATGTAAAATCACTAGCTGTCCATGCCATCACAGGAATGGATGCACATGGTTAGATAAAGCTAATAGGGTGTAGTGACTTCTGGAAGATAAAAGAGGCCTGTTTCTGATCTCACACTAGTTTTACATTAGCACTATTTAACTTGAATTATTTCCTGCCTACATACATGAGATCAGAATCAGACCTAAGAAGCAAACTGTTTCTTTTTTTATGGTATCTGGCCCCACCTTAATCTTGCCCTCTTTCCCAGTCTAGGGCTATGTCTAGACTGCAGGCTTCTTTCGGAAGAACCTTTTTTCGGACAAGATCTTCCAGAAAAACGTCTTCCTAAAGAGAGCTTACAAACACAAGCACATCAAAAAAGTGATCTGCTTTTTCAAAAGATAGCATCCATTCAGTGTGGATGCTCTCTCGCATTTCAGCTGTGATTACAATGGACGGAGTGGCTACCAGGGCATCTGTGCTTTTTCTTCTTTCCTCTCCTTTCAAAAGAACTCCGTCTTCCCCATCCACATATACCTTTTTGCGAAAGAGCTCTTTCAGAAAAAGGCTTCTTCCTCATAGAAAGAGGATTACCAATGCCAGAAAAAACCCTCTGTTCTTTCTATTTACTTTCAGAAGAACAAGACTACAGTGTGGACGTAACTCAGGTTTTGTCGTAAAAACGGCCATTTTTCCAACAAAACTCTGTAATGTAGACATACCCTAGATGACACATCCTTTGAGGTCCTGTATGTGGCTCCAATTTTATTAAAATGCCCCCTTTCTCTGCCTGTTCGCCTGCAAAACGAATGCAAAACTAGTGTGCTCCCCCACACTAACTGACACACAATAGTACAAGTAGCAATGAATAAATGAGTAGGTTCCTATGGGATAGTTCAAACTGCTACTTAACACCAGATCCTACAAGTCTGGTCTCCGCCTCTTTGCTGGATGCTGTTTCAAAGGGACAGCACCCTCATTTTGTTACTGGTTACCATAGAAATGGCACAGCACTGCACTGCACTACAGGAAATTTTGTGCAGCAGAACCAGGGAGATGGGAGCAAGGACATCAAGGACAGAGCAGGGTCCCTGATGAGAGGGAGTAAGGGCATTGGTGAGGACTCTGTCTGTTTTGGGGAAATGTTGGTGAGCAGGGAGAGGCATCAGAGGGTGCTTGGAAGCAGGAAAAGATTTGGGGCAGAAAGGGGAGAGAATGGAGGATAGAGAGAGGAAGGACTGGAAAAGATTACAAGATACTGCTATGGAAGAGGACGAGTACACTGGCTGTCATTAGAAATGTAATGAAAGCACATATTCACCAGTTTACCTTTGCTACTTTCCTTCCATACACCAGAACAGACTTGGGCTAACCCTATGACGGGCAATACAGAAATAGGGAAGAGAGGACAGAAGTGCAGGATGAAATGAAAGGCGTCACCCAGGTCAACTTTGCCAAATAGACAGAACCAGCTGTTGCCTAGAGCAACAAGTCATTCAGTAACTGTTTGTGGATGACTGCACATTGATAGGTGCAGACACTTGACAGTTTGCCTAAGGCAGTAGCCAATTCAGGTTATCAACTTTGGAGGCAATCTGCTATTGTCAGTGAAACTCATTGGTTGGATATATAAGGAAAGGCCTAGAGCCTTGCAAAGCCTTTGTAAGAGAATTGGCATTTCTACCACTCAAGAAAATCCAGAGGCACCAATGCACATTAACTAAACGTGTTTGATTGTATTAACCAAAACAATTTCTTTACAAACGTCTCATGTGCATAACCTATTTATTTGTTAATTTATATATCTCTGATAGCTACGTGCAGTACAACTGGCATACAATTTGTATGTGTTTGTGATGAGACTCTAAAACAACTAACTAATCTCTCATAGCCATGCAGAAGCAGCAGCAAAATGAGTTACGTCTAGATCAGTGATACTCAGATGGAGGCTCTCAAACTGCAAGTGGCTCATTAACATATCTCCTGCAATTCTTCAAAGCACATGATATTTAAAAGAACTGTGTGATTGAAACAATTAATTCATACACCTGCGGCTCTTTTCGGGAATGCTGATCACTAATTTGGCTCCTGAATCGCTGACATTTGACTATCACTGGTCTAGACCCATGGAAAGAAGACAGAGATAGATATATGGTGATGGCTATTTATTTGCTGTTAACTGTAACATAGCATTTATAATTATACAGAATCTATTGCAAAAGGGTCAAGAAAATTTCAGTGTAACAGTTTTCCATCCAAAAATGAAACTGAACTGAAATAAAAAAGTTTTGTGGCAATGAGTGGACTTCAAAAACATTTGACAGAAAACGTTTGAAACTAATTTGAGCATTTAATTCTGAATTTCATCTTTTGTTATTTCAACTTTCATAAAAGTATAACTTATCTGTATTTGTATTATCTAATATATAAAGGAGAATGTTTGTAAGTTTGTGCTCTAATAACTTGGACACTATAAGAGCTACCACAACCAAACTTTGCATGGGATAACCTTTCATGCAGGAGAAGGTTTTAAGGTACTTTTGGACCCGATCGGGACCAAGCTCAAGCTGTAAAAATAAAAAAGTAACCCGCCGCACTGTGCTGCAGGGGCCGCCCCACCCACCCTAGGTTCCATGCCCGCCGCCTGTGGCCCCCAGCACCATCCAGGACTCGCCCCCTCTTGCTCATGAGGTTACATAAGGGACCCTCTTTCCTCCCCCCTGCGCTGGTACGCAGTGCCCCAACCCCCACGCGCACAACGGCTCGGGCACCCGCCCTGCCCCCCGCGGCACCTGCAGCCCCGGGCGTGAGCTGGGGTGCCCCTCCCACATGTAACCTCCCCTCCGCCCGGGGTCAGACCCATCCCCCCCAGGGATAATGCGGACCTATATTTTAATCCCTATAGAAATCAGTGCAACTTTTCTACCATTCAAAAAAAGGTAATGGACTACTGTTTTTCTACATTTTGTTCCTCCAGTTTCCCGAGCAACACCGGGTAGCTCCAGCTAGTATTCAATATTTTATAACATTCAACCTTCTCTAAAATGTGTGAGAATGTCATTTAGTGTTTTCCAAATCAAAATATCTTGGACTTTCCATTCTGCAAATATTTCAGCTTTTGCCTTTTCATACTAGTTCAGGACAAAAACAAATTTAGAAGAGTAAGAATTTCCCAAGGGACAGGAATTATGTTTTCTCAGCCAGCTCCTAGGTGCAAGCAAATCCTACAACCCAAAGAATGGTTGCAGAAATAATGCACTTCCATTATACCGGTGAGCCAGTCACAACCCTGCTTTTCATGCAGCTATACTTTGCAATGACTCCATGCCAAAAATCTGTGGAATTTTGGGTGCTACCCTAGTGGGGAGCACAATGTTATTGCAGCAGCTCTGCAAGTAACTAATGGGCTGGCAGGGATGGAACAACTCTCTCCCTGAACTCCAGATTACACAGGATATGCAGAAGGATCTGGATTTGATAACAACTTTTCCCTAAATGTATACAAACACTGTTCAGAATACTGAGACATATTCAAAGTACTGAGTTCATCAAACCACTAATTTCAATTGTAATAAGTCTTGGAAAATTGGAGATCTTCCAGAAAACTGGAAGAAAACTTCACCTCTACTTGAAGAGAGTAAATGGGTAACTATAGCCAGATAACCTAACAGTGATCCCAGAGAAAATAACAGAATGGCAGATCCAAGGCTCAGTCAATAAAAGAATAAAGGATGGAAATATAATTAACATTAATTGACATTGTTTTATGAAAACAGGTCTCAAACAAATTCAAGGTTGTTCACTGAAATCACAAGTTTGGTTGACAAAGGGAATTGTGATATATTATACTTAGATTTCTGAAAAGCATTTGACTTATTGCATGATATTATGATTGAAAAGTTAGCATTATACCAGTGGTTCTCAAACCTTTAGGCCAGTGGCCCACACCGCTTAACACAGGAGCAAGCTGAGGGTAAGAGGAGCGTGGGTGGAAAGTTGGATGTGGAGCAGGCTCAGGGAAAGTCTGGGTGGAAGGTTAGGTGCAGGAGTGGGCTGAAGGGTGGGGGGTCTGGCTGGGAGGAGGTTGGATGCAGAACAGGCTGAGGGTGGAGGGGTCTGGGAGTTGGGTGCAGGAATGGGGTGGGGGGTGGGTCTCAACAGGAGGGGGTGAATGTGGGGGATGGGAGTGGAGGGTCTGGGCATGAGGGAGTAGGGGGGTTACCTGGCTCCATGCTTCCTGCCGCTCCCAGGCACCGCTCCCCCCTCCCCACTGCTCCCATTGACTGTGATTCTGGCTGAGGGAAGCAGTGTTGGAAAGCCTCCAGGTGAGCGGTTTTCTGCGTTGCTGTTCCCTCAGCTCAGGGGAGGGGGAACAGTAGTGTGCAGAGCCCCTGCAAGCTGGATATGGCTTTTGAGGCCCCCTGCAGTGGGAAGCCAGTGCTGGTGCTCCAACTTCATGGGGCGGGGGGGACAGGCCTGGAGTGCCAGCGTGAAGCCCACGGCCACCTGCAGGATGGTTATAGACCACTCATGATCCATGGACCACACTTTGAGAGCCACTGCATTATACAAATCAATATGGAAATTTGAATTAAAATCTTACTATATTTCATATGTAGTTCTTAAAGAGACTGGTCAGTGAGTAGGGGTTTTCTAGTCAGATCTTGCAACAATCAGTAATATTTTTAACAATGATCTGAAAGATACAAAATTATTGCTGATAAAGTTTGCAGATAATCTAAAAGGGGGCTCAGGCTGACAGAGAAGGCGGGCTCCGTGGTATTTTAAACACTTCAGTTAGCATCCCGGGGTCCTAACCTATCACAACCTGGTTTTTCTCTCTCTATATATAAAAAACGTTCTTGACAGACAACAGAATGACATCATCACATTATCAGCGTCGAGCAGAGTGAGAAGGGGAAGCAGCATCTATGGCTTGAGGCAGGATGGAAACCCTTCGCCTCTGGGGCTGAGGCAATTTCCTTCCCTCCCCCAGAAGTGAATCTGGGGCAAGGCCCAAAGGGCTCTGGTGGACGGGGGTCCCAGCCCAGCCCAGTCATTCTCTGGGCCCCTCCTTGGGCAGCACCTGGGCTCCTCGCTGGTCCCCTGAGAGCAATGGCTCCCGCCTGACCCCCTCCCCAGGATGTAAATTTGTAACCACTGAAAATTTCAGCAGTTACACATTTACAAAAATAAACACATTTTAACATCCCTAGTTGAGGCAGAGCCTGACTTTAGTGGCACCATTAATATTTAAGCTATTTTTGTAGCTCAGGAACAATTTTAACTTTTAAAAAATTCTGACTTCAGACTAATTCCTTCTATCATCCTTATTTATTCATTACCATTAGATTTTTAAATTTTATATATTACTAGAAGATTTATCCAGCATCACTCAGATCCTTAACTCAGTTAATTTTTGTTTTTCTTCACATTGCTCTGGGTTCTTCCTAGAGATGGGGGTGAGTTCATTATGCAGGCTGCCCTGGGGAGAGGGGACAACCCTCTCTCATCACAGCAGCTTGGGGCCAAGTGTGAGGTGCCTCTCCATGGCTGCTGCAGCTCTAGCAGGCACAGCCGGGGGAAGGGTGCATGTCCCCTGGATGAGGCAGGTCCAGGTTTGTCTGCCTCCTGTCCCAGCTGGAGTGAGGAATGGAGCAAACTGTGCACTTTCCCCTTGCTCGCTGATGAAGGGGAACAGTTGTAATATACCAGGCCTGATCTGGGCACTGCTGAACATTTCAGATCAGGGCGAATTGCTGAAAACCAGGGCTACTTACAGCATAAGACTGGGGTCCTCCCTATAAGGTGCCAAACGGTCACATGGAGCACTTCAGCTGCCAATCTGGACAGCAGGAAGCCTCACAAGCAAAACCCCTTCCCAGCATTCCCTATGCCAATACCAGACATACACCTTACACGGGTGAGAGGTTATAAAACCCAATCTCACCAACTCTGAACAGGTTCCCCCAGGCCCAAAGGACCAGCCACGGTCCCAGGTCAATTTACACTTTAGATCTTATTCAAAGGATCACGCTGTGCCAATCCTTTATAATCTAAAATCTAAAGGTTCATTAATAAAAGAAAGAAATGGTTGAGAGTGAGATTGCTAAAGAGAATACATTACATACATCAATCCCCAAGTTCTTGATGCAGGCTCTTAACAGAGATGTTACAAACTACCAGCTTAAAAGTCTCTGTAGTACATCCAGTATCAGGATGGGTCAGCAAATCCTTCCTGGCTCTCTGTCCCTAGCAAAGGTGCTTCTGGAATCGGGAGCAGGATTAAAGACAAGATGGAATGCCTCGTGGTACTTTTATATTCCTGGTGCCTCCCAAACTGTCTTCCAGACGGAGAATATTTCAAATACAAGTACAGAGCCCATATCCATAGCTGTACATACAAAAATCATACAAGTATATGAGTAGCATACATATAATCAGCATAGCATAAGCTGTCATTTGACACCTCACATGTCTCACTTTGCATTGAATTTGGAGCAGACACACACCAGTGGTTGCAGCAGTGACCTGTCTGCTCACATAAAAATCCAATAATGTGACAACAGCCAATAATATTCCCCTATTAATGGGGAGGACAGCTGCAGGCCCCCCTGATCTCCCTAAAGGGATCCTGGTGAGTGGGAGGCTCAGGATTGGGCAGTTCTGGAGGGGAAGGAGTGCCCTCAGCCAGCCCCTTTTACTTGCCTGATGATTCTGTCTCTTCTGCATGGTTTTATGCATCCCCATATGCATTGTGTATGTGTGTGTGTGGGGGGGGGGGCAGTTTCAGCCACCCTCTCCCCACTACCAAACTCTAACCTTGCTTAAGTTATAATAAGAGGAAGCTGAATACCAAATTTGATTACCTTAGCTTTTACCGTTTAGGAGGAGTTCTTTAATAAACAGATCAATAGATGGATAGACAGACTCGCTCACTTGCTTGCTCACGGACAAACTCTCTCAAAAACATAGTAGATATATATTACACACTAATAACTACATTAAAAGAACATTAAGGTTGCAAAATCAGCACTCAAGAGTTAGGAAACTCTTGTGTATACTTTTATGCTAAGGTCTTTAATTACATAATGGCGTACAATTTTTTCCCACAGGGTCACTGCATAGGATTGTAGGTGCTGAGTGAATAATCAACTATTTATGATCTTGTTTTAATGTCATTGATAAAGTGGCCCTATACTTGTGTTCTGCATACCATATAAACTCTGTTCTGCATGCAAAGTTATTAATTTCCTAAGGAGCTTTTCTATGGGCTCGTCATTCTAGCTAGGCCTGGAAAGTTATGTTTTTGGATGGGGGGGGGGGGTAAATGTCGGTAAATGTCAATTACACCATATATACATAAAATGACAAATATTTGCATTGATATTAATCAAAAAGTAAAGATAGAGAAAATAAGAAAAGTGCTGCTTGAGAACTTATTAAAGTTAGATTTAAGGATATTTACTTTGTATATTTTGACATATGACTTTGACAATTTGTGTTTTAATGGTTATAAAGCTTTGACTTTTCAAATCATATCTACTATCATTAAATGATTGTCAGCCCCTGATTGTCAGAACCTACTTTATAAAAACCTCGTATGGATAATGCGCACCCCGACTTTGACGTTAAAAAAACGGGAAAAAAAGTGCCCACTATACTCGCAACTTTGCAGTAAGTGTCATACTTTGCACTTGCCTTTATTGAATTTCATCTTGCTGATTTCAGACCAATTCTCTGGTTTCTCAAGGGTGTTTTAAAATATGACATGTCCTTCAAATTTCTAGCAACTCCTCCCGGATTGCTGTGATCTGCCAGTTAAGCATACTCTCCACTCTGTTATCCAAGTCATTAATGAAACTGTTGAATAGTTCCAACCACAGTACAGACCCCTGTGGGACAACACAAATGATTGTCTAACAGCAAATGACTGATGATACTTTCAGTATGATCCTCTGACCAATTTTGCAACCACTTCACAGTAGTTTCATGTTGACTACATTTCCCTACTTTGCTTATGAAAATGCCATGTTGGACTTTGTCAAAAGCCCTATTGAAATCAAGGTATATCATGTGTCTACTGTTTCCCCACCGCTGTCTACTAGGCTAGTAATCCCTGTCAAAGAAGGAAAATATGTTTATTTGGCATGATTTGTTGTTGACAAATGCATGTTGGCTATTCTTTATTACCCTATAATCCTCTAGGTGATTAGCCTGAACACCTAGCTTACCCAGCCCTCTAGGTTTCGGAGCCCAAGCACAACATCCACACTACTATTTTTAGCATGTCATCTTGAGCCCAACTAGCATGAGTCTATCTACCTCTTCTGGGAGGCTTGTTCCCAGTGCAGACATACATTAAATGTCAAAGATTTGGATAGAAAAAAATCTCCCTGTAAAAGCTAAAATTCAACAACTAGAATACTAATTAGAAAAACAAATACCAACATCCACATTAGCAATTTAATACCATAAAATGGGAAGAACTAACAACATGCAAATAAACAAATCTGATTTAAATTTTAAAAATCAATGTGCATTTAAAAGTCATGTGTTAACTGAAGCAGTTTTTTAAAAACTAAAAAAAAAACCCCAATCTGGTTGTGATTTGTGTCTAACCCAGCAGCAACTAAGGGCAGCAAATGGGGGAGGGATCAGGGCTTCTGCATGAATGCCCTCATCTCTTGAGAATCACCCTGGTCCATTCAGAACTCAGAAATTTATAGGGGTTGAGCATAGAATCAAGCCCTGACCCTGGTAGATCAGTTAGGGAGAAATCCCAGAAGCATGTCCTTTCTGAAAGTTCCTTCTCTTTTACTTCCTTCTGTGAACTTGCCTGTGGTCAGAAAGTTGTTTCATAGGCAATATATTCAAAAGTCCCTAAGGGTATGTCTACACTACCACCCTAGTTCGAACTAGGGTGGTTAATGTAGGCATTCGAAGTTGCAAATGAAGCCCGGGATTTAAATATCCCGGGCTTCATTTGCATCTTGCCGGGCGGGCGCCATTTTTAAATCCCCTTAGGTCGAACTCCGTGCCCGCGGCTACACGCGGCACGGAGTAGGTAGTTCGAATTAGGATCTCTAATTCGAACTACCGTTACTCCTCGTGGAACGAGGTGTACCGGTAGTTCGAATTAGAGATCCTAATTCAAACTACCTACTCCGTGCCGCGTGTAGCCGCGGGCTCGGAGTTCGACCTAAGGGGATTTAAAAATGGCGCCCGCCCGGCAAGATGCAAATGAAGCCCGGGATATTTAAATCCCGGGCTTCATTTGCAACTTCGAATGCCTACATTAACCACCCTAGTTCGAACTAGGGTGGTAGTGTAGACATACCCTAAGTGAGTTAGGGTATATCTACACTACAGTGCTATTTCGAAATAACTTATTTCGAATTAGTTAATTCGAATTAAGCTAATTCAAAATAACGCATCTAGACACAAAAACTAAATGGAAATAGCATTTTTCTAATTCGAAATAGTGCGTCCACATTGAGTGGACCCTGAATCGAAGGTAAGGCTGGCTGGAACCAATGCCAGCAGGGCATCAGGGTCGGACTTAGTGTGTGGGGCTGCTGCCTCAGGCTATCCGAGGTCTGTGCTTAAAGGGACCCGACCCCCCCATCCCAGACAGACAGTTCTCAGGTTTCTCTGCTTGCTGGTCTACCTCGCTGAGGGACAGCAAAGCATTTGTGTCTCGGAGTGCTCTGCTTGCCCTCACTCGGGGACACCATGGCACTCTGCAACATGGAACCAGACCTGTCCCTGGGCACGCCAGTGCATCTCGTGGGGTCGTTGCCATCAGCCTGGCTGCAATTGCTGCAGGCTGCCATCTGGGAGGTCCATCGGGGGGCTGTCAGGATCCAGGAGGCCCTGCGGGAGAGCATCCACCCCGAGGAGCCCTCAGAGCCACCCCAGTCCTCCCCACTGGGGGCTCGTGCCCCATTCCTCCTTCACGTCCTTCCACTTACCCCTCCCTAGCCCCCCTTCTTGATGTCAAATAAAAGACACGTTTTTTCATAAACATGAACTGTCTTTATTTAACAAAACTGGGGAGGAGGAATGAAACTCTGGGGAGACTGGGGAAAGGAGGCGGGAGAAGGGAGGAGAGAGGGTGGAAGAGGGGAGGGGGAAAACTGGGAGGAGGGAGCTGGAAGGGGGAAGCAAGGGGAAGAAGGGGGAGGGGAAGCTCAGCGCTCAGGGGTGGGGGTCTTTTCAGGCCACATGTCTCCCAGCACGGTGGGTGTGGGGGCCTCGGCGTCCCCGGGGAGATGGGGAGGAGGGTGTGGAGGTTGAGGTGGGGGGTGTGGAGATTGAGGAGGAGGGTGAGGAGGTTGAGGAGGGAGAGGTGGGAGGGGGGGCAGAAGTAGGAAGAGGAACAGTAGCTGGGGGGGCAGCAGGCACTGGGGCGGCACAGGGCAGCACGCTCTGCAGCAGGGCCTGCAGGTGTGAGCATATGGCACGGTCCTGGGCAAGCTGCTCCCGGCGGAGCTGCAGGTCCTCCTGCGCCCAGGCCTGGATGGTGCAGTGCAGGGCTCGCAGGGCCCCCAGGTGCTGGTCCCGGTACCCCTGCCGCGTGCTGGTGGTCCAGAGGAGCCCTCGGGTGCGGGAGCATGTCCCAGGCGGGGTGGTGCACCCTGCACATGCAGCTGGTGCAGCTGTGGAGAAAGAAGGGGAGTGGTCATTTCTCCCTGGGGACAGAGTGGATGATGCCCAGAGCCCCCTGTGAGGTGCGGATGACCGTGCCCTGCACCATCAGAGCCGACGTACTTGTACAGAGGACATGGTTGGGATGTCTGGCTCTCCCCAGGAGTGGGAGCTGCCCCAAGACCGCACCCATGCCCCTGTGCCATGTATAGTACGGCTGAGGCGGGGCGGGGGGGGGAGATGTCCCCTGCCTCTGTGTAGAGGGGGCGTGTGAAGGGAGGGCGTCCTGCTGGGTCCCGCCCCGGGGTCGGGAGTGTGTCAGGTCTCTTCACACACGCGTGTGCCTATTGGGCCACGGCCCCTGGGTGTCACACAGCTGGAGCCGCCTGCCCAAGAGTGGCACGGCATGTGCTCGCACATGCACAGGTGGCTGCGTGATCCATGGGAGGCGTGGCCCACACGCGCGGTCCCTGGTCTCCCTCCCCGCCTCCCCCCCGGGCAGGGGACAGTGCTGGCACTTACCCGGTATGGCCTCCCTGGACGACCCTGCCGACTCCGGTGCCAGGACAGCTGGTGGTGGCCCCTCTGTGGCGCCCAGGTCAGGGTCCTCAGCTCCCGGCTCGCTGCCTCCCGGGCTGGCACGGACCAACCCACCCCCCAGGATTCGGTTGAGGGCAGGGAAGTAGGGGCAGGTGGCAGCCCGTGCTGCAGCGCTGCCCCTGGTGGCCCTGGCATGTGCCTGCTGCAGCTTCTTCACCTTCAGGCGCACCTGCTCCTGGGTGCACCTGTGGCCTTTCCTGGCCATGGTGGCCAGTATGCGGCTGTAGACAGCCGCGTTTCTCTGCCTAGTGTGGAGATCATGGATGTTGGGGGCCTCCCCCCAAACCTCAATGAGGTCCATGATCTCTGCACTAGTCCATGAGGGCTCACACTATCTATGGCCCCTGGCTGGCCCCTGGGTGCTGGGGGACTGGGCGGGGGATGGCTGGCTGCCACTGGCTGCCATTGTGCGGCCATTGGCTGAGGGTCTGCGGCTGCTGGCAGGCCTGGCTCTCGCCCGTGCCCAGTGGCCAGAGTCTACCCCTTTAAGGGCCCTGGGGCTGTGGGAGAAGAGAGAAGTTTTCCTGGTTTGGCTCAGAGTGGCCACCAGGAGAAACTGGGAAGGGCTGGAGGCCCCCTAATTCGAAATAACTGTCTACACAGCACTTATTTCGAATTAGCTATTTTGAATTTGGTGTTATTCCTCGTAGAATGAGGTTTACCAAATTCAAAATAAGTGCTCCACTATTTCGAATTTATTTCGAAATAGAGGTTTGGCTCTGTAGACGCTATTAAAGTTAATTCGAAATAACTGCTGTTATTTTGAATTAACTTTGTGGTGTAGACATACCCTTAGACATACCCTTAGACTTCTAAGTCACTCAGGCACTTAAATATTTTTACCCTGTATCTTATTTAAATCACAGTCACCTTAGCAGCATAATTCTATCTATTACAAATAATTAATAAAAGCGGCGAGGAGTCCTGTGGCACCTTATATACTGACAGAAGTGTTGGAGCATAAGCTTTCATGGGCAGACCCACTTCGTCAGGGTCTTTGCCCACGAAAGCTTATGCTCCAACACTTCTGTTAGTCTATAAGGTGCCACAGGACTTCTCACTGCTTTTGCAGATTCAGACTAACACAGCTACCCCTCTGATAAATAATTAATAGTAATAATGCCTATACATAATTAATAATAATAGTGTCATACTCCTGCATTGATGCTATGCTAGAACACTGAATGAATATTCATTTAGGGCACAGCTACACTACAGAGTTATTTTGAAATAAGTTATTTTGAAATAACTCCCAAAATAACTATTTCAAAATAACGCAGCCACACTACAAATCCCCATCAAAATAGTGCAGTGAGGCTATCTGAGGCTCCTCTTTACAGCTGTGTCTCAGACCCTTTTCCATTGCCTCCCTTCTTGAGGGACAGCAAACTCACACCACGTGCTCTGGTTGCCCTTGTGGACACCACAGCAACCCTACCATGGAGATGGACCTGCTGCAAAGCAGTCTCTGGCTCTTAGACCTGCTGCTGCAACTCCTGGCACAGTTTATGCAGGCTGCCCTTGTGGCACTACTGAGGATGATGACCAGCCCCATGCACTCCTCATGCACCACATTCCCTTCCACACTGTGCACAGGAAACCAGTATCCACTGGTGGGACTGCATTGTCATGGAGTGGTGGGATGACCAGCAGTAGCTCCAGAACTTCTGCACATGGAAGGCCACCTTCCTGTAGCTCTGCGAGTGGCCTGCCCCTGCCCTCCAGCAATGGGACACCCACATGTGACCCACCATTCCCCTCCAGAAGAGTGACGCCATCGCTATTTGGATGCTCACCACTCCGGACAGCTACTGCTCCATTGGAAACCAGTTCAGCATGGGGAGATCCACTATCAAGGCCATGTTCATGCACAGGGCCAGACTAAGGGGTGGGTGAGCCGGGCAGCTGCCCAGGGTGCCAACTGATGGGGGGCGCCTGATGGCATCTGTAAGGGGCGCGCGGTGCCCCTTATAGCTGCCATCAGGTGCTGCGTGCCCGGCTCCCGGTGGGCTGCAGTGGCCGCCTGGGGTGGGGGTCGCGTTAACCCCTGCAGTGCCCTTCCCCCCTGCACGGCCAAGCGTGGCCCACCCGGGTGGCCCTGGGCTGCGCGCCAGTGGCGGTGGCCAGGTAGTGCATGCACCGTGCACCCGCCCGCGTGCCCCAAAATGGTATGACTCTCTTGCTATTGTCTTCTGGGAGGATGGAGAAGCACTGCAATGGGTTCCCTAAGGAAGGGGGGTGGTCCTGGTCTGGGAAGCAGCTAGGGTTCGGGGACCTCCTGAGAGTTCTGGAAACCCTGTGATTCTCTGTTTGTATCCTTCTACAGGTGATTAGGGTCATTAATGCCATCCTGCTGAGCAGGGTCATCATCCTGGCTGAGGTCAACCCCATTGTCACCAGCTTTGCCACCATGGGCTTCCCCAACTGTCATCTTCCTGGAGCCAGTACAAATCTCCCAGGATGTTTCCCAGGGTTCAGATGATCCCGGGGAAGGCCCATCAGGTGAGTTCCATTACTTTCCCTTCTTGGCCTGCGTGGTACACAGCAGCCTGTGCACATGGGTGCATATGGAGCACTCGTCTGGAGCACACAACCGCATGATGCTCTCACACAGGAACCAGTCGCTCCTTCTCACAAGGTTCCTGGAGAGGCCTGCCTTACTCCCCACTCCATGGTGGGACACCTTCCCACCACAAGCCACCACTATGGAGGCTGGGGTCATGGACACACATAGCAAAGCTGCACATGGAATAGGATCATGCCTGCACTTTCAGGGCAGCATCCAATCCCAGTCAAGTGCATATGTGGCCCTTCTGGCCCAGGCTGTCAGCTATCCGACCATACACATCAGCATTCCTACATCTGGTTCGGAGATCCTGGAGGTGAGCCTCCTCTGCCCAGACCTCAGTAAGATCCAGGATCTCCACACCAGACCAGGAAGGGGCCTCTTCTTCCGCCCTGGCCAGGGGCTTCGGATCTGGCTGCTGGCTCACCTGCAGCCCTGGGGGGTTTGGTAGGAGTGCTGGGATTGCTCATGGCTGCACTGACAGGTGCTGCTCTGTGGCACAGGGCTGGGAGGGCTGGTGTGGTTCTACAAGCAGTTTCCCTCCTGGATGTACCTCTAAAGGCTGCAGGGGAAGGGAAACTATAGAGTTCTGAGGGGGGTGGACAGAGTGGCCACCAGGACATCTGTGAGAAGCCCTGGAGGCCAATTATTTCAAAATAAGCACAGCTGCACTGTCCACACACACCCAATTTCGAAATAGCTATTTTGAAATAGGCATTATTCCTTGTGAAATGAGGGTTTACTATTTTGGAATAAGAAGCCCATTATTTTGAAATAATTTCAAAATAACACGAGTTATTTTGAAATAACTCTGGTGTGTAGACATACCATTAGAGATAAGAATACACTTTCTGAATCATTAAAACCACATTCTGAAGCTCCTGGGTTTTCTTTCCAAATTCCATCTGCATACTGTCCAGGTCTGAATTTAGTGAAGTCTGTACTGTTCTTAATATCTGTATTAAAACAATTGTAATTTGCTTTCTACCTTTGTAAAAGATGTTCAGAGTACTGAGATTCTAGCAAATCAACCCCAGTCTCACTATGGGAAGCTGAGCAATTCATTTCACTTACTGTTGCCTCATTCTTACACAGTTCTAAAATTAGAAACAAGCAGAAGCCTACTCGAAACACTATGCAGCATCTTAATTGGGCTGTCACTAGGGTAAAGTTCTACTGTCAGCAACTAGCCACCTTGTTAGCATCATGTAACCTATTGGTTTTTAAAAAGTCCTTCTGTTGCTATGTAACAAGTACTGTAGTCTCTTTTTTTATAAATGTGAAGAATGAACATTTGGAATATCAATAGCATAATCTTTTGAGTTACATTAAAACATTGTAAAACAGGCATTTGTTCTGATTTTGGTTAAAGTGTGTATTTAGTTACTTCCAATATCTAAAACTCAGGACCAGACCTCCATAATAACCATTCACTGAATCCTGACTTCAAAAAGAGTATTGTTTCTCTAAGAACTGAGTAGGTACTTTAGACTTGAGCCATATAATTGAGCAATGCTTCTGTAATAACTCCGAGATCTTCAGTTTCATACATCCTGTACAGTGTAGACAAATATTGAAAGAAGTATGACCACAGACTAACGCATAACTCTCAAGCTCTGGAAAGATAAGAATGCACCTTCAAGTGCAGAAGAGGTAAAATGAGTGTCAACATCTGAAAAAATTCATATACTGACTTGAAACTAGATAGAGTCAGAGCAACCTGATCCTCTTTGTACACGTAAAAAAACAGACTGAAATACACCCTAAGATCCCCATCCATACGTTGACTACACCAAATACATATCTAGGCACTGACCTATGTATGCACATATATCTGAAGAGGTAGCACAATGTACAAGAACAACATATGACATACTTCCCATCTTTACCTTGGGAGGGAAGCCACTGGGCCAGATCCTAATGTCCTGGCTCCATTCCTTTTGCACCACTGGAACAATGCAAAGAGGACAGAGAGATGTATTCTGGTCACCATTCTTCCCATGGTGTAGGAAGAATCTCCAAATTGTGTACATTCAAGGTTGCCTAGATGGTGGGATATTGGCTCAAGAGAACATAAAGGTATTTTAGAACCATCTTTTCTCTTCTGCCCAACCACACTTGATTCCAGGCTGAAAGCAGGATAAATGGCATTGGAGACCATATATATGCATATCCACTGTCTCATGTACCACTTGTGTAATCATTAGATTTTTTTAGAAAAAGCCCTCATATCTCATCATTTAGGGCACTAGCCATCCCACATCTAGTGGGAATCCCCTGCATTCCTTTTCATCCTTTTCCCACCAACTTCATCTTTGTAATTATAATTAAAGGATAAATGATTAGCTTTTTATGGTACCTATTTTGTAGCAAATTTTCAATAGCTTATTATCAAAAACTGAGTTTCTTTGTTTTCCTTTCCAATATTTCCCCTCCCTTCACTCCACTTCTACTTTTTTCTCTTTCTTCACTCCACTGACAACCTCATGATGTGTCTTTTCCAGCCATTTTCCCTCAGTTTAAATATTTTAAAATTATTTATATGCTTCACATTTTCCCCCATCTCATTTACCTTTCATCTCTCCGCTTCCATCGAGATCTTTCCCACGCTGGGATTCTTCAGTATGCTTCCTATCCATCCCTTTCTTCCTCCCTTTCTATTCTCTTTCTCCATGTGTTCTTGCTATTGCTCCTTCCACATACACAGCCCCTCATTCTCTGCTTCTCTGTCCTTCTGTGATGCTGTATGGAATCTGAGGGCCACTTTAGGATCTTATAAATACCAATATTGTAAAATTGCAATGATAGCTGCAAAAAAAATGGCCAGATATGATAATCTCAATTATGTGTTTGTATCATCTTTTTATTTTGGTTACGGATATATATGTATGTATGTATTACAAAATAGTCAGTTTGGTATTGTACTGCCTAGCCTGCTTGATGGCCCATTAAGCACCATCAGCTATTCAACTGACCCATTGAGAGAAGGCAAGGCATGCCCAAGACAAAACTCTAAGGCAGGGCTACTCAACTTTGGAAGCCCCGGGGGCCACAATGATACTCACAGCACATGCTGAGGGCTGCAACTTAAGTGTGGTTGCATATACATGCAAATATAGATGCAAATATATGCAAATAGCTTCTTGCACACTGACAGGCATGAATACAAAGATTAAGGCAAGACTACACAACACACAGGCCCCATTTAGGTCAGTTCTACTGATATTAATATAATGCAATATTTACCCGATTTCCATCCATATGACAGCACTTTTAATGAAAAATGACAGCCCAGGAATTTAACTACTAAAACACATATCAACAGAAGACTATTATATTGACTACTTTTTTGTTTTGGCTTCCATCCATGGGACCCTGTTGAGCCCTGTGTAAACCCAAACTGCACCGCAGGCTGCATGTGGCCCACGGGCCACGTGTTGAGTAGCTCTGCTCTAAGTCTTCTAAGGATTGTGCTGGGCAGGGCAGCTTGTATTTGGGACAAAAGAAGCACAAGCTGCATGGCAAAAGACTATATAAGGCAGCTGCATTTTCTCCATTTTGTCTTCCTTCTGCTTCTTACCTCTGGAGTAACCTTTCTACAAAGGAAGCTCTGGAAAAAGGACCGAATGACCCAGCCAGCTGTGGATGTGTTCCAGACAACTCTCCAGTCACCAAACTCACCAGTAGTATTAGGAACCTGATATATGGACTTTGAATTTTTATGTATGTTACTGTTTTACCATTTAACATCTCTCTTCGTGTTCTTTCTTTTTTTATAATAAACCTTTAATTTTGGCAGGGTGGCATTTTGGGTAACAGCCAAACCTACACTGACATGGTAATGTAGCTGGCCCATTGGGGTCAGAACAACATTTTGTATATGTGAACAGAATTTAAGGGGTCTGGGTGATTTGTTGTTGGGTATTTTTCTCCTTGATACCCAGCGTGGGGAGAGCATAAGCAGTTTGCGACTGAGGAATTTAACTTCAGTTACCCACCAATCTTGGGAGTACCTGCTCTCCCTTTTAGGGTGTGTCTAGATGACAGGGTTTTTTTAAAAAAGTAGCCTTTTTTCGAAAAAACTTCACCTGCATCTAGACTTCAGCTGTGTTCTTTCAAAAGTAAATCGAAAGAACGCGGCAGTTTTTTCGATTGTGGTAAACCTCATTCTACGAGGAATAACACCTTTTTTCAAAAGTACTCTTTTGAAAAAAGGTGCAATTGAATGCAAACTGTGCTTTTTCAAAAGAGAGTGTCTAGACTCTCTTTCGAAAAAGTGGCTCACTTTTTCGAAAAATCTGCGTGTAGTCTAGCCATAGCCTTAGAGCCTTATCATTTCCAGTGAGAGCTGCCCTAGGTATGCCAGATCATGCCTTATATTTCACCTTCTTCCACACATCTTTTTGCCTTCACTTTACTCACTGCTTCCTTCCTGCATAGCTATGGGGGAGTAGAGGACACATGACCTGCCCCTTTCTTTGGCAACTGTGAATTTGGAGAAGGGGGAAGTTATAGGTGCCTGACATTCTCTCCCATTCCTGAATGTCCATGGGGAATCTAATTCTGCACTCTGTCTGCTGGCAGCCAAGTCCAGGGCTGGAGATCATGGGGTTTAAACCAACACTGATAACAGAATAAGCCTCATTTGAGGGGAGCCAGGTGATTCCAGCCAGTATAAAAGGAAGATGCAATTGCAGTGAAATAGGAAAGCTCAGGGAACTGGGCTAGAGTCTGCAGGGAATGAGGAAAGCTTGGCTCTGGGCAGGGAGGCCTGGGAAAGAAAGAACCTATTCAAGCTGGGGAGCGATTGCAAGAGTCTTAGGCATGAAAGACTGGGAGGGCGATGAGAAACCTGAGTTGTGTGGACTTTTGAATGGACATCTAGGGGATTCTGAATTCTAATTATAGTTTGTTTTGTATTAATACACCCACTCTACAAGTAGGGGTATTTTATCAAGAAAAAACGTGGTGGTGTTTATTTGAACTGTCCAAGACAAGAAACTGAGGCAAGCTGCCTGCAGTGTTGCCCTAGGCTATAAGGGAATGCACCATCAGCAGCTAGCCTGGTTACATACCCATCATGGCTATTACTGACACGAAACATTAATGACAACAACACTCTACAGAAGCATTGATGATAGCAATTTTAGTCATGTCTTTGGTGTCTTCCATGCTTAATCGTCAACATTATCGCCACAGCATACTGCAGGTTGGGACTCACTCTCAATGCACAAAAGACCAAGGTTCTCTTTCATCTAACACCCACCATACCGTTATCTGAACCAACCATCATGATGGACAACCAAGTGCTAGCTAGAGAATGTCAACAGCTTCCCCTATCTCAGAAACTATTAGTTCAGCAATGCTGACATTGACAATGCAATTCGCCACCGAATCGCCAGTGCCAATGCGGCTTATGGACGTTTACAGAGGAGAGTCTTTGATGACCATGACATCAAAATGCCATGGTTATTCCAATGTTGCTGTATGGAGCTGAAGCCTGGATTCATTACAGAAGTCATATTAAAGATCTGGAGAAATTCCACCAAAGGTCCTCAAGGAGAGTATAGGGCATCACTGGCAGGAGAGACGGACCAATGTTAGTGTCTTCACAGAGGCTGATTTCTGCAGCACTGAGCAATAATCACCCATAGGCAGCTACAATGGACTGGTCACATGGTCAGGATGCCTGATACACGTTTGCCTAAACAGATTTTCTACACTCAGCTGAGGACCAGGATGAGGTCTTATGGTGGGCAGAGGAAGCGTTACAGGGATGTTCTTAAGAACACCTTGATAAAATGCAACACTAACGCTGACACTTGGGAGAGGCAGATGAAGGATCAGGTAACCTGGAGGACCACCATCAAGAATGGTGCCTGACACTTCGAGATCAAGTGTCGTCTCCATGAAGAAGATCAGAGAGCACCAACATAAGGAGCGTGCCCGGGCCCGGATAGGTGCTGCTGGTGTTGGCACCAATGGAGATAGAGACTTCATGTGCAGCTGCTGCCAGAGAGTGTTCCTTGCCAGAATGGACCTGATTTCTCACCCCCGCATTCATCAGTCATAGGCAGCCAAGGGGAAATCTTACTTGATTCAAGGGATCCCAGAGAGAGAGAGACAGAAACAGAGAAAGATGCTATTTCCCTTTCCCCAGAATGGAAATCTCACTACTACAGCCCTGCCATGGGTACAAAATGTCTAAAAAGTCTGTAGAAATTATAATAAAGGATCAGAAGGTAAAAGTTAATGCTTCTTGATCGACAGCAATAACTCATCAGTGAAGAGCCCCTGTATTGCCATGGCAACAGGAGTACTGCACACTGGGGCTGCTGTCTTTCTCATTCTTATTATTCTCTCCAATAGTTTGTTGGTTCTCTCGTTTAAAGGGAAACACTCTGCTCATTTTGTGTAAACAGCCTCTTGAAATATTTACACCTTAGCTCTAATAACAGAAATAACAATTTGGGTTAAAAAAAATTCTAATTTGGACGAGTATTTTAAAATTCCAGTAGTGTTCTTACCTTACTGAGCTGTTGCCAAACCCAAAATGTGCTCAGAGAAATATACTGAGCTCTTTGAATATGTCACTCTGAGGGCAGGTTTTCTAAGCCTTTAATTATTCTTGTGGCTCTTCTCTGAACCCTCCCCAGTTTATAAACATCCTTTTTGAATTGTTGGCAACAGAAATGGACACAGAATTTCTGCACTGATCACATCAGTACCAAATATAAAGGTAAAATAACATCTCTACTCCTACCTGAGATTCTTCGTTTTTTCATCCCAGGACTGCATTAGCCCTTTGGTCATTTAGAAGGTAGGGAAATGTTATTACCTCTGTTTTAAGGAAAGGAATGGAGGCCCAGAAACATTAAGGCTACGTCTAGACTGCATCCCTCTGTTGACAGAAGGATGCAAATCAAGCACATCGAAATTGCTAATGAAGCAGGGATTTAAATATCCCATGCCTCATTAGCATAAACATGGCCACTGCTTTTTTTCGAAACGGAGCTTTTTCGAAAAAAAAAACCAGCAGTCTAGACACGGATCTGTTGAAAATAAACCCTTTTTCGACAGATCCTGTAAACCTCATTTTTTGAGGAATACAGGATCTGTCAAAAAAAGGTTTATTTTCAACAGATCTGCGTCTAGACTGCCATTTTTTTTCAAAAAAGCTCCGTTTTGAAAAAAAGCAGTGGCCATGTTTATGCTAATGAAGCGCGGGATATTTAAATCCCTGCTTCATTAGCAATTTCAATGTGCCTAATCTACATCTCTCTGTCAACAGAGAGGTGTAGTCTAGACAGCCATAGATGCTATATGTATACAAGGACAACAAACACTGACACATATCAGTTGACTCAAGTTCCAGGGCTGAAAAATCATCATTTTGAAATCTAAGATGCTCGGAGAGTGAAGTGAGCTGACCCCGGCCAACTGCAGCTGTACTGCTGGTCTTTTAGTCCGGAGTAGATGTGTCCAGAGTCACCCAGGCTACGTCTATTTCAAAATTGAAACCGCAGTCTAACGCGGTTTCTTTCTATCTTCAAAAAATGAGGTTTACAGGATTTTTCGAAAAAGCGCCCCGTTTTTGAAAGAACCACGTCTAGACTGTGGTTTCAATTTCGAAATAGCACTTTTTCGAAAGAGCACCATTATGTGATTATGCAAATGAAGTGCGGGATATTTAAATCCCGGCTTCATTTGCACTTTCAAAGTGCTTCATTTACATCCCTCTGCCAACAGAGAGATGTAGTCTAGACACACCCCCAGAGAGCTCACGTTCAGTTGATTAACTACCATGATGCACCCCTCAATCTTTTTCAGGGTTACTGCTTCCCACAATCAAGTCCCACATCCTGTAAGCAGGACCTACATTCCTAGACATACATATTTACATTTAAAACACATATTATTTGCTTGGTCCCAGCCAATCAAGTGATCCAAATGGCTCTGTATCAGTGACCTGTATTCTTCATTATTTACCACCTCTAATTTGTGTCACCTGCAAACTTTATCAGTGATTATTATTTTCTAGTAAGCCACTAATAAAAAATAATTAAAAAATATTAAGTCAAGAACCAATCCCTGACAGACCCTGTTAGAATCACACCCATTTGATGGTGATGATTACTTGTTTAAAATTATATTGTGGGAGCTAAAGTTAGCCAGCTTTTAATCCATTAATGTATGCCATGTAATTTTATATCTGTCTATTTTTAGTCAAAATGTCATGTAGTGCCTAGTTGCCTCACAAAAGCATATGTATATTTCACCAACATTATTACTTTTATCAGCCAAAGTTGTAATCTCATCAAAAAAGATATCAAGCTAGTTTGACAGGTTCTATTTTCTATAAACCTATGTTGATTGGCTTTCATTAAATTACTCTCCTTTAAAACTATATTTATCAAACACTATATCAGCCACTCCATTAACTAGCCCAAGACTGATGATAGACAAACAATCATCTAATTACCTGGGTCATCCCATTTACACTTTTTATATTTTGGCACAATATTAACTTTCTGATCTTCCAAAGGTATATTGAAAATACACATTAAAAGTTCAGCAAGCTCTTCAGGCAGCTGTTTGAAAACTTTTGGATGCAAGGTATTTGGATCTACTGATTTAAAAATTTCTGACTGTAGCAGCTTCTGTTTGACATCCCCCTGAGATACTAATAGAATGGAAAGAGTGTTATCATATGATGAGACTACATCATTTGCTTTTTTTTCTTCATAAATATAGAACAGAAAGTATTTATTGAACACATCTTTCTTGTTTGTATTATTATTGATAATTCCACCATTTCCATCTAGTAATAGACCAATACTATTGTTAGGATTGCTTTCGTTCCTAATATGCTAAAAAACTCCTTTTTACTATCCTTAACTCTGCTGGCATAAATTTCTCCTTATGTTCCTTTTCTGTCCTTATTGATTTTCTTCAGTTCCTAGTTTCTGATTTATATTCATTATTATCATCTTCTGGTTTTTTCCATTATGGTTTTTGAGGTATCCAATAAAGGATTCTTAAACAAGTCCCAATTATCATTTACTTTTTTCTAATTAAATTCTTCCTCCCAACCCGCCAATCAACCACAAAAGACTTTAAAGTATAATTAAAACACAACTTTAATGAAATCTATTTTTTAACCAGAGAACTTTTCTCTCTCTTCCTTCTCCTCTCTCCCAGGAATTCATTAAAAAGCACCAAATTAACGGTTAGCAAGCACAGGGAGACCTTTCCTTTCTCGTACCATGTACTTATTTCACTGAAGATTGCCAATGATGTCTACCTCCAATACTGGTTGATTTCTAAAAGTAACCAACATGATTACACACACATTCCCACTTATATCTCCATGGTGCTCCAGCTCCCATTCATCACCCTCACCCTCACAGAAAGGTTAGGTAACATGCTGATAAAAGTGCTTGTGAGTGACCTGCACACCATTCTCAGAAGGGTATCCATGTTAGTCTGTATCTGTAAAAAAAATAAGGAGTCCTGTGGCAGCTTAAAGACTAATACATTTATTTGGGCATAAGCTTTGCCAGATGCATGCACCATTTTGCCAGATGCATGCACCATTGATAGCACTGACACAGCTGCACCATTGCTGAAAACCATGAGAAACATGTACGTTGTACCTCAGGTGACACCC
The DNA here is from genome assembly GCA_032595735.1 of Pelochelys cantorii. Classification (NCBI taxonomy): domain Eukaryota; kingdom Metazoa; phylum Chordata; order Testudines; family Trionychidae; genus Pelochelys; species Pelochelys cantorii. The sequence goes on along the minus strand of CM064326.1, from coordinate 323,117,427 downwards.
TCATGACCTTGAGTTCCTCCATGACTTCAGTGACCTTGCATATCACTGGCAGAGCAACCCTTCAACCCAGGAGGGGGGGAGCTGACCTTTAAATTAATCTCTTTAGAGTTCAGAAACAATCACTAGCTAGGCTATGAACTATAGGACATACTAAGAGGTTGAGAGTTTGAGTGAAAAACAGATATGTTACACTTTAAAAACTAAACCTACTGATAATGAAGACGTCAGTGTGAGTGACATTAAAAGCTCTTTCAGCTAAGTAGTTTCAGACCATAAGCATATTTCCAAACTGTTATCTTTGTTTTTGAGGTTTAGCATTTCTCCAGTTACAATGGACAACATGTGCTGAACATTAAGGCTATAAGCTATTGCTTAATAACTTAGTCCCTAACTCTGATTCTGAGTTCTTGCTGACATCAGGATACTGGCATGACTGCTGAAACTGGCAGTACGGCTTTTTATTGACTTTTTCTTACCCTAGCACTAATAGACCCTAGAAGAGTCCGCATGCAGCCCATTAGGATTCTGTGTGGCCCGTGAGACATTTTATTTACTGTTGCACACACTGGATTGCCAGATTCTGTTGGTTTCTGTCCATGTTTTTTCCTGCAGGTATTACTAAAGTGACACACACGTAAAGCAAGGGCAGGTGAAATGAGGTGCATGCTGGTTGCAAACAACATTGACGGTGAAAGTTGTGGATCCCCTCTGCATCCAGTCAAAGTGCTGCTCTAGTTCAATTGGCACACCCCACGCATTCTAGCCATGCAGGTGCAGTTACCAAAACTACCCAATCCCAGGAGATCATCTTGGTTACGACAATCTTGTGGCCCACTGAGATGAAGGAGGGCCATTCATGCGATCCATTCACTAGGCTAGGTTGTCCATCACTATCCTAGAACAATAAGTCTTCTTTCCCCAAATCCTCTCATTGTTCAGCTGTACCTCAATTTTCTCTCCCTCCCCTAACACTAAAATAGGCATTTGTGCAAATTCCAGCTTCATAAATAACTGTCAAGAGTTTAACTTTAAGCTCTAGGACAATGTGAATTATGCAAGTCTTTCAGCACAATTGACACAAGATAACCTCTTTAATATATCTCAGTAAGAGCTGACTTAACATTCAGTATTAGGGAGGGACATTTAGAAAACTTAGAAAATGAACAAGAGGAATCAGAAGTAGAAAACCTAAGCTTAAAACTACAATCTGGAGACATTCAAGAAAAAAAGATTATTTTCTCTTACTGTCCATTATGCTCTCTTGTTATCCATCCACATTAAGGAGAAAAGCACAACTAAAAAAAATCCCAGTACCACAAAGTCACTCCTGCTCATCAGCCACAAATAAGCCCACGGGAGGCAAGGATCATTATTGTCATTATGCATTTGTATTGCAGTAGTGCTAAGGAGCCCCAACCATGTTTTTAACTCTCATCTGATACTAAGTGAACTTCATTTTCCTTAAAACAACAACAACAACAAAAACCAAAACCAGAAGATCAGCTCTGTTGGAATTATATGTGTAATTAATAGATATCCACAGGGACCCCTTGTGGTAGCATTTGGAAAAATGTCGTATGGTATTATCCTACCTACCAGCTAAGGATGTTAAAATGCAGTTATCAGGCTAATCATATAGCTGATACAATTTGCATTGACTATACGATTAGTCAAAAGGACCGCTCTGCAGACCCACAGTGGGAGTAGCTTCAGGAGCTGGCTCGAGCCGGAACGGAGCAGTCCTAGCTTGTGCTAGTTCCAGGAACCAGCTGTGCTATGGCTCTACATTTTAAATGTAGTAAGAGCAGCGGGCTCAAACTACATTTAAAATGCAGAGGTTCAGCAATTAGCTTGCCGGAGCAGCCTCTGTTCATGATGGCCATGGTTGGCCATAGGCAAGGGCTATTCTGGCAGCAGTCCCTCTCCGTGGCCAGCCCTGGCTGCCACAAACAGGGGCGGTTGCCAGAGCAGGCCCTGCACAAAGCCAGCCCTGGCTGCCACAAATAGAAGCTGCTTGGTGGCAGCAGTCCCTGTCCACAGGGGGGTCCAGCTCCCCGCTGGGACCAATGCAGACAGGGGCTACTTCACAGCAGACTCCCCTATCCTCCCCACTGCCTTTGATAGAAGCACCAGAGGGGGGAGCAGGTGGCACCCCAGAGATGGAGCAGGGGGGAACTGGCTTTTAAGCAGGCTTCCCCCAGTACCAGCTCCTGTTCCCCCCTTGCTGCCTCTCATAGAGGCAGCAAAGGGGGTGCTGCAGGTTGCATGAGGCCAGTGTGGGACTCAAGCAGTCCCCACTGGCCCTGTGTTCCCACTGAGGTGCTTCAGACTTTAAAATGTACAAGAGTCACGCGGGCTCTTGTACATTTCAAAGGCTGAAGCGCTGCAGTGGGAACCAGCATGATGTGGACTGCTTCAGTCTCTACCGGGCCCCTGCTCCCTGCTGTGCTTCTGCTTTTGAAATGTACAAGAGCCCCCTGGGGCTCTTGTACATTTCAAAGGCTAAAGCACCACAGTGGGAACCAGCACAAGTGGGAACTGCTTCAGTCCCCACTCGGGCCATTTTCCCGATGCACCCCTGTCCCCCCCCCGCCTCCACGGAGATGGTGGTGGAGGGAGCTGTCTTTCAAGCTGGCTCCCCCCGGCACCAGTTCCTGCTCCCCACCCCACTTGCTGCCTCTCTTTGATAGAGGCAGCAAGGGGAGGTAAGCAACTAGTCAAGTCACTACTCGACTACCCAATAACCTTATGCTTATTGGATAGTCAACTAGTTGCTTACATCCCTAATACCAGCAACAGAGTTACATTGGGATATTTTTATTGATTTATAGAGTGACTATATTTCCCTGTGCTGAATAAGAGACACCTGGTAAAATTCAAGCAAGTTCAACAGAAATCGATCAGAACTATGCAGTACAAATGTTCAAATTAACATTAAGTTGATTAATCCCATGTTAAAAAGAAAACCTGTTGACTGGATTATTTTTATTTACCTTCTTATTTTTAAGGTTTTAGGGTTCACATAAGGAGGGGTGACACACACACTCCTGTATACCTCTCTCACAAAGGGGAGTGGCTGACTGATCCACCCCACCCTGCCCAGTAGTCTCTGCTCACCAGGCCTGGCTGGGCCCCCAGGATAGACACACCACTCCTGGAACCTGGAGCCACATCTTCCTGAAACAATCCATGGGGGGCATGCAAGGTTGTATGCTTTCCTTCCTCAGATTGTACCAGGGTTCACACCAGAACGTGGCCAGCAGTAGCCTTTTGCTACTGTGCAGGAGGGAAGGGATGGGACCTGCTTCCAGCCGCAGGGGGAAGGGGCAGCACGGATGACCAACATAGGTGTTAAAACAAACAAAAGGTTTTTCTTCATACAGTGCACAATCAACCTGTGGAACTCCTTGTCAGAGAATGTTGTGAAGACCAGAGTTAAGACTGAAAGTTTTATCCTTTTTATATTTGTATTTTTAGGTTTAATAATGTAGCAATGTAAGGTAACATATTATTACATTTAAATTAAGCCCTTTAGTAAGATATATATATAAGTTTAGTAAGTAAAGAGACAGGATCTCATATTGTGTCTATGTCAATGAGATTAGAGGAGTGTTGAAGGCTTCCAAGCCTTCAGTGTGAATTGTTTTAATTACAAAATTTAGTAAGGCAATTTACAATGCTTTTTGCTTTTGTTTAATATAAAACTTTGCTGTTTATAACTCTGTGAAAGACTGTTCGTATGAATGAGATACGGTGTGAAAGTCATTGTTAGAGCCAGATGGTCAAGAGAGAAGGGGGAGAATGCAGGGTGAAGACAAACTGTAAAAGACAGACTGCGAAGAGACATATCGGCGTCAGAGAAACCATCAGTGCGTACTCACAGTCAAGAATTGATCAGATTGGTAGACTGACGGCTCTAACAGTGAAGGCATCCCTAAAAACAACTTATTAACAATCCAGGACAGAATGAGCCTTTTGAGATGTTTTGGGAATGATTAAAATCAACAAGATAACAGTAACTGGTCACAGACTGACACAATGAAATCCATAGAGGAGAGGATTATAAAAGCAGGGTGCCTTGTTATGGGACTTTGGGTTCATCTTGCCACCAACTCCAGAGGAGCATCGGATTGATCGACAGACAAAGGCCCTGCTCCTCCTCTGTGTTTGATCTAGGTGTCCACTAGATTGATACAGGCTCTGGACTGGTAACTATGACATCGTCTGGTGGGACTGTGTATGCATGGTGTTTGTGTGTGTGAGTGATTGAAAAGCATATGCAACTGTTGTATTCTCAATAAATGTGGCGTACTGCCTTTTACCCTATAAAAGATCTCGTGTGCTTCGTTTAAGCATAACACCAGGACTTTAAAAGAGTTCAAGAAAGAACTAGATACATTCATGGAGGTGAGGTGCATCAATGGCTATTAGCCAGGATGGGTTGAAATGGTGTCCTTAGTCTCTGTTTGTCAGAGGCTGGAAATAGATGACAAGAGAGGGACTACATGGTGATTACTTGTTCTGTTCACTCCCCCTGCGGCATCTGGCATTGGCCACTTTTGGAAGACAGGATACCGGGGTAGATAGACCTTTGCTCTGACCCAATATGGCCATTCTTATGTTCTTATGACCTTGCCCATGTCCTTGCAGAGCTCATCTCTCTCCACTCACTCCTTTCCCTGTTCCCACATGGCTGGAAGCAGCTTATTCCTTCCTGCCCATACAGTATAGAAAGTCAGCTAACATCTCCATGCTGCTGCTGGCAATCAACATAATCTAACCGCTTCCTGTCCCATGGCTACACCTGGGCAGGAAGGAGCTAAGCCCTTAGGATGCAATGTGCACTAGAGCCCGGGGAACCTGACTGTAGGGGCTTCAGCGAACCTAGCCAGAGAGATGTCTCAGGAGGGGAGGGTACCTATGGGATGAAGAAGTGGAACCCAGGGCAGGGGGAGTGGGTGAAGAGTGTGCTAAGTCCTGCCCAAGGGGTTGCTGTGGAGCCTGCAGTGTCGGGGCGCAAGCACTCTGGAAATTACTTTCCACCTGCCAGTCTACAGTTTAGCTGAGGGGTGGAAAGGGTTTCCTGTGCTAGTGTTATGTGGGGCTTTGCTACTTGCAGGGCTTGGCTCCTTCTGGCCAGCATCCCAGGCCAGAGGATATTGGATTTTCCCAAGGGATCAGCCCAGCCAGAAGCAGTAAGGGAAAGAAGGAGCCTGCTGGACAGAGTGTTGGTGAGCTGAGCACTCCGACCAGGGCCTGGTTCTCCACATAGCACTGGGAATAGGACATGTCACACGAGAGGGGGTATATGAAGGAGCAAAAGGAATGTGGAAAGGGTAAGGGACAAAGCAAGGAAAGGGCAGGGACTTGGGGTGTAGGAGGGGGTTCGTGACTGGGGTGGGGTTTCAGGATGTGGGCTCCAACTGGGCACTGCTTACATCAGGTGGCTCCTGGGTGGTGGTGCAGTGGGGCTAACGCAGGCTCACCCCTGCCCTGGCCCTGCACCACTCCCAAAAGCAGCCAGCAAACTCCATCACAAGTCCTATTGTGTGCTCCTCCCTCCCCCACCCCGTGCTCTGTGGAGCTAGGATACAGGGTGGGAGAGGGGGGACCTTGACATCAACGGCCCTCCCTCCTCTCCCTCTCCTGCCCTGCACAGCAAGCAGGAGGTTCCTGGGGATAGGGGGAGGCAGCTCCAAGGCAAAGGGCAGGAGATGAGCAGCAGTAGGGGAAGGGCAGCTGAAGTGCCAGCACTTGATAGTCTCTTGGTCAAACCAGTCAAGAGCATCTGTCAAAGGCTCCAAGATCTACCAGTAGATCCTGATCTACTGGTTGGTGACCACTGCTCTACAAGAATACACTCTAAGGCTGGAGTGTGACTTTATCCTATTTGGGTTTTGTGGGGGTGGGTTGTTTGGGTTTTTTTGCTTTGTTTTTTGTTTGTTTGGTTTTTGCAGCTGTAGCTCTGGTGATTGTAATGGTTTGAAATGTTGAGTGTTACTAAAAGTTATATTCAATGTCAACACTTCTGCTAGCTTCTACTAAGTCTCTGAACTATTGGATTTAGTCTCCACCTGTTCAGAAACATCTGACGATAAAACAGAAAACATTTTCCATAGAGACTTCCCTCCATTTGGGAGCATTTATAATTTTAATGTAGTGTGGCCTTCTGGTTGCATCAGCCATTGCCATCAGTTAGAATACAGTCTCCTAAGAACTGGAAGAAATCGCTTGGACCACATTATGCCATTGCAGCCCCTTTCCCACATGGTCTCCTGAGGATTCATTCGCAACATGCAGTGTCAGGAAAGGATAGTCTTCAAAGAGCTATATATGTGTAACCACCACCAGGCGGATTTGAATGTGGGACTTCTGAATTGAAGCTAGGACCTCTGAAGCAGAGTATAGGAGCCTCTACCCTCTGAGCTAAAAGCCAGCTGGCTCCCAGCCCCTACTGTGGAGGTCTCTTGATCTTAACTGTTGCTGTGGTCTAGGTACCACTTGCATTGCTCAGTAACCACACTAGGGCTATGTCTACATTCGTGGCTTCTTGCGCAAGTATGGCCATTCTTGTGCAAAAATCTGCAGAGCGTCTACACTGCCCATCCGCTCTGGCGCAAGTAAATGTACAGTATGGCGTGATAAGAGATGGCTTCTTGTGCAAGAGCTATGCTCTTTTTTAACAGGTGTAAGCCCTCTTGCGCAGGAGCTCTTGCGCAAGAGGGCAGTGTGGACGCTCGGCAGGGATTTCTTGTGCAAGAAAGCCCTATGGCTAAAATGGCCATCAGAGCTTTCTTGCACAAGAAAGCATCCACACTGCCATGGGTGCTCTTGCACAAAAGCACAGCTTGCACATGGCAGTGTGGACGTTTTCTTGCGCAAGACTTCTTGCACAAGAAGCCACCAGTGTAGACGAAGCCTAGGTGTGTGGGTTACATCATACTTCCCCTAGATGAGGAAGCGCATTCCCGAGTAACTGCCATGGGGCAGATTTGAACCTGGGATCTCTAGAGCTGAGTATGGGAGCCTCTACCCTCTGAGCTAAAAGCCAGCTGGCTCCCAGCCCCTGCTGTAGCAGTCTCTTGGTCTTAACTGTTCCTGTGGTCTAGGTACCACTTGCATTGCTCAGTAACCACACTAGAAGCTATGTCTACACTGGCAGCTTCTTCCGGAAGAACAGCCATTCTTCCGCAAAAACTTGCTGGCTGTCTACACTGCACGAGCGTTCTTCCAGAAGTAAATTTACAGTATAGCGTTGTAAAACAGGGCTTCTTCCGGAAGAGTTATTCCTTTCCCCACGAGGAATAAGCCCTCTTGCGCAAGAGCTCTTCCAGAAGAGGCCAGTGTAGACAGGCAACATGAATTTCTTGTGCAAGAAGCCCCTATGGTTAAAATGGCCATCAGAGCTTTCTTGTGGAAGAGAGCGTCTACACTGGCATGGATGCTCTTGTGCAAAAGCACATCTCTTGCACAAAAGCACATGCCAGTGTAGACGCTCTCTAATTATGGAAGAGTTTTTGCACAAGAACTCTTCCACAATAGAGTTCTTCCGGAAGAAGCTGCCAGTGTAGACAAAGGCCCAGTAGGTGTATGGGTTACATATGCACTATCAGGTAACAACAACTCAGGATGAACGCACAGGTCTCAGGCCATGCCTTTAACTGTCACAGTGATATATACAAGTGATCATTGCATATACTAATTGTCTATTAGTCTATACTAATTGTTCCAAAATATTCAGAGTAACAAAGTCCATCAGGCCAAAGTCATGTGAACAAAGCTGTCTCACTGGCTCCCAAAGTCCTCTCTCCTGCTTCCACTCTCTCATCCAATGCAGCACAAGCTGATAGAGCATTGCTGCTGTCTTGAGGCACCTCCTTACGTAGTTGATTTTCCTATAACACTATCCCAGACTCCCCACTTGATGACTCTTTTGCACAGGAATAGTTGTCCCAATAACCAATGTAGGGCTGATTCAACAAAGGAGGAAAGAAAGGGCACACCAGTCCAACCAAAAACTGTGTCTTTTATAAGATTACACCTGTAACTTCTGTGGGAAAATCTGCAGGGCATGAATTAGAATCCTCAGCCACATAGAAACTCACCAGTGAACCCCCTTGGCAGACACAATCCTTGCATTGAAGGTTAGCCAAAGAGAGGAAAGAAAAAAGCAGGGCTGACAGGGACCACCTCTGCCTTTACATCTTGGCATGCACCTGCATGAACCATGACAAACTTACATATGCTCAGGTACAGAGCCTTGTCCAATTATGAAAATAGTTTGTGCACTGTGACAGACTGACAATAACCAGTATGAATTTTATTAAATTAAGTTAAATCTTATTGAATTGGTTTTAAATCCCTTAGGATCCATTCTATTAAAGATGTAATTGTGTATGTGTTGTTGTACATATGTCCCTTCTCTAAGAGATTGACTAATGCACTCTCTGCAAGATATTAAGAACTTCAAAGGTGTTTATGAAACAATATCTGTGAAGTGGATTTCCTAGAAATTATCTGGGGTAAGAGGAACGCAAATGGTCCACCTGGAATTCACCCTTTTGATGCTATGCCTTAGACAGGAAAATGTGTTGTTAAATAGTTACCTGCTTCTGGAAACCTCAGCTCTAAATCCCTAGAACTGTGTAAAGGATGGATTAAACATCAAAAACATGGCATGAATGCACTTGTTCTGAGCTGAAGCTATGATGAACTTGTGACCACACAGGAAATCCCTTAGGTGGGATGATGAAGGACTGCTCCTGCCAGAGCCCACTTCAGAGTTTGGGAGGTGTCTGAGCAAGTGTGTATCTTCTTTTATTGTTTGCAATGTTTTCTCTGTAGTGCTTTTATCTTAAAGAATAAAATAGAACTGTCTGACAACGTATAACTGCTGATAATCATTCTGTTATCAATCTCTGAAGAAAAAGTAAGTGGGTATGCTTGGGCAACCTGCCTCTGCTGGGAATAATACATTGTAAAGTGTGTGTGCATTGAAAAGAAACTTTTAATGAAAGGGAGGGAAGTAACTTGTGATTAATTTGGAAAAACACCAGAGTTCATAAACATAAACCATAAGTAAAAGTCCCAGTAAGTTGGGAAATGCCCTTTTCCTCAAAAGTTCTTAGGTCCAGCAATCTACATGCCCCCTTCACATGCCCAATCCTTCTCTGAACCCCACTCATAGTCGCAGCCCATGGTCACAGCAGATCCAGAGTTCAAAGATGCATCCACAGAGTTCACCTCCCATTCAGAGTGGGGGGAGGTAAAGAAGCATATTACTCACTGTGCTGGTCACTCACCATTCAACAGCTATGTATCTGTTGCAAAGCTGCCTCTCTGTAATGACTGCTCCAAGGTTCCTCATGATAGTGCATTCTGGAACTTGCTCACTGATCTCTGCTGCTGCCCTGCTGGCTGCTCATTACATCTTTCCACTGCCACCCTGCTGGCTGCTCATTATGCCTCTCCGCTGCCGCACTGCTGGTCACTCATTATGTCTCTCCGCTGCCGCCCTGGTGGCCGCTCATTATGTCTCTCCGCTGCCGCACTGCTGGTCACTCATTATGTCTCTCCACTGCCGCCCTGGTGGCCGCTCATTATGCCTGTCTACCTGTCACTCTGCTGGCCACTCGTCGCATCTCTCCACCAGCTGCCCCACCTGCCATCCACTTGCTGCTCCCGCCTCCTTCTGGTGGATTTGGCTTTGAGCAAAACCCAGTGATTTCAGCTTTTGGCCCAAAGCACTGTCCAGCCACAAAAAATTTCACCATCTGCTCAACTAAATTTAAAATAATAAAAAGAGATTCTGCATGCAGCCTATTTTAGCTCTATCAATGAGACAGTGGGGGGGAACAATCTTATAGCCAATGCCTGGAAGACAATACAAGCCTCCTCTCTTAACCTCACTGAACCCTGGCAGTGGAGCCCTTGTCCATCTGAGGTTCTTTAAACTGAGTGTCCCTCTCCTTTTGAAATGAGTTAAACACAGTTTATCTTTTCTGAATTCCCACAATAATTGCAAGCATTGGTGATCGTATTTCACAATTCCTGCATTTAGTATTAACCTAATTTCTGATCCCACAACAACCAACTTGATTACAATGAGCAAAACACCACTCCATCAGCTGAATATTTAATAAACCTAAGCAAAGCAGGAGCAAACTGTATTTACATAGACATACCCAGGGTCTTTTCCCACTTCCATCTAGCTGTAAGGGAAATATGCCAGTCAGATGGGACTGAGGTATACATTTTCACCCAAAGACAGGCAACAGCTGAAGAGCTAAATGACTGAGGGAACATAGGCCCTAAACTGTGGCATACAACTATTCCTGAGACCAAGGGTGACGGAGCCTGTCCAAAAGTGGGGGAGACCCTGCCGCTGGCCAGCCGGAAGCTGGAATGGGCCAGAATCCATGGACCCTTCACCTGCACTGAGATGTGGAAGTGAAGAGCAGTCCCCAGCCTATGTCTCAGACCCCCAGGACACCCACCCAGGGCAGTAGAGTCTGCAGCTTTCCTCACCTGTTCATATAGCCATGGGCATCGGGCGAACCCTGCCATTTGAGAAGGTTAGACCTGTTTCCCCCACCCCATCTGCATAAGGCCCTGCCTCATGCAGTTGGAATGCTGCCCCCCACTGTCAGAGCAGCCCTGAGCTAGTGGAACCCCAAGCTGTCCCCCACCGCCACAGCCAGAGGAGCCCCCGGCCGTCCCTAGCTGCCTGACTGACCTGAGCTCCAGCCTGAGCAGACCCATCTGTGCAGGCCAGTCCAGGGCTGGACCAGCCACAGGTCCATCCACTTTGAAAAAGTGGGAGGGCCTTGCCCCCCTGGACTCCCCTATTCCAGCACCACTGCTTGAGACCACCCTATAACCAAACCCTTCTGTATGCACCTATCCTCTAGCATCCACTTGGCCACCCCATATTGAAAATGCTACATGTGCCTTTCTCATGCTTGCCCCCAGAATATGTGAGTTCAGGTGGCTTGGCACACATAGAAGTTGTTAACATTTTTATTCTAAATATTCCACAGCAAGTAGAGAATCCCACCTAAAGTCAGGTCCTCTTGGAGTTTGGTCACCACTGCTGCAAGTAGCAGGCAGCTCAATCTCATGCAGACTGCTACTGACTCTGCCTAAGGACCCATGTCCATGTTTCTGTTCACTTCCCTGGCGCTATAGACAGGTACTATGGGAGACAAAGGACAGAGAATCTGTGTTGTTTGCAGTCTTTTTGTAGCCCTGTTGATTCCAGGATATAAGAGACAAGATGGGTGAGAGTCCATGTCCATGGGACAGAATGAGGGAAGTTATGTGGGTGAAAGTCAGACTCTTCCAGCTGTGTCTCCTCCAGCCCCCAGAGGCCAGTGATTTTTACAGCACACAGACAAGCTTCTAAGCCTGGTGATCTGCTGAATCTTTGGAATCCATTGGGTTTCCAAGGCCAGGTGCAGAAGGAGAATAAATTCATGGAGGTTAGGTCCATCAATGGCTGTTAGTTAGGATGGGTAGGTATTGTGTCCTAACCTGTTTGTCAGAGGCTGGGAATGGGTGACAGGAGAGGGATTACGTGATGATTACCTATTCTGTTCATTCCTTCTGGGGCATCTGGCCTTAGCTACTGCTGGAAGACAGGCTACTAGCTAGATGGACCTTTGGACTGACCCGAATGGACGTTCTTATGTTCTTATGAGGAGTCGAAGAAAGCTAGTGTGAAAGCCCAGACAGCCCAGGTTCTCCCTCCCTGCCTAGTGCCCCTGAGTTGGGGGAGACTAGAGGCTTTGCAGGATCTCAAAGGCCAGCCCTGCCTGCTGCACATTTTCCCCCAACCCTGGGGTTCTGGCAAGGTGACCCTGCCAGCAGATAATTCCGCTCCCCAGGACTTCTTCTAGCCCCCAGGACACAGCCTTTCTGCTCCCCTCACTGCTTCCCATCCTGCTCCTGGCGCAGGTCACAGCCTTTTTGCTTGCCCCTCACTGCTCCCCCTTGCCACCTGACCCAGCTTTTCTGCTCCCCTCACTACTCTCCCCAATTACTACTCACCCTGGGACTAAGGATGTTAAGTATCAAGTAATTGACTAATCAAAGAGTCAATGCATTTTGTATCGACTATTCCATTAGTCCATAGGGCGCCTCTGCCTTTGAAGTGTAGCAACAGCCCTAGGGCTGTTGCTACTCTTCAAAGGCGAAAGTGCCACACTAAGCCTGAGGTCAGCTGGGGACTCCCCTGGGGCTCTATGCTGGTGCTGCCGGTTTGAAATGTCAAGAGGAGCCTGAAGCCAGCTGATCCTGGGGGCCATGGGTGCTGCTGATTTGAAACACTGCATGCAGCCTGGGGACACCCCAGCTAGCCTCAGCTGCATGGGCTTTGCAAAGCAGCAGTGCCCCTGGAGCCCAGGGTCTGGCCCCAGACTTCAAGCGCAGCTGCCACTTTGAAGTACCCCCTTTTCTCTTCCCCCCGGGGGGGGGGGAAACTGCTCGACTAGTCCTTCACATACCTACCAGGGACACCTACTTTCTGCTCCCTCATGGCTTCCCATCCCCCTCCGGCCCAGGGGGACAGCCTTCTGTTCCCTTCACTGCTCCCCGCTCCCGCCCGGGAAACAGCCTTTCTGTTCCCCTCAAAGCTCTCCCCTCCAGCCCCGGGACACAGCCTTTCTCCCCCCTCCCCCCCACAGCCTTTCTGTTCCCCTCACTGCTCCCCCCTCCCACCCCAGGACACAGCCTTTCTCCCCCCTCCCCCCCACAGCCTTTCTGTTCCCCTCACTGCTCCCCCCTCCCACCACGGGACACAGCCTTTCTCCCCCCTCCCCCCCACAGCCTCTCTGTTCCCCTCACTGCTCCCCCCTCCCACCCCGGGACACAGCCTTTCTCCCCCCTCCCTCCCACAGCCTTTCTGTTCCCCTCACTGCTCCCCCCTCCCACCCCGGGACACAGCCTTTCTCCCCCCTCCCCCCCACAGCCTCTCTGTTCCCCTCACTGCTCCCCCCTCCCACCCCGGACACAGCCTTTCTCCCCCCTCCCTCCCACAGCCTTTCTGTTCCCCTCACTGCTCCCCCCTCCCACCCCGGGACACAGCCTTTCTCCCCCCTCCCCCCCACAGCCTTTCTGTTCCCCTCACTGCTCTCCCCCTCTCACCCCGGACACAGCCTTTCTCCCCCCTCCCCCCCACAGCCTTCTCTGTTCCCCTCACTGCTCCCCCCTCCCACCCCGGGACACAGCCTTTCTCCCCCCTCCCCCACAGCCTTTCTGTCCCCTCGAGCAGTGCGCTCCCCCTCCCACCCCAGGACACAGCCTTCCCCCCCTCCCCCCACAGCCTTTCTGTTCCCCTCACTGCTCCCCCCTCCCACCCCGGGACACAGCCTTTCTGCCCCTTCCCCCCACAGCCCTCGTTCGCGCACTGCTCGCGCCCTCCCACGCCGGACACAGCGCTTTCTCCCCCTCCCGCCACAGCCCTGTCCGCCCACGCTCCCCCTCCCACCCCAGGACACAGCGGCTTTCTCCCCCCTCCCCCCCCACAGCCTTTCTGTTCCCCTCACTGCTCCCCCCTCCCACCCCGGGACACAGCCTTTCTGCTCCCCTCGCGACTTCCCCCTCGGAGGCGGGAGTGGAGCGCTGCAGGCAGCCCCCACGCCAAGGACAGCTGCCCACCTGAGCGCGCGCCATCAAACCACCCCCACCCCCACGGGCTCAGCGCCTGGACGCGGTTGCGCAGCAGCAGCCGGGGCAGCCGCGCGCCTGGCAGCGCCGGGGTTTTTCCTGCACTCGCCCAGTGGCCGCCGCAGCGCCGGGCCGCGGCTACGGCAGCAGGGCGGGCTCTCGCCCGGGCCAGCGGCGCCTGCCGGCTGGGGATGCTCGCCCCCTAGGCGGCGGCGGGGGATGCCGCGAAGCGTGTGACGCGGGGCGGAGGGTCTGGCTGTCGCAGCGCCGGGGCGGGCAGTGCACCGCGCGGGGCTCTCTCGGGGAGGATGCCCGGAGCGGCGGCGGCGGCGGCGGGGGCGGCGGGAGCCGCCTCGGGGGCGGCGGGGATGCTGCCGGCACAGGAGGCGGCCAAGCTCTATCACACCAACTACGTGCGGAACTCGCGGGCCATCGGCGTGCTCTGGGCCATCTTCACCATCTGCTTTGCCATCGTCAACGTGGTGTGCTTCATCCAGCCCTACTGGATCGGCGACGGCGTGGACACCCCGCAGGCGGGCTACTTCGGGCTCTTCCACTACTGCATCGGCAACGGCTTCTCCCGGGAACTCACCTGCCGGGGCAGCTTCACGGACTTCTCCAGCCTGCCCGCCGGAGCCTTCAAAGCCGCCTCCTTCTTCATCGGGCTCTCTATGACGCTCATCATCGCCTGCATCGTCTGCTTCATCCTCTTCTTCTTCTGCAACACGGCCACCGTCTACAAGATCTGCGCCTGGATGCAGCTCACCTCGGGTGAGTCAGGGGCCCCGGCGACGCTGCGGGAGCGGGGAAGAGGCTCATACCTGCGGGCACCCGCCTCTCGGGGTCCGTATTCGGGCACACAGGGGGATGGTCGTGCTGCTCCCCGTCACCAGCACCGGCCGCCGAGGGTTAATCAACAAACCGCCTCTTGACAGGGAGAGACAGCCCGGAGAAACTCACCTGCCCTGGGAATCGATACGCCTGGGTTAATATCCCGCCTGCGGTGAAGGGGTTAGGGGGCTCGTAGAGAAACGCGCATCCCTGAGGGAGATTAACACTGACGATCAATGGTTAATAGCCTCCCCGCAGAGATGGCACTATGTGTGTATGTGTATGTGTGTGTACGGGTGTCAAGGCAAAACTTCCATGCGGCAGCTGTGCCCGGAGTTAAAGTCACTCCATGGAAGGAGAGAAGCAGGCAGATCAGACTAATACATGAAAAGGCTTAACTGCGTTAACAACTTAGATTGCCTCGCTGTATCAGACCTTGTCTACACTATGACTGTCTGCAATGCACTGAAGCACATGCTAGAGTAAAGCTTGTTTCTTCCCCTTGCATCCTCATAAAAAACAGATGTGTGTCTTAAAAAAACCAGCCCCAATGAGCAGAAATTGTTAAATACATCAGAGAGGAAATTGTAAACTAAACCATGTAACAGCCAACGCAGAACATCCATTTGGAGAAGGCTGGCATATTAAGAAGTCTGTTGAAACCATCAGCAAAAATCCGCCCTCTAGTAGATCAAAGGTCATAACAACGGTACGGGAAATCTGGGGATGCTGTCTAGTGGTCACTTAGAACACGAAAGATTGGCTGTTGGGGGTTATTTGCAGTATTATTGTAACCTGTTGAAGGTTAGTCCATAGTGTGAATTTCCCTGTAGTTACCAGGAAACCTTTCTCCTTTCAGTGATATCACTGGATGACAGGATGAAGTCTTTTTATTCTTGACAGGCTGGAGGGCAGCTGAGGTCGTTGGATTTTGGGAGTGTGTTTTTAACAAGATTTATTTCCCTCTCCCATGGCAGAAAGATAGAAATCCCATTGTAGGTATTATTTTCAATGTAAAGGTATGCCGACTTCATCTGCAATTCCACAACAGAGGCATGTTGTGCCTTTCTCAAGAAAGTGCACCGGGAAAAAGGAGATACAGAAAGAGAGAGAGAGAGAGAGCCCATGGACTCCCCTAGTATTTCCTCTCTTCATAGGTTTCCAAGTAGGGGGACTGGTATAACAAAGCTTCGAACAGCCTGTGGAAAATGTTACCTTTGGTAGCACAAGATAAAGGAGAAAGGAATGAGATCCCGAGTTTAGATGGTAATAAAAGCAATTTTAATAAGAAAAAATGAATTCTGTAATAATGTGGAAAGGACCTGAATATGATATCTAAGTACAAATCTCACCTGCTTTCCTTCAGAAACCACTGCGGTTTTGCTTTGCAAAAATAAGCTGTGTGGAAGCACAGAGAAATGTCTCCAGATGGGTATTACAGTTACTTTTATCCTATCTCCTGAAATCAGCTATATTCATTTAATTTTCGCAGCTCTGATTCTTCCAAGTTGTTTGTTCACTATTATTTAAGTTGCCATTTACAGTTACTGGGTTGTCATAGAAATTTCTTGTCTGTTCAGAATGGGTTTTCAAGCTCTTCACTTTTCTTATGAACTCTGTTTATGTATTCTAGGTATACTCGCAGGTTGTTTTGTTTACAGTGTTTAAGTTTCATTGCAGAATGATGGGCTTCTTTTACCACTTTGGGCCTGATCCTACAGTAAGTTAAACTCAGTGATGATAGATATGGCACTGATTTCTATGAGAATGGGATTTGTCCTATTATATATGCACTGTGTGATATTAGCCACTTCTTTTCCCCTCCTATAAACTATCTACAAATGTGCTGCTGTTAATTTTATGGCTCCTCATTGGTGTAGCAAGGTGCAAGCTGCATCCCTTTGCAGCAGTGAAGTCCCCAGTGCTCTCTTGGAGATTTGCTATTTACCAAAGACAGGGGGAGCTTTGAGCTATGGTCAGAGCTCCACAGAAACCTACATGGTAGATGGTGCTGTGAATGTGCATTGAACTGGTGCATCCCCAACCTGCTTTGGTCACACTTCTTACATAACCAGTGTAGTTAACTTTCCAACACCAGAGACTTTACACAGACAGAAGCCAGTGTATGCCAGGAATGAATTTGGCTCTGTAACTTTATTCCTATGTAATTGAGAAAAAATGCTTAGAAATCACAGCACAAATTTGGCCATTTGAAAAAAGAATCCTCTGGCTTAGTACTAAATTGCACGCACACCAGTGTGGCACTGATGACTTGTGTTCTATTTTTCAAGCAAATCTGAAGTGTGAGAGTTTCCAAAGCTCCAAAGCTGGGAATGCGAGTTTTACTGTCATCTTCATGGGAGTATAATTAAGTCTGTGCTGAGTCTGTTGAAAATCATATGGAAATGAACTTATAATTATTACACTGGTTGGTTATATTTCATTGTCAGCTGTTTGTGAAAGCCTTGGGAGATCAAGACTAGACAGATACAGGATACTGAAAGAGTCTGACAATGTGGCTTGATCAGATATTATAGCTTAATTTAGCTATTATCTGATTATTCAATTTAAAATCAGTCTTCAAGAAAAAGAAATCTGACTGGAAATCCACAATTGTAGATCATTGCAGGTTGGGTGATTTGAAGATTTTATAACAGAAGAAGGTATGTATTTGCTGTGGAATAGAGGTATAACTAGAAAAGAAAATTAGCATTACTCAGTTTCGACACGCACTGGCACTTTCCCTACAGCTTCTATGGCTTTCTTTTAAGAGTGTAGGTCGTTCAGCATAATAAGCATATAATGTTGTTCTGATAAATAGAAATTATTATAATAAATAATGTTAGCTAAATATACATATAAGTTTGATTAAGGCAAGAACCAAATATTTTTGAAGTAGTAACATATTTTACTAAAGTGTGGGTGAATATTTTATTTTGGGTTTTATTTCTGCTAGCTCTACAGTGTACAACCACTTTTTGATAATCCTATAATAGAAGAACACAACATAGTGCTTTTATTAAGCTTGGCAATAGTAGAGGGGTTACATTTACATATGAGGGATCAAACACAGAGATTGATAACTTTTGATGATACCACATTCATTTCTCATTCAGCCTAGGGGATTTCATTTGAGTTAGGGTGGCAGGGATGGCTAGGATTTTGGTTTTAAAAAGCCTTCAGGACATATTCTCTCCTACGTACATTATTATAAACTAGCAGGATTATATGGCCCTTATTTAACAAAATAATTTGTATTTGAAAAAAGGTAAGTGATATCTGAAACACACACACTTTAATCTTTCTTTCTGAGCACGTAATGCTTGATTAGTGAGAAGAATGTGAGAAAAACTGCACTTCAATCTCTCAATTGTGTAGGTACAGAAAGCATATATTTAATTCCTTAATGATTTTTATCAGTGTTCATACTTTTTTGTCATCACATGCATACTGATATCAATAAGCAATTTCATATGCTGAGAGCCAACTATAAGGGCCCAATTTTCAGTCCATGACCTCTACTCTTGCACCTGAAAAATTATACATTCAAATATTTACACATGCACTTTGAACAATTTGAATGCCTGCATGCACACAAGTGTTATTCTCTGTACCCGTTTTCTGTATTAGAATCTGTATGAACCAAGACCAGGAGCAGGTACAAGTATGTGCTTGAACAACTTTTCCCCGTCACATGTGGAAACCTGATGCTTGATGAATAGTAAAGAGCAAAACACCCAAACTGTTTAAGGTACCTTAGAGATCAAGTCATGTTTCAATCTTCCTTTTCATAAACTAAAGAAACTGAATTTATTAAATCTCCCACTGTAAGGCATTTTTTTCCAGTGTAAGGCATTTATGATTGCTTTCAGTGCTTGTTTTTGTTTTAGGTTTTTGGGGGTTACTGTAAAGTTGTAAGTCATAGGTAACTTAAACCATGCTCATGTGGAGTGTGTAGCAATATACAAATATAAGGAGCCTGACTCTAGTATCATGTACCTTGGATTGTCATTTACATTTGATCTTGAAATAAATCTTTTATGAAAGAATTGGTTATGGAGTTCTCTAAAGTTATTGACAGTGATATTTACAAATCTTATAATAGTGGGTAAATGCCAGAAGACTGGGAAAAAACAATGTTCTGATAGTATTTTAAAAGGATAGAAAAGGATAACCCAGGTAACTATAGGTGAGTTACCTTGACATTGATTCTTGACAAGCTTACAGAAAAGCTGATCTAGGATGTAACTGGTGAAGATTTAATGATGGAAACATAACTAATGCCAGTCAGTGTAGTTTATGGAAAATAGATCTTGTCAAACAAATATAGTTGATATAGTTGATGAGATTACAGATGTGGTTGATAAATATGGCTGTATTGACATGTTATAAAATGCATGAACTTCTGCAAGACATTTGACTAAATCTCCTATAATATTTTGATTTAAAAATAGCACTACATAAAATAAATGCATCCCATATTAAATCGATTAAAAACTGCCTACCTGATAAATTCTCAAAAAAATGTAAAGGGGGAGTAATTATCCAGTGAAGATGTTTCTAGTGGTGTCCCACAGAGATCTGGTCTCATCCCACTGCTATTCAGTATCTTTTTCAGTGATTTGGAAGAAAATATAACATCATTACTGATGACATTTGCCGATGACATTAAAATTGGTGAATGGTAAATATAGTAAGGAAAGGACAGTTTTAGAGAATGATCTAAATCATACGTAAAGCTGTGCATACTTGAACAATGTGTTTTCATATAGCCAAATGCAAGTTCCTACCTCTGGGAACCAAGAATGAAGGGTAGGATTTATAGAGGGGAGATTGTGTTATGGAAAGCAGTGATTCAGAAGGGGAATTAGGGTCATGAAGGATAACAAACTGAACATGTCCTCAGTGTGATACTGTAGCTAAGAGAGTTAATGTAATTATTTGGATGTATGAGCCAGCACCTCTCAAGTAAAAGTAAGGAGGCAGTATTACCACTCTGTACAGCATAAGTGAGACCATTACTTGCACAATGTGTCCAGTTCTAGTATCTATGTTTTGAAGAGGATATTGACAAATTGGAAAGGGTTCATAAAAATGAATGTGAGGTCTGGAATAGACTTGCAACGAGAGTCTAAGGAAGCTGAATCTATTTAGTTTTTCCAAGAGAAGGTTAAGAGGTGACTTGATTGCAGTCTACAAGTATTGACATGGGGACGAGCTTCTGATAGCAGAGGGCTTTTTAATATAGCAAAGAGTCAGTGGATGGAGCTGAAGCTAGAAAAATTTGGACTAGAAATAAAGTGTATATTTTTAACAGCGTGTATAATAAATCTTGAGAGAAACTTATATAGGGGGTTTGAGGAGTCTCGGTTATTTGAAGTCTTTAAAACAAGACTGGATGTCTCTTTCTAAAACATATGTTTATCATGTAGCTTATCGAGAAATTATGGGGCTGATACAGAAAACATTTGGTGAAATTCTGTGGCCTTTGTTATGGAGGAGGTGAGACTAGATTATCATGATTCCTTAAAATCTATAACCAAATGAATGTATAATGGTACTGAAGGAGAATTCTTCATTCACGCCCTTGGTAGCATTTTGCATTCACTTTGCCCTCCTGTTGTATAAATGCAGTGAGTACACAAGACCTAAGACCATAGGTCAGGCCCAGAACATCCATAAGGCTTTACACAGTTTCAACAGTGATACTAACTCTAGTTAAATTAAACACCTCCTCACCAGACTGAGCTGATTGAGCTTTACAGTTCCTGTTAAGAAAAGTGGGTGGTGGCTCTATTAGGAAACAATTTTGACAAAAGCCACACAGTGCCCTGACTGTAGCCCAATGCAAATTCACATTATTGTGGGAGCAGGATACCAAATCTCTGCATAAAGGAGAGGGGGGCTGTGCATTGTGGGGGCTTGCTGCATCTGGGGAAAATTAGAAAGTGGCTTATAAGAGAAGTGTAAGTTGGGCCGCTAAACCACTGATTATTTTCTGTGGGGAGACAATGCAAGACGTGAAGAGCTACTGTAGATCTGCAACTTTTTTAGTGTCCATGATATGCGCTCACTTCTATTCTGTTGTCTGAGGAGAGATTTTTGTCTTCCATGACACAGCAGAGATTATCAATACAAAACCCATTTACAATGGCAGTGCACTTGGGCAAGGCTCTGACACACTGGCTGCGTCTAAACTACGAGCCTCTTCCGCAAGAGGAAATGCAAATGGAGCACTCATTTGCATAGGTTGCGCTCTCATTTGCATTTCCTCCTATAATCCCTTTTGTGCAAGAAATTTTTGAGCAACAAAAAGCTGTGGAGACGGCTCCTTTTTGTGCAAAAAACCCCTTTTGCTCAAGACCCGTTCTTCCTCATTTTTTGTCTGCCATCTCCACAGTTCTTTTTTGTGCAAAAACCTCTTGCACAAAAGGGATCTGAGGAAGAAATGCAAATGAGAGCGCGACCTATGCAAATGAGCACTCCATTTGCATTTCCTCTTGCGGAAGAGGCTCGTAGTTTAGAAGCAGCCTGAGTGTCATTTTGTTGACATTACATTAATTGGGATGGTTATGGGTGTATTTGTTTGTAAGTTATTAATAGTACATGACCTAGAGCATTGTTTCTCAACCTTTTTTTATAAAGTACCCCTTCTTCAAAAAATAAAAATTATATGTAACCCCTGTACCTACAGTTTTCAGACACACAGATTTTTTTCTACCATTGCAACACATTTGTTTAAACAATTTAATCATAGCCGGGCAGGCAATGAAATTTTTGGGTGTAAAAGTACAAAAATAATAAAGAGCTGTAAAGCTTAAAAAAAATTCCAGTTTTCTCCAAATTTCAGTTGTATTGATGTACCCCTGAGACTTCTCTCGAGTACCCCTCTTGAGTACCACTCGTTGAGAAACACTGATCTAGAGGGATGTGAAAGATGCATGATATAGATTAAAAGATACATTGGTAGAGGCTATTTGTAGCAGTTTGTGACTTGCTACTGCGGTGCCTCCTGCTGGTCATTCTGGGAATTAGCTCAGACCAGCCTCAGAGCACTCTCTCCTGGCAGTGGCTATGTCTAGACTGCAGGCTTCTTTCAGAAGAACCTTTTTTCGGAAGAGATCTTCCAGAAGAAACTTCTTCCAAAAGAGAGCATCCATAAACAAATGCACATTGAAAAAGTGATCTGCTTTTTCGAAAGATAGCATCCACACTGAATGGATGCTCTCTCTCATTTAAACTGTGATTATTATGGATGGAGTGGCCACCAGGGCACCTGTGCTTTTTCCTCTTTCCTCTTCTTTCGAAAGAACTCTCTCTTCCCCATCCACATACACCTTTTTCCAAAAGAGCTTTTTCGAAAAAAGGCTTCTTCCTCGTAGAAAGAGGATTACCATTGCCGGAAAAAACCCTCTGTTCTTTCGATTTGCTTTCAGAAGAATGCAATTGCAGTGTGGACGTAACTCAGGTTTTGTCGGAAAAATGCCTATTTTTCCAACAAAACTCTGTAGCGTAGACATGCCCCCAGTGACTCTCCTGCTATTACCTGTCTTTGTGAACATTCTCTACCACTCATCAGGATCCATGTCCCTCCCAGACCATGGCACCCTTCCCTTAGAGTTCTGCCCCATGGCAGAGCCCCCACTCTGAAGTCCTCCCCTTGCGGGAAAACCCGTTACCCCAAAATGACCACTTGCCTCAGTGACTCACCACTGTTCATCCTCTAACCCCTTCTCTCAGGAGCAAACTGCAGTCTGAACTGGCCACTTCATCTTTGGCAATGGGGCTTTGGACTTGTTGCCTTTTTGTGCCCTCGTTGCTCCTCTGCAGCCGTAGTATGTCCCTGGGCCCCTGTTGCTGGTTCTCAGCCTGGGGTCTATTCAGGCCTGAGTTCCTATGGTTCATCCTGCCTTTCCCCAGTACTGTTCTGTCCACATTACATTTCCTAACAGGCAGCTAGATCCCTCTCCCTCCAGAGATGGAGCTAGTGTGAGTTCCTCGTGGCCAACTATCTTTTTATACAACCCTGCTGGACTCTGATTGGTGGCCACAATCCCTCTCCCAACTGGCTCCCAGCCTCATCCCTCTCCCAGGGCTGTTTTAACACTTGCCATTCCAGTGCGGAGCAATCATTCCATCACACTATTATTAGGTAGCTAAAGGTGAAGTTAGCGTTGAGAGCATGTGATGTTTCTTGTCTTTACAAGTTGGCCATCCTTTATTTGAAGTAAATCCCTATAATTTATTATAAAAATTAGACGAAAATAACTGTGTCAGTGCTAACAGCGATAAACCCATGTAATTTATTTGTGTGTGTATTTCAAGAGGCTGATGGAGGATACTTGACCCTGAAGGGTAAGAGTTTAAAAGAATTGGTAGAGCAAGATTGTCTTTGCTTTAGATCAGGGCTACTCAACTTTGGAAGCCCTGGGAGTCACAATGATAGTCACAGTGCATGTCGAGGGCTGCAACTTAAGTGTGGTTGCATATACATGCAAATATATGCAAATAGCCTCTTTCACACTGATGAGAATGAATACAAAGCACTTCCCACAAAGCCCCAGCGCTCCTGGCACCTCCTCTCTGGGGGCTAGAAACGCCCCAGCTAGCCCATCCACTTGCATCTTTCAATGTTCAACCCACCTGGGAGATGCCTTGCCATTTTCAAAGGATCCCACCTGCAGGCCGTGTGTTGAGCCCTGCATAAACCCAAACCACATCATGGGCTGCAAACAAATGGGCCGCAGGCTATGTGTTGAGTAGCCCTGCTTTAGATTGTAATAATTTTTTCCAAATCTTGCAACCCCTTCCTCCCCTAGACCACAAATTGTCTTTCATGAACCCACTGGGGGTTGTGACCCATGAGTTGGGAATCACTGAGATAGGGACCAGTGGATCAAAATATTATAGTGCATGAAGCTGTCTAATCAATATGAGAATGATTCAAGTTATGTGAAAGAAAATAATATCTGAGGGGCAAAAAGAAACCTGAGAGAAAGCATGAGAAAAAGAGAGCATCAAACATGGAACATCAGCATACCAAGTCCTTGTACATGAGTGATAGGATTTCAAAAGTGTTGTCCTATCTCCCAATAAAGTCTGTGGGAGGTGTATGTGACACTGCATCTTATATTCTTCACAGTGATGTTATTGTGGTAGGATTATGACATAATTATAATGTATTTTGTGCAAGATGGGTCATGTGAGATGTCACTGAAAAGGTTATGATTATGATTATCCTATTTGTATGCATGTATCATTTCTTTATCTGAAATTGTGAATGATGTCTATATATCTGTATTTCAAAATGTAGTTACACATGGGGAATGCCCACTAAACCAGATGCTCTTATTCCAGATAGCTCAGTGGGAAAAGGCCTGTTCAGGACAATGAGCCATTAGGAAAGAAAAAAACAGTAGGCCTTAGGAGAAGCTTATCTCCCTCCTGGGGAGGCTTCCTGAGAATGCTAAAGACAGCCTCTGAGTAATGACTGCTATGACTCTACAAAGACATGTGATGTGACCATATGACTCTAGACTTCATGTTGGGATGCCAGTGTTTTTGCAGAGACCAGTCTGGGAACTAAGTTTTGAAACAAAAGGTTCCTGCCATATGCAAAAACTGTATGAATCGGGGAGTGACATCATCTGTTGTTCTTCACTACCCACACAAGAAGATTTCTGGAAACACCTTAGGAACAAAGACTGAACTGGGAGAAGTGCTGGACTTTTTAGCCTGTGAATGAAACACTTGGGAATACTAAATAACCAGCTACTTGCTTGTATAATATCTTAGTGTGATTAAGTTTAGTTTGGGGTTTTTATTTATTTGCTGGATAAACTGCTGTGATCTGTTTGCTATCATTTATAATCATTTAAAATCTATCTTTTTAAATTTATGAACTTATTTTTGCTTTATCTAAACAAGAGTTCAGGAATCATAACTTGGGACAAAAGCCTGTTGCATATTCCTCTCCTCATTGATAGCAGCCTTCAGCTTCCTGAAGGGAGGTTCCAAAGAGGAAGGAAAGAAGCTGTTCTCAGTAGTGACAGATGGCAGAACAAGGAGCAATGGTCTCAAGTTACAGTGGGGGAGGTCTAGGTTGGATATTAGGAAAAACTATTTCAC
This sequence comes from Pelochelys cantorii, assembly GCA_032595735.1. Classification (NCBI taxonomy): domain Eukaryota; kingdom Metazoa; phylum Chordata; order Testudines; family Trionychidae; genus Pelochelys; species Pelochelys cantorii. Next base: position 323,092,803 of record CM064326.1, on the reverse strand, counting down.
TAGGAGGGTGGTGAAGTACTGGAATTGGTTACTTAGGGCGCTGGTGGAATCTCCATCCCGAGAGGTTTTTAAGTCTCGGCTTCACTAAACCCTGGCTGGATTGATTTAGTTGGGATTGGTCCTGCTTCGGGCAGGGGGCTGGACTCGATGACCTCCTGAGGTCTCTTCCAGCCCTATGATTCTAAGATTCTATGACGGGGTGAATTTTATGAGCTTATGTTGTATAGTTTCCTGTGCAGTGCAAGATGGTATACTTTTGGGTTTGTACTCCAGAAGGGAGTGCGTTCCTGGGAAGCTGATACTTGCCCTAGCTGGAGCCTTCTCCTGCAAGGGTTGGTCAAAGAGCCTGCATGTATCTGCAGCTGGGTATGTTCCTACCTATATGTATGCCACTGAAACTGCAGTCTGGAGCCTGGAGAGAGCTTTGCAGATTTTCACTGTAGTACAGGGCAAGAGGGAGCTGAGGCTGGTGGGTCAGGGGGCTCAGTGGTACCCCAGTTCCAGATGGCCCCCTGGGGGAAACCTGTTACAATGTACTATTGACTTCATTGGGAGCAGAGTTAGGTCATTGCTGAGTATTTTTGAAAATTCCACAAAGAAGATTTAATGAAAAAAGTTTCTGTGTAAGACAATGAAACATGGATGAGGAGCAGCATGGTGCAACTAGATATATCAATGTAAAATATATTTTATGAAACAAGGCAGATGAGTTTCAAACATGGAGACATCTGTACCTTTTTAGAAGCGTAATGTACTGTTGTATAAGCAGCACAACTTTGATTCCACAAAGATAAAAACACCATGCATATCAGGATAAAAAATCTGTAGCATGAACAAACAGTCTGGTCTCAGTATTTGAAGACCAAGAAGATCCAGCTGTGAAGAATGACAAGGTCACAGTAGAGAGACACCACAAAGAAATAAAATTAAAATTTGATCAGAAATGGTGGAATAGAAAAAGGAAGATATGACAAAATTTAAAGACGGAAAATTCTGCAGAATTTGATAACGTCAGTTGCTAGCAGCATTGTTAAAAATGCAATGGCAGCATGACAGAGTAGATAGCTAGAATATGCATCACCATGTGGAACAGTGTGCAAATCCCAGTTACTAGAAAAGAGAAAATTATAGCTAGAATCCTTAAGAAGGAGAATATAATATACTGTAAGTTCTATGTAACCTAAGAAAGGCATTATCCATCTTCATGGCTGGCAGATTAAGAGATGCAGAAGACTTGAAGCAAGTTGTTCTTCAAATGAGAAGGTCATGTAACATGGGAAAGGGTTGCTTTATTTGTTCCAGGAGAAGCCAGATGCAAATTTCTGAATTTCATTTATTATAAAAAGTAGCTAATGGCCTCCATTGGAAGTCGCTTTGACACAAACATGTCATGTGCTATTTCAGAAAAGATAGTTCAATCCAATAACTGAGACTATATCAGAAAGAAAGGGCTAAAGAATAAATGGTGTATGATAAGTTATGATAAAAAGTTGATGAGATGTCATATTTCATCCTCCTCCTTTTCCTGGTTATGTTTCAGATGCTATAAATATGTGGGAGAGTAAGATAGACCTTACAAGACCTTACAAGATCAAATTCAATTGTACTAAATTAAGATATTTAGAAAATATCACTTGCAAAATCTTGTTTTTTATTGGCACAGAGCCAAAAGCTATTTGCCCTATTTGCAGTTATAGCCTGTTGAATGAGACAAGGAGCCTCGTGTGAGTAATGTGAGCAGAATCATAAGATTGTGCCCTGAATCTGCATGTGGAAGTGATCTTAATTTCAGTTCAATAATGTTATATATTGTGTTGTTGTAGATATAGATCTTGTTGTTACAGTAACTGAGTTAGGTCAGTAGGGGTCAGCCCAGCCAAGTTGGGCTGGTTCTAGTTAGTTCTGTGTTATGAAATAAATGGACACTTGCAACTGCTCGAGCTCTCTGTGTTTCCAGTGATTTCTTTCTAAACTGTGGAACTCCAAACGATATAACAAATAACACTTCCTTGACATGAGGAGCTATTTATATTTCAGGAAATATAAACCCCAAAATAGGAACAGGCCCCTCAGGGTCAGGGATATGGGGTAGGGAAGGGATGTGCTAGCAGAAGCATATTATTATTCCTTAACAACAACATCAGCCCTGCGAGGAATATGCAGAAAGTTATTGCATCTTAAAATCCCTGTGCATCAGGGAACATCCTCCTGATTCTCCATCTTCTAAGGATGAGTGGGCAAGAGAAGCCCTCACAGCAGTTATATTGGAAGGGCTCAGGTAATAGTGTGAAGCACAAGGTCTCTGCATGTGTGACTCTTGTGCCTTTGGTAGATTCCTAGAGATCAGTAGGTTTCAAAGCAGTCTGTGCCTGTGCACATACTGAGAAAGAGGAATACTTCTCAGCCTGCAAAGGACAGAGCTGGGACAATGTGTGACAAAAGACCCAAAATGGGGGCACAAAAAATTAATTGTGTAGGAAACTTAAAATGACATGGTATTCATTCATTTAGTTTAAATGACTCTCTAACCTCAGTATCACAAGCTACTTTTTGATGTGATTCTGAATGATTTAAGTAAGAGGAGGTCAAACTTTGGTGGAATTTAGGTAGCTTTTTGACTAAAATGAGCAGTTTCCATGAAAGTGAGGTACCCTTGAGACCCATGCTAGAAGCTTTGGGTCTGTTTGCAGAAGGTATCCACCATTTTTGTAGAAATCTTTTATTGCTTTTTGGCATACAGAGATAGAAAAATATGGCCCATTGTTGTCAAAAACAGAAATAAATCCTTATAACTGATTAGAACAGCAAATTTCAGGATAAGATTTCCCCCCGGAATTCATCTACTTAAACTCAGCTACCAAATCTTCAAGTATTATGTCTCCAAACATTGGCAATGGATTGTCACTAGTAAAGCTTAAAATGTAGCTTCCCAAAGAGTTAATTCAAGGTTCTTAGATTAATTCCCAGAGAGAAAGTATGGTCTATGTCTTTCTCCAAAATAAGAATTTATCATTCTTATTGCTTTTTCTCTTCTAAAGAAAGTTAATTACTACTTTGCTGCTTCTTAATATTTCTCTTTCAGATTACTCGGTAAAATTATATCACCAAATTAGTAAAAGAATGACACTTCAAGTATAAGCATTATATGACAATAAGATCATTTCTCAAATCAGATATTTAAGATTTGCTACAAATTGGTGCAGTTTTATTTACAAGGAATGCAGGAGGAACCAGGAACAACAGGAACATTTTTTTAGCTTACAGTCCCAAGTCTCTTTAGCCAACAGATCTAAAAGCTCTCTCTATATATGTCTTTTTCTAGGGTCACACTGTGCTTATAGATTTATGCTTGGTGCGTACATGTGCACTTCCCCCATTCCTCCCACCCATCACTCAGCAAACCTTAGTGCAAACTCCTACCCATGTTCACAAATCTCTTTTCTCTTGGGTGGTGGGGGAGCTTTTTGTTAACTTAACCTGATATCTCTGTTAATTGAATTGTTAATTGTGTTCACCCCAGTCTCAGAGAAGTTTGTGTCCTGAGCAGTCAACAGTACCTCTCCACAGAACATAAATATAAGGCTGTTGGCACATGACCAGTAGTTAGGCAGATGGCCTAGTGGTTGCATCAGCTTTAATTTCAGAATCAATTTGTGAGGAACTTCAAGTCCAGATGAATGCTCTTCTCTATTCTATTTCATTTACTGTGCTCATCACCACATTATGCTTACTTTCTAGTTAAAAATAAACAAAGTGACATAAACAATGTCTGTCAGTCAGACAAATGGGCTTTCTTTCTGTCCCTCCCCCACTTAATTTCCATTTCTGTCTTGCATTCTGACCAAAAAAGAGCCATTATTTTCCTTCTTCCCCAGGAAGATGATCTAATGGGATCACAGGACACTGCATTAAGATCCATGATAGCAGCTTTTTGAACTCCCAGTATGCATGTAAACTGAGATGTTTATTAGAGAGATTAATCTTTATAAAAATATCTACTCTTGATTGTATAGTAATAAAGGGAGTTATAAAACTGATCTTTAAACCTGTTTAAACAATTCAGGGCTCCAAAAAAGGTTTCTGTTTACAAACTGCAAATTATATAAAATCTTTGGCACAGCACTGCTAAGAATGTTACTTTGGGAAGGTGCTCCTTGTCTTCAACATAGCATAATTATTTTGTGATGTCAGGCTGCTATGGAAACTATTTTACTAAAGATCAAAGTAAGGAGGCAACCAGAATCCTTCTAACTTGTTGACATTCAGTTTACCACTGGACTCTTCTAATTTCACCAAGAAGGCTGGTGGTGACTGGATGCCTAACATAGTGAATGCTAGTAAAAATGGGGTAGGTTTAGAAGTTAAAGTAGGAAAGGAACAAGTTAAAAATTATTTCGAGAAAGTAGATGTCTTCAAGTCAGCAGGGCCTGATGAAATACCCTCTAGAATATTCAAGGAGCTGATAGAAGAGGCACCTGAGCCTTTAGCTACCATCTTTGAAAAGTCATGGGAGTCAGAAGGTATTCCTGAAGACTGGAAAAGGGCAAATATAGTGTCCATCATAGTGGACCACAAGCTAAATATGAGTCAACAGTGTGAGGCTGTTGCAAAAAAAGCAAACATGATTCTGGGATGCATTAACAGGAGTGTTGTGAGTAAGACACGAGAAGTAATTCTTCCACTCTACTCTGCACTGATTAGACCTCAATTGGAATATTATGTCTAGTTCTGGGCACCATATTTCAAGAAAGATGTGGAGAAGTTGAAGAGGGTTCAGACTAGAGCAACAAAAATGATTAAAGGTCTAGAGAACATGACCTATGAAGGAAGACTGAAAGAATGGGGTTTGTTTACTTGGAAAAATAGAAGACTGAGAGGAGACATGATAGCAGTTTTCAAGTACCTAAAAGGGTATTACAAAGAGGAGGGAGAAAAATTGTTCTCCTTGTCTTCTGAGGATATGAAAAGAAGCAATAGCCTTAAATTGCAGCAATGGAGGTTTAGGTTGGACATTAAGGGTACGTCTACACAGCAGGGCTAAAGCTGAAATAAGCTACACGCTTGAGCTACGTCAATTGCGTAGCTTAAGTCAAAATAGCTTATTTTGGCTTCTGGCACTGTCTACATAGCAGGAAGTCTGAGGAAGAGCTCTCTTCTTCTGATTTCCCTTACTCCTTTTAAAATGAGGGTTATAGTAGTCAGAGTAAAAAGTCCTCCAGCTCTACATTATTTTGACATTATATCAAAATAACTGCTTGTAATGTAGACGTGGACTATGTTATTTCAGAATAACTGATGTTATATTCCAAAATATAACATTGCTGTGTAGACATATCCTAAGAAAAACTTCTTAACTGTCAGGGTGGTTAAATATTGGAATAAATTGGCTAGGGAGATTGTGGAATCTCTATAATTGGAGATATTTAAGAGCAGGTTAGATAGACATCTGTCAGGGATGATCTAGATAGTGCTTGGTCCTGCTGTGAAGGCAAGGGACACAACTTGATGACCTCTTGGCCCCTTCCAATTCTAGTATTCTGTGATTGATTCTATGTGTAAGTATGTTTGTATTGCACGTATTATCTAATTCAGAAGGCATGAGCCTGACCCTGCACTCCCTCACTCAGGCAAATTCAAAGGCGTGCAGGGGGAAGGACTGCAGCTTCAAGTTATATATGTCTATATTTGTTATTATTTTCCCCCTCCATACTTCTCAATTATCTTGTTCCCTAGTTGTTTGTGAAAAAGAGAGAGAAGAGGGAACTTTTCTCAGCAAGGACAAAAAGGGAGCATAATGAACCAAAGAACCATACTGTGAACATACATGAACCTGAACAATTAATATTTAAAATTCTCACAGGTAGGTCTGGTGTCTTGGTATCTGGGGTAGATTCCTGGCCTCACTGATATAAATACCAATATTCCCATTGGCTTCAATGGTCTAGGACGTCACCCCAGTATTTAAAATAATGAAATTCAGACATATAATTAAGATTTCAGTGAGTTTTAATTACATGTGAAATTTGAAGAATCTACTCTATGATAATGCAGAGTTAAGGGTTGGGCCCTAGTTTAATTTTAAACTTATTTCCTGATTTATCGTGCTTACTTAGGGGTTAATTACACCATCTCTGTAATGTATTTTATTTTTAATTACTAATATGTACTTCTAAATTTAGCTCCACCTTAACATAGTTTTTGTCTGGGATTAAAATAAAGACACAGCCTTAAAAAGTCATGTTTCTGAAGAGTTACTAGCAAGCATTGATGTCTCTACTATACAATATTGTAGCCACTATTAATTCCCATATTGTATGGCATTCTAGCCACATAGCACTACACACTTCAAATGTACTAACAAACTGTATAACCAAAGGAATTAAAGCATCATTGTATGGTTAATACAGTATCATGAGAGAAAATGTATCTTTATGATGCAAATGTAAAGGCCATGATTTCCCAGTCAATTTTATACACAGTGCAGTCTGTTTAAAGAAGGATGTAAGTTAATTTGGTATATAAGACATTGCCAGTGTGTAGCCAAATTAGTATATAGTGACATACAATATGGTGGGAGTTAATAGATACTGTAGCACTGTAGATTACAATAGAAGTGTAGTGCCAGCAAAATGATTTGATTAGTCTATAGCCAGTATGCCAGATTGTTACATGCTGTAAAATGCATAGCCAGGTATTGTATAACAAGATCTATGGCAGGAACTGCACTCTGCAGCAAATTACAGAGAGAGCCCAGATTGTAAAATTGAGTGCAATATCATTTTTTAGACAATACAATGTAATGTAAGTCTGTAACTAGAAAGTACAGTGTGAGTCATTTTGCAGAAAAATGTATATCAAAAGCCTGTTGCCCTGAGTCCGTGGCTATATCTACACTACAACTTACTTCCGCTCATGTACACATACTCTCTTTGAGCTAGCACAAGTGTAAATAGCAGTGTTACTGTGAAAGCATTGATAGCAATAGCAGAGGCATGGCTGAGCTGTGCCTTGTACACACCTACCTGATTTCAGTCAGATTTGTATTGGTGCTTGGCCGTGCCTCTACGGTTGCTGCAAGAGCTACACTTCTTACTACACCTGCGCTAGCTCGATGAGAAGTAGCATGAGCATGTGTATGTGAGCAGGAAACTCAAACCCTTAGCTTGTTGCGTAGACATAGGGGCTGCGTCTAGACTGGCATGATTTTGCGCAAAAGCGGCTGCTTTTGCGCAAAAACTTGCCAGCTGTCTACACTGGCTGCTTGAATTTGCGCAAGTGCACTGACGTTCTTATGTAAGAAATCAGTGCTTCTTGCGCAAATACTCTGATGCTCCCGTTCGGGCAAAAGTCCTTTTGCGCAAAAGGGCCAGTGTAGACAGCTCAGATTTGTTTTGCGCAAAAAAGCCCCGATCACAAAAATGGCGATCAGGGCTTTCTTGCGCAAAACTGTGTCTAGATTGGCACGGACGCTTTTGCGCAAAAAGTGCTTTTGCGCAAAAGCATCCGTGCCAATCTAGACACGCTTTTGCGCAAATACTTTTAACGGAAAAACTTTTCCATTAAAAGTATTTGCGCAAAATCATGCCAGTCTAGACGCAGCCAGTCTGTGTGAAAAAAAGGCCTGAAAAAGGAAAGTGTGGTATGTGCTCATCCACTGTGAGGCGTTGATAAATTGCTAATTATAGTGATTAAGTAAATGGTCTATTAGTGCTTTGCTCATCTCTTGTCCACTTACTTTCTGAAAAACACCAACTTGTTGAAGTCTCCAAACTGTGAGCTGGTCTGAGACTACATGATTCCTAGTGTCCCCATCACTGTCTCCATTATCTTCTGCTTTTTCAGCCCCTTCCACTCTGTTCTGCCCAGGCCCACTGATGGAGTGTGGGAGGGAACAAAGGGGACAACTGTCCTGGGGCCTGGTAATTGAAAAGGTCCCAGGACTCCTAGCCACTGCTACTATCCTTTGAATTGCTGCTGGAGCCCCGTGCAGCGTGCTCCAGAACCCTGGATGGTGTGGGGGCAGTGCTGAAAGACTGGTGTGGGAAAATTAGTCCCAGCCTCATCCCTTCCACCCAAGGTTCTGCTCCTCTGGGAACATGGCACCCATTCCCCTACCTACTAGTCTGTCAGCCCCCCTGGTTCTGCCCTGCCCCCTCTCCAGTTTAATGCTATCCCTATTTAGACTCTAGCTCCTTGGGACAGGAACTATCATTTAGTGTGTGTTTGTGCAGTGCTCAGCACAGTGCAGTCTTGATCCTCATTGTGGCCTGCAGTCTCTGTAGCAATACCATTTATAGTAATAAATGTAAGCTATTTTTATGTTAGTGGTGTCTGAATGGCCCTTTGCATACATGGTATCTGATCAGCAATGGTGGTAACTGTGTGCAAAAGTAGGCCTACTCTATGACTTTGGGTATGTTTGATGGGATTTATAAACCCCACACCAATGATGAAAGTATTATAAGAGCTGCTGTGGTCAAGGCTGGCTCCATCTAGGCTGACCAGATATTCCACTTTTTTAGGCACTCTTCTGATAGACAGGGTTTTGTCTTATATAGATGTCTATTACCCCTTAGTTCTTGTCCTGTTTTTGTCATACTTGCCATATGGTCACTCTAGCCCTGCCTCTTTGACCCTGCCAGTCATGTCAGGGGTGGAATAAAAGCTTAAAAGCAGGAAATTCCAGACAATTGAACAGCTCTAGGAGGGAGTAGACTATGGCTCTGCAGCCCCCAGGATAGACTCCTGGAAGCATTCAAGGAAACTGCTCTAAAGAAGGTCACTCACCAATTTCTCTGTGTCTACAAGGAGACAACCAGCCAGGTAAGATAACCTTGGCAAACCCTCAGCAAGCAATTAGGCAGTTGGTACCATTACCCTCTACCCCATGATAGAGACCTTGATGGGTCAGTTGGCCTACTGGTTAGCATCCGTAGCACCAACTCCCTGTTGGTAGGCTCCGCAGTCCAGTTCCTCTCTTACTTAGAGGTGCAGTAAGGTGGGCAGGAGGCTTATGGCCTTCCTGTACTAGGGGCACTTGATAGGGGAGCCTAGCCTGCCCCACTCCACCTGATTCTGACCCAGGACCCCAGGAGGGTTTGTAGTATCTGGCTCCCAAACTCACTTCCAAGCTCCCTTCCCTTGGGTCACTTCCTACCGTTTACCTTTCTCCACCAGTCTCCAGTCCAATGGAAAGCAAAAGGAAAAGCAGCCAAACTATGAGCCCCACATGCAGCCTTCCTCCATTGGGAAGGTTTCTCTTGTGCCTTTGTCCAGAGCCTTCAAGGAAGGTCCATTCCCCCCACCCCCGGCTTTCTCTCTTCTGAGCTAGATTGCTCTCTTTTCAATCCTTTCTGCAGTTGGAGCAAGCTCTGAGGGCTGTGGCCAGGACTAGCCTTTAACCGCTTCAGGTCTAGTGGGGAGGGGGGGGAGGGCGCGTCTGTAAACCCTATTGTAAACCTCTTTTGGGGTTAGGTAATCTAGGACTATACTAAAGGGACTAAGGGTATGGAAGCCAGGAGCCTTATCCCTTCAAACACAGACTGTTTGACTCAATTTTTTGTTTTACAGATTCCTGCATAGGCAGACAGGGGCACTCTAAGGATTTTTAAGTGTCTAGACAGTAGTGGATGCCTGTCAGCAGCCCAAGAACAAGTCACTTTGTCTTTCACTGCCTTAGGTTTCTTTTTTTTGTCACTAAGAACAATGATACTCATTGACTTCAAAAAGTGCCATAGAAGAATCAAAATATTTTATTTATTAAGTATTAATTCATGTAATAATAATGTATTTTATTTATTAATTGAACGCAATTTTTTGCATACAAATTTCTGGTATTCTTTGTAGAATGTGCCCCCTTAAGCTTATAAAAACTCAGAGATCCCCAGGAAACATTTGGCAAGTTAACACACAGCATTAAAATAGTAAATTCATTAAATATTTCAAATACAATTGTGTGGTACATGTGCAAAAACACTAAATTTTTCAGGGCAGGCAGTGTTGCTTAAAAATAAGGAGCCACTGAGTATTTTATATGTTCTTCAAGAATACAGTTCATAGATAGTTTATCAGAAGTAGACTTCTAAATAGCAAAATGCACAATTGCTATGCTGCAAGATATGAGGGTGTAGAAGAAGTGGAGAAATTGGCCCATTCTGAAAAAAAAGCCTGCTCCTGTTCTGTCCATAATAATTAATCTAGCAAATGAAAAAACTCTTAATTTCCATGAATGGAAGTACAAGGATGAGGGTCTGAATGAGCTCCTCCGCTGACATGTAATGATGAACTAGGGGAACATACTCAAAGAGCAGACCACGTTTGCAAAGACATGCCTACTCTGCCTAGGTGTGAAGCAGATGGAGCTGCTTTACCAAACCAGTTTTGGCTCGTTTTGGGTTGCAAATATTTGAATGCAGGGGGTAGTGAAATGTTGGTACTCTTATTGTACAAGTAAGAAGCAGCAGAACAGTGCTTGGCATGCCCTGATTAAGTCCTGGGCACCATGTAATCTGCCCGTCTCCAGAACTTAATGATAGAGCTGATTAGACTCAATTGAGAGTTTTTGTGTGTGGTTTGTGTTGCTTAGCTGATATTGCTGCTGATCAAGTCTAGGGGCTAAGACTAAGACCTTGTGTTAGGATAATTAAAGACAACTCAGAATTCACTGGTTGTGAGGTTCTGCACTAGCTGCTGAAATCACAGAGAACTGAAATCTGTAAGATACAGATTAGGTGGCAGAATGAGGGAGCAACATGTGGTGATGGGTAGGGGCAGCAGAAAGCAGCAGCAGGCAGCAGTGGCAGAGAAACATTGGCAACTGTAAGTCAATTGCAGAGGCAGCAGCAACTCATTGCTCAGTGCTTGCTGGGTCTTCCCTGGGAGTGAGAGATGAATCTCTGTGAATGCACCTCTGAACTCCATGTATTCACTAACCAAGGACAGCCAACTGAATGGATTGCAGCAAAGAGAGACAGGAGTGGTGTATTAAGAGATGTTCATTGGTCAGACTTTCATACTGTCCGGTGAAAAACTGAGGCAAAGCGCACTGCCCAAGACACTACATGGTAGGTGTTTGCTTATGGCCACATGCTTTAGAATTGGGGGTGGGATGTTTTGCCAAATTAATATTGGGTCTCCTTTTTATCCTTTATTAAGTTTTATTTTGTTGTACATGCAGAGGAGAATTGTTTGCCTCTTTGAGGTGCCCAGTGGTGTTCTGTTTAGTTTTCCTAGATTATGAGCAGAGATGTAAAAACTGCCTACAATAGTTAACCTCTTAAATAGTTGTTTGATGGGTTAACCATATTCCATGGCTGGTGGGGGCTGCTCTGGTCCCACTGTGGCTGTGAGCAGGGGGCTACTACAGCCCACTGTGCTGCGGTCAAGGTTCAGCAGGGGCGGGGGATGCTCCTGCGCACTGCGCTCGCAGGCGGGGGGGCTGCTCTACCTGGGTCCACTGCAGCCTCGGGCAGGGTCCAGCCAGCAGGGCCAGTTAACTGGTTGCCTTGTAAGCAGATACCTGGTTAACCTCTTATATTCCTAATTACAAGGTGGGGGCTCAAACTTATTCTGTTATGTGGAGTTAATCTAGGCCATTGTTGCTGCCAGCTCCATCTGGCAAAAGGGTTACAGAAGTTGGAGAGAATCAAACATATTTATGATGGCACAGCATTGTGTGCAACCAGCTGTAGCATGACAAGCAATGACATGCATATACCAACATATTGGATTGTTATTTAAGATAGCATATTCTGTATGTTTATCTCTGTGCTAATGAGGGACTCAGTCTGCTTTGACATCTGTCACATTGCAGTCATGACAGTAGAGATACACATTCAAGAACAAAATTCATGGGCATTATTTAAACTTCTTGCTCCGTACACAGATATATCTATGTGTGATACTACAAATTCAATCCAGCCAGCCTTTTCCCATTAATAATAGGATTTGAATGACCTGATAACATTTTAAAGTTTGATGTTCACAAAATAGATCACGTAACTTGAAATGTATCAGTTCAGGAACTTAAGTACTAAGGCTCTGATCCAGGGAGAGCCATGAAACAAAGACAAGTGACTGACACCTGAAATTTAGATTGTCCTATTTTCTTGGTCACTAGGACACTGTGAGGAGTGTTGTACTTTTTGATGGTCTTTCTTACAAAAAAAGCTGCTGGAACGGCAGGTATCCAGGTATATAACACACAGCTCACTATTCAATGAGCCTCAGCACAGTAATCCTTCTCTGAGTCTACACTAGTGGGAGATTATTTAAACATTGTATTTCAGCATCACCTTCATATCATCGCATTGTAGATTTTTTGTCAGTAAGAACTGGTATAAAGAGCAGAGATTCAACTGAGACCTGGGGAGCAAATGAGGCTATTCACGCACATCTTGTGGCTATTCCATTGCAGATACCAGCTTAAAGGCCCAAGAAGATTTAGCTTGTAATGATCTTCTGCTTTCTCCTATTGCTCAAACTAATCTGCTGTGCCAGCTGAGGGAGTGGGTAGTAACAGTGGGGACAGTGATCAGCCCCCAGGGAAAGTGATAATGACAATATGTCTTTACTTGGCCAGGTTAGTAAGGGTATGTCTGCACTAGGATATTATTTCAAAATAATAACTCCCAAATTAATAATTTCAAAATAGCTCCTCCACACTACAAGGCAGCATCAAAATAGCTGAGAATTATTTTGAAATAGCATGTCCACACTGATTGGAGCCTGCATCAGATTTAAAGCCCCTGGAAGCACTCCAGGGAGGGCACCAGAAGGATGGATACTTCCTGTGGCTGTTTGCTGAGGCTAGCTGAGGTATGTGCTTACAGGGGCTTGTGAGGGAGTGAAGAGAGGAGGGCCTGGCATCACAGGGGTTAAACAAAGCCTTTTGGCCCAGCTAGTCCCGCCCCGCTTTACCTGTAGCCAATGCCAGGCTTAAAGGGAGGATAAAAGGAAGGAGCCTGGCTCAGTTAGCGTACGTCTACACTGCATCGCTATTTCAAAATAAGCTATTCTGGAACAGTTATTATGAAATAGCTTATTTCGAAATAGCATGTCTACACTGCAGGGAAGGCCTCAAAATGAAGTCTAATGTTGATGTGCTAGCTCAAGTTAGAGCCCCAGGAGGCACTGGGGAGGAATAACTTAGAATGGCCCTGGTGAGGGGCTATTTTGAAATAGCAGCTATGGAGCATCTACACATGCCTTATTTCAAAATAGCTATTTCAGAATAGGTGTTATTCCTCGTACAATGAGGTTGACAGATTTAGGAATAAGCCGTCTGTTATTCTGAAATTATTTTGAAATAACGGAATGGCCGTGTAGACGCTCGCATTGTTATTTTGAAATAACACTAGTTATCTCGAAATAATGGTGCAGTGTAGACACACCCTTAGGGGCTGACCAGCAAGGAGACTGGAGTGTGGTTCTGCTGTCTGCAGGACAGGAACAAAAGTGTGTCCACTTGGCCAGCCATAGGAGCAAGTAAACTTCAAACCCCACCCCATGGGACAAAGTGGGAAACCTGCTAGAACCCTAGCTAAGGAGAAAATCTAGACTCTTGGGGCCACACCCCACGTTTAAGGATTATACTCATATAGTGGGTTGGAGTTTCTAGGCTGGGGCACCAGCAGCAGGGTTCTGCACCCCTTTTCTACTGGCTAATTCTGAGACCTAACCACTAGGCTACCCCACTGCCGGGGAGACCCAGCCACAGGGCTCCTCTACAGCCGCCTCTCACACACCACTCCTCCACTGCCTACCCCCTTGTGGGACACCAAACTCATACCGTGTGCTCTGGTTGCACATCTTGTGGATGTCACAGCACTTCCAACATGGAGCTGGAGTTGCTACAAAGCAGTGCCAGGCTCATGGACCACATGGCACAGTTCATTCCAACTGCCCATGTGCTGCTTCATCACAACAATGACCAGCCCCAGCTGGAGGACTTCTTCTCCCTGGCCCTGGCACTCCTGCTGCAGCAAATGATCCTCAGTCCCTTGCACACTGTGGAACAGCACTTCTGCTGGAGGCAGACCAGTTCTGAGTGGTAGGACCACATTGTCCTGCAGCAATAGGACAAGCAGCAGTGGCTCCAGAATTTCTGCATGTGTAAGGCTACCTCTCTGGAGCTGTGCAAGTGGCTCGCCCTTGCCCTCAGGCAACAGGACACCTGACTGTGACCTGCCATGCCCCTGCAGAAGTGTGTCGCCATCACCCTATGGAAGCTCACTATACTGGACAGCTACTTCTCCATGGGGAACCAGTTTGGTGTGGGGAAATCCATGGTTGGGGCCGTGCTCATGAAGGTAGTCAAGGCCATCAACAACATCAATGTCTTTCTGGGGGACATTGACCCCATCGTGGATGGCTTTGCTGCCATGGGCTTCCCCAACTCGGGGGGCCATAGATGGCGCACACAGCCCCATTCTTGCCCTAAACCACTGAACCTTGGACTATATAAACAGGAAGGGGTACTTTTTGATGGTGCCGCATGTGCATTCTGGGTGATGCAGCCTACTTCTTGTTCCCCTGGCTGATGAAGCTCTACGTGGGCACCACCAGGGAGAACTTCAATGTGAGGCTCAGCAGGTGCTGCATGGTGGTGGAGGGTGCCTTCAGCCGCCTAAAGGAGAAGTTCAAGAGTCTCTTCACTTGCTTGGACTTCAGCAAGCGAAACATCCCCTATATGGTGGCGGCCTGTTGTGTGCTCCACAACCTCTATGAGAGCAAGGGGGAGACTTTCCTGCCAGGGTGGGGGGCAGAGGCCGAATATCTGGTCAAGGCTTATGAGCAGCCGGACACCAGTGCCATATAGAGAGCACATCAGGGGGCTGTGCTCATCTGGAAGGCCTTGAGGGATAATTTCAGCCAAGGCCACCTGTGGGACTCTCCCCTATGTCTTTCCACAAGAGGCCCCTGTATTGCCCCATGTGCCTTTCCTCCCCCACCTGTCCCTTTCCCTGCCCTCCCTTCCTACCTTCTCCCCTCCCCTGCAGAATAAATAAAAAAAACTTTTTTGTTTGGAAAAAACAGGAGAGGGACTGGGGAAAGAATCTGGAAATGGGGAGGGAGGAGGACAGGAGAGGAGTGCTCAGGGATGGGGCTGGGACTGGCACCTGCCTCAGGTAGGTCAGGAGGCTTTGGCTGCCCAAGAGGTCCCACTGCCACATGTTTGGGGGCCCAGCGACCCCTGGGGGGGCTAGGAGGAGAAGCCCGGGGGTGGATGCAGGTGTGGGGAATTGAGGGGAGGTGGGGGCAGGGAGGTGGCCAGTGGCCTGCTCCATGCACATGGTCATGCACTCCATCAGAGAGGTTACGGAGGAGCACATGGCCTCGTGCTAGTGCTCCATTTCATCCCACATGGCATTCTGTTGCTCCCAGTCAGTCCAGTGCTCCTACCAGTCGGCCCCCTGCTCCCAGTGCTCCTCATTAAACCCCTGGATGAGGGACTGGAGGCAGGTCCTCTGGTTCCCAGCAGGACTTCATGAGTTCGCTTTCTCCGGCGGATCCCACAGAGTCAGGAAGATGGCATGGGAGGTGGTGGACACGGCACACTCATAGCTGGCTCAGTGTGAAGAAAAGTTACAAGGGCATTTGTCCGAGGAGATGCTGTGTATGAAGCTTAGCCCTAACCTCTGCACTGACACTGAAGGTCTCGGTTCAGACGGCGGCAATGTGCTTTGAGCAAGGCCATCTGTTGCTTAGACAGCGGGCACTTTCCGGCAGGGCACAGACATCCCAGGGGAGCCTTGCTAGCCCCATGGCCCAGGGACAAGCAGGCATGGAAATGTGCAGGCCAGGCCAGGAGCCTGTGGGTGGGAGTGGGGAATGGGGCAGCTTGGCTTCCTTCCATGTCCCACACAAATCAGGTCTGGCACTGGCGGCATCCTGCAGAGAGAGAACTTCTATCCCTGCCTGCTGGAGGAGGGTGTGTGTGTAAGCAGCAGAGGCTGCTTGCCAGAGAGAGTGCTAGTAGGGTCCCCTCCCCCGGCAGAGTCCCATGGAGGGGATTGGTTTCCTCCACATCACCACGCTTGACCGGGAGCAGATGCTGCCCGAGTGTGGGCATGAGCCTGTGCCATATGTGACGCTGCTGTGTGTGTTTCCATGACCCCAGCCTCCTTAGTGGTAGCTTGTGGTGGGAAGATGTCACACCACAGAGGCCAGAGTAAGGCAGGCCTCCCCAGGAACATTGTGAGAAGGAGCAAGGGGTTCCTGTGTGAGAGTATCATGGGGCTGAGTGCTCCAGACTGGCACTCCATGTGCACCCATGTGCACAGGTTATGTGACCCCAAGGCTGAGAAAGCTGAGTGAGGAGCATGCAGCCCCTTGCAGCCCGCCCTCACGTGTCTATAGGGAAAGTTATGAAACTCACCTGAAGTGTCTTCGCTAGGATTGTCCGAGGCCTGGGAGACATTGGGGGGGGGGTAGGGGGGGAGGAAACTGCTCCAGGGTGAGGAGCAGCTCCTGGCTGGTGGCATGATGTTCTGGCTGGCCTGCTCCTCCTTGTCCTCCACAACCTTGCCCTGGGAGTCTGACCTGGGTGTGTCCTGGCTGGACTTGATGATGATGGGCGGGAGGTGACAAGCTCCCCCTCCCAGGATGGCATCCAGCTGCTCATAGTAGCAGCAGGTGTGAGGAGCCACCCCAGAGTGTCCACTTTCTTCCCTGGCCTTATTGTAGGCCTGTCGGAGCTCTTTTATTTTCATGCGGACTTGGTCGAGGGTCTGCATGTGTGCTTTTTCCACCAGGCTGGCAGCCATCTGGTCATACACATCTGCATTCCTTCTCTGGTGTGGAGATGCTGGAAGTCGGTCTCCTCTCCCCAGACCCAGGATCTCCACACCAGTCCAGGCCAGTGCCCTCTTTCACCCCTTACCAGGGGCAGCCAAGGGTGCTGTGGGAGTGCTAGCAGCCGTAGGGGACTCAGAGGGAGTGCTGGGGTCAGCTCTCCTTGTGCCACAAGCCTTTTCTCTTCTGCCTGCAGCTTTAAGCTCTGCAGGAGAAGGGGAGTATTGGAGTTGTCAGGTGTGGCCAGAGCAGTCACAAATGCAGCTGTGAGGGGCCTCTGGAGCCAATTATTTTGAAATAGCAGCAGCTGAGTGTCCACACTAATGCTGTTTCAAAATAACAATTTCAAAATATGGATAATTCTCCATGGAAAGCTGGAGTTATTATTTTGAAATAACCAGCCCATTATTTTGGAATAATGAGCTTGGTAGTGTGGACACTCCCCTTGTTATTTTTCAATAACTCCTTAGTGTAGACTAGGGCTAAGAGTGTTTGCAGACTGGGTTAGGAGAATAGAAGAGAGAGGTTTCCTGCAAATAGGTGGAGAGAGGGAACCTGCAGTATGTCCTCTATGATGTATTATGGACCTTCTCCTTGGCTGGGCAGGGCAGGTCTTTGAGATTCTCAGTAGACACAGGTATGATATGAACTTAACCAGAATAAAGAGCTTTTCTCTTTGTTCACTACTGGCCCCAGATAATCAAATGTCTTCCTCACTTTTCAAAATGTCTTTGCTTTTTATGTAAACAAGGTAGTACAGATCAGCTAATTCTCCACTTCAGGGAGTGCAGATAGCTGAGCACTAAGGGAATTTGTAAATAAGCATCTTTTTAAAGTCTACTATAGTTATGGTTGTTTGCTGTCAGAGAAGACCTCTAAAGATTCCACCTTAAATCTTTGACAACAATTGTGCACTTAGTTGAGATATAGTGATGTATGTCAGATCCTGGGTATTCTCAGGTCAGAGAGCAGCCTGGAATGAATTCCTGTAAATTCTTAAGGACTTTATATTTACAGACAGCACCTTATTCTAACCAGGGATATTCTTAGGTTTGTTTTGTTGATATGAGACTGTGACTAAAGGTGTGAGAGAGAAACTCCTGTGAAATATCCTTCCTTTATAGTAATGTAAGTACCCACATAGCCTGTGTGACGGGTTTGATCACAAGGATCCCCTTGAGACAGTTAGCCAGTGTGCTGGTCATGCCACTGAGCCCACCTAACCTGCCCTCTGGAGCACCCTACCACTCTGTCCTGCAGGGCCACAAGCTCTGGTCTTCCCTAGCCAAGGCACAGAGTTGGGGTAACAGCCCCCCCAAAGAGCAACACAGATGCTGAACCTGCTCAGCTCTGGGAGGACTCTGCTATAAGGCCATTGACAGCACCTGGGAATACAGCCCCAAAGAGGACCAAACCCCCAAATAAATCCATCTTATTCTATAAAAGCTTTACACAGAGAAAGCTCATAAGGTCAGCCCCTTTTCTCAATGAAAGAGAGATGTGCACAGTGGTTGCTCCCACCCCCCAGCTAACAGTTCTTTAAACAGGGCTTGATAATAAACTCAAGTATTATACTTATTCTTTATTAAGCATAAAAAGTAGGATTTAAGTGATTGCAACTGAAAACAGACAGATCAAAGTAAGCCAAAATAAACAAAACACGCCAGCTAATTCTAATATACTAAGAAACTTGTTCCATGAAAATTCATACCCTAACAGTTTTAATCACCTCTTTCACAAGCTAGGGAGTCTCCTAGCTTGGGCCCAATCCTTTCCCTGTTCAGTCTTATATGCTTCCAGCAGGTATCTTAGGTGGTAAGTGGAGGATCTCCTGGCATTTGACCACTACCCCTATTGTTTGGTTTCCCATCTTTATAACCCTTTTATCCAAGGTGGGAAGTCTTTGTGTTTAGGTCAAACTTTTCTCACCTTGAGTGGAAAAGTACAAGATCCAAAATGGGTTCCCATATCTGTGGCCTGGTCACACAGTCCGCGCTTACAAGGTAAAACAAACCCATCTACAGATCATTGTCTTGAGCATTGGGCTATTATCTTTCCAGATTATTACTAATGGTCCTCATTAGCGCATCTAGAATTATAAACAGATCCACACTTCATATTTCTAACTTCACAGACAAGAATGATACGTGCACAGAAATAGAATATACACATTCAGCCAATTGTAATTTTTTAAAAATGATGTCACATGATTTATTTTGCCTACAGCATCTTCAAGTTATGCATATTCATATTCATAATCCTAATTTCATAAAGTATCGAAGCCATGACGGACTGCTTTTACAGTGACACACATCTGAAGGAAATATCCTATCCTTCCCTCTAAAAATATGAGACAGGGAGTGATGAAGAGATGGAGATTTTGCCCCTATCAGACTTGTTGAAATCATTACCCGAGGGTGTGGATCTGAAAAAGGACTGGCTACTATTTTTGAGCTTTGATTGCCTATGCTTCATAGGATTGTGGATGGAAACTTCAACCACAAGTATCTTGAGGAATCAACTCAGGTGCTCTTTTGTTAGCAGGCTGAGCCTGGAAGAATAGATTTATATTCTGATGAATCTCTGAGAGGAGCCATCCAGACTGCTGAGAGCCTTTGAAGGGGACTTCCTTGACCTTCATTTTGTCAATAAAGCTTCTACTCTGTGGCCAGAGCTAGAGAGCCCTTCTGGCAAGAAGCAAAGTATCCAGAGTGTTGGCAGCCAATTTTATAGTATATTGAGTGATGTCATTAAGGGAACTGATAGCAATCTGTCATGTAAAGAACAGCTTCTGCTGTTCCAACATATGGGAAGAGATTTAATTCCTCACCTTCTCAGATGTCTGCTATCTGTTCAATGGCAGCCTGGAAGAGGTAGGAGGCACAGAGTGATCCTTCCCGATTACTTTTCTGCCAGCTCAATTTTTCTCCAGAGAGCATGCCTTCAATTTATGGCCCAGAATGTCTGCTTGAGAAGCATTTATATACAGGAGAATAGTTGAGAGATTGATGCAGGATGTGATTACTACATTTAATTTAGACCTGGAGATCCAGGTTTGCAGAGAATGTGGAGTAACTTTGGTGTCAGGGATGGAACAGGCAATGTATTTTAATATACTGATAAGTGAGAAGAAAGGAAGGGAGCTTTCTTTCTGGAGTTCCCCAAATAACCAACATAAGATCAAGTACTTTTCCAGCCTTTTAGCAATATGCTAATTAGGTAGCTCCAGTCTTCAGAAGGTATTTGCTCTAATGACTTGCAGGCTCCTGTCAGCCTTTGTTTCATCTGAAGGTGAATTAATTTCACCCTCTGTAGTCTCCCTGTGAGCGTGGGAGCGAGAGGATAGATCGATGACTGGGGCCCTCAAAGAGAATAGCTCACTAGAAGCAGAGAGAAGAGGAAAATATTTTGCCTGCTGGAAAGCAGGTCAGCTTTTTTGAAGTTCAAAGTTGGTTGTCCTTTGCACTCCAGCTCATAGAAAAGAATTACTGGGTAGGAAATTCTCTAAAATTGTCAGTGGCCTGGACCTGTTGTGTCTTGCTGCAGAACTTCCAAAACTACAAAAAGCAGGAATCTGTCTCAGAGGTGCTGCAAGCAAGGCCCAGAGCATGGAGGTTTGGGAAGAGTTCTGCCCTTCCTCCCTCCCTGCAGATGGGACAGTGAAGTGAGGTGATCCTAGATCGATAATCTTGAGATATCAGCTCCAGTTGTTCCCAGAAGTGGATGCTGACATAAGCTCTTCCTTCTTCCCATGGGAACAGCAGTCAGGCCTGGCAATATGTGTGATATGCTGCCGGCCACTGTCAGAATAGCATGATCAGCTACAGTGGCTCAATTTGAGCCCTACCAATGTTCAGAGCAGTTCCCCCCATTATAAATGAATTCATAGAGTTTAAGGCCAGAAGGGACCATTAGATCATCTAGTCTCACTTCTTCTATAACAGAGGTCATAGACCTTCATCCAGTTACTCCTGTATTGAGTGCAAATCTGTAATAATTGCACCATTATTTTGCAAGGCATTGCAGTTAGATATAGTGGCTGTTTGCCACAATCTGAAACATTCTCTTCCCTGTGGACTTTCACTAGTTCCCTGTGATTTGAAAAATAATTGTGTGAGGCCTGTAAGTGCTGGGGGTATAATTTTTGTAAGTGAGAGGGTGCTTTCCCTGTAAATAATGGTTTAATAATGCTTATCATTCATATGGCATTTTTCATCCATAGATCTCAAAATACATTACAAAGGAGGATAGGCACTGTTACCATCATCCTATGATTTTACAGTCGGAAACTGAGAAACAAAACCTACTGGTAACTGCCCTCTATCACATTGTGTACTGATACCAGAGCCAGGAATAGAGGTATCTTGTCCCTCACTCTGCTGTCCTGGTCAATGGGCCTAACCCAAGGGCAGGCAAACTTCTTGGCCTGAGGACCACATCTGGCTTTGAAGATTGTATGGCGGGCTATGAATGTAGGGCTGGGGCAGAGGGCTGGGTTGTAGGAGAGGGCATGGGGTGCAGGCTCTGGCCCCGTGCCACTTACCTCAGGAGGCTCTGGGGTGGCAGTGCAATAGGGCTAAGGCAGACTTCTAGCTTGCCCTGGTTCGATGTGATTCTGAGAAGTGTCCGGCATGTCTAGCAGTGACGCCTGGGAGATGAGGGGGGCAGGTAGCTCTGCATGCTGTTGCCGTCCGCAGGCACTGCCCCAGGAACTCCCATTGGCTATGGTTCTCTGCAGACAGGGACAGCATGAAGAGACCCCTTTTCCTCCCCTGCACTCAAGGGCTTAAGGGACATGCCTGCCACTTTCAGCAGTGGCACAGGGCCACAGCAGGCAGGGAGCCTGGCATAACCCTGCTATACCTCCAGACTGGTAATCCTGTGGGATGGATTAAAAGTCCTCATAGACCAGAAAGATGATTGGCCTGATGCTCTCAATATAAGTGGCCAGAGCAAAGAGTAGAGCCTGCTGTATGCAAGTACGCTAAACGTATATAATATAAAAAGAGGAGGAATTGTCAGCAATATGAACTAAAATGCAACAGCTGATAAAACTTTGAATTTTAAAATCTAATTCTAAAACGAACCCAGTACGGATAAACCTAACATTCAGAAATAATTAGTAAGGATCCCCCAAAATGTAAGATTGGCTTAAAATAATAAATACTAATACTTTCTTTTTAATTGTCCTTTTTGGTGTTTGAGCCTGTAAGTTTCACATTGTCAAACTTTCCTTCATAACCATGAAGGCTAAAGCTAACTTAAAAAACAACAGCTGCAATCATATCATCCTGGGCAAGGTTCCCTCTAAACTGCATGGCAGCATGTCCCACAGCTGCTTAACGAGCCCTGCCCAGTGCTGCCTGGCTGGGGGAAGGGAACTTCTCTCTCAGCTACAGCAGCAGCTCCCTGCTAAGGACAGACCATCTAGCCTCTCCAGGTGGTAGGGACATGTCCCCTCTCTACTGGCTGGGAGAGACTCATTGCTCTGTCCTCAGCAGGGAGCTGTTGCTGTAGCTGAGAAAGAAGTCCCCCTCCCCCAGCCAGGCAGCTCCCTGCGAGGCAGCCCTGAGCCACTGGGTGGGGCTTATTAAGCAATGCGGGGCTATGCTGCTCTGTAGTTTAAAGGGAACCTTGATCATGGGCTCCAGGAGCTGACAAATATCATGAGACTCTTGATAAAATTTTGAGAGTGAGCATAAGTGAGGGCAACCTGAAAGCCATTCTCCAGTCCACAAAGGAGGAGGGTGTCCTTTTGGTTGGGGCCAGTAAGCAAAATTTAATCTGCACTTTGACGCTCAAGACCCGCAGCTAAAATCTGTGATATTTTTGTTACTCAAACAAAAGCAGCTCCTATACTTTTATCCAAACCCTTGACAATTTACAAACAGCTCCAGAAACTCCTGAGGTAGCCAGGCTGAGCTCTAACAATGGTAAATATCCATAAAAAAAAAAGTAGGAAACAAATACAGCAACTTGATTGGAAAATAATATTGGGAACCTAGAGAAAATGACATTGCTTACCAAGAAAAAAACCACACTCTTATTAAGAAACGTGTGAGTCACATGAAGGACAGACATGTGAAAGGAAGGATACATATAGCTTCAAGAAAATGATGTTAAAATTGAGCAATGCCACAAAAGGGGATTGTTGCAAACTAGAACAAATCTGCTTGGAGAGAGAAATTTGACTACATATTAGTTGTTTATATTACCTGAGGTTGGATGCTAAAGTCAGCTCTTGCTGACTTATTTAATAACTTCAAATAAGCTACAAGATTCATTCCCTTATCATGTATTCTCTAAAATGCAATAAAAAAGTCAATGAGATCCGCACAATGAGATCCCTACATAGCACGTAGTCAACCTGTGGAACTCCTTGCCAGAGGAGGCTGTGAAGGCTAGAACTATAACAGAGTTTAAAGAGAAGCTAGATAAATTCATGGAGGTTAGGTCCATAAAAGGCTATTATCCAGGGGGTAGGAATGGTGTTTCTGGCCTCTGCTTGTCAGAGGCTGGAGACGGATGGCACGAGACAAATCGCTTGATCATTGTCTTCGGTCCACCCCCTCTGGGGCATATGGCGCTGGCCACCGTCGGCAGGCAGGCTACTGCGCTAGATGGACCTTTGGTCTGACCCAGTACGGCCATTCTTATGCTCTTATGTTCTAGATCTTTTGTATCCAAAACTCATTTTCCAGGTGAATGTTTGTTTTTTAACTTTTCCTGATTGTGAGAGATCTCTTCTCAAAAATTTATTAAAGAACAAGTAGTTTCTTGGAATAGAATAACTAATAAGTTGAGCCTGCTAAATTCACAGACCATTTTGGTCAATTTCATGGTCTTATGATTTTAAAAATAGTAAATGTCATGTTTTCAGATATTTTAATCTGAAATTTCACAGTGGTGTCATTACAGGGGTCCTTACCCAAAAGGAGGCAGGGGATAGCAAGATTATTGTAAAGGGGTTGAAGTATTGCAATCCTTATTTCTGCACTGCTGCTGATGGTGGTGCTACCTTCAGAACTGAGTGGCTGGAGAGTAGCAGCTGCTGGCTGGGAGCCCAGCTCTGAAGGCAGTACTGTGGCCAGGAGCAGCTCAGAAGTAAGGATAGTATGGTACAATATTGTCACCTCTGCTTCTGTGCTGCTGCCTGTGGGGTATTGCCTTCAGAACTGGGTTTCCAGCCAACAGCCTCTGCTCTCCACATATCCAACTCTGAAATAAGCGTAGAAATAAGGTTGCAATACTGCGATACCTCCCTACACCCAATAGCCTTGCTACTCCCACCTCCTTTTGGGTTGGGACCTTCAGGTTGAGAAATGCTGGTCTCCCTGATGAAATCTATATGGTATAGTGGATCTCAAACTTTCCAGACTTCTGTACCCCTTTCAGGAGTATGATTTGACCCCAAGGTTCACATAAAAAACTACTTGCTTACAATATCAGACATAAAAATACAAAAAAGTCACAGCAAACTATTCCTGAAAAATTGCTTACCTTCTCATTTCTACCATATAATTATGAAATAAATCAATTGTGATATAAATATTGTACTTATATTTCAGTGTATAGTACATAGAGCAGTATAAACAAGTTACGGTCTATATGAAATTTTAGTTTGTATTGACTTTGCTAGTGCTTTCTATGTAGCCTATTGTAAAATTAAGCAAATATCTAGATGAACTGATGTACCCCCTGGAAGACTGCTGGATAACTGGAGGGTTAGGTGTACTCCTGGTTGAGAACCACTGTCAGAGTATAAAAGTACATAAAAGACCAGATTCCCTGCGGGAGACTAGATTTCACAGCTATGAATTTGGTAGGGACCTATTGATAAGTGGCTTTTCCCTGTTTGTACTCTGCAAAGTTGAACTTCATGTTATGCTGTCTGAATGAAATATTCACCTCAGTACTGACCTTTTGCTTGTACAATTTGTCCAATATTTTCTTGGAGATGTTTAGAAGTAGTGAAGCAGAAGATCCCTCGCTTCAGCCAGCATCTGCCGTGTATTACTCTTCATTCTGGTATATCCTTGAGTTGATTCCTTGGATGAAGTGGCTGTATATATTTAAATCTAGCAATCGTTTGAGTGTGGTGGAACTATATTTCCTGCCCTCGGTAGGAAAGGTTCCTGTCATTTATAGTTAAGGACAAATAAACTGGAAGGTGTGAACCTGTTCTCTAAGCAGGGCACATTCTGAAGTTTAGAATTAAAGTGTCTGGGTGTTAAGGTGTTGCTATGCTTCTATTCAGTTACTGAAAACAGAATTCTTGGGGTGACTGAGGAACTCCTCTGTCCCTCTCTTGGTTAGCATTAAGGGCTTGCTAGAAAGGAAAGAATAGTCTTTTGGCAACAATACATGGAGTCAAGAGCTTCACTTTAAGCCAGGGCTACTCAACTTTGGAAGCCCCAGGGGCCACAGTGATATTCATAGCACATGCCGAGGGCTGCAACTTAAATGTCATTGCATATACATGCATATATATATATATATATATATACATATATATATATGCATGCAAATAGCTCCTTTCACACTGACGGGCATGAATACAAAGATTAAACCTTAAGCCATGGTGCCACACCCAAACATGGCCAGTGTGAGCCAGTCAGCACCTCTCAGGCTCTGCCCACAAGGCTAAGCAGCCAGTGTGTTGAGCCTTGCATAAATCCAAACTGCACTTCAGGCCACAAACAAATGGGACATGCTGAGTAGCCCTTTTTTAAGCCTTAGCTCTGCCATGCACTTCTTGTGCAACCTGGAACAAATAATGTTAAATTTTTGGTACTTATATTTTTCTGTCAGCAAAACAGAGATGATGAAAATAATCATTTGTTCTGTGGTAGCAAGTAGAAGCCCCAGATAGGACAAGGGCCTTACTGTTCTGGACACTGTACGAACACATAGGCTATGTCTAGATTACAGGGTTTTTTCGAAAAAAAGTGGCCTTTTTTTGAAAAAACTTCACCTTTGTGTAGACTGCCGCCACGTTTTTTTGAAATTAAATTGAAAGAGCACAGTGGGTTTTTTTGACAGCAGTAAACCTAATTTTATGAGGAAGAACGCCTTTTTTCGAAAGAGCTCTTTTGAAAAAGGGCGTTCTTGAACACAGACAGAGCTTTTCTGAAAGAGAGCATCCAGATTGCCTGGGTGCTCTCTTTCAAAAAAGCAAATCGCTTTTTTGAAAAAAGTTGTGGCTGTCTAGACAATCTCTTTCCAAAGAAGCTTTTTCAAAAGTTTCTTTCGACAAAGCTTCTTTCAAAAGAAGCGTGTAGTCTAGACATAGCCATAGTGACAAACAGTTCCTGCCCTGAAGAACTTAGAGCCTAAACAGAGAACACAGACAAGAGTGGGAAGAAAACAGTGGTACAAGTCATGGAAATGATTTGATCAATGTCACACAGTAGAGCTGAAAATAGGACCTAATTCTCTTGACTCACATTTCAGGGCCTTAGATAGTAGACCACAATGTCTCACAAGGGCACTAGGAGCATGAGTTCATTCATTTCTATGAAGTACTTTGAGATGCTTGAATGCTGGTCCAAGAGGTAAATATAGCAAAACCACTTGATAATATCAACTGTAATATAATTAAGTGTAACGTCTCTGTTGGGAGGAAACAACAAAGAAGCCCACCAAAGTAGCATTCCGTTTTAGAAAGGGGAACTACACAAAAATGGATTTTAAACCAAAATTGAAAGGTACAATCCCAAAAATGAAATGTTAGCAAGCTGCATGGAAATTTTTAAAAAATACTATAATGAAAGCTCAAGTTATACCCCAAATTAAAAAACCACAGTAAGCTGTGGTCTACCCTAGGGAGTTATTTTGAAATTACGAAATAACAAGTGGAACATTCACACTACCAAGTTCATTATTTTGAAATAATAACTCCTGCTTTCCACAAGGAATAACGCTGATTTCAAAATACTTATTTCGAAATAGTGGTAGTGTGGACACTGCACTGCTGCTATTCTGAAATCACCACTCCACAGAGTCATTCAAAGTTATTACTCCCCATTGCTTCCTGGGGCTCTAAGTCGAGATAGTGTGTCCATAGTAAGGGAGCCTGTTTTGGACTAATTTGGAGGCTTCCCTGTAGTGTGGATGTGCTATTTCAAAATAGTTATTTTGGGAGTTATTATTTCAAAATAAGTTATTTTGAAATCATTTCCTAGTGTAGACGTGCCCTCAAGATGCCAGCACTGTTAAACAACAAAGTAAAAGTGGCCAGAGGCAAAAAGGCATGCTTTAAAAATTGGAAACTAAATTATTTTGAGGAAAATAGAAAGAAACATAAACTCTGGCAAGACTTGTATAAAAGTACAATTAGGCAGACCAAGAAAGACTTTGAAGAGCAATGAGCCAAAGTAGGTGTCCCAGTCTGTGCCATTTCTTGTACCTCCCATTGGCCCGGAATGGCAATCCACGGTGAACAGGAGTTTCAAGTGGCCACACCAGTGGAGGCATAGGTAAATAAAGCACCAACAGCCTGCCAAGGGCCAATTATGGTGGAACACTTCTGGCTTGTGGGCCTATTACTGTCCACTGCTGTTCTAAGCAGACAGTGAAGAGTTACAAAGGCCTCTCACAAGACTGGGTGACATTTTTAAAAAAATGACAGATGAAATTCAGTGTTGATAAATGCATAGTAATGTACATTGGAAAACATCCCAACTGTACACACAAAATGATGGGGCTCTAACTTCACTGTTACCACTCAAGCTGTTACCACTTGGAGTCATTGCAGATAGTTCTTAGAAAACATCTGCTCAATATGCAATGGCAGTCCAAAAAGCAAACAGAATGTTGGAATGTTGGAAATCTTTAGGAAAGGGAAAGATAATAAGACAGAATATATCATAAAGCCACTATATAAATGCATGGTGTAGCCACATCTTGAATAATGTATGGTGATCTGGTCACCCCATCTCAAAAAAGATATATTGGAAAGGTAGAGAGAGGAGCAACAAAAATGATTAAGAGTATGGCACAGCATCCATATGAGGGGAGATTAAAAATAGTATGTCTTTTCAGTTTGGAAAAGAGATGACTAATGGGGATATGATAGAGGTCTATAAAATCTTGACTGTTGTGGAAAAAGTGAATAAGGAAATGCTATTTACTCCTTCTCATAATGCAAGAACTAGGGGTTACCCAATGAAATTAGTAGGCAATATTTTAAAACAAAAGGAAGTACTTCTTCACACAATGCACAGTCAACCCGTGGAAATCTGCTGGGGGGTGTTGTGAAGATCCAAATTATTACAAGGTTTTAAAAAGAACTAGATACATTCCTGGAGGATAGGTCCATCCAAGGCTATTAGCCAGGATGTGCAGGGATGCAGCACAATGCTCTGAAGTACCAGGCCTCTGTTTGCCAGAAGCTGGGACTGGACAACAGGAGCTGGGTCATTTGTTGATAGACTGTTCTGTCCATTCCCTCTGGATACGGCTACACTGCCGTTCTTTTGCAGAAGAGGATATGCAAATGGTGCACTCATTTGGATATCTTCTTCTGATTCTTTTTGTGGAAGAGGTTTTTGCGATAAAAAGCCCCGTGTAGACGTGGCCATTTGTCGGGAAAACCCTCTTTTTCGCAAGATCCCGTATTCTTCAAAAATCGAGGTTTACAGGATCTTGCAAAAAAGGTTTTTTTCCCGACAAATGGCCACATCCACACGGGGCTTTTTATTGCAAAAACCTCTTGGCAAAAAAAATTAGAATAAGATATTCAAATGAGCGCACCATTTGTATATCCTTTTCTGCAAAAAAACAGCAGTGTAGCCATAGCCTCTGAAGCATCTGGCATTGGCCTGTGTCAGAAGACAGCATATTGGACTAGATGGACCATTAATCTGACCCAGTATAGCCATTCTTATGTTCTTATGATGATAGGTCCCATAAAAATGCAAAGTGTCATTGTTATTACTATTATAACAATTTTTTTCAAATTTGCCATGCTTGCTTTAACTCTGTATCTCTGCTAGTCCCACTGAAAGTTAACCTACATTCTTTACTGGTCCAGTTGAATTTAGAAAATCTGTGCAAAAACATTCATGTCTCTAGCATGTTGGCTTTTCAGTGCACTAAGAATTTCTTGATATTTAAAAGGAAAACAAATCCAGTGTAAAAATAACATGAAGAGTCTGGCAAAAAGCAAAAACCTGAGGAAATTCTAATTTTTTTTTTTATTTCAAAATGCCCTTGATTTATGTCATTGTACCCTTTGCAAGTATAGGATTTCTGATTACGTCTCTCTCAGAAACCTCAGACCTACTATCTAAATCTGAGACATATGTTAAGGATGGAATGTAATTAGATTTAGAATTGTGATTTAGAATTGTGTTGGTCTGTGTCCCTCCCACACCTTGGTACAGCTCAGCTCTTGGACCAGTTAATCCATGGATCATGGGCATGACACTATGTGCATACTAAATAATGTTGAAGCTCACTAAAATGCTTATGACACCAAATACTGTATATAGCAGCAGTTTTTGTAATGTTAACTCCATGCTTTTTCATTGTTGTACTATAAAATAACAAAGGTCCTTATGCCCTGATGGATGTTTAGCTATGAACTAACTTTTGTGAACAGGAGCCCTTTACTGGGGAGAGGAAGATTTTATGAATTGGCTCGCAAAATTTCAGCTCTAGCTGGAAGCTAGTGTCATCTCTTTCGAAAGAGGAATGTAAATGAAGGAAATCGAAAATGCAAATGAAGCACAGATTTACAAATCTCATGCTTCATTTGCATAATCGCATCCGATCGCTTTTTCGAAAAAGGTTATTTTAAAAAAAAGCAGTCTAGACGGTGTTCTTTAAAAAAAAAAAACCTTTTCAAAAGAACCCTTATTCCTGAAAAAATGAGGTTTACAGGGTTCTAGATTGCTTTCTTTTAAAATAACCTTTTTCAAAAAAGTGATCGGACACGATTATGCAGATGAAGTGTGAGATTTGTAAATCTGCACTTCATTTGCATTTTCAATTTCCTTCATTTACATTCCTCTTTCGAAAGCCCCTCGAGTCCCCTGGCCCTCGCAGGGAGCATGACTAGAGCTTCCTACTCCGCCTCCGCAACACCTTCTCTCACCTCCTCCACTGAGGGGGGTCCCCTACTCACCCACTATCCTGTTCCACACCGCTCCCCTTCCTCAGCGTCAGCCCGCCGCTTTTCAATTATCCTGCCGAACCGGAGGGTGATGTCATCCACCCGCGTCCTGGTGGTGCCTCCGGTGACATCCTGGCCTTCACACGCTCCCCGCCATCCCTGGGGAGTTTGCCCCGGCTCTCCAGAGTTCGGGGCCAGAGCGCCCCATCACAGAGGGGTTGTGGTGGGAAAGGGATATTGGAGCAAGCCAGAGGCCCCTAGGGGGGAAGCTCTGGGGAGAGTTACTGGGGTCCTTGAGAGAAACTCTTCCTCAGGGCCTCCCGGATGCACACCCAAGCCTGATGGTCCTGGCAGATGGCAATTGTCCGCAGCTGCTCAAAGGGTCTCCCCTTGCAGCCAGCCTCTGCCCCCCAACCCAGGAAGAAGGCCTCCCCCTTCCTCTCCATAATGTTGTGGAGGACACAACACACCATGACCACCTTGGGGATGTTGTGCTCCCACACATCTGGGCGGGTCAGAGGCACCTGAACCATGCCTTGAGGTGGCCAAAGGTGCACTCTACTTATATCCTCGCCCAGCTGAGGGTAGGAGTTAAATTAGTTCCTGCTGGGTCCAGGTGTCCGGTGTACGGCTTCAAGGGGTAGGCCTCATCCTCCATGATGCACAGTGGCATCTGCACATCCCCAACTGCAAAGTCACAGCAGGGGAAGAATGTGCCCGCCTCCAGCTTCCTGTAGAGGCTTGAGTTTTGAAAGACGCACGTGTCATGCACCCTGCCCGACCACCCGACAAAAATGTCAGTAAAATGTCCACAGATCAGGATGTAGGTCCATCTATGGCTCCACCGCAGTTCGGGAACTCCAGGGAAGCAAATCCAGCCATGATCAGGTCCAGGTTTCCCAGGTGGATGACCCTGCACAGCAGGATGGAGTTGATGGCCCTTACAACCTGCAGAAGGAGACAAACAAACACACAAAACAGAGAATGAGAGGGAGTGCCTGAGCCCTTGGGAGGTACCCGCCCTCCTCTCTTTCCTCCCCAAAACAACCCCATCAGCCACCCCCTATGAGGCCACCCCCACAGCAGCAGGGCTGTATGAGGGTGGGATAGCAAAACCCTCCTGGGGGACAGGGGTTCCCCCACAGGTCCCCTTGCCCCCCAACCTCCCCTTTCCCGAGGGTCCCCCTTTTCTAGGACTCTCCCCCACACACCAGGGACTGCAGCCCGAGCGTGCCTTATTTCAATGAGGAGGGCCCCGATGGTGGACTTCCCCACTCCGAACTGGTTGCCCACTGACCGGTAACTGTTGGGAGTGGTGAGCTTCTAGACAGCAGTTGCGACCCACTTCTCCAGGGGGATGGCGGGCCACAGTGGGTGTCGCGTCGTCAGAGGGCGGGGGTGAGCCAGGCACACAGCTCCAAAAAGGTGGCCTTCCGCATGCAGAAGTTTTGGAGCCACTGCTGGGCGTTCCACCGCTCCAGGACCAGCCGGTCTCACCAGTCGGAATTTGTGTCCAGCCTCCAAAAACGCCTCTCCACTGTGGTGTGCAATTGCACGGATCTGGCTCTCACACACAGGGAGACGGTCTCAAGAACGAGCTCGGAGTCTAGCTCATGCAGGGCCAAGAAGGCAGCCTGCACAAACTGCTGCAGAAACTGCCTTCTTGTGGGGCCATTGCATGCCAAGGGCAGCTCCGGCTCCATGGCACAAAGAAAAATGCTGTGGTATCCAAACAAGCTGGGCAACCAAAGCAGGCAATGCAAGAGCTTTGCTGTCCTCTCGAAGAGGTAGGCAAGCACGCAGCAGAAGCAGAGAAACGGCTGTCCGGGGGGGTTCCTTTAAGCACGTGTCTCAGCTAGGCTTCGGCAACAGCACTTGGAAGCAACTGGTGACCTAAAGCCCTGCCTGAACTGGTTCTGGGTGTTCTTGTATGTGAGATAGCATCCAATCAGTGTGGATACTATCTTTCGAAAGAGCAGATCGCTTTTTCGATGCGCTTTGGCACTGTTGACGCTCTCTTTCACAAGAAGTTTTTCCAGAAGATATCTTCTGAAAAAAGCTTCTTCCAAAAGAAGCCTACAGTCTAGACGTAGCCTAATGTTGTGTGGCCTTGGGGAAGTCACCCAACATCTCTGCTTCAGTTTTCCCATCTTTGAAACAGGGAAGTATCTCTTCCTGGGGATGTGGAGATTCATTAGTTAAAATTTAGAATGCTTTGTAAATTGAGACATTATACTTAATCTCAAAGCATTTTGCAAACATTCATGAGCTAAGCCTCTGAGAACATGCTGTAACACTACACCCCATATTCTTCATAGAAATATTGTTATAACATCATTATAGCATAATTAAGATGTGTTTTATGCAAGACAGATCTTGTGAGATATCACGGGAAAGGTTAAGATTTACTGAATATGATTATCCTATTTGTATGCATGTATCATTTTTGTATCTAAAGTTAGGAATATTGACTATACATGTGTACTAAAAAGTATTTTTACCTGGGGAATTCCCACCAGACAAAATGCAATCAATCTGGCTGTCTAGCTGGAAACAAGTCAATTGACTGTTAGGGAAGAACGCTAGGTCTTTGGAGACGCTAATCTCCCACCTTCCTAGGATGCTACAAACAGCCTTTGACCCATGGCTGCTTTGACATTGCAGGGTCTTGCGATCATGTGACCTGGTACTGGACTCCATGAAAGAATGCTATTATTTTTCTGTGGCGGGGAAGGAAACACACTGGAAAACAAAGGGTTGCCAACATATGTAAAAACCTAATTAAGGATGGGAGAAAGCTATGAAAATTTTTTGTTCTTCACTGATGACTGCTGAAAAAATCTAAGAAACAAAGATGGGGGTGCAAGTGAGGGAGGAGGAAAGTTGAGCTGAATAAGATGTCTGGCCTGTGAAAGAAATATCTGTACTTTTAAACTTCAAGCAAGAGCAGCTTGCCTTCAAGAACCTCTGCAAATGCTTAAAGTAAATAACATTTAGGATGAAAAATTACTACTTGTAACCAGTTTCTTTAGTATCTAAGCTTATATTGCCTTCTTGTTCTATTTGTTGAGTTATCTGCTTTGATCTGTTTGCTATCCTTATAGTTACTTAACATTTTTGTAGGTAATAAACTTGTTGCTTTCTCCACACTAGTTTATGGGATTCATAACTGGGGGGGGAAAGAAGGAGCTGTGCATATCTTCCTCCACGCTGAGGGAGGGAGTGAATTTCATGAGCTTATGCTGTATGGTTCTATTTGTAGTGCAATATGGTACAGTTTTGGGTTTACACTTCAGAGTGGATGTGCACTTGAATGCTGGACAATTCCTTGGCTGAAGGAATGCAGTGCTGATTTCAGCGTGTATGGCTTTCTGCAGTTGGGAGTGTCCCTACCTATGTGTGTGCTGGTGGAGGTTTGAGCCCTGGTTCAGTAGTGTAAGGGATCTCAAACTGGTGGAACAAAAGGGCTCTGTGCTATACCCAGTACATCACGTGGCCCCCTGGAGGAGGGGGATAACCCTCACACACACATGCCTAGGAGGAAGGGTAACAGTGTTTCTATTTAATGGATGAGGAGAGTGAGGCACAGTGAAATTAAGACCAGCATTTTAAATTCTAGGGACTAAATTAGGCATCTTAATAAGTAACCTGATCTTCACAGGTGCCAAGTACCTGCAGTCCACATTGAAATCTGTAGGTTCCAGAAAATTAGGCTAGTAATTTAGGGTGTCTAAATATGGATTTAGGTGTATAACTTTAGTCATCCAAATTTGAAAGTGTTGAGGAGGATTCTACAGAAAACATGTGGGATACCCAGGAATAGAACCCAAATCCTCTGAGTCTCACTTCTCTGTCATAACAAGATCACTTTTCTTTGAATGCTCAGTTCACAATAGACTAACAAAACATGTAGATGGTATCATGAGCTTTCGTGGGCACAACCCACTTCTTCAGATAGATACTATCTGAAGAAGTGGGTTGTGCCCACGAAAGCTCATGATACCATCTACATGTTTTGTTAGTCTTTACGGTGCTACTAGACTATTTGTTGTTTTTTAAGTTTTCCCTGTTACAGACTAACTCAGCTACCCCTCTGAAGCTTTTTTTTCACAATAGAGTTATAAATCTCTCAAACAAAGAGCTTGTACTGGAAATCTAGACATCAGCCTAACTACAGCTGTACAAATGGCTCCAATCTTAAAACATAGCACAGATTAACCTAGTATCCAGTGAGCTACTTTTGGTGAGGTATTATTTAGCATTGAATGATCTTTTCCTTTTTACTTTCTTTCTATGCATTATCAATAAAAATGAATCCAAGATTAGCTGAAGTCACAATATTCTGGTGCAGCTGATATTAACCTTACAGTAAAAATATATATAACACAATGTGTGCTATTCATAAATTTTACATTACATATCCTGTCTCCTTCCCTATGCAGAGGACAGGGGGACCTAAAAGTGGTAGAAGCAGAGAGGTTCTGTGTCACAAAGGTAGGGGCAAGGTTTTGGGAGCTGTGTAGATCCCTTGTTTGCTGTGAAGGAAAGCTCTGAAGATGCTCCTTACCCTCAAGCAGTACAGGTAGGGCAGAAGAAGATTAGGAGCTGTGTCAATGGATTTGTGACTACCTAAATCCATGGCCATATTCTTCCCATGGTGGAAGAATACAGTACCCATGGGGAGATATTGCAGCTGCAAAGTTGTAGTAGTAGTCAGGAAGTGGCTTTGCTACTGCACCTCAGCCTTGGGGAGCAGCTTCCTATCCCCAACCTATTTAGATGACTTGTGTGCTTTCAGTACAATTTGGCTCTATTAAAGGGTAGCTTTTCTTTCCCCTTCAAACTCAATATTCTTAGATTTTAATCTGTATCCCACTGTCATAGCAGCCATTTCTAATGCACTGGAATTTCAAAACTTCTTTTACTACCAATGATATCTTAGGTTTTATTTCTCTCTCTGTCTCTTTCTAAGTCAGATGTTAGATAGGAGTGTGTGTGCACATTCAGATGAAAGACCTTCATAGGTGAGCAGTGAGGATGGGGGGGACTTTGCAAAACCACTGGAAAATAAAAGGGAAGGAGGAGTACAGCCAATGCCCCTGTGCCACCAAGAGGTAATGATGCCCTAATGGCACCAAGCTGCAATAAAATGCTGATGCGGCAAAGAGGGACAGAAAGTCGAAGGCCATCCCGTGGGGAAGGAGCTGGGAGACAGGAACAATATAGTGATTTGGAATTCCAATAAGTCGGAGCTGGAACAGAAAGAGAGACAGGCTGTGTAAGCAATAGTGTTACAAGTGTAAGCTGCCTTTGTATCTTGCCAGCCTATATTTATTATGTTTAGCTGTCATAAACAGTAGACATGAAGCCAAACTCTGCCCTCACTCTCTAGTAACACCACTGAATGCACTAGTGGGTGGTAAAAGTGTGAAGACAGAATGAGGCTGCGGGGTGTGAGATGCCAGCCCATTGACTGTGTGACATTACTATTACTTGAATTCTTTTTTCCTACACTAGAGTAGAAAATATGTGATTTTTCTGGAGTTCCCTAAGATGTCTGCGAAGAATCACTTACCTGACAGACTCCATTCTTTCCTGCTATTGCCCAGCAATTTATATACCCCACTTCACTGCATTTAAGTGCCCAGCCCCTCATTTTGTGGATGCCTTCATGTACACTGATCTGCTGCTTCTGTGGAAGTGGTACACTCCAGTTCACTGTTTTGCCTCAGTTCAGCACACTTCTTAGCACAAGGCATTTAGACATGTCTAAAGTAAAACCAAACTGAAGTTCATTTATCAGAGCTTGAGATGGAGATTCAAATTAAAGCAAGTGTATGGATTGGAAACATAAGGTGACAACAGAAGAAAAACAAACAATGAATAGCCTATACTTATTACCTTATTAGACAGCAAAGTAATGTATTTCTCACTCAATGGTCAGTCCTTGCAGTACTTTTCCAGTTTAGAGAGCTGGGATCCACCTACCAAGAGAGAGCCCTGCTGGTAGAGTTTCTTTTCTGTAATGGATAACAATCTATGCTATTTTTTCTGCTCCTGTACATTTACAGGTAATTGTCTCTTAGCCCAGAGCACTCCTTCTTCAGAGAATTCTCCTGGGGTTGGTTTGCTGTAAATGCTCAAGTCTGCACCTGGTCCAAAAAGTAAAAAATGTGCTGTCTCCACAGATGTTTGTTGTTTCTAATGCTGATTGAGCTAATCCTGAGCTAGTCACATAAGGCATATCTCTGAAACTGTTTCCTTATATAAACATCTTGCAGTAAACCATGATGATCTTAGTTTTCAGCAGAAGCCACAAACAGCCCATCTTGGTGAAATATGGAGAAGCTGGTTGGGTGTAAGGGTAGTATACTTGCCTGGGTATGTTTGCCTCACAGCATGGCTAGTGGGAGAGCAAATGAATTGGCTGGAGTGGAGACCAGGCATTGTGACATGCTTGTCAGTCTACAAGAGCTTTAAAGTTTTGATAGACCAACATGAAACCAAATGCTCTCCTCCATGTGACACCATGGAACTGGATGAGTGCAAGGGCAGGTAAGAGTCCCTCCAAGACCTGGAAGGCAAGAGAGCTGTGTAGTGTGCTCGTCTCCTCAAGTGATCATGGGAGGCACTCTGTGTGGGTAAGGCACAGCAGGAGAGGAGCAGAGCCATGGAACTATCACGGTGTGCTGCAAAACCAGGTAGGCTTCTCATCAGAAAACCATAGGCAATAGTACGGGCCTAGCCCAGCATTAATTCTCCTTCTGGGGCTTCTATGCCATCTCTTGCAGGGATGAAAGGGTGAGTGGGCCAATGGCAGCCTGGCTATGTGAGGTTTGTGGGCTTCGTGCAGTTTTTCATATCCCCCACACTCCCTAGGGGACCATGAGGTAGCAGCTCCCCATGATGTAACTTGTGGAGTGGTTTCTCAGCAGGAAGGGATCATGTGGACAAACAGATTTTTATTTTTCAAGGTTTGCATGAGTACTGAAGATGCTGCATGAACCTTATGATTTATACATCTCCTAATTCAACAGGCTATGACAAATACTGATTCCAGGGCTGTCCAAGCTGTCATCCCTTCCCCCCCCCCCCCCCCACTTCCATTCCATCTGAATGACATTTCTCTTCCTCCAGCTGCCGTAACCCTTCTGCATCCCCCTAACAGCAGCACTGCCTGGCTATCTGATTCTCCCCACTTCCAGTGTGCAATTGTAACTACCACCAGGCAAATTTGAACCTGGGACCTCAGTGTAGGAGCCTCCACAGCTTGAGCTATAAAGCCATCTGGTGTCAGCATAGGCTATAGAGCTCTCTCATTCTTAACTCTTGCTGTAAGTGGTCTAAGTGCCACTACGTGGGACAGTGAACCACACTGGGTATGTGGGTTACAAATGCAGTGTCATATACTCTTACTCTTTGTCACAGGAACACCTGAAAGCTAGGACCGGCCCAACTAATGACTGAAGAATGAGCGCCAGTGGTTTCAAAGTGTCTTAATGTCTAGCAACTAAGATTTGTATTTCACTCCTAAATTGGCACCAGAAACAGCACAGTCATGTCCTGAGCACCACCTTCAAGCCAGACATCACCCTGCAGCACCTTGCCTCTGTTTCCCTTTCCCCTAAGCATGGCACACTCCACAGTATTTCTAACAAAACTACCCCTTCTTGCTGGGATCTAGTTTATTTAATCTTGCACGCAGGCTCCACTGGCTCTCAGTTGTTCCTTTGATTCACCTTTAACTGATTCAGTCATGCTTGCAACAAAGTCTGTTGTGAATAGAACTCAATGGCACAGGCAGCACCTGTTCTGTTCTTTTCATGACTTCATGCAAGAAAAAGCATATAGAATACAGATGATGTTATAGTTGACGTTGCCTGTTTACAGTATAGTGATTGGAGTCTAAATGACAATGTATACATAACTCACTGCACCAAGTCATTAGTGAAATGTGTTTTCATTCTTGCACATACCACAGTTCAGGCAGCATATACACAGGACTCGTTATACTGTTTAAAGCTGTGTTGCAGAGGTGTAATTCCCTTGCCATTCTGCCTATGGAGTGTCGGTGAGACAGACAGCATGCCTTCTGGCACGCTGGGGGCGGCGCACATAGAAGTGGCTCTTGAATCTCATTAATGGAGGTATAGCATTCATTCCATTAGCGCTGTCATGCCAGCACACTGGGGTGAGGGGTAGCGTTCTGACCACATTCCCCTCTATCCTGTAGGGATGTAATATCCCAGTTAATCAGTTAGCCAGTTAAACGTTAGGCTTGCCTGACATTTAACTGGTTATCTAACTAAAAACAGGATCTGGGCTAGGGAACACTTCAGCCCAGCTGAAGCAGTCTACAGCCTGCAGGGCTCCCACCCCCCAGCCCTGCCATGGACATGGGCTGCTCTCACCTGCTGGAGCAGCCCCTTCCTGCAGGGCGCCCAGGCCCACCATGGACAAGGCCTACTCTGGATGAGAGTAGCTTCTGTCCACAGTGGGCCCCCTACAGGGCTGAAGCATCTCCCTGCCTGGGGCAGTTAACCAGAACCAGTTAGCATTAGCCATTTAGGATGGTGCTTACAGTTTCATTGGTTAACCAGTTAACCTTTCACCTCTCATATCCTGGCCACACACTTTGTCTGGAATATCATGCCTCTGCATTGCATTTAAGGAACAAGTGCACCATGATCCCGGAAAGAAGGATATCATTCACATTCTCTACTCCTTGTGCAGTCTGACAAAACCTATCCCAACATGTAGTGTACCTCATCCCCAATAACAATGTGAAACCCAACATTTACTGTGGTCTCAAGTGAACTCGCTCAGGAAAATAATAAAAGACAAAAACAGCACATCACCCGTGAGTGAACATTTTTCACAAAGCAACCACTCCATAGCTTACCTCTCAGCCCTCATCCTCGAAGGAAACCCACACAACACCTTCAAAAACTGAGCTTGGGAGCCAACATTCATAATTTAGCTTGATAATAAAAAAACAGGACTGAACAGAGTGACTTGATTTATGGCATTATTACCACAATCAATAAGCCACTTAACCATCCTGCTCTAGCTTTCTCCCTTCTACACTTCCCTTCTCCCCCTTCCATGACAGGAGAGATGTTAACAGGCTTCTTCATCTTGAATGGTCCCTTGAAATGTGTTAACTGCTTATGCTACACAGTCTATTCCACCGTGTATTTAGCTGCGACACTGAGTACCTTTCCCAGATTTGAAGAAGAGCGGGGTGTAAGCTCAAAACTCTGTCTCTCTCCAACAGAATCTGATCCAATAAAAGATATTACCTCAGCCCCTTTATCCTCAATAATAATATTCAGGTTGTTTTTCACCCTCCCTGTAATTTGCAGGAATCACCCCAGTGCTGACCTTCATGAATAAACTGTTTGTATATTTGAGACTGTACATTCCCAATCACTTTTTTCAAGTTACGATTTTTATTCTCACTGTTGTTTGTAGGAATATAAAATACCCTTGTCAATAATACAGTACTGTGCCATATTTCATATTGTTATGTGATATAAATGATGCCCATGTTTTCCTGACCTGAAATCACATCACTGTCTCATTGTTGAAAGAAATGTTTACAATTCATGTATTCTGTTTAGTTTCTGTCATAAAAATTCATGAGCCTGAGCACTATGTGATATAAACCTGGGTTGTCCCTGTGATGGTTGTTGTGGTACCCAGCACTGTGAGTCACCTTGTAAACCCTGCCTCCCCAGCCCTGCTCCTGGCATGAAAGTCTTGCTTGTGCTTAGGCACCCAGGCAGCTCTGAGCTATGCAGCTATGTCTAAACTACAGTGCTCTTTCGGGATACTGGAAGTACCGGTCTCCCAAAATAGCTATTCTGCAATTTTTGAGTGCACCTGTTATTTCAAAATATAAGGGGGCTTGCTATTCCGATATCCCTGTAAACCTCATTCCACAAGGAGTAAGGGACATTT
Source organism: Pelochelys cantorii (assembly GCA_032595735.1). Classification (NCBI taxonomy): domain Eukaryota; kingdom Metazoa; phylum Chordata; order Testudines; family Trionychidae; genus Pelochelys; species Pelochelys cantorii. The sequence goes on along the minus strand of CM064326.1, from coordinate 323,052,929 downwards.
CAGAATAGCGATGTATTTCAAAATAAGTGCTGTGTAGACAGCGCCAAATTTTGAAATAAGCTATTTCGAAATAACATCAAAATAGATACACAATTTGCATAGCTCAAATTGCGTATCTTATTTCTATCTATGGTGCAGTGTAGACGTACCCTGCCAGTCCCTACTTTGCCCAGCAGGTTAACAATAGGTATTTCCTAGTCACAGAGCCCCTTTGAAGTGTTCCCCTGTAGTGTTCAGCCACTTAGCCACTGAAAACCTGCACTGCCAGTCTCCAAAAGACCAGCATACGGTCCTGAGGCTTATATGTCCTATATACTGCGTCCGTGTTGATGTCACATCTCTTCACCGACTTCAGTTTGGAGTATGTAAATGGGTATCCACTGTGTTCACTTACAATACTTAATTTATATCCTGACAGAGTGATAGGTGAATAAACAGCCCTTGTCTAACAAATCTTGTGTTTTCTGCTGGTGACTCAACTTGATATAGACTTAATAACATATTTTTAGTATATATGCATTCCTCTGTACTTATTATTGTGCATACATTTCACAATATTAATGACCAGTGTAACCCTAGTTTTCATTTAAACCTCACATGACATTTTTTGGTGAACCAGAACATATGTACCAATAGTCACACCAGAGTGTGAGTATCAACCTTAGGGCAAACTGTTAAAAACCAGAGTACAAACCAATGTTCCCTTTAATTGTTTCCATTTGGGTGCAGAATAAATTTTGTTGTGTGCACCAAAGCTTGTGTGGATGTACACAAGTAAAAACACATGCTGCTGGCTGTGGAACTCTGCTAATCATCTGGGCAGCATTTTAATCTTTTCTGGGTGGCTATCCCAGTGCTCAATTTACAGGGAACACTGGTACAAACTCCAAATTGGTTTTGAGTTCTAAACTTAGATGTTGCTAACAGACTGCACCAAATGTAAAATCTTCAGGCGCTTTAACAGCATTAACATAGAGTAACAGATAGTCCTCTTGGTTACTCCAGTCTGTCTTGCTACACAGATGAGCATATTCCTGTAATGGACCCTCAAATTAAGAAGCACAGCAATTGTCAGGTTACTCCTAATCCCAAAGGATTTATTGTGTTTTAGTATCCTATAGTAAATTATATGAGGACTAATTAAAGAGGAAAAGGAAATTAGAGAATTATTTACAAGACTGAAATAAGTAATCACAGACACATGAATGAATTAGTCTTGGGTTTCAAGAAGGCAATACAGGCTTCTATAAATCAGCAAACTATGTTTGTACTTTAGGGCATATCTACACAACAGGGCTAAACCCAAAACATGCTATGCAACTTCAGTTTACGTCATTTGTGTATCTTAAGTCAAAATAGCTTATTTCGGCTTTTGGTGCTTTCTACACAGCAGGAAGTCCAAGGAAGAGCACTCTTCCTCCAACTTCCCTTACTCCTTATAAAATGAGGGTTACAGGAGTTGGAGTAAGAAGTCCTCCAGCTTGACATAATGTCAAAATAATTTTGATATAACTGCTTGTAGTGTAGACGCAGATTATATTATTTCAGAACAACATTAGTTATTCTGAAATAACACTGCAGTGTAGACATAACCTTAGGGATAACTCAGGTTAAGCAGCTCAGCTCTTTTGCTTGTGCTTAGAAACACTTGCCTCCCCACCACAGTGTTCCAGCACTGTAGAGATCCTTATTTCCTTTGGTTTGGGGTTTTCATAATGCTCCTGGCACATGCACACGATAAACTTAACAGTAACAAGTCACCGGGATCAGATGGCATTCACCCAAGAGTTCTGAAAGAACTCAAATGTGAAATTGCAGAACTATTAACTGTGGTTTGTAACCTATCCTTTAAATCAGCTTCCGTACGTAATGACTGGAAGATAGCTAATGTGATGCCAATATTTAAAAAGGTGATCTAGAGGTGATCCTGGCAATTACAGACCAGTAAGTCTAATGTCAGTACCGGGCAAATTAGTTGAAACTATAGTAAATAATAAAATTGCCAGACACATAGATGAACATAATTTGTTAGGGGAAGTCAACATGGTTTCTGTAAAGCGAAATCATGCCTTACTAATCTACTAGAATTCTTTAAGGGGTCAACAAACATGTGGACAAGGGGGATCCAGTGGATACAGTATACTTAGATTTCCAGAAAGCATTTGACAAGGTCCCTCACTGAAGGCTCTTAAGTAAAGTAAGTTGTCATGGGATAAGTGGGAAGGTCCTTTCATGGATTGATAACTGGTTAAAGGCAGGAAACAAAGGGTAGGAACAAATGGTAAGTTTTCAGAATGGTGAGAGGTTCCCCAAGAGTCTGTCCTGGAACCAATCCTGTTCAACTTATTTATTAATGATCTAGAGGAAGGAATAAACAGTGAAGTGGCAAAATACATATAATATGATGGGGACTAATTTAGCTCCAGCTACTCAAGAGAGATCTTAGAGTCATTGTGGATAGTTCTCTGAACATATCTACTCAATGTGCAGTGGCAGTCAAAAAAGCAAATAGAATGTTAGGAATCATTAAAAAAAGGGATAGAGAATAAGACAGAAAATACTTGAATACTCTGTACAGATGTGGTTGCCTCATTTCAAAAAAGATATATTGGAATTGGAAAAGGTTTAGAAAAGGGCAACAAAAATGATTAGGGGTTTGGAACAGGTCCCATATGAAGAGAGATTAAAAAGACTTGGACTTTTCATCTTAGAAAAGAGGAGACTAAGGGGGGGATATGATAGAGATCTATAAAATCATGACTGCTGTGGGAAAAGTAAATAACTTTTTCTTATTTACTTATTCCCACAATATAAGAACTAGGAGTCACCAAATGAAATTAATAGGCAGCAGGTTTAAAACAAACAAAGGAAGTTTTTCTTCACTCAGTGCATAGTCAACCTCTGGAACTCCTTGCCAGAGGATGTAGTGAAGACTAGGACTTTAACAGGGTTCAAAAAAGAACTAGGTAGATTCATTTAGGTTCATCAATGGCTATTAGCAAGGGTGGGTAGGAATGGTGTCCCTAGCCTCTGCTTGTCTGTAAATGGGTGACAGGAGAGGGATCACGTAAGGATTACTTGTTGTGTTCCCTCCCTCTGCAGCATCTGGTATTGGCCACTGTCAGCAGACAGGATACTAGGCTAGATGGACCATTGGTCTGATCCAGTATGGCCGTTCTTATGTTCTAAGCTTCAGTGGGAGAAGTCCACTTGCATGACTCATCTTCCTGAGGAGGACAGCAGAACAATGAGTCTTTTATCCTTTTGTTGATGGCTTCTTAATCCAGACGTAGGTAGTTTCCAGTTGTAAATCTTCCTATAGTGCCTCTGGCACTGATGGGTCTCCTCCTTCAGCAGGAGCCTAGCAATTTTTGTGAAAGAGCAGCTCTTCGCTCTAATAAATATCTTTCTTCTGCATGGCAAGTCATATAGTTATAGAGGATCTCAGTACAACTGGTCAAATATTATGTTACAATATGAAACACCTATATTATCAATAAGATTATTGCATGCAGCAACTGGAAGCATTCAACAGAGTCTAAACACTTTCTTGTAATTAGAGGGTATGTCTCGACTACATGCCTCTGCCGACAGAGGTGTGTAAATTAGACTACCCGACATAGTCAATGAAGCGGGGATTTAAATATCCCCCGCTTCATTAAAATAAAAATGGCCACCGCGTTGCGCCGATTCAGCTGATTGACAGCACAGCGCGGTAGTCAAGACGCGGATCGGTCAACAGGGAACGCCTTTGTCGACCGCTCCTGTAAACCTCGTTTCACGAGGCATAAGGGAGTGGTCAACAAAGGTGTTCCCTGAGTACCGACCCGCATTTTAATGAAGCAGGGGATATTTAAATCCCCACTTCATTGACTATGTCGGGTAGTCTAATTTACATGCCTCTGTCAGCAGAGGCATGTAGTCTAGACATACCCCTAATGTCTATTTTATCAATGTTAACTCACAAGTGAGCCAGACATATTCCAGCTAGGCTTCTCTCTGGCTATGTCTACACTACCAGGTTAATTAAAAAAAAATGTTTCAAAATAATAACTCCCTGTGGTGGCACATGCACCCCCAGCCCTGGGCTGTGGGTACCCAGGTGTGCAAGCACCACCTGGCCTGGCTGCAGGGTCATCTGTGGCCTCTTTCAGTCTGTAAAAAATAACACATGGTCTAGGGTAGGTTAGCTTAATGCTAAAGTCAATAATGTTAGCTCTTGTCTCAGGGCAGTATGGCCTTACAACCAGAGTCAATAGTCAGCCCTTGTCTCAGGGTAGTGCAGCCTAATGGCCAGAATCAATGGTTAGCCATTATCTCCATGCCATACAGCCTAAGGGCCAGAATCGATAACAGGGGGATGACCCTTAATTCAAGACAACATGGCCTACCAGCCAGAGTCAATATTAAGTGGCCCTTTAACACAAGGTGACACAGTCTGTTAGAGTCAATAACAGGTGGCAACAGCCTCAGTAGGGGGACCTGGGTCCAGTCTTCTCCACTGGGTCCCAACCCAGGGCCTTATGAGCAGCAGAGTATTCTACTGCTTGCTCAGCAGGGAATCCAGCCAAAACACACTGAGCTTACCTGGGTGGGAGAAACTACTCCAGCACCCTTCCTGGATCACTTCCTACCCGTGCTGGTGGGGCAGAGTGCCACACAATCCCAAGGTCTTCTGATTCCCTGTCAGCTGCTTCTCCCTGGGGCTCCTCTGGTGTGAGTAACTTGCTATTGTCTCCGGTTCCCTCTGTCTAGGTCCCTGGCTGGTGCAGCTCTGGAGGGAGGTCCTTCCCCTTCAGTGGCCAGCCCAGACAGAGCTGCTCTCCTGCCTTTTATACTGCCCCAGCATTTGGAGCATGCCCAATCTGGGTGTAGGGGTGGGACTTAATCTGCCCACAGAGTTTTAACCACCTCCTGTTTCAGTGCAGGGTATGCACGGCCCATCACACTCCCAAGATTACGATTTAAAAAGAGCATGTCCACACTACAGGGAAGCCTCAAAATTAGTCCGAGGCATGCTCCCTCAGTGTGGACATGCTATCTTGACTTAGAGCCCCAGGAAGCACTGGGGAGTAATCATTCTGAATGACTTTGTAGAGAAGTTATTTCAAAGTAACAGCAGCTGAGGGTCCGCACTAACCCTATTTCGAAATAGCAATTTCAAAATAGGTGCTATTCCTCATAGAATGAGGGGTTATTATTTCAAAATAACATGCCCATTATTTCAAAATATTTTCTAAATAATGGGTTTGCTGTGTGAACGCTCTGCTTGTTATTTCAAAATAAGGGGAGTTATTTCAAAATAACTCTGTAGTGTGGACATGCCTTCATTGTCCAGTTGAGACATGGGGATCTTGGCATGAGCTGGCACTTTGCCTACCAACATCACAAGCAGAATCAGGACTTTCCTGGAATCCCCTTGCCCGCTGGTATTAAGAGGATTTGTAGGTCACATTCACATAGTGACCTATGTTTTGAAAGTTACAACCTTTAGTCAGATTAGGGAGATTTTCATCAGCACAAATGACATTTAGGCACCTGACTCCCATTAGCTTTCAAGGGATGTATAGTTGGGATTTCATTTTCCCTTTTCTTGGCTGTTGAGTCTGCATAACTGCTTACATTCTGTTAATTAGTATGCCTGGTTCGGTAATTTAGAGCATGTTGATCCAACCCTTAGAGATATGCATTGTTTGGATAATATTTCAGGTTTGAGGAACTGCTTTTTCAAATGTGATATGTGTTATTACTTCTGTTATGTTCCACATAGACTATATATATTTTACTTCAGAACTGAAAGTCCTCCTTTTGGGGTAATGCTGTGCTGCATACAGTAAAACAAAATTTTGATTCTTGGAACTTTTCCATCCCATGTTAACATATTTAGTAGTGCATGTGCATTGGTAAATAAATCAGTTGGGAGACTTTCGAAGATGTATAGGCATCTTTGAAGCATTATTTTAGACTATCCTATTCTGCTGAGCATGGATATTGGAAATTTAGTTAGAACACCTTCCCTTTCTTCCCCTACCCTGTGCCATTTAAAACTGTGATTAAGTTATGTTCATATAGATGCTTGGCTGATCTATGAAGAATAATGTGCACACCTTTAATCTATTCTTGGGCCCATTTAAAAGATAAGTATGACACTTCATCATCTCTTTTATGAATGGAGGTAGTGATAGCTCTGATTCAGCGCAAGTGATAGATATGCCATATTATTGACCAAACCATTAGATTGTACTCAGTGAGCCTGGCAGGGTTTGACCTGGATTTGTGATGTAAAACAATGGTGTGATTGATTATTTTTTTGTGTTGTGGCAGTACTTACAATGTTCTGGGTGTGGTACAAGCTTATAGAAAGATGTAGTCCCTACCCTGAAGAATTTACAAGCTAAGATGACAAGCAATAGAATGAAGGATGAGGGAGAGCTATAAAATGTAGAATCATAGGTGGCTTCCTTTTCTTTTCTTTTCTTTTCTTTTCTTTTCTTTTCTTTTCTTTTCAATATTAGTACCTACTATTCCCAAACTCCCATTTACTCAGCTATTATTATTGGACTATTGTTATCACTGTAGAAGGGAGTTTTAGAGGAATTTGAAAGAGGAAATAGTAACTTTGCAGAATTGTTCAGGGAGGATGTGTCATGTGCAAGGGATGGTGGCATCAAGTGGCTGAACTATTTTAATGTGTTTTAATAACTTAAGACATTGGATTTGTCAAGAACTTTTACCTCCCTTGGAAAAAGATAGAAGTAGCATTCATAATTCTATTGTGAAAATGAATCATGGGATGTTTTATTTCCTTACCTTTTGTGGACTAGATCTAATAATCCACCATCTAGATGAATCAAAGTGCTGAACTGACTGCATGATATGATTTTTTAAATGCTCCTCTTCTTCCCCAAGGATCTTTACCTGTGGATTCCAATAGAGACCAAGTTCTTGCTTCTTTCAATCAATATCTGTTGGTGGATAATGATAAACACCATGAGATGCTATCTGAGTCTATTGGTATGCAGATAGTATCCAACTCAATTTATCCTCAATAAATGTGAAAATGTGATTCTTGAATAAAGCAAGGACCTGGATGAAGAGAGGGACTGACTTACTGTGAACTCTTCATCTCAGCATCCTATCCGCTATATTGGCTTCCAGTCATATTCTAGGTCCATTACAAGGTCCTTATCCTTATGCTGAACTACTCCCCAAAGTCATTCAGAGTAATTACTCCCCAGTGCTTCCTGGGGCTCTAAGTTGAGGTAGTGTGTCCACATTAAGGGAGCCTGTCTCAGACTAATTTTGAGGCTTCCCTGTACTGTGGACATGCTATTTTGAAATAGTTACTTTGAGATGTGTTTGCTGTGCTTAGGTAGGGAGCCAGAAGCCAGAGAGAAATACATCATCTTTTTACAGTATGATGAATATAAACCCCAACACTTCTTTGTGTTCATTATAGCTGATTTCCGTCTCTTTTCTACCATATTTTAAATTTCTTTATGTGCAGGACCTGCATACAATCAGTTTATTTTATTATCAATTCAGATGTGATCAGTGGGTTTGTTCTATATTGTGCTGTTTGGTATTCTGCCAGTTTTGTGGCAAATAAACATTTTAATAAACATTAGGGTGTTTGGAAAGTGTATGTTGTAGATATTTATTACACATCTGGATTCATCTTTCCCCCAGTAAATGGATGTGAGTGGGAGACCTGGAAATGGAAGCAGAACTGTTAGCAAGATAAATAAGTGAAAGGGGACAGTGGAATCCATGGTTTTAAAAGTACGGCGCAGTATCAGAAAATGCAGCTAACAGAACTTGGAACAGAATGTCTGGGAATGAAACTAGTAAAAGGGAAGCAACTAGAGTGACAAATAAATTAAAATAAGTAAAGAAGCAATAACAGAAGTTGAGATGTACAGGTGAAGAAGGAACAAAAGGTTTAGGATTCAGGAAGTTATGGGGGGCAAGATGGAGAAAACCCTATTGCCTAGAAACCCAGGGCACAAAGTAGTGCTGCTTGGGCAAGTAAATGTGTCAGAATTCATACTTGCGTGCAAGAACATCTAGGAGTTCTGGGAATGGTCTGAGGAATATCAGGCACTGACACATTGAGCTGCCATTCAAAAGGGTGGGTGGACAGAGAGGCTGAGCAATAGGGAAAGCAAGGAGAAATGAGCTGCTACTCAGACAGGTGGGGAATGAGCCTATTTGATGTCAGCTAGATAAATAAGCCTGCAGGGAGAGGGATGGTAATAGAGAGAAATGCATTCCTTAACATGCCTGAGGGTGAATTTCAGTTGGAATACATTGTACGCTATGGCTCTGAGCAGAGATCTGGGGAAACTAAGAAGGGCAGAGTCTGGATCTGGGTTTTCAGCTACAGTCAGGTAGTTCAAATTTAGTTATCTTTGCAAGAAGGGTAAGCAATAATTTAAATATTTCAGCCAAACTCACATTAGAGCCCATGACAATTTCTAGCCTTGCAAATTTAGCATTTCCTTCTGTGTGACAGTTTGATTTGATTTTAAGAAGAATAATAAAGCTTACAAACTATAGACCACAGTTAGAGAGCTGAAAGACACGCATTTTTTTTGCCAGGGATAGTGAATTCAAGTGATAGTTTAATTTGCTGACCATGTCAGAACAGGTTTTTTAGAAAAAGAACAAGAAGCCACAATTGAATTACTTGCTGCCACTGAAATACAGAATTGGATTTGATCTTATGTTAGGAGACATTCTTTCTTCCTTAATAATTTGTTACAGCCTTTTACAATTGCAAACATAACTTCGTGCCAAGGTTGCGTTAATTAGTTTGTAAATCAATCCTTGACTTAAACACATTTGTATAAAAACAATACTCATAGACTTCTTTGAATTTTTTTTAAAACTATGAAAAATATGTGTAAGACATCTAACTAGTTTCTTCAGTATTTTAGGTAAAAATGTTTGAATCAACAGAGGATAACGCTGAATGCCCTGGATCAAATAAGAATTAATATCATGTGTCACAGAAGAATATGCTTAGGCATATGAGTGGCCTTCCCAGAGTTCATGGAAAACTAAATATTCATGGGTTTCATGTCTGGAAGATTAGACATTTTGTATAATTTGTAGAAACGATGAGGATTTTTCTGATAAGGACAGTTTTCTTGTAACTGGATGTAAGACTTTTAAAATGGATACCTTATGTGTTCATGATCATTCAGCTGCTGTGAAGTGAGTGGAAGCAGAAATTGTGTCTCTGTCCCAATAAGTTATATTGTTGTTTTGATCCATAAAATACATGATGAAGGTATCATAAATTAGTCACCTGGTTTAACTCCATTTACACAGTCAGACATAATTTCGGTTCTAGAGTCTTTGAAATAATTCTGCAGTTTGCTGGCCAACAGATCCCTTAATCTTGAATTACACTGTATTAATAATCCTAGAATGAAACACTTGATAGAGGAAATTGCAGAATTGCTTATAGCAGTGCCCCAGAATACCTAAAGAAGGCTAGGTCTATTGCTGGGCTAATTGATTGATATACTATCAGTTGTGGAGGATGGGAAAGCAGTCTCTTTGCTCTATCTGATGACATAGTAGACATAGAGTCTAGAAGAGCTGGTCATATTAAACAAGAAATTAAAATACTTTTAGGAGTTGTGGGTATCAAGCAGGAGAGCTCAAATCAAAATTGTTTGAGCAGTGGGAACAGGCAGCTCAAATAGTATGTGAGCCAAGTTTAGATGAGATACTCTCCATTTTGTTGTGAACTGTGTCAAACACAACCTTCAATGGGTTACTCTGGATCCCTAAATTATTATCCATGTAATAAAAAGTTGAAATTGATATTTTCAGATTATATTTATGTTCCAGAAGACTATTGCAACTTCAAGTTCTTGTTGATGCCTTTCAGGCATGGTAGCTGTTGGGTTACTACTCAAGGCAAATCACTGATCCAAAACCATCATTTGGTTGTCACCCATTTGGAACATATGCCTGAAACTGACTGGGTGCTGATATAGTTTGGGAACATTCTTTAGGAGATCAAGACATCAAGCTTGTGAATGTGTATTTCATGGTGGACTTAATCACCAATGTGAATGAAGTTTGTCTTTTCAAGAAGAGCATCTCTTGTTGTTTGAGGCGTTGCAAAAGCTAGACAGTGCTACACTTGAACTCACAGCACTGAAAGACAATCCAGGCCCTGATATCTGAAAACTTAGGGATAGCAAATTCAGAGGAGTAAAGATTTCTGGGTCTTTACAGGTAAAGCTGCAGAAATGGGAGTAGTATAGTCTTCATTGTCTGATAGCAGTGGTTCCCTACCTTTTTCACACCATGGACCAGCAAACCCATTTACAAACTTTTGGCAGACCGACAACAGTTTATTTGCATATTCATTATACAAATAATGAATATGCAAACAACATGTTACCATCTACCAAAAGCCTCAGCCCCCAGAGCCACTGCGAACAGCTAGCTTCAGCTCCGCCAGCCCTCTGCCCCTTAGAGCCCCCCACTACCAGACACCCCCCCCCCAGTGCCCACCCTCCCAGTGCCAGCTGTAGGCCACCTGTGATGCAGTTCCGACTCTGGCCCAGGCCAGGGCTGTCAGAGCAGCTGCAGGCCACCTGCCACGCAGCTTCGGCTCTGGCTCTGGGCGGAGCAGCCGCCACCCACCACGCGGCCTGTAGCTCCAGCCCTGGGGAAGGGCTGAGGTTAGGGCCAGGGCCACGTGGTGGCTGCCTTGCTGCTCCTGAGGCGGGACAGCCACCCACCATGTAGCTGGAGCAGCTGAGATGCCACTGCTTGGCTCTGTTGAGGAATTCAGCAGGCCTCAGAGGGAACACTGGCTGTGCGGTATTCCTCTGCCCCGGCTCTCAGAGCTGTGGCTCGGCAGCCAGCGGTTCATGGACTGCCACCGTTCCATGGACTGGCAGTTGGGAACCGCTGTCCTATAGCATCAGAGTAACAGAACATAGGTTTTCCAAAGAGGAACTTAATTGTAATAAGCCAATGCAGATACATGCAGCAGAGCACATCCCAAGTTTTAATTCAGATCTATGTGAATTGCTTGGTATAGATGTTTTGCACAACTGGAGGGCTATTCTCTACTTTCTTGAAGGAAGCCAGGAAAAACACCTGTTCATGAATATAGCGAGCACATGACAGCAACACGAGACAGAACTAGTGGAGGACTAGATGTGTGTAGTTCTGTATAATCAGACCTACCACCAGATGGATGTAAAACATACTGAATTTAAATTTTTACTTAAATTTGAACTAAATTATTTTGTAGTCTCGTTTCTGACACTCACATTGGTGGAGGGAATTTGATTTTAACCCTAAACATGTAAGACTAAGTGAGAAATGGGCATAATAAAAGAAAGGGAATAAAAGTTAAATTTCATGGCTTAGTTGTCTAAAACAGAACAAGCAAGAGGCAGAGAAATTCCTTTTCAATTAAAACATCAATAATATCTTCTCTGAATTTACGTAAGAGAATCATAGCACAGTCTGGAAATGTAGTACAGTCACATTTTCTTGTTTGACAACGAGATGTGAAGCTTTAGCTGCCCGTTGACAGATGATCAAAACATTCTTTCCAAAAACCTGATGGAGGTGGAGAGAGTTCTACATTAAAACTTACAGTGCAAGGAAAAGAGTACCTAAAGGTGGATGAAGGAGAGAAGTAAAGGTGTCTGGAGACAGTGTGGTAGGCTTTATGGATAGCAGTTTTTATTTTTCTTGAAGCAAAAACAAGGTAGTGACTTGTGTGCTTTTTCAAAGATGATGAACATAAAAAATGGTCGGATAGATTTTAAATGAGGAGGAAAAGTCCGTTGTACATCAGGAAATAAATTGAAAGGTTTGAAAGTAAAGGAGGTTGCACAGTAAATGAAAAGAAGTAAGATGAGGAAGCTTCTTGCAGATGAATTTAATGTGTTTTGTTCTTTAAGTCTGGAAACTTGGAAGACTGAAAGAAGAAAAATGTAAATGAGTATCTTGGGGTTAGTCAGTGGTACAAACTATGGACTTGATTCTCTTCTTACTGATGCAGGTGTAATACTGGAGTAACTCCTCAGAAGTGAAAGAAGTTACTTTAATGTAAAATGTCTGGTGAAAGTTTGTCTACACTAGTGACTGTACCTTTGTTCATATGCATGGTGTGCCATAACCCTCTTGTCTGCACCTAAACCCCAGAAGCATGTGTCTAAAGGTAAGTATAGTGCAAGTCAGCTAGCATGTTTGAGGTGTGTAAATACATGCCTCAACTGTGGCATGGCCCTGTTCTGTGTGCAATGTGGACAGGGGTAAACATGTGTACCAGGCCCCAATACTTCTCTGTCCCCTTGCCATAATACACTGAATCCTTTTTTCCTGACCCTTACCTAATTTATTAAAGTCCGTGTCCCCCTGCTTTCAACATAGAAGCACACTGCACTGACCACATCAGAACAACTTTCCACTGCACTCTTTACAAATCAGTGTAGGTGACAATGGAGCCAATTCCAAGACCAGCCATCTGGCCTGCTGAACTTATCTGGATGCTGATCAATTTGTCATTGGAGGACACCATCCTCCACAGCTCCTCCTGAAGTGGTAGAAACATTTCGTGGAACTTAGAGCAGGCAGGCAGTCAGCGGATCTCAGCCTAATTCCAGGAATGCATCAAGCACTTAAAATTTCCTGTACAGGAAGGTCAAAAATTCGAACAGTTGATTCAGGAATGTCTGTTGTACATGCCTCTTTCACAAAGAGCTCAACTAGGTGTTGTCAAGGGCTTCCCATATAGAGCCAGAAGAATCCACTGACGTCAGTGTCTGATGAGATGCTGATGAGGGCCAGAGTAAGGAGGTTATCAGGACCATGGAAGATGCTCCTGAAGATGCAGGGAATGAGGATCATGTGATGCTGCACTTCTTCCTGGCAGAACCAGCCTGTCTCCCAACGAGCCCAAGAAGGATTCTGAGCCATGGCAGAAATCAGAACTCCAGACTGATAAGTTACATTTAACCCCCCAGCCTCCCCACCAATATTCCCTCTTATTCTGTGTTAAATACCTGGTCTGAATATCCAGGGCATTTGAAATACTGTATGCTGACTCTTCCTCCTTGCTCATTGTTTGTGAAATGTTTAGAGATCCTCTGATAGAAAGTACAAAGTATTTATAACTGATTCTGACTCACATTGTAACCATAACCAATATGAGTAAAAGAATAATAGAGCACCAGCTGTAAGAGCGCAAAGAATGAAGCAGCTCTCTTTCATTTCTTCCAACTATCCATCAAGATTATCATGCATTAGCCTGTCCTGGTAGAACCTCATTGTCTATGATAGCCTCAACCCTGGAAATCTGCGTGTGGTCCAGGTTTCTAGTCTACTGGAGTGTGCATTAGGGAGGTTTTATAATATAGTATAGTATAGTATAGTATAGTATATTTACTTCATATTTCAGTGGCCATCAAGATTTATTGCACTTCAGGTAAAATACTGACCTTAAATTCGCCTCAGTAAATATTTACCATAGGGTCAATATATCTTGATATTCATCTCAGCAGAAGTCAATATCTTTACTTTTTATAAATGGAGGATCATTGAAAGGAATACAAAAAAGCCAAGCAAGAGTCAACTGACAATAGCATTAAGTTGTGAACTCTGAAAGAAATGATAGTGAGTGTGGAGAGGCAAATTATGAAATCCAAAGGATAATTTTAGTATTTTAAAAATATAAATAAAAATATGTGATAGATTCATTCTTTGTAGAGCAAGCATACAGAACACAACTAAAGACCCAAGAGCAGGTGTGTTTGAAAACACAGGATAGTTCAGGTACAGTATGCACTCAAGTTAGAAAATTTATATAGATTCTTTTTAGAAGGAGTTGAAAAAAGTATACAATGAGAACTATGGCTGGGGGGAAAGAAGGCCTTCATAGAACATTTATAGAATGGTTTGCCAAGGCAAAAATTCATTTGACAATGGAATCAGTGGACAAGTTCCATTCAATAAGTCATCAGAAATGTACATCCAGGTGTTCTGGGGTATTCATTCTCTCAAATGCTGCCAGTTCTCTACTTCTAATAATGGAAGAGTCACTTTTACATTGGACAGAGTCACAAGCAGCCACAAAAGCATTACACATATTTAGATTTCAGTACAATACCTATTTTATGAACTAATTGGGGAATGAGAACTTAATACAATGCAAAAGTTCATAAAATTGCACATAAGTTTGTAAATTCAATTACAATGTACCTAACGAATACTAATAAATGTATACAGTGTACCTGATTTTTCTTTAAAAAAACCGCACTTTTCTTTGACACCAAATCTCTGTCTTTTTCAAACCTGTACCTTGATTGATAGTGGAAGTATTGAAATCAAGTCCTGCCTCAATAAAATGTCTTATAACCAATCATTCATAAGATTGACATTCATAAAGTTGGGGGTTTTCTGTATAAATACATGCTGTTTCCTCCCCTCATTCGGCAGTTACTGCACCATCAGGAGATTACACAATTTCTGTCTAGGACCCAAAAGAAAGGACCACTTATCAAACTGTAAACAAGTCTTCCAACTCAAGAACTACCAAGTAGTGAAAAGTGATCTATGCAGTTTGACTATACCACAGATGTCAAATTGAAGTTATTTTAAATAGTTCCAGTCCTTTTACATAGTCTTTGTGTAGAGATGAGAGGTTAATTGATAGCTCTCTGAAGAGGGAAAATAGTAATTAAAACAAAAAAAAGTGAGGGTGTAAAACAGGACAATCTATCCCTGAAAAGAAGGAAAAGAGGCAGATTTTTCCCACTACTCAGGTTGTCTGAGATATATACAAAGTGTGCTTTTCACTTTTGCCACCCCTTACTCCCATATTTAACTGTTTACTTATCTCCATTGATAAACACTGCTTCCCTCGCTCTTATCTGAGTTTTTATTTGAAAATTGCAGAAAATAAGGCAACTTTGTATTTGGAGAGCTCTTTCTAATTCTTGGACATAATGGAAACTAATAGTACTTACAAAAGGTGAGTATAGTGGTGTTGTATCAGTATTGATTCCACAGAATATTAGAAATATAAGGTAGGTGAGGTCTTCTGTATAAACTTGAAAGATTGTGTCTTAAGAGCTCTGTGTAAGTTCAAAAGCTTGTCTCCCTCACCAACTTAATTTAGTCCAGTAAGAGATATTACCTCACCCACCTTCTTTGTAGTACTTAAAAATGAGTTACATCTAGAAAGAAAGGTGATATTTTGTTTGAATAGCTGAAATTTATATGCCAGTGCATCCATTACAGTTTTATATCTGCATAATGGGTATAAAGCTGTTATCGGCAGTATTATTTGATCAGGTTGTGTCCCTGTGTGGGCTATTGTACAAGCTGTAAAAGAGGAAAAATTAGGGAAGCGTTGGCTTTTAAGCAGTATTATGTTATGGCGATTTCATAAAACTGAATGATAGCGGATATATTGATGATATTACCTAATGGGAAGAAGCCAGAAGCTATAATTGAAGAAAACTGCTTGATATAATTAGTAATTTTAAAAATGGAAATAATTACTTTAAAAATACAAAGACTGAAAATTCTTCATAAGAATACAGGAAATATTAGTCCAGGGAGTCCCCGCTATAAGTTGCCCTGCACTAAAATCGTTGACGCTTATAGGAACTGATGTGTTATAAGATCTCCCATTCCCCACTCTTAAGTGGTGCAAAACCTCCCCCACAATTTGCACAAATGGAAGTCAACTGTGAGGAAGTTGTTTCACTATAAGTCCAAGTTTTTTTGACTATATCTTGGACTTATAGCAAGAACAGCCTGTATGTTACTAAGAAAAAGGCAAGGTCACAGATAAAATTAGCTAAAGGAACCTTTTATGAAGAGGGCAACAAGGCTGATAAAATTCTGACTTAACTTCTTAGATGGAAAGCTTTCAAGAAAGCAATTTACCATATAAAAACAGAAAGGGGATGATAAGAGATCCTAGATGTATTAAAATCTGCCCTTCAGGATTTCGGTACCAATTTTTATACACCACAGTATGCATATTTTATAGCTCAGATACAACAATGTTATTTAAAAACAACAAGGATGGCATTTCTGTCATAAGATGATGTAATAAGATTAGGGGAGTCAGTATCTTAAATAGAGATCAAAGGCTATAAACAGTTTACAATTTGAGAAAAAACAAGCCCACATTTCTATACAGCCAAAATCTGTGTAAGTTTTAGAAAAAAACTTTTAAAAAATGTATTTGCTGAAATTCTAAAAAAGAAATGCCCCCAGAAAAGATGCAGCAAGTTACTATTACACTGATTCACAGAGAAGGTAACCAGTGAGTTGACTAAGATTCTTAACAATCAGGCTGTTTTAAATATATGCTAATAAGAATGACAACAATATTAAGAGACTATAATCAAACAATTGATACTTTAAAGACCAAACAGGCATTATTATAGGGAGGCACTCATCAGATAATGTACATTGAATTGCTTTCATTCTTCCTGGTTCAAGAAACAAGAACTTGCTATGTTATCTCCTGATGCAGAGTCGAGTTGCCATTGTTAAAAGTTTGTCTTTAAACTCCTATTGATTTGGTGTCAAATTTAGAAAACAGTGAATGTGTTATGTTTAACCAGGAACTACTCCCTTTTATTAGTGATTCATACCATTGAAGAGATATGAAATAAGGATGATCTTTGTCAACACATTTGTTCTAGCAGTAAAGCTGATAGCTGGAAAAATTAGAACTCATGTAACATCTAAAGGACCCAACACTGAAACAAAACACGAAGTCTTTTATTCAGATTATATAATTAATGTACGTTATATGAATCATACCTCTTTAAAAACTGCAATATAATAATTAGTGTTTGATGAAAGGGAAAGGATGAAAATCAATAGGGAAGAATAGTATTTATAATCTGAGGTGGAATGAAACATTTTAAGAAAAACCCTAAAAAAGTGTACTTAAAAGTTTCCTTTCAAGAAAGTGAAGTAGAAACAAACTAAATAGGCACCAATTGTTCAGAAACTCAATGTGGTAAAAGTAAAAAATTTTAGGAATATACAAGTGGGATAAAATCTACATTCATTGTAAGGGGTAAAACAAATATTTGCTAACAAGAGCAGCCACATTTAATAAGCAAATACATCAGTAATAATATCAAAAATAAAACTGTCAGAAGCATATGACCTTGCCTGTGCCATGACAACATAACTCCCATTGTTTTCACTGGGAATTTTGTCTGAACAGGGACTTTTGGATTCCAGGTAACAATCTGAGATCTCCAGGATAGGTAACAGAAGGCCATATTTTACGAGCACAAAAAGAAAAATCAGTGACATGAGGTATTTTTTATAATATTGTTCATTTACCAGGGAATTGTTTTTTTCTTCTGCAGTGGTCAATTTTGGACAAATCCTGGTTCTGTAAAAATCAGTAGGAGTTTTTGCTAAACTTTGTGAATAGCTAAAAATTAAAGGAAAGAAAGAGAGGGCATATGGGGCAACAGTTGTTCCATATCTATTATAATGTATCTGGTACAGGGAGTAAGTTCCAAAGAAAATCCATTTGAGCAAGGAGCATCAAAGAATTCAAGTGAGCCATTGAATGAGCTATTAAACAGTAAATAGTCTGAGGATGAAAGTAGAAAACAGATATGAAAGGAAAAGGTTCAGATGTGATGAGCCTTATTCTGTAGCTCTTTTACCTTGTCTGTAAGGGTACGTCTAGACTACATGGCTCCGTCGACGGAGCCATGTAAAATAGTTTACTCAGGATAGTCAATGAAATGGGGATTTAAATAATCCCCGCTTCATTAAAATAAAAATGGCCGCCACGCTGTGCCGACAATCAGCTGATCCGGCACAGCACGGCTGTCTAGACATGGCATGGTCGACAGGGGAAGCCTTTGTCGACCTCTCCGGTATGCCTCGTGAAATGAGGTTTACTAGAGCGGTCGACAAAGGCTTCCCTTGTTGACCGCGCCAAGTCTAGACTGCCTCACTGTGCCGGATCAGCTGATCGTTGGTACAGCACGGCGGCCATTTTTATTTTAATGAAGCGGGGATTATTTAATCCCCGCTTCATTGACTATGCCGAGTAAACTATTTTACATGGCTCCGTCGACGGAGCTATGTAGTCTAGACGTACCCTAATTGAGTTTGGAATTCATTTTGCACAGCCCTTATTATTCATGGCTTTCCTTGCCACCATTTCCTCTGATGAGTTCAGGCTCCTATTGACTTAAATAGGAACAAGAAACAAGGGTATTATAAAATAAGGGTTTGATCCTCAGAAACATATCTTCCACTGAAGTGAACCAGAGTTTTGGGAGCTCTCCACTTCTTAGGATCAGGCCCTGAGAGACTAAAATCCCTAAAAGTTACTGTTCACCTTTTGTACTTTTCACTATCTATTATGCTGTTAAAAATATCAGTACTTTAAGTGAAAATAGTGTCATTTTCTCTAGTTAAGTATTTTGTTTTTAACCATTAATTGAGGAAGCAGTACTGTAAGTCATCTCTTTTGCTGATAAGTTTCTCCAAGTTATATAGTAGTAGAGTTTAGTGAATCCCCTCTCCCCAGTTCACTAATTTCTTAAGTGAGTTAATGTTTGGAAGGAATTATTTAGTGTTTTAGAGATAATGTAAGTATGGTTCCACTGTAAATATGAATATTGACTAATAAGTTTTCCTCAATTAGCATGCACAATCAGGATGCTGGATATTGTAAATGCAGCCCAGGCCAGTTGTAGCCTGAAATTGTTAACATTTGATGGGAGACATTGCAAAATTATTTTGGCTTATATGAAATAAATATTGTCCCTAATGAATAAGTGTCCCTAATGCAAAACACAGCATTGTATTTGAGATTAATCTACCACATTGACAAAAGAAGACAACGAATAAATAAATGGTTATGGTCATTGAACTACCCTCTCACCCCAGAAAATGGTCCCTATAATTATAGTTTATATAATTATATTACTCTCCTTTAATTATATATTAATCAAACCCCATATCAGCCTTTCCATTATTTTGCCTAGGCTGGTACTTACTCAAATCATCCCAGTTATTGACCCTTTTAAAGCAATGGCATAATATTTTCTTTCTTCCATTTCTCTGGAACTTCTTAGTGTTCCAAGTTATTGAAAGTCAACATTAATGGTCCAGAGAGCTCCTTAGCCTGCTCTTTTAAAACTGTTGGGTGGAAGTATACCAAGCCTGAATATTTAAAAACATATAACTTCAATAGCTGCTGTTCAATATCCTCCTGAGCTTCCCTCTCTGCATCTAATGATCTCTGAGTTCTCAAGTGTCTGAAATGAATTAGGATCTCTGAATCTGAGGATCTGAATCACCAGACAAGAGTTCTGTGAACAAGAAAACATTGTGAATGACACAAGATAAAGATATAGAATATATAACTTTGTCATTTATTACGAGAAACTTAGAGGGGCACATGAAGAAATATAGTCAAGTTCTCTTTTGAGGGACAAATAAGAATAATTAGGAGCCATAAGCTAGTACAGGTTGGACCTCCCCAGTCCAGCATCCTCAGGACTTGAGTGGTCCCAAACAAGGGAGTTTGCCTGACCAGCGGAGGTTAGTCTCAGGCTCTCCTGAGGCTCCCCTCTTGGCTGCCAGCACAGCCAGTGCACTGCCACTGGCCTGCTGGCCCTGCTCCCAGCCAGTGGGGCTCCCTGCTTCCAGCCAGTGGAGCTCCCTGCCCCTGGCAGCAGGCCCACTCCAGCTGGCAGAGCTCTACTCCTGGCCGGCACAGTTCCCTGGCTCTGGAAGCTGGCCTGCTCTGACTGATGGGGCTTTCTGCCTCTGGCTGGTGGAGCTACCTACCTGTGGCCAGTGAGGTTTCCTATTCTCGGCAGGTGGCTTGCTCCAGCCCAAAGGGCTGATACTTCCTGCCTCCAGTCACTGACCCTACTGCTGGCCTGTTAGCCAGGCTCCCTGCCCTAGGCCACTGGAGGATGGGGGTGGGGGCAGCAGCCAGGGCCGGCCCAAGCCTTTCGCACACCCTGGGCCCCAGGAGTGTGGCACCACCCCCAGGAGTGTGACGCATGCACGGCCCCACTTGGGTGCCCGGCGCATGCACGGCCCTGCCCCCGGGCATGCAGAGCATGCACAGTGCTGCCCCCGCCTGGCCCGGTAGCCCTGCGTGGCACCCCCTACAATGGGGCGCCCCAGGCTGTAGCCCACCTCGCCCGTACCTTGGGCCAGCTCTGGCAGCAGCCATGTGCTTGGGATGCAGCCAGGTGTGAGAAGCATGCACAGAATGCAAGTACTTTCCCCTCACTACCCTAGGGTATGTCTACACAGCAAAGTTATTTCAAAATAACAGCTGTTATTTCGAAATAACTTTACCAGCATCTACACAGCCAAACTGCTATTTCAAAATTAAATTGAAATAGCGGAGGGCTCATTTAGGAATTGGTAAACTTCATTGCACGAGGAATAGTGCCAATTTTGAAATTGCTATTTCGAAATAAGCGCTGTGTAGACGCTTATTTCGAAATAGGGGGCCTCCAGCCCTTCCCAGGGTGCCCTGCTGGCCCCAACCAAGGAAACTCCTCTCCTCTCCCACCTCCCCGGACCCCTTAAAGGGGTAGACTCTGGCCACAGTGCCTGTGCCAGCTCCAAGCCTGCCAGCCCAGAGCCAGCAGTCACTGCACCTGACCCAGTGGCCCCAGCACGAGCCAGGCAGCCAGTGCCAGCCAGCCCTCCACCACTCCCCAGAACCAGTCTGCCAGCTCCCAGGAGCCTGCCAGGGGCCGGAAAAGGCGGGCACCTGCCTGGTCCAGTGCGGAGATCAGGGACCTATTTCAGGTTTGGGGGGATGCCTCCAATGTCCATGATCTCCGCACTAAACAGAGGAACACAACCGTCTACAGGTGGATAGCTGCCAGCCTGGACACCAAAGGCCACATGCGAACCCAGGAGCAGGTTTGCATGAAAATAAAGGAGCTGCAGCAGGCCTATGCCAGGGCCACAGGGGGCAGCTCCCAATCAGGGGCAGACCCAGACCCCTGTACCTATTTTGATGCCCTGGACCACATCCTGGGGGGTGGGATGGTCTGTGCCCCCAGGTGGTCATCCGCCCTGGGGCAGAGGGTCCTGACCAGGAAACGGAGGAGGAGGAGGAGGAGGGCCAGGAGCCGCAGGAGCCTGGAGGTAGTGTGCCACGTACCCAGAACCGCCCCCCAACAGGCTTGTCGCTGGTGTTTTCTGAGCCGTCCCAGTGGGCTTGTCACCGAGCCATCCCAGTGGGCCTGTTGCCAGTGTCGTCTGAGGCCGGGGAGGCAACGACATGTGAGTGCCATCACTGTCCCCCTATGCGGGGGGTGGGTGTGGGGGGAGAGGGAGACCAGGGACCGCGCACGTGGGCCTTGCTGGCCACAGCTCACGCAGCAACCTGTGCATGTGCCGTGCCACCCCTGGGCACGTGGCCCCAGCTGGCTGACACACAGGGGCCGAGGCCTGTTACCCACACGCATGTATGTATGAAAGCACATGACGTGCTCCTGACCCTGGGGTGGGACACAGCAGGACACCCTCCCTCCACAAGCCCCCTCTACACAGGGCAGGGGACATCTTCCCCTCCTCCCCCCACAGACTTACACCACATAAAGCACAGGGACATGTGTGCACTCCCGGGCCACCTCCCACTCCTGGGGATAACAGGACATCCCAAACATGGCCTCTGTGCTAGCACATCAGCTCTGATGGTATGGAGACTTGTCATCCTCACCTTGCTGTGGGGGGCTGGGCTTCACCCACTGTGTCCCCAGGGATAACTGACCACCTCTCTTGTTTCTCCACAGCCACACCAGCTGCAAGTGCAGAGCGCACCACCCTGCCCAGGACATCCTCCCACACCCAGGCACTCAGCAGGCTGACCCGTAACCAGGAGGAGTACCAGCGGCAGCACCTAGGGATACTGCGAGACCTGCACCGCACCTTGGACTACTGGGTGCACGAAGACCTGCAGTTCCAGCGGGAGAGGGGGCAGGAGCTGCTTGCCCAGGGCCGTGCCCTCTGCAACCACCTGCAGACCCCGATGTAGAGATTGCTGCCTCCTGTTGCTCCAGCCCCTGCTGCCTCCCCAGCTACCACTCCCCCTCCTGCTTCTTCCTCCCCCCCTTCCCCACGGGGACACGGAGGCCCCCGCACCCGCAGTGCTGGGAGATAGGTGGGCCGGCAAGACCTCCAACCCTGAGCCCTGAACTTCTCCTCCCCTTCCTCCCCTTGCTTCCCGCTTCCAGCTCCCTCCTCCAAGGTTTACCCCTCCCCTCTCGCCCCCTCTCACCTCCTCTCTCCTGCCTTCATTCCCCCCCATACACTCCAGTTTTGTTCAATAAAGAGAGTTTGTTTTCTTCAACATATGTGTCTTTATTGTACATCAGGAAGGGGGGGTTAGGGAGGGGTAAGTGTAAGGACGTGAGGGTGGAATGAGCCACAAGCCCCCAGTGGGGGGCTTTGCTGTCCCTCAGTGAGGTAGGCAAGCAAGCAAGCAGGGAAACCTGAGGTCTGGCTGTCCGGGGGGGTCCCTTTAAGCACAGGCCTCAGATAGCCTCAGACAGCAGCCACACAAAGTAACTCCTGACCTGAAGCCTTGCCAGAGCCAGTTCTGGCCAGCCTTAAATGCGATCCAGCATCCAATCAGTGTGGACGCACTATTTCAAAATAGCAAAACGCTATTTCAAAAAGCATTTTGTGTGTAGATGTGTTATTTCGAAATAAGCTATTTCATAGTAACGCTGTAGTGTAGACATACCCTTAGTGTCCATGGAATGGGATGGAAAGCAAGCTGTGTCCCAGAGCACACAGCTGCTGACCCCCCCCCCCAACCTCCCGAAATTCCGCCTTTGGTGACTGGAGCTCTCTGGGCCAGCAACATCTTGTTGCACCAGAGAGTCACAGATCAGAGAGGTCCAACTTTGTAATAGGAAAATGTTAAAGTTATGAAAAAGAATACACTATATAGTAAAACAACAGCTGTTTATTTGGGAAATTTATGAGCTGTGGTAGATGAGGACATAAGTAGCATTTATAAATTATTACTTTCTGATGGTTTCTCCATTTAGTGGGAACCTTGTTGGGGTGGAAGGGACTTTCCCTGATGCATTCCTGCATGTGTCTTTTCTTGGCCAAGAGCTTCCTGTATCACAGACTCCATCTTGGCCATGAGGGCACTAAATTTACAGATAAATAGTGGGTATAGAGCCTGGAGTTAAATAAGTATTTGCAGGATTGAGCCCTTATTGCCAGATTTTGCCAGCCATATATTGTGTGATGCCTTATTCAGTGAATTGTTTCACTGAAAGCAATTACATGTAACTCAGGAGCTTAGTAATTATGTGTCACGGTGTTCATCTGTTGTTTATACTATAGGAGCCATGATTGCAGCCCCCATTGTGTTTAGTCATGTACACACATACAAATTAATGAATGGTTACCCACATTGATTTCAGTGGGACCACTCGTGTGAGTAACTGCTTATCAATGTGAATAAGGGCTTCACAGTATGGCTGGTTGAAGACACCGTCCCTGTCCTGAGGAGTTTCCAATCTAAGGGCTATACTGTGCCATCTATGCTTCCATTGAGTAGGTCTTTACTCAGTGAATGGTTCCATTGCATTCCAAAAAAGATGAAAACAAATAGTATTTTCCACTTCATACAAGAACTGTAGTGCAGTCTCTTTATCGTGGAAGGGCAACTTACAAATGTAGAATAATTTCTTTACATAACGGCATTCAAAAACAAAACAATGTAAAACTTTAGCGCATACAAGTCCACTCAGTCCTCCATCTTGTTCAGCCAATTGCTTAGACAAACAAATTTATGGGAAATAATGCTGCCTCTTTCTTATTTATAATATCACCTGAAAGTGAGAACAGGCATTTGCATAGCACTATTGTAACCACCTTTGCAAGGTATTGGTATTTAGTTGCCAAATATGCTAAACATTTGTATGCCCCTTTGGCTTGTAGATTGCTAATCTTTCTTGCAGAGTAAATATTTGTAATGAAAAATAATAATATAATGTGAGCACGCTCTACTTTGTAGTCTGCATAATAATTTAAATCACTATATTTGAAACTGTAGAAAAAAAATACAATGTTTTTATAAATTTAAATTTATGTTCTATAATTGTTTAACTGTGTAATTAAAATGGTGATTAATCATGATTAATTTTTTAAATCTCAAATTTAATCACAATTACTTTTTAATCAATTGACAGCTCTAATATAAAGCAACACAAGCCACTGATTTCTCGTAGTAAAAGGAGTTGTTCTTAAACCCCCAAATAAAACAAGGTTATAACACAGTAGCTCTTCAATCTCCTTCTCATTGTTACCAGGTCACCCATTTGAGAGTCTTTAACCACTAGATTCTATTTCATTTAACCTCTGTTCCAGGGCTCACTTTCTAGGCCTCCTACCTGCGAGTTTCAAGACTCATTTCTCCCACATACATTTTCTTCTATAGTCCCAAGTCAGGTCTGCTGCAAGAAGTCTCCCTGCATTGTATCCATCCTCCTGTATCCCTGCTCAGTGGATTTCCCTTCAGCACCAATCCCTTATTCCTGGGATCTTCCCACAGCCCTCTGCTCAGGTCTGTTGCCAGAGGGCTCCCTACAACATTATGCTCCCCAATTCCTCCTCATTCAGACCTCCCTCCCAGAGTCAACTCCTTGCTAATGGACCCACGCACACTGACTGTGCTGGTTCTTCCTATCCCTGCAACTTGGCAAATGTCCTGTTGGGATTGGTCCTGCTTTGGGAAGAGGGCTAGACTTGACGACCTCCTGAGGTCTCTTCCAGCTCTATGATTCTATGATCTCTGGCTCTAGCCAGCCCTCAAACAGTTTTTGTCAGAACTCATAACTTGCAGTTCATGGCTACTGCTCTCTTGTTTTCCTGCAGCTCATTCTCTTAGGTCAATTTTACACCCAAAAGTTAGACTAACTACAACACCTAGAGGAGTGGAATATCCTGCAATCTTGCACAATGCCTTGTGTGGATGCAGATAGGTCTATGGAAGAATGTTTCTGTTGAACTTAATATTATCATTTGGGGAGATGCGTTCCTACAGTGACAGAAAAAAAAAACATCTGTCACTGTAGGAAATGCCTACATTATAGTGCTACACCAGCATAACTGCAGTGCCAAATCTGTGCTGTTGCAGCACTTGCGGTGTGGACATGGAATTAGGTGATTCTCTGATGTCCCTTCTGTGTCTTTTTTGGGTCTCAAACTGCTCTCGGCTGCCCTTCCTGACTCTTTCAGGCAGCTCTCACTTTCCCTTTCATGTCTTCCTTCACAGACCTCCTCCATATGCCCTGTTTTAAATCTAATTTGGATCAGATGACCAGTGACAGGTGCACTGGCCTCTTCCCTCTTAAAGGAACAGTGCCACACGGTACTACTGTCAGTGTTGATCTGACTGGCTCAAAACCCTCAACCTTACAGTAAAAGGTAGAAGATGATGTGATAATGTGTTTGAACACAAGGTTTGGAATGAGATAAGACATTTTCAGTCTTGCCTAATAAATTTGATCTCCATTGTATCACTTTACTGAAATTAATTTGGTAGATCTAGAATACTGTGTAAAGGAATTGACTTCTGAGCAAAAGCCTGGTTGTAATTAAGGTGTGACACACGGGAATTTCAGTAAGAGACTGATTTTTATAAGGTGGTTGGGAGGGAGGGTCCTCATCCTGTCAGGTGACCAGTTTTCTCTGTAAGTTGTGCGCTTGGGTGCCCCCCGCCCCAGGAGAGATGCCACCCCGCTGATTAGCACAGTGCCCACAGCCAGCCACAGCCAGCACCATGTGTTTCTACTGGTGGTACACATCCACACATGCCTTGGCACGTGTAACAAAATTTATTGCACACATGTATGGAAAAAATAGAGGGAACATTGCACGTGACGTGACTCAGGTTTACAAAAACGTTAAACCCATTTTAGGGATCAATATCCACTGTCCACTGGGAGCAGTAGCCACTATTGACTGATACTTAATTTCATGACATAAGAAATATGGTTGCATTGACAGGTTTTGCACTGGGCTGCTGGATCCTGCGTCTGATCAGACCTGCAATGTAATAGAGAAAGGGTTTTATATCATCTCCATAGGTGGGTGATGCTGAGTGCCTGGGATGGAAACAGGAAACACATGCAGGGATGATATTTTCTTTCAAGCCCTAAGTCGGATGAATCTTGGCAAAGAATGTGTTTTCATGCCTGGCATCCCATTCACAGCAGGAAGATGTGGCTCCTTATCTTTGAAATTATATGTCTAGATATCAGATTTACATATCTTACAGTCCTATTTTATAAAAAAAATTCCTCTGCTTGGTTCCCTATCTAGTTTCTATCCTTATCAAATGTTTTCACCAGCAACACTATAATGGCCATGAAATCCCATATGCAGTAGACTGTAACCACAGATTTATAATCTGTTGTAGAGAAATATATTGTAGGGCATATATTATGTTTGATATTGGGATTTATGTTATTTCAATAAAATTAAATCAAACAATTTTATTTTATTTCTTTTAGTAGCACGTAAAGTTGGTTTGTCTAATTCTGTAATCTACTCCATAGAGCCAAATCCATGTTGCCAATAAGATTACTCATGTGATTAAGGGGGCACAACTTGGCCATAAATATTGCTAAGGACTGCTGGTTTTGGCATGCTGGAGTAACTTTTATTTTTTCTTATTTCAGTCTTAACGTCTCCAAACATGCCACTTTTGTTGATCAGAATAAAATATATCAGTCTCAGCTATGTGTTACAGCATTAGTTTGCTTTGGGGGATAAGTGATTTAATATTTGGGAATTTCCAGTTAATGTCAGTCTGGAAACAGATTCTGTGCAACAAGGCACATATACCCTTTAGACTGTGACACTTGTCTCCCCCTCAGCAGCTGCTTGCACAAATAGTCTCATTGAAGTCACTGGGACTATTCATGGGAGTCGCTGCTTGCCAACATGACTGTGGGGTTCAAAATCTAGTCTAAGTATCCGTTTTAAGAGAAACCACAATTCAATTGATGAGATATGTAAAAATAAGTCATTAGCACAAATGTAGCAGCTGTTCAGTTGCTCCCACAGAGCTCCCATTGACTTATCTGGGCACAGGATTGGGACCCTTGTTTCCAGAGCTGGATGTATTTCTGTTGACATTCTGCGTAATGCTGGTGCACAGGAAAAGAAACAAAGGGGGGTTGTGCTGGTGTTGGCTTCAATATGGATCAATATTTCTCAAATGGAGAGGAACAACAGTGGCAAGGAAAATGCATTTGATTGTCAAGCTTCTTCAAAGAACAGAAAAATTGCATTAGAAACTAGAAAATAAATTGACAGCAGCCTGCTCTCATAATCCCATGTAGTGAGTAGTTATTTCTGCTGGGAAAGCAGGGTTGCATGGAGAGGGAGTATTATGGGTGGCCTGCTGCAGGCACACAAGCTGACGATGGTGCAATAAGCCTATTTCCTGTCCCTTGCACCCTTGCATGGTGGCTACACATACGGTGGCTGGAAAGTATAACTACTTTTCCTTGCTAGTAAATTTAGGCTCACCAAAGGTAGCAGGAAGGATCATAGCTGAAGATGGGGCTAGGTGCCTGATTCTGCTCTCTTCTGCACTGGCCAGTGGAACTGACAAGACAGAGAGGGAAGGGAGCTGTGCACATTTAAAGGACGGCAAAGCTGACACTGCTGCGTGTGATCCCTGGAAATCACAGGTGGAATCCTGACAGAATCCGTAACCTGCCCCTCCCATTCCCATGCCTTCCCAATGTCTTTAAGGCAAAATCCAGATCCTGGCCTCAGTTCAGGACTAGACTCTAGGCAGGTGAATGGGTGGCTGAGATGAAGAAATCCTTCCCTAGGCCATGAAGCTCGTCCATGCAGCATGCTTGGGTATTGAGATAGTTTCTTTTGTCATGCCCCTTCCCACCCCCTAAGCAATTCCATGTAGGGAGTTTACATGCAGTGGATTGCACACCCCTGCAAAGCTCGTCTTTCAGATCTCTGCCTTGTTCAGGGGAATCACTCTGGCCTGACTGCCAAGGAGACTGTCACAGCCAAGGTTGAGGGGGGTTGCATTCTGTTTCAAAGCACAATCTTGCCCATAACAATTGTGTGCCATGCTTTTACTCTAGCATTTGATACTTGATGCTGTACCGGTCATCAGATTGTTCTCATTAGATTCTCTTCTCTCTTTTCTCTCTCATCGGACATAACTTACAGGATGTTACCTATAATTCCCAGATTTGTCTGCCCCATTTACTCAGTGATCCCCTTGGCTTAAAGAGGGAATTCTTTTTTGCCCTGCTGATGAGGTTCTGCCAAAAGATTTCTTTCAGTTTCTCAATACATTTCTGTCTGATCTTGCTTTTCTACCTGATTTTGAGTTAGGTTTGTTTGTTTGTATATTTAAACTCTTGTTTTTTGGCTGAGTTTCTGCCTGAGAGAGAAATTCCGTTAGTCTTACACACATGTGAAATTCATTGAAGTTCAGTTGGATTGGTTGCATCAGTAAAGTGAGCCGGAATTAGCTCTCAGCTTGTCAAATCAATGTATGTTGTAATTACTAAAAATAACATGAAGTTTACCAGAAAAATGGAATTTAACTTCAAAGCTGAATATTAAAATGCGATATTTGTTCAGAAAAATAATTGTTATTTAAATGACTTTATTGTGGAGCAGTTAAGTAAATTGACAGTTTCTTTCAACTTTATAGGAATTTGAAAAAAAAAGGTTCAGATTCACTCTTCCTACTGTAAAAGCCACAGAGATTCTGGTCCAAAGTGTGCTACTTCCCAGACAGAGAAGTGAATTTTAGTTACACCCATGGGCCCCATTCTTCCTGGTATAACTCCATTGATTTTAGAGCCTTCACGGCAGATTGAAAAGACTGACATTTTCACAGGGATTATAACATTTTTACCAGGCTCTTGTAACATATCAGTCTCAGAAGTCACAACTCACCATTTCTCCCAAGACATTAGATTATAGAAAAGCCCAGTCTGGAAAGGAAACACATAACTCATTTATTTTTTACCCCAGAGGCAAATGGAACACTGAATCTTTGCAGAGAACTTCCTTTCTCTAATACTGTCTCTGCTGCTGAAACCAGCTCTTAAATAGCAACCAGCTCACCTGAGACCTAGCCCAGTGGGGTATCTATTAGGTCATACTGCCTCTAAATGGTTCTGGTCTATTCTGCACAAATCTTCCTGCTGGTTATTTTGAGAAGCAAATGGGATTTGGGAAGCAGGAGCTAGGGAAGCATAAAACCCAGCTTGTTGGTCACACTCAGGCAGAGCTCATGATAATGCCCGGAATCCCATCATGGTTGCGGCTGCCAACTTCCTCTTCATCCCCCACTACTTTGTCTCTCCAGGAGCCAGATACTCCTGAAGAGGCACAAAACCAGAAAAATGGCAGGGCCTCTGCTGGTTCTAGACTTAGAGAGACTGGAGCTGTTGAGTCACTTGTTGGACCATGGTCCTGCCTGTTACTCAGGTCACGCATTCAAAGTTTTGCTGTTGAAAGCAGCCTGCCGAGCAGACACACCGACAGGAGGAACAAAAGGGGCAATTGTCCTGGGGCTCGGCAATTCAAAAGGGCCCGGCTCCTGGCTGCCAAGCCTCAAACCCTTTTGAATCACGGCCACCAGAGCCCCATTCCCCATGCTCTGGTCAGCTCTGAGGGCCAGCTGGGGGAGGCGCTGGGCCAGCTAGGCAGTGCTGAGAGCTGGCTGCCCCCGTTCTGCCCCTTCTGCCTGAGATTCCGCCTCTTCTGGGAGCATGGAGCTGATTCTCCCCACATTGCTCAGGGGCCTGGTGATCCTGTCAGCTCCCCTGCTGCTGAGGGGTAGGCGTGGAGGTGCTTATAATGTTTTTTATGTTGTATAAGGTAGGGATGTGAACAGGTAACTGGTTAACCAGTTACTCGGTAAGCATCACCCTTAATAGGCAATGATTAACCGTTACCTGGGAGCAGACCCCTATGCTGCCAGCTCCTGGTTAACTAATCAAATGGGATTTTACATCCCTAATATAAAAAGGGCCTGACTGTGTGGGAGGGAAGGGTTGTTATCAGTATTACAGTAGCACCTAGAGGTCCCACCTGAGCTCAGGATGACATTGTGCTGGGTGCTGTATCGACATATAATTACAGACAGCCCTGGCTTCAGTAAGCTTCCGGGCTGAATAGCCAAGGCCAGCAACAGGTGGGTGGGGAAATGGCAACATACAAATAGGAAAATCACACAGCAGGTCAGTGGCAGAGCCAGCAGCAGAAACCAGGACTCTTTTTGGTGCTCTGGCCACTATTCTCTACTGCTTGTTTCTTGACTTAACCCTCAAAAACCAAGTCTTCAATTTTTTTTGTGTGGTGTGTTGTTTTCCAGAGGCCTTTGTTGGTGACTGAGGAATAAGCACTGGAAACTCTCTCCTGCCTTCATTGCAGAGGCAGTGTTGATGCTTTTCTTCAGAGTGATAGTGGGACCTGCAAAAACAAGCAAACAGAACCCATGCCCTTTTAGCAGTTTGATTGAAAATCTCCTCCCCTGCACTCCATGGGGTTTGACTTCCATGGCATGTGTGGTGTTCTCAATCCGCTGGTTCTGACCTGAGATCCTTCCAGAGATGGGACAATCTGA
This sequence comes from Pelochelys cantorii, assembly GCA_032595735.1. Lineage (NCBI taxonomy): Eukaryota > Metazoa > Chordata > Testudines > Trionychidae > Pelochelys > Pelochelys cantorii. The sequence continues at coordinate 323,022,232 of CM064326.1, read as the reverse complement.
GTTTCTAGGGTATATCTGCACTATAAACCTTGGCTCAGACTCAGGTTTGATCCTGAAGCCACCTTCCATCCACAGAGAAACCAGTCTGACTTGGGCTCAGATGAACCTCCCAGGGAGGGGGGTTGGAGCCCAAGTTTTGCTTAGATCAACCCCTTTTCATTTTGCATAGGCCGTGCTGCAGACTTGTGTCAAAACGCCTGCTTTCTGCAATGTGGATGTTAGCACAGTTTTGAGTACTGGGGTCAGCATTTGGAAACCCAGGTTTACAATGCAGTGTGAACAACAGAGCACAGGCTTGGGAACATCTTAGACCACAAGCCCAGGTCCCATAGACCCGTGTTCACATGCAGCGATGACATATCCTTAATGTCAGGAAAACAAGCAGAAAAAATACTTTCTTGTGTGCATGGGATGGGAAATGTACAGAGTCCAAGCACCATAGTGAGGGTCTCATATAGAGAACTTAGCTGCCTGCCCAAGCTATAGCTCTATACTGCCTGTTACTGAGAGTAGCACCCAAGTACTGTAACACAGAGCTTCAAAAATCAAACTTCTGATAAAAACCAGGACAGGGTATGATCAAGTGACCTTTGGCACCATGGGTGGCATGAGAACTGCTGGCTGGGGGAGTTTAGCCCCAGCCATGCCCCTTCAACCGCCTTCTGTGTCCCCCAAAACCTAGAGCTTCCCCACTATGGTCAGCACTACCCCAGGCTAACTAGTGCCCACAGTCTCCCCAGCCCTGGAATGCCAGGAGGGAAAGCGCGCAATACTGCTGTAGTCCCCCAGTCCTGGAAAGGCAGGTGGCGTATCCGCAGGCCCTGGAGCCCCCAAAGTGGAGGCCTGTGGATGAAATGCACAGCCTCCCCTGCTCACCACTCATGCTTGGCACATGGCAGGCCTTTTTAAAGGTGAGTGTGGAGCAGAATCCCTGAGTGCAGGGTCCTATCCAGTCTGCAGCATGCCCTGGAGGTGGCACTGAAGGAGTTAAAAGGTTTCTATGTACCATTAGTATGGCTGAAATGTGAAACCCAAGTTTAATCAACACTTTTCTAGGTGCCTCCTCTCCCCAACTCTCCCAGTACAGCTGGTTAGCTTGTCAACTTTTTTATCAAACTGGAACTGGAGTGAGCCGGGCACACAGGATTTTTGCAGCATCAAGCTGGGGGAGACCCGCACATTTCTGGGAAGGTTCCCCTGCTTGGTGCTTGACAAGACCTAAATCTGCATCCTGAGCGTACAATATTTTAATAAGTAGTATGCAAACAGGAGGAGCCGCTTGGGGACTACCCCCCTGACCTCAATCAGCTCTGGTAATAGCTGTTTTCTCTTCCCTGGACTTGAAATGGGGGCATGAACAGTTATTGTTGCTGCCTGGCTGCTTCCCTGCCTCTTCTGCTGAGAACCAATTTCCTAGGAAACCCTGGGAACAGCGGAGCAAGGTAAACAAAAGAATTAACTCCTTGGTACTCTGATGTTTTGCTGAGCATTCGAGGGAAAAAATATTTTTCAAGCTTCTCTGCTTCAGCAGTGACTTTCCTCCAAACTGGTGCTGTGCTACAAGTGTTGTGCGGAACCTCTGAAATGGCTCCTGTTCAGCAGTGTGAGGGTTTAATCCAGCTGAGCTTATCAGGAGTTTACCCATCCTTGAATCAGGGGCAAGTCCAGACTTGTTCAGCTGCTGCCAATACTGGCTTGCCCTTTTCTGTGCTTAGAGGAAGGCTTTTCTGGTGGTTCCAGCACTAGCACCAGCTTGCAATCTGGGTTCAATTCCCTTCTTCATCATAGACTTCCTGTGTGGCTTTGGGTAAGTTACTCAGCCTCTCTGCAGCCCAGTTCTCTAACTGTACAAAGGGGATAAATGCCCTCCCCTGTCTTTCTGGGGTGTTATGAGGACAAATGCATTAAAGATAGTGAGACTTTCAGATACTAGGCAGGGGAATGGGGGCCATATAGACATCTAAAACATGCAATCAGCGTGGATAGAGCCACACCAATGGCTGACCACTAACTGCAGAACTGGATCTATTGCTGAGCACAGTCAAAGCCTCGGAGAGTATATAGTATGTTGTGCCCATCAGCCTGGATGTTTAGAGCTCTGTGAATATCTCTGGCTCATTTTTGCAGATGCAGATACAAATTTTGTATCTAGAACCCTGCAAATTTGCGGAGATCCACTTTATATCCATGAGTATCTCCATCTGCAGATGTGGATATGGATATCCACAACTCATTTTTGTGGATATGAATGCAGATGCAGATACAAAACCACACAAGGCTTGTTAATGTTCTTTGCTAAGGCTGCTATGGCTGTCCAACTTCCTAGATCTGCTATAAGCAAAAGTAGTAACTAATCTTTTTAATCTCTTGGTTGCCAGTTTGGATCCAGTTATTCTGTATGACAGAGGCCTATGTGAAATGAGTTGCCTGTCAGTCCAGTTCCTCAGACAAAGCATGACACTAGTTGGTAGTCTTATCAAGAGTCCAGGACTGCTTTGGGCCATAGAGGCTGGATTATCTTCTTCCCTCTGGAGGTGGTCCCATGGGGGCCAGGCTCAGAGGTGCATCAGAAGGGAACAGCATGGAGGAAGCTGGCTGTTGCTGCCAGGCTGGTTTAATTCTGGAGATGAGTCAAGGATGTCAGGTCAGCACTTTGCACCATCACAAAATTCACTTTAGGAAAGATTAACATACCATTGAAGCTAATGTGTTCCATAAAAGTGCCTCATCCTTTCTGTAGCGCCACCTTCTCCACCCAGTTACCTTCTTTAATGCCAATCTGCTTACAGGTTTTGATGGACAGGTCTGGGTTCTTCTGGATCCTGCCACCTACTCAGCAGGGTGTATCCTCTTTATTTTTCCCTATTAATTTATTTGGCGGTGCCCCCACCCCCCCTCACTCCTTCCTGGCAGGGTCACCAGGGCAGCTTGGGAGGAAAATTCTAACGACAGGGTAATCCCCACTAACTTGCCATATAGTTGGAGACTTCCAAGAAATAACACAAACACATACAATATGTTCAACACAATAATTATATTAAACAGGAGACAAATATAACATAACAGGGTAAAAAACACTATTTTTAGGTTCACCGGTGCCCACGCTGCTAATACCTGTGACTTGCCCCAGTCATGTGACTTGATGTAGCAAATGTAAGATTAGTGTCCTGTTGGTATTTTGTTGGGGCCCTTGATGACCTATGACCGCAAAATTCTTCTCTGCAGTGGTTTAGCAGCGTGGCTGACTGGGTTCAGTACAGCCGAAAGGACTCACAAGCGGGATAAGGTGGTAAATCCCTCCACAGGTTTAATATGCAGCAGGTTATAAAATCCCCAAACCCTTACTCCCTGGCTTGAGGACACAGTTCAGGGAGAAGGGGGTCCCCAAAACAAATTCCCTGACTGACTAAAAGATGGTGCACACACAAACTCCATGAATGATCCTCAGGCTCAGAGATGACTCTGGACTCCTCAGTCACTGCAGAGGGCTGATCTCTGCTAGCAAGGATCCTCTTCAGGCAGGAATCAGGCTGCTTTAGTCCCAGGATTTCCCCTCACCACAAAGGGGTGCAGGGCTCAAGGTGCAGATTACACAACTGTACTAAAATCCAAACTGTAGTCTCCTATCCCAGCATCCAGACACACACACAGCAGGCAGCAGCCCTGAACTATCAGACAGAGCAGAGCTGACCATGTGGTGACTGGTCTCACAGAAGGAGCTGGAGGGCTAACTCAGCCTGGCTGGGGAAGTTTCCCAACAAACTCTACAAACTGGGAATCAGGAGTGGAGAAAGGAAAAGCCCAGCTGAGGGATTTTGCTTTCAGGTCCCTAGAGGCCAGTTCTCAGGAGGAACCCTGCATGCAGGCCTGGGGCTTACCAGCTCCTCACACAGCCAGTCCTGCCCTTGCTTGGCTGGCTCCAGACTCCGGAAGGGCATCTCACTCCCTCTTGGTTGCCGGGCACACTCTGAGTTTGCCTTGGCTCCCCCTCCCTACCAGGGACAGTGTGCCTCTCCCTGAACTGGCTGCAGACAGAGCCCCAGGAATCTAGGTAATCTCCTTGGGGGTTACATTTCAGTTTTGGGTTTGATGTTAGTGGAAATCTTCCATGATCTTGGCTGTGCTTTAGAGAATGCTGTATAGAGAGATTTGATTCTTACAACTGCTCTTGCTTACTCAGGGCTCCTTAACATAAGCTTTTGCTGTATTGAAATGGAAATCTGTTTGTCAGATGACTCGCTGAATCCCAGCACACACTAATATTTTTTGTTGCAGGGTCCTCATGAGGGCTGGATGGCCAATACTGATTCTTCTTTAGAAGAGAGTGTTGAAGCAGGGGTGTGTGCACAGATATATAACCTGTATATGTGTTAAGTTACCTACCAGGTGAACACCGGACTTTGCAAACAGATTTGTGTATGAAATAAAAAAGATAAAATGTTTAGGCCAGCTTAGTGTGCCCATGCTGTGTTAGATTTGTTCTGCCTCAGGCTATCGCAACCAGTGGCATTCTGTTGGAAGAGACTGTCTGTAACCCACACATGGGATTTCAGCTGGGTCTCTGAAGCTCAGGTGGCGCTTCCTTAGCTAGGGGAAGCATGTAACCCATATGCTGACTGGGTGTGGTTCACTGTCCCATGTAGAGGCACTTAGACCACTTACAAAGAGAGATAAGAATGAGTGAGCTCTACAGTCTTACCTAAGAACCAGTGGGCTTTGTAGCTCAAGCTATAGAGGCTTATGCACTAAGCTCTAGAAGTCTCATGTTCAGTTCTGCCTGTTGGCAGTTATACATGTCTCCTGTGTTGATGTTATGGTTCAAACTGACATAGGGTCTGATGCATGCTTACTGTCTTAAATGGGATGCTTCCCTTTTGAGTCTTCAAAACCGCTGTATGAAAAGTGTAAGAACGTGATGCTGAGTTTGCAATGTGATTGGCAGCTGCCTCCAGAAGGTGATAACTCAGCAAAGGGAGATGCACTTGTGTTTTGCCCATTATGGGCTAAGACATGCACTGTCAAATGCAGTAAGAATTCTGTCATTATAGGATCAATCCCTGTAAGTGCTTAGTGTGATGGCTGCTATTTTGGCTGACACACTAGAGATTGAACAGGGGCTCTCAGGAACTAAAAGGAACTGCGGCAGCTTGAGTTAGAAAGTCAAAACTCTCAGGCTATGTCTACACTGCAAGTTTTTGCAGCAGAAAAGATGCTAATGAGGGACTCATTAGCATGAGTCGTGATGTCATTAGCATATTTTCTGCCGATTCTTCTTGTGCAAGGGGTTTTTGTGCAAAAAGAAGCAGTGTAGCCGCTTCTGTTTTGCGCAAAAAAAACCTTTTGCACAAGTAGTCGCTCCGGAAGAGGCATAAGGATCTTGCACAAAAGGGGGGTTTTGCATAAAATGGAAGTGGCTACACTGCTTCTTTTTGTGCAAAAACCCGTTGAGCAAAAAGAATCAGCAGAAAATATGCTAATAACATCGCGACTCATGCTACTGAGTCCCTCATTAGCATCTTTTCTGCTGCAAAAACTTGCAGTCTAGACAAAGCCTCAGTCTGGGCCTATAATACACTCAACAGTGGGTTACACTGTAAAACTAACTGTTTGCCCATCACACTAAATCTCTGACAATTCAGGAGGTTGTAACTAGGAGCAATGGGATGAGCCTGAGCAAAGGAAAACATAGGCTGAGTATGAAAATTACCTTCCTGATGGTAAGATCTATTTACCTATAATGTACTTGCCCAAGGGAGGGTTGGATTCTCCTCTTCAGATCTGTGAATGCTGGTTGGAATGATGTACAACGGGGAGGTCAGGAGTCAGTGAGTGCCAATGTCTCCTCTAATCTTTTCCATCCACGTGTGCATTTTTTCATCCACGTGCAGAATAATTTTATGTGCACTGAGATGTGTATGAATGTGCATCACCAGCAGTAACAAAACATCTAGCCCTGGGTGTTCTGCTAATCAGCTTGGTGGCATTTGAATCTCTCCTGAGCACAGCATACGTGCACAGCTTACAGGGAACACTTGTGTGTTCCTGTAATTCTTTTATAGATTTAAGTGCTTGTGCCCATACCCCTTACTAGACCCTGCACTCCAATCATCTGCCCCTGGTCACAACCCCCAACTTCACTACTACCTCTCACACCCCACACCCTCTCCTACACCCCAGTCTGCTACCCCACGCTCCTTTCTGCATCCAACCTCCATCCCAGACCACGAACCTCCTCCACAGAAAAGCCCTTAACCACTTACCAAAATCTTGGAATGGCCCTCCCCATCAAAAATTATTGCCCACCCCTGCACTAAGACTTTGTGTCATTTGCAACAGTGCAACTGATTCATTTTATCTACCCATGTGGCTAAAAAACCGAGTGCAGACAATACCTAAAGTAAGATGTGTACAATGAATGTCAATGGAGAAGATTAATCCATCCACATACCTGAGATGAATAACCATGTGCAAATATAAAATGGCAAAGCTATTGCTAATTTTAGGAGAACTCAAGAGAGATGATGCCTGCCAGAGAGCAGAGTTCACAGATGATTCAGAAATGTGTGGTCCAGGAGCAACTGCATGAAATAAAACAAAATACTGCTGGCAGTAGAGATGAGAGTTCTTCGAAAAATGGCATGGGTAAGAATGATTTTTAAGAGAAATGAAGAATTTAGGAGGACAGTAGAATGTGAACTACAGTGTGCAGGATTGGCTACAGTTGAAAAGATTACAGCATGAGATGTTGTAGAAGTCAAACAGATGATAGGATGACAAAGAAAATAATGGAGACACAATCAAGGTCAGTCCAGTGTAGAAGCCGACCACAGACCTGATTGTCAGATATTGTATGGAGAGTGTGGTCAGGCTGGGATTAATGGAGAAACAAGTGTGCAATCTGTCTCTGTGGTTCACTAGTCTATCTGCATGCTAGTTTGCCCATTTGCAACACTTGCAGCCTATATTCCTGACTTCCACTGTGTGTTTCACCATACCTACCACTCAGATGTTTTAAGTGATGGCAGCAGGAGTCCAAGTCCAAAGAGGCCTAGTGAAGTAATGGAGCAGTATCTCCCTTCTGAAAACATCCTACCTGAAGTTTACTGAATGGAAACTAACTCTCTATAGCAGGGCACCAAACCTCACTTCTTAGCCAAGTTTTCCATCTTGACTTAAAATTAATGAAGGACAAAAGTCTGTGAGGGAAGTGCCAGCTCTATTACTAACCAAAACCTTCATTTTTAAGGTCCAGGTTTAAATATTGCGGTGCTAGAAAACACTGCCTGCCCAATTAGTATCATTTTAAATCTCTGATTTACCTTTCTTGATGATAAGGTATAAGTCTACCTGCCAATAGAGTGCATTTCAATGGAAACCTGTGTTAGAAATTAAATATTCAGAATACATGCTTGCCACTACAGAAGAACCATTATCCTTAATGGGAGTTATGTGTGTATACTAAGTGAAGAATTCATCTTTTTGCTTTTTTAATTCTGTATCATTTAGAAATATCAAATTGGGAGGACTGTATGTTTTGTTTTCATTATTGTAAAGTAGAAAAAAGCAATCATAATTAAGAAGAAATAATTATCAATCCACCCTTCTTACTTTTCTTCTTTTGGTATTCCAGTAAATGGTTATGTACACATAGTCACAGAGCCAGAGTCAGTGATAAGCAGTATCCTGTGGCCAAACTCCAGTATTTAATCTTGCTGCAGTTTCATCTAGATCTCTGGCAGGCTCACAAAATAGTTGATATGATGACTCTATAATTACCTCATTTTGTAAACATACACTATTTAGCCGACAGCACAAAATGCTCCTTCAGAGCTGTTACAGTTCATCAAGTAAATACTTATTTGGGCACATCATCTGAAAAATGTGTATTATTTATCTAATAGACCGAGTTCTCATGTCAATCCTTAGTATGGAGCTAATTCATTGTTATTATGGAGCTAGATTGTGGCTTCAAGCCAGTGCCTGAATTGACTGGAGAATTGATTGATCTTATGCATCATGCCAATAAGATCTTTGTGGGGAGCATATACAATAACAACATCTGCTAAAATCTTTAACAGGATACAGCATATGCTCTTTACATCAGCCCTGTTTCACTTTCTGGTGGAGAGGGCCGCAATCCTACTCATCCCACAACCTGTGGTATTTCTAGTGCCATAGTTTGCACTAAAATTCCCTTGGTTTATGCCAAGAACCCAGGTCATCATGAAGGAAGGAAGTCTCCTTGGATGCTTCCTTTCTCTGGTCCTATGTGGTCCACAAGACTAAGCACAGTCTAGTCCATGATGTGTATATTAAACACTTGGAAAACCATGCCTGCACCTGGTTCTTCCCTTCCTTATACCTCTGCAACTGCATTGACCTCAGAGGAGTTGAATGCGTCTAGGTGAGGGTTGTGCATGTGAGAGAGAGATGCTTGAAGTAGTAGTGATCTACATCAGCTGTTTTATTTTTCACAGCTCTGAAAGGATTTGTTTCTTATTAGGGACCATAGCACCCTTCAGGATTTCATTTGAGCAAATAATGATTTTGAGTAATCATGCAAAAAATGTCTGACCCCATTAGCTTTTATTGTCTTGAAGTCATAGTACTGAAAAATGTCCAAATTATTTTGAAAACTAGTAAAAAATTAGACCTGCACTGAGCGTATTGTATGGCAATTTTAAAGCAGGACACACTTGTATGATTAAGTTGTAAAAGATTTTAAAGGAGATCTGTATAATAAAAACACTGAAAGGCAATTAATGCAGGTGCCACTTAATACAGCAGGGATGGAAATATGACTGTTTTATGGTCTGGAATTAAAGACAGAGACTACAAAAGTGCAAATAATTAATGTTTTGGTTTGGCCTCTGGACAAAATGAATCCTTCCCCCAATTATTTTGGCTTGAATGCAAATTTATGTTTTATCTAAAACAAAATGTTTGAGAGTATTTTTAATTTCTGTTTGTTTTAGTTTAATCTTCCTAATTTTCACAACAAAGCATATTTCAAAACAAAAAGTCAAAATGCCTTGCATAGAAAATGTTGGATTACCCCCCCTTTTCTTTTTCCAGCCAAAATTATTCACCAATTTCAACCTGAATTCAGTTTTAGTTGATCCAAAACGTCGTGTTTGGTGCATAAACTATTTGCTAAAAATTTTCACCCAGTTTTAACAGTGCCATTTTTTTCTTAGTGGGGATTTTTTAAAAATAATTTTGAAAGAAATACTTGTCAGGAGTTCTATAAACAGAATCATAGAATTATAGGGCTGAAAGGGACCTCAAGAGGACATCTAATCCAGTCTCCGGCACTCAAGGCAGGGCTAAGTATTATCTAGACCATCCCTAACAGGTGTTTGTCTAAACTGCTCCTAAAAGTCTCCAGTGATGGAAACTCTGCAACTTCCAATTTGGTATCCCCCACAAACTTTTAATTGTGCTATTTATGCCATTATCTAAATAATTTCTGAAGATATTAAACAGAACTCTATCCAGGATCCATAGCTGTCATGTCCATAGTACAGTTCGGGGTGGTTGCCGCAGGCCTTGCACTTTGGGAGGCTCTGCTGCAGCCACCTCAACTACCTTATGGACAGGACCCATGGGGTGCAGGTGTAACCACCCCCAGGTGGATTTGAATCTGGGCCCTCTGGAGCTTAGTATAGGAGCCTCTACCCTCTGAGCTAAAAGCCAGCTAGCTCCCAGCTCATTCTGTCGAGGTCCCTTGATCTTAGCTGTTGCTGTGGTCTAGGTGCCACTGCATAGGGCAGTGAACCACACTAGGGCTATTTCTATACTGCACCCATTTTGTGCAAGAAATATGCAAATGAGGCTACACGTGGAATATTGCCATACCTTATCTGCATAATTAATGAGGCTCCATTTTTGCTCAAAAGGTTTTTGCGCAAAAAGGAGCCATCTACATGCATTTTTTCCGGAAGAATGGCTCTTGCACAAGAGGGTGTTTTGCGCAAAAAGGAGCTGTGTAGCAAAAGCCTCTTGTGCAAAAAGTGGGCGCTCATTAATTATGCAAATGAGGCTCGGCCATATTCCACGCTTATCCTCATTTGCATATTTCTTGCGCAAAATGGGTGCAGTATAGACATAGCGTGGGTGTGTGGGTTACATACTTCCCCTAGGTGAGGAAGGGCATCCTGAGCTTCAGAGACCCAGTAGAGATCCCAGACGAGCCCCCACTTGTAACCACCACCAGGTGGATTTGAATCTGGGACCTCATTATAAGAGCCTCTACCCTCTGAGCTAAAAGCCAGCTGGTTCCCAGCCCACGCTGTAGAGGTCTCAATCTTAGCTGTTGCTATGGTCTAGGTGCTATTGCATGGGACAGTGAACCATACTAGGTATGTGGGTTACACAGGGTCGCCTGGCAGTAGAGGTCAAGCCCTCCCCCTGCAAGCATCTCAGCAGCAAGAGCCAGAGCAACCCAGCAGCCTGTTCTTCACCACCCTGCCACCTTGCTGCTGCAGGAAGCTGAGCATCCCAGCCATGGCCCCAGGAAGCTCCACTTCCCACCACTGCAGTTAAGTGAAGCACAGCAGGCTGGTAGCTAGGTGGTGGAGTGGAGCAGTTGGGTGGGCTCCAGCTCCCAACTCCATGGTGAGTGTGGGTGGTCCAACTCCTGCTGCCCCCCAGTAATCCCCTGGCTCACGTCACTTGGAGGAGGGGGCTTGAGGCAAGGATGCAGGAAGGGGCAGAGCAGTGGTGGGAAGGGGCAGAGCTTGGCAGAAGGGGTGGAGTGACTGTGTGTTGGGGACGGGGCAGAGTAGAGACAGGACCTGCAGTGGGAGAGTTGCCCCAGGCCCCACACCTGAGGCACTTGGAAGGAGTTGTCCCGGGCCCAGTCCTTTCAGGACCCCACTTGATATGCTCTTCCAGCTTGACTGTGAACCACTGTTAACTACTCTCTGGACTAAAGAATGAATGGCAAGAAGTAGAATTCAGAACATACACAGGTATGTTATCTCATGGAGGCATGGTAACAATTTTTTTTTTTCAGACATACATCATGTAAGCATACTAAATACACTCAGGCCAGTTGCTATGGCAATGTACATTGCAAGAGTCCACAATGACCCTGAGGATGTCTATTCCATGAGAAGTAGAGGGAATAAAGGACTCATTCTGCTGATTAAAGGGTTCAGGATGAAGATGAGGGGGAAAAATCCTGATTAACTTTCAGGTGCCAGTTTCAGTTTGCCAGGCTGGTTGTTATAAAAAGCTTTTTCATTATTCGTAGTTTGAAAAGGGGCATGTTTGATATGGAAATTATTGAATGACAATAAACCTGTAACCTCACAATAGGGAAAATGAAGGGTACTATGCAGCAAGATAACTTTTTGCCATAGCGTTCCCCAGAGAAGAAATCTCAGCACTATGTTCAAAAATTTAAACCCAGGACTTAAGTTAAAGAGATATGACTGTCCTCTTAGGATAGTTCTCATTGGTTTTGGAAGTCTAAATACTACAGTGATAATCACTTAAGAAATTCTGTTTGATGCCCCTGTTACAATAGTATGAAAGAACCTCCAAATTGTTATTTGTACAATACCTCTTTAAGGTAGGGCAGTGCTATTATCCTCATTTTACAGATGGGGAACTGAGGCACAGAATGACTAAATGACTTGGTTAAGATCACATGGGGAGTCATTAGCATAGGAACACATTGAACCCAGGTCCCCTGAGTTCTAAGAGAGCACTTTAACCACTGGACAGTCCTTCCTCAGACTAGTCAGGTAAGAATAAATAGACATTTATCTGAAAAATATATAAGGTTGAGATGGTGAGACAGAGATTTCCTTTAAATTCTTTTATTGGGGGGGGGTCAGGATTTGCCCTTCTATCTGAGAGACTGAGGGTTCCACCCACTAAACTGATTATGCAGATTAGATATTGTTGTGGTGGGGTGTGGCTGCTGAGGTCAAATGGGTCACCCTTCATATTGGAAGCCTTGATTGCAAGGTCTATGTTTGCTCCAATCTGCAGTAACCAGCTGTCTCTGGTTTCTGTTGTGTTTGTCATGTAATTTAAAAATAGGAATAATTTAGTTGTTTTATACAACCTGCAGTTGCTTTCATGTAAAGAATGCCACATCCATGGATCCCTGCTGGAGGGAAGGGGATTCCACATGGAAGCCCTTTCTCTTAACACCCTTCAGCTCTGTATAGCCCTGCTAGGGGATTCCCTGGTCACAGCTGGCTCCATAGAGTCCCCTCCTTCAGTGGGAAGGAAGTATTTCCATACCTCCATAGGGAGACTGCACAAGTTACTGGAGACTCTTTCTGTCACAACCGCACTCTATGACTTTGCCTTGCCAGTTTATAGGAGAATGCTTGATGAAGACCGTGTGTCCCTGCCTTATTTCCCCTGCCCCACCTTCTTAGTTGAAGGAGTCATGGAGATCCAATTGAGGCAGCATTCTCCAGCCTTATCTGTATATCCCCATGCAGGATTTGCAAACACTTGCTTCCCTCCCATATTTTCCCCTTTAGAGAAGTGTTCCCATAATTTATTATTCATTTGAATCAATACATTTTTGTGGTAACTTTAAATGCACTGAAAATACCAAGATTGACTTAAAGGCAACACATAAATTGAGTGCATTTTGAAACAAGTGTACAATTTATTTCACTCTTTGAAAATAATTTGACCTGAACTGAAATAGATACCATTAAATATTTTGTCAGAAACTAGATGATCTCTACCCTAGGCTCCTGGGCAAGGTGGGAAGGCCAACTCTGTGTACCCGGAAGGGGTGTGGCCTCAGACAAAAGGGGGCAGGGCTATGGGAAGCCAGCTCTCAGCGCTGCCAGTAGCATGTCACACTGCTCTCCCCCACCCCCCACCCCTTAGGGCTGCTCAAGGCACACAGTGAAGCACACCAGCAGCAATTTAAAGGGCCCGGGGCTCCGGGTACTGTGCTGCCACAGGAGCACCAGTGGTGACTGGGAGCCCTGGGCAATACATGTGCTTGGTACTGTTATTTCTGTGGGAGGAGTATCCCCAGGTTCTTTGCACTACAGCACAATTAAAGTTGCCCTAGGAACTGTTTTTATTGAATAATGGGAAAACTTGTCTGTCTCATCCTGACCCCCTGCAGAAGTCAGCTTAGCCCACCATTACATTTAGCTGAGGCTCTTCTACCTTAACACTTCTGTCCATGAGCTGTTCTCAGACATGGAAACAGTAGATGACCTGTTCCTATTTGTGGTGAATTGTTTATGCAGTGGGATAGGTGTTCAGCAAAAGGTTGAATGGCATTTCGGAGCATTTCCTGAAGCATGGTTGGCAGCGCTATTCTGAGAACAAGGACAATTCATTCATAGCAGACTGGACAAGCATGATAAATGCTGCTATTGTGATGAATGCGTCTGTGCTTGTTGAGCACCATTCCTACTTTACCTAGAATACAGTACAATGAACTATCCCTTTCCTTTTCCCAGTGATGCATTTAGTGAAAGGTCAGAAGCTTTCGTTCATGAGCTTTCTTCCCCAGGCACTCTGGTTTGCTCAGGCTGGTTTGAATGTGCCCATTAAACTCTATGAATGAAGGAGGAGCCCAAAGCAAAAGGTTGAATTTGATGAATTTCTAAGCCAGCAAGAAATGTAGAGTTTTGTGATAGCATAAGCCAGCTGCAGTGTAACATGAGCTCATTCCAAATGTGATTCTTTTGGGAGAAAAGGGGCCATAGCAAGCCAAAAGCTGTATTGAACATTAGGCCAGAGAGAGGAGGAGACGAGTGAAGGAATGGGAATGAATCAAGAGTGCTGTAATATGGTACTTTGGAGAGGTTTGCAGGGAGGTCAAAAAGGGTATGTGTATATTACAGGACAAGGTCGAATTAAGATACGCAACTTCAGCTACGTTAATTGCATAGCTGAAGTCAAAGTACCTTAACTCAACTTTTGGCGCTGTCCCCACTTCAGGAAGTCAAAGGGGGAACACTCTTCCTTCAACTTCCCTTACTCCTTGTGAAGCAGGACTATCAGCATCAGCTGGAGTGCTCTCATTTCAAATTAGCTTTCTTAACTAGACCCTCTAATTTGAACCCTAGAAGATCAACAGGAGCAGCTTCGATCTTCTCTGTAAGGTAGACATACCCAAAGTATCTGAATGAGTGAAAGAAAGGGAGGGGAGATCCCAGAAACAAAACATAAAGCGTTAGATGCTTTTCCTTATTGTCCACATAAAAAAACTTTGAGTTGGAAGGAGAAGGGAGAGTGCAGTCACCAACATCTTCTGACAAATGACACATTGCTGTTTTGTTTTTCCAGAGAACTAATCAGGTATAGAATTCTACCCAGAATTCTGCAGACTTCCTATCTAGAGGGGTTTACCATCCCAATGCATGTTGTTCAGATAGGTCAAATAACCTTGTGGGAAAGCAGCTTCACTCTGTAACTGCCTGTTATTGTAGTCACAGAGCATGTGGACAGTCAGCACCTTTATAAAACATCTACTGGGCCGAGTGAAACGGGGAAACTTTCCAACTTTCAGCGTTGTGCCTGGATTGTGCTGTGAGGAAGGGATTGTAATGCTCAGAATTCTCCCACATGCCTTGTAGCAGCCACTGTCCTTCAGATTTCACCTTCATCTCTGAGCATATAAAAAAAGAAGTGATGATAATTAAATGCATGCTAGCTTGAGTTATAAATATTGCTGGGACAGAGAGTATGATAAGTATTTTGAGCTTGCTAACTGAAAGGGGAGTATCCAAGAAATGTTATGCATGGGCACATTCCCTCTATTCTCCTTCATTCTCCACCTTGCAGGATGGGTGCTGTCATACAGCTGACTACCATATTTCCTCCTCTTTCTGCCTGCAGATCATAATCTTCTGGCCTCCAGCACCCATTGATGTTTGGGGGTCTTGAGTAAGTTTAGGATTCTGACTTCTGTGTTTTCCCTTTAGGCTATGTCTATATAGCAGCATTATTTCGGAATAACTGACATTATTCCAAAATACAGCCTCTCTCCGACTTACGAACTGGTTACGGACGAAGCAATTGGTCGTAACTCGGTTTGTTCGTAAGTCAGACCCCATAGAGTTACACGCAACCGCGCTGTTCGTAAGCGCGGAACATGTTCATAACTCGGGGTCCGCCATTTACAACAGCTTCGGTCGTAACTGCGAACGGTCGTAAATCGACCGTTCGCAACTCAGGGGCCAGCTGTAACAAAGAGCGTGTCTACACTGCAAGCAATTATTTTGAAATAACGGTGAGCTGGAGGACTTCTTACTCCAACTCCTGTAACCCTCATTTTACAAGGAGTAAGGGAAGTCAAAGGAAGAGTATACTTCCTTTGACTTACTACTGTGTAGACAGTGCCAAAAGCCAAATTAAGCTATTTCGACTTCAGCTACACAATTGACGTAGCTCAATTTGCGTAGCTTAATTCGACTTTAGTCCTGCTATGTAGACGTACCTTCTGATGCAGAAAGAGAAATGTTCCCTTATTCCATATATGAAATCAGATATTAGTTGTCTATTCTCTGGGCATATTCTTTAATATGTAGTCCTGTACAATATGACCAAAGAAGAGCTCACTCAGCCCTTAGAATCTGGAGGAAGGGATTGACAATTACCAGTATATTGCTTAGAAATTACCATAAAATACCATACACCTTTAACTGGCATTAATTAAATCTGTAGGATTAATTGGCATTAATTAAATCTGTATCAATTAAATCTGAGCAATGCAGTTGTGGGAATGGGTCATTCTGAGACATGTAGTATATTGCACTATATAGTATGTAAGTGGATTACATTTTGTACATTTGAGTTTAAATCTAAATAATTCCACCAAGTAATTGAGAATAGAATGTGGATGGATACTGCACAAGAATTGTAGTTACATTTCAGAATTCTATTCTTTAAGGTGCTGCACCATTTTATGAATCTGTTAGCAAATTGCACTCTCTTAAATCACCGCTGTAGAAAAGTAGAAAATTATTTTCCAAAGGGCCAGATTTTTATCTCAGTTATACCAATGAAGTCCACAGTTACTATTAGTTTCCTACCATTTCTGCTCTATAAACCTGATTCCCTTTACACCAGTTTTACCCTGGAGTAAATCCACTGACTTCAATAGAGTTACTCCTGATGTGTACTGCTGCAAGTCAAAACAGAATCCAGTCTTATTTGGGGTCTCTACATACTATCATAACAAAGGGAAAAAAACACTTCTACCACAACAGTTTTCTCTATTTCATCTAACCCCTTTTCTGTAGAGCTTGAAGTTATGGTAATTTGTTCAGTATGGATTGATATTATATTATGCATGTGGATTACCTCAGTGAATACATAATAGTCTTCATGAATAAGGAAATTAGCACTTTTAATGCTTAGCAAACGTTTTTAGCCTAATGTACTGCCATAGTCCATTTTAAATTAGCGAACATGTTATACATTAAATATTGAAGCCATCTAGTCTAAGCAAGACAATATGTCAGTGATACACAACTGCTGAATTCTAGATGCATTTTAGAGGCCCAATGAAGGAGGAAAGATGCTACATCTTTGGGAACTCAGCCTGACTTTCAATCAAATAACTGATCTGAAATGCTGAACACAAACTGCATTTCATTTAACAATGCTGCTACCTAGTCCTTGATTGAACACTTTGAACCTGATCAGAATATAATTTGTTTGAGTATTACAAGAATCACTTATATTAGCTTTTCCAGCAGATCAATAACAGATTTTAATGCATACTAATAAAAGAGCTCCTACATCCAAATACAGCCTTAATTTTCACAAGAGAAACACAGTTCTTGCTAATAAAATATCTTTTTTGAACAGGGAGCAGTGAAATGGAGTACTGTTTTCACACAAATGGATGGGAATTATGCTAACACATTCTGCAAAATAAAACCACACTAATAATTTTCACAGCTGTGGGAACATTTAAATGGTGCATCCTACAGAAAATGCTTGTTTTGTGGGAAAATCTTCACATCTTGCTAAATGTTGTTGTTGCTGTTGTTCAGTGTTTACTGCAAAGTGCTTTTCTCTTAATGACAATCTCCTCATGAATTAGATATCATGTAAGATTGTTGCTTGCCTTCATGCACTGTCCATTTTATGAATTTATAATAGATACAAATGCTACATAAATTGGATCTTATTGATTATGTCAACTATACACAACATCTATCTCTATAGAATTTTTTTTTATCAAAGGACTTACCATTGCTATATAAATGCCATTCACAGCAATTTGAGAATGAGGAGAACTTTAAACTGAGGTTCTCCCATCCTTTTTCAAACTCATTCTTTGGGCATGGTGCTTAGCATATAGGCGCCCTGATCCTGATTAGTACTGTAATATAATACTTTTTAAATTGATATACTCATTTTAAAAGGTCCACATTTATTACTAGGTTGCAGTTTGGTTTTTTACAATTTAGTCTTACTTTCCTCCACTGTTTTGTTAATCATAGGAGCAGGTTTGAGTGACAGAAATTCTGTGCATCTTCCACACTTCAGGAACCAAAACATGCTGAAAAATTGATATTGGTGGGACTGTGCAGCATTGCAGTGCCTTCATAGTGAAGAAGCTGGAAGGAGACCTTACTGTTCCCATCCTGTCATTCCTCACACTTCTTTCCTTGCACAATGATGGCCTCTTCCTCTCCATAACAACCAACCACACATTTGAGGGCCTGTGACTTGTGATTAAATCTCTTTAAATAATACAGAGTAGCACAAGAGTTTCAAACAAGGATTCATGTAACCTCTCTATACTGACCCTGAGGGTCTTTGTCCTGATTAGCCTCTGTGCGAGGCTCCTGTTTGCGACAGTACCAGCATAGAATCATAGAATTCTAGGGCTGGAAGAAACCTCAGGAGGTCATTGAGTCCAGCCCCCTGCCCAAAGCAGGACCAACCCCAACTAAATCATTCCAGCCAGGGCTTTGTCGAGCCGGGACTTAGAAACATCTAGGGATGGAGATTCCACCATCTCCCTAGGTAACCCATTCCAGTACTTCACCATCCTCCTTGGGTATGTCTACACTACAAAGTTAATTCGAAATAACAGTAGTTATTTCGAATTAACTTTAATAGCGTCTACACAGCCAAACTGCTATTTCGAAATAAATTCGAAATAGTGGAGTACTTATTTCAAATTTGGTAAACCTCATTCTACGAGGAATAACACCAAATTCGAAATAGCTCATTCGAAATAAGCGCTGTGTAGACAGTTATTTCAAATTAGGGGGCCTCCAGCCCTTCCCAGTTTCCCCTGGTGGCCACTCTGGGCTAAACCAGGAAAACTCCTCTCCTCTCCCCCAGCCGCGGGGCCCTTAAAGGGGTAGACTCTGGCCACTGGGCACGTGCCAGCAGCCGCAGCCCCTCAGCCAGTGGCCAAAAAATGGCAGCCAGTGGCAGCCAGCTGTCCCCCGCCCAGTCCCCCAGCACCCAGGGGCCAGCTAGGGGCCATAGACAGCACGCACCCCCGCTTGGACTGGTGTGGAGATCATGGACCTCATTGAAGTGTGGGGGGAGGCCCCCAATGTCCATGATCTCCGCACCAGTTGGAGGAATGCCGCCGTCTATGGCTGCATAGCGGCCACCATGGCCTGCAAGGGACACAGGCGCACCCAGGAGCAGGTGCGCCTGAAAGTTAAGGAGTTGCGGCAGGCACATGCCAGGGCCACCAGGGGTGGCGCCGCAGCAGGGGCTGCCACCTGCCCCTACTTTCCAGCCCTCGACCAAATCCTGGGGGTCAGGGCGGTCCATGCCAGCCCGAGGGGCAGCGAGCCGGGAGCTGAGGGCCCTGACCCGGGCGCAGCAGAGGGGCCACCATCAGCTATCCCGGCACCGGAGTCAGCAGGGTCGTCCAGGGAGGCCATACTAGGTAAGTGCCAGCACTATCCCTTACCCGGGAGGGAGGCGGGGAGGGAGACTAGGGACCGCGCGCATAGGCCATGCCTCCATCGGATCACGCAGCCACCTGTGCACATGCGGGCACGTGCCGTGCCACCCTTGAGCAGGTGGCTCCAGCTGTGTGCCACACAGGGGCTGTGGCCCGATAGCCACACAAGTGTGTGAAGAGACCCGACACGCTCCCAACCTCGGGGCGGGACACAGCAGGGTGCCCTCCCTTCGCACGCCCCCTCTACACAGGGGCAGGGGACATATCCCTCCCACCCCGGCCGCACTATACACAGCACAGGGGCACGGGTGCGGTCTCGGGGCAGCTCCCACTCCCGGGCAGAGCCAGACATGCCGACCATGGCCTCTGTGCAAGCATATCGGCTCTGACAGTGCAGGGCATGGTCGCCCTCACCTTGCGGGGGGGCTGGGCATCATCCACTGTGTCCCCAGGGACAACTGACCACTTCTCTTCTTTCTCTACAGCCGCAACAGCTGCTCATGCAGGGCGCACCACCCCACCCAGGACATGCTCCCACACCCGCGGCCTCAGCAGGACCACTTTCACATGGCAGGGGTGCAGAGAGCAGCACCTGCAGGCCCTGCGAGCCCAGACCCGGATCATGGAGCAGCAGGCGCAGGACAACCGGGAGTTCCAGCGGGAGCTGCTTGCCCAGGGTTGTGCCATCTGTCACCATCTGCAGGCCCTGGTACAGAGCGTGCTGCCCCGTGCCGGTCCTGCGCCTGCTGCCCCCCCAGCTACTGTTCCTCCTCCCACTCCTGCCCCCTCTCCCACCTCTTCCTCCTCAACCTCCGCACCATCCTCCTCAATCTCCACAACCCCCACCTCAACCTCTGCACCCTCCTCTCCATCCCCCTGGGGACGCTGAGGTCCCCTCCCCCGCGATGCTGGGAGGCAGTTGAACTGGTGAGACCCCCACCCCTGAGCACTGAGCTTCCCCTCCCCCTTCTTCCTCTTGCTTCCCCCTTCCAGCTCCCTCCTCGCAGTTTTCCCCCTCCCCTCTCCCACCCTCTCTCCTGCCCTCTCCCACCTTCTTTCCCCCGTCTCCTCAGAGGTTCATCCCCCCCCCCAGTTGTGTTAAATAAAGACCCAGTTGTGTTAAATAAAGACAGTTTCTATTTTTGAAAATACGCGTATTTTATTTGACATCAGGAAGGTGGGGTTAGGGAAGGGTAAGTGGAAGGACGAGAGGGAGGAATGGGGCACAAGCCCCCAGTGGGGCAGACCGGGGAGACTGTTAGCACTCCTCAGGGTGGAAGCTCTCCCACAGGGCCCCCTGGATCCTAACAGCCCCTCGATGGTCCTCCTGGATGGCAGCCTGCAGACAGTGCAGCCAGGCTGCTGGCAACGCGTCCACAAGATGCAGCAGAGTCCCCGGGGGCAGGTCTGGTTCCATGTTGCAGAGTGCTGTGGTGTCCCGAGTGAGGGCAAGCAGAGCACTCCAAGACACAAATGCTTTGCTGTCCCTCAGCGAGGTAGACCAGCAAGCAGAGAAACCTGAGAACTATCTGTCCGGGATGGGGGGTTGGGTCCCTTTAAGCACAGACTTGGATAGCCTGAGGCAGCTGACCCACACACTAAGTCCGACCCTGATGCCCTGCTGGCACTGGTTCCGGCCAGCCTTACCTTCGATTCAGGGTCCACTCAATGTGGACGCGCTATTTCGAATTAGAAAAACGCTATTTTGAATTAGTTTTTGTGTCTAGGTGCGTTATTTCGAATTAGCTTATTTCGAATTAACTAATTCGAAATAAGTTAATTCGAAATAGCGCTGTAGTGTAGACATACCCCTAGTGAAATCGTTTTTCCTAATATCTAACCTAGACCTCCCCCCACTGTAATTTGAGACCATTGCTCCTTGTTCTGCCATCCGTCACTACTGAGAACAGCCATTCTCCATCCTCTCTGGAACCTCCCTTCAGGAAGTTGAAGTCTGCTATCAATTCCCCCTTCACTCTTCTCTTCTGCAAATTAAATAAGCCCAAATCCCTCAGCCTCTCCTCATAGGTCATGTGCTCCAGTCCCCTAATCATTTGGTTGCCCTCCTCTGGACCCTCTCCAATGTGTCCACATCCTTTCTATAGTGGGGAGCCCAGAACTGGACACAGTACTCCAGATGTGGCCTCACCAGTGCTGAATAAAGGGGAATAATAACTTCTCTGGATCTGCTGGCAATGCTCCTCCTAATGCACCCTAATATACCATTAGCCTTCTTGGTTACAAGGGCACACTATTGACTCATATCCAGCTTCTCATCCACTGTAATCCCAGGTCCTTTTCTGCTGAACTGCTACTTAGCCAGTCGGTCTAACCCGACTAGTTATGAAAAAGGATTTGTACCTTTACCATTTATCATACAAAATATCCATGCCTTATGTCTGTTTCTCTTTTTCAAAGAAGTCAAAACAGTCTGAGTGCTCTGGGTTTCGTTTAGAATGTGACAAGTAATAGGGTTGCTGTGTGAATGTGAACATTACACTTTCATAATGGGGATCTGTCTGCTAGAGCTTAGACTTTCCCATTACAGGAAACATTAAAACTATCTACTTATATCATACCTTGCAGCTACATAATAAACATAGCCAAATATTTATATTACAGATATATGTACAGTTTTGCCAACCTCAAGTGATACAAAAATCATGAATCAGAGCCCTCAAAATCATGAGATTAGCCCAAAAATTGTGAGATTCTTTTTTTATGTTGTATTGCTGGTTTTGATTTTGAGCTCCCTTCTGCTCATTGCCAGAGTGTGCATGGGACAATTAAAGTTGCTTACTCTCTTAAATGTATTGGGTAATGTGATTTTGGCCCTTGCTGCATATCTCTCCATCCCTTGCCTGGTAATTAATCGTCTCCTTCATTCTCTACATCAGTTCTGTCCCCATCAATTTAATCCCCACCATCATCAGTTCAGCTCCCCGCCATCTCACCTCTTCTCCTCACTGGCAAGGGGGGAGGGGCTGCAGTGAGATCCTTTCCCCCTTCTCAGTTTGGTGACAGGCAGCTCCAGAAGCTCTTCATACTCTTCCATCCCTTCTCAGACTGGCATTTCAGGGGGAGGAGTAGCAGTGCTTTACGGTCCCCACTGTTCACAGGAAAGGAATTGAGGGGAGGGGAATGAATGTGCACTGAACTGTTGGGCTCTTTGCACCTTCTTCTCCCACTCTCCCTGTGAGAACAGCAAGCGAGAGAGACTGGACCTGAAAGGCTGAACTTTACAATGGGTCTGGAGCATCTCAAGTCATCGTGAGATGAGCTCCAGCCCCACCTGGAATTCCATCACTGATGGAAAAATTGCATGAGCTGGCAATACTGTGTATAATTAAGTCTTACAGCATAGGCACTCGTTATCCAGGTAAGCCCTCTGTCCTGAAGGTGGAGAGGCAGGGGGCTCACTTTTATGCCCAGAGCCGAATCAGAACTCTGGATACACAAGAGCTTCACAGGGAGGGGCACTCTCTGCTGCCATTTGTTAGTGAGAAAGGGGAAGCTACTGAATGGGTCAGGTCTCATTTGCATTTCAATTATGTGGCAGCATGTGCCAGGATGGCCAGGGGCAGTGTGAGGGAAGAGAAGCACGTCACTTTACAGAAATATAAAACTGTTATTTGTTTATTACTGCTGTCTCTCCCAGGTTTATTCTGCATCCTGTTTTCCCTCTAATAAAGGTCTCATTGTTTTATCCTCATTGCCTCACAGAGATTGAGAGGGATCAGATATTGCCTTTAAGGTTTCCCCAGGGAGAGCATGTAGTTTCTTAGGTTTCTGCATGGGAGGGTGTAAGCTAGTAGTATTAAGCTTTCAGAATAAACCCTTCAATATTTGAAGTTGGCCCTTTTTGTTGCCAGTAACACTGGCAGAAGGATTACAATTTTCTCTGTATTATAGGAAAAATGAGGCACAAAGGATTAAGTGCCTTTTCACAAGGTCCCACAGCAAGTCAAGGAATCTGAGTATAAGTCCTGTGCTCTCAAAACTGGACTATGCCACTCTCCCTATTTGCATAGCACCAATAGAAACAGTGTTAGTGTTGTTTTCAGATGGACCCCATAGTCTGTTTTGCAGCCATATATACAGGTTTACATGCAAAGTTTGACTGGGACTTGAAATTCTCTTTGCAGCTGAAGGCACCAAAAGAAATAAAGGAGCACTGTGTAGTCATTCTGCACAGAGGGCAGCATTAATGTAAGCTCCTTATCACTATAAAAAGAAAAGGTGGCTGGAAATAGTTCTTTCAGAATTAGTTCCTCACTTGCAGCTTCTCTCACCTGCATCTGTCCTGGGCCGACACACTGGCTGTAATCCACTCAGCCGTATGAGGGATTTTTCTCTCTAATTCTGATGTCCTCTTTAGAATTTCACAACACTGCAACTGAAAAACATACACACACATTTTATCTTGATAGGGATAAGGGCATCGTCACTGATATGCCATTACAGTTCCTAAGACTGACAGTACAATTCACAATACATATTCCAACTTGTCCTTGTGAGGACAGGATCAGCGCACAGCTGGTACTGTGTTAGCTCTTCTCCTGAGCAGCCTCTGCTGGCAGAGCTCCTTAGAAGAATCCCATCCCTTTGCCTTCCATGGAGGTTAATCTGTGATCCAAGTACAGCTGCCCCCCACGAATGCAGGGGCTTTCAAGTTGTTACTGTTTTGTTACACAGAAGTTGAATGCATGACTTTAACTCTTCCCCATCGCACAGCAGTAGGAAATACCAGAAAGTATTTATGGTCTGGGCCACGGTTGAGAGTAACTTAAATTTCTTACAGGTACTGGCAGAATGTTGTGATAGAACGGTACCTGCAAGAAATGTAAGTGTGGGGTGGAGTACAGGGGGCTCAAGACAGGAGGATAGGGAGTGTCAAACTGTAGGAGGCCCATGGCAGAGGCTGGGTATGTGAGGGGTGTATGAGTCAGGGTTAGGTGTGGGGAGGAGTCAGGGCAGAGGGTTGAGTTATGTGGAGAGGTTCAAGAATCAGGATTAGAGGTGAGGAGGGGTCAGGGCAGAGGGTTGGGGTGTGGAGGGTGCAGGAATAAGAGTTGGGGGTTTGAGGAGGGGCTAAGGGCAGAGGGTTGGGGGAATGCAGAGTGGTGCAGGAGTCAGGGTTGGAAACTGGAAGTATGAAGGACTCAGAGCAGGGGACTGGAGTGTAGGAGTGTGTGGGGAGGGCAGATGAGGCTAAAAGTTCCCCTCCCCCAAGTTTTGTATCAGGATACTACTTTGCTCTTCCCGTGCCTGTCACTATCGAGGAACGAGAGGAAAGTGAATAGCTCGTCTGTCCTCTGCACTCCCCAGCCAGAGTGAGGAATTCAGAAAACTATGCAGTTTCCCCTCACTCCCTGACAGTGACAGGAAGGGGAACAGCAAGAAACATCCTGGTAGAAATCTGAGGGGAGGACATAGGGGTCTGGTAGCTTAGGTGGGGGAAGGCTCTGCCTTCTCAAACTGCCAGGCATGGCCATGCCCACCACACTCCACCCCCAGAATAACTACTGTAGGTAGTGTTGCTGCCCCCAGCACCTGCCCTCCCCGTGCTCCTGGCCAAGGAGGCTGGAACCACACAACCTCCTCCCTTCCCCGGTGCTCTGGGAGCCACACTGTGTGTACATGCCCCCTAGTCTCTCTTCCCCTCCCCAGTGCTCTGGGGAGGCTGGGGCACGCTCAGCGTGCTGCCCCACTTTCTCCCCTCCCCATGGGAGCAGGACCTCAGCAGAGGGGACAGAGCTGTAGGTGGGGCTGGGGGCCTGCCCTCTCCCAGTCCCAACTGCACCAATCACCCATGGGGGAAGAGCTTCAGCACCACTCCCTTGCCTTCCCTAAATGGTGCCCTGGGGAAGGCTTGGGGCTCTCCTGGACCGGAGTGGTGGCATGCCCCCCACCGGCCCCTTTCACCCACCTGGCACCTACTGCTTAGTGTGGCAGCCTGCAGGAGAGCCCTATGAGTTGGGCTGGAAGTGTACCACCTTCTCCTGTAGCAGCACCTCCTAGCCAGCCAGCCAGCTCCTTATTGGAGCAGCACACAAGGGCACCTAACCCTTACTTTCACCTCTGGGCCTGGCTGACTCATAGATGTGTCACATTTCACTATTGTAAAGTAGTGGGTCTCAGGCAGGGGTATGTGTACCCCTAGGGGTATGTGTACCCCTAGGGATATGCAGCGTTCTTCCAGGGGGTACATCCACTCATCTAGATATTTACGTAGTTTTACAACAGGTTATATAAAAAGCACTAGCAACTCAGAACACACTAAAATTTCATAGAGGCAATGACTTATTTATATTACTGCATGTACTATACACTGAAATGTAAGTACAATATTTGTATTCTAATTGATGCTATGTTATAATTCTGTGATAAAGGGAGAAAGTAGGCAAATTTTCAAAGCAGTGTTCAGGGACCCTTTTGTATTTTTATGTCTGATTTTGTAAGCAGGTTGTTTTTAAGTGAAGTGAAACCTGGGGACACACAAGAAATATCTGACTCCTGAAAGGGGTGCTGGAAAGGTTGAGAGCTACTGTTGTAAAGCATTATTTATCTCAGCTCTGGAGTAGCTGAAATGTGATCTGCTTTTGTAACTAACTATGTAACTGCTTCTGTAACTAACTAACTAAGCAGATGTAGGGAGGGACAGATTTCCCTTGAACTCTGGCATTTGGGCTGGTGTTTGAGCCAACTGCCACTGAAGTCAATGAGAGCCTTTATCCCAGTGGTTCTCAATCTGCAGCCCATAGGCTACTTGTGACCCAATGAGCACGCAGTTGTGGCCTATGTGACATCCTCTGGACTGTACAGATAGTATATAGCAGGGGTGGGGAATCTCAAGCCCGGGGGCTGGATGCGGCCCCCAGCTTGCCTGAATCTGGCCCCCGAGGCTCAGGGACTCCCAGCATTGGGGAGCCCATGCTGGTGCGCCAGCCCCCCTGGTGTCCCCTGTGGGGCTTGAGCACACAAAATCTAGTAGCCTGGGCTCTGCTGTGTGAGGAGAATGTGGATAGTGTCTTTCTTCTCAGTCAGGGGCCACAGTGAGGGATTTTAGTTGTGTGTGTGGTCCCCAATTGATTTTTCTGTGGGTAAGGCCCCCAACCCAAAAAAGGTTCCCCACCCCTGATATATATATTGTGTGGATGTGGCACATGTAACACTTAGGGTACAGCTACACAGCAAGGCTAAAGTCTGATTAAGCCACGCAACTTCTGCTACATCAGTTGCATAGCTTAAGTCAAAATAGCTTAATTCGGCTTTAGGCACTGTCTACACTGCAGGAAGTCAATGGAAGAACACTCTTCCTTCGACTCCACTTACTCCTTGTGAAATGAGGGTTACAGGAGTACGAGTAAGAAGTCCTCCAGCTTGACAGTATTTAGAAATAATGGCTTGTATTGTAGACGCGCACTATGTTATTTCATAATAATGTCAGTTATTCCGAAATAATGCTGCTGTGTAGATGTACCCGTAAAGAGTTGGTTATGCTTCCCACAGTGGTAAATAGGATGAGAAACACTGCTTTTACCCTGAAGAACTCTCTATAGTCTGAAAGCTTGTCTCTTTCACCAACAGAAGATGATCCACTAAAAGATATTACCTCACCCACCTCAATGTCAATTTACTTGATGAGTCATAAACAGCACATGGTAGTAGGCAGTAGAGCCCTATATGGGACTGTTTTTTAACCCTGCTTTGTCCTGCCCCCAATATTGAATCCCACATTGTTTCTTGCATTTTTATCCCACTCCTACATGCAAAAACCTTAGATCTCACAAATCCCACCTGAGACACAGATTTTCTCATGTTATTACAGGACAAAACAAACAAACAAAACACAATTGGTTCAGCAATTACTTGCACCATTAAACATTAATAAAATACCATTTATTGAAATATATTTGGATGTTTTCTACATTTTCAAATATATTGATTTAAATTACAACACAACAAAGTGCATAGTGCTCATTTTATATTTATTGTTAATTATAAATATTTGCCCTGTAAAAAAAACATAGTATTTTCAGTTCTCCCATTACAAGTACTGTAGTGCAATTTCTTTATCATGAATGTTGAACTTACAAATGTAAAATTTTGTTAAAAAAACACATTCAAAAATAAAACAATGTTAAAACTTCACAGCCTACATGCTCATTTAGTCCTGCTTCTTGTTCAGTCAAACACTTGGGCTTTGTCTACACTTTCAAGTTTAAAGTACAAGAGCAGCAGCACTCCTATAGCAGCACTTTAATGTGGCAGTGCGGTCATGGCACCAGTGCTGGAGGTAAACCACCTCCACAAAGGGAATAGCTAACAGCGCTGGGAGCATGTTCCTCCCCCTCCTCTCCTTCTGAGCTGTAAAATAAACATTGGATCAGGCGAGGTATTTTCACTTGAGATAGGAAGCATTATTGCTATTATACATGGCACTGATGAGACCTCATCTAGAATAATGTTTACAGTTCTGGTCTTCCACATTCAAAAAAGATGAATTGAAACTGGAACAGGTATGGGGAAGGCCTACTAGGATGATCAGAGGAATGGAAATACCTTATAGGAGGAGACTCAAAGAACTTGGCTTATGTAGCCTAACCAAACAAAGGCTGATAGGAGATAGGATTGCTTTCTATAAACACATCAGAGGATTAAATACCAGGGAAGGAGAGCTGTTATTTAAAATAAACGCCAGTGTTAACACAAGAATAAATGGATGTAAACTGGACATCAACAGCTTTAGGCTTGGAATAAGACAAAGGGTCAAACCATCAGAAGAGCAGGGGCAGCCCTAGACTAGCTGCCAGCAACTGGTGCCCTAGGCGAACCATGCAGTCGGCGCCCCCCCCCCCAAACCTCTCGATATTGTGTCACCATTTGGCGCCCCATTTAACTTGGCGCCCTGGGCAACCGCCTAGTTTGCCTATATGGACGGGCCGCCCCTGCAGAAGAGTGATGTTTGGAATAGTCTTCTAAGGAGAGCCGAGGGGGCAAAAATCATAACCGTTTTCAAGACTGAGCTTGATAAGTTTATGGGGAGGATGGTATGATGGAACTGCTGACATTGGCATGTAGCTGGTCTGTGACTGTTATTAGCAGATATTCCCAATGGACAGTGTTGGGACTCTATATCGGGAGGGCTCTGATTTACTATAGAGAATACTTTTTCAGGCATCTGGCTGGTGGGTCTTGCTAAAATTCTGAGTCCAACTGACCACCATATTTGGGAAGGAATTTTTCCCCAGCTCAAATTGGCAGAGACCTTGATTTTTTGTTTTGTTTTGTTTTTGCCTTTCACTGCAGCATGGGGAGAGATAGAGGTACCTTTTAGGTTTAAACTAGTGTAAATGGTAGATTCTCTGTAACTTGAAGTTACATTTTATACAATAAATCATGACTTCATCCAACTCACAACTTGAGGATAAGGTGATAGATCTGTTAAAGGAGTCACTCGGTGTGGTTCTGTGGCCTGCAAGGTGCAGGAATTCAGACCAGATGAGCATGATGGTCCCTTCTGGCCTTAAAGACTATGTCTACACTGCAGAGCTTTTCCGGGATACCAGAAGTATCCCAGAAAAGCTATGCTGCATCCAAGGAACGCGTCTGCTTTTTCAGAACAATTTCCGAAAAAGCGGACATATTCCTTCATCATCCCTGTAATCCTCATTGTATGAGAAAGAACGGATGTGCCAAAAGAGGAGGTTTTCTGAAATTTGGACCCGTATAGACGGGCCAAATTTTGGAAAAGCCTCTTCCGAAAGAAAAGTGGGAACTGATACGCAAATTTCAATTAGCAATTTGCGTATCTTTTTCCGACTTTTCTTTGTAGTCTAGACATAGCCAAAGTCTATGAGTCTGGGTCTGTATACCAAGCGTGGGCAAAAAGCAGCCTGTGGGCCAGATGCAGTTCACCATGGTTAGCCTTTTTTGGACCCCCAGATACTTTATTCACCTGTGCATCCATAGGTATGGACACTCACAGCTGCCATTGTCAGTGGTTTGCTGGGAATGATGAACCATGGCCAATGGGATCTACAAGCGATCATACAGGTGAATTATGCAGGTGAATGAAGCATCTGGCGACCCACCAGGGGCTAACCCTGGTGAACTGCGTCCAACTCACAAGCCACTTATTGCCCACCCCTGCAATATACAATACTTGAAATACTACCTATGTTCAGCAGGACCAAATTACAGGTGCTATTGGAAGCCATAACTTTGAATTTATTGACCTTTGTACATGTAAAATATTTCCCTTGTCTAATGTGAAGTTTTGCCTTATGTTCTGGTCAAGAATTCAGTTTCTTTCTTTGCTTAAATATTAATTGAAGCTTCTCATTGCCTTATTGTTTCCCTCACTGTCATTTGGCCATGTTGGAATCTGGAATTATGAAGTTTTCCCCTCTTGTACATTATTTGCAAGAATAAATTTACTAATGCAAAAAGCAATTTAGATGCCATCCAAAAGTTTGTATTAAAATTCTATTTGCTGATGACTTCAAATCTAGAAAGGTTATATCAAGTTGAAAGTACATTGCCATTTGTATGCAGCACTAACCATTTGCTAATGATTTAAGAATCAGTTTATTGTCCCAGAATTCTTCATCTTGCTTAATAGCTTTTAAATTAGTAGAATAAATGCTGCCAATAAGGAAAAAATCATTACAATTGCATAGAGTATTGGCTTATTACATGGTGGAAATTTTGTAAAAATATACTTTATGAGTAAAACTAACAATAGTATTTAGAGTTGATTTAGGATTCAAAGGATGCACTTGGCTTGCACATAATACTATCTTGGGAATATAAATATTTCTAAATAAAATGTGACTAAATAGAAACCATATTAGCTCAGAGGGAGCAAGTTATATCGCTTTGCTTTTCTTACATACCAGATATGTAAAATAGATTTCAAATTCAGCATTATTATTAATATTCTGGCATGTATAGGGTCTCTAGCACCCAGGGATTCTATGTAGCCTACAAGACATTTTTTGAGATTTTCAAGATTTTCAAGTTTCTTTTTCAAGATTATTTATGTAGCTGGAGCCAACATTCCTTAGGTCAACTTACTGCAGTGTCTAGATGAGGGATGTAAAAACTTGTTTAATTAGTTAACCAGTTAAATGTTAAATTTAGCCAGTTAACTGTTTAAATGAAGGCGGATGGAGGGCCTGGTCAAGCCCAGCTGCTTGCAGCCCCACCCGAGAGCCTGGCAGTGCCACAGGTGTAGGGTTGCTCCCCAAGTACCAGTTAACCGTTACCTGGCAAGCATCACCCATTACGGTTATCCATTAACCGGTTACCCATTAACAAGCCCACACTGTGTCAATGGTAGATGCTCTCTCAGTGACTTACCTTACTCCTCTCATTCCAATGGAGTACTGGAGTTGACCACAGTGATCAATTTAGCATGTACTAGACCAACTACATCGACATCCACGCCCGCTGCATTATCACAGCAACGTCGATCCCCGGTAAGTGTAGACATGGCCTGAGTTTTACTAGAAGTCTTCCATTCATCTCAGAACTGCTCAGGAAGAGATGCCTTTCACTATGAGAGTATAAGTTGTGGACCTTGGGTTCATTTTTCACTCTGCTGCAGATTTGTCCTCAGAAAAGCCGCAAGTACCAATATTTAATTTACTTGTAATTCATGCATTTATGTAACATTTAAAAAAAATTAACTTCTTTCTTTGCTATTCTAGAGGCTTCTGAAGTTCTTTTAATTTTAACTAACCAGAGTCCTCCTTTCCTGAGTTTAAGATCTTAGAAATTGAACAACTTTAAAACTTTTCTTTTATTACCAACTCCACCTTCAAAAAACCTGACTTGCAATGTTTATCATCTGATAAGAAATTATACACATTATATAATGTTAAACACCTATCTAATTTTATCACTATTTATTATGCAAAATCTTTTCTAAGATAGGACTTGTAATCCTCTGAGGATATAGCAAGGAAAGTGTGAGGAATCAGATTGCTGTTTCATGCAATAATTATATGCTATTTCATTCCCCTACATCTTCCCCCACCCCTTCCTCCATCATTTGCTATTTAAGAAGACAGACAAGTGATCTAAAGCTTGTGGAACTTTTCTTAACACAATTTATTTACTCTTGATGTTCCACTTTACATCTCAGCTGAATACTGTAGGGTCAAGTCATCCTTCCATATGATTTAAACTTTCCAGCTACCTTTGAAAAATCTCACACAAAAAAGCTGTTGCTGAAATGTTCTTTTGGCATTATGATTTTAAACTGACAAATGTAAAAAGAAAAATAATGTTGTTCATTTTTCATATTATGTGACAATAATCTGTTGTATCTGATTTGCATTTTTGTTGTGGAAACATTGAAACCTAATCATATTGCAATACTGGTACACAAAGAAGAAAGCATAAGGTTAATGATATTAACTTTTCATTATATTCTTCAAGAGATTCTTTTTAGGTTGGGAACGAATTTGGTTGCTCATGGAAAGCTCCTGGATTGATAGTCATTCGGACTGGATTTTTTTTACAGCAGAAGCGTGCACTTTCTCACACTACCTTGCCCATTTCTCAGCAACAATGGAGCACAGGATTTGAAACCTGCAGTGAAATCCACTAGTTCCATGAGAACTAACTTGGATTGTGACATTCTTACACCATGCACAGCACAGTATTGGTGTACTTTCTCTTCTCCTGATACTGCTGACTGCCAGAGAGTAGATCAGTGCTACATGCATTTCAGCTTGGTCTGAAACTTGTGGAGTTTAGGCACCATTCATTAATTTCTCCTCAGACTCAAAGATTTCTGCCAAAGGCTTCTATACATTTATATTATCATGGGTTATTTTAGTCCTCTATTCTGCTGTAATCTTGCTGGCTTGGAGTGGAGGCTCTTTTTTGGCTAGATATTTTCCAAGGCTCAATGGTTAAATTCAAACTGATTTCAGTGTTATCTTTTGACCAATCGTTTGCAGAAGATGCATAGAGTGAGGTGTTAGGAGAACAGAGTGAAGGTAGTTCAAGGTATGTGACTTTCCATGATTTTTAATACTGGTAATTTTTTAAAGCTTAATGTTAGCTTAGATTTTCCTGGTTGTCTAATAATTGAATTTTTAAAACTATAGTGTTCTATTACATAATCTCTCTTTAACTTCCTGGTGTTTTCTCTCTCTCAGTTTTAAATTATTAGTGTCTTTGTCTAGAAATGCTATATAATGTTTGCTGCTACGTGTTACAATCCTATCTCTCCCCCTCAAAAAAGTGAGTGTTTATTATAAACATTTCTTGTGACATTGTAAATGTCCATTCATGCTCCTGTGAGGAACAGATGGCCTTTGTAGCATCCCAAGAAGAATAAGACTAGATCTGAGCTCTAAGGGTACGTCTAGACTACAAGCCTCTTTCAAAAAAGAGTGATCGAAAAAGCGATCTGCTTTTTCGAAAAAAGCGTCCAGACTGCCTGGACGCTCTGTCGAAAAAAGGGCACCGGAACCACTTCTGGCAGGCCTTTACTTCCGGGTCCTGCAGCATGCTCTTTGCAGAGACCCGTGCTTAAAGGGACCCCCTGACAGCCGTTCCTCTGCTGCTGCAGCTGGCTTGCCTACCTCTTAGAGGGACAGCAAAGCTTCTGCAGTGCTTGCTTTGGGTGCCCTACTTTCTGGGACACCACAGCAGTTTGGTTTTTGGTTGGTTTTTGTGCTTTAGAATCTTATTTTTGCCATGGAGCCGGGGCTGCCCCTGGGCAGGCAATGGCCCCACCCACACTGTCATACTTCAAGTTCTGCTGCATCTACGTGAGACCATCATGAAGCTTGTGCCAGATCTTGATTCAGAACCCAGCCTTGAGCCCCTCACTCGGGCTGCAGCACCACTGCCCTTGCCACCCAACTTATTCCTGGACAGGCAATTTTGGAGGCTGGACACAAGTACAGACTGGTACAATTTTGGAGGCTGGACACAAGTACAGCTCGTCATGGAGCGGTGGGAGGACCAGCATTGGATCCGAAACTTCTGAATGCGTAAGACCACATTCCAGGAGCTATGTACCTGGCTCACCTCTGCACTGCAACGACAGGACACCTACCTGCGGCCCGTCATCCCCCTGGAGAAGAGGGTGGCTATTGCCCTCTGGAAGCTGGCCACCCCCAACAGCTACCGTTCGGTGGGACACCAGTTTGCCATGCGGAGATCTACTGCTGGTGCCATATTGATGGAGGTAAGTACCTCTCGGGGGACAATCCATGTGGGGTAGGGGGACTGTAAAAGAGAGACTGTCAGGAAAGGGCAGAGGGAGTGGGGGATGGAGTGGGAGTGGGGGAGGGCTCCTGGCCTCACCCTGACCTACTGCTGGGAGGGGCTGCCTGAGGGGGGGCTCCTGGGGTGTGGAGGGGGAGGAATGGGGGGGCACCTCCCAAGGACTCAGGCACCCCCTCTAACTTCCTATTCTGTGTGTTTCTGTGTGTCTGTTTCTGCAGGTGGTGAGGGCCATCAATTCGGAGCTGCTGAACAAGATTGTCCGCCTCGGAGACCTGGACACCATCGTGGCTTGCTTTGCTGGGCTGGGATTCCCGAACTATGGAGGAGCACTCGATGGACACACGTCCCGATCTACGCACCACCCCATCAAGCAGCCCAGTACATAAACGGAAAGGGCTACTTCTCCCTGGTGCTGCAGGCCCTCGTCGACCACCAGGGAAAGTTTACAGACATTTGTCTTGGGTGGTCAGGCTGGGCATATGATGCCCAGATCTTCAGAAATTCCTATCTGTACCGCAGGCTGCAACATTCTTCCTGCAGCGAAACTTTGCTGTTGGGGACGTAGAGATGCCAATGTGCATCGTGGCTGATGTAGCGTACCCTCTTATGCCCTGGCTCATGAAGCCCTACACTGGCCATCTGGACGTGAGCAGGGAACAATTTAACGCGCACCTGAACTGGGCTTGCTTGCAGGTGGAATGAGCCTTTGGGCAGCTGAAGAGGAAGTTTAAGTGCCTGTTCACTCACCTCAACATGGGGGAACACAATATCCCTGAGGGGTAGCTGCGTGTTGTGTGCTCCACAACCTGGTGGAGAGTGAAGGGGAGGCCTTCCTCCCACGGTGGGGGACACAGGCTGATGTCAAGGGGAGGCAGTTTGAGCAGCCATCTGCCAAGCACATTAGTTGGGGGTCCGCATCCGGGAAGCCCTGCGTGAGAGATTCTCAGCACGAGACCAATGACTTTCCCCAGGTCCTCCCCAGTGGGGCCTGTGGCCTGGCCCCCTCACAAGACCTTTCCTCCCACAACCCATCCCTGCACCAGTCTCCGGACAGTTAACACACACACCAGATTTTCTGAGAAAATCATTCTGTGTATTAAAAAAACATCAAACAGTGTGCAAAGAATAACATTTACTAACAAAATAAAAGTGTGTTCAAAATGTTATCAAAAATAAACTTTCTTGTAAATATAACAAAGTCTTTTTAACTGGGGACGAGGGGGGCTGTAAACCTGGAGGGGGAGGGAGGTTTAGGGCTGAGGATGTTGCCTGGCCCATGAAAGCCTGCCACCTCGGGTCTGTGGCCCTAGATGTGCTTGGAGTTGAGTGGGGCCTGGGACAGTAAGGGGCTGGGGAGGAGGGGGCGGGGGGCTGCAGCTGGGTCTGTGATAGCAGGGGTGAGGGGGAGGCAGGGGTTGAGGGAGTGGCAGTGGGTGAGGGGGAGGAAGGGGAGGCGGGGGGGGCTGAGGCAGGTTGAGCAGGAGGAACGGCAACGGGGGCAGGACCTGGGATACCCATGGCCTTCCGGATAGTGGCACAGATTGCTGACCGCTGCTGGATGAGCTCATCCAGCAAGCGGTCATGCCACCGAGCCTCTGCCCACATCCTCTCTGCCATGATCTCCTCCATCCTTTCGAGGACCTCAACGTGCCTGCGCATGAGGTCAGTATAGATCCGCCAGTGCCTGCAGCTTCCATGGGCCCCGGGTGGGTGGTGGGACAGATGTTGCACACTGGCCTGCTCTGGCAGGTCTGGCTGTGGAGGATAAGAGGGAGAAGTGGTCAGTCATGCATGCACACACTGTCCCTGCTTGTGATCAGTGAGTAACTGTTCTTGGAACAAGGAATGCCAATGTTCTCACTGCAAGCCCACATGTGGCCTGGCCAGCAGCTCTGGCCTCACAGGGGCCCCAAGGTGGCTAGGGCAACATCCACCCGCTAACCCTCCGAAACACCCCCACCATGGCCATGCAGCCCAGGGAAGTGTCCAGCCACAGTGGGTCCCAGGTGTAGGATAGGGGCCTGGAGCAGCTTGGGTCTCCAAGGGCCCCCCCTTTGCCTGCCCGTGGCAGCAGTGTCTGCGGGAGCGATTGTTGTGTCGCATGTGCATACATGGCCGAGTTGTATGTGTGACACTTGCGGTGGTCTGTGTGGTGTCGTGCGTACACCCTTGTGACCAGCCTGCTTCTCGCAGTTCCTGGTGGGAGGAGGACAGCCCTCCCTGGGGTCAGACATGTGTGGGACCCTCCCCAAGCAGTGAGCAGCTGCCCATGTGTGCCCTGGGACTGAACATGGAGGCAGAGCATGACACGTGAAGAGTGGGCCGCATCTCCTGTGCTCCCACCTCCCCCGTTCTGTGTGTGTGGCAACCTCACTGCACTCACCTGATGTTCCCTCACTAGGGTCAGAAGATGCCTGCGAGGCCTCCTAGGTCTGGGGGACTGGCTCCAGGGTGAGGCTCACAATACTCCTGTTGGGGTCCTCCTCCTCCTCATCCTGCAGCTGCTGCTTCTCTGGGTTGTCATCAGCCACATCCTGGCAGTGCTGGATTGGTGTCTGCAACTCGGACTTGACAAGAACCCATGCAGAGAGGGGTTCCCCACCCCCCAGGATTCTGTCCAGCTCCTGGAAGTATGCACAATGCTGAGGTGCTTCCCCAGAGGTGGAGCCGCGCTCATGGGCCCTGACATAGCCCTGCCTCGGTTCTTTCACCTTGGTCCCCGCTTGGTCCAAAGTTTGGGGGTGATGGCCTTTCTTTGCCAGCTCCTCGGCCATGCGGCCGTAAATGTCTGCATTCCTGCATCGGGAATGCAGAGCCTGCAGGGATTCCTCCTCTCCCCAAAGTTCCAATAGTGTCAGGACCTCAGGCCCTGACCAGGCTGGAGCTCACCTCTTCGTGCCTCTGGATGAGTCCTGGGATGGGTCCTTGGAAGGACCTTGGGGCTCTCCGGAGTCTTAGGCTTGTGCCATGCTTCCTTTGCTGAAATGCAAGGAGAGTCATGTGGTCAGTGCGGGTGTGTCTAGACTACAGGGTTTTTTCAGAAAAAGTGGCCTGCATCTAGACTGCTGCCACGTTCTTTCAAAAGTAAATGGAAAGTACGCAGCAGGTTTTTTGACCACGGAAAACCTCATTTTACAAGGAAGAACGCCTTTTTTCGAAAGTGCTCTTCCGAAAGTGCTCTTTCGAAAAAAGGTGCTATGTAATGCAAACTGTGCTTTTTCGAAAGACAGCATCCAGACTGCCTGGCTGCTCTCTTTCGAAAAAGCGGCTTGCTTTTTTGAAAGTACTGGTTGTAGTCTAGATGCTCTTTTTTGAAAGAGGCTTTTTCAAAAGTATCTTTCAAAAAAGCCTCTTTTGAAAGAGGCTTGCAGTATAGGCGTAGCCTGACTTGCTCTGACTGCCTTCCTGCCACAATGGCTGCCCAGGGTGCCTGTGTCTTTAAGACATGACTACAGACAGGAACAATAGAGGTTTTTCCTGCAGATGGAGTATCCACTAGGGCTTTTCCCTGGAGGCCTGTTTGTTCGGAAAAAAAAAACCCTGTCTACACATGCCTTTTTTCGACAGATCTCTGTCAAAAAAGACATTCTACCTCGTAAAATGAGTTTTACTGCAGTCGAGAAAACCACCGCGTTCTTTCGATTAACTTTCAAAAGAACGCGGCAGCAGTCTAAATGCGGGTGAAGTTTTTCCGAAAAAAGGCCACTTTTTTTGAAAAAACTGTGTAGTCTAGACACACCCTAACGAAACAAGGAGGAAAGCCTATTCCAGAGAACACCTCTGCCAGCAGTTCCCTTATATATACATATAAAGCAAATTCCCACACCACAGCTACTTGTCTCTGAGAAGAAAAATGGTAATTAAGATGCTCACGTCAGTTATTCTGAAATAGTGCTGCTGTGTAGACGTACCTTTAGTCTCTTGGTATCTCAGTTTCCCCATCTGTAAATGGGGATAATAGTACTTCCCTACTCACAGAGATGTTGTGATGCTAAATCCATTAAAGACTGTGAAGTGCTACCATGTAAATACCATAGTTAGACGGATCTGAAAACTCTGTTGTGAACAAAAATCTCTTCATACAACTGTGGAAAGCAAACAAAAGGGGCAGCAAAACCATTAACAGGAATTCATGATTTCAACTGAAGCGTTTTGAGAATACTTTGTTGCAGTATTCTTCCACCTCTAATAGGGAAATATATATAGTCCATGGTATGAACTAGCAATCAACAGGTTAATAAAAAAATACCATGGCCCAGTACTTTACTTATTTGCCATTTTAGAGTAAGACAACTCCCAAACATTTGCCCATTTGTACTTCATATTCATAGTAGGTCATTATTCTTATTTTGGTCTAACATGCACATTTATTTTTGTGCTGTTTCTTTTAGTGACACATACAGGGATTCTGTAAGATGGTAACCATAGTAACAACAGAACACGGGAGATAAGCTTTTACCCCCCAAAATGCATATCACAGGGTATATGTTTGCTCAAAATGGGTCTGCTGGATCTTGAATATTATGAAGGAATAAAATGAGCTTGTTTATCTCACAATGATTAAAGGAGAAATTAATTGTTTGGAATCAAAGTACAAGAGAAACATTTGTAATAGAAATATTGTAATATGTCTAGGAGAAGCCAGGTATAGACAGGTATAAAGCAAATTGAAAATTATATGATCATTTCCTATTAAAAAAAAGAGTAACAATGAGATAATTTTCTAGCCTGACCTTTTCTCCTCCGCATTAGGCATTTTGTCAAGTCAATGAATGTCATCAAGTGATTTCTAGGGTCTACTGAAAGAGATACAAACAATGGAATCCTAAATTAAATAAGCACGCAGCAAATAAAACTGCACACTTATATTATAATAAATACCAAAGTGACAAGTACTGTATTCTGCAGGGAGCATGGCATTTTCAAACAGGGTATCTAATTTTGGGTGCTTAACTTTGAACATTTAAATAAGAAGCCACAATTCTTTTTGGCTTCCTTGGAAAGTTTCTGTGCTCAGCAGCTCTGAAAATCAGTACTATAAGTGTGGGCCCAAAACAGAGGCAACCTGTTGTTTTGTTTCACGTGAAAACACACCTGATATTATTGGAATTATTATTTATTATTTACCAGATATAAAATACTCTGACTACCTAATTCTGATTCCAAGTTGTTTTGAAACCTGCATGAGATACATCTGATCTTAACTCTTAATAGGCCGAGAAGCAAAAAAGACTTTTGAAACATTGGAAAAATCTAGATGCTGATTTGGCTAGAACAGTTCTTCTGACAAATTGATCTGTTCTGGGATTGTAATGATACTAACATTCCTCTTGTGATCCTCATTGGTGCAGTTACACTTGCTTGCTGCAGGTCATAATTTGACACATAATATATTGTATTGCCGCAGAACTTGCAACAGCTAGGCGTGGTAGTTTTTTCCTCTTTTCCTCTATATAAGGAGACCTGCTCCTTTCTGTGGACTAGTCTCCCAAAAGAAACAGTGGGTGCTCCAATAATTGGACTAGGGAAAATAGTTGAGCAGAGACTGATCCTGAATTAGCCAGAGGGATTGAAGGAATTACAGGAGCCTTTTCCATTTCTAATGTCCATACTTCTGACATCTTGATGACAGATGAATCAGATCACTGCATTTACAGTTGACTAAAAACTGAAGACCTTACTGTACAATATGTGGAACATTCTATAGCACACCAGAGGTTTATATAAGAAAAGAAAATATTGTGATGTTGTTGAATTGTGTATTATTGGAAAACATAATCCCAACTATAAGTATAAAATGATGGGGTCTAAATTAGCTGTTACTGTTCAAGAAATTAGCTGTTACCGTTCAAGTTACCGCAAATCATTATGGATAGTTCTCTGAAAATATCAACTCAGTGTGCAGCAACAGTTGAAAAAGCTATCAGAATGTTGAGAACCTGAAAGAGATAGATAATAAGACAGAAAATATCATACTGCCTCTTTATAAATCCATATCTTGAATACTGTATGCAGATGTGATAGCCCCATCTAATACAGGTGTGTGGGGAAGGGGCAGGTTCACAGGTGAGTGGGCCAGTGCAGTGCGTTTGGTGCAGTGGTTCTAAGCCTACCATCCACAATGGTAAATATGCTGAGAACCATTGTTCTATATAAATTCATAGTATACCCTGAATACTGCATGCAGATACAAAAAGATACATTAGAATTGGAAAAGGTGCTGGAAAGTACCACAAAAATGATTAGGGGTATGGAACACCTGCCATATAAGGAGAACTTAAGAGGACTGGGACTTTTCAGCTTGGAAGAGACAACTAAGGGGGGATATGATAGAGGTATATAAAATCATGACTCGTGTGGAGAAAGTAAATAAGGAAGTGTTATTTGCTCCTTCTCCTAGTACAAGAACTAAGGGTCACCAAATAAAATGAATAGGCAGCAGGTTTAAAACAAACAAACAAAGGGAAATATTTTGTCACACAATGCACTGTCAACCTGTGGAGCTCCTTGCCAGAGGATGTTGGGAAGGCCAAGACTATAAAAGGGCTCAAAAAAGAACTAGATAAATTCATGGACATTGGGTCCATCAGCGGCTCTTAGCCAGAAGCTGGAAAAGGTCTCTGGGGTGGATCCAGAGGCATAGCGAAGATGTTATGCACCCAGGGGCAAAGGCAAAATTTGTGCCCTCCCCACCACAGGACAGGGCCCCAAACCTGGCACATGGCTGAGCCTGACGCTGGGAGGAGGGGGGAGCTTGTACTGCATCCTCCTCCACCCCCTCCAGTTTGGGGCCGGGCAGGGGGTGGAGAGGTGGGGAGGAGGCTCCAGCTGGCAGCAGTGGGCAGAGGAGGAGCAGGTGAGCTGAGGGATGACAGAGGGAGAGAGGGGGACTAAATTGGCACCCCCCCCCCAGCGTGGCACCTGGGGGCAACTATCCCCCCGCTTCACCTCGCTATACCACTAGGTAGATCACTTGATGATTACCTGTTCTGTTTGTTCCTTCTGGGGCACCTGGCACTGGGCACTGTCAGAAGGCAGAAAACTGGTCTAGGTGGACCATTAGTCTGACTCAATATGGCTGTTCTTATGTAACAACAATATAGTGTTATGAAAAATATGGGAGCATGCCCTTTCTCAGAAAATATTTTGTATTACAGGATTGCCATCCCCAAAGTTTCAGTAATTATGAATCAGGCTCCAACAGTCATGAGACTGGCTTTAAAATAATGTGACTGGCTTTAAAATAGTTTTTGCACCTTTATATTCAATTTTTGAGCTTTTTGTTATAACCATAAGGGCCAGAAGCTTAATTTATTTTAAAAAAGGGTGGGGGAGTAACTAATTTGACTTCAGAAGCTAGGGCTTTAAGAAAAACACCAATATGGTGAGACTTGTAAAATCAAAAATTGGTAACATTGCTTTTATAATAAAGTGACCCTTAATAGCCTTTTCGGCTCTATATTTGCCATTTTTATAGGAACGTTCTCCCAGCAGGAGTCTGGCTTTTTAGATCTGGCAATATCAAGCAGCTGAAGCCATAAAGTGGCTATACTATACCTGGCTGCTGTTTGCAACCTCTCTTTCTATCCCTCCCATTGGCAAGTTTTCATTCTTAACTCCAGTTACACTTTCCCTTATTTCTCCCTGAAGAGACAGTTCGTTCTCATGATATAACTTACATTTACATGCATGTTGCTAGTATCTTGGTGTGATGGGCTGGACAAAGCCGACCCTCCCGCTGGAGACCTTTCAGAACCCTGTCCAGCAGCAGGAGCAGTGGATAGGTCCTCCGAGCTGAGTAGAGGAGCAGCCCTTGTGGCAACCAATCAGGTACAACAGCAGGATATAAAAGGAGCTGCTAGGCCAGAGCCAGGCAGTTCCTTCCTGGAGTTCAAGCCTAACAGGCCTCAGGGCTGACTGGGGAAACCTCAGAACTTTGGACAGTTCCCAGTGGGAGCTGCACAGTGTAGCTGGACAGAGCCTGATCCTATGGCTGGAAGCTTGCCAAGAGAGGGGCTGGACAGAGCAGCATCCTGGGGAAGTAGCCCAGGGATGTGACAGCGACTGTGGACATTGAAACTTCAGCAGTTGACTGCTATTTAGGGTCCGTGGGCTGGGACCCAGAGGAGTGGGCGGGCCTGGGTCCCTTCCCCCGCCTCCTCCAACCCTTCTTGCAAACCACATCCGGAACAAGGGGGGTAAATGAAGAGGCTGGATCTACGGCGACCGCTTGGACATTGACTCACCAAGATGGGCAAGTAAAGACTGAGACTTCCGTCAGCTACCTGGGGGCACTCACCTAAAGGGCAGAACATGTTACACTTGGAGATGGGAATTTTTGTTTCCACTGGTTCAAAATATGTTTAAAGCAGTCCCAGATGGGTATGTGTTTTCAACAGTGGGATAAAGAGCACATTAGCAACAAATAATATATTAAAAAGTTCTAAGGGCAAGCTGTGTCTTTCTCTGCTATCCCCTCCATCATCTTGACTGTGAACAAGAAAGGTCTATACAAACAGGTGCTCAGTATTTGATTCTTCAGGGTGAAATGGGTAACATAATGAGGAATTTACCAACACCACTTTGGTCAGGCTCTCCCTGTCCCACCGGGAAGGAATGTTGGAAAGGGACAGAAAAAAGATAAGCAGAGAGGTTCCGCTGACTGAAACTGCCAGATAGAGGACACTCAACAACCAACATCCCAATGGCTGTGTGAGGGCTCTTTCTTTATGTAGAGCCCCAGCATAGCTCCCCTATGCAAAGCCCTGTGTTTGCTCAGGCTTTGCTCACTAGTGTAAGAATTTAACTTAAAGAAATTGAAAATGCTTTTTTATGCAGAATTAGGACCACAGGAGAGGGAGGATGCCATAGATTACACCAAAATAATACAGGTTGAACCTTTCTAGTTTGGCACACTGGGGATCTGATCCGTGCTGAACCAGAGAATTTGCTGAACCATGGGAGGTCAGTAATTTCTAGCAGCATTACCAACACTTCCACTGCTTACTGGGCTCTCATTTAAGAGTAAATTAGAGCTAAATAAGAGTATGCAACTGAGAGCCAGAACTGGTGGCTATAAACAAACTTTATGGGACCACGGGAAACTTGGCCATACCCATGATAAGTGGATATCTGGCTAACTAAAATCATGCTGGACTATGGATGTCCCTGACCAGTGAATGCTGGACTAGAGAGGTTCAACCTGTAAAACATTAAAAATCAATAATGGAATGGTTATTTATTATTTCACGAAAATATTTGTGAGACAGCAGAAGTGTGTGCTATTTGATTTGGGAGAAAAATTAAATTACTTTAGGAAAGATGCAATGTAGAGTGCAAGGTAGAATTGCTAAATGTATATTTAAGGGGAAAAAGCAAGAGGTGATAAGTGAATGATTTAACAGAAGAAAGAAATCATGCTTTAAAAGATCCATGAATAAATACAAGTTAACTGAATTGCTGGCACAATTAGTAAACCATGTCCATGTGGAAACAGTTCTTATTACCAATTAAATGTATTGTAAGTGAAATCTGTAACAGGAACTGTCTCTTGTACAAAATGCAAAGATGATTAATTGGTATTTTAACAGAATTAAAAGATTTATTTTCTTCACTGGAAGAGTTTTTCTCAGCCTCCTAATTGTACTGCTACAGTGTTTCTTAAAGAGCATGGAAATATTCTTTAATCACGAAAAGATACATTTCCCTCCCTTCACATAGTTCAGAAATATCAGAAACGTTTTACATTCAGACATTCCAAAAATATTCACCCTAAGGCTGAGACCAAACATAGAAAGTTTAGCTTGAAAGGATGTTTCTCCCCCTGAATGTTAAAAACAATGAAAAGGGTTGTGTGAAGATTAATGGGTAGGTGCCATACACTATTATGCAGGCTGTCAGCTAGTCGCCAAGGAAACTCATAGAATACAGATTCTACTAACTTTCTTATGGGAAGAGAATGGAATATCAGTTAACCAGTCTGGGAAGGGAGTCCTGTTATTGGAAAGGAAGTAAAGTCCTAGGCTCTTCTCGTGAGAGGACTTTGTATATAGGTTCAGTTGCCCCTTGTAGTGGGAGATTAATAGGTTGGGCTACAGATTTGACTGGCGAATCTCCAATTTTAAAAGCCAGATTTGGGGGTTTTGAAAACCCTAGTTAAAAATGTAGGTTATTGTTTATGATACCATAGAACTTTGGTTAACTGCTCCTGTACATATCCTGTAACTACTCATGGAGTTCCTGTGAGTTTGTACTTAGGGCTGCCACAACTACTGCCCATGCTACTGCCAATATATCACTATTTTTACCATGCTCACTCAGATGAGAGCTAGCGGTGTACATGTGCTAGGAATCACACCCCTATGCCCTTGTGAATATGTAGCCTGGGTGATGGGAATCTCAGTAACTTATTTTCTTTTAGCAATGTGTTTAATTCACTCTTAATCCATCTTTATTTGGACACAGTCCATTATTTGTATTAGTCTTTGTAAAAAATAATGTTCTTTTCTGTTTTCCCTTCTCAGTTTAAAGCAAAAATAATAAACGACAGAAGGTTGGAAAGTCTGCATTCCCATTCAGAGCACTCTTCTAAACACTATTGGCCATATTCCCATCTGGTGTAAATCAATGGAGCTCCACCAATTTATATCAGCTGAGAATATGGCTCCTTATCTGTAGAGGAGTCTGCAGAGATCATCTTTATCCCCTGGTAAACTGCAACACATAAAATATCCAGGGTTAAATTCCTATCAGTAAAACCTAAATTGTGTTTTGCATCAGTTGAAAGGTCTCCCAGGTTGCTTTCTGTTCAAATAGAGATCAGAGGAAGCCATTTGCGATGGAACCTTTGGATCAACCTTAATAGCAATGCTGTATGTGCAAAACACAATGGTTCAAACTGTGCAATTTACACCTGGCTTGATCCCATTGACTTCAGTGACACAGAATGAATGTCAGGGAAGTAGTTGGCTTAACACTCGCACAAACTTCTCTTTTATATTTGGTGCCTCAAATTACAAAATAGTTTGTTGTCTCTATCAGCACTTCCACACTCACTGTCTTCACCATTCCTGTTAGCTTTCTCTTCTTTCTCTCAGGCCTTGTCTACACTTACCAGGATACTGGCGCTTTGCGGATCTAACTCTGGGCGTCAATTTTATGTTTCTGTTTTCTACTTTTTTCCTATTAAAATTGGGATCTTAGCCTTCAGAGCTCACTTCACTGGCCACTTTCCTCCCTACAATCCATCCAAAGCTGTCTGCCTGAAATATTGCAGGCCACACAGAAACTGACTGACACATCGATTTGCGATAATC
Source organism: Pelochelys cantorii (assembly GCA_032595735.1). Classification (NCBI taxonomy): domain Eukaryota; kingdom Metazoa; phylum Chordata; order Testudines; family Trionychidae; genus Pelochelys; species Pelochelys cantorii. The sequence goes on along the minus strand of CM064326.1, from coordinate 322,977,760 downwards.
AAGACAATTGAGTGAGACAAATAACATTGATTAACTATAAATTGATTATCACTCAGTGAGCCATTTTAGATGGAGACTATATGGTGAAGGGATAAGAAGATTCAATGTAAAGAAAAATGTCACATTGATAAAAGGCAGACTGGAGGATGGTTAAAGAGAAAACAGACAGATCAGAGATCAGTCGTATATGAAACAAAAAGTGAAAAGCACAACAAGAGGATAAGACCAGAAAGAAAAAGACAAGTTCTAACAGAAGACAAAGGGGAAGAGAAACTGCAAATAGTATCATGAATTCAGATGACACAGCAGTAAACCAAGGCTTTGGTCAAAATTTCCCCTTTTGAACACCCTTAAATTGATCAAACACAGTGCCCACTTGTCTGGTCTCTCGCCCCCTTTCAGGGGTATCAGCAGTTTTTAGTCTCACCTGCCACTGTGGCCAACTGCAACCCCAAAGTCCAGACCCTTTGCCTCAGGGGCAAGCCACAGTCTGTACAGGCCACTGTCCCTGTTGACAAGCTATCATGTAAGCGGGAAGAGGGGGGACACAAGCATGTCCCAGGGACTTTCAGGAGGCAACCTTGTCCTGTCCTCCTTCCCTCCTTGCCTCTTGTTCTCTGGGCCACTTCCCATGTGACCCTTTTTACCTTCTTGGTCCCTGTATCAAAGTCACAGCCTGGCAGGTATCAGGCTGAAGCCTCCCTCTCTAGCTCCCCTGAGCCTGCCCAGCACTGCTCTGTCCAGGATGCTTCCTCTTAGGGAACTAGTCCTAGTCCTGCACCCTCCCTGATCAGAACTCAACTACCCTCTGCTCTGCTGAGCAGCTCCTTATAACAGGGCTGCCCCAGCAAGACACCCTCCCCTTGGTTCCCTACAAGCTTCTTTCTGATTGGCTGGGGCTCTGTGCAGGCTCCTTCCAACCTTTAGCCCCTTCTGGCTACAGTGGGGCAGCTGTCCCACTATAGAGAGTTTCTCAGGAAAACTCCAGAAGAGCTGAGTTCAGAGATGGGACTTTTTTTTTCAAATTCCCCAGTCCCTAATGGGAAATTATAGTCATAATAACTTTGGATATGTTAAGCATTAACCTCAAAGAAAATTAGTTTAATATTAAAATACACATTTGATATAAAATGGCTACCTTGAATAATAAAATTTGAAACATGATGGAAATAATGCTAATCTTTGTTTTGCAAATATTCCCCAGGTTCAGTAATAAATCTCAATGTTCTTCAGGAAATATCAGACTTCCTTTTATTTTTTCCTTGGTTTTCTTCTTTGCTTTTGTAACTACAATCTACTTTGCCTTTCTAGTGAGGTGCTTATATCCGTTGTATTAGTTTAAATTCTATTTTATTCTTGCAGACTAAGGCTTTTAAGACTTTTAAGATCAGAAGGGACTATCATGATCATCTAGTCTGACCTTCTGGATTTACGGGGTTAAATGCAGCCCTGCTCACTGAAGTTAAGTGTAGGTTGAAATCAGATTTTTGCCAGTTTTGTTTGAAAAATCCAGTAGAAGGAAAAGCATTTCCTGTCTACCCAGCAACTCACTGATTAATTGAGAAATGCTAAGGATCACAGTCTGGCTGGCTTTTATATACGTGCCACCAATCTCCATCCCTACCTCCAATGGGCATACAGTTTGTCCCATGCATGGTAGGGAAGAGCCAGGGCCATGTTCCCATGTCCTTTCTGCATCAATGGAGAACAACATTGTAGTAATGCAACTAAACTACACCCAAGAAAGGGATGTTAGTGTGTGCACTCTCTTGTGTGCTAGGTAATAAAGAGGGGCAGTGTGACTTTGTACTACCTGAAACTTAGGGCTGTTCATATCAGGCTTGATCCAGGCCCAAGAGACTTCTCAGCAGGCCAGTAATCAGAAGTAATATATTAGAACATTTTATGAGTATACATGTACTGTTAAAAAAAGTATTGAATATTGTAATCTAGAAATGGAGGCATCACATTTTTGGTATTGCAATTAGTATTCAGATGGGCTAGATTTTCTTACTTGTTCATAAAGTCATCAAAGTTTATGCCTGGTTGCCTTTTGGGATATTGATCTGCATCCAGACCGACAGCCTAGCAAAGCCTTTTTTAAATTAATACAGCTCTCAAGAGTGAACGAGCAAAGGATTAGTGTAGAAGACTGTTGATCAAATTAAGTGTTTCCTAAAATTCTGTAATACATTTTCTCCACAAAGGAAACATTAGTAAGAACTGGTTATTACAATACAAATTATGTATTCCATTCTATTCAATAATTGCAAATTGAAATGTGTTCTCTGTGATGAAATGAGGTATTTGAATAGCACAGAACTTGAAAGCAAGCCTTGATGTGGGGGTTCACACAGAGAAAAGGGAATAAACAGTAGGAGAGGAAGGTCTGATAAAGGTTCACATCCCTCTCGCTTCCGTCAATCAAAAGTCCCATGGAGAAACTCATGATCATCTCTCTATTTAGTATCTTATAAATGTGCCCGTTACCATAATAGCTCAGCACCTGGATTAACTTCAGTGGGAGTAAGAGGGAAATGGGAGGATCCAGCAGTGGCAAATAATCTAGCTCTCTCCAGCTCATTCCCCACCCTATTACCATGCTATTCTGGGTGAAATGGTGCAGAATGGGCTTACATACAGTAAAGAATCATACACATCTAAGACCCCGACCCCAACCTACCATATCCCAATTTGTGGAGGGTAACATAGCAAAAGAGCTTTTCCATAGCCACACAGGCCATAAGCTTGATGCATGGTATCAAGGAAGGAGAACTGGACCTAGAACACTAGTGGCTTTCTTCTTATTAATTATTGTATTTATTATCAGCAGTAATGTGTGAGGTGTGGCTTATCTGTATAAGTCCTTATACTTTGAAAGCAAAGACTCGGCCCCAAGTAGACAGTTTTATATAAGCCCCAAGGGCAAATTACAATTCCCCAAGTAGACTGTATTATATAAGCAGATATTACTGTGCATTTAGGGTATGTCTACACTACAGCGTTATTTTGAAATATCTAATTTCAAAATAGTTATTTAGAAATATCTTATTTCGAAATAATGTGTCTACACACAAAATGCATTTCGAAATAGCTTTTTGCTATTTCAAAATAGCGCGTCCACACTGATTGGACGCTGAATCACATTTAAGGCCAGCTGGAACTGGTTCCGGCAGGGCATCAGGTCAGAAGTTACCTTGTGGCCAGGACGGCCAGCAGGGCACCCTGGGAAGGGCTGGAGGCCCCCTATTTCGAAATAAGCGTCTACACAGCGCTTATTTCGAAATAGCAATTTCAAAATTGGCGGTATTCCTCGTGGAATGAGGTTTACCAATTTTGAAATAAGCCCTCTGCTATTTCGAATTAATTTCAAAATAGCAGTTGGCTTGTGTAGACGCTAGGAAAGTTATTTCGAAATAACGGCTGTTATTTCTAAATAACTTTGCTGTGTAGACATACCCTTAGAAATCCTTTCTTTACTACAAGACTCATAGTGCTTGTAATGCACACAGGTGATCCATATGGAGAATATAACAGTTCTTTAAAAAAAGAAAAAGTTCAACATTTTCATTGATTCATACAGAGAATTAACAGGAAGAGCTAAAAATATTAGTATGTAAGCTAAATTGTGACTTAATTGAGTTTACAGAGACTTGTTTGGCTAAATCTCAGGAATGGAAAATAAGTATAGAGGAGTATACCTTTTTCATGAAGTACAGGTAGAATAAAAGCTGTTATAAAGAGGACTGTGAGCAATTGTTCTTCATGTCTCCTGAAGGTGTGACAAGAATTAATGGGCTTCATTTGCAACAAAGAAAATTTAGGTTAGATATTAGGAGAAGCTTTCTAACTATGAGAATAGTTAAACTCTGAAATAGTCTTTGAAGGGGGGTTGTGGAATCCCCATTATTGGAGGTTTTTAAGACCAGGGTAGACAAAAACCTGTCAGAGATTATCCAGGTTTACTTGGTGTCAAGTCACAGGGGGAGGGCCCAACAGGATTGTAGATTCGCTGCAAGACAGAGTCGATAGGGATAATTGCTTTTATTTATCTCACTATGGGTACGTCTACACTACATGGCTCCGTCGACAGAACCATGTAGATTACCTTTGTAGACATAGGAAAATGAAGCGGCGATGTAAATAATCACCGCTTCATTTAAATTAAAATGGCTGCCGCGCTGTGCCGATCAGCTGTTTGTTGGCACAGCACTGTAGTCTGTACGCTCCGCGGTTGACATCAAAGGCATTTGTCGACCTCCCCGGTATGCCTCTGTCAGCCGGTGGTCAGGGCAGTGAGTGGTGTGTGTGAGCTATACACCCGAGACTTTAACTGCTAGGAGTGGGGTCCCTTAGCAGTGGGCAACCTGGAGGAGGTTGACGGGTGCCCCAAAGAGTTTAACGTCCGTGTCTTTACTGCTAGGATCGGGATCCTTTGCAGTGGGCAGCCAACAGGCTGACAGACACCCCAGAGTTTAACAGGGAGAGCTTTACACCTCAGACTTTGACTGCTAGGACACAAAGTCCCGTCGCAGTGGGCAGCCTGGGGAGGCTGAGAGGTGCCCCAACGGATCTGTCCCCTGGAAGCGACACGATCCAACGCTCAAGCTCTCCCTATATCTGTCCCTTATGACCAGCTGGAGTTCTTTTGTTTGTGTTCGGTTCGGGTACAGCAGCACGGGTTCAAGTCAGAAACTCAAACCACACTTGCTTATTTGTAGGAGAAAGAAAAGAAAGAAGAAAGAAAACTTGGTTCAATATATATATTTAAACTTATAAAGTGAATGAGGGCACAATCTTATTTTACTTGTTTACAATAGAAGTGAAACAGGTTGATTAGAGAAACTTATAATAGAGTAACTAAATTAAAGTGTACACATAAGAAACACATTGCAGGTATAATTCTCACCCCTGCGTTCCAGACTTGGCGTGGCCAGCGTCTTTCTCTCAATCCCTCGGGAAGAAGTAGGGCGAGGCTGGGTGTCCCACAGACCTCGGGAGACAACATATACCTGCCAGCAGGTATAGATTGGAGCTCAAATGGGGTGGGCTACTAAACCCCTCTTTATACCCCTTGGGTCACGTAGGCTTCTTCCTGGTCTCAAGTGGCCAATTAGGGAAAATGGCTTTGAATGCCAAGTTTCCCAGGAAGTGTGCAAAGCATAATTCACACCTGGGAAAATGCAGACAATGGGCACTTCTAGTATGTGATGGGCGAAGATTCCTCTCCTGGGACAGTGTAGGCGTGTCAATTACTGGTGCTAGCCATCAGGGCGGCAGGAGGTCCCCTGGTTGTCAGCTAGCCCATTTACTGTCTGGTTTCTGTTTATTAGAGTCAGAGACAAGCAGCACCCCTGCGTTCCCAGGGCATCAAAGGCTGACTGCCTTTCTCTTGCTCTCTGGGGGGGGGGGGAAACAAGATGGGGTTCATGTCTGGCTACAGCCTCGTGGGATGAGGTTTACCGGGGAGGTCGACAAATGCCTTTGATGTCGACCATGGAGCGTCCAGACTACAGCGCGGTGCCAACAAACAGCTGATCGGCACAGCGCAGCAGCCATTTTAATTTAAATGAAGCGGCGATTATTTAAATTGCTGCTTCATTTTCCTATGTCTACAAGGTAATCTACATGGCTCCATCGACGGAGCCATGTAGTGTAGACGTACCCTATGTCACTACTATTATAGGCTTAACACTGCCAGATGGTTACACAGCTACTGCAAAGTAATACATCAATAAGCATAGGCAGAGCAATGCATAAAAGAGTAACAGACACTTGGAAATGTTTACGTCCCTTCAGTCTGCAGGGAGTCCCGTTCCAATCACCTCGCATGCTGCCGCAGTGGATGTGGCTCCAGCTAGGGGGATCCAGGACACCCTTCAAGGTCTAGGTCCCTGGTGAGACTCACAGAGGGGCGAGACTCCCAGTGATCTTATACTTCAGCTGTTTACTGAGTGTGCACAAGCTGGCCCAATGCCACTCTCAGTGTTCCCATGGGGCTGAGAGCCGAGGTCATGTTATTTATCCTATACTCGGCTCTCCGCTAGCAAGCATAGGGAGTTGCAGCTGATGAAGGCCATCTGATAAAGAATACCTGGTATTTTCACCAGCAGGGCTCATGGCTGCCCCAGAGGAATACAAAATTAACCCCTGCAGGCTCACATATGGCTTTTTATGTGACACTTGGTTCTTCCTCAACTCACGGGGCTGGACTTGATGATCTCACTAAGTCCTTTCAAGTCCAATATTTCTTTAATTTTAGGAATGAGGAACTAATTCAGATTAGAGAAACTATTAGAAAATTGTGCCAAACTTTATATAATGTTGTTGAATGCACTTTTATATATTTCAAAGACTGTTAAAGCATAAATTGATACATATATTAAAGATTGTGTATATGTAAAATATAATATACATGCATGTGGAGCTATGTAATAGATTGTTGTGCCAGTCTGTAAGTTTCTTTTATCATGCCCCTTTCCCTGCCTTCTCTGCATTTTGCCAATTATCTGCATCCCCCAAGACTTAAATTAATATTCATAATCTTTATCTTCAGACTGTTGCTATTTTTATAAAATCAGCCACCAGAAAAATGTTCCTTATTTTCTTCCAAATCTATGCTAATCTGAGATCAGAGATGAACAATATAGCTTCTTGGAACAATGACAAGTTTAAGATCAATATAATGAGTTCCTGCAAATCTTAGCAGCTTTTTATCGATTTGTTTCTAATTCTGATACCAGACTTTAAAACCATGACATTTTCAAAGAACAGAAAAGTTGTTTTACATAATTTTAGAGATGATTCAAATTAATTAAATAAGAATATAAAAATGGCCATACTAGATCAAACCAATGGTCCATATAGTCCAATATACTGTCTTCTGAAGTTGTCAGTATCAGGTGCTTCAGAGGAAATAAACAGAACCGAGCAATTATCAAGTGATCCATCCATTGTCATCCAGTCCCTGCTTCTGGCCGTCAGAGATTTAGAGACACCAGAAGAATGGGGTTGCATCCTTGACCATCTTGGCTAATAGCCATTGAATAGTAGACCTTCTTCCATGAAGTTATCATTCTTTTTTGAACCAAGTTACACTTTTGGCCTGCACAACATCCCCTGGCAATGAGTTCCACAGGTTGACTGCATTGTATGAAATACCTCCTTATGTTTCTTTTAAACTTGTCATCTGTTAATGTCAGTGGGTGACCCCTGGTTCCTGTGTTATATGAAGGGGAATAGAACACTTCCCTATTCACTTTCTCCAAAACATTCCTGCTCTTACAGACAGCAATAGTTGTCTTTTTTCTAAGATGAACAGCCCAGCTCTATTTAATCTCTCTTCACAGGGAAACAGTTCCATACACCTAACCATTTTTGTTTGCCCTTCTCTGTACTTTTCCTAATTCTAATGTATCTTTTTTTGAGATGGGGCAATCAAGACTGTTCACAATATTCAAAGAGTGGGTGTGCCATGGATTTATATAGTGGCATTATGGGATTTTTTTCTGTTTTATTATCTATTTCCTAAAGCATTGTTAAGCTTTTTGATTGTGGCAACTAAGACATATTGCCTTAAAAAACCTGTCTGTATATATACATATCTGTCAAAAACATTTCTAAAGTATCTTTGCATTTAGGTGGAATATGTAAATTAAGGCCCTGATCCAGCAAGTTATTTGGACAGATCTGAGAAGCTCCATTGACTTCTTCATGCTGAATTTTTTCATACTGTGCACTGATAGCTTATATGGTGCACAGGATAATTTTAATGTACATTGTTGACACTGTCAATCTCATTGATTTTCAGGTCAGCTTTCTGTGGATTTAAGGGTCTGCTCAGATAGGAACAATTTGCAAGATCAGGACCTAATGATGGTGTGATATAAAGTACTGGTTGACATTTGCTTAGGCTAACTTTCATAACTCATTCTTAGTTTCAGTGCTCCTAAATAATCCAAATAGTCTAGTAACACCTTAAAGACTAACAAAACATATGATACCATCTACATGTTTTGTTAATCTTTAAGGTGCTATTACACTATTTGTTGTTTTTGAAGTTTTTCCTGTTACAGACTAACTCGGCTACCCCCGGAAGCTTTTGAATAATCCAGTCATTCCTATCCCTGTACCATCCCATCATGTATCCTATATGTAAAATTTTAAATGATTCCGTTGCATTATATTTTAATATTCTTTTTCCTAAAATCCTCATACCATGGATTTTTGTGGTATGAGCATTCTGAATCATTCATATAATCGTTTGTAACCATTTGTTGAGATACATTATGGTTCCCATGCACTGTTCCAGAGTTCTCAGATCTGGACGAATTATCTTTTTTCATTTTCTCATATAAAGTACATGTCTATGGGGGACAGGTGCACTCTCATGGGTCAGCAAATTACTGGAGACCAGTGTCTGATAATCTTTGTAACAGAGCAATCTCTTTCTTCTCATGCAGTCCCATTGATTTCAATGAGGCCAGCCAAGGAATACAGTACTACTCAACATTGGTAAGGCTGTTCGAATAGTGCCAAGATGGTTATAAAGTCCCATGTGTTATTCCAAGTACCTAGTTCCATAATCTCCTAGTACTTCAGGGTATGTCTACACTACCACCCAAGTCCGAACTAGGGTGGTTAATGTAGGCATTCGAAGTTGCAAATGAAGCCCGGGATTTAAATATCCCGGGCTTCATTTGCATCTTGCCGGGCAGGCGCCATTTTTAAATGCCCTTAGGTCGAACTCCGTGCCCGCGGCTACACACGGCATGGAGTAGGTAGTTCGAATTAGGATCTCTAATTCGAACTACCGTTACTCCTCGTGGAACGAGGATTATATGGCAGCATGGAACACTATAACCATTTGTAGCCAAGGCTAATGCAGCTAATGCCCCCGTCCCCATCCCACCGTCAGTGTCTAGACTACATATAGAGATTTATGAGCCTGTTACTGCATCTGAGCTAAGGAAACCTCAGCTTTAATAGTCACTTAGCTCAAGCTATAGTGGCTGATGCATTCAGATCCAGAGGTCATAAGGTCAATTCCCCTACAGGGACCAATGATAATACTTCGTGCTTTACAAAGGAAAGTCTCATTATCACAAGGTTATCCCCCATACCAGTGGCAGAACCCAGCTGTCTTGAGACCAATGCAAAATTCCCTAGGCAATTGTGTTCCCTCCTCACCCCCCCTTACTTAAAATGATACCCTGACTCCTGGTTGAGTGATCAATGATCAAACAGGCCTGCTGGATCTGAAAGCATTTGTTTTTAAGCTGGACTCCGTTGAAATGTACTTTCAGCCTTGTCTCATGGTTAACAAAGGTGGGTCTTTTTGGTTTGCAATTTATAAATAATGCACATAATTATTCCCTATGGCTGATGGGGCTAATAATGCTCATCAAGTCTGGTGTGTTGATTAATTAGATAGTCTGTAAAGAGCATTGAACATAAAAGTGCTGGTTAAATACTAAAGAGTATTATTAATATTACCTTGGTTTTGAGATTCTTATAGAGTATTAGATTGCATTTGACTCTTGTGAATGCAGGGAGATTATGTGCATTGGCCAAAGAGGGCTGGTGATTCAACCGAATTACTTCACTGGAAGTTGTGCATGTGCAATGAATGTGTAAATAGGCTCTTAGTAAATGTAGCTTTACATCACAAAAAATTACATCAATTCTTTTACTCTTTTCTCTCCTAATTTACAAATGCAAGGCCCAATTCAGTCACCCATATTCCCAGATACTTAATACAGCACTTTATGTTGCAAGGGAAAATTCAGACACACAAAATAAATCCATACATTAAGGAAAATGCTTGCTCATTTTCAAGTCCTCTCTTCAGTTTACATAGAATTCATAATACGCATGCAGTTTACATAATTTAACAATTGCATACCTCTGAATCTATAACTGACAAGCCTAACTTACTTGGACTGATAAATTACAGGCTGCATTAAGTAATAGGAATGATTTAAGAGTGTTCTGTAGGAATGCAGCTGAACCACTACAATGTGTTTCTTTATTTTTAACGGGTTTATTTTAGGACCTTAGATTGCTGCCATAAACACGCTATTGAGTTTTAACCATGCAAGTAGGTCCATTTAAAAAACAATCATTTATTTGTCTAGCAATAAACAATAATTTATGATACCCAATATTGGTTTACCCTTACTCTCCAACTCTTTGGCAGTAACATAATGATGTTTAGTTGCTTTTGCTGAAAAGACTACATAATTATCATCTATATTATTATGTGAGACAAAAATATTCCTTGTGTTTAAGAAAATAATGGTTTGAAAGTTGGAGAGGGGCCTGGAATTTATTTTGGTTTGAAAGTCTCTATCAGTGTTAGATCAGAGACATCTGTCCTCCCTTCACATGGAAAAAAAAACTGCCGGGAGAAAACTTGTCAGACTTCTTTCCTGGGGAAAAGCTAGTGGTCATGTAAAGGGGCAGTGGGCATAGCCTGCTGTTTGTGCAACTCCTGAGGCTCCATGGGGAACTCGTCTTCTGTTTCCTCAGATCTTGGAGCATCTGTGTGGAAGTCTATTCTCTTTTCACTGCTTCACCTCCTCTGCTCAGCTCACTCCAGACACATGCTGCCATTCTTCAACCAGTTCTGCCTGTATCCAAGTGTGACTGACTCAGTTGGTCCATCAGTGGAGTTGAACCCAGCACATTCAATGAAAAAATGATTCCCTTCTGATTGACCTGAAGGCATGGCTCCATTACTTATCCTCTTATATGGACCAATCATCGAGAGGTACAAAGACCCTCTCTCCAATGAGAACGGAGCAAGTGGAGGACATTTCATGCCCCCTCTAGAGAATGTGTTCATTTTGGATGAAAGCAGTCCATGCACAGGCTGCTCCCTGGCTCTGCCTTCCCCTCCTCCATTCTCTCAGACTGCAGCAATGCAGTATTCCTGCGGAAGGCTCCTGAGAGCTTGGAGGAAGCGCGCTGCAGTGGCACTGCTCCCCTTCTGAGAATTTAGTCTCTCTTATGTTGGTTCTTTCCTCTTTTTTGTGCCCATCCATGACAGAGGGGAACATCTGGCCCATCTCTTGCTTATACTTTTTCATATCTAAATATTGTCAGGAATTATATTGCTTGTTGGCCACATGCAAGCTTTCTTAAGTACAAGTTATACTACTCCTTGCAAAATACAATCAGTAATTATTGCAAGGACAAGGGACATTTATAGTGAAAACTTCCGATATGAGTAAGACTCCTGGCTTCCAGTTTCAATACAAATTATATTCTCTGCTGGGATCTGCCAAAATACTACAAAAGATATGATTATATTAAGCACGTCCTAAAGTGTCCATCCATTATCACTGAATAATAAATGCTTAAATAGAAAAACAAACATCTTATTCTAACCTTGCTTAGAAGGTGTCACATTTAAAATAATATCTGTATGGAGGATTATTGATATGCATGTTAAATCCATCCTCCAGAAATCAGTGCATAATATACAGTTTGCTAAAACTGCTTTTTCAGATCAGTGGGAAGATTTTGAAAGGAGTTTTGAGGTGGGCTGGGGAGTTACTTGAAAGACTCCAGATAATTCTGGAAGACTAACCTCATTCAACATTTGGAAATGGTTCCTTTATATTTATGTGTGACAGTGTTAGGCCCCACAAATTTAAGCTGACTAGTTTTCTTAACTTGTGAAGGAAGTTAATAGCTCCTAATAGATGAAGGGAATAGTTCTGCAAATCCTATAAACATTAAGAATAAAAAGAAGCAAAGTTAATGATGCCTTAGTGCATGTATATTATTCTGAATGGTGTGCAGATTACTTTGGAAAGTAGATAGGAAATATTTAATTAATCAATAACTGTATTTATAAAGCTTTCAGAGGTGTACTAGGTAGGGACATGTCTGGAGACAGGTCACTGTCTTGTTTATCTTGAAGCCCCAGCTCTTGGACTCATGTTATTATATAGAGGATCGCAGCTTTCACTTTTAAGAAAGTAAGGTTTTTTCACTTACGATTGCAGAGCAAAGATTGAAAATGCAAAAGCTTAAAGGCGTGCTAACTAAAAGGCAAATAAAAAGATCCAAAAAGTATTTTTAAATCACATGATTTTTACCAACCTGATGTTTTGGTGTTTTAAGGGGGAGGGGAGTGAAGGAAGGACACTCTGATTATTTTTGAAGTTTTGTATTTGGAAATACTGCAATCTAGAGAGGGACTTGATGCTGCATAGTCACAGGAATATCCCTAAGGGCATGTCTGCACTAGGAAATTATTTTGAAATAACTTATTTTGAAATAATAATAACTCCCGAAATAACTATTTCAAAATAGCATGTCCACACTACAGGGAAGCCTCGAAATTAATCCAAGGCAGGCTCCCTTAATATGGATGTGCTACCTTGACTTAGAGCCCCAGAAAGCACTGGGGAGTAATTACTTTGAATGACTCTGGGGAGTAGTTATTTCAAAATTGCAGCAGTGGAGCATCCACACAATTGCTATTTCAAAATAAGCATTATTCCTCGTAGAAAGCAGAAGTTATTATTTCGAAATAACTAGCCCCTTATTTCAAAGAAATGGGCTTGATAGTGTGGATGCTCCACTTGTTATTTCAAAATAAGAGGAGTTATTTCAAAATAACTCCCTAGTGTAGACCAGGGCTTACTTAGTTGACTAGTCTCTCTGAAGTTAATAGGCTCATTTCAGTGCTAACAAAATCAGTGGCAGCTGGGGCAATGAAGTCACATTGATTGAAGACTACTTGTGTGATTAAAACTTTACAGGGTCAAACCCAGGCTTTGCAAATACATCATAACTTTTTTCCAAGCATTCCAACACACTTTGCAAACAATGTTAAGTGAAAATCCTTTTGACATTGGCCTTTGCTGAGTTTAAATTGCTTTGGTAAACATGCAATGTTTCATATAGAATTTTCCACAGTGTTGAACAACATTGATGTTGGGAAGGAAAGTGTTTGCAATACTTGGATTGATATGGAAATTTCAAGACAGATTTTCTTGACATTTAGAATTTTAAGTTTCAAACTGGGATTGGTGATCACATGCTGGGAATTGCCTAGACAAAGCCATGCCTTTCCTTTGGTTTCCCAACTGAGCGATGCTGCCCTACATGCCCAGAAGTGTCAGCAATACCATTTTTTATGCTCTTCGAGAAAAAAACAATGTAGTGGCTGCTGTTTTTCCTTCTGCTCACAGGGATTTATACAGCATGTCTCTCCCCAACCTATCTGACAGCTCATCAGGGCAACATATTTTCCTTTCTGCACTGTTGATGGGAGGTAAGTTCTTACCTCTCCCAAGACCCTCCTAGATTGATACACCCTGCCGTGCAACCTTTCCCCAGCCCTGCCATAAAATACCAGAAGAGGAAACAGGCCTATCATCCCTTAGAGCTGGTGAAATAATTCAAAGAAATTTGTGTAATTCACTTAGTCTGTGTCTAGACTGCATCCCTCTGCCGACAGAGGAATGCAAATCAAGCACTTCGGAAGTGCAAATGAGCCCAGGATTTAACTATCTCGGGCTTCATTTGCATACTCACGTTCGGGTGCTGTGCCGATCATGTGCCCTTTTGAAATTGAAAGTAAAGTGTAGCCGCGGCTCTGCCAACAGCGGGAAGCTTTTTCAGTAGATCCTGTACTCCTCACTTTCAAAAGGGCGCGTGATCGGCACAGCGCCCTAATGTGAGTATGCAAATGAAGCCCGGGATATTTAAATCCCGGGCTCATTTGCACTTCCGAAGTGCTTGATTTGCATCCCTCTATCGGCAGAAGGACGCAGCCTAGATGTAGCCTCAGTGTGATGCTTTTTCCCTCTCTAGTGGTAGCTGAGCCACAGACAGAGATTGCTAAACATGCTGTGTAAATCTTGGGTTGACTTTAATGTTTTAGCTCAGGTAGTAGAGTCTCTCGTGTTTAGAGACATGGCTTTCTAATTTGATCCCCATTTTCAAAAATGTCCAGTTGCATAGTATTACAGGATGGTAACAGACGGTAGTTTCAATCCATCATCCTCTGGAGTCATGGATCCAGCACAACTTCCTGTGGTTTATGTTCACAATCCAACTTACTGAATGAATGATTCGCACAGCTCTGTCATCCACCATACATGGTGGCTGACTGTGTCTGGTTCTCCATACCAATGAGACAGCATCAGCTACAGGTAATGGGAAATTGCGAGGAAAGAGTCAGTCACAGGCAGGGAGACTGGAACAGGACAGAAGGTGACAGTCACTTTTAGTTCCCACAAAGGTTCAGATTCTTTGGATTAAAACTTTAAAGCAATTTTTCAGAACTGAACTCCAAACCTTGTAAGTTTTCTCCATCACTAGCATTGTGTATTTTAAATGTTAATCTGGTTTATTGTAGGGATGTAAAGGGTTAACCAGTTACCCAGTTACCTGGTAAATGTTCACTTTACCAGCATGCTTACTGGGTAACCAGTTAATCCATGCCTGGCTTATAATTTGACCAGTTAACATTCTAAATGAGATTTTACATCCCCAGTTTATTGCATACTGCCACAGTTTAGCGCAACTATGCCTATATTTCCCCTTGGTGGCCCACGAGGGGCACCTGCTTTTGGGCTTCTGGCTCCCAGCCATCACCTCTCATGAGCAAAGAGATATGTGTCTCTACCTCCTGAGTGAGGTTTTTCCAGGCTGCACTGTTCTCTGCTTACACTGTGATATTCCCAGCAAGCCAAATTGCCTAAAAAGCTATCATCTGCACTTTGCTCTTGCACCACGGGTTAGGTCCGCTGTATTGCTCACAGTTACAAGTTATCACACAGCTTTATCTAAGCAAGCATGTTTATTCTTATGGTGAGAGCATTCCATAGAAAACATTTAAATGTATAGAAGAGAATCTACATGCATGCTAATATACCTATCAATCTCAGAGTCTGGTAGGTGTCAATGCTTCAGAACTCACTAATGGGTTTTCCCTGTGGTTACAAGTTCATAACCATCTCAGATTTAGAAACAGACCAATCATGACAAGTTTAGTCTCTTCTCTATACAGCTTGAGCCCTTGAAACTATATAATAGATCAGCCATGACCAACCCGAGGCTCACAAGCTGCATGCGGCTCTTCCCCTCCTCCCCTGGGTGCAGCTTGTGAAGCCTCTCCGTGGCTCGAAAGCCACCCCCATTCCCCCAAAAATGGCCCTCTCCTCCCAGCTCCCTGTGCTGACCTGGGCAGGGGAGCCATCCGTCATGGCCATGAAAGCTGCAGAAATAAAGATGGCGGCAGACAGCAGGAGCCTGTTGTGGCTGAAAAGGCTCAAAATGTGTTTATAGGGGCAGAGCCTTTTTATTTAAAGCTTTTTTTTTTGGCTCGACCAAACACAACCGGGGGCTCCTTTTAAAGGGGCAAAAGGGACAGTCCTTTTTTTTTTTTTGCTCAACAACTTTGCATTGATCCACTGCTATCTCAGCTCTTTGCCCAGAATGGGTTGGCCAACCCTGTAATAGATGATCAGAAGACAGCCCTCTCAGCTTCAAAAGGCTGGGTTTTTGCATAACTGGAAACGGGGAATTTGCAGCCATTTTCTCCACGACATTCCCCAGGAAAACCACTTAACACTTTTTGTTCTAAAATCCATTCTTAAAGTCTGACACGTTGTTCACTACCATTCTTTGAACTCTAAGGCCTCACGTCTGTCAAATCTCCTCACAAGAGGTTATATACAATTCTGGCCTGATATAATAAATAAGACTTTCACTAAATACAATGGAGCCCAGAGTTTCTTAAATTCAATTCAGTAAGGTCTCTCTAGGATGTTGCAGGAAACTGCCATATCTGCCATGCATGCTTCTATATGGAATGGTTTACTGTGTGCTTTTGCAATGGAGAGGCTCAAGTTTGTGTGTTTTGGTTTTTATCCTGTTTCTTTTATGTTCTTAGCAACAGGGCAGGAATAACTTAAAGAGGCAAAGATTATTTCTATTTGGGGTTCACAACTCAGAAAGGCAAAAGCTTGTGGCCAGCACTAACACAAAATTATAGAATATGTAAGCTGAATGTGTCATAAGCATTTACTTGGAGTGTGGGACCAGTGGGGTGCATACAGTTATTGTGATGTAAACCAATTATAACTGAAATAAAAATTATCCCCAGAAAGAACAGCAGTTTAGTTATTAAGTGGATTAAATGCTGCCAGGAAAAAAACACAGGAAAGCACTTGAAAATAGAAGTGGAAGCAAAAAAAAAAAAGTATTTCTTCCCAGATATACTAGCTCTGGTAGTGAAAAGACAGAACCAAGAGGGCAAATATCCCTTGGTGTCAATTCAGGCTTCTTGAGAATAGCTGATAATAAAATAGTACCCCAAGGAGTATCCAGATATCAGCTACTTCAAGACAGGCCAAGAAAAGAAAACAACAGAACACCACTTGTCATCACCTACAGCCTACAGTTTAAACCACTCCAACACATTGTCAACAATCTACATTCTGTCCTGGAAAATGACCCCTCATGCTCACAGACCTTGGGGGAAAGGCCAGTCTTCGCCTACAGATAACCCTCTACCCTCAAACAAGTTCTTTCCAGTAACCATGCACACACCTCCATCATCGTCATCCAGGAACCCCCCCTTGCAATCAATCCCAGTGTCAACTTTGTCCATACATATATACAAGCAATATCATCACAGGACCTAACCACATAAACCACAACATCAGAGGTTCATTTAACTGCACATCCACTAATGTGATGTATGCCATCAAATGCCAGCAATGCCCTTCTGCCATGTATATTGGCCAAACTGGACAGTCTCTACGAGAAAGAATTAATGGACACGAATCAGATATATGATAAGGCAACACAAAGAAACCTGTTAGGGAAGATTTTAACTTGTCCAGGCACCCATTAATGGATCTCAAAGTCTCTGTATTGTTTCAGACCAATTCCACAAGCCAACTCCACAGGGAAACCTAGAACTTAACTCTATTTACAAATTTGATTCTTTTCAAGAGGTATCAGTAAAGACATTGGTTGGATGGCCCACTACATTACACATCCTAATGACAGAGAAAACCAAACAATGGGTACTTAAGAACAATTAACACCTTCTCTATCAGGTTCTTGTAGCATGGACACTCTGACTATTTCTTCCCCCTTCCCCCCCCCCCCCCCCATTGCCTATTTATTTAGAAACTGGACCTTTAATAACTCAATTCATCTGAAGAAGTGGGTTGTGCCCACAAAAGCTCATGATACCATCTACATGTTTTGTCTGCAAGACTATTTGTTGTTTTTTAAGTTTCTCCAGTTACATACTAACATGGCTACCCCTATGAAGAATAAAATAGCATGTTCTTTAAGGAATAAAATATTGCATTAACCTTCCCCTAAATCCTGGAAAACCTGTAGCAGAACCAGGAATTTAATACTTGGTCCTCTCACCCACTGGACAGCTCCAAAATGGAATTGTCAACTTGGAGATCCATTTCAGGATTCATAGATTTCAAGATGCAAAGAGGCCATTGTGATATCTTACAGAATAGTGGTTCTCAACCTATTTATCAGTGTGAGCTGCATATGCAACTCTCTATGGGTACGTCTACACTAGCTCGTTAGTTCGAGCTAGGTAGGGTAATGAGGGCAACCGGAGTTGCAAATGAAGCCCGGGATTTAAATATCCCGGGCTTCATTTGCATGTTCCCGGGTGCCGCCATTTTTAAATCCCCCTTAGTCCGAACTCCGTGCCCGCGGCGAAACGCGGCACGGACTAGGTAGTTCGAACTAAAGATCCTAATTCGAACTGCCGTTACTCCTCATTCCACGAGGAGTAATGGTAGTTCGAATTAGGATCTTTAGTTCGAACTACCTAGTCCGTGCCGCGTGTCGCCGCAGGCACGGAGTTCGGACTAAGGGGGATTTAAAAATGGCGGCGCCCAGGAACATGCAAATGAAGCCCGGGATATTTAAATCCCAGGCTTCATTTGCAACTCCGATTGCCCTCATTACCCTACCTAGCTCGAACTAACGAGCTAGTGTAGACGTACCCTATGTGCTGTGTGGGCTACAGGCATACAATATATACACTGTCTGTATAGCTCAGAGGAGCCACCATGATTCTTATTCCAATGATTAATTACCCTTAGGATGCATCTGCACTGCACCCGTAGGTCAAAATAAGATACACTATTTGAACTACACAAATTGTATATCTTATTTCCATCTAATTTTGAAATAAAGCACTATTCCAACAAGTCCCTTAACCTTTGTGGAACGAGAATTACAAGGATGCCGGAATAGCACGCCCATTATTTTGAAATCATATATATAGTAGCCCAATGTGTGTGACTCTGTAACGCTGAAATGCTGGCTGTTCCCTCTCGGGGGTGCTGTTGCCTCCCTGGCTGTTCCCTCTGGGCGGTGCTGTTGCCTGAGTCACGTTCTTCGCCTCCCGCCATGGCGCTTGACTGACTTCTGCGCCGCTCTGCCGGGCCGCCGCGGGGGAGCAAGCAGCGCAAGCGGCCATTTGGGCGCCGCGGTTCCCATGCAGCACGGGGGTGCATGCTCCGTTTGCGCCGCTTGCTTGTGCTACTTGCTCCCCTGCGGCAGCCCGGCTGAGCAGCGCAGAAGTCAGCCAAGCACCATGGCGGGAGGTGAAGGGGGGCACGAAGGGGAGCAGGGCGGTGACATACACGGCCGGGCCCCGCCCCCCTTTGCGCCCCCCTTCACCTCCCACCTTGGTGCTTGGCTGACTTCTGCACCGCTCAGCCGGGCCGCTGTGGGGGAGCCCAAACGGCCACTTGCGCCGCTTGCTCCCCCGCGACGGCCCGGCTGAGTGGCGCAGAAGTCAGCTGAGCTCCACGGCGGGAGGCGAAGGGGGGCGGGGCAGTGACGTGCGGCATGAGAGCGGCTCCAGGCCCTGCCCCCTGGCCATGAACATCACTGCCCCGCCCCCCTTCACCTCCCGCCGTGGCGCTCGGCTGACTTCTGCACCGCTCAGCCGGGCCGCCGTGTGGGAGCAAGTGGCACAAGCGACCATTTGGGCTCCGTGGTCCCCCGAGTGAGAAGCAGGAGGGGGAGGAGAAGAGAAAGAGACAGTGAGAGGCACGAGGGGGAGGAGAAGAGAAAGAGAGACAGAGAGAGAGGCAGGAGGCGGAGGAGAGCTGAGGGGGGGGGAGGCAGTAGGAGGAGGAGAGAGAGAGAGAGAGAGAGACGGAGCGAGAGGGAGCAAGAGACCGGAGGCTCAGGAGAGAAGACCAATGTGGAGGAGAGACCTGAAAATCCCGTCTTATGACAGGCTAATTGGCTAGTATATTTAAGAATAACGGATGTGGGGTTTAAAGTCGTGGAATAGCTATTTTGGGATACTTCTGGTATCCCAAAATAGCACCACTGTCTAGACGTAGCCTCACCGTTAAATTTTACACATTTCTTAGATGCCATTCATAGTACTTCACAGGCATTTTAAGGCGTCTTCTGGCTGACAGTCAAGCTACTCTCTATGTTTGGAGCCTTTCCAGGCATTGTTTATTGCGCTCAGGCTGAATGGACTCTGTGACTCCTGGAAAGCTGGAGAAATTAGGAGGTCCTGAATGAAGTTGGGCTACCTCAGAGGAGGATCCAACTTGATGATGTGAAGAAACCACTGGAAGCTGCAGATCCTATTTATGCCAAATTCTTGCAAACACTTGTAGTCCAGGATTTAGTCCATAAAAAGCTTGAGTTTATCATAAACCAATGCATTTTCTTAAAATATATTGCTTCTTCACTGATTTTTAACAGCTGTATTTCTGTCAAGCACTCCCTCAGTTTGGTTACATTTCATGCAATATCAAAACTTAACCCACAACTGTCATATTATAGCAATGAAATCCTGTAAAAAGTGTATTGTAAGGAATTACAGATCATTTAAAAGAAGATCCTCGGTTTGGTTTTGCTAGCATGGATCTCTGTGCTTCTATTCCCAGTGAAAATGTCTATAATTCACTGACTTTTTGAGAAGCTGGCCCACAGAGTAAACTGTTATTCTAAAGAACAGAGCAGCTTGAAAAAGCTGACAGTATGCGACACCACTGGGAGCCCCCTAATTCAAGCTTTAAGTGTAACTTCATTGAAACAAGTGGAGTTTTTCCTGACAGCCTTTGTGAGAGCAGGATATAGTATAATTAGAAAAGCCAGGATATATCATAATTAGAGACAGGTGCAGAAAATGATATGCAACATGGAAAAAACTTTAAAAGATTAGGATTTTTTTTACATTAGAAACATGATAAAGTTACGATAAAAGTAGAAAATGTAGACTGTCCACAAAGGAAGGACAAGGGAGAATATTCAAGGAAATACTTACACTACACACAATGAGCAAGTAGAGATAATATTGAGGCCAAGAGTTCATCGAGATTCAAAAAGGGATTAGATATTTATACACATAATACCTAGAGTCTTAAAAGTCAATGCTAAAAAACAAATGTATTTCAGAGCTTAAATGAACCTCTCACCACTGGGGTGTTTGGAAGAATCTTCCTCTAGAGCAAAATCAACCCATAACTGCAGGGTTTCACACATCTTGTACAAAGCATTTAGTACCATTAGCAACAGAATTTTGGACTAGATGATTTGATTCACTCTGAGAATTCTCATGTTCTAATTAGGGATGTTAAGGACTAGTCGACTAGTCGATTCCCCCCCCCCCACCTTGCTGCCTCTATCGGATAAAGGCAGCAAAGGGGGGGAAGAGGGAATACTTCAAAGGGGCAGCTCCGCACAGCTGATCCCCGGCTCAGCTGTGCAGCTGCCCCTTTGAAATGTTGAGGTGACGTTCAAAAGGGCAGCGCCACACAGCTGATCCCGGGCTCAGTTGTGCTGCACTGGCCCTTCAAAACACCGCCTCGGCATTTCAAAGCAGCAGTGCCGCACAGCTGAGCCCAGGATCAGCTGTGCGGCCCTGCCGTGCGTGGAGCCTGGGGTTACTTGGGGACTCCCCAGCTGATCCCAGGCTCCAGTGTGGCATTTCAGCAGAACCTGGGATCAGCTGGAGAGTTCCCAGCTGACCCCAGCTCCACATGGCATTTCAAATCAGCAGCGCAGCATGGAGCTCGGGGTCAGCGGACTCTTGAGTTCCCTGCTGACCCCGGGCTCCGTGCTGCACTGCTGCTTTGAAATGCACAAGAGCCCCCAATGGGGACTCTTGTGCATTTCAAAGCTGGCACGCCGCGTGCAGCCCAGAGTTAGCGGGACTTCCCTCTGGCCCCGGGCTGCATGCAGAGTTCTGCATTCCTCCTTTGAAATGAACAAGAGCCCCAATGGGGGCTCTTGTACATTTCAAAGGAGGAATGCAGAAGTGCCTATCGACTAGTCAAGGAATGAGCAAGTGCCTATCAAAGTAGTCATTTAACCGTTACTTAACATCCTTAGCTCTAATGCAGTAATGCCAAGAATGAAGATCGGGAGCTGCAAGTGGTTCTTTAATGTGTGTCCTGTGGGTCTTTACAGCAGCATATGTTACTAAATCATTGGTTAATAATTAAATCACATAATCTAAGTCATTAACCAATCAGGATGCTTTTACTGTGTTATTAACCAGTTGTAGATCAATAGATAGATAGATAGATAGACAGACACTACTGTGGCTCTTTTGGGGAATGTTGATCACTCATTTGGCTTCTGAACCTCTGAGGTGTGAGTATCACTATTCTAATCAGAGGAGATTGAGGCCCATTGTTTAGGTTGGTAGCACATACAGTTATTTCATAATGGCCTTAATAATGGCAAGACACCTATTTAACTCAATTTGGATCACCACAGTGGTGGGGCCAAGCTTTTTGAAAAAAAAAATATTTTAAAAGCCCACGCTCAAGACAACCCAGAAATAAGTTGCATTAAAGGGTGGGTTTTAAAAATTTTTTCAGCCATTTTAGCTTCACCAACCTAACAGGCCAAACTATGTACAGAAAAAGTTTAAGGGAAGCTATAGGTGAAACCATGTTTCAGTCTGGTTTTCAAAACACAGCTCAGAATTGTAATACAGAACAATCAAATGTTTCTTAGGAAATTTTCCCTGATCTTTATTGCAACATTTACAGTAAATGTTGGAATGTTTAGGATACTGATTCCTGTGAAAGACATTTCTTCTTCTTTGAGTGATTACTCATGTCCATTCCATGTAGGTGTGTGCGCGCAGCGAGCACGCATTGTTGGACATTTTTCCCTTAGCAGTACCCGTTGGGCCAGCAGGGGAGCCCCCTGGAGTGGCGCTGATGTATCAGCCAATATATATCCCTGCTGGCCCTCCACCCCCTCAGTTCCTTCTTACTGCCTGTGATGTTCGTTGGAACGTGCTCTTGCTCTCACTAGCAAGTGCCCTTTAGCAGTCACTCCTTTCTAAAGTTCTTTGTTCTAGTTTCAACAGTTACGGTTCTTATCAGTTCTCTAAGTAGTTGTTAAGTACTGTTTTCTAGTGCTAAGGACCCACCGCAGACTGCTCCTTGCACCTGGCACATGCAGCGGGGCATGCCCAGTCCTCAAGGCTTTAAATCCTGTGAAAAGTGCCAGAGGGCTATGCACTGTGGTGACCCACACTCTGTTCACCTTTGGCTGCGTCTAGACTGGCATGATTTTCTGCAAATGCTTTTAACGGAAAAGTTTTCCGTTAAAAGCATTTGTGGAAAAGAGCGTCTAGATTGGCACGGACACTTTTCCGCAAAAGCACTTTTTGCGGAAGAGCGTCCATGCCAATCTAGACGCGCTTTTGCGCAAGAAAGCCCCGATCGCCATTTTAGCCATCGGGGCTTTTTTGCGCAAAACAATACTGGGTTGTCTACACTGGCCCTCTTGCGCAAAAGCATTTGCACAAGAGGGCTTTTGCCCGAACGGGAGCGTCATAGTATTTGCACAAGAACACTGACGATCATACATTAGATCATCAGTGTTCTTGCGCAAATTCAAGCAGCCAGTCTAGACAGCTGGCAAGTTTTTCCAGAAAAGCGGCTGATTTTCCGGAAAAACTGGCCAGTCTAGACACAGTCCTTAAGTGCTTGGGAGAGGCTCACTTGTCCGAGGCCTGTAAAATTTGTAAGGCATTTAAACCACAGACGAAGCAGGAGAGAGAGAGTTGCACCTGAAAATCATTCTAATGAAGGCGGCTTTATGACTGGCACCAGCGTCGGACCCAGCACCGGCAACGCAGAGTGCACCGGCTTTGGTGCGGGAAGTGTCAGGCCACTCGTGCATCTCCCCAGAACTGCGCAGACCTTGGCACCGTTCCCAGTCCCCAGTGCCTCAGAAGAATAGGAGGTCTAGCAGGGGTAGGTTACCGCCACGGTGCGTGCCCTCCGTATGCCCTCAAGTAGGGCACGCGGCACCATCTGGCACCGAGCCCAGACCTTCTCAGTCGGGCAAGAGACCAAGTACGCACTGGGATACCAGCCTGATGGACTTCCCGGAGCCCTCAACTCCGGAGGCTTTCGAGGCTGCCAGGGATCTGATTGAGCTGTCCCCCTCTCCTAGTCCGGCACCGACCTCAGGAAAGGATTGGGACCCTTTGGGTCCCTGGCACCAGAGCCTAAGAAGCACCGCCCACACCGTTCCGGGCCCGAGTGCAGCACCGCCTACAGGGCCGGCACCGATGGCGCCCTCAACCCCAGCCTGTGCCTCAGCACCAGACCCAGCACCAGGGCAAGGGTCTTGACCAGCACAGAGTGCGGCACCGACCATCACAATCACCGGCTCTGTTGAGGGTTTCCCAGGCCCAGGCCTGACCATACCTCCTCCTCCTCCCCACTGGCACCAGAGTAAACCAGAGTTGATGGCTCGGCACGCCCCATGAGCCAGATCACCGACTGCGTCTGCCTCTGCCCTGTTGTGGTCAGCATCGGAGTATTCAACCAACTCAGAGGTGGAGTCCACGTAGTCATTCAGGGGATCCAGGTCCAGGTCCAGGTCCTGGCACCAGTCTCACTCCCACTGATCATAGCACCGGAGTACCTCCGCTCATCAGCAACAGTATCAATGGGCGCAGCCAGTCCCAGTACCCATGATGCAGCAGTCCTGACCCCACTGGCTCCAGGCCCATCTCAATGGTCATTTTGGACCCCATGGGCCTACCACCAGAGCCAGGGCATGGGACCCTCTAGACCGGAGTTGGTTCTCTCTGGGTCCAGGGCACCCCCTTCGGCAACCTCACTGAACCGATTGCCCATGTCGGGGCAGTCACTTCCCCCAGGCCAAACCTCCCCACGGCCCTCGGAGCCTGAGGGCCAGGTGGCCCAGCCACCCACATGGCCCTCACTGGCAGCCTTTCAGGGCAAGACCCCTGTAGAGGTGGGTCCGAAGGGATTCTCATCTTCCTCCCATAACGAGGCCCTGGGTGGCACTCTCCCTCCATGCCCTCCATGGACTCGAGAGCACACCAGGAAATCTTTCGACACCTGGCCCAAAGCCTGGGGGTCCAGGCTGATAGGGTGTTGGAGGACTCTGACCCAACTGTCAACATCTTTCAGTAGATATTCCTACCAGAGTGGCCCTCCCCATGAACAAAACGGTGGCCAAAATATCTGAGTCCCTCTGGCAATCCCCAGCCTCTATCCCACCGATGGACAAGAGGGCCAAGCATCAGTACTTTGTGTCCCAGAAGGGAAACATATATCTCATCTCCCATCCGCCTCCAGGATCCCTGGTGGTCCAGGCAGTGAACCAAAGGGAGAGGCAGGGTCAACTGGGTGCTACCCCCAAAAATAGGGATGCCAAGAAAATGGACTTGTTAGGCAGGAAGGCCTATGCATCGGGAAGCCTACAATTTCACATAGCAAACTAACAGGTTCTGCTGTCTCACTATGCCTATAATATTTGGGCCTCCATGGATAAGTTCACCGAGCTGCTCCCCAGGGACTCTCGGCCCGAGTTTAGAGCCCTCTCAGAGGAAGGCAGGGCAATCTCTAGGGCCGCACTCCAGGCTGCCCTTGACACGGCTGACGCAGCTGCACGTGTCATGGCTATGGGGCTAGTTATGTGCTGCAGCTCCTGGTTGCAGGGGTCTGGGGTATCCCCTGAACTACAGAACACCATACAGGACCTCCCCTTTGAGGACCCCTCCTTATTCGCCGAGCAGATGGACCAACGTCTTCACAGCCTCAAAGATACCCGGGCCACCCTAAAGTCCTTGGGTATTCACACCCCAGCTACCCAGCGGCACTCCTTCTCAGGCAGGAACTCCCCTAGGTCTTCCCAGCAGGGTGCACGCTCTGACTTCTGTCACCAAAACAAGAATGGCAATGGGAGGAATGGAAGACGCCATTCCCAGCTGACCCAGGACTAGAGTCAGGGTCCTCCCAGTAAATCCTCGGGACCACGCCAAGGGTTTGCCCGAGAACAGCCTACCGGCCTCGCCTCTCTCTTCCTGGGACCATCTGTTCTCTTTCCACCAGGCCTGGGAATCTATTACCTCTGACCATTGGGTCCTAGAAACTGTGGGAAGGGGGTATGTCATCCCCTTCCGTTCTCCCCCTCCCTCCCATTCCCCTGCCCCATCCCTCTTCAAGACCTCTCTCACAAGCTTCTCCTATGGGAGGAGGTGCTTCAGCTCCTCACCTGGGGGCCACAGAGGTGGTTCCCACAGGGGTGTCGGACGGGGGCTTCTATTCCCAGTGTTTCCCGGTCCCCAAAAGCCAAGGGTGGGTTCTGTCCCATCCTGGACCTCCGAGATCTCAGCACCTTCATTGTCAAGAAGAAATTCAAGATGGTGACTCTGGTTCCCATCATTCCTTCCCTGGCCCCCGGAGACTGGTACACTGCCCTTGATCTAAAAGACTCATATTTTCATATTTCTATTGTGCCCCACCACCATTGGTTCCTCCGTTTTATGGTGGGCAGGGACCATTATCAGTTTATGGCCCTCCCCTTTGGGCTTTCCATGGCCCCCCCAGGTCTTCACAAACTTCATGGCCTTCGTCGCCGCCGCTCTCAGAAAACGAGGTGTCCAGGTGTTCCCATACCTGGACGACTGACTCCTACAGGAGTACTCTGCCAACCAGGTACAGGCCCACATCACCCTGGCTCAGGAACTCTTTCAGGAGCTGGGTCTGCTTCTGAATGTGCCCAAATTGACTCTGGTGCTTACACCAGTAATAGAGTTTGTGGGCGCCAATCTGGACTTGACGACAGCCAAGGCCTCCCTCCTCAGATCCTGTTTCTTGATAATCAGGTCAGCTGTCCGGGACATGCAGATGTTCCCGATAACCATAGCCACGTGCACCTATATGATACAGCATGCCAGGCTCCACATGTGCCCACTGCAGATGTGGCTGGCGCGGACTCACAACCCGTCCTTTCATGTGTGGGACAGAGTGGTGACAGTTCCCCCCGACGTCCTTCACTCCTTGCCAGAGTCCTGTTCTCCAGGCCGCTACCGACCCTCCGGCTCGTGATGGATGCGTCAGACACCGGTTGTGGGAGACATGCGGACATCTCGGAGACATGCAGATGCAAGATATGTGGTCGAGGGACGATCTCTCCCTGCACATCAATGTCAGGGAGCTGTGAGCTGTTTGCCTCACCTGTGTGGCCTTCCTCCCCTGGCTCAGGGGCAAATCGGTCCTCATCCTGTCTGACAACACATCAGCAGTTTCGTACATCAACAGGCAGAGTGGGGCCTGCTCTCCTCACCTGTGTTGGGAGGCCCTTCACCTGTGGGATCTCTGCATCAGGGAGGGTATCCACCCGATTGCCTCCTATGTCCTGGGCTCCCAGAATACCCTGGCCGACCTGCTGCGGTCCTTCTCCGGCCATGAGTGGACCCTTAGGGGGGATGTAGCCCTGGATATCTTCTACAGGTGGGGGTTTCCCTGTCTGGACCTGTTCGCCACTCCAGAACAGGAAGTGCTCGGGGTTCTGTTCCCTCATGGGTCTGGGAAGGGGCTCTCTGGGAGATGCATTGCTAATTCCCTGGCCCGAGGGTCTGTTGTACATGTTCCCACCATTCCCGCTGATCCACTGGGTGCTCCTGCAGGTGCGGGAATTCAGGGTGTCTCTGATTCCCATCACACCCACATGGACCAGGCAGCTCTGGTTTTCCACCCTCCTGAGCCTGTTGTGAGACAGGCTGGTCACGCTCCCACTAGTCTCTGACCTGATCATGCAGGACTCAGCAGACTTTGACACCTGGACCTGCTGTCCCTGCACCTGATGGTGTGGAAGGTTGACAGTGGCAGAGCTTCAGTGTTCAGCTCACGTTCAGGAGGTGTTGATGGGGAGCAGGAAAACTTCCACTAGAGCTACTTATCTGGCTAGGTGGAAGTGGTTTTATATTTGGTCTACCCAGAGGGGGGGTGCCCCCTATGGATGCCCCGGTCCTGAACTACCTTCTGGATCTTAGGCTTCAGGGGTTATTCTCCTCCTCGATTAAGGTCCACCTAGTGGCTATCTCCACTTTTCACCCAGGTGCCAGGGGTAAGACGCTCTTTGAGGACCCGATGGTAAACAGGTTTTTGAAGGCCTGGACAGGCTTTATCCACATGTTTGGCAGCCCATTCCCCAGTGGGATCTTAACTTGGTCCTGTCCAAACTCATAGGACCTCCATTTGAGCCCCTGGCGATGTGTTCATTACTATACCTGTACTACAAGGTATCCCTGCTGGTGGCCATCACATCAGCCAGGCGCATGTCTGAGTTGAGGGCTCTCACTTCAGAACCCCCTTATACAGTTTTCTTTAAGGACAAGTCAGTTTATACCCCCACCCTGCCTTCCTGCCTAAGGTGGTGTCAAACTTCCATGTGTCTCAGGACATTTTCCTGCCAGTCTTTTACCCCAACAGGTGTTACACACTTTGGAAGTTAGGAGGGCTTTAGCCTTTTATTTAGAAAGAACAAAGCCCTTCCACAAGTCGCCTCAGCTCTTTGTTGCCATTGCGGAGCGGTGGAAGGGTCAGCCGGTCTCCACACAAAGGATCTCCTCCTGCATCATGGCATGTATTAGAGAATGCTATGGGCTGGCAGGAGTCCCAGCCCCTCCCCTCACAGCCCACTCTACGAGAGCACAGGCCTCCTCTGCAGCTTTTGTGGCTCAGGTCCCGATCCTGGACATCTGCAGGGCTGCCGCGTGGTCCTTTGTTCACACCTTCACTAACCATTATGCACTGACACATCAAGCAAGGAAGGATGCTGCCCTGCGTAGGGCTGTCCTCCACTCGGTGGAAGGTTACAACTCCAATCCTGCCTCCTGGGGTTTCTGCTTTGGAGTCATCTACATGGAATGGACGTGAGCAATCACTCGAAGAAGAAAGAACCATTACTTACCTCGTAACTGTTGTTCTTTCAGATGTGTTGCTCATGTCCATTCCAAATCCCGCCTGCCTCCCCTTCCTCCGAGTAGCCTGGTAAGAAAGAACCGAGGAGATGGAGGGTTAGCAGGGGTATATATTGGCCGGTATACCAGTGCCACTCCAGGGGGCTCCCTGCTGGCCCAATGGTACTGCTAATGGAAAAATTTCCGACAACGCATGCACACTGCGTGCACACACCTACATGGAATGGACATGAGCAATACATCTTGAAGAACAATAGCTATGAGGTAAGTAACCATTCTTTCCCCATTCACTGCAATATGCATATTTCAACTAATTTTATGAATTAGAATACTTTTAATTTGTAAATTGATTAAATTTAGGACCAGTTATTTAGGGCTCTGTTTCCACAAACCCTGGACCATGGAGAAGATCATGACATTTGCTTTAATATCTAATTTATTGTAGGCATTTAATTATAAATATATATTTAGCACAGTGGCAATATGTTATTGAGGGATAATAGAAAATAGAATCTAGCACCTTTTGCATTTGAAAATTAATTTCTGAAATTGTCAAGATTGCTTGCCAAAACTCTTTGCCTGCCACTTATTATTTACATTAGTTTCATAAAAGAAGAACACATGGCATTAGGGTTATAAACCTTGTGACTCCATTACAGCTAAATTTTCACAAGAGATAAATTTTAATATTGGAAGAAACATTTACAACAACAAGAATACAGAATTTATCCTTAATGGCATTATCAGATTCTTTATAAGGGTACGTCTACACTAGCTCGTTAGTTCGAGCTAGGTAGGGTAATGAGGGCAACCGGAGTTGCAAATGAAGCCCGGGATTTAAATATCCCGGGCTTCATTTGCATGTTCCCAGGCGCCGCCATTTTTAAATCCCCCTTAGTCCAAACTCCGTGCCCGCGGCTACACGCGGCACGGAGTAGGTAGTTCGAATTAAAGATCTTAATTCAAACTACCGTTACTCCTTGTGGAATGAGGAGATCTTCCATTTTGGGTACCCAGCTTGAGATAACTTGGACCTGAATTTTTTCAGAAGTGCCAAGCATCAGCTTCTCCCACTAACTTCAGCTATGGTTATTGAAAGGCAACACTTGAAGCCAAAATCAAGGAACAGGTTCCCCAAATCAGCAGCTACTTTTGAAAGTGAAAGCCATCAGTAATATTTTGGAAGATTTGGAAGGTTTGGGTGATGGAATGCTGCGGCCATGCAGATTGTTCATCCAGCTCAGGAGGGACTGTGGATCATGGGATGAGATCGTCTGATAAAAATCCAATTCCAAATCTCTGTCTTATGTGGTGAATGCTGGCAGGGTTCAAGGATTCGGCTGGAAAAGAGTTATGGATCTGAAAATCAAAGCACGTGGAGTGCATCTTGCAGCTGGTCACAGCGGCTTTATTTTCCTATTTAAAAAGAGGAAGCCAAGGCCCAGACTGAAAAAGATAAGGTTATAAATTAAAAACTCAGAATAAGAAAGTCTCTCTCTATTTTAAGATTGTGTTTGTACAGAAAAAGAAAGAACTCATACTGGGACTGTTAGTTCCTGAAAGTAGAACTTGGAAACATGTAATGTGCAATTAGAAAACCCCACCATATGATAGTCTAAAATCAGGAAAAATAAGGAGTTGCTTTCTGTAACAGCATGACACCCACTTCTCAAAGGGCTCTTTCTGACTGTGTATGTCTGCAGTCTTTAAATAATCCCAGCCCTGGTACTTCCAGTATTTCCCTTCTGGAGCCAATGGTTATGCCATCTCGGGTCTATTTTGGCCTCAGCAGGGCGTTCCAGGGCCTAGTCCAGCTCATCATACATGCTCTTAAATTTTATTGGTCCTTTCATTTTGTTAAACTGTTATTTAGAGAGCTGGTTGAAACCTGGATTTTGTGTTTTACAGGAAATTTCGAAAATTGTTTTCATTCCAGCTGAGAAGGAAATCTCATTCTTAAAATTTCCCATAAACTGGAAATTCTGAAAAAAAATATTTTTTCAAAATTTATTTTCAGAAAAAAATATTCAGAAATGTTTATATTTTCAATGTTTATATTTACACCATTTCATACATCTGATATTATAATGTAATAGCCAAAATATTCTACTTTAATTTTTATATTTTTAAAAAAGGCACTAAGGGCAATTGCTACTTAGTACTAATTGAATCATCTTATTTTTTTAAACACAGAGTATTTACAGTTTGTGTTGTAAAGAAACATTCTGATACATTGATGTAGAAAATATTCTTAGTTTACTAAGCATAAGAGCAGCTGTTTTCAATAGTTTAGAAAAAAATGATTCCAGGATAATACAAAAATAACGAAAACAGCTCCTCCACTTCTTTTTATACTCAGTGCTTATCTACATTTTCTAGTTCAAAATGTCAGACTGTTTCATTACCACACAAAAGGAGATACCTTATTTCCTAGATCAAAGTGTTTCAACCAGTGATAAATTGCAGCTGCCCTTCATAATTTTTAAATAAAATCAAATAGAATATTTAACTATTATATTATGTCATAATGACTGCCATGTATTACTACTACTGACATGACATGAAATGTAAACTTAAAATTGCAACAAATTTTAAAACAAAAATTGGTTCAAAACAAAATTTTTAAACTTTTCTGAAATAATGCTATGATGGGAAAATTCATTGAAACTGATATGATACAATGAAAAATTTATTTAATCAAAACATACATTTCCCACTGAAAACTATTCTGATGAAAATTTTCTGAGCAACTCTAATAGTTTACATGTACAATGGTAATGCCTCGGGGCCCAATCATAGATGAGGGCCCCACTGTGCCAGATGCTATACAAACACAGAACAAAAAGATAGTCCCAGGCCCAAGAAATTTACATTCTAAAGTATAGGACAAGACACAACAGATGGATACAGCAAGCAGATGGGGAGCACAAGATAATGAGACAAAATTGATGCAAACAATGTCATGCTGCTATAATGTCACAAACAGAGTTAGTGCTTGAAATTAGTGCTTCATTAATTACCAGAATATTCATTTTCTAGCAGAGTGTATTGAAGGTGAGCAGATGGTGTGTCTATTTGAATTTACAGTAGGGATAAGGGTTAAGAAAAGGTTTTGATGACAGGACTGGCCTCATGGGTGGGCAACAGGAGTGGTTGTCCAGGTTACTGTGGTCGGAGAGTGGTGCTTTGGTCAACCCTCTCTCACAGCCAGCCAGCCCATGGCCCTTTACTTCCCAAATGCTAGGCCTGGAGCTCTACTGTGTGCGGGGCTCCAGTTACTAGTCCGGAGCAGGAAACAGAGGGATAGGATTTCCTCTTGCCCAGTATGGGCCACTTCTGGGGCTGGGTCAGCCTGACTGCTTCCTCACACACTTCCTGCCCCCATGGCTCCACAGTCATAGGGGAGGGAGGGTCATTGTATGGGGATCTGCTGTCCCATCCCATTCACCCAGGTTGCCATTTTCCCTACTGCCTACCCTGGATGTGAATATATGGCATTCAATCTCCCTATTTTTATTTTCTGAAAGGATAACATGTTGTTTATTTAGTTGTTATGAACAATTCTGTTTTAAGAAATGATTTGTGTAGATTTTTCTATGAGTATGTTCATACAAATTAAAATATATTAGCTAGAAAACTGGTTTGGAGAGGTCTTGGTCCAAATCTCTACCATTCCAGCAACTCATTCCTAGTGGCCTGTGTTCATATCCTAGTGTGTGAAAATTTGTAGGCACCTCTCCTTTCCCTGAATCCCATCTCCTTCTTCTTTCAATTGGGGTTTGTTGACAGGTTTTGGATTATTCCTAAATCTATGACTAATTATGCACCAGAAGTTTATTTTTCAGAGAAACTTATCTGTTACTGTTTTTAATTTCTGAATTGTAATTCAGGCAATGAATTACAGATGTCAGCCATGTCTGAGTGACTATCCAAGAATTAGGATCCTTTAGAGCTGTTCTTAATACACTTACAAATAACATACAGAATTCTAATATATGCAGAAGCAATGTGCTAAATATACAGAGCTTTAAGGTCAGAAGGGACCGTTGTGATCATATGGTCTGATTTCCTGTACATTGTAGGCCACAGGACCTCAACCACTCACTCACACCTGTAATAGACCCATAACCTCTGGCTGAGTTACTGAGTCCTCAAATCATGGTTTATAGGCTTCAAGTTACAGAACATTCACCATGACTGAAAAAGGGAGTCAATAATTGAAATTGTCTAGCAAACTGAATCACATAGCTAAGACCTAGTGACAGATGTTGGACTAATGAAAAGCAGGCCTGAAAGCAACAATTCCTCATTAATGAAAAACAGTTTGATATAATACAATAATACATATTTAGCTTCCAGTATATTTTAGAAATATACAGAAATTTTTCATAGCTTCAGAGAAGTTGCATAAGCCAGAATGGTGACAAGTTTATTAAAATGTCTTAAATCATGTGAAAAGCTTTAGGCTGTCCAGAGACTCATAAATGTGTAGAATGAAATTAAGTCTCTAAGGAGAATTATTAAAATCTCTCTCCTTCCTTGGCGGTTTTGTTTGGCTCTTGAGTGGTGTTCCACTGCTATATGTACTTTCAGAAAGGCTGAGAGCAAAACTGGCTGGAGAACAGTTCTTTTTGGGCAGCACCTAATTCTGAGAGAGACTGGATTCTGCACTACTATTGAATTCAGAAAGAGTTAAGGGAATATAATACTTTGAAGCAGGCATTTAACTTCCAGAATGAGATTTTTAGGCTGTTGTGACAGATATGGCAATATCATACAGTATTCTG
Source organism: Pelochelys cantorii (assembly GCA_032595735.1). Classification (NCBI taxonomy): domain Eukaryota; kingdom Metazoa; phylum Chordata; order Testudines; family Trionychidae; genus Pelochelys; species Pelochelys cantorii. Next base: position 322,944,703 of record CM064326.1, on the reverse strand, counting down.
GACAAACATTTTTAATTCATTTGAACCTCACTGAATTAAGAAAAAACTTAAAAAACAACAAATAGTCTGGTAGCACTTTAAAGACTAACAAAACATGTAGACGGTATCATGAGCTTTCGTGGGCACAGCCCACTTCTTCAGATGACCAGACATCTGAAGAAGTGGGCTGTGCCCACGAAAGCTCATGATACCGTCTACATGTTTTGTTAGTCTTTAAAGTGCTACCAGATTATTTGTTGTTTTTTAAGTTTTTGCTGTTACAGACTAACTCAGCTACCCCTCTGAAACTATTGAATTAAGAGTTATTTTAGGAGTTCATTGTATTATTACCATTACTACATTGTGTCCTAATCATTTTAGCAGTTCGTGGTATTAAAAATGCAAATGTGTATGTATTATTGTGGGAGTGTATGTAATGTCTCTATGGAGGAGATGTGGCTAATGTAAATACTGGGAAGTGTTAGAAACTTCAGAGGTCCCTAAAAAGAGGATACTGTAGGTAGGAGGAAGAGTGAGGGGAAGTAGGAGTTAGAGGAGGTACCTGTGGCAGGGATACTTGGTGGAGGTAGGAAGAGTCACTTCCTGTCATGGTGACAGAGTGGCTGGCACAAGCCCAGAACACAGTGACAACCATCAGTCAGTGCCCCCCTCTGGGACTCTCTCTACAGGGCTGGGAGCAGGAAAAAACATGGGCATATGATAACCGACTTCAGAGAACACTTTGAAACAATGTGCTAGACAAAGTTTCGATGGAAAGACAACATCTATCTTTGGACCCAGCCTTTTGAAGCTGTTCTGAGGAGAAACCCACTGTCTACTGATTACCGGTTAAATGAGGACAAGATCAGAGACCCTAAACTGGATTAAAGAGTGACTCACTAATTCATGAGGGTGCTTATTCTGAGATAACGATTGTTATGAACGGATGACCACATTAAAAACGAATTATGCTGTTTATAGCCTCTGAGGAGAAGGCAAAACAGACCATACTGATACAGTCAGTCTTACTGGGGAATTGGCAGCATAGGCAGTTATGCTGCCTAAAAGTACTTGGGGTAAAAGTAACTTAAATTTCTTACAGGTACTGTCCTGTCATACCCTCTCAGGGGATCAGGGCAGGGAGTTGGAGAGAGGTTGCAATAGGATAGTCCCTGGAAGAAATTTAAATGTAGAATGGAGTGCAGGGAGTCACTCAGGGCAGAGAGTGGGGATGTGGAGGAGAGTGCAGGAGTTAGGGCAAGGACTGGGAGGGGGGGCTCAGGGAAGGGGACTGCAGTTGTGTGTGAGAATGTGGGAGTCAGGGTTGGGGACATGAGAAGGAGTTCAGGAATCAGGGCTGGAAGCTAGGGTGTGGGAGGCTCAAGGCAGAGGATTAAGGTGGGTAGGGTGCAGTGTGGGGGAGCAAGGGCACCATTTATGGAGAGCTGAAGCCCCCACCCGTGAAATTTGTACCAGGACACTGCTTCTTATTCCCCTTCCCATCACTTTCAGAGAGTGAGAGGAAAGTGCACTGCTTGGGTCACTTACACCTCTGATTCCTGCCCTCAGCAGCCAGGACTCCCAGTGTTGGAGGAATGAAGGCATGCTGTATACTTTCTTCTCACTCCCTGACAGTTACGAGAAGGGGGACAACAAGCCGTTTGACAGAAGACATGTTGCAGGAGGGGGGAATCTGCTCCCCGCCCTCCCTAAATGGCACGCTAGGGGGCCTTGGGACTTGGGCAGTCCCAGAGCACTGTGGGGACATGTCCCCATCCAACACTTTTCACCTGCCTGCTGCTGAGTGCGGCAGCCTGTAGGGGAACTCCAGGAGCCTGTCTGGAAGCACACCACACCGCCTCCTGCAGTGGTGCACCCCAGCCTGCCAGCTCTTTCTTACTGGAGAGGCGCACCAGGCTACACCACCTTACTTTCACCTCTGCAAGTAATCCTGGTCAAGAGCAGGAAAGATGCAAGTCTTTGTCCAAGGGCGATGACAGCTGGGAAGCCAGAAGCCTGAGACCACAGAGGTGCAATTGCCCTGAACTGTGACAGCTGTGAACTTAAGAACGGCCATACTGGATCAGACCAAAAGTCCATCTAGCCCAGTATCCTGTCTGTCGACAGTGGCAAATGCCAGGTGATCCAGAGTCCTAGCTTGATGATTTAGTTTGGATTGGTCCTGCTTTGGGCAGGACTCAGTGACTTCCTAAAGTCTCTTCCAACCCTATGATTCTATGAATGAACAGAACAGGGAATCATCAAGTGATCCATCTTCTGTTGCCCATTCCCTGCTTCTGGCAAAGAGGCTAGGGTCACCATCCCTGCCTATCCTGTCTAACAGCCATTGATGGACCTATCCTCCATCAGCTTACCTAGTTCTTTTTTAACCCTGCTAAGCAAAAAGAACTGAGAGTTTATTTTGGTCACCATCTTGCTTTAGTCTTGGCCTTCACAACATCCTCTTGCAACTGTGGTGGCTGCAGTGAATGGTTAGGCATTGCCTGTGAAGAGCTGGAGCCAGCAGTGGATAGAGTTTATGCTAGAGTGGTCGTGCACCTCCCTTCCTTACTCCTCAAGAAGACAGCTCCATGGGGTACTTGAGGCTGTTTACTAGGAGCATTTGCCCCAAGCATGACAGGCAGAGTTTCCACCATAGCTCTCCCTCAGAGCTTATGCTACAGGAGGATGGCTCTCAATTTTTGCAAGGGGAAAAGTGGAATCAACAGAAATGCACTGATTCAGTGTATCCTTGGACATATGGGGATGTCATCAGTTAAGATGTGAGTAGGATGTCATGTCTTCTGCCTGGGTAGCACCATCCACTTTTGGGTCCATGCTATCTTTCTATGAGCCCCCAGGAGAACAGAGGTTGCAATCACTGTCTCTCACTACACTTTTTCCCAAGCCCTGTTTTTTACTAACATAGCCTAGTCCATTAAAGTGATTTTAGACAAATATTTTTAAAAAGTTAGATGTGCATGATTATCAGGTGTTTGTACACACAGATGAACTGTTACAAGACGGGTCAGCCACGAATGTGTTCATAAAGCTCATTGTTTGTAATCACAAGTGTAGCTTAAACATGCAATTGCATGGGCAAAGAAGGGTGAAAAGTTTTTGAAAATCAGGCTCTTATATGGTTCCTTTCTGATGCAGTCTGCCCACTTTGACTTCCTGCTCTCCCTTCTCACAATGGCCACCTCCTGCAACCCCCACATCATACTGTGCATCAACTTCATCTTCTCTTGACATGTTACCTAACCACACTAACTTCTCTTTATAGTGCTATTCACAAACTTCTGCCCAATTTCTGTATTCACTGGGCAATGTGGTACATCATTCAGTGGCACATTTGGTATCTTAGATGCAGAACTCTCAGAACAATTTAGATTCCTTTTATGTCTTGACTACATGGCAGGTAAGTGTGCGGAAAGCCAAGATGTGAATCTTTTGCGCAGCAGCCTGCTAATTATTAATTTGACATTTGGACCTGGATGCTGTCCCAAAAAAATCCTGGTGTGCAGCTTGACCTGGGACTTTTACTGCATCATAACAGTTCACTAACTCACTATGTAGACAAGCCCTTTAGGCTCTTTTTCAGTATAAACATACCATATTTACTGTAGCCAAAATGGCAAATGTGCATCTTAAAAGATGATCATGTAAGCACCAAAACATTTCAGTTAATATAGGTTGTGCATTACTATGTGTCTAACTTACTTTGTGTTTATTGCGGTATTATGGCAATAATTCCATATGCTACATAGTAGCTATTCCAGAATGTGCTTTAAGAATTATTATATTATAGCAGGGTATTGACATAACAGTATTGGTACCTTTGTGAGCAGGGGGAGAAAAAAAATCTCTATTTATCTCTAGTAGTATGTAATTCAAATATTGCAATTTCATCCTGTCTAGCCAGCATTTTCTACATTTCCCTTACTTTGATCCTTCAATGACCATTCAAGAGAAACACAAAGATCCTGTATTATCATTCTTGCTGTTCTATCTTGGCAAATGGTGCATAATATTTCCTGCAGACTTGCTAATGTTGCCATTTCTAATTACTCCCACTCTTACCACATGTACAGTACTAACTTGCTGTCTGTTGATACTCATTATACAGTTCCTTTAATAGAAAGCTATTCTTGGGAACCCAAGACGTCTTATGTATACTACATAAGGTGGGAGTCTAGTATTGCCTGTTTCAGGAATGAAACAGCAGGGAAGCCCAGCCATTATGCCACAGTAAATTTAGAGCTGTGCAGATTGTTTGGTTTGATGCTGAACTGAAAAAGGGGGAGGGACAGATTGTTTGGGGTCAACCTGAAATGAAATTTAAAAAAATACAACCTTTGATGAAACCAAAAAGTCCAAAATTGTTTCAGGTTAGATGAAGTATTTTTTGTATGAAAGGATTTTGTTTGTTTTTCTATATAATTGAAGCACTTTCAGATATTATGGTGCCATCTCTGGAAAGTTTTATTTTTCACCTTTTGTGTATGTCTGAGTGAGAGAATCAGGGAGTGTAATAAGGATGGAATGGTTGGTTAAGAATGAGCCTAAAACAAAGGGTGGAATAAAGAAAGTTAGTTCTTTAGGGTATGGATTGTATTTTGCCATGTGCTTGTACAACATTTAGTACCACAGGGCTCCAGGCTTAATTGAGGGCCTTCAAAGGCCTCCGTTAGACAAACAAAAAATGATAGAGTTGTCCTTTGCTCTGACCCTTTGGGGTAAGTTTTCAAAGCTGTGCTAAGTGACTTAGCAGTCTGGCTCCCTCTGAGATGAACGTGTGTATTTCATGCTATAACTGGGCTTCAAACAATAGCCTGCATGACTGAGCAGGATGTTTGTATCAATAAAGCAGTGTCACATCATATTAGAGCATTGTGCTGCACTTTCATGCCAAGGTCCAATCACAATTCTTTTGCACTTAAGACCAATCACACAGTCATTCTGCACTCCAGATTCCTGTAGGTTTCAGTGGCAGCTGTTTATGCAAAAACAATTGTAGGGTTGAGCTCTAAACATCTGTTTGCAGTAGCCTACAGTTTTCTGAAAATACTATCATTTGGGGTTGAGAGCCAGTGGTTTTCTCACCAGCCCAGCAAGGTTCAACAAATGAATGGTCAAGTTCATCACAGCTCCCTGGGCCTGGGCACTCTTGTCTACACAACAAACTTTTCCCTAGAGTCCCCTCAGCCTTCCTACAGGATGATCTCTAATCAGGCTGGCTGGCAGGCTGACTGAGAGTTGCATCTAAACCATGTTCTCTCAGGCTTCAGCGTAGTCAGTTTACTGGCCTGGCTCAGCTCCAAGGATTGAGGGATGCAGAGGGATGCAGATTAGGCAGGTTGAAATTGCTAATGAAGCAGGGATTTAAATATCCTGCACTTCACTAGCATAAAAATGGCCGTTGCTTTTTTTCGGCACGGAGCTTTGTCGGAGAAAAGCGGCAGTCTAGAGGCTGATCTTTCACTAAAGAAAGCCGTTTCTGATAGATCCTTTATGCCTCCTGCACTTTGAAGAGCACAGACTCATAGGGCTCTTCTACCCTCTGACTGCTCCTCTTTAAGGACTCTCCTAGCATCCACCAGGACCTCCAGCAGCAGTGCACCATTCCTGGGGTTGTTTTTTGTCCCTGCTACAGCACACCTTTCTTTGGCCTTGCCTGTAACAGCTTCCACTTTGCTGCTGCAGCCTTCCTTCAGCAACAGCACATGCATACAACAGCTCTCTCTTCTCCTAGGACTGCCACCAGCAAGTCTATCTGCTAGTTAGGGCATTGCTACAGATGAGCCTGAGTGGATCATGGCCCATCCACTTAGCATCCAGGCCCCCCTAAAACAGGGCTGGAGCCCCAGAATCCACAGCCTCGCCACATCACTCTCCTGCTGGTGCTGCACGCTGCTGCCCCTATCTCCAGCCCCAGCATTAGCCCCACAAGTGGTGTGCCTCATGGAGGAAGGCTAGTGGTGGGCCTGGAAACTGGGGCAGCAGCATGCAGTGCTGGCAGGAGAGCAAAGTGGCGGGGCTGGCTGCTGAGCGGTAAGAGGGGGTTAGAGGAAGGCAGGTCTCTCATTCCTCCTGCCTCCTCTCCCCAGGGGACTAGATCCCGTCTGTGCCCAGGCCCACTGACAGGGGAGGCATGGGGAGCTCCAGCTGTGTAGGGATCATTCAAGTGTTCCTGGCTGATTACCAGAGCACAGCCAGCAGCATGTGTTCAGGTTCCCCTCCCCCACATTAATCCATCCCTCAGCAGCTGCTCCAGGGACCTTCACCTTTGCTGTGCAGAATGTGAGGAGGGTGCTGCTGTCAGGGTGTCCCCCTGCCTCTGTACCCCATCTCTTACAAGGGGAGAGGGTATAAACCAGAGATGGTCAATATTTTTTATGGGGGGCCACTCCAATAATCTGGTAAGTGGTCAAGGGCCACGCTGTTCTATTATATTAATGAAGGAGTGTGGGGTTTGGGATGGAGGTTGGGTGCAGAAGGGAACTTGGGGTAAGGGACTGGGGTGCAGGAGGATGTATGGAATCTGGAATTTAGCTGAAGGAGAGGGTTTTGACTTGAGGCAGGGGACTGGGTTGCAGGAGGGGGTGCAGGCATTTGGGTTGTGGCCTAGGGCAGAGGATTGGGTCACAGGAGAGGAGCAGAAGAGGAGCACTATGGGGGACTATGGGTGCAGGAGAGGAGCAGAAGATTTAGGTTATGTGGGATAGGGGGACAGGAGTGGGTGGGGCAGAGGATTGGGAGGAAGGAGATGCTGGGGTGCCAGAGGCAAGCTTTGGCTGGGAGATGTTTACCTGGGCAGCTCTCAGCCAACAACCCAGCAGGCTCCCTACCTTCCATGCCCCAACAGACTGCTCAGAGCGGCCAACTGTGGGGCCATGTGCAAGCCTGAGGGAAGTGGAGGGAAGGATACTTCATGCGCTGCCTGTTCTTGAAACAGGCAGCTCCCATTGGCTGGAAACTGGACAATGGTAGCTGGAAACCGGCCAATGGGAGCTGCAAGATTGCGAACAAGGCAAAAGCTGAGTGCAAAGCCTCTTCTCCCTCCCACCAGGCTTGCACATGCCTCCCCCTGCCCCCAGGGCCAGCCCACAACATTTTGGTACCTGAGGCAGGGAGCTCAAATGATGCCCCCATACCCCCTCGCTTGAGCCAAAACTTTGAAAGGTCTCAGTTCTGCCTTCTTCCTGTTCTACTCCTCTCATGGCACTCCACCATCTCTGTGCATCTAGAGCAGAGAGAATACATATGCACCAGCAGCAGACACAATTTTCTACACTCTGGGTCCTAGTGGCGCCCCCCCCTCCCCGCACAGTCTGGCACCTGAGGCAGCCGCCTCAGTTCACCTCTTGGTAATGCCAGCCCTGCCTCCCTGCCCCACAAAAGCCCTTGAGTCACATAGCTCGGGGGAGGGAGCTTCAGGAAAGAGGTACAAAGGAGGGTGGCAGGTGGCGGAGGAGGCAAAGCAGGGGTGGGAAGAGGTGGAGTGCGGTTGGAGCAGGGGTGGGGCTTGGGAAAAGGATGAAGAAAGGATTGGGCAGAGCAGGGGCAGGAAGAGGCGGGCTCTGTTTTGCCCCAGGCCCACCTAGATATGTCCCTGTCTAGAAGAGACCTCGAATAGTCATAAATTCCAGTCCCCTGCACTGGAGCAGGACCTAGTAAATCTAGAACATCCCCAAGAGGTGTTTGTCCAGCTTGTTTTTAAAGACCTCTGGTGTGGGGATTCCACATCCTCTCTTGAAAGCTTATTCAAAACCTTCACTATCATTGTAGTTGGAAGTTTTTCTTAATATTTAACCTATGTCTCCCTTGCTGCAGATTAAACCCATTACTTCTTGTACTATCTTCAGCAGATATGGAGAAAATGTAATTGCTATCCTCTTTATAACAGCCCTTAACATATTTGATGACTGTTATCAGAATCCCCCTTGATCTTGTTTTCTCAAGACTAAATATGCACAATTTTTTTAAACAGTCCTCATAGGTCAGATTTTCTAAATCTTTGGTTATTTTTCCTGTTTTTTTGTTTTCCTAGACTTTTTTTGGGTACTCCACATCTTTCGTAACATATGATGCCCAGAATTGGGCACATTATTCCAGCTGAGGCCTCACCAGTGGAATGGTTACCTTTCCTGTCTTACATACAACGCAACTGTTAATACATTCAGGATTGATATTAGCCTTTTTTACATCTCTATCACATGGTTTACTCATACTGAGTTCATAATCTACTATAACCCTTTTCAGTAGTACTATCATGTTGCCCGTTATTCCCCATTTTGTGGTTAGGACATTGATTTTTCCTTCCTAAGTAAAATACTTTGCATTCATCTTTATGGAATTTCATCTTGTTAAATTAGACCAAATTTCCTAATTAGTCAAGATAATTTTGAATTGTAATTCTGTCCTCCAAAGTACTTGATACCCGTCCCAGCTTGGTGTCATTCATAAATTTTGTAAGCATACTCTTTACTCTATTATCGAAATCATTGGTGAAAATATTGAATCATACCAGACCCAAGATTGATCCCTTTAGGACTCCACTAGAAATTCCATACCAGTTTGATAGCAGATGATTGATAACTACTCTTTGAGAATGTTACATCAACCAGTTGTGCACCCACCACCATTGTAATTCCATCTCTAGACCACATTGTCCTAGTTTGTTTATAAGAAAGTAACGTAGGACTGTGTCTAAAGCTTTACTAAAATCAACATATATCACATCTACTACTTCCCCCATCCACAAAGTTCTAACTATGCAAATGAAGGAAATTATATTGATCTGGCATGATTTGTCCTTGACAAATCATTGCTGGCTCTTTTTATAACCCTATTGTCCTCCAGGTGCTTATAATTTTATTATTTAACTAGCACATGTACCCAGTGTTGCTCGGATCCTTCACTGAATTAATTTTTGTTTTTCTTCATTTAAATCATTGCTCTGGGGTGGGGCTGGGTATGAGGGGTTCACTATGTAGGCTTCCCTAGGGAAAGAGGACTACCCAATCTCACTGCAAATGAAGCACCTCTCCATGGCCACTCCAGTGGGCACAGCCTTGCTGTGGCAGGTCCAGATTAATCTGCCCCTTGTGCTCCCCAGCCAGAGTAAGGAATTGGGTGCATCCCCAGCCAGTCCCTTACACTTGCCTAATGCTTTGGTCTCTTTTCTGTATGGTTTTATGAGAAGCTATTCCAAATCCCATTTTCCTGGCACAACCAAGTCCTTACCTTGCTTTAAGTTCTGATAAGAAGAATCTGCATACCAAATTTGGTGGTCCTAGCTCTTGCCGTTTAGGAGATCTTAAACAAACAGATTGACAGACAGACAGAGAGACACACTCACGGACAATATACGGTAGATAATTTGTTCTAGGATCTTTCTAGATGTTGAAGTGAGGCTGACAAGTCTACAATTCCCTGGATCGTCTCCCGCCCAATCTTTTTAAGAATAACAGCTGTGGTTGCCCTTCTCCAGTCTTTTTTGACTTCACTTGTCTTCCAGGAATTCTCAAAGATAATTGTGAATAATTCTAAGATTGTTTCAGCTAGTGCCCTAACTACTCTATGATGAATTTCATGAGGCCCTGCCAACTTGAATAGAACTAACTTATCTAAATATTCTTTAACCTGTTCTTTGCCTATTTTGGCTTCAACTCCTTACCTTTTATTGTTAAATATTAATTGTATTGAGTATCAGGTCACCATTAAACATTTTATTGAAGACCAAAGCAAAATAGGCATTAAACACCCCAACTTTCTTGATGTCGTTGGTTATTAGCTCTCTTCCCCATAAAGTTGAGGACCTATAATTCCCTTCATCTTTTCTTGCTCCTAATGTATTTTAAAGACCTCTCTTATTGCCTTTTATGTCCCTTACCAGGTGTAACTCATTTTGTGCCTTAGCCTCTCTGATTTTATTTCCACATGCTTGTGCTACTTTTTTGTACTCCTCCTTAGTAATTTGTTCAGGCTTCCACTTTTTGTTAGATTCCTTTTTTCATTCACAGGTCATTAAAGAGCTTCCGATGCAATCATATTCCATCTTACAATTCTTATCTTTGCTTTGCATCTGGATGGTTTTCAGTTGTACCTTTTATATTGTTTCCTTGAGAAACTGCCAGCTCTCCAGAATTTCTTTTTCCCTTAAATTTGCTTCCCTTGGGACCTTATCTACCACTTCCCTGAGCTGTTCAAGTCTGCTTTTTTGAAGTCCGTTGTCCTTATTCTTCTGCTTTCACTCCTTCCTTTCCCCAAAATCATGATTTTCAACTTTCCAATTTCTTACTTGTGAAGTTCTTTTTCAAAAGGATGCTTGTATCAGCATTAATTACTCTGATTTAATTTATTTTAAAAGTTAAATAGGTTTGTCCTTGTTACATCAGATCATGGCTATCTAGGATTACCCAGTGTTGGTGAGTTGTTACTGTTCTCTGTCCTTCACACCTCTTTTCTTCTGATTTTAACAGCTCCTCTTTGTTTCATTTGGCACTATTGTTCTACTCAGCTGGAACTCTAAACACTTAACTTGAGAGAGGGGAAAAGCTAAGGGCTAATGTTTTTTGAAGTTTCATCCTCTAGCCAAAATGGGACTGCTTTTAACAGGAAGTCGAAATTGTCCTTCTGCTAGGCCCACAGATGGCGAGTAGGGGACAATGGGGACAGTTGCCTTGGAGCCCAGTGATTCAAAGGGGCCTCCATGCAGCTCTGAGGTCTGGGGGCGGGGTGCGCCACAATCCAGGCAGCACTGAGGGCTGGCTGCCTCTGGCCCCACCAATTTTGCCTGATGTCTTTCCCCTTCCAAGGGCAGGAGCTGCCGCCCACCCATTCCACTTGCTAATTAGCCATTAGTGTAGTGGTCTATACTAAGGAGTTATTTTGAAAGAATGGGCTGGTTCTTTCCAAATCTGTACTCCTGTTTTCCTTGGGGAATAAGCTTATTTTAAAATACTTATTATTTTGAAATAAGTTATTTCAAAATAATTTCCTGCTAGTTCTGGATGGAAAAGTCCCTTGATCAGTTTCTTGCTAAGATTAATTCCTCTCATGTAAGGATAAACCTTCATGTGATATTTACCCTCCTGCATTCTCCACTGTCCTCAGCAGCTTTGTGGTTTCTATATTCTCTTGCCAAACTGCATTTATGAGGTAACAGAAAATATATTTATTTTTATATAGCTCTTACGTTTTAAACAGTAATGAGATTGGTAGGGTGAGCAGCTGGAGCTCTTTGTTGGTGATCAAGGATCATGAAAACTGTACCCCAGCAAAAATTTTCTGGTGTTAATCATTTAGGTAGTGGTGTCAATTGACGCTGATTTCAGCACTATCCTAAAACTCCATCAATTGTATGGATTTTTGTGGCAGTGTTGAAAGGGGATGACCCTTTAAACCTCTTTTCCTACATTTCTTTCCCCATTTAAAAAAGTTTGTTTACACTTGTATTTTTGTTCATTTTAAAAAGAACACAAATAATTTTAGGAAAAAAGTTACATTTTGTAATTCTGAGGTTAAGATTTTAATACACACATCATGAAATCCAACCACTTTTTGCTGCTCACATATATGCTTTGCAGTAGAGCTACCAGTGATCTCTGGCGGGATGTGCTATGCTGAGCCTGTGGAATAAAAATCTTGCCATGTCAGATCAGAATTTCATGCCCAACATGCTGTACAATGGATTGGAATTCACCTCGGTCTTTCTGTATTGAGTTATTTAAATGCACCTCTGATGCCCTCTAGGCACAGATGCAATTAGTTAAGAGTTTGAATTACATGTAATATTTTACTCAATCTCAGTTAAAGAAGTCAGATGGCTCTGTGTAATATCCTTTTTCCACTTCCCAAAAAAGAATCAGTTAAAATCATCTTTCAAACAGGATCGAGCTCTCTGAAGCCTCTGGGGGAGGAGGGGATATGCTGAAATAAGTGTAGTCAAATGTAATTAAAATCTGTAAAGTGCTTTAAAAATGGCCTCATGGGATTCTATATTTCTTTGTGTCTTCATGACTCTGTGTTAAATTTGATCATAGTACAATTAAAAGAATATTTTTCTTGATTGCCATTGACACAAACTCATCCTGGGTTGTGAATCATGCTCACTTGCTGGCTCAATCATCATAATCATTTCTGAGCTGATTGGTGCACAAGTCACAATTGATCCAGCTCATTCTCCAGTACAATAAGAACCAGGACAGTCCAATGGTCAGGTTACCCCACGATCCTATCTTCTGACAATGGCCAGTTCCAGATATCACTGGGTGATCCCTGATTTGTGTGTTATGTGAAAGGGTGAATAACATTTCCCTGTCCACTTTCTTCTTACTATTCATGACTGCTATCATGTTCTACCTTTTCTCTTTTCTAAGCTGTACAGAATGCACCCCTAGATTCACACCCTACTCACTATTATAATAACCATTGTACAAAATATGTCTTTTTCATTTGAAAACTAATAACTTGCTGGTCAATAATATCAATATTATATGTAAAGTTATGAACATAAGCAGAAATCATAACTGAAGTGTGTTTGCCAGACAAGTCTGGGGAATGGGTACACCTGTTTCTCCAAGACAAAGGACAAATTGATGCCCCAGCCAGGTTTCATCAAAGCTGATGGGCCATCATCTATCAAGTGATCATTCTTTGCAAAGAGGAGGGGCTGGAACCAACAGATTTGGTCTTAGCAGAGAGCAGCATGAAGCTTGTCCCCCACCAGGCTCCATGTGTCCTTGCTCTCAGATGGGAAGAACTTTATCTAGGGGTCACTTTCAGGAAAAGGCATTTCAAAGGGTGACAGTTATAAAAGTGAGTGGCAAAATCACCTCAATTATCTCTCCCTATCCATCTCTTTTCACTTAAAAGTCAAAGAAACAGTCATTGGACTTTGGGAGCAGATTCCTGGCCTGAGAGTTTAGTCAGCAATGTACTGAAAACACGTGGTAAGGGACTTCATTTTGAATAAAGTCTAGTTTAGTAAGCTTAGAAAACATTTTATCTTTATTTTTCTTGTAATTGTTTCTGATTTTAACACCTCATTGCTTGTACTCACTTAACATCTATCTCTGTGTAAGTAAATAAACTTGCTTAAGTCTTTAATTTAAATTAATCCAGTGTTGTGAATTGTTGACGGATAACTCCGTTTAAGATAGCAGACTGTTGTTTGTCCATTCCCTTAGAGGGGCAATGGACCTAATATATTTGGACTGTTAATGAGAGGACTGGACAGTGCAGAACACATTTTGGGGGGAAAATCTGGAACTGGATTAAGGATGTTAAATTGTGGTTAATTTACTTGTCGAGTAGTTGATAGAATTTCCATCGACTAGTCGATAGGCACTTCCACATGCCTCCCACTGGGGTTCTTGTACATTTCAAATGAAGAATCTGGAATACTGTGTGCAACCCAGGGCCAGAGGGAAGTCCCGCTGACTCCGGCTGCAGGCAGGCAGGCCAGCTTTGAAATATACAAGAGTCCCCAGTGGAAAAAAAGGCAGCCTAGACACGGATCTGTCTAAAATAAACCCTTTTTCGGCAGATCCTGTATTCCTCAAAAAATGAGGTTTACAGGATCTATCGAAAAAGGGTTTCTTTTTGACAGATCTGCGTCTAGACTGCCTTTTTTTTTCAAAAAAACTCTGTTTTGAAAAAAAGTGGTGGCCATGTTTATGCTAATGAGGCACAGGATATTTAAATCCCAGCTTCATTAGCAATTTCGATGTGCTTGATTTGCATCCCTCTGTCGACAGAGGGATGCAGTCCAGACACACCTTGGGTCTGGAGCGCTTGCTGACCCTCTGTAGTTATTCAGGGGTATTACTGTTCTCCATGCTTGCTGCCACTTGTGGTCATTTGTAAGTATAACTGACCCTGCCATCACACCCCTTTCTGTTTGGTGGGAAACAATCGCATTTCATGCACATCCCATTGTCCTAGGGCAACCAAATCCTGACCTTGCTCTAAGTTATGATAAGAGAAAGCTGTATACCAAATTTGGTAGTCCTAGCTCTTACCATTTAGGAGGAGTTCTTGAACAAACAGACTCTCAGACAGATGGACAGACACAGAGACAGACAGATGAACATACTCTCTCAAATATATAGTAGATTAAATAAGGATTTTATTTTAACATCTCTTGTCCCCCATCTTCTCCTCACCCCTCCTCCCCCGCCCCGTTCCCTCCTTGTTTAAAAGGAAAATGGGCCCTGTAATTTGACAGTCTATTAGAAGGTATCAAAGATGGTAAGAACTGTCCTTTTGGGCAAAAGACCACCAGAAGAGGTCCATTGACACTGGTGAGAAAAATTAATAAAAAGGAAAAACACAGTTAACATCAATACTACTTTTTTTTTTCAGTTCAACTCCTGATGTCTCTGTCTTTGTTTCATTAGAATAATTAAGGAATCGGCATCTCTTTTGGATTGCTGTAGTCACACCACCAACAGTGCCAAGTACCATAAGGAAAAGCTTTTCAAAATGCAAAAAGATGAGCCAAATTCTGAAACTTTAGTCATTTTTTTTACTGACTCATTACTCAGGCAAAATCCCTTTAATTTGAGTTTCTGAGTAAGAGCCTCAGGATTTCGCTTAAGGTTGTTGAAAGAACTCTGCAACGTGCAGGTGGCTTTGAGGACTTTGTGGGATTAGTTTTTACTAAACTAAGCCCCTACAGGTCAGATTTTTAGAGGTATTTAAGTGTGTAAGTCCCTTTGAAATCAGTAGGAAATAGGTGTCTAATACTTCCTGATACTTGGAGCTGTCACTTGATGAATGTTAATATTCCTTTCTCTACAGAGGCTTGATCTTTCTGCTCTGAAGTCCATGAGAGTTAGGGATACTACAAGCAACAGCTCTAGATATCTTTTAGGTATTTAGAGCTAGAGTTAATAAGAATACTGTTTCCATGATGTCAAAGACCATGTATTGCGCTGAAAGTCTTTGGTGGAGCTTACCATTTCCAGGTGCAGAAGACAGACAACATCTCTTCCAACTGATCTTAAAACTAGGTATGTTTAAACTTGTGCTTGTCTTTTGCAAGAAGCAGGATAACTAAAAGGGATTGTCTACACTGGCAAGTTTTGTCTAAGAAAAGTGCCTTTTGACGACAAAACTGTATGAGCATTCATACTGCAACATGACTTATCGAGAAAAACGGCTATTTTTGGTGACAAAAAACTTCCATCTCCACGAGGGATTTTTCTGTTTTCCCCTCCCTTTATTGTCAACAAATATGCACTGTTGACACCTCAAGCTAGTTTGTTGCTGATTCTGGTCTCCAGGAAGTGACCCACAATTCCCAATCAGCCACTCCTGATTGGGAGCATTTGAACTCTGTTGCCCTGCAGCGAGGTGACCAACAACCCACCCTCTCCTTCTTGCAATTCCTGCAGAATTTAAATCCTGTTTCCTGCTGGCTAGCTTTTCTGTGTGAGTTCATCAGACAAGATACTGATTGTCTGGTTTCATTCACATGGTTATTGAGTCATCTGATGTAATGGATGAGGTATATCACACAGGGGCTGACATTACAAATTGTGGTACCTTACTTAGGCTCAGCGCCTGCACACATGCACATATCCCGCATGGGCTGGCTCAGCGTGAAGAGGCCTTATGGTATCTTCACAGCTGCCCTTGCCTGACTATCACACCAAATGCACCTCTGTTTAGACCACCGAAGAGCTGTTGGGTCTGATCAATGTATAGCAAGAAGATTCTGTTCAATCCCAGCTGAGAATGACCCATAGGAATTTGGACACATACAGGCACATTTTTCAGTCCTTGTGTGAAAAGGGACATGAGCAGGACATGCTGCAGTGCAGAGCAAAGATTAAAGAACTCAGACCAGCCTACTGTAAGGCCTGTGAAGCAAATTGATGCTCTGGTGCTTCACTGAAGGTGCGCCATTTCTATAAGCAGCCGGATGCTATCTTCAGCGGTGACCCCACCTCCACCACCGTGAGGCCCATAGATACTTCAAAGTGGATGGAGGAAATACTCAGAGGACCTAACCCAGAGAATGAAATAGTAGATGAAGACATCGATATAGACAAGGACTCAGGGCCTCCCCCAGTGTCGCCAAACATGTCTCTGTTCTCCACTCACGAGGAACATAGCTAGTCTGAACAGCCACTTTCTGGGGATGAGATGCAGGGTAAGTGACTGTGGCTTGGGGAGTGCAGGGTTGAGAACATAGAAAAGTGGGAGGCTGTCAGTGTTTGTGAGCTGCAGATATCCCTGTGGAGCTAATCGATAGGCCAAACAACATGTTGATGCTTGCTATGATCTCCACGGAATCCTGAAGAGAGAGCCTATTGAAATTTGTCCTGAGGTATTTGCTAATTTTCTACCACAGGTTCCTTGGCAGTGCAGCTTTGTTCCCACCCCCATAGTAGGACACAATGCTGTACCATTCAGCAATCACTTGTGCAGGCACCAAAATGGAGCGTAAGTGAGCTGCATATGGAGCAGGGTGAAAGGCACAAGCCTGCTACATTCCATGGTCCCACCACACCTAGCGATAGATACATTCCCGCAGTGCATTGCTCCCACTGTTGACAGGGGAGCTCCCAATGGGAACACGATCTGTTGACAGAGGGGGCAAGCGTGAACGTGCATTGTGGTGACTTTGACGTTGTCGACTTCTGTGTGTCAACATTAGTGTCGACAAAACTTGGTAGAGTAGACATATCCGAAGATTAGAGCCCTGCAAAACCACAGAGATCCACTTTTGTATCTGTGGGTATCCACATCTGCAGATGTGGATGCAGATATCCACAGCTCATTTTTGCAGAAATGGTTAGGGGTGTGGATACAAATTTTGTATCTAGAACTCTGCAAATTTGTGGATATCCACTTTATGTCTATGGGTATCCGCATCTGCAGATATGGATGTGTCTATCTGCACATCATTTTTGTGGATGCAGATGCAGATGTGGATACTAACTTTATGTCCACTCAGGTTTCTGCTTAAC
The DNA here is from genome assembly GCA_032595735.1 of Pelochelys cantorii. Taxonomy (NCBI): domain Eukaryota; kingdom Metazoa; phylum Chordata; order Testudines; family Trionychidae; genus Pelochelys; species Pelochelys cantorii. The sequence continues at coordinate 322,927,736 of CM064326.1, read as the reverse complement.
TCATTATTCTGTGTCTCTAGCTCTAATTTACTTTGTGGCTTGCCAGTGAAGAAAGCATTTCTGAGAAACATAAATCATCATTGCCCTGAGGAAAGAGCTGCTTCTAGCATTGTTTTTCTATACCCAAGTTCATTCATTTGAACAATTCCCATATGCAATATGGTTAAAAACAAAAATCACAGAGGTAAATCCTAACATCTATACATCAAGCAGGAAGCTTTTAAAATTATTACAAGTTTCTATGCTCCCAGTTAACTTGTAAAAAAATGTTTTAAGAGATGTAGAATATATAAATTAGGCATTTATTTAAATTAGAGCATAATTTTGGTTATGTATTATATTCATTTACAAGCTCCTTGATACTGAAATGTTATTTTTTATTCTAAAATCTTGAATGGCTTGTCTTTGTCATAAATATTGTATTATGTTTGTATTAAATATGTACATAAATTCAGAGCTCTTGACTATATATATAAATGCTGTAATAAAGATGTAGCCAATAAAAATATGATTTTGCTGTTTACATTTATTTTCTGGAGGTAATATAAAATGCAACAATCTCCTGTATTTTTCCTAATGCTGAATATTGATTTCCTGTTGTGGCAAAACTTTATTAGCGAAAATAGATCAGTATTAATGTATTGGGAAATCTTGCAAAACACTGACATGGTGAAATGCACTTCTCTTTGCTCAGGACTTTGACTCAACAGTGAAGTTATAGAATATTCATTTTTAGTCCTCTTAAAGTCAGCCCTCAAAAGGATCACAATCAGAGCCACAGCTTAATGAAAGGAATAGAAGAGAGTCTAGGTTCTATTTTAGCATATAATGTCTAAATCCTAACATTGAACAGAATGCGGTGAATTAGATTTATGCATATAGCCCCTAGATATCACCAGGATTGGTGCAATAGAAATACATGGATAGATAGTATTAGTAATTTAAATAATATTATCATCCTCTAAGGCCCATGAATTTGGAATCAGAGAAATGTACCTTTTTCTGGAAGCTGTCAACACAAGTGTCACTGTAAGTGAAAACAGACTAGCATCATTCATGTCCAAGTGTGTCTTTCTACACAGCAATGAAGATACTGGCTATGAAGTGGAGTAGGTCTTGTTTGCTAGAATTACATTTCTCCCAACACCTAGCTCACCTTTACCAAAACTGAACAGGGACCCAAACCCCAAGAACTTAAATCCTTGGACCCAGTTTCACAATGGCAGAATCATTCTTCTTGTCAGGAATCTGAATGCCAGGTGCCCTTGGCACCTCTGTGCTTACTCTGGAAAAGCTCACCGAATCTGTTCAAGAGCTCAAGTGCTGAAATGAAGAAATACTCATCCACGCCAAGACAAATAGAATCGGTTTTGGTTTTGCATAGTATGATGTCTAAATTTTGGCATGTTCCACTGCTGTCACATTCTTTATATATAAGAAAGAATCGGTAAAAAATTTCAAGTGATTTCACGTATGAAATTAGGTCACGTTTCAACAACGTCATTGGGTCTAATCAGTCCCAGCTATTATCTTAGTAAGATCTCTCTCCCCAGAGCTGACTTAAGCCTTTGTCTCTGTTTAACACTTAATTTATTTGCAGCCATACATTGTCTTTACTTGCACTTGCAGTGGAGTCTGACAAATTAAATCGTTGCTGTTCATAGTACTAGGAGTTGAAGAATCAAAGTCTTACATTGCCAATATGTAGAAGCAATATATTTTGAAAATTCCGGTGACTGGTAATAATCTTCTTAATTTTAAACCATGGGTCATTGATGGAGATAATTTGTCAACTAATATTCACTAATTCACTCTGGCAAAATAGTGCATACACTATCCATTACAAATGCTGCTCTCATTTTCTTGCTGTCTGCTCTCTCAATAGCTACCTGTACATGTATCTCCTTCACATTCAAACCCACTTAAAACTCCTTAGATACTTGAAGTGAGATTGCTTCCACTTTATGGGAGATTAGGGAGATTATTTTATTTTGGGAACCTAGTTTGTTTTCTTTCCCAGCTGGTAATGAATTTCTAAATAGATTTTTATTGTGGATTTTGCATCTCTTAAGTATGTGTTAGTTTTGGTTTTGTTGTTGCTACAAAGTAATCACAAAACACATTAAGAATATTATGGCCCTGTTGTATTACAGTTGCCCAAGCCTTACCATATATGTAATTGAGACAAGTTATTAAAATGAGGTCATGCTGTCTTCTTGTACAAAGAGCCATCTGTCGTGCATTTTTCCAAGTCCTAATGTTTTTTAAAGTAGCACAAATGCAGCATTGTAACACCAATAACTTGTAAAACAATAATATAGTAACTAATCTCCAAAGAAATGTTTAAGGAAAGGATTTACTTAGGGCAGGTGTCAATGAATGTGAATGGAATTCCAAGTTGTGCTTTGTAACTAATAATTGTGGTGACTACCATGAATCTGATTAATCTAATTTATGAAATGCAGACTCAGGTACTCCAGTGATGAGTGCTTTAGAAATGCATATAATAATAACAGCTCAATGGGTATGCCTCAAATTCATAGCATTTAAAACCAGAAGGGATCATAAGATCATCTAGTCTAATTTCCTGTAGAGCAGAGGCCACCATTAATTTTGACCAAAATACTCTATATATTAAATCCAAACATTTTAATTAGAGTTAAATCATTTTAGTCCTCAGAAGACTAAACTGTTTTGTGCCATAGGGAGATAACTGAGGCACACCAATGCCTGAGGCCTCCAGAATGTCAGGGAATTGCTGTGTGCAGTGCAAATGATCCTAGTAGGCAAACCATGCCCCTGGTTTGAGAAAGACTCCCAGACAGATTAGTGGAGATTTCCTTCCCAAACCCAAATCTGGTGACCAGTTTGACCCTAAGCATGAGAGCAAGAAACAATTCTGACTTAATACAGAGATGAAGGGTGATTATGCATAGATGGCTATTTCTCTTAAACAATAGCCTCAGACTTGGGCAATGAAATCCCCTGATACACTTGAAGGCCCTCCACATAGACTCTCGCCCATTACCGGAGGCAACAGTCATATCCTATTGAGCCATCCTCATCATAGGCTAGTCAAATGGATTTGGGGTGAACCCCTCTTTAGTCCCAAACTTCCCCTTCAAGGGTGGTCTCTGTAACTCAGATCTGCCCTCTACTCTGGGTTCTAACCCAGGGACCCTAATGACAGTGGCAGCAGGTAATAATTCCTCCATCAACAGAGCTGCAACTTTTCCCTGAGCTGCTTCCCCAACCAACTCCTCCCCGTACCTTTCTCCTAGTACCTGATCACATCCTTCTGCTCTTCCCCAGCACAGCTCTTCACTCCCAGGCCTTGACCTGCTAATCCTCCCTGAAGGGAAGCCTTTTAGACTAGCCTCAGCAGGTCCTTAACGGGCTGCAGGTGCTCTGATTAGCTGGCTACTTCTGTAAGATCTTAATTGGCCTTAGGCTCTTCCTGATTGTGCTGCAGTAACCCCTTCCTTCCCCGGTTACTTACGCTTTGTCTACACTACACGATTTTTGCCTCAGAGAGTATGCTAACAACGGACTCATTCGCGTGAGTCACAATGTCATTAGCATATTTTCTGCCGATGCTTTTTGCACAAGGCGTTTTTGCTCAAAAAGAAGCAATGTAGCTGCTTCCATTTTGCACAAAAAATCCCTTTTGTGCAAGACAGTTATGCCTTTCCTCTCATTCACCCAAGAGTTCTGAAAGAACTCAAATGTGAAATTATGGAACTAGAGGTGATCCTGGCAATTACAGACTGGTAAGTATAATGTCAGAACTAGGCAAATTAGTTGAAATTACAGTAAAGAATAAAATTGTCAGACACATAGATGAACATAGTTTGTCAGGGAAAAGTCAACATGGTTTGTGTAAAGGGAAATCATGCCTTACTAATCTACTAGGCTATATCTACACTGCAAGGTTTTTGTGTAAAAACAGCTGGTTTTGCGCAAAAACACATGGAGCATCCACACTTCAAATGCGCTTTTACACAAGGAAATCAAGAGTAAAACGGCAGAACAGAGGGCTTTTGCCGTCATAGGTAAACCTCCTTTTACGAGGCATAACTCCCTTTTGTGCAAGAGTTCTTGCACAAAAAGGCAAGTGTGGACGCTCCAGGGGTTGCACAAGAAACCCCTATGGGAAAAAGCACAGGTGCTCTGATGGCCATTCTATGAATGGCCATCAGAGCTTTCTTGCGCAAGAGCGTCCATGCAGTGTGGACGCTCTCTTGTGCAAAAGCACATTGCTTTTGCTATGTGCTTTGAGGTGTAGACATGCGCTTGCACAAGAAGTTTTTGCACAAAAACTCTTGCGCAAAAGGCTTCTTGCGCAAGAAAGCATGTAGTGTAGACATAGCCCCAGAGTTCTATGAGGAGGTCAATAAGCATGTGGACAAGGGGGATCAAGTGGATATAGTGTACCTAGATTTCCAGAAAGCCTTTGACAAGATCCCTCACCAAAGGCTCTTATGTAAAGTAAATTGTCATGGGAGAAGAGAGAAGGTCCTCTCATGTACTGATCACTAGAAAAAGACAAGAATCAAAGGGTAGAAGTAAATGGTCAATTTTCAGAATGGAGAGATGTAATCAATGGTTTACCCCAATGGGTCTGTTACTGGGACCAATCCTATTCAACCTATTTATAAATGATCTGGAGAAAGGGGTAAAAAGTAAGGTGGCAAAATTTGCAGATGATACTAAACTGCTCAAGATAGTTAAGACCCAAACAACTATGAAGGGCTTCAAAAGACTTTCATAAAACTAAGTGATTGGGCAACAAAATGGCAAATGAATTTTAATGTTGATTAATGCAAAGTAATGCATATTGGAAAAATAGTCCCAACTATACATACAAAATGTTGGAGACTAAATTAGCTATTACCACTGAAGAGAGAGATCTTGGAGTCATTGTGGATAGTTCTCTGAAAAACATCCACTCAATATGCAGCAGCAGTCAAAAAAAGCAAACAGAATATTAGGAATCGTTAAAAAAGGCATAGAGAATAAGACAGTGAATATCTTATTACCTCAATATAAATCCATGGTACACCCACAATTTTAATACTGCGTACAGATGTGGTCGCTTCATCTCAAAGAAGATATCTTGGCATTGGAAAATGTTCAGAGAAGGGCAACAAAAATGATTAGGAGTTTGGAACAGGTTCCTCATATGAAAAGAGATTAAAACAACTGGGACTTTTCAGCATAAAAAAGAGGAGACTAAGCGGGAATATGATAGAGGTCTATAAAATCATGACTGTGTGGAAAAAGTGAATAAGGAAAAGTTATTTACTTGTTCTCATAACATAAGAACTAGGGATCACCAAATGAAATTAATAGGTAGCAGATTTAAAACAAACAAAAGGAAGTATTTCTTCATGCAGAGCACAGTCAACCTGTGGAACTCCTTGCCAGAGGACGTTGTGAAGACCAAGACTTTAACAGGGTTCAAAGAAGAACTATATATAAGTTCATGGAGGATAGGTCCATCAATACTTATTAGCCAGAATGGGTAGGAATGGTGTCCCTAGCTTCTATTTGTCAGGGGCTGGAAATGGATGACAGGAAAGGGATCACTTGATGATTACCTGTTCTGTCTACTCCCTCTGGGGCATCTGGTACTGGACACTGTCAGAAGACAGGATACTGGACTAGATGGACCTTTGATGTGACCCAATATGACAGTTCTTATGTTCTCATGTAGGAGAGGCAATTCTTGATTTATTCCTAAGTGGAGCACAGGATCTGGTCCAAGAGGTGAATACAGCTGGACCACTTGGTAATAGTGAACATAATATAATTAAATTCAACATCCTTGTGACAAGAAAAACACCACAGCAACCCAATACCATATCATTTAATTACAGAAAGGGGAATTACACAAAAATGAGGAGGTTAGTTAAACAGAAATTGAAAGGTATAGTGCCAAAAGTGAAATCCCTGCAAGTTGCATGGAAACTTGCTTAAGACATCATAATAGAGGCTCAAATTTTAAAAAATATACCCCAAATTTTAAAAAATGTTAAGAAGAATCAAAAAAGTGCTACTGTGGCTAACCAACAAAGTAAAAGAAGCTGTGAGAAGCAAAAAGTCATCCTTTCAAAACTGGAAGTTAAATCCTAGTGAGGGAAATAGAAAGGGGCATAAACTCTGGCAAATGAAGTGTAAAAATATAATAAGAAATGCTAAAAAGAATGTGAAGAACAGCTAGTCATAGTCTTAAGAGTCAATAGCAATTTTTTGTAAATGTATCGGAAGCAGGAAGTCTGCTAAGCAACTAGTGGGGCTACTCAATGATCAAGGTGCTAAAGGAGCACCCAAGAACAATAAGGCTGTTGCAGAAAAATTAAATGAATTCTTGTTTTGATCATCATGGCTGAGGATGTGAGGGATATTCCCAAAACTGAGCCATTCTTTTTAGGTGGCAGATCTGAGGAATTGTCCCATATTGAAATTTCATTAGAGGAGGTTTTGGAAGAAATTGATCAATTAAACACTAATAAGGCAACAGGACCAGATGATATTTACATAAGAGTTCTGAAGAAACGCGAATACGAAATCACAGAACGACCTACTGGAGTCTGCAACCTATCATTTAAATCAGCTTCAGTTCCATACAACTAGAAGATAGCTAATGTGATGAGCCCTTTAAAAAAATGGGTTCCAAAGGTAATGCTGTCACTTACAGGCTAGTATGCCTGACATCAGTACCAGGAAATCTGGTTGAAATTATAATAAAAAACAATATTTTCAGACATATAGATGAACATAATTTGTTGGGGAACAGTCAATATGGTTTTTGTAAAAGGAAATCATGTCTTACTAATCTACTAGAATTCTCTGAAGGGGTCAACAAGCATGTGGACAAGGGGGATCTAGTGAATATAGTGCACTTTGATTCTCAGAAATCCTTTGATAAGGTCCCTCACCAAAGGCTCCTAAGCGAAGGAGGGAAGGTCCTCTCATGGATAGGTAACTGGTAAAAACATATGAAACAAAGATTAGGTATAAATGATCAGACTGGAGAGAGGTAAATAGTGGTGCCCTGAGGGGTCTGTGCTGGGGCTAGGACATACTCGTATATGATCTGGAAAATGGGGTAAACAATAAGGTGGCAAAATTTGAAGATGATACAAAACTACTCAAGATAAGTGACAGGCAGACTGCGAAGTACTACAAAAGGATTTCACAAAACTGAGTGACTGGACAACAAAATGGCAGATGAAATTTAATGGAGGTAAATGTGAAGTAATGCATACTGCAACATATAATCCCAACTATACATATCAAATGATTGGGTCTAAATTAACTATTACTAGTCAAGAAAGTGATCTTAGAGTCTTTGTGGGTAATTCACTGAAAACATCCACTCAGTGTGCAGTGCCAATCAAAAATGAACAGAATGTTGGGAATCATTAAGAAAGGGATAGATAACAAGGCAGAAAATATATTGCCTCTATATAAATCCATGGTATATCCACATCTTGAATGCTTGCATGCAGCTGTCACCCCATTTTAATAAAAATTATATTGGAATTGGGAAAGAGTCAGAAAAGGGCAACAAAAAGTATTAGGGATAGGGAACACCTTCTGTATAAGGAGAAATTATGAAGACTGGGAGTTTTCAGCTTGAAAAAGAGATAACTAAGGGGAGATATTATGAAGGTCTAGAAAATCATGAGTGGTGTAAAGAAAATAGAGAAAGAAGAGTTATAACATAAGAACGAGGGATCAGCAAGGGTATGTCTAAACTGCATCCCTCTGTCGGCAGATTAGTCAGGTCAACATTGCAAATGAAGTGGGGATTTAAATATCCCACGCTTAATTTGCATAAAAATGGCCACCGTTTTTGCTGACTCAGCACTTTGTCGGCAAAAAGTGGCAGTCTATAGAGGAGGATGTGTCGAGAAAGAAAGCCTTTTTCGACCGATCCCTTATGCCTCCATTTTTATGCAAATTAAGTGTGGGATATTTAAATCCCCGCTTCATTTGCAATGCCGACCTGCCTAATCTGCATCCCTCTGCCAACAGAGGGATGCAGTCTATACATACCCCAAATAAAATTAATAGGCAGCCAGTTTCAAACAAATTAAAGGGAGTATTTCTTCACACAACACACAGTCAACCCATGGAACTCTTTGCCAGAGGATGCTTTGAAGGCTAAGACTTTAACAGTTTTAAAAAGAGGACAAGTCCATGAATGGCTATTATTCAGGATGGGCAGAAATGAGGTCCCTAGCTTTTGTTTGCCAGAAACGGGGAATGCAAAACTTTATTATTACCTATTCTGTTTTTTCCTCTGAGGCTCCTGGAACTGGCCAACTGGTTGAAAGACAGGATACTGGGCCAGATGGACCTATGTTCTGACCCAGTAGGGCCAGTCTTATGTTCTTATGTCTCTTGCTTCAACAATCATGTGTCCCTTATGGTTAAACTATAAACTGGAGTGTGCTTGAGGATGCAGCTCTGGGTAAGGTGTGTTTAAGTTACTGGAGAGATTTGGGGATTCAATACTCATTCTAGAGCTGGCAGCGACTGGACTGTGGAGATGCCATTTCTTAGACCATCTGTGCCTGGGAAAGATGCCCAAGAAGCCAGACTTACAGACTTTGACTGGAGCTTGCCTGAATCCAGGGGAGCTAAGAAGCATATGGATTCAGTGTGGAGATGCAAACACAGCTGTCTGGTGAGAATCCATAATGGGAACTTAGCTGGGATTGGAACAGTTTGCAAATAAAATAATTCATTAGAAGGAATTTTCTTTGGTTCAAGACATGTGAATGTAAACTTCATAAACTATTTGCTCAAGAAGAAGGGACTACATTCCTATACTATACCCCAGTGGTCCCCAACCTTTTTATGGCCAATAGCACATTCATGTTTTCAGAAGAGTGTGGTGGGCGCCAACAATTTTTCAAGGCTTATTTTGTATTTGTACATTAAATAATACAAAAAACATCATATTTAATATTACATAATATATGAATCCATAAGATAAAAAAAGGTAATTTTACATGTAAAAGGTATTAATTAAATTATTTGGCAATTATTCGGCCCCCCCCCTTTGGAGAAAAAATAGAAAAAAGGCATCAAATGTGCAAATTGAAGGCTATTTTCATATTAAATGTGAATTGGGTAAATTTGATAGAAATTTAATTTAGTTGGATAATTTTTATTTTAATTATATTGTAATTCATTTTTAAACAAAATTCTTCATTAATAAAAAGGGGGGAATGTCCAAACGTTGAGCAAAAAAAGCACCCTCCCCCCCAAAAAAATCATGGCACCTTTAAATCTTACATTCCCCATTCCCACCATGTCCCCACCATCTGCTGCTATGTCTCCTCCCCTTGCTCCATCAGCTCCCCTGGTGCCTGCTGTCCCCCAACCTCTCACCCACCTCTGCTGTCCTGACTCCTGCCCTTCTCATTGCCCTCAGCCCTCCTGAGACCTGCCCCCCTCCACCAGCCCTTCTCTTCCCCCTGTGCCCACTCCTCCAGTAGCCCCACTCTGATCATGTGAGCTACCCCCTCTCCTAACACCTCCCTCTACACACCTGCCCTGCCTCTCTCCTCTGGTGCTGGTCCCTCCCCTGCAGGTGTCTGCCCTTCTGCTTCACCCCCAGAATCCCCTGGCACCTGCACCTTCCCATAGCCCTGCACCCTCCTGGTGCCTCCCCCTTTCCTCACTGCCCCTGTCCACTTTGCCCTCTTTTTCCCTGATGCCTACCCCCTCACCACCCTCTGCCTCTGTTCCCCTCATGCCCCTGTGCCCTCACACATGATTTGCTCCATCCCCACCTTCCTCATGCCCACCCCTTCTTTCAAGCCTTCTCTCAGCACCTCCCCCTCGCCCCTCTAGCCCCCAGTGCCCTTACCCTCTCCTCTCCCAGCATCACCCTGTCCCCCCTCCCACTGACACCTCCCCTCCTGCCCTTTTCCTCATTGTCTCCACTTGGCCCCCTGGCATTTGTCTCTCCTCCACGCTGTCCCTTTGTGCCTTCCCCTTTCTTCTCCTGACCTGCCCCCCTCCCCTCAACCCAAGCTCCTTCCTCTCCCACCCCTTCCCCCTATTTTTCCCGCACCCCCACCTTCTGCCTTCCAGTTTGAGTCTGTGATCGGGCCCGGCCCCAGCTGCTTCCGTGACCCCAGACCACGTGCCAGGCCTGGAGCTGGGCCGCACGGTTTTAAAATTTAAAGTCCTGGGCCGTGATGTCACGGCACATTGGGCGTCTCTCCTCTCAGCTGTTGCGTGGGCGTTTGAACACGCTGCACATGCACTCTCTCGGATGTCTTACGAACCTGGCATCTCCCCTCTCAGCTGTTGCACAGAGGGGGTGCGCGAGATGATCGGAGGGAGCGCATGCTGCCACACAACAGCTGAGAGGGCAGATGCTGGTTCGCAAGACATCCAAGGGAGCACATGCGCAGCAAACACGCCGCGCAACAGCTGAGAGGGGAGATGCCCAGTTCGCAAGACATCCGAAGGAGCGCATGCGTGGCATGTTCACTGCGCATGAGCTCCCTCAGATGTCTTGCGAACCAGCATCTCCCCTCTCAGCTGTTGCGCGGCAGCATGCGCTCCCTCCGATAGTCTTGCGCACACCCTGGGGTGCACACACCCCACTTTGGAGACCACTGTTTTAAAACACCAGCGTGGGCGCACATAAAAGCCCCGGCGGGGCGCCATGGCACCCACGGGCACCACGTTGGGGACCCCTGCTATACCCAATTTAGCCACAAAGGAGAATTTGGCAACGACCGTCCCACAGTCATAGAAGTTAAGGAAGTAGTATCATATCACAAAATCTCTGCCCTCACTGTTATGTTAAATAAATAGGAAAAGGTTAATGGGAAATCAAAACTAACAGAAGAAACACATAAGCAGAGGGAGAGATGTGAGCAGAAGTATTTGCAAAGAAATAGGGAACGGTTAGAGAAGAAAAGGTGACAGTTTAAACTTCTGTACCCTGTCTTATTTCCATAGTATAAAGCCCCCCTTTCATCAGAGATTGGCAGGTCTTAATCACTTTTAATTCACTTTCTGTTATAAAAATATAATTATTAATTTTTACAACAGGTGAAAGTATGTCTAAAGTGGATTTTGGACGATAAATTCCTGCTAAAAAGACAGCTGGATTTTTTGGGAGATAGGAATCATAGAACTGGAAGGGACCTCATGAGGTCATTGAGTCCAGTCCCCTGCCCTCATGGCAGGACCAAGCATGTCTAGATCATCTCTGATAGATATCTATCCAACCTGCACTTAAATATCTCCAGTGATGGAGATTCCACAACCTCCCTAAGCAATTTATTCCCGTGTTTAACCACCCTGACAGTTAGGAAGCTTTTCCTAATGTCCAACCTAAACCTCGCTTGCTGCAATTTAAGCCCATTGTTTCTTGTCCCGTCATCAGAGGTCAAGGAGAACAATTTTTCTCCCTCCTCCTTGTAACACCTTTTTAGGTACTTGAAAACTACTATCATGTCCCCTCTTGGTCTTCTCTTTTCCAAACTAAAGAAACCAAGAGGTAAAAAAAAAAGAAACCCTTTCATTAATCTTTTTGAGCTGAAATGAGCAAGATTGTATTTATTGTAGTATAATACAGTCAGGGTGTCTCTTCCCTGGCTGCTAACATGGTGCCTTGGCATATGTAGCCCAAACTTGCTTTGGATTTTTTTCCACCATATGGAGCTGTATATCTAATTAACTCTCCTCTATTGCCCCAGGGTTTCTTTTGGGATTATTGTTTTTTGAATATCTTTCACCTACTAAATATTTGTATTTTGCATTTTTTTTCCTCTGGATAGATTATCTTCTGCTTCCATATGGATTCTCGCTGTGCATCCTTCTTTAATATTTGTTTTTATATTAGCATGTTTAAAAGCTTTTTAAACAATTACAGTATGTTAAAGTGGTTACAATGTAAAGTTAAAACAAATTATAGATGGCACAGTTGTCATCCACATTCCAGGGGCAGGAAGGGCTAGGAAGGATGGTCTGTCCTTGTCAGTGAAGAAACTATTTAAGTAATTCTTGGCAAATCACTTATTCCCCAATTTCTTAATATTTAAATTGAATTTAATATTAATTACCTGATTGAGATATAGAGCTAAATTAATTAATATTTGTAAAGTACTCTGAATATCTTAAGAGGTTTCTTAGAATTCATCATTTTATTATGTTAGGCCCACACCACACCCTATTTCAGCTAATAACTGCTAGAAACATCTTGGAGAATGTAGATTCTTCTTTGGAATATGGGAGAACAAATAGTATTCTATCTGCTCTTAATTTAAAACCAAAGACAAGCTGACCCACTTAAAAAAATTCTGGCATGCTTCAGTAGATTAATTTCCCCAGATAAAGCTAAAAATAGGTCTTATTACTGGACAGTTAATTGGTTCTATGAGCTGGAGAGATAGCAACTTAAAAGGCAGCTTGAGCACGAACAAAAGAGTAACTAGTAGAATTGAAACAAAGCTCTCTGAATATTATTAAAATTTCATTTTAAAAGCAGTCTGTGCAGGTCCCATTTTTAGTTGAGTGGAAATTACACAGTTCAGCCCCCACAACACTTAGAAAAGGGCAAACGTCCAGGCCATTAATGGGATCTTTTGTGTGGCAACTCCAGTAGGTGCTCAGTAGTAACTTCTACAGGCACTTAAGCCTGGACAAAACCAATGCAACAATCAATGCAATTTCTGAGAGAGCATAATTTGAGGAGGTAAATTATTCTCTGCATCAAAGGGCTCAAGGCCAAATACTGCCCTTGGACAATCATGCCTGGCTCCTATTGACTTCAGACACAGATTTGCATAAATGTGAGGATCTGATTTTGTCCTAAATTTTGTTCCATACTCAGTAGTTGAGGGGAAAGGAGTAAGAATGCCTGTATGTGAGCAGATTCCTTTTTCTGAGTATTACACAAGCAATTTAACCTGACTGCTATCATGTACACCCTTGATAGCTGGCTCAATAAATAGGGCAAGAACTGATTAATAGGCATAGAGAATGAACTGCCTTCTCTGGACTACAGGAGCTCTGTCCCTGGCCCTCAAGCCCAGCAGTACAGAATTGCTTCCACTGTTTTGTCCACTGCAGTGTAAACCATTCAAGTACTGGGGCTTTGTCTCTACACTTGCTTCCTGTGGGAAATCATTGCACAATCTCACAGACCTCACTGTTAGACGTTTTCGTCACTATGTTAAACTCATAGTTTTCTTTGTTGAAATGTCATTTTGTTACTATTAGATATACCCCATTGTCCCACAGAGACATTTTGGGGTTCAACCAAGCCAGTAAGGAATTCAAACAATATCTGTGCTGTAGCCCTGAGAGGCTTGGGACTGTGCAGCTTAATTCAATGGTCTGACCATTGAAGGGTTCATTCATCCAAGGGTTCTAAAAGAACTCAAATGGGAAATTGCTGAACTATTATCTGTGGTTTGTAACCTATCCTTTAAATCGGCTTCCGTACCTAATGACTGGAAGGTGGCTAACGTGACACCAATATTTTAAAAGGGCTCTAGAGGCGATCCTGGCAATTATAGACCGGTAAGTCTAACTTCAGTACCGGGCAAATTAGTCGTAAAAAATAAAATTGTGAAGCACGTAGAAGAACATAATTTGTTGGACAAAAGTCAACATGGTTTCTGAAAAGGGAAATCATGTCTTACTAATCTATTAGAGTTCTTTGAAAGGGTTAACAAACATGCAGACAAGGGGGATCCAGTAGATATAGTATACTTAGATTTTCAGAAAGCCTTTGACAAGGTCCCTCACCAAAGGCTCTTGTGTAAATTACATTGTCATGGGATAAGAGGGAAGGTCCTTTCATGGATTGAGAACTGGTTAAAAGACAGGAAACAAAGGGTAGGAATAAATGGTAAATTTTCAGAAGGGAGAGGGGTAAGTAGTGGTGTCCCCCAAGGGTCAGTCCTGGGACCAATCCTGTTCAACTTATTCATAAATGATCTGGAGAAAGGGGTAAGCAGTGAGGTGGTAAAGTTTGCAGATGATACCAAACTGTTTAGGATAGTCAAGACAGAAGCAGACTGTGAGGGACTCCAAAAAGATCTCGCCATACTGAGTGACTGGGCAACAAAATGGCAAATGAAATTTAATGTGGATAAGTGTAAAGTAATGCACATTGGGAAAAATAACCCCAACTATACGTATAGCATGATGGGGGCTAATTTGGCTACGACAAATCAGGAAAGAGATTTTGGAGTTATCTTGGATAGTTCTCTGAAAACTTCCACACGGTGTGCAGCGGCGGTCAAAAAGGCAAATAGGATGCTAGGAATTATTAAGAAAGGGATAGAAAATAAGACAGAATATCTTACTGCCCCTGTATAAAACTATGGTATGCCCACATCTTGAATACCGTGGAACAATAAAATACTTGTATTTTATTTGACATCAGGCCCGGGGTGGGGGTCCCTTTAAGCACAAGCCTCAGACAGCAGTCACACAAATAATCTCCTGACCTGATGCCCTGCTGGACCTGGTTCCAGCCAGCCTTCAATGCAATTCAGTGTCCACTCAGTGTGGACGTGCTATTTCAAAATAGCAAAACGCTATTTCGAAATGCATTTTGTGTGTAGATGTGTTATTTCGAAATAAGCTATTTCGAATTAACTATTTCGAAATAAGATATTTTGAAATAACACTGTAGTGTAGACATACCCTTTGTGACTTACACAGGGTGGCTGCAAATACAGTAGAAACTGTCACATTTGCAGACTACAATTAATGCTCAGGCAGGAATCATTACAAGAGTCGTTCAAGGTGGCAAATAAAAATACCTAGCTCAGTTCATTACAGAAAGGCACATTATTGGGCTCCATTGTCAAAATGCTGCTTCAAAGCCTCCCTGATTTGAATAGCCCTGTGTGCCCCCTCTAATAGCCTTGGTGTCTGACCACTCAAAATCAGCCACCAGGCGATCCATCTTGGGAAACTTTTCCTCTTTGGCTTCACAAATGTTATTCAGAGCACAGAAAACTATTATGACCATGGGAGTATTTTCCTCACTGAAGTCTAACCTACCAAAAGGCAGTACCAGCAACCTTTTAATCTTCCCAACACACATTTTATAGTCATTCTGGACCCACTGAGCTTGTGATTGTAGTGCTTCTTGTTGCTGTCAGTGTTTCCAGTATATGGCTTCATGAGCCATGGGAGTAAAGTATAGGCTCCATTTCCCAGGATCACGATGCACATTTCCAAATCCCCAGGGCTTTAAAGGGGGAGGAGCGCATGCCTGTGTGCCAGGCTGCAGAGCAGCAGAGTAGAAACTGCTACCCACCAGCAGTCATTATAGGTATTGTGAGACATTTCTTGGAGGCCACTTAGGGTACGTCTACACTGCAACGCTATTTCAGGTTACCAGAGTATCCCAAAATAGCTATCCCGTGTCTTCACGGGCTCACTATTCTGATGTCCCTGTAATCCTCATTCTATGAAGAGTAAGGGACGTTTCGGAATAGTGCTTTAATGACAAAATAAACTATTTTGAAATAGCATTGAAATAAGATATGCAATTGCGTATCTTATTTCGAGTTACAGTGCAGTGTAGATGCACCCTTAGGGTGACATAAGCAATCACAATGTTTATAATGACATTGCATCACTCTAACTTGGTCGCAAAAACCACTATGCTGCCCATTGAGGTGATTTTATTATGTCACCATTGAAGGAGAGTTAAATCAGAGGGAGGAAAATTATTATTTGTACACCTTCACCATTTTGATGATGAAACCTGACTTCTACCAACAAAACTGTACAGTGTAAATAAGGCCTAAGTCACAGACTTTAAAGCATAATATTAGTGAGTCCATAATTTCACATACAGCATTTCTGCAAATATTTTATAATGATATTATTGACCAGTGTGTTATTAATTTTCAAATGATACCTCAAAGGATATTTTATTTAAAAAATCATTGCAATAGTGTGTAGGGTGTGAATATAGTGGTGCCTAGAGTCACATCTACCTGCATAATGTCTCTCCTTCCTTGGGGTTTGGCATAATTCAAATACTTGTACAGGGTTAGATGGCCCTACTTGTGATCCCCTTTACTCAAATTCTGTCAACTGTATAATCAGTTCTATTAATCATTCATCATAGATCTTTTCTATTGCTTGTCTCAGAATAACCTGCAATCTGATTTAGGGGTCCTCTTAACTAAAAACTGGCTAAAATGTTTGTAAGTGATTGGTGAATTCTAACCTTATTTTAGAAAATCAAGCCCCTTTAAGTTCTCAAGTTAGGCACCCACTGGTCACTTTTTTAAATCTTAGCCAGTACTCTAGGTGTGATCTTTGCCAGTACTCTAGGTATGATCATTGAAGTGCTATATTTTTCCATGACCTTTGCT
Organism: Pelochelys cantorii; assembly: GCA_032595735.1. Taxonomy (NCBI): domain Eukaryota; kingdom Metazoa; phylum Chordata; order Testudines; family Trionychidae; genus Pelochelys; species Pelochelys cantorii. The sequence goes on along the minus strand of CM064326.1, from coordinate 322,911,339 downwards.
AATGTAGCCCCAACTAGCATTGAGTTTTCTCTGCATAGTGTCATTTTGCAAGTTCATATTTGATGAGCTCACCATTATCATTCACTATCTCCTGGCATTATTGATTTCAAAGTATATTTTCCCTGACTAGGCTATTTGTATTTGCAATTATTTCTTCCCATAAAGATCCACTTGCATTTTTTCCAGATTCAATTAAATCTTTACCTATAAGTAGCAAATAACAATATGAGAATCTTGACTATATGGTTTCAGAGTAACAGTCCCTTCCCTTATTTTCTCACGCATGTGCTAGTTGTATCATTACACTGATGAAAATCAATCTCCTTTTCTTAATATACATGGTTCAGGATTTTCCACCTGAATGGGTACATGTGAAGGGCTAAATGAGTGACAATGGACTTTGTATCAGGCAAGCAGGGTGATGTAAGAACTACCAGCTGTATTCTGTCTTGAGTGAATCCTTTTACCACCATCGATTTGAGGAGTGATTATGCCAAATCAGTGGTTAATTCTTGCTGTACTCAAACATAATATTGAATTAGATGTTTTGAGTGGTAAACAGTGTCATCACACAAGGAAAGTATTATTCCTGTTAATGTCAATATGAATAGATCCCATATATAGATATATCAACATTGGTGTTTACTACATGGCTTTGTGAGTTCTTTTTTTCTGAACAGGTAGGATTTAGCTCCTGAAGAAATGCCTATTATCAGCTGTAGGTACAATTCTTTTTAGAAACCAAACATATCGATAAACCTTGTTTTGCCAGAATCTCCCTAAAAATCATTTGCCTACAGGGTATTCCCCTACAGTCATATGAACCATTGTATAGTGCCAGAAGATTACACTGTTCCAGTAGCCAAGAAAGTGCAGAAGCAGCATAAGGAAGGTAATACCCAGCATTGTGGGATTTCTGGAGTCCAGCTGCCCCAGGGGAGTTGAGAAATCAGAGATCTTCCTGAGAATTATTATCATTATGGTTTTCAGTAGCTCCACTGTGTGTTAATCACCATATAAACAGAAAAGTGGGGAGGCTATCCCTTCCCAGAAAAGCTTGTCTTGTAAAAAGCTAGGCAGACACAGGGTATGTACACTACAGCTGGAAAATTTAATTTCTAGCTTAGAAAGATGTGCCCACAGTAGCTGTGAATGATCTGGTGCTCTAAAAATGGAAGCATAGCTGTGGCAGCACACATGGCGAGAGGGGCTAGCTGCCCAAGTACAATCCCATCTGAAACCCTATGCACATACCTGGGGCAGCCAGCCCTTTCTACAGATACACTACCATAGCTACACTGGTATTTTTAGCAAGCTAGCTTGATGAGTGTTAGCACAGGCATGTCTACCTGAGCTAGAAAGAGAAGGTAGAGGAAAGGAAGTACAATGTACAAGTAAAATGCTTACAGGCTGGTGGAGCATCTCCTGATAATACAACTGTAACATTACCCAGGGTACTATGTTGACTGTTGAACAACAGTGTCCCCTTAATTCTCTAGCCTGGGGTCCTTTTGCAGTGCACCTCTCAGAACTGTTTCAAACTGTCTACAGACTCAGGCATCACTAAATTGAATAAAGGTGGTTCATGTTTTGAAGAGTACCTTTGCAACCATACGATTTATATATGTACCCTTTTAAAGGAAATCTTAGATTCTGGGGAACAAGAGGGAGCAGACACACACACACATATATGTAAATCAACTCAGTGAGCTAGCACAGTTCAACTTCTGCTTAGGCCTCTATCTTTGATTACACAAATGAAAGAAAAACTTAAAAAACAACAAATAGTCTAGTAGCACCTTAAAGACTAACAAAATATGTAGATGTTATCGTGAGCTTTTGTGGACACAACCCACTTCTTCAGATGACTGGAGTATTAGAAGTCCAGATCCAAGAATAAATAAGGAAACGGGGGAGGAAAAAAAGAGAGAAAAAAGGATGGGAGGGGAAAAAAGAGACAGTGAGTAGATGGTTCAAATAGTTGCAAGAGACTGATAAGAACAATAAGCACCTCCATTGTTTGGTTGGTTGGTTAAGTCATTAGGATGTGGAAGGTAGTGTGCGAGCCAGTCGATGTCCTTATTCATACTATTTGCATAAGAATTAAACTTGTGAATGAAGTTAAATTCCAACCCTTCTCTGTGTATTTGGCTTGTGGAATTGGCCTGAAACAAAATGGTGACTTGGAGATCTATTAATGAGTGTCCAGGCAGGTTAACGTGTTCTTCAACAGGGTTTTGTGTATTGCCTTTTCGGATATCTGATTTGTGTCCATTAATTTTTTCATTAATTCAAATGAAAGAGGAATTCTTACGTGAAAAGATCCACAGCCTTTTCCCATTTCATGCCCAGTGGTGTCCCTCCCAGCTGGAGACAAGGATGATGACAAAGTGGAATGCTCGGGATGGAGGGTGACTGCTAGTTCTTGCAGAAATCTTCCTACTTCAAAGAGAATAGGATTATTTCTGCTGGCTAGCAAGACATCTACACTTTTTCCAGGCCCCCTGCCATACTAGCAGCTATTGGCTGAAGTGTCAACCATGTTCATATGACACTTTCCAATGTGTGGGGACTTCTGCTCTCTATTTTGTAATATAAGTTGTCATAGGTTCACACATGCAGCTGTTCCCCAACTTCTCCATGCTCTAGCAACCGTGTCCCATAGCTTGATCTTCAGTGGAAGTGGTGCAGAATGAATTGGGGCAGAAGGAAGGTACCACGTCCAATGCCAACTTTCCCTTTCATGGTGTCTTCCTGCACCATTTTCAATATTGTTCTTCTCTGCTATTGCAGTGGAAGGGAGAATATTGCATTAATTCCTCACTCCACTCTCTAATTTCAGCCTTTATTACCTGTTATGAAATTTTAATGAATATTGTTCTCTGCTATAATTCTGCCAGTGAACTAACACACGTAGAAGGTATCTGGATGCTAGCATAGTAATAAAACATGCTTTGTATGTGTGTGATTGGGGGTGGGGAATGTAGGGATAGTCCATTAGAGAATATCATTTGAAATTTCCTGTATTGGGCTTTCAATATTAAGCAGTCATATTCAATAGCACTGTTCACTGTCTTCTACACCAGTTCCATCCCCAAGCATTCTTTATTTAAACATGATAGCTTATGATGCAGTTGGCACCAGTCATTGAAAACTGCATTAACATGCCTCATTGGTCTCCAATAAGTTTTGAAGCCGGGTGAAGTCTTACATGTTGACTATTTTGGCAGGCTCTATTGTTCTACAGTTTATCAGTTGATAACTTTTGCTGCCTCAGAGTCATTGTGTTTTTCCATGTGAAGAACCTCTGGCTATGCTCTGGAAATATACGCGTTCCACAGAAATGAAAAGTTATTAAATCAGTACTGCAGGGGGATGCAGAGGAATGATCTGTTTGGTAATTGGGGAAAACAATTTAGAACACTGTTTCTAAAGCTTAAAAAAGTTACTTAAAATATTTTGGAGAAACAACCAGCCTTTTTCATCTGGTCTTCAAGGTTTTCGTTTATCTTTCAGATCTAGTTGCTGCAAAATACTGATAATGCACAAATTCCATGAAGCGTTAAAATCTCTATCTACCAGTGGCTTGCAGAAATTAATCAAATTACCTTTTAAAGTTAATGCAGTCGGTGAGAAGGGTTTAATGATATTCAAAACCTTCATGGTAATAATTACAGTTGAAGAGGGTCAGTCAGTTGAGAATTAATGCAAAAAGTGCACAGAATGATAATTTGAATTAATGTATCAGACTTTGCATAAAAGCATTGGGAAAGTGAGCCATAAAAATAAAATTCATCCACTTCCAACTGGTGGGATGAAATATGCTAAAATTTGTTAGGATTTGAACTAATGGATGAATTTGAGGTTTGAGTTGGAGTAAACTGGAAGGCAGGACTAGAGTCAGTAGAAAAAATAGTGGAGAAGTGAACAAAGATTGAAAGGGAAGTTATTAATGAATGTCCTCACTGTTTAAAACCATGTGTATCTCTAAAGTGACATACACCAGTTCCACACTAAGGAAAAAGTCAACCTAAGATGCACAACTCCAACTATGTGAATAGCATATTTGGGGTTGATGTACCGTAAGTTGAATTTCCACAGCTTCCCCACTATGACTTCCCTTACTCCTCATGATGTGGTGGAGTATCAAAGTCGACAGGGGCACCATCAGCAGTCAATTTAGTGGGTCCTTACTAGACCCACTAACTTGAACCCCAGGAGATCGATTTCTGCAGCATTGATCTCCTGGTTAAGTGGAGACAAGCCCATAGAAGTCATTAGCTTTATTCTAGCCTCTGCCCTCCCCAAGTTTCCTCTTGCCCAAATGTTCTTCCTTTTTATATAGCATCTTGTGTACATTTTCCAGGATTTTAAAGAAGGGGGGGGGGAGAGGAATCCTTGATTTTAATACATATTTCTTAGCTCCCTTGTTACTGAACAATGGAGCAACCTTAAAATATTTCAGGTTGCACAACTTCAGGGAGCCCTTACATCTCACGCCTCCTTTTTTTTCTCAAAAAAAAAATTAAAGGAAAGTTCTGTACCTCAGGTGAACTTGCACTGGGCTGACAGTTGTTGCAAATATGTTCTATGGCCTTCTGAGCCTGTACTTTTTCTAACAATTAGAATCTGAAAAAGCCATTGAACAAGATCTTCAAAAGTGACTAGTGATTCTAGGCGCCCAACTTGAAACACTGGTAAGTGGCCTCAATTTCAGAAGATGCCTGCTCAGCACTTCCTGATAAGCAGGCCCCTGTATATGGGCATGTCTACACTGCAGTTTTTTCAGAAAAACGGCTGTTTTTCCAAAAAACTTCACTTACGTCCACACTGCAATTGCGTTCTTTCAAAACAATATCGAAAGAACAGAGGGTTTTTTTCTGACATTGGCAAACCTCCTTCTACGAGGAAGAAACCTTTTTCCAAAAGAGCTCCTTTGGGAAAAGGTGTGTGTGGATGGGAAAGAGGGAGTTCTTTCAAAAGAAGAGGAAAGAGGAAAGAGCACCAGGTGCCCTAGTGGTCACTCCATCCATAGTAATCACAGTTTAAATGCAAAATAGCAGATCACTTTTTCAATGCGCTTTTGCTGTGTGGACGCTCTCTTTTAGAAGAAGTTTTTTCAGAAGATCTCTTCCAGAACAGCTTCTTCTGAAAGAAGCCTGCAGTCTAGACATAGCCTCTGTTTAACTTAAGCATCCCCACACTGAGGCACTACTCGCTTTTGAAAATCTTGGCCTACAGCAGCAGCTTAATATGCCTACAGAAACCATAATCAATGGTGCACATTAATTTCACAGCTCTCATTTTTGTCACATGTGTATAACTAAAATATTCCTATTTTTCCATTCCTCTGAGAATAACTTTTGTCAATTTTTGTCTTTTACACACAACTAAATCAGTTCAGCCACTGTCGTATAAATGTTCATAAAAACTGGGGCACGGTTTCTCTGATGGTGTGACGGGGAGCTCATACCCCGCACTGAAGAGGGGGGAACTAAGACTCTGTGGGCGGAGGAAGTCCCACCCCTTTACCCAGACTGGGCATGCTCCAAGTGCTGGAGCAGTATAAGAGGCAGCACAGCAGTTCAGTCTGGGCTGACCAGTAAAGGAGAATGACCTCCTGAACTGCTGCAGCCAGCCACCCCGGCGGCAAGAACCGGAGATCCAGGAGACAGCGACAATGCAAACCCATGGAATCCCAGGGAGAAGCAGCTGCCAGAGAGGCGGAAGACTCAGCTACCACGTGGGACATTGATCCATATAAAGTGGTAGGAAGTAGCTCAAAGACGGTGCAGGACCAGCCTCTTCCGCCCCAGTGTCCTCGGTTGCCAGATGGTTTAACCAAAAATACCGAACACCCCCACCCTCTCAAAAAAAAAAACCCCCTCAGAGGAAAAAATTCTGTTGAGAAAAAAAAAGGGGGAGACCAAAGTTGTTGAGCAAAAAAAATAATTAAAAAAAAAAAACCAAAAAAACAGCTTGGCCCCTTTAAGAAATGCTTTTGAGGCTTTTCGGCCCTAACAGGCTGCCTGCGGCCACCCACCATCTTGCCTCCCTGTGCAGGCCAGACAACTCCCCTGCGGAACCCAGTAAGCACCTGGAATTTCGCCTCCTGACCAGGAAAAAATCAGAAAATACCGGATATTTTGGGTGTCTGGTATTTTCTGAAATTTTTTACCAGACAGGAGGTGAAAATACCAGACCCTCTGGTTCACTATCAGACACCTGGCAACTCTATTGGCAAGTTTCGGCCGGATTCCCCGTACTGCTGCTCACAGGGCTCTGGGCTGGGACCCAGTGGAGCAGGAAGGGCCCGGGTCCCCCTAACAAGGCGTTAGCCCCCAACCACACTGACTCTGGCTAGTGGGCCAGACTGCCCTGAACTAGCAGCTATTTACTGACTGTGGCTAGTAAGCCATGCTGCCCCAAACTGTGGGCTGCCATTTACTGACTCTGGCTAATGAGCAATACTGCCCTGGATTAGCAACCATTTACTGACTGTGGCTGGTAAGCAGTACTGCCCTGGATTGAGGGCTATTCATTGACTACAGCCAGTAGGCCAGGGGTGGGCAAAAGGGCCCCCGCAGGCCTGATGCGGCTTGCCAAGTAAGTGGATCCGGCCCACGGAGGCCCTGCTACTCCCCTACCCTCAGGCCAGTTAGGGCCTGGGGGCAGGGGAGTCCCCGAAGTCTTCTCCGCTCTGTCCCCGCCCTGCGAGCAGGGCGTGGTGCTTCAAAGTGCCATGTGCTGCTCGCAGGGTGGGGGCAGAGCAGAGAAGGCTTCTCGCGCTCCCCCGCCCCCAGGCCTTAATTGGCCTGGGGCAGGGGAGCGCGTGAAGCCTCCTCCCGCCCTGCCAGGAGCATGTAGCACTTTGAAGCGCCACACACTGCTCGCAGGGTGGGGAGGAGAGCAGAGGAGGCTTCACGTGCTCCCTCGCCCCCAAGCCAATCAGGGCCTGGGGACGGGGGAGCTGCATGAAGCTTTCTTCGCCCTGGCCTGGCCCTGCAAAGTGCCACATGCTCCTCGCAGGGTGGGAGGAGCCTTCCCGCACTCCCCCGCCCCCAGGCCCTGATTGGCCTGAAGGTGGGGGAGCATGCCAAGCCTCTTCCAGGGCATGGGTGCCTACTGGGAAGGGGGGAGCAAAGGGGCTCCCCAATCATGGTCTGGGGCAGAGTAGCCCCTCCCATTTAGGCCCCACCCCTTCCTGTTTAGGCCCCGCCCCTTCCGGGGTGGTCCAGGGCTACTTCAAAATTTTTGAAGTGGCCCCCAGGCAAAAATTATTGCCCACCCCTGCAGGAGGCCATAGTGCCCTGGACTGAGAACTACCATTTATTGACTCTACCCTGTAAGGCATACTATCCTTTTGGCCAAGGAGGCGGTGTCCACACCTCGAAATTAGGTCACTCCAGTGACAGGGAGTTGCATATGTCACCACATATGGCTAATTGCAGATTAAACTTTCCATGTGCTGTTTTCACATTTGAAGCTTCAATGCAGATTAGCAGTTCAAAGTCTTATTTTGCATGTATGAAGGGACTTTCAGATATGCCAAATGAACCCCCTATAGAAAGTCTGTTTACATAGCATAGTGGTTATGCAATTGGACCATGAGAATATGAATTTTCCTTGCACATAAATACACCCTGTGCTTACGCTTACCAGATGCTTTCACCCAAAATCCCGAACGTGGCAGAAAAAAAAACTTGGTTGAGCAAAAAAAAAAAAAAAACCTGGGAGAACAATAGAAAGGTCGCTGTACCTTTAAGACTCCCCATGCTCCTCACTTGCCGCTGCCCACGCTGTCCCTGCTGGCCTTCTGTCCAAGAAAAACAGAAAATACCAGACATTTTACATGTCCTGTATTTTCTGGGGTTTTTTTACCAGACAGGGGCCAGAAATAACAGGCTGTCCGGGAGAAAACTGGACACCTGGCAACCCTACCTGTGCTATATGTTTATATCAGTGCTACTCCATCTATGACAGCCAGAGCCAATTCCTCAAATGGACTTCCAGAGACACAACATAATAATGTTCAGTGTGTTCAATACAATCTCTGTTATTATGTCAACTTGTGATGATACTATACATTGCTATGCAGTGTCATGAACTGAGGGTGCAGCATCATTTATCCTACCTTCACTGGGGACCTCCCAGAGCTGCCTATCCCCTCCTACTGCAGCTGCTTAGTGGGGAAGGTACATTTCTGTTTTACTTGTCAGGGAAACCCTAATAGTTTGCTTCCTCTCTTCATTGGTTCTCATTCTTTGTGTTGCTCATATTGCCTTATAAAACAAGTAGAACACAAATGGATGTATACTCTCCAATCTCCTCCTATAATGACATGAAGGGTACGTCTGGACTACAGGCTTTTGTCAACAGAGGCTTTGTAGACAGTATCTGTCGACAAAGCTTCTGTCGACAAAGAGTGTCTAGACTACATCCAGTTCTGTCAACAAAGCAAGCCGCTTTGTCGACATGAGAGTGTAGACATAAAGGACAGTGTAGATGCAATAACACCTTCTATCGACAGAACTCTGTTGACAAAAGGCATTATTCCTTGTAGAATGAGGTTTACTGCCGTTGACAAAACTGCTGAGTTCTGCTGACGTTATGTCGACAGAACTCGGCAGTACTGTAGACGCAGGTATAGTTTTGTCGACAAAAGGCCACTTTTGTCAACAAAACCCTGTAGTCTAGACATACCTGAAGAGATTGATATCTGCAGAGTCACAGGTTGAATATGACTGATTTAGAAGGGCTGATGTGACATGCTGAACTTTAGAAATAAACATCACTCTTCACAGAATTTGCATATATAAGAACTTATAGAAACACACCAAGAACATCTTATATCCCACATAGTTAAAAGCTGATTTGCCAAATAAGTTAGAAATCCATTTATTGCAACCCTCATTTTCAGTTGCACTAGAATAAAACCTGGCACTCATGTAGCTTTGATGAAAATATTTTTGTTTGTTAGTTTATTGTTACAGAATTTTAGGCTAATTGGTTTGGCAGTGTTTGATTTAGAAATCTGGCAAAATATGTAGAATTCCCGTGGTGTGAAGAGGTTTTCTGAATAGCTGAAAAGTAAAAATGGTCTCAGCATAAAATGTTACAGTTGATCTCTTTGTGGTTTTGGCATTTTCAAAAGAAGAAATATGTGAACACCCTAGGAAGTACTGTGACTACTGAACATATTCCCTCTGTGTGTGTGGATACTTTTTTTTAAACTAAGCTTCAATTTTCATATGACATATGTAAGAGTAGAGTTTAACTCTCACTTCTGTGTTTATTTCAATTGGACCTGTGGTGATATTGCCACATGTGGCACTTTTCAGGGAAAAAAAGTAAAATTAGAGAGAGAGAGAGAGAGAGAGATCACTTTTTGCTCAAATGTGGGGTGGTTGTGGTTTTTTTGCGTGAAAAAAGTGTCTGCATAAAATTTCTATATTTCTTTGAAAACTCAAACATCCTTTAGCTGAAAGGAAATTTTTTATTGAGAAATGTCTTCATGGATGCTATAGTTCAGAAAAAGTAAGCCCGAGTTCTCCTTTTGTGGGCTAGGATTTCCAGTCAGATTAACCTTCCAAGGTGCAGCATGACATACAGCTGCAACAGCAGCAGTTCAGCAAGAGGAAAAGCAGTATATATCAAGGGAGAGACAGTTTGGCTAGGAAACCTGATCCATAAAGTGTAGTGGAGGCTGAGACATGCAAACTTCCAGGAGGCCTCAGTGGCATTTCCTAATCAACATTTTTCAGTTTTTGACACAAAAATATATTTATTTATGATTTTTCACCAAAAAAATCAAAATTTCCCATAAAACAACTTTTTTTATAAGACCAGTTTTACCTGTCAATACGATGTCAATAGTAGCAATTCATGTGAAGGAGCCCTGATACCTGGATTTAGTGGATAGATGTATACATAGCTCTTAGAAAACATTCATCCTCATCCTGAAACTAAGGAGCTTTGAATTCGGTGTTAACATTTGGTGAATATTTTCATCATTTCATTCTTCATAATTTCTGGTGTCAACATGCTAAACTCAGCCTTGCAAATATGCTACGGAAACCCATGAGCCCAGGCTCAGGTTGTACTTGGCAGTACTTTATTCTGTGGATGGGGAAAAAACACTAATGATACTTTACTTCCGGTCAGAAGAGGTTAGTTTTGAGCAAATAGTGAGGAGAGAATTGAAGGACCGAATTAAGGTAATAATTAATAAGGCTGAGAGTCTGTTATGGATGTCATGAATTCCATAAATTTCCAGGACTTCCAGGACTTCTGCAGTGGCTAGTGGCTGGACCAGAAGCTAACTCAGCAACTTGGGAAGCCCTTAGCCAGCCACACCTGTGGCTGCTGGGGTAGTCTTGGGCTACCACCTCCCCCCAGCAGCAACAGGAGTTTGTGGGAAGGGTCTTCCCGAAAGCAGTGCCATGTCCTTCATCTCTTAAGCCATGGTGTGGCCAGGCAGCTTTGTGAATTGCCTCCATCTGCAGATGCCACCCCTGCAGCTATCATTGACCATGATTCCCAAGCAATGGGAGCTACAGAGCTGGTGCTTGGGAAGGGAGCAGCACACAGAGCCCCCTAGCCAGGCCTCCACTTAGGAGACAAGACATGTTGCTGCTTCCAGGGAGCAATGGCTGACCTGGGTAGGAAGCCTGCCAGCCCTGCCAACTCATTATGACACACTGCAATGACTGGCCACTTCCCTAGGTCTGTAAGGTCCTTTGGGGAGTCTTACCAAGAGTGAAATGCAGCTGGCTGCATCTCCCTTGCATTTTTTATTCCAACCCTTTCCCTCAGGTGAGGATACAAGTACATGAAGAGAGCAAGTATGGGGTGGAGAGAATCCTGCAAAAGACCAGAGCAGTTCCATTCAAACAGATCAGTTGTAAGTTCAGAAGTGGTCAAGATGTGGTAGGTTCATTGCCCACTCCAAATAGGCAAAGAGGCTTCTTCTGATTGAGAGGGGAGTGGAAGTGGAAGAGGGAACATACTTGTCCAGCGGAACCTTAGGAATACCACCATTTTTCTGTGGGACGTCAGTGAATTTGTATATAAAATGAGTGATCTGTTGTGCCTAATACAGCAATCTGTATACAGTAGAGTCCCTATCATCCGACCAAAACGAGACCGACACATGGTTGGATTACCAAATATATCGGATGATATGGACTCTACTGTAGAGAGCAACGGAACAGCTGATGCTGTTCCTGCCGCTTCGTCCACGGCAGGAGCGGCATCAGCTGTTCCGTTGCTCTCTAGGAGAAGCTGCTGCTGCTCCCGCCTGGAAGCAGAGAGGCAAGGGAACAGCTGATGCTGCTCTGCTGGGGACGCTTCGTCCCCGGCAGGAGCGGCAGCAGCTGCTCCTAGAGAGCGACGGGGCAGCAAGTGGGGCCGTTCTCCCGGCCCGCGCTGTATCCGACCCTGCAGCTCCTGGGGACAAAGTCTGAGTTTGATATAGAGGGTCTAGTAAAGACCCACTCAATCGAACTCAGAAGGCATCCATCCCTGTTGGCAGCTGGTACTCCTGCTCCTGTGAGGAGTAAGGGAAGCTGATGGTAGTGGGGACATCAGGGAAACTCAAATTAAGTTACATCGATTCCAGCTATATAATTAATGTAGGTGGAGTTGTGTATCTAAATTCGACCTTCCCCTATAATGTCAACCTGGCCTAAGGGAAAGGACAAAGTAGGTCTAATTATCAGTAAGGAGACAATGGCAATAACAGAAAATGCAGAAATGGCCAAAATGTTAATGAATGCCCTTTTGTGTTTGTTTTCACCAAAATCAGCTGTGATTTGAATACTAACACAGTGAACATTAGGGAGCATCCCCCCACCTGTGGCCTGCAGCGGGTGAAGGGCTCTTCCAGCCCTGCTGGGCCCTTCATACGGGGCCAGAAGTGGCATCTTTGCACAGGGACAGGAGCTGGAAGAGCCCCTGCACCTGCACCCCTCGGGCTGGAGCGCCCCCCCCCCCCACGCTGCAGGCAGGAGTTGCTTTAGCTAGGCTAGAGCAGCCCCTGCCTGTGGCAGAGGGCCTGCTCCAGCTCGGCTGCTGTGCATAAGGTCTTTTACCGTCTATAGGATCTTTTGCAAAAGCGCCCTGTTTTCGAAAGAACTGTATCTAGACTGCGGTTTCAATTTCAAAATAGCACTTTTTCGAAAGAGCGCCATTACGTGATTATGCAAATGAAGCACGGAATATTTAAATCCCAGCTTCATTTGTACTTTCGAAGTGCTTTACTTACATCCCTCTGCCGACAGAGGGTTGTAGTCTAGATGTAGCCGGTTTGTCCTCATATAGATACCTGATCTACAATGACAAGTTACATGGTAGTAAATCTGCTACCAGCTCTGTAACTCTTGAGGTGTCCACATTGGCAAGGCACTTAAGCCTGGTCTACTTTAGATCAGGTAGGTCAATTTAAGGTACACAACTCCAGCTACCCAAAATGCATACCTGGAGTCAGCTTACCCAGCCGGGCATCCTGCATTCGTATACGAGTCTGTTAACACGTATGCGACTCCACCGCCTCGTATCTGGAGAGGGTGCCCTCGATTAGAGGCAATACAGCCCTGAGGCCTAGTCCAGAGATAAGTCCCCTCTACTAGAAACAGTATGACTCAAAGACCTTGTCCCGAGGTAAATCCCTTCTAATAGAGACAGTACAGCCTCGAGGCCTACTCCAAAGATAAGTCCCCTCTATTTGGGGCAATATGGCCTAGGAGCCTAGTTCAGATGTAAGTCCCCTCTATCAGGAGCAATACAACCCAGAGGTCTACTCCAGATGTAAGTCCCTTCTATCAGGAGCAATATGACCAGAGGCCTACTCCAGAGATAAGCCTCCAGACTTCTAAAGCACTGGCTTGCTGTGGGGTGGGGAGAGGTAGGGGGACCCAGGCCCTCCTGCTCCACCAGGTCCCAGCTCAGGGCCCTGTTGGCATTGGAGCAATCCACTGCCTGCTCAGCAGGGATTCCAACCGCAACATGCTGAGCTCCCAGAGAACAATTCCTCGCCCTGGGCTACTTCCTACCATTCCTGGCGCGCTGCTTCTCTTTTGTTGCATCGCTTGGGGATAGTGTTCCTTCAGACGGCCTCCCTGGCTGCGGCCGCGACTGCGGCTGCGGCTGCGGCTGCGGCTGCGGCTGCGGCTGCTGCTGCTGCTGAAGGTTTGTCAGCCGGTGGTCAGGGCAGTGAGTGGTGTGTGTGTATTATACACCCGAGACTTCAACTGCTAGGACTGGGGTCCCTTAGCAGCGGGCAACCTGGAGGAGGTTGACGGGCGCCCCAAGAAGTTTACAGGGAGAGCTTATTACACCTCAGATTTTGACTGCTAGGATACACGATCCCTTCGCAGTGGGCAGCCTGGGGAGGCTGAGAGATGCCCCAACGGATCTGTCCCCTGGAAGCGACACGATCCAACGCTCAAGCTCTCCCTATATCTGTCCCTTATGACCGGCTAGAGTTCTTTTTAAAATTGTGCTTGGTTCTGTTACAGCAACTGAAGGAGTCAGGTCACAGCTTAAACAGTTACTATTTTATTGTTACAGGGTAAACTTAGCTGTTAAATGCTACTACTGTGTTACAGATAACACAGCCACTACAAAGGGCAGGACAGAAATTACACTAATAAGTCACTTACAGGTACCATGAAACCCTTTTGGTTCTCTGAGCTCTTATTAAATGCATGCAAAATAGACACCTAGCAGGTATATATTCTCACCCCTGTGTTCCAGACTTGGCGTGGCCAGCGTCTTTCTCTCAATCCCTCGGGAAGAAGTAGGGCAAGGTTGGGCGTCCCACAGACCTTGGGAGACAACCAATACCTGCCAGCAGGTGTAGATGATTGGAGCTCAAATGGGGTGGGCTACTAAACCCCTCTTTATACCCCTTGGGTCATGTAGGCTTCTTCCTGGTCTCAAGTGGCCAATTAGGAAAAATGGCTTTGAATGCCAAGTTTCCCACGAAGGGTGCAAAGCATAATTCACACCTGGGAAAATGCAGACAATGGACACCTCTGGTATGTGATGGGCGAAGATTCCTCTCCTGGGACAGTGCAGGCGTGTCAATTACTGGTACTAGCCATCAGGGCGGCGGGAGGCCCCGGGTCGTCATCTAGCCCATTTACTGTCTGGTTTCTGTTTATTAGAGTCAGGGACAGGCAGCACACCTGTGTTCCCAGGGCATCAAAGGCTGACTGCCTTTCTCTTGCTCTCTGGGGGAGGGGGGGGGGAACAAGATGGGGTTCATGTCTGGCTACGAGGTTCCAGCCGGCTCTGCTCTCCTGGGTCTGGAGCTCCCTCCATGCCTCCTCCTCCTTCTGCAGCCAGCCCTGACTGAGTGGCTCCAGAGGCTTTTATACTCTGTTTCCCCTGGGAGCATGCCCAGCAGGGCTGTGGGGGTGGGGCCCTTTCTGCCAGCTGGGCCAGGGCACCTCCATGATTCGCAGTGAGGAGTTGATACACCCCATCACAAGCCCTTTTTAAAAATTGGTGTCACACTAGCTATCCTCCAGTCATTTGGTACAAAAGATGACCTAAAGGATAGTTTACAAATTGAGGATAGTAGCTCTGCAATTTCACATTTGAGTTCCTTCAGAACTCTTGGGTGAATGCCATTTCTGATAACTTATTACTGTTTAGTTTACCAATTTGTTCTAAAGCCTCCTTTAATGACACTTCAATCTGGGACTGTTCCTTAGATCTGTAACCTAAAAAGAATGTCTCACGTTTGGGAACCTCCCTCACATCCTCAGCCATGAAGCCTTTTGCAAAGAATTCATTTAATTTCTCTGGAATGACCGCATCATCACTGAGTGCTTCTTTAGTATCTCGATCATCCGATGGCCCTGCTGGTTGTTTAGCAGGCTTCCTGCTTCTGAAGTACTTAAAAAATTGCTATTACTTTTTGAATTTTTGGTCCTCAACAAACAGTTCTGTGAGAGAAGAGAAGATTTCTAAGCATGCTGAGAGATGTTCGGTGGGCAAAAGGGACAGGAAAATTGAGGGATATGTTTTTCAGAGGAGATTGAAAGAGGAGAAGAGTTGTGTAAAAACAAATCAAACTAAACAGATTTGCATTTCATTTCTTCAAAAATATTCAATATTAAAAACAATCTAGTAAATTGCTTAAAGCCACATTGTGGTATCCTTACTAACCATGGGGAGAAGGTTATTTTGTGAGTTAGCTCACTGACCTCAGGCTATGTCTACACTGCCGCTTTTTATCGGAAAAAGGTACACAAATTGCACTCCGCAATTTGTGTACCTTGTTCTGATAGTTTTGTCGGAAGAGGCTTTTCCAAAATTTGGCATGTCTATCTCCTCTTTCGGAACAGCCCTTCTTCCTCGTGGCATGAAGAAGACAGGGCTTCCGAAAGAGCACATCTGCTCTTCCACAAAAAATGTCGGAAGAACAGACGCATTCCAGGAAAAACTCCTCAGTCTAGACATAGCCTCAAAGGGAATAAGAGTGGAGAAGATCTATTCAGTGTGAGTAACACTATCTCATTCCACCCATTGGTGTTGAGCAATTTATGCCTACACAGCCACGTTTTTGTAGAATCTGAGATGGAAACCCAACAAAACTTACTGTAGATTCCCTGTAGCCCTAACCACAACCCAGCCAAATGTAACTGAATACCAAATACAGAATCATTATTTTCACCATGCCCACAATAAAATCAGATCAACTATAAAAACATTCATCTGAAAGCATGTTTTAAAAAGGTAGTTAATATGCGTATCATGTATGTCTTAAAAATAATTTACATTATGTATTTCTATGATTATTTCAAAAACTACATTTCTTAAAATGGAAATTTTGTTAGTGATTTCAGTGGAAGTAGTGCTGGGACTGTAGTATTGTGGCGTGACTTCTAAATAACAACATCAGTATGTGGCCAAAGATCTGTAGCAAAATCATTAAACATATTGACATTAAAATAGTTTAAAATGTTGACTGACTTACGTAGGTGGGAATTTTGCCTAAATGGGGACTTAAGGATTTGGTCTCATTTTAGTAGAAACATCCAGCTAATGTGCTTTATTCAGCGTAGAATGACCTATCAAATGAATTCAAACTCCCTGGATAAAGCATATTAGCTGGATGTTCCTTCTAAATACAAGCCAAATCCTTAACTCCTAATTCAGGCAGAACTCCCACTGACTTCAGTTAATCAGCATTCTTTCTTACTTATTTAAATGCCAACTTTTCTAGGTGCCATAATTGAATAGTGCAGCCCTATCTAGCAAAACTCAACACATGCATAACTTTAAACATGTGGGCTACGTCTAGACTGGCATGATTTTGCGCAAATGCTTTTAATGGAAAAGTTTTTCTGTTAAAAGCATTTGCGGAAAAGAGCGTCTAGATTGGCACAGATGCTTTTGCGCAAAAGCACTTTTTGCAGAAAAGTGTCCGTGCCACTCTAGACACGGTTTTGCGAAAGAAAGCCCCAATCGCCATTTTCGCAATCAGGGCTTTTTTGCGCAAAACAAATCTGAGCTGTCTACACTGGCCCTTTTGCGCAAAAGCTTTTGCGCAAAAGGACTTTTGCCCGAACAGGAGCGTCAAAGTATTTGCGCAAGAAGCACTGATTTCTTACATTAGAATGTCAGTGTTCTTGCGCAAATTCAAGCGGCCAGTGTAGACAGCTGGCAAGTTTTTGTGCAAAAGTGGCTGTTTTGAGCAAAATCATGCCAGTCTAGATGCAGCGGTGCTGAATAGGGATGGACTTAATCACATGCTATAATGGTTTCTGAATAGCAGCGCTAATGATTGTGTTGCTGGTCATGCATCAAATCATTGTGCCCTTACAGATGTTAAACTCCCATACAAGTCAACGAGGGAGGAGATGAAGTCAGTGGGAAATCTGAGTAAAGCCTTCATGATCAGCAGTACAAAAGTTTAAAGTGCTGACATTGTCATCTTACTATGATAAATTAGGTGGTGACACTAGTGTTATGTTATTGTTTTGCTTTGCAGATTCAGCAGATATATAGAATACCAACTGGTCACCTTTTAATAATGAATGGGAGTCCCATGGAGTCCTAATTGCATAGAAATTGTTCCAATAAATTGTCAACATTGTGCAATCTATTTCATTCCTAATAAATCAGATTTTTCAACAATGTTTCACCCTTTTTAGTTTGTTGAGGAGAAGGTCAGGTTGACCCAGGCTGGTACTTGGAGTATAAGAAAGCCAGACCATCAGGAGTGCCAGGCCAGGTAAAAGAACTGAGGTATTTACTTGTATTTTAATTTTAGACAACAATAGAACATTCTGTTGACTAAAGGAACATCTAACTTCCATATCAAATAAGTGAGAAACAGCCTTGTTTTCCTCTAAAGTGGGTGTTAGAAAGCGTTCAAGCCAAAAGGAGTAAGTCTCTTTACTATAATAGTCTCGGAATTTTCATACAAAGAAAGCTTTATACAAACCCCAATATTTAATTCCTCATTAGGGGTATGTCTCAACTGTGGTGCTATTTTGGGATACTGGAAGTATCCCAAAATAGCAAAGCCACATCTTTTGAACGTGTCCGCGATTGCGCAATATAGCGGATGCGCTATTTCAGCATCCCTGTAACCCTCGTTCCATGAGTGTTAAGGGTGTCTTGAAATAGTATCTTAATTTTGAAATTTGGTGCCATGTAGATGTGCCAAATTTCGAAATAGCCTATTTTGAAAAAGAATCAAAATAAGATACGCAATTTGCGTAGCACAAATTTCATGTCTTATTTCGATTTTACAGTGCAGTGTAGACATACCCTAGGGCAATGACCCTGATTCCAGCCCCAGAAGGTTATAAAATATAGCCTTGGAATCTTACTCCAGTTCTTGCAGCACTATCCAGATCAAACTCCTATGTGAGGTGTCATTATGCTTCCTATCTATAGAGGTGTCTATTAAAGCAGGCTTCCTGATAAGCATTGTCTCCATTCAGACAGGGTTATAATGTTCTGTGTTTTCTCAGAAGAGACTCATTATTGTTCAATAATTAGTCTGGACAAATAGTCCTTACCACTGTCATAGCATCCCTTCCTAAAGTAAATTCAAGAAATAATCTTTCTTTTGTTAAGCATCAAACTCCAAACTGTAAAAACTCTGGCAATCTCCAGGCAGAGAAGTCACTTCTCCTGTAATAAAATTTGCTAGGTAGCCAGGTGGGCATCAATACATTTGGCTACATTACAGATTAAGAATACTTCTTTATTTTTAGGTGTTTTATTTATTTTAATTTTTTCAAATTTTTAAAATACAACTGTAGGTACCCATCCATAGAGCTGGTGCCTATCTCATATTAGTGATCACAACATGAACACAAAGGATTGCCCATAAATATATGCATTTCATCCCACACCTTTCTCAGCAATCTAAGAGTATGTCTACATTACAGTGTTATGTCAAAATATCTTATTTTGAAATAACGCATCTAGACACAAAATGCATTTCAAAATAGCGTTTTGCTATTTCGAAATAGCACGTCCACACTGCTTGGATGCTGAATCGCATTTAAGGCCGGCCAGAACCAGTTCTGGCAGGGCATCAGGTCAGGAGTTACCTTGTGTGACTGCTGCCTGAGGCTATCTGAGGCCTGTGCTTAAAGGGACCCCCCAGACAGCCAGTTCTCGGGGTTCCCTGCTTGCTTGCCTACCTCACTGAGGGACAGTGTGACGCCACGGATTCCCCCTCAGGCTCACAGCACTATCATCATCAGGGTTTCCCGCTACCGGGCATTGATCTCCCGTGAAATTCGGTGCTCCCCCCTTCCCAGGTTCCTATTTCTGACAGTCTATTAGTGCTCTACTCGAGTCCGTTACAGTTCAGCGGGGCTCCTCGGGTCTGATTTGCGACAGAGAAGGACTCCGGGTCCCGGCCCAGGACCCTAAAGGCAGTGAACGGGATTCGCTGTCTGATTGGTGGGTAGTTTCCCCGTAACTCACCAACCCTCAGGGAGGCTTCTTCTTCTCCTGTCCCCGTCCTGGGCCGCTTCCTCCTCTCCGCTGTGGTTGCCGGTTAGTCACGGGCCCGTGGGGGGTCCTCCGCGGCTTCTCCGCTGGGGGTTTCCCTGAGGTCCCTTTCCCGGGGCCTCTAGCCCCTCTGCACTCTCCCCTTCTGGTGGGCTGGGACGCCATTTAAGCTCCCGCTGAACGCGGCCACACTCGGCTCCTCCCCCGTGACCCCACCCCTGGAGTTCCCGGGTGACATCCGCTGACGTCACCTTCTTGCCAGCTTCTATCCGGTTCCTGCTGACCCTGGAGCATGCTGGGCAGGATTGCCGGTGGGCAGGATGAGGCGTCCAGCGCTCAGCCACCTCCGGGCTCAGCATCTCCCCCACGGCAATCTCCACAGCGCGCTCGCTGCTGAGAGCTTCCCCCAGCAGCAGCAAAGTGCGGGATGCCACGAGCTCCGCCTGATCAGGGCTCGGTGCCCCATCACAGACAGCAAAGCATTTTTTTCTCTGCGTGCTCTGGTTGCCCTCATTCAGGACACCACAGAACTCTGCAGCACAGAGCCGGCGCCACCCCTGGGCACTCTGGTGCTTCTCCTGGATGTGTTGCTGCAAGCCTGGCACCACGTTCTGCAGGCAGTAACAGTCTCCCTGGTGTGCCCCACTGGGGCTTTGTGCCTCATTCCTCCCTCAGACATTCCACTTACTCCTCCCTAACCCCCCTTCCATCACGTGTTCATTACAACAAAGTCTCTTTATTGAACAAAACTGGGGTGGGGGGAGAATGAAACTGAGGTGAGACTGGGGAAAGAAGGAGGGAGAGGGGAGGAAGGAGGGTGGGAGAGGGGAGGGGGAAAACTGGGAGGAGGGAGCTGACAGGGGGAGGAAGGGGGAGGAGAAGCTCAGGGCTCAGGGTTGGGGGTCTCACTGGCCCAACTGTCTCCCAGCACCACAGGTGCAGGGGCCTCGGCATCCCGGGGGCGTGGGGAGGGTGTGGAGGAAGAAGCGGGAGGTGGAGAAGGAGTGAGAGGAGGAGCGGTAACTGGGGAGGCAGCAGGGGCTGGAGCAGCAGGAGGCAGCAAGGGTCTTCAGGTGCTCGCAGATGACAAGGCCCTGGGCAAGCTGCTCCTGCCAGAGCTGCAGGTCTTCCTGCACCCAGTGGTCAAGGGTGCAGTGCAGGGCTCGCAGCGCCCCCAGGTGCTCCTGCTGGTACCCCTCCACTGCACAGGTGGGCCTGCAGAGTCCTTGGGTGTGGGAGATGTCCCGGGTGGTGTGGTGCGCCCTGCACTCACAGCTGGTGCGGCTGTGGAGAAACAAGAAAAGTGGTCAGTTCTCCCTGGGGAAACAGGGGGTGAAGCCCAGCCCCACTCTGCAAGGCGAGGACGACAGGTCTCTGCACCATCAGAGCCCATGTGCTTGCACAGAGGCCATTTTCAGGATATCCTGCTATCCCTGGGAGAGGGAGTTGCCCCAGGACTGCACCATGCCCCTGTGCTGTATATAGTGTGGGTGTGTGGGGTGGGTGAGATGTCCCCTGCCTCTGTGTAGAGGGGGCTCATGGAGGGAGGGTGTCCTGCTGTGTCCCACCCCAGGGTCAGGAGCATGTCATGTCTTTTCACACATGCGTGTGGCTAACAGGCCAAGGCCCTTGTGTGGCAGCCAGCTGGGGCCACGTGCCCAGGGGTGACACGGCATGTACTCGCACTTGTACAGGTTGCTGCGTGATCCATGGTCAGCAAGGCCCATGGGCGGGGTCCCTGGTCTCCCTCCCCCCCTTAAGGGGACAGTGATGGCACTCACATGTTGTTGCCTCCCCAGATGACACCGGCGACAGGTCCGCAGGGATGGCTCGGGGGTCCTGCCTGCACAGCATGCTCCCTCTGGGCTCCCTGCGGCTTCTGGCCCTCCTCCTCCTCCTCCTCTGTACCCTGGTCAGGGCCCTTTGCCCCAGGGTTGATGACCACCTGGGGGGCACAGACCATCCTGCCCCTCAGGATGCAATCCAGGCTGTCAAAATAAGGGCAGCTCTCTGGGTCTGCTCCTGTTTGGGAGCTGCCCCCTGTGGCCCTGGCATAGGCCTGCTGCAGCTCCTTAATTTTCATCCAAACCTGCTCCTGGGTTCAGATGTGGCCTTTGGTGGCCAGGCTGGCAGCCATCCTGCTGTAGATGGCTGCATTCCTCTGTCTAGTGCAGAGATCATGGACATTGGAGGCATCCCCCCAAACCTCAATCAGGTCCATGATCTCCGCACTGGACCAGGAAGGCACCCGCCTTCTCCGGCCCCTTGCAGGCTCCTGGGAGCAGGGGGACTGGGCCCAGGGAGCGGTGGAGGGCTGGCTGGTACTGGCTGCCTGGCTCATGCTGGGGCCACTGGGTCAGGGGCAGCGAATACTGGCTCTGGGCTGGCAGGCCTGGAGTTTGCACAGACACTGTGGCCAGACTCTACCCCTTTAAGGGCTCCGGGAACGGGGGGAGGAGAGGAGTTTTCCTGGTTGGGGCTAGAGTGGCCAGCAGGGCACCCTAGGAAGGGCTGGAGGCCCCCTATTTCGAAATAGCCCCTATTCCGCGTCTACAAGGTGCTTATTTCGAAATAGCAATTTTGAAATAGGCACTATTCCTCATGGAATGAGGTTTACCAAGTTCGAAATAAGCCCTCTGCTATTTCGAATTAATTTCAAAATAGCGGTTGGCTTGTGTAGATGCTAGTACAGTTATTTCGAAATAACGGCTGTTATTTCGAAATAACTTTGCTGCGTAGACATACCCTTAGAGAAGAAAGGAAAAAGAGATGCAGATGTATTTCTGATTGCACACTGGAATACTGTGGATTTGCATCCGATACTGTGCCAGCTTCATAAAGTTGTCACTCCATTGACTTAATCTGATTTGCCCCTGATAATAACTATGGATGTAAAATCCCTTTAATTAGTTAACCGGTTAACCATTAAGTTTAACTAGTTAACTGATTAAAGGGGGGGAGGGGGGCATGCTGCAGGCTCTAACCTGGCTGCTTCTGGACCCATGCAAAGCTACCAACTCTCAGCCTGCAAGCATAACCAGGTTTTCTTTCTTTCTTTCTTGACTGTCAGATATCTCTGGGGATCTTCTCAGATCCTTCTGACTTGTTATGAGGTTGTGATCACAACTCCTCTCCTACTTTGCCCCCAATAACTTTCAGTTCTTTCATAGGACCCATCATCCTTCAGACTTCAGACTAAGGCCTTGTCTAAACTAGAAAGCATATGCCAGTATAATTTTACCAATTCCCTGAACAAAATAAGATATACCAGCAAAAGAACTTTTTTTTGCTGATATAACTGCACCTTCTATGCTAGAACTTTTGATGGCACAACTAAATTGGTGATTTTTTTACACACTTCTGACATAGCTATGCTAGCACAACTTTTAAATGTCAACCAGGCCTCACTTTTTTTTTTTTTAAATGAAGCAAATATCCGCTATTACATCCTGTTTAGGTGGAAGGTGGCTCTTTACTGTTCCATTTTGAATGTGCATCCTTCTACACAGGGGAAACAGAAGTATGTAAAACATGCTTAAGCACATTTGTTACATTCTATGGTTGTAGAAGTACTGGTGATCACACAGGTCATAATCAGTGTTCCCTCCAATTGTGTGGCAGCACAGCTTCACACGTGATTAATCAGGGCCGCCCAGCCAGTCAGCTCAGTGCATGGAGCCCTGAGCCTCTGACTGGGCAGCGCTAATTAATCACCTGGGAAGCTGTGCTGCCACACAGTTTAGAGAGAACACTGGTCGTAATTATTTTTAAGCTGTACTTAAGCACAATAGCTAAATGCAATGGTTCTGTGTAGACTGGACCATATTCTGGAAAGACAGGATTCTCACACATTACTTGTGCAGTCAGAAACAGAGAAAGTCTAATGCTTTCCAACTAAGACTTTGAAGGAAAGCCATGATCTCTACAGAGCTGAACAAGAGAAGACAACAACAGCAATTGATTAAGCCTAAAATAATCCATTTTAGTTAAGCAGGAATAGGGACCTGGGATAACCAGTGATTCAGTGAAGGGTTGTTACATCCTTAATTTTGTAAGGCTAAATCATTGACGGTACTTTTATGCACCTCTGAAATTTGTAGCTCTCACCCTCTCCTCTTCTGTATTCAAGAGAGATACTATAACTTCGTATCAATTGAATTTTATACCAGCATACTTGCAACATTATAAAAACTTGATAGCTTGTTGAGAAATAGGAACCTTTCCAACTTCCTGACTTTTTACACTTCATCAAAGCCTCAAAATGCCCCATCAGACAGTGAAGCAGTGCCAGCAGAATCCTTTTAGAGGTGAATTTTTTTTTCTAGTGATGGACAATCCCATTTTAAGGGCTGGGGGATAACATTTACCCAGATGAGAAAACCCCCAAAAAACTTGTTTGTTTTTTGACTCAGAGGTGTTCACCTGAATTCATAGCCACTGAAAATAAAGCTATATTTCTAATTTAATATATTTTTGTGGTAAACTCAACCATCCATCTAAAAAGTTGAATACCCTAATTCAGAGCATTCAGAGTTAATTAACATAGCTCTCAACTTGTAAGGCAAGTAGCTATACAGCTCTGTGAAGGCATTCAATTTAGATATAAAATAGAAGACTATAGTCAATATTAATATAAATTAAAAACAACAATAGTGCAAATTTGGGTGCCAATGACCAACTGCAAACACCAGAAAAAGGGGAAATTACAACATAAAAAGAAAGACTTGCTATTAAAGTGTAGGTTTAACAAAAGTATAAATATGTATTGTGCATATATACATATATAGTTTCATAATTTATTATTAAATTTTCTTTCCATTTTGCCACTGGGAATAATATAAAACAAATTAATTTAACTGGCAACATTTCCATGGATGTCACTGATACAACTGAGAAAAATGAGATGTGTTTGTATACAGGTATTCAGATAAAATATACAGTTAATTAAGGACATTTATTATCAGCCACTCTACTTAGGAGTGAGATTCTAGACTGAAATTTCTTTTGTAGTGGTAAAGTTATAATAAAGGAAAACCCTCTGAAGGGGTAAGTTCAACATTAAACCTCTGTGTAACTCTAAATTGTTGCTTTTCAAGTAGTTTTATTTTTAAAATTTACTAAAAATATGTAGTTCAAAGAAACAAATGGTAAACTAGCTCTTGCTGATTGCTTCTTACTGCCAAAGCAGTGAAAACAAATTAAAGAAATTGAACTATTGATACAAATTATTTATGAGACTCTCAGGAACTGAGACTCCCCCAATTCATTCAGGAAATTTTTTACATACTATAGAGGATACCATGATCAAGATTCAAGACCAAGCAAAATAATGATTATTATTGCCCGTAGCTATTTTATAACTAAAGAAAGAAAAATAAAATATTAAACAAAACACAAATGATGAGTTTGTTACAATCTCTTCTATATTTGTCTTTATGGGCTTCTAATACAGTTTACATCTTTAAGAGTGGCTTGCCTCCATGACAATCTTTCTTTGGTAAGTTAAGACAAAAGTATATTGTTTCCCAAAATTATTGTGTACGGTATTCAGTTATTAAATACTTGAAAATTGTTTGCAATTGGGCAAAATAATTTTGTGTAAGGGCAGATGGATCCTTTTATTAATAAACAATCCTACCATTTATAATCAGGCAAAGTAAGACAACTTAACTAAATCTATGAAACTGAAGAAAATAATTAAATCTGTACCTAAGAAGCCATTTAAAGAGTGGCCTTAAAACAGGCCAATTACAAATATTAAGAATCTTAATTTCAATTAAATCCCACTAATTTCTTGGGTTTCCTGTTGTTAGACCCTTCCTCTTCTCTACAAAAACATCATCTAACCATCCTGTAATTAATCAGAGAAACTATTTCTATTTCAAATTACAACAAAATTTGAAAAATCTCAATAAAATCATCATGAGTTTTAAATTTAATTCATTGGCAGTCTTAGCCTCAGGCTCAGTCTACACTGGCACTTTACAGTGGTGTAACTTTCTGGCTCAGGGGTGTGAACGCCCCCCCCACACACACACACACACACACACAGCACAACAAGTTACAGCATTGTAAAGCCCAGTGTGAACCAGGCTACAACATTGGGAGCTGCACTCCTGGGGTGTGTCTAAACTACACCCCTCTGCCGACAGAGGGATGTAGATTAGGCACTCTTCAATGAGGAGTACAGGATCTGCCGAAAAAGCACCCCGCTGTCGGCAGAGCTGCGGCTAGACTTTACTTTCACTTTCGAAAGGGTGCTTGATCGGCACAGCGCCTGAACGTGAGTATGCAAATGAAGCCTGGGATATTTAAATCCCGGGCTCATTTGCACTTTCAGAGTGCCTAATCTACATCCTTCTGTCAGCACAGAGATGCATTCTGGAGGTAGCCCCAGTGCCATTAACTACTCCCCTCGTGGAGGTGGGTTATGTAGAGCAGTGTTTCTCAACCAGTGGTACAAGTACCCTTAGGAGTATTTGAGAGAAGTCTGGCGGGTACGTCCATACAACTGAAATTTGGAGAAAACTGAATTTTTGTGTTAAGTTTTATAGCACTTTATTATTTTTGTACTTTTTACACCCCAAAATTTCATCGCCTGCCCAGCTACGATAAAGTTGTTTTCATAACACAAGCAGGTTTTCTTGCAAGAAAGCGGTGGTTGGTAGAGCCCATTTTACCCACATTTATTGCTCTGGGAACAGACCATACATTTCTTTCACAATCAAGTCTCTTCATAAACCTGAAACTTGACTTCTTGACGTTTGCTTGTCCTGGGAAGATAGAAGCAGAAATCTTCTGTGATTTCATTGATTAGCTTTAAAATTTTGTAATATTACTAGTTAAACGCATGTACTGTTATATTTCCAAGCCTCTTGGCTATCTGTATCTTAATATGCAGTAAAGGTACCAAAAGTTCATAACCACCTAAAATTTTATAATAATTGTATTAATATCACTTTTTCATCAATATTGAGGTTATTACACTTCTCTTTCACACCAAGACTGTGGGTAAGAGGGTAGTTTAATCTCCATACCCACTTTGTCTTTATCTTCTCTCATCTACTCCCAGCCCCACCCCGCTCCTTCCAGGAGCACCCCCTACCCAGGGGCCTGGCAAGTCTGTCTGCACCCCTATTGCCAGGAGTTGCCCAGTGGTCAGGTCACAGGAAGCCATCCCTCTTCTTTAAAGCTCTGTGAATTTTTTTACATTTCTTCCACTGAATGCTCAGCTTGGCGAGCACAACTTGAAGTTCTGCACCGTTGAGTGTAACTGCTCAGCTGACCTACACAATGCAGACATGCTGCTGTGGAGAGAAGAGGTAGTGCAGGCACAGCTCTGAACCAGCCAGAGGAATAAGGACATCTGCAAGCAGAGTGCTCGGGAGATGCAAGGGAAGGGCTACAACATGGACCAGCAGCAGTGCTGCATGAAAGCCAAGGAGCTGCAGCAGGCATGTGAAGCACTTTGTTTATGGGCAATGGGATGTCCTGTGAATCCTCCATAGAGAGTTCAGTGAAACTTTCAAGGAGGTATTCTGTAATTTTCTGCTGAAGGTTTCTGGGGAGGGCTGCCTTGTTTCTTCCACCGCAGTAGGACATTTTCCCATGCCACTGAGTGATTACTTTAGCAAGCACCATTGCAGTACACAGGCTAGCAGCTTATGGGACCAGATGGTAACAGGATGCCAGCAGTAGCTGCACTCTCTCTGCCTTAGGAGTGGTATATTACCCTCAGGAGTGGTATATTAGCAAACTCACCATTGCCTATGAGAAATGGTGCCAGTATTCAGTTCCATTGCCTTACACAAATATAATTATGTCTGCAAGTTATTCCCTCCACCACAAGAGCCATACTCACCCTGGCATGTACTATGACTGGCACTGTTCACAAGCAACCCCAAGCACAAGAGACAGTGCAGTACTTACAGATTTGGGGCATCAAAAGCAGGGAATTCGGTACCCTAAGTTTCAATATCTATTATGAATACATTGGAAATGGTACCTCTGTGTATTGTATCTGCAACTGCTGCCACTGCGGCCTTCAAGGTTTCCCCATCCACTCGCAAAGAATGCCTTAGCCAGATATGGAGAAGAAAGCCATAGTTGGTGTATTAGTACCTGAAATGGAAACGTGTGTTATTTCTCCATCATAATGTTTGTTCCCTTCATAAATTAAATTTAAATTTTTTTTAAATACCTGGCTCATGTTCCAGAATAAAATTCTATTTTTGGAATAAAATTCATCTTTATTAGTTCACAACCTATGTTGTGTGGTGCCGAGCAGATCTTAGACTCACCATTTTCTCACAGAACCCATAATATCATTCAGAGACAATATTAATAGTTGCATTGACAGTGTTATATTCCTACACACACAGTATTATTACAAGAAACATACTGGGCCACAAAAGAGCAAGGCCGAGTAGAGCACACTACAGCAACACATACTACTCTGGCTCACAGTAAAAATGGTCTTTCAAAGACTCCCTGAGCCATATAGCTCCACACTGAGCTCTTCTTATAGCCCTAGTATCTGACTATTCAAATTCTGCAGTGCAAATTCAACCTGCACCTGCTCCACCTCCACCCCAGCAGAAACTTCCTTTATTTCATAGATATTACGCATCACGGGACACAGCCGGCAGCTATAACCACTGGGATATTTTTCTCACTGAGGTCCAATCTTCTGAGTAAATATCACCAGCATTTCTTCAAACAACTGCAGCTGTCATTTTGTACATGCTGAACCTGTAGCTGAAGCTTTCAAGGTGGCCAGTGTCAAACTTCATGAGCCATGGGAGCCAGAAATAGGCTGGCTCACCCAGGACCACTATTGACCTTTCAACATTCCCAGTGGTAATCTGTCAGTCAGGAAGACAGTCCCTGCTTGAAGCTTTCTGTACAGTCCCATGTTCTTACAGATGTGTGTGTTATGCAACTTCCCTGACCAGTCCGCAGTGGATTTCATGACTCCAATTGATTCCTGACTGACAGACAGCAATTAGGCATTGCAAGTTTCTGCAGTGCAAGTGCCTCTTGCTTCTCCACTGTCAGTGTAGCTCTCATTTTGGTGTCACTGCACTGGAGGGCTGAGGTGAGTTCAGCAGTTGCTGTATGTCATCCCAATCCTCCATGATGTGATGCCCAGTCAGCATTTGTTTCTCAGACCCAGAACCAGTGCTCCACCATCTCCAACTGCTCCATAAGTGCCACCAGCAACCTTTAATTGCTTCTTTCTATGACCCACAGCAATCTAGCAATGAATCATGGAATCTCCTCTTGTAGCTCTGCAAATACTTAAATGATCATGACAGTAGTGCTTCTAGCAGAAATGTCAGACAGAAAGGGTTCAACTGCTTTGCTACATTTCCCCTATTTTGTGTCTTTGACCTCTTTAATGGCCCCTAGTAAGTGATGGTAAGGGTAATGCACTGGCATCTGATGCCATATGGAATGTTGAGAGGGAGGCAAGTATGGGATTGTCAAAACTGCAGGTCTACGAGAGTCTGCAGCATCACATCTGTTTGCTGTCTGAGAAGTACAAACATCTCTTACTGAACATCCCACTCTTTTTCCAGTGCCTTTTTCCTGTCCACTCTATCCTTCTCCATGCTGTCTGCAAGGATGACCAGACCCTGCTATCATTCTCTGAGGCAGCTCTGGCTTGCAGAAGGGATGTGTGGATCTCTGGGGATTTAGAAGAGAGGTGTAAAATATTGTGGAGTGCAGATGAAATTATGGGATGGAGAACACTGCATTATGGATAGTCGACCCCCAATTTCCCAGTCACCCAGCATGACTCATTTTGGCCTCATGAAGCATTGCAAATACTTCCCCAAAGCACCCTGGATACTTACCCACTGTGCACTGCACTCTGCATCAATACCAGAGATTTACCTGACTCACACAGTGCAGCCTTTAATAAATAGACTTGGTTTTGAATTAGGAACAATGCAGAGTTTTGAATTAGGAACAATGCAGGCTTTCAAATATGCACATTGCAGAGACTAGCTAGTGTTGATGGGTGAACTGTCTGAATAGGAGATCCTGGGATATCTTGCACTAAGATTTTCCATATTTTCTTTGAATGTTATCCATTTTACAGTTTAATATGAATGAGATAGCCTTTTAGAATTCCTTCTACATAATATGTCTCATGTACCTGGAAAACAGAAACAGATGCATACTCACATTTTAACAGGCTCCAGATGGATTCCCTTTAATGTTGCAATTGTATTATTGGAGTAAAGTATGTTTTAATAAGTCTTGTCTCCATTTAAGGTAACCAATTCTCTAAGGGTACGTCTATACTGCATGGCTATTTCGAGATACCAGAGTTATCCCAAAATAGCTACCCCACATCTACACAAGCTGCCCATTATTTTGAAATATTTTTTGAAATAACAGGCATGCTATTTTGCCATCCTGGTAAACCTTGTTGCATGAGGGTTAAGGGATGGCTCGAAATAGTGCGTTATTTCAAAATTTGGCGCTGTGTAGATGCACCAAATTTCAAAATAAGCTATTTTGAAATAGATTCGAGATAAGATACGCAATTTGTGTTGCTCAAATTGCATATCTTATTTCAAGTTTAGGGTGCAGTGTAGACACATCCTAATGTATTTAAAGGATAAATTTCAAACAAATTTATTTTAGATTAAAAGATAGATTACAGTACCCAGTTATAAAAGCATGTCTATATCTGTTGTAACGAGTGGTTCTCAAATCAATAGTCTGTTGCTCGTGGGTGGTCCAAAGGATAGTCCACAGAGCTGTATCTGTCAAAATGATAAAACTTCTGTCAGTCATCAACAGCTGTGCACCTCCGAGCAATGATGCTTCTTACTAGTTGTAGTCCAATCTTATTAGTCTTTCAGACTTTCCAGATACATTATCAGATTCTGCAATTTGCAGCTGCTTTATGTGCTTCATTGGTGTAAATTTTATTGTGATTTGCCAAGGGCATCAAATGTTAAGGCTAGCAAACATTGAGGAGGACAGAAAAATATTGCAAAATGGTCTGGATTCATTAGACTGGGGACTACAGGCAAGGAAGAGAGATTCAGTGCTAATAAATATAAAACTTTTCAATTAGGGAGGGAAAATAAACAGCAAAGATACAAAATAGGGGAAATTTAACTAAACAGTTGGACCCTTTCTGTTATTTCCTTTGTTTTTATTTAATTTGTTTTCTATATATTGTCATATTACTTTTCCCTCTATTCAGGTGCTATAGTTACTACAGCAATGATGTTGAACCATTTTGGGGAGGATAGGGGGAAAAACATATTAGAAAGAACTAGTGGTCCATCTAGTCCTGTCTCTAGCAATGACTATTACCAGATGCATCAAAGGAAAGTATAAAACAACTGTGCAGTGGCAATTAAGTAGCAGAGATTCTCCTAACCCTGTCACCTTATAGCATAAACAGCTACACCCTTTCTGAAAATGTGCTTGTCCTGTATAATATAAGTGTGAATATTCTTATCTGTGTAAATGGCTAATCCTTTTATTAATCCCACTATGCTCTTGGCTCTGGTGCCTAGAAACAATGAGGTTCAGAAATTATTTATACATTTTTTAATTTTTTAACCTTGTATCAGCTTTAAATGTGCTGCCTTTCAAATTAATGAAATGTTTCTTTGTTCTTGTATTATTATACCAGAGCACCTGATTTAAGTGTGCTATACAATCCATTGTGCATTCATCTCTGTACATGTACCATTTTATCAATTTACTGCCTAAACAGTCCCAATCTTTTCAATCTCTGTCCATACCTCTTGAACATTTTCATTGTCCATGATGAACCCCTTTTTATTGGTGCTATATTCTTTTGGAATAGCTTGATTAGAACTGAACATACTATTTCAGATGAGGGTGAAGTATTCATTTATATGATACAAGAAGATTTACCTGGCATTGCTTGGGTCATTTAGGGGCGGGAAGTATGGGTGTGTGTGCAGGAGTCAGGGCAGCAAGTAGTAGGCTCAGGGCAGGGGTAGGAGGAACAGGAATCAGGGCAGAGTGGGGTGCAGGGTGAGGGGGGTAGCGGCTGCTTCCCAGAATTGCCCAGGATGGCAGGGGCTATGATGCCTGGCTGCTGGCTGTTGGCTGCTCCCTGCAGCCAGATCAGGGCAGTGAGAACCACACTGCCCAGCTGCCAGCTGCTGTCCTGGGCCAGGCAAGGGCCATGCAGGCTGTGCTGGCTAGTCAGCGGCTGCTCCGTGGCTCTTTGGGGTTGTCGAGGTGGCAGTGACCTCTGCCTTGGGTCAGCGTGGATGGTGGGGGCCATAATGCCTGGCTGCTCTGTGAGTCTCGAAGACTGTTGAGGAGGAGAGGGTATGCTTACTTGCTGCCCCCCTGTAGTAATTGCAGAGTATAATTGTCCACCGTGCTTACTGTCCCTGCTATCACAGCCCTCCCTTTTCATTTGATGAGAAACAATCTCATTCCATGCACATCCCATTGTCCTGGCACAACCAAATCCTGGCTTTGCTTTAAGTTGTGATAAGAAGAAGCTCCACACCAAATGTGGTGGTCCTAGCTCTTACTGTTGAGGACAGGGGCGGTGAACCTCATGCCCGGGGGCTGGAAGTGGCCCCTGACTTGCCTCGATCCAGCACCCGAGGCTCAGCCCCCAACCCCAGCAGTGGGGAGCCTGCGCTAGCGCTCCAGCCCCCTGCTACCAACTGCGGGGCTGGAGCGCACAAAATCTAGTAGGTTGGGTCCTCGTAGGCTCTGGTGTGGAATGGGAATGTGGGGAGTGTCTTTCCTCTTCTCAGTCAGAGGCCACGTCAGTGAAGGTATTTTGGTTTGTTTGTTTTTGTTTTGGGGGGAGGGGGTTGTTTGTTTGTTTTGTTTTGTTTGTTTGTTTGTTTTGCTTCTCACTTGTGTGTAGCCCCTGACTGATTTTTCTGTGGGTCAGTAGCCCCCGACCCAAAAAAGGTTTCTCACCCTGGTTTAGGAGGAGATTTTGAACAAACAGATTCATGGATGGATGGACAGATAGATGCACAAACTCTCAAATACAGCTTAGATTATCATGTCATTAAATTCTTTCCCATTCCTTATTCAACCTACCATTTTGATGATTGCTTTACACTGTCTCACAGTTTTCATTAAAAATCCACAGTCACACCCGGATCTTTTCCCTTTGTGGTTACAAGCAATTTAGAACCCAGTAATGTGAAATAATTGTTCAAATGTTTCCTTCCTATATGCATTACTTTGCATTTATTGATACTGAATATCATCTGTCATTTTGCTGCCTAACTTTATTAGGGCTTTTTGAAGTTCCTCACAGTCTTCTCAAGTCTTGAATATCCCAGATGATTGTGTCATCTACAATTTTTGCCATCTCACTGTTCACTCTTTTCCAATCAATGAAAAAATATGTGCAGCACCACTAGCCTTAATTTAGAATCTTGGAGTACTGTATGATAACCTTTTCCCATGTTGAAAATTGACCATTTATTTCTACATCTTATTTTCTGTCTCTTAGTTTCTAAACCATCACAATACTTTACCTCTCCCCCAAGGATTATTAAATGTATTTCGCCTCTTGCGCACAACTTTGTCAAAAGTTTTCTTGAGAGTCCTCCTTGTGTAACCTTGTTCTCTTTTCATTCACTATCTTGGTTGTATGATTAAGCAGGGAGTTGTCCATCAGATATCCCAGATCTTAACAAGTATTATAATTCCACATTTTAAAAGGTTAAAGAATCATTGCTGCAACCAGTCATTTGTGTTCTGTTCCTTTTAGCTTCCCAGCTGCAAGATTTGATACTTTGCTGAAACTTTTTTCAACTTTTTTGCCTTTTTTTCTTATATGTTAATTTTACAAGCATGGCCTTCCCTCACTTCACCTATTATTATCTACATTATATCCCATGGAGACAGGGCAGCTTTTAAATTTCATTGATAATTTTGGAGTGGAGGGGGAATTAGAACAGCAGCATTCAAAACACAAAGGACTGCACTCAGAGGGGATTTCTGGCTAAGTCCATTGCACTGCAACTTTCTGGCTCAGGGTTGTGAAAAACCTCACACCACCAGCACAGCAAGTTACAGCATTGTAAAGTGCCAGTGTAAACTAGGCTACAGCACTGGGGGCCACTCTCCCAGGCTACATCTAAACTTTGCCATGTCCAGGGAACGCGTCTGCTCTTCCACTTTTTTTTTGCGGAAGAGCAGACGCACTCTTTTGGAAGCCCTGTGTTCCTCCTCCCATAAGGAAGAAGGGCTCTTCTGAAAGAGGGGGGTTTTCTGAAATTTGGCCCAGTATAGATGGGCCAAATTTCGGAAAAGCCTCTTCCGAAAAAACTATCGGAAAAGGATATGCAAATTGCGGACTGCAATTTGCGTACCTTTTTCCAATAAAGCCCCATAGTGTAGACATAGCCCCAGCTCTGTTAGCTACTCTCCTTGTGGAAGTGATTTACCTAGAGCACTGGGAGAACTCTTCTAGTGCTCCTGCCATGGCCACTCTGTCCTATCAAAGTGTCCTGTGTGGCTGCACTTTACACTTTAATGTATAAACAAAGCCTCTGAGAAAGGAGGACCCCCAAGTTTACATATTCTGTTTTTTCATGAATATATCACAGCACATTCTGAGCACTTAAGACTATAACAAACTAAAGAGGGGAAATTACAGTGTTTTGTCCTTATAATAGTAAAATATTTTATTCACTCCCAACAAGTAGCATCCAGGTGACCTTCAAAGTAATACGATTTATCAGTTTATCCTTTCAAAGAAAAAAACCTTTCTTCCCTCCCTCCATTCAAGCCCTTTCTTACAGTGATAAATCCTGATCATTGACTCTCAATAGAGCATTGTCCGGGAGACATTTGTCTGGACAGCTATTTAGGGAAACATCCCCCTAAATCAATAAATCTTGCAACATTCTAAAACTGACAAGACTCTGGCTAGCCTGAGTTCTAGTGTGAATGGTATAAGAACGAGGGAATTCCACAGAGAACTCCTTGCCTCCTAACCCCATTGAGTTAAAACCTGGATTTTGTCTGTCAGTTTCCTCTCAGGCTGTGTCTAGACTGGCAAGATTTTGCGCAAAAGCAGCCGCTTTTGCACAAAATCTTGCCGCCTGTCTACACTGGCCACGAGTATTTGCGCAAGAACACTGACGTTGTACTGTACAAAATCAGTGCTTCTTGCGCAAATACTCTGATGCTCCCGCTCAGGGATAAGCCCTCTTGCGCAAGTATTCTTGCGCAAGAGGACCAGTGTAGACAGCAATGTTAATTTCTTGCACAAGAAAGCCCGATGACTAAAATGGCCATCGGAGCTTTCTTGTGCAAGAGAGCGTATACACTGGCACGGATGCTTTTGCGCAAAAGCACATCTTTTGCGCAAAAGCACATGCCAGTGTAGACGCTCTCTTGCGCAAATACTTTTAACGGAAAAACTTTTCCGTTAAAAGTATTTGTGCAAAATCATGCCAGTCTAGACACAGCCTCAGAGAACAGTTGATCTTGTGGTGAAAGGGGACTGAAGAAAGAGGTACTGAGATTGCACAGCTTTGCCTTATTTAGGGCTTTCATTATGCTGTGCCTGTGCCAAATGCATCCCTGGTGTATCACAAATGATATCAATGGAGTTAGTAGGAGGAGTTCATTTGGCACACACTGTTTTATTACTTGAGGCTCATAGGAAAATTGTTACTTTTCCTATTTACTGAGGATTATTATTGTAATTACGAATGTTCAGTAACATATCTAACTCTCATACAGTCTGGAGGAAGAAAAGCTAAATTTGCATTATTCCACCAAAAACATGATTATAGGAAAATATGCTGGACAACATTTATATGAACACATTAATTAGTGTCACTAGCTATAATATAAATATTATAATAATCTCACTTTGATGTTCGTGCCCATGTAGTTCCATCCTGGACAAATTTGTGTGGAGGAGGACATGGTAATACAAAAATTACAAACCTCAGTGAAAGATGAGGATTGGCACATTGTCTCTCAGGCCAGCAGCCGAGAAGTTACCTGGAGCAGGCCATGATGTAGGCAGCAAAAATAGTGGCAGCAGTTACTTGATCCCCAATCCTACACTTCCCCAAGTAGTTTTGTGGACAGACTCTTCCTATGCATGTTCCTTCTCCGCCCTTACTCCCAGAATGGCCAGTATAGTGGCTGATGGCAGTGCCTGGTCCATAGTTCAGTTATGCAGTAGGGCCAACAGCCACTCTGGTCCCTGGGGCAAAATGTGTGTAGGGCTGGCTCCACACCCCCAGAAGGCGTGGGGCCTGAGGCAAAAGGGGAAGAGCTTCAGACACTCAGCCCTTAGCACCGCCGAGTCCCCCAGCCCACAGAGCTATGTGGAGCAGCACTCTGATGGCAATTCAAGGGGACTTGGGGCAGCGGCAGCCAGGAGCTCTGGGCCCCTTTGAATCTCTAGGCCCTGGGGCAATTGCCCCCTTTGCTCCTCCTGCTCCCCGTCAGTGGGTCTGCACTTGAGCTTTTTAGATCCAGGATCACTGAGTGCACAACACGAATAAGGCTGCTTCAATCATTGTTGTAATTCTGCTGCTCCGACTGAAGTTTTCCCAATATTGTGGCATAGGAGCCTGCTACTTAGTATGCCTTTTTCCTCCTTACTTACCTGTCTGTGACAACAGTTTCTTTTTTATGAGTAGAAGAAAGGCAGCCACAAACTGTGGCTGGAGGGATTTGGATAGCTTTTCACCTCTTTGCACAGTCCTGCCACCCCAATTTGTCCCTTGGATATATTCTCCTGTGCACAGCACAAAGAACAGACACCAAACTTAATAGGCCGTCATTTGACTTTTGACCAGACTCCCTAAAAGTGTAGCTATTGGATGATATGAATGTTGTTGATATTGTTTTATTCTTTACTATAGAATACATAAGCAGCCTACAGTTTATTTGAACAGTACTGTCCTTAATAATCTATTATGGCTAAAATGTGCTGCAGTAAAAAACACAAGCCTTTTTTGCCTCCTGCCATTTAAAATGGATTGATTAGAAGGATGTGAGGAACTCTGATGCTGAATGCTCTTAATGAGCTACTTTAATAGATGTGTATGTGTTCCTTTTTAGACTCTTGGAACAAAGCATTATCAGCATTTTTACTTGATAATGCAAATCATTCCTGTCTTGTAGATAATTTATAAGGCTAACCCACTGCATACTTATAGGTGTTTGTTAGAAATCCATGGTTACTTACATACAAGATTTACCCATAACCTAAAGTATGTGACCTTCTCAGTAACCAGAAAGGTTCAGAATGAGATAGAGGTAATTAGAAGGGTCAATAATGTCAGATGATAGCTTCTTAAGTAGGGGCTTAACCACTGATTAGTTATAGCTGATCAGTATCTTGCCTTCACAGAGGAGTGGGTATTACTAATCTCCATCAGTAATTGACCTAAAATCTTGCTGATGGGTCTCAGAAGCCATAAAGGAGAATGCTTGCAGCTCACATCTCTGGTAATGTATCCTTGGCCTCTGTATAAAAAATAGGTGAAAAGATGAAGATGGCACTTGAGTCTCCTGCTTTGATACTATTTCTATGGAAATAGCAAAGAACAAATCCAAACTGTCTTATCCAAGTCATTTTGATCTTTGTATGGATCCCACAATTTGCACACACAGCTGCAGCCCAGCTGGAGTGGAGTCCTGATTCATCTTCTGTACTCTCAAGCATTCTCCTTAATGGGCACAGGCAGAGAAATATATTTCTTTAACCGTTCTATTTATCAACTCTGTATTAAAAGAACCAGAGCTTAAAATTTTACACCGATTAAACACCTAGTTAAATACCACTTAACAACTTGGCAGTAGCTAAATTCATCTTTATTAAGTGGAATTTATGCCAAGTTAAGCAGCAGTCATTGCTATTCATTATCATCAGGCTTAATAGATCTTGAGGAGGCCCCATTAAAGAGGCTGTCCTAATACAGTGTCTTCCAGTGAAGAAGAGAACATAGTAATATTTATCTTTTATAACTCACCTTTAATCTTGAAGCACATTCTTCAGTACCATGGTGAGATGCCTCTCATCAATACTTAGATTAGATAGAGACAGCATCACTGAGCTGGAAGGCAGTGACCAGCTGGTGTATGGAATGATGTGCCATGTTGAAGAGAAGGAGAAATTCTGAACAAAGCACCAGAGCAAACCCTTGTCCTTGTCGATGCAGCATGATTGCTTTAATGTTCACAGAGAACTGATAGGGAGTTCAACTTATTCGGTCTTATCTGAAAAATCCACACATTAGTCTGCATTGAACTCCACTTACATATCTTGAGGATTAAAGGCTCAGCCATCTCTCCCTAGGTTTGAACACATTCTTCCTCATGTGTACACAACATCCCCACCAGCACAGACAAAAAACTTCATTGCCTCTGTATACCATCTCCATCCTTTGCTGTGTAAATGTATTTGTCACATGATCTTGAATCCTTGTCAGAAAATATATACCTGACACTTTCCCCGTTTAAAAAGCTCTTTGGAAAGTTGTAGCCTTAGAAACAGGGAGGGATGTTTATTCTCTCCTGTGCAGTGCTATCTCCTGCTTCTCAAGTTAGCAGATCACTTAATGCTACTACTGAGAGAGGAGACACCCTTTTGAAAAGTGGTTCAGTTTTTAGGTGATCAACATGTGTCACTTTGGGACATGTTTTTAGATCACCACAGCTTCTGTTGACTTCAGTTTGGAATTGAAGATGATCAGCACTTTCTGAAAGCCCTGAGCATTCAATTTTGTATGGTGTACATGAACTACAAAATACTGTATATCAACATTTTTGCTATGAAGGGGGCTTCTTCTGTCTTTCTAGCGAGAATACATACCAGGGTGTTGCTATATCCTCATGACATGGGTTTGTGGTGTGAGCAGAACTCCAGGTGTTTAGGAAATTCTGCATGGTGAACAGTCCCTCTCCCCTTTTTTAAACAAGTCTTCCATGTTCATCGGGCTTGCAAGCCTAGGCAAGATTAATTAAAATCAATGGAGCAAAGCAAATTAAGCACTTAAAAGTGTTCTTTGGGGGCTATCAAAATTTGAATAAATCAAAATAAATATTCAAATATGTGTATGTGGGGCTTGTTATGTGACTTTTATTACTGAGCCCATTCGTACTCCTACCATCTGCTCTTCTCAGGGCCCAGTAGATGCCTGTCCCTCAAAGTGTTTCTTACTGAGGCACTTTTCTGTGCTCTGGGTCTCTAATCACATACATCAAAAACAGAAACACGTTCTGAACACAGGACCCAGTCTTGCAACCGTTAGTCACGTAAGTAGTCCTGTTCAAGTCTCTGAAACTATTCACCTGGGTAAACTTTGCAGCAATGGGCTCATAATTCTGAAATGCATTGGATCACGGTCTGAACATTTGTATTTTGTTGCACCGGTTTCACTACTTTGCATTTTCTACTACAACAAGCATGATTTTCTTTTGTATGGAGAAAGTCTGAAACTCATGAGTTCTGAGGAGTGTGAGAGTACGTATGAACCCCACACCATACAAAAGGGACTTAAAATGCAGCTTTGGGTTTAGGCAGCCCCTGCCTCTGTCCCACCCCACTGCAACTGCAAGACATGCCAGTCTTGAGGAGGAGCTTTAAAGAAGGAGCAGCTCAATTCAGAAGGTCCCTGCCTGGGAAAGTGGGTGGGCTGCTGACTCTGAGGCCAGGTATATACCATCCAATACATTTGATTTAAGATGCACAGCTCCAGCTATCACAATTGCATAGCTGGAGTCAACATGCCTTAAATCAATTTTCTCCAGTGTCCCCACTGCAGGAGGTCAACGGAAGAAACTCTCCCATTGACTTTCCTTACTCCTGGCAACCCCTTGGAGTACTGGGGTCGACAGGGACACCATCAGGGTTTGATTGAGCGGGTCCTTACTAGACCTGCTACATCGAACCCCAGAAGATTGATCTCCAGAGCACTGATCTTCCTGTAAGTATAGACAAGGCCTGTGCACCCAGAAAGGAGCACAGCAAACAGCCAAGCTACCTGTGGCTTACAGAGGATCCTGGTAGTACAGAGAAGTCAGTACTGCTCTTCATTGCTGTTAATTTAGTTTCCTTTCTTTGCTGCCTTGAGAAATGAACATAGGCGTTTGATCCCAGGGCTAATCCCATGCCATCCTCCCTCCAGCTGATAATATGAATCCCCTAGGGAGAAAGTGGGTTGATACAGGAAATAGCATGGGGAAGAAACAAGAGTTCTGACCAGACAGACCTTAATCATTTGCTACAAGGTTCCCTGGCCTGGAACCCAGGGCACAGGGAAAGACTGGGTTGCCCTTGAGTATCACTGGGGGCATTAGCAACTGGACTCCAAAAACATGGGGCCAGAAGGACTGTAAGGCCTTCGCCAGAGCTGTCAAACTGGTGTCCAATCCTGAGAGTAATGAGTAAAAACCCTGGCTTATCCGGAAAGGGGTGAGGGCTGAATCGCAAGGCAAAAAGGGACCATCAGCAGACTTATTCAGTAGGACTACAGAAAAAAAAATTGCAATGTTGCCCTTACCCACAAGGCAGTGCACCAGCTGGTGAGTCCCTTTGCCCTGACCTACACCAGGGAGTTATTTCGAAATAACCCCCCTTATTTCAAAATAATAAGCGGAGCACCCACACTAGGGATGTAAGCGACTAGTTGACTAGTCAACTACTCAATAAGCATATGCTTATCGGGTAGCTGAGTAGTGACTTGACTATTGCTTCCCCCCACTTATCCCCTCTATCAGAGAGAGGCATCAAGGTGGGGGAGCAGGAACTGGTGCAGCATCATTTCTGGGGGGGGGGGCAGGGGAGGCAGAGGCATAGTGGGGGACTGGGCACGAGCCAGGAATCAGCTGATTCCTGGCTGGCGCTCAGTCCCAGACATTGTGCCCCCGCTTTTTAAATGTATTAAGAGCTGCTAAGCTCTTAATACATTTAAAAAGAAAAAGTGCAGTGCGGGGGGCGGGGGGATGGGAAAGAGCTGGGAATCAGCTGTGCCAGCTTGCTTTCAGTGCCCTCCACTGTGTATCTGCTTTTAAAATGAATTAAGACCTGCCAGGCTCCTAATAAATTTAAACAGCAGAGGCATAGCGGGGGGTAGGGGAGGGAAGGGGTGCCCGGGCATGAGCCAGGAATCAGTTGATTCCTGGCTCGTACCCGGTCCCCTGCCATGCCTCTACCTCTTAAATGTATTAAGAGCCTTGTGGCTCTTAATACATTTAAAAGGCAGAGCTGCAGCAGTGTTTGCTCCCAGGTCGGGAGCTAACCCCGCTGAGGCTATGCAGTTTTCCCCTGTTATCAACTAATAGAATAGTCGATGGATATTCCATCAACTACTCGATTAGCTAATTATCCACAATTTAACATCCCTAGTCCACATTGCAAAGCCCATTATTTCAAAATATCGGGTGGGTTTTTTAAAAATCTGTACTCCTGCTTTCCTTAGGGGATAATGCTTATTTCAAAATAATTATTTTGAAATAGTATTAGTGTGGATGCTCTACTGCTGCTATTTCCAAATAACTAATCCCCAGAATAATTTGAAATAATTACTCACCAGTGCTTCCCGGGGCTCGAAGTTGAGTTAGTACATCCACAATAACAGGGTCTGCCTCAGACTAATTTTGTGGCTCCCCCATGGTGGGGACATGCTATTTTGATTTTGTTATTTTGGGAGTTATTCTTTTGAATTTAGTGAGTTCAAAATAATTTTCTAGCATAGACATTCCCTTTGCCACAAAGGCCTTGGTTGACATCCACTGGTATAACTAGACTGTGCTGGGGATTAAGAAGTTGGTTGTAGCAATCATCAGCAAAAATACTCGGGCTGTACTTGGAGTGCATATGAAACATTTTTAGCACATATTGTTGAATGTCTGTCTCACTTTAAAAAAAAGGAATGTAGAAAACCTCCAAATTACACATCTGCCCCCTCTAAATTTTACGTGACAGGAAGAACAGTCTGATCCTCCAGAGCTCTGGCTGTTCTTCTGTTAGCAAGTAAATCTGCACTGTCTGGAAAGCAGGTGTTTCACACATAGCAGAAAGTGAGTCTCTGTGCTTATCTCACCATACTATATAGCATTTCATATGCATTGGCTGATCCTATGCCAATCATGCTTATTATTTCTGTGCACACCATACAACACTTTTTTTAAGCTACCAAAATAGAAGGGGTATTTTTTAAACCTAAAATCAACTCTAAAGAAATTGGACACCTAAATTGCCTCTGTATTTATGTGATGAGAGCAAGGCTGATGTACAATCCATTCATAACAGTCAGTATGCCCAGAAATAAGACAAAGTTTTTTTTCAGCCCTGGACAGTGAGCTTATATGGTGACTCTTCTCAGGGAGTTGTGCTTTCTTCATGGGAACCATTAACATTGTTACTTATTGGCTGTGGAAGATTAACATGTAGAGTTTGAATCTCTCTAGTCTGGCAATCTCTTGTCTGGCAAGATTTTAGTTAGCCAGATGTCCATTTACCATTCCTGCGGTAGTACTGGCTCTCAGTGTTCTATGCTGTAATTTACTCTGAATGTCTTCTAAGACCCCAGTAAGCAGTTGGTAATGCTGTTAGACAATACTGACCTCCCATGGTTTGGCAAATACTCTGGTTTGGCATCTCTCAGGTCCTGAGGGTGCCAGAATAGAGAGGTTCAACCTTTACTAGACTAGTTTCTAAAGTCTACAATAAGCATTTTTCTTTAATAGATTGTGGATCAGACCCATGAAGTCAATGGAAAGATTCCCATAGAATTCAGTGGTCTTTAGAGCTGAATTTGGTTAACAGACTTAGAAAATGCCTATTCAGGGGGAGAAAAAATATTTCTTGCTAGGCAAATGACTAACTTGGAGAGCATGGTGGGAATCTGCAGTCTTAGAGTGGCTGGTATACTGGATGTAGGTCTTCAAAGCCCTTTTTCTTCTAATTACCTTCAGAAATTATTTCCTAGGGGAGTTGCAAGCAGAGAATATCCCCCAGTTAACTGCCTATAGACCTCCACCTTGGAGAAAAGGTTTCTACATCTCCCAGGAACCCATTATTGCTTGTGAAACATTAAATCAGGAGCAAGATCATTAATTCAGCCAGATCCCTTGGTATCTTGTTACTTTCAGGGAAAGCCAATTGGGATTTATCCAGATTATCTATATATACTGGTTTCTAACAGTCTAGATGACCATTTCTTATTCCTAAATAGCAGGTTCATGCCTTGGGACTGAAGTTTGCCCTTTTATACTTTGCTAAGCTTCAGGTGGACTGGAAAGGATGTTGTTACCACTGTAGCTAAACTCCCCCTGGCAGATACTCACCAGGCTGCTGTGTCCATGTGCTTTAAGATGCGTTGAACCTGGGTACACTTCAGGTACAGCCTTAGATTCATAGAACACTATGAATCACTAGCCCATTACCTCTTGTCATATCATCAGAGGCCAAGGAGAACACTTTTTCTCCCTCCTCCTTGTGACAACCTTTTAGATACCTGAAAACCTTGTTAGCCTTTATACAGCCATTCCTTGTCAGGCTCCACACCCCTTCTCAGAAGTAGAACCACATGGTCCAGCTGCCCTAGTCTTTAATATCACACCCCTTCATTCCAAGATTCTGCACACTAATAGGTCCTCTGGTTTATAGTTTAACTCTTCAAGGACACATGATATTTGAAACCAATAAGCCACAGACTTTGCCGATGGATTTCTAAACCAATCACTCTGTCCAGCAGATACATAGACCCAGGAAAAATAAGAAACACGGGTATATATTTCCCTGTCTCAGTTTCCTCACCACCTTTGAGTGTTCTTTGGGAATCAGTTCCTGTCCTTGTAGGACTCCTGGACCTCAGTATTCTCTTCCTACTCTGATCGGGGTGAGAGATAGCTGGTCTGAATAGACTGGGTCCTCTTATAACTACAGATGTACAATCCTGTTTAATCAATTAACTGGTTAATCATTATGGTTAACTAGTTAACCACTTAAATGGGTTGGGCAGGGGATCTGGAAGCACACAGACCCCTGCCACAGTCAGGGGCTGCTCCATCCAGACTGGGCCCACTGTGTATGGAAGATGCTTCGGCAGGGCAGGAGCACCCTTGCCTGCAGTGTGCCAGTGTGGGTGCTGCTTTGGTTGGGCTAGATCACCCCCACCACAGCAGGCCCCCCCCCCATGGAGATGGAAGGCTGCTCCTACCGCTGCCAGTTAACAGTAACCAGTAAGCATTACCCAGTAACTGTGATGCTTACCAATTAACCATTCACATCTGTATTTATAACTGCTAGCCACTTTATCATGTAACCCACCAGGTCAGCCTCAAATTTCCGATCAGGTGATCAAGATTGCCTCTCGGGTGGTCTGTTGCTTGGTTATCACCCACCTGGCAACCAAACTTGAAATAAGTAGCTTTGCCTAGACTGCAGCCACCTCATTGTTCTGCTAGGATAGGATTCATTCAGTCGGTCGTGGTCTTTAATGTTTCATTCAAAGGCAAACCCCCCAGGCACTATTTCCTGTCTGTTTAACCTAAGACAAGTGACACAAGACAACAGAAAAAGACAGCCAGCTCATAGCTTAAGTTACAAATGTACATGATTCCTAAAAGGAAACCGACATTCAGATCCTGCAAACCATCACAGACATTGATATTTTTCTTTCCATGAAGGAAGCTTCAGCTTTCCGAGTTAACAGAAGCTAGTCAAACATTACCGAAAAGAAAAAAACTCCACTTAAGCATTTGCTTAACTGCAGTTAATTCACTTCAGCCTTGTTTGTATCCATCGTGTGTTCCCTTTCCACAAGCATTCTACTGATGGAGTTTGATTGGCATGGAGCATACAGAAGGAGAATTTATTATTAATTATGTGCATTACAGTAGAGCTCAGAGGCCCCAGCTGTGACTGGCCCCTCACTGTATTGGGCTTTCTACAAACATTAGAAGATTTACCCGCTGTTGCTCGGGTTCTTAACTCAAATAAGTTTTATTTTTCTTCTTTTAAATTAGTTTTCTGGGGTTGGGCTGAGGATGAGGGGTTTAATATCTAGGCTGTTCCAGGGAGAGAGGACAGCCCCAGTCCTATCTCACCACAGTACTTGGGGCCAGGTGAAAAGTGCTTGTCTATGGTTGCTGCAGCTGGGATAGCCAGACAGAAAAACAGACACACAAACAGAAAAACTCTCTGAAATATATAGTAGAAGA
Source organism: Pelochelys cantorii (assembly GCA_032595735.1). Lineage (NCBI taxonomy): Eukaryota > Metazoa > Chordata > Testudines > Trionychidae > Pelochelys > Pelochelys cantorii. The sequence continues at coordinate 322,867,143 of CM064326.1, read as the reverse complement.
CAACTGTCCTTTCTCCAGCCTTGCTCCCTGCTGGGCCAGTGGGGTTATAGCTGTCCTGGTCCCCATCTCTAGCCCCTTCCTATACTCCTGTGGTCATTCTTCAGTATAACTACCTCCTACCAGACCCCTCCCTTTCCATTTTATGAGAAACATTCAAATTCTGGGCACAACCAAATCCTTACTTTACTTTTAAGTTGTGATAAGAAAAAACTGCATGTCAAACTTGGTGGTCGTAGCTGTTACCATTTAGGCAGAGTTCTTGAACAAAAGGACTCAGAGATGGATGGACAGGTAGATGCACATTTCTAAAATATATAGTAAGATATGGTAAGAGACAGTCCTTGTCCTGAAGAGTTTAACATTAAGATCAGATGAACAACATGTAGAAGAAAGGAAGCATTAATATTCCCATTTTAGGTATGGCCAGCTGAGGCACAGAGATATTAAAAGGCACCCAGCAACATTCTTACAGTACACACTTAACTTTAAGTCTGTCAGCATGACCATTGAATACTTTGCTGGATTGGCACTTGTGTGACTACACCCAGTGTCAAACATGAAACTTGAGGAAAGGCCAGGAATTGTATCCAGATTTCCTAGTATCAGAAAAGTGCCTTAGTGACAAACCATTCTTCTTCTTTATTATTTTCTCAGAGTGGAATGTGTGTTTGCAGAAGTACATATTTAAAATGTATTATCTGATTGTGCCAAAAGTGTTTTCACACTCAACCAATCAGAGATAAACATTATCCCTTTCTGTAGGATTTAGCTGACCATTCACAGTTGATTGGCAAAACTGAAATAAGAAGTTTTGTTTAATGAACAGTCAAAAAGGACTGATTACAACTAAAATAGGGCTTTTTTAAAATCAAAATATAGATGACTGCATGTGAGGAAATCATGGATATTATGAAAGAAGTAAATAGGTGAAATGCTTCGTATAATCTTCCTGGAAACTCAGTAATAAATTTTAAAGTAGCCATCCTTCTACAAAAAACTTCAAAACTAGATTACATTAGAGAAACAGCAGAACTGCAATTCATTTGCAAATGTAATACAATCAAATTAGGACTGAATAAGGATTTAGACAGGTTATCCCACTACAAAGCAATTTTCCTTCTCTTGGTATTCACACCTCCCTGTCAACTGCTGTGTGTGATCCACATCTACCCTGACTGAATTGGCCTCATAAACACTGATCCTACAGTTGATAAATAATGCCCTTCTTTTGTTATTTGTGTGTGTGTGTATATGTATGTATGTATATAAAAGATCTGCCTCTCTAATTTCTACTCCAATTCATCTCATGAAGTGGGTTTTATCCATGAAATCGTATGCCCTAATAAATCCTTAAGGCTATGTCTACACTGTCAGCTTCTTGCGCAAGAACTCTTTTGCGGAAGAGTTCTTGCGCAAAAAGTCTTCCACAAGAGTGCATCTACAGTGGCATGTGCTTTTGCACAAGAGCATCCATGGCAGTGTAGACGCTCTCTTGCACAAGAAAGCTCTGATGGCCATTTTAACCATAGGGGCTTCTTGCGCAAGAAATTCATGTTGCCTGTCTACACTGGCTTCTTCTGGAAGAGCTCTTGCGCAAGAGGGTTTCTTCCTGAGAGGGAGCGTCAGAGTTCTCGTGCAAGAAGCCCTGATTTTCTACAGTACAACGTCAGTTTACTTGCACAAGAAAGCGTGGCCAGTGTAGACAGGTGGCATGTTTTTGCACAAGAGCGGCCGGTTTCGTGCAAGAACACGCCAGTGTAGACACAGCCTTGGTGTCTAAGGTCTGGTCTACACTAAAGGAGAAAGTCGAGTTAAGATATGCAACTCCAGCTACGTTAATTACGTAGCTGAAGTCGAAGTATTTTAAATTGCATTTTGGTGCTAGCCACACAGCAGGAGGTCGACAGGAGCACACTCTCCCTTTGACTTCCCTGACTCCTTGTGGAAGCAGGACTACTGATATCAGCTGGCAAACCGTGGCTGTCGGAGCTCAAGCCAGCTGTTCCTGGCGGCTCAGATCCAGCAGCCATCGTGGCTCAGGCGGCAGTAGCAGGAAGCATCTCCTTCCCACCTCCCTACTCCGCACTTGGGGAGGCGTGCATGGGGAGGGAGGGACTTGAAGAAGGAGGGAGGTGTGATGGCCACGCTCCCTCCCCGTGCAGCTGCTTTTACTGGTGGCGACACTGGGACTGAGGCAGAGCAGGAGGTGCCGCCGCAAAGCTCTCCCTCCACCCCACTTGCGTGGCCACTTTTGCTGGTGGCAGCGCTGTGGCTGAGGCGGAAGCAGGAGGAGGTGGAGCAGGAGGCATCTCCCTCCTACCTCCCCACCTCTACCCATGGGGGCACAAGATGCACCTGAGGATGAAGGGGGGGCAAAGGAGGGCAGCTGCTCTCCCTGCCTGCAGGGCAGTAATGGCCACGCTCAGTGCGAGAGTATGGTGGGGTGGGGACAGAGGGGTGATGGTGAAGGCATGGTGGGGTCACAGGGCAAGAGGGTGTTGGCATGAGCTGTAAGGGTCAGAGATTAAAGGGTCAAAGAAAATGTGGCATAGGAGTGGGAGTCAAAGGGTGTTAGGCAGCAGTTCGCATGTACCCTGTGTACAGGGCCCTCAGCTGCCATGGGGGGGTCTAGGAGGAGAAGCCAGGAGGGCAGGAGTGGGTGTGGGAGGGACTTGGGAAGGAGCAGGAGCAGGTGCAGGTGCAGGGGGGCAGCTGCTGGACCACTCAATGGTGGTGACCAGGCAGTCAATGGTGGTGGTATATGCCGTGCACATGCTTTGGGCTTGTTGCGACAGCTTCTGCCAGGTGGTGCAGCGCAGCTGCAGGTCGGTATCCAACCTCCGGTCCTGCCACTCCAGAGACTGCTGCAGAGTATGCAGGCAGGTGATGTGTTCCTGTTTGAGGTCTTCCCAGCTGCCTGAGGGTCTCTCGGGGTTGGGAGGATTGCGCAGTAGGTTTGGCTTGCTCCCTACTCGCAGCTGGTTCAGCTGTGGAGGAAAGTGAGAAAGCAATCATCCCAGGAGACTCTGTGCATGAAGCCTAGTCCTAATGTGTGAGTCAACACCAAAAGGTCTCGGGTCAGATGATGACAATGAGCTTCAAGCAAGGCCATCTGTGGTCTAGACATGCGGCTGTCTGCTCCAGACTGGTGCTCCATGTGCACCCACATGCACAGGCTGCCAAGAAGGCCAAGCAAGAGTGTGCAGTCCCCTCACCACCCACCGCGTCCCCCCGCCTGTATCTAGGGAAAGTCATGGAACTCACCTGATGAGCCTTCACTAGCTTCATCCCACCCGTGGTGACATCCTGGGATGGGGGTACCAGTTCCAGTGACAGGCTTCCGCCTCTGGGGGCTTGGAAGTTGGCTGCCAGCTCAGTTGCAGCCGTGGAGCTCTTACTGGAAGCGCCGGGGTCTGCCATGGCACCACAAATGGGTCCTGGTGTGTGGCACAGGGCTGGCAGGGCCTTCCTTCCCCTGTGGCTGCACCTTTAAAGCCTGTAGGTGAAGGGGAACTATTGAGTTCTGATGGGTGTGGACAAAGTGGCCACCGGGGCATCTGAGAGATGCCTGGAGGCCAATTATTTCAAAATAACCACCCTATTTCAAAAACAGGCATTATAGCCCATTATTTTGAAATTATTTCGACACTTGCTGTGTAGACACTCACCTTGCTTTTTCGAAATAATGTTAATTATTTCAAAATAACACCGCAGTGTAGATGTGCCCTTATAGAGCGAAAGAAAGTGTGTTCTACAGCCTTAGCTGGGAGCCAGCTGGCTTTTAGCTCAGGCTGTAGAGGCTTTTGCACTAAGCTCCAGAGATCCCAGGTTCAGTTCTGCCTGTTGGTATCAAGTTGGGGGCTCGAATGGGATTTCAACTGGGATGGCTCTGAAGTTTGGGATGCATTTCCTCAGCTAGGGGAAATATTGTAACCCAAAAACCTGCTGGGTGTGGTGTACAGTCCCGTGTAGTAGCATTTAGACCACTTACCAAGAAAAGGAATGAGTGCGCTCTGCAGCCTTAGCTGAGCGCAAGCAGGCTTTTAGCTAAAGTAGTTGAGGTTTGTGCACTTAGCTCCACTGGTCCCAGGTTCAATTCTGCACATTGCACCAATGATAATTTTAATCCACATAGCTATCTATACCAGTGAGAGTGCCCCAACTCCAGGCATTGGTTTGGCAGAGGACAGTGTACCGTGCTGAAATCCTTGTGCTGACCACTCTTAGGCTGTGTCTGTACTGGTGCAATCTTGCGCCAGAGCTATGCAAATGAGGCTCAGCGTGGAATATCGCTGAGCCTCATTTGCATAACTAATGAGCCGCCATTTTTGCGGAAGAGGCTCTTGCGCAAGACGGAGCTGTCTACACTGCCTCTTCTTGCGCAAGAAAAACCCTCTTGCGCAAAGCCATTATGCTGATTATTTTCAGGCATAACGGCTTTGCGCAAGAGGGTTTTTCTTGAGCAAGAAGGGGCAGTGTAGACAGCTCCATCTTGCGCAAGAGCCTCTTCTGCAAAAATGGTGGCTCATTAGTTATGCAAATGAGGCTCAGCGATATTCCACGCTGAGCCTCATTTGCATAGCTCTGGTGCAAGATCGTGCCAGTATAGACACAGCCTTAGAGAGGATGTAGGCTCTAATCAGAAATGTATACGTAGGGCCAATGTAGGCTGTGGCTATAGAACTGGTATCTATATGCTTGCAATTTATGAATTGGGCTGCAGTTGTAATTCAAAGATACCAAATAAAAACTGTTGGTGGACAATTATGACAAAAGAGTTTTGTTTTGTTTTTTGTTGGGACCCATTTTCCTACTACTTTTTCTTCTGTTGGCAAATGGTTCTGTAATGGAATACCACTATCCCCACAGAATTGTTAAATTGAGAATTTGTTACACATGATATCCTCTAAGAAGCAGGATTTTCACAGCTAGTACGTCTGATCTGTTTAGCAATTCAGTATTGGACATGCCCAGTGTACCTGATTATTTAACACTTGGCCTGTATAAAGACTTGCCTTGTTACTAAAAATAAATAAAAATCAATTTTAAAAGTATTTTCATAAAGCTTTGTGACATACTGTGTCACGAAGAACATCAGTGTATCTCCCCTGATCTCAGTGTAAAAGAAACCCCAGCTACACCATTGTTCGGTTTCCATGGTTACCAGTGACTTTCTATTATTGTGGACTTCTGGTGTTCAAGTGTCTCCCTGCTTTTGTGTGGCATTGACAAAGATTACAGGAGATGGTTGTGATACTGCATGAATAAAAGCAGTGTATTTTTATTTACTTTTTTAAAATACCAAATCATTATGTCTGTCATTGTATTAAAACAGTTTACAACATAAGACTCAAATAACAGATTGTTTGAATTTTAGGTTCTAAAGATACATTATTTCTTATATTTTTCACATTTGAAATGTTATGTAATACCTTCCTTTGTAAATCTGAAAAAGGCAACTGTATATACAGAATACATAACAAAAGTTAAACTTATAGGTGTTAAAAGATACATACTATACAGTTTGTTCCGTTTATCCTGCCATTTCATCAAATGCCAGAGGGCTGATCCTGCTCACCTAGAAATCAGCAGCAAAACTATCTATAACTCTAGTTAGATTCAGTTTTGTCTTTATGGGTCCAAACTAAAGAAAAGTGAGAGGAATATGAAGGGTTAGTGCGCCTCAGCAGTTAAGTGATACCATCTGTTTCTACCACACTATCTAATTCAGCCAGTTGAATCTGAAGCTATAATATAATGCAGTGGTACGCAACCCATGGCTCATGAGGGGAGTCGCAGATATCTTCCCAGGAGGTCACAGTGCTTAGATCCGGCCAGTTGGGGGCTGGGCCTGGCCATTGGCAGCTGCACGGTGCGGCACTTAGATCAGGGCCGGTGGCACGGTGCCTAGATCCAGCCGGCCAGTGGTTGGGCCCGGTAGTTGGCAGCTCCCATGGCACAGCACCTAGAGCTGGCCGTCTGGGGGCTGGGCCCAGCAGTTGGCAGCCCCTGCAGTGTGGGGGTCGCCAATCAAAAAAGATTGCACACCACAGAGACTATTTGAGAAGGCTTGAGAAGTTTCTAGGGGGAGGCAGGCCCCCACCATGGGGAGGGGAGTTGGAGGAGCAGCACGCCAAGCACACATGCCCCCACCACCACCACAGGGAGGGGAACTGTGTATGTGCACGCCTCTGCATCCCCAGAGTGGCAGGGAAGGAAGAGGCTGTAAAGCCCAAGCTGGCCCAAGCCTCCCTGGCCTAGGGAGCAGCTGGGAGGGAGAAGGCCACATGTGTGTGCCCCCCCCCATCCCGAGGGAGCAGAAGAGCGTACTCACTCCAGCATCACCCTGAGCAGTGGGGAGGAAAGAGGATGCACAGCCCCAACCCCACCCCCAGAATCAGTGGAGAGGGAAGAGGCCACATGGCCCAAGCCTCCCCACTCACGGGAACAGCAGGGCGGGAGGAGGCCACATGGCTCCAGCCTCCCGGGCCCCGGAGCAGTGGAAAGGGAGGCGGCTGCATGGCCCAAGCATCCCTGCCCCCAGCAACAGTGGGGAGGGAGGGGCCATGTGTAGGTCTACCGTCACAGTGGGACAGTAATGCTAGTTATTATAAAATGTCATTGAACGTGTTGATACCATAACTTAAATCAATAATTTATTAAACCCTTTCACCAGAAAATGCCACATTATAAACCACCAAAGGGAGGGAAAGGACACAATTGGGATAAAAATAATTAAATCCAGAAGTTTTGTTAATGTTATTGCTAATAACATTTTAGATCTTCTCAGATAAAAAAAATTTAAAATCTCTCTTACTTTTCAGCCTTTGCCGAGTATTTTAACATTGCTTTTCATACCATTTGGACAATGAAAATAGATTAGCTCAACATTTTGCTTTGATAAGATTTCTAAAGAGTAGAAAACACTGCACTCTTCTCCAAGATCTGACTGTGGGATAATGTTTACTTGATTAAATGATTGTTTATCTTTTTAGCCTTAAATAAGAGTCCTTGTCCCCAAAGTCAATAAGTCCTTCTCCATATCATACAAGGGCTTTATCAATGCGTTATTTTGGATTGCTCCTTTTTGCTTCAAAAATAATGGGCCAAATTCACTGTAGTTGAAGAGTAAATTGCCAACCTGTTCCCGCTAATTCTCCTGCATGCTATAAAAATCTCACTTTGGTGGAGATCAGGCCATGCTACTGCTGTCTCAGAATTTCCTACCTATCAGTGGCATATGCAGCTTTCTCTCTTGCCTAGCCTAGGCCTCCATCATGTAAATAGCTGAGGGAATATATACAGCATATCTGGTCAACTTCTTCAGCGCAATCACTACGCACTTTCTGTGCCCAGCTTCCACAGTCATCAGTGTGTTTTTCACAGTAGGACTTGGCACCTGGGTTTATGCCAAATCCACAGAAGCTAAACCTGTCTCCAGGTTCAGTGTATCTGGATTCTGCAGGGGTGTGAATATACTTGTCTGCCTTTCTTATTCCAATATTTCCACACCATGGATTTTAAGAATGTTTAACTGCAGAGTCTCTCCAGAAATATAAGAAAGCAGAGATAATAATTCTATCACAATGCATTTTCTCCCTTCAGTTATGTGTATTCTTATCAGCCTCACATTTTACTTCAATACAAATGCATTTAGTTAGTATAAATGCGGGTTTACCACTTTCCTCACCTATCCATATAGCTAATCTTACTTCCCTTTTCAACATGAAAAAAGGCTTATAGGGCAAAAAAAATCAGAGAGAAATAAATGATCAAATCTTTTGGATCATCTAGTCCATCTGTCTACCAGTGCACAATTGTTGAGGTATCAAGATCACTTAAATTCCTCCAGATACATTTTTGTGGCTGTGCACATATTTAAAAACAGTATTGTGCAGAAGTTGGGAAATGTATAGTGAGCCAAGGTCTGCACGGACAGAATTTGGCTCAGTATCTGAACTTTTTTGTGCGTGTGTATACTGCTGAGCTTACTTGGGGTGCGACAGATGTCTATGGGGACTGCCACAAGGAAGTCCACAGGTGTCACTGGGACTGAGGCATGGTTGCAACAGTCCACCATCTTGCAAGAAGTTGTAGGACTGGAGCCTGATTATAAAAAAATAACATGCCCCTGATAGTGAAGGATAGATTTCTAGTCACGGTCTAGACAGATGCAGAATTAAGTGTCAAATATTATCTATCTCGGAAAAAAACTTTCACTTCACCAACTGGGTATTTTTCCTTGACTCGTGTTTTTATATGTATACAAATTTGACCTATATAGTTCTCTCAGAGCCAACTCCCATACGCTTCACCACGTCCTGGAGGTTGAACCAGCTGAAATTCCTCCAGATACATTACCAGCTGAAAACTCTTCCCTCCCCAAATCTAGCTAGTCTATGATACCCAGAAATTAAATTTAAGAGTGTTGGTTTGGCAAACATTTGTACTACAGGTTGTACCACCCTAAACCGGGATTCTCTGGTCCAGCAACATCCAGGATCCAGCAGGACCACGGATGTTCCTGGACCACAGAGCCCAGGAACAGGGAGGTCTGGCGATGGAGCAGGAGTGCAATAGGGGGGCCAGCAACTCAGCTGGGAGTCCTGGCAAAGCAGGGAGTTCTTGGTCCCAGTGGCTGGGGAGCTCCAGCCCCAGCGACAGCCAAGGAGCTCTGGTTCTGGAGTCAGGTGACTGCGGAGCTCCCTGGCTGCCTCTGGGGCCAAAGCACCGGAGTTGCCTGTTGGCTGTGAAGCTCCAGCATTGAATGTGGAGCCAGGGAGTTCCAACATTAGCCGTGGAGCTCTGGCCATGGTGCCCCAACCCAGGGAGAAGCCAGCAGCAGCTAGAGAGCCCTGATGGACTGGAGCGGCAGCAGGGCTGGGGGCAGCAGAGGAAGGGACCTCCCCTGGTCTGGTAAATCCCCTCATTCGGGATCGATCATGTTCCTAGGATGCTGGATCAGAGAGTTGCAACCTGTAGTTATTAATTTTAAGAGAAATTATGAATTCTCTGTATTTTTACCAAGATGCAAACTCTGCATTGAACATGCAGCCCTGTAACATCTCCGTTATTCTTTTGCCTCCAAGGAGTAATGATCCAGGAATGGCAAGGGAGAGTTATTATTATTAGGATTCTAGTCAAATAAGATCCTAGACAATAGGCTGCATTCCACTCAGGAGAACTGGTCTGCCAAAGGAGAGGTTACCGGGAGTGCAGTCACCCAAGAGAGTTGTGTGATCACCTGGGGAGGCCAATCCAGCCGTCACCTGACATAGGCTGTGGAATGTTGTAAAAGGGCAGGAACTGCTCTACACAGGGTCTTGGGCCATTTTTACCAGCTCAGGCAGATGGAAACTGCTGCAGGAGACTGAAGAAGCAGGGAGAACTCTGTCTACATTAACTCAAGCTTCAAGATCCCACCTCCCCTCCCCCGAGAAGAATGAACTAGCATGAGGGGCATTTCATTCAGGATGTGTGTGCTACTAGGTAGAGTGCAATGTGGGGGGGGGGTTTAGAATCCTGTGCAAGATCTGTCTCATGTGACACACTTATCATGTGCCCTTGAAGAGTTAACCATTGGACCCAGAATCTCCTCACAACTACAGTTCTGGGAGACTATGGGCTTGTCTCCACTTTGCACTGGTTCTACACTGCAGCGATTGATCCCATGACCATCACTTTATTGCATCTCTTTAGATGTGATAAATCAGTCTCTGAGAACATAAGAGCTGCCATACTGGGTCAGACCACCCGTCCATCTAGCCCAGTATCCTGTCTTCTGAGAGTGGCCAATACCAGATGCCCCTGAGGGAGGGAACACAACAAGTGATCCTCATATGATCCCTCCCCTGTTACCTATTTCCAGCCTCTGACGGAGGCTAGGGACACCACTCCTACCCATCCTGGCTAAAAGCCATTGATGGACCTGACCTCCATGAATCTATCCAGCTCTTTTTTGAACCCTGTTAAAGTCCTAGCCTTCACCACATCCTCTGGCAAGGCGTTCTAGAGGTTGACTGTGTGCAGAGTGAAGAAAAAAAAGCACTCTCCCATTGACTCCAGTATGCCACCAGGACAAGAAGAGTAGCCAGAGTTTACAGGAGAGCCACCTCTGCTGACCTTATTGCACAAAAGACGCAGCTATTTGTGTAGCTGAAGTTACATAGATTACATTGACGGTGGGCGTTAGTGTAGAGAAGGCCTGTGTTTTTAAGTTATGAGGTTGTCTGGTAAAGCACCACTGGTCCCATTTGCAAAGTAATTAGACTCTGAGATCTCAGCTCTTAGGAGAGACACTAGAGACATTCTCTGTAGCCCTCAATGTGTGCTTAGAGATCCCCATTGTCAATGACAGGGCATGGACAGTCAAGCCCAGTGGTTAGAGCAGGTGTTAGCGGTTAGATGCCCCCTTCAAAGGCCAGAGCCAAAATCAGGAATCAGAGTGAAGGGTCAGAACCAGGTTACTGGGAGTGCAGCAACACAGGGACAGGATTGGGAACAAGCAGGAGCTATCGCAGACATGGGCCAATGGTTTGAGTAGTTGCTGAGCTGCTGCACTGAGTTTTATGAGGTGGTCCACTGACTCTTTCAACCATTCTGACAGTAGCCAGACAGCTGTCTACAGGCCAGTTGTGCTCATTCGCCTGGAGACTGGCTCCGCTGCAGGCCCTCATTCCTGACACCAGCCAGAGTGGTGCCTGAGTGTTCATCAAGTTCCCTAGATTTAAAGTACATGGGATCCAGCAGCTGGATTCCTTGCAGCAGACTGTTAATCATCCAGGAGGGGAGCCCAACTAGAGCTCTGATAGATGGTCACAAAAACAAATTATAAGAGAGACTTGAAAATGGCTCCTTTAAATAGTAAATTGGATTTTATCATTAATCATTTCTTATTTTAACTTGTGCACTCCCTGTTCTGCCCCCAGTTCTAGTGCTTCCAGGGGGGATTTTTAATGTTTTAAATTAAAAAAAAAAATCAAACTGAAGGAAATTTTGAAACAATTTGGAACCCAAAAAACGTCTAAACAAAATACTCGGATATTCGGTTTGTTTCCACCCCCCACAATTTGGAAACATTAACTTGAATTCACAACATGTTTTGGTTTTGTTGAATCTATTTTGTTTTGTTTTGTGAAAAAGATTTTGGCTGAAAATTTTCACCTAGATCTACTACTGATTCCCTGACAATCCACACTACCAGGTTCCTGACCTGAAAGCACTTCTCTCCTCTCCTGACTCATAGCAAGAACTGTGGTAGAACCAAGCCAATGTATATTTATAGACTTTTAAAAATACTGTTAACTCTTGCTCAGAATGCTCATGAAAATAGCTTTGTACATCACAGCATAACCACGGGCAAGAAATAAAAATATTAATACACAGTATTCTTCCATTTTAAGCATTTGCTTAAGCAGGGAAGCCCACAGCTATGCCAGGCCCCTGAGCAACATGGAAGGGGGCTGGTTCTGCACTCCCAGGCTATGTCTAGACTGCAGGCTTCTTTCAGAAAAATCTTTTGCAGAAGAAATCTTCCGGAAAAATTCTTCCAAAAGAGCGCATCCACACTACAAAAAACACATTGAAAAAGCAATCTGCTTTTTTGAAAGATAGCATCCATTCAGTGTGGATGCTCTCTCACATTTAAGCTGTGATTACTATGGATAGAGTGGCCACCAGGGCACCTGTCCTTTTTCCTCTCCCTCTTCTTTCGAAAGAACTCCCTCTTCCCCATCCACACACGCCTTTTTCTGAAAGAGCTCTTTTGGAAAAGGCTTCTTCCTCGTAGAATGAGGATTACCAAAGTCAGGAAAACCCCTCTGTTCTTTCGATCTTCCTTCAGAAGAACGCGATTGCAGTATGGACATAATTGAAGATTTTTTCAGAAAAATGGCCATTTTTCCAAAAAAAGTATATAACCCCAGAAGGGATGGGACCTTGGCCAGAAGGGGCAGAGCCAGGGCAGCCAGCTCTCAGTGCCCAGAGCATGCCATAATGACACTCCCCCATCCCTTAGAGCTGCTTGGAGTGTGCCACATGGTTCCGGGTACCCCTGCTGCTGCTGCTGCTACTGGGAGCCTCAGACCCTTTAGAATCACTGAGCTCAGGGCAACTGCCCCCTTTCCCTGCCTCACCCCATCAGCAAGCCAATGTGTACGTGTTTATTAGGCCTTGATCCTGCAAAGAAAATAGCTGGAAACACATGCTGCACATATTTGAAACCAATCATTCCTAACACTTATCCAGTTTTTAATCTTAAAAGCATTTTCTAAATATTGAACTAATAAATCATAGGAGTCTTCTGATCATGTAGAAAGGGATCTAGGGGCCATAGTGGACCACAAGCTAAATATGAGCCAGTAATATGACACTGTTGCAAAAAAAAAAAAAAAAAAAAAACAAATGTGATTCTCGTACAAGACATGAGAAGTAATTCTTCTGCTGTACTCTTCACTAATTAGGCCTCAATAGGAGTATTGTGTCCAGTTCTGGACACCACATTTCAAAAAAGATGTGGAGAAATCAGAGAAGACCCAAAGAAGAGCTACAAAAACGATTAAAGGGCTAGAAAGCATAAACTATGAGGGAAGATTGAAAGAATTGGGCTTGTTTAGTTTACAAAAAGAGAAGACTGAGAGGGGACATGATAGCAGTTTAAGTATCTAAAAGGGTGTTACAAGGAGGAGGGAGAAAATTGTTCCCCTTGGCCTCTGATGATAGGACAAGAAGCTTAAATTGCAGCATGAGAGGTTTAGGTTGGACATTAGAAAAAACTTCCTAACTGTCACAGTGGTTAAACACTGGAATAAATTGCCTACCGAAGTTGTGCAATCTCCATCACTAGAGATATTTAAGAGCAGGTTGGATAGACATCTACCAGGGATGATCTAGATGGTGCTGGGTCTGCCATGAGAGCAGGGAACTGGACTTGACAACTTCTCAAGGTCCCTTCCAGTTCTAGTATTCTATTATCATAGTTATACAGTAGAACTTTGAAATATACCACATTTTAGAAGTTAGAGCATGGAATGTGTCTTCCTCTCTGTTTTGTATACAGTTAACTACACTGTCAGCACTTAAAAAATAAATACTGATAACTGGTGGTTATAGGAATTGATAATGGTATATGGAGCCTTTTGCCTACATGTCACTAGTTCAAATCCAGTTTGGGTTGGCAGCTGTTGAAAGTCATTACAGTTTGAAGGCTTATCTGAAACAAGACAATGGTTTGGTCCAGTTTCTACTGCACTGTTCCTGCCATTACCATAACTGGTGTCCATGTTGTCCTTCTCAACAGAAAGATCCAGGCCTACACAAATACAGAGAATGAAATACTATATTGCCCCAGTATATGAGCCTTTCTGGCCAAGTTTAATACCCTTGGAGTGGGGGTGTGGAGAAATTTCCATTGCCACTACCCAATGTCATGTTTTGTGCATACAAAACTTTGGTTTTCTCCACTATCAGATACATGCTTCAGCATTGTGATCCTGGTTGTGTCATTTCTGATGTTGATGAGCTCTTGCTTGACTCCTTTTCAAGTTGCTTCCCCCCCCCCCCCAGCTTGTAACTTTGACTTGGTGTCACTAGAACAGACCATGTAAAATTGTCTCATTCTGCTTTCCAACATGAAGTATGCATCATCTGATCTGAATTGGGCTTTTACACCCAATCATATCCAATTAGGCATGCAAAATAACGGTAGAGGTGAAAAGAGCTTTGACTTAGAAACATGATATTTAACAAGAATGCCATACACAATGTGCTGAATAACTAGCTTTGTTCTACTTTGCAAGGATGTTAGCTACTTGTCATCTGATTAAATATAAACTGCATTTTTTAACCTTGTAACACGTCATATCCAGCTGTCAAAAATACATATCTACCCAATTATTTTTTAAAATTACTAATTCATCTCTTATAAAATATTTCTACATACTGTTTCACATTCAGTTTAATTTGCCTATAAAATAGCATGTCACTAAAATTTCATTTTTAATAGTGATAACATTTTAAAGTTTGAAATTACTAAAGATGAAAATGTTTTACAAAATTTGTTGCTTTTTTAATAACTTGGGCAAAATAGTTGTGTTAGGACTGCAACTGTGGTTGTGACAAGAGCAAGACACTGAGAAAAAAAGTGAATCACAACAAGCATTCATTGGAAAAGAATAGTAATATGTGGATTAGATGTAAATCTGAAAGGCAGACTAGAAGATTTGACTTATTTGCTGATTATCCGGGAGAATAATTTTTATCGGCTATATTCATATTTAAGGTATATTCAAAATTAAGCAGAACTTCCCCGTGGCTTAAAAATGGACCCTTGATTTGGCCTTATATAGTCTTTCTTCCTGGCTGAAGTCTTAAAGTCTGTACTGTATTCCCATTCACCATGGCTCTTATTGTTTGATATCATGGATTTTCTTAGGCTCTGTGACTCTGGTCTCTTAAGATTCTGATACCCCTTTGGCTCTTCTTTCAGTATCTCTTACCTGTTTTTCCTCCTTTCCATTCTCCCTGCCTGATGGAGAAGTTCAGGGCTTCCTTGTTGACTCCTTCCTCTTCTCCCAGTTCACCAAATCCTATCACTACTACTTCCACAATCAACCCCTTCCTTTCTGTCCTGAAGGTCATTTGGCTTGTCCATACTCTTAAGCATCTCCAGTATTGACTTTCTTATAACTTTCTCCCTGGACTTCTAGAACAGTAGTTTTCAAACTTTTTTCCTCATGGCCCAATAGAATTGTTGATGCCCGAGACCCAACATCATTTGACTAGAATGTGGGCTCCAGTGTGGGACTGAGAGCTTTGCAGTGTAGATGGGGGCTTCTACTTTGGGGGACAGGGGTGGAGCAGAAGGGGCTTACCTTGTGCAGCTTCCAGTCAGTGATGCAGCAGGGGTACTATGGCAGGCTTCCTGCCTCTCCTGGCACTGCAGACCATGCTGCACCCCAGAAGCAGCCAGCAGCAGGTTCCCAGCCAATGGGCATGTAGAATTAGTGCTCAGGGCAGGGGCAGTGTGCTGAGCCTGTGATCTCTCCTCTCTCTCCCCACCTAGAGTCAGGCCTGCTGCTGACTGCTTCCGGGGGACAGAGCCATCTGCAAGGCAAGGATAGGCAGGTAGCCTGCCTTAGCACCTTCACTGGTCACCTGATCACCCTGCATCAATGAGACCCAGTCCCTGACATTCCATGACCCAGTACTGGGTCATGACCCATAGCTTGAAAACTGCTGTTGTAGATATTAACCTTTTCCTTCTCCAGTCTATTCAGACTACTGCCATCTAACTTATCTTCCTAACCTGGTGCTCTGACAGTTACAGCTCCCTCTTTGGATCTCCCCACTGCTTTCCTCATTGCACTGCATAACAAAATCAGGAAATAAAGGCTCTACATTTACTCATCCTTAATCTAGTCCTTTGATCTTGGGCTCTTTTGCATTCCTTCCCAGACTCATTCATTTCACCAGTGATGCCAGCCTTGATGTCCCCTTTGGGTTCTTTTCCTTCCACTCCCAAATGGGTGTTGTAATACAGCCCAGGATTCACCGCTGCACCACTTCCTGCTGGTCACTTTGGGAATTATCTCTTCAGCCCTGGAGCATCTCCTTTTGACTGGTATCAGACCTGCTGTTACCCAGTGGTTGAGAATAAAAGGTATTAGGACCCACGTCCTGCACAGACCGTGGCACCCTTCCCTCTGGGTACTGCCCTGCCATAGTGCCCCCACACTCTGGTGTCCTCTTCCTCATGGAACCCCAAACCCCTATACCCACATCGCCTCAGTGATTCACTGCCAGTCTTCACCAAGCCCCTGTCTCAGGGGCAACTGCAGTCTGACATGACCACTCATCATAGGCAAGGGGGTGTGGAACTGTTGCCTTCTGCTGCCTGCAGCACTTGTATCTTCAGGCCCTGCAGCCTGGGAGCTTGCCTGGCCAGAGCTTCCACAGCTGGAGCAAGAGTGAATCTGTCTCCACCTCGCCAGGAGCCCTTATTTATTCAGCCCCAGCTGGACCCTAATTGGCTGTGTCTTCCTCAGCTGCTGGTTCCACTGCTCTAGCCCTCTTCCAGGGCTGGGTTTTAATCCTTAAAGGGCCAGTGCAGGGCAGATGCCCCATCACAGGTGGCTGACGCCTGACCACTCCTAGGGTTTCAAATAGGGTTTCAAATAGGCCCTGTCACAGGTGCATTCTTCTATACTGTCTCTAGGCATGCCTCCCCCAAACCAATTGACCATATCCCCTTCCTTGCCACACTCAGATCCCTCCTAAATACTTAAATCGTTTTGACTGTGAAAAGTGACAGAGAAAAAGTTAAAATGAGAGAATGTCTTAATTATTAAGATGTGGCTATGTCTTCCTGGATACCAACATGATATTGTCAACTTTATCTTTCTCAGCTTCCCCATTCACCCCCTTTGTTGTCTGTTGGTGACTCTCGCTAACTGTCTAGCAGTGTATATGTCAAATGTGGACTGTAAATTAATTGGAGGAGGGAATGTGCAACTACATTTTTGGATGCTACAAAATAAAGACTTGGGATGTTATATTTCCTACTACCTGTGACTGAGAGTTTGGCTTTGAGGCTAACAAACCACCATTGAGGAGAGACTGTTTTCCAAATAATAGCACAGTATTTAGGTTTTGGAAAATGTATAGTTTAATAAAGTGATTCTTAGGTCATCTGAAACTGATCTGTGTAAAATTTTCACTTCTGAACCTCTGTATTCTAATTAACAAGCTTATCAATATACAGTAAGTAGTCATCACAACACATTTTACCTGCAGAGACCACACAAGACAATCTGCCACCTGAGATAAAACTTCAGTCTGCTACTCCCCTCCTCAGAGACTTAAGGCAGCAAATTCAGCCCAGACCCCTTTCCATCATGACAGAGGGGTAGCCAGGCCAAATGTCCTCAGCAGTGCTTAGTTACCTACAACCAGAGCAGATCGTGCTTACCAGCATACTAAACCTGACTTAGACATCTTAAATTGAAGGACAAAACTTCTTCCTAATCAGTTCTTGAGTAGGAGAGATTGATTTGTCTTCCAAGGCTGTGTCAGTGGGGAAAAGAGTTACTCTTGCAGTGAAGAAGATGTGCAAATTTGTTTCTAGTTCTTCAGTCCAAGAGCAAATTTGGCACTGGTGCATAATTTATGTGAAGAAAACAATACTTACAAGTAATGTGAAAGAGTGTGTAATTCAGTAAACATGATATGCTATGAAAAGTTTGTAGTGAAGGGAATTATGAAAGTACTAATGTGAATAAATTTAACTCAACATCAGAGTGTTATTTAGTACCAGTGTTAAATTCCATCATTATGAAAAATATGCCATTCCCCTGAAAACAAGTTGGTTGTTTGTTCTTTTTAATTACAACATGTACTTAAATGTCCACAGGAAAGTATTTTTAAATGACGAAAAGGTACACATTGCTCACTTAAATGTATTGAGAATCCTCTTAGCCCTTATTATCTCCCTTCTGATGTCATTATGACTAAATGAATTAAATTAGTAATATAATGTATATACCAGGATAGCATTTGTATGTTAAATTCTAATATCCTTGATTCTACAATTAAACTCCCAGAGATGTATTAAAAATATAAAAATTCTTCTTAAATTTACAGGGCTGAATTCACCACTGTTACAAATGGGCAACACACATACATATATATATATATATATACACACCATATGTGTGTATTATAGAATCTTAAAATCATAAGACTTGAAGGAACCTCAAGAGGTCATCAAGTCTGGTTCCCTGCATTCACGGCAGGACCAAGCATCATTCTCATCATCCCTGACAGGGGCTTGTCTAATCTGCTCTTTAAAATTTCCAATGATGGGAATTCTACAACATCCCTAGGCAGTTTATTCCAGTGCTTAACCCTCCTGACAGTCAGGAAGTTTTTCCTAATGTCCAGCCTTAACCTTCCTTGTTGCAATTAAAGCCCACTGCTTTTTGTCCTATCATCAGAGATTAAAGAGAATAACTTTTGTCTCCCTTCCTTTTAAGTACATTGAAACTGTTATTATATCCCCTCTCAGTCTTCTCTTTTCCAGACTAAAAAAGCCAATCTTTTTTTCAATCTTCCCATATAGGTCATGTTTTCTAGACCTTTAATCATTTTTGTTGCTCTTATCTGGATTTTTTTCCAATGTGTCCACATCTTTCCTGAAATGTGGCATCCAGAACCCGACACAACACTCCATTTGAGGTCTAATTAGTGTAGAGTAGTGCAGAAAAATTACTTCTTTGTCTTGCTTACAACACTCCTGCTAATAATGTTGTTTGCTCTTTTTGCACAGTGTTACATTGTTAACTCATATTTAGCTTTTTGTCCACTATGACCCTAGATTCCTTTGGCAGTACTCCTTCCTAGGCAGTCATTTCCCATTTTTATGTGTATAGCTGATAGTTCCTTCCTAATTGGAGTACTTTGCATTTGTCCTTATTGAACTTCATCCTATATGCATCAGACCATTTCTCCAGTTTGTCCAGATCATTTTGAGTTAAAAACCTTTCCACTAAAGCACTTGCAACCTCCACCCCATCTTGGTATCATCCACAAACTTTATAAGTCTAATCTCTTTGTCATTATCTAACTCATTAATGGAGATATTGAACAGAACCAGTCCCAAAACTGATCCCTGTGAAACCCTACTCATTATGCCCTTCTAGCTTGACTGTAAACCATTAATAATTATTCTCTAGGAATGGTTATCCAACCAGTTATGCACCCGCCTTATAGTAGCTTCATCTAGGTTGTATTTCCCTAATTTGTTAATGAGCAAGTCATGCGAGACTATATCAAAGCCTTACTGAATTCTACATATACCACAACTACCCACTTCCACATTTTCTGTTATGTATGCACACACACACACACACACATTGAGTTACCCTGTTCTTGGTTTTCCTCTTACTTATAATGTGTTTGTACAATGTTTTCTTGTCATGTCTTTAGCTAGTTTGATCATATTTTGTGCCTTGGCCTTTCTAATGTTGCCCCTACATACTTGTGTTATTTGTTTATAATCATCGTTCTTAATTTGACTTAGTTTTCACTTTTTGTAAAACTCTTTTATTTTAAGTTCATTCAAGATCTACAGTTTAGTTATGGTAGTCTCATAATTTGCTCTTGTGCCCTTAATGTCTCTGATAAACTGCCAACTGTCTTCAATTATTTTTCCTTTTAGACTTGCTTCCCATGGGATCTTATCTACCAATTCTATAGAAATTCTAATATGCATACACAAAGTGCCTCAGATATAGTTGCTATGTAAATCTTTTTTTGAATTTCTAATATGCATACACAAAGTGCCTCAGATATAGTTGCTATGTAAATCTTTTTTTGAATTTCTTCACTTTGAGTCTCAAACTGAAACCATAAAGTTGCAGTTAATAGCTAACAATGAAGTTACAATGTCAGTTTGACAAATTAGAAGTTACAGAGATTTGCTCAGGTGAATAATTTCTTCCATCATGGAAAACAGAGTATCTGTTTATAATCTAAAAAAAGTTGCATTTTCAAAATGTACCCATTAGTACAAAGATGGCATTTATATTATGACTGCATAATTACATTTTACAAAAATTATTTTTCTCACTCTGCTCTGTAGGAGATGACATCTGTGCAACTTATCATTTGCATTGTATTCTCTGTTTAGATTTTGCTCTTGAAGCTTACCAGTGCGGTGTTCATAGACAAAAATCCCTTCCTACTTGAAATACTTCATTCAGTGAAAACAAAACCTATACTTGTGGACTTTTGATAATTTAAATGCAAGAGTCTTAGGAAATTCAGCTTTGTTCCTACATAAACTCTGACTCCCTTGCAGATAGGTTGTATTTTACTTTTGAATATACTGTTTAAATGTATATTATAATATTTGCATGTTATGTGGATGAATTGATGTTTATATTGTAGTGCTAATTACAGGTAAATCTCAATTACTGAATGACCACCAGGAGGTGGTATAAAGAAGTGGAAGAATCAGAAGTTTGCAAAATCAGAATTCCAATTTTGAAGAAAATTTCCAAATTTCTAACTAAGCGGAATGTATATAGTTAGAACGTGTCTGTGTACTATATGTTTTGATAGCAGTTGTTTTAAGAAATTTTATAATTGGTGGCTTCATTCAACTTTTTAACAGGACAGAAAGTTCTGCACTGACATACACCTAAATAACTCCACTGGAACCAAAGAGATTGCATGGAATGTGAGGCAGAACAGAAGCTGGACAAGATTTTCATTGTCAGATGCTATAAAGTAAAAAATTTACAAACCATAACATAGAATGTATAACGAAACTGTACTTTATTGGTCAGCCACAAGGTGGCATTATGTATAAATTACCTTATTTAAGCTAATCTGGTGCATATGCGCAGTACACTGAATGAACTTATAGTGAATAAATGTATTATGTATCTCTTCAGGAACAAGCTCTATGGCCAGTCCATATCTGGTACAGAAGCATAACTGGCCAATAGCAGCCCTGCCAGGTACAAGGTGTACGTGACATGGTGTCAAAAGTAAACTGATGCTAGAGAAGAACAGTAACAAAAGGAACAAAGCAACGAATGTTGTAAAGAGAAGGAAAAAAGCAAAAAAAGGTTTTAGTAGCTCATCAATATTCCACTCCTGAATTCCTGAAAACTTTAGTTTTGACAAACCATCAGAATGAAAAGACTAAAAGCAGTATTTTGCAAGATTTTGCACTGCAACCAAACTCTGCAACTGATGACATCCATATATGTCCTTTAATATGCTATGAAGAAGCAAGCAGAGTATATTTTTAAATCTGCTTTTACTGAAGACAGTTTAAAAGATTATTATGATGGGGTTCTGGCTGTGTTTGATGCCTACTTTATACCTCAGAAATGTGGTTTATGAAAGAGCATGTTTTCACTAGAGAAATCAAGAATCATGAGAAAATATTTAATCTTTCATAAGAGCTCTACATGCTTTGACTGAAAAGTGATTTGAGAAGTGTTGGGTGGATGCAAAACATGAAAATATCAGAAGCAGTCTGATTGTTAGGTTAACAGATAATCTTTCACAGCAGCTACAACTAAAAGTAGATTTATCTGTACACAAAGTAATCTGAGCTGGTGAAACAACAAAACCTAGAGCACCATGCTAGATATGAGAAACCTGAAACTAATTTAGAAGCTGTAAATAGAGACAGGTTGAGTGTTAAACTCAACACCTGAAAGCCATGATGTGATGAGGATATTCCAGACAAACAATAAAGTATTTCTGAATAAGTGTACAGAATATGGAACATTCCATACCTTCAGATGTATGTCCAGATAAAAGTGAAATATGTAATAAATGAACAAAATGTGGACATTAGAATCATAGAATCATATAGCTGGAAGAGACCTCAGGAGGTCATCAAGTCCAGCCCCCTGCCCAAGGCAGGACCAATCCCAACTAAATGAACCCAGCCAGGGCTTTGTCAAGCCGAGACTTAAAACCCTCTAGGGATGGAGATTCCACCACCTCCCTACCACATTAGGGCAGGAAGAGAGCTAAGTATAATTACAAAGAACCAAGAGCCATTGTTTCTGGAATCTATCGCGTGGTAACACAGAGTCTTCCTGGAAAGTGAAACTGAATATTCATGGAAATATTATTGACCTTAAAATTGACTGAGAAGCTGATGTGGCCATCATCTGAAAAGGGACTGTGATGGGATGGAAAAAGCCAACCTCCCCGCTGGAAGCCTTTCAGCACTCTGGCCATCAGCAGGAGCAGTGGAAAGGTCCTCCGAGCAGAGTAGAGGGGCAGCCTGCACTGCAGCCTATCAGAATGCAGCAGGCTGCTATATAAGGAGCTACTAGCTAAAGCCTCCTCAGTTCCTTCCTGGAGCTCAACCCAGGCAGACTTCTGGGCTGACTGGGACAACCAGAACCTTGGACAGCTCCAAGTGGGAGCTGGGCTCTTGTAGCTAAGCGGAGCTAGATCCTCAGGCTAAAGGCTAGCCAGGGACAACTCTATGGAACCCGGACAAAGGGAACTGAGCAGCAAGGCCCAAGAGAAGGGCTGGATGAAGCAGCATCCTGGGGAAGTGGCCTAGGGGCGCGACCATACCTACAGACTTTGAAACTCGGCAGGTATCTGCTACATATAGGGTCCCTGGGCCGGGACCCAGAGGAGTAGATGGGCCTGGGTCCCCCCCAATCTCCTGCAAACCACACCCGAGCGAGGGTGTAAAAGATGAGGCCTGAACCTCAGCCACGGACTGGACTTTGACTTGCCCGCAGACAGGCGAGTTAAATGTTGTAAGACCCCCTTCAGCTTGCACTCAGGACCAAACTTGTTACAGGGACTTACCGTCATCTTCACCTACTCCTACAGCTGAAATCACTTGACATAGCCTGAACCAGCTCTCTGAAGTACATTGGGTAATTCACCACAGAAATAACTTAAAAGGACAAAATTTAAGGTCTAATAAGTCTTGAATCTGGGCTTGCAGAGTTGCCAAGCAGTGAACACCTCCATGCTGCCACCCTACAGCAAAAGCAGCCAGTTCTCACACTCCACTACCTATGTCCTTCTGCAGACACACACAAAGGATCTAACAGGCAATAGCCTCATGTCTCCTGATAGGATCCTTGCCCTATATAAACTCAAGGGGCATTTCAGGAAGTGACCAGGCAACAGTGAGAATCTTCTCTAGCTGTCGCTACCATTCCTGCTTTTTGTTCTTGAACTCTTGGCTTTGGCTTCAGCTTCTTTTGGAATTCACCTCCTGACCTAGACCTTAAACCCAATTTGGGAACTGATCCTTGACCTGTCCTCTTCCACTACAGTCAGCCTCAGGTTTGATTCCAGTAAATCATGGATCCTGACTGCCCTTTTCAGGATCTTGACACAAAAGCTATACAATGAGCGTGCATGGGATAGAAGAATCAAAGACCGACAACCATCTCAGCCACAGCATGGCAGCCATGGATGGACCTAGTGAGAAGGATATTAGAATTTGGCAGAGTATTTGACACTGGACTTTTGAGAAGAGAACCAGTACAAATAAACTTGAGACAATACTGAACCATACCCTTCTACCAGACAGTCCTTTTAAAGAGACTAGATGCAGATAGATGTGAATTCAGAGGACATCATTGCCTTGTTGTCATGGATTTTTTTGGTGTTTAGAAATAACATACTTGAAAAACATATAACATAGCACAATGTTATCAACAAATTTTAGTGCACTTCTGCTCACATTGAGATTTCAGTATAGCTGGCAAAGACAATAGACAACGATTCAGTGCAGAAGCGTTTAAGTCATCCTGAACAAAATATGATTTTTATCATTACCCACAAATCAACTGAGAGGCTGAAAGAGCTGTACAGACAGACAAGAAATTCCTTCTGCAGGAAGATCCATTCTTTGCTCATCAGAGCTACATATCAGCACCAACAGTAGCTACTGAATAATTCCAGCACAGCTTCTGATGGGAACACAGCTCAGTATTACTGTTCCAAATTTGCAAAAGAGTCTATCTTAAGTGGCCAGACATGAAGAGAGTAGCTAGATTGGATAGAAAGGCAAAAAGAGTTTACAAACACTTTTCTAACAGATGTCACTCAGAGAACTGCTGAGTCTAGAACCTGGTTATTGTGTTGGTGCCAAACTGGATGGAGAAAAAGGACAATTCCAGCTGTGAGAGAAAAAGAATTCAGCACCCCAATCATATGTGATCAAGACTGACAGTGAACTGTCAACATCTATTGCTTGTTCCTCAGAAATAATAATTGACAAAGGAAACGATTGACAAAGGAAGAGAGGTTAAAACAACTGGGACTTTTCAGTTTAGAAAAGAGGAGGCTGAGGGGGGATATGATAGAGGTATATAAAATCATGAGTGGTGTGGAGAGGGCGAATAAAGAAAAGTTATTTATTAGTTCTCATAATAGAAGAACTAGAGGACACCAAATGAAGTTAATGGGTAGCAGGTTTAAAAGTAATAAAAGAAAGTTCTTCTTCACGCAGCGTGTAGTCAGCCTGTGGAACTCCTTGCCAGAGGAGGCTGTGAAGGCTAGGACTATAACAGAGTTTAAAGAGAAGCTAAATAATTTCATGGAGGTTAGGTCCATAAAAGGCTATTAGCCAGGGGATAGAAATGGTGTCCCTGGCCTCTGTTTGTCAGAGGCTGGAGAGGGATGGCAGGAGACACATTGCTTGATCATTGTCTTCGGTCCACCCTCTCTGGGGCACCTGGTGCTGGCCACTGTCGGCAGACAGGCTACTGGGCTAGATGGACCTTTGGTCTGACCCAGTACGGCCGTTCTTATGTTCTTATGAAACTCTACGCATGCTAGATGCAGAATAAAAAAGACTCAAAGATTCCAAACTAACCATAGCCAGTCATTGCAACTAATGGGCAGGCAGATAACCAAGCTGTTATGTGTTAGGCTCATGTAATTAGAAAGCCAGTCTGATACAGAAAATTTAACAGACTGATCTGAACTGAATGTCAAAGATAATGTAAATATTGTAAAGGATAGAAATATTAAAAGGAGAAATGTAATGGAATGCTAAACTGTACTATATTGTTCAGCCCCTAGATGGTAATGTGTGTAGAATACCTTATTTTAGCTGACCTCAGCAGGCTCTGGCATTATATTAAAAGATTTTATAGTGAATACATCTAGTGAGTGACTCTCTGGGTAGATAGCTCTGTGGCCACTCCATATGTGAAACAGAATTTTGACTCGCTAGTTGCACCCCTGCAACCTAGCATGCACACAAGGAATACATGGCAGACTGAGGCCTCTCTACAAAATCAGTGCTATTTAAACTGGTGCAACTCCCCAAAATAAACACTTGTGGGGTATGCCTACATTGCAATCAAGGAGAGTGACTGACTGCAGCTGATATATGCATATCTGAGCTAATTTTGATCTAATCTATCTTAAACAACAATAGCAATTAAGCCTGGCAGTATGGGCAGTGACACAGGTTAGCCACTTGAATACATATCTCAGGTCCTGAGCAGGTTGAACATAGAAGGCTAGCCATGTGCCACTGCCCTGTTTGCATGGTTACGCTGCTACAGCGTTTGGGTATGTCTACATGTGCTGCGATCCAGTGCTTCAGTGAGAAGTGCCAGAACACACTTCAGAACTAAAGTACCAGAACACTCTTACAGCTCCCCAAAAAGAGCTGGAATGGAAATCCAGCATGATCAATCATTATTTGAGTCCTGCTGCAATCACCTCCCAGCTTCAGGGGAGGCATACTTAGTAGTTTAACTCTTACTTATAGCTGTTTACTTTGGGTTGGTGACTGGCTTAAGCTAAATTGATGTAAACAAACTCAAACTGGTTTAAGTGCATCTACATTAAAGAGTTGCATCAATTTAAGTAGTTCTATTTTGAAATTTCTTCTTATCAACATACAGACTTGCACTGGTTTAATTAATCATGTCTTTTTAAAACAGTTTAGCTAAACTGGTGTAAGTTTGTCTGTAGACAAGGTCTTAGCTTCACCACACACATTTAACAGAGACAAGTGTAAGCCTAATTGTGCTTACAACTCCAATAGCTCTTCTATGTGTTGTCCTGGTTTCCCCGCATTCAAACAACAGATTTTCATTGTTCCTCTACAAAGAAGCTGGCCAGCCCTTTCTCAACAAATCATTAGCAGTCTATCATGGGATCCTGAACAAGGTTCCAAAATCTTGAAACAATCCTCTTTCCCCTCCAAGGCATCTGTGATTGACAAACAATTTGACCAGAAAGAAAAAAACATCTTTGAGTAAGAATGACTAGAAATATCCTTTAGATGAATAAGATATGAAGTGTTGCCAGGGTTGTTTGAAAGCCAGAATAAGGGGTTCAAGAAAGATTTCTCTCAAGATATAGTCCCCACTGAATATGGGTTACAACTGTTTAATAATAGCCCAGATGGATTGCAGTGTGAGTTTTTTAATTTAAACTATTAATCGGGCATTGCTCTACTGAAAACAAAGGAACTAACTCGGGCATAAAATCTGTATGAAATCAGAATCTGACTCAGGATGTGTAAATGCAAGTTCACTTAAATATGAAATATGTATATTCAGGGAACTGCAGTTTCTATACATTTAGGGAGTTGTATTTAGGAAGACTTAATATTAATCTTAAAAAATAAACTGGACACTTACGCACTAACATTAAGGAACTGTCAAAAATGACAATACTATATGGTTACAGCTACAAATGGAATAAAGCCAAAAGTTTTTCGAACATGATTATAATTACACCTTAGGATATTCAAGATCTGTCATGAGCATCCAAATTCCTGGATCATCTATATATATATTCTCTTTGATAGCGCAATGGGGGTATTATATTTAGCACAGTCGGAACAAAAGTGTCTGCATTATTTTACAATGCTAACTGTCAGCATTTGCTGCTGGTTTGTTGTTGCAGCAGGGGAAGGGAAATCCCTAGATGCAGAAGGGAAGAGAGAAAAGAAGAGATGACAGGATCCTTTTGGATGATAAGCCAGTGGATTACCATGTACTTAATAGGATGGTTTATAAGTCCTTCCTGGCCAGTCTGTATAGGAAGAAAGCTCCAAACCCTCTCTCATAAAGGTTCCCAGGAGCATAAGTGTGTCCAGCAGGCTCCTAGGTAGGGTTGGAGGAAATCACTGCAGGATCACAGCAGAGGGAGCCAGGGCAGCAGCGAAGAACAGCCCAGGAAACAGCTACATATCAGGACCTGGAGGTTTTCCCCAGATGGAATGGAAGAATGCCTGGGTTACATGTGGCTGTGTCTATTCCCCACTGCAGTAGGGCTGAGGTTTCCCCAGTAGCATGAGGGAGACAGTGAGGTCTGGTAGCAGGGGAGGCAGTGCGGTAGGCAACCCTGGGGTGGGGGGTGGCAGCAGAAATCAAAGAAGGATAATGACCTTCCCCCTCCATCCTCCATTTTTCCCCCTCATGCGGTGAGTGGACTGTGTGAGAAATGAAAGAAGTCTTAGCTGGCGAGACTGCAGCAAGAAGGGATCATGACAGAAGTTAGGAAACTATAGCAAAGCTCCTGCAATAAGCAAATGGAAAAGTTGAGTGGAAGTTTGGCTGAGTAGGGAAACAACTCATAGCAGAAAGACTAGAAAGGAAAACATTTAAATAGAAAATCTAAATAACAGAGTAGAAAATTGAAAACAAATAAAAGGCAACTCAGTAAAACTTTCCAAGGTACCCATGTGCTCAGACAAGGGAAAAGCCAGTCATGTCCCCTTGTCTACTTCCCGATGCTACAGGATTGTGCCTGATGGGCTCTTCTCAAGCATTTTAATTCTGTATGGTGGGATCCTCTTTAGTTCCATGATATTCAAGTAGAGGCAGCAACCAAGTGTGTTTGTTTCCATCTGTGCCATACACAGACATGCAGTCCTTATTTCTGTGGGTGCAGCTCCTGCTTCTGTTAACCATGCCTTTGTCACCTCCAGAGTGAAGTACTGCAAGGTGCTGTTCCTGGAGGTACACCACCATAGACATAGGCATCTTCAGCTAGTGAATGGAGCCACCTGTGGAATTAAGCATAAGGAGCACGTTGTGTCTGTGTTCCATGTTCATTATTTTCTAATTAGTTTCTGGGTGAAAATTAAGGTACTGGTTTTAACCTATAAAGCCCTGAAATGTCTTAAGTAGTCGCTAACTTAGGCACTGCAGCTGCCAAGACATTACAGAGAGAGAGGGGGGCAATCAGGTGGTGCTGGAATTAAGTCTTGGGATTCAAGGGGAGGGTGCTGGTAATTTTCAGTTGAAATCTCTACTCTGAACCCTTCAGGAAAGAGGATTCAGATTTGCTGGTTCTATTTCTCAGGTTTTCTCACTTGGGTGGTATGACTGGGATATGAATGGATATTGATCCATACTGGAAAACTCTATGGATTTTTTTTCTTTATAAATAATGTACAGGCAGCTAGAGCCTATGCTAGGAACTTTTGACATAGCTAAAAATCTCAGAGACAGTTCTCTCCCCTTTTTCAGGCCAGAGAAATAAAAATAAATTGGAGGGTGTTTAATGTCAGAGGTAAATCAGTCCGTAGTTTTGTGAACATAATATAAAACTCCTCCTTTGTGCAGTGTATGAAAGAATAAATGGCAGATGGAAAAATTTCTAACTTGTATCTGAACAACATATAGTAGGTGGCATAGCTGGAGAGAGGTCAAATGTTTGTGAAATAGTAATCTTAATCTAATTAGGTTCTTACTCAAGATTAAGAACATACCCAAAGGAAGGTCTGTGTTGGAAGGGGTTGGAATCAAAAAGGCTGCCTTTTTAGAGCATAAAATTTGGAATAATAAGGACACACTGAATGGTATCCAATATGATAAGACAATGAGCTACAGAAAGAAAATGTTGCAAGAAAAATTACACCGTGTAGTAAAAGTTCAGTGCAGACACCCAGCAAAAAAAGTAATCAAAGACAAGAAAAAGGCACATGAGAGGTTTTTTAAAAACTAATACCAGGGATACAATGAATGGGAATTTTTAAAGAATAAAATGAAGGTAAAGTAAATAATACAAGTGAGAGAAAGAAATTAAATTTCATATGGGGATGATGCCTTTTTAACATTTAAAAAGGAGTCTGAAGACACACGTCATGTCAGCTGTGCCTCTGAGAGATAGCAGAGTTAACTTAGCAAAAGAAATAGGCATTGAAGAAGATGTAAATTAATTACTTATCTCAGTGTTCACAAGGGAGGCTAGAAAACTAATGCCATTGATAGAGATTTCTATGGGAATAAAAAAAAATCTGAAAGGAATGCTGAAGCATCAGCATAAATAAATGAAATTGGAGTGCCTGAGGACTGAAGAAGGCACTGTGATTAGAGGAGCTATTACAGAGTTCTAAACGAAGCAGGACAGATTGGACAGGAACTTTGAAGAGAGGCATCCAAGAGCAGATAGAAAATGAGATACAAGTCCTAAGAACTAGACTGTCCATACAGCCTCCGTTTACTCAAGATAACATTTTTAAAACCACCCCAGTGACTTAGAAGACTAAGTACTATTTTCAAAAGCCATTTGAATCCTAAGGATCCTTAATCCCATAGACTAAGTAGAGGCTGTGTGGACAGACCAACAGTGAATCTGACCTTATGTTCTGCAGTGTAGTGTCTTGTAGTGTCCTTGGGTATGTCTAGACTGCATCCCTCTGTCGGCAGAGGGATGCAGATTAGGCAGGTCGACATTGCAAATAAAGCGGGGATTTAAATATCCTGTGCCTAATTTGCATAAAAATGGCCACCATTTTTGCCGACTCAGCATTTTGTTGGCAAAAAGAGGCAGTCTAGAGGGGGATCTGTCGAGAAAGAAAGCGTTTTTCGACAGGTCCTGTAAACCTCCTTGTAGGAGGCATAAGGGATCTGTCGAAAAAGGCTTTCTTTCTTGACAGATCCCCCTCTAGACGGCTTCTTTTTGCCAACAAAGTGCTGAGTTGGCAAAAATGGTGGCCATTTTTATGCAAATAAAGCATGGGATATTTAAATCCCCACTTCATTTGCAATGTCGACCTGCCTAATCTGCATCCCTCTGCCGACAGAGGGATGCAGTCTAGACATACCCCTTATGTTCTCTAGATCCCTTCTTAAATATGGTTTCTGTCTGCAGGAGATCTGGATTTTAAGTTTATCCTGTACAGACTAACTCAGCTACCCCCTGAAGCTGGATTAAAGTAGGCACTGTAGGTCTGTGTCTAGGATCCCTGTTCCTGAAGCCATAGGATGAGATCAGTCCTGGGGGAAAGGAGGTTAAGTTTCTAGCCTTAATTTCAAAGTAAACCTTAAAAACATGAGCCCAAATGGAACTAATGCAACATCTGTCTGAAACACCCAGTTTCAGAGGTGTCAGCTGCCATTTTCATCTTAACTATGAAATCTGCTGCCACGTGGAGGCCCTCAATAACAACATCCCGCTGCACAGGGCTCCCCATGTGTGAGAGAGCCTATCCTGCTGCTATCTCATCATAAGTGGGATGATGGCACTGGAATGCCGACCATGGAGCTTATCTATGTGGCATGTACCTAGTTCTCATGTTGCCTTAATCAGCCATGATCTACAAAGCACTCAATTTAAGAATTGATTAACCTTAACCATGTATCATTTCTGTTACTGGCCTTACCTGCCGGACACGTTGGTTTCTTTAAGTGGTTAGGCACATAATTTTTTTTCTGTAGATGGATAGATACTTCAACATCCACTGTAACCAGTGAATCAAATCCTCCCATATCTTTCTGTATTCACCAGATGCTCTCACATTACCGAGAATGCCTTAATTCAAAGCAAAAGTGAGGGAATCTGTGGGCAGCTCTAAGAAAACAAACTAGCCTTGACATGGCTTCTGCTAAGGATTGTAGGATAAGTACCAGAATACACTCCTAAAGTCACAGCTGGGTAGAAGTGCTAGATCAGACTCAGACCACTAGGTTGTCAAGCTGTTGAGATGACAAAAAGGTATACAAATCATAACCAGTTAAGTTAACCCAGCTTCTAACTGGTTACAAAATCATTGTGCTGTGAGGAAATCTCACAAATGAGAGTAGAAAACATTTTCAGATCTATTTCCCCACCCACACATACACACAGAAGTTTCACTAGAGAGGAAGCAGCACTAGTAATGTGGAGTGCTTTCTCCTTTTACTTTGTAAACCTTTACTAATCGACAAAGATTAAATCACAAAATAATAGAGGGGATATCTATGGTTATATGCCACCCTATTGTTTTCTTTATGTTAAGGTTAATAGGTCAGTCTTAACTATGTCTGTCACAGGATGACAGGCTTCTTTAAGAGAAAATGGGACCAAACACACCTGAACCATAGTTATTTTGTAGTTTTGCAGCCTGAGACAGTGGTGCTAAGGAGAGCCAGGTGATAGGTTAACGGATACCTGGGCCTTATAACAGCGCTGAGAGCAATCGTTTTAGCCATTACAACTACATGGAGCGGGCAGGTGTCTATGGAAGGCCCTGGGCCAAGGTTTGCAAGGAAAAGACTACTCCAGGGGAACAAGTATTGGGACCAATACTCTCACGCATAATGGAGAAAGAGAATCTCAGAAGTAGCCCAGATATGGATTAGGAATAGGGTCCAAAGGGTCAACGAACAACTTTTGCTTTGGCCTTCTTGTTTTGGGACTTGGCTGGAGAGTTCAGACACATCTCCAGAGCTGACTAGCCTGGGGAGGGCTGAAGAGACCCACCTCGTTGTGGGAAACTGAGGCAAGGAATGCCTGCAGTGTAACACTTGACCAGAAGAGAATGTTATGGTGCATCCATGCCCATATGCAATGTCCTCTGCTATTCATGCCTTAAAATATGAGGTGTCTCTACACATCATGAATCTCTTTATGTGACCATTAATACAATTATATACTATAAATTAATTCCTTCTCCTCAAATAGCTGTTTCTAGCTACCATTTGGGGCCCAATCCTGTGAAATTCTGAAAACCTCCTATTAAATGCTGTTAATGTTTGCAAGGGTGAGCTGTACCCGGTTGACCCCTCACTTAAACTCTCTGTGGGCATCATTTCAAAAGTAAGTGACAGGTCTGTATTTCTGTCAGAACAGAATCTTGTGATCCTGCTTTCACACTGGATCCCCAGTTCATAGCACCCTTGTTCACAGCCACATCCTTGCCATGTCCATCTAGGTTTTGGTCCCTGACATAGCTGTCTCTCTGGGACCCTGGGACCAGTATGAAAGTGCAGTAACTCAGAGAATAGCATCTTCAAGGGAAACATATTATTTATTTATCTACAGGAACACAACAAAGAGAACCATCGTCCCCGAGCCTTAGCCCTTCCCTGCAAGTTTATGATAGATCTCCCTTTGTCTCAGTCATACCCACAGCTCTGGGGCTAGGTGAGGCAGACCACACACCTGCAGCCTCTGCATCTCAGTCTCATCTCTCAGCCAGTGACTCCCCTATCTGCACTATTTGCTTTTCATAGTCCCTTTATCCTGGTCCCCGGAACTTGGTTCATCTGGTTGATGTGTCTCCCCAAACAGGTGAGATGCAGACTTCTGGAAGTGGATTCATTTATTATCCGTTCGAGCGCCAGCAATCGGGGCTGTCTACAGCCATAGCCTTTGGGGTCCTGCAGACCAAAGCTAACTAAGACTGATTTAATCTTTTTGTTACCTTTTAACCAGAAAAAAAAATCACCCAGCCCATAGAATGTTCCTAAAATCATACAGATATCTCCTATGGTCATTAAAGAGGCTTAATCAAAGTCAGTGAGAATTGAATGTGCTCAGCATCTCTTTGGTTTGGGACATTGGAAGGAAAGGAGAGTCTCAACTTCAAATGGAAAAAAGGAAAAAGAGGCAGAGAAGGACATAATCACTATTATTGGTCCCTTTCCCCAGGGCAGTCTAACATTATACAAAACTCAGATGCTCAGTTAGAGGGACTTGCTGATAGTTTTTCTGCGGCTGGGTTCAGCAAGACATCAGTTCTTGAAAGTCAGTGAAGTGTCGCTGCTGAATGTCAGCCTGAACAAAGAAGTGATTCAGTTCCAACCTCAAGGGCCTATTGTCCATTCCTTGTGCCTTTCGCTGAACAAAACTGTTAAAAGGTCAGGTAGAGCTATAACAGAGATAAGTAAAGACCAGAAACCGAAAGCTGTGCAGCCATCAGGACATTTATTTGCCTCAGGTGCATTATGAGGGATGATGCAGAAGTCAATGTCTTTATCATCTATTGCCCTATGTGTCCGTGTGAGAGTGCATAGAACAGTAGGTAATTAGTCTTCATATATCACAGTAAGACTGTGACTATTTGGGTACTTCTACACTACAGCGTTAATTCGAGTTAACTTAATTCGAAATAGTTAATTTGAATTAAGCTAATTTGAATTAACACATCTACACACAAAATGCAGTTCGAATTAGCGTTTTGCTATTTCGAAATAGCGCGTCCACACTGAGTGGACTCTGAATCAGAGTTAAGGCTGGCCGGAACCAGTTCTGGCAGGGCACCAGGTCAGGACTTAATGTGTGGGGCTGCTGCCTGAGGCTATCTGAGGTCTGTGCTTAAAGGGACCGTACCCCCACCCCGGACAGACAGTTCTCAGGTTTCCCTGCTTGCTTGTCTACTTTGATGAGGGACAGCAAAGCATTTCTGTCTCTGTGTGCTCTGCTTGCCCTCACTCGGGACACCACAGCACTCTGCCACAGGGAGCCAGAGCTGCCCCTGGGCACTCTGGTGCATCTTGTGGACGCGTTGCCATCAGCCTGGCTGCACTTACTGCAGGCTGCCATCCGGGAGGTCCATCGGGAGGCTGTCAGTATCCAGGGGACCCTGCGGGAGAGCTTCCGTCCCAAGGAGCACTAACAGTCTCCCTGGTCTGCCCCACTGGGGGCTTGTGCCCCATTCCTCCCTCACATCCTTCCACTTACCCCTCCCTAACCCCCCTTCCTGATGTCAAATAAAATACACTTTTTTTTCAAAAATAGAAACTCTGTTTATTTAACAAAATGGCGGGGGGGGGGGATGAACCTCTGGGGAGACTGGGGAAAGGAGGCGGGAGACGGGAGAAGAGAGGGTGGGAGAGGGGAGGGGGAAAACTGGGAGGAGAGAGCTGGAAGGGGGAAGCAAGGGGAGGAAGCGGGGGGGGAAGCTCAGTGCTCAGGGTGGGGGTCTTGTCGGGCCACATGTCTCCCAGCACGGCGGGTGTGGGGGCCTCGGTATCCCCAGGGGGATGGGGAGGAGGGTGTGGAGGTTGAGGTGGGGGGTGAGGAGGTTGAGGAGGGAGAGGCGAGAGGGGGAGAAGAAGTGGGAGGAGGAACGGTAGCTGGGGGGGGCAGCAGGCGCTGGAGCGGCATGAGGCAACATGCTCTGCACCAGGGTCTGCAGATTAGTACAGATGGCATGACCCTGGGCAAGCAGCTCCCTCCAGAACTCCCATTCTTCCTGTGCCCGCTGCTCCATAATGCAGGTCAGGGCTCGCAGGGCCCCCAGGTGCTACTCTCGGTACCCCTGCCGTGTTGCAGTCGTCCTGTGGAGCCCTCGGGTGTGGGAGGATGTCCCAGGTGGGGTGGTGCACCCTGTACATGCAGCTGGTGCGGCTGTGGAGCAGCAAGAGAAGTGGTCAGTTCTCCCTGGGGACACAGTGGGTGAAGCCCAGCTCCCCTCTGCAAGGTGAGGATGACCGTGCCCTGCACCGTCAGAGCCGCTGTGGTTGCACAGAGGCCATAGTCGGAATGTCCGGCTCTCCCCGGGAGTGGGAGCTGCCCCGAGACTGCACCCAGGCCCCTGTGCTGTGTATAGTGTGGGTGAGGTTGGGGGGAGATGCTAGAGGGGGCTTGTGAAGGGAGGGCGTCCTGCTGTGTCCCGCCCCGGGGGTCAGGAGCATGTTGGGTCTCTTCACACACGCGTGTGGCTATCAGGCCACGACCCCTTTGTGGCAATCAGCTGAAGCCACCTGCCCAGGGGTGGCACGGCACGTGCTCACACGTGCACAGGTTGCTGCATGATCCGTGTAAGCAAGGCCCATGCGCGCGGTCCCTGGTCTCCCACCCCACCCCCCCAGGAAGGGGACAGTGATGGCACTTACATGGTGTGGCCTCCCCAGACGACCCTGCTGACTCTGCAGGTGGGACTGCTTGGGGGTCCTGGCAGTGTGGCGGCTCCTGCTCCGTGCCCTGGTCAGGGCCCTCTGGTCCCGGCTCGCTGCCCCCCGGGGTGGCACGGACCGTCCCGCCCCCCAGGATGCGGTCCAGTGCCTCAAAGTAGGGGCAGATGTCTGCCCCTGCTGAGAAGCTGCCCCGAGTGGCCCTGGTGTGCCCCTGCTGCAGCTCTTTAATTTTCAGGCGCACCTGCTCCTGGGTGCGCCTGTGGCCTTTCTGGGCCATGGTGGCAGCTATGCAGCCATAGACGGCCACATTCCTCCATCTAGTACAGAAATCATGGACATTCGGGGCCTGCCCCCAAACCTCAATGAGGTCCATGATCTCCTCACTAGTCCAGGAGGGAGCGCGGCGTCTATGACCCCTGGCTGGCTCCTGGGTCCTGGGGGACTGGGCGGGGGACAGCTGGCTGGCACTGACTGCCCGGCTCATCGTGGGATCACTGGGTCAGGGGCAGATACTGCTGGCAGGCCTGGATCTGGCACGTGCAGTCTGGCCAGAGTCTACCCCATTATGGGCTCTGGGGCTGGGGGAGAGGAGAGGAATTTTCCTGGTTTGGCCCAGAGTGGCCACCAGGGGAAACTGGGAAGGGCTGGAGGCCAGCTAATTCGAAATAAGTGTCTACACAGCACTTAATTCGAAATAGCTATTTCAAATTTGGCGTTACTCCTTGTAGAATGAGGTTTACCAAATTCGAATTAATCGCTCCGCTATTTTGAATTAAATTCGAAATAGCGGTTTGCATGTATAGATGCTATTAAAGTTAATTCAAAATAACGGCTGTTATTTCGAATTAACTTTGCAGTGTAGACATACCCTTAGTAATTATGTTTATTAAACCTTTGCATGTCAAGGTAAAAGGTGAGAGACCGTTGTCCCATTCTGCTCCCACTTCCTCCATTTTTCAGATGAGGGCCTTCCATCTTGCTAACCCACCTTCTTTTCCCCCATGCTAATTGCCTCCTCCCAGCAGGCTGATGGCTTTGCATTGTCATCTGACTTGCACTCAGCCCCTGCTCTTGTCCTCAGCATGTAGGTACTTTGGAACTCAGTTCCACCTCCTTCTCACCTCACAGGTAGAAAGGCAGTTGTGACACCCATCAGCAGCAAGACAGAAGAAGCAGATAACAGGGAGAGAGAGGGCCCAGGGGAAAGCTCTTGGTTTTTGAAGGGGAAAGGTGAGTCATTTTGGAGTTGACTCTTTCTATGAGTAGCAGCCTGGTACTATTTCCAGCAGACAGAACCTCCTCTCTGCCACAGGTCTTCCTAGATGACTCCCAAAAGCCTTTAAAAAACTGACAAATTCTGAAGATGTTTTAACACTTTGCAATTAATCAGTGTTCAAGAGAGGGAGCACGTTTTTATAAAAATGGTCTTTTAGTCTCGTGCATATTTTTCAGTTTGCTAGCAAAGTACTAATTTTCACAGAAGAAAAATAAAGAAGCAAAGACAAAGAATTCCCAGAATGCTGATCACAAAGTTGCTTCTTCCTTTTTCCATACTGGCTTCTGATCTTGGAAGAGACTTCATCATCTCATGCACCGAGCAACTTCCCTCTCTTTCTTCTGCACCTCCTCAAAACACATTGTTTCCACAGAAACACTTTAAGACCACAGCTGATTTTTGTGAACGTAAAGTGCAGGTGAAAATTGTGCCTGCAGCCTGAGAGGCTGGCTCTTCTATAAACCATAACTCTGTGAAAATCTGTCCTATGGGACGTAATCCTGCTTCCACTGAAACAATGGGGAGTATATCATTGAAAGCAGGCCTGGGTACTTAAATGTCATAACAAGATACAATTTATGATTGTGTTAGTGCTCAGATTAAGGGTCAGAAATGTATTCACTTGTCATCTGGTCAAAACAAAACTGTGGAGTCTTACAGTGCCTCATATTTAGAGTTGAGTGACATTCTGACAGAAACTCCCTTACCTGCTTGACTGGAGACAGTGGTATTTACCATGGCACCATCTCTAAGCCAACTGCGGAGAAAGATTTTCACCATGTTCACACCCTCCACCAAACTACCTCTTGAATCCCTCCACCCATTTCCATGACAGATTTCTGCTGCTGGCCAGCTACCTAAAGCAAAACCAAACACCTATCTGCCATGTATCTATAGCTGCATGTGTGTCACTGCTCCTCCATTTGCAGTGCACCATGGCAGGTCCATCTATCTGCAGTGGCTGGGAGCCTAGTAGACAAGGAGGAATGTCACAGCACCAGTAAGAACGTTTTTTTCCCCTCTTTCTACTTAACCTTCTATCTCTTTTCTTCTTGCGACTGGTTTTTATTATTTGTATTTGCTTCCTGGCATGACAATGCTGATCACATAACACTTGATTGAACTATTAATGGTATTCTGAGATCATTAGTAGGAGTATGGAACACAATGACCATCGCCACTTCATGTCTCGGATGGTCAGTTGCCCCTTATTCCATGAGGTAGTTATTATGTTGATTGCCATAGTCCTTCAAGTCATGCTTCTAGGGAAACTGTGAACACAGTGTATCTCTCTTACCAAGTGTTTCCCTGAAAGGACAATCTGTATGGGACATTTCTTTAGTTAGCTGTTACTGGCCTTTTCATGCAGCTTAGTGCCACCCTGTGTTGTCTCCAAGGGTGGGGAAACTCCTGGGGTTTCAGGTTTTAATTTCCAGTCACAGTTCTGTGGCAGCCCAGGAAAGCACTACAAGTCAGAGTTGGGCTTGTACTCCCTGCTGGGGTTGACAGACAAGTGCTAGCTTAAGCAATGAGAGCACATTAAAAAGAGCAGATAGCATGGATAGCAGCTCAAGCCAGCTGCATGGGTAAAAACCCACCCAGAGCTTCTAAGTATTTACCCATCTGTAGCCTGAGACACTGTCCCTGCTACATCACTCTTCTTCGCAGGCTAGCTCGAACAGTACTAGCATGAGTCTGTCTACCCAACCTGGAACACACTCTCCCAATTGCAGCGTAGACATACCTAGTGAGAAAGGCGAGGGGGCAGGTTGACTACAAGGCAAGGAACTGCGTTGTGTGGCCTGTATGTTTTTCATGAATGTATTTATTTTAATTTACTGCTTGTAAAACACTGTGCCAAGAATGCAGCTAGAGGCTTTTGCCAAATTGGAGTCAATTTGGATTGAATATAAGCTCCTGCTGTGATAAAATGATTTTCCCACTCAAACCTGAACTTTCCTTTCTTTCCTGTCCTGTCCTAGCACTGCAACAGCTTCTCTTTCACTGGTTTGTCAGTGCTGCTGGCATCCATTTCTTCAATGACTAACAAAGTTTGAATAACTGATAGAGGGAACTAAATGCAGGTTTCTATTGTTAATAAAGTTCATCTTGAGCACATCAGCACCATAAGGTACCATATCTGCTTTCTGTGCAGTCGTGTGTGGGCTTTTTAAAGACTGAATTTAGACTCTTTATTTTCAGCATGTAGGTAGTCGATAGCTGTAAAACTGTCAGACTCCTAAAGGTCTGAACGATTGAAAGAGTGATACATACTATAGAATCTTTTACAGCTGTCATTGTATCAGTCCCTTTTGTGTGTTTGATTTTTCCCTCCCTATGGTGTTTTGAAATTAAAATTTCTGTACAACTTACATGGGTATGTCCATACTGCACAGCTATTTCAGGATACCGGAGGTATCCTGAAATAGCTACCCCACATATATACAAACAGTTATTTTGAAATATTTTTCGAAATAATGAGCATGCTATTTCAGCATCCTGGTAACCCTCATTCCACAAGGGTTAAGGGGTGTTTTGGCACTGTGTAGACACGCCAAATTTCAAATTAAGCTATTTTTAAATAGATTCAAAATAAGATATGCAATTTGCACAGCATGAATTGTGTATCTTTTTTCGAGTTTAGGATGCTGTATAGACACACCCTATGTGTTTACATTGAAAATGATGGTTGCTGCCTTCCTTGCTTGCCCCATTCAGGGTGTCTCTACACAACACTCTAAACTTGAAATAAGATACGCAATTTGCACTACACAAATTGCGTATCTTATTTTGAATCTATTTAGAAATAGCTTAATTTGAAATTTGGCGTATCTACACAGCGCCAAATTTCAAAATAACGTGCTATTTCAAGACATCCCTTAACCCTCGGGGAATGAGGCTTACCAGGATGCCAAAATAGTGTGCCCGTTATTTTGAAAAATATTTTTGGTATCCCGAAATAGTCATGCAGTGTAGACGTCCCCTTACTGAGGTGTTTAACTTTGCTTTCTGTGTTGGGTGTATGGAGATAGACTGATTTTCAGAATGTAAAGCTAGGCTAAAGTACCTGCTAGTGGTTTGAGGAGGGGCGGGGCTGGCTAAATTGGGTATGGCTCAAGAAGGGCTGAGAGGGAAGAGTATGTACACATCTGCCCTTCACTCTGCCCTCCACCATGCCCATCTTTTAGAATGAAGAAGTAGGACACCTTTATGTAAACGGCAAAGTAGAAAAATATAGTGTTCATCCCTGTTTACTGATGTCCTGTAGTCCCCACCCCTCCAGCCATATATTAACTCTGTGTTGGCATGGCCATCTCCTTTAGTATTTTTAACCTCATCAGCTCAAAGTCCTACCTCTCTCAACCTGTACATTACCTCCTGCCCCTCCAGTCTGTCTGTCTAATTAGATATTTATATCATGCTCAACACCATAATGTGTGAGAGCCTTGCAGAAAATAAAAACCTAGTTGTGCAACTGTGACCACAATTTTACTTGCTGTGTTTTTGTTGTCACTCTCTTCTCCTGTGCATGTGTGTAAGGATCTTCTCTCCTTTCCTTTCCTCTAGCATCATCTAATGCCCTAACAATTTGGGGGAGCAGAATTAATTATTTCTTTCCTTCCTCCTTTCCTTTCTTCCCTAGGACCCTCCTCCCACCAAGCAGCTAATGATTATTATATAAGGCTACAGGTTTTGCAGGCCCCCAGAGGCTGATTTTGCAGCTACAATCTCCTTAAATCCAGGCATTGGACTCACTTCCCATCCATATTTTCCATAGAGCTTATGGTTCCTTCAACTCAGACCTAACTTGAATGCTTAGTGTAGCAATACACTTGGTGAAATCCTGGCCCCATTGAAGTCAATGGCAAAACTCCTATTTACTTCAATAGAGGAGTTCACTCACTATCATTATAAAACACCTGTAAATAACAGGACAAGTCCTGAAAACCAAGAATCCATCCGGTTTTAGAGATATGAAGTCTCCTATGAGTATAGTAGTGGACAGTGAACAACAGTGTGTCAGCTTTTGCTCGTATTCCATTCTTTCTCTCTCTCTTAGCAAGCAGCACACCTCCATTTCATTTCACATGCAAGTAAATTGTTCAAGTGTTCGGGAAAAGATGAAGAGTCCTGCTTGTTGAATGAGTGGGAACTAGTCAATTCCAGCTGGTGTACATTTTTAACTGTGAGGGTAATTAACCGATGGAACAATTACCAAGGTGGATAGTGGATTTACCATCAATGGAAATTTTAAAATCATGACTGGGTGTTTTTACAATAGACCAATTGGGAACCCTATAGTCTCAGGACTTCAGACAAAATTACCACAATGGTTCCCTGGCCTCATGTGTCTATTGCATTTTTCATAAAAATGTATCACCTATATTTGAGGAAAACATCTGACCATGACTTTTAGTCACTCACTATTTCAATCTGATCATGTACAGTACTACAGGGGACTCTGATAATATCTGATTGATCTGAGTGGCAAGTCAGTCAATGCCATAAATAACTCAGTCTATTTTTCTAGTCTCTGAAAGTGTCATTTCTGTACCATACCTAGTGTCATCCATTTCCCGGAGCTGAAATTTTAGACTCCTGTTTCTCAATTACAGTAATTTGCCTTGTTACTCACCATCATAACCACCTGACAACTCCTGGCAGACATTTGTTTGAGAAAGCTACTAAGAAAATATATAACTGGAACATTTGAGTTATATTTATTAATTAATTATTACAGAGCTTAAAAGATTTACCAGACGTCTACTAGTATTAGCAGGGGATGAGCTTGTTAGCCTAAGGTCTGATGTGAAAGATAGAGGAATAATTACTAGTGAAATTCATTGTTTTGTCTGCTGCTCCTAAGCAAAAGCAAATTAAAATGGACATGATTCTTGTGAGTTTCACTGCTCCACTTGAAGGGTTCAAAGTAGTGGCAGTGAGACTACCCAGCTCCTTGTCAATATCACTCTGCTGATGCTGTGGAAGTTATGATAAGCAACAGAAACACTAGAATAAGCTATCTGCAGACTCAGGAAGACTGCTAATAGGCTGCATTCATTTTGCATTTGGAATTAGAAAAACAAAAATCTAACTTTTTTTTTTTTGATGGAGCCCAAATTCTGTAGAAATTGGTGGTTCATTCAGTAGAGACCTTCAGTCACTGAAAGCTTATGGAGTTTAGCCCCTGAATTATGGAATTGTAAATTGAGAATTTCTACTCAATCATGTGGAGTTCTTGTATATACATTTGATCTTATCCAAAACTGCATTATGAATCTACAGGCTTTATGGCATTCTTTATTCAGGTTGAGCTTCCATTGAAATCAATGGAATTTTAGACAAAATCCAACCTTCAGGATCAAGCGTTGCATCTCTATTTTCAAGTGATTTCTTTACAGTTCAATTATAATTCCAACATAATGTATCTTTTTTTTTAAAATGGCTTCTATTTTAAAAGATATCTATGAATCCAAAAGCTGTTTCCTTACGGAAAATATTTCCTAATCCTCTTTGGAAGGATTAAAATGTAAAACATTCTAGTACTACAAAAGAGAAGCTTCAGGTGGATTTTATACCAGTTTTTTCTCTCTCTGAAGATTATATATTATTGCAGCTGATAAATGAAAAGTTACCTGAATTATGGTATTAAACTTGCCTATATCTTTATAGGAATTAATTACAAGAAGCTTTCCTTAGGAAATACTGACTTGAGGCTAAGTTATTTTATTTATGTCAGCCTCTAAAGTTGTGACATGATTCCTGCATCTGAAAATGACAATTACAGCCTCGATCCTTAAATGTATTCAGGAGCCTGGAAGTAGGTGCCCAAATATCTTTGAAAATCAAAACCTACTTTCTCATGCAGTAGAAATCGCCAGAACTATACAGGGAACTAGAAGAGGAATTCCACTTGTACTGCTTCCTGGAATTTCAGGATCAGATTCACATTTGTTTTACACTAAAGTTTTTATCTTGCAAAAACTTACACATCGTCTGAACTTTACAACTGCGAGTAATCCCACTGATTTTAATAGTGAAGTTAAGCATGTGCAAAAATGCTTGCAGAATACAGACCCAAAAGAGCTTATTTAAAGCTATATTTTCTAGCTTAATTGGAAACAAGAGAATCTTATTAAGGAAACTTCATATTGTATTGCTGAGCTCAGGGCATGTATTCCTAATAACTTAGATAAAGAGGTACAAAGTCTAAATCATTTCCAGAAAGCACTTAGGTCCTATGTCTGATGTGGCATACATTAAAAGAAATCAAATTTCAATATTTTCCAGTTGTCCCTATACAGCATTTAAATCCCTGTTTCTATGTTGACAGATGTAATTTTGATGGTGATTTCTGCATTCAACATGTAACTGTACTTTGTGTGCAGTAGTTGTAGATCTGTAGCAAATATTCATGTACAGTTATTTCAGTTCTAACTACTGTAGGTAAGTGTTGACTTTTCATGGAGGCTAGTTCAAAGGAACTATGAGAATTTAGTGTATTTCAGTGAAGCCTATCACACATACAAGCATTGAGGTGAGACGTATTTTTTTTAAATATAAATAACTGGTTCAAGCAAGAAAAACATTGTACAATTTGTCTTTTAATTCTTTGATGATATGAGAAAATTGAGTAAATAAATTAAGGTAGTCAAAAGGTATTTTAATTTATTCAACTAGCATGTACTCAGCAAATCACTGTAGGTCTAATTGTCCTAGAAAGTATTACAGGAAGATATATTTTCATACAAATGAGCTCTTCTCTAAGAATATGTAAGATGCCTTAGATACAAACAGTGATAGAAATGTAGCCGTGTTAGTCTGGTGTAGCTGAAATAAAAAACAGGACTATGTAGCACTTTAAAGACTAACAAGATGGTTTATTAGGTGATGATCTGAGGAAGTGGGTCTGGCCCACGAAAGCTCATCACCTAATAAACCATCTTGTTAGTCTTTAAAGTGCTACATAGTCCTGTTTTTTGTTTTAGATACAAACAGGTTTTAGTTATCAAACACATACAAAGACCTTATTGTTTCCAGCATCTTTCAATGTATTTTTATAATGATCCTAAGAAAATACCATTTTAGTTAATGTTTGCGCTGTCTATTTCATGCTATCTCATCGTAGCTATTGATGGACTCTTATTACCAATTTTTATTTGTATTCCTGGACCTGAGTACCACCGAGCAACTGATAGTTTGTGGTTTTGGGTGGGGTAAGATAAGGTTTTTTTCAAAAGAAATTGGTTTTGTTTGGAAGTAGGAGAATGGGAGGTTTGTAAACTTTGTCTTGAAAGGGAAAAAACTAGTGCCACCTCCTAAAAGTTCACTGGAGCACCAGCAGCCATAAAGAGGATAGAGATTAACATTCTGCTCCTAATTGCACAAATTATAATATATGTACATCACTGTAACTAGATCACAATTTGTTCAACAACTTTTTAGAGGGACTGAAGTTATGTTTTTCATTAATCCAGCTAGTTCCTTTGAACATTATTCTAGGCAGTTAGCTACAAAATATTATATACTGTGTGTTAAGACTCACAAAAAATTCAGTAAAACTTAAAAACAACAGATAGTCTGAAACATGCATTCAAGTTCAGGGACATGACAGAGGCCATTAAAAGTTTGGATATACTTTTAGAAGAATAGTGTGCTCCCAGTGTTTCAGACA
Source organism: Pelochelys cantorii (assembly GCA_032595735.1). NCBI lineage: Eukaryota > Metazoa > Chordata > Testudines > Trionychidae > Pelochelys > Pelochelys cantorii. The sequence continues at coordinate 322,823,582 of CM064326.1, read as the reverse complement.
ATCCGATTGAAGAGACAGAGGTTTACACTGGAGATAAGATATGCCTCCAAGCTAGAAAAACCAGAATAGAGATACTAAAATGGATCATTTAGATAGTATATACTACAGGTTGAACCTCTCTAGTCCAGCACCCTCGGGACCTGTTCAGTGCCAAACCAAAGACTTTGCTGAACCACGGGAGGTCTAGGAGCATTACTAACGCTTTCACTGCTTACTGGGCTCTTAGAAGACATTCAGGGGTAAATTAGGGCTGAATAACAGCACAGTACACTCAGAGCCAGGACTAGAGGCTGTAAACAAATTTTATGAGACCATGGGAAACTTGGCCACATCCATGATAAGTAGATATCCAGCTAACTAAAATCATGCCAGACTGTGATGTTGTCAGACTAGAGAGTGCCGGTCTAGAGAGGCTCAACCTGTAATAAATTAACTAATTTAACACAACTTTTATCTTTAGATATTTCTTACTTTTGCATTGCTTTTTTTAAAAAAAATCAATATCCGTTACATTCTCTTAGTCATGATGGGCCTCACTCCACAACTTTTACACTGAGTACCACTTACACAAAGAGCCCAGTTAGCTTCAGTGAAATTATCTGTGTGAGCAAGAGTTCCAGAACTGGATCCCACTTGCAATTCGAGCATGTTGCCTTGATATGAAATGTGACTTCAGTACCTAATTGTGCAGTTCCCTAATCCAAACACCACTCCTCCCCCACTCAAGTGAATGTCAAGGCAGAATCGTTAAAAATGACGTGTCCTTACTGCATAGATGGTGGACCTGAATTTTCATTGCACTACTCCAGTCAGACATCAATGTAATGCCTTTGAAACTACTGGTATAAGACAGAGTGGAAAATCAGTCCTGGTGCAGTTATTTCTGTTTAGAATGCCAGTCCAATGGTTTATCTTTTAATATCCCATGTGATATCAAGTACCTGCTTTCCTAATCAATAATGTAGATTTACTGAAGTAAGAACACAATGGAGGGACTCCATATGTACTCATATTAGTAAGGTTTGGGAATTTGTCTTCATGCTGTTTTCTCATCCAACCAATTGAGGGAAGCCAGACAATCATTACACCCATGAATGAACTCACACTGGAACATGATAAAAGACAAAAATCCCACCTTGCCTATGGGCGGCGCTTTTACCAAAACCATCACTTTATGTCTGATCCTCATCGTCAAAGGAAACCTGCACAACACTTTCAAACGACAAGCCTGAGAGCTTAAATTTATAACTTCCCTGGACACTAAAAATCATAGACTGTACAGAGACACTGGATTTATGGCTCATTACAACAATTCACACCTCCCTAACTCTCTCTTTTTGTCATAATGGGATTGTCTACCTTGAATGGTCCCTTATGATATGTGCTAACTATGCTAAACAGTGTGTTCCACCTTGGACTTTGCTGTGATACAGGGAGTATTATTCCCAGACCTGAAGAAGAGCTCTGTGTGGCTCGACTGCTTGGCTTTCTCTCACCAACAATAGCTGAGTGTCCAATAAAAGATACCACCTCACTCTCCTTGTGTCTCTAATATCCTGGAACCAATAGGGCTACAATTACACTGTGTACAGCTGAGAATCCTATTATTTATGGATTTTTTGTCTCAGTTTTTTTCCATTTGTTTACTATGGGTATTTGGCAGCACTTCATGCATATTCAGTTTCATTGTATTCCCTTCATAATCAGCTAGTAAATCAGTTTTGTCCTTTTGTTTTTTATGAGTCTTTCATGCAACAACAAAGAAGAGAAAAATGTTCTTAACAATAGGCAAAAGGAGCTTTTAAAACCACAATATTAGCTGGGGGATTCAAGGACAGGACTTCAATTTGTTTCTTTTGTGTAGTGGGTTGCATGTTGGCGGTATGTCTAACGTTCTTACATTTAATATTTAGTTAGATTTCATAATTGTGTGACATATTTGTTTTTTATGTAACCTATTTTGAAGTTCTGGATAAAAAGGTCATGTTTTAATAATAGTGTATGTAGACATGCAAAAAATGAGAATTTGGTTACATCATCCATTAATCTCCCTGTTTTTGTTTTTTTGTTTTTCTCAAGCTGCCTGTCTCATCCTGGGCTGTATGATTTTTCCTGATGGCTGGGATTCAGATGAGGTAAAACGGATGTGTGGTGAAAAGACAGACAAGTACACACTTGGGGCTTGTTCAGTCCGCTGGGCATATATCCTGGCTATTATTGGAATCTTGGATGCTCTGATCCTCTCATTTCTGGCATTTGTGCTTGGCAACAGACAAGACAGCTTGCTAGCAGAAGAGCTCAAGTTGGAAAACAAAGGTAGGATTGCCTCTGGAAATGATATTACTCTGGGCTGCCTCAAGGGCAAATACTTAAAAAACAATTATCTCTCTTTTCTTTTTAGCAAAAAATAGCACACTTTCTTATTTTGTATTTTGATGGGGGGGGGGTTAATATTATTTTAAGTTCCAAATCAAAGAACTCCTTAAGTAACAATAATTTCTGTTCTGTTAAAGAACTTTCCTGATTTGTACTTAACATTCTAGAAGGAGGAGATAAAATGGGTTGGGTTTTTTTTCATATTTGCCCTTTACTTTCCTCACTTGTTTTCTGTTTCATTATCATTTAAACTTTACCATCTCCATCCTTGTCCATACAGCTCTCTAGATTTGTTCTTATTTTGATTCCTTTAAGGTTTTGCATTGTAATGTGAATATCTGTGGTATACCATGTTACTGTGTAATAGAAAGTTACAAAGAGAATGGATGGCTTGTGAGACTAGTAATGAATTATGTAATGGGATAGCCCAGGGGTAATTACAGGCCCACTGACAGAGCAGATAAACAGGGCAGTTGCCCTGGGCCAAGTGTTTCCAAAGAACCTGGGTTCCCAGCCTCCAGCACCACTACCACAGGAGTGACAGCCAGAATTCCAGGCCCTTTGACTTGCCATCAGAGTGCTGCATAGCATGCTCCGAGGGCTGTGGGAGAGGAGTGACATGGCATGCTTCAGGCATCATTGAGGGCTGCAGCTACCCCAGTCCTGTCCCCTTCTACCTGAGGCCCCACACCTTCTAGGAGCATGGAATTGTCCCTCCATACCTTGCCAAAGGGCCCAGCAAGTCTGTCAGCCCCACTGAGTAGTTAATGCACGGACTGGAGGCCCTATTCACGACTGCAAAATGTTTTAATTTATTTATTATCATTATTGTTATTTATTATTCTTTATTATTATTTTCTCTGGAGTCTAGACCTTGACTACACATTAACCAAGAAATTTGGACCTTGACAAATAATTGACTACCTCGGGATAACCTATGTCAGTGTTTTTCAAACTGGGGTCCAAGAGTACTCCAGGGAGTCTGCCAGCCCCACTGACAAGCTCCTCCCCCTCCTTATCTCCCTCCCTCTCTCCCTCAACTCCTCCCCTTCCCTCCCAGTGTCTCCTGAACACCACAGAACAGCTAGCTGTTCAATGACATGCAGGAGGTCTGGAAGCATGGGGGAGGAGCAAAGGAAGGGCACATTTGGGGGAGGAGTAGAAAAAGTGGGACATTGGGAGATAGGGTGGAGTAGGGATAGGGCCTGGGGCTCAGTGTGTAGGCTTGGGGGCCACAAAATATTTAAGTCAAAATGGGAGTTCTCAGGAGGTTGCCAAAGTTTGAGAGCTGCTGGCCTGTGTACTAAGGCACCATGCTTTAGTGATTGAACAACAGGGCGCCAAGCCACAGCAGCAAAACTCTAACCCATATTCTGATTCCACTTACTGTCTTGCCTTGGACTAGTTTCTAAGCCACCTCACATGGCTTTGGGGTAAGTTAATAATGGAGGGTTGATGCAGTGATTTAGGAATGTGATTTAGGAACGTGACATACTGCTAGGTTGCTGTTGATAATTATAATAGGCATTCTCCACCTCTCGGAAGCCAGTAGAAGCATAAAGCTGTTCCTACTGCACAGGTGTCTGCACCTCTGAAAGCATTTATGCAATTATTGCTAACTAGCACAGTTGCCATCAGTCAGTACATGGAGGCCAAAGCCTAATATAACTTGAAGACTAAACTACCCACACAAGTCTAGGCCTGGCTAGTGCCCTATTAATGTTAAGGTGTTTAGGAAAGTGTGTACTGTCACTGCCTTTAAACTACATGCTATGTGGATAGATAAACTGAGGGCCTCATTTTCCAGGTCTGTCAGTATGGCATCTTTCTACAAGAATGACGTTCACTTACCATTTTAAAAGTAAATTCTAAAAGGAAAATTCATATATGTGTCTTCTAAGATAGGCAGAAGCACATTTAGGATTTTTCTCAGGAGACCTAGTATACAGTTGAAACTAGAAGTGAGCACAGGGTCAGAAATTTTGGGTTACTTATCTGAATTTCATCTACCAGAATTTCAGATGCACCTTTTTTAATGTACTATACTGCACTGTATGTCTTTAATGAACATACTAATTCAAGGTAAAAAGCTGGATGATAAAACACTTCCCCCTTAAATTTGTGAATGTTTATTTGAATCTTACTTTGCCAAGATTTGCCTCGGCTCTAATTATACCACTTTTATACCCGCTGATCCTGGGGGCATACATTATGGCTAGGTCTACACTGCAGCCAAAGGTTGGCTTAAGGTACTCAATTCCAGCTGCGTAAAAAAGGTAGATGGAGTTGACGTACCTTAAGCTGACCTTCAGCGCCATCTTCACATTGTGAAGTCAATGGGAGAAATGCTCCCTCTGACTTCCCTTATTCCTCACGAGGAGTAGGAGTTCTGACATCGACAGGGGTGCTCTCTGCATTCAATTTAGCGGGTCTTTACTAGATCCATACTTCTCCATAGTCTAGACATGGCCAACAAGACCCAGGGCTGCTCTGACCAATGCTAGCTGCAATTGTCCCATATGAGCTATTTAGAGATTCCTGAAGTGCAAGGCCACTCACACAGCATGCCTTGACATACAGCTGTCTGTGCTGGCTCTACAACAGTCAGAGATTCCCCTATGGAAAGAGAATGCCTAGCATGTCATCTTCTACCACAAAAAAGCCAGAGATCTAACTCTTATTGTTTTGATGCTGTGGAATAGCTAGGCATGGGAGGCGAGACTGCAATAAAGTATACACATAGAAATATTATTAACTATACAGAAAAAGCACAGTGTCATTATTAGAGATTATTAATGGTTATAATTGTAAGATTAGTTTGGAGCCCAATCCTGCAGTTTTAACTCAAGCAAAGCTCCCCCTGACTTTAACAAGAGTTTGAGTAATCCCTTTGTGCCATACCAAAATTATTTCTGGACATTGGAAAAAGGAAGTGTATGTAAAACAGGATCATAGAATCATAGAACCATAGAGCTGAAAGAGACCTCAGGAGGTCATCAAGTCCAGCCCCCTGCTCTAGGCAGGACCAATCCCAATTAGATCAACCCAGTCAGGGCTTTGTCAAGCCGAGACTTAAATACCTCTAGGGATGGAGACTCCACTACTTCCCTAGGTAACCCATTCCAGTGTTTCACCACTCTCCTAGTGAAATAGTTTTTCCTAATATCCAACCTGGACCTCTCCCACCACAACTTAAGACCATTGCTCCTTGAGTGTTGGTGAAGTAAACTGACAATCTCAGAAAAGAACAGTCTATACTGTATTTTTGACATTTAGAATAGTTAAAAGTGAATAGGTTAGTGAATGCCCAAAAATAAAAACCATGTCTTATAATTCTGAACTGGACATCTGAGGACTGAGAAAAAGTGTGTTGCATGTAAGACAGATTTATTTTTTTCACCATTTCTTACTCATCTCTCGTTTACTCAGGTTTGAAAGTAAATCTAACACATCGGACAATCCGTGTTCTAGATCTGAGTAATATAACTCAGTCTGGAATGTAATTTTCAGGGCATAGTCTATATGCAGTTTTTCTGATGTATAAATTCTGTGTTACAATCTGTATATGTATTTTCATGCAAAATCAACTGTAACCTGAAGGAATGATGCATCTCTAAACAAACTCACATGGTATTTATGCCATCAATGAAAATTGGGGACAGAATCGATAGCTGTGCACAGGCCTGCTGACAGAAGGAGGGTAGGGGGGCAACAAAAGGCAGATGCCCTACGCCCAGCAATTCAAAAGAGCCCAGAACTCCTGGCCCTTTAAATTGCCACCAGATCCCTGAAGGCTTGCGGGGGGGGGGGGGTGTCATGTTGTGGTCTCAGTTCCTGGCCCCGCCCTTTTCACCTGAGGCCCCCCTTCAGGGGGCATGGAGCCAGGACCCCCACACCTTGCCCAGAGACCTGACAAGTCAGTCAGCTCCCCTGGCTGTGCATATTTTGCTTTTTCTTACAGGAGTCAACAGTATGGCTTAAAGCACTATCTATTAACAAAATTAATGGCAGTCGGTGGGGTAGCACACAGGATAAGAATTAATCTTCATTTTAGGCTTCATCAAAACCATTTAAAATGAGCCAGCAATACCAGGCATTTACCTTAATGTTTTCTATAACAGTATAATTTAACATGTTGAACTGTAGTAATTTTAATTGTGTAAAATTCAGGTTCTAACCAAAGTGTGACATGATCACAAGAGTTGTATTTTCCATTTCTTTTGGAAAAAGGATAAATACTGTGAATGCAAGAGGTTCTGCTTTCGTGCATGTTATGAGGCATTGGTGTACAAGTGTTCAGGATGAAACTCTCCTCTTCAGGGAAAGAATCAAAGTTACCCCATACAGCAAACTCCACATAGACAGATATCAGTGAGATTGTGAGGGTTAAAGTGCTCACCTTTGACTGGATGAGCTGTCAAATCAACTTTTCTGAGTTTCAGGGCTAGCCGTGTGTCTATTTCAGCAAAAACAAAGAGGAATCAGGTGGCACTTTTCCTTGGAAGGGCAGAACAAGAAAGGAGAGTTAACACTCAGGCTCACTTTTTGAGATTAGATGATCCCAGGTGAGAAGTTTGAACTAGGAGTTTCCCATCCTAAAAAGCCCAGTGGCTGGTCACAGGGAAAGGGAACAGTGTGCTAGGCAGGAAAGCAAAGGACAGAGACAGGAGCAATTTGCTCCTTCGTGATGAGGCAGTGGTTCCTTAGTTCAAGTTTCTGTAAGAAGGAATTAATTTACTGTGTACAGTTTTCACCATCTCTGTTGCAGGCGAACAGGACTTGTGTACATTTGGTAAATAAATAAATGATACTAGAATATCCCTTGACTTTACCTTGCTGATTTCTACTCCAATGGAAAACTGACTTGAAAATCCCAGAATCAGTTATTGCTTAGCAAAGGGGCAACAGTGCACTTGCTAGGGATACTATACGAAAAAGAACTCTTCAATGGTCATATCATGCCTAAGAAAAATAGCTTGCTCACATACACATATTGCTGATAATAAATGTACATCAAACACTACAAAATTGTGAAGTCATAACCCATGTTCCCTCTAAATTTTTCTATCTATGTACAAAATAAATTTTGATATGTGCACCAAGGCATGTGTAAATATGCACCACCAGTAGAAATACATGCTGCTAGCTTTGGGCACTGTAGGTGCTCTGCTAATCATCTGGGTGGCATATGAACCTCTCCTGGGTGGCTGCCCAAGTGCTCAGTTTACAGGACACACTGGTCATAACCACCCTCACATGTTTCCATCAGACAGATACAGAAACATACAACTGTGTGTTTTCAAACTTAGGTGCCTAATTATGAATTTTAGGCATCCAAGTTGGAAAAATATGCCCATAGTGTACACAAAAATTCAAATAGTCATCGTCCAACTGAAGCAGGCATGCTGAGCTCCCTTGTCCTCCAGCCATTCATAAGAAGTTCATCCATTCCCCTTCATTCTACAGAATCACATACATTGTGGTCTCCTGTGATATAAAAATCGAATATATGTACATTTTGTTTCAAAAGCTGGCACTTCATTTTCTATAATTTAACTCTTTTGCTTTTATTCTCTTTCTTTCTTTGACATTTTCCTTTTCTTGCCACAGCTTGCTCCTTTCTTCCATCTTTTATTTGCACGAGCTTAGGCATGATCCACATGTTTCCTCTAATGCCATGTTCAGGGTGTTTTTTTACTGCTTGAAACTCAAAACCAGTTGTATTCCTGCTTTAGAAGGAAGAAGAAAACTACCTCGGTGCTGCTCTTTAGTGAATCAATTGCTACAGACAACCACATATACCAGATAATTCTCTCGGACATGAACTACTCTAATTTTCATAGGTGCTGAATAAAAACTGAATCACTCGTTTAAGTGCCTAATTTTAGACATGGAAATCTGGAAAGCCTGGCCCTAGTTGAGAGTTTCCAAACACAGTTCTCTGCCATTTCAACTAAAATAAAAACTCTGTTAAAATGGTGAAGGACTCAGATGTTCTTTTTCAGCTGCAACAAGCTACAAAAAAACCAAGCAGCTCATACACAAACTATAATCATTACAATTAGATGCAATTGCTATTTACTTTGTTTAATTACAATCCATTTTCTTCAATACAGCCTACAACATAGGTCCCACACAATGCATTTACAAACCTTTTGAAACATAAGGAAAGTTTGAAGGTTAGTCCCATACATTTTTTAACCATAATTTCACATGGAAATGTTAAATGCAAATCCAAACAAATGTAATGACCTATAACTAAAAGGCAATTTAACCAACTCTCTTAAAACTATTTAAAAAAATCTTCACATCCAGAGTAAGCCTAGGTATTTTCAGATTATATCAACTTTGTCAGCCAGAAGTATATGAGAAATAAAAATAAGGCTTCTTATGATTACAACTTTAACTGTGGTGAGAACATCACCTTGCCATAATGAGGAACTCACTTACACACACCACGGCAAGTGGGGTCTACCCACTGTTTCATAAAGACAAATTATAACCTCTCTGTTCCTCCATATGATTCTTACAGTAGAGCATTCACATTTTCCCCCAACAGTCAGCTGTGGTATTAACTATACAGTCCCTGTTTAAACTGCACCTATTTCATGTAATATAACTCAACAAATCCATAGTGCTTATGGACACATTTTGACCTCAGATACATTCAGGCAAATACTATTGATTTCAATGGAAAAGATATGTATGTATTAGAGCAGGCCTGGGTAAAACACGGCCCGCGGGCCGAATCCGGCCCGCCAAGCCACCAGATCCAGCCCGCGGAGGCAGCAGGGAGCCTCAGGCAGGCTCCCCAGCTTGCCCCGCAGCCCTGCGCACCCTGCAGAAAAGCGGCTGCAGGGCTCCATTTCTGTTTTGAAACTGGAGGGGAGGGGGGAAGTTTTAGGAGCCGCCCCACCCCCAGCACATTCCCATTGGCCGGTTTCTGGGAGAAACCAGCCAATGCAAGCTGCTTGTTAGAATAACAGGCAGCTAAGAAGTATCATGCCCCCTCTCCTGGGCTCAGTTATTCATGAAGCACATGGCCAGGCAAGCAGCGGCTGGTTGGCTGGGAAACATTTTAAGCTCTGCAGGCAGGCAGGCTAGTCTGGCAGCTGACAAGTAAGTCTCTTGGCCATAGCTTCTTCTGGTACCTCAGCCTTTTCCTGCCCCAACTCTCTGCCCCCACCCACCACTCAACGTACCCAAACCCTCTGCCCCCTCTTACACTCATACCCCCTCCAAGATCTGGCACCCCAATCTCCTGCCCCAGATCACAATCCCCTCCTACCCTAGGTGACATCCCAAACCCCTGCAACTCCAGTCCCCTGCCCTAGGTCACAACTGCCTGCTTCATCCCACTCCTTCCCAGACTCCAGTCTCCCTCCTACACCCCAGTCCCTTACTCCAAGCTGCCTTCTGCATCCAACTTCCATTCCAGACTCCGCATCTCCATTCATATTATGGAAGAGTGTGGGCCTCAACCACATTCCAAAATCTTGGAGTGGCCCCCCCCATCAAAAATTATTGCCACCCCTGTATTAGAGGAATGAATATGATACTGTGCATTTCTGTCTGAAATTGCATTAGGATCTGCTAACATGATGCCAATACCTGTGCAAAGTGAGTGGTCAATACAACGCCACACAGGCACTGTCTTTGTCACAGTTTTTGGTGTACCCAGAATTGTAAGTCACCTTTTACCCTCTGCTCCCAGCATGAACATGTCTTGCCTGTGCTTAACTGGCTTTTGGCTCCCTGATACCACCAGGTTGTTAGCCCAGAGGAAAGTGTGTGAACAGGTGGTGCCAAGACTTACTTTGCCTTGCAAAGTGGTGCTGGAACAATTTTTAGGATTTGGGTGCTGAGCTGCACACACACACCCTGCTTTACCCTGTCTGTGTCCCTCTCTGCCCTCTGCTTGTTTTTTCCTGTGTGCTGCTTCTCTGTTGATTTCACATCATCCCACTGATGTTGTGTTTAAATAGGTATCCACTGTGTTAGCTTGCAATGCTTAATTAACATCCCACTGGAGAGAGAGAGGTGAATAAACATGGCCTGGCTGACAGAAAATCTTTCCCTACCCCTGCTGATGATTTATACATGGGGGCTGTGTCTAGACTGGCCAGTTTTTCCTGCAAATCAGCCGCTTTTCCAGAAAAACTTGCCAGCTGTCTAGACTGGCCGCTTGAATTTCCACAAGAACACTGACGATCTCATGTATGATCATCAGTGTTCTTGCGGAAATACTATGCTGCTCCCGTTCGGGCAAAAGCCCTCTTGCGCAAATGCTTTTGTGCAAGAGGGCCAGTGTAGACAACGTGGTATTGTTTTGCGCAAAAAAGCCCCGATGGCTAAAATGGCGAGCGGGGCTTTCTTGCGCAAAAGCGCGTCTAGATTGGCCAGGGACGCTTTTCCGCAAAAAGTGCTTTTGCGGAAAAGCGTCCGTGCCAATCTAGACACTCTGTTCCGAAAATGCTTTTAACAGAAAACTTTTCCGTTAAAAGCATTTCCGGAAAATCATGCCAATCTAGACGCAGCCATACAGTGTCTAAGAATGTATTTTCAGTATATATGCATAACTGCTTCTATAGTGCCTGCACATGAATGTCACAGCAATATTGACCAATGTGACCCTTGCTGTCATTTAAGACCTCACATGACATTCTTTGATGTACCAGCATGCACTTACCAGAACCAGGACATTCCTGTAACTCCCTTGTCAGCTGGCATTAAGGGATTTGGAGGTCACTGTCCTCACTTATGGGTTCTAATGGAGAAATGGGTCGAGAGCAGTAAGCAGAATATAACTTAAAATGATCAGGAATAGGCTACCAGACCATTTGTTGTTTTTTCCAGGAATAGACTGTTATGGTACTAAAGACAGCAGCAGGCCCTTTTCTTAGAAAAGATACAGAGGGAGTGTAGAGAAGCATCATTAAGATTACGGGAAAATAAGAAGAAATAATCTATGGTGAAAGATTATGTACATTAAATATTTACCACATCGCAAAATAGTCTGTGTATTTTGTAGTATGTAAATTCATAAAGAAACTTAACAGAGGCTAGGTCTACACTACACCTATTTTGGAAAAAGGTACACAAAATGCATCCTGCATTTTGCGTACCTTTTTCCAAATTTTTTTTTCGGAAAAGGCTTTTCCAAAATTTGGCCCGTCTACACTGGGTCAAATTTTGGAAAATACCCTTCTTTCAGAAGATCCCTTCTTCCGTGTTGAACAAGGAAGACAGGGCTTCCAAAGGAGCGCGTTTGCTCTTCCGCAAAAAAAAAAACAGAAAGAGTAAACGCGTTCTCTGGATACCGCAGAGTTTTTCCAGGATACCGCAGTCCAGACGTATCCAAAGAGAGGAGCAAATTTCTTTAATTTGCTGGCTGCAAAAATAAATACAATATATAGAATAATGGGATTTTAAAAATATTCATACAAATTAACAGTTAGATTAAAATAGAGGCCTTTAACAATAAATTAAAGTAACTAATAAAGTAAAGGACTATCCCACATTGGTACAGGTTGATGTATTGGCTAATCCAAGAATTCCTGTTTAGCCTAACTTTCTGTGATAAAATAAAATCCCCTCTCCCCCAAACATAAGCATGCATTAATCTACTAAAAAAAATAAAAGACCATGTATTAAGGGTACCCACTGATTAATGAAGAAAGAGTATGGAAAAATGGCATTCTCCTTCATGGAAAGAGAGATCTTCTGCTGCTAAACTCTGTGGGGAGCTTCATTCAATAGCAATATTAAAGAAAAAAAGTCCCCCTAATGAATCAATTGAATGAGGCACACAATGCTCCCACTTCAAGGCATACTGCTAGACGTTTTTTCCCTAATTAGATTTCATAATGTCTAACATTAAAAATAATAATTTTGACTGCCCATATTATATTTTAAATCCACAGCTATTCAGGTGGTTTCCATAAGCAGGAGAAGTGAGTGGCATAAATGTAATATGTGAGCGCCAGGGTGAGGAATGATTCTGAAAAAGCTGCAGGTTAAAGAACATGCAGTAAAATCTCATACTAACACTAGAAATTGTAATGTTATGTCCAAAACTTAATAAAAGTCAGGAAATGTTTGCTTGCAATGCATGGGCATAGCAATGGTGTATTTTGGCGGGCTTTAGGTCCCCCAAAATTTAGGGATTGCATTAATAAATGAAGAGAACACCAAGTTTGACACCGAAACTCATTTATCTCAGTTTATTTAGTCATCACTGTCTTGTGTCTTTCTATCACAACCTTAGGGTTTTCTGTATCTATAAAATCAGACCCCATTTGAGCCAGGATTGTTTGTGAACTGACTTTAATGCTTTTCAGTAAGCTGACAGATACCTTGCAGGAGATGAAGCTAAGCGATCAGGTTAGCCTGACAGAAATCGTTACCATACATTTGAAGCATGTCTTGATGTTGTGTTTCTGTTACATTTTGGAGTTATGACAGTTTCAGGAATTTGAATTATTTTGTTATTCAAATCTTAGTTGAATCCTGGACACTGTAAAATTAATTACTTCAAAATATCTGCAGTTCTAAAATTCTTTTGCTGAATTGGGGTAGTTGGGTTCGCCTATGTCCATCTGCATTTTGCTGAGAATTTCTCTTTTTCTTGAGCTCAGGCATTTCAACTATCTCCAGCTGATACATGAGATACCAGAATAAATTGTAGCTTGTATTTGATGAGATGGCCTGAAGTAAACTAAAAGTCATTTTCATTTTGAAAAAACTGGCCTACTATTGCTGAGATGCCAGCCCTTCTTTTGTTCCAGTGTCTTAGCAAACAAATATGGTAACTGGCTCCCATTTGTAAACAGGAGATCTGTATATTGCCATCTCTGTCTCCTCCTGCTAGACACTGGAAGGAGAAGAGGAGGGATGGAGAAGGGACCCCTAGTTCTCCCCTCAGAACAGAGTACCTTTGTTCTCTTCTATATTTGTGTTGCGTTCCACCACAGAAGCAGTTCAACTTAAACATGCTGTTAGATCTCAATATGCTGAAAGTCTCCTCTTCCCTGAATGTGCTGGGTAAGCCTGTAACAATTTTGCACAGCCTGAACTCAGGTGTTAAGCACAGTACAAGCTTTGGATCAATACAAATAGAGATTTACAATCCAAAGAACATTCTCCACCTCTTTGCAATTTTAAGACTCTCTAGATCAAAAGCAGGAGACTAATGCGTAGAGAGCATTCTTCAACTACTTAATAAATCCAGCAGTATTGCTACATGCAATAAAGAGTAAGAGTAAATAATTTCTTGCTTCCTGAGCACAGCAGCAACAGTTCAGATGCATTTTATTACATTTCTACCTTAGTGATCTATAAGATGTGAGTGATGAGAGCACATTAGGCAGGAACTATGAAAAACAGCTGCATTATGCAAATACCTGGTAACCTGGATGTATCTTTAATCTATATGTGTAGTACAATAGTTTCCTATTTAATTATTACTTTTACCAATACATGCTTAGAATATAAAGCTAGTTTAGCATAAATGAAAATGATTAATTTTATACTAAATGTTTAGTAATGGTACTCTTTATTTTAACTAACTCAATCCAAAACATGAATCTTTTGGGCAGGTTAGGCCTGATCCTGTAGTTCACACTCAGGGAGCAAATTGTGTAGGAATTTTGCTCAAGTAAATTGAGTCCATTATTCCAAGTTATAGAAGTTTTAAATGGCCTTGTGAATCTTATTTAAATCATTGCCAGAATTCTTTGAGAGCAGTATTTCAGGTACCATTTCATAAGTGTTGTAGGAGCCAGTATTTGATATGGTATCAAACAGAACATGCTTCCTTTGAAGATTTAATGTAACACTGTGCAATAGTGCCTTGCTAATACAGCTGCAAATAAAACTCTGATAAAACACAAGAGATCAGTCAGTTGTTATACCAGAGAGCATACACATCCCTCAGAGAAACTGAAGTATGTCAGAAATGATTCAATATACTCAGATATTAAAGAGAAGATATACATGTCAAACACCTAATTGGAATTTGGCCATAAGAGTCATGCTGTAAAAGTATGAAAGCATCATCTTTGGGGCAAGGACAGCCATGAAAGCACATCCTTAACAAAAATGTGGCATTTGGCAGCATGGCAAGAAGTGATGCCAAATGGTTAAAGAGAAAATAAAAATCTGTAGCAACCTTTTAACTGCTGGCTTTATGTGCCCTTTCAGAATTTACCTTCAGAATCTAATTGCTGAATTTAGAATGATAATTGAGAACCCACTGAGAATTAATTGGCATGTGGCCTTTACACTTGCAGCAGCAACACCGGCTATCTAAAGAAGAAAACTACATTCCTTTATTCCATCTCATTTTATAGGTATTCTCCCTGCTGTTCTGCAGTTGTTAACTTCAATTCTGTATGGACAAAGCTGGCACGTTAGGAATAATAAATCTGCCAGTCAAACACCATGGCTGCCTTGTTATCCTGAAGAAAGATGGGAAGCTTTTCTTAAATATATCTTTCCAGGCCTTTGTGACATGACTAGCAGTCATAAGTTTACAGCAGCACGCAAAATCCAGTTCGATTTGAGACATTATATTTAAATCCCCTGGCCATAAAGCAGTCTATAAATCACTAAGGCTATGTCTATACTATGGAATCCAGGGGACATTTTTTGCGGAAGACCGGACACCCTCTTTCAGAAGCCCTGTAAACCTCATTTCACAAGGAAGAAGGGCTCTTCCAAAAGAGCAGGTTTTTCTGAAATTTGGCCCAGTGTAGACGGGCCAAATTTTGGAAAAGCGTCTTCCGAAAAAACAATCGGAAAAAGGTACACAAATTGTGGAGCACAATTTGCTTACCTGTTTCCAAAAAAGAAGTGTAGTGTAGACATAGCCTAAGGTTTATAAAAAACTGGGTCCAGTCTTTAAGAAATACTTCTGACTGGAGTGCATCTTATAGTCCTCATGAAAAGAAGGACTTACTCGAGGAAGGGAATCAATCCTGTATACACTCATACCAGTAGTCAAGCAGCTGGCATCCATGGAAATTTTCTACGAGGATATTTTCTCTTGCCCATCAATTGGGCGTCACAGCTGTTAGGCACAGTAAAAATAACACAAAACCAGGATCTACAAGCAGGGAAGTAAACGTGTTTGAAAATGTAACTGTGGAACCACTAAAAAATCATAGCAGTTACACAGTTACATGTGCTGCAGACTCTGCAGTATAAAGCTTAAATAAGCTTAAATAAGCTTTATACTACAGAGCCTGCAGCTAAGCCTCCCCAGGAATGAGTCTGGCTTTGGTGCGTCAGTGAAGCCGCCTCTCTGGGTGCGGAGTTGGCAAAGACTGCTGGACCCGCTCCCGGGGAGGCTTCACTGCAGGCTCTGCAGCCGACTCCCTGGGGCTCTGGCAGGCCCTGGCATGGAGCTGCTCCAGCCCTTACTGGTTACGGTGAGGCTTGCCAGTTAATCAGTTAACCTTTTGAATCCCTATCAAGGGGACTAAAACAAGGTTTTAAAACTGCTAAGGATTGTGGTTTAACATACTAAGAAATGAGTTTTAATGTTGAAGGACCACATTGTTTCTTTTGATGCCACAAGCAGAGGGCATGGAGATGAACAAGATCTAGACCCAGGGGCATGGAAGAGAGGAATTCCTCTGATGGGAGCCTCTGGTGTGTTGATAGAACTAGGGGTCACCAGATGAAATTAATAGGTAGCAGGTTTAAAACAAACAAAAGGAAGATTTTCTTCACGCAGCACACAGACAGCCTGTGGAACTCCTTGCCAGAGGATGTTGTGAAGACCAGGACCTTAACAAGGTTCAAGAAAGAACTAGATAAATTCATTGAGGTAAGTCCATCAATACTGATTAGCCAAAATGGGTAGGAATGGTGGCCCTAGCCCAGGGGTGGCCAATCCGTGGCTCTCTTTGCTCAAAGAAATCCAGCAGTTAAGGTTACAGCTCGTTCGTGCCTGGACTGCTCACAGCTGCTCTGCACACATGCCCCAGCGCCTGGAGGGAGAAGCACGTGACTGCGGTGGCGGCTCCAATGAGACCCAGGCATTGGATTAAAGTGGTCAGGGGGAAGGCTGGGGGTGCCTGGCTCTGAGGGAGGGATGGGTGCATTGGGTTAGGGCAGGGGAGCTGGGGGTGCCTGGCTCTGGGGGAGGGCTGGGTACATTGGATTAGAGCAGGGCAGGGGGCTAAAGCACCTTAAACTCAAAGTCTTCATGGATGCAGAATAAGGCAGCCAACACAGATGTCATATTTAAATTCCAGGGCAAAAAATATCAGCATGTACCTAGTTTACATAGTATTTCTTTAAAGAAAATTCAAGGGCTATTGTTTGCCAGGCTGAAGCAATTATTCTGAGATATGAGTCTCTCCCTTGTTGTTTTTGAACCTGTCGTATTTGCAGTCTGGGACAAACCTGAATTTTTAGAACTATAAAAAAGCTATAATCTTCATAAGTAAAAAAATGAGGAAACCATACCAGAGATCAACAAGTTGGAGTGAAACAGGCACTTCAAATTGTGCTAATCTATTTCTCAGTTCAGTTTAATTTTAAAAAACTCACAGGACATAACAGGGCAGTAGTGTTAAATTTAAAATACATGGTGGGATGCTTATTTTTAGTGTGAGAATATTACTGCATTTTCAAATGGTTTTTTTTTTATTTGATGTTTGTTCCTTGTCAAGTTCTCTGAAGATCTATGGATTGGCCGTGAATTTTTTAAGTGACTATAGATATATAGATATAGATATAAATATAAATAAATATATAATATGTGGCTCTTTGCAATCTATCCATAGCTATTTTGGCTCTTCATCTCTAACTGGTTGGCCACCACTGCCCTAGCCTCTGTTTGTCAGAGGCTGGAAATGGATGACAGGAGAGGGATCACATGATGATTATCTGTTTCTGTTCACTCCCTCTGGGGCATCTGGCATCTGACAGAATACTGCGCTAGATGGACCTTTGGTCTGACCCAGTATGGCCATTCTTATGATAGGGGTCAAGAGAAGACAGAGTGGGATTGACAATCAAGATGAAACAAGAGGCCTCTGTGCAGCTCCCCTAAGAGTTGCTGGTTTGGGGGACCAACCTTTTGTCCTTCTGAGTGCAGGCTCAACTATCATCCAGGGAAAAAAGCATAGGAAGCTCTGTGAGGGCAGTCTTGCTGGGCCCTTTGTGCCTCTTAGGGAAATGTGATAATATAACCTTTCATGTGGTGAAGCTCCCTCTCTCCACCCCGTTTGTTATTGTCCAAGACTGGATGTGAGATCACATACCCTTGGATATAAGATGCCACCTTCTCAGTTGCTACGTGTGCAAAGCACATATTTCACAGTGACCTTAGAGTTCTATATATCCCTTTTACAATTACTGGGTGCATAGGACCTAAAGAAACATGAATCACACCAATGTTCCCCAGCACACTGAAGGCGGCAGTTCCAAGAGTTTATACCACCTTGATGTGCTAAACTGTGATAAGAAAGGTCAGGCTTACGCTTGCTTCCACTAATCGTATCCATGGCATGCATGAATTCTTGGGAGCCTTTAAAATACAACAAATGTTATCACTTTAATCATGGGTGTATGGGGACAAGTGGAGTTTATCAAGGGCTGTTTAAATATTATGCAGAATTAACATTTTAAAAATATCTTAAAAATAAAAAGCCTACAGTCTCTTGAAGGAGAAATCATGCAAGCTTTTAAGAATATTGATATTTACAATGTTAATATTTCCCCAGTATAACATCGTTCATCTGATTCTCTCAAAGCACCTCTCATAAATTAATTAATTCTCACAACACTCCCATGAGGTAGGTAAACATTATATCCTGTTGTTCAGGTGGATCAAAGGTTAGGCACCCAGCCTGCTTATTTAACTGCTAAGCCCCCTGAATTTCTGTAACCCCATGGAGCCACGCTTACAGCTGAGATCAAAGAAAAAGCAAGCATAGATACCTTTGAAGACTAAGTGCAAAAGTCAATGTTTTTTAAAGGTGAATAGCAAAGTGAAAATTAAAGCTGAGTTAAACAGATTTCTATTATGAAAACTTTACTTAGCAGACTCTGTGGGAGGAATTCATCCCAAAATTAAGTTTTACATCATTTTAAATGTAATTTTTTTCCTGCTGTGATATCCTATTTGTGCTTCCTGGTCCATTAAACGCATTACAAAATGCAACATCGTAAGTGATAGAAATCTGATTGCTTGATGCGTGATGCGTTCTGAGATAATGTCAGTGAACCAGGCAGCACCAAGGAAGATATTTTTTAAAAACAAGATACAGATTTAAAAAGGCTATAACACATCATGCTTCAGGATATAAGACACACAGTCACTGCACAGGCACATTGCTTTGTGGTTTTTCATCCCTTTCTGTAGAATTAGTTTAGAGTTAGGTTCCAGAATGGAAATTGCTTTTATCTTGTTTTCTGTTTCTGGGTTCAGATCACCTCAAGCAGCCTTCTTAGTGTTGGGAGGGGCTTACCATATATAAGTCTTCTAATACTGTTCCCCTGATTCCAGTTGTATTGAGGTCCCATAGGCTTAACTCTTCACTTTATGGGACAAAGGTTTTAGTGATTCTTAATATTTGAAAAACTAGCTCTTGAAAGAAACAAATGTTAAAAGTAAGAATGAAGCTGATGTGAAGAGAAGCGCAACAGGTCAATACTGGATAGTGGAAATAATATTGTGGAATCAAAAATCAGTAAAATATTAAACTGCTAATGGTAAATTAATAGTCTCAACTGTTGATAAAAACTGGTTTGAAACCTTTCGTGAAGTGTGCTTTAGGAAGCATAAAGTGTCTTTCAGATAATGTATATGTATTCAGATCATTAATTTTAAGTAGTAGATTCATCCCTCCTGTCTAACCTGATCTTCACTAACACCCTGTAGCCTTGACAGCTCTGTCATTCCCTTTCTTTTTCTTCCTTTCCTCTTTTTCCCTGCCTCTCTTTTATAGGCCCAGCCGTCCTATTTGTATCACTCCGTTGGCAGAACCTGTCTGGAGGAATTTTTTCTCTTATTGTTTCAGACTTTTGGGGTTCCTTATCTTTAGGGCAAGTCTTTCTTCTTCGTAACTTTTCCCAGTTATAGAGAAGAGATAGTATTAATGTTCAGTCATGTCGAGGAATAAAAATAAGAAGGATTCTCCACAGTGAGTTTTTTTCACATACATTTTTAGTGTTGCTTTTTGAGTTCTGAAAGTAAATGTTTTATAAATAGTCCTGTTACTCTTAACCTGCCTAGAAAAAAGTAGGTTAATGTTATCAGATAATATGTATACTGCAGCCTGTTAGTATTATCACTCAAATCAAAGTCTTCTGCTTTCAGCAATTCTGCTTTTTAATAGCAGAGAGAGTGCAGCAATGTAATCATCCAATATAGTTAATATTTTAAACCTTGTTTCTTAGAATGGAGCATTGTGATCTGACTAGCTCTGATGTCTCGTTATGCCTTTGATTTCTAGGTCACTGGTTCAAACCAAGCAAACCTCATGAAAAGTGACTGAAAATTGCAACTATAGGACGGCTGATGGCTAAAATATGTAAAACAAATTGCTTAATCTCAGTCCGGTTGCTGGTGGACAGATGTCCATACGACAGAAAGCTTATCTAAACCAGCACTCTTACTCGCATTCTCAACAGGAACAAATGGACATTGAGACTTAGATTCAAATTTGCAAAATGGCATGTAATCTTGAGTGCCTCAGATTTTGGGTGACCAACTGTAGACATCAGTGACCTAGTATTCAGAAGTGCTGAACATCTGCACTGCCCATACTCCTCTTTCGGAGAGATCACATAGCACGTTCAAAAACTAGATGCCAGCTGTCTCAAATTGAGCATGAATTACTCGAGGCACTTGTGAAGAATTTAGCCTTAACTGCTCTCTCTTCCTTTCAGGTTGTCCCTACAGATCAGGTTCACAGCAGTGATGAGCAATGTAAATATAGTGATAGCCTTGACAATATTCATTAACTCTGTGCAGAAGAGCCAGAAGGTAACTTACAGTGACTTGATGGATCTGCCTTATAAAGTTCAACTGTCTCTTTGCATTCTCCCTCCTCCTCAGCAGTAGAATCCTATTGAATTAGCAGAGCGATTTAATCTAGTAGCTGCCTGTCCTTTCTGTGGGTTTCCAAAAAATCTAGTCTCCTGGGATAATGGTTGTGCTTCATCTGCCACTTCCCAGTAACAAATTTCAACCCAACTCTCAGTTAACATATAGATTTACTGAAGATAAATATAGCCCTCCCTTTGTTCTCTACTCTCCCAGCTGAAAAGTTTGATTCCAATTCCTTCTTTCTCTTCCCATTAAAGAAAGTGGTTTATTGAAGCGATGCCAAAAAATATCTCCTCCCACCTTTCAGTGGGCTACTTCTGGTCAGTGCTAAGATTATAGCACTTGGAAAGGCAATGAATGTTACCTGTCCCCATTCTTTTCCCCAGTGAGAGACTAACAAGTGAACTGTATTGGCCTGGGAAACTTTCTGAAGTCAGGACAGAATACAGTTAGATGCTTAGAATTCTTGGCCTCATTTGTTGAAATGAGCCCAAATGCAGAAACAAGTCAGAAGAAGAGAGAGATAGGGCCTCTTCCATCTGGCCCAAGGGGAGATAGAGGAACAAGAAGAAATCTGTCAGGACTAGAGGAGCTGGACTAGGCTGCCATATTAAGGAAAAAAAATCAAGAACATTTTGAGGAGCCCATGGGGAGAATCTAGCAAGAGTCAGTTTGGTATGAAAAGAAAGACCAAAGGAATTCATAGGCCTGGAAAAGAAAAAAGAGAAAAGTCTGTAGTAGGGGCTTCAAAGGTTTTGTGGTGTGCGGGTAAATGTATGGTGAATCTGGGTTCT
The DNA here is from genome assembly GCA_032595735.1 of Pelochelys cantorii. Classification (NCBI taxonomy): domain Eukaryota; kingdom Metazoa; phylum Chordata; order Testudines; family Trionychidae; genus Pelochelys; species Pelochelys cantorii. The sequence goes on along the minus strand of CM064326.1, from coordinate 322,802,345 downwards.
GTTCAGCTTTTGTCTATAGCTCCTGAACATAGCTGGTATTGTACATTTTAGGTCATAGACATCTTAGATTCTTCTACCTAGAGTCCAATAGTCAGTGTCAGTTTGGGAAACCAGATGGAGATATGGGCAAAGAAATTCTAAATTGAATTTATCTTCATGCTGAAGTTTCTAGTTGTGACCATTAGAGCAACTAAGAGGAGGACTATGTCTTTTCAACACTGTACTCAAGTATCCCTGGAAAGTCTTTTTAAAGGCAACCAGCACTCTCTTGGAGCCAGCATAGTTCAGGACAGACCTACCCACACCTACAATCAGGGGCACTAGGACTCAGAAGGTACCTTCTTTTTCTTCCTCTTTAGTCCCTACTCCTTACTGTGGGGCTTCAGGGGAAATCTGCAGAGATGGGCCACCAGAGACTCCAGCCAGGAGGAACAGAGTGGACCACTGGACATTTGAAGAACTTTTTATAGTTTTGGCTGGACTTTGGTTGCTTGCTTCATATCCTAGCCCTCCTCCAAGCCTGTTCACCTCAGTTTCATTCCACACATGCCTCCTCATCTGATTCTCCCATCCCCCTTCCCTTCAATGTCTCCTCTCCTTCCCTTTGGTTTCCACTTAGCTTACCCTTTCAAGTAACCTTCCTCCTTCTCTTCCCTCCTCCCCCTCCCAAGAAAACCTGTGGCATGAACATTACGTTCGCCACCTTCCATAGGATGAATCAGGGCATCCTCCTCAGGCCCCATGCTTTTGGGGCCCCTACAGCAGCTGCTCCAACCGTCCTACGGATGGGAGGGACCTAAGGGGATTATGGGGCCTGGCACAGCAGCAGCAGGGTTTGCCTTCCCTCCCCCATTCACCATGTGGTAGGCAGCCTGTTCTGCCCTGTCACACCACCCTCTCCTGGCTCGAGGCACATGGCTTCTTAGCAGCAGCGGCAAACAGAGCACCCGCCCAGGGCACTCTGCTTCCTGCTGCCACAGAAAAGCAAGGCACAGCGGGCTGGGAGGGCAGCACGTTGGGATAGAGCAGACTGCTGGGCCACTCCAGCTCCCGCCACCTGCGTGGTGAGGTGGTGAGTGGAAGGGAGGTTAATGTTGCCGCCACACCAGGCCCTCGTAACCCCTCAAACTACACTGGGGCCCCGTACCCTCTTGATACTGCCTTGCCACCATCATACTGTTTATTCTGCTTGTGTGTTCTACCCCTTTCCCCACCCTGTGTCCGTCTTGTCAAGGGACCATCTAGCACTCTCTGTTGGCTCATCACCTAGCACAGTAGGATCCAGTTTGTGGCTGACTGTTAGGCACTGCCATAATAAACTTAATACAAATGAAAGCTTCTGCTGACAGATGCTGATGGAATTGCTGTTCTCATGGGAATAAATCAGAGTGAAAGGGAAGGACTAAAGGAGAAGCAATATCAGAGAAAAGGTGACTAGCACAATGTCAGCCACGGGGGAACATAAAAACATTTGTACTAAAGCATGTTTTGGGCTTACATGTGTATTTTAGACATTTGTACAGATTGTGAGATCAGGGAAATGGTAAAGCTGTGTGAAACTCTTTTCAGCTGTTACTTGCTGGTGATTATAACTGATTCTTACATGCTATATTTCATCTAGCTATCTCCAGGTACTTTACAAAGGAGGTTTGCATTATTATCCCAACTATCCCAATTATTATTATTTACAGATTGGGGAAATTGAGGCACAGAACTGTAAAATGACTCACTCATGTCACCCTGAAAAGTAGTGGCAGAGCAAGGAATTGAATCCAGGTTTCCTGGATCCCAAACCAGTGAAGAAAATAGTGCATAAATGTTTTGGGTACCCAGTGGAATAGTGTCACTTCAGCTAGAGAAGTTCATGGAGGATAGGTCCATCAATGGCATGATGGTGTCCCTAGCCTCTGTTTGCCAGAAGCTGGGAATGGGCGACAGGGGATGGATCACTTGGTGATTACCTGTTTTGTTCATTCCCTCTGGGGCACCTGGCATTGGCCACTGTCAGAAGATAGGATACTGGGCTAGATGGACCTGTGGTCTGAGTAGGGTTGTTCTTATGTTCTCTCTTTTTACACACTGTACTGGGATGGAGTGGGGCGGGGGGGGGAGAGAAACCATTTTATTCTTCCAAGTGGAACCCTCTTGAGATATCCCTGTTGAAATTGATATAGCCACTGGATGGTAATCTGGGCATTGTCAGACTAGATCTCCACTCTGGAGATAGCATGGTCCCATAGCACTTTTGGAGCAATATGCATATTCACTCACTTTGCCAAACATTTGAAGTGAGTTGATATAAAGGATCTATGGCCCCAAGATCCATTATCTATGACCATGCCCACCAAGGGGGGGTGCAAATGGAGCAATTGCCCCAGAGCCTGACAATTCAAAAGGTGCGCTCCAGGCCTGCCGGGGTGGGAGGAGGCATAGAGGGCCCCAGCTCTGACACTACCACCCAAGGCCCCACCTCTGCCAGGAGTGCAGAGCCACTCCCTTCCTGGCCCAGGAACCCAGCCAAGCTGTCGGCCCCATTTGCAATGGTGACACTGGTGTCCATGTTATTGTGCTATATCAGCATTCTTCCAAAGCAGCGTCAGTGAGTCTCTATTCCCAGGCTTTCTGTAGCACCAAGAGAACATATAAAACTTGTTCTGAAAAGATTCAAGAAATTCATTAGCAGATTCAAGTTAAAAAGAGGACCATTATCTCTCATCCTCAACACTGATTTTTAGCTCTTGACCTCAAGCATACATCGTTCCACGAGGAGTAACGGTAGTTCGAATTAGAGATCCTAATTCGAACTACCTACTCCGTGCCGCGTGTAGCCACGGGCACGGAGTTCGACCTAAGGGGATTTAAAAATGGCGCCCGCCCGGCAAGATGCAAATGAAGCCCGGGATATTTAAATCCCGGGCTTCATTTGCAACTTTGAATGCCTACATTAGCCACCCTAGTTCGAACTAGGGTGGTAGTGTAGACATACCCTGACAGACCCAAAGAGTTACTAACTCCTTTCTGTGCTCTATGTTACCTATAGATTGATGGAATGACTAATCCTGATGCTGATTAATGAGGTAATTCATCTTCAGCTGCCTCACATTCTGGCAGGATTCAGGAGTGGACGATGCACCCAAAGCTAGGTACTTCATCTCACTCATGACATAGAAGATGCATTAGCATCAGGAAGGAAAGCTGATACAGTCCTTATTGATCTGCCTGTGACACTGTTTGTGACACAAAGGTCTGACTGCCACACTGCTGCACGTTATTCCTTGTAGGCCAATCATGCAGTTTGTCCAAGATAAAATTAGCACCAATGCTGCATTCTGCAAGTCTGGAAGACAATCATTTCCCTTAAACATCTCCATAGTGACCCTCCATAAGAATCCGTTTTGGCTTCATTTTGTTAATTTAACTTTCGGAAATGCAGGGCAAGAGGTGTACGTATACTGATTACATCAGTATTGCTGACACTGGAAATGACTTCCAAAGAGATGAAGGGACTCTCAGCCAAGATATGAATGCATTGACCACTTCCAGCAACAGAGCAAGTTGCAACTACTTTCAGTCTAAACAATCATCTTGTCAGTTGATCTATCAGATCTGTGTCCAAGGATGGCTACTGACATCCAGTTGTCACATATTCGGGAGTAAAGCTTGAGAATAGCCTGACATACCACCCTTTCCTGAAACACATGAAAAGGTACCAAATTGCACAAAAAACACATGGAACCTAAGGGGAAGGAGCAGATCCTTCAGTCTTTCATACATTGTATTGGCACTGGTGTTTGCTCTAGATGAATACTGCTCTGCAGGGGCATGGGAATGACTGTCACACTCCTCCTGTTGACACAGAATTGAATAGTAACAGCTTGAACTATACAAAACCTCCAGTCGGTGTGTCAGTGGTTCCCAAACTGCGGAACACCCCCCTGGGGCAGTGCAAAGGAATGTTCAGAGGGATGCAGTGGGGCCCAGGCCAGCCTCCACAGGAAGTGGGGGGAGGAGAGAGTGCCACCCAGCCCCACTCTGCCCTCAGCTCTGCTCTGGCCCCAAGTGGCTGCTCCACTCCCAGCTCTGCCCCCCAGTCATGGTCCCAGTCCCTGGCTCCCAACCTGACCATGGCTCACACCTGCCCCTAGCCTCAACCTCACCCTCAGCCCCTGACTCCAGCCCGCCTCTGACTCCACTGCCTACCACAGACCCAGCCCACCCCCTCGTCCTGTCCCAGCCATGGCCCTGCTCCTGCACCCACTTCCCAACCACTCGAGGGTAGAAGATGCAGACAGATCACATTATGGGAAAGGGGATATAGGACGTAAAATGTTTAGGTACCATTTCTGAATGGGCTCGTGGCCACAGCTCTGCCAGACCTTCAAAAGATGTCATTGTTAAGTCTGCTTAGAGAGCTGTGACAGATGAAATCTATTACACCAGTAGCTGACTGATGCCCATTCTCAGATAGAAAACAATATGCTGCATCAACTCAAATGTCTTCTTGTATTTTAAGAGGGGGAATCCCACTCCTGGGGTATGACATGAGATACCCCCACTGATCTCTCAACGCTGCTTTGCTACAGCAGCTAATGCACAAGTGCTGCTGGGCCTTTACCAGGCATGGATGATCAGTGCCACCAGGAAGCCAAAAATTACATCCTACAGATGTTATGGATTTGATGCAGAAATTATTGGATAAAGTATTTTGGTGTGTTATGCAAGAGGTCGGACTAGATAATCATAATGGCCCTTAAAGCCTTTAAATATATGAAATAAGAATTCCCTCTTGAGTCCCGCAGCTTTTTCACAATGAACATGTGAAAGCAGTGCATTCCCACGGGAGTTCATGTCTTACAACTAGGGCTGGCCAGATGACAAACTTCCATTCTAAGACAATGTTCAAGTTTTCAAAAATTGGTTTTGTCCCATGCTGGAATGAAACCAAAACTTCTAGAATGTTTTTTGCAAAATTAGCATTGTGTCAAAGTCTGGTTTTGGATCAGAACACAAGTTTGTTTGCTCAGAAACTGTGCACATGTCTGTCCGGCCTGGCAATTGGGGCAAAGCCAGACAGTTCATTCTGAAGCAGGTAGAGCAGGGACTTGAACCAATATTCTTCCTCCCCTTCAGGTATCACTGAAACCAGACCACATTGCCCCATCATATACACAAGATCTTACTAAGTTTATTGAAACAAGATTAGAATTTATGGATTTTCTAGTCTTGTTAGAATTGTTTTTGAACTGCATTTATGACCTTGAAAAATTAGAGAATTGGTCTGAAATCAACAAAATGAAATTCAATAAAGATAAATGCAAATAAATACTCTTAGGAAGGAAAAAATCAAATGCACAAGTACAAAATGTGGAATAACTGGCTAGGCAGTAGTTATTATCTTTCTGGAACCAGCAGAGAAAGATGTAGAATTATATAAGCAGAAGGAGTTTGTGGAAACACAACTGACTGTTATGGTGGCTTTATTCTTCTGGCAGCAAAATTGAAACTATCACAAAAGTGAGGGTTTGCACTGGGGAAGGAGGGAAGCATATAGCCCCCTGAACATTTAAAGGGACATTCCTCCTCCTACTTTTAAAAACTTCCCAAGCATATATACATTGTTATTTATATGGCTAACACAAAACACTATGTAACCTAACTAAAAGTTGCAGGTAGCCTACTGAAGACTCTTTAATTGTGAAGGATAATTCTGCCCTGGAATAGCAGTTGACTAACTAAACAAGTCATAAATTCAGGTACCCAACTATTCTTTTTTCTCCCCTTTCTTGGGATAATAGCAGCAGTGTCCGAAGAACAGGAATGGACAGTGATAAGGAAATAGTCAAATTTAGGAGTTATAAAGGAAGGGGCCGGGAGGAAAGGAGAATTCGCTGAGGTCCAGGTAGGTCAGGAGACTCGGGAACCTCCCCTTTAAACATCCAAAGGCACATTCCATCACCATTCTGCACCTGCTCAGCCTATTGTTGAATGTTCCAGTCAGGGAAAAAATTCCATCATGCATCTCTTGGAAGAGGAAGGTGTTCCAAAAGATGCATGCGTCATGCACCTTTCCTGTCCATCCCACACTGATATTGGTAAGCAGCCCTTGTGATCCATGAGGGCCTGCAGCACCATGGAGAAATACCCCTTGTGGTTTATGTATTCCGAGGCACGGTGGTTGGGGGCCATGTTGGGGATGTGTGTGCCGTCTATCATGCCCGCTCAGTTAGGGAAGTCCATGGCAGCAAAGCCCTCCATGATGTTCTCCACATTCCCCAAAGTCACAACCTTCCATAGCAGGATGTTGTTGATTGCCTTGGCTACTTGTCTGAGGTCAGGCCCAACCATAGACTTCCCCACCCCAAACTGGTTCCCAATTGACTGGTAGCTATCTGGCATGGCAATCTTCCAGAGGGCAATTGCCACATGCCTCTGCACAGTCAGAGTGGGTCTCATGTGGGTATCCTGTCATCTCAGGGCAGGGGCGAGCCATTCGCCGAGTTCCAGCAATGTGGCTTTCCACATGAGTAAGTTCTGCGACCACTGCTGATCATCCCATCTCTGCATGATGATGCGGTCCCACTGGTCAGAACTCGTCTCCCGATGCCAGGCCCAGCATTGCACTATGTCCTGTGGATTGACTGGCATCTGCGCTAGCATAAGCGCCAAGGCTTGCCTGATCAGGGACTCAGTGCCATGCTGGGCTTCATCCTCTTCCTCTTCCTGGCAGAGAAACATGCATAGGTTTTCAAAGTACAGCACCGTGAGGCACACCACAACACCCTGAGCAGGACAATGCTTTCCAGCTCCCTGGGCTCCATGGTCACAGTGTTGTGGCATCCATGCAGGCAACCAGGGGATGAAAAGGCACAAGCACACTGTGTCCCCTTTATCTCACGTGAAAGGGAAGGGACTAGAGGAGTGCCTTAAGGGATACAGTCAATATGAGCCCCCTCTCAACACCCACTGCCGATTTTTGGACCCAGCTGACACCAGAAGCATAACCTAGACTACTGAGCTGTTCATGGTGCCTCACTATCTGAGCTGGCCACAGACTTCATGAGTACATGCTACTTTGGACAACATTCGATTCTTGCCCATAGTGAGGACACAGACCTTCGACTTCTCAAGATCGGGTGGTAGGAAATCGACAGTATTAGATTTGACCTTATCTCATAGTGTAGACATGCCCTAAGCATAGCTAAGGTCTGGAATGGGTTGCCAAAGAAGGTTGTGGAATCCCCTGTGTTAGAGAAGAAACAGGCGACTGAGGAGCGGATGGAGTAAATGGATCTGCTTTATTGCCCATGCACGTTTACCTCGGACATTCAACACAACATCCGAGTGGCAACAACCTGGTGCCAATCATACCCTTTTATCTATTTTAGTATGTTAATTCACACATCTATCACTACTTTTTTTAAAACCTTATTTAGTAATGTTAACCCCCATAAAATGAATATTAATAAATAGGTGATTAATACAATTATACCCACCCCTAATTACTTTTTACAGACTTTCTAATTAAATCAACACTTTGTACACTACAAACTTTCTAAATCAGCAGGTTACAAGGATTACAAAAAATTTAACCGTGAAGATATTTTATACAGCACCAATGAGGATAAGCAAAAGACACAACAAAATAAAGCACCTCCATACTTACCTGGTTTCTTAGGCTACAAGAACGAAGAGAAAGAACATGTTTATACATCAGAAAGGATAATACCAGTTTTGACCGGACTCTTAATCTAGCTTCCCAAACTACAAAAAACAAAAGGAAAAAGCATATTTAAAGGGTAATGCTGTGGCTGACCCCTGAACCACTAATGTAGAGCAATTTCAGACCCTTATTAATTTTTTTACATATTCCAACACCCCACATTGGAAGTTTTTAAGAATAAGTGAGACAAACACCTGTCAGGAAAGGTCTAGCTATACTTGCTTCTGCTTCTGTTCATGTAACTGGACTAGATGACCTCTTCAGGTCCCTTCCAGCCTTACATGTCTATTATTCTGTGATATTATTTCTAATAAAGAGACAGGACACAATGGGATAGATTCAGTGTTGCCTTGCACTTTGTGTAGTAATTTACACCTGTGCAAAGTGAGTATAAAATACTATCAGATCAGAGCAATACTATTTTACATCCATTTAGTGTTGGTGAAAATGGCTACACAAGATGAAAATCAACAGTGCTTAGAAAAATAATCAGTCTTTCTTTCAAGTTACTACAGTGAGAATCCTTCCAATATTTAGTATTTCTATTAAAAGGAATGTTCACTGTAGTTAATATGCCATTGAATCTATGAAAGATTTGAAGTAGGAATGAAACTGGGTCATGCCTCTGCAAAATCTAAATAAGGTATAATTAACTTGCCCATCAACTAGCAAAGATGTGATAATAGTTTGCAAACTGTTCATTAATTATGTACAATAACAGTAACAGGTACAATGCCGACTCCACAGCTGAAAGCAAGGCATGCTTTGCATGCAAACCTGCAATCTCTCTTATTTTGTCAGAATTAACCATTTCTTTTTTAAATGAGTAAAATGTAAATGAGGGTAAGAAACAATGGCTGGATTCTTTAAAGAGTCAGTAATTACTGACTCCCGATTCCTTTTTTGTTTAATTTTGTGAATTATGAAACATTGTTTTAAATTATGAAAAGTGTTTCATCAGTCATTTGGGAGCTGGCAAAACAGAATAGCAATGAGCTCCTTTCAATTGAAGCACCAGACTGGCTGCTGAAAATGTATGAGATTGAATGCCCAATCTGGTATTCCCTACACACCCCAAATTGCTATTGACTGGGCTTTGGGTGTGTAAAGAATGTAAAATGAGGCCCTGACTTTGAACTGGCAGATGGGATCCTGTGGCCATTGTTCTTTTCTCACAGAGATCTTGATCCTGCATTACTGAAGTCAATGGGAGTTTTGCCACTGACTTTAATGAAAGAGGGATCTCAATCAGAGTGTGGTGGTTCTACTCTAAGGGCGTGTCTGCACCTAAAGGTGTCTTTTAAAAAGTGTGTTAAAACCCTGTTGTGGATGCTCTCACTCAGAAGTGGCATTAATTCACTTTAGGTCACTTTAGTCACAGTGTCCACACAGGGGTGTAAGTGCGCTTTAAATTAATACCTTTAGTTAATTTGGTTTAACTTTCCTAAACATCCCCATATATGGAGTACAGGCATTTCAGGTTGCACCATCTAAGGTTTTGTCTACACTTGCAATTGATCAACAAAACTTTTTTTGTCATTCATGGGTGCTTAAGCACACACCCCTTTCCCCATAACAAAAGTTTTGCCACAGCAAGTGCAAGTGTAAACTCTGCTTGTTGACAGGAGCACTTGCAGAAAAAGCAAAAGCTGGTGTGGGAGCTAGAAATATTTTGTCTCCACAGCCTTGTCACTAAAATTTGCATAGTGTAGACATAGCCTAACTCAAAGGGTCAGCTCCTTGAGTTTTTTTAGAGACTTCAGTGGCATATAGAAATTATTTCCAAGGTTTGTTTGGCAGTAAAAACAAGGTGTGTGCTAAAAATATATGCAGACATAGTTTCACACTTTCTGGCTCTTGCAAATGTATAATTTTAAAGCCATATGCCAATTTTTTTATCAGTGGTTAAAAAGGATTTGTACAACAGTGTAATATTATTACACTTTGTAATTACACAGCCTAATTACATGATTATGTTTCTTTACACTAATAACACAATTAAATGCCATTTCAGAAATTATGAATACATTTAAATCAATTAATTTTTTTTTTAAATACTGGAATTGACACAACAAAAGTACATAAAAAGTATGTACCAAAGCTTTACAATACATAATACAATGTCTCACTGTAACTTTTTTGTAGTGGCTCCCTCAGTAATTTCCATTATCTTGTTTTATATGGTCTTTACCTTAGTTTTGTTGAATAAATATGCCATACAATTCTAAGAAGAGATCTAAATATAGAAATTATAAATAAACATAAGAAGGAGACAACTTGTGCTATATGTACTAGAATTACAGGACTAAATTTCATAATTGCTTATAAAGCCACTCTTTTGGGGTGAAACAGAAAAAGATCAGGAAGACTTTATCACTTCAGAGGATTGATAATGAAATATAGTAAGAGCATTTTACTATAAGGATGTTAAATTGTGTTTAAACAGCTAATTGAGTAGTCGATAAGGGGAGAAACTGCAGAGCTGCAGCAGGATTAGCTCCTGACCCTGGGAGCTAACCCCACTGTGGCTCTGCCTTTTAAATGTAGTAAGAACCAGGTGGCTCTTACTACATTTAAAAGGCAGAGGCGCAGCGGGGGACCAGACGCGAGCTGGCACTCAGCTGTCCTGGCTCGTGCCTGGTCCCACACTGTGCTGCTGCTCCCCTGCCACCTGAGGAGATGGTGCTGGGGGGAACATCTTATAAGCCAACTGCTTCCCTCTTGCTGCCTCTGATAGAGGAAGCAGTGTGGGTGAGTGAGAGACAGCTAGTCAAGTAGTCAACTACTCAACTAGTTGCTTACATCCCTATTTTACTTACTGGCTATTAATTGAAACATAGCCCAGGTTTGCAATGACTGAAATTATCATGTGATAGCTATTCTCTGGTTGAGTGAGATTAGTTTGATTGTCCAAATCTGGTTTCTAGTGATCATAGGTCCACATCACAGATAGTACAATTAGAGCTAATTAGCAATCATGTCAACAGTATCTGTAAAGAAACCAATGAGTGAATGGACATGGAAACCACACACTTGTTCCTGGGGGAGATTATGTGATCCTTACATCACATGGTATCTTCCTCTGTGATTAGCCCTGCTGTTTTCAATGGAGCTACTTACTGAGAAAGATATTATGCAGTGTGAGTAAGGATAGCAGAATCAGCCCCTTGCAGCTGGTTTCTTCAGGTGAGCAACGAAGCCCTTGAGAGCACACTGCAAAGAAGCTTGCACTGCTAACAAGTGTTTTTTGCCTGTTCTTTGGAGACCAGGTGTTGTTGGTCAGGACTGTCAAACCAAAACTTTCTGTAAGCACAGCAGGAACAGGGAAAAGTTCTAAAACCCAACAAGATTTCAGTGTTAAAGAGAACTTGATTGGCTCATTCATTCTCCCTCCCCTGTAAAGGAATAGCCTCACTAACGTCAGTATAGCAAATGAGTGGAAACAACACCTTTATTATTTTTATCTTCCTTTCCAATCCCCTTTACTTAAATCATTTTTAATTAAAGAGTGATATTAACACATCCTGGCACTCTCTTTTATGCATAGATTACAGTGCTGCAGCACAAGGGGTACCCAAACAGCTCCTTTCTAGCCACACTGACGATGCAGGGATTTCTCTAAATGTGCATTTCTTCTAGGGATTCTTTCCAGAACATTATGATTTTACATTGCATGTGGAATCAAGAATATTATTAGGCCTTGATAAGCAGACTTCCATTGGAAGTATATATAATCCCCATGGGCAGAATTGAACATGGGACCTCTAGAGCATTAGTGCATGAGCCTCTACCACATGAGCTAAAAGCCAGCTGTCTCTCAGCTAAGGGTGTAGAGCACACTCATCCTTCCACTCTGTAAGTGGTCTCTGTGCTACTAAATGGGACATTATATCCAGTAGGTGTATGGGTTACATGTAACCATTAGAAACTCAGCAAACATGTCTCAGGAGACATTATATCAGTGGTGGGCAACCTGCAGCCCGCAGGGATGTGCTGGCCACCACTTCCCACTGCTGCCATTGGCCAGGTATGGTGAACTACAGACACTGGGAGCTGCAGTGGGCTATGCCTATGGACAGTCAACATCAGCAAAATTTCTCGCAGCCTGCCAGCTGATTACCTGGTGGACCACATACAGCCTGTGGACTGGAGGTCTCCACCACTGCTTTATATTCTTTGCAAGAAGCTCCTTTTTTCCTGCAGGCATCACTGAAAGCTTCACCCAGGATAAGAGACAAAATACAGCTTCCCTGTTTTTGTTCAGTTACATGCTATTTGTTGTTTGCAGTTCATTCTGCATGTATCACCTCCAATTTATATGGCAAGACTGGCCAGACTTACTAATCATCTGTGCTGCATATGACAATCTTCAGAAGGCCTGCCATGGTTCAAGACTTCAACCTCCCTCCTGTGAAGCGCTGAGCTCCAGCAGGTGAGCTCCCTGGGCCTGAAGCCGTAAAACCCCTCCCCCTGACTGGGCAGAAGCCCTTCCCCCACCATCCCACCGCAAAGCAAAGCCCCTGCCCCGGTCTGGTAGGTGGAGAACAGGGGGCACGAGGGGCTCTGTATACTGCACTTTAACAGTAAAAGAGCTGCATGTGGCTCACAAGCATCAGTGTGGCCATCTGGGAAATATGGTTATTGTAAGGAGGATAAACAGTTCCATTTACACTTCTCCCACACACTCACGGGCAGTGTTACTCTGCAAAAGATGTCGTCTTTCTTTCCTCCATTCCTCTGCCTTCTCCAACGTATTTCTTTCTTACAGTTTACTCATCGTATTCATAAACTGGACAAGATATTCCTAGATTTTGTTTGCACTGGCAGACCTCATAAATCCAGGCATAAGTTGTAGCTCTTTCACTCACAAAGTGGATTCCCTTTTCCTGGCATTATGCAATACTATTGCATGATGACAATGAGGTTCAAACACTGGTTTCAGGCACATCCTACTGATAACTGGACTTCTAATTAATAATAATAATTTCCTGGACTATACCCTTTTAAATACATTTGGCCTGTACAGATAGTGGATTTAATTCTGATATCTCACCAGCTTGATTTCAGTGAAGTTATTCCCTATTTACATTGTAGTGAAATCAGAATCAGACTCCATGTCCTCCATGGTCCCATCATGGACCACTCCCAGCAAAATCTCTAACCAAGCTCTGTCGATTTCATTGGAGTTATAGCAGATCAAAAGCGAAATAATGCATTCGTGAAATAGTTCCACACATTAGGGTGCATCTACACAGCACCCTTAGCTCAAAATAAGCTACACAATTCGCGCTACACAAATTGCATAGCTTATTTAGATGCTATTTCAAAATAGCTTATTTCATAATTTGGCACTGTCTACACAGCGCCAAATTTCAAAATAACTCACTATTTCAAAATGCCCCTTAACCCTCGTGGAACAAGGGTTACCAGGACGTTGGAATAAGTCTCCCGTTATTTCAAAATCTATTTCAAAATAACAGGCTACTTCAATGGATGTGGAATAGCTATTTCGGGTTACTTCTGGTATCCCAAAATAGTTCCGCAATGTAGATGTACCCTTACAGACCCTTTAGTTCTTTCAAGTCTTCTAAGGCCAGCTTACTTTTCTTTTATTGGAATTAAACTTTTCTACTGAAAAATAAGGTCAAATACTGCACTGGCCTCTCTGGCTATGTCTACACTACCAGGTTACTTTGAAATAAGTTATTTTGAAATAATAACTCCTGAAATAACTATTTTGAAATAAGCTTATTCCTCTTCACAAGCTAGAGTTATTATTTCGAAATAACAGGCTTGGTAGTGTGGATGCTTGCCTTGTTATTTCGAAATAACTCCCCAGTGTTGACATGACCTACATGACCTACCGATTGCAAAGAAATTGCACAAGTGACATCAAAACACATGAATACACAGTATGCTGCTGTCTTAAATTGGAGCTGGGGCTTATTGCTGTTGTCTCTTCTGCTCCATCATTCATTCCAAGAGCATTTTGGTTAACCCCCATCCCATCCTCTTGGGCAAATGATATTAAATCCCACCTGGCAACATGTACAAAAAGGCTGCCATTCAAGTCTGCTCCTAGCACAGTAAATACATGCTAGATATAGTCCAAACTTACTCCTTTTCCTGAGATTTGCCTTTCTTGTTAACTCAAACAGTAATGCTACAGAACTCAAGACTTAGCTTGCTCTTCAACCTGGCTGTTTTCAAGATGTGGGTTTTTTTTCTCCCCATGAAGGACCCCCAGAATTCAAAAATATTGTCTTTTGGACAAAGGTAATAAGCATCGGCCACAGTAAATAATTATGTTTAGCAGACTGAGAGTTTAGAGAAGGAAAGAAATATGGAGTAGTCATAACACAAGCCAGGGACTAAGGTTTGCTGGCTGCATCTGATCCACTGACGGACACAAATGTCATGCTGTCTGAGAGAGAGTTGAAGTATGCATCAGATGCTGCTTAGAGATTACAGTTACAAGGAAAACTGAAAAATTAGTAGCACTGAAAAATTAGTACCATTGTCATATTTCCAAAACTACTTGCAGGCCCTTTTCAATTATTCAACAAACTGATCCTGTGCTTCTTCTACAAGCAAAGCTCACAAGCAAAGATTAAAGAGAACAGAATAGCTCCCTCAGTATTTGTTTCTTCAAAGGGTAATCTGCTGGGACATCAGTGCTAGAGGATGTGTTCCTCTATCCATTCACATGTGGCAAGCTGTGCAAACTTCTCCTCCTCTGCCCTGTTAATGTCTCTTGCAGTCTATCCATTGTGTCTATTAAATATGAATTCTGGCTTTTTCCTAAATGTATATTAACCTTACATTAACTTACTGAAATCCCTGGCTGGTTTGATAAAGTTGTGCTATAAAGGAAGTCTTCAGGGCCCATTTCTCCACAGTTTGGCACCTTAAAGTCATTTGCCCCTGCACAAAGTGGATCTATGACTATACTCTTATTTTAAAGATATAAATAGTGACATCAGGAGCAAGGAGCATATGGAATTTAGGCCAAATTCTTCTGTGGTTTGTTAGAGTTACTCTGATACACTCTGGTACTCTTGAAAGACAAATTTGGCCTTTCATTTCTTCAGCATCATAAAACTGTAATTACTCTTTCATGAACAGGACACACAAAGAATTGAATAGAAGACTCTGTTTTCAAATGTGGCATACCAAATTAATCCTTGGAATAAAACCAATGATATCAATGGAGTTACATCAAGGATATATTTGGCCTGTTGACTCAGGTTGATAAATCCATGACTGACAATATACCAAGTGATCTCCAAATGAATTTTAATTTTCCCACTATCCGCATAAGCTGTAGGTAGGTTAGGGATATTTTATATACATCTTGAAAGCAAGTTTCTAAACCAGAAATCTGGTGTGCAAACTGCTAGGTGTTGTTTTGACAAGTTTGCAAAAAACAAGATACGTTGTCATGCGATTTAATTTTTCAGTATGTAACTTTCATACTCAGAAAGACTGAATGCTTTGGAGCAAATGTGTACTGGAGCAAGTTAATCATTAAAACACAAAGCATACTGCTAAAGAGCTAGTGGTCCAGCTGACACCAAAGAGGGACTGCTCCACTGACCTTTTTGCTTTTCACAGCATTCACTACTCATGCTATATGAGTTTCAAACCAGCATGTAAGGTGCATACAGTGAACAGTAGCATTGCTTTTATACAATGCTAAAAATGCAGAAGAAATGTAAACTGATAGGAGGAAACATTTTATTTCCCCACTGCGGCGCCTTCCAACCTTGATCTAGCTATTCCTTACTATTCCTTTTTCTTTCTTTCTTTCTTTCTTTCTTTTTAAACAAATATTGTTTTAATATAGCCAAGGGAAATTAAAGAAAAATTCTTTCTTTTCTGCTTTTTAATAGCTTTAATCTTGAGGTCAAAACGTTATGCTGGGTATGTGGAAAATAAAATCAAACTTTACTGTCTTAAGATTTAGGAAAGCAAATTATTAATTTAAGACTCAGGGGAGGGAGGAAGAATTCCAACATTAGAACCAGTCTGAATCTTATCAAATACTTCAGGTCAGGAATGTAGAAAGATGATCTTAGATAGTAAAAAGCAAAGATCAGTTAGAAATCAATTATATTTTATATTTTTAGACAAGGGATTTACATTTAAATTTGGCTTACAATATTTTGTTTTTCTTGTTTTTAATCCCTTTGAAGTCAAAGCTAACCACTTTTTACAGAAATACGCCTAAAACTGTAGACCCTCAAAGTTATCTTTATGTGTATGTTCTATTACTGTTGTACATAATCCTTTTGATTTTATGTTTTAATCAAAAAATATTTGGAAAATGCACAAAGAAGTATATGTTCTGAGCAATTTGCTAGAACCAACAAAGAAATAAAAAGATGTTGTTGACTTCTGTTGGAGAGGGGGTTTGTGAATTACAAAGCCTTCCTAGATACTTTTCTTATAACCAAAGGACCAGTGCTTATTTAATTAAGTGTAATCCCCAGACTGAAGGAGCCCCAAGTATCATATGCCTAATGTAATAGCTTGCATCCTCACAGAAGTAAAATACTGTTGTTTGGTTTTTGATTTCTAAATAAAACCCTTTGGGTATGTCTACCTGCATGCTTATTTCGAAATAAGCTATTACAGAAGAAATACTCTGAAATAGCTTATTTTGAAAGAGCACATTTACACTACAGGGAAGCCTCAAAATTAGTCTGTGGCAGGCTTTCCTAATGTGGACATGCTTGATTTAGAGCCCCAGGAGGCACTGGGGAGTAATTACTTTGAATTGCCCTGGGGAGGAGCTATTATGAAATAGCAACAGTAGAGCAACCACACTACTGCTATTCCGAAATAGCTATTTCGAAATAGGCATTATTCCTCATGGAATGAGGTTTACAGAAGTCGGAATAAGTTATCTGTTATTTTGAATTTATTTCAAAATAAAGGAATTGTTGTGTAGACGCTCGCATTGTTATTTTGGAATAACAACCATTATTCCGAAACAACGCCGCTGTGTAGACACATCCTCTAAGAAGCAGAGAAATTATACAACTTTGTTTCTGCTGAAGGTTAAATTTAATTAGCTCCCACCCACGGCATGATTATCTGAGAGTTTTTAAGTAGTCACTTGGGAGCACGGGTCATCTTTTGTCCCATTCTTCTATCCTACTAATCAATATACATTCAATATTTCACTCTACCTCGGAAAGGGAAGTGTGCCAAGAAGACAATCTTCTGTTATTGCCAGCATAGAAGATTGTTGGAAAAAAGGAGAGAGAGAGAGAGAGAGAGAGAGAGAGAGAGATACTACAAGATTTATCTGCTCAGGTCCTTCAAGGCAGGGGACTATAGATGTGGGGGGCATGGGAGTCAGGGCAGGTTGCTAGGAGGTATGAGGGGGCTGAGGGCAGGGGTGAAGCTACAGGGGTGAGGACAGGTATTGGGGGCTCAGAGCAGTGTGTGAAAGATGTAGGGGGCTCAAGCTGGGGGGATCTCAGGTCACGGGGCTTAAGCCAGGGGACTGAGAGTTCAGGGGATGGGACTTACCAGAGTTAGAAAATATTAGTGTACTAAGTGATGGACATTGGGGTGGGTGTTATGCCATTCAGTCTTTTTTTTTTTTTTTTAAATTACCACAGACCTCAAAATTTTATCACAAACATGTTGCTGACTCTTGCAATTAGACCTTACACATTGTATATATGTAGTTAGTAGGGTTGTTGATTAATTGCAGTTAACTTATGAAATTAACTCAAAAAAGTAATCACTATATTAACAATTAATCATAGAATCATAGGACTGGAAGGAACCTTGAGAAGTCATCAAGTCCAATCCCCTGCATCCATGGTAGGACCATGCCTAGACCATCCCTGAAAGGTGTTTGTCTAAATTGCTCTTAAAAACAGATTCCACAGTCACCCTAGACAATTTATTCCAATGCTTAACCACCCTGACATGTAGGAAGTTTCTCCTAATGTCCAACTTAAACCTCCCTTGCTGCAATGTAAATCCATAGCTTCTTGTCCTGTCATCAGAGACTAAAGAGAATAATTTTTCTCACTCCTCTTTGTTACAACCGTTTAGGTTCTTGAAAAATGTGATCATGTCCCTTCTCAGTCTTCTCTTTTCCAGACTAAACAAACCCAGTTCTTTCAATCTTCCCTTATACAATCTTCCCTTATAGGTCATGTTTTCTAGACCTTTAATCACTTCTGGATTTTTTCCAATTTGTCCACATCTTTCCTGAAATGCAGCATCCAGAATGGGACACAATACTCCAGCTGAGGTCTAACCATAGGGGAATAGAACAGAAAAATTACTTCTCGTGCTTATTATACTCCAACTAATACATCCCAGAATGATGTTTGCTTTTTTTGCAATATTGTCACACTGTTGACTTATGTTTAGCACTATGACCCCTAATCCGCCACTGCTGTAGTAGTGGCAGCCAGATCCCCAGGCCCTTTAAATTGCCGCTGGAGCCCTAGGAGGCATGCGTTGGGTGGCACTAAGGGCTGACTGGGAGGGGAAGCGTGGCACAGTTGGAGTGGCACTGAGGGCTGGTTGCCCCAGCCCTGCGCCTTATGCCAGAGGCCCTGACTCTTCAGGGAGTGTGAAGCCAGCTCATCCTCCCCTCCCTCCCCCCCACCACCACCACCTTACCCAGGGCCCAGAAATTCTGTTGGATCTCTTGAGGACAAATGAAAAGTAGTACACTTAGGGAGAAATTATCAGTTGCACACATACAAAATGGGAAATGACTGCTTAGGAAGGAGTATTGCAGAAAGGAATCTGGGGGTCATAGTGGACCACAAGTATAAGATTTTGAAGTGCCTTTCGAAATCCAGGACAGATGAGGTATGGAGCATGCTTTCAGAAGTCATAAAAGAGCAAAATTTTGATGCAGAAACTACAGAATCTAAACCAGCAAAAAAAGGAAATCCACCTTCTGCTGGTAGCATCTGACTCAGATGATGAAAATGAACATACATTGGTCCGCACTACATTGGATTGTTATATATGTCCTCTGGAATGGTGGTTGAAGCATGAAGGAACATATGAATGTTTAGTGCATCTGGCATATAAATGTGATGCCAGCTACAACACTACCATGTGAACATCTGTAAACAAAAAGTGTGCAGCATTACCTCCTCCAAAATGTAACCAAACTTGTTTGTCTGACCAAACTTGCTTATCTAAGCGATTTACTGAACAAATAATAGGACTGAGTGGACTCGTTGACTTTAAAATTTTAAATTGCTTTATTTATAATCGGGATGTTAAAGACTAGTCAACTAGTCGACTATCCGATAAGGATTTGCTTATCGGATAGTCTTTTGACTAGTTGACTAGTCAATTTCCCCCCTCCCCCTTTGCTGCCTCTATAAGATAGAGGCAGCAAAGGGGGGGAAGGGGTACTTCAAAGTGGCAGCGCCACACAGCTGTCCTTCACTGCTGCTTTGAAACCCCAAGGCAACGTTTCAAAGGGGCAGCCGCTGCACAGCTGATCCACGGATCACCTGTGCAGAAGCTGCCCCTTTAAAATGCTGCTTCTGGTGTTTCAAAGGGCCAGTGGAGCCTGGGGTCAGCTGGGAGCTCCCCAGCTGATCCCAGGCTCCACGCAGCTCTTCCCCAGAACCCATGGCGGGTTCCGGGGAAGTGCCACACTGAGCCTGGGGTCGGCTGGGGAGTCCTCAGCTGACCCCGGGCTCCTAGTAGCATGCAGCATAGCATGGAGCCCAGGGTCGTCGGGGGACTCTGAGTCCCCCGCTAACCCCAGGCTCTATGGTTTTGAAATGCACGAGAGCCCCCGTTGAGGACTCTTGTGCATTTCAAAGCAGGCACCCGCATGCAACCCAGACTCAGCAGGACTTCCCACTGGCCCCAGGCTGTATGCGGAGTTACGCATTCCTCCTTTGAAATGTACAAGAGCCCCAGTGGCTAGTCGACTAGTCAATTCCATCGGCTAATCGACTAGTCAATTAACTGCATTTTAACATCCTTAATTTATAATGCAGTTCTTTTTTGTACATAATTCGACATTTGAAACTTCCACTTTCATGATAAAGAGATTGCATTGCAGTACTTGTATTAGATGAATTGAAAAATACTATTTCTTTTTTTTACAGTGCAAATATTTGTAATAAAAAATAAGCTGAGCACCACACTATGTGTTCTGTGGTGTAATTAAAATCAATATAAATGAAAATGTAGAAAGCATCCAAAATACTTAAAGAAATGGTATTCTATTATTGTTTAGCAGTGTGATTAATTTGCATGATTAATTAATTTTAATCGCGATTAAATTTTTAATTATTTAACAGCCCTAATAGAAAAAAGGGTTATTTGGACCCCCCATGTGGATCCTTAATATTATGTATGCTGTGTAAAGAACGAAATACATAACCATTATTTTGTTGATTCTCAGTCTGGGAGGGACTGAGAGGATCAGATCTGCCATGATCAACAGCAGAACCTGTTCACCAGTTAGAAAGTAAATAACTGAACTCATAAGCAAACCTACAGTTTAGCCCTCTCACAGATACCTTAGTGCCAGGGAGCCTTCAAAAATTGCCAGACTTATAATGCATGGTGGGGGGGTGGCTCGATGCTCTGAGACAGGGCAGGGCTTCAGGCAGAAGAGGTGGGGCTGGACAGTCAGCCCTCAGTACTGCCCAGACTGCACTGTGCTCCCTCCTCACCCAATCCACCACCAGGACCAGGAGGCCAAGGCTACCTCCGTGATTTAAAGGACCAGGTCTCTGGCTGGCATTGCTGTTGCCATAGAAGCAGTGTCAGCTGGGAGCTCCAGGCCCTTTTGACTCGCTAGCCCCAGGACAGCTGCTCTTTTTGTCCCCTCTGCTGGCAGGCCTATTCAGTGCTGAAAAGGAATAAAGAAAGGACACGGGAGGTTATGTATTGTGAGAGGCAAAGCTTCAACTAATGCATAACTTCCAGATTTCTTATGTTGGCCAATTTCACTTTGTGTGGGAACAAACTAGCAACGGTTAAACCTTTAAAATTAAAGTCCAGTGAAACCCTCAAACCTTATATTGGTAGTATGAATTCCTCTTGTACACTTAAATTCCAAGGGGAAATAGTTTAAATCTAATTTCAAAATAGGACAGTGAGAGCATGTCTACACTAGGAAATTATTTTGAAATAACTTCTTTTGAAATAATAACCCCCGAAATAACTATTTCAAAATAGCATGTCCATACTATAGGGAGCCCTCAAAATTATTCTAAGGCAGGCTTCCCTAATGTGGACATGCTACCTCATTTTAGAGCCCCAGGAGGCACTGTGGAGTAATTACTTTGAATGGCCCTAGGGAGGAGCTATTATGAAATAGCAACCGTGGAGCATCCGTGCTACTGCTATTCCGAAATAGCTATTTCGGAATAAGCATTATTCCTCATGGAATGAAGTTTTCAGATTTTGAAATAAGCCATCCATTATTTTGAAATTATTTCTGAATTGCTGTGTAGACGCTCACATTGTAACTTGGAAATAACTGACTTGTGATGTGTAGATGCACCCGTAGACCAGGGCTGAGGAAAGAGACTGGGATATTCTGTTGATGCAGGTCACCAGCACTGTATAATTCCCAACATCTCCAATACAGGGAGCCAAAGACTGAGCTTAAATAAGGTGCTAAAAAAGCTTAACTCTTTGTGCCTTGCATCCATCTTTTTGCTTTTCATTTTCTCAAGAATTCAACACTGTTCTGAGATGGAGTTCTTGCTCTTTAGGAGGTTCTTTCTTAATTTTTTTTCTTGTACTTGTTTAATTAAAAGAAAATCAGTCGCTCATGCTAATAGAGTCTATCCTCAGGCACCAGCAAAGAAGAAATTATGAATATTCATTTGTATGCTGGTACAACTGAGATGGAGACTCCATTGTGCTAACTTCTGTATAGAGTAAGAGACAGTTCCTGCCCAGAACAGCCTATAATCTATTCTGAGAAGAAAAGACAGAAAAGGGGGTGTTGCAAGGGATCTCATTTTATACTCTTTTTATAGGTTGACACCTAAGACCCTCTGAGAAAAATTAAGTGATGTATGCTAAGTCACACAGGAAGTCTGGTGCCTAGGCAGGAATGAAAATAATATTTTCTAAATCCCAACCCACTATCTTAACTGCAAAACCAACTTTCCTCTGTTGCTTTGATGCAGAAGGTTGTACTGATTGCTAGGGAGTGCCCTGCCAATAAGTTATCAGAAAATAATGTCCTCCATTTCCCTATTGTAGAAGTATTGGCAACAGTAAAGTGACAGCCAGTATCACAGAACCATAGAATGGTAAGACTGGAAGGAACCTCAGTAAGTCATATAGTCCAGTGTCCTGCACTCAAGGCAGGACTAAGTAATAACTAGACCATTCCTTTTAACTGTTTGTCTAACCAATTTTTCAAAACTGCCAGTGACAGAGATTCCATGATCTGCTTAGGCAATTTGTTCAAGTGGCTAGCTCCCTGATAGTTAGGAAGTTTTCCCTAATGTCCAAGTTAAACCTCCCTTTCTGCAACTTGAAGCCCATTGCTTTTTGTTCTACCCTCAAATATTAAGGAGGACAGTTTTTCCACCTTTCTGTGTAACAACTTTTTATATACTTGAAGACAGTTATATTCACACCTCAGTCATGTCTTACCAACACTAAACAAACACAGTGTTTCCGATCCTTCTTCATAGATCCTATTTTCTAGACCTTTAATCATGGAGAGGAAGAAGCTGCGGGGGGGGGAGAGGAAAAGGAAGGGAAGGCAAGCCAAGGGGACAGGGAACTCATGTCATGTCATGTTTTCTAGTGAAAGAAACTGGCAAAGTCCTGTACAGGCAGAAGGAGGGGAAAGTTTAAAGAATGAGTCAAAAGTGACAAAAAAGCAGCAGGGATTGCAGGTGTGGGATTCAGTTAAATTGAAGAAGTAGAGCTTCTTTAACTAGGTCAGTGGGAGTACTGAAGAAACAGCAGATGAATTTGTAATAGAGGAAGTCAACCAGGTTACTAGATGTCCACCAGAGACACTGCAGCATCAGAACAGGGGTTCAAGAAGCAGATATAAGGGATGAGCCATGGCTGAACATTGGTAGGATGCACCTGGGAGAGTGCTAGTCCAGAAAGTCATGGGTGGAAGACAGTGAAGCATGGAGAGAATCAACAATCACATCAGTGAAGGGAAGGAACGGGAAGGCAGGAAGGCAAGGGCTGAGAGCAGACAAAAGATTATCAATGCTGATTGACTGGATGCGACAGAGAGAAAAGGTGAGTGACAGGGCCTGGGCTGATAGGAATTGCTGAAAGAGATCAGGTGCCAGTTAGCAAAGGGGAAGTAGGCAAAGAGAGATCAGAGAGAGAGCAGTGCTTGGGGAAAAACAATTCATATGAACTGCCCTTTTGGTGAGTGGGAAAGATGAACCAGGCCTGGGTGGTGGATGAAGGTAGGGCTGGGGGCAAGCCCCAAGTCCCGCCTCTTCTGCCCAGGCCCCGCTCCCACAAGAGATAAGCCACCCATTCCTCAGCACCACAGAGGGGTGAAGCAGCATACAATCCCAGCCTCCCTAGCCCCAGCACCATTGGGATGAGGGCATGGACCCCAGCCTCCCAGGTCCCGGAGTATGGGGAAGACAGGCAGCACATGGCCCCAGCCTCCGCGGCCCCGGAACACAGGGAGGAAGGAGGGCATGCAGCTCCAGCATACCAGGGCAACATGTAGCCCCATCCTCGCTGGTCCCAGAGCACAGGGAAGGCAGGTACTCCGGGCATCAACACTCCACCCCAGTATACCAACAGTACGTGTTCTGGGGGCGGAGTGTGGGTGGGGCCAGGCTAACAGTTTGGGAAGGCAATGCCTTCCCCCATCCAATATACCTGCCACTCATGGAACTAGGGTTGCAAGTCAAGTGAGGTTAAGGAAAGGAAATGTGTAGCTAAGGGGTGGGCTGCATCATCAACATAGAAGCTGAAGATGGACAACATCAGTCCCTAAGTACTATCATAATAAACATAAAGATGACTGTCATCTAGGTGCTGTTGAGAGGCCTGTGTGAATTAAAATGTCTAAAATCTTTACACCAAAAGATGAAATTAAGGGCATGATTTTTTGGTAAAACCCAGCAAAATCAATGGAAATCATTCCATTGATATCAATGGTCCTGGGATCAGGCTATAAATTACTACTTGTCTACGTGTAATGCTAGGCATAGTGTGCAGTAGTGTTTTGTGGGTTTTATGGGGTCTAAGCATCCACCTCCTAATGCTCCCATTGACTGCAATTTGGCCAATGGGAGCAGTGAGGCAAGCCTCCAGGCAGTGTGTCTATGCTCTGCCATTCTCCTGGGGGCTTTCTCTCCCCACCAGCAGGAAGATGGTGCTGGTGCTCTTCTTGGAGTGTGAAGCCACCCCCCACACACACACTTTGCCCTGGGACCCGTGGTGGCTGGTGGTCCTGCTGGGTGTGGATGCGGGCTGGGGGTGGGAGGATCTGGCCAGGAGGGAGAGTACAGTAGCTGGCTGGGGTCTTGGCACGGGTGTGTGTGAGGGGGTAAACTATCTTACTTCTGGGATGAGGAGTCTCTACATTATAATGTTCAAACACATTTTTCCCCCAATTAGGAATTCTGTTAAAATTTTTAACTTCATCTCTTACTATAGCTATTTCTTTTATGTTTCAGAAGGGTAGCCGAGTTAGTCTGTAACATGAAAAACTTAAAAAACAACAAATAGTCTGGTAGCACTTTAAAAACTAACAAAACATGTAGATGGCATCATGAGCTTTCGTGGGCACAGCCCACTTCTTCAGATGACCGGAGTGTTTCTGAACACTCTACATGTTTTGTTAGTCTTTAAAGTGCTACCAGACTATTTGATAATTTTTAAGTATTTCTTTTATGTAAGATAGCTTTCATCCAATCATGTGCAGCAGCAGTCAAAAAAAAAAGCAAACAGAATGTTAGCAATTATTAAGAAAGGAACAGAGAATAAGACAGAGAATATCTTAATGCCTATGTATAAATCCATGGTATGTCTACTTCTTGAATACTGTGTGCAGCTGTGGTCACTGCATCTCACAAAAGATCTCTAGGCATTAGAAAAAGTTCAGAAAAGGGCAACAAAAATGATTAGGGGTATGGAATGGCTGCTATATGAGGAAAGATTAATAACACTGGGAGTTTTCAGTTTGGAAAAGAAACGACTAAGAGTGGATATGATAGAGGTCTATAAAATCATGATAGGTGTGAAAGTGAATAAAGAGGAGTTTTCTCCTTCCCATAACACAAGAACTAAGGGTCACCAAATGAAATTAATAGGTAGCAGGTTTAAAACAAACAAAATTAAGTACTTCTTCACACAATGCGCCATCAACCCGTGAAAGTCCTTGCCAAAGGATGGCATAAAGACAGGCTTCAAAAAAGACTTTGATAAATTCATGGAGAATAGGTCCACCAATGACTATTAGCCAGGATGAGCAGGGATGGTGTCCCTAGCCTCTGTCAGAAGCTGGGAATGAGTGACAGGGGATGGGTCATTTGATGATTACTTGCTTTTTTCATTCCCTCTGGGGCACCTGGCATTGGTGACTGTCAGAAGATAGATACTGGGCTAGATGGAGCTTTGGTCTGACCCAGTATGGCCGTTCTTATGTTCACATATAAAGAGGAAGGTATTATTGCTTATGTAGTCCCTTTACTAAAGGGGCCTCTGACTTTTACTGGAGGATCCTTTGTGTGCCAATCTAGTCCTGAGACTACAACTCCCATGAGCCCTTGGGGAAAAAGGGGGGAACAGTGCTGCTTCCGGGCTTGGCGGACAGAGAGTTAGGCTAGGCTCCATTTTTGGAGAGAGGAGCCAGGCTGCTGGTCTGGAGCATTTTCCAGACCAGGAGCTGTTGTGTTGCAGCTAGAGTCTGTTACTGCTAATCTAGCAGGATGCTTCAAGGGCTGTTGATTGTCCCTGGAGGGGAGAGATCCTGGCTGTGCCTGTTGCTGGGAAGAGTTTACATAAACCTACACAGGAGGTGACTGTGAGTAACTGGGCTGTTTGGAAAAGTGCTGCCTGGGACGGAGCACAAAAGACAAACTGACTCTGGGTGCAATGAGAGCCAGAGTGATCTGCTCAGGGAACCAGAGCTGTTGGCGTTTGGTGGGGCCTGCTTGCTCCAGGGCAGAGGGATTTTGCAGCTGGCTGCTCAGCTTGAACTGACATACACAGAACCTGCACAGTGCTGTCTCCACTACAGCTGCAGACCTTCAAGGGTGCCCACACAAGCAAGACTCTGAATCCAAAGGAGTGCACACTCTGGGGTGGGATAAATGGTGGCAGTGCAAATACCAGATAAATAAGTTTCCTTTCTTTCTGTGTACTTTTTAATTGATTTTGTTCACTTTTAATCTGTTAAACCTGATTTCTCTAAGTTGTTAAGTAAAGGTGTGTTAATTCTAATGTAATCAATTAGATATATCTTATTTATAATCGTTGTTTTGGAGTTAGTTCTAGGTTATTACTGGAATCATTTTATTTCCTGGAGGCTCTGGAAATATATATGTTCCTCATATATATTTGTATAAATCAGGAGTGATTCCACTAAAGTCAGCGGAGTATAAGATGTGTCAAACTGATGATGGTCATTTAATGAAAGTAGAATCAGGCCCTTTAATTTGTTTTTGTGACAACTCATCAGATCTCTTTCTTAAACATATCTTAAAATCATTTGTTTTCTTCTCTGATCTGTTTCCTTACACATATATCCACTTTCAAGAAAAAAAGTCAGGAAAGGTTTGTTCCTCTAATCACATTAAAAGAAAGGTTGTACAGACCAGACCGCCTTCTCTTCACAATTGTACAGATCACCTCCTCTTCCATTTGCAATGGCACAGTATCCCTAGGATGGCTACAGCAGTTACTTTCACAAAAAAGTAATACAAGGGAACTATGTGATGCCCTTTTAGCCTCTTTTTGTGTGATTTAGGACCAGAAAACAAGGTGGCGACCTAGCATCATGAGACAAACAACTGAACGTCCAGCAAGTGCTCTGCATACCACTGAGGGACAACAAACACAGTGTGAAAGCCTCTGATATGCTAGAGTGGTGTTTCTCAAACAGCCCATTGCAATCCTCAGGTGTCACAAAAGGCAATCGGGATCACAAGGAACTGAAAATTTCACTACCATCTAAAGCAAAGAAAATGTTCTCCTGCTCCTCACACATCCTTACCCTTCAAGAGTAGATGTTCTCCATCAATCTCTTGAAGCATCCACACAAATTATGCAGGTTTATAATTGTTAGCACTAAGCTGTTTCAATCTAATTTGCTTTTTATTATTTGTCTCTTACCAAGGCTAAATGTATTAAAATATGAAATGCAGTTCCATGATGTGATCACTTTTCCATTGGAGAGGCCAAGTGTAGAAGTCAATCTCTGCTAGCATTTTACAATGAGATTGACAGTGTAAAGGAATCAGAAATAGGCACCATCCGTTTCAAAGAAGGTGGAGATTATTGTCTTGCTGCAGCTGACATCAGAGGCACTTTCTTTTCAGCCTTTGCACTCTTTAAGGTAAGTTGCTGTAGGTTGAAAAATTTAAAAATATACTAGAGAACATGTGTCAGATGCGATAGCACCACCCAAGTACAATGTAGCAATTAAGAGGCTGGAGGGATTGACTCATGGAGAAAGATTACAAGAAATTGCATACATTTGCCAAACAATGATTAAATGAAGATATAACTCTTCTAGACCCTTGACCAAGAGGAAGAAGAATTATTTATGGAAGGGCCACAGGAAGATAAATAGGAACAGAGTGCAATTGAGAAAAGAAAAGGCTAGACGTATTGACAATGGTGAAACGGGTTAGAGTGCAAAAAAGTTTTTCAAGGGAAACTGTTTAAGCGCCATTGTGGGAATCATTTAAAGCCAGCTTGAACTAAGCTTTAGAATTATTTAGTGAAGGGGGGGCAAGAAATAACAGAAAATGTGGAAATGGCAGAGATGCTTAATGCTTTCTTTGTTTCAGTTTTCACCAAGAAGGTTTATGGCAGTTAGACATCTAACATAGTGAATGCCTCTGATAATAAGGTAGGATCAATGTCCCCGGTAAGCTGAGTGTGTGGGTGGCAAATGCTGCCCAGATGTTTAGCAAAGCCCCCATAGCCAAAAGCATGTTTCTACTGATGGTGCACATCTGCACATGCACCTCAGTGCATATAACAAAATTTATTCCACACATGGATGGAAAAAAAACTAGAGGGAATATTGGGTAGGATCAGAAGCTAAAACAGGGCTAGAACAAGTTAAAAATTACTTAGGCAAGTTAGATGTGTTCAGGTCACCAGGGCCTGATGAAATGCATCCTGGAATACACAAGGAGCTGACTACGGAGAGATCCAAGCCATTTGTGATTATCTTTGAAAAGTCATGGAAGAGGGGAAAGATTCCAGAAGACTGGGAAAAGGTAAAAATAGTGCCAATCTATAAAAAGGGACATAAGAAAAACCTGGGTAATTACTCACCAGTCAGATGACTTGAGTACCCGGAAAGATAATGGAGCAAATGATTAAATAGTATTGATTTGCAAAAACCTAGAAGATAATGAGGTGATAAGGAGTCAGCATGGATTTGTCAAGAACAACCTGATAGCTCTCTTTGTCAGCAAGTGCACCATTTTGGGAAGGTAGGAGGGGCAGCAGCCGTGCACTCCGGGACATGGCTTGCTTTTCATCCCATTCCTCAGACTATCAGGGAGTGAGGGGAAAGTGCTTGCATTCCGTGCATGCCTCTCAAACCTGGTGACACCAGCCAGGTGTGAGAGGCATGCTCGGAATATGAGCACTTTCCCCTCACTCCCTGATAGTCCAGGGAACAGGATGAAAAGGAAGCCGCGTTCCAGAGCACGTGGCTGCTGCCCCCCCCCCTTCTGAAATGGTGCCCTTGTTTGTCAGGCTAATAAGCCTTGTAGATGTAAGGAAGCAGTAAATATGATAATCTTAACTTTTAATAAGGCTTCTGATACTGACTTGGTTGTATGACCTCATTAACAAACTAGGGAAATACAACCTAGATGGAGCTATTGTAAGGTGGATGCACCATTGGTTGGAAAACCATAAACAGAGAGTCATTATGAGTGGTTCACAATCAAACTGGAAAGGCATACCTAGTGGGATCCTACAGGGAGCAATCCAGGGTCTGATTCTGTTCATATTAATGATTTAGATAAGGGCAGAGTGGATAGATTTATAAAGTTTTTGGATGATACCAAGCTGTGAGGGGTTGCAAGTGCTTTCAAGAATAGGATTATATTTCAAAATGATCTGGGCAAACTGCAGAAATGGTCTGAAGTAAATAAGATAAAATTCAATAAAAACAAAGTTCCTTTTTAAGTGGAGTACTATCAGCTGCATACATACAAAAAGGGAAATGACTGCCTAGAGAGGAGTACTGTGGAAAGGGATCTGGGGTCATAGTGGACCACAAGCTATATATGAGTCAACACTGTTGCAAAAAAAAGCAAACGTCATTCTATGACTTAGTAGCATGTGTCTCATAGGTAAGACACAAGAAGTAATTATTCCATTTTACTCCATGCTGATTAAACCTCAGATGAAGTATTGGGTCAAGTTCTGTGCAGCACATTTTGGGAAGGATGTGGACAAACTGGAAAAAGTCCAGAGAAGAGCAAGAAGGTCTAGAACACATGACCTCTGAGGGAAGATTGAAAAAAATGAGTTTGTTTAATCTGGAAAAGAGAAGACTGAGAGGGGGCATTATATTAGCTTTCAAGTACACAAAGGGTTGTTACAAGGAGCAGGGAGAAAAATGTTGTTCTTAATCTCTGAGGATAGAGGAAGAAACAATGGGCTTAAATTGCAGCAAGAAAGATTTAGGTTGGACATTAGGAAAAACTTCTTTACTCTCAGGGTAGTTAAGCACTGGAATAAATTGCTTAGGGAGGTTATGACTTCTCCATCATTGGAGATATTTAAGACTCGGTTAGACAAACCTAGTCTTAAAACCTGAAAAGGATGGTCTAGAAAATGGTGCTTGTTCCTGCCATGAAGTGCAGGGGACTGGACTACATGACCTTTTGAGGTCCCTTCCAGTCTTATGATTCTATGATTTGATAACTACACTGTAGAAAATTCTGCTATGTTGGCAGAGGTAGAGAGCAAGATGGATACCTCCTCCTCTAATTTCTCTGGTTTCATGATTTATTTTAACATTTTATTCAAAAACTACAATTGTTCTCCTCACATGTAAAAGTATTGTGGAGTAGCTACACTGAAGTCAATTAAGCTATACTTGTGAGAAGCACATGTGTCAGATGCTATGGCACTACCAAAATACAACGTAACCAATAAGAAGCTGGAGTGATTGCTTCATACAGAAAAATTACAATAAGTTGTGTGACTAAGGATATAGATCTTTTATACATAGTAACACCAAGTGAAATACATTCAAAAATGTTTCACAGTTAAGAAATGGGACACCACAGATGTACTTTTTTGAACCAAAATACCAAATCCTTCTAGTGGTTCCATAGCTGGATAGACTCCCCATGTGTTTCTGCTGCACAAGGATTATAGGCAGTTGCCCTCAGGATACACACGCATATCCACCTGCTCGGTGTGTTCTAGAGAGGGATCCTCAATGGAAACATACATTCACAGAATTTAAGGCCAGAAGGAACCATTAGATCATCCTGTCTGACTTTTGTATACCACAGGCCACTGAATTTCACCCAGTTACCCCTGGACTGAGTCCTCTGACTTCTGTTTAGCTAAAGCATATCTTCAAGAAAGGCATCCAATCCTGATGTGAAGAGATAAAGAGAGGGCAAATTCACCACTTCCTTTGCTGAAGGTACTTAGAGACTGTAGTCATCACCTCCTGACTTTTTTTTAATAAGCTTAGCAGATTGAGCTCTTTACATCTCTCAGTATAAGGCATTATCTCCAGCCCTTGAAATCATTTTTGTGGCTCTTTCCTGCACCCTCTCCAACATCATTTTTTGAAGTGGATATCAGACCTAGATGCAGTATTCAGTACTGGCCTTATCAGAGACAAGATTCAAGTCTCACCCACCTCTCCTATTTATACATTTACAGATTATATTAGCCAAGAGGTGCCCAAACTTTTCCTGTTGTGCCCCCCCCCTTACCAGTAATGGAATCTGTCTTCATTGACATCCCATCCTCCATTACTGCACAGCCAAGGCTTTCTTAGCAGAGGATCTTAGGCTCAAGGCAGAACTGGGGCTGGAGGAGAAGCTGAAGTAAGAATAGAGCTGGCCTGGGGAGCAGAGAAGGAATGAAGGCAAAGCTGGGCTGCAGGTGGAGCAAGGGGTCAGAGCTAACTCTTTTAGGAGTGAGGTGGATCCACGCTTTGAGAGGGTACAAAGAATGCTGTTGCTTAGAAGCCTAGCTTCTATGTCTTGGTCACATACTCAGAATCAAACTGGTCATTAGGTTTAGGGTTGGAAAAGTATTATCCCCTAAACATGCTTGGCAGGGACCTGGAGAAATATGCACTTTCCTTTACTGCATGGGACAAGGTTCACTCTGCTGGTATCATCTAAGCATAGTCCCTCTAATCAATTCCCCACCATTGCAGGGGCCTTGGACATTGACAGCACCTCAGTCTTTCCTGCTCTAAAGCTATGGCATGCAACAGCTTGGTCTCTTGTGGTCTAACTAATGTCACTGGGATCAATACAGGGATATCTGTATGAACCTGAATGGTTTGTGATCAGCAGGAGGTGAGATGGATGATCTAATGGTCTTTTCTGACATTAAATTTTATGAAGCTATGAAATTTGTGGGTGCAAGTTAGCCTGGTCTACTGATTTAAAATGTTTATCTCTAGTAGATGTTGTCTAACATCCTCCTCATTTATTAATGGACTGGAAAGAACTTTATCATCCTTGTGTAAGAGGAGTACATCATCCTGCTTCTTTCTAAACACAGAACAGAAATATTTATTGAACACTTCTGCCTTTACTGCATCATTAACAATTTTACCATTTATTGTTAGGATTTCTTTTGTTTGTAGCATACTTTAAAAACTAGTTATTCTCCTTAGCCCTGCCAGCTATGGATTTTTTTCCTTTATAACTTTAGCTTCCCTTATTAAATATAGAAAACTCATAACTTCTAATTTATATTGATTGTTATTTAATTTCCCTTTTCCCATTTGTTAGCATACTGCTTTTCTAATTCTTACTGCTGCCTTCACTTCATCTCGGAATGAGGAGGAACCCAAGTTATCCTCTCTCTTGACTGTGGAATTGTGGCTTTGTTGCTCTGAACAGAGACATGGAGCCGTGCAGAAGCTCTGCCAGTTCTTTGGTTGCAAAGGGTTTCCAGTTACCAATTGCCAGCCATGCTGCACTTAGGATCTACCCTGCATCTCAGAGCAAGCCATTGGCAGAACAATGGGATCGCACATTTCCTTGTGTTTTACAGTGGACGCTCTCCAATGAGCTGAGATTTACCTTGCACAGAGCTGGATGTTAATTTTCAGTTCATTTTCACTTTCATTGTCTGCCTGTGAGAAAGCTGCCACTGTGGGATATAATTAGGTGTTGATGACCACAAAAATTATATAGTTAAACAAAATCATTGTGTTTAGACAGGCAATAAGGCTAGCTTCTTAACAATCTGTTCTACTGTATATTTAGCTGTGACACACTGAGTTTGTTTCCCAGACCTGAAGAAGATCTCTGTTTAAGCTGCAAAGCTTCTCTCTCTCACAAGTAGAAGTTGGTTCATTAAAATATATGACCTCACCCAGCTGTAAGTTACATTATTTGTCTATGAGTGTTGGCTGTTACTAACAATGAAATTTCTCTTTAGTCTGCAGATGCTACTTTGCTTATCATTGCTCAAAATATTTTATCTTGAAATTTTGTCGGAAATCTGCACCTTTTAGAGGTTGACCAAATGTAATCAAGTCTGTATTTCTCTTGAGGAGATGAAGAAAGGCATCAGCTGTATCCAAATTACAGAACCAGCTGTACAGATATAAGACACAAACCAAGCTGGGTGACTGGATACTTCACCCTCAGCCGCATGGGTGTCAGGTGTGTAAGGCAGTGGAAGGCTCTGCCTTCCCAAAGCACCAGGCATAGCCCCACCCACAGTCTGCCCTCAGAATGCCTGCTGTAGGCATTCTGGGGCAGAGTGTTGCTGCCCTTAGCACCTGCCCTCCCCGAGCGCCAGGGCTGAAGAGGCAGGGCTGGGCCAGGCCACATAATGCGTCCTCCTCTGGGGCTGGGGATGCTGGGGCTATGCTGCACGCTCTCCATCCTCTTTCAGGGCTGGGAAGACTGGGGCTGTGCCACGCACACTCTGACCTTCTCCCTCCGCAGGGCTGAAGAAGCTGCACTACACTGGGTCGCACACCTTCCTCCGGGGCTGGGGAGGCTGGAGCCATACTGCATGCACTCTGCCATCCCTGGAGCTGGGGAGGTTGGGGCAAGGATGTGCCCGCCTGCTCCCCTCCTCTCCCCGTGGTTGGGAGGGAGTGTGCACACAGCAAGCTGCCCTGCCTCCCCATGGGCAGGGTCACTGAAGAAGAGGTGGGGCTGGAGGCAGAGCTGGGGCCTTGCCTCCCCCAGCCGTGCCTTTACCAACCGCCCATGCTGAACCGTCTATTTACACATTCTACAGTTAGCATCTTAAATTGCTGCATGTACAGATGGCCTGGCCCACTGACAGCAGGAGCAGAGAGGGTAACCATCCGAAAGTCTAATGACTTGAAAGAACTCAGGGTCTCCAGCCACCGCTGCTGCTGCTGGAGTGCCATGCAGTGCACTCTGGTTGGCTCTCAGGGCTGCCCAAGGAGTCGGGGGCATGTTGTGCTCCAGGAAGCACTGATGGCTAGCTGCCCAGGCTCCAGCTCTTTTGCCTGAGGCCTCGCCCCTTCTAGGAGTACAGAGCTGCCCCCACTCCCATTGCCCAGGTCCCAGCAAGTCTGTCAGCTCCCCATAAATGCCCCTAAACACATTCAGGCAGAAGAATGCCTGGGGCTATGCAAGTAACTACACGCTTTCATTTGCTATCAACATGCTCAACTCTGCTCCCATTTATACCCACGAAGCCCCATTGAATTCACTGAGAGTTGTGGCCCTATGCCAAGGCTGATTTTGGTTCATTCGTTTACCTTTAAGTTTTTATAAATAATTTCTTACTGTGTTTGCTAATTATAAATGCTCAGCATGTGGAGAATGTTCTGGAAGCTGTAGTGTCATAGGTGGAATGATTTTCCCATTGTATGGGAAAGGGAGTAGGCCTGGCTCATTCACCACCCTACCAGTCTGGGGTTGCCAAGAGAAATCCACTGAGAGACATTCAAGCTACTCTTTTGCAAAAGTGGTAGCAAGGTTTGCCAGTGAGCACACTGCCTACAGCATCCCTGCTGGCATTATGCCTGCTCCTGCCCTACATAGCCACAGAGCCTGAGTTTGTGAGGTGCTGAGTGCCATCAGCTCCCATTGGATAAGTTGCTGGCATTCATCAGCTCAAAGGATCAGTCCTCTCTGCTTCCAGGAGTCAGGTAGCACAAAGAATATACTAGTCATGTACTAGTTATGTGTGTGTCAGTGAGCGGCAATGCACGCCAGTGGCTAGTCCACACAGAGGATAAGGGGCCTATCAGTAGTGTTAGCTAAAGGCATTCTTCTTAGCTTAAGGGACAGAGAAATGTGTTTTTAAGCTAATGGCAGCCTTGGCTTTCCAGCTATGTATGGGATTTATCTAGTATTGGTGTCTAACAGATTTTAAACCAGTGTAACTCCTGATTTATACCAGTGTGAGATCCAAATCAATCCCCAGGTCCAGCCTTTAGCACACTGATTTACTGTGGTGTGTCTCTGGTTCCAGGAACCTTCAGTTGGCCTTCAATGTTTTTTTTTTTGCCAAGCTGACTGTCCTAGGTGAGCCCTCTTTTATACAATAATTTTGTTTTAAAACTGATTAGTCACGATTCCCTTCAGGTCTGAATTACAGATAACATGGAGATGTGTAATGCTAAAATCCTTTTAGATTAAAAATGCCATATTAGCTGTTCCACAGCAGCTCTTTTCTAATCATGCTATATTCTGCTATAAATTACTCTATAGATTTGTAAAGCATGACTTAGAAGCATTATATGTCCTATTAGCGCTTTAAAATTAATTTGCTCTTGAATATGTCCATGTATGAATGAGTTTGGCATAACCCTTTCAATTTTATGCTCCACTACAGAATGTGTATGAAGTACAAACTGTAAATCAACCTCTACATTTGCGGAGATGGCTACTCAGCTATGAAAAGAATCTATCCAACTATTTTAAAGACGATTTAGATGCAAAAATAATAGTGTGTGCAGTGGAGTTAATGTGCAGGCCTGGGACATTCAAATCTAAAACACTGCAATTAGTGAAGTCCCAGCAGGGTGCAACTTCCTATATACTTTGACAAGGTGGCAAAATGGCAGGTAGAAATGATGTGGAGGCAGAATTAGATCCCAGTCCTGCCGTGGGCTTCATATCAGTGGACCCCAACATTCACATGGAGCCCAGGTAAAATCAGCGGGCTCATATGAAACATTGTAGGACCGTAATAGATATGTAGCCGTGTTAGTCTGGTCTAGCTGAAACAAAAAACAGGACTATGTAGCACTTTAAAGACTAATAAGATGGTTTATTAGTGATGAGCTTTCGTGGGCCAGACCCACTTCATCAGATCAAATTGTGGAAGAAAATTGGCATGACCATATATACCAAAGGATACAATAAAAAAAATGAACACATATGAAAAAGACAAATCAAATTTCAGAACAGAAGGGGGAGGGGGGGGGAGGTAAATGTCTGTGAGCTAATGATATTAGAGGTGTTAATTGGGGAAGCTATCGTTGTAATGGGTAAGGTAATTAGCGTCCTTGTTAAGACCTAGGTGTAAAGTGTCAAATTTAAGCATGAATGACAGTTCAGAGGATTCTCTTTCAAAGACCTTTTAACACTAGACTTGAAGCAGGATGCAGGTAATCGGGTCGTTGAGACAATGCCCTTTCTGGTTGAAATGGCAAGAAACTGTTTTTTCTTTGTGATCTTGTCTAATATCTGTTTTGTGTGCATTGATTCTTTGGCGAAGTGTCTGAGACGTTTGTCCAATGTACATAGCAGACAAATTGAAAGAGCCAGACGAATACCCAGAAACCATCTACTTCAAGACAGACCCAAGAAAACCAACAATAGAACACCACTTGTCATCACCTACAGCCCCCAACTTAAACCCGTCCAACACATTATCAATAAACTACAACCTATACTGGAACAGGATACTAAACTCCGAGAGGCTCTGGGAGACAGACCCATAGTCTCCTATAGACAACCACCTAACCTCAAGATGATTCTTACCAACAACCACAGGACATACCCCACTAACACCAACCCTGGAACTTTCCCTTGCAACAAACCCCGTTGCCAACTTTGTCCACATATTCACTCTGCTGATACCATTATTGGACCTAACCAATTGAGTTATAAGATCAAGAACACATATTCCTGCTCATCCAGAAATATAATTTATGCTATCATGTGCCGACAATGTCCATCTGCTATGTACATTGGACAAACGTCTCAGACACTTTGCCAAAGAATCAATGCACACAAAACAGATATTAGACAGGATCACAAAGAAAAAACAGTTTCTTGCCATTTCAGTCAGAAAGGGCATTGTCTTAACGACCTGATTACCTGCATCCTGCTTCAAAGACCTTTTAACACCAGACTTGAAAGAGAATCCTCTGAACTGTCATTCATGCTTAAATTTGACGCTTTACACCTAGGTCTTAACAAGGACGCTAATTACCTTACCCATTACAAAGATAGCTTCCCCAATTATCACCTCTAATATCATTAGCTCACAGACATTTACCTCCCCCCCTCATCCCCCTTCTGTTCTGAAATTTGATTTGTCCTTTTCATATGTGTTCATTTTTTTGATTGTATCCTTTGGTATATATGGTCGTGCCAATTTTCTTCCACAATTTGATCTGACGAAGTGGGTCTGGCCCACGAAAGCTCATCACCTAATAAACCATCTTGTTAGTCTTTAAAGTGCTACAAAGTCCTGTTTTTTTGTTTCATTGTAGGACCGGGCCTTCGTTTGGAGAAAAGCGATCTATGTTGGCTGATTCCAAGTGTCTGCTTCTGAGAGGTGGTAAGCAGTGAGCACCTTCCGCTCCCGGCGAGGTCATTGACCACAATGTGTCATTGAACAGGAGGGCAGTTAAGGGAGCTCAGCACCTCTCCAGATAGGGCCCTGAGAGAATCTAGGGGAATAACATTAAAAGGAAATGCTAGGAGTCTACTACAGGCCACCTACCCAGGTGAAAGAGGTGGGTGAGGCTTTTTTTAAACAACTAACAAAATCATCCAGAGCCCAAGATTTGGTGGTGATCGGGGACTTCAACTATCCAGATATATGTTGGGAAAATAACACAGCAGGGCACAGACTATCCAATAAGTTCTTGGACTGCATTGGTGACAACTTTTTATTTCAGGAGGTTGAAAAAGCTACTGGGGGGAAGCTGTTCTAGATTTGATTTTAACAAATAGGGAGGAACTGGTTGAGAATTTGAAAGTGGAAGGCAGCGTGAGTGAAAGTAATCATGAAATCATAGAGTTCACAATTCTAAGGAAGGGTAGAAGGGAGAACAGCAAAATAGAAACAATGGATTTCAGGAAGGCGGATTTTGGTAAGCTCAGAGAGCTGATAGGTAAGGTCCCATGGGAATCAAGACTGAGGGGAAAAACAACTGAGGAGAGTTGGCAGTTTTCAAAGGGACATTGTTAAGGGCCAGAAAGCAAGCTATTCCACTGCATAGGAAAGATTGAAAATATGGCAAAAGACCGCCTTGGCTTAACCACGAGATCTTGCATGATCTAAAAATAAAAAAGGAGTCCTATAAAAAATGGAAACTAGGACAAATTACAAAGGATAAATATAGGCAAACAACACAGGAATGCAGGGGCAAGATTAGAAAGGCAAAGGCACAAAATGAGCTCAAACTAGCTACAGGAATAAAGGGAAACAAGAAGACTTTTTATAAATACATTAGAAGCAAGAAGAAGACCAAGGACAGTGTAGGCCCACTGGTCAGTGAGGAGGGAGAAACAGTAACAGGAAACTTGGAAATGGCATAGATGCTTAATGACTTCTTTGTTTCGGTCTTCACCGAGAAGTCTAATGAAGGAATGCCTAACATAGTGAATGCTAGTGGGAAGGGAGTAGGTTTAGAAGATCAAATAAAAAAAGAACAAGTTAAAAATCATGTAGAAAAGTTAGATGCCTGCAAGTCACCAGGGCCTGATGAAATGCATCCTAGAATACTCAAAGAGATGATAGAGGAGGTATCTGAGCCTTTAGTCATCATCTTTGAATAATCATGGACGTTGGAAAGAGATTCCAGAAGACTAGAAAGGGGCAAATCTAGTGCCCATCTATAAAAAGGGAAATAAGAACAACCCAAGAAACTATAGACCAGTCAGTTTAACCTCTGTGCCAGGAAAGATAATGGAACAAGTAATTAAGGTATTCATCTGCAAACACCTGGAAGATAATAAGGTGATAGGTATCAGCCAGCATGAATTTGTAAAGAACAAATCATGTCAAACCAATCTGATAGCTTTCTTTGATAGGATAACGAGTCTTGTGGATAAGGGAGAAGCGGTGGATGTGGTATACCTAGACCTTAGTAAGGCATTTGATATGGTAGGCAAATACAACTTAGATGGGGCTACTGTAAGGTGGGTGCATGACTGGCTGGATAACCATACTCAGACAGTAGTTATTAATGGTTCTCAATCCTGCTGGAAAGGTATAACAAGTGGGGTTCCACAGGGGTCTGTTTTGGGACCGGCTCTCTTCAATATCTTCATCAACTGGCATAGAAAGTACGCTTATTAAGTTTGCAGATAATACCAAGCTAGGAGGGGTTGCAACTGCTTTGGAGGATAGGGTCATAATTCAAAATGATCTGGACAAATTGGAGAAATGGTCTGAGGTAAACAGGATGAAGTTTAATAAAGACAAATGTAAAGTGCTCCACTTAGGAAGGAACAATCAGTTTCACACATACAGAATGGGAAGCGACTGTCTAGGAGGGAGTACGCCAGAAAGGGATCTAGGGGTTATAGTGGACCACAACCTAAATATGAGTCAACAGTGTGATGCTGTTGCAAAAAAAGCAAACATGATTCTGGAATGCATTAACAGGTATGTTGTGAGCAAGACACGAGAAGTCATTCTTCCGCTCTACTCTGCGCTGGTTAGGCCTCAGTTGGAGTACTGTGTCCAGTTCTGGGCACCGCATTTCAAGAAAGATGTGGAGAAATTGGAGAGGGTCCAGAGAAGAGCAACCAGAATGATTAAAGGTCTAGAGAACATGACCTATGAAGGAAGGCTGAAAGAATTGGGTTTGTTTAGTTTAGAAAAGAGAAAATTGAGGGGGGACATGATAGCAGTTTTCAGGTATCTAAAAGGGTGTCATAAGGAGGAGGGAGAAAACTTGTTCATCTTGGCCTCTGAGGATAGAACAAGAAGCAATGGGCTTAAACTGCAGCAAGGGAGGTTTAGGTTGGACGTTAGGAAAAAGTTCCTAACTGTCAGGGTGGTTAAACACTGGAATAAATTGCCCAGGGAGGTTGTGGAATCTCCATCTGTGGAAATATTTAAGAGTAGGTTACATAAACGTCTATCGGGGATGGTCTAGACAGTACTTGGCCCTCCCATGAGGGCAGGGGACTGGACTTGATGACCTCTCAAGGTCCCTTCCAGTCCTAGTATTCTATAATTCTATGAAATAAACTACTCCCTGCCTGATCCAACTTCTATGGAAGGAAATGGCAGAACTCC
Source organism: Pelochelys cantorii (assembly GCA_032595735.1). Classification (NCBI taxonomy): domain Eukaryota; kingdom Metazoa; phylum Chordata; order Testudines; family Trionychidae; genus Pelochelys; species Pelochelys cantorii. The sequence goes on along the minus strand of CM064326.1, from coordinate 322,762,741 downwards.
TATTGATTTCAGTAGTGCAGTAAAGGGCTCTTTATTAGTCAACTAGCAGGAGTTACCTGGCGTTGCTCAGGAAACTGGAGGAACAAAATGTAGAAAAACAGTAGTCCATTATCTTTTTTTGAATGGTAGAAAAATTGCACTGATTTCTATAGGGATTAAAATATAGGTCCGCGTCATCCCTGGGGGGAGGGGGGTGCGACCTCCGGTGGAGGGAAGGTTACACCCGGGAGGGGCACCCCAACTCGCGCCCGGGGCTGCAGGTGCCACGGGGGCAGGGCGGGTGCCTGAGCCGTTGTGCACATGGCGGTCGGGGCACTGCGTGCCGGCACGGGGGGAAAGGAAAGAGGTTTATGTAACCTCATGGGCGGGAGGGGGTGAATCCCAACGGTGCTGGGGGCCGCAGGCGGCGGGCACGGGACCTCGGGTGGGCGCGGCGGCCCCTGCAGCGCAGCGGGTTACTTTTTTATTTTTACAGCTTGAGCTCAGGCCCAATCGAGTCTAAGAGTACCTTAAAACCTTCTCCTGGATGAAAGGTTATCCCATGCAAAGTTTGGTTGCGGTGGCTCTTATAGTGTCCAAGTTATTAGCACACAAACTTACAAACATTCTCCTTTATATATTTGATTAATAGTTAAAATCTGAGTCTGAAATGTTTGTCCCATAAGCAAAAAATGAATCTTCTGTTGTGAAGGGCAGAACTGGCTATAATGACACGAATGGCTTTTAATAATTAAAGAAAATAGGAAGGAATAAGTAAAAGAAACCTCTTCTGATTGATTCTGCTAAAAGATCTTGAAAAGATAGAAACAGCAGGGCCGACATCCACCGCAAGCCCTGAGGCAAGGTGTGAGGGCGGCTGGCTCCATGCCCCCTGAAAGGGGCAGGGCTAGGGCAGCCAGCTCTCAGCTCTGCCTGGACTGTGGCACACCTCCCCTGCCAGCCTTCAGAGCCACGCGGACCACTCAGGACAGCACTCCAGGCTCCAGCAGCAATTCAAAGGGGCCCAGGGCTCTAGCCTCTGCCACTGCCATAATATTAATGGCGGCTGCCAGGAGCCCCCTTTAAATTGCTGGGTCCCAGGGCAACTGCCCCCTTTGCATAACCTCCTCCCCTGACAGCAGGCCTGGACCGAAATAAGAGCAGTTGGGAGAAGAAATAAGAAACACTTTTTTTAAAAAAAATTATTATTATATTAGCAGTCATAATATAGTTGTACTAGTCCGTATATTAAGAAATGGTGATAGATGTTCCTTAATCATATTAATTATATAAGGCTTATAAATTGTTTGAAAATGAAAAGGGGTCTCTAAACTAAGTATTATTAAAGCTAATTTTTTAAATAAGCAAAAGATCTTTTATTATAAAGCGTTTGGAAAAAAGTATTCAAAGAATATTCATATACATCTTCTTTAAGTAGGTAAATATTATTCAAAACATTACAACATCATTTTTTACCATTCTTAATTTTAAAAGGGTACTAATTACAGTTTCGTTTATACCTAGTATATATGTAATATTTCAAAACACAACAAACATAGTAAATTGTCTATTCTAAAATTTGACACTTGGGCCATATCTACACTGTCCCACGGTTCAGGCTAAGGGGGTTTCAATAGCATTGTGTACCAGATTGCTTTGTTGTAATTCCTCTGCAGGTATTACAGTTTCATGCAAACAGGTATTAAAGTTTCATGCAAACTATGAATCTTTTAGTTCGATGCCCACAGTGTCCAGTATTCCAGGAGAGTTTCAGTACCCCTTTCAAGGAAGGGGAAAAGAGTATTTCGATACAGACTGGCTAACCTAAAGAGGAGGGCTTTAAACTAGACTCAGTTGGGGCAGGTGATCAAAGCCTACAAGTAAGCTAAAAACGTGGAGATCTGGGAAATGGGTCAGAAATTGGAGGACGCATGAACTGTTATAGGAGGGATAAATCAAATCAATATCTTAGTTGTCTGTATACATATGTGAGAGGTATGGAGAATAAGCAGGAAGAACTCAAAATGCTAAAATACCTTAGTAAATAAACCCAACTGTAACATAGCTGGCATCACAGAAACTTGGTGGGATAATATGCATGATTGGAATATTGGTATAGAAGGGTACAGCTTGCTCAGGAAGGAAAGAAGGAAAGAGATGTTTCTTTATCTGTTAAAAATGTATACACTTGAACTGAAGCTGAGATGAAAATAGGACATAGACATGTAGAGAGTCTCTGGATATGGATAAAGGGGTAAAAAGCAAGGAAGGTTTACTATAGACCACCTAACAAAGCACAAGAGGTGGGTAAAGTTTTTTTAAAACAACTAACAAAATCATCCAAAGCACAGGATTTGCTGGTTATGGGGGACTTCAACTATCCAGACATTTGCTTGGAAAATAACACAGCAGAGCACAGGTTATCCAACAGTTCTTGGAATGTATTGGAGACCTTTTTTTTTTATTATTTCACAAGGTGAGGAAAGTTATTATCAGGGGAGACTATTCTAGATTTGATTCCAGCAAACAGGGAGGAACTGACTGAAATTTGAAAGTGGAAGGCAGCTTGGGGGAAAGTGATCATGAAGTGATAAGAGTTTATTATTCTAAAGAATGGTAGGAGGAAGAACAGCAAAATAATGGATTCCAAGAAGGCAGATTTTAGCAAACTGAGGGAGCTGATAGATAAGGTCCCATTGATAGTAAGTCTAAGAGGAAAAACAATTGAAGACAGTTGACAATTTTTCAAAGATATATTATTAAGGGCAGAAGAGCAGACTATTCCACTGCATAGGAAAAACAGGAAGTTTGTCAGGAAACCACACTGGATTAACCAGGAGATCTTGAATGATCTAAAATAAAAAAGGAGTCCTACAAAAAAGAGGAAACTAGGTCAAATTACAAAGGATGAATACAGATAAATAACATAAGTATGTAAAGGCAAAATTGGGAAGACCAAAGCACAAAATGAGCTGAAATTAGCTAGAGATGCAAAGGGTAACAAATAAACATTCTATAAATATATTAGAAACCAGATGAAGACAAAGAATAGGGTAGACCCATTACTCATTGAAGAGGGAAAAACAATAACAAAAAAATGTGAAAATGACAGTAGTGCTTAATGACTTCTTTGTTTTGATTTTCACCAAGAAGGTTGGTGGCAATTGGATGCCTACCATAATGAAAGCCAGTGAAAATGAGACAGATAGGTTCAGAAGTTAAAATAGGCAAAGAACAAGATAAAAAATATTTAGCCAAGCTAGAAGTCTTCAAGTCACCAAGGTCTAATGAAATGCGTCCTAGAATATTCAAGGACCTGATTGAAGAAATATCAGAGCCATTAGGTATTATCTTTGAAAAGTCATGAAATACCGAAAACATTTCAGAAGTCTGGAAAAGGGCAAATATAATAAGAGAAACAAGGTCAGTGCAGAAAACTACAGACCAGTCAGCTTAATTTTGTATCAGGAAAGATAATAGAGCAAATAATTAAGGAATCAATTTTCAAATATCTAGAAGATGATAAGGTGATAAGTAGGAGTCAGAATGGGTTTTTAATAAGAAATCATGTCAAATCAACCTATCAATTTTCTTTGATAAATAACAATCTTTGTGGATAAGGGGTAAGCAGTAGATGTGGTAAACCTATAATTTAGTAAAGCATTTGATATAGTCTTGCATGACCGTCTCATTAACAAACTAGGGAAATATAACTTAGATGGGGCAACTATAAGGTGGCTGTATAACTGGTTGGATAACGATTCCCAGAGAGTAGTTATCAATGGTACACCATCATGATGGAAGGGTATAACGTGGGGTTCCAGGAGGATTAGTTCTGAGTCCAGTTCTGTTCAATATCTTCATCAGTGATTTAGATAATGGAACAGAGAATGCATTTATAAAGTTTGCAGATTATACCAAACTGGGAGGGATTGCAAGGGCTTTGGAGGATAGAATAATAATTCAAAATTATCTGGACAAAATGGAGAAATGGTCTGAGGTAAATAGGATAAATTCAACAAGGACAAATGCAAAGTACTCAATTTAGGAAGGCACAATCAGCTTCAAACACGTAAAATGGAAACTGACTGTCTAGGAAGGAGTACTGCAGAAGGAGAGCTTGGGGTCATAGGAGTACATAGTCATACACACGAGGTATGAGTCAACAGTATAACTCTGTTGCAAAAAAAGCAAACATCATTCTGGGATGTCATAACAGGAGTGTTGTAAACAAGACATGAGAGAAATTCTTCTGCTCTACTCCACACTGATTAGGCCTCAACTAAATATTGTGTCCAGTTCTGGGTGTCATATTTCAGAAAAGTTGTGACAAACTGGAGAAGGACCAGGGAAGAACAACAAAAATTATGTCAAAAAACATGACCTATGAGGGAAGATGGAAAGAACTGGGTTTGTTTAGTCTGGAAAAGAGAAGATTGAGAGGGGTCATAACAGCCTTCAAGTTCCTAAAAGGTTATTACAAGGAGGAGGGAGAAAAATTATTCTCCTTAACCTCTGATGATAGGCAAGAAGCAATGGGCATAAATTGCAGCAAGGAAGGTTTAAGTTTGATTTAGGAAAAACTTCCTGTCAGGGTGGTTAAGCATTAGAATAAATTGCCTGGGGAGGTTGTGGAATCATTGGAGATTTTTAAGAGAAGGTAAGACAGAGATCTGTCAGAGATGGTCTAGATGGTGCTCGGTTCTGCCATGAATGCAGGGGACTAATGAATACATTGGTGTATGTTGCTATTCACACTCCTGTAGTGTTCACTTGCAGGGCAGTGTGCCCTTCAATTTGGTATATTTCACAGTCAGGACTTGATGTGGGTGTTCAGCACTAGGAACTGTCATTGAGTACTATGCCCTGGACTGGACTCTTACAATCCAGCCTGAGGAAGGGGACTTGCAGGAGTAGGGCAGGAATGCTAAGTATCACAGTCTGGTTCCTGCTTTCCCTATGCTCTACAGAGGCAGTTGTGATGAGGGTTATTTCACCTTCAGTGCTGCTTCCAGTGTATTGGCAGATATATGGGGGGGGGGCAGTTAGTCAGTATCCTGCCCGTTCCCCACCTACAAACTAAGTAGGGGAATAACAGCCCAGAGGCAGTTGCTCTCACCTTCACACAAGCTTTAGCAAGGCAAGTAGCCTGTGTGTCAGAATGTAAGGCCCCAATCATGCAAAGCATCTAAAAACCTGCTTCAATCCATCCCTATTGAGCAAAGTATTTGAGCACGTTTAAGTTCCATTAAGCCTTTACTGAAAATGATTTGCTCAACATGAATAGACAGTTGAATTGGAGACCTCAGAAGGGTAATGGGAAATGCTGCATACTCCCAGCCATACTACATTTTTTGTGAAATTACCAGGTCTCTCTGGAAATTTTAATGGGCTCTTTAACACATTCACAACCATAAGTAGCACCAAATTCTGCCTTTGGAAATGCACATGAGCCTTCCATTGATATTATTCAACTGTGTACATTCAGGGTCAATAAAAACAGGAAGATGGTAGTAGCCAGTGTTCCATGTAAGCTGTGCACTTGAGCAGCCGCACAGAAGAGTTTCAAGTGCTTCCCAGACAATTAGCAGAGTGCCCATAGCTAGGTTTTTTGTTTCTACTGATGGTGCACATACACACATGCCTCAGTGCACATAAAAACATTATTCTGAGCATGGATGGAAAAAATCTGCACATAGATGGAAAAGATTAGAAGAAATATTGGTAGTAGCTATGGGTTGGTAATGTCTGAGATGCCCATCTTTCTAGACCAGTATATATTATAATAATCCCACAATGCCCAAGTAAACCACAGATGCAGGTACATAGGGATGCCATGTATTGCTATTTACTTTTGTAAGTCTGTACCTACAATGAAGTGATTCTCAGGTCTCCGCTGTCAGAGTGGCATATGGGAAACTGACATTACCATGTCTTCCCATTGATAATCAACATGGCAGCATCCTCTTGGAACCACCAGTTTCAAGTGAGACAAATCTGCAAATGACTTTACAGAAATGGACGGCCTACTGTTTCTTTTTAAATATACCTCCAGTCATAGGAATTTAGGGATGGATGAGTACCTTCATATTTGTGGATTTCTAAAAATGTCTTGAATCAGATCAACCAGACTGTATGTTACTTCATAATTTAATTTAAAACCAAAGCAAAACTCAGGGTATCTAAACTGAGTTATTAGGTTATATGAATATCACTTCTGAACTGAGCACAGAAGCCTACATGTGCAAATAGAACTTGGTCTTCTCATTCGGCCAGAACATTCATTGATTGGAGTAGTCGTTTTGATGGAGTACTGGACTGAGCCCATATAATTTGATTTACAGTTTAATTTGGAGTATGATTTACAGTCAATCTTTTCAAGAAAAGAAATCACTGAGTGGTCTGGAGGAGCGATGATATTTCTATATAAGCGAGCAATCCTTAGAAGCACAAATAAGAGAATGATTCCCAACTGTGGCAAGTCTGTTAAATGGTGTAAACAGGAAGAGAAGAAGTCAGTAGTGGAGCAGTAAAATGGATACAAAGGGAAGTAGGTAAATTTAAAAGTAGAAAGATGGGATGGCCTGTTTCATGGGGAGTTTGGAAAACCTGGTGCTAGTTTTGAATTGGATTTGAGATAGGAGGCCAGTGAAGGTGTGAGAAGGGTGACATGTTTTTTTTCCATGGAACCGAAGAATACTCTGGCCACAGCATTGTGGACACTGAATTTAAGGGATGGCATTACCCCTTAACTGAGATGTCAAGAGGGGAAATGAATTAGTATAAAAGTAAGGTTTTCAACAGAACTTCAAGGAAAGAACAAATAATATTATTAGTCTAATGGCCTGATCTAATGCCAGCTGCTCTCAGCTCCTTCAGAATTGGAAGTTGAAAATGCTGAGCACTGTGCTGGAAGCATGCAGCACCTCACAGGATTGTGTCCTATTACAGCAGAACAACATTTATACATTGCTGAAGTACATGTGTGTTGTATTCACTGCTGTCAAGGTCACCTTTCACCGTGGGCTTGTCTACACTACAGAGAAGATCGATGCTGCCTCAGTCAATCTTCCGGGGTTCGAATTAGTGGGTCTAGTGAAGACCCATTAATTTGAACTGAGAGGGCACTCCTGTTGGTGCTGGTAATCCTGCTCCTCACAAGGAGTAAGGGAAGTCGATGCAAGCATGTGCTCCCATCAACCTCCCGCTGTGTGGACAGCACCAAAATATGATTTAAGATGCTTCAGCTCCAGCTGCATAATTAATGTAGCTGGAGTTGCATATCTTAAGTCAACTTCCCCCTTTAGAGTAGACCAGGCCCATAACTGCTACTTATTTAAGGATCTGTGGGTCATTCATTCACTGGTACTTTGAAGTACCTGATGTAAGTTGCTCTGATGACCTGCTGTTGAAAATCCTCAATCTTGACAAATGGTTCAAAGGCAGGCTTCATTTTAGGAGATGTTCATGTCTGAAAAATATTAAAGAGGATATTGTTCAAGAGAAATGTGCTAACAGCTCTACTTTAAAAAAGATGAATTCTATAGTCTGAGGTATTATTGAAACGCTCTTGGTATTAAAAATAGCCCCTTAAAATTTTGTTCCACAAATGCTCATCTGACAAATTTAGCCTCTACAGAAGTTTCCAAAGATTCAGCCATAGCAACTGCTTTTTGATGATGTATTGCTGAGTTATTATCACCATCATCATCTATTGACGCAGAACTCTCAGCCTCTTCATCTAAATATATGCTTCTATTAATTGGTACAATATGTAAGAGAGGATGCAAGGACTAGATTAATTTACAGGGGCTGTGCTGTGATGGATAATTTTAAGCACTTGCATCTCATTCTCAACATAGCAAAGATTTTTTTTCAGTCAGAGATCTGGCATCATTCCTTATGTCTTGTAGGAGTATTTACACTTTGTAGAAGTGTCAACTGCCATATTTCCATTAACTCTCCACAATCCCCTCACTCATAATAGTGCTTGTAATAAAAATGCTTATTCAAAAACACTCTCCCTTGAATTTTGTAAGCACAGATAAATTAGAGCAATCCAGTGGGGTTAAGTGTAAATGAATCACACAAGATCATGGGAATTTAGCAACTGAATAAATTATTTTCCTTTTGGTTATGTTGTGGTTATTATAAATAACCTCTGTGCTTAATCAGTGGAGACTTGGTCCATTAATTAAGAAGATACAACAGGGAATGTTTTATTGTAGTATTAAAATCTTCAAGTTTCTAGGGGGAGTGTGCCATCAGTACTTCTAAAAGGGTATAATTATTTTGGCATACATAGTGGACAGCAATAAACAGATTTGCACTAGAGTAACAGAGAACTGAGTTAGTCCTCTATATCTTATTTTAGAGGCAAGGACTTCTAAAAATGCAATTAATTCCCTGTGCCCCTAAGCTGAGAGTAGATTCAAAATAAGGACCACTCCAAAACTAGACTACATTTTTGTTTGCTGGTGTTGCCCCTTTGTGATCTGAGCGGTCAAATTTCAGGACCCTAGGGATGTTCCGCTTGGGAACAGAAATTGGGACACTGGTATTTTCTTTCATGCAACTTCATTTATTTACCAGGTATGTACAAATTCCCGCTTCTCCAAATGTAGGAAGAACTGAGAACAAAAGGAGTAGTTTCTTAGCTCACAGCCCCTAATCCTCTTTAGTTAACACCAGATCCAAAAGCTCCCTTTCTAGCATTTTTCAGGCTCACACTGTGCTCGCTGCCTGGCTCTCTTGGTTTCTCTGTCTGCCTTTGTGGCCTTTTCTGTACTCAGTTTCTATGTTTTCTCCTTTCCCTCACATGCACACACACACTTGGTCACAATACTCAGTGGAAACCCTCCTACACCCACATGATGCTAGTCCCTAGGCAGACTTATTAGGCTTTGCTTTAGGTGTGACCCTTTAACCGTCCCTTACAACTATTTTAAACAAAAGTCTTGTTCACATACAAGTTTGAAGAAGATTTTAATTCAATCATAACAAGGTTTCACCCAGTTCATTTATATAAACACAAAGGGCCAAGCACTGATCTTGGTTACTCTGTATCAATATGCACTAGCTCCACTGTCTTCAGAATTATTCCAGACCTATGCTGGTGACATTGAGGAGATGTACATGCCAGCTGGGAATGTGCTGTCCCCCCGGTATATATACGTGCTAGCTCTGCTCAAGCTAGTGAGCTACAAATAGCAATGTAGCTGCAGCAGCCCAGGCTCACCACCCAAGAACATACCTACAGGCTTTGGCAGGATTGGATATGGGTGGCTAACCCCAGCCACCAAGGCCACGCTGCTAATTTTAGCATATTCACTCAAGGAAAGCTAATGTGTCTATCTGGCTGTACTGGTAAACACCCTTCCCACCCTGCACCTTGAGAGCAGTATTTAGCTCAAAGCATTTGCTTTAGGTGTTGAACACATGGCACAGGAGATGTTGCTTAGGGCCAGATTCTGCTCATTTTACTCACATGAGTAACCGATTTGATTTAAATGGGGTCAGTCAGGTAAACATGGTTCAGCCTAGGTCACAATGCTGTGAACAATTTGTGCATAAGAATAGCTTTACACTTATGAGGAGCCCCTCTCGGTTCAATGTGGGAGTGTCCATATGCATGAGGACATTTAAAGGACTGGAACCTTCATCACAGCATACTTGAATAAGATAGGAATTTCATTGGGATGTCTCTCAGGTATACTACTTTAGTGCAATGAGAGTGAATTGTAATGACTGCTGCTTAATCAGAACAGAATCAGCATAAATTCCATTAACAGGAATGAATTCAGAGAGTCAAGGGACTAAGTAGTGTTATATAGGTTTAAAATTCTAAACTCCAGTCTTACAATACAGAAGCAGCAAAATAAATATTGAAGAAGAAACATGAAATCCTGGTTAATAACATAAATTCAGTACAGCATTATATTTCCAGGATTTTTTTTTAGCCTCTTAATCAAGACAGCTGCTTTGCATCGTATCTCACTATACAACCAGTATATTCATTAATCAATAACATCACAGAGTGTTTTATGTTTCATTGCCTAAATAATGTGCACATAGGAGGCAAGCCAATAAATCATTTTACGGAGGTTACATCAGTAACAATATAAGTGGAGTCAAAGCTTCCAAGAAAATAGAAATCCATCTGTGTCCTAAGACAACCAAAAATACATGCATTTATTGCCATCTGCTATGAATCTTTAGGAAGGTTAATACATTGTTTCTGCTATAACCATATCTATTATTCAGTCAATGCATTTAGATGTTTTCTGGTATATCTTTGATTTGTTTGAAATGGTAATTGATACATCAAATCGATTCTTCAATCCTTTTGGAGACAGAGCAGTTTGTCAAAATGAAACTGATACTTGATCTGCATCCTTGGTTAAGAAATTATGGCCTTGGTCATTTGCATGAAACAATATCTATTCCAATTATTCCTTCCAGGTTTCTTCCTTAAGGCCACTTGTCTGATCAGTTTGAAACTCCTGGGTGAAAACTTCTCTCTCTTCCATCCTTATTACAGAGGTTAATTGTTTAATAATGTTGAAGAAACATCTGCATTTCCCATTTTTCTTCATGAAAATTCTGTGTTTGTGGGTAACTTTTAGGACTCCATCATATGCACAAGTTACATGTATTCATACAAATAACTGTACACTTAAACTGAATAGGGAAACTAAGGACTTGATCCTTTGAGATGTTGTATATCCTCAAGTTCCATTGACCTTCATGAGAGTTGAGGGAGCTTAAAACCTCACAATCTCAGGGTCTCCATGTGTACGTAATTAATAGCACAAAAGATTTACACAATTAAAACCTAAAGCCATGTGACTACTTGCATGAAAAAGGATTTAGCAGTTTGGGGTTCTTAAAAATGGTACATGTTGTTTTGAAAACATAGCTAACAGTAATGAGCAGTGAACCTGCTCATTACTTTTTCATTTAATGCTATAGCATGTCACCCAAAAGCATGAAAGATTTATGTAGCTCTGTGTATACAGTACTTAGGGACATATCTCAGCTGTGGTTTTATCTTTGATCCAACTAATTACTATGGCTTGTGGTAATTTTTTTTTTTTTTTTTTTTTACTGTTACATCTTTCTTCAAATATTTTTAAAGCACTCATGCAGATATAACATTTAAAATTGCTCACTGCTGGAAAGATGTTCTGAAGAGTCTTCCTTCTGTCACAGCAGGACAGGATGCAGTATTGCTCAAGACTGGGTTTTGGGGGGGGGTTAAGTCTTCATCGTGTTTTTCTCTGTAAATTTTAGTTTTTCATCTGGTTCCTTGGTACATCACTTAATCATCTTCACCGCTTGACTTTCAAAGAGCGCCATTTCTATGGTTAATAAAATAGGAATGTAAGCACATCAGTGGATAGTTTCCTTCATCCCCTCCACACTGTTAGCTCTAACTAAGATAATGAGAAGCTTCAGAAGGGTAGCTGAGTTAGTCCGTAACTAGAAAAACTTAAAAAAACAATGAATAGTCTTACAGCACCTTAGAGTCTAACAAAACATGTAGATGGTATCATGTGCTTTCGTGAGCAAGATTAATGGAGTTATTAAAGGGGCAGTTTCTAAATAAATAGGAGATGGGGGAGAGAGAAGGAAAAAAAGGAAAATAAATAATCAATTAGAGTGTCTATGCTATATGAAGCTGATAGAGAAGGTGCAAATTGTTCTTAAGTACCCTTTACCTACTAATCAATGTGTACGATTTCTTTTTATTTTACCTTAACCATTCTGTTTTTCCCTCCCTCCCTCACAGATGATGGAAATGCTTAAAACAAACTAAGGTAGTATGAAACTGACTAATGTAAGTGTAAGCATGGCACCCAGTGGGACAAGCTGTAAAATGTGTGTGTGCTTCTGCCAAAATATGTTGCATGGCTTTCTGCTGTTGTCTTGTGGTTCTGATGTTAGGCAGCATGTTCTGTAACTTGTAAGCATTTCATTTTATATTCCTATTCCCAATGTTGGATTTGTATTTTTAAATACCCCTTTTTTAAGACTAGCCCATGACTAATGATAACCTAGCTGCAAACACTAAAAGTTATTTGTTCCAGTAGTGTCCAGAAGCTCCAGTCAGGACCGGGACCCATTAGGCTAGGTTTTGTAGAAATATATAATAAGAGAGCATAAATTTGGTGTCAAATGGGTTAGAAGTAATGGGCCATATTTGTAAAGGTATCTAGGTGCCTAGTGGGATTTTTTGGAAGTCCCAAGACACATCAACCTTATTGATTTCAATATATGTATCTAAATACCTTTAAAATGTCTGGCCACGTATCAGTAATCTATGGACTGTTCTGTGGTTGTCCTTTGAAAATAACCCTCCAGATTGGCCAAGTCATGTTAGTGTGACTGACTGCTGCATTAATCTTAGCCTTTCTTATGTGAATTTTTTATTACTAGTTTTCTAGCATCTTTTGTGCTACTTTCTATAATGGTTGCCATGTAGAAATCAAATGTATTGTGCTTTCCCAGTAATATATTCCAAAAATCATTCTCGGCCAAAGAGATTATATTTCTCTTTTTAAAAAAAAATCTTTTATAAAACTTCTGAGTGAATATAATGCTCACAATGAAGAGACTAAGGGCACGTTTAGACTACATGGCTCCGTCGACATGTAGATTTGTTTACTCGGCAAAGGGAAATGAAGCAGCGATTTAAATAATCGCCGCTTCATTTAAATTAAAATGGCTGCCGCGCTGTGCCGATCAGCTGTTTGTCAGCACAGCGCTGTAGTCTGGACACTCCGCGGGCGACATCAAAGGCTTTTGTCGACCTCCCCAGTAAACCTCATCCCACGAGGCATACCGGGGAGGTCGACAAATGCCTTTGATGTCGACCGCGGAGCGTCCAGACTACAGCGCTGTGCCGACAAACAGCTGATCGCAGCAGCCATTTTAATTTAAATGAAGAGGCGATTATTTAAATCGCCGCTTCATTTCCCTTTGCCTACAACCCTAATCTACATGGCTCCGTTAACAGAGCCATGTAGTCTAGACGTGTCCTAATAGTACAACCCTGAAACAGGCAAGCTTCCCTACTCAGCTTCTCTACTGCTTCCCATTAATGATCTGCAACACTCATGCTGTTCCCGTCCTGGGTTTCTCTTGAGCAGAGACAGCCACTCATATTAAACTGTGCCATGTTTTTGTGATGTGCACTAGCGGGGAGTCAAATGAAACCACCAAACTCATTTTTGTTGTGCCCTAAGCTATCATTTGATACCAGATCACGAGAGGAGACAGGTCAGTGCACTAGCCCAGCATGCCACTTAGTTCCATGTTCCTTTTCTTTTTGGACTCGAGACTAGAAGCAGTGAAAAGCGTTAGTTATGCTGAGTAGCCTCAGTTCAGCTATTCACAGCTGAACCACTCACTTGGGGTTTCACAGTTATATTTTATCATTAAATGAAAATACAACTTCATCACAACATACACATTGCTGTAGTGCATGGAATTAAACAATACACATTGTGTGATAATAGAATGACTTATCAGAATTCCGTCTATCTTATTATTGCAATTATAACAACTGGAAATTTGAGAGCCATCTGCATGATGTTTTTGCAGTTTTTCTCGGATATCCAGCTTGAAAGCTGCTGCTCTCTTCCTTAAGGCACTAATGATTAGATCTAAAAGAGATTGAAAAAACCCACCTGGTGAGCAAGGTCACCTTTTTATTCCCTAACAAAAACAGATCACTGGGCTAACAAGGCTCGGGATGCCTTAATTAATGTCAATGGAGCATTTTAAAAGCAAAGAGAAAATAGGGCAGTAAAAATAGTACTCTCTAGAAGTAAGAAAAATGGTTTTGTGATCGCATCCCAAGAGAAGCCAGGGAGACTTATCCTTAAATATTGCTAATGCTGGAGGTTGATTACTGAAAAGTGTGGGAATAATTTAACAGGTTTCCGACCTCACAATCTTCTTGGTGAGTTAGCCCAAACAAGAAGAGCCCCTGCAATGAAAAAAGAACATGTATTTATAACTGCAAAAGGGAAGCAAGACAGCTCACTTCCTCTTGCTCATGCTACTGACTCCTAAAAACACTTTTTTGCGTGATTGCTCATGTGCATTCCAATTAAGGATGTTAAGTACAAGTCGACTATCCAATAAACAAAGGCTTATCGGATAGTCGACTAGTCAATTCCCCCACCCCACCCCCCTTGCTGCCTCTATGAAATAGAGGCAGCAAAGTGGGGGGGGAAGAGAGGGTACTTGCAAGCAGCAGCAGCATTTGCCGGGGCAGCGTTTCAAAGAGGCAGCGCAGCACAGCTGATCCTGGGCTTTGTGTGGTGCTGCCCCTTTGAAACGCTGCCTCAGTGTTTCAAAGCAGCAGCGCCACATGGAGCTGACCCTGGGCTCCTTGCAGCGCTGCCTCTTTGAAATGCCATGGCAGTGTTTCAAAGGGATAGCACTGCTCAGAGCCCAGGATCAGCTGCGCAGCGCTTCCTTTTGAAACGCCGCAGTGTCATTTCAAAGCGGCAGCACCGCATGGAGCCCAGGGTCAGCTGGGGACTCCATAGCTGACCCCGGGCTTTCTGTGGCATTTCCATGGAACCCAGAGTGAGGTGGGGAGTCCCCAGCTGATCCTGGGCTCCATGCAGTGCTGCTGCTTTGAAATGCCAAGTGGAGCCTGGGATCAGTTGGGAACTCCCCAGCTGATCCCAGGCTCCAGCGCGACATTTCAAAGGGTGCAGAGCCCGGGGTCAGCTGAGGAGTCCCCAGCTGACCCCAGGTTCTGGGGAAATGCCGCACGGAGTTCGGGGTCAGCTGCAGACCACAGTGGAGGCTCTTGTGCATTTTAAAGGAGGAATGAGGAAGTTCCTACTGACTAGTCAAGTAGTTGATGGAAATTCCATTGACTACTCGACTAGTAAATTAGTCGTTAGTTAACATCCTTAATTCCAATACGTGTGTGCATATGCATGCAAGCTCTCCAGAAAGCTTTTACCCTAGCGGTATCCATAGAGTCAGCTGTGAAGTCCCCTTGGTGGAAGACTCTTGATATTTAACAGTGCTTGCCATCAATGCAGCCACAACATAGTATATGCTGCAGTGAGGTCAGGGAAAATAGTACTTGTTTTCACGTTTCTTTGAAAACCATTTTCAATGAATATGTGATTAGCACAAATATGTGGTCACGTGGGATGCGGACACTGATCTTGGGCTAAAGGATTTGGAGAGTGCCACTCTGGGAGGGAGTTTGGGTGCAGGGGAACTCGGCTAGAGCAGGAGTTTGGAGTGCAGGAGAAGTTCAGAATTAGAGCTAGGGTTCAGAATGCGGGCTCCAGCTGGGCATCACTTAACCACAGGTGGCTTCTGGGTGATGGTGCAGGGGCTAAAGCAGGCTCACCCCTACTCTGGCTCTGCACCACTCCCAAAAGCAGCCACCAAACTCTCTCCATCCTTGCCCCTGCCCCCTGCTCTATAGAGATGGGGTACACAGTTGGGGGAGGGGCACCCTGACATCAGCACCCCCTCTTTTTCCTGTGCCCTGCACAGCAAGCAACAGGCTCCCCCAGAGGAGCAGCACGGCAGTGCTGAGAGGAGCAGATGAAGTGCCGGCACTTGATAGCCTCTCAGCCAAACCTGTCAGGATCACCCATCAAAGGCTCCAAGATCTACCAGTAGATCCCAATCTACTGGTTGGTAACTACTGATCTAAATCATTGATGAAGATATTGAACAGAACTGGTCCCAAAGCAGACTCCTGAGGACCCCCACTTGTTATGCCTTTCCAGAATGACTGTGAACCATTAATAACTACTCTCTGAGAACAGTTATCCAGCTAGTTGTGCCCCCACCTTATAGTGGACAGGAATCATCAGAGGAATTCTCAGACTCATCCTTCATGGCTTCCAATTCTGAGCCACATTTCTCCCTCTTACATCAGGAGGGAAATTGCAGCTGCTTGAGAAGGGATGTGCCAACCCAAGCTGGCTCTTGTTCAATAACTTTTTAGTCCTCCAGCACATCTTTCATCACGACACCTATGGTGGTTGAGATTGCCACTCCAGGATGTGACAGCAGAACCTTTGTGTTGGAAAGACTGGTGCTTAATGTCAAGTACTAGTTGGTTCCTTGTCACAGACCCTGCTGCTCGCATGCCCAGTTTCAACTTGCTACATTGTCAATGAGCCCTTTTTAACTGATTCTGGACCAGACAAGGCTTCTGTGCAGTCAGCCTGCACTGTTGGGGTCTTCAAGACAATCTAAGTTCCACTTGGCCACTAAGGATGCTATTGCTTGCAGGGCTGTTGGAACATTTTTTATAGTGGGGGTGCTGAAAGCAATTGAATCAACCTGCAAACCCTGTATATAATGGGATCCATCTCAATCAGAGGGTGCAGCAGCACTTCCAGCACCCTTAGTACTAGCATCTATGATTGCTTGGCTCAGCAAACTTATGCAAATACCAAATAAAGAGATACCCGGAGAGTGTGTGGAAGAGAACCCTAGTCTCTAAATTCCCAGTGTTGGTCCCTTTGACACGGTGTGCCTATCCCGCACTGGGCCAGAAGGGGTTAAAACCCTGTGAGTGGAGGAAGTCCAGCTCCTCCAGCCAGACTGGGCATGCTCCAGTGCTGAGGCAGTATAAAAGGGAGCAGCTTAGCCATCTGGGCTGGATGCTGGAGAGAAAGGACCTGCTATAGGAAATCCAGAGGTAGATCATCCAGAGATCCAGACAACGGGAGCTGGAGACACAGGAGACAGTATTGAGCCTCCAGAGCTGGTGGAGCCTCAGAGGGAGACTGGGGCTGCGGAGTCTGAGGACCCCGAAATTACACGGATTGCCCCAATGCCAGAGCTTGTAGGAAGTGACCCAGTCTCCCACCTGAGCAAGTGCAGCATGTTGTGGTGGGATTCCTCCCTGAGCAAGAGGTGGATCAGGCTACGTCGACACTGCATAGTTATTTCGGAATAAATTATTCTGGAATAGTTATTCCGAAATAGCTTATTTCGAAGTAGCACATCTATACCACAGAGAAGCCTCAAAATTAGTCTGAGGCAGGCTTCCCTAATGTGGATGTGCTATCTCAATTTAGAGCCCCTGCAGGCACTGGGGAGGAATAACTTAGAATGGCCCTGGTGAGGGGCTATTTCGAAATGGCAGACGTGAAGCGTCTACACACACCTTATTTCGAAATAGCTATTTCAGAATAGGCATTATTCTTCATAGAATGAAGTTTACAGAAGTCGGAATAAGCCGTCCGTTATTTTGAAATTATTTTGAAATAACGGAATTGCAGTGTAGATGATCACATAGTTATTTCGGAAAAACAGCCATTATTCTGAAATAACTTTGCTGTGTAGACACAGCCTCACTTCCTCACTGAAAAGGTCCTGGGTCAGGACCTGGTGGAGTAGGGTGGGACCAGACCCCTGCATCGGGGCTGCTGCCCTAATCCCGTAGACTCTGGCCACTAGGCCGAGCTGCCCTGAGCCCAAAAGCTACTATATAGACTCTGGCTGTTATATCATGCTGCCCTAAACCCAAGTGCTATGCTACTGACTCCAACCATTAGGCTGTGCTGCCCTGAACCCAAGGGCTACCCTACTGACTTGGGCCATTAGACTGTGCTTCCCAGTAACTCAAAGGCTCCTAGAAAGTCTCGGGCCATTAGGCCACACTGTCTCAGTGTGATGGACTGACTCAGGTCTCCTACAGACTGACAGAAGAGTAAGCAGCATCCACACAGCATTTTATCAGCCTGTCAATAAAGTAAGCTAGTGATTTATCACAATAGCTGGGTAAGCACAGAGCAATAGTGTACATATAGCTGTACACAAGCAGTTGATTTAGCATTTTCTAGCTACCCAGCAGTCCAATTTTTAGGGCATGTTCTCATGTGAAGTATCTTTAAATATATTTCCTTTTTATAGTCCTCTTACTGGTAATTGCTCTCATGATTGCACTTTTACCGATCAACTTCTTCACCACTGTGCTTTCAGGGGGAAATGGTGCTCTGAAAAATACTGAAGACAAAAAGACCATTCACCTGTTTCTATGGAACGTGGATGTACCTGTATTGCACCAGATTTATGTTTCAAAACAAAATGCTTAACAGAAACCTAAATAGGCTGTAGTGCTGGGAATGGCCCTTGATTGTCTGGGAGAGGAAAGAGTGCTGAATTGCACTATTCCATTGCTGATTTATGTGATGTTGCCATATTCAAAAATGCAAGAATGTTCCCCTTCTGATAGTGGAATGAAAAAGCTAGCAGATATGTTTTCAGATTTCACAAGAGGGAAAAAAGGATGGACAATGAGAGAAAGGGAGCATACCACCTTATCTTCTAGCTTTCTTACCAGGGCTAGCCAGGAAGAAGCAGCATCAGATTTTTGTCACCTTAGTCTTGCTTTTTCAGTGTTAGAGATCACATCCTTTGGGTGAAATGTTACATTGAGTTTCTTGCTTCCTGTTTTTAGTGACTGTCCAGCTTAAAGACAGAGAAAACCCTGATAGGTTAGCCAGGATTTCCTCTCAGTAACACTACTGCTTTTACAGTAGGGTATAGGGATGTGCATGGTTAATTAGTTAACCAATTAACTGGTTAACCAGTGGTCCAGCTGGGCCCATGGTATGGAGTGGCGGGCCCATCCAGAACAGAGCAGCCCCTGGCCCATCCCCATTTAAGTAGTTAACTGGTTAAACATAACATTTAATCGGTTAACTGATTAAATGAGATTTTACATCCTTAGTAGGATAGCTAACTTGCATTCATTATCCCATGGTACAGTCACATTTATCATCAGTGAAGACACAGCCTCTCTGGTGTCTGCATGCATTGTATGCTCCTCCAGACAGGGATTTTCATCTGTAAATCTACAGCACTGTTGACTGCATACAAATTAAATTAATATTGTATGACTAAACAGAGGGGCTGCGTCTAGACTGGCATGATTTTCCACAAATGCTTTTAACGGAAAAGTTTTTCCATTAAAAGCATTTGCGGAAAAGAGCATCTAGATTGGCACGGATGCTTTTGCGCAAAAGCATCCGTAGCCAATCTAGATGTGGTTTTGCGCAAAAAAGCCCCTATCGCCATTTTCGCCATCGGGGCTTTTTTGCGCAAAACGGTTCTCAGTTGTCTACACTGGCCCTCTTGCGCAAAAGCATTTGCACAAGAGGGCTTTTTCCCGAGCGGGAGAGGCATTGTATTTGCACAAGAACACTGACGATCATACATTAGATCGTCAGTGTTCTTGCGCAAATTCAAACGGCCAGTGTAGACAGCTGGCAAGTTTTTGCTCAAAAACTTGCCAGTCTAGACGCAGCCAGGTAGAAATAAACAGTCGGAGATCCTTACTGCATATTGAAAAGTGACATAATATAAATGTTTTGAACAGTGTCTATTGAACACAGATTAGCATATTATTAATGTAGTTTCCTCCCATCTTAAAAGACATGTTCTTCCATAAATGTGCTCAAACTGCAATATAAAACTTAAAAATATTTTCTGTAGCCTTCTCAATTTTTCCTGAGCAGCTTCTCCAAATTCTGTGAATTACAAAGATTCCATTGTTGGTAGCAACCACCTGTTATTACTGGTTGTAATTACTTATAAGAGAGTCCTTGGACTTCTTCAAGGCAACATTCATAATAGAATAGATGGATGGGAGATGTCATAAAAATCTAATGAAGGTTTATTATGCTAAAATAGATCTTTGTATATTGGAGATCAGGCTTTGATTATGTGTCAAAATTCATAAACAAAAATAAGCACTTCTATTTTATACTCGTGGGTGTAGCAGATGCATCCAAGAACTATGCAGTTAAAATTGCAGGGCATGATTTCCATAAGCGACTAGTGATTTTAGGTGCTCAACTTAAAAACGCTTGATTTTTTTTTTTAGGAGTTGGTGCTGAAACCTTTCTGAAAACCAAACTCTTCTAAAATGCCTCAAGTTGGGCACTCAAAATATTTAATCAGTTTGAAAATCTTGGCCACAATGCACATCTGTGGTCTCACAGGAAAGAAGGAGTTTATGTGATTTGTTGAATTATTTATTGTAGTTTTTTCTTTATAACTTTGCAGAACATAGGTAAATCTGATGCATAAATTAACTGCATTGCTTGTACATTTTAAATATAATTAATATCAGTTTGTTGTAAAATATTATTTAGCCCTGTTCACTTGCTTAGAATTCCTTAGTAGTTTGCATTTGCATTGTTTTCCAAAAATGTTCCCTATAAGAGATTTTACCGACTCTTACTTTTGTTGTTTGCTAAATATTATGACAAAACTTCTCAGCCTTGATGGGTCTTGTGCTTTCAGGTGGATTACTTGCCTCAGAGGCTCACATAGCCTCCCCGTGGGCTCAGTTTGTTGTAAAATATTATTTAGCCCTGTTCACTTGCTTAGAATTCCTTAGTAGTTTGCATTTGCATTGTTTTCCAAAAATGTTCCCTATAAGAGATTTTACCGACTCTTACTTTTGTTGTTTGCTAAATATTATGACAAAACTTCTCAGCCTTGATGGGTCTTGTGCTTTCAGGTGGATTACTTGCCTCAGAGGCTCACAGCAGCCCTCAATTTAGAAACCAGCTTGCTGTTTGTTGATCTTCTCTCACCATTGGCCAGCATGGGGAAAAGAGGAGAAACCAAACTTCATTGTCTCTGTGGCCCCTCCAAGTGGTACAGGGCAGGACAAACCCCTATACTAAAGCCAGTCTTTTTCCCATCCTGAAACAGAGAGTTGGCGGTGGGGAGAACATGGGCCCAGCCTCTACTCTGGATTACAGTCCAAGAATCCTTTGATAGCAGCTGTCTGCAAATGTCTCTGGTATCAGCTGCGTGACAGCGACGAATCCCTGGGCTATTTCCCCATGGCCTTCCCTAGCACCTTCCTTACGGCAGGTTCTTCCTCATGGTACCTGCTTGCACTTTCTCCTACCAGATCCTCCACAACACCTTCACTCCTCTGCTCCTTCCTCATAATGAGCTAACAGAGCTAATATAAGAGATACGCTCCCCAGAATGTTCCTCTGTGCCCCTGTAAGTTTGGGGACTATTGGTCTGTAATGAGAGTCACAGTAGAAATATTTACAGAATTTAACACAAAATAAGACAAAAGCAAGAACTACACAATAACTCCGCTGATAAACATGGCAACTATGTAGTAACTCATAGCAATGTGAATGTATTAGTTCATATAATTTAGTAAATAAATGGTATAATTTCTTACATGGAACATGCAAGTTCCTAGTACTTATTGTCACTGAGAGAGACACTTCCACTCTCTTATCCATCATTAAGATGCTCGCATAATTAATGTAAGAGTTTCTTTATAGGAACTAGTTATAGTCTCTCTGGTGTTTGAACATGGCATATTTCACTGACCTTTCACTAATACTGACTCAGCAGAACAACAATAGAGCAGTTTTAACAGCTTAACAGATTCATCCAGGTCATTCTGCTTCCAGTACCACATCACTTTTCTTCATGTTCTCAACTCTCAGTTATGTTAACATACACAACACCTAGATTTATTTCTGTTATTGCCAGTGGCACAAAATATATGAGCAATGTACACCTTTAACTGGTGCGACAGACAGCTGCTACATCAGGCTACATGAAGAAAAAGTCTCACCTTCTACCAAATCCATAGTTCCATGGCTCCCCAGACAACTTGGTGCTTTGCATAGAAACTTACAGACAAATACTGTGTAGAAACAATCTTGGTGCATTGGGAAAATTAGATAGAACAGACAGATGTAGTTATTTTGGAAAGACAGTTCTGCCTTCAGAGTGGAGAATAAAATAGTGATCAAAAAACATACGGTAGTAAGTAATTCAAGGTTATTTTTAATTTTCTTGAGGAGGTAAAATCTGTATGATAGTGGAAGTCTTTATTAAGTTGGACTCCTCATTAATTGTGAGTCCAACTTTCGTCTGTGAGAGGCTCACAAATAAAGGATCAAAGTTCCAAATCTTGTGTATCTGGGTCCAGGCACAGTAACACCTGTGCTATCCAGCACTTAACTAAGCAGAAAACTTTAGAAACTGGCAAATTTCCGAGCCGGAAAAAAACTTGTTAAAAGCAAAAAAAAAGGAAACTGGCACTTTAAGCCGGGCCACTCCTCAGACCCCCACCCCCACCCCCCGCCCCGCCAGACATGCAAGAAGCATGTACCTGGAGGAGGGGTGAACGGGCGCTACGGCCACCTGACGCCAGGCCGCATCCCAACCCACCCGCAGCTCCCAGCAGCCCCCCCCCCCCCACACACACATGCCTCCTGGCCTCCTCCCCGGCAGGTCAGCCCCCCACGGCTCCTGGCAGCCCAGCACCCTCACGGCTTGTGGCTGCTCTGGCAGCCCGCCCCCTCCCCCCCGCAGATCAGCCCCCTTGCACCCCCCCCCCCCGGCAGGCCGCCCCCCGCCATCTCCACACCCCTGGCTTCCACTCCCCCCCCTCACCAGGCTGCATTCTGCCCCCACCATGGCTCGTGGCCCCCCCAGCAGGCTACATCCTGGCCCCCCCATCGCTCCCGCCCCCATCCCACCCCAGATACCTGGAATTTTTAGAAAACCAGCATGACCTAATCCCCGGGTGTGCCAGATAACACAGGCTTTACTGTACAGTAATTCCTCATTTAACACTATAGATATGTTTCAGAAAATGATCGTGTTAAGTGAAAACATGTTATGCGGGGTCAATTTTTCCACTGAAAATAATGGAAAAGGTGGCGGTTGCGTTTCAAGCAGTGGTGTCTGTTGGGACTGGGACATAAGGTTGGGGGAGAAAAGGGACTGGGTTACAGCAGGGAGGGGAGGTGTTTGGCTCTGGGGAAGGGATGGGAAGGGGAGGAGAGGGGAGCGGGATTGGGTTGGGAGTATGCCCCTGTGATGGGTCTGCCGGGACCCGCACTGCGTCTGGCGAGGGGGGGTCGCCGGGGAACAGCGCGGCAAGCAGCGAACCCTCTGCCGCTTTGCAGGAAGGCTGGGGAAGCCCCGCACAGCTGCCAGCAATGGGCCAGCTGGGGAAATGGTGTTATTCCGGGCACAGTCGTGTAATTCAAAAAACGTTCCCTAAAAAAAATTGTGCTATCACAAAAACGTGTTAAGCGGGCACATGTTAAATGAGGAATTACTGTAATTCTTTGAGGCTTTGTTCCCAACTGACATTTCAGTCCTATTTCATTAGAGACAAATGCCTTAAGCAGCTGCTGCTCCCCAGAAGTGGTCTGACACCATGTTTTTGGATTATTTCCCTGCCCATAATGTTGTTGTACATGAATAGGATGCATTCCAAGGTCTGTGGTAGCTAACTTATGTCCCTTGCTTCCTGTGTTGATGTTGAGGCTGAGGAAACCCACAAGACTGAACAGTGATTTGTAGAATTTCAGATCAGAACAGATCATTGTGATCCTTTAACATGACCTGCATAACACAGGCCAGGGAACTTTGCTTAATAATTCTTGCTTCAAGACCAATAACTTGTGGCTGAATTGAGAGAGATGTTCTGAGAGATAGCCAGTGATGGAGAATTTATCCCATCCCTTGGTAGGTTGTTACTATGATGGGGTCCCCTAGAGACTGATCCCTGCTGTGCTGATCATGCCACTGACGCCCTCTTTCTTGTTCTCTGGGGCTTCCCACTACCCTGTCCTGCTGGACCAGATCCTCTGGTCCTTCCCAGATAAGGCACAGAGCTGGGGTTCCCCCTCCCCCTGCAGAGCAATGCAGGCACTGAACCACTTCAGCTCTGGGAGGATGAAGTTCCAGGCCACAGCACCCAGGAAACCAATCCCCAAATTGGTCCAAAACCCCACAAATGAATGTGTCTCTCTCTGTGTAAAGGTTTTATCAGGTAAGTTTCCTTGATCAATGAAAGAGAGATGCACAGTGGCTGTTCCTCCCAGGTACCAATTATTTACACTGGGTCTGAGAGTAAACAAAAATGTTTTATCAATTGCAAATAAAGTGATTGCAAATGAGAACAGACAGATCAAAGTAAGTTACTAAATTGAAATGAAAAGAAAACACATAGTTAATTCTAATTCACTAAGAAACTTATTGCAAGCAGATTCTCATCCTAAAGAGTTGATCTAATTTCAGGTGTAATCTTCAAGACAGAGACAAACTCTTTTATCCTGACTTGGGCCTCCAGTCCTCTTTGTATCCTTTCAGGGTTTTCCAGGCCAGCCAAAGACAAAGGGCTGATAGCTTCCCATTGCTTAAATAGACTATCCCTCAGGGCAAGAATCTTTTGTCTTACATCTCCCCTTTCTGTGAAAACATACCAGGTTCAAAAATGGATCTCAGTGCCAGGTGATTTTCGTAGGACCAATCACCTGCTGGACTTAAAGGACAAACAAGATTATTTACAAGTTGTTAAGCTGACTGCAAAGTCATTAAGGCTTGGGGGAGGGGGACCAGTAATGGCTTTCATTAGCACCTTCAAAATTATAAACAATCTCATACTTCATATTTCTAACTTCACATACAAGAATGATGCATGCACCAAAATAGGATATACAGATCCAGCAAATTTTAACATTAAAATTGATAAGTTACATGAGGTATTTTCTCCAAAGCATCTCCGAGTTATACATATTTATATTCATAAGCCAATTTTCATAAAGCATGTTGGGAACCATAACAGTTAATTAGGAACTAATTATCCTCACTGTTAAAAATATGCTATCTTTTGAATTTAAATTTTTCTAGGTTAAAATTCCAGTTATTGGATCTTGGCTTAGTTCCGACCATCTTCGTTTGTTATTATCTGCCCTGCATTTCACCAAGGGTCAGAGTTTCATTGGGGAGCAGTGGTGAGCTAATTTCTCTATTGATATTAGCTGCGAATAGGCAGAGCCATGGCCCTTTCACTTCCCCTTTCAGTTCCTCTCTAACCAGCAGGACAAAAAGCTTTTCTGGGTCCCTAAGCAAGGCAGGTGGGCCCTGCTCCATGCCCTCTGGAAGCAGTGGAGTCTTGGGCAGAAAGGGTGGGGTTGAGGCCAGGAAACCTTCAGTGCGACCCAGAGAACAGAGCGCCTCCCAAATAGCCCTGAGTACTCCCTGGAATGCGTTGCACAGTGCTCCGGCTGTGATTTCAAGGGTGTGGGGCTCTAGTTGCTGCCACTGCCACAGAAGTGGCAGCAGCAACTGGAACTCTGGACCCTTTTGTATTGCTGGGCCCTGGAGCAGTTGCCCCCTTTGTATGCTGCTGTCAGCGGGCCTGTCTCTGACAGAACTGTCCGTGCACAGAGAGGGCAGCATGTTTTACTCTCTGACAAAGTGCCAAAGAATACCACCCTGGGGTGTGCTCCCTGCTAGCCTTCAGGAGGAATTATGGCAGAACCAGCCCAAGTTCCTCCAGGAAGCTCCCTCTGCAATGACGTTCCTACATGCAAGTGCCCTTGAAGCTGCCAAGGGGACATTCTAGCCCCAAATTAGGCCTTTAAAAGTATAAGTGTAAAACTGTAAGTTGGAACTTGGTCCAAGTTAAATAACAGGTTTTGCCAGGGTAACAGCTGGAGCTACAAATCTGGCAGCTGCAACAGGTGCATCTAAAGCAGCTCTAAGAGAGTGCTCAGAAAGATCTTCTTGAATAATGCCTTTGAATAACTGTCTATAAGATTCATGCAAAAGGTTTAATGAAGGCAGCATCCTGATTCACAAATCGTATCTAGAAAACAAAGCTTGGTAATTAGCTCTCCTCATGAAAAGTACTGCTAAGGAATAAACTTTTCCTTCCCCAGCAGGCATGCTTGCTCAACTCTTTATCAAGAGGAGCAGAGTGAAACCTCCTCAGAGACTTAGAATTGTCATGAGCCACAGCTAGAAGTCTGGGGAAGGAAGAGTGAAAAACTAACTAAAGTCTTGTTTACGTAATTGATAGAATCATTCTGGTTTCTTAGCAACAGGAAGAAAAGAAGCTGTTTGAGAGCTGAGCTGTTTGGTCAGATGCAACAGGCTGTCACTTCTCATCAGGGATTCAGGGACACTATTTTTATCCTCTACCAGCTGATGGTTTATGTTCCTTCTTAGGCACAGAGGACAGAAGAACCTTTCCTTCTATTATCAAATAGTTTGTGAGTTCCCGAAAAGCCCTTACACTACCAGGAAAGGAAGCATCATCATCAGACACACATAGTCTACTGAGAACCATTGCACAAGCCAGAGTGATCATGGCATTGTGTAATTATGTTCCCAGATCTGACTCAACCCTGTGAATCCATAAATCTCTAGGTTGGCCTGACAGGTGGTGCCAGGTGGGGTGAGAGTATGCAGCCCTTCGCACATCAACAGAGAATTTGAGAGACCGGAGCGATGAAATATTTTTGCCCATCTTGGTGTTATGGGTGATGAGCATGCCATGCCATATAATGAGCTACTGAAGGAAGGCCAGATCTCTGTGAGATTATGATATTTAACATAGAAATTGAACCACTTTATCCTCAGGGTTGGTGCTGACAGCACATACAGAACACCTTGAACTGTTCTAAGTCTGCTTGTAAGAAGAAGCAAGGTTCTGACCTGTCAAGCAATACAGGAGTAGACAGGTTTGATAATTACTGAATTCAACACAGAGACATTTTTTTGTGTCCATAAGTGAGACGTGGACTTCATGCTAGAGGTGATGAGACATATTTGTCAAAGAATATTGGGTCTATTGTGACCATTTGAACTCTGCTTGCATCCTGGGCAGATGATCACGTCAGTGCTTTACATGTTACTCGAGCTTACCTGCACCAGGTGGTGTGCTTGCCCAGCTCCAAGATTCTGGACTTTGGTCTTAACCATGAGACACTGAACCCCACAGAGCAGGCAACATCTTGGAAACATTAGAGGGCAGGGCAGAAATTGTTTGACATCTCCACAAGCAAGGTAGCATCATCACTGTAGTCTTGGTCAGTAAATATTTCTTGACTATCCTTGATTCCAACAGGTAGAGAAGTCCTAATAGTCAATAGTTTGACAGAATAGTGCCAGGGCAAGAATGTATCCCTGACACACTAGAGGTTGTATAGAAATGCGACTACACCCATGACCCAATGAGCAATGTTATAATAGAACTGATGTGAAGATCATGCATCAGATTTATCAGAGAATGCCAACTCCCTTCAGTGAAAGCCAATGCACTGACCTGTCAAGGGACTCAAAATCCACTTTGATGTCAAAATATGTTCATGTGAAACTGGCAATTAAATTCTTGGTGCAGCTCAGCTAGCTGTGGGGTAAG
The DNA here is from genome assembly GCA_032595735.1 of Pelochelys cantorii. Taxonomy (NCBI): domain Eukaryota; kingdom Metazoa; phylum Chordata; order Testudines; family Trionychidae; genus Pelochelys; species Pelochelys cantorii. The sequence continues at coordinate 322,735,530 of CM064326.1, read as the reverse complement.
CACAGAGTTCATTGTCAACCACCCAATTCTGAAACATGATTTATGTGGACAACAGGGGTATCTATTAAACAGGGGTTACATCCTGTCAAGCAGAATATGAACTTAAGACATTTCCAGGGACCAAAAAAATGAGATTGGCCTGTAGTTGCTGTAGTGCGAGATCTTTTTCAGGCTATTAATGTAGACCTCCCCCCACCCCCGGTCACATTTTGCCATGGCCCAGAAAATGCCTTTTAACCATTTATGTTCTTGGATAGCTCCCTGCTTACATCCATCTGCCTTTTTCATTACTATATCACAGGCCTCTTAGGCAAGCCAAAGCTTTTTGAGTGACCGTCTGAAGAAGGGGTGGGCAATAATTTTTCATGGAAGGCCACACCAAGAATTTGGAAAGTGGTTGAGGGCCACATTCTTCCATGATATTAATGATGGAAGTGTGGGGTCTGGGATGGAGGTTAGGTGCAGAAGGGAGCTTTGGGTAAGGGAGGGAGTTTGGATGAAGGATGCAGTTATGATCTGGGGCACTGGACTAGAGTGCAGGGGGTTGGATTGTGAAGCAAGGCAGGGAATTGGAGTACAGAAGGGGGTGCTGATATTTGGGTTGTGAGCTAGGGCAGGAGGGGACTGTGATCTGGGGCAGGGACTTGGTGTGCCGGATGTGGGAGGGGATATGGGTACAGCATGGGGGCAGAGGATTTGAGTTTGTGGAGTAGGGAGCAGGAGTGGGGGGACAGAGGGTTGAGGAAGGGAAGGACTGCGGTCCCAGAGGCAGGCTCTGGCCCGGAGACTTACCAGCCAGCAGCCGTTCTCAAATCAGCCTCCCTGACTGCCAGTGTTCCCTCTAAACTGTGTGGTAGCACAGCTTCACAGGTGATTAATCAGCCCCACTCAGTCAGTCAGCTCCGTGCACGGAGCCCTGAGCCTCTGATTGGGCGGGGCTGATTAATCACCTGTGAAGCTGTGCTTCCATGCAGATTAGAGGGAACACTGCTTGCCCCACCCCCGCATAGGCTGCAGCCATGTTCTCTGGAGCCCCTTGTGTTTTGTGGCTGCCTGTTACTGAAACAGGCAGCTCCCATTGGCCAGTTTCTAGCCAGAAACCAGCCAATGTAATTGTGCTGGGAGCAGGAGCAGCTCCTAAAGCTTTCCCCCCTCCCGTCTAGACTCACAGTTTTTTTTAAAAAACTGTCCCGCACCCGCATTTCTGAGCAGCGTGTGGGTGAGGCAAGGCAAGCAGGGAGCCTTCCTGGGGCGCCTCCACAGCATCCGTGAGCAGGATCTGGTGGTTTGGTGGGCTGGATCTGGCCCGCGGGCCATATTTTGCTGAGGCCTGGTCTGAAGCCAATTGTTTCAACAGTGGTATGTGATATAGCATTATGTATACCACTCCCAGCAATCTTCATGTTGACTAAGGGGTGCCCGGGTTATGTATGTGATCCTCAGCAGCCTGTGTATATATCACAACTTCAACAAGATCCTCAGATAGACACTGGACATCACATTACTGGAGGACGTCTCACTTGATGAGAGCTGAGTGATAGCACATCTATGATCTGAGTTTGCTGGTGCTTCTGCACCACTGAAGACCTGGTGAGGTATCACTATCGAGCTGTTTCTGACAAGGTTATGGTCATGGAAATTGTCTGAAATCAGTTCCCTTGATAGTTGTTAAGGTTCCTAAACCAGAAGCCTGTAATAGACAAGCCCTCAGTGTTACACAACGTCAAAAGCTGGGAGCTGGTCTCATTCAGGGAACCCAACCCAAAGCAACCTATCATGGTTTCATACTCAGCTCAGTCTCAGCCAGTCATGATATTGAAATCTACGAGCACTAATAGTGTGTCGTGGCAGAGTTGACTGGACTTTTGCTGTTAGCTGGGGGTAGAATCCATCCTTTTTCACAGGGGATGCATCTCCTGTTGGTGCGTAGACTACAGTGACAGATAAGTGTCCACAATGATGCTGGAGCTGAACATAGAGTAAATGTGGAGTGGGGTTTTTCCATGTGGTTAAAATCTGTGCCACGTGTTGTCTAATAAGTGCCACATCTTGAGGTAAATGTGACCCACCACAGTGAGGAAGGTCATTCTGTCATAGTGACTTGATCGCTTTAAGTAGACAGGGCTCTGATGCCAAAGATCTTGTAGCAGGTAAGTTCTTTGACAAGACCTGTCTTGTACCCAGGACTGTACAAAGTTACACATTCTATGTGATGAAGCAGAATGTGTTTCTAAGGTCTGATTTGGACTTCCAGGAAATTGTGTTTATCATGTCTGTGCCTTCCCTAAATGAATTTGGCCCAAGCATGCAGAACAATGCCCTCCTCTTGGAATTGGTAACATAGGTCTTTATTCCCGGTGCTGTTATCCTGGTCTGTAATGGCTGGTTGTCCCTTCATTTCACTATGTTTTCTTGTGAATAGGGACACATAGAAAGGTTTTGTTTTGGGAGATACTATCCTCCTTCCCAGGAACTCATTCACAAATACTACTTATTCCTGACAGTGTAGATGAACATTATGATGAGCTGATTCTTCTTTGGCCTACATCTATAGTTATAGGTGCTTCACCACCACTGGGGAACTTGGCTGTCATCCACTGAGTCCATTGATGGCTTTCTCTCATTACTGTGAGCAGGAGTCCTTATCAAGTACTACCAGCAGAGGTCAGTTGAACCCAGTGCTTGAGTGTGAAGGAACAACTACATGCTCAAGTAGAGTGGATTATGCCACAAATACCCATGACCCAAGAGGGGGGATGGCAAGTAGGGAAATAAAAGACAGGACTATGCAGCACTTTAAAGACTAACAAGATGGTTTATTAGGTGATGAGCTTTCATGGGCCAGACCCACTTCCTCAGATCAAATTGTGGAAGAAAATTGGCATGACCATATATACCAAAAGGATACAATCAAAAAAAGTGCACACATATAAAATAGACAAATCAGATTTTAGAACAGAGGAGAGATGAGCGGGGAGGTTAATGTCTATGAGATAATGATATTAGAGGTGATAATTGGGGAAGCTAATTTCTTGAGGCTGCTCTTCCGGCATAAGGCATGTTCCTAGTCTGTTGGGATATGCATCTATTAACAATACAACAGGGATAACAAAATCATAACATTTTCAGTGTAGTTGCTTTGTGATCAGCACTTTTAACCCAATACTAGTTTAGTTCTGTCTCCCTAGTGACCAGCAATTTCATTCTGCAGCAATTCCCATAAGTGAAACAAGAAAGAGATTTGGGTGAATTTTCCCTAATAGTTTCATATCCTCATCTCTGTAGACCTGCTTTATGTCTTGGAAAAAAATAATTTACTTATTTTCTTTTTATCCAAAATAGTGTTTAAATCTTCTTTGCTAAGTTTATGTCCAGTATAGACACATTGGTCATTTTCTCACCCATATTATCATATCATTAGCATATAGATATCCACACTGATACCGGTACCATGATACCTAGCCATACACAGATCATATATGTTCTGATTTTTCAAAAACATACCATAATCTACAAAATACTAACAAAACCAGTCTCGAGGCTAAAAAACATTCTTTGGGTTTCATTCATCAGGCTCAGACTAGCAGTGTTAAATATTGGTTAATTTAATAGTCGATTAACCTGATGAATTCTTATCAGTTAGCCGACTATTCTATAGTCCCTGGGGTTGAGGCCAGCAGCCAGGTGAGAGCTGGTCTGTGAGGGGAGCCAGTTTAAAAACCAGTTCCCCTCATGGACCAGCTGCCTGATGCCCCACACTGCTGCCTCTGATACAGAGGCAGCAGTGTGGGATGGCAGCAGCCCCTGTCCATGGGGGTGGGGTCTGAGCTTCCAGACCTGGTGCGAGCTGGAACTGAGCTGGACTGTCTGCCCACCCAGCTCCTAACAGACTTTAATTGCAGAGCCACAGCGGGGGTAGGTCCCAGACCTGGCACAAGCCAGGACTAAGTTGGGCTGCTGGCCAGCCTGCTAAAATATTTACTGGCAAGGGGGTGTTAATCAACTACACTATTGCATCCTTAGCACAGACTCACCTAGAAAGAATTAGGAGACATCTCTCAGACCCTATCTGGACCATTTCAAATACATGAAACTCTGGTGAGATAAAATAATGAGTCTCTGGCCAATTATTTCTCCATGTCAGGATAAAGCCCTTGTGCCATGCCTGCATTCCCTCTGAACCCTCTTGTCTCTCAATGCTTGGTCACTAATGAAGTCTGCACCTTTTCATAGGAATCTCTCCTTGTCTGATCTTGTGCCAGCTGCTTCTTTCAATCTGCAAGAGACAATCAAATGCAGCCCTCAGGTAGTCACACTACGTCTCATTGTTGTAGGCTGCATCTTCTTGCATCCAGCTAGTAAGAATTTAGTTCCTTCTCATAGTGTTTTCTCCTGGCTTTCTCTTTCTTCCTCCTCTGTCAGGCTGTGGCACATCTTCATAAGCATATCAGCCACAACTAACTGCTGCAGATATTTATCTATGCTTAATTGCATGTATTCTTCAAATATTGACCATATTCTGGTTATAAAATTAATGTGGGTAAATCAGAAATTGATGCAAAGTAATTGTCACTGAAGTATGTTAACACTTAATTCTACAGTTTGCCATCATAATTACAATATATTTGCTTTTTAATTACTATCTGGCTTATTTATCTCCATGAGAGAGACTTCCCAAGAGTGTCTTTCTGACTATAATGTTTTATTTTTATAGAAAAATTCATCCATTGAGACAGAAATTACTTCATTATTATTTAAAATTAATTTGGCCTGTCAAAATGAGCTCATTGCCATGCACAATACTTCCTTCTTAATTCAATCTCAGCTTTTCTAGACATTGAAATTCAGTGCTGAGATGATGTGCATTGTAGGCTTTTTTATACACATTAAACTTGTTTTAGGAGAATTAAGGATGCACAAATATTTTGTAATAGGGCACATAGTTATAAAACAAATTGTGAGGCAGGGTAAAAAGAATGTCACTCATCCATAGGACTTATAAACTGCTTTGCTAGCTCAGAATCAAGCTGAGAAGATGTCTAATAAGGGAACAGAAGGACTCTGCTGGCTGTCCCTGCAGGTCTTCAGATTTTGCTAGCTCAGGATAAAACTGAAAAGCAATATTTACATATAAATAATTGGAATTCTAGCTATTGCTGCTCTTTTCTTCTTAGAATAAGAACAGGGGGAAATGTGAAAAGCAAAAGAGGAAAGGGATGCTTGAAGATTTTTTGAAAGATATAGGATAGTGAAAGCTTAATGATGAGAGGGGAAGTACCTTGCAACCTGAGGAAAGAATAAAGAAAGTAAGGGCAGTTCGAGGAGGAGAGAGATCCAGCTGAACAGGAGCCTGAAAGCACTGTGTCATGTCCATTTGGAGGGAAAAGGAAAGATAGAAGAACCAATACAACCTGGCACCTTACAGACTAACAAAAACATAATATCATCAGCTTTCATGGGTAAAACCCACTTCATCAGATGAGCTAGAGTGGAAAATAACAGAAAACAATATATAACAGGAAGAAAGTACCTGTCAGTTGTAGGACCAGTGCTAATGAGGCTAATTAAGTGGCCAGTCCTACAATTGACAGGTTCTCTTTTTTTTTCCTGTTATATATATATCTTAGTTTCTGTTATTTTCCTCTCCAACTCATCTGATCAAGTGGGTTTTACACATGAAAGCTCATGATACTATATATTTTTGTTAGTCTGTAAGGTGCCACAGGACTACTCATTGTTTTTAAAGTTACAGACTAACATGGATACCCTTCTGAGACTTTTTATCTGAAAGGACTTTTTGATTTGGACATGAACAGTTTCTTCAGGATCTAGAATCAAGGCAGGGGCAGGGGAGAGTGAGGAGGTGAGGTGCAAAAGAAAGTTTAAAAGTTCTTTGAATTTTTTTCAAAGCTATTCAAAGGGAGTTATTGAATCTCCACCACTGGAGATATTTAAGAGCGAGTTAGATAGACACCTGTAAGGGATGATCTAGACCAGTGTTTCCCAATTGGTGCTCCACGGAACCCTGGGGTTCCACGAAGCAAAAGCAAGGGTTCCATGAAGAGCCAGCACTCCTCTGCCCCGTTAAAGAGACAGAGCCACAGCGGGAATTGCAGCGGGTTTTGTTTTTTTTTTTTGCTCAACGAAATGGGGGCCTTTTTTTTTAAGGCAGCCCTAGGGGTTCCGTGGCCAAATAAAATTGGGAAACACTGATCTAGACAGTGCTTGGTCCTGCCGTGAGGGCAGGAGACTGGACTCAATGACCTCTTGAGGTCCCTTCCAGTTCTAGTGTTCTATGATTCTGTGATTCCATGATCTTAGAATCTCATTTAGGTCTGTCTGTAATTCCTGTGGGATGATATGGTTTGCCAGGTTTAGGCCTTGAAGGTCTGCCAAATGCTTTGTTTACCTGCACAGCCGCAGGCAGGGCTGCTTGCAGTCCCCATTGGCAATGGTACACCATTCCTCATCAATGGTAGCTGTGGAAAGTAGTGCAGGCCAGGCCACTGCTTCCCACAGCTTCCAAACTGCAACCAAGGGGAGCTGCAAGTGATCATACCTAAGGCCCGTCAGGGGCTAACTCTGGCAAACTGCACCTGATCTGCAGAGGGCTTATTGCCCATCTCTGCTGTAACTGGTGATTTATTTGTATGTTCACAACCTTAGCAAGAGAATGTTAGTGTGATGGGAGCATTATTATTGTGGAATCAACTGAATGTTTTAGAAAATAATTGGTGGTTTGCCTTCCCTTGCAATACTGTTCCAGTCAGTCTGCCTAAAGAGTGCCACAGAAAAAGAAGGGTGTGAGTGAAAAGTCATTGAAAAAACGTTCATTGAGGGAGACTGAAAAGATTCGTCTCCTTTCTAAAGTGAACAGTAATGAGAGAGGACAGAGTAAGGTATAGAAAATAATGAATGGAATGGAAAAGGTAAATCAGATTCTCTCTCTCTCTAATCTCTCTCATGATGCAAGAACAACAGCAAAATTAAAACTAGACGGGAAGTAATTTTTCACACACAAAATCAGCCTGTGGACTCAATGACACAGGATATCCTTGTGGCCAAGAGCTTAGTGGGTTTTTAAAGAGTGGATATTTATGTGACTAATATTTGAGAAGGGATATAGTCCCTCCCATACTGAGCATAAACCAAATTCTAACCAACTTACCTTGAGCCAGGTTATCCCATAACTGGGTTTCCTTGTGCATTCTTCTAAAGCAGCTGGCCACTGTTGGAGAGTAAATGTAAAACCAAAGGAAAGCCATACTGGGTCATAAGAACATAAGAATGGCCGTACTGGGTCAGACCAAAGGTCCATCTAGCCCAGTATCCTGTCTGCCGACAGTGGTCAGCACCTGGTGCCACAGAGAGAGTGGACCGAAGACAATGATCAAGCGATTTGTCTCCTGCCATCCCTCTCCAGCCTCTGACAAACAGAGGCCAAGGACACCATTTTATCCCCTGGCTAATAGCCTTTTATGGACCTAACCTCCATGAAATTATCTAGCTTCTCTTTAAACTCTATTATAGTCCTAGCCTTCACAGCCTCCTCTGGCAAGGAGTTCCATAGGCTGACTACACGCTGTGTGAAGAAGAACTTTCTTTTATTAGTTTTAAACCTGCTACCCATTAATTTCATTTGGTGTCCTCTAGTTCTTCTATTTAGGGAACTAATAAATAACTTCTCTTTATTGGCCCTCTCCACACCACTCATGATTTTATATACCTCTACCATATCCCCCCTCAGTCTCCTCTTTTCTAAACTGAAAAGTCCCAGTCTCTTTAGCCTCTCCTCATATGGGACCCGTTCCAAACCCCTAATCATTTTAGTTGCCCTTTTCTGAACCCTTTCCAAGGCCAAAATATCTTTTTTGAGGTGAGGAGACCACATCTGTACACAGTATTCAAGATGTGGGCGTACCATAGTTTTATACAGGGGCAGTAAGATATTCTGGGTCTTATTTTCTATCCCTTTCTTAATAATTCCTAGCATCCTATTTGCCTTTTTGACCGCTGCTGCACACTGTGTGGAAGTTTTCAGAGAACTGTCCACAATAACTCCAAGATCTCTTTCCTGATTTGTCGTAGCCAAATTAGCCCCCATCATACTGTACGTATAGTTGGGGTTATTTTTCCCGATGTGCATTACTTTACACTTATCCACATTAAATTTCATTTGCCATTTTGTTGCCCAATCACTCAGTTTGGTGAGATCTTCTTGGAGTCCCTCACAGTCTGCTTCTGTTTTGACTATCCTAAACAGTTTGGTATCATCTGCAGACTTTACCACCTCACTGCTTACCCCTTTCTCCAGATCATTTATGAATAAGTTGAACAGGATTGGTCCTAGGACTGACCCTTGGGGGACACCGCTAGTTACCCCTCTCCATTCTGAAAATTTACCATTTATTCCTACCCTTTGTTTCCTGTCTTTTAACCAGTTCTCAATCCAAGAAAGGACCTTCCCTCTTATCCCATGGCCATGTAATTTACACAAGAGCCTTTGGTAAGGGACCTTGTCAAAGGCTTTCTGAAAATCTAAGTATACTATATCTACTGGATCCCCCTTGTCCGCATGTTTGTTAACCCCTTCAAAGAACTCTAATAGATTAGTAAGACAGGATTTCCCTTTACAGAAACCATGTTGACTTTTGTCCAACAAATTATGTTCTACATGCTTCACAATTTTATTCTTTACTATTGTTTCGACTAATTTGCCCGGTACTGAAGTTAGACTTACTGGTCTGTAATTGCCTGGATCGGGGGCCTCTAGAGCCCTTTTTAAATATTGGTGTCACGTTGGCTACCTTCCAGTCATTAGGTACAGAAGCCGATTTAAGGGATAGGTTACAAACCACAGATAATAGTTCAGCAATTTCCCATTTGAGTTCTTTTAGAACCCTTGAATGAATGCCATCCGGTCCTGGAGATTTGTTAACATTACGTTTTTCTATTTGTTCCAAAACCTCCTCTAATGACACTTCAATCCGGGACAGTTCCTCAGATTCATCACCCACAAAGGACGGTGCAGTTTTGGGAATCTCCCCCAACGTCCTCCGCCGTGAAGACTGAAGCAAAGAAATCATTTAGTTTCTCCGCAATGGCTTTATCGTCCTTGATTGCGCCTTTTATAGTTCGATCGTCTAGGGGACCCACAGGTTTTTTAGCAGGCTTCCTGCTTCTAATGTACTTAAAAAACATTTTGCTATTACTTTTTGAGTTTTTGGCTAGCTGTTCCTCAAAATCTTTTTTTGCTTTTCTTATTACATTTTTACACTTGGTTTGACAGTGTTTATGTTCCCTTCTATTTATCTCACTAGGATTGGACTTCCACTTCTTAAAAGATGCCTTTTTGTCCCTCACTGCTTCTTTTACATGGTGGTTAAGCCACGGTGACACTTTTTTAGGTCTCTTGCTATGTTTTTTAATTTGGGGTATACATTTAAGTTGGGTCTCTATTATGGTGTCTTTATGGGTCAGACAAATGATCTGTCTAGTCCAGTATCTTGTCTTCCTCCAGTGGCTAATGCCAGATGCTTCAAAGGGACACTGACACTGGCTTTGTCTAACAAGGAATATTACCTTCTCTGTGTCCGCTTATACCCTAAGATCTCTAGTTTGCAAGCCACAGTAGGCTACAAAGGCCATGTCTACACTAGACCCAGCAGCTCAGCTTAAGGTACGCAATTCCAGCTACATACAATACGTAGCTCGAGTTGGCTTACCGCAAGCCAAGCTTGGCAGCGGCCCCACATGGGGAGGCCAACTGAAATAAACGCTCCCATTGGCTTCCCTTACTCCTTGCAAAAGCAGGAATACCAGACGCCCGCAGAGGCGCCCTCTGAGTAAGATTTAGCAAGTCTTAACTAGACTTGCTAAATAGAACTCCAGAAGATCAATTGCTGCAGCAGCAATCTTCCATTTAGTGTAGACAAGGCCGAAGTCTAAGCTCAATAATGTCCCTAAAGGTTACTCATGAGACCCAGAAGCTCTACAGTCCCAAAACAGTGAGTTGATATTTGGCTTGGATCCACAAAAGAAATGTAATCTTATAACCTTTAGCTGAGGTATCAGGGTACTCCCCTACAATGGGAGAGATGCTGGAACAAATCCCTCTGCCTGAGGAGAAGGGAGCTTTTTGAAGTTCTTCACAGTCTGCTTTGGTCTTGACTATCTTGAACAGTTTAGTATCATCCGCAAACTTTGCCACCTCACTGCTTACCCCTTTCTCTACTTCGTTTATGTATAAGTTGAATAGGATTGGTCCTAGAACTGACCCTTGGGGAACACCACTAGTAACCCCTCTCCATTCTGAAAATTTACCTTTATTCCTACTGTAACACCGTGCACACTGGGATAGTCAATTCGTGCCTTTTATTCGTATCCCACCCCACCTACCCCCCCCCCCAGCGGACCCCAGTGTCTGATCCACGAAAAAGTCTCGGTTTGGTGCCACGGTCGTCCCACGAGTTGTTCCGAGCTGGTCCCCGGTGTAGAGGAGAGGGGGGTCCGGGCCCGCCCTCTCTCACGGACCCCAGCCCAGGGCCCTAAGGACGCAGACCCACAGCGGTCTGGCCCGGCTGGCGGGGCTTCCCGCCGTAACACGCCAGCGCGCGGGCTATTAGGGAGCCCTGCCCTGGGCTGCTTCCTCTCCCCTTACCTAAACCGGTCTTTCCCCGGCGTCCCGGCTGTTCGCCACGTCCCCGCGTGGGCTTGATGGCCCTACCGTTCCTCGCGGCGTCCCCTTGCTCGTGAGGCACCGTGAGCCCTTTCCTCTAACTCTACCACCGGGCAGTTGCCTCCCAGCCCCTTACTCGCTCCCTCTCTTCCCCTCGCCCCCCCCCCTTCTGGAGAGGCCGGACGCCACTTTTAACCTTGGGTGCCGGGGTGACGTCACTCTCCCCCTGCCCTCCTCCTGGAGATGCTGGGAACCCTCCCTGACGCACAGCACCGGGGTGTTACGTCACACCCCGGCGCTCTCCTCTGGCTTCCTTTCCCCCTCCCCTCCCTACAGCCGCAGAGCACGCCAGGCAAAGCGTCCGGCGGCCGCTCGGGCCTCCATCTCTGGCCGCTGCCAGGCCGCGGAGGGAGCTCGGACGCCGCGCTCCGTTCCCAGCCGCCCGGGGCCGCGCGGCATTGGCTCTCGCCCAACCGCCCCACGCCCCGTACAGGACCTTGGTGGGCGGCGGTTCAGTGCGGGGCAGCCGTGCCCCATCACACCTACCCTTTGTTTCCTGTCTTTTAACCAATTCTCAATCCATGAAAGGATCTTTCCTCTTATCCCATGACAACCTAATTTACACAAGAGCCTTTGGTGAGAGCCTTTGACAAGGTCCTTCTGGAAATCTAAGTATACTATATCTACTGGATCCCCCTTGTCCACATGTTTGTTAACTCCTTCAAAGAACTCTAATAGATTAGTAAGACATGATTTCCCTTTACAGAAACCATGGTGACTTTTGCCCAACAAATGATGTTCTTCTACGTGTCTGACAATTTTATTCTTTACTATTGTTTCCACTAATTTGCCCGGTACTGACGTTAGACTTACTGGCCTGTAATTGCCAGGGTCCCCTCTAGAGCTCTTTTTAAATATTGGCATTATGTTAGCTGTCTTCCAGTCCTTGGGTACAGAAGCTGATTTAAAGGATAGGTTACAAACCACAGTTAATAGTTCCGCAATTTCACATTTGAGTTCTTTCAGAACTCTTAGGTGAATGCCATCCGGTCCCGGTGATTTGTTACTGTTAAGTTTTTCAATTAATTCCAAAACCTCCTCTAATGACACTTCACTTCGTGACAGTTCCTCACCACAAAGGTCGGTGCAGGTTTGGGAATCTCCCTAACGTCCTCAGCCGTGAAGACTGAAGCAAAGAAATCATTTAGTCTCTTCACGATGGCTTTATCGTCCTTGATTGCTCCTTTTGTATCTTGATTGTCCAGGGCCCCCCCGGTTTTTTAGCAGGCTTCCTGCTTCTAATGTACTTAAAAAACATTTTGCTATTACTTTTTGAGTTTTTGGCTAGCAGTTCCTCAAAATCTTTTTTGGCTTTTCTTATTACATTTTTAACTTAATTTGGCAGTGTTTATGTTCCTTTCTATTTACCTCACTAGGATTGGACTTCCACTTTTTAAAAGATGCCTTTTTATTTCTCACTGCTTCTTTTACATGGTTGTTAAGCCATGGTGGCTCTTTTTTAGGTCTCTTACTATGTTTTTTTATTTGGGGTATACATTTAAGTTGGGCCTCTATTATGGTGTCTTTGTAAAGTTTCCATGCAGCTTGCAGGGATTTTACTCCAGTCACTGTACCTTTTAATTTCTGTTTAACTAGCCTCCTCATTTTTGCATAATTCCCCTTTTTGAAATTAAATGCCAGAGTGTTGGACTGCCAAGATGTTCTTCCCACCACAGGAATGTTAAATATTATTATATTATAGTCACTATTCCCAAGCGGTCCTGTAATAGTTACCTCATGGACCAGATCCTGCACTCCGGGATTTTGTTGTTGTCATTTACTGTCCAGTCATGGTGGATAGAGATTGTTATTATTTCTTTTATTTTAATCTTAATCTTTTATATTAGAGTGCTCCCTCCATTTACAACACCTTCTGAGGGTAATTGGACAAGACAGTAGAACTTCAGAGTTATGAGCATCTCAGGAATGGAGATTGTTCATAACTCTGAAATGTTTGTAACTCAAAAGATTACAACTGAACAATGATTTAATACAGCTTTGAAACTTTACTAGGCAGAAGAAAAATGCTGCGTTTTTACCATCTTAATTTAAATATAACAAGCACACAGAAACATTAACTTTCCTATTATTTTGTTGGTACACTGCATTTATCATAGAATCATAGAATACTAGGACTGGAAGGGACCTCGAGAGGTCATCGAGTCCAGTCCCCTGCCCTCATGGCAGAACCAAATACTGTCTAGACCATCCCTGATAGACATTTATCTAACCTGCTCTTAAATATCTCCAGAGATGGAGATTCCACAACCTCCCTGGGCAATTTATTCCAGTGTTTGACTACACTGACAGTTAGGAACTTTTTCCTAATGTCCAGCCTAAACCTCCCTTGTTGCAGTTTAAGCCCATTGCGTCTTATTCTATCCTCAGAGGCCAAGATGAACAGGTTTTCTCCCTCCTCCCTATGACACCCTTTTAGATACCTGAAAACTGCTATCATGTCCCCCCTCAATCTTCTCCTTTCTAAACTAAACAAACCCAATTCTTTCAGCCTTCTAAATCGTTGATGAAGATATTGAAGAGAGCCGGTCCCAAAACAGACCCCTGTGGAACCCCACTTGTTATACCTTTCCAGCAGGATTGTGAACCATTAATAACTACTCTCTTGAGTACAGTTATCCAGCCAGTTATGCACCCACCTTATAGTAGCCCCATCTAAGTTGTATTTGCCTAGTTTATTGATAAGAATATCATGTGAGACCGTATCAAACGCCTTACTAAAGTCTAGGTATACCACATCCACCGCTTCTCCCTTATCCACAAGACTCGTTATCCTATCAGAGAAAGCTATCAGATTGGTTTGACATGATTTGTTCTTTACAAATCCATGCTGGCTGTTCCCTATCACCTTGCCACCTTCCAGGTGTTTACAGATGATTTCCTTAATTACCTGCTCCATTATCTTCCCTGGCACAGAAGTTAAACTAACTGGTCTGCAGTTTCCTGGGTTGTTCTTATTTCCCTTTTTATAAATGGGCACTATATTTGCCCTTTTCCGGTCTTCTGAAATCTCTCCTGTCTCCCATGATTTTCCAAAGATGAGAGCTAGAGGCTCAGATATCTCCTCTATCAGCTCCTTGAGTATTCTAGGATGCATTTCATCAGGCCCTGGTGACTTGCAGGCATCTAACTTTTCTGGGTGATTTTTAACTTGTTCTTTTTTTATTTTATCTTCTAAACCTAGCATTCCCTATGTTAGGTATTCCCACTAGCATTCCCTATGTTAGGCATTCCTTCAGACTTCTCGGTGAAGACCAAAACAAAGAAGTCATTAAGCATCTCTGCCATTTCCAAGTTTCCTGTTACTGTTTCTCCCTCCTCACTGACCAGTGGGCCTACCCTGTCCTTGGTCTTCCTCTTGCTTCTAATGTATTTATAAAAAGTCTTCTTGTTTCCCTTTATTCCCGTAGCTAGTTTGAGCTCATTTTGTGCCTTTGCCTTTCTAATCTTGCCCCTGCATTCCTGTGGTGTTTGCCTATATTCTTCCTTTGTAATTTGTCCTAGTTTCCATTTTTATAGGACTCCTTTTTTATTTTTAAATCATGCAAGATCTCGTGGTTAAGCCAAGGCGGTCAATACATAGTAGTATTTGATTTTTTATTTTGTCTCTGCTGCTGCCTGTGTACTTCTGGTTCCAAACAAAGTATGCAGTTGATTGGTCAGTTTGTAATGCCAATGTTCTTTAACACTGACATTCTACTTTATTTCATATTTACAAACACTCCATATTTCATATGTTTTGTACATTTGGATTTTTGTTATTCATAAAGTCAAGGAGCAATTCAAGTGTCTCTGGTTGACCAGAACAGGAATAAATGGATAATTTTGTGCATGCTGTCAGCCTCTCTGCCAAGGTGACATTAGAGTTACCCCATGTAACCCAAACCTTCTACACCCCTGCTCCAGTCCCCATACATCTTCCCAGCTACTACATCCCCTCCTACAGCCCTCTTGAGGTCACAACCTCCTCCCAGATCCTGCACCCCAATCCGCTATCCCTGGTCAAAGCCCAAATCCCTGCACCCCCTTCTGCTCTTCTGCCCCAGGTTACGACCCCCTCCCAGACCCTGTACTCCCTCCTCCTACACCCCTCCCCTAGCCCAGAATCCTCTCCTGCACCCATATCCCTCTCAGACCATGTACCCCTAACCCCTGTCCCAGGTCACAGCCCAAACCCCTTCACCGCTATCCTAGGTCACACTCCCCTCTCGGGCCCTGCACCCCTTCCTGTGCCTCAGTTCACTGCCCCAGGTCACAATCCTGTCCTTCAGCCAAACTCCCTCCCAGATCCCATCCCACACCCCAATCCCTTACCCCAAGCTTCCTTCTGCACCCAACCTCCATTCCAGACCCCTGCACATCCTTCATTTATATAATGGAAGTGTGCAGCCCTTGACCACTTACCAAATTCTTGGAGTGACTCCCCATCAAAAATTATTGCCCACCCTTGTATTAATGCCATTTATTTTGAAATTGGATGGTATTTATATGGAGATGAAATGACTAGTGTAAGTGTACCATTGCCCTCTAGTTGTTGGAACCAGAACTTCCCAATTGTCTAGGTCAGGAGTGGTCAATAATAGGATTCTGGCCTGGTTTGGGTTACATGGGGTAGGGGTTCAGCAGGGAAGCAGAGGGTTGGGGGAGGGAGAGGTTGTAATGCCAGAGCAGGCTCTGGCTGGGAGACCTTACCTGAGTGGCTCCCAGCCAGTAGTCCAGTAGGTTCCTTAACCAGGGTCCCTGCCTTCCACACCCCTGTACTGCTCACTGGAGCTACAGGGGCCATGTTTGCTTCTGCAAATACTTTGAACCTGCCTGTTCTGCAAACAAGCAACTGCTATTGGCTGGAAATCATCCAATGGGAGCTACTGGGGGCGGGAGCAGTGTGAGACGCCTTTGCTCCCTCCCCCGGGTTCTCAGCATTCACAGAAGTATGTGGCCCTGCAGCCAACTTTCCTGAGTGCTAAGTAGGGGTAGGGCAGGCAGGCAGCTGGTTGAGCTGGCTGAGACTTGGCAGGCTGCATCCAGCCCTCAGATCATATTCTGCCCGTCTCTGGTCTAGGTTCAGGACACACTAACAGCTGCTAACAGATATTCATCTTGAACACAAATATTTGAAGGTCCGTGCTTTGGGATCAGGATGATCTCAGTTTTATTTTAACTGCCACCGTGAAATTTGGAGTGTCCATGAAGCCTAGGTTGGCTGCTGATTTATAGTATTTCACCATTGTGTCCTGAACGCACATTTTCTCTTTTTTTAATGATATTTTATGAAAATTGTCATTATTTTAAAATAATATGTTGCCATTGTCCTCAGCTACTTTCTGAATTCAGCAAGCTGCTGCAACCAGAACACCAGTTCAGTTACTGCCCCATGTCCATAATACAAGGAATGGACATTTGCTTGAAACAATTTCTTTTAAAAATATTTCTTCTTGATTGAAGCTTAAATTGACTGTAATGCATTCTGTGATGAATTGCATTAGAAATATTCTTATGTTTAACAAACAAATGCTAATGGCAGCCCACTGTTAAAAAATAGAAGATGATGTTGCTACAGAAACAGAAGCCTTGGGCATCTTTCTGTTGCTAATTAATGGAAATAAAACCTCATGCCCCTAGCATATATCCTTGTGCGAGAAAGTACAAGTAACTATGCAAGTTGCAAGGCATAGGACCTGCAGTTTGGAAAACTGTGTGCATCAATGACTCAGTTTATCTTCTAAGGACTGGTCTAGATGTTTAATACCAATATAACTATTGCAGATAGGAAGTGTGAGTAGAACTATAGTACCAAAACTATTACACCAGTACAACTATTCCCCTCTCTTCCTTCTCATTCTCTCCTCTTTCAGGAACCTGCAGTCTCTTCACCCTTCCCTCCCCCTGCCTCTTACTGGGGACTCTGTGTCTCCTCCCATCGGCCCCTTCCCTTATAGAAGGCTCCCTCATTCTCTCCACATTCCAGGAGTTCTGAGAGACATTCCATTTGCCCCTTCCCTTCTGAGGGAGGGAGGGCAAGGAAAAATCTGAAACTCAGTCTTCTCCACCCTTGCAAAATAATTACCGTTGAGGGGAAGCCTGGTGGCTAGGGAGTGGGGGTTGGAGTACGCAGGTCACTCATCCAGTATTAAACCAAACTATCCCGTTTTTTTAGGATTTGCCCCCTCTCCGGTATACACCACCAAACATGTCTTTGTCCTGTATAGGACAGGGGACACTATTATCAAGAGCACACCACACTGCCCCCGACCACATTATTTTGCATGCAAAATCACACCAACTGCCCAAATTGAGGTGCTCTGTATATGTCCCATTCCCTCACATGGCCCCTTTCCCCATGTTTCCCAACTAGTCTCCCATTTCCCACGCCACCAGGAACTCTGTATGTCCCATAGTATTCCCTGCACGCTAGGGCCTTGGCGTATTTCCCTTACTGCCATCACCACTAAGTACATGGACCATGATGCTACGCTGCTTGGGGCAGTGGTGGCATTATCAGCATAACAGTTAGGTTGGCGGGAAGCAAATATAAGTGAAGAGGTGCACAACTAGGTCGATGGAAGCTCTGTTGTGTCGACCTAACATTGTAGTGCAGACCAGGCCTTAGACACATGTCTGTTATGCCTCAAACCCATAATCTGTAGGGCCTGAGTCTCAGTCTGTTCCCCTTAACAACTTCTGCCCCATATTTTATACAGAGCCAGAGTTCTTTCTTCTCTCAGCTCACAGGTTTGGACTGGCTGCTAAGGTTGCCAGGTGTCCAGTTTTGAACCGGACAGTCCAGTATTTGAGCTTTCTGTTTGGGAAACAAATTGAGAAAATATAAATGAAAAAAATATAAATGTCCAGTATTTTCTAAATAATATTTAATGTAGATTGTGATGTAATGTCAAGTGTGTCTGGTATTTTTGTTGAAACCATCTGGCAACCCTACTGGCTTCTCAGGGATCCTAGCCATAGCATTAAAGTGAATGGCTCCTACATTGTCTTCTCAAGTGTTTGCTGAAAAGTGCATATCAGGATCCCTTCCCTTCAGGAGTGCATGGCCTGACAACCCTGCTATTGCAACAACTCACGTGCTCACTGCCAATAATGTCAATTACAGACAAACTTTTAAAAGTTATCTGATATTTTTAAGAAGCATGAACAGACAGACAAGCCACTACACATTCTTCCTGCATAGCCCTGATCCTTTCTTCCATTCCCCACTCCCTTTCCATGCATTATCTCCCCTGTGGTGGTATGTGTTGAGCTGTAGGTTGTAAATGCCTCCGGACAAGGGCAGCATTGTTTTTAATCTGGATCTAAAGTAGTTAATACACTTGGTTGAGCTATAAATAACTAGTAAAGAGACTTTCAAATATTTGTTAATTATTTTCAATGGGCCATTTTTCTGACAAAACCTGTGTTACGTCCACACTGCAATTGCATTCTTCTGAAAATAAATCGAAAGAACAGAGGGGTTCTTCCGGCATTGGTAATCCTCTTTCTACGAGGAAGAAGCCTTTTTCCAAAAGAGTTCTTTTGGAAAAAGGCGTGTGTAGACGAGGAGGAGGGGGGTTTTTTTCAAAAGAAGAGACCTCCAGGAAATAACAAAGGTGCCTTGGTAGATACTCCATCCAAATTAATCAGGATTTTATAGTTCCTGTATCCTGGCCCCTCTTAAAGCTGCAGATACCCTGGACAAGCCTTGGGGCAGGAAGCCGGCCTGAGAGCAGCACCTTACTGCGCAACTCTTCCTGCCACAGGCCTTGCTACCCATGGCAGAGCCTCAAGCCCCCCGCAATTCCCCTGGCCCTCACAGGGAGCAGCCCCAGGGGTCCCAGGACCCACTCAGGGGGATCAAGAGGCGGGTACCCTCCTGGTCCAGAGCGGAGATCCTGTCCCTCCTCAAGTTGTAGGGTGAGGAGGATACCTCGCATGATCTCCGCTCCAAGCAGTGACACACCAACATTTATGAGCGGATGGCTGAGTCACTGGCAGAGTGCGGACACCCACCTTGGACCTTGGAACAGGTCCGGAGTAAAGTGAAAGAGCTCCGTCAGGGATACGTCCGGGCCAGAGAGTGCAGCTCATGCTCAAGGGCAGGACCCCACACCTGCCCCTGTTACCAGGAGCTCCACCAGATCCCAAGGGGTGGGGAAACGTCTTCCCCACCCATTGTTGTGGACTCCAGCCTCCAGACCCCCGTCGTTGCCCGGCCAGAGATCATGGAGGGGCAGGGGAGGAGGAGCAGGAGGACCAGGGCCAGCTGGAGGAGGAGATGGAGACCGTCACCCTGTCCCTGGAGATCTCCCAAGTCTCCTCAGACACTGGGGAGGGATCTTCAGGTGAGTGGTCTCACTTTGTCACACACACAGGGCAGGGGAGGGAGACACACAGGGGGCAGGGTGTGAGTGTCACTCGGGCTGCACATCGTGCTGCAGTCCGCGCATGTACAACCATGTGCAGGGTTAGTGTGCAGCACGCGGACACAGCAGGCAGCCCCTGAGCACAGGTGAGATCCTGCTGCCAGGCTCAGGGGAGGCCGCACACATCCTGCCAGCGAAGGGGCTCTCCCGGCACCTGCCATGGCTGGGAGCAGGCTAGCCACAAGGGCACAGGCATGATCCCAGACACATCGAGGAGTGCCGCACACAGCACACGGACATGCCTGCACGTGCAAGGCACCACCCATTCCCATGGGCAGGACTGTGAGCCGCAGGTGTGTGTGCGGACACCAGGGAGGGCCAGGCTGCTCCCAGCTCCTCTGCCACCCATGGGGGGATCCCACTGTAGCCGGACACTTCCCTTGCCTTCTTGTCCATGGACCGAAGGGGGTGGAGTGGGAAGTGAGCAGCACGGTCCGCTGGGCACCTCAGGGCCCCTGTGAGGCATGACCCGCTGTGCAGGCCACACATGGCTTTGCTCCCAGGACATCCCACTCCTCTGGCCTGAGGACTCTTGGTCGCTGTTCACAGAGGAGGGCACAGCCTCATGGATGACTGACTGCCTCTCCCTCTTTGTGTTTTCCACAGCCAGACCAGGTGGCACTGAGGGGCAAATCACACCACCATAGCCAGCTGCCAGAGCCCAGGGAACCCGAAAGTGCGCCAGGGTCCATGAAGACCTCATGCGCCAGCATGACAGCATTCTGCACGACATGCAGTATACTCTGGCCCAGAAGATCTGCAAGGACTCTGAGTGGCGGAACCATGCATGGGACTAGCTCATGCAACAGTGTGATAATATGTGTGCTGTCATGTTGCACATGATGGCACAACCGCCTGCTGTCGCTGCTCCTGGCTTCCCCTCTTCCGCCCCCCTGCTATACCCATTCCCCCTCCACCTGCCCCCTATGTGATGCCTCTGCTCCCTCCCCAGGTGATGCCCATGCCCCCTCCCCAAGCAATGCCCATGCCCCCTTCCCCTGTTCCCTCTGCCATCCCTGACCCCGCTCCACCCCCTCCCTCCTGCCCAGCCCCTTATGTTCCCCGGACCCCAACTCCGATGAGGTCCCCACACCAGTGGTGGCAAATCTAGCTGCCCCCCTCCCCCTCAAGGTTATGAACTCCCCTTCCCCTGCACACCTTTTTTTAATGTAATATAAATACAGACTTCGTTTTGTTGGAAACAACTCAGGTGTTTTTATTGAGAGGTCAGGGACGGGGAAAAGGGAGAGGTTGTGGTGGGGAAGGGATAGGGCAGCAAGCCAGAGGCTCTTATTGGGGAGGCCCTGGAGAAAGTTACTAGGGTGCTTGAGAGAACCTCTCCCTCAGGGCCTCCCAGATGTGCACCCCAGCCTGATGGGCCTGGCAGATGGCAGCTGTCCACAGCTGCTGGAAGGTTTGCCCCTCGCCGCTAGCATCTGCCCCCAACCCTGGGAGGAAGGCCTCCCCTTTCCTCTCCACAATGTTGTGGAGGACACAACATGCTGCGACCACCTCAGGGATGTTGTGTTTCCCCACGTCGAGGCGGGTCAGCAGGCATCTGAACCACACCTTGAGGTGGCCAGAGGCGCGCTCAACTTGGATTCAGGCCCAGCTGAGGTGGGAATTAAATTGGTCCCTGCTGGGGTCCAGGTGGCCTGTGTACAGCTTCATTAGACACGGCATCAGGGGGTAAGCTGCATCCCTCCACGATGCACAATGGCATCTGCACATCCCCAATGGCAAGTTCATGGCAGGAGAAGAATGTGCCCACCTCCAGCTTCCCGTACAGGCTAAAGTTCCTGAAGATGCAGGCATTGTGTGATCTGCCCGACCACCTGACAAAAATGTCCATGAACTGTCCATGGCAGTCAGCCAGAGCCTCCAGCACCATTGAGGAAGTAACCCTTGTGATTGATGTATTAGGCCACTCGATGCTCTGGTGCGCGGATCAGTATGTGTGATGTTTTAGATGCTGCTTGTAATTACTAGAACTGGGAGCACTGGTTGTTGGGAGTCTGGAAGCACAGGAAACAGGAAGGAGGGGGAAGGAGAAGAGCTAAGGCTAAGTGAGAGCTACAGAGGGGGCAGCAGCACCTTTGTAAAGAGGTTTCACCTTTGGTAAATAAAGGCCTATTGAAGTTTGTTAGTACCTTGCTTGCATGATACAACAGTATGTGGGTCCCATCAATCGCTCCACCGCAGTTTAGGAACCCCAGGGTGGCAAATCCAGCCACGATCAGGTTCAGGTGTCTCAGGCGGATGACCCTCTGCAGCAGGATCGAGTTGATGGCTTTCACCACCTGCAGGAGACCAACAAACACACAAAACAGAAAATGAGAGAGGGAGTGCCTGAGCCCTTGGGAGGTGTCCGTCCCCCTTCTACCCCACCCCCAAACACTCCAGGAACCACCCCCTATGAGGCCGCTCCCCCAGCAACAGGGCTGTGTGAGGGCAGGACAGCACAAATCCCCAGGAACAGGGCTTCCCCCCTACCCCCACTCTACCCCTTACAACCTCAAACCCCCTTTTCCTGAGGGTCCCCCTTTTCCAGGACTCCCCCCACATGCAGGGACTGCAGCGTGAGAGTGCATTACCTCCATGAGGAGGGCCCCGATGGTGGACTTCCCCATGCTGAACTGGTTAGCGGGCTCTGTGTTGTATTTGTTCATGATGCTAAAAATTTCTCTCTATTAACCCCTGCCTGTCCCCACTTTAACTGATAGCCTTGGCCCTGATCCTGCAAATCATTACTCATCCGATAATCCTTTCTCCTATAAGTAGGCCCAGTAAAGTCAGTGGATCTGCTCATATCAGTGCAGACTGTCAGATAGTTTTCTTATTTTTAGTCTCTGTTGGCAGCAATGACTGAACAGGCACATAGACAGGACTGTTGGTCTCTCAGGTCAAAGATAAGACAAGCTGGCGGGGCAGTGAGGGGAAGGTGTTGCTTCCCGTCTGGTAGGCAGCAGTCACACAAGATTTCAGAACATGTGACTACCATTTAAATATGTTTAAACAGTGATCCTGTTCAAAGAAGAACTAACTGGATGTGAGCAGTTGCCTTTCCCAATCTGTTCGTGCACTATGCAAAGTCAAAACTCATCCATTTCCCATGGAAGGTAGCCTTGTTAACAGGGAAATGAACTAGAAGATAATATGGAGTCCATCCCTGCCTTCTCCTTGGGTTTGGTTGCTCCTAGGGTTCCTACCTCAAAGCTGTTCAGGGAAGATCCCAGTTCATCCATCAGATACGCAGACTGTCTGTGGGTAGAAGGCTATTCCCTCTTTAAATCTATAAACCTTAGCTGGAAAGGGAATCCTGCTGACTCTCTGTTGCAGGCCCCAGCAGGATCCAAAACACCAGCTACTAAGAAGTGTGCACAGGAAAACTGTTTCACAGACCATTAGTGTATAATAATCTAAATATCTCCACCATATTGAAAATAGTTTATAATGTAACAATTGTAGGTTAAAAATAATCTGTTATGCCTGAGGAGTAGGTTCTCTCCTGCCAGTCCCATGTGAAGTGTTATATCCTAAGCAATATGTGGGGATTTGGTTCCAGGCCCCCTAAAGGGGTGGGGCCCTTGGTAGACGGGGCGGGGGCTAGGAGCTAGCCTCCCACAACCAGCCCTCAACACCGCATGGGCTGTGCCCTGCGTGGTTCCAGCAGTCATTAAAAGGGCCCAGGGCTCCAGCCACTGCTACAATTGCAGTAGCATCAGTGGTGCTTTGGAGCCTAAGACACTTTTAAATTGCCAGGTTCCAGGGTAACTGCCCTCTTCTCCCCCCTCCTTTCCACCTTGTCGGTGGCCCTGACTGTGCTTCTGCCCGCAGTAACAGCATATCTCATAATCACAAAGACCAAATAACAAATAGAATGACATTTACTAAAGCAGCCACCCTCCAAAAAAAAAACCTTCAAATCTGTCACACTTCAAAAGACTATGAAGCTAATAACCAATGTTAAAGGGAACAAGGACACACAAACGAAGATGGACCCCCCACACATTAAGGGGCCTTCTCATCTCATTCCCTTATGTGCCTGGGCTGTTGTACTTCAGTATTTGGTGATCCAACTTAATTATGTATTCCCTTGTTTTTAATTGATTGGACTATTTAAGGGACACCAGCTTAAAAATTACACTGCTCTCTAGAAACGCTTTACTTACTAGTGTTACAAATAGCACCTAAAATTTACTTCAACTGAAAGAGATTAGAAAACAATGTTCCTCTGTTTTGTCACTTTGTTCATCCTATGCACTTGACAGCATTCTGTGTGCAATTGCTTTTAAATGTTCTCCCTCCAATCAATCACTTCCTCCTGTTCAGTGTGGGCCTTTTACACACAAAAACAGAAGAGAAAAAATAAAAATAAGAGAATGGAATTGAAAAGCCACGAACAATAGCTAGGGCCTCGAGGGCATTGGACTCACTGGGAGCTTCAGATATGCAAGGAGTGCAGGTTTGGGTGCTCAGTGTTTCTTAGGTATATTTTGCTCTTGCTCATAAATAATAATTAGAATGACTGCTTGTGGGTTATTTATATCTGTGGTAAAGTGTTACTAGACAGAGCACTATGCCCAATCACAAGATGAATTGGAAACAGAAAACAGTGCTATAACTTTTTTTTTTTCTTTTTGGATGCGCTAGCCATTTTTCTGTTCCTCAGTTGTGTAAGAAATAGTGGCATTCCATTCAGTGGTTAATTACTACCATTATCTACCTCATCTGCCTTGAAACCAGTCTGTCAGATTTTAAAAGTTTTATTGTGTAGCAAAGAACTGAACTTTCTGCAAATAGAAATGGCAAGATTTTTCTTTTCATGAGAGCATTTGGAAAAATTTTGAATGCTTCTAAAAACATTCAAGAAGCTATTAGGCTGAAAGTTAAATGGGTACCCCTAACATAACAACATGTAATATAATCATCGCAGATCTAAAGAGCAGTAGCCTTCCATTCAGAGTTCTGGTCTCCTAGTCTATGAAGTCTGAATAATCTTTTAAATAATCTCCCCCCCACCCACAATTGCATGGCAAGAAAATGATGCAAAGAAAGAAGCCAGGTCACTTCCCAATCTATGAATATAAATGCCTGTAATTCTTCACAGGCAAAAACAACATACAATCTTACTCCTCAGGTTTTATAAACATTGTGATATTTCTTGTATACACAGTCTATGACCCTCAGCAGCTTTCCCTGCTGGCATAGTCAGACTTTGACACCCAGGGATGCCAGTGTAAAAGATAACTACCAGATCTGGCTTGCTACTTTACAAATAAAAGCAGGAAGTGCTGTGTTTACCGTAGGCATTGGCTAAATAAGAGGCCATTCATGATGGTCTATCAGAAAGGTACTGAGCAGTCCAGGGACCAGCATAGGCAATCACCAACAGGCCACCACCACCATTTAGTAGAACAGTCTTGATACTGCAGTATATAACTGTGGCCAGCTTTATATCAATAGTGTGCCCCAGATTCCTGTACAAGTACTGCCACATCCCCTCCTTTGCAGCACTAGTGCAGCCAAGGCAAATGATGCTGGCCATATTTGGAAAAGGAAAGGCACTTTCTGCAGATAAATAGAAACAGATACACATGTAGTCCTCCAAAAGTCTTCTGTGCCCCTCATTGCTCAGGAAAGCAATTGTCCTAGGTCAGCTTGTTGTCCAGGAATATTTTTCATTTTAACCATTTAGGGGAAGATTTTCAAAGATATGGAGGATAGTTAGGCAGGAAAGTCCATTTGGATTTGGTCATCTAACTGCCCTTCATGCTTTGCCCCTTAATCACAGGTACATACACATGCACGGATGTTGCCTATATACTGACGCACATTAGTTCTGATTTTTGTGTTGGTGCAGCAAATGTGGATTTTTCAGAAATGCTCAGCATTTAACATACTCATAAGAACAGCCATACTGGGTCAGACCAAAGGTCCATCTGGCCCAGTATCCTGTCTTCCAAAAGTGACCAATACCAGGTATCCCAGAGGGAGTGTACAGAATAGGTAATCATCATCTGATTCCTCTCCTGACATCCATTTCCAGCCTTTGTCAAAGAGGCTAGGGACACCATTCCTACCCATCCTGGCAAATAGCCATTGATGAACCTAACCTCCATGAATTTATCTAGCTCTTTTTTGAACCCTATTAAATTGCTGGTCTTCATAACATCCTCTGGCAAGGAGTTCCATGGGTTGACTGTGCACTGTGTGAAGAAACTGCATACTACGTGAAGTAGCTCATTGAAGTTACTGGTAAAATGCCCATGGACTTCAATGGAAACAGAGTTAAGCCAAAGCTAAGGACTTCTGAAAATCTCACTCTGTATCTATAGTTAAAAGGTGCAGTTCCAGGTGATAAACAGAAAGTGGAAGTATTTTAAGCACATAATTAAATTGTAGTGAACCCTATGTTCTTCTGGCCTACCTCTTTGGCAGCACTTTTGGCCAGAATCGGGAACAATTCACTAAAATAAAAATTTAAAAATTCTGTATGCCTCACATTGAGATTAGACTGTCATCTACTTGTGACAGATTTTTTGTTACCAATCTGCCTGAGGCATCAGCTGATCAGGCTGAAGCCACAGGATCGTTAAGGGAGGAGATGATAGAACACACCAAGTGTCTAAGTTTTAAAGCTTTCTTGATAAAATAATAAAATAACAGCGGAGAGTGATGGGTGCTTCCCACGTCACTCAGAGAAAGGAAGAAAGAAAGCGTTAGCCCTAGCAAGCCCTAACCCACTTTCATACTCACACACTCACTACCCGAGGCTGGCCAGGCCTGGGTGTAATGACAGAAGAAGAGGGGGAAGGGTGGACGGGAGTTCGGTCCTGTGCGCACAGGTCGTCCAGGGTCTGCTGTGACCTCTCCAAATTGCTCCAGCTCTCAGGAGGGTTTTAAGTCCTGGGCTCCTTTGGGGGTATTCCATTATGCGACCTCTGTTCCTGGTGCTCTTTGTTACAGTTTAAACCGGCTTTTTGTAGTCTCCTTGACTTTCCCAAAACACACCAGCTAGACTCTGTTGTTCTCTTTGCTTTCCTCCGTGCTGGCCTTCGCTTTTCTTGCTTGTTATGGGCTGGCTCTGCAAATCAGTTCAGTTGAATGTCTTTCTTATGGCTGGTTGGTGGATTCCAGGCCCCCCTCTTTCTTGGCCGGCAGCCAAGAGTCAGATGTGTGCGGTGGCCTTGAATTGGCTGGAGCCAACGTCTTATCTTCAAGCCTAGCAGAAGTGTGGAGTTACCCGTTCTCTGCTCTCTTCGTCTTCCCCCCTTTTGGCCTCTCGCAACCTGCAAAGGAATCCTTCATTCACTCCACACTCACACCTTTGACCCTTCCCCAAAATGCCCTGCAATGCTTGCAACAGTGTTAGCAATATTCATTGCTGACCTGTCTCCCCAGGGGGACCCCCTCAGGGAGGGGGCCATTGGGGTGTGACATGCTCACCCAATGTTTCATATATCCAAACTGCATTGCATATCTATTTTAGAATGTGAGCCCCTGAGAGCAGAGACTATAGCTTCTTCTCTGTCCTGTAGTGCATCAAATAGATTGCCAGCATTCAATAGACAATAAATAATAATAATAATAATATATTTTCAATGAATAATAATAAATAATGGGTCAGTGAAGCATTTTGGGTCTATAGTGAGACGAGGAGGAAATTTTACCAGTCGCTTATTACTCAAGCGGCCCCTAGTAGCTGATAGGATTTTGGAATAGCATTGGTCTTGACCTCATCATGAAAGTCATTTGCTTCCCCTTCCTAACTGAGTAAGACACTTGTAATCACAAGTGTTTGGAGAGAACAGAGAAGCAATAACCTCGAGAAGGCTGGCATTTTTCAGACTACCAATCAAATGAATGGCTAAAAGGTTGTATACATATGTCTGCAGAGAATTAATCAAGTAAAGTGCTGAGGCTGTTGCAAAGGAGGTATATTCAGCCTCTGAAGGAAAAAGACTTGCATTATTCTCTATAAGTGCTGTTTATCTGACTGTCCTCACCATAAAAGCATGTTATGGACTATCTGAAACTTCATGGTGTGTATTTATACTTTGGCAAGGAGCAGCCTGGAATGCTCTCTACTCTTCATCTTTACAATAAAGAAATATTGATGAGCTCCCTCAGAAAATGTGCATAAACATTGGAATACTGTAAATCCCTAAAGCAGAGACTGAATACCCACTCTGTCACCAACAACAGGCATGTACCCTAAGTGAACAGGTGAGGTAGGAATGGTAATTATATCACTGGGATGTGAAGCTTTTTAAAATCTCCAAATAGATTGAGAATCTAACAGCACTGCATTTAGGTAGTTCAAACAATATTGCCTTCACAGAGACTGTTGTCATTAACTTTGGTTCATGTGATCCTCTCAAATGGATTTGTAGGTAACTCCAATGCAAAGAAATTTCAAAAATTCACAAGCATGTGACAAGGTCAAACCAGACTGAATAAAATGAATGACATATATGCAGCTTCTTCTTTGTACATCATTATCTAGAATCTGTGACATTTATTAAATTTCCTCTTTCATGTGTTCAAAATTTTGCAGGAGAACTAATAAAGGATTTAATATGTTACAACCCTAATGCTGAATTTCAAATGTTGCAGGAAATCCAATAATTGTCATGCCAAATATTGTCATGGCTTTGAATAGCAAATAAAATAACTTGTGAGAAAAATCCCTTTTTTAAATTCTCCAATTAATCCTGCAAACCCAAAATTTTTAATGGAAGTGCCACAGTCTGTTGGTAAGATGTGGCCATTTGGTGTGCCTTGTTATAACTGTCTCATATCAAATAACTTCTATGTGACACCAACTATCTGTATTTATCCACATATACTTTCCATCAAAGCCTTCATAGCTATTAGATGTAGTAGAGGCAGCATGATGGGTGGGCTGAGCAAGGGATATGGAGTCAAAAAAAGTGGTTTTGTTCCTGATTTTACCATTACTCACTCATTGGCTGTGGGAAAGTGACTTGGCTCTCAGCATCAGTAGCTCTGTCTGTGAAAGGAGGATAATTTTAACACTGAATTGGACCACATGTTTGCCTAGCTACTGTGGGGAAAAATAATTAACGGACAAGGAAATAGACGGGATGATCAAGCAGAGGCCATTCCAGAAGCTCGGAATAGTTAGAGGGCAGTGCTGGCACAGCAGCACCCCATGTCTTTCATCACACCTGCAGCCCCGTGGTGAGAGCTGTGATGGGGATAGCATAGAGTCATTATGCTGGCTACTACCCCAAGAGAATTATCCTCTCCAATGCTAAATTCATTGGCTTTACAGATCTTTGTGCCAGCACAGCAGGCATAAAGGGGTCAGAGTGTAATGATGAATCAAAGTCCCATTGACTCTGTTTTCCAGCCCCATGCACATATTGCTGTACACAGAGCCCCTTCAGTCAGGCTGTGTGCTCATTTCCAGAAATTTACCCTGAATACTTTCTCAGGCAAAACTCCTGCCCATGAAGATGTTGCCTGGGTAGAGATTTCAAAGTTCAGCCTAAATAGCCCAGTTACCTGGGGAATTTTAGCTAGTGATCCCTCTGGAGAGCTCCACTTGTACAGTAACTTTTTATTCAAACTTGAGGACAAATACACATACCAGGAGAACAACACACAGGCCTGTAAGACAGGAGGAGGATCTCACAGAAGATGGCTGTCCTACATCTGAATGCCCTGAAAGGAAGCAGAAAGTGTTCTCCTCAGGGCTTTTACAACAGCAGCAGTGAAGAGACATACCAGGCTATCGCGTAAGGCAGTGTTTCTTAAACTGTGAACGGAGAACAACAGAGTTCAAAATGGCCACCCTTAAAGGGGCAGGCCTTTTTTTTGCTCAATAACTTTCCCCCCGACGTTTTTTTTTTTTTTTTTTTTTGGTGAACAAAAAATCCTTGATATTCCTCATAAAAAAATTATTGTTTGGTGTTCCTCGGTCTTAAAAAGTTTAAGAAACACTGGCGTAAGGTCATGTGTATATGAATGCATCAGCTATGTTATGGTTTCTGTGCACAGTACCCTGGGATTTATTCCTAATTGAAATGCAATAGATTGCCGAAAGGGAGGAAAGGAGGCTTTCTGCAGCCTGTTCACAGCATAGCTGCAGTCTTTCCTTTTTTGCCCTGTGCACGGAATTTATGTGTATGTGGTATTGAAAACAATGGTGTGGGAGGGGGCACATACCAGTGCATGATGGATGATGGTATGTATTGAAAATAGCTCTTTTATCTTTGGGGACTGTCCCTGTGGAATCTACCAGACTATTTCTTTTTTAAATGAGATTTGTGTAGGCAGGCATTTTAAGGAAATTAGAAATATTGAACAGAAATCTCAGGACCTTGATTCAATTCCTGATATGATTCAAACAAAGTGGCTCTCACACAGTACATGCTACATCTTCATTTTCCCACCATTTAGACTTGAGATGAAACAATCCCATTATTTTCAGTTTCCTTGTCTATTAATAGATTAAAACTAGTTTTCAGAGATTCCACCCTACAAATCACTGAGATAGTTGGAGATTAAAGTTGGGTGATCAATGTTGTTTATAATGAATGTAAATAAAAATAATAAAATGTATTTATTGCTCAGAAGATAGCACACTGTGCCAGACACAGGAGCAATACCTGTCTATTTGCTGGCAATAAACTGACCTCTCTCTTCTCTGTTTTTCACAGTCCTGCTAAGCCAATCCTCACTAGAATGAGCACAAAACAAAATGAGTAACTGCTTTTGTACATCAACATTAAATGGAAAGAAGCTTGAGAAGGAGCCTTCAATGGAGAAGAATGTTGACAAGTGCAAAAATGCCTGTTTGGTAAGCGCTGCCTTCTAAACATAGATCAGCCAGGCATGGAAGTGATTTTCTGAAGAGCGATGCAATCATGGATTACATACCAGCTCATTAGAAACTGTCACTGAATACAACATTCAGAAGACATGCATGAAAAGTCACATTTGGGGAATAAATTAAAAGGGATTTAGTTGTTGCTAGACAAAACTTATGTAATATATGCATTGAAAAGGTTTGTAAACTCATTTTTTTATTCAACTGAAAAGCAAAAAAGCTTTAAAACCTTTCACAGTAGAGAAACAGTTGACTCAAGACTATTCCTGTTCCAGTAGCCAGGAAACTGATAGGACATCACTCTTAAATAAGCATTTATAAATAGACTCTCTGAATGTTTCCATCTCCTAGAGGAAAAAGTATAACTTTTACTGCAGCATTTCTGCACTTTGTTTATTTCTCTGTATAATAAATTGGTTAAAAATGTAAAGCTTCTCAATTTTTACTGCATATGTCTTCAGGTTAATTTATGTCTGTAACAAAATAACAAACTTATAACTGAAAAATGTTTCTGACATATATTGTAGTTCGGTGAAGGCATATATACAATCTTTCTGAATGTCATAATACTGTTGATTTCCAAGCAACATAGACTTGTTCCTATTTAAGGTGGCAAAATAAAATGATTTATTTACAAAAAGCAAAGCAGGAGAGAAATTACTGACACCTGAAATGTAACACACAGCAGCAGCCAAGCACTTTTGTATCTTTTCCTGTTCTGTGTCATATAACCACTTAAATTCAATGCCCTGTGTTATACAGGAGATCAGAG
The DNA here is from genome assembly GCA_032595735.1 of Pelochelys cantorii. Lineage (NCBI taxonomy): Eukaryota > Metazoa > Chordata > Testudines > Trionychidae > Pelochelys > Pelochelys cantorii. The sequence goes on along the minus strand of CM064326.1, from coordinate 322,704,727 downwards.
AAGATGGTCTAATGGTCCCATCTGGCCTTATGATCTATGAATCTGACTACTGAACAAGTACATTTTACAAATAGCTATGTAAAAGATCCTAGTCTGATTCACTACTATATGCTCTGGCTGCTTTGTGTGGTGTGAAGCAGTTGGAGCACAGTAGTGAGGGTGGCCCTTCATGTTTTGTTTTGTTTTGTTTATGTGGTGTGAGAGGCACAGAACCACTGAGTTATTCTGATTTCAGTGCAACATTTTTGTTGCTGTTCATAAGGTTCCTTGCCAAGCAAACTCATTCTGGAAAGCAACTGAATAGTAAGAAATCTGAGGCAAGAATGTAATCAGATAAATATTCTAGAGAGAGTATTTTAGAAGTGAGCAGGATGCAATTTTTTTCAAAAGATTTGGAATATTTCTTTATTATACTTACTGGCATTCAGAAAAAGTAGCTAGAATAACAACAAATGATTATTATTACAGGCCCAAATAACAAATCATTCTTGAAGAAGTACAGAGATAAAACAAGCTTTTAATGTCTGATTATAAATGAGACACTGCAAAACAAAACTCTTCTGCTCCTAAGTGCATGAATCCCAGTAATGCTTCTTTGTCTGACAATAATATCTGTGATCAAATTGTCAATAAATAATTACCAGCTATTAAATAACCATTTTAGCTGTCTGTCAAGATATGTATAGGGCCCTGATTGTTATAGGAACTGAATACTCAACATACATGCTTTCCAGATAAGTTTATAGATTAATTTGAGTGGGATTTTCAAACATTGTCCCTTAGCCAAGTCTGTATCCATTGTAGCCAATGGGCATTTCCATTGACTTCAGTGGAAGCCATAGTCCAGAGCTGAGCACTTTTGAAAGTCCCACCCAAAAGTTGTCATCCAAGATAGATCAATTCCTAGTCAAAATAAAGATGAAGGGTCTATAAGTGACTTACATGAGAAGGTTCAGAAACTCATTAAGGCACCAATTCAACAAGGTATTTAAGTATGTGAGTAATCCCCCTGGACCGAGACAACTCAGATGCTCAAAGTTGGGCACATTTAGGCCTACCTTGCTAAACGGGATCTTAATAAAGCTTGTCATCATTTACCGGTGTTGATATATCATAGGCACACTTTACTCTCAAAAGTTTGTAAAAAGGTTTATCTGAATGTGCTACCATATCATTGTAATTATTTGCTCCACATTGTATTCCCAGATTATTGCAATCATGATATTTTTTCTTGCAATTGAAACTACATTAATTGGGTTTCTCCATGCCATGCAATTTTGTTACTGACTACTGAATTTTGCATCATAGTGACTGTATAATGAAAAAGCCCACTTTACACATATACAAATGTTGCAAAAATGTGTCATCACAAGACCTTACAGCGCTCCTATTTCAATAAAATGTACCATATGTACATAAATAAAGCAAAAACTAACAAGACTGTACATCACTAAATGTCAATTAAGTATGAGTAGTATGTTTTTATCTTTTTAACGGTGAACGCTTTCCCCTTCCATTCCGTTGTAATGTCAAAATGTGTGTAATTTTTTTTTAAGTCAACAAACTGTAAAGAAAATTGTTGGAATACCTGACTTTCTGTAAAAAACTAAACTAAAATAAAATGACTACAATAATTTTTGTTACTTTAAGATATACTTAGTATTATAGTGCCTAATAAAGATCTATAATTAATTTTTGTAGCATACTAAAACAGAGTATGCTCAGGCTTTTTTCCAGTTCATTTGTGGTAATGACTCAGCCGTGCACCAGGTTCAGGGCCCTGCCGCATGGCAGTGGGGAGGCACAAATTTTGCCTTTGCCCCCGGGCACATAACACCCTCGCTATGCCACTGGGAAGTGGGTGACACAGAGGTTGTATGTGAGACACAGAGACAGTGTGTGCAGGCTGCTGCTGGGTAAGTCTCTGAGAAACCCCAGGTGCTGTCTCCTTAAGATACAGAAAGCTGTCTTGCTCAGTTCCTGAACCCTCTATCTCCCCTACCCGACTCTGCGGAGATGGGGTACATGGGCAGTGGGAGGTGGAGAGAGAGAGAGTGTGTGTGTGTGAGATACATAGAATGTGTCTGTGTGTGAGAGAGAGAGAGAGAGAGAGAGAGAGAGAGAGAGAGACTGTGAACTGGCTGCTGGGGAAATCTCAGGATAAGCAATGCATTGCCTTTTTAAGAAAGGGACTCACCCTTCAGAGTACACATCAGAGCCCAGCAAGATTCTTCCAGAGTCAGACTCTGGCATGCAGGAGAGGGGAGAGACAGACAGACAGACAGATTGTGTGAGCTGGCTTCTGGATAAATCTCAGAAACAGTGCATTGTCTCTTTAAGAAAGGCTGGCAGTCACTCACCATTCAGACTGCAGCACCTGGGAGTTCTCCCCTGAGCCAGGTTATATGTGTCCTCACATCCTTTTCCCCTGCTCTGTGGAGCTGAGGTACAAGGACAGGGGGATACCCTGACACCAGCAATCACCTCTATCTTTCCCTGTACACACACACTGCACAGCTAGCAGGAGGAGGGTCCCCCATGGGAGCAGCTGCAGGAGGAAGCAAGATGGGGGAGAGGCGCCTGAACACATGCTGCCGGCTATGCACACTCTGTGTGGGAATCTCTCCTGTGTGGCCGCACATTCATGCAGCTTACTGGGAGCACAGACTACCTCTGGAAACGAGGCCCCTTACTGCCATTTATGCCTTGGAAAATCTCCTCCCATATAGCTGGATCCTTCACCCATTGAAGTCAATGGCAAAAGCCCCACTGACTTCAATGGAGCAGGAGCAGCCCCTTAGTTTGTATATTGTTCTGTTACATTTTTAAAAGACTTTGGGATGAAAGATGTTAACCCTATTGACGGACTCATTCTGGGTATGTCTACACTAGCTTGTTAGTTCGAGCTAGGTAGGCAAATGAGGGCAACCAGAGTTGCAAATGAAGCTCGGGATTTAAATATCCCGGGCTTCATTTGCATGTTCCCGGGCGCCGCCATTTTTAAATCCCCCTTAGTCCGAACTCCGTGCCCGCGGCTACACGCGGCACGGATTAGGTAGTTCGAATTAAAGATCCTAATTCGAACTACCGTTACTCCTCATTCCACAAGGAGTAACGGTAGTTCGAATTAGGATCTTTAATTCGAACTACCTAGTCCGTGCCGCGTTTAGCTGTGGGCACGGAGTTCGGACTAAGGGGGATTTAAAAATGGCGGCGCCCGGGAACATGCAAATGAAGCCCGGGATATTTAAATCCCAGGCTTCATTTGCAACTCCGGTTGCCCTCATTTGCCTACCTAGCTCGAACTAACGAGCTAGTGTAGACATACCCTCTGATCTTCCACAAACTGGTTTTACACCAGCATAACTGAACAGATAGTTATTCCCGGTTTACATATGTCAAAATTAGCTGAGGCCCTTAATGTGTATTATTAATCGAACCATGAAATACAAATGGTCAAAACCCCATATCCTGCATTATATTCCTCTACCTCATGCATGAAAAATATTTCTACCATGAATATTTTCAGTGTTAACCACTGAAGATGAGCTAGAAGGATATAAATGCCATTAACAGGTGTAATCAGTTTTCTGGTATAAGACAGGCTTTAGGACAGACATACAGGAACTTTTCTGTTGTTCCAACCCACAGTCAAAAGTGACACCTGACATAAAGGAGGAACTCAAAACTAGATGTCTGGACACCAGAATTCTATACTCATCTCCAAACCACAGAACTCCTTAGTGACTGCCTGTGTGGCCTGCCTTGCTGGGCAGCATTGGAGATTATTTCAGTTGCTGCAGGAGAGGGTCCACAGACAAGACATGCCAATCACTGGAGGCTGGTATCATGGCATAGACAACGTTTTACATGTGGGTGACAGGGACACTTCAGGAAGGAATGCCTCTATCAGGATGGGGAACAGAAATTTCATCTGGACAACAGAAAGGAGGAACCTGAGAGAGCTCCTCTCCCCCGTGAAGAGAACAGGGAAGTGGTAGACTTGTTGGGCCTGTGGAAAACAAAGTGTGCACATGGGACTCACAGAGCCCAGTTTAGCCCAGAGAAAGGGGTTGAGCCAGTAAAAGATGATGTGAGGGCCATGGCCAAGGGAAGGAAAAAGAGTTATCCAGTGCCACAAAGAGGGCCACATAAGATGGCACTGCACTCAGAGAAGAAGGGAGAGGCAAGAGAGTTGGGTTCAGTCTGAGACTGCTGAGGCAGGGTAAGGAGATAGTGAAGACTGAGGCCCCAGGAGAGATCTGTTTGGGGAGAGGGGGCCAGATAAAAAGGGGAACCCACACAGGACTGGAACAAGCTATGGTGGGATCCCAGACCTTAGATGAGTGAAGAAGGTTGCTCCTTAGTGTGGAGCGCCTGTGGTAGGAAAGGGATCTCCTACAAGCCCAGCTGTAGGGCAAGCTGGGAAAATAGGAATCCCCCACCACTCAGTGTCCTTAAGGGGGAGGGTATGTGATGGGATGGTGGCTCACACAGGCAGAAGAAGGGTAAAGGTAGCCTTGGAGAGGCTGGACAGAACCCAACCAACCAAGAAAGGGCTTATTGAGGGAGCCAATCAAGGGAAGGTTTGCTGGAACAGCCAATCAGGGCAGGCAAGGGCAATATATAAAGGGCTGCTCAGCAAAGCAGAGGACAGTCTCTTCCTGGAGGGCAAAGGAGAAGAACTGCCTGCTGTAGAGACATCTCCATGATCAGAGCAGTGCTGGGCAGGGATCAAGAATGAGCTCCAGACTGAGGCCTGCCAGACAAAGGCCCCTGAAACAATGGACCAGGAAGGTGCTGTAGCTATGGAGAAGCATCCCAGGGAAACAGAGGGGCTTGAAGGAAATGCAGCACATGGCTGCCACCTAGAGGGTCCTTAGGTCAAGACCCAGAGTAGACAGCAGATCCAGGGTGAATTTCCCCCCCTCCCCAACTTACCCTCCCAGGTACTCACTTGCCAATGAGGAGAGTGGCTGACATCTGGACTGAAGTCTGCCCCAAAGCAAGTGGTGGGACTGTTGGTGGGTAGAAAGGACCGAGTGAGGCACAGCTTGGAGGGCTGTGCCCAGAAGAGGATGACATATTCTAGCGAGCGAAGCCAGTCCTAGAACTGCGGAGACAGCAGAAGTGATGGCAGCAAGACATCACTAAAGGAAAGTGCATTGTTGAAGACTAATTCCTAGAATGACCAGCAGGAGTCAACAGGGTGTTGAGTCTGCACCATTGCACTGACCTGAATCAGAGGGGCTCTAAAGGAGGGGCTGGTGACTTTTGAAAGTCAGAAGCTTTATTTTTATATTCAGTTCTTCTCCCTGGGGGAAAGAGGGATACTGGCAGAAAGTGACTCAGGAAGGCAGCTGCATAGCATTGCAACATATACTGCCTAGCTGCCTATCACTGTGCCCTAGACTGGAAACTGGCGGGCTTCCCTAGGCCACCCTAAAGAAGAGGATAATGATGGAAATCTGTCCGTCAACAGTTGGGGAAACCCCTAATAACACAAAGGTCGGCCCCTGACCAAGGGGAAGCTCCTGAAGCCCCTTCTAATTTATGGTGAATTCCACCCCTTTCAGAGTACACATAAAGCAGGGGAGAGGAACCACCATCTGCTCCCAGCTTCCCTTGATCCAGCCCGCAGTGAGGCTCAGGGCTTCCTTTCCCTCCCGCAGCAGGGCAAGCTGGCACCAGCACTCCAGCCCATTGCAAGTCTTCCAGCCTCAGTGCCCCCGCATTGGGGGTGGGGGAAATGGAAGCCCTGAGCCTCGTTGGGGGTCAGATCAAGGGAAGCTAGAGGCTGGATCTGGCCCCGCAAGCTGGAGCATATGGGCACCTTGGTGCTCTGAATGAGTCTGTATGTCTGTTGTTGTTTTCTCAGGGCATGTCTACACTAGGAAATTATTTCAAAATAACTTATTTCAAAATAGCATGTCCACACTACAGGGAAGCCTTGAAATTAGTCTGAGGCAGGCTCCCTTAATGTGGATGGGCTACCTTGATTTAGAGCCCTAGGCAGCACTGAGGAGTAATTACTTTGAATGACTCTGGGGAGTAGTTATTTTGAAATAGCAGCAATGGAGTGTCCACTCTCCCACTATTTTGAAATAACTATTTCAAAATAAGCGTTATTCCTCGTGGAAAGCAGAAGTTATTATTTTGAAATAACCAGCCCCTTATTTTGAAATAGCATGGTAGTGTGGATGTTCCACTTGTTATTTTGAAATAAGGGGAGTTATTTTGAAATAACTCCCTAAGGTAGACCAGGGCTCAGGGGCCAGGCCAATGAGCAGTTTTGCTTCTCACTGGGGTGTGATTTTCTTTGGGTCAGTGGCCTCCGAACAAAACAAGGTTCCCCATCCCTGACATAAAGAGTCCAATAACATGGATTTGAATGTGTGACTCAGACAGAGAGCTGAGCTGCTAAAAGGACAGATCATTGCAGGATGGAGGTATAGTAAGAAAGGGGAATGCCTGGGAGAAAGACAACCTGTTACACCCAAGTCTGACCAGCAGGCAGCATCCACCATTAGTGTTCCCCTTCCCAGGGCCTGAGTGAAGTCATCCAGATTAGAGAAGTTTGGTCCTGGTTGCCCTCTGCCTGTGTGCCCTCATTTGTGAAGAAATGGAAATATAAATATGTAACCCCTAAGGAGATTACCTAGATTCTGTTTGCTGGCAGTTCAGGGAGAGGCATGCTGTCCCTGGTAGGGAGGGGGAGCCAAGGAAAACTCAGAGTCTGCCCGGCAACCAATAGGGAGTGAGATGCCCCTCCCCGGCATTTCAGGAGATCGGAGAAGCCATTTTTTTGGTGTGAGTCTGGAGCCAGCCAAGGCTAGGGCAGGGCTGGCTGTGTGGGGAGCTGGTAAGCCCCAGGCCTGCATGCAGGGTTCCTCCTGAGAACTGGCCTCTAGGGACCCAAAAGCAAGATCCCTCAGCTGGGCTTTTCCTTTCTCCACTCCTGATTCCCAGTTTGTAGAGTTTGCTGGGAAACTTCCCCAGCCAGGCTGAGTTAGCCCTCCAGCTCCCTCTGTGAGACCAGTCACCAGATGGTCAGCTCTGCTCTGTCTGATAGTTCAGGGCTGCTGCCTGCTGTGTGTGTGTCTGGATGCTGGGCTAGGAGACTACAGTTTGGATTTTAGTACAGTTGTGTAATCTGCACCTTGAGCCCTGCACCCCTTTGTGGTGAGGGGAAATCTTGGGACCGAATCAGCCTGATTCCTGCTTGAAGAGGATCCTTGCTAGCAGAGATCAGCCCTCTGCAGTGTCTGAGGAGTCCAGAGTCATCTCTGAGCCTGAGGATCATTCATGGAGTTTGTGTGTGCACCATCTTTTAGTCAGTCAGGGAATTTGTTCTGGGGACCCCCTTCTCCCTGAACTGTGTCCTCAAGCCAGGGAGTAAGGGTTTGGGGATTTTATAACCTGCTGCATATTAAACCTGTGGAGGGATTTACCACCTTATCCCGCTTGTGAGTCCTTTGGGCTGTAGGAACCCAGTCAGCCACGCTGCTAAACCACTGCAGAGAAGAATTTTGTGGTCATAGGTCATCAAGGGCCCCAACAAAGTACGCGTACCAACAGGACACTAATCTTACATTTGCTACATCAAGTTACGTGACTGGGGCAAGTCACAGGTATTAGCAGCGTGGGCCCTGGTGAACCTAAAAATAGTGTTTTACCCTGTTATATTTGTCTCCTGTTTAATATAATTATTGTGTTGAACATATTGTATGTATTTGTGTTATTTCTTGGAAGTCTCCAATTATCTGGCAAGTTAGTGGATTACCCCGTCGTTAGAATTTTCCTCCCAAGCTGCCCTGGTGACCCTGCCAGGAAGTAGTGAGGGGGGTGGAGGCACCGCTAAATAGATTCATAGGGAAAAATAAAGAGGATACACCCTGCTGAGTGGGTGGTGGGATCCAGAAGAACCCAGACCTGTCCATCAAAACCTGTAAGCAGACTGGCATTAAAGAAGGTAACCAGGTGGAGAGGGGGCACTACAAATATGTACACCACAGGCTATGCTAGGAAGCTAAATAAGACTGCAATGATAGTGCAATGTACATTAAGATTCTCAAATGAAAGATGTTCTAGAAAGCAGAAGGTTATAATATAGCAGAGTAAATAGGATTAGATGGCTGTATTGCTATGAAAACTGAGGACAGACACTACAAGAATTATTGGGCTTTTTTCTAGGATAAATGCCATCAGAAAGAGCCATTTTATTCAGTTTAATAGACTACTCTTCCATGTTTCAGAGTGAATGAATATGAAGGATAAGGAATCAAAAAATACTTAAAGTTTTTTACTGGTTTTAAAGGGCTTGTTCTAATTTTTAATTTTATCAGTGAGGCATAGTGTGAAAATTCTTCATTTTAAGCATTTAAATCAAGTTTGCATTAAATATAGTTACAATGGAATCTAGGGCACTAGAAAATTCTTCAGATGCAAGATAACTTGTCTTATTATATATTATTGGCATATTGTAAGCATTTATGGCATGTGACATTACAGTTTCTGTTTTGTGTATATGTTGCCATCTAGTGGCAGATGTTTTAATAGGTTTTGTTAATTCAAAATGGTGTCCATCCCCAATTTGTCTATTTATAAAAAGATCAGATTAATAAAAATAATACTTATGTAAAATTACAGGCCTCCCATAATATGGATAAATCCCTTAAGTAACCTGGCAGTGTACTGAGCTATACTGCAAATTTACTATAAAAACAGTTTGAGATGGGATGAAATTAAACTTAACTTTTATTTGAATTCCTAGAGTGAGTCGGGGACAAGTGCTAAACTGGTATGGATGAAAGCCTTGTCTACTAAACCACTGAACAGCACAGTTTAGGTCCATTCACCCAACAACGGTTCTTCAGAGATAGCTTTTCCATTTCTCAAGCAACAGTGATATTGAGTCACTTTTTCCCCTTTGGAATCTGCATTCTTTCCTGAACCTTATGTTCCTTGTCCAACACCAGCCAGCTTCACATTCAGATTCACAAACTTATGATGAAGGCACATCTCCAGGTTCACACTGCTGTCTGGTAACCATTACAGACCCTCTATAGACATGCCCGTTATTTCTTCTTCTCCTTTCTGTCTTCCCCATCCATGTAGCTTTTCTCCTCTCAGCCTCTCTGCAGCCAGGTGTTCAGTCCAGTGTTCTCACTCTGCAAGTTAACTCCAGGGCCTCTTCCCCTATCTGAATGAGCTCAGGAGCCACAGGTCAGTAACCAGGTTGAGGGGGAAATAAGTCTATATCAATCACCTCAATCAATAGGAACTAATGGGTATCAGTAGTGACTGATAGCAGAACAAGGAGCAATGGTCTCAAGTTACAGTGGGGGAGGTCTAGGTTGGATATCAGGAAAACTATTTCATTAGGAGGGTGGTGAAGCACTGGAATGGGTTACCTAGGGAGGTGGTGGAATCTCCATCCCTAGAGGTTTTTAAGTCTCGGCTTGACAAAGCCCTGGCTGGAATGATTTAGTTATGGTTGGTGCTGCTTTGGGCAGGGGGCTGGATTCGATGACCTCCTGAGGTCTCTTCCAGCCCTAGGATTCTAGGATTCTATTACTCTAAGTGCAGGGACACAAAAGGTTTCAGTTATGAGAGGGGTAGCCGTGTTAGTCTGAATCTGCAAAAACTAGAAGTCCTGTGGCACCTTATAGACTAACAGATTTATTGGCACATACGCTTTTGTGGGCAAAGACCCACTTCATCAGATGCATGTGACGTGCATCTGACGAAGTAGGTCTTTGTCCACAAAAACTTATGCTCCAATAAATCTGTTAGGGTATGTCTACACTACAAAGTTAATTCGAACTAATAGCCGTTAGTTCGAATTAACTTTCATAGGTGCTACACATGCAAACCGCTAGTTCGAACTTAATTCGAACTAGCGGAGCGCTTAATTCAAACTAGGTAAACCTCATTCTACGAGGACTAACGCCTAGTTCGAATTAAGTAGTTCGAATTAAGGGCTGTGTAGCCACTTAATTCGAACTAGTTGGAGGCTAGCCCTTCCCAGCTTGCCCTGGTGGCCACTCTGGGCCAAGCCAGAGAAACTCGTCTGCCCCCTCCCGGCCCCGGAGCCCTTAAAGGGGTACGGTCTGGCTATACTGCTCGTGCCAGCTGCAAGCCTTCCAGCACCCAGCCAGCAGACCCTGCACCTGGCACGGCATGAGCCAGCCACCCGCTGCCACCCAGCCCTCCGCCTCTTCCCAGGACCAGGCTGGCGGCTCCCAGGAGCCTGCTCGGGGCCACAAGAGGCGGGCACCCTCCTGGTCTAGTGCGGAGATCGTGGACCTCATCGAGGTTTGGGGGGAAGCCTCCAATGTCCACGATCTCCGCACTAGCCACAGGAACGCGGCCATCTACAGCCGCATGGCTGCTAGCCTGGCCACCAGAGGCCACATGCGGACCCGGGAGCAGGTCCACTGCAAAATTAAGGACCTGCGGCAGTCCTACTCCAGGGCCTCCCAGCCAGGGGCCGACCCGGAGGCATGCCCTCATTATGAGGCCCTGGACCGCATCCTGGGGGCTCACACAGTCCATGCCCCCCGGGTGGTGATCGACCCCAGGGCAGAGGGACCCGTCCCTGACACCGAGGAGGAGGAGGAGGATGCCGAGAGCCAGGAGCCTGCAGGGAGCCGACCCAGGACTCCCAAGGCATCCCACAGAGCACATCGGCTGTGTCGTCCGAGGCCGAGGAGGGCTCCACATGTGAGTGCCATAATGCTCCTCTTATGTGTACGGGGAGGTGGGGGGAGAGGGAGCCCAGGGACTGTGCACCTGGGCCTTGCCCACCATGGAGCAACAGCTGGGTGTCATGCAGGGGCCCTTGCCCGTTCCCCACACGCCGACCTCGCCTTGCAGAGGGGGACTGGGGGGCTGTGTCCCCAGGGAGAACTGACCACTGCTCTTGTTTCACCACAGCCGCAGCACCTGGGACTGCAGGGCGCACCACCCCGCCTGCAACAGCCACCCGCACCCGGGCCAGCAGGTGCACCAGGAACCTGGAGGACTACCACCGGCGGCACCTGTGGCTACTGGAGCACCAGCTCCGCACCCAGGACCACTGGGTCTGGGAGGACCTGCGGCTGCGGCAGCAGAGCTTGGAGGCACTGGAGGAGCAGGGCTGTGCCCCCAGAGGCCACCTCCAGACCCTGGTGGACAGGTTCCTGCCTCCTGCTGCTCCGGCCCCTGCGGCCACCCCAGCTCTCGCTCCTCCTCCCACCCCTGCTCCCCTTCCCGCTTCCTCCACACACCCCGTCCCTCCTGCCCCACCCTCCACACCCACTCCCCCCCCGATGCCCCCGCACCCTCAGTGCTGCGAGACGGGAGAGCCAGCAGGACCCCCAACCCTGAGCTTTCCCTTCCCTTCCTCCCCTTCCTCCCCCTTCCAGCTCTCTCCTCCCAGGTTTCCTCCTCCCGTCTCTGACCCTCATTCCTCCCTCCCCCACCCCAATTATGTTCAATAAAAAGAGATTGTTGTTTGCAAAACAGGTGTCTTTATTTAACATTAGGAAGGGGGGTTAGGGAGGGGAAAGGGGAAGGAGGGGAGGGTGGAAGAAGGCCCCAGTGGGGCATGCAGGGAGAGTTCAGTCCTCCTCCTCCACCAGGAAGGTCTCCCGCAGGGATTCCCGGATCTGGACGGCCCCCCTCTGGGCCTCCCGGATGGCGGCGGTGCGGGGCTGAGCGTAGTGGCCAGCCATGCGCTCAGCCTCAGCCATCCAGGCTGGCAGGAAAGCCTCCCCCTTCCACTCACACAAATTGTTGTGCAGCACGCAACATGCTGCCACCATGGGAGGGATATTGTGCTCGGCGAGGTCGAGGTGGGTGAGGAGGCACCTAAATCTGGCTTTTAGTCGTCCGAAGGCCCCCTCGACCACAATGCGGGCCCTGGTGAGCCTGGCATTGAAGGCCTGGCGGGAGAGGTTGAGGTGCCCCGTGTACGGCTTCATCAGCCGGGGCTGTAGGGGGTAGGCCGCATCCCCCACCAGGCAGACGGGCATGTCCACGTCCCCGACCCTGATGTGGCGGTCGGGGAAGAAGGTCCTGGCCTGCAGCCTCTGGCACACGGAGGAGTTGCAGAACACCCTGGCATCGTGTGCCTTGCCAGACCAGCCCACATTAATGTCCGTGAACTGGCCCCGGTGGTCAGACACGGCCTGCAGGAGGACAGAGAAGTACCCCTTGCGGTTGATGTAGTGGGAGGATTGGTGTTCCGGGGCACGGATGGGGATGTGCGTCCTGTCGATGGCCCCCCCGCAGTTGGGGAAGCCGAGGGCGCCAAACCCCTGGATGATGGTGTCCAGATGGGCAAGGCGGACCACCCTGTGGAGCAGCACCCGGTTGATGGCCTTGACCACCTGCAGAGAGACACAGCAAACTGCGAATCACTGGGGCGCCCGGGTGGCTGGGAGTGTTCATTCCCTGGCACTGCCCCGCGCCCCACTCCCAGAAGCAAACCCCACTGCGATCCTGGCCGCCGCTGGCGGCCTGTAGTACGGCCAGGACAGACTGAACCCTCCCATGCGGGGCACTGTCGCCTCCTCCCCCGCCCCCATTTTCCCTGGGGCGGCCCATTCCCTCCTTGCAGCCCCCTTCCTCCCCAGCCCAGTGGCCGGTGAGTGCCATACCTGCATGAGTACTGCTCCGACGGTGGATCTCCCCACGCCGAACTGGTTCCCGACAGATCGGTAGCTGTCCGGCGTGGAGAGCTTCCACAGGGCGATGGCCACACGCTTCTGGAGGGGTATAGCGGGCCTCATGCGAGTGTCCCGTTGCCGCAGAGCAGGGGTGAGCCACTCGCAGAGCTCCAGGAAGGTGTCCCTCTTCATCCTGAAGTTCTGGGTCCACTGTCTGTCTCCCCAGCGCTCCAGGACGATGCGGTCCCACCAGTCGTTGCTGGTGTCCAGACGCCAGATGCGGTGGGGCACGCTGGCATCCGGGCGCTGCTGCGGCTCCTCCATGGCCCCCAGGGAGGCCAAGTGGAGAGGCAGGGGGCTGACGTGCACCAGGTGGTGCCAGGCAGCCTCCAGACATTGCTGGCAGGCTTGCAGCAGCAAGTCCAAAAACTGCACCAGAATGCCCAGGGCGAGCTCTGGCTCCATGGTGCCAACTGCGGCGGCATCCCCAATGGGAACCACCGACACAGGCAGGCACAGAAGAAAATGCTTTGCTGTCCCTCGGCGAGGTAGGCAAGCAAGTGGAGAAGCTGAGAACCGGCTGTCTAGGGGGGTCCCTTTAAGCACGAGCCTCAGATAGCCTCAGACAGCAGCCACACAAAGCAACTACTGACCTGATGCCCTGCCGGAACCGGTTTCAGCTGCCCTTAAATGCGACCCAGCGTCCAATCAGTGTGGACGCGCTAGTTCGAATTAGCAAAATGCTCATTTGAATTAGTTTTTGGGTCTAGATGAGTTAGTTCAAATTAGTTTAATTCGGACTAAGTTAGTTCGAATTAACTTTGTAGTGTAGACATACCCAGAGTCTATAAGGTGCCACAGGACTTCTCATTGTTTTTAAAAGGTTTCAATATTTTCCTTATTTATGGCAGGGATGGGGACCCTTTTTTGGGTTGGGGGACACTGACCCACAGAAAAATCAGTTGTGGACCACACAAGTGAGAAGCAAAACAGCTCTTCCAAAAAACCACAGCCCTCACTAATGTGGCCCCCAACCAAGACATCTCACTCCTCTGGTGCTCCAGCCCCATGGGGCAAGGGGAAGGGACAGGTAGGACTGAGGTTCAGGGCTTCCCATAGGCCAGATTTACTTTTCTGGGGGTCTGGAGTTAGTGGATTTTATGGACCCCCTTAGGCTCTTGGGAGGTGACCAAAATGAGGGGTTCAATGTTCAGGACAGGGCTGCCAGCGAGTAGGGTTACCAGGTGACTTCAAAAAAAAAGACCGGACACCCTTGATCTCAGATGCAGGGTGGGGGGAGGACCGGCCATGAGGGGAGCGAGGCTGGCTGGGAGGAGGTGTGCGGGAGGGGGAACCGGCCAGCAGGGGAACCGGGGGGGAGCGGGGCTGGCCGGGGGTGGAAGAGAATTGGCCGGTGGAGAGCAGGACTGACCTGGGCGCACACAGATCCCAGGGTGCTGCCCATCCTGCACATGGTCCTGCCAAAGCACTAGCGAGTCCAGCCCCGAGGATTCCATCCCACCCTGGCTCTGTCCCCCATCCCTCACGTAATTGAATACTGCCTGGCTGGTAGACACACTCACGCAGCATGAGCGTGTCTACCAGCCAGGCAGTATGCACTTACGTACTGATACTCCTAATAATAATAAAACTTACCTAATTAGAAAATACCAGACATTTTATATGTCCGGTATTTTCTCAATTTGTTTCCCGGACAGAACCCTCAAATACCGGACTGTCCGATTCAAAACCGGACACCTGGCAACCCTATCAGTGAGTGGGATAGGGATGGGGTGCAGGATCTGGGAGGGAGGTGGAGTTTAGAAGGGGGAGAGGTTGCAAGGTCTGGGTGGGAGGTAGGGTGCAAAAGCAGGCTGGGAGTAGGGTGTCTGGCCAGGGGGAGGGAGCAGGAGCAAGGGAGCGTGCAGTGTGTGGACAGAAGGGAGGTGCAAGGAGCAACAGTGGATGCAGGAGCAGGCTGGGGGTAGGGTGTCTGGCCAAGAGGGAGTGTGCCTGGCCAGGAAGGAGAGTGCAGGAGCGGACTGCGGGCAGGGTATCTCGCCAGGAGGGAGGGTACAAGAGGGGGCTTGGGGAAGGGTGTCTGGCCAGGGGTGGGAGATGGGAGCAGGGAGTGCCTGGGAATAGGGCTAGCGTCAAGGTGGCTTGGGGGTGTTCAGGGAAATGGGGAGGGGGAAGAGAGGCTGGGTGCAGTGTGGCCAGGCAGGAGTGGGCGGGTGGTGATCCCGAGGTGTCCAGCCCTGCTGGGGGCAGAGTCCCATGGGGGTCTGGGCCATAGCTCCCTCAGGGGGCAAGTGTGGTGGTGGCTTGGCCCCTCCCCCAGACTGAGTTCCCACAGGTGCAAAGCCCTGAAGGGCCCTTCACCCTCACCTGTGTCCTGCATGTGCAGGCTCCTCAGCCCCAGCACTGCCGCCTCTCACTGCCGCCAGGCATGGCACAGCCTAACCTGCTGCCAGGGAAAGGGAAGGACACTGGCTGCTCGCTCACCACGAGAGCCCGCCTTGCCCGCCCAGGCCCTGCACAGCCCAACCTGCTGCCTCCCCACAGGAGCAACAGAGGGAAGCGCTGCTGTTACCATGGGGACCACAAACTCAGTGGGGCCTAGGTGAGGCAGACACCCAGTGGCAGGTGAGACTTTCCCATGGGGGAGTGCAGGGTGGCAATCCTCCACCTGTAGCTCCATGGCTTGCGTGGGAGGGGTGAGTTTGTTTTCTTCATCCCCACCCCCCACTCCTCGTGTGCACCTGCCAAGCCAGAAGCCGGTGCTGGTGCTACAGCCTTGCAGGTGCACACTGACTGCAAGGCTTGAGCAGCAGTGTGGGCTCCCTGCAGTGTGGAGGAGGAGGGAGGGCTGAGCTTGAGCCATGGACCACCCAGGAGTTGGTCGCAGTCCACTAGTAGTCTGTGGCCCACATTTTGAGAACCACTGCCCTGCAGGTTTATGTTACCATGTCTGATATCTCACTTATGTCCATTTATCCTTTGTTGTAGAGACCGTCCAATTTGGCCAATATACATGGCAGAGAGGCATTGCTGGCACTTGATGACATATATCATATTGAGGATATGCAGATGTATGAGCTTCTGATGTTGCGGCTTATGTGGTTAGGTCCTGTGATGGTGTCGCTTGTATGGATGTGTGGACAAAATTGGCAACGGGGCTTATTGCAGGGGTAGGTTCCTGGGGTGAGTGTGTCTGAGGTGTGATGTGTGTGAAAGTTCCCATAGCTGGACAGCACATCTCCAAACCTTCCTTGAGGGAAGAGCACTAGTTAATGCGGTTGGTGCAGTAAGATGGCTCAGATAGTAAGGATGAGGTTGATGAAATAGTGTCAGGTGGTAAGCCAGAGGATATAGGCTTTCAAAGGGTCAAAGTATGACATGTAGACAGTCCTGAGAGGAGCAGGACATTGGGCTTAGGCACTACTTAAAGGGGAATAGCTCTGAAATGAGCTAAAGATAAATCTATACACCTAGGAACAAAGAATGTAGGCCATACGTATAGGAGGGGTGGGCTGTGTCCTCGGAAGTAGTGACTCTGAAAAAAGAATTTGGGGGTTGTGGTGAATAATCAGCTCCCCATATGGTGCTGTGATCAAAAGGGCTAATGTAATCCTTAGGGGCATGTATAACCCGTGCACCTTCTGGGTGTGGCTCACGGTCCTGTGCAGTGGCACTTAGACCACTTACAGAGAGAGAGAAAGAATGAGTGTGCTCTACAACTTCAGTTGTGAGCCAGCTGGCTTTTAGCTCAAGTGGTAGCAGCTCATGCACTAAGCTCTAGAGATCCCAAGTTTGATTCCACTAGTCAGCATTACACATAAATAGAGGAATCCCTAGTAAGAATAGAAAGGTTATTTTACCTCTGTATTGGGCACTGGTATGACCACTTCTGGAATACTGTGTCCTGCTCTAGTGTCTGCAATGAAAGGATATTTAAAACCTGAGGGAAGGGTCAGAGGAGAGCCACAAGAAAGATTTAAAGAATTGGAAAATATGCCTCACAGCAACAGACTCAAGCATCTCAGTCTATTTAGCTTAACAAAAAGAAGGTTGAGGATTTAAGTTTTCAACAGAAGTACCTACATGGGGAGCAAATATTTAATAATGGGTTGTTCAGTCTAGCTGAGAAAGATATACAACATGATCCAATGACTGAAAATTGAAGCTAGACAAATTCAGACTGGAAATAAGGTATAATTTTAACAGTGAGGATAATTAATTGAAACAATTTACCAGGAATTGTGGTGGTGTCTCTATTCACTGGAAATTTTAAAATTAAAATTGGATGTTTTGCTAAAACATGTCCTCTAGTAACTACTTTGTGGGAGTTCCATGGCCTGTGTTCTATAGGATGCCAGACTAGATCAGTGTTTCTCAACCAGTGGTACAAGTATCCTTAGGGGTACTCGAGAGAAATCTGGGGGGTACATCAATACAAATGAAATTTGGAGAAAACTGAATTTTTGTTTTAAGTTTTACAGCGTTTTATTATTTTTATACTTTTTACACCCAAAAATGTCATCGACCACCTGGCTACGATTAAGTTGTTTAAACAAATGTGTTGCAAAGGTAGAAAAAAATTCTGTGTGTCTGAAAACTGTAGGTACTGGGGATACTTATAATTTTTTTAAAGGGGTACTTTATAAAAAAAGGTTGAGAAACACTGGACTGGATGATCACAATGGTGCCTTCGGGACTTGGAACTTATGGGCTTAGGAAGCAAGCATACACCTGCAGCCCAGGGTATGAGACATTGTGATTAGGGATGGTTAATCACATTGAAGGCCTGAGCCCTAACTGTCTCCCTACAAAAACTTAAAAACCAGTGAATGGTCCTGTAGCACCTTAGGGTGCATCTACACAGCAGCATTATTTCGGAATAATGGCCATTATTCCAAAATAACAATGCGAACGTCCACACAGCAATTCTGATATTTCAAAATAACTTCAAAATAACGGATGGCTTATTTCAAAATCTGTAAACCTCATTCCACAAGGAATAATGCCTATTCTGAAATAGCTATTTCGGAATAGCAGTAGTGTGGATGCTCTACTGTTGTTATTTCATAATAGCTCCTCCCCAGGACAATTCAAAGTAATTACTCCCCAGTGCCGCCTGGGGCTCTAATTCGAGGTAGCACGTCCACATTAAGGAACCCTGCCTCAGACTAATTTTGAGGCTTCCCTGTAGTGTAGACGTGCTCTTTCGAAATTAGCTATTTCAGAAAAAAATTCCAAAGTAGCTTATTTTGAAATAAGTGTGCTGTGTAGACGTATCCTCAGAGACTAACAAAAAATATAGATAGTATCATGAGTTTTCATGGGCAAAACCCACTTCTTCAGAAGAGCACATCAAGCAGCAATCCCAGGGACCAATGACATACCTAATAACAAAGATGTTATAAAATGCAGCACTTCTCCAGTGAGACCATCTGATTCCATCAGGAATTGCAGCTGAAATCACCCCTGTCCTATAAGGTTAAAGACAAAAAAGTCTTCATAGAGGGATGAACTAGAGGAATGCTCCCAAGTACAAGCCTATGAGAACTCACAGGGTAGTAGAAAAGTATTACTATATAAATCAAACTCAACCAGTTTCTTACAAATTTTGGTCCATGAGCTTCTTCAGTCCCACTAGACCTCCAGGCCAAATTAGATGGGGGAAGGGGCAGAGCAGAAGTGGGAATAGGTGAGACCTGGGGTGGCGATGTATTGTCCTGGCCCGTCTCTGGGGTGGTAGTCACACGGCCCGGTGGCCCCCTGGCATCTCCCTCATTGGCCACCCCTGTCCAAACAGTACATCAAGTGGTGCTGGTAGTTCAAGATGTGGACTTTTTCCATGAAGTCATATTGTTTTAAAATGCATGTTTTTAAAAAAGTCTTAAGAAGTTCCAACAGTTGGAAATTGAAGTTTTAGACAAATAAGGGGAAATATTTTCAATAATGAAGACGGTTCTACCTAGGATTTTCTATCACTTGGAGTTTTAAATCAAAACTGGATATCTTGGTAAAAGAGATTTCCTTTGTCAGCCACAAGTTTTGGGGCTTGATGCAGAAATCATTGAGTAAAATTCCCTGGAGTAAGAACGTTAGAACAGCTATACTGGGTCAGACCAACGGTCCATCCAGCCCAATATCCTTTCCACTGACAGTGGCCAATACCAGATGCCCCAAAGGGAAGGAACACAACAGGTAATCCTCATGTGATCCCTCCCCTGTCACCCACCTCCAGAGAAGCAGAGGCTAGGGACACCATTCCTTCTCATCCTGGCTAATAGCCATTGATGGACCTAACCTCCATTAATCTATCTAGCTCTTTTTTGAACCCTATTAAAGTCCTAGCCTTCACCACATCCTCTGGCAAGGAGTTTCACAGGGTAGGAGACAGCCTAGATGATCCAGCTTTAAATCTAGCATTGCCTTACAAAGAATTTTGTGCTCCAGCTTGATGGAAATTTTTGTATAAATGTACGATCATTATCATTACTTAACTGCAAATTGTATAAATGGTGTTATATGGCCATAAACACTTGTGTAGTGAATTCTTTATGAGAGAAAAATGTTGTTGGTTCTATGCACATGTTTGTAAAATGAAGTTATCTGTTGTATTTGTACTAGTGAAGTTGCTTATTGCAAGATTCATAAGCATTCTTTAGTTGGGAAGGATAACGTGAACTACAGCATGAGAGAACAGATTCTGCATTTCTCATAGAACTTTCCTTAAGTTTTCCTATTTAATGCACAAGAAGAAGATTAAAACAATAGTGTTCTTAAAGCCAGCCTGAAGTATTTTCATTGAAACTTACCTTGTGTTCTATAAACTGAATTGCACTGTAAAATAAAGTTCACAATTAAAAGTGGAATTTTGTTAGTTCTTTAGCAGCATTTAGGTGCCATGCTCACACCCGAGTTTGGTTTTTAGGATGAATTACATGGGGGTAGAATTGGGAGTAAGGAGAAAAGGAAATTTAATATGAATTTTACAGTATCTCCCAGTCACTGAGCGATTCAGCTGAGCAATAACCTCCTCAGGAAAATGATGCAGAAGTCCTAAAGTATGGGGATGTTATATCTCAAAAAGGCATCAACCACCAGAATAGGCACTAGGACTTGGGCTGTATGATCTTAGAAGCTTTTCTGTCACTGAGCCTGAATCTGATCCCACTCATGCCAGAGTTACATGATGGATGTTATTGGAGTTTATTATTTATTAATATGTCTATTAGGATAAGATGCTTCAACCAGCTTGGCCACCCATTGTGAAGTCCATAGCAATAGTGCCTGCCTTAGAGTTTACAGGTTAAAAGGAATATGCTTGACTTACACAGCCATCAAAGCCAGATCCTCTAACTTTTTTTCTTTCTGTGACTTCTCCCATGCCTGTCCACAGAAGATCCAGAAATACAGACTTAGTGCTTCTCAGGCCTCCTTCCCCCCCTCAATAAGGACAAATGTAAAGTATTCCACTTAGGAAGGAACAATCAGTTCCACACATACAGAATGGGACGTGATTGTCTAGGCAGGAGTACTGCTGAAAGGAACTTAGAAGTTATAGTAGACAACAAGCTAAATATGAGTGAACTGTGTGACACATTTGCAAAAAAAAAGCAAACATCATTCTCAGATGTATTAACAGGAGTGTTGTGAGCAAGACATGAGAAGCAATTCTTCTGCTATACTCTGCACTGATTAGGCCTCACATGGAGTACTGTGTCCAGTTCTGGAAAAGATGTTTCCAGTTTAGGAAAGATGTGGAGAAACTGGAGAAGGTCCAGAGAAAGAGCAGCAAACATGATTAAAGGATTAGAACATAAGACCTATGAGGGAAGACTGAAAGAATTGGGTTTGTTTAGTCTGGAAAAGAGACTGAGTGTGGACATAACAGCTTTCAAATATCTAAAAAACTATTTACAAGGAGGAGAGAGAAAAATTATTCTCCTTAACCTCTGATGATAGGACAACTCCCTCCCAGACGCCAGTCTCCCTCCTGCACCCCAGTCCCTTACCCCAAGCTCCTTTCTGCACTCAACCTCCATTCCAGACCCCACATCTCCATTAATATCATAGAAGAGCATGGCCCTCGACCACTTTCCAAAATCTTGGAGTGGCCTCCCATCAAAAATTATTGCCCTCCCCTGCCTAAGAGCAACAGTGTGGTCATGCTGAAACACAAGGATCCTTCTGATCTCTTTCTGTCTTGACATCAGATATAATCGTAAGCAGTTTGCCTCGTGCATCTTTATTAAGGGCCTAGAATACTGTTCTTCCCTGCTAACCAGAGAAGGGTGACAGAGTTATGATTGTTTGGCAAAAGTTCTTACACTACAATTAAGCACATTACATAAAATATTATAAAACTCTATGGTCTGCATGATGACTTTTGATAAGACCAGGTGCTTGATAGACAATCAACTGCCTACATAGGCTATTTCCTTTTCAATTAGTTCCTCATAGTCTAGGCCCAGACTCCTCTTAAAGAGACCAGCAAACGTATGACTTGACATTCATTCTTCCATATGAAAGATAGGAGCTGTTTATCTATGTTTTTCAGTTGATCATCATCACCATAGTATGTGAGGGGCAATTATTTGAGTCTCATGTTTTCCTGTGAGGAGGCAATGTCTCTTCCTTCTTAACAAGAACCTGACTTTTTTAATTTTAATTCAATGTAAAGGAGCATGAATGTTGAGGAGCAGGGGCTTCTTTACACTAGAAAGTTGTACTGCTTGAGCTCTACTAGTACACTGGCATATCAGTATAAAAGTGCTTTATACCAGTATAGCTATTCCTGTACAGTGAGGGGAATAGGCTATGCAGGTTGAACCTCTCTTAATGGGGACTTTCTGGTCCAGCAACATCCCTGGTCCAGCAGAACCACGGATGTCCCAGGACCAGAAAGTCCTGGTAAAGGGCTGGTGGCTGGGAGCCCTGCAATGGGGCTAGAGCCCAGTACAGAGGCTGCCCTGTGACAGTGAAATGGGAGCCCAGCAGTAGGGCTGCTACCTGGGAGTGACACTATGGGGGCTAGGGATGAGAGGTGGCGGGTGGGGGTAGTGGGTTTGGAGTCCAGCAGCAAAACTGCCTGGTGAGACCAGGAGGAAACGGGGCCACCCAGCAGCACAATCAGGAGCCTGGCATCCCTACTACTGTCACAAGAGGGCGCTCTTGCACGGGTGATCCATCCACACAACAGCCCCGTAGACTTAAGCTTACACTGAACAATGAACCCACAGTAGACAAAATATGCCTTTAACAAACTTTATTGCAAACAATTAAGAAGCAGTTCAAAAACAATGTTTAAATCTAATAGTTAGCAATTTAAAAGCAGGTCAGAGCAATACTTAACTTAACTTAGTTAACAGTCTAATTTGTTACCCAATTTAACAGTCTAATTCTTAACCCAATTTAAATACACACTCTCATAAGCACATTCACACACACATCACTCGCTCTGGGGCTGGCCAAACCCCAGGTAATGTTGGTTAATTTGGTTGAGGTGGAAATCCGATGTGCACATCACTCCAATATGCCGAATCAATGGACTCTGGCCCATGTGGCAAATTGGTGTGGTATATGTCCCCTCAGTGAGGGACAGTTCGAGTAGGGTGATGTCCGATGATCTCACCATCTGCGGGTGTGCTTACTACCAATCTTGGAACATCCTGCTTACAACACCCAATTCTGCTTGCCTAGACATGAGCAATAAACAATGGAAAGTCCTTGGTCGAGTTCTTTCCTTGCTGACTCCTCTTATTTGGGAACTTTGCCTCCTTGGTGCAGTTTTGCTTCTCTCTGCACACATAGCCTTTTTCTCAACGTGATAAACAAGTCCATAATCCACCGGGGCACTGTCTTGGACCCTAGTATGGCCTCTCTTCAGCTCATTTCACAATTCACTCATGCCAACCATTCATGCTACCCATGATTTGTGACACTACTGCCAAGCAGTGCAGCTGCCCAGTGGGTCCAAAAGGCAGCATGACGGTCCCGCAGGGTCAGGAGCCTGATCACAGGGCTGCCTGACAGTGAGGCCAGGAATCCAGGAGTGGGGCTGTTGCCTGGCTGTGCAAGCAAAGAGCCCGGCAGCCCCGCTGCAGCCTGCAGAGCTGCCCAGTGAGGCTGGGAGGCAGTGGAGCTGCTGACCAAGGCTGATGCCCAAGCGGGGCTGTCACCCGGTGGCACGGCTGGACCCCAGCAGAAGGGGCTGCCCCGTGAGGCTGGGAGCCCAGCAGTGGGGCTGTGCATGCCAGCAGCAGGGCTGCCACAATGGGGCCAAGAGCCCTGCGTGCGGAGGGGGTGGCAACAGGGGGAAGCCTGCTGGGAGGCTGGAATTGAGGCCCTGGCTGGCAGGGGGGAGATGGTGATGGGGAGCCCCAGAAATGACCTTCCCTGGTCCAGCAAAATCCCTCATCTGGAGCTGGTCAGGTAATGTGGAGTGGGGTCCAACCTGTATTGGTGACAGTGGCTTTTAATAAGGTATAACTGTGTTCACACTAGAATTTGTGCCAGGACTATTATTTAGATAAACCTAAATGAATAAATGCATCCCTACCCAAAATAGTTATATGAGTGCAAAGACTTGCATGTTGACCAGGACCCAGGCCTTTAAATGTTACAAAATACCAGATTTCAGGTTGTTTGTACAACTTTAGAGCAGTTCCATTGGGCGTGTGTGTTATGAAGCAAATTCAGTGTGGCCTTGGGATCAACTCCCTTGCCCTCACTTCATCAGTTTCCTCCAAACTACCAAGGGAAGTGATGGTTTCTTAATCTTTTGATGTTGTCTTATATGCTATTCAAGAGGCCTTTGATATGCGGTGAAGGGTCGGGGGGAGATCAAATTAGATGATCTAACAGTCTCTTCTAGCGTTAAAGTCTACAAATTTATGAAAAACTGAGTGTGACACATTGAGCAGCCACTGATTTTTTGATATGTAGCCTGCTGGCCCCCAGAACTAACAATGAGTGAGTAGAGTGATACAGCATGAGTGGCTCAAATATTCAAAGGGGCTGGCCAGAAATAGGACATTAGTTTTAGTAGGTTGGTCCTGCTGTGAGCAGGGGTTGGATTATACGACCCCCAGAAGTCTCTTCCAACCCTAATATTCTATGATTAGTTCTGCAGGTAGAGGCAGATTAGGGTGTTTTGGGGCCCTGAGTCAGATCAGGTGGGGACTCCTCTCTAATCCCTTCTGCTTGAGCCATTCCCAGCCCACCTCTTGGTGCTCCTGCAGCGAAAATAGGGTTAAGGAGTGGGGCCTTGCCCTGGCTCTTGCCTGGCACTCCTTCTAGGGAGTGGGGTCAGGCCATGAGGTGCTCATTTTTCCAATGCTCCACAATTAGCAGGGGCCACTAGGCACAGGTGTCATTTTCCCAGTGGCTAATCCACCACTACCTGCAGAGCAGGGCTGGGTATGGCAGTGACATCACAAGGGCCTTTTGCAGGACCTCAACTTATTGGTCAAAGGAGGTTGGGATGTGGTGACTTCATAGAATCACAGAACTGGAAGGAACCTTGAGAGGTCATCGAGTCCAATCCCTGCCCTCACGGCAGGACCAGCCACTGTCTAGATCATCCCTGACAGGTGACAGTCTAACCTGCTCTTAAATATCTCTATGATGGAGATTCCACAACACTTCTAGACAACTTATTCCAGTGTTTAACCACCCTGACAGGCAGGAAGTTTTTCCTCATATCCAACCTAAATCTTCCTTGCTGCAATTTAAGCCCATTGCTTCTTATTCTGTTCTCAGAGGCCAAGGAGAACAATTTTTCTCCCTCCTCCTTATAACACCGCTTTAGATACTTGAAAGCCACTATTATGTCCCCTCTCAATCTTCTCTTTTCTAAACGAAACAGGCCCAGTTCTTTCAGTCTTCCCTCATAGGTGATGTTGTCTAGACCTTTAATCATTTTTATTGCTCTTCTCTGGACCATCTCCAATTTCTCCACATCTTTCTTGAAAAGTGGTGCCCAGAACTAGACATAATACTCCAACTGAGGCCTAATAGCACAAAGTAGAGTGGAAGAATGCCTTTTCGTGTCTTGCTCACAACACTCCTATTAATGATCCCAAAATCATGTTTGCTTTTTTTGCAACAGTGTCAGACTGTTGACTCATGTTTAATTTGTTGTCCCCTATGGCCCCTAAGTCCCTTTTAGCAATCACTTCCCATTCTATATGTGTGAAACTGACTGTTCCTTCCTAAGTGGAATATTTTGCATTTGTCCTTATTAACTTTCATCCTGTTTACCTCAGACCATTTCTCTAGTTTGTCCAGATCATTTTGAATTTTGCCCCTCTCCTCCAAAGCAGTTGCAATCCCTCCCAGCTTGGTATAATCTGCAAACGTAGTAAACATACTCTCTATGCCATCATCTAAATCGTTGATGAAGATATTGAACAGAACTGGCCCCAAAACAGACCCCTGCGGAACCCCACCTGTTATGCCCTTCCAGCATGATTGTGAACCATTAATAACTACTCTCAGAGTGAGACCCTGACAGCAACCAGGTGGAAAAGGGCTGCAGGACAGGTGCAATCTCAAGGATCCACTAGGCTCTGCTGTAGCAAGTCTCCTTGTCACGGTCTCTCCTAGAGGACTGAGGTTTATGTACATGAGCATGAGGAGCATCCTCTTGGGACTTTTCTCCTTTCCCACCACTGATTTTGCTAGAATCTTCCTGTTAAGTGAGTAAAAAGCCTCTGAGCGATTTGGTACCTATTGAGCCTGATTAGGTGCCGTCCAAATTCTAAGCATGGAAACTAGTAGATTAAGGTGGGAGACTTTTATCCCCACCTAATATTAGCCCTGCAGGCAGAGGCAAATTAGGGTGTTTGGGGATCCTGAACCAGAGCAAGTAGGGACCCCTCTCTACCTCCTTCAGCCTGCAGTTTCCCTCACTTTGAGAGGCCATTAGAGAGAGGTGGGACTCAAAGAATGCTCTGACCCATGATCCACACTGGTGACCCATGATCCATCCTTTGGGCCAGCTGGTGAGAATCCTCAGTGTCCTGTCCTTCAGAGACTTGGGACTTTGTTATCTTTTAAGACCAAGCAAATAAGCCATAACCATGGGTAACGGTCGAATTCCTGCTTTGGGGAGGCTAGCCTGCCAGCCCCTCCCATTCCACCCGAGGCCCTACCCCGGCATGCCAGAGCCTCTAACTTCCCCCCTTAAGCCTCTCCCCTACCACAACCAGCAGAGCCCCTGCCCAACCTCCCCAGCCAAGCTGGCCCAGCTCCAGCACTGAGCCAAGCCACCAGCCCTCCAACATGCTAGGCTGAGCCATTAGCCTTCCCCCCCTCCCAAGGTGCTGGGCTGACCAAGGACTCTGGCCCCCTCTGCCCCGGGAGGCAAATACAGAAGGGTGGTGATGGTGGAGTAGCAAGACCACAATGGCTCAGGCATCCAGCAGCAGGTCAGCAGTAAGGAAGGCTTAACCTTCCCTTACCTATTATACCTGCTACCCAGGGTCATAACCAAACACGTTTGATTAATTTTGCTGCTCATCTCCATTAATTGTCTCTGAACAGTTCATGACTCTCTCTAACATTCTAGTTCTTCTAAAATACTTGCTGAATAATTACTATGAACAGTTATTGGTCTGTAGCTCTTTTCTGATCACTCTATTCTGATTGTTCAGTGTATGAAAATCAAGACTGATTGCTAGTGCGAAAGTCTGGACTCCTTGGTCCTATTCCCAACTGTGCCAGTGACTGGCTGTATGATGTAAAGCAGGTCCCTTCTCCTTTCTCAGCAGTAGCTTCTCCCTGTGTCAATTAGGGATAACAATCCTCTCATGCCTACCTCATGGTGAGTGTATTTTGGGGAGTCATGAAGATCAGTTTAAAAGTGTCCCTAGTAGCAGTCTATAATCTGAAGTGTCCTATCATGTTGAATCATGGCAGATTATGATGTACGCCATTTATCCAAGCCTTTGTTAGCCAGCTCTCCGTATTAACCAAACAACCAGCACATAAGAGGTCCAGAAACAGGTAATTTCTCCTGTGGCTGCTAGATGACATTGCAGCCCCACTTAATCATTCTCCAAATTATCCACATTTTTGATTATCTAATTTGGCTTCTGTCCCCATTCGAGTCAATTAATGAGGTTCTGCTATATAGTAGCTGCAATATTCTATTTGATTTGTATTTTATTATTTTTAATTATTAAAAGGAAGCAACAGCTTGATGGGCGATCACTCATTACCAAGTATTATCATCTTCCATAGGAGTTGTAGACCCTCAGGTGGCTGATAAGGCCGATCCTTGAACCACAAGTTCTGTTACAATGAAGACAGATGTTTCCAGTTAGAGCAGGAGGCTGTGGACCATGACTAGAAGCCAGTCTACCTTTCCTTCTGTACCTCTTCTCCTCCTCATTTTGTCTGCGGGCAAATTCAAAATGCAGGGGTCCATTGTGTAGGATGTGCAGTAAGAAAAACAAATATGGTAGGCGACCAGATTGGCTTACCGGGGAAATCCTTGGTGAGCTTAAACACAAAAAGGAAGCTTATAAGAAGTGGAAACTTGGACAGATGACTAGGGAGGAGTATACATATATTGCTTGAGAATGCAGGGGAATAATCAGGAAGGTGAAAGCACAATTAGAATTGCAGCTGGCAAGGGATGGGAAGTATAACAAGAAAGGTTTCTACAGGCATGTTAGCAATAGGAGTGATCAGAGAAGGTGTGGGGCCCTTACTGGATAAGGGAGGTAACCTAGTGACAGATGATGTGCGGAAAGCTAAAGTACTCAATGCTTTTTTTGCTTCTGTCTTCACAGACGAAGTCAGCTCCCAGACTACTGCACTAGGAATAGTCAACATGGATTCAACAAGGGCAAGTCATGCCTAACCAATCTGATTAGCTTCTGTGATGAGGTAACTGGCTCTGTGGACCATGGGGAAGTCAGTGGATGTGATATACCTTGATTTTAGCAAAGCTTTTGATACTTTAGCAAAGCTTTTTTGAAACTGAGCAGATCCCAGAGCAAGTAAAGGGAGATGAAGAGAGAATAAGTGACTGGGGGGAGAAGGAGAAGAAGGAGGGAGGAAGGGAGGGAGTAATTGGTTGAGGAAGAGTCGGAGGAGAGGGGAGTTTGGAGAGTCCTGTCTGTGCAAGGAGAGAGATGCAGAAACTCAGCACTCTCAAGCCTCCTAGGAAGGGGGAGATAAGGGGCTGACTGCATGAGGTAGGTAGGAAAAAATGGGTGAGTGGGTGCTGGCACTGGGGTGAGTTGAAGGCAGATGGTTTGTTCTGGGAGCTAGGGGAGGTGTGGACAATTTGTTTGTGCTTTAGCTGGGAGTTAGGACAGGACAGACTGCTGATGCCTGTTAGTTTGAGAAGCAGGATTTTATCCCAGTCCCCACCTGGGTGTGGGGGGAGAAGATTGCACAGAGGTAAGTGGGGGGAAGGGAGGAAGTGGGTACTGGCATCTGTGCAGCGAGGTGGAGGTGGGGGGCAGTTTGTTTGGGGTGTCCCTGACTCACTTGCTGAATCCTCTCTGTCTGACTTGGTTGCGGGGGGGGGGGGGAGCAGACTGCATGGGGAGGGTGCCAGGAGGATATTTGCATGATTACATTTCAAACAAAGTTTACATAGGTGTTAATGGCTTATGGTAAGAAAGAAAAAGATTCATTTAACAGAATTTTTTGGAGTGTTGCAGATATCTAAAATCTGATCTTAATGATTTTTTTTAAATCCTGTGCTACTAATTAATACATTGTAAACTGTATTGCATTAAGGCTAGATCTTTGCTATGTGGTAGAGTTCTGGCTCTTATGAGTCAGAAGTATCAAGTACTAGGTGTAATGCTAGTTGTTTTGTAGGATGAAACCTTATTTGCAAACTCTTTGAAACATGCATCTGTCTACAAACCCTGAAGCCATGTATTAATTTGATCTGGGGCTTCTACTCTTTGAGTTTTGTTAGTCTCTAAGGTGCTGCAGGACCATTTGTTGTTTTTCAGTTACAGACTAACATGGCTACCCATCTGAGTCTTTGAGTTGGTAACACAAGGTGAAAGTTTCAAACCAGAAGAACTGTTATCTGTTTTTACAGCATGGATCCTAAACATTCCCCAGAGAAACTGTACAAGCCTTAGTGAATGCCTTTTATTCTCCTTTCCAGTGTCAGTAAATATTGTATTAGTCATGCTCTCCTTGCAAATACTATTTCTAGTTTACTCATAGATTTGTTTAGCATCTTAAAGTTGAGCTATATGTGGATAATATATGTTTTGGTATGTTTACTAAGTTGAGTTATTAAAAAGGATGATGATACATGTACTCCAAGGGTAGTGTTAATTTTCTTTTTTATTTGATATTAAATATCATAAGCATTGCTATTTGTTAACTATCCCTTCTTTTAATATATTTTCTTCCACACATATGGACATGTGTGTGTGTGTGTCCACACATTACCTCACTATTGGTGTTGCACATAAGAATTTTCAACCCAACCAAAAGAAAATTCAACCCGCACAAGGATAGAAAATGTTAGAGGGAACATTGGCAACAGGATGGATTACATGATGATTACCTATTCTGTTCATTTCTGTTGGGGAACCTAGCATTGGTCACTGTCAGAAGACAGAATGCTGGGCTAGATGGATCTTTGGCCTGACCCTGTATGGCTGTTCTTATGTTAATAGGATTTTCCAACAAAAACTGTTTCAATGAAAATGTTCCCACAATTTCAATTCCCAGGCTCTATCCCTGCCTCTTTGAAGATGGGGAACATTGTCTGTTGGTTAGAGCAAGAGTGAGAACTGTTGGCTTTTCTCTCTCTGGCTTTGCCAGCTCCTTGGTGTGTGACCTGGGGTAGGTCATTTCCCTTCTTTGTGCTTCAGGTTCCAAGCTATTCAATGGGAAGAGGGACACGTCTCTAACTCATGGCAGTCGTGTATCTGGGTGAGTAACAGGCAGGGTGAGAGGAAGACTAGCATCCATCCCAAGGGTAAATCTGTCCCTGAGACATGGGTAAGTATTGGGTGAAAATGCTGCTAGTTTCTGTTGCCTTTAATTACCTCTAATTCCTAGGGGCTTCTAAGTCTCTGACAGGTTCTTGTTCACTTGCAAGCAAAAGGGCATCAAGGCCAAGATAATGAGCCAGCCGCACTCCATCAGTGCTGGCTGCCTGAGGTGATGCAGGGGCTGTGTCTCTCTGGGCACTAGTGACAGGGTTTATAATCCCAACACTGGGCAAGAAGAGGTTAAATAGCAGTCTTGGGCCACTGTGATCTCATGCCACTGAAATGCAGAACCTGCTCTCGCTGAAGGAGTGTGGTGAAGCACAAAAACCTCCCACCAGCACAAAAAGGGTTAAGGAAAGCCTTTGGGCCCAGCTAGCCTCACCCTGTTTTGGCTGCAGCTAATGCCAGGCCTGGTGGTAAGAGAAAAGGAGAGAACCTGACTCAGTATGGGGCTGACTAGTAAAGAGACAGGAGCTAGCTGCTTTCTTACCTGAAGGAAGGATCATGAGCCTAGCAGCCAAACAGCTAACAGGAACCTGTTGTCTTTCAGGGCAAAGGAAAAAAAGGACAGATACGGTAAAATTATTTAAATGGATTTTGGACAGACAACAACAACAAGCGTCTCGACTGCAGCAACAACAGTACCAGCTGTTCAAACAAATGACTGCCCATGATCAACAACAGGCCACACAACAGCAGCAGCAGCTCATTCAGACGTTGTCAGGGTAGCAATAGGAATAACAGCAATGCCTCATCCACAAACAGCAACCCTCTGTGATGGGATGTATTCCCCCCACACTGAACAAGCAAGGGTTAACTCTGCACTGTGGGCCAAGGAAGCCACAGCTGCTCCCTCTGCCTGGCATGCTCTAACTGGAACACCAGTGTAAAAAGGAGCAGCTCAGTTCAGTCAGGGCTGACCACCCAGAGGGGAAGGTTGCAGTTGCCCCATATTGTGGAAGCCAGGCCTGCCAAGATCCAAGCAGATAGTCAGCTACTTGAAGGTGTGCATATCAGCTCCAGCTGAAATGACCATCTGGAGCAGCAATGGGCAACCTAGGCTAGTGAGTGAGCTTCATGAGTGGTCTTCCATCTCAGTGGGCTGCAAGATTGTCATAACCAAGACAGTCTCCCAGGATAGGGTAGTTTTGCTAAATGTGCTTGTATATCTAGAATTTGTGCGGTGTGCGGATCGAACCATAGCAGTGCTTTCACAGAGTGCATAAGGAGCACATGGCTCTCATAGTCAATGTTGTGTACAAGCATGCACCTCGCTTCACGTGTTCTTGTTTTACGTGTGTGTCATTTTAGTAATACCAGTAAGAAAAAAAATCGATGCAGATGGAAACCAGCAGAATCTAGTTGTGTTGGAAACTGAAATGTAGACACCATAGATTCAAGCAGGAGGGTTTATTATGCACAGCACTAGTGGAGTGTCACCTTGCCACTTAGGCTCAGTGGACACTGCTAAGTAATTGATTACAATAGATTATATAGGGAGCCAATGAGCGGAGAGAAGCGACGGGGTGGGAGTTCCCGAGCCCCTGGATAGGTTCTGGCAGCAAGACATATGAGCACAATAAACCAATAATCTAAGAGATTACATAGTAGCTCCACCCATAGCTCAGGTTAACATATACTAAAACACAAGTATTGCTCTTCCCTCCCTCCCCCCGAAAATTTGCCTGGCAATGAATAAGCTACATTCCAGCTGGGATCCATAGGGGTGATGATGGTGCTTTCCCAACAGGTGCTGTTCATAGGTGCTTTTCTAGGAGTATAAAACAAAAAGACAGTATAAGGTACACAGCAAAGCAATTGTTTATAGCATCATTCTGGTATGTCTGCGAGCTTGAATTGTTAGGGAGGGAGGATGTCATCTCATAGTGACATGCTAGGCCTCTTCCCTGAATTTGTGGTTGGCCTTGGGAAGACAGCTGTTGTTTCTTTTCCATGCCGGATGGCAGACTATGAGGCAGACTATGAGGCCCCTTTCAGGGCCTTGGCCTTGTATGTGTGTGTGAAACTCATGATATGGGTGTTCAATTATTACTATCCACCTAGTGTTATGCTACTTCGGCTCATTCCATTTGTGATAAACAGGCAGGGTTGTTTTTCTATATTTTTCCTAGGGCCCATTGTCTGTTTTTGGCTAGGCCTCATGCCTCTGCCCAGGCTGGGCAGCATGGGCCTATGTGAAAAGCCTAACCAGAGACCATGGTTCAGAATCTTACCTACATATCAATGGGCTATTTGCTATTTTATCCCTACACTATGCATGGGCAACAGTAAACAAAATGTCTCACAGGCCATACATAAAACCCTAGTGGGCTGCATTTGGCCCACGGGCTGCAGGTTGCCCACCACTGATCTAGAGCATCTATGTAACCCTTTTCAAGACTAACTAGGTTCTCAACAGGCAACTGGTTGTTATGAACATGATGTGCAAATATAGGACTGCAGGCCAAAGTCATCCATGTTCACTGCTTCCTAAAGACCTCTTGGACCAGCAATGTGTAAAAATAAATGCTTAAAACCTAGTTTAAAATACTGGGTTGTTTTAAATGTCTGTAATAATGAAATAATAGGAGAATGGAAATGCATAATATATTTTTATATTTTGTAACCAGAACTAGCTATTAATATAATAGTTTTCATGGTGGTGTCAACCAGTCTTATGGATGATAGCTGCTGCTAAAGCACAACAACTTGTATGTTTTCAATAAGTAAACTATTCTAGAGATTTTTTTATGCATCTTGGATGCATGAGGCAAAATAAGATCAAAAGCCAAATGACTATACAACCATCCAAATGTATGAAATAATCCCCACTGAAAATATGAGCCTATATTTTCAAAAGGAATGGTGTGTGTGTCAGTTTTTGGCTTCCCAATTTATGATGCCAGAAGATGCCTGAGTTTCAGCAATCATGAACCAGCTTCCCATGTTCAGCCCTTTCTACATATCAGGCTCCATTAAAGGCACCTAAAGAAATTAGATAAGTGTGTTTGTTGAACCTGGTATCTTTGAACCTGAGAGTCTTTGTAAGGTTCACAAGTAATTGACATCCTTACTCTGCAACTCCAACCAAACAGGCTGGACAA
This sequence comes from Pelochelys cantorii, assembly GCA_032595735.1. NCBI lineage: Eukaryota > Metazoa > Chordata > Testudines > Trionychidae > Pelochelys > Pelochelys cantorii. Next base: position 322,671,967 of record CM064326.1, on the reverse strand, counting down.
TCACAAAGTACTCCTGTAAATATGGCATCTTTTATGACAATTATAAATGAAGACAAGATGCTCCTCGGTGAATATGGCGTTTAATATCTTCGCCCCTGCTAACTGATATCCTCTGTGTTTTTAGGATGGCAGCCAGAGCTTTGGGGCTTTTAAATTACTGTCAGAGCCCTACATGGTGTGCTCCAGGCAGAACTGAGCTGAGGGCTGTCTGAGGGAAGCTAACCCCAGCCCTGCCCCTTCCACCTGAGGCACCGCCTTCCCCAACCTTGCCCAAGGGCCCAGCCAGGCTGTCGGCCTCACTGTATATGCTTCAACTCCAACCAGCAGAGACCACTTCTTGAGAGCAAAGATAGCTTATGTCCCTGCCAATTCAATCATTGCCCTTTCAGATGAGTCTGGCTGGATGACACCAATTAGTGTTTCTTTTCTTGGGTTTTTTGTTTGTTTATTTGTTACATTTGGAACATTGCTCTGACCAGTGAAAAGATGTCAAATTATAACTTCTGGAATCTAGAGACATTGGATATAGATATAAAACAGAAATCTAGGAGCTAAACATACCTATATCTTATTACTAATCCTAAAACCCATTTATTCCCTGCTAAACTTTAGAGACATTGTAACTAAAGCACTCCAGAGCAAACATTATCCTTATGACCCTGAAAACACTTTAAATCTGATCTAGCAAATGATTAAATGTGTAACATTATCACACTATGACAGTTCCTTATGTGTCTTAGCAATTAAGAGCTTGTGACTTTTGTTGCTAGAATTGCTACACTAAGTAAATAGTTATGTGGTACATAAAATGTTATTTGGTTATACTGACATCTAGAAAAAAGTATGGCATAGCCTTCAAAATATGGTGAAAGATGGAAAAAGAACAAACCATGTCTAGAATGCAATGACATGCTCAGCATTCCTCAAGACCACTGACTTACTCCTGGAACAATTCTTTGGGGTTGAATTCCTGTGTTCCACATAATCTTGCCTTTTCCCACATAAAATTCATTTTCCCAAAATGTGCTGCAGTTCCACCTTTTGCCCACCAGAGGCCGGTATGGCACTAGTACAGTCAGCTGCATAGAGGCAGTTGGCTGTTCTGGTGCCATAGCGGCCTCCTGTGGGAAAAAGACAAACCTGCAGCCCTGCTGCGGCAGAACGTATTTCCTGGGGAGTAAAAAAATTCTATGCCCAGTGCTGCAGAATTTCCCTAGAAGTTCATCACAACAGCACCCTGCCCACAGAGCCAGTTTAGGGCAGAGTGGGGACACACAGGGTTGCTGAGAAGGGGATCACAGACCGGTGCTCAGAATGGCTAATGGGGGGACAGACCAGGACATGGTCTCAGGGAGCTAGTGGGGTGACAGCATTGAACCAGGGGACAGGAGAGGGGGAGCTGCAGAGACCCCTAGGGATGGGTGGGACAGAGGCCTGACTGAATGGGAGAGGTTTGGGGTCACCCTGGGCCTGTATAGGGAAGGCTCCTCAATACCTTCACAGTCCCCGTCCCCCCCAAAAAAACCCTTCTCTCACCCACACTCAACACCATCATTCTAAGGCTCCTTCCATTTCCCTCAGCTCTTCCATTACCCCTGACTCCCCCTAGCCTTTGCACTGCTTCTGACAGGAGTAAGAAATACACTCTTCTATTGTAATATAAATAGATTGCCAAAGGTCTGTATTAATATGCCTAGTAATAAATCTATTTGCCAAAAACAATTGCCAGAATTTTTGGCTTGTATTGTTACAGATATGTGAAATAAATTACCAAAATAATTGAAACTTGCATTGATTATATTGTGTTATTTTGATAACTAAAATATGCAGAATATTGTAGAATTTTCTAATATAGTGTGGAGACTTATTTTTAGTGAACAATTTTTAATTTTGGGGCACAGAATTATTCCAGGAGTAAATATCATTGATATAATGTATTTGACTGGCAGGAGTTCACATAGCAAAACCAAAATCTTCGTTCTCAGCGTAATGGGGAACCTACACCACATTTTGAACTTCACTTTGTCAGAGAAATGTGGCTGAATTAATTATTAGTATAATTCCACTGACTCCAGTGGAGATGATTTAACAAATGAATTTGGCCCACTTTTTAGTAGAAAAATATAAATCAGATTATAATCACCAATTTGGGAGGGAAATCTTTTGTTTTAGGAAGTGGGAATGTGTTAAATAAATGAACACGCACGAATTCCTTTTAGCCCCAAATACATAAAGCAAATAAGCCTTCTACCATGCAAAAAGAGTGGTAAAATCCTTCCATATTTGTGACAAAATAGTAAATATCTCATTTTCTAAAATCTTGCTCTAATGTTTTCTCTAATGTTGAAAGGTGTCGGAAAATTTGAATTCTGCACTAATCTCTTTTATAAAGCTATAACTTTGTCTATACTAGAAGTTGTACCAGACAACTATTTAGGTAAACATAAATAAATAAATAAATGCATACCTATCCAAAATGATTATAAAAGTACAAGAAACTGTATGTTGACAGGCCTTTAAATGTTAGGAAACACCAGATTTAATGTTGCTTGTACAATCTTAGTGCAATTCCATTGGGCGTATATGTTATTATGATACAGACTCACATTCAAATTGGCCTTGAGGTTAATTTGTTTCCTCTCATTGCGACACTTTCCTCCAAACCACTACAGGAAGTGGTGGTTTCTCCACTCTTGGGGTACGTTTACAAAGCAGCATTATTTTGGAATAATTGACATTATTCAAATAACAAAGAGCACTCCTATACTACAAGCCTTTATTTCGGAATAATGTCAAGCTGAAAGACTTCTTACTCTGACTCCTGTAACCCTCATTTTATGAGGAGTAAGGAAAATCGAAGGGAATGACAGTTACAGTTTTTTCCTTTCCTCCTCCCTTCCCCTCCCCTCCCATTCATACCCCACCAAAATCTGAAATAGTGCCCCTGCTTTAAAATTCCCAAGTAGGAGCATATGTGCAGACAAACTAACAGCTGTAGAAATTGTGCACTTGCAGAGCAATACTGCAGGCTGTTGTTCTTCAGTAGTGGCGTGAGAAGAGAGCACCATTAGCTAATGTACAACAGGAAAATAAAACAGATTGAGGGAGAAGGGAATCTCTTGCTCACTAACATACAAAAAGATTGTGGCATACATAAATAATGACTGAATGCAGCTAGAAGGAAGCGATAAGTGTGTGTGGCAAACTGACTGACATGTCTAGCACTTCCCTTATTTTCCTCTCATGCATTTTGGCCCTTTGCAAGCCTACCAAATCAGAGCAGGATTCCCTTCACACAATAACAAGAATCATCTCATTACAGACTACTTGCAATTCCAGATTTAACCATAAAATCAAACACACCCACTCTGCCTCCCCGATAAAAGGGTGAGAATGATTAGTGTACTTCTAATTCTCAGACAGTGGAGAGATAGGAGGATTGTAGCAGAACAATTGTTTAATAGACATATTTGTCCAATTTGCGGAAATTGTAAACAATTTGTGGAAATTGTTTAATGGACAGCAACATACTCCAATGACCTACAAATGTCTTATGATCTATCTGCTCAGCTCTACACCCAGTTAGAATAACATATAATATCTGTTCATACATATTCTTAAATGTAAGTTAGCTAAACCACATAAGAATCTCAAAAGCGTCCAGGTCAAATTTAGCGTTGATGTATATGCAATTGTATAGCAATCAAAGGAGTTACCCACACTCAGGGTGTGTCTAGACTACAGGGTTTTTTCGAAAAAAGTGGCCTTTTTTCGAAAAAACTCCCCCTGCGTCTAGACTGCTGCCGCTTTCTTTCAAAAGTAAATAGAAAGAACACGGCAGTTTTTTCGAGTGCAGAAACCTCATTTTATGAGGAATAATGCCTTTTTTCGAAAGTGCTCTTTCAAAAAAAGGCGCTATGTAATGCAAACTGTGCTTTTTCAAAAGAGAGCATCCAGACTGCCTGGGTGCTCTCTTTCGAAAAAGCGTCTCTCTTTTTCAAAAGTACTGGCTGTAGTCTAGATGCTTTCTTTCGAAAGAGGCTTTTTCGAAAGTATCTTTCGAAAAGCCTCTTTTGAAAGAGGCTGGTAGTCTAGACATACCCTCAGAGTAAAGGGATGTAAATTAGGCACGTCGATATTGCAAATGAAGCTGGGATTTGAATATCCCGCGCTTCCTTTGCATAATCGCATCATGGCGAAAAAGCGCTATTTCAAAAGTAAAACCGCAGTCTAGATGTGGTTCTTTTGAAAATAGAAGCCTTTTTCGAAAGATCCTGAGGTTTACAGGATCTTTCGAAAAAGGCTTCTATCTTTGAAAGAACCGCGTCTAGACTGTGGTTTTACTTTCGAAATAGCACTTTTTCGAACAAGCGCCATGACATGATTATGGAAATGAAGTGCGGGAAATTCAAATCCCAGCTTCATTTGCAATATCGACATGCCTAATTCACATCCCTCTGTCGAAAGAGGGATGTAGTCTAGACACACCCTCACTGATCTTGAGCCTTACACTTCCTTATCTTTACAGAACAGTGAGCAAATAAACCACATGCCAAAAAGTAGTAAACAGCCCTGTGAAAAGTTCACTAAGAATTCTGCCATACTTCTGGTGATGGACTGTGCAAGAGAGTAGGAGATCAATGAAAGTCTTTAGGCTCCTAACTTCCGTTGAAATCAATGGAACTAAGGAACATAAATTTCTTTATGGATCCTTAACATAACTAACCCTGCAAATTTTCAAACTTAACATTTCACTATCCAGCTCAGGTTCCATCATATTTGGACGGCTCAGGAGATATTTATTTATTTACAACTTCTCCCAAAAGAGAGAAATTTCCATGCGAATATTTGGCAGGGTGCTGGTTTGTTACTTCAGCGGTCTTCTCCGCAGGAAGGGCTGGGCGTTTAAGGGGGCCTAGACTCAGGCTCAAACCCAGCCTCCACCTGCATTTGGTTTTCCTTCTGGATCATGAAAACTGTCGTTTCTGGCGGGTCATATAACTACGGACTATAAGTGAGGCCTGCAAGGAGAAGTACAGGAGGCTAAAAGGGAGTTTGATAAATTTCTGAACAGGATTATATGATGGGGTTGCCTGTGATAGCAGGGGACTAGCTTGATGACTCAGGAAGTCCCTGTGAATGAACAGTCTATATGGTTTGGAAGAATGATCTATGGGAGAGGCCTGTAACAGGAGCCTACGGAATGCAGTATGCCAGCTGAGCTCTCCAGAGACCAGAAGTCTGACATGAGAAAAATGCCAGTAAGTTCTTGAACAGATGGAAGCAGCATCAGAACCTGGGAGGGCCTTGATGGAGGATGCTAGGGACAAAGCCTTAAAGAGAGGCAAGCATTTTAAGAGGCATCTCCATGGCTAGGGCTGCACCGAAGTCTCTGGGGACCCAAGATGCAATCTGATACTGAGCCCTCTGTGCTTCCAAACAATTTCCAGGGAAATAACTGGATGGTGAGCAAGCCTGCACTGCATTCACCTCACAGTAGCAGCTCCTGTCCCATGGGGCTTGACTCGGCTCTCTGCTGTGGATGTTATGACTAGACACGCTGGGTCACAGAGCCATTCAGGTAAATGGGAAGTTGGCCAGGCCAAACCTGGGGGGCACCATGTGTGGTCCTGTGCACCAGGTTGCACATTTTCCTCCCAAGGTATTTAAGCTTCATTCAGAGTTTTGGAGAGGCTTGTGGAGCTTAGGATACCTACATGCAGATTAGACCCATGTCCCACAGGGGAGATAAAAGCTAGTGGAGAGATTAACAGATGTGAATGTTACAAGGGACCATCTGATCTGATCTGCATAATAAAGGCCACATAGACTTAAGTGGCAGGTGTGAGCCAGATCCTCAGGTCTGCTCCAGTCCCATGAACCAGCTGCAGTTCTGGTTTAATTGGCTGTTTGATGATTCCCCTTTCTTAAGGAGCTCCAGGGAGTAGCCAAGGGTATGTCTACACTACAGCACTAATTCGAACTAACTTAGCTCGAATTAGTTAATTCGAACTAAGCTAATTCGAATTAGTGCATCTAGACCTAAAAACTAATTCAAATTAGCATTTTGCTCATTCGAACTAGCATGTCCACATTGAGTGGACCCTGAACCGAAGTTAAGGCTGGCCGGAACCAGGACTTAGAGTGTGGAGCTGCTGCCTCAGGCTAGCCGAGGGCTGTGCTTAAAGGGACCCGACCCCCCACCCCGGACAGACAGTTCTCAGGGTTCCCCGCTTGCTGATCTACCTCGCTGAGGGACAGCAAAGCATTTGTGTCTCAGAGTGCTCTGCTTGCCCTCACTCGGGGCACCATGGCACTCTGCAACGTGGAACCAGACCTGCCCCCGGGGACTCTGCTGCGTCTTGTGGACACGTTGCTGGCAGCCTGGCTGCACTTTCTGCAGGCTGCCATCCGGGAGGACCATCGAGGGGATGTCAGGATCTAGGGGGCTCTGCGGGAGAGCTTCCACCCTGAGGAGCGCTAACAGTCTCCCCGATCTGCCCCACCCGGGGGCTTGTGCCCCATTCCTCCCTCTCCTCCTTCCACTTCCCTAGCCCCCCCTTCCTGAAGTCAAATAAAAGACACGTATTTTCGAAAATAACAATTCTCTTTATTCAACACAACTGGGGAGGGGGAATGAAACTGTGGGGAGACGGGGGAAAGGAGGCGGGAGAGGGCAGGAGTGAGGGTGGGAGAGGGGAGGGGGAAAACTGGGAGGAGGGAGCTGGAAGGGGGAAGCAAGGGGAAGGAGGGGGAGGGGAAACTCAGGGGTGGGGGATCTCGCTGGGCCAACCGCCTCCCAGCATGGCGAGGGAGGGGGCCTCGGCGTCCCCGGGGGGATGGGGTGGAGGGTGCGGAGGTTGAGGTGGGGGGTGTGGACATTGAGGAGGAGGTGTGGGGGTTGAGGAGGAAGAGGTGGGGGGGCAGGAGTGGGAGGAGGGACAGTTGTTGGGGGGGCAGCAGGCACAGGATGGGCACGGGGCACCATGCTCTGCAGCAGGGCCTGCAGGGTAGCGTTTCTGGCTCGCTCCTCAGCCAACTGCTCCTGGTGGAGCTGCAGGTCTGCCCACATCCAGGCCTCCACGTTGCGGTTCAGGGCTCGCAGGGCCCCCAGGTGCTGGTCCCAGTAATCCTGCTCCGTGGTGGTGGTCCGGAGCAGGCCGCGGGTGTGGGAGCATGTCCCGGGCGGGGTGGTGCGCCCTGTACGAGCAGCTGGTGCAGCTGTAGAGAAAGAAGAGAAGTGGTCAGTTCTCCCTGGGGACACAGTGGATGATGCCCAGCCCCCCGCCTTCCCCCACCCCGCGACGTGAGGGCGACCATGCCCTGCACCATCAGAGCTGCTGTGTTTGTACAGAGCCCATGGTCAGGATGTCTGGCTCTCCCCGGGACTGGGAGCTGCCCCAAGACCGCACCCATGCCCCTGTGCCATGTATAGTGTGGCCGGGGCGTGGGGGGGGGGAGATGTCCCCTGCCGCTGTGTAGAGGGGGCGTGTGAAGGGAGGGCGTCCTGCTGGGTCCCGCCCCAGGGTCAGGAGTGTGTCAGGTCTCTTCACACACGCGTGTGCCTATTGGGCCACGGCCCCTGGGTGTCACGCAGCTGGAGCCACCTGCCCAAGAGTGGCATGGCATGTGCTCGCACGTGCACAGGTGGCTGCATGATCCGTGGGAGGCATGGCCCACGTGCGCGGTCCCTGGTCTCCCTCCCCGCCTCCCCCCTGGGCAGGGGACAGTGCTGGCACTTACCCGGTATGGCCTCCCTGGACGACCCTGCTGACTCCGGTGCCTGGACAGCTGGCGGAGGCCCCTCCGGTGTGCCCGGGTCAGGGCCCTCTGGTCCTGGCTCGCTGCCTCCCGGACTGGCGCGAACCGCCCCGCCCCCCAAGAGTTGGTCGAGGGAGGGGAAGTAGGGGCAGGTGGCAGCCCCTGCTGCGGCGTACGCCTGCTGCAGCTGTTTAATTTTCAGGCACACCTGCTCTTGCGTGCACCTGTGTCCCTTTCGGGCCATGGCAGCTGCTATGCGGCCGTAGACAGCCGCGTTCCTCCTCCTAGTGCGGAGATCATGGACGTTGGGGGCCTGCCCCCAAACCTCAATGAGGTCCATGACCTCCGCACTAGACCAGGAGGGCGCGCGCTGTCTACGGCCCCTGGCTGGCCCCTGGGTGCTGGGGGACTGGGTGGGGGACGGCTGGCTGTCGCTGGCTGCCTGGCTCATCCTGTGGCCACTGGGTCGGGGCAGAGACTGCTGGCAGGGCTGGCTGTGGCAAGTGCCGTCTGGCCAGAGTCTACCCCTTTAAGGGCCCCGGGGCTGGGGGAGAGGAGAGGAGTTTTCCTGGTTTGGCCCGGAGTGGCCACCAGGGGGAACCTGGGAAGGACTAGCCTCCAGCTAGTTCGAATTAAGTGGCTACACAGCCCTTAATTCGAACTACTTAATTCGAACTAGGCGTTAGTCCTCGTAGAATGAGGTTTACCTAGTTCGAATTAAGCGCTCCACTAGTTCGAATTAAGTTCGAACTAGCGGTTTGTATGTATAGACGCTATGAAAGTTAATTCGAACTAATGACTGTTAGTTCAAATTAACTTTGTAGTGGAGACATACCCCAAGTTAGTCTGTTACAGAAAAAAACAACAAATGGTCTGGTAGCACTTTGTAGACTAACAAAACATATAGTCTATAAAGTGCTACCAGATCATTTGTTGTTTCTTTTTAAGGAGAATTCCCAGGTCTCATGTAACACTAACCCAACACTTTTGCTAGGCTTTTGGGTGAAAGAGAATGTGACGGGGGGTCCCCTGTCTGTCCACAACAAGCAGCTGAAAAAATGGTCTTTGGTCTGGAGGCCCAGGCCTAAGTTAGGGTATGTCTACACTACAGCAGTAATTCGAACTAACTTAATTCCAATTAGTTAATTCGAACTAAGCTAATTCGAACTAGTGCATCTAGACTTAAAAACTAATTTGAATTAGCGTTTGCTAATTCGAACTAGCATGTCCACATTGAGTGGACCCTGAACCAAAGTTAAGGCTGGCCAGAACCAGTGCCAGCAGGGCATCACGTTAGGACTTAGAGCGTGGAGCTGCTGCCTCAGGCTAGCCGCGGGCTGTGCTTAAAGGGACCCGACCCCCACCCCGGACAGAAAGTTCTTAGGGTTCCCCGCTTGCTTGTCTACCTCCATGAGGGACAGCAAAGCAGTCCTGTCTTGGAGTGCCCTGAGTGCCCACACTCGGCACATCACAGCACTCGGCCATCAGCCCAGCTGCACTTGCCGCAGGCTGCCATCCGGGGGGGACATTCGGGGGGCTGTCAGGATCCAGGAGGCCCTGCAGGAGAGCTTCCACCCTGAGGAGCCCGCAGAGCCATCCCAGTCCTCCCCATCCAGGGCTCGTGCCCCATTCCTCCCTCACCTCCTTCCACTTACCCTTCCCTAGCCCCCCCTTCCTGATGTAAAAAATAAAGGACACATGTTCAAAAATGGAAACTCTCTTTATTTAACAAAACTGGGGGTGGGGAGATTAACCTCTGGGGAGACTGGGAAAAGGAGGTGGGAGAGGGGAAGACAGAGGGTGGGAGAGGGGAGGTGGAAACCTGGGAGGAGGGAGCTGGAAGGGGGAAGCCAGGGGAAGAAGGAGGAGGGGAAGTATAGAACTATGGTATGCCATATCTTCAGTATTGTGTAGAGATGTGGTCTCCTCACCTCAAAAAAGATATTTTGGCCTTGGAAAGGGTTCAGAAAAGGGCAACTAAAATGATTAGGAGTTTGGAACAGGTCCCATATGAAGAGAGGCTAAAGAGACTGGGACTTTTCAACTTAGAAAAAAGGAGACTGAGGGGGGATATGATAGAGGTCTATAAAATCATGAGTGGTGCGGAGAGGGTGCATAAAGAAAAGTTCTTCATTAGTTCCCATAATAGAAGGACTAGAGGACACCAAATGAAATGAATGGGTAGCAGGCTTCAAACTAATAAAACACAGTTCTTCTTCACAAAGCAAATAGTCAACCTGTGGACCTCCTGGCCACAGGAGGCTGTGAAGGCTAGAACTATAACAGAGTTTAAAGAGAAGTTAGATAAAGTCATGGAGGTTGGGTCCATGGAGTGCTATTAGCCAGGGGGTAGGAATGGTGTCCCTGGCCTCTGTTTGTGGAAGGCTGGAGATGGATGGCATGAAACAAATGGCTTGGTCATTGTCTTCGGTCCATCCCCTCTGGGGTACCTGGTGTTGGCCGCTGTCAGCAGACAGGCTACTGGGCTAGATGGACCTTTGGTCTGACCCAGTACAGCCATTCTTATGTTCTTATGTTCTAAGCTCAGGGCTCAGGGTCGGGGGTCTCACTAGACCAACTTGATTTTCATGCAAACCTGCTCCTGGGTTTGCATGTGGCCTTTGATGGCCAGGCTGGCAGCTATCCTGCCCTAGACGGCCACTTTCCTGTGCCTAGTGCGGATATTGTGGATGTTGGAGGCCTCCCTCCAAACCTGGATGAGGTCCACGATCTCCGCACTAGACCAGGCAGGCGCCCGCCTCTTGCGGCCCCGGGCAGGCTCCTGGGAGCCGCCAGCCTGGTCCTGGGAAGAGGCGGAGGGCTGGGTGGCAGCGGGTGGCTGGCTCATGCCGTGCCAGGTGCAGGGTCTGCTGGCTGGGTGCTGGCAGGCTTGCACCTGGCACGGGCACCGTAGCCAGACCCTGGCCCTTTTAGGGCCCTGGGGCCGGGAGGGGGGCAGAAGAGTTTCCCTGGCTTGGCCCAGAGTGGCCACCAGGGCAAGCTGGGAAGGGCTACCCTCCAACTAGTTCGAATTAAGTGGCTACACAACCCTTAATTCGAACTACTTAATTCGAACTAGGCATTAGTCCTCATAGAATGAGGTTTACCTAGTTCGAATTAAGCGCTCTGCTAGTTCGAATTAAGTTCGAACTAGCGGTTTGCATGTGTAGCGCCTATGAAAGTTAATTCGAACTAACGGCTGTTAGTTCAAATTAACTTTGTAGTGTAGACATACCCTTAGGGAGTAGATATAAAGGTGGTTTACTAGTATCTATCCCTAATTGTCTCTGGCACTGCACTGAACAGAGTTTAGCTGGCCTGGCAGATCTAACTCCAAGGTCAGGAGATGTTGATTCCTCCCTTTGGGAAGCAATGGGGTTTTTGATATTGTAAATATCAACTTGCATGAAAATGTCTCCTGCATAAAAAAGACAGACTCTGAAACTGTCACAGTTTTTGGCAAGATGTAAGTAGCGCTCCTCAAATGTCCCAGAAGAGACCTGACCTTTCCCACTGTTGTGGGCAAGAGCCCTCCCTTACTGTCCCCATAGGATGTACTTGATTCCACTCCCTTGTCCCAATCTCATCTGGGCTGCAGAAAAATTGTCACCACGGGCTCCTCCCCTCAGCCAAGAAGAAACTTGGGAGAACTCCTGACCACAGGCTTCACCCCTCATGGTGGTACAGAAAAGCCTGCCTGGCGTTTTAGCCTATGCACTCACCGATGTCTGGCTTGTCCCAAGGTACATGGAGAGAAAATACAAGGGTGCTGGAAAAGCGTGGGAGAGTCTCACGCTTGTAATCTGTGATCACTGGGAATCTGTCTGTCCTCATACTTTAAATTTGGCAGCAACCCTCACTCTAAGTGCAGGAAATAACAGTCCTTTCCCTTGCAGAGCCCCACCCTCTTTAGCTGGAAACTTCTGCTTCTTCAAGTGCTTTTTTGGGGCCATGCCAATATAAACACCGTGTGGCATTCAAAGGCTCTCTTTCTGAGTTCAATATTACTAACCACCAGCTGTAATTATTAGAATACTCTCAGGAGCCAGCTCACCTGAAAAGATGGCACTGAACTTTTACTTAACGCCATGAGTTCACAGAATCCACTCCAGCTTCAGGAAGCACTTGATTCAAAGGGCACTGAAATCAGTGAGGGAGTTTCCATTGACCTCAGTGAACTTTGGACTGGGCCCTCAGTTTATAATGGGCATAAGCACAGTCACTCCCATGTTGATATTACACCCGCTGGTCTGCATAATCACTCCCATGCTAGCAATGAGATACCTATTCTTACATCCCCATGTTAGGTACTTTAACTCCTCCATGGCCATACATCTAATTTAGAAATAACATGGATTTTGAAAAACGTTTAAAACTATTAGTCAGTTGCTTTTTCTTTCAGTCCTGTGCTTACCTGTCTCATTTTTTCAAGACGCTGCCATTGAAATGATGGATTCTGGGGATGGGCTGATTTGGTGGTGGCTCCAGTCAGGAGATTTTTGTGATTGGCAGCTCTGATGTTGCAACAGTTCTGAATTTAATTTAAAGCTGACAATGTTTGTAGCAGTCCTGTTGGTACTGGCTCAGGTCCTTTCAGTCCCTCATCTGCAGAGCACACAGAGGTTTTGGGGCACCCAGGGCAAAATCTGAAACTGAGGCATCTCCATCCTCAAGGGAGCCACCCCCATTCTACTCCTTACTTTACTGCTCCTTGCTGGCAAGTCTCACTGTGGGGATGAGTCCACACTGCTTCCTGGCTGGTACCCAGTGGTGAGTTGATGCAGTGGTTTTGGCAGCTGTTAGATGAGGGCCTGGCACATGGCACGCTATAGCCAGGGGCCTCCCTAGCTATAGTGGCACCGTGACCCCATGAACCAGGTTGCAAAGCCACTCACTCAAGTTTACCCTGCCTCCCCCTCTATCATATAGTTCCATGAGTTTGGGGGCCCTCCCAAACAGTGGATCCTGGAGCAAATTTTTCCCTCCCCTGGTTTCACCAGCACAGCTGGGCAGCTGCATTGCAGCCAGGCAGCCAGCCAGCTGCTCAGCCCCAGCCTTCCCAACTAGCCAGAGCACCAATGGGCCAGCAACCACACCGCAGCAGCATGGCTGCATGGTTCCAGTCTTCCTGACCCTTCCTGAGCATGGTGGGTGGGGCCACCCCTATCTTTTTTGGAAGGCAATGCCTTCCTTAGTCTATATTACCTGCTGCTCATTAGCCAGTGTATCCTCCTGCAAAACATGCTCCTGAGTCCTCCTAAGCCAGCAGGTCTTGTAGTCACATAATTTGGGACCCAGGCATGTCCTTCAATCCCTGGACACTGCCAGCTAGTGGGACCAGCAACAACTCCTGTCTGCCAACCCCTTACAGTCACGCTACCAGCAACCATTCCACTCTCAGATCCAGTCTCAAGTCTCTGAGAATGCCTGCTCTTGGGAGTCCAGAAGTTTTGAACCCATGAGTACCCTAGCAATTGTTAGATTTACCAGTCAGTAATACCAGGATCACCTATAGAGCCCTTTTTAAATACTGGCATCACATTAGCTATCTTCCAGTCATTAAGTACAGAAGCTGATTGAAAGGATAGGTTACAAACCACAGTTAATAGCTCTGCAATTTCACATTTGAGTTCTTTCAGAACTCTTGGGTGAATGCCATCCGTTCCCGGTGACTTGTTACTGTTAAGTTTATCAATTTGTTCCAAAACCTCCTCTAATGACACCTCAATCTGGGACAATTCCTCAGATTTGTCACCTAAAAAGAATGGCTCAGATCTGGGAATCTCCCTAACATCCTCAGCCATGAAGACCAAAGCAAATAATTCATTTAGGATGCACATAACTCAAAAGTGAAGCAAAGGGCCATGGGATACCCCCAATAATGCAATGCCTTCTGATTATAGCACACTGCCTTATTGTGTTCACCCTATGCCAATTAAAAATGGAACTGGCATTCTGTATACACGTTATAGCTGTGATTTGTGTAGTACTGGACGTTAGCTGAGGCATATCAAAGAGCTACTGATAAAACCCTGCTATGTAGCCACACCTATAGATTAGACAGTCTCAGAGGACTAGCTGTATTAGTCTGTAACTTTAAAAACAAGTAGTCCTGTGGCATCTTAGAGACCAGCAAAAATATATAGAATCACAAGCTTTTGTCATGATAACCTACGTCATCAGAATCACTAAATATTCATCTGCAATGATGTATTTTGTGTTTTTACATAAGTGCATTCTATCTTTACAAGTGTGTAAAGTATTTCAGGGTACATAAGTACAAATGGGAACACTGGTTTCACCAAAACTCTAGATTTCCTTAACAAACCTGCCATATAGAAATATCTTCAAGTTCATAAACTAGGCTACATCTAGACTGCAGGCTTTTTGTGCAAGAATCTTTTTTCGGAAGAGATCTTCCAAAAAACTTCTTGTGCAAGAGCGCATCCACACACAAAGGCGCATAGAAAAAGCGATGCACTTTTGCGAAAGAGACCATCCAGACTCATTGCACGCTCTCTCCCATAAAAGGCCACCCTAACCACTTCAGCCAGGACTTTAGGTCACCAGTTGCTTCCAAGTGCTGGTGCCAGAGCCTTGCAGAGATACCTGCTTAAAGGGACCCTGCTGGACAGCTGTTTCTCTGTTTCTGCTGCGTACTTGCTACCTCTTCGAGGGACAGCAAAGCTCTCCTAGGGTATGTCTACACTACAAAGTTAATTCGAACTAACAGCCATTAGTTTGAATTACCTTTCATAGGCGCTACACATGCAAACCGCTAGTTCGAACTTAATTCGAACTAGCGGAGTGCTTAATTCGAACTAGGTAAACCTCATTCTACGAGGACTAATGCCTAGTTCGAATTAAGTAGTTTGAATTAAGGGCTGTGTAGCCACTTAATTCAAACTAGTTGGAGGCTAGTCCTTCCCAGCTTGCGCTGGTGGCCACTCTGGGCCAAGCCAGGGAAACTCTTCTGCCCCCCTCCCGGACCCAGAGCCCTAAAAGGGCCACGGTCTGGCTACGGTGCCCGTGCCAGGTGCAAGCCTGCCAGCACCCAGCCAGCAGACCCTGCACCTGGCACGGCATGAGCGAGCCACCCGCTGCCACCCAGCCCTCCGCCTCTTCCCAGGACCAGGCTGGTGGCTCCCAGGAGCCTGCCCGGGGCCGCAAGAGGCGGGCGCCCGCCTGGTCTAGTGCGGAGATCGTGGACCTCATCGAGGTTTGGGGGGAAGCCTCCAACGTCCACGATCTCCGCACTAGCCACAGGAACGCAGCTGTCTACAGCTGCATGGCTGCCAGCCTGGCCACCAGAGGCCACATGCGGACCCGGGAGCAGGTCCGCTGCAAAATTAAGGACCTGCGGCAGTCCTACTCCAGGGCCTCCCAGCCAAGGGCTGACCCAGAGGCCTGCCCCCACTTTGAGGCCCTGGACCACATCCTGGGGGCTCACGCAGTCCATGCCCCCCAGGTGGTGATCGACTCCAGGGCAGAGGGACCCGTCCCTGACACCGAGGAGGAGGAGGAGGACGCCGAGAGCCAGGAGCCTGCCCAGGACCCAGGACCCCCGAGGCATCCCACAGAGCACATCGGCTGTGTCGTCCGAGGCCGAGGAGGGCTCCACATGTGAGTGCCATCATGCTCCTTTTATGTGTACGCAGGGGTGGGGGGAGAGGGAGCCCAGGGACCGTGCGCCTGGGCCTTGCCCACCATGGAGCAGCAGCTGGGTGTAATGCAGGGGCCCTGGCCGTTTCCCACATGCTGACCTCGCCTTGCACAGGGGGCTGGGTTTCACGCACTGTGTCCCCAGGGAGAACTGACCACTGCTCTTGTTTCACCACAGCCGCAGCACCTGGGACTGCAGGGCGCACCACCCCGCCTGCAACAGCCACCCGCACCCGGGCCAGCAGGCGCACCAGGAATACCACCAGTGGCACCTGCTGCTACTGGAGCACCAGCTCTGCATCCGGGACCACTGGGTCTGGGAGGACCTGCGGCTGCGGCAGCGGAGCTTGGAGGCACTGGAGGAGCAGGGCTGTGCCCTCAGAGGCCACCTCCAGACCCTGGTAGACAGGTTCCTGCCTCCTCCTGCTCCAGCCCCTGCGGCCGCCCCAGCTCTCGCTCCTCCTCCCACCCCTGCTCCCCTTCCCGCTTCCTCCACACCCCCCCGTCCGTCCTGCCCCACCCTCCACACCCACTCCCACCCGATGCCCCCGCACCCGCAGTGCTGCGAGACGGGAGAGCCAGCAGGACCCCCAACCCTGAGCTTTCCCTTCCCTTCCTTCCCTTCCTCCCCCTTCCAGCTCTCTCCTTCCAGGTTTCCCCTCCCTCTCCCACCCTCATTCCTCCCTCCCCCCACCCCAATTATGTTCACAGTAAAAAGAGATTGTTGTTTTCAAAACAGGTGTCTTTATTTAACATTAGGAAGGGGGGTTAGGGAGGGGAAAGGGGAAGGAGGGGAGGGTGGAAGAAGGCCCCAATGGGGCATGCAGGGAGAGTTCAGTCCTCCACCAGGAAGGTCTCCCACAGGGCTTCCCGGATCTGGATGGCCCCCTGCTGGGCCTCCTGGACGGCGGCGGTGCGGGGCTGAGTGTAGTGGCCAGCCATGCGCTCAGCCTCAGCCATCCAGGCTGGCAGGAAAGCCTCCCCCTTCCGCTCACACAAATTGTGCAGCACGCAACATGCTGCCACCACGGGAGGGATATTGCGCTCGGCAAGGTCGAGGCGGGTGAGGAGGCACCTAAATCTGGCTTTCAGTCGTCCGAAGGCCCCCTCGACCACAGTGCGGGCCCTGGTGAGCCTGGCATTGAAGGCCTGGCGGGAGGGGTTGAGGTGCCCCATGTACGGCTTCATCAGCCAGGGCTGTAGGGGGTAGACCGCATCCCCCACCAGGCAGATGGGCATGTCCACATCCCCGACCCTGATGTGGTGGTCGGGGAAGAAGGTCCCGGCATGCAGCCTCTGGCATGTGGAGGAGTTGCGGAACACCCTGGCGTCATGTGCCTTGCCGGACCAGCCCACATTAATGTCCATGAACTGGCCCCGGTGGTCAGACACGGCCTGCAGGAGGACGAAGAAGTACCCCTTGCGGTTGATGTACTGGGAGGCCTGGTGTTCCGGGGCACGGATGGGGATGTGCGTCCCGTCGAGGGCCCCCCCGCAGTTGGGGAACCGAGGGCGCCAAACCCCTGGATGACCACATCCAGGTCGGCGAGGCGGACCACCCTGCGGAGCAGCACCTGGTTGATGGCCTTGACCACCTGCAGAGAGACACAGCAAACCGCGAATCGCTGGGGCGCCCGGGTGGCTGGGAGTGTTCGTTCCCTGGCACTGCCCCGCGCCCCACTCCCAGAAGCAAACCCCGCTGCGATCCTGGCCGCCATGGACCCATGGACGGCCTGTAGTATGGCCGGGACAGACCGAAACCTCCCGTGCGGGGCACTGTCGCCTCCTCCCCCGCCCCCGTTTTCCCTCGGGCAGCCCATTCCCTCCTTGCAGCCCCCCTCCCCCTGGCCCAGTGGCCGATGAGTGCCGTACCTGCATGAGTATTGCTCCGACGGTGGATCTCCCACGCCGAACTGGTTCCCGACGGATCGGTAGCTGTCCGGCGTGGAGAGCTTCCACAGGCCGATGGCCACACGCTTCTGGAGGGGGATGGTGGGCCTTACGCGAGTGTCCCGTTGCCGCAGAGCAGGGGTGAGCCGCTCGCAGAGCTCCAGGAAGGTGTCCTTCTTCATCCTGAAGTTCTGGGTCCACTGTCTGTCTCCCCAGCGCTCCAGGACGATGCGGTCCCACCAGTCACTGCTGATGTCCAGACGCCAGATGCGGTGGGGCACGCTGGTGTCCGGGCGCTGCTGCAGCTCCTCCATGGCCCCCAGGGAGGCCAAGTGGAGAGGCAGGGGGCTGACGTGCACCAGATGGTGCCAGGCAGCCTCCAGACATTGCTGGCAGGCTTGCAGCAGCAAGTCCAAAAACTGCACCAGAATGCCCAGGGCGAGCTCTGGCTCCATGGTGCCAACTGCGGCGGCGTCCCCAATGGGAACCACCGACACAGGCAGGCGCAGAGGAAAACGCTTTGCTGTCCCTCGGCGAGGTAGGCAAGCAAGCGGAGAAGCTGAGAACCGGCTGTCCAGGGGGGTCCCTTTAAGCACGAGCCTCAGATAGCCTCAGACAGCAGCCACACAAAGCAACTATTGACCTGATGCCCTGCCGGAACCGGTTTCAGCTGCCCTTAAATGCGACCCAGCGTCCAATCAGTGTGGACGCGCTAGTTCGAATTAGCAAAATGCTAATTCGAATTAGTTTTTGGGTCTAGATGCGTTAGTTCGAATTAGCTTAGTTAGTAGCTAGTTAGTTATTTCGAATTAGTGCTGTAGTGTAGACATACCCACAGTGCCTGCTGTGGTTGCCCTGCTTTTGTGGACACCACAGCTTTTCTCTTAGTGCCATGGAGCCGAAGCTGCCCCTGGGCATGCGATGGCCCCATACAGCCGTGCTGCAGTTTTTGCAGCACTTTGTGTCAGCTTCCTTCCTGGTCCTGCAGGACCTGGACCCCGAGCTCATTCTGAGGACCCTCTCTGTGGCTGCAGCTGCTCTATTCTGGCAACCGCACCCCATAATGGAGAGGCATTTCTGGAGGCTCAACACCAGTTCAGACTGGTGAGACCGGCTGGTCATGGAGTGGTGGGATGACCAGCAGTGGCTCCAAAACTTCTGCATGCAGAAGGCCACCTTTTTGGAGTTATGTGCCTGGCTCGCCCCTGTCCTCTGGAGACGTGACACCCACCTGCGGCCCGCCAGCCCCCTGGAGAAGCAGGTTGAAATCACCCTCTGGAAGCTTGCCACACCCAACAGCTACCAGTCAGTAGGCAACCAGTTTGGTGTGGGGAAGTCCACCGTCGGGGCCCTCCTCATGGAGGTAAGGCACTCTCGGGCTGCAGTCCCTGTGGGGGGGGAGGGTAGGGGAGAGTGTTGCATAAGGCGGACCCTAGAGAAAGTGAGGTTGGGGACTGTGGGGGGCGGAGTGGGGGTGGTGGGGGAAGCTCCATCCCCAGGGGCTTGTGCAGTCCCACCCTAACACAGCCCTGCTGCTGGGGGGAGCACCTCATAGGGAGTGGCTCCTGGGGTGTTTGTGGGGGGAGAGAGGGAGCAGGGCAGCCACCTCCCAAGGGCTCAGGCACACACTATCTCATTCTCTGTTTTGTGTGTTTCTTTGTCTCCTTCTGCAGGTGGTAAGGGCCATCAACTCCATCCTGCTGCGGAGGGTCATCCGTCTCGGAGACCTAGACACGACCGTGGCCGGATTTGCCGCCCTAGGGTTCCCCAACTGCGGGGAGCCATAGATAGGACACACATCCCCATCCGAGCACTGGACCATCGAGCAGCCCAGTACATCAATTGGAAGGGCTACTTTTCCATTGTCCTGCAAGCCCTGGTTAACCACCGGGGACAATTTACTGACATTTTTGTCAGGTAGTCGGGCAGGGCACATGATGCCCGAGTCTTTTGGAACTCAAGCCTGTACAGGAAGCTGGAGGCAGGCACATTCCTCCCCCACCGGGACTTTGCAGTCGGGAATGTGCACATGCCTCTGTGCATAGTGGGGGATGCAGCATACCCCCCTCATGCCATTGCTCATGAAGCCATACACCAGCCATCTGGATCCCAGCAGGGACCTGTTTAATGCCCACCTGAACCGAGTCAGGATCCAAGTGGAGTGCACCTTTGGCCGCCTCAAGGCACATTTCAGGTGCCTCCTCACCTGCCTGGACGTAGGGGAGCACAACATCCCCGAGGCATGTTGCCTCCTCCACAGTGTTGTGGAGTAGAAGGGGGAGGCCTTCTTCCTGAGGTGGGGAGTAGACACTGGCCACAAGGGGGAGGGGAGCTCCGAACTGGGAGAGGGTCTCTGAACTTGGAGAGGGGATCAGAACTGGGAGAGGGATGGGGGCAGCTCGAGGTGCCCCCTCAGCTGTAGGGACCTCGTCGGAGTTGTAAGGGTCCGGGCACCACAGGGAGCTGGACGGGGGCGGGGGGCCTGGAGTGGGGTCAGGGTTGGCAGGAGGTCGGGGAAGGAGTCATAGACATCAGTTGGGGAGGGGCATGGGCATTGCTAGGGGAGGGGGCATGGGCATCACCTGGGGAGGGAGCAGAGGCATAGCGGGGGGGCAGGCAGAGGAGGAATGGGCATAGCAGGGGGGGCAGGAGGGTGGAAGCCAGGAGCAGCAGCCTCAGGCGGGTGCACCACCATGCATGACATGATGCCACTCATGGTGTCACAGTGCTCCATGAGTTGGTCCCATGCGTGCTCCCGCCATTCCAGGTCGGCATGAACTTTGTGCACCAGGGACTGGTGGATGTCCATGAGGACACTGATGTGCTGGTGCATCAGGTCCTCCTGCACCCTGGCATGCCATTGGGTCCCCCAGGCTCTGGTGGGTGACTGCAGTGGTGTGGCTTGGCCCTCAGTCCTGGCTGATCCGGCTGTGGAGAACACACACAATGGAGAGGTGGTCAGTTATCCCTGCAGACACTGTCCCTGAGGCCGTGCCCTCCACTGCGAGCAGCAACCAACAGTCCGTGGCTCAGAGGAGGGGGATGTCCCAGGTGCAAGGCCATGTGGGGCCTGCACAGCCGTCCCTGTCTCACAGGGACCCCAACGTGCCCAGAGGACCATGCTGCCCACTTCCCATCACACACACACCCCTGGCCCATGGACAAGCAGCCAAGGGAACAGTCTGGCCACAGTGGCATGCCCTCATGGGTGGCAGAGGAGCTGGGAGCAGCCTTAGCCTCCCTGGGATCCACACACACAGGTGCAGCTCGCTGGGCTGTGCGTGGGAGCGGCTGCTGCCTCGCATGTGCAGGCATGCCCATGTGCTGTGTGCGGCACTCCTCGGTGTGTGTGGGGTTGTGTCTGTACCCTTCTGGCTAGCCAGCTTCCAGCTGGGGCACTCCCCCCACCCCCTGCAGGACATGTGTGGCCTCCCCTGAGCCTGGGAGCATGATCCTGGGCATGCTCAGGGGCTGCCTGCTGCGTCCACATGACACACAGTAATGCAGCACATGATTGCACATGCACGACATCCAGCCCGAGCATCCTCCTGTCTCCTGTGTGCCCGCCTCCCCCACCCTGTGTGTGTGACAAAGTGAGACCACTTATCTGAAGATCCCTCCCAGGCGTCCGAGGTGGCCTGGGAAATGTCCTGGCTCCCTTGCACCGGCTCAAGGGAGAGGGTCACGGTGCCCATCTCCTCATGCTGCTCTTCCTCCTCCGGCATGGCTGGCTGGCCCTGGCCCTCCTACTTCTCCTCTGGCCAGACAATGATGGGGGTCTTGACCCCAGAGTCCACCAAGATGGGTGGGAAAGACGTTTCCCCACCCCCCAGGATCACATGTAGCTCCCTATAGTAGGTGCAGGTGTGGGGTCCTGCCCCTGAGTGGGAGCTGCGCTCTCTGGCCCAGACATATCCCTGGCAGAGTTCTGCCACTTTAGTCCGGACCTGTTCCAAGGTCTGGGGTGGGAGTATATGCTCTGCCAGGGAGTTGGCCATTTGGCCATAAATTTAGTCATTGTGCCGCCTGGCCCGGGGATCCTGGAGCATCTCCTCCTCGCCCCACAGCTCCAGGAAGGACTGTATCTCTGGCCCTGTCAAGGATGGGGGCACACCTCTTGCTCCCCTTGGGTGGGTTCTGAGACCCCTGGGGCTGCTCCCTGCGAAGGCCAGGGGAGGCACGTGGGAATTCAGGGGCAGACATGGCTGTGGCAGGGAAAGCCGTGTGGTGAAGTGTTGCTCTCTGGCCAGCTTCCTGCCACAAGGCTTGTCCAGGGTGCCTGCAGTTTTAAGAGGGGCCAGGAGACAGGAACTATAGAGTTGTGATTAGCTGAAATAGTGTGGCCACCAGGGCACCTGTGCTTTTTCCTGGAGGCCTCGTCTTGCACAAAATAACCCTCCTCCCCGTCCACACATGCCTTTTTGTGAAAGAGCTCTTTCACAAAAAGGCTTCTTCCTTGTAGAAAGAGGAATACCAATTGTGCAAAAACTCCTCTGTTCTTTCAATTTACTATCAAAAGAACGCGCTTGCAGTGTGGACATTCCGTGAGTTTTGTCAGAAAAATGGCCGTTTTCCAACAAAACTCTGTAGTCTAGACATACCCCTAGTCAGTATCTTGATGTAAGGTTTTGATAATCTCAGCCTTGAATTACTTTTATCCATACTGCTGAACCACTTAGAAATACATTCAAATAGGAATTTACATAACTGGCCTAGACCAAACATATACAAATGCCAAATGAATTCTCAACAGCAAAGATATTTTTATCAACTTAACACCTTTGAGATGAGCAGTGATTTAATTTAGAATAGAGTATTGACTGGAGACAGAACTAGTATTTTACCTTTGACAATATTTAAAAAGGGCTCTAGAGGCGATCCGGGCAATTACAGACCGGTAAGTCTAACTTCAGTACCGGGCAAATTAGTCGAAACAATAGTAAAGAATAAAATTGTGAAGCATGTAGAAGAACATAATTTGTTGGACAAAAGTCAACATGGGTTTTGTAAAGGGAAATCCTGTCTTACTAATCTATTAGAGTTCTTTGAAGGGGTTAACAAACATGCGGACAAGGGGGATCCAGTAGATATAGTATACTTAGATTTCCAGAAAGCCTTTGACAAGGTCCCTCACCAAAGGCTCTTGTGTAAATTACATGGCCATGGGATAAGAGGGAAGGTCCTTTCTTGGATTGAGAACTGGTTAAAAGACAGGAAACAAAGGGTAGGAATAAATGGTAAATTTTCAGAGTGGAGAGGGGTAACTAGTGGTGTCCCCCAAGGGTCAGTCCTAGGACCAATCCTGTTCAACTTATTCATAAATGATCTGGAGAAAGGGGTAAGCAGTGAGGTGGTAAAGTTTGCGGATGATACCAAACTGTTTAGGATAGTCAAGACAGAAGCAGACTGTAAGGGACTCCAAGAAGATCTCACCAAACTGAGTGATTGGGCAACAAAATGGCAAATGAAATTTAATGTGGATAAGTGTAAAGTAATGCACATTGGGAAAAATAACCCCAACTATACGTACAGTATGATGGGGGCTAATTTGGCTACGACAAATCAGGAAAGAGATCTTGGAGTTATCGTGGACAGTTCTCTGAAAACTTCCACACAGTGTGCAGCGGCGGTCAAAAAGGCAAATAGGATGCTAGGTATTATTAAGAAAGGGATAGAAAATAAGACCCGGAATATCTTACTGCCCCTGTATAAAACTATGGTACGCCCACATCTTGAATACTGTGTACAGATGTGGTCTCCTCACCTCAAAAAAGATATTTTGGCCTTGGAAAGGGTTCAGAAAAGGGCAACTAAATTGATTAGGGGTTTGGAACGGGTCCCATATGAGGAGAGGTTAAAGCGACTGGGACTTTTCAGTTTAGAAAAGAGGAGACTGAGGGGGGATATGATAGAGGTGTATAAAATCATGAGTGGTATGGAGAGGGCCGATAAAGAAAAGTTATTTATTAGTTCCCTAAATAGAAGAACTAGAGGACACCAAATGAAATTAATGGGTAGCAGGTTTAAAACTAATAAAAGAAAGTTCTTCTTCACACAGCGTGTAGTCAGCATGTGGAACTCCTTGCCAGAGGAGGCTGTGAAGGCTAGGACTATAACAGAGTTTAAAGAGAAGCTAGATAATTTCATGGAGGTTAGGTCCATAAAAGGCTATTAGCCAGGGGATAAAATGGTGTCCTTGGCCTCTGTTTGACAGAGGCTGGAGAGGGATGGCAGGAGACAAAGCGCTTGATCATTGTCTTCGGTCCACCCCCTCTGGGGCACCTGGTGCTGGCCACTGTCGGCAGACAGGATACTGGGCTAGATGGACCTTTGGTCTGACCCGGTACGGCCGTTCTTATGTTCTTATGTTCTTATGACAGAGACACAGATTGAGGAATTAGCATTTATCACAATGATGCAGTGTCACTTACGTTGCTATAGTAACTACAGGTACAGAGCAATCACAAAACCAAGCAAATTTCAGTGTGGAATGGGTTAAGTGGAGTAACATCTAAAGTTGTTTCTGCCTGAAAGCTTGTGAAACATTAAACTGCAAATCATGTGGTACTGAAGTTCTGAGGCTATGGAAGGGCCAGATTTGGAAAATGGCAATTGATGAAACCAACCATCTGAAGTCTGGGATACCCTACAAAGTTAGGTTGATTTGTATCACCTTGCACTGACATATTTGTGCATATGTGTATACTCTCATTTGTCTCTGGCCAATGTAAGTGCCCAGTTACAGCAATGCAGTAAAACTACCTCTCCAAATGGCTTGGAACCATGGTAGATCTACTGAGATCAATGCAAGGCATATGTAGACACTTCATGACCTATGCTGACCCTGAGAGTCTTCCAACAGCTGTCCCATAATGCCCCATTCCCTGTGACAGTCTGGTCACAGTTATGAGTGCCACTGCCCACATGTCATGGAGACTTGAAACCACTGCCACTTTCCTCTCCCCTACACTCCCACCCAGCCTATTTTTGAAATGCTTTTTCTTGATTGCCCACTTTGGTGAGCCTTGCTTGTGTGTGACTGCTCAACCAGCCACACCAGCTCCATGCAGATAATGGCCTAGAAGGGGCTCAGAAGCTCCAATCCCTCTTATCTGTAGGGAAAACAGGCTGTACAAGTGTAACCACCACCAGGTGGATTTGAACCTGGGACCTCTGAAGCAGAGTATAGGAGCCTCTACCTGCTGAGCTGAAAGCCAGCTGGCTCCCAGCCAATGCTGTAGAGGTCTCTTGATCTTAACTGTTGCTGTGGTCTAGGTACCACTTGCATTGCTCAGTAACCACACTAGGTGTGTGGGTTACACAAGCACAGCTGCAGAACAGAGAAACATGGACATCTACAAACAGATTGGGCAGGAGATGAAGGCAAAGAGGAGTGACAAAGATCAGTGGTGGTGCTGCATGAAAGTCAAGAGAATGTGGCAGGCGCACTACAAGGCCCGGGAAGCCAATAATAGATTGTTCTGATGCACATCCTGCCACTCTTAAAGTGAGCTGCATGCTATACTTGACAAAAACATAACCAGCACCCCACACACCACTGTGGATATTTCAGAGGACCCTAAGGGTATGTCTAGACTTACTTTCACTTTTGAAAGTAGATATGCAAATTTGGCAGTAATTTGCATATCTTCTTCCGATTGCTTTTTTGAAAGGCGCTTTTCAAAAAAGCAAGCAGTCTAGATGCGTTTCTTTCAGAAAAAAAAAACCCTTTTCTCGAAAGAACCTGTAAACCTCAATTTGTGAGGAAGAAGGTTCTTTTGAAAAAAGGGGGGTTTTTTCGAAAGAACCACGTCTAGACTGCTTGCTTTTTCAAAAAAAAAACTTTAGAAAAAGCGATCAGAAGACGATATGCAAATTACTGCTGAATTTACATATCTTCTTTTGAAAGTGAAAGTAAGTCTAGACGTACCCTAAGAGAGAGATTCCTGCTGTGAAGCAAAGGGGAAGAAGGATGAAACATGGCAGAGGCCCATGAGCAAGGGCCTGTTTGAGGCTCCCTCACAGTCTAGTCCCACCAGAGAAGCACTGATGAGCATGATGAGTGTGAAGGAAACACAGGTGAGCATGTGCAGGCATTTTTTCTTACAGTGTTTAAATGTAAAGATGGCTGTGAAGTGCCTGTTCAAGGTAATGGACCATTAGAAAAAACAATAGGAAAAGCTTATCCTCCACCTGGTGACCCTTCCTAAGAACATTCCAGGTAGCTTGTAAGTAATGACTGCTGTGACTCAGCAAACTATGCAAGGGCATGTGACCAGGCCTTATAACTCTGGACTCCATTTTGGGATATCTGTATTTTTTCACCAACTCATCTAGGACCCTAGTTTGAAACAAAAGGTTCCTGCCATAGGCTAAAATGATATAAGAAAGGGGGTGACATAACTGGTTGTTCTTCACTCCCCACACAAGAAAAACTCCTGCAAACGCCTAAGGAATAAAAAGACTGACTGACCGGGATAAGTGTTGGACCCAGGCTAAAGGGATTTCTAGCGTATGTATGATAAGCTGGGGATCCCAGCTGCAAAGCAAGGGCCTGGAGAATCTGCAAGCATGCTTGTATTATTAGCGAGGGGGAAAATTTGCTACTTTATATCCTTGCTTTCTAGTATCTTGGTCTTTAGTTTGTGTCTGTTTACTTATTAAGTAATCTGCTTTGATCTTCAGCATCTGAGGAAATGAGTTATAGCTCACAAAAGCTTATGCTCTAATACCCTAATAAATGTGTTAGTCTTTAAAGTGCTACCAGACTCCTTGTTGTTTCTCCTCTGATCTGTTTCCTAACACTTCTCTCTCTTTCTCTCTCTGTCTTTCTTTATATATATACTAGCTGGAGTTACCTAGCGTTGTTTGGGAAACCGGAGGAACAAAATGTAGAAAAACAGTAGTCCATTATCTTTTTTTGAATGGTAGAAAAGTTGCACTGATTTCTATAGGGATTAAAATATAGGTCCGTGTCATCCCCAGGTGGAGGGGAGGTTACACATGGGAGGGGCACCCCAGCTCGTGCCGGGGGCTGCAGGTGCCTCAGGGGGCAGGGTGGGTGCCCGAGCCATTGTGCACGTAGGAGTTGGGGCACTGCATGCCGGCGTGGGGGTGGGGGGAAGAGGGTTGCTTATATAACCTCATGGGCAGGAGGGAGCGAGTCCCGGACAGTGCTGGGGGCCACAGGTGGTGGGCATGGGGCCTAACGGGGGCAGTGCGGCTCCTGCAGCGCAGCACGGAGGGTTACTTTTTTATTTTTACAGCTTGAGCTTGGGCCCAATCGGGTCCAAAAGTACCTTAAAACCTTCTCCTGGATGAAAGGTTATCCCATGCAAAGTTTGGTTGCGATAGCTCTTATAGTGTCCAAGTTATTAGCACACAAATTTACAAACATTCTCCTTTATATATATATATACAGGGCTCGACAAACTGCGGCGAGAGCTACTCGCCAGCCCCGCACTGTGCATGTGCCAGATCAGCACTGCGCATGCGCGCAGCGCCAGTGAATGGGGCGCACGGAGTGACCAGGCTGAAATCTACTCGCCACGGGCGAGTAGAAACAGCGGTGTGTCAAGCCCTGTATGTGTATATATATATATATATATATATATATATATATATATATAATTTCCTTCAGGACGACAGAGTGGAAAGGCCTGTGGGAGGCCTAGGGACAAGGACAGAGTGATGTCATCACATCATCTGTGTCACCCTGCCCTATCCCCCCAACCTCAGCAGAGTCAGAAGGGGAAGTGGCGTCCATGCCTAGGGCAGGAAGGGAACACTTCACTGTTAGAGCTGGGGCGATTTCTCCCTCTTCCCCCAGGAGCAAGGCCAGGACTGGGCATGGGTGTGGCAGGGGTCAGGGCCCTGGGGGCTCCAGTGGGCGGGGATCCTGGCCCAGACCATTTGTTTTCCTGGCCCCTCCTCGGAGAGGCACCTTGGGCTCCCTGCTGACCCCTGGACTCCTGCAAAAGGGCCAGGGGGCGGCGGTGGCTCTTTGTTGCACACTGGGACACCATCGGGAAGCAGCTCCAGCTTCCTGCTCTGCTCCCTGCTGCCAGGCTTGAGCTCCTGTGGCCCAGCTGCCTCAAGCAGCGCTTTGGCCAGGGCGGCTGCAGGGCGCTCATCAAGCTCTGCTGCTCTCCTCCATCCCCACCA
The DNA here is from genome assembly GCA_032595735.1 of Pelochelys cantorii. NCBI lineage: Eukaryota > Metazoa > Chordata > Testudines > Trionychidae > Pelochelys > Pelochelys cantorii. The sequence goes on along the minus strand of CM064326.1, from coordinate 322,644,490 downwards.
CTTCCCATCCAGCCACCTCCATCTGGGTTGCAGAACGGCAGGGCCCGGGACCCAGAAGCAGAAGTGGGGCTCCAGTCAGCTGGATGGGAAGTGACAGGGATGGGGAAGCAGCATAAAATCTTTGCGGCTCTGCTGGGCTGGGAAGTGGGGAGGGAGAGCTGTGAAACAGGCTGAGAGAGGGCAGCCTGGCTGTGGGGGAGGGGAGGGGCTGCCTCTCCTCAAGGAGGCCTGGGGACAAGGTCAGGGCAGCACTACCTCCTCTGGTAACAGGTCCCCTGGAGGAGCCTGAGCTAAGTACCCCTAAGGCTCCTTCCAGGGAGCACGTTTTGGGGATGGAGGGGATCTCAGAGGGGAGTTGAGGCTGCCTTCCTGATGATCCAGGGTCTCCCTCTGAGTGGTGGGCACTTGAGGGGTGGAAAAGGGGCCTTCCGCTGGGGGCCCCTCAGTAGGGAGGTACTGCCCCTTATGGAGAGTCAAGCTGGAGGGGCACCTTTTACCATGGAGGGTGGGGGAACAGGGCAGGGTGGATAATTTCCCATTGGCCATGGGGCGGGTTGATGAGCATAGTGGCCACCGATGGGGGAGCTGGCATGCATAGCAGCCATGGGGTGAGTTGGTGCATGTAGTGGCCATGGGAGGTGAGTGGCATGCGTAGCAGCCCCAGGGCGGTTGGTGTGTGTACTAGCCACAGCGAGGGGGGGTTGGCATATATAGCAGCCACAGGGGGGAGGGTTGGAGCACATCGTGGCCACAGAGGGGGGTTGGCGTGCATAGCAGCCACAAAGAGGGGGGGTTGGCGAGTGTAGTGAGCAGGGAGCACAGCCCCCTAGTAATCACTTAATATCTGCTTTTTGTAGTTAATACACTTTTTTTTCTTCATGTAAACCAGTGAGCTTGAATGAAGTGGTTGGAAATCTTAGCTCCAGGGTTGAAGGCTGTTACATTTCCTCTCCACACTGAAGTGGAGGTGAATTAGATAATAAATTCATACTGTTCAGGATTTTGACTAGAGCAGGTCGGTACAGCTCTGGAGTCCTAGGCTGGGAAGTTGGTGGTTATCTTGGCTGTAGCCCCTCTACTATTGGTTCATGCAGTGGCTGGACACAGAGCCTACATGTAACTACAGCTGGGTGCTTCTCTGTCTGTGTGTATGTTGTAACAAGCACAGTGTGAGAGGGAATCCAGGCTAGTGAGTCAGAGGGTTCAGTGGTACCCCAATTTCATGTAGCATTCCAGGAAGAATCCATCACATAGGGACCAAAGCTTTATCATTTCATGCAAGAGAACAGCCATCCTCATCTCTTTGGACTGCTTCCCCTGTTATATCTGCTTCTACTGTCTGCTGCTGATCTCCTTGTAACCTAGCCCTGCTTGCTTCCTAACACCTGATTCTTGGCTTGTCCTCTGATCTGGCTCAGACTCTGATCTCCTCGTATTAGACTTGGCCTGACTCTTACTCTGACCGCTAGGTCAGACTACCCATGACCCAATTGTGACAAAGAGGTTATGCAGAACACAACAGGGAGCTATAACCACTAGAGTATTTTTCTCACTGAGATCCAGTCTAGCGAGTAAACTCTGGTACCCTCCCTTCAGTCTAATAAAAGCACATTCAACTGCTTGACCTGGTAGTTGTCCAGTACACAGATTCTTGCACCAGGAGAATGAAGTGTAGGCTGGGTTCCCCAGAATCGCTATTGACATTTCAGTATCACCAGAGGTGATCCACTAGTTGGGGGAAAGCAGCCAATTGCAGAATGACTTCCCAGAGTGTGATCCCTACTCGCTCCTCCATTGTCAGTGCAGTGCTCACCTACGAGTCCCCTCACTGGAGGACCGAGGCAGGGCTGCCAACAGGAGGAGGAAAGGGAACAGCTGCCTCAATGCCAGGTGATTTAAAAGGGCCCAGGGCTCCCAGCTGCTGACACTGTACTACAGCTTGCCCCAGCCCTACCTCTTCCTCTCAAGGCCCCACCCCTTCCAGAGGCCTGGGGCTGCCTCCCTCCCACCTTACCCAGGGCCTGGCAAAGTCTCTCAGCAACCCTGAGCTGAGGCAAGCTTGGCACACAGCTCCAGAAATGTGGCCTTTCATATCTGAAAGTCCTGCAGCCACTGCTCATATCTCAGACATAGAATCTTTGCTTCCCCATCCACATCAGTTTTGTGAATGCCACTGAATGTTGAATTGTTTTTCTCTCTGTCCCTTAGAAATTGTCATGTTGCCCACTTGTGGCACTTCCAACCTGGTGACATCCCCAGTGGCCAGTGTGCTTCCCTCCCTGCAGCCACCAGCATACAGGAAGGGAGTGGTTAGAAGACATTGTTCTCTGGCAAGCCCCAGCTGCAAATAATCCCTGAAGAACAGCTGCCAACTGGAGTAAATTATAGCAACCCCGGACGAGAGCAAGGAGACAAAATTGGCTGTTGGTTTTTAGCTTCTCTCATACCCCATCTTCTGGGCTGCTCTGGGTAGCTGTGTGGGAGAAAAGAGACATCATATGCTTGGTGCTCTTCTGGGCATGGGTAGAGGTGACTGAGCCCCTGCCCTGTTTTCTGGGGCTTCCTCAGCTCAGTGGGGAAGCAGGTAGTGGAACAGCCACAATCATTCTCCCCCTTTCCCTGCAATGCACAGGAAAACTCACCTGGAGCTGTCTGGGGGGGTGGGGGGAGGAGGGAATGCTGCATCCTGCCATCTCACTATAGCAACACAGCTGGTTCAAAACACACTTGTTTAAAATTGTCAGGGGCAGGCTTGGGAAACACTTTCAATTAACAAATATATACAAAATTTCTTAACAAGGTTGCCTTGAATGACCACAGGATGGACATCATGGAAATAGACCCTGCATCCAAAGCATAGCAACACTGCATGTCAGTCTTATCAGCACAAGGGTGCATTCAAAACATTGCTTGTGCAAAACTAACAAAGTACATGAAGACTGTTTATGAGGAGAGGGCTTTAGTTGTAATAATAATGGGACACTTTGTAAATAGTTATGCAAATGCTCTTGTCATGGGACTCTGTGATCTGAAAGAACCAGGCTGACCTATCTGCAAAGCATGCTGCAAGTCTCATCTGTTGGTTCAGACTTTTTGCTGAAGAGGATAATTAAGCAGGGTCTGCAGTTTCCTTTTTGTGGGAAGGCCTTTACCTTTTAGATAAAGTTGTTATTTATAGTATGTGGGGGGTTATTGCTCATATCCTTGGAGAGCTACTGACCAGTGCAATTTATGAACAAAGTAAATGAAGGGTAATCCAAATGCCATTGTCAATTAGCAAAAACAAACAAAAAATACCACCTTGTTCACTAATAAAATGGTAAGTCATTCTGGGCAAAATGCTGAGGTAAGAAAAGTCTGATGGGACTATGCTTGGCTGGAGCCCTTAGGAGAAATTCATGACTCCATACTCCCTGCTGTGCAACCATCCCATAGCTATTGTTGGGCCTTTTCAGACACTGCCATCCCTGTCCCATTTCAGGCCATGTCTTCAATAAGTGGAAGATCTACGCTGCCACACCTGAGCTTCCAGAGTTCAATTTAGTAGGTCTAGTAAAGACCCACTAAATCGAATTCTGAGGGCATCCCTGTTGGTGGCCAGTATTCCGGCTCCTGTGAAGAATAAGGGAAGCCGATGGGAGCGTTTGCTGACTGCTAGCAGATTTTGAGACCATACGGTCAGTTTCCTAGTTGAAGCAAGCAGTGTCATGTAATTTCTCTATGAAGCTCAGTTACAAAATGGGGCTGTATCTGTAAGGGTTGCCAGATGTCTGCTTTTTGACCAGAAAATCTGGTTAAAAAGCAACCTGGCAATGTCAGGTCAAATGTACTGACCACAAACTAAAAATCTGGTTACTGCAGGTGTGGGGAGTGGCAGCATGTTGCCTGGCCTTCAAGGTGGCTCCCCCAGCAACACATATGAATCAGCTAGGGAGCACTGTTTGCAGGGCTGCAGTGGAGGACAGAGTGCAGGGCCCATACTGAAATGGGGAAGGGGTCATGGAACATTGCCTGAGAGGGAAGGATGTGATTCTCCCAGTAGTGCTCTTAAGCAGTTCAGGGGCAGGAAGGGTTCAAGCAGGTGGGAAAGGGGACTGCTAGGCAGGCAGCACAGAGGGAGGTGGGAGGATGCCATGCAGAAGGGCCACATCCTTGCTCTCCAGTGGAGCTGCCTGGCAGCTCTCATGCAGCTGCAACACTCTTCTGACTTGCACTCCCAGGAGGGCTGCTGAAGCTGGGGATTTCAAGCATCTCAGCTTCAAGAGGGAAGAGCAGCAAGTGGTGGGTGGAGTGGGAGGGGTGGGCATGGTGGAAGAGGTGGAGCACACAATCTAGTCTTCAGAAATTAGGAAGTTGACAACCTTGTGTAATTGTAGCTATGTTGGTGCCAGGATATTAGAGAGACAAGGTGAGCGAGGCCTTCAAGGTCCAATCTTTTATTGGACCAACTTCTGTTGGTGAGATGGACAAGCTTTTGAGACACATCAAGCTCTTCTTCAGGTCTGGTATTGGAACTCTCAGCATCACAGGTAGAAGGTGGAACAGATTGTCTAGTAACAGCCAACATATATGGTAAGGGACCATGAAAGATAGAGTGGCCCATTAACACCTCTATAGACTAAGAACAAAAAGGGGAATTAGTGGGTTACAAATTTTTGTAATAAGTCACAAATCTCCTCTGTCTAGAGGAGAAATGAATTTAAACTCCGAGGGTCATCTTTTGAAAGTGTTGTGCAAGCTTCCTTTGAGTATGAGGACTGATCGTGTTCACCCACAAAAATTCAATTCAGGGAGTAGTATTTCTTTGGAATAGTTTACCAGTCCCAGGATCTGCAGTAATCACCCCTTCTGGTTTCAGCTCCTGGGGAAAGCTCAGTTACCCTCCTGCATAGAACTAGAGGTAAGAAATACAATCCTTCACTCACAAAGACACATAGAACATTTAGAGACACAATATTTATGGCTAATCTGTTAGCACAGCTCTCTATAGCAGCCTTTTGAGGTCCTCATGCCTCCAAAATCTCACAGCTGCCATACCCCACATTAGTTAAAATTTGATTTATGTTGTGGTGCCCCCTTCTTGGTGGGTGGGTCTGCTCCCTCACCTTTCTACAGAAACTATTTTACTTATTGATACTTCTGATTATAGAAGATGCCTCCCACGCAGTTTATGAGAGCACTAGTGCATTGTGTTGCATCTTCGTATCCTTCACAAATCATTATCCATAAACTCCTAATGAATGTTGAGTAAAGAAAAGAACGGTTACTTACCTGTAACTGTTGTTCTTCGAGATGTGTTGCTCATGTCCATTCAAATTAGGTGTGTGCACCGCGTGCACCGCGTCTTCCGGAGTGTTTTCCCTAGCGGTACCTGTAGCACCAGCAGGGCGCCCCCTGGAGTGGCGCTGCCATGGCGGGGCATAAGTACCCCTGCCGGCGCTCCCCCACCTCAGTTCCTTCTTGCCAGACGCTCCGACGAAGGGGAGGTAGGGGGGGAATCGAATGGACATGAGCAACACATCTCGAAGAACAACAGTTACAGGTAAGTAACCGTTCTTTTCTTCTACGAGTGGTTGCTCATGTCCATTCAAATTAGGTGACTTCCAAGCCAACCCCACTTCAAGGAGGAGGGGGCGGAGCACTCAGAAAGAGAAGTCCACGAAAGTTGAACAACCCAAACATATTTATTCAACTAACCAAACACAGAAAAAACTGCAGAAAAGTGCAGTGTGGTACAGATAAAACATACATATTTACAATACAGAGGTGAGGACCACAGAGCCCAACCCTGCGTCCTCCCTAGCCTGCTGTGCCAGCGCGTAGTGCGCCGTAAAGGTATGGAGCGACGACCATGTGGCTGCCCTGCAGATTTCAGTGATTGGAACCTGCGCCCCAAAAGCTACAGAGGACGCCTGCACCCTGGTGGAATGTGCTGTAACCCAGAGCGGGACCTTCCTGGCCAGGGCATAACACTCCCTGATATACCCTGCGACCCAACTGGACAACCTCTGGGTCGATATGGGCAGCCCTTTCATTCTGTCAGCGACAGCAATAAACAATTGTGTGGATTTTCGAAAGGGTTTAGTCCAATCAATATAAAAGGCTAGCGCACGTTTAGCATCCAGGGAATGGAGCTCTTGCTCCTTAGGGGAGGCGTGGGGCTTTGGAAAGAAAACCGGGAGGTAAATTTCTTGGGACAAGTGGAACGGTGACACCACCTTGGGAAGAAAGGCCGGGTGAGGGCAGAGCCTCACATTGTCAGAAAACACTAGGTAGGGCGGGTTTACAGTTAGTGCCCTCAACTCGGAGACCCTGCGAGCCGACATAATGGGCACAATGAACGCAACCTTCATAGAGAGGTGCTTCAAAGAACATGTGGCCAGCGGCTCAAAGGGGGGCGACACAAGCCTAGACAACATGAGGTTAAGGTCCCAAGCGGGGAGAGGGGGTCTAACCGAGGGATACAACTTATCCAAACCCTTAAGGAACCTTTTGACCACAGGGTCAGAAAACAGAGAGACTCCTGCCGAACCAACATGGAAGGCGGAGAGAGATGCCACATGGACTTTGATAGAGGAGGTAGAGAGGCCACTGGACCTAAGTTCAAAGAGGTAGTCCAGAATGGACGGGACAGGTGCACAGGACGGGTGCACTCCCCTTCTGGACGCCCAAGACGAGAACCGCCGCCACTTGGCTGCATACGACCACCTGGTAGACGGTTTCCTACTACTTAGGAGTACCATCCGTACCTCCTGGGAACATTCCCTTTCTGGTTGGGTCAGCCACGGATAAACCAGGCCATCAGGTGGAGAGAGCTGAGATTTGGGTGAACCATGGCCCCCCGTCCCAAGGTTGGGTCAGGAGATCCCGAACCAGCGGGAGCGTTATAGGATTCTTGCTGAGCATGTCCACCAGGATAGGGAACCAGAATTGCCTGGGCCACCAAGGGGCTATCAGGATGACCATGGACCTGAAGATCTTGACCCTGGTCAGAACCCTGGGAATTAGGGGAAACAGAGGGAATGCATAGAGGATGCCCGCCAGCCACGGCACGGTCATGGCATCCCCCCTGGAGTGTTCCCCCAACCCCAACAGGGAGCAGTAACTCCGGCACTTGGTGTTGCGTGCCGAGGCAAACAGGTCTACTAGGGGACAACCCCACCTGTGGAAGACCTGACGAAGGTCTTGAGAAACTATTTGTGGGCTCCGAAGGACCTGCTCAGAGCATCGGCCAGCAAGTTTTTGCACCCCGGCAGGTACTCTGCCTGCAAAACAATGTCGTGCTCTACGCACAGGTCCCAGAGGCACAGAGCCTCGCGGCAGAGGGGAGGCGACCAGGCTCCCCCCTGCCTGTTCAGGTAAAACACAGCCGCCGTGTTGTCCAGGTAGACCAGGACAGAGCAGCGAGAGAGCTTCGACAGAAAGGTCTCGCAGGCTCTCCTCACTGCCCTGAGCTCCCGGACATTTATGTGCAGAGCCCGCTCTGCAGGGGACCATAAACCCTGGGTTCTGTGACACCCCAGATGTGCTCCCCAACCCAGGTTGGAAGCATCTGTGACAAGTGTAAGCGAGGGGGGAGGTACAGTGAACGGAACCCTGCTGCAAACCACCGCCTCCTGGGTCCACCATTGTAAGGAGGCTATCACCTCCGGAGGCACTGTGAGAACCGTGTCCCAAAGACCCCTGGACTGGTTGAATGCCCTTGCCAACCAGGCCTGCATAGGCCTGAGCCTCATTCGAGCATGGCGTACCACATACGTACATGCCGCCGTGTGTCCCAGCAGCCTCGAGCAGACCCGGGCGGTCGTGATGGGGAACCGGGTTAACTCGGAGACCAGCTCCACTATGGACAGAAACCTGGATCTGGGGAGGAGTGCTCTCGCCTCCCTGGCGTCCAGGAGGGCACCTACGAATCTGAGGTGCTGGGAGAGAGTCAGCGATGACTTTTCCTCGTTTAGCATGAGTCCCAGCCTTACGAAGAGGGCCCTTGTGAGGGAAACATGGGCCTCCACTTGTTCGTAGGAACGACCACGAATCAGCCAGTCGTCTAGGTACGGAAAGACGTGTACCCCTTGTTTGCGGAGGAACGCCGCTACGACCGCCATGCATTTTGTAAAGACCCTGGGTGCTGCTGAAAGGCCTAATGGGAGCACTGTAAATTGTAAGTGGCATTTGGAAACAATAAAACGGAGAAACCTCCTGTGGCTGGGTCTTATTGCCACATGGAAGTAAGCGTCCTTGAGATCGAGAGTTGTGTACCAGTCTCCTAACTGTAAAACCGGGATGACAGAAGCCAGGGTTACCATTCTGAACTTGGATTTCACCACCGTCTTGTTGAGGTCCCTGAGATCTAAGATGGGACGAACCCCGCCCTTGGGTTTTGGGACAATGAAATACCAGGAATAAAACCCCTTGCCCTTCAGATGTGAGGGGACCCTCTCCACGGCTCCCTTTTCGAGGAGCGCTAACACCTCCTGATGGAGGATGCCTTCGTGAGAGGTGTCCCTGAAAAGGGATGGGGTGGGCGGGTTGGAAGGGGGCGAGCCCAGGAAGTGGATGGTATAGCCATCTCTGACTATTTTTAGAACCCAGGCGTCGGTGGTGATTTCTGCCCAGGCATGGGCAAACCAGGATAACCTGGCCCCAAACGGGGGGCCAGGGTGGGAGGCTGGTGGGCGATTCTCTAGCAGACCGTCAAAACTGGTGCTTGGGCTGCTGGGAGGAGCCTTGACCAACCCCATGGGGGTTGTCCCCTCTTGGGCGACATCAACGACCCCTTGCAGATGAGGGGCCCGCAGCTGCCCCCGCACCCCCACTGGGGCACGAGGACGGCGTCTCCAGTAATTCCCACGGGGGACCTGGGACTGTGTTCTCCTCTGCTGTCTGTAGGGCAGCTGACGACACTGCGGGGCCGGCGTGTGGATCCCCAAGGACCAGAGAGTAGACCTCGTGTCCTTAAGCGTATGGAGCCTGGAGTCCGTGTGCTCCGAAAACAATGCTTTGCCATCAAAAGGCAGGTTCTGGATCGTAGTTTGGACATCCGGAGGTATTCCAGACACCTGCAGCCAGGCACCACGGCGCATAACTACACCCGATGCCATGGTGCGGGCTGCAGAGTCAACAGTGTCCAGGGAAGCCTGAAGGGCCGTGCGGGCGATGGTTCTGCTCTCCGAAGTCATGGCTGCAAGCTCCTGATGGGCCTCGGCAGGGAGCTTATCCTTAAACTTATCCACCGCCTGCCATGTATTATAAGCATAACGACTCAGCATCGCTTGCTGGTTAGCAATGCAGAGTTGCACCCCACCAGTGGCATACGGCCCATCAGGTCAAGGCGTTTGGGCTCCCTAGCCTTTGGGGATGGCCCCGGGTGGGGAAGCTTCTCCTTTTGAGCCGCAGCCTGAATGACCAAGGACCCCGGAACAGGTTGGGAGTACAAGTGTTCATGCCCCGAATGGGGAACATAATAGCGCCTCTCAACTCCCTTTAAGGTAGGGGTCAGGGACGCCAGGGTCTGCCACAGGGCATTAGTAATCTTGGCCACGGTTTTATTAAGTGGCAAAGCCAAGCGGGCGGGGGCATCGTCAGAGAGGATGTCAACCATGGGGTCCGTGTCCTCCACTACTGGCTCCACTGGGACACTCAGATTGGAGGCCAGATGCCTAAGCAGATCCTGATGCACTCGAGCATCCATAGTAGGCAACGCTGGTGCGGGATCCACCAAGGCTTCATCAGGAGACGAAGATGAGGACGACTCCTGGATCGGAACCGGATCCAGCACAGGGCCCGGTTGAGGAGCCAGCTGGGCAGGCGGCACCGTTTGCGGAAGCGGCTCCAGCACCAGGGCTTGTGGCTCAGTAGCGGCATCTGCAGTAACCGACCTCTGGGGGGAAGGAGGGGGTCGTGACAGCGACGCCAACGGTTGCACTCGGTGCCCTGAGACACCGGACACTACAGAGGAGGGCACAGGCCCCTGCCACTGGTGGTAAGCCCACGGCGTCCAGAAAGGCCATTGCAGTTGAGGCGGCCAAGTCTGCTGCAGACGCGAACGATCACGCCGGTGCCAGGAACGGGATCTATGACTCGAGGAAGCTCCCGAGGACTCTGACCTGAATGAGGCTGCTTCAGAATCCGATGAGTAGTCAGACTCAGGCCAAGGAGGTGCAGATGATGAATGCCCTGCCACCAAGGGGGCCAAACCTGGCCATAGACTCGGGTTTGCCCGCGTGCGTGCGATGAGGGCGTGCCGGCGCCGGGAAGACAGGTCCCAATGCCAGTTGCGGTGCCGGTTGTGGTGCCAGGAGGACAGGCCCCAGTGCCGAGAGTGGAGTCGGTGCTGGGAGAACAGGCCCTGGTACCGGGGGTGGAGCCGGTTGTGGCATCAGGAGGACAGGCCCCGGTGCTGGGAGTGAAGTCGGTGCCGGGAGGGCAGGTGCCGGTTGTGGTGCCGACATGGTGCATGGCTGCGCTGTCGGAGTCGGTATCGGTTGTGAGACGAACCTCGAAGAGACCGATGTTACCGGCGATAGTGGCACCGGCATGGCCCACGGGGTTGATGTCGGTGCCTGTACCGGTGCCGAAACTTGCATTGGTGCTGAAGAGGCTGATGCTGAAGGGTCCGGTGCCGAAGACTGGAGCCGCACCCCGGGAAAGCTGCTCAGCGCTGGTACCGATGATGGTGCCTTAGATGGTGCCGCAAGGCCTGGGTGATAGGGCACCGGTGCAGCGAAGACAGGGTCTGGAAGAGGTCCCATCACGTAGGGAGGTTGAGCCCAGTCGAGCGCTGAGTGAAGCCTGGCGGCCTGCGTTGAGGCCGGCACCAATGTGGAGGCAAGCGGTACTGGTCCCACAGGGGACGGTCCCGCTGCATAAGCAACCGGTACCGTCCGGTCATGACGGTGTGGAGGCGAAGCCAGTGCCAACACGGCCTCCGGCGTAGGCGACCTCAACCTCTCTGCCTCAACCGATGATGGAGGGGAGGTCGTGAGGCTAATAAGGTCATGCGCCGCCTCAAAAGTGTCTGGCGTGGAGGGGCGGTGCGAGGGCAGCTGCCCTGGGCTGGGTGGCTGTCCCGCTCACTTACGCCACACAGTGGTTGATGAGGAGGTGCGCACCGGAGACTCAGCACTGCGGTGTAGGCGTGACTTGGACTTCCAGCTCGGAGACCTACCACGGGACATTCTTGATCTCTTCGGTACTGGAGAATGAGAACGGTGCTGAGCCCTCGACACTGAGGCCCACTCTCGAGATGGAGCATTGTGCGTGGATGCCGGTGCACTGCACACCGCAGAGTGTCCAGCCGGTGCCGGCTGTAAAGCTGCCTCCATGAGGAGAAGTTTTAAACGAGAGACTCTCTCCCTCTTAGTGCAGGGCTTAAATGACTTACAGATCTTACAGGTGTCTGTAAGGTGGCCCTCACCCAGACACTTCAGACAACTGTCGTGAGGGTCTCCTTTGGGCATAAACTTTGCGCAGACAGTGCACGCCTTAAAGCCTTGCGGCCCTGGCATTCCTCACCCCCAAAGGGGGAGAAGAAAAAACAAAGAAACACTAACTATCTAACTAATTGAACTATTTAGAACTATTTACAACACTAAGAGAAACGGGAACCATTAACTGCTCTAAGAGAGAGACACGCTCCAACGACCGTCACGGGCGGTAAGAAGGAACTGAGGTGGGGGAGCGCCGGCAGGGATACTTATGCCCCACCATGGTGGCGCCACTCCAGGGGGCGCCCTGCCGCTAGGGAAAATGCTCCGGAAGACGCGGTGCACGTGGTGTGCACACCTAATTCAAATGGACATGAGCAACCACTCGAAGAAGAAATCAAAAAGTCACTTCAGTGTGAGCACTAATTATAGACACTAGTAGCTAAATTTGACTAAGGGTATGTCTACACAGCAAAGTTATTTTGAAATAACAGCTGTTATTTCTAAATAACTTTACTAGCGTCTACACAGCCAAACCGCTATTTTGAAATTAATTCAAAATAGCGGAGCACTTACTTTGAATTTGGTAAACCTCATTCCACGAGGAATAACATCAAATTTGAAATAGCTATTTCAAAATAAGTGTCGTGTGGACACATATCGAAATAGGGGGCCTCCAGCCTTCACAGGGTGCCCTGGTGGCCACTCCAGCCTCAACCAGGAACACTCCTCTCCCTTCCCGGAGCCCTTAAAGGGGTTGACTCTGGCCACAGTGCCTGTGCCAGCTCCAAGCCTGCCAGCCCAGAGCCAGCAGTCACTGTCCCTGACCCAGTGGCCCCAAAACATGAGCCAGCAAGCCACTGGCACCCAGCCCTCCACCGCTCCCCAGGAGTAGTCTGCCAGCTCCCAGGAGCCTGCCAGGGCCTGGAGAAGGTGGGGGCATTCCCGGTCCAGGGTGGAGATCATGGACCTTATTCAGATTTGGGGGGGATGCCCCCAACGTCCATGATCTCCACACTAGATGGAGGAACGCGGCCGTCTATGACAGGATAGCTGCCAGCCTGGCCACCAAAGGCCACATGCAAACCCAGGAGCATGAAAATCAAGTTGGTCCGGTGAGACCCCCAACCCTGAGCCCTGAGCTTCCCCTCACCCTTCTTCCCCTTGCTTCCCCCTTCCAGCTCCCTCCTCCCAGGTTTCCCCCTCCCCTCTCCTCTCCTCTCCCACCCTCTCTTCTCCCCTCTCCTGCCTCCTTTCCCCAGTCTCACCAGAGTTTCATTTCCCCCCCACCAGTTTTGTTAAATAAAGAGTTTGTGTTCATGAAAATACATGTATTTTATTTGATATCAGGAAGGGGGGTTAGGGAGGGGTAAGTAGAAGGACGTGAGGGAGGAATGAGGCACAAGCCCCCAGTGGGGCAGACCAGGGAGGCTCTTAGTGCTCCTCAGGGTGGAAGCTCTCCCGCAGGGCCTCCTGGATACTGACAGCCCCCTGATGGACCTCCCGGATGGCAGCCTGAAGAAAGTGCAGCCAGGCTCACAGCAACGCGTCCACGAGAAGCACCAGAGTGCCCAGGGGCAGCTCTGGCTCCATGTTGCAGAGTGCTGTGGTGTCCCAAGTGAGGGCAAGCAGAGCATGCAGAGACAAAATGCTTTGCTGTCCCTCATTGAGGTAGGCAAGCAAAGCAGGGAAACCTGAGAACTGGCTGTCCGGTTGTGGGGGGGGAGGTCCCTTTAAGCACAGGCTTCAGATAGCCTCAGGCAGCAGCCACAGAAAGTAACTCTTGACCTGATGCCCTGCCGGACCTGGTTCCGGCCGGCCTTAAATGCGATTCAGTGTCCACTCAGTGTGGATGTACTATTTCAAAATAGCAAAAAGCTATTCGAAATGCATTTTGTGTGTAGACGCGTTATTTCGAAATAAGCTATTTCAAAATAACTATTTCAAAATAAGATATTTTGAAATAACGCTGTAGTGTAGACATATCCTAACAGACAAAAGATGCCCCAAGCTTCCATATTAAGACAAGTGGTGTTTAATATTTTAATCAGTAATTTGGAAAAATTGAGTGAACAGTGAGGTGACAAAATTTGCAGATTAAATAAAATTATTTAGGATAGTCAAGACTGGAACACTTACGAACTTCAGAGTAGTCTGACAAAGATAGAAGAATGGGTTGCATGAAAGCAGAGTAAGCCATTATTGACAAATGCAGGGTAACTTACCTTGGAAGCAGTAATTTGAACTGGTCAGAAAACCTTATTTGGTCCTAAATTAATTGTAATGCTTCAGGAAAAAAGACCTAAGTGCCACTGTGGACAGCTCTGTGAAAATGTCTGCTCAATGTGTAGCAGTGGTAAAAAAAGAAAACAGTATTTGAATGAATAAGGAATGAAATGGAAAATAGTATATAACAATATTATAATGCCATTACATAAACTAATTGTATCCTCTTACCTGTAGTGTTACAGTTAGTTTTATCTCAGAGGCTATCATAGAAACAGATAAGATTTAAATATTCACTGAGTTATCAGAAGTATGGAAGGATTTCTGTGTGAAGGAACTGAAAAAATTGGGGCTAGTTAGGTTAGAAGAGACCAAATAAGAGGGGACATAGCACAAGTATACAAAGTAATTAATTATACAGAGAAATACATACAGAAACTATATAGAGGAAGTAAACTGGGTGCTCCCTCTCATTCATTCTTACAATGGATGACTGAGGGGACTCTGAATGAAATTGCAAGGCAACAAATTTCAGACTGACAAGTTTGATGTAAGGGAAAAATATGCTTAATTAACCCATGGGACTCACTACTATAAAGTATCATTGAGACCAAGAGCTTAGCAGGATTCAAAATATTATTGGACAATACCATATGGAAAATAAGAAAATCCTCAATTACATTAAATAGGGATCTGCTTCAGGGCATAATGCACTGATGGATCACAGGAAGGAAATTCTCCTAATAGCTGTTTATTACATAATTGTCCGCTAAGCAGTTTCTTCCACTTTCCTTTGAAATATCTGGTACTGGCTCCTGTGGAAGATAGGGCATTGCACTAGTTGGACCTCTCATCTGATCCAGTCTGGCAATTCTTATACTTTTGGGTCTCAGACTGTCAGATAAACTATATTCCATTTAAGAGATTAGCAGGAACTTGTATGAAATGAATAAACCAATTTCCTGGCCAAATATTTGAGGTAAAGTTTTTTCTGGATCAAAATGCAGACAGCTCAGTCTATTTGCTGATAAACAGTGGCAGATTAAGGCCTGATTAAACAGATCTGCTGATGCCAGCCCCATCATCCCCACCAGATAATGATTTGGGGGTGGGGCTTGTGGTCTTTATCTGTCTAGCACACATTTAGCCTTAATCCATCCTTGAATGAAATAGTCCATGATAGCCAACAATTTCAGAGCTTCAGAGAGGTCAGACAGGATTGATAGATCTAATTAAAGCACCATGCTTTCAAATGGGTATTTTTCTATATTTGGAATATCAGAGACAAGCAGGTTGTTCAGCAGCTGGCAATGTCTTCTGTGGAAGACAGACTTCAGCCTGAGAAGCAAAATTAGTCTCCATGGCAATAGGCGAATAAAGCAAATTGGCACTGTGTGAACTGAGCCAGGAGGAAGGAGACATAGAAGACCTGAGTGCAGCACCTGTTTTCATCTTCCCAGCATTACGCCAGGGTTTGCAGGTGGGCAATGTAGAGCCCCCTAGAGGAGCCAATCAGTGTCTGCAGTAGAGAGTGTCCCCCTGAACCTTGCAGGCTATTTATGACACACACACACACACACAAAAACACTGCTGGAGTGGGTGGACATCAAGGAGCTGTAACACAATTCTCTACTTGCTGTTATGTTACTATTATTTGCTAGGTTTTTCACAAAAATGTATGGAAAGATGATTGGTACCTGACCTTTAACAAATATCATCTAAATGATGCAACTCCTCACTGCTGTGGATCAATTAAACTGACAGCCAATGTCACATACCAGGGAAAGGGAGTGGGGAAAAAGAACAAACCATATAGTAAGTTTTGATCCTGGCTACACAGGCAAGACCAAATCATGTCCCAATATAGGCAGGGCACTATTGTTATCACACATCCAAAAGAACTGCTTCAGGAGCTTGTGTAGACAGATCTTTATTTGCCCAAGGTCACACAACAGGATCAGGAACAAATGTTGACAATATATGTCTGACTTGTCATGAGCAATTTCAGATGAGTCATTTGTGTAGTAAAGGAAGCAATTTCCTGTCATTGTGAAAAACAATTCCAAAATAGTCACTTTAGAATGTTTAAGTCTGCCTACCACTGGAAAGGGAGGCTATCTTGCCCATTTTGTTACTCAAGTCTTCCAACTGTGAAGTCAGTGTTGTCTTCCAGTGCTGTAGAAAAGTTGGGATTAAGTTTTATGGTTTTCAGTTAAATTTCCTCTCTTTGGGATTCCCCAGCAAGGTTTTGTAATTGACTGTATTATAGTACTCCTGGGAAATGATCCTTAAACCTCTAGGATAAATTAAGGCATTTCATAGTCTCTGCACTATTCCAGCTCTATTCCTACTAAGGTTTCTGAATTTATTTCTCAGTGCCTAGAGGAGACAATCTGAGAGCTAAGTCCTCAGTTGGTGTAAACCAGCATTGTTACATTGTAATCTAACATTACATTAGCCTAGAATCTAGCCCTGTTGTTGATTATAAATCTTTCCATAGTTTAGCTCTCCATTATCTCACTGATCTTATTAAACAATGTTTCTTGTTTATATTCTACTGGAGCACAGTTCTAATGGGAGGCCTTTCTAACTCAATTGTCTGTCAGATGAGATTCATTTAGTAATACTGCTCCTAATCTTGGAAACAGGCTCCCTAAATAAATTAGATCTACCTGAATCCTAATGAAATTATAACAAATGGTGGCATTGAGTTGTTTCTCTCATTTTTCTTTTTAACACTGAACACCATAGAACAGTCAGAGTCAGGAAACTGCTTTTCCTCATAGCTAACATCTCATTAAAAGTGTAAAAGAGAAAAAATCAGCTTAGTAATTTTCTTGACAAATTGCCATGACTCATTAGATCTATTTTATTGTTTAGTTTGAAAGAGAATCTCCTGTAATCCACTATAAAGATATCTGAAGTGAATTCTAAATCCTTTCTAAGTCAAATATTGCAAGACAGAGAATTTTGTTTGTGATATTTGCATGTAACCTTATTAGGTTTTGTTTCCCTGAAAGTCTAATTAACAAACATCTCTGTATCTTTAATGTCTGTTTCTTTCTCTCCTCCCCCATTTCATGCATCTGGTGGAATGAGTAGCAACACATGAACGCTTATGTTATAATAAAACTGTTAGTCTTTAAGGTGCCAGCGGACTCCTTGTTCAGAGAATGTTTTTCCTGGGGAAGTGATGTTAGCACAAGACTCTAGGCTTTGTCTATGCTGCCAGTTGAATAGCAAAACTTTTGTGCTTAAAAAAGGCCCATCTCCTGTCCCCAAAAGACAAAAGTTTTCCCTGGGCAAACGTCAGTATGACTAAAAGCTGTGTAATGTATACAAAGACTCAGTTACTAAAAAGGAACAAATAGAATTTAAATTCATTTATGGCAATGCATAAATTTGTAAGTTAATTATATATTAATGAAGTATAATGTATTCTTTGTGGCCAGTTACTATAAATGCCATCTTTCCTCTCCTGAAGGTTTACATTTAAATTATGCTCAACGAATTTTTTTTAAGTGTATGGAATAATCTGCAGAAAATGAAGGCAATGATGGGGGAAGATGGGGAAGTGTAACTCGCAAACTAAATTTGTTTTGTGTGGTTTTCTATTCTGGGAATCTTTCTAATAAATAATGTTTTGCATCCAAATGATACCAAAATATTTTAAAAATTCACGGACTGAATTTTCAAAGTTAGGCAGTTGTGCATCTACATCTGTGGGTACCTAACTAATGTATGCTGATAACAGAAGTAGTTAGGTGAATCAAATATTTGTGTTTGGTCTGTTAGATTCCTACCAGCAATGGTCACTTGCAGTTACCTATTAGTAAACTAATATTGGGTATTTATGTAGTAAAATGGTCATCAAGGGCTTAACTGGATTACTGAGAATATTATAGGTTGGAGCCATGCTACACTCCTCTCTTACTGTTTAGTTTTTGTATGTTTTCAGCCATTCTGTTATGAAGTTAAATAGAGCTGCATGATCCCAGCCTACAATACTGTAAGTAAAGTGTGTTTCTTATACACCCTTTAAAAATCTGATATGCTGAAGAAAAACATAAGAATGGCAACTTTGCAAAGAATGGAGAAGGTTACATGCAGAAAATGAGCACTGGAAGCAATATATTGAAAGGTTGGGCCTCTGTTTTCTTGCAAATGAGATGACAAACAAAAAATAATTTTCCTCAGTGTCTGTGGTAGGAAAATCTATCCCCCCATAAGAAGTTTGTTACAACTTCACAACACAAACAGAATGATGAGCATACTTAGATAAGTTAAACTATCAGAGGTTTCTCCCAAGTTTTTCAGCCCTTTTAAAAGCCCTGCATCACTTCCTGAAGCAAAAGACCCCCTATATTAGGGAGAATCAAGAGGATGCTTTTGAAGAGTGTAAAAAGCTACTTAAATCCTTAGAGTTCTTTGTTCCTTTTGACCCAGTCAAAGAATTAATCCCTCATCATGTACGATGGGATAGTTTTGCTCCATAGAATGAATGTCAGAGAAGAGCCAATTAGATATGTCTCCAGTTCACTGATTAAAGTTGAACATGGATATTCTTGGTTAGAGAAAGAAAGTCCAGCTATTATTTTTAGAATAAAAATATTCTATCAATACTTGTATGGAAAGCCATATACCAATCTGCCAGATTACAAACCACTTGTGGGACTTTTCAGTGAAAACAAGGGTGTGCTGGTCATGGCAGCTGCCCTACTACAACACCTGGGCTTTGACCTTCGCTGCCTATGAGTATCGGATATTCTGCAGATTTCTGCAGCACAGTAAAAGCTCTGTTATCCAGCATGATGGGGGAATGGGAGTACTGATTTATTGAATATTCTGGTTAACCGACCATTATACTTTACCAGTGGAATAACAATGTTCAAAGTACTAGAATACAATAAAAGGAATTAAATATAAAATAGTATACAGCTATCATCAACCCAGTAGTACTGCACTGCAAAATGGCTGGTTTCTTGAAGCACTTAGGTGTAAACAAATAAAGTTTTCTTTACAGTAGATTATCTTATGTCACTACATATAACTATGGGCAGGACATAGCATGCGCCCAGATCACTACAAATACACTTAACACTAAAATTATTCTGAACATGATTTAATATTTTTTGATGATTCAGAAGGCTCTTCAGAATCTTGCAATGCCTCTGGGTCATCATTATCAACATCCATTATTGTTGTAGATGTAGGAGATTGAGTTGCATCTGTAATGATCCTATGAAACACCCTGGAAGCTGCTTTTTTTAAGCTTGCTTATTTGTCTTCTCTTTTGCATGAAAGTAGAGAGCAAAATATGTAACTGTACAACTTGCTAGCCAGTACACTTAGTAACTTAATCTGGTTACTAGATTAAAGATTTTATTGGGAGATATCAGAAATTCCAGTTAATTAATCTTTCTGGTTAATTGAGTGCTGGATAACAGAGCTTCTACTGCATTCTGCTGTTATAACCTGGTTCCACAGAGCTTCTGGGATAGATTGTGTTTCTCATAGAACACATCCAGACATCAGTGAAGGCTTCCCAGTTAAGGAAATGGACTAGACAGGTTCCTATTTTGTCCTGATGCAGCAGCAGATTGTACAGGGTCGACCAAATCATTGTGCGTGTGTGCAGGGGAAGAGTTCCATCTATTAGGCCCAGGAGTGAAGAACTCAGCATAGAGAATGGATGTATACTGTGGGGCACACCAGGGCAGTGTGAGTAGGGGTGGGTGAAATGGGCAGCCACCCAGAGGACAGAGCTGGTGGAGGTGCAAAAATGCTGTGATTCAGGATCAGATCCAGCAACATCAGCCCTCCTGCAGAATCAGACCCAGTGGCATCAGGCCCATCCCACATCCCAGAATCAGGCCCAATAGTGTCTGTCAGAGCCCAGGACGCTCAACACACCCCCACCCCCAGGATCCTGTGTCCAGTGACCTGGGCTGGAGCAGACTCTCCCCAGTGCTGGGATGGTGGGCAGAGCTCTGAAAGCCAGGCAGAAGTGGTGCAGCCAGAGAGTGTGGGGCTAGTAGAGAAGGGAGCACAGGTAGGGCTATAGAAGGGACACAGAATAGGAAGGCAGGTATTGAGGCAGAAAAAGCACATGAGCATCAGCATAGGCACTAGAAGTACAGCTAGGCATGCTGGAAAAACTCTTCCGCGTCCAGGGACGCGTTTGCTCTTCAGTTTTTCTACGAGGAATAATGGGGCTTCCAAAGAGGGTTTTTTCCAATATTTGGCCCAGTCTAGATGGGCCAAATGTTTAAAAAGCCTCTTCCAACAAAAGGATAAGAAAAAGCTAAGCAAAATGCAGAGTGTATTTTGTGTAGCTTTTTTCGAAAAACAAACAAACAAAAAACAAAAAGGCAGTGTAGCCATACCCTAGGAGAGTAGGAGATGTACAAGTGGGGCCATGTGTTGGACCATACATGAAATGTTCTTGGTACAATGTAGACCTGGCAGAACAGTGTCACTGGGGAGAGAGGGCACCTGCGGTTAAGACTCTCAATAAAGTTGCTAACCACCAGTTGTACCCACTAGAAGGTGTTTGCAATTTAAGCAGACTCATCCTTAGCCAGGGTTTCTCTGTTGACGAGACAGCATGCTGAGCTGAACAGTTGTGGCTGTGGAGAGGCCTGGCTGAACATGGCATTGACACCCACCCACTGGGCACTGCTCAGACCAGTCACAGGGTGGCGGTGTCCTGGGGCTTTTATTGCACACAAGCCTGACCTCTGCCCCTTGGCTGTTGACAAACATTTGATGCTGACACAACTGCATGGCAGTGGGAAGGACGAAAAGCCTCCTAGAGCAAGAGCACCACCTGGCAGCAAGTGCCCTCTGGAGTGTGCTCAGGGAACTGGGGAGTACCAGGCTGCAGTTCCCACTCAGGGTCTCGAAACTCAAGTTTTCCACAGTTGCTGATGAAATAATGGCCCCTCTCACTCATGTAGATTTCAAATTACAGTGGCTAGCTTCTATTTGACCTTGTTCTATTCTATAATAGCCTATTCACTGCATTTGAACAGCTCACTGGTAGGGTTGCCAGATGGTTTAACCAAAAATACCAAACACCCCGTCACCCCCAAAAAAAACTGTTGAGAAAAAAAAGGGGAGACCAAAGTTGTTGGGAAAAAAAAGGACCCCGACAGTTATTAAGCAAAAAAACCCAATAAAACAAAAATACAAAAAAACCAGCATGGCCCCTTTAAGGCATTTGAGGGTTTTGTTTTTTGTTTTTGCTGGTGGCCATCTTGTTTCTTACTCTGTGTGGGAAGAGAACTCCCCTGTGGAACCAGGTAAGTGGGGAGGAAGGGAGTTCGGGGGGGCTGAGATGGAGATCCTGGAGGGGCCCCGGGGCTGGGCCCAGTTGCTGAGTGTGTGTAAGGTTGCCAGGTGTCTAGTATTTTTACCTCCTGGCAGGGAAAAAAAAATCAGAAAATACCAGACATTTTAGATGTCTGGTATTTTCTGATCTTTCTTACTGGCCAGGAGGGGAAAATACCGGACTGTCCGGGTCAATACCGGACACCTGGCAACCCTACTCACTGGGATGGCAAAGGAATAACTTGAGAAAGTACTGCTCTGTTGTGAGCAGTATGCTGCACACAACAGCCTTGAAGAGCTTCACAGCTGTGGCTGGGGCAGAATCCTCATAGCCAAAAAAAGTAAATATCATTCTGGGATGTATCAGCAGGAGTGTTGTGGTACATGAGAATTAATTCTTCCACCTTACTCCAGGCTGATTAGGCCTCAACTGGAGTACTGTGTCCAGTTCTGGGGGCCACATTTCAGGAAAGATGAGGACAAATTGGAGAAGGAGGTCCAGAAAAGAGCAGTGAAAATGAGTAAAGGGCTAGAAAACATGACCTGTGAGTGAAGATTGAAAAAAAAAAGAGGGGGGGTGTTGTTTAGTCTGGAGAATAAAAGGCTGAGGGGGAATCTGATAAAAGTTTTCAAGTACATAAAAGGTTGTTACAAAGAGGAAGGAGAAAAATTGTTCTTGTTAACCTCAGATGATAGGACAAGAAACAATGAGCTTAAATTGCAGCAAGGGAAGTTTAAGTCAGACATTAGGAAAAGCTTCCTGTCAAGGTGATATGTCGTGGAATCTCCATCACTGGACATTTTTAAGAGCAAGTTAGACAAACATCTGTCAGGGATAGTCTAGATAATATTTAGTCCTGCCTTGGATATTGGAAACTGGACTAGATGGCTTATTGAAGTCTCTTCCAGTCCTACATAAAGGCAACTGGTAACTGCTGATGGCAGAGAAGGGGGATAATGGAAGGCCCTCCATGCCACTAGAGCCATGGTCAACTTCTTGTGACTGCTAAGGCATCCTCCAGCAACACACTCTTGACCATGTTCCCTCTTGACCACAGTGACCACAGTAAAGCTGGTCACCCACCTTCAAGGTTGGCCCTATCAGGCTTGGTCTTAGGGAAAATTATGCCTTGATGAATCTATATTTTGGCTTTTGAACACCTGCTGCCTCCCCCAGTTCCCCATGCAGGGAGGAGGTTTTGTGATATACTTGCCCAGGATGAACTGCCAGCCTCTGGGCCCTGGATTGGAAGCTGGTGGTACAAGATGATCCAGATTCCTTACTAATCCACAAACTTGAGTCAATAGGCCCTTCTGCTGATTGTAACCTCAAACCCCCCAGGTGGCTACTGCCTACCCAGAGATTCAAAAAAACCCTTGGTGCCACTGCCTACTTACAAACATGAGCCATAAGGGGGTATAGGGAGTAAGTGCTCTCAGCCCTCATCACATACCCAATTGGTTAGCCAAATTTTGGGGCCCTGCAGGATGTTCCTGTCATGAGGATAAATCAATGATGGAGTTAGATTTCTTTGATGTAATCCTCTTTATTTACAAAGAATATATAGAATCCCATTTCCCATGGATCTGATTTAATACATCCGAGGATACTGAGGGAGTTGGCAAATGTCATTGCAGAGCCTTTGGCCATTATTTTTTAAAACTTGTGGTGATCGGGAGAGATCCCGGATGATTGGAAAAAGGCAAATGTAGTGACCATCTTTAAAAAAGGGAAGGACAATCCAGGGAACTACAGACCAGTCAGCCTTACCTCCGTCCCCAGAAAAATCATGGAGGGGATCCTCAAAGAATCCATTTTGAAGCAGTTGGAAGAGGGGAATGTGATCAGGAATAGTCAACATGGA
This sequence comes from Pelochelys cantorii, assembly GCA_032595735.1. NCBI lineage: Eukaryota > Metazoa > Chordata > Testudines > Trionychidae > Pelochelys > Pelochelys cantorii. The sequence goes on along the minus strand of CM064326.1, from coordinate 322,621,641 downwards.
TTCACCAAGGGCAAGTCAGGCCTGACCAATCTGATTAGCTTCTATGATGAGGTAACTGGCTCTGTGTACATGGGGGAAGCCAGTGGATGCGATATACCTTGACTTTATTGTGGGAGACCGTATCAAAACTTTGCTATTCTTGCCAGCAAGTTAAGCAAATATGGATTGGATAAATGGACTGTAAGGTGGATAGAAACCTGGCTAGATTGTCAGGCCCAACAGGTAGCGATCAATAGCTCGATGTCTGGTTGGCAGTCAGTTTCAAGTGGAGTGCCCCAAGGATCAGTTCTAGGCTGGTTTTATTTAACATCTTCATTGATGACCTGGATGAGGGGATGGATTGCAACCTCAGAAAGTTTGTAGATGACACTAAGCTAGGGGGAGAGGTAGATACGTTGGAGGGCAGGGATAAGGTCCAGAGTGACCTAGACAGTTTAGCGACACGGAGTCCTGTAGCACCTTATAGACTAACAGATGTATTGGAACATAAGCTTTCGTAGGCAAAGACCCACTTCGTCAGATGCATGTCACAAAGTGGGTCTTTGCCCACGAAAGCTTATGCTCCAATACATCTGTTAGTCTATAAGGTACCACAGGACTCCTTGTCACTTTTGCAGATCCAAACTAACACGGCTACCCCTCTGATACTAGACAGATTAGAGGATTGGGCCAAAAGAAATCCAGTGAGGTTCAACAAGGACAAGTGCAGAGTCCTGCACTTGGAACAGAAGAATCCAAAGCATTGTTATAGGCTGGGGACCAACTATCTACGTAGCAGTTCAGCAGAAAAGGACCTGGGGATTACAGTGGATGAGAAGCTGGATATAAGTCAACAGTGGGCCCTTGTAGCCAAGAAGGCCAATGGCATATTAGGGTGCATTAGGAGGAGCACTGCCAGCAGATCTAGAGAAATGATTATTACCCTTTATTCAGCACTAGTGAGGCCACATCTGAAATATTGCATCCAATTCTGGGCCCCCCACTACAGAAAGGATGTGGAAGTATTGGAGAGGGTCCAGTGGAGGGCAACCAAAATGATTAGAGGGCTGGAACACTTGACCTATAAGGAGAGGCTGAGGGTTTGGGCTTATTTAGTCTGCAGAAGAGAAGAGTGAGGGGAGATTTGATAGCTGCCTTCAACTTCCTGAAGGGAGGTTCCAAAGAGGATGGAGAGAAGCTGTTCTCAGTAGTGACGGATGGCAGAACAAGGAGCAACAGTCTCAAGTTACACTGGGGGAGGTCTAAGTTGGATATTTGGAAAAACTATTTCACTAGGAGGGTGGTGAAGTACTGGAATGGGTTATCTAGGGAGGTGGTGGAATCTCCAGCCCTAGAGGTTTTTAAGTCTTGGTTTGACAAAGTCCTAGCTGGGATGATTTAGTTGGGGTTGGTCCTGCTTTGGGCAGGGGGCTGGACTCGATGACCTCCTGAGGTCTCTTCCAGTCCTATGATTCTATGATTTCCCTCAACACAGAAGGAATCAAACTTATTTAGTCACACACTGACATCCCAGCCCCCCAACTCACAACCTGCAAAGAATCAGTCTTTCATGGCAGGCACCCCCGCACATCACCTTATACGTTGTTATCTTGTTATATGTTCAAATTGTCTCTGCACCTTAGAGAGGCATCAAGAGACTTGGGCTTTGCATCATATCCATATTTCTCATAAAAAAGCAATCCCCAGAGCTGAGAGTGTGTGATGATACAGCACTATAAAGATTAATACAACTCTTGCAGGAGGCAACAAACTATTGAAAGGTCCAGCTTTCAGAGACCCGTCTGGTTATTTCATTTTAATGTAACTGAAAAGTTTGCCTTGCATGTTTGTCTTTTGCTCTATTGTTAACTCTGTAAATAAACTTATCTCAGTTACTCTGGAGTTCTGCACCTTTACTCAGTAAGAATGTACTAGAAAAGGGATGCATTCTGGGCCTGCAACTATGCCCGTAGAACAGGGACACGCAAAACACTGCTCAGAGAAGCCTCTGCAATGGCCATGTGTTTCTTTGATTGCTGCAATCCCAGATGAGAGGGGGGAGAATCTTCACATGTTGGCCCTGCCCCTGCCCCCAGCACAATCTTGCAGCTTCGTTGTCTGGAAACTCACAGCTGCTCTGAGTGGCATGTAAGGGCATGGAAGGCAGGGAGTCTGGCTGAAGAATCTGCTGGGCTGCTGGCCACGAGCCACTTAGGCTCTGGTCAGGTGCTCACCTTCCTCCATCCCCTCCCACCCCCCCCATCCTCTGCTACCCCTTCACCCTTACCCCACATGACCGAAACCCTCTGCAGCCCCACTCCTGCACTCATACCCCCTCATAGACCCTGCACCTGAATCCCCTGCCACCGATCACATCCCAAATCCCATCACATTCTCTAGCACCCCTGTCCAGGTCAGAACCCCCTCCCAGGCCCTGCACTACCTCCTGTACCCTTCCTCCAGGTCACAACCCCATCCAGATCACCTTACATCCTAATCACCTACACCTGTTCCCAACCCAAATCCCTGCATCTTCTCCTGCACTCCTATCGTAGGTCACAAACCTTCCCAGACTCTGGATTCCCTTCTTCATCCCTCCTCCAGATCAGAATCCTCTCCTGCACCCATGCCCCCTCTGAAACCCTGCATCCCAATCTCTTACCCCAACTCCCTTCTGTACCCAACCTCCATCCCAGCCCCTGTATCTTCTCCATTGATATCAAAGAAGAGTGTGGCCCTTGATAACTTACCAAATCCTTGGAGTGGTCCTCCCATCAAAAATTACTGCCCACCTCTGCCCTAAAATAACAAACTGCCTGAACGTGACCTATAACATGTTTTAAATGTAGTCCACCCTTATTTATTGGGCTAAATGCCTCTCCCAGGGTATTAAATTGGAACATTCAGCACATATTTCTGATAGTGGAATGTGTGTGTGTGTCTTAAGTGTTAAGGTGAAGTGTAAAAATCATGTTAATTATTAACATTAAATTGATATGGCAAAACCCTTGATTTCAGAACGCCTCTAAAATTGGATATTAAACAATGACTGCTACTGTTGAATAGGTTTACAATCTTATTTTTCTCTATTTGTGAGGCATTAGACATTTCTGTGTGTCCAAGAGAAATGAACTGCATTTGGATGGTGTATATATTTGGAATTGCATATACTTTATGCATAGGGAAAAATAATTCCCACTTATGTCAAATATTAAATAATCATGTGCACAATAGTGAGATAAAAATAAAAGCATGTATCATAATTCTACATGCAAACTTAAAATGGGTTTGAAACTGCCATATCATAATGTGTACAGCACAGTATGCAGTCTTCTGTGGAAGGAGTTTGTGTGTGCAAATGTTCTAAGGAAAAAGTCCTCTAGGAGGTGCCTCGTGTTTCAAAGATCAAAACATTGCCTGTTTTAATTCACTGAATTCTCTGCAGTAATATGTCATATTGCTTCTGCTAGCTATAGTTAAAAAAGGGATTACTGACGGAAATGGAAAACAGGCGGGGTAATTCCTGAGTCTCATACGCTTTAGCCTCTATCTCAAAAGTTTATCATATTTCACAATAATTTCCATTAATTATAGGAAATTTTTATTCTGATGCCTTGTCTTTTTTTTTTTTAATAGAAAAAGCTAGATTATCTGGGGCTCAAAAGCTTGGCATTTGTAGGTTAACTTTAAAATGGCGGGTAGATGCAGCAATACCTTAAAGATCTGTTAAAAGGAGAGTTAAAAAGGAAGCCAACTTTTAGTATGATTTAGTCTGGCAACTGTCCAAATTCTGGGCTTTGGCAGACTACTGCTTGGTTATAACAGCAGCCACTTCCTTAGTAGCAACAGGCATATCAACACTATTGTGCATTTCCTGAGGATGAGCTTTTGGGTATTTCAGTCTTGTGGGTAAAAGTTTGAGGCTGCACAATGTTGCCTGCATAGATCTTTCTGATTTAAAACAAAACACCACCGGCACATTAGGGAAATCTTCCATGCATATCTAACTCAGAAGAAATGAATCAGGGTATTTTTCTTCCTCCTCTGCCTCTGGGAACTCCAACTCTGACAGCTCCATTCAATTTCAAGGGAAAAGGCAAGCTTTAGTGAAGTTTGAGAGTTCCTCTACAGCTGCAGATGACTCACTCTAGGTCTGGAGAGCCCTTTCAATGAAATTTAAAGAGACATGGTCACTTGCATTTTTTAAAAAAATAACTATTTGCAAAAACACTTTACAACTTTTGATACAGTGCCCTTTAAACAGAACCTTTCTTTCTCTCTTTCTTTCACAATATGGTATCGAGCAGGCCTATCAGCAATACCAGCAAATGTATTGGGGCTTATCTATCCTACCATCCCATCATGCATACTCCTGCCTCTTTGGTAGCAGCAGCATTCTCAGGGTATGTCTACATTACAGAGTTTTGTTGGAAAAACGGTAGTTTTTCTGACAAAACCTGTATTAAGTCCACACTGCAATCACGTTCTTCTGAAAGTAAATCGAAAGAACAGAGGAGTTTTTCTGGTGTTGGTAATTCTCTTTCTACAGGAAGAAGCTTTTTCCTAAAAGAGCTCTTTTGGAAAAAGGCGTGTGGACGGGGAAGAGTGTGTGTGTGTGTGTGTGTGTGTGTGTGTGTTTTTTTTCTTTTTTTGAAAGAGGCGGCCTCCAGGAAATAACACAGGTGCTCTGGTGGACACTCCATCCAAATTAATCAGGAGTCTATAGTTCCTGTCTACTGGCTCCTCTTAAAGCTGCAGGTACCCTGGACAAGCCTTGTGGCAGGAAACCAGCCTGAGAGCATAAGAATGGCCATACTGGGTCAGACCAAAGGTCCATCCAGCCCAGTACCCTGTCTGCCAACAGTGGCCAATGCCAGGTGTCCCAGAGGGAGTGAATCAAACAGGTAATGATCAAGCGATCTCTCTCCTGCCATCCAGCTCTATCCTCTGACAAACAGAGGCTAGGGACACCATTCCTTACCCATACTGACTAATAGCCATTAATGGACTTAACCTCCATGAATTTATCTAGTTCTCTTTTAAACCCTGTTATAGTCCTAGCCTTCACAACCTCCTCAGGCAAGGAGTTCCACAGATTGACTATGCGCTATATGAAGAACTTCCTTTTTTTTTTAAACCTGCTGCCCATTAATTTCATTTGGTGGCCCCTAATTCTTATATTATGTGAACAAGTAAAAAACTTTTCCTCATTCACTTTCTCCACACCACTCATGATTTTATAGACCTCTATCATATCCCCCCTTACTCTCCTCTTTTCCAAGCTGAAAATCTCAGTCTCTTTAATCTCTCCTCATATGGGACCCGTTCCAAACCCCTAATCATTTTAGTTGTCCTTCTCTGAACCTTTTCTAATGCCAGTATATCTTTTTTGAGAGGAGACCACATCTGCACGCAGTATTCAAGATGTGGGCGTACCATGGATTTATATAAGGGCAATAAGATATTCTCTGTCTTATTCTCTATCCCTTTTTTAATGATTCCTAACATCCTGTTTGCTTTTTTGACTGCTGCTGCACACTGCGTAGACATCTTCAGAGAACTATCCATGATGACTCTTTCCTGATTAGTTGTAGCTAAATTAGCCCCCATCATAGTATATGTATAGCTGGGTTATTTTTTCCAATGTGCATTACTTTACATTTATCCACATTAAATTTCATTTGCCATTTTGTTGCTCAATCACTTAGTTTGGTGAGATCTTTTTGAAGTTTTTCACAGTCTCCTTTGGTCTTAACTACTTTGAGCAGTTTAGTATCATCTGCAAACTTTGCCACCTCACTGTTTACCCCTTTCTCCAGATCATTTATGAATAAGTTGAACAGGATTGGTCCTAGGACTGGCCCTTGGGGAACACCACTAATTACCCCTCTCCATTCTGAAAATTTACCATTTATTCCTACCCTTTGTTTCCTGTCTTTTAACCAGTTCTCAGTCCATGAAAGGATCTTCCCTCTTATCCCATGACAACTTAATTTACATAAGAGTCTTTGGCGAGGCACCTTGTCAAAGGCTTTCTGGAAATCTAAGTACACTATATCTACTGGATCCTCCTTGTCCACATGTTTATTGACCCCTTCAAAGAACTCTAATAGATTAGTAAGACATGATTTCCCTTTACAGAAACCATGTTGACTTTTGCCCAACAAATTATGTTCTTCTACGTGTCTGACAATTTTATTCTTTACTATTGTTTCAACTAATATGCCCGGTACTGACATTAGACTTACCGGTCTCTAATTGCCAGGATCGCTTCTAGAGCCCTTTTTAAATATTGGCGTTACATTAGCTATCTTCCAGTCATTGGGTACAGAAGCTGATTTAAAGGATAGGTTACAAACCATAGTTTATAGTTCCACAATTTCATATTTGAGTTCTTTCAGAACTCTTGGGTGAATGCCATCTGGTCCTGGTGACTTGTTACTGTTAAGTTTATCAATTAATTCCAAAACCTCCTCTAATGACACTTCAATCTGTGACAAGTCCTCAGATTTGTCACCTACAAAGGACGGGTCAGGTTTGGGAATCTCCCTAACATCCTCAGCCGTGAAGACTGAAGCAAAGAATTCAGTTAGTTTCTCTGCAATGACTTTATAATCTTTAAGTTCTCCTTTTGTATCTCGATTGTCCAGGGGCCCCACTGGTTGTTTAGCAGGCTTCCTGCTTCTGATGTACTTAAAAAACATTTTATTAACTTTTGAGTTTTTGGCTAGCTGTTCTTCAAACTCCTTTTTGGCTTTTCTAATTACATTTTTACTTAATTTGGCAGTGTTTATGTTCCTTTCTATTTCTCACTAGGATTTGACTTCCACTTTTTAAAAGATATCTTTTTATCTCTCACTGCTTCTTTTACATGGTTGTTAATCCACAATGGCTCTTATTTAGTTTTTCTACTATGTTTTTAAATTTGGGGTATACATTTAAGTTGGGCCTCTATTATGGTATCTTTGAAAAGTGTCCATGCAGCTTGTAGGGATTTTACTCTAGTCACTGTACCTTTTAATTTCTGTTTAACTAACCTCCTCATTTTTGCATAGTTCCCCTTTTTGAAATTAAATGCCACAGTGTTGGGCTGCTGAGGTGTTCTTCCCACCACAGGAATGTTAAATGTTGTTATATTATGGTCATTATTTCCAAGTGGTCCTGTTAGAGTTACCTTTTGGACCAGATCCTGCGCGCCACTCAGGACTAAACTGAGAATTGCCTCTTCCCTTGTGGGTTCCTGTACCAGCTGCTCCAAGAAGCAATCGTTTAAGGTATCAAGAAATTTTGTCTCTGCATCTCGTCCTGAGGTGACATGTACCCAGTCAATATGGGGATAGTTGAAATCCCCCACTATTATTGAGTTCTTTATTTTGATAGTCTCTCTAATCTTCCTTAGCATTTCATAGTGACTATTAATATCCTGGTCAGGTGGTCGATAATAGATCCCTACTGTTATATTCTTAGTAGAGCAGGGAATTACTATCCATAGCGATTCTATTAAACATGTTGATTCAAGATTTTTACTTCATTTGATTCTAAATTTCTTTCACATATAGTGCCAGAGGACCCTGTTGGGGAGACTTACTGGGGTCCTTGAGAAAACCTCTCCCTCAGAGCCTCCTGGATGCTCACCCCGGCCTGATGGGCCTGGCGGATGGGAGCTGTCCACAGCTGCTGGAAGGCTTGTCCCTCATGGCTGGCATCTGCCCCCCACTGCAAGAAGGCCTCTTCCTTCAATGTTGTGCTCCCCCACATCAAGGAGGGTCAGCTGGCACCTGAAAGACGCCTAAGGTGGCCGAAGGTGCACTCCACTTGGATCCAGGCCCAGTTCAGGTGGGTATTAAGTTGGCCCCTGCTGGACGCGCTCTTTCAAAAAAGCGCATTGCTTTTTCGATGTGCTTTTGTGTGTGGATGTGCTCTTGCACAAGTTTTTTTGAATGATCTCTTCCAAAAGAAGCTTCTTCTGAAAGAAGCCTGCAATCTAAATGTAGCCTCAGATTCTAAACTCCTTCCTATGTCAAATAATCAAAGGGGAAAACTCTCCTTCCTGCTGCCTTACTTCCATTGTTTCCCCTCTCCCTGAAGAGATCTGAGGAAGAACAAAGGCGTGCTTTCCTAATGACCCTCCCAAAGCTCCCATTTTTGTCTGGTTCTGTACAAAAGCTTCAGGGGGTAGCTGAGTTAGTCTGTAACTGGAAAAACTTAAAATTTTAACAATAAATAGTCTAGCAAGAAGTGGGTTGTGCCCATGAAAGCTCATACCACCATCTTTGTTTTGTTAGTCTTTAATGTGCTGCTAGACTATTCATTGTTTTTTTTGGTTCTGTACAGTTAGGAGGGAAGTTGGGGCTCCCTATTCTAGGCTTCCATTGCTTCCTAGCTCTGTGCAGGGGGCTGCAGCTTCTCAATCCTGCCTTGGTTTCATTGCTCCACAGATCCATGTAGCAAATATGGAGTAACAAACAGGTTTGTGAATGACAAGTTTCCCTCACTGGTCCCCTTGTTCTTGCTGCTCCCTAGATAAAAAAGAGACTCTTTGTGGACTTAACACTCATACAGCAGTTAGCCTGCTGCGGGGATGGAGGTAAAGGCTATGGTTTGGGATGAATGTAGCTTCCCCTGAATAGTGCATGAGACAAGAAGTGCACCCATACATGCACAAAACAGAGAACAAGTAAAGTAACTTGCTTCACTTATGTCTTCCAGTTTAAGTAATCGCTGGTAAGACTTTTTTAGAGCTATGGTTTCAGGCTTTCTATAGCTTCAGGCAGAGATTAGTGCTTTGATGCTCATAATTCAACATAAACATATTTAAATCCCAAAGGAGGCTGAACATTAACAAAATTATGCCTACATTTAATGTAGGCAATCTGATATAGCAAGTATCTACTTATTTAAAGTTGTGGACTATGATGAAAACATATTTTAGAAAGCAAATATAATTAATTGTGAATTCAGGGTGAAGCTTTAAATAGCTTTCCATTTGAAATAAATATTGGAATCCATATTCTTTAGAACAAACTTCAGCATCAAATGGCATGAAATAGTCATAGCAGTTAGTGGTTAAACACTGGAATAAATTGCCTAGGGAAACTGGGGAAGCTCCATCACAGGAGATATTTAAGGGCATGTTAGATAGACATCTATCAGGGCTGATCTATATCAGTGTTTCTCAACCTTTTTTTTTTTTTATATAAAGTACCCCCCCCCAGTATCCCCTTTAAAAAAAATAAAATTAGAAGTACCCCTAGTACCTACAGTTTTCAGACACACAGAATTTTTTTCTACCATTGCAACACATTTGTTTAAACAACTTAATCGTAGCCAGGCAGGTGATGAAATTTTTGGGTATAAAAAGTACAAAAATAATAAAATGTTGTAAAATTTACAATAAAAATTCAGTTTTCTCCAAATTTCAGTTGTGTTGAAGTACTCCCCAGACTTCTCTCGAGTATCCCTAAGGATACTCATACCACTGGTTTAGAAACACTAATCTAGATGGTGCTTGGTCCTGCCATGAGGGCAGGGGACTGGGATGATCTCTCGAGGTCCCTTACAGTTCTAGCATTCTATGATTCTAAGAATTTTATTGAATGTTCTGCAAGACCAGTTAGAAGGCAAGATTTTCTTTTCACTTACTGCTGCTTTATACAAACAAAAGTGGGAGATTAAACCCACTGAATGTGAAACTCCTGCTTAAAACAATGATGATTCCTGATGAATGTTCCCTCCAATATTTTCCACCCATGAGCAGATTTTTTCCATCCATGTGTGGAATTATTTTTATTTGTACCAAAGCATGTGCAAATGTTCACCATCAGTAGTAACTAAAAACCCAGCTGCGTAGCTCTGCTATTCACATGGCAGCATTTGAATCTCTGAAAGGCCGCACAAATGCACAGCTTAGCAATCAGCCCATAATTGAGGTTTTGCAAGTTTCCTCCAAATTCTAAATTTAACCCTCCCTCCACAAAACCCCCAATTTATTTACCAAATGAAACAGTTTATCAGAGTGTAAAGTAAACCAATGTTGTGCTTCGGCTGCTGAAGAAAGTGCACAAGTTTAATTAAATCCAAACTTCCTGTGACTTCATTGGGAGCTGGATTGGGCACCCTGTTCCCAGAGCTGTTCTTATTGCCTCATTGACACTTGTCCACAAACAAAAATCATGATCTTGGCTTGTGTTTCTGGGTAAATTTATTAATAGTTGGCACTTAGTGATGTGTATCTTCAAAGCAGGTTACAAACAATGACTAATTACAATGTATTATTACAGGTGCTTCAAAACAGCAAGTGTTAAATAAATAAAATAATTTACAAAGCTGTATTGTGCCTTAATGGCAGCAGTCTGCATCATATTCAATATAGTTGTTTATGCCATGCTCATGACCTGAGTAGTACCTGAAGTCCAGCAGACTGTTCCCTTAGTTTTCTTATTTTTCTGACAAGTGGAATGAATTTTCTTATGTGCACCTATGTGGAGGTGGTGTTTGACAGAGTATTGGTGCACATAAAATTAATGTGGTGGGAATGGGGCCAAGGGATTCTAAGTATGGGAGGGGACTCAGGGTGGGGGCAAAAGGTTATATTGCAGAAGTGTGAGGCCTCCAGATGGGGGTGGGTGGGCTCTAGGGTGGATGAGGTTTTGGAATACAGGAAGGGGACTCCAGGTTTGGGGGTGGGCTTTGGGTTGGTGTGCGGGGTGGGTGGGGAAGAAGCACTGGGCTGGGGATATGGGCAGCAGGGTGCAGGAGAGTGCTCAAGCTGTAGGGGCTCAAGATGGAACAGAGGGTTGGGGCTCATACTTACCTGGGCAGCTTCCTGCTGGGGATGGCAAGAGGTGGCCCCTTTCCCCCAGCTATGGCAGCTCCATACTGGGGCTGGCAGGGAGCAACACTCATCCCCCACCCAGCTTCAGGGCTTGGGAATTCTCTCTCTACATGGTGCATCCCTGAGCCTCTGCATGGGGATTGATGGGAAGCTGTGCAGCCATGCAGCTTAGAGAGAACTTAGGTGGGAACCATGCACACAGAGGACTCAGCCAGGGCGGAAACAATGTATTTACTTGCTCATCATCCCCCCAGGAGGAGACAAGTGTGCAAAGGAACATTTTGGTTTTGAATTTTGATAATATGTATTATATACATATGAAGCTCTGATCTCCCCCAGCAAAAGCACACAGTTGGGGTTATCATCCCCCTGCAGAGCAACACAGATTCTGAATCAATTCGGCTCCGGGAAAGCTTTGCTGTGAGGGCTCAGCATCCAGGAAATCAATCCCCCAAAATCCATCTTAAACTGTGTCAAAGTTTTACACAAACAAAAGTGTTTTATTAAGTATAAAAAGTAGGATTTAAGTGGTTTCAATTAAATCAATCAGCTCAAGGTAAGTCACTAAGTTAAAATAAACAAAAGTCGCCAGCTAGTCCTAATCCACTAAGAAATTTGTTACATGCAAATTCTTACCCTAAACAGTTGTTCTAAACATCCCTTTTCACAGGCTAAGCAGTCTCCTAGTTTGATCCTGATCTTTTCCCTGTTTAATCTTAGATGTTTCTAGTAGGCATCTTAGATGGTAAGATAGAGGTCCCCTGGCATCTGCCCCTATTGTGTGACCCCACCCTTTATATATATCCCTTTTGATCAAAGCAGGAAATCTTTGTACTCAGGTCAAACTTCTCACCTTGTGGGAAGAGTACAAGATCCAAAATGGGTTTCAGCATCATGTGATCTGGACTTTCTAGAACCAACCACTGTTTGGGCTTACAGGACAAACAAAACTATTTACAGGTCGTTGTTTTGAGTACAGAGCCATTATGGTTCAGGTGCATTAGTAATGGCCCTCATAAGCACATTCAGAATTATAAACAGATTCACACTTCATATTTCTAACTTCACAAACAAGAATGATATATGCACAAAAATAAGATATATAGATTCAGCAGATTGTAATGCTCTTATGTAAAATTGGTGTGTTAACTATTGTGTCTAAACATCCTTGAGTTATGCATATTCAGAAGCCAATTTTCATAAATCGTGGAGGGGTGACACTTAGTATCAATATGGAATTGTCTTTCCTCTTGTGGGTTCCAGAACTAGCTGTTCCAAGAAGCAGTCATTTAATCTGTCAAGAAACTTTATCTCTGCATCCCATCCTGATGTAGCACATACCTAGTCAATATGGGGATAGGTGAAGCCCCCCGTTATTATTTTTTATTTTTGTAGCCTCTAATCTCATTGGGCATTTCACAGCCACTATCACCATTCCTACTGCTATGTTCTTATTAGAGTAGCAGTTCTAAGTGAATCAGGACCTAAAGTGGATCATAAATCCCTTTGAATGGGGTCACTAGAGCCGGCTTAGACTTGCTGGGGTCTGGGGCTAAATCCTGAGGCCTACTTTCCTGTCTATGCTACAAGCCTTTATTTTGAAATAATGTTGAGCTGGAGGACTTCTTACTCCAACTCATGGTAACCCTCATTTCACAAGGAGGAAGGGAAGTTGAAGGAAAAGCATTCTTCCTTCCACTTCCTGCTGTGCGTAGATGGCGCCAAAAGCCAAGTTAAGCTATTTTGACTTAATCTACAAAATTGACATAGCTGAAGTTGCATAGCTTAAACTGACTTCAGCCCTGCTGCATAGACATGCCCTTATAGGCCTACCATCTAAGTACCATATGTTTTGGGACTGCTGAACTATCAGGAGCTGGGTGCTAAAGGGTGAGTCCCTTCAGATGACTTCTGGAAGAGACTACAGCTTAACAATTCTTTTGGCAATCTTGAGCTCTCCTACGTTGAAACTGCCTGAATCAGTTTAACCAACAAAAAACAGATAAGCAAAGCAGGTGGTAATTTGTACTATACCATTTTTGTCATTATTCCTTGTAAACCAAGAAAAAATTGTGCTATTGATGCTTACCCACACAATTGCTGATGTTTTTCTTTTTCTGTTGTAAGAGAGAAAATTAAAAGCAGTATCTCACTCCTAAGTAATATTGTTCAAAAAGACAAAATAGATTAAAATAAACAAAAGCAGCAACATGTGAATCATCTCATGGATATTACTGCTTGTATTGGGCTGGAGAACAATTCTTTTCAATGGGATTGCTTACTGAATAAAGTACCACTTGGTGTATGTCAGGGTGGGGACTATAAGGCCCAGGGGCCACCTTGCCTGGATCTGGTCCCACCCTAGCATTGGGGAGCCCGGGCTGGAGCACACAAACTACTAGCCTGGGCCCCATTAGGATCTGGTGTGTGAGGGGAAGGTCTTTCTCCTTCTTAGTCGGGTGGCCGCTTTAGTGAGGATTTGGGATTTTATTTTTCTCACTTGTGTGTGGCCCCGACTGATTTTTCTATGGGTCAGTAGCCTCTGACTCAAAAAAGGTTCCCCACCCATGGCGTAAGTAAAAGTGACTGAATCAAATCCACCGATATCCAGCCTGGCCTGTTTTACACTATAGTAACAAAGCAGCGATAGCGCAGTAATTGGGAAAATGAGGCAATTGTGTGTTTAGGAGTCTGAATTTTTTTTCTTTAACTTTGTCTTAACTCAATTTTTCTCATTGACTCAGCTGAAATAAATATAAAAATAAAATTGTCATTCTCTCAGGGTACTCTAAACAGTGGGGCTAAATAGCTACCCCACGTCTTTAAAAAGCACCTGTTATTCTGAAATATTTTTCTATAACAGGCACACTATTCTGGCATCCCTATGACCCTCATTCCACAAGGGTTAAGAGGTATCTCAAAATAGTGCGTTATTTCAAAATTTGGCACTGTGTAGGCACGCCAAATTTCAAAATAACCTATTTTGAAATACAATCGAAATAAGATACGCAACTTGCATAGCACAAATTGCATATCTTATTTCGAGTTTAGGGTGCTGTATAGATGCACCCATAGTGTATATACAATTAATTCTACTGTTGAATTACCAAGAACAAACATTCTAAGATATTGAGAATGGAAGCACAGTTATACTGTATTCAAAAGGCCCACTTCTGGAGTATGCTGAGTTTCCTTCAGTTTCCATGAACCTCCATGGGGGCAGAGTGTTGCAGGACTGAGAATTATTTCAGTTGCTGAAGTTCCTTTATATTAATAGTTTCCATATTCCACACTTTCCATACTTAAGATCAGAGTGCATGTAGAAAACACAAAGTAATTGATTACAAAAAAGAGAACAATGGAGAATCCTGTGAATTGCTTCTTGGTACAGGATGTAGGGCGGAGTCCTACTGAGCTTGTGTAATCCATCTGGAAGTGGAAACCACACTCTAAAAACAAGCTTTTTGTTAATGAATAGGTCACACAATAAGGAGGCCATCACATCTTTTTAGTGAAATACAGCCATATACTTTTTTTTTCTGATAGTTTATGTTTTAAAACATTTTTTAAAAATTGCTTAAAATCTTAAATGTTTCATTTATTGCTAGCATCAATTGCATGAAAACAAGACCTCTTTTAGGAGTTCACCTGCTTATGCTGCATATTCTTACTGAAGTTTTAATTGCTTGCTTCTGTGATCACAATTAGTTGCTGAAGAGATGCTTTTTGGTATTCAAGAACATTTCTGTTACAATCTGTCCCTAGCTGTTTGTGATACACATAAAATACAGTACTGTTACAGAAACTGTACGATGGTATTTCTTCTAAAGTAAAAAAAATACAGCAGTCAGTAACAGCGCTCAGATTGTATTAAACAACATTTTAAATAGCTGCTTTCATACAGGCTATCGGGGTGGGCAATTCTGGCCCACAGGCTGGATCCGGTCTGCTAGTCCCTGGTGGGCCCCCACTTCCATGTTTACCTGCACCTCTGTAGGTTATCGGAGAATCACAGCTCTTGTTGACTGCAAATCGCCATTTGTGGCCAATACGAGCGGTGGGAAGGGGCATCCTGGTTCATGATGCTTCCCGTTGCTCATATTGGCCATGAACAGTGATTTGTGGCCAACTAGAGCTGTGATCCTCCAAAATCTGTGGAGGCACAGGTAAACATAGTGGCAGCAGCCCGCCAGGGACTAACCCTGCAGGCTGCCGTTTTTTATTGCCCACCCGAGATATATATAGTACTAGATTTACCCAGTGTTGCCAGGGTACTTTAGAGCAGGTGGCTAGCAGTGTGTGGGGCAGTGCAGGAATCAGGGACAAGCCAGAAGCTGGAGGTTTGGGGGGGTGCAAGAGTGAGGATTGGGGGGATGAGATCTCAGGGTAGGGAGATTTCATCCAATGGAGCCTTTTCTCTCTCCCAGTCCATCCCCCCCTCCGGGTCTTCTGTCTCTTCCTCCCCCTCCCAGCCACCAGGGGCCTTTTCTCTCTCACCCCCCCCCCCCCCCCCCGCCAAGAGCCAGGTTGGGGGAAAAGGGTTTGGGGCATAGGGGCTATTTATCCAGTCTGGTGGCAGGCATGATGGTGGACTCCTAGCCCTGTTGGCAACACTCTTGGTGATGTGGCTGCCCCAGTAACCACACTCAGTATCATGTCCCTCCTCTTTCTGCCCCCTCCCCCTTTCCATGTTATGAAAAATAGTCCCATTCACAGCACTTCCTGTTTCTTTGGCACAACCAAACACTGACCTTGCTGCTTTAAGTCAGGACAAGAGGAAGTTGCATATCAAATTTGGTGGTCCTAGCTCTTCCTGTTTAAGAGTTCTTGACCAAACAGACTCAAATGGATGGACAGACACACATTTCTAAAATATGTAGTAAGAAATCACCAAAAATGATTTCTTTTGTAATGATAAAGATTTGTAGTGCTTTAAATTCACTATAATTTTCACTGGTAGGTGAGTTTAATGTTGAGGCTTTCATATAATGGTATTTGTCCATGCTCGCAACTTTCTGAGTAATTCTACTTTGGAACTCTGTTCTGTTCCAAAAAGTGATTTCTTTTTAAAGGTTGGAGAGAAAAATGTCATCAGCTATTTATCATCAGTTATTTATTCCTAATTGTGTAGTTGAGAAGAAAAACCACCTTTCTACCATGTTAAGATCTATTTTTTCTCAACAATAAATTTGTTTTTAAATGGCTGAGGAACACCTCAAAGTTTATTTGTGATCCTTTAAAAATAAAGTTTGATTAGCATATGGACTACCCCAGCGGTTCTCAAACTGTAGGTCAGGAAGCAAAAATGAGGCTGTTTTAATGGGGGCTGGGAGTCATCAGTTAGGCCTAGTGCGGGACTGGGAGCCGCTCCAGCCAAGCTGGAGCAGTCCCCTGCCCAGACACTGATTAGTTGGTTAACCTAACAATTACCCAGTTTAACTGATTAACCAGAATTTTACATCTCTAATTGTTATAATTCAGTAGGTGATATTCTTCTCTCACAGATAGTACTGAACCAGTGCATGAGTACAATATTAGCTACTTGAGATGCTGGCTTTATGACTAAATGCAAAATTTTTGGCCCCATACTGGTACATGGAAGCAGAGAAAAGACCACTGGATTGTAACTCACAAGAACAGGGCTCTATTTCCAACTAGGCCACTGACCTGCAGGGTGACACTGGTCAAGTCACTTCATCTCCCTGTGCATCAATTTCTTTATCTGTAAAATGGGGAGAATGATTTTTACCTCCCTCATAAAGGACTTGAGATTTATAGATGAAAAGCACTATAAAAGAACTAATTATTATTTCATAAGCTCTTTAATAAATAGAATAAGTTGTTCTGGCCAAATTCCTACTTATAGTCTGTCTCTTAGGGTATGTCTAGACTACATGCCTCTGTCGCCAGAGGCATGTAAATTAGACTACCCGACAGTCAATGAAGCGGGGATTTAAATATCCTCGGCTTCATTAAAATAAAAATGGCCGCCACGCTGTGCCGGCTCAGCTGATCGTCGGCAGAGCGCGCGAGTCAAGACGCGGGATCGGTCGACAGGGGAAGCCTTTGTTGACCGCACCTGTTAACCTCGTTCCACGAGGCATAAGGGACATACCCTTAAAGTCTCCCTACAGTTTCATTTGGACATGATTCTTTTCTAAACTGCTATGTGCTGTTAAACAGCTGAAACATTTCACCCCTAAAGTGGCTGTACTGCAGCAACTGGTGAAATGATTCTCCTCTATGGATTGAGTCATTTTGCAATCTTTATGCATGAAAGGAATATTGTTAATGCAAGTCACTTTCAGTCACATTTGCAGGAATAAAGCAGAACTTTTCAGCATGCATGTGACTCTACACAAGATTTATGGGAGTTATGCTAGCACATGTAGAAAAGGCTGTGTAGAAAAGGCTGTACATAACAAAGTTTGGCCTGGAGTGAGATATGAATCAACTCCCAGCCAAAAAGAATAATGAAAAACAGAGCTTTGTTGACATCACAAACCACAAACAAAATTAATTCCATGCAGCTTACTTCTGTTTTTAATTGTTTGAATATTGTGTTTAAACTTCTACCACTTCAGAATGTTTTAATTTTAAACAATCCCACTTTTAGCATTATTGGTAACTCAAAAATACTACAATTACAATAAAAATTAGCTATAAAAGTAAAGCTAACTGCATCAGTAAGTTTATTGTTTTAACTGATTAAGATCATTTTAGAAAACATCGATTGTGTCTTGTGTTTTAAAAATGAGTTTGCCAAGTCAAATTTTACTCATCTCTACTTATATTACATTCAAAAAACAATGTTAAGTTTGCAAGGTCAAGCATTCAAATGTTAGGAAATGCCAGAATTAAGATTGCCTGCATAACTTTAACATGGCCCTCAGTGCATTTATACGATGATGATACAATCTTTATTTACATGATCACATACTATTTTTCCTCACAGGACCTGTGACTTACTCAGTGCACCAGACAGAATTCACTTAATGAGCAGCTAGCTATTCAATATTTTGTTTTATTGTCATTGTTCAATGTATGGTCCTAGACCTTATTTACTGCACACTATTCTAACCCTGCTCTGAAAACTGAATTACGAATGTACTCAAGAACCTTTCCTATGGAGCCCATCACTACAGTATCCAAGCGTGTCACAAATATACCTTTACAAAACCTGTCAAGTGAGGCAATTTTATTCCTGTTTGATGGGATGGATGTGGAGGCTCAGACAAATTAAGATCAACAGCATCCACGAATTTTGGGTGCCCAATTTGAGACATCCAGAACCTGATCAGAGTACTAACCATCATATAGCACTTTATATATTCAAGCACAGCTCCCACTGACTTCAGCTGGAGATGTGATTTTACAGTACTTCTGCAAATCTTGCCCCAGAATCTCAAATTGGGCACCAAGAAAATGAATAGTTAGTAACCATGTGTGATATTAAGCAAATCACAGAAACTAAAATTTTTACACAGGAACTCTGTGGTAAAGACAGGAATAAAATACAATTCTCCAAACCAGAATTCAACTCCTTAACCATGGGACCTTCTTTTTAGTTCCAGCAATCTTCTGCCTCATTATTATACCTTCCAGGTTCTGCAACAAGTGAGTCAGGGGTCCTACAGATAGCAGAACTTTATTGCACAACTCAGATTCATCTCCAACCCACCCTTTGCACACAATGAGGCAAGGGCCTCAGGGAAAACAGTAGGTCATCATGCAATTAAAAATTGTAGTGGGAGAGGGGGATACGGTCACAAATTAAGGTTCCACTGGTAATCTTCATTTCCTAATTTTTTAGTGCTTAACTTTGCAACCTTCAGTGTTCTTTTACTGAAGATAGCTTAGAGTGTGTAATATCCTAGATTTTTTAAAAAGCAGACTAAAAAAAAATAGGAATCCTATTGTCATGTCACAACTATATTGTTGATCAACAAGATTGGTACTTTAAGATCCACAGCACAGACCCCCTGACTCTTGAGCTGAGTGACCAATAGCAGAAGGAGGCTGTCATGCTCTATGTGGATCAGCATTAGAGGCGATAAGACATACATTTTGCTAATGGGTTTTAGAGAGAGTTGCTGACAGCAGAAGAATGGTAAGATTCAGTACTCATAACCAGCTCTTAGACAACACTTTTTTCAGTAGATCTTAAAGTTCTTTATAAAGAAGGTAATCTTGAGTTCCATTTCAGATTCTCAAGGGGAGTATTTTCTTGTGGTCATGGCCTCTTCTCCTGCTTCCTCTTTCTGCCTCATCCTCTCCAATCGGTCCCTAATCATATCCTGTCTCTTATCTGTCCTTGGCTTGCTTCAGTTGGTCCAGTAAAAGACATTACCTCACACACTTTGCCTCTGGATTCCTAATGCATTTTTTATCCATGCTCCCATCTCCTTCAGCTCTTTGCCCAGCCAGTCCCAATTATCCACCTGCATACTGTAGTAAGATGAGGGCCTAAAACAAACCACTGCAGCACAGGCCTGGTTTGAGGCCTGAGGCCTAGCTAACAATGGACAAAACACGGCTAACATAAAACAAAGCTAAGCTGTGAGCAAGAGGCAGGCCCCCCGCTGACAGAACTTGGAACGAACAGGGCTGAGAGTGCAAAACACTAATTGGTAATAGGCCCAGGTGCAGAACAATAATTGGTACTGGTTATAAGTAGAAAGCACATGATATCACTCTCATTAAAAAAAGACCTTGGTACCCATTCCTCACAGATAGAGACTCAGGTTCAGGAAAGGATCTAGAATGACAGCATGATGGATAGAGATGATCTAATCAAACCACGAGGTACAGGGTGATATCTAAGTAGCATCAGAGGGTGGTAACCAGACAGCGTCAGAGGGTGGCAACCTGATACGTCAGCAGTGAGGTGTGACTTGTACCTGTATATAAGGTGGTGTTTTGGGGGGACAGCCTTTGAATGACCTAGGGGGCAGTGGGACCTCCCACTGATTGAGTCATTCCATTGTGGCAAGTACATATGCGTAGCGGTTCAGTAGAGTCTACTGACAACTATTACTATATTTCGCTCTACAATAAACCTGGCCTTGCACCTTTGATCCTTATCTAGTTTGTGGTCTTTGGGCGCTCTCTTGGGGTCTGCTGTGGAGACTAAGTGCACAGGTTGACACGGCACACATCACTGAGCACACACGCAAGCAGCTTTCTGGTTATCATCATCAACAGAGCCAGAGACCTGTGAGGACACCTTGAAAGTAAATCCTGACTGACCCTCCCTAAAGAGCTACACACACCATCTCCTTGTCAAGTATCACCCCTGATAGACATCTATCTAAACCACTCTTAAATATCTCTAATGTTGGAGATTCCGCATCCTCCCTAGACAATTTATTCCAGTGCGTAACCATCCTGATGGTTAGGAAGTTTTTCCTAATGTCCAATCTGAATCTCCCTTGCTGTAATTTAAGACCATTGCTTCTTGTCTTATCATTAGAGGTCAAAGAGAACAATTTTTCTCCCTCATCCTTGAAACACCCTCTTAGGTAAGTGAAAACTGCTATCCTGTTTCCCCTGTCTTCTCTTCTAAATTAAACAAACTCAGTCTTTCAGTCTTCCCTCACAGGTCATGCTTCCTAGGCCTTTAATCATTTTTGTTTGCTCTTCTCTGAACCCTCTCCAATCTCTCCACATCTTTCTTGAAATGTGATGCCCAGAACTGGACACAATGCTCCAACTGAGGCCTAATCAGCGCAGAGTAGAGCAGAAGACTTACTTCTTGTGTCATGCTCACAACACTCCTGTTAATGCATCCCAGAATCATGTTTGCTTTTTTTGTAACAGTGTCACACTACTGACTCTCATTTAGCTTGTGGTCCACTATGATCCCTAGATCACTTTCTGAAGTACTTCTTCCTAGACAGTCACTTCCTATTCTGTATGCATGAAACGGACTGTTACTTCTTAAGTGGAGTACTTGGCATTTGTCTTTATTAAACTTCATCCTATTTAACTCAGACCATTTCTCCAGATCATTTTAAATTATGACCCTATCCTCCAAAGCATTTGCAACCCTTCCCAGGTTGGTATCATCTGCAAACTTAATAAGCATACTCACTATGCCAATTTCTAAATAGTTGATGAAGATATTAACAGAACCGGTCCCAAAACTGACCCGCGTAACCCCACTTGTTATGCCCTTCCAGCATTACTGTGAACCATTAATAACTACTCGCTGAGAATGGTTATCCAGACAGTTATGCTGCCTTATAGTAGCCCCATCTAGGTTGTATTTTCCTAGTTTATTGATAAGAAGGTCATGCAAGACTGAATCAAATACTTTAATAAAATCTAGTCTACCACTTCTCCCTTATCCACAACACTTGTTATCTTATTAAAGAAAGCTATCAGAGTGGTTTGATATGATTTGTTCTTTACAAATCCATGCTGGCTTTTAGCTGTTTGCAGATGAATTCCTTAACTATTTGCTTCATTATCTTTCCTGGCACAGAAGTTAAGCTGATTGGTCTGTAGTTTCCTGGGTTGTTCTTATTTCCCTTTTTATTGATGGGCACTATATTTGCCCTTTTCCAGTCTTATGGAATCTCTCCCAACTTCCATGACTTTTCAAAGATAATTATTAAGGGGTCTTAGGATGTAAGCGGGTGGAGGTATTTGAAGATCTCATTGGTGTCTAGATGTTCAACATAAGTGCCTATAGTGGCAGTCAGAGCTAGATCCACAAAGGTACTTAGGTGCCTAAGTCCCCTTTTAAGCACAAAAATGAGTAAACCCCCCCCCTCAAAAAAAAAACCCCACAGAACATCTAGCAGCAATCACTAACTCCAGTGTGAACTGTTGGATGCATAATACTTTTGAAAATGGAGCACTCATTCAGGTGCCAAAATACTGGTTTGGTAGCCTAATTTAAAAACTCATTTGTTAATAAATCTTAGCCTATATTTTAATGTATTTTTTTTAAAGTGTCCAGAAACATGGAAGGGGTAAAATCCCTAGAGGTTTTTAAGTCCCGGCTTGACAAAGTCCTACTGGGAATGATTTAATTAGGGTTGGCCCTGCTTTGGGCAGGGGACTGGACTCAATGAGCTCCTGAAGTCTCTTCCAGCCTTAGGATTCTATGTTACTAGCACATTTTTTATGTAATTGCAGAGATAGCTTTCTAAAAGGAACAGGCTAGGACAAGACCAATACTTGGTATCTTCAGCTCCACCCTTGGAGGCACTTCTGCATGCTAGAACAAGCTTGTGTCTGCCTTTTACAGGAGCAGTTCCAAGACCAACTCTATACACACCTGCATTGCCAAGGTCTGTTCTGCACACACTTCACAATTCAGATTGCCACAGAGACTGGTAAATTACTACAAGAGGTTATGTACTCTTCTGACACATTAACAATGACTAAAGTGCAGTGTGAAAGATAAATACTCACACTAGCCTTCTTTTAGACATTTTTCTTATGGCTCTGGCATCCATATGAACTGACATTAATTAATATTAACTATAATGAAGAGCATGTGCCGTTAAAAGACTTTTATAGTAGCAATAATTGGAACCACTTGAATCCCCCATCAATTTATAAAGCAAAAGATTCCCTATACCTCCCACAGATCAAATATCCATTAAAATCTAATGTTAAATTCTGCTTTCAAACTCTGATGTTCACACATGCACTAGACCTAATTTTTTTTAATTTTTTGCTTCTAAGCATTTTTTAATTATAAATGAATTGTAGTTCCTTCAGAAAATGCACTATGATATGCTACTCTTGATTTATACAATGGGCAAGCACTAAAGTCTGCAAATGTGAAGGGCATGTGATTACGGTCAGTAAGAGAAGAGGAGCGGCCAATGGCTATTACACACACAGTCATAAAGCTGCAATATACTCAGTTTCATTATATTTCTATGAGTGATGCCTGTGACAAGCATCAAAACTAATCACCGAAAGCTTCAATAAAAAAATACTTTGTCAACTTTAATGAG
This sequence comes from Pelochelys cantorii, assembly GCA_032595735.1. NCBI lineage: Eukaryota > Metazoa > Chordata > Testudines > Trionychidae > Pelochelys > Pelochelys cantorii. The sequence continues at coordinate 322,598,850 of CM064326.1, read as the reverse complement.
TACTTGTTTTAAAGATAGCCATGTGTTCATTCACAACTGAAGTCAGAAGTAAGACACTGTAATTTTAGTGGCCATGGTGCACTCTTGGCTTCTCTGTGTTTTTTGAAAGTAAAATTACCATATATACTCATTCATAAACTGAATTTTTTTGGTAAAAAAAGTGACATCAAAAAGTGTGTGTGTGTGTGGGGGGGGGGGTCGGCTTATCAACGGGTCTACATTATCATTGTAGATCAGGGGTTGGAAATATTCAGTTCCCAGCCCATCATAGTAAGCCACTGGCACACTGGAATGTTTTGTGTACCTTGAGTTTCCATAGGCATAGAGTCCCTCAGATTCCAGTGGCTGCTGTTAGTTGTTCGTAGCCAACGGCAGTGGCAGGAATTGGCAGCTAGTGCAACCCTCCGCCTGCGTTGCTTCCCACAGCTCCTATTTGCCAAGAGTGGTGCATTGCAGCCACAGGTAGCTGGGGGGCTCTGTGCCTGAGGATGCTCCAAGTACACAAAATGTCCTGGCATGCTAGCGGTTTACCTTGATAAGTGGGGAACTGAAGTTTTCCAATCGCTGAAATATGTTGGCTTATGAAAGGGTGATAGAGGTTTGCCATTTTTATGAGTTCATTGGGACTGGAGGGCCTTAAAAATGAACAGGATATATGGCAAGCATGCCATGATTGTACTTGTTATGATTTATCCACAGAAAATGTCAGCATGATACAAAGACAACTTTTTTTTTCCTGAGGCAGGAACTATTTGTTAAGTCAGTCTCATGGCAGCTCCCCTCTCCCTCCATAAATAATACTATGCCTCAACTCTGTGGGCAAAGATGGTATTAGGGTCACATATAACCTGAAAAATTAGGAATTACTGGAACATTTAGTGAATATTTTGTAAAACATATTATAATTAATGTTTTCTCTCCCCAGACACATTTTTATATAGATAAAAACAAGCACTCTCATAGTGGTGGTTATGCAATTTTCATTATAAACATTGTGACAAGTAAAAAATATAAAATGAAGGAAATATAGCATAAAAATTTGTCACTTGAAAAAGATAATTTGCTTTTCAAATTTAAAAACATATGATTTAAATGTAGTTTCAGTAATGAAGACTGACAGAATGTGATACAGACGTTTCTGCTCAGAAATCAAACTGAAATGGCAGCCTATTACTCACTACAGAATTAGGGAACTGATTTGATTTACAAATTGGAGGCCTGGTTCTCCTCTCACATATCTCATACCAGTGTAAACCCATTGACTTCAGTGAAGTTACTGCTTATTTACACAAGGGTAGGTGAAAAGGGAATGCAGCCCAAGGCATTTTAGAATAAAAGAAATACATCCAATTAAAACTTATTTTAAATCACCTTTTAACCTTGGATTTGTTACTATTATAAAAGTAAAAGACTCTTGAGAAAAAGTAAATTAAAACAATTTTTTATTTCTAATTTGCAATTAGTTTTCTCTGAGACATGTTCAACGGTTGTTTATGTACACCCAACCAGTAGCACTTGACATGTCTTGTGTGCTAACTGCACAATCCCCCGGAACTCAACCGAGCATATAGGGAGTGTGCAAGCTGCATAAGTGTTATGTAGGGCCTTTCTGGCCCTACGGGCATTACGAGAGAATAGTTCCTTTACTCATCTGAACATAAGACAGATACAATGGGTGCACACAGATGGGGGGGGAGGAGGTGTACTTGCATAAGGACTGGACACAGTCTAGTCACAAAGAAGGAAGGATGGCCCTATATTAAGGCAGAAGTATTAGAGTCAGGAAACCTGGATGCTATTAGCAGCCTTGCCACAGAAGTCCAGTTTCTTAATCTTTGTGCCTTGATTTCCAATTTGTAAATTGGGGATAATATCACCTATACCACAGCCAAGTTGTACGGATAAATTCATTATGAATGTCTATAAAGTGGTTTGATACCCTTTGAATAGAAGGTGCTACAGAAATTCAAAATAACGTATCTGAGAAGAGGTGAACAGCTGTTTTTTATTTAGACATAATGATGCATCATTATTAGAGCCCTTCCATTTTGGTCAATTTCATAACCCATATGATTTTAAAAATAATAAATTTCATTATTTTGCTATTTTAATCTGCAATGTCACAGTGTGTAATTGTAGGGGTCCTGACCCAAAAAGGAGTTATGGGGGCAGCAGTATTGCTACCCTTACTTCTTCACTGCTGCTGCCAGCAGTGCTGCCTTCAGACCTGGGCAACTGGACAGCAGCAAAGAGCTAGAGAGCCACTGACAGCAGCAGTGCAGAAGTATATCATGATATGATACTGCCACCCTTAACTTTTGTGTTGCTACCTGAAGAGTTGGGCCCTTAGCCAGCAGCCATCACTCTCCAGCCACCCAGGCCTGAAGGCAGAAATAAGGGCAGCATATGGTATTACCGCCCAGCTCTGAAGGCAGCACAAAAGGGTGTCAATACTGTGACCCTCCAAAAACCAACCAACCAAACAAAAAGAAACCACTCCACCTTGTGACCACTCATAACTCCCACTGGGATCAGATCCCCCAATTTGAGAAATATTGGTCTCCCCTGTAAAATCTGCATAACGTAGTATAAAATATCAGATTTCAGAGGGAGACACCGTTCACAATCAGTGAAGTGTTTTTCATAGCCGCAAATTTTGTAGGACCCTAATCATGTCAGCGCTAACATAACAGCAAGCCTGATTATCCCAGATGAGTTGGAGGGGAGGGGGAGAAATTAAATGGCTATCTTCCTATTTGTTTTCTCAAGGAAGAAGGGGGTGGATTTTCTCACTGCACTGCACTGAACAGACGGCAGGGACCACCAGACCAAAGCCTTCTACATGGTTCTGCAGCCTGCTGTTGCTTGAGCCATTCCTTGGCAGCATGGTTCAAATGGAGCCACTCTATCAGTAATTACTGTGCTCACAGCTTCCCTCGGGAACCTTCTTAAACAGGAATGTACCAAACAACACAAGTCCACACTTATTTTTCATTCCTTGAACTTCAGATAAATAGAAGGGGAGGCAATAAGGTGTACACTCCAATCCATGTATTTCCTCCCCACATAAGAGATCATTTTGACTGCCCTTCACATCATCTCAGTAAAAGAGATGACACTTTTAGGAAGGACAGAGTCCTACTTCATCACTGGAAGGGAAAAAGACATCTAAGCAAAGAAGTCCCTCCACATATGGCTCTCAGTAACAATCAGTACAATGCTACTCCATTTTCATGCTTCCTAATTTTCTGCTTACATTTACATCCACTCTGCTTTCCACCTCCATCAGCCATTGCTTCTCTCCCAAACATCAGGACTTCAATTAATTTTCTCATTTTCTCACCAGAAAGTTGCTGACTTGCTGCCCATCCAACAGCAGCAATCCAAATTCTTGTAGTTCTACCTACACAAGTAACTCCATAATGTCTTATTAACCTTAACTCTAAATTGTGTCTTGACCAGCTTGCCTATTAAATCCCTAGCAAACTAAGGCTTTGTCTACACTAAACATGGGCCTTGTAGCTAAAAGCTGGTCAATGTAAAGGTGCCAACTTAGCCCACATAGCTATACAAGCAAATTCATCACTGGAGCCAGCAACATAAGCTACCAAATCAGAGGATCATTCAATTGCACATCCCATAATTTGATCTATGCCATCAAATGCCAGCAATGCCCCGCTGCTATATATATTGGACAAACTGGACAGTCCCTACAAGAATCAATCAATGGACACAAATCAGAGATACGTAAAGGGAACATACAGAAATTTGTTGGACAGCACTTCAGTCTACCTAATCACTCTTTAGAAGATCTCCAGGTGGCTGTCTCATCACAAACAAATTCTACCAGTCAAATAGACAGAGAAGTGTTGGAATTACAATTCATCCCCAAATTCAATTCTCATGCTAATGGCCTCAATTGAGAAGAGGGATGGCTGGGACATTATCAACCTAACATTCAATGAAGGTGCAAACAACTCTGTGTAGATTGTGTTAGTACCCTTCCTATCTATTGCCTTTGATCCTTATCTGCTTCATTTTAACTATCCAATCTTCAGGTGCTTACTGATTGCCAGTTCTGCCTTCCTGTTTTTCCCTTTGATATTTTCATACCCTCTGCTCTTGGTTTCCCACCCCTCCTTTTTTTCCCCCCTTCCTCTCCTCCCCCCACTATTTATTTTGGGTCTGCATATCCTAAACTCAAAACTCCGGTCATCTGAAGAAGTGGGCAGTGCCCATGAAAGCTCATGATATCATCTATATGTTTTGCTAGTCTATAAAGTGCTACCAGACCATTTGTTGTTTTTTAAGTTTATCCTGTACAGATTAACCTGGCTACCCCCTGAAGCTTCAATGTAAAGGCTGTTTGTCAACACATTTGCATATACAAAATTTTCACTTCCTCCAGCAGTATTTGCTTTGTTGCCAGGAAAGTACTCCTGCTGAGAAGGCACTGTTTACACTAGCTCTTGCCACAAAAAGCCTTCGTGGTGCTTGTTGATGGGGAAGAGGGTTAAATAAAGAACCCGTAAAGGATAAAAGCTTTGTTGCTCAATTGCCAGTATAGACAAAACCTTATTCTGGTGGGGTTACAACTACACTACAGAAGGGCTCTTCGGGAAGAGCCATATTAGTGTTACCAAGTCTAACACTGTCTTGGCATACTTGCACTGTATAGTGAAGAGACTCAGACAAGGCAATTTATTTAGCCTCCCACAAGGAATGGAGCAGTACATTCTTTTTATTCCTCAATAATAGTCTGATAGATGAACAATGATGCAGTTATGGGTAGGGTATAACCTTTGTCATTTGCCAGTTTATTTTTCAAATCCAGTAAATTATTTTAAGTGACTAGTGTAGTAAAATGAGGGCCTGCAGCAAAAGTCCACATAGCATAGGCCTGGTTCAAGGCCTGAGAGCTAGCTAACAATGGACTAACATAGCAAAACTAAGATTTGAGCAAGAGGCAAACCCCTGCTCACAGAACTTGGCATGAACAGGGCTGAAAGTGTAAAACACTAATTGATAATAGGTCCAGGTGTAGAACAGTAATTGGTACTGGTCATAAGTTGAAAGCACATTCCAAAAGAATGGTAACACCAGCTCATTAAAAGAGACTTGGGCACCCACACTCCCCACAGATACCGACTCAGGTTCAGGAAAGGGTCTAAACTGATAGCATCAGAGTGTGGTAACCAGTGTTACCAGAGGCTCAGAGCTCCATGCATGGAGCTGAATAACTGGGCTGGGCTGATTAATGACCTGTGAAGCTGTGCTGCCAGGCAGCTTAGAGGGAACAGGAGTGGCCACCTCAAAATGCCAGGAAAGATGTGTAACTTGTTTGTACCTGTATATAAAGTGGTGTGGTGGGGGGGGAAGACACAGGGGACAGTGTCTCACTGAGGGGGCAGTAGGACCTCACACTGATTGAGCAGAGTCCATTGTTACAGGGTACATATGCATAGTGGTTCAGTAGTCTACTGCCAACTATTACTGTACTCTGCTTAACAATAAACCTGGACAGATGCCTTTGATCCTTATCTGATTTGTGGTCTTTGGGGGCTCTCTCAGAGTGTGCTGTGTTGATTAATTGTACAAGTCAACATGGCACACATGACTGAGCACACATGCATGCAGCTTTCTGGTTATCATCATCAACTGAGCAAGAGACCTGTCAGGACACCATGACAGTAAATCCTGACCTACTACATTGGTGACCCTACTATAACTAGCAAATGTTTTTTTTTTGTTTTTAAAGTCAGTCAACTTTGATCATGCAAACAACTAATTGTCAAGTTATAGTTTTGGACATCTATATAAAGGCCAAATTTTCAAAAAAGCTCAGAAGCTCCTATTGACACTTACATGTAAGTTTTCAAAAGACTTTACTATATTGCTGAGTTGTATTAAAAATCCCTTTCTGACTTTGAGAGCTGAGCCATTTTGAAAACCTACCCTTCAATGTTATCTCATTTTTATTTTGAACATTCAGCACTCAACAAGATCAGAAATTTTCCAGACAGCTATAAAACATATACACTTTTATGGAAACACTTCCCTTAATATTTGGAATTAAATCCCTATCCCCAATGAATTTTGGGGCCTAAAAAAGTTTAGTGTTCCATCAACTCTTGTGTTTTTTTCCTTAAGAAGCAGCTGCCAAAAGCTGTTGTCAAATGTGTCTTCAAAAATGTGTTGTTTTCAGGTTGGTAAATTGGTTACAAATTCCTGTCAGGGAGCACTGTGTCAGCAATCCAAGCAGACACCTGATCAATTCATGAACCACAGAAGCATAAGCTACAAGTCAAACCTCCTTTGTCTGGCACCTTCAGGATCTGAGTGGTCCCAAACCACAGAGTTTGCAGGACAAGGGGAAGCCCAGGCTCCATACTCAGGTGTAGGGCTCTGCTCTCAGCAGAGACTGCACTGCCTGTTACTTCAAGCCCCCCACCCTGCCAGCCCTGGCTTGCGACTCTCACTATGCCAGCCCGGAAAGAGGCCAGCTGCATTGCCCCAACCGTGGCTGCACCCCCCATGGCGCTGGTCCTGCTTCCTCCATACCCAGTTGGGGCTGTGCTCCACACGAGCCCCAACCGAGGCTGTATTTTGCACAGCACCATCCTTGGCCAGAGCTGTTCTCCGTACCGTACCAGCCTCAGTGGGGCTGTGCTCCTGGTCTAGCTACTTCTAGCCCTGGCTAGGGCTACACTCCCCACCACCAACCGTGCCCACTCCCCCCCCCCCCCCCCCAGCTCAGCTCGGGCTGCACTTGTGGAATTGGGCAGCCGGGACTCTATGGTCCAGCAATAGCTGTTGCCGGACCAGAGTGTCCCAAATTTTAGAGGTTCAACCTGTGCTAGGCTCAAGGCCCTGTGTTTTCACATCAGCTCCTAGATCTAGCAATAGGGCTCTGGAAGAAGCTATCGCCAGGAGCTGCCAATCAGCTACTACACCCAGCATCTTGCCTTAGCACAAAGACTGGATGAGTAAGAGTTGGCTGGAAAAACATTAAACTATGAATGTTTTGAGGAAAGGATATTTTCTGCATAACTCCCCCTCAGTTACCATTTATTTTAGCATGGATCACAAAGGAGTTTCCATACAGTAAGGGGGAAAACCCTACTAAAATGACTCAGGCCAAGTCCATAACAGGAGCTCTTTGTTAATACAAGTATGCAAAATGGGCAAAGCAGTCCTAATGTGTATTCAGCTTTTACCAGCAAAACTGCACTTTATCCCAATCCCACTCCAGCAAAATAAACTATACTGGCAAAATTCTTGTATAATCTGTATCCGAATAAAGATATTTGTTAGCACTCTTACATAGGTCAGGGAGCAGGTCCCTGACCAAAATAGCTATAACAGCTGAAATCTGTAGTGTAGATGTGGCTACACCTCCATCCATACCCTTAGGATCAGGATTCTCTGGCTCACTGTATAATGCACTTGAACCCTGCATAGTACAGTATGGCCCTAAGTAATTTTAAGGGCTGATAGCATGCTTAGTCTTGCCCTAAAGGGACTACTATCAAATACTCAATCATAACGAAATTAAAATGATCTGCATAGCCAATAGACCTTCAGAAGTTTTGTTCAGATAGGATCAGTCATCTGCGTTTTAAATTGTGCCTGTAGACAAGGCTCCAAAGAAACCATTAGGGTCTGTGTACTTTCATGTTATTCATTGAAAAAGCCTATTATAATAGATACATTACAGGCATTGTCTGTCATTCAAGTCCTTTTCAGAGTGTAGCTTGATGATACATTTGACAAATTGGTCAAGAGGCCAAAAGTTAATGCATATACCAGCTAATGACTTTTCTACATGAAACAGACTAATATTGTTAGAAAAAATTAAAATACAAATTTAATCCTGAACTAAGACATCTTTTAATTAAGAGATCAAACATTGAGCTGTTTTGCTTTGGCCTTTCAGATATTGAGCCTGATTAAAGTCTTTACTCTAATAAAATTTACATTGAGAACAAGGCAAATTTTGCTGGAGCAAGGAGTTCTAGACTAGATTCACAAGCCTGGAAAGAGTACTCAAAAGTGACTGAACTAAAAGGACAATCAGATATTTACTTTGACATAGGGACATATTTTCTGCTATAATTACCAATCCACTAGATTTGCAGTTTTTCTATAATTTTTGGTTTTACTCTATTGGAGGTTAGTGCTGAATGCAGTATAACATAAATGCCAAATCTCGAGTCCCCTCTAGAGAATCATGTTTCAAGGGCACTTGCATATTACATGAAGGCATATTACCAAAGCCCATCCTTTCTAAGTAGGTCCTATTTCCCTTATGCCATGTACAAACTGGAGGCTATTTCAACTGCAGCCTCCACCAAATTGTGTACTGCTGTTATGTAATTTTGCTATCCTTTAAAGGTTTCTGATTGTACAGAAAAGGCAACCACTGAACAGGTGTGACATTAAAGCGTCTGAGAGGTTTTTAGAAATAGCTTGTTGCAAACACGGGTCAGATGTTCATTGAATACATTTAGATGTACTTGCTTATAAACAGGATGCAAGTTTCCTTGCAGCAGCTACAATGTCTGCATAATTGGTGCTTAACATTTCACTGTAGCAAAAATTTAAGAAGCCACATGCTTCCTGTTATTTACCTATTACAAACTGTAAACTTTATGCATATGATACCAGGCCCGAAAGAGTGGCCTTGTTAGCATCTTAAATCCCTTTCCTTACTTCTAATATTTGTATAACAGCTATATATTTAAAAAATATGGATTGCAGTTTGAAAAAAGTTACTCTCGTAACCACTAAGGGTGCGTTTACAAGCACCATAAACTCAAAATAAGATACGCCATTTGCGTTACACAAATGGCGTATTTCAAAACAGACGATTTTTAAAATTTGGAATGTCTATCCTCATGCAATGAGGTTTACCAGGATGGCGAAACAGCACTCCTATTATTTTGAAAACTATTTTGACATAATGGGCAGTTTGTGTAGGTGCGGGGTAGCTATTTCGGGATACCTCTGGTATCCCGAAATAGGGAATGTCTACACACTGCACAGCTACTTTGGGATATCAGAGGTATCAGAAGTAATTCATTCAGAATTACAAAATCATGAACATTTAGGCTTTGATGTCTACATTAGAGGGTAAAAAGAGGACAAAAGGAAAACTCAAATTCATATTATTTAATTTAAAAAAAATATATATATTGTTTGAAGAACCTGCCACACTAATGGAGTTAAATTTTGTCCACTGAAACTTTGCAATTGTTTAAGGCTTTATATATAGTTGCCACACAAATACTTCACCAAGTGATGTCTGATTAAGTATGCTTGTGTCAGATACAGTGAAGCCGCAGCAGGAGTAAGGGATTTTCCCCCAAATCCCAACCTCATTTTAGTTTCCCAAAACAGTAACAGCAGGCCCCAAAGCAAGTTTCTATGTAAGCACTACCATTTGGATTACATGAGTTAATTAGCAGCTGCTAATCTGTAGTAGTAGCTAACATTAAATGAGGTGCAATTGAAATGGAAGTAGAAACAAGCTCTATCTGTACAGCATCCAGCCCAAGAAGGCACTGTTCCATGACTAGGGCTTCTTCCAAGACTATTCCAGTGTACAGTGTGCTACAATAAAGCAAATGGAAGCTGAATGTTCTCCAGGCTGGAGCTTCAATTTTGATGTATTCATTCCCCTTATCACTATGGCAACACCTGTGGTGATATCCTGGGTGTAGTTAAAATTAAACTTTTCTTCATTGAGATTTTTAATTCATCTACCCATTCTGGTTTAAGTGTGAGGAGACTGAATAAGTTCACTTGAGAATTCTCAGCATGTTATTTTTATTTTGTTTAGCATATTCATATCCAGCAGTTTCTAAAGACTGTAACCACCCTGGATCACTTCAAATTTAAGTGACATGGTTATCAGTTAGTTTTTCGTGCTCACTTTACAAAAGCTTAACAGAAATTCTTACCACAAACTCTCCAGAATACATTATCTAGAGATCCACCACCAACTCTACTTGGGATGAGATAAAGATCTCAGCAGCTAGGTGTAGGGCAAGGCTGAACAGTGCATGAAATCTTTCAGTGCCTGGGGGGACCCGGCTCAAAAGCTGACTCCCCATGAACATAGGATCTGCCTGCCCCTCCTATCCCCGCACTGCTGCCTTTAATAGGGAGGCAGTAACGTGGAGGATGAGGGGGACAGGTGGGAACTGATACACGTGCAAAGCCAGCTTTCTGTGCATGCGGAGTCCATGGACCCGCCTACCCCCCCCATCGCTGCCTCCAACAGAGGCAGCCGGGGTGGTGGTGACAGTGGCAGGGGTGGAAGCAGAAGTAAGTGCAGGGGGGGAAGCCAGCTTAAAAGCCTGTCCCCCCCCACCCCCAGCTGCTGCCTCTATTAGAGACAGCAGGAGAGGCTACATGAAGCAGCCTCCATCCACAGCAAGCTCAGGCTGCTCCATGGTTGCAGCCCCTGTCCGCAGGGGTCCGAGCTCCCCGCCAAAAGGGGCTGCTACTGCAGACCAGCGACTATCTGCAGGGAACTCAGACCCCCCCCCACCCCAGGACAGGGGATGCTGCCACCCCACACTACCACCTCTGTATCAGAAGCAGCAGTGTGGGGTACCAGGGGGCTCCCTGGCAGCAGCCCCATCCCCAAGAACTATCAAATAGTCATGTAACTGCAAAGATTTGACATGGTTAGCATGTACTTTAATAGTCATCTAACATCCCTAGATAGAGATTATATTGTACTACTAGTGTGTCCATGTTCAGATTAGACACCAAACCAAAGTCTTAAACTTCCAGCACCACTCCTATGCATTTTATCTGATCAGGAAACATTCTTTATATTCTGTCAACTTAGCCAACCACTGACATTTCAATTTGGTAGTATTCATTAACAGTCTTCAGCTTACTGCATAATATGCCATGCATTAAAAGCTTCTGCATTTTTGTGTCTTGGGTAGGGAGCAAATGGAGAGCTTTATGGTTCACTAGAATGAATGGTACCATTTTAAATAAAGTTCAAGGTCCAGGGCATGAGTTATATTATCGCTCTCCATATATTTTTTTTCCCTGCAGGACAACAGAATGATGTCATCACATCAGCTGCATCTACAGGAGCCAAGCCCCACCCACTGCCAGCCCAGCCCGGAGAGCCAGGGCTGCCACACTGCAGCCTCGGCCTGGCCCTCCCCAGCAGCCAGGGCGAGAGCTGAAGCTGCTATGGCCTTGGTCTGGCCCTCCCTAGTGCCCGGGGGCAGAGTCAGGGCTGGCAGGGCCTCAGCCCTCCCTGGCAGCCAAGGGCTGGGAGGGACAACTGAGGAGAAAAGCCAAGTCTGGAATGGCCTCAGCCTGGCCCTCCCTGGCAGCCAGGGGTAGGTAGTAAGCAGGGGGCACACACCCCTAGCTGAATTAAAAAAACCCAAAAGAACATGCATGTTAAACTGACGACAAGTGATACTAAGAAAAGAATTCCCTTGCTTTTAAAAAAAGTCTGCGTACAAAATGCCAAATGTAAGTATAATTACCTCATTATAAAAGCATTAACCATCTTTGCTTTTAGATTAACGTTTTAGTCGACTGATAAGAGATAAAACTCTCCAATTCAGTCATTTTCTCCCCTTATGTAACTGTGTGCTGCAGAGGTGTTTTAAGTTGCTGTCTTTGAGGACCAGGATCAGTAATCCCAGCACTCCAGTTTAAGGAAATGGAGTTGATAGCTTGCTGAATACAGACACTGTGGCTCCTACATAAAGCATGGCTTTTTTCTTCAGCCAACAGGATTGTAGGACAGAACTTGTTAAAAACATTACTCAACCTATTAGAACAAGTTTAAAAATAGAGACTAAAACCAACTGTAGGCCATGCCTTTATATGCATGTGAATTTGTTCCAGCCTGTCACAGTAACTACTGAGTAGTTTTTAAAGCTGAACTACAAATAAAAACAGTACATATTAGTGAAAAACAAAATGATTTTTTTGAAGTGGAAACTGAACTTTCACCAACATGACTGCTGATTTGAGATGTAATGAGAAGATTTTAGATAGGTTTAAGTTACCACTCTAAACTAGAGACAATGAATGTTAAATTGTGGACAGCTGACTAATCGTGTAGTGATGCAATTTGCATCAATTACACAATTAGTCCATAAGGACCACTCTACAGAGCCACAGCGGAGGTACCTCCAGGAGCCAGCTTGAGCCAGGACAGCATTTTAAAATGTAGTAATAGCCACCAGCGCTTTTCCTTTTCTTCATCCTGTACATGCCTCTCACACAACAGCCAGGCATGAGAGGCATGCAGGTACTTTCCCCAAGCTCCCTTACCATTCTCAGGAAGCTATCAAAAGCAAGCCATGTCCCAGCACACACAATTGCTGCCCTTCCCCCCTCCCACTGCCAAAGTTCCACCCTTGAGGGAATTTTGCTCCAGAGCTCCCTTTGGCCATGAGAGCCCCCTCGCTCCATGGATGGGCAGGGAACAGGAGCTGAAGAAGCAGTGTGGGTGAACAGCAACCAATGGGACCTGAGAAGCTCCATACCCTGCAGTCTGCAAGCCCCTCAGCCCACGCTGAAGTTGGCAAGCAGCAACTGTATGCTAGAGTAGGCCTATAAATGGGTCAGTCACTTTTTTGAACATGTCACTCTGCTCTAACCATTCAAAAGCTATTAAGTGGCAGGAAGGGTTTAATTGGGCTAGCAAAAATGAATTGTTTGGGGGCAGGGGGTGTCCCGTGAATTAAGAGATTGAAGAGGGGTCCATATACTTGAAAAGGCTGGGAACCACTGATCAAAATCAAGGGTGGGCAATAATTTTTGATGGGGGGGCAGCTACTCCAAGAATTTGGAACATGGTCAAGGGCCACACTCTTCCAAATTAATGAAGGAGGTGCAAGGTCTGGGATGGAGGTTAGGTGCAGAAGGGACCTTGGGGTAAGGGAGGGAGTTTAGGTGAAGAAGGCAGTTGTGATCTGGAGCACAGGGGGTTGGACTGTGACCTAGGACAGGGAATTGAGGTATTTGGAGTAGGGAGGCAGAGGGTTGGGGAAGGGAGGGTCTGGGATGCCAGAGACAGGGTCTGGCAGGAGACATGCCAGCCAGCGGTAGGTTCCTGAATCAGCCTCCCTCCCTGTCCCACCCCCACACAAGCTGCAACCATGTGCTCTGTAAATAACTACAAGCCCTGTGTGTTTCACAGCTACCTGAAACAGGCAATTCTCGTTGAGCCAACAAATGGGATTACGCTGAGGGTGGGAGCAGCTCCTAAAACTCCCCCCCCCCCCCCGGCTCAGTTTTTGAAGTGAAACTGCCCCACAGCTGTGTTTCTAAGCATGGGGGTAGGGCAAGGCAAATGGGGAGTCTGCCTTGGGCTCCCCACAGCATCCATGGGCCAAACCCAGCCCACAAGCTATATTGTGCCCAGGCCAAACAAAATTTGTCCCCAATTTGGACTGCAGTTCCTTTTATTGGGAATAGGCAAGAAGATTCTGACCAGAGAGCCCAGAATGAGACTACTATACTGCAATAAGGTGGAAAGCAAAGCTCTCTCAAAATAATCTACTATTATGTAGAAGAGGGGAAGAGCATAAGCAAATAGATTAAGTGCCATGTTCAGAATTAACAATCTTTAACACCATAGCTACAAGCTGACATGCTAGAACAGTGTTTCTCAATTTTTTTTTTAAATCAACTATCCCTCAAAAATGTATTATAAGTAGCCCCAAGACCTACAGTTTTCAGACACAAAATTTTCTTCTGCCATTGCAACACGTGTTTGAACAACTTAATTGCCAGGCCAGCGATGAAATTTTTGGAGTAAAAAAAAAAATACAAAAATAAAGCACTGTAAAACTTAACAAAAACTGAGTTTTCTCCACGTTTCAGTATGTTGCCATACTTCCCCAGACTTTTCTTGAGTAGCTCTAAGGGTACTCATACCACTGGTTGAGAAACACTGTGCTAGAATGTCAGCATTGTGAATTAGGGTTGCTTTGCTAGTCATCCTCATTCAGAGATAGCATTCTGCACCAATGGCTGAAAATGCACAAGTTTGCATTTAACACCTGAACAGTTACTTATATTTTCCTCCTCCCTCTTAGCACAAAATATGAACCCACGTCCCTTGTAACAATGAGGAATTAGACCCCCCATAATTTGAAGTTTGAGTAACTAAGTTTCATTTTATTGATGTTTCTAAATTTTTATTGAAGTGTTTGTAAAACACGTATTTTAAAGCATTGAAACATGGCACTTTGCTGCTTCCAAAATGGGCAAATGTTTGGGAAGAAGAGAGGTGCCGTTTTATGTAGGTTTAGTATACAGTCCAATGCCAGTCAGAACTTGGGGGTGAAAAGTGGTTTGATTGCTAGTAAGGTTATAAGCCTGTTACCAACAGAAATGAAAATTGTTTAACAGCAACATTTCACCTATGGAGCAAGTTCACAGTATCACATCACAAAAGCAATAGTGAAGAAAATGTGAAGGCGAGAGAGGGGTACTGCTTTAATAGGGCATAGATCAGGGTTTGGCTATGCTATGCAGCTGTGGTGGGGCCAGCAGCCAGTGTGCTCCTGGGGAGCCCCCCCCCGCCAATCCAAGTTGCTGCCTAAGTGGCAGCCCATACACAAAGGGAGCCAGCTTCAAAGCCAGCCCCCCGCCCCCGCCTCTGATACAGCAGTGCAGGGAGCTGTCTTACAGGCTTGCTCCCCACATGTACCAACTCCTACCTCGGGGGGGGGGGGGGGGGGAAAAGAGAGAAGAGGAGTGTGTATAGCCATGCACATCAACTGGTGGAGTTGAGGCTTATCAGTTAACTGTGTAGGAGTACAGGTTAACAGCCCTAGGCAGCATCACAGAAACAGGCTTAAGAAACTCACTGAACTTTTGGGAAAGAATCAAGAAGAGGGGGAGAGAAAGCAGCTGTTAAGTATAGAGCAGTGGTTACCAATCAATAGTTCAAGATTACCAGTAGATCTTGGAACCTGACAGGTGATCCTGATTATTTTGGTCAGAAAGCCATCAAGCACTGGCACTGCAGTTGCCCCTCCACCGTCATGCTGCTCCTGCCCTCTGCCTTGGAGCTATCCCCTTATGAGCCTCCTACTTGCTGTGCAGTGTAGGAGAGAAGGAGAACACAGCTGTCAGGGTGCAATGCAAGTTTCACTCAAACACACAGTCCTTCATTCTTATCTCCTGACCCAATACACATGTGGGCAGCTGTTACTTCTTTTACTGTGTGCAAAGTGTGTTATTTTTGGTTTTTGACTGGTCTGTGCATGTCAGTTTTCATTTCTCTTATACTTAAAATTTTTTTGAGTAGTGAGTTCTAAAATGCCTAACTTGTCATGGCTGCAGTAATTATCCCACTTGCTGCTCCTGAAGTAGCTAGAATGGCCCTGCAGCCCCTGAAAAGTGCAGAGCACAGGGGGGTGGGGGTAGCTCCAGGTGCTGTCCTTGCCCACAGCCACCACTCTTGGAGCTCCCACTGATCAATAATAGGGAACTGTGGCCAGTAGCTGCTGTGGGCTCAGTGCCTATAGATGAGAAGCAGCACCCAGCACCATAGAGCCATTTCTGTACATGCCAGCCGCTCTCAGGAGTGGTGCAGGGTTTTAAGGCAGGCTTACTCCTGCCTTAACTCTACTGTTCCACCACCTGGAAGCAGCTCAGTTAAAACAGTGCCCAACCAGAGCATGTTTCCCCTCCTACTCCCAACCTCCTGCCCCAGACATGAATCCCCTTGCACCCAGACTCCTTCCTGCAGCTTGCACCCTGAAACTCCTTCTAAACCCCAATCCCACACCCTAGGCTAAGGCTGGGGCCTCTCCTACAGCCCTAACCCTTCTGCCCAAGACCACAGCCTGCACCCCAACCTGATACCCTGTTTAGCTTGGTGAAAGTGAGGGAAGGAGGATGGAATGAGCAGGGTGAGGGCCCTGAGAAGGGGTAGGGCAGAGCCTCAAAGAAGGGGCAGGAAGGAAGTAGGGCAGGGGTATTGGGGGTTGAAGTATGTCTTGCACAACACTTTAATTGGAGGGAAAAAAAATGGTGTGGTTAAAAGAGGTTGGAGACCAACAGTATTTAGAGCCACAAGACCAGGAAACAGTATTTGGTTTTATGTAGCAAGCCCATAATAGGTAGATTTCTTACATAGAAACTTGCATGGAATCCTGGTGTGGACTTAAAGCATTAAGAGTTATTGCAGGAGTTCAAGATGCATATTTGCTCATGTCAGACTGTTTAACACTACTACAGCAAGGCAATATAAAAAACCCCTTTCCTACTTTCTTCTGCAGCTGCTAAGCTGCATTGCTTATAAAATGAGCTAGAACACACACACACACACACACACAAGAAAACCAGTTATTGCAATTACACACAGCTTGGACATACTCCAAAGTCTTCCTGGGGCTTTGTATATCATGTGAGTCACAGCTCCAACAGGTGGTCTTCTTTAAACCAAGACAAAATGGTCACACCAACATGACATCTTTCTAATCCCCACTGCCAAAGGGTCATTTTAGTATCTTGCCTAATGGCACAAACATGCAAGACAAACAGTTACAATTAAATGGTATTTCAACTCTGGACAGAAAAGTCAAATTCAGTTTCTACAGTTCTCTGGGGTCACCTCTATCTATGGAGTGGGAAAGGTAATGTTTTAGTCCAAGAACTGATGAAATACACTGGTATATTATCTTTCCCCTCTGGGTTTTTTCTATCCATTCTTATTTCTGTTTTGACAAGCTGAATAGTTACATACACTTAACATGAGGTGCAGCTAACTTCTAGTATTGTTTTCTTCACTACTGGCCTGCAGCATAAGCATCTAGTTTATAGTTAAGTCACCCATTCCTCTGCCTGTTTTTTCCATGTTACATGAAGTTGTATTCAGTTTAGGCTAGTTAATTGAAGGTTGAAGGTTTCTAAAATAGCAATTTTAGTAAGACTACACCACCCAAGCTAGGATCTATATTAAACATTAATACACAACTCTGGTAAAAAAGTTTGATTTTTTTGAGTATTATCTACTTTCTCCCTTCCCTCTGCTCCCAAGTGCTAGGCACCACTCCATTAGAGTCACCATAATGCTACAAGAGCTGTACTACCAACATTTCATTAGTCAACAGCTGCCCCTAGGACTCTATGTACATAAGAGTTAGTGGGCCCTTGTATAGGTCAGACCCTCATCTTTTCCCATTCTCAAACCTGCAAATACTCATCTCCAGGAGTGGATGGAGGGGAAAAAAAGCAAGCAGTGCCACCTGTGTATGCAACACCACCTAATATAAAAGGAATAGGATAGGTATACATGAAGAGGAACTCTTAGCTTAAGCATGAAATCCAAGGGGCACCAGCTAT
The DNA here is from genome assembly GCA_032595735.1 of Pelochelys cantorii. NCBI lineage: Eukaryota > Metazoa > Chordata > Testudines > Trionychidae > Pelochelys > Pelochelys cantorii. The sequence continues at coordinate 322,581,489 of CM064326.1, read as the reverse complement.
TCTACGTCCACCTCAATCAAATAAAGTTTCACCTAATGTGGTACTTAACACAAAGAGGTACAATTCCAATTTAAAAAGGGGACTAAGGAAAGGTCTAAGCTACAATGATGCAACTGCACCACTGTAGAGCCTCTTAAGCACTGGTGTGGATAGCACAAATCCTGCATGGGGGGAGGGGCAGTGGTTTTCACCCCTTTGAGCAACTGAAGTTAAAACTTTAGTGGTAATGTAGGCCTGCCCAAATTTTTCCGGTCACAAGGGGGACAGCCTCTACTCAGCAAGTGAAAAGCTTCCTCTACCTGGCCTTCTTTTCTCTCTATCCTGTTTAAGGTCGTGCCCTTTTCGTAAGCTTCTGCTTGCACCTCACTTTTTCCACATTTCCCCCCTCTGAGCTTTTGTCAAGGTTGCACTACATCTCTTTTGGGAGGGATTTTACAGCACCAGAATCAAGTAGATTTGAAGTACATTTGTTTTCACTGTATCTGCCTTTGTCATAAGAGCACAACTGTGGGGCAGAACACTAGACAGAGGGAGAGAGCAATATAAGGAACTGCTGGGATTCTGGAACAAAATCTTGGTCTATTTTGGCCTGCAACATAACTTGCCTAGTTTGACCTATCAAGTATAATCACATTTTTTAAAACAAAATATTTGATTGGTATCTAGTCTAGAGCATTTCCTTCATTCAATGCCAATGTTCCTTAAAAAAAGCCTCCAAAACGTGCATCTTTTCATAAAGACCAAACAATACAGAAGACAGCATCTCCAGGATCTACACAAAATTAAGATGGTCAGTCCAAGTTTAAGAACCTTCTAACCTCAAATCATTAGGTTAGCCATCTATTTCAGGGTCTAGCCTTTGCATTTCTGTATTAAAATTTTTCTATGCGTAATCCAAGGGGGTTATGACACTATTTGATGCTGGATAAAAAGGAGGTCCTTCTCCCTTAGTGAAGTTATTTGGAACTATGCAAAACTACTCTTGAAAACTTAAGAAAAAGTCTAGTAGCACCTTAAAGACTAACAAAACATGTAGATGGTATCATGAGCTTTCATGGGCACAACCCACTTCAGAAGACAGAACCAAAGAAGTACTTTGAGCAGAAGACATGCTAGTTATATGGTCAGTTTAAGAGGCTGTAACTGGGACCACATTTAGTTATGTAACTAGACTCCTAACTTACCCATGTGACTTAGGGATCAGATAGCATTGATTTGGCAAGTCATTATTTGCAGTACTATTGTTAATGTGACAATATACAACCTCCAGGATAATAGGTCAGATAATGCACTTTAAGCTCCCCTTCCTCACTCACTATTGTCCAGAAAGTGATGTAGAGACAAAAAGAATATAAATGAACAAATTAAGAGGGATAACAGTCTCTATATGGAGAAACCATAGACTTCTCTACAGTTTTACTTTCCACATTTCTTATTCTGTAAAGTTTTAAGTATGGCATCTTTAAAAGACTACCAGGATTACATAGCCTGTAAAAAAAAAAAAATCGACCCTGGAAGAGTTATTATGCACATATCCAAGAATTAATACTTTGGAAATAGAACAAATATGATTGGTGTAATCACACTGCCTGCGGTATGAACTACCTGTTGTTTAACTGCCCCATATTCTTAGTGAAGCTGTTCTACAATAGAAATGGGGATCACCCCACCCCAAAATAGTATTCCTCAACTTCCACGACTGGTCTATGACTTTTCCCTTAGTAAGCCACCTCTGCAAATCGATCCAATCTTGGGAGGGAGCACCCCAGCTCACAAAAATGGGTCTATTAACAAAACTGCAGAGGCGACTAGGATAAGTGTCTTACTCACACGAAGAGACTAACACACACTACTATCATAGGAAATCGAAGCAAAGGAGTTGCTCTTGCAAGTGAAACAAGGAGAACCAAAGCCATTTGAGCCACCCAAACCGGATCGCAAATATGACCTAATTTAGATAGCAGTAGTCACCTTACAACCTTGTCCGGCAGTCATGGAAAAAATTACTCCCCGCCTCCATGCCCGCACGGAAAAGGAGGGGCTGGGGCAGGGAGAAGAGCGAGAACTTTCTTCTGCAGCAGCTAAGCTCAATGCAGAGAAGAGGGGGAGGAGGAATGAACTTTCCCCACAAGGAGCTGCCACATCCTGGGGGTGGGGAAATGGGACGAGAAGCGAGAACTTTCCTTAGCAGCACGAACTACGCCCTCCTGCAGATGGGCAACAGGGAAAGAGAATAAATATCCACCCAGACTCTCCAGCCTGGGGCGGGGATGAAGAGGGCGGGGGAGGAAGCGCAGACTCTCCCCAGCAGCCGCCGTCTCCGCCAGCTTGGTCTGCAGCCAAACAGCCCCACAAGAATGCAACGCGGTCACATGACCTCCGGCGGACGTGCAGCTCCTGTCCCTCTCCAGGGAGACCCCGCGCCATCTTGTGCTGACGCAGTTATAAATACAAACGGTCCCTCTCCCCCTGCTTATCTCCTCACGGTCCTGGTACCGCTTAGCTTAGGTGATGGTTGTCAAGGCCTTCACGGTCCCTTCCCGTGAGCTTGCCTCGCTCTCCGGGCCCTCATAGCCTCCCCAGCGCCGGGATCATGGCGCCTGTTTTCTCCCTTTGCACCAGCCTCCCCAGACAGCTCCTCAGCCCTGCCCAGCTGCGGCTGCCCCTGCTGCAAGATGATGTCAGCAGCAGCCAATCCGGGCGCCCCTGGGCAGCCCGGCCAGCCTGCTGATTGGCTTCAATGCCGTCTGCTCCCCCCGCCTCTTCCTCCTGACTCAATCCTCACCGCGGTTCGCTGCGGAGAAGTGGCCAAGGGAGGGGGAGGGAAATAGGAGAGGAAAAAAAAAAAAAAAAAAAAAAAAAAAAAAAAACAGACAACCAAACAAAAACCAACCAAACAAACAAAAACCAACCAAAACCAAACCCAGCAAGACAGCAGCCGCCATTTCGCGCAACAGGCAAAACCCGAGCGAGCAGCCCAACCAAGCGCCCTACGGAGAGAGAAACAGACACACACACACGCGAGTTAGACAGGAAAAAATGCCCTCAGACTCCGCCATGGCCACAAGACGTTTAATCCCGCCCTCCCCCCATACTCGAGGTCTCGTTACAGCCGCCTCCTCCGCATCCAGATCCCTCTCGACTCCTGTCTGCTACAGCAGCGGTTCTTTAGCCCCACACGCCTCTCTGCCCAAGGTACGGGGAAGGGTTGGCTATGGCGGCGGCTTCCCCAGTCACCCACTCGTGGCGGCTCCATCGAGGCAGGATAAAGAGCTGCCAGCCCAGCTTTTATGTGGTGCACCGAGTTTGCGCACTGAAGAAGGCTCGCTCAGCCCCTGGTGGGCGTCGAATAAAACCCCAGCCGCCGCCGTTTCCCCTCCCTCCCTCCCTCCGCCATCGCCGGAGGGGCGAAGCCAGGCAGGGAATGCGGGGTGGTGTGTAGGCAGCACACGCAGGGAGGGTGGGGGTGGGAGGACGGGAAGGTGCTCAGCATACACAGAGGGGCTGCGCCTGTCTCACGCGCTTACCTCTTGCTCTGCTGTTGATTAGTGCTAGTCAGGGCAGCCTAGACCAGCCCCCTACCCCAGTGCCATTAGCTAAAGAGGCTCGCAAACAGAGCTGGCCCTTGTCCCTCGAGTCTCCTTCCTCGGAGGTTTCCTTAGACAGGCCTGCGCTAAATCTCACTCGCGGACTGGCTTCCTCAGGTCTTCACCAGCTGAGCGTGGGGGAGGGGATCCCCCTCAATCAGTAGCTCTGCATCGTCACCGAATGGGCTTCAAACCTCTAACCCCTCCTCCTGTCTCAATCTGTGTAGGGGAGACTGCCTCGGTCTGGCAGCCTACCCCACAGTATGGGCTGTCGGTACGGCTGGCCTGGTCTCGCAAGAGGTCAGATGGCAGGTTGGCGCCGGGGACTCGCTCGCGGGTAGGCTGAGGAGAGATTTCCGTGTCTGAGTCCCTGGGGAAGGCAGGGTCTCGCCGCAAGTCAGCGAGACGCGCGTTAGGTCACCCGCAGTATCATTTGGGGCCCGAGCCCCTGCCCCTCCCCCCCATACACTCAGCTGTACGGTCGCCCCGAGCCCATACCACCCTAATGCCGCTCCCTAGGCAGCCCCTTTGTGGAATTTTTCGATCGAGCTATCCAGCCCTCAAACAATTTAATAGCATGAGAAACGACTCTCCCCCTTTGTAAAATGGACATGGCACGAGGGAGGACTTAACGGACACATACAGCACTCCAGCCCACAAGCAAAATGGCGGCTGTTTGGCTTCGCCCTGGTAACCTTGCCCCTGCCGGGCGGGACGGGTGAGCCCCGTGCAGTGGGAGGGAGGGGAGAGCGGAGGACGCCATTTTCCCAGAGAGAGGCAGTGACATAGAGGGAGCGTAGGAGGCTGAGAGGAGGGAGACGGGAGCAGTAGCGGCAGCGGGGTTTGTACATAGGTCCCAAGGCAAAGGCGCTTCCCAGCAGGGTTCTGAGAACGGAGCCGATCTGCAGGACCCCTCCACTCACTTCTCTACACCAGAGTCGGCTGAGGGCTGAGTCCTGACCAGTTTAGGGACATCCGCAGTGGGGCCGTTGCATTATTTTGGTTGGGATAGGAAAGGGGCTCCGCTAAGTGGGTCCTGCTGCCTGGCCTGTGACCATTACAGGTGAGTCTTCTGTTATGATGATCATGTCCTGCCGAGGAGGGAGGGGGTTCTAGTAAGGGTTAAAACGTTAGAGAGACATCCCTTTACATCTGGGAGGGGTGGGGTGTGAGATCCCCCTCCCCCCAAACCACCGTGCGTGATTCTGTATAATTTGCTTTGGATTGTGTTTTATGTTCTCTGGGTTGGTTTGAAAATGTAAGGGAGTTCGTTATATCTTGTGAATATGGCGGGTTACTGTAACTGGAGGCGCTGAGGGGATTTTTTGGCAGTTATGCAGGATTTATACATTATGATTACAACCCCAAACAAACCCAAGAGGGGCTCTTAGGTAACATGCAACGTACATATCTGTAGACTCAGAGTTTAAGAACAGGCATGTGTAACTAGTATGATTACGTATTGGGTTGTATGCATCAAGCTTAGAAAATAGTCTCTCCATCCTGTATATTTTTGTTCTGATACTAAAATGGCTCGCTATAGGCCTAATCTCTCTTCCTTCCACACCCCCCCCAGCTCCCTCCCTCCCTCCTTCCTTAATATCTCGTCTGTGGTGTAACCTGAACAAACGGAAAACAGTTCTAAAGAGTTTGTGTCAATTTAAAAGGGGATGATTCTCCCCATCCCTTTTGTAGAGATGGTCAGAAGCACAAGGCATATTTATAATATTCGTCTTTTCCGTCTTGTTTTAATTTTTATATCTAGCATTGGCGTTTCCGTATGTGGTATATATCTAAATCTTTTTCTTGAAAGACATTAGTAGGAGTAAGCCCTACTGCTGCAGACGTAGGGGAGGAGAAACAAACGGTCCACTGTGTAGTACTAAATAGGGTAGAAGAAACATAATGTAGTCCAATTATAAAGGTCCTGTATTCCCCAATACTGGGTGATTTAGGAATGTGTGGTAGCGAAAAGCCAAGCCCTGAGGTCCCTAAAATTGTACACACTACATTTTATTAACGGCGGAACTTAAGAATGTATTAGCCTTAGTTTATTTACATCATTCTAAAGGGATTAGTAACGAAAAGGCTTTTTTGTTTTTTTAAGACCTACCTCAGTGAACTGAAAGAGATGGCTGTGACCCTAGGTAGTATACCTAAATGCTTGACCATAAACGTCGTACCTTCTACGTTACTTATAGTAAATGTGGAGTAAAAATTGTAATTTCCCTCTTTTGTCCTTTAGAGATTCTAAAAATGGCGGCCCCAGGCTGATGTTGTGGTAATCTAATCAGCTCGGGTCCTCCACACCCCATGCAGTGCGTTTGTCTGCAGCACATTACTAGCTTGTTATGCTTAAATGAAAAGGCTGGTTTCTTCAAATCATGTAGAAAACATGTCTTGACTTTACTATGAATAAAATGCTGAATCCCAGCTGATTAATTTTATTGGTTATGTGTGTGAAAGGCAAATGAACGAGACCACTTTTACCGCTGGGGGTGGGGGAAGACGATAGACTCAAGTAGCTTATTTGGAGGGGGTGGGGGGTGTTTCTATCTTTGTGTGATGTATGCCATATTAATCTCTTCACTTTCGTTTCAATAATGTTTTGGAAGAATTTCTATATCCATGCTAGTTAACCTATATGTGTATCACAATACAATCTTTTACTAAACACAAGGACCAGTAATACTTACTAAGAAAGACAGAAGATTAAAACAATCCTAACTAATTTCTTAGTGATTGCATTTGGGAAAGCCAGGTTAATCTTTGACAAAATACGTTCTTTATTGGAAATGGTGGTATTAATCTAACATTAATATTTTGGGGAAATTAGTTTAATACTTTGATAATGTCCAAGAAAATATCTAGAGAAAATAAAAACCTGTTACTTTAGCTTCTTCAGCTAGTTTACATGTAATTTTTCAGCATGAGAATCTTTTTTGTTAATTCATTAAATATATATTGTGAAGTGTGAAAATTGTCTGATAATGAACATAAAAAAATAAGTGAAACTACAGTACCTACTGTTTCTTTCTGTCCCGAATGACACATGAACCTTTTAGTATCATCATAAAAAGATGATGGGGGTGTGTGTGTGTGAGAGAGAGAGAGAGAGAGAGAGAGAGAGAAGCAAAGAAGCAGTCTTTTAGTAGTTGATATATTGAACACAGTTGATAGACACACATCTCAGGAAATTTGTCATGTTTTTAGTATGTTAAATTTACAAAAGGTAAATACAAATTTGTAAATTCAAACTCCTGATGTCCCTAGTTTAATGAGATGCAAGTTCCCATTTTAGTATATTATTGGAACCTTCTGGATTTTAAGAACCAAATGCGAAATACTGTTCCAGTAGCAAGCCATTTTTCACTGTGTAAATAATTTTAACTTATGAATATTATTTTTGTCTACTTTGGAAGAATTGATAATTTGTTCTTTATATCTGTATCAGTTAAGCAACCAGATTTTGAAGGTATGCATTAACAGCCTTGCAAGGCATGTCTTGTGTGTGGTGAGGCCAAAGGCGGAGTGATTTAAACCACACAAGTAGTGTATTAATAGGACAAGGCATGCATTACTGGGGCAAATATTGCTATAATATGAATTTTTTAAATTTAAATCCATGTATGGTTTTACTCAATTATACATTTGTAATACATTGGGGCTGGATAAAAGGTCTGTTGAAAACTTGTGGAGTTTTCTTGATTAGGATTCTGATAATTTCTATAGATTTCTATGTTTGATTCTATTACTTAAGTTTCTTATGCTAATAGGACTTGTGTGCAAATATCAAGAAGCAAAGGGGCAGGTATATCTTACACTTTTAGATGGCAGTTTCAACATGACTAGGGTCATATAAGCTGAATCTGAAGTATAATCTGAAATATTTGTTTTAAACCAATGTCCTATACCTTAAAAGTGATCTGAAAAGCATTTGCAGTATAAGAAATATTTTTTTATCACTAGACTTCCTTGGGAATCAGAAGGTATTTCTTGGTGACATTGTATGAGTCCCTTTATCTCTCTTTTCCCATCTGTAAAATGGGGTTAGTAATGCTTTACCTCACAAAGGTGCTTTAAAGCTAAATTCATTCATGTTTTTTGAGAAACGTGGATATTTTGAGACTAAATACCACCATAAAAATCTATAAATAAATTCAGCAGATACATTTTAAATTAAAAAAAAATAATTATCTACTCAAAAATCAAAAATGGTCTGAGATGTAGTTTTAAAATTTCAAAATCTTTAATGCTCTGTTTTATGTTCCAAATGTCAAACTTAATATGTGAGTAGCCTTTCAGTCATTTGGACTCCAAATACAAAGGCCATCAATATGTTTTGGGCATCTGCATTTGGAATGTCGTTAGTGTTATCTTAGGATATCAAGAGAAAAATATCGGGAGAAAGTAAATACTTTTTTAGCATATTTGCATGAAAGTACTAGGACTCAGATTATTTCTGTGGAATAGATTTCTGTGTTTGTTTTCCTGTCAAACTGGTTTTAATATTTTGTTGAGAATTGATATTTATTAAGCACTTTGATATTCTCTTATTGTTAATGTTAAACTAAACTTTCACTGGAGTCTTGGTAATCATTTTTTTGTTTTCCAATTGATTTCAAATTTTAGTCTCTTTTAAAGGTCTACAGGATTATCTGTAGAACCCCATTCCCCAAGGATTTATGCACATGCTTAATTTTATTTAAGTTGACTTTGTTAGGATTAATTGCAGAGCATAAAGTCAAATACCTGTGTATTAAAGATTGAGGCCTTAATTCTCTTTGAATGTACTCAAGTGATTCATTGTGAACCTTATAAATTAGTATATCTCAAATTTTAACATTGATTAGGTAACACATTGTTCCAGAATCCTTCCTATGTGGACTTCAGTTAAATTCTGTCTGAATGCGTCTCTTGAGAATCTTTGTGTTTTCCATAGTTTGAAAGCTAAAACTTTAACTTCAGTGAGAAACAGGTTTCTCTCTAATTACAATTATTTTGTTTCTATTATCAGCCACAAACTAAAAATGTTAACAAAAGTTAATCTTGCCTCTTGAAATAATTGTCTTGCAGAAGATTTTGGACCTTTTTCACAATACAAAGGAAGAAATTGTGATTTTTTTTTTTTTTTGCTATAATTTGCCAAGATGAAACTAATGATGCCTTTTTTTTGGTAGTATTTGTTCTTGTATTAACTACTAGAAATTTGAGATCACTGAGATTTTTCTCTCATATTTCTTAGATTTTGCTGGTGGCCAATTAGCTAAATATATAGAACAGGCCCTTATGTAATGTATTATAACAGTAAAATTTATCTTTATGATTATTGTAAGCCTACATAACTTTAGCTATCTAGGTACTTTATTGCTTCTCTTGCTTTAATTAAGCCTAGTTGACAAAAGGCCTTGGTAACTCTTACTCAGAAGTAAATGTTTTCATAGATCGAACAAACTGTTTGCTGATACTTCTACTTCATGTTTTGAAGGAATTTTATATCATGGACCAGCAAAACAATTTTTGTGTTACTTTTTCCCAAGGGATCCTGCCCATTCCTTTCATATTGTCTTTCATTTAGATCACAATGTACTAATGAAAGACTTAGGTGGGAACAGCTGAGCAGTCAGCATACTTGAAAATCAGGCCATCTATTAAGGTGTCAAAATATGGGCTTAGGTGCCTAGCTTTTGAAACTTTGGGTCTCACGTTCTTTTATTTGCTTCTAATATCTGCCATACCACACAAGTTCTCATTTGGAAAGAGACAATCGCTCCCCTTGGTTGTGGGTATGGTTTTTGTTGTTGTTTTATTTTTTGGTCGGGAGACTATTTTTGGGTGTCACGAAACTTCAGTAGATCTTTTAGAATCTGTGAAAGAAATTATTGTTGAGAGAAACCCACTCGTGACTTAATGAGAGTAGAACTAATTTAATGGTCTTTCTTGTGCATGTTTTATAAGTGAAATAGAAACTAAACTGATTTATTTTTATATATTAAACCCTTTATTTTTTACTCTGTTGAAAATGATGAAGGAATTTAAATTTCAAGAGTGAAGGCAATATAATGTACTTCTAAAATCAAAACAGTAAACAGTTAAAATATCAATGTATTGGATCCCTTTATTCAAAAGACCATGGCTAAGTATTTTAAATGGCTTAAGTTTGTAAGGTGTTCCAACATAAAACCAATTTTTTCTTTTTCTAGCTTAACAAGTTTTAGAAATATACTGGATATAATTGAGACTTTTCTTGTATTATGTCTTGCCTCGTCAGAGGAAGATAACTCCTCAACTAATAGGTATGGTTATAATAGGGCCATGGCTAGAGCCATCTATTACATGAAACAACTTACATTTTATGCCTAGACAGCTGATCATGTATTAACAGTTGGTTTGAGAAGAGACTTCCAATGCTGTGAAAATTTATTTTGAAGTTGAGGAGTAGAGAACAATAGGTGTGTTTTTAAGTTTTTCACATATTTCAGTATTTTGAGGGAAGTGAAGTGGGATCACAGTTTTTTTTAATGATGACTTTTCTCAGAATACAGTTTTAGAATTGAGACTGTTGAATGCATAAGAAATCAGAAACTAAACATTTGTTTTTATAATCAACTTTTGACGAAAAAATACAGTAATAATCAGTGTATATCAGGACAGATAATCTTTAAAAGCAGAACATTGAATTATCTAGTGGGGGGGGTTCAGTTTTCAGTGTAAGCTTTAAGCAATTGACAAAAACCCACTTCTAATGTTTTATTAATTATGCAGATTTAAAAAAAATTTCAAAATAGAAAATGGAAATATTTCCTGAATTTTTAAAAATCATTCATTTTCTGTCACTGCTGTTTGTTCTCATTCACTTTCAAGTCATGCACAAGAGCTGCTTAGGATTTTTTTTGATTGTGTTTGAATACAAAAAAGATACTGAGTGGTCAATAGTTGCAACTCCTGCCTGTCATTTGGAAACGATTGTTAAAGCCGTGGGTTAATAATACAACAGATGTTAGTTCAGAATTATGCTCTGAACTAAAACACCCTAAGAAGAGAACACTTTTTCCTAAGAAGAGAAAGCACCAGGCTACGAAAATAAATAGATACTGGAATCCCTAAATAAAATTGCAAATAAAATAATTTAGTTTTGGATGGAATTTGCACAGATTGCTAATGTTTTTAGTTGCAATGTCTTGAAAATGAGAACTGTAGTTTGAAGGTGATAGAAAATTATTTAAATTCTGTGTGGTGTAATTTTCTTGAATGTGACTGAAAGAACTCTTGGGATTAAAACATGTAGGAATATGTATAAAATGATATTAAAACCAAGAAATCTAGCCCAGATTGGGTTTGTGATGAATTTTTGTATTTAATGTACTTGTTCAATATAGACAGGAAACTCCCAATAGTAAGAAAAAATTAAAAAGGTATTTATTTGAAGGATTGAAACTTCCAGTCTTCCTGGGTTTGGATTCCCAGACTGAATACAAAGGATCCATAAGGAGATCAGTCCTTCTTCAAATTTCTGCAGGTTTTCCAAAATAGGGATGTAAAATCCTGTTTGGTTAGTTAACTAGTTAAACATTAAATTGAACCAGTTACCCAATTAAATGGGGAGGGGAGAAGCCCAGCTGGAGTAGCACCCCATGTGGCTGAAGCAACCCCTTTCCCATGATGGGCGGGGAGTTTCTCCAGCCCCCACTGGTTAACCATTCGCAGCCTTGTTCCAGAGACATAACTGGAAGCTTGATTCAGACCAAATTCAACATATGGAAGTATCAGTGAAAACCTTAGAAAAAAATAGAGGAGTTTAGCTGAAAGATCAGTTTTTAACTCAAATGAAATAATTTATCCTCTGGGTATTACAAATTTGAAATACCAAGTGGAACAAAAACTGCACTGAAATCTCCCAATACCTGAGAGTTTTTTTTCATGCTGTTTATCAACTAGGGATGCAGGGTGGATTTGAATTAAATACAATTTATTTAAATTGCTAGTCAGGAAAACTGAATTTAATCATGGGTTTTCTACATAAAAGTACATTCTTGTTGGTTGTTATAACTTTAATACATATTCTTCACAACTCAGATATAGATGTAGGTTTCATTTTTAGAAGACATACACTATACATTTTTACAGTGATTTATTTTGGAATCTTTTCAAGTTAATTTTATAGCAGTATCAGGAAATGAATGATTGTTTGGTTATTTCATTACCATAGGTAATTGAAGCAGTTAGTTCACCTCCCAGTGACTTCATAAATATCTCCAATTCAGCATTTGTATTTGTATCTTGCCAAGCTGTATTAGGATAACATCGCCAGACAGACATTTAAATGCTTTATTTAACTAAAACAAAGTTACATATTCTGGATTTTTTTCTTCAACAGCAAACATATATTTTAACAAAGCAAACATGAATCTTTGTATTTAAACATTCAGTTTTTTTAAAAATCGGGTTTGTTTTTTGTTTGTTTTAACTAAAATAGTTAAATGAAATATTTTAAAAAAACAAAATTAAGTTGACTCTCTCAGCCAGCTCATGAGGAACTTAAATATTGGCTTCTGCAGCTAGCTCAGTTGTCTTCACCTTCATTTTCCTTTTTGTTCATAATCTGGAAAAGAAAAATAAGCTTTCTGCTTTTTTCAGGTCCAAAATGATTTCTCAATTTTGAAATGAATTAGTCCAAAGGAAGAAAATATTCTTTCGACACCTGCAGAAGAAGCTTCTGCTGCTAAATGAAATTATCACTTACAACAGTCTCTGAATCCAAGTGCTCAATTGACTTCCAGTTCAATGGTGTGATTTTTTTTTTTTTTTAATCATCATCAGGAAACACATTCCTTGAATGGTTCACTCTTAGCTCTGAAGCTTGTTATAGTTGGCATTAAGAAGGGATGATTGCTGGATGCCCATGTCATAGCCAACTCCTCTTCTTCAGTAGTTAAGGTTTGACCCTGATAGTGAGTATTGAGAATATTTGCAAAAAAATGAGCTGGAGATAATGCTTTTCCCATTTAATATTTTTTTTTTTAATGCTTGTAATTTAAAAATGTCATTGCGTATTTCTCTTTTTAAGCTCTCACTCATTTCCTTCTGTAGTTCAACAGTATCACCAATAAAACAGCTATTTCCCTGCATTTGGTCCAAGGCTACAGAATACTCAGGCATGTGTTCCACTATTTCTCTTAAGCCCATTGTTGAGAATTTTGGGTGCAACAATGCCATCTATTTTTTTTTCCACAATTTTGTTCACAAACTGTCATCAAATTAGGTCCATTCTTGATTTTGCGCTCAAAACAGTCCAATACTGAGTTCCATCACATGTCTTGTGGAAGAGTTAGCTTGGTTTCTCCAACTTTTTTTTTTTCCAGAGCAGCTGCTGCAAAGTAGTTACGGAAATATTTTGCAAATTCAACATTAGCCTTTATTTCTGGAACACTGAAGTCTTTGGCTAGGAGGTGCATCAAATGAGCACTGCAACTGTATGTTATTAGCTTGGCACTCTCTTCTATATTTTTTCTCATCTTGGATACATTTGCAGTAAGGATGTTAAGAGGAAGGTAATTGGGTGATAGTGTAGTCGATACAATTTGTATTGACTACATGATTAGCTGATAAGGAAGGGCACTCAGAAGGAACTACCCCTGCTGCGGCTATGCAGTTTAAAGGTTGTAAGAGCTGGACGCGTAGGCAGCCCAGCTCCTACTGCATTTAACTGCAAAGCAGCTGTGTGGGTAGCTCCTGAACCCAGTGCGAGCCAGAACTGAGCCAGGCTTGCTCAGTCCTGGCTTAAGCCAGATCCAGCAGCCTCTCTTTGTGCTGGAACGCCCTACAGACGAGCTGCTGCTGGAGCAGCCACCCCTGGCCCTCCTCGCCCCCCCTCCCGTCCCCCACTGTTGCCTGGATAGAGGCAGCAGTGGGAGACAGAGGGGAAGCGGCACTGCAGAGATGGTGCTGGGGGAACCGACTTTTAATCCGACTCCTGCTTCACCCCACCCCCCCTCACTTGCTGTCCCTCATACAGAGGGCAGGAGGGTGCGAGTAGTCAATTCTACAATTTTATATCCCTAATTTTCACCGTCTGTTACCAAGCTGCGTACTAGACATTTGAATTTTTTTTTCCACAGTTTGTTATAACTTTTACTGCTACTACTTCTTGTAAATACTGTGTGTATTTCCTGATGTATCAGTTGTTTTTGTAAGGAAAAAATTCCCCCCTTCTGTTGTTACACAAGTGCATACAACAAGATCATTATGAACATTACTCCATCCATCAAGACTCAGGTTAACAATTTTACCCTCTAGACTTTTTGCACACTGCTCAATTTCTCTTTCATATGCTTTATCCAGCAATTTGCTTGAGATGTCTGCTGTGTTGAGTGGACTGTATCCTAGTCTCAATGGGTTCATCTAGACTACGTGGAACAGTCGAAAGAGGATCGTGCTTTTGAAAGTGAAAGTAATTTAGACGCGGCTTTTTGGGCAAATCCCCCCTTTGTCAAAAAGCCACGTAAACCTCATTTTTTGAGAGAGAGTGGCTTTTTGACAAGGGGGGGGAGGAGTTTAGCTGAAAAAGCCGCGTCTAAACTACTTTCACTTTTGAAAGCTCAGCTTTTGAAAGTGCAATCAGAAGAAGATATGCAAATTCCCGTGGAATTTGCATATCCTCTTTCGACTGTTCCGCGTAGTGTAGATGAGCCCAATGACTGAACCATGTTAATGAAGTGTGGGTTCTCAATCATACAGAAAGAAGAATTTTGTGGCATAAACAAACCAGGCAATTTTTTAATCAATTACCTCTTTCTTGTAATCTGCTGGTTCTTATTACATACTTATCTATGGTTGTTTCTGGATGATGGAGATGTTTTTTCTTTTTGCTACAGATGATATATAACATGTATAATGTGATTGAAAGACTATCATTGGCAGATAACTATGAAACTATGGAAAGTAATGGTGATCTTGAAGGTGGAATAGTCTTCAGGATCCTGTACGTTGAGAATGGCTTATTCTAGACAAAATAAGTTAATGCAGTTGTTTAATTATTATTACCATACTGCTCATTTAGTATTTACTCATTACAGTTAGTGACACTCAGTACTACTTTAAAGGTGATATTGTAAAAGGAAGATCTGCCTATTTCAGCTATTTATTTTTTATCACAACTGTGCCAAAAATGATAGTACCATAGAGTAACAACTATATTTTTTGCTCAAACATGAGAATTCAAGAATGATCCTGAAGGAAGACAGGCAATCCTTAAGACCTGAAGTATGAAATAAGGATTACCAACCTGATTATCCTGCATGTTCAGACATGTTCCTTTCATAAAATTCATTGCAGCTTCCTCCTGAGAAGGAACACTTTTTTCATGATGTTGTTTCATTTGGGCAACCAAGCCTTGCATTTCTTTGTTTTGCTATTTGCATTTTGCATGCATGCCTGTCTTACCCACAGATAGAGGAACTTCATTAAAATATTCCTAAACTGGGTCTCTCTTATGGCCCACTGCCTTTTCTTGCTTGTCCCTTCTAATGAGAGAACAATATGGTAGATCTCAAATCAATAAAGGCTAAACACAGAAAGACCTTAAGATCTTTGGAATATGCTGCTCAGACAGTTTCACTTTTGTTTCTACTGCCTGGCCCACTGTCCGGATCTATTCCGCCCCCAAGAATCTTCTATTCTTTGAAGTTTTTGAAACTGCATTTTTAGAGAGAGGTAAGGGGATTGACTCTGTGTACATCCACTTGCAGAGGGACAATAGTGTTGTGATGTGTTTATTTCTCACCTCTATTTATTTATTTAATTTAAAAACATTTTTTTCTGTTAACAAGTATGTTATCTCTGGAGACACAAATCCACAGTTTGAGAACTGCAAAACTAAGCATCTCTGATGGTTTCTTCTAGACAGATCACTGAGTCCTATTGGGTAGATAGAAAGATTAAATAATCTTTAGAGAAGTCTTTAGAACCCCATGAGATTGAGTCCCTAATCCATGAATTATTGGAATTTATTTACAAAACTCTTCTTAAACATTACATGAATATATTGTCTTATACTACAGAATTAAAATTTATAATCCCTATTCTATGATGAGATATCTTTGAGCTATAATGTATTTAATTAAAGTATCTTTTAGATAAGTTTTTTTCCTCTAAAACCATTTATTTAAAAAAAGCATTGATTTTCATGCACCCTGTAGGGATGTATAAACATGGAATTTAACTGCTTAACCAATTAAAGGGGGGGGCAACTCCCATGGCTGGGCTGGAGTGGCTGCCCATTCACTGCCTTCTTTACCACAGGCCAGGGCTGCTCCAGCCCATCTAGAACAGCCCCTTCTTGCACAACTCTTCCCCATTACCCCATGGGCCTGCTGAAGACAGGGGGTTGCTCGGGATGCCTGGTGCAGCCTATGTCCCCAATGGGCCCTTCAGGGCTGGAGTAGCCCCCAGCCAAGAACGGGGGGGGAGCTGCTCCAGCCCCTACTGGTTATTCGGAACCCAATAAGCATCATCCATTAAGGGTGATGCTTACCAGTTAATCTTTCACATCCCTATTATCAACTGATAGGTACAGCTATCTGGTGAGGGCAGTAAAACATTTAGCATGCTTTTGTTACAGTGATATGAAATATGTGTTTAAAGTTCATTACTTTCTTCCGCATATAACAAAAAATGCAAAATGCAAAAAAATAACAAATAAACCAACAAACCCCAAACCAAATTGCAAAAAAAGCCCCTCCCCAACTTAAATAATTCATTCAG
This sequence comes from Pelochelys cantorii, assembly GCA_032595735.1. Lineage (NCBI taxonomy): Eukaryota > Metazoa > Chordata > Testudines > Trionychidae > Pelochelys > Pelochelys cantorii. The sequence continues at coordinate 322,565,140 of CM064326.1, read as the reverse complement.
AATTGAGACCTAGAATGTGTCATTAAAGATTTAGTAGAATCAAGACTTCCATGGATGAACCAGAGCTTGCCGCTGGTTCGGAGCGGAGCCTGCTGGCCAGGGTAGGAAGGCCCGTGAGGCACCAGAGCTTGCAACTGGTGGGACAGGGAATCCGGAAGTGGGGCTACCACAAGCTCCTGTAGGTCCAGGATCCTAGACAGAAGAGCCCAGCAAGGAGGGGGTTGGCTCCCTCCTCTTAGACCTCCCCTGGTCTAGCAAACTGCCTTGTCCAGAATTGTTCAGGTTCTCAGGGTGCCGGACCAGGGATGCTCAACCTGTAACAAAATTTTTCAGTGCCCATGCCAGAAGAATAAACTTTTCCACCATGCTCCTTGGTATTCCCTCATTTTACCTTCTTGGTTCTTGACTTTTTTTTTCAAATGTTTGGTGTGATTTAGCTATAGATAGGCCCTCCTCTGGGTAGCATTTTTCTCCTCCGTCAAGACAGGTGACAGAAGATTTTCTTCCCATTTTATGTGGCTTTAGTAGTTACAGCTGGAGACGCTAGATGTTTGGGCATCATGTTCCCTGTCTCTTACCCTCCCTCCCTTTTTTTTTGTTTGTGTAGAATACAACAACTGCAGAGCTCTGTCTCATTCTTCAGTCTGTTTACCCTTTCATTAATTGATTCACTCTCACTTAACTCACAGTTATTAAGGAATCCTTATTAATTTTTATCTTCCCTCTTGATTCACTTTCTTCCTTTTGTATCTTTTCTCTTCCTAACTGGCATGCTCTTTCACTAAGGCTATGTCTAGACTACAGGCTTCTTTTGGAAGAAGCTTTTTTTGGAAGAGATCTTCTGAAAAAACTTCTGCTGAAAGAGAGCATCCACACTGCAGAAGTGCATTGAAAAAGCGATCTGCTTTTTCGAAAGAGAGTGTCCAGACACTCTCGCATGTAAGTTGTGATTGCTATGGACAGAATGGCCATCAGGGTACCTGTGCTTTTTCCTCTTTCCTTTTCTTCCGAAAGAACTCCCTCTTCCCTGTCCACACAAGCCTTTTTGCAAAAGAGCTCTTTCGCAGAAAGACTTCTTCTCGTAGAATGAAGATTACCAATGCCAGAAAAACCCCTCTGTTCTTTCGATTTTTCTTGTGGAAGAACGCAGTTGCAGTGTGGACGTTCCTCATGTTTTGTTGTTGGAAGAACAGCTGTTTTTCCAACAAAACTGTGGTATAGACATACCTTTAGAAAAAAAGAAGGGGGAAAGAGAAAAGGGATGCCCTGAATGCTTTCTAGTACAATGGTTCTCAAACTTTTTTTTGTGGACTACTTGAAAATCGCTGAGGGTTTTGGTGGGCCACTTGATCTTTCCAAATGTTGTTTGTTGGATAATTGCACTATTCTAAAACACTTTGGATAAAAGTGATTTATAAATGTTTGTGTATGCGCACACACACACACACACTCTTATACAATATATATATTCTACAAATAAAAGCACACAGCTCATTTTAATATCAGTAGGCATCTCTGCCCTCCACCACAGAGCTGGGGCTGGGAAAGAGGACTGTCTCTCCCTGGCAGCTGTAGCCCTGGAGTTGGGGAAAGCTGTCTTTTTTTCCTCTTTTTGCCACAGTCCTGCATTATACAGATTCCCTCCACACCCCCATTTAACCACACTGCCACATTCTCTCTACCCTCTTACTCCCCCAAGGCCACAATCTCACCTTGCATGTAAGTAGAATCCAGGGATCGAATTAGTGGAGCCACACCTGTGAGCCACTAATTAGGTGGGCAGCCCTTCATTCTCTCATGTGCACCTGCCCAGGGCATTAGTTCCAGAGGGAACTATCTGTGGACTACTTGAATGGAGCTCAGGGACTGCAGTTTGAGAACCTCTACTCGAGTGGACTTGCAGAAGTATCTTGGAAAAGGGGGACGCTGATCCCCTTTTACCATTCCCATCCCCTCTAGAAAGAAGCTCAGGGGGTCACTGGAGCATTTTCCGTCCTTTCACCAGCAGGGTGAGCCCCAGTGGAGAGAAGCTTCCTTTTGTGTCAGAAATTAACAGACAAAATGACTGCTGGATGGCATTGACACAGGAGTGTTTTTCTCAATTACTTAGGATTGGCGTAATCTATGTAATGAGTTGGAGCTCTTTGAGAACTCCAGAAACCATTTTCAGATTGGATATTTGAGAGATGGATACCTTATCATTAGTTTTCCTTGCATAATCATAATGAATTCTCTGAAGATGCTACTGAAATTTTGGTTTGGTGGTCCTCCATTCCAGACTTACTACTGCCAGCTGCTAGTGCAGTGGTGGGCAATATTTTTTGATTGGGGGGGGGAGGGGAGGGGCACGGGCACGCGAAGAATTTGGTAAGTGGTCAAAGGCTGCGCTCTTCCATGATATTAATGGAGGAGGTGCTGGGTCTGGGATGGAGGTTGAGTTCAGGAGGGAATGTGGGATCTGGGAGGGAGTTTGAATAAAGGAGGAGGTTGTGATGAGGCTACACCAGGAGGTGTAGAGTCCAGAAGAAGGTATAGGGTGCATGACAGGATTCTGACCTGGAGGAGAGGTGGGGGAGGGAGTGCGGGGTCTGGAAGGGGGTTGTGACCTGGGGCAGGGGTGCAGGGATTATGGTTTGTGACCAGAGGGTTCAGGGTCTGTGGGGGGGGGCGGTAATGGATGCAGAGGGCTTGGGTTACATGGGATAGTTGTGCAGGAAAGGGGATAGGGAAGGCGAGGGCAAGGAGCTGGGGTGCCAGAGGCAAGCTCTGGGGTGGATGTGCTTACTGGGGCAGCTCCCGCCCAGTAGGTCTTTCGGCCTGGCTCTGCCTTTTGTATGGGCTGTGAGGGCCTTGTGTTTCTCTGAATGCTGAGAGCCCTGGGGAGAGGGGTACTTTGCTTGCTGCCTGTCCTACAAACAGGCAACTCCCATTAGCCAGAAACCAGCCAGTGGGAGTTGCGAGATTGTGCTGGGGCAGGAACAATGCATGAAGCCCTTCCCCCGGGGTTGCAGCGCTCACAGAAGTCTGTAGCCCCCGCAGATGGCTGCTCTGAGTAGTGTGTGGGAGTGGGATAGGCAGAAAGCCTGCCTGAGGCTTCCACTGGACTGTGGGCCGGATCTGGCCTGCCCCTGTGCTAGTCAGTGTTCCTTGTAACTGAGCACTTGTGTGGCTTCCCATGAGAGACTCGAATGCTGCCCACTTTGATTAGCAGAATGTCCACAACTTCCCCCAGCTAGCAGCATATGTTACACTGGCAGTTCACATCCGCATATGCCTTGGTGCACATAACCAAAGGTATTCCGCAGGTGGATGGAAAAAACTTGGGGAAACTCTGGTACTACTGGATCGGTGTTTTTTTCCAAGCATGATGGAAGCCCATCTCAAGTGTAGAATTTAATATTGTTAATATTACAACCCACTGATAATGTTGTTCTTGTGTCTTTGCACCTTCATGTAAATAGTGGTAAATATAGGGACTGAGGTAAAGGGGAAAACCAAGAAGAGCAGCTTTGTTTGCAGTGTTTTGATTTGGCTAATACTGAACATAGTTTTTATTTTTTCTTGAGGTGATGGTAGGTTTTGGGTTTATTTTTGGTTTTCCCCTGTGAAATTCCTCATTCAGGGGTGTCCTGGCTCCTTTATGTGTCGTCATCTTCTGTTCCTTATTTTCTCCCTATTTCCTTTTTTACTCATCTCCTTAGCCTCAGAAATTTGGAAAGATAGGTGCTAGTTAGTTTCTTAAGTTACCATTGAGGGCTCTCCAGGAGAGTCCGATGAGGTCTAAATCTGAACTAGTGGTAGTCCCAAAAGGTTGCTTTATTTGGTAAAGGATATTGTCATACCTGGGAGTTGAATATTCCCTTCTAAACTCTTAACAACATCTTTACCGTTTTGAGGGAAGGAGGGCTTCCTTCAAGATCTGTCTAAAGTTAGTGCATTTCCTTAGTAACATCCAACATAAATATTCGTTCTGAGTACTTCACTTAATTGTTCAACAGATCATTGAAATATTCTACATGTGATCTAATCTGTATACAGGTTGGCCCTCGCTGGTCCGGCACCCTTTGGACCTGACTGGTCCCTAACAAGGGGATTTGCCAGACCAGGGAAGGTCCCTCCCTTCATGGCCCCCTGCTGCCACCAAGCTAGGGCTCTAGCCTGTTCCCACTGCTGCCCCAGCCCCCCACGGCTCTCTACATGCTGCCGACCATGCTGCTTTCGGGACGAGAGCTCCACAGCTGGGGTAGAGCTCTGCAGCTGCCTGGCTCTGCAGCCGGGGCCAGAACTCAGTGGCCTGTGCGAAGGGCCGGAGCTCTGCGGCCGGGGCCAAAGCTTCCTGGCTGGGGTGAGGGCTGGTGCTCCTGGGCTGCTGGAGTCAGAACGGGGCCAGGGCTAGACCTCCACGGCTGGGGCCAAGGCCAGAACTCCCCGCCGTGCTGCCCATCCACCACCCTTCTGCCTGACACTGAGCTCCTATTTGAGTCCCAGTGCCCCCTACAGCACTCCTTCCCAGCTGCCAGACCTTCTTCTTCCTAGGCTCTGTGGTCCAGGAACATCCGTGGTCCATGCAGGAACACGGATGTTGCCGGACCAGGAAATCACGGTTAAGGGAACTACAACCTGTATTAGTATTCCAAAGCACCAGACTTGTGTTTATGGAAAGCATTCCTAAAGTGTTCTGAACAATAATAGAATGCTATAGTGCAGCCATACCTAAAATTGCTTCTAATAAGGTTTTCCCCTTTAGCATATGCTTTTTTTTATACAGAACATATTTTAAAGGTTGGGAATGAGAGTTTACAATATGGTGATATTGCTATAGCTTTGAAGGAGGCCATGATTAAAATTGCTTTTGCTAATGGATATAGAACTATTTATGAAATGGATTACCTTGGAGAAAAAAATAGGAAAATGTTCATTTGTATTATCTATGTTTTCCGGTTTAAAAAGCTTTCCCAAAGAGGTAATTTTTAAATATTTGTGCTTAGAGTAGGGTTTCTTTTCCCCATGTGCAGAGGCTGCTCCATTTCCTCACTTTCATTCATATTTTAAGTATGAATTAGGGTTGTCTTTTTTCAGTTTTTTTTTTTTTTTTTTGGTAATGATTTGTGGATTTTGGCTAAGTAGTGTTATGCTGAGCACCAAACAATAATGTGCAGTATAGAATGCTTTTTTTTCTACATTTCATACCAACTTATAGAAAATAATGTAAAAATAAATGGGGGAAAATGTAACTTTTTGCCTTGGAAGTTTGTTTGTCCATTGTCAAGAGTGGGAGTAGGGACTGGATACTATGGGAGGACATGCACCTCTCTTCCAGTGAAATTCACCTTATTTCTTGATCTTTTTAGGGAATATGTACAGGAGTTCATGTCCTTTTTTTATACGTGCTCCTTGACAATTATACCAATAGACTATCTCCAGGAAATTACCTCTTCAGTTACCTTAAAATTAACATAACTTTGGCAGTAGTTCTACCAATGGTTTATTTTTACATGTTAATTTCTTCTGAGCACATGTAGAGAAATAAGTATGATTCATTCAAACATTCCATAAACAGTTTGCTTCTCCACGGTGATCACAAAACGCTTAATGTAGGATAACAAAATGTTTGAAGCAAATATTAGTCTCAACTGGAAAAACAAAATGTCTACTCAGCCTACCAAGTATGGCTAGATTAATTCTATAAAAGATTTTTTAAAATGTTACAGAAATTGCATCTAGCAATTTTGCATCTATGGGGAAAGATAGCCAGGTAGTTGAAAGAGGTTGCTGGAGTTGAGAAGAAGGGGTCCCTGTGTTTTTCCTTATTTTTTTTCTTTCCCCTTCCCCAGCTAATTAAATATTTTGGATAGTATGTTCCTTTCTCTGCAAATGTGCAGAAGAAAAAGATAAGTTGGTGTATGTATCACCTTTGGATAATAATGATGCCAGTGCTTAAATTAGGAGGCAAAATGGCATTCTTGCTTCTGTATAAGAACTAGTGAATTTTCTAATTGCTGCCCACACCTTTTCCTTTCCCTCTCACAGTTCTGCAATTCAAAATATGACTTCCCTCCCCTTCCTTCAGAGTTTCACTCTGTTACATTCAGAAAATATCTTCCAATGATCGTATGTTGTGACTTTATGTATACAATGGAAAATGCAGATAATTTTAATATGACTGTATCCCCAAGTTTCATAACACCTAAAAATGTTATGGTCCTTTTTCTGCTGTATTTTATAGTCAATTTTATTGGAGGAAGTAGGTTTTTAATATGTTCATTATTATTGATATTAAGCTATATCAGAATTAGAGGTTCTTGCTATTTTTTTTATCGACCTCATTTGCTTGTTGCAAGCTTGCTTGCAAGTTAAATTTTATTCCTCAAGCTGTGTATTTATCAGTTTTTGAAGTGTGGGGCTGAAAGAGACTTCCAAGAGTTCATGCAGTCCATCCCCACACACTGAAGTAGGACCAAATATATACCTAGACCAGGGCTACTCAACTTTGGAAGCCCCGGGGCCCATAATGATACTCACAGCACATGCCAAGGACCACAACTTAAGTGTGGTTCCATATACATGCAGATATATATGCAAATAGATTCTTTCACACTGATGGGCATGAATACAAAGTTTAAGGCAAGACTACACAACACACAGTTCCCATTTGTCGGTTCTGCTGATATTAATAAAATGCAAAGAGATATCCCGGAAAAACTCTTCTGCATCTAGGGACATGTTTGTTCTGCTTTTTTTTTAGTGGAGGAGCAAACATGCTCTTTCAGTAACCCCTGTATTCCTTGTTCCACGAGGAATAAGGGGGCTTCCAATATAAGGGGTTTTTATGACATTTGGTCCAGTCTAGACAGTCCAAATGTTGGAAAAACCTTTTCCTACAGAAGAATCGGAAAAAAAACGGCAGTGTAGAGGGTATAAGGGCTGGGGATAGCAAGTGATGGAGAGGAGGAGAATAGAGAGGGCGGGGCTTCAAGGAAGGGGTGGGGTTTTGTGGGAAGGGTGGAGCGGTAGATCTTGGCTTGTTCTGACATTTAAAAAGTGATCTTGGGTGTAAAAAGGTTGGAGACCACTGGTCTAACCTATTCTTAAAAACCTCCAGTGACCATGAGTCTGCAGTCTGCTAAGAAGGCTTCTCAGGTATTTAACTGTTCCTATAGTTAGCTATTAGAAAGTTTTTCCTAACTTAAATCTCACTGCAGACGAACTCCATTACTCCTGTTTTACTTTCTTTGGCCCTGAAGAACAGTTTGACCATGATCATCTTCGTAACAGCCCTTAATATATTTGAAGTCTGTTTATTGGGTCCCCTCTTACCTCCCTCAGTCCAACACTAAACATACCTAGCTTTTTTTTTTTTTTTTTTTTTTTTTTTTTTTTCAAGCTTCTCCTCAGAGGTCAGATTTTTCTAATCCTTTCATCATTTGTGTTGTCTCCTGTGGACTCTATAGTTTGTCCACATTGTTCTTAAAGTATGATGTCCAGACTTTGATATATTACTCCAGGTGATGACTTGCTAGTGCTTAGTAGAGGGGGACAGTTAACATCTGTGTCTTCCATACCGCACTACCGTTAATACCCCCACCCTTAATATTTTAGCGACATCGAATTGTTGATTCTTTTCAGTTTTTGATCCATGGTAGCCTCCAGATCCTGTTCAGCAGTACTATGACCTAGCCCCCTGGTGTCCAACCAGTTCTGAAGCAGTAGCCATTGCTATAGCAAACTAGCCACACTCAAGCTGGCTTTATAGCTCAAGCTGTAGAGGCTCCTGCTCTAAGCTTCAGAGGTCCCAGGTTTAAATCTACCTAGTGGTGGTTACACATAGGCAATTTATTTTTGTGGGGTCTGGAGTGGCCTCGGCAATAGGGCATTTGTCTGGGAAGCTAATGACTGTGCGTTCGAGCCCTGCCCACCCTGGGAGTGACCCCACAGTTAGCACTAGTTGCTCCAGGGATGGAGCTGGCTAGTAGTGCCCATCTTTAAAAAATGGAAGAAGGACAATCCAGGGAACTACAGACCAGTCAACCTTATCTCAGTCCACGGAAAAATCATGGAGGGGATCCTCAAGGAATCCATTTTGAAACACTTAGAGGGGAAAGTGATCAGGAATAGTTAACATGGATTCACCAAGGGCAAGTCATTCCTGACCAATCTGATTAGCTTCTATGATGAGGTAACTAGGTCTGTGGATATGTGAAAGTCGATGGATGTGATATACCTTGACTTTAGCAAAGCTTTTGATATGGTCTCCCACAATATTCTTGCCAGCAAGTTAAGGAAGTATGGATTGGATAAATGGACTGTAGGATGGACAGAAACCTGGCTAGACTGTCGGGCCCAACGGGTAGTGATCAACAGCTCAATGTCAGGTTGGCGGTTGGTTTCTAGCAGAGTGCCCCAGGGATTGGTTCTAGGGCCGGTTTTGTTCAACATCTTAATGACCTGGATGAGGGGATGGATTGCAACCTCAGAAGGTTTGCAGATGACACTAAACTAGTGGGAGAGGTAGATACGTTGGAGGGCAGGGATAGGGTCCAGAGTGACGTAGACAGATTAGAGGATTGGGCCAAAAGAAATCTGATGAGGTTCAAAAAGGACAAGTGTAGAATCCTGCACCTGGGACAGAATCCCAGGCATTGTTACAGGCTGGGGACCAATTGACTAAGTAGCAGTTCAGCAGAAAAGAACTTGGGGATTACAGAAACAAAAGACAGGACTATGCAGCACTTTAAAGACTAACAAGATGGTTTATTAGGTGATGAGTTTTCGTGAGCCAGACCCACTTTCTCAGATCAAATTGTGGGAGAAAATTGGCATGACCATATATACCAAAGGGATACAATCAAAAAAGTGAACACACATAAAATAGACAAATCAGATTTTAGAACAGAGGGGGGATGGAGGAGGAGGTTAATGTCTATGAGATAATGATATAAGAGGTGATAATTGGGGAAGCTATCTTCGTAATGGGTAAGATAATTAGCATTTTTGTTAAGGCCCATTCTTAAAGTGTCAAATTTAAGCATGAATGGATGAGAAGCTGGATGAGAGTCCCAAATGTACCCTTGTAGCCAAGAAGGTGAATGGCATATTAGGTTGCATTAGGAGAAGCATTGCCAGAAGATCTAGAGAAGTGATTATTCCCCTTTATTTGGCTCTGGTGAGGCCACCTCTGGAGTATTGTGACCAGTTCTGGGCCCCCCACCATAGAAAGGGATGTGGACACATTAGAGAGGGTCCAGTGGAGGGCAACCAAAGTGATTAGGGTGCTGGAGCAAATGACCTATGAGGAGAGGCTGAGGGATTTAGGCTTATTTAGTCTGCAGAAGAGAAGAATGAAGGGAGATTTGATAGCTGCGTTCAACTTCCTGAAGGGACGTTCCAAAAGGGATGGAGAGAAGCTGTTCTCCGTATGACGGATGACAGAACAAGGAGCAATGGTCTGAAGTTATAGTGGGGGAGGTCTAGGCTGGATATTAGGAAAAGCTGTTTCACTAGGAGGGTGGTGAAGTACTGGAATGGGTTACCTAGGGAGGTGGTGGAATCTCCATCCCTAGAGGTTTTTAAGTCTCATTTTGACAAAGCACTCTCTGGGTTGATTTAGTTGGGATTGGTCCTGCTTTGGGCAGGGGGCTGGACTTGATGACCTCCTGAGGTCTCTTCCAGCCCTATGATTCTATGAAATAGGCATATTTGGCTAGTGGCTAGCGTATGGGACACCACGGACCTAGCCAGCCATTTCCCTGCTTGTAGTTATGCTTTTGTTATAGTTTTTTCCTTCATAACATGTAGTGCTTTGTACTTGTCCATTGAATATTATCTTATTGATTTCAGACCTATTTTCAGTTTGTCAAGGTTGGTTTGAATTCTCATTTTGTTCTCAGAGGTATTGGCAACTAAAGATGTTAGCTTGTAATTGAATAGTCATGTAACCTCATCAAAGTTTAATGATTACACAAGTATTTGGTAGTCCTCAGAGGTGGGGCCAACAGCCAGTGAGCTCCCGGGAGGCACACTTCCAGGGAGGCAGCAGCCTCTGTCCCGAGTTCCCTGTGGACAGAGGCTGCTCCGGCATCCCCCAGAGCAGCCTCTGTCCATGGTGACAAGCCTCTCCCTTGCTGCTGCCTCTAATTGAGGTTGCAATATGGGTGGAGGGGGCAGGCGGAGCCAGTGCTCGAAGGGAGGCAGCAGGGGTAGGGGGGTGCTGAAGAGCTGGTGTATATGGAGAGACAGCTTAAAAGCCGGTCCTCGTGGGTATTTGCTCCTGACTGCCCCCCTGTACTGTTGCCTGTTTATCAGTGGCAGCAGCGATGCGGGGCAGAGGGCTCCACAGGAGCTGATATGTGTGGGTAGCTGGCTAACCACTTCTTCACGGGCACCAGTTCCAGCCTCCGCCTGCCCCCCTTTTTGCTGCCTCTGGTACTATTCAATGGTTTCATTAATCACCTGAAAAACACTCCAGTTGTCTAGTATCTGGTAAGGGTTTATAAAGTGATAGATAAATTTGACCAATGTTTTTCCACCTAATTAAAGTTAGGCTGACAAGTCTGTGGGTTTCTTGGGTTCTTTCTGTTCCTCTTTAAGAACTGATGCCCTTCTCTGGTCTGGTCCTTCATGTGTTCTTGAAAATAATTGCTAATAGTTCCAAGATTGCTTCAGTTAATTCCTTAAATGCTGAAGAGCAAATTTTGTCAGGTGCTACTGACTGGTATATATCTAGCTTATCTAACTGTTGTGTAGCCTCCTCTTGATGTCTTATGATGTGTGTTCCTTCCTCCTTGTTAATATTAATTATGGTAAGCAACTGGTCACAAACTTTCAATTTGACCCATGTAGGTCAATCATTTGGAACATAACAGATGTAAATTGTAAGGGTTTTTTTTGTAAAATCCTCATATTTTCTTGGACATGGGTTACATAATTACAATGTCTGTGGTGGTCTACAGTCTGGTAGCAGCTACGTGTGTTTCAGTTAAGTTTGCCAAGAATATAGTTTCTACCAGCTTATGGACAAGCATGATATTCTGCAACTCAAGTCTTTACTGACTTCGAGTTTTAGAAGTCCAGTCTTCGACATGGTGGGAGTGAGGAGAACCTTCAGCCTAAATGTGATAGAGTGGTTCTCCTCTACCCCCTTTTAAGCAGTTAACTGGTTTAACATAATGCTTTACCGGTTAACTGATTAAATGGGATTTTACATCCCTACTGAATGACAAATGAAAGTGCTACCAACTTGCTATTTAAAAATGCATCAAGAGGAGAAAAATTATGGCTGGAAAGAAGAGACCTAAGTGTGGTGATATGCTTAAGATTTGTAACATGCATTTTACTCAGGCTATCTAAAGCTGTAAACTTCTATTTAAGACACATGGCACAAAAGCTTTTTTGAGGATTGAGTACTCCAGCCCCTTTTAATTACTAGAGGAATCAACAGCTGGAAGTTAAAGCTGGGCAAATTGAAATAAGACACTTTTTTTTTTTTTTCAGTGAAAACTGATTAATGGAACAAACTTCTAAGGGAAGTGGTGTATTCTCCATCTCTTGAAGCCTTCAGATCAAGACTGGATATCTTTCTGGATAGGTTTTTGGGCTTAACATGGGAGTAAATGGTTGAAATTTGATAACTTGTTTTGTTTGAGAAGTTGGGTTGGATCTTCTAATAGTCCCTTCAGGCCTTAAAACCTATTAACAGTTGGAAAAAGTTCCCAGTGTATATCTAGGTCAGGAATGGACAACCACAAATACTGGGTTGGCCGTTTGAGTATCCCTCCTTCACCTCAGTGGGCCGCAGTGGCCTGTGGACTACTAGGATTCCACCTGCGGCCCTGCAGGCCTCCTGTCTGTTCTCCCTCCCCCATGCGCTTTTTGCGCACTGAGGTATTTGAGCCCTGCACTTCCTATGCCTCTCCCCTTCCAGCACTTTTGGAGTGCACAAATTGCCCGATTTGTGCTCCATCCCCACTCCATAGTGGGAATGCCGCAAACAGCTGGTTTGCGGCATTTCAGCTCTGGAAAGAAGGGGGAGGACCATGGACAGAGAGCAAAACACGTGATTTGTTCACTCCAAAATGCTGGGAGGGAGGGGAGAGGTGTAGGAAATACAGGGCTCCAGTGTAGGGGGGGGGAGCGGCCAGGGATCGAGAGGCCTCAGGTGGAGCTCCGGTGGGCCACATGTAGGCTACAGGTTGCCCGTCACTGCTCTGGGTTGTTTAGCAAGTGCTTCAATAAAAACATGGAAGGAGAAGACTCGCATGGCTATTTTTTTTTTTTTTAAAGTTTGCTTACATGAGAAAATTGTAGTGATTTAGAAACTGATATAGTTAAATTAATTCAACTTCCTTGTTTCAAAACTCTAAATAAGAGTTTAGTGCCTTATGTTATCTATAAATTGGTAGGAAATACCTTGTACATTTAGAGGAACATCAGCGTTATTTAACTTTTTAAATACAGAGAATAATAGTTTGAGGTAGTGAATTCCCCTCTTAATTTCAGCTGTGTTGAGGTGGTTTTAGAGGAATGAAACAGCATGCATAAAGTGCTGTTAAATGCAACTAGTAAAATGGAAGAACAAACTTCCTTAATTTTTTTTCAGTTATAGTCTTGTGTGAAGTGATTATACTGGTTACTTCCTTTTTAAAATCTCTAAACACTAGGCCAAAAAAAATTGCTGGTAATGCCAACACCCATTTCAATCATCTCTAAAAAGCTGATATTCTCATGCAAAAGTGAGAGTCCAGGTATTGCAACATATAGAGTGCACTAACTTGAGCAAGTTTTTACACCATTTGTATTGTTATATCCTACAGTACTAGATTGGCAGTGTGAATTGGAAATCCCGCAGGTTCTCCTTGACTTCAGCTTCTGCTTTTGAAATACTATGCATAATAAATATGACACGTGAAATAAAAATATTTAATGTTTATTTTGAAAAAAAATAACAAGATAAATCTAGTGACCATCAAAACAGAAAACAATAGGAACCTGTCTTCTGCTCCTACACAACAAAATTTCAATAAAGTTAGAACATTAACTTCACGACCATTTAAAAAGAAACTTGCATCTCACAGTCATCTTAAATCTTTGGTGAATTTCCCATTAGGGATGTAAAATCCCATTTAATTGATTAACTGGCCCCCAGTGGTTTGCTGTACCCCTCATTGGTTAATGGTTTACCAGAACTGGCAAACATCACAAGTTAAGGATGATGCTTACTGGTTAACCTTTCACACTCCTATCCAATCACACCTTGGATATCTGAAAGATGGCTTGGGAGGGAATTAGAGAACATTATTGAAATGCCATAAGAATACAAACCAGAAAATGCCCTTACCTCACCTTGCTCCCAAGAAGAAAATCAGACTTTTTCCACCATCACTTACCTATTATCCTTACTCAGAAGGCATCTGATAATTGAATAGTTGTGTAACTGTATGAAATCTTAGCAGGTGCACAACTATTCAGTAGTCCACGGGGGCCCCCTGCAACCCCGCACTGCTGCCTCTATATCAGCGTGGGGGGACAAAGGGAGCTGATCCATGAGGGGAGACTGTTTAAAAATCAGCTCCTTGCACAGACCGGCTGCCTGCTGCCCCATATTGCTGCCTCAGGCAGAGACACACCAGTGCGGGGTGGCAGCAGCCCCTGTCTGTGGGCAGGTCCGAGCTCCCCTTGGACAGAGGATGCTCCATGGAATGTGGAACAGCCTCTCTTGGCGCCCCCTCCCCCGGCTGCTGCCTCTGTTTGGGGGGGGGAGGGGGGAAGGCGGGCAGTACTATGGAACCGGTGCTGGTTGGAACCAGCTTTTAAGCTGGCTCTCACCCCCCTGCCTGCTCCCCCTTGCTGCTGCCTCTATCAGAGGCAGCAGCGGGGGCAGGGGTATGGGAAGCTGCCGCTTAGGCTCATTGGTTAATCATATAGTCGACTGCACGTTGACATCTCTACTTCTGAGGACAGGAGCATGCCTCTTTTAATAGTCCAGTAACGAACAGGAGAGGAAGAAAAAAAACTATTAACTCAACTGAAAAAGTAGGCCTGCAACTCTTGCTCAGCCAAAGTCCTAGCAAAGGAAAATAGGACATCTGAATTGTGTCTTAAATGGTGGCAATTTTTTAAAGACAAATAATGCAATTTGAGAAGGTATGACCAGTTTCGTTGCTGATTCAAGCACTGACAGTAGTGCTAAGTTTAAAAACAGTGGGAGAAAAGTGTTCAAATAATTGATTTAAGTGGTTTCCCACTGATACTACTTCATGTATTTCTCAAACAATGGTGCAAATCTGATCACTACAGCATGTTAAATTACAAGTCAGTACAGCATTTTGCAACATCTAAGAGAGTATACTTTGTGCAATTTTTTTAGCCAACTTGATTTTATTAATTTAGGATATAGTACATAATATTCATTATCTGTGTTAAGCTGTGGATGCAGCAGCAGTACATTAGGAATGGTAAGAACTAAATCTCTCTCACAAACACAATAATACTTATATTTTATTAAACTAAATCATAAGTATTTCACATTTGCAATTGCAGCAGTTTCCTGACTCATTGGCTAATGGCTGTCCTTAATTTTTTTTTTAAATTTTCAAATTTTATTAATGCTGACAGACAAGTCCTCAGAACACTAAATGTGCAGTGTTCTTTAAACTTCTACAACTAGCTCTCATATGATGTTTCATTCTTGCAGCTAGGCCCTGTATCATCTTCTTGCCCTGCTACACTTGATACATTTCCCTTTTTTATTTTGGGAATTAATTTCTTCAGAATATTCCTAGTTAGGTCTCTTATGCCCAGAAGCCCTGATAGTTTTTCTGTGGCAAAAATGTGGAGGAATATAGAAAGCTGTGTGCATGCTGAATAATGTCTTCTCCTTTTCTTTCCAGTTCACTGTTCCATTCTTTGCTCCCTTTGTCTTTCCCTAAATGTTGTCTTTTGTCTTTAAGACTATATCTTAATAAACTCCTCTGCTGTGCTTGGCCCTGGTATACCACCACGTAAGCACAGAACAAAAACAATCCTATACACACTGTGTCTTTCTTTACTTTAGTCTGATGAGAAACAGAAATTCAATACCTGGAATTTTGAAGAAGCAAGAGCTGGTAGTTAGGCTGGTCAGACTAGAGCCATTCGTTCATTTTTATGAGACTGTAGGTGTAGCATGTATGTGATGAGATTTAATTGTAACTGTTAGTTTTAAATGATAAACGTAGTATTTTATTGACTTAAAGAAATAACATTCAGGGTTTTTTTATTTAAAACATTGATTTGTATCTGTCTTGGTTCAGATTACTTCCTGCTATCACTTTATACCATCAGTAATATAAGGGCATAGCATCACAGCATCTCTCCACATTTTTAAGTGATACATAATGAATCTGTGGGACTGACAGAACCCATGGAACCTATTGTTCCAAGATGCTGAAGTTGAGCTCCTGTTACTGTTCAAAGAAAATTAAACTCTCAACAGATGAGATTGTTCACAATGTTGAAAACAGTCACTGTGACTCGAGGTAACATTTAAAAAAAAGAATAGAAACTTTCATAGTTTGAGAAATAACTGACAGAAGTTAGGAAAAAGATTCCTCTAGGGATAGGTTATTCATTATCCTTTTTATGGTTTCTTCCAACTTCATCTAAAGTATCCACTGGACTCCTGGCTTGATCATCCTGTAGGTTAGTTCTTGCAGTTCAAACTTCTACTCTGGGAAGATGCATAAAGAATCAAGTGGATATATCGGGAATATCAGTGTAATGGATGAAGAAATGTCTAAATCTTGATATTGTGTAAATTATTCTTCCTTCTGCTTCTCTAGGATCTGACGTGATGTTAAAAGAACACAAAACGTGTAACCATACCCCATACCTACAGCAGTTTACTTGTCTGATATAGATGCTCTCCCTGTTCTTCCTCTACCACCCCCCACCCTCCCATGCTGAGTACCTGACCAGAGTAAGGGCAGAAATGTCAGTCTGTGGCCAGTACAACATGAAGAATTCATTGAGGAGTATAATTGTTCACAAGCAACACAGGTTTTGCTCCTGAGCGAGCTTGGGGATATGCAGGTATTGCAAAGGTAGTGCATTCAGTTCCTGGAGATGAAATGCCACACTTTGTGGCAGGAGTGGTTGAAGGGCATACCACCCTCAAATACTTCCACAGCTTTCTTTGCTGCAGTAAAGAAGATTATTTTGTCCTGTAATCTTAAAATGGTGGTTATAAATAATAATGAAAGAGTCTTGAAGACTTTCTTTGTGAAAAATACAAAATAGGAGTTTTAGATCAGTTGTAAAAAATGGATAATTAGATCTGTCTTATAAGGAAAGTTCTTTGTAATATTGGTGAAATTCGTTGAGGTTCATCAGTTTTCTGGGTTTTTTTTTTAATGGTTGAGATTAGGATCAAGAATTTGAATGACTAATTTGTCACTAAAAGACCTACATATGACTGTTGGTCTGTAATTAGAGCCCTGCAAACCTGTGGGTATCTTCAGCCGTGGGTGTGAATACTTGCAGCTCACTGTTGCAGATGCAAATACAAATTTGTATCTAGAACCCTGCAAATTTGTGGATATCTGCTTTATATCTGTTATCCGAATCTGCAGTTCATTTTTAGGGATGCAGATGCAAACTTTTGTATCTGTGCAGGCTCTATCTTAATGTCTGCTGACCTGTTTTTTTTTCTTCCTGTTACAGCAAGTTTGAACTTAAGGGTGTCACTGCCGTTTCCATTTACATGTGGCTTTCTAGGTCTTTAGGGAGTTTTTGTTTATTTTGTTTGACTGGCGGCTCAACAACACTGAGAATGGAAAGGCAAGGCAAAGTCATTTCAGATCATAACAACTCTGAAATGTTACCATTGAACCTCTTTGTTCCAAACTGTTTTTAAGAATGTTTTCCTGGAGGCTGCCTAGCTCAGGGTATAGGTAATGTGCAGCCTCTCATTTTGTAGTTGCTAGTTCAGATCAAGATAAGATTGTCAGAGATCTAACCTAATGTTACTATTTGATGGCTGTCTAACGTAAATGAGTGGATCATCTCAGTCCAGTTTGGTATGAATTGGCATCCTTTTTGAGAGTCTCACAAGGGAGGTAATTAAGTGGAAATTGAACTTCACTAAGTTGTAGAGGCGGTTCCTCCAGGTTAATGTTCTAGCACAGTGGTTCCCAAATTTATAATCTAACATAAAAGTGTGCTGCTGCCCGTTACCTATGTTCTGCATTTTCAGTGCATCCATCACTGTAAACTTTGTACTTGTTTCTTTGGCTTGAAGGACTTTGTTTTTTTGGTCTCAGGAACAAAAATTCATTGTAATTAAGTAAAAATTGTTTACTGTTCTTAAGTCATTGTCTCTGCGTAAAATACATTTTGTTGTCCATAACATCTGACATAACATAATTCCTAATATTTACATAAGTATAGCAGGTTATTTCCATGGAATAGGTGACTTGACTTCTCTACAGTAATTTGCCTAATAGACTAAAAATGGCTTGTTCTTGTTGGAGGAGTTGAGAGTGGTAAAAATATCCAGAGGCCTTACTCATCTGTAAGGAAGTTTTAATATGAACTACTTGAGACTTTTTCTTCCAATTTATTAAATTTTTCCTTCTAATGTTCTAAGCATGTATGCTTTTTAAAATACAAGATTTTCTAATTAGATCAACATCAATGTGAAGTCCTTCCCAGTCCACCTTAGGGAAATTCTTGGGAAACTATCCTTTTCAATAAATTAAGATTTTTGGTTCTAAATCTAGGATTCTGCTGAAAATGCCTGGACAATAATACACTTCCTTCACATAAGAGGGTAGTTAACTATATTGCAGTTGATACTAACTTTTGTGGTATCCCATGAGAAGTAAAATGGTTTTAAAAATAGCCAGAGCCCAAAACATTTATGACTTTGGGGCAAAACCAACAGCTGAAACTGCACTCTTAAACTGGAAGCAAATGTAAGTTAGTGGGGCACAGGAATTATGCGCTTAATCCAAGAAAACTAGTCAGCAGTCTGCATTCTACACAGTTGATTGTTTGAGGCTGGTCTACAGGTGCATTTCAATAATTCAGTGCAGAAGCATGGAAGATATGGATAGCTGTGCTGATGTATAGCCTTAAAAATAAATACAGATAAACTCAACTTGATGGCACTTCTCCATTTAAGATCTCACCTCACATGGCTAATTACTGGTGGGTAAAGTTACTGTTGAGTCAGTACACATTATCTTACTACTATAGTTCTGTGGAGTAGGGACGGGAATACAGTGATAGTTACATAATTCTTTTCACTCTTCTCTGTGCTCATATTCTGTACTTTGTTTCAGAGGGGTAGCCATGTTAATATGTAACTGAAAAAACTTAAGAAACAGCGACTAGTTTTGCACAACCCATGAAAGCTCATGATACTATCCACATTTTTTTGTTAGTCTCTAAAGTGCTGCAGGACTATTTGCTGTTTGTTTTTTTTTCTGTACTTTGTGGCATCCCTGCAACAGGAAAGAGGAAGTTGTTGGGAGTGCAGTGTTAAAGAGGTAGGACATGATTAATTTATGCATGAGTCAAAATAGACTCTCTCACATTCATGTTAGCCATACTG
The DNA here is from genome assembly GCA_032595735.1 of Pelochelys cantorii. Taxonomy (NCBI): domain Eukaryota; kingdom Metazoa; phylum Chordata; order Testudines; family Trionychidae; genus Pelochelys; species Pelochelys cantorii. The sequence continues at coordinate 322,546,551 of CM064326.1, read as the reverse complement.
ACTCTTCAGTGCTTGCCGGTGTAAGAATGTAGCAAATTTATTTTAATCAGAATCCACAGGAAGATTTGTAAAATGTATAATATTCAGAATTGCACTTGAATAACAAGGAGAAACTATGCTAAATAATCATAAACTCTTGTCTAACGTCTTACCTGGAGAATCTGATATTTTCCTTAAGAATTCATGAGAGATCTCACATCTCTTCTTCCCCATTAAAATACATCAAGTTGAGTGGCTTCACATTTTCATTTTTGCATTATTTGCTAATAAGGAATATAGTAATACCATTGAATCTCAATGTCATTTAAATACATGTTAACATTTTATTCCATCAGAAATGTTACATAACTATGTCATTAATCAGATGACATTAAAGAAAAAAATTGAGAAAATAATGTTTCTGTTTTCAAGGATCTCTCTTGAGTTTTAGATTAGCAAGTAGATATCCTCGTTCCCAAATTCTGTCAGTTATCCACTATATGATAACCAAACTAAGAAAGAAGAATGTTACTTGCTGAAAATTGAGTGGGTAAAATGCAAATTGTGGCTATATTAGGCTCATTTGTTGTTATACTTAGTCTGTATAATGGCCAATCATGACTGGAGTGAGAATTTTGAGTGTTTATAGTTGTACATATAAATTATATATGTAAAGGTATGCTTTTATTTTTAACAATGTTATTTGAGCAGAATGGTGAAAGCTTTTTCTTTACTATAAATTTGAGAGAGTTTGTATGTTTGTTCAAGAACGCCTCTTAAACAGCAAGAGCAAGAACTACTACATTCGGTATATAGATTCCTCTTAACATAACATAAAGCAGCCTAAGGGTTTGGTTGTGCCGGGACACTGGAATGGGATTGCTTCTCATAAAACCATATAGAAAAGAGATAATCACCAGGCAGGTGAAAGGGACTAGCTGGGGCCCCCTTCCCCAAACCTCCCACCCACAAGTGTCCTTTAGGGAGGATGGTGGGGAGGTGGAGGCTGAAGCTTTCCTCCTCCAGATTCATACGGAGACATTGCTGGCTCTTTCCCTTCCTCAGGGAGCAAGGGGAAAATGCATAATTAGCTGCATTCCTCACTCTGGCTGAAGCACAGGGACAGATGAGCTTTGCACTTTGCTCTCTCTCCCTGACAGGGACAGAAAGGAGAAGAGGGAGCAGCCCTGGAATGAATCTTGGGGAAAAGGGAGCTTTGCCCCTCCCCAGACTCCCCTGCCCAGAGCCCCTGATCGCTCCTCTCTCCCCCCCTCCCACCCTGATTCCTGTACACCCTGTCCTGAGCCTTTGCTTAAGGACCTGTCCTGAGCAATGCTGGGTGAATGTGCTAGTATAATATGATTTGTATGCAGTAGGGATGTTAAGAGGAGGGTATTTAATTAATCAAGTAGTCAATAGAATTTTTATCGACTACTTGATTAGTCGATAGGCAGCCCAGCTCAGTCCTGGCTCTCACCGGGTCTGGGACCAAACCTTACTGCAGCTCTGCAATTTAAAAGGGAATAGGAGCCAGGGGGCAGGCTGCTTGCTTCCTGCTGCTTTTTTTAAATTGCAGTGCTTAAGTGGGGTTGGTCCTGCACCAGGTGCGAGCTGGGACTGAGCTGGCCTGCCTGCCCACCTGGCAGCATCCCCTGTCCACTGTGGATCCCAGCTCCCTGCTGGGACCCCCCTGTGGACAGGGGCTGCTTTGGATCATCATCAGCAGTAGCCCCTGCTGCCCTCGCCTTCTCTGCCTTTGATAGAGGCAGCAGTGAGTAGGGAGGCCGGGGGCATCACAGAGATGGTTCTCACTCTAGCACTGGCTCCCGCTCTCCCCCTCCCCCCCCTTGCAGCATCAGAGGCTGCAAGGGGGGAAATGCAAGCAGTCAATTCTGCCTGATAAGCCTAGGCTATTCCTTTGAGGTTTGATCCTTCATTCTCTGTGTTGAGATTTTTGCCTCAGAGATTTGATTAAAAGTATGGGAAGAATGCTTCCTTCAGAAGTATTTTAAGTTACACGAGAGCTAGCCTTCTGAAGGTTTTTATTTATTTTTAAAAAGCCCATTCTGATAAAGCAGATTTTAAAGTTTTATAATGTTTGTCATAATATGAAATATTTTTTACTTCATACTGATAACAAAATGAAATTATTGTAAGATGTCTTAGCACAGAGTGCCATTTTATAATGCAATACGGAACTGCCTGCTTAAAATGTTTTGTTGTCTTTGTCTTATTTTCAAACAGGGTTTGTGGATGCACTTAGATGTTTGCAATGAGCACTGTGGCTGGAATGCCCCAGTGTTTTGGATACCAATGCACAGGACTCCGTAGTAATCGAATTTATCAGAAACGAACGTCATGAGCATAGTGATCCCGCTTGGGGTTGACACAGCAGAAACGTCTTATTTGGAAATGGCTGCAGGCTCAGAGTAAGTATTTTTGACATAACTGGTAACTTTGCTATTTTTTCTTTTTCTAATGGGTATTTTTGAATAGAGATAAACAGACTTCCAAAATATTTATACTTAATTATTTAACTTAATAGCTATATTTGTTCACCTATTGTAGCTTTGCTTTTTCTAAATGCAAATGCTCTCACTCTCTCTGTTGGTTGGTTTTTTTTTTTTAAAGAAAGAAGCAGTATTTGTCAGCAGTTCATTTTATCAAAGGGGATAAGTTAAATAAAATATACTTTACAGCAAGTATGTGTAAAAACTTATTTGGTTGCATTTAGAGACACGGTTGTATGGAATTACATATATAAAATTCTGATAATTCAGAAGGGTGTCTTTAAATATAATTTTCAGATTTAATATTTTTACCTTTGTTATAATGCATTGGTTACATTTATTTCTCTCCCAGTGTTTTAGTCTTTCTTTTTGATAAACTATTATTGTTGCTTTTTATAGCTGAAGTAGCTAGCTTAAAGATTTAGGTATATGTGTGAAATAACTAGACACCCACAGGAGTCACAGTTTCAACTCTGCTCTTCTGAGGTATTTAAGCTACTCAAAACTCCATTTGCTTTGTTGTGTGCCAATCAGATGATACCTAAAGTCTTGCCAAGTCAGTCTTATGTAGACTGGAAAACCTTATGACACTCCACTCCTCTTTAGGGATGTTAAAATGCAATGGTATTTATTATTTTTACCCCATTATCATGTACAGGTTAGACCTCCCTGGTCCAGCACCCTCGGGACCTGAGCAATCCCAAATAGGGAAGTTTGCTGGACCAGGGGAAGTCAGACCTCAGAGTCTCCAGGGGCTCCCCTCCTGGCCATGGCCCAAGCCAGCGTGCTGGCCCCAGCTCACTGGTAGGGCTCCTTTCCAGGCTGCTGGCGGGGCTCCCTTCCCCCCTTGGGTCGCCAGGGCTTCTCTCCTGCCACTGGCCTCACTTGGGCCCATGGCCTGGCTCCCTGTCCCCAGGCCATTCGTCCTGAGAACTGCCAGCTGCTGGCAACCTCTACAGCTGGGGCTCTCTGGTCCAGCAATATATGTGGTCCTGCTCTACCAGGGATGTTGCCAGACCAGAGAGTTCCGGATCACAGAGGTTCCACCTGTACATCAATTTGTTACTATGGCACCTTTGTTGGATGTTCTAGCTAAAACCTTCCAGACATGGCTGTCAGTTCATGTTCTGTGGTTGACTGATACTGTCATTATGGAGAAAATTCCCTTTTCTTCTCCCATCCCCCAACATCCTACTTCCAATTCTCCAAAATTTATGAGTTTCCCAAGTTGATCTATGCCACAGTTTGTAAGCCTCAAGCCTCCTGCTAACTGCTGAAGCCACTGTCTTAAACTGTACAAGGCTGTAAGTTTCTTGTATTATGGCTGATAAGTACTCTCTGGCAACATTTTTCCACCCAGTTATGCATCTACATTATAGTTTGAGTTGGTCATGCATGCAGTACAGCATCAAAAGTCTTTTTAAAGTCAGGATATACCACATCTACTACTCCCTATCCACAAGGCTTGTTATCCTGTCAAAGATAGCTATTAGGTTGATTTTGACATGATTTGTTATTGACAAATTCATGCTGACTGTCACTTATTTCCTCATTATTTTCTAGGTGCCTACAAATTGATTGCTTAATTATTTGTTCCATTATCTTTCTGGGTACTGAAGTTAAGATAATTATCTTTATTTTCTTTTTTATAAATTTGTACTATCTTTGCCCTTTTCTGGTTCTCTGGATTCTCTCCCATCTTCCATGAATTTTCAAAATTAATCGCTCATGGCTCAGATATTTCTGCAGTCAGCTCCTTGAGTATTCTATGAAGCTTTTTATCAGGCTCTGCTAACCTGAAGGCATCTAATTTGTCATATATTTGCCAATCTAGTTAAAAAGCTGTCCCTGTTGTTATGTGGTGTGCTGAACATCTGGATGCCATTCTCAAAACAAAAGATAGTTGCATGTCTGTGTTTGTGGAGTCTTTGGGTATGAAATACAGTAGAAAATATATTCCATAAGTGTAAAAATAATTTTGATTTTTCTTCATTTACACCAAGTAACAGTATCAGCACCATCCCAGTGATCATAACTTGTCTAAGAATAGACAAGTTGGGTTTTTTTCCATTTTTCCTTTGTATTAGCAGAGGGTGTATCAATACAGTAAGTTATGATTTTGATTTTTGTCAGGGGGTGAAGAAGTACAGGTTGGACCTGCTGGTCCGGCGCCCTTGGGACCTGAGCTGTCCCGGACCAGGGAGTTTGCCGGACCAGGGGAGGTCAGTGTTCCCCTGCTGGCTGCCCCAGTCCTGGGCTCCTCTCTTTGGAGCTCCCTGCCCTGAAGCTGGCCCCCAACACTAGCCTGGCACGGCTCCCCACCCTGCTGCCTGCCCACTGCCCCAGGGTCTCCCGGGGTTCACAGTGGAGTCTGCTTGGCTGCTGCCAGTCCCACTGCCGAAGGCTGTTCCCTGGGGTTTCTGGCTGTGGCCACCTGGCCGTCACTAGTCCTGCTGCTGCTGGGGGTTCCCCAGCTGGGATATCTGGCCTCCCCGCTGTCTCTGAGGGTTCTGGCTGCCCACATCCACCAACCATGCTTCAGCCAGGGGGTGGTGTTCCCCGGCAGAGGCTGCCCAGTCACCCCAGCCCCATTGCCATTGGGGGTTTGCTGGGGCTCTTGGCTGCGGCCTGGCTGGCCACCAACAGCTCCACTGCAACTGGAGGTTCCCCGGCTGGGACTCCTCAGCCCCTACGTTGCTTCTTTCTCTGGGGCTCTTTGGTCCAGCAACATCTGTGGCCTTGCAGGATCATGGATGATGCCAGACCAGAGAGTCCCAGATTTAGAAAGTTCAACCTGTATCCACACAAAAAAATCATGCCTTGTATAAAGGTGCAGGAGGCTTTCTGTAATGCACTGTATAATATATATGCTTATAGTTCTTAGCCGTGATTATTCTTAAAAATGAAGTCAATGAAAGATGATAGTTACTAGGGATGTGAATGTGTACATGATTAACTGATGAATCTGGACTTGATCGGTTAATCCTAACAGTTACACCTGAAACCCCTTTACCCCCGCTGCGTTTGTATCAGAGGTGTCAGGGGTGGGGGGGAGGGGAGAGGTGGGAACCGGTGCGTGTGGGGGGGTCGGCTTAAAGGGTCCCTGACTTGTGATGCAGTTGGTTCCTGGGGAAGCATCGCAAGTTGGGGGCGTCGTAACTCGAACCTGCATTTATGATAGGCACCATGCGCTGTCATAAATGCGGCCCAAGGATGTAAGTCAGGCGGGTTTTGGCCCTTTCTGCACTTACAAAAATGGTCGTAAGTGTGGGGGGTTGCAACTTGGGCTGTCGTAAGGCAGGGGTTTCCTGTATTGTGGAGCCGCCTGCTCCTCTCCTGCCTCTGATACAGAGGCAGAAGGGTGGGAGGCAGGTGGGAACCAGTATGCGTGGGGAGCCAGATGCTTCGGAGTTGCCTGTACCGGCTCCCTCGCCCGTGTAAACACGTAATCTCTGTAGATTTCAGTGGTTATACATTTAAAAAAATAAACATGTTTTAACATCCTTGGGAGTTGCTCAGCATTTTTGACCATCAGACTGTTTATTTCAGAGCCAAACTTTAGTCATCTATATTTGAAAAATATTGGGTCATATATAAATTGTATTTAGAATGCAATAGAAAAGTCAAATGTTGGACCTCTAACTTGTTAGTGGTTTTTATTGGGGCTCTCAATCACGATTAATCGCATGCACCTCCCCTTTGAAACACCGCCATAGGGCAGCGCTACACGGAGCCCGGGATCAGCTAGAGTTCCCAGCTGACCCTGAGCTCCATGCAGTGCTTCCCCTTTGAAGCGCTGCAGTGGAGCCCAGGATCAGCTGGAGTGCCCAGCTGATCCCGGGCTCTGCGTTGCACTGCCCCTTGGAAATGCCATCCTGGTGCCTCAAAGGGGGCAGCACATTAGGAGCCCGTGATCAGCTGGAGTACCCAGTTGACCCCTGGCTTCGCGTTGCGCTGCCCCTTTGAAGCACTGGAGTGGCGCTTCAAAGGGGCAGCGCATCGCGGAGTCAGGGATCAACTGAGCACTCCAGCTGATCCCCGGTAAGGAAGTTGAAGACTAGTGAACTAGTCGATTTTCTCCCCCCCTCTCCCCCCGTGCCTTTGCTGCCTCTATCAGACAGAGGCAGAAAAGGGGGGGAGGGGTACTTCAAAGTGGCAGAATCGCACAGCTGTGTGGCGTTGCTGCTTTGAAACCCCAAAGGGGCAGCTGTGGAGCCCAGGGTCAGCTGGGAACTCCCCAGCTGACCCTGGGCTCTGCGTGACATTTCCCCAGAACCTGGGGTCAACTGGGGACTTCCCAGCTGACCCCGGGCTCCGCGGCTGCCCCTTTAAAACGCCACCTCTGGCATTTCAAAGGGGCAGCTGACATGGAGCCCAGGGGCAGCTGGGTGCTCCCAGTCTATCCTGGGCTCCCTGCAGCAGCGGAACCCAGGGTCTTCTGGGGACTCCCCAGCTGATCCCAGGTTCTGGGGAAATGCTGTGCGGAGCCGGGGATCAGCTGGGGTCTCCCCAGCTGACCCTGGGCTCCACTGTCTCTTTGAAACGTGCAGAGGCTGCATTTCTAAGGGGCAGCTGCCAAACAGCTGATCTCCGGCTCAGCTGTGAGGCAGCTCCCTCTGTGTGTTTCAAAGGGGCAGTGGAGCCTCCCCAGCTGATCCCCGGCTCCCTGTTGCGCTTCCCCTTTGAAGCACTGCAGTGGCACTTCAAAGGAGCAGTGCAGGATTAATGCCTGAGATTAACATGTTACAAAATTTAATGCATTAATCCTGGACTCTGTTAATCGCAGGCATTAACGCATTTCAGTTGACAGCCCTAGTTTTTATTACTAGTTTTTTGTAAGAATTACCATTTTGAAATTTGCCAATAGAATGTTAGTCTCAATGAATATAGATTAAATGTTCTTAACATCTTTCCTTCAAAGACTTCCCCATCCCCATACATACACTTAATTTTCTTTTGTTGAAAAAATACAGCTTTCATGGTTTTGGACAGTTTAAGAACATATTTGCTTGCTTTAGGGGTTAGGAAGAATAGATTAGTACTTGCTTTCACTAAGAATAGATTAGTATTTGCTCTTTCTCCAGGAGACATAAAGAATGAACTTCCAAATTAACAAATAAAGGCAGTGAGGTTTAGTTTTAACAAGACAGATGAATTGGTCACTGTAAACATGAAAAATGTCTTGCATACAGCCTTTACTACTGAAACCGATTTAGTCAAGGGGGAAATTTTCTTAAAACATGAACATTACTCTTATTTTCTAAGAAGAGTAAAATTTTTTGTGTCTGGAAAGATTTTAAGAGACTGGGCCAATAAAAACATCCATTAACATCTGCCTTGAAAAGTATCTCCTGTTGCATAATCTACCTTTTTATACTTAATACCATGTGAAGAGAATAAGTGGCAAGAGATTTAATAAATTTATGCGCTTGGATTTTAGGCTGTTTGACAAGCTACTATCTATGGAAATCCTAGAATACTGGAAGGGACCTTGAGAGATCGTCAAGTCCAGTCCCCTGCCCTCATGGCAGGACCAAGCACTGTCTAGATCAGTGGTCTCCAACCTTTTAAAGCACAAAATCACTTTCTGACTTTAAATGCAATCCAGGATCTACCTCAAACCGAAATACCCTTGCCCCACCTCCTTCCCCACCCCTTCTCTAAGGATCTGCTTTGCTCACTCAATCCTCCCTCCTTCCCCCATCCTCATTTACTTTCAGTATGTGGGAGCAGGAGGTTTAAGTGCAGGGCGGTGCAGGCTCTGGCCTTGGGCCAAGGGGTTGGAGTGTGGGAGGGGCTCCAGGCTGAGCCTGAGGCAAAGGGTTGGGATACAGGAGGGCATTCTGGGTGCAGGCCCTGGGAGGAAGTGTGGAGGAGGGGGTTCAGGGTTGGGGTAGGGATTCAGGATGCAGGCTCCAGCTGGGCACTGCTTACTTCAGGTGGTTCTTGGGCAGTGGTGTACTGGGTCTAAGGCAAGCTTACCCCCGCTCTGTCACTACCCGCTCCAAAAGTGGCCGGCATGTCTAGCAGTCGTTCTTGCAGGGTGCCTAGGACAGAGGAAGATGGTTCTGCATACTACCTCCCTGTACATAGGCACTGCCCCCACATCTCCCATTGGCTGTGGTTCTCTGCTGCTGTCCAGTGGGAGCTGCGGAGATGGTGCCTTTAGGCAGGAGCAGCATGTGGAAGCCCCCTTAACCCCACTGTGCTTCCAGACTCTTAGTGGGCAATCTGGATACATGGTAAGTGTTAGAGTCTTACCGCCATATTTACCTGGTAACTGGTTAACCAGAGGGACCAGCCCAGCAGGAGCAGCCCTCTGCTCACTAAGGGCCTGGTTGGAGGAGCCCCTTGCTGGTGTCAAGCTGGCCGGCAGGACTCTGGCACAGGAGCCCCTGCTTGGACCCCAGCTGCTGTGCACCAGCCCTCCACTATAAATCAGTTAAAATTATATCATTTAACCAGTTAACTTTTTAAATGGGTATTTATATCCCAACTCCGACCACTGGATGGATGGCAAAAATTAGAGGAAATAACTTTTTTGTTATGTGCACCAATACTGAGGTAATATACAGATTTGTACTACTGGTAGAAACCAAAAACCAATATCTTTATAAAAAATTACAATAGGGATAATTATTCCAGCATGACAGGTTAGCCATTTTAGATCTCACTATTTAATTTCAAAGAATTAAATTTAAGCATAAGAGAGAGGTAAAATTTCTGAAATGCACAAATCAGTGAAAAAAAATCTAAAATCACACGCTTTGAAGCAAATAAGAGAAGCACGCCGCCACCACCACAAAGTATGTGTTGGATCAGGAGGTGAATGTGAAAGCCAAAGTGTGTTTGTGTGAGAGAGAGAGAGAGAGAGAGAGAGAGAGAGAGAGAGAGAGAGAGACACACACACACACACACACACACACACACACACACACACACACACACACACACACACACACACACACACACACACACACACACACACACACACACACACACACAGTGTGTGAGAGTGACAGATGTACATTGGTGCTTTAAGTATACTGAGCATGTTTAGACATAGGAGCAGCTGCTAGCAAGCTCCCTCCATTTCAAGACCTGTCATGTTCCCCACTCTCTGTGAAGATGGTCTACAAGGATGGGGGTAATGAGACACCCTGACATCAGTGCCCTCCTCCTCTGCCTCCCCAACCCTGCATAGCAAGCAGGAGGCTCCCGAGGGCTGTAGAAGCACAGTAGTGGTGGGAGAGACAGCTGAAGTGCTGGCCAAACCCATCAGGATCATCCATCAGGGGCCAGAAAATCTACCAGTAGATCCCACTCTCCTGGTTGGTGATCACTCTAGATCATCCCTGCCAGATGTCTATTCAACTTGCTCTTAAATATCTCCAGTGATGGAGATTCCACAAACTCTGTCGGCAATTTATTGCAGAGTTTAATCACCCTGACAGTTAGGAAGTTTTCCCTAATGGCCAACCTAAACCTTCCTTGCTGTAATTTATCAATCAGTATCAGGGGTGGGCCATAATTTTTTGCCAGGGGCCACTTTGGAGATTTTTGAAGTGGCCCCAGGCTGTATAGGAAGGGGCGAGGCATCGAGCAGAAGGGGCAGGGCCAAGATATTTCCGGGTTCCCCACCCCCAGACAGTGATTGGTCTGGGGGTGAGGGAGTGCCTTTGCCCCCAACCCATGTTCCCCCAAGGTGCCCATGCCCTTGCCGTGGGAAGAGACTTCCCTCACTCCCCTGCCCGTAGGCCAATTAGGGCCTGGGGATGGGAGAACATGCAAATTCTCCTCTGCTCTGCCCCCATCCCCTGTGAACAGTGCGCGGCGCTTCAAAGCGACACATGCTCATGGCAGGGCGGAAGGAGGCTTCACGCGCTCCCCCGCTCCCAGGCCAGTTAGGGTCTGGGGCGGGGAGCAAGAGAAGCCCCCTCCCGCCCTGCCAGGAGCACATGGCATTGCCAGGTGGGGGCAGAGCAGAGAAGGCTTCATGCGCTCCACCGGCCCTAATTGGCCTGGGGGTGGGGGAGTAGCAGGGCCTTCCTGGGCCAGATCCACTTGCTTGGTGGGCTGGATCCAGCCTGCGGAGGCCCTTTTGCCCACCCCTGATCAATATGGTCAGGAAAACTGAAGTATTGTACACTGATATTTTAATGATGTCAGAGAATCAAAGACTTGCTATAGCCAGAGTTTATAACAGAGGTTTCCAATGACAAAACCCAGAAAAGGAAGGCTACATTTCCCTGGTTCTGAAAAAGAAAAGAAACCAAAGAAAACAGCAGTTTTTGCCACTGTACATTTGTGGGCTTTTTTGTTTTATTTGTGTATTTGTACTGTGAACACTCTAGGGCAGTGTTTCCCAATTTTATTGGGCCACAGAACCCTTTTAACTCAAAAGAATTTTGCAGAACCCCTAATAACGGTCTTATATATGGAGCTGAAAAAGTAGACCACAAATAAGTAAGGATAATAATAAACAAATGCTAAACAAGGTCATGAGTTCAACATTTAGTTTAAGTGCACATATTTGAAAACAAAAATCACATTTAATATGTACAAAAAAAAAGCTAAAAAGCTAATATGCATTATATTGGCAGTTTTGAATGAGAAGAGTTGTTTTTCTTCTTTTCTTGGCAAATTCTTTTTATACAGCCTCTCTCCGACTTACGAACGGGTTACGGACCAAGCAATTGATTGTAACTCGGTTTGTTCGTAAGTCGGACCCCATAGAGTTACATGCGACCACGCTGTTCATAAGCGTGAATCGCGTTCATAACTCGGGGTCCACCATTTACGACAGCTTTGGTCGTAACTGCGAACGGTCGTAAGTCGACCGTTCCTAACTCGGGGACCGGCTGTTTTTGGTTTAATACTGGAAAGTTGGATTTGCATATCTAATGCAGCATTCAGTCGATTTCTGTATTTCGTTTTTGTTGCTGCATAATTCGAGAACTCAGTTTCATACAAGTATGTGCTGGTGAAGGGTAACAACTGACAAACTGCACGTCTTGATAAAGCTGAATATTCTTGACATAAGCCCAAAATGTAATCAGAGAAACTTCTGTGGAACACCATTTGGAAAACACTGCTCTAGGGACATTAAGTGTCTAATACTAGTTAGGCTGGCAAGACCACATATCAAGGATAAGATTTTAAACTCTGATTTGTTGAATGCTTTGTGTGGCATCTGGGGTAACTTTAAATTTACCATTCTTAAATTTGAACTTTCTATTTAGTTTGTGGATTTTGTCCAGGATAATGCACACACAAGTTATTTTTAAAATGAAGTGTAGGACAGTCTTCTCCATCACTGTCTTAAGATGACTGCTGAGAAGCATGAGGTAGGTAACATCTTATAGTACAGCGTTTCCCAAACTATGGGCCGCGGCCCAGTACCGGGCCACAGGAAAAAAAATACCAGGCCTGAGCGTGGCTGCCGGGAGGGGGGCGGGGTGGAGCGGGCTGAGAAGAGGTGTGTGGGGGGGGGGGGGGGGAACCAGCCGCCGGGAAGCAGGGTTGGGGGCAGCGGGGCTATCTGGCGGAGATCGGGGGGTGGGGGAGATCCGGAGGAGGAGGACGGGAGAACCAGCCTCCGGAAGCAGGGCTGGACGGGGGCAGCGGGGCTGGCCAGGGGAGAATCAGCTGGCTGGGAGGGGGGGGTCATCAGGGGGAGCGGGGGAGATCGGTGGGGGGCAGGGGAGAACCGGCCGCCGGAAGCAGGGCTAGATGGGGGAGATCGGGGGGTGGGGGGGGAGGGGAAAGCGAATCGGTCGGCGAGAAATGGGACTGACCCGGGCACACTAGTGAGTCCAGCCCCGGGGATTCCATTTCTCCCCCCCTCTCCCCCCAATACCCTCCCTCGAGTAGTTGTTAAGTACCTGACTGGTAGACACAATCACGCAGCGTGAGCACATCTACCAACCAGGCAGTTCGCAACTACGGACTGATACACCTAATAATAATAAAACTTACCTAATTAGAAAATACCAGACATTTTTTATGTCCGATATTTTCTCAATTTGTTTCCCGGACAGAACCCTCAAATACTGGACTGTCCAGTACAGAACCCCAACACCTGGTAACCCTACCCCTCCTTGTGCCCTCCCTCCTATCCAGATACCCTACCCCCAATCTGCTCCTGCTCCTGCCTCCTGGATTGCCTGTGCGGCACTGGGTCGCCCAAGCCCTGGCCCAGGCACGGAGGAGGATGCAGCCGGGTGAAACACTGAAAATTTATTCATTTTGAATTCTTTTTTTTATATGCGTTTATATTTTTGGGCTGCAAAAAACCGTACTAAAAAAACCAGGTTCCAACTAAAGTAAAAAGTTTGGAAAACCCTGGTCTAGCCAGCTTTTTATCCATCTTACAGTCTATTTATCTTATCCATATTCCCTTAACTTGCTGGCAAGAATATTGTGGGTGACCGTATCAAAAGCTTTGCTAAAGCTGGCATTGGGGGCTTTGGGAGGACCAGAAACAATTTACTTGAATATTCATCATTTGCTTAGTGAATATGCAAATATGCAAATGAATGTTACCGGTCCTCTAAAAGCTCGTGAATGGATTTACTGGTCCCCATGTCAAAAAGTTTGGGAACCCCTGTTCTAGTAGATTTTCCATCCTATAGGGCAGGGGTCTCAAACTCCTGGCCTATGGGCCATCTGTGGCTGGAGCATTTGCACAATCCAGCCCAGAACTCTGGGGGAGAGGGCTGTCCATTACTAGCCCCCAAGCCCTGCCCCTTCCTGCCATTGCCCCACACTTCTCCCCCTTCCTCCCCCCTCCCCAAGGCACCACGTCCCTGAGTAAGTGGCTTTGAGAATTTTTGGGGGGAGGGCGCTTGGCACTGTATGGTAGCAGTGGTTGTGCCTCCTTCTCCCCTGCTTCCAGTGGTGGCAGGAGCCGCAGGAGAAGCGGATCACACTGGGTGAGTACACTCGTTCCACTGCTCTCTGCTTCCCTGCGGCTCCTGCTAGCATGGGGGGGGGGGGAGCATGACTGCTGGATCCCCTGCCCCCCGTGATCCCTAAATCCGCATCTTCAGGGATGGGTTGCCATGAGGGGAAGGTCAGGGCAATAGTGGGAAGGGACAGGGGTGGGGGCTGGTAATGAACAACCCCTTTCCCCCCGGCTTGCTGGGAGTCCTGGGCCACATTGCGCAATTGGTGGGTCCGGGGATGGCTCGTGAGCTGGGTGTTTTGAGACCCCTGAAGTAGGGGCAGTACATATGCCCCTTTTGAAGGAAGCAAATGTAAATGATTATTTCTGGCTTGCAACTGCCGAGCTCTTAAATAGGGTTCGTCAGATGGAAAAGGAGAAGCTGAGAGAGGGGAAGCTATAGAGCAGGGGTGGCCAATCCGTTAAAGGCAAAGAGCCACAATAGTTGGGGGGGGGGGGGGAAGCGCAAAGGGCCGAGGGAAAAAGGTTGTCAGAAAAAAAAAGACACTGCCCCTTTAAACAAAACTCCGGGTGGCTTTTTGGTCACATCAGACTCCCGCTGGCTGGCATCATCTTGTCGGCACCATTTTGCTTCGCTGCGCCAGATGGTGAGCACAGAGGGGCGGTTTTTAGGGGCGCAGGGCTAGCTTTGCAAGCCACAGGCGAGGCTTTGTGAGCCGCGTTGTAAGGTGGGGGGAAGAGCCGTGGGTTGGCCAGCCCTGCTATAGAGTATACGGTTTTACTTAGCTTTCTTTGATAATCATACTCGGTGTTAAGTTTGTGTGCACCATAACTAATTTGTATTACAGGAGACCCTCACGATTTGCAAAATCACTATTTGCGATTTCATGTATTCTCAGATCTCTCCTGTCACCAAGCTTCACCCCTTCCTGTCATCACCCTGACCTCTTCACCTCATTTCATCCTGTTTTCTGGCCTTTGAGCCTGGGGGAGGGACGCGGCCTTGGGGACTACTGGAGAGGCCTGTTGCAGGGTGGTAGCAGTGGTCAGATTCTCTCCCCCCCTCCCTTCCCCCCCACACACACACCCTGCACTCACCGTGATGGCCGGGATATGCAACAGAGCATTCGCTCTACTTCCCCTTGTCCCCAATATTTATGGATTTTGCCATTTGCAGTGGTGTCAACAATGTATCTTGTGAATGGTGAGAGTTTCCTATATGTCAATTTACAATCAAGGGATAAAACGGAATCCACGATCATACAAAAAATGGGTTTAGCTATTGATTATTGTAATAAGGACCATTGGGAAATTTTAGATTGAATAACAATGCTGTTACGTTATGTCAAACACAGCTTTTTTATAGAGACTGAAACTTCGGACACTGATCTCATCAGTAACAGTAATAGATCCTTATTGGATATACCTTGATCATTTTCATAAGTGATAGGAATCAAACCAGTTCCCTAAGTTGACAGGCCTGCTTCTGCTTCCTAAGATGCTAAAACAGAGGGGAAAACTGTGAGAATGGCAAACTTGACTATGTAGGAGAGTAGTTTTCATTGAAAAAGGAGACCTGGAAATCAATCCTCCTTTTTTCTACCCTTCCAGTGTTCCCTGTAAGCTGAGCGCTTGTGTGGCTGCTCAGAAGAGATTCCAGTGCCACTCAGCTGATCAGCACAGTGCCCACTTCTAGGTTTTTATTTCTACTGGTGGTGCCCATTCACAGATGCTTCAATGCACATACAGTTTATTCTGCACAGAGATGGGAAAAGTCTGCACATGGCTGAAAAAGACTAGAGGGAACATTGGCTGAGGCCTGTAAAAAGAACAATATTGTAGTAAGTTGCAAGAACAGTATGCATAAAGTTGAATATAATTAATAAGATGTCTTCTTTTAAATAGAGAATCACAGCTGAGTGTGAAATAAACTGAATGTCATCTTGTAATTCAGAGCAGTTAAGCACTATTAAGGTACTGCCTCATTAGGCCATACTATGGGAGGAATATATATATATATATATATATATATATATATAACAACAGAAGGCATTATCTGTGTTACAGGTAATCTAGTTCCTCCATGTGCCTCTAAAAATCTGACACAACGTTTTGCAAATATAGTAGAGTCCCGATTATCCGACCTAAACGGGACTGACAGGTGGTCAGATTACCGAAAATGTCGGATGATAGGGACTCTACTGTAGCCGGCGCCGCTTGGTCCCCATCCCTGCCTGGCCCTGGCCCCTTCCCTCCCTGCAGCTCCCGGGCGCGGGCTGGGAGAATGGCCCCGCTCGCTGCCCCATCGCTTTCCTGGAGCCGCTGATGCCTCTCCTGCCGGCGCCGCTTCGTCCCCGGGAGCTGCAGGCATCAGCAGCTCTAGGAGAGTGACGGGGCAGCGAGCGGGATCATTCTCCCGGCCCGCACCCTGGAGCTGCTGATGCTGCTCCTGCCGGCGCCGCTTTGTCCCCAGGAGCTGCAGGGTCAGATAAAGCGGAATGTCAGATTACCGAAGGTCGGATAATCCAGACTCTACTGTCGAAGACAGCATGCTTTAATATCCAGAGGAGAATAGACATATATCATATAAACACAGTTTTCAGTTTGATATGAAGTACACTAGATGGACTAACATGAGTTTTCAGGAGAAGAGAATTTTTAAAATGTGCACCGTTAGTGGAAAAGGATATTTGGATAGTCAGATTCTAGCTTAATTTTTCTTGCTGTGAATGGACAGAGAGCAGTAGACATTGCCCTCAATAGAGTGACCTTACTAAGGGCCTGAAATGCTCTTGCTGGCAAACAGGAAGTTACTAATGCTTGTAACTACAGTTGGACCTTCCTGGTCCAGTATGCTCGGGACATGACCAGTCCTGGATGAGGAATTTTGCTGTACTAAGGGTGGTCATTTCTGCCCCTTCCCTTCTCCCCCAGCTGCCGGCCCCCTCCAGCCCTGGCCTGACCACTGTCCTCCCAGCTGGCTTCTCCCTCTTGTTGGCCCCACTTCCCTGTTCAGCCCCTGCTGCCATAGCAGGCAGCCCCACTGCCTCTGCTCGCTGGGTTCCCACTACTGCACCAGGGAGCTTCGTTGCCTGTGTGCGCACTGGGCTGCTGCTCCAGCGCCCAGCAGCCTTGCTGCCTCTGTGCACTGGGTTGCTGCTGCCGAGCCTGGCTCCTGCTGCTGCTCCGGGCAGCCCTGCAGCATTTGCGCCAGGCTCCCGCTGCTGCAGCCCTGCCACCATGTGTGTGGCTGCTGCTGCCCTGCCATGCTGCAGGGCTCCTGGGCGCTAGCCTTCCAGTGGGACTCTCATCCTGGAACATTCATAGTCATGCCAGACCAGAGAGGCCCGTTTAAGAGAGTTTCAGCTTGTGGTCAGCTGCCGTGTTCCATAGTCTGTTGATGGCTTTCAGAGTTTACTCTTTTCTCCCCTTCCTTCCCCCAAAAAAGGCTTTATTGAAGTTTAGCTTAATGATAACTATATGTGGGTCACTGTAGCAAGTTCTACATCTAGAAGAAAAGGGAATTTTATGAAGACTTTTATGAAGACTTAGGTGACTTATTTTTAAACCCACTCTTAACTACTGTGGAGATCTGGTTTTTCAGATGCAAGTCATGAAGAAAACATGGTAGTCCTACCTTGCAAACTATGTCAGTCTAAGTTATAAATCAGTAAACAGTTGCCTAAGATCAGACAATATTCTATTCTTTGAAGTCTTGCAGTACATTTTGTATGAAACACAATACATTGGTATACCTGTTACACCTTATATTTTCTTATCTGGGTTGAATTTTAGCCAACTAATTGTACTTCAAAGAATTACTGTACATAGGATAATAAAACTTTTTTGTTTAAAAAAAAAACCCAACCTTGCAAAGCTAGTGAGGCACTTTAGGAACAAGTGATTTTCAAATAATTTCTGCCCTTTTCCCCCTTTAATAAATAAATATACTGCTGTTTTGAGTTTATAAGGCTACAAATGGCCTTAAAAGCTTTAGGCTGGGACTTTGAAAGGAGACTTAGAGTTGAGATCCTAATTACTTTAGGCTCCTTTCAAATCTTAGTATTACAGTGTTTTGACAGCCACAATTTTTTTTTAAATAAGGTGTTGAGCTCCCATCTTTCATATAAACTAATTTTGTTGTGAATGGTGAGAAACATTCAGATTAATTTTTTATAATTAATAGTCAAAGCAGTTGTGGGTGAAAAAACTGTCTGTTCAATCCCCTTTTCAAATCCTTTCAAGGAAATGGATAGGGTTTTTTTCCTAAAATTTAATAACCATGATTAGATTGAAGATAACTTTAGCCATAAGCCTATAAAATAGAGTTCATGGAAATCCTGATATAACTTTTAACAGTCTTGTATGTTGGTTTATTTCTAATTCTGCATTCTTTAATTTCACAAGGGCCAACTGCTGGTAGAATGGATTAGTTTAAGTCTGTATAAGTTGAGTGTTAATTCTCAGGTAACTTAGTTCTAGATATGCAAGTTACGTGACCCAAACCAGAACTGCGACTCTTAAATGTGGATCTATTTATTTATTTATTTTATTTTCGTGTAGCAGAGAAAATCTAGTACTGTTTTCTATTTATAGAAGATCCTTTAACCAATTGGATGATTGATGACTGAACACTTCAGAATGTTTAACTCTTTCTAACCACTTAGCATTCTGTCATCTGATAGACCAATTATACATGAACTCATCTAGTGGGACTTGTGTACATGATTGTGAAGAATTATTTGGTCAGAATCGCACTCAAATAATTAAACTGTGATTTAAGGTATAATACTGAGTGTTAATTTGTTGGAGTTCTTTGTTTTTTGTTTTTGTTGTTGTCTGTGTAGTCTACAGGTCTGTTTTCCACAGCCCAGGAAGTCCTTTTCAAGTCCTTCCTTCAGGGTATGGTTTACTTAGCTTACACAATAAATTAGTTCAACATAGGGTTTGATACACAAATCCTGCCTTCTGCAAGCCTTTTCCCTTGTATCTTTTCCCCTTGCGCCAAGGCTTTCCCCAAGAGACCATTTGCTTTCTCTAGCTCTCCTTTCCAGCTGAACTAGGATCGTATCTCCGTTGGCGGATGGCTTATGAGAGACAGATGAGGCTGAAACTAACTCTCCTTGAAAAAAGTGTCATTGTGTTTCATGCTGTGTATGTGTGTATAGATATTACAACAAGTTTTAGTTGTGAAGTTTGAATGTCCCTAAGTACTAAGGAAGTAACCAGTAAAAATAAGGTGATTTCATTGTTTATAAATACAGGGGTAGGCTTATTTTCAGGTTAATGTCTTGGTGGTTCAGTAAAGCTGTATGGTGCTGTGAAGCTCCAGAATGGGGCCTATTCAGAAGATTTCAAAATATAGTGTCTTAAACACAAATCTTTTTGGAGTAGGAGTGCCTTTGATATCAAGAACATAAATGAGGAGCGCCAAGTTATACATTCTATTGACCTCTTTCCTCAAGTTTTGGCAAGATACCCACAATAATACTGCCTTTGAAATCCAGTATTTTTTTTAAAAAAATTAACCGACCCTTCAGGAAATATACACTCCTTACTTCTTTGATGTGATTCTTGACTTTGCACATAGCATCCATTCCCTAATATGTATCACACTCTTTTTCTGTCCCAGGCGAAACTTAATCCCTTATCCTCCAGTCATTTATCTCTCTATATATTTATAAAAACTTTTCCTGTGGGATGACAGTGATGTCAGCATGTCACTCTGCAACCCACAGGAAAAGTTTTTTCATCCTGCCATCCCCTCAGCTGTGCAGCTTCCCTTCTCCCTTCCCCCTGTCAGCCATGGGGGATGGGGAGAGACCAGAGCAGCCAGTGGATCCTCACCCCATCCAGGATTAGCGGCCCCAGCAGCACCAAGGAGAAGCACTCCTTCAGCAAGCAGCTGTTCTGGGGCCGGGCAAGGCAATTTAGGATCAGCCCACTTGCTCAGCAGTTTCATGAGCCAGGTGCTCAAGACCCTCTCCACCCTGTCGCACTACAGCACCGAGCGTGAGATGGTGCGGGCCTGCTGGAGGCAGCCCGCAGCCTGGGCAACTGCTTCTAGGCATAGCTGCTGCAGAGCCCCGAGCTGAAGCCACCACCCGAGGCGGTGGAGTTGAGGCAGGAGCCAGTGGCTGGGTTCATCCCACTGCGGAGGGAGTGAAGGGCGTGGGAGGGAGAAAACCCTGAGCTTCTCTTGCAGGGAAGATGTCTTATTCCTCTCCCATGGTTGGAGCACTAGCGTCAGCTTCCCGCTGCGGGGCTGGGAGCAGAGAGCCCTGAGTGGGAAAGAAGCACTTCCCACCCCGGGCTGAGGAAACAGCAGCCCGCTGTCTGGAGCCTTTCCCTGCACTCCCGTTGGCCAGAATCTGGCTAGTGGGAGTCTGAGCCTGATACCAGCGAGGGGCCTGAAGACAATTAAGTGCCCCCTATCCCTTCATGCCCAGACCCTGCCCCCCCCCCCAGCTCCCTCACTTACTCCTCCCCCCCCCCGTGCACAACTCCCCCCACCGTCCTCGCTAGGTACCCTGCCCCCAGCCCACTCCTGTCCCCATTCCCCTGGGCATACTTCCTGCCCCAGCCCGCTCCTGTCTTCTCCCTCTTGGCCAGACACCTACCTCTACCCTGCTTCTGCCCTGGACCCCCAGCTCCCTCCCTCACTGCCCTGCTGGGACCCCGCACCCCCAACTCCCTCACCTACCTGCTGAGATCCTGCTCCCTGACCCCAGCGTGCTCCTGCTCCCCCCCAGCCAGACACCCTGACCTCCGCTTGCTCCTGCACCCTACCTCATACCCAGACTTCGTACCATCAGCCCCTCCTGCACCTCCATCCTTATCCCACTTACTGGACAGCCCTGTCCCACGCACTCAACCCCTCATTTTTGGCCCCACCTCAGAGCCTAGGGGTCCCACAAAATCCACTAACCCTGAAACCCCAGAAGAGTTAATCTGTCCTGAGGCCTTGAAACTCAGTCCTTCTCCCTTCCCCAATGGGCTGGAGCATCAGGGAAGTGAGGTGTTTCAATTGGGGGCCACATCTCTGAGGGTTGGGGTTTTTTTGGAGGGGCATTTTTTCCCTTTTCACTTGTATGGTCCCCAACTGATTTTTCTGTGGGTCAGTGGCCTCCAATCCAAAAAAGTTATCTGGCTGGAGCGACCTGTCCCCAGCCCCGATCCTTGGGCAGGCCTTGTTGTCCAGCCCCCATTTGGCCACAGAAGAGGCTGGTGGTGGCCCCATTCCTGCTGCAGCACAGGTCGCAGGAGAGATCACAGTCTGGCTGTGGTAGACAGAGGGGGCTTGGTGAGCATAGCGCACATGGGGCATAGCCCCCTAGTATACATAATGAACTTTAAATCTGTGAGTTATCCAACTTAAATCCATAGGAATAGTTACAGCCTGAACCTGGGTTACTAGTATTAAAACGGGTAACAATAACCCTTGGATTTCTTTGTTTTCTTTGGTTTTTAAATAAGAATGTTGGCATGCAGCTGACTATACGATTAACCGATAAGCCCAGGCTTATCAGTTAATCTTGTCAACTACACTCATTTCTCCCTCTCCCCACCCCCACCTCTGTATCAAAGGCAGCAAGTGGGGGTGGAAGCTGATGCTGGGGGTGCCGGCTTAAAAGCCAGTTCCCCCCCAGCACTGGCTCCACGGTGCCGCCTGTCTCCACACTTTCCTCCCCCCCCCCCCCCCCCCCCGGCCTCCCCAGCACTGTTGCCTCTGTATCAGAGGCAGCAGGGCAGAAGGCAGCTGGTCTACGCAAGGAGCTGATTTTTGATACAGAGGCAGCAGCATAAGGTGGTAGGGGGCTCCCCAGGAGTGGGGCTGGGAGTGCACTGGCTGCCAATAACATATTGTGCAGTTACACATCTATTCAGTTAATCGCTATCTAACATCCCTAGTGGCTGTACAATCAAATTCTATTGTTTTTTTTATTCTGTTACCTGCCTACAGAAAACCTACTTGCATAAAGGAAAACTGATTTACTGAATATCTATACATAGAGTGCAGTGTACTCTCAAATGCACAAAGTAGATAAATTAATACAGTTATATACACTAAGATAAGAAGGGACTACTGTGATTGATCATCTAGCCTGGCCTGTATTACACAGGCTATAGAATGTCCCTAAAATTATTACTAGAGCATATTTTTTAGCAAAAACATAAAGTTGAGACACGACTTTATTTTGTTAAAAACAAGTTAAAATAATACAGAAGTATGATTTAAATAGTCAGTGTCCCTCTAACAAAGCTAACTTTGTAGAACTTTTAATGACACAGGGCAAAAAATGTGTATGTGTATACATTATTTTTTGTTAATAATTTGCAATTATAAATTAAGATAGAGAAAATATGCACAATATGAAAGTTTTGTTTAACCCCTCCCTCAAAAAACTAAGTGCTCTAAATCCATATTTTTGTTAAATTGTTAAAACATTTTTATTACTAAACTCCTTTTGGATAATCAATATATTAGAGTTCATTTTTTATTTTAATTGTTGGGAATAAGAAAAGGTTTTCTGAACGTCTTAGAGAATAGTAGGAGACTAATACTGCTATTTGTTGGTTATGACTTGGCATCTTGCCATGGCTGGTCCTAGCAGTGATTTTCTGTCACATAGAGGTTTCATTTGTGAGTTCCAAATAAAGAAAATTTTAAAAAGCAATAAAATATCTTGTTTCTTTTCCTTGTCACATTTCTCTTTTCACACTTTTCCTTCTTTTTACCTTTTTTGCAGTATTTTTTTCCAGTAGTTTCACCTGTTGGCATTTCTTCCAATTTTGTTTTGAATATGAGAGCCTTAATTTTTTATTCATTCTGTGCATTTCTTTGCTTCCCAACCAAAAATTGTTTTACAGCCTGATTGACACAACAGAACTATCTCTGTAGAAGGTTACTGACACTGCACTGATGTTACCGCTAGATGTCACTGTTGACCCATTGCGGGTAGTGATACAAATATATTGATAGACTTCTGTAGCATTATATGTACTGTCTTTTGTTGCTTCTGTCAGTCTTAATAATGCTAATATGCTGCTGCTTTATGTGAACTGGCTCAGAATTTATTTGGGGCTAATGCCTATAACGAGCTCATATCTCAAAAGATCCACTTGAGCTGAGCTTCATTCCTGGTGGCATGTATTTTATGCTTTCTTTGGGACCATGCCTTATGAAAATGGTTATATTTAACTTTTTAACAGGAATGAAATCTAAATAGCATTTATAAAATGGAAAAATATGAGTAAAAGCAAATAAATATGAAATATTGTACATAATGATGTATATCTTTCTTTTCAGACCAGAATCTGTAGAAGCTAGCCCTGTGGTAGTTGAAAAATCGAACAGTTATCCACACCAATTATATACCAGCAGTTCTCATCACTCTCACAGTTATATTGGTTTGCCTTATGCGGTAAGTTTAAAACTTTGAGTATTTGTGTGAGGTTTTAACTTTTTTAATCAGATAATTTTGAGGCACATTTAAAATTCCATATTGTATGTAGGCAGGAGGAAGGGGAGTCACTTTTAAAAGCCAGATATACAAAAAGACAAGCATGGTTTTTAAGAGTTCTGTTAAATGCTCTTTTACTGTTTTGTAATGCTCTGAATCTTAACTTTCCATTCCAGTTTTGTTCTTTTCTACTGAATAAACATGGGTTTGTTCAAATGAGTAGATGTATCTAGAGCAATGCTGATGTAGTAGTAGTAAAATCTAGTGTTTGCAACTAGTGCTTCTAGAACAGTGGGTTCCAACCTTTTAAAGCACAGGATAACTTTCTGACTTTAAATACAATCCAGGATCTACCTCAGACCCAAATACCCCTGCCCTACCTCCTTCCCTACCCCTTCTCTAAGGATCTGTCTTGCTCACTCAGTCCACCCTCCTTCCCCCATCCTCATTCACTTTCACTATGCTGGAGCAGGAGGTTTGGCTGCAGAGCAGTGCGGGCTCTAGTCTTGGGCCAAGGAGTTGGAGCAGAGGTGGGCAATAATTTTTTATGGGAGGCCACTCCAAGAATTTGAGAAGTGGTCAAGGGCCGCACTCTTTCAGGATATTAATAGTGGAGGTGTGGGATCTGGGATGGAGGTTGGGTGCAGAAGGGAGCTTGGTGTTAAGGAGGTAAGTTGTGACCAGGAGCACTGGACTGTGGTGCCGGGGGTTGGATTGTGACCTGGGGCAGAGAATTGAGGTACAGGAGGGGATGCAGGGATTTAGTCTGTGAGCTAGGGCAGGAGGGGACTGTGATTTGGGGCAGGGGATTGGAGTGCTAGATCTGGGAAGGGATATAGGTACAGGAGAGGGGCAGAAGATGTGGGTATGTGGAGTAGGGTCCAGGAGTGGGGGGCAGAGGGTATGGGAAGGGAGTGACTAGAGTACCAAAGGTAGGCTCTGCCTGGAGACTTACCAACCAGCGCTGTTTCTGAATCAGCCTCCCTGCCTGTCCTGCCCCCACACAGGCTGCAGCCATGTGCTCTGGTGACTGCCTGTTATTGAAACAGGCAGCTCCAATTGGCCAGAAACTGGCCAATGGGATTGTGCTGGGGACGGGAGCAGCTCCTAAAGTCCTCCCCCCTCTCCCCCCCCCCCACTTCCAGTTTTTAAAGAAAAACAGCTCCACAGCCGCATATCTGAGTGACGTGCAGGTGGGGCGAGGCAAGCGGGGAGCCTGCCTGGGGCTCCCGCAGCATCTGCCAGCCTGAACCTGTGGCTTGGCAGGCTGGATTTTGCCCAGGCCTGGGTTGGAGTGTGGGGAGGGGCTCCAGGCTGAGCCTGAGGCAAAGGGTTGGGGTACAGGAGGGGATTCTGGGAGAGAGTGTGGTTGCAGGAGGGGGTTCCGGGCTGGGGTAGGGATTCAGGATGCAGGCTCCAGCTGGGCACCACTTACTTCAGATGGTTCCTAGGCAGTGGTGTAGTGGGTCTAAGGCAAGCTTACCCCTGCCCTGGCTCTACCCCACTCCAAAAAGTGGCCGGCATGTCCAGCAGCAGCTCTTGTAGAGTGGAGGAAACAGAGACAGACAGTTCTGCACGCTACCCCCCGATGTCTCCCATTAGCTGTGGTTCTCTGCTCCGGGCCAGTGGAAGCTGTGGGGAATGTGCCTTCAGGCAGGAGCAGCATGTGGAAATCCCCTTAGCCCCACTGTGCTTCCAGACTTTTAATGGCCGATCTGGTTACGTGGTAAGTGTTAGTCTTACTGGCATACTTACCCAGTAACTGGTTAACCGGAGGGACCAGCCCTGTGTCCGCTAAGGGCCTGGTTGGAGGAGCCCCCTTCTGGTGTCGAGCTGGCCGTCAGGACTCTGACCACGGGGAGCGCCTTGCTTGGACCCCAGCTGCTCTGCACCAGCCCTCCGCTATTAACCAGTTAACTTTTTAAATGGGTATTTACATCCCAACTCCGACCACTGGATGGATGGCAAAAATTAGAGGAAATAACTTTTTTGTTATGTGCACCAGTATTGAAGTAACATAATGATTTGCACCACCAATAGAAACCAAAACCCTAAGTATCTTTATAAAAAATTATAATAGGGATAATTACTGCAGCATGACAGGTTAGCCATTTTAGAGCTCACTATTTAATTCAAAGAATTAAATGTAAGCATAAGAGAGAGGTAAAAATTCTGAAATGCACACATCAGTGAAAAATCTAAAATCACACGCTTTGAAGCAAGTAAGAGAAGCACACCACCACCGCAAAGTATGTGTTGGATCAGGAGGTGAATGTGAAAGCCAAAGTGTGTGAGTGACAGACAGACACACATACAGTGTGTGAGAGTGACTAGATGTGCATTGGCGCTTTAAGTATACTGAGCATGTTTAGACATAGGAGCAGCTGCTAGCAAGCGCCCTCCATTTCAAGACCTGTCATGTTCCCCACTCTGTGAAAATGGTCTACAGGGGTGGGGGTAATGAGACATCCTGACATCAGTGCCCTCCTCTGCCTCCCCAACCCTGCTTAGCAAGCAGGAGGCTCCCAAGGGCAGCTCTAGTGTAGAAGATTGGAGAGGCACAAGAGTAGGGGGAGGGACAGCTGAAGTGCTAGCCAAACCCATCAGGATCACCCATCAAAGGCTGAAAGATCTGCCAGTAGATCCCACTCTGCTGGTTGGTGGCCATTGTTATAGAATGATTTGATACTGATATTGGTACATAAATGGACATGGTTATTTTTCATGCTGGTTTATATCCCTTTTCTTGTTCATGTAAAGTTAAATGTAGATTTGGATATTTAGGCACCTGCATAAGTGGTCTTAGTTTAGAAAGTTTAATCTAAGCTCCTGGAATCACATCATTTTTAAAGTGTGCAGGGCATTATGGAGGTGTTTAAATGTGAATTTAGGAGCATCATTTTGGGCTTCTGCTTTTTGAATGTTTTCATTCTGACTATGAATTTGGAAACCTGACTTTGAAATAAAAGCAGATGTGGGAATCTGAGGAGTTTGAAAAATGGATAATGGTTACTGTGCAGATCCATGTCACGATAACTGTGGATTTTTCAAAAAATCATCTAGGACCATAACTATGGTGCTCGTCCTCCTCCAACACCTCCAGCATCTCCTCCTCCATCCGTTATTATCAGCAAGAATGAAGTAGGCATATTTACCACTCCGAATTTTGATGAAACTTCTAGTGCTACTACCATCAGCACATCAGAGGATGGAAGTTATGGAACTGATATTACCAGGTGCATTTGCGGTTTTACCCATGATGATGGATACATGATCTGTTGTGACAAATGCAGGTAAAATATTTTATATGAATTTAGATGGTAATATATAAAATATTAGCACACTAGTTACTGTACAGTATTTAGTTTGGTAAAATTAAACATTCTATCAGCAATTAATATTATGCGGAAAACTTGACAAGGAAATGTTAAGAGTGGGTTTTTTAAATGTTATGAGGACATTGCTATTAACCCCTGTTGAGATGGACTGACTAATTTACTAAAAAATATTTAAATGCAGTAGAAAAAATATTTTCTACTGCAACATTCACTTAGTTTCAGTGTAAAGAGGTACCTGCTTGTAGTTCGAATAACAACACTTATATATTTCTTATATTTTTCAAGTGCAGAAGGAGCATTTTCTAGAGAATAAATATGGCTGAGGGAGCAGTGAGAATCAAGAAACAACTATTGGGATGGAAATTCAGAGAGACTAGTTGGATGTAAAATTAGTCAGGTAGTGGGTCTGGGATGGGGTAGGGCAATCATTCAAAAGTCAATTTGTGTGTTGCTTTAGGGACAGCACAAGCCACATAGCAAATGATTTTGGAAATATGCTGCTTTTTTGAGTAGATGCAACCATGTATTCCCCTTTGATATTTAAGCCCAGCACAAAGGAGCTGGAGGATTTTGCCTGTCAGTGTTCATAGAGGGGCAGTGCTTATACAGTAAAACTCCGATAGTCCGGCATCCAGCTGTTCGGCACTCCCGGTACTCCTGGCATCAAAATGCCAAGCGCTCCTGACCAGCTGATTAAAAATCCTGCTGCTCAGCACACGTGCTGGCTGTAACCAGACAGAGCATAAGGTTGGGGGAGGGGGGAGAGGGGGATCGTGTTACAGTATGGAGAAGAGCGTTTTGCTTCAGGGAAGGGGAAAGCGGAGGGGAGGAGGAGGAGGACCAGGTTACAGCACAGAGGAGACTGGAAGAGGAAAGGGGAGGGGAGAGGGAGGAGATTGTGTCCTGGCCAGCTGTTAAGCCATGCACCTGTACTGGACCTCCCGATTCTCCGGCAAATCTGATAATCCGGCACCACCTAGGTCCAGAAGGTGCTGGATTATCGGAAGTCTACTGTACTTTGTGGAACTGATGGCTATGTGAGATGGTGATGCCTAGACCCTCGTCAGTTCCTCTTACCACCCATGGCTAGAGTCAAAGCTCTGTGTGGTTTTCACATCAGAATCCCTCTATTTTAGTGGCTTTTCTAGTTGTATATAATTTAGTACCCTTAGTACAATGCTAGCTTAGTTAAGTATTTCCCTAGTGATGCTCTCACCGGGTTTTAAATATGGTCTGTCACATGGGGGGGAGGGGGGTGCGATTCCCATTAGGGATGTAATAGTGTAGTCGATTAACTGATATGCAAAAGCTTATTGGTTAATGCTATAGACTACACGCATTTCCCCCTCCCCCCGTAAATTTTTTAGCAAGCTCAGCCCGGCTCAGTCGTGGCTTGCGACAGGTCTGAGACCTACCCTGCTGTAGCTCTGTATTTAAAGTGTATTAGGAGCCTGGGAGGCATGCAACCTGGCTCAGTTCCAGCTTGCGCTGGGTCTGGTAGCTCCGACCCCCCCTGGAGGGGGCTGCTGTCACCCCACACCCTACAGGGCGACAGGCAGCCGATCCGCAAGGGGAGCTGGTTTTTAAATAGGCTCCCCTTGTGGGCCAACACTCACCTGGCAATTTGTGCTGCTGCCCCTGATACAGAGGTAGTAGCATGGAGTGGCAGGAGGCTCTTCAGGGTTGAGGCTGGAGCGCCCTGGCTGCCGTCTGTGCCCTCAGGTACTATAGAATAGTTGAGTAACCGATAAGAATTCATGAGGTTACTTGACTATTCAATTAACCGATATTTAACATGCCTAATTCCCAGCAGTCATCCCAACATGGTACTTTTTGTGCTTAGATGAAGACTACATCAAGGAGTGATGTTCCATTTGCAGATCATTCACTGATCAGACTCAGAGCATGTTGTCATGGGGGCATATCTCAGGAAATAAAAAATCCATGACTGGATGACTGGTTACTGAGTGGGCAGGTTCAGAGAGCAAGCCCTTTCTCAGATCTACACTATACTTGCGTAACCATATGGATCCCATTCTAAATACTGGAAAGTCAACTTGTGGTTCCCACTCAGAAAATCAAGTTTATTGGGTCCAAATAGATTCAGTGAGTTCAAGAGTATTTCTGCTGATGGAGTGTTTTCAGGTGATATGAGTTTTTGCCTCAGTCAGTTTGCAGTCTCAGCCTTCCTACACAGTTTCGACGTGCTGGGGGCTCTTGGGCCACATGTCCACTTGCACGCAGGTGATCCAGTTTGCAATATTGTGCCTTCACCCCCTCCACATGTGGCTTAGGATTATTTACTATCCAGCTCTTTACCCCCTGAACAGATTGATCTGTGTTCCTCAGTTGTTCATAGACTCCTTGAAGTGGTGGACATTGTCCAGGTAACATTTGCCAGGGTGTTCCTTTCATCCAGCCCTTGCTAACTAGATCTGCTGTCACCGATGCCTCCCTAATGGCTTGGGAAGTGCACCTGGCAAGGTCTGTGATCAGAGCAGGAGTCCTCCCTGCATATCAACATGGTGGCACTTCGGGCCATCAACAGTTCATGTCTTGCTTTTCTGTACTGTTTCAGTAGTTCACATGTTTACTGATAATATCACTACAATGTATTACATGAATAAGAATAGGCAGCACCGCATGGAGCCCGGGGTCAGCTGGAGACTCTGACCCCAGGCTCCATGTAGGCTCTTCCGCTTTGAAATGCACAAGAACCCCCGCTGGGGACTCTTGTACATTTCAAAGCTGGCATACCGCAGCAGCCTGGGGCCAGTGGGAAGTTCTGCTGATGCAGGGCTTCCGCTTTGAATGCACAAGAGCCCGGGGACTTTTGTGCATTTCAAAGCGGAAGCGCTCGCGTGGAGCCTGGAGTCAGTGGGACTTCCTGCTGGCCCGGGCTGCACGCGGAGTTCCAACTTAGAAATGCACAAGAGCCCCCATTGGGGCTCTTGTACATTTCAAAGGAGGAATACGGAAGTGCTTATTGACTAGATGAGTAGTAAATTAATCAGTATTTAACATCCTTAATAGCTAACCACTTGCCAGGTTTCCAGAGTCATCTTGCAGACCACCTCAGTAGGAATTTTTTCCTGTGTCATGAGTAGGCTGAAGACAAGTGTCCCCCAAGTCATCTTTGCATCTGTGGGCATTCTGATGATCAGTTTGTTTGCTATGAAGAGCCACAGGAAATTACACCTGTTCTGCTCTCAAGGGGACCTTAGCTTGGGCTCTTATCCAACCCTTTCTATGTTAGCTGGTACTTGGCTTTCATGTACAATTTTCCCCACTCTCAATAATCTTCAGAGGTTATTCTCAAAATGAAGGCACATTAGGCCAAGCTCATTCTCATTTCCCAGTGTAGCAGAGGTGGTGCTGGTTCTGTGACTTTTGTTCTGTCAGTTCAACCTGCCGTGCCCCTTACTTTCCAATTCAGCCTATTCACACAGAATTACAGTCACCTATTGCATCCCATGCCTGCATCTTATGGTGTGGCTACTTCATGGCTAGAAGAGCAGTGTTTGTTGCCTGTCTAGAACAGGGGTCGGCAACCAGTGCCTTGCAAGGCAAATACGGCTTGCGAGGGAACAAAATATGTCTCTTTGAGGAGCTACTGGCAGGTCTCTAAGGTGCGTGCCTAATCCTGCCCACCTCCTCCCGCAGCAGCATTTCCATTCCTTGCATGTGGAAGGTAAGGTGCTGCAGTTGGTGGGAGAGTGCGGGGCCAGGGCTATGTGGTGGCTGCCTGGCTGCTTCCAGGGTGGGTTGCATGGCAGGCAGCTGCCGGAGCTGAAGCCAAGCTGAGGTGTGGCTGCTCCAGGGGCCGGGGCCTGAGTACATTCTGCCCCTGCCCCTGGAGCAGCTATACTGCAGCCCAGGCTCCAGCTCCGGCAGTCGCCATGGGGCCGGCTGAGCCATATGGCAGGCTGCTGCCCCGTGTACCATAGCTGCCCGGCACATGGTGCAACTGCCCGCCATGCGGCTTTGGCCCCAGTTTCAGCCCTTCCCCAGAACACATGAGGGGGGAGGACATGCCGGGGGGGCTGTAAACTGTGGCCTCCACCCATCCCATGGTATGCTGGGGGAGGACCCTCAAATTGCGATTTGGTAGCCTCTGCCCCCAGGACAAATTAGGGGACCATGAACCACGGCCTGGAAGCCTCCCCACCTCCATGAGACGCTGTCCTGTTTCCTAAACCCCCTCTGCATTAAGCTCCGCCACATACCCAATCCCCTGCACCCCCCATCTCCTTCCGACAGGCCCCCCATACTTCCCAGTCCCCTGCTGTCACTGCTGCACTTCCATCCCCTGCCATGAGTCTCTCAGCCAATGCTCTCATTCCTGCACCCCTGCCCTAGCCCCTCAAATCCTGTCCTGACTCTTGTAGCCACCGCCCCTTACCCTTGAGCCTGTCTGCACATCCAAACCCTTTCCCTGAGGACCCCCCCTTCTCCAACTCCAGTGCTCCCCACCCTCTGCCCTAAGCCCCACACACACCCAAACCCCTGCTCTGATTCCTGCATTCTTATATGGTTCTTTGTAGACCACTTGTTCTGAATTTTGATGTAGTTTGACTCTTTGGTTTGAAAATGTTGCTGGCCCCGGTCTAGAAGATACTATTCAAAATTAGAATAACTATCAGAATGGCCTAGTCAGCAAAATGGAAGCTGTTTTTTATGTTGTTGGGCCCTGGAATTCAACCGATAGGCTTCTATCCAGGACATCTTGGGGAACCTGCTATACTTTCAGTTGTCACAACTTGTGCTTCTTCGAGAGAGATGTCCCCGTGGGTGCTCCACATTAGGTCGGTGCACTGCCTCAGAGCGGAGATTTTGCAGCAGTTAGGCTGCAGGCATCGCGCATGCGCGAGCCCTCCCTCCCATTCCTCAGTTCCTTCTCTACCACCTCCGGCTACAGACGGACTCAGCAGTGCTCCCTACCTTCTTCGCATCTAGATGACTGTACTTCTTAAAACCAGTAAAATTCATCATAGTAGTTAATTAGTTTAAATACTTAATTAGTCAATTACATAATTTAAAAAAATCTAGATTAGTATAAGGGTTGTTTTTCTTTTTCTCCCAGTTAATCCCTTCCTGCAGTCTCTGACTGTTTCTACAGGTATGCCTGGCTGACCGGGGTTTAAGCACTGTACCTCAAGTATAGAGCCTATCCTGATATCGGATGGTCTCCCACAATGCGTCCACTGCCTCAAAGAGCAGCATAACACTCAGAAATGCCCTCGTTGTGCAAACCTAGAATCGTGGGCACAGAAAGACAGAGACCTCTGGCTTCAGTTATTTTTATTGGAAAACTCGTTTAGACCAGCCTCTGGTCCAGGTCAGCACCCCAGGAATTTAAGCAGCGGGGATCCAGAAAGCCGTCCAAAACCAAAAAAACAAACAAACAAAACCCCCGACCTTCCTCAGGGGGCTTCAGCACCAAAGCAGCCGTCACCCTCATGGCCGGTGCTGAGAGCAGTGCCGGCACCTCGCAGCAGCACTTCTGACGCCGATGGTGTCTTTGGAGACCCCATCAGGGATGAACAGCGCGTATGTGCTAAATCGTGCTCTGAAGTGACAGGCTTCAAGTTGCCTGCCTCATTAGCTGCAGCACCATCCTGCAATGATACAGTCTTTCCAACGCAGCATGAGAACGTGGCACCAATCATGTTAACAAGCGCCTTAGCTGCCACCACAGAGGCACTTCATGTGGCACAATTGTCCTAGGCACCGAGGCATGATTCAGTGCCTCAGCCTCGGTGTCTCCCACTACGGCATCAACAGCAACTGTTGGGCATTGCACTCAACACAGAGACTTATTAGTCTCATCTACTTTTAACTCACCATTTTTACAAGCTGAGCGCTCTCTACTATGTTCACATCACAGAAATCACTCTCTCAGGAAAAAAAAATTCATCAGAATCTGATGACTACTTCTCTATGGGTTTTTTTTCACCAGAGAATTCTCCTTACACAGCTCAGAGTATTTACTCTTCCAGATTGGGAATATGCCTTCAAATTATGGCAATCCCTGAGTATCTCCACCTGAGTGTTACCCCTACTGCCAATACTGGTATAACTGGCAATATTTTCACAAACACCAGCATAGCCAGAAATGACACAGAGTGCAATATTCCCCCTCCAAACAAATGCAAGAAGGGGATCCACTCACATAGGAGGCACTACCTCCTCCTGACCCAAATAACTTTCCTACATTGGAGGGAGGTCTCTGGCCCCAGCTTCAATGATTTCAGATGATGCTATGCATTTCCATGGCCTTTTTAAACATGTAGTTGTGGAATTAAACATTCCACTCCATGAGGCTGTGGAAAATCAGCACAAGCTAACAAACAGACTGCACTCAGTACCACCATCATAAATACCATTGCCAATTAATCCAACAATAATGCAACCAGCAAAGAAGGTTTAGCAAACTCCGGCGTCAGTCTCTTTGATGGCTAAGAGAACCGGTAAGAAATATTATGTCCCACCCAAGGGTTCTGAATTTTTTTCTCACCCAGCACCAAATTCCCTCATGATGGAGGCTGCACAACTAAAATCCAAGCAGCAACAATACTGGTCTACCCCATTGGACCACGGTAGCAAAAGGCTCTGTGCATTCCGGCACGAGATATATATGCCTTCTTCTTTATAATTTCACATTTTGAATTATGGAGTTTTATTGAGTAAATATGATTACAGAAATAACACAATTGCAAATCAGCATTATAGGCCACCTTAGATGCTGCTGACACGGCTGCATGTACTACAGCAACAATTGTAGTAATGAGGAGGACATCATGGTTTAGCTCCACTCCATTCTTCAGGGAGATTCAATCTGCAGTAGAAGATCTGTCTTTTGATGGCCAGTTGTTTTCAGCTAACATCAACGAAATTCTCCATTCCATGAAAGCTTTGGTCTTTGGGGATCCACAACCAAGCACCTAGAAGAAGGCAATATAGGTATCGGCCCTACCTGAGACCTCGATATCCCCCATATTCACAGTGCTACAGTAGACAAGACCAGCAGCAACAGAACAAAGGCAGAGGCAAAAACCAACGACGATGCCCTTCCTCTACCAATTCCCAACAGTCGCAGCAGTCCAACAAGCAAACTTAATCATCAGATCGAGGATCTGGAGAGCCTCTCACCTATTCCAACACCATCGACGCAAGAAAATCTCTTCCAGTATCGATAGTTGCCCTTCTTCAACAACTGTCAACGTATAACCTCTGATAGATGGCTCTTGCAGATAATTGGAAAACGCTACCTTATTCCCTTTGTGTCCATTCCCTGTTTGCACCCCTCCCTTCTCTGAGCCTTTTCAGGGACCACTATCAGGGATCCTTCTTCAACAAGAAGTAGAGCACCTCTTACACATAAAGGCGATTGAACCAGTCCCCGCACAGTTTAGGGACAAGGGGTTCTACTCCCATTACTACTTGACTGAAAAAAGGTCAGAGAGCTGGAGGCCCATTCTAGACCTTTGAGCCCTCAATAAATTCATTCAGAAACAAAATTCAAGATGGTAACGCTTGCTACCATATTACTGACGTTGAAACAGGATGATTGGTTCTCCTCCCTCGACTTGCAAGATGCATACTTTCACATTACCATCCACCCTACTCACAGGCGTTTTTTGTTTTTCTTCGTTTTGTTGTAGATTTTCAACACTACCAATACAAAGTGCTTCCATTCAGACTCTCTACAGCCCTGAGGGCCTTCTCAAAGGCGCTGGTGGTTGTCACAGCGTCCCTGAGGAAACAGTTATCATATTTTCCTTAGCTAGATGACTGCCTCCTCAAGCCACACTCACACAACGATTCCTGACATTCTCTGTCTCTATTCCAACACCTGGGCCTTCAGGTGAACGAAACCAAATCAAGTGTCAGAGGGGTAGCCGTGTTAGTCTGGATCTGCAAAAGCGACAAGGAGTCCTGTAGCACCTTGTAGACTAACAGATGTATTGGAGCATAAGCTTTCGTGGGCAAAGACCCACTTTGTAAGATGCATGTAGTGGGAATTTCCAGAGGCAAGTATAAATATGCAGGCAAGAATCAGGCTGAATTTACCTCTTATCTCTAGCCTGATTCTTGCCTGCATATTTATACTTGCCTCTGGAAATTCCCACTACATGCATCTTACAAAGTGGGTCTTTGCCCACGAAAGCTTATGCTCCAATACATCTGTTAGTCTATAAGGTGCTACAGGAAACCAAATCAGTGCTTTCTCCTACACGACACATACAGCTTATATCATGCCTCGATTTGACAATGGCCACTGCATCCCTGCCTACAGACCATCTCTAAAAAATTGTGGCCTCTGTAAATATCTTATGATCCAGCCCCCGCACAACAGCACTCAAATGCCTTCGGCTGGTGGGACACATGGCAGCGTTCAACTTCATAGTCAGCAATGCGCATCTGCACGTGAGATGTTTACAGAGCTGGCTAGGACAGTTGTACAAACCAATGTCCATCTGCTATCCAAATCCCTAGCCCTTCC
This sequence comes from Pelochelys cantorii, assembly GCA_032595735.1. Taxonomy (NCBI): domain Eukaryota; kingdom Metazoa; phylum Chordata; order Testudines; family Trionychidae; genus Pelochelys; species Pelochelys cantorii. The sequence continues at coordinate 322,511,848 of CM064326.1, read as the reverse complement.
AGAGATAGCAAAAGAATCCTTTTGCTGGTGGCTGAGCCCAGGGAACCTTGGTTCTGGAGTCCCCTTCCACCCAGCAGAGCCATCTATCTCCATGATGACAGATGCATCTTGTACAGGATGGGGAGCCCACTTACGACATCATACCTGCCAGGGCCTGCGGTCCAGCACCAACAAGAGCTTGCACATAAACGTTCTAGAACTTCGGGCAGTCAGGAATGCATGAGTCAAATTCTTCCCATTCATGGCCAGCAGGCACGTCAGTCTGTACATAGACAACGTCACAGCAATGTTTTACATAAATTGCCACAGCGGAGCCCAATCTCAATCACTTTGCACAGAGGCCATAGCACTTTGGAACTGGTGCCTGAAATACAATACAATTATCATCACAGTGCATTTTTCAGACACCCTGAATACAACTGCAGATGCACTCAGCAGAGCCCTCCTGGTCCAACATGAGTGGCAAATGAACCCGCACACATTGACGGACATCTTCACCCTGCGGGGTCACCCTACCATAGATGTGTTTGCCACACAGTCTAACAGCCAATGCCCCCTATTCTGCTCCAGGGCGGGAATAGGCAAGGGATCAGTGGGAGATGCCTTCCTCATCGCATGGACATCTCACCTATTCTACGCGTTTCCTCCTATACCCCTATTGAACAGAATAGTTCACAAGGCAAGGAGGGACAGGGCTCATCTCATACTTATAGCACCATCATGGCCGCGGCAGCCATGTTTTTTTCCTTGGCTAGTGGTGATGTCCTGTGTTCCACCGATCCACTTACCTTGCATGAGGGATCTCCTTTACCCAGGTTCCCCACAATGGCCATCTGAACCTCCACTCACTACAACTGAAGGCGTGGTTCCTCAATGGTTCTCTGACCTACAGTTGACCTGTTCACAGCAAGTATGAACAGTCCTTCTACACAGTAGGGCTCAGAGCACCCGCAAGACTTTCCTTCAGAAATGGAAAAGATTCTCAACGTGGTGTTCTTGTCACCAGCTGGCTCCTTCAACATCCTCCTTACCTACCATTCTCCACTATCTTCTTCACCTTAAACAAGCGGTCCTTGCAGTAAGTTCCGTTAAAGTTCACCTTGCAGCTATTACTACATTCCACTCTAAGGTAGACAACTCATCCATATTTGCTCATTCACTCACCAAGAGGTTCTTAAAGGACCTACTGGATAAAGTGCCTGCTATCAGTCCACCAATGCAACTGGGAGACCTGCAGTTAGTATTGGATGCTTTTACTAGACACCTGTCAAATTAATGGTGACCACCTCGTTATTACAGTTGGCCATGAAAACTGTTTTTCCTTGTAGCTATTACCTCAGCTAGACATCTAGGAGAGATCACAGCCCTAATGGCGGATCCCCCATACGTGGCCTTTTTTAAAGACAAGGTCATGTTACGTATCCATCCCAAATTCCTCCCCAAAGTACACTCATTCTTCCACATCAGCCAGACAATATACCTTCCCACCTTTGTCCCCAAACCACAGGCCAACTCTTTCAAGATGAAAATGCATACTCTTGATCTGCGCAGAGTGCTATCTTTTTTACCTGCAGCAAACAAGATCATTCCGATTGTCCCCCATACTATTTGGTTCAATAGCAAACCGCAATAAGGGCCGGGCTGTCTCATCACAGAGACTTTCCCATTGGATCTCAGATTGCATCAAACTTTGCTGCACACAGTCAAATGTGCAGCCTCCACAGAGCATAAGGGCACACTCAACCAGAGCCCTGGCTACCTCGATAGCCTTCCTCCATAAAGTACACATAAGAGACATCCACACAGTTGCCACGTGATCCTCTAACAACACATTTGCAAAGCACTATGCACTTACGCAGGAACTCTTTTTTCCAAACTGAAACTGACTAAGGAGGTTCTTTCCACCACTTTTCTGCCAGATCCAAAGTCCCTACCTCCCTAAAGGGAAATTGCTTTGTAGTCACCTAATGTGGAGCACCCACAGGGACACTCATCTTGAAGAATGTCAGCTACTATTGAGGTAGGTAATCTCCTCTTAATTAGTTGAAAGTGTGTCTGGCAGTGATATTGTTTCATTCCCGTATACAGAGAAGATTGATTTTTCTCCAGTAACATGGTAGAAAATTTCTTAAAAGGGCGACTTTAGTCTCCATCCTTTGTCTGAGAACTGGTTCTTCTCTTGGAACTTAACGTGATCCTAATGGCTTTCGTGGGACCTCCTTTCAAGACCATGACATCTTGTCTGTTTTCATTTTTGTGGCTGGAAACTGCATTCCTGGTAGCAATAATATCCAGAAGAAGACTTTGTGAGTTGCAGGCTCTGATGGTCGGGCCACCTCATACACAGTCTCTAAGGGCAATGATGTTAGACAATAAATTGTGGGGTGATTGTAAAGTGTCTTCTCAGTTTCATTGGAACCAGGTGGTGTATTTGTATTCTCTCTTAAACCACTTTCATCTCTGGAGGAACAGTGTGTCTCCATACATTAGATGACAGATGATGGTCTAACCTTTTGTATGGACAGGACTAAAGAGTTTCATGCTTTGCCTACTTGTATCATATGCAGATTGTATAATGTGTCAAGTGATCCTTTCACAGACTCTCTTAATGAATAAAAAAAATCCTGTATCAAGAGTATATCTGAAATAGCTTCAGTTATGTCCCCATAGCAGCTCATTCTCTGATAGATAAAGCAATTTCATTAGTGTTTCTTAGTGATATCACAATACTGGACATTTTCAAGGTTGCTACATGGTCATCTATATATTTATGAACCATTATGTTTTTACTGCATCTTTAAAGGCAGATGCAAGTTTTGGTAGGGCAGTCCTGCAATCCATATTTAGGTAGATTCTAAGCCCTGCTTCTTGGAGTGGGTACTGCTTATGAGTTACCTAAATGGAATACATGGCTGCATCCTTTTGAAGAAGAAATGGTCACTTAAGGTAACTGGTTCTTTGAGATCATGCAGATGTTTATTCCACCTCTGAGAGACTTTTTTTCCGCTCCATTTATTGTCAACAAAAGAGCTAGTGCTAGGGGAGCCAAGAGCCTTCACGGGCCCCTGGACAAGGTGGTGGGCCCCAGCATTGCAATCCCAGAAGGGGTGGGGCCGGGGCCATGAGCGTGCCATGACAGCCCTCCCACAATCTTCAGTGCTGCGCCGAGTGGTGCTCTGGTGGTGTTTTAAAGGGCCTGAGGCTCCAGCTACTATCCCTGCTGCAGTAGCAGCAGTGGTGGCCAGGAGCTCCAGTCCCTTTTGAGTCACTGGGCCCTGGTCAGTTGCTTTCCCTGTCCTCCTTTTGGCAGGCCTAGCCAGTTCAGACACTCTGCTGTTTGTTTTTGTCATCAGACTGGCTTCTGTCAGTATCCTACAATGCCTGCCCTGGTCACTCTCCTCAGTATTTTAATCTCTGCTGCTCTGCAGGCATACACCCCACACTTTCAAAGCTCAGGGAAGTATCTCTCAGCTGAGTGTGCTGCCTGCTTTGGGAAACGAGCAAATAATTGGAATGCTCCTGTTCTGCCCCGCACTAAAAACACAGTGGCAGGAAGACTACTGCTACGGGAGGAGGAGGAAGACAGACTGCTCAGCTGCTTTGACTTTTCTCGGCATGGAGAGTTCACTCAGCAGGCATGGTGCTGCTCTCTACAGCTGAGGAGGCTGTCTAGGAGAACTCAGAGGGAATCCCAAGATGCATAGCAATCAGCTCCGCCTTCCCACAACACTACCCTGTGGGATACATATCCACAGTGCATTGCTCACACTGTTGATGATGCCTCCAGTGTGGACATGATCTCTTTGGCAGAAGGAGCAGGTGTGAATATCCTCTGGCAATACTGTTTTATCAGTGTTTGGGTGTTGACATAAGTTTTGTCAACAAAACTTAGTAGTCTAGACAAGGCCTTAGTTTTTGGGCATTCGGTGTGAAAGAACTTAGGGGGCGGTAACTAGGGTTCCACCGTCTCATAGAGCCAGGGGAAGTGCAAGAGCTAACTTCTGTGGGTATAGCTAGGCAAAATTCTCCTGTTCCAATGGGCTTGATGAACACACACTTAAGTATAATAGATGTCTGCATCATATCTTAATGTAACTGAAATTCTTTAAGTAACTATTTCTTTTGAATTGTATGTGTCCAGTGTGCCATAGTCACTAAAGAAGTGTCAATCTTAAATGCATTCATTTTAGAAGACTATACATGGATTCTTTTTTTCCAGTGTTTGGCAGCACATTGACTGCATGGGTATCGACAGGCAGCATATTCCTGATATATATTTGTGTGAACGTTGTCAACCTAGGTGAGTAGCAAATGGCTAATAGTATGTGCTTACTATTTTAAACTGCAAGTAGGCTATTTACATAATATAAAATGAATAAAAGTTGCCTTTTAAATATGCTAATTTTATTAAAAGTGAGTCTGTCACAAAGTAGCAAGCAGGTTTTTGTGTTATGAATAAACATACCAAGCAGGTAAACAATTAAAATTCTCTTAAGTATTAAGCAGAAGACTTGAAAGAGAATTGCATTTGTTGCTAGATCATCTGAAAGTAAAACAACTAATTAGATACCTTTATTCACTGTTAATTCTTTGCTTCAGTCTTCATTACAGAGAGTGTAGTGGGAAAATACCTTCTCTTTTCAGGTAATAAAATCAGACACTACCAAACTGAGGCTTTCAGAGGAGATGCTGGGGAAATTGATGAATCAAAGTGTAACCAAATCACTAGGATTAGATAGCAAAAAGCTAACAATCAGTAACCATTATGAAATTGTATTAATTACCTGGAGGATAGCAAATGTTAAGAACTACCTTTACCAAGGGACCTGCTTGATATGATTCTATACCTGTTTGATGTCATGGTGATTCTTTGGATGCTTGCTTATATATATTTCAATTAGGTGTGCTGCATGCATTGCTGCTGTAAAGTTTTACCCTAGCTGCTACCTGTTGGATTGGCTGTGGAGCCACCTAGAGTGGCGCTGGTGCAGTGTCCTAAATATGACTTTGCTGACCCAGCCACCCCACTGTTCCTTCTTACTGCCTGTGACGGCTGTTGGAACTGTGACTCTCTTGCATTGCAAGCACCATGTGTCCCTAGTGTTTAGAGTTAGTTTGGCAATAATTAATAATTAGCAACTAGTTATAATTTATAGCAGCCAGAGCAAAGGGGTTTCTCCCCTCTTGCCTGTGTTCTCTCTGGGACCTGGGCCATGCCAAGGTGCCAGGGATTCAAGCCCCTGCAGCTTTTGCCAGAAGTCCATGCCGACGAGTGACCTCCCACGACTCCTGTCTTTGGTGCCTGGGGAAAGTTCACCAAACAGATAAGTGTAAGATCTGCAAGGCCTTCAAACCTTGGACCAGAAAGGAGCGGGACTTTTTTCAAAAGCGGCTCCTCAGGGAGTCCACCTTGCAGCTGCAAAGCCAAAACATAGCTTCAAATGCTTTGATGCGTAGCGCACCACCTTCGGTCCCGGTCCTGGCACCAAAAAAGGATGCTCGGCACCAGTGATCACTAAAACCCTCTGCCTGGTGATGGTTTCACTTTCCGGCACAGCCTTTTAAAATGGCTGGGTCCTTGGCAGTCCCCTGAGGCCCAAAGGTGCTGAGTTCCGCATGCGTCCCGAGTCCAAACATCTTGGATTCCTCAAGGGGGGGGGGGAAGTGATGCCAATCAGCCAGTCCTCCTTACTGCACATGTTGGAGGCCACTAGGGGTCTTACTGAGATGACACAGTCTCCTCCTAAGGATAGGCCTTCTGTTCCCCTCCAGCATCCCTGTGCTTGGAGTCCTGGCACCACTCTGTTGAGCACCTGTCTGATTTGCAGCATCAGTCTGACTTGTGGTACTGCTTTCAGAGCTGGTCCTCTCAGAGCTGCTCCTGCTCGAGGGACTTCATGGCAAGCACACCCTGGTCGGGTGCAAAGCTGTCACATCCCTCTAACCACTCCCGCACCAGCTGGCACTGAGGGGGGCTCATGGCACTGTGGTTCTCGAGTCAGCCATGTTCTGACTTCTCCTGGTTAAGGCTTGTGAATCACCAAATTGGAATTGATATGCACAAGCACTCAAAGAAAAACTGTTCCTCATCTTTGTAGCTGTTGTTCTTCGAGATGTATTGTTCCTATCTAATCCATACCCCACCCGCCTTTCCCATTGTTGGAGTATCTGGCAAGAAAGAACTGAGGGGTGGTTGGTTTGGTAGGGTTATAAATAGGGTGTTGCACCAGTGCCACTCTAGGGGGCTCCACAGCTGACCCAACAGGTAGCAGCTAGGGTAAAACTTTCTAGTAGCCATGCATGCAGCACACGCATACACCTAATTGGAATAGATATGAGCAACATATCTCAAACAGTTACAAAGGTGAGTAACCATTTTTTTTTCTCCCACCACAGTTTGGCTGCTGAGGTGAGTTAGCCTGCAAGCTAAGTCATGAAAAGTCCACCCTTTCTAGGGCATCCAGTGCAAACAACACCACTCCTCCAGAACCGTAACACTGTCTTTTCTTCCTGAGGGTCTCTCTTCCAATACTGCTTTTCTCCTGAGTTTAGCTGTAGCCCCTCTTGGGCTCTGATCAGTTTCTCTGTCCCCATCTTATTCACAGAGGCCGTTTCATTATCTGATTTTATTGCTAAGTGGCACTATAAGCATACACTAATTCCTCCCCTTTTTAGCAGCAGTTGCAGAATCCTTTCACAGGTTGGCAGCATACCCACCTTCAGAGCTCTAAACAGCTAGGCTTTCTTCTATCATCTGACCTGATTTCCTTCTCAGGGACTCTTCTTACATTCCCTGCCCACCTGACTGTTTTCTAGAACACTGTTTCTCAACCTGGTTCTCCCTGGAGCTCCTCTCCATAGTGCTCTGTCTCTGACTGAACTGAGGGCATTGCTTATGCTCCTGGGTGGCCTGCTTTTAGCCACATGCTCCCATCACATGATTTTTCTCATTTTCCCCCACCTGGGGTGGCAAGCTATTCATGACACAGATACAAGTGACCAACATTCTTAAAGGGCAAACTCACCTTGTGACATGGGGATTAATGAACAATGAATTCTGTTTAAGTATGTTGGTTGAGGGAATAATGAAAGAAATGTGCTATGATAGGCATGAACCGGCACAAATTTTTGTTAAAAAAACAAACAAACAAACAAACAACAAAACACATGTCCCCCCAAAATGGTGGATGAGAAGAGGTGAAATGGTAAATCTAGTTTACTTGGACTTGCAAAAGGTTTTTCTAAGTTTTTCTCATAAAAGGCTGTGTTGGGAGTAGAGGAAGAAATCAGACTCTCCCCCTTCTTTGATATATTAAATAGATCTGTAGTGGGGTTTTTAGGAGGGGTTGGGGCACTGTTCCTTCTTACATTTTCCATCCTTGGGTGGGTTGAAATTTATGTGCACCACCAATATTGAAGTTGTATGTAGATGTGCAGTATGTCCCAGTACAAACAAAAAACTTAGGTATAAATATATATTGTAATTGTCTGTCTAAAAGTATTTAATGTTTTGCTCCGTTTCATTCCTAGGTTCAGCCACTTAGAAATGTTTTGAAGTGTTGATTAAACTTATTTTTTTTAACTGCAGAAGTTTAGATAAAGAAAGGGCAGTGCTACTGCAGCGAAGAAAAAGGGAAAATATGTCAGGTGGGTAAAATGAAAATTTAAGAAACCTATTAAATGTGTCAAATATACTAAGTGTTTCAAAGAACTGTAAAGTCCCTGAAAATATTTTTATAGTTTTTCCAATTTGCATCCTTTGTAAATAACATTCTTGCTTATAAAATCTGGAATGGAATGAAATATTTTAACCATATTTTACCTTATCAAAGCACATTTTTATTTTTACATATGTATTAGTTGTGAAACTGAAACTCTTCTTTGTCTTCAAGTGATCTCCATGTGTGTTCCATGGAGTGATCTCTGTTTGTCTGCATGCGTGTTAGTAAGCAATGCCTCTTGGGCTCTAGGTGCACATATTTTCTCTTCGTACTCCAGAGTATGAGAGGCAGTGTGGACTGACACCTCTCCGGTTCCTTCTAACTAGTGTGTAGTCTCATCCAACCTTCTTCTATTGCTTCAATCTGTCAAAATATATAGATATTTAATATGGCTGTCAAAAATTAATCCCAATTAATCACACTGTTAAACTATAATTGAATACCATTTATTTAAGTATTTTTGGATATTTTCTACATTTTAAAATGTATTGATTTGTTACAGCATGGAGTACAAAGTGTCACCAGCAAAAAGTTGATTTTCTTTTTTGGTGGTTCAGGTTCTGTCGTTTCTGCACCAGACTGTTGCTCTTTTAAGAATTCTGAAAGACTCCCCATCCTCTTTTTTTTTTTTGGAAGGCACTTAAGGGTCAAGTGCCGTAGCTATCTTTAGAAATCTCATATTGGCACCTTTTTTGTGTTTTGTCAGATCTTCAGTGAAAATGCTCTTAAAATGAAAAGCTTATGTGCTTATTATCCAAGACTCCTATAGCATGAAATATTTGGCAGAATGCCAGTGAGACACAGCAGGACACAAAATTCTCCCCCCAAGGAGTTGTCACAAATTTAATTAATGCATTGTTCTTCTTTGAGTGCTGTGCCTGGTGGGTGCTCTGCTGTAGTTGTTGGGTTGTCCTAGCGCTGCTGGTCAGAGATTTTTGTAGCAGTGGTTGGTGAGACACACCGTAGGCACCTCAAGCCATTTGCATCATAACAGATTGCATGCATGGCTTTGCCTTCCTCTGTTCCTTTTCTACTGTCCCTGGCTGCAGATGGATCTTCAACAGTGCTGTGCCCCTTTCTGTTAGAAAAGAGAAGATAGTTGTTAATTCCCTCAGTTATTTAGTTAGTTCTTTATTATGCTAGTTTACAATTTTAAAAAAAATTCCCCTAGTTCTCCAAGTTCGTTGTCCCTCTGTTCCTTCAGCCCCCTTTGTGGCCTCCAATTTTTTTGAGTTTTTTTAAGAGAAGTTGTTCAGGAGAAAACTGAACAAATAGAAGGAAAGAGCACAGAGTCTTCAGAGACAAGGACTAAAAGTTGCTGCGGCTTCCTTCCTGCTGTTATACCTAGATCCCCCGGATTCAAGGAAAGTGACACGTCATGACCCTATACCAGACTTTGATGGTTGTTCCTTGAGAAGTCATTTCACCCTTCTCAAGGCCAAGATCCTAGGATACTTCCTAAAGACAAGCCTATACCTTTTAAGGCCCCAGGAAACCTCCAAGTCTCTTCCCATGGTACCGACATCCTGACTCCGTAAAGGGAACGCTCCCAGCACCTCCGGCACTGTCTCGGCACGGGCAGTATCTCATACCGAACCAGACCATAGACATGCCACATCTGCTCTGCCACTGGCCTATTCGGCACAGGACTTGGTGCCAAAAATATCCCCGGTTCCAATGCCCCCTCAGCTGGTTCTGTAACATCACTCGGCACCGAGCTCTAAACACAGCACCACTTTACTCACGCTGCCAAAAAGGCATCACCACATCACAACACACACAGACAGTATCAACGCAATCTCCATACCAGAGAGATATTACCACATCCTCTGCACCGCCTTCACAGCAAAGTGGCACCAGCCACTTTCCCGCACCGTCGCCAGTTGAGCCTCTAGTGTCCCCTGCTCTTTTGAACAGGAGTGATCATGAAATGGAGGAACAGTCTAGCAGATTCTCCTTATAACATTCCTCTCCCATTCATGCATGCCTTCCATGGCAGCCCCAGGCCAGCAATCCACAATGGTGTCCGCAGTGGTATGGACAGTCTTTGCCATATCCTCCCCTCTCTCCAATACCATGCAGTGGCCACCTTGGGATCTTTGGTTTCATTTTAGAGGCCAGTACTCTGGCCCCTCCACTCCAGCAAAGTGCCCTCTTATGGCTCTGGCATTGGGTCCTAGTAGCCATCCTTCTGAAATCCAAGACGATGATGCCCCCGAAGAGGAGGATTTTGTAGAGGACAAATCATCAGAGACCCCTCCACTTTGTAATTTCTCCTCTTCCCCAGATGAGGCTGTGATACCTCCCAAGCCTTCGCCTTTGGACAACGTCAAGCAGTTCCAAGATTTGAGAGGTTTGCAGCAAGCCAGGACATACCCCTTAAGGAGGTCCAGGAGAAGCAACACAAGCTTCTTCAGGTCTTTCAGCCTACCATGCAATTGAATATACCATTACCCAGAGGTGAGGCCATTATGGAATCATCAGACGACATCAGGCAGACACCAGCTTCTGTCACTTCCACTAGAAAGGGAACTGACAAAGTATTTTGTCCCAGCTAAAGATATGGATTTTCTTTTTTTCCCATCCCCAACTGAATTCAACTTGTCATTGATGCTGTCCACCACTGTAACAAACAACCCTGATTTAAGAAGGCCCCCTAATGATAAGGACAACAAGGGGTTCGATTTTGGGGGGAGAAAGATGTGTTCCTCTGCCATGTACCAGCTCAGATAGGCTAGCCTACTCAGCTTTGTTGGCCAACTACAATTTTTCTTCAAGTGATTGCTCATGTCTATTCCACATAGGTGTGTGCGTGCTGCACGCATGCATCTGCACTTCCTCAGACCTGCTTAGTAACAAACTCGGACAAAGGGTGGGCTGGAGCAGTATTGCTTTTGGGGTTGTTTCCTGGTACAGATTCTTAAGAGTAAAGTGATACACACATACATCACATTCATGCTGGCAGTTTGGAGGCAGGCTGCAAATGTGGTGTAGATTACTTTTGATTTTGCTGGTGGCTGGAGTGCTGGCCAGGCGTCAGCTTCTCGGAGACTCTACCATGATGTTACTTGGGAAATCCCTTCGGATCTGCAGGAGGCTTTACTTTCTCTGGGCCAGTCCCAAGTTTCTGCTGTGATGTTACATCTTGTCCGAGAGATTTTTCTGTCCACTTCTCAGTTAATTTATCTGCTTGCAGGGTCTTTGTCTTAAAAGGTCATGGATACTAAACTGCCTTGGATTGGATATTTCTCATTTGCACCTCTCACACATTCCACAGGTTACATATATATTCATAAGTATACATTAAGCAATATAGTTTCTAGGTAAAATCCAGTCTCATGGCCTTGGGTAACCAGAAACCTACCATAAATTGGATTGCTTGACATACTAAAAAGACCTAAAGTAATATGGGTTAATATACCAAAGGCATGATAAAGAGTTACAATTTATGTTGAGCTAAGAGAGGTAGGGTCAAGGGAGATGGGGAAAGCAGAGTCATATGTCCAGTCAGCTAGATGCCAGTGGAGAGGAGGAAAGGGAGGGTCATGTCTGACTTGTTACAGCGTTGTTGGAAGATTTTCCCTTAGCAGTACCCGTTCCCTGGAGTGACGCTGATATATCAGCTAATATATAATATATTGGCTGGCCCTCCCCCCTCAGTTCTTTCTTATCACTTGGAACAGTTGTTGTAATGTGATTTGCTCTTGCTCTGTAAGTACCTCTTAGCAGTTCACCTTAGTTGTTTAGTTTGACCACCTGAAAACTTTAATGACAACGAGAGAGAGAGGCAAGGCCAACCGGGTGCCACTCCAAAAAAACAGGGAGGCCAAAAAGATAGATCTCCTGGGCAGGAAGACTTATGCTTCTGGAAGCCTGCAGCTTTGCATAGGAAACCAGCAGATTCTGCTGACTCGCTATGTGTACAGCACCTAGGTGTCTGTGGACAAATTTGCTGAGCTGCTTCCCAGGGACTTCCACTCAGAGTTCAAGTCCCTTGTGGAGGAGGGCAGGATAATCTCCTGGGTGGCCTTACAAGCTGCACTGGACACTGTGGATGCAGCAGCACACACTATGGCCATGGGAATTGTCTTATAACACGGTTCATGGCTGCAGAGGTTTGGAGTGCCTCCTGAACTCCAGTCCACTCTTCAGGACTTCCCCTTTGAAGGGCCATCCCTTTTTTCTGAATAGACCGATCAGTGTCTACATGGCCTTAAGGACACCCGGGCCACTCTGAAGTCTCTCGGGATTTGCACCCCGGCCCTCAGAGGCATTCCCTCCTGAGTAGGAATCCCCCCTTGGCCTGACCAACAGGGATTGAGACTCAGTTTTCCTCACAGTAGGGGGAGGAATGGCAGGAATAATAGGTGCCATTCCCACCCTCCCTCGGACCAAGGTCTGGGCCCCTCTAATAAGTCCCGGGGGCCCTGTCAGGGGTTTTATAGGTATGCCCGAGGACAACCTACCAGCCTCCCCCTTCCAGTTCCGGGATAATTTATTTCCCTTCCGCCAGACCTCCGACCAGTGGGTTCTAGAGACTGGGGGGAGGGGATAGTCTATCCCCTTCCTTTCACCACCCCCCATGCAACCCCGTCCCTCTTCAGGCACCCCTCTCACGTACATTTCCTCTGAGAGGCTGTACTGCAGTTCCTGAGTTTCAGAGTGGCCGAAGTGGTCCGCTGAGAGTTCGTGGGCAGGGATTTCTATTCCCGGTATTTCCTGGTCTCCAAGGCAAAGGGAGGGTTTTGACCTATTCTAGATGTCAGGGATCTCAACGCCTTCATGACCAAGGCCAAATTCAAGATGGTGACCGTGGCATCAATCATCCCGTCCCTGAATCTTGGAGACTGGTATGCTGCCCGCAGTCTGAAGGATGCTTACTTCCATATGGCGATTGCTTCTGGCCTTTTGGGTATTCACAAAATGCATGGCCATAGTCACCACCATGCTGATGAAGAGGGGCATCCAAGTATTTCCGTATCTGGTCAACTGGCTGGTTCAGGGTCTCTCCTCAGACCAAATGCTGGCCCACATTGCCCTGGTACGAGACCTTTTTCAGTAGCTGGGTCTCCTTCTAAATGTAGCCAAGTCCACCCTGGTCCCCACCCAGGTCATAGAGTTCATGGGTGCTCGTCTAGACTCCTTGCCCAGGTCACGGTTTCTGGCCATCAGGAACTCAGTCATGTCCCTGCGGGTGTTCCCAATAACCACAGCTAGGAACACTATGCGTCTGTTGGACCTAATGGCTGCCTGTACTTGCATCATCCAGCATGCCAGACTCCTCATGCATCCACTGCAGTTGTGTCTGGCGTCGGCTCACAACCCATCCTTCCACTCTTGGGAGAGAGTGGTTTTGGTTCCCCTTGAAATCCTCCGCTCTCTGAACTCATGGACTCAGGAGGAAGTGGTCTGTGCGGGAGTACCATTCTGTAGGCCTCTCCCAACCCTTTGGTTGGTGACGGACCCGTACTATGCCGGTTGGGGAGCTCACATTGGTGACATGAAGACCCAAGGTATGTGGTTGCGGGAAGACATCTCCGTTCACATCAACGTCAGGGAACTGAGAGCAGTCTGCCTCACCTGTTTTTCTCCCCAGGCTCAGGGGAGGCATAATTCTGATCCTGTCGGACAGTACCTCAATGGTCTCATACATAAACAGGCAGGAGGGGGCCTGTTCTCCCCTTTATCAGGAAGCCCACCAGCTTCGGGAGCTGTGCATTGGGGAGGGTATCCACCTGATTGCTGCCTACCGGGGTCTCAGAACACCTTTGTGGACCAACTGAGCAGGTCTTGCTCTGGTCATGAATGGTCCCTCAGGGATGATGTGGCCCTCCAAATGTTCCACAGGTGGGTGTTTCCCCTCCTGGACCTGTATGCAACCCACCAAAACAGGAAGTGCCCCAGGTTCTGCTCACTCATGGGTCTGGGTCAGGGGTCTCTGGGAGATGCACTCATCACCCCCTGCCCCCAGGGTCTTCGTCATGTGTTTCTGCCACTACGGTTGATACACAAGGTGCTCCTATGGGTGCGGGAGTTCAGGGCCTCTCTGATACTTATTGCGCCAGTGTGGCTGAGGCAGCACTAGTTCACATCCCTTCTGAGCCTTTCTTGTGAGAGGCCGATAGCCCTCCTGCTGGACCCCGATGTGATAACGCAGGACTTCGGCAGGCTCTACCACTTGAACCTGTAGTCCCTGCACCTAATGGCCTGGAGGCTCCATGGCTGACAGCAGCAGAACTGCGATGCTCAGAGTTGGTGCAGGAGGTCCTTTTGGGAAGTAGGAAGCCCTCTATTAAGGCCATCTATCTGGCCACGAAGTACTTCTCCATTTGAGCCACTCACAGAAGGGGTCTCACCTAGGGATGCTCAGGTCACACTGGTCCTGGACTACCTTATGAACCTCATTGATTAAAGTGCACTTGGCAGTCATCTCCACCTTCCACTTGGGCTCATGGGGAAAGATGTTATTTGCAGACCCGATGGTCCATAGGTTCCTGAAGGGCTTGGATAGGCTTTACCCACATATGTGTCAACCTGTACCTCAGTGGGACCTCAATCTGGTCCTGGCCAAACTTATGGGGGCCCACCTTTGAGCATCTAGAGGCATGTTCACTACTGCACCAGTCCTGGAAGGTGTCTTTCCTGGTGGCTATCACTTTGGCTAGACGGATGTCTGAGTTGAGGGCCCTCATGTTGGACCCTCCCTACACATTGTTCTCCAAGGATAAGGTCAGGTTACGCCCCCACCAAGCATTCCTGCCAAAGGTGGTGTCTCATTTCCATGTCTCCCAGGACATTTTTCTCCCAGTATTTTACCCTAAACCACATGCTTTGAGCAAAGAACAGGCACTACACACACTAGACTTTAGGAGAGCTTTGGCGTTTTATTTAGACAGAACAAGACCCTTCCGCAAGTCCCCTCAGCAGTTTGTAGCAATAGTGGAACAGTTGAAAGACCAGCCAGTTTCCATACAGAGGATCTCTTTGTGGATCACTTCCTGTATTAAGGAGTGCTATGCCATCGCTTCCCCTCACAGCCCACTCTACTAGGGCTCAGGCCTTCTCTAGGCCTTCGTAGCTCAGGTCCCTATCTTGGATATTTGCAGGGTGGCCACGTGGTCTGTCCACACCTTTGCCAATCATTACTCATTGGCTCATCAAGCTAGGGAGGATGCAGCCCTGGGCAGGGCTGTCCTACACTCGGTTGAAGGTTTGAACTCCAACCCCGCCTCCTAGGGTTTCTGCTTTGGAGTCACCTATGTGGAATGGACATGAGCAATCACTCGAAGGAAGAACGGTTATTTACCTTCATAACTGTTCTTCAAGATGTGTTGCTCATGTCGATTCCAAATCCCGCCTGCCTCCCCTTCTTTGGAGTAGTCCGGTAAGAAAGAACGAAGGGGGTGGAGGGCCAGCAGGGGTATATATTTGCTGATATATTGCACCACTCCAGGGGGCTCCTCTGGTGTCCCGACAGGTACCGCTAACAGAAAATTTTCTGACGACATGTGCGTGCTGCACGTACACACCTATGTGGAATGGACGTGAGCAACACATCTTGAACGAGTTACGAAGGTAACTGTTTTTTCCTAATTATTCTAAATTGGAGGAGCTCTTAGAACATCTTCCAGAGCAGAAGCATTCCATCCTCCATTCAGTTATACAAAAGGGCCAGATGATTGCATGTACCACTCTGCAATCATAACTCTATGTAGCAGACTCAGCCGCTTAGGCCACAGCTACCACTGTAGTTAGGAGAAGGGCATCATGGCTCCAGTCTTCTGGTATCCCCACAGATCAAAGTAAAAGACTTGCCCTTTGATAAGCATAAGTTGTTTTTGGTTAAGATGGATGAGGTGTTACATTCCATGAAGGACATGTGAATAACCTTGGCACTCTAGGAATGATCTCCCCACCAGTTAAAAGGCAGCATTACACACCATAACAAAGACCTATGGACACTGCCTTCAACTGACCCCGGTTCAGACATGCCGACATGAACAGATCTAAGCTCAGACCTCCACGCTGAAGACCATCGCAGGGTCAGCTTCCTACCACTCATGCACCCAAGCAGCAATTTTGAGGCTTTGGTCAAGTGTCTGCACAGCCTCCGTTAGCACAAAGTGCTACCTCAGTCACCATCCATTTTCATACATCGATTGCATCCATATTATCATCAGTGGGTGGCGATAACATCAGAACGGTGGGTCCTAGAAATTATTCAAGCATGATATGTTATCGCATTTCTCTTCCACCCTACCACGTTCCCTGTCCTTCTTTACAAACGCTTCCCATGATATTCTTCAGTAGGAAGTCAAACATCTTCTAACCATAGGGGCTGTTGAGCCCATTCCCAACCTATTCTGTGGGAAGGGCTTTTATTCCAATAAATTCCGTATTGAGAAAAAGAGCAGGGGTTGGAGACTGATCCTAGACCTGCACAGATTGAACAAGTTTGTTCAAAGCCAAAAAAATGGTGACTTTACCAACTATTATCTCCGTACTAGATCGGGGGACTGGTTCTCAGCCCTCAACCTCTAAGATGCTTACTTCCACATAACCGGGCACCCTGCACACAGATGCGTCTTCAAGGTCACTGTGGCTTACAGACATTACAGGATTCTGCCTTTCGAACTTTCCATGGCCCCCCCAGAATTTTTTCCAAAACACACGCAGTTGCTGTGGCACATCTTAGACTACTGTCTCATAAAAGGGTTTATGCAAGTAGAAAGAGCCTGGATGGTCCACAAAACCTGGACTCTTTCAAGGCCTTGGTCTCCTCAAAAAAAGCCAAGTCGACCCTCCAACTAATTCAGAAACTGGAGTTTATTGGAGCCCTCCTGGACTCCACCAAGGCCCATGCCTTCCTCCCATGACGTTGTTCCACTAATTCAGCAGATCTCATCAGTGCAGTCACCATCAGCCTTCAGACATCCATTTTGACCTGTCTACAGATTCTGGAACACGTGGCAGCAATTACTTATGTGGTTAATCACGCCAGGCTACATATGTGCTGCCTTCCAAGATGGCTTGCTACTGTGTATACTACAACTACGTGTTCCATTCAAAAACAAGTCACAATTCCTCCTAATATAATATCCTCCGTTTTAATGGTAGATCGTCCCCACAAATCTTTTCTTCAGTGTTCCTTTCTGCCAAACGCTCCCCTCATAGGTTGGAGAGTGCCTGTCAACACCATCGCAAAGCACATGGCTGGTTGATTGCTAATGGAGTCCCAACTGCTCATACACCTGCTCAAGCTCAGAGCTGTCAGAAGGGCTTTCGAACATTTTTCCTCTCTCATTCGCAACAAAACCATCAGGATACTTACAGACAACATGACTTGCATATTTTGCGTAACCAGGCAGGGCAGAGCTCGCTATCCATCTTTTGGAACTGGTGTATCAGACGCAATGTTACCATCAAACTTCCTAACTCTCTGGTATTCACAGTACTACTGCGGACACTCTCAAATGCCAGTTCTCAGATGACCACGTGTGGGAGCTACATCTGGACGACATGAGGTACATCTTCCACACTTGGGGCTGCCCAGCGATAGAGCTCTTAGCCTATTACAAGAACCACAAATGTCGCCATTTTTGCACTCGTGTAGCACTAGTCCCAAACTCCCTTGGAAGTGCCTTTCTAATCTCATGGATGGGATCACTACTCTATGCTTTCCCACACATATCTCTTATTTCCCCAAATCATTCTGAAACTGTGTATGGACCGCACTTGCCTTATTCTTATAGCTCCCACATGGCCCAGACAAACATGGTTCCTCTTTCTCTATTGTCTTGCTATAGCACCTCCTTTTCTACTTCCACTTTACTCGAATCTCCTATCCTAGAACAAGGGCACATTCAAAATATGTACCCTCCTGTTAGAGGAGGGTATAGTCTCAGCCTTGTTTTTATGACCCCTTGTACTGCTCCAGGGCAGCTCTAGTCTGAGATTTAAAGGATGATGCTCTTCTGCTACCCTAGGTGCACCATCTCAAATGTGCCTTCCATTTCATCTTGTTAATATCACAGCAAAGCTCAGTTCATCCTTATAGTGCAGGGATGGGAAACCTACAGCCCTCACTTACAGTTGAATATAGCTGAACTGCTTGATCATAGTGATCATGGTGCAATTAAATTTAACATCCTTGTGGGAGGAAAAAGACATTCCTGTCACAAAAACCACTTTGCTGAATTCTGCATGTGAATACTTGCAGTAGTTAATAGGTTGGGACAGTACTTTTTTTCTGCATACCTGATTCTTTTTACAGTTTGTTTTCTTTTGTTTCTATAGACGGGGATACAAGTGCAACTGAAAGTGGTGATGAAGTTCCTGTGGAACTGTATACTGCTTTTCAACACACCCCAACTACAATTACTCTAACTGCTACAAGGGTTACTAAGGTTAATGACAAGAAAAGGAAAAAAAGTGGGGAAAAAGAGCAGAACATTGCAAAATGTAAAAAGGTAATTAACTTAAAAATTTAATTTATCTTCTCATAGCTTTCATTTGATAGAATTAACTACTGGTTTGGGACATTTTTAACATTTGCCTTGTATTGGTGTAGAGGTTTTACTTTCTGAAATTAGATTGGTATTCAGCACTCATCCATGGAAAGTAACATATCAGACTTTTTCTAGTTATTCAGTATTCTTTACAGTGGAATCCCTTTAGAAATTGATGAAGTTGAAAAAGTTACTGACAGTTGCCTCCCAATATGTACAGGCTTATGTGGTAGTTTGTGAGGCATCTATTTATAAATGCATTTGGATTTTTTTTTTGGCCTCATACTATTATAGCTAGAATATGTCTCCCTATTTTTTTTCTTCTCACCACTACTAATAAAGGGCAAATCTTTTTATAGTGCTGTTTAGCTATTAAAATTCAGAATTGATTGATAGATTGCTGTTGTCAGTTTTATCTGACATGACGTGACACTCCATTCAATTGTAATGGCAGTTTGGTGGAAAACTGCTGCTAGAAAGCTTTCTCTTAAATATAGTTCAGGAAGTGAAGTGTGATTATTCCAAAATCTTTTTTGAAAATATAATATTTACCCAATGAAATAACAATATTCTGTATTAAGAAAAAATGAAAACACAGCTGAAAAGTAACTACAGATGAATCACTACAGTAGAATTAATACATTGACATAGTGAAATGTGACACCTTGCTTTTCTAGATTCATGTAAATATCAAACATTTACTGGATATTAGCAAAACACAGAAATTAAATCATTCTAGGATGTGAAAGTGTTCTGTTTCTAATCATATTAAAATTAAGAACTATTACAGTCAAGGAAAAATATTAAAAGAAATGAACTGGAAACCAGAATTTCAATCGTTAGGTGTTTTGGCCTTTGAATCATACTTTTAAGGTCATTCACTTCCCAGTTCATATTTTAAAACCAACTGCAAATGCAATTGTAGAAATATCTGATCAGCTGTTAAAATACCACTTGAATGACAGTTCTCAATATACACTGCTGATACTTAGTGGTTACCTCTCAATGCAGTGATATTTGAAAAGGAAAACTTAATAGTAAATACTGTTTTGAGAAAATTTCCATTATTTTACAGGACATGCAATGTTCATCCATAGGTTGTCCAATGTGAGTGCCATTTAATGAGTTTATTTTGTATGCCACAGAGCATTCTAAGTTAATGTTGAATCACTGTCACAGTGATAGAGGCATCAGGGTGAGGTTGTAATGCTGAAAAAAGGCAAATTTTCATGACACCAAGGGTGTGTCTATAAAGGAGGGCTTAGCTCAATTTGCGTAGCTTATTTTGAGTTATGTCAATTGCATAGCTTATTTCTAAATAGGAAGGGTCTATGCAGCACTTATTTCGAAACAGAGTACTCTTCCTGTGACTTCTCTTATTCCTTGCACAATGAGGGTTACAGGATCAGAGTAAGAAGTCCTCTAACTAGACAGTATTTCTACATTATTTCGAAGTAACTGCCTACTGTGTAGTTGCTAGAGAATGTTAAATTTCGAGTAATTGACTAATCGAATAGTTGATGCATTTTGCATCAGCTATTCAATTAGTCGATAGGGTGCCTCCGCCTTTGAAGTGTAGCAGCTGCCCTGGGGCTGTTGCTACATTTCAAAGGCAAAACCACCGCGTGGAGCCCAGGATCAGCTGAGGGCTGACCCTGGGCTCCATGCGGCTCTGCCACTCTGAAATGCTGCGGGGAGCCCAATGTCGGCCTTTGAAATGCCGCATGCTGTCTGGGGACACCCCAACTGGCCCTGGGCTGTACGCAGCATTTCAAAGCGGCACCGCCTCATGGAGCCCAGGGTGTGGCCCCAGACTCCATGTGGTGCTGCCGCTTTCAAGTGCCCTCCCCAGGGCTCGCCAGCTGTGCGGTTCTGCACTCTGCGCATGCACAGATCGTTCTGTGCCGGCTCTTCCGTGTTGTAATCTACTTGCGACAGGCGAGTAGATTACATTATTTGTCGAGGCCTGGCCCTCCCTTCCACTCCCCCCCTCCCCCCCCCGCCACTGCCTCTTTCTGATAGAGGCAGCAAGGGAGGGGGGAAGCAAGTAGTCAACTAGCCTGTTGACTAGTCCTTCACATCCCTCGTAGGCGCGGACTAAATTATTTCAAAATAACACTAGTTATTTCAAAACAGTGTTGCTATGTAGACGTGGCCTTGTATTACTAGCTTTGAAGCCTTGGATTTATTTTATTGGCAGTGTTAGACTGGCTTTTCTTCTTTTAATTTCATTCTCTTCCCTTCCTGTTGCTGCTTTTAATGAGAAGAGTTTTCCAAAAAGGTTAAATTCTTAATAAAAGCATAAGATCATTTTCCGTCAGAGAAACTTTCTGTTAATCTTAAATATTTTAAAATGACAACTGCGTTTATTTTTTAGGCTTTTCGTGAAGGATCTAGGAAATCTTCAAGAGTTAAGGTAAGTGTAAATATATGATAATTATAGATAGATTAGGTGTTACACTCTGAACTTTCTGCTAATCAATCTTATTTTTGTTTATATGAGAACAGCTTGAGGAAGAGTTTCCTATGCCTCTATCAGTCAAGCAGTGATCTGGGATGTTAACTCTGGAGATTGCTTTGACAGTTTTATCTTAAAACCTAGTTGGTGTTAAAAGACTTTTAAAGATCCATGTTGTGTGAATTAGAACTATAGAATTCATTCCCTGTTTTTGTTCATTAGTTATCATTTTGTACAGTATAAACATACAAAGAAGTAGCATAGTCAGCTTAAAAATCTTGTGTGTGAAAGTATTCTACTTACCATTGTGATAAGTAATAGAACAAGTGAATAAAATTGAAAAAGTAATTTCACTGACATTGTTTCACATCCTAGTTCCATGCACTATTATTTGGTGTTTCTTAGAAGGAGATTGCATGCATGATCTGTCTCAACCATTGCGAAAAGTTAAGTAGCATCATGGATAATGATTGGAATTTAGATTCTACTAATTTATTAGCCTCCATCAGCTGCTATGGCAGGTCAGGTAGAAGAAAGGAGCATCAGCACATGGAGCAATAAGGCCCCAAGACTGTTTTGGGAGCAGAAAAAGACTTTTATGGTAGGTGTTGTACAGAAAACACCTGTCAGCTCAGGCTCTTCTATGGAAATGGAGAGTGACATTGGGATTATAAGGAATCTTTGGTTCCACTGCAGAGCCAAGCAAGGTTCCCTCTAAACTGTGTGTCAGCACATCCCTGCAGTTGCTTAATCAGCCCTGCCCAGCCAGGGACTCAGGGCTCCATGCATGGAGTTGCCTGACTGTGCAGTGCTGATTAAGGAGCTGTGGGGCTGTGCTACTGCACAGCTTAGAGGGAACCTTGGAGCTAAGCAAGGAGGATACACGAAGAACCATAGAAAAAGTCAAGTTGGACTGAAGCCACGTCTATACTACAAGATAAGGTCAAATTTAGTAAGGTTGACTTTTAGCACTCAGTTTTGTAAAGTGCGTGGTGCATGTCCACACTGTGTGCAAGAATTCAACGTAGTAGGATGAGAGCAATGTACTGTGGGTAGCTATCCCACTGTGCCCCTTTGCATTCAGTACATGTTGGGACCAAAACTGCAGCGGGTAGTTCTGGGTACATATCATCAGCGTCCCATAATGCACTTGTTTCCTCCCTCCCCCCCTGCTTGAGAGCAATGGCAAACAGTCTTTTTGCGCCCTTTTTCCCCTTTGGTTATCCACTCAGATGCCATAGCAGCATAAGCATGGACCCCATTGTGGATCCTGTTGAGCATCAAAGCATTATGATGATTTTACCTTTGGTGCACCTAATGCTGGAGTGTGTCTGCAGGAACGAGGACGTATCTGGGGAGACAGTGAATATACACTCTTCTGTGAAGCACTTAAAGAACTCCAGTTCTGGTGCCATCAGACAAGCACAGACTATTGGGACTGCGTTGTTATGCAGGTGTGGGACAATCAGCAGTGGCTGCAAAACTTCTATATGTGTAAGGCCACTTTCATGGAAGTTTGCAAATTGATTTCCCTCATCCTGAAGTTCAAGAATATCCGAATGACGCCTGCTCTGACAGTGGAAAAGTGAGTGGCAATTGCCCTGTGGAAGCTTGCAACGCCAGACAGCTACCAGTCAGTTGGGAATCAATTCAGAGTGGGGGCTGTCATGATCCAAGTAGCCAACGCAATCAATGCCATTCTGCTGTGAAGGAAACTTGGAGGACATAATGGAGGGCTTTGCCGTGGTGGGGTTTCTTAATTGTTGTGGGGTGATAGTTAGAATGCACATCCCATCTTGGCACTTGACCATCTTGCCAAGAACTACATAAACCACAAGGGGTACTTTTTGATGATAATGCTAGGGCTAGTGGATCATAAGAGCCATTTCACGAACATCAACATGGGATAGTCGGGAAGGTTGTATGACACACACATCTTTAAGAACTCCTGCTTCTTTGGCAAACTGCAAGCTATAATTTTTTTCCTATACTGGAAAATTATATCAGAGAAGTTGAAAAGGTGGTAGAATGTGCACTTGGGATTTTAAAGGTTAAGTTCCACAGTCTACTGAATAGGTTAGACCTTGGCGAATGCAACATTCCCATTGTGGCAGTCTATTGTCTGTTGCATAATATTTGTGAGAGTAAGAGGGAAAGATATCTGATTGGGTGGGGGGCCCAAGGCAGAGCACTTAGCCATGGGTTTTAAGCAGTCAGACATCAGGACAATAAGGCGAGTTCAGCAAAGGGAAGAGCAAATCAGAGAGGGTTTGAAAGACATTTTTATGAATGGCCAGTTTTCAGAATCATGCATATCGCTCTCAGTGCATTGCCCCTAAATTCAGTATGTTTGCCTGTAACCACTACCACCTCTTCAACCCAAGCAATAAAATGACTGTTATTCTGAAATCATGTGTTTTTTTTATTCAGGGAACTCAGTGGGGATAGAACGGAGTCCAGGGTGGGAGCTAGGGGGATGAGAGAGGGTGATTACAGTTGTGAGGACAGTCTTTTACTTTGCAGTGCATCCCTGGGGGTTGATTGTCAGGCTGCCCTTGACTCTCTTCCACTCCCACCCCCTTCCATCCCCCTCCCCCCCCCCCCGGTGTTCTAGGGCTCCTGGGAGAGGAGGCTGTGGAACTCAGTGTGGAGGGAACATTGGTACGCAAGGGTTGGATGGGGTGCCTATGCATGTTGGCATCCTGGAAAGTCCCCATATGGTCCATCACATCCACCATGGACAACATCACACCTCTCCTGGTGCCTCGCTTCCCATTCCCTGTATGCTCTCCTTTTCTCATGCTTCACTCACATCTCTTCCAGCAGCATATTCCTCCACTCGCTCCCTTTTTCAAGTTGGAGAATTGCATTTGCTCCTTGAATATCCCTAGTCCTTTTTTGCCTGCAGATTTGTGCCAGGTGGACAGCTGGCAGGGACTTGTAACAAGCTGTTCCAGGACCCCCTGCTGTGTAGTCATAGTGGCTACTACAGATCACACCCAATTGCCCTAACCCACTTTTACCAAGATAAAAAAATGTGAACACCTCAGAAGTTCCCAGGATTAGTGCCCGACTGTGAGACATCCTGGAAGGAGAGGATTGTCTCCAAGGTTATAAAAAGTTCTTGGCTCTCAGTGACATCGGTTGCTCCGCTTGCCTGCTAACCATTCTCCTCCTCCTCCTCCTCAATGCTGGTGACCGAGGCTGCCCAAGTATCTTGGGAAGAATCCAGGGACTGGCTAGGGAAACTGGTAGTGTGCATCTCAAGGATTGCATGCAGCTGCTTGTAGAAGCGGATCGTTTGCAGTAATGCTCCAGACCATCCATTTGCCTCCTTTGTCTTTTGATACAACTGCTTCATCTCCTTTATTTTCACTCGGCATTGCTGGGCGTTCCTAATGCATCCTTTCTCCTTCATTCCCTTTATGATCTTGGTATAGATACGTTTCTTTTGTTGGTTTGTAGCTCTGTGAGAAAAGATTCCTCTTCCCACACTCCACTGAGGTCCAGGATGTCCTGAATGCTCCTTGCTGGTGCTCGTATGCGAGCCTGGGAACTCATGGTTAGGTGTGGTGCCTGCTCTGAAGTCTGCTCACCATGCTGGCCACACAGGAAATTAAACTCAAATTTTCCTGGGGCTTTTCCTGTTCACCTGGAGAGCAATAGAGTTGAAAGTCGTGGCCAAAGCAGTCATTACAGAGCACTGTGGGACACCACCTGGAGGCCAAGAATGTTGACTTTCAAAGCACTGCATCTGCACTGCTGAAAAGTCAATCATGGAAGGGTTGAATTTAGCCGTTACTCTTTGTGAAAATAGCAGTATAGCAATCCACTTTAATGGCCCTTCAAGTTGATGGAACAGGCTTGGTGGTGTGGACACATGGTTAGAAAAATCGACCTATATGCATGCAGCTAAGTTTGACCTAAGCTCCCAGTGTAGACCAGGCCTAAGAGGGAATGGGGGAAGGAGAGAGAACAGGTGCCAACTCTGTACATTTGACCTCTTTCATAAGAGTTTAAAATATAGGGAGAACTAACTTCCAACACCCACTCCCATGGGTCCAGGAGCAAGAATGAGAGAGAATCTCAGTCTGTCTCCTCTAGAAACTTACCAGAAGCTTGGGCCAGGAACTTACTTCTAGATATTTCTCCATAAGACATGACCAGACCCTGGTGGGGAGGGGTGTCATTGCTCACAGCTGTGATGACCGAGTGGTTAAGGTGTTGGATTAGAAATCCAATAAGGTTTCACTCTGCAAGTTCATATCCTACTCACAGTGAGGCCTGTGTTAGCAGGGGACTGGACTTGATGACCTCTCAAGGTCCCTTCCCATTCTAGAATTCTATGATACACATTTCCTTATACCCCTTGCTCGGCATGTGCACTCTTTTTTTTGTGTGGGTCAAAATACATTAGTGGAGAGAGAAACAAAATTGGAAAACTTCTAGGGTTGTGGGGGTATATTTTTGGTCTGTGTGCCTGTATATAATGTTTTCAAAGCATTTTGGAGGCAGATACAATTTTTCTTTTTCCAAAAATGTCCTTGGTGCAGTATTCAGTAAAATCGGGTAATTGTTAGTTGACTTTGTCCCTTTTAAAACAATATTGGCATAAATTCCTAACTCTTCCCTAATATGAATAAAAGTACTTACTTTTGTTTTGACTAAGCTTTTTTAACTTGATACTTAGTAATTATTCCTGAAGAAAAATTGATGTATTTCTAAACTATACTGAGCTTGATGATTTTTATAAAGTGGTATTTTTTTTGTAAGAGAATAAACAGTTTGAGTAATCAAACTGTCTTGAAAAGGTACTGCACAATTTAAAAATTGGATATTCTTGGCAGTAAATTGTTGAGTGGATTAATGGAAAATATGCGAATTAGATATAGTTATGGTAGATCCAGTGGTGTGGTTTTCCTTTTCTCCCCACTCCTCTGAAACTCACCTTTTATATACATTTAATTGATTATACAGAATTTGTAATAAATGTTTGTGTTTCCTTTAACTGTGCCAGCTGTTTTATATTTGGCTTTTGAACTTACACCTTAAGTTACCCTATTACAGATAATGAATGTTGTTTGCAATTTCTGGTTATTGTGTTTATGTAGGGTTCAGCTCCGGAGATTGATCCTTCTGACAGTTCAAATTTTGGATGGGAAACTAAAATCAAGGCATGGATGGATCGTTATGAAGAAGCAACTAATAACCAGTATAGTGAAGGTGTTCAGAGAGAAGCGCAAAGAATAGCTCTGAGACTAGGCAATGGAAATGACAAAAAAGAAGTTAGCACCAGCAATCTGATCTTCAAACCTCCAGTAGAGGTAAATAAGTGAAGAGGCAACCGTGTAACAAGAGAAAGACATGCATAACTCACGAAAGTAGTGCTAAAATGTGCACACCTTTATGATACAGTTCCAAGTGTTGTAGTGAGCATTCTTGTCGTCTTAAGGTGTTTCTCTAGCTTAGTCTATCAGTTGTGGACATGAGTTAGCAATAATAATTTTAACAAATTATAACTTTCTTAAACAATGAATCACAGCTGATATTCATGCATTCTGTATGTTTCATAACGTGCAGTTTTCTTTATTTTTAAAAACTGCTAGGTGAAGGTTAGTAGGGTTCATAAAAATTGGCAGATTGATAGCATGGAGACTGAGTTACTCTGTTTATCACAAAATAGTTTCCACATAGGTTGTAATAAAGCAAACTTCCCCATTTTGCCCGGCTAATGTTC
Organism: Pelochelys cantorii; assembly: GCA_032595735.1. Taxonomy (NCBI): domain Eukaryota; kingdom Metazoa; phylum Chordata; order Testudines; family Trionychidae; genus Pelochelys; species Pelochelys cantorii. Next base: position 322,485,424 of record CM064326.1, on the reverse strand, counting down.
CTCATCTTTGAGAGAGAGAGAAGGAACAGATAATTTTCTTGCTCTACTGGTGTTTTTTGTGCTAGGATTGACAATAGGAGTCAATTAAGCTTTTTTGTTTTTAATTTTGATTAAGATAACATTCAAAATTTCCCAGTAATACACTGTGTATATTTCTATAAATATAATTTTTTACAAATATACTGCTAACAAACCGTGATATTGTCAGCCTTGGAAACGTAATTCCTCTGCTTAAAAAGAAAAGATTCAACATGTGCATTTTTTACCAAAAAGTGGCTTGTTGTCCTAATCCACTTTTGGAGGGCACACCTCTGCTGGTGAAAATGTAGTTGCATTTCCATAGCTAGTCTATTTTAGATCATTAAACTGGATGCCTGGTTTATGGCTCCAAATGACTTTGGTTGTCTAGGCATGCATTCAAAGGCAAAACTTGTGCCTAATTTTGAACTTGAAGTGAGAGAGAAATATTCTTATCCTTGATATCTATTTACCTCATATATGCTACAAATTTAAATAGGCTTATAAAATAGATATTTTTTTCAATTAAAACTTTCATACTGTTTGTAGGGAGGGGGTAAGCTAGTAAATTCACAGCTGTAAACGAATGCAGATTTTCCGTATACAAAAGGTAATTTGTATTCAGGTTAAATTCATAGTATAAACTTTATCATAAAAGTATATTTAGAACATGGTAAATCTAATGGTTTCCTTAACTTTATTTTTGGATAAGTGAGACAGTAATTACAGTCTATAGTCTATTTTGTGTAATACATCTTCAGTGAGATGTAAGTTTCTAAGTGTCTAAGTCTGTGTTTGAAAATTGGGCATAGGTACTTTTTTGAAAAAATTGTTTATCCCTAATCTTTCGAATAGGTGTGTTCAATTAAAAAAACAACCACCTGAGCCACTTAAACACCTTTTCCCCTCTCTTACAAAAAGTAAAAGTTTTCAGACCTTTACACGTCATAAAGAAGCCAAAAGCGTATCTTTTAGGTGTATCTTCAAGAATTTTTAGACACACACTAGTAGGACAACTAATTTTTTAATGTTCTCATACATACATTTATTAAATGTTTTAAGAATTTTAAAGTGTGTTATACTTTTAAAGATTTTTAACTGGAGGAATTCTTTTGATTGATTCATCAATTATCTGAGGTAAATAGGATGAAGCTTAATACGGACAAATGCAAAATATTCCTCTTAGAAAGAAACAATCTGTTTCACACATATGAAATGGGAAGTGACTGTCTAGGAATGAGTACAGCAGAAAGGAATCTAATGGTCATAGTGGACCACAAGTAAAATATGAGTCAGCAGTGTGACACTATTGCAAAAAAAGCAAACATGACTCTGGGGTGCATTAATAGGAGTGTTGTGAGCAAAACACAAGAAGTCATTCTTCTACTCTACTCTGCACTGATTAGGCCTCAGTTGAAGTATTATGTCCAGTTCTGGGCACCACATTTCAAGAAAGATGTGGAGAAATTGGAGAAGGTCCAGAGAAGAGCAACAAAAATGATTAAAGGTCTAGAAAACGTGAGCTCTCAGGGAAGGCTGAAGGAATTGAGCTTGTTCAGTTTGGAAAAGAGAAGACTGAGAGGGGACATGATAGCGGTTTTCAGGTATCTAAAAGGGTGTCACAGGGAAGAAGGGGAAAAATTGTTTTCCTTGCCTTTGATAGGACAAGAAGCAATGGGCTTAAACTGCAGCAAGGTTTAGGTTGGACATTTGGAAAAACTAACTGTCAAGGTGGCTAAACACTGAAATAAATTGCCTAGGGAGGTTGTGGAATCTCCATCACTGGCGATATTTAATAGCAGGTTAGATCGCAGATAGAAGAACATCTAGCAGATGAGCAAGTGGGATTCAGGAAAGATAGAAGTACCATACGGCAGATATTGGCACTAAGAATGATAGTGGAGAAAGCTCGGTGAAAGAATAAGAACGTCTACAATTGCTTCGTCAATTTTCAGAAGGCATTTGACAGTATAGATCAGAAAGTGATTTGGGTGGTGTTGGTGTCATACGGAGTGGATAACAGACTGATACGGTTGTTGAAGGATATCAACGATAATATAGAGGCAGCGGTGAGAACGTGTGGAGAGTTGGGAAGTTGGTTTAGAATGAGTAGAGGCACGAGACAAGGAGATCTGGTATCGCCGAGTATCTTCATCACGTTCCTAGAGAGAGTGATGGACAAGATCAAGGAAGAGGTAGAAAGGATATCGGTGCACGGGATGAGAATTAACAACTTGAGGTTCCCGAATGATATCGTTATCGAGAAAGATGAAGAGAAGCTAGCGAGAAGCTAGCTAGTGCAGGTGGTAAATGAGGAAGGGAAGCGGTGTGGACTGATTATGAATATCGATAAAATGAAGACAATGGTATTTGGAGGTAAGGAGATAGGAAGGAAGATCAGTGCAGATGGGATCAAACTAGAGAACATAGAGAAGTTCAGGTATTTGGGGAGCAACATTACGTATGATCTAGACTGTAAGAAGGAAATAGCGACTAAAATAGAGAAAGCAAATGCAAGTTTGAAGGCGATGGATAAGATCTGGAAAAGTAAAGCGATTAGCTCAGCAACGAAGCTGAGTGTCTTGAAAACGTGTGTGTTTAGCAGCATGTTGTACGGATGTAAGACATTGGTGATAACGAAAGATTAGAAGAGAAGGATATTGGCGTTTGAGAGGAGTTGTTATAGAAAGATCCTGAGAATAGGATGGATGTAGAAGGTCACCAACAAGGAATTATATAGGAAGATACAGCCGAAAGAGAACCTACTGCAAAAGTTATACAACGGAAGTTACAGCTATTCGGTTATATCTGCAGAATGAACAATGAGTGAAAAGTTAAGACCCTGGTATTCGGCATAATGGATGGTCTGAATAGGAGGGGCAGACCCCACAGAGAATGGGCAGATGATATAGTAGATTGGTACGGAGCTAGTCTACAGAAACTAAGCCACTCCGCACTGGACAAGAAAAGATGGAAGGAAATAGAGAGGGAGGCATCGGACACCAACGGGCGTTGAGCCCATGGTTGATGATGATAGACAGACATCTATCAGGGATGATCTAGAAGGTGCTTGGTCCTGCCGTGAGGGGAGGGGACTCGACTTGATGATGTCTTGAGGGCCCTTCCAGTTCTAGTATTCTGTGATCAAATGGAGTGTTGTTAAATGCATCAGACTGGTGGGAAGAGCCACGTTGTATGGAATAGTATGCTACCAGGATCATTGTTCTTTTTATTATTATTTTTGTATGTTCTGCCTTAATCTTTAGAAGAACAAAGTATCTGAATTATAAAGCCATTGCTACATTGATTCTTAATTCTGTAACAGGGAATTGTAATTAAAATTCCTTAAAATTTAAATCTGCAGATAAATGTATTGATAGTAGGAAATGCTTTATAAGATCAAACAAGGTTTTTCTTATTGCAAGAAGGAAATGGCTTCAGTTACCAAATTGCTGCTTGAAGGATTGCAGATAATCTGTGGTTAATAACACTAATATAATCTGTTTAATTATACTTCTCAAATTCATGCTGTCTTTTGTAGAGCTATGTTCAAAAAAACAAAAAAATTCTAAAAGCTGCCAAAGACTTGCCTCCAGATGCGCTTATTATTGAATATAGAGGAAAGTTCATGCTGAGAGAACAATTTGAAGCTAATGGGTATTTCTTTAAAAGGTATGTTTATTTTAAGAATGCTCTCTTTGTTAAGTAAACTTTCTTAAATGTGCTATTACCTGGTTGCTGTTTTTGTGCCAGCTACTGGCATGTAATTTATAGTACACCATGAATATTATACAACTATTTTTGAACTTGCATAAAAATCCATCTTGGGTATTCATTAAATATTTATAAAGCACCTTAAAAGTATAAATAAATATTATTCCCATTTTACAATTTGGGACTCAGAGAAATAACTTGCTCAAGATTATACATAGACAGTTGCCATTCTGACTTCCAACTTTGAGATTTAGCTATGAGAGTATCCATTCCTTCTTACTCTTCTGGTTATTTACAAAACTCAGCCACCATAACTGAGGAAAGCTTTGTGTGTTAGATATATTTACTGTCTTATAAATCTCAATGGATTTGGATTGAGAATTCTTTGTTGCTGACCTGGAAGAATTGCAATATAAAATCAATGCTATTTTATACACCATAATGATAAAAAACCATTAAATCTGAAAAATAAGTCCTAATGGTTTTTAAAGAGGAAGAACACTTATCTACTATATTAAAAATTAATCTAGGGGTTTTTTTCTTTTTCTTGCTAGGCCATACCCTTTTGTTTTGTTCTATTCCAAGTTCCATGGACTAGAAATGTGTGTTGATGCAAGAACCTTTGGAAATGAAGCTAGATTCATTCGACGGTCTTGTATGCCCAATGCGGAGGTAAGCTTATAAATATAGGAAATAATTCCTTGGTTAATCTAGCTATTTATTTATTGTGCTTGGCTTACAGGATATCATGTACAGCCCATTTGTTTCCTGTGTTTTGGACTAAGGGGATTTACTATGGAGGTGATATATAGTATAATGGTGGGTTAATCTTTCAGTATTGTTTCTGGTCAACAAGTTAATATGGTGATGTTTTTTTCCTTCTTTTCAAAGTTCCTAAGCACTGAACACCTTTACCTCTCATTGTCTCTAACAGAGGAACTAGATAGGACACACTTGGAAATAAAAATAAAACAAACATATATTTTCATATTTAGAATGTTAATTTATAAAATTATTAAAATATTTTCATCAGGACTCCGTAAAGAATAAAGTGTGTATATATAAAGAATCATGTTTTGATAGCATTAAAGCATTTTGTAAGAATAATTTCTTTATGAACCTATGCAGGACAGCATCAGGAAACATATATACATTTTGCTTATTATGAAAAACATAACCATTGTTTTATTTATATTGGTTTTATCAGCTCTGACAGTTGATGGTATTAGTGGGAGGGAAAAACCTGTAGAATGTATCAAACATATTTGGGTTTTTAAGAATGTTTGTGCATTTTAATTCATTATAAACTAATGTATAGCTTTTCTCCTGGATTTAGGTGAGACATGTAATTGAAGATGGAACAATTCATCTTTATATTTACTCCATCCAAAACATTCCAAAGGGAACAGAAATTACTATCGCATTTGATTTTGATTATGGAAATTGGTAAGTATCTTTAAATTGTATGAAATGTCCTGTGTTTTAGGACAATATACTTGTAAATGTTAGTAATACTAGAAGATTTACTCGGTGTTGCTCAAGTCTTTAAGTCAAATAAGTTTTGTTTTTCTTCATTTAAATCATTGTTATGGGATGGGGCTGGTGATGAGGGGTTCAATATGCAGGCTGCCTCAGGGAGATAGGACAATCATAGAATACTAGGACTGGAAGGGATCTCGAGAGGTCATCGAGTCCAGTCCCCTGCCCTCATGGCAGGACCAAATATTGTCTAGACCATCCCTGATAGACATTTATCTAACCTACTCTTAAATATCTCCAGAGATGGAGATTCCACAACCTCCCTGGGCAATTTATTCCAGTGTTTGACTACCCTTACAGTTAGGAACTTTTTCCTAATGTCCAACCTAAACCTCCTTTGTTGCAGTTTAAGCCCATTGCTTCTTTTTCTATCCTCAGAGGCCAAGATGAACAAGTTTTCTCCCTCCTCCTTATGACACCCTTTTAGATACCTGAAAACTGCTATCGTGTCCCCCCTCGATCTTCTCTTTTCTAAACTAAACAAACCCAGTTCTTTCAGCCTTCCTTCATAGGTCATGTTCTCTCGACCTTTAATCACCGCAGCAGCTTGGGGTGGGGCCAGATGAGAAGTGCTTGTCCATGGCTGCTGCAGTGGCATAGCCAGGGGAGGGGGATGCATGTCCCCTGCTGGGGAACAGATACACAAATAGACAAACTTTCTGAAATATATAATAGATAGCTGTCCCTCCCCCCACCCCTGCTGGCCCAGTGGGATTATAACTGTCCCAGTCCCTATCTCTGGCCTCTTCTGCCCTCTGATCATTCTACAGTATAACTGTCCCTCCTACCAGACACCTCCCTTTACATTTTATGAGAAACAATCAAATTCCAGGTACATCTAATTGTCCTGGCACAACCAAACCCTTACCTTGTTTTAAGTTATAAGAGGAAGCTGTATTTGGTGATCCTAACTCTTATAATTTGTGGAGTTCTTGAACAAATAGACCCACAGTCAGATGGACAGATAGATACACACCCCTAAAATATATAGTAAGATAAGTATCAGAGGGGTAGCCGTGTTAGTCTGAATCTGCATAAACAACGAGAAGTCCTGTGGCACCTTATAGACTAACAGATTTATTGGAGCATAAGCTTTCGTGGGCAAAGACCTGCTTCGTCAGACATGCATCTGATGAAATGGGTCTTTACCCACAAAAGCTTATGCTCCAATAAATCTGTTAGTCTATAAGGTGCCATAGGACTTATCGTTGTTTATATCAATGGTGCGCAAACTTTTTTCATTCATGACCCCCACACTGTGGGGGCCGCCAAAGTCCAGGCCCAGCCTCCAGCTGGCCAGATCAAAGCGCCGTGACCCCTTTGGGGGTTGCAACCAACGGATTACGCACCACTGGTTTATATAGTAAGATAAGATATTAATTGGAGCTAGCAAGTTATAGATATTCCTGTTTTCTTTTATTGTTTTCATACACTTGAATGGTAGGGTACTCTTAAAGTCCTCAATGATGACAATGTATGCCATCGCAGGGTTTTTCTTTAAAGGATGTTTCATTATTGATGGAACTTTTCACTATGAATTATAAATGGTTTTATATCTCCACAATAGTACATATGTGGGTTTACAGTGAAAATTCTTGAAATATGCATTCGTTTTGTGGATTGTTAAATATTAATTGATATTTAGTGTAAACTAATGTAGACAATTCAGAAATGTGCTATTTAAAAAAATCATTCGTACAGCTTTGCATATCATAGATAACCACTGAAACAGTTCAGAAGGAATAAAATCAGACCTGAACTAAATTCCTATAGAAATGAAAATAAATTACATTTGGGCTATAATCCATCATTTAAAAAGAAGTCCAAGTCTATTAAGTCCTGTCTTAAAATAATGTTTTAAATTCTATAACCTATTGAGCCACACGTCCCCATCCCCCTCCACTGCCCCGGTACAGTTATTTCTCTTTTTGTGAATTGTAAAATGCTCTAGTAGGTAGATACCATTACAAAACAATGGCAAAGTGATTAGGGTACGTGCTGCTCCCAGATAGGCATTAACAATTTCCGTTGACTATGGAGTACAAAATTTGGTGTTTAGGCGACGTAGCCTTTCTCTGTTTTTCCGAAAAAATTACATCCACACAGCAATCGCATTCTTCCGAAAGAAAATCTAAAGAACAGAGGGGTTTTCCCGACATCGGTAACCCTCATTCTATGAGGAAGAAGCCTTTTTCCGAAAGAGCTCTTTCAGAACAAGGTGTGTGTGGACGGGGAACAGGGAGCTCTGTCGAAAGAAGAGGAAAAAGCGCAGGTGCCCTAGTGGCCACTCCATCCATAGTAATCATAGCTGAAATGCAAGATAGCATCCATTCACTATCTTTCGAAAAAGCAGATCACTTTTTCGATGCGCTTTTGCAGTGTGGACGCTCTCTTTCAGAAGAAGTTTTTCCAGATGATCTCTTCCGGAAAAGCTTCTTCCGAAAGAAGCCTGCAGTCTAGACATAGCCTCAGACACTAGGAGGAAGTGTTTTCTTTACCTTTAAAGTGAGATGCCCCTGAAAATTGACTCCTCTTACTGTTTTTTATATATAGTTGGATTCAGTGCTCCCAGTGACATAGTGAGTTTCATATGAAATGTGCTGAATTTACCAGAAAACATGTTTTGGTGTTTTCAACCTGCAGCATATTCAGACTTTTCTCTGAAAGACATGAGTTCTTTGAGTGATGTTCCTGTGGGCTCTTCACTGTTGGTGACGGGTCTCCCGGAGCCACAGATCAGAGCCTTGCAAAGCAGTTTCCCCTGTTGGGCTGCACATGCGCAGGAGGCGTCTCACAACGCTCGCGCGGCTCAACCCTTCCCTTTCAGTTTTTCTTCAAGGAGTGTCCCTGTGGGTGCTCCATCTTAGGTCTTGCGGCACCGTTTCACGTCTAGACAGCGATTTACAGTAGCAGTGCCCTCCAGTGTGCCATTACCATGCATGTGCAGCAACCATCCCTTCAGTTCCTTCTCTACTGGCATCGGTTGGAACTGCAGTTGCTCTCCTTATTCGTTACTAGTTCAATATCATTCCAGTTACAGTAAGTTAGTTCTGTTGGTAGTTAGTTAGGATTAAGATTTTTTTCTTTCTCTTAAAAAAAAAAAAAATCTGTTAGTCCGCGATTTTTTTGTCTAACAATCCTTCTGTCCTTGGGATGCCTGGCTCCCCAGGTTTCAAATGGTGCCTCTCCTGCAGGCTTTTTGATGCCCGTCTCCAGCGGTCACTCCAAGTGTGTGCACTGCCTCAGTCAGGCACACATTACAGCACAGTGCGAGCACTGCAGACAGCTTACAGTTCACACAAGGAAGGGCACGGGAGCTCTAATTGATACTTCTCTCACTAGAGAACACGGTGAGACCGGCTTCAGATCTGGAGCATTCATCTCCCCCGCGCCAACCATCACATCTGGCCATGTCTGAAAAATCAGTGCCAGCCAGCATCAAGTTGAGGGACTCTTCTTCTAACCAGTATAGGAAGCGGTTCCATTCCTCCAGCAAAGGTGACTCTCCCTCAAAAAATGGGAGCAAGCACCTAAACTGCCTTCTGCTCCAACGCCTACCAGTGTTCCAGACAGGGAAGCTCCGGGACCATGAGGTACTAACAGTTCCCAAGGGTCAAAGGACCTACATAAGCCTTCAGGCAAGGCCAAGGCAAAATCAGCACCTCTGGTGCATACACTGGCACCAAGAAAGGACAAAATGAAGCCAGCTACAACCGTGGCACCTCTGGCACCAAAGAAGGCGAAGCCGCACACAGTACCATCGGCATCCATGCTGCCTCCAGCACTGAGGATCCACAAGCATGCAGTACTGACACCCTCTCGACGTGGCTATAGTTCCACCCCATCCTTCCCTGGCACTGCATACACCGGGGCTGGCACCATTCACTACAGTGGAGGAGCTCAGGGTGTCCTCGGTGCCCACAACACCGATATTCGGCACCAATGGCACCCCCACGTCGAGCAGCTTTCTATACTCGCTGACTCCAGGCTCAGTACCATCCTTGTTGAGTGATGATGATGACAACTCTGTTGTTGGCACCCATTTTCCAAGACATTCTTTCCCAAAACAGCCTCAACCACCAACATTTACAGGGGCACAGCAACAACCACTGCAATGGCTGCCCCCTCCCATGCCTTTTCACCCAACTGGCCTTATTGGGACCCGGAGGCACCATATTGGGTTCAACATCATTTACAGGGTTAACAGCTCATGACAACGGTTCCTGTTTCCAGAGCATCATCCCTGCCACCCCTTGACAGGTCGCTCTACCAAGAGGAGGAGGAGATAGCTTCCAGTGATGAGGAATCATCAGCCTTGTCTCACCCGGCACCCACATATCCTCCTCCCCTCCTGACAATACACTTATGCCCCCGTCTCCTACGGTAGGAGGCAACTTCCATTCTTTCCAAGAATTTTTTAATGGAGTAGCTGATGTCCTTGAGGTCTCCCTGGTCAGCCTCCCCAAGACCGAACACAAACTGACCAGCATACTCCATGCCATACCAACCTCCAAACTGGCCTTGCCCATGGATTCTGCTCTTATGGACCCTGCCAAGATTAGATGGCAGACACCAGCTATGATTCCACCGGTCTGCAAGAGATCTGACTGCAAATATTATGTGGCGCCACAAGGTGCGGACTTCCTCTTTTCTCATCTTTCCCCCAACTCCATAGTGAAGGATGCTGTCAGCCAAAGGGGCAAACAGAGCGCAACATGCACTACCCCATATGACAGAGTGGCAGCATTTAAATCTTATGGGTAGGAAGACTTATTCCTCAGCTACGTATATCGAATTATACAGCAATGTTGGCTAAATACACCCACCATATCTTTGAACAGCTATCACTTTTTACTGATAACTTGTCAGAGGATCAGCAACAACAGTTCTCTGCCAATATAAACGAGGGAATGTTGATCTTCTGCACGGCCCTTCAAGCCGCTCTCGACGCATCCGACACAGTCTCACGGTCCATTGTGACAGCTATTGTGGTGATGAGATCCTCCTGGCTCCATCTCTCAGGTTTTCCTCGGGAGGTATAGGCCACAATAGTGGATCTCCCCTTCCAGGGATCTAAGCTGTTCACGAACACAACCGATGCGTCCCTCCATTCACTCAAGGATTCCAGAACAACGTCGAAAACCCTTGGGATACATGTGCCTGCAGCAAAGCACGAACAAAACAGATACTTTATTCAGAGATGCAAATTCTCTCCTTTCAATTAGCCTCAGAGGCACTTTGATAACAGGAGGAGACAATGACAAACCAAATGCAGACAAACTGCTGACCAGCCAGCCATGTCTCAGTCATCTACCTCCAGGCAAACATTTTGAAGGTCAGGTCGAGAGTCTGCTATCACCCCTTCATACGGAACAACTCCAGTCCTACCTACAATTCCACCAACGTCTCCTACCCTTCTTCCACCAATGGTCCGCCATCACAACCGACAAGTGGGTGCTAGAAGTCGTCAGAGCGGGATACTGCATTGCTTTTACCATTTCCTTCCACCCCATCCCTCGTCAGGGACCCACTCAACGAGATTGACCATCTTCTCCACCTCGGTGCCATAGAACTGGTACCTCAGCATCACAGAAACAGAGGCTTCTACTCCTGCTATTTCCTCACTACAAGAAAGTCAGGAGGTTGGATACCAATTCTCGATCTCAGGAAACTAAACCACCACATTTGGCGGGAGCGCTTCAAGATGGTGACTTTAGCTACCATAATATCTGCCCTAAACGAAGGGGACTGGCCGTCGACTCTCAACCTCCAAGATACTTATTTTCATGTATCCATGCTTATCCTGTGCATCGCAAATACTTGAGGCTTATACTGGACACCGCGCATTTCCAATACACAGTGCTGCCTTTCAGACTTTCCACAGCCCCAAGGGTCTTCTCAAAACTCATCGCGGTAGTGGTGGCCCACCTCTGTGAATGAGGCATATCTGTATTTCCCTATCTTGATGACTGCCTGATCAAAGCTCCCAAGCCATGTCCTTGTTCCAAGGTCTGGAATTCCAAATCAACCTAGCCAAGTGCAAGCTCCGACCGGCTCAGACCATAGAGTTTATAGGAGCTTACCTCGACTGCACCAAGGGAATGGCCTCTCTCGCTTTCAAACGATCAAGCACCTCATTGAAGTGCTGCAGTCCAGCCCTCAAGTTCCTGTAAGAACTTGCCTACAGCTTCTAGGCCACATGGCAGCGGCCACAGCATTGGTGTCGCACGCCAGACTGCATATGAGATCGATATAGCAATGTTTCAGAACAGTGTACAAGACCTCATTATACCAGTATCAACAAGCTGATATTGCTCCCACACAGGATCAAGCGCTCACTAGAGTGGTAGGCGGATCAAAAAAAGTGTGCGCTGGGGTACCCTTCCGCAGAAGTCCCCTGACAATCACAACAGACGCTTCCCTCCTAGGGTGGGCCGCACAGTCAAGCTCCCTCACAGTCCAAGGATGATGGCAGTCCCACGAGTGCTCCCTCCGCATCAGTGTGTTGTAACTCAGGGCCATATGGTATGCCTGCCAGAACTTCCTGCAACAGATACAGAGCAACACAGCACAGATTTTTACGGACAATCAAGCTACAGTGTACTACATAAACAGGCAAGGGAGAACCAGATCCTTCCACCTGTGCAAAGAGGCAACACACACCTATGGTCATGGTGCATAGACCACAATGTCCGCATAACAAGCTTCTTACCTACCGGGCGAGGACAATATTACTGCAGACATCCTCAGCAGGAAGTTCATGTGCTACCACGAATGGGTATTGGATGACAGCATACTCCACATGATATTCTCACTCTGGGGATTTCCAGACCTAGACTTGTTTGTAACCTTTGCGAACAAAAAATGTCCACAGTACTGTTCTCATGCGGGCATTGGATTACACTCTCTGGGGGAACTCATTTACAATACCTCGGGATGCACCCCTCCTCTATCCCTTCCCACCAATCCCACTTCTTCACCTAGTGGTCAACAAAATAAGAGCCGGGACAGCATCAGTAATGCTCATTGCTCCAGTTTGGCCCCGTCAGACATGGTATTTTTACCTACTTCACATGTCCCTAAGGCCTCCATGGCAGCTTCTGCTAGTCCCTCATCTCCTGACTCAGCAGTGGGGTCACGTTTGGCACCCATCTTCCCACATCCTTCACCTCCAGGCTTGGCTCCTCACTGGCTCTCCTCAATAGAAGCAACATTTACGGATCAGGTCAGACAGATCCTGTAATGAGGAAGTCACAATGAGAAAATCGCCACTTGTACACTAAGAAGATTCTCTTCCTGGGTGAACCAAAGATCAGCAGATCCATCCAAGATTCCACTGGCCAATATACAAAAGTACCTCTTACATCTGAAACATACAGGCCTCTTGCTCAGCTCGTTAAAGGTACACCTCGCAGCCATAACCGCATTCCACCAACCCATTGAGGACAAATCAGTCTTCACCCACCTCACAACTAAACGATACCTAAAAGGCATCCAGAAAACTTTTCCGCCTGTTAAAACACCAGTCCCAGCTTGAGACCTAAACCTTGTACTACAAGCCCTAACCCATACACCATTCGAGCCTATGGGCACAATGCTGCACCTTTCAATAAAAGTTGCCACATTAGTTGCACTCACATCTGCCAGAAGAGTAAATAAAATTGGGGCACTGATAGCCAACCCACCCTTTACCATTTTTCATAAGGACAGGGTGGTCCTGCGACCACATCCAAAGTTCTTACCAAAGATTCTTACCTCCTGGCATTGCAACGAACCTCTCGTGCTTCCCAAAAGCCTCATGCTACCACCGAAGAAGCTATATGGCACACACTCGATGTACGCCGCGCAATGCCTTCTATCTAGAGAAGACAGACAATTCGTAAAACTAACAGACTTTTCATCTCTGCTGCTAAAAGATGCTTGGGGGCGCAAATCTCAACACAGACTTTCCAAGTGGATTGTAGACAATATTCGCCTGGCTTGCGCCAGTTTCAACCAGCAGCCTCCACTGCAATTACGAGCGCATTCTACAAGGGCCATGGCAATCTCTGCAGCCTATCTTAGCATTAATCTGGTGGACATTTGCAGAGCTGCAACATGGTCTTCTGCACACGCTTTCGACAGACATTATGCCCTGGACAATTACCTGAAATGGCGCACAGAATTTGGACTCTCAGTCCTCACTAAAGCCCAGCACGATTATTAACTGAGTCACGCGCCATATGGCATGGGTACTGCTATATAGTCGCCTAAGGTGGAGCACCCACTGGGACACTTCTCGAAGAAGAAGACAAGGTTACTCACTTCGTGCAGTAATGGAGGTTCTTTGAGATGATTGTCGGTTTGGGTGCTCCACCACCTGCCCTTCCTCCCCTTTGCTTCGGAGTTGTTGTTGTCCTTCCAGGGCAGAGAAGGAACTGAAGGGATGGTTGCCCCACATGCGTGGTAGCAGCGCCGCGCGCGCCATCTGCCTCACATGCACTGCACACTGGGAGGGCACTGCTACTGTAAATCTCCATCTAGACGCGCAACGGCGCTGCAAGACCTAAAGTGGAGAACCCACAGGGAGAACCATCTTGAAGAACGTCCATTACTGCACAAAGTGAGTAACCTTCTCTTCCTCTTTAACCGCCCTCGTCAGCAGACAGAGCTTTAACATCTCCCTCTCAGCCTGTTACCTCACTTAGTATTTAGCATTTCAGAGTTGCCACGTATACAGTTAGCGTTAATAGTTTATGTAAATAGTTTCCCTCATTTAATTTACCAAAACAAATTTTTTTCTTCCCCTCGGGATTTGAACGTAGCTTTGCAGCTCAGGGGCAGTGCGAACTGGGCTTCTCCCTGGTCTCTTTCCCCCCACTTCTTTCTTTCTCAAAAAAAAAAAAGTAAACAAGTACCATTTCAGACAATTCAATATGTCTGGCTCTTCGAGCTTCAAAAATTTGAGTAATATCGGATGGCCATTCCCTATGCATATGATGCTTGGAAGAAACTCACATACCGTAGAAGTGTGACCATTACTCCTGCCTCACGGTGAGAGCCAGAAAGGACAGAGAGCTCTGCCTCAGGATGATATTATTTGATGAGAGTCCACTTTTCTGTAATAACAGCTTTCCACATCCCTGTGGATGGTTTCTACTTATTTGCCCATCCGTAATAAAAAGATTCCTTGGGGGCCTCCACAACATATACCCACCTCATAGGACCCCACCCCTCTTATGGGACTTCAACCTTGTTTTGGATTGTTTGACCAGGCTCCCCTTTGAACCGTTGGCCACTGTTGCACTTCCCTTCTTCTTTATGAAGGTCTGCTTGGTATGTAGGTGTTACCTCAGTGAGGAGAGTCAGGGAACTTGGGGCCCTTATGGCGGAGCCCCCTACACTGTTTTTACAAAAGACAGAGTTACACTGAAACTTCACCCAGCATTCCTACCCAAAGTCTGTACAGCATTCCACGTCAATGAGCCCATTGTGTTACCTACCTTTTTCCCAAAGCTCTGCACCTCCCCACAAGACACGAGCCTACACTCTCGATATCCGATGAGCGTTAGCCTTCTTCTTGGAGAGAACACGAGCATTTCGTAAATCTCAACGACTTTTTATTTCCATCACTGAACCGTTCAAGAGGTACACCTATTTCATCCTAACGGATCTCAAAGTGGATATCGACATGCTTAAACTGCAGCAATGAGCTTAAACTGCAGCAAGGGAGGTTGGACATTAGGAAAAACTTCCTGTCAGGGTGGCTAAACACTGGAATAAATTGCCTAGGGAGGTTATGGAATCCCCATTTCTGGAGATATTTAAGACCAGGTTGGTTTAGACATCTATCAGGGATGGTCTAGACGATGCTTGGTCCTGCCATGAGAGCAGGGGACTGGACTTGATGACCTCTCAAGGTCCTTTCCAGTTCTAATGTTTTACGATTTTATGCATAGTTACGTGTCATACCATGGCCAGCAGGCATTTACAGCATCCACCATGAGCACATTCTACTCTGGCTATAGTGGCTTCCATGGCCTATATGAACAATGTTCCCTTAAGAGACATTTATTGATCTGCAACATTCATCTGACCACACTTCCGCTAAACATTATGCCATATTGCCACAACTCGTATCTGATTCAGTGGTGGCTACCGCAGTTTTGTCCACCAGCACCAAACAATGACTCCAACTCCCTCCATGCAGGTCGAATACTGCTCTGTAGTCACCAACAGTGGAGCACCCATGGGGACATCACTCAAAGAAGAAAAGGGAGTTACTCACTTTTGTGCAGTAATGACTGTTCTTTGAGATGTGTATCCCCGTGGGTGCTCCATGACCCTCCCTTCCTCTCCTCGGAGTCTTATTTACTCGGGCGTAGACGAGGAACTGAAAGGGAGGGGTTGAGCCTCGTGAGCAGCACACTCGGGTGGGAGAATCGCAAGACGCCTCCTGTGCACGTGCAGCCCAACTGGGAAAACTGCTTTGCAGAGGGGAGGAAGGGAGGGTTGTGGAGCACCCACAGGGGCATACATCTCAAAGAACAGTCATTACTGCACGCAAGTAATTCCCTTTTATTTTATGTCATTACTGTACACAAGTATTCTGCAGAAAAAGCATAAGTTCTGTTAAATAGATTTCCCAATTAGACTTTAATATAGTTTCACAAGTACAATTTAGGGCTCAATTTGGTGCAGGAATGTGTCACGGATATAGTTGACAGGAGAATTTGTCCTATAACTCTTATCACTTACAAAAGAGAGAGAACACAGTTTGCTTTTCATATCCCAGGTTAAGTATAGAAGGCTAGCTATTAGGGGGGAAAATCTTTTTTTTTTTTTTTTTTTTTTAAACTGGAAAGCAAATACAACCTGAAAATCCATGAAAGCTGATTACGAACCACTCAGCACCACATAAGTTTCAGGGCAAAATGGGTATAACTCTATTGACAAAAGATTTAAATTGTATTCTGAGAGAGCTTTTTCGCACCAATCTGGATTTTCTGCTTATTTATAAATGCTATTAGTGAAAGTTTTATATTACTTAAACTTGTATAACTTGCTAGATCTCTGTATACATCAAGTAAAAGTATCCCAGGTAACTTATAAATACCTTTGCATTGTGTTTTTCAGTATCTTATCCAGAGAGAGACAAGATTTTTATAAATCAATTTTGTACAAAACTAAATTGCTCTTATTTTTTTCTGTTCGTTTTAGGCACCAGAGTATTTTTCTTTGTTTTTGTTTTTCTTTATATTTTATTTAGCTTTTGTTGGTTATATAATAGATACGTTTTAATGGTATTCCAAACTATAAGCTGGGAAACTATTCATGAACCAGTGGCTGAAATAATAAAATGTAACGTTGCACAGTTTGGTGAAAGTTTAATTTAACCATTTTCAAATATGCTAAAATATTGGATCAGTGAAATGAAGTGTGGTCTCACTTTAAATCATATTACTGTAGCATTCAGGTCAATATTTTACACCATTTTTTTGTATTTATTGTTTTAGTAAATACAAAGTGGATTGCGCTTGCCTCAAAGAAAATCCTGAATGTCCTGTTCTTAAACATGGTTCCGAACCTACAGAAAACATCAATACTGGATATGAGACTAGAAGGAAAAAGGGAAAGAAAGAGAAGGACATTTCAAGAGAAAAGGAAACACAAAATCAGAACATCACACTTGATTGTGAAGGAACAGCCACAAAAATGAAGATTCCTGATAATAAGCAGAGGAGACTTTCTCCCCTCAGGCTCTCCATTTCCAATAATCAGGTATTAAAGCAAAAAACACTAAATGGTCAGATGTACAAACCTGAAGGAATAGCTCTTAAAAAATCATACAAGTTATTGGAAAGAGTTGTTCTTTATGAATTTTAGTGCTGGATTAGCTACTTAAAATATGTATACTATTTCTAGTTCTCTTGAAATGACTAATTTTTTTTTAAAGATGTTTTTGTTCTCTTTAACCTGCTTTCTCTCTCACTGATGTGCCTCAACATAAGCCAGAAATTCTGCCTCCTAAAATGCTTTTCAGATCTGTAGTGTAAAAAGTGTGTGCCATGCCACAAGATCCCACAACCATCCTGAAGCAGTGTTAGTCATACATATGTTGTGCCCACAGTTCTAATGTTTTTAACCATAATTATAAATAGTCTTGCTTCATAACAATTTCTGTTACCAAGATTTCAGCCCAAAAAAGAGGTTTAGGTCTCATAAGTCACTAATAGCCTCCATGTTCCTGTTGTATCTTGTATAGATTGAATACTAGCATAAAGGTAGTAAATTGATAAGTGTTTGAGTGTGAGCAGAAGATGGGGATTCTAGTGTGGTACCAGAAGTTTTGGTTATAGGTTTTGTTGTCTTAATTTATTGGCATAGAAGAGCAGATAAATCATACAATAATGAATTTCACAGATCCTAATTTGTGAAGAGCTGCACACAATAATTAGTAAAGAGAAATTAATACAAAGAAATCAGAGAAATACCATAATGATGTATTGATGTTGTTTTCAGGAAGGAGAGAATTGATTGTGTCTGAGGGTAAATACTTGATGGGATAATGAGGGTGATTTGAAGGATGGAAGAGAGTTGTATAAAGTATGGGGTTACTTGTGGGAGCCATTTTCAAATTCTTTCTCTCTGCCCTAGAGCAGGGTTTCCCAACCTATGGGTCGGGACCCAAATATGGGTCGCCATTACATTTCAAAAGAGTCGTCAAGTGTCTCCCCAGTTGGCTCTGCCCTCTCTCCTCCCCCTGTTTTTGAATTGCCTTGGGTCACCAAGTCTTCCTGAATTGTCAAAATGGGTCCTCATCTGGAAAAGGTTGGGAACCGCTGGCCTAGAGTGTAATAAAGGGAGACATCAAGGAGGAAAGGATGAGACAGAGAGATCAGGGAGCTGGTGTTGAATATGCAATTGATATACAAAATTTTTGCATTAAGTTTACATTAGGTTTATGATCTCTTTCTTGGGGCATAGTAGGCTGACCTACTCAAACAGCTAACTTGCTTTAGGATGCTTCTGGGCTCAGAAGGCTGGCATGTGATTTCTGCAGGCATAAAGCTACAAAGGCAATATATTCAAACTAGTTTTACAGGTAAGTTACTTCTCTTTTTCCAACCAGGTTGCCACTAGCTATATCAGTTATTTGGGACCTGTTCCTGTGCACACACAATCTTATATAATTTTATAAGAATTGTCACACTGAAACTAAAAGTTTTTCAACCTAGAAGAGGCTCAGTAAAATATAAGAACATCTGATGTTTAAAAAAGCAGTTCAGTCAGCCAAAATAACACATTTATGTATGTACTTTGTCTGATTGTTTTAGTGCTGTGCTCAAAAATTGTACTGTTAATTACCATTTACTAGCAGTTTTATAAACAATAAGTATGATAGTTTCAACTTCATTTTAATACAATCACAAGAAAGAAAAAATGGTAGAACATTGGTAAGAGATCAATTACTATTGATTCTTCTTTAACTAAAGTTTTTGAATGTTACCCTTCTATTGTAAGGGACCTGAAATATTTAAAACATTCCCACGCCAAGCATTTTTTAATGTTTATCAATTAGATACCTTTTTGTGTTCCCTATAGTAAGTCATTTAATGTTACATTATAAAGGAGATTAATACAGCATCAGTGGAAATGGTTATGTTAATAGATATATAGGTTCCAGTTGACTGCAAACTTATATAAATATAATTGTCTTGTTTGACAGGACAATATACATTCCATTTTATTGAAGAAGTGAGATTTAAGATTTTCAAAAATGGGTGTCCAGAGTTAGCATTCAAATTCCTTATTTAGCTGTCTAAATAAATGGTCTGATGATCATAAGCTTGAGTGCCCTGTAGTGTTCATTAGCTCAAAAGCTTAGTTCTTATAATTTGCTTGAAAAATTCGAGTGAGTTTGTAAAGAAAATGATGTGGATGTTTCTGTTTGGATCAGAGAAGATACTGGAGTCAGGCTATATATTAGAGTCATAAAAGGGTCCAAGCAGATATGTAGCTTTTTCATGTTGCATTGGTTAATTGGCTGGTAGCTTATGAAGTAGTGATTCAAGGGAACTTTGTTCTGTGTAGCTTTTAGATTTCCCTAGTTTGAAAGAGTAGTAGTGGAGCTTCTGTAAAGCAGTCATTTCCATCTTTCAGGAGCCAGATTTTATTGATGATATAGAAGAAAAAACTCCTATTAGCAATGAAGTAGAAATGGAATCAGAGGAGCAGATTGCAGAAAGGAAAAGGAAGATGGTAAGTTGGGAAGCTTAAAGCTTAAAGCTTTCACTAGGACTTAGTGATGGCTGCTCTTCCCATGCTAATATCCTGCCTTTTTATAGGCTTTTAGAATGAGCATATATGAAGCCAGCACCCCATGTGCACTTAAACGTCAAATCCAAGGCTTGCTTATAGTGAGAACATTTCTATTTGGCTTGATCATCAAACATGCAAATTACGCTTTTGTGTTTAAAATGCGCATAATTTTCCTTTGCCTCTGCATAGGTGCCATCACAGTAGTTGGTTATTTGTAAGATACAATCAGGGGCCAAAATTTTCATAACTGGCTAATGATTTTGGGTGCCAAACATCAGGCACCTTTAAAAAGGCTTAATTTTCAATTGCTCAAATAATTTCTGAAAATTAGGCCTTTTTAGAAATGCAGGCTGTTGGACACTCAAATGTCAGTGTCTGAAATCACTAGTCACTTCTGAAGATCTCAGTCAGGCTGTATAAGACTACGTCCACACAACAGCATCATTTCGGAATAACTGAAGTTCTTCTGAAGTAACATAGTCTGCGTCTACACAGCAAGCAGTTATTTCGACGTAATGTCAAAATAATGTCAAGCTGGAGGACTTCTTACTCTGACTCCTGTAACCCTAATTTTACGAGGAGTAAAGGAAGTCAGAGGGAGACTGCTTTAATTTGGACTTCCTGCTGTGTAGACAGTGCCAAAAGCCAAAATAAGCTATTTTGACTTAAGCTACACAATTGATGTAGGTCAAGTTGCGAAGCTTATTTCGACTTTAGCCCTGCTATGTAGATGTGCCCTAAAGGAAATACTTCTCTGTTTATATATCAGTGTGAAAAGTTACTTGTATGCTTGCTCTACATAAATCTTATTTTAAAGGCAAAAGTGACCTCCACGATGTCGGCTACTGTCTTTTACAGACAAGCTTAAGTGCATGTTTTATCCAAGTTTTTGCCTGTGTAAAAGCATGGCTGTGTACCTAAAATGAATTTGCTAGATGGAAACTTAACCATTTGATTTTTGTTCTCAAATTTTGTTATACATGTGCACAGTTCTTGTGCCTGCAAAAATTTGGTGGGGAGAGAGAAATATTCGCTCAAACATATGGTTAGTCGATTGAGATTTGTTCATTAATACAAATGATATGCGTGAAGGATTCTTTATTGTTCACGCACAATCTTAGTCATAAGATAACGTGCTACTAAAAATATGTGCCTGCAGTTTAAGTGGTTGGGGGCTTTATGAAAATTTGACCCTTTAAGAAGTGGATTTACGTTGGTTAATTTTGAAAACTATTTCAAAGGGCTGAGGGGACCGATTTATTTACAGAAAGAGGTCTTAGCTTTAAAATTAATAATTGAACATTTAATTTGAGATAGATTTGCCATAATTTAAGCCTTCCAATTGCACATAATAGTAAAGTTTACCTGTGGTGATATTTATTAATTATATAGCAGCAGAGATGTAGGATTTGTATTTTACAGATTAATATAATGGGGGCAGACCCGTAACTCAATTTAATACAATAAGTAGTGAGTTGGAAAGGGGATATTGCCAGCCTCCCCATTTGGAAATAATATAGCCACTTTGGTGCAAATTTGCTACAGTAGAATAAAATCAAAAAGAAGAATAAAGTTGGGATTGATACTAAAATTGGTACTGATACTAAATAGAATGGCACATATTCAAAATTTTTGTTTCTGTATGTATATTGATTGGGTATGCGAAGGGTTAACCAGTGGGAGTGGAGCAGTTCCCTGCCCACTTTGGGCAGGAGGCTGCTTCAGCCCTGCGGGGGTGGGGGGCGGGAGGGAAGGAGGAGGCCTGCCATGGGCAGGAGTTGCTCTGGTCAGGGCCAGCCGGAGCCCTTTTGGCGCCCTGGGCCCGGGGGTGTGGTGCCACCCGCGGGCGCAGGGTGCATGCGCGGGCCTGCCCGTGGGACGTAGGCCCACCCCTCCCAGGGTGCGCGGGCCCGCCCCTGGGGCGCTCGGCGCATGCGTGGGCTGGTTATGGCCTCTGGCGCGCAGCCCGGGGCCCGCCCCCTGGGCACATGCGCTGCCCAGCCCGGCCCGGCCAGCACTGCTGGCGCACGCGCCGGACCGTGCAGGGCCCCGCAGCTGTGGGGGGAAGGGCGCTGCTGGCCAGCACTGCGGGGCCGGCGCTGCGGGAGCCGTGCGCCCCTTATAGCTGCCATCAGGCGCCCCTCATCGGTTGGCGCCCTGGGCAGCTGGCTGGCTCGCCCATGCCTCCGTCCAGCCCTGGCTTTGGTGTCCTGCAAAACAGTCTGTCCGTGGCAGGCCCAGTGCTTTGCAGGCAGGGGCTGCTCTAGCGTCCCAGCCAGTTAAAATGTTAGTGCATTGCTAAAGTCGGAAACGTCAAATAATAGTGCATTAAACTAGGTCCTGATGCAATATTGAGCTGGTTGCATTGCATATATGGTATTTCTAGTACAGCAGTGGGCAACCAGGAATAGTGAGTGGGCCACATATGCGGCCCTTCTTCATCTCAGTGGGCCGCAGCAGTTGCAGCCCTGTAGACCCCCTGCCTGCCCCACTCCACCTCATGCCTCTTCTGCATTGGGCCACCAGCACTTCTGGAGCACTGCAAATAGCCTGATTTACTCTGTGTCCCCATTCCTCTCTCACCCTCCCAGAGCCTGAAGAGCTGTAAACAGCTGATTTGCAGCATTCCAGGTCTGGGAAGGAAGATGGAGCATGAATCAGGCAATTCGTGGCACTTCCAGAGTGCTGTGCGGGAGGGCAAGGAATAGAAAGTGTGGGGCTCCAGCGTCCCATTGTGGGAGAAGTGGGGCAGACAGGGAGTTGGTGGGCCGCATGTTGAACCGCAGTGGTCCAGGCCTCCAACCGCTGATTAGTATCTTTGGATTGCTATATTTGTTTTAGCGTGCACGTGTGTGTGTGTGTGTGTGTGTGTGTGTGTGTGTAACTGACACAGATATATTTTTGTTGTGCTATTTAGGTACACATTCAAATTTAGACTTCATTTCATGTTTTTAATTTTTGTGTTGTATAAAACCATGCAACCTTGAGAGGAGGTAGAGACTGGCAGGCATGTATGGAGAGAGAATAGGGGCAGGAACTGGCAGATTTGTCACTCAGGATATTTATATGAATTTGTAATCATGATTTCACACCACTGGGAATATATATTCTTAAAGGCAATATTCCACATCTCCTCTGAGCCAGACTTGAATAGTGAATGGTGGCATAGTGTTATTAGGCATGCCACAGTTCTTAAAAATGGGGCATATTTTTCAAGTTTAATGTATTTATCCTACACCCCTATTAAGTGTATCATTTGAAAGCTTATTGTATAAGTGTTTAGCTGAAGTATGATGTGAATCTATCATGTGGTACTGTAAACCTGTTGGAGATGTGAAACAGTGGTACTACAAAGGAGAAAGTGTTTTGTTGCACAGTTCTGTAATGTCTCTAACATTACTATGACCACAATATTTACTGGTTATGTCAATTTCAGCACCTTTGATATGGTGTTTATTAATCAAAGCTCCAAAACAACAAAGCATTAAAAGATTTGTATTGGTTTTGCATGGGCAATTTTTTTTCAGAAACAACGAAGCTGCTTAGCATGTGGCCAAAATTGCAAATAGCAACATTTTGCAGTGTATTTACTACTTATTGTCAATTTTCAGAGTCTCTTACAATTGATTATAATAGTTTTCTGTATTTTCTATTGAAATTTGCTGACCACATCAGTTTCACACTGAAGATTGTGCACCTGTAGTAGTAGATTGTGTGCTCACACTTTGTACTGCATATTGGGTATAGGGATGTGAATGTTTAAGCCTTACCCTTGAGGGGTGAAGCTTACCAGTTAGAGTTAACTGGTGAGGACTGGAGCAGGATGGTGTGGGGGCACTACTTTAGCCAGGCTGGAAACAGCCCCTCCCCCTTTAATCGGTTAACCAATTAAACAACATGTTTAAGCCGTTAACCAGTTAAACAGGATTTTATATCCCTAATTGGGTAGATATAAATTTATGTGCTATCCTTAGGTATTGCTTTACCTAAATTTTTGTACATACAGTGTAGACCTTTTTTGCCTGGTAGAAAGTTTTAATTGCCTATATATGAGCACTGGACTTTGAAATATTCAAGAAACTAGTTTTTTAATTCAGTGAAACGTATGGACAGGTTAATGATAAATGACAGTACACAACTTCATAATATTATGACTATCCAAAAGCTATGAAAGAAAGAAGTGGCATAACAAGAAGCAGTGGAGAAAAAGTGTACAAATTTCTTGCATCTGTACTGAAGGAGGATGAAGACCAAGAGACAGCTCTTACCAGCCATGTTGTCAACAGTCCAACAACCTATTTAGATGCAAATCACTTCCAGTGGATTTTTATCCGGCTCTCTATTTGACTGCATGTATCATCAAATGTACAAGAGTTTACCAAAAATAGATGTTGATAAAAAACAAATGGGGACATTTCTGAGAAGTACACCTGATCTGATGGAACCCATCAGCTTCATCAACCCCGTGAAGAAATCTGGCATCGGAACATTTGCTGACATATCTAAGACGACCAAATATAAAACTGGAAAGTGAGAGACAACCACAGCATCTGTCATTCCAGAACTTGTTTTCCACAGAGCTCTGTCCTTAGCAAAATGAAGAGATGATGCTTCAGTGGCAGCTGTTCCTCACCCAGTAAGACCATTGCCTGTGTTACTCTTCCATGTTAATAGAAGAATGAGAAGAACGTACACAGCATCAGATGGAATATTAAGCTGAAAAACTCTGAGCTAAGACAAGAGGTGGGCAATAATTTTTGATGGGGGTGCCACTCCCAAGAATTTGGAAAGTGGTCGAGGGCTGCATTCTTTCAGGATATTAATAGTGGAGGTGTGGGGTCTGGGATTGAAGTTGGATGCAGAAGGGAGCTGGAGGTAAGGAGGCAGTTGTGACCTGGAGCACTGGACTGGGGTGATGGGGGTTGAATTGTGTCCTAGGGCAGGGAATTGGGGTACAGGAGGGGATGCAGGGATTTGGCTTGTGAGCTAGGGCAGGAGAGGACTGTGATCTGGGGCAGGGGATTGGAATGCCAGATCTGGGAGGGGATATAGGTACAGGAAAAGGGCAGAAGATTTGGGTATGTGAAATAGGGGCCAGGAGTGGGGGGCAGAGGGTTAGGGAAGGGAGTGACTGGGGTGCCAGAGAGAGGCTCTGCCCGGAAACTTACCAGCCAGCGCCATTTCTGAATCAGCCTCCCTGCCTGTCCTGTTCCCACACAGGCTGCAACCATGTGCTCTGGCCAGAAACCTGTCAATGGGATTGTGCTGGGGACAGGAGCAGCTCCTAAAGCTTCTCCTCCTCTCCCCCCCCCCCCCCCCCGAACTCATAAAGAAAAACTGCCTGTGTTTCTGAGCAGTGTGCAAGTGGGGCAAGGCAAGTGGGTAGCCTGCCTGGGGCTTCCCACAGTGTCTGTGGGCTGAATCCGGTGGCTTGGTGGGCCAGAAGTGGCCTGCGGGCCGTCTTTTGCCTAGGCCTGACTAAGATCATGCAGTAAGGAAACAATAATATATATGGAGGGAATTGGTTTTTTTTTCCTTTTAATTTTTAAGTAATAAGGAGATTACTGTTCTATTCTGAAGTGATTGTAAAAGCAGCATTCTGAGGCTCTATTTATTTTGTTTCATAACTTTCTGAATTACATTTGATCTGCAGTGCCTAAACAATTACTTTTAACTGCCAGCACAGTAAATTCTGGCAAAGATTTAAAAGGGAGATAATTTTCCTGGTTCATCTCTACACAGTCAATATTATGTAGTGAAGACCTTTTGGTTTGAATTAAGCTATCAGATACACCTTTGCAACTCAGATTTTTTTTATAAGGCTATATAACTGAGATCTGGATTTGTCCCTCAGTTAGAATCTGTTTTGGATGTATGAGCAAGCATAGATTTCTGCTCTTGCTCATAGCTGTGTTTGCTCTGTAATGCTAATAAGTCAATCTGGGTATTTACGCAATAGATCTGTTCCCTGTAGATGTTCAAGATAAAATTTGTTTTGTAGTTCAGCTGCTGAGAGCTACCAATGTAAAGTCGACTCTTTGTCTCCTTGTTAATACACCCTGCCACACAATTCTATGATACTATCTCTTGACATGCATAATTCACTTTATTAACTATTCTGATGGATTTATGATCCTGTTAAGCATTATATAAGGTTTTGAATGCCAAATTAAGAAATTATAGTTTGGACTTGAATTACATTGAACCTGAATGTTTGCTCGCTTTAAAACTGGGTATCTTGGGGCATGTCTATGCTACTAGGTAAAGTTGAATCTAATAAGGTCAGTTTCTAACCACCTGATATTGAGATGTGGATGGTCCACGCCCTCTCTCTGGGGAAGAATCAATTGTTATCCAAAATAGTAGGTCAGCATTAGGGAGCCTGCTGTCGACTCAGAGAGCGATTCACTGTGGGTAGTTTTGCAGTTTGGGCTATGCTTCCGGTGGCTGCTGGGAGCAAAACTGGGCAATGGGTGGTTAGGGAGTCATGTTGCTTTTATGTACTCCTCCCTCATGCAAGATAAAGGGGAGGCAGTGTGCTCATGCCTTTTTGTACTGTCGCCCATGCAGACACCAGAGCACTATGAGCATGGAGCCTGGTTTGCAGCAAGCCGTATTCATGCTCATGTGTGTTATAGTGTGCCTCATGGGGCACTGCTTGGATGTGCATACATGGCACTCCACCAGGAAGAGGACAGGGACGAAGTTTGGTATAGCATGGAGGCCCTGCTCAGGCAAGGCCTGGCACTTAACCCTCTGGACACAGTGCAACACCAATTCTGGTATCGTGAGACAAGCTTAGACTGGTGGGACCACATTGTGATGCAGAGATGGGGTGATCAGCAGTGGTTGCAGAACTTCTGCAGCTGGAAAGCCACGTTCCTGGAATTATGCGAGTGGCTTTCCCCTATACTCAGGCACCCGGATATCCATGTAAGACACACTCTGACCATGGAGAAGTTCGTGGTAATCGCCCTATGAAAGCTTGCCGTGCCAGACAGCTACTGGTCAGTCGGAAATCAATTTGGAGTGGGGGGCTGTTGTCATACAAGTAGCCACGGCCATCAATACTCCTCTGTTACTGAAGATTGTGACTGGGGAATGTGGATGGCTTTGCCGCCATGGGCTTCCCTAACTGCAGTGGTGTAGACAGAACACATATTCCCATTCTAGCTCCCAAACACTATGCCTCAGAGTACATCAACTGGAAAGGGTACTTCTCCATGACGCTGCAGGCGCTGGTGGACCACAAGGTCCGTTTCACCAATATCAGTATGGGATCAGGAAAGGTGCATGATGCCTGTATATTTTGGAACTCCTGCCTCTTCCGAAAAATGCATGCTGGAACTTTTTTCCCCCACAGGAAAATCAGTCAGAGAGGTGGAAATGCCCATTGTAATCCTGGGTGACTAGTCTACCCCTTGCTCCTGTGGCTCATGAAGCCCTGCTTGGGCAGCCTGGACTCCAGCAAGGAGGAATTCAATAACAGGCTGATCAGGTGCAGAATGGTCATGTAATGTGCGTTGAATGTTTAAAGGGGAGGTTCAGGAGTCTCCAGACTCACCTGGACCTCAAGTGAACGCAACATTCCCTTTGTGGTGTTTGCCTTTTGTGTGATGCATTACCTGTGCAAGAACAAGGGGGAAACTTATCTGGCAAGGTGGGGGGCTGAGGCAGAGCACCTAGCCAGAGATTTTGAGCAGTTGGACACCAGCGCCATAAGGAGAACACAGCATGGGGCACTGCAAATCAGAGAGCCTTTGAAGGGCAGTTTTATGCCAGGGCAGTTTAGCAATTCTTCCCCTTGACTCTCAGCAAGGTGCTCCTGCATTCCTTGTGTTTGCCTTTAATTCCTCATCCAGCAGTTGAAGCAATAAAGAGACCTTTGTTCAAAGAACAGGAATTTTTATTTGGGGGCAACAGCAGGGGAAGGAACAAACTGGGAAACCAAAGGGGGAAGGCAGGCTCAGGAATGCTGGTAAGACTGCCTTCTAGCTCCTCCAGAGAGTCTGGAGGCTCCGGTTG
Source organism: Pelochelys cantorii (assembly GCA_032595735.1). Classification (NCBI taxonomy): domain Eukaryota; kingdom Metazoa; phylum Chordata; order Testudines; family Trionychidae; genus Pelochelys; species Pelochelys cantorii. The sequence continues at coordinate 322,457,827 of CM064326.1, read as the reverse complement.
CCCTAGATCTCCCCCCCCCCCCTTTTCCTGGAGCCCCAGCAGCTGTTTGGAACCCTGGATTGCAGCCATGGGGCTAGAGGAGGAGGAACTGGGGGTGTCATTGGGACAGGTGAGGTTCTGGGAGATGGCCCGCTCTATGCATGCCACCAGGCACTCCATAACAGCAGTCAGGGAATCAAACATGGTTTCAGCCAGTCTGACTTGCTGCTCCCTGCTGGCTCATCTTTCCTGGTGCTTGGTGATCAAGTCCAGGCATTTGGCTTGCATCTTTCCATGAGGGAGTACATGCAGTCTGTTCACAGAACATCTCCTCACTTGTCCGCTTTTGCTTGCAGATCTGCACCAGGTGGGTAGCTGCTTAGAGAGGGGAAGTTCATGTGAGTTGGTTGCTGTTCCAGCTGCAAAGAAAAGTTATTAAGGCAGACATTACAGGGGATGTATTCTGTGAAGTCTACCCCATATCTCTTAGCATACACCAAAGGTCTCTGTAAAGGCAATGGAGATGTGTTCTGTTCAAGGCATAATGTTTTCTTGACAGCAGTCACTTTACAGCAGGTGCCCAGACTTCTCGGGAGCATTGGGATGCACTCAGCCTGAAAGGAGGTAGGCATGGTAAGGGGCCAGCCAAGACAGGAGCATGCGGGGCGGGAGGGGGCTCTATCTCTATTAAATGTGGCCTCAAGTGGACATTGCTTCTTTCCCTGCCCATAGGGGGTGGGAACTGAGTTGGGGGGGAAAGGAAATATGCATCTGGCACACACAGCCTCCCGGGGAGAGTGCTAATAGGTTCTCCTCCACCTTCCAGATTGCCATGCGAGATATCAGTCTTCTCTGAATCACACAGTGATTGGGAGGATTTGTTGGCTGAATGTGCTATAAGCCTGGGCCTTACATTGAAATGCGTTGTGGCTCAACAATGCCAGACCACTTACTGGTGGCTTGGCGAGGGAAGGTATTCTACCGTGGAGGACGGCATAAGGCTGGCCTCCCTAAGAACCTTGTGAGAAGAATCAAAGAGTTCCTATGTGAGAGCTTCATGGAACTGATTAGGCAAAATTCTCTCTCTATCTACAGACATGTGAACAAGCTGTTCTGAGCCCCCTGCACTATGTAGGCACAGAGCGTGCCACACGTAACACCCCATTGCCTTAACCCATTTGTAGTTAGAAAATATTTGTGAACTCAACAGAAGTGCCCTCCCCAGCATTAGTGCAGAACTGGGAGACATCCTGGGAGGAGGGTATGGGCTCCGTCGTCATAATGAGTTCCTGGCTCTTGGGGATCAATGGCTGGCTACTCCCCTTCCCCTCCACCACCATGCTGTCCCACATGCTAATGCCAGGTGTGTCTTGGCCAGTCTCCACAACCATGCTGGGGATGTTGGCCAGGCCACCCCCCAAAATGGCATCCAGCTGGTCGTAGAAACTGTATGCATGAGATTCAGCCCCAGACCATCCACTTTTCTCCTTCGCCTTGTGGTGTGACTGTCAAGGCTCCTTGATCTTGACACAACACTACTGCGCATCCCTGGAATATCCTCTAGCCCCCATGCAATCCTGCTGTATATCTCGGTGTTCCTCCTGCTGGTTTGGAGCTCTTTAAGAATGGCTTCATCTCACTGTCCCCTTCCCCCCCACACACGCCTCGATGAGATCCAAGTTCTCCTGGATGCTACATGATGGTGCTGTTCTGTACCCCTTGGAACTGGTGCCTATGGAAGCAGAAGTATAGGAAATTCTCACGGTGTCTGTTAAGAGTGTTAGAACACCTTACCATGCCATGCCGTATGCCATGGTGTGCTACTCAATCGGACTGGGCTCGCAACGCTGGACACATTGGGAAATGTAGTGATTTCCTTGGGGCTTTTTGAGCTCACCGGGAAAACAGTAGAGGTGCAAATTCTGGTCAGTGTGGGAGGGCTATCAGAGGCTAATAGCATCATCTTTCCAGCAATGCTGCATCTACACTAATGTAAATTTGACCATGCAGAATCAGGAATAGCATTTCTCCTCATGAAAAGCAGGAGAACAGAAATAGACTTCCACAGGCCTTATGGCCAACATGACAGGTTTGGTAGTGTGGATGTATCACTTAGAAAATTGACCCATATGCATCTAAAGTTGATGTAAAGTCCTAGTGTAGACCAGGCCCTGGTGTATTAATAAAGAGAATGCTGACCCCTGGAAGTCTTAATATGTAGTTTTAATTGTATCTGTCTGAAGGTTCTTTATTAGGGAAGACTGAAAGATTTGGGCTTGTTTAGTTTAGAAAAGAGAAGACTGCGGGGACATGATAGCGGTTTTCAAGTATCTGTAAGGATGTTATGAGGAGGAGGGAGAAAAATTGTTCTCCTTGGCCTCTGCAGATAGGACAAGAAGCAGTGGGCTTAAATTGCAGCAAGGGAGGTTTAGGTTGGACATTACGAAAAACTTCCTAACCATCAGAGTGGTTACGCACTGGAATAAATTGCCTAGGGGGATTGTGGAATCTCCATCACTGGAGAATTTAAGAGCAGGTTAGACAGTCACTTGTCAGGGATGATCTAGACAGTGCTTGGTCTGGGGACTGGACTCAATGACGTCTCGAGGTCCCTTCCGGTTCTATGAATCTATGATTAATTAGTAGTAATAGCAGTATTGCTGTAGCACTGTGGGCTCAAGTCGTGGACCCAGGACCCCATTCTACTAAGTGTGATTTTATTCCTAGGGGAATTCTGCACCAGTAAATACAAATTCTGCATGCCATTTCCAAACTACATATTTTATTTGTTAAACTAATGCAATATATCATCTTACCATCATACAAAATTACAGACTACACACCCAGTTGCTTATGAAAAAAAGACTGAATTAATTCATGCATGTTTCAGTTAAATGTTGTGGAGTGACAGGGGTGAAACTTAAGACAACTCTGTCCAAAATATTTTTATAAAAACATGTAGGAGTACAAGTATAAAATGAAAAATATCCTGAGCATCAGGAAATGCTTCCTTTATCTATAAATATGGTTAGTAGGTTTCCAGAGAAAATGATGGTGGCCCATTGCTTTAAGATACTAAAAACTATATTGGACAAAACACTAGAAAATGTAATCTGGAGAATAGTTCTGCATTAGTATAGGCATAGTACACATATTGGTCATATAGGTCTCTTTCCTTCACTAACTTCTGCTTTTAACTGTGAAGGGTAAATGTGAAGCATTGGGACTTTGTTCCTCATCATTCCATTCAGCCAGACTTTAAGCCCCTAAGTCTCTCATCGAAATATCTATTTTATATATATATTTTTTAGTCTCTAAGGTGCTACAGGATGACTACTTTTTTTTTTTTAAGTTACAGACTAACACAGCTACTCCTCTGAGAGTTTTTAAGCCCCAGAAAGCTAAATTTAAATGACAGATCCACCTCCCACAACTTGAAATACCTATTTTACATTGGGTGTATTAGTATCCTACCAGATTTTAACATAGCAATGCAAAGTTAGTATTAGCGAGTTTAAAAATCATGTAATAGGGTAACCATGTAACCACTACAGATCTTAATGGTTACACATAGGGATGTCAAAGTGTAGTCCACTACACAATTAACCAATGAGCCTTGGCTCATTAGTTAGTTATTGACTATCACCACCACCTGTGCTGCCTCTGTATCAGAGGGAGCGGGAGCCAGTGCCTGTGAGGAGCTGGCTTTAAGCAGGATCCCCACAACTACCGGAACCGCCTCCCCCGCTCCCGTCACGCTGCTGCTGCTGATAAAGAGGCAGCAGCTTTGGGGAAGGGGAAGACTAGAGCCAATACATGTGGGGAGCCAGCTTTTGGCTCTCCACGTTTGCTGGCTCTGTGGATCTGCCTGCCCCCTCTTGCTGCCTCCTACAGAGGCAGTGGAGGGGGCAAACAGAAGCCGGTGCTGGGGGGGAGCTGGCTTAAAATCCGATTGTCCCCCAGCTCCATGGTGGCACCTGTCCCTCCCTGCCACAAAGAAGCCTCTGTCCATGGCAGCAACTGCTGTCTGCAGGGGGTCCGAGGCCCCCCCCTCCCTCCTGGACAGAGGCTAGTTCCAGGCAGCAGCCCTTGTCCGCACGGGAGGCAGAGCAGCCTCTGTCCATAGGGAGCTTGGACTTCCCTCTGTGGACAGGGGCTGCTGCCACCCTGCACTGGCTGCCAGTTCTGCCCCCCAGGGATTATTGAATAGTCATGTAACCAATAAGATTTCATGCGGCTACATGACTATTCATTTACACGATATCTAATATCCCTAGTTAAACATAGGGAAGATTCCCTGGGAGTGAAGCCACCAACCTGGCTCGTGGGGAAGAGGCTTCGCTGTCCTGCTGCAGTGGGAGTGGGCTAAGTGTAATTGATACTATTAACTGATAAGCATCAGCTTCTCAACAGTTAATCAGTTATACTCTAACATCCATAGTTAGAATGTGCATCTGCAAGTACTGTATAATCTGTTACTTAATTTTCAGTGTTTCATTATGACACTTGTTAGGAGTCAGTAGTTAGCCTTTTGATTTTTCTAGTCACGTTTACCAAGATGATGATTATGAAATATGGGTTATGAGGTGTAATCTCAAACTGTTGCTTTCTTAGCTGTGGGGAAGTAAACATCTTTACTGCAACTAAAGATTTTTATTACAGAGAAAAAAAAATCCTTCACTTCTAGTGAGTGCTGGGATGTTACCTTGCCCTTGGTTAGGGTCATGAGATAAATTGAAATCCTATAAAGCTAATGCTGCTGTGTATAGATTGAATATCATGTATTAAGAGAGCGAGAGAATCTCTCTCAAGTCCTTGCAGATTAAAAAAAGGAATAGATAATATGCTATTAAGTCAGTCTAACTCTAAATTAATGAGGGGAGGACTTGTGGTGGCCAGTTTACAGATTGTAGTCTGTACTACTAAATGTAACTTTGTGTTAACAGGTATGTATTGTGCTGCAAAGCCACTTCCTGTAGGGCAGGGCTATTCAATGTTAGAAGCCCTGGGGGCCACAATGACACAGCACATGCCAACGGCTGCAACTTAAGTGTGGTTGCATATACATGCAAATATATATGCAAATACTTCTTTCACACTGATGGACATAAATACAAAGTTAAGGCAAGACTACACAACACACAGTCCCCATTTAAGTCAGTTCTGCTGATATTAATAACATGCAATATTTACCTGATTTCCATCCATACAGCATTTTTAATGAGCAATGACAGTCCAGGAATTTAACTACTAAAACACATATCAACATACAACCATTATATTGACTACTTTTTTGTTTTGGCACAGGCTGCGTGTTGAGCCCTGCGTAAACCCAGACCACACCATGTGCTGCAGACAAACGGGTTGCGTGTTGAGTAGCCCTGCTGTAGGGTATTATAGAATAGGAATAGTTTACTATTTCATATCTTCCCCTCTCCCCCCAAAAACTAAGTTATTGTATAGTATTTGTACTCGATATATCATTTCTTGTTAAAAAGATCGTGACATTACTGTCAATCACAGATATTGAAGTCTGTATTATTTGTCTAAAATATACATAATACCATCAGGTGCTATCACACTCCTATTAGGTTTTAATTTCCATCCCCAAATAATATCAATAGCAATATATAAACTAGCTTTATTGAACTTGCATTTTAATGCACAGCTTTTAAGATCTCGTGTTTTTTATATCAACATCAGCACAGCTGATTGTCTCATATGCTATCAATTTGGGAAGTTATTGTGCCTTAATGCTGCTGAGGCAACTGTTTAAGTTTTGTGTTGAGTGCAAATTTGAAGTTGCAGTATGCAGTGATATAGGGGGAACTTTTTTCTTTTACTTTTCTTTTCTCTCTCTCTCTCTCTCTTCAGATTGACACAATTTATGTTGTGGCAGATTTGTCATCAAATGGAATATAGCATATTTGCCTTAGCACATAATTTTCCATTGTGGCTAAAAAGTTCTGAAACATAGACAACCAAAAGGGGTGAATTTTGAGGTGCATTGTGTGTCAATTAATTATTCATCAAGCACCATTAAAAATGGAAGTAATAACCAAACTTTATATTACTTGTTTTGGTTTTGCCATTTCAGTGAGATGTGTACAGAATAAAAGGTTAAAGCAGAACTCTGTATAGAAACTTTAACTATGCTGCAGATAGTGCTGCATAATAATCCTGTACAATGTGAATAGAATTAAGTCTGAAATAAGGATGTTAAAAGGTGGGTAATTGACTAATTGTGCAGTCGATAAGGGAAGGCGCTCAGTCCTGGCTTGTGCTGGGTCCAGGAGCTACTCCTGATGCAGCTTTGCAATTTAAATGTAGAGTAGCTGGGCACACAGGTAGCACAGCTCCTTCATTTAAACTGCAGAGCTGCAGCGGGGGTAGGACCCAGTATAAGCTGGGACTGAGCAAGCCCGGGTCCAGGAGCTACCGCTGCTGCTGGCCTGGCTCTTACTACATTTAAAATGCAGATACGTAGTGGGTCCTGGACCTGGCACAAGCCGAGACTGAGCTGGGCTTGCTCAGTTCCGGGCTCATGTCAGGTCCAGAAGCCCTGGGACTCCAACGGAGCAGCCTGTTATCATCCAGCCTCGGCCACCGCAGACAGGGGCTGCTTTGCAACAGTCTCCCCTGCGTGCACCTCTGGCCCCCGCACTGTTGTCTCTGATGGAGGTAGCAGGGGGCAGGTAGCACTGCAGAGATAGTGCTGGCAGAAACTGGCTTTTAAACCAGCTTCCCGCCAGCACCGACTCCTACTGCCCCTCCTCCCCCGCTGCAGCTCTGCCTGTGATACAGAGGTGGGGGGGGGGGGGCCGGCGGGGAATGCGAGTAATTGACTGCTGCTCACTTAGGGTATGTCTAGACTACAGAGTTTTGTCGGAAAAACGGCCGTTTTTCCGACAAAACTCGCAGAACCTTCACACTACAAGCATGTTCTTTCGAGAGTAAATCGAAAGAACAGAGGAGTTTTTGCACAATTGGTATTCCTCTTTCTATGAGGAAGAAGCCTTTTTGCGAAAGAACTCTTTCGCAAAAAGGCGTGTGTGGACAGGGAAGAGGGAGTCTTTTTGGAAGAAGAGGGAAGAGGAAAAAAGCACAGGTGCTCTGGTGGCCATTCTGTCCATAGCAATCACTGCTTACATGCAAGATAGCGTCCAGACTGCCTGGACAACGCTATCTTCCGAAAAAGTGCATGGCTTTTTCGATGCACTTTTGCAGTGTGGCTGCTCTCTTGCGCAAGAAGTTTTTTCGGAAGATCTCTTCCAAAAAAAGCTTCTTGCACAAGAAGACGATAGCCTAGACAGAGCCCTACAGCCCTAGTTTGAACTACAGCTCTTATCACCATAATTGCAAATAATATAAAGCTTTACCTTTTGATACTAGTAAAACAGGTGCAGAGCTTTGCCTCTTTGTTTCACTATAAGCATAGTTTTTTGTAGAAGCCACCTTTAAACATAAAATGTATTTCTCTATTGTGCTCTGTCTTTACCAGAGCAAGATTAATTTTCACGGTAATAATAAAAATATTGCCATAGGTTTGCATGGCCTTTCATGGAAAATGAAAAGACAGGTCCCTGTCTCAGAGCTTTTAATCTTAAGAGTCTGATCCTGCAACTTGAGCATTTACTTATATGGAGCTCTGTGTGGGTGCAAAGTGTCTGTCTATGCACAAGGATCAGAATATGAATTACTCATGAATTTATACTGAGAATCTGGTTTCCGTGTGTGGTAATATTGGTATATTACATTAAGGGCACCTATTTTGACATGTATTTTGTTTTTAAATTTAAAAAATACTACTTTGGCATACGTAACATTGAAAAACTCTGTGTATTTATTTGTATTGTTCCTGATAAGTAATACTTATTTTCCTTTGGCCATCAGCTTTGTAGTTTTCCCATTGTGATACTCACTTGGAGCAACATACAAATGATAGCGTGCTTGAAACCTGGAGCTACATGCTATTTTTATATTTTTAGTATAACTGATTATTGGTAAATGCTTATTTTTAGTATGCTATTGATTCTTAGTCCAAAACAGGAAACCCTTCTTTGTCTATGTATTGGGGCTGGTAAGAATTTTTAGTGTTGTGCAGAAACTCTCTCATGGTACTAACAATCATTTACTCTGAGCTTTGGCTGAATCAGACCTACACATTATGTATATCATTCTATATTTTTAAGCGCATTTAAAAAATGAAAATTTATGCATTTCTTCTATAAAACTGATGTTTGATATCCGATAAACCCTTATTGTATCCTCTAGACAAGAGAAGAACGGAAAATGGAAGCTATTCTGCAAGCTTTTGCCAGACTAGAAAAAAGAGAAAAAAGAAGAGAACAGGCTTTGGAAAGAATCAGCACAGCTAAAACGGAGGTTAAATCAGAATGCAAGGAAGCCCAGATTATCAGTGACACCGAGTTTATTCAGGTAGCCATCTGTAACATAAAATGTGTATTAAATATTACCTTGTTTTAAACATTACATTTGGAATTCAAAATACATTTTTAAATCTAAAACTTGTGAAATCTTAATTCCATATTTTGATTTTTAGATTTGACTTCAGATTTTAGTAGAACTTGAAGAGCTTTGACATGACTTGGTGTGGTTTTTTTTTTTAATTTTTCAAGAATAGATAAACTAGTACAGCCATAGTGAAAGAACAGCAGTTAAATTAAGGGAGTTTAATACACAAAAAGCTACCTGGAGATTGCATTGGCTATTATTTAGAGTTCAAAACTGACACAATGCACTCTAATCCTAACTCCAAGAGTTTTGTAAGGCTTAGTTTATGTCTGATACACTTGGCATGCTACAAAAAGAAAGTGCTATAAATTTATTAAATATCATTAATGCCATTGTAGTGCTTGGATTTTACATTATAACGTTGTCAGGTATAAGTAAAATAAAAATTCCATAAATTGTAAGTATGCTGTTTGTAACAGTCATAGTTAAAAGCATTAATCAAAAATGGGAAATAACTTTCCTTGCTGGAGAGTACTGTATTCTGTGTATTAAATATTTTTTGCCTTGCTATGCAGATACTATAACAGAGACAAGGAAAGTCCAAAATATTCACAGCTAACATATTTAAGAGTATGTAGTAACAAAGGTGTGCTGGGGCATTACAGACAAATAAGGGAGAAAGGTCCATGCCTTGAAAGAGATTTATGATATAAATAGATTAATTATAGACCAAGGTAGTTAAAGATAGGGATGTGAAGGACTAGTCGACTATCCGATAAGCAAATGCTTTCAGGAGAGTTGACATGCTAGTTGACTAGTCGCTTCCCCTCCCATTTGCTGCCTCTATCAGAAAGAGGCAGCAAGGGGAGTGGGGAAGAGGAGGGAGTATTTCAAAGCAGCAGCACTGCTTGAAGCCTGGGCCAGACCCCAGGGTCCATGTGACGCTATCATTTTGAAACGCTGCATGCAGCCCGGGATCAGCTGGGGACTCCCCTGCTGACCCTGGGCTCCATGTGGCGCTGCCACTTTGAAAAGCTGTGGGGAGCCTGGCGTCATGCTCCTTTCAGCATTTCAAAGTGGCAGCGCTACATGGAGCCTGGCGTCTGCGGAGGACTCCCCAGCAGACCCCGGGCTCCATGTGGCACTTTTGCCTTTGAAGTGTAGCTTCAAAGGCAGAATCGCCATATTGACTAATGGAATGGTCAATGAAAAATGCATCGACTATTCCATTAGTCATTTAGTCACTATTTAACATTCTTAGTTAGAGAATGTCATAAAGTTCACCATAGGAATTTCCAAGTCAATAACACCAATAGCTCTTCCACTTCAGATTCCTGGTAGACAGTGGCTAGTGCCTGATGCTTCATATAAACACACCACAAATAAACATGCATGATGTTTGTTGTATAAGAGGATATAGGCATTAAATATTTCCATTTTAAAGCTAGGAACTAGGTTTATAGATCTTTACACCTCTAAGAATGAAGGAATCAATCTTGTTTTGTTTTTAGTCATGTATGTAACTACTTTAACTGCTGTATCTTGCACCAGGAATCAGCAAAAGAGGAAACTGCCACCAAGCCAACCCCTGCCAAAGTTAATAGAGCTAAACAAAGGAAAAGTTTCTCTCGGAGCAGAACACATATTGGACAGCAGCGTAGACGACACAGAACTGTTAGCACATGTTCAGATATCCAACCATCTTCTCCAGATGTGGAAGTCGCTTCACAACAGAATGAAACTGAGAACACTGCACTTGCAACTGAGCCTGAAACAGAAACTGCTGTTGCAGAAATAGTCACTGAAACAGAAGCTCCAGCACTTAATAAATACCCTGCTAAGTATCCTAAAACAAAGAAGGTATGTCTGTCTATAAAAAAATAACATCTATAAACAGAGGCACATTGAGGAAAAAGAGAAAATTTTTTTAAAAAAACCACTGTGTATATAAATAAGCACAAAATTTGGCATGATATGTATAATTTCCATACTGTGCAACTGCTTGACTTTTCTGACATGAATGGTTTTCTGACAAACCATTAGAGGAGGTTTTGGAACAAATAGAAAAACTTAATGTTAACAAATTTCCGGGACCGGATGGCATTCATCCAAGGGTTCTAAAAGAACTCAAATGGGAAATTGCTGAACTATTATCTGTGGTTTGTAACCTATCCCTTAAATCGGCTTCCGTACCTAATGACTGGAAGGTAGCCAACGTGACACCAATATTTAAAAAGGGCTCTAGAGGCGATCCGGGCAATTACAGACCGGTAAGTCTAACTTCAGTACCGGGCAAATTAGTCGAAACAATAGTAAAGAATAAAATTGTGAAGCATGTAGAAGAACATAATTTGTTGGACAAAAGTCAACATGGTTTCTGTAAAGGGAAATCCTGTCTTACTAATCTATTAGAGTTCTTTGAAGGGGTTAACAAACATGCGGACAAGGGGGATCCAGTAGATATAGTGTACTTAGATTTTCAGAAAGCCTTTGACAAGGTCCCTCACCAAAGGCTCTTGTGTAAATTACATGGCCATGGGATAAGAGGAAAGGTCCTTTCTTGGATTGAGAACTGGTTAAAAGACAGGAAACAAAGGGTAGGAATAAATGGTAAATTTTCAGAATGGAGAGGGGTAACTAGCGGTGTCCCCCAAGGGTCGGTCCTAGGACCAATCCTGTTCAACTTATTCATAAATGATCTGGAGAAAGGGGTAAGCAGTGAGGTGGTAAAGTTTGCAGATGATACCAAACTGTTTAGGATAGTCAAGACAGAAGCAGACTGTGAGGGACTCCAAGAAGATCTCACCAAACTGAGTGACTGGGCAACAAAATGGCAAATGAAATTCAATGTGGATAAGTGTAAAGTAATGCACATCGGGAAAAATAACCCCAACTATACGTACAGTATGATGGGGGCTAATTTGGCTACGACAAATCAGGAAAGAGATCTTGGAGTTATCATGGACAGTTCTCTGAAAACTTCCACACAGTGTGCAGCAGCGGTCAAAAAGGCAAATAGGATGCTAGGAATTATAAAGAAAGGGATAGAAAATAAGACCCAGAATATCTTACTGCCCCTGTATAAAACTATGGTACGCCCACATCTTGAATACTGTGTACAGATGTGGTCTCCTCACCTCAAAAAAGATATTTTGGCCTTGGAAAGGGTTCAGAAAAGGGCAACTAAAATGATTAGGGGTTTGGAACGGGTCCCATATGAGGAGAGGCTAAAGAGACTGGGACTTTTCAGTTTAGAAAAGAGGAGACTGGGGGGGGATATGATAGAGGTATATAAAATCATGAGTGGTGTGGAGAGGGCCGATAAAGAGAAGTTATTTATTAGTTCCCTAAATAGAAGAACTAGAGGACACCAAATGAAATTAATGGGTAGCAGGTTTAAAACTAATAAAAGAAAGTTCTTCTTCACACAGCGTGTAGTCAGCCTGTGGAACTCCTTGCCAGAGGAGGTTGTGAAGGCTAGGACTATAACAGAGTTTAAAGAGAAGCTAGATAATTTCATGGAGGTTAGGTCCATAAAAGGCTATTAGCCAGGGGATAAAATGGTGTCCTTGGCCTCTGTTTGTCAGAGGCTGGAGAGGGATGGCAGGAGACAAATCGCTTGATCATTGTCTTCGGTCCACCCTCTCTGTGGCACCAGGTGCTAGCCACTGTCGGCAGACAGGATACTGGGCTAGATGGCCCAGTATGGCCATTCTTATGTTCTTATGTAATGTCATTATAGATTTTGGCATTTCACTGTCGGTAATGTAAGGGACTAAAATAGTTAATGGTACTCTACAACAATTTGGTTACAGCTGTTAAAATACATTCTTTGGATTTACAGAACTTCTGAACTACGTTTTGCAGAATAATTTAGATCAAGTCTTCTATGGTTTAACTTGTTTTTAACATTAACTGTTTATACCCAGGATAGTTTGATTTATTGACTTTTCCTTTTGCTGAGAAGGCTGGGTTTCAGGTTGGTTAAATTTAAAGATCTCAAGAACAATTAAAAACTTGAAAATATTAGAAATGATCTTCAAAAAAACTTCCATTTTTAACATGAGCATATTGCATATAACTTGTAAAGTAAATGAAACAGATTTCATTATATCTTGTACTATCTTCTCTATCCTTGTGCAGCATAATCAAAATTTAAAGTTTTTTTTTTTTTATAATTTAAGCTCCTTTCTTTTCAGTTTAACCCAATTTTAATGGAAAAATTCCCGGGTTTTACAAAAGGTTATGTTCATTTTTTTTTTCAAATACATAAAAAAATATATTGTTGCATTAGGAAAACACAATGCATTCCATGAGATATATGTATTACAATAATACATTAGTTTGTGTTTATTTTATCTCTAGACTGATATCCTTATTTCAACAGGTAGCTTTGTATATAAACAGGCCAATGGGTGCTCTGAAATGCATGCGCATCTGAATGTGCTGATGAATCACACCCACAGTGTACACATTTGAAGCTGTTAGCAGATGATGTTTTAAAAATCGTACACATTAAAAAGGGAAGAAAATAAAGCATGCATTATTTCAATGCATTTCAGAACACGAGAATATTTAAAAGTTTTTTAAAAAAAGGATGAGCTTCAGATCGTATGGCTCAATTAGTAAATGTAAACAAAGGTGAAAGTAAGCTGGCGCACCAGTAGGACACTGGCTAGCTGTGGGTGGGGCTTTTGATGCTGCTGGCACCCTAGGGAATGCGGTCACAACACACCCAGGTTCTAAGTACTAGTGCTCGGGTGGCCGGGCAGCACGGCAGCCACTCTTCCAGCCCCCCCACCCCCCCCCACACACATGCCCCAACCCCCTACTAAGGGTGTTAAATATCGGTTATTGAATAGTCGATTAACCTCATGAATTCTTACTGGTTACCCAACTATTCTATAGTCCGTGGGGTTGAGGCTAGCAGCCAGTGCTCTCTGGCCTCATTCCTGAGGAGCCTCCTGCCTCTGTATCAGAAGCAGCAGTGCAGAGTGCCAGGTGGGAGCTGGTCCGTGAACGGAGCCTGTTTAAAAACAAGCTCTCTTCATAGACCTGTTTCCTGACCAGAGGTGGGGCTGAGTTCCCAGACCCATCGCGAGCTGGAACTCAGCCGGGTGGCCTGCCCATCTGGCTCCTAATACACTTTAAATGCAGAGCTGCAGCAGGGGTAGGTCCCAGACCTGGCATGAGCCAGGACTGAGCCAGGCTACTGGCCAGCCTGCTAAAAAATTTACTGGGGGTGGGGGTGGGGAGGGATGCATGTAGTCTATAGCATTAACTGATAAGCTTTTGCTACACTATTACCTCTACCTCCCCTACCTTGAGCACCCTCACAATCCCCTAGGTTAGGTTTTGTTTTTTACAGGAGGAGGGAAGAGGGGAATATATTCAAAGCAGAACAGTGAAAATAAATTAAGCTGAAGAATGGATGGTAATGAAATCTGATAATGAAGATCGATACATGTTAAATTATTATAGTGATTTAAATAAAAGCATTTTCCTCATGCTTAGTGGCTTAAAGTGCCAGGCATAAATCCTGAAATATACTCTGGAATCAAAATCTGTATCAGGAGTAGCCAACCCCTTACAGACAAAGAGCCAAAATAGTGGTGGATACAGCACAAAGAGCCGAGGGAAAGATGTTGTTGAGCAAAAAAAAAAAAACAAAAAAACAAAACCGCTGCCCCTTTAAGAGCCGTATGTAGCCCAAGTAGGCTTCTGTTGACCACAGCGTCAGATCTCGCTGCCCCAAGTGGCGCCCTGACCAGACAAGGAAGAAAGGTCAGATCAGGGGAACACATAACAGCTGCAGGTGCGGGAGCCACACACAGCTCATCGCGGGTTGGCTACCCCGATCTATATGGTCCCAAAAACATTCAACCTATACAACTTCACAGCAGATACTATTATTTATAGTATTATAGCATTTGAGTCCCAGTCATGGACCATGACCTCATCATATTAGGTGCTGTACAAACGTGGAAAAAAAAGTACAATATGAATTAATTAGATATCTGGCATAAAATTATTCAGTAATATAAATGAAAGAACTAGCACCATCATCCTAGTTCAAAATCATGCAAATAATTCCACATTATGAGTTTAGCAATGTTTAATATCTAGATTGGGGGTGGTGGTTGCATTATTTCACCAGTTATCAAAACTATGCATTTTATTGCAATAATCCTTAGCCTTTTATATGGCCTTCTGAGTTTGCACATCTAAGTAATCATGCTAATTTTGTAATTGAATACAAATTCAGTCTTATTAGATGGGGTGGGAGAATAATAGAGTAAATGAGGAATCAATTTCCAATTTTTGATGAAATGTACATTGAACATTTGAAGTTACCAGCAATAGAAAGATAGCTTTTTGGTTAGCCTAAAATAATGATGTGATTTTAGTCTCACCTCCGTCTATTTATTTGCCGGATTATAAATTAATGAAGCTTTACATGCTAGTAACAGAATCTGCTGAGAAAGCAAAACACACCTAATACTTTAACATATAAATAGTTGTCAGTAAATAAAAACTCATTCATACGCATTATGAAAAATAAAGTTCAACATCATAAACTGATAATGTAGCTGATAATTTTTTATCAGTAAGAAATTACAAACTGATCTATACTTTACATTGGGGTTTTCAAATTCGCAAACCAGCCAGGGAAAGTCCCAGGCAAGTGAGTAACACCTGGTTTCCTCTAAAGCTCCACAGCAACGGAGCCTCACAACCCCCATTGGCTGCAGTTTACTGTTTCTAGCCAAAGGGAGCTGCGAGAAGCAGCGCAGGCCAGGGGCTTGCCCTGGTGGGTCCACAATCCAACTTTGAAAACCTCTGCTTTAGATGTTAAGTGGTTTACAGTCCAGAAAACTAGATATCTATTTTTTGTATGAACCAAAAAGCATACATGATTTACCAAATGCAGATCGATTGAGATACTAAACCATTCTGTATGAAGCATTTTGCAATTTCTTATGTATAACTTTATAAGCATTGACACTTCCCCCTTTTTGTCTAGCACTTGGTCAGTGAATGGTTAAGTGAGAAGAACGAGAAGACAGGAAAGCCTATAGACAACCCTTCAGAAAGGCCTTTGCGTATAACTACAGATCCTGAAGTTCTGGCTACACAACTGAATTCTTTACCAGGCCTCACTTACAGTCCACATGTGTATTCTACTCCTAAGCACTATATTCGTTTTACTTCACCATTCCTTTCAGAAAAAAAAAGGAGAAAAGAACCTGTGGAAAACATTACTGGCTCTTGCAAGAAGGTAATGAATCCTTTGACTTAACTTGGCTTTGAAACCAAAGGCAAATTGCATGTTTCTGTGGGTTTTCTTTTTCTCCCAACTTCCTCTCATTTAATCGCAATTCTTTGTAAGCATAATCCTGTGTTGGAACTTGCAGTGTTTGGAACAAATTTCTTTCTTTTTATGACAGCGTTGGTTGAAACAAGCTTTGGAAGAAGAAAACTCAACAATGATAGACAGATTTAATTCTCCAACTCAAGAAAGATCTAGGAGTCCTGTGATCAATGGTGAAAATAAAAGTCCATTATTACTCAATGACAGCTGTTCCTTACCAGGTGAAGCTTTTAACACCTAAATATTATAAGATATCTTAATCATTTGAAGTGGCTTAATATTTTTAAAATAAATGAGGAACAATGTTGTCAAACTATAAGCGCCCCATGTAAACAATAAATACTCTATTGGACAATCCTCAATACATAGTGTTATGCAAATTTTTCTTTTGTTCTTGGTTTATTAGAACACTTGAAATATGGGATGAAAATAATTTGATATATTGTAGTTTGTTACTTCAGCTAGTGTAATTGGCACATATATTTAACAGAAAAATGACTGAGTTTTAACATTATTTAATGCAAAACGAGCATGTGGTAAAAGTAAGCAACCTTTGCATATGAATCTGTGAAATGTTATAAACACACAAATAGTTTTCATTTTTGAGCTGAAGAATTTTCATAATGTAGTACCATATGTGTTTGTATCTGGTATTTTTTTTGGTAATTTTTCCATCGTTTTATTTAACATTGAAAATTTCAGTTCTTAAATTCTGTGCAGCTTCAGTAATTTGTTAGGATTGTAATTGATTTTTTGGGTTTAACACTTTTCATGAGAGGCATATCTTTAATTTGCTTGCTGACTGATTTAATGCATTGTATTTATAATTTTATTGCATGCTCAGGTCTTTACAAAATGAGGAAGAATGACTATTGGATTAGCAACTATTATTTCCTAGTCTTTTTTTTCTATTTAACATATAGATCTAACAACACCATTAAAAAAACGAAGACTCTATCAGCTGTTGGATTGTGCTTATTCAGAAACCTCCACACCTATTCCTTCTCCATATGCAACACCAACTCATGCTGATATCACTGCCACAGACCCATCATTGTTTGCTACTCCTCCTAGGATAAAAGCAGAAGATGAAACTTGTAGGAATGGTTACAAACCCATATATTCACCAGTTACTCCTGTGACTCCATGTGTACATGGAAATGCCATGCACTTTGAGGTGAGATTTTCAGATGAACAAGAATATATATTTTTCCCCCAATATCTTTATAAATAAAGCACCAGGCTTATCAAACTCAGTTTCTAGTCAACAAACATAAGATCTTATTTACATGGAATTTGAAAGTGCACCAAAGTGCTCTATACATTTCCCATGTAGAGCCTGCTGGCATGCTTTAAAAGGTAGTTAGTTTTGGTTTTTAGAGTGTGCCAACAGATTACCTTCGTAAAATCACATCCTTCTGGCATGCTTTGCCAGTGCCATGTAGATAAAACTGAAATTGCTCATTAGGACTATACCATACGTTACATTTAAAGGCCCTGGTTCATCAATCAAAACCACTTGGGCATTCATTTACATTCGAAATCTTAAAAGAATGAAGGCTCAACAGTACTGAAGCAAATATGGGCTTTTCTATGTGTTGCATTATACTATATAATTAGTAGCCTGGTAACTTTTGTATGTTTTTTCTGTTACTGTCACAACAGTTACTGAACAGTTCCTTTTTTGCCATGAAATTGAAACAAAAACACGTTTTACACTAATTTGAAAAATGGAAACTTAAGGTGTCCAATTCTTATTTCTCGTATTTCTTTGTCACGCCAGGTTAAGATTGAACTTGAATCTGATTAATTTTTTTATTTGTGCAGAATATTTCCTCACCCGACAGTTCCCCAGAAATTAAGAGGCGAGCTTACTGTCAAGAGGTAAGAATCTTTGTAAGAAACTGTAGAAAAGTACATCTTCAGTAGCACAAAAACTAGTAAATTGGTGAGAATGTGACAAGTAATTTTTCTTCCAGCTCAGGTTGTCCAGTTCTGCACATTTCCCGTTTTTCTCTTTTTTCCCCTTCCTATGTTCCCCTTCATTTATCCTTTTTTGATCCTTTCATATTTTCCCACTTCCCTTCCGTTTCCTCATTCTTTCTCCCTAGAGCTCAGTCTTTATAGACTACAGGCACAAAGAGCAATATGATCCGTACATTTGAGAAGGCCTAAATGAAGTTTCTTCCAGAAAAAGACAATCACAATTAATGTATTTTTCTGTAGATTACCAGCAACAAAATGTAAGAGTTAAAGTTGATGAAATATTAATCCTCATGCATAATTAACTAGTACTAATATTAAAAAAAAATCCAAAACCCTAAGCAAAATGTCTAGAAATGATCAGTGATGGTTATTTATACATTCTAATATTGTTATGTCTTAAACTGCCTTTAGCTGAATGTGTAAGAAATTCAGCTTGCATAGTCTAATCAGAGTCTTAAGAATGACTCAACATATACCTCTGAATGTGTGTAAAAATTATTCATTGATATGTTAAATCCATCTTGTAGATTAAAATGAACATGATTGTCAAATTTTTATTTGAACTGTAATGCTCATTTAAACAAGTATGCCATATTTTAACTGGCTATTTTTAGACACAGGGTTTGTATAATTTTAATTATGTACCTAATTTTTACATAAGGTGGTATTATGTGTCTGACTTAGATTTGAATTAATGAAGCTTTTGGTTTGGAAGCCTATAAAAATACAAAATAGAAACTTAAGAAAGTGAAGCATGGCTACATTAGCTGGTTTGTTTTGGACAAGGAGCTGCAGCCTTGGGGGAGGAAATCTTGGTAGCACAGAGGAAGTTTGCTCCTCTTTAAAGTCTCTCTGACCTCATCCCTGCAGCTCCTAAGCAGCCAGAGGCAAGCGCCACCATTCCCAGATTGCTGTTGCCGACGCTTTGCCAGACAAATGAGTTGAAGCCGCACTCTGGCAAGTGATTACTGTCACAGTGAGGGGTGGCTCTTTTTACAGATGAGCAGCAGGAAACTGCCTTATTTTTTATTTTACATTTTTTAAATAAAAATTATCTATCCCATCTGCCTGGGCCCTTATAAAGCTGACACCCCTCCTCCCCAGCGCGCCTCTGTTGGCAGACCTGATAGTAGGGAAACCTCTTGCATTGATTAGGTGAAGCACTATTTGGAAAGGAGACTGCATATGTAATTTAAGATCTTTAGGACCAGGAACCCTGCCTCTGTTGAGATTTCTTTCTATTGTAAAAGGAGACATCTAAAATTCACACCAATATTTTGACATTTCAGATAAATTCAGAAATCTTCATTTTATTAAAATATTATCTAGCAACATATGTCGCAAAAGTAGAAATAGGATAAATGTTTGTGTTTTTTAAACTAGCCTGTCCATTAGATTGTTTTCTGTCTCTCCCTACATTTTTGTGTGTTAAAGGTGGTAAGGAAGGCATTAAAAAAAAACATCATTGAAACTTGGTGCGAAACGTGCCCTCTGAGAAGTAGGGTGTGTCTAGACTACATCCCTCTTTTGACAGAGGGATGTAAATTAGGCACTTCGAAATTGCAAATGAAGCCAGGATTTGAATTTCCTTTGCTTCATTTGCATAATCGCATCGAAAAGCACTATTTCGAAAGTAAAACAGCAGTCTAGACGTGGTTCTTTTGAAACAGGAAGGCTTTTCGAAAGATCCTGCAAACCTCAAAAAATGAGGTTTACAGGATCTTTCGAAAAAGGATTCCATTTTCGAAAGAACCGCGTCTAGACTGTGATTTTACTTTTGAAATAGCGCTTTTTTGAAAGAGCGCCGTGACGCAATTATGCAAATGAAGCGTGGGAAATTTGCATAATCCTGGCTTCATTTGCAATTTCAAAGTGCCTAATTCACATCCCTCTGTCGAAAGAGGGATATAGTCTAGACGTACCCTAAGTGGTCTAACTCTGATTTAGAACATTTGTTTCCATAGCTAAAAGGGATTTAATTCTGCTTTAAGGATGCAGTCACTAATGAAGCCTCGATTATATTACATGTAGTAGTATAAGAAGAGAAGTTATATTGTGGGGAAAAAAAGTCTATATCTATGTACTTTTTTTTTTTCCATGCAGGGATATGACAGATCATCCACAGTACTAGCACTAAATTCTTTCAGAAATTCCAGTCTGACAGAAATGGGCCTGCAAGAAATAAAGACTATTGGATATCCTAGTCCAAGAAATAGGACTGATGTCACAAGGCAGTGCACTGGAGAAAAGGAATCTGTATCAGACCTCCAGTTGGGACTCGAAGTAATTGAGCAAAGTACACTGCATAAAAACTTGGAAGCCCCTTCACACGACAGGACTGATTCTAACAGCCACCTAGAAACTGCTCACTGTGGACGGGGTACGATTTACTCTACATGGGTAAAAAGCCCAGACAGGACAGGTGTAAATTTTTCAATGAATTCTAATTTGAGGGACTTAACACCTTCACATCAGTTGGAAGTAGGAGGTGGATTCAGAATAAGTGAATCAAAGTGCCTGATTCAAGATGATGCAAGAGGCATGTTTATGGAAGCATCTGTTTTCTGTACTTCAGAAGATGGAATTGCATCTGGCTTTGGAAGGACTGTCAATAACGACATCTTGATGGATGGAAATTGCACACCCCAGAATCCTCCACAAAAGAAAAAGGTTACAACTTTAAGCATCATTCATGATTTATTTTATATAGCCCAGTACATGCATAGCTGTTGAGAATAATTACAGTTATAATAAAAAATTATTGATCAGTTTTTACAGGAATTACAATGCAGATATTATTTTAATTATATGATTATCAAATTCTTTTTAAAAAGGAACTGCTTTTCAGATATGAAAATCATGTTACAAACAAAGCAACAAACAGTACTTGTTTATTAAAACAAACTTTTAAAAATCTAGTCTACATTTCACTACTTAATCTATTCTTGGCTTGGATAATGAAAATCAATTGACAATAATTGTTATACTTGAAGACTTTTAGTGTGGCAGTTACTTCAAGGGAATCTAATTCATGGAAATTTTGTGTTAGTTTTATTTAAGTTTTCTTTCTAATTTAAAGGAGTAGTTTTAGTTAATGTCGATTTAAAATTTAGTTCAAAAGCTAAATTTTCTAAAATGTACACTTTTTATAAAACCTAAAACAGTTTCAGTGCATTTAGGTCATGCATGGCTACAGGCCTATTTGCAACTATCAGTCATTATCTGCATAACGTCTTCATTAGATAGTACTGTGTTCAGTTGTAGCCCTTCTCCTTATAGAATGGGGAACAGGAACACTGGCGACCTGCCAAAAATTCAGATCCTATAGTCTAGATTTCCTCCTCCTTTTTCAAACTTTTTGTGGCAGTAATGGAACAGGGTTTTTCCCCTTTTCTCTGTACCTGTTCTTTTATCCCCTGTAACATAGTACATCAGCTCAGGAAAAGGAAATCCAAATCTAGGCTGTCTGCAGATTGTGAGATACATCTGCAGCTAGATGCTGAAGGCAAGCTATGTTCTCATTCTGCTTTGGAAAGGGACTCTTGACACTGAGGCTATGTCTAGACTGCAGAGAAAAAGTCGGAAAAAAGATACACACATTGAAAACTGCAATTTGCATATCTTTTTCTGCCTTTTTTTTCCCCCCCTTCGGAAAAACCTCCTCTTTCAGAACATCCCTTATTCCTCAATACAGTGAGGAATACAGGGATGGTGAAAGAATGCGTCCGCTTTTTTGGAAACTGTTCCGAAAAAGCAGACGTGTTCCTTGGATGCGGCAGAGCTTTTCTGGGATACCAGAGGTATCCGGGAAAAGCCCTGCAGTGTAGACATAGCCTGGTAGAAATATATGTTACCAGTCATGACACTGCAGCTCCTTTTCCTTCTAAAGCATCTTGGAAGATGAAGGGAAGGAACCTGATCTCAGCTAAGCTATAAACTCCTACAATTACTCTGCCATTCCACCCACATCTAATGCTTAAGTGAGCCTTATTATCTTTACATCCGGGCATAGCCATCTAGACAACAAATGGATTTTGCTATTCCATCCAGTCTTAAAATGAGTGTTATCAGTGAGAAGTCAGCATTAAGTTGTTGAGAAATGTTCTCAGTTAATGTAGTGTAGGGTTATAGCTAAAATACGAGTTATTCATCTCCTGATGAGAGAGAAAATGGAGTTTCATACTCAAGAGAAATTTCCAAGAAAAGCAGACAAAGTTGCAGCTCAGTTTGGAGGGGGGGGAGGAGGAGTGGGCCAAAGGCAAAGAAATTGAAGGTCTAAAGAAGTATGAAGAGCACAAAAAGAAATAACAGAAAGCAGATTTCTTTTTCTGTATTAAGAAAAAGAGGAATTCTTAGAAACTGAGGAGGAGCATCCTAAGAGAAAATTGTAGGAAAATCTTTTCCAGTAAATTTGAAACCACAAGGAGAAAAATAATTACCAAACTGGAACTGAGAGATCTAAGATCAATTCTGTAGAAGCATACTAACAGAATTCAAGTTAAATACCTTCTGAGATCGAATTCGTTACAGGTGTGTACATGTTCAGTATGACTGTGACAGCCTTAGAGATTCCAGACATTGGCAACAGGCTCAGCAATGTGCACACTCCAAAATTTTACTAAGTGCAGAAGCCCAAGGATAGTATAGACTGAAGTGGCAGAGACATGATTTATCCCCTCTGTTAGGGGAAGTTCTTCCTAAAGGAATGTTTAAAGAAACTAAGATGTCAAATATTAAAGTAGCCAGTATATAGTGGCTTTATCCATTGTGTACTTCATGAAATGGAACCATGCCCTTCAGATCACACCAGCCCAAAAGAAAATCCTTAGATGTTTGTATGATATAAACTTTAATGGCCTCTGTTTCTTTGGATACAGTGCATTTTTTGCAAAGGCTTTGGCCTTTAACACATTGCCATATTCAGTATTTAGCTGTACATTTGAACTGCAAATGACTATTCCAAATGTATAGGTTTTCTAATACCTATATGGAAATTAAAATCTAAGGACAGAATCAGATAATGAGCATGATTAAGTGCTTTGCTTTGCCCTGCCTCACTCTGTCTTTAAACCCCACAATCATGTAAAATAAGTAAATGGAATTTAGATTCTCATTTTGTTTAAAGCAATCCTTTAAAAACAGACATAGTTCGACTTTTGAACAAGCTGATTATGAAGTAGAGAAGCTCAAGGTCATCAATATACTCTGCATGAGAACAGCAGAAATGGCTTCTGTACATAATTGGGCTATTATCTCCCAATATGGCACAGTTCCCCCACAGCCAGAGGGTTTCTGAAAATAGTGCACCAGTGATTTGCTTTCCAAAGTAATTTTTCACCATCTCTCATATTCATACTTCATTTAACAATATTTGATTATTTAATTGGGATCCTAGTTCCTTGGAGTAAGAGCAATATAACATGTCAGATCAAGATCAATTCTTGAGGGTATACTCCATATTCTTGATCAGGAAGAAAAGGTCAGAAGTATATTATGT
Organism: Pelochelys cantorii; assembly: GCA_032595735.1. Taxonomy (NCBI): domain Eukaryota; kingdom Metazoa; phylum Chordata; order Testudines; family Trionychidae; genus Pelochelys; species Pelochelys cantorii. Next base: position 322,434,518 of record CM064326.1, on the reverse strand, counting down.
TCTAGAGCTGATGGAATCCCATGTAAGAAAATTGCTTTTTCTGGACTGAGACCCTGTGCCTGTTAGTTGCTGTAATATTGCAGCCATCTCTATTACCATAGTATATGAGTAGCTCTGTTTTTAATATGCTTATCCTCTCAATACTCCTTGTGGTAGGGAGATCATATTTCCATTTTACAGATTGGGAACTGAAGCACAGACTATAACATGTCAGATCAAGATCAATTCTTGAGGGTATACTCCATATTCTTGATCAGGAAGAAAAGGTCAGAAGTATATTATGTTCTAGAGCTGATGGAATCCCATGTAAGAAAATTGCTGTTTCTGGACTGAGACCCTGTGCCTGTTAGTTGCTGTAATATTGCAGCCATCTCTATTACCATAGTATATGAGTAGCTCTGATTTTAATATGCTTATCCTCTCAATACTCCTTGTGGTAGGGAGATCATATTTCCATTTTACAGATTGGGAACTGAAGCACAGACTAAGTGACTTGACCACAGTTATACAGGAAGTGTGTGGTGGAGCATGTAATTGAATGGTGGCCTTGTGACTACTATTTTAGCACCTCCATATGTCTAACAAAAGTGTAATTTCAGGTATCAGTCCATGAGCTGGTGGTAGTTTTCTCAGATTCACCTACACTACACAACCACAAACGCTGTCAATACTAGGCATCTTGTACAAACTTTGTTAATGATAGTAGCTAGTCTTAAGGTCCCCGAGCATATGTACTCTTGTCTCAGTAATGTTAATCTAGACTTTGTTCAGCAAAGCAGTTCTCTTCTCTAAAGATGCTCATGAATTTAGAAATCAACTCTGAGAGTTTGTCTACACATGAAACTTATAGAATAAGTAAGGGTTTGAATTTAAAGCAAAATAATATGTTCTGAAACTCCTCCTCCAGCGAACATTTATTTTGGTATGAAAGTGTCTACATATGGAATTACTCCAGAATAATTCATATATGGACAATCCTTGAGCTAATGTGTACATACAGCAACTTGGGCTGAGAGAGAGACATACCAGCGAGGAAAGACTTAAGATCTCTTTCTATATATACACATCATTACTAGGTTGTTTCCATTATTTAGACTTAGTGTTTTGTGTAGGCATAGTCTCATCTACACATGAGGAAGATTCAGAGATTACTGCCAAGGAATAAATCCCAATCTCTGAACAGTAAAGTGCAGAATCTATAATCACATCAATTATGTCAGGCGCAGACTAATATCAAGTATCAGAGGGGTAGCCATGTTAGTCTGAATCTGCAAAAGCAATGAGTCCTGTGGCACCTTGTCTGATATCAATCATCCTCTGTAAAAGAGTCCCCAAAATTAATGTAAATTTTCTAAGCATTCTTTTTCAACTGGTGTTGAAGTTAAAACTAAGCATACATTTTCTGGAACTCAGGGTAGTCTAGCTCTCTTAACTTTCAAAGGAAGCCTTGAACTCCTATGCTGTGATACAGTTGACCAACATGACAGTAGTATTGTATACCAGTTAACAGATGAGACGTCCCATCATCCATGTAGAAGTCATTTCCTAGGCTGGCTGGAATCTCTAACCGCTGCTTTCCATGTCAGCATTCAGTAAATCAGTAGACTTCATCCTCAGTCTTCATATTCTTTCTATAAGCAGAAGTATGAGGCCTTCACCATTGGAACAATTTCCAACCAATCTAAATGCTGAGACTACCTATCTTTCTCCAAATAAATTGACCTTGCAACACATAGGGTTATGTTTACCCTACAGTTTGTGTCAGCATAATTGATATTGCTCAGAAGTACGAATAAACTACTCCTCTGTGAGACATAAGTTACACCAAGATAAGCATTTGTATGAATACCGCTGTGCCAGTGGGAGAGCTTCTGCCACCAAGATAGTTATCACCACACTTCCAGAAGTGGCTTAATTATGCCAATGGGAGAACACTCTCCCTTTGGCATAGAGAGTCTTCACCAAGCCCAGTGCAGCACTATGTAGGTAGACAAATCATTGTGAGAGAGGAGGAAGGAACTGAACTATGGACATCTCCATTAGATCTGACTCATAGAATTAGGGCTTAAGTGGGAACTGTTGGTACTTAGCATTTTTGAAAATCAGTCATGTGTCCAGATGTGGGTTCAGCATACTAATTTTAAGCCTCTATGTTTTTAAAAAAATGTTGGCTATGAAGTTGTCCAGTATCTCAACAACTGTAAATCTAGGTAGCTTTAGTGATCCCCCTTTCCCCCCATGGCACTATGTCAATTTATACCAGCTAAGAATTTGCCTCAGTTTATCATGCATTTTCTGTTGTGGCACTTCTATTCCCAAGGGTTGGGTTTTCCATAATGAACACAAAAGCATAAAAAAGTTAAATATAAGGCAAATGCAATACAAATGCAGTCCAGGCTTTAATATCTGTATTTCAGCTTTTTGTTGCTAACTCAAAAGCACACACTGAGAACAACTTTGCATAGATTTTTCTCCTAGAGAGGAAGAAGCATAAAAAGAGGGTAGGATTAGTGTTAAAACAAACAAACAAAAAAAACCCAACCCCCCCCCCCCCACACACACCTTTTTGCAATTATATTTTAAGGAGACTTCAGAAAGTTGTAATTATATGTAAAAACTTAATGTTTCTCAATTTAAATCATGTTCTTCAGTAATGAAATCAGTTTTGACCAATAATTTTATGTAATGTATGCTGAATTGCTATCTTTATCAAAGTACAATAAAGGGTTATTCGAAAACAATATGCATGAATTGGAATAATTCAGAAAAGAAAAAGACAAATCAAATACAGATGTTACAAATAAAAAATATATAACTATCGTATTTAACCAAGTAGCCATTTTTAATGCAAATGCATCAGGGTAAAAACAGAAAAATAAAAGTTTAAAATGGCTTCCACTATCACATAGTAGCTACCATTTTAAATATGCTGCAACTCCCAGGAAACTGCATTCTTGAAGTCCTCCTATTTACAGTGCACTTCCCAACAGCACAGCTTCTGCATAGCAGGATCTTCCCACACTTGCTGCCTGAGTTCCATTTTCTGCATTTTTCCTAGGGTAGGAAAAACATGTTTCCTCTCCCTGGCAGAGATATCTCCCACTGTACTCCTGTTTCTGTTCATCAGAAACCAAACTTTATCATTGTGTAAATCTCCAGAAATGAATATCATTATCTCGACTAACTTGCCTATTGTAATATTTTTAGAGACAATGCACAAGGTATTTCTATTTGAGATTAAACAGAACTGGTCAGTAGGTTAATTACTTAACAAGTGTTTGTAATGAAAAATGAGTAAACTTTTCCTCTGGTGTTTCTTCCATAGGTGTCTTTATTAGAATACCGAAAGAGACAACGAGAAGCTAGAAAAAGTGGCTCCAAGACGGAGAGCTTTTCTCTGGTTACCGTATCTCCTCATGCTGCTGGTGGAGGAAGTATAAGCAGTAACAGTGGTGCTAATGATGGGTATAACAGTGGTGAAAATGGGGAGCAAATTGATAACACTGTTAACGTATCTTTACCACTGATAGCTACTGTTTATAACACAACTCCAGAAGAAACTAGCAACAATTGTCCAACTAAAGAAGCTTCTTCCAGTGACAAAAATGAACCCGAAGTTCAATGGTAAGTGCAGGTTGCAAGTTCAGAAAATGTTTGTGTAGCCAAACAGACAATTGGAGAAGCAATAAACAAATTTAAAGTGGAAATACAGCAGAGGGTCTAGGAAATATTACAGATGCATTATGTTAAATTGTCAGTGCCATGAATTCTTGATAGCATAAGTTTATTTTATTAACAATTATATGGGGGTATTTTATAGAATCCAGATTTGTTAGACTGTAAGTTGATATTTTTAGTGTGCCATGGTGGGTTGACTTAGTTGAGATAATGGGATACCATTTTAAAATTCATAAATTATACATGTTTGAAAAGAATACTTAATCTAGATTTATTTAACCAAAAACAAAAGAAGTTTTGGCTAGGAGCTTTGCTTTCAAATGAGTGAACAAATGTTTTAATAGGAAGTGACTAGAATGTGGGAACATATCTGATCCTATCATTGAAAGTTTCCACATGGAATATTGAGCACTTAAATATTTTAAAATGCAGTTTGGTGAGGGGGTGTATTAGTAAATAATCATATTTAGCCTGAGTGAAACAAATCATTATTTCTTTTTTTTTTTCCTGTAAAAAAGGCCTAGATAGATAAAATGACAGGAGGAAAGGTCAAGATGATAACTTTATATAGAGAGTATTTTTAACTTCACTTTCTGGACAGAGCACTTAAAGCGGCTTCCCATCTACATTTGCCTTCCGAATGTTGCTAGCACAGGTAAAGGTGATCAGGTATTGTCAACAATGGAAAGCTTACATCATATTTCCCTTCTATAGAGAAGTTCTCCTAAAGCTTCAGGTAACCATGAGCTGAGAAGCTGAGCAAGAAAATCCATCTCTGCTCAGAAGGTACTCCTGGTGCTCCTTTTGAGCAGCAAGATTCTCACAGCTGGACTTTACAAAACTTTGGGCAGATTTTTAAAGGAGTACTTTTTAAAATTTACTTTTGCAGTAGGGGGAATCATGCCGAAATTACTGTATTAGAATGCATAGGGAAGAACCGCAAAGAAAAGCAATCAGCCAGCAAAACAGAAGATATAGGGGAAATGAAAAATTCCTTACCAATTATCTCCTTTCTGTTAGTCCCACAATTCTGGGGTGCTCTCTCCTCTCTAGAGCTTGTGGAAGTGGCTCAGAATTTTGTCATTGCCCTGTCTGGCTTTGTCCACTCTGCTCCTGCTTGCAGCCAGATGAGTTATTTCTAAGCTCTAAACCTTACACAACATCATTAAAATATATTTCAGAGATAATGAAATAACTACATTAGACCAAGGAAGATGGTCATATGGTCACAATTCCAGTTAATAGTTTACCCCCTTGACTTCTGAACCATCCAGGGTGTGCATAATAGTGGAAGATGCTGCTAGCAGAAAGGGAATTATTGGTAAGAATTTTTCTATTCTGCAGCCTACCATCTTCCCACAATTCAGGACTTCTGGGAAGAAGCAAGCAACAAATAGATGTAGGGAGGAAAGTTTGTTAGGAAAGAAATACCATCCTTTTTAAAAGTGAGCTCATTCAAATCTCCGAAAGAGGCCTCTGCAGAAGATAGAAAGTCCTCCTTTTAGTGCTTGCTTAATGAAGGTGCTAACTAGAGACCATGTCACAGATTTCTACTGGACATGCTCACTTGTTACAATCAGAAGGTTGGTAAGGCTCTTCTGGAGCATGCCACGATCCCTTCTTACACAGGAACCACAACAATTGTGGGCTTCCACAAGGCACAGTCCAAAGCCTCATAGTGATTAAGGACTTGAAAGTTCTGAGTCCCTAGCATTTTGGGTGAAAAGGCATAAATAGGGAGCCTAATCATCATGTGGAGTCCATGTGCTTGAGAGACTTTCAACACTCTTCTGACCACTAAGGTGTGCCATATCTTTTCATTTGGATGCTGTGATTTTGGATAGAATGAAGAAAGTGAAACCTCTTGGGAAGCAAGGAAGGAGGACTTTACCTTAGGAGAAGGTATTCTGGTGTGCCGAACATCACCTTGTCCTCATATAACATGCAGTAAGGCTCCTGTATAGATATGGCTGGCAGCTCCACCATTCTCCTGGAGGATGTGACAGCTACTAATATACTAGTTGTAATGGATAAATAAAAGGTTGACTCTGACATCAGATGCTCAAAAATATAGCTTCTCTGGGTTCTCAAAACTAACAAAAGATCCCATTTTGGGAAGAGTAGCCTGATAACACGTGTGGCTAATCATACTGCAAGTAAGTAGAACACTACTAAGAGCGGACACCTGAGACTCAGTGGTACTGGGCTGAAGGCTTTTGCCTTCTCAGAGGAGTCCTGAATGGTTAGAATTCTTGGAGTTCTGGGATTTGCTCTGTGCTCTTGGCACTTTTGTTGAATTTGGACAAGATAGAGAAGTACACTTTTACTATTCATACTCTTCTAGATGAAGCAATGACTCTGGAGGAAAGACTTCAATACCCAGGCTATTAGCTGAAAGTATATTGGGTCCAAGTGAAGAGGACCTTATAAGAAGGGGTCCAGTCTCTGCAGAAGCTGGATGGGGATCTCCATTGACAGCTCTGTCAGGTCTGAGAACCAAGGTCTCCTTGGCCAAAAAGGAGCGATCAGCATTACTATTGTCTGTTCTCATTTCCTTTTTTGAACCACCCTCGCCAGTAGTGGAAAGGGTGGAAATGCAGCGAGTACGTCTTGCAGTCATCTGTGCAATGAGGCATCTGTCCCTATGGAACTGCAGCCCACCTCCATTGTGAAATATTTTGTCCTCTTTGTGTTTTGTATGATCTAAGAACAGTTTGATTGAAGGGGGCTGAACATTTGAATGAGACTGAAAATCAGAATTGCTGACTCTGCTCCTACTGATCCAGTCTGCCTGCTGGTTCAGGTCTTGTTTAATATAGGGTGCTCTGATGGAAAAGAGGAACTGTTCCACCCGCCCCATTATTTACATTGCTTCCATGTGTAGTTCCATCATGGTTGTTTAAATATGCAGTTGTAATAGTGTTGTCCTAACCAGGATGTGGTTCATCCTTAGGTTAAGCAGGAACTTTAGCACAGCTAGCTTGACTATTCTCAGTCAGCCCTTGGAGGTATATGCTATGAGGCATTTCTTCCTTGGACTGTTTAAGTCTCTAAGTGATCTCTCCAACCCTCCAGGCTGGTCTCAATCGCAAGGACTAAAGGATCTAGAATGCAGATGGGCATACCTTTGCAGACACTGATTTCGGCTGACCACCAGTGTAAGGAGTTGATCTTTTATGTCAGAACCTGTACATAATCTACCATAGTCTGGGGTGTGGTATGAAGACTCGGATGCATGATTGTGACCATGGACTGGTCCCTATCCAGGACACCAGGAGTCCTAGGAGTTGGTAACCTAGTACCTGCAGCTCTAAAGCAAGAAAATAAATTCCTGGATAGAAACTGAGAACTTTCCTTAGGCACTGATGATGAAATCATCAACCTGAAGGAGATTCATTATCCAAGCTGTGACCCTGTGTGCTGGTCAGAATGTCATCAAGGAATGGGCACAGATGAGTTCTCCTCAACTTGACTCTCACTATTACCACTGCCACCATTTTGGAGAAAAACCCTGAGATGAGAGGACTGGCCAAATGGGAGTTGGATATCCAATGATGTTTCCTGCCATAGGCAAACATTAGAAGAGTGCAATGACACTTTGATGGGGATACAGAGATATGCTTCTGCTAGATCTGCTGAAGTTAAGAATTCCTCTGTAACAGAATTCTCAATCCAAAATTTCATTTTCTTATCAATTTATTTTGAGCCTTTTGAGATTGAAAATAGCTACAGTCCCTTTCCTTGCCCCAAACTTGATTTTTATACCATCTTTGTCAATGTATACAAGAGCACCTTTCTTGTGTGGGAACACTACCATTTCCATATACAGAAAGATGAGATATTGAGTTTCTGGATCAGATTGTGTTTTGTGTGGTCATTGAAACTGGGTGACTTGAAGAATGGATGGGGGGCAGCACTTAATATTTTCAGATTCTGATTTGTACATTATAGTATGTTAGAAAATGGTGCTTGATATTGGTTGATTAACTTTGTGCTCATTTATATTAAGTTGCATTTGGATGTTAATTCAAATTTAATTAAACAATAGTATATACAATTTATTTTTATTAAACAAAACAATCTTAAATGTTTTGGGTACATCTACTGTATTTGCATGAGCTAGAGAGTAAGATTCTGTAGTGTTATAAATATTCATCATTTGAGGACTAAGCCAATCAGAACTCAGGTAAAGATATGCAGTAAAATAGGAATATGAAACCATTCAGGTGATCTTACCTAATTTTGATGGAAGATACATGATGGTTTTTCTGGAAGTCTGAGGTTGGGTCCCAACACTTTTGGTGACTGCTATTTTCTTGCACCTAGTAGCACAATCTCTAGGGCCTTCTCCCCCACTTCCAGGGCCAAACCTTTAATGCAGTACATGTCCTTTTATGCCATATTTATAAAGCTTGGCTTCAAAAGTCAGACTTCCCCCCCAAATTCATTCTTTATTTAGAAAAAAGTCATCCCTGTTTTTGGGAGAGGCTCATGAAGTCAGCATATTTTCATGTAAATGTTTTAAGATATTATGATAAGTTTAGGCCTTAACATATTTTGTATTGCATTCATATTTAATTTAAAATAGGTTTATTTTTAAAAAGAAATGTACCTGGCTAATGAGCAGGAAGTCAGAGTTTGGGCTGAGAACCGTACTGAATCCATTGAGGCATTAGCTTTTGCCAGGGAGACTCTAAATTGGAGCAAAAATCAGGGTGATGGCTGTCATTCCTGGTGTTGAGATCGTCCAGCCAGAAAGGAGATGCTCTTGCAAATCAGGTAGCTGTTAAGAACACTCCGGTAGCGGCAGAGGAGGATTCAAAGCCCTTTTTGCTAATGGTTTTCATCTTTCTATCTGTGAGTTCCTTAGGATATAAATCCCCTACTAGGAAGGAAGCTACAGTATATCATCCTTTCATATCTTGGCATTAGAGCTCTTCGGTTCTTGAACATTATAGAGCCTAAGGTTGCTTTTAACATGTTTGCCCTTATCTATTAATTCCTCATCACTTTCTTGAAGGAGTGAAAGGCTATTGAAGTTTTGGGAGGATGTATGAGACGTGAGGTTTATTCTCAGGAGACTGCTCAGATATCAGATGCAGATAGCTCATCTTCCTCAGTGGGGAAGGAGTTGTCATCAGAGGACATTTTAGTTGGTGGATTTTTTGTGCTTTTCTTTTGTAAAAAACCTTTTTAGTGTCTTCAGTGAATGTAAAAGTTCTGCTGAAATTTTGGTGAAGCCTTTTGTGGCTTGCCTTCTTGGGGACTGGAGTCCTTTGAGAATCTCAGAATCCTTCCCCCATTTGTGTACCATGCCCCCGTGGAAGGCAGGAATTTTTCATCTGATTTTACCTGGTTGGCTTAGGAAGGAGTGATCTGTATAATCCCCTGAGTCAAGTGGGCAGAGTCCTCTTTGCTTTCACCACTGGGGTTCCCTGGTCTATTTTTCCCCATTGGAGTTGCAGCTGACTTGATGTGTAGAGGACCTCACTTGCCTGTCCAACTTGTGGCCCTGGGTCTTCACCGTTTAGCACAGTTGGGGATAGAATTCTGAGTACAACCCACCACCTGCCTGGGAAGCCTATCTTACATATAGAGCACTTCTTGAATTTGACAGTGTGCATCCTTAGCTGCTAAGCCAGAAAGGAAAGACTACAGTGACAGAAAGGTTAACTGACCCAGGGTGGAGGAGAAAGAATGATGAAAAGGGAGAATACTGTCAGAGAAATTGCACTTGTAAAATAGAATGAGTGGGAGTAAAAGAAATTGCCATTGTCTGCTGTTGTGGAGGCAGTCTGGTAGCAGGCAGCAGAGGAATTGTTACGAGATCATGTGGTGCCGAATCACTAATTCATCACCAAGAGCTGCAGAGATAGCAGCCCAGACATCCAGAACTGTTGGTGACGTTGTGCTTCAGGAAGAGTGATGGGAGGAAGACATACTAGTCTTTTCTCCCCATTAAGCATTATTAGAGACCTCTTAAGGATATGTTCAGGATTACCAACACAGCAAAGCAGACAAACGCTGCTTGGTGATGGCAGATAAAACCACTGTTGACTCCATAGTTCAGATGCAAGGAATGGGTTTATTTCAGCATAGGTACAAAGTGCCGCACCTCAGTGGTCAGTTGAGGTATGGTTGGTCAATGAGCTCACTGAGTATATACAGACAAAGCTATATACAGTGGCAAAACTTAAGTCTACATACACTTTAATGCCTAAGATAATACCCTGCTTTCTAGAAACACCCCTCTTTTCTAATTCATTATATAATAAACAATACCAATTATAAGATTCTAGAATACACACTAGATTATATTATGTGTTTATCGGTAACAGAATTGTCAATTTTAAATATTTCACAAGGACTTGGTTTTGTTTGCTCTGATTACATTTGGTGAGGCCATCGTGACCCCCTCATTGTTAATTTGTCCTTGTTCTGCTCTCATGTATGAGGGATACTTAGTAAGCCAAAAACATTGTTTTGCACTTGTTCCCAGAAAACATTATTCAGAAGTTTGATGGACCATACTAAAGTAGGACTTTGTCCTACTAACTCATGTGTGATGTGTATATATACATATGATCCACTAAATACACTTAAGTCCTTTCATGTGGTAAGTTTACCTAATGATTGACTCGCCTCCTTACAAATTTAAGAAACTGAATGTGTTTCAGAAGCTAAAGACCACTGTAGAGTAATTTCATCACTGATATCTAATCAAAACATTTTAGAATACAGGAACAGTGTTCTCTACTGCCACTACTAATGCCTCACACTACTGTCAGCACTAGTCCACATGGCTTGGACACTGCCAAAAAATACTTGGTGCTCAATGTAGCATCTTCCAGAATTGGTTTACAGGTGACAATGAACTAGTCACTACATCATCCTACGGGATATTATCTTCATTTTACAAATGGAGAAATGTAACCACAGAGATTTTCATATCTCTAAATTTTCAGAAATGTCCACCAACTTTGTATGCCCAATTTACATAAGTGGCAGAGCATCCTTCCCTTTCTCATCCATGTAGTTTCTACGGTAAGAAAAAAGATCCCAATTTCTTCCTATTAACAGGAATACCATTAATCAGAGCAAACTTCCTTTTCTGTTCAGATGAACAAGTTACAGAAATTGTTGAATTTACTACATGTCTTGACATGAGATAATCTTCTAATGTGAGCAGCCCAATTGACCACATTTACAAAGACAGGAACATTTGTCTTTTTGTGTATGTCGTCTGTACAGGAACAAGTGAGTGCTATACAGTACTGTTGCCCAAGCAGCTGCTCTTACCTTATAGTTGAGGTTCAATTATATACATCCTGACATCTGAAGTATGCAATTAAGATCTCTTTCATGTAAAGAATATTTTGTTTTTTAAAGGACTGCTTCAACTTCAGTGGAACAAGTGAGGGAGCGAAGTTATCAGAGAGCTTTACTTCTCAGTGATCATAGGAAAGACAAGGACAGTGGTAAGTTGGCTTATAACTCCAGAAAATGGATTCATTAAACTAATCCACCTAGTTCTTAGTCATTCTGTTTGGATCTGCATCATCTGTAGGGTAAAAATCATTGTGTACCCTATACTCAATCTCATTCAAATATCTTTCCTCAGTTATAACTTAAGGTCCTTTCTTTCACTGAATTAAATGGAAGGTCAGTAAGCAGATGACCTTATATCATGCTTGAAGTGGTGAATCATCTCTCTAGAGATGAATGTAAACTGGTAGTGTTTACAGAAGTCATGTTTATCACATTGCTATATTTTACTGTCATTTTGTTTATAGATCCTGATCCTGAAAATCCAGAGTCCACAACTGAATGTCAGTCCCCAGAAACATCTCAGAAAACATGTAGTAGTCCTTCAAAAGCAAGCAAGGTAATATTCTCTTTGCACGCATATGTGCATGTAAAGATTTTGAATTTGTTTTTAGAAATCTGCGCTGATGTGAAGTTTGATAATATTAGTATGTATCAATCAATTTAGGATTGAATAAGGATCTTAACTGGTTAATGCGCTACAAAGGCAGTTTCCCCTCTCTTGTTAGTCACATCTCCACATCACCTGCTGCGAACAGTTATACCCACCCTGACTTGATTAGCTTCATTAACATAAGTAACTTCTTTCTTTCGTATATATACTCCTGCCTCTGTAACTTCCACTCCAGTTCATCTCATGAAGTGGGTTTTACCCACAGAAGTTTATGCCCTAATAAATCTGTTAGTATCTGAGGGCTTGCCTTCACTGCTGTGGAGATCGATGCTGTGGCAGTAGATCTTCCAGCATTGATTTACCCACTAAATCAAATGCTGATGGCACCCCTATCAACTGCAGTACTCTTCATAGTTGGGAGGAGTAAGGGAAGTCAACAAGTGTTCTTTCCCTGTCAGCCTCCTGCTGTGGGCCCACCCCAGAAGATCCATGTAAGGTACGTCTACATCAGCTATGTAGTTGTCATGGCTAGAATTGCATATCGTACATCAATTTTCTCCATCAGTATAGGCCTGGCCTGCAGTGCCACCGGACTCTTTGCTGGTTTTGTTGGATACAGCCTAACATGTCTACTCTGAGTATTTTCACCAAAAGTACAAAGTTACTATTGAATTCATTCATGATAGGAATTCTCAGTTGCAATGGACTTGCCAACATCCATAAGTACATTTAAGATCATTATAACTTAGCATAGTAAAAGTAGTACTATTTTTTTAATCAAGATTTTCTGATCATTCAAAAGACTTAACCACGCTAATTCATCTGCTTTTATCCCAGTTTTCTGGAGTATGAACGGATAAAATCTTTTTAGGCACTACAAATCACAGGCTCAGTTGAATTAAAATTTGGTATGTTACGTTGAATGATAGTAACCAAGTCACGATTACAATTGCAGTGACTTTTTTTTTTGTTGGAGACAAATGGTTTTGCATTTTGATTAAAAATCCCAGATCTCTAGAGTTCAGATTCCTTGTACAATAATGTGCTCAAATACATACAAAAAATACAACACATTTTTTAAAGAGTGAGGGTAATTAACTCTGATATGAAGAGAACTGTGTGGTAGCTACTGCATAATATTAAATGGTCAGTTTGTTCATATTATCCTAAGTTTTTAGACGTGAAGTGAAACCTAAACATTTTTTTTAAATAATTATGTATGGAACTTGAAGTAAATCCCTTAATATCAGCAGTCCAGGTCTTTTAAATAACATACTAACATCTTTCAAGTAGCAAACATCTTCCTGTTTTGTTTGGTTTGGTTTTTTTAAAGCTAGGACACTTTGTATGATGTATAAATAGTAAGTTTCAGTGAATTTTGGTAACACTTTCTTAATGGTAGTATTATCCTCATAATAAAGTTTAGACTTACTGACAGTATCTTATTTCAAATAATGAGCATATACCCTGTGCATCTGCCAATGGAAAGCAACTTTTTTTTATTTCCAAATGAGAGAAATAAAAATAACTTTTATCCAGCAAGTTTAATTAAGAAACAATGGTTTTAATGTATACATTTTAAAATGTTTTTGTGTAGAATTACACTGACCTGTTCTTTCTCCTTATCTACCTAGCCTTCTTCACCTGGTCCTGTAGTTTCAGTGCAGTCAATTGGCAGAACACCCACAAAACCAGATTCTCACTGGGAAACTTCAGTTAATGCTCTAGAGACTGAGAACGTGAACCATCTGAAATCTGAGCTGCATCAAAAACAACTGACAAATAATGTCCAAGTACTTTCAAAAACTCACCCATCTCAGTCGCATTTGCGCAGTTCAACAGAGCAACTTTGCCATTCACAAAAGCTGCCTTCTGCACCTTTGAAACTGCATTGTCCCCCTTCACCTCATGTAGAAAATCCTCCAAAGTCGTCTACTCCTCACACACCTGTACAGCATGGTTATCTTTCACCAAAGCCTCACTCACAACCGTTAGGATCTCCGTACAGACCTCATCATCCACAGTCACCTCAAGTTGGAACACCTCAGAGAGAAACACACAGAAGTTTTTATCCAGCAGCACAGAACCTACAGCCTGGTAGTCAGCAGCAGGCTAGTGGACAGTTGTTCACCCAGGCACCTTCAGGACAATCTTCTGCAACTTATAGTCAGTTTAGCCAACAAAATTTGAACAACAGTGCGCCACCTCCCCCCCCTCCCCCACCCCCTTCTTCTACTTACTATCAAAACCAGCAGCCCTCTGGAAGCTTTCAGAGTTATAGTCAGATAAAGGGTAGCATACCCCAACAAACTGTTTTCTCATCTGGACCAAATCAAGCACTTCCTGGCACTACAGGCCAGCAAGCAGTCCCAGGACACCATGTAACTTCAGGGCACTTTTTGCCCTCTCAGAACCCCAGTATTCATCATCAGGCTTCAGCATCTGCTGTTCCTCCTCCTCCACCACCACCTCCTGCTCCAGGACCTCATCTTGTACAGCAGCAAAGTTCCCATCAGCAGCATTCTGTAGCACACGTAGTAGGTCCAGTTCATGCTGTGGCAGTAGCACCTGGATCACACATTCATTCTCAAGCTGCTGGTCACCATTTGCCACCTCCACCTCCACCCCCAGGTCCTCTACCCCTCCATCAACCTCATTCCACAACTGGACATCAAGGTCTACAAGCACAACACCAGCATGTAGTAAACTCAGCTCCTCCACCTCCCCCACCCCCACCCTCCAGTGTTTTAGGCTCTGGGCATCACCCAGCCTCAGCACAAGGGTTACATCATCCATCACATCAAGGACCTCCACATTTTCCTTCAAGTGTATCTTCCTATTCATCACAAACCCCCCATCATACAACCTTGGGACCTGCACCTCAGCATCCACCTGCTGGAACAGGACCTCACTGTCCACTACCAGGTCAAGGTCCTCATATCCAACCTCAAGGACCAAACAGTATTCCAACACCTACAGCTTCAGGGTTCTGTCCTCATCCTAGCTCTGTAACCCTTCCTCATGGGGTGCAAGGACCTCAGCAGGCTTCACCAGTGCCTGGACAAATTCCTATTCACAGAGCACAGGTGCCACCAACTTTTCAAAATAATTACCATGGTTCTGGGTGGCATTAAAATGGGACCCTTGCTCCTAAACATTTTAAAAATGTTTCTGTAAGATAAACTGTATATATTTCATATGTACCTGTTCAAGGTACTTTTTAAAGCTTGTACATGATACTTTGTATAAAAGCAAACACCAGTGCTCTTTCATTGTATTCTTTCCATTATTTTTGCTTTTTTAAAATTCCTGAAAAATGTGCTGTTCAGCCAGTATTAGGTATATCTTTTTATTTTGTAAGTGAACATTCCAGCAGTTTTTTCTGGCAGATTTGATGCTGCATAATCTTTAAATTTTATTGTTGCAGTTAAATTCATTTAGTGAATGTTTTCTATATTACTTTTTATACATATGTAATAAGTACACTGATAAGAGATGGCACGAATAGGTTTTTCATTTTCTTCTGTCAACAGTTCTTTGTGTGCATATTGCTAGAAAACAATGCAATACAGATTTTTATAGTTTGGCGTGGACATGACTTTTGTTTCATCAGTTACTTGCAAAAATGTAAAATTTAATGTATAGATTGTTTCTAATATCTGACAACTGCTGTAAATACTGTTTCTTTTGCGTGTAAAATTGCTTAAGGCGCATTTCATTTGATATAGTACTGTACATAATGACAAGTCTCTTTTGCAAAAATGTGTGATCTTTGTGGAAGTAGTACAGTATATGATCTTCAATTTTTTAATATACTGTCACATTACAGCACTGGTTGGGCATTTTAATTCATGTTAATAAATCACAATTATGTCAGTTTTAACAAACTGGTCCTGAGTGTTGTGTATTTAAGGAAAAATAAGATTTGGTGACTGGGACCTGCTAGCTCTGAATGTATCCCTACCGCCAGCAGCAGCACAAAAGTAAAGGTGACAATACACAACACTCTTCATTCTCTGCTGCCTTCAGAACTGGGTGCCCAGCTAGCAGCTGCTGCTGTTCCCTTCCTGCTCACTTTAAAGGTAGTGGATGTAAACTACTACAGACACAAGGGTGGGGCAATCAAGTAAGTTTGAGATCCACTGCATTAAAGGTTAGTTCATTCTTTTTTTTTTTTTTTTTTGCTGATCTTAGTGATTAGAGATGAGGAAAAAACTACTTGAAATATCAATGTAGTGTCAGTTTACTGAAACATGTTACATTATACAAAACTAATCCACACAGTTTATGCATTGTACATGATAAATATTAATACACTGGTACAGTTACAGACTAGATCCATACCAAACCTGATTCAAATATTGGTTATTCTGATCTAGAAGACAGACCACAGTAGCATTTGCACATACTTTAGGTATGTTTCCTATTCTGAAAGTTCAAAGCAGAATTCCAGTTATTGCAACATTAATGATGTCAGATTTTGCATTTCTGAAATGCAGCACTTAAAACAAATGACTACCTACACTGTGAAGACATTTCAAAATAAAAATGACAAAATTATGACGTTTTATTACCAAGAGAGAGGAGATGAGCACATTTTTGTGGCTAGAGAGTAATGGATTTAACAAAACATGAATATATACAGGCTGCCCCCAACTTGCGATGTGATCAGCTCCAAGGATAGTGCCGCAAGTCGGAGGCATCGTAACTCGAGCCCGCATTTATGACAGGTGTCACACGCCATCATAAATGCGGGGCTGAGGACGTAAGTTGGGGGATTTCAGCCCCTTCCGCACTTACAGAAAAGGTCATAAGTGCGGGGGGGGGGGTCATAAAGCGGGGGCCTCCTGCACCTAGGATAAGATAACCTTTGTGTTAGCTAAAATCCTGTCACTATGCTTGAATACAGGTATTTATAATCTTTAGTCATATTAAATACCAGTCTGGAAGGACAAATTATTTCAGATCTTAAGCTAATTTAGTGGGTTGTATGTAATTTTAATGAAACAGTACAAATGTAATTAGCCTTGCAAAACTAGCTGAAGGTATGTGGCCATCAAGTAACTTTTCTACTATAGCTGAATGCAGATGCTAGTTCTTTAAGAATCAAGAACATCCACTAGTTTATAAAAAGCTAATATGTAAGACTAAGTTAAGAAGAACTGTTGTTTTATCTTAATGTGCAGCTGCTACTGGTGAAAACACATTGGACTGGTAAGAGCATTAGAAATCAATTTTCTTACTAACTCCAGGAAAGATAATTCAGTTCCATTGCTATTTATATCCTTGTCTTTTTCCTCTTAGTCTAGCAACCAAAGTCTACTAGGAATTGACCAAGAACCATCAACTAATGTATTAAAAGATCAAATTAGCTTACAATCAATACCAATGACCAGAGCTCAGCTCTGAAAAGTAAGAGTGGGTTACTTATCCTCTGCAGTAACTGATGTTCTTCGAGATGGGTGTCCCTGTGCATGCTCCACATTAGGTGTTTTGGCACCGCAATGCACCTGGCCAGAAGATTTTATTAGTAGTGGCTTTGACAGCTAGCTCGCACATGTGCAGAAGTGCTACATACGCTAGGTGGCTGATGCGCATGCACGAGATAGTCACCTCAGTTCCTCCTGTGCCCCAGAAAAGTATGGAAATAATACCCAAGCTGTGGGGAGGAAGGGTGGGTGGTGGAGCACCCACAGTGACACCCATATCGAAGAACATCAATTACTGCAGAGAGTGAGTAACCCTCTCTTCTTCTTTTTCGAGGAGTGTCCCTGTGAGTGCTCCACCTTAGGTGACTACAAGCTTCGGACAGTGTAGTGTCCTTTTGGACCGTGGTAAGGATTGTATGTCCCAACACAGTTTCTTTGGATGTGTAGGAGTCCAGAGCATAGTGAGCAGCGAATATATAAGTAGAGGACCAGGGGACCATATCCAACTTGCATCTATCGGACCCTGTATACAGGCTGTTGATGCTGCCATGGCCTTGGTTGAATGTGCACAAAGTTGTGCAGGTGGTTCTTTACCGGAGATTGAATATGCTATTCGTATGCATTCTACTATCCGTTTTGAGATCCTTCTCCCTTGACATTGGCATTTTCTAGGGTCATATTGTCTTTGAGAATGACCAAAAAGGGAAAATCTGTATCTCTGAACGTAAGGCTTGTTTTGTTTGCATTTTGGTGCAGGAGCCTGGATGCCCAGCATTTTAAGTGTGGCCCTGGCCCAATCTTTGAGGGACTGTAAAGAAGCATCTGTGCCATCAGCGAAGAGTTTCGGGCCCTCGAATGGAAGGTCTTCCACCTTTGTCTGGACCTCCTTTAGGAAACTAGACAGGTGGAGCCAGGAGGCTCTTTTCATCACCACAGAGATGGCCAGGGCTCATGAAGCTGTATCAGCTGAGTCCAAAGCAGCTTGGAGGGCTGTTCTGGCTATCAGGAGACCCTTGTTGGTGTTCACTCTCATTTGTTCTATTTTATCCTCTGGGAGGAATTGAATAAAATCTGCGATTTGCTCAAATATGTGATGAGTGTATTTTGCCAGCATCGCGGTGTAATTAGCAATGCGTAGCTGTAGGGAGACAGAGTATGACCATCTGCCCATTATGTCTAGTCATTTCCACTCCTTACCAGGAGGCGTGGATTTGGCAATGTTTTTCTTGCTCCTCTGATTCACTGCCTCAATTAGCATGGAGTTAGGGGAGGAATGTGAGAATAAACACTCAGCATCCTGAGGAACCATGTAATATTTCCTACCCGCCTTCTTGCTCACTAGGTGGCGGGTGTTTGCCAAAGTTGCTTGGCTGGGTCCATGGGGAGAACGAGCATCATGGATAAAGCGGTATAGAAGGCTCATAAGTTTATGCTGGGTCTCTGGCAGTGTGGTTAATGAGACCTCGAGGACCTCAGCTACCCTCTTGAAAAGGTCTTGGAAAGCCTTGAAATCATCCCCAGATAGGGCTTGCAGAGGCATGAGTGTGTCCCCAGGGGAGGAAGGAGAGATCTGTGTAAGTGGGTTAGGAAGTAGTGGATTCCTTGTCACTTAGTGGCTGATCACAGTCTGGTCCCTTGAGGCATCAAGGGACAGAGATGATGTAGGCCTGGATGGGAGCTGGGCAACGTGGTGATGCTGTTGCTGCTGAGCCCTGTAAGGTGCCCAGGGGTCCCAGTAGGGCCACATGGGCGGCACTGGCATAGGTGGTGGTAGCCAATGCACAGGTTGCCAGTGTGGTAAGGCCACTTGTAAGCGAGGGAATTTGCGCCTCTGCGTAGAGTGTCTGGGAGGAGTTGAGATCATGATGGAAGCCTGATCCTCCTCACCAGAGAACAGAGGTATGGAAGTGCCAGACATAGACATGGAAAACCCCGCAGAATACGGGGAGGAATCAGTGCCAAACAAGGGTGTCGCAGGCACTGAAGAGATCATAGAATAGTCTGTGGAGCAAAAAGGAGGCACCGGTGGTAAAGAATATTGTATGGTTTGGCTTCGCAAGCAGGGGGATGGTGGAGGTGCTGGGGGTGGTAACAACGCTCTGGTCCTGCGCTGCCCTTACGTACAGCACTGCTTGGTGTCGGTAAGATCGACGACACTGTTGTAGCCCTGTGCTGTTCAGCCATGACAGGCTTGGGCTTATCAGCATGTTTAGGCACAATGACCAGGTCCTTAGACCCTCGGGGTGCAGTGGGTGAACACTGCCCTAGTCAGCGCTTGTCTGGAGCCCCAGCAGGGACACAGCTGGCTTAGGATTCAGGGATCACCCTTTCTTATGTGAAGGGGATTCCCTCTTTGCTGCTACATGTGCTCTCCTGTTTGGAAGAGGCGCAGCTGCACCAGTGGGAACTGCTTTATCCAACATCACCGCTGGTGATAGTAATAGCAGGGATGCAGGGTGACCAGGTCGGATGCTGGTCTGAGGGAGTGTTTGAGGTAGATCAGGTGGAGCTGCAAACCCTCTGGCTCTCCTGGCCCTGGCTGCCAAATTTTCACTGATAAAGTAAACTGCGCTGTAATTGTCCAGACAGTGTATGCACTGAAAGTGCTAGTCTGACAGCGCGTGAGGAGAAAAGAGTGTTTAAAACAGAGCCCCTGCTTGGGAGAATGCTGTGAAAAAGATTGAGAAAAAAATATTAAATCTGTGGAAAAAAAATCACATTCGGTCTTATGTGAGGAGGATGGAGCTGAAGCTGAGGGAAAAGAAACTCCTCAGTGCAGGAGAGAGGAATCCCCTGAGGGGAAGCGCAGGGTGCAGAGCCCGCGCCTCTCTGAGGGAGACACTTGGTGGTCATCGTCGCCTTTTTTTTTTTTTGGAAGGATAATAAAAATCTAATGAAAAGGCTGACTCAGTAAAGGAAAAGACTAGCTGTCTGAGGAGAAATCTGTAGCGCGCACTGCAGGTTCCAACTGACGCCGCCAGCAGCTGAGCAGGAACTGAGGTGACCGTATCTCACATGTGCATTAGCTGCCTGGCACGTGTAGCGCTTCTGCGCATGTGCGAGCTAGCTGTCAAAACCACTTCTAGTCAAATCTTCCGGCCAGGCGCGCTGCGGCACCAAAGCACTTACGGTGGAGCACCCACAGGGACACTCCTTGGAGAAGAACCTCCTTAT
This sequence comes from Pelochelys cantorii, assembly GCA_032595735.1. Classification (NCBI taxonomy): domain Eukaryota; kingdom Metazoa; phylum Chordata; order Testudines; family Trionychidae; genus Pelochelys; species Pelochelys cantorii. Next base: position 322,414,298 of record CM064326.1, on the reverse strand, counting down.
TCAAATCCCCTCAATCCCCTAGAATCACAATTTACTGACGTGTTCAAAGCCACTGCATTCATAAAGTGAGTGAGTGACTATCTAGCTTGGAAGCAAGACTTCATATTTTGTATAAGACAGTCATATACATGCTGTCCAGTTTAAACTGAGTGAGTAGCTACAGCTTTTGAAAGAAATGGGTAAAAGACAGCATAGTAAGTGTGTGAAATGGTACTGTTTAAGTTACAGCTATTGATTAAATATTAGGATACCAATAACTTCTGTAAAAATAGCTACAATATATTGGAATATTTGGTTTTGTGCCTAGAAAGTGCGATACATTTTAAACAAATATTTCAATCCTTAAGTTTCTTTCCCTCCTGTACTGAAATTTTTTTCTTGTTGCAGCAGGATGAACCTAAAAGCAGAACATTTTATTTCTGTTTTCTGTTGTTTTCATTGCAGTATTTTGTCTTTACACCATCAATATTATCTTGGCTGCTGCCTTCTTCCTCCCTTTTTTTAAACTCCAGTATGAAGTTCTCAAGTGAATGGCTCGTTACCCTCTGCTCTGAAACCCACCTGTTGGCATCGCCAAGTGTGGCTGAAGTTTTGAACAACAATGTATTGTGTTGCACTCTAAAAATTAGGATTATTTTAAACCTTTTGCTAAATTATTGGAGTATATACACAGAAGGGCAAAAACACGCACAGGTTACTTGAAGTTCTGTGGAATGCCATTTCTGAGTCTGAACAAGCAATGAATTAAACTGTGCTATTTTAGCTTGATGTATTAATATATTTTCAGCACATATACAGAAATTTTACAAATGAATTGTAAACTGACATTTCCTTTATGCTAGGCTAATAAACCTACTGTGAAATGTGACTAACAGCTGGATTTATTCACTAGCAAGCATTTGAATGACGAGCACAATGTCTGAAAAAACAAAACACTTTAATTAGACAACTGCAAGCACCTCAAACAATTGGTTATTGTTACAACACAGCTATCTTCTCACAATCTAGTTATTGCAAAGGCATGTGAATAAATTTATAATGGACAGTCAAAAAAGTGGCACCATAATTATGTAAAATCAGAAATAAACTTACATTCATCCCACTGACTTCTAAAAGAGGGCAAAATACACCTCTATATTTTACATTCTAAAATCTGTATTGCCTATGAATTTGAGTCTATTTTGCTTTTTTTTTTCACACCTTAGAAACATTTGCAATTGTGTGTGCAACTTACCAAGGGCAAACTAATTTCTATATATGTCAATGCATGGGGAAAAAAAGCTAGTGCAATTTGTTTTAGGAGCATATAAAGCTATGAATGGAATGAGCATGAGCTGTCTCAAACATTGGATTATTTTATCCTCTAAATTATATTTGCTTTTGCATCAATCTTTTTCTTACTCTAAGCACATATTATTGTAAAAGATCAGTAATCCTAGACAGAATATTTCCCATGCTCACTTTTAATCTTCTGGGTATAATACAAATTACAGTGCTTATAAAAAGGCAACACCATATGGTATCATGTCTTCACTATCACATTGTAAGGGAAATTGCTATTCTCTCCTTAAAAGCATTTAAAATAGGCAAAAATTCTGAAAGGGAGTGCTAAAATGATAATGCATACTTTTATCATTAGAAAGAAGTCTAGCCTTCCTTTAAAGTGCCATTTGTGGAATGAAGTCTTGTAAACCAGAGCCACTTTGTTTATAATCCAATGTACAGCAACTTCTACGAAATGGAAAGTTTACACAAATCCTTAAAGCAGCTTGAACTCCGCCACATGCAATTCATATGCTACAAAGCTCTTGAAACTGAGTAGCTTTACTCTGAAATCTGAGTCCCCATCCCATATTTAAATGGAAATGAACATTTACAGGGTGCATTTACATACACTATAATACAAGAATGATGTCCCTTTGTCAGAAAATAAAATTGTACAGTTCCTTGCCTTTTCTCAGTTCTGACTTGATAATGTCAAACTGGTAAATTATATAATACTTAGCTAAAATATTTCATCATAAATAGTTACAAAACCTGCCAAAACACAGGGGGTAGGAGGAGTTTTTTCAAAAGTTAGACTTTTGAATGCCACACAACACAAGTAATGATGCTTAAAGACACGCTGAGTGTTTTCTGAAGAGAGTGGGTTAGTAAACTACCAGCTGAAGACAAGACTATCTTTCCCCAAGAATACAGTGCACAAAAAGCAAAATGTCAAACAGTACCTCAAAGCAAAATAAAGGTCTGAGGATGAAGCCAGCTCACTTGTGATCCTGTTAAAGAATTTGTGACAGTCACCAGTCAGGTTTGATGCACTGGAAAGCGGATGCTGGTTCAATGTTACAATTGAAGATTCTGCTAAGAATTCAACCAGGGATGCCTAAGACATTCTCCAGCTGATGCTCGTTTTTCTGGAACCATTTCTAGCATGGGGATCAGGAAATCTGTGAACTGTGCAGCATCTTCATGAGGCCAACCATACTTTTCCACAAGCACATCAAAGAGGCTCCAAGGTTTTAGCTTGGTAATATGACGGAGTTCTCCTGCATATAAAAATATTCTTTTAGAAAGTTCTTATTATCCTGGATTATTACTTGTTCGGTTTCTCTTCCCACTGCATGCCTAAACTATTTAGGCAGGCTAGTGTAGTATGTAGTACAGTTCTCCCTGAAAATCAACCCATCAGGTGTTTTTTTCAGTTGGCTTTAGAGCTCATTCCAAAGGCATTATTTCCTTTGAAATGAGTGTATTTAAGTATAGTTTAATTTACAGTATACTATATCTGGACACCACTGTAAACATACTTTTATTATGGTGCTACTGTCATGCATTCTGCCTTTTCATAAGAAAACATGTATTTACAATCAACTTAGTGATAATAACATCTTAAAGCAAAGCTAAATAAAATTTGAGTACATCCTAAATAAATCAGCTGTGCAACAATGGCTGTTTATAGTATCAAACACAATGAAATGCACTTTAGTTTGGTATCAATAAGCTTAGCATATCCTATTGCTAACACTGTATGCAAAGACTATTTGAAAAAGTCATTTATCATTCATGTGACTGGAGCAAATTAACTCAGCACTATTCCAGTTTATACTTGTGAGTTCCATGAGTATTGCTATGAATACTATCACCATTTACAAAACAAGAATTACCTTTTCTTTGTTTTCATCTTAGAACTGAAATTGACAATTATAGAATCTCATCAAAAAACAAAGCAAACAAACAAAGCCTTGTCCCACCACCATTAGAAAGCCCAAATTAGGAAATGACTGCACACGCAGATTTTATTTGGAACATTAGCATTACAAATGTGGCTATGCAAACAACTTTAGCTTTGTCCCGTGGCATACTACCCCAATACAGTATTTTATTCTTATCCGTGCATTACTCAGATAAGTCACCAGTGACCAAAAAAACAAACAAAAAACCAATATATTCATGTGATAGCAGGATAAGTTTTCTGATTGTTCCCACGATGTCATATGGAGGCAGAATAAAGGTTTTCTGCATGCTCAGCATATTTGGATGTTGTAAAATAGAGCCTCAATTTGACATAAGGCTCAGATTCTGGCATTCTGAAGAAAAGGGAGGTTGCTCACCTTGTGCAGTAACTGATGTTCTTTGAGATGGGTGTCCCTGTGGGCGCTGCACTGTAGGTGACTTGACACCCCAGCGCTTGAAACCGAAACTTTTCAGCAGCAGTACTCCACCTCCCAGTGGAGCACACATGCTTGGCACCACAGGTGCCATAGTGAGCGTGCTGATGCACACATGCCACCAACTGTTCCTCAGTTCCTTCTCTACTGCAGATATGTTGCAGTCCAAAGCAGAGGGGAGGAGAGCGAGTTGTGGAGCACCAACAGGAAAAGCCATCTCGAAGAACATCAGTTACTGCACAAGGTGGGTAACCTCCCTTTTCTTCTTTGAGGAGTGTCCCACTGTAGGTAACTATGAGGAAGTACCCTCAGTCTCTAGTTGGAGGGGCTTCAGATGCAGATGGTGGACCGTGGCTAAGACCGCCTGCCTGAATGCAGTGGACTGTAAAGCGTGTCTACTGCATAATGCTTTGTGAAAGTATGGGTGGAAGTCCACATGGCTACCCTACAAATGTCTGCAATGGGACATTGTGGAGGAAGGCTGAAGAACCGTAGTGACCAACCTGTCGATCGCGATTGACTGGTCAATTGGGGGGCACAACCAGTCGATCGTGAGGCATTCAGGCCCCCCCATTTCTTCCTACCCCCAAGAAGCAGCCCCCACTGATGCTACCTCCAGCGACAACAGAGGTAGCACCAGCTTCCTGCAGCATGTGGGGGGAAGTCCCGCAACTGCGTGCCAGGTCCGGGGCCTCAGGAAGCACACAGGCTGCTCTTTCCCTCCCCCAAACAGGCGGCATGCTTCCTGAAAAGCTGGGTCTGTTGTGCACCAGTGACTTCCTTCTCCCTGCTGCCTTCCTGCATGGGGGGGGGAGGGCAAGAGTAGGAGTCCCAGGACTGTGCCAGCCCCAACTGCTGGGAAGAGTGTAGCTGTCGCGGGGAGCGGAGGAGCAGGGCACGTGCTTCTGGAGCAGGTGGAGCTGGCACAGTCCCAGGACTCCTACTCCACCACAGGACAGCAGCAGGGAGAAGGAAGTCACCCGCATGTGACAGACCCAGCATTTCAGGAAGTACAACGGCTGTTTGGGGGAGGGGAAGAGCAGCCCGCGTTTCTTCCTGAGACCCGGACCTGGTGAGCCGCTGCAGGATCCCCAGGTAGCGTCTTGAGCTGTCCCTGTCCCCTCACCCTGTCCCAGCACACACCAGCACCCTGCCCTCTGCCCCAGCACCATCCCCTGCCTCAAAAAATGAGGAGTAACGTTAGTTCAAACCAAGGGGTTTGGTTCGAACTAACGCATCCCGGCGCACACTTTCACTTTTGAAACAGCTGTTGATCGGAGTAACGTGCTGGCGACATCATGCAAATGAATCGCGGGATATTTAAATCCCCGCTTCATTGACTATTTCGAATGCCTACATTTGCATCCCTAGTTCGAACTAGCGTGCAAGTGTAGACATAACCCAGAGTGAGAAAGGACTGGGGACAGCAATTGATGGAGAGGAGGGGAACAGAGAGGGAGGGGCCTCAAGGAAGGGGTGGGGTTTTGGAGAAGGGATGGGGTAGATCTTGGCTTGTCCTCACATTTAAAAAGTGATCTTGGGTGTAAAAAGGTCGGAGACTACTGCTGTAGATGCTGCCATGGCTCTGGTGGAATGTGCTGTAATTTGGGTTGGTAATGGCAATTTGTTAATGTAATAGGATTCTTTGATGCAATTTATTATCCATTTTGAAAGTCTTCGTTTTGATACAGTTTGACCCTTGGAACGGTCTGCTATAGAAATAAAAAGCCTCTGAGATTGTCTGAAAGATCTGGCTCTATCTAGGTAAACGGCTAGTGCCCACCGAACATCGAGGGAGTGGAGCCTTGCTGAGTTAGTATCCTGATGCAGCTTTTGATGGAAGGCAGGTAAGTATATAGATTCGTTCAGGTGAAACTAGGAAACTATTTTTGGGAGAAACTTGGGATGTGGTTTTAGGACAACTCTATCCTTATAGAAAACTGTGAATAGCAGATGTGCCATGAGTGTGGCTAGTTCACCTACTCTCTTAGCTGTCGTTATAGCTATTAGGAAGGCCACCTTTATCAACAGGTAAGTGAGGGAACATGATGCCATGGGTTCAAAGGGTAGTTGAGTAATGGAATTGAGGATTAGGTTGAGATCCCAAGGTGGTGGTGTTTGTTTTAGTGGAGGACAGACTTTGTCAGGCCTTTCAGGAACTTTTTGGTTAACAGGTGTGGAAAAAAATGGTGTGCCCTTCAACACCTTTGTGTTCATTTGATATTGTTGCTAAGTATACCTTTATGGAAGAATTAGAGAGGTTCTGTTTCTTTAAAAGGAGGAGGCAGTCTAGTATTTCCATGAGGCCTGCTGAGTGTGGACATAAGGAACTTTGGTTTGCCCACTCGGAGAAACGCCACCATTTTTGTGAGTATGTCTTCTGTGTCGTTTGCTTGTGACAGTTCACAATTATATTATGGACTTCTTCTCTCCCAGCAGTCTGTGGGTCTTCTAGCCTTGTAGACATCATGTATGCAGATGAAGCCAGTGGATGTCTGTGTGAGAAACGGAGCCCCGGTCTTGGGATAGTATGTCTGGCCAAAGTAGCAGAGGTAAGGGTGGAGTTACAGCCAACTGGGAGAAGTAAGGAAACTATGGTTGCCTGGGCCAGGCCAGAGCTGTGAGGATTACTCTGGCTGTATGTTTTATTTTCTGGATGATCATGCCCAAGAGTGGAATTGAGGGAAATGCTTATAGGAGTGTGTGAGGCCAGTTGATGACCATAACATCGCCTATGGATGCCACACCTAGCCCCGCCCTGGAGCAAAACTTGGGGCACTTGGAATTCTGAGATGTTGTGAGTAAGGCTATTTCCAGAAAACCCCACTTGAGAAAGATGGAACATAGAGCTTTGGGATATATTTCCCACTCATATTTTTGGTGAAATATACGGCTTAAATGATCTGCAGTGATATTTTGGTTGGCCGGAAGATACACTGCTGACAAGGCAATGTGATGCTGGATGCACTACTGCCACAGTTTTGTGGCCTCCCTGGCAGTTTGTATAAAACATGCATGTGGTTTTGTCAGTGAATATTCCCACGTGTTTGCCTTGAATCAGTGGCAGAAACTGCTTGTATGCTTTTTTAACAGCGTGAAGCTCTAAAATACTGATATGCATGGTTGATTCTAACATCGACCACCGTCCCCGAGTGCTGTAGTGATCCATGTGTTCGCCCCAGCCCTCTAGTGAGGCATCTGTGGTTATGGTTGCAGTCGGGGGCTCCCTTTGGGAGGAAACACCCACACATAGGTTGTGCTGATGGAGCCACCAAAGGAGCGATTCCTTGACCTTTCTTGTAGGACTGAGGATTTTCCATGTGATGTTTGTGTGGACAAAAACAGGTGTGGAGCCACAATTTTAGGCACCTCATGTGGAACCACGTATGTGGTTGCAGACATACATCCCAGTAGCTGAAGGCTTTGTGCAGCTGAGATTGTCGGGCTGTTGATAACATTTCTTGCTAGGGTGGATAGCGTTTGAAACCGCTGCATGGATAGACGTGTGTGCATTTATGCAGTCCAGTGTGGCGCCTATGAACTCTAATTCTTGAGATGGAGTGAGATGTGATTTTGAGGTATTTATTTGAAGACCCAGGGATGTGAACAACTATATTGTGTCTGATGCGGATCGGATGGCCTCTTGCTCGGATCGTGCCATAATGAGGCAATCATCTAGGTATGGGAAAATTACTATGCCATTTCCTGAGATGAGCAACTCCCATGGTTAGTATTTTTGAGTGTTATTGGTGCTGCCAAATGGGAGGACCCGATAGTGGTAGTGTTAGTCATTCAGTGTGAATCTTAAATATTTTGTGTGTGAAGGCCGGACTGCCGCATGAAAGTATGCATCTTGAAGGTTGAGGGATGACATCCAATTTCCCTATTCCAATGATGGAATTAACTTTACTAAAGTTATCATTGTGAACTTTTGCTTCTTTACACATTTGTTTAGCCTGCGCATGTCCAGAATAGGCCTCCAACCTCCTGATTTTTTTTTGGAGTGAGGAAGTATCTTGAGTAGAAACCTCTTCCCCTGTGATGGGCTGGTATGATCTCTATTGTGCCCGTTGGAGTAGCCAGTTTACCTCCTGCTGTAACAGGGGCTCATGAGAGGGGTCCCTGAAGAGGGATGGGGAAGGGGTTTGGGTCAGAGGGAATCTGGTGAATGGAATAGTGAGGCCCTTTTGTATGACCTCTAAGACCCATTTGTCTGTGGTGATTTTTGCCCAGGACTGGTAAAATGGCTGCAGGCTATAGTTTGTATGTTATGTTGGCAAAAGATGTCGAACCCTCGACTAGATCTTCGAAAGGTTTTTCGGGCACTGGTCGACTGGGACGTGGCTGATTGATCTTGCATTTGTCTGTGTTTTTGTTGTCTTTGCCTCCTTCTGAGGTCGTAGTTTCTCTGGGGTGCGAAGGATGATTCTCTGCCCCATGATGTAAACTGCTTGTTCAGCCTCTTCCTGGGTTGGGACACATACATACCCAAGGTCCTCAAGGTCACTCAAGAATCCTTGAGATAAAGAAGGGAGGCATCTGTTGTTGCCGAAAAAAGTTTTTGACTTTCAAAAGGGAGATACTCAATTTTATTCTGTATGTCCCTAGGGAACCTGGAGAGATGGAGCTAGGATACTCAGCGCATTACTACGGAGGTGGCTAAGGACTGTGCCACCATGGCTGCAGTGTCGAGACATGCCTGTAGTGCCGTCTTGGCTATAAGGAAGCCCTCCTCGATGTTGGACTGGAAGGAGGCCTTACTGTCATCAGGAAGCTGTTCAATAAATGTTTTCGTGTTGTCAAAGTGACGATATGTATATTTTGCCAATAATGCTGCATAATTAGCTATTTTTATTTGGAGAGAACATAAGAACATAAGAATGGCCGTACTGGGTCAGACCAAAGGTCCATCTAGCCCAGTATCCTGTCTGCCAACAGTGGCCAGCACCAGGTACCCCAGAGAGGGTGGACCGAAGACAATGATCAAGCGATTTGTCTCTTGCCATCCCTCTCCAGCCTCTGACAAACAGAGGCCAAGGACACCATTTTATCCCCTGGCTAATAGCCTTTTATGGACCTAACCTCCATGAAATTATCTAGCTTCTCTTTAAACTCTATTATAGTCCTAGCCTTCACAGCCTCCTCTGGCAAGGAGTTCCACAGGCTGACTACACGCTGTGTGAAGAAGAACTTTCTTTTATTAGTTTTAAACCTGCTACCCATTAATTTCATTTGGTGTCCTCTAGTTCTTCTATTTAGGGAACTAATAAATAACTTCTCTTTATCGGCCCTCTCCACACCACTCATGATTTTATATACCTCTATCATATCCCCCCTCAGTCTCCTCTTTTCTAAACTGAAAAGTCCTAGTCTCTTTAGCCTCTCCTCATATGGGACCCATTCCAAACCCCTAATCATTTTAGTTGCCCTTTTCTGAACCCTTTCCAAGGCCAAAATATCTTTTTTGAGGTGAGGAGACCACATCTGTACACAGTATTCAAGATGTGGGTGTACCATAGTTTTATACAGGGGCAGTAAGATATTCTGGGTCTTATTTTCTATCCCTTTCTTAATAATTCCTAGCATCCTATTTGCCTTTTTGACCGCTGCTGCACACTGTGTGGAAGTTTTCAGAGAACTGTCCACGATAACTCCAAGATCTCTTTCCTGATTTGTCGTAGCCAAATTAGCCCCCATCATACTGTACGTATAGTTGGGGTTATTTTTCCCGATGTGCATTACTTTACACTTATCCACATTAAATTTCATTTGCCATTTTGTTGCCCAGTCACTCAGTTTGGTGAGATCTTCTTGGAGTCCCTCACAGTCTGCTTCTGTCTTGACTATCCTAAACAGTTTGGTATCATCTGCAAACTTTACCACCTCACTGCTTATCCCTTTCTCCAGATCATTTATGAATAAGTTGAACAGGATTGGTCCTAGGACCGACCCTTGGGGGACACCGCTAGTTACCCCTCTCCATTCTGAAAATTTACCATTTATTCCTACCCTTTGTTTCCTGTCTTTTAACCAGTTCTCAATCCAAGAAAGGACCTTCCCTCTTATCCCATGGCCATGTAATTTACACAAGAGCCTTTGGTGAGGGACCTTGTCAAAGGCTTTCTGAAAATCTAAGTATACTATATCTACTGGATCCCCCTTGTCCGCATGTTTGTTAACCCCTTCAAAGAACTCTAATAGATTAGTAAGACAGGATTTCCCTTTACAGAAACCATGCTGACTTTTGTCCAACAAATTATGTTCTTCTACATGCTTCACAATTTTATTCTTTACTATTGTTTCAACTAATTTGCCCGGTACTGAAGTTAGACTTACCGGTCTGTAATTGCCCGGATCGCCTCTAGAGCCCTTTTTAAATATTGGTGTCACGTTGGCTACCTTCCAGTCATTAGGTACGGAAGCCGATTTAAGGGATAGGTTACAAACCACAGATAATAGTTCAGCAATTTCCCATTTGAGTTCTTTTAGAACCCTTGGATGAATGCCATCCGGTCCCGGAGATTTGTTAACATTAAGTTTTTCTATTTGTTCCAAAACCTCCTCTAATGACACTTCAATGCGGGACAGTTCCTCAGATTCACCACCCACAAAGGACAGTGCAGATTTGGGAATCCCCCCAACGTCCTCAGACTGAAGCAAAGAAATCATTTAGTTTCTCCGCAATGGCTTTATCGTCCTTGATTGCGCCTTTTAAAGTTCGATCGTCTAGGGGACCCACAGGTTTTTTTTAGCAGGCTTCCTGCTTCTAATGTACTTAAAAAACATTTTGTTATTTCTTTTTGAGTTTTTGGCTAGCTGTTCCTCAAAATCTTTTTTTGCTTTTCTTATTACATTTTTACACTTGATTTGACAGTGTTTATGTTCCTTTCTATTTATCTCACTAGGATTGGACTTCCACTTCTTAAAAGATGCCTTTTTGTCCCTCACTGCTTCTTTTACATGGTGGTTAAGCCACAGTGACACTTTTTTAGGTCTCTTGCTATGTTTTTTTAATTTGGGGTATACATTTAAGTTGGGCCTCTATTATGGTGTCTTTAAAAAGTTTCCATGCAGCTTGCAGGAATCTGGCTCTAGTCACTGTGCCTTTTAATTTCTGTTTAACTAGCCTCCTCATTTTTGTGTAATTCCCCTTTTTGAAATTAAATGCCAGGGTGCTGGACTGCTGAGGTGTTCCTCCCACCACAGGAATGTTGAATGTTATTATATTATGGTCACTATTCCCAAGCGGTCCTGTAACGGTTATTTCCTGGACCTGATCCTGCACTCCATTCAGGACTAAATCGAGAATTGCCTCTCCCCTTGTGATTTCCTGCACCAGCTGCTCCAAGAAGCAGTCATTTAGGCCATTGAGAAATTTTATCTCCGCTTCTCTTCCTGAGGTGACATGTACCCAGTCAATATGGGGAGAATTAAAATCCCCCATTATTATAGAGTTCTTTATTCTGGTAGCCTCTCTAATCTCCCTCAGCATTTCAATGTCAGTATCGCTGTCCTGGTCAGGTGGTCGGTAATATATCCCTACTGCTAATTTCTTATTACTGGAGCATGGAATTACTATCCATAGCGATTCTATTGAACATGTTGATTCACTTAATATTTTTATTTCATTTGATTCTACATTATCTTTCACATACAGTGCCACTCCACCACCCACCCGGCCTGCTCTATCCTTTCGATATATTTTATATCCCGGTATGATTGTGTCCCACAGATTTTCCTCATTCCACCAGGTTTCAGTGATGCCTATTATGTCAATCTCCTCCTTTAATACTAGGTACTCTAGTTCACCCATCTTATTAGTCAGACTCCTAGCATTTGTGTAGAAGCACTTTAAAAATTTGCCACTGCTTATTTGTCTGCCCTTTCCTGGTGCATTAGATTCCTTTGTATGCGGTTGTTTGTCTGCTCTGGCCCATGGTTTGCCCTCTCCCCTCCTCTCTTTCTGACTACAGCTTAGAGAATCTCTAAGAGAAGTCTCCCTCCGATTTACGTGCATCTCCGCACCAATCGGCTTTCCCCCATCTCTTAGTTTAAAAACTGCTCTACAGCCTTTTTAATGTTTAGGTGGAGCCCATCCTTCCTGTATAGGCTCCCCCTCTCCCAAAAGTGTCCCCAGTTCCTAATAAATCCAAACCCCTCTTCCCTACACCATCGTCTCATCCACGCATTGAGACTTTGAAGCTCTGCCTGCCTACCTGGCCCTGCGCGTGGAACTGGAAGCATTTCCGAGAATGTCACCATAGAGGTTCTGGATTTCAGTCTCTTTCCTAGCAGCCTAAATTTGGCCTCCTGGACATCTCTCCTACCCTTCCCTACGTCATTGGTACCTACATGTACCACGACCACCGGCTCCTCCCCAGCACTACACATAAGTCTATCTAGATGCCTCGAGAGATCCGCAACCTTCGCACCAGGCAGGCAAGTGACCATACGGTTCTCCCGGTCATCACAAACCCAACTATCTATGTTTCTAACAATCGAATCACCCACTACTAACACCTGCCTCTTCCTAACTGGCATTCCCTCCCCCTCAGAGGTATCCTCAGTGCGAGAGGATACCGCAACATCCTCTGGGAGGAGGGTCCCAACTACAGGATGGTTTCCCTCTGCTCCCATTGAATGCTCTGTTTGCTTGAGATTTTCATCCTCCTTAAGAGCACTGGGGCTCTCAGACTGGAGGTGGGACAGTACTACAATGTCCCGGAAAGTCTCATCAACATATCTCTCTACCTCCCTTAGCTCCTCCAGTTCAGCCACCCTGGCCTCCAAAGCCCGAACCCGGTCTCTGAGGGTCAGGAACTCCTTGCAACGGGTGCACACATACGCCACCCGCCCACAGGGCAGGTTATCATACATGTTACACTCGACGCAATAAACAGGATAGCCCCCACTCTGCTGCTGGGCTTCTGTCTCCATTTTTCTAATGAATAAGTTTAAGCAGAAACTGGGATTCTTTTTAAACCTCTGGAATATCGATTATTATAAGAGTTATGTTTTAAAGAAGGTCAGAAGTCCCTCGTGCCCTCTAACCTCCCCCTCTAAACTCCCTCTCCAAACTCCCTGTTAGCTGCTCCTGTTCGCAAGCTCCCTGGTCACTGAGTCACAGGCTTATATAGCTCTGGTAGCCCCTCCCCCTGACTGAGGCTCAGCCAATTAACAGAGGCTTCTAGATTTCAAACCTTTTAGAAGCTCCTTCAAACAAACAAACCAACCAACCAAACACACAAACACAAGCTCAGCACACAGCAAATAACTCCCCCACACACAAACACACACTCCAGACAGCCACTTACCACAAGGGTCCCGTTTTTACTCCTCTTTTACCTGGAGAAATCCCTCTCCAAACTCCCTGTTAGCTGCTCCTGTTCGCAAGGAGGCCAATGAATACGATTTCCTACCACATATTGAATCTTTTCCATTCTTTGTTGTAAGGAGTGGATTTATATTGGGTCTGCCTACCTCAATTGTTGGTCACATCGATGACCAGTGAGTTAGGTGCCGGGTCTGTAAATAGGAATTCGGCACCCTTGGAAGGTACGTAGGACTTTCTATCCGATGCTGGAGTTTGCCATAGGATTTTCATGGGATCTAAAATGGCCTCATTCACTGGGAGAGCGATTTTCGCTGATGGCGAAGCTTGCAGGATGTTGGTAAGTTTGTGTTGGGACTCTGGCACCTCCCCCAAGGAAATTTCTAGGGTGTTTGCCACTCTCTTATTTAGGTACTAGAAGGACTTGAAACCAGCAGTTGGGGGAGGAGGCATTTTGTCTCATCCGGAGAGGAGGAAAAAATGTGGGATGGAGGTAACATGTCCTCCACCTGCAAATCGTCAAACTCCTCCATGTCGTCCTGGGTAACTTGTGACCCTGTAGGGAAGGAAGGCCTATACTCTTGTGTAAGCAGGGCTGGACAAGGTACCATCTGAGGAGGCTAAACTTGCACTTTGATCAGAGCAAACGGATTCCACTCCTGCCATGAGTTGTGGTAGTAGGTTTGGAGGGAAATGGTTGCCATATGTGTGTTTGAGGCAGCTGCTGTTGTTGTGAAGCTGTCTTAGGCGATGAGTTCCTAGGAGAGAGAGTAATCTCCTCATCGTCTTCACTTTCACTCAAGAAAGGTGGTGCCATGCTAGTTGGAGTAGGTAGCCTAACTTGTCCCCTGTAAGATTGGGGAGGTGTTGGTACCAAACAGAGATGTTCCCGGTACCGACTCTACCATGAGCTCTTGCTGTGTAGTCAATGGTTTCGGGGAGGGGGGCAAAGGTCGGGTACCGCCAGTGCCGTGAGCTGTGGTTATGCTGTGGCGTGCACCCGCACCATAATGTAGACGGTACCAGTGAGGTGTCCACCAGCTTTGTCAGTACTGATTTGGATGAAGTCGGTACCGACGGTTCCGGACGCCTTGTCTCGTCAGTACTGTGTGGTTTCTTCGGAGCTGGCTTCGTCAGTACCACAGAGGTCGGTACCAACAGCATAGTTGCGCTTTTCTTTGGCTTAGAAACTGGTACGAGATCCAGGGCATGGATCTTTAGCGAATTACCCCCCCTCCCCAGGGCTTGTCCGTACCAGACTTCCACAGTACCTGCACGTCCCCCGTAGCGCTACCCTTACATGAGGGTGGCTTACCGTGTGTGTGGGGGGAGATAGTCTCTTCAGTGCCCTTTCTAGTGATGGTGAAGAGGGCTTCCTTTTAGCTATCTTTTTAGTTGGGGTGTCCCTAGGTACCGAGGCACCGTGATCCGAAGCAGCGGTTGGTGAAGTACTCACTGGGGAAGCCTGAGGTGCCAGTTCAGAGGCTGGCCTTTTCTTTTTTTTCCATTGTGAGGAGCTTGACCTGTAACTCTCTGGCTTTGAGAGATCTGGTCAACAGCTTTTTGCAATGGTGACAGGTCTCTGGTGAGTGATCCTCTCCGAGATAATGAATGCATTGGGCATGCCCGACCGACACCGGTACGGACATGCGGCACGTCAGGCACCACTTAAATCCTGGTGAACCTGGCATGGTTGAAGAAGCTTTTCTAAATATGAACTACGTGGTGTAAGCCAAATGAAGAACAGAAGAAAAAGTCTCTCTCTCAAGTAATGCATGGAATGCTGCTGTGTTCTGACCAAACTGGGAGCGGTTGAGAAGAAACTGAGGGACAGTTGACAGCGCATGTGCATTGGCATGCTAGCTACGGCGCCTGCGGTGCTGCATTTGCACACTCCGCCATTGGAGAGAGGGAATACTGCTGCTGAAAAGTTCCGGTTTCAAGTGCTGGGGCGCCAAGACATCTACAGTGCAGCGCCCACAGGGACACTCCTCGAAGAAGAAACTAACCATCTCTAGGGGTCTTTGGCTGAGTTGTAAGTACTCTGAACATTAACTTTACGTAAAAGTTTTCTGCAAGAAACCCCATTAGAACTTTTAAAACGTTTAAGAATTGCTGTGACAGGCATCCCTTTTGCCCTTCCAAGTTCAGATATGATTGGCAGACTCTGAAAGCTAATCAGGAATGCACTCCATTTTCCCTAAACTGTCTTGTTTCCTCATTTCCATTCTCCAAATTAACTCTTTTTCCCTTCTTTGTGCCTTCCAGAACAAACTTACCAGCATTCCAGGGGATTTCCTGCCAACCGTGCATAGCGTCACATCCTTCGGCATGTGGACCATGCACACTTTTCAAAGTGTGTCTGAAACAGATATGCATGTGTATGGTATTTATCTAATTAGATGTGTATTATATGCACTTCCCAACACATAGAGGTTGTAGAAGATGAGTGCCTGAAACAAAAGCTCTGAGGCCTACCTAACAAAAAACTTTGCTAATATAAAGCAAGGCTAAGCTATGAGCAAGAGACAGGCCCCCACTCTCCACAGATACCAACCCAGGTTCAGGAAAGGGTCTAAAATGGTAGCATGATGGATCGAGATGTCCTATTTGAACCACGAGGTGCAGGGTGATGGTTGTTAGCTAAATAATATTCGAGGGTGGCAACCTGACAGCATCAGGAGTGATGTGTAACTTGTTTGTACCTGTATATAAAATGGTGTCTTGGAGGGAGTGTCTTTGTCTGGCCTAGGGGGCAATGATGGATTTCCATGTCGCTGAGTCTATTGTCAGGGAGCATATAGGCACAGTGTTTTGGTAGAGTCCAGTGACAAATGTTAATATACTTAATTTGACAATAAACCTGGCTGAGCGCCTTCAATCCTTATCCGATTCTGTGGTCTTTGGGGGCTCTCTCTGAGTCTGATATGGTGGCTATTTGTGCAAGACAACACAGCACACATACACGCAACCGAATGATTATCACTGATGGATCAGGAGACCTGTCAGACCACCACACCAGTAAATCCTGACTATTATATAGGTATCTATGTATGTGCTTTTGGATTCTCAAAAGAATACCTTTAAATAGTTACACATTCTCTCGCAAAACCTAGAGTAGGCTCTTCTATTCAGTAGGAATGCCTGGTGGGTTGAAATTTGAAGATTTAATGTGACTGTTTGAGAGAGACAACAAGTCAAAGTAGTATTAGGTAATATTCTGCCCTAAAATGAGCTGTGGCCCGGGATTATTTTAATTTTGCTGAAGTTAGGAAAGAAAAAAGAAAACTGGGCTTGTACCAGAAGTGGCTTCAGTTTTATCCACACCCAGACTAGCATGGCTCCAATAATTTAATGAAAACTTTTCCCCCTTCTCCTACTATTAAGTACCACTAAATGCCCAATTTAAGCCTACAAAAGGTATATTCATAATTAAAACTGAAAAAAGAATTCCTAGACATGCAATCCATAACTCTGAGAGGCACGAGAAGTCAGAAAAAATAAAGGAGTTTTTTGTAACCATCTCATGATTGATGTTTCTTTGATCGTGCACTTTCTTTAAAACACATACACTCTCCTACAAACAGGCTTGTTAAAAGGGTTTAAAACCAATTCTGGCAGGGCCATGTGCTGATACACCTGCCAGAAAAACTCATGTACAGATAAGGATGCATGACACACCATGGCCTGGACTCCCCGAAGCTTCTGACGTTCCTGCAGTAGGAGGAAGGCAAGATATTCTGGGGCAAGGGTCCACCTTCTATTTGCATTACTCCTTTCCCTGCACTCCAAAATATTAAACAGCCAGTAGAATTTTTTTTCTGCTAACAACCTCCAAAGGCATTTTCAATAGTCAATGGATCCATCCCAACTGAATCAAAGCCTGACCAAGAAAGTTCCCAGATCCAAACACTTGCAATCAAAGTAGGAAGAGTCACAGAACCAAAAGCCTGATAACTTAACATTCTCTAGAACTTCATATGAAACCAAAACAGTTCTATATGTTCCATATGTAGGGATAATTAAGAAATAGAAACAGTTCTCTTAAGTTTGGTTAAGAAAATGATGTCTGCTTTGTGGCTTGTGGCTAGTAAGGAAAAGACCCTTACTAAGGAGACATTGACAATCATAAGATGAAATTATTCATCTTGTGCAGTAATGATGGTTCTTCAAGAAGTGTCCCCCTGATGGGTGCTCCACTGTGGGTGTGTCTGTGTCCCTGTAGTTCTGGATGGAGACTTGTGGTAGCAATATCCATTCACCCTGAACCTACCCTATCCCTCCCTTTTGTTGTGCCTTGAGGTTAATTAGCATTACAGAAGCAAATCACCTTCAATTTCTTCTCTTCCACAAAGCTTTTATTGAGAGCTCCAAAGTTGAGAAGAGGAATATGGGTTGTGGAGCATCGAGGTAATAATTAACAACAATTTCATCTAGTTACAAATACGGCTTAAGATTGCTCACCAACAGTCTGAGATGACAGAAATATGGAAAGTAAGTTCATTTCCAAAACTGACCATGGGATCCTTTTGTTCATCCCTGGTTATAGGTCAGTGGGCTGGGAAAGAAAAGAAATTATTGGACACTCAAGGGCAGGAGATCCACATGTTGGGATGGAGAGTTTGTCCTTCATTACATGAGAGAAGGTAAGGGGGGAAACGGGGAAAGAGTTGGTGGACACGTTGCCAGCTGTGTCAGGTACAGATACCACATCTGTCTCGGCCTGATGGCAGCAATCAGTATGACGCTCACTTTTTCTTTTTACTAGGACCCTCAGCAGCACAGGAAATGGGAGTAAGGCATATAGGAGGTCCTTATCTCATGGGAAAAGGAGAGCATCCTCTAATGAGCGTTTCCCAAGGCTGGCTCCAGAGCAATAGAATGGGTAAATAGTAAACAGGTATATCGTCACGGTCATCCACTGATAGAATATACTGTGAAGACTGTCAGGTAGGGATGAGAATGAGTAACTAGTTAACCGGTACCAGTAAGCATCACCCTTAACTGGTTAACTGTTACCCATGAGCAGCCCCACATGAGCTGACAGCCTTACCTCCCCCCACTGCTGCCCCACACAAGGCTGTCGACTCCCAGCCCAGCATGGGGTCAGAACAGTCCCTGCCTGTGGCACAGGGAGCCCCCCCCGCCTGCCTCCTGTTTAATGGGTTGACCAGTTACCTGATTAAATGGGATTTTACAACCCTACTTTCAGGAGGGTTGTGAAAATAGGACCTCCATACAGACATATATTAGGTCTTTTCACCGATCAAGGGACTATCTGACCTTGTAGGGCAGTGGTTGCTTCTTTATGCTGGAGACCAACAAACCCATTCATAAACTTTTGGCAGACTGGTAACATTTTATTTGCATATTTGCCTATTCATTATGCAAATAGTGAATATGCAAATATTACTGGTCTGCCAAAAGCCCTGGCCCCAGAGCTGCTCCAAACAGCTGGCTTCAGGTTCCTATTCACTCGCCCCTTAGAGTCTCCTACCACCAGACGCCCCCAATGCCAGCCTCCTGTTTCAGGCCACATGACCCTGAGGCCCAAACAAAACAAAAACATCATGAAGATCCAACGCCATGATAAAAAAGTCTCAGGGGGGTAGCCATGTTAGTCTGTAACTTTAAAAATGAGTAGTCTTGTGGCACCTTAGAGACTAACAAAAAATATATATAGTATCATCAAAACCCTGATGTTAATTGTGGAAAAGACATGGGTCCTTATGCCCCTTATCTAGCCATCCCAGTAAACTGCAGAACACTGGGCCATTCAAACCATTGTTAGAGTATTACCAGCAGGGAGTACTGGAAGAATACATTTTAAAAGTTTGTTTCTCCTCCTCAAATACTGTTGCAAGATAATGACATGGTCAGGAAAACTCCAAACTTGTTCCATTTCTCGCAATGAAGTACAGATAACTCCAAAGAGTACAGTACAGTGGAGATGCTGGGGAACTGGTAAAATCAAAGCTGCTTATGTTGGGAATGATAAATATTGGGTTGTGGCTGGAAATAATCACTTTTGATATGGTCCCAAAACCTGTTATTCTCATTGGCCAAACTACACAACAGTGATAAACAGAAAAACCTTAAATCCCAAACCAATTTTTCATAATATAAGTGAATTACATGCTGAATTCAGATGACAGGAGTATGCTTTAAAGGCAGTATCCAAAACTTGGCATTGCA
The DNA here is from genome assembly GCA_032595735.1 of Pelochelys cantorii. Taxonomy (NCBI): domain Eukaryota; kingdom Metazoa; phylum Chordata; order Testudines; family Trionychidae; genus Pelochelys; species Pelochelys cantorii. The sequence continues at coordinate 322,395,104 of CM064326.1, read as the reverse complement.
TTTCTCCTTTGAACCTGGATTTTAAAAACTTAATCATGAACAAGGAATTCAGGAGTTATTCCTTAGTGGGAAGAAGCATAAAATGTTGGATTACCACACTGGTGAGAACTGTCATTCAAAGCTTTGGTACTTCTTTATTTCACAGTGGTAACTAGTTTTGATTTTGTGTTGTCACATTTACAGGTTATACAAGATATTGCAAAATTGTAGAATGTTTGAAATGCTTACTGTAGTAAAACACATGAGGCGTGTAGGGATTTAAGGTGGAAGCTGTAGAGATGGTTATGAAATTATAAGAATTAACATTATTTCAAGTTTGGTTAAGAGAATAATTATGGTTTGTGTCTAGTAAGAAAGAGATCCAATCAGCAAGTAAAAGAAAGCCACGAAAATAAAAAGCAGTATTGCTATTACTTGCAGTGTGAGAAGGATGGATAGTCAGAGCTGCAGTATCAAGAAAATAATAAACAAGTAATAGCAATGAGGGATTTGATCATTAGAAACATAAACAGCTGTGTTTGTGATGGCCAGGAGAATGGCATGGTGACTTGCCTGCCAGGTGCAAAGGTTGTAGATCTCTTGAGACATCTACCAAAACTTCTGTGTAGTGTTGGGGAGGAGCCAGTAGTCATGGCACTTTTAGGTACCAATGACATAGGGAATAGGAGAAAGAGGGGGTCTAGAGGCCAAATGTATGCAGCTAAGTAAGAGAGTAAAGTCCAGGACTTCCATGGTAGTATTCTCTGAAATGCTTCCAGTTCCACATGCGCGGCCAGTTAGACAGAAATGCAGGGTCTCAATGCATGGAAGAGACAATGGCATAGGGAGAAGGTTTATTAGGAACTGGGAAACCTTTTGGGACAGAGGAAGCCTAAGCAGTGGTCCCTAAACTTTTGGGGATTGCACCTCCTTACCCTTGTCCCCATATGCCCCAGAGACAAGAATGGGGCTGCAGCTTGGTGCAGTGGGCCACAGAGAAGGATAAGGGGGGTGTTGAGTAGGAATGTAAAAGGTTACCGGGTAGGGGCCAGAGCATTCCCTATCTGTGGTGACCCTATGGTGACCCTGGCTCCACAGGAGCTGGCTGCAGAACCTTAGTGCAGCCACCTCCCTGGGAGTGGGACTAGCAGCCCTTCACTGGGGCAATACTGCTGAGCCCACAGCATGTGTAACTGCTAGGATTTTTAGTGGCTAAAGTTACATTTTTGAATGCATTTACACATTGCTAGTGTTGAAGTTGGGGCCACAGCTGTGTGTGGGCCAGAGTGGAGCTGCGGCTAGGTATAGAGGCTGAGGTGAGAGTGTAGTCACAGCTGGACTGGGGTGCAGCTATGCTCCTGGCCCTATCCCAACCCTTGGCTCTGGGAACAGAACCATGGCCAAACTAGGGCCTGGCATGAGGCCAGGAGTAAAACTGCATCAAGGCTGGGCATGGGGACAAGGGTAAGGCCAAGAGCTGGGAATGTGGCTTGGGGCAGGATTGGTGCAGATCTGGGGCCAAGCAGGGTCTGAGGGGCACTTACTCCCCACGCCCAAGGGGACTGGCCTGGGCCCCTCCCTATCAGATGTTCCTCTATGTATCTTGGTCAAATGCTTATAAATGTTTTATTGCTGCTTAGATGTAATACATTGCTTATTATTTAGGTTCTCTGGCATGCTTATTGGAATTATGTACATACTATTTGACCCAGTGGTGGACAACCTGCAGCCCATTAGAGTTCCATATGCAGCCCACACACCCCCTCTTTGGCCTCATCCCCAAGCCTCTTGCACACTGAAGCTGTGCACTTGCTTACTTTTCTCCCTCCCTCACAGCACTTTCGGTGCACCATAAATCAACTGACTCATGCTCCCTCTCCGCACCTCCTCTTTCCAGAGCTTGAATACTGCAAAGCAGCTGATTCCTGGCATTCAAGCTTTGGGAGGGAGGGGAAGGAGCAGGGACAGAGTGCAAATCAGCAGATTCATGGCACTCCAAAGATGATGTGAGGGAGGGGGAGGAGTAAGTGCGCAGCTTCAGTGTGTGCGGCCCACTCAGACGAAGGAGAGTCACTCGTGCAGCCCACTCGCTAGTCTTAGTTGTCCATTGCTGATTTGGCCTCTATCTTTAATTATTTTATTAATTAGTGTTTGGTGGTTTCCTATAACAACAACAAATATTATTAAAAATTCCAACAACCTAGCTCCTCTGATGCTTTCTGGCCAGTGACAGTTTGTAAGCATGTTTTATCTTCTTCAGTCAAGTTGCATTTGAAACAAAAGACCCCTTTAAATTAGTCCTTAAATTCAGTTGTTCTTCCCTCAACCTTCTTCATAGCTTTCTGTAAATGACTTTCCAAAGAGTATGTGCTTCAACAGTGCCCTCTGATCTAACTGATGGGTTTGACTTATTCAGTGTTCAGATATGAGGCAGTCTCAGTCCCATCAGTTCTACCATAGTATTTGACACAGAGAAGGAAACAGACATTCTGGGTTTTCAATGCCTCTTCCATAAGCAGCAGCCTGGACCTTCCTTGAGAGGTAAAGGACACAAATGGCACAGCTGCAGGGGAGAGTGATTTAAATAACTGTTTAACATCACTTCATTTTGTTAATTGATTGAAGCTTTGTAAACTTAAATTTGATCTGGGCCACTGGTACTACAGTTTAAACTGACAATGACCCAAATTATAAATGCTGGGATGGGGTGTTTTATTTGTTAAAAATAAAAACTCATGCAAGGGGGTCTCAGCTGAATTTTACAAAAATATAAATAATTGAAAATACTGAAAATTAAAGTGTTGAGGCTGAAAATACAAGTAATTAACTTTACTTACATGCAAAGTGCAACTGACTACAATGAGACAACTCCAGTTCTTAAATATGTGCATAATAGTTTGCAGCAACAGAGGCTACAATTCAAAAACAGAAAGCTAAAATTGGACTTCTAAGCCCACATTTAAGTAAATGTGAAATTTTCACATGCTCCTAAATGACTCAAGTATACAACCTCATGAAGAAACTTGCACAAGTACAGACAGATATCATCTTTCTCTCCAAATGCAAACAGATGGACATCATACCAAATGGACTGAAGGTGAAAAATCCATTGCAATCAACATACTGCACAGACTATGGTGAGAGATTATGCCATATACTATCAAAGAAACTGAGGAACCACCTGATCAGCATCCTGTACTGCAAACAGGAAAACATCAAAAAAGAGCTCTCCAATTTGGAGACTTTCATAAAAAACCAACCTTTCACACAGCTGGAGTTTACTAAAATAAGACAGGAGAGCTACATTACACACTTCACTTCTCTACAGAGGAAAAAGGACTGTAAGCTGTCTAAAATCCTACCTGCCACATGGGGCCACAACAGTGGTACCCCTAACTCACCCAGCAATATCATGAATCTATCCAACTACACATTCAGCCCGGCAGAAGAGTCTGTCCTATCTCGGGGACTCTCTTTTTGCCCCACCAACCCCACAAACATGATACAGTTCTGCGGTGATCTGGAAGCCTACTTTCGCCGTCTCCAACTCAAAGAATACTTTCAACACAATAGTGAACAGCACACTGACACACAGATACCCTCCCACCAACAGCACAAGAAGAAGAACTCCACATGGACTCCTCCTGAGGGTTGAAATGACAGTCTGGACCTATACACAAAATGTTTCCGCCGACGTGCACAGGCAGAAATTGTGGAAAAACAGCATCGCTTGCCTCATAACCTCAGTCGTGCAGAACGCAATGCCATCCACAGCCTCAGAAACAACTCTGATAATATAATCAAAGAGGCTGATAAAGGAGGTGCTATTGTCATCACAAACAGGCCTGACTACCAAAAGGAGGCTGCCAGACAACTCTCCAATACCAAACTCTACAAGCCACCATCCTCAGATCCCACAGAGGAGTACACTAAGAAACTGCACCATCTGCTCAGGACACTCCCTACTCAAGCACAGGAACAAATCAACACACCCTTAGAGCCCCGACCGGGGTTATTCTGTCTACTACCAAAGATCCACAAACCTGGAAATCCTGGACGCCCCATCATCTTGGGCATTGGCACTCTCACTGAAGGACTGTCTGGATATGTGGACTCTCAACTCAGACCCTACGCCACCAGCACTCCCAGCTATCTCCGTGACACCACTGATTTCCTAAGAAAACTACAATGCATTGGTGAGCTTCCAGAAAACACCATCCTAGCCACCATGGATGTAGAGGCTCTCTACACAAACATCCCACACATAGATGGAATACAAGCTGTCAGGAACAGTATCCCTGATGATGCCACAGCACAATTGGTGGCTGAGCTCTGTGACTTTATCCTCAGACACAACTATTTCAGATTCAGTGACAATATATACCTCCAAACCAGTGGCACCGCTATGGGCACCCGCATGGCCCCACAATATGCCAACATTTTTATGGCTGACCTGGAACAACGCTTCCTCAGCTCTCGTCCACTAACGCCCCTTCTCTACCTATGCTACATTGATGACATCTTCATCATCTGGACCTATGGGAAGGAGACTCTGGAAGAATTCCACCACGATTTCAACAGCTTCCATCCCACCATCAACCTCAGCCTGGACCAGTCTACACAAGAGATCCACTTCCTGGACACCATAGTGCAAATAAGTGACGGTCACATAAACGCCACCCTATACCGAAAACCTACCGACCACTATGCTACCTTCATGCCTCCAGCTTCCATCCCGGACACACCACACAATCCACTGTCTACAGCCAAGCACTAAGGTACAACCGCATCTGCTCCGACCCCTCAGACAGAGACCAACACTTACAAGATCTTCACCAAGCATTCTTGAAACTACGATACCCGCACGAGGAAGTGAGGAAACAGATTAACAGAGCCAGACATGTACCCAGAAGCCTCCTATTACAAGACAAGCCCAAGAAAGAAACCAACAGAACACCACTGGCCATCACCTACAGTCTTCAGCTAAAACCTCTCCAGTGCATCATCAGTGATCTACAACCCATCCTGGACAATGATCCCTCACTTTCACAGGCCTTGGGAGGCAGGCCAGTCCTCGCCCACAGACAGCCTGCCAACCTGAAGCAAATTCTCACCAGCAACTATACATCGCACCACAGTAACTCTAACTCAGGAACCAATCCATGCAACAAACCTCAGTGCCAACTCTGCCCTCATATCTACACCAGCGACACCATGACGGGACCTAACCTGATCAGCCACACCATCACTGGTTCATTCACCTGCACATTTACCACTATAATATACACCATCATGTGCCAGCAATGCCCCTCTGCTATATACATCGGCCAAACTGGACAGTCCCTACGCAAAAGAATAAATGGACACAAATCAGATATTAGGAATGCCAATATACAAAAACCTGTAGGAGAACACTTCAATCTCCCTGGACACACAGTAGTAGATTTAAAGGTAGCCATCCCACAGCAAAAAAACTTCAAGACCAGACTTCAAAGAGAAACTGCTGAGCTACAGTTCATCTGCAAATTTGACACCATCAGTTTAGGATTAAACAAAGACTGTGAATGGCTAGCCACCTATAAAAGCAGTTTCTCCTCTCTTGATGTTCACACCTCCACATCAGCTGCTAAAAGTAGGCCTCACCCTCCCTGACTGAATTAACGTCATTATCTCTAGCCTTATTCTGGCCTGCATATTTTATACCTGCCTCTGGAAATTTCCACTACATGCATCTGACGAAGTGGGTCTTTGCCCATGAAAGCTTATGCTCCAATATATCTGTTAGTCTATAAGGTGCCACAGGACTCCTTGTCACTTTTTCAGGTACACAAGCCTCACTGATTCCTTATCCAAAGTTTGCAGTTTCTATGGTCTGTATATTTATCAGTCTTGTATCTGGGTTCATGTTATTCTCAGAGTAAGGGTGCTTATGCAATTTTAGAAGTGTGAAAATTCCCAAGTAGAAAAAAAATCTATGTAAAATCTGAAATTCTTATTTGGAAACTAATTAAAGTAACAAGTGCATACATCCAGTTTATAACTGGGAAAAATTTAAAGAATGAACATGGAAATAAAAATTATTATTTAAACTTCAATGGATTTAAATTATAAATATCATTATTTAAATTAAGGCTGTACATTTGTGGGCGTTAATGCCTGTGATTAACGCAGGGCAGAATGAATCCGTTAAAAAAATTAACTCATGTTAATCACAGAGGTCAGTAAACCAGCATGATCTGCTTCAGAGACCATCTCTGGTAAGGCGCAGTAATGCAAACCGCCACCAGAGGGTATACAGAAAAACAAAGCAGCCAGAAAGGAGGAAAAAACCCTGAAGCTGTAGTTCCATCTCCAGTGGAGAAGTAAACAAGAGAAGTAAAGACCCTGACTAGAGTTGCCAGATACTTTCACAAATAATCCCAAACATGTCAGGCGGGGAAATTGGTTGAGGGGGAAAAAAAAAAAAAAAAGTTGAGCCAAAAAAAGTCATTGCGCCTTTAAATCAACACACTCCACACTCCCCCTCTCCCCTCCCCGCTGGCCTTCCATCAGAGAAAAAACAGAAAATACCGGACATTTCAATTTGTGCCACTGTCAGTTTAAACGGACTGACAATTTGGGTCACTGTCAGTTTAAACTATAGTACCGAACAGGGGCCGCAAAAACCAGACACCCGTCCCTCTCTGTTCCCAGGTGACCATATTTTTTAAAATAAAACAGCCTGGGGGGGGAAAGGGGGAGGCTTGCTCAAACTGTCCCTCCCCCTCCCTCAGCAAGGCTCACCCAAGCCACCCTCTTTGCTCTGGGGCTGGGACTGAGCCTCACCCCACATCTGATTCTGGGGCTAAGTCCCCCCTCCTGAACTCTGCACTGCCCACGGTGGGGTCTACCCCTCCCCCGAGCTTGGGGGCTGACCCCCACTGCTGAGCCTTATGCCACCTACAGCTGGGGACTGAGCCCCCCCAAACTCTGCATTGCCCATGGCAGAGTCTACCCCCGCTCCGGCCCTGTGCCGCCTGCAGCTGGGGCTGAGCTAAAAAGGACTCTTTTGAATAGGACACAAATATATTGATTATATAGAAGAATTTAAGTTCAGCTTTCACGATAGAATTTGCACTACAATACTGTACTTCAGTGAGGTGAACTGAAGCTTTTTTTTTATAGTGTACACGTTTTGTAATAAAAAAAAAAAATATAAAATGAGCACTATACACTTCATATTCCGTGTTGTAATTTGAAATCAATATATTAGATGTAGAAAACATCCAAAATATTTAAATAGATAGTATTCTTCTTGTTTTACAGTGCAATTAATCATGCAATTCATCACGATTAATTTTTTTAATCACGCAATTAATCATGGTTAATTTTTTTAATCGCTTGACAGCCCTAATTTAAATTAAAAAAATAAAAATAAATCATTATTTTTCTGCACCTTACACAATTGGAGCACTGTTTGAAACCCAGCTTCCTGCCAGTGGCAGTCATGACAATCATCAATACTAATTGATATAATCAGAATCATCAGTTGGCAATGCACAAGTTACTTTATAAAGGAGAACCAATCACAAACAAATGGTTCATACAAAAAAAACACCTACCAAAATACTTCTCTTTGAGAATAAAGTTTCCTTTTTAGTTTTCAACATCAATCTTTAAAAAAAGGTAACAAGCCAAGTAACTATTAGATAGGAGAATGAGGGTATGTCTACACTGCATTCCTCCTTTGAGAGAGGAATGCAAATGCAGCTGAGCGAAATTGCAAATGAAGCGTGGATTTGAATTTCCCGTGCTTCATTTGCATAATCACAGCTGCCCGCTTTTTCGAAATACCCTATTTCTAAAGAAAAAACGCTGTGTAGACGCGGTTATTTTGAGGAAAAAAACCTTTCGAAATAACCCTTACTCCTTATAAAATGAGGTTTAAGGGTCATTTCGAAAGAAGGGTTTTTTTCTCAAAATAACCATGTCTAAACAGCTTTTTTTAATCTCGAAATAAGGTATTTTGAAAAAGCGGCCGGCTGCAATTATGCAAATCAAGCGCAGGAAATTCAAATCCGTGCTTCATTTGAAATTTCGCTCAGCTGCATTTGCATTCATCTCTCAAAGGAGGAATGCAACGTAAACATACCCCGAGTTAGAAAGGATTTCATCACAGCAGACTGTGTGGAAAAGAAATGGTGGCTGATTCCTTATCTACCCTTGCACTAAAAGTTCATCGCTACCAGGGAACACTGCGAAAGGCCACAGTGAGGAAATCAGTAGAGGGGACTATCAGGGGAGAATGAGATATTCATTAGAAGTAAATAAACTTTTTCCATTTTATATTACTTTTACAAACTGCCCCAAAAGGATTAAAATATCCTTAAAAGTAAAGTTCCCTCTTTTGTACACCTCAGACAACTACAATTAATGGCTTAATTTCTTCATAACAAAAAGCTGGTCAGCCTGTTCTAAATTTATATTTCAGCTAACATGACCTTCATCACAATCTTTTTGAAGAGAGCAATAACTGAAATGGCAGTTTATACACACATTAAACGTGCCAACACAATGCATAAGCACTGGATTTGAAAACAGAACCCAGGAGTCCCTACTGCTGCTCAATCACCAAACACCACCTCTTGCCACCATGAATTTAATTATGAGGGCTCAAGTAATGCTCTTCCATTATAAGTGCTATTTTGAACTGGTGTTTTTCATGGCTTGCTGAAGAGAGCTTTTGAGAATATCTATTAAAATAATATTAGACAAGTAGAAGACTTCACATTATTATTTTAACACAAGTAGTTAAAAGAATATGATCAACTGAGTGAGAAGTGGAGCCAGGAAGGAACACAGGATATACTGCAATTTGACAATATAATGATTCACCCACATACAATGATTCATACCACAATTTTTAAAAAGTAACTTATATTAGTTTAGTTCTACTAAACTAATCAAAGGCAAAAAAGTAATGGAATCACAGGGCCCTGTGACACACACAGAAGAAAAAATGTTTTAAATGTATTGTGATGCTTAAAGTGAAACAGCACTCAGAAAGGACAACAGCTGTATCCATACTTGTGTCACCCAACTACCCTTTCTGCCCTCAGTCTATACACAAATGGTAAGTTGGCAAAAATCAGACACATGATCTAAGTGCTGAGTGCTCACTTATCCCATCCCTCACTTTGACCCATATAAAGAAGATGTAAAAAAAAAAAAAGATAACTGATATTTTCCAGAAAGTATTTTAACTCCTTTGAATGGTTCCAGAAAGTGCATATTCTCTCATAGTTATTTTATATAAGATATCAAAAGAACTGGATTAACCAGCAGGACGTATGTGGTACACTGCACATATTTAAGCAGTTAAATATGGATTCATAGATATTATACTTCATATCCACCACTTTGTTGAGTACACTATTTAATATAAATGATACAGGGAAATGGTCTTTATTCTGCAACTTCCTGCTCTTCAAAGAATGGGTGAGTTCACATATATCGGGATTCTTCTTTAACATGGTGTCCTCACTTAAATGGATATATTTCTTCGGTAATCATAAAAACGTACAGTTTCTCCTTTTGGATAGTACTATGCTTTAAATTAGTGTTGCATAAATACCGTTACCTTTTTTGGTGAAAAACTCCTTGGAATATTTCCCCAACATAGCGTATTTTCGAGGGATTTTTCCCAGCAGTTCAATGATCAATGCTATGTGATCTGCATTGGAGAACATTGCCAGCAAAACAGAAACATACAACAGTTTAATCAGTACACTGCATGCACACACTAACACTGGCCCGGTACAGACAGAAATAGATTGATCCTGGTAAAAAATTAGAAGAAAACTAATGAATATGTGGACAAGACACTTTTAATGGCTAATTGAGAAAGGCACTTCCTGCAAAATTTCTTCATCCAAAATCCATTAATTGCAGCCTTTAAAGGTAAGATTTTACCAATAAAGTGGTTTAAAAAATATCATAGATCAGGGAGTTCTTCATAGCTTTTTGTTTTTAATTTGTTAATGTTCATGTAGGTGGGATAGATTTTTGTTATATGACTTGAGAAAATGTTCCTTATTGGTTACAACCAGCAATGACTATTCCACTTCTGTCTGCATCGCGGCGCCTTTCAAAAAGAAGAGGTACTACCTCTGCGATTGAAGAATTCCCGAGAATATTTTCCAGACAGAGCAAAGTGCCTTGGGATATTGCCTAGCAG